>OV277712.1:7500-10007500 GCA_922987775.1 Agonopterix subpropinquella
AACCTAACCTAACCTAACCTAACCTAACCTAACCTAACCTAACCTAACCTAACCTAACCTAACCTAACCTAACCTAACCTAACCTAACCTAACCTAACCTAACCTAACCTAACCTAACCTAACCTAACCTAACCTAACCTAACCTAACCTAACCTAACCTAACCTAACCTAACCTAACCTAACCTAACCTAACCTAACCTAACCTAACCTAACCTAACCTAACCTAACCTAACCTAACCTAACCTAACCTAACCTAACCTAACCTAACCTAACCTAACCTAACCTAACCTAACCTAACCTAACCTAACCTAACCTAACCTAACCTAACCTAACCTAACCTAACCTAACCTAACCTAACCTAACCTAACCTAACCTAACCTAACCTAACCTAACCTAACCTAACCTAACCTAACCTAACCTAACCTAACCTAACCTAACCTAACCTAACCTAACCTAACCTAACCTAACCTAACCTAACCTAACCTAACCTAACCTAACCTAACCTAACCTAACCTAACCTAACCTAACCTAACCTAACCTAACCTAACCTAACCTAACCTAACCTAACCTAACCTAACCTAACCTAACCTTTTTTTTTTTTTTTTTTTAGGTGGGGAAATCCTCATGGATACCCGCCGTCTTGGGGACGACGACGGGTTATGCCGGACTCCTACCGGCTAAAACCCCACCGTGTTCCATCGCATCGCCTGGGTGCCAGTTCGCTGGACCGCCAAAGGCATTCTGCAGCTTACCGGCAGCGACGGCCTTAGGCCAAGCCTCTGGAAGGGGAGGACTGGAGCGTTTTCCTCCCCTGAACTACGTGTGAGTGGCGCGCGGGAACACGCGCACGCCATCTCGAGCCCTTGGATTGGGCGCCGGACTTCCCCAAGTCCGACACCCATGGCTCTAAGGGGGAGTCTGCGGCGGAGGCTTTGCCCCGGCCGCAGGCTTCCCCTTCTTCGGTCGGTGCGCTGCTGCACATGCAGCGCTGCCCGAGCAGTGCGCGGCAGGTTTCCCCGCCGCTGTGCATACAACGCAGAGCGGCGAGGATGTGCATTGCCCGGCCAGGTGGCCGGCCTGCCCGCAGCGGTAGCAGAGACCGCTGCGGTCCACCTCTGACTTGCAGTCACCTACAACATGCCCCGGAGTGAGGCACCGATAGCATCTTAATGGCCTCGGCGGCAGGATTTTAACCTGCGCCGAGGACCATCCGACGGCCAGCCGTTCCCCCTCCGAGGCCTTTTTAGCCACTGCCACCGGGCAGCGCACCCACATGGTGCCACTGCCCGTGTGGCCGCGGCGGATATCTCCCGCCTTGATGGATGCCGTTGGGCATCCATCAACCCGGGAGATCGCCGCGACCACTTCTTCGGAGGTCACCGAGTCGTCCAGCCCCGAAATGCGCATCTCTGCGCATTTCGTGGGCCGGCCAACCCGGATTACCTCTTCACTGAACAACTCCTTCAGCTTGCCTGCCAAGCGATCGGCATTCGCTCCGGACTCCGTTCCCGGCAACTCCAGGATTCGCTGCCCCGACACTCCCACCCTGAACTGCACGGCGGGAATGCCGAGGTCAGCGAGCGCAATCTTTTGCGCCGCCTCACGCAGAACTTTGGCGTAGGTTACGCCCTGGTTCCCAGCCTCCGGCTGCAACGTTATTGTTACAGCCGAGGACTGGGGGAGACGCAACCTCACCGGCCTCCTTGTTTTTTGGGCCGCAGGCGGTGGCTTAGGCCCCGCCTTTGGCTTCTTGGCCTTCTTAGCCACCTTGACCCATTCTGCCTCTCCCGAGGACTGGGGTGTCGGTGGATCAGGGTCAGTTCCCACGTGAGGCGACGCAGAAGGTTGCGGCCCTTCCTTGGTCCGCTTTCCTCTCGTCAGCCCCTGGTTTTTACCACCTCGCTTCCCCTTAGGGAGCTTAGGGGCAGAGCCCGGCTGAGAACCGGGATCCGCCAGGACCTCCATTTCATATTCGTCGTGCGCCAAAGGAGGGCGCATGCGCTCCTCGGGGAGCAACCTCCCCTCCAACGCGTCGAACCGCGCGCTCATCATGGTCCCGACCTGGACCATGATGGAGCGCGTCAGTTCGTCGATCGGCACTTGGGGAGGCTGAGCCACCCGAGAGCGCAATTCCGCCACCTCCTTGCGGAGCTGATCCAGCTCAGACTGCAGACGGGTGTTATCCGCTTGCAGTCTGGCTGTCTCCTCATTAGTGGAGCGCCTAGCAAGAAGCTCCACCGTACTCGCAATCGCGTCCGCCGCGTTTTTAAGGGCCTTCACATCTGTGCCCTTTAGGTTCTTGCACCTGCCGGCCACGGTCCTAATTACGCCCACATTGGCCACAATGTGGGGCACTAAGCCTACCTCAGTTGAAGGGTTCTCGCCCCCCGTCTCAACTGACTTGGAGAGGCGAGAAACCTCCAACTCCGCCAAGCGAAGCTCCTCAGCATACTCCGCCTCCGCTTGAAGCCTAAGCTCCTCACGCTTGGCGGCGTTCAGCTCCTCTTTGGCCTTGGCCAGACCTATGTACTGGCCAGTGGTCGGGGGACGGCCCCTCGCCCTCTTTATAGACTCTTCATAGACCATGCACTCCCTCTCAAACTCCTCCATATGTTTAGCCCTCCTCACAGGATCGGTTAACCCCGCAGCATCAGTAATTGCCAAACTTGCCTCCAATTGAGCCATCGACGCTTTCATCTCTGAGTCGTCGGAGGACTCTTCACACTGGGAATCCTCTCCGACCACGTTCGGGGCAGCCCGACCAGCAGTTGATCGGCCTCCTCTGCCCCTTCTAGCCGTTCCGATTTTCGGAGCAGGCTGACTACCAGACTGACCAAACTCATCTAGTCGCCGCTTCAGAGTTCCCTCTGAGTGCGACGACACCGATTCGAGGCCTGACTCGTCATCAGAGTCAGCCTCGGACCCAAGAACCCACTCCTTGGTTCTCTTTCCAGAACCACCGGCCGAAGCCGGGAAGACTGGCGAATCGCCACTCCGCAAACTACGCCTACCCACCGAAGCAGAAGGTACGGGTGATTTAGTGCCTCCCCTGGCACCTGCCGAAGCAGAAGACTTTTTTTTAATAGTTTTCTCCATTCTGTTCCCACGATTATGGGACGATCTAAGTGGGTCCACCGCTGGGTGACGCCCATTCCAGCGGCAAGGGACCTCCCCGCAGGGAGATACACAGGGTTGCCCAGGTGCCCCGGGGTTATTAACGACTTTTCCTTGTCGGGGTTTTATTGACTCGCCTTGTCTTGGCCCGGCCAATTAAGGCAAGGCCGCGGTCGCCTGGAGCCCCCCCTCCAGACGATAACGCACCCCCCCCGGCGGTAACAAGGAAGGAAATCCTCCGCCTGCCTGCTCTGCGGTAGTGTAAGTACACACAGAGCCCGCCCCTGCTCCTCCACTGTGCCCTCTGAAAACCAGAGGGACACGTGGAGGAACGAACGTGTCGGGTCATTTGCCGATGAGCAGCAAGATCCCACTTTGGGGAAGTCACTGCACATCGCCCAGGATGCACCGGCTCCACCGTCTTCCCTTCCCTCCGGACGTATCCAAAGGGACGGGAAGCGGCAAGCTCTCGTGGAGGTTACCCGACCTTAGCACCCCAACCTAACCTAACCTAACCTAACCTAACCTAACCTAACCTTTTTTTTTTTTTTTTTTTTTTTTTTTTTTTTTTTTTTTTTGACGCGGGGAAATGCGTTACGCACACCCCCTCCCGGGGCGTTCGGGAGGGTGGTAGTGTGGGACTCTTCCACCCAAAAGGGTGGACCTACCCACTAAAACCCCGCGGAGGCCATCCTCAGGCAGTTTATGGGGAGACCTGGTACCGATTACGCTCCAGGCCTCCCCTTCCCCTGCCTCGCCCCCCTCTTACTGAGGAGGGCTCTTCCCTGGGGAGATTACTCTCCCCTGCGGAGGGCACTGTCGCGAGCCATGCCGTGTAAATGGTGGCATGGATCGGGGCAGTGCCCCCCTTTCGACGACACCCCCCCGGCCTCACCGGGGGGTGCTCATCCCGGGCCACGTTTCAACGGGCACCTCAACGGCCCGAGGCGCTCTCGTCCGTGACCCTTGGACGGCGTCGGGGCTAGCGGGCATTACCACCGCCCCGACGCGGTCTTCTTCGAGCGGATCGGCCCTTTCCCGATCCCGCTCGGCAGACTCCTTCTGGAGCATGACTTGCTCGCAGAAGGAGACCGCCTCCCTCCAGCCCTCCTCACTCGCCAGCATTGCCTCTACCAATGCTAGCGGGGAGAGGTCCCGCCCGATCTGGTCGACCAGGACTCGACGCTCGTCTGCCCACGCAGGGCAGACCTCCAGCGTATGCTGAGCGGAGTCCAGGTCGCAGGCGCAGTGGTGGCACTGTGCTGTCTCTTCTCGTCCGATTCGACTCAGATACTCACCGAAGCAACCGTGCCCGGTAAGTATCTGAGTCAATCTGTAGGTGACTTGCCCTTCCCTGCCGATCCAGGCTTCGAGGTGAGGCAGAATTGCACCGACAGCGCGTTGACGCGCACAGCCACCAAGTTCTAGCTGTGCACGCCAGTCCCTCAAGGCGCGTCGGTGTGCGTTCCACCTCAGCATTTCGCGCTCTTGTTCCGGCGGGTTCCCCGCCCCTTCGCCCTGGCCGCCATGCCGCAGCTGGTCGTAGACAGCCGCGTCCATGGCCGCGAGGATTTCAAAGGGGGGGGAACGCGCCAGAACCGTCGCCGCCTCATACGAGATTGTACGGTAGCCTCGCACGATTCTTATGGCCATGATCCGCTGCAGGCTCCTGAGTAGAGCTCTGCAGCGGGAGGAACCCGATAGATCGTTAGACCACACGGGTGCCCCATACAAGGCCATAGATCGCACGACGCCACCGTAGAGGCGGCGAACATCCTCTCGTGGCCCCCCAAGATTTGGCAGCAGGCGAAGTAAAGCGCCTGCTACCGTCCGCACACGGGGGACCAGGCGCACGAAATGCTCCTCAAAGCCCCATCGGCTGTCCAAGGTAAGGCCTAAGTACTTGATGTACCGGCCCACCTGGACGTCGGCATCACCTACTCGGATTCGCAGGCTGGGCGGTTCTCGGCCTCTCCTGAGGCCATGGAACCATAGCGCCTCTGTCTTATGAGGCGCTATTTCCAAGCCCAGCCGGCGAATCTCTCCAACAACACATGCCACCCCTAACTCGGCAAGCCGTACCGTTCGCTCGAAGCTTGACCCCTCGGCCGTAATGAGAGTGTCGTCCGCATAGCAGACGACACTTAGACCGGGGGGGAGTCCGGTGCGAAGGACCGCATCGTATGCGAGGTTCCACAATAGGGGGCCCAAAACTGACCCCTGTGGAACCCCGCAGCAGACTTCTCTCCTCATCTCCGTCCCATTCCGACCGGTATACCGTACCGTTCTGTCACAGAGGTAGGCCCCTATTATTGTCTTCAGGTAGGGAGGCACCTCGTGATAGTCGAGTGCCTCCCTAATGGCCTGCCAGGGGAGGGTACCAAATGCGTTGACGATATCTAGTGATACCGCCAACACAACCCTCCCCGATCGGACTGCCGACTCCGACAGGGAACGAACGCAGCGGATCGCGTCCACTGTCGATCGTCCCTGCCGGAATCCAAACTGACAGTCCGATAGATCGGGGCCAACCCGCGACAGATGCCCGCTGATACGGGCGGAGATAACCCTTTCGAAGAGTTTCCCCGCCTCGTTCAGCAGGCATATCGGTCGGAACGCGGACGGAGAGTCTGCGGTCCTTCCAGCCTTCTGGATGAGCACCAGACTCACTTCTTTCCAGTCGAGGGGGAACACACCGAGGCGCAGACAGTCACTGAACAGCAGCTTCAGTCTACTCCCCAAGACAGACAAAGCCAACACGAGCGCTTTGCCCGGGACTCCATCAGGTCCCGGGGCAGTGTTGCGGGATGCGAGCCGCCGCACAGCTCGGTCTAGCTCCCCCTCCGCCACCTCAAACTCATCGGACCAGAGTTGCTGGTTCGATTGTGACGGGGGGTCAGGGGGACTATCCTGGACCCTGGGGAAAAGGGTGTTGACCACCCTTCCCACGAACTCGGGGTCCAGGGTTTCCGTCAGCGGAGGGACCCACGGTTTGAGCTTGCCCAGTACCATCTTATACGGGCGCCCCCATGGGTCCCTATCCAGTCCCTCCATGAGCTCTCTCCAAGACCGGGCTTTGGCGTCGGCAATCGCAATGCCGAGCGCCTTTGCGGCGGCTACGTAATCCCGCCTGGCTCTCTCTGTCTCCTCCTCTACTGTGGCTTGCCGAGTTCTTCTCCGGCGGGCTCGTTGGTACCGGCGTCGCGCAGCCAAAACGATTCTTCTTAGCTGCGCGATTTCTTCACTCCACCAGTACGCCGAGCCTCGCCGGGGCGGCCCGATTCGGGGCATCGAGGCGTCGCACACCGACGCCATCGTGTCCCGAAACTGGGCCGCCTGCACCTCCAGATCAGGCGAGATCCCTCCCTCAGTCCAGCCCGCGACGTTGGCGGCGGCCACGAGCATGTCACGGTCGAGCCGCCTAAGGGACCATCGTCGCGGGGGGATACTATCCTGGAGCGGGCGGCTGGGGTGGCGGAGAGACACATCGAAAACGATGTGCCGATGGTCAGATAACGTGACCATCTCCTCCGCAACCCTCCATCCCTGCACCATGTGGAATGCAGAAGGAGTCGCCCATGAAAGATCCACGATCGACTCCCCCTGCCATCCCACGAAGGTGCTGACTGACCCCCGGTTTAAAAGCCGGAGGTCTAGTTCTGCCGCCCACTCGAGGAGCCTCTCTCCTTTTGCATCGTCCCGGGTGTCGCCCCACTCACTTGAGTGGGCGTTAAAGTCACCCAGGACGATGACTGGACGAGGGGCGCAACCGCGAATGCAATTGGCCAGCTCGTACAGGTAGGCCTCGTACACGGGGAGGCCCACATTATTTGGAGAGATGTAGCATCCCACTATGGCAAAGGAGCCCCATTCCACGGCCACGAATCCCAGCCCCTGATCCAGGAGGGAACAATGGAGGTCGTCTCCCCCCGCCCAATAAATTGCAGCCATGCCCCCCCGATCTCCGAACCACCTTGGGTGGGACGGAACCGAGTAAGGCTCGGCTACTACCGCTAGGGCAACCGACCACTCCGCGAGCGTTTGGATCAGCAGATCTTGCGCTGCGCGGCAGTGGTTCAGATTGCTCTGCAATATTCTGCGGCTGGGGAGCATTTTAAGCCTGCATTATTTCCTCCTGTCCCCGAGTTGGGGAGGAGAGCGACTGGACGGCGCCCCCCTTCTTCTTTGGCGGGGAGCATTTCTTGCTCCCCAACCTGTGGTCAGCAGCCCTGCCCATGTCCGAGCACACGGGACATTTGGGAGTGCACGCTGTGCAAAGACGGGCAATATGCTCCGTCTCAGAACATCGATAGCAGCGCGCGCTCCTGTCCACCGTGTTGGGGCAGCGTGCTCGGACATGCCCCATTTCGAGGCACTTGAAGCACTGTAGAGGCCGTGCCCCAAGCGCCTCGACTCTTGCCGCGGCCCAGCCTATCATTAACCGTCCCAGGGTTGCCAGCTTTCTGCCAGCCCCGAGCGGGCACCGCACCCAGGCCGTACCTAGCCGAGACGGGCTTATTTTGATCTCCCCGACCTTGACATCGTTCAGGGAGCATCCGCCCGCTTCAGCGATGGCCGCCGCCACAATTGTGGGGGTCATGGACTCATCTAAGTCCATCACCCTAATCTCCCCCGTTTTAGATGGGCGCGATATCATTGCGCCCGTGCCTTCGAGTACCGCCGCCATTTTCTTCGCTAAGGCGTCGGCTTTGGTGGCGCTCTCCGGTCCGGGGATTTCCAGCAGGAGGCCCCCGGTTACCGCCCTTCGCTGTCGTAGCCCGCCAGTTATGCCGAGCTCCGACAGCTTTATTTGGGCCGTGACAGCCTGCATCGCCGCCGCCAAGCTGGTCTTGGCCTCTGGAGGCACAGTGACCACAATTGCGGCTGTGGTTGGGGGCCTTGGCAACTGTGGCTTTTTCTGTGGCTTAGGGCCGTCCCTGTCCTGCTTCCTCCTTTGGCCACCGCGCTTTTTCCGGCCGACTACTTCGGCCCAGGACGACTGCCCCGGGGCCCCATTAGGCTGCGGGCCTCCAGGGTTAACAGGGGGAGGGGTAGCATTCAGCCCTGGTTTTGAGGCGGCAACCCTTTTCTTCCGGTTGGCCCTCTTCTTCTTCTGGGCCTTAGACAGAGGCTTGGGCTCCGTCTCCGGCACTTGCGTCTGTCTTTGGCCCAAAGGGGGCCTTTGTCCCATCGTAGGGAAAAATCTAGCCATAAGGTCAGACTGGAAGCGAGCGAATTCGCGGTTCATAACCGTTGCCAGCTCGTTCCAGTCCGACTCGACACCGCTGCCCTGGCCGTTCGTGGGCCCTGACCGCGGCTTTTGAGGCTTAGGCGTATCCGCCTTCTTGTTTTCTTTCGCCTTCTTCTTTTCTTCCTCTTTCTTATTTTCTTCCGCCTGCTTCTTTTTTTCCGCCCTCTTCATATCATCCGCCTTCTTCTTTTCTTCCTTCTTTTTCTTCTTTTCATCGGAAAGGGGCTCCGAAGGATTGGTGGGAGGGGGCACCGTGGACATGGAGGGATGGAGAGGTGGGCCCGCCCCCGATCCATTTTCACCCCTCGACTCCATCTGCTCCTCTCCGCTGAGCCTCAAAACCTCTCTAGACAGCGCCACCACTCGCGCGCTGAGATACACGACCTGATTACGGAAGTCCTCGTTCTCCCGGTCGCGGATCTCCGCCCTGGTGCAGAGCTCGGCGGTGCCGGCCCGGATCGCCTCGCATGCCGCGCGGAAGGAGCGGACAAGGTCTGCTTTAGAGCTTTTAGGCCTGTCCGCTACCCTCTCCACTGCCGCTAGGCCTGCCAGCATCTCCGCACCGACACTCGCCGAGGGCTGCTCGTTTTCCCTCTCTAACGACATCTCAGAAGACGAACGGCCAGGGCTTTCAGGACGCCTCTTGGGGTCGCTTTCTTCCAATTCCCGGCGCTGCGGCTTACGCTTTCGCGACCGCCGCTCGCCGGGGTCTGAGGAGAGCGACATGTTAGATGCACTACCGTCGCTGTCAGCCCCGCCCACTGGCCTTCCCATTGATGGACGAGGCGTATCTGACCTGAAAATCAGTTTCACTCCTCCTCCTCTTCGCTCCTCACTTCGGTTGGACTCCAAGGATTGGGAGCGCGCAGTACTGGGCGTGCACGTGCGAGGGCATCCTCCCACCACTAACTCATTCGGGCGCGCAAAACTGGGCGTGCGCGCCCCTTCGCCGGTCTCCGGCGGATTTACTACATGCCCGGAGGCATGGGAACTCAGATTGCCCTCCCCAGATACGGAAAGGCTGCCTGACTCTCCCACGGCACGAGGTGTCGTGAGATCATCAGGGCGGGATTCTCCCACTGCGGAGCAGCAGGTACCCGCCTGGGGTAATACGTTCTTCTGAGTTTTCATATTCCATACTCGCTTTCATTGTAGCCCTTGGGACTGAGAACCCCCCAGCCATACATCCCCTCGCCGGACTACTGGAACTTGGGATTTAGGGTAATTTTTTAGAGTGGTTGTCTTCCACGCGACCCGGGCTAATACCCCGACGGTCCCCGTCTCTCTCAGTGAGTCTACGGGTCGGGCCGAGCGGTGGGGTTCATAACCCCATGCCCGCTTTGGGCGGACGCTCTTGCGACCACCCTCGACGGGCCCGTCGCCCCTTATTGATTTTTTATAGTGGTTATCTCCACGCGACCCGGGCAAATACCCCGACAGTCCACGTTCTCCATCTGGAGGTTACGTGCAGCTCAGCGCATGCATCCGCATGCACCGAGCTCCTCCCTGTGCCATACGGCACCTCTTACCCGCGGATGACTCCGCCCTCGCTCGTCCACTACGCCCTCTGCTACATTATCAGAGGGACGTGCGGAGAGCCCTCACGCACGGGGCGGTTTAACCCAGTGGGGCCCCACCCCGTGCAAGTGGTGTTCTTAGCTTCACTCCAAGCATTACACGCTTGGAGCTACTGAGCCCCCCCGCCACGGCAAGGCGAACACCCTGGGGGGGAACCTAACCTAACCTAACCTAACCTAACCTAACCTAACCTAACCTAACCTAACCTTTTTTTTTTTTTTTTTTTTTTTTTTTTTTTAGGTGGGGAAATCCTCATGGATACCCGCCGCCTTGGGGACGGCGACGGGTTATGCCGGACTCCTACCGGCTAAAACCCCACCGTGTTCCACCTCTACGCCTGTACGCCGGGTACACGGGAAACCCAGAAGGACTCTTCCGCATATCCGGCAGCGTCGGCCTATACAGGCCACGCCTCTGGAAGGGGAGGACTGGAGCGTTTTCCTCCCCTGAACTACGTGTGAGTGGCGCGCGGGAACACGCGCACGCCATCTCGAGCCCTTGGATTTGGGCACCGGACTTCCCCAAGTCCGACACCCATGGCTCTAAGAGGGAGCCTGCAGCGGATGCTTTGCCCTGGCCGCAGGCTTCTTCTTCTTCTTTGGGGCACTTTCAGCGCTCCCAGAGCAATGCTTGGCAGGCTTCCCCGCCGCAGTGCAGACGACGCACAGCGGCGGAGAGGCACATTGCCTGGCCACGTGGCCAGCCTGCCCGCAGCGGTAACAAAGACCACTGCGGTCCACCTCCGATTTGCATTCCCCAATAACGTGCCCCGGAAGGAGGCACCGATAGCAACGCATTGGCCTCGGCGGCAGGATTTTAACCTGCGCCGAGGTCCAACCGACGGCTATCCGCCCCTCCACCGAGGCCTTTTTGGCCACTTCAACCGGGCAGCGCACCCACATGATGCCACTGCCTGTGTGATCGCGGCCCAAATCTCCCGCCTTGATGGATGCCGCTGGGCATCCACCAACCCGGGAGATCGCCTCGACCACTACTTCGGAGGTCACCGAGTCATCTAGCCCCGAAATGCGCATTTCTGCGCATTTCGTGGGCCGGCCGACCCGGATGACCTCTTCCCCGAATAACTCTTTAAGTTTGCCGGCTAGGGCATCGGCCTTCACGCCGGACTCGGATCCCGGTACCTCCAGAATTCGCTGCCTCGACACTCCCACCCTAAACTGCACGGTGGAAATGCCGAGGTCAGCGAGCGCAATTTTCTGCGTCGCCACACGCAGCACCTTGGCGTAGGTTACGCCACGCTCCTCAGCCTCCGGCTGCAACGTAAGTGTTACAGCCGACGACTTAGGGAGTCGCAGCTTAACCGGCTTCCCTCCCTTTTTGGCTTCAGGCTTCGAAGGCGGCTTCTGGCTCGCCTTTTTCTTCCTGCTGACCTTATTCCAGCCCTCCTCTGTGGTCCTTGTGGGATCCGGTGGGATCTGATCCCCGTCTCCATGAGGTGGTACAGGGGGCGGTGGACCGCCCTTGGATCGTACCTTCCTCTTTTTCTTTTTCTTGCTCCCTCCTTGTTGGGGGTCAGGACCCGCTTTAGGACCCGGGGATACCGGGACCCCAGAACGAGGCTTTTCATGCGCTAAAGGAGGGCGAACATTCTCCTTGGGGAGAAGCCTTCCCTCCAGTGCATCCAGTCTAGCGTTCATCATGGTCCCAACTTGGACCATGATGGACTGCGTAATCTCCTCTATAGGCACTGGAGGCGGCTGCCTGTACTGTGCACGCATTTCCTGGACATCCTTACGGAGTCTAGCCACCTCGGCCTGCAGGCGGTTATTATCCGCCTGCAGTCTTGTCGTTTCCTCTGTGGCGGTGCGCTTCTGGAGCTGCTCCCCCGCCAGCACTATCTGGTTCGCAGCATTCTTTAGGTAACGAATATTCGTCCCCTTGATGTTACCAGAAGTGACCGCCACGTGCTTGATTACGGCCACATTGGCCATAATTCGGTGCATCAGGTTTGACTCATCTAACGACCCTACATCTCCTACTATTCTTGAGGTGTCATCGATGAGCCACGAGGCCTGCTCTTCTTCATTTTGCCAGCCCTCTAGCTCCATTTCCGCTATTACCGCCTCTGCCTGGGCACGAATCTCCTCGCGCCTAGCCGCTCGGACATTTGCCGAGTTAGCTGGACCGGCAGCTGAAGATCGGCCTCTCCCCCTTCTCGCTGTTGGGATCTTTGCCTTCGGTTGAGAAGAAGAACATTCCCCTTGAACCTCAACAAGTCGCCGCTTTAGCGTAGCGTCCGAACAGGACGACACCGACTCAAGACTTACGGAGTCATCCGAGTCCACCTCCGAATCACAAACCCGCTCTTGGGTCCTTTCGGACCCACCTGCCGAAGCAGGGAAGATCGAGGATGAGGATGCAACACCACTGGCTGCAGCATCCACTGCCACCACAAGGTCAGAGAAGACCCTACGCCTATCCGTTGAAGTGATAGGTATGGGAAGTTTAATGCCACCCCTGGCACCTGCCGAAGCAGGAGAGTTTTTATTTAAATTTTCCATTTTGTTCCCACGATAATGGGACGATGCAACGGGGTCCACCGCTGGGTGACGCCCTTTCCAGCGGCAAGGGAATCCTCCCCAAGGTTGGCCGCTAACGACTGATGAGCTCCCCAGCCGCTCTTGCGAGCACCTCGACGCCACGTAGCCCCAACGCCGAGGATTGAGGATTTTTTATAGAGGTTTACTCCTCACGGTCCGGCCGATTAAGGCAAGACCCTCGGTCCTAGAAAGGATTACGATATGAACGAAGACGGTGGCAAGAAGAGGAAAATCCTCCGCCTGCCTGCTCTGCGGTAGGGTGAGTACACACAGAGCCCGCCCTTGCTCCTCCACTGTGCCCTCTGAAAACCAGAGGGACACGTGGAGGAACGAACGTGTCGGGTCATTTGCCGATGAGCAGCAAGATCCCACTTTGGGGAAGTCACTGCACATCGCCCAGGATGCACCGGCTCCACCGTCTTCCCTTCCCTACGGACGTATCCAAAGGGACGGGAAGTGGCAAGCTCTCGTGGAGGTTACCCGACCTTAGCACCCCAACCTAACCTAACCTAACCTAACCTAACCTAACCTAACCTAACCTAACCTAACCTGAGCAAACCTAACCTGAGCAAACCTGAGGTCGGGAGTCAGTTGCCTCAAGGTGTACCAGTTGCTGTCAAGCTGGCCTAATTTGACACTCAGTCAGATGTGCCCTCTTGTGGGGCAAAACATGCAAGTAATAATCGAACCTAACCTGAGCAAACCTAACGTGAGCAAACCTAACCTGAGCAAACCTAACCTGAGCAAACGAACAAAATGGTTAAAAAAAAAAAAAAAAACTGATTGAGCTGAAGATTCGAGGATTGTGCGTTTGTGATTTATGCAACGATTTTCTGAATGAAATAAAAAAGGCTTTCTATTTTTTTATATTATTTTTATTGTAAGTGTTCGTACCTAATGTGCTTAATGCTTGTGTGGACATACTTAATTATTCGTATATTATAGGCACACAGACATACAGAATGGATGAATATACGGGGCGTTAGGGTAAACAGCAGTTGCATTACTTATCCATGATACTGAACAACTTTCCCTACGAAACCTATGGGAAAGAAGTTTGGCGGAAGGCCATATAATTTGAGACCCAGACATAGAGGTCCCATACATGAATGAAACTTAGTAATACGTGTAGAGTGAATCAAAACTAACAAAAATGTAAATTGGTTGTAATTTGTAGAAGTTGGGGGAAAGGTATTTCTCCTTATGATACCTTTTGTGTCGAGTGTGTGAAACTCATAATCTTTCTTATTAGATAGTGCACTCAACCTTCTACGCATTCATTTTGTTTATTTTAATGAAAATTCACGATAACCGTTCAATATTATGATAATGGAAGTAAACGAATTCAACCAACCCAAATACGTTCCGTAACGACCAAAAATACCTCAGCGATAACATTAGATGAAAATAACTGTCGTTGTTGCGTTTTGCTACTGCTTTTTTGACGATTTAACTATTTTACTAGTAATTTCTACTTTTGAATCCGGACTTCTGGGGATGTGGAAGTTTTTTAAAAAAATGCCTTAATTTTTTCTGTTTTTAATAATTATGACCGCCGTCCTGAATGGCTGTTAGTTTTCGTAAAAATGGTTGGGTCCTTATCTGCCATTGTTCTTTGCTAAAAAAAATAGACTTTTCTTTTCATTTTTTTCTTTTCTGTTCTATCAGCTGATTGCATTCTTCTCATAGTTTTTGGATAGGAAGTCCAAAAAAAAATTACGAATATCGTTTTTTTTTTTTAGATTCTTTTTTTTTATTTTAGTTTTCTTAGGGAAAGTTGTTCAGTATCATGGTTACAATCACCCTTTTATTAAAGTAATGTAACTGTTTACACGATAATTTAGTAGTGGAAAATCGTTTAGTAGATTTTGGTAGAAATTCGGTATTCGAAAATTTGATCAAAAATGCAAGGATTCAGGCAAAAAAAAATCCAAGGCACGGAAAACTTTACCAACTTTAAACGGGCATATGGACGACGATCTATTTAGTATATGGATCTATTTGAAAATTGAAGCATCTATGTTACAAAGTGATGAAAACCGTTTTTTTTTTTCAATAATGCGAAAATAACATGAGTGATTGATTATGAGCGTTTCGATAAAAATGATAATAAATGTAAAAAAACGTGTTTTATGTTGAATTTTAACCATCTGGAACGCATACATATTAGTAGATTTTAAGTAGAACGTGAAACAGGACTTGGTAGATTTCAGCTCAGTCGGTAGTGTTGTGCCGAGGGTCACGGGTTCGAATCCCTTAAGGGACAAATATTTGTAAAAAGTGTGTTTAACTAACAGTAATATTAGTTCAAACACCATTTACTAAAGACACTAAAGTGTATTGAATGCCATCTCAAACAGTATTTTTCCTAGACTTAAGTCCGAGTTTACGGTAAGGAAGGATTATAAATAAAATGCGTAATAACGTACATAAATAGCTATAGATTTATTGGTAAGTTTAGTAATGACCGCAGGGGGGCGCGGGCGGCGGGCGGCGGCGCGGCGGGTCTCGCTCAGGCCTTGTTGGCGGCCTCGTGCAGTTTCTTCTGGACCTCGGAGGCCTGCTTCACGAAGTCGTCGTAGGCCTCCTTGACCTTGGGCGCGAGTTTCTTGTTTGCCTCCTCCACGTTGCTGCCGACCTCCTTCGCGAGCTTCTGCGTCTCCTGGGGGACACAGTTATATTATAGTTAACTTAACATAAGTCAAAGTAACGATGACGACGCCGACGACGCGGTGAGGTAATAAGTAAGTATTACAGTACCTATTCATATGCTTCAAGCACAGAGATTAGTTTTAGATCGCGTTTTAAAAATGTCATTATGTTGAGTCTATTTGGCGATTATTGAAAGTCGACTCAGGAAACAAATATAAGGCTCGTGTGGAAGGAAACATCGGTAGAGGCAGATCTACGAGGCCGTAGCAAGCTACACGTGATACGGCTGTATAGGCCGAAAGAGAGCGAAGGTGTGATAGCGCTGTATCACGGTGGCATGCTACCCATGCAGAAGGCATAGCATGTTGCACGTGATACAACTATATCAAGCCTTTTATCTCGTTCGTTCGCTCGCAAATAGAAAGAGAGTGAAGGCATCATAGAGCCATATCACGCTGACATGCTAGCCTCGCAGATCAGGGGCGTCATTAAAAATGCAAGGTTAAAAGTAGCCGAAATCGACGGGAAGGTATGACAAGACAAGATGTATGGACCTAGAGGAAGCAAGAGAGGTGTGTCAGAACCGCCCATAGTGGAGATCCACAGTCTCTGCCTTGCCTACCCCTCTGGGAAAAAAGCGAGTATGTATGCATGTAATATTGCAAATAGGACGAAACTTTGTATGAAGAACGCTGTAAGAAATGTCCTCTTAATAAATAAATTAAAGCGAATACGTAACATAAAACGTACCTGTACGGCGTTCTGTACGGCGGCCTGTAGCTTCTGACTGAGCGCCTGCGCCTGGGTCTCCACATCGGGGTGCGCCTTGCGCAGGTCCTCGGTGGTCTTCTGCAGGCTGGCGGCCGTCTGCTCGAACGCCGCCTTCGCCTTGCCGTTAGCGTCGCTCATCTGCAACACAACATTAATGTCGTTCTAACTTCTTTCATATATGAATAAGTGTAGGTACTATATTATTATCTATTCATATTATGCTACTATCCTCAACAGAATATATAGGTAGGTAGGCCCGTTTTTACCTACTGGTACTCGGATGAGCGGACTCATTTTCCGGAACTCAGGTAGAGGCGCCTATTTTGCGTTTGGTGGGAATAGAAATGAAGTGACTCCTGCCATCCCAGCTACGACAGGTAGCCCACCAGCTGCACGAAGGCCCGTAGATCACAAGTTGATTAGAACTTCGAAAGCTTTAAAGAAAGCTTATTTTGAGTTTCGGAATGTAATTTCTTTAACTTGCTAAACTAATTGGGCGGGGCACATTGCGTATTGCTCGCATAAATTCATAGTACATTACTGCAGCGGCCAGCAACAGAGGCATTGATGGACGAACGTGTAAATGTGGGCCGAGGCACACATACGTAAGTCCATCAATGCCTAGTTGTGGCCAAGGCTTGTATAGTACTTTTCTCAAAAAATGCGCGGAAATTAAAACAGTAAATTTTCTCAAATAATTCACGGTAATTAAAACTCTTTTCGAAATCAATGACGAACATCGAACAACAATTAGTTATTTTTTTTTTCAATAAACAGCTTTCTATTTTATTTTTTTTATTTTGATAATCAACAGCGTAACAAGTAACATATAGATAGATTATTTGCAAGCCAGTTCGAAATTTAAATAAAACCTTTGATAAGTTGCCTCCTTGGTCGCCATGTTTCGGAGAAAAAGATCGTTCCATTTTTAAATTACGCGACAGATATGAGTTTAGTATGTAATTTATTTGGTCGCTAAACACGACACATATGGATTTTCATACAAACATTGCCGGCCGCTGCGCGCATGTATTTGGCCAGTACTGCAATTTCGATTTATCTCGAAGAAGGTTATCAAAATAATGCTCACATTTCCAAGCATGTTTGAGAAAAATAATTTATTTCAGACATGATGTCCATATTTTAGTGTTAGTATACATTTTATTTTACTTTAAAAACCCGGCATGGAGCCCAGAACCCAGTGATGCAACAGCGGGGACTCCCACCGGTCTCTGAACACGCTAAGGAGACCGTTGGTGCTGGCTCGGTGCCTGCCCAACATGGAGGCGCACCGTTTTCTCACTATAGCGTAGAAGTCGTCCGTGTGCGTCTCCGCAAACATTCCCGACGCACTACAATGCCACGCCAACCACATCACATCAGTGTCTTGAATGCGTTATTATACTGTACGCGTATATCGCTGTAAGCCGATGGTGGATGATGGTCGATGGGGCCAAAGAGTACTCGAGTGGCTACCGGTACCGGAAAGCGCAGGGTGGGTAGGTGGACCGACGACGACCTAGTGAAGGCGGCAGAAGCTCGTCGGATGCGTGCAGTGCAAGCCCGGTTGTCGTGCCGTCGTTTTTCTTGAGCCCCTCTGAAGGTGGCGCAAAATTGACGTTTGGTGGATAAGTTCCAGCGCTTGAACGATACCCGCTGATACCGACACTTTTAATAAGCAACAGTCATCAATCGTCTGCTGGGAAATTTGACTGATTACGTGATTTGAACTATTATGTTGCATGGTCCGGGGCGTGACAGTCGGCTCGGCCGTGACCCCGCGATAACCTCGCACTTGCTTTCGGTCCCGAAACTGCGTAGCGATAGCGTGACCCGCCGCCGCCGGCCGATACGTTATCTGTGAGAGGCGCGAGCAGGCAGGAGGGTGCCGCGCTGTGTTGGCTATTCACCTAATATTTAGATGACACGTAACAACCATAATCCCTCTCGGGTGGTCATGCATATAAGTGATAATAAGCTTTGCTACAACTACCAACTACCTGTCTTTTGAAGCAAATTATAGTTATGCTAACTTTTTAGCATCTTGGCGGTTCCCTGGCTTTGAATATTTAAAATTTTGCTGAAAAAAGGGGCAGTGAGTGAGAAAGTGACCGAGGAACCTGACCTTAGGAGTGGAAGCGCCACTCCTTAGTCGGCTACGGGCGGTAAGTGGGAGACGGGTGGTTACGGAAGTGTTCAGGCCGTATAACTAAGCGTTGGACGCTTCGGCGCACGCGGCTACGCGGAGCTCGGCCTTCGGAATTGCTTTTTTCGCTTAGTTTGACCTTCAACCTCGTTAAGTTGGCTCGGCCTGCTGCCTCGCGTTTGGTTAGTTGGGGGAGGGAAACGGGTGGAAATCACATTGGACGCTTCGGCGCACGCGAAAATGGGTTGGCCCGTTCTAACTCGAGTGACTAGACTTAGATGAGATGAGATATCTAGTAACAAATAGGAGACCAGTGAGGTACTCACAGCGTTCTGTAGCGTGGAGGAGAGGGCGGAGAGTTGCTGCAGCACGGAGTCGGAGCCCTCCTTGAGGGCTTTGTTCACCTCCTGCGTGTTCTTGGAGTTGACGAGCGCGTTCACCTGCTCGCTGAACGTCTTCTGGAACTCTGCCGCGTGCTTCTCGAAGTCCTGCAAGGGGGAGTCCGCGGGAGCGTTGCGTCTCAGCCGAGCGCCTTCACTCTGCAATGTTACGTCATGTTAGGCTACTTACACGTACAGGCACAGATTATTCAATAGCTACTACCGCAAGTACAGGTTCCAGTATAGGGTTTACATAACGCTGATTAAGTAAAGCACCAAGTTATCTAGGAAGCAAAGAAGTGACTCACCAGGGCCAGGCAGGCGACGACGAGTACGAGGAACTTGGTGGCCATCGTGACGTGAGATAGAGATGGGTCGAGTGGAGTCAGGTAGTGGTCGGTGCAGAGGAGCTCGGTGGAGTGTGGAGCTGCTTCGGGAGAGGCGGCTTATAAGCGCGGAGAGTGGGACGCGAGGCGCGCGGGGCGCGGCCTGATAGTGGTCACCACCCGGGCACAGTATAAGAAAGAGTATCTAGTACTACATAACCCGGGGGTGCGCGTCGAGTATACTGTACGAGTACAGGGAGGTGCAGTGCCGAGGAAAGTTACCGCGACTGTTGCGAAAGCTGTATGAGCTGTGTTCCCTTCGCTGAAACAAAATATTAAAAGCATGTAGGGGTGAATGTTCAGAGCGTTTGAACATCGTCATTAGACAGCGTACTACCTCCAATCTTAGATCAAAATTTTACTTTGATCTAAGCCTCCTGATAGAACTAGTTTCAACAGAAAAAAAAAAGGAAAAATGTTTACTTTTTTTTAATTACATATTTATCATTTAACATCAGCCCCGGATCTAGGAGGGGGGGCAAACCGGGGCCCACGCCCCTGGCCGTAGGTTTAGGCATAGCGTAAATACAATAAAGCGGGTGCGCTTAGGGCTCGCGCGGTGTGCGGAGGGGTGAGGCACCGGCCGTTGGGGTACAGCGCGCAGGTGGATCGGTACTGGGTCCGCGCCCCCCGCCACAGATTTCAGATAGTATCATTGCAGTCATCTCATTATTTTATAGTGAAATTACGAGCTCGCTTCGCTTGATCATTTCATTATATTAGGTATTTGAAGTGAAATTACCGATTTCGTAGCGGGATGCCTACTATCGCACTTAGCCTATTTATTGAATACTAGCGGCCCGTCCCAGCTTCGCACGGGTGGACGTCTAATCGTTTCTAGCAATAAATATAGCCTATGTTACTCAGGGTGAATGCAGCTTTCTAATGGTGAAAGAATTTTTTAAATCGGCCCAGTACTTTTTGAGCCTATTCATTACAAACATACAAACATACAAAAATAGGTACAAATCTTTCCTCTTTATAATATTAGTGTAGATGTAGACTAGCTGTTGCCCGCGACTTCGTACGCGTGGACTTAGGACTTGTTTATGTTTTTTTTTTGTGGCACTGACTTTTTTTTGTGACTTCTGAAAGAACACCCCTACTCATCCCTCTATGCACCTCCTACTCACCCTTACGTACCCCCTCCCTACTCACCCCTATGCACCCCGTACTCATCCCCTACGCACCCCTACTCATCCCCTACGCACCCACTACTCACCCCCTACGCATCCCCAACTCACCCTTACGCACCCCCTACGCACTCTTACACCCTCTATGCACCCCCTACTTACCATTTACGCACCCCCACGCACCTCCTTACGCACCCCTACCCTCCCCCTACGCACCCCGACGTTTCATTTCATTTCATTTCATTTCATTTATTGCCATAAATTGTATGTAAGTACATTATATTATATTAGATGGTAACATAAATTGGTTTAATAGTTCAGAACAATTTTACTCATACGAGTGTAGCAATCTTTTTTATACAGTAGGATAAATTAAAGCTTGAATTGTAAACATTTAAAGTAAGAGATGTCAGAAACTTGCAGATTGGAATGTATATAATTCATTTAAACATAATTAATTAACTTAATGTCATGTTAGTTTAAAAATAAAAATAAAGATTAATACAATAAGCAATCATATGAAGCAACAGACAATAATTATTAATTGAAATCAAGCTAATTAATTAGATTATAAATAATTTCTATTACAGTGTCAAAATATATCATTATTATTCAAAAATTCTTCCATGCTATATGGACATATTTTAATCAGGCTAAGTTTAATCTTTTTGAAGAAAAGTTTATCAGGCAAGGATTTAATGTCTCTCGGTAGTTTATTATATACTCTAACCGCATTGTACACAACATTTCTCCGATACGATGTAGTCCTGTGACTAGGCAGTTTTAGTCCCCCCTCGTATAGCTTGTTCAAACGGCAACTTTTGAAGTCAGGTCTATTTGGAAAATCCTCGGGATATTTTCTCACGAGTTTGCACAGCTCAACCACATAAAGAGCGGTCAGTGTGAGTAGCTTTAATTCAATGAATGAGTCCTTACATGATTCCCTATTTGATCTTATACCATTTAGTAAGCGCACACATCTTTTCTGAAGTATAAATATGTTGTCAGCATCAACAGATCCACCCCCCGTACCCCCTGCACACTCCTTCGCACCCATACACATCCCCTACGCACCTACTACTCATCTCCTACGTATCCCCAACTCACCCCCTACCCCCACGTACCCCCTGCACACACCTACGCACCCCTACTCACCCCCAACGCACCCGTATTCACCCCCTCTATGCACCCCCTTCTCACCACTTACGCACAGCCCTACTTACCCCTACGCACCCCCTACGCTCCCCCTACGCAGCCCCTATGCACACCCTATGCAACCCCTATGCACCCCTACGCACCCCCTCTATGTACCACTTTCGCAACCCCTACTCACCCTTATGTACCCCCTACTCACCCCTACGCACCCCGTACTCATCCCCTACGCACCCTTAATCACCCCCTCTATGCACCCCCTAGTCACCCCTACGCACCCCCTATGCAACCCCTGCGCACCCCCTTCGTACCCCGTACGTACCCCGTACGCACCCCCTACGCACCACCTACGTAAACCCTACGCAACCCCTACGCACCCCTACGCTCCCCGTACTCATCCCCTACGCACCCTTACGCACCCCCTACGCACCCCGGTACTCGCTCCCTCTACGTACCACTTTCGCACCCCCTACTCACCATTTACGCACCCCCACTTACCAATTACGCATCCCCTACTCACCACTTACACACCCTCTACTCACCCCTGCGCACCCCCTGCTCACACTCTACTCATCCCCAATTAACGTTCCAAAAAACCATAGAAACGACACCCATAATGATATTTAGACATTTCAACCCCATCGCACCCCAACACGGAATGATAGTATTTCACGTCAGCCACGTTGGATTTTAAAATCATTGTTGTTTTCGTAATCAGCGACCCGATAAACCATAAAAACCATACCCATCTCGATTTTGAGACTTTGTTACCCCGTTTCCCCCTTTCAGGGATTGAATTCTGAAAAAACTTTAAACACGTGTTTACTTAATTATCAATAGAAGTACTCTTGTGAAGTTTCGAATAAAATAGTCTAACTAATCTTGTTTCCCCATACAAACTTTGGACCCCCGTTTCATCCCTTTAGGGGGTGAATTTTGAAAAATCCTTTCTTAGTGCACCCCTAGACCTCATAAGAAACCTACTTGCCAAATTTGGAATCTCTAGACCCAGTGGTTTGGGCTGTGCGTTGATATGTCAGTCAGTCAGTCATTCAGTCAGTTTCTTCTTTTATATATTTAGATTTTCATAGAACCTGTAGGGCAAAGACTACCCTAGTCATACCGATTGCAGAATTTGATCCCGATTTTAGATCACATTGCGAATTTTGTGATGGGAGCTAATCATATTGTTTAAAAGGACATCCGGCACATAATACCAAAAAATGTAGGTATAACCGCACTTCTATTTTTATTATGGACTATGGAACACTAGAAACTAGTTGCAGGCATCAGTTTATTTTATAATGCTTTATTAGTTTTTATCATTTTTATATTAAAAAAAACATTGTGCTTGCATCACCTCATATCAAACAACATTGGCAGCCATTTTTTTTATAATTTATTAGTTATAAATTAGTACCTAAATAAGTCAATAAATAGAAATAAATTATAAAATCTATCTATCTATCTATAACGTCACGCCTCTTTCCCAGTGGGGTAGGCAGAGACCAGGGCGCGCCACTTACTACGATCTTTACATACCTCTTTTGCCTCATGCACATCCATACATCTCTTCATACATTCCCGTCGGTTTCGAGTACTCCGCACCTCCCCTCTTTGTAGGACGCAACTAATTTTTATAAAACCCATAGACATAAACTCTAGCGATAGACAAGCACGTTCAAACAAACAAGTTGTTCCAAAACTCTTTGGGAACATTAGTGCCATCTAGTTTACATAAAACAGAAACTACAATAATTTGGTCAAAGAGCATCACCGGCCAAGACAGATGCGACAGTTCATATTTATGTTAGGTATTATACCTACTATCTGGGCATCCTCGACTACATACGTGCAGACCACTGAAATACGTACCTGTAGAATTAGATACTTATTCATAACTTTTGATTGTGTGAACTGTGAACAGATACTACAAAACAAACATCAGTTCATCATCATCAGTTAAAAAAGATACACAAATTAAATAATACTATGCGAATGAAAAGAAAAATAGTAAGGAGACCACGGAGATTTTTTTTTAAAGAAGAGATAATAACTATCCTAGTAACTGTAACAGTTATTATAGACAACCAGTACCTATTATCTATATTATTTTATAAGTAATAAGACCCCTAATGAACAATAGTCAAGCCACTGTACACTAGTCACTGTATCCATAATAACTGTTACTGAAATACTAGCTACAAATACTTGCTAATATCTGGCAACACTTGCAAACTGTAAGGGGAGGGGTTTGACATCGAGGGCTTAAAAGTCCGCCATCCGCCCTGACACGGCCAGTCGTCGTCATAGTCAAGTTGCGAATAGAAGTGTAAGCAGAAACTCTGCCAGTTGTATCTATTAAATATTAATTAAAATTTAAATAAAAGATTCGTTAAAAGTTTAAATCTATTTTTGTCGTGTTATTTTCTTGGGAGGTTACATAACTTTTATTCTTTCAGTAAAATCTATGGGATGCATGGTTTATGAGAAAAAAAAATATAATTTTTTTTTGTATGGAGAAGAACACCTTTTATTTTATTTCTTGACTTGGTTCAATTTGGGACGGGATTGGCTTACGTTTTATGAAAGACCAAATAATACTGGACCCAAAAAATATATAACTAGTGCAGTCACTTGCAGCGAAGCGAGAAATTAAGTGTCAAAAATTTCATTTTTTTTCGCATATTTTGCAAAGAGTGCACGTTTTTGCCAAACTTTTTGTATATTTTCGTGTACCTGCTGCTAAATTAAAAATTTTAATGTCATTTTTAGGCAGAAATAATCAAGATGATAGGTACTTTTTTTTTTACTTTGCCGATTTCATTTTTGTAATTAAAGAAAAGGGACTACTATCGGTCAAGGAGTAATAGATTAAGATGGGTGAACAATCCTGCCATCGCAAATTGAAACACATAGTCCGGTGACAGGATAAGAATGACTTTAAATTATTCATTGTGCTGTTAATATACCCAAATTAGGTATTCATTCTTATCCTGTCACTTGACTGTGAAAGGAAGAACTATGTGTTTCAATTTGCCATGGCAGGATTGGTCACCCATCTTAATCTATTTCTCCTTGACGATAGTAGTCCCTTTTCTTTAATTACAAAAACGAAATCAGCAAAGTAAAAAAAAAGTACCTGTCATCTTGATTATTTCTGCCTAAAAATGACATTAAAATTTTTAATTTAGCAGCAGGTACATGAAAATATACAAAAAGTTTGGCAAAAACGTGCACTCTTTGCAAAATATGCGAAAAAAAATGAAATTTTTGACACTTAATTTCTCGCTTCGCTGCAAGTGACTGCACTAGTTATATATATTTTTTGGTCCAGTATTATTTGGTCTTTCATAAAACGTAAGCCAATCCCGTCCCAAATTGAACCAAGTCAAGAAATAAAATAAAAGGTGTTCTTCTCCATACAAAAAAAATGAAAAAAAAAATGTTCTCATAAACCATACATCCCATAGATTTTACTGAAAGAATTAAAGTTACTAGGATAGTTATTATGTCTTCTTTAAAAAAAAATCATCACGAAATTCCGACTTCAGGTCCTAAGTCCGTCTTTTTTCAGAACGGATCCACTGTGCCGGTTGGCGGTTAACAACGAGATTTACATCTCCGTGGTCCCCTTACTATTTTTCTTTTCATTCGCATAGTATTATTTAATTTGTGTATCTTTTTTAACTGATTATCTTAATGTTTGTTTCGTAGTAATCTGTTCACAGTTCACACAATCAAAAGTTCCACAAAGGATCCACTGTGCCTGGTCGCGATCAATGAGAATTTAAAACGCTAAGTCGCGATGATGACTTTAGCTGTCAATAAATCTTTTTCATCTCGAGGTAAAAGGTAAATCAAATAATTGTTTTCGCATTAATTTTTTTCCCATGAACAAGTATAAAGATATAATCTCAAATATGAACGATCTTAGCGTCATTTTCAATTTCAATCCTCGTCTGGCACCCGCCTTTAGTTCATTATATTGTGCATGTATTGTGCCTATTTTGTGTCCTCTGATTTAAGTCTCTTGATTCATCTATGATCATTAATACCCGTCTCTTTTCCTTAAATGTCGCTTTTTGGGTGCCGAAACGAGACAAAAAGTAATGGACTTACCCAATCTTGAGGAAATTAATAGACTTACCTATTTTCTAAAATTTAAATTAATAATTACATATCCTTATAATTTTACATAGTTACCTTATATTCGAATAAAAGTATCCCGTAAAACAACTTTCAGGCGGTTTTTATAGTGATAACTAATTTAAATACATCAATATAAAATTAAAATGATTATTGAAAAAATTGACAGATTGGTATTCAGATTGGTTTGTCATTCCCATTAGCATAGAGTAAACTAACATCAATGCGGTTTGTACACCGCATTGCAGAGTAACATGCAGTTCCTACTGAACACCGTATCTAGTACAGGGACTCAATCGTCCTAAGTTTGAACGATACTACCAAAACAAAACCACAACCAAAAACGTTACGTTATGCACAATTCGTATCGCGCAAATTATATTAACGGTAACGATTTAGCTTTTTTTCGGAAGATACGTTGGCGTAACGTTCGACCGCTGTCCAACGAACGTTTTTGATTTAGTTGGTGTCGGGAGAGGTGTATAGAGGTGTATGGAGGTGTATGGAGAGGTGTATGGAGAGGTGTATGAAGAGGTGTATGGAGAGGTGTATGGAGAGGTGTATGGAGAGGTGTATGAAGAGGTGTATGGAGAGGTGTATGGAGAGGTGTATGAAGAGGTGTATGGAGAGGTGTATGGAGAGGTGTATGGAGAGGTGTATGGAGGTGTATGGAGAGGTGTATGGAGTTGTATGGAGAGGTGTATGGAGTTGTATGAAGAGGTGTATGGAGAGGTGTATGGAGAGGTGTATGGAGAGGTGTATGGAGGTGTATGGAGAGGTGTATGGAGTTGTATGGAGAGGTGTATGGAGTTGTATGAAGAGGTGTATGGAGAGGTGTATGGAGAGGTGTATGGAGAGGTGTATGGAGAGGTGTATGGAGGTGTATGGAGAGGTGTATGGAGTTGTATGGAGAGGTGTATGGAGTTGTATGGAGAGGTGTATGGAGAGGTGTATGGAGTTGTATGGAGAGGTGTATGGAGAGGTGTATGGAGAGGTGTATGGAGAGGTGTATGGAGAGGTGTATGGAGTTGTATGGAGAGGTGTATGGAGTTGTATGGAGAGGTGTATGGAGGTGTATGAAGAGGTGTATGGAGAGGTGTATGGAGAGGTGTATGGAGGTGTATGGAGAGGTGTATGGAGAGGTGTATGGAGTTGTATGAAGAGGTGTATGGAGAGGTGTATGGAGAGGTGTATGGAGAGGTGTATGGAGGTGTATGGAGAGGTGTATGGAGTTGTATGGAGAGGTGTATGGAGTTGTATGAAGAGGTGTATGGAGAGGTGTATGGAGAGGTGTATGGAGGTGTATGGAGAGGTGTATGGAGTTGTATGGAGAGGTGTATGGAGTTGTATGGAGAGGTGTATGGAGAGGTGTATGGAGTTGTATGGAGAGGTGTATGGAGTTGTATGGAGAGGTGTATGGAGGTGTATGGAGAGGTGTATGGAGAGGTGTATGGAGAGGTGTATGGAGAGGTGTATGGAGGTGTATGGAGAGGTGTATGAAGGTGGATGGAGAGGTGTATGGAGCTATGGAGAGGTGTATGGAGCTATGGAGAGGTGTATGGAGGTGTATGGAGGTGTATGGAGGTGTATGGAGGTGTATGGAGAGGTGTATGGAGGTGTATGGAGAGGTGTATGGAGGTGTATGGAGGTGTATGGAGGTGTATGGAGGTGTATGGAGAGGTGTATGGAGGTGTATGGAGGTGTATGGAGAGGTGTATGGAGGTGTATGGAGGTGTATGGAGGTGTATGGAGGTGGTTGGAGGTGTATGGAGGTGTATGGAGAGGTGTATGGAGGTGTATGGAGCTATGGAGAGGTGTATGGAGAGGTGTATGGAGCTATGGAGAGGTGTATGGAGAGGTGTATGGAGAGGTGTATGGAGAAGTATGGAGAGGTGTATGGAGAGGTGTATGGAGGTGTATGGAGAGGTGTATGGAGAGGTGTATGGAGGTGTATGGAGAGGTGTATGGAGAGGTGTATGGAGAGGTGTATGGAGAAGTATGGAGAGGTGTATGGAGAGGTATGGAGAGGTGTATGAAGGTGTATGGAGAGGTGTATGGAGCTATGGAGAGGTGTATGGAGGTGTATGGAGGTGTATGGAGGTGTATGGAGAGGTGTATGGAGGTGTATGGAGGTGTATGGAGAGGTGTATGGAGGTGTATGGAGGTGTATGGAGAGGTGTATGGAGGTGTATGGAGGTGTATGGAGGTGGTTGGAGGTGTATGGAGGTGTATGGAGAGGTGTATGGAGGTGTATGGAGCTATGGAGAGGTGTATGGAGAGGTGTATGGAGAGGTGTATGGAGAGGTGTATGGAGAGGTGTATGGAGAGGTGTATGGAGAAGTATGGAGAGGTGTATGGAGAAGTATGGAGAGGTGTATGGAGAGGTGTATGGAGGTGTATGGAGAGGTGTATGGAACTATGGAGAGGTGTATGGAGGTGTATGGAGGTGTATGGAGAGGTGTATGGAGGTGTATGGAGAGGTGTATGAAGGTGTATGGAGGTGTATGGAGGTGTATGTAGAGGTGTATGGAGGTGTATGGAGAGGTGTATGGAGGTGTATGGAGCTATGGAGAGGTGTATGGAGAGGTGTATGAAGGTGTATGGAGAGCTGTATGGAGCTATGGAGAGGTGTATGGAGGTGTATGGAGGTGTATGGAGGTGTTTGGAGGTGTATGTAGAGGTGTATGGAGGTGTATGGAGAGGTGTATGGAGGTGTATGGAGCTATGGAGAGGTGTATGGAGAGGTGTATGAAGGTGTATGGAGAGCTGTATGGAGCTATGGAGAGGTGTATGGAGGTGTATGGAGGTGCACGCACGTCATGCTTTGGTAACGTCGACTATTTAACCGTTCAGAAAAAAATAGCGCGATAGCATTTTTACATCAGCTAAACCAAATCTAAACCAAAACTAAACCAAAGCCATAAACGTTCCGTCCGAATGGTAAAACCGTATAAAACAGCGCAATCGAGGCCCTGGTACAGTACATTGATATCGTTGATAAAACCCCATAATTTATTACCAAGAACTTTGGCGAATTTGGACCCAGGCATTTTTACGAAAACTAAAAGTCCTTCAGGACGGCGGTCATAATTATTATAAACAGAAAAAAATTAAGGCATTTTTTTAAAAAACTTCCTCATCTCTAGAAGTCCGTGTTCAAAAGTAGAAATTACTAGTAAAATAGACAAATCATCCAAAAAGCAGTAGCAAAACGCAACCATGACAGCTATATTCATCTAATATTATATCACTGAGGTAGTTTTTGGACGTTACGGAACGTATTTGGCTTTATTGAACAGGCCCTTTACCCGCACTTTCGATTTTCGCTATAGCGCCACTGTTTCGGTCCGCACTTCATTGGAATAGAGTTGACATTAGAACGAAAATGTTCACGCAATTGCGAAGTTCGAATGTGCGGGTAGAGGCCCTGATAGTGCGTGTGATTTGGTTTGATTCCATTATCATATTATTGTATGGTTATCGTGAATTTTCATTAAAACAAACACAATGAATGCGTAGAAGATTGAGTGGGCTATCTAATAAGAAAGATTATGAATTTCACATACTTGATACAAAAGGTATCTTAACGAGAAATACCTTTCCCCCAACTTCTACAGATTACAACCAATTTCCTTTTTGTTAGTTTTGTTTCACTCTACACGTATTACTAAGTTTCATTCATGTATGGGACCTATATGTCTGGGTCTCACATTATATGACCTTCCGCCAAACTTGTTTTACAATTTTACAAAACTGCTATACATTTTCTGGTATTTTGTAAAGGGAATGTGGCGGATGTCCTTTCGAGCTCGCTACGCTCGCTCATGGGCTTAGTTTGTATTTGTAGTCATCTCATTATATTGCAGTGAAATCTCGAGCTCGCTTGGCTCGCTCATGGATTTAGTTCGTATTGCAGTCATCTCACTGTATTGCAGTGAAATTACCTAGTCAAGCCGATTGCAGAATTTGATTCAGAATTTCTGTTATCAGAATAATGTTCTGGAGTGCATTTCACTAAGCGTCACATCGCTGTTAAAAACATCGACGAGCTCACAAATGTAACATCCTTCATATCGTCGGAGTTTTTATATGAGTTATATTTATATACCATAGTGAATGCCGAATTGTCATCTCGCCGATGTTTCAAAGACTTTAAGGTTGTGACCAGTTGTGACGATGTTTGCGCGAATTGCATTGCTGACATTTTGTATATATATTAGGTGTAGACCCACCACCCACCCACTCACTCCCATTCTTTCTTATACTGTGATTAAGATTATACACAGTACCTACCTACTACTATTTTTATTTATATAATAATATTATATCTGTAATGGCGTTCGTTCTAAGAAACGGTATTTCGATAAAATTTTCTTTAGGTATATAGGCACAGATTAATAATAAGTTACTACGATATAGGGGTTGTTTAGGGGGCAAAAAAGAATGAACATACTATTAATTCGATTGTAAGCTGTACGCGCTGTACGTTTAATAATCTAAACTACCTATTAGAAGTGTGACATAGGGGGAGCGTGTAATTTATTTATGCTATTACACAGAACATAACAAGAAAAATATTAACCTAGAACCTTTTTTGAAATTTTTGTCTACGTGTTTGTTTGTTTGTTCGAGCATTACGCAAAAACTAATGAACTGAGTTTGATGAAACTTTTTTGTTTGATAGCTTATTATTTGATTTAAAATCTGATATTGTAATTTGACGTCAACTCAAAAAATTAATAAATAGCTATCGAGACAGGTCTCATCTCGGGAAAAAAGGGCAGAGCTTGGTTGCGTAAGAACATAATTATTAATTGTTATAATAAATCATGTCATGACCATAATTCCTTACGGGGTGGCCAGAAACTTTGTTGCAACTACGAACTGTCTTACATGTGATGTGAAGGACTGCGTCTTGCTTTATTTTCTATTCAGTGATTGTACCTAGAGGTCCAATGATCCTGTTAGAACAGGGTGTCCCAAAACTCAAGGTCAAGCTGAAAACAGGAGATAGGCGAGTTCTGGGGAAAATACAAAAAAATCTAAGTTTTTCGGGATATTATAATATTTTTAACATTGGAAAAATCGCCACTTTGCGCTCAAGTTTTAGATGTAGTTACTACGTAAATTTTTTTAATGAAAATATTATTAATAATCCTGAATAATTTTTGCAATGGACTCAATCTAAAAATAAAGGGTTACTGCTTCACTTTTTACAGAAAACACTATTTTATGTCAGACTAGTGCAGTTAAAAACAATTTTATGTTAGCTTTGAGAATATGCTGCATGAAAAATGTATGGCGCAAACCTGGCAAGTAATTTCAACTTTGCTTAAATTTAAGTCTCGGGCGGGACTTGAACCCGCACTCTTCCAAAATTTTAAATAGCACAACATGGCGATATGTTTATACTTTTTAATATTTGAAATTATCATTGTATTAAACCACAGTAGTTCAGGGCGTTGCACGTTTATTATTTTTAGTATTGAATTATTATTCCGAAATCGGGTTATACTGCGGCAAAATTTTGAAAACTTGATTAAATGAGCCAACTTTTGAAATAACTTGCCAGGTTAGCGGAATACATTTTTTGTACTTGGGACACCCCTGCCTGTATACTGTAGTATCCACTAAGGCGGTGAATTTATGTGTATTTCTATATTTCTAACTTTAAAATACTTAAGATAACTTTTTCATATTTTGATAAAAATATCCTACCGGGATCTACACTACACGGAATTTAGATTTTTAATTATGTATATATCCGTAAGGCGGTAAAAAAATTTAGAATTTTCGGGCTATTCTTTTGCTGTTGTTTGTTATTGTATAGGTAGTAGGTACACCAACGTCGTTCGAGCCAGGTGTCAGCTAATTCGCCCAAGAGTGCGATTTTTGAATCTCATTCGCTGAGTTCAGCAGTTGAAAATGTCAAAATTACTATGGAGATACGCATCTTTCTACGGCTGATTTGACTTTCAAAAATCGCACTCCTGAAGTATGATTTTTGAAAGTCAAATCAGCCGTAGAAAGATCCGAATCTCCCAAGAAGCTTACATACCGCCGTGTTAAAGGCAAAACCAACTATTTCGGTATTTTTCTCGATTTTGACTTTTTAATACCAATCAATTTAGTTTCGAATTCTCTATCTAGTGGTAAAACCAATTATTCTCTATGCCCTTTAGTTACGGAGTTACTGAGATCTAAAAGCAACTACTAAGAAGGTAATAAGACTAATAAACATTCTTAAAATATAAATAAATATAACCCGAGATAAGCATTAGTTTTTTGGCCTAGTTAGTTTGTTTTGCCTTTAACACGGCGATACCTACCTCTCTGTACTGTAGGTACTTCTTGGTGTCGATCGTAATTTTGACATTTTCAACTGCTGAACTCAGCGAATGAGATTCAAAAATTGCACTCCAGGTTTTATGTATATCTACTTATTATCGTGAAGGTTTTCCAAATGTCAACTTATGAAGTTCCGTTAAAACTATCACGAATTATATCATACATAAGTACATACATAAGCTCACGCCATTGTCCCAAGGGGGTAGGCAGAGACCACAGATCGCCTCACGCTACAACTCTGACACACTTCTCTAGCCTCATTGACATTCATACATCTTTTCATGCACTTCCGTCGATTGAGGGTGCTACGCACTTGTCCTTTTCGGAAAAGATCATTGATTTGATCGTGGTATGTTTTTCCTCGGACGGCCTCTCCCAACACTTCCACTCACCTGTGCTCGATAAATTTCATTCGTAAGTCTTCTTTTATTCATTCTCTCTACGTGACCAAACCATCTAAGCATACCCCTCTCAATCCTTGTTACTATATCATCCTTCAACTTACACCAATCCCTTATCACACTGTTCTTGATTCGATCAACCAAAGTAATACCACACATACTTCGTAAGGAGCGCATTTCAACTGCATTCACTCGACTTTCCTTCCTTTTATTCCATACCCAACATTCACTCCCATACATTAGCGTAGGCACCAACACACCGCTGTGAATAGCCAGACGTGCCCTTTTTGATACAGACCGGCTACTCTCCACGGCGTGCAGGGCCCCATTTACCTTATTTCCCGCAGTCACTCTTCGCTCCACATCCCCGTCACACTTTCCATGTCTCTTAAACAAACTTCCCAGATATACAAATTCATTCACCTGTTCCACTCTGTCTCCTTCCATAACAATGTTACATTCTGTAACATCGTCTTCACGTTCCAAATCCATTACCTTCGTCGTGCATACATTGACTTTCATATCTTTCTTCTTCAACGACTCATTCATCACATTCAACATGTCTTGTAACTCCGTCACCGACGGCGCAAGTATCACCTGGTCGTCAGCATACAAAAGGCACTTTACACTAAGCTCATCCATTCTTATACCGCATTCCATCTCTTTCAAATCAGTCAGACAACCTATCCATATAAAGATTGAAAAGCCATGGCGACGCAACACATCCCTGTCTCACACCCCTAGAGATGTTAAACCAGTCTGTGTTCGCCCCATTAACTCTGATACAGGCTTTAGCTCTGATTATATCGAAAATCTAAAATCCGAGTTTACGGTAAGGATTATTAATAAAATGCGTGATAACGTACATAAATAGCTATAAATTTATTGGTAAGTTTAGTAATGACCGCTGGCGGGAGCTGGCAGCGCGGCGGGTCTCGCTCAGGCCTTGTTGGCGGCCTCGTGGAGTCTCTTCTGGACCTCGGAGGCCTGCTTCACGAAGTCGTCGTATGCCTCCTTGACCTTGGGCGCGAGCTTCTTGTTCGCCTCCTCCATGTTGCTGCCGACCTCCTTCGCGAGCTTCTGCGTCTCCTGTGGAACAAAGATAAAGTTCCGTATAGTTTAGGCGCCTACTAAAACATTAGGCGGTGCCGCGGTACTGATGACGACGACGGTAACTACCTATAATTTTATTTAGTAATAACAATGAATATTATAATTACATTTGTTTCATCGTTCAGAACTATTCGTTAGGAAATTCGTTTCTTCACTTTATTCCTGGGTAGAACCGTAGTAAGTTCTATTGTAGGTATTGGAACAGTTTAAGATGGGATGGCGTCCCTAAGGATATGGAAAGCGTCAAGCAATACTGAAGATGTACATCGTAGTAGCTATACCTACCTACATCTGAAGTTATGCTTACGCTTTTCATCAAATAAGATTTCAAATAATGCATTTTCCTACAGGGCCCAACTTGATATGCTGACAATTTTTTAAGAGGATGAGCAGATCCAAGAGGACCAACATCGAAATCACGAAAAAAAACAGTTTTACATTTGGCTCGAGTAGTTTTGCACTTTTTGTATGGAACAGCTGATTTCTTTTTCTCGATTTCGGTACCCTAGAAAAAGTTGTTCAGTTTGACAGTCTGATCATCCCTTTAAAAAAGATAGGTTCCGTTCACCCCGGAACGGAATACCGACTGCGCTGGAAATAAGCTACAACTACTAATCTATCTTTGCGTTTGCTCTAGATTGCAATTTTAGGCAATGTTCATTTTTAGGTGATAACTAAAACTAACTAAGTGCGGTTTCATCCACAAATCACTCCAAAAGAGATCTTATCTAACCCGAGATACTCTCTGACTCTACATGGGATGAGGATGTCGGCCGAGCCTTATAACTCTATTAGACCGAGATGAACACTTACTCAAGACTTGGCTTGAATATCTTGAAATGAGATCTCATAACTTTTTAAGAGTAAAATGATTGTGATTGTGAGTCTTGGCTACTTTTTTACATGAAATGTTTTTACTGGGATCTGTTTGTCTCTTTGTTCGTGCAAGCATCAAATAACAACTACTGAACCGATTTGGATGGGGTTTTCAGAAAAGCATAGGGCTTAGTTTGGATAAACATGTAGGCTTTATATCATCGCAATCAATTTACGCAAAAAAAAGTTATGATAATTTAAAGTCCGTGGTCTGCGCGTACAAAGTCGCGGGCGCCCAGTTAATAAATAAAATAGAAGAGGGTAGGTATCGTACCTGTACGGCGTTCTGTACGGCGGCCTGCAGCTTATCCCTGAGCGCCTGCGCCTGAGTCTCGACCTCGGGGTGCGCCTTGCGCAGTTCCTCGGTGGTCTTCTGCAGGTTGGCGCGCGTCTGCTCGAACGCCTCCTTCGCCTTGCCGCTTGCGTCGCTCATCTGCAACGCGACATGGACACGCAACATGTATTACCTCAGTTACAACTATTAATTGTAACTGGTGTTGTTTGATCGGACTCATTCTCCGCAACTCTATGCCTCAGGCGCATATTGTGCACTGCACGTGGCGGGAATGACGTCACTCCTGCCATCCCAGCTACTCCAGGAAGCCCACCAGCTGCACTAACGCCTGCCACACACATAACGGAATTCGGAATCTGAATTGTGATTTTGTATAGGATTTGATGCCTCCGTAATTCCGAACGGAATTTTGGAGGGGGGCAAATCCATACGAAGGTCCGCCACACACATACGGAATTGCAATCCGGAATTCCGAATCAGGATTGTGATTTTGTATAGGATTTGACAGCTGCGCAATTCCGAACGCAATAATTGTGGAGGGGGGAAATCCATACGAAATCATAATCCTGATTCAGGATTTCAGATGGCAATTCCGTATGTGTGTAGTGGATCGAAACCCGTAGTTCCGATTTGGGTTCCGGATCAGAATTCGGTAGGTATGTGTGTGGCAGTTGTAAGTTGCGTATTTATAATAAACCGATCACTAAAACTTCTAAAGCTCTGTTTTAATAAAGAACTGTGTTTAATAATTGTAAAATTGATGGTTAGTATTAGTAGACATGATTTAGGCATTCAGCACTTCAGCGATATCAGCCTATACCGAGTCTTTTAATGAGCTACAATTTTAAGACGATTAAGAATCATTCATAGAAAGAACTCAGTTGATTCGTTCTCTAAATCGGTTGTAAAATACGTGGAGACAACCCGGTAAGCGAGGGATGATTTTATAAATCAAAAGATAGTATCACAACCGCAGAACATTATAAGAGGGGTTAGAAGTGCAAAGTAGGCGTGGATCGTGTCGCCACAGGTTATGCAATAATTTGCATAGCACCATAAGGCGCCCGACGTGGTGCCTGCGAGAGGGCATGAGTAATTGTAGTAGCGTGAGCGGGAAGTGGCGACAGCCGTCTCCAAAGCAAAAGCGCTACTTTGCTTTTCTAACCCCTCTTATAATGTTCTGTGGTCACAATCATAATCCACAAGAAATGTAACGTAGGTAGGTATTCTAGGTATCTTAGAGATGAGCGCAGTATCTGTATATTGCATGGTCAGGCGCGGCCGGCCGGACACTTGTTCTCGGTAGTAAATCTGTTGAGCGATAGCAGTGACCTGCACACCGGCCAATAACCAGCCCCGCCCGTTATCAGGGCCTCTACCCCGACATTGAAATTGCCAAAGTTCAATGGAACTTGGAAAATACGGCATTTAGAAACCGTGTCCCTTACACGACAACTACGCCCATGGGGGAAAAACCGCATGATAGGACTCCGTAGCCATTGTATGGTATAGGAATTATTTTTACAAAAGGTGTACAAATGAGAGAGTAATTGAAGCTGATTTGGGGCACACAGACGGACAAAATGAACGAAAGTATAAGGGTTGTTTGACTACTGATACCTAAAAATGAGGTTGTCCGTTCTAAGGAGAAACCGAGTAGATTTAGATGAGATAGGAACAAATAGAACACTGGTAAGGTACTCACGGCCGTCTGTAGCGAGGCGGAGAGGGTGGAGAGTTGCTGCAGCACGGAGTCGGAGCCCTCCTTGAGCGCCTTGTTCACCTCCTGCGTGTTCTTGGAGTTGGCGAGCGCGTTCAGCTGTTCGCTGAACACCTTCTGGAACTCCGCCGCGTGCTTCTCGAAGTCCTGCATCGGGTTGGGGGCGGGAGCATCGCGTCTCAACCGAGCGGCTTCACTCTGCAATGTTACGTCATGTTAGGCTACGTGCAGGTTCCAGTATAGGGTCTCGAATCATCATCACAGCGTATATACGTCCCACTGCAGGGTACAGGGAGGGAATAAGGGCGTTAGTCGTGCTGCGGGCGTAGTAGTAGTTACGCGTGCCCAATGCGTATTGGTAAACTTCACATACGCATCGGAATTTCTTCAGTATATGCAGGATTCCTCGCGATGTTTTCCTTCTCCGTTTGAGAGCAGTCGGTATTACGTACATTTATAAGTTAGAAAAACTTATTGGCACAATGGCATGTCGTCCGTGCAGATTTGAACTTGGATCTCGAGATTGAGTTTCCATAGCTCTTCACAACGTGCCACTGACGCTCTAGGGTCTCGAATAACACTGATTAAAGAAAGGAACATGAAACGAAGAAGTGACTCACCAGGGCCAGGCAGGCGACGACGAGTACGAGGAACTTGGCGGCCATCGTGACGTGTGATAGAGATGGGTCGAGTGGAGTCAGGTAGTGGTCGGTGCAGAGGAGCTCGGTGGAATGTGGAGCTGCTGTGGGAGACGCGGTTTATAAGCGCAAGGAGGGGCGGATGCGGGGTGCGCGGGGCGCGGGCTGATAGCGGTCACCTCCCGGGGGTGCGCGGCGAGTAGGTAGGTCTACGTAAGAGTACGGGGAAGTGCACTGCTGAGGAAAGTTTCCGCGTTTATTGCGAACACCCTCCCCGCCGCACCCCGCTACCGCACCACCACGGCCCGTTGTTTACAAACACTCTGATCGCACTTTGTTCCCGACCGCACCCCCCGTCCCCCGCGCTCGCGCCCGCGCCCCGCGCGCCCTTCAGTAAGTCCGGTCAGCATCACGCACATGAGCGGTGATGTGAGATGCGCTTCCGCATTCATTTCGAGATAGTAGTCATCGCTAATTATTGTACTTAGTCATTTATTTTGATTAAAACTGGAAAAGAGAGCTGAAGAAGCAACCCCTTTATCGGTTTTTGTCATTAAATCATTAACGATTGTAATACATACAGGGTCCTTCTAATAGTAGCTTATCTATGGTAACACTTTTTTAAGGGGTTGATCAGGAGTGCGATTTTTGAATCTCATACGTTGAACTCAGCAGTTGAAAATGTATGGAGATACGTATCTTTCTACTGCTGATTTGACTTTCAAAAATCGCACTCATCAGCAGTATAAATAATAGTAAATAGTAGTAAAGTAATATTGACAGTCAACTGCTGATTTGAAAGAATGAGTTTCAAAAATCGCACTCCAGACCATCAAAACATCAATATAGCAAAAAAAATATCATTTGGCTCAAGTAGGTTTGTAGGTTAGTATGGAACAGCTATTTCTTTTTTCGCTATTTCGACGTTAGTGCCATAGAGAAAGTTGTTCAATTTGACGGTGGCCTTAAAAAAGTGTCAGCATATTAAGAAGGACCCTACGAAGTACCCTGTACTGTACGGTATGGATATACATACAGGGTCCAACTTAATAATAATAATAATATGCTGATGGTTTTTTAAGAAATAGTCAGACCATCAAAAACAACATTCTCTATAGGACCAACATCGAAATCGCGAAGATAAATCTGCTGTCCCATACTTTTGGTCCAGTAGAATTGCAGTTTTGATGATTTTTCATTTTTGACAGCAGATTTTTTTTCGCGATTACTATCATGGTCCCAATAATTAAAGTTGTTCAATATGATGGTCTGATCATCCCCTTTCCGTCAACCGTCAGCATCATTAAGAAGAACTCTGTATGTCTGATTGGCTTCGGATTATTGTCGGTATGAGTCGGTAACATAAATCCATATCCTTTCCATATTAGGTGTGTGTTACTTTTGCAAATAAATTGTTTATCTATCTATCTATCTAACATATGTTATTCTGGACTCTGATTTTTATTATTTTTTGCATAGATTTATATATTACTAGCGTAATATACAGGGTGTACAATAAAATGGGACAGCTACTTAAAGGGGTGCTTCAGACCATCAAACTGAACAACTTTCTCTATGGGACCAATATCGAAATCGCGAAAAAAAAATCTGCTGTCCCATACATTTCAGTCGAGTTATGTTTGCAGTTTTGTATGGGAGAGCGGATTTTTTTTTCGCGATTTCGATATTGGTCCCATAGAGAAAGTTGTTCAGTTTGATGGTCTGAAGCACCCCTTTAAGTAGCTGTCCTATTTTAATTTACACCCTGTATATGTCTTTGATTTTTGTCTTTTCTTTTCCTCGTCTCGGGACATAAGTGTCCCGGACCTTTGGTAGACAGGCGTGCTTGGGGCCGAAGCCAACTCGTAGAGGCCCGTCAGACAATTTGATCTAAAGGATAATGTGACATTCAAAGATTTTTTTTACATTGTACGCATCTTTGGTGACATTATTATGATTAGAAACTTTTCTTTATTGATAGTATATTAAGTAACAATCTTGCGATTGAAATATTGACCCGTTTCTCGATATTCCATCGTGCTGAAATTGGTATACAATAGGGATCTGGTGTTGCAGCGAGGATCGTCTCTATAATTCTTTCTATTTTTTTAGCGATAGCATTAGACGGCAGGTAGACGGCCGGCAGTTATCTGGACGAGTAGATATTGCCGAGATAGATGTGACCATTATCTTTGGCTCAGGTAGCATCGGCTCCGGGACGCAGGACATGACTCGAGGAGGGAACAAACAAACAAACAACGTCAGCCGGCTCTTTGTCGTCGCTAGCCATACTGATAACATTGTAGTTTTGAACATTTACTAAATGGGCTGACTAATAGACAGTGCGGTAGGTAGACTACCATTTGTATTGTTTTTGATGGTTAAACTTATTGCTTATCGGATGGAATATAACTAACTTAGTTTCCACTTTCCACACCGAATATATTGACAAAATTTCTTCCGCAACGGTTTTATACTAACTTTATGTAGTATTTATATGTAGTACTACCTGTCTGTACTAATATTATAAAGAGGAAAGAATTGATTTTTTTGTTTGTATGTATTGAATAGACTCCGAAACTACTGGACCGATCTGAATAATTCTGTCACCATTAGAATGCTACGTTATCGGTGACGACAAAGATCAATCCTGCTGGTTTTTTGTTGGTGGTTTACTATTTCTCGGTCATTTTTCGAGATGTTTTTTTATATATTATGTTATTCCGGGATAAAAACTGTCACTGAGCGCACACACACAATGAGCGTTCAAACAGACAGAGAAACAAACAAACAAAAAATATTAAAATGCTTGTAACATAGTGTTAGGGTAAACAGTTTGTACCCATGATACTGATCAACTTTCCCTAAGAAACCTACAGGGAAAAAATTTTTACTTTACATACAAAAGTGAAAAGCCAACACGTGTCCAAAAAGGCACGAATGGCAGTTCATAATGGAGTGTTAGTCCCGACATTGATCTATGGAAGTGAATCTTGGGTATGGCAGAAGACGCATGAAAGTAGGATTAACGCAGTGGAAATGCGCTCATTGAGAAGTATGTGTGGTGTAAATGTGATGGATAAATTGAAAAATAGTTTTATTAGAGAACGCTGTGGTCTGAAAGAGGATGTGGTGACAAAAATAGAGAAAGGTATGTTGCGATGGTTGTCTCTGCCTACCCCAGTGGGAGACAGGCGTGAGAATATGTATGTATGTATGTACAAAAGTTTGATCAGCTGATTGTATTTAGTAGTATGGGAAGTCCAAATTTTTTATTACGAATTTCCTATAGGTTTCTTAGGGAAAGTTGTTCAGTATCACGGGTACAATCACCCCTTAAAGTAATGCAACTGTTTACCCTAATACCCCGTATACTTAAGGAGGTGCTCCAGATCATCAAACTGATTACTTTCACTATGGGACCAACATGAAATTGCAAAAAAAATCTGCTGTTTCATACAAAGTAATCCAACTCTACCCAAATTCCGTTTTCCGGGTTCCGTAGAGAAAATAGTTCAGTTTGATGGTCTGATCATCCCCTTAAAAACTGTCGGCATAATTAAGAAGGACCCTGTACGTCACGTGACAGTAAAGTAGGAAGTAGGTAGATAAGAAACGTGAGTGTGAAGAGATAGCGGGAGGTCACCTATCATTACTGCTTGTTTACTGTTCACTGCCGACTGCCGGGTCGCCGGTCGGGTGGAATGTTCCTCTCGTTGTGGCTACATACAGTACCTAACCTACCTACAGCTTACCTACCTAATTACTACTCCACTGCCTCTCTGTTCTTGGTAATAGTTTGTGCGTGTGTGTACGGTGATATATGTAGGATATATGTAGGATCGTTGTGGCTACCTAACCTACCTACAGCTTACCTACCTAATTACTACTCCACTGCCTCTCTGTTCTAGGTAATAGTTTGTGCGTGTGTGTACGGTGATATATGTAGGATATATGTAGGATCGTTGTGGCTACATACAGTACCTAACCTACCTACAGCTTACCTACCTAATTACTACTCCACTGCCTCTCTGTTCTAGGTAATAGTTTGTGCGTGTGTGTACGGTGATATATGTAGGATATATGTAGGATCGTTGTGGCTACATACAGTACCTAACCTACCTACAGCTTACCTACCTAATTACTACTCCACTGCCTCTCTGTTCTAGGTAATAGTTTGTGCGTGTGTGTACGGTGATATATGTAGGATATATGTAGGATCGTTGTGGCTACATACAGTACCTAACCTACCTACAGCTTACCTACCTAATTACTACTCCACTGCCTCTCTGTTCTAGGTAATAGTTTGTGCGTGTGTGTACGGTGATATATGTAGGATATATGTAGGATCGTTGTGGCTACATACAGTACCTAACCTACCTACAGCTTACCTACCTAATTACTACTCCACTGCCTCTCTGTTCTAGGTAATAGTTTGTGCGTGTGTGTACGGTGATATATGTAGGATATATGTAGGATCGTTGTGGCTACATACAGTACCTAACCTACCTACAGCTTACCTACCTAATTACTACTCCACTGCCTCTCTGTTCTAGGTAATAGTTTGTACGTGTGTGTACGGTGATATATGTAGGATATATGTAGGATCGTTGTGGCTACATACAGTACCTAACCTACCTACAGCTTACCTACCTAATTACTACTCCACTGCCTCTCTGTTCTAGGTAATAGTTTGTGCGTGTGTGTACGGTGATATATGTAGGATATATGTAGGATCGTTGTGGCTACATACAGTACCTAACCTACCTACAGCTTACCTACCTAATTACTACTCCACTGCCTCTCTGTTCTAGGTAATAGTTTGTGCGTGTGTGTACGGTGATATATGTAGGATATATGTAGGATCGTTGTGGCTACATACAGTACCTAACCTACCTACAGCTTACCTACCTAATTACTACTCCACTGCCTCTCTGTTCTAGGTAATAGTTTGTGCGTGTGTGTACGGTGATATATGTAGGATATATGTAGGATCGTTGTGGCTACATACAGTACCTAACCTACCTACAGCTTACCTACCTAATTACTACTCCACTGCCTCTCTGTTCTAGGTAATAGTTTGTGCGTGTGTGTACGGTGATATATGTAGGATATATGTAGGATCGTTGTGGCTACATACAGTACCTAACCTACCTACAGCTTACCTACCTAATTACTACTCCACTGCCTCTCTGTTCTAGGTAATAGTTTGTGCGTGTGTGTACGGGGATATATGTAGGATATATGTAGGATCGTTGTGGCTACATACAGTACCTAACCTACCTACAGCTTACCTACCTAATTACTACTCCACTGCCTCTCTGTTCTAGGTAATAGTTTGTGCGTGTGTGTACGGTGATATATGTAGGATATATGTAGGATCGTTGTGGCTACATACAGTACCTAACCTACCTACAGCTTACCTACCTAATTACTACTCCACTGCCTCTCTGTTCTAGGTAATAGTTTGTGCGTGTGTGTACGGTGATATATGTAGGATATATGTAGGATCATTGTGGCTACATACAGTACCTAACCTACCTACAGCTTACCTACCTAATTACTACTCCACTGTCTCTCTGTTCTAGGTAATAGTTTGTGCGTGTGTGTACGGTGATATATGTAGGATATATGTAGGATCGTTGTGGCTACATACAGTACCTAACCTACCTACAGCTTACCTACCTAATTACTACTCCACTGCCTCTCTGTTCTAGGTAATAGTTTGTGCGTGTGTGTACGGTGATATATGTAGGATATATGTAGGATCGTTGTGGCTACATACAGTACCTAACCTACCTACAGCTTACCTACCTAATTACTACTCCACTGCCTCTCTGTTCTAGGTAATAGTTTGTGCGTGTGTGTACGGTGATATATGTAGGATATATGTAGGATCGTTGTGGCTACATACAGTACCTAACCTACCTACAGCTTACCTACCTAATTACTACTCCACTGCCTCTCTGTTCTAGGTAATAGTTTGTGCGTGTGTGTACGGTGATATATGTAGGATATATGTAGGATCGTTGTGGCTACATACAGTACCTAACCTACCTACAGCTTACCTACCTAATTACTACTCCACTGCCTCTCTGTTCTAGGTAATAGTTTGTGCGTGTGTGTACGGTGATATATGTAGGATATATGTAGGATCGTTGTGGCTACATACAGTACCTAACCTACCTACAGCTTACCTACCTAATTACTACTCCACTGCCTCTCTGTTCTAGGTAATAGTTTGTGCGTGTGTGTACGGTGATATATGTAGGATATATGTAGGATCGTTGTGGCTACATACAGTACCTAACCTACCTACAGCTTACCTACCTAATTACTACTCCACTGCCTCTCTGTTCTAGGTAATAGTTTGTGCGTGTGTGTACGGTGATATATGTAGGATATATGTAGGATCGTTGTGGCTACATACAGTACCTAACCTACCTACAGCTTACCTACCTAATTACTACTCCACTGCCTCTCTGTTCTAGGTAATAGTTTGTGCGTGTGTGTACGGTGATATATGTAGGATATATGTAGGATCGTTGTGGCTACATACAGTACCTAACCTACCTACAGCTTACCTACCTAATTACTACTCCACTGCCTCTCTGTTCTAGGTAATAGTTTGTGCGTGTGTGTACGGTGATATATGTAGGATATATGTAGGATCGTTGTGGCTACATACAGTACCTAACCTACCTACAGCTTACCTACCTAATTACTACTCCACTGCCTCTCTGTTCTAGGTAATAGTTTGTGCGTGTGTGTACGGGGATATATGTAGGATATATGTAGGATCGTTGTGGCTACATACAGTACCTAACCTACCTACAGCTTACCTACCTAATTACTACTCCACTGCCTCTCTGTTCTAGGTAATAGTTTGTGCGTGTGTGTACGGTGATATATGTAGGATATATGTAGGATCGTTGTGGCTACATACAGTACCTAACCTACCTACAGCTTACCTACCTAATTACTACTCCACTGCCTCTCTGTTCTAGGTAATAGTTTGTGCGTGTGTGTACGGTGATATATGTAGGATATATGTAGGATCATTGTGGCTACATACAGTACCTAACCTACCTACAGCTTACCTACCTAATTACTACTCCACTGCCTCTCTGTTCTAGGTAATAGTTTGTGCGTGTGTGTACGGTGATATATGTAGGATATATGTAGGATCGTTGTGGCTACATACAGTACCTAACCTACCTACAGCTTACCTACCTAATTACTACTCCACTGCCTCTCTGTTCTAGGTAATAGTTTGTGCGTGTGTGTACGGTGATATATGTAGGATATATGTAGGATCGTTGTGGCTACATACAGTACCTAACCTACCTACAGCTTACCTACCTAATTACTACTCCACTGCCTCTCTGTTCTAGGTAATAGTTTGTGCGTGTGTGTACGGTGATATATGTAGGATATATGTAGGATCGTTGTGGCTACATACAGTACCTAACCTACCTACAGCTTACCTACCTAATTACTACTCCACTGCCTCTCTGTTCTAGGTAATAGTTTGTGCGTGTGTGTACGGTGATATATGTAGGATATATGTAGGATCATTGTGGCTACATACAGTACCTAACCTACCTACAGCTTACCTACCTAATTACTACTCCACTGTCTCTCTGTTCTAGGTAATAGTTTGTGCGTGTGTGTACGGTGATATATGTAGGATATATGTAGGATCGTTGTGGCTACATACAGTACCTAACCTACCTACAGCTTACCTACCTAATTACTACTCCACTGCCTCTCTGTTCTAGGTAATAGTTTGTGCGTGTGTGTACGGTGATATATGTAGGATATATGTAGGATCGTTGTGGCTACATACAGTACCTAACCTACCTACAGCTTACCTACCTAATTACTACTCCACTGCCTCTCTGTTCTAGGTAATAGTTTGTGCGTGTGTGTACGGTGATATATGTAGGATATATGTAGGATCGTTGTGGCTACATACAGTACCTAACCTACCTACAGCTTACCTACCTAATTACTACTCCACTGCCTCTCTGTTCTAGGTAATAGTTTGTGCGTGTGTGTACGGTGATATATGTAGGATATATGTAGGATCGTTGTGGCTACATACAGTACCTAACCTACCTACAGCTTACCTACCTAATTACTACTCCACTGCCTCTCTGTTCTAGGTAATAGTTTGTGCGTGTGTGTACGGTGATATATGTAGGATATATGTAGGATCGTTGTGGCTACATACAGTACCTAACCTACCTACAGCTTACCTACCTAATTACTACTCCACTGCCTCTCTGTTCTAGGTAATAGTTTGTACGTGTGTGTACGGTGATATATGTAGGATATATGTAGGATCGTTGTGGCTACATACAGTACCTAACCTACCTACAGCTTACCTACCTAATTACTACTCCACTGCCTCTCTGTTCTAGGTAATAGTTTGTGCGTGTGTGTACGGTGATATATGTAGGATATATGTAGGATCGTTGTGGCTACATACAGTACCTAACCTACCTACAGCTTACCTACCTAATTACTACTCCACTGCCTCTCTGTTCTAGGTAATAGTTTGTGCGTGTGTGTACGGTGATATATGTAGGATATATGTAGGATCGTTGTGGCTACATACAGTACCTAACCTACCTACAGCTTACCTACCTAATTACTACTCCACTGCCTCTTTGTTCTAGGGAATTGTTTGTGCGTGTGTGTACGGTGATATAGGATATTATATTGCAAACATTTTGCTACTGTCTACACTACATGGCTCAACAGTCGATGTGTCCTGAACAATTGGTTCTTCACGGTCCACTTCACAAACACACCCATCGAATGACAAATGACCAGTTATACAAATACAAATAGGCGCCTTCAGACCGGAAACCAATCGAGGCGGGCTCCTGGAATAGCATAGGTTCATCTTTCATCTCTTCTTTCTTTCTTATTTTTTCCTTTTTAGGGTTCCGTACCCAAAGGGTGAAAACGGGACCCTATTACTAAGCCTACGTTGTCCGTCCGTCCGTCTGTCCTACCTATGTAGGGCTGTAACTTTTGAACCGTAAGAACTAGATAAGTAGTAAAAATTTTCACGGAATTTGCGTTATTACAACGGATTTGCTAACAAATAATAAAAATGACAAAAAGTTATAAATAAAGGGGGGTTCTCATACAAGGAACTAGTTTTTATCAACGTTTTTTCTTCTCGCTCTATGATAAAAATGGTAATACATACAAGTTCTTCTTCTTCTTCTTCTTCTTCTTCTTCTTCTTACTTAAACTTGGTGTGATTATAGAGCAAGCTCTACCGTATAACAAAAAATAATAAAAACCGGCCAAAGATCCCGGTGAAAATAAAACTTTTTTGTAAGTTAATATTATATTGTTTGGGGGTGTGGTACGGAAACGGAACCCTCGGTACGCGAGTAGCCCGACTCGCACTTGATCGGTTTTATTTTTTTATTTGTACTGAGCATAACCAAGGTTTTGAAGGCTTAGGTACCTCTGCAGCTACAGGACTGAGGAGTTACTCGAAATCGAATCTTCTTTCGTGTCACCACGAGCCCATGTTGAATTTTAATGAAAAAGCGTTTGTCGTATGTCCGTATGCTATTGTCCTAACTCTAAACAACGAAGATTTGGAGCTTATCTCGGTGTCGGACGCTCGGCATAGTAACAATTCTGTTTCGAACGCCTCATTCAACGAACATCCTCAGGAGTTAGACCGACGCCGACGAGCGTTCGAAACAGAGGAGGAGCCTTGGTGGAGCGAAACATGTGTAGAGTAGAAATTATTTGGTGGGCAGGTTGTATGGCATACCGTAATGTATCTTTGTAAAAATCAATCTTTGTCTACTAGGTATTTATTTAGAAGCGGAGATCTCGATACAATTCGTGTTATCTACCTATTAGAGTTATGCTTATTTTTACTATAGAAATAATACCGCTATTGTGAAATTCCGCTGATATTCCATGCTGCACTCCCAAAGGACCAGGAGTACGATTTTTGAAACTCATACTTTGAACTCAGCAGTTGAAAACGTCAATATAACTATGGAGACGTGCATCTTTCTACTGCCGATTTGACTTTCCAAAATCGCACTCCTGAAGTATGATTTGTGAAAGTCACATCAGCAGTAGAAGGATGCATATCTCCATAGTAATTTTAACATTTTCTACTGCTGATTCAAAAATCGCACTCCATGTCCCGGTGGATCCGTGCATCGTGTACCAAGCCGACAGGGTTTGGGAAACCCTGTATGTTTCGCTCGAATAAAAGTTTAGTTACCTAGTACCTACCTAGTTAGTTAATAGCCTTAGTGCATTCCTGCATCAGGCATCAAAAGGTGGCAACCCTGGTATTATAATGAATCGATTCTGTAGGTCATACTTACATAATAAACAGCAACTGAACGAATAGCTTAGTAACAGTGCAATACACCGGTCAAGCAGTAGCGGTAACGATTTAATTATAATCTTATGCATCAATGATCACGCCACACGTTACAATAATAATATCTATATTATATAACACTTTATTGCAAACAAAGACATATTATAAACAATAGAAAAGACATGTAAGTACAGAAGGTGAGCTTATCAATATTTTATGAAGTTAACGTCATGCAAAACGGAAAAGTCAAACATTTAAGGAATTAATGATACTTACCTATTTAAAAAAAAAACCGGCATCAAAAAACTAAAAAGTTAAATTTATTATTGCAGTGGATGAATTTTTCGTTTGCATCTATAAGAACATTAATTTGTTTTATCGAAGTCGGTATCAAGCCGGTACGATTCGTGACAGTACCTACTGCATTAGTTTTTTTGGCTTGGCTTGACAATTACTCCAATAAAACAAATTATTTTTTTTTGTAGATGCGATCGAAATAGTCACCGGCTGCAATATTATTATATTTTATTACTTTTTTTAGTTTTTTTGATAGCGGTTTTAATTTTTTCCGAAATTTTTGTTTCTTTCACAATTTTCAGTGGTGAAATACATTAGTTAGACTCAGATACTTATCAGTTATACACGCAAAGGGTACAGTCGGCTGCAATATGTTGTATACACTTTTGTTCTACGGCGTAGTACTAATGTGTATATAACTTATTGCGGTCGACTGTGCATCGAATCAAATGTTTCCCTATAAATCGCAGTAAATGTAAGCCAATAAAAAAAGGATGGTCACAATCCGATTAACAGTTTCGGAGAAATGCGTGGACAAACATACATACATACAAACATACATACACATATGAAATTTGGTATATTTTTTTAGAAGCCCTAACAGATTATCATACCTATATGCAATTCCAATAACATTACGTATCGAATTGATAACCTTCTATTTTTGAACTCGGTTAAAAAGCAGTATAGTCACACGTTTCAGACAGACAGACCGACAGACCGCGACTAATTATTTTGTTCGCACTTTCAAATTATATAGGCGCTTGATTGATACTCTATCATTCAATGTTATTGTCAATGCGACCCAAGCCCGAGGTACCGGTGACCTTTATACTAGCCTGAATGGCACAGAGTATAGTACCGCTACTGCTTGAGAAATAGTCGGCAATAGTCTATGTATAAGCGATAGGCATTTGTACTTCTAACTAAGAAAGATAAGAAGTACCTAGTAAATAATGTAATCTATTTGCTAGAAAAGTAAACACAAACACTTTAGTGGCGACCGCGACCCCAGAATCTCTATCACCAACATCCGGCTGATAAGTTAATAACTTAATCACCTATCTGCAAACAAACAACCAGGCAAACAATTATTAGAAACCTATCGGCCAGGCAGGTCAGTTTTCACATCTGCTGGTAGAGCTCCATCGGATCAATGGTCTCGTCTCACTCATACGATACGATACAGCGGTCAGTATCTCACTAAAACTCAGCGTCAAGACAAACTGAACAAGTCTAGTCGATCTATTAGTATACCTATCGAGAAGTAGATAGTTTATCTATAATCGCGACAATAACAGATCAACCTAAAAAAATTGGTACCTGCTATAAAGTTCTAACAGCTGACATTTTTTACATTTTGAGAGTTAAAATGTAGGCAAATTTGAAGCTTCTTGGATAAAATAGTTTAGTTTAAAAAAATGACATTTTCATCAGCTGTTCCTTTAACGCTCAGTTGCAGAAACGCTCAATAAAGTTAATCCTCCATTAAATCTCTTGCTGTCACTTTTTGTTTCGTTGACATAGTATTTAATGGAGGATTAACTCAAATGAGCGGTTCTGCAAATGAAGAGTATTTCAATATTGACACAAAAATGAAAAAAAAAATTGTTTCTCCTAATATGGTACGGGAAAAGACCATCTCATGTATGTTATTCAAAACCACAGCGTTAGGTAGGTTTAACAGTAGCTTGATTTAGTAAAGTAACAAATAATTTTAAACAAAAGCAGTATCACAGTTCACAATGTTCACATCACAATATAGCCAGCAGACTAAAAAAAAAAATATTATCGAATATTTTTTTCGATAAAACAAATTAATGTTCTTATGATGCGAACGAAAAAGTCATCGGCTGCAATATTATTTGTTAACTTTTTAGTTTTTTTGAAGGCGGTTTTTTGTGCATAAATTCAGGTAACAACAAGAGTAGGTGACGATACATGAAATTAAAGTCTTCTAAATTTTTGCCTAGTCTAGACGTATACACAAACATTAACTTTGATGTAACGTAGGATTGTCCGTGTGGTGTCGGCTAAGAATAGCACTATCCCATTTCCTCCCGTGGGTGTCGTAAAAGGCGACTAAGGGATCTACCGGAGGATGGGCAGCAGCATCCTCTGAGTATACACATTCAATCCAGCTGCGATCGCCAACCCGCCTGCCAAGCGTGGCGATTATGGCAAATCCCTCCATTTTGGGGGAGGCTTATGTCCAGCAGTGGACGTCTATCGGCTGATATGATAACGTAGGATATAACCAGCCAGTCAAGGTAAAGTTTATAATAAGTACTCACACAAAGGTCGTGCTGTCAACTTCTTCTTATTGTGTGGGCAGCAGGCCCTGGTGACAGAGTTTTTTTTCAGAATTTCACCTGTCAGGTGCTGAGAGGTGATGCGTCTGGAACCGTGCCGTACCTACTATGTGCGCCCGCGCCGCGCTGCCAATACCTACACCCCGGTGCCGGTGCCGGGGCCAGTGGGAGGCGAGGAGAGATATGTGCCTCGCCTCAGTGCCTATGTCACTGTCACGTACTATACTTATGAATACAATACTACGCGGTAGTACCTGGTTATACTTTGCAGGTGCCACACATTAAGCAAAGCACTGCATATGGGCAGGTAACAATAGGTTGTGTCTAACTAAGTATAATAATCATAATAACTACTTCCTACTACATATTATAACTTACAATGTCGTCTCGCCACTCTGACTGGTGGATCCCGTCCTCGGGAAGAACCAAGGGCCGGCATCGTCATCTCAGCCGTTACTAGACGTCCAGTACAGGACATTATAGGCTCAAATATTGCCGCAACGACCGGTTCCCGCCGCCTTCACCATTTCTATTTCATTTTCAAATATAAGTATATATTTTTTTAATATTTTTTTTCTATTTCACCTTTCTTCGCCGTTTCTTGGTCGTCTTGCTGGTTTTTAAGAAGCCGTCTTCACGTTATTTGAAAGACATATTAATTAATAAAAAATATAGCAATGATCTTCACTTTATTTGCTGTGAAGTATATTTCTTATTTTTCTATAAAATACATAGGTAGTCCTAGGAGGGGCGGGATTGATTGATTTATTGATAGGTAGGTAATTAGGAATCCTGTGTTCAAAGGAAAGCCTATTATGGAAAAAAATGTATTATGTGCATCTCTACTTTATAAGTTGAAGTTACTTTTGCGACACACCATTGTGTAGACAAAAAAAAAAGTATACAATATTAAGAAATAAAATGCTATGGAGTACATTTTTTTAGACCAATATTTTTAAAGATTTAATTGGTGCGAATTCTTATGATTTTCGAATTTGATTTTGGATTGGATTGGAAGGCACCACAGGACCATAGTGACATAATGAAGAACAAGCCAGTCAAAAATAGGTATACCTACTAAAATGACGTAATGTAGTAGAGGTGAGGCGGCTCTGAAAGGGTCGCGGTCGTTCGGTTCAGTCAGGGAAACCTCTTAACGCACGCAAGTTCCTGATGGCTTCCTCTCACTTACACAGGAACCAGACGTGCTTATGTTAGAAGAGTTAAACCTCGACTCTAAATTAAATAAACTAAAATATCGTATAGTCGTCGTATGTGGTCACCTTCATTCGTAGTAAAGTTCTGACCACTCCGTATGTGAATACCGTCGTTAGTTTATTGATAATCGATTGTACCTACTCACAATCATAATTATGAGGTTACATATTATGGTATGGAGTGTTATCAGTTATCATAAACTCATAATGGGGATGGTCTTATCAATAACACCAATTAATTATAATATATACTGTATATAATATTATGTATGTGTACCTATATAATGTAACTTGTTGTGAACTGTAATATGTGTACTGTGTGTGTGTCACTTATGCAAATAAATTGGTTATCTATCTATTTACTAAATAATGAGGCGTTTTCCATGATTAGTAAAAAGATAAGTCTGTAGGTGGCAATATACATATTAAAAAAATATAATAAAAACTGATTATCATAGGTTTCGCTTAGAGCATCGTCATTTAATGACATTGGTGGTGTTGCCAATGGCAAAACTTTCCACTACCAATAAATACAACGTAACACCGAAAATGTGAGTTTATTTTACATTTAAACGAACTTTGAACGCACAAAAAGTCTATCAACGCAAAGTAACGCCACCTCATTACCTAGCTAGATATATTCTCAATAATATCTTATAGCCTTTTTCAGAATCATTATGTAGTGTATACTTTTTATGTAATAAACACAACATAATGATACTTGTTTAATTACCTTCGTGGGTTCGATTCCCACGGGGGGGCACTTAGTGATATGTCACTTTGTGCGTTTTTCCCCAGTTGGTTAGGACATTGCAGGCTGAATCACCTGATTGTCTGAAAAGAAAAATGATTCCGTGCTTCGGATGGCACGTTAAGCCGTTGGTCCCGGCTACTATCTCTGATGGTAGTAGTCGTTACATAAAAACCACGTCAGAGGCCGTAAGGCGGTCTGAAAAAACTCTGACACCAGGGCTCTGCCCACACGATAAGAAGAATTACCTTCTAGAAAGGATCTATAGCATTATAACCAGAGATCGGAACTACGGGTGCTATTACTATCAAAAGTATGGATATGACCAAAAATCCCGGGATTTCCCGGGATGTCCCGGGACTCGGTACCTTAGTAACGGATGTAAATACAGTACTAGGATTCCGAATTGGTTTGCATGTTTTGCCCCACAAGAGGGCACATCTGACTGACTGAACATGATTCTACTGCCTGTAGTATACACAATCTGTCCCTTTAAATGAATATCATGAAATTGGTTAGTAAACTAAGTAAATAAAACAATTATATGACATTCAGGGTATATTTTTCTCGATTTAAATATGAACAACATATAACAGCTTTTATTTAAACTCAAATTAGGTAATAAATTCCTTGACTTCCCGGAATCCCGGGATTTCCAAGTCATATCCATGTTAGTGATATCGTCTAAAATAGCACCCAGATTCCGATCTCTGATTATAACAATAGATACCCCCTCACAAATAAACCTCTGCACAAAGGACGCAGCGTCATAGTTAGCTACAGGTATACCTACCTAGGTACCTGCCTACTAACTAGTTACCAATCAGTTAAACGATGAGATCAACCATATTATATCAACAATAGAATAGAGACGTAAATAAAGGAGGAACTAATAATATATTATACGATCCCGATTTGGGTCTCTCCATAGATAGTTCTGTTTTGAACACAACAATTGCAATGTGCCTTCAAGTCAGCTCGCTCCTCAACCGACCGACGACTGACCGAGACGCACTGACAAAGAAAATACGGGGTGTTAAATTAAATGCGTTACATATCAAAGGGACCATCACACCACACCATCAAACTAACAAGGTTAAGCAAAGATGGTCGGAAGCAACCTATGGAGCCAACAACGCAAAAAAAAAACATCTATGCAGGGTGTATTATTATTATCTGTGGTTTTGGGCCTTGACAGGCTTGCTAAGCCTGTGCCACGTAGACCATCGCTGGTCCTTTTGTGATCGCCCTTTTTATAGTTCCTTACCAATCCCCACTGCGGCCAGAAATCGCAGTAGATTCTTGATCGGGATAGTTTGTATCTCATCTGGTGTCAGCACCTGCCTACCCAGATGAGTGCTGCGTTTGTACATCAGGGGACCACACCACAGGGTGTAACAAAACACCCTAGTAATACTTAAGGGGGTGCTTCAGACCATCAAACTGAACAACTTTCACTATGGGGCCAACATCGAGAAAAAATAAAAAAAATCAGCTGTCCCATACAAAACTACAGTACTGACTCGACTAAAATGTATGGGACAGCTGATTTATTTTATTTGTTCTCGATGTTGGCCCCATAGTGAAAGTTGTTTAGTTTCATGGTCTGAAGGGGGTGCCCCCTTAAGTATTACTAGGGTGTTTTGTTACACCCTGTAGAAAACGTCAATGGCTACTCGACCTAAATGTATCAATCAATCAAATATACTTTATTTTACACCAAAACATAAAACAAGAGGCACATAATTATGTGGTGTTATCGTTAAGAAGCGATTTGACGATTTCTTCTAGACAACCTTAGGAACTGTGAATTTTTTTATGTGAAATCGATTGGCCTTGGCTGTAAAATCGACTCGTAAAGCCCCGAGACGAAAAATTCCATGATGCTCTCACAGGTTTGAAAGAAGTTTGGCAAACGGGCATGACATTTGAGACCCAGACTTAGAGGTCTCATATATGAATGAAACTTAGTAATACGTGTAGAGTGAAACAAAACTAACAAAAAAGTAAATTGGTTGCAACCTGTAGAAGTTGGGGGAAAAGTATTTCTTCTTATGCTACCTTTTGTATCAAGTGTGTGAAACGAATAATCTTTCTTATTAAATACCTTGTTCACTCAATCTTCTACGCATTCATTGTGTTTATTTTAATGAAAATTCACGATAACCGTACAATATTATGAAATAATGGAAGAAAACGAAATCACACACACTATCAGTTCAACCAAGACAAATGCGATCCGTAACGACCAAAAATACCTCAGTGATAACATTCGATGAAAATAGCTGTCGCGGTTGCGTTTTGCTACTGCTTTTTGGATGATTTGTCTATTTTACTAGTAATTTCTACTTTTGAATCCGGACTTCTAGAGATGTGGAAGTTTTTTTAAAAAATTGCTTAATTTTTTCTGTTTGTAATAATTATGACCGCCATCCTGAATGGCTTTTAGTTTTCGTAAAAAATGGCTGGGTCCAAATCTGCCATTCTTCTTTACGAAAAAAAGCTAGGGAAATTGGGAGAGTGTGCGGTACCTATTTCGTTGGTTCTCATCGGCCCATTTTTTCTTCGCGATTTCTGTGTTGGCTCCATAGTGGATAGGTCGGTAACTTGTTTAATCTGATGGTCTGAAGCACCCTGTTCAATATGTAATGCATTTAATTTTACACCCTGTATACTATACTGACACTTATATGTAATGACGTGCTGCGCTTCGTATAGGATGCACATGGCCATGTCATTGATCATTAGATATAATATATTAATAATTATGTAGGCCTGCCTACTTACAGAAACAGAGGACGTAGTCATAGAAGGACGTAGTGATCGGTTTATGTATGTACACACGGCGACACATCAAACTACTCGACGTTGTAATACATTAGTACATTACTCTACCTAGCTACGTAGCTACCTACGCGCTGCCAACTTGTTTTGGTTTAAATGTGTCGCCCGCCGTCGCCGTGCAGTAATCCAAAAGTTCTAGTGCGTAAAACTAAACTAAATTACACAATTTAAAAATGAAATTATTAGAACCAGTGTGTGCCGCAGCAGCAAATAGGGTTACGACTCAGCATTATGCTGGGCTCAACGAGCTATTTTATTTTACGGAAAGTCATCGGCGGCTGCAAGATTATTTTTTAACTTTTTAGTTTTTTTGAAGGCTGTTTAATATTTGTTGTAACAATTTTGTTTATTTCACAATTTTCAGTGGTAAATTCATTAGTTCGATTTAATAGTAGCGCTTTAAATTAACAAACGCACTTGTCGGCACTACGATTTTCGAAAGTTCCCCTCGATTTCTCTGGGATCCATCATCAGATCCTGGTTTCCTTATCATGGGACCTCTCTTGGGATATCTCCTTTCCAACAAAAAAAGAATCATCAAAATCGGTTCATAAACGACGAAGTCATCCGCGAACATACATAAAAAAAATAGACGGTCGGATTGAGAAACTTCCTCCTTTTTTGAAGTCGGGTAGAAATCATCGAATTTAAAATCAACAGATCCTCAAGTCTCATGGTTTTGTTAGGCAGGGCCCCTCCCCTGCAGCATCAGGTTTGAAGAGTTAGAATGGAACCCGGATATTAATGACAATGTACCTATCTGCTTGATACCCACTACAGGGTGTGAAATTAAATGTGTTTCAGACTGAACAACTTTCACTATGGAGCCAACAACGAAATAGCAATAAAATAAATGATCTTTTTCATAGAAAAAGCAATACAGCTGTTTTTTCGCGATTTCAAAGTTGGTACAATAGTTAAAGTTGTTCAGTTTTATGGTCTGAAGCATCACATAAGGGTTGAGACACATTTGACGACCGATGGTGGGCCCGTACAAAACGACATTTAGTGTGAGAAGCTGTCAGCCACAGAATTCTAACCCCTCTTAGGCTGCCTGTCCATTGAAGCTCGCGAGCTGTGCGAGCTGTGTAGCTGTGTTTTTTTAATCAATCAGGAACTCGGGCGAGATTTGCCGCGCCTCGCCCGAGCTCCTGATTGATTAAAAAAACACAGGTCCACAGCTCGCACAGCTCGCGAGCTTCAACGGAGAAGCAGCCTTATAATGTTCTGTGCTGTCAGCCATCGCCGGCGCCGGCGCCCCGCGCCGCGCCGCCGCGTCGGTCGACGGCAGACGGCTTCCCATACTAAATGACATATTTGTATGGACCAGTCGACCAGTATCTCTGACTACCCCCTCAGGGAATATAGTCGTGAGCATATGCTTATATGCAGTCGTCGTCGGTAAATGTGTCTCAACCCTAAAGTATGCAACGCATTTAAGTTTACACCCTGTGTACTATACGATATACCTACTAATTTAAAATCAACAGGATGCTCAAGTCTCACGGTTTTGGTAGGCAGTGCCATAGGAACTTTTCTGTTTAAAGTTCCATAAGAATCGATTGAAGTAGAAGTAATTAAAAAAGCTGTGTCGCAAGATTTAAAACAAACACAAAATAAACATACGTAAACTAATATTGTATACGGAGAACAAATATTATATAGAGAAGGTAATAATGAAACCGTAAAAACAACTAAGTACAAAATAGCAATTAATTGTAGATAATTTATCTACTTTCAAACGTTTCATTTATCTAAAGCAAAACTTTACAAATAATTATTAGAAGCGTGACTCATAGATAACTAAACAAAACATTATCTGAACCCTTATATGAACCTTACAAGTAAGAGTAAACACATAACATAACAATTTATTAGGTATATAAATGCCCAACGATACATAGGTTCCAGAGATACCTCGTCGGTTCGGCTTAGAATGTACCACCCCAATATATCCCGTTTTGGGTGTCGTACGAGACGACTAAGGGATAATGGTTTCTGTGGCTTTAAGTAGGCGAAAGGCCAGCCACCTCTCACCGTCGCCACTTGACACGTCATTCCTGAATGAAAGTTGGTAGTTGTAGCAATGTTTCTGACCACCCCGAAAGGGATTACAGTCGTGAGTTTATGTATGTTTGTAAGTACTTCGTCACTTGCTCCTCTAGCAACTTGTTCATTAAACTAAACGACATCTATTGTGAATGTGCGATACCATTTAAATAATTACGTAGAATAAGTATTTATGTAAGTACAATGACACGTGTATCGTAGCTATTGAATATATGTAATATGTCAGTTCAACTACACGCCGCCAGATGGCGTGCTATGCATAAATTATTTAACAGTATACAAATAAAATAATGCAGTTTTGCCGCGCGCGTAGTCAATTCCACAAGTCAATTCAGTTCCCAACTCACTGCAGTAAAGTTGCGCTCTGCAACTTAGGCCGGTATTACAGAGCGACACTCAAGTTGAGATCTCTTCTTGAGTATAGATAGTAAAGGATGAAAATACATACAACGTATACATGCATCCTTGTCTATCTTTACTTAAGAAGAGATCTCCACTTGAGTGTCGTTCTGTAATACCGGCCTTAGAGTTAGGTAGTATGGAAGCGGTGTGGATGATCTATAATTTTGTCATAATGATTGACATCTCATTTTCATTCATTCATCTCTGCTTTTTTAATGATTATTATGTGATAAATGGTGATTCCCATATTTAAATGTTTAGGTACAAATAACGCATAATAATCATGTTAGGTACTTACACAGAGTGTAATACCCAAGTAATATTTAAAGGCGTAGTTTATAGCATCAAACTGAAAAAAAATCAAGAAAACAAAACTGTTTCATGCAAAACTACAGTCTAGATATCTAACCGACTCAGATGTGCGAGAAATCTGATTAAAAAATGGCTGTCTGTACATAATATATAGTACCTACCTATATTATGTTGGTCAGTTTGATGGTCCAAACCGGTGATTCCCAAAGTGGTCTATATCGACCCCCAGGGGTCGATTACGACCTGCTAGGGGTCCATATTAGCGAGAAAAATAATTGGGGGTCTATGATGGGTCTATGAGACTTAAATGGGGGTCAACGTAGACTATTTGAGTAGGACGTGATCATAATTTTGGCTTTCCATGAATGGAAAAATCCACATAATACAGATAGTACCTATGTACTCATTTGCCCCAGACGCCAGTCTCTCACAAAGACAGTAAATGCCATGCATGTATACTTCTTTATCGACCTTCTTTGTGTGAGCCAATAAATACATTAATACTTTTTTACTCACATAATTCTTTCCTATAAAAACAATATGAGTACAACTATCTATCATCTGAAGGCAGGAATGGGATTCTGATATGGGGAAAATGGGCAAGTGCTAAAGCCAGCCCGTTAAGAGGGGGCGGCCTGCAGAAGGATTTTAATGCCCTACGAAGTTATACACCTAGAAGCATGACCAAGCAGAGGGATCCAAACGCGCATTACCAAATATACGGCATAACGTAGCCGTAAAGTTAAAAAAAAAATCAGAGCTCGCTTCGCTCGCTCCACATTTTGTTTTGGTTAAATTCAGGTCAGTTTATGGCCAAAAAATAAATACAACAATATTTGGAAAAATAAAATATTAAATAATTTAGATTCGTTGGTTCTTTCTATGAAGTTTTGAGAGAAGAGTGCTAAAAGTTTCAAGCTCGCTTCGCTCGCTTTATTTCTATTCTTATTTCTTATTGAACTACTGAGTAGACACACATACACACAGACAAACAGGTTTTTGTTCATAGTCAAATCATATCGATACTGTGAACAATGACACACTTCTACTCAAATTAGCTGACATAGGTTTTAGTCCTAAGCTACTCCAATTTTTTGCAAGTTATCTGAGGAATCGCAAGCAATACGTGGAGTACGCGGGTTATGTCTCGGAACGTTATAATACGTACTCAGGCGTTAGTCAAGGTAGTAATTTGGGGCCATTAGAATTTATAATAATGATAAATGACCTGCCTGATGTGGTCCAGGAGGCAAAGTGTCTTTTGTTTGCGGACGATCTTAAATTGTTTCTAGCGGTGGTAACGGACGAGGACTGCGCGCGTCTACAGCGGGACATTGACAGAGTAGTTCAGTGGAGTACTAATAATAAGCTTTCCTTCAACGTATCGAAGTGTAATGTGATGTCATGCACGCGGGCCAAGCAGCCTCTACATTACGACTACCAAATTGAGGAAGAGAGTCTGTCCCGAGTGTCCTCAGCTCGTGATCTTGGTATTTGTGTTTCACAAGACCTTACTTTCCGTGATCACATTACTAGCATTTGTAAAAAGTCGTATCGAAATTTGGGTTTCATTTTACGCCAGACAAGAGCTTTTAATAATATAAATACGGTTAAAGCTTTATACAATGCATTGGTTAGGAGTCGTCTTGAAAGTGGTGCACTTATCTGGAACCCACACGAAGAGAAATATATAAGTATGATTGAAAAAATACAAAATAAATTTATTAGATATATTTACTGGAAACAATATAGAGTGTACCCCTTCTACCCTTTGATGTATCCAACCCTATTTGTCCTAGGAATGGTAGGATATAACAAGTTAGAAGTCAGGAGAAATTTAGCCCTTGCAACTTATTTTTTTAATGTGTTACGCGGAACATTTAACAATCCTGAAATATTAAACTCATTAGGCCTGCAGGTTCCAAACACACGTTTACGTAGAGGGCCCAGACCCCAGGTGTTCAGAATGCAATCATGCAGGACCAATGTTTTAACACATTCCCCGACTATGACAGCGCTGAGAATACTTAACGATATATCAAAGGACATAGATGTGTTCCATTGTACACTGGCCAACTTCACAACAGTAGCATTAAGACACTTATGTAAGTTAAATAGCAATATTAATACAATTTAATGTTATCGTATTGGGTATTTATAAACCTGTAATGATAATGTTCTTGTGTTTGTAGAAATGAAATAAATAAATAATAAATAAAAAATATTGCAAAAAAGTTTTGTATTCGCTTCGCTCGCTCCGGAGTGCGATTTTTGAATCTCATTCGCTGAGTTCAGCAGTTGAAAATGTCAAAATTATTGTGGAGATAAGTATCTTTCTACTGCAGAATAGACTTTCAAAAATCATACTCCTGGATTGCGATTTTTGAAAGTCAAATCCGCAGTAGAAAGATGCATATCTTCATAGTAAATTTGATATTTGCAACTGCCGAGTTCAAAGAATGAGTTTCAAAAAGCGCACTCCTGATCATAGCCAAATCAAATCAAAGCCAAGTTGAATAGTTGAGAAATATCGAGCTCGTATCCCTCGCTCCATATTTAAATTTTTTCTACTGCGCGCGCAATAATTTGTTCTGATCACAGTTCTGTAAAATTTCGTGCTCGCTTCATTCGCTCCAGATTTGGACCGAACTCTTGGTAGTACTGTCATGAAATAACCAAGAACTCTTTGGACCTATCTGTTAAAACTGTAGAATACCTTTGCTGGCACAAATCTTGGCTACGGGCCCGCCGGCAAGCTGGAATAAGTATATGGAAATACGGCCCATGTAGGGGTCTACCCAAAATAACAAAAACTTGCAAGGGGTCTACGGGACAAAATAGTTTGGGGACCTCTGGTCCAAACCACCACTTTAAATTTACTAGGGTGTTTTGTTACACCCATGGAGCATGTCATTCTCAGTAGTTGTCTGTAGTTTATCATCATGTAATGGATGGTTTAGACGATGACAATTTTGCGCCGCCAATTCTGCGGCGCCTAAAATTAGCACCGTATAAACACTTTTGGCACGACAATTTTACGCCGTGCCTTAAAATTGCACGGTGCTTATTTTAGGCGCCGCAGAATTGGCGCCTAGAAATTGTCATCGTATAAACGGTCCATAAGTATTTATCGTCCTTACCTAGCGCTCCCCGTCACACTGGACAGAGTTTTTAGTGAAAATGTTCTGACGTTTCAGAATATCTCTTGACTACCCCCTCGGGGAATATAGTGGTGAGCATATGCTATGCTATGCTATCTCGCGCTCCACCAAAAAGAAGTTTGATTATATTTTCAATACTAACCTGTGGTTTGTCAGATTTCCGGTTTCAATGCTAGGATTAAAGATTGGTATGGAAATGAATCACTGTAACTTTAAAACGAAATTAAACGAAAATCTGAATAAACTACAGGCACAGATATTAGTTGCCGGATTGTGTAAATTGAGTTTAATTTAAACTTCTTTTATGTACAGGGTGAAATTGTTATATCATTAGTAATTTGGCATCCTTTTAAACTAAGAGTCTACCCATCAAACTGAAAAACTTATACTATGGAAGCAAACCGATCGGAGCAAAAAAATAATCAGCTGTGCATACATTTGAGTTGAGTAGGCATTGCAGTTTAGTACCTATAGAACAGCTGGTTTTTTTTGCTCCGATAGGTTTGCTTCCATAGTAAAAGTTGTTCAGTTTGATGGGTAGACTCTTAGTCTAAAAGGATGCCAATATGATATCAATTTCAGCCTGTATATGGAGCGCATCCGTTGCAGGCTTGTTGCAGGTGATTTAGGCTACAGAATATTATAAGAGGGGTTAAAAGTGCAAAGTAGGCGTGGAACGTGTCGCCACAGGTTATGCAATGATTTGCATAACACCATAAGGCGCGCGGCGTGGTTCGAGTGAGAGGGCATGAGTAACTGTAGCAGCGGGAGCGAGGAGACAAGTGGCGACAGCCGTCCCTGAAGCAATAGCGCTGCTTTGCATTTCTAACCCCTCTTATAATGTTCTGTAGAAGCAGAACAGGCTTGCAACAAATTTTTTGCTTTAAAGAGAAGCAAAATTAAAAATCAGATCAAGCAGATAAGATCATCAGATATAAGCTAGATAAGCTGGGCATCTTAAACAAGGTGAAGCGGTACTTCACTCCTGGACAGCTCTTAGTATTGTATAAAGCTCAGGTCCGATCATGTATGGAGTACTGCTGCCACCTGTGGGATGGCTCAGCCAAGTATCAACTTGCCGCACTCGACTCGGTTGAACGCAGAGCCAGGAGGCTCATTGGCGATAGTAAGCTGGTGGAGGCCAAGCTTCATAGCCTAGCCCACCGCCGCAGAGTCGCCTGCTTGTCGGTCTTCTACAGATTGTACTTCGGTGAGTGTGCCCTAGAGCTGCATGAGCTCATCCCACCTTCCCCTTTCTACTATCGGACTTCCAGACGCACCGCGGGATATCACCCCTTCTTGGTTGACATCCCACATATCCGCACCAAGCGCCTTTCTGAATCTTTTATAATGCGCACAGCCAAGGAGTGGAATGCCTTACCTGCGTCAGTATTTCCGAGTACTTACAACCCGAATTCCTTTAAAGTACGAGTGAATAGGCATCTTCTGGGTAAGCTCGCTACATCTACGACCCCATCTTCGTCCTGAGGACTGGATTGAGGTCAAGAGCAAACCCATAGTTAATAAAAAAAAAAAAAAAAGCTCTGACTTCATGGTCATACGAAGATACAGAGGAATTCATAACAGTGTTTAAACCCTAACATACACACACGCACACATACACAAACACACACATACACGCACTAGTAAATGCCATCATTTGTCAAATACCCATAATTATGTTCTTATTCGTAGCCCATACACTGAAAAAAAAAAAATGATCAACCAAACTAGTGTTAAATATACCAAACTTTAGTGACTTCCCAACTGTTTTGTAGCACATAATCAAATTTGGTTATAAATAGCAAAACGTGTTGTTATTTATAGCTGAAAGTTTGTTTATATGCTACAAAACAGTTTGAGAGTCACTAAAGTTTAATTATATTTAACAAACCATTTTTTTCAGTGTATGTAATTTTAAAGGGTTTATTTAAGTATATATAACCTATTGACCTATAGGTAAAGTGCTAACCTATTCACCATTCATTCACCTTTATTTTACTCAATCTTTTCGATTTGTTATTGCCCTTGTTGATAACTGTACCGCTCACTGTATTTACTAAATACATAATACCTCGTTAATATTTTGCTCGTCACATTTTGCCAGGCTTTCTATTGTGGGGGACAATTGTAATTTTTTTTTTTGTTAAATACTGTGATGTCAATGTGCAATACCTATTCTTTGTTGTATATGAACTAAAAATTCCAAAGTGAAGTGGTGAAAGTGCTCATTGAAATAAATATTTTTGTTTTTGTACTAAGCACTTAGCGGATGTTATCTTACTTTAATAATTAATTACAAGTTAATTACCTACTGTTTCATGGCTAGAGTAATACCATAGCGTAAATACAATAAAGTGGGTACGCTTAGTGGCCGCGTTGGGTCTATGTTTGCGCGGAGTGCGGGGGGGCTCGCGCGGTGTGCGGAGGGGTGAGGCACCGGCCGTTGAGGCTGTGGTTGGGGTACAGCACGCAGGTGAATCGGTACTGGGACTGCGCCCCCCGCTACCCGCACCCCTCGCACAATAGGCCTGTCGCGCGCGACCCGACAGCGCCCTCACTATTATTATATTCACTTTGGTAATACTAGTAAAACGCGGATGTTTTGGGGTTTCAGAATATCTCTGACTGCCCCCTCGGGGAATACACAGCGTGAAATTGATACCTATCACTAGCATTCTTTAAAACTAAGAGTATGACATTGTGCGCCTTATCCCTTTTAGTTGGCACCATGTGAATGAGCCTTATGCAAGTTTGAGGGATCCTGATGAACTGATGAGGTTCACAGGGATCCCCTGGGCTAGGGGATCCTGGTGGCCGAACTCCAAACTGAACAACTTTTACTATAGTTTACTTTTACTAGGAAGACTCTTAGTTTAAAAGGATGCAAATGATATCAATTTCACCCTGTAGTCGCGACTCGTGCGCATTGCTATGCTATGCTACTATTTCATTCAGTAATTTTAGAGATAGCGCGCACGAGCAACTTTTGTCTCCGCAACTAATTTGTCTCTGACAGGTTTTGTATGAAAAGTCGCGTCGTTACGTGCGCGCACTTTCATACACAAACCCTAGACTTGATGTTAGAGACAAATTAGTTGCGGAGATAAAAGTTGCTAGTGCGCGCTATTTCTTAGTTACCTACTGTGAGGATGTCGACGTCACCAGAGTTCAATTGTCGATTTAAAAGGTCAAAAAAGGTCCTTTCCTTACAAGGTTAACAAAGAATACAGTAACAATCACAATAACTTTGTAATCTCATCATCATCACCAAGCTTGGCAGATGACCGTCGGTGGTCAATCGTCTTTATGATTATGATTTATGTGACAAGCGAGTGCGTTTCACACGCCGCGCAGGGGTCTAAGTAGGGAGTCTAATAACGAACAACAGTGTGGACTATAAAAATAAATTTAATACTATCGTTTAATACAGTATAATTTAGGACTAAGCGTATGAGAGTGTGAGGCGGCGGCGGCGGCCGCGGTCACCGGTGCGGCGGCAGGGTGGTGGTGGTGGAGGCGGGGGAGGGGGAGGGGGCGGGCGCGGGCGCGGGCAGGAAGCCGAGCGCCCGCAGCGCGCGCTCCGTGCTGGCCACGAGCGGCTCGCGCCAGCGCCACAGCGCGGCGTCGCGCACGGGCTGCGCGCGCAGGTCGGCGCACGTCTTGCTGAGCGCGGTGACGCAGTCCGCGCGGTAGTGCTGCAGCCGCGCGTGCCGCGTGTCCAGCGGGTAGGAGGAGCACGCGCCGCCGAGGCACGCGAGCGGGAAGTGGTTGTGCAGCGCGAGCACGCGCTCCGTCTCGTGGAACGCCTTCACGTACTGGCCCGGCTTGGTGAAGTTGCGCGTGCGGTACACGTGCTGCAGCATGTGCATGTAGCGCGGCACGCCCTCCTCCCAGCCGTGCTCGTGCCGCAGCGAGTCCAGGTAGTACAGGTTCGACGCGTGGTAGGAGCTGCGCGGCGGCTTGCCGGCGAGCGGCCGCGACAGCGGCAGCGCGCGCCGCATCAGGCCGCCCCAGTCCGGGTCCTCGAGCGGCACGATCACCTCGTCGATGTCGAGCAGCGCGAGCCACCGGTACCGGTACATGTGCCGATACAGGCAGTCGTTGTACGGGATCAGCTCCATCTGCCGCTTGTGCGTCGTCTTCTTCTTGAGGTACATGTGCTGGAGACCGGGCAGGTTCGGCTGGCCGCCGGGCAGCGTGATGGGCGTCACGGTGACGACGCCGCGCGCGCGATAGTAGTCGAGCACCTTGGTGATGTTCGGGTGCACCTGCAGCTCGTAGAAGAAGATCTTGTCGGCGCCGAGCAGGCGCACGAGCTCGATCCACTCGACGAGGCGCACGGACAGGTCCTCGTGCAGGAAGTCGAGCCCCTTCACGCAGACGGCGAAGTCCTTGCGCACGTCGGGCGGCGCGGGGCGGTCGTGGTGCACGCGGAGGTTGTTGGGCGCGCGGTCGCAGGGCCGCTCCACCAGCGACACGGAGGCGGGCACGAGGTGGCGCACCTCGGCCGGCAGCACGCAGGCCAGCAGGTAGGGCTGCAGCACGCGGTCGCGGTAGTTGCCCCACTTGCTGTTCCACACGTACTTGTACTCGAGGTTGCGCACCACCACCGGCGCCTCGCGCTCCTCGAACCAGAGCTGGCAGTGCGTCGGCAGCGTCGGCCGGATGCGGTCGTGCACGGCCAGTATGCGCACCGCGGGCCCGATCAGCGACGTGTCGCGCGCGTCCATGTACGCGCCGTAGAGGTGGAACGTGCCGTTGGAGGAGCGCAGCGACTGCCAGTACGTGTTGTGGAACTCGAGGTCGTAGATCGAGGGGAAGGGCGCGCAGTCCTTCTTCTTATAGAATTTGTTCTTGTCGTCCTTGTGCTTGTGCCAGTAGGCGAGCGGCAGCGAGGGCAGGCGCCGCTCGGCTTCCTCGCGCAGCTGCGCCTCGGTGAGCACGCGCGTGTCTGCAACGAGAGGAGGTGGTTGGTGAGCGACTGTGTTGTGCGTAGAGTACATGTACGGTATGGGTACACACATACAGGAGACACACTCACCGGTGGCGGGCAGCAGGGGTGTGGAGGCGGGCGGCGTGGAGGCCTGCGGCTCGGACTGCAGCAGCAGGCGGCCGTGGAGCGCAGGCGGGGCGCGGCGCGGCGCGGCGGGGGGCGGCGGCGCCAGCAGCGGCAGCGCCACCACGAGCAGCGCGCCCCACGCCACCAGCGCCGCGAGCCAGCGCGCGCCCACGCACCACCCCCGCATTATCTGCAATACAACATCAATATAACGTGAGATCATATGAAATGTAACAGGACTAGATGACACACGGAAAACGATATTTAATACATAGATAGACATAGTATGTTACGATTTCACATATACATGTTTTTCTCCATGAAAGAACTTCTCGAAGTATGCAGTGAAATCGGGAAACCATGATCATATAGGGACATAGACTATTGCATAGACTACTCCAGATGTACAGCAGAATACCTGAAGCTGGCCGAGCTCCCCCCGCGCCCCGCTCATCCCGCCGTCCTCACCCATGGTCCCGGAGCTCCGTCACCTCGTCACCATCCCACTGAACTACCACTATCAACATCAGTCGACGACCTCTCCAAACGATACGTTAACATCTAACACTACCCCCCTAATTAATCTAGCCCTGAGACGTCTAGCCGTAACCAGCCCATCCGAAGATTCGGTTTGATATCCTTATTATTAAATAATTTAGAATTTATCGCTAAATGCAATATTTGTTTTCATCGCTAAATTACATTTTGATTGACACCATTGACAATGGCAATGACACGATAATTTTGCTGCAAGAAGTTTGGATGGTGAGAAAATTGTCTATACGTTTACTGAAGAAAGTTTCAAACATTGACAGAAAAGTGCATTTAGTCGTTTAGTCCTTCCTGGAAACTGGAAAAGGTATTATAAGATTTTACGGGTATTTTACACGTTCTGTCAAAATTTCAACTATATCTATTACGGTTCAGAAGACATAGCCCTCTGAAGCTAGGACGGACAGATGAACGGTCAGCATACGCTTATGAATAGGGTCCTTCCTTCCTCTGAGCGAGCGAGGGGGCGAATCAAAGAGATTATACCTAAAAAAGAGATCCTACCTCTGAGGGGCCAATGCAATCCAAAGAAATTGAACCCTCGGGCCAATCCAAGGCCAATTAAATTGCTGCCAATGTAAATATTATATAGATTCCCCGCTTAAGTAGGCTCAATTCCCAGAATTTCCCCAATTTCTGATCATGTATTGTATTCCCCGAAAATACCCCGACTCGATATAGTCAAGGAAGCATTGTTTTATACATAGTTTAATGTTTACCAACTGGCGCGAGCACCAGGCGTGTTAGATATCTCACCGCCTACACCCGCGTGAGTGGCTCACAGCCACAGCCTCGGGCTTGTAACGGTGTGTTTGACCCACACTCACACAACTCCGCTATCATGTCAAGTGATGTCTTGTATTGGTAGCAGCCATGGAGCAGCACAGACTGGCGACATAGTCGGTCCAGGCTCGTCAATCAACTTATAATCGAGACTGCTTATGAGACGCAAACGATAGGTATGAAAGTATATTTCATAGTTTCCGTTCGTTCGGAGCCTGCAGCATTCGCCAAGCGGCGTGACGCAACCACGTGGAAGAGAGATGGACCGATAGTATTGTTAAGAGTTGCGAGCGTGAGGAGGGCACGCGATGACGTCACATCTAATGAACTATGTCATCCGAGCTACGAATAAGAATGCATCCGAGTAATAGTTTCATTCCATGGGAACTCTGCATCAATCCTGGTTCCCTGTTTACTGATAATGGAGACGCCATCATCATCATCATCATCGAGTCATTGTGGTCCCTCAACGGTTTGAGTTGATGTAAGTACACATTGTAGCAACACTACCATTATTGGATAAAACTCGTAAACAGGTACAACTGTATTTCTGTGAAATAGATTCAACCCGATGCGATGCCGTGAACTTGTATTGTATGAACCAATGTATAACTCATTTGAAATGTAAATTGAATGATTATTATACTTTACTTTAGTACATGAACGTCTGTTCAAATGAACAATGGATGTTTTTCTTCGAATTACTGTAATTGTGGGTACCTAACTCTGTCGAATTTAATTGGATTTGGAGAGGCTTCATCTTCGTAGGTGATGCGACTATAGTTTTAATGTAATTAATAAATTAAATTAAACTATTATTATTTCGGCTTATTTGAGTGAGCAAGTTCGGGCTTAAATTAGGCCGTTGTGTTTTATTTAAAGTTACTATGTTGACGAAGCGTGTTGCAGATCTCAACCTCTATTTCATAGTATTGACCTGATTTATGTTTGTTTGTGTATTATTGTTTGTCGACACTTGTGGTGATTGCTTTTTTGTGCTTAATCATAATGCTTTTATGAATAATGTTTGTATTAAAAATAATAAATAAAACTATAAAATAAAATAAACAAACTCATGCTCATCGGTGTGTGTGTGTGTGTGTGTAGATATGTATGACGTACACACCGCTCGCTCGGTCACGACTCCCGCGCGACCCTCGCTCCGAATCCTCACGAATCTTCACAAAGTTTTTAGATGCGGATGTGATGATGCTATTTAGATGCGGCTAATTTAATTCTACACTTTTTACATCATCTGCGTTTATGTATGACTCACTGCTCGTTCTTAATAACTTGACTCCTCGTTGTTTAATATCAAATTAAGTATAACATCCGTGAACATTTCAACGAAAACGTTTGATAGAGGCCCTGACGATTATAAGCCCGTATAGTATAGATGACGTCGCCGGCGACGGGGCTCGTAAGCAACAAGTCAAGGTGTAACTCAAACAGCTAATAAAATGCTTGCCTTTGAACAAAATGAACGTAAAGTTTAGTGAAGTAGGCGCACAATCACCTCGCCGCTGTTACGAAATGATACGAAACAGTAAGCAAAGTGTCCAATGATTGCAGCCGCGGCGCAAGGCGCGCGCTGCGTGCTGTGCTGAGTCCCAGCCCGTGGCACATTGTCACATGAATCAAAGCATTATCGTACTTGTGAGGCCTTAATAGGACTTGATCATCATCATTCTCTTGACCATTTCCCATTACTTAGGGTCGGCGCAATATGTCATCCCCTTCCATTCATCTCTCTTAGCCGTCATTTCAGCACTATCTCCTTTCTTACACTCAATTATCATCTTTCACACAATCCATCCATCTTCTCTTCGGCCTCCCTCTCCTACCGAAGCCATCCACAGTGATACTTAACACTCTTCTCGTAACATAGCTCTCATCTCTCCGCATGACATGCTTACATGCCCATACCACGATAAACTATTACCCTGCAATTTTTCCGTCATAGGTGCTACACGGTAGTAATCAACTAATCATAGTACTCTGTGGTGTTACTTTCAAACTTCCTCTAATATACTCATATCATTCCTTGCTCTATTTGAAGACTAATCTTGTGAACCGAGTTATATATAGCATAGTACCTACGTCCTACATAGTACCTAATTCGGTTATGAGTATATAAGCCATTGTTTCCGCGGCTAGGGGCGTAGAGCTGAGCATGACATTAAGGGGCCATAGGTTCAGACGAATAACTTCTATGAGAAACGCGATTGCCCAGCCCTACGAAAAGTTATGTATTCACTAGATAAACTATCCAAGAATACTGAGGTATGATTTTGGTTTCGGTAAATTGTATAAATCTAATCGAAACATGAAAAAAATAAAAGACGCCTCCAAGTTGTTTCGTCCTACCATAGGGCCTTTAGGTGCCAAATGCGACGACGTATCGTAAGGTTAAAGTGCCCACACAAGGGCTGATTGATGATCTTTTGTTTATCAACACTTTAACAACAAGTAGGTGACCAGGCGCCGGCGCCGTGAAACCCTGACCTGATCGCTAGATACTACAGGGTCAGCTTAGCTCAGCTTTTGTTTAGGATATAGCTTTGTGCAGCAGTCGCTATCGTTTACCTAGCACAATACTCACAGCCTTCCGTACAACCTTAGATATAAGAGATAGCAGGTATTATAATAAGATAATCGATCTAACAGAAGGAAGGTAACAAACAATGTTAGGTACGACTATTAACGCGTGTCACGTAGAGCCGCGGCGTTGTTGTTGCGAGGAGGTCAAGGTCGCGGTGCGGGGGAGTGATGGCAGGGGGGGGGGGAGTGTGCTGCGTGACGGATATTGTCTCCAATTGCACGTAACGAGCCGAAGCGAGGGGCTGCCGTGTGTCTGTGAGTGTGCCACTCTGTCGGTGCATTGTGCAGGCGCCTCGTGTCTCTAAGCTGTTCATATACGAGATGTTTCCTCTGCCGGTGCCGGGTGAAATTCGACGGTGCTACTAATTTTTCCATTCCGTAATGTGTTTTCTTGATGCGCAATTTGGTAGAAAAACCGCAAGTTCGAAGAGCGACCTCGAATAAAGCATAAACGTATTCTGCTTGAAATAGCGGGGTCATTTAATTATTCTTCTTCTTATTATTATGTGGGCAGAACCCTAGTGTCAGAGTTCGTGCCATCCGTGCTCGGAATCATTTTTCTTTTCAGACATTTAGGTGATATAGCCTGCAATGTCCTAACAAACTGAAAAAAAACGCGCAAAGAGACATATCACTAGGTGTCCCCTTGGGAATCGAAACCCCGACCTCCGTGTCGAGAGCCTAATGCTCTTAACCATTAGACCACGGAGGCAGTTTAATTATTATACAATCTATTAGGAATTTATTGTAATGTACTGAACATTAGTATTATCAACCTTGGAGCACTGGACCGCATCGATGCGGACCGGTCGGTGTGTGAGCGAGCCGGCGCCGGCGCCGGCGCTGGACCGGTGCTACTCTACCTACTACATAGATAACTGAATATATGCTAGTTTTAATTAGGCACTAAAATAACCGAAGCTGATACAACTGAGTAGGTAACACGCGATTGCGCAATAAAATAAAAGTTTTTTTACTCAAAGGTGGAGTTATATAAATTGAGTCTGAATGAATTCTCATAGCGGATTTCGGCTACGCAAGATATTTTTAAGTGCATGAGTGAGGCTAATCACATAAATAAAGGTGTCTAAATAGACAGCGCCATCGCTTATGCTTTTTAAAACGATGAACAGACCATCACACTGAACAACTTTCTCTATGAGACCAAAATCGAAATCGCGAAAAAAGCTGCTGTCCCATACATTTGGGTCGAGCAGGATTGCAGTTTTGTATGAAACAGCAAAATGATCTAATGAAACAGCTGATTTTTTTTTCGCGATTTCGACATGGTCCCATTTAAAAAGTAGTTCAGTTTGATGGTCTGATCATCCCCTTAAAAAACCGTCAGGAGGATCCTATATTATAGAGGGTGTAAGTGATGGCCTAGCCAATACAGAAACGGTGAACTCAGACCCTCAAACTGAACAACTTTCATTATGGAGCCTACCTCAGGAAAGAGAAGAAAAATCAGGTGTCCCATACAAAACTGCTGTACCTTACCTACCCAACTGAAATGTATGGGACAGCAGATTATTTTTCGCGTTTCCTGAGGTAGGTTCCATAGTGAAAGTTGTTCAGTTTGATGGTCTTAGTTCACCGTTTCAGTCTTTGCTAGGCTGTCACTTACACCCTGTACTTATACCTACACTCTCTCGTCCTTACCCTCCAAATTGAATCTGATGGAAGCTGACTACAGCATGAGGGCATCGGAAATAGAGTCGTAGACACCGTTTTTGATGCCCTCACAGTCACCAAATAGTGCGGTTTTACAATTATATTAGGTAGATAGCTTGACGCTCGCAGCCGACATGATGTCATTTTCTCATGAAATATAGATAAGAACGGATCACCAGGCAGCAGGCACCAGGCAGCAGGCGAGGCGCGCGACGAAGGCTGAATCGATTCAATTGATTATTAAATTCGTTCTCATTGCATACATTTGGACAGCGAATATAAATTAGCAAGATAAGGACACTTGATCACAGTTACTGTAAAGTGTACGGGTGCGAGTGAGAAAGAAGAGGGTAATTAAATTGTAATCCCGTAATAACACTCATTAAGTGATTAGTCGCTGTATCATATTATAATACCTACTAAAGAGCTTTCGAGATAAAGGCTGAGTACCTTTTATAACAGTTATACCTATCGATTGTATATAGGTTCCTAGCTACTTTTTTATTAATACAAATGTTTGTCATTTGGCTGCCACGCTTCGCTTCGCTGGACAAAGTTTGGGCACTGTAAGTCAAATGCAATAATTTAGAATACCTAACTCAAACTCAAATGCAAATTTTTGTCATTTGGCTGCCACGTTTACATGACTGTTTGTATAATGTAGGTAGGTACATACATGCACGCGCTCGCACAAAGTCGCGCGTAAGAGCTATTACTACTTAGATCTTAGGTAATATTATTAGATATTGTATTAGACGTATAATAAATATTTATGTCACGCTGAAGATTTCAATTCATAGTCACGTCCTTAAGTTAAAATCACTCCTATGAATGACACCTCTCTCTGCAACTATGTAGACAAGACAAGTAACAAAAATGACTGCAAATGAAACGATAAAATTGGTTCCGGGCTTAGATTTTAGGATAGACCAACACAATTCTTGGCGTGGGTGACGATGTCGTAAGAGTCAACTAAGTGAGTCAACTAAGGGAGAAGGTTTGTAATGTAGTGTTTCTGTATGTGTATGTCACCAATTGCATATCATATCTTCCTGAAATCTGAACTTTTGAAAAGCAAAGTTTCCAATCAAGGGAGCATGGTCAACGCAGAACATATTAATTTGCCGTGTTATCAACTTATCAGACGATATACGTAGATCACGGTAACTAAACTACAGAACAGACACGTGTGCGTCATATAAACTGTTGGGAGAACGAGCAAAGTGGGCCATCCGACGCTTATCAGATTAGTGGGCGAATTATTTATCTGTAGGTATGTTTCAAGAGATTGACGTACTTTTTGTAATCATCAGCTGCAAGGCTGATTCAGTATTCATAGGGTGTAGAGCATCTCTGTGAAGGGGATGGACCAGGTCTGCCTGCAGTCGGTTTAGGAGCCATTCAAAGGTCGGACCTTTGGCCTGGGTCCTATATCCTTATGCTCTCTGCCTCGCAGCTTGCAGTTGATCGTTATTTTTTCACTGACCTTCAAACGGCTGTAACTCCTAAACAGAGATGCTCTACACCCTATGAATACTGAAGCAGCGTTGCAGTTTATGATAACAAAAAGTACGTCTATCTCCTATACTAGTAGCTCCTCGTTAGAAGTGGAGTCGACTCGGATGTCCCTGCCTACTCGTACTCGTACCATACAATACACCGGAGTGTCGAGTGTCCACGTAATGTAAGTAGTGGCTATTAGCAGCGGAAGCGAGTGTCTTGAATATGTAAATGTGAGGACAATCGCGCGCGCCTTATTGCAGGGACACATTGACAGACACCGACCATGTATGTATGCACGCACCGCGCCGCCGCGGGTCGTCGTCGTACATGTATGGTCACCGGGCTGCCTGCTTCTGTATTATTATTCATTAATGATTTATTGTATTTGTTATTTTAACTGTTAGGCCCATCGACAATTTGGCGACTCGGTTGGTGTAATGGTTGCCACGCCGGACTGCAAAACCAGGGTCCTGGGTTCGAATCCCGGTTCGGTCATGGATTTTGTATGTTTGTGCCGTTGTTGTATGATTCCCATAACAAAAAGCCTAAGGCTTACTTGGGATCATTACAATGTATGTGCCTGTGAGCGTTATTTATTTATTTTTATTTAATCCCCCTCAACCTCTACGTACAATAATTGGGTGAATCTTCAAGGCGGCGCCGGCGTTTGAACGCCATACTTTTATAGCGCTGTTATAAATATCCAGGAGCGTTATAATAGCACTATAAAATTGTATGCCTTTTCTTATAAGCAAAAGATAAAATGTTCGGTCAGATAAATAATGGTATTGGCTTATGTTTGCGGTCCACCAACGCAGCGGCCCTCATCCACCGGCGGCGTACGGTTCTGTTATAGAAGCTGTGGACGTGTAAATGCGTCTCTCGTATAGGACTGTACTGTACAGCCATGAGAACAAGTGCTTCTCCAAAAACACTGCTTAAGGGGCCATAGGTTCAGACGAATATTTTCTATGAGAAACGCCCAGCGCAGCCCTCCGAAAAATGCGTGCGCGTGCCGTATTTTCGATTAAAAAGAGTTAACAAAATTAGGTACTTTTTATAGATTTTTTTTTATGATTTCACTAGATAAACTAATGAAAAAAAAACGTTTAAAAATACAATCATCATCTTTGTGACGATTTTCTATCGAGTGAAGTAATTCCAATCGTGTATTCAATTGATGTTTTCACTAGATAAACTATCCAAAAATACTGAGGTATAAGACTTTGATTTCAGTAAATTGTATAAATCTAGTCGAAACATGAAAAATAAAAGATGCCTCCAAGGTGTTTTGTCCTACCATAGGACCTTAAATCATCTGCAACAGATCTGATGCAAAGGCCTATGATGATGATGATGATTATGTTTGCGGTGTAGAGCACATACACAGTATAAGAATTAATCAAGAGTGAGTACTACACAGGTCTCCTGTCAAGAATACGATGGAAAGGGTGTGCGTATACTCCATCAGGCGGCCCGGATGGCCCCGGTGAGGAGAGGTGGCTGGTGGAAAATGGAAATATGTATAAAGCTATATCCAATGTTATCATTTGATATAGCTTATATATCCAGGAAAACCTAAACTATTTGGATCTACTATAGTCAAACAATACATGAGTCTTGATATTCCTGGAGCACAACTAGTTGATACGTGGACAAGGACATCTATTACTCAAAGTTGCAGTATCACACACACTGTCGTACGACTAGGTACCTATTTTACCAACACACAAGTACCAAAATAAAAATTGTCCGTCGCAGTCACAAGTAGCATCGCTCACCTCGTCACATAGACCGGAAGCGGACACCGACCACCGACCGCTGAACCAGTCGAATGTCTCGGCACTTGACCTTATCCGCTCCGTCAGTACACGCCTCGAGCGAGTCGCCTCACCACTCGCCGGTCGAGTCGGCACAACACTGCACACTGCAGAATCGCAACACAACACTGCGGGGTGCGGGACTGACTGCAGCTTGCGTGTGCAGGCGCAGACGGGGTCGATGTCCGGGGGGTGGCTGCGGGAGGAGGGGGCACACCGGTCCCGTCGCCTCCCCCGCACGTCCCGCAACCCCTGCGCCCTACGGAGCCGGTTACTTTGTATGTATGATCGGTAGGTAGTTTTTCAGAGTGGTCAAGTCAGGTAGTTTTTGTTGTATGCAACTGTCGGCTGTGTTATATGGAGCCGGAGCGTGGCAGATAAATTGTTTAATTACTTTACGTATCGTGTCGAGTGAACAACTGGAGCGACCGTCTTCAGCTACTCGTACATGCGTTCATAGACAACTGACTATTAGTGCCGTCTAGAAAGTATTACAACAATTTCTCGAGAAGATGGAGGAAGAGAGAGAAGGTAGATAAATAAATAATATAACTTGGACATTGTCACACTTATCTAGTTACATAGTCCAGTCCAGAATCTAGCCTGGACTTGCATTATAATGACTAGACAACGATATAATACATAAGTATACAGAAACATCATGATAGATAGATCCATGACTCGGATACAAATATTCATATTCATCATACTAATATTTGTCCCTTATGGGATTCGAACCCGCGACCCGCGAGATCATCGTCGGCGGGATGGCGAGCTCCTTGTTGAATGGTCTTTGGCTTCTGTACGCTTTTATATGAGACCCTTATCATCATGTCCTACCCTACCACACGAGGTATCATAAACAATACCTACCTACGGAAACAAAAATGACACTTTGTATAATAAATACCTCTGACATGAGTCATGGTTTTGACCATTTAAAGATCCGACCACTTGTCTTTATGCCACCTGGCAGCTGTAAAGTTGTCATGGATATATATTTATGTAAATTATCGTATAAGATCAATGACCTAACCAATGTTTACCAACGTAAACCCACTAATGTACTTAATAATAATAAAAGCGAAAGTTTGTATGAGAGTTTTGTTTAATCACGCTGAAACAGCTGGATCTCCAAGAATCTTACATAGGTACACACGGCGATACATCAAACAACCATTATAAGTTGGCCGCGCGACGGATTACGTTGTGCAAACCACGCGCGGCCAGCTTTTGTTGGTTTTGCGTAGCTTGATTGAGCGTGTGTACATAACAACATACACTTTCGACTGCAGTCACTTTAGAGATAATAAATAAATAAATAAATAATAAATATCTTGGACAATGTCACACAAATTATCTAGTCACATTTAAAGTACCAGAATCTAGCCTGGACTTGTATTATGATGACTAGACAACGATATAGAATCTCACTAATATTATAAATGCGAAAGTTTGTGACGATGTTTGGATGTTTGGATGTTTGTGTGTTTGTGGCTCAATCACGCCTAAACGGCTGAACGGATTTAGATGAAATTTGGCATGCAGATAGAATGTGTTCTGGATTAACACATAGGATACTTTTTATCCCAGCAATGGGTTACTGTGGGAGTCTGTGGGATAATTTCCAATGTTTTATCGTGCTCACTAGCGCCGACTTGACGCTGACAGATGTATTTGGGTAGATTCCAGTAGTAAATAGTGGTTGCTTTTTTCAACACTTCTCTCAAGAGCTGTGTAGCGTAGTTGGGAAATGGTCAGATTTTCGCGCAAGAGGTTGGAGGTTCGATTCTTGGGTGAGATTTATTTTTTTTTTTTTTATCCATTTTTCAACGGATTTGACAGAAGCAATTTGCTGACCTTAATAATATCCTGAGATTAGATCAGATCCAATTTTAGGAAAGTACGTTTTCTTTGGCTTTTTTCTTATTTTAATACATACGTTGTAGTGATCCCAAGCAAGCACGGCTTTTTATTATGGAAACATTACAACAACGGCACAAACATAATAATGTCCATGACCGAACCGGGATTCGAGCGCAGGACCCTGGTTTGGCAGTCCGGCGTGGTAACTATTGCACAAAACGGGTCGTCAAATATAAAAAAATACTCTTTCTTTTAACCTTTTTTAAAGTTATTGTAGTACGTTTTCATCTTAATAGATGGCGTGAGGCGTTTTTTAAAAGCAAGTGTGCAACAATAAAATTATTTATTCCAAAACCTAGCTAGCAGCAAAGGCTAGCAGGAGCTTAATTTAGTTGATAAATCCCTGATCTCAAAGTTCATACATTTCGACCATACTTGCACTTACTCGTAACTCACGCTCAAGGCGTCTCAGAAATTAGGTCTTACAGATTTGATTGTAAAGTAACTTACCGGGTGAATTGAAAAATCTCACTAATATTATAAATGCGAAAGTTTGTGACGATGTTTGGATGTTTGGATGTTTGTGTGTTTGTGGCTCAATCACGCCTAAACGGCTGAACGGATTTAGATGAAATTTGGCATGCAGATAGAATGTGTTCTGGATTAACACATAGGATACTTTTTATCCCAGCAATGGGTTACTGTGGGAGTCTGTGGGATAATTTCCAATGTTTTATCGTGCTCACTAGCGCCGACTTGACGCTGACAGATGTATTTGGGTAGATTCCAGTAGTAAATAGTGGTTGCTTTTTTCAACACTTCTCTCAAGAGCTGTGTAGCGTAGTTGGGAAATGGTCAGATTTTCGCGCAAGAGGTTGGAGGTTCGATTCTTGGGTGAGATTTCTTTTTTTTTTTTTATCCATTTTTCAACGGATTTGACAGAAGCAATTTGCTGACCTTAATAATATCCTGAGATTAGATCAGATCCAATTTTAGGAAAGTACGTTTTCTTTGGCTTTTTTCTTATTTTAATACATACGTTGTAGTGATCCCAAGCAAGCACGGCTTTTTATTATGGAAACATTACAACAACGGCACAAACATAATAATGTCCATGACCGAACCGGGATTCGAGCGCAGGACCCTGGTTTGGCAGTCCGGCGTGGTAACTATTGCACAAAACGGGTCGTCAAATATAAAAAAATACTCTTTCTTTTAACCTTTTTTAAAGTTATTGTAGTACGTTTTCATCTTAATAGATGGCGTGAGGCGTTTTTTAAAAGCAAGTGTGCAACAATAAAATTATTTATTCCAAAACCTAGCTAGCAGCAAAGGCTAGCAGGAGCTTAATTTAGTTGATAAATCCCTGATCTCAAAGTTCATACATTTCGACCATACTTGCACTTACTCGTAACTCACGCTCAAGGCGTCTCAGAAATTAGGTCTTACAGATTTGATTGTAAAGTAACTTACCGGGTGAATTGAAAAATAATTAAATAAATAATGCTCACAGTCACATACATAGTAATGATCCGAAGCAAGCAGTATAGGCTTTTTATTATAGAAACCATACAACAACGGCACAAACATATTACATCCATGACCGAACCGGGATTCCCTGGTTTGGCAGTCCGGCGTGGTAACCATTACACCAAACGGGTCGTCAAATATTTTTCTTTCTTTTAACCTTTTCTAAAGTTATTGTAGTATCGTTTTCATCTTCATAGATATCGTTAGGCGTATTTTTAACTCTAGCAGGAGCTTACAAATTGATTGAATACATCTTTGTATGTAAGTATAATGGTAGTTTGAGCCCAATCTGAGCCAATTCTACGGTATAATAATTTTGTTGCAGAAAATTTTGCCAAATGTTCGTTTTGTTTGATTTTCGGTTCTATTATGATTTCTTGAGGATTTGTGTAGCTTAACTATAGAACATCAATCGACCACAATCTATGAAAAGATAGGTACCTACTTATCTAAAAAGTCCTTATAACACCACAGTTTGGTAATGTGCCTAAGTACTTTCATAATAGCTAAGTAAGGTTAGAGATTTACAAATGTGGCTTGAAAATAATTCTTTTAACAAGTTGACCATTTTGCTTGCTAGAATATTATCGTTCTAGCTCTTCCACCATTGTGCACTAGCCCGCGTGGTAGAGTATCCTCTATCATCATCATCATCTCAGCCGATGGACGTCCACTGCTGGAGATAGGCCTCCCCCAAGGATCGCCATAACGACCGGTCCTACGCTGCCCTCATCCAACGTTTTCCCGCCGCCTTCACCAGGTCGTCGGTCCACCGTGTGAGGGGCCTACCCACGCTGCGCTTTCCGCTTATCCTCTATCCTCTAACGTTTATTTGTGAGTGGAAGTCTGTGATCCGCAGTGGGTCGTAAGATGATTATTATGCTGCACGACATAAATAAAACACTAATAACCGACGAACAGTAGAAAAATTCAAGTGATGGATCTGTGAATGCCTTTTTTTTATACCTACATATAATGTAGGTACTTTCTGATTTTGATTCAGCTCAAGTTCATGACTATTATCCTATTCTTATCCTATTATGGGGGCTGGCAAGCCAGCAACACATCAACCCAATGGTACCTATCTTTTGTGTTGACTCCTACTTAATATTTATTTTCTTCACCATTGAAAAACGTGGAAAATGAGAGAGGCAATAGTGTTCAGGGGAAGAATCCTGTAATCTCCCAGTTTTGAATAACCATCTCTCAGTCTCAGGACACATACGTTTAGCCACCAAGACATCGCAGTCACACAGTATAAATGTTCCATGGTTTCCTCCTCCTCTCCGCACGCTCGGCAACTGGGATCTAGGGTGAGCTTTATCATGCCTGTGAGGCGTAGTACCCGGTGAGAGCTCCGACGATAGCACGAGCTTTGTTCCTGCTGTTGTTCAGTATGAACTGTGGGATTCGTGGTGATATTGCTGATGAATTTCCTGCAATGTTGCAGACCCGAGAAGCCAGAGCATTCTAGCATGTGTATTTTATCAGCCCATTCCTTAATGACCATTTTAATGTTACATGCCAGGGTTTCTAGACTTGGTTCTGACCATGACCTTCATGACCCTTAGACGAGACATGAGACAAAATCACATGTCCACGCAGACGAAGTCGCGGGCAACAGCTAGTAATTAAATAAATAATGCTCACAGTCACATACATAGTAATGATCCGAAGCAAGCAGTATAGGCTTTTTATTATAGAAACCATACAACAACGGCACAAACATATTACATCCATGACCGAACCGGGATTCCCTGGTTTGGCAGTCCGGCGTGGTAACCATTACACCAAACGGGTCGTCAAATATTTTTCTTTCTTTTAACCTTTTCTAAAGTTATTGTAGTATCGTTTTCATCTTCATAGATATCGTTAGGCGTATTTTTAACTCTAGCAGGAGCTTACAAATTGATTGAATACATCTTTGTATGTAAGTATAATGGTAGTTTGAGCCCAATCTGAGCCAATTCTACGGTATAATAATTTTGTTGCAGAAAATTTTGCCAAATGTTCGTTTTGTTTGATTTTCGGTTCTATTATGATTTCTTGAGGATTTGTGTAGCTTAACTATAGAACATCAATCGACCACAATCTATGAAAAGATAGGTACCTACTTATCTAAAAAGTCCTTATAACACCACAGTTTGGTAATGTGCCTAAGTACTTTCATAATAGCTAAGTAAGGTTAGAGATTTACAAATGTGGCTTGAAAATAATTCTTTTAACAAGTTGACCATTTTGCTTGCTAGAATATTATCGTTCTAGCTCTTCCACCATTGTGCACTAGCCCGCGTGGTAGAGTATCCTCTATCATCATCATCATCTCAGCCGATGGACGTCCACTGCTGGAGATAGGCCTCCCCCAAGGATCGCCATAACGACCGGTCCTACGCTGCCCTCATCCAACGTTTTCCCGCCGCCTTCACCAGGTCGTCGGTCCACCGTGTGAGGGGCCTACCCACGCTGCGCTTTCCGCTTATCCTCTATCCTCTAACGTTTATTTGTGAGTGGAAGTCTGTGATCCGCAGTGGGTCGTAAGATGATTATTATGCTGCACGACATAAATAAAACACTAATAACCGACGAACAGTAGAAAAATTCAAGTGATGGATCTGTGAATGCCTTTTTTTTATACCTACATATAATGTAGGTACTTTCTGATTTTGATTCAGCTCAAGTTCATGACTATTATCCTATTCTTATCCTATTATGGGGGCTGGCAAGCCAGCAACACATCAACCCAATGGTACCTATCTTTTGTGTTGACTCCTACTTAATATTTATTTTCTTCACCATTGAAAAACGTGGAAAATGAGAGAGGCAATAGTGTTCAGGGGAAGAATCCTGTAATCTCCCAGTTTTGAATAACCATCTCTCAGTCTCAGGACACATACGTTTAGCCACCAAGACATCGCAGTCACACAGTATAAATGTTCCATGGTTTCCTCCTCCTCTCCGCACGCTCGGCAACTGGGATCTAGGGTGAGCTTTATCATGCCTGTGAGGCGTAGTACCCGGTGAGAGCTCCGACGATAGCACGAGCTTTGTTCCTGCTGTTGTTCAGTATGAACTGTGGGATTCGTGGTGATATTGCTGATGAATTTCCTGCAATGTTGCAGACCCGAGAAGCCAGAGCATTCTAGCATGTGTATTTTATCAGCCCATTCCTTAATGACCATTTTAATGTTACATGCCAGGGTTTCTAGACTTGGTTCTGACCATGACCTTCATGACCCTTAGACGAGACATGAGACAAAATCACATGTCCACGCAGACGAAGTCGCGGGCAACAGCTAGTACATATATAAATACAAACATCCACGACTCGGGTACAAATATTCATATTCATCATACAAATATTTGTCCCTTACGGGATTCGAACCCGTGACCCTCGGCACAGCAGGCAGGTTCACTACCGACTGTGCTACCGGGCCGTCAAGATGGTCAGAAAACATTGCTACAACAACCAACCATCTTATACAGGGTGTACAATAAAATGGGACAGCTACTTAAAGGGGTGCTTCAGACATTAAACTGAACAACTTTCTATATGGGACCAATATCGAAATCGCGAAAAAAAAATCTGCTGTCCCATACATTTCAGTCGAGTTATGTTTGCAGTTTTGTATGGGAGAGCGGATTTTTTTTTTCGCGATTTCGATATTGGTCCCATAGAGGAAGTTGTTCAGTTTGATGGTCTGAAGCACCCCTTTGAGTAGCTGTCCCATTTTATTGTACACCCTGTAGATACGAAAGAAAATAATCTAAGTAGGTTAGGACATAGGGATTAGGTCACGAAATAAACATAGGAAATGTATTTACATGATTTGGCGCATAACGTGGTGGTTGTGGTTGGTGATGATGATGATCAACACCGCGGGTTCCACATAGCTCCGGAAACAAGCATGCTGAAGTGTCAATGGGCAGGAGTCACTATTGAATGTCATACGTCCTTATAATAATATTCGGAAGAAGTGACATAAACATTATGAAATTTGAGCATCATTCGATCAGGATTTTGAAAAATAGCACTTTTGGTAATAATACGAAGAACTGAAAACCGAACAGTAGTGGGGAGTACGAGTTCTGATAATGAAGACCACGGATTGGCAAGCGTAGTGTGGGATCAGTGGGACGCTCCGGCGCTGGACCGACGCGACGACCGACCTGAGACAAGCGCAGCGGGGTGCGACTGCTACTGAATGAGGAAGTACGAGGATAGAGTTTTGTGGCGCGCCTTGGGAGAGGCTTATCTCTAGCTATGAACGATGACAGCCTAATGATTATGATTATGACATCTTGGGTGTGCCCACGTATAACAAAAATTAGAAAGGTGACGTTACATACTTGTGGCATATTGTTTGCGGTGGATGTACCTAGGTAGATAAGTAAATAATATATAGTACACTAGCTGTTGCCCGCGACTTCGTCTGCGTGGACATGTGATTTTGTCTCATGTCTCGTCTAAGGGTCATGAAGGTCATGGTCAGAACCAAGTCTAGAAACCCTGGCATGTAACATTAAAATGGTCATTAAGGAATGGGCTGATAAAATACACATGCTAGAATGCTCTGGCTTCTCGGGTCTGCAACATTGCAGGAAATTCATCAGCAATATCACCACGAATCCCACAGTTCATACTGAACAACAGCAGGAACAAAGCTCGTGCTATCGTCGGAGCTCTCACCGGGTACTACGCCTCACAGGCATGATAAAGCTCACCCTAGATCCCAGTTGCCGAGCGTGCGGAGAGGAGGAGGAAACCATGGAACATTTATACTGTGTGACTGCGATGTCTTGGTGGCTAAACGTATGTGTCCTGAGACTGAGAGATGGTTATTCAAAACTGGGAGATTACAGGATTCTTCCCCTGAACACTATTGCCTCTCTCATTTTCCACGTTTTTCAATGGTGAAGAAAATAAATATTAAGTAGGAGTCAACACAAAAGATAGGTACCATTGGGTTGATGTGTTGCTGGCTTGCCAGCCCCCATAATAGGATAAGAATAGGATAATAGTCATGAACTTGAGCTGAATCAAAATCAGAAAGTACCTACATTATATGTAGGTATAAAAAAAAGGCATTCACAGATCCATCACTTGAATTTTTCTACTGTTCGTCGGTTATTAGTGTTTTATTTATGTCGTGCAGCATAATAATCATCTTACGACCCACTGCGGATCACAGACTTCCACTCACAAATAAACGTTAGAGGATAGAGGATAAGCGGAAAGCGCAGCGTGGGTAGGCCCCTCACACGGTGGACCGACGACCTGGTGAAGGCGGCGGGAAAACGTTGGATGAGGGCAGCGTAGGACCGGTCGTTATGGCGATCCTTGGGGGAGGCCTATCTCCAGCAGTGGACGTCCATCGGCTGAGATGATGATGATGATAGAGGATACTCTACCACGCGGGCTAGTGCACAATGGTGGAAGAGCTAGAACGATAATATTCTAGCAAGCAAAATGGTCAACTTGTTAAAAGAATTATTTTCAAGCCACATTTGTAAATCTCTAACCTTACTTAGCTATTATGAAAGTACTTAGGCACATTACCAAACTGTGGTGTTATAAGGACTTTTTAGATAAGTAGGTACCTATCTTTTCATAGATTGTGGTCGATTGATGTTCTATAGTTAAGCTACACAAATCCTCAAGAAATCATAATAGAACCGAAAATCAAACAAAACGAACATTTGGCAAAATTTTCTGCAACAAAATTATTATACCGTAGAATTGGCTCAGATTGGGCTCAAACTACCATTATACTTACATACAAAGATGTATTCAATCAATTTGTAAGCTCCTGCTAGAGTTAAAAATACGCCTAACGATATCTATGAAGATGAAAACGATACTACAATAACTTTAGAAAAGGTTAAAAGAAAGAAAAATATTTGACGACCCGTTTGGTGTAATGGTTACCACGCCGGACTGCCAAACCAGGGAATCCCGGTTCGGTCATGGATGTAATATGTTTGTGCCGTTGTTGTATGGTTTCTATAATAAAAAGCCTATACTGCTTGCTTCGGATCATTACTATGTATGTGACTGTGAGCATTATTTATTTAATTATTTTTCAATTCACCCGGTAAGTTACTTTACAATCAAATCTGTAAGACCTAATTTCTGAGACGCCTTGAGCGTGAGTTACGAGTAAGTGCAAGTATGGTCGAAATGTATGAACTTTGAGATCAGGGATTTATCAACTAAATTAAGCTCCTGCTAGCCTTTGCTGCTAGCTAGGTTTTGGAATAAATAATTTTATTGTTGCACACTTGCTTTTAAAAAACGCCTCACGCCATCTATTAAGATGAAAACGTACTACAATAACTTTAAAAAAGGTTAAAAGAAAGAGTATTTTTTTATATTTGACGACCCGTTTTGTGCAATAGTTACCACGCCGGACTGCCAAACCAGGGTCCTGCGCTCGAATCCCGGTTCGGTCATGGACATTATTATGTTTGTGCCGTTGTTGTAATGTTTCCATAATAAAAAGCCGTGCTTGCTTGGGATCACTACAACGTATGTATTAAAATAAGAAAAAAGCCAAAGAAAACGTACTTTCCTAAAATTGGATCTGATCTAATCTCAGGATATTATTAAGGTCAGCAAATTGCTTCTGTCAAATCCGTTGAAAAATGGATAAAAAAAAAAAAAAGAAATCTCACCCAAGAATCGAACCTCCAACCTCTTGCGCGAAAATCTGACCATTTCCCAACTACGCTACACAGCTCTTGAGAGAAGTGTTGAAAAAAGCAACCACTATTTACTACTGGAATCTACCCAAATACATCTGTCAGCGTCAAGTCGGCGCTAGTGAGCACGATAAAACATTGGAAATTATCCCACAGACTCCCACAGTAACCCATTGCTGGGATAAAAAGTATCCTATGTGTTAATCCAGAACACATTCTATCTGCATGCCAAATTTCATCTAAATCCGTTCAGCCGTTTAGGCGTGATTGAGCCACAAACACACAAACATCCAAACATCCAAACATCGTCACAAACTTTCGCATTTATAATATTAGTGAGATTTTTCAATTCACCCGGTAAGTTACTTTACAATCAAATCTGTAAGACCTAATTTCTGAGACGCCTTGAGCGTGAGTTACGAGTAAGTGCAAGTATGGTCGAAATGTATGAACTTTGAGATCAGGGATTTATCAACTAAATTAAGCTCCTGCTAGCCTTTGCTGCTAGCTAGGTTTTGGAATAAATAATTTTATTGTTGCACACTTGCTTTTAAAAAACGCCTCACGCCATCTATTAAGATGAAAACGTACTACAATAACTTTAAAAAAGGTTAAAAGAAAGAGTATTTTTTTATATTTGACGACCCGTTTTGTGCAATAGTTACCACGCCGGACTGCCAAACCAGGGTCCTGCGCTCGAATCCCGGTTCGGTCATGGACATTATTATGTTTGTGCCGTTGTTGTAATGTTTCCATAATAAAAAGCCGTGCTTGCTTGGGATCACTACAACGTATGTATTAAAATAAGAAAAAAGCCAAAGAAAACGTACTTTCCTAAAATTGGATCTGATCTAATCTCAGGATATTATTAAGGTCAGCAAATTGCTTCTGTCAAATCCGTTGAAAAATGGATAAAAAAAAAAAAAAGAAATCTCACCCAAGAATCGAACCTCCAACCTCTTGCGCGAAAATCTGACCATTTCCCAACTACGCTACACAGCTCTTGAGAGAAGTGTTGAAAAAAGCAACCACTATTTACTACTGGAATCTACCCAAATACATCTGTCAGCGTCAAGTCGGCGCTAGTGAGCACGATAAAACATTGGAAATTATCCCACAGACTCCCACAGTAACCCATTGCTGGGATAAAAAGTATCCTATGTGTTAATCCAGAACACATTCTATCTGCATGCCAAATTTCATCTAAATCCGTTCAGCCGTTTAGGCGTGATTGAGCCACAAACACACAAACATCCAAACATCCAAACATCGTCACAAACTTTCGCATTTATAATATTAGTGAGATAGTACATGGTCGGTGCGCGATGCGGCGCGCGGCGGTAACTCTCTACCGGCTGTTTGTAGAGAGTGGCATGATACACACACACACACACATACGAGTTACATCGATGTCTCGTACGTGAGATGAGGTTTGTGGAAACATACGCAAAGTTCAAAAACAACTCTATCATTATAATGTAGGAAGTTCACTATTATTGGCGGTTGGATTCCGGCTCAGACTAGAAGTGCGATTTTTGAAAATCATACGAGCGACTTGGCAGTAGAAAATGTCAAAATTACTATGGAGATTATGCATGTTTCTACTGGCAATTCGCTCGTATGATTTTCAAAAATCGCATTTCTGATCTCAATCTTATACCACGGGTATCGTACGAGGTGGCTAAGGGATAAGAGTTCTTTGGCAGTGTTTTTGTAAGCAAAAAACAAGCCATGTATCACAACTTGACGATCCACTATTATGATTCTACGATTTACATAAAAGAACAATAACGCAATAAATAAAATTGCGAGTATATAATTATTCACGTAGATACAAATCAACAACAACGTGTAACACCGACTGCTCTCGAACGGTGAAGGAAAACAGCGTGAGGAAACCTGAAGTGCGATTTTTGAACATCATACGAGCGAATCGGCAGTAGAAAGATGCATTATCTCCATAGTAATTTTGACATTTTCTACTGCCGAGTCGCTCGTATGAAATTCAAAAATCGCACTTCTGCGTAGTTACGATGAAGAACAAATAGTATGTTAGGTATATAAAGTATTTTGCACGCGTGGTGGCAGACACTGTACTATATATATGTAGATCTGTACTCCGGTAGAGGGAGACATTGGAGGCTGATGATGATAGAAGTTACTGTACAAATCAAGACAAATAAAGGTAAGCCTTGCTACAATCGCATGCTTGCTGATTAGGTTAGGGCATAATTGTAGAATTTTTGTATAGGTAGGTACCTAGTTACTGACCAGCCCGAAAGTCATGAGGTTAATTATGTATGTAGTTACGTATTTTCTTCTTATCGTGTGGGCAGAGCCCTGGTGTCAGAGTTTTTTCAGACCGCCTTACGGCCTCTGACGTGGTTTTTATGTAACTACTACTACCACCAGAGACAGCAGCCGGGACCAACGGCTTAACGTGCCATCCGAAGCACGGAATAATTTTTCTTTTCAGACAATCAGGTGATTCAGCCTGCAATGTCCTAACCAACTGAGGAAAAACGCACAAAGTGACATATCACTAAGTGTCCCCCGTGGGAATCGAACCCACGACCTCCGTGTCGAGAGCCCAATGCTCTTAACCATTAGACCATGGAGGCAGTTACGTATGAAATCTATACTTATAAATAAAACAATTCCGTGACTGACTGATTGACAGCCTAAACCGCTGTAATAAACTTGTAGAGGATATAAGGGTGCACTGAGAAAGTATTTTTCGAAAATCGACCCCTAATTACATGGGGTTTTTTGAAGTTTTTCGAAATCTACGCGGACGAAGTCGTGGGAAGCTAGTTGATATAATGTAGCATAGTTCATCTTCACAACACTGTATGCGTTCAACTCGAACGGTGAACAATGTGCTCCGCGGTCAAATATCCAACTCTTCCTTACGTACTCAGCTACAGGCGAGAACGACACACTGTTGCCAAGCGTGTGTCTGTCCGCCTCGCATCACGCACGACAAACAGACAAACATTCATTCTAACCAGTCGTTCATCATACGACGCGACGCCACATTTTGTGACCAATAGTTTCCATAGAACCAAACCACAATTATATTCTAATTTTATAAATTGTTGTTGATGATTTTTCCAATGTCTAGTTTAAATATTAAAAGTACTTGACGTTGTACGGTTATAAATATATTTGTCGATTTCAAGTATTTGAAAAAGAAAATTAAGTACATAATAACAAATCAAAAGTGTCGGTCGCGTTGATGTCTTTTCTATGAACGATTTTGTAATCACGTTTTATTAAATCCGAGAGGGTAAGAATATTTTTCATAACTACCCCTTAGACTTGGCCCAGATACTTTTATGCTTTTACGAGCTTTTACCCGCGACTTCGTCCGCATAAATTATATACCAGATTTTAAGTCAGATGATAAGCTAACAAACAAAAAAAGTTTCATCAAAATCGGTTCAGTAGTTTTTGCGTGATACTCGAACAAACAAACACCCAAACAAACAAACAAACAAACAAATAAACAAATAAACAAATAAGCAAACAAACAAACAAACAGACAGACAAAAAATCCAAAAAGTGATTTGTTTTTTGTAAATATCTTCAATGTACAGACACATTTCTGTTACAGTTTTATAATAGTTTAGATTAGATGTAGATAGTTGTTGTATCGTTTATTTATTTTATTGTGATTAAGAGAAACGTACGGCAGTTCGTCATTGTGAAAATAACGTTAAATTATTTTGAAAAATATTAAGATATCGCAATGTTGAATTGACCTTGAATGAATTGGTGATTTTGTATATGAAATGTTTATTTTGCTTAGATACAGGACATTAAAGTTTTGTTGAGTCAGCATGAGCCATATCGTACGACAATCACTTGCTGTTGTGGTAAGAGTTGCTGATTTGACTAGTTGTCAAATAACCTTTAACCTGAGACGGTAACGGTGAGTGTGCCCAAGAGCTGCATGAGCTCATCCCACCTTCCCCTTTCTACTATCGGTCTTCCAGACGCACCGCGGGATATCACCCCTTCTTAGTTGACATCCCACATATTCGCACCAAGCGCCTTTCTGAATCTTTTATAATGCGCACAGCCAAGGAGTGGAATGCCTTACCTGCGTCAGTATTTCCGTGTACTTACAACCCGAATTCCTTTAAAGTACGAGTGAATAGGCATCTTCTGGGTAAGCTCGCTACATCTACGACCCCATCTTCGTTCTGAGGACTGGATTGAGGTCAAGAGCAAACCCATAGTTAATAAAAAAAAAACCTATTAGTTAGAAACGAAAAATGTTTATAAGTTGATATTAGAATGACCGCTTTAATCATTTTTTTTTACAGGATATTTTTTATGTATTTAAAACGAAAAGTACAAAGTGCGTATCCACGACAGGCTTCGTCAAAGGCAATAGGTACAACATTGCCATCCACAACAGGCTTCGTCAAAGGTAATAGGTACACCAACCGCCACCACCGCTTTAATTAAATTATACAAAATGTGCTTGTTATTAAATGACTGTATGAGATGTCAGTCGGTCAGTTCAGTGTACTGTACCTACATTACACTAGTCGTCCCAGTATCAGATAGATTATATCCAGCCAGCTGCAGGTGACCCGGTTGTGTCAATGTAATCTGCACCATCCGTCTTAGAGATTAGTGTTGATTATACGTATGTACCTACATGTTGTACACGGTTAAATATAGTAATTAATATTTAGTTATGATAATGGTACCGATTCGGACTGTGCCACGACTTAACTTAACTAAATTTATTCCTGTCACTTTCTAAAATAAGATTAAGAAAAGAGACAGAACTTAAAATGTTTAATTCTAGATCAAATGTCAAATTCAAACATTTTTATATTGTTTTATCAAGGGTCAATTATTTTAAGATCCCATGTTAGTAAAAAAAGAGAACCGGGATACCAAAGTACCAAGTGACGTCACTCGGTCACTTAAAAATTTAAAAATATATTACTATGCGACTGTTTTCGATTCAGCCCACCAAAAAAAAACTTTACATACCGAATTATAATTAGGTATAATTTTTTCCTCCAATTAGCAAAACTTTGTCGTTATTTCTGTCGACATTTCATTCAAGCAACGCAACGGAAAGATCAAATGAAACTAAACAGTCGACTCTACTTGACACTTAGGTACACAGCTACAGTACTTGACACTTACACAGAACCAGTGTGTATACTAGTGTACAGACTACGCTACATATAGGTATATAGTACAGTATCAGTCAACATCCTGAATAACAAGTTTTTCTTGTTCTGAAGATAAGTCGAGAACTACATAAATATATTCGAACCCATTTCGAACCTAATTGTTAGGGCTTGTTATAAACTGGGCTTCAATTGCGCAATTTTATACGGTTTTGGTTTTTGTTTAGTTTTGGTTTAGATTTGGTTTAGCTGAAGTAAAAAAGTTATCGCGATATTTTTTTCTGAACGGTTAAATCGCACAATACAGAAAATTCGATCGAACGGACATCAAACGTTACGCCAACGTATCTTCCGAAATAAAGCTAAATCGTTACCGTTACTATAATTTGCGCGATACGAATTGTGCATAACGTAACGTTTTTGGTTGTGGTTTTGTTTTGGTAGTATCGTTCAAACTTAGGGCAATTGAGGCCCTGGAATATGTCATACCGATCAATGAGCAAAATAAATGAACTCGACTGTTACTTTGTGTTAGCAAATAAATATGTACTTAGTATTAGGTACATAAACATAATTTATAAAAATATTGTAATTTGAAAAAAAATTGTTTGTAGGGACTCGTACGTACGTTGTTAATTGGTTGTGTCTTTGGCCGTCTCTTCCACAAAGTGGAGATAGGGTAAACCATCCTTTCATTGGCATCCCTCCAATTATTGGCACATTAGAGTTTATGTCGAAAAAACAAGGAAAATATAGACTATTCAAGTTCAGTATTGCACAAAAAATATGATTTGTTTAAATTATATCTTTTGTATAATTTGTTTAAATTGTTGTTTGTCCACTGGTGATAAGAGGGCTGGCAGTTACCTTCGTCAGCGTATAAGCTTGGCGATTCAAAGGGGGAATGCTGCCAGCGTTCTAGGGACTGTCCCGCAGGGAGAGGCTTTGGAGGAGGTTTATAGATTGTAGGTATAGAAATTGACGAAGCTTGTTGCAGATATATGGGATGTAATTATTGACGAAGCCTGTTGTGGATGTGAGTGGTGTACCTATTTACCTTTGACGAAGCCTGTTGTGGATGTAAATGTTGTACCTATTGCCTTTGACGAAGCCTGTCGTGGATACGCACTTTGTACTTTTCGTTTTAAATAAATAAAATTTGTTTAAATTATATTTTTTGTGCAATACTGAACTTGAGTAGTCTATATTTTCCTTGTTTTTTCGACATAAACTCTAAAGTGCCAAGAATTGGAGGGGTGCCAATGAAAGGATGGTTTACCCTATATTTTCAAACAATGAATGTCAAAACATAAATTCGACACGCTCGAGGAATAACATCGTATCTCACTTTTGTATTTTGCACATCAAAGAATCAATTTTTAGGGTTCCGTACCCAAAGGGTGAAAACGGGACCCTATTACTAAGCCTACGTTGTCCGTCCGTCTGTCTGTCTATCTTAACTATTTAGGGCTGTAACTTTTGAACCGTAATAGTTAGCTAGACAGATGAAATACCCTTACCCAAAGGGTGAAAACGGGACCATATTACTAAGCCTACGTTGTCCGTCCGTCCATCCGTCTGTACATTCGTCCTACTTATTTAGGACTATAATTTTTGAACCGTAAGAGCTAGATAGTTGAAATTTTCACAGAATGTGCGTTCTTATAGCGCATTTGCTAATAATATAAAAAAATACAAAAAATATAATAATGTCAAAAAGTTTAAAATTAAGGGGGGGAGACTATATTATATTATTATACTAGAAACAAGTTTTTATCAACCTTTTTTCTTCTCGCTCTATCGCATATCTTAAAAACGGTAACTTAACGGTAACTTAAAACCGTCAAACTTGGTGTGATTATAGAGCAAACTCTACACCTACAGTATAACGACAAATAATAAAAACCGGCCAAGTGTGAGTCGGTCTCCAGCTAAAGGTCCCGGAGAAAAGAAAACTTTTGTAAGCTAATATGTTGTATGTATGGTATATATGTAAGTGTGGTGATTTTTCTATAGGTCCAAAGTTAAAATCACGATTTCGATGTTTGTCCCATAGAGAAAGTTGTTCTGTATGATGGTCCGATCATCCTCTTAAAAAACCGACGGCATATTATGTTGGACCCCGTATGTTGATTACTTAACATTATAATTGTGGCTCTATTTAACCAGAGAAAGTGAGTTACAATCTTGTTCCTAGGGAGTGTAGAATTGACTATTTTGAATGAACGACTATAGTTATGCCGCAACGTCCGCGTCCCCGTGTCCCGTGTCGTCCCGCGTCCCGTGTCGTCCCGCGTCCCGTGTCGTCCCGCGTCCCGCGTCCCGTGTCGTCGCAGCACCGGGCAGGGTGGTGTGCCAACTGTGTCAGTCGGTTAATGTTGTCACCGCGTGTCATCAGCGCGCGCTGCGCCTGCGCCGCCGTGGTTGCATAATGGACACGCGCCCAAAACACTTCATTGTCCGGATCTATACCTATGTTTATTTTACTATCTTTACGAGCTGGCGCTCTGCGCACGCGCACTAGAACACACTTGCATCATTCCACTAATATTAAAACATTGTCTACTTTAGGTACAACATAATAATAGTTTTCTTTTCAGCTTCCGGTTGAAATAATTAATTCATTACATTAAGGCTACTCCTCCCATCTGCAAGGCTCTCTTTCTTACAAGCAAACTTTTGCAATTAGCCATCCCGCTTCAATTGCGCGGCTTCGGTCCGAATTTTCAGTTTTCTTTGAAAACCTGTATGATTTTATATGAATTTTCAAAAAATAAGAAAACCACATCATTTTATATTATATTGTGAAGAATATTGTAAATTTTCATATTCTTCTTATCAACAATGTAAGAGTAAAACGGTTACAACTGGAAAAAAAGAGGTGACTTTGGAGTCGTTTTTCTTCAGTTTTATTCATTAAAATAGATTTCAAGAAAAACCACATCACTTCTCATATCCTGTAGATTGTTCAGTTTTGTTTTCTGCTTAAAAAGTGCCATAGTTAATGTATAAAATGGTTACAAAGTTACTCAAAAACCGGGCGGACGCCCCTTAAGGAGTTGTAAATCGGAGCGCGCTCCAGACAAATGAAGTCTGGTTATATTTTCAATAACCAATTGAAGTCAATGATTTTGTGCAGAAACAGTCTAGAAACTAATGCTTATAATGAGTCAGATTGTCGTTAAAATGTATAGTTTTAAAGTTACAGTGCCTCAAAGATTTCCATACAAATCTTAAATTAGTCCTAGCATTGAAACTGTATATTTTAACGAAAATCTGACTCATTATAAGGGGTTGTTCGCTGGAGGTCATGTTCTTATTTTATCATGTTCTTGTTTGGTCATGTTCTGATTTAAGCATAGAGATTAGTGTCTAGATTGTTTCTGATTCAGAAGAAAATAATTGACTTTGATTGGTTAATATTGAAACTACGACTAAACTTCGTTTGTCTGTAGCGCGCATTTTAAAGCTTTAAGAATAAATAAAAATAAATAAATAAATAACGCTCACAGGCACATACATTGTAATGATCCCAAGTAAGCCTCAGGATTTTTGTTATGGGAATCATACAACAACGGCACACACATATAACATCCATGACCGAACCGGGATGCGAACCTAGGACCCTGGTTTGGCAGTCCGGCGTGGTAACCATTACACCAACCGGGTCGTCAACTTCATAGAACGTGAAAATGACTACCCTTGTCACTTCTTCTCCCTTCCTCTTGCACAGCACACGCAAAATTATAGTATTCAGAATTATTGGGTAATTAATAAATGGGTGTTGTTACTTTAAAGTTCTAGAGGAGTAGGTATAGGTACAACACGCCTAGTTAGGCATACGTAGCCTATAATTTGTACGTACACAGCATGGCCATTAGTTCCGCATAATGTTGCATTTGTATATTGCAGTTGGCTACGCGACCACAGCACAGTGAGCATTCACTCTATACGGCACGGCACCGCGCCGCGCTCCGAGAAGCATACAATATTATATTATAAGCTCTGTCGCAACTCCGCGCATTTATGCATTACTAGCGTGAACCACAAATTATACACCAGATTTTAAGTCAGATCATAAGCTATCAAACAAAATAAGTTTCATCAAAATCGGTTCAGTAGTTTTTACGTGAAGCTCGTTCAAACAAACAAATACACAAATAAACAAAACAGACAGACAAAAAATCCAAAAATTGGTGATATGGAATCAGGACACCTAAAAACCATATCGTAACTTTTTTTTTTGTTAATTTCTTCAATGTACAGACCATGGTACAGACACACTCTTGTTACAGTTTTATAATAGTTTAGAAGCTAAATCCATACACTTATATACTTCTTCCTACTGATCGTCCCGGGAAGCCCCACGTTGCAACACTTTTGTCTAAGAGATAGAGACTTTTTAATTTTAATTTTTTATTCAAAAATTTTTTTTTTAATTTTTTATTCAAAATAATATCATATAGATAGCTTTTTGACGTCATTTTTTGACTCTACCACCGCGTCGGAAGGTGTTCCGTTGAGAGAAGATGCGGCCAGAAACTCTACAACACACATCTTTTAAACAAAACAAAATGTACAAAGTACAATTAAAATACAATATTGCATTACATAGTGTAAAATTGTCAAGACCAGACATTTTGGTCATTCAAATAATCATCGAGTTTATAGTAACCTTTTTTACAGAGGACTTGTTTAACATGAGACTTAAACTTTTTGTCTGGTAAGTTTAGAATATCCTCTGGTATCTTATTATAAAAGCGTATACAGTGCCCCATGAAAGATGTGTTGACTTTACTGAGTCGAAAATGTGGGAATACTAATTTATTTTTATTTCTTGTATTGTAATTATGAACGTCACTGTTTTTGGGAAAGAGAGACAAATTTTTTCGAACATATAAAATATTTTCGTAAATATATTGACTGTAGAAAGTCAAAATACTGATATCTTTAAAAAGATCTCGTAGTGAGTCTCGACAACGCAGATTATAAATGGCTCGAATTGCCCGCTTTTGAAGGATAAAGATAGCCTCGACGTCTTGTCTCTTATTGGTCTCGTATTGGTTCGGAACAAGAGGTTTCTTATGTTGTACAGAGTTTATTAGGTAATGCTTACAGGCAGTAAAACAGACCGCACAATAACAATATATCGCACAAGTGTTAATAACTATTATTGCCTCCCTCCTATACTTTCTGATCATACTGTTATAAGTAAGTAGGTACACGACTGTGCGTTCTTACTTGCTCAGAAGATTGCTGTCATTGTGCATTATTCCATTCAAATTAGAGTCGTTACAACATATTATTTTATGTACTTTTTGTGAATAAAGCACCGCTTCGTATGGTACTGGAGTGCAATTTTTGAAACTCATTCTTTGAACTCAGCAGTTGAAAATGTCAAAATTACTATGGAGACGTGCATCTTTCTACTGCTGATTTGACTTTCAAAAATCGCACTCCTGGAGTAAGATTTTTTAATGTCAAATCAGCAGTAGAAAGATGCACGTCTCCATAGTAATATCGACATTTTCAACTGCTCAGTTCAACTAATGAGTTTCAAAAATCGCACTCCTGGTCTGTGGTATAGTTACACCATAGATAATTCAAACTTACTCCCTGGGTTATACCAAGTGGCTACATTATAACGTATAGCCCACATAGTTCACTTGTTAAGATGATCGCATACTTATATTTTCCCATAATTACGAATAAAATACCAAAATATAATTGAAATAACAAAAAGTAGACAGGATCAAAGTAAACGGTGAAGGAAAACCTCTTGAGGAAACCTTCATAAGTTGAAAGAAATTCCGATGCGAATGTGAAGGCAACCAATCCGCAATGGGCAGACGTGGTGGACTAACGCCGATACACCCTCCCTGAGGTAGGCCTGCGCCCTGCAGTAGGATGTGACGTATATAGGCTGATGATGATGATGATGAAGACAGAAAGAACCAGACGTTTAAGTTGGTCACTCACTCATATTTAAATACCTACTATAAGACAGTCTTAAGATATCAATAAAACCTTTGATAAGTTTATGTCATGATTGACAGTCGAAGCTACGAACGCGTCGAAACAATATGAACTCTTTGTTGATAAATCGTGTCTGTATACAAGCACACAGAGATAAGTTTGTATGGCGCCTCACGCACACCAACCTAAGAAAGTTGGCCACTTTTGTTTTAATACAGTAAGAAGCGTGAGCCTCCATCTAGACATACTCGTATACCTAAGACTAAAACTTTGTATAGTTTAATTGCAAACAAAACATTTTCATAAAATAACACAACAAACTGGTTTTGACACAAATAGAAATCATCCCTATTTAAGGTAAATAAAGCGCATTTATAATATGATTAAGAATTAAGATAAGAATCTAAAAATACAATGAAACGCGTAGTACATAAACAAACATAGTATTTAAAAGAACGTGGCGTCCTGTTCGTAATTAAGATAATTGTATAATGATGTTGTGAAGAAAACTCGACGTGGTTAGTGGCAAGACAAGAATGAGTTCGCGGAAATCTTTAAGATCTACGTACCTAACTATATACGTATACGAACATAAATATAAGCTCCGACGTACTCGGACGCCCTCCAGGAATCCCAACGAGTTCCCACTGGAGCTGTACCTCCCCCCCTCTCCCCTCCACCCAGCGCAGCGCCCCTATCTCCCCGCAACGTACATCACTGCAATACCTATAGTTCACTACACAAGACCCCTGACATAGCTCTTATGACTCAGAAGTTAGAATGACAACGCCTTGAGTCTTGTGACTTCATAATGCAGTAAGCACGATAACCAGTTTCCATTTCCACATTCGTGCAGTTAGCAACAGAACTTGCTAAACTATTATGAACTTTGTTATACAAATGTTTAAAAGCGAAAGTGTTTAACTGCGCAGTCTCCACATCGACAGTTTTATATTTATGTCCCGTCGGTTTGTTCGTTTGTGAGAATTATGCAGAATGCATCGAAATGTTGCACATCTTCGTGTTCGGCGACTATTTGTAATGTCACCAGTAGTAGCTTGCCTTGTACCCACTCTCTCGCTAGTCAAATATCATCACGCTATCTGCCAGTCGGAGCAGGCAGAGAGTAATGTTCAGTGTTAGTACTGACACAGACCGATACTGTAGGTCCACAATGCTGACACACTTGTTTTGCTTCGCTTCCACTGGATATATAATTTATTAACAATAATATCAATTAACATTGAAACACGCAATTTCGTTTTTTTTTCACCTCACCATAAATGTCTAGGTATTGTAGAATTTATCTTATCTCTAACAGTTCTATTATACTCGTAGGTACGTTGTATTTCAAACTTAATTTTATTGAGGATGTATAAAATGTAGAAGATGTGTTTCGTTTTGTTATTTATATCTGTTTCCTTCCTAACAATTTCCTTATATTTTTTTTTATTGCACTTTAGAGTTAGCTGCGGTTATATCTCGTTACTCGTTGGTTCAGATGTTGATAACATTATAGGCAAACTTCTTGAGCATGGCCTTGGCTGCGCAGAATACAATTTGTACGTGAAACCGCTACTGCGTAGACCCGCGACCCCGCCCGTTTTTCAACATGATTGTCGGGTACTGAATCCCTTCTTTGTACTGTGGAAATTCCGAGATACAAGTTGAACCAAAGGCAAAGCTGAGCAAGCGGCTAACACTAGGTAACACTAGCACTAACACTAGGTATACAGTGCCTTAAGACGCTGCGGTCGGGATGGATAGAGTGACGAATGTCCTCGTCACGAAGTTTTGAAAAACAATGATGATCAAGATGCAAGTCGATTCAGCGGGGCTTACAACCTTGCTATAGGTAGTCCTGTTTGTGAACGCGCGGAGGTAGCGAAGCAGCGCACACAAATTATGCAACTTAAGTTTAACCGTCCATTGTCCGCGCTTCTGTAGCGCATCAGGGCCTCTACCCGCACATTCGAACTTCGCAATTGCGTGAAGGTTTTCATTCCAATGTCAACTCTATTACAATGAAGTGCGGACCGAAACAGTAGAGATCATCGAAACATCGAAAGTCCGGGTACAGGGCCAGGTATGTTCGCAGAGAATCGTGTGGACTGTTTTTATACCACGATGCGCAAACGCTGCGGGTCCCTTGTGCGCAGAGTGCGCGGCAGCGGCAATAGCATCCTGAACATGATCGCGAGTAGGCTCGACTGCTCCTACATAAACCGGTGCTGCATGAGTCATGCATCACTGGCGAGGGTAAAATATTTAGAGAATGTGTACTGATTACTAACCTTAAGTTAAGTTGTATTATTAACACGAGACCTGGTCACTTGAATAAATGATTATAATATTAATAATTATACATATATATTGTTACTTTATGACACAGATTACCCCCAATAGATACCGCATACAGGGCCGCCGAAGCTCGCCATACATCTATGGTTTTTCACTGATATAAGCAACGCGAGTGAGCGAGCTAGAAGTAGTGCGACCTTGAAATGGCCAATCACGTTGACCCGCCCGCTACCCGCACCTACCGCCAAAAATGGTGACTTCGGGCCTGTACAAAATTTTCCTTATGCGGTATCTATTGGGGTAATCTGTGCTTTATGACAACGGGAATGACTGGATGAGATAGAGTTTTGTGGCGTGCCTTAGGAGTTATGTTCAGCAGTGGACGGTGATAGACGGTGATGATTAATTAAACATCTGCATTTTCAAAAGCTTAATCTCAAATGATCGCATATAAGCTTTATTATAATATGATCATGCTGTTTCGGTCGAGGTCGACTGATCTACGGACTAGAGGACGAACATTATGAGCCAGTTCTTAAGGGGCGTCCGCCCAGTTTTGAGTAACTTTGTAACCATTTTATACATTAACTATGGCACTTTTTAAGCAGAAAACAAAACTGAACAATCTACAGGATATGAGAAGTGATGTGGTTTTTCTCGAAATCTATTTTAATTAATAAAACTGAAGAAAAACGACTCCAAAGTCACCTCTTTTTTTCCAATTGCAACCGTTTTACTCTTACATTGTTGATCATAAGAATATGAAAATTTACAATATTCTTCACAATACAATATAAAATGATGAGGTTTTCTTATTTTTTGAAAATTCATAAAAAATCATACAGGTTTTCAAAGAAAACGGAAAATTCTGACCGGAGCCGCGCAATTGAAGCGGGATGGCTAATTGCAAAAGTTTGCTTGTAAGAAAGAGAGCCTTGCAGATGGGAGGAGTAGCCTTAATGAACTCTAAACAGATGAGCTCCGTCGTGTGCGAGTGTGTGTGTGTGTGTGTGTGTGACCTACTTACTGAGCCTGTTCCGTACATCTGTCCGTCCGTCCGTCCGTCCGTCAGTATATCATCTTTCATTACCTATTATTATATCTTATAGTAAGTTTCAAGAACTGAGTTGCATTCTATTAATATAAATAAATAAATAAATAAAATAAATAACGCTCACAGGCACATACATTGTAATGATCCCAAGAAAGCACTATTTATAGGCTGTTTATTATGGAAACCATACAACGACGGCACAAACATATAAACATCCATGACCGAACCGGGATTCGAACCCAGGACCCTGGTTTGGCAGTCCGGCGTGGTAACCATTACACCAACCGGGTCGTCGTATATTTTATTACTGTTGTGAAACTAGACAAATATAACTATTAAGATAATTAATAATGCATTTTCTGAAAGTATTTTTTGTTTAATACAGGGTGTAAAATTAAATCAGTTAGGTATATTTCCAACAGGGTGCTTCATACCATCAACTTAATAACTTCCGCAATAGAGCCAACATCGACAACAACTCGAGCATTTTGGTCGAGAAGCTATTAACATTTTCAGCTTATGTTTTTTCACGATTTCAAACGTGATCCTTATACTAAAAGCTTTTCAGTCTGACGGTCTGAAGCACCCCATAAAGTATGTATCACAAAGTAAAAATTAGATGCATTTTCCTAGAGATATCTTTCATGACAAATTTATTTTAGAGCCCTATTTTTCCCCGGGGGGGGGGGGGGGGGGGTTTGGTGTGGCTACTTTGTATTTAATGTTTGCCAAAACGAACGTTTACTAACGTTATCATCAAATTAATAAAAACTAACAGATAAGTTAAGAATGTAATCAATATCCGAGTAGGTATCAGTCAGATAACAGTTTGTCGGTCTCGTTGATGTCTTTTGTATGGACGGTTAAACTATTATAAAACTGTAACAGAAATGTGTCTGTACACATTGAAGATATTTACAAAAAAAAAATTACGACATGGTTTTTACCTGTCCCTGATTCCAAATCACCAATTTTTGGACTTTTTGTCTGTCTGGTTGTTTGTTTGTTTGTTTGTTTATTTGTTTGTTTGGGTGTTTGTTTGTTCGAGTATCACGCAAAAACTACTGAACCGATTTTGATGAAACTTTTTTTGTTTGATAGCTTGTCATCTGACTTAAAATCTGGTATACAGATATAAAATATGTATAATTTATGCGGACGAAGTCGCGGGTAAAAGCTCGTTATAAACTAAATACGTACTTTTTATGGTTTTTATCAACTGAATGAAGTTCGGCTCACCTCAACATAATATCTACACAATTAAATACATTGCCCTCCTTCTGAAGCAAACGGGTAAAATTATAGCTATAATCAAAAAACGTTTTACATAATAGGTTCCTTTTTAATATAAAGACGGTTTTTTATTGGGTTGATCAGACGATCAAACTGAACAACTTTCTCTAGGGAACCAACACAGAGGCGCCGCATTATTGGAAACTACAAGATGACGTGTTCTTACTCATGAATGAAGATAACTGGTATACCTAAGTAGTTTGCGGTTTCATACACTGCTCGTGAATTGGAATTAGTTTATGGGAACGAGTGTAGCAGGAAAATGAACACATTTCTTGGACATGAACTTTTAACGAACTGACCAAGATATACAGGGTGAAATTGATATCATTGGCATCCTTTTAAACTAAGAGTCTATCTATCAAACTGAACAACTTTTACTATGGGAGCAAACCGATCGAAGCAAAAAAAAACAGTTATTGCATACATTTGAGTCGAGTAGCCATTGCAGTTTAGTATGGGACAGCAGATTTTTCAATTGCTCCGATCGGTTTGCCCCCATAGTAAAAGTTGTTCAGTTTGATGGGTAGAGTCTTTGTTTAAAAGGATGCTAATGATATCAATTTCACCCTGTATAGGGTGGTCCAAACGTAGAGATCCACATTTTTTTTTAATTCCTGTCCCCGTTGGTCCCGTAGAGAAAGTTGCTCAGTTTGATGGTCTAGTCATCGCCTTAAAAAATTGTCAGCATACTAAGAAGGACCCCGTATATTCAGTATCTATCTAGATCAGGTATAATGAAGAACAAACGTGATCGTATCAACAGTAATGTGTGTGTATGTACAGTAAAGTTGGGTGTGTGATCCAGCCCCCCTCCCCGCTTGCAGTTGTAGTGGACGTTCTGCCGATGCCGGTCGGTGCCGGTGCCGGTCGATTTGCCGCGGCCTCATTCACTCCACTATTAACATTATGCGCGTGCGAGCACACACAGCACAGCAAGGGGCGGGCGCGGGCTAAGCGCGAGGACCTAGTGTTGCTTGTAAAGGAGGCTACCGGCCACTCTGCGCGTGCGCAGCGTTACCTGACCATTACATGGCAACATTATAATATTTGTGTCAATAGCTTATACAGGGTGTAACATTAAATTCGTTACGTATCGAACAGGGTGCTTCAGATCATCAAACTTTCACTATATGGAGCCAACATCAAAATCGTGGTATAATCCATAGAAAATGTCAATTTTTTTTTTTCGCGATCTAGACTTTGGTCCCATAAGTAACAGGCAGTTTGATGGTCTGAAGCACCCTGTACGATATGCCGTCATGTAAACGTAAGTACCTCGTCGTAGACAAAGTAAGGAGTCATTCAGTCGCTCCAGTCGCTCGCTATCGAGCACGTCTCTTTCACATTGACCTCCGTAATGATTGCTGCTACATTGTGAACCTTTTACACTTCTTAGTTGCTACACAATATAAAGATGAGGGTACGGGCTCGAATGTCATGTACCAATTTTTTTTTTTTACTAACTTATGTAAGTAATATAGTAACTGCTCTAAAACAGTGAAAATCGTGAAAAATCCTGCATACGCTGAAGACAAAGATCACTATCTCTCTCTTCGATAAACTAGTAGGTATATTTATTTATTTATCATACCGTATATATTTGTATGTAAGTATGTAAAATATGTAAGTATATATCCCTGTATCTTTATGTAATATGTATTTATTAGTCATAAATACTGTTTTATTAGTTAAATGTGCACATTATGCCTGCCTCACTTTCTATGCTCTCTCTCTGTCTCGGGTTTGCTGGAAGAAATCTCTTTAGAGATAAGCTCGCCCTTTGTAATTGTCTATTATGTTGTTTTCATGTATATTTCCGTGTGTACAATAAAGTATTAAAATAAAAATAAATAAATAAAATAAGAAGAAATTCTGCCCCTGTACCCGGACTTTCGATGTTCGATATATCGCCACTGTTTCGGTCCGCACTTCATTGTAATACAGTTGACATTGGAACGAAAACGTTCACGCAATTGCGAAGTTCGAATGTGCGGGTAGAGGCCCTGTTGCGCATGTGAGTCGACCAATCTGTATATTGCACGCGTGGTGCACTTAACGCCCATATACTTGAGGGTAGCTGTGCCCTGCAGTGGGAAGTATAATAGGCTTATTGTAAAAGGCACAATATATAATACGGTTGTTTTCGTATCAGATATCAATGCATAACATTTGAAAGACATTGTTTAAAGATAATCAGTAATCAATAGATCACACAAGTTATTTGTTCTACGTCAACCAATATATCACAATCAACTCTGATAGCCAAGCAGCCTTGCTAGCCATAGACTCTCCGATCATAAGGTCTAAGCTAGTACAGGACTGCGTATCACAACTGAATGCCTTAGGCAATAACAATCAACTTGTGCTACAATGGGTGCCAGGACACTCAGACATCGAAGGGAACGAGAGGGCGGACGAGTTGGCTAGAAGAGGCACTGAAAACCACTTCATAGGCCCCGAACCCTTTCTCGGAATCCCCAATAGTCTAACGCGAGATTCTTTGAATAAGGCCAGCTTTGGTGAGGCAATAAAGCTTTGGTGTAACACCCCAGGCATGGGCCACTCAAAAGCACTTATCAAAGGCTACAATCGCAAACTTGCGAACGGTCTCCTTGCCCTCAGCAAGGACCAAATTTGTACAATAGCAAGGTCACTCACAGGCCACTGCAAATTAAATAAGCACATGCACACACTGAATTTAAGTGACACGACCGGCTGCAGATTTTGCAAGGAGGAGATGGAAACTCCTCTGCACCTCCTATGTGATTGTGGTCCCCTGATGTACAAACGCAGCACTCATCTGGGTAGGCAGGTGCTGACACCAGATAAGATACAAACTATCCCGATCAAGAATCTACTGCGATTTCTGGCCGCAGTGGGGATTGGTAAGGAACTATAAAAAGGGCGATCACAAAGGACCAGCGATGGTCTACGTGGCACAGGCTTAGCAAGCCTGTCAAGGCCCAAAACCACAGATAATAATAATAATAATATAATTTGTTCAACCATCTCGGATCATTTAGTTTCCTTATACAGGATGAAATCGATATCATTAGCATTCTTTTAAACTAAGAGTCTACCCATCAAACTGAACAACTTTTACTATGGGAGCAAACCGATCGGAGCAAATAAAAAATCTGTTGTCCCATACTAAACTGCAATGCGTACTTGACTCAAATGTATGCAACAGCTGATTTTTTTTTGGTCCGATCGTTTTGCTTTCATAGTAAAAGTTGTTCAGTTTGATGGGTAGACTCTTAGTTTAAAAGGATGCCAATGATATCAATTTCACCCTGTAGTATAGGATCTGAAAGTGTGTCATCATCACCTTTCAGTTCAGTAAGGCAACAGATACAATAGCTCAGTGAGTGAGATCACTACACTAGACTAGCTACGTACCTACAGACACACAGAGTGAAGGTAGGAGCTTTATCTAAGTTGCCTCATCTCTGATGCTATTCACTAGACACAAAGAGATGGTGTTGCGCAAGCGCATGCAATATAAGATATTATCCGATAGGTAAGGTATCTACCTACTTACAACTCTTACAAGTAGTGCAACTGTCATAATGACTCGGACTTGTCTAGATCGAGGCTAGGCGGAGTAGTGACCGGCGCCGGCGGAGAGTTTCGAGGAGAAGGGAAGGTTGAAATAGATATGTTATTTGCCGTTGTTACTATCTATATATTTAAATATATATTACTGCTTCTTTTCTCGCGTGGTTTTCGTGCCACGAAACTCCGCGATCCTCAATCTCTTCTTGTTCTTGATCAAAAACAATCCATGAGATTGAGATAGATTCTCCCACAAACTACTTGACACTGGCGGAAATGCAGTGCTAACGCACAAGCAAAGGTCCATTAATACGCATATGCAAATACAGGGTGTTGGGTTAAACAGTTGCATTACTTTAAAGGGTGCAAAAGTTTCCCTAAGAAACCTATAGAAAAAAGTGGTTTAGTATCATGGGTACAATCACCCCTTAAAGTAATGCAACTTTGTACCCTAACACCCGGCACTATCTTATAAAAGATGTGTGTATTTGTGTCCATTGCTATGCCTCTATCAGTTGGCTGTAGGTACCTACACTTTGGCGCATCGTAAGCGATGCGCTTGCGTGATTTCTGCCACTACTCGCTCCAGACGGTAACGTTGTATTGTCGCGCGCTGTACGAAGTTATAATAACGCTGTGGCAAGCTTCAATGGATCAATTTTTGGGCTTTAGGTAATTAAACGGTAGGGCCGAAAAGTTCTCGAGTGGCGACCGCGTACCGGAAAGCGCAGCGTGGGTAGGCTCCTCACACGGTGGACCGACGACCTGGTGAAGGCGTTGCGGAACGTTGGATGAGGGCAGCGCAGGACCGGTCGTTATGGCGATCCTTGGGGGAGGCCTATGTCCAGCAGTGGATGTCCATCGGCTGAGATTATGATGATGATGAGGTAATAAATGCGTTAGAATTCATTGTTTTCTATGGAAATGCTATATCTGTTACGAAGTAACTAGTAATCTGTGCCACTGCCCATTGAAAAGTAGCAGTCCCCTTTGGGAAAATAGCCGTCACTGAGAGCATAATTATGGATGAAATGGTACCTTACGTAAAGTCATTGACTCTTGTCTCTAAGGCTGAGTCCCCGAATAGATACCGCAATATAGTAATAGCAAAGTAAACAAACATTATCTCACATTGACTTCTATTTAACATGATATTTGAACAAGAAGGAAAACCAACACGTTCCACTTCTAACGTTAATTTAACTCAAACAAACGACAACTGTTCAAACACTTTTCTTGCTCGACTGCGGAGCAAAAGTAACAATATGCTAACAGTAGAGATGCTGAGGCCCTTCCTTCTTGGCTATTCGTTATTAGACTATCTGCTTCCGGAAATATAATTTCCGGTACTATTTCTAACACCCAAAATTAAACATAATTAATGAGTTCATTCAAATACGAATTCATTGTAATATGGGTTGTAATTATTAAAATTCACGATATTATATCATCTAAGTAGATCTAGTTGTAATCCCACAGTGTGGGGTAAATGTTATACGCAAGTATGGCCGGGGTTTTGAGAGTAATAAATCGATCTAGTAGGTAGGAAAACTCGTTTTCGCAGAGCTTGATTGCCCAGGTACTTACATACTCGTACTTATATGTATCATCATCATCATCAGCCTATCATCATCCACTGCTGAACATAGGCCTCTCCCAAGGCGCGCCACAAGACTCTGTCCTCGGCCTTCCTCATCTTCAGGGAGGGATCAACATCCAGGTTTATACTAGTTACAGGGCTGTGGGCATGTGCCCATAGCTGTGACCGATAAAAGTAAATAGTAAATATCATTATGTACCTACAATCGATGATTCGACTAATCGATCGATAAACAACATTACACAATAGCACCAGGTACAATGAGTGTCGATGTCGTTTTAACAACAATACAATCAACATTCATTATATTAGTTCCGTCCCGCACACAACATTGACATGACCTTTGCTTTGTCACAGGACCCGACACGACACGTCACTATACGGCACGTTGACGTGACGTGACATAACACTCAACACAATGTAATCACCAAACGATCAGCTGCGTCCGTCCGTCAGGGGGCTCAATTCCTCACGTGCCCTCTCCCCGCCGCGCCGTCGGTCGGTCGAAGACAATTACATGACGTTCACAAAGTCATGAGAAACTAGATAACAAGCGAGATGAGAACAGATTCAATGTAATACAGAAGCACTACCTACCTATTTAATATTATTACATAATAATATTATTATGTACTTAACCGGAAGTGTTTGTGAGAAGGCTCATCGCATACGATGAATGGACAGTACGGAGGGGTAAGGGATGTAAGACTTCCAGGCACCTTCAAACACAAACTGAGCCGAAGTCTGTGCCCCAGCAGTGGAGACGACAGAGGCAGATGAAGTACAAACTAACGAGTCATATCAAGTTGTCAATGAATACTTATAGAACGGTAGGTATGCCGATAATATCTTGCCATGCCTTCCTTCTTCTGTCTAATCATAGTAGTGAAGGGCCTCCCTTATCAACTATGATCCCTTATTGGTAAGGTATTTGTACCTCTAGTTTAATTAAACTGATCATTTAACAACAACAGTAAGCGGTGTAAGGGTGGCGGCTGGAAAATTGTTTGACTGTAAATTGAGCACTAACTTGCCTACACTGATCCGCGTAGTGGAGTATGGCCGTTCCCGTTCACTTTTATCAGTAAGAGGAGGGTTTTGTCCTGCATTGGGATCTTCAGTTACTATGTGACCACATAGGTACTAAGTAAGTGCCAATTTATAGTAGTTGTCATCAATGACCCATCTTAAACAACTGGTAGTACGGAACACTAATCGCCCGAGTACCAACTCGTACTTGGCCGGTTTTTTTATACATATTGTAAATGTAATGTTCAGTAATTTAGCACATTATCTCTGGCCTTTGATGTACATTTCAAGTTCTTCTGTTATTTTATGCAGTTCAAGTTGAACCTCAAAGGTCGCTCACAGGCACGCCAACATAAATAACCAATACGAATAGGTATAATGTACAACAGGTGGTTATTGGGTATACATAGGTGCAAGTAATTGGGTGCAGTGAGTGAGTGTTCTCGAGTATTCCGGGCCGGGTCGGTCGCGGTCGGAGCGGATGGATGGACGTGATGTATGTGAAACGTGGCCGTGAGGAGCACGGGGAGGTGGGGAAGTGCAGCGCAGCGCAGGGGGGAGGGGAGGAGGTGAACAGAAATAACTGCAAGACGCTTCCCCCCGCGACCCCTGTGCATCTACAGCACATCCCGTCCCGTCTACACAATACAGCTGCAAGTGTGCAAGATACTTCTCCACTTTAAAAATATCAATGTGATTCCTAAATTAAAACATATGAAGTCGGTTAAAGAGGCTCACCTCACCACTCTATTCTGCATGTTTTTAGTTTTACCTAGGTAAGTAGGTACTACGGTTTCCATTACAAGAGGCATCAATCTTTAGACTGAACACAGTACAATTTTATAAAAGGAATCTCATGGTGCTTCATATTTACGCTAATTTGTTTCGAAACGATAGGTTCTTGGGGTCCAGAAGACAAAACATTTATAATATTAAAGAGCTGTCGATGCCTCTCCACGAGACCACCGGTGGCAGCAGATCTGGCAGGTTCCTCGGCCAACGAAGTAGCTTCACTCAAACGCTGCCAGCATGCACCCGACAACCTCTTTTATCTTTGAGTGTTCTTATACCTGTACCAACTGCTTTGTTTTTTTATATATTTTAAATTAAATTTTAGTTGCTACGTTTGTTTATTTTATTTCTGACTAGTATGTTTATGCATCCAAGATGTGCCTATAGTATTAATATTCATTGAGATTGAGACTGGTGTAATACATTTCAGTGGTAGAACCGGTAGCGTAGACCAATCCCCGCGCGCCCTCGTCGCTACACACACATACACATTATATTACCTACACACACATACACACACAAGTGCGTGCGGCTAACGGCGCATGCGCGCTGATGGTCATCTCATCTCCCTGCGCTGGCCTAGGTCATGTATCAGGGACGTAGGTATTTAGTTAGATTACTCTTTCCTCTTAACTTTAATGCGTTTTCGTCACCTCTCCGTCATCGAAACAGACTACATTTATTGCTTTGCGAATTTGATAATAACACATTTATTCATTCAACAGTACAATATAACATAGTAAACAACAGAAAGAATACAAATAATAATAATAATAATTTGCATATATTAAGAATGTTGTAGGTGTAGATATTTTGTCAATGAGATGCTTTCTTTGACAATTCGTCTCGCGTATGGATGGCGACTGAACAGTTTGTTAAACAAACATGTTTCATAAAACAGAAGCTTAGACGCTTGTTATAATATAATTTTAACTCCCAAAGAATGGCATTTTCCCACCTCTCTTAACTTTCAAAATTATGCGTCATTTTTTTCTTAAAAAGTCCTATATTTTTTCCTTTAAAGAGAGATAATAAAAAAATAGCTGTTAGTTGGGTGAGTGTGTGTTTTGGGTATGCTGTTGCTATAGATATAGATTATCAATTTGTTAAGCTTCCTTACCTATAGTCTAAAGTCACAGTTACTCAATATGACGTGATTTTATCTCAAAAAGCCTATAAATGTCATAGCTCTAAACGGGGTCGCGCTCTCTCAGACAGACGGACGGACGGACGAACAACGAACTCATATAATTAGAGATTAGTTTCGGCTCAAAAGACACGTAACTCTAAACAATCACGCGTTACGTGCAAGTGCGCGGACGACCCTCAAAACAACAAGTCTCACAAAAAAACACTTAAGTCGACGGTGTAAGAATTAAACTTGTTTATTTTGGTGCACTTGTTACGTGCAACTTTGAAATGTTATGAGCTGTATGACAACATTAGTGAAAGAATAACGGTTGCATTATTACGTGGAGAGGAGAGTGCATAGGTATCATTGGCATGGTCGAGTAGAGCAGAGCTAGAAAGTATGATCTTTTTAGCGAAGTGCTTTGTTTAGATATAAATACTACTCCCAACCTTGTTTTAGCTGCTGGCTGGTGCACGGTGCCGGTAGTAGACAACCAGGCAACCGTGGGCTCTATTTGTATTGGAGCCACTGGAGTCCACCAGAAGTGGAGGAAGATTCAAGAGACATTATGTCGAACTGTGGCCGTTTACATGCTGAAGAATATCCTATTACGGTGGAGATATTTTAAGATGTAAACAAAAACCTAGCTAAAATGGAAATCACAAATCGAACGATTAAACGCATCGACATTCAACAATTATTTAAGCATTAATTGACAGAGCATAATCTTAATTTAAATGTCGCGACGCGCTGCATCGGGCAATTAACGAAACTACAAGAACTTAGTTATCAGAAACCAATTATACGTTAATTGCTTCTTTTTTTGGGGTAGTCCTATTCGAACAGAATAAATAAACATTGTCTTCATAAGATTACTATTAGTACCTACTTTGTGTCTCAAATTACGTTCTCAAGATAATCTGTACTCAGTTGTGTTGTGTGGTGCTCGAGCCTACAATCCTTCGGTCGCCTACAGTTGCGGACTTGTTTGAACTTAACTTATAACCTCTGCACCAGAAACTTTCTACGTGAAAGGGCCCATAGCGATCTATAATACATATGTATAGCTTATTATGTAGTAGTTTATGCTAAATAAATCTACTTCAAACTGAATATACATATGATAATGTATGTTTGCAAAGAATTTGACACGCTCCGTAAATTGTGATATTGTCACCGCTTCAATTTACATAATTTTAGTCCTTAATCTTTGTCATACGAGGCTTAATTTTAAAAGATGCCCGAAATTTTAATTTCACCCTAAATACAAATACTTGTGAGTTGTGACTCATTAAATGATAATCATTTAATAAGTTTGAGTTTTATAACCAGTATTGAACATTATTCCACCGAGCAACCCTGCGTAAAGTCATTCTTGATTATACTACAATCTTCACAGTGCAGTCCGACTATGTCTGCTTCAATGCAGATGTTAGCATAATATTAGTGTAAACAAAGCGCAGTGTCCATCGCAAGGTCACATCATTGTCTAAATGATTTAGTAAACACTAATCAATGCTAGTCAAAAGGCATAATAATAAAAATCTTGGGGTTGCGACGAGTGGTCCTGTATTTTCGACATCGGGGTGTACAAAGACAGCCTCACTCGAGTGACGTACTGAACGCCTGATACGTCTGGCGCACCCTGTGCAATCAGCAAGCATAGAATGCATGCTGGTTGGCAAATCTCTTTACTTGTCAAAACTCTATAACTAGCATAGACTAGACAAAAGAAGAATATTTTGTCGAAAGAGATATCTTCCACCAAGCTCTGTGAGTGGAGTGTATTCACAGTGGAATCTTATGCTGCAAACAGTTCGAATGTCAGTTAACTAGCTTTAAGAAGTTTAAGACATCGTATCGAATGCATTAAAACTTTTGAAAAATAATGGCCAAATTGTTATACACAGATATTTGTATGTCGTATGGTGTATTGTATTATCCTACTAAAATGTTATAAATTTGATAGTGATACTGATTGTGACTCGCATAAAAGAGGCTGAACGGATTTGGAAATTTGGCACCCGGGTAGAATATGTTCTGTTCAGGAGTAACACAAGGATTCATTTTGAAGTTAACGCAGACGAAGTTACAAGCCAATGTTAGTGTATAAACATATTATGTATTCTTTGACCCCTTCATGTAGCTTCCCCTATCGATGAAGTATCATCGGTTCCGCTGTCCCATTGGACAGCGGAACCGGTCGTTGCCACCGTTCAATTTAGAGTGATTGTTATTATTGTACCGTGTGGGTAAGTACGTACGAGTATTTTATTAAGGTACGTAAGACGCAGTAAAGTAATCAAACGTATGGTAATCAAATCACTAATCACTAATCAGCTATGCGCGCGGGCTCGCACGCAGTACTAGGTGTATTTACGAGCGCGTTTATGTTCTACTGCTGATTGTGATTGTACTGATGACTGCTATCAATTCGACACAGTCTTCCGTTTGCTACTATTGTATTTAACAACCTCATTTAGACTGCTCGCCTTGTGTTGTAATCTTGAGTAAATCCTTACGTCCGTAAGGTATTAAGATAAACCTAGGTGTACCTACGTCGTAAACGCAGTAATGCTCATTGCCGTGCTATGTTGTTCCATAATAATTATTTTCTACGATCAGTATCTGCTCTCATTCTCCGTATGAATCCAATTACATAATATCGTTTTGTCTCATTTACAGAGGAATACGCCCAAAAGAACAGACTCCGCATTCGACCGTCGCGTCGCGTCGCGTCGGTTGCTCTACAGTTTGAAAAAACTGGCTAAGAGTAGGCACATCTGGTACTTAGACTAGTTGCTAGTTGGCAAATATCGTCACTACATTCGTAGTACACTTCACTACAATGGCAAGTCAAGTCTCTGAAAGGGACCCATAAAGGTGATGAATAAGATGCCGTCGTATCGACAGAAGAATCCCGCTCGATCTAAAAGAATGGCTGCTGCGTCTAATATAAATGCTAGTGATAGAGTATTTTCACTGACTGTGAGTACAACCTCACGCTGATAACTCATTTAAGGCCTCATAAAAAGGTTGAAAGTCACCCAAATGGCAATGGAGAGGGCTATGCTCGGAGTTTCCCTGTGAAATCGAATCAAAAATAAAGAGATCCGTAGAAGAACCAGAGTAGCTAATATAGCTCGAAGAATTGCTAAACTATAGTGGCAATGGGCGGGGCATATTGCTCGCAGAACCGATGACCGATGGAGGCGAAGAGTCCTCGAGTGGCGACCGCGTACTGGAAAGCGCAGCGTGAGTAGGCACAAATTAGACCGACGACCTGGTGAAGGCGGCGGGAACACGTTTGATGACGGCAGTGCAGGACCGGTCGTTGTGGCGATCCTTAAGGTAGGCCTATGTCCAGCAGTGGAAGTCCATCGGCTGAGATGATGATCATTATCATATAATAATATATGATGATAATAACCTCGCGCAAAGTCAATCAGCAGGTTGCATAGTGCTTAATTTGCTTATCCGACTCATCTCATACAAACAGCTCAGCTTACACGTCTGACATTAAACAGCGGAAGCGGAAGAAGGGCGGCAACTAATAAACAAGTATGTAGGTATAATATAATGTCAAAGGGTCGTGACGTGGGAGGACTAGAAAGCGCCGAGACTCCGAGAGAACACCTCGAAGCGGCGCGACGCGACCTGCGCTGCGTGCTGCGTGCTGCGAGCGGGAGGCGAGGGTGTCTACAGGGTCCTTCTTCATAATTATGCTGACAGTTTTTAGGGTTCCGTACCCAAAGGGTGCAAACGGGACCCTATTATGTACCCAGAGGGTATCATATAAATCAAAAGTTGTTACATTTAAGACCTAACTGTACCATGTGATTGCAATAAATATATGAAATATGAAATATTACTAAGCCTACGTTGTCCGTCCGTCCGCCCGTCTTGTCCTACCTATTAGGGCTGTAACTTTTGAACCGTAATAGCTAGATAGTTGAAATTTTCTCAGATTATGCGTTATTACGGCGGATTTGTTAACAAATAATAAAAACGTAAAAAAGTTGAAAATTTAGGGGGTTCTCAACAAGAAACTAGTTTTTATCAACGTTTTTTCTTCACGCTCTATCGTAAAAACGGTTATACATACAAGCGTCAAACTTAGAGTGATTATAGAATAAACTCTACAAAATAACAACAAATACTAAAAACCGTTCAAGTGTGAGTCGGTCTCGCGCTCTGTAGCGCGAGTCCCGGACAAAAAAGTTAATAATGTTGTGTTCTGTGGTGGTGTGGTACGGAACCCTCGGTGCGCGCGTAGCCCGACTCGCACTTGACCGGTTTTTTAAGGAGATGACCAATGTCTAAATCCCGACAAAAAATCTGCAGTTCCCTACAAAACAATGTATGGGAAAGCACTTTTTTCGCGATTTCGACTTGGATTCCGTTGAGAAAGTTGTATAGTCTGGTCATCCTTTCAAAAAACCGTCGGCATATTACCTAAGTTGGACCATGTATAGGTATGTTACAATAATGATGTGATAGCTACTTGTTAGATCGACAGCGATCGACGGTTTCGGTTTCGTGTGCTTCTATTCTCTTCTTTTGTCCATACAAAAGGTAGGATTAGTATGGGACACCGTTCGCCACAATATATGCGAAAGGATTTGTATGACATCCCATACTAATTGTGCTTTTTGTATGGACAAACCGTCGTCGATCGACGTGTCGTAAGGTCGAAACCCTTAACATGTCCGGTTAAAATACTATACGAATTTGTTTGGCTTTTTACGGTCGTTTTGTATCCATTCCGACCGACCAGTCTGGTATTCGATGCAACGTACCTATCGCAGATTTATGGAAAAACATAATAAATACCTATACTAAACATAGGAGCGCTACTACCAGCAGGCTATTTACTGTTATTTGTTATCAACTCTAAGTACAAGTGTCCACACTCCACCGGACACTCGACACACAAGTGTCAGCACTAGAACCAAAGGAATAAGAAAGAGTTCATAACATGAGTATTTCAGATCCAAAACACTATTTGTTCCTTGAACATTATCTAATCTAGGTATCTACTTCCGGCGTAAGGCGTGTGACGTCACGTCACGTATTTTGATATTTTGTTCAAATCTACTTTATATTTCTGAAGGACACAGCTATCTAGGAATTATTTATATTATCTAAAATGTTTACTGATAACTGTGAAAATAATAATGAAACCAAATTTAATGCACCGTAATACTTCTGGTATCATCGTAGGTATATTACTTTGAAAAGAATTCTATAATAGATCAATTGACAGCTATTCATAGTAAGTGACCTAGTTGTGTATCGGCCGGTACCTACTATTACATTGAGCGCAAGTCGGCGCACGCGCAGACGATCGCCACGATCTTTGAAGGACTCCACTTTTCTCCGCAACAGAAACACCGTTGGACGTTGGACACTACACTAATAAAACGTGACATGTCACGTAGCATACATCATAGGTACTAGCCGTATCATCAATTCATCTCGCATTATTCCTGACCAATTTCAGCCACGGCGATTGCTTCAACTCATTTGTAAATGATGAGCTCTCATATGGCTCTCATAGCCAATCTTCTCTGAGAAGATCCTCGCACATAGCGGGCACGTGAGCACGTCGTTCTCATAGATATTGTATAGCCGCTGGTGGTCGGGCTTTCAATTCATCACGTTTGGAATAGCTTGGATCGTCTACTCGGTTCAAAATCATAGATTTGGCTGTTTACCCTAGTTTACACGAGTTGTCCAAGCTACACGATTAGGGTGCTAATTCCTCCCTCTGCGTGGGCTCTATTCTCTATGACATATCTTGTTACTTTTCTGTAAAACCTGAGTATTTGTCCACCATGTCTAGTACAAACTACACAAAGAACGCGCGGCGCGGGCGCATCGTAGTGGTTGTACAGATGTGAAGATAGTAAACATAAATATAAAACATAAACATTTAGGTATTTCCAAAAACGCATGCATTTACAGAATGAGTAGATCAGCAGTCTGTACTGGAGTTTTCTGCCTCACAGACTGCTTAACATCGTGACAACAATGACAACATGTAGCGTCCACTGGTATCGTGCAATGCGAAGAGCAACAATAAGAGATGCGGATGTATCGTGGTTGCCCACCACGCCGCGCCGCGCCGCGCCGCGTCTCCTCGTGCGGTAATTATAAAGTGTTTGTTACAGTAATGCTCGCGCTAATATCATCCGCAGTCTAGCCTCTTCTCTGCACTGCACAGTCACGCACAACCGAGCGCTTTCTACAAAGTGTCAAATGTGAAAAGATTAACTGAATATACAGGGTGTAACAAAACACCCTAGTAATACTTAAGGGGGTGCTTCAGACCATCAATCTGAACAACTTTCACTATGGAGCCAAACGTCGAGAAAAAATAAAAAAAATCCGCTCTTTCATACAAAACTGCAGTACCGTCTCGACTCAAATGTATGGGATGGCGGTTTTATTTTTATTTTTTCTCGTCATTGTCTCCATAGTGAAAGTTGTTCAGATTGATGGTCTGAAGCACTACAAGGGTGTTTTGTTACACCCTGTATACCAGAAAACTGTACTGTACAGCAGTGGTATTTTTGAAATTCACAGATTCAATCAGCACTCAGCAGTAAAAAAATTCAAAAATAGCACTTTTCAATTGTTGACTAAGGTAACAAATAACAATACTATATCAATCATTAATATCATTTGAGAAGGAATTTAATTTTTCGAAATAAATGAAATTATATTTCTTAAACCTTTTCATACGATGAATCGGCACGGTTTATTGCATGACAAAGACTAAGATTTCACAAAACTGGGTTTTAGTTTTACTTAGGCTCACATATATGAATTCGCTTAGATTTAATGACGTAGAGCAAAATATTCTGTCACAGTTAGTTAGTCAAGTCATTGCACAGAATTGGAGGGCTCTTTGCGTAACAGTAAACATCGCAGTCAACGAAAATGTAACAAAAAAGAAATTGCATATTTAACAATCTTAAAATGTTCATAAAATTAATTATGAAAACGTATAGTCACGTCAGGTGAAACTTGTTTAGGAATTGTGTTGTTTTAGTGAAAATGTTGTTAACAGATAATGTGAAATGTAATGAGTGTCACATTATATTGGCAGATGCAATTAGTGTTATTCGAATCGATATATGTGCATGAAGAGTGGGTGGGCGGGCGCAGCGCCGCCGGGCGCGTGCAGAGAGGAGAGAGCGCCGGTAGATGTCGCCATGAGCGCCGCACCGTTGTGCAACTATACAACAATAAGTGAGTACCAAAACAAACTTACGAGAAGTGAGTTTTGTTTTACGATCTTCCGGAATTACTCATTAAATACCGTAAATGCTGCAGTTTGTATTAACATAATCGAAGTATAGCTTTTGCACGCGAATTCGTCTCGCATGGCCATTTAGTTTATATGCTACATATTTGTTAACTGAAATGGCGGAGAAAAATGATCGACACCTGATACGAAACGACAATAAGGGATGATACAGGGGAAGAGAGGCAGAGGAAGACCTAGACAGAGTTATCTAGCCCAAGTGAAGAAAAAGGTTGATGTCGTATCAAGAACTCAAGAGACTAGCGGGAAAGAGACAGGATTGGCGAATACTCCACCGCGAGCGTTGCTCTTTAATAAGATGGTACTGATGATGATGCTGATGATTTGTTAATTTGGATCTGTGCACAAAGAAAGCCTCCTGAGTGACGTACCGTGAACCCTTGACACGCCCGGCCGCGGCGCGGGCGTACCCAGGGAAATCAGCAACCATTATATCACTGTTAAGTAAATCTCTTCACCACGAGAACGACGGAAAGCCATCAAGTCTAAAGAAGATTTGTTAATTATTGAAGTCGACACTTATGACACGTAAACAATGTAACCGAATGATATATCGCCGATTTAATTGACTTCATTCGATCGGCGATAAATAAGTCAGTATCTCGAGTCGACCAACCTAATTGCAATGTGTAGTGCTTACACCTTTCTGGGTTATCCCATATCCTCGAGTCGAGTCACTCTAAAAAGATTACTTGAAGTAAATGTTTCTAAAAGATTTTATGACTAGAACGATACTATCATGGAAACGTATTCGTAACAAACAAAGAAGGATGTGAGCGATGCGCACGCGACGACGCAGCGCTATGTGGGGTGGAATGACTGCGTGGTGTGTGGTGCTCAATTATAATAAGCAGCGGTGATTGTAGACATTCCTCTGAGCTCGGCATCGCGTGTGTTATTGTGTGCAGTCAAGCCAGCCTACCATCGACTCGCCGCTACTGCGCCTGCGTGCTGCGACATGAGAACTAGCTACAGTATGGAATGGACACTCCTTGCCACATCATCTCGCATGCAGATCAGTAGCACTGTGTCGGCCGAATATTGTATGTTTTTAGGGTTCCGTACCCAAAGGGTGAAAACGGGACCCTATTACTAAGCCTACGTTGTCCGTCCGTCCGTCCATCCGTCCGTCCGTCCGTCCGTCCATCCGTCCATCCGTCCATCCGTCCGTCCGTCTGTCCGTCTATCCGTCTGTCCATCCGTCCGTCCGTCTGTCTTACCTATTTAGGGCTGTAACTTTTGAACCGTAATGGCCAGATAGTAGAAATTTTCTCAGATTATGCGTTATTGCGGCGGATTTGTTAACAAATAATATAAATGTCAAAATATTAAAAATTAAGGGGGGTTCTCAACAAAAAAACTAGTTTTTATCAACGTTTTTTCTTCACGCTCTATCGTAAAAACGGTAATACATACAAACGTCAAACTTAGTGTGATTATAGAGCATACTTTACAGAATAACAACAAATACTAAAAACCGGCCAAGTGTGAGTCGGTCTCGCGCTAAAGGTCCCGTACAAAAAGTTTTTCTTCTAAGTTAATAATAATGTGTTCTGTAGTGGTGTGGTACGGAACCCTCGGTGCGCGAGTAGCCCGACTCGCACTTGACCGCTTTTATTATACACGTTATACACGTAGGACGTAGGTATAACGTTACAACTGTCTCCGTGGTTTAGGTTCAGAGCATCGGGCTCTCGACACGGAGGTCGTTGGTTCGATTCCCACGGGGGTCACCTAGTGATATGTCACTTTGTGCGTTTTTCCCCAGTTGGTTAGGAAACAGGCTGAATCGCCTGGATGTCTGAAAAGAAAATGATTCCGTGCTTTTGATTGCACGTTAAGCCGTTTGTCCCGGCTACTATCTCTGTTGCTAGTAGTTGTTACATAAAAACCACATCAGAAGCCATAAGGTGGTCTGAAAAAACTCTGACACCAGGGCTCTGCCACCGCGATAAGAAACAAAGAACGTAACGAACGACGTTACATACTCTACATGGTTTGTGCTCAAATTGAGCTTTTTTCCCTGTGTTACATTTCATACACGCAGCAAAATTCAGGTGGTGCTGATAGCCAACCAAAAGTTTTGTTATCAAGGTAGTAGATCTTTCAAATCGTTTTAAAATACTTAAGATTTGAATCCGGGAAAATCCTTCTTAAGTACTCTACGTCATGTATATTTTAATATCCAGTTGATGACGAGCGAGGTTCAACTTCCTGTGAGTCACACTCGTCAGACGTACGGGTGGGTCTGGCAGGCGCGTTGCAGGGGCATGACAGAGCCTGTTTACATATTTGTCCGTCAAGACTCGAGAGAAAATGCACCGAGACATGGAATAAAGTACAGAATCAACATCGAGCCGCGGTCGTGTCGCGACCAGGGCCTCAATGGGTCTGACAAACGTTTTTCTCTTTACATGTCAAATAAATCTTCAAAAAATTACGAAAAAAACTGTGTTTTTACTTTTTTTATATCTTCAAAAATGGCTGAGATAATTAACGATCAAATTGCGTATTTCCGGACGAAGGTTTTTAAAAACGCGGGCGGGCGCCCACTAGCCGATGACGTCACACCCCCGGTCATTCGTCAGTCGCGCTCTCGTACGCTCGCTGCTGTGCAGTAAACATCGAGTTCTCTTCAGTGAAAATGGAAAAAAAGTATTGTATTGTGCCTCAGTGTTTCAATTCAACTGTGAAAACACCCGATAAACTCTTTTTTTATGTGCCTGAGGACCCAAAAATGAGAAAGAAGTGGATGACGGCCATAAAAAGAGTAGATGCAATAGGGCCTAAAACTAAAGCGCACTGCTGTGAAGACCATTTCAATGTTTTTAAACTAATAAAACACAAATAATCATCAACAACAACAACCTCGTACGTCCAAGATGTGGATTGCGATTGCGAGTACCTACCTAGATTTTTTAAATCGTTGTCCATAATATAGGTCCTAAATAAAACACACACAGACACACTTTAAGCAAGGTTTAAGCTTGAACAAATACCTACCCGACAGTAGGTAATGCTTACATAAAACATACACACCTTTTCATCTTTATTCCGCGAATTTCGGCAGCCGTAAAATCCTTATTCTTCATAAAATATTGTGCCACCATCAAACTATCCACTCTTGGCAGATTGTCCGACTGACCTTTTTGAAAACCTTCATCCATTCTACACACCACACGGTTTACTTTAGTGTAATCGGTTATAAAATTAATGTAAAAGTATTATTTCCTTGAAATACAAGCATATAAACGAAATTAAACGAATTTTTGACGAACAAACGAAACAAAATGCACCGGACCGAGCGCCGCGCTGTGTCGCGGTTGCGGGCTGAGCGGGGGTGTGACGTCAAAGCGTGAGCGCGCGTAAACTCGGAAATTTTCAAAAGCGCTTAAACTTCTCGTCGTCATAACTTCGGAAATACTGCATGTATTGAAGTGAAATAAAAACTAATGTAATGTGCATGATCTGCGCTAAGATTTTAAGTGTATTTTTTAGTAATGGTGTGGTGTGGTGTGGTGTGTGTGTGTGTTTTTTTCTCTGTATTTTACTCTTATGTGTTGGTGTAAAATAAAGTATATTTGTTGTTGTTTGTTGTTGTTGTAATATTCTGACCCTTTTGTGTTCCCCATTGCGCAATTTTATACGGTTTTGGTTTGGTTTTGGTTTTGGTTTAGTTTTGGTTTAGATTTGGTGTAGCTGAAGTAAAAAAGCTATAGCGATATTTTTTTTTGAACGGTTAAATCGCACAATACAGAAAATTCGATCGAACGGACATCAAACGTTACGCCAACGTATCTTCCGAAATAAAGCTAAATCGTTACCGTTAATATAATTTGTGCGATACGAAATTGTGCATAACGTAACGTCTTTGGTTGTGGTTTTGTTTCGGTAGTATCGTTCAAACTTAGGGCGATTGAGGCCCAGCTCATCTTTCACATCGATTGTCTCCGACGCGGCACGACCACTCGCGCGTCCGCGCCGCGCCGATGCGTTGCGCAAACATTTAATCCGCCATGCTTTACAATTACAACACACACAGTGACACGCGATGACATTACTTCAATAGCAATCGATTGCCTGTTTACGACTGTTCAGCTATTTTGGCGGACGACTGATTAACGATTGAAATTGAATTGAATTCCGTCTCGACGCGCATACAGGCACGCCGAGAAGGGCACGGTATTCACACACACAATGCAGCACGCGTACATTAATTAGTTGGTAATGCAGATGCAGAATGCTTGTATAGTTGGTTATTTACTCAGACCAACTCGTACGTAACATATTAAAGGTCTGCACCGAGGCGTTATGTCATCCGGATATCTGTGAATGCAGCACATCTGATCTCTAGTCACGTCAGATTGAATAAGATTCTCTGTAAGGGTCTTCCCTCTTTCACCACTGACATAATGAAACTGACCTGGTACTTAGTGGCTTAGAGCTAACTGAGATCCTTCGTGCCCGTTTGCATTAGCACATGAAACGATTCCGGTCATTCAATACTTCTAAAAGTAACTCCACTAATCAAAACACACGCATGCATTGTGATGCGATCAGATCGTGATTATATCAACAAGGAAACACATAGAATGGACTCCCGTTATATCTTAATAATGAAATGAATTGAGGTAATTTCCCATTATCTTCCTCATGCTATCTTGTGCAAATTAATTTCCTAGCTACATTATTATCGCAGTTTATCTAAATATATGCAAAATAAACCGAAACTTTATCAAATGGTAATCGTATAAGTAGTTTAGTTCGTATAATGTGCGAACTCAGCGTCGGTTCAGTCGGTATGGACGCATAATTTTCATGCTACGGTGTCTAGCATGAAAATTATGCGTCCATACCGACTGAACCGACTAAACCGATGACGGAGACGTGATTCATTAAAAACCGTTCTTAAAACTCCTCTATTGGGAAGATACTAGCTTTTGTCTGCGACTTCATCTTGTTTACTTTTAAAAGTATCCAATTATAATCCAGAACATATTCTATATCTGTGTGACATATTATCATCCAAACCCGATCAGCCTTTGAGGTCCGCCACACAGGTACGGAATTGCGAACCGGAATTCCGAATCAGGATTGTGATTTTGTATAGGATTTGACAGCTGCGCAATTCCGAATGCAATTGTGGAGGGGGAAATCCATACGAAATCGTAATTCTGATTCAGGATTCCGGATTGCAATTCCGTATGTGTGTCGCGGACCTTATAGGGGATTGAGTCAACACACATCCTAACATCATCGTCACTGACTTTCAATTTATAATAACTATTTATCCAATGACGGTGAATCAAAGCAAAGCATCATTTATTGAAGTAGGTAAATAGGTAAGATAGATACGTAATTAGTTTTCTTTCCTGTCGGGTTTCTCGACGTTCACTTTATTTATTTCTCAGTAAACTTGGTGTTTATCTCATTAGTCATTTAACCCATTTCCTGAATCTATACCAGGTGCTTAACCACCAGGTGGTGTTGGGCTTGTAGCTGACCGAGTCTATTCCTTCGAGAAGAATTACGAAGATTAAGAAGTTCACCTAGGATTCTACAGCGAAGATCTTCTCTCATTAAATGTAAGTATTGGGCCTTCACCACACGAAGGGTTCAAAGTGAATTGCTTGAGGAAGAATTTCGTTGTTTCTCTTAATCATCACAAGTTGTTTTGTCAGTTTTTATCACGAGTCCTTTTCTTCAATTAGGTACTTAATAACTATACGGTGTCAGACAATTGTTATTTTTTATATTATGTCGTTGCAAACTGATCATTGTTACATGTTGCTTAGGTTCAATTATGAGTAATAAAAAAATTGATCTCATGTTACTTCTTGCTGTCCGAAATAACGATTGATTCTAATTCGATTAGATTTTCTGTGTCACCCATATTAGCTCTACGGTCATCATTCTCGGCATTCTTGGTCATCGAAATGTTTATATTAGAATAATTAAGCAGATATGTATAATTATATTGGTCGCACGTCACGGCAGTGCCGCCCCCCGACGCGGCGGGCACCGCACCGGTGCGCTGCGGTATCTAGGTGACGATCATTAGATGCTTTTATCGACAACACAGTCGCACTATAGGTATTTATAATATTCATCAGCTGGACTCAGCATCAGTGGAAATAAACGTTATTCTCTAATGAATGCAATCAAACTGAAATGAGTCCGCTCTCGAACGCACTCAGCGGAGAAGCCGTTACGTTTCGAAAGTTTTAGATAAAACTAAGATCAGCAGGGCTACATCCTCACCGCAAGTCCCGAGCGGACGTATGATACGTCGTCACGATACGATGCGATCCTCGGAGCACGAAAGCTTCACTGACAAAGCAAAAGCATCGGCGGAGAACGTCCGAACGGTATCTAAAGGCATCGGAACGGAATGAAGGCAAAAAACGTCTCCGAGGTTCGAGGAGATGCGGCAGCTCACCATCTAGTAGCTGGAGAGATGGACTCGGAGACAGGCGAAGAGACGCTCGGACGAGCAGACACTCATGCTCGCGGTCGTCGACCCTCGCTAACAGTGGCACACTTCACTCGCGTCACGTCCACACTCGCTCGCAGCGCGACACTCACTGCCGCCGCGCGCCCTGGCCCCCCGCCCCGCCGCGTGCGCCCGCGGCCTTGACCGCCCTCTCCCCCCTCGGGCGGGGCGTCGCGCCCGCGCATCCTGGGGACACGCAGCTACCGCCCCAGCCCCAGACTTCAGGCAAGGCAAGCTCGAGCTTGTCGCGAGGGACCCACGAGCCGCCCACTGAGAGTTGAGACGCGGTGCCGTTAGATAGTGATTACACCTTTCCCCAACATAACTGCAGGCATCTACTCAGCGTACGCATCTTAAACATTAAGCTGCATACAGACTCTTCGTGTGTGCTTAGTTGATTACAATCATCATCAAACAAAACAGCACACTTTCCTACTCGCAGCATTGCCAACTTTGATTGAGCTGTATACAGCAGAATCATGATATTACTCTAGAACGGAGAACATTGAAGATATTCTGCGGGATACAGGTAGTTTCTCAACTGTTATACAAGTTGCATAAGGTAAACAAAATAGAAGATTGGAAACGGAAAAGTCGTTAAACCGACAGAACTTGCATCTCCAATCTCTAGTCTAGGCACATCACATCACATGAAGTGAATTGCGGAAACCTATTTGATCTAACTGTTACATACAGCCACGTGGGAGTAGATAACCACGATGCGGGCAGTTCGAAAGTTGTTCACTTTTGTTTTTTTTTCACTTTTCTTTCAAAGATAAATTAATTAATTCTTGCTTCATTTCATAGGCATCCTATTCGTATACTAATCAAATCAACAAAAATAATTTATTTCAGAACGTAAATTCCATAAAAATGCTACAATTACATTCATTGCAAAATAATATAATGCATATACGAAATATAAAATTTTTTAGGGGGATGATCAGACCATAAAACTAAATAACTTAATCTATGAGAGCGTCGTTCAAATCACGAACAAAAAATCTGATTTTCCATACTGAACTGCAATCCCACTCGATCCAAAATATATGGGACAACAGATTTTTCTTTACAATTTAGTTATATGAGATAGAGTTACACACATCACTTGATTTCATTGTATTATTTACCCAAGAATGAGGCCCTATAATAAAATAAAACAAAAATAGGGTCCAAAAAAGAGGACCCCAATGATGGTGCATGGCGGCGGGAAGCACCGCGGACAGGAGTGCAATTCTCTAAGCGCAAACATCGGTTGTAACATCGTCGGCGAGCTGTCAATTCGGTATACATGCGTTGTGTCAAAAACGCATACCGAATTGACAGCTCGCCGATGTCACAACCGATGTACTTGCGCTTATAGAATTGCACTCCAGAGCGGCCATACAAAAGACATCAACGAGAGCGTCAATCTGTCGGCGAGTGTCGATCAAGCGTTGATGTCTTTTGTTATCGATCATAGACGGTCCGAAAGCTCAGACATCGTCGGTTAGTGAAAACTGCCCGCTAAACTGAAGGTCGCGGGTTCAAATATCGTAAATGTTTTTTATCGTAATGATTACGATTACGAATGTGCGTATGTACCTACAATGCCATCGATAACATACATACACAAGGAGCACGATTGCGCTAAGTTAAAACATCGAAGTTCTATTCTTATCCAATTACAGTTTTAATCACATTGCAATCCATTCAACTGTGCTGAATTCCGCATAACTCTATGTAACTGACAGCCCTTAATGTCTGAGCGATCTGGCAAAACGGCTCTAATGGCTGTCAAGAGCGATAAGCGCAATACCAAATGTGTCATAAGTTATGGTTCGTACGTAGTCCAATAACGGTTCAATCACAGAATATTTACCGCGATTGCAGCCAAGGCGTCACATCAAAACAAACATAAGCTGACCGCGCGTCGTTATACATTACTCTACCTAAGCGCGTCCAGCTTGTATTCGTTTTGCTTAGCTTGATGTGTCGCCGTGAGTACAATGCTTTGGATAACATTACAGCATACATAGAGACTACGGCTCGCCACACATACTTCTCTCGCGTCATCCACTTTCATACATCTCTTCATGCACTTCCGTCGGGTGAGTCGTCCTTTTCGTAGAAGACCATTTATTTGGTCGTGGTAAGTTCTACTCGGACGCCCTCTCTCGACTGTTCCACTCGCATTGGATCGATAAGTATGTATTATTTATGGTTTTTATCATACTATATACTTATATGTCCGGATTAAGATAATGCTACTTTTAGGACTAGGTTATGTGTGTGACAATGTCAAAGATATTTATTTATTAATTCTGTTTGTTTAATATGGCTTTATTTACAACAAAAGGGATAACATAGTGACAGTAAAACAATAATTATAAATAAAGTGACTTAAAACTAAACTAACCTAGGATGTGGTGCAGGTTCGGTCCTTGTGGGAGGGTACCCAGAACGCTGGCCGCATTTCCTCGCTGAATGGCTATGCTGATCCGTTGAGCGAGAAAGTGCCAGCCCTTGGTGTCAAGTCTTTCATGCGCTTTGATACGTCCTTAAAAACTGCCTGCGCATTAGGTCCCCACGGCCCGAGAGTTTCGACACCAAAACCTATTTAGTGGTATTGGGTGCCGATATCCCTGTACCAGTAGGACTTTCGTTTTCGGTCACTTCCGCCGCCGCGCCAGCCCTTCGACTCGTGCCTTGTAAGTGAGACGGGGCTAGTGTGTCCACGCAGGTGGCATCCCACACTAACGCCCGACCCATCTTCCAGGGGACGAGTGACATCCCGTCTGGTCTCTTGCCATCACCCCGTATGATGCCCTTCGGCAGGTACGTTGACTAAGGCAAGAGACCTACGTATGATGTCGTTAAGGGTGGCATGGAGTGGGAGTCTGCCTACACTATTTAGGCACGAAAGTCCGTGGTGACCCAAGCGATCGACCGATCGATCTGTCTTAGTAAATCAAATCCGCCCGGTGCTAAAATAATTGCGTCTACATTAAAAGATCTGGTTTGAAAGTGTAATAAAATTGGGGCAATTGGAACCCGCCCACTACACGACACAGGCTCGGTACAAACGGTACTCGGAGGCAGGCGAGTTTTCAGCTCGCTATCATAACCGGTATAATACCAGCTTAGACTATTGTCTAATACTACCTACCTGGCCCTGTACCCGCACTTTCGATGTTTCGATGATCGTCCCTGTTTCGGTCCGCACTTCATTGTAATAGAGTTGACATTGGAACGAAAACATTCACGCAATTATGAAGTTCGAATGTGCGGGTAGACCCACTGGATTAGACTCGACGCATGTTTAGGATATTATGTACCATTTGTAAAATTATTGCTCATTCTCTGATGGAGATCAAAACATCTCGGGCAAATGTATAACTACGCTTCAGAAGAAATTCTGAAGATCATCTTTTAACACCCGACTGGAACATACAGGGTCCTTCTTAATATGCTGACACTTTTTTAAGGGGATGATCAGACCATGAAACTGAACAACTTTCTCTATTGGATCAACATCGAAATCGCGAAAAAAAAATCAGCTGTCCCATACATTTGGCTCGAGTAGGTTTGCCGTTTTGTATGGATGAGCAGATTTTTGATTTCGATGTTGGTCCCATAGAGAAAGTTGTTCATTTTCATGGTCTGATCATCCCCCTAAAAAAGTGTCAGCATATTAAGAAGGACCCTATATACAGAATGTGAACTTTAATGCATTAGATACCTAGGTACTTTATGGGGTGCTTCAGACTTCAGACCATCAAACTGAACCAATTTTACTGTATAGTTGTACTGATGATGAAACAGATGTATTTTTCGTGATTTCCTAGTTGGCATAAGCATAAGCATATGTTCACGACTATATTCCGAGTCAGAGATATTCTGAAACCTCAGAACATACACGTTTCACTGAACCGAAACTCTGTCCAGTGAGTGGCGGGCGGAGTGAGCCCGTCGCCACACGTGACACACGTCACACGCTACACGCCACACGTCGCCGTCTCGCATTTCGTATTTGGTCCCATAGGTAAGAAAAAAGTTGTTCAATTTGATGGTCTGAGCATCGCCATCGAAAAAACCGTCAGGCTATTGAGTTGGATCCTGTATTTAAGTACACATATTATGGAAGGTCCGGTGGCAGTGATTCTATTTGAGTTGATTCAGAGTTCAATAATCTCTGATGCTATACTATTCACCTTCCCACCTCGTCTGAGAATGTTCTATCTATTCACGCACTCCCTTTGAACTTGCGTATATTTGTCAACGTCCGTTTATTTATATAAATAGTAAACACATTAATGCGTGCAAATATAAACGTCCACCTACTGCCGAAACATTTTAGTTATTATTTGAAAGATATAAAGTAACTAGGGTTTCGAATAAATTGAACTTTTAATGACGTCGTAAAATAAATGTACATAAAACGTTTTATTATTTAATGTCGTCGATCAAATAGCATTTCTATGCATTTAATATTATGTGACCAACGTGTTATGTTATGTGAGTTGAAAATTTTACACGTTCTAAAAATAAATGTGAGTACAAGACCATTACAACTGCACAGAAAGCTCATAGAGATAGGAAGTACTACGTATACCTATCTTGAGAAAGCTTTGAAAATAGTTGTATAGGTGCTTTGAAAATAGTTCTGTGGTTGTATTTTGTAGCTAAATAAATAAAGACTACAGATTTGTGAAGCAGCAACGACCGACGACGCGTCACGCAGTGAAGTATCGTGCGTGGCGAGGACGCTTCCTTGATCATTATTATAATGCGTTTTGTGGTAGATAGTGGCGCCTGAGTGTGCTCGTAACGCAAGAGATACGCAACGGTGACAACGCAAGGGTGCATACAATATGTATAACACTCGGTTTGCAAATGATACCGCGATCACCGAGCGAGCTTCGTCAAATCTAATCTAATGAAGCTTTTGCAAACTATTAAAAGAAAACTCAACTCAAACTGGTCACAAAGGATAAAGTTTTTTAGTGTAGGGTCATCACAACCTCGAAACAGTTCACAACGGAGCGGAGGTAGGTATGACGGATAGTTAGGATACCATGCCGGTCTGCTAAGCTAAAGATCCCTAGATGCAGACGTTACATGCCATGTTATACTGTAGTTATCTGGTTCCAATGATAAACGCCTCGAACTCTCTCGAGCTTGTAGTCAGATCAGAGCAGCTATTTTACGCAAAGCACAGACGCAAAGTAAGAAGAAGATCAAACTAATAGACCAGGGCCTCAATTGCGCAATTTTATACGGTTTTGGTTTGGTTTTGGTTTTGGTTTAGTTTTGGTTTAGATTTGGTTTAGCTGAAGTAAAAAAGCTATCGCGATATTTTTTTCTGAACGGTTAAATCGCACATACAGAAAATTCGATCGAACGGACATCAAACGTTACGCCAATGTATCTTCCGAAATAAAGCTAAATCGTTACCGGTAATATAATTTGCGCGATACGAATTGTGCATAACGTAAAATTTTTGGTTGTGGTTTTGTTTTGGTAGTATCGTTCAAACTTAGGGCGATTGAGGCTCACGTAAATAACTAACAATGTGACCTCGTCACATCGTCACTCCGCTCGGACCTTAAAACATTAACAGATCGGTGTTGATGAAGGTACGACCCACAACGAGTGAGTTATCGTCAACTAGCGCGCAGGAGCTAAGTGCCGGCCTGCGAGTACACATACTCGACGAGGGCTCGCTAATTGTTTGAGGACCTAACGGCTCTTTCAGGAATTGTGACGGACGGTACTGGTTGAGTGAAGTACACTGAACCTTGATTTGTTATGTACTTCACATTTTATGTTTATTATTAATTGGTGTGCAAGAAATATCATGGAAGCAGTTTTCTGAAAGAAAAATATTATTATTACTCAAAGTAAATCCGATTTCTGGACATATACATTTTCAAGGGACTGCACCTATTTGAAACTTGATTAAGCTCTACATTATTGTAAGTTGGATTATTGGACATGAAAGAAGTTGAAAGTATTTATAATAATTTTATACTAAGCTGCGTAAAAGGTGCGAGGTCAGCGCATGACCTCACAAATTATCTAAAAATGCCTATTTTAGTGTTGAAATACTGGATAACTGGACTGAATAAATACATAAAAATATCGACAACATGACAATAAGAAAAAAAAACATACGGCCGAACATAATAATTATTACCTCCTCCTTTTTTGAAGTCGGTTATAAAGAGAAAAAGCCATTGAAGACCAGCATTATGTAAGTATTTTAAACCAATCAGTACTCAATAAAGTAGCTCGGGGCGTGGCGTTCCATAGTGTCATCAACCAGGTCCACCATACTCGCAGGCACACCGGCTCCGTGAAGAAGCAGTGCCGTAAATAGCCTTTTAAGCGCCCTTGAAAAATCCGTAGCTAGAACTGAATTAAATGTACGGTGTACAGCTTTTTGGGTAGGCAAACTAACTGCGAAATCGCCCTTACAGAAAAAACAAGGACAAGGAAACAGAGGGTGCAAAGCGAGCTCGAAATTTCAAACACTATAAGACTCAAATGGTGTTGGTAGTTACGAATTCCAGGAGCCTTAGTCTGCAGAAAACACCAATCAAAGGCTGGAAGCAACTGAAAAGAGACCGCAATTAAACACCAAGACTAAAAACAGTGGCGAGGTCTACAGTCTACACCCGTATAGCAATATAAAATATTGAAGGTATGCATGAACCAAATCATGGTCCTGCCGCTGCCGCCGTAGTATGACAGCGTGATACAGCGCTCGCTCTTGCTCTATTTGCGCGCGAACGCACGAGATAAAGGGCGTAATATAGCTGTAACACGCGCAACATTCTAGGTAGGCTGGTCATTTCTGCGCCCCTTCAAGGTATGCTTGGGCACTGCTGGCACCGCCTTACGGCACTGTACAGAAGATGCCTCACACTCACACACCGCACACTGCAGCTACAGCAACGTGACCTTACGCACGCATACACGCGCCTCGCCCACGGCCACTGCTGCGCCTGCGCTCCATCTCTCAGCGCCTCATTCATCTCGCCGCGCCCGTTACATCGCGTTTAGAATCACTCTAGTTCACTGGGTCAAATATACTTCCACGCTACGTGCCACCTCAGAGGTCCTCTAACATAACCTTTATGCCGACACCATAGGCTTGAGAATAGATCGATTCAAGGGACAGACGGTGATTATACATATTACACATTCTAGCGTGGAATCGAACTGGCCACGTTTGCTGGAACCTACTGCGTGCCACTGCCCTCCAATTTAAGCTCTTAGATCCTTCACATACATACGGAATTCCGATTCAGAATTCCAAATCAGGATTTGGATTTCGTATGGATTTTCCCCTCCATAATTATTGCGTTCGGAATTGCGGAGCTGTCAAATCCTACGCAAAATCACAATCCTGATTCGGAATACCGAATCGGAATTCCTGTACGTCTACCATGAGTTGTGATAGTAAAATCAACTGACGTGGCTACATTCGTATGGCATGTCTAATTCCGTTCTGACTTACAGAGGTATCAATTTCTTTACAAAATCACAATCCATTACGTAGTGTGTGGCACGTCTAATGAAGAGTAATTCAAATTACATTAAACATAATGAATGGTAGATACTATCATATAAATAGGAAGTACTACGTTAGGTACTATAGGAATCGAATGCGTCATTTATTATTTGACAATTCGAGTATTATCATAATAAATAATTGAATGTTTTAACACAATCGTGCTCCAGGATTTGGTCTAGAATCAGCACTATGTGAACGCTGGGCCGGGCCATATTTTGCTGGTTGTTAGAAGCTATCTCCTCGTTATTTGAAAGACATAGCAATGATCTTCAACATACCTACTACAATTTATATTTACAGTTTTATTATCGAACCTATGACGTAGTTTCGTAGAGGTGAGCGGGGCGGCTCTGAAAGGGTTAAAATCGTTCAGTGGGGGATACGTCTTAAACGCTTACTCATTCGGCGAGTCGCAAGTAGGTGTAAGTAGCTGTAATGTTATCATTGGAAACAAACCAACTGGATTAAGATACATTTTTTTCCGGTCTCCAGGTAAGCCTTTTAGAGTCGTTCGATAAGAGCACAATAAAACGTAATAGAGGAAGCTAGAGCAATTATCACAATCTGTACTAAGTATTTGGACGAAAAAAAAAATCTGAAAACTCCTATGGCCTCGATAATAGTTTTCTGAACATTTTTTCGTTTCATTTTGAAATTCATTACAATTATTGGACTCCAAATATAACTCATTACATTAGCTTTCTGAACTTCATACAGTTAAATGTATTCTAGTACTCTAGTCTGTGGTTAAATATTCCACAATCGTATTATATGTGGACTCCACATAATACCAATTACTGACACTCTGTGTTTTTAGGGTTTCGTACCCAACAAAGGATGAAAACGGGACCCTTTTACTAAGCCTACGTTGACCGTCCGTCCGTCCGTCTGTCGGCGGCGACGGCGGTTTTTTGTTATAACAAAAAATTAAAAAAATCGGCCAAGTGAGTCGGTCTCGCAAAACAAAATATTTTATGTATTTGTGGTACGGAACCCTCGGTGCGCGAGTAGCCCGGCTCGCACTTGACCGATTGTATTTCCTTTACGGACTGTTGGTCCCACTGCTTTGTACCACTAGTGGATCCAGTAGGATTTTCAAATACTGATGTCTCCATTGCTTGACATGGGTGGAGCCCTATCATGATTTGTTATCACTTTTGTCTCCACTCTTGTTGAAAAGATACTGGCTTTAGAAGTGCACAAGTGATACTTTTGAAAGCTAGTAATGTTTCTCCAGTCCCCGGCTCCGTTCTAATGACGCGTTTGCACTTATAAGCATTGCTAATTGCATGGACACTCGCTCCGGATTCAAGTTGGTAATTCGCTCAATTAGCGCTGGCTAACAGTTTGTTACAATTTATTACTCTTCATAAACAAGACGTGAAGAGTGTGCCACCCCCACAGACGGCAGCTTCCACTAACATGTTGAATAATAAGATGTTTATGTATATGGTTATGGTAACCAGGAAGCTGCAGTCCTGGATTTGTCAATAGGCCGTATAGGCCGCGGCCTAGGGGCGGCAGCGTCCTAGGGGCGGCAGATTTCAGAGCACGCTCACTCGATTTCAGAGGATAAAAGTCAAACAAGTTCAGTGGTTTTCTCATGGAACATAGAGTACGTTCTAAAAACAGGTGGTCTCATTTATTTGTTGTAACTAGACACATTGCAGTAACATATCAAGCTCACTTCGCTCGCTCCAGAATCCGGTGAAATATCGAGCTCACTTTAGCTTCGCTCTCTCCAGAATTCAATCCTCCCGGGGGGGCCCCCCCTGGGGAAAAATCTTTGCTGTGCCCATAGGTACATGGGGCGGCGGAAATAAAGTGGCCTACACTCATAAAAAATGTAAATCCGACACTGGGAAGCTGGCATAGGTTTGGTTTATTGTTATTTTATACACCTAAATCTGAGAAAAACTTGCATGTGTATTTTTGTCAAAGCCACCCTGGCAAAGAAAATATTGTACTCTGCTCCGGTCATCCGATACCGACATACAGCGTTAGTTAAAAACAAAATCAAGCATGAAGCGACCGAGACAGTTTGGCTCCGGTTCAGGTTTAATATTTTATATAAACAACACATTATGTGCGGCGTGTGTTGCGTTGACGGACGGACATCATCACTCTCGCATTTTAGTTGCTCCTAGGTATTTAATTGCTCTGTGTTTAACACGTTCGCGGACACTGAACGAGACACAATAGAACTTTTATTGTTATCACTGCTATAGCCGGCCAGTGTCCGCAAAAGAGTTAATTGTTATTGCATTGTGAATAGACATTACAATTTATCAATGTTAAAAGTAGTAAATTAAATTAGAAATTAACGCTAAATATCTGTTGATAAAAAGGAAGGATATTTCCACTGGATTTTGTAATCACTAGGTACTATCATCAATAAACAAAGTCGCTTGCCGCTGTCTGTCCCTATGTATGCTTTAGATCTTTAAAACTACGAAACGGATTTTGATGCGTTTTTTAACAGATAGAGTGATTCAAGAGGAAGGTTTACAATGATGTATCTAAATCTAAACTATTATAAAACTGTAACAGAAATGTGTCTGTACATTGAAGATAATAACAAAAAAAAATTACGACATGGTTTTTACCTGTCCCTGATTCCAAATCACCAATTTTTGGATTTTTTATCTGTCCGTTTGTTTGTTTGTTTGTATGTTTGTTTGTTTGTTTGGGTGTTTGTTTGTTCGAGTATCACGCAAAAACTACTGAACCGATTTTGATGAAACTTTTTTTGTTTGATAGCTTATCATCTGACTTAAAATCTGGTATTTAATTTATGCGGACGAAGTCGCGGGTAAAAGCTCTATAATAAATGCATAGTATCAGCATTGCACCCGTGCGAAGCCGGGGCGGGTCACTAGTATAGAATAAATAAGGCATTGTGCATTGTTGTAGTAATGCCTGGGTTCTTGTATTTATTTAAACTCTCTTCTCGTTGCTTCGTCAATTTTCAGTGGCATTGTATATTGATTTAGGTCGCTTCATCTGATCGGTTATACCTTCTCGTAACGACACAACACCGACACGTATGCGCTGACATTTTGATCTGTGGTTTATATCGACTCATGCGCCTGCATTGATGCTTATCTACCTACCTACCTTATACAGGGTGTACATTAAAATGGGACAGCTACTTAAAGGGGTGCTTCAGACCATCAAACTGAACAATTTTCTCTATGGGACCAATATCGAAATCGCGAAAAAAAAATCTGCCGTCCCATACATTTCAGTCGAGTTATGTTTGCAGTTTTGTATGGGAGAGCGGATTTTTTTTCGCGATTTCGATATTGGTCCCATAGAGAAAGTTGTTCAGTTTGATGGTCTGAAGCACCCCTTTGAGTAGCTGTCCCATTTTATTGTACACCCTGTATTTGCTACACCCATTATGGAAAAAAATATATTTAGTACCTATTGTGTAATCATCTTGAAATGTACCTACCTTCAATTAATGGCATTAAATAAATGAAATAAAAATCATAATTATTAATAAGCACTACCATATAAACATACCATTGACAACTACACCCTAGTAATATTTTGAATAGGTAGAATACACATAATCGAGAAAAAAAAATGTTTCACACAAATACAAAACTGCAGTACTTACCTACTCGACTCAAATGCCCATCCAGCCGATTTTTTTTTCTATATTGTTTCTACAGGGTGTAACAAAACACCCTAGTAATACTTAAGGGGGTGCTTCAGACCATCAAACTGAACAACTTTCACTATGGAGCCAACATCGAAATCGCGAAAAAATAACGCTCTTTCATACAAAACTGCAGTACCTACCGTCTCCACTCAAATGTATGGGACAGCAGATTTTTTTTATTTTTTCTCGGCATTGGCTCCATATTGAAAGTTGTTCAGTTTGATGGTCTGAAACACCCCCTTAAGTATTACTAGGGTGTTTTGTTACACCTTGTATAGTGCAAGTTGTTTTGTTTCATGATCTTACTACTGTCATTGTACCACCCGTTTAAATATTACTAGGGTGTTTTGTTACACCCTGTACAGTAGGTTAATTAAAATCAGACCTGTAACTGTACTTTTGAATTAGTTAACGTCACGCAGCAACTGTGGATCTCCCGCTAAACTCTTTAAGGAGTTTTGGAGAGAAATTGTTTATTCTAGATTTTTTTTTTTTTTGTAAAAGATAATAAATTAAAAAAAAAAAAAAAATGTACTGTATAAAATATACCTACTCCACCATGCGACGTTCATTCTTTGACGCATTCTAGATATTTACTGGTACTTGAGCTTAGATTATACTTCCGAATTTTTTAAGGACAATATTGGAGAGCGTTGGTAGCGTGTTCCGGAGAGCTATGTAAACTCAATTTTGAGGTTCAGGTCCGAATCCACATGGACGACTTACCATGTACCAATGAGTTTATCTAACTTTTGTACGTAATACCGACTGCTCTCAAACGGTGAAGGTAAACATCGCGAGGAAACCTGCATATGCTGAAGAAGAAATTCCAATGCGTATGTAAAGTCTACCAATCCGCATTGGGCACAGGTGGTGGCCCATACACCCTCCTTGAGGGTAGACCTGTGCCCTGCAGTGGAACGTATGTATGCTGTGACGATGAAGGACAATATAAAGTTAGACATTAAGTATGTTGGTATTTGTTAAACTCCGCAACAATCAGCGAACACGCGCGTCGTGTGATAATGGGCCTGACGATCTATTGATAAGATTTACATTACCACACTCTTGATATACCACACTTACAATCTGCACCACTCATGTTGTTGACAGTGTACCGTAATCATGGCTCTAATCTACGGCGCGCTAATTACTAATCACGTTGTGAAGTTAACAGTAGAGGCCCTAACTAACTAGCAAACACAACGAGATGAAACGCTTTCTCGTCACTGTAATAAAATAATAAACTAGGTTTCGGAACTTAGATTTGAACTAGATCATTTTGATGATGTTTTCGCAGATTGTGAGATGTGACCTGGAGTGCGATTTTTGAATCTCATTCGCTGAGTTCAGCAGTTGAAAATGTCAAAATTAATATAGAGATACGCATCTTTCTACTGCTGATTTCACTTTCAAAAATCGCCCTCCTGAAGAAAGATTTTTGAAAGACAAATCAGCAGTAGAAAGATGTGTATCTCCATAGTAATTTTGACATTTTCAACTGCTGAACTCAGCGAATGAGATTCAAAAATCGCACTCCAGACCTAAAAAACCAGAGACAAGGTTTGCACTGAAAAAAGAATGTTTTGTTGTTAAATATAACCAAACTTTAGTGCCTTCAAAAGCGCGTTCATTTCTCTATGCTTCCAAACTATTTTGTAGCACATACTTAATCAAACGTTTGTTATGATATGGCAGTTTGGAAGACACTATAAGTTTTTTTATTGTAAAAAAAACGTTTGTTTCAGTGAGGGAGCGACTGAGGCTTCAATGTCAGCAGTGGATGACGAGATGACAGGCTGATCATGATGATGAGAACATGATGAGAATTATGCATGGAGTGTAGGGTAAGAGGAGGTAATTCCGTGATACACCAAACAATTTTTGTTATAACTCAAATAAAGATTAACTAATTTATATGGGATATTGTTTAAAGTTTTGTGCATACATTTGATCTCACTTTATGAAACACACAGTTTGATACTAGATCCTTCATTCATAAATTTATAATGTTTTCTTAGTGATAAAGTAACATAGGTAAATTCGTGATAGGGTATGTTAATTTCGTGATAGTGGATAGGTAATATCGTGATAGGTCAAATTCATAGGATTTCGAAATAATAAATAATGAAATAGGTAATACAAAAAAACCTTTTTAGGAACAGAACGTCATACGTTAATCATAGAGTAAAACGCCTTTCTAGAAATATTCTAAATTACCAACTGCTTATGAATCTTATATTTCTGCACAGTCATAACATTTAATATAGTATAGGTCATCTTAATCAGGAGCGATGTCGGTCGACATTCAGAATACATTGAGTTACCTACTAGAGGCGACACCCAGAAGACTACATATTTTTGTAACACACGTTTAAGCTAATTGGCTCAACCTTACTTAGCACCGCGACGTCCCCAGTGCGCACTCCGCACTGCTGATCGTGGTGCACATATTTTGTTCGCATTGTCTGTTCTATACTAATTATTCAATGTCAGAATATGCTACTTCAGAATATACAGGGTGTTAGGGTAAACAGTTGGACTACTTTAAGGGCTGATTGTACCCTTGATACTGAACAACTTTACCAGAGAAACCTATCAGAAATAAACAAAAAAAAAATGAGTTTCCATACTAAATACAATCAGTTGATCGACCGTCTGTATGAATTTTTTTTTGCGAATAAGCTATACGGTCCTTAGGGAAAGTTATTCAGTATCATGGGTAAAATCACCCCTTAAAGTAATGCAACTGTTTACCCTAACACCCTGTGTACAACAAATCCAAACAAATCACTTTTTTCTCAACTTCTTTCCTAATTTTTTATTTTCTTTTTTCTCTTCTAGCTTTATTCTCTTCTTCTGTGTAGGTTCTTCAACTTCCGGTTCTTTTCTTGGCTTAGATGGGCCAGTGAAGTTGGTAAATAGTGAATGTCATGATAAAAAAAACTACATCATTCAGGCATAGCATAGACTAAAATACAAGATTAAAGATGTATATAAGTCCATACAATCAAAATAACCCCTAAAATTTTACTTTAAGATGATTAAAATTAATTGACAAAATACCTCGACCAAATCACAAAAAAAATTTGCAAAATCACTTAAAATATTGCACACCTAACACAAGGATATTTGAATGAAAAATTCTTGAAATCCAATGCACAATTTACGTCAATTTGTTCGTAAAACATTTAGCTATCAGTTTAATACCACATTCTGTAATATATTACTTATTTACTAATTAAAACTTCATTTCATTGTCTACCGTCGTCATTTGTCACAGCTGATTGCGATTTCGCCCCTCGTTCTGCGAAAAAAACTCATAGCAAGCTTGTTTCAAAAGCTACTGAGCTGAGAATCATATAACTATCTCAAGCACACTTTAATGCATGTACATACGCGGTTTTGAATCAATCCCTTTACAGGAAAGGCCACGGCAGACGTTTAAAAAATTATCACGAAATTGCCTATATCGCGAAATAACCTCCCCTTACCCTACGTGAATAAAGCGAAAAAGATCCTAGTAAATGGCACCATAGTCTCTGGAACTGGCTCATCGATGAAACGTATTTTCGTACAAATGGGCTGCCGCTTAAATGGCGCTTCGATTACGTGGCGCTGTACAAATGGGTTTCAACGAGATGTCTTTCGGTAAAAAGTCATGATCCCATTTGACTTAGGTATTCATCGGTTATTTCGCTCAGTCGCGCCGGCCGTGCGCGCAAAATGATAGAGCCAAGAATAAACAGCGATGAATCGCGCATCTATCCTATTAGACGTATATATGGGATATTCTTATCTTATCACTTTATCACATTATTATAATCCGTGTCTCGACTCGAGTCGTTGACCGGCGCGCGCGCCGCGCTCCTCCGATCAGAATGAGTGAGTGAGCGGGCGTGCCATGACCTATATTAATTGTGTTCTATTTATACAAAATTGCTTAAAGTTCATTAACTGCCTACATTGTTTTGTGTGTATGTATGTAATGTACCTATACATGGCAACATATAGAAAACCTAAATAAGCTGGCCGCGCGTAGGTCGAGTAATGTATAACGTCGCGCGGCCAGCTTATGTTGGTTTCTGTTTCTGGTTTTGTATAGATTGATGTATCGCCGTGTATTGTACAAGCTTCAAGAGGAGACGGTAGGTAGACACACACCAGGAAGGTGGCATATGTATTGATGACACACACACAGCACACAGCAGCAGAATACAGCAGAAACTACTTGTCTCTAGGCATCTTTAGGCAAGTTTTACGACCGCAGAAAAACAATGGAGATAAAAAACTTTTAATTGTTTATACATACAAAAACTCTAAATTAACCACTGCTTTCAGATTTCTTAAAGTTTCTAGAGCGTTAATAAAATTACATTTTGGACGCAAAATAAGATGAGAACTTGACATTGTTTATTATTTTCAGAATTTTAGTGAAATAATATAATTATTTAATGACAATTCATACACAATAATAACAACATCGTGGAGTAGACGCCATGCTAGCGCCAGCGCAGCACCAGCAGGGTCTTTAACCTATAATAGCTAGACGGAGTAAATGTTCAGTATTCTTTGCCTAGAATTGTTTGTTTTGTAGTTGGCTACTTGGCAGCGGTCCAGGCAATGCAACGTTCTATTGTTTCAACGGCAATATACAACGTGTTAACAAATACCTGAAACCGTTTGTCTCATTTTCAATAAATAATCCTACATTTTAACGAAAATCCACAGGCACAGAATGTGACTTTGAAAGTCAAAGTCATTAATTATTTATTCTCTCAATGATTTCCATAAACATTTTAAATTGATTCTAGTACGTGTACGGAAATATGACAACTACAGGGTGTAACAAAACACCCTAGTAATACTTAAGGGGGTGTTTCAGACCATCAATCTGAACAACTTTCACTATGGAGTCAACATTGAGAAAAAATAAAAAAAATCTGCCGTCCCATACATTTGAGTCGAGACGGTACTGCAGTTTTGTATGAAAGAGCGGATTTTTTTCGCGATTTCGATGTTGGCTCCATAGTGAAAGTTGTTCAGTTTGATGGTCTGAAGCACCCCCTTAATTATTACTAGGGTGTTTTGTTACATCCTGTATAACACCACAGAACACATAATGTTCACAATTATTATAATTTGAGGCTAATTTGCAGCATCCTTCGTTTTTCATCCGTCACTTTATCGGCCCAATACTCCGAACCATACATGATGACAGGACAGAGGACATTACTAGCGACCCGCCCCGGCTCCGCACGGGAGCAATGCTGACACTATATATATAAAAACCTTCCTCTTGAATCACTCTATCTATTAAAAAAACCGCATCAAAATCCGTTGGCTAGTTTTAAAGATCTAAGCATACATAGGGACAGACAGACAGCGGGAAGCGACTCTGTTTTATACTATGTAGTGATTGTACGAGTATATCTAGCTAAAAGTTTGGTAGGTACCCGCAACATCTTCTGCATTACATTTTTATGAATATTATACCTTGAACACCCACTCGAAAGGGCTTTCGAGTGGGTGTTCAAGGTATAACTCCTACCAGAAAGATATTATGGGTCAATGCAATGGTATCGGCCATACGCGGGTCTCAACTGGATGCAGATAGTCATGGAGGAGGCCTATGTCCGAAGACGAATTCAAGGACTGTGATGGATAGATGTCCTTAAAAGCAATCATAGACATATAACATATAGACACATAGACATATAGACATAAATTATCTGATCTATACAGGATGTAAACTTAACTGCGTTGCATACTTGATGGCCTGCACCCTGTTCGATAAGTAACGCATATAATTTTGCACTGTGCCTTGAAAACGTAAAAAACAGAATGACACTTTAGCATTTATCATAAAGTGGCGCGGTGGTGTCAGCGACATCCTCACGACAATCACTTCATTTAGTTCAATGGTTGCCGGAAAACCGCGTCAGCTTTACTCGAGAGTTGCACCACTTGCACAAGGTAAAAATTCGTAGCCGACCGCACGCAGCAGCTGCAGACGGCGTGTCGATATGACACGTCGTCGGGGCGTCATGATTTCGATCTCGATTGCAGACCGCAGCAGCAGACTGCAGCGCCGTATTCCACTGTCAACTTTATCGGTACTGAAACAAGTATTATTTTAAATTGCACCCTCCGTGCCCGCCCGTCGAAATGTGAATAGAGCTCATCTCTATGATAGAGCTAATGAGACCTGCACTGGTAGCATGCACACCCGCGATAGCCGTGATACGGCTTTATCACGTCTTTTATCTCGTTCGTTCGCGCGCAAAAGAAAGAGATAAAGACGTGATAAAGCCGTATCACGGCTATCGCGGGTGTGCATGCTACCAGTGCTGTTCTGCGGTCGAGTGACAGTGAAGTCCGACCGCACATCAGTGTCGTCGACTGCAGTGTCGTAAGCTACGCAGGGTATTTCATTGAAATACGTACAAACCAGTCGTGTCGCAGCGACACGTCGCCTGCTGCTGCTGTTGCATGCGGTCGGCATCGAATTTGTACCTTTACGAGTGAACGGCTGATGCAGCGCATATTATTATGTAAAGAACAGTAGTGCCAAAGTGCTGAGTGAGCACGTCTCGCAATGATTCAACGCTGAGTTGACCTGACACACAATATTCTCATAAATTATTATGGTTGTCATTTCCTTATCTCGGGACATAAGTAATTGGGACCTTTGGAAGGTGTGCTTGGGGCCAAAATGACACGAAGAAGCCTTTTTTGGTACTATTTATTCTAAATGTGAGATGGCGTGCACCTATCGAATCGATCCGATCCCTGAATACACCACGGGGGAAGACAATTCCCATTAAGTATGTCTTTTCCTTATCTCGGGACATAAGTCTCCCTTAACTTTGGGAGGGATGCGTAGAGCCGAAACCAACACGTAGAGGCCTGTCAGATAATTTGATCTTAGCGCTCTTACAGACGAGCGACACTTTGCGAACGCCGTGGGTCGTACAGAGCTCGCGCTCGTAGAGTTTACGGTCGCCGTGAGTCGCACGACCATCGCGCGACAGTCGCGCGACCCTCTGCGACCGCAAAGTGTCGCTCGTCTGTAAGAGCGCTAAATGGTAATAATGTGACACAAACCGGCAACTATCCCCGTAAACACTGACGATGCCTGAAGCACCTTGAAGGCATTCGTCGTCAATTATGGTAGGTTTAGACGATGATAATTTTGCGGCGCAAATTCTGCCGGCGCCTCAAAAAAAGCACCGTATAAACACTTTTCGCACGACTATTTTACGGTACGGAAAAAGGCAAGGAAAAAAGCACGCGTCGCTAGTGACCTCGCCCGCGTCCCTCGCATCCCCCTTGCTAATTTTTAGACTCGTGTAAACGGATCGTGCTAATCGTTAGCACGGTTTTCTCTAGCAAATCCATTGGCATGCCAACAAATTGGCGCTGGAAATAAGCGGCGTGTAAACGAAAGCGTGCCGTGCTTTTTTTTCGTGCTAAAAAATAGGCGCGAAATTGTCATCGTCTAAACCTACCATTATAATGTTAACCTCTGCGATACGAGCTACCATTACTATATCCATTCGATACGATCGATGTCGTTACACTAGAATCGAACATAATCTCTGTACTGTGCTCTTCTGGCTACCGGCTGTTTTAATCTACTTAACGTTTCCACTTTGACCGAAGTATATCATGAAACCGTAACAAATGTAATTGTGTGAGATTCAGTTCTCAGCTCGCCTCATTACTGGGCGCTACCGGCATGCGGCACATGATGGTAGATTGAGATTATGGTCGCTCTTTTAATGGGTACACCTACTCTACACCTACTATACTATGGAATAAAATATGTATATACAGGATCCTTCTTAATATGCTGACACTTTTGTAAGGGTATGATTAGACCATTAAACTGAACAATTTTCTCTATTGGCTGTGTGCACGACGCTGGCGCCATCTAGCGCACTACGGCCCCGTGGATTATTTGTGCATAAAATGTTTGGATATAGTTTGCTATTTTATATTAAAATATAGTAAAAACTAAATAAATGAGCAATACTGACGATATTAACAATGTTATAATACCTAACTAGCCGGAATTCCCATTCTTTGTTACAAAATTCTCATACAAACTTTCACCACCGTTTTCACACCTTTGGGGAATGAATTGATATGACAATAAATACATCCCTGTTATATTTTAAGTATGTGTATTTGCTGGTTAGGATATTTGAGTATTGAGTGAGTGCGTGGATTTGCATAGATTCAAGCAAATCTGGACACAGCTTCGCCGTCAGTAGTTCAAATTTCTGCCACAGCGTGCGCTGCGATCGACTTGACAGTTCCCAACACCCACTTCGCACATAGCCAATTGGCCCAACATCGAAATCTCGAAAAAAAAATCTGCTGTCCCATACATTTTGGCTCGAGTAGGTTTGCAGTTTTGTATGGAAGAGCAGATTTTTTATTTTCGTGATTTTGATTTTAGTGCCGTAGAGAATGTTGTTCAGTATGACGGTCTGAGCATCCCCTTAAAAAAGTGTCAGCATATTAAGAAGGACCCTATATAGTCGCAAGCCATCGCAGTCCTTTCATACAGTTTAGTATCACGTAGGGTTCCACTTGGGCCTATTAGCGGGTATAGGAGTCCTGAATCTGACCCGACAACCACTAGGTACGCACGGCGACACATCAAGCTATACAAAACCAACATAAGCTGGCCGCGCGACGTTTACGTTACTCGACCTACGCGCGGCCAGCTTATGTTGGTTTTGTATAGCTTGATGTGTCACCGTGTGTACAACCAGTTGTTTGTTTATATATTGTGCGCTCGGGCAAATATATTTGGTGCTGATGCTGCTGATGCTTGTGATACACAAACGGTCTAGCCGAAAGACAACGCGATTTTAGGCCTGCAGCTGACTGTCTGAACCTTACAGCATTCGATTCATTTTTCACTACATATTTAAATACAATATGCATTTACCGAATTAATTAAATCTTTCCGATCACACTTGTGTGCGTGTGCGTGTGTGTTATGTATGTGTGAGTATTGCTCTTGATCGATTTCGGCCACGGCGACTGCATGTTTATTCTAAGGGTAGAGCGTCCCTTATTTCGCGGTACTATAAATTGGTTGAAAGGAATACATGGGCAACTTCTCACCGATCCCCGCTACCCCATCGTAGTCCGCGTAGTCCCAGCAACGCCCATTGCCGAGGTCCGTACCCCTTAGGGGTGCCCCTTGGGCAGGTTGCTTAAGTTCTTTCATTGGTTCGGTAGACCTACCAGGGCGCTTCGCCGTCACTGGTGTGGTCTCCCCATAGTCCGCAGTAATAAGCAGTAAATGCTCTCGGAGCCATGGTGTTTATTGGTCAATTCGAAAAAAAAAATTAAAGATGGGCAAATATTGTATTATTCAGGGTCCTTCTTAATATGTTGACTGTTTTTTTAAGGGGATGCACCATCAAACTGAACAACTTTTTCTATGGGACCAAAATCGAAAACGCGAGAAATAGATAGAAAACTGCAATCATACTCGAGAACCGAACCAAGTATGTATAATAAGTATGTGAGTATACCTATCCTACCATTACCTTCATATCTAAATGTTGTTCAACTATCGATTACACACACACACACATGTATACCCATGTCCTACAAACACTATCAAACATACAATCCTGTTCTTATATTGTTGTTACTATTTTTATAAACACAGTTTGTTTACTTACCCTTTAATTTTCTTTGTTCTATTATGTCGAGACGGAAGAGACTGGTCTTCACAACACAGGGTATCCTAGTGTGCAGTCTAGTGCTATCTTAGTACTAAGTTGTAAATCTTTTCTCGAACAATAAACATTTTTGTATTTTGTATTTTGTATTTTTTGTATTTTTGTATACTCGAGTCGAACCAAGTATAATAAGTAGGTAAGTATATCCTACCATTACCTTCATATCTAAATGTTGTCCAACTATCGATTATGTATAGGTATTCAGGTTTTGAATTCATTTGTTACACTTATCTACGTTGTATGAGAGGACCTTTATAATATAACGTGTGTGTCGAATAGATAGTGTGTCGCGAATTTCATCGGCCTAGGGCTATAAAATTATTGTATACGGCACTCGTCCGTAGCAAGATAGAGGCGGCCTCTATTGTATGGAGTCCACACGAAGGCACCTACAATTTGCTGCTAGAGAAGATCCAAAAGGCTTTTCTCCGATTTCTGTACAAAAAAATGTATGGGTATTATCCCTTTTTATATCCCACGAAGTATCTTCTGGGAGCACTGTGTTTCAACTCGCTACAGACGCGGCGCACCTTCGACTCTCTCACGACAGTGTGCCGTTTTCTGCGTGGTCAATCAGACTGTCCCGAATTAGTCAGCCGGGCCCTCCGCCTATTCGTGCCCAACAACTACGTGCGCGCGCGTCGTCACCGGCTGCTGGCCGTGCCGGCGGCGCGCACGGCGGCGCACCAACACTCTCCGCTCGTGCTCGCCCTCAGACGTCTCACCAAGCTGCTGCAACACTCACCACAGTTTGACGTTTTTGCTGACCGCTGGTCTGATTGTTTACGAGAATGCCTGACCTTCTCTGAGAATGTCTAATTCGTAAGATTAAGTTAAGTTGGAGGAAAATTTAATATTCTTGTTTGATTTGTATAATTACTTGCATAGCGTATTGGAGTTCCTCCGTAAAGCTGTGTAATTGTTTAATAAAATAAAATAAAATAAAATCGCATTACAATACGTAAAGGCCAAGTGTAGGGAGCTACGACTGCAGTCGTGCGGTCGTGATCTACTATACTAACTAATTAACATACTATTTGCATAGATCATTGTTATGTTTAGTCTAATAATGGCAATACACCCGACATCGTCTCAATGCGATGAATGATCGATCGTGCAATGACTTTTATAATTATTTACTTCACATAAATAAGATGCCATCATCATCATATCAGCCCAAGGATCGCCACTTCGCCACAACGACCGGTCCTGCGCTGCCCTCATCCAATAGGTTCCCGCCGCGCCACCTACACCAGGTCCACCTTGTGGGGGGCTCACTGCTTACCCACGCTGCGTTTTCCGGTACGCGGTCGCCCCTCGAGAACTCTTCGGCCCCATTGGCCGACGGTTCTCTGCGAGCAATATGACCCGCCCGTTGCCACTATAATTTCGCAATGTCGGCTACACTGGTTCTGTGGTTCTCCTGTGAATCTCTTCATTTTCTGATTCGATCTCGTACAGAAACTCCGAGCATAGCCCTCTCCATCTCTCCATTTTAATGCACCACAGCGTTATCGATATCAAACAGGCGTACTTCCTAATTAATATGCCTATGATGAAGCCTGATATAAAATAAATTTAAATTACATCAAGTAGGTATTCTACCAACTACTACGAAGATATTGCATAGTAGAGATCAGTCACAGATATAAAAAAAAAAAAATTATCCAGCAATGCCCAGTGGAGCGAGGAGTAGGCGCCCGCGTCGCGCGTCGGCGCCGGCGCATGAAGGGCACGCGCCGCTCAGCCGACGCCGCCGCCGCCGGCGCCGACGCAGCGAGGCGACTCACCGGTACTAACTACTAGCAGAACAGACCTCGGCTTCCGTTACTAATATTATGTTACAGAGCTCTAGCATATGAATAGATATCGACTAGAAGCCAAGGGCGGTGGTGGCGCGTCGCGGAGAGCTATTGGAAACTCAATCTTGAGGTCCAGGTTGGACTCCATATGGATGACATGCCATGTACCAACGAGTTAATACCGACTGCTCTCAAACGGTATACCCACTGTACATTATAAGTGACGGGCTCACTCCCCGTCCCACTGGACAGAGTTTCGATACCTAACTTCTAGTGAAACGTGAATGTTCTGAGGTTTCAGAATATCTATGACTACCGCCACGGGTAGGGCTGCCATCACCAAAATCGCCGTCGCCGGATAAAGACATCAAAAACCCCGGACATTTCAGTAAAATCGAAAAGTTTCCCCGGATAACCATGAAAATTTTTATGTTGATAATAATAATTTTTTTTTATTTTATTTTCTTTATTGATTTCCCAACAGTTGTTACACTAATACAAACACAACAATATAATATATCTCCAGAACCATTTAAACTAAATGTACAACTAATTATAGGGAAATACAGCTTGCACTGAAACAAACAGATTAACAAGTTTACTTAGACTAATGCTACATTTACTTACTATTAATTAAATTACGTACACAGAATAACTGTTCCGATCGCGAAAGTCTTTATGAGAGCTTATTCGTCCCAATCAAGATATACTAATAAATAATATTACTTACTTAAATTAAATCGAAATCTTTCCTAAACTGTCAGCAAGGCAACAACTTATAGCTATGTAAAACGGGAGAGGGAAACGATTTAGTATCAAAACAATTCAAGTAGCACACGAAGTCACGAAGATTACTTACTTACTACAAAAACGCATTTCTGCGAAACATGGCCAACGAATCGAAAAAAACATCAGCGGAAGCACTACAATCATTATATTGTCTACTTAAGCGAGCAACTACAGAGTTGTAACCCAAAACTGTTCTCCTCAGAGGAGGAGCCATCGGGGAAATACGATTACGGGGATACCTAGCCGGAGTACAGAATCTAAATCGACAGAGCAGTTGGGGACTGTCTATTATGCCTCTAAGAATTTTATACATAAAAGAGAGATCAAGTAAGTCACGTCTCTTTGCAAGAGTTGTCATTTTAAACCGCTCAAGTCTCTTTTCATAATCCGTAGTTTTCTTTGCAATTCCTACTGAATATGCTAGGTGCCACAGGAATCTTTTTTGTAGCCTCTCCAGTCTCAATGAGTGAGTAGTGTAATGTGGACGCCACACGGGACTACAATATTCCAGGATACTCCGTACAAGGTTGTTATAAAGCAATATCTTTACCCTACTTCCTCTGAATACTTTGCTATTTCTAATAACGAAACCTAACATTCTGGAAGCCCTATTGAGAATACTTTCCATATGGGGTAGGAATGTCAGTTTTCTGTCCAAAATTATACCCAGGTCCCTAATAGATTCCAACTCCTGTAAAACTGTACCGCCAACACTGTAACTAGACTGAATTATGTTATGCTTCCTAGTGAATTTAATATGATAGCATTTTCTAAGATTGAGCTCCATAGAATTACGCTTGCACCAATCGAAAAGATTATCTAAATCAGTCTGAAGAAGAGTTACATCATTAAGAGTACTAATAGTTCTGGCTATTTTCAAATCATCCGCAAATAGAAATGGCGTAGAGGACAAAAAACAAGCTGGTATATCATTAATGAATATATTAAACAGCACTGGTCCGAGATGTGATCCTTGTGGTACACCAGAAGCAATACCAAACGTGTCTGACTTGAATCCATTAACAACAACAAAAAACGAACGATTTTCCAAATACGACTTGATCCATCCGAGCAGAGATCCAGAAAAGCCATAAATTGACATTTTACTTACCAATATGTTGTGAGATACACGGTCAAAGGCTTTGCTGAAATCTGTGTAAATTACATCAGTTTGTTTATTACTGTCCATAACTTCCACGAGCCCCTCCACAAAAGATGCCAGGTTGGTGCAAGTAGATCTAGCTTTAACAAATCCATGCTGATGTGGGGTTAAAAAGTTTCTTAAATGGCTTTGAATGTAGGGACAAATTAAGGATTCAAACACCTTTGCCAACGTAGATAGAATAGATATTGGTCTATAATTAGAAACCAAAGCGTCGTCATCAGCTTTATAAACTGGCACAACTTTAGCTAGTTTCCATGCTTCCGGAAAGATCCCAGTGTGCAAAGATTTGTTCAAAATTAGATGAAGTGGTGTAACTAGATTGATTGCACAACCCTTAAGAAAGGTGGGTGGTAAGCCGTCCGAGCCTGCTCCTTTAGTAACATCAAGAGAATCTAGTTTTTTCCCAATCATATCACGCGTTATACTAAAAGATGAGAAACATTCACTGTTCACACCAATCTCTCTCATCCTCTCAGACAGAAAACTCGAGTCGTTGGGTATGTTAGATGGCTGGCTATATACTGATGAAAATTGTGTACCAAACATGTTGCAAATTTCCGAGCCATTGGATGTGACTGTTGAACCATCTGTCATTGCCGATGGGTAGGTACCAGTGCCACCTCGTTTAGACTTGATGAACGACCAGAACATTTTAGGATTCGTGGTTATCTTATTTTCCATATCCTTAATATACACATTATAGCAACAAATCGACAGTTTCTCACAGCGCTTCCTCAGTAATTCAAATGATATTTTATCCAAAGGGTTTTTATATTTCTGATAACGGCGCCTAAATGAATTTTTTTCTCGCATTAACCTAATCAACTTATTATTAAACCAAGAAGGAAACTTTTTATTTTTGTATTTTACATAAGGCACAAACATACGAACTGTCTCTCCAGTAATCTCATAGAACCTTTCCAACATTTGATCAACATTCATGAGACCAGCAAACTGTTCGCTCCAATCGATTTTCCGAAGATGCTTGTTTATGGAAACATAATCTGCCTTTCTGAAATTTAGTCTTTCGTTTACATTACTCTTTGGCAATCCATCTCTCTCCCCCAAAGGCAGGCGCAATTCTAGAGGGGGGTGATATTTATCTACAATGCTTAGAACATCCGAAGCACTGCCAACTGCACACTGTGGAATGTCCGTTAGAACTAAATCGAGTACTTTATTCATATGGTTGGGAACAAAGTTGCACTGATGAAGACCATTCAAATTCACGAAATCAATGAGAAGCTGCGACATGAAGTGACCTTCGTATGCATTAGAATTGTTGTTGACCTGCTGCCAATCTATGGAACTTAAATTAAAATCTCCAAGAATACAAGTTTTGAGATCATGTCTTTCAGAGACCACATTACAATTAGATAGGAAGAGTTCAAGAATGTTCTTGTCAAGGGGAGAACGAAGATAAACTGCACATAAAATAAACTGGCCAAGGGAATCCGAAGATGAACTGCTATTGTTACTAATGTTTAGCCAAATATCCTCACAGTCGCTCTCCCATTGGAACATTCGTTTAGAATTTAATTTTTTCGACACAGCTATTAACACACCACCCATTTCCATATTCGTGTGAAATCCTGTAGTCTCTCTATCTCGTCTATATACTGAATATCTTAAATCAAAAAGTTCTGAACTTGCAATGGAACTGTTCAAATTGGTTTCCGTTAAAACTACAATATCATAATTACATAGGCAAAGATTACGGTAGAAATCATGTGTTTTAGTACGCATTCCTCGTACATTTTGATAGTACACGGTAAGAGGGAATTTAGAAAAAAAGAACATACCAATTCATGCAAAAGATTTTAAATAAAAATTGATTTATAATTATTATACAATTTTGTCCAATGAAGCAGTATCCTTGACGTAGATATATCCATCGTCATCTCCTTTGCGTACAAAGATACGGCCACGTCTGATCCACACGTATTTGTAACCATTTTTTTTAGCTTTTAATCTTGTTGCAGCATGCAGAGCCTTGTTTATAGATGAAAGATGTTCTACGATGAAGATAGGCGAACTCTCATGATACCCAAGATAGGAACTATTCAACTTGTCCTTGATATCCTTACTCTTGTTGAATTTAATCGCAGCCGCCAAAAAGTTGTCGCGAAGTCTAGGAGTTCCAAACTGGACAATTATAGATCGTGGTCGAGTGCTGCTATTGTTGAACTTAGCTATACGCGTACACTGCGAGATATCGTTTTCTGTAATGTTGCATTCAATCGTTTTAGCAATCTTCGATACCACGGTTAACAGATTCTCGTCTTTTTTCTCCGGGACACACTGTAGTTCAATATTACTTGAACGAGCATGTTGTTCGACCTGGTTCAAACGAGAACTCAGATCGCTTATAGTGGCTCGCATAGTCATGTTTTCCTCTTTCAATTCCTTCATGGTTTCTTTAGCTGCTTTGTGCTCCTTAAAAAAGTCTTCATACTGTTGGTCTATGAATGTCATCGATTGTTTGACATCATTTATCTCTTCTTTAATTGATTTTAACTCTGTATTAAACACTGTAGCAATTTTACTTGTCAGTGAGGATAAAAGAGTTTGAAACTCTTGATGAACGACTTCTTGCACGATTTCTTTAACTCTATCGGGTGTAACTGACTGCTTTGCGGGTGATTTTTTCTGGAGCATATCGTGAACCATACTCTGCACTTCATCACGAGTAATCATTGTATCACAAATCTCAGGGGGAGAATTAAAAGCAGCTCGTTTATAAGGACGTACCGTAACATTTTTGTTAGGCTGCAGGGGGGTGCTGTCACTTTTACCCTCTTTTGGGATACACAAGACGCATATCCATTTGGTATCTCTATCAATCCCACTTAATGACAAACAGTCGAGATGATAAGCCTTTTGGCAAACCCAACATTGAATATAGTTGTCATGATCAGATACAACATTACAACAGCCCCAGGATAAAAATTGTAAGTTTGAATTAACTGGTGGACTGCGATGCATTTCGAATGTTTGTTATTGACACTGTAATAAAGGCCCCTGTACTGAGATATTCACCGATTACTTGCCCAGCAAGTTGAAGGCACACAGCAACAAATGCCCGTGCACAGGTAGCAGCAACTCGTTGAGGTCGCGGCGAAAAGGACGTAAGCGCCGTGCAATACGCGGTGCTTACGCGTTCTACCACTGTACTATTCACTGAGTTTGTTAGTGGGTACTTTATGATCACTTTTTCACTTTGATTACTAATTTATAGTTAATTCAACGACTATAACGGAAACGATTTTGTACTAAATTGTTCCTTTTAGTGTAATCTTCACTTTTTTACAAAAATATTTAGTTGTGATGTACTTTAAACGTTTAAAAAATTTATAATTTAGAGAGCAAACAATTGTACGTGTTAACTGTTTTGCTGATAGAATGAATCCAGCTTTGGTCGTTGCTGTACAATCTAAAATAGGTATTCTTTTTATTTTACAAATCCTAAGAATAGGTTGTTGCATTACGAGCTGCAACCGGGTTAAAACGAGCGTAACACTAAAAAAATGGAGTGTGCGAAGTGAGCTCGAGATTGTGCAATACGGCTAGATCGTTTCAATACAATATAAAAGCAGGAGCGAGCGAAGCGAGCTCGAGATTTTGCAATTTTATAGCGCATTTCTAGCTCATGCCGAAATCGAGGCCTTCTATGTATGAAATAAATACAAATCGTTTATTGCAACCATGGGTTTATAAGATGTATAATAAAAGCTCATGCATGATTTTGCTACATAACAACTTGATTGTGAAACTTATGCCGAAATCGAATTGGTTTGTGTATGAAACAAACGATTTTTTGCCATCATAAGTATTGAACATGATAGTCAAAAAATGAAGTCAGAAAATGACGTCAAAAAGCTATCTATATGATATTATTTTGAATAAAAAATTTTGAATTTTTGAACGTTTAAGAACGAACAACACGTTTGTGACGACCCCGCCCGGACGCCCCCGGACGCCCTTCAAACTAGGACAAATCCGGGGAAACCCGGACGGATGGCAGCCCTAGCCACGGGCAATATAGTCGTGAGCATAAGCTTGCATAATATTGTGTTGCGTCGTAAAGAAAGAATAAATACTGAACATGATGTTCAATATTAGCACACCAAAGACGCACAAGCAAACAAACTAAAACAACATTCAGACAGAACAGAACATCAAAGGCCGCCTGTACACCCCCCGCACCCCGCCGCGCCGCCCCGTCTGCCCCGCGACGACGGACGGACACCTGACACCAACCACATCTGCACATCTGCATCTCTGATTCTCGTGTCATTTGATGTTTTGTACCTAACATCTACTTCATATCTGTACCGATTGCTGAATAATTCTATTGTACCAATGACTTTCTTTTGTACAAACTCTAAGTTACAAACAGTTTCAGTTCGTTTTCTACCTATATATAGGTATTGCTCCTGAATGATTTCGGCCACGGCGACTGCTTCAACTCCGTTGTTGGCGACTGGTTTTGATGAGCTCTCATGTAGATAACATAGCCAATCTTCTGTAGGTAAAGGAAAATATCTTATACTTATATAGCTAATACCTATACCTACATTTGGGTTTGAACTTTGAACACAACGATTCTTCATAATCAATAGATATAATAGTTTTATAGCATTGTGCCCATATTGTGCCTATGAAGGTCGATGATGTCTTTACCTCGAGTGTTTTGTCAATCATTGCCAATATTTCTTTATTCGTAGGCCAATAGGCAGCTATTTCACAACGCATCTTCTTTTTGTACCGATATGAATATTGCATCTAAGATGCGAAGTTGGTATATTTTGTTAGTCCATAAAGCAGCCAATTCAATCGCTTTCTGCACAACGCTTATTTACATTCATGAAATATAAGTGCCAGTTCATAAAATTCCAATAAATTGCGCTGATTTCAGAATCACAATGCTTAAGACTAACTGTCCGAAATAAAGAATTATTAAATATAATTTAATGTAGGTATATTTGCCGAGGGGGTAGTCAGAGATATTCGAAAACCTCAGAACCTCCACGTTTCACTAGTAGTACCGAAACTCTGTCCAGTGTGACGGGGAGAGAGCCCGTGTCGCTACTTGTAATGGACAGTGGGTACAATACATGCCTCGAAATTGAAGGTTTCCTCACTAATGTTTTCCTCCACCAAAAAGCCAGTAGTGTAACAAATCAATCATACATATCGGTACGAGTCGGCCTGGCTGGACGGGGATCGAACCATCGCCTCCTGCTCCGGCAGGCAAGTTGGAGCAAGGCAAGGTAATATGGGATAACAATGTCGAGGAAGAAAGATAAGGTAGCAAAGTTTGTGATCGTCACAAATGGGGAACACGGTCGTGTCATGATTTTATGCATAATATTTATATACAGGGTGTCCCGTAAACCGACGCCAACCTGGTGCATGCTGATAGTTTAGGTCATGACTCTAAGCGGATTATCAAAATTTGGCTTTAGTAAAAGTGGCTTAGTTTTCGAGATATTGACAGTTTTAACACAGATACTGCATAGAGCATTTGTAGCGGTGGCACTCAAAATAGTGACTAAGGTAAAGAGTTTCACGAATTTCATAAAACTGTCTTTATCTCGAAAACTAAGGACCATTTCCTAAAGTAAAATGTTGTCAGATTGATTGATTGACTGACTGTTTTTTTTTTTTAAGTATATTCTGGTTAGGCATAAACTAACCTATCAGCATCCACCGGGTTGACGTCGGTTTACAGGACACCCTGTATACGTCAGTTGTCCAGTCTGTCGTCATCGGATAGTCATGTGTCCGCAAGCAGCTTTATGTATATCGCCGAGAGGAGCTCACGCATGACGCGAGTGTTCTGCTACAAGTTATGTCAACTGCAAGTACATATCTATCTATAGTCTACTTGAGGTATCCAACCGTGAAGTAAGTACCTACACTACACGTCGTGCAGTGATCCAACCACCACCATGACTAAATCTGAGGGAAAGAATAAAAATTAGTCAAGTGTAAGTCGGAACACGGATAGAGTAGCGGATGGGTTTCTTGATATGACGGGAACGTCATAAAATCACGAAATAAAACCTGTCAAGTGCGAGTCGGGCTACTCGCGCACCGAGGGTTCCGTAGCACACCACCACAGAACACAACATTATTAACTTAGAAAAAACACTTTTTTTTGTCTGGCACTTTTAGCGCAAGACCGACTCACACTTGGCCGGTTTTTAGTATGTGTTGTAATTCTGTAGAGATTGTTCTATAATCACACTAAGTTTGACGCTTGTATGTATTACCACTTTAACGATAGAGCGTAAAGTAAAAACGTTGAAAAAAACTAGTTTCTTGTCGAGAACACCCCTTCATTTTTAACTTTTTGACTTTTTTATTATTTGTTAACAAATCCGCCGTAATAACGCATAATCTGAGAAAATTTCAACTATCTAGCTATTACGGTTCTAAAGTTACAGCCCTAAATAGGTAGGACAGACGGACGGACGGACAGACGGACAGACGGACAGACGGACGGACAACGTAGGCTTAGTAAAAATTTTGCTCTACATTATACAGCGTCAGCTATCAGTAAACATTTCGGTTCAAAACTTTTAACAGGACGCTGTGAGTGGCTGGGACGGATAAAGGTCGAACTTATATCAAGAGTTTATAATTAATTATCTTCGTAATGCAATATAATAAAAGCGTCAAGACGTCGCAGGTCGAGCGTGTTGCGATGTGCTTGTGCAGACGCAAATGGAAGCGGATTCAATCAATCAATCGAATCCCACATCAGCCTACTGCTAGTCATAGTCCTTACGCCATTCCACAAGGTTCAGTGGTAATCTGAATCCTGATTCAATGCGAACCTGTTACCATCACAATGCCATCGGACCAACGTGCTGGTGGTCTGTCTACCAACCTCCGTCCGTCCGGTAGTATCAACTTGAAGGGTCACTTTGATACTGCCTTGGTCCATCGGCCGTCTTTCCGTCTAGCCAAGTTTCCTGTCCATCTCCACTTCATCTTTGTGATCGGTTACCCACATGTTGAACCTTGGTTTTTAGTCGAATTTCGATGTAAAGTACTGGATCCATTGGTGTATCCCTAGCATGTTACGCTCCATGGCTTTTTTGCGGAAGCAGATTACGATACGTAAAGAGACATATCTAAATAATGGCCAATCACGCTAACAGAATGACCAGCGATTCATTCGTCCCATCCGTCACGCTTCGTAAAGGTTAATTTGTAAAATTGATTGCGCGACCTTTGAGCGGCCACCAGTGGGACGTCAATGTGGACTTTGTGGACAAATCGAATGTACGCACAATATGTCATCAATTACGTGACATCACCCGCATAATCAAATCATATCAAATAATCATTTATTTCAGACCACAGATAGATCCATAATAGCGTTAGTAAGGGCTTAAAAACTATGTTAGTATTACAATAAAAACAATAAATTAAATTCATTACTTTAACAATAACATTTTTACATTAGATTTTAACAGCCCCAATAGCCAGACCCACCCAATGTCGCTGAATAGGACAATCATAATGACCGGCTATTGTTTTCAGGATGCTGTTGTTACTGTTCCGCAGTCGATGTAAAAGAGACGCGACTTTTTTGCGCCTAATGGCATGAAAACCATCTGCTCGTAGCTGCTGCGGCATAGTCTCTAGGATCCTTTAATTATCTTATCACTTACGACATTGTACCCGCACCTACTATCACTGTATTCATTGTGCCATGACTGTGGTATGATAGGAATAGGATTAAGCAACACCAAGATGCACAATACAGCAGGCAGGCAATATGCAGGTAGGTTATATGGCAGTTATATTAAAGGGACCAGGAGTGCGATTTTTGAAAATCATACGAGCGACTTGACATTCGCCTACGAATTGAGATTTTCATTCCGAGTGGTTACGTTTTTCCCTATTTTTGAAATCGTTCGGATGTGCAATAACCGTTTCGTTTCACACAGAAAACGTTTCAATTGAACGAACGAACGAATGAATGGTTTCATAGTAACATTTCAAATCGGACTTTACCGCCAAAATTACGGGATAACGGAACGTAGAAAAAAAGTGAAATCTGTTGACGTCTGACAACATTAAAAACGTCAAACATTCGAGTGGTATCAGAGCACTCGTTGCAAGTGATAGAAAGTGGAATTCAAAAATGGCAAATCTTCGATTTTACGTCATTTTCTACTACTCGCTTTGAACGAATGATATTCAAAAATCGCACTCCAGGCACTGTAGGCAAATGCAGCCAATCTCTCGTATAATACAGGTTTGTATAGGTACCTACAGCTGCTTTTGTTTTATCAGGGTGCGATGCTGATCACTGGTCACTGCAATTAAATGTAATTGTCTGAAAATTTGTAAACTATTCCTTAAACAAAAAAAAGAATTAAATGATTATTGAGGGGGGGGGGGGGGGGGCAGGGGGGGCAAATGCCCCGGGCGGCACTTTACTAGGGGCGGCAAATTCGGGAAAAAATATAGATGATTGAGATCTGTCTATAGGGCAGAGAAAAGTCGTGCTCGCTTCTCTCGCTCTAAGTATCTTTTTTAATCACTGTACCTACACAATAATCCTAAAGAGTTCTGACTTCTGACCACAGCTAAGACGTGGTGCTAAAAATGTCAAGCTTGCATCGCAGGATCCATAGCTTTTACTTAGGTTACTTAACTTTGCACATGTTTTGTATGTAAAAAAAAGCTCTGGCTCCAGCTCCAACCGATTCGTATTGATGAGAAAAGTCGAAGTAGCTTCGATCGCTCTTAAGTTTCTATTTAATGCATAGATAAACTAAAAGATGTCTGGCCACAGTGCAAAAAAATTTCGAGCAAGCTTCGCTCGCTACGTTATTTTTATTTTTTGCATAAGGGGCCGGCAAAACTGGTATGTGCCCCGGGCGGCAGAAACACGCGCTACGCCACTGTCCAGCAGTGGACGTCCATCTGCTGAGACGATGAAACAACTAACAACTTACATTTGATAAACTCAAAATGCATAGAGCGGAACGAGCCGCGTGCCTCAACTCAACTAATAAAGTGTCTAGTGTCACCACGATGCGATGCGATGACGACAATGACACGCGTGGACGATTCCATTCCTTCGCAACGCCCGTAAACGAAGAGAGAGAGATTAATTATTGATGATAGGAGCCAGGTATCAATATCAACCCGAAGCACGTCCACTCAGTGGGGTCTATTGTGTTTAAAGCAGCGTTAACATTTTACATTTATGGCCGATTTTGGCATACATTGCTTGCTTTGTGCTTTCTATTTTAAAGTGTAGCGATCAAAGCGAGCAATGTATGCTGAAATCTGCCCTTTTAAGGTAATGTAATCGCTGCTTTACCCTTCCTTCCTCCTACTTCCCTGTTTGTTGCAAATAATTCACTCACAAACATGGTCTTGATACTTATTGTGTACTGTTACAAAATGCTTCAGAGTCTTAAGACTGAGGACTGCTCAGTCTTGCTCAATTTGTCAGGATCTGTGTTATATAATCTAGTAGACCGAGATACGACCGTAAAATTATGCACCTATTTCTTAGGCGAACGAAATGTGATTCTAGTGTATCTTTATACAGGGGTTGATTCAACGCCGCCAAGTTGCCTAAAAAATCTTGCCGCAAGTACCTTTTCCATTATAATTTTTGGTATAACTTTTTCCACGTGTTTGTTAGGAAAGTGAATGAGGTGCCATCAGAAGGAGACTGGTCTAAAGTACTGGAAAAACTCTCTCAATCTGCCGCAAGACTAGGGTTGCCAGATTAAAAAATTACATATTTGGACCTGGCAACCCTATAGTTGCAGCAGATTGAGAGGTGGCAACCCTAGTTTTTAAAGTACTTTAGACCAGTCTCCTTCCGATCCGATGGCACCTCATTCACTTTCCTAACAAACACGTGGAAAAAGTTATACCAAAAATTATAATGGAAAAGGCACTTTCGGCAAGATTTTTTAGGCGACTTGGCGGCGTTGAATTAACCCCTGTATAAACATACACTAGAATTACATTTCGTTCGCCTAAGGAATAGGTGCATAATTTTACGGTCGGATCTCGGACTATATTAAGAACATAGTCGCATGTCAGGAATCCTTTGAGAACACAGCACGATGCAACCAACTTAGTAAATCACGAGTGCGTAGCATATTGTAGGTAACACATTTAGATTTAGAGAAATGAACCAACATTTTGATCCCATTTTAACTAATTTAGCTTTCCGTACTCGTCACGTTCTGCCAATTCCTAGATCGATGTTGCCAGAGCCATCAACTGAATGTTGATTCATCACAAGCACGAGTTTACAATCCAAACGTCTATGTTTACGAAAGGTGACGAAAGTCTGAAAAACCCTTCTAAATTCCGTAAAAAGAACTTTAGTGCTAAAGTCTCGTCTAGTTTAGTTCTCGTTCTTTAGTTTAGTTCTTTAGTTCGTTAGTATCTTCCAAACTATTGACTGTTTTTAATCTAAAAAAATAATTAAAAACACAGTCAATAGTTTGGAAGATGTCATACTCCAGCTACAATATAAGCAGTGCAACTACATAGCAGAAGCACAGTATAAGAAAGAGTATCTAAACAGAAGTCACTGTGCTAGTTACTGCAGTGGGTTAACTAAATGAAACGCATATGTTCATTTGTCCAAATTGAATTGACACAGAGCTGTCCGTAATGTTTCAATTGAGAGCAAGATCACGGCGCTGCATTCAATCTACTAACACAAACTTAACCTACATCTTCACGCGTGTCACACTTGAAGGATCGACAGAGAGGTTTCCTTTTACAAGCATGCCTTTGACAAGGTATCGTATGCATCAGTGCACGGAGCATTACGTCAACATTACCAAGATGTTGGTTCATTCATCTCCATACAGTTAGTATTTGCATACAAAGAATTTCGTTTGGCACGACGCCCCGGCACCGGCGCGGGCGCAGATGCCTTATACGAAGCCTCTGTTATATTAAATACAGCCTACAAGCATTGAGTAAGCAGTGTATTCAGGTCAAAAGACAATAAATAAGCCTAGTGGTAGCTACCGTTTGCGAATCTTCTTGCTTGAGGATCAAACCACATCAAGGCACGAATACGAATATGCCAAACATTACGTTTTTGTAACATGTGTAAGTTGGTAATAATTATCACTGGTTGTGGTTTCCTCCATTGTACTCGGTCCTACATTATTCATCACCGAGTACTGACGCTCAAAGGGGTGAGTGTTGAGACGACGGCTAAGAGAGATGAATGGAAGAGGATGACATATTGCGCCGACCCCAAATAATGGGAAATGGGCAAGAGAATGATGAATGATGATGAGTACTGACGCTCTTTGCGATATGCTGACGGTTTTCATTTCAAGGCGATGATCAGACCATCAAACTGAACAACGTTCTATATGGTGTTGTATATGGTAGCCAATATATCGCCTCTTCCATACAAAACTGCAACACTGCTTGATATGTATAGGTACAGAGAGTCGAAAAAAGAAAGCAAAAAGAAAAAAACTGTGGTACTTCCATACACCTCAAGACACGTTGTGATTGTATGGAATTTGACATGAAAGATGTAGGAAGTAACCGCAGTGAGATCTATTTACCGTTGATTCCTAATCTGACTGCTTTTGATGTCGACTGTCATAGATTCTAATCACAGTCCAGCGACATGCAGTGAAGCATGTAGTGTCGTCACACGGTACCGGTGCCGGCTGCTGGCATCTCGCCACACCTCGCCGGTCAGCCGGTCGGGCCGGGTCGGGTCGGGAGCCGGTCCCTCTAACTGTCTAACATCTAACTGTAAACGAATACTAGCGCACGCTGTGTGATGCAACTGCATCGAGAACATCTTGTAAGCTCTGTGAAAGCACTCCAGAGTCAACACTACCTACTAGGAAATGGGTTATCTTTATCATAGTTATGATTGGGTAATGCGTGATGAATTGACGATGTTTCAGCATAAGCCACGATTAGTTTTTGTACATGGTGGAAATAAACTTTATTTACTTTGAAGGCATGCGTTATAATTTTTGCACATGTTATTTAAATTAACTTGAATGAGCTACATATTTTAGGGGATGTTTCCGGTGTTTCAGAACATCAAACTGAACAATACTCAGAATTGGAGCGACATTTACTTATCGCGCAAAAATCTGCTGTTTCATATAAGTTCTGGTCGAGTTGAAGTTATCTATGTAACAATAAAATTGGCTGGATTCGAAAGGTGGTCTCAAGTACCTACGCCCTGAAATATTTAGTTACTTAATGCATAAAGTTGATAGCTATAGCCAAACCAATGATGTTAGTAACAAACAAACTTTTTAACAAAACAATGTTTATGAAATTTCTAATCGTTGTGCCTCCGTACTCCACAGAGAGTACGAACCAGTCGGAACAGCATTCTGAAAACTGTTGTTGAAAGTTGGGATAGCCCCATAATGAAACGGTGGGTGCAGCTGCATACCAGCCTGTAGACCTTCCCAATGTTGTGTAAAGTCCCATATAAAAAAATGAGCTGTTTTACTAACAATATGGTAAGTTTCTCTGTTGTACTAACACTTTTATGGACTAACTGTCCGAAATAAAGAATTATTTAATTAATTTAATTTAATTTTAATCGATACTTTATTATTATTATTATTTTGTTTTTTTTATGTGTGATAGGTAAGCATTTGACCCCAATCTCACCTGATGTTGAGTGATGATGAGGCCGAAGATGTAGCATGCTTACCTAGAAAGATGCCTATTCACTCTCGCCTTGAAGAGGCCCAGGTTGTATTGCTCAGGGAACAGGTCCGCAGGCAGGGCATTCCACTCCTTAGCCGTGCGCATTATAAAAGAAGAAGCAAACTTCTTCGTGCGAATTGCTGGTAGGTCAACGACATAAGGGTGGAAACCCAGTCTGCGTCTCGTCCCCCGCAGATGAAAGGGAGATGGTGGTATCAGATCGTGTAATTCAGTCGCACACTCTCCGAAATGTATCCTATAAAAAACAGACAGACAGGCTACCTTGCGACGATGCTCAAGACTTTGTAGCTTCGCCACCGAGGTTGGATCACCTATGAGCTTCCTGGCACGCCTGTCGATTGAGTCCAGCGCGGTCAGCTGGTATTGGGCAGACCCGTCCCAGAGATGGCAGCAGATTAGATAGAGAGATTTATATCGACTTTGCTTACAGTGAGTCGCGAATTTTTATGAAATTTCTCAATCGCCTCCTGATCGTTTATAGATTATCAGCAGATCGGTCGGGCCAATAATTGAGTCATCAAGTGATCAGCGGCCTGGTCACGTACTATACGAGTATGCTGAGCTGCGTTTGAGATTCGATTAATTGAAGGCCACGTTTTAAGGGCACCTTGCAGACTAATCATAATCATATTGTTACTAAGAAATTTTGTTGTTTACTCTATGCTAGGAACTACTTGGATAATTTCTTTGGTCTTTAAATTGTACGAGTTAGTCCAGCAATGCAGTTCACTAAGCGCAAACATCGTCAAAAATTCGTCATTGAAACAACGGCAAGCTTTCAATTTCATGTGCCAAACTCATTTAAAAAATTCCAACGATCTGAAGGTTGCGAGCTCGTCGATGTTTTTGACAGCGATGTGACGCTTAGTGAATTGCACTCCAGTTAGGCTAATACTTAATTCTATCATAAAATTTGTTTTTCCATTTTATCGACCATTGGCCTATGGTATTGCTTGGCAACGACACGCTGAAATCATCGATGGTAATGGTCAGTGATGGATGATATATCTACCTACTTCTTCCGTCGACTCGATGGCATGTCAGTATGTATGTATTTTCTAGCACAGTATTTTACCACATCACGACTGCGTGGTGTCGGCTAAGAACAGCACCATCCAATTTCCTCCCGTGGGTGTCAACCGAAGTATGGGCAGCAGCATCCTCTGAGTACACACATTCAATCCAACTGCGATCGCCAGCCCGCCTGCCAAGCGTGGCGATTATGGCAAATCCCCCCATTTTGAGGGAGGTCTATGCCCAGCAGTGGATATCTATCGATGATGATCATGATGATCATTAACGGGAGCAGCATCCATCCGTATGCTCCGATCAGGTGTAGGTGTACGGGTAGGAAGGGCATCAGAATAAGATCAGGATGATACTGGAGGGACCAAACAAGAAGATTTCCTTTATGGCGACGCTTGATTAGTGTTGAGTTGTTTATGTAAGGGTTTCGAAACGCCACAAAGCCAACGTACACGTAATGTTCACAACAATATTGTCAAGGCCTAAGTCTAATGAAATGTCGCTTTAGTCAGCAACTAATATAGTAATAACCGCGCACGCGAAATAGATTGTCGATCAAGCCAGCAACCTTCTGCCTAATTACGCGAGATACTACCTCTTGTGTCCGTCGTCCGTGTGTCCTCACTTGAATGTGCAGTTTGTTTAGCTGAACAATCGACTAGGTGCCAATTATATTATTCTCCTCCACAACAACAAAGACAACTGACATTTAGGTTTTATTGCGATACGTTTATATTTGCAAAGAAAACGTTCATAGCAAAGTTGAATGCTCATAATAGCTCGGTCAATTCGAAAGGTAGCATGACGAAATTCTTGCATAAGAGCTTAAGATCCTCTTCAGAAATAAATACCCTCCTTGAGGGTAGGCCTGTGCCCTGCAGTGGGAGGAATATAGACTGATTATGACATACCTAATATAATAATGATACATGATGTAAAAAAAATACTTTACATAAGTATCTTATAGGATGCTTCAGACCAAAAAACTGAAAGACTCAATATGGACCCGAATTAACGAGAAAAAATCTGCTGTTCCATAGAAAACCTCAACGACTACTCGATCCAGTGTAGAACGCGATTTCGTTGTTAGCCCGATAGTGAAAGTTGCCCAGTTTGATGAACTGAAGACCCCATCTTATATTATCTTATACAACGTGTTAATAAATTAGCGCAAAACCAAGGCAAAACCTCATACACCCCAACTGATTTATAACAAAATAATTAGATTGAAACAATAATTTCATTATTTTGATAGTTCATAAAGTTATTCGCATTTTAAGTTTTGAGGCAAAAATGTTTTATTACGTACTCATGGATACATTTTTATAATCTTGTTTTGGTAGTAAGTAGGGTGAGTGTGCCCGTGCGATGGGTTGACATCGGGTTCAGAAAATTTAAAATTTTGCAAACAAATTATTTAATATTTTGAAAAAAATTATGTATGTTGAAACCATGATAATTCGACTCTGCTCTCGATTCTAAACAAACTACTTTCTAGTTTTGCGTTAATTCATTAACACGTTGTATTATTGAGGGGGCTGACAAGCCAGCAACACTTCGACCCAGTGGGATCTTTTGTGTTAGCCCCAAATCCCCAATAATTTTTGCTTTCCTCACCCTTCAAATACTTGGTCAATGAAGGAGGCGATACCATTGAGGGGAAGAAACCCAGGATCTCTCGGTTTTGGATATCCATCTCAGAGGAGGTTCATGTATTTTGCCGCCAAGACATCACAGTCACGAAGGAAAGGATATATTCTATGGTCTCCTCATCCTCTCCACACGCTCGGCAGCTGGGATCTAGAGATGCGTGAGTTTCATCTCGTGCATCATCGTGCCTGTGGCGTTGTGGCTGCCGGTCAGGGCATCGACGATTGCTTGAGCCTTGATCCTGCTGTTCTGCTGTACTTGAGTATGAACCTGAAAGACCCCATAAGATATGTAATGCATTTAAGTTATTTCTATTCTCTCTTTGAACTAGTTCGTAGTCGTATCGTATCCAAAAATCTATTCTCGATCAACGGCGAACAAAACGAAAGTGTATTCCCAATAAGGTAACACACGAACATCTGCGTCGATACAAGTCACCCAGTGACAGTGATCTTACACCGACATCGACATTCTTAGAAACTGAACGTTTTTGCAACTGCAGTGCACAAGTTCTCTCCACAAGTCCCCTTACATGACTCTTATTAAAGCCTGGTAAGCGTGAGAATGGGTTGATACAAGTAACAACGCGACGAACTATTGTTCTAAATGATGGGAACGCTCGACGCGCCCGCGCAGTTTACTTTCTCGCATTGTTCTATCTCGAGGAGTTCTATCGCCAAGATCATTATGTCATAGGTCTTAAAGAACAAATTATCTGGGCCAGTAGAACGTCTTGTGTCCACAATTAACAATTAAGTCATGATGATCCCAATAAATGAACACTGTCTTTGACTTGACGACCAATTCTGATAATATTTATCAACCATTTCGATGTGACGAAAAGTTTTGATAATATCTATCAACTATTTCTATGATATTCTTTTTCTTTTGTGTCAGCATGAGCTCGCATGACAATCACTCGTGCTGTAGTGTAAAGATTAGCCAGCCGGCAATGCTCGTATCGAGGCTGACTGCTCAGGGTGCACCAGGTGAACTCAGGTTTCGTCACTCGGGGAGGCTCTTTCCTTGCACTGATTCTATGATACTGTTATTAAATAAATTAAATTAAATGAAAGACTTATTTATTTGTTAGTAGGTTGATTAGTAACAATATTTACTAAAACTTATGTTAGTGTATATTAATACCGTATCTAAGGCAATAATATTATGATAGGTATTTCTTATCGTTTGTTTGACTGTCCCAATTACCCACTGTTTTGTATGGGACAGTCAAATCTGGCAGCAATGCATTTCAGGATGCTGTTGTCACTGGTACGCAGGCGCTGCAGTAGCGAGGCCACTAGCAAGGTACCCGTCCGTCCGCGCCTCCGCGAACATGCCGGACGCGCTGCAGCGCCTCGACAGTCCCAGCAGCATCCTTAAAGCATTGTTACACTGGACGCGCAGCACATTGTAGGCTCGTCGCGTATATGACACCCACAGACCACTCGAGTAAAATGATTGACGAAAAGCCCTAAAGAGCGTCACCTTTACTGGCGTCGTACGACGTGAAGGAAAGAGTACAGTAATTATCAACAAAAACTTAAATCCAATTACTTTTTTTATTCTACTAAATGTATTAGTAATTACTAAGTAGGTACATAAAACTCTGCATTGTATTTCGCACAGTATCTCGACAAGCTTTCTACTGCGAGGGTCAACTTCTCCATATCTCACGTAGCAAAGTGTCAAAGCTCGGGACATAACAACGGCCGAAGCCTTGCGCTGTCGCAACACTAGTCTACGCCCAGCCGATGATTAGGTACGTTTTGTAACAAGACATTTACACGAATTACAAGTCAAATATATTATGATATAGGAGGTGTTATTGAGTCGTGACCGTCGTGTGATCGTGACCACGGCACCACGCCGCCACTCTGCCGCGAGACTCATAGGTACCATCCCATGTCTGGTGTCATCTCTAATTGAACGAAATGAAAATTGTACTGTGTCCTTCTTAATACGGTGTCCGTAGTGGTCCAGTAGCGCATCTCCGTCCAGGCCGATGCGTGGCAATCAGTTTTTTCGGAATTTATGTACAATTTGTAACACCACTGGCTTTTCGGTTAAGGAAAACATCGGAAAACCTGCATGCTTCAATTTCAAGGCATGTTTGTACCCACTGTCTATTACAAGTGGCGACGGACCCACTCTCCGTCACACCGGACAGAGTGTCGGTACTGGTGCAACGTGGATGTTCTGAGGTTTCAGTATATGTCTTACCCTCTTGGGGAATATAGTCGTGAGCATATATGCTATGCTTTCTTAAATATGCTAACGGTTTTTTATGGGGATGCTCAGACCATAAAATGTGTATGGGACGAACATCAAAATCTGCTGTCCCATACATTTGGGTCGAGTAGGTAGGTTTGGTTTGCAGTTTTGTATGGATCAGCTGATTTCATTTTCGCGATTTCCACGTTGGTCTCGTAGAGAAAGTTGTTCAGTTTGATGGACTGATCAACCCTATAAAGAACCATCATCATATTTAGTTGAACCTTTTATTTAAATTACAGATATCTGCTTGTATAATTTTATTACTTAGACATTTAATTTATATGTACCTAATATTATTTTTTGTTTGACATTTCTCATTGGCATCCCTAACATTATCTTAATAATAATTTGTAAGCCGTAAGGTAAGGCATGTAGGACTTAATAATTATTGTAACAACTGCTTGTAAAACTACTCATGTCTGACAAATAAATGCATCTTTATCTTCATCTTTATCTGTTCACCTTATTTTGGTAGAAGCAGGGCACCGAAATTCGATGTTTGCTTTAGGTACCTACTGCTATTGTTGCAAAATCGATTATTATAGCTATAGGTAGGTATATATAATAACCCACTGACTCTGAAATTCTTGCATTATTTATATTATTAACTAAAACTCGTTCATTATTTAATATTTTAACATTCCTACATAATATCACGTAATGTCACGCACGATAAAAATTTAATAACGTAAGATGTAAGTAAGTATTATAAAACATGTGTCAGAAACAACTGATCATCAATCAACGACCAGTTTCAATTAGTGGAATTAGGAACATTAATCAAAGCAAAGCACACATACAGTTCGGTATTTTGTATTCCATCTTTTTACCCGACCACAGATTATTTAATAGACCCGACTGCGTCAGAAGCAGAGTTTTTTGATAGCATATTAAAAAATTCTAAAAAAGTATCTTGTTCGGGGTGCATTCCATGAATTAATAGAATTTATGACAACAACCCGATTTGAAACCAATAATTCCATAGTAAAATAACTTTATATTAAACCACCGTAATTTAGAGCGTTGAACGTTTATTAAATGTCAGTATGGAATTTATTGTTTTGAAATGGGGTTGTTTGACGAGAAAAAAAAATGTGATATCATTTTGAAAACTTGATTAAATTAACTTTTTAAATTACTTGCCAGGCTACCGCCATACATTTTTTATACAGGATGTAGTCTCAAAGTTGACATAGAAAAATGTTTACCGCTGAAGTCTGACAGAAAAAAGTGTGTTCTGTAAAAAGTATGAAACTAATCGTTTATTTTTGAATTAGGGCCACCGAAAAAATTATTCTGGCTTGCGTAACAAATATTTTCATGAAAAAAACTACTAATTTGTAGTAGCTACACCTAAAAGTTGAGAGCTGGGTGGCGATTTTTCCAATGTTTAAACACAAATGACAAAATATCCAAAACTATCAAACTTGGAATTTTTTTCGAATTTTTCCCTGAACAGTTAAAAACTCACCTATCTCCTATTTGCGGCTTGACATTATGTTTTGGGACACCCTGTAAACGCCTCGAAATCGGAGTAGGTACAAAAATACAAAATACAAAAAGTTTATTAGTTTATTGTTCGAAAAAAGATTTACAGGTATGTAGGAAATTCAAAATGAAAGCTATTCTTCTTAAAGAAGCTAAAAGCTTCTTAAAGCTATAATTAGAGAATTCAAAGTATCTGTGAGGAAGCAGAGTGCACGACACCACTTTTGATGCCCGCATTTCACTCTCGCCGAGAATTCTCGCCGAGAACTCTCGGCGAGAACTTTCAAGGAAAATTACTATGGCTTACGACGCCACGAGAATAATGAAGGGCATCCACACTCTCGTTCTCGGCCTGTCTCGCCCGTTCTCGGCGAGAATGAAGAGCCGGCATCATAAATCAATGCAAAATGCAAGAGAATATGATGTTTCAAGAGATAGACGTACTTTTTGTTATAATCAGCTGCAAGGCTGATTCAGTATTCATAGGGTGTAGAGCATCTCTGTGAAGGGGATGGACCAGGTCTGCCTGCATAACGCCAGTCGGTTTAGAATTAGCAGCTATTGGAAAAACGTAGTTTCCTTGCTCATACGGAAAAACTCTTGTGGCTTTTAGGGTTCCGTACCCAAGGGTGAAAACGGGACCCTATTACTAAGCCTACGTTGTCCGTCCGTCCGTCCGTCCGTCCGTCCGTCCGTCCTACCTATTTAGGGCTGTAATTTTTGAACCGTAATAGCTAGATAGTTGAAATTTTCTCAGATTATGCGCTATTGCATATTAACAAATAATAAAAATGGCAGAAAGTTAAAAATTAAGGAGGGTTTTCAACAAGAAACTAGTTTTTATCAACGTTTTTTCTTCACGCTCTATAGTAAAAACGGTAATACATACAAGCGTCAAACTTAGTATGATTATAGAGCAAACTCTACAGAATAACAACAAATACTAAAAACCGGCCAAGTGTGAGTCGGTCTCGCGCTAAAGGTCCCGGACAAAAAATTTTTTTTTTTCTAAGTTAATAATGTTGTGTTCTGTGGTGGTGTGGTACGGAACCCTCGGTGCGCGAGTAGCCCGACTCGCACTTGACCGATTTTTTTAAATATTTTAATTCAGTTTGGAAAATAGGCACCAAAGAGATATTATTGGAATTATTTGGGATTTCGGAATAAAAACTATTTATTAATTCAAATTTTTTTTTTATAAGATCTGGCAAGAAGTCTTGAAAAAAATAATCAAAAGCCATAAAACTAAAAAAGAAAACTTTTTTCTTTTTAATTGGCGTATATGGCGTATCGAAATTTTTTTCTGACAGATAGCTGCCAGTTTAGATGTAATGAAAACTCTTTCGTTGTATGTATCGAAAATATAGATGCGAAATAAAAACTTTTTGGATTCCCAAAATGTTGTTTTAACTTAGTTCTAGTGATTCCAGATTCAATTTTCTTTGTTTCTTACCTACTAGAAAAGTAAGCTAGAAAATAATAAAAATATGAGGTAGGTTCAAAATAATGTTCTTTGCTCGTATATTTTGTGATCTTTTAGTAGGTATGAAGTCGGTGGTTTATGAAAAACACCTTATAAATAATCTATTTTATAAAATCAAAATACTTTTGTTCATAGAATTTTTCATCTGTTGAAAAATCGGCTCTTGAAGACGGTTCTGTTATACCAACTATATTAATAGGTAGTTTTAATAAATAGTAGGTAAGTATCTGGGAAATTTCATCCACATCGTTAAAAGCCATTTCCGAATAAAAAAATTGATTTCATTTGTTTGAAAAAATTGTGATATTTTGTTTAATATTAACCTTACATTTAGTTAGTTAACCTGTGTCTGTAATAATTTAATTAATGAGAGACAAATAATTTTTTTATTTTAATTTAATTAATTTAAAATATCATTATCTATGTTTTATAATAAGCAAAAAAAATTCTCAGCAACTCGAGAAAACTTGAGAATTCCAGAGAGAGAGATTCCTGGTCGAGAATTCTCGTCCCTCGAGGAATAAAAAAGGTTATGGAGGTGCTACTTGGGAATGTTCCTCCATTGAAAAGGGAAGATCTTCCACCAGGCTATGTGTGAAGCCTGGGGACCGGCCGTGGTCCAACAGTTCTTAGTTGGACCATAGATGAATTAAAGTAGGCAAGATTGCTCACGTCAAACAAAGAACAAAGCTCTCGTAAAACTTATTATTGTCGCCGGTACCTCGTAGTTCGACTTATTATATTAGATGGCGTTACTATACTAGCTGAAGTCGCGCCTATAAGTGGAATACCTAGTACCATCTATCGAAAAATTTGATGAAACTCAACTTCGATGCAGGTGTGCGTAGACCTAAGATGACATAGGAGTGTGTGTGTCTTTTAGCTTCTCGAGTTGAAAGAAAGATTACATTCGCAATTTTATAAAGTAGGTAGGTAAAAGGTACCTTATGAGTACACCTTGGCTTAGTGGTTAAAGTGTCTGCTTGATAATTCTTAATACAGCAGGGGTTTGTTTTTATGAATCACCACGACTTACCATGTTTTATCTACATACAAAAATGTACTCTGCTGCTGTTTACCGTTGAGGGTACTCCTCAACGGTAAACAGCATTGGCTTGATATTTTTCTGTTCACGTTCAGTTTTGATAGCAAAACAAATATTTAATCAGGATCTGGTGCAGAAGCAAGGAATGACTCCGTACGAGGGTACTCCTCAACGGTAAACAGCATTGACTCGCAATTTTCTTGTACACGTTCAATTTTGATAGCAAAACACATATTGAACCAGGATCTGATGCTGAAGCCAGTAATGTCTCCGTACGAGGGTACTCCTCAACGGTAAACAGCATTGGCTTGCACTTTTTTTTTCACGTTCAGTTTTGATAGCAAAACACATATTGAACCAGGATCTGGTGCTGAAGCCAGTAATGTCTCCGTACGAGGGTACTCCTCAACGGTAAACAGCATTGGCTTGCACTTTTTTTGTTCACGTTCAGTTTTGATAGCAAAACACATATTGAACCAGGATCTGGTGCTGAAGCCAGGGATGTCTCCGTACGAGGGTACTCCTCAACGGTAAACAGCATTGGCTTGATTTTTATCTCTTTCTGTTTAGTTTTGAAAGCAAAACACATATTTAACCAGGATCTGGTACTGAAGCCAGGAATGTCTCCGTACGAGGGCACTCCACAACGGTAAACAGCGTTGGCTTGATTTTTTTTTGTTCGCGTTCAGTTTTGATAGCAAAACACATATTCAACCAGGATCTGGTGCTGAAGCCAGGGATGTCTTCGTACGAGGGTACTCCTCAACGGTAAACAGCATTGGCTTGATTTTTTTTTGTTCGCGTTCAGTTTTGATAGCAAAACACATATACAACCAGGATCTGGTACTGAAGCCAGGGATGTCTTCGTACGAGGGTACTCCTCAACGGTAAACAGCATTGGCTTGATTTTTATCTCTTCCTGTTTAGTTTTGAAAGCAAAACACATATTTAACCAGGATCTGGTGCTGAAGCCAGGAATGTCTCCGTACGAGGGTACTCCTCAACGGTGAACAGGATTGTCTTGAAATTTTTTTGTTCACGTTCAGTTTTGATAACAAAACACATATTGAACCAGGATCTGGTGCTGAAGCCAGTAATGTCACCGTACGAGGGTACTCCTCAACGGTAAACAGCATTGGCTTGCACTTTTTTTGTTCACGTTCAGTTTTGATAGCAAAACACATATTGAACCAGGATCTGATGCTGAAGCCAGGGATGTCTTCGTACGAGGGTACTCCTCAACGGTAAACAGCATTGGCTTGATTTTTATCTCTTCCTGTTTAGTTTTGAAAGCAAAACACATATTTAACCAGGATCTGGTGCTGAAGCCAGGAATGTCTCCGTACGAGGGTACTCCTCAACGGTGAACAGGATTGTCTTGAAATTTTTTTGTTCACGTTCAGTTTTGATAGCAAAACACATATTGAACCAGGATCTGGTGCTGAAGCCAGGGATGTCTTCGTACGAGGTTACTCCTCAACGGTAAACAGCATTTGCTTGTTTTTTTTTTGTTCGCGTTCAGTTTTGATAGCAAAGCACATATTCAACCAGGATCTGGTACTGAAGCCAGGGATGTCTTCGTACGAGGGTACTCCTCAACGGTAAACAGCATTGGCTTGATTTTTATCCCTTCCTGTTTAGTTTTGAAAGCAAAACACATATTTAACCAGGATGTGGTGCTGAAGCCAGGAATGTCTCCGTACGAGGGTACTCCTCAACGGTAAACAGCATTGGCTTGCACTTTTTTTGTTCACGTTCAGTTTTGATAGCAAAACACATATTGAACCAGGATCTGGTGCTGAAGCCACGGATGTCTTCGTACGAGGGTACTCCTCAACGGTAAACAGCATTGGCTTGATTTTTATTTCTTCCTGTTTAGTTTTGAAAGCAAAACACATATATTTAACCAGGATCTGGTACTGAAGTCAGGAATGTCTCCGTACGAGGGTACTCCTCAACGGTAAACAGCATTGGCTTGATTTTTTTTTTGTTCGCTTCCAGTTTTGATAGCAAAACACATATTCAACCAGGATCTTGTGCTGAAGCCAGGGATGTTTTCGTACGAGGGTACTCCTCAACGGTAAACAGCATTGGCTTGATTTTTATCTCTTCCTGTTTAGTTTTGAAAGCAAAACACATATATTTAACCAGGATCTGGTACTGAAGTCAGGAATGTCTCCGTACGAGGGTACTCCTCAACGGTAAACAGCATTGGCTTGATTTTTTTTTTGTTCGCTTTCAGTTTTGATAGCAAAACACATATTCAACCAGGATCTTGTGCTGAAGCCAGGGATGTTTTTGTACGAGGGTACTCCTCAACGGTAAACAGCATTGGCTTGATTTTTATCTCTTCCTGTTTAGTTTTGAAAGCAAAACACATATATTTAACCAGGATCTGGTACTGAAGTCAGGAATGTCTCCGTACGAGGGTACTCCTCAACGGTAAACAGCATTGACTTAATTTTTTTTTTTCGCGTTCAGTTTTGATAGCAAAACACATATTCAACCAGGATCTGGTGCTGAAGCCAGGGATGTCTTCGTACGAGAGTACTCCTCAACGGTGAACAGGATTGCCTTGAAATTTTTTGTTCACGTTCAGTTTTGATAGCAAAACACATATTGAGCCAGGATCTGGTGCTTAAGCCAGGGATGTCTTCGTACGGGGGTACTCATTAGTACGAGGGTAAACAGCATTGGCTTGATTTTTATCTCTTCCTGTTTAGTTTTGACAGCAAAACACACATTTAACCAGGATCTGGTGCTGAAACCAGGAATGGTCCGTACGGAGGCACTCCTCAACTGTAAACGGTATATGCAAGTCAATGCTGTTTACCGTTGAGGAGTACCCTTGTACGAAAACATTCCTGGCTTCGGCATCAGATCTTGGTTAAATTTGTATTTTGCTATCAAAACTGAACGCGAATAAACAAAATTCAAGCCAACGCTGTTTACCGTTGAGGAGTACCCTCGTACGAAGCCATCTCTGGCTTCGGCATCAGCTCTTGGTTAAATATGTGTTTTGCTATCAAAACTGAACGCGAACAAACAAAATTCAAGCCAACGCTGTTTACCGTTGAGGAGTACCCTCGTACGGAGACATGTCTGGCTTCAGCATCAGATCCTGGTTAAATATGTGTTTTGCTATCAAATCTTAACGCGAACAAACAAAATTCAAGCCAACGCTGTTTACCGTTGAGGAGTACCCTCGTACGAAGACATCTCTGGCTTCGGCATCAGATCCTGGTTAAATATGTATTTTGCTATCAAAACTGAACGCGAACAAACAAAATTCAAGCCAACGCTGTTTACCGTTGAGGAGTACCCTCGTACGAAGACATCTCTGGCTTCGGCATCAGATCCTGGTTAAATATGTGTTTTGCTATCAAAACTGAACGCGAACAAACAAAATTCAAGCCAACGCTGTTTACCGTTGAGGAGTACCCTCGTACGAAGACATCTCTGGCTTCAGCATGAGATCCTGGTTAAATATGTGTTTTGCTATCAAAACTTAACGCGAACAAACAAAATTCAAGCCAACGCTGTTTACCGTTGAGGAGTACCCTCGTACGAAGACATCTGTGGCTTCAGCATCAGATCCTGGTTAAATATGTGTTTTGCTATCAAAACTTAACGCGAACAAACAAAATTCAAGCCAATGCTATTTACCGTTGAGGAGTACCCTCGTACGAAGACATCTATGGCTTCAGCATCAGATCCTGGTTAAATATGTGTTTTGCTATTAAAACTGAACGCGAACAAACAAAATTCAAGCCAATGCTATTTACCGTTGAGGAGTACCCTCGTACGAAGACATCTCTGGCTTCAGCATCAGATCCTGGTTAAATATGTGTTTTGCTATCAAAACTGAACGCGAACAAACAAAATTCAAGCCAACGCTGTTTACCGTTGAGGAGTACCCTCGTACGGAGACATGTCTGGCTTCAGCATCAGATCCTGGTTAAATATGTGTTTTGCTATCAAAACTTAACGCGAACAAACAAAATTCAAGCCAACGCTGTTTACCGTTGAGGAGTACCCTCGTACGAAGACATCTCTGGCTTCGGCATCAGATCCTGGTTAAATATGTATTTTGCTATCAAAACTGAACGCGAACAAACAAAATTCAAGCCAACGCTGTTTACCGTTGAGGAGTACCCTCGTACGAAGACATCTCTGGCTTCGGTATCAGATCCTGGTTAAATATGTGTTTTGCTATCAAAACTGAACGCGAACAAACAAAATTCAAGCCAACGCTGTTTACCGTTGAGGAGTACCCTCGTACGAAGACATCTCTGGCTTCAGCATGAGATCCTGGTTAAATATGTGTTTTGCTATCAAAACTTAACGCGAACAAACAAAATTCAAGCCAACGCTGTTTACCGTTGAGGAGTACCCTCGTACGAAGACATCTGTGGCTTCAGCATCAGATCCTGGTTAAATATGTGTTTTGCTATCAAAACTTAACGCGAACAAACAAAATTCAAGCCAATGCTATTTACCGTTGAGGAGTACCCTCGTACGAAGACATCTCTGGCTTCAGCATCAGATCCTGGTTAAATATGTGTTTTGCTATTAAAACTGAACGCGAACAAACAAAATTCAAGCCAATGCTATTTACCGTTGAGGAGTACCCTCGTACGAAGACATCTCTGGCTTCGGCATCAGATCCTGGTTAAATATGTGTTTTGCTATTAAAACTGAACGCGAACAAACAAAATTCAAGCCAATGCTATTTACCGTTGAGGAGTACCCTCGTACGAAGACATCTCTGGCTTCGGCATCAGATCCTGGTTAAATATGTGTTTTGCTATTAAAACTGAACGCGAACAAACAAAATTCAAGCCAATGCTATTTACCGTTGAGGAGTACCCTCGTACGAAGACATCTCTGGCTTCAGCATCAGATCCTGGTTAAATATGTGTTTTGCTATTAAAACTGAACGCGAACAAACAAAATTCAAGCCAATGCTATTTACCGTTGAGGAGTACCCTCGTACGAAGACATATCTGGCTTCGGCATCAGATCCTGGTTAAATATGTGTTTTGCTATTAAAACTGAACGCGAACAAACAAAATTCAAGCCAATGCTATTTACCGTTGAGGAGTACCCTCGTACGAAGACATCTCTGGCTTCGGCATCAGATCCTGGTTAAATATGTGTTTTGCTATTAAAACTGAACGCGAACAAACAAAATACAAGCCAATGCTATTTACCGTTGAGGAGTACCCTCGTACGGAGACATTCTTGGCTTCAGCACCAGTTCCCGATTAAATAATGTATTTTTCTTTCAAAACTGAACAAGAATAAAAAAAATCAAGCCCACGCTCTTTACCGTTGAGGAGTACCATCGTACGGAGACATTCCTGTCTTCAGCACCAGATCCTGGTTAAATATGTTTTGCTATCAAAACTGAACGTGTAGGGAACAGGGCGGGTGGGGCGTTAGTCCACCACGCGTTAAAATATTTTATTCATTGATATTTTCTTTTTTAAATGTGTGAGTATATACGCAAGCTTAACAATTTCAAATTTAGTTTTTTTTTCAATAGCCTGGAGTATGATTTTTGAATCTCATTCGGTGAGTTCAGCAATTGAAAATGTCAAAATTACTATGGAGATAAGTATCTTTCTACTGCTGATTTGACTTTCAAAAATCGCACTCCTGGAGTATGATTTTTTAATGTCAAATCAGCAGTAGAAAGATGCACGTCTCCATAGTAATTTTGACATTTTCAACTGCTGAACTCAGCAAATGAGATTCAAAAATCGCTCTCCTAGCAATCTTGTTTAGTATGAATTTTGAAATGTGCGCCATCTACCGGAATTCTCTATAACTGCATGCTACTCCCGCTTAGTATTATATCGTATTGTAGATCAATGAAAAAAATGTAAAAAAACCTGCTTATGAAATTGTTATTTTCAATGTGATGTTATGAAAATAATATATTTTGTTGCTCAAAATAAATAAATATGATGAACCATAACAGTAAAATGCGATATTTCGTCGATTTCAGACAAATTTTACTTCTAGCGGACCAAGTAATGCCATCTAGTGACATTTTAAAAATTATTGTGAGTTATACAAGGAAATAGCGTTCTATGCTTTTCCATCTTCTTTGGTTGGACCTTGTATATATATCGAATCTCTGTGATTATTTCTCTTGCGCGATTTATGTCTCGCATTCGATTGTGAACCTTATGTGTAGTAGGTTACGAGTTGCGTATTTACGATGAACGTTGTCTTTGTATGGAGCATATTTCCGTGAGCGACGGTATCGCCATCTGTTGGCATCTTTGCTATAATTTGTGAGTGCTGGACATCTGTAGTAGTTCCCCACAAGGTCGAGAAATCAAAAACCCTACTAGCGACGCCCACTTGAAGCATATTGAAATCAAAAGAATTGATTGATTCACAGATCAAAAAAATTGATTGAATGGATGTGATATTAACAACATTATCGTTTCGACCGCAAGCAAGCAGGATCTTCAATTAATTAGACCCTCAGCACACTGCACGAGGCACCAGCCACGAGACACGAGGCACGACCGACGCTTACGGAAGCTTACTTACCTACGTCAAGCACACACCAGCGACAAGCCAGCCTTGACTTACCGGTACTTGTGCAAACAAAAAACATCGCTAAACACCTCGACTTTCCTGTTTTGTTGGTTTAAACCGTACGTTGTGCACGAATTTACCACCGTTTCCTTATTTCTTAAAGTTCTTTAAACTATTACCATTTATATTAGTAACGAGCTTTTACCCGCGACTTCGTCCGCATAAATTATATACCAGATTTTAAGTCAGATGATCAATCTATCAAACAAAAAAGTTTCATCAAAATCGTTTCAGTAGTTTTTGAGTGATACTCGAACAAACAAACACACAAACAAACAGACAGACAAAAAATCTAAATATTGTTGATTTGGAATCAGGGACAGGTAAAAACCACGTCGTAATATTTTTTTTGTAAATATCTTCAATGTACAGACACATAGTATAAGAGATAAGTGTACTTTTTGCAACCATAAGCAGCAAGGCTGATTCAGTGTTTATAGGGTGTAGAGCATCTCTGTGATGGGGTTGACGTCGGTCTGCCTGCATATCGTCTGTCGGTTTAGGAGATACAGCCGTTCAAAGGTGAGTTATGGGTGCAAAAAATGGCCGATCAGCAGCAAGGCTGATCGTATGATACTATTGTAATATGCACTGAGGCTATGTGAACAGTACAAAAACTGACGTGGTTCATCAGTCGGTTTAGGAGATACAGCCGTTCAAAGGTCAGTTATGTGTGCAAAAAACGGCCGATCAGCAGCAAGGCTGATCACAGGATACTATTGTAATATGCACTGTAGCTAAGTGAACAGTACAAAAACTGACATGATCCGTCAGTCGGTTTGGTAGGTACAGCCGTTCAAAGTTTCAAAAATTTATGGTAATAAAAAAAATAATCATCTCCCGAAAGGATGATCATAGGATATTATTTTAATATGCACTGTAGTTATGTGAACAGTAAAAAAACTGACATGATCCGTCACTCGGTTTAGTAGGTACAGCCGTTCAAAGTTGCAAAAATTAATGGTTACAAAAAAATAATGATAAGATAAGATAAGATAAATATTCTTTATTTATTATTATTTATTATTATTATGTATCTCTTGTTGGTATTTCTCGGGCCGAAGCCCGGACCTTTGGAAGGCTTGCGTGGGGACACAGGTCCATCACGTAGAGGCCCCTTAGAGACACTTTTATCTAAATGCAATGGGATGCACCAACCGTGGTCTATCTCTGAATGCATTATGAAAATGCACCAGAAGACATATCACGTTCGGTGCAGAGACTATTGTAGGAAGGACAAAATAAAACTACTCGGGTTATGGGGGTGAACTTGGTGGGCCGGGAAATCTGGGTTATTGCGGAGAGACTCGGGACGCCTGCCATAACAAATGTCTCTAAGTTTGTCAAAAATGGCAGACGGTGACTTGCCAACTCATTTGATGGGCCCCCCAAAATGGCCGCTCGCAAGGAGCGACAAGGCGGCAACATCTAGTGAGCGGCTAAGGTTGTAGAGAGGTGAGTCTGCGGGCGCCAGTTTCCGGTGCTAAGCGCACCAGTCAGCAGGCCCCCGGCGTTATGACATTTTACACTTCCAACCTGGAGCATAGGTTCCGCTCTTGCGACTCCACTCCTGGCCGGCCGGTTAAGGCAAGACAGGAGGTGAGGGCCAAATCAATCCGGGCCCTCTGGAGAATCGGGTCCGTGGTGTCGCCAATCACCAACAGCTCGCCACAAGCTGCCCTGCGGGCTTATTATTATTATTATTATTTTTTTTTTTTATGATCTCCCGAAAGGATGATTATAGGATATTATTGTAATATGCACTGTAGTTATGTGAACACGTTAAAAACTGAGATAATCCGTCACTTGGTTTAGTAGGTACAGTCAGCAGCAATAAGTTGCATACACTTTTGTTCTACGCCGTAGTACTAAAGTGTATAATAACTTATTGCTGCTGACTGTACAGCCGTTCAAAGTTGAACAAATTAATGTTTATAAAGATTTTATGACTACCGGAAAGCCTGATCATATGAAAGTATTGTCATATATGCACTATACGCAGTAGATATGTAGACACTATTAAAACTGACATCATTGTCTAACAATTCACCGGTTATAAACGCTAAAATGAAAAAAAAAAAAACAACGGGTGGCACTCCGGGAGTGCCGGTAGAAGTGAAAAATTGAATACTAACGTTGTGCATTTTTGATATTTTGCAAAGGTTAGGGAATAATTTCGCGCAAATTGCTTTCATTATCAGTATGAAAGTATTTATGAGGTAAAATAAAATATTCTTTTATTTGCGCTACCGAACACAAACATGACAATTTATGCCGCTTAAACGAAACAGCAGAAACAGGTATACATTTTCGAGTTCGGTGACAACTCGCCAGTAAAAAATCTCGCCTTGCGGCGAGTTGCCACTCTTTAGAAATAGGAAGGGGACATGTCGCCTTCAACACCGAACTCGCCCTGAGTTCGGCATTCAGAAAAAAGGTAGACCCGCCCGGATTTGTGAAAAGGGCAAATTATAAAGGGGGAGGGGTAGGTAGGTCTGTAGGTATGTATGCAGGTAGCTAGGTTTGTAAGTATGTTTGTTATGTAGGTAGGTATGTAGGTATGTATGCAGGAAAATATGTAGGTAGATATGTAGGTATATAATGTAGGTAGGTATGTATGTAGGTAGCAGTGTGGGTGTGTGTATTCGTTAATTTAAGTAACGATTTAAAAGTTTACCATGTCATTCTAAATTAATCCAAGAATCCACCGAAAACCTGGGCTGAAAACACACCTCCACATACACCCCCTCCCCCCCCCCCTCCTTCCCTCCCGCATACACTCATGAACGAACGCACATGTCTGACTGAATCACATGGTTGCTTTCTTTAACTCTTTAGTTACTAAATCGTTTGCTCCTAAATTCGATATAATGAAGTTACGCGTGGACTCCGAACACCCCAACTAGGGTTGCCAACTTTTTTTAGACCAAATATAGTATTTCGAGCCTTAGTGCCCGAAAAAATATAGTAGATCGGGGAAAAATAAGAAAAAATATAGTATTTTTCGAATTCGTTAATTTAAATTTTTTCAAAAAGATTTTGTTTGCTACTTTTTGGTTTGAATTTTTAATTTATTGGTTTTTATTTTTAAGGAACAATCATTTTTCTATTTAATATTCGTTATAGAAAATAATGCATCCTGTAAACGCAGAAGTCGCTGGATTCGATACAGAAATAACATAATTTCAAAAGAAAAAAAGATAAATCTGACTTTAGGAAAACTTGTTGTCACTTTTCAGTAGTATATTTAGTAGAAAATTGTTTATGGAACAAATTGTGTTGAAGAGAAAGAAAATTGTTAAAATAATGTTAAGTAATTGGTCATTTTTATTGGACCTAAGTACCAATATATTTAAATTCTCTATAAATTATTTCCTCATCAAAATACAGTAGTTTTGCCTACTATATATTTTTCTCAGAATTATAGTAGTAGGGCCCCTAATATAGTAGGATACTATATTATATAGTAGGGTTGGCAACCCTAATCCCAACCAATGATATCTAATGCATCTTGAACTTTTTTGTTTCTCAATCAACCGATTGCTTCCAAAACCTGAGGGTCCGTGTGGACACCGAACATGAATCCAATGTCAGATTTGAGAAAAGTGGCCGCCATCTTTAACTTTTTGTTTATCGACCGATTGCTTCCAAAATCGATGTCTGGGGGTTTCTGTGATCTTTTAACACGAATCTGACGTCAGATATAAGAATAATCATATCATATTATATTATATATTATATTATTGTAGTATGCACTCTAGCTATGTGAACAGTATAAAAACTGACATGATTCGTCAGTCGGTTTAGTAGGTACAGCCGTTCAAAGGTCATGGCTGCAAAAAAATTTTACCGCCATTAAGGCTGGTTATAAGACGGTATTGTTATTAATTATTAACAATCCCAGGATCGTTTCGAAGACCCGGGATGGCTGAAATATCGCTATTAGAACTTGGTCGTGGTCGAGGTGTTCAAATGAACAACTCGAACAACATTAACAACTCGAACAACATGAAAAACTCGGGCAACATAAACAGCTCTGACGATTTGGTCAACTTATACAATTTTGTCAGAGTTGTCCAAGTTGACCAAGTTTTTCATGTTGTCCGAGATGTTTTGTTGTCGAAAGAACTTAATTGGTTTGGTTGGTTTAATATGAAAAAAAACAAAACTTGTCAGACGTGACAGCTGCGTGCCTCAACTTAAATCGTGAATTAAAAAAAAATCAAGCCTGTATCTTTCGCGAAAACTTGTGAATGTAAAAGCTCAGTGTACGGGCCTATCGTACGAGTGTAGACACCCTAAGTCATGCCCTCGAACAGCCTGTGGATGAGATCAGCTGTTTCAAACATAATTTCGCAGAGCTGTCATCTATTGTCATAAATAGCAACGTAACCACGGGCAACTCACCGTGTCACTTCGCTGCCGGAAACAGCAATAAAGACAGATCGTCACAAACAAAGCCTAGCAACGAGCTCAGCGAGCCAATTGGAGTTGCGCCTTCGCCGTGACGTCCACACCGCGTCTTGTGCGCGAAGTGCGCGGCACGTCAACGTCATCTCGTCGCGTTTTGACGGAAGTTTTTCTTTTGATAACATGTTTTGTTTATATTGTATTATATTATGTATATTTAGGTTGTAAGAATGTGAGCCGGCAATTCCGGCACGTACGTTTATATTTCAGGGTTCCTGTCCCCATGTCCCAGACCCCGGGGCCCTCCAGCCAGTCAAGCGATGCTTCATTAGTGCAATGTCCGGTATGCTCAAAACTACTTAAAGGTCAGAGAGGTTTACGAATCCACACAGGTAAGGCTCACAAACTCTCGTCCACCCCACCAGAGCCTCACACAACCACCTCCACCGACCCCACCACCCCGCTATGGCGCCGGCTAGGTCAGTACAAATCAAAATTCCCAGTAGTGAAAAGAATCCCACGCGGCGCTCGTCCATCAGTAGCCAACTCTTTGTCTCACTGTATTAAAGCAGTCATCAGGCTTAATGACGAGCGCAGCTGGGAAAACTTCTTCACCTTTGCGTACCGGACACTGCATGCTCAAATGGATGGCGTCGGAACATCCCTTACGCAAAAAATAAAGAGAAACTGTGCACCGCATCAAAATATTAGCATATCCCAGTCCTCCGATGCCGCGATACACGTAGGTCACACAAGTACTCAAACTCCTATTAAACCCCGTACTATCCTAAAATTGGTAGAATCCAAGATCAGTGACGGGGACATAAAAGGCGGTGCACAGCTTCTCTTTTCCAGTGATGTCATCGCACCAGACTCTCCGGAAACCCTTTCGGCCTTACTATCCAAACATCCACCTCCAGCATCGACTCTCCACCTGCCTGACCCCCCTAATCAATCCGACAGCACACCCGAAGCGTCAGCTGAAGACGTTCTGGCTGCCATAATGTCCTTCAGGAACGGCTCCGCCGGCGGCCTCGACGGTCTGTCACCGCAGCACTTCAAAGACCTAATGGGCAGTTCCGTCGGTAGCGCCGGACGAGCCCTCCTGCAGGATATTGTGCAGCTAGTTAACTTAATGCTGTCCGGGAAGGTGTGCCCAGGTATAGTTGACATCCTTTATGGCGCCAACCTCTGCGCGCTTAAAAAAAAGGATGGTGGTATACGCCCCATAGCAGTAGGCAATACCATCCGCCGCATCTGTTCCAAAGTCTGCTGCAAAAATATCCTTCCGGACTTGACACACCATTTCCAACCAATACAACTCGGCTTTGGCAGCAAAGGGGGCTGCGAGGCTGCTGTCCACGCAGCCCGCACGTTCTTGGAACTCGGCGGTGGGGAGGTGTTGCTGAAGGTGGATGTCAAAAACGCTTTCAATGCAGTAGACAGAGGCACCCTGCTTTCCCAAATTAAGGAAAAAACTCCATCCATCTTCAAATACCTATGGCAATGTTACAGTTCCCCCTCAAAACTAGTCCACAGGAACCACCTCCTTCACTCGGCAGTAGGCTGTCAGCAGGGTGACCCCCTCGGACCGGCTATCTTCAGCTTGGCAATCCACCCCATTATCTCGGCGCTAAATTCAAAATTTAACGTGTGGTACTTAGATGACGGAACCCTGGGAGGCGATGCGAGCAGTGTTCTAAAAGATTTGGAAGATCTTTTATCTAAATTCCAAAGCATCGGCCTAGAACTAAATTTCAACAAATGTGAACTCTACGTATCAGACTCCGTGGATACCGCAAAAAAACTTGAAATCATATCAAAATTTAACGGTTTAGCTCCTAACATCAAAATACTAGACAGTGTTTCGCTCCACCTCCTAGGGGGTCCCGTCCTCGAACAGTCATTTCCGGATTTCATATCAGGACAAATTTCAAAATTCTCAGAATCGTGCGGCCGCCTCTCTGATATCAACCCCCACATGGCCCTGACCATTATCCGGTACTGTCTTTTCGTACCTAGGTTTACATATTTCCTCCGCTGCTGCCCTTTATGGAAAATTGTCTCACTTCTGAATCCTTTAGACGACCTCATTCGCGGGACCATAACCCAAATTCTAAATTGTACCCTTGACGATCGCAGCTGGGACCAGGCATCCCTCCCGATCCGTCATGGAGGCCTGGGCGTGAGAAAAATTTCTAGTGTCGCTCTGCCTGCATTCTTGTCCTCCGGCTACAGTACCCGTGACCTCTTCGGCAAAATAATTAACCCGTCACTCGGTGATGTAGAGGTCACATACTTAGCTGAAGCCAAGGATGCGTGGTCACAAGCCTGTCCGAGCCAAAATTTTCCTCCAAACCCAAAATCGCAAAAGCTTTGGGACGAGCCGATCTGCATCAAAGTTCAAAAGAACTTAATTGACTCCGCAGTAAACCCCGCAGATCGTGCTCGTCTCCTTGCTGCCGGCGAACACGAGTCTGGCTACTGGCTACACGCGGTGCCCTCTCCAAACATCGGGACCCTACTGGACAGGACAACTCTGTCCTTGGCCGTCTGTCTGAGACTTGGGGCCAGGACAAACGAGCCGCACCGCTGCAAGTGTGGAGTGGGAGTGGACAGCCTCGGCCACCACGGCCTCTCCTGCCTATTTAGTGCCGGTCGCAACTCCCGCCACGCCTGCCTGAATGACGTGATCCACCGGGCCCTTGCCAGCGCCAACGTGCCATCCATCCTCGAGCCGAAAGGTATCGTGCGTGGCGATGGCAAGAGACCCGACGGAATGTCACTCATTCCTTGGAAACGTGGCAGACCGCTGGTGTGGGACGCCACATGCGTGGATACTGTGGCGCCCTCACATCTCCCTGCCACCTCTCTTAGAGTAGGCGCGGCGGCTGCCTCTGCGGAGGGCAAGAAGAGGCGCTTATATGCAGCCCTGGGTGAGGGCTACATATTTGCACCATTCGCGGTGGAGACCCTGGGACCTTGGGGCCCGGAGGCACGACAACTGTTTAAAGAGCTGTCGTCACGCCTGGTAGAGGTCTCGGGCGATAACAGGGCCGGCGCTTACCTCGGGCAACGTATCAGCATCGCGATACAGCGAGGTAACGCCGCCAGCGTCCTGGGCACTCTCCCGCTCGATAGCGACCTCGAATGCATTTTCTATCTATCGTAAGATAGATGGAAGATGCATTCGACTGTGCGGCGGCTCCCTGTAAATCTGTATATATTATACTTACGCGTACTATTAAGATTGTAAATTTGTATATATACCCTCTTTTTAGCCTCATTTCTTATATTTGTATATACTCTGTAAATTAAAATCGGATACTGTTAGATTTAGTTTAGTTAATAGTATATTTAGATTTTATGTTAGATATTATGTTAACATACTTATGTTGTTGTGCAAATAAATGTTCCTCGGATTGGACAACATGAACAACTTGAACAAGTCAAATCATTTGACCGAGTTGTCCGAGTTGTCCAAGTCGACCGAGTTGTTCATGTTGTGCAAGTTATTCTACCTACTGTTGACTACCTACGAGGTATGCTCGGATCATATCTAACTACCAAAAAGGATAGACTAAGTTTTCACTCCAAAATTTCCTTCGGCACAGTCCTCGGTTGTGTTGTGCCCCTTGATTTTTTGAACGTAATCGTAACTCACCTCTCTCTGCTAGCAGTGATTAAGACTACGGTTTACGTTAGTATATACATATATATAATTATTCTTTGACTACGAGTAGTATGTTCTGTAACTACTGACGGACTGACATAATTAGCATGTCAGTTTAACAGTACTTACATAGCTACACCACATAATCAGCCTTTTATTAGAGATCGTTATTCTTTTGCAACCATGAGCTTTGAACGACTGTATGTAATCTGATTGACGAATCATGTTCATTACAAGCATAACATAGCATAGTGCTTTTGACTATATTCCCCGAGGGGATAGTCAGAGATACAAATCAGGAAGATATCAAAGAGATAAAACTCTGAACACTCACTTTTCAATACTAGTACCTAACGAAACTCATAACCACTAAACTACTTCTAATAATTTTTAGCAGCAAGTTTCTTTTTAACTAGGGGTCTTCTTCTTATCGTGTGGACAGAGCCCTGGTGTCAGAGTTTTTTCAGACCGCCTTTCGGCCTCTGACGTGTTCGTTGGAACTAGGGGTAATAACTGTTAAACTGACCGACATTATCATGTCAGTTTAAATAGTGTTAACATAGCTACTGCGTATAGTAACTACAGTGCATATTACAATAATATCCTATGATCATCCTTTCGGGAGATCATTATTTTTTATTGTAATAATTAATTTTTGCAACTTTGAACGGCTGTACCTACTAAACCGACTGACAGATCATGTCAGTTTTTGTACTGTTCACATAACTACAGTGCATATTACAATAATATCCTATAATCATCCTTTCGGGAGATCATTTTTTTTTTTTACCATTAATTTTTGCAACTTTGAACGGCTGTACCTACTAAACCGAGTGACGGATCATGTCAGTTTTTTACTGTTCACATAACTACAGTGCATATTACAATAATATCCTATGATCATCCTTTCGGGAAATCATTATTTTTTTATTACCATTAATTTTGGAAACTTTGAACGGCTGTACCTACCAAACCGACTGACGGATCATGTCAGTTTTTGTACTGTTCACTTAGCTACAGTGCATATTACAATAGTATCCTATGATCAGCCTTGCTGCTGATCGGCCGTTTTTTGCACACATAACTGACCTTTGAACGGCTGTATCTCCTAAACCGACTGACGAACCACGTCAGTTTTTGTACTGTTCACATAGCCTCAGTGCATATTACAATAGTATCATACGATCAGCCTTGCTGCTGATCGGCCGTTTTTTGCACCCATAACTCACCTTTGAACGGCTGTATCTCCTAAACCGACTGACGATATGCAGGCAGACCGACATCAACCCCATCACAGAGGTGCTCTACACCCTATAAACACTGAATCAGCCTTGCTGCTTATGGTTGCAAAAAGTACACTTATCTCTCGTAATAACACTTCTGTTACAGTTTTATAATAGTTTAGATAGGTAGTACGGAGCGTCATAGATGCATTAAAACAATTGAACGTGGGTTGACGTGGGTGAAATAAATTCTTATAACCAATTTCGACTACAGGCGACACAGCTTTTAATAGAAAAACAGTCAGGTACGCAGGATCTATTAGATATGCTTAACATGTGCTTGACGCATAATATATATATATATATATTTATATCTTGGACAATGTCACACAAATTATCTAGCCACATTTAAAGTACCAGAATCTAGCCTGGACTTGTATTACGATGACTAAACAACGATATAGAATACATATATAGATACAAACATCCATGACTCGGGTACAAATATTCATATTCATCATACAAATATTTGTCCCTTACGGGATTCGAACCCGCGACCCTCAGCACAGCAGGCAGGTTCACTACCGACTGTGCTACCGGGCTGTCGCACAGTCGGTCGGTAGTGAACCTGCCTGCATAATATATGCACTCTCTCGTCCCAACCCTCCTGAATCCAATGGAACGGCAAACCGATACGATAAGAAGTGAGGTCAGATGCAGTGGCTATACAGGGTCCTTCTTAATAATTATGCTGACACTTTTTTAAGGGGGTGATCAGACCGTCAAACTGAACAACTGTCCCTATGGGACCAACGTCCAGAATCACGAAAAAAAAATCTGATGTCCCATACATTTGGCTCGAGTAGGTTTGCAGTTTTGTATGGAAGAGCAGATTTTTTCACAATTTCGACGTTGGTCCCATACAGAAAGTTTTTCAGTTTGATGGTCTGATCATCTCCTTAAAAAAGTGTCAGCATATTAAGAAGGACATAACACGGCGAGGGCAACAGAGATGCCTGAGTAATGGGATTATACGGGTTGGTAAGTTGGTTCTATTATAAACTATGACGTGTATCTACCTACCTATACGCCAGACCATGCTTGACTCAATAAAATCGTTTTCTGGTGTCCCTTAGGTACTACATGGATCTTGTTGCAACTAGGGATAACATCCGTGCGTTCAGATGTTTTTGCCATAGGTACTTATTACTGGAAGGAAAATAGGTCATAATTTCAGTACAATGTTAGGTTCCAATTATTATATTTTTTATTTTTGGTGCTTTTGCAGCAGGGTCTTCAACACTGCCATAAATTATCTCTGGAATTGGCTCTCTAATAGCCATGCTTTATTCCTATTGCTGTCTCCCGTTTCCAATGGAGGGAAGTCGGATATTTCTTTTCCCTACTCCTCCTATCTTCTTTGATTGATTCATTGCGGGTTCCAAGACAGATTAGAGTCATCCCCCGGGCTCACTGGACTTCATTGTCTAGTGTTGTGAATGGCCGCCGCTGTTGATCCTGGCTTCCAGGAGTTACAGCGGTGGGAATGTGTGGTGGGCCTATGCCCGATATAAATATCTACCTACCTATACCTACCCCTAAGACCTACCCAACTACTTTTCCTATAAAAAGTTAAATATACTATAGTATAAGAGATAGAAGACTTTTTGTTATCAATCGGCTGCAAGGCTAATTCAGTACCTATTCATAGGACGGACCAGGTCTGCCTGCATATCTCCAGTCGGTTTACGAGTTACAGCCGTTCAAAGGTCATTTATGGTTGCAAAAAATGAATGCATGATTAAGCTGGAATTATTGTAATAATATGTAGCTGTGCGAACAGTACAAGTTGATCTTCACCCTATGAATACTGAATCAGCCGAGCAGTTGCAGCTAATGATAAGAAGAAGTACGTCTATCTCTTTATACTAATACTCGAAATCGGTTGAGAATTCATTCGTTTGTTCATTGTGGTACTTAGATGAGCGGTTTAAACGATATTGGGTTGATGCCCGACAAACCCGTCGAACCCCATATACAAACACAAACCACATAATGTGACATTAGATGACGCTGATTACTATTACATTACGATGTGACCGCGAATGACAATTGTAATGAACTAATGACACTACGAAGTCAAGTTCAAATGACCGAATATTTTGTAGGTAGACAAAACAATTGCCCAGGAAATTACGTGTAATATGTAATTCGACGGTCGCCGCGGCTCGCTGCGTTTGCCCAACCTAGCTCCGATAGTAAAAGTTGTTCAGTTTGATGGGTAGACTCGTAGTTTCAAAGGAAGCTAATGATATCAATTTCACCCTGTATATTCTAACTCAAACAAAGAAGGATCACATCACGGCTTTCTCGCCTCTAAGCAATAATTATGATGGAAGAGGCAGCAAATGAAGAATGAAGAGAGATCTTTAGACCAGACATTACTATTTAGGATACGTTCTCCTCTATGCACAGTTGCTTGCTCTGTGCTACACAATAATACAGATTTGTATTGTTTATTTATTCACAGAACTACTACCAGTCGTCACCCGGGCGGCGTCACACCCGCTAGCCCCGACTGCCGAGCACTGAACTTGGCATAATGCTATCACCCCAATCGCGATCTGTCACTAAACAATACAATCACAATCACACTGCCTCTAACAATCCGCTGCGTTCGTTCGCACGGCTCGATCTATGTGCCGATATCGAACTGACGACCTTAGGACTACATTTAATAATTCAACGAATGCACTTCATACGTGCTGAGTTTAGGTTAAACATTCGATTTAGCTTTAATAGGCTTTAATGCGTGATTGTATTGCCAAATCGTTTATCGGAAGTCACGAGGTTTGTTTGACAAGGTAACCGCACTCTCGGTGGTGTGGTGAAGGTGGCTGGCATGCTGGCACGGTGCGCTGGATGTGCCTCGGCCGTATCAGAGTTAATATAAATATTATCGCAGCGCCTTCACACCTCGCGGGTTACGGAGAGAAATTAACAATTTTTCTTTTGCGAATGTCTGATGTCTTTATTGTCGTCATCATCAGCCCTTGCCTGCGATGCTCGATGCGGGACAGAGTCCACGGCCGAACAAAACACGCATCTTCTCTTATAGGAGCTATAAGCTATGTACTGTGATTAATCGAGAATGCGGTTTTCTTTAAGAGAGGACCATGTTTTAATCGGTCATTGGCGATACCGTGGTCGAATATTTCATTAGCTAGTTAACTTCTACTTTTGTCATTGTTAATTGGTTACTAGTGATGGTGTGGCATCGGCGTTCTGCCCGAATCTTGATGTTAGACACCCCGCATAACCACCTGGTAGATCAGTCTAGTCACACGTGTGAATCTTCATGGCCTTTCAATGCCATAATTGGTCTATTTGTTTACAAGATTCTTTCTTATCGTGTGGTCAGAGCCCTGGTGTCCGAGTTTTTTCAGACCGCCTTACGGCCTCTGACGTGGTTTTTATGTAACGACTACTACCACCGGAGGCCATCCGAAGCACGGAATCATTTTTCTTTTCAGACAATCAGGTGATTCAGCCTGCAATGTCCTAACCAACTGGGAAAAAACGCACAAAGTGACATATCACTAGGTGTCCCCCGTGGGAATCGAACCCACGACCTCCGTGTCGAGAGCCAAAGCTCTTAACCATTAGACCACGGAGGCAGTTCAGTTACAAGATTAAAAAGACAACATTTTAAAACGCAATTAAGCTCCTTGACGGTTATAACAGAGCGTTACAAAATACTCACTGGTCCCTACAGACTTGTAAATATAATAGACTGACATTGTTGATCCAGACGAGGACACATTGTGAGTGTGAACCCTTCCCCTCAGCGGAGCGTGACCGGGTAAACCCTGGTCCCCTATGAACACAATTAATGCACAGAACTAGCCGCTGCAAGGTCGACCAGACGAGCTGCGCTTCGCTAAGCTATGAACTACCTACTCGGGAATACGACGCAACGTCGAAAATCTCTGGAATCTTTTTGATGCTTCTTTTTTTCACTACCATAAGCTCTAATAAACTTTATGATTATACCTAGGTACCTAGTACCTCTACTTATTTTATTTTAATAGGTCTTATGTTATAAAGATCTGTTTGTTAATAAGGGTTGTTGTACCACAGAGTACTATAATTACTTCCGTAAGTGGTACTATTGACACTATTGTAGATTGTACGCGAAAAGCTGTCCAATATAAAACTGCTGTACCTACCCGACTTAAATGTATGGGATAGCAGATTTTTTTTCGCGTTTACTAAGGTAGGTAGGCTTCTTAGTGAAAGTTGTTCAGTTTGGTGGTCTGAGTTCACCATTTCAGTATTTGCTAGGCTGTCACTTACACCAGTACCTATCTAAACTATTATAAAACTGTAACAGAAATGTGTCTGCACATTGAAGATATTTACAAAAAAAGAATTACGACATGGTTTTTACATGTCCCTGATTCCAAATCAAAAATTTTTGGATTTTTTGTCTGTCTGTTTGTTTGTTTGTAGGTTTGTTTGTTTGGGTGTTTGTTTGTTCGAGTATCACGCAAAAACTACTGAACCGATTTTGATGAAACTTTTTTGTTTGATAGCTTATCATCTGACTTAAAATCTGGTATAGTATAATTTATGTGGCAGGTAAAAGCTCGTAGGTAATAAATGCCTCAATAAATACAGTATTATCGAAAATGTACAATCGAGTAGCCATTAGGTGTATAAGCTATTCTCGCCAGTAGTGGTTGATGTTCGTGCGCAAAAAGCAGAACTAATTATCTCGTGCTAAATATAACTCTACTCGACTATACATTAATACCTGTATTTTATTTCAAAGCGCCATGTTTCTCGAATGCACATCGATTAATTTTGAAAATATCTAGCCTCAAAACTGAAGGTAGACTATTGTTAGGTATCGATCGAACCGATCGAACGATGATGTTTTGGACACAGAGAAGAGCTTTATTGTTATCATAACACTATAAATTATTTTTCGCGCTAATAACTAGGTAGTGCCGGTAGTACATACATACATACATACAGGGTGTAACAAAACACCCTAGTAATACTTAAAGGGGTGCTTCAGACCATCAAACTGAACAACTTTCACCATGGAGCCAACATCGAAATCGAGAAAAAAAAATCAGCTCTTTAGTACTAAACTGCAGTACCGTCTCGACTCAAATGTATGGGACGGCAGATTTTTTTTATTTTTTCTCGACGTTGGCTCCATAGTGAAAGTTGTTCAGATTGATGGTCTGAAGCACCCCCTTAAGTATCACTAGGGTGTTTTGTTACACCCTGTATAATACATATTACTCACGCTTGTGTCCCATTGGGGTAGGCAGAGACACTGGATCGCCATCGGCTATGATCCTGACACAGTCATAGTGTGTGCGTAGTGCCGTATGGATTTAGTAAAAACCATTTATCGGTTTTACTAAGGCCAATAAGTCTAATTAACTAATATTAGTACCTTAGTACGCAGTTATAACACTATAACACACCGGCTGTAAACTATAATCTCTCTGTGGCTCGGGCACACGCTTCCAAATACTGTATTATATTATTACGAGCTTTTACCCGCGACTTCGTCCGCATAAATTATATACCAGATTTTAAGTCAGATGATAAGCTATCAAACAAAAAAAGTTTCATCAAAATCGGTTCAGTAGTTTTTGCGTGATACTCGAACAAACAAACACCCAAACAAACGAACAAACAAACAAACAAACAGACAGACAAAAAATCCAAAAATTGGTGATTTGGAATCAGGGACAGGTAAAAACTATGTCGTAATTTTTTTTTGTAAATATCTTCAATGTACAGACACACTTCTGTTACAGTTTTATAATAGTTTAGATACCCAATGTGTATCGCACATTATACTATTCAATGGATCTCATTATTGGTAATGACTGTTTCACTCCATTTATAACATAAGTAGCTAGCTGCTTTCCTTTCAGAAACTTACATTTATATCGGCTTGATGGAGTTATAAGTTACAACCATAATCCCTATCGGGGTTTTCGGTAGCTTTGCTACAACTACCAAGTACCTACCAACTATCTTTTGAAGCATGTTTTAGCAATCGAAGGGAAATTTTACGTGTCAAGTGGATAAGCCTATATCGCCCACAGAGACACTGTGAGCACCCTTATGCCTAAATCGCCTTGTACCTAAATATGACACCCACACACAATAAGAAAAGTGCAAGGTGAAAGGCCATTACAAACCGGAACCCCTTGGCTTCTTCTCCCATAGGTAAATACTCAGATAAAGTATGATGGAAACACCACTGGCTTTTCGGTAGGAAAACCTCGTGAGGAAACCTGCATGCTTCAATTTCGATGCATGTATCGTACCTACCTACTGTCCATTACAAGTGGCGATGGGCTCACTCCCCGTCACACTGGAAAGAGTTTCGGTACTACTAGTAGTGAAACGTGGATGTTCTGAAGTTTCAGAATATCTCTGACTACCCCCTCGGGGAATATAGTCGTGAGCATATGCTAAGTATGATGGAAAGTTGAAGCTTGCAGCTACGTGGAAAAAGAAAAATCTACCAACTGTTGGCTTCCTTTCCTGCACTTTGTAGTCGCCCTTGGAAAGTTGGCCCATTACTTTCAGTACGGTAGAAGCGTGAGGCTCAATCAACTCATATAGGTACTTTATCTTAGGGTAAATTAGAGTAGATTTCTTCATAAAAGTGTCAATGGGCAAAGCAAATGTGAACAGGTTCTCGGCAACATACAGCTCTCGGTTCCATACCAACTTCCAAGAAAGCCAATCACAAAGACCTTTCATCCGCCCCCTAGCAGAACCAACATTGGCAGTCACTCACCTTTTGCTAGACTTTGTACAGAGTTCAACAGGGTTAGTGCGGGACTGCCAGATCTGGATATCTTTTTTGACTCGACCAATAAATTCAAAAATACAATACGAAAGTATCTATCTCACCCACTAACTCCAGTTCCAAGATTCTAAATTATTATTATTATTATTGCTTGCTAGTATCCACAAATATCGTCCTCTTCTAAATTGTTATGTTGTAATTTCTACTGCTTCTAGATTTAATCATGATTGTAATACCATGTGATTTTTGAATGTTGTGTATACCTTTAATTGGCCTATGTATTAGCGACTAGATTAATATGGAAATTTTGTTTGTAATGCGAAATACTTTAAGCTACCTTAGGTGTACCTATTAAATAAATAAATTAATTAATTACAGAAACTATTCAAAATGAACTCAGCCTCACCTGGTGCGGCTCCAAAAGGTGCTCTTTGAGAAGCACTGTCGTAAACGATACAATCTTTACCAAGAAAATCGAAATATTAATTCTCATTGACGATTTCAACTAGGTACAACTAGATATGATAAGAATAAGAAGTGATAACCGGCAGCCACACGGTGAGGGTATCAGAGATGTCGATGATGCATGATGGAGGAACTATTTATCTGGGTTGGTGTTTTCGAAGCCGGACTCCACACGGCATAGTCTTTATAAGTCAGTGGACCCCACTTAACAACTAATGTGTATCATAGTGGTTACACTCTATTTAACTCTCGTTGTGGATGCGTCTATGTGGTCAAATTATAGCCTACGATACGTTACACACAATATAGGCATTATAACAACGATACGTGCTATGGTCGCGGGCCATGACATATTATCATTTTGTAGTTGCATTGTGAACGTATTACGACAGTGATTGAATAATTTGTTTTTAGCAAAGTGACATAAATAAGTGGTATATTTAGCCAAACGTTACAGCACATTAGAAACAATTTGTTGCGTTGTAAAGTTGATTGTTTCGTTGTATAGTATAAGAGATAAGCGTACTTTTGGTAACCATCAGCTGCAAGGCTGATTCAGTATTCATAGGATGTAGATCATTTCTGTGATGGTGATGGACCAGGTCTGCCTGCATAACTCCAGTCGGTTTAGGAGTTACAGACGTTTAAAGATCTGTAAAAAATTTACGATCAGCTGTATCGTATCGTATCGCTTATTGTAGCATCTATACCTACACTGTAACTGAACAGTACAAAAACTGACATGAACTGCCAGTCGGTTTAGGAGATACTTACAGCCGTTCAAAGGTCCGACCCATGAACGGCTGTATATCCTAAACCGACTGATGAACCATGCCAGTTTTTGTTTGGTCAGTCTGTGCAGTTATGCAGGCAGACCAGACTGGTCCAAACCCCATCACAGAGATACTTTTCACCCTATGAACACTGAATAAGCCTTGCAGCTGATGGTTAATAAGAGTACACTTATCTCTTATACTAGAAGAGGCGTCTAGTAAACAACTCAATGCTCAGTAATTGTAAATACAGACCTTGTGCTAGGTGCTACTTATGTGAAGTGCATATTAATTTGATTCACACCTTATTGTGTATTAGTATTATTATTTTGGGAGGGTTATTGCAAGCCGAGGCTTATAGCACTGCGACCGTTGCTTGGTCTTTTGTGTTCGCCCCATGCTGGCCTATATTTTACACATACGCTACGAATCTGTTGGAGCCAAAGCTTTTTAGATAACCTAAGTAAAAGCTTTGGATTGAGCGAAGCAAGCTCGAAATTTTTAGCACCACATCTTAGCTGTGGTCAGAACTCAGAACTTTTTTTACTGGGATTACGTATAGGTACAGTAACTTAGAGCGAGTAGCGAGCGAGCTCGACTTTTCTCTGCTCTGCGTATTGGTTATAGGACACAGCTTATTCAATCTATATTTTTCCAAGATTTTTCCCGATTTTTTGCGCCCCCCAGCACCTCCTGGAAATAAGTACTAGATGTAATGTCTTCAGTTTCCCAATGGACGAGCATTATAATCTACGTAAGAAATGAGCGTAACTTCACTAAATTCAATGTTGTATAAAGTTTAATTGTGTAACACGTCCGCAATGCATCGTTGATTCTCAACAATGAAACCGTTGAGTTGCAGTTACTGTTGCTCCACACCCTTAACCTGGCGCTGTAGATCATTTAACATTAAGATATTCGGCGTCATTCGACTAATATGAAACTACGCTAAATTAGCGCCTGATGATTTTAGTGTCCGTTCTGACAACACGTTTGGTAACTAGGATATTAGTTGGAGGCGCACAGGCGGCGGCGCGGCTGATTAGGTAAGTACTTAGTAGTACTTTAGGTACCTACTTATCCGTCTATCTTGGTGGCTTGATAATATGCTGATAGCAAGATGATCACTAATATACTTTCACCAATTTATCTAAACTGGCATATCGAATCAAATAGGCATATCCTTACAATCCCACGTGCTGGAATATTGACTGCTCTCGCTTATTCGTGTGAGGGATGTTTGGCCTATGACGTGTAGACCTAAGTTGATGATGAAATTAAAATAAAATGACGTCATAAATTTCTTAAATGTATATTTTATTATCTACTTAATTACCTATTTATGTTATCTCTTATCTATCACAATCGGCGACTTCCCTGTCGAACACGTACACGAGGAGGGGCGTCCTCCAGGCGACGGCGAGCGGCTCCAGCTCGTCGTGCTGCTGCCAGTAGTAGAACACCTCTCCTGCGTACCCCTCCCCCCCACCGCGCTGCGCCACCCGTCCCCCGCGCGCGTCTGCAGGCGTCAGCACGCGCAGACCACGCGTGTGTATCGCCGGCTCGTCCGGGTCGGCGCGGCAACGCAGCCGCTCCAGCGCCGGGTGCAGCCGCAGCTCGGCGAGCAGCGCGCCCGGCAGCGACGCGTCCACGTCCAGCGTGCGCAGCGCCGGCAGCGCCGCCGTCAGCCGCGCCACCCCGCGCGACGTGAGGCGTGTGCGCCACGCCTCCACCGCGCGCAGGCCGCGCTGCGCGCCCAGCGCCGACACGTGCTCGTCCCCGAACCACGTCGCGCTTAGCGTCAGCTCGCGCAGGTCGCACGCGAGCGCGCGCAGGAACTCGTCGAGCGCGCGCGGCCGCAGCATGCGCGCGCCCGTCACGTGCAGCCGCCGCAGCGCCCCGAGCCGCGCGAGCCGCAGCGCGCCCGCGCGCCGCAGCATCCAGCACGAGTACAGCTGCAGCTCGACGAGGTTCGGGCACCCGGCGACGACCGCGTAGTGGCGGTCCTGCAGCTCCGTGCAGCGCAGCGTCAGCTCGCGCAGGTGCGGCGCGCGCGCGGCGAGCAGCGCGGTCAGGGCGCGCGGCGGGTAGTGCAGCGCGCGCCCGAACATGTGCAGCGCGCGCAGCTCGGAGGCGGCGGCGGCCAGCGCGCGCAGGGCGGCCGGCGCCGCGGGCTCGTTCAGCACGAGGCAGCGCAGGCGCGCGGCGGTGGGCGCGAGGGTGGCGTCGACGGCGCGCGCGCACGTGAAGGCGTCGAGGTGCTCGAGGTGGTGCAGGTGGGCCAGCGCGCGCAGGTCTCGCTCGCCGAGCGGCGCGGCCGCGTGCAGGGTGAGGTGGCGCAGGCGCGGCGCGAGGCGCAGCGTGTCGTGCAGCAGGGGCAGGCGCGCGCACACGAGCAGCGCGCGCAGCGCGGCGTTGCGGCGCGGCAGGTCGCCGGGCGCGCGCAGCACGAGCAGGCGGCGGCGCAGCAGCGCGCGCAGGCGGCGGCACACGCGGCGCGCGCGCAGCAGGTCGCGCGCCGGCAGCCGCTCGAGCACGTGCAGCACCAGCTCGTCGGGGAGGCGCTCCATCGCGCGCGCCTTCTCGCGTCCCCCCCGCCCGGCCCCGGCACACACTCTATTCACGTCACGTCCTGAACTTCACGGTGAACGCGTCCCGATACATTTCACAGCTGGAATTTGGTCTCGCAAAGAAGGAACATGGGAGGGCCACAAAAACATGAAGCTGAAGATAAACCAAACATAACCTCGTCGAACGATATCAACATTCAACAATATCGAAAGTGACGTTTGACAGGACAAACAGCTGATTTGGCGTTCCGTTTGAGACATAAATGGAATGAACACAAAAACAACTATTAGTAGGTAAAACAAGTAGTTTTACAAAAAACATATTAGGTAAAATAGGCGGATACAGATTTGAAACATTTATCTAGGTATTGTATATGCTAAGTATTTATTATTATTTATTTTATGTTTGTTTTCGAATTACAATAACATAACGAAACGCCTCCGCGATCAGCTGGCTGATTTGACTGTCATGTCAATGTCACTGTCAGTTGTTTTTGAGCATAGAGATTTTTTTTTGGTTCAGTTCAAGGTAAAGCGTGTATCGCATACAACCGATGTCAGGAATAAATACTCTCATTTATAGCAAATAAAACGTTGGTGTTCGACGTTTCAACGCTTCTTTGGAGTTTTTGGAGGCAATCGAGAAACGCAGGAAACGCAGAGAAGTCCACAGGAAAGAGGTGAACCGACCGCTTGCCGCGCTACAAAAGAACGGAACACTTTTCCTGTTCACAACCCACACCATCATATTTCACTGAACTGTATATTGTTCACTTGCACGACACTTTGTTACGCAAAACAACACCGATTTTACGAACCAAAACTCACTATAAACAATAAAAATTCGATGAAATATGAGGACTCCAAACGTATCTGTTCAAATCCCGCCAAAAACTCTTGAGCATAGAGAAGCTACTATTTTACAGGCAGTGTTGCCACCTTAGCCCTTTTGGGGCTAGATCTAGCACTTTTTACTGTAGGTGAACTCGTTGTTCAATGATTTAGCCCGGAAAGGGCAATCTAGCCCTTTTCAGACTTTTCATTTTCTTAAAAATATTGCACCAAAATCTGAAATTTACGCCATGCTAAGATCGCAATAACAACAAACTTTGGCGATTTGTGTCATACATTGATTTATTTATATTTTTTTTATATTTGTTCGATTATGGCAACATACCGCATCTCTACGCCGCGCCGCTCCGATCCGAGTTTAGTTTGCTAAATAACTAAATAGTATTTTTAATTTTTGAACCTATTAAGTAAATTGGTAAAATTTTTCTACAAATTCTGTTTAATTTTGAAAAATGTTACTGAAGGTGTTTTTTTTAGCCTCTTTTTTTTTTACACCAAGTGTTTTCTTGGTAATTTGTGCTCCATCTAGCCCGATAAGAAGTCATAGAGCCCGATCTAGCCCTTTTTACCCGACTGCGCGACGCAAAGGAAGGGTAATGTGTTTATCAGCCTATGTATGTATGTATGTATCTATGTATGTATGTAAGTTTGTTCCTTTGTGGCACACTAGAGACCAAACGCGTGGGCCGATTTTGATGATTCTTACGTCAATCGATTTGTCTTAATCCTGCGAGTGTCACTAAAGACATGACAGTAATCACAATTAGGTATGACGACAACCAGACGCCATACTGTGGAACCTATTTTTTTCTGTTTTCAAACCGGTTTTTGATGGGTCCTTCTTAATATACTGACACTTTTTTTAAGGGGATGATCAGACCGTCAAAACTGAACAACTTTCTCTATGGGACCAATAACGAAATCGCGAAAAAAAAAATTAGCTATCCCATACATTTGGAGTTTCGAGTAGGATTGCAGTTCTGTGTGGGACAGTTGATATTTTTTTCGCGATTTTGATGTTGGTGCCATAGAGAAAGTTGATCAGTTTGATGGTCTGATCATCCCCATAAAAAAGTATCGGCATATTAAGAAGGACCCTATATAATAACAGTTCAAATAACAGTGTAGATACTTTCTTTTGCGAAATGTCAAGGCTATGCTATGTAGCTTTGAGCCGAGTTATAATTCCCACGATAACTCCCTCTTTAAATTGCGAAATTTACTGCCTTAAAAATTATAACCGTAACTAAAAAGTGTAAAATAAAAAAATTAATTTAAAAAATAAAAAAACCCGACTGCGTAAAAACTGAAAAGAAAAAAACAAGTTCAGTAGTCTAGAATTCAGTTAAGTTATATTGAATAACTACACCTTGAAATAGTTTTTTGATCGATACACACATAAAACAAAAAATATTAAACTCTAATGTGGAACATCTTGGGTTTAACAGTCGGGACCCATTAAAAATTCTAGACCAAATTTTCCCAATAATGGGTCCCGACTGTTAAACCCAAAATGTTCCACATTAGAGTTTAATATTTTTTGTTTTATGTGTGTATCGATCAAAAAACTATTTCAAGGTGTAGTTATTCAATATAACTTAACTGAATTCTAGACTACTGAACTTGTTTTTTTCTTTTCAGTTTTTACGCAGTCGGGTTTTTTTTAGCTTCTTCAACAGCCCCTATTACTAAAACTAAGGTGGCAACACTGCTTACAGGTTTTTGAGGTTACAATATTGTATTACGCATACAAAAATATCATTTTCTTTGTAACAAACCAAATAAATATAACGTAAAATAATCGAATTCTTCCCCGTGAGAGACGAACACGATGCGTCTACCAACGTTCAGCGTGCTCAGGAACTGCAAGCTAAAGTCGCTGCTGTGCCAGGCGCTCGCGGCCCGACACTGCGCCCGCGGGCTGAGCGAGCACTCCGCCAGCCCCGCCGCGGAGGCCGACCCCGTGCCGGTCGCAGGTACCTACTCAGCATCACTGACATAAACTCTAGCGATTTATGTCAGTGCTCAGCATGTTGTGGTTGAAACACATAATTACTTTTGTTGTACGACTTGTATGTATCTATCTACAATGCACGCAGGAAGTTACAAAGTTAATTTCGAGACCGGGGCTTTTTTAGCGTCATGAACTGTATGTATCTGGCATCTGGTACTATGGAAAGCACTGTGGACTATGAGCTTGCGCCTCGTGGGCTACGAGCTTTCACCCTACGAATAAGAATAACTAAGTATAGAAGAATAACTCTAAACAAAAGCAACATAATTTTTGGCACCCTTTGAAAAATGACATTTTGTATGAGTTTTGGCGGCAAGGTGTAGTTTTTAAGGAACAAATTTCGAACACTGTGTACTTTTTTTGGGGTCACTTTTTGAGCTTCATTTACATTTCTATACATTCTTATTCGTAGCTTTCACCCCTTCGTAAGTGCGCAGGCAGCTACCGGCTAGCCTGAATTGGAGGCAATGCCGTGCGCTGGAGTGAAGCCGTTAAAGTGTATGATAACCTTTAACTGTCGCGCAATTATTTTTTATATTTGCTCGGACTTATATTTCGAGCAGTCATTTGTCAGGTCAAAAATATAATCCACCGTTCCAAATTTATTCACAAAATCAATGAAAAGAATGTGCTATCTTTTTACTACTGTAAGTTTTCTTAATAAAATTTAATAAAAATAGATACTATCTAGTACTTAATGGTCACCACTCACCAGGCTTCCACTTTCCAGTAGATTTACTAAAACCAAATTACTAAGTGTGGTGATACCGCAACATTGAGTGGGAGAGCATTGTGACGTGCAGCATTATTTCTAGTGTGTACCTACTGTCTACACCTACTGTAGTGCATAGTAGTTCAATGCTCTAACAATGTTTTTATAGAGGGTGAATCAAACCTGCTGGAGTTTGCCCCCTCCTGGCCGGCGCACGAGCAGGCGGCGCTGCGCGCGCAGGTGTCGCGCGACATGGTGGTGCTGCAGCGCTTCGTGTCGGAGGCCGAGGAGAACGCCATCATGCTGGAGCTGGAGCCCGTGCTCAAGCGCATGCGCTACGAGTACGACCACTGGGACAATGTGAGCTACTTCTACTCCTATCGAGTCAATGACATTTCATTATTTTATATTAGTACTAGCTTTTACCCGCGACTTCGTCTGCATAAATTATATACCAGATTTTAAGTCAGATGTTACGCTACCAAACAAAAAAAGTTTCATCAAAATCGGTTCCGTAGTTTTTGCGTGATAATCGAACAAACAAACACCCAAACAAACAAACAAACTAAATTCTTTTTTCAAATCAGAGTTTCAAATTTACAGTTTTATAATAGTCAAGATATTTTTTCAGCACAGTATTTTGCTACACGCGTGCAAGTGTCCAGGCACGAAGGGGCTAGATATCAGACGTCTGAGGAGCAATCCCACACTCACACCCGAGGTCCGATCTGTTGATGAAGCCTCTTTTGGATAGGTTTTCTTCACTCCAGATACTGCGGCTTACTTACTTTCTGCAACTACTAGGGGCTGTAGGCTACTGCCTCTTCACTACACAGTTATATTATTAGATGCGCGCGCATGTAGCGCGACCGTATGATCTAAATTCTAAAACAATAGGCTTCCCTTAACATAAAGAAGTGTATTCATATTTACCAGAAAACTTGGCCCATTAAAAACGTCCTATTACATAGACAACCACAGGCTTAAAGAAGTGAATGACGTCAGCCAGTCATTCACTGCCTTATTTTCGCAGTATTTTGTCTTATGCAGACCAGACCCTGATTTCTCAAGAAACATTCTGGAAACTCCCCAAGGAAATAACTACCCAGGCGCGGCGCGGTCACGAGAACAATAAAGCGTGCTCATAATCTCGTTCTTGGCCCCTCGTTGTCGGCGAGACAGTAGTGCCTGCTTTATCATTTTCTATCCTTTCAAAATTAGGAATGAAAGCTTCAGGACTAGCTAATTGGCATCCATTACCAGATCTACTCTATCTATTTTAAAATTTTGCGATCAAAGCATGAAATGGATGCCGAATTAAGAAGTCAGAAACCCTTCATTCAGACTAATGTAATGCGTGCTTATAAGAAAACTGTAGTTAGTAACTAGTATTGTAATCAATTGCCCTACATTCCTCTCCTATTCCGTGGAATCTCTTAAAACGTAGTACATAATGTCGCCAGGCGATACACGGGTTCCGTGAGACGGAGCGTCGCGGCTGGCAGTCCGCGGAGGCCAGCGAGGTGATGAAGCGCGTGCTGGAGGCCGCCTTCACCGCCCCCGACAGCGGGCAGCCCCTGCCGCACCAACACGTGCTGGACCTCGCGCCCGCCGGACACATCAAGCCTCACGTGGACGCCGTCAGAGTTAGTACGGTGATTCTCTCATCTGTGTTACGTTTCTTAGAAAAGTTCAGAGCCTGATTCAGCATCCATTATCTAGCAAGCAACTACTTTGAATTCAGAGTAGGTAAGGTAATGTGTCGGCTGCTTATAAACTAGGTAGGTGTTTATTGAAAAAAAGTTACACTAGAAACCAGTTTTTAAAAAGGATAAAACAAAAAAAAACCATATTGCGGGAAGTTACTGGATCTAATTTTTTTTCCTTCCAACACCAACATTAAACGCCATATCCATTGTAACGACCACCCTAGAATAGGTTTTTTAATATTTCTAGTCTGGCTTTTCATCAGTCAGCGACCTATGCCAGCTTCCTGGCCAGCGCGTACGTAAGCGCAACGCCAACAATGCTCTGCCACCTCTACTCTACCTACTATAAACCATTACCAACATAATTATATTCGGCAGTTCTGCGGGGAGGTGATAGCGGGTATCTGCCTGCTGTCTGACGCAGTGATGAGACTCTCCCACGAGCAGCACCCTCACCTGCAGCTGCATGCGCTGTTGCCGCGCCGCTGTATGTACGTGATGCGGTGAGTACAGTACCTAATCATTTTATGTAAAAAATATAACATCTAAACTATTATAAAACTGTAACAGAAGTGTGTCTGTACATTGAAGATATTTACAACAAAAAAATTACGACATGATTTTTACCTGTCCCTGATTCCAAATCACAAATTTTTTGATTTTTTGTCTGTCTGTTTGTTTGTTTGTTTGAACGAGAATCACGCGAAAACTACTGAACCGATTTTGATGAAACGTTTTTTTGTTTGATAGCTTATGATCTGACTTAAAATCTGGTACAAAGTCGCCGGTTAACGTTAGTTTTAATCTTGTTTTAATATAAGTGTATTTCTCTGTCGACAGTGGCACGGCGCGGTACCAGTTCACGCACGCGGTGGAGGGCAACGCGGAGAACATGTGGAGGGGACAGAAGGTGGTCAAGCGCCGCCGCGTCGCCGTCATCACGCGCAGCCGCCCCAAGCCCGAGCACGTCGCCGAGGGGAACCCGGTCCCCGGCGGCACCGGCTACTGACCCCGACCCCACGCTACACGACTGCTAGTCACATAGTACTCGCTGGTACTAGTCACATTAAAACCTGGATACAACTTTGCCTTAGAGAGAGAAACGTAGGCACGTTTCATTGCTAGAACGCGGACGTCAAAATCACGCATAACATGGCATGTACTAATGAGTTTCTCTATGTTATGTACGTGATACCGACTCATAGACGACAAATTTTCCGACTGCTCTCAAACGGTGAAGGAAAACATAGTGAGGAAACCTGCATACGCTGAAGAAAAAATTCTAATGCTTACTTATGTGAAGTCTACCAATCCGCATTGGGCATGCGCGGTGAACCAATAGACATTCTCCAAAGGTAAGGTCTGTGCCCTGCAGTGTGACGTATCAGTTCTTGCCGTCAACGTTTGCTCTTTCGGCCAAGCTGTGCCTTATTGAATTATTGATGACGTCATCATACCCTTAGAGGGAGGTTACACGGTCAGTATTTCATCAGTCTGGTCATGTATATTTGATTTGAAGGGAAACTGACTCGAGATTGACCCGACTGACATGTTGCTTCAGTATATCAGTTTCAATTTCAAATATTATTGATTTTAAACATGTTACAGCCATGTTGTGCTATTTCGAATCAAATAAAAGATTGAAAAATTCAGTCTCGGGCGGGACTTGAACCCGCACCCTTCCAAACCGGGGAAGTGCGTTATCCAATTTCGCTACCGAGCCCACTAGCCAGAGAACGAATTTTTCAATCTGTTGCGTCTTGAGGGGACGTGAGCCAGCCAGCGCTGCCAGCGCTGCCAGTAGATGTCGCTCACGTCCCCTCAAGACGCAACATATTGAAAAATTCGTTCTCTGGCTAGTGGGCTCGGTAGCGAAATTGGATATATCAGTTTCCCTTCGAATCAAATAAACATGACCATACTGATGGACCAGAATGACGAAATACTGAACGTGTAACCGGGCTCTTAGACATTCCCCGTGTTAAGATAGATAATGGCCTCGATTCGGAGTGTACCACGACTAAACTAAACTAAATGTATTCCTGTCACTTTCTAAAATAAGATTAAGAAAAGAGACAGAAAACCAACAGCTGACTTTAGTGCTGTCAAAGTGACGTTACACGCCCAAAAACGACTTAAATAAGATGGCGTACATTATGATGGCATCTTATTTTGCGCATTTAACGTCACTTTGACAGCACTAAAGTCAGCTGTTGGTTTTCTGTCTCTTTTCTTAATCTTATTTTAGAAAGTGACAGGAATACATTTAGTTTAGTTTAGTCGTGGTACACTCCGAATCGAGGCCAGTGTATGATGTGGAGGGAGAGACTCGCCCTCTCCCCCACATACATCGTACCGTACCATTAACTACATCCAATTATTGCGGAATCTTTAGGTATGACAAACAATATCGATAAGCCTGCGTAACATGACAGAGGTGAGAGCGACACAGGTCACTACTAAACGTCAAATTGGCGGTTATCTCCATAGTACCTCAATCAAATTTGACGTTTAGAAGTGACCTGTGTCGCTCTCACCTCTGTCATGTTACGCAGGCAGGTGTCATTGGCCCCGATTCGGACTGTACCACGACTTAACTAAATTTATTCCTGTCACTTTCTAAAATAAGACTAAGAAAAGAGACAAAACCAACAGCTGACTTTAGTGCTGTCAAAGTGACGTTACACGCCCAAAATGAGATGCCATCATAATGTACGCCATCTTATTTAAGGCAGTTTTTGGGCGTGTAACGTCACATTGACAGCACTAAAGTCAGCTGTTGGTTTTCTGTCTCTTTTATTAATCTTATTTTAGAAAGTGACAGGAATAAATTTAGAGAAGTCGTGGCACAGTCCGAATCGGGGCCATTGATTCTCGTGATATAAGTTAGTTTCTCTATGGGATTTACTTTTCAGGTCTAAGGGTTGACCCTCATCTGGCAGCACGGCATCGCCTTTTTCCGTCGCTCCATCCTTTTCTGTCACTCAGGAACGTCATTTGCTAGAGAAAATAAGGTAGACAGAACGCGACCGCACGCCGCAGCACCGCCGCACGCGATCGTGTTCCGTCTATCTTATTTGCTCTGGCAAATGACGTTCCTGAGTGAAAAAAAAAACCGGTCAAGTGCGAGTCGGGCTACTCGCGCATCGAGGGTTCCGTAACACACCACCACGGAACACAACATTATTAACTTAGAAAAAAAAATTTTTTTGTCCGGGACCTTTAGCGCGAGACCGACTCACACTTGGCCGGTTTTTAGTATTTGTTATTATTCTGTAGAGTTTGCTCTATAATCACACTAAGTTGGACGCTTGTATGTATTACCGTTTTTACTATAGAGCGTGAAGAAAAAACGTTGATAAAAACTAGTTTCTTGTTGAAAACCCACCTAAATTTTTAATTTTCTGCCATTTTTATATATTTATTAACAAATCCGCCGCAATAACGCATAATCTGAGAAAATTTCAACTATCTAGCTATTACGGTTCAAAAGTTACAGCCCTAAATAGGTAGGACAGACGGACGGACGGACGGACGGACGGACGGACAACGTAGGCTTAGTAATAGGGTCCCGTTTTCACCCTTTGGGTACGGAACCCTAAAAAGGATGGAGCAACAAAAAAAAGACGATGCGGTGCTGCCAGATGAGTTTCAACCCTAAAGCTTTTAAGCCTGTAAAGCAGGGTACGAAGTGATAATTATCATTGATAATTATAAAATTATTGAGAAAACAAAAAGCTTGCGCTAGCAATGTCACGACATGGTGTATCCGATCATGATCCGATCAAGTTTCGCGAAAAAAGCAGCTCACAATCACGAAATAATTTTTCTCACTGTTTTCTGTTATTTTTCTCAATTATTTGTTTTTTTTGTGTGATAAGAAACGAAAATGCCGAAGACTGTGAGCTGGTTGGTTGGATATAAGTGTATTAAAACAAAAATAGCAATTTCAGAATTTTTTGTTAGAAAATTCAAAACTAAGAATCAGCTTGGATAATTATCATGATAATCATCAAAGAAAATTATTATCATGATCATTATCAAAGACAATTATTATCATGATAATTTCGAACCCTATTGTCAAGTATATCAGAGTGGTGATTGAATTGTAAATTATTTAATTTATATCGTCAGTATTAGGAATAGTATAAGTAGTGCAGAAGTAGCGCCTATTTCAGCAGGGGAATCATTGTGATATAGAATAAAATAATTGTTATTTTTATTTAGTTCTTATTTATTGTTTTCCACAACAACAGGGTACACGTTAACATAGATTAGTTAAAAACGTGTCATAATGTGTCCAGAGTTATTTATTTGTATTTACTGTTAACTACTTATATTATTGTTTTTTATTAATAAATACATTGAACGACTTTGGCTTTTCGATTCATATTTATTATGTTTTAAACCAGTACTATCTCAAGGAATACAATTGATAAAACAATAAAACATTACATCTTCGTAATAAAAACCATAACTTTTAAATAACTGCTGATAAAAGGGCTAATCAGTTACCCCATGATTATCTATCGTTACCGTGATCAATAATCATCCACCCCATGAGCCCATGATCACCCACCGGTTATATCATGATCATTCACCGTTGACCTGTGATCATCCACCGGTTACTCTGTGATCACTGATCATCCACCGATGACCCTGTGATCACTCACCGGTGACCCTGTGATCACCCACCGGTGACGCTGTGATCATCCACCTGTTATCCCATGACCATCCACCGGTGACCCTGTGATCATATTATACCGGTTATTCCATGATCATCCACCGGTGACCCTGTGGTCATCCACCGATGACCCTGTGATCATCCACCGGTTATCCTGTGATCATCCACCTGTTATCCCATGACCATCCACTGGTGACCCTGTGATCATCTACCGGTTATTCCATGATCATCCACCGGTGACCCTGTGATCATCCACTGGTGATCCTGTGATCATCCACCGGTGACCCTGTGATCATCCACTGGTGATCCTGTGATCATCCACCGGTGACCCTGTGCTGTGATCATCCACCGGTGACCCTGTGCTGAGATCATCCACCGGTAACCCTGTGATCATCAACCGGTTATTCCATGATCATCCACCGGTGATCCTGTGATCATCCACCGGTGACCCTGTGCTGTGATCATCCACCGGTGACCCTGTGCTGTGATCATCCACCGGTAACCATGTGATCATCCACCGGTTACCCTGTAATCATCCACCGGAAACCCTGTGATGATCCACCGGTAGCCCTGTGATCATCCACCGGTAACCCTGTGATCATCAACCGGTGACCCTGTGATCATCCACCGGAAACCCTGAGATCATCCACCGGTAACCCTGTGATCATCAACCGGTTATTCCATGATCATCCACCGGTGACCCTGTGATCATCCACTGGTGATCCTGTGATCATCCACCGGAAACCCTGAGATCATCCACCGGTAACCCTGTGATCATCAACCGGTTATCCCATGATCATCCACCGGTGACCCTGTGATCGTGCACCGGTTATCCCATGACCATCCACCGATGACCCTGTGATCATCCACCGGTGACTGTGAACTGATCACCCACCGGTGACCCTGTGATCACCCACTGGTGACCCTGTGATCACCCACCGGTGACCCTGTGATCATCCACTGTTGATCCTGCAATCATCCACCAGTGACCCTGTGATCATCCACCGGTGACCCTGTGATCATCCACTGGTAACCCTGTGATCATCCACCGATAACACTGTGATCATCCACCGGTTATCCCATGATCATCCACCAGTAACCCTGTGATCATCCACTGGTTATCCCATGATCATCCACCGGTAACCCTGTGATCATCCACCGGTAACTCTGTGATCTCCACCGGTAACCCTGTGATCATCCACCGGTGACACTGTGATCACCTACCGGTGACCCTGTGATCATTCACCAGCGACCCCGTGATCATTTACTGGCTATCCCGTGATCATCCACCGATTATCCCATGATAATTCACCACTTATCTAATGATCATCCACGGCTATTAATCCCACGATGTCCTATCTTAGCTTTCATCAAAATATCAGACACTCAAAGAAAGAATCAATTACACTACCGTCAGTCTCAAAAAGATGTATAACCTTTAGTTCAGTCTTTGTGTCATACTAAACTGTATACTATTTTTGAGGCTGACCGTACAGACAGTGTTTACATAATATTATTTAAGTCTAAACCTAAACTATGGGCATTATAATACATCAAATGAAGTTATGTATGTACACACGGCGACACATCAGGTTACGCACCCTACATACCCATAACTACACTACGTACAAAACACAAAATAGTGCGGTAGAGAGCCTGCATAGACGCGGCTGCCGGCGCGGGCGCAGCGTGCTGTGAGACGAAACAACAACATACCGCACCCTCTCGCACGATTCGCAGCGTTCAACTTCTAATAGTTCAAAGTCCAAACAGGGTAACCTAACCTGTCGCCGTGTGTACGTAAGATGCGTGCCGTCCGCGTGCCAGGAAAAAGGCCCTATAAATGATATAAACTAATTAGTTATTCCAGAAACAGCCTGCTCGCTCGGTTTTATCCCACGACACCAGTGATCTCTTAAGATAACTATGAAGTATTTAACTAAACAATGAAACGTTTCCCTACGGCTGGGCTAGGCGATGTCAGGCTTGAGCTCGTACTCCCCCTCCACCTCGTACTCCGCCTCCGCCTCCGCCTCCGCGTACCCCTCCGCCTCCTCGAGCGTCTCCACCTCGAGGTACTCCACCTCGCCCTCCTCCACCGAGTACTCCATGCCGGTCACTACCTCCTCCTGACAGACCAATGTAACATGTTAATTGTTATGAGCCACAAACAAAATTCAAACAAATGAGCGAAACAGCGCACGCACAAAACACACGCACGTATGCCGATCACTCAGCTGTTTTTATGCGATTTTAGGTTTACTAGTCAACATTATTCAATTTGAAGGTGACTGCCTCCGTGGTCTAATGGTTAAGAGCTTTGGCTCTCGACACGGAGGTCATGGGTTCGATTCCCACGGGGGACACCTAGTGATATGTCACTTTGTGCGTTTTTCCCCAGTTGGTTAGGACATTGCAGGCTGAATCACCCGATTGTCTGAAAAGAAAAATGATTCCGTGCTTCGGATGGCACGTTAAGCCGTTGGTCCCGGCTACTATCTCTAGTGGTAGTAGTCGTTACATAAAAACCACGTCAGAGGCCGTAAGGCGGTCTGAAAAAACTCTGACACCAGGGCTCTGCCCACACGATAAGAAGAAGATTTGAAGGTCTGGAGTGCGATTTTTGAATATCATTTGATGAGTTCAGCAGTTGAAAATGTCAAAATTACTGTGGAGATATGCATCTTTCTTTTGCGGATTTGACTTTCTAAAATCATACTTCAGGAGTGCGATTTTTTTAAGTCAAATCAGCAGTAGAAAGATGCGTTATCTCCATAGTAATTTTGACATTTTCAACGGCTGAACTCAGCGAACGAGATTTAAAAATCGCACTGCTAAATCATAACTACCCGAAAAAATTTGGAAAGTGATTAAAAATCCCCCAGTATAAGTATAAGCATATGCTCACGACTATATTCCCCGAGGAGGTAGTCAGAGATATTCTAAAACCTCAGAACATACACGTTTCACTAGTAGTGCCGAAACTCTGTCCAGTGTGACGCCCGTCGCCACTTGTAATGGACAGTGGGCACAATACATGCCTCGAAATTGAAGCATTTGGGTATAAGTATTAAGAAATAATAATATAATCTGTCAATCTGTACCTGTGCCTGTTGCGTGTCGAACTGCTCGTACTGTTCGTAGAGTGCGTCCTTGTTGTCGTTGTCGGTGGTCTCCATGGTCTCCGCGGCGCCTGTGTCGGTTGTCTCCGCGGCGACCTCGCGGTGCACCCGAGCGTGACGCTTCATGGCCGCCGCCGAACCGAACCTGCCGATGCCGGAACAATCATCATCATAATCGTCGTAACATAACATACAATAACGGAACACTGTCGCTTCTAGAAACTGATCAGTCAAACTTTTGCCCCGCAGTGGGGGTGAAAGAGGAAGCGAACCTTTTTGTGCGGGTTATTGGAATATCTACTATAAATGGATGCAGTCTTGCACTACGTCTTGTCGTACGTTGGTTGAAGGGGGAACGTGAAATCATGTCATTTAGCTCCTGAGCACAATCCCCGAAAATATCCGATAAAACACCGACAGACAAGCGACCAATCGCCGGTTGTCCAGGCCATGTAACTTAGCCTCGACGAGTGCATCATCGTCGATGAATCTTGGCTCGAAGTTCAACCGATTCAGTGCAACCGGTTAGAACGCCGGAAATGGAGATGGGCAGGAGACGTTGCACGTATGGATACTGAGCGTTGGACCAGAAGAACAGAGTGGAGGCCCAGAGAAACCACGCGGGGTAGAGGCTGCCCACCAGATAGATGGGTCAAAGACATTAGGAGACACGCGTGTTCCGACTGGATGCAGAGGGTGAGAGACAGAAAGTCATGGAGAGATATAGAGGAGGCCTATATCCGACAACTGATTGATTAAGGGCTGTGATAGATGGATGAAGGGGAAAATATATAAAACCATAATAAGACCTGTCGTCCTGACCTGCCTATGACGGAAAAATTGCGGGGTAATAGATTATCGTGGTATGGGCATGTGATGCGGAGAGACGAGTGTCATGTTACGAGACGAGTGTTAAGTATCAATGTGGATGGCTGTGGTATAGAAGAGGGAGGCCGAACAGAAGATGGATGGATTGTGTGAAAGATGATAGTTGTAAGAAAGGAGTGAGTGCAGAAATGACGGCTAAGAGAGAGAGAATAATGGCAGAGGATGATATATTGCGCTGACCCTAAATAATGGGAAATGGACAAGAGAATCATGATGATCATGGATGGATGAACACAAAGGTAATATGTTTGTGTATGTATGTACACAAGTGCGGTTGCAGGTCTCGCAGGTGGTCGCCTGTGTTAGTGCGGGGGTCTCTGCCACGTGTGAGTGAGTATAATGTATAGCATGCACTGTACAGTACATGTACGTGTGTGTATGTACGCACGTGCGGTTGCAGGTCTCGCAGGTGGTCGCCTGTGTTAGTGCGGGGGTCTCTGCCACGTGTGAGTGAGTATAATGTATAGCATGCACTGTACAGTACATGTACGTGTGTGTATGTACGCACGTGCGGTTGCAGGTCTCGCAGGTGGTGGCCGCTAGTTGTGCGGGGGTCTCTGCCGGCTCCGCGGGCAGCTCCGCCGAGTGGCACTTGCGGATGTGCGCCATCAGGTGATTCCTGCAAACCATTATACAATACAATACACCACATATCTAAACTATTATTTTATTATACAAATAAATAAATAAATAAATAAATAAATTGTACGGAAATATGACGTCGCTAGTTTCAGTCTAAGTGAAAGAGAAGCAGCAGAATGTCGCGAGGCTCGCGATATTTTACCTAGCATATTGAATTTTATCTACAGTGAGATTAAGATAAAATTTCAATTGACGGGATTGAATGAGCTTAACCGTTCAGTGGCGTGGTTGGTGTGGTTACCGGTTCGGTCACCAACGTTCGGTAAATAAAGATCAATAAATGCCGCGCGCTAGCGGCCGTTGCTATTTAAATGGGAGTTAATTTTTTAACTTATTTCCAGCATCGACTGAAATGACTGTTGTACATATCCTCCTGAGATAATTATTATTTGTCAGTCTATATTCCGTGTCTTATTTTTATTTGAGATTATTTCTCAGTGCTCACTTTAGATTCGTTCGCTCTTCTAAACTATTATAAAACTGTAACAGAAGTGTGTCTGTACATTGAAGATATTTACAAAAAAAAAATTACGTCATGGTTTTCACCTGTCCCTGATTCCAAATCACCAATTTTTAGATTTTTTGTCTGTCTGTTTGTTTGTTTGTTCGTTTGTTTGGGTGTTTGTTTGTTCGAGTATCACGCAAAAACTAGTGAACCGATTTTGATGAAACTTTTTTTGTTTGATAGCTTATCATCTGACTTAAAATTTGTGCGGACGAAGTCGCAGTCGAAGTCGATAATACAGCGCGTACCTCGTGGCGAACCGTAGCACGCAGTCGGCGTACCCGCACACGAACTGCTTGTCCTGGCGGTGCCGCAGCATGTGCGCCGACAGCAGCGCCGGCTCCGCGAACGAGCGGAAGCAGCACGGACACACGTGCGGCGCCGGAGCAGCGCGCCCGTGCGCCGCCGACACGTGCGCCGACAGCGCCGCGCGCGACAGCGCCAGGTGCTGGCACGCGGCTACCGGGCACCGCGGCGCGCACGCGCCCAGAGACTCGTGCCGACGCTGCTCCGACTGACTCTGTGAGGGGGCGGACATGTTAGTGTTAGGGCAGTGCAAGATACACCACCACCGACTACAATACGAACAAACCGCTATACTATGTGTACTGTAGTGTATACACACTCACACTGAAGGTAGCTAGGCACAGGTGGCAGGCGCCGGGCTCGGGCGCGTGGGAGGCCTGGTGCAGCGCGAGCGCGGCGCGCGTGCGGTACTATGTGTAGTGTAGTGTAGTGTAGTGTATACACACTCACACTGAAGGTAGCTAGGCACAGGTGGCAGGCGCCGGGCTCGGGCGCGTGGGAGGCCTGGTGCAGCGCGAGCGCGGCGCGCGTGCGGTACTATGTGTAGTGTAGTGTAGTGTAGTGTATACACACTCACACTGAAGGTAGCTAGGCACAGGTGGCAGGCGCCGGGCTCGGGCGCGTGGGAGGCCTGGTGCAGCGCGAGCGCGGCGCGCGTGCGGTACTATGTGTAGTGTAGTGTAGTGTAGTGTATACACACTCACACTGAAGGTAGCTAGGCACAGGTGGCAGGCGCCGGGCTCGGGCGCGTGGGAGGCCTGGTGCAGCGCGAGCGCGGCGCGCGTGCGGTACTATGTGTAGTGTAGTGTAGTGTAGTGTATACACACTCACACTGAAGGTAGCTAGGCACAGGTGGCAGGCGCCGGGCTCGGGCGCGTGGGAGGCCTGGTGCAGCGCGAGCGCGGCGCGCGTGCGGTACTATGTGTAGTGTAGTGTAGTGTAGTGTATACACACTCACACTGAAGGTAGCTAGGCACAGGTGGCAGGCGCCGGGCTCGGGCGCGTGGGAGGCCTGGTGCAGCGCGAGCGCGGCGCGCGTGCGGTACTATGTGTAGTGTAGTGTAGTGTAGTGTATACACACTCACACTGAAGGTAGCTAGGCACAGGTGGCAGGCGCCGGGCTCGGGCGCGTGGGAGGCCTGGTGCAGCGCGAGCGCGGCGCGCGTGCGGTACTATGTGTAGTGTAGTGTAGTGTAGTGTATACACACTCACACTGAAGGTAGCTAGGCACAGGTGGCAGGCGCCGGGCTCGGGCGCGTGGGAGGCCTGGTGCAGCGCGAGCGCGGCGCGCGTGCGGTACTATGTGTAGTGTAGTGTAGTGTAGTGTATACACACTCACACTGAAGGTAGCTAGGCACAGGTGGCAGGCGCCGGGCTCGGGCGCGTGGGAGGCCTGGTGCAGCGCGAGCGCGGCGCGCGTGCGGTACTATGTGTAGTGTAGTGTAGTGTAGTGTATACACACTCACACTGAAGGTAGCTAGGCACAGGTGGCAGGCGCCGGGCTCGGGCGCGTGGGAGGCCTGGTGCAGCGCGAGCGCGGCGCGCGTGCGGTACTATGTGTAGTGTAGTGTAGTGTAGTGTATACACACTCACACTGAAGGTAGCTAGGCACAGGTGGCAGGCGCCGGGCTCGGGCGCGTGGGAGGCCTGGTGCAGCGCGAGCGCGGCGCGCGTGCGGTACTATGTGTAGTGTAGTGTAGTGTAGTGTATACACACTCACACTGAAGGTAGCTAGGCACAGGTGGCAGGCGCCGGGCTCGGGCGCGTGGGAGGCCTGGTGCAGCGCGAGCGCGGCGCGCGTGCGGTACTATGTGTAGTGTAGTGTAGTGTAGTGTATACACACTCACACTGAAGGTAGCTAGGCACAGGTGGCAGGCGCCGGGCTCGGGCGCGTGGGAGGCCTGGTGCAGCGCGAGCGCGGCGCGCGTGCGGTACTATGTGTAGTGTAGTGTAGTGTAGTGTATACACACTCACACTGAAGGTAGCTAGGCACAGGTGGCAGGCGCCGGGCTCGGGCGCGTGGGAGGCCTGGTGCAGCGCGAGCGCGGCGCGCGTGCGGTACTATGTGTAGTGTAGTGTAGTGTAGTGTATACACACTCACACTGAAGGTAGCTAGGCACAGGTGGCAGGCGCCGGGCTCGGGCGCGTGGGAGGCCTGGTGCAGCGCGAGCGCGGCGCGCGTGCGGTACTATGTGTAGTGTAGTGTAGTGTAGTGTATACACACTCACACTGAAGGTAGCTAGGCACAGGTGGCAGGCGCCGGGCTCGGGCGCGTGGGAGGCCTGGTGCAGCGCGAGCGCGGCGCGCGTGCGGTACTATGTGTAGTGTAGTGTAGTGTAGTGTATACACACTCACACTGAAGGTAGCTAGGCACAGGTGGCAGGCGCCGGGCTCGGGCGCGTGGGAGGCCTGGTGCAGCGCGAGCGCGGCGCGCGTGCGGTACTATGTGTAGTGTAGTGTAGTGTAGTGTATACACACTCACACTGAAGGTAGCTAGGCACAGGTGGCAGGCGCCGGGCTCGGGCGCGTGGGAGGCCTGGTGCAGCGCGAGCGCGGCGCGCGTGCGGTACTATGTGTAGTGTAGTGTAGTGTAGTGTATACACACTCACACTGAAGGTAGCTAGGCACAGGTGGCAGGCGCCGGGCTCGGGCGCGTGGGAGGCCTGGTGCAGCGCGAGCGCGGCGCGCGTGCGGTACTATGTGTAGTGTAGTGTAGTGTAGTGTATACACACTCACACTGAAGGTAGCTAGGCACAGGTGGCAGGCGCCGGGCTCGGGCGCGTGGGAGGCCTGGTGCAGCGCGAGCGCGGCGCGCGTGCGGTACTATGTGTAGTGTAGTGTAGTGTAGTGTATACACACTCACACTGAAGGTAGCTAGGCACAGGTGGCAGGCGCCGGGCTCGGGCGCGTGGGAGGCCTGGTGCAGCGCGAGCGCGGCGCGCGTGCGGTACTATGTGTAGTGTAGTGTAGTGTAGTGTATACACACTCACACTGAAGGTAGCTAGGCACAGGTGGCAGGCGCCGGGCTCGGGCGCGTGGGAGGCCTGGTGCAGCGCGAGCGCGGCGCGCGTGCGGTACTATGTGTAGTGTAGTGTAGTGTAGTGTATACACACTCACACTGAAGGTAGCTAGGCACAGGTGGCAGGCGCCGGGCTCGGGCGCGTGGGAGGCCTGGTGCAGCGCGAGCGCGGCGCGCGTGCGGTACTATGTGTAGTGTAGTGTAGTGTAGTGTATACACACTCACACTGAAGGTAGCTAGGCACAGGTGGCAGGCGCCGGGCTCGGGCGCGTGGGAGGCCTGGTGCAGCGCGAGCGCGGCGCGCGTGCGGTACTATGTGTAGTGTAGTGTAGTGTAGTGTATACACACTCACACTGAAGGTAGCTAGGCACAGGTGGCAGGCGCCGGGCTCGGGCGCGTGGGAGGCCTGGTGCAGCGCGAGCGCGGCGCGCGTGCGGTACTATGTGTAGTGTAGTGTAGTGTAGTGTATACACACTCACACTGAAGGTAGCTAGGCACAGGTGGCAGGCGCCGGGCTCGGGCGCGTGGGAGGCCTGGTGCAGCGCGAGCGCGGCGCGCGTGCGGTACTATGTGTAGTGTAGTGTAGTGTAGTGTATACACACTCACACTGAAGGTAGCTAGGCACAGGTGGCAGGCGCCGGGCTCGGGCGCGTGGGAGGCCTGGTGCAGCGCGAGCGCGGCGCGCGTGCGGTACTATGTGTAGTGTAGTGTAGTGTAGTGTATACACACTCACACTGAAGGTAGCTAGGCACAGGTGGCAGGCGCCGGGCTCGGGCGCGTGGGAGGCCTGGTGCAGCGCGAGCGCGGCGCGCGTGCGGTACTATGTGTAGTGTAGTGTAGTGTAGTGTATACACACTCACACTGAAGGTAGCTAGGCACAGGTGGCAGGCGCCGGGCTCGGGCGCGTGGGAGGCCTGGTGCAGCGCGAGCGCGGCGCGCGTGCGGTACTATGTGTAGTGTAGTGTAGTGTAGTGTATACACACTCACACTGAAGGTAGCTAGGCACAGGTGGCAGGCGCCGGGCTCGGGCGCGTGGGAGGCCTGGTGCAGCGCGAGCGCGGCGCGCGTGCGGTACTATGTGTAGTGTAGTGTAGTGTAGTGTATACACACTCACACTGAAGGTAGCTAGGCACAGGTGGCAGGCGCCGGGCTCGGGCGCGTGGGAGGCCTGGTGCAGCGCGAGCGCGGCGCGCGTGCGGTACTATGTGTAGTGTAGTGTAGTGTAGTGTATACACACTCACACTGAAGGTAGCTAGGCACAGGTGGCAGGCGCCGGGCTCGGGCGCGTGGGAGGCCTGGTGCAGCGCGAGCGCGGCGCGCGTGCGGTACTATGTGTAGTGTAGTGTAGTGTAGTGTATACACACTCACACTGAAGGTAGCTAGGCACAGGTGGCAGGCGCCGGGCTCGGGCGCGTGGGAGGCCTGGTGCAGCGCGAGCGCGGCGCGCGTGCGGTACTATGTGTAGTGTAGTGTAGTGTAGTGTATACACACTCACACTGAAGGTAGCTAGGCACAGGTGGCAGGCGCCGGGCTCGGGCGCGTGGGAGGCCTGGTGCAGCGCGAGCGCGGCGCGCGTGCGGTACTATGTGTAGTGTAGTGTAGTGTAGTGTATACACACTCACACTGAAGGTAGCTAGGCACAGGTGGCAGGCGCCGGGCTCGGGCGCGTGGGAGGCCTGGTGCAGCGCGAGCGCGGCGCGCGTGCGGTACTATGTGTAGTGTAGTGTAGTGTAGTGTATACACACTCACACTGAAGGTAGCTAGGCACAGGTGGCAGGCGCCGGGCTCGGGCGCGTGGGAGGCCTGGTGCAGCGCGAGCGCGGCGCGCGTGCGGTACTATGTGTAGTGTAGTGTAGTGTAGTGTATACACACTCACACTGAAGGTAGCTAGGCACAGGTGGCAGGCGCCGGGCTCGGGCGCGTGGGAGGCCTGGTGCAGCGCGAGCGCGGCGCGCGTGCGGTACTATGTGTAGTGTAGTGTAGTGTAGTGTATACACACTCACACTGAAGGTAGCTAGGCACAGGTGGCAGGCGCCGGGCTCGGGCGCGTGGGAGGCCTGGTGCAGCGCGAGCGCGGCGCGCGTGCGGTACTATGTGTAGTGTAGTGTAGTGTAGTGTATACACACTCACACTGAAGGTAGCTAGGCACAGGTGGCAGGCGCCGGGCTCGGGCGCGTGGGAGGCCTGGTGCAGCGCGAGCGCGGCGCGCGTGCGGTACTATGTGTAGTGTAGTGTAGTGTAGTGTATACACACTCACACTGAAGGTAGCTAGGCACAGGTGGCAGGCGCCGGGCTCGGGCGCGTGGGAGGCCTGGTGCAGCGCGAGCGCGGCGCGCGTGCGGTACTATGTGTAGTGTAGTGTAGTGTAGTGTATACACACTCACACTGAAGGTAGCTAGGCACAGGTGGCAGGCGCCGGGCTCGGGCGCGTGGGAGGCCTGGTGCAGCGCGAGCGCGGCGCGCGTGCGGTACTATGTGTAGTGTAGTGTAGTGTAGTGTATACACACTCACACTGAAGGTAGCTAGGCACAGGTGGCAGGCGCCGGGCTCGGGCGCGTGGGAGGCCTGGTGCAGCGCGAGCGCGGCGCGCGTGCGGTACTATGTGTAGTGTAGTGTAGTGTAGTGTATACACACTCACACTGAAGGTAGCTAGGCACAGGTGGCAGGCGCCGGGCTCGGGCGCGTGGGAGGCCTGGTGCAGCGCGAGCGCGGCGCGCGTGCGGTACTATGTGTAGTGTAGTGTAGTGTAGTGTATACACACTCACACTGAAGGTAGCTAGGCACAGGTGGCAGGCGCCGGGCTCGGGCGCGTGGGAGGCCTGGTGCAGCGCGAGCGCGGCGCGCGTGCGGTACTATGTGTAGTGTAGTGTAGTGTAGTGTATACACACTCACACTGAAGGTAGCTAGGCACAGGTGGCAGGCGCCGGGCTCGGGCGCGTGGGAGGCCTGGTGCAGCGCGAGCGCGGCGCGCGTGCGGTACTATGTGTAGTGTAGTGTAGTGTAGTGTATACACACTCACACTGAAGGTAGCTAGGCACAGGTGGCAGGCGCCGGGCTCGGGCGCGTGGGAGGCCTGGTGCAGCGCGAGCGCGGCGCGCGTGCGGTACTATGTGTAGTGTAGTGTAGTGTAGTGTATACACACTCACACTGAAGGTAGCTAGGCACAGGTGGCAGGCGCCGGGCTCGGGCGCGTGGGAGGCCTGGTGCAGCGCGAGCGCGGCGCGCGTGCGGTACTATGTGTAGTGTAGTGTAGTGTAGTGTATACACCCTCACACTGAAGGTAGCTAGGCACAGGTGGCAGGCGCCGGGCTCGGGCGCGTGGGAGGCCTGGTGCAGCGCGAGCGCGGCGCGCGTGCGGTACTATGTGTAGTGTAGTGTAGTGTAGTGTATACACACTCACACTGAAGGTAGCTAGGCACAGGTGGCAGGCGCCGGGCTCGGGCGCGTGGGAGGCCTGGTGCAGCGCGAGCGCGGCGCGCGTGCCGGCCTGCGCGCCGCACGTCCAGCACGAGTGCAGCGCGCCCGCGGGGTGCGTGCGCGCGTGCGCACGATACTCACTCACGCGCTGAAAACAATTAGGAATTTGTTAACGTAAGGCCGCAGCCAACGCGTCTTTCTCGACCATGATAATATCAACCTCACTATATGTAACACTATAAAACAAACCTGGAAGGACAGCGGGCACACGGAGCACTGATACACGTTATCTCCCCGCGCATTGCGCGCGTGCTCCAGATCCTCGTCATCGGCCGCGGCGGCCGCAGCCAGCGCGTCCTTCTCCACCATGATGATGTCGTCCTCACTGTAGGCGCCGGCGCCGCCGCCGGCCCCCGGCCCCCCCACCACGATGAACACGTCGATCTTCTGCGTGAGCTCGTGCAGGCGCCGCCGCAGTGCTCGTATCTTCTCGCTGAGCGGCGGCGCGGTGCGGGATGATAGCGAGCTGCTGAATTCGTATGCTTCGGTTGCTCTTTGCACGCATGTCATGCAGAGACGACCTTCAGGAATCACCTAGAAATTGCGATTTTAAAGTACACTGAGCGTTGTGTCCCTGCTATTACGCAAGCACGTAGCGGCGCGTACGCGTGTATTCTAAATACTTCCCTACATTTTAACGCCATGATCCTGCCAGAGAGTAGGTAAGAAATTGGTGGGCAGCAAGGAGTGTCTGTACCACAGAACATTATAAGAGGGGTTAGAAGTAGGCGTGGAATGCGTGCTGCCACACAGTTATGCAATAATTTGTGTAACACCATAAGGCGCATGGCGAAAGAGAGGGCATAAATAGTTGTAGCAGCGTGAGCGGGAAGACAAGTAGTGACAGTGGTCTCCGAAGCAAAAGCGCTACTTTACATTTCTAACCCATCTTAGAATGTTCGGTGTGTACTGCATGTTGTACTAAATGACTCTTTCTTATACTATGGTAATAGGGACCTGTTGGCATGAATGTGATGTTTTCTTTGTTTTCCGGGGTTCTTCACACAGATACAGCTTTGTCAACTACTCCTGGATCAATGGGCTTAGCTGGTGTGCCCGGATGTGGCAGATATTCTTATAAAACAATCATCAATATGGTGAAGATACATATCAATGACATTGCAAAGATAACTGGAGAAAACTGGATGAGCACAAGCAAAGACAGAGAGTTGTGGAAGAGGATATAGGAGGCCTTCACCCAAAGTGGGGTCAATATCTCAAACATTAAAGAGAACTAATCATACTAACTCAGACTATGTCAGAGTCATAGCGTGTGGCGATCTGTGGTCTCTGCCTACCCCCTTGGGACAATGGCGTGAGCTTATGTATGTATGTATGTAATCATACTAACAATGTTGATCAGAGTGTGACATATCTGCTGCTTATCATGGTCATGTTGCCTCAAATTTACGCTACGGGATAATATTTTAGGGAAATGCCGTCGACAATGATTGTGTATTTAGGGCCCAAAAGAGGTGTATTCGAGTGATTTGCATTATTCACCGAAGAGCCAGTTGCAAACAACACTTCATCAAACTTAAGATTCTCACAGTCCCCTCTCTATATATTTTTGAGACAGCCTTAGAGACAGCAGTATTTGTTCGTACCCACCTTAATTTGTTTACAAGAGTAGAAAGTCAATGTCGAAACCATACTTTGAAATCGGTCCCCTGTAGGACGACTCTTTTTCATAAAAATATATTTGCAATGGCACCAACAGTTTATAATAACTTATCAAAGCACAATCTAAAATCTAGTGATATTCATTCTTTTAAAGCTTTGTTGTATATGAAAGCATATTATTGCGTTGCAGAATTTTTGAATGATGATTGTATTGTAATCTATGACTTTTCTGTATCAATCATCGAAATCCAAAAATCAATATTCTAATTATGTTATTAAACTTGTGTTAGGTTTGCGCATTATCGCTAATTACTGATTCTGTTTCTGTCATTTCGTTTCATGCATATGCATGCATGCATATGCTCACGACTATATTCCCCGAGGGGGTAGTCAGAGATATTCTGAAACCTCAGAACATCCACGTTTCACTAGTAGTACCGATACTCTGTCCAGTGTGACAGGTAGTGAGCCCGTCGCCACTTGTAATGGACAGTAGGTACAATACATGCCTCGAAATTTAAGCATGCAGGTTTCCTCACAATGATTTCCTTCACCGAAAAGCCAACACAGCACGTTTCGTTTCATACCATTTATAATTAGGTACCTAAATGTAAGCCTTATGGCAGATCACAGTGACACTAAACAATGCATGTACCATCATATAATTTATACCTGTGTATCACAAATAAATGATTTTCTATTTGTATTTTGTACAACTTAAAAGTTAACAAGTGAAGATACGAACAATACTAACAACATCTGAAATGTAGAAACTACAGTCATGAATACAACTACCAGTCAGAATGTAAATAAAGGCTTTTTTATTTATTTTATTTATTATGGTGAAGATAACCTACATTGTCCTGATTATGAGCACAATACCTAAAATGAAACATATCACACTACTGGCAAAGCTCCATCTCTCGGTCGTTGGAACCAAGATAAGTACCTACACTTTGTTGCATCGTAAAAGATGCGCTTATATGAATACTGTCACTCGCTCCAGATGGCAACGTCGCATACGTCACGCGCTGTACGAAGTAACAACAATGCTGAGTTAAGCGCCATTAGATACATTTTCACATTGTGATATCTAGCAGTAAATGATGAAAGCATGAAAACTTAAGGAAGTGCTGCATCCACAGAACTTTATAAGAGGGGTTAGAAGTACAAAGTACGCGTGGAACGCGTCGCCACAGACATAACACCGTAAGGCGCACAGCGTGGTACAAGCAAGAGGGCATGATTAGTTAGTTAGTTTGCATGGCTTTATTTCCTCCAACATAATAATAAATAATACAGTAACATTTTCCTTCTTTAACATAACAAATAAAACAAAACTACAAATTTATATCCAAATTTTGAAGCCAAACCCTAGCTTGCGGCGTTAGCCTCCATATATCCCTTAAGACCCCCCTCAAAACTTCTTGCAGCATGATTAGTTGGAGCAGCGTGAACGGATAGACAAGTGGCCACAGCCAGCTGTCTCCGAAGCAAAAGCACTACTGTGCCTTTCTAACCCCTGTTATAATATTCTGTGGCTGTATCTGTTGCGCGAAGTAACTAGTAAATATTTTTTTTTTCATAGTGCCCCTAAGGCTATACTCCAACTCCAACAAACCGCCCCTAAGATGACACTCTGACCGTAATCTGTCCTACTGGTCAATAACAAGCTGAGGATCTGTTAGGTGGCAGGCTGACACAAACACAACAGCGGTGTTTACCTTGTTGTTGTTGAGATGCAGCATCATGGAGCGCAGCGGCACCTGCACGGGCGGCGCGCCGGCGTCGTACTCCTCCGCCGTCACCAGCTCGCCCTCGCCGCCGGCGCGCCCGCACACGCAGCACGTCTCCGCCTCCGCCTCCACCTTCAGCACACCTGCCGCAGCCGCCATTACACGCTACACTGCATGCAACTTCACTAATAAATGTGGAAAAAAACGGAAGATTTGTTAAAAACAATCGCGCGGTAAAGAAAAAGAAAACAGTGCTGCCAATGTAAATTTCTTGATTCCCCGCTCACGTAGGCTCAATTCCCCGAATTTCCCCGATTTCCAATCATGCATTCCCCGAAAATTCCCCGACACTGTATGCAAGAAATAAAGCATTTTTTCATGCGAAATAGTTAAATGTTTCAAAAATTCGCTTATCAACTTCTTTGTCTTCTAATTTTTATCAAAAAATCTACTTCAATATTTAGAATACAGTGAGTTTTATTTATTATTTATATTTCTCCCACACTTTCGGACTAAGATTAGTCCGATTCGGTTCTAATTTTAGCAATTCCTTTTCATTAGACATCCTTTGTTCGACATTTATTACAAATAGGCGATTCCCCGAAATTCCCCGATTTGAATCATTCCCCGCGCTCTCCCCGCACGCACCCCTGATTCCCCGAAAATCGGGGAAATTCCCCGGAATCGGCAGCCCTGAGAAAATGCATTAATGCAAAGACAAAAATACTTTGACAGAATTTTTTTTTCTATTACTGACACGTTGGCGGTTTGGCGTCTCAGTCGGATGATGGTGTAAACAAAGTGCGAAAGTTCTTAGGCTGAGATTCAGCGACGATTTTTTAAGTTATTGTTCGAACTAAGTAGGGTCAAAATGTATGGATTTTAACATACGGGAGTTCGAACTAAGACTTAAAAATCGTCTCTGAATCTTTATCTCGGCCTAAGTCTATAGTCCTTCTACGCCTACAGTGAGCTGTCTAGTACGCCAACCCGTGATAGCGTCGAAAAGCACTATCACGCTTCCCAGGGCCGCAGCTAGGGGGGGGGGGCATCGTGGGGCAATGCCCTACCTTAAAATTCCAATGCCCTACCTTAAAAATTACCCAAACATTTTTATAGTCTTTATAGTATGGGCAAAGTGGGGGCACATTCCCTTACAAAATTGACGTTACTCTAGCCGCAATCACGCATCGTACGGCTGGGAAATTTCGAGCTCGGTTCACTTGCTCCTGCTTATTGATTGTTATATGAACCGGTAAAGCTTGTTACAACCTACTCCTACCTCATCGTGAAATTTCGAGCATACCTACTCTCCCCCTCCAACTCCGACTTTAGTAAAATGTTGGGAACTGACAGAATTTTAGTTATAACAAAGTTACAGTGCTGTGCAATTTCGGACTCGCTTCGCTCGCGCCTTTGAATGGTGTTTTGAGTCTTGGTGAGTGAAATTTCGAGCTCGCTCCACTCGCTCTAGCGTTTTAATGGTGTTATGATTATGAGCATAGAAAAGCTAATGGAATTCATATCATCACCGTTTTGAGTCTTGTAGTGTGAAATTTTGAGCTCGCTCCGCTCGCTCCAGCCGATATGAGCGTAGGTAGGCTAATGGAACTCATACCTACACCGTTTTGAGTCTTGTAGTATGAAATTTCGAGCTCGCTCCACCTATGATATTATGAGCGTAGGTAGACTAATGGAACTCATACCAACGTTGAGTCTTTCCTGGAGAGAAAATTTCACAGACACTGAATTATGTTACTCATACAAAAAACTAGCCTTTTGCTTCCGCCCTACCTTAAAACTCCTATGCCCTACCTTCAATCCAGTTCTAGCTACGGCCCTGACGCTTCCGCTCTCTTTCTATTTGCTCTCGAACGAATGAGATAAAATACTAAATTTGACAGATAGATGTGTTGTCCGTGTGGTGTCGGCTAAGCTAAGAATAGCACCACCCTTTGACTACTTATTAACCCCATTTTCTCCCGTTGGTGTCGTAAAAGGCGACTAAGGGATCTATCGGAGTACCGGAGGATGGGCAGCAGCTCCTCTAAGTATACACATTCAATCCAACTGCGATCGCCAGCCTGCCTGCCAAGCGTGGCGATTATGGCAAATCCCCCCATTTTAGGGGAGGCCTATGTCCAGCAGTGGACGTCTATCGGGGCTGCGTTCCGAACCTACGCTCCAGGTGCATTTCGAGTGCACCCCGAGTGCGACTTTTTGCACTAAACGCCGTTCAGCACTGGTAGCATGCACACCCACGATAGCCGTGATACGGCTTTATCACGTCTTTTATCTCGTTCTTTTGCGCGCGAACAAATGAGATAAAAGACGTGATAAAGCCCTATCACGGCTATCGCGGGTGTGCATGCTACCAGTGCAGTGCAGCTCTGTCTGTCGCTGCGTGATGATGATGACGCGTGCATGACGGAGCGTCTAGACGCAGCCTTAGACGGAGCGTAAAGAAATACGAATGGGGAAAAAAATAAACTAGAATCCAGAGCCGTCAAAGATAAAAAAATCCATGCAATCCAAAATCAGTGCTGCCACCTTATCGCTTTTGGCGCTAGATTTAACGCTTTTTTGGTATGTTCAGTACCGTATTTGACTTTTAATAAAGCAACAGTATTAATATTTGAATATACGGTATTTTGTGTTTTGTGATTGAAATATGATAAATATCAATAGAATATTGTTGTCAAAACATGTCCATAGAGTGTGCAGTGTTCGGCTTCGGGATATTCAAATACAAGAATACTAACGCTTATCTGAAGTCCTGTCATAAATTAATTTTAATAGAGACCTACTTATTGACTGACTTAAATTGATTTTATAGATGGGTTTTGGAAAGACTGGTTAGAATGTTTAGAGAACTTTAAAGGACTTTTACGGAAGAAGAATTTAGCGCCGAATCTAGCATTTTTTCGAACTGAGGATAGAATTTTGCGTTCTTTTTTAAGTTTTAATAGCGCCCAATCGATTTTTTGTGGTGGCAGCACTGCCATCCAAATGTCAAAATAATCGCCATTTTTGTTCGGATTGTTTTGTTTGGAGATTTTCCGATTTATTATCCACAATCATCTCGTGAAAACATTGAAATCTTCGTAATTTCAGCAGTGTTAGTGCTAATACATAATCCAAGATGTCTATCGGTGTGCCTATTAAAGTACTTCACGAGGCGGAGGGCCATGTAGTGACCTGCGAAACGAATACCGGCGAAGTGTACCGCGGGAAGCTTATAGAAGCCGAGGACAACATGAACTGCCAGATGACGCAGGTCACCGTCACGTACAGGGACGGCCGCGTCGCGCAGCTCGAGAATGTTTACATCCGGGGGTCCAAGATCCGCTTCCTTATATTACCGGACATGTTGAAGAATGCTCCTATGTTTAAACGACAAGGGAATAAACCGACTGCTGGACGCGGGAAAAGCGCGATATTACGAGCACAAGGTCAGTATCTTCTTTACATTGTCAAAATATTGGTTGGTTAGTCTATTTGGTTTACAAATCTGTTGAAACATAACCTAATTTAGTCTGCCTACCGTACTGTGGTCATTTCCATTTGTAATAGACAACTACTTTATAATGATAAGCAACTAGTAAGGTCTACTACAGACAAACTCATAGAGTTGGCTGGAGGCAAACAATGTTGTTTATTTGTTTACAAACAAACAACAAACAAGAAAACTTGTCACAGCCTCTGTACAATATCACCCCCACCTCACCTCACACTTTCTGGGGACACTTAAGGGGAGCTGAGCAAGGGAATGCAGTCAGGCGCGCGTACCCGTTGGATTTGACTACATAAAATTGTCTTTTCAGTGCATAAAAAAACATTGAAAAATAAAACTAAATTCACATTTTCAGTAATCCTTTAGCGCAAATACTATTTTTATTTTAATAATAGAATATAACATAAAAAGTATCGAAATATAGATGACATTAAACGCAAAGCGCGGCTTTCAACCCTACATGCAATATCATGAACAGTTTGCGCAAAGTGCGCATGTGCAGACGCTATTTCGAAATTCTAATACATTTGTTGAGTGCCGGACCTGTGACGACATCTATAAAAGTACTTAATTGTGCACTAAAATATCATACATCTAAGTGTAATTTGCGAAGCTATGTAGTGCAGTATCTTCACGTCCCAAATACTGCATTGTCTCAAGAAGGAAGTCTGACCAGTGTGTGTTGCCAGTGATGACATAGGGAACAGAGACTTGTTCGTTCACTAAAGGCCTTATAAAAAAGGGCAATAGAGAGGGTTATGCTTGGAGTTTCCTTGCAAGATCAAATTATAAATGAAGAGATCCACAAAGAACCCGAGTAGCTGACATAGCCCAAAGAATTATTAAACTAAACGAAATGCGGATGATGTCTTAATGTTTCTACAGTAGTTTAGTTTAGACTGTGAATTGTCATCATCAGTCTGACATGGAACTGTTAAAGAATAGATTCAATGAGAGATTCGAAAATTTCATACTGGGAAAGTAATTTGTTCAGTTTATCCAGTACCTATTTCTTCTTTCTTTAATATTCTACAGGGTGTTAGGGTAAACAGTTGCATTACTTTAAGGGGTGATTATACCCATGATACTGAACAACTTTCCCTAAGAAACCTGTAGGAAACCCCCTTAAAGTAATGCAACTGTTTACCCTAACAACCTGTATACACACCTTTATTATTATACGAGCTTTTACCCGCGACTTCGTCCACATAAATTATATACCAGATTTTAAGTCAGATGATAAGCTATCAAACAAAAAAAGTTTAATCAAAATCGGTTCAGTAGTTTTTGCGTGATACTCGAACAAACAAACACCCAATCAAACAAACAAACAAACAAACAAACAGATAGACAAACAATCAAAAAATTGGTGATTTGGAATCAGGGACAGGTACAAACCATGAAATTGAAATTGTTTATTTGCATTGAATAGGTAGGTACAATAGGGTGTTACAATGTCGTAATTTTTTTTGTAAATATCTTCAATGTACAGACACACTTCTGTTACAGTTTTATAATAGTTTAGATATATAGTAATATAGCTTATGCTAACAGAAAAGAAGAAAAGATAGAGATAATAAAATCCCACATCCAACCATTGCATTGGGATAGGCCTCCTTCCCGCTATGCCATCCTTACTGGAATTGGAGAATAACAATAAAATCATTATTTTTGACTCTATTCCCTGGGACAGGCTAAGACATTCTAAATATTCCATGCACATTTCACTAGCAGTGCCTATAACCCGTACTCTGCCCCGTGTGGTACTCGGCCTATCTTTAATGTACAGTGCAAACATTACCAATCAGTTTCTAATGTATCTACTCAAACCAACTGCTATCAAACAGTGAAGGAAAACATCGTGAGGAAACCTACATACACTGAAGAAGAAATTCCAATGTATATGTAAAGTTACTGAACCGCATGGACCTTGCATGGTGTACTAACGCCCAAACACTCGCTAAGAATAGGCCTGTGCCCTGCAGAGAGGGTAAAATTGATATCATTGACATCCTTTTAAAGTTCTTTCCATACTATACTGCAATGTCTACTCGACACAACTGTGTGAAACAGCAGTTTTTTTTTTTTTGCTATGATTTCTTGGCTCCTGTGGTATATTAGTTGTTTACGTCTTTAGCACACTGCTACAAATGCGAACCGGAAGCGAAACAGAACGAAACACCAGCGAAACGGCGAAACGCTGTCTTGTATGATTTTGTATGGTGCGTCTCACACAGCAAGCGGAACGAACGCGAAGCGAATCCGTTCCGCCTTGGGTTCGCGGCAGAAACTTGTATGGCTAATTGACCATTGAACCAAGTGGTAAATCATGGTTAATTTAACAGAACAATTATTTGTGATTTGTGACCGTTTTCATGTGATATGAGTCACAATGACAGTAAAATAAATTTTAAAAAGACGGTTAATACCTTGGACATTCGGTCCGGATCCGGTGCACCGTTTACACACGTTTACTACGCGATAGCGAACCTTGCATTCCATTCCGTCGCCGCTCTGCTTTCGCATCTCTGTGTGCTACAGGCGTTAGTTTGATGGGTAGACTCTTAGTTTAAAAGGATGCCAATGATATCATTTTAAGCGTGTATAGGCTGTGATGATTGTTATTTGTTTTGCTGATGTTATTCTAATAATACAACGTGTTGCATTACAGCTGCGGGTCGAGGGAGAGCGGGCGGGCGCGGCGGCACGCACCGCGGCGGCTGGCAGGGCGGCTCGGGACCCTCGCGACGCTAGCACCACTAGCTATAAGTTATAAGTATACATACACTGTCCTATTGCGGCCTACACGACCTGCCGTGTGCCGTGCAGGCATACAACTCATTGACTAACTTCTGGACGTCGGGTCAAAGCTCAAAAGTGTCCAAATCATAGAGTAAGGAAAGAGATAGTTTTTAAAGAGTGGTTTTCTCCATACTAATCTGTGTACACAGGAATAAAGTAAATTATAGTTCACTAGATGTCGTTGCTGGGATTTTGAGCTTTTTCCAAGGTACACCTCTTAGTATGGAAAATAGCACTCTTTTTTATCTCCTTTACTCTATGGTCTGAACTAAGAGTAACAAGATGCATAAAGAGTAACAATTATGTGCCAGTCTTCGTTTGATTGACCGATTACGCGCACGTCTATGGTGCTGTGCTGAAAAATTTGCTACGCAAGCAAAATGAAAAAAGAATTTGAACAGTTTTAATGTTTTTACATGGATGTTCTGAAGTTTCTGAATATCTCTGACTACTCCCTCGAGGAATATAGTCGTGATTATAATGCTTATGCAATTGTATTTAGTTTGTTTATATTATTAAAACGTACTTACATTTACGTAAGGTACTCTGGGACACTTATTAAAAATATGATAATTTTGTATGAGACCCGACGTCCATTAGTTTGTAAGTCAATGATCCCAGTGTAGTTTCATTTGTTTTGGAGCGTTGCTCCTTATTCTGTGAGTGGAGGCCGCTCGGCCTCAGTGTGAGAGAGTATTTGTGATAATTTGTGTACGGTAAGTCTCAATAAAGTCTATTGACAAGCTGTTATGGTTTCTATTCAACAGATCCACTTGATTTGATAGTCCGAGATCCGACCGTAAAATTATGCACCTATTTCATAGGCGAACAAAATGTGATTCTAGTGTATGTTTACACGGGTCGATTCAACGCCGCCAAGTTGCCTAGAAAAATCTTGCCGCAAGTACCTTTTCCATTATGATTTTTGGTATAACTTTTTCCACCTGTCTGTTAGGGAAGTAAATAAGGTGCCATCGGAGAGTGATCTAAAGTACTGGAAAAACTAGGGTTGCCACCTCTCAATCTGCCGCAACTATAGGGTTGCCAGGTTCAAAGAAGTCATTTTTTAACCTGGCAACCCTATAGTTGCGGCAGATTGAGAGGTGGCAACCCTAGTTTTTATGAAGTAGGTGCATAATTTTACGGTCGGATCTCGGACTATGAGCCTCTAGTACGATTTCTCTACTTGCGCGTCTCGGCTTTTTTCCATTTGTTGCGGCAAGCGCGACTTTCGGTGTTTGAAAACCGCGGGAAGATGTCATTTTCTATGCTGTGAAGGCACGTCGCGCGCGAATGGGGAAATCATACTAGGAGCAGGATATAGATAATACATACATACATATTCTCACGCCTGTCTCCCACTGGGGTAGGCAGAGACAACCATCGCAACATACCTTTCTCTATTTTTGTCACCACATCCTCTTTCAGACCACAGCGTTCTCTAATAAAACTATTTTTCAATTTATCCATCACATTTACACCACACATACTTCTCAATGAGCGCATTTCCACTGCGTTAATCCTACTTTCATGCGTCTTCTGCCATACCCAAGATTCACTTCCATACATCAATGTCGGGACTAACACTCCATTATGAACTGCCATCCGTGCCTTTTTGGACACGTGTTGGCTTTTCACAAAGGAATTCAGAGCTCCATTTACCCTATTTCCGGCATTCACTCTTCTCTCAATATCACTCTGACACTTACCGTCTCTGGTAAACATGCATCCCAAGTACACAAACTCATTCACCTGTTCCAATTTTTCATCACCAATCATAATACTACATAAGGTACGGTCGTCATTATCATTCCTCTCTAACACCATAACTTTTGTCTTACTTACATTCACTTTCATTCCTTTCTACCCACACACATACCCCTACACACACAGCCATCAAGCTACGCAAAACAAACATAAGCTGGCCGCGCGACGTTATACATTACTCTACCTACGCGCGGCCAGCTTATATGTATTGGTTTTGCTTAGCTTGATGTGTCGCCATGTGTACACCTAAAGCATACACTGGACACTTCATACAAACGGGCTCGTACTGACAAGAAGAGGCAAGAACATGTATGCCGAGTGAGTGTAAGTGAGAGTAGTATTCAGCTACAACTGCATGCTTAAAAAGATGGTTGGCTGCAGTTGTACTGTTCACTCTAGATTCTAGAATCTGGGGTAACATGTTTTCACTCCATACAATAGTTTGTCCGTACAATCATTTCCGAATAAAGGCTGAGTGCGGCTGCGGGCTTAGAACAAAGTAAAATTAATGGATAGGCCCAAAGCGCTTTAAGTTGAAGTACGCAAAACTAGGGTACTTCAATACAAACTAGGTCACATAGTCTGTCATCTCGGTACATATTTGAAGTTAAACCACAGATTATTTAATAGTTACTACCGTAACAGATAGTTCACTCAACCCGATTTTTCGAATTTCGAATGCGCACTTCAGGAACGAAAAATAAAATGCACCTTATGTGAATGAGCGACGATGCACACCTCGGAGGTGTCCGGCTGTCAAACGTACCTGAGCTGAGGAGTGAGACAGGTTTGGTTAAACTGTCAATTGTTTTGCCTCATTTTTCTGGTTTGAAATGTTCGCGTAAGGCCTTATCCATTAATTTTAGTTTGATCTAAGGCTACGGGCCGGAACGGAACAGCGACGGACCGGCTTCGGAACAGCACGTGTCACGCAGCCTGCAGTCGCCGTGCCCAGCCTTAAGGCATTAGTGGACGGCTTAGAGAATATTCTCTTAGGTGCAGTTTATACAGTAGAGACGTGTGGCGGTGGCGAATAGTAAACTAACAATATAGGCGACGTCGCCTGGAAGCGCGGGCATAATTCTCCAAACGACGCTATGCTACGTACTATAACGTTTATATCATACCGTTACCTTATGGAATAGAGGAAGTGACATGATTTGCCAAATGAAACCGTTTTTGGACGTTTTCAGGAGTCCTCGGCTGAGTAAAAATTCGATTTCTGTCTATAATTCTCAATCTAACGGGAAATCGTGGATAATTTAATGAAATAGTGTTAGTATATTTCACAAAATTATCGACGATTTCACTTTAGGTTCACGATTATTCACAGAAACCGAATTTTTACCAGGACTCTACAACCCCAAAAACGGTTCTATTGCCTCGCGTCACGTATCTCTTTCTATTATACAGTGATGCCGCTAGGTACATCTCGCTCTCTCAGCTGTCAATGCCTCTTCCGTAGTATAATACCTTTATGGTTTATATCAGGTTAAAGCCCCGTATTCATGGGAAACATTTGTTGAGCAACAAAGTTGAATCAACGTGTTGCGGAGTTGCTGTCAACATGTTGCTGGCAACACTGCGTGTTGCAGAGTTGACAGCATCATGTTGACAAGCTCTCGCCCGACAAGCGTAAACATCAGTTTAGCGACAATTGTTGACGTGTGTGGACGAGTTTGCAACAGTTTATAAACATGGCAGTAGTGTGGAGCAATGATAAAATAATGCAATTAATAGAATTATTTCAATCAAAACAACACTACCTCCTCGGGCAACATTTTAACGCAGACTGGCGTGTGGACAACCTGTATTGATTTAAACATAGTTGCTAGCAACATTCTCGCCGCTCACCAACAATGTTTAGCAACTGTTGCTAAACAAATGTTTACCATGAATACGGGGCTTTATATTGTGAAGGGTGACGAAATAAATATGTAGGGAGGGGTCAACACAAAAGATCCCTTTCCCTTGTTGATGGCTTGCCAGCCCCCATTATAAGATAAGAAGGCATCAGTGGTCACTAAATTGGAATGGCTTATTTATTTTGAAGATTTCCTGTTCTAGTCTAGATTCTTCACATAAAAAAATAAAAAAAAATTCTTGGCAGCGGTGGGATTCGAACCCACGCCTCCGAAGAGACTGGTGCCTTAAACCAGCGCCTTAGACCGCTCGGCCACGCTACCACATGTCGGACGTGCCGAAATAGACTAACAGCTCCACTGTCCTCTATCTATAATATCTGGCAATCGGCAAGTATGAGAGAAATGCTATGCACTTCATTATTCACTCACTAAAATTAATTGATACGACTTTATTCAGATTCAGAGTCAGAGAGATGTAAATTCATACTACGTAATACTTAAATAGGATAGAAAAGAAAACTTTATTTTCAACTAACTGGGATCAAAAACTTGTGAAAAGCGAAAAATGCGAAAATATGTTTGTCTGTCTGTTACGTTTACAAGGCTAAACCATTGAACCGTTAGGGCTAAATTTGGTATAGGCAGCCTGTACCCTAAGGCGGTGTCCTATTGCCATCGCACGCGCGATGGTGCGATGCGATGTGATCGTACTGATGGGTAATTCTCCGAAATTTTTCAAATTTTCAAATTTTTCTATGGAAAAATTTCAACGATTTGTAAAATTTCGGAGAATTACCCATCAGTACGATCACATCGCATCGCACCATCGCGCGTGCAATGGCAATAGGACACCGCCTAAGGCTGCCTGTCCATAGACGCGGAAAGAGAAACTGAGAAATATTAACCAATAAGATTGCATAAAATCTCCGCTCCGATATTGTCTTATTGGTTAATATTTCTCCGTTTCTCCGCTCCGCCGCTTATCTCCGCGTCAATGGACAGGCAGCCTAAGGGTCAGCGCACATCCAGCGAAGAACTGTTCGAGCATTTGCCATTGCTCAATGAAATGTCGTCCTTATTTAATTCAAATAGAGCTGTACACCTGTTATGTTTTATACATTTATTCACCTTCACAAAACCACTATAGGTATCTTATGTTATAAATTATAATTATTAAATCTCTCACCACAACTGTGTATCCTAAACTTATTTGTAATACTATCACAAATAAAACAATAATAAGTAATTGATTTAACTGGTTTCGTGCTTAAATTAACTAGTATAGGAATTTCAAAAGTTTTCGCTATTAAATAAGTTTGAGCACTTAGTATATAAAAACATAGAACACCCTTATTTGAATCGGTTAAAAATAGTTAAATCCCATTTTTCGTTCAGACTAGATTATTTACAATATTGACCAATTTTGTAGGCGTTTAGCGAACGCTAAAGGTTACAAAATTCCAAAAGCCCGCCGATTTGAATATTCACAAAGTACCTAACCAACACCTTTAACTTAGCACCACAAATGTAAGGAAACCAAATAAAAATGTTATCTTACTCTACTATAGACAGTTCAACACACGATGAAGTGCCACTCTTTGTGCTAGTGTGTTAGTTCACCTTCTATTAATACAACAATAGTACTACGGCCGATGGGACCGAAGAGTTCGCGGGTGTTTGCAAGTGTACTTGCACTGTGCACGGATGTGTGCAAGTGTGCTTGCACTGTGCACGAGTGTGTGCAAATGTGCTTGCACTGTGCACGGGTGTGTGCAAGTGTGCTTGCACTTTGCACGAGTGTGTGCACGATTAAAATAAAGAGTGGGGCGCGTCTTCGTGTCCTAAACTATCTACTGTACACCTACGGATTTGTTCATATTCTTACCTACGAAGTCATAAGTCAGCTTAAACGTTTAAAGCCAGTCTTGTAACATACAGGGTGTCCCAGAAATGGTGAATCAAACTGCTATGGGAGGCAGCTTGACTAATGTCCTATCCATAAAAAATATTAAAAAAAATAAAACGCACATGACCATAAAAAAAAAAGAATATCCAAAAAAACCGGAAAATCATCAAATTTTTCTAAGTTTCCAGCTCTAATTATCGCGTTTTGGGATAATTTGTAATTTTTTTCTGCAAATATTAATTGTTAGAGGTTGCTTCGACTGATTGTTAACATTTTACAAAAAAAAATGTCTGCACTTCGAGCACAGACCACTTAGTTTAATTGTTTTTTCTGAACCGAAAAATTTTCTTGCTATTTTAACCAGCTGTAGTATAAAAAAAATGTATGGGACTTGTGCGGCAAACTACTTCAAAAAGTTGCCTATTTAATGACGATTTTAAAATGATACGAATCACTGAATTTACTTTACAAAATTGGGAGATATTAATTTTCTTGTGTGCTAGGGTGAAATTTGTGCAATTTATTCTTTACTTTTTAATTCATTTTCCACTTCTAATCCGTTGCTTCTAAGGTTAGAATTGGCTAAAAAAGTTGTTTCAATACCCGGTAGTAATGGCACGGTTTTTTAGAATCCCGGTTTTTCAAAATCCCGGTGTTTTAAAATCCCGGTTGTTTAAAATCCCGGTTTTTTTAGGAATCCCGGTATTTTTTAAATTCCCGGTTTTTTGGGAATCCCGGTGTTTTAAAATCCCGGTTTTTTGGGAATCCCGGTGTTTTAAAATCCCGGTTTTTTGGGAATCCCGGTTTTTTGGGAATCCTGGTGTTTTAAAATCCCGGTTTTTTAAATTCCCAGTTTTTTGGGAATCCCGGGAATTTAAAAAACCGGGATTCTTAAAAAAACGGGATTTTAAACAAACGGGATTTAAAAAAAATCGGGTTTTTATAACACCGGGATTTTGAAAAACCGGGATTCTAAAAAACCGTGCCATTACTACCGGGTATTGAAACAACTTTTTTAGCCAATTCTAACCTTAGAAGCAACGGATTAGAAGTGGAAAATGAATTAAAAAGTAAAGAATAAATTGCACAAATTTCACCCTAGCACACAAGAAAATTAATATCTCCCAATTTTGTAAAGTAAATTCAGTGATTCGTATCATTTTAAAATCGTCATTAAATAGGCAACTTTTTGAAGTAGTTTGCCGCACAAGTCCCATACATTTTTTTTATACTACAGCTGGTTAAAATAGCAAGAAAATTTTTCGGTTCAGAAAAAACAATTAAACTAAGTGGTCTGTGCTCTAAGTGCAGACATTTTTTTTTGTAAAATGTTAACAATCAGTCGAAGCAACCTCTAACAATTAATATTGGCAGAAAAAAATTACAAATTATCCCAAAACGCGATAATTAGAGCTGGAAACTTAGAAAAATTTGATGATTTTCCCGTTTTTTTGGATATTCTTTTTTTTTTATGGTCATGTGCGTTTTATTTTTTTTAATATTTTTTATGGATAGGACATTAGTCAAGCTGCCTCCCATAGCATTTTGATTCACCATTTCTGGGACACCCTGTATATTACTATCGATCTATTTCCAACCTTATCCCATAGAATATAAATCCCCGAACCCTGTAACCATTCGGGAATGTATTCTGACCGGAATAATGCACGTGTGTGTAATGCAACATTTGACTACGATACGAGCCTCTGCAAATATACTACCAAATTATGTCAAATGTTGTGACATTCACACAACACAACTTCCAGTCTAAACCTCAGCACTTAAGTCTAGTATGATCACATCACATGTCAGTCTTCTCGTGGGGCGTGAGGGAGGCGCCGTCGGACAGGCGGGGCGGGGCGGGCGGGGCTGCGCTTCTAGTCTCGGGTCCGACCAGCGCGCGGTACAGCCGAGCGGCCGGCAGCTCCACCAGGAGGGCCAGCGGCAGCGCCAGGAAGTACGACGCGAGCGCCACACCGAACCACTCCAAGATCTGTCGACATTATAGTGAGCTATGTGAGAGTAGGGTCCACGAAGAGTTTCCCCCAGTACTCCGGAAGATATTCTGAAAACTCAGAACATCTATTTCACTAATCATCATGGGTACCTTTGGGCGGGATATGGTGCGGGGCGGTTTATTTGATTAGATTAAGTTGTTTGACGACGCATGTGCGGATTTATTTATTGTATTGACGATGCTTGTTGCAGAATGTTCCCGTATTTGTGGGTCGGACGACGCTACTTCTGGCAGAAAAATTTTGATTTTTAGTGTAGCATGCATGACGAAACGTGTTGTGGATTGTTTGTGGATTGTTTCACTAATTGTACCAAAACTCTGTCTCTCTCACGGGAGAGTGAGTCACAATATCACAGAATATAGAAAGAGTATCTGGTATGGCAATACCAGGGCAATACGAATTGTTCAGCGAGTGCTCGTCCAAGTGCCGATTCGTCGGGCACCTAATGTCTCCACGTCGAGTGTCTATACATATCTGTGCAAAATGCAAAACATAGCCTCCTAGCAATAATTTTCGTTGGGGGCCTAAAAGGAAGGATATTCTAAGTTGTGGCAATAAAGTATAATTGAATTAAATGGTCGATAGAGAAACAATGGATTTGCTGTAAATACCGAGCCGCTGCTGAATTTGTGATTACCTCCTTGGTTTGGATCCGAGGAGTCGAACTGCCAAACCAAAGATACTCGAATTCACTGCCGCATCGCAGGCTACAATAGCAAGGAGTCGCAGAGCTAGGTAGGTACAGCTCTAGTTTGCCGACAGATTATTATGTGGCTAGAGTTACTCGACATAAGTAGGTAAGCATATTATAGAGGTTTGCTTACCATAGTCTGCCTGGTGAACTGCGACATGATGAAGGACTTGTTCAGCGGCAGGTGCAACAGAACGAGAGTCGCCCGTGTTGTACATAGGTAAGTATAGAGAGGCTGCTTACCACAGTCTGCCTGGTGAACTGCAACATGACGAGGCGGCCGGCGACGAAGGACTTGTTCAGCGGCAGGTGCAGCAGAACGAGGCGAGAGCCGCGCGTGTTCTACATAGGTAAGTGTAGAGAGGCTCGCTTACCACAGTCTGCCTGGTGAACTGCGACATGACGAGGCGGCTGGCGACGAAGGACTTGTTCAGCGGCAGGTGCAGCAGAACGAGGCGAGAGCCGCGCGTGTTCTACATAGGTAAGTGTAGAGAGGCTCGCTTACCACAGTCTGCCTGGTGAACTGCGACATGACGAGGCGGCTGGCGACGAAGGACTTGTTCAGCGGCAGGTGCAGCAGAACGAGGCGAGAGCCGCGCGTGTTCTACATAGGTAAGTGTAGAGAGGCTCGCTTACCACAGTCTGCCTGGTGAACTGCGACATGACGAGGCGGCTGGCGACGAAGGACTTGTTGAGCGGCAGGTGCAGCAGAACGAGGCGAGAGCCGCGCGTGTTCTACATAGGTAAGTGTAGAGAGGCTCGCTTACCACAGTCTGCCTGGTGAACTGCGACATGACGAGGCGGCTGGCGACGAAGGACTTGTTCAGCGGCAGGTGCAGCAGAACGAGAGCCGCGCGTGTTGTACATAGGTAAGTGTAGAGAGGCTCGCTTACCACAGTCTGCCTGGTGAACTGCGACATGACGAGGCGGCTGGCGACGAAGGACTTGTTCAGCGGCAGGTGCAGCAGAACGAGAGCCGCGCGTGTTGTACATAGGTAAGTGTAGAGAGGCTCGCTTACCACAGTCTGCCTGGTGAACTGCGACATGACGAGGCGGCTGGCGACGAAGGACTTGTTCAGCGGCAGGTGCAGCAGAACGAGAGCCGCGCGTGTTGTACATAGGTAAGTGTAGAGAGGCTCGCTTACCACAGTCTGCCTGGTGAACTGCGACATGACGAGGCGGCTGGCGACGAAGGACTTGTTCAGCGGCAGGTGCAGCAGAACGAGAGCCGCGCGTGTTGTACATAGGTAAGTGTAGAGAGGCTCGCTTACCACAGTCTGCCTGGTGAACTGCGACATGACGAGGCGGCTGGCGACGAAGGACTTGTTCAGCGGCAGGTGCAGCAGAACGAGAGCCGCGCGTGTTGTACATAGGTAAGTGTAGAGAGGCTCGCTTACCACAGTCTGCCTGGTGAACTGCGACATGACGAGGCGGCTGGCGACGAAGGACTTGTTGAGCGGCAGGTGCAGCAGCAGCACGCCGAACGAGAGCCGCGCCGGCGTCGCCCACCCGCCCCACGACAGAAACGTGCGCAGCGGCGCTGTCGGGGTCACGTGGTTAGCAAGTATCGAACGGAAGGTTCAACGAGGTGGTCGGTCAGTAGGCCTCGCGCATCATCCCCAATAAAACGATAAAAATCGAGATGTGCCTCCATGCATCTTGGTTATTTTATGCCAAAAAGAGCGCGCATACTGTTTTTCTCGTTTTGTCGTGGGGAGCATTCTAGGCGTAGAGAAAGTTATTCCAATTTACCAGCAAGGCTAGCATGCCACGCACAACAAAGCGTTTAAAACAAAAAAAAACGTCATGTCACTCTTTCTGGTATATCTACGTAAAATAATAAGGATGGATTCACATCTCGATTTTTATCGTTTTCTCGGGGGTGGCATGCGAGGCATACCTACAGCTAGTAGACATTTGTCTATCATTTATGTTATGGGTAATTGGGTATCAATATGAGAGCGTCGGTGGCGCGTTGCGGACAGCTATCTATCGTAACTCAATCTTGAGGTCCAGGTTCGAATCCGCATGGAAGACATGCCATGTACCAGTCAAGTATTAATGAGTTTTTCTAACTTATGTAGGTACGACCGAACGACAGCTCTGTTGATAAAATTTAAATAGCGCGCGAAATATTGCCCAATCTGGATGTGCCTTCACTTCGTAGGTATAGTTTTCGCGCCCTTTTCTCTGCTAAATCCGACTTTGCACCCTTCTATTACTAAATTATTGTTTGACGGGAACTAGGGTCTGCTCTAGATAGTGATGTGCCGAGTCAGGTAGTTCTCGAGTACTGATTCGAATAACTACCTTCTAACTACTCGCATACTCGAGTATGCTAAATAAGTATTCGGATGCAAATATGTAGTACAATCAGCTGTGAAAAACGTCAAAATACTATAGAGACTATAGTATTTTGACTATAAATGACTAGAGATTAGAATGCATCATTCGACCACGATTTTGAATCTTACTGATTCAAAAATAGCACTTATGGCTCGAAATTAACACTAAAATTGAAATTTTCGGTTGTAGGACGGACGGACACTATCGAAAAACAACAATATTTTGAGAAATACAACTCATCCATAGTAATAAGTACTAAAATTATAGTATGGAATATCGAATACTTGACTCTGGATTCGAGTACTCAATCCAAGTACCGGACTCGAGTTCTAATTCAAATATTTTTTTAACGAGTACTAAAATACTCGAATACTAAAAAAGGTCGACTCGGCACATCACTAGTCTGCTCTGCGCAAACGAAGATTATTTTCCTGGTCGAACTGTACTAGTACTAACATTTGACGTCGTGCATGGCACCGAGCAGGCCCAGGGCGACGAACAGGGAGAAGATGGGCCGCTCGAGCGCCGCCAGCGCGGCCGCGGCGCCGCGCGCCGGCGGGCCCGCGCCCAGCAGCAGCGGCGAGGCGGCGGCCCACCACGCGGCCAGCGGCGGGCTGGCGATAGACACCCACCGGAACACCTGCCGAACGGTGACACACTAATTATTACAATACTAGCTGTTGCCCGCGATTTCGTCTGCGTTACCCAGATAAAAAGTACCCTATGTGTTAATCCAGTCTATCTGTATGCCAAATTTCATCAAAATCCGTTCAGCAGTTTTTGCGTGAAATCGGAACAAAAATCCATCCATACTTACAAACTTTCAACTCCAATAGGTCTAGTATGATTTCTCTACACGCGCGCGACGCGCCTTCGCTGCATAGAAAATAACCTGTTCCCGCGCTTTTCGGAGAGCGAAAGCCGCGCTTGCCGCGACTTGTAGTATGGGATAAAGCAGAGTCGCGCGCAAGTAGAGAAATCATGCTAGAAGGTCAGGTCACATTTAGGGCCTGCATCACCACTTCTGAATAAGTTTCGTAATAGCTTATCTAAAAGTTGTGAAACGGACTGTTAGTCCAGGAAATTTGGTAATTTTGTTCGACTTAGTATAAAGATTAGCATAAAAACGACTATTGGTTGACAGGACACAAACAATCAAGGCTGATTGCTAAGAACGGTCATAATCTAAGAGCTTAAAATACAACAACCTATTTTTTACCTTTAGGTAAGTTTAGACATAGGAAGCTATCAATATTAAATAGGTAATCAAGATGAACCTAAAAGCTTAAAACCTAGCTTTAGGCTGTCTGTCCATTGACGCGAGCTGGCTGTGCGAGCTGTGTAGCTGTGTAAATATTAACCAATCAGGAGCTCGGCTAATCTCGGTCGGATCTCTGATTGGTTAATATTTACACAGCTACACAGCTCGCACAGCCAGCTCGCATCAATGGACAGGCAGCCTAAAACTTCTAGCTCATAGCTAAGATACTTGCGTAGGTACCTAGGTATAGTAGGTATTTAAACGACACGCTAAGCACGCATTAGGTAGGTAGGTACGTAGGTAGTGGATCTAAGTGACTAAGATGTCTAGTGTCGCAACTTGCAATGCTAACCAGCCCACCGAAGTGAAAGTAAACTCTGATAGGTACACCGCGTTCCCGGAGACGCGATCCTGTACCTACACTCATGATATTAGTTACTTCCTCGACTCGAATCCACCTTCTGCTTAAGGGAGTTACCTGTAAAATATTTCAAGTCTAAATTGCGCAAGTGGTTGGTCGACAAATGTTTTTATGACCTTAACGAATTTTTTGCCAATGATCTACAATTGTGACATTTTAAACCTAACATTAAATTAAATTAAATTTTTGACATCATTTTTAAATTTTATTGTTTTAGTTGAGATTGATATTGTATAATTTTATTTTACTTTGAATTACCTATTTAATACTTATTGTAATAACAAAATAATTATTATATTGTTTGTAATGCTACATATTAATATAATCTCTGGCAATACATTATATAGACTAAATATTTAGTCATGTATTCTTAATTTGCATGCCATGCTTATGGCGAAACATGCTGTACTAAATTAAAACTGTCCACCTGTACTATATGTTACCGTGTTTCCGCAAATAAATGATTTCAATTTCAATTTCAATTTCAATTTCTTCTCAATCTTTTATTATCAGTTGACGAAAATGTCGAGGATGAAAAAATAAAAAAATGAAAATTGATTTATTTCTCCTCAGAGTAGGTACGCACGCGACACATCAAGCTATACAAAACCAACATAAGCTGGCCGCGCGACGTTATACGCTACTCGACCTAGGAGCGGCCAGCTTATGTTGGTTTTGTATAGCTTGATGTGTCGCCTTGTGTACATTCCAATTCAAAAATTAGTTAAACAACGTTAGTTAAAATTAGTTAAAATTAAACAACGAACTTAATCATCATCATCATCTCAGCCGATGGACGTCCACTGCTTGACATAGGCCTCCCCCAAGGATCGCCATAACGACCGGTCCTGCGCACGAACTTAATATTAAGGATAAATTGACAGAAAAACTCACACCCTTTGATTTCTCTCGAACTACCTAGGTAAACGACGCTGAAGCAGCAGATTTTGCGTGTTGTTGCGGAATATATTTACGACATTCCTATGCTAAAGAAATTCTCACCTCCCTTAGATAATGACTAAGAATTTTGAGAATATGTCGAGGCAGAGTTCGAATTAGCAACTTACACTCAGTTGCAGAAACGCTCATTAAAGTTAATCTTTGCTTTCAATTTTTGTCTTAAAAGCCAGCAAAAGATTTAATGGAGAATTGAACTCTGATGAGGTTTCTGCAACTGATTGCAAGAATTTCCACGAAGTACCTGCGCTACGTATAGGAATTACTGTATCTATGGTATAGGTACCTGCCTTACCTGCCTACATCAAGTAGTACCTACCTTCACAACAATAAATAGGTAATATTAGATTGAACTCAAGTGAATTGCGGACGCGAGTAATTTAACAGAATAACAGTGATATTACTGTAGGTACCTATATCAAGATTATCAAGTCGATGTATGTTATTTCGATGTTGCAACAAACCGAGCTATAATCACCATGCGGTTGACTTCACGAAATGCAAGTTCTGTCCCCGTAATGAACGGTAATGAGCATCCTTGCGGTAGATTTAGTATCATCTAAACAAAGATATTAGAGTTGACCTTGTGGAGATGGAATTAGGGTAAATTGTTATCTATTTACTACTGTCTCTATTATTACCCGGCTGACAAAGATTAGCAACAATGTGAATAATTTAAACCCATTTTGTTGAGTTACACCGTTTCTCTATAATTTGAATTGGTGCAAAGCAAAGCCAACGAGCGCAGATGAGCTAGAGACAGATGGAGTTCTACGAAGTATTAACAAAATATGTTTGGCGAGTTTTAATTAAAAAATAACTTTATCATCATCATCACAATCAGCGTGTAGTACACTCCTGTACCTACATATGTCCGTCTTGAGGCACCTCACTCGATCTCCTGTACTTGTTACATTCAGTCCCTTCTAGCCATCTTGTGCATAACATCGCGCAATCTACAAGAGGGTCGCCCACACTACGTCTGCCTAAATGTCTTCACTTCAGAACCAGTTTACTCCACGGACTGGCTTTCAGTTCTGCGATAGATGTGACTAGCCTAATGTCACTTGAATTTGCTGAATCCAAAAGCTATTCATATGGCAAGTTTGTCAACAGCTCTGGTACTTATAACGTACCTATACTTGTGAAACTGGATGGACTGTATGTAATTCGCAAATGTAACGAAGTGCTCTTTTTTTGACGGAGTGGATGCTTTGCTTACATAAAATGTTGCATCATAATACGTAGAGCTCACCTGGCATACCGTACCATCAAGGTATCCTGATTTTTCCTAAACATGTAACTACGCATTCATAACCAGAGCTAAGGTTAGTATCCCTCTCACCTTATAGTCGTTCAGCCGCACGTCGAGGTCCAGCAGCCCCTGGTTCAGGTGCGTGAGCAGCAGGTCGGCGCGTTGCTCAGCGACGACTGGTTACAGCACGTTGAACGACTCGTCGCTGTAGATCTGATGCACCACCTTACCCTCCTTCCACCCATCACTTCCGACCCAACCTTACTTACCTTATAGTCGTTCGGCGTGTTGCTCACGGGTTATTAGTACAGCACGTTGAACGAGTCGCCGCTGTAGACCTGACCACCTCACCCTCTTTCCACCCACCACCCACCACCTCCGACCCAACTTCACCTTATAGTTCTTGAGCCGAGCCGCACGTCGTGACGTGATCCAGCAGCAGGCCTGCCATTGCTGAGCGGCGACTGGTACAGCACGTTGAAAGACTCGCCACTGTAGACCTGACATCACCTCACCCTCCTTCCACCCACCACCCACCACCCACCACCTCCGACCCAACGTCACCTTGTAGTCGTTGAGCCGCACGTCTCTGTCGAGCAGCGCGTGGTGCAGGTGCGCGAGCAGCAGGCCGGCCAGCGCGCCCGGCGCGTTGCTCAGCGGCGACTGGTACAGCACGTTGAACGACGAGTCCCCGCTGTAGATCTGACGCACCAGCCTGAACCGACATTATTTATGTTGGAAAGAAGCTTTACAGATTCTGCTGTGCTTTGAGCGAGGCTAGCGTTCTCGTCGTAGCTTTCTCCGACGACAGATTTTGTTCGTTTTGCAAAATCTGTCTTCATCTGCGTCTTATGAGGAGGAATGCAGACGGCAAGTAACTTCAACTTCAGAGCTTCTGATATAACTACAATTGACAGGTCCAGACTTTTAAAGCCACATTTATATTATGCAGTCTTAATGACGTGATTTTGTTATATAGGTTGGTAGGTAGACCAGCCAAGAGGTGAAAAAGGAAAAACAGGAGCAGATGCTCTGCACGGCAGGGTCGGCTATTATGGTGGGCTACTAAAGACTATGCCCCAGACATTGTAAGAAAGAGTAAGTATATCTAGTACTACATAGGTACCCCAGATGAGGGTTAAGGGAACTTAATATGCTGATGGCTAGTGCAAATATTAAGATAATGTCAACTAACTCAGGCCTATGCATGACGTATGTGGGCACGAGGTTCCACGCGTAGGCCATGCCGAAGACCGCGGCGATGGTCGCGACGAACAGCGCGGTGAGCACGTAGAGCGCGCCGCGCCGCCAGCGCAGCAGCACCAGCGTCAGCGCCAGCGCCGCCGCGTACAGCTGCATGTCCGCCGCCAGGTACCTGGGGGTTACAGTTAGAGGTATGTACTTATAAATAAAATAAAAAAGCCTTTTATTTCTTGCTTCCCATTAAATTTCATTAACATTTGTAATTATAATTAAATTTGGTACTATGATTTTATTATACTAAATTAATTGTTAGTTTTATAAAATTCTATTTGAGATTCGCATAAGTATATTAATAATAATTTGATATAAACATTTTTAATCTAATTTATTGCATGCTTCTCTTAGTTAACTATTTTACAATTGTATTTCTTTAATAAACTGTTTTTATTTACCTAGCTTTCTATACAGTACATAATATAGCTATTACTTTAATATTTTTTACTTTAGTATTGATGTTTGTTTTTGCATGCGTGTTATAAATAGTTGATAGAATAGGTTTATATATTTTTTACTGGTTTTTATGATTCAGCAAGAACCCCTTCACGGGTGAAGGCCTCCTCCAAAGACAACCATATATTTCGCTCTTTCGCTTCATTTATCCAGTGCAGTATGTACTTACTGCCATATATCTATCTTTATTACGGTAACCTTTTGCGAGTAGCATTATCTAATTCTATAGGAATATGTATCTTATCTTATCTTGTTGTGGGGGCTGGCAAGCCAGCAACACTTCGACCCAGCGGGATCTTTTGTGTTAGCCCCAGTCCTTTTTGCTTTCTTCACCCTTCAAATACATGGTCAATGAAGGAGGCAATACCATTGAGGGGAAGAAGCCTAAGATCTATCTAAGAATATGTAGGTAAGTTACACTTTGTCGCTGCATCTCAAAACCTGCTTCGATTTTCTAGAATGGCCTTTAAATCGGTTTGGGCCATGTATGTCCCACTACATGGGCATAGATCAGCACGAATTGGTAAAAGGGAGAGGGCATTACCCCACTGTGCGGACGCAGTGTACATAGATTGAGAAGTGTCGGAAATGCCGGAAGTGATATGCTGTCAGAGTATTAGGCCGCTCCAAGCCTCAAACAAGCTTCAGACTTTACCGAATATAACCACCATCCGAAGCGCGTTCAAGATCATAATCATATCATCGTAGATATTGCATTTTTGTTTTCTGCTTCTTCGCCGCCGCTGTTTCCCCGATGGAATTGAAAGATTGGCTGAAACACCTTGACCACAGAATAGATGATAGTGCTAAACATGGACCTCGAAATTGAACCCTCCCCAGATCTAAAAGCTCAAAGAGAAACACGGATATTGTCACGCATCAAAAGACGCGGCCGGCGCGGCGTATCAATCATCGTACTTCTGCCACGAGCTCTGCAAATCTTACCAGGTCTGTATGAGGCACTTGTCGTCGGCGTCGAGTACGTTGTTGAGGTAGAGCAGGTGGGTCCACCACTTGCGCCGGCACACGGCCGCCTCGGCCCCCACGGCCGGCGCCCACAGCGGCCCGCGGCCCATCCGCTCCCACCACGACGCCGCGAACCACACCATGAAGAAGTAGCTTGGGCTCACCCTGCATTAACACCACGTTTTAATTACACTAAATATGAGAAACGACATCATCTCCTTATTTAAGAACTACGCTCTTGTCGGTGGAGCATTCGCCAATCCAGTTTCTTTTCCGGTAGTGTCCTGACTTCGACACAGATCGAATATATTTTTGTGGTATAACAAAGCATATGTACCAACCGACATAGAAGGATTAAAGAAAAATGGACTTTTTCTAATAAAAATATCGCTTGACTATATGCTTGACTTTCTGACTACTCGGAATCTTTGTTACAACTGCAAACCGCTTTTTAAAGGGTGCAGGTGGCAGGATGTAGCAAAGGTTCAAACAATTTTTAGAATTTAATGTCGGTGATACCTGCTTAGGAGGCCCCTTGCTCGTGTCTACTTCTTTTTGACGTGCCTACTCACTACCGAAGGTTGCCGAGCAAGCTCTAAAACTTTTCGCCTGATCTCATCTTGCAATTTTGACTTTTATTCACAAGAACACTGCAAAAAGAAACCCTTATAATCGCTACATAGGACATCCACGAAAAAAATATAATGGTCTATTCGTTCGGAGACAGCATGTGATGTACTGGCCTGATGAAGCGGTTCAGCATGGTGTCGGCGTAGGTCGCGATGCCGGGCAGCCGCTCCTGTCGGCGGCGCTGCTGCAGCACCTTGTGAGCGAGGAGGAAGCTCGACATCAGGAAGAAGATCTGCACCACCAGCGTGCTGTTCACCATCAGCATCCCGTCCGTTGAGCGGCGCATCTACACGACATGAGGGTGATACAATTGTTGGCAATACAGATAATGATACCAATGGCTGTTTATGAAACTTACTTAAATTAGCTCGAAATTAGCAGATTGAGTGATTAGTAGAGATTTTATGCCAAAGATAAATATAGAGAAAGAATACATAAGCCATCTCAGAGCACATTAACGAAGCTCTCAAAGTAAGCAGCCGTAATCAGTAGGTAACTGTCGTCAAACATGGCCTGATGATAATTATAATAATTATGATTTTCCCGATCGGGGCTGAACGTCATTGTATATTTAGTTACAGAGTGGTAGGAAAACGCAGCATTAGACTAACAGGACATTAGGCAGAGCATCAGTACATAGGCTAGCACACAGCGTGCACGCGACAATTCAAGAAACCGTCATTGCTGTTCTATTCTGCATACTGATCTGTTGGCATGAACAGAGAAGGGACAAATCTTTGTTTTCTCGAATGCCGTGTGCTAGGCCTACAGATCATGTCTAGATTGAACAAACTTGGTTGTGCTAGCTGCAGTGCTTATACTGCTGGACCTAGTGGATTTTAAGCAGAGAATAAGATGTTGTGAACTAAACCGTGTCTACTCATAGAAAATCTACTGTTCGTCGCGTAGCTTCCACTTCCGGCAACTTGGGGGCCTTGAGGGTTAAGGGAGGGATTTAAAAACGATAAGTCCATAATTCTCCAAACCTGTTCGTACTCCCTGGTGTTGGCGACGTAGGACTGTGTGCCGAGCCAGCCGACGTGCTCGATGACGACGCACATCATGCAGAACACGCGCAGGCCGTCGAAGGCGCGCAGGTCCGAGCGCTGGGACCGCGGCGGCGGCGCCTGCAGCGCGCGCCAGCTGCCCACCAGCGACCACGTGACCGCCCAGCCCGCGCCTGCGCAGTACCATACCATGTACACCGGACACGCTTTAGAATTATAATCCTGCGCATAACCAGCGTGCTCCATACAAACGAAGCTTTATTATACAGGGTGTAAAATTAAATGGGACACTTACTTAAAGGGGCGCTTCAGACCATCAAACTGAACAACTTTTATTGTGGGACCAACACTGAAATCGCGAAATAATTCCGCTGTCCCATATACAAAACTGCAAACATTGCTCGACTGAAATGTATGGGACAGCAGATTTTTTTTTTCGCGATTTCGATATTGGTCCCCTATGGGACCCTCTCTACAGAAGGTTGTTCAGTTTGATGGTCTGAAGCACAAGCACCCCCTTTAAGAAAGTGTTCCATTTAATTTTACACCCTGTATTTTGGATATTGAGAAAATTAAAGTCGTAACGTTTTTTAAACACGAACTAGGAACTTATCTCTGTGACTGTGGTTTGTCCAGATTTTCATTAAAATTATAGTTTGAAAGTTACAGTAGCTCAAAGATATCCAAATGTTAAATTAATCCTAGCATTAAAACTGTACCTATGCTATATGTATATTAATGGAAATCGGACAAATCAAAGGCACAGATATTATACCTACTTGACTTGGCTACTTATCTAAAGAATCTAGACTAGAGCGAGTTAAAAAAAAAATTGACTTTAATTATTTAGTTTTGAAAATAAGATCCAAATTCCTTTGTATGCAGCGCGCTCGGGCGCTCTACAAGGACTAGCTATCCTCTTTTTACCCCACTACGCCAGAAGGAGGGTTATGTTTTTGACTCATTCATCATCAGCCTGTAGACATCAGGTTGCAGGGCACCAGCCGTCGTTTCATTGAGAGGAACTATCATAGTGGTCGGATTAGGTACCATAATATTGTTAAAATCAAAATCAAAACAAGTTTCACGCCAGATGTGGCAAGAGGGAACGGCTGTTCCGGCGTCAAGGCTATAATATCGACACTACACCATTAAATTAATGAACACAATTTCAAGCTCTACGTTAATTATCGCAATGTAAACATTAGACCTGATATTCTTACAGTTCTATGTTGATGTTTTTTGTTAGCCAACTATTCACATACGAGGCGCTTGCGCAACTCTTGAGTTAGATTTAGAACACTATTTTGTCAGAATTTTGAGTGAATGAAGATTCTGTGGGGCACCTACTTACATACCTGCGTACCTACCATTACTAATGAATGAACTTTCATTACATTTGATAAGGAAGTCCATCCATTCATCCAAGGGAATCCATTCCTTTAAATCATCTGACGTACCTAAGAATCTAAGTATATTATAGATTATTTATGATCCATTATAAAGATCCAGGAGTGCGATTTTTGAATCTCATTCGCTGAGTTCAGCAGTTGAAAATGTCAAAAATACTATGGAGATACGCATCTTTCTACTGCTGATTTGTCTTTCAAAAATCGCACACCTGAAGTATGATTTTTGAAAGTCAAATCATCAGTAGAAAGATGCATATCTCCACAGTAATTTTGACATTTTAAACTGTTGAACTCAGCGAAAATGAGATTCAAAAATCGCACTCCAGATCTACAAGTTTCCTATAAGTACCGCCATAATTATGTCTAGGCAAAAGTTAGGCAATGATACATATTTCAGTGGAAATATCATAGTTAATGGATCCTGAAAAAAATATGATTAACTACCATTACCAAGACACTGCAACAGGTCTATCTAAGGGTGGCATATGTACAGGGTGTTAGGGCAAACAGTTGCATTACTTTAAGGGGTGATTGTACCCACGATACTGAACAACTTTCCCCAAGAAACCTAGGGGAAATACGCTACAAAAATTTTGGACTTTCCATAAGTACTAAATGTAATCAGCTTGTCGAAAGTTTGTATGAAAATTCGAAATTTCTTTTTGAGAATTTCCTATAGGTTTGAGGTTTTTTGGGAAAGTTTTTCAGAAACATTGGTACAATCACTCCTTAAAGTAATGCAACTGTTTACCCTAACACCCTGTATAATTAAATGCCTAAACATGGTACCCATAATGTGTATTAAACGACGGAAGCGACAAAGCCTGCCCAGTTAATTGAACTTCGGCAACTTGCCTATTTTTGCATTATTTCATACATTCGACACTCTTGGATAACCGTTTCCGAGCAAAGCAAACTAATCAGAAAGAATCTGCCGCAATCATCATCAGCATCGCGTCACGGTCACGATAACGCAACTGACACGTGCTGCTGCATGCGTCTGCGCCGAAATAGCGCCTCCATCTCCGATGGTACAAGGTCACCGCCTGACGTGACGTCACGACCAGCTCGCGGGTCAGGGGGGGGAGGTCATCGACCGGTCAAGTGCACATTCACTCTTCACTATCGGCACAGATTTGTGTGGCTTCGCTATGGGGTACCTATACAACGTGTTAATGAATTAGCGCAAAACCTCATACACCCCAACTGATTTATAACAAAATAATTAGATTGAAACAATAATTTCATTATTTTGATAGTTAAAGTTTAACGTTATTCGCATTTTAAGTTTTGGAGGCAAAAATTATTTGTTATCATTTCAGCAATGAATGAAAGCGCTAACGTACTCATGGATACATTTTAATAATCGTGTTTTGGTAGAAAGTAGGGTGAGTGTGCCCGTGCGGTGGGTTGACATCGGGTTCAGAAAATTAAAAATTATTTAATATTTTGAAAAAAATTACCTATGTTGAAACCATGATAATTCGATTCTGCTCTCGATTCTAAACAAACTACTTTCTAGTTTTGCGTTAATTCATTAACACGTTGTGTACTAATAACCACAAGGTCCCCAGAATCAAACGATTGTGACATCTATAGCGTTGATGATAAGATAAGTTCAGGGGATGTGAAAGTATGTACATTTTAATGTCCTTGCAGTTTGCACATGTTGACTGGTTACGTCAGAGAAGTTTCTGTGCTTAGGGTGTTGTAATAAGGATAATACCAGGGCCTCAATTGCGCAATTTTATACGGTTTTAGTTTGGTTTTAGTTTGGTTTTAGTTTGGTTTTGGTTTAGATTTGGTTTAGCTGAAGTAAAAAAGCTATCGCGATATTTTTTTCTGCACGGTTAAATCGCACAATACAGAAAATTCGATCGAACGGACATCAAACGTTACGCCAACGTATCTTCCGAAATAAAGCTAAATCGTTACCGTTAAATATAATTTGCGCGATACGAATTGTGCATAACGTAACGTTTTTGGTTGTGGTTTTGTTTTGGTAGTATCGTTCAAACTTAGGGCGATTGAGGCCCTGATTGCAGCTTTGGCAAAAACTGTTTATAACTAAATTGCCAATAACCTAGGCTAGGGAAAAGTTTCTTAATTTTCGTCAATATGTAGGCTAAGCACTTGTCACCATTTTCAGTGCTCTGAAACAAGACGGGCCTTGTTATAATGTTGTATAAACCAAACTCCTACGTTCGTGGGCTCTTAGGAGTTAGGATTGCGCTTATAGTACCTACATACGTTTAGAGATGCATACTGCATGTCCATAAAAATCTATAATAAACTGCCGTCTAATATAAAAAACGATAATAAAGACACCTCTTTCGAAAAACACCTAAAGGACATACTATACCAAAAATCGTACTAAAAAATACAGGAATACCTGGACGACAAACTGTAAAATCCCTACTTTTTGTGTAATAAATACATTTTTAATTTAATTTAATTTAATTTCTATTAATAACATTACAAAACGTACATGAAAATATCTCGGTCTACTCATAAAACCTAATTAAATTTCGGTTTAATTTTCTACTATGTTTAATTTTATTGTTGACTATGTGTAATTTTTTACTATGACATGTGTTTTATTGTACCTACCTACTTTATGTTGACATTATGCTATTACCTATTACTATGATTTAATTATTATTTTTTTGTATTTATAATATTGCAATTTATCACAGATCGTTAATTTATTATTATTGTCGCCTTTATTTTATTCTATTTCAATATCAATTTAATTAAATTCAATTACATTTATTTTAAGTTATTTAACTATTACAATAGACACTGTTGCAAAATTGCTGTGCCCTAACAGGGTCCCTGAGATGTACCTATAACGGTATCAGCATCGGTCTGGGACTCAAAAAACTACCGGGATTTTTCAAACAAGCGGCCCACTGACTTTTTCCCCGACTATGGCAAAGTCAAAAGAAGGGGCATGGATGGGCGTAGCAATTATTGTTTCCCAGGGCGTAGGGGGGCTAGCTATAGATCAAGGTCAAGTTGCAAAACAATATAGGAGCCAGGAGAGCCGGAGCGAGCGAAGCGAGCTCGAGTTTTTCACGATTTAAAATATCCGAGCTAGCGAAGCATGCTTGAGATTTTACTACAATCGACTAGGCAATTACAATAAAAAACGCGTGTGACAGACGAACGGACGTACTGACACCTACATGGTTTCATAAGACTAAAAACCAGGAGCGAGTGAAGCGAGCTCGATATTTTACTATGATATTTTGGCCATTCCAAATCTGCAATAACATACATACATAGATATACTCACGCCTGTGTCCCATTGGGGTAGGCAGAGACAATAGATCGCCATCGGCTACGATCCTGACACACCTCTTTCGCCTATTCCACACTCATAAGTCGTTTCATACACGCTCGTCGGTTTCGAGTACATTTGATCTGACCCTGAACCGACCCGTGACCCGTTTTGAATCTGCAATAAGATCGATGTAAATCCTGGAGCGAGCAAAGTGAGCTTGAGATTTTACTCCAATAAGGCTAGGTCGTAAATCAAGAGCGACTGAACTCAATCCAGGAGCGAGCGAAGCAACCTCGTAGATTTACTGCAATGCCAATACTAGGTTTGGAATTAGGAGCGAGTGAAGCAAGCTCGAGATTTTACTGTAGTGTGACTTGGGACTAGGTTGCTGCAATACCACCAAGAACAAGGAGCGAGCAAAGCGAGCTCGAGAATTTTCTACAGGATAATAATATGCTGACGGTGTTTAGGGGATGATCCTGTGAAAATTTGACCATTTTGATCACCAGATTTCGATATTGGTCCCATGGAAACAGTTACTCAGTTTGATGGTCTGATCATCTTCATAAACCACCGTCAGCGTATGAAGAAGGACCCTACGATATGCTAGAATGCGTGCAGAATGTTTCACCGCAACAGGATTTAAAACCAGGAGCTGAAAGCTCATGCCGAAATCGAGTTGACAAATGTTCATGTAACAAAAAGATTGAGCGAGCGAAGCGAGCTCGAAAATTCGCGAAATATTTTGACTGTCTTTGACTCAGTTACTTACTGAATATATTTTGGCCTTGTTTTGAATTTTATCAAAAAGGTTCTCCAGGTTTGGAGGCCCCTTCATCCAAATTTATGATTAGAGAGCAAAACAAAAGTGAACGAGCGAAGCTAGCTCGCAATTTTGCAATAAGCACATTTTTCTGAATTTCCCTGACTTTTTAAGAAAGTAAAAAAAAAATTACTTAATTGTCGATTATTTTATTGTTGATATATTTTTTTAAAGTGTCTTTTTAATCCGGTGGTGGGCCGAAAAGATTTTGGAGTGGGCTGTGCCATTTTCTGTGGGATGAAAAAAAAAAAGGAAGTAGAGCTGGGCCGGCCGGACCGGCCCACAGTGGTACCGGCCCACCGGGAAAAGTCCCGGTGTTCCCTGGGGCCAGACCGACGCTGAACGGTATAACCTTTTTATAAGATCTGTAAAACCTCAAGGTTGCAATAAAGCTTATGATTACGATTATGATTATGATGAGTTAAGAAAGCACGATATATTGTAGATTGATCTACTAATATTATGGGCCTAAATATTGTTTCAGCTACTTGGTACTTATAACAGCATTTCTGACTACCACAAGAGTGAAAATGGTCGTGAATTTGTGGAAATTTTGAATTGAATCAAACCTACGATAAGTACCGATGTGCTTGGTGAGAACAGTGATTGAGGAGCTATGTTCATATTTGCTATTGAAAACAGGATTAGAAAGAAGACAGGCCTTTTAAATGTTGATGAAAATAGGCACCATCAAGTAGTTACTTAACAATGACTGGTACGTTTCTGAAAGTAGAAATGTGGGCAATAACCAGTATATTACTTATTGTAGAATTTTATCACGGTACCGCTAATGGAGACCAATAAGGGCAACAGAACAGTTACGAAGAGAAATCAGACCCTAAACTCGAACTTTCGATTTCCGATACATTGTGATCGTTTTTATCAAAACTTCATTGATGGAATGTGGTTGTCATTTCATCGATCGTAAATTAGTATAAGAGATAAGTGTGTTTTTTGCAACCATCAGCAGCAAGGCTGATTCAGTGTTTATGGGGTGTCGAGCATCTCTGTGATGGGGATGGACCAGGTCTGCCTGCATAACTCCAGTCGGTATAGGAGTTACTGATGATTAAAGGTCTGTAAAAAAATAGCGATCAGCTGCACGGCTGATCGTATGATATTGTAGTATGCACTGTAGCTATGTGAACATTACAAAAACTGTCAAGTTCTGTCAGTCGGTTTAGGAGATACAGCCAGTCAAAGTTCCGACCTTTGAACGGCTGTATCTCCTAAACCGACTGATGAACCATGTCATGATGTCATTTTTTCTACTGTTCACGTAGCTACAGTGCATACTACAACAACAATATACGTCGTTAATTTTTTACAGATCTTTAATCATCAGTAACTCCTAAACCGACTGAAGTTATTTTTTGCAGACCTTTAATCATCAGTAACTCCTAAACCGACTGGAGTTATGCAGGCAGACCTGGTCCATCCCCATCACAGAGATGCTCTACACCCTATAAAGACTGAATCAGCCTTGCTTATCTCTCGGAATAAATATAAGAACTCTAGATGAGCCTTATGTTAAATCTTTTTCAGCGTTTTGTCTGAATTGAATGTGTCTTAGAATATAAATATTTATGAAATGGTGCAGTGCCATACTATCTAGTAATAGATACTCTTTCTTATACCGTGGCCATACGAAGACCAAAATGTCCTCAGATATTATTATGAGTGCACTTTCAAATCGACCATTGTGGAGCGTTGATTGTGATGTGTACTAATCACCTACCTATCAAGATTTTGTATAGTTGATTAGTGATCCAAATTGATTGAACAAAACCTATCGGTATTGGTAAAATTGAAAGTCAGAGTAGATCCCCAGAGGTTTAGAGCCGAGCCGATCATGAACGCAACGGTATCGAAGCGAAGCGAAGGTTTCACAATCACAACGTGCGCCCGCGCAGACTCCGACCGTTACCGAGTTATCTAACTGATGTGATGATGCACTGTCAGCTTCTGTTTGTAGGTATACCTACACACCTAATTGAATTTCTTTCTTTCTTATCGTGTGGGCAGAGCCCTGGTGTCAGAGTTTTTTCAGACCGCCTTACGGCCTCTGACGTGGTTTTTATGTAACGACTACTACCACCAGAGATAGTAGCCGGGACCAACGGCTTAACGTACCATCCGAAGCACGGAATCATTTTTTTTTTTCAGACAATCAGGTGATTCAGCCTGCAATGTCCTAACCAACTGGGGAAAAGTGCACAAAGTGACATATCACTAGGTGTCCCCCGTGGGAATCGAACCCACGACCTCCGTGTCGAAAGCCAAAGCTCTTAACCATAAGACCACGGAGGCAGTTACCTAATTGAATTCAATCCAATTGAGACATTTAAATTTATTTAATTTGTCGTTAAACTAGTAGGTATAAGGTCCAACAAAATCAGCTACATTTATCTATCAAACAAATTTTTCTATGCGGCCAACGATTCAAAGATCGCACGAAAAAAATCTGTCGTCCCATACATTTGATTCGAGTAGGTTTGCAGTTTTGTATGGAAGAGCAGATTTTTTTTCGCCATTTCGATATTGGTGCCATATAGGGAAAGTTGTTCAGCTTGACGCTCTGATCATCCCCTTAAAAAAGTGTCGGCATACTTATTAAGAAGGACCCTGTACATCTGTATGACTGGTTTCCTTACGATGTGCAGTGAACTATCTGCATATGGCACGCAGTAGACCAACGACAAAGAAGGCTAGTGCAAGAGCGGAATGCATTTTGGACGGGGGGGGACACCCTTGCTTCATTTTTTCAGGTTCACCTTGACCCAGTGTCTCTGCAGTGACCGATAGAGCACTGACCTTGCCAACCAACCTGCTCTGCATGTATTTATAGATTCTGACGACAGTCGTGCAAAATCAATGAAAGCAAGTTATAAATAAACACTGTCATGCCGTTAAAAGAATTATGCAACTTTGATCAAAAGTGGGTGAAAACATTTTGCGACACTGATCCCAAACAAGTAGTTGTGCTTCAAGATTCTTTTGAAAACAAGTATTATTGGCAATCGCTGTTTATACCCAGGCATAGTAAAGAGGAAAAATTGCTTTGACAGAATTACCTACTCTACTGACATTCTACTGATGGAAGAATTCGTTCGGCAAAAAGTACTCGGGTCACCTTGGGTTCGAAATCTTTGAAAAGGACTTTAATAAATCTAGCTAATACTCCGACCGACTCTATCACTAGCGATTTCTCAATTATTATGGAATCCAAACCAGACAACACGACCGAACTGGAATTTGAAATTTTGAACCAAGAACTCTGGTTTGGCAGTCCGGCGTGGTCACCATTATACCAACCGTATCGTCAAGATACTCCATGTTGTTTATGGTACCTAGTAGTAGTACATCGTGAGATCCTTCCAGATCCTGTCCGGTCCGTATGCTATGTGGAAAGAATGTAATAATAATATTATTGCTACATTATAACTTCCCCCGATAATTATGTAGTATGTACTGCGCGGTTGACAAAAAGGGCGAAATTATATTGACCAATCACGATTACACAGGTTGTAACAAAACACCCTAGTAATACTCAAGGGGGTGCTTCAGATCATCAAACTGAACAACTTTCACTATGGAGCCAACTTCGAAATCGCGAAAAAAAATCTGCTGTCCCATACATTTTAGTCGAGTCGGTACAGCAGTTTTGTATGGGACAGCTGGTTTTTTTTCGTGATTTCGAAGTTGGCTCTATAGTGACAGTTGTTCAGTTTGATGCTCTAAAGCACTCCCTTGAGTATTACTAGGGTGTTTTGTTACACCCTGTATGTGCCACCTTCAATGCCTTGCCACGATTGGCGTTTACGCGCCCTTTTCGCAGCTATCCAACTTTGCACCCTTTGATTACTTCGGGTTTTGTCGGGGGTCTGCGCAAACGAAGAGTAATTATTTTCATGATGGTACTGTACCTTTCTTAGCGTGGTCGGAGAGCGTGAGGTCTAGCACGGTGCAGACGGCAGCCAGCGCGAGCAGCGCCGCGGCCAGGCCGGCCAGCCCGCGCGCGCCGGCCGACAGCGCCTCGTCCCCCGCCTCCACGTCCCCCTCCCCCGCCCCTAGCGTGCAGTACTCTAGCTTCAGCGGCCGCGCCGTCAGGTTATGCGATGACATCGTGCTCGCGTTCACACATGATGAAAACCTGCACGGGATACACCATTACTCTCGAGCACTGCGTTTTTGTGACAAAAGCCCTTGCCTAATAAGGATTCCAAATCTAAGAAAGTATAAAAGAAAAATGGGCATCAATAAAAAGGTATACCTACACGCCAAGAGTAACAAAAATTGTGTCCTCAAGTTGCATGTTTAACCATTATTTTAACACGCGTTAGTATGTAACTCGCGGTATCTCATCATGTGGAAAAGTAACACGCGTGTCTGGTAGGTGTACATTCATGGAAGTATCTGAATCTCACCACATGTCAAGTTTTATCAAGTGTCAAGCCGTATCTTACCACATGTCAAGTCGGGTCTCAGTGTCTAGCTGAATCTCACCACATGTTAAGATGTGCAACGAATGTTTAATTGTATCTCACCACGTAAAGTTTTACCACATTTCTAGCTAAGTATATCTCGGTACCAAAGAATAGCTAAACTAAAGTTCCAGTGGGCGGGGCACATTGCTTGCAGAACCGATGGCCGATGGCGGTGGGGTCGAATAGTTCTCCAGTGGCGACCGCGTACCGGAAAGCGCAGCGTTTGTAAGCCCCCCACACGGTGGACCGACGACCTGGTGAAGGCTGCGGGAACCCGTTGGATGAGGGCAGCGCAGGCATCAACATCATGATGATGATGATGATGATATCTCGGTACATATCAAGCCACGTCTCACCACGTGTCTCGTAGTATCTCACTACACGTCAAGCCGTGTCTTACCGCTTGTCAAGCCGTGTCTCACCACATGTCAATCTCTCCCGCAGACCAGTAATCTCTTCAGCTCTCCACATGTCAGTTCATATCTCACCACATGCATGTCAAGCGGTATCTCGCCACAGGTCAAGGCGTATCTCGCAAGTGTCAAGCCGTATCTTACCACGTGTCTAGCTGTGGGCCGACCTCGTCCGGGTCGTAAGGTGCCGGTGGACAGCTGCGCGTAAGGCAGAGGCCGCGGTGCAGCCGCGTGTGGTTGAAGTTGTCCACCCAGTTCGCCGAGTATCGCTGCCGACAAACAAAACCAGTCATAAGATTGAAAAATTATGTATAGGACGACACTTGAACCCGAAACCTGCTAATCCGGGGCTTGCTTTCAGTCTAATAATGTTTTTCAATGTCGGACAAAATATAAAGTCCTTCTTAATAATACATCGACGGTTTTTTTAGGGGATGATTCACTGATCAGACAGACCATCAAACTGAACAACTTTCTCAATTGTCCAAGTTCGAAACCGCGAAAAAAACTGCAATCCTTCTCGACCAAAAGGTGTGGGAGGACTGATTTTTTTTTTCGCGACTGCTTCCTTGGTCCCATAGAGAGAGAGATCGTAGTTGATCATCGTTTACAAAAAAATCGGCAAATTAAGTTCTGTGGACCCTGTATGTTGAGGAAGTAGAAACGTAAGAACGTAGAATAACTAGATACCTGTATGATAAGCTAGGTTCCACCTATCCATATTTTTAACACACATAAGACATAACTTAACTGAATTAAAATCTATACAACGTGTTAATGAAATAGCGCAAAACCTCATACACCCCAACTGATTTATAACAAAATAATTATATTGAAACAATAATTTAATTATTTTGATAATTAAAATTTTAAGTTATTCGCATTTTAAGTTTTGAGGCAAAAATGATTTGTTATCATTTCAGCACTGAAAGAAAGCGCTAACTTACTCATGGATACATTTTTATAATCTTGTTTGGTAGTAAGTAGGGTGAGTATGCCCGTGCAGTCGGTTGACATCGTGTTCAGAAAATTAAAAATTTTTCAAACAAATTATTTAACTTTTTGAAAAAAATTACCTATGTTGAAACCATGATATTTCGACTCTGCTCTCGATTCTAATCAAACTACTTTCTAGTTTTGCGTTAATTCATTAACACGTTGTATATAATCTATCTATCTATATACAACGTGTTAATGAATTAACGCAAAACTAGAAATTAGTTTGTTCAGAATCGAGAGCAGAATCGAATTTATCATGGTTTCAACATAGGTAATTTTTTTCTAATTATTAAATAATTTTTTTTGCAAAATTTCACATTTACTGAACCCGGTGACAACCCACCGCACGGGCACACTCACCCTACTTACTACCAAAACAAGATTATAAAAATGTATACATGAGTACGTTAGCGCATTCTTTCAGTGCTGAAATGATAACAAATCATTTTTGCCTCAAAACTTAAAATGCGAATAACTTTAAATTTTAATAATCAAAATAATGAAATTATTGTTGCAATCTAATTATTTTGTTATAAATCAGTAGGGGTGTATGAGGTTTTGCGCTAATTTCATTAACACGTTGTATACTATAAGTTAATAAGTGCAGTTGAAGCTAAGTGCAGTTTTAAATTAAATAAAAAAAAACTGCCTCCGTGGTCTAGTGGTTAAGAGCATTGGCTCTCGATACGGAGGTCGTGGGTTCGATTCCCACGGGGGACACCTAGTGATATGTCACTTTGTGCGTTTTTCCCCAGTTGGTCAGGACATTGCAGGCTGAATCACCTGATTGTCCGAAAAGAAAAATGACTCCGTGCTTCGGATGGCACGCTAAGCCGTTGGTCCCGGCTATTATCTCTGGTGGTAGTAGTCGTTATATAAAAACCACGTCAGAGGCCGTAAGGCGGTCTGAAAAAACTCTGACACCAGGGCTCTGCCCACACGATAAGAAAAAGAATTAAATTAAATTAAAAAGTATCAGGATGTTCTGACATATCGAGTGTAATAGTAGGTGGCTTAGCCTTTCGTTTACAAATACAATGCAAATGAAACCTTAATTATTAACGCGATTAAGTATCAATTTGCGTTATTAACAATAAGAAATGAAAATAAAAAAATATTTATTTCATTATCATTATTTCACATCGTTCCAGTCGGCTGGCTGACCTGGGCGCCTATTTAGTAGACCGACAGCAACACTGTTATTAAGTAACGCAGCTCTTTAATTACGCATCCGTGTCATAATCGAGACTGAAACAATATTATATCAGCGGAACAAGGCACAGACTCAGTGCAGACGCATAGTCTAGAAAAAATACGGTTCGAGATTGCATTAAAGACACTTTAGTTAATTGTGTTTGAACTAATATTACTGTTAGTTTATAACACTTCTGTATAGATTTGGTGGTTATATAGGCTCAGGACCCTGAGAAATACCTTAAAATCGATATAATTGTACCTTTGTCCTTTGGCAAGCTTATTTCTAAAGATATTTCTTCCAGCATACCAGCAAAAGAGACAGCTAATTATCACATGGCAAATTTAATGTGTACAAACAAACAGTAAATAATTAAGTTTTGAGGTTATAATTTTTTTATAGGTAGGTACACACGGCGACACATCAAGTTACCCAAAACCAATATAAGCTGGCCGCGAGTCGGAAAAGTAATGTATAACGTCGCGCGGCCAGCTTATTTTGGTTTTGGGTAACTTGATTTGTCGCCGTGTGTACCTCTACTTACAAAATATTAAATATGTAGTAATAGGTAGATGACACGATTGTATCAAGACCTCCGCCTCTAAATACCTAGTAGACAAAGTTGTATTACGTAATAAAATACAACCTGCTTACCAAATAATTTCTACTCTACACGTGTTTCGCTCCACCAAGGAGCATCCTCCATCCTCCTCATTCGGCGGAGTAACAACTCTGTATCGAACGTTCGTCGGTCTAACTCCTGAGGATGCTCCTTGGTGGAGCGAAACACGTGTAGAGTAGAAATTATTTGGTAAGCAGGTTGTATTTTATTACGTAATACAACTTTGTCTACTAGGTATTTAGAGGCGGAGGTCTTGATACAATCGTGTCATCTACCTATAAGTCATGGATTTCCGCAAAGTAACGCCTGATTCAATTAATTAAATATGTAGTACTCAAATTTACGATATTAACCGGGGATTATTGTTATAAGTAAAACGTATTGAACGAAGCCGTCCTGTTCAAAACCAACAGTTCTCAATTTTTCGTTCATACCTAAATTTAATGTTTTGTAAATGTCTTAATTATTCCATAATACACAGTAAAAAATCGGAGATTATTGAGAATTTACGTTTTTCAGGTATGTATCTGTGGGGACTTGCTACAGATGTCAGCTTGCTACACAGCTACTAATATTTAAAATTATCACCTAAAGTGCAATAAATGCAGTCTACTCCATACAAAAATCCGTAGATTTCCCCGACTAGCAACAATTAGCCAACATGGCGACCGCGGCATCCCTGCGCACGCGCACGGCCAGTGACCGTCCCCACCCTCTGTCCCTAGCAATACTTGAAACAAATATGATACTTTCACTCAGGAAATGAAGAAATAGAATAGAGATTTAGAATCAAAAGTGACCTAGCTAATACATAGACTCATGCTCCTGCACAATGATTAAGTAAAAGAACTCAAGACCTAAGAATATTTTGTGCAGAATACCTACCTACCTATATGAAATTTTTGAAATATATATGAAAAAAAAATTCTAAACCCAAAAAAGAAAATTTCGGTTAAAAGTTTAATAATCCAATGTACCTGACCTGACCCAGCTTAACTTGTCCCAAAGCGTAAGTATAATAAACGATTTTAGTGGACGCTTCCCGTCTCTCATACTACCACAGATTAATAATAATAACACTACGCAAATTTAGATATTAATGGCTTATTTCTTTATTGTTTGATAACGATCCGATTATTATTTTGAATAATATATGTATACTATACCTACTTACATATTCAAGCCATACCTCGCCACATGTTAATCCATATCTCACCACATGTCAAGCCGTGTCTTACTAAGTGTCAAGCCGTGTCTTTTACCGCATGCCAAGTCAACCCACATTTTACCACATGCACGTACAGTCAGCAGCAATAAGTTGTATACACTTTTGTTCTACGTCGTAGTCGTAGTACCTACTAAAGTGTATATAACTTATTATGGAAACAAACCTGAAGTCGATGACAGTAAAAGTTGTTCAGTTTCATGTGTAGTCTTTGTTTACATTGATGCCAACACAACATCTACAAGTAATTTTCAGACTCACTTGCAGAAACGCTCATTAGAGTTAATCCTCCATTAAATCTCTTGCTAGCTTTAACTACGTCAACAAGACAAAAAGAGACAGCAAGAGATTTAATGGAAGATTAACTTGAATGAGCGTTTCTGCAACTGATCGTATGTGTTGTATGTAATGTGTAGGTATCAAACTGACAAAGTAGCGTTAATTGCTGATAATGCACTTAGGTACCTATAATAAGAAATAGGTACTTAATATGATTTGTAATGGTCATAAATCTGGTGTTCTAATGCACAGTAATCAAATAAAGTTCATAATCATAAATCATCTGGCACTACCTACTTTAATTTGTTTTAGACATTTATAACTTTTCATCATAATTTCATATGGGTAGGTAGGTACCTACACTATGCAACAGCTTGCATAGTTAATCGTTATCAATTCCCAACAAATTATAAAAATATGTGTGTCACTGCACTCTCCTATCGCATCCTATTTAGCATACTCGCGCCACAAGTCTTGTCTCGTATGCGACGAAAGTTCACAGCGAGAAAGGTACTATGATATGCTAATGTTGGCCGTAATGACTTATAATGATTTAGTTGGAATACCTACGATGTTATGATTTTTGTTGAATTTTGTGGAACTTGTTTTCCGAAATAATTTATATACGTCTTGGATATTTGTTTTTCTCGATCCATAGCGGTTACTTAGATTACTTTGCATATATTGTAAACGTAAAAAGTTCTGGGTCCAATTGATTCGTATATTTAGGAGAAAAGTCGAGCTCTCTTCGCTCGCTCTTAGACTATATTTTAATTTTACCTACATAAATCAAAAGATGTCTGACCACAACAAAACTCGATAATTGTGCTAAAAAATTTCAGTCCAGTGTGACGGGGAGTGAGCCCGTCGCCACTTGTAACTATTAAACTAACTACTACTACTAGTACTACTTGTCTATGTAACTATTAAAGGATATTTTTTTACAGAAATAAATATATTTAGCTTATTATGTGTTTTTTCTTTACTTTCGCACTGCTGCTAGGCATTTTTATAATTAATTAAAATAAATTGCCAAAAATTCGACTTATTATAGCTAACTTAAGGTAAACTAGAATGCGGTGCGGGCTGCGACCCAAGATTATTTCCATTATTTACTTATTTTTAACATAATTTTTGTTGACTCTACTATGCATAGCGATACTCTTTCCTAAACTGTGGTATAGCTATGTGTCGATCTGTGTCGTATTGTCGCTAACAGTGTGGCTAGCCTTCCTCGCGCAATCATCGCAACTCTATTTGTCACTATCCATCGGAAACAATTATCTCCAAACAATAATTAATTATAATTACTAACAAACTACACATATCGGCCGGAGCAAGGACCCTCATTAGATATCACAATAGACGAACGGAAGTTGTGTCTGTCTGTCTGTGCACTACGTAACAATCGTCGATGCACCAGACCGACATACACAGTTACATACTAACGAGGTTATAATTATAAGGCATACTGATGTGTGTTAATTGAAAGTAAATGTAGTGACAAGTATTGAGAAAGGTATGCTTCGTTGGTTTGGTCATGTGGAGAGGCCGGCAGATGTGCGAAAGAGATATACGAGTAGAAGTGCTAATTGTATAAAAAAGTGTCGGTAGAGGGCACCCTCAAACCCCCCCTCGGGGGGGGGGGGGGCAAATGCCCCGAGCGGCCCTTTACAAGGGGCGGCAAATTCCGGAAAAATTTAGATTGAATGAACTCTGTCTATAACCAATTCGTAGGACAGAAAAAAGTTGAAGTTTCTGTTTTAATTACCTATTGTAATCACGTACACATAATCTTAAAGAGTTCTGGCCAAGACGTGGTGCTAAAAATATCGACCTCGCTTCGCTTGCTCCGTAATTTTTTGTGTAGGGTTTCATAAAGAGAAGAGGGCGGCAAAATCGGTCTGTGTCCCGGGCGGCAGAGAGCCACGCTACGCCACTGTTGGACGTTCTCTGATCAAATCGGTTACGTACAAAAAGGAGAGGTGCGCGGAGTACCTACTTGAAACCAAGGGGCATGTATAAAGAGATGTTTGGATGCGAATGAGGCAAAAGAGGTATGTAAGGATCGTAGAAGATGACGCGCCCTGGGCCTCAATTGCGCAATTTTATACGGTTTTGGTTTGGTTTTGGTTTAGTTTTGGTTTAGTTTTGGTTTAGATTTGGTGTAGCTGAAGTAAAAAAGCTATCGCGATATTTTTTTCTGAACGGTTAAATCGCACAATACAGAAAATTCGATCGAACAGACATCAAACTTTACGCCAACGTATCTTCCGAAATAAAGCTAAATCGTTACCGTTAATATAATTTGCGCGATACGAATTGTGCATAACGTAACGTTTTTGGTTGTGGTTTTGTTTTGGTAGTATCGTTCAAACTTAGGGCGATTGAGGCCCTGGTCTCCGCCTATTCCTATTCCACTGGGAAAGAGGAGGATGGAGAAAGTTATCCAAGTGAAATTGATATCATCAAACCGATGGGAGCAAAGAAATAATCAGCTGTTGCATACATTTGAGAGCTATTGCAGTTTAGTATAGAACAGCTTTTTTTTTGCTCCGATCGGTTTGCCCCAAGTTTTTCAGTTTGCTGGGTAGACTCTTAGTTTAAAAGGATGCTAATGATATCAATTTCACCCTGTAGATAGCAACTGTTTACGACTAGCTGTGCCAGTTAGGTACTTTGTACGCGCAGGCCAATGAAACCCTTGGGTGGTTCGCGTTTTAAAGTATATTTTCTTTGGTTGGGGTGCACAGAGACCTTTCTCACCGATGCTCAAGCGAAGCGAGCTCGACTTTTTCTCCTCAATACGAATCGGTTGGAGACAGAGCTTTTTACGTATCTACAAAACTTGTGCTAAGTAACCTAAGTAAAAGCTATGGATTGAGCGAAGCAAGCTCGAAATTTTTAGTACCACTTCCTAGATTGTTCAGAACTCTTTAGGATTATGGTAATAAAATTGCAAAGTAATTAAATTACAAACTTAGAGCGAGCGAAGCGAGCTCGACTTTTCTCTGCTCTAAGAATTGGTTATAGACAGACCTCATTCAATCGAAATTTTTCCCGAATTTGCCGCCCCTTTTAAAGTGCCGCCCGGGGCATGTGCCAAAATGTGGGCAAAATGCACTGGGTGACGTATTGAACCCTGGGCAATCAGCGATAGAAGTTTCAACTTAGAAAAACTAAATCCGGTCTGTGTGGTAGTTTTTTTACGGCCTTGCACAAATTCGCTATAATTTTGTGCACCCTCAAAGGGAAAGGTCGTAAGATAACGTCCTATAGATGATGTTTAAAATTGCGTATGCCCTGAATAAACATTCTTCTGCTACGAGTACGCAATACAATGCACCGAAGTAAAAACAAAACGTGACCTTTCCAATTTCAAGTCACGGCCGAAACGAAGTTGCAATATAATTGAGTCGCCCATAAAATGTCATTCATTTTTTTCCTTACATAACATTGCAGGTATGCACCGATATGGTATGGAAGCAATTTTATCCTTAAATTTAATATTCGGTTAAGTATAAACTACCTTTTGAGGTCTGTATGTTGTGTAAACCTAGTAGCCTAGTGATATGATAACCCAAAAACGTGTTTTTGTTTTATTTGCTTTTTAGAACACATACAATTTATGACGTAGTGAACGCCACTACTCTAAATCTAATCGAAATATGCAGTTGAAAATGACAAAATTAATCATGATTCTGAAAGTGTGAGATTTATAAACAGAATAGCACTTTTGAACAACTCACTCGATGTCCATACGTTGAACTCAGCAGTTGAAAATGTATGGAGATACGCATCTTTCTACTGCTGATTTGACTTTCAAATATAGCACTCCTGGATTATGATTTTTTAATGTCAAATCAGCAGTAAAAAGATGCACGTCTCCATTGTAGTATTGCCATTTTCAATTGCTAAGTTCAAAGAATGAGTTAAAAAAATCGCACTCTTGGTCAGAAAAGCGACCATGTGTGGTACAGACCTGCATGATGCTGTAGACGTGGTGGTCGTCGTGCGCGGGCGCCGGCGCGAGCTCGAACGAGCCGACGCAGTAGGCGCCGCGCGTCGCCATACACCCCTCGTACTCGTCCAGGGCGAACAGCTGCGGCATCGAGTAGTACTCCTCCTCTGCAATAACATAGATTCAACATTATCTTATCTTAGTCAGGACAGGCTTGTGAAACTAGCAGTCTCGAGACTGCCGTCTCACCCCCGCGTGTTCCGCTCAACACCCGCTTTCTCCACAGATTACTGATATGTAGCATGCTACAGATGCGACAATGAAATTTGCATTTAGTTCCATCATTTCCGTTGTGGCTTTCTGTCGTCAAGCTAATGTGTATAGAACTTGTAGTTATAGGTACGTATACACTGATTCCAGGATGCAAAAATAGGGATATTTGACCAAGGAACAAACTATTCCACGATATTATTATGTCATACGACGGAGAAGAATTGAGGCTTCTCAAGGATTCTCAACTCAAGCTAAAATACCAGGAAAATCACAAGATATAAGCTTCTGACGCAACAACACGCCATGAGGCTGCTGTTGTTGTAAGTTCAATACGGCGTTGAATCTCGTCCGATTATGAGGACGATGGGAAAATGTGACTTCAGCGCCACAACGGAAAAACCAGAACTAAAGCTGTCATAGGCCTGGCTTTCTCCACAATACACTGCGAGCTTTTTACGAGCACACATGCTTGAGTGTCGCTTCTCTTCGCGTTAGTTTTAAAAGGCTCCCCATAGGCAAACGCTAGCTCGGGCCATATTTTACTGGTTTTTAGAAGCTATCTTCTCGTTATTTGAAAGACATACAAATAATTGAAAAGTGTAGCAATATTCTTCAACATCTCGGCTTTATTTGCTATAGATCATATTTCTTATTTTTCTATAAAATACATATGAAACCTTTTCAAAGGAAAGCCTAAATATTGGAAAAAATGTGCATCTACTTTTTAAGTTGAAGTCACTTTTACTTGAGACACACACCTTTGTGCAGACAATATTAAGATCTAAAATTGCTATTTACCAATTTTTTTTTAAGGCCAATATTTAATGAGTAAATTAGATAATTGTTAAATTTGGGGCGAATTCTTATGATTTTAGAATGTGATTTCCTTGTATAAGAAGGCGCCACTGTGACATAATGAAGGACAAGCCAGTTAAAAATAGGTATACCTACTAAAATGAAGTAGTTTAGTGGAGGTGAGGTGGCTCTGAAAGAGTCAAGGTCGTTCGGTCAGGGAAACCCCTTACTAACATATTTCTTTGGTCAGGGTCAGACAACATCCCGGATGATGTCGACCTTGGGGATCTTTTGTGCTACCCCTTCCGCCTACACTTCCTTGATTGTAGCAAATGCAGGGTTAAAGGGAAGATCAGACCATAAAAATAACTTTTTCTATATGGGACTAACATCGAAATGGCGAACAATGTCAGCTGTCCCTTACATTTGGGTAGAGTCTTGCTTAAAACAGCATATTTTTGCGATGCACTTACGAGTTAGTGTCATTGTGAAAGTTGTTCAGCTTGTTGGTCTAATCTAAACAACATAGTCCGAGATCCGACCGTAAAATTATGCACCTATTTCTTAGGCGAACAAAATGTGATTCTAGTCAAAGAGTACTTTTTTTATACCGGAAAATTCTAGTGTATGTTTACACAGGGGTTAATTTAACGCCGCCAAGATGCCTATAAAAATTCTGCCGCAAGTACCTTTTCCATTATGATTTTTGTTATAACTTTTTCCACCTGTCTGTTTGGGAAGTAAATGAGGTGCCATCGGAAGCAGACTGATTTAAAGTACTGGAAAAACTAGGATCGCCACCTCTCAATCTGCCGCAACTATAGGGTTGCCAGGTTCAAAGAAACCATTTTCCAACCTGGCCACCCGAGAGTTGCAGCATACTGAGAGGTGGCAACCCTAGTTTTTCCAGTTCTTTAGATCAGTCTCCTTCTGATGGCACCTCATTTACTTCCCAAACAGACAGGTGGAAAAAGTTATAACAAAAATCATAATAGAAAAGGTACTTGCGGCAGGATTTTTTTAGGCAACTTGGCGGCGTTAAATTAACCCCTGTGCAAACATACATTAGAATCACATTTCGTTCGCCTAAGAAATAGGTGCATAATTTTACGGTCGGATCTCAGTCTAACAGCAACATTTAAATCGAGAATAAAACATTTAGCTATTTAAATGCATTTGGGTTGAGTAGCTATAATGACGAATGAATGTTTCGCTATTTTTATTATTGATGGACTACTCATACGCATCAGCAATTCTTCTTCAACGAATGCAGGTTTTCGCAACCGCATTGGGGAAGGCCTGTGCCCTGCAGTGGGATGTATATAGGCTGCATATGATATCGAACCCTTTGTACGTTCAAACATGTGAAGAGCCATGTCCCGGAACGTAGATATACAATGATGATTTCTACATTGGCTTCATAGTGAAAGTTGTTCAAAGTGAAAGAAAATCGGAAGCACCCGCCCTAGAATATAAAAGCATGCTGTTGCATACATTTGAGTCTAGGTGAGGCATTGCAGTTTAGTATGGAACAGCAGATTTTTTGCTCCGATCGTTTTGCTCCCATAGTAAACGTTGTTCGGTTTGATGGGTATTAGACTTCAATTTCACGATGTAATTGTACACATAGGTATACCCCCACCCATAATTTCAATCTGTACTGTAAACTGTACAGTTATTCCGAGAGATAAGTGTACTTTTTGCAACCATCAGCAGCAAGGCTGATTCAGTGTTTATGGGGTGTAGAGCTTCTCTGTGATGGGGATGGACCAGGTCTGCCTGCATAACTCCAGTCGGTTTAGGAGTTACTGATGATTAAAGGTCTGTAGAAAATTAACGATCAGCTGCAAGGCTGATAGTATGTTATTGTTGTAGTATGCACTGTAGCTATGTAAACAGTACAAAAACTGACATGGTTCATCAGTCGGTTTAGGAGATACAGCCGTTCAAAGGTCGGAACTTTGACTGGCTGTATCTCCTAAACCAACTGACAGAACTTGACAGTTTTTGTACTGTTCACATAGCTACAGTGCATACTACAACAATATTATACGATCAGACGTGCAGCTGATCGTTAATTTTTTACAGACCTTTAATCATCAGTAACTCCTAAACCGACTGGAGTTCATCACAGAGAAGCTCTACACCCCATAAACACTAAATCAGCCTTGCTGCTGATGGTTGCAAAAAGTACACTTATCTCTTATACTAAGTATAGCTAGCGTAGGCGCGTGTAGGTATGGGGTATTGTATTACAGGAAGGATAGTAAATGCTTATTGTGTAATAGGTTCTAGCTCAGACCGGTGCGTAATGCCTAGAATAGACTGGCCGTTATGTCATGCAGGCAGGCTGGGATGCAGGTAGGCTTGTTATCTAAATGTACGTAACTAAATAATGACTCGGTAACTATGACCTGCCTAGGTACTCATACAATCCGCGAGTATGAGTACCTAGAAAAGAAAAAAAGAGTTTCCAACCATTCAAATGAGCAACTCTTTATCAAACGTCAAAACACGAGTATTGCATGGAAAATTGTATAAGTCGCGTCACAAATCTCTAGCGCTGACCTTGAATGCGCTGACCGTATTGTACGAGACACTGGCCTCGATTCGGAGTGTACTACGACTAAACTAAACTAAATGTATTCCTGTCACTTTCCAAAATAAGATTAAGAAAAGAGACAGAAAACCAACAGCTGACTTTAGTGCTGTCAAATAAATAAATAAATAAATAAATATCTTGGACAATGTCACACAAATTATCTAGCCATATTTAAAGCACCAGAATCTAGCCTGGACTTGTATTATGATGACTAGACAACGATATACAATACATATATAGATACAAACATCCATGACTCGGGTACAAATATTCATATTCATCATACAAATATTTGTCCCTTACGGGATTCGAACCCGCGACCCTCGGCACAGCAGGCAGGTTCACTACCGACTGTGCTACCGGGCCGTCAAAATGACCGTGTCGTCGCCAAACCGTCAAAGTGACGTTAAACGCCCAAAAACGACTTAAATAAGATGGCGTACATTATGATGGCATCTTATTTTGCGCATTTAACGTCACTTTGACAGCACTAAAGTCAGCTGTTGGTTTTCTGTCTCTTTTCTTAATCTTATTTTGGAAAGTGACAGGAATACATTTAGTTTAGTTTAGTCGTGGTACACTCCGAATCGAGGCCACTGTGCTCTATTTTCGTCTAATGTCACTAAACTCTTGAGCGTGAGATTTGACACCAAGATGGACCCGCATATTTTACGTGAGGCGCAATTTCTGTACTCCCGGCTATTATATAGCACACAGCGCTTGAGGCAGGTGTTCACCTCATCTACTCTAGTGCCCCACTTCACCACTGGCAATGTCACCCATCGCACGATTATCCCTTCGGATGTACAGGAGCAATCTGTTTTCTACAGCTTTCTTGTGCGCCATAGCACACTCATCCCAAATATCATTCAGGCTTTGTCACTGTTACGTGACACATCCATCACACACAGGCGTTTCCGTGCTGTCTAAATTTAATTACTGAAAAATTTATGTTTAGTATTATTTTTAAACGTATTTTTTACTGTGCGTAAGTATATAAAACTAAAATCGTGTTCTCTGTTCTCTGTGGTTCATTCATAGGTAGGTGCATCGTTTAAACTCCGATGTATTTATAGGTCCGTCCGTCATTGGTTATACTATTTTATTTATCCTTTAAGACTACGATTTAGACTTAATAAACAGGGTGAAATTGATATATCATTGGCATTCTTTTAAACTAAGAGTCTACCCATCAAACTGAACAACTTTTACTATGGGAGCAAACCTGTCAGAATAAAAATAAATCTGCTGTTCCATACTAAACTGCAATGCAAACATTCTTATTCGTAGATTCAAACGTATGGAACAGCTGATTTCTTTTTGTTCTCACAGGTTTGCTCCCATGGTACAAGTTGTTCAATTTTATGGATAGAGTATGTGGTTTAAAGGTTAATGATTCTTTTTCTTATACCCTGTATACGTCATCATTGGCATATATCAATAATTATTATTAAACTCCGATGTATTTGTTGGTACGATATTGGCCTCGATTCGGAGTGTACTACGACTAAACTAAACTAAATGTATTCCTGTCACTTTCTAAAATAAGATTAAGAAAAGAGACAGAAAACCAACAGCTGACTTTAGTGCTGTCAAAGTGACGTTAAACGCCCAAAAACGACTTAAATAAGATGGCGTACATTATGATGGCATCTTATTTTGCGCATTTAACGTCACTTTGACAGCACTAAAGTCAGCTGTTGGTGTTCGGTCTCTTTTCTTAATCTTATTTTAGAAAGTGACAGGAATACATTAAGTTTAGTTTAATCGTGGTACACTCCGAATCGAGGCCAGTATGTGTGTTGTGACTCTAAATGACAGAATACGAAACAGTGTAATAGGAGAAAGATGTGGATTGAAAGAGGACAAGGATTGGAAAGGGAATGCTGAGACGGTTTGGTCATGTGGAAAGAATGAGTGATAGCAGAATGACGAATGAAATATATAAAGCAAGTGTGAATGGGACAGTCGAAAGGGGTCGCCCTAGACGTACGTATGCGGACGTAAACCGACGAGCTTGTATGAAATGACTTATGAGTGTGGAAGAGGCGAAAGAGGTGTGTCAGAATCGTAGCCGATGGCGATCTATTGTCTCTGCCTACCCCAATGGGACACAGGCGTGAGTATATGTATGTAGTGTATGTATGATATTGGTTTTTTACATAGGTACCTAATTTATGCTCACGACTACATTCCCCGATATTCTGAGAACTCAGAACTCTCGCTACGAATTAATGCATTTTATTAATTTTAATAGAAGAAAAGCGAATAATTTTTATTTAGTGCCAATGTAGCTCTACTAAATTATTCTTCGATATTGTATTTTATTTTTATTTTTTTTATTTCCGTGTGGTGTCGGCTAAGAATAGCAATATCCCATTTCCTCCCGTGGGTGTCGTATAGGTGACTAAGGGATCTACCGGAGGAAGGGCAGCAGCATCCTCTGAGTACACACATTCAATCCAACTGCGATCGCCAACCCGCCTGCCAAGCGTGGCGATTATGGCAAATCCCCCCCTTTTGGGGGAGGCCTATTTCCAGCAGTGGACGTCTATCGGCTGATATGATGATGATGATGATGATGATGATGATGATTGTATTTTAGGTATCTCAAAGTTGTCCAAGTCGCATAGCCGAACACGGGTAGAAGGACTTTAACATAATTATTTCCTTTGATTTGTTTTAATTTAATCTATTCGAAGGAAAAGCACTGAACTAATAAATTGTAACCATAAATTATTTTTTAATTTATGGAACAGATCGTACACAACAAACTCACTCAACTTTTCTCTATATTCTTTGTTAAATGAGGATCATATACGTAACGTACTACTAAATAGTTATTAGATTAATTAAAGCACCTACTTATATCATTAATTACTTCATCTTTTCAGTCTGTTAATTAAGGAAATCTTATCACATAACATGAATTATTAGAAGGTCACGGAATAACTGTAAGTGAATCAAATAAATAAAAATAAAAATAAATAATATCTAGATTACATTTTACTCGCACTTGAGCTAAAATAACTTCAGCAGAACCAGTGCTGAATTCCGCATCGCGCTAAACTCTTTGTGACTGACAGCCTTTGACGTCTAAGCGATCTGTCAAAACGGCTCGAACGGCTGTCAAATGAATAGCGCAATACCGAATGTGTTGAAAGGTGTGGTTCGCACGCGATCCAATCATGATTCCGTGGACATTTATTTAGCGCGATTGCTCTCCTGTTGTCTATAACTGACGGGGAGAGCGATTTTTGAAAGTATATAACACACATATTCAAAGGATGCAAACTAGGATAGCAGCGAAAAGAGCGCGGAAACAATGTACCTGCGCAGTTGACATAATAGCGCGCGAAATTACTAGTATATTGATCAATCAGGACGTGCCACCTTCAATCTCTTGCCACTCTTCGCTAATTGTTTCCGCGCTCTTTTCGCTGCTATCCTAGTTTGCATCCTTTGAATATGTGTATTATATACTTTCAAAAATCACTCTCCCCGTCAGTTATAGACAATAGGAGAGCAATCGCGATAACATAATGTCCACTGAATCATGATTGGATCGCGTGCGAACCACAACTTTTAACACATTCGGTATTGCGCTATTCATTTGACAGCCGTTCGAGCCGTGAGATTCAAAAATCGCACTCCAGAACTGCCTCCGTGGTCTAATGTTTAAAAGCATTGGGCTCTCGACATGGAGGTCGTGGTCTCGATTCACCTATAGTGATATGTCACTTTGTGCTTTTTTTCCCAGTTGGTTTAGGACATTGCAGGTTGAATCACCTGATAGTCTGAAAAAAAAAAAACAACGGGTTGCACTCGACTCTAACAACTAAGAGACTTACAACACAGATCGCTCAGACGTTAAAGGCCGTCTGTCACATAGAGTTTAGCGCGATGCGGAATTCAGCACAGTTGAATTTATAATTGGATTGGAATGTGATTGGATCTGAAATTGGATGAGGATTGAACTTCGATGTTTTAAATTAGCACGAGAGTGTTTAGTATAGATATACCTAATAGAATAGAGAAGATATAGATTTATGTTGTTGCACCACTGCATTGTCTAAAGTGCCGTTATTATAGACCCACAGCTCGTGCCGTCGTGGTGCGCAGTGGAATGCAGCTCCGGCCGCGTATTGCCAAACTGTATGCTGCTACAGACAGGAGTTGCTCTGCAATCGATCACAGTTTGCTTTTGTAGATGAAGAGCATACTGCATACCAGTACAGAGAGTGTCTGTGTTGATATACAGTTTGCTTTAAAACATCAGAGCAAAAAAACATACGAGTACAGACTGTCTGCTATCTGACTGGGGTCTGCTGTGGTATTTAATATGGCACCTAATGTTTAGCGCAAAATACATGCGAGTGCAGACATTATCTGTCTCTTTCAAATTCAAATTGATAAATGTGACATATACCTATTTCTTAAATTTTGCTGTGCCCTTATAGGGTATCATATGTGAGACTAAATAGCATTTAAGACCTTATGTACCATATGATTGTGCAATAAATGATTATGATTATTATGATTATTAATATATTAATTATAACTGTAACCAAAAAAGTAATTGAGTACTTGCAATTAACAATTACAAAAAGTAATTGGTAATTAAGTACATTTTGCCCAGCACTTAGTAGTAGTTAATTTTTTAAATGTTAAGGACCACATAACTAGGGACCTTAGACCATTTAACTAGGGACTAGCTTTGTCATCATCTGCATCAACATGCGATTCTATACCTTATCAGTAAATGAGACAGCCTATAATTGCGGAACCATAACTTCAAACTAGTTACGTTTGAGATTCACACGAGACTATTATTAACATAAAAAATTTGAATCTGAAGTATTGAAAATACATGCGAGTTTAAAGAATTTAAATATAATATAGTTTCAAAGTTATCGTGGCTCAAAGTTGTCCATGCAATTCTTAAATTAATCCTAGCATTGAAACTATACAGGGTGTAAGGAAAAGTATCATGTCGAGTAGGCGCTGCAATTTAGTATGGGAACTGCTGTTTTTTTGTGCTGACTGGTTTGCTCACATAGTAAAAAATTTTCAGTTTGATGGGTAGAGTATGTGGTTTAAAGGTTACTTATACTTTTTCTTACACCCTGCATATTTTAACGGAAATCTTACAAGTTTAAAGCACAGATGTTGGTTTCTAGATGGTGTCGAAAAAATTGCATTGTCTTTAATTGGTTAGTATTGAAAATATAATCAGACTTCGTTTGTATGGAGCGCGCTCCGAATTATACCCTCTTAACATACCTATAATATGAAAGCGAACTTTATATCTATATTAAAGGTGTGAAATAACATCCTAGTATTATTTAAAGGATTGGTTTAGCTCAGACTATCAAACTGAATTAACTTTCACGAGGGAAACAAAGTCGAAAAAAAAATGCTGTTCCTTACAATTGAGTCGAGCTGGTACTGAAGTTTTGTATGAAACATTCGATTTTTTTTGTTAATTGTTTCTTGATGTTGGCTCCCTAGTGAAAGTTGTTCAGTTTGATGGTCTAAAAACGCCCTTAAAATATTACTAGGGTGTTTTTTACACTCTGTACAGATAACTCTGTACTCATAGTTAATTTGCTCCAATATATTGATTCACTTAACGAGAATTGATTAATTTAGAATTGATTATTGATTAATTGAGAATTGATTATTTTAACGAGCAAAAAGTAATCCTCTACAGACAATGGGTTTCTGTAAACCACAGTTTGCTTTACATAAATGCAAGCAAACTGTATATATCTGTACAAATTGCTATGTACTATCAACATAGTTCACGCTGGACCCTTTTCGAACATTTTTCCTTTGCAAGTGACCATCACGGCTAGTCCCGCCCTTTATCTTGTTGACCAATAAGCAACTAAAAAAACATCTGTAAAACTAAAACAGATGGTGTAGCGAAAGTTGGTTAGACAATTACAGTTTACAACCGATCCTGCTCACTACCTGCTCCAAGTGGGGCCTACTCAGATACTTGCTTTACTAGGATAGTCAGTTCCCGACACATCGAGCTTTGAAGACATGACATAAATTATAACAAGTGCGAGTCGGACACTCGCACCGAGGGTTCCGTATACACTTTACCGAAAATATTACAATTTGACTAGAATCCTTAGCGTGAGCCGGACTCAATACTTGGCTAGTTTTGATTATTTGTTTTACGTTAAAGTATGCACTATAATTACACCTAGTTTAACGTTTATTTGTGTTACCGTTCTTACGATATAGCAATAAAAAAAAAATTTATCCAGCCCCATGAATTTTTACTTTTTGTAGCAGACCCTTTGGGTACGGGACCCTAACAACTAAATATAGAGTTCTTAGCACAGAAAATATTGTTTTAGATTATAGTTAGAATACAACCAACGTAAAAAGGGACGAAGCAAAAAACTTTATGGTGCTACCGTGACGCTATTGGATGTCATACGCGAGGTAGCGGACGGACGCTACAAGCAAAATTAGATCTTAGTGGGGTCCAGCGTGAACTATGCTGATCTCGTATGTAGTTTGCTTCAATATTATGGTTTTTTCACCGAGCACAAAGTGATCCAGTACCGACTATGGGTGTCTGTGGTAATACACAGTTTGGCAATACGCGCTCCGGCCCCGCACCGCGCGCAGTCTTAGTGGACTTTTCCATCGATGTGATGTACCTATATGAGATAAACACGTCTTGCAAAAAACAAAATAGGGGATCGGACAGTCCGGGATAATTAGTCAAATTAGCAACTTTTAATCGAAAGTCAAAGCGCGCTATTTATGAAAAGGACAATGCGGGTTTTGTTGGAAGGTTGGCGCCTTATTTTTCGCCGTTGGCCGTTTTCCGGGCCATTTTTAGGCATAGGCTTTTGTACTAAATACCCGCAAGTGACGTCATCAATATTGAATTACTTTTTATAGTTCATCATGTTATTAAAAATAGTATTCTAGCTTAAAAAAAAACTAAAAATGTGAGTAAGTATAGTGTTATTTTCAAATGTTTTTTTTTTCCTAAGAAGATAAAACTAAAATATATTTTTCACACCACCCGCTCGAAAATGGAACATTATATGTCATGTAACTCGAACCTAAAGCAACTCATTATAGCCCTGGGCCTAGCCGGGCAATAATATTGTACTGAATTTCATTATAACCCGCTGGTCAATAATGAGATTTGAATATGGAACCGCATCCACAGATTATTTAATATTTACTACGACCCTTACTTAAAATTCGTATGAAAACTTATCATGGAGACCTGCACCAAAAAGAACTTAATTCGAAATTTGAACTGGCCACCACGAGTATTGAACACAAAAAAAGAAAAAAAGGCGCGAATACTGCAAATCTCTGTACCTATTGCTACGAACAAAGTAAATAAAAATATTACATTTTTAACCGACTTCAAAAAAGGAGGAGGTTTCTCAATTCGACCGTATATATTTTTTCTTTCCACAACTGGAGTGAGATTTTTTAATCTCATTGGCTGAGTTCAGCAGTTGAAAATGTCAAAATTACTATGGAGATACGCATCTTTCTGCTGCTGATTTGACTTTCAAAAATGGCACTCCTGTAGTATGATTTTTTAAAGTCAAATCAGCAGTAGAAAGTTGCATATCTCCATAGTAATTTTGACATTTTCAACTGCTGAACTCAGCGAATGAGTTTCAAAAATCGCTCTCCTGGTCTAATTTTTCAAATATCTACTTTCACTTTGAATTTAATAAAATAGTGTTTTCTAAATACTACACTATTAAACTCTAATACTTTGTTATAGACTCTAATAAAAGAATTGGTTTCTAACCATAGAGAATTTACACGCTCCCCTGGGTTTCTAACAGTATTGCTTTTTATTTTCTCGCGGAGGGTGTGAAAAGTAGAGTATGGTCCTCGGGGATAAACGTGTTTTCATCTTGGGCGAGCTTGAACCCCTCGCTTCACTCAGGATTCTAGTCTTAACTCCCTCGCTTCGCTCGGGAGTTAACTCTTAACTCCCTCGCTGCGCTCGGGAGTTAACCCTAGAATCCCTCGTTACGCTCGGGATTCAATATCGCGCCCGTGATGAAAGACACTGCTTTATCCCCTTGGTACATAATCTACTATTATGCAGTCCGCTCCCCTATTACACCAACTTGACCAACGATCTGCTGTGGACGTTACGAGAGCGGTCGCCGGCCGCTGGGTGCCGGCCGGCACGCGGCCGCCGGCACGCGGCCGCAATTGTTTATGTACACACGGCGACACATTAGGTTACGCACCCTATATACCCATATCTACACTACGTACAAAACACAAAAAATAGTGCGGTAGAGAGCCTGCATAGACGCGGCTGCCGGCGCGGGCGCAGCGTGCTGTGAGACGAAACAACAACAACATACCGCACCCTCTCGCACGATTTGCAGCGTTCAACTTCTAATTCTTAATAGTTCAAAGTCCAAACAGGGTAACCTGACCTGTCGCCGTGTGTACCTACATTACTGCGATTCCTGAACTGCCCTGAGCCTTTCAGAGCTGCCTCACCTCTACTAAACTACGTCATTTTAGTAGGTATACCGATTTTTGACTGGCTTGTCCTTCATTATGTCACTATGGTGCTTAGGAAATCAAATTAGAAAAACTTAAGAATTCGCACCTTTAAACTCCTGGTGCAGTCGGGTAAAAATGAAAATTTTAGATCATGATAATATTGTCTACAAAATTCATCAATACAATTCATATAGTTTGTGTCAGCTCAAAAAGATCCATGGTAGGTGTTATGACTTTGGTGACAATGCAATGGAAGTAAAAGTGACTTCAACTTTGGATTATAAAGTAGATGCACGTGATACAACCTTTTTTCTTATATTTAGGCTTTCCTTTGAACACAGGCTTCATAATATGTATTTTATTGAAAAATATGAAATATGCTTCATATCATAGCAAATAAAGCCGATAATGTTGAAGATCATTGTTATATTTTTCATTAACTTGTATGTCTTTGAAATAACGAGAAGATAGCTTCTGAAAAGCAGCAGAATAAGGCCCAGCGTTTACCTGTGGAGAGAGCGTCTTAAATTGGACTACGATTATTTGTGGTTGGGCTATTGCAAGCAAGGGTCGTTGTAACACGGAGACCAGCGCTGGTCCTTTTGCTGCCCCAAGCTCACCCATATCTACGCATACCTCCGAACTTATGGTATTTTCTTTTCATTCTCGGGAATGCAGGTTTCCTCACGATGTTTTCCTTCACCGCCGAGCTAGTAAATGATAAATACAACCGTACATAAATTCCGAAGAACTTAGTGGTACAGGCCAGGAATCGAACCGCGGCCTCAGGATTGAGGCGCTAGCTCTCTTCCGTTTGGGTTATTTGGACTACACAATCTTTCAAAAGAATCAGTCCACTATCTGTGCTATGTATGTTGATTATCTTACGATGATATGTGTGTGTGTGTGTGTGTTCTTAATGATCCTCCACAGCCTCGCTGCGAGATGCTGCGAATGCAGTCGTGATTTCAACAACTTGATTGCGAATAGGTACAAGAATAGTTGAAATAAAATAATTTCAACTTGTTTAATATTCATTCAAACTTGTGAAATACACGCGGTATTTAGTTATTGTATACGTATTCCATTAGGAAATAAAATATTAAAATAAAACCGGTCAAGTGCGAGTCGGCCTACTCGCGCACCGAGGGTTCCGTACCACACAATCACAGAACACAACTTTATTAACTTAGAAAAAACTTTTTTGTCCGGGACCTTTAGCGCGAGACCGACTCACACCTGGCCGGTTTTTAGTATTTGTTGTTATTCTGTATAGTTTGCTCTATAATCACACTAAGTTTGAGGCTTGTATGTATTACCGTTTTTACGATAGAGCGAGAAGAAAAAAACTTTGATAAAACTAGTTTCTTGTTGAGAACCCCCCTTAATTTTTAACTTTTTTACATTTTTATTATTTGTTAAATGTTAACAAATCCGCCGTAATGACGCATAATCTGCGAAAATGTCAACTATCTATACATTACGGTTCAAAAGTTACAGCCCTAAATAGGTAGGACAGACGGACGGACGGACAGACGGACGGACGGACAACGTAAGCTTAGTAATAGGGTCCCGTTTTCACCCTTTGGGTACGGAACCCTAAAACCATAGAAAGTGTTGATTTGAGAAAAAATTATACATGTATTTATTATTGTAACTAGTTCAAGGGTCTTATATGAATTGTACATTATTTTTAGGGTTCCGTAGCCAAAGGGTGAAAACGGGACCCTATTACTAAGCCTACGTTGTCCGTCCGTCCGTCCGTCCGTCCGTCCGTCCGTCCGTCCGTCTGTCCGTCTGTCCTACCTATTATATTTAGGGCTGTAACTTTTGAAATGTAATAGAAAACTTCTCAGATTATGAGTTATTACGGCGGATTTATTAACAAATAATAAAAAAGTCAAAAAGTTAAAAATTAAGGGAGGTTCTCAACAAGAAACTAGTTTTTATCAACGTTTTTTCTTCACGCTCTATCGTAAAAACGGTAATACCAGGTAATACATACAAGCATCAAACTTAGTGTGATTATAGAACAAACTCTACAGAATAACAACAAAAACTAAAAACCGGCCAAGTGTGAGTCGTTCTTGCGCTAAAGGTCCCGGACAAAAAGTATTTTTTTCGATGTTAATAATGTTCTGTTCTGTGGTGGTGTGGTACGGAACCCTCGGTGCGCGAGTAGCCCGACTCGCACTTGACCGGTTTTATTTTTTCATTCTTTTTTCTTATGTTGGTGCTTTTAACCCTGATTATAACGTACTTTAGTTGATAGGTATGGTTTTATGTTTGTGATTTGTTTCGTGAAGAATTTGAAATAAGATTAACGTTTTCAGTCACAAGTTCATTCATTGTTTTGACTCCAAATGTAACATAGGGATTTTTATTATGGAAACCATACAACAACAACACAAACATAATAACATATATGACCGAACTGGGATTCCAGGACCTCTGGTTTGGCAGTCCTTCATGTTAACCATTAAACCAACCGGGTCGTACTTAGCTTGTGATTGATTTATGTTTGTGTTGAGACAATAATAGACACCCATCTTCATCACTATGATTAAGTATTAATAATTATGTAAGTAGGCACTGGTACTTAGCCTAATGCAGATTTTATGGCTTTTTGGCTTCGATCATAAATTATGTTCTTTAGCTTTAAATAATACACTAGTATAGAACAAAGTCGCTGCCCGCTGTCTGTCCATATGTATGTTTAGATCTTTAAAACTACGCAACGGATTTTGATGCGTTTTTTTTAAATAGATAGAGTGATTAAAGAGGAAGGTTTATATCATAGTACGAGATCCGACCGTAAAATTATGCACCTATTTCATAGGCGAATGAAATGTGATTCTACTTAGTGTATGTTTACACAGGGGTTAATTCAACACCGTCAAGTTGCCTAGAAAAATCTTGCCGCAAGTACCTTTTCCATTATAATTTTTGGTATAACTTTTTTCACGTGTATGTTAGGGAAGTGAATGAGGTGCCATCGTAAGGAGACTGATCTAAAATATTGGAAAAACTAGGGTTGCCACCTCTCAGTCTGCCGTAACTATAGGGTTACCAGGTTCAAAAATGACTTCTTTGAACCTGGCAACCCTGTGGTTGTGGCAGATTAAGAGGTGGCAACCCTAGTTTTTCCAGTACTTTAGATCAGTCTCCTTCCGATGGCACCTCATTTACTTCCCTAACAGACAAGTGGAAAAAGTTATACTAAAAATCATAATGGAAAAGGTACTTGCGGCAAGACTTTTCAAGGCAACTTAGCGGCGTTGAATTAACCCCTGTGTAAACATACACTAGAATCACATTTCGTTCGCCTATGAAATAGGTGCATAATTTTACGGTCGGATCTCGGGCTATCACCATTGCACCCGTGCGAAGCCGGGGCGGGTCGCTAGTAAACATAGCTAGTAAATAATTAAAATAACAATAAGTTTGTATAACATTATTGTAATCATTTCCAATACAATAGCTTCGTTTCGTTATGTTTTCTAGATGATTTAAATATTTTCTATTCTATTCAAATGCTCTATCAAATTTTGTGGAATAGGGCGCGAGGGTAAGTGGGTTCACACACGATGGCGCATTGACGGAGCGGCGTCAATCCGTCTCCGTGTGTGCTTCTACGTGCGGTTTCATACAACTCCTTGCTTCACAAATGACGGACTGACGATGACGTCTGTCAATGCGTCATCGTGTGTGATCCCACTAAAGATATGCCTAATAAATAGACATGAAATGAAGGATCCAATTTGGAGTCCATGGACAACATTACTTTTTTTTAATCACCTATTTTTAATTGAATAAATTAAAAATATGGGTATAAATATGCGATACGTAGGTATATATTTTAATTTTTTAAATTCGATTGTTATTATTTTTTTAAATAAATATTTAAAATTTTTCATGGCCATTTTACCGGAGATGATGACTTATCCCATTGATACATTTAAAGAACGTGAAACTAATAAGTATAGTTGGTAAACAAATGTCAAATGATGATTGATTAGTGATTCAGCGTAACCTATACTCCATTTTTATTAAAGACGAAAAAAAGAAGATCACAGAAGCAGGGCTACGAAACCTTTTCAGACCGTGATCATTTTATAAAAAATTCGAAACACTTATGTCAGTGTTTGATGACTGATGAATATAAGAATTAGGGATAGCGAGTGAAACAGCCAATAGTCTGTAGCGCACTGGCATTTATTAGAACTAAAACGCTGTCACCAGGTATACTCACATACTTAGGCACATTTTAGTTCACACTATCGGAGTTGATGGAAAAATAAGAAAATGTCTGTTATGTATCGCACCCCCGAACGAATAAAGGTGTAACTTTGAAAAGTCAACTTTACAGGAGAGCAAAAAAACCGAATAATCGGCGTAGCGTTAAAACTACTGTAGATATTTTAATACTTTTTCTATCGTTGGGAAGAGAAAAAATTTACTTTCTTTATGATACAACTGTCGTAGAGGTATAATGAGCGAGTATTTGTTAAAAGCTAGAAATGCATGTAACACTTTTGTTCTGATGAACGTTTATAGATTTTTTTATATAACAAAAGATGCACCTTTATTCGTTCGAAATTTTTTACAGTCTTGGTGGATAACATCAGGATACTTGAGGTTTACAGTCAAATATTTCGTCCTTGGCGTCCGTGTAATAATAGGTTACACCGGTATTCTTCCATTTTTTAAGCATGCATTTGTTAGTATTATCCCATTGGTACTATGTTCGCTCAAAATTTGTCAGTTAACTTAAAATTGATATTATGTAATAAGCATATACTTAAGAATTTAAATGTAAAATATTTATTTAAATGGTGTTTTGTATTTTATTTCTTTCAATTATTTAAGTTTCAAAAAATTAAAACTAAACAAATATGCACGCATCTGGCAATAGTCCGCTCCCACGCGCTTTCTTTGATAATGCGACGTTGCCAGAATGTTTAATTTAGTCAATCATTCTTACCGCGTGCACCGGCGCCCGTCTCCTATGACGGTAATGTCTAACGCGGAAAATATACAGGGTGAAATTGAAATCAATCGACAAAATTTAAGAGAGTGTTATACTCGAGATATGGCTGGTTTTAAAAATAGATTTAGACCAAATTAAATAACGTCCGAGATTTTAAAATATCGTAATTATTAATTGTGGCTGATTTAATTTGTGACTGACTGTAGAGATGCGCGGCCGATACGCGGCGAGCGAGAGTGAGCGGTACGAAACAATAGCGCCATCTGTTGAGTTTTGGCGAATTTAAGCATTTAAAGCACGATATTTTTATGATGGTAGGTATACCATTGTCCGTTAAGTACTAAAAGAAAATGTCCTTACCTAATTTTAACAGATGTTCAAAGTGACCACCTCCATTTCGTATGCACAAATTGAGCCCGACACGGCGCTGGTTGTGATTTACAGCTTCAAATGCACTGACATTTTTTTCTCTCAGTTCACTCACTGTGGTTGATTCAGTTTCATACACACATCTTTTAATTTCCCCCCACAAATAAAAGTCTAGGGGTGTTAGATCCGGAGATCGCGGCGGCCAGCTGATCATCCCACTTCGCGCTATCCATGAGTTCGAAACTGCGCGAACGTCCCTTTGGAAAAATGCGCCGCACTGGCACATTAAGTTGTCGGAAATCTATCAAATTCTGAGTAGACCGTAAAATTATATCCAGGGATGATACTTGAGAAGCAGGGTGCATCTCGCGATAGCGTCTTTGCGTTTCACGAAGCCTCCGTGTTTCTCACTAATAAATTATCATCATATCCAAAAAACTGCAGATTTGTGTACGACTTTTTTTTACAAATTCAGGTTGAACCTAATACGACACTGCACTGAAATCCAAGTTCCGATACGTAAGCGGGCACTGATTGATTACAGAGCGCGGTAACCTCTTAATCAGGTCGCGATCAAACGGAAACTGTTTTTGTTTTGTTTTGTTTGCGGGAGGTGCGTGCGACCTTGCCGAGCGGTGGGGATGCGCTCGCTAGAGTTGTGCGGGGGTGCTCCGCCTGCGAGGGGATGGACGTTGACCGGGCCGCCGGCCGGTGGAAATGTACAGTTCGAATGAGAAAATGTTTATTTAAGGAATTATTTAATTTTAATTTAAAAAACATTTTTTTTATTTAAAGTGTGTATGACACAGAGCGTTTATTATGAACCCCTTCTGAATGTTTTGGCATGCTTAGAATGTATTTTATTTTCATAATTTAGATTTCAAGAAAACCCTGCAATATAAGATCTAAATCAGGAGTACAACTCGCCACCAAAATTTGTCGAATGTCTTCGATTTCACCCTGTATAAATTATACTACTTAGTAATTTTATATAACCAAGGATTACATTTCCAAAATCGATAACTGGGGGTTTTTGCCATCTCCAAACATGACTATGAAATCAAAAATTCAAAAAAGTGTCCGCCATCTTGAAGTTTATTGTTTTTCAATCTAATACTTCCAAAATCGATATCTGGGGGTTTCTGCTATCTCCAAACACGAATCTAAAGTCAGAAATTCAGAAAAGTGGCGCCATCTTGAACTTTTTTGTTTTTTAATTGATTACTTCCAAAACCGATTATGTAGGGTTTCTGTGGTCACCAAACACGGGTCCGAAGTAAACATTTAGAAAAGTGCCCGCCTTCTTGAACTTTTTTGCTTTACAACCGATTGCTTCCAACATCGATAACTGGGGGTTTTTGCCATCTCCAAACATGACTATGAAGTTAAAAATTCAAAGAAGTGTCCGCCATCTTGAAGTTTTGTTATTTAATCTAATATTTCCAAAATCGATATCTGGGGGTTTCTGCTATCTCCAAACACGAATCTAAAGTCAGAAATTCAGAAAAGTGGCGCCATCTTGAACTTTTTTGTTTTTTAATTGATTACTTCCAAAACCGATATGTAGGGTTTCTGTGGTCACCAAACACGGGTCCGAAGTCAACATTAGAAAAGTGCCCGCCTTCTTGAACTTTTTTGCTTTACAACCGATTGCTTCCAAAATCGATATCTCGGGGTTTCTGCGATCTATTAGCATGAATCTGATTGATATCAGAAAATTGGAAGGAAAACAAATAAGGTTAAAAAACAAATAAGATCATCTTGAATTTAATTGTTTGTTAACTGACTGGTTCCAAAATAGATATCTCACTCCGGAATCTCCGGAAAAGTACCAGATGGCGGCCACTTTTCTAAATTTTTGACTATAGATTCATGTTCGGAGATCGCAGAAACCTTCAGATATCGATCTTGGAAGCAATCGGTTGAAAAACAAAAAAGTTGGCGGCCACTTTTCCAAATTTCTGACTACATTATTTATTTTCCATTTGTAGCAATTAGTTTACAATATGTTACAATGTTTCATAATTTTAATCGAAAATGTAGAGCTTCAGGTCATTTTATGGTTTATCTGCTGGCAACATTACGCACGTCACTGCATCACCCGTGTGCCATACCATGCGACGTCGCCGCGATGACGGCTGCTGAATTGACGCAGTGGCAATGCGTCACCGTGTATGCTCCTACGTGCAGTTTCATACAACTCCTTGCTTCACAAACGACGGGCTGCCGTATAACGCTCCGTCTTGCGTCCAGCGTGTGTGAATAAAGACCTATTAGTCTTCTGTAGTCTGTCGCCTAATTGTCATCATTATCTCGTGACGATTATATCCACAGAACATTATAAGAGAAGTTAGAAGTGCAAATTAGGCATGGAACGCGTGCCACACGGTTATGCAATGATTTGCTTAAGGTGCGCGGCGTGGTGCGAGCGAGAGGGCATAAGTATTTGTAGCAGCGTGAGTGGGAAAATACGTGGTGACAGTCGTCTCCTAAGCAAAAGCGCTACTTTGCATTTCTAAACTCCCTTATAATGTTCTTTGATTATAACAATGAGGCGTTTTGGTAAATAAAAAATTTTCACAAAAAAGTAAAAACCGACTTCAAAAGTAAAAAATAAAACAAATTAATTTCCTTATAGATTTGAACGTAAAAGTCATAGGCTGAAATATTATTTCTTACTTTTTTACTTTTGAAGTCGGTTTTTACTTTTTTTGTAAAAAAAAATTTATTTTATAACTTTCAGTTATTAAATATGTTAGTTCGATTCAGATATCAGTTATATACGCAAAGGGTACATTGAAACGAGGCAAAGGGTTCAATCGCAGACGATTTGCTGTCAACTTTTGAGGAGTTCTATTGTGTAGCTCCGAAGCGCGTCATCAGATCTTCACAAAATTAAAATGGGACCACCTCGGGAGTATACCCTTTCAATCGAAAAAAGAACTTTTTAAATTGGTTCACAATTGACGAAAATATCGGTGAACATACATAAAAAAAAAACATACAGCCGAACATAGAACCTCCTCCTTTTTTTGAAGTCGGTTAAAAAAAATGGGACCACCTCGGGAGTATACCCTTACAAACAAAAAAAGAATTTTTTAAATTGGTTCACAATTGACGAAAATATCAGTGAACAAACATAAAAAAAAATACATACAGCCGAACATAGAACCTCCTCCTTTTCTTGAAGTCGGTTAAAAAAAATTGCCACAGTAATAAACTAATGCTTGCCAAACGTATTTTCGTAGATTTTCAAGTTTAGAGACTAATTTATTCATACATTAATAATACGATGACGATCATAACGATTTAAATGAAGTCGTAATAATTTTAGTACAATTTTTTAGAATTTTTAAATATGTTTTTTTCGAATTGTCAATATGGCTACTACTAGCGCCACCTGACGGATTTTTTTCATAACAGTCTTTAAAAAAGCTTCATTGAAACAAAAACGAACCACATGTGCGCACCACTGCTTCTTTAGGTCTTTCAACATCGCCATTTTGTTGTTTGATACAATATTCATAATTTCTTTAAAGTGTGTACTATAAAGAATCTTTTTTACCTTCTTTTCGCCCCTATCTGGAATGGAGTATAGCTTTTATTTTATTAGTTTTTTTTTACCTGCCACGAGGCTCCGTAATCCTCAATATCTTCTTGTTCTTGATTAAAAACAATCCCCGAGATTGGGATAGGTACTCCCACAAAACTTGACACTGGCGGAAATGCAGTTCTGACGCACAAGCAAGAGTCCGTTAATTATACAACGTGTTAATGAATTAATGCAAAACTAGAAAGTAGTTTGTTAAGAATCGAGAGCAGAATTGAATTATCATGGTTTCAACATAAGTAATTTTTTTCAAAATATTAAATATTTTTTTTGCAAAATTTAAAATTTTCTGAACCCGATGTCAACCAACCGCACGGACACACTCACCCTACTTACTACCAAAACAAGATTATAAAAATGTACCCATGAGTACGTTAGCGCTTTCTTTCAGTGCTAAAATGATAACAAATCATTTTTGCCTCAAAACTTAAAATGCGAATAACTTTAAATTTTAAGAATCAAAATAATGAAATTATTGTTTCAATCTATTGTTTGCATTCATTATTTTGTTGTAAATCAGTTGGGGTGTATGAGGTTTTGCGCTAATTCATTAACACGTTGTATACAGGGTCCTTCTTAATATGCTGACACTTTTTTAAGGGGATGACCAGACAACTGAACAACTTTCTCTATCGCACCAACATCGAAATCACGAAAAAAAATTAACTCGTCCTTACAAAACTACAAAAACCTACTCGAGCCACATGTATGGGACAGCCGATTTTTCTTTCGCGATTTCTATGTTGGTCCCATAGAGACAGTTGTTCAGTTTGATGGTCTGATCATCCCCTTAAAAAAGTGTCAGCATATTAAGAAGGACCCTGTATATTTCAAAAAGGGCTACAATGTAGTTTTAAAGGTTAATTCCCAGTAGTACCTTTTGACAGTTCCTTTGAAGGTACAGTCACCAGCAGATATATCGTAACAAACAAGGTGGTCAAATATTTCTAAGCAGTTTTAATTTTCAATAATTTCTTTACTCATAACATAACCAATCAAAAATATAGGAACACCTAGAACATCAATATATCGACGCAGACAGGGTGATCATAAACATCTGAACAGTTTCGGAAAAAACCTTACTCCGTTGTTTTAAATTTTAATTTTAAATAACATTGTAAAGAAATTATTGAAAATTTGCTGTTCAGATATTTATGACAAAATACACGTTTAGATATAATTGGTAACATTTACTGTAAAGAATTTAATGAAAATTAGCACTGCTCAGAAATATTTGGACACCTTGTATCTGATGGCGACTGTACTTGGGTTAAAGGAACAAAATTAAGTGCCAGTAGTTCCTTTGGGATGAGGCAAAGGAACTAATGGGAATAAAATTTCCCATTAGTACCTTCAGAGGAACTGTCAAAAGGTACTTCTGGGAATTAACCGTTTTAAACTTAGTCAACTTCAAGTAATCTTACGAGCTAGGTATTAACCACCTAGCAGTCAATATGTTGTGATATATTATACAGACCTGCTAATGTTCACCTAGCCAGGTAAACTAAACTAAACGGCAGGGTATCGCAACTACTGCTTGGTATTAGAGAGCATTTGCACACAGTTCTACTTTCGTTCGATTTTGTTAAGTATTTGGTTCTAGTTGTGAAGTGGTTGGGCAAGCGCCCTCGATCCGGCGCGGGCGCAGCCGCGGCGCGACGCGGACGCGCTTGGACCCTTGTACCTTGTACTGCATACTATGTACAGGCGACCAAGGCACAGTATAAGACAGTAATCTATCTTCATACAATGGTACCATACGCGGCTTGTATGTGTGCTCGAAAGTACGTACGCCTCGTAGCACGTACACACTGAAAATACGTCAGACTGACAAGAATGCGCCAGACTGGGCTACGCGGAGATATTGTCAGTGTGTGCGTGGTACGAGGCGTACGCCGCGTTTGGCACCATTGTATGAAGATCGATTACTGTCTTATACTGTGACCAAAACTAGGTTAGGTAGCCATACAGATTCGGAGCGCGCTCCATACAAACGAAGTCTGGTGATATTTTCAATACTAACCAATTAAAGGCAATGAAATTTTTCAGAAACAATCCGATTTTCGTTATAATGTATATAGTGTAGGGGCCAGGACAAGAAAAAAAAAATCTCGTATGTAAGTTCTGTATATACCTACAACAGGTATGGCTGTGTTCGGGGTACTCTCCTGATCACGAAACTGCTTGTTGTATAATTCAAAAGTGGTGGAGGGGGTAGCAGTGACGTCATAAAGATGGCCGCCGACGGTTTTAGTTTTTCTTCAATTGTAGCGCACCTATGAGGTCCATCTGGTTGTGCGAAGTGTCATTTGAAAGCATATTAAATTTACTTTAATCATTTGATAGACACCTAAAGTGAAAAAATTGTATTTACCGAAATATTTTGAATTTAATGCATTTTTTGCTACCTACCAGCAATCATTCCACCAGTTTTCTCGGAAATGGATAACTATATTGTGATTATAGCTATTACATAAAACATACAGAATTTTATAAGCTATCTTATAACTTTAATTAGGGTTTCCATTGTAATATGGCTTAGAAAAATATAAAATTTTATATTATTTACTTGCACATGCGTTTACATAAACTATAGAATTAGATGTACGGGGGTGTAAACTTAAATGCGTAATATATTTAAGGGGGTATTTATTAGACCATAAAACTGAACAACTTTTACAATGGGATCAACTTAGAAATGACGAGAAAAATAATCCGCAGTTTCATACATTTTGGTCGAGAAGGGATTGACATATTCTATGGAACATCCCATTTTATTTCACTATTTCTTTGTTGGCTCCAAGGTGATAGTGGTTCAGCTTTATGGTCTGAATTGAAGTAGAAGTTCCCCATTTGATGTATGTAATGTAAAGTATTTAATTTCACACTCTGTCACAGAATAGGTTTCTTTATAGTTCTTCATAACAAGGATGAAGCTGCCTTGGAAAAGTGAATAAAAAAATGAGAAATCCAAAACAAATTAACAGGTTTATAAATATTTATTGTTATAAAAAAACAATTGTTAGTTGCAAGAAGGTTGCAAGCATGCAAAGTAAAAGTAGGTAGAGTGATTCATCAACATCACCAAAATTATACTGATTTAAGCATAGGTCTCCCCGATATGTCATTTTTCATCTCGCACTGCAGAAGCCTGTTCTTTTAACAAAATAAATGGTTGTCGTTGTTATCGGTGACAACTTTTCGTTTTCCAATGTCCAACCATGGTTTGTAGGTGGTCGACATCTGCAGTGGCCCAAATGCATATTTGGTAATTTGCTCTTTTTATAAGTATGTTGTTTAAGAGCTTCTTGTGACGGTGGAAGATTATCCATGTTACCAATATTTAAAAAAATCTGCTCTAAGATTGTCCATATTGTCAACCGTGTACAATTTGGGTTTCTTATGACAGTAAAGAGCCATAGTAAACTTCTCGCCCTTTTGCTGTAGATCTTCTGTTAGGTCAACTACCGATCCAAAACTTTCCAGAAGATCGCAATTTTCTTTAAAGACTTTCCACGTGCCATTCTTTGAAAAACCTAACAATGAACTTGTGTTGTCGCATCCTGTAAGAGCGTGGTACACCAATAAATCCTGCTAGTAAATCAAATTGCAATGAATTTATTTCACAATACGTGATATACAAATCTTGAGGGAGATATAAGTAGAATTATGTTAAACAGCAGAGACACTGACGTTTTACTGTTGCTCATTCATTTCTTCGACAATTTACCAGCAAACGTCTGGATTCAATGTGGAATGAGCGCGAGTAAACCAAAATACGTTTCAGTCCATAAAATTGTTCAAGCTGTCGGACCAGAACGACACTGTTTATTGGCGTACCACGCTCTTACATGATGCGACAACAACAGCACATTGTTAGGTTTTTCAAAGAAAAGCACGTGGAAAGTCTTCACAGAAAATTACGATCTTCTGGAATGATTTGGATCGGTGGTTGACCTTACAGAAGATCTAGACAAAAAGGCGAGAAATTTATTATGACTCTTTACTGTCATAAGAAACCTAAATTGTACACGGTTGACAATATGGACAATCTTAGAGCAGATTTTTTTTAAATAGGTATTTGTAACGTGGATAATCCATATAAAAAGAGCAAATCGCCAAATATACGTTTGGGCCACTGCAGATGTGGCAATTCAAAATGTACCACCACCTACAAACCATGGTTGGACATTGGAAAACGAAAAGTTGTCACCGGTCACATCGTTAACCATATTTTTCGTTAAAAGATTTGGAATTAATATCTTGCCAATGCAAAACAGGCTACCGCAGTGCGAGATGCGGCTGTGTCAATAAAAATCAAAAATGCATCCCATTCGGGGAGAAGGTATGTTAAACCAGTATAATTTTGGTGATGTTGATGAATCACTATACCTAGTTTTACTTTGCATGCACATTGGAAAACGAAAAGTTGTCACCGATAACAACGACAACCATTTATTTTGTTAAAAGAACAGGCTTCTGCAGTGCGAGATGAAAAATGCCATATCGGGGAGACCTATGCTTAAATCAGTATAATTTTGGTGATGTTGATGAATCACTCTACCTACTTTTACTTTGCATGCTTGCAACCTTCTTGCAACTAACAATTGTTTTTTCTAACAATAAATATTTATAAACCTGTTGAATTGTTTTGGATTTCTCATTTTTTTATTCACTTTTCCAAGGCACCTTCATCCTTGTTATGAAGAACTATAAAGGAACCTATTCTGTGACAGAGTGTGAAATTAAATATTTTACATTACATACATCAAATGGGGAACTTCTACTTCAATTCAGACCATAAAGCTGAACCACTATCACCTTGGAGCCAACAAAGAAATAGTGAAATAAAATGGGATGTTCCGTAGAATATGTCAATCCCTTCTCGACCAAAATGTATGAAACTGCGGATTATTTTTCTCGTCATTTCTAAGTTGACCCCGTTGTAAAAGTTGTTCAGTTTTATGGTCTAAAGTACCCCCTTAAATATATTACGCATTTAAGTTTACACCCCCGTACATCTAATTCTATAGTTTATGTAAACGCATGTGCAAGTAAATAATATAAAATTGTATATTTTCTAAGCCATATTACAATGGAAACCCTAATTATATAATAATCTATAAGTAATAATTTTATTTGCTGTCCTTCCGCCCCGCCGCAGACCGACGCATTCTTGGACTCATAGTTACAGTGCACCTAAGATGTTTTTATATGTAGATGCGTTGTCCTTGCTCCAAAATGGCAACAAAAAAGCAAGGTAATTGCCCGGCTTTTACATAGTTACCCGCCGTATAGTGTACGGGCTACACGTCACTTTATCGCGCCATTTTAAAGTGCAGTGATGTTAGCGTATGACGCGTCTATTTGTATAACGTCATTGCAGTGCACCAGTAAATTTGACACAGCTCAGTCGTTTGAAGTTGTATTTTTATACAATTCAAGTTATAAGATAGCTTATAAAATTCTGTATGTTTTATGTAATAGCTATAATCACAATATAGTTATCCGTTTCCGAGAAAACTGGAGGAATGATTGCTGGTAGGTAGCAAAAAATTCATTAAATTCAAAATATTTCAGTAAATACAAATTTTCCACTTTAGGTGTCTATGAAATGATTAAAGTAAATTTAATAAGCTTTCAAATGACACCTCGCACAACCAGATTGACCTCATAGGTGCGCTACAATTGAAGAAAACTAAAACCATCGGCGGCCATCTTTATGACGTCACTGCTACCCCCTCCACCACTTTTGAATTATACAACAAGCAGTTTCGTGATCCTGAGAGTACCCCGAACACAGCCATACCTGTTGTAGGTATATACAGAACTTACATACGAGATTTGGTTTAGAGACGACTTTTTTGCGGGTGGCCGATAGTCTAATAGTTTTAAAGTTACAGTGCCTCAAAGATTTCCATATAAATATTAAATTAATCCTAGCATTAAAACTGTATATTTTAACGAAAATCTGGCTTCATACAAACATAGAGATTAGTTTTAGATTGTTTCTGAAAAATTTCATTGACTTTAATTGGTTAGTATTGAAAATATCACCAGACTTCGTTTGTATGCAGCGCGCATTTGCGCTCTCGGGATAAACTTCTCTTAATATGCTGACAGGTTTTTCAGATATATGGTTTTTAGATGTCCCTGATTCCACATCACAAATTTTTGGATTTTTTGTCTGTCTGTTTGTTTGTTTGTTTGTGTGTTTGTTTGTTCGAGCATCCCGCAAAAACTACTGAACCGATTTTGATGAAACTTTTTTTGTTTGATAGCGTATGATCTGACTTAAAATCTGGTAAGTATAAAATTTATGCGGACGAAGTCGCGGATAAATGCTCGTACATTATAAATAAGCAGGAGTCGCAGTCTATCTGTTTTTTATAGGATACATTTCGGAGAGTGTGCGACGGAATTACACGATTTAATACCTACGTCTCCCTTTCATCTGCGGGGGACGAGACGCAGGCTGGGTTTCCACCCTTATGTCGTTGACCTACCAGCAATTCGCACGAAGAAGTTTGCTTCTTCTTTCATAGTGCGCACGGCTAAGGAGTGGAATGCCCTGCCTGCGGACCTGTTCCCTGAGGAATACAACCTGGGCCTCTTCAAGGCAAGAGTGAATAGGCATCTTTCTAGGTAAGCATGCTACATCTTCGGCCTCATCATCACTCAACATCAGGTGAGATTGGGGTCAAATGTTTACCTATCGAACATTAAAAAAAAAAAAAAAAAAAAAAATTGACATTGAAAGATGACGTATTTTTTGTAAGTGGACCTAACGATTTACATAGGTAACCCACATTTGACAGTTTTGATGCAACGGTTCATTGAACTGTATCGTAAACATTGACCCTTTATGATATCGCTCTCTGTTATAGTTACTCGAATCAATAATAGACCTACTTGATTAGGGAATACTTATCGAATACTGACATCGGACTATAAAATATTTCCCAATAAATTAAACAGGCAATTATATTGGCTTGTATACAGGGTGTAACAAAACACCATAGTAATACTTAATGGGGTGCTTCAGACCACGAAACTGAACAACTTATCTATGTAGCCAACATCGAAATCGCGAAAAAAATCAGCTGTCCCAGACAAAACTGCACTACCGACTCGACTAAAAATGTATGGGATAGCTGATTTTTTTTTCGCGATTTCGAAGTTGGCTCCATAGTGAAAGTTGTTCAGTTTGATGGTCTGAAGCACCCCCTTAAGTATTACTAGGGTGTTTTGTTACACCCTGTATAAAGTTTAACAAAACACCCTACTACGTGGGGCACACTAAAAGTTTCAGGACAATAAAAAGTGTATAGAAGTAGGAGGTTGGGAATACTTTTAATATTGTTAGAAGTGGCCTCCATTCCATTTTATGTATCGTCCCGTTCAATGGAACCTCTGTGAGAAGCAGTGGACCCCCTCTACTTTACTGTGAAATTATTGAAATCGGTTAAATTATGGGGTATTCATCTAGTACAAAGCTTCCCTACGCCTTAATATTCGTGTAGGATGTTTTGCACTTGACTCATATCAATGCTGAAGCTTGCCTGAATCTGCTGGTAGGTCACTCTCTTATCAGCCTCTCTCATGAGCTGCACAGCATTGGCGTTTTGTTCAGTTGTCGCCGTTGAACGACATCTCCCAGGTAGATCATTACTGAGATTACTCCGATCATGCCTAAACTCATTTAACCAGTTTTAAACAAGTGTCAAGGGGAAGGGCTTCATCATGAAATACCTATCGAAGTTTATCATTAACTTTGTTATGGACTAAGACCACGACGAAAATCGTAATAAATTGGGGAGAAAACATTATTCCTTGCTAAATTAGTTTTGCCTCGCGACACACTCTTTTCAAATTGCCGCCAAATCGTTAAAACAAATGACAATCGAATAAAATTTTCGGCTATAGGTTGATAAAGAGTTTCTTATTCGTAATTAAAATAAATTTTTCATTGGCATTGTCACTAACTGGTCCGTTCCTGAAACTTTCAGTGTGCCCTACGTAATATTTAAAAGGAGGGGGTTTAGACTATCAAAGGTACGACATAAGGACAAACATTATTTTATTATATGCTTAGAACTGAAAAGTTAATATCTTTTTATTAGCAAAGATGGATGGCCTACGACATAAGGTATGAATGAAGCTGTGGTACAAAAGACATCAACGAGACCCTCACATTCTACAAGGTGTTACAAAAATACAAAAAAAAACATTTAAGGGTGGTTTAGACTTTAGATTAGACCATCAAAAGCTGAACAACTTTCAATATGGGACCAACATCGAAATCACGAAAAAAAATCGGATGTTCCATACTAAACTAGAAATCTACTCGAGCTAAAATGTATGGGACAGCAGTTTTTTTCTACTTCTCTAGTGTTAGTTGGTCAGTTTAATGATGGTTTAAAGTCTAAACCACCACCGCACCCCTTTATAGAGTATTTTGTATGTCATTTTATTTCAGAGTTCATATTTCTACTGGGAATGTGACGGCCTCGTTGATGTCTTTTGTACTAAAACTTTTGTGACACCTTGTCGTAGGCACAGCCTTCGTAGCTCGTACCAATGAAACTCATGGTATTTACTAATAAACGGCCAAGTGCATGTCCGACCACGCGCAGGGTAGGGTTCCGTAGTTGCCCGTAGAAGGGGGCTTTTTGTTTTATACTACGATTTAACAGCTAATAAAGTCTAAAAAGTACATTTTACAAGTTGGTCGACATTACTCGTAAACTTGTAAAGCCTACTTAGCAGTGATAGTTTTCCTTTAAATTTCATTTATGCTAGGTACTGCTGTGAAGTTTTTCACATATCCAGAAACATCCGTTCACCAACAGCTGGTTGGGGGAGGAGGGGACACTTGACTTTAACAAAAATGCATTTTAAAGCTTAATATTTTGCTAACGGATCCCTTAATTGAACGATACCCCACACCATGGCATAGACAAGAAAAAAATTTACATCCCCACTTCGCGTGTAGGGGACTCTAGGGGAGGTACCCTAAAAAAATATTTTTAAAGGTTTAATTTATTTTACCACTTTCTCGGCGTGATCAATATATTTATGAGGAAATATAAGGCGAAACTATAAGGGTTCCTTGTTGACTTTGGAACCCTAAAAATTGCTTCAAAAGTGATGAAAAATATTGCTAATTTTTTTTAAATATTAATAAGATTCATTTAAGATTCTCTGACGCCCAAACCGTGTGACTGCCGGTTAGAACCTCTGATTTTATCTGTCTACCGTTCCATTCCGACGCATGCCGAGCACAGCTACCTAGTAGGCTATATTATTGAGATATGAAATGCACTTTTCCAGTAAGTAGGTAACGGTTAATAATGTAGCACGATCATAGAAAATGTTCCGCTTCGGCTCTGCGGCGGCGTTTGAAAGTTTATTGCAGTTCAAACTTTCCATACAATCGTTGAATTTATTGGAAAGCTGATATACAGGGTGTAACAAAACGCTTTAGACCATCAAACTGAACAACCTTCATTACGGATTCAGCTTCGAAATCACGAAAAAAAAATCTGCTGTTTCATAGAAAACTGCAGTACCGGCTCGACCAAGCGAATAAGGGCATGTTTATTTAGGTAGACAGGTTTTCTTCTCTAGTTATATTTAGGTACTATTACTTTCCGATAGAAAGTTGCTCATGTTGATCCGTTTGTTTATTTAAACATGCACTTCATCGAGAGTGCAAGGCAGGCTGGTTTCTTAGCACTTAATTATTATTATACCTAAATAGTTAACGATCTTGTTCTGTGGTTACCTACTTTGTATCGTGTTTTATGACGACATTAAAGATGTTTTCTTTCAGATAAAACTGGATGTAACGATAGTTCTGTAAGAATTATTATTATTATGATTTTAAAAAGGCGAGACCTAAATCCTTTGGCAATTTCTGGGTAGTAAGAAGGTTGCTACTCGTATAACTACCAGTGCAAGGCTCATAGAAGTTATAAACAAATGGATAACTGAACTAAAAGACATTGCCCAATCCCGTTTCGCCTTTGAATTTGAATTTTATAAGAAACTTAGCGTTAACCCGCGACTTCGTCCGCACAAATTATATACCAGATTTTAAGTCAGATCATAAGCTATCAAAAAAGTTTCATCAAAATCGGTTTAGTAGTTTTTGCGTGATGCTCGTTCAAACAAACAAAACCACGTCAGACGTCACGTAAGGCGGTCTGAAAAAACTCTGACACCAGGGCTCTGCCCACACGATAAGAAGAAACAAACAAACACACAAACAAACAATCAAACAGACAGACAAAAAAATCCAAAAATTGGTGAATCGGAATCAGAGACACCTAAATATCACATCGCACATCGTAACTTTTTTTTTGTAAATATCTTCAATGTACAGACACACTTAACGAACGTCACGTGGGCAATGTTTTTTTATTATTACAATAATAAAAGCTTAAGCTCGCGATTATTATACAGGGTGTAAGGAAAAGTATCATTAACCTTTAAATTACATACTCTACCCATCAAACTGAACAACTTTTAAACTATGGGAGAAAAACTCTCAGAACAAAAAAAAACTGCTGTCTCATACGTTTGAATGGAGTATTGTATTGCAGTTTAGCATGGGACAGCAGATATTTTTTGGTCTGACAGATTTGCTCCCATAGTAAAAGTTGTTCGATTTGCTGGGTAGAGAATGTGGTTTAAAGGTTAATGATACTTCACACACTCTGCATAGTCGTGAGCTAACGCTTTTTTAAACATAATAAAATATGGGTCATATATTCCCCGAGAGGTTGGAGAGAGGAGGAGAGTCAGATATATTTTTTATAATTCCAAAATGGACCTTGGCTTGTTTGTTTACTTAACTAAATTCTTTAGTACCTACAAATACGAGGGGCACAAAATGATTATCATGTAAAAATAAGAGTGATTTACCACAGTGCATTTTAACTGTTGCGCGGTTGAAACAACTTTCGCCAAGTTATTATTTCGTCGATTCCCTTTTAAGTCAAGTTCCTTTTTTGCCATGGCTTTGTCAAGTACCTAGGTATATCACGGTTTTTTAAGGGGATGCCATCAAACTGAACAACTTTCTCCGAGGGACTAACTTTGAAATCGAGATTTTCGATTCCGAAATAACCGTCAGCATCCTATTTCATACAAATCCATTTCGACAAATTATGCCACCCAATATCAAACAAACCTCAGGACAGGACCGAACCCCCACCAAACCAATCACATCCACCACACTAGCCACTTAACCACTATTAACAAAACAATAACATAGTGCTAGGATGTGTTGACACGCCGATGATTGATCGAAATAATTATGTTTTTACCATAGTGATTCTAGCCCGTATTGATCCCAATAGTTTTTGCGGTTTTTTTAAGCTCTCTTTTTGGTTGTAAGTCCGAGTCAGATCTTGATACAGTACTAAATGTAATTTTCAAGATAATACAGGGCGTAAACCTTTTACATACTTAAAGGAGTGCTTTTAATACCATCAAACTGATCAAGTTTTACTAAAGGGACCAACAGTAAAATCGTAAAAAAAGCTGCTCTTCCATAGACAATAGTCATTTGACCAAAATGTAAGAAACAGCAGATTTTTTTCACGATTTCAAAGTTCGCCCGTAAAAGTTGTTCAGTTAATTTTGCTGCGCGCTCCATACAAACGAAGCTTAGTTATATATTCAGTATTAACCAATTAAAGTCAATGAAATTTTTCAGAATCAATCTAGAAACTAATCTTTATGCACATTTTCGATAAAATATACAGTTTCAATGCTAGAATTAATTAAAGATTTGTATAGAAATCTTTGATGCACTGTTACTTTAAAACTATACATTTTAACAAAAATCTGATAACATACATGCATAGAGATTAGTTTCTAGATTGTATCTAAAAATTTTCATTTACTTTAATTGGTTAATATTGAAAATATACCTATGTATTGTATTGCTCCTGACCTATATCGGCCATGGCGACTGTTTCAACTCCCGTGTTGGCGTTGATGGGCCCTCATGAAAATATAATCAAACTTCGTTTGTATGGAGCGCGCAGCAAAAAATGGTCCTCCTATGTAACACATTAACACCCTTTAAACTTAGTCACTTATAAATCCCCTAGAACAACATTATATAGATCAATGATCGGCGGGCTACACACTATAGCAGTACCACAGTACCAGTGACATAGTAGTCATCGTGCGCGCCGGCGCCGGCGCCGGTGGCGGCGAGGAGAGCGAGCCACGCTAGAGTCGGTCGGACGCGCGGTGTCGGCATGATGCGCGCTGGGCACTGGCCTGGCCGCGGATCGAACGAGCTGCGCGCGCGCAAGATGCTTGCACAACCCACCGCTGCCCACTCCCCGGCCGCTTTATAGCGCATAGATGCATTATTGTTTTATCGGTTACTATAATGAAAGGTTTATTACTGAATCATTATCATAAATTATTATAAGACAGTAGGTATCTACAGGGTGTTAGGGTAAACAGTTGCATCCTCAGCTCAGTATCATAGGTCCATCTAATTTGTCCATCCCTGGATCCGCCCTTGAATTACAGGGTCCAACTTAGTAATAATAATAATGTTGACGGTTTTTAAGAGGATGATCATTGATCAATGATCCCCTACATCGAAATAGCGGAAAAAATTAGCTGTCCCATACATTTGTGTTGAGGACATTTTACAGTTTTGTATGGAAAATCATTTTTTTTTTCCGGGATTTCGACTTCGGTCCTATGGAAAAAGTATGTATAGTTTCATGGTCTGATGTTGATCAGTCAGACCATGAAACTAAACTACTTTTGCCTTACGAAACCGTCAGCATATTAAGAAGGACCCTATAGATACAGGGTGTTAGGGTAAACAGTTATAAGGGGAGATTGTGCCCATGATACAAATCAACTTTCCGAAAGAAACAAACCAAAACAAAAGCAATTTTTTTCGACATTCCATAATAAATGCAATCAGCTGATCGAACGTTTTTGACAAGTAGATTTTTTTTTTAAATTGCCTTTATCCTGGGTACAATCACCCCTTAAAGTAATGCAAATGTAACATCCTGTATTGTTTACAATGAAGTTTATGTTAATTAGACGTCTCACATCTGTCCATACATAAATAATAAATGTCAATAAAAAATACTTCATCGTCATCATCTCAGCCGATGGACGTCCACTGCTGGACATAGGCTTCCCCCAAGGATCGCCATAACGACCGGTCCTGCAATGCCCTCATCCAACGGATTCCTGCCGCCTTCACCAGGTCGTCGGTCCACCGTGTGAGGGGTCTACCCACGCTGCGCTTTCCGGTACGCGGTCACCACTCGAGAACTTTTCGGCCCCACCGGCCATCTCGGTTCTGCGAGCAATGTGTCCCGCCCACTGCCACTTAAGTTAGTTAATACAGGATGTAACAAAACACCCTAGTAATACTTAAGGGGGTGCTTCAGACCACCAAACTGAACAACTTTCACTATGGGGCCAACATCGAGAAAAAATTTAAAAAATCTGCTGTCCCATACGTGGTCTGAAGCACCCCCTGAGGTATTACTAGGGTGTTTTGTTACACCCTGTAGAAGTTACTCTGGTTCGAATCAGAAATGAAGAGAAAAAATACTTGCCTGCTTAAATTTAATGAGTCACATTGTTCTGTTCACACTTCCACAAGGCGCAGATGTCTCTCAATAGCAACCATCACCGACCCCCATCATCTTAGTTATCCGTGGTTATCCAGTGGTTATCGCATTTCCACTTGCTTATTTTTAGTGCTAACTAAATATACAACGACCTCATATACCCGAACTGATTTAAATATCAAAATAATTAGATTGAAACAATAATTTCATTATTTTGTGATTTAGGTATTATCCTTGTATTATCATTTCAGTGAGATGAGACTATTTATATACTAAATTTTGACATTGTTTACATTCTTGACCACAACTTTTTGACATTTTCCATTATTGCAATTATCCAAAGACATATATATATTACTAGCGTAAGGACATGGCCTATGAGCTTGACTATTGTCCCCAATTCGTTGGCTCTAAAATGCAAGGAAAAATGTCAATTTAGAGCACTACAAATATATGACACGATGTAGTTCGCATACGAGTTATGACAGATGGCGCAAATTTTTGTTTCTATGAAGAAGGTTTTTGTAAAATATTCTGACGGGCCTATCCTTACGCTAGTAATATATGTATAAATCTATGCAATTATCACAATTTTTATCATGTAATGTTGAACTTGAAGTCTCATATACTAACCTAATAGTAAGTAAGCAATACTAACAATGAAATTTAATTTGTGACATTGCTATGGAATTTATGTTCTGAAATAAATGATTTGATTTGATTTGATTTGATTTCAGCAAAGCGCGAACGTAGGTACTCATGGATACATTTGAATCTAAACTATTATAAAACTGTAACAGAAGTGTGTCTGTACATTGCAGATATTTAAAAAAAAAAAGATTACGATATGATTTTCAGATGTCCCGGATTCCAAATCACCAATTTTTGGATTTTTTGTCTGTCTGTTTGTTTGTTTGTTTGTTTGTTTGTTCGTTTGTTTGTTTGTTTGTTTGGGTGTTTGTTTGTTCGAGTATCACGCAAAAACTACTGAACCGATTTTGATGAAACTTTTTTTGTTTGATAGCTTATCATCTGACTTAAAATCTGGTACATACCTAATTTATGCGGACGAAGTCGCGGGAAAAAGCTCGTTATCTATAAGGGTGAGTTGAGTGTGCACGGGCACACGGGTGGATTGACAACTTGACATCGAGTTCAGTAAACTAAATCTAAACTATTATAAAACTGTAACAGAAGTGTGTCTGTACATTGAAGATATTTACAAAAAAATAATTACGACATGGTTTTTACTTGTCCCCGATTCCAAATCACAAATTTTTTGATTTATTGTCTGTCTGTTTGTTTGTTTGTTTGTTTATTTATTTGTTTGTTTGTTTGTTTGGGTGTTGATTTTGATGAAACTTTTTTTGTTTGATAGCTTATCATCTGACTTAAAATCTGGTATATAATGTATGCCGACGAAGTCGCGGGTAAAAGCTCGTTATTTAATATTTTGAAAAAAAAATTATCTTTGTGTATTTTTTTTTCAGACCAACAAACCGATTTGAAACCAATACTTCCATAGTAAAATATCTTTGTATTAAACCACCGTAATTTAGGGCGTAGCACGCCGTGGTAGCACGTTACTTATTAATTTTCGTATGGTATTATTGTTTTGAAATGGGGTAGTTCTGCAAAAAAAAAGAAATTATTACTACCTTTTTTAGAAAGAGAAGTGCCAAGTGTGATATCATTTTACTTTTGAAATAACTTGCCAGGTTACCGCCTATTACATATTTTAAACAGGGTGTAGTCTCAAAGGTGACATAGAAAAAAAAATTATCGCAGAAGTCTGACAGAAAAAAGGAAGTTTGGAATTAATAGTTTATTTTTGAATTGGCTCTACTGTCAAGATTTTTCTAGATTGCGTAACAAGTGTTTTCATGAAAAAATATACATTCTGTAGTACCTAGCTACATCTAAAAGTTAAGCGCAGGGTGACGATTTTTCCAATGCTAAAAACATATTACAAAATCTCGAACGCGAAAAAAGTGTTTTTATTCTTCGTCCTGAGATTATATTCTCTTTGTTAAAAGCCTATGCCTAAAAATGGCGCCTTTTTTCATTTTATAGCGCGGCCATCAATCAAACTTGAATATTATAGTTCAGAATAAAGTTAAAAACAACACTTGTTATTACAAATATCTCGGAACTCAGTCCGAACTGAGATATAAAGGCTTGAAGTGCACGTAATGGTAATATTTTCCACTTCAAGCCTTTATATCTCCGTCCAGACTGAGTTTAGGGATATACATGTTAATAAGTTTTGTTTGTTACTTTATTCTGAACTAAAATAGTCAAGTTTGGTTACTGGCCGCGTCAAAAACAACGGCGAAAAATAAGGCGCCAACCTTTCATACAAAACGCGCATCGTCTTTAATGCTACTGGTAACTGCTGAGGTAATCAGAGGGCAATAGACCCCTCTATATAGAGGGGTTGAGGTAAAAAGTTGGTGGGAGGCAGGGAATCTCGGAACTGTATCTAGCTAGTATCTATAATAGATAATCTTTCTTATACTGCGCCAGGGGCCAATAGTGTCGCAGCGACACCTGTCGTCTGGTGCTGCGTGCGGTCAGCTAACAACTTGTAGGTCTGCGTCGCGTCGCCGTCCCATATAGCCCAGTCATTTTACGGAGTCTTGTTAGGAGAGGTGGGAAATAATTATTAATTGGACTTTTAAACTGTAACAAAGTGTGACAAAAAGACTATCTGAAAAAATATTAAATTAAAAAAAAAATCGCTACGCAACATAGAAATCAATATTGGGAGTCCTAAAATACTTTTAAATTAATAATGTTAAATACCAATGCGCTCATTTGAATTAGATTTAACAATATAAATGAAATCAATAATTCTCTTTATTAAAATGAAAAGTACAAAAAAAAACTGCAAAAAAATAAAATAAAATAGGCATTGAAATTTAAAAAATGAGGTTTTTAACTTTTTATTAGAAAATACGTTTTTTTTTTTCAAAACCTAAGTAGACAAAAATATTTACACCATGTTTGAAGTAGGTACATAATAATGGTAATAATGCCTTAAATATGTGCCAAAAAAATACCATCAGGTTTTTTATATAACGAGATAATACCTAAATGTTAAAGGAACTGTTGCTGACAGGTTTTTATTTTAATTTTGGTACACACGGCGACACATCAAGCTACCCAAAACCAAAATAAGCTGACCGCGCGTCGGCATAGTAATGTATAACGTCGCGCGGCCAGCTTATTTTGGTTTTGGGTAACTTTATGTGTCGCCGTGTGTACATTTCGAAGCTCAAATTGGTGCCTAAATATTATACCGAAACAAAATATCGATTTATAATTAGTTCCGGCTCAAACCGTAAAATGACTGGGCTAGTAGCAATTATTAGGGTTGAACCATGTTTGAACAGTTAACAAGTTAGCAGTTATCTGCATATGGTCACGTGCACTGCGTGCACAGAACATTATAACAGGGGTTAGAAGTGCAAAGTAGGCGTGGAACGTGTCGCCACAGGTTATGCGATGATTTGCATAAAACCATAAGGCGCGCGGCGTGGTGCGAGCGAGAGGGCATGAGTAATTGTAGCAACCTTGTCTTCCCGCTCACGTTGCAATGTGAGTGGGAAAACGTGAAAAGTGGCGACAGACGTCTCCAAAGCAAAAGCGCTACATTGCATTTCTAACCCCTCTTATAATGTTCTGTGGTCACGTGGTTTATTATGTATAATTCAAAGACGCAGCGAAGACCAAAAAAAACGTTGATATAATTATTAATTTGTTTAGCTTTTTTATGTAAAGTACAGTAAGTTTGTAGTTGAAACTTATAATTTATTTCGTCACGAGATAATGTACCCTATTATGATTCTAGAGGAACAGTATAGAAATATGTCGGGACCACCCAAACATAATATCATAAATAATTCTGGGTGGTGCATTTACATTATTGAACTAGTGACCCAAGTTGGTCCATTGTCTCTGCTTACTCTCAGCGAAAAACCAATGTATTTATATTATGTATGTAAATCTAGCTACCTAATTAACAATGACATAAAAAACACGAAACAACATAGATACATTATTCTTGTTTTATCTCATTATAATCATCTTCAAGAAATTCTGGCGTCGGATAAACTTTATAAATAAGAGAGTAGGTCCGCGCCGCGTGCAGTTCGTGACGAGAGGTGACTGGACGCGATGGCTCAGTGGTTGTGGCTTGCCTGCGCGGCGGCGGTGGCACTACCGGGCGCGATTGCCGATAAAACTGATATTAGCGGTGAGCCCCCCCAATAATTAGAGGAATTCACATAAAAAACAGGGCCGTCTTTAGCCGGGCGGGGGAGCAAGGGGTGCATGGCACCCGGGCGCAGAGATCAAGGGGCTGGAAGCCGATGGTCTTATAAGTAATCTGCTAGGTTTAAAAACAAAGTGGAAAAAAAATCTTGGATTTTTTTTAAGGTACTTACCTCCCCTACACGTGAAGTGGGGATGACTTTTTTCCCTTTCCAACAAAAAAATACAGATTTTCACACCACCCGCTCGAAAATGGAACATTATATGTCATGTAACTCGAACCTAAAGCAAGTCATTATAGCCCTGGGTCTAGCCGGGCAATAATATTGTACTGAATTTCATTATAACCCGCTGGTCAATAATGAGATTTGAATATGGAACCGCATCCACAGATTATTTAATAGTTACTACGACTAGAGCATGGACACCGGTTTTCGATATTACCGAAAAACCGGGATACCGGACCAAATATGCGATATTGAAAAATTCGGTATTGGAGCGACGAATACCGGTTTTTCGATATTAAATTAAATTAAATTTAAATATAAAATATTATTGATTTTAAACATGTTACATCCATGTTGTGCTATTTCGAATCAAATTGAAGATAAAAAAAATTAAGATCCGGGCGGGGCTTCGAAAATTTCTTTTCTGGGTAGTGGTCTAGTCTCTAGTGGGCTCGGTGGCGAAATTGCATATCGCAACGCCCCGGTTTGGAACAGTGTGGGTTAAAGTCCCGCCGCGCCCGAGACTTTATTTTACAATCTTTAACTTGTTTAAATGTAAGTAGGTATTTTATAAAATAATTCCGATTAATATTTTAGTAACAATTAGTTGCGACTAAAACTTGCAGCCGATGCAACGTTAATTTATTGACCTTGGTCAAACTTAGGTAATGGCGAGTCCCGCCAAGCGTAGCGACACCACTGTGATGTGAGAGCTGCTCGCCTTCATGCAAAACAAGTTGGATGTGATGGACGAGCTTAGTCTGGAGCAGATCTGCACGTCGAGCTACACGGAGGACGAGATCCACGCCGCCAAGGTGGTGCTGCACGAGACCGCCGCGACCGGACCCGTGCGCCTCGTCACCAGGATGAAGGACGGGTGCGGCAAACAGGACCTCCGGGACATCTTCAGGGTGTTGAAGGTGTTGACCCTGACGATATCCCTCCCTACGTACGTGGTGCGGGACTTCCACAAGCTGTTGCCTGTGACCTTCGATCACGTCGACGTCACCCAGCCGACATGACTGATTTTCAAGGCAAGTTGGAGGCCTCGGAAAAAAATTTACGCCGTGTTGCGACATGAGGTTACCGCATAACAGGCAGCGAGTGCTACGCCAGCGTTTTCACCTTCGCCAACTAAGTGAAACGAGACCGTGCGGCGCAGTGCTGCCGCGCCACCCGGCACCTCTCGTCACTTGCAACGGATCCAGTTTGCCCGCGGGCCGACGCCCCCACCATGCGGCGCGCTCGCCCCATTCCTGCGACGATCCGAACTGAGCAGCATCCTTTCATGACCCACGTGAAGCTGGGGTCACAAAGGAGACGTACAAGGAGATGTTGCACCTACGTCGCGCGCCCTGTGTCTACTAACAACAACAAACAAAGGGCTCTGGGCGCGCAGCTAACGGCGCCCGCTTGAGAACCGCCTAAAGTGCCCGGCACCGACGATGTCAGTTTCATCCTTGTGAAGAGGAAAAACCGTATCCATCATGTATACGCGGTACCGCACCGGCTACCGCTTCTTGTGTACATCTCCCACTTGGACAGAGAGGAGACTTTGGACGACATCCTGCGTTACCCTGCACCATGTTCCATGTTCGGAGCGACGGGCCTCTGCCGGTGAAGGTGCCGGAGCTGGAAAGATTCGGACCGGAAAGATCTTCGAATTTCAAGGCCTTCAAGCTCCGAGTTCCCACCGCTCACCTGAAGAGTTTCCTGGCTCCCAAAGTATGGCCCACTGGAGTCGTGTTTAGACGTTTTAGGGAAGCGAGGACTAAAAACCCTAGGGAGTGTGTGATAGATAAAGCTCGTATAGATAGAAAATATTGAGCTCGCTGTGGCTAGCTGAAAACACGTAGGTGGCTCGCTCATGTTCCGGGGCCGCGACTCAGTAGATGGCAAAATCGAACTCGTGTGCGTTTTCAGGACTGGAGGTGCTCGTAATCAAGGGTCGTCGATTGCTCCTCGGTACATTGCCGAGGTTTTGGATGAAAATTGTCGTCCTTTACTATGCAAGTTTTGTGAGGCAGGGGTCACATTTATGCAAGAAAACGCTCGCTCCCACGAAGCATCGTGTGTTCACAAATGGTTTGGATCCTGATAAGCGATGACCGGCGAGAAGTCCAGACCTGAATCCGATTGAACACCTTTGGGATGATTTGACCAAACTCATGAGTTTGGACCCCCGATCATGCCCATGCCACCCTGCAAGACCTCCAGAATGCCATCAATGCTTGTAAGGTTCATGCATGACTGAATGGAATCAGTATTTAGTGTAAGGAGAGGTAACACTAGGTTTTTCCAAATTTTTGGTTTAGAAGCATTTTTTGACGTTTTCACTATGGCAATAAACGTGCAAGTAAACACGAGTGACAAAAGACTTAATTTTTCTCCTTTTACGATTAATTTTGTTTTTTCTTACACCATGTTAAAAAAACCAAATGTATAAATTTTTTCCTAAAAGTAAATTAAATTTGCTTTCAAAAGATTATACTTAGTCATTATAGCCTCATAGTCATACCCAGACTTTTGCCCAAGTAGGTTTAAAAGTAGTAGAATTTTCAAAAGGTGCGATTTTTTGACGCCGAATGTGTTAAAATGTACTTTTTAACCGACTTCAAAAAAAGGAGTAGGTTCTCAGTTCGACCGTATATTTTTTTTTTTTTTTTGATGTGTGTTCGCGGATAACTTCGTCGTTTATGAACCGATTTTGATGATTCTTTTTTTGTTGGAAAGGAGATATCCCAAGGGTGGTCCCATGATAAGAAAACCAGGATCTGATGAAGGATAGCAGAGAAATCGAGGGGAACCTTCGAAAATAGTAGTGCCGACTAGTGCGTTTGTTAATTAGAAGCACTACTGTTAAATAGAACTAATGAATTCACCACTGAAAATTGTGAAATAAACAAAATTTTAACAAAAAATTAAAACCGCCTTCAAAAAAACTAAAAAGTTAAAAAATAATATTGCAGCCGATGACTTTTTCGTTCGCATCATAAGAACATTAATTTGTTTTATAGAAGTCGGTGTCAAGCCAAGCCAAAAAACTAATGCAAGCCCTGTCGCGAATCGGCTTGACAGTGACTTCGATAAAACAAATTAATGTTCTTATGATGCGAACGAAAAAGTCATCGGCTGCAATATTATTTTTTAACTTTTTAGTTTTTTTATTTCAAAAATATCCATCTTTCTCAAAATGATTACAAGAATATCGAAAAAATATCGAAAAACCGGAAAACCGGTATTTAGAAATACCGATATCGAAATAATACCGGTATTGTGAAAACCACCGATAGTCCATGCTCTAACTACGACCTTTACTTAAAATTCGTATGAAAACTTATGATGGAGACAGGCACCAAAAAAAACTTAATTCGAAATTCGAACTGGCCACCACGAGTATTGAACACAAAAAAAGAAAAAAAGGCGCGAATACTGCAAATCTCTGTACCTATTGCTACGAACAAAGTAGGTAATAAAAAATATTACATTTTCTTTCCACAACTGGAGTGCGATTTTTGAATCTCATTCGCTGAGTTCAGCAGTTGAAAATGTCAAAATTACTATGGAGATACGAATCTTTCTACTGCTGATTTGACTTTCAAAAATCGCACTCCTGGAGTATGATTTTTTAAGTCAAATCAGCAGTAGAAAGATGCTCGTCTCCGTAGTAATATTGACATTTTCATCTGCTGAGTTCAAAGAATGAGTTTCAAAAATCGCACTCCTGGTCTAATGTTTCAAATATCTACTTTCACTTTTAATTTAATAAAATAGTGTTTTCTAAATAATAAGTATACTATTGAACTTTAGAGTTCAATAGTATACTTATTATTTAGAAAACACTATTTTACACTACTTTGCTATAAACTATAATAAAATAATTGGTATCTAACCATAGAGAATTTACACGCTCCCATGGGTTTCTAACAGTATTGCTTTTTATTTTCTCGCGGAGGGTGTGAAAAGTAGAGTATGGTCCTCGGGGATAAACGTGTTTTCATCTTGGGCGAGCTTGAACCCCTCGCTTCACTCAGGATTCTAGTCTTAACTCCCTCGCTTCGCTCGGGAGTTAACTCTAAACTCCCTCGCTACGCTCGGGAGTTCACCCTAGAATCCCTCGTTCCGCTCGGGATTCAATATCGCGCCCGTGATGAAAGACACTGCTTTATCCCCTTGGTACATAATCTACTATTTCGCACCCCGGCAATAAAATCAACCTTCTTTTTAATATAATTTGAAAGATGTGTGAGAAATAGAAATATAAATTTTCACCCCTCCGGGCGGAAAGCGTCAACTTTCGTCCCGCTGCGCTAGACGAAGTTGCCGCTTTCCACCTCCGTCGAGGAGAAAAACAGTGTACTAACCTCGGACAGTGAATAAGAAAGCCTCAGGTCACATGATAACTGAGACCTTTCTTACTTTCCTGCCCTCGGTGCAGGGCCGGATTCAGGGGAGGGCAACCGGGGTAGCCGCCCCGGGCTTCCACAAAAGAGGGGCCCCCACAATAGAGACTTCCGAAAAAAATATAAAATTCAGACTAGTACTTAAAGACTAGTAAGCAACTTTTCCTTAGATATTTTTTTTCTCGTTTTACCTTTACCTACAGTACTTTATACAAACATTATTATATTAAATATGAACAGAAATCATCGATCTATAATTTTTCACTCCAATCAGGCAATCAGTAAAATATCTAAATCTCAAATGACCCTGATAAGCACTTGCAATTTACTCCCCATCTTGAGGGAATATCCCAACTTCCCAAGGGCTCAATAGCTGAGTGGAGTGGTACTCGCCCGCAGCCTCGGAGGTTGGGTATTCCATTCCGTGCCTCGACTCTTTACTTTTATTGTTTTACAACGTGTTAATAAATTAGCGCAAAACCTCATTGACCCCAACTGATTTATAACAAAATAATTAGATTGAAACAATAATTTCATTATTTTGATAGTTACAATTTAAAGTTATTCGCATTTTAAGTTTTGAGGCAAAAATGATTTGTTATCATTTCAGCAATGAATGAAAGCACTAACGTACTCATGGATACATTTTAATAATCTTGTTTTAGTAGTAAGTAGGGTAAGTGTGCCCGCACGGTGGGTTGGCATCGGGTTCAGAAAATTTTAAATTTTGCAAAAAAATTCTTTAATATTTTGAAAAAAATTACCTATGTTGAAACCATGATAATTCGACTCTGCTCTCGATTCTAAACAAACTGCTTTCTAGTTTTGCGTTAATTCATTAACACGTTGTATATGTAATTTACATTAGCTTATAATGAATTTTCGCAAAGTAACGCCTGATTCAATTAATTACCAAACATATTTGATAAACAAATAAAAATTATTGTTTTTTCACAACATTATTCGTTTCATTACCAAAATCATCATAGGTTCGTTCGCCCTAGCATTCGTTCGTTGGATGACGCGAAAAAAAATAATTTCGGATAATTCTTGTTTCAGATTATAATTATATTTGTTAAATAATAAAAGAATCTGTACTTGGTTTCACAATACATTATTTATTTGAAAACTCGACTGAAAAAAATTGTCCATTTTATTTGGAAAATAATTTGAGGCCAGGGGGCATCCACTCATTTGTTGCCCCGAGGCCTCCACACCTCTAAATCTGGCCCTGCCTCCGTGTGTAATCAACTATTACCTATTAGATGAAGAAGAAGAGGATCCATACAAATTCCACGCAGACGTTGGTTGTCATGGTGTGCTCCTTAACGAACCATGCTGCCACTAATGATGTGCCGATTTGATTATTTTGCTAATCGATTATGAAAATAATCGTAATCGATTAATAATCGATTATTAATCGATTTTACCCGATTATTGAAACGGGAATAAATTTTTTTCAAAATGTATCGAAATTATCAAAATCAAATCAAATCATTTATTTCAGAACATAAATTCCATAGCAATGTCACAAATTAAATTTCATTGTTAGTATTGCTTACTTACTAGGTAACTAGGTTACTAGGTATTATCATCATCTCATGAAGGTAGGTAAGTCTCATTGTCTAGGCATCCTGAATAAAAATACGAGTAAAGAAATGATAAGAGTTGGTAAGTATGTTAAATTAAAATTAGTGATTAAGATTAAATAATAAATAAATAAATAACGCTCACAGGCACATAAATTGTAATGATCCCAAGAAAGCACTATTAATAGGCTGTTTATTATGGAAACCATACAACAACGGCACAAACATATAAACATCCATGACCGAACCGGGATTCGAACCCAGGACCCTGGTTTGGCAGTCCGGCGTGGTAACCATTACACCAACCGGGTCGTCAAGATTGACTTTGGTATTTCAAAAAAGTTATACTTTTAGGAAAATCTTGTGCTTTCATAATATTTTTCTTGCACGTTAGGTACGATTAAAAAAGATGATTGTGACAGACAGACACTTAGGTACAATAATTATTCATTATTGAATTGATACCTACCTATTCAGATTATGGCATCGTCAAGCAATGCCTAGTTTGCGTTTAAAAATACAATCAAATTAGTTAATTAACCAATTTTTGAGCATAATGATTACAAAGAACCTAAAAAAATAATATTTCAGGAGTTCGCCTGTAAGGAGGTAACCACAGCTTAAAATAGAACTAGAGACTGATAGCTAACTAAAAATCGATTATAATCGATGGATTATAAATGATAATCTATTGCAACCGATTATCATTATAATCGATTATTAATAATCGATTATGCACATCACTAGCTGCCACGGCGATTGCTGTAACTCCGTTGTAGACGTTGTTACTTATTAGACCACTTAGTACCCGTCAACCAATGAAACTCGTTGAACACAGATGAGCAATACTTCAGCATGCCAGCGCTGTACCACATGGACCACTACGATAAATGCATGTCCTCCCCCGGGGGAGTCTTCTGCCTCGGTGACTTCCAGCTCCGGGCTGAGGATCAGAACCCACTAATGGACATTATACAGGTAACTATTGTCACCAACTTCGTGAACTTTGTTCATCTTCCACCAGCGTTGCCAGACCTACGGATTTATCCGTAGACTTATGGCTTATGTACACATTAATTTATTTAAAACGAAAAGTACAAAGTGCGGATCCACGACAGGCTTCGTCAAAGGTACACCACTCACATCCACAACAGGCTTCGTCAATTTCTATACCTACAATCTATAAACCTCCTCCAAAGCCTCTCCCTGCGGGACGGTCCCTAGAACGCTGGCAGCATTCCCCCTTTGAATCGCCAAGCTTATACGCTGACGAAGGTAACTGCCAGCCCTCTTATCACCAGTGGACTCTATAAGGCGCGCAGATATGTGTCTCACAAGCTGTTTTGCATCGGGTCCCCATGGTCCTAGGGTCTCAACTCCATTATGGCTTATTAAATGGCAAATCTACGGATTTTTTTAAGAAACGTTACTGGGCACCTTATTATGAAACCTTTACCCACGACCTACAAAAAAAGAAAAAAGAAGTATAGGATGTTTAGATAAATATCTCTAGTGCATGAATATAAATTATGTATATGTCGCATTAATGTAGCCCATGGGATTCAGGCCAAAAAATAATAAAGAGAAATGTAATATTTTGGTACATTTTTTTACATTTTAGTACATTTAATACATTTTAGTACATTTAATACATTTTCTTACATTTTGTACATTTTAGTATATTTTAGAACATTTTAGTACATTTTAGTACATTTTGTTAATTTTGTACATTTTCGTAATTTTTTTGACATTTAGTACATTTTAGTATAAGTAGATTTAGTATCTTTTGTATGGTTTAAAAAATAAATAACTTCATAAAATTGAATGTGGGTTAATACTAAACATTTTAAAACCAATTTCGTTTTTTAGGAAAAATTTAGTTAGCTGGGCCAGATTTCGCCAAATGACCTTTCCTGAATTCCACCCTAAAACGACAATTTACTACATAAAATCATACCCAGCAGCAAATATGAATCAATTCATATTCAGCTTTTTTGTGTATTGGACAGTTTGTCGTAAAATCTCCCGTCCCTACTGTTCCATCTCCTTCCTTCTACTTTCTGTCCCTATGCAGACACGACAGAAATATTTAATTGTAACACGTATGACAAAAACACTGACACAGATAGTGATCATGAAAATAATGAAACAGAAAATTAAGTTCGAACAGAAAAGAAAGAGTAAATTTGATTGATTTTCATGTTTCTGGGAATTATTCTCGCTTAAATAAGTCTAAGTTTCCAATTTTTTCGCCAAAAGAGCGATGTTTTGGGTCAGTTCACGCCAAAATAGTCAGATAGAGTGTTTTAAAAAAAGTGTGGATCTACGGATTTCTCTGGATTTTTCAACCTTGACAACAGATTTCGAAAAATTTAATCTAGCAACCTCAGAAAAAGTATTATGTCTAGAATGAGCCTCTTGCTTCAATAGTATAAAACAAAAGGGGCCAACTTTCTTAGATTGGTGTGCATGAGGCGTCATACAAATTATGTCTGTATGCGTGTATGTAGGAGGATAGGGTTTAGAGGCCAGTACTGGTTGCAATTTTTTTCTATGTGTTCGTAGCTTCGACTGTATATCTTGAAATATAACTTATCCAAGCTAGCAACACTGATTTCCACTCCTATCAGAGGTTGGATAGCATCGCATTACTATCTTTGACTTTTGAATCCATCTACAACAAACCTGTACCTAGACGTACTCGAGCGACCACGACCACTTCAACCGTTCGCTCGTGCACCGAGGGTACTGTATCAGCTCGCGCTGCGGCCACGTGGACGGCGGCCCCAGCGCCCCGGAGCGCTTCGCGCGCTGCGTGGACCGCCACACGAGGCAGGCCCACGGGCTGACGGCGCGGCTCCTCGAGCTGCAGTACTGCAGGGCGGGGCGCCACCAGCGCCCGGTGGACGCTCTGGACACTGGCTTCGCCTACTGCGTGGGGCTCATCGTGCTGGTCAACCTGCTGGCTACTGCGCATGACCTGTTGCGCAGCCACGATACCAAACGTGAGTAGAAAGGGTTTCCGCGTCTGATGGAGCACGAGGAGACAGCTTGTGTATAAAGTATGAAATGTGATTGCAGCGAACCCGTACATCCAGGCGTGGTCACTGGTAGCGAACTGGCGGCGTCTGACCATTGATCACTATGCCGAGGGGTCCTCCGGGGACCCGGCGCTGAAGATGTTCATCCCAGTTGGTGGCATCAGGTATGCTATTGCATCAATATTATATCAATTATCTCATTTCATGGTGTCGTTTGTATCTCGAACGACATAAAAATTAAAATTAAAATTTTATGGTTTCAAAAAAAAAAATTTTTCGTCTGCTTGTTTGTTTGCTATATTTTGGGTAATGTATTATTGGCCTTACCATAAGTAATTGCTGAACAGATACTTACTCAATCTATTATACCACCTTGTCGACGGAAGCAGCGATCTTGTGTGTGTTTGAAGCAGACTGTACTATGCAGTACAGTTTTTGAGAGTTACGCGGTTATTATTTAATCTAGAATTAAACATTTTTACGGGTTCTTACCGCGTTCTGGTATTACCAAGTGACAAAAGTGACGATGATAATCGAGTGAGTTCCGATAGTAGTGGTCGGAGTAAACGAACGAGAGTGAGGGTAGATAGATTTGTCTGCTCATAAAAATCTACCTGCAGTTCCTCAGTCATCCCGTGATCATGGCAGTTGTAACACTGCCGAAATATCGGGAACTCACAAATACCAGAACGCGGTAAGAACCCGTTAAAATGTTTAATTCTGTACTATGCAGATCGAAAAACTTCTGTTTATGCCTGCTTCCTCGATCTGTCGAAGACATTTGACCTGGTTTGTTATGATTTATTGTGGCAAAAATTAAGGGAGACCAAGATGCCTACAGAGCTAACAACAATTTTTCAGTACTGGTATACAAATCAGGTCAACAGCGTCGAGATGGGCGGGTACACTATCGGAACCGTACAGACTGAAATGCGGGGTGAGGCAGGGGGCACTGAACTCACCCAAGCTTTTCAATCTGTAGGTACGTAAATGAGCTGATCGTCGTGCTCAGCAGCCAGCGGGTCGGCTGCCACATTGATGGAGTGTCCGTTAACAATATTAGTTAAGCGGACGACATGGCGCTGCTGAGCGCGTTGGTCTGCGGCCTGAGGCGGCTGATACTTACCTGCGAGGACTATGCTCGAAGCCATGCTCTTCTTTATAATGTGAAGAAAAGCGAATACCATGGTGTTGAAGGCCGGTAACAGGTGCCCTACGAGTGTCCCTCCCGTATACCTTAATGGTTTTCCCTTAAAGAGGGTAAACCAATTTAAATATCTTGGACACCTGCTTACGGATGACCTTAAAGACGACGCGGATATTGACAGAGAGCGTAGGGCGTTGTCGGTGAGAGCAAACATGATTGCCCGCAGGTTCGCACGTTGCTCTAAAGCTGTGAAAATCACGCTGTTTAGAGCATATTGCACATCGTTTTACACGGGCAGCCTGTGGGCAAATTACACTCAAAAATCGTACAACTGCTGCCCCGCGCTTGCAGTGCATCAGGCATGTTCGCGGAGGTGCGCATCGACTGCTTTTATAATTGCAACAATGCGTAAACGATGTGCGTCCCTAGTCTACAGAGTGCGGGCCACCGGCCATGGCATCCTGTCCATGATCGCGGAACGGTTGGACAGTCGCTACGTGAACCTCTGTTGCAAACTTCACGTGGTGCACAGTTCAAAGTAGCCAGTAGTTTTTTGAATTTAATCGTTTGATAAGACTTACGTGCTGCCTCCGTGGTCTAATGGTTAAGAGCATTGGCTCTCGATACGGAGGTCGTGGGTTCGATTCCCACGGGGGACACCTAGTGATATGTCACTTTGTGCGTTTTCCCCCAGTTGGTTAGGACATTGCAGGCTGAATCACCTGATTGTCTGAAAAGAAAAGTGATTCCGTGCTTCGGATGGCACGTTAAGCCGTTGGTCCCGGCTACTATCTCTAGTGGTAGTAGTCGTTACATAAAAACCACGTCAGAGGCCGAAAGGCGGTCTGAAAAAACTCTGACACCAGGGCTCTGCCCACACGATAAGAAGAAGCATAGAGTAAGTAAATTATACACAACAGAGGGTCAATGTCAATGTAATGTAATTTAATTTAATTTAATTCAATTCAATTTTAATTTTAATAACTTGATTTTCTGACAAACTAGTTTCCTGAAATAAATGTTTTTTTTTTTTTATTTAATGCCCATACCAAGAAAGTTGCCACCTTCTTATATGAAAACTCGCGCAAGTACAGCGCCGGTGGTAAGTAACGGTACTACAGCAATGTTTAATTACGTTAAATTAAAATACGTGTTAAACACATTTGTTATTAAAATTAAAAAAAAAATTATCTATACGAGTATCTACTAACATAAATGGATTTGAAATTATGGTCTGAAATAAATGATTTAAAGTGTTACTCGGCTTCACTAAAAAAAATCTTATGTTACTTGTTACGGTGTTGATTATCAGAAAATTAAAATTACTAAGAGATAAATAAAAAATAATAATTATACAATCCTTTAGATTGTAATGTATCTAAAATAGACAAAGGCATTAATTAATAGTCGGACTTTCCGACTTAGGCACTGCAATTAAAAGGTTATCTTCAAGGCCGATTGTGTAATAAGATTAAAATAAAGTAATTGCATTGTCTTCCTAGCTGAACGCAAGATATTAAATGGATGAGATTCATAATTCATAATAAGCTCACACAGAGTACATGATGGGTGGTAACAATAGGTAAATAAGTTACATCTGTGAACCTTATAATAGCCCAGTCATTTTACGGTTTGAGCCGGTACTAATTAGTAATTGATTTTTTTTTTCGGTATAGTATAGTATATTTCTATCTTGCGTAGCGATTTTCTTTAAATTTGTTTTCAGATAATCTTTTTGTCACTAAATGATGCCGATTACAATTTAAAAGTCCAATTAATAATTACTTCCCACCTCTTCTAACAAAACTCCGTAAAATGACTGGGCTATAAGTTAAAGGCATCGCAATTTGAGAGTACAATCTAATTCACAAATATTATACGCATGTATAGAATGCATCATAAGTTTACAAGTCAATAAAAATTATATATTAATTACAGAATTACTTAGCTATTAGCTATTAATTAATTAATTACACAATTTTACAATGTCAATTTATAATTTATTCGTATAAGTCCATGTCAAATCAGTTTTAAATTATAAATAAGTAGGTCATCAGATTTTGTCAGTTAGGAATTCGTCAAAGTCATAGTAAGCTTTTTCGATAAAGGCGATATTACACGGATCAATTTCGGTTCAATATTGCTTTCAATTCCATTGCTTCAATGGCATTGAGACATCTAAATACATTTCAATTTGATTATTGAAAGCTAAGTATAGGAAATGCGTGCAATGTTCAATGTTTTTCAATGGAATTGATGCAATTTGGTTGATCCGTGTAATATCGCCTTAAGAGGCTCCCCATAGGTAAACGCTAGCTCGGGCTTGGCTCGGGCCATATTTTACTGGTTTTTAGAAGCTATCTTCTCGTTATTTGAAAGACATTAATTGAAAAGTCTTGTCCCTTTTTTGGTCCCTTAGTGAAGTTATGAAAAACAAGGACATGGCAATTAAGGAAAAAAGGAAAGTTTACAACATGTGCATTCTGCCATGCTTAACCTATGGTTGTCAAACATGGGCATTAACGGATCAATTAAGGAATAAAATAAATGTCTGTCAAAACAGTATGGAGAGAAGTGTAGTTGGAGTCAAGAGAAGAGACAAAGTAAGATTAAAGGATATAAAAAGTATTACTAAATTTAAAAATGCATTAACAGTATGTAAAACACTGAAATGGCGATGGACAGGACATATGTTAAGAGAGGAAAAAGAGACGTGGACTAAAATTATAACAGAATGGTACCCAAGGGATGGCAAAAGGAGTAGAGGACGACAAACGAAGCGTTGGGAAGATGACATTAAAAGAGTTGCCGGTCCAGAATGGATGAGAGTGGCAAGAGATAGAGAAATGTGGAAGACTTTAGAGGAGGCCTTTGTCGAAGGACAAGCTGTTTCTATAAATTAAAGTGCACCGATCGTCAATGATTTATATTTATGCATGTATTAGAATATAAGGAAACAATGTAAAACAGCAATAAAGGCTTATTTTATTTTATTTTATTTTTATTTTATTTTATTTTATAATTGAAAAGTGTAGCAATATTATTCAACATCTCGGCCTTATTTCTTATTTTTTCATAAAATACATATGAAACCTGTGTTCAAAGGAAAGCCTAAATATTGGAAAAAATCTGTATTATGTGCATCTACTTTTTAAGTTGAATTCACATTTACTTGACACACCTTTGTGTAGACAATATTAAGATGAAAAAAAAATTTTTTTAAAAACCAATATCCGTTTAGTTAATTAGATAATTGTTAAATTTGGGGCGAATTCTTATGATTTTAGAATGTGATTTCCTTGGATTAGAAGGCTCCACTGTGACATAACGAAGGACAAGCGAGTCAAAAATAGGTATACCTACTAAAATGACGAATGCAGCCACGTCACGTCGTTTACTATCTCAACTCATGGTAGACGTAAAGGTCGTTCGGTCAGGGAAACCTTTAAAGTAATTGTTGTAAATGTTTTGCAAATGGGTAGTTCCATGGATTCCGTATTTTGGATGTCCGAGTGTGGAATAGCTACTGAGACAGTCTACAAGATGTCGTGGGAGTATTTTTTTTTTTCGTCAAAAGAAGGCACAAATTGGAAAAAAACACTGAAACTGTTTGGAAGTCTATGAAAAAACAACGGGTTGCACTCCGGGAGTGCCGGCAGAAGTGAAAACTAAGCCCAAAAAGCACAACGCCGCTAAAGAAGTTTTCACTTCAAAAGGTCAAGGACACCTCGCCGGCGTGGCGCTAGAGCTGGTTGACAGGTTTAATTACCTCGGCCACCTAGTGACGAGTGACCTCAGAGACGACGACCAAGATATACCTAGAGCGGGAGCGCAGGGCATTGGCGGTAAGAAGCAATATGCTCGCCCGCAGATTTACTCGTTGTCCGACGCCAGGAAAGGTGACGCTCTTTAGGACTTTTTTACCCGACTGCGCCCCAAAACATAACTATCCTGGTTATGTTTTTCGAGCGTATGTATTTAGATATTGACACGCACATTAACTGGAAAACACACATCCAAAGAATTAAAAATAAGCTATCCCGATTTACAATAGTAACATTAATATCATTGGATTTACATGTGCCCTAACAGAATAAAAAAAAACCAATGACATGAAGACCGCGCTTTTAGCTTTTTACGCATATGCACACGCGTGGCTACGATATGGGATATTATTGTGGGGAAATAGCACGGACGTGGAAGATCTCCTAATCCTACTAAATAGGTGCGGGAGAATCACAGATCACAAAAACTAACCACAGCGCTGTTTCCAAGTCTCGGAACGCACTGAAAGGGTGCTCGGATAGCAGCGAAAAGGGCGTGAAAATAAAATAGCCAATAGCGTAAACGGATTGAAGATGGCATCTTCGCGCGCTATTAAAATTTTGTCGACAGCACAAGTTCCTACATCGGTAAGACCAGACCCCCTAGCATGATTTCTCTACTTGCGCGCGACTCGGCTTTTTTCCATACTACAAGTCGCGGCAAGCGCGGCTTTAGCTCTCCGAAAAGCGCGGTAACAGGTTATTTTGTATGCAGCAAAGGCGCGTCGCGCGCGTGTAGAGAAATCATACTAGACATGCAGAATAAAGGAGATCCTTGCTCTTATTATCTTTACAAAAATATGTATAGTCATTCCTTACAGTCGGTCGCACATAGATTGCCATAAGAGTGACAGAGCTAGATAAGACGTAAATCTGTTAAACAAATGTCACCACTTTTTAAGCTAATTCAAGCAAAATTCGTTCTTAACGTAAGGAAATACTGGAGTCCTCCAGCTGGCGGCCTGGTGACAAAATGGTTCAAAACGGTATCTGTTTGGGTACTATTGACATTTCGCTTATTCTAATCACATTCTAATGGACGGTTATCGTGGTTGCCGTAAGTGTGAACCAGAGATTTTGCTGGTGTGAAATGTGAATAGATGTCAAGCAGTGTTTTTATACTGGTGGGGTGTCAGAGTTCTAGAGATCGCGAACTGGTAGGCGTAGTGTGGGACGCCCTGCTGCCCGCTGGAGAGACGACCTAAAAAAGCAGCGGGGAGCGACTGGATGAGGAAGGCCGAGGACAAAGATTTGTGGCGCGCCTTGGGAGAGGCCTATATTCAGCAGTGGACGATGATAAGCTGATGATGATGATGAGTGTTTTAATGTCTTGCTCATAGTGATAGGTAGGATGTAGGTACTACTATTTATCTACCCCCTATACTATTATCATGGGTAAGACTTATAAACCTGCATTGGTAGCATGCCACGTGATACAGCGCTATCACACCTTCTCTCTCTTTCTATTTGCGCGCGAACGAACGAGATAAAAGACGTGATACAGATACAGCTGTATCACGTGCAGCACGCTACTACTTGTGATACTGTGTCGATTTGCAGAGTGCTGAGCATAACGCTGACATTACTGGGCCACCTCATGGCCATGGAATTCCTCGGCTACGTGCAAAACCCTGAGCGTATGGAAGCGGTATGTATATTCACACACATAGAGGAAAGAAGTATAGAGATAGTGCGACAAACAAAATTCATGCGCTATGTGCGGCAGCCGGGGGGAGGGGGCGTGTGCAAGAAGATTGCAGCGAGAGAGAGAGAGAGATAAGAAGATGGTAAAATAAAAACTATACGCGCGAGAAAGACAAAAAATAAACATAGCTTCGTGCATACTATTGTCTTCTCTTTTTCGCCTATAGGTTTGTCCTTCACTATAATTTATGTGACTGGCAAATCTATTGTCTTCTCTTTTTCGCGTATAGGTTTGTCCTTATTTGCATTTGCTTAATATATTTTCGAGGGCGGGAAAAAAATATTGTTTAAAATTATATTAAAAATTCGTTTTAATAATTAATTCATCTTGCTTACCTATGAAAAGTTATTCCTTTACATTTCTTGAATTGTTTGTGCAGTGTCTCAGTACACACCACGGCATTATTTATGCAGATTATTTTTTTTCAATGTTACTGTTACTCGTGAACCGCAGTGAGAGAGCGCAGAGTACTATATCACCGCAGTTGAATGGGACAACGTCATGAAGCGCGATGTTCACTCTACTCTATACTTCTTTCCTCTATGCTCACACACAGATTTTTATAATTTTTTCGATTTTCGGGGAATGAGGGGTGCGTGCGGGGAGAGCGCGGGGCATGATTTTAATCGGGGAATTTCGTGGAATCGACTGTTTGTAATAAATGTCGAACAAAGGATGTCTAAAGAAGAGGAATTGTCAAAATTCGATCCGAATCGGACTATCCTTAGGTCGAAAGTGTATGGGAGAAGTAGGTACACACGGCGACACATCAAGCTACCCAAAACCAAAATAAGCTGGCCGCGCGTCGGCATAGTAATGTATAACGTCGCGCGGCCAGCTTATTTTGGTTTTGGGTAACTTGATGTGTCGCCGTGTGTACATATAAATAATAAATAAAACTTAATGTATTCTAAATAATTACTAAGTATATTTTTTGACAAAAATTAGAAGACAAAGAAGTTGATAAGGGTGAAACATTAAACTTCCCCAACACTGTAATATTCAAGAAATAAAGCATTTTTTCATGCAAGATGTTGCATGAAAAAATGATTTATTTCTTGCTCATATTTTCTCCTCAATACGAATCGGTTGGAGCCAGAGTTTTTACGTACATTACATGTGCAAAGTAACCTTAGGTACTAAAAGCTATGGATCGAGCCAGGCAAGCTCGAAATTTCTAGCAAAACGCTTTAACTGTGGTCCAGATCTCTTTAGAATAATTATGTATAGGTTTAAATCAGAAACTTAGAGCGAGCGAAGAGAGCTCGACTTTTCTCTGCTCTACGCATTGGTTATACAACGTGTTAATGAATTAACGCAAAACTAGAAAGTAGTTAGTTTAGAATCGAGAGCAGAATCGAATTATCATGGTTTCAACATAGGTATTTTTTTTTCAATATATTTAATTTTTTTTTTGCAAAATTTAAAATTTTCTGAACTCGATGTCAACCCACCGCACGGGCACACTCACCCTACTTACTACCAAAACAGGTTAAACAGGATTATAAAAATGTATCCATGAGTACGTTAGCGCTTTCTTTCAGTGCTGAAATGATGACAAATCATTTTTGCCTCAAAACTTAAAATGCGAATAACTTTAAATTGTATCTATAAAAATAATGAAATTATTGTTGCAATCTAATTATTTTGTTATAAATCAGTTGGGGTGTATGAGGTTTTGCGTTAATTCATTAACACGTTGTATACAGAGCTCAATCAACCTATACAGGATGTAACATAAAATGGGACAGTCACTTAAAGGGGTGCTTCAGACCATCAAACTGAACAACTTTCGCTATGGGACCAATATTGAAATCGCGAAAAAAAAATCGGCTGTCCCATACAAAACTGCAAACTTAACTCGACTGAAATGTATGGGACAGATGATTTTTTTTTCGCGATTTCAATATTGCTCCCATAGAGAAAGTTGTTCAGTTTGATGGTCTGAAGCACCCCTTTAAGTGACTGTCCTATTTTATATTACACCCTTAATTTTTCCCGAATTTGCCTCCCCCTAGTAAATAAATACTGTGATTTTAACTACGGCTCTATTGCGCAGGTGCACAAAAGCTTTGCAATGGTACTCATCCGGAATGGCACCACCATCGTGCAGATCTTCTTCCTGCTGTCGTCGTTCCTGGTGGCGTACACCATGCTGAGGGTAGACTCCAGCCAGGGTCACCAGCTCAGCTTCCGATCTCTGCCGTACTATCTGCTCCATCGTATCATCAGGTAACTAACAATAGCCACACTCACTTGCACATACTTGTTTCTGTTCCTAAGCTGAATGTAGAATGTAGGATCTAGACTTTAATCTAGACAGATAGGCGTAGCAACGGGAGGGGGGGGGGGGGTCAGTAGGTACAATCATGTCAGTAGGTACAACGATGTTTTCCTTCACCGGAAAGCCAGTGGTGTTGCAAATAGTACATAAATTCCATGAAACCCATTGGTACGAGTCGGCCTGGACGGGGATCGAACCATCGCCTCCTGCCTGCACGGCTAGGTTATTCGCCACTGGACCACCACGGCTCTATAATAAGTAAATAATTAATGTCAGTAATAATAAAGTCTATGTGGTCATAATGTACCTACTACGGAAATTCGAGCTCGCTTCACTCGCTCGGTTTTTTTGATAGCTCTATTCGTTTGCTCCGGTTTCATATTTTGGTTTTTATACACGAACGAGCTTTTACCCGCGACTTCGTCCGCATAAATTATATACCAGATTTTAAGTCAGATGATAAGCTATCAAACAAAAAAGTTTCATCAAAATCGGTTCAGTAGTTTTTGCGTGATACTCGAACAAACAAACACCCAAACAAACAAACAAACAAACAAACAAACAAATAAACAAACAAACAAACCGACAGACAAAAAATCCAAAAATTGGTGATTTGGAATCAGGGACATCTAAAATAAAAACCATATCGTAATCTTTTTTTTGGAAATATTTCAATGTACAGACACACTTCTGTTACAGTTTTATAATAGTTTAGATATACCACACCTACAGGTACCTGTATAATATACCTTTCTCCGACGCCGGAAAAGCCAAAATACTATTACAATCACCGATATTTTGTCTACACATTAAACCAATTTAGTAGAGGCGTTTAGGCACAAGTGAGTAAAATTTTGATAAAAGCAAACCACTTGGCATGGGTGTTCCTTAGGTCAATAGAAGCCGATTAAGATCGGTAGGCCGCGGGAGTCCCCCCTCTGGTCCGGTAGGGGGGGGGTTCAAAGATACGCTCCGACCGGCCACATTCCACTACTAATAACAGAATTAGTTTCGATAGTAGGTCAAGTTTGGTATCGTTTTCGGATAAATTGAGGGTGTACAATTCGTTTCTGATATAAAAAATGGTAGTATATAGAATGGTTTTTGAGATATTTAAAAAAAAATCGAAATCGCAAGTAAAAATTTATTCTTCAAGTCATCATAACTATTAATGGGGCTTCATTTTCGGAACACAAAAAATACGCCATAATAGCCCGGTTAATACAAATTATGAAAAATATAACTTATTACCATCTCTTCATACAATAAATTGTAGAAAAAAATTTTAGATGTCGTGCGCCGTTTAATTTTTTGTCACTCGCTATGTTATGACGAGCACCCGACGAAGCAGCTTTATCATAATAGGAGGAAGCCTTTTCTCTTTATAAACCTAATACTGTGAACGTAAATTAAGCTAAAAATTAAAGTTAGAATAGTGGGTTTGGATCGGTTGAGCAAAATAAGCCTTGAGTTTTACCCCCTAGGGATTCAATTTGGGGAAATACCTTCTCCGTAAGCCTGCAAAATCGTAACATACTCGGTAATTTTACAGCCTGCCAGTTTAGCTAATAGAACATGTTTGATATCCTTTTTGAGTAATTTTTGGATAAAGAATTCATTTTTTATATCAAAAGTCTTTTATAGAATCTATCTTTTTAGAACCATTGGTGAAGCAGTTTGAGTTATATTTATAATATAAAAATTCTAGATTTTTGTCTTTCGAGTCTTCGCAATTTTTACAAAAGCCGAAATTGTACATAGCTATAAAAAATACTTGATGAATGCTTGTATAACACAGATTTAATAAAAATATAACTTTTTAGAACCATTTCTATCGAGATAAGTATTGCAGAAAAATAAATGTTAACACTGCGCAAGTTAGTATTTTCACCCCTTTCATTTCAACCGACGCCGACGATCCACACTTCAACTGGACATTACATTATGAATTTAAAATCTGCTTAAATTTATCATAATAGGAGGAAGCCTTTTCTCTTTATAAACCTAATTTTTGCGCTTTAGTGGTTTATTTTGTAGAAGTAGCCGACGAACTAAGTAATACGACCGAATGTTTTCTTTTTCTTAGTTAAACTTCTTCAAGACATACAAACTTGTGTTAAATAGTTTGTTTTTGTATTTCCGATTTATTCGAGCTAGTAAATATTATGGTATCTAAGTTTATTACTATGAAATTATGAAAGCTACATATATACATACATAAGCTCACGCCATTCCCAAGGGGGTAGGCAGAGAGCACGGACCGCCACACGCTACGACTCTGACATACTTCTTTAGCCTCATTGAAATCATACTTATTTTCATGCACTTCCGCGATTGAGGGTGCTACGCACTTGTCCTTTTCGGAAAAGATCATTGATTTGATCGTGGTATGTTTTCCTCGGACGGCCTCTCCCAACACTTCCGCTGACCTGTGCTCGATAAATTTCATTTTTAAGCCTTTTTTCATTCATTCTGAATGAATTATGAAAGCTAGTTAGATTAAAATCTGAATTCAGATTGTAAAATAAAAATATTGTAAGCATTTCAAAAAAACACATACAAACATTCATCATTAACCAAACCTAAACTCGATAAATGGTAACATCTAATATAAACCCATGCCACACCCCGGACACTGCCTACAAAAAACTGAAGACATCCGAACTGAGAATAGTAAAATATTCGGCTGTAGCGTAGGTACCAATGTACCCCTAACTTAAGGATAAAAACGAGTGTAATAAAGAAAAATAGCTTCATCCGAGTCTACTATTATTATGATTTTAAATAGATTTTACATTCATACAATTATAATCATTCATTATAAGTTGAAGTATGGATGGTGATTAAATGTGGTGAAAAATAATAACTTGCGCGGTGTTAACATAAATTTTATTGCAATATCTTGATAAAAATAGTTCTAAAAAGTTATATAATATATCTGTGTACAAGCATTCCTCAAGTATTTTTATAACTAGATACCTATGTACAATTTCGGCTTCTTTAACAATTACGAAGAAAGGAAAAAACTAGAAATTTATATATTATTTTAAAAATAACTCCAAAACTGCTTCACCGATCACTACTTTTGACATCAAAAATATTCTTTAGCCTAAAATTACTCAAAAAGGATATCAAACTTGACCTATTAGCACAGAATAGGTAATAGTATTATAGTTCTAAACTGGCAGGCTGTAAAATAACCGAGTATGTTACGATTTTGCAGGCTTACGGAGAAGGTATGTCACGAAATTGAACCCCTAGGGAGTAAAAATCAAGGCTCATTTTGCTTAGCCGATCCTAATCCACTATTCTAAATAATTTTGATCTGAATTTATGTTCTCAGTAGCAACATCGTGTGCTCGTCATAACATAGCGAGTGACTCAAATGCAAGCGGCGCGCGACCTTCAAAAAAATTTTTCTACTATTTTTTGTATGAAGAGATGCTAATAAGTTATATTTTTCATAATCTGTATTAAACAGGCTATTACGGCATTTTTTTTGTGTTCCAAAAATGAAGCCCCTTTAACAATTACGATGGCTTGAAGAATAAATTTTTGCTCGCGATTTCGATTTTTTTTTAAATATCTCAAAAACCATTCTATATACTACCATTTTTTATATCAGAAACGAATTGTACACCCTCAATTTATCCGAAAACGATACCAAACTTGACCTACTATCGAAACTAATTCTGTTATTAGTAGTGGAATGTGGCCGGTCGGAGCGCATCTTTGAACCCCCCCCCTACCGGACCAGAGGGGGGACTCCCGCGGCCTACCGATCTTAATCGGCTTCTATTGACCTAAGGAACACCCATGCCAAGTGGTTTGCTTTTATCAAAAATTGCAAACTTGAGCTGTTTTTCGATCTAAACAACCCAACTAATTCGTTCCGCTTCATTCCGGACGCATTCCATTATAATATGATAAACATCTTCAACTACCTCGCATCCCGAAGCACCGCTGATGATCCTGAAAATATAAAGATTATGGATTAATTAAGATAAAAATGTGTTTTTAATTTTATTCTGGAGTGCGGTTTTTGAAACTCATTCATTGAACTCGGCTGTTGAAAATGTCATAATTACTATGGAGATATGCATCTTTCTACTGCTGATTTGACTTTCAAAAATCGCACTCCTGAAGTATGATTTTTGAAAGTCAAAATCAGCAGTAGAAATATGCATATCTCCATATTGACATTTTCAACTGCTGAGGTCAAAGCAATGATATTAATTTTCCTACCGTAACCAGATCCGTGGTATAGGGCACCAAAGCATTGCCATGCATTTGTTGTTGGGACTGCCACGTTTCTGTAGCGCTTCAGGCATGTTTGCAGAGGCTGGCGCCGATGGCTTTCATGCTATCATGAGAAAAAAAATTGCCTCCCTAATAAACAGAGTGCGTGGAAGTTCGAACAGCATCCTGAAGGTGAAAGGTGATAAGTGCGAGTGTCCAATAATGAGGCACTGGACTGCGATACTGGTGGAGTGATCTTGCTCACACGAGATAATTATGTGCATTGTGTATGTACCTGGAGAAATTGGACTTAAATGTAAATGTAATAATGTAATTTAAGTTAATTCAATTTTAATTTTGATCTATAATAACTTGATTCTCTGACAAACTACCTATGTAATGATCTTTGTATGGGACCTGGTTTCCTGAAATAAATGATTTTTATTTTTTTATTTATTTATTGCCACTTCGAAGATGCCCACGGGCATAAGTATTTGACTTCAGTTGCCATCTTGACGTGAAGTGAGTACGAACGTATCCGCGACGTTGAATGAAGTTATTAAAATGGTGAAATTTGCCATTAAAATTTGCAAAACATGGTCCGAAAAGGATGATAAATGAAGTGGTGTTACTTTTCACGTAAGTTACCTTAATTTTTTTCAGATTATTTGACATTTTCAACTGCTGAGTAAGTGGCGTAGCGCGTGTTTCTGCCGCCCGGGGCACAGACCGATTTAGCCGCCCCCTTGTCTTTATGAAATCCTACACAAAAGATGAGGTAGCGAGCGAAGCGAGCTCGAAATTTTTTGCAAGCACATTGATTCGAGTTGTGGTCTATCTAAACCAGGGTTTCCCAACCTTTTTTGCGTCACGCCTCCCCTGGTATAATAAGTAATATTTGCATGCCCCTCCACTATCGAAATTTTAACGACAAGCGCGGCTAGAAAGGTGATATCTGAGACCTGCTGAGCCTGAACATGTCAGTAACAACAAACGAATGGGTGAATTAGTAACTGAATGAATGAGTTAATAAATAAAATGAATTAATGAGTGGAATTTACGTCGTTAACTGGATTTTACTTTTCAAAATGTATACGTATTGTGCCCCCCCTACGATAACACTACACCCCCCCAGGGGGGGGCGCCCCACTGGTTGGGAAGTCCTGATCTAAACTATTATAAAACTGTAACAGAAGTGTGTCTGTACATTGAAGATATTAAATTAACAAAAAAAAATTACGACATGGTTTTTACCTGTCCCTGATTCCAAATCACCAATTTTTGGATTTTTTGTCTGTCTGTTTGTTTGTTTGTTTGCTCGAGCATCACGCAAAAACTACTGAACCTATTTTGATGAAACTTTTTTGTTTGATCATAAGCTAGATCTGACTTAAAATCTGGTATATAATTTGTGCGGACGAAGTCGCGGGCTAACTCTAGTTGATTTATAAATGTGATTAAGTATGAACTTAGAGCACAAGCAAAGCGAGCTCGACTTTTCCCCTCAATACGAGTACTAATCAGTTGGAGCCAGAGCTTTTTACGTACAATATGTGCAAAGTAACCTATTAAGTAAACACTAAACACTAATGGATCGAACGAAGCAAACTCGAAATTTTTAACACCACGTCTGGGCCAGAACTCTTCAAGATTATGTATAGGTAGGTACGTTATGCACAATAATTAAAACAGAAACCTGAGAGAGCGAAGCGAGCTCGACTTTTCTCTGCTCTACGAATTGGTTATAGACTGAGCTCAATCAATCAATATTTTTCCCGAATTTGCCGCCCCCTGTAAAGTGGCGCCCAAGGCATTTGCCCCCCCTGCCTTCCCTCGCTACGCTACTGTGCTGAGTTCAAAGTATGAGTTTCAAAAATCGCACTTCTGGTCCTATTTTACATTAGGTTGTTGCCGTCGCATATGTTCATGGTGGGACTGTCGGCGACGTGGTGGTCCCGTATGGGAGACGGCCCACTGTGGGGACCGCTGGTGGGGAGCCAGGAGGCGCACTGCAGAGCCAGCTGGTGGGCCCACGCGCTCTTCATCAACAACTTCGTCAAGACTGAAGACACTTGCTTGCTACACACGTGGTAAGTGCTAGAAAAACGGTTATTAACATGGTTCCTTGAGCCAAAAAGTGATACAAAGACAACACAATCTGACATTATCGGGTAAGGCTCTCCCTCCCTGGTGCAAGGCTCTCTTTCTTACAAGCAAACTTTTGCAATTAGCCATCCCGCTTCAATTGCGTGGCTCCGGTCAGAATTTTCCGTTTTCTTTGAAAACCTGTATGAATTTTTATGAATTTTCATAAAATAAGAAAACCACATCATTCTATATTGTATTGTGAAGAATATTGTAAATTTTTATATTCTTCTGATCAAGTAAGACGGTTACAACTGGAAAAAAAGGGGTGACTTTGGATTCGTTTTTCTTCATAATTAAAATAGATTTCGAGAAAAATCGCATCACTTCTCATATCCAGTAGATTGTTGAGTTTTGTTTTCTGCTTAAAAAGTGCCATAGTTAATTTATAAAATGGTTACAAAGTTACTCAATCTAAAACTTCGCTACAACTACCAAGGAAGGAAACATTTTTAATAGAGGGACACAGAGATTTTATTTTCCTTTCCTTTATACTGTAAACCATTAGAAATTGTGTTCATTGTACCTACTCGTACACGGGTAAAAAAGATTTCTTGAAATAAGAATTTTACGTTTTCTTCGATTATTAGCCCAGTCATTTTACGGTTTGAGCCGGGACTAATTAATAATTGCAATTTTGTTTAAATATGGTTTAGGATAGTGTTTTTGTCACTAAATGGTGCCAGTTACAGTTTGAAAGTCCAAGTAATAATTACTCCCTACTCCGCCTAACAAAACTCCGTAAAATGACAGGCGTATATCTATATATGAGAGCGCCATATTCTTGGTTCAATGCAATTTGCTTTCACATAAGACAATAGTCTTTACTGAAAGCAAATTGCATAAGAAAACGTAAAATTCTTATTTCAAGTAATCTATTTTACCCGTGTTGAATCCTAGAATCCATTATATTCTATCGTCTTGCAAAAACAAGGTGTTTAGGTCGCGTTAGGTTATATCTTTTTCTTTTTTTTAACGCTTTATTGTACACAAAAAAATTACAGAAAAAAAACAATTAAAGTAGACTTATAAAAAGGGCGAGCTTATCTCTAAAGAGAGTTCTTCTAGCAAACCCGCAACAGAGACAGTTGTAAAGTGTGAGGCAGACAAAAGGTGTACAGCACAAATGATAAAAACTAGATACTTATGTTACTATTATGTACTAGTATGAAGAGTAAAAGCACACTAAGGTATTGTAAATAAAAAAAGTAAGTATCTCAATCACGCAATGCCGCTCATATTGCGACTAATTAAACTAATTCAATTCAATTTATTTATTCAACAACTTACACTAACAGTACAAACACTGCATAGTCATTTGATTAAGATAAATAACATTATTTCATAGACTAATATTTAATTAAATTAAGTAATAAAAGTTTATAACATTTAGAATAATTTAAATAAGAAATTAGGAATAGACATGCATGTCAAAGAATATTTAGTGCAATATTAGATTACATTTGTAGTCAGATATAATTATACATGATATACATAACATACGGTTATTAGTTAGTTTAGTTTGCTTGTTTTGCCCCACAAGAGGGCACATCTGACTGACTGTCAAATTAAGCCAGCTTACATACATGACATACATACATGATAGATATAATTAGACATTATTAGGCGACGGGGGCTCAATTAATGCGGTCCATGCGCTTGTCACTTATCTTCCTATTTTAATTTAATCAAAGGATTATAACAGTGCTAAAATTAGTGTCACTATATTTGTTGGTTATAGTGGCCGCGTCAGCTAGTTACCTAATAAACTACTTAGTTTAAGGCGGTCAACTTTAGAAAAAGTCAATGCGGGACATTACATTTGTATAGATAGGTCTGTGTGTCGTATGAAGTTAGGTAGCTACCGAGGGCGCGTCGGTAAGAGAAAACAATCAAACGCAACTTAAAGAAATTATTTACTTATTTTTTAAATCATATTTCTCATGAAAATGGATTTTTTTTTTCTAATTCAGGGTTTTGGTTAAGGATTTCATAAAAATTTTCGCAGCTTCCCATATTAAATGTAACTATTAAAAAGAATTGCTCGTAACGTTTCCACTTTAAGTAACGAATTTTCCGATGTCCATATGGCATTCATCAAGGAAAATACTATCTCTGTAGGTTCGTTCGTCTCTGGCAAACAAATACTCTAGGAATGCGGAACATGCGGGACGCATTAGACGTTTTGCGGGATTATAGCATATGCTCACGACCATATTCCCCGAGGGGGTACTCAGAGATATTCTGAAACTTCAGAACATCCACGTTTCACTAGTAGTACCGACCGAAACTCTGTCCAGTGTGACGGGGAGTGAGCCCGTTGCCCCTTGTAATGGACAGTTGGTACAATACATGCCTCGAAATTGAAGCATGCAGGTTTCCTCACGATGTTTTCCTTCACCGAAAAGCCAGTGATGTTACAAATCGTACATAAATTCCGAAAAACTCATTGGTACGAGTCGGCCTGGACGGGGATCGAACCATCGCCTCCTGCACGGCAGGCAAGGTTACTGGACCACCACGGCTTCGGGACTATTTTATTATTTATTGCAATGCGGGATTACAACTGTTGAATGACGGTTGGCCGCCTTAACTTAGTTGTATTTGTGCAGGTACGTGGCGGCAGACATGCAGCTTTACATCGTCACGTGCTCGCTGACGGTGGCGCTGGTGCGCTGGCGGCGCGGCTCCGCGCTCGGTGTGCTCGCCGCGCTTCTGCTCGGCTCCGTGCTCGCCAACTTCCTCGCGGCCTACTACTGGAACTTCAAGTCCGTTGGTGTTATTACATTGCCTGAGTAAGTCTATCTATCTAAACTATTAGCGAGCTGGCGAGCCGGGCACGATTGCTCCCTCAAAATGCAATAGAAGAGATGCCAATGTAAATAAAGTCGTCAAATAAAGATGTTCGTAGGACTGAACAGTTTTATATCGACACGAGCTTTTACCCGCGACTTCGTCCGCATAAATTATATACCAGATTTTAAGTCAGATGATAAGCTATCAAACAAAAAAGTTTCATCAAAATCGTTTTAGTAGTTTTTGCGTGATACTCGAATAAACAAACACCCAAACAAACATACAAACAAACAAACAGACAGACAAAAAATCCAAAAATTTGTGATTTGATCGGTCTAAAGATAAAGCTCTTCATTTACCCCAATCCTTTTGTTTTTTTTTCGCAGGGTGTTAAGGGTACTTTACGCGGGAAGTCCATCGTTCAACTGGATGTACATGATGCCGTGGTCCAGTCTCCCGACCACCCTGATCGGGATCGCTGGTGCCTTCATCGTCCATCACATTCAGCAATCTGGTTATAATTTTCAGGACAATAAGGTATCTACCATCTATATCATGAACATATCTAGGGCGGATATTGGTGGGATTTACCCCTCCCTCCTCCGAAATCCGAATATTAGAGAGATAGAAAAGAAGATAGAAGAAAGAAGAAATAGAGATAGATATTTTATTTTTTTATTTTATTTATTTTATTTATTAGGCACATAAAACAGATTACAGTTATAAAAACACAAAATATAGACATTAAAAGGTAAAGCAAGCCATAATCCTAAGCATATGTGCACATCATGAAATAAGCAAAAGGTGAACAATTAGCATCGTGTGCGTGACTCTATACATATTAAAAAGAAAAAGAAAACAAGAGAATAATTTTTTCCATGCATCGAACGACAAAAAATACTACAAGGTAAAAAAGAAACAAAAATCATTTTGAGAGCTCGTTATTGGTTGTAACTTATTGTAACTCGGTATCAGCAGAGCGGAGAGCGGAGATTACGCGTCTTCTGTACCGATACTGGTTCGAATCGAATATATCTAGTTCGTTTGATTTCGCAACAATTTCATTATAATTACGACACATACGTGACAGGGGGTTATAGAAAAAGGTATTAATTATTAATATGGATCTGCAAGGAAAATGTTTTGGGGACTCGGACTCTATATTGGGTATTAATATTGAGAGACGAAAGGAGAGCAGGGCAGTCAATGGCCGAATGAAGAAGTTTGTGGAGAGTGGAGAGGTCAAGTTGGGTGCGCCTCAGTTCAAGTTTCTGCCAGCGTCGGTTATAGTCAGGGAGCCTCAAGTTCATACGGTAAGACAAGATCCTAAGACATTTCTTTTGAACGCGCTCAATGCTGGATATATGTACGGAATAGTAAGGAGACCAGATAGGGCAGCAATATTCAAGAATACTTCTGATGAGGCTGTAGTACAGAAGCAAGAAACTATTCGGCTTTTTGAAATCCTTAGTCACCCTAGAGATGAACCCTAGAAGCTTGAATGCCCTTGAGGTAATGCTTTCGTAGTGAGGACGAAAAGAAAGCTTCTCATCAAAAAGAACACCCAGATCTTTAGCCACAGTTTTACGTTCTAAAGTTTGGCCTGACAGTTGGTAATCATATATAATTTTATGGTGCTTTTGCGTGAATGTGATCACGAAACATTTAGTGACGTTGAGACTCAGATAGATAAAGATGAAAGATAGATAGAGAAAGTAGTAGATATGGAAAGTGATTTCAGCTATAATTTGAAGTGAAAACTTCTTTAGCGGCGTTGTGCACTTTTTGGTATGGGTAAAAATGTTAAACTCGCGTCAGGACCGTGACCTCACCCTGATCTGATCTGATCGAAAATTGGTCAGACATATCCCTATCTTTCTACCGCGCGGCGAAAAGGTATGCCTGTTCCTATTATTTCGTTTAAGCGACATTTCATGTTAGTGTACGATAGCGCAATAAATGAATATTGTATTTTACTACATAAATGATATAGTACTGTTATATGTTCAAGTTTTCACTTCTGCCGGCACTCCCGGAGTGCAACCCGCTTTGCTTTTTTATCGTTTTTCAATGAAGTTCCTAGCTTTTAAACTTAAGGGGCCATACGTCCCGGAATTACCTGGTAAGGGGTCTCTTATTTTACGTTTTTCTACAAGATTCATACAAGTTACCGAGAGTACACCATAGTTTATCTGCAACGTGTTAATTAATTAACGCAAAACTAGAAATTAGTTTGTTTAGAATCGAAAGCAGAATCGAATTATCATGGTTTCAACATACCTAGGTAATTTTTTTCAAAATATTAAATAATTTGTTTGCAAAATTTAGAATTTACTGAACCCGATGTCAACCCACCGTATGGGCACACTCACCCTACTTATCTTATCTTATCTTATCTTGCTGTGGGGACTGGCAAGCTAGCAACACAACACACACAATCATGGTTCTGTTGCGATTTATATACCGCACTTGGCGCCCTGGCCCTGTACCCGCACTTTCGATGTTCGATATATCGCCACTGTTTCGATCTGCACTTCATTGTAATAGAGTTGACATTGGAACGAAAACATTCACGCAATTGCGAAGTTCGATTCGAATGTGCGGGTAGAGGCCCTGGCTTGAACGACGTTGGTGTTACACGTAATAACAAATAACAGCAAAAGAATAACTCGAAAATTCTAAAGCGAGGCCAGTAGCGATAGCATCTCAGTTACACGTATCCTTTGCACGTGTCCCTGTGCTTTAGAATTTTCTAGTTATTCTTTTTCTGTTATCTGTTATTGTTTACACCAACGTCGTTCGAGCCAGGGCCTCTACCCTCACATTTGAACTTCGAAATTACGTGAATATTTTCATTCCAATGTCAACTCTATTACAATGAAGTGCGGACCGAAACAGTGGCGATATAGCGAACATCGAAAGTGCGGGTACAGGGCTAGATGTCAAGTTAATTCGCCCGGGTTGTACTACGTATTGTTTCGATTTAATCATTGATTGGGAAGGCACTAGCTCCTAGGGGATCAGGCATCTAGATTAGGGTTTTCAATGTTCTGTTCTTACTGACATTTAAAAAACAATATTTTTTTTAAATTGCAACATTTCAGTTAATACGTGTTCTGTACCAACTCGCGTTCCCGCTGCTGTTGGTGTTCGTGTTCTCCGGGTCCTGGACGAAGGATCTGACGGCGCCGCTCGCCACGGCGCTGAACACGGCGCTCGAGCGGCCGGTGTTCACTATAATCTTGGCCCCTCACTTATTCGGCGTCCTTACTAACATTGGCTGTGAGTACTTCATCAATCATCATCTTCATGTACTACACAATTTCAAAATGGAAGATATATTTTTTTTAGGGACATACCTATAGGTAGTTTAGGTCAAGATAATTATTATGAGATAAATAAAGATCAAGATATTTCCAAAAAACAAGAATGTCACATTGTATATTATAGTCATGATTTAACTTTGTTCTCGATGTCTCAAGTTTGCTGGAAGAAATCTCTTTAGAGATAAGCTCGAACTTTGTAATTGTCTATTATGTTGTTTTCATGTATATTTCCGTATCTCATTTCACTAATATTATAAATGTGAAAGTTTGTGAGGTTGTAAGGTTGTATGTTTGTGGCGCAATCACGCATGAACGGCTGAACGGATTTGGATGTTTGGCACGCAGATAGAATGCGTTCTGGATTAACATATAGGATACTTTTTATCCCAGTAATGGGTTCCTGTGGGATAAATTATGCTCACTAGCATAGAGAAACACATACCACGTTTTAAACTCGTACCACCTGTGCTCTATGCTCACTAACGCCGACTTGACGCTGACAGATTGCAGTGGTAAAAATAGTATTTGATTTATTCAACACTTCTCACAAGAGCTGTGTAGTGTAGTTGGTATAGGGTTAGATTTTCGCGCATGAGTCCACCTCATGCGTGAAAATCTAACCCTATACTATACCAAAGGTTCGATTCTTGGTTGAGGATGTTTTTTTTTTAATTTTTTTTTATAAAAATTCATTCAACGACTATATCCATTTTTATATTTTTACATTTATTAGACCTTCAATTGTAATAATATCTTGAGTTCATATCAGATCTAATATTGGTGCAGCGCGATTTCTTTTGGCTTTTTTCTAATTTTAATCCTACCATCCTACCTTCATTCAAAATAAAGACGACGAGATTTTCCGATTCCTATTTAGCTTTCTGGCTAATTCTGATTACCAAATGTAATTTATTTATCAGACATAAATAGTATCCGACATATCTTATGGACGTTACAAAAGCTGTTTTAAGAATAAGTGAGAGGAAGTGCTTCAAATCTCTGTTTCTGTAATGCAAAATAGCCTTAAAATTTCGTTGCTATTTAAAACGGAGTACACTAATATTAATTGTATATTTGTAGTTCAATCATCAATACGTCTCAGAAATTCGGTCTTACAGATTTGATTGTTTAGGTAATTGGAAATAATTTAACATATAAATGAATAATGCTCACTGGCACACACATTATTTTAATTATCCCAAGCAAGCATTTGGCTTTTTATTTTGGAAGCCATACAACAACGGCACAAACATATATAAAATCCAAGACCGAACCGGGACTCGAACCCAGGACCCTGGTTTTACAGTCCGGCGTGGTAACCATTACACCAACCGGGACAGCAAACACTAAAAATCCTCTTTCTTTTGTGTAGTATCGTTTTCATCGTAAAAGATGGCACTGCGCGTATTCAAAATTCAAAATTCAAAATTCAAAAATTTTTTATTCAAAATAATATCATATAGATAGCTTTTTGACGTCATTTTTTGACTCTACCACCGCGTCGGAAGGTGTTCCGTTGAGAGAAGATGCGGCCAGAAACTCTACAACACACATCTTTTAAACAAAACAAAAGCAAGTGTGCAACAATGATTAATTCCAAAACCTAGCTAGCAGGAGCTTAAAAATTTAGTTCTTCTTCTTATAGTGTGAGCTTAGCCCTGGTGTCAGAGTTATTTCAGACAGCCTTACGGCCTCTGACGTGGTTTTAATGTGACGACTACTACCACCAGAGATAGTAGCCGGGATCAGCGGCTTAACGTGCCATCCGAAGCACGGAATCATTTTTATTTTCAGAACCCACGACCTCCGTATCGAGAGCCAATGCTCTTAACCATTAGACTACGGACCACGCAGACCACGGAGCAGTTAAAAATTTTGTTGATTAACTTCTTTATCTCAAAGTTTATACATTTTCGATCGGTCTAACTGATTTGATTGTACCTACAGTTACTTACTGGGGTGTATTAGAAAAATAAGTAAATAAATAAATAACGCTCACAGGCACATACATTATAATGATACCAAGCAAGCACTATAGGCTTCTTATTATGGAAACCATACAACATGTAGCTATACTATTGGTCGCTTAAGCCCAATCTGAGATTCTTATTTTACAGAAATTCAAATTTTGTGCAGAAAGTTTTACCGAATGTTTGTTTTGTTTAACTTTGATTTCTTGAGGGTTTCTGTAGCTTAACATCATTCTACCTCAATTTGTTACGTAGGCACTTATCTAAAAGGTCCTTATAACCTCTTATAACAACACATTACATAAACGCTAAGTAAAGTAAAGTAGTTAGAGATTTACAAAAGCGGCTTGAATTTTTTTTTTGGCAAGTTGACGCTTGCTACAAAATTATCGTACTAGCTCTTGCCTCCACTATTGTGCATTGTGCACTAGCCCGCGTAGTAGAGTATCCTCTAATGCTTATTCTTGAGTTGAGTTCTGTGACCCGCAGTGGGTTGTAAAATGATTATTTTGCTCCTCGACATAATTAACAGTCGGGTAAAATCTAATAAACGACGAACAGCAAAAAAATCAAGTAATTGATCAGTGAATCACTTTTTTCTGGTAACTACAAACTTACTTAGGTACGTACTTTCTGATTTTGATTTAGCTTAAATTCGTGACCTTCTTATCTTATTTTGGGGGCTGACAAGACAGCAACACTTCGACCCAATAATGGTATCTTTTGTGTTGACCCTTACATAATTATTTTCTTCACCCTTCAAAAACATTGAGGAGTAGGGAGGCAATAGCGTTCAGGGGAAGAAACCTTTAATCTTCCGGTTTTGGAAAATCATTATCACATGTAATAGTATTAAATGTTCCATGATTTCCTTCTCTCTGCACGCTCGGCAATTATCTGGGATCTAGAGTGAGCTGTATCAAGCCTGTAGCGTAGTACCCGGTGAGGGCTCCGATGATGGCACGAGCTTTGCTCCTGCTGTTATTCAGTACAATGTTTATGTGTGAGAATTAGTATGAACTGGGGGATTCGTGGTGTTATATTGCTGATGAATTTCCTGCAATGCTGCAGACCGGAGAGGCCAGAGCATTCTTGCCTGTGTCTTTTATCAGCCCATTCCTTAATGGCCATTCTAATGTTACATGCCAGGATTCCTAGACTTGGTTCTGAACATGACCTTCACGACCTTAGACGAGACATGAGAAAAAATCACATGTCCACGCAGACGAAGTCGCGGGCAACAGCTAGTATACAATAAAGTGTTAAAATAAATAAAATCAAATAAATGAATGATTGGTTTTTAATTTATTATTATGTTTTATGCTTAGTACAAGCATTATAAAATGAAATCTGCAGTAACCCGATAAATTGAATACTAGCAGTGACTACAATATGTGACATTCTCGTTTTTTGAAAATGTTAAAAAAAATACGATTGAGGGCCAACCAACCAAAGGCTCGGTGCCCCTTAAGGCCCCGGCTACACACACCGTCATGCGCGCGCGCTTACTTGCGCAGTCCAGTTTGCGCAAGTAATTGCCCGTCCATACACACAAGTAAAACCGTGCAAACCGAAAACTGCGCAGTCCAATCTTTAGCATGTCAACGATTGTTCAAGCCGCGCTTGCACGTACTTCTGTCTTGCCGTCCACACACTACTACTTATTTGTTTGCTTGGTGGTTCTGAGAATACCTACTGAGGTTTGCGCGGACTTGCTATACTAATAGTGAGGGCGCTCTCGAGTCGCGACAGGCCTATCGTGCGATGGTTGCAGGTGGCGGGGGGCGCGGTCCTAGTACCGATTCACCTGCGCGCTGTACCCCAACGGCCGGTGCCTCACCCCTCCGCACACCGCGCGAGCCCCCCCGCACTCCGCGCAAGCATAGACCCAACGCGGCCACTAAGCGCACTCACTTTATTGTATTTACGCTATGGTATAACTATAGTGAGTTGTGATGTCCCGCAGACAATTGGAACAGGTGCCTGAGCTGGCGCGCGTGGCAGGTGCTCGGGCGCATGTCGCTGAGCGTGTACCTGGTGCACTGGACCGTCCTCATGACCCAGGTCGCGCTCCGCCATCACCTCACACACATATACGTCTTACAAATTGTGAGTATTTACTTCTAATTACCTTACATTGGGTCTGCTTTCGGGAAACTCCGTCATATACAACGTGTTAATGAATAAGCGCAAAACCTCATATTACACCCCAACTGATTTATATAACAAAATAATTCGATTGAAACAATAATTTCATTATTTTGATAGTTAAAATTTTAAGTTATTCGCATTTTAAGTTTTGAACCAAAAATGATTTGTTATCATTTCTGCAATGAATGAAAGCACTAAGGCGGTGTCCTATTGCCATCGCACGCGCGATGGTGCGATGCGATCTCATCGCGGGATGAAACCGATCGCGCGATCAAAAAACGTGTGTCCTAATTTGGTGCGATGCGATCGATCACCCTCCCTTGCTTCGTGTACCTGCACTCAGCGGGACCCCGTGTCCTAGAACGATGCGAGTATGTATGGGATTTAGTTCCGAATTTGTTCTATCGAATTCAATTAGAAATAAAAAAAAAACCGTCAAAATGGAAGAATTAGATCCAGAGCCACCAACGGTCTAGGGCCTAAACGTATAGGAAAGCTGGATTCAGTCTAGCTCGAAAATAGACGCTAAAGTACATCATTTAGCCTCGGTCTTATGACTCAAAGCGGTCACTGATTTTTTTTTACAGCGGTAAGACAATCGCGAAAAAATGGGGTCTGGGCCTAAATATATAGGAAACGAACTGGATGCATTTTAAGAAAGAGCCAGTGAACACCACAGCAGATTTAGTTATTCTCAAATCGGTCACCGTTGAAAATCAGACTGGGGTTGAAAATTAAAAAAAATAGGTCTTGGGCCTAAACATATAGGAAATGTGAAACCAACTTGGATCAAAAGAACACACTTTACCCATCACAAAAAACCCGGTCTTACATGGCGGATCGGTCACCTTTCCAGAATCAGACCACTTTTATAATATAACAAAAATGACAGATATCTCGACAATGGTAAGTGATAGAAAAAAATTTGTTATGAACAAAATTGTTGGAAATTTAATGATCTTCACGTTTGTAATAACTTTGTTTACAATCCTATGCATAGGAGACGAGATATTTGTAAAAACTGAATAATTAAAATAGTAACAGACAGATATATCGACAACGGTTGATGATAGGAAAAGTTTTTGAAAAATAAAATTGTAGATAATGTTATGTTCTACAAGTTTTGTAACAACTTTGTTCACGATTTGATGCATACGAAATGAGATATTTGCAAAAAATTATTAATTAAAATAGTAATAGACAGATATCTCGACAACGGTTCATGATAGAAAAAGTTTGTCTTAAAAACAATTGTAGACAATGTTATGTTTTACAAGTTTTGTAATAACTTTTTTCACTATTTGATACATACGAAAAAAGATATTTGCAAAAACGAATTAATTAAAATAGTAATAGACGTATAGATATAGATAATAGACGTATCGTATAGATATCTCGAAAATTATTGATAATAGGAATATTATGTGAAGCATAAAATTGTAGACAATGTTATGTACTACAAGTTTTGTTATAACTTTGCTCACGATTTGATGCATACGAAACGAGATATTTGCAAAAAATTATTAATAAAAATAGTAATAGACAGATATCTCGACAACGGTTGATGATAGAAAAAGTTTCTTAAAGATACAATTATAGACAATGTTATGTTCTACAAGTTTTGTTTTAACTTTGTTCACGATTTGATGCATACGAAACGAGATATTTGCAAAAAATTATTAATTAAAATAGTAATAGACAGATATCTCGACAACGGTTCATGATAGAAAAAGTTTGTCTGAAAAACAATTGTAGACAATGTTATGTTTTACAAGTTTTGTAATAACATTGTTCACGATTTGATGCATACGAAACTTGATATTTGCAAAAACGAATTAATTAAAATAGTAATAGACAGATATCTCGAAAATTGTTGATGATAGGAATAGTTTGTGTAGCATACAATTGTAGATCATGTTATGAACTACAAGTTTTGTTACTTTGTTCACGATTTGATGCATACGAAACGAGATATTTGCAAAAAATTATTAATTAAAATAGTAATAGACAGATCTCAAGGAACACGCAAGCTATATAGCAGCAGCACAGTAGCTGCATAAAGGAAATTTCCTTTATGCGGCTACTGTACAGCTGCTATATAGCTTACGTGTTCCTTGGGATATCTCGACAACGGTTCATGATAGAAAAAGTTTGTTTGAAAAACAATTGTAGACAATATTATGTTTTACATGTTTTGTAATAACTTTGTTCACGATTTGAAGCATACGAAAAGAGATGTTTGCAAAAACGAATAAATTAAAATAGTAATAGACAGATATCTAGAAAATTGTTGATGATAGAAAAAGTTTCTTAAAAATACAATTACAGACAATGTTATGTTCTACAAGTTTTGTTATAACTTTGTTCACGAATTGATGCATACGAAAAGAGATATTTGCCAAAACGAATTAATTAAAATAGTAATAGACAGATATCTCGACAACGGTTGATGATAGAAAAAGTTTCTTGAAGATACAATTATAGACCATGTTATGTTCTACATGTTTTGTTTTAACTTTGTTCACGATTTGATGCATACGAAAAGATATATTTGCAAAAACGATTTAATTAAAATAGTAATAGACAGATATCTCGACAACGGTTGATGATAGAAAAAGTTTCTTGAAGATACAATTATAGACAATGTTATGTTCTACAAGTTTTGTTCTAACTTTGTTCACGATTTGATGCATACGAAAAGAGATATTTGCAAAAACGAATTAATTAAATAGTAATAGACAGATATCTCGAAAATTGTTGATGATAGGAATAGTTTGTGTAGCATACAATTGTAGATAATGTTATGTACTACAAGTTTTGTTATAACTTTGTTCACGATTTCATCCATACGAAACGAGATATTTGCAAAAAATAATTAATAAAAATAGTAATAGACAGATATCTCGACAACGGTTGATGATAGAAAAAGTTTCTTTAAGATAAAATTATAGACAATGTTATGTTCTACATGTATTGTTTTAACTTTGTTCACGATTTGATGCATGCGAAAAGAGATATTTGCAAAAACGAATTAATTAAAATAGTAATAGACAGATATCTCGACAACGGTTGATGATAGAAAAAGTTTGTCCATGATACAATTGTAGACAATGTTCTACTTATGTTCTTACTTGTACAACAGTGGTTGATTATTTTAATAAAACAACTTGAGTTTAATTATTAAGGCCAAAGGTTTTATTTCTCACCTTTATCAAACTTCGATAAAACAAAATATTAATTTTCTTATAGATTCGAACGTAAAAGTCAAACTGAAATATTATTTTTAACTTTTTTACTTTGAAGTCGGTTTTTATTTTTTTGTTATTGAAACTCGAATTCTAGTCGTAAAGACCAAAAAAGATCTTTGCCTATGCCATTCTCCCATTTTGACGGAACACATTTTATTTCTAATTGGATTCGATAGAACAAATTCTAATCAAATTAAAGATTGAAAAATTCAGTCTCGAGCGGGACTTGAACCCGCACCCTTCCAAACCGGGGAAGTGCGTTATCCAATGGCTGTAATATGTTTGAAATCAATAATATTTGAAATTAGAACAAATTATATAGAACAAGTTCTAGGACACGGGGTCCCGCTGAGTGTAGGTACACCCTTGCCTCATCGCGCTCCTCGGTCGCGCGATCGAAATTAGGACAGTCAATACTGATTCCTATGTTTGATCGCACGATCGCACGATCGTGCGTCGAAAATAGAACAATTCGATCGCATCGCATGATCGCGCGATCAAAATTAGGACAGTCAGTACTGATTCCTATGTTTGATCGCACGATCGCACGATCATTTTCATCGGACGGACGCATGATCGCGCGTGCGATGGCAATAGGACAGCGCCTAACGGTCTCATGGATACATTTTAAAAAGCTTGTTTCGATAGTGAGTAGGGTGAATGTGCCCGTGCGTTGGGGGGGCATCGGGTTCAGTAAATTTTAAAAGACATTGCCCAATCCCGTTTCCCATACAAAACTGGTAAATTTCATGGTATAACGAGTGTAACCACGAGGATCTCTCTGGCCATGCTCTTTTATCCTCTGGCCATGCTCTTTTTGGTCTATTAAATTTGCACTGTCGACATGTCGCACTTCCGTGATTCACAATTTCGAAATGTGACACTTCCGTGATTCGCAATTTGTGTGTCGCACCTCCGTGATTCTCTCTTTGATGGTGTCGCACTTCAGTGAATTAATTGGTAGTGTCGCAACTCTGGGGGTAACATCATTTTGACATTAATAGTCTTATACAACGTGTTAATGAATTAACGCAAAACCTCATACACCCCAACTGATGTATAACAAAATAATTAGATTGAAATAATAATTTCATTAAAATGAGATAATGATAATTTTTCATGATAATTTTTGAGTTAAAATTTAAAATTATTCGCATTTTAAGTTTTGAGGCAAAAATGATTTGTCATCATTTCAGCAAATGAATGAAGACGCTAACGTACTCATGGATACATTTTAATAATTTTGTTTTAGTAGTAAGTAGGATGGGTATGCCCGTGGGGTGGGTTGATATCGGGTTCAGAAAATTTTAAATTTTACAAAAAAATTATTTAATATTTTGAAAAAAATTACCATTGTTGAAACTGTGATAATTCGATTCTGCTCTCGATTCTAAACAAACTACTTTCTAGTTTTGCGTTAATTCATTAACACGTTGCTTAAATGTTTCATTTTCAGATGGGAATGTGGCTGGTGACCTTAGTACTGTCGTACGCGGCCGCGGTGCCCGTGTACCTGATGATCGAGTCGCCGATCCAGAAGTTCATGGACGTACTCTTGTTCAAACGTTCCACATGAAGCTGGTATAAAATGTGTCTGGACTTTCAGAAACAAATACACAAAGAACATACCAAATAATAATAATAAAATCGGTCAAGTGCGAGTCGGGCTACTCGCGCACCGAGGGTTCCGTACCACACCACCACAGAACACAACATTATTAACATTAAAAAAAATACTTTTTTGTCCGGGACCTTTAGCGCGAGACCGACTCACACTTGGCCGGTTTTTATTATTTGTTGTTATACTGTAGAGTTTGCTCTATAATCACATCAAGTTTGACGTTTGTGTGAAATACCGTTTTTACGATAGAGCGAGAAGAAAAAAACATTGATAAAAACTAGTTCCTTTGTTTGAGGACCCCCCTTAATTTTTAACTTTTTGAAGTTTTTATTATTTGTTAACAAATCCGCCGTAATGCAGCACATTTTTTGAAAATTTCAACTATCTACCTCTAAGGGCTCTTACAGACGAGCGACACTTTGCTGTCGCGGTGGGTCGCAGAGCGTCGCGCGCATACATTTTACGGTCGCGCGACCCTCTGCGACACCCGGCGACCGCAAAGTGTCGATCGTCTGTGAGAGCGCTTACGATTTAAAAAATACAGCCCTAAATAGGTAGGACAGACAGACGGACGGACGGACGGACAACGTCGGCTTAGTGATAGGGTCCAGTAATTTCACTCTTTGGGTACGAAACCCTAAAAATGACATCAGTTTAGTCTGACCACAAGAGCTGGACTGCTTCCTAAATGCGGCGGGGAAAGAGAAACCCGCGTGCTTTGCCATTCCGTCCTGCAGCGGACTGTGTTCGTGTTCATCACAGAACATTATAAGAAAAGAAGCTAGAAATGTTAAGTAGCGCTTTTGCTTCAGAGACGACGCCGACGGCGCCACTTGTCTTACCACGCACGCTGCTACAATACAACTACTTATGCATTCTCGCTCGCACCACGCCGCGCGCCTTATGGTGTTACGCAAATCATTGCATAACCGTGTGGCACGCGTTCCACGCCTACTTTGCACTTCTAACCCCTCTTATAATGTTCTGTGGTGTTCGTCATAAGCACATGACAAAATTGTACTTACCACTTAGTTATCCAGAGCTCTTGCACCCGCGGCATGGCGACGCGATAAAGCGCTATCGCGTCCTTTTTGCGCGCGAACGAACGAGTTAGCAGGCGCGATAAAATGTTTATCGCGGCGGCGCTATGCCGCGGGGCGCTGATAGATGCATACAGCCCTTTATGGCCAGAATCATGTCAGATATAAAAACTATGAATTTCAAATTTTTATAAATAAGTATAGAAATACTACGTATAGTTAGGTTTTTGTAGATTTATGAAATAGTAGGTATACCTGGTTCATAAGTACTTAGGTTTTAATAAAGTGGGCATAGGTATAGCTAGGCAATTTTATTATATTTATTGTTAGAAACTGAACTATTAGGTGCTATTTGAAAATACCAAAATGTGTTATTGTCTACCACGTAAAAAAAAAAAATATAAAAAAAAAAAACGTATACTGTAATTACTGTACGTATTTACATAGTATATGCCATAGTTTACCTACATGCAATTAAATAATTATCGAAATCTGAAATGCATTAATTATTTCTATCCATCTAATTTCGATGGGTAGTACGAGAGTCGACAGTTTTATAGGAAATGCAGACCCATAGGTGCCCATAGATATCCAAGAATAGTACTTTCTATTTCTATTTGTAGAAGAAACCACGTTCTGGCATACCTCGTATCTTGACTGGTCATAAGAACTAATAAGCGAAAAGTTGTTGAACCATGTCCGAAGAGTTGTTAGCGCTGACGCTACTCGTACATTATAGTTCTCTGATCTCTATGCTCGTCAGCCATGGATCAAGGGAGGGCAAACCGGGGCCCACGGAGTTTTTTTACAGTTTTTGTGTAGTGGGAAAGTTAATTCATATTTTAAATTTATCGTCAATAATTTAAAAATTCTAATGGCTTCGCGTTATAAAGGGCGATATCTAAAAAAAAACTATTTAAAAACTGATCAGCAGATACTTTATAAAACATCTACGTTTCCTTAGCTAAGTACAATAATCCTAGGCAGTGCTGCCAATTCCGGGGAATTTCCCCGATTTGCGGAGAATGGGGGGTGCGTGCGGGGAAAGCGCGGGGAATGATTCAAATCGGGGAATTTCGGGGAATCGACTATTTGTAATAAATGTTGAACAAAGGATGTCTAAAGAAGTGGGATTGTTAAAATTCGAACCGAATCGGACTATTCTTAGATCGGAAATGTGGGAGAAATATAAATAATAAATAAATAAAATAAATAAAAATAAAAATTCTTTATTTCAGATATTATAATCCATATTGATGTTAGTAACACACTTAAATAACTATGTTAGTACAAACACTTAAGTGCAGACCGACCCAGTGCTTAATAAAGCTACTGTCGTATCTACTTGCGACCATCTTCAGAATGCTGTTGGCGCTGGCGCGAACCCTCTGCAGCGCGGAGGCACAGCGTTTGCGGAGCGTGGTGGGAAACCCATCGACATGAGCGTCCGCGAACATGCCTGACGCACTGCAGAAGCGCGGCAGCCCCAGCAGCATCCTGAAGGCGTTATTATATTGGGTGCGCAGGGCCCTCAGAGATGCCTGGCGATATGCAGTCCACAGATTACAGGTGTACATGGATGTGCAGTACGCTCTAAACAATGTTATTTTTACTTGCGCTCAGCAATGCCTGAATCTGTGGACTATAGTCCACAGATTCAGGCATTGCTGAGCGCAAGTAAAAATAACATTGTTTAGAGCGTACTGCACATCCATGTACACCTGTAATCTGTGGACTGCATATCGCCAGGCATCTCTGAGGGCCCTGCGCACCCAATATAATAACGCCTTCAGGATGCTGCTGGGGCTGCCGCGCTTCTGCAGTGCGTCAGGCATGTTCGCGGACGCTCATGTCGATGGGTTTCCCACCACGCTCCGCAAACGCTGTGCCTCCGCGCTGCAGAGGGTTCGCGCCAGCGCCAACAGCATTCTGAAGATGGTCGCAAGTAGATACGACAGTAGCTTTATTAAGCACTGGGTCGGTCTGCACTTAAGTGTTTGTACTAACATAGTTATTTAAGTGTGTTACTAACATCAATAGGTATGGATTATAATATTATATCTGAAATAAAGAATTTTTATTTATTTTTTTATTTTATTTATAAAAGAGAATCCGTTGTCAGATTTGAGAAAATTGGCCGCCTATTGAAATTTTTTGTTTATCAACCGATTGCTTCCAAAATCGATATCTAAGGGTCCACGCAGACTGCAAACCAGAATCCGTTGTCCGATTTGAGAAAAGTGGTCGCCGTCCTTAATTTTTTTGTTTCTCAACCGATTGCTTCGAAAATGTCAAAGGACAACCGCCGCTCTCCCTTGAAAAAATACCTTAAAATGTATAGAAGTTTTGACTGAAGTCAAATGTGTAATAAATTATGAGGTTTTATAAAAACGACTCAGATAGTATCATTTCCGATTCAACACCTAATTTGAATGAAGCCCCTAAGTTGGACAATAATACTAGAAAGAAAATCTCAGATTTATCTGATTACGATATAAAAGTCAGTAATGCACTAATGTCATTTGTTTCTAAATTATATATTATGTCAAATTTGCCACGAAGTGTCATCCAATCTATAATTGAATTAGTGTCCGAGCTGTTTATATCAGAGCCATTTAATATTCTTAGACAATCTCTAAATGATTTGAATAAAGACAGTTTGCAGATGTTATCCATACTTCAAGAATCGTTTAAAAAAGTTGATACCGACTACAAAAGAATGGAAAATTTCAAAGATTTAAGAACTTATGTTAAACCCGTTCCAAAAACGATTGGTGTTTCCGAAAAAAATTATCGAAAGAATAACACAGTTGAAATGGTGATAAAGAATAGATATTCTTATTTTATACCTTTGCGTGAAACTCTTAAGCAGTTCCTTGAGACTGCAAACACATTAGAAACTATACTTAATTACCAGAAAAAAGTAAGCGAAGAGACAAATGTCCTTAGGAACATAGTGAGTGGCACTTCTTGGCAGGATACAACAGAAAAATGTAATCACGGAATCATATTACCTTTGACTGTGTATTATGATGACTTTGAATCTGGCAATCCTTTAGGCAGTCGGGCTGGCAATCAAAAAATTGGTGCTGTCTATGTTACTATATCTACAATACCCCCGCAGTTCTGTAGTCGTTTAGATAATGTCTTGCCAGTGTTATTATTTTATACTCAAGACAAAAACACTTTTGGCAACGAACCTGTTTTCAGACCTTTACTCGAGGAATTAAAGTTTTTACAGGAAAAAGGGATAAATTTAAAATTCAAGGAATCTACTATATCTATTGGTTTTTGTGTAGCCAATATTTCTGGAGACAATTTAGGGCTTCATTCAATTTTAGGTTTTCACGAAAGTTTCTCATCCAATCATTTCTGTAGATTTTGCACGCTACAAAAAGAGCGAACAAAAACTGACATCAAAGAAAGATCTGAATACATTCGCAAAGAGGAAGATTATAACGCGCATTGTAATAACGGTATAGGTATTAAACAAAAATGCATTTGGCATGATTTGAATTATTTTCATGTTTACAACAATATCACATGCGATGTTATGCACGACTTGTGCGAGGGAGTACACCGTTATGACATGTGCTTGATAGTCAAACATTTTGTTGACAACAATAGCTTTGATTTGGACAACTTAAATGCCAGAATAAAGTACTTTACATATTTAAAGTCTGAAAAAAATTGTCCTCCGCCTGTCACAAAACAAAATCTAGTAAGTGGCAAAATAATGTTTTCAGCCTCTGAGATGTTATGTTTTGTTCGAAATTTTAGGTACATAATTGGTGACTTAATTACGGAGCATGATCCAGTATGGCAACAATACTTACCTCTACTAGAAATTACAGAAATATTAAAGTCTCAGATTTTTACTTTAGAATTAATAGAATATTTGAAAACTACAATAGAAGCTTACATGGAAAATTTAATAGATTTATTTAAGTGTACTTTAAAGCCGAAACATCATTTTCTTCTACATTACCCAAGAATTATACAAAAAATTGGTCCACCAATGTTAGTAGGTGCCTTTAAATTCGAGGCTAAGCATAAAGCGTTAAAAAAATAGCACAATCAATAGCTAGCCGTAAAAACTTGCCGCTAACACTTGCAACCAGACATCAATTGACACAAAGTCATAAATTTGTTGCTAGCAACGGACTTACTGATCGCTATTGTCATGGTAAAGTATTAAAACTAAATAATGTGCCAAGTATAGATGATGATGATAATGTTTATAATTGTGTTAGTTTTATAGAAATTAATAGTGTTACATATTGTAATAAAAATGTTATCTTGTATAAATATGAGCAAGATCTACCATTATTCTTGAAGATTGAACAAGTATTTTTAAATGAATCTGATAAAAGTAAATTTTACTTTAAGTGTAAAGTTCTTGACACAATAAGTTATTCTCCACACTACATGGCATATTTAGTAAATTGTACAAGTAATTTTCAACATATTACTTTACATGATTGCTATAGCACAACACCTAATGTAATACATAAAATAGGTCTAAACCAGTATGTTGATTTAAGAAGTTAAGTGGATCACACACCGTACCACCAACGCAGTGGTGCGTGGATCTGTAACGTACCTGATCAAGCGGATGCTACGGTCACACTACTCTGTAGATTTTACACATTGTGACATTGTGTCGTATTAAGAAAAACATTTTATTATTATTTTACGCAATTGAGACTTGCAGAGACCATGGTCATCGTGGTCATAGCACAATCAATACGGATTATAATTCAACCTCAGTAGATTGCACACACGTGAAATTGGACGTGTGTAGGTGCGATTCGCAGTAATTTATTATTTTAGTTTAGTTGATTTCATTTTATTTAGGCCCTGTTTTATAAATTTTCGTCCTTGGGCGGAAAGCGGCAACTTCGTTTAGCGCAGCGGCGGGACGTAAGTTGACGCTTTCCGCCCGGAGGGGTGAAAAATAGTTTGCACCTACGTTTGCACATTTGTTTGAAAATTTCTAAAACAGGGTCCTAAATAAAATAAAATCTGCGGTGGCGCTCCTAGGGTTGAGGTCGTTGATGTTGTACTTGTATAATATGTATAACCTTAAGTGGTGCCGTGTTCGATCCGCCGACATAAGAATTGTGTAATATAATATTATGATAAAAATGTTGTATTGTGGCGCTAAGCGCCCTCTATACCTGTATTTTTTTAATTTTGATAGTAACAAGCATTTCCTTACAATAAGAGGACGTAGTGTACTACAATTTTACTGAATGGGGTCATGTTAAAACTATAGTAATAGCTTTGTTCGTGATATTTCACGAGATCGGTCTATTGATAAAATATTACACGTATTCTACGAAGAACACCTAAACGCGAAAAGCACCTCAGCCATTCAACATATAGGGTGTACCTCAAACATAATAACTTTCACTATGGAGCCTACCTAAGGAAACGCGAAAAAAAATCTGCCGTCTCATACAAAACTGCTGTACCTACCGGACTCAATTGTATGGGACAGCTGTTTTTTAGCGTTTCCTGAGGTAGGCTCCATAGTGAAAGTTGTTTAATTTGATGGTCTGAGTTCACCGTTTCAGTTTCCGTAGAGTTTCAGTTTCAGTTTGTTATATCCCTTTGTGGAGGAACTACTGTGGAAGGTTCCTCCGGAAGATCTTCCCTTTTCACCGGAGGAACCTTCCCCAGTAGTTCCTCCACACCTTTAATCCTGTATTTGTATGTAAAAATCTATTACTATAGTTTCAACGTGCCTCTGATTCTAATGAAAATCTTTATAATTATTATACAAAAATTACAAACATGTATAAAGGGGGTGCCACCCTGTTATGGACTCTTAGGGCCTTTTTTACCACTTCTGGATAAGTTCTTGTTAGCCTATATGGCTGATAATTAGACATATCTTTCATACGAAATATGTCAAATAAGCTAACAACGACTTGTCCAGAAGTGGTGAAATAGGCCCTTAATATGAAAGATTTAACAAGTGTTGCAAATTAATGTTAACATTTTTTTAATAAATGATTAGTAACAAAATTTCTCTATTTTATATTATTTCAAATATCGAATACTTACCTTACAGTTACTTTGCAGACTGGAAATGAAATGCGGAGATCAGTTTGGAAGTTCTGTGGTACAGTGTGCACCAGGCTAGATTTTTCTGTGATTTTGCTGTAAGTCAGTTTTAGTTCTTTTTTTATTCATTTCAGGTTTCATACGGATATTATTCAGCATTGTATAGCCGTTTTATGCAACGGAAAATATATGTATTTCAGTGGAAGAGAAGTTTAAAGTTCAGTTTTCTCAAGCTTTAAACGGAGTTCACTTTGTCTATAGACAAATACTTTGAAGAATAACATAATAAATAGAGAAAGAATATTAATTCTTTTGATTCAATAATATATAAATTTCAGTGAAGAAGTTTTCAATTCTGAAAAGGCCTTAAGCCTTGCGACTTCTCATAAAAACTGATAAATCCAACATCTACCGCGAATATCTGAACAAGCCTCAAATTTTATGTTGATTCTGTTTCTCTGAATCTGAATCGGTTACATAATATTCAATAAACATTTATTGAATATGTGTTTCAGAGAAGTTTCAGTTGTTAAGAGCGGCTACAACCATACAAACTTATTAAGTCAGCATCTTCCGAATTCTTACTTAATAAGTTTTTCAGTATAAAATAACCGATTCAGATTCAGAGAAACAGAATCAACATAAAATTTGAGGCTTGTTCAGATATTCGCGGTAGATATTGGATTTATCAGTTTTTATGAGGAGCCGCAAGGCAAAAGGCCTTTTCAGAATTGAAAACTTCTTCACTGAAATTTATATATTATTGAATCAAAAGAATTAATATTCTTCATTTGAGACAATCTAATCTCCGTTTGAAACATGCATTGAATTGAACCAAGAACTGAAACATCTTCCAGTGAAACACTCTATCTTGATCCAAGAGAATTCATATTCTTATTATTAGACAATCTGATCTCCGTATGAAACATGCATTGAATTGAACCAAGAACTGAAACATCTTCCAGTGAAACACTCTATCTTGATCCAAGAGAATTCATATTCTTATTATTAGACAATCTGTTCTCCGTATGAAACATGCATTGAATTAAACCAAGAACTGAAACTTCTTCCAGTGAAACACTCTATCTTGATCCAAGAGAACTCTTGTTCTTATTATAAGACAATCTGTTCTCCGTATGAAACATGCATTGAATTGAACTAAGAACTGAGACTTCTTCCAGTGAAACACTCTATCTTGATCCAAGAGAACTCTTGTTCTTATTATTAGACAATCTGATCTCCGTATGAAACATGCATTGAATTGAACCAAGAACTGAAACTTCTTCCAGTGAAACACTCTATCTTGATCCAAGAGAACTCTTGTTCTTATTATTAGACAATCTGTTCTCCGTATGAAACATGCATTGAATTGAACTAAGAACTGAGACTTCTTCCAGTGAAACACTCTATCTTGATCCAAGAGAACTTTTGTTCTTATTATTAGACAATATGTTCTCCGTATGAAACATGCATTGAATTGAACTAAGAACCGAGACTTCTTCCAGTGAAACACTCTATCTTGATCCAAGAGAACTCTTGTTCTTATTATTAGACAATCTGTTCTCCGTATGAAACATGCAATGAAATGAGCTAAGAACTTAAACTTCATCACTGAAGCACACATTATTATTGAACAAAGATCATCGGTATTATTCGTTTAAGACTATCTTATCTCCGTTAAATCACATAATATTATTGAACTAAGAACTAAAACGTTTTCACTGAAGAATATCAATGATTAAATTAAGATAATTCTGAACTCCGTGTCAAAACTAGAATTAGTTGAAGCAAGAATTCGCGCTGCTCCACTTAAATATGTCAAAATATTCAGATAAGAAATTTTGTTCTTCACACAACAAATATGTTTTTTATACGGAGAACTGAAAGTCTCAAATCAATAACACAAACGAAGACATAAATCTTGAACCAAGAAAACAATGTTTTAAGCGAATCGGTAAATACTTAAACCAAGATTTCTAAAAATCTTCAGACAAAACAATTTTCTTGGATAAAGAAGTCTGCAGTTTTTATTTGAAAGCAATTGGTATTAAATAAAGTAAACAATGTCTTCAAATAAAACAATAAAGTTTCCCAATAATTAATTAAAATATTGGGAAACTTTATTGTATATATTTTAATCAAATAATAATATATTTTTGTTCTAAACATTCATCATTCTTCACTGAAAACTTATATTCTTGGAGAAAGAAAATGGGGCCTGTGTGAGAAAATTTTCATCCAAGAATATTATTATTCTCAAAAATATTGTTTAAAATCAAGTATATATTTACTAGATGTGAGAATAATGTCTTGACTTAACAAAATTATTTACTTTGAGTAAGAATATATTGCATTGGAACAAACATAATATTGTTTTCCCCATATATGAAACAACGGAATTCTTGACCAATAAATATATTCTTGAATATAATCTTCCACTGTTTCATTTGGTTTGGCCAGACTTCTTGAGTTAAGACATAGGTTTGATTCGATTTGAGAATTTAAGATTTACTTACGTCAAGATAATTCTACTTTCTTCTTGTAAGAATGTAACATCTTGGTTAGAGTTAGAGTTTGGTTAGAGTTGGTTAGAGTTATATACTTGGACGAATACTAGTTATCAAGACAAATATATGCTAATGACAAGAATATATTGTTTTCCCCATATATGAAACACGCATTGTCTTGACCAATAGATATATTCTTGGTTTAAAACAATTTTTTTTTTCCGTGTATCATATTGGCCCTGACTGCAAGCGCTCTGCGTTCCCTTTCTATGTCTGCATCATCCTGCAGGTCTTCTGTCACTATGTGTCCCAGGTATTTGAACTGTGATACTCTTTTAAGAGGTGTTCCATTCAGAGCCAAGACAGGTATGTCTGATGGACACTTCTTACCGGACTTAAATAGCATGAATTCACTTTTGGTTGTATTATATTTCAATCCATGTCTAGATGCATACGCCTCACAAACACTTATCAGTTTCCTGAGGCCACCGATCGACGGGCTGAGCAGCACCATGTCGTCTGCATAACTTATATTATTGACACAGGTACCGTCGATGTGACAGCCGACATGCATGCTGCTGAGCTCAGCGATCAGCTCATTTACATAGAGATTAAAAAGGGGAATAAAACTCATTCTATTCTAAATATTTAAGCAGATTTTTTGATAAGAATTAGAAGACAAAGAAGTTAATAAGCTAATTTTGTGAAACATTAAACTACATTTTACTTGAAAAAATGCAAATGCAAATATTTCTTGAACATTACAGTGTCGGGGAATTTTCGGGGAATGCATGATTGGAAATCGGGGATATTCGGGGAATTGAGCCTTCTTAAGCGGGCAATTGTAAAAATTAATAAAAACATTAGATATTAAGAAATAGTTAAAACTACTAGTTACTAAGAGAAGCATGCAATAAATTAGATTTAATGTAATATCAAATTATTAATAATACTTACATATTGCGAATTTCATAATTAGTATTTTGTAAACTAACAATTTTATTAATATAAAATGTAGTAGTTTAGTATAATTAAAATACCTAATTGTACAGTAATGCAAATGTCAATCTATCTATTATGCAAGAAATAAAAGGCTTTTTTATTTTTTATTTTTTTTATTTTTTTTTTTATAAGCGGGGAATTGAGAAATTTACATTGGCAGCACTGATCCTAGAAAACTATGATAAGCGTGGTACAGCTACCAGGAAATAATTAAAAATAACAGTAATTCCACCCAGCTAGTACTGTGTTAGGGCTGTGTTGATGCACTTCTATAGTGTATACTGGGATAGTTGCCGGTTGGTGTCACATTTCCATTTAGATTTCTTCTTTCTTTAGTCTGAGATTTAGATCAAATAGTGTAACGGGCCTCTACGTGTTGGCTTCTGCCCCACGCACGCCTCCCAAAGGTCCGAGACATTTATGTCCCGAGATAAAGAAAAGACATACAAATAGGTAATAATAAAAAATTTATTCCATATTAAACTTAAAACACTAGAAAATACAATTTGGGAACTGAATTATTACCGATTTTTGCTATTTAGATTTAGGTGAAATTTATCCTAAGGTTAAGCATACCGGTGACCAAGCTAAGCTGGTGCACAGGGTGTACAATAAAATGGGACAGCTACTTAAAGGGGTGCTTCAGACCATCAAACTGAACAACTTTCTCTATGGGACCAATATAGAAACCGCGAAAAAAAAATCTGCTGTCCCATACATTTCAGTCGAGTTATGTTTGCAGTCTTGTATGGGAGAGCGGATTTTTTTATCGCGTTTTCGGTATTGGTCCCATAGAGAAAGTTGTTCAGTTTGATGGTCTGAAGCACCCCTTTGAGTAGCCTATGAATTTGAATATCCCTGCCGCTGTTCAGGCGCTGACCGAGGCTATACCTAAGGTTCAAAAAATAATGTTCCTTATCCCATTTACAGTTCCTGAAATAATAAACATTATTAAAAATATTAAACAAAAGGCAACGAAGGATATCAACGATATGCCTACGAATCTATTGCATAAACTACCTAATAATGTTCTTATATCATTATGTAATTTATTCAATGCTTGTGCCTGCAGCGGTAGGTATCCGGACGCAATGAAGACGATAAAGGTCACTCCGGTGTACAAGGGTAAGGGAAGTAAGGCTGACCACACTAAGTACAGACCAATATCGATAGTACCCTCCCTGTCCAAAATATTCGAAATGGGCCTGTGTCACAGGCTAAATAATTTCTTAGGCTCAAATAACTCTCTCAGTACTAATCAGCATGCCTACCAAGCTGGGCGTTCCACAGTGGGCGCAGCCCGCATACTGATACGGTCCGTATTAACGCACTTAGAAAATAGAAAACATGTTGCCACGGTGTTCTTTGATCTCTCTCGTGCTTTTGACTTAGTAGACCATCAGCTCATCAGTAACAAGCTGGACCACTACGGGGTACGTGGTGTAGCACTGGAGTTGATAAATTCATTCTTGTCGGGCCGCACGCAGGTCACTAATATAAACAACGTAAAATCCTCACCTCGCTTAATTGGTGACCGTTCAGTTCCACAAGGATCGAATGTCGGTAACACGCTGTTTTCACTCCTAATGAATGACCTGCCTGCAGTCACGCAGCTTGCGAGTTTCGTTATGTACGCGGACGATATCTGCGCCATTGTAGCGGGTGATGACGTCACAGACCTATATGATAAGCTGCGCCGTGTCATAGATAAACTCGTAAACTGGTTTACCATCAATGGAATGCAGGTAAACATTGAGAAATCTAAACTATTGAGAATTTGCCTTACTAATAACAATGAGCAATATACACCACTTAAAGTTGGTTGTACCACAATGCCATTTGACAGATTCTCTAAATTCGTAGGTTTTGTTTTCGACACTGGCCTACAGTGGCACGAACATATAGAATCATTATGTCAAAGACTGAATGCGGCATATTACGCAATCGCTAGACTAGTACCTACTCTTAGTAAAGAAAACTTACTAACAGCCTATTATGGTTATTTCCAGTCACTTGTGATATACGGAATAGATTTGTGGGGCCTTGCTGCTGATAGGGACAGGCCATTTGTTATTCAAAAACGGACCATCCGTCGAATGGCCAGGGTTCCCCCTGACACACCGGCTAAGCAGTTGTTTATAGACCTTAGGATACTAACAGTGCCATCCCTTTATATATTAGAAATAGCTAAATACGTTAGGCACAATCCGAATGATTTCCCAACACTTAAATCGCTGCAGTGCAAATATAACTTACGGAATCCGAACAAACTGCTCTCGGTAAAACATAGACTGTCTAAAACAGGCAATTCTCTAATGGTGATGGGTCCGCGCATCTACAACAAAATATCGGACGAAATAAAGAATGCAAATTCAAATGCTATCTTTATTTGTAGACTCAAGCGTTATCTCATCTCTAAAGCCTACTACTCTGTGGATGAATTCCTTACGGACGACAGGTGAATGTGTCAAAATGACCCTATCTGTAATGTAATTGAACTATTGTGTTGTAATGATTTTATTTTATATTATTATAATACAATTAATTTTAGATAAGACTAGGTATACTTATGTATACCTCAGTTTAAACATTTAAGTATGTTATAATTTAATTATCCTAACTTAATCATTATATATGATTAGTCTATTTAAGTGCCTACATACATTGTAATTAAATATTATAATTGACATATAAGTATTAACCTTAATTCTATAAACTATTGACATTGTAAACTTATTACTGAATAAACGAATATGAATATGAATATAGCTGTCCCGTTTTATTGTACACCCTGTATAAATACAAAGACGCAGCCTGCTCGAGCACATCAACAACAGGCTCATCAGTACCTACATTCATCTCTCTAGATGTAGGCGCTTGGTTCTCGTGAACAGCAGTGTGTTCATGCACCTCTGCACCGGCGACTCGATCATCAGGTGCACGAGCAGCCCGCTCGAGCACGTCAACAAGCTCAACATATAGTACATTCATCTCTCTAGCACGATGTAGGCGCTTGGTTCTCGTGAACAGCAGTGTGTTCATGCACCTCTGCACCGGCGACTCGATCATCAGGTGCACGAGCAGCCCGCTCGAGCACGTCAACAAGCTCAACATATAGTACATTCATCTCTCTAGCACGATGTAGGCGCTTGGTTCTCGTGAACAGCAGTGTGTTCATGCACCTCTGCACCGGCGACTCGATCATCAGGTGCACGAGCAGCCCGCTCGAACACGTCAACAAGCTCAACATATAGTACATTCATCTCTCTAGCACGATGTAGCCCGCTCGAGCACGTCAACAAGCGCAACATATAATAGTCCTTCTTAATATGCTGACACTTTTTTAAGGGTATGATCAGACCATCAAACTGAACAACTTTCTCCATTGGCCCAACATCAAAATCGCGAAAAAAAAATCTGCTGTCCCGTACATTTGGCTCAAGTAGGTTTGCAGTTTTGTATGGAAGAGGTGATTTTTTTTCGCGATTTTTATGTTAGTGCCGTAGAGAAAGTTGTTCAGTTTGACGGTCTGATCATCCCCTTGAAAAAGTGTCAGCATATTAAGAAGGACTATTATATGTTGCGCTTGTTGACGTGCTCGAGCGGGCTACATCGTGCTAGAGAGATGAATGTACTATATGTTGAGCTTGTTGACGTGTTCGAGCGGGCTGCTCGTGCACCTGATGATCGAGTCGCCGGTGCAGAGGTGCATGAACACACTGCTGTTCACGAGAACCAAGCGCCTACATCGTGCTAGAGAGATGAATGTACTATATGTTGAGCTTGTTGACGTGCTCGAGCGGGCTGCTCGTGCACCTGATGATCGAGTCGCCGGTGCAGAGGTGCATGAACACACTGCTGTTCACGAGAACCAAGCGCCTACATCGTGCTAGAGAGATGAATGTACTATATGTTGAGCTTGTTGACGTGCTCGAGCGGGCTGCTCGTGCACCTGATGATCGAGTCGCCGGTGCAGAGGTGCATGAACACACTGCTGTTCACGAGAACCAAGCGCCTACATCTAGAGAGATGAATGTAGGTACTGATGAGCCTGTTGTTGATGTGCTCGAGCAGGCTGCGTCTTTGTATTTATACAGGGTGTACAATAAAACGGGACAGCTATATTCATATTCATATTCGTTTATTCAGTAATAAGTTTACAATGTCAATAGTTTATAGAATTAAGGTTAATACTTATATGTCAATTATAATATTTAATTACAATGTATGTAGGCACTTAAATAGACTAATCATATATAATGATTAAGTTAGGATAATTAAATTATAACATACTTAAATGTTTAAACTGAGGTATACATAAGTATACCTAGTCTTATCTAAAATTAATTGTATTATAATAATATAAAATAAAATCATTACAACACAATAGTTCAATTACATTACAGATAGGGTCATTTTGACACATTCACCTGTCGTCCGTAAGGAATTCATCCACAGAGTAGTAGGCTTTAGAGATGAGATAACGCTTGAGTCTACAAATAAAGATAGCATTTGAATTTGCATTCTTTATTTCGTCCGATATTTTGTTGTAGATGCGCGGACCCATCACCATTAGAGAATTGCCTGTTTTAGACAGTCTATGTTTTACCGAGAGCAGTTTGTTCGGATTCCGTAAGTTATATTTGCACTGCAGCGATTTAAGTGTTGGGAAATCATTCGGATTGTGCCTAACGTATTTAGCTATTTCTAATATATAAAGGGATGGCACTGTTAGTATCCTAAGGTCTATAAACAACTGCTTAGCCGGTGTGTCAGGGGGAACCCTGGCCATTCGACGGATGGTCCGTTTTTGAATAACAAATGGCCTGTCCCTATCAGCAGCAAGGCCCCACAAATCTATTCCGTATATCACAAGTGACTGGAAATAACCATAATAGGCTGTTAGTAAGTTTTCTTTACTAAGAGTAGGTACTAGTCTAGCGATTGCGTAATATGCCGCATTCAGTCTTTGACATAATGATTCTATATGTTCGTGCCACTGTAGGCCAGTGTCGAAAACAAAACCTACGAATTTAGAGAATCTGTCAAATGGCATTGTGGTACAACCAACTTTAAGTGGTGTATATTGCTCATTGTTATTAGTAAGGCAAATTCTCAATAGTTTAGATTTCTCAATGTTTACCTGCATTCCATTGATGGTAAACCAGTTTACGAGTTTATCTATGACACGGCGCAGCTTATCATATAGGTCTGTGACGTCATCACCCGCTACAATGGCGCAGATATCGTCCGCAGCACTGGAGTTGATAAATTCATTCTTGTCGGGCCGCACGCAGGTCACTAATATAAACCCTTTATACTCATAGTACATTCATCTCTCTAGCACGATGTAGACACTAGGTTCTCGTGAACAGCAGTGTGTTCATGCACCTCTGCGTCGGCGACTCGATCATCAGGTGCACGAGCAGCCCGCTCGAACAAGTCAACAACAGGTTCAACAGCCAGTGACAGATCTGGAAACATAAAAACTTGGTACTAATTCTTGCCTTGCATTATTAATAGAAGAGCAATTTCTTCTTGCGGGTCGGTTTGACAACGAGGCGACTAAAACATAATTATGATTCTTGTTAATTGTTTCTGCACTGCAGACGAAAGGATAGAACGCACTTGACACGTTATTCCAGCCTAATTGACTCAAATTAAAACAAATCAAATATACTTTATTTTATACAGGGTCCTTCTTAATAATTATGCTGACACTTTTTTAAGGGGATGATCAGACCATCAAACTGAACAACTTTCTCTATGGCACCAACATCGAAATCGCGAAAAAAAAATCTGCTCATCCATACAAAACTGCAAACCTACTCGAGCCAAATGTATGGGACAGCTGTTTTTTTTTCGCGATTTTGATATTGGTCCCATAGAGAAAGTTGATCAGTTTCATGGTCTGATCATCGCCTTAAGAAAGTGTCAGCATATTAAGAAGGTGTATAAATAGACGGTAGTCGAGGTAAAGCGACATATAGGGTCTCTTCACTTGAGCTTGAGCTGCGGCAAATTTCTAGGTACATGGAATAACTCTGTGGTACGAGATACTCTAAGATTGTCAGGTCAATTCAATAATAAATAGTTCTCACTTACAATGACGGACCAGGACATGTAGATGACTTGAGGCCGGATCGCGACCTGCGTGATGTGAAAGATCCAGTGCACCAAGTACAGGCTCAACGACATGCGCCCGAGCACCTGCCAGCACCGCCAGCTCAGGAACCTGTTCCATAAGTCTGCGGGAAATCAGTACTGAGTCTAACTTTAGTTAATGAAACAACACAAGAGACTAGGACTAGGAGTATATTATGTAGATGTCACTGAAATTGCAAAGTCCTAGAGCTGCAGCAAAATGATTCGGGTTCAGTATTGGGTTCAGCACAACGACCGAGTTGGAGAGAAAGTTCAAGTAGGGCTCAAGAGCAGACGAAGTTAGTAAAATCCACCGGCAGAAGCGACTAGCAAATGTTGGTGTCTTTTGCAATGTTATTGTAGACAAAAGACCTATCACTATTTGTTTGATACATCATTCGATCCTAAAACTTTTCTCCAATTTGCTAAAAGTGAGACTTACTACAATAACGTTACCCTTAAAAGATGGTTGGTATTAGTAGTAGCATAGAACAACAAAATTCCCGACCGGGACGGGACGGGACGTGACACAGTTGGGAATAGAAACGTGGTCGCTCACTCAACACCTCATAAAAAGGCTGAAAATCACCCAAAAGGCAATGGAGAGGGCTATGCTCGGAGTTTCCCTGCGAGATCGAATTAAAAATGAAGACATCCGCAGAAGAACCAGGGTAGCTGACATAGCCCAAAGAATTGCTAAAGTGGCAATGGGCGGAGCACACTGCAAGCAAAACTGATGGCCGATGTGGCTGAAGAGTTCTCGAGTGGAGACTGCGGGCTGGAAAGCGCAGCGTGGGTAGGCCGCCCACAAGGCGGCGCCGATCCTTGGGGGAGGCCTATATATAAAAGTGGACGTCCTTCGGCTAAGATGATGATTGGTAGTAGTACTCACAGCCAATGTTAGTCATAACGCCGAACGAGGCAACAGCCATGATAATGGCGAACACAGGTCCATCGAGCGCCGCGTTCAACGCCGTGGCCAGCGGTGACGTCAGCCCCCTCGTCCAGTACGCGGAGTAGATCCACGCGAACAGCAGCGGCACCGAGACGTGGTAGAGAACACCTACTAACTGCAATGTTACACGATTATGATTATGTACGAGTAAGTTTACAAAATATCCCTGGTGTTATGGGAGACGAAGATTCTTAGAAAGAACCACTTCCGTGCCCAAGCAAAACTTCTTTCTCTATTTGAGTGAGATTTTTATTACTTCCTGAGAAAAATAGCACTAATAATAGCGATACGCGTACGTAATCTAATTGTGTTCAGGCCTTGTACCCGGACATTCGAACTTCACAATTGCGTGAACGTTTACGTTCCAATGTCAACTCTATTACAATAAAGTTCGGATCGAAACGATCGCGGTATATCGAAAATCGATAGACCGCGGGTACAGGGCCTGGATTATTTCCAGAAACTTATCTTAAAAATATTGGCTGAAGACTACAGTTTTTTCATAATGCCCTATGGTGAATTGATGACCGGCACCACCGGCACACTATCCATGATTGTGTGGAAATTATTGGATTCCCAAAAAATAAACGCTAAAACGGGCAAACCAGAATGGTTAGGTGTACGATTAGCATCACAGAAATCGAATGCGCTTAAAGATTAAGATAGAGGGGTCAGGATTCTTTGGTGCTAACTGTTATAGCTACTACACGCACCATGTTATCCTGAACTTTATAACCGGTATGCTGAACGTGATGCAAGATGAAGGCGAGTGTGATCCCTAGCAGGGTGGTCGGGAGACTGGACCACGGCATCTTGTACATCCAGTCCAGCATCGGCTGACCTGCGTATTGCACCCTTGCTACCCTGCAAGCAATAACAGAATTGTGAACGAAGTGATATGAAAGATTGTCATATTGTTAGCAGGTTAGTTAAGGCACAGTATAAGAAAGAGTCTCACTCGTACATTCGGACACTCCCTGCCCACCACAAACTTACTTCACCCCCTCTGGCAGGATCGTGGCGTAAAATGTAAGCAAATTCTTATTCCTGTCTCGCTAGCACTCACTCAGTATCGCACACGCTAAACTCTTCTTTAAAATTTTTCCCATTTTTATATGAAATGACAGCTAAGTGTGCAAGATGTGGTTTAGTATAAAAATAGAAGATCCAACTTAGAAGTTTATCACATTCCAATAGCTCGAAGATATTCCACACTTACTCAGGCACCGATACAGCAGCAAAGGACTTGAGGCCCCAGTAGTAGGCCGCGAGGAAGTTGGCGAGCACGGAGGCGAGCAGCAGCGCGGCGAGCACACCGAGCGCGGAGCCGCGCCGCCAGCGCACCAGCGCCGCCGTCAGCGCGCACGTGAGCACGTACAGCTGCATGTCCGCCGCCACGTACCTGCACAAATACGACCAGTTTATTTATTTATCTTCATCATCATCATCATCTCAGCCAATGGACGTCCACTACTGGACACAGGCCTACCACCCCAAGGATCGCCACAAGGACCGGTCCTCCGCTGCCCTCATTTAACAGGTTCCCCCCCGTTTATTTATTCACTTGCTGTGATTGATGTGAGATTCTAGATGCCCTGATAAGTGCGATGATGTATTTTGGAAATCTTTTAATTCCTGTTTTAGCGTGGTCAGAATTCTTGATACACAATAACTTATAACTACTTCGCGATAATCTTGGAGAGGAAAAAAAATCACGAATTATGATTTAGCTGATTACCGAACCGCTGTAAGAGGAGGCTGTCTGTCATGTGAAAGTTGAATGAGGGAATAGATAGAGAATGAGAGGATGAATACAGCAAAGTGTGTAAAGGTAACCTATAGTGTCCCTAGAAATTCCCTAGTCCTCAAAACAGTCAGTCAGATGATTCAAGTGCCGCTGAAAGGAAGAAGCCGCTAAACTCGTGATCAAAGCCAACCGCTGGCTTTTTCCAGTTGGCTCAGCGTATCTTATAGGAGAAAAGTTTGCAACATGGATTCTCGTCATAATCTCTTACCACGTGTTTATCAGGCAAGTATCACTAATCCTGATGAAGTTGTTGATGAAGAGCGCATGGGCCCACCAGTTGGTTCTGCAGTGCGCTTCCTGGCTCTCCACCAATGGTCCCCACAGTGGGCCGTCTCCCACACGGGACCACCACGTCGCTGACAATCCCACCACGAACATATGCACCGGCAACAACCTAATGAAACAAATTGTTTAAAGTTGCAATTCTATCTAGAACGAGCTTTTACCCGCGACTTCGTCGGCATAAATTATATACCAAATTTTAAGTCAGATGATAAGCTATCAAACAAAAAAAGTTTCATCAAAATCGGTTCAGTAGTTTTTGCGTGATACTCGAACAAACAAACAAACAAACAGACAGACAAAAAATCAAAAAATTTGTGATTTGGAATCAGGTTCAGGTAAAAACCATATCGTAATCTTTTTTCTGTAAATATCTTCAATGTACAGACACATTTCTGTTACAGTTTTATAATAGTTTAGATTAGATATCTTGAAATATAACTAGACACAATTTTCATCATTCACAAATCCATCTACAGTCCAAATAAAGTAAGAAAAGAAAAGACTATTAAAAGATGAGGTTTAAAACCTACTAGTCTAAACTAGACAAAGAACGGTATTTCTTCCTGTTGGTGAAAAAAGGCTGCCTGCTACATAATATTTTTTAACCGACTTCAAAAAAAGGAGTAGGTTCTCAGTTCGACCGTATATATATTTTTTTTTTAATGTGTGTTCGCGGATAACTTCGTCGTTTATGAACCGATTTTGATGATTCTTTTTTTGTTGGAAAAGAGATATCCCAAGGGTGGTCCCATGATAAGGAAACCAGAATCTGATGATGGATCCCAGAGAAATCGAGGGGAACCTTCGAAAATCGTAGTGCCGACTAGTGCATTTGTTAATTTGAAGCACTACTGTCAAATCGAACTAATGAATTCACCACTGAAAATTGTGAAATAAACAAAATTTTATCAAAAAATTAAAACCGCCTTCAAAAAAACTAAAAAGTTAAAAAATAATATTGCAGCCGATGACTTTTTCGTTCGCATCATAAGAACATTAATTTGTTTTATAGAAGTCGGTGTCAAGTCAAGCCAAAAAACTAATGCAAGCCCTTTCGCGAATCGGCTTGACAGCGACTTCGATAAAACAAATTAATGTTCTTATGATGCGAACGAAAAAGTCATCGGCTGCAATATTATTTTTTAACTTTTTAGTTTTTTTGAAGGCGGTTTTAATTTTTTGATAAAATTTTGTTTTATATTTTGCCACCGGCCGCGGCCGAGGACTATCTATCCACCCTGTAATCACCTCTCCATCGCCACCGGCATGTGCTGTGATAAACCTAATATAAATCACTGCCTCCGTAGTCTAATGGTTAAGAGCGTTAGCTCTCGACACGGAGGTTGTGAGTTCGATTCCCACGGGGGACACCTAGTGATATGTGACTTTGTGCGTTTTTCCCCAGTTGGTTAGGATATTGCAGGCTGAATCACCTGATTGTCTGAAAAAGAAAGATGATTCCGTGCTTCGGATGGCACGTTAAGCCGTTGGTCCCGGCTACTATATCTGGTGGTAGTAGTCGTTACATAAAAACCACGTCAGAGGCCGTAAGGCGGTCTGAAAAAACTCTGACACCAGGGCTCTGCCCTGCCCACATGATAAGTAAAAGTAGAACCAAATATAAATGAATTTGTGTTTTTTGTGTATACCTGATGATGCGATGCAGCAACCAGTACGGCAGTGTGTGGAAGCTGACCTGGTGATCCCGGCTGGATGCCATCCTCAGCATGGTGTAAGCCGTCAGGAACGACGACATCAGGAAGAAGGTCTGCACGACGCTGGTGCCGTTCGCGAAGATCATTGTTCCAAAGCCTTTGTACAACTGCGCAACAAAACTATGCACTTGTCATAGTGGTAGAATATTAAGTATAATTACCAATAAATTAATGTATATTCGAGTTGGCACCATCGACTAGCTCTAAAGGACAAGTATCCGGAGCCGTAAAATATATTACGAAAAACAACAACCAACTGTTCTGACAATCATGTTTTGTGACTAATTATTGGTAATTATAATCGTAGTGAGATATAAGTTATGTTAATATTATGTGTTTGAATTATAATGAATATCCATAATTATAAAGACAGTATTTGTTAAGTATAATCAAATTGTGTTTTACCGTTGGATGTGGTTGGTTTTGCCGCCATTACAGTTTGATTATAAATAGACGTGTCTGGTCATTAGAGGGGATGATTCCTTTACTACTGGTCCGACTAGGATGTCACGCTCTGTCCAAAGTTAAGTATAACTTGTGTGTTACTGTAATTACTGCTCATTTAAATGTCTTTTGTGTAAATCGTGTCGAATCGAAAGTAAATTAAAGATAATAAGTAGACTGATTCTCATGTTTCATTATAAATAATCACTGCTACCCATTTATTCTATAACACACTAAACAATTTTATAGCCTCTGAGTGTAAAGCGGTAACCGCTATTAGGCAGTGAGGTCTGCTTTCTTGTCTCTCTCCTCCACTTTGCTCTATCATGGACTACTGCTGCATTTTGCTCTATGGCCGTATACTCAGGTTGAACTCTTATTATATTCTACAGATTTCTGTGACTTGGGTCTTCTTTTTGACTGATGCATCAATTATGAATCTACAGATCCAAATCTGTTCAGCCGTTTATGCGTGATAGCGGCGCGGCGCCCGCTATTTCGTACGCCGTACACGCAGACCACTGACTTTAGACTGGTCCCATAGGCTTGGTTGTTCAGTTTGATGGTCTGATCATCCGCATACCATTAAAATAGTTTCAGCTAATTTTGTTGAAGCTTATAATAATTATATTTTTAAGAATTTAATACACGAACATAAAACTGAGATTGGTGGGACGATTAAACGATTGATAAGATAGTTTTTGGTTTTTAAAAGTTTACAATTTGATATGGACTTTGGCCTATGGATGTTTAATGAAAGAATACAATACCCTTTCTAAGAATTCCGGGTTGTACATGTAGGATGAGTGCTCCATGAAGAGAGAGTGCCCCAGGATTATCATAATTAAGCACAATATTCTGAAAAACAATAAGTATATTAATTAATATTGAGACAATGTCCAGACATGGTTCCTGCTACAACTTACTCGCTCAAGCCTCAAGAGACAAGCACGTATCCAGACTTTGGGTACGGGGGGACATTCATTTTCGGGGGGATTTTCATTGAAAAACGATTAAAAAAATTATAACAGCTGTAATCACTGTTCCATACAAATATTCTGATTTCGGAGAGGATTAATCCCACCTATCCCACCCCCTGGATAGGCGCTTGTTCAAGAATATGCTTAGAATATGTCAGAGATATTGGCTTTACCAGTGATACAGCTGCATCTTTACATATAATCGTTTTGAATACAGACTAGATTAGACCGTATTCTTTCTAAGAAGTCTACACAGAATTTTATTGTAGTTGAAGACATTATAACTAAGTATAGTTTGTTTTTATAACAGTATTCTGAATAATTTATTAATGTAAATGGTTGATAGTGTCGTTGCCTTTTTATTTAAAACACATTATTCCATTTAAAAATTACCTGAACAAACTGAGCTACTGAAAGTGTCGGTAGCGCATTGCGGAGAGCTATGGAAACTCAATCCAGGTTCCCAGCACCCAAAGCAAAACCTAGGTTGGAATCCGCACGAACTTCATGTCATGAACCAATGAGTTTTTCTAACTGATGTACGTAATACCGACTGCTCTCAAACGGTGAAGGCAAACATCTTGAGGAAACCTGCATAGGTTTAAGAAGAAATTCCGATGCGTATGTGAAGCTTACCAATACGCATTGGGCACGCGTGGTGGACTAACGCCCTTATACCCTCCCTGTACCCTGCAGTGGGACGTATATACGCTGTGATGATGATTCGAGACCCTATACGCCCATACACCCTCCCTGAGAGTAGGCCTGTGCCCTGCAGAGGGACGTATATAGGCTGTGACTTAGAGGATATCCTCTAAGGGCTGTGATGATGATGATGAACTGAACTACTTCACGAGCTACCGACAATCGACAGAGCTGCTTACGTGGAAGCGATTTCGAATGTTTAAACTAACAAGAATTAATTTCTCTCAAAATAATATAGATAACACTGATTTAAAAACATACTTCAAGCCTCCAAGAGGGCTGAGCATCTTCAGCGCCGGATCCCTTCCTGGGACATCGTGGTTGAAGGTCAGACGCCGCCAGTTCGCTACCAGAGACCACGCCTGGATGTACGGGTTCGCTGCAATCACATCTCGATACTTTATACACAAGCTGCCTACTCATCGAGCTCTATCAGACGGGTCAACCCTTGATTGATTGTTGGTTGGGCTATTGCAAGCAATTAAGAGTCGTTATGTAACACTGCGACCATCGCTGGTCTATTGTGTTCGCCACAAGCTCACTCATATTTTACGCATAGACCTCAAACTTATGGTATTTTTTCTTTTCATTCTCGGGTATGTAGCACGATGTTTTCCTTCACCACCGAGCTAGGGATAATGATTTAAATACAACGTTACAAAAATTCCGTAGAACTTTGTGGTACAGGCAAGGAATCGAACCACTGCCTCGTGATTGAGTCGGTAGCTCTCTTCCATCGATCGGTTTTCCTACCCTTCATACTTACGTTTGGTATCGTGGCTGCGCAACAGATCATGCGCAGTAGCCAGCAGGTTGGCCAGCACTATGAGCCCCACGCAGTAGGCGAAGCCAGTGTCAAGAGCGTCCACCGGGCGCTGGTGGTGCCCCGCCCTGCAGTACTGCAGCTCGAGGAGCCGCGCCGTCAGCCCGTGGGCCTGCCTCGTGTGGCGGTCCACGCAGCGCGCGAAGCGCTCCGGGGCGCTGGGGCCGCCGTCCGCGTGGCCGCAGCGCGAGCTGATGCAGTACCCTCGGTGCACGAGCGAGCGGTTGAAGTGGTCTTTGTCGCTCGAATACACCTAGATACAATATTTGCTGATTTGTAGTGGAGAAGTGAAACCAGATAAGAATAAGAAAAGTAATATTAAATGCCATGGGACATGGGACTTTTAGGGTAAGCCAGGGAGCAGTAATCTGGTGGCCACGGAACCAGTTCTGGAGCTTCATCATCATCATCATAACCTGTATACGTCCTACTGCAGGTTAGAGCCCTACCTTTAGGGTGTATGGACGTTAGTCCACCACGTTAGTTTTTCTTCGGCGTATGCAGGTTTCCTCAAGATTTTTTTCCTTCACCGTCTCAGTGCAGTCGGTATTACGTACTTAAGTTAGAAAAACGCGGATTCGAACCTGGACCTCAAGGTTGAGTTACCATTAGCTCTCCGCAACGCGCCACCGACGCTCTGGCGCTTATCTCATAGAATATTTTTTGCATCAGACTCGCGACAGTGACTAGTAGATAACCTGTAAGATGTCCATCAGTGTATGCTGGTCCTCGGCCCGGAGCTGGAAGCTGCCGAGGCAGTAGGCTCCCCCGGGGGAGGCCAGGCACTCCTTGTAGTCGTCCAGGTCATAGAGCCGCGGCATTCGGTTCCATTGGCCATCTGTGTACAACAGAGATCTTTTATTTATTTTATTTTTATTTTTATTTATTTGGCACAGTAACAAAGTACAAACTAACACTCGATCTTAAAAATATTACACATTAAATTACATCAAATTTGCACCTCAATTATGACTGCGCACAGCATTCTAATACATTGTTACGAATTAACTACACGTGCTTAATTAAACTTTTAAACATTATGAGCTAGGTAGGTTGGTATATGAATAAGTACCTACATGAATAATTTAATTTGACCAGAAAATTTAAGAAACTTGTTACACATTAAAAACGAAAGCAAAAACTTAGTTAACTACAATTCTTGGCGTATCAGCAGCTTAACAGAGCTTGCGTACTGTCCTGGGCTTTGATAGAAAATATCAAGGCTCTTACAATGATCATTATATAACCGGCACATGCGTATCAAAGGACTATTATAAGATACATTAATGGTGGTATTGGGGATAGAAAACAAATCCTGTCTACGAGTGGATCTAATGTTAGGTCTAAGCGAAACGTGGCGAAGAATATCCGTATCGAGCTTAGAGTTTACTATTTTATATAAAGTTATCAAGTCACTGATTTGACGCCTCGACTGCAATGAGTCCAGATTAAATTTACTCAGCCTATCTTTAAAGGTTTGTCTAGCAATTTTAAGCTTTTTAACACTTTAGATACCTCTTCATATCTGTGTTTTCCGATATAATACAAGGTGTAACTAAACACTCTAGTAGGACTACGTCTACAACCTTGGAGGCGCTATCCTATTGCCATCGCTCGCGCGATCATGCGATCGTCCGACAAAAATAATTGTGCCGCTGTATCCTATATAGAAGGTCGTGCTATCATGAGATGCGATCGAATTGTTCTATTTCTATTCAAATATAAGTATGTTTAAACGCACAGTGGCACAATGATTTTCGTCGGACGAACGCATGATCGCGCGAGCGATGGCAATAGGACAGCGCTTATAGGGAGATTCTAGGAGACGTAATCGATTAATGGACTTATACGCTGCGTATTTCAATACCTATGATTATTGGGAAATCAATAATGTAATAGCTTCACCACTAATATCAGCATCGCCGACCGCGAACCCCACTGACGCCGCCGCCCAGGTGAGCCACAACCACTGAACCATCTCGTCCAGTGAACTCGCGTCAAAAACTGCGTGCAGCACGTACCTACGCATTTATTTATATTATCCATCATTAATTATGTGACATTGTGAATAACACCTGATAAATAAAAGTAAATATTCCAAATTATAAACAATTTTTAGGATTCCGTAGTCAACAATTAAGGAACACTTATAGTTTCGTCATGTCTTTTCGTCTGATCGTACGTTGAAAATTCTCTTTGAATTTCTCTTGGAAAGATGTTCAGTATGATTGTAAATGGCCTTTTAAAGTCATGCAACTGTCTGCACTGCTATACACAAACTGCTGTATCCTCGGACCACAGGCAACCCTTCCTACTCGTGTTTGGTATCGTGGCTGCGCATGCGCAACAGATCGTCCGCAGTACCCAGCAGGTTGGCCAGCACTATGAGCCAGTAATGTAATATCCAGAGCATCCACCATGCAGATACAAATATTCATGACTTGGGCACAATCATTCGTGTTCATATTTCCCCCTTGCGGGATTCGAACCTGCAAACCTTGGCCAAGCAGGCAGGTTCACTGCAGACTGAGCTATCGATCCAGTAGTAATTGGGTCATTATTTTATTCAGGGTACCATAATCCGGTCCCCTTCAAAGGCAACGGAACAAATGCAATTTTGTTAGTAAAATAAGTTACTTGGTTACTGTTAGCTGCTACTGGTAGCTACCGAATAAGAAACCAGGAGTGCGATTTTTGAAACTCATTAGTCGAACTCAGCAGTGGTAAATGTCAAAATTACGAGATACGCATCTTTCTACTGCTGATTTGACATTCAAAAATCATACTCCAGGGGTGCCATTTTTGAAAGTCAAATCCGCATTAGAAATATGCATATCTAAATACATTTTCAACGCTGAGTTCAACATATGAGATTCAAAAATCGCACTCGTCTTAGAAAAACTTAGGACTTATTAAAGTAAAATACTATACTTTTTTGCAAATAACGGTAACTCAGTTGTTTGTGTATGAAATGCAATATAATTTTGAGGGACGATAACGCAGTGTTTATTTTGCTGAAAAAACATCAAAAAATTTAAGAAGTAGCAAGAAAACATCGCTGCAAATGTCTTTAATGATTACTATACACAACAATGAACAAAAATAGGCATAAAACGGTAAAAAAAGACTTAGAGAATTTATACAATAAAAGAAAATAAAATTTTATTCAAATTGTACCCTGAAAAAAATAATGGCCCAATTATTAAAGGTATTCAGATTAATGCAGTCCATTTGTATGCAGTTCGTACTAGTAATCGCGGGTCAAATTAGTACGCTATTAATTCTGTAGGTCGACTATATACGACAACTCGATCAACTGGTGACTGAAAGGACAACCGCCGCTCTCCCTTGAAAAAATACCTTAAAATTTATAGAAGTTTTGACTGAAATCAAATGGGGGATAAGTTATGGGGTTTTATAAAAACGACTCAGATAGTATCATTTATTTTTATTTAACGAGTTATTTAATCATTTATTATTATTAAATTATAAAAAAGCAGCAACCCCAAAATGGCTGTCAATGTTGTTTAGTAGGAGGTGTTGCAAGAACAATGTTTTTTTTTATATAAAAATTATAAAAACTAATAAATCATTATAAAATAAACTAATGCCTGCAGTTAGTTTATAGTGTTCCATAGTCCATAATAAAAATAGAAGGACGGTTATACATTTTTGGTATTATGTGCCGGATGTCTTTTCACAAACTTGTCGTCCATAATAACAAAATGGGAATAGGTAAATAATAACCAAATAATGTATTTGTGAATTATGCCAATCATCAGTCTATACAACGTGTTAACAAACTGTCTATAACCAATTACCTAGTAGGGCAGAGAAGGTGGCAAAATCGAACCCACTCTACCTACGCCACTGAGACCGACAGACCTAATAAACATCTAAACTATTATAAAACTGTAACAGAAGTGTGTCTGTACATTGAAGAGAAGATATTTACAAAAAAAAAATTACGACATGGTTTTTACCTGTCCCTGATTCCAAATCACCAATTTTTGAATTTTTTGTCTGTCTGTTTGTTTGTTTGTTTGTTCGAGTATCACGCAAAAACTACTGAACCGATTTTGATGAAACTTTTTTTGTTTGACAGCTTATCATCTGACTTAAAATCTGGTATATAATTTATGCGGACGAAGTCGCGAGTAAAAGCTCGTAGTTAATAAATTATGTCGCCTGTATTAAAAAGAGAACAAAATGTTATTCTGCATACGTCTAATCTTATAAAACGGGAACAATATTTTCTGTAACCTAAGTTTAGATTTGTCACTAATCTGCAATACCCTAATAATAATATCTATCCCCAAGAAATATATTAGTCATCATGTTTATCAAAACTGTCTCTAAGTATAAATCATCAGATTAAATGTAAATTGTATCTTAAATTGTAGTTTGATCACTTTTTTCTATAGCCTGAAAATAAGATCAAGTAAGTCAATCATCAAAATAATAGATCTGTCACCTAATAAATAGATCAGGAGTGCGATTTTTGAAACTCATTCGGTGAGTTCAGCCGTTGTAAATGTCAAAATAACTACGGAGATACCAAGAAGATTACATACCTAAAGAGAAAATTTCAAGCTTCTTGGGAGATACGCATCTTTCTACTTCTGATTTGACTTTCAAAAATCGCACTCCTGAAGTATGATTTTTTAAAGTAAAATCAGAATTAGAAAGATGCATATCTCCAAAGTTATTTTGACATTTACAACTGCTGAACTCACCGAATGGGATTCAAAAATCGCACTCCAGTTCCTTAAAATGCTTAGTTTTCGAGATACAATTTCTTGAAAAGTTACGTCGGCGGAGGCTGTAGCCCAGTCATTTTACGGTTTGAGCCGGGACTAATTATAAATCGATTTTTTTTTTCGCTAGAGCCAATTTGAGCTTAGAAATGTACCAAAATTAAAAGCATATCACGTCAGCAACAGTTCCAATTTTAAAATTTAGATATTATCTCGTTCTAAAAAACCTGATGATAAAAATTTTTTTGCGCATATTTAAGGCTTTACTATTATACATACTTCAAACATGGTGTAAATATTTTTGTCTACGTAGAAGGTTTTGAAAAATACATTCGTATTTTCGAATAAATACCTCATATTTTTAATTTTAATGCCTATTTTATTGGTGAAAAATAATGTATATTGTTAAATCTAATTCAAATTAGTGCATTGGTATTAATATTATTAATTTAAAAGCCTTCTAAGACACACAATTTTGATTTGTATGTTGCGTAAAATTTTTTATTTTAATTTGGTTTAGGATAGTATTTTTGTCACTAAATGGTGCCGGTCACAGTTTAAAAGTCCAATTAATAATTACTCCCTACCCCGCCTAACAAAACTCCGTAAAATGAGTGGCCTACTGGTCGCCGTATCCAACTTAGTTGGTTAGGTTTCGAGGAGCGAAGCGACGACTTCGTCCGCATAAATTATATACCAGATTGTAAGTCAGATGATAAGCTATCAAACAAAAAAAGTTTCATCAAAATCGGTTCAGCAGTTTTTGCGTGATACTCGAACAAACAAACACCCAAACAAACAGACAGAAAAAATCCAAAAATTGGTGATTTGGAATCAGGGACATCTAAAAACCATGTCGTAATTTTTTTTTATATCTTGTATGTATGTACAGACACATTTCTAGTTACAGTTTTATAATAGTTTAGATTTTAAATGGGTGGTTTAGATAGACCATCAAACTAAACAACGCCATCATCGAAATAAAATAAAATAAAAATGTTTTATAATAAACTTGCGAAGTCACAAGCAAAAGCGTAATGTTGTTTTTCACCATAATTTAATTGCACCCAAGTTTCTGATGTTTTTTGTTTGTAGATACCTTTTTTGTGTTCGGAAAAATAAAATTATTTTCTTTAAAAAAACAAGATCAAGGACCTTTTTCAGTTTAACACGTAAAGCTATGACGTAGGCGTTCATAAATTAAATTATACGGAGTTAGGTCGTCAGGTCATTTGACATATTACACGTAGGCTGCATGTAGGTATCTTCTTTGTCTAATACAGGGTGTAAGGAAGAGTATGAATTAAACATAGAGTAAGAAGAGATTGCATATCGGCTTGTTTCTATAGAAAATGTTGTCGCCAACAAAGGGGGTGAAAAACGGGTGAGGGGAGGGTTATACGCTATAAATAAATATAATTTTGACATTTTCAACTGCTAAGCTCAGCGAATGAGTTTCAAAAATCGCACTCCTGTTCCATAACTCAAATGTATGAAACAGTTTTTTTTTTGTTCTGACAGATTTGCTCCACATAGCTAAAGTTGTTCAGTTTGATGGGTAGAATATGTGGTTTAAAGGTTAATTAATGATCCTTTTCCTTAAAGAAAGTAATACCTTCGTTAAGACAGGACATGCAGATACATTGATAGTCATTAAAATCGGGCTATAAAATTTTCATCTAACTAATAGATTTATTGATGTTCTGATGTGATCGAGGAGGAAATATTTAAACTCAGGGCCTCTACCCGCACATTCAAACTTCGCAATTGCGTGAATGTTTTCGTTCCAATGTCAACTCTATTACAATGAAGTGCGGACCGAAACAGTAGCGATATATCGAACATCGAAAGTCCGGGTACAGGGCCTGATACAAGACAATTATCGTCTACGAATTTGTACCTTAATGAGGTACAAATTCGTAGCCAACTGCATGCAGCAGCAGCAGACGACCGACGTGTCGCCACGACACGTCGCAGCGTCACGTCGTTGCGTCATGTCGCTGCAATCATTGATTTCAAACCAGGCCCTGTACTCGGACTTTCGATGTTCGATATATCGACACTGTTTCGGTCCGCACTTCATTGTTATAGAGGACCTGGGCCTCTACCCGCTCATTCGAACTTCGCAATTGCGTGAATGTTTTCGTTCCAATGTCAACTCTATTACAATGAAGTGTGAACCGAAAAAGTGGCGATATATCGAACATCGAATGTCCGGGTACAGGGCCTGACTGCAGACCGCAGCAGCAGACTGCAGCGCCGTATTCCACTGTCAACTTTATCGGTACTGAAATATGTATTATTTTAAATTGCACCCTCCGTGCCCGCCCGTCGAAATGTCAATAGGGTCTGCGGTCGAGCGACAGTGAAGTCCGACCACACATCAGGGCCTCTACCCACACATTCAAACTTCGCAATAGCGTGAACATTTTCGTTCCAAAGTCAACCCTATTTCAATGAAGTGCGGACCGAAACAGTGGCGATATAGCGAACATCGAAAGTGCGGGTACAGGGCCAGTGTCGTGAGCGACGTGTCGCAAGCTACGCAGGGTATTTTATAGAAATACATACAAAGCAGTAGTGTCGCAGCGACAAGGCGTCTGATGCTGCTGCGTGCGGTCGGCTACCAACTTTGTACCTTTAGGTGGCGTTAGAATAGAAAGAAGGGAGGGAGGACTACGAGTAGTGGATTGGTTTGTAGCAAGATTACTGCTGTAATAAACTACTTTTTTGTATTGAATTTCGTACAGCGCTCCTAGTGGTTACGCTGAGAACTAATTCTGCCATACAAAATTGGCGACGCAACTACAGTTAACGTACAGTGAAAACCCATGGCTATCACAACCAAACAAACACAATATCATAAATAATACTGGGTCGTGCATTTACATTATTGAACTGTGACCCAAGGTGGAGATCCATTGTCTCTGCCTACCCTCATCGAACGAATGTATTTATGTCCCTATAATATAAGTACCTACCTAATTAAGAATGACATAAAAAACACGAAACAATATAAATTATTCTTGTCTCATCTCATCATAATCATCATCAGGAAATTCAGGTGTCGCATAAACTTTATAAATAAGAGAGTAGCTCCGCCCCACGTGCAGTTCGAGACGAGAGGTACTGGACGCGATGGCTCAGTGGTTGTGGCTTACCTGCGCGGCGGCGGCGGTGGTGCTGGTGGGCACGGCTGCCGATAAAACTGATATTAGCGGTGAGTCTTTTCAGTAACTAGAGGAATTCGCATCAAAAACTGGGCCGTCTTTACCTGGATGTGCAAGGGGTGCGTGGCCCCCGCGCGGGGACCAAGGGGGTGCGAGGAAATCGTTGCACACCAGTGTTGGGCAAAATGTTTTATTAAAAAACATTATCGTTCTTCTGGCACAGTCGGTTAAAAACGACACAAAGTAAAATAAAAGCGGTCAAGTGCGAGTCGGGCTACTCGCGCACCGAGGGTTCCGACCCACACAACCACAGAACATTATTAACTTAGAAAAAAAAACTTTTTTTGTCCGGGACCTTTAGCGCAAGACCGACTAACATTTGACCGGTTTTTAGTATTTGTTGTTATTCTGTAGAGCTTGCTCTATACTCACACAAAGTTTGACGCTTGTATGTATTATCGTTTTTACGATAGAGCTTGAAGTAAAAACATTGATAAAAATTAGTTTCTTGTCAACAAGAAACTAATTTTTATCAATGTTTTTTTGAACCCCCCTTAATTTTTAACTTTTTGACATTTTTATTATTTGTTAGACCAGAAAGATGGGTCAATGACATTAGGAAGCACGCGGGTCCGAACTGGATTCATAGGGCAAGGGACAGAACGTCATGGAGAAATATGGAGGAGGCCTATGTCCGAAGACGGACTGATCAAGGGCCGTGATGGATGGATGGATGGATTATTTGTTAACAAATCCGCCGTAAAAACGCATAATCTGAGAATTTCAACTATCTAGCTATTACGGTTCAAAAGTTACAGCCCTAAATAGGTAGGACAGACGGACGGACGGACAACGTAGGCTTAGTAATACGGTCCCGTTTTCACCCTTTGGGTACGGAACCCTATAAATGAACACTATGATAATACTTTCTAACTTGGACTTTGAAAAGCCTCAGAGAGTTCATGAGCATCATTAAACACAACGAAAAATTATACCTACCTTTTTTTCGCTATTGTGATTAGGCGCATTTTGTGAGTTTTTTCCTTAACCCTTCGTCGTGGTGGCTTACGGATTTTAGTTCTTCAAATTATTAAGTGATACATTATTATTAAAAACATAACTAATGTACCTATACATATATATAAGTACCTACTTAATATCTTAAGCCGCGTTCACATCACATGACTTTTGGCCGCTATAAAACACTTTGTACAGGGTTCAACTTATTTGGGGATGATCAGACCATCAAGACAATTTGTCATTATATGCTCCTGAACAATTTCTGCTACCGTGCTACCGTGACTGCTTCAACTCCGTTGTTGGCACTAGTATAAATTATAATAGCCATCGACTAATGAAGCTCTTTCCACACCAGATGAGCAATACTTCAGCATGCCAGCGCTGTACCAAATGGACCACTACGAGCAATGCATGTCCTCCCCCAGGGGAAAGTTCTGCCTCGGCGACTTCCAGCTCCGGGCTGAGGATCAGAACCCACTAATGGACATTATGCAGGTAACTATTGTCATCAACTTCATGAACTTTGTTCATTTTCCATTCCTATCAGAGGTTGGATATCTTTGACTTTTGAATCCATCTAGAACTGACCTAATGTTGTATCTAGATGTACTCGAGCGACCACGACCACTTCAACCGCTCGCTCGTGCACCGAGGGTACTGTATCAGCTCGCGCTGCGGCCACGTGGACGGCGGCCCCAGCGCCCCGGAGCGCTTCGCGCGCTGCGTGGACCGCCACACGAGGCAGGCCCACGGGCTGACGGCGCGGCTCCTCGAGCTGCAGTACTGCAGGGCGGGGCGCCACCAGCGCCCGGTGGACGCTCTGGACACTGGCTTCGCCTACTGCGTGGGGCTCATCGTGCTGGCCAACCTGCTGGCTACTGCGCACGATCTGTTGCGCAGCCACGATACCAAACGTGAGTAGGAAGGGTTACCCCGTCTGATGGAGCTTGAGGAGACAGCTTGTGTATAAAGTATGAAATGTGATTGCAGCGAACCCGTACATCCAGGCTTGGTCACTGGCAGCGAACTGGCGGCGTCTGACCATTGATCACTATGCCGAGGGGTCCTCTGGGGACCCGGCGCTGAACGTGTTCATTCCAGTTGGCGGTATCAGGTATGCATTACAATGCTTTAGAATATAACTGATAGACAAAGGCATTAAAAGTCGGAGTCTTCAATATAGGCAAGATTTACGCACATTTAATTCAGCCCCTTTTACAATTCTGCCCTTACGACCTCTGACGTGGACTACTACCACCAGATATAGTAGCCGGGACCAACGGCTTAACGTGCCATCCGAAGCACGGCATCATTTTTCTTTTTCAGACAATCAGGTGATTCAGCCTGCAATGTCCTAACCAACTGGGGAAAAACACACAAAGTGAGATGTCACTAGGCGTCCCTCGTGGGAATCAAACCCACGACCTCAAAATTTTCAAAATATGATTTTTAAATGTATGCAACTTAAGGGACACTGGAAATTTTAACATCGCAGAGTGCTGGGCATGGCGCTGATGATACTGGGGCACACGCTCGTCATTCAGTACCTCGGCTACATCCACAACCCTGAGTTCTCCGAAGTGGTATGTACCTATTCACACAGACCAGCACCAGCACCAGCACGCCTAGCATTACTGGGGCACACGCTCGTCGTTCAGTAACTCGGCTACATTCACAACCCTGAGTACTCCGAAGCGGTATGTACCTGTTCACACAGACCAGCACCAGCACCAGCACGCCTAGCATTACTGGGGCACACGCTCGTCGTTCAGTACCTCGGCTACATTCACAACACTGAGTACTCCGAAGCAGTAGGTATGTATTCACACAGACCAGCACCAGCACCAGCACAGCTAGCATGATTTCTCTTCTTGCGCGCGACTCGGCTTTATTCCATACTACCTACTTGTCGCGGCAAGGCTCCGAAAACACGGGAAACGGTTATTTTTTATGGAGCAAAGTCAAATTGCGCGCGTGTAGAGAAATCATACTAGACATCGAGCAGATTTTTTAATTAGGTAAAATATTTTAGGTTACACGCCAAACACCCTAGAAATATTTAAACTGACAATCAGACTGAACAACTTTCACTATGGAGCCAACATCGAAATCGCGAACAAAAAATCTGCTGTTTCTTTGCTGTTTCATACAAAACTGCAATACCTATTCGACAGTTAATATTTTTGACGCGATCTCAACTTCAACCTTGGTCCCGTAGAGAAAGTTCTTCGAATAAGCGCACCAAGGAGTGGAATGCCCTGTGAGCGAAGCGAGCTCCACTTTTCTCTGCTCTACTAATTGGTTAGAGACAGAGCTCAATCAATCAATGATATTTTTCCCGAATATGCCACCCCTAGTATATTGCCCCCAGGGGCGTTTGCCCACCAGCCCCCTTCGCTACGCTACTGATTAAGTAGGTATACAGTGTGTAAGTGACAGCCTAGCAAATACTGAAACGGTGAATTCAGACCATCAAACTGAACAAGTTTCACCATGAAGCTACCCTCAGGAAACGTGAAAAAAATCTACTGTTTCATACATTTGAGTCGAGTAAGTACAGCAAAAATTCACGGAGCAGCTGATTGTTTTCGCGTTTACTGAAGGTAGGTCCATAGTGAAAGCTGTTCAGTTTGATGGGCTAAATTCACCGTTTCAGTATTTGCTAAGCTGTCTTGTATGTTGTGCCCCTTTACGAGAAATAAGGCAAACTTGACTGAAAAGACCTTGATTGAAAAGACAAGCCCTGCAGTGATTGTTAATTTTAACTATTGCGCAGGTGCACAAAAGCTTTGCAACGGTACTCATCCGGAACGGCACCACCATCGTGCAGATCTTCTTCCTGCTGTCGTCGTTCCTGCTGGCGTACACCATGCTGAGGGTAGACTCCAGACAGGGTCACCAGCTCAGCTTCCGATCTGTTATACGAGACGAAAAGGATATGTTTTTTAAAAAAAAGGATTTTATTTAAGAAGTATGAGTCTCTTTATTTGACTTCAAAACAGAAAGGATTTTTATTGACCCAGCAAATTAGTCATGTGGCTTTGGCAATGTCCCGACGCGAACTGGCTCTTGTCTCTGGATGATATGCTGATGCGACATCTTGGGGGTTGGGGGGAAAGATATGGCTCAGCATATTACTTAACATTTATATTTTATAACATCTCCCCGTTTAAAAGTAAACTTCGACTTTTAATGAAAACGAAGTTTATGGTTCGGATGATCTGAGTCTAGGAATAGGAGCAGGGATTTCATCTAGTTCTATTTCTGATGCTTTTAAGTCATTATTTTTTTTTTTACTGATGCTCTTAAATAGAGTTTGACATTTGCTGAGTCTAACAATTTTATAAGACAAATAAACAATAATAACTATAACTACAATTATAATAGTAGAAGAGTAATAATTGCCGTATGCTATGATATGCGGTTTTTCAATAATTTTGTCAAGGTCTTTCATTAAATTGTTTGAAATTATAGAATTTCGTTTAAATATTGAATCTATATTTGAGTTTTTTACGTCAAGCAGAGGCAAGTTCGATTGTACTTGGTTGAATTTTTTATAATTACAGCAACTGTCGTTAATTAAATCGAAACTACTTGGTTCTATATTTCTTGATTCTACAAATGTATCAAATTTGGGTGTAAGTATTGAATCCTTACAGTAACCGGTACAAGTGTTAGGTAAAGTTATTATTCCGGTACCAAAAATATCGATTTCGGAGTTTTGACCATTCTGACAATCTACCGATAATTTTGATTTCTGTGACATTACAAAAATCCACTTATTGTTTTGTAATGGTTGCCAAATTTCAATGTTCCCATGTAAAAACTTGGTTTCACATTGTTTTGGTACTGTATTTAAAACTTTTGTTATTATTTCGCTCTCACAAATAGGAGTACTAGATGTAGAATAAACATCGTTAATACACAAATAAAAACGGCTATATATTACTCTGCATTCCTTTAAATGATCTAGCTTACAATAGTGCGACTTATCTCTAGTTATACCTATGTATTTAGTAGAAGGAATGATAACGGTATAGGAGTTAGGTGCAGAAATATTATGTGCCATAGGAAATGGTACACTTTGATACAGGTTGTATTCATTCGGATTTACAAGTGGTATTTTTAGTACAAACACTATTTTATTGTCTGCATAGTAGCTAGCTATTTCTGAAACATTTAACAGTATGTGAATGTGATCTAATACCAAAGAGACTGGTAGTTCTTTGGATTTAGGTAGAAATCTATAGTTTTCTACTAGGTCTGTGTATAGCTGATCGGGTGTTATAATGTTTGTATTCAAAATGTTAACTTTGCTAAACATAATAGCATTCAATATATCTTCTAACTTAAAAGATAGGGCTAACAAACTATTCTCTAAGATATTCAATAATTCTAACATTTTAGATCTTATTAGTAACTTATTAGTGACAGTGGACATTTCCTTGGAATGCATAATTAGCGTTTCAATTGCGCTATTTAGACTTTGTTCATATGTACTTAGTTTATTTATAATTTCTTTAAATGAAGACAAAGTGGAGGTTGTAACCAAAATATTATTTTTAACCAGTTTTGCTAATTCCTTTTCATCATTCTGTACGGCATGAATGGCGTTGTTATACATTATGGCATCATTTTGATCCATAGTTCCAAACAAATGTTTGAAAACTGTGCCTACACCTCCAAACCATGCTGATCTTTTTGACTTTTTATTAGACATTAGGTGAGAAATTGATTTGAAATTTTTAATAATATCATTATAACGTGTAGACAATGGTTGTATCATATTATGACATTCTGATTCTCGGAAAACATCGCTCTGTTTGCACAGGTACCTTGCGGTGCCTATCACACCGTTAATGTTTTCTAAATGAGGTTGGTAGAATGAAATATCTGCTGGAATGACTACATTTAGACATCCATCAATCAGTTTTAGCGACCCGACAGAATCCAGATATATACCAGGACCCTTCGATGTCGGTTGAACAAAATTCTCTTGTGTTAGGGAGAAGGCACTGTAATAAAGCAAAACAAAAAAATACTTATAATAATTCTTATCTTTCTATTTTAATAACCATTTTAATAATCTAAACCTCTAAAGTAATTAAGTATTATTTGTATCGTCATGGCGAGCTAATTTAACTTCATCGTAATGATGGCATACATGACGACGATTAATAAGCAGGGTTAGAGTGTTTCTGCCGTTAATTTTGACAACTTTATAGGGACCTTTCCAAATAGGTGAAAGCGCCTTTCGTAGCCTCAGGTGATTTTTCAGATATACGTAGTCACCAACATGGTAAGTGACAGGACGAGTATGTGAGTCGTAATTGGTTTTGGATCTTTCTTTGGATCTCTGTATATTCTCTACGGCTTTCTCCCAGGAGTGTTTTAATCTATGCTGGAGCATCTGGACATAGTCATGGTAAGTTACACCAGGTGCAGTATCGTAAATTGAATTGGGGATGTATGGTTTGTAGCCGTACAGCAGTTCGTAAGGGCTGTAGTGAGTTGTGCTGTGTATATTGGTATTATATGTAAGTATGGCTGTATAAACATAACGGTGCCAATCAGTTTGGTTTTCATTGACAAACGATTTAAGGTATTCTTTGAGAGTTGAATGGCTTCTTTCTAGAGCTCCCTGTGTTTGAGGATGGTATGGGCTGGACCACAATTGTTTAATTTTTAGAAATGAACATGTTTGTTTGAATAGTTCGGCTGTAAAGTTAGAACCTTGATCTGTAAGTATTTGTTTGGGCAAACCAAACAAGGATATAAAATGTATTAAACATTCACTAGTTTCTTCAGCTGTTGTGTTACGTAAAGGATAAGCCACTGAAAATTTGGTAAGATCGTCTTGCATTGTGAGGATAAACCTGAGTTTGGCAGTTCCTGCTTCTGGAAGAGGCCCGACGATATCGAGGGCGACACGTTGAAAGGGTGTAGTAGAAGTCGTGGTTATTTCCATGGGTGCACGGTTTACTTTACGTAAGGCTTTGTTAGATTGGCATGATGAACACTTTTTTACGTAGTCCTCAATGTCACTTCGCATATTTTTCCAGCAATATTGTTCTCTGATTCTATTGTACATTCGTGAAGAGCCTAAGTGGCCTGCAATTGGTATGTCATGATTTTCTTTGAGGATTTTTGGAATTTGACTTAACGAAGGGTATATAATGCTGTCATGATGAATGTGAATGTGTATTCCTGTTTTATCGAAGAGGTAGGTGAGCATGTTATATATTTTTACAAAGGAATGTTTATCAAATGGATTTTTGAAGTCGGATATACTAAACTCTTTCACATTTTTATCGGGGTCTATAAGTTCGTTTCGAAGGTTTTTTAAGGATTCAAAAATATCCGGATATGGACAATCGTCGAAAGAATGTACTTTTACATACAGGAAGTAATATTTTTTATTGTGTAAATCCACGCTTTGATAGGAATGTAAGGATTTTTCAGATTGGATAAATTCTTTTGAGCAAGAATAATTGCTCAGAATGTCCTGTATATGAGGCATTGACTCGTCTAAGTCAAGAGAAGTAGGTATAACAATAATTTTTTGTGTGCTTTTGAGCAGGTGTCTATTATGTTCAGAGATATTAGTGTCAGGTTTAGAGTTTGGGAATTTCTTTAAGAAAGTAGAATATGAATCTTCATTTATAGGAGGTACAGGGTTGTTGGAAATCTGCTCTCGACCATTGGTCGAAGCATTTGGAGTTTCTTCGCTACGGAGGGTTCTCGGGTTTTCTAATAGATCCATTATAGAGTCTAAATTTCCGGGAGAGAGTTCAGGATTCGGTGACATTATTGGATTATTTATTAGGTCTTCAATTATGTCAAGATCTCCTGGAGAAAATTGAAGATTTGGAGATGAAGGTTTGGTAGATTCGACTGGGTCGATACATATGGACCCAGGAATAGTGTTATTTTCAGGATTAGGGTTGGATTCAGGTTGGGGTTGTTGAAGGTCATTGGTATCATGGGCATTAATGGGATTAACAGGAAATCTAGAAAGTGCGTCTGCGGGAGAAACGTTTATTTGATGGAAGCCTGACGCAAGATCTAGCGTTGAGAAATATTTGCTCTTACCTAATTGATCTAAGATCTCGGTGATTTGAGGAATGGGATAGGTTTCACCAATAGTCACATCATTTAGCTTTCGGTAGTCTATAACTACTCTCCACTTGCGTTCTCCGGATGCGTCTAATTTTTTTGGTACCACCCATATGGGCGAAGACCAAGGAGACTCTGAAGGTGATATGATGTCTTGGTCAAGCATTTTATTCATTTGATTGTCAACTTCCTTTTTATGGACTTCAGGAAATCTGTAAGTCTTTGTGCTTACAGGGACATCGTTGGTTGTTCTAATTTTATGCTGAATAGCAGGTGTGGATGTGAGTTTATCATCTGGAAGATGAAAAATGTCAGAGTATTGAGAACAGGCTTCAGCTAAGAAGGCCTCTTCGTCGTTCAAGTGAGATGTTCTAAGTAGGTTAAGGACTTCTTGAGTTCGCTTTGAGGTTTCAGGGTAAATATTATTGTTTTCAGATATTGAGGAAACGGTATTTTGATCAAAAGTTTCTAGTTTTAGTTTTAAATTCGGATCTAATGTCACGCTGTCTTCAGACGTATTGACTATGGTAACGTTAATACGGTTATTATCTTTGACCCGGACCATACAGTTTGCAATAAAGAGAGTATCAGACACGTGTTGATCTAGGACAAGACCCTCCTTGAGATTAGGATTGGATACTGGGCATTCGATTACGACTTCTGTTCGGGGTGGTATTGTATACACTGGTTCACAGAACTGAAGTTTCACTGTGATCTGGCCGATTCGAATAGTATTCTGATTGTAGTCAATGTTGCATTCTAATTCATCTAAAAGGTCGTTACCAATAATGCCATCATAAGTAAGGTTAATTTTGTCTATGACATGAAATCTGAATTCTACTGGTAGATTGGTTTTCGGAAACAGTTTGAGGTTGCAATGGCCAAGAGTGAGGAGTGAATCGGTGGTGTCATCAATTCCTTTCAATTTGATTTTTTCTTTTTTCAGGTCGGGCAAATGCGATGTGGAGGATTTCTTTATTAAGCTGACAGATGATCCGGTATCGATAAGAAAGGTTAGAGGGTGATCGGCGACATCAGGATTGAGTAAGATATGGGGCAAGAATCGTTTAGAAATGTTGGACGTGATCTCATGGATTGGACTTAATTGTTTTTTGATTGATTTTATAGTATTTTGGACTTGGGGCTGGTTACCCACGTGATTCTTGGCTTGAGAAGAGTGGACGCTTGCTTGGGGCTGGTTACCCGTGTGGTCCTTGGGTTTAGAAGAGTGGACGCTTGCTTGGGGCTGGTTACCCGTGTGATCCATGGATTTAGAAGAATGGACGCTTGCTTGGGGCTGGTTACCCGTGTGATCCATGGGTTTAGAGGACTGGATGCTTGCTTGGGGCTGGTTACCCGTGTGATCCTTGGATTTAGAAGAGTGGACGCTTGCTTGGGGCTGGTTACCCGTGTGATCCATGGGTTTAGAAGAGTGGATGCTTGCTTGGGGCTGATTACCCGTGTGATCCTTGAATGATCCTTGAAGGGAATGGGTGTCGTTCTTTAATGAATTTTGTTTTGGAAGTTGATGAGGCCCCACGAGACACCTTCGTGAGACCATTACTCGTTTAAATTATGATCAGGATTCCATTCGATTTCGAGTATTTCTTTAGGATCTGGATTTGGCTCGGAGTTACCATCGGTTTGAACTGTATGAACTCGTTGTTGATGATTATTTGGGAATCGTTGATTAGATTGAGATTGGTTGAATGTAAGGGCCCGTATTGGCTGAGATGGATTTTGAGGTACTTTGAATCGATTGTTATTAAACTCACGTTTTTGACATACATCTATAGTGTGGCCTTGGGTTTTGCAATATCTGCAAAAGGGGAGATTTTGGTTATACGAGATGGGGCGCATATTCATATTGCTTGTTCTAGGCGCTTGCTGGCGAATAGGACGTGACATTGAGTTACTATTGCTAGTTGATGGTGCATTATGCTTATGCTGAAGTTTTATAATTTTGTCTTCTGATATAGCCAGGTTTATGGCTTCATTTAGATTGGATGGGTCTTTGTTGCGGACATTGTTTGAAATTTGTGGTGATAAACCGAGTAAAAAAGTATGGAGAGCAAGATCTTCCATAGCTGAGTGTTTTCCATTGAGTTCAGATTTCTTTTTGTTAGAAAGCGTGATTTCAGTAAGCAATTTGGAAAGACATGTTTCGACTCGTAGGGCAAACTGGTTGACAGGCTCATTTGAACCTTGTCGACATTCTTGTAGATCTGCAATCAGATGGGCATAGTGCTTCTTTTCACCAAATTGGCTCTTTAAAAATTCATTGAGTTGTTCCCAGTTGTCAAAGTCTTTGATGGAACAGGCAGATTCCGCTCTTCCCTCTAATTGAGTTAAAATGTATTGGAATAAAAGAGGTTTTTGGGTTTTTGTGGCTAAACTGTAAGCATTATTACAATTGGTAAGAAAAGAGTTTAATTTTTCCCGTGAACCGTCAAACGGTTTAATAAATTTGAATAGTATGGAGATATCAACTTTTTCTTCAACGGGTTTTTCGTCTCTATTTGCCATTATAAAGAATGTAAGTTGAACGGTGTGATAGACGGCCGACGATTCTGATGTTTACACTAACCGTTGATAGATAAGAACTTAGCGTGTATCAAATTACTATTAGTGTGAAGCGTCTATACTTTGAAACTACTAGGTATAATGTCTCTATGTAGGATTGGATGAATAACACTGATTTAAATTTAGCACTTTCACTTTCTTTCGCGAAAATTAATGAATGGATACACTTACGGGAGAGCACTGAAGAGGAGGAACAGGAACATGTTACGTTACTTCCGGACACGATGATGATGATGATGATATAGCGATACTGCAGCTGAATTATGGAGCTGAGACCTGGATACTGGACACTGGAGCTGATCGCTGGATACTGAAGCTGACCGCCGGATAATGGGGCTGGTCACTGGTCACTGGAGCTGATCGCTGGATACTGGAGCTGGTCACTGTATAGGTACTGGAGCTGGACACTGGATACTGGAGTTCGGCGTTGGATGATATATTTCTTTTTCAGGGACAATTAGAGATGATGAATAGTCTTTGAAGGACACTGATGCTGGGTAAGGTTAATGACACTAAACTGCACTGGGTAGAGTCACTGGCACTAAATATGGTCACTGGCACTAAGGTCACTGGGTGCACATTCAGGATGTATGTAATTTCAGAGACGGACCGTAGGTATTCAAAATTAATGAATCCCACCGCTGCCACCAATGTTATACGAGACGAAAAGGATATGTTTTTTAAAAAAAAGGATTTTATTTAAGAAGTATGAGTCTCTTTATTTGACTTCAAAACAGAAAGGATTTTTATTGACCCAGCAAATTAGTCATGTGGCTTTGGCAATGTCCCGACGCGAACTGGCTCTTGTCTCTGGATGATATGCTGATGCGACATCTTGGGGGTTGGGGGGAAAGATATGGCTCAGCATATTACTTAACATTTATATTTTATAACAGATCGCTACCGTACTATCTGCTCCATCGTATCATCAGGTAACTACAAACAACCACACTCACTTGCACATACTTTTTAGGGTTCCGTACCCAAAGGGTGAAAACGGGACCCTATTACTAAGCCTACGTTGTCCGTCCGTCCGTCCGTCCGTCCGTCCGTCCGTCCGTCTGTCCGTCTGTCCGTCTGTCCGTCTGTCCGTCCGTCCGTCTGTCCTACATATTTAGGGCTGTAACTTTTGAACCGTAATAGCTAGATAGTTGAAATTTTTTTATAATCTATTTGTTCGATTTGTTCTATAATCACACTAAGTTTGACGCTTGTATGTATTACCGTTTTTACGATAGAGCGTGAAGAAAAAACGTTGATAAAAACTAGTTTCTTGTTGAGAACCCCCCGTAATTTTTAACTTTTTGAAATTTTTATTATTTCTTAACAAATCCGCCGTAATAACGCATAATCTGAGAAAATTTCAACTATCTGGCTATTACGGTTCAAAAGCTATAGCCCTAAATAGTGAATTAATTATTATAACACTTTATTGTACACACGGACATAATAATACATGAAGTTGAGAAAACATGTACAAAGGGCGAGCTTATCTCTGAAGAGATTTCTTCCAGCAGACCCGTAAAAGAGACAGTTAATAATTACAAGGCAAACTTATTGTGTACGAACAAACAGTATAAATAAATGCATGCATGCATATGCTCACGACTATATTCCCCGAGGGGGTAGTCAGAGATATTCTGAAACATCAGAACATCCACAAAAAAAAAAAAAATACATATATTATACACCACTAGTTTTTAATTACTAACGTAACTTTAAGGGTGTATTCAGACCATGAATCTAAACAACTTTCCCAAAGAAACATGGGTCGAAAAACGAGAAAATTTTTTGGACCTCCCATACAAAAGTGCGGATCGGCCGATCGATTTTGTATGGGAGGTCCAAAAATTTTTCTCGTTTTTCGACCCATGTTTCTTTGGGAAAGTTGTTTAGATTCATGGTCTGAATACACCCTTAAAGTTACGTTAGTAATTAAAAACTAGTGGTGTATAATACATACCTACAACATACAATATTATCAAAATATATATATATATAAATATCACTAAGGTAGAGAAAGATAGTGCTCTTTCGTTCTCTTTTTAAATACAGCTATAGTTTTAGAGTCGCGACTGTCGGCGGGGAGTGCCGACATTCGCGACTCTAAAACTATAGTAGTACAGACGGACGGATAGACGGACGGACGGACGGACAACGTAGGCTTAGTAATAGGGTTCCGTTTTCACCCTTTGGGTACGGAACCCTAAAAAAGCAATATTGCGATGAATTCAAAAGACAGTTGTCTACTACGAATAAATAAACGTAGTTGCCTACCAACGAAGCACCGCTACTAAAACGGAAATAAAGATTATGGATTTATGAATAAAAAATTGGGGTTATAATTTTATAATTTACGAGCTTTTACTCGCGACTTCGTCCGCATAAATTATATACCAGATTTTAAGTCAGATCATAAGTTATCAAACAAAAAAAGTTTCATCAAAATCGGTTCAGTAGTTTTTGCGTGATACTCGAACAAACAAACACCCAAACAAACAAACAAACAGACAGACAAAAAATCCTAAAATTTGTGATTTGGAATCAGGGACAGGTAAAAACCATGTCGTAATTTTTTTTTGTAAATCTCTTCAATGTACAGACACGCTTCTGTTACAGTTTTATAATAGTTTAGATTTAATTTTGATCCTATCTTACGTTAGGTTGTTGCCGGTTCATATGTTCGTGGTGGGACTGTCGGCGACGTGGTGGTCCCGTGTGGGAGACGGCCCACTGTGGGGACCACTGGTGGGGAGCCAGGAGGCTCGCTGCAGAGCCAGCTGGTGGGCCCATGCGCTCTTCATCAACAACTTCATCAAGACTGAAAATGTTTGCTTGCTACACACGTGGTATGTGATAGTGGTTTTTTAAATGGGTGGTTCCTTGGGCAAAAATACGATACAAAGACCACAAAATCTGACATGCTCGGGAAATTAGTTAGTTATGTTATAAACTTGGCCACAGATACTTGGCTACAACTGCCAAGAAGGTGGGTAACATTAAATTAACATTTTTAAAAGAGAGAGGGACGTAGAGATTTTATTTTCTTTTAATAAATCATTGCAAATTGTGTTTATTGTAACATGAATCTATATTATATTTTATTACCATGCCCCGGGCGGCACTTTACTAGGGGCGGCTAATTCTAATTCGGGAAAAGTATAGATTGATTGAGCTCTCTCTACAACCAATTTCGTAGAGCAGAGAAAAGTCAAGCTCGCTTCGCTCGCTCGAAGTTCATAAAGAGTTCTGACCACAGCTGTGATGTGGTGCTAACATTTTCGAGCTAGCTTCGCTTGAACCATAGCTTTTACTTAGGTTACTTTGCACATCTTTCATACGCAAAAAGCTCAGGCTCCAACCAATTCGGATTGAGGAGAAAAAGTTTAAATTTTTTATTGGATAAAAAAAAAAAATTCTGATCACAACTCGTTTAATTGTGTTAAAAAATTACAAGTTCGCTTCGCTCGCTCTGTTTGTTTTTGTGTAGGTCTTTGGTAGCGGCAAAATCGGTCTGTGCCCCGGCCCGGGCGACAGAAACCCACGCTACGCTACTGATAATAAAAGCGGTCAAGTGCGAGTCGGGCTACTCGCGCACCGAGGGTTCCGTACCACACCTCTACAGAATACAACATTATTAACTTAGAAAAAAACTTTTTTTGTCCGGGACCTTTAGCGCGAGACCGACTCACACTTAACCAATTTTTAGTATTTGTTGTTATTCTGTAGAGTATGTTCTATAATCACACTAAGTTTGACGCTTGTATATATTACCGTTTTTACGATAGAGCGTGAAGAAAAAACGTTGATAAAAACTAGTTTCCTGTTGTAACCCCCCTTAATTTTAAACTTTTTGAAATATTTGATATTTGTTAACAAATCCGCCGCAATAACGCATAATCTGAGAAAATTCAACTATGTAGCTATTACGGTTCAAAAGTTACAGCCCTAAATAGGTAGGACAGACGGACGGACGGACAGACGGACAGACGGACAGACGGACAGACGGACAGCCGGACGGATGGACGGATAACGTAGGCTTAGTAATAGGGTCCCGTTTTCACCCTTTGGGTACGGAACCCTAAAAACGAATGGGTTCCTATTAAAATGTTAGTATTTGTGCAGGTACGTGGCGGCGGACATGCAGCTGTACGTGCTCACGTGCGCGCTGACGGCGGCGCTGGTGCGCTGGCGGCGCGGCTCCGCGCTCGGTGTGCTCGCCGCGCTGCTGCTCGCCTCCGTGCTCGCCAACTTCCTCGCTGCCTACTACTGGCACTTCAAATCCGTTGGTGCTATTTCATTTCCTGAGTAAGTATTGCATAAAACCTTTCTTAGATCTACAGCGATGTATTGGAACCCAGCGGGCCGAAAACCTGGCCAAGGAAGGGGCACTATAGTATTGAAATGAACTGCCCTAAACGCCGGCGGGTCACAATAACAATAGATTTTCCATTGTTTGTCGGTCATTTGGCAGTCAAAGCCTTAAAGCAGTACCTACCCCACGGAATTATAATATAAGAGTACAAGCAGAAGCAGTTACGTAATATTAAATAGTAAAAAAGCCACTTATCCTCCGCGATACCTAAGAACGTCGATGTCATGTTATTGCTTCATTTAGTTTAACTTTTGGCTTGTTCTATGTAATTTTGCAAAATTAGGTCAATTATTAAGATGGAAAGGAAGAGGACTCGAGATTTGGTTACCTTTTACCTACCTTCTCGTATGTTAAGAACTCCTTAATACTTAATGATTACAACAGCACATGAAATCAAATTAAAAATTGCTTCTTTCAGTGATTTCTCAAACTATTCGTCGCTACATTCCCCTTCATCTACCATTCTGTTTGTTTTCGTTCGCAGGGTAGTAAGGGTTCTATACGCGGGAAGTCCGTCGTTCAACTGGATGTACAAGATGCCGTGGTCCAGTCTCCCAACCACCCTGACTGGGATCGCCAGTGCCTTCATCTTCCATCACGTTCAGCAAACCGGTTATAATTTTCAGGATAATAAGGTAAACCTTTGATAAGTTGAATTTTGCCATTTCGAAAATGTATATGGAAGAGGCAATATTTTTAATTATTTAAAGTCTGCATGAGACATCTGAAGCTACACCACATATGGCCCGTATACATTTTTTTGTGCAATAAATGCCTTGTTTACATTCATACTATTGCCCCACAATATAATACCGTATCTAAGGACAGAGCCAATATAGGCGTGGTAAACCGCAATTGCTGTCCTTCTTGACGCTACCTTTGTCAATTTATAAAGTGCAAAGACAAACCTATTTATTTTTTTCAGTTAATACGTGTTGCGTATCACCTCTCGCTCACGCTGATGTTTGTGTGGGTGTTCTCTGGGTTCTGGACGAAAGACCTGACGTCGCCGGTCGCCACGGCGCTGGTCGCGGCGCTCGAGCGGCCGGTGTTCGCGCTCCTCATGGCCGTCAAGATCTTCGGCGTCCTCACTAACATTGGCTGTGAGTTCTTATTCACTTTAAAAAACCGGCCAAGTACGAGTCGGAACTCGGGCATCAGTGTTCCGTACTACCAGTTGTTTAACATGGGTCATTGTTGACAACCACCATAAATTGACACTCGCTTAGTATGTTGTCACATAGTAACTGAAGAGCATTTTACACTAGTGATAGTTTTTTAGGTATAGATAAAAAACTATCCAAGTTAGTGCCACCCTGATAATTTTCCCACCTTCTGCACGTTATTTCTGATGTTCATGATTTTTTTTTTCAGGTCTTATACGGCTATATTTTTTAAAATAGAGGGGGGACAGCAATGTCTCGGATTTAATTGAAAATTTTGTTACTTAAACAAAGTTTTACTAAATAATTTGAGAAATACATTTTTAGATTCGTATTTTCATAAGCTTTCAATTGATACCCCACAATATAGGGTAGAAAAAAAAATTATTTACCATTTCTACCACCCCAAATTGCCCCCCAATATAAAAATTTAGCTTTTTTTACTTCATTTATTACGATATTGGACCAGCAATTGCTATATCTATACAGAGTTTCAACTTCCTATGCCTTACGGTCTCTGAGAAAAATGCCTGTGACAGACGGACGGACAGACACCGAGCTGATTTCATAAGTGTTTCGTTTTGCCAATTTTGGTACGGAACATTAAAAAGGTCGCCGACTTTTTATAATGTCTGGCAATGGCGTCTACGTCTTGTCGTACGTTGGTGAAAGGGGGATGGTGGAGTCAGGTCATGTAGATCCAGAGTAAAACTATTAGAGAGTTGTGATGTCCCACAGATAAATGGAACCGGTTCCTGAGCTGGCGCAGCTGGCAGGTGCTCGGGCGCATGTCGCTGAGCGTGTACCTGGTGCACTGGACCATCCTCCTGACGCAGATCGCGCTCCGCCACCACGTCACTTACATATCCTCCTTACAAGTTGTGAGTATTTATAATATACCTTCATTGGCGTAGCAAGGGGAGGGCAGAGGTGGGCAACAACGCCCAACTCAGAAAGCTCGTTGCCCCCCTTAGAAAAATGGAAAATAGCAGGCACTCTTTCAACATCATATAAAATTCTAGCCAAAACGGCAGAGGCAATGCTGCAAAATGTATAGTGCATGCAAGGTTTGAATGACCCATACTACAACTGTTATTGTTTATGAAATAATCGGGTTTTTTCACGTTTATAACATGTTCTACTACGACCTTAAAAATCCCAAGCCAAATTTTGGTTAAAGGAGCCTTAGGAAAATGAACTTTTGGATCCGACCTTGCCACGAGAAATGCGAGTCTTACCACTGGGGCGGTAGCTATGAGCTAGGTGGCCAGTTGCCCCCTCAGGGAAAATCTCTAGCTACGCCAATGTATACCTAGTGCTAATCTCCTCGGCTTCTCATACAACAACAGCACTGGCGATGGCGTTCTTCCCTAGGTATAGGGGGAGCAAGCCAGCCAGGTCATCAGCCACCGCTAGAGGCAAGACTCATTATTTGACGTGGCAAGGTGGGATCCAAAAGTTTATTTTGACTTAGAATGCCTCTGTTGCTGGCCGCTGCAGTAATGTACTATTTCTCAAACATGCTTGGAAATGTGAGCATTATTTTGACAACCTTCTTCGAGATAAATCGAAATTGCTGTACTGGCCAACTACATGCGCGCAGCGGCCGGCAATGTTTGTATGAAAATCCATATCTGTCGTGTTTTGCGGCCAAATAAATTACATAGTAAACTCATATCTGTCGTGTAATTTAAAAATGGAACGATCTTTTTCTCCGAAACATGGCGACCAAGGAGGTAACTCATCAAAGGTTTTATTTAAATTTCGAACTGGCTTGCAAATAGAAAGCTGTTTATTGAAAAAAAAAAACAAATTGTTGTTCGTTGTTAGTCATTGATTTTAAAAAGAGTTTTAATGTCCGCGAATTATTTGAGAAAATTTACTGTTTTCATTTCCGCGCATTGTTTGAGAAAAGTACTATACAAGCCTTGGCCACAACTAGGCATTGATGGACTTACGTATGTGTGCCTCGGCTTCGCCTCGGCCCACATTTACACGTTCGTCCATCAATGCCTCTGTTGCTGGCCGCTGCAGTAATGTACTATTTCTCAAACATGCTTGGAAATGTGAGCATTATTTTGACAACCTTCTTCGAGATAAATCGAAATTGCTGTACTGGCCAAATACATGCGCGCAGCGGCCGGCAATGTTGTATGAAAATCCATATCTGTCGTGTTTTGCGGCCAAATAAATTACATACTAAACTCATATCTGTCGTGTAATTTAAAAATGGATCTATCTTTTCCTACGAAACATGGCGACCAAACTACGAATAAGAATAACTATGGAAGAATAACTCTAAACAAAAGCAACATAATTTTTGGCACCCTTCGAAAAATGACATTTTGTATGAGTTTTGGCTGCAAGGTGTAGTTTTTAAGGAACAAATTTCGAACACTGTGTACTTTTTTTGGGGTCACTTTTTGAGCTTGATTTACATTTCTATACATTCTTATTCGTAGCGACCAAAGGTTTTATTTAAATTTCGAACTGGCTTGCAAATAGAAAGCTGTTTATTGAAAAAAAAATTGTTGTTCGTTGTTTGTCATTGATTTTGAAAAGAGTTTTAATTTCCGCGAATATTTGAGAAAATTTACTGTTTTAATTTCCGCGCATTATTTGAGAAAAGTACTATACAAGCCTTGGCCACAACTAGGCATTGATGGACTTACGTATGTGTGCCTCGGCTTCGTTTCGGCCCACATTTACACGTTCGTCCATCAATGCCTCTGTTGCTGGCCGCTGCAGTAATGTACTATTAATTGGTGAAATAAATAAAGATAATAACAAGTACAAGTTGTAGGTGGTATACATCGTCCTTCTTAATATACTGACGGTTTTTTAAGGGGATGATCAGACAGAACATGAAACTGAATGTCCTATGTGACTTTCTCCGTAGAGAAAGTCCCATAGGACCAACTAAAGACTACATCGGAGCAACATTGAAATAAAACAATAGACAAAAAGATTAACAAAACGTTTAAATATTTTCAGATGGGAGCCTGGCTGGTGACCTTGGTATTGTCGTACGCGGCCGCGGTGCCCGTTTACCTGATGATTGAGACGCCGATCCAGAAGTTCGTGGACGCACTATTGTTCAAACGTTCAACATGAAGCTGAGATAACATGTGTCTTGACGTTTTTATTATCAAACATTGTCAAAGAACATACCAAATAATAAAAATTAAATTAGTAGGTACTTTTAGGGTGTTACCAGACCAATCGATCGATTGTCAATCAACGGCATTGATCAACGTCGATCGAAGTCGATCGACTGGTCTGGTACTTAGCTTTAGTTGATCGACGGATAGGTGCCGTTCGACTAATCAATCGATCGATTGCCGGTCGACGGCATCGATTGACAACGATCGACTAACCCCCCGGCTATATATCATCAGCCGGAAGTCGATACGATAGACGTCGACTAACCCATTTTACCATCGATCGATCGATCGTCAATCGACAATCGACCGATTGGTCTGGTATGAACTATCGATCGACGTCGACAAATCCATTCTACCATTGATCGATGGCATCGATCGATTGGTCTGATCGAAACTATCGATCGATGTCGACTAATCCATTCTTCCATCGATCGATAGGTACCGTCGATCGACGATCGATCGATTGGTCTAGTAACACATCTTTAGTCTGACCACGCTGTTCGTAGATAACTGCGCGGGGCGGCGGCGAGATGCGTTCCACTCTCTGTCTGTATTCGTCATACGCACGTATGACATTCAAATTGATATGTAAGTGCTCAGTTAACCAGAGCTCCTATCGCATCAACTGCGTTTCCGTGCAGCGTGTAATCCGTCGGTGCATACAGCCCTTTGTGATCAGACTATAATAATCGTTCGTAACTACTATGAATGTCGAATTTTTATAAACTACAAAACTACCTTAAGTACATTTATAAATACTTAATTGACAAATATTAGGTACCTACATAGGTATTTGTAGATTTATGAAATAGGATAGTTAATAATAGTAACCGTTGTGATTTAATTAAGTATTAGCTAATAGGTAAAGTGTGCATAATTTTTTATCTTGAACAATATCAGACAAATTATCTAGCCACATTTAAAGTACCAGAATCTAGCCTGGACTTGTATTACGATGACTAGACAACGATATAGAATACATATATAGATACAAACATCCATGACTCGGGTACAAATATTCATATTCATCATACAAATATTTGTCCCTTACGGGATTCGAACCCGCGACCCTCGGCACAGCAGGCAGGTTCACTACCGACTGTGCTACCGGGCTGTCAGTAATGTATACGCAATTTTATTTATTTATTGTAAGATACCTATACCCTATACCTAGGTAACTATTATCGTACCTAGTACTTAACTTACCTAGGACATGCTATTAAAATATATCACAATCTGAAATATGTATCGTGTTATTATTTCTATCCATCTTATTTCGATAGTTCGGGAGTCGCGAGTTCTACAGGGTGTTAGGGTAAAAAGGCGCATTAATTTAAGGGGTGATTGTAACCATGATCTGAACAACTTGCACTAAGAAATCTACACGAAATTCGTAAAAAAAAAATTTGCTTCCCATCCCATAAAAAATGCAATCAGCTGATCGAATTTTTGTATGATAAGTCGAAAAAAAATTTGAGAAGTTCCTATAGGTTTCTTAGGTGAAGTTGTTCAGTATCATGAGTACAATCACCCCATAAAGTGATGCGACTGTTTTCCCTAACACCCTGTAGGTATAGGCAATGTAGACCACGAGGTATTCTACATCTGGTTTGGAGAACCACGACGAAATTCATTGCTCTCAAGTGTATTATATTGGTACCGATTCGGACTGTGCCACGACTTAACTTAACTAAATTTATTCCTGTCACTTTCTAAAATAAGATTACCCATATTAAGTAAGGCTGAACATCACAGACGGAGCTATACAACGTGTTAATGAATTAACGCAAAACTAGAAAGTAGTTTGTTTAGAATCGAGAGCTGAATTTTCAACATAGGAAATTTTCTTCAAAATATTAATATTATTAAATATTATTATTTATATTAATTTGTTTGCAAAGTTTAAAAATTTCTGAACCCGATGTCAACCCACCGCACGGACACACTCACCCTACTTACTACCAAAACAGGATTATAAAAATGTATGCATGAGTACGTTAGCACTTTCTTTCAGTGCTGAAAAGATAACAAATCATTTTTGCCTCAAAACTTAAAATGCGAATAACTTTAAATTTTAACTATCAAAATAATGAAATTATTATTTCAATCTAATTATTTTGTTATAAATCAGTTGGGGTGTATGAGGTTTTGCGCTAATTTATTAACACGTTGTATATTTTCTACAGGGTCCATACTTAAAAAACAGCTGTTCCATACTTGTTCCATATACGTTTGAGTCGAGTAGGCATTGCAGTTTAGTATGGAACAGCAGATTTTTTTGTTGACTGTATTGCTCCCGTAGTAAAAGTTGTTCAGTTTGATCGGTAGAGTATGTGGTTTTAATGATACGTTTCCTTACACCCTGTATTAATATGCTAACACTTTTTTAAGGGGATGATCAGACCATCAAACTGAACAACTTTCTCTATGGGACCAACATCGAAATCGCGAAAAAAAATCTGCTGTCTCATACATTTGGCTCGAGTAGGTTTGCAGTTTTGTACGGACGAGCTGATTTTTTTTTCGCTATTTCTTTGTTGGTGCCATGGAGAAAGTGGTTCAGTTTTACGGTTCATTCTTTTTATTTTTTTATTGTGGGGTTGTGCTGCAGACATTGAGACGGTCTTTATCCTACAGAAACGGGCAATTCGAGCTATACAGGAAGATTTTTTTATCACCATCCAAATTTTTTCTACATGTTTGGTATCACTTATAGAACCCATTTCATTAAAAAAAAGGGCAGGTCAAAACTGCACATTTAAAAATTTTATCCTACAGAATTTGCCATAAAGCTTGGTCATCGAGTTTCGTATTCGAACCGACCGATCGGGTGCTGCAGGACCGGGGGCGGAGCCCTTGCTTCAGAGTCCCACGCATTGTAAACTTAACAGGAACACACAACACTTTCAAAACATTGTTAAAATGTTATACTAGTCCCTTATTTTGTTTATTTTTGTTCAATGACACGGTTATAATAAAGTACTCTTTGAATGACACAATGACACATAATAAACTTTTCCTAAAAATTAAAAGGCTCTGACCCAAAGAAAATTACTGACCACAGAGATTCGTTCGTTAGTTTCGTTCTTGAAAAGCAAAGTTCTAAATTCGAAAAAGCGCGCGAAATCGGGTCGAGTGGTAGTAACTATTAATAAGTAATCTGTGGCACAGGTAGGTGCGTACTGTGTCCAGTCGAATTGTTTTTCTTAAGACATTTTTGCGTAGTCATATCTCAATATTTTAGTACTGAGCGATACTAAAAGAAAAAACACGTATCGATTTTTTTTCATAAACAAACATTTTATTAAAATTTGGATGGTGATAAAAAATTCTTCCTGTATATGGTCTGCGGTGTCGTGATTCGCTTCGCGACCTTTTTAAGGAAATTAATATTTTAACTGTTTATGGGCAGTTTATTTATGAAAACATTTTATATGTAAGAAAAAATCTGTCATTGTTTCCAAAAAATTGTGATGTCCATAATTACAACACTCGAAATAAAAATAAACTGATATCTCCACACTTTCGGCTTAGTAAGGTCAACACGTCTTTCATGGGTCACTGTATACGTTGTTATAATAAAATCCCCGAGACCATTTTGAATCTTCCTGAAAACATGTTTAAAACTCAGATCAAAAAAGTAATGTAAAAAAAAAAAAAAAAAAAAAAAAAGCAAAAAAAAGCCTCTGTAAAAAAGCATATTATAAACTGGATGATTATTTCAATGATCGAAATGCTTGGGTCTGAGTGACACTAACTTATAGTACTGTATAGTATCAATTATTTTATTAAATAGACTATGTATTATTGTATACATAACCTTAGCATAAGAATTTATATTCTTTAGTTATTAAGTCGTGTTATGTTGTAGAGTTTCTGGCCGCATCTTCTCTACAGCGACAACACGTTCCGACGCGGTGGTAGCTTCAAAAAAAGATTTGACGTTTAATAAGTGTGCTTCAAGCTCCTATATTGAATAAATTTTTTTTGACTTGACTTGACGGTCTGATCATCCCCTTAAAAAAGTGTCAGCATATTAATACAGGTTGTAAGGAAACGTATCATTAAATTTTAAACCACATACTCTACCGATCAAACTGAACAACTTTTACTACGGGAGCAATACAGTTAACAAAAAAAAAATCTGCTGTTCCATACTAAACTGCAATGCCTACTCGACTCAAACGTATATGGAACAAGTATGGAACAGCTGTTTTTTTGTTCTGACAGGTTTGCTCTCATTGTAGAAGTTGTTCAGTTTGATGGGTAGAGTATAGTACCCATATCGTTCACTTATTAGAACAGAATCCAAAATCCTGTATATACCTACACCACTAGTTTTTAATTACTAACGTAACTTTAAGGGTGTATTCAGACCATGAATCTAAACAACTTTCCCATAGAAACATGGGTCGAAAAACGTAAAAAATTTTTGGACCTCCCATAGAAAATCGATCGGCCGCACTTTTGTATGGAAGGTCCAAAAATTTTTCTCATTTTTCGACCCATGTTTCTTAGGGAAAGTTGTTCAGATTCATGGTCTGAATACACCCTTAAAGTTACGTTAGTAATTAAAAACTAGTGGTGTATATCGTTGAGGTCGACCAGAATCTCATGGCACACAAAAAATAGGCCAAGAACGAGTCGGGACTCGGGTAATTGAGTGTTCCGTACTACCAGTTGTTTAACATGGGTCACTGATGACACCCACTATAAATTAACACTCACTTAGTATTTGGTGACATGTAACTGAAGTTAGATAATTAAAAATAAAATAAAAAATTATAAATGTTTCTTGAGCAGAAAAAAAACGACAGAAAGTGATTTATAATGATGCCCTGAACCCCAAGATAAAGTATAATGTATTTTAAAAATACTTTTATACCTTCAGTTTTGGGGTTCAGATCATCAAAGAAGAAGAAGATCAAGATCATTTTACACTGATGTTAGTTTTTTGGGTACAGAAAAAAAACTATCCAAGTTAGTGTCACCGTGATAATTTTCCTGCCATCTACACGTTATTTCTGATGTTCATGATCTTTTTCAGATTTTATACTCTTTTTAGTGTGCCGTACCAGAATTGCAAAACGGAACACTTATGGAATCAGCTCGGTGTCAGTCCGTCCGTCCGTCCGTCTGTCACAGGCATTTTTTTCAGAGACCGAAAGTCATAGGAAGTTGAAACTCGGTACCCTGTAGGAAGTAAAAAAAGCTAAATTTTTATATTGGGGGGCAGTAAGAAAAGGTAAATAAAAAAAAATTCTACCCTATGGCGTGGGGTATCAATTGAAAGCCTGAAAATACGAGTCTAAAAATATACTTTTAAAATTTTTTATAAAGACTATGTTTAACAAAATTTTCAATTAAATCCGAGAAATTGCGGTCCCCACCTCTATTTCAAAAAATATAGCCGTATAAGATCTGAAAAAAATCATGAACATCAGAAATAACGTGTAGATGGCGGGAAAATTATCAGGGTGGCTCTAACTTGGATATATTTTTTTCTATACTCAAAAAACTGACACGAAGGAGACCAGTGTAAAACGATCTTCAGTTACTATGTGACCACATACTAAGTAAGTTCCAATTTATAGTGGTTTTATGAATGATCTATGTTAAGGTGGTTGCAGAGGGGTCAATTTTATACAAAACTTTGACGCACAATACGCATAGACTTTATTAATATAAGTAACTTTGTATAGTTTAGAAAATCTAGATGTCGCGTATCAAATAACATTTGCAATTTATAATATAATTACGAAGATATAAAGCTTTAAAAATTTTGTATGAAAATTTCAAAGCTTTATGAAACCACCACTAATTGCCCGAGTCCCGTCTTGTACTTGTCCGGTTTTTTTAAATAGAGGTGGGGACAGCAATTTCTCGGATTTAATTGAAAATTGTTTTTCGTTTACCCTTTCTACCTCCCCAAATTGCCCTACAAAATAAAAATTAAGCTTTTTTACTTGGACCAGCAATTGCTCTATCTGTGCCATAGTTTCAGCTTCCGATGTCTTACGGTCTCAGAGAAAAATGCCTGTGACAGACGGACGGACGGACGGACAGACACCGAGCTGATTCCATAAGTGTTCCGTTTTGCCAATTTTGGTACGGAACACAAAAAAAAAAAAGAGATTTTCACATGGTATTGTCAAATTGTCATCTGTCTAGTCAAAGTAGGCCCTGTCAAGCCCTGTACAGACTGCGATTTTTTGCAGCAATAAAAACGCGCGTTTGTCTACAGAGTGAAATTGATATCATTAGCATCCTTTTAAACTAAGAGTCTACCCATCAAACTGAACAACTTTTACTGTGGGAGCAAACCGATCGAAGCAAAAAAAATCAGCTGTGGCATACATTTGAGTCGAGTAGGCACTGCAGTTTAGTATGGGGCATCAGATTTTTTAGTTGCTCCGATCGGTTTGCTCCCGTAGTAAAAGTTGTTCAGTTTAATGGGTAGACTCTTAGTTTAAAAGTAACTCTCACAGGCACATACACTTTAATGATCCCAAGTAAGTACTATAGGTTTTTTGTTATGGGAACCATACAACAACAGCACACACATTATTACATCCATGACCGAACTGGGATTCGAACCTAGGACCCTGGTTTAGGAAAAACGCGTGTTTGTAAGGTACCTTCTTATTTACACATAAGTATTTGACATAAAAAACACGAAACAATATAAATTATTCTTGTCTCATCTCATCATAATCATCATCAGGAAATTCTGGTGTCGCATATAAACTTTATAAATAAGAGAGTAGGTCCGCGCCGCGTGCAGTTCGAGACGAGAGGGTGAGGTGACTGGACGCGATGGCTCAGTGGTTGTCGCTTACCTGCGCGGCGGCGGCGGTGCTGGCGGGCACGGCTGCCGGTAAAACTGATATTAGCGGTGAGTCCTCCCAGATATAGTATAAGAGATAAGTGTACTTTTTGGAACCATCAGCAGCAAAGCTGTATCAGTGTTTATGGGGTGTAGAGCTTCTCTGTGATGGGGATGGACCAGGTCTGCCTGCATAACTCCAGTCGGTTTACGAGTTACTGATGATTAAAGCTCTGTAAAAAATTTATAATCAGCTGCACGGCTGATCGTATGATATTGTTGTAGTATGCACTGTAGCGATGTGAACAGTATAAAAACTGTCAAGTTCTGTCAGTTAGTTTAGGAGATACAGCCAGTCAAAGTTCCGACCTTTGAACGGCTGTACCTCCTAAACCGACGGATGAACCATGTCAGTTTTTGTACTGTTCACATAGCTACAGTGCATACTACAACAAAAAAAAAACGAACAGCCAATAAATACGATCAGCCTTGCCTCATCAGTAACTTCTAAACCGACTGGAGTTATGCAGACAGACCTGGTCCATCCCCATCACAGAGAAGCTCTACACACACTAAACACTGAATCAGCCTTGCTGCTGATGGTTGCAAAAAGTACACTTATCTCTCGGAATAATAGGTAAACACTGGGCCGGATCATAGTTTGCTAGTTTTTAGAAGCTATCTTCTCGTTATTTGAAAGACATACAAATTAATGAAAAATTATATCAATGATCTTCAACGGCTTTATTTGCTATGAAGAATATTTCTTATTTTTATTTTTAACCGACGACTTCAAAAAAGGAGGTCAGAAATCAGAAATTTTTATCGCAGAAAAGAACTGGTTACAACAAATAGGTGTTAAATGAAGGATAGTTCAGAATCACAGTTCGTAGGTACCTAGATCAGTCATGCAATAATTATAGACAAATAACATTTTTACACTAGCTAGTAGGTAAGTAATAATAAAATTATACATTTCTTGAACATAATTATTGTGACATCACATACAAAATTCATTTCGGTTAGCAATTCGATACGTAAGACACCTATGTAATATTACTGGAATCGTAATATATTCACATAATTAAGTATGATAATCTATTAAGGCTTCCAAACAAATATAAAAAATTTGTTGTGTGTGTTGTCCACATATTTCTCCCAAACTTTTTGTCAGATTGTGACCATTCTTTTTTTATTGACTTACATTTTACTCCAACTTAGGAAACAGTGCAAGTTTCGAGGAATGCAAAAAAGATGCCGCCAAATGGGCCCTGGGCCCGCCCCACAAAAATGTTTCATTCAAAAACATTATCCTTTTTCAGGCACAGTCGAGTAAAAACGACAAAAAGTAAAAATAAAATTACCTACTTTCTAACTTTGTCTTTGAAAAGCCTCAGAGAGTTCATGGCCATAAACACAACGAAAAATTATACCCTTTTTATTAGCGTTCCGTACCAAAATTGGCAAAACGGAACACTTATGGAATCAGCTCGGTGTCTGTCCGTCCGTCCATCCGTCAGTCTGCCAAAGGCATTTTTCTCAGAGACCGTAAGACATAGGAAGTTAAACTCGGTACAGATATACTTGACAATTTTACACTATGTAATGCAATATTGTATTTTAATTGTACTTTGTACATTTTGTTTTGTTTAAAAGATGTGTGTTATTGAGTTTCTGGCCGCATCTTCTCTCAACGGAACACCTTCCGACGCGGTGGTAGAGTCAAAAAATGACGTCAAAAAGCTATATCTATATGATATTATTTTGAATAATTTTTTTTTATAGCAATTGCTGGTCCAATGTCATAAATAGGTTCACTAAAAAAAACTATTAAATTTTTATATTGGGGGCAAAAAAATAAAAAATTGTCTACCCTATAATATGGTGTGGAGTATCAATTGAAAGCTTATGAAAATACGAGTCTAAAATATACATTTCAATTTTTTTATTAAAACTTTGTTTAACAAAATGTTCAATTAAATCCGAGAAATTGCTGTCCTTACCTCTATTTCAAAAAATATAGCCGTATTATAAGATCTGAAAAAAATCATGAGCATCAGAAATAACGTGTAGATGGCGGGAACATTATCAGGGTGGTTCTAACTTGGATAGTTTTTTTTCTATACCCAAAAAACTAACACCAGTTATACCAGCGTAAAATGATCTTCAGTTACTATGTGATTACATACTAAGTAAGTGTCAATTTATAGTGGTTGTCATCAATGACCCATATTAAACAACTGGTAGTACTGAACACTAATTGCCCGAGTCCCGACTCGTACTTGGCCGGTTTTTTTCGTTGTTTTGATCACGCATGCGCACGCTCGTTTTGTGAGTTTTGTTTGTCCTTAACCCGCCTCGTCATGGCTTACGGTTTTAGTTCTTAAAATTTTTAAGTGATAACTATACAGGGTGTCCCGTAAACCGACGCCAACCCGGCGCATGCTGATAGGTTAGGTCATGACTGCGGAATATCAAAATTTTGGTTCAGTAAAAGTGGCTTAGTTTTCGAGATATTGACAGTTTTAACACAGATACTGCATAGAGCATTTGTAGCGGTGGCACTCAAAATAGTGACTAAGGTAAAGAGTTTCACGAATTTCATAAAACTGTCCTTATCTCGAAAACTAAGGACCATTTCCTAAAGTAAAATGTTGACAGATTGATTGATTGATTGACTGATTTTTTATTTTTATTTTTTTATTTATTTTAGTATATTCTGGTTAGGCATGAACTAACCTATCAGCATCCACCGGGTTGACGTCGGTTTACAGGACACCCTGGATGTACATTTAAAAACATAACGTTAATGTATCTATCTACCTATAGTACCTATTAAATATCTTAAATCGCGGTCACATTGATCGTTTTAAAATACTTTGTTATACCTAGGTACTTATACTGAGCTAAATGCAAGGGACAGCTGATTTTTTTCTTTTGCGTTTTCGATGTTGACCCCATCCTAAATAATGTTTAGTTTGATGGACTGAAGCATGCCCTTTAATATGTAGCGCATTTAAATTTACACCCTGTATTCAGTGTTTATGTTCATGTTTATAAATATGCAGAAACTAAATGCAGTTTAATTATTCTTGATAAAATAAATTTTAGATATCAAAAAGACTGAGATGGTCATAAATAATCAAATCACCTACGTGATTTGATGTTTTAAAAACTGATTTTACAGATTTTTTTCTAACTTAAAATATACCTCACCTCACCCAATAGGTAGATATGTGGGTACACACCTACCATTGTGTACCTACCTATATGTACAGTAGAAATAATTGTTTTCAAAATAACAAAACTAAGTACTAAGTAATCAGTTTATTATTAATTAAGTTATTTATTTTTTATTTTTTTTGTTTATTTTTTTATTATTTCTGCTTCTGTAAACATAAAACACATATTGGCAACTAGCTACATCGAACCAAACCTAAAAATTGGGAAAGAATTATGTCATAAGTGAGGTCATAAGCTGGTCATAAGGAAGTTTCGGTTTCGGTTTCGGATTCGGCCAAAACTGAAACAGAAACCGAAAGTCGGTTTCGGTTTCGGCTGCAAAAACTAGGTTCGGTCGGACAATAGTTGCAATTTAGTAGGTGTAGTACTTTATTACCTAGTCATCTACAGTTGACTCGTTGCACACAGATGAGCAATACTTCAGCATGCCAGCGCTGTACCAGATGGACCACTACGAGCAATGCATGTCCTCCCCCGGGGGAGTGTTCTGTCTCGGCGACTTCCAGCTCCGGGCTGAGGATCACAACCCACTAATGGACATTATGCAGGTAACTATCGTCACAAACTTCATGAACTTTGTTCATCTTCCATTCCTATCAGAGGGTGGATAGCATCGCATTACTATCTTCGACTTTTGAATTCATCTACAACTGACCTAACATTGTATCTAGACGTACTCGAGCGACAAGAAACACTTCAACCGCTCGCTCGTGCACCGAGGGTACTGCATCAGCACGCGCTGCGGCCACGTGGACGGCGGCCCCAGCGCCCCGGAGCGCTTCGCGCGCTGCGTGGACCGCCACACGAGGCAGGCCCACGGGCTGACGGCGCGGCTCCTCGAGCTGCAGTACTGCAGGGCGGGGCGCCACCAGCGCCCGGTGGACGCTCTGGACGCCGGTTTCGCCTACTGCGTGGGGCTCATCATGCTGGCCAACCTGCTGGCTACTGCGCACGATCTGTTGCGCAGCCACGATACCAAACGTGAGTAGAAAAGGTTGCCGAGTCTGATGTAGCTCGACGAGTAGGCAGGTATAGTAACGAGATGTGATTGCAGCGAACCCGTACATCCAGGCGTGGTCTCTGGTAGCGAACTGGCGGCGTCTGACCATTGATCACTATGCCGAGGGGTCCACTGGGGATCCGGCGCTGAAGGTGTTAATCCCAGTTGGCGGCATCAGGTATGCTATTACAATGCTTTAGCTTTTTAGGCATTAACAGTCGGAGTTTTCAATATCGCCAAGATTTTGGCACTGCTATTAAAAGGTTATCTTCAACTGCGCGCTGCTACAGCACAGCAGTGGTAGCAGCAGGAATTGCCTTGTCTGCCTAGGGCCTAGCTGGACGGATTTTAAATGGACGAGGTGGACGAGACAATCGTTTCTTACTTTGTTCTCAAAAAATTCCAGTTGGATTGAGACAACCTTGCATATTTTTTCCAAACAAATTACTTATAGGCATGGAAAGTACCCTCCATGGCTTGCCATTCTTGTCAAAAATGTAAGAATCGCAATTTCTTCTCCATTCTAAAAGGTCTTAAAATCCACGTGGCTGTTTGTACGTAGGTAGTGCCCACGGAGGAAAGAAAGGAACAGAGGTGTCGCAAGACAATTAGGTCTGTTGCCATTATATTAGTTAGGTCATGACGTCGCAGTGGGCGTGGCCTATGATGCTCGGTTCGAAGCGTAGGTACCGCCATTCTTTTTGTTGAGAGGGGTTTTTCAATAAAAATATATCTAAATCGATGAAGTCCGCTGTTCCGGGATTTGGTTTTAGGGACGGAACCTGCGGACCCGTCTTGTCCCCGTCCCTGTTTTTGGCGACACTTACTTCGATAGAAATATTGCTTTACGACACCTCTGCTCCGACTGTGATGTGTTGATGGCAAAACGCTTAAGCCTCCTCGGAGATGGATATCCAAAACCGGGAGATCTTATGTTTCTTCCCCTCAATGGTATCGCCTCCTTCATTGACCATGTATTTGAAGGGTGAAGAAAGCAAAAAGTTAGTTAGCCCCAATGGGCTAACACAAAAGATCCCACTGAGTTGAAGTGTTGCTGGCTTGCCAGCCCCTAAAACAAAATAAGATACAATAAGACACCTCCGCTTCCTTCTGTCCTCCATTGTAACATGTCTCAGCTAAAATAGTGTAGAATTAATAGTGTGACGTCGCAGAGTGCTGAGTATGGGGCTGATGATGCTGGGGCACGTCCTCCTCGTGCAGTACCTCAGCTACCTACACAATCCTGAGTTCGGCGAAGCGGTATGTATTCACACAGACCAGCAGATTTTTTATCTATATTTTGAATAGGAAAATGTAGCTTTCTTACTGTGGTCGACCACCTTCGATATGAAAACGCCTGGTCTAGCACATTTAACTAACTATTAACTATCGCCGGATGACGCCCTGATTACGGCGGTACTGTGAGAGTGGGACGCAGATCGTAGACCGCAGAGAGCAGGCTGAGGCAGCTGATCTTCAGAGAGCAGGAGCAGGGTTCTTCAATGAAAGAGGTTCTTCAGTTTTCTTCGCTAGCTTTTCTTCCGATGTTGCGCTGGAGGACTTGTTGCGACTGATTGATTCTGCGCTGTTTTGCGCGCCTATGTCCCTCCTAGCGCAATACCGTAAGGAGAGCCGCTTTTATTGTTCAAATTGGTTGTACATTTTCATTACAAAGTTCTGACATTTTTGGCTATATCTTAAAAACTATAAGGGGTAGTTCAAAGCTACGATGTTCTACAGAAAGAGCTTACAATTACCCGTATTTTGACATATAACAATCTATACTAGGTATGATACCCAGGTTTCCTAGTCAGAATAAAGCGGAAAAATATCACAATTTTTGCCGCGCTATTGCAAACTATTCTATTTCTAGACTATTCTAGGCACTCTATCTATGACCTAGGGTTCTGACTAAGTGCACCTGGGTTATCCTCACCTAGCCTACCTATTTCTATGTTTCTATCTATATATCTATTATGTAAAATACGGGGTCAAAGTGCAAGGTGTAAACTGATCTTTAAAACTGCTATATTTTTCTATCTAACTACTCTAGTCTATATGTTGTGTGTGAAATAGGTAAGGATCATCTACTATTGTGTACCTAAGCTGTTAGATAGGATCCACCCATCACCTATCTTGAGAAATAAGGGTATGAAAATATCAGAAATAAAACGCCTAAAAAACAACTCTAAACAATGCAAAAACTTATTCTAACCTATTCTAACTATCAAAAACGATGAACTTTATTAGGAAAACCTATAACTATACCTATAACTTATAAAACAATAACAAAAAACTATAATAAAGAAAACTTAAAACTACGACTCTAAACACGTGAAAAAACTATACAAAACTATAACGAACTGTACAAATACGTTACCCCCAACATGACCAGTGCATTCCACAAGGAATAATCTACAAATAAACACTAAAAAAACAATAATCTAATTGGAATTTGCACTGATCACGTTGGGTGTCTGAACTCGCGAGGAAAAACCGTAGCGGCCCGCGTCGACGCGCGAATCCGGCAGCTCGATGTCGCGAACATTATCTCCCGCCGCAGCTCTCGTAGCTGGAACTTCTCGAGTGAGCGGCAGGCAGGTAGACCCGTAGATCATCAGGGCGACCCGTTGGCAGTGGGCAGGATCACCAGCTTCTTCGTGGGCCGCCGCAGGACTCCCTTGTTGGTGCGCACGTCGACTGCTCGTACCTCGCCGTCGGGACCGGGGAAGGTGGCGATCACGACGCCTCGCGGCCAGATGTTGCGAGGCAGGGTCCCGTCTGCGATGAGGACCAGATCGCCCAGCTGGATCGCGCCACCCGTGGCGCGGGGCTCCCGCCGGTGTTGCAGCTCGGGGAGGTACTCGCGCACCCAGCGCGCCCAGAAGTGGTCGGCTAGCCGCTGACTGACTCGCCACTCCCTGCGCCCGCTGATGTCGCCGTCGGTGAACGTCCCGGGTTGTGGGACGCGTGATGGCCCGCCCAGGAGGAAGTGGTTGGGCGTGAGGGCTTCCTCGTCGTCCGGGGCCGTCGACAGGTGTGTGAGGGGGCGGCTGTTCACAGTGTGTTCCGCCTCGACGAGCAGGGTAGCGAGCACCTCTTCCTTCGGCGCGCGCTCGTTGAGTGTGGTGTACAGTGCGGTTTTGATGCTCCGCACCATACGCTCCCATGCGCCCCCCATGAATGGGGCGCTCGGCGGGATGAAGCGCCACCGGATGGCGCGCAGCGACGCCTCTTCCTTCGTCGCCCCGTCGATCGCGCGGCGAAGCTCGATGTCCGCGCCGCGCAGGTTGGTGCCCTGGTCCGACCAGAGCAGCTTTCCTCGACAAACTATGAAAGCCACTTGACGTGAAGCACGAAGAGTGTCTTCTTCACTACAGTAGCCGTAGGTGTAGCGGCTACGCACTACTAGACGCGGGCGATTTTCTATCTTCTTACGCGTCGAATCGCTGTCTATACTATGTTTCGTAGTTCGTCCGTTGGCCGCAGTACATCGTGGCGGTGCGGTCGCTCGTAGCAGTCGACTGAAGTCGGAGAACCGTGTGACGTCGGGTAGGGCTTCGGTGAGGCGCGACGTTGGCCTCGGCACATGCAGGCGTTCTTGACTATGGTCGACGTCACCTGTCACGCTTTATCTAAAGATACTAAATAAAACGAGCACAACTTTAGAACAGATTATTTTATTAGAGTTGTCTCAGGTCGGGTTTAAAGCCTAGGTCTAGGGTGGTCCGATTCGTTACGCCCGAAAATACCGCACTCTCCTTGTCCGGGACGTAGTAGCCACGGGACGTCCGATAGGTCTTCCGAACGCGGCGTAGTCACGACGTTGCTCTGGAACTTCGTCCGATAGTTTAGTTCCCCAGGTTCTCAGCTTGACAAATCCACTCGAAGAAGAGGGTAAAGAGTATTGGCCACAAGTTAATCCTAGCCACTAACTCGCAGCCCCAAGGGTGTTCCTGTAACCATTTTCGGGATTACAATCTAGCCTGTAGCGGACCGGCACTGCCACGGATACTAACTACGCCCATCTAGGTAGAAGCTAGGCACTCGGGAAACTAATTAGCTAACTAAAATGATGTGGCAGTCTCGGTGGTGAGTAGTTAAGTTAAGGAAAATCAGAAACGGTTACAATAGGTAGTTGTGATAAACTCAGGCTAAATGCAAATTGCGCATAGGTGCATTTTAGAGAACCACAGTAAGAACAGGGTTCGATAATTTAGACGAGCAAATAACCGCCGTCAGCGTTTATTCTAACTACGGCACTGAGACAAAGCTAGGTACTTAAAACTAACATCTATCTATTTATATAAATGGTTGCACAACTTACCCAGTATGGGAAAATAGCACGCACTAAACTTGAAGCGTGTTATACTATGGAAGATTTAGGGCTCCAACGAGGTTTGATTTCACTAAATTAAACAGCAGGTAATAAGTGTTAAACTTTAACTAGAAAGTTCCGTTCGAACCAGTTGCTAAGCCAGCAATGAATCTCCACGTACTAACCTACCCACCGAGCGACCCGCTGCAGTAACAAAAGACTACCTCACATAACTGCGCAATAACTATACGCGACGCATGCGACAGCTCACTATATACAAAGTCGAGTCGGTTGGTTGGTAAGTTTGTTTCATTTTCTTTTATTTTTAATATTAGTAATTAAATTTTAAATACACTATAACAAGAATTGCTCACGTAAAGTAATATCAGTTTAAGTTTTGTAACACTACGTTACATTACCCCTCTTCTCAGATAAGGATTTTTCTTTAATAAAATCCGTTATCAGTAACTTGATAGGTAAGCAACTTTGATCAAAATTCATAAGGAACTGGGTCTGTTTTTTTTTAAGCAAAAAAAAAAACGGATCCATTTTACTAAACTATTACCTTTCCACCACAGCTCTCGAACAAAATATACGTAACATATCAAAACATTCAATCCTTATAGTTCACTATTTTAAGGTCCTTGACATGCCATGCTCCTAAATTATGACCAGACATATCTTCTAGGACATATACTAGTGGTGATCGTTTTCCCACTACCCGGCACTTCTGAAACTTTGGTGCTAATTTCTTACAGAAATAGGCCTCTTTATCGCTCTGGAAGTAACAACGCTTCCATACGATATCATTAATATTGAATTCTGCATCTTTGCGACGAAGATTATAATGCTGAGTATTTTTCAAATGACAGCGCCATAGGGCGGCCTGAACAGTATTGAAAACCCCCGACAGATGGCCAAGATTTTCAGCATACACATCCCGTGGCAAGAAAACCAGTTCATTCGGGATGTCATTCTCTAAGTAGTGAGACCCACAAGTCACCAATTCTCTCCCATGTACTAAAAAGGCCGGTGTATAACCGGTGCTTTCATTCACTGAATTGTTAATTGCAAACTGTATTTTAGGTAGATTGAGATCCCAGGACCTATGATCATTTTCTATGAAAGTTGAAATGGCGGTGACTACGGTTTTATTATATCTTTCTACTGTGTTTATTTGGGGGGTATATTTGGGTGTAAAATGTATTTGAGGGATTTTATACTTTTTAAATAAATTATCTAACTCACGGCTCACAAACTGGCAGCCGTTATCCAAGATAACGGTCTGAGGTATGCCGTGTACCAAGAAAACATTATCTTCCAAGTTCCTGGTGACCAGCTCTGCTGTTGCCCTTCGAAGTGGAAATAAAAGACAATACTTTGAGAAGCAGCAAGTTACCACAAATATGTACTCACTTTGTTTTCGAGTATTAGGTAGTGGACCGACTAGATCTATGGACAGGGTTTGGAAAGGTCGACTGCAAACCTTTGGTCTGCCCATTTTACCAAGAGTAGTATGGTTTGGAAGTTTATACGCCAAGCAAGTTTCACATTGTGAAACAAATTTGACCACGTCTGAGTGCATACCCGGCCAGAAGTAACGAAGTGTCAAGCGCTTATACGTCTTAAACACGCCGAAGTGACCGGACATTGGTTCTGAGTGGTTTTTCACCAGGATTTCTTTTCTAGATTCTTGAGGGATCACCTCTTTCCAATCAAATTCTGTAGTAAGAACGTTCTTATTTTTCATATAACGAAAAAGTTTATCATTTTCGACCCTGTAGTTCGGAAAACTAACTGGTGTCTGTTGGCATCCATTATATATGTTTAAGAACCACACATCGGCAGTTTCCGGGGGCGGGCTTTGAGAACTGGTGATTTCGGCTACGGGGACTATCCTGGAGAGACAGTCAGGTATGATATTGTCTTTACCGCGACGATGCTTGATGTTGAAATTAAATGAGGATAGTCGTATACCCCAACGCGCGAGCCTGCCTGTGGGGTTAGACAACGATAAGAACCACTTAAGTGCAGAGTGGTCTGTAAAAACCGTAAAAGATTGGCCATTTTCCAAGTAGCAGCGCCAGTGCTCCAAAGCTATTAGTACTGCAAGCGCCTCTCTCTCTGTAACACTGTAGTTCCTCTCAGCACCAGTAAGGGACCTGCTCATATAGGCTACTGGATGCTCAATACCGTCTACCGTCTGGGCAAGCATAGCTCCTATACCATAGTTGCTTGCATCAGTATGTACCTCAAATGGTAAATTAAAGTTGGGACAAGCTAGGACAGGAGCTTGTACCAGAAGTGACTTAAGCTCAAGAAAAGCAGTATCTGCCTCTGCAGACCATTGGAAAGGGGGTGCAGCCTTTTTTACGTTACACACCTGGTTCGCTGTCTTCAACTTGTAGTAGCCACTCGCTCTCCGTTAGGTGTAGGAGAGGCGGCCCGATAAACCGGCGATGCGTCGACTCGTTGCCCGACGTATCTTGCGTCGCGTCGGTCGCGACGTCTGTAACTATATGTTCGAGGCGGCGGAGGGCAATGGTGTCGCTATCGGGCGGCGTGAAGTCGTCACGTCGCTCCCGGCGCTCTGTCTCGATGCTCTCGTTGCCTCCTCCCGCCAGTGAATGCGTAGTCTCGTCCAAATTCGATAGCGCACGCTTCTCTCTATCGTCGTAGCTTCGTCGCGGCTCCACACACAGCGAATCCAGCGAAAAATGTTCTCGAATCATCTCTTCTATAGAACTCTCAGGCAGGGGCGAAGACACGTAGCTGATGCGATGACTATGGACCTTCTCACGCCGGCCATCTCGCACGCCGTGAAGGACCCACCCTAGGTCGGTCAGGGAGGCGACGGGTTGATCGTCCGCCCCACGGCGCACGGCGTGAGAGAGCAGCAGCTGCCAGTTGTCTTGCCCGATGAGTACAGTTGGCTTGCCCTCTTCATAGATGAGTTCCTCTGCTATCTCCTTGAGGTGATCGAGGCCGGAAATGAGCTCCGGCGGGACCCGCTGCGGCGATAAATGAAGCTTGTCCATAGTGCGCGCAGTTATCTCGAATTCTTCTATACTATATTTGCCGCCAATTTTCACGCGCACGCGCGTCGACTCGCTTGCGTCGATCCGCGCGCCTGCCACGCCCTCTATCGTAAACGGTGATGCTGTCCCTGTTGCACCCACCTTGTTAGCGATGTCTCTTTCTACTATGGTGCACGTAGAGCCGTCGTCCAACAGTGCGTAGGTCTCAACTTGTGACCTAGGGCCGCTAACGATGACAGGAACTATTTTCAACAGCGCCGTTTTCGTCTTGTTCCTTGCAGACGACACTATTTCCTCTTGCTCGGGCGGCGGATCGAAGGGCGGCGGCTTCGATTGCGGCGTGCTATGTAGTAGCGGGTGGTGGCTATGTTGACACCCGCTCGTCTCACACTTGCGTGCCTTACACATGTGTTGATTGCGGCGAACACGTAGACACTTAAAACACAGGCGCTTCTCCTTTGCAATGTCCCAGCGCGCCGACACACTTTCTTTCTTGAACACTTCACAATTGTTTACCTTATGTTCGCCTTTCTTGCAGACCGGACAGGGCTCTGGCTTCGCTCGTTGTCCGTCGGCGCCGGCGTGGTAGGTGCGCGCTGGTCCTCGATGTGTTTGCTCCCGCCGGTCGAACGGCACATGTTCGAGGGGAGCAAAGTTACCGCACCGTTCGGCGGCGAGATCTAAAAATTTGGTCAACGTTACCAAGTCAGGCTGGAAGGTAGGCTGCTCCGGAGCGAAGTCGTAGTACCGGAACCGTAGCGTAGGCGGGAACTTTTCTATGACGGCCCGCACTATCTCTGGGTTGTACAGATAGTGCGACCGCCCCAGCGCCTTTATCGTCGCGGTGATGTTCGCCACACGCGACGCGAAGACGCAGACATCCTTCGGATTTTCTGTGAGGCGCGGCAGCTCCCTCAGTTTCTTCATTTCAGCCATGACGAGCGCGTCGGGTCGTCCGAACCTGGCCTCAAGAAGCTGCATTACCTCTCTCGTCGACGTGTGGCCCACAAATAGGCAGTGGGCGGCGTCCCGCGCCGGCCCGCGCAGGCTCTTCCGCAGTCTCGCTATGGTTTCTTGCTCCGTCAGCTGTGTTGTTGCCTCTTCCACCGCTATTTTGAATGGTAGCCACTCCGCCGACTGGCCGCTGAAGAAGGGTAGGTCAGGAACCCTCGATGCTATTGCGGGCTGCGCCGCCGACCGCGCGGCGAGAGTGATGGCACTGGCGAGCTCTTGGATCGCCAACTCGTTCGGCTTGCTATCTTGACGCGTAGGCGGCTGGCGCGGCGCGTCAAGGTGTTGGTTTTCGGCGTCGTCCCCACCGGGGGGCCTCTGCGCCGATTCCCATCTTCTATTTTCTATAGTCTTCCGTATTTCCTGTAGCGTAGGCGAATGGTGCGGCGCTACAGGCTGGCGTGGCTCCCCGGTGGTATGGTTCCAGGGCCCCTGCGCCAGGGCCGCTCTTCTATCTTCTATAATCAGTCTCTCCTGTCGTGGCGGCGGCTCCTGCAACACGACAAGTTGGCGGTTGCCCCCGGGGAGGCCCAGGCAGTAGGGCCTCTCCTCCGAGGTCTTCGTCGGATGACTATGAATGGGGCCTCGTGCTTCGGCGTCCACGCGGCACCCGGGCTCGTCGTCACGCGGCGGTGGTGGCGGCGGCACGGCGGGTGGTGGTTCCGAACTATGTTCAGGCACGTTGTGAGGCTCCATCGTGAGGGCGAGAGTGCTTCTGTCGACCCATTCCGACGTTCTTTCTTCACGGACCGTTTCATCTATTGAGTCCTCTTCGTCTGAAGTTTCCTCTTCTAGGACGCTGACTTTGGCCTCGGCCAACTCGACTCGAGCCCTGGCGAGCTCCAGCCGGGCCTCCGCCAGCTCCCGTCTTCTACTCGATGCTCTGGATCGTGCCGGTGTCCGTTCAGGCTTCTCTGGAACGGGGCTCTTCAACGCCCTGGTGGCGTCAGTCGACGTGGCTGATGTATCCGGGGCTGTGGTTGCCGTACGCGACTCCGTGGTCGTCGCGGACGACGCCGTCGGCTCGGAGCCGGACGGGGTGCCCGACGCGGATGCAGCAGGACGTGACGTGGACTCCTCCTCACGGGACGGGGGTCCGGCTTGACGCGGCGCTGACTTCATGCTTCTTGTCACCGGCATCTTCTATACAGCAGCTCTTGCAGTCTTCACCCAGGTCTCACAGTACGCTCAGGACGTGATCCGGCTCGAAGGACCAAAAAATGTGGTCGACCACCTTCGATATGAAAACGCCTGGTCTAGCACATTTAACTAACTATTAACTATCGCCGGATGACGCCCTGATTACGGCGGTACTGTGAGAGTGGGACGCAGATCGTAGACCGCAGAGAGCAGGCTGAGGCAGCTGATCTTCAGAGAGCAGGAGCAGGGTTCTTCAATGAAAGAGGTTCTTCAGTTTTCTTCGCTAGCTTTTCTTCCGATGTTGCGCTGGAGGACTTGTTGCGACTGATTGATTCTGCGCTGTTTTGCGCGCCTATGTCCCTCCTAGCGCAATACCGTAAGGAGAGCCGCTTTTATTGTTCAAATTGGTTGTACATTTTCATTACAAAGTTCTGACATTTTTGGCTATATCTTAAAAACTATAAGGGGTAGTTCAAAGCTACGATGTTCTACAGAAAGAGCTTACAATTACCCGTATTTTGACATATAACAATCTATACTAGGTATGATACCCAGGTTTCCTAGTCAGAATAAAGCGGAAAAATATCACAATTTTTGCCGCGCTATTGCAAACTATTCTATTTCTAGACTATTCTAGGCACTCTATCTATGACCTAGGGTTCTGACTAAGTGCACCTGGGTTATCCTCACCTAGCCTACCTATTTCTATGTTTCTATCTATATATCTATTATGTAAAATACGGGGTCAAAGTGCAAGGTGTAAACTGATCTTTAAAACTGCTATATTTTTCTATCTAACTACTCTAGTCTATATGTTGTGTGTGAAATAGGTAAGGATCATCTACTATTGTGTACCTAAGCTGTTAGATAGGATCCACCCATCACCTATCTTGAGAAATAAGGGTATGAAAATATCAGAAATAAAACGCCTAAAAAACAACTCTAAACAATGCAAAAACTTATTCTAACCTATTCTAACTATCAAAAACGATGAACTTTATTAGGAAAACCTATAACTATACCTATAACTTATAAAACAATAACAAAAAACTATAATAAAGAAAACTTAAAACTACGACTCTAAACACGTGAAAAAACTATACAAAACTATAACGAACTGTACAAATACGTTACCCCCAACATGACCAGTGCATTCCACAAGGAATAATCTACAAATAAACACTAAAAAAACAATAATCTAATTGGAATTTGCACTGATCACGTTGGGTGTCTGAACTCGCGAGGAAAAACCGTAGCGGCCCGCGTCGACGCGCGAATCCGGCAGCTCGATGTCGCGAACACTTACCTTTCCTTAGGTATACTGTCATGGAAGCTACATTTTCCATTATACAGGTTGAATTTGCTACTATTAGCATCCATTTTATTAACTAAGAGTCTATAATTATGGGAGCAAACCGATCGGAGCAACCAAAAAATCTGCTGTTGTCGAGTAGGCATTGCATAGCATATGCTCACGACTATATTCCCCGAGGGGGTAGTCAGAGATATTCTGAAACCTCAGAACATCCACGTTTCACTAGTAGTACCGATACTCTGTCCAGTGTGACAGGTAGTGAGCTCGTCGCAACTTGTAATGGACAGTAGGTACGTGCCTCGAAATTTAAGCATGCAGGTTTCCTCACGATGTATGTGAGTAGGCATTGCAGTTAATAATAATAACAATATAATCATTTATTTTTAAATAGGCCTCATTAAAAGGCTGAAAGTCACCCAAAGGCCAATGGAGAGGGCTATGCTTAGAGTTTCCCTGCAAGAGATAGGTACATTCTAAGAATCTTGTTTTGGTAGTAAGTAGGGTGAGTGTACCCGTGCGGTGGGTTGCCATCGGTTCAGTACAAACAAATTATTTAATATTTTGAAAAAAATTACCTATGTTGAATCCATGATAATTCGATTCTGTTCTCGATTCTAAACAAACTACTTTCTAGTTTTGCGTTTCCATGGTTTAGTATGGAACAGCAGTTTTTTTTGCTCTGATCGCATCGGTATGCTCCCATAGTAAAAATAGATCAGTTTCCCATAGTAAAAATTTATGAGATCAGATGGGTAGACTCTTAGTTTAAAAGGATGCTAATGATATCAATTTCACCCTGTAAGTATATAATTTTTTTTTTATTCATAATGGATTTGCGGTTCGCTTCAGCTCATCTGATGGAAAGTGTTGCTAGAGCCGAGGATGTAGCGCGCTCACACAGAAAAAGCCTATTAACTCTTCTTTTAAAAATATCCTGATTGTATTTGCTCGGAAACATAGTCGCAGGGAGAGAGTTCCAAACCTAGAGTAAATTTATACATTCTACCTTGCAAAAGGTCCGGTATCCATTATTTTTAGGGTTCCGATGTCAAGAAGGAACGCTTATTTGTAGTTTCGCCATGGCTGTCCGTCTGTCCGTCCGTCTGTCCACCAAGTTCGTTAATTTCATTTTTTATTTTTCATACATATGCTCACGACTATATTTCCCGAGTCAGAGATATTCTGAAACCTCAGAACATCCACGTTTCACTTTTTTTTTTCAGTTTACCATAAATACAACTTAAACTTTGAGTTTTAGAACAAAGTAGTTTTCTAGAAGAATAAGTTAGACTAAATGCTCTACAATTTAATTTTTGATTCATCTTTATATATTGTATAGTTACCGAGATACGACACTTCAAAATAAGGGTAGTTAGGACTAATTCCTAACTCTACATACAAAAAACGCTCTTGAGCCCAGCTTTTCTGCACCTTGGACTAAGTTCTGCACCCACAGGCATCGCCAAAACCGTTTTTGCAGTCACATAGAATTGGTTCTAGAGTTGGTCCCTTATGGTTATCAGAGGAGAGAGACCGCACTGACTGCGTATCTAATTCCATTCAGAATAGGGTCCTTATATCAATAGTCCTAAACATTTCTGTACTTGGTTCTAAGATCTTTGTTTTTTAGTAGGGGATCACTGGAAGTGCAAAACCGATTCTAAAAATTCTTTCACCGATTGATAATAACACTATCCCTGATTACCATAGGCTAAATTTGATTTTGTTAAAAAATTATTCTCAGTTCGAAATCTGTATTTGTTAACCAATTGACCTTTTTTAACATTTTCTGAAATACAAGTGTTTAATCTAGTTTATACAGAAGTATAAACTAGATTAAACACTTGTATTTCAGAAAATGTTAAAAAAGGTTAGAAGAATCTAAACACCTTTACAGTGATACCTAAAGTTTAGAACTTATTTAATAAAAAATTCAAATTAAATAAAACCGGTCAAGTGCGAGTCGGGCTACTCGCCCACCGAGGGTTCCGTACCACACCACCACAGAACACAATATTATTAAATTAGAAAAAAAACTTTTTTTGTCCGGGACCTTTAGCGCGAGACCGACTCACACTTGGCCGGTTTTTAGTATTTGTTGTTATTCTGTAGAGTTTGCTCTATAATCACACTAAGTTTAACGCTTGTATGTATTACCGTTTTTACTATAGAGCGTGAAGAAAAAACGTTGATAAAAACTAGTTTCTTGTTGAAAACCCCCCTTAATTTTTAACTTTCTGCCATTTTCATTATTTTTTAACAAATCCGCCGCAATAACGCATAATCTGAGAAAATTTCAACGACCTAGCTATTACGGTTCAAAAGTTACAGCCCTAAATAGGTAGGACAGACGGACGGACGGACGGACGGACAGACGGACGGACGGACGGACGGACGGACGGACGGACAACGTAGGCTTAGTAATAGGGTCCCGTTTTCACCCTTTGGGTACGGAACCCTAAAAAGCCTATGCCTAAAAATAGCGCCTTTTTTTCTTTTTTTAGCGCGGCCATCAATCAAACTTGAATATAATAGTTCAGAATAAAGTTAAAAACAACACTTATTATTACAAATATCTCGGAACTCAGTCCGAACTGAGATATAAAGGCTTAAAGTGCACGTAATGGTAATATTTTCAACTTCAAGCCTTTATATCTCTGTCCGGACTGAGTTTAGGGATATACATGTTAATAAGTTTTGTTTGTTACTTTATTTTGAAATAAAATATTCAAGTTTGGTTGCTGGCCGCACCAAAAACAACGGCGCAAACCTTAAATACAAAACCCGCATTGTCTTTTTATCAAATTAGTCATACCTCTCTAAACTTTGAGTTGTTGTATCTTGGCAACTATTCAGTGTATAAATATGATTCAACTAACAAATTCTAGCGCATTTGATCTTGTTTATATACCTTTAGTACCTACACAAGTTTGCTCTAAAATCCAACGTTTAAGTTTTATTTAGTAAAAACTGAAAAAGTTTCAAAATTTTCGTTGTTTTATGGTCACACCAGTGCCCGCGGCAGGACCCCAGGGTCGATAACTTGTATTTTTATTAAGATCCTCTACCTGTATAACATATCCAAAAATCACGGATACCCGACCTTTTGTAAGGTAGGGTTAGGGTATCATTTTTCCTACAGATTCACTGAGCTAGTTACCGGTTCCATCTCATTATAAAAGAAGATGCGATCCCTTTTGTGCGGATTTTAGGAATATAGATAATATACTAGTATAGAGTGAGTGAGTTTATGTGGGTTACACAGCCGGTTTAAGGCTATTCTACCGTTGGCGCGCTCCATACAAACGTAGTATGGTGATATTTTCAATACTGTCTATTTAAAGTCAATGAAATTTTTCAAAAACAATCAAGTAACTAATCTCTATGTCGGTATGAAGTCAGATTTTCGTTAAAATATACAGTTTCAATTCTAGGATTAATTTAAGATTTGTATGAAAATATTTGTGGCACTGTAACTTTAAAACTATAAATTTTATCGAAAATCTGACTTCATACCGACATAGAAATTAGTTACTAGATTGTTTTTGAAAAATTTCATTGACTTTAATTGGATAGTATTGAAAATATCCCCATACTACGTTTGTATGGAGCGCGCCAACGGTAGAATAGCCTTAAAATAAGAGATTATTGATAATCTCTGAACCCCTTTGGGAATCTAGTCGTGAACAATGCTGTCACTGTTTTAACAGTGTTCCTCTAATAGTTCTACATAGTGCTTTGCCACTTTAAGAGAAATACCTAAGGCAAAAGACAGTGCGGGTTTTGTATTGTAAGTTGGCACCTTTGGCGCTGCCAGCAACCAAACTTGAATATTTTATTTCAGAATAAAGTAACAAACAAAACTTATTAACATGTATATCCCTAAACTCAGTCCGGACGGAGATATAAAGGCTTGAAGTTGAAAATATTACCATTACGTGCACTTCAATCCTTTATATCTCAGTTCGGACTGAGTTCCGAGATATTTGTAATAACTAGTGTTGTTTTTAACTTTATTCTGAACTTATAATATTCGAGTTTGATTGATGGCCGCGCTAAAAAAATAATATAGGCGCCATTTTTAGGCATAGGCTTTTACTGAAAAGACCTTGATTGATTGAAAAGATCAGCCCAGTAGTGACATTAACTACGGCTCTATTGCGCAGGCGCACAAAGACTTTACTATGGTACTCATCCTGAACGGCACCACCATAGTGCAGATCTTCTTCCTGATGTCATCGTTCCTGGTGGCGTACACCATGCTGAGGGTGGACTCCAGCCAGCGTCACCAGCTCAGCTTCCGATCGCTGCCGTACTATCTGCTCCATCGTATCATCAGGTAACTACAAAGAGCCACACTCACTTACACATACTTTTTTCTGTTCCTAAGCTATTATTCATAATGTAGGATCTATACATCAACTACATTCTACAAGAATAGCAGAGTTGTTTTGGTAGTCCGAGGTACCCTAAAAAAAAATATTTTTCATGATTTTATTTTACCACTTTGTCGGCTTGATAAATATGTATACCCATTCCAAATAACAGCTTTCTAGTACGAAGCGTCTCTGAGCTAAGCCGCGGACAGACGGACAGACGGACAGACGGACAGACGGACAGACGGACAGACGGACAGACGGACAGACGGACAGACGGACAGACGGACAGACGGACAGACGGACAGACGGACAGACGGACAGACGGACGGACATGGCGAAACTATAAGGGTTCTTTGTTGACTTCGGAACCCTAAAAATGAGGGGTAGCACAGCAGCAGGCCTAGTGAGAATATTAATAATTGGAGATTTGTTAGTTAAGTAGAAAAAGCAATATTGTGATAAATTCAAAAGTCAAATGAAGCGTCGCTGATAAAACGGAAATAAAGATTATGGATTTATGAATAAAAAATTTGGGTTTTCATTTTATCATCATCATCATCATAATCTCAGCCGATGGACGTCCACTGCTGGACATAGGCCTCCCTCAAGGATCGCCATAACGACCGGTCCTGCGCCGCCCTCATCCAACGTTTTCCCGCCGCCCCTTCACCAGCACTGGTAGCATGCACACCCGCGATAGCCGTGATACGGCTTTATCATGTCTTTTATCTCGTTCTTTTGCGTGCGAACGAACGAGATAAAAGACGTGATAAAGCCGTATCACGGCTATCGCGGGTGTGCATGCTACCAGCACAGGTCGTCGGTCCACCGTGTGAGGGGCCTACCCACGTTGCGCTTTCCGGTACGCGGTCGTCACTCGAGAACTTTTCAGCCCCACTGGCCATCGGTTCTGCGAGCAATGTGCCCGGACCCTGGTCAGATTTGGTTGGTGGTGAAAAAAAACCAAAATTGCAATATCCAAGATGGCTGCCATGGAAATTTCAAATGCCAACACACTGCCACTTAAGTTTAGAAATTCTTTGGGCTATGTCAGTTACTCTGGTTCTTCTGCGGATCTCTTCCTTTCTGATTCGATCTCGCTGGGAAACTCCGAGCATTTCATTTTATAATTTATTAAATTCTGATCCTATCTCACGTTAGGTTGTTGCCGGTTCACATGTTCATGGTGGGACTGTCGGCGACGTGGTGGTCCCGTGTGGGAGACGGCCCACTATGGGGACCAGTGGTGGGGAGCCAGGAGGCTCGCTGCAGAGCCAGCTGGTGGGCCCATGCGCTATTCATCAACAACTTCATCAAGGCTGAAGATGCTTGCTTGCTACACACGTGGTATGTGCTAGTTGCAGATTAATTGAAAAAGGTTTTTAACATCGGTGGCTTCTTCAATGGGCGTAAATGTGATACAAAAACCACACAATTGGGTATTTGACTACATTCAATATATTTTATTTTTATCTACTCAATAAAAAAAGGGTTAGAAAATAACGCTAAACTCCCATTTTCATTGAGTTTTTAGCTTGAATACTATTTTTAATAACAAGATAAACTATAAAAAGTAATGAAAATGTTGATGACGTCACAACTCAATATTTAGTACAAATCTTCATACAAAGCGCATGTTTTGACGTCCGATAAAGAGTAGCTGATTTGACTAGTTGTCAAGTAGCCAATTGACACAATCCGACATTCGTGAAATTCGGTACATAGTTATGTTCCAAGAAGATGGGTACAAAAATTTTTAAGAGAGAGGGTTTCGAGGGTAATATGTAGCGATTATTCCTTTATTTATATTTATACTAATAATCCATTTCAAATTGTGTTTATTGCACTTAGTATCCGTATATATTTTACAGGGTGAAATTGATATCATTAGCATCCTTTTAAACTAAGAGTCTATCTATCAAACTGAACAAGTTTTACTACGGGGGCAAACCGATCGGACCAAAAGAAAATCAGCTGTTGCATACATTTGAGTCGAGTAAGCGTTGCAGTTTAGTATGGAACAGCAGATTTTTTTTTGCTCCGATCGGTTTGCTCCCATAGTAAAAGTTGAACAGTTTAAAAGGATGCTAATGATATAAATATCACCTTGTCATATCGTCTTGCCTAAAGACAAGTTGCAAACCTAAAGACTGTCAATCAATCAATCAATCAATCATATATTTATTTCAAGTAACAACACACGACTCATAATTTTATTAGTAGGTACACACTTAATCTATTCTATTGTTAGTAATTATACATACATGTAGGTAATTAGCTGCTGGGAACATGTAGTCCACAGCAGTGAAGCACATAGGGGCAGTCAACCCTGTCCCCTATCATCTTCAGGATGCTGTTGGGGCTGATATGATAAAACAAATAAATGTTAGTATTTGTGCAGGTACGTGGCGGCGGACATGCAGCTGTACGTGCTCACGTGCTCGCTGACGGCGGCGCTGGTGCGCTGGCGGCGCGGCTCCGCGCTCGGTGTGCTCGCCGCGCTGCTGCTCGCCTCCGTGCTCGCCAACTTCCTCGCGGCCTACTACTGGGGCCTCAAGACCGTTGCTGCTGTTACATTACCTGAGTTAGTATTGCATAAAACTTTCCTTAGATCTCCAGCGATGTATTGAAAAATGTTTTGGAACCCAGCGGGCCGAAAACCTGGCCAAGGAAGGGGCACTATAGTATTAAAATGACTGTCCTGATTAAAGCAGTACCACGGAATATATAAGGGTACAGGAACGTAATATTAAATGGTGGCTAAAAAGCCGTTAGGTACGTCGATGTCATTTTATTGCTTCGTTTAGTTTAGCTTTAGGCTTGTTCTGTGTAATTTTGCAAAATTAGGTCAATTATGATGGAAAGGAAGTGGACTGTATGTTAAGAACTCCATATAGGTACATACTGAAGTTATTTCTGCAGCACATGAAATCTAATAAAAAATTGCTTTTTCAGTGATTTCTCACACTATTTATCGCTACATTCCTCTTCATTTACCTTTTTTTTTTAATAAATAAAAAGAACTTTATTCATCCACACATTTTACGTAGCTTACATAATTTTATTATAAACGAGCTTTTACCCGCGACTTCGTCCGCATAAATTATATACCAGATTTTAAGTCAAATGATAAGCTATCAAACAAAAAAGTTTCATCAAAATCGATTCAGTAGTTTTTGCGTGATACTCGAACAAACAAACACCCAAACAAACAAACAAACAAACGAACAAACAAACAAACAAACAGACAGACAAAAAATCCAAAAATTGATGATTTGGAATCAGGGACATCTAAAAATCATATCGTAATCTTTTTTTTGTAAATATCTTCAATGTACAGACACACTTCTGTTACAGTTTTATAAAAGTTTAGATTAGATATCTTTTACATAAAGAGTGTGCAGATGATAAGGAAAGATTCCCTTTTTTACAATCGCTGCGCTGGATAACATTTATTATTTGTATAAATATTAATGACTAGAGTATTACAGTGTGCGAGCCCTTATTGCTAAATTATAGGTCAGAGCACTAATCAACTAGATATACAAACACTTGAAGTTAGGACTACCCAAAGATATAAAATAAAATTAAGAGTAAGTACTGGTTATTTCTTAGGTTCTTACATTTCCTGTTTGTTCGCAGGGTAGTAAGGGTACTATTCGCCGGAAGTCCGTCGTTCAACTGGATGTACAAGATGCCGTGGTCCAGTCTCCCGACCACCCTGATTGGGATCGCAAGTGCTTTCATCTTCCATCACGTTCAGCAAACCAGTTATAATTTTCAGGATAATAAGGTTTGATAAGTTTCGTGTCAAAATAATTTTTTTTTTTTTTTTTTTTTAAATAGAATCAACGAACGAAGAAAATTTCAACCAGCACTGGCCTCTAAACCCTATCCTATATACAGGGTGAAATTGATATCATTAGCATCCTTTTAAACTAAGAGTCTACCTGTCAAACTGAACAACTTTTACTATGGGAGCAAACCAAACGAAGCAAAAAAAAATCTGCTGTTGCATACATTTGAGTCAAGTACAAGAAAGAAATGAAATGATAATGCATGCTCATGTTAATTTCACTCACTTCCTGTGTAATACATCGCGGTCAACTTTTATTGGCTACTTATGTATAAGACTCTTGTAATTTAGCTAAGTTCAATATGCTGTTGTTGATCCTAATAAATATAAAATAAATAAAAAATAAAGTAGGCCGAGTTTAGTATGGGACAGCTGATTTTTTAGTTGCTCCGATCGGTTCGCTCTCATAGTAAAAGTTGTTGAGTTTGATGGGTAGACTCTTAGTTTAAAAGGATGCTATAATGATATCAATTTCACCATGTATAATACACGCGTAGAGACATAATTTGTATGCAACTTTAGAAAGTTGGCCCTTTTAGATTTATACGGTAGACGATGTTTTGGGCTAGGCCGCGGGCTTCGCAGCCCGCAGGGTCGGTCGCCGCGAATGGTGCTGGGCTATACTTTCCAGTGTCAGATTAAACCTTTCAGTCGGTAAAGGAAAAGAGGGGAAGGGGAGGAAGTTGCAGTTTGCGCATGGCGATTGGAGTTGGAGTTAAAATTTTTGCTAAAAATGGGGCAGTGATGGGTGAGAAAGCGAACGAGGATCCTGCCATTAGAGGGTGGAGGCGACACCTCTCAATTGGCTACGTCTCGGACACGGTTCATGAAGTCCGTGGGCCTAGGAAATTACCTTTAGGTCTAGGGTGACAGCTACAATAGATCTATTCAGGTCGCAGTAGCTATTGGTCATTGACCAAGCCCTAACAACCAAATAATATCTAATAAATACGTCTCGGATGGGCAGTATCGCCTGGAACTCTAGTGGACCTGGTCTCCGGGGTCAAACTGCCGGCCAAGCGAGGCCGCAGGCCGATCGGCACGGCGCTTGGCCTGCGGCTCGCTGGGCGGGCAGTTTGACCCCGGAGACCAGGTCCACCAGATTCCAGGAGGGACGCTTCGGAAAAATTACACAGGGTAGGGAGACGTGTAGTTACGGTGGTGTTCAGGCAGCATAACTAAGCATTGAACGATTCGGCTGCTTTAGGATTAAAGTAGGTATACCTTATCACAAATGATTAATTTTCATGTGGTTTTGTAAGAATTATTTGTAATTTTCAGTTGTCCACGCGGACGAAGTCGCGGGCAACAGCTAGTGTAGATATGTTCGTTGTATGTAACGTGTATTATTTATAAAATTTCAGTCATTCAATCTCAGTTCAATCTCAGTTCAATTTCAGTTCATCATGGTGGGGGGGGGGGGGGGGATTTCATTGCCTATAGTGAGTTGAATACTGTGCCTATAGTGAGTTGTGGTGTCCCGCAGACATATGGAACAGTTTCCTGAGCTGGCGCGCGTGGCAGGTGCTCGGGCGCTTGTCGCTGAGCGTGTACCTGGTGCACTGGATCATTCTCCTGACGCAGATCGCGCTCCGCTATCACGTCACCAACATATCCTCTTTACAAATTGTGAGTATTTATACTATATAGGGTTATTTTAAATTAGTTGGCGAAACTGAACCAGGGGTGCGATTTTTGAATCTCATTTTTGAAAAATGTATGGAGATACGAATCTTTCTACTGCTGATTTGACTTTCAAAAATCTATATATTGTCCTTCTTAATATGCTGACGGTTTTTTAAGGGGATCATCAAACCATGAAACTGAACAACTTTCTCTACGGGACCCACATTGAAATCAGAAATAGACAAAAAGATTTAACAAAATGTTTAAATATTTTCAGATGGGAACCTGGCTGGTGACCTTGGTATTGTCGTACGCAGCCGCGGTGCCCGTGTACCTGATGATTGAGACGCCGATACAGAAGTTCGTGGACGCACTGTTGTTCAAACGATCAACATGAAGCTGAGCTGCATGTGTCCGGATGTTTTTATAAACAAACATAGACAAAAAACATACCAAATAATAAAAATGAAATCCGTATAGTCTGACCACAATGTAGGGCTGGACCACCGCCTCGTCACCAGCTTGCTCTGTCCGCTCTACTATTCCGTCTTGCGCTGTACTAGGGCTGCCATCCGTCCGGGTTTCCCCGGATTTGTCCTAGTTTGAAGGCCGTCCGGGGGCGTCCGGGTGGTGTCACGTCGTCACCTTAGACAATTTAATAGTAAAAGTGTCCGGGGGAAACCCGGTTTAAAACCTGATTAAGGACGGCCGCACATTATCAGAAATGTCTGACAGAAAAATTCTGACGCTCGCCGGAAGGCACTCGGTGCATACATTTTGTATTAGACCCCGCACACTGTAGCCCAGTCATTTTACGGTTTGAGCCGGGACTAATTACTAATAGCATTTTTTTTCGCTATAATATTGAAGAGCCAATTTTAGCTTAAGAATGTAAGAAAATAAAAAAAAAATTACGTCAGCAACAGTTCCAATTTTAAAATATATATATTATCTCGTTCTAAAAAACCTGATGATAAATTTTTTTTGCACATATAAGGCTTTACCATCATACATACTTCAAACATGGTGTAAAAATTTTTGTCTACTTAGAAGGCTTTGAAAAATACATTCGTATTTTCGAATAAATACCTCATTTTTTAAATTGTAATGCCTATTTTATTGATCAAAAATAATGTATATGTTAAATCTAATTCAAATGAGTGCATTGGTATTAATATTATTAATTTAAAAGCCTTCTGGGACACACAATTTTTATTTCTATGCTGCGTAGCAATTTTCTTTTTAATATGGTTTAGGATAGTATTTTTGTCACTAAATGGTGGCGGTAACAGTTTAAAAGTCCAATTAATAATTACTCCCTACCCCGCCTAACAAAACTCCGTAAAATGACTGGCCTACTGGCAGAAAAATTCTGACCGGTCCTCCGCTTCTGTTGCACACCGGACGGCACCTCAGCCGGACGTCAGAATTTTTCTGACGGCAGGCGTGTTAGCTATTCATTTTGTATTAGGCGGCGGTAATTCTCCGAAATTTTACAAATCGTTGAAATTTTTCCATAGAAAAATTTGAAAATTTGAAAAATTTCGGAGAATTACCCATCAGTACGATCAGATCGCATCGCACCATCGCGCCTGCGATGGCAATAGGACACCGCCTTAGGCCCCAGGCCCCAGGCCTTGGTATTAGGTAAAAAATCGTTTGTTTCATACAGAAATCATAAATCAACTCGATTTCGGCATAAGCTTCACAATCGAGTTGCTATGCATGTAGCAAAATCATGAGCTCGTTTCGCTCGCTCCAGCTTTTATTACATAGAAGGCCTCGCTAAATAAAAATTAACTGAATAAGAATAAGAAGAATAAGAATATTTATTGTTCAAACTGTGTACAAAAGATCTTAAAATAAGACAGAATCAACAGTTTGGTCCGCAGCACGGACGTACAATATTAGGTGGCTTACATTGAACCAAAATAAAACATTTGAATGTCAACAACTAATAAACAATACTATTACAATAAAATGTATTTCTACTTTGATCTCAAACATGAGCTACTACCTACTGAGCCATGATTGGACCGCGTGTGAACCACAACTTTTAACACACTCTGTCAGTCAGAGTCACATAGTAAATAAGTCAAGTTTAGCACGATACGGAATTAAGCACAGTTGCATAATAATTAGATTACAATGTGATTAGAACTGAAATTCGATTAGGATTGAACTTGGATATTTTAAATTAGCGTAATCGTCCTCAGCTCCTATCGCTCCTAATATAAAGTAGTAAGTGTACCTATAATAGGTACTATCAGTTTAAAATAACAATGTGCATGACCTTGAAGGGCCGTTCGATAACTTCACTCGGTTGTGAAGGAATATAGACTCTATGTAAAGGAAATAATCATTTGAATGACTCGAGTGAAGTTCGTGTGATTGAGTGACGTCACATTTGCAGGCGAGGTCATGCACATTGTTATATTAAACAGCCATTTTGTGGTCAGACTATAAAAATCGTTCGTACCTACTATTATATGAATTTTCTTATAATTTGTATAAATAAGTAGTTACGTACCTACCTCACCTACCTACCTAAGTGAAAAATACTGGGTACAATACACTTAGGTACGTATTTGTAGGTTTATTTAATTAGTTAAGTAGGTAACCGTAAAATAATGAATGTACCTACTTAGTTAGATAGGTACCTTCCTGTAGGATCTTTTTTTAAATATACTGACACTTTTTTGTTTAAGGGGATGATCAGGAGTGCGATTTTTTAATCTCATTCGCTGAGTTCAGCAGTTGAAAATGTCAAAATTACTATGGAGTAACGCATCTTTCTACTGCTGATTTGACTTACAAAAATCGCACTCCTGAAGTATGATTTTTGAAAGTCAAATCAGCAGCAGAAAGATGCATATCTCCACAGTAATTTTGACATTTTCAACTGCTGAATTCAGCGAAGTGTCAGCGAACGAGATTCAAAAATCGCACTCCTGACCATCAAACTGAACAACTTTTTCTATGGGACCAACATCGATATCGCGTAAAAAAAAACAGCTGTCCCAATTATATTCGACTCGAGTATGTTTACAGTTTTGCATGGAACAGCAATTTTTTTTTCCCGTACATTTAGCTCTAAGGAGATAGTCTTTTACTAATATTAATATAAAATAAATACTTATATGTAAATCATTTGTTTGTACTTACGATAATGCCTAATAATATATACCTATATATGTATATATAAATATATAATATATCTTTATGAATTATGGTACCTACTTACACATAATTATTACATTCTATAGTAAGTATATAAAATATACATAATTAGTTCCTACTATTTAAACAATATTATTACACCCCTGCACACTCATACACAAACAAACTCACACTACACAGTTTACACACACATTACCTGTTTAGTTTACCTTACTATATCTAACCTTTAAGTATTTCTTTCATTCTTTGCTCTTATTAAACCGCTGTACTCCATTAATTTTGTTAAACTGTTATGTTAATCTAGGGAAACCTGTTATTGGCCTATGTTTTATTTAGTATGAATGGTTCAACTCTGTTTTATTTTAAGGCTGTTGGTTTTCTTAATAAATATAAAATAAAAAATAAAAAATAAAAATATTGTGATGATAAGTGGGTGAATTTCAACATTCGTAATATTTGTCTCATTTCGGTGAGATGTTTTATTTTAAGGTTTTTATTTACTTTTTTAACTTTAACATAAACTTTATAATATTTAATTGGATGTGTGTTAGTTAAAAGATCATAAATAGTTACTGAGAAAAATGATTTTGTTTTTTTTAAAAGCCACCGAAATGAAAAACATCCACTGAAATGAAAAATCTATGCACCAAAGTGATAAAAATATTCAAATAAAAGCCTTTATTTTTCTACATTCACGTATTTTTGTGATAAATACAGAAGAATAGTTAAACACGAAAAGGTTAAGGTGTTAAGGTATCATTTTTCCTACAGATTTACTGTACTATACCGGTTCCTTCTCATTACAAAAGAGGATTTTGTTCGAATGGTTGGAATATCGATAATTTATACTAGTATAGAGTGAGTTTATGTGGGTTACACAGCCGGTTTAAAATAAGATATTATTGATAATCTCTGAACCCCTTTGGGAATCTAGTCGTGAGCAATAAAAAATTGTAGGTAGATTGTTAACCAAAGGATGAAAGTGATCCATTTCACACGAGATGATAGTGTTTGGCGCCCCGAACCGAAGGTGAGGTACTTTCACCCGAGTTAAACACTCTGCTTTTCATTTCGAATATGAGGAAAGTAAAAAAAAGCCAGACATACGTAATATGCAAGATTTCTGAATCGCTTGAAGAATTAATTTTAGACTAGGTATGTACACACGGAGACAGGTCAGGTTACCCTGTTTGGACTTTGAACTATTAGAAGTTGAACGCTGCGAATCGTGCGGAGTGTGCGGTATGTTGTTATTGTTTCGTCTCACAGGCTCTCTACCGCACTATTTTGTGTTTTGTACTGGGTATACAGGGTGTCCGGTAAATAATGGATCAACGTTAAGGGGATGATAGCTTACATAATTGTCTAAAACTAATTTAAATAGTTTTCAAAAAAAACCTAGGGTTACCACGATTTTTTATTTTTTAGGGATTTGTTCTATTTCTCTACCAGGACTCAGTTTTTTTAGTGCTGTCGCTGCAAATGATAACATTTTTAAGATCTGATTTTTGATAATGAACGCTGAATAGTTCCCTAATGTATCCTCATACGAATATTGTGTCTTATGTTTTTCGTGACTGACGAAAAAAATCTCAAATTGAATAGTTACTCTAATTCCGCTTGACGAACTCAAACTTTAAATAAATCTCCTGTAAAAAAAATGTACTACACTGAACTGGACCATTATTTTAAAAACTTGTACAATTGCTCAGCTATTCAAATTCGTATAAAACTTACGTCTAGGCCTTGTCATTACAAAGTTATTGCTATTTATCTGAAAGAGGCGCTAATTTTCATAGTAAAAGTTAAAAAGTAGAATGTGACTTAGGTGTATTGTACTATTTTAAACACCTACCAATGCACCTAAATTAGTAATTTAGTCATTATTTTGGGTAACAAATTTCCCAAATTACTGTTTTTTATGCCCTGTTGAAGAACTATAGGCCCATTTCCCTTCTTAGCCATGTCTACCAGCTGTTTTCGAGAGTCATTACGAACCGTCTCGCGCGCAGGTTTGACGATTTCCAGCCTCCCGAACAGGCCGGTTTCCGAAAGGGCTTTAGCACTGTGGACCACATACATACGCTTCGGCAAGTTATACAGAAGACTGAAGAGTATAACCTGCCCCTTTGCTTGGCGTACGTGGACTACGAGAAAGCCTTTGATTCGATCGAGACTTGGGCTGTACTGCAGTCTCTTCAGCGTTGCCAAGTAGACTACCGGTACATCGAAGTGCTGAAATGCTTGTACAAAAACGCCACTATGTCAGTCCGACTACAGGACCAGAACTCGAAACCTATCCTACTGCAGCGAGGCGTGAGGCAGGGAGACGTTATATCTCCGAAACTGTTCACCGCTGCACTGGAAGATGTTTTCAAGGTTCTGGACTGGAAAGGGCTAGGCATCAACATAAACGGCGAGTACATCAGTCACCTTCGGTTTGCCGATGATATAGTCATCATGGCGGAGACTATGGAGGAGCTCAGTCAAATGCTCGATGATCTCAGCAGAGCCTCCGAACGAGTTGGTCTGAAAATGAACATGGACAAGACGAAGATCATGTCAAATGACCATGTTGTACCCACTCCTGTAATGATCGGAAACTCTGCGCTCGAAGTTGTTGACCATTATGTTTACCTGGGACAAACTATTCAGTTAGGTAAGTCCAACTTCGAGAAAGAGATCAACCGTCGAATCCAACTCGGCTGGGCAGCGTTCGGGAAGCTACGTAGTATCTTCACGTCCCAAATACCGCAGTGTCTTAAAACGAAAGTCTTCGATCAGTGTGTGTTGCCAGTGATGACATATGGAACAGAGACGTGGTCGTTCACTCAAGGCCTCATAAAAAGGCTGAAAGTCACCCAAAGGGCAATGGAGAGGGCTATGCTCGGAGTTTCCCTGCGAGATCGAATCAGAAATGAAGAGATCCGCAGAAGAACCAGGGTAACTGACATAGCCCAAAGAGTTGCTAAACTTAAGTGGCAGTGGGCGGGGCACATTGCTCGCAGAACCGATGGCCGGTGGGGCCGAAAAGTTCTCGAGTGGCGACCGCGTACCGGAAAGCGCAGCGTGGGTAGGCCCCTCACACGGTGGACCGACGACCTGGTGAAGGTGGCGGGAAAACGTTGGATGAGGGCAGCGCAGGACCGGTCGTTATGGCGATCCTTGGGGGAGGCCTATGTCCAGCAGTGGACGTCCATCGGCTGAGATGATGATGATGATGATGACTGTTTTTTATTGTTCACGCGCATGAATTATTACTAACACATTCTTTTAAGTCATTTCGCATCGATACTTCGGTTTGGAGGCGTGAGTCATCAACCCGAAAGGGAAAGCATCATCGAAAGCATTTAATGTGTGAAAGGGATAGATAACGCCGCTATTGTATTGGAGCAGATTGTTGTAGATCAACTTTTTACCTGCTCTGGACCCTTCATTCAGTTAGAGCCATGACTTTATTATTCGTTGCGTGCAATTAGTCGTCTTGTAACTCTGCGACACGTAGGTACGACATTTGCCCACACGATTTTCTCTGCTCTGTGTGACTTGTGCTTTGAATTTGGACTTTACTCTGCTTATCGATTTTGTACTGTGTTTTTTACTGGAATTAACGACTTGGCGATCCCACGGACTCTGATAAAAACTGTGAGCAAGTTTTGTTTGTTAAGTGTTTTTGTAACAAAAGCATCAGATATCGCAATGCCTCGTTACCAGTACACGCCACGTGAGTACGCCTACATGCATTACATCTACGGAGAAGCTAGAGGTAATGCCAGAGCAGCCGCGAGATTGTATCAGGAAAGATACCCGAACGCAGCTCGACACCCCGACTATCGCATTTTCTTAAGAGTGCATAATGCGTTTCTGGAGGGAAGAGTTCTTGGAACCGGAATTGGTGGTACTAGTGAAGGGAGACCGCTACAAGTTGATGATGGAATAATACTGCGCGAAATTGAGGAAGATCCATCGGTTTCAATTCGTACCATAGCACGACGCACCGGTATTCCAAGAACAACGGTGCATAGTGTGCTTCAAAAATATCGACTGCACCCATACCACGTACAACGCGTTCAAACGTTGCTGCCGAGAGATTTTGCACAAAGAGTGGAATTTTGCCGAACAATGCTTAGAAGAATTAGGGAAGACCCGCAGTTTTTTAACAAAATTTTGTGGAGTGATGAATCTTCATGCAAGCGCGACGGCTACCTTAATTTGCATAATTTGCATAGTTGGTCACTTGTCAACCCGCATTTGATAAGAGAAGACAGAAGCCAACACCAGTTCAAAATAAACTTATGGGCCGGAATAATGAATGGACAAATAATTGGGCCGTTTGAACTACCAGCAACCTTGACCGCCGAGTACTATTTACATTTTTTAAGAAACGAGTTACCAATACTTCTACAGAACATCCCAGAAGAGATGCGTCAGTCAATGTGGCTACAAAACGACGGGTGCCCTGCACACTATGCAACAGCACTAAGGGCACACCTCAATGAAACTTATCCGGGAAGGTGGATCGGCCGATTAGGCCCGATTTTGTGGCCTCCGCGATCTCCGGATCTGAATCCCCTGGATTTCTTCTACTGGGGATGTCTAAAAGACTTGGAGCTGATTAACTGTACAAGTTTTTAAAATAATGGTCCAGTTCAGTGTAGTACATTTTTTTTACAGGAGATTTATTTAAAGTTTGAGTTCGTCAAGCGGAATTAGAGTAACTATTCAATTTGAGATTTTTTTCGTCAGTCACGAAAAACGTGAGACACAATATCCGTATGAGGATACATTAGGTGAGGATACGTTATGTTCGTGTCTCACGTTTTTCGTGACTGACGAAAAAAATCTCAAATTGAATAGTTACTCTAATTCCGCTTGACGAACTCAAACTTTAAATAAATCTCCCGTAAAAAAAATGTACTACACTGAACTGGACCATTATTTTAAAAACTTTTACAGTTAATCAGCTATTCAAATTCGTATAAAACTTACGTTTAGGCCTTGTAGTTACAAAGTTACTGCTATTTATCTGAAATAGGCGCAATTTTTCAAAATAAAGTAAAAGAAGTTTTTGAAAAGTAAAATGTGACTGGTGTATTGTTCTGTATTAAATACCTGCTAACAAACCTAAACTACTAATTTACTTACTGTTTTAAAGTCAAACTTAGCATTGCTCATTGAATTTGTGCGAAATCTCAATTTATCAATTTTGAAACAAATTAGGGTTTTATTTAAAATAAAACGATTATTAGGTACATGAAATTGTTTACTTTAAATTTACAACAAATGTTCAAATTGTCTTCCCTGTGCAATAATACAGACTCTACATCTCTTAATAAAAGAAGCTCTTAGTCGGCTAACAAAATTATTGCTGTTAATTGTAGCTACAGCAGATTGAAGACGCTGCCGAAGTTCTTGCTCGCTTCTAATGGGAATTTGGTAGACCAAGTCTTTTAGACATCCCCAGTAGAAGAAATCCAGGGGATTCAGATCCGGAGATCGCGGAGGCCACAAAATCGGGCCTAATCGGCCGATCCACCTTCCCAGATAAGTTTCATTGAGGTGTGCCCTTACTGCTGTTGCATAGTGTGCAGGGCACCCGTCGTTTTGTAGCCACATTGACTGACGCATCTCTTCTGGGATGTTCTGTAGAAGTATTGGTAACTCGTTTCTTAAAAAATGTAAATAGTACTCGGCGGTCAAGGTTGCTGGTAGTTCAAACGGCCCAATTATTTGTCCATTCATTATTCCGGCCCATAAGTTTATTTTGAACTGGTGTTGGCTTCTGTCTTCTCTCATCAAATGCGGGTTGACAAGTGACCAACTATGCAAATTATGCAAATTAAGGTAGCCGTCGCGCTTGCATGAAGATTCATCACTCCACAAAATTTTGTTAAAAAACTGCGGGTCTTCCCTAATTCTTCTAAGCATTGTTCGGCAAAATTCCACTCTTTGTGCAAAATCTCTCGGCAGCAACGTTTGAACGCGTTGTACGTGGTATGGGTGCAGTCGATATTTTTGAAGCACACTATGCACCGTTGTTCTTGGAATACCGGTGCGTCGTGCTATGGTACGAATTGAAACCGATGGATCTTCCTCAATTTCGCGCAGTATTATTCCATCATCAACTTGTAGCGGTCTCCCTTCACTAGTACCACCAATTCCGGTTCCAAGAACTCTTCCCTCCAGAAACGCATTATGCACTCTTAAGAAAATGCGATAGTCGGGGTGTCGAGCTGCGTTCGGGTATCTTTCCTGATACAATCTCGCGGCTGCTCTGGCATTACCTCTAGCTTCTCCGTAGATGTAATGCATGTAGGCGTACTCACGTGGCGTGTACTGGTAACGAGGCATTGCGATATCTGATGCTTTTGTTACAAAAACACTTAACAAACAAAACTTGCTCACAGTTTTTATCAGAGTCCGTGGGATCGCCAAGTCGTTAATTCCAGTAAAAAACACAGTCCAAAATCGATAAGCAGAGTAAAGTCCAAATTCAAAGCACAAGTCACACAGAGCAGAGAAAATCGTGTGGGCAAATGTCGTACCTACGTGTCGCAGAGTTACAAGACGACTAATTGCACGCAACGAATAATAAAGTCATGGCTCTAACTGAATGAAGGGTCCAGAGCAGGTAAAAAGTTGATCTACAACAATCTGCTCCAATACAATAGCGGCGTTATCTATCCCTTTCACACATTAAATGCTTTCGATGATGCTTTCCCTTTCGGGTTGATGACTCACGCCTCCAAACCGAAGTATCGATGCGAAATGACTTAAAAGAATGTGTTAGTAATAATTCATGCGCGTGAACAATAAAAAACAGTAATTTGGGAAATTTGTTACCCAAAATAATGACTAAATTACTAATTTAGGTGCATTGGTAGGTGTTTAAAATAGTACAATACACCTAAGTCACATTCTACTTTTTAACTTTTACTATGAAAATTAGCGCCTCTTTCAGATAAATAGCAATAACTTTGTAATGACAAGGCCTAGACGTAAGTTTTATACGAATTTGAATAGCTGAGCAATTGTACAAGTTTTTAAAATAATGGTCCAGTTCAGTGTAGTACATTTTTTTTACAGGAGATTTATTTAAAGTTTGAGTTCGTCAAGCGGAATTAGAGTAACTATTCAATTTGAGATTTTTTTCGTCAGTCACGAAAAACATAAGACACAATATTCGTATGAGGATACATTAGGGAACTATTCAGCGTTCATTATCAAAAATCAGATCTTAAAAATGTTATCATTTGCAGCGACAGCACTAAAAAAACTGAGTCCTGGTAGAGAAATAGAACAAATCCCTAAAAAATAAAAAATCGTGGTAACCCTAGGTTTTTTTTGAAAACTATTTAAATTAGTTTTAGACAATTATGTAAGCTATCATCCCCTTAACGTTGATCCATTATTTACCGGACACCCTGTATAGGGTGCGTAACCTGATTTGTCGCCGTGTGTACGTTTCAAAACGTTTGAAAAAATTTGAAATCACTCAGAGTGCCAATGCTAAAGAGAAAAAGCATACGAAGATATTATGTATGCTAGAGTGAGATAGATAGATTTTGCAACTTCGCGCTTTAAAGCCCTTTTTTCTTTTTCGCGCAACTAAGTTTTTTCAGCCAGCCAGCACGTTTTTTTTTTTTAAATTCAGTTTTGAGGAGGTTTTAATCGGGATCACTTTTTTTTGTCTGCTTATAATTTTAACAAAAGTCTCCAAATGACAAATAGTTATTTGTTATGCAAGGCTGCAAAGTTGCTTTTTGGCGCGAGTACTTGTATTGAAACCTGAGCAAGCGAAGGATTCTAGGATTGAACCACGAGCGAAGCGAGTGGTTCAAATATAGAATCCTGAGCGGAGCGAAGGTTTCAAAAGTACGAGACGCAGAATAACTTTGCTGCCGAGCGAAACACACAACTTTTCACCTCACTACAGCGAGGAAAATGTCAATGCGCCAACCTCATTTTTAGAATAATCGCACTGGCCAGCACGAAAACAGCATGAAAAAAAAGTTGTGTAGGCTGTTTTTCTTTATTGAATTGAAAGATTCGAATTTTAAAAACTCTTTCCACGCTAGCGGATAAAATGCACTTTTGCACTCAGATTTCGAATGATACAAGAATGATAAACAGAATCTTTCCGAGCTTGTGAGGTGAAAAAAATATTGTTATTTTTATACATCTTAACTTTTATGGTCTTTATTAAAACGAAAAGTACAAAGTGCGTATCCACGACAGGCTTCGTCAAAGGCAATAGGTACAACATTCACGTATCCACAACAGGCTTCGTCAAAGGTAATAGGTACACCACTCACATCCACAACAGGCTTCGTCAATAAATACATCCCATATATCTGCAACAAGCTTCGTCAATTTCTATACCTACAATCTATAAACCTCCTCCAAAGCCTCTGCCTGCGGGACGGTCCCTAGAACGCTGGCAGCATTCCCCCTTTGAATCGCCAAGCTTATACGCTGACAAAGGTAACTGCCAGCCCTCTTATCACCAGTGGACTCTATAAGACGCGCAGATATGTCTCTCACAAGCTGTTTTGCATCGGGTCCCCACGGTCCTAGGGTCTCAACTCCCAAAGGTACAAACATGTATTAACTTTTATTATAATCAAAATACTGATCGTAATAGTCATAAAAAATATGAATTAATATAATTTTTCTCAAACATGCTTGGAAATGTGATTGATTGTGATTATTTTGACAATCTTCTTCGAGATAAATCGAAATTGCTGTACTGGCCAACTACATGCGCGCAGCGGCCGGCAATGTTTGTATGAAAATCCATATCTGTCGTGTTTTGCGGCCAAATAAATTACATAGTAAACTCATATCTGTCGTGTAATTTAAAAATGGAACGATCTTTTTCTCCTAAACATGGCGACCAAGGAGGTAACTCATCAAAGGTTTTATTTAAATTTCGAACTGGCTTGCAAATAGAAAGCTGTTTATTGAAAAAAAAAACAAATTGTTGTTCGTTGTTCGTCATTGATTTTGAAAAGAGTTTTTCATCGGAGTTTTTGGCGGGATTTGAACAGATACGTTTGGAGTCCTCATATTTCATCGAATTTTTATTGTTTATAGTGAGTTTTGGTTCGTAAAATCGGTGTTATTTTGCGTAACAAAGTGTCGTGCAAGTGAACAATATACAGTTCAGTGAAATATGATGGTGTGGGTCGTAAACAGGAAAAGTGTTCCGTTCTTTTGTAGCGCGGCAAGCGGTCGGTTCACCTCTTTCCTGTGGACTTCTCTGCGTTTCCTGCGTTTCTCAATTGCCTCCTAAAACTCCAAAGAAGCGTTGAAACGTCGAACACCAACGTTTTATTTGCTATAAATGAGAGTATTTATTCCTGACATCGGTTGTATGCGATACTATAATCGCTTTACCTTGAACTGAACCAAAAAAAAAAAAAAAGTTTTTCATCACTCATACTCTGAAAGTAGGTCATTGTTTATCTAAGAAGCGGGTTGAAAGTGATACCTACATTTCTTCCCTAGGGCGGAAAAGTAATTTAAAAAAATCTACGTCCATACCACAGGTCTATTACCACTCTATACTGAGCAAAGGCAGAAACCTATACAGCTACACTTCGATAACATTATATTAAAATTCTTAATTTTTATAATTATTTATTATGAACAAAAATATTGGAATTTAGTAATAATAACAATAATTAGTAACATTTCGATACTTTTGTATAAATTATATGCATTTTGTTTTCTGCGTGAAGAAAAAGTACCTAATTTAAAAAACAGGCTAGTTTAAAAAAAAGGTCATTAAGTTGGGCTGCGTACGACCTTTGGGTGCGGTTGTTTTTTCAACTCGCTCTATGGTAGAACGTTTTTCACGAAGGCTTTGAAGTGCGATTTTTGAACATCATACGAGCGAATCGGCAGTAGAAAGATGCATAATCTCGTAGTAATTATGACATTTTCTGCTGCCGAGTTGCTCGTATGATGTTCAAAAATCGCACTCCTGAATGGCGTTAGTGCAAAAAGTTGCACTCGGGGTGCACCTGGGGCGTAGTTCGGAACGCAGCCTTGCGCGAAAAAGAAAAAAGGGAGGGAAAGCCACATGTTGCTAATTTTGCGGATCCGTTTCAAAACGTGTAAAAATCACTAGGGAAGTATATTTGTCTCACTCTAGCATCCACAATCTTCGTATGTTTTTTTCTACTTCCTATTGGTCCCCGAGTGATTTTCAAACGTTTTGAAACTTAGCCTAAAATGAATTCATCGAGCGAATATCGATTCAGAAATTGATTTTGCATTATATGGTTTTTGGTTAATTTCCTCGTAATCGTGATGAAAAGCAGAGTGTTTAACTCGGGTGAAAGTACCCATTTCACACTCGAACTATGGGCGCCCCTCACGTTCGTTCGGGGCGCCAAACATCTCGTGTGAAATGGGTCACTTTCATCCCTTGGTTAATTACTATTAAATCTACTATTAATTTCCGCGAATTATTTGAGAAAATTTACTGTTTTCATTTCCGCGCATTATTTGAGAAAAGTACTATACAAGCCTTGGCCACAACTAGGCATTGATGGATTTACGTATGTGTGCCTCGGCTTCGCCTCGGCTCACATTTACACGTTCGTCCATCAGTGCCTCTGTTGCTTGCCGCTGCAGTAATGTACTATTTATTTATTTTTAAAAAGAATGGTAAATGAAGAGGAATGTAGCGATAAATAGTGTGAGAAATCACTGAAAAAGCAATTTTTTATTTGATTTCATGTGCTGCAGAAATAACTTCAGTATACCTATATGGAGTTCTTAACATACAGTCCACTTCCTTTCCATCCTAATTGACCTAATTTTGCAAAATTACACAGAACAAGCCTAAAGCTAAACTAAACGAAGCAATAAAATGACATCGACGTACCTAACGGCTTTTTAGCCACCATTTAATATTACGTTCCTGTACCCTTATATATTCCGTGGTACTGCTTTAATCAGGACAGTCATTTTAATACTATAGTGCCCCTTCCTTGGCCAGGTTTTCGGCCCGCTGGGTTCCAAAACATTTCCCAATGTAGATATCTAAGGAAGATTTTATGCAATACTTACTCAGGTAATGTAATAGCAGCAACGGTCTTGAGGTGCCAGTAGTAGGCCGCGAGGAAGTTGGCGAGCACGGAGCCGAGCAGCAGCGCGGCGCTTTTCGTCATATTTTCTAAAACGCTCCACCTATTCGTCAAATATTTAGGTATATATTTACAATCAAGACATGAAGCCCTATTACGGGAAATAACTTTCATTCGCCCTGAACATCGCGTTAGTAAAAATGGTTCAAATCGTAGTTTTAGGAGTCATCAGATTTAGCGAAAGCCCACATTTTGATCGTCGGATTTACATTTAAATGTCATTACGCGTCAAGCCCCATACGATGGCATGACAATCGCTGGCGCTGGACATCACGTTTAATTTTTTTTAATTTTCATAGTATGAAATTTTTCTGAAAACGCCCTCCTGTGCACGGGGCTCATATCTGAAACTTCTCAGATACTTTTTCGGTAATGTCTCATAGCCCCTAACCCCTCAGCTATTCAATTTGCGCCCTGAATATGAAAGCGGAAATGAAATGGGGGTTATTCCCGATGTCCCCGACAGCTACGCCCCCAATGGGGGCCAACGGGAAAAAAATTCTCGCTGTCCCCGCATGTCCTCCTCTGGGGCCAACGGGAAAATATGTTATCGTTGTCCTCGACTAACATAGAATCAAACATGCGGTAAACTATTTAGTATTTTCATTAAAAATACATCGATTCTATGGTAAGTGGGGGACAACGATAACATATTTTCCCGTTGGCCCCAGAGGAGGACATGCGGGGACAGCGAGAATTTTTTTCCCGCTGGCCCCTACTGGGGGCGTAGCTGTCGGGGACATCGGGAATAACCCGTTCAAACCATCTCAGCTCTTCTACCATAATAATAATAATAATGAAATAACTTCTACCATAAGAAGTTATCTAATCATTTATTTCAATCCAGGCATTTCCCGTGGTACACCTCGTCGATGATGTGCTATAGATTTTTGAGGAGTTCTATTGTGTATCTCCGAAGCCCTTTACCAGATCTTTACCAAATTAATAAATAGTACATTACTGCAGCGGCCAGCAACAGAGGCATTGATGGACGAACGTGTAAATGTGGGCCGAGGCGAAGCCGAGGCACACATACGTAAGTTCATCAATGCCTAGTTGTGGCCAAGGCTTGTATAGTACTTTTCTCAAACAATGCGCGGAAATGAAAACAGTAAATTTTCTCAAATAATTCGCGGAAATTAAAACTCTTTTCAAAATCAATGACGAACAACGAACAACAATTTGTTTTTTTTTTTCAATAAACAGCTTTCTATTTGCAACCCAGTTCGAAATTTAAATAAAACCTTTGATGAGTTACCTCCTTGGTCGCCATGTTCCGGAGAAAAAGATCGTTCCATTTTTAAATTACACGACAGATATGAGTTTACTATGTAATTTATTTGGCCGCAAAACACGACAGATATGGATTTTCATACAACATTGCCGGCCGCTGCGCGCATGTAGTTGGCCAGTACAGCAATTTCGATTTATCTCGAAGAAGGTTGTCAAAATAATGCTCACATTTCCAAGCATGTTTGAGAAATAATATTTTAATGTCAAATCAACAGTAGAAAGATGCACGTCTCCATAGTAATGTTGACATTTTCGGCTGAGTTCAATGAATGTGTTTCAAAAATGGCACTCCAGATTAACATTATAAATAAGGGAGTAGGGCCGCGCCGCGTGCAGTTCGAGACGAGAGGTGACTGGACGCGATGACTCAGTGGTTGTGGCTTACCTGCGCGGCGGCGGCGGCGGCGGTGCTGGCGGGCGCGGCTGCCGGTAAAACTGATATTACCGGTGAGTCCTCCCAATAATATACAGGGTGCAACTTAAAATGCTGACACTTTTTTAAGGGGATGATCAGACCATCAAACTGGACAACTTTGGCGATAAAAAATCTGCTGTCCCATACATTTGGCTCGAGTAGGTTTGCAGTTTTGTATGGACAAGCTGATTTTTATTCGCCATTTTGATGTTGGTGCCGTAGAGAAAGTTGTTCAGTTTGATGGTCTGATCATCCCCTTAAAAAAGTGTCAGCATGTCAAAAAGGACCCTATGTATACCATTGTGAAACGCAATAAAGCATTGAGTATTGAGTATTGAATAATTAGAAGAATTCACATCAAAAACAGGCCCTCTTTACCCGGGTTGCACCCCCGGATAAAGACGGCCTTGCGCCCGGGCGCAGGGTTCAAGGGTTCAAGGGGGTGCAAGCCGATCGCTTTATACACCAGTGTTGGGAAAAATGTAATTAAGGTGAGCACGCGTGCCCCGCAACCCGCACACACCCCCGCTAAAATAGTTTTTGTTATTTTATTTAGATGTGAATCTCTTTTTAAAATAATTAATTATGGTTATTATGGTTTTAAAATAAAAAATAGGTAATTATGTTTGATATTTTTTTCTCTGTTACTGTTTGGGGATGAGACATTGGGTCCGTGGGGGCCAGAGGCCGATTATTTAAAGAATTATCGGCGAGCCTAATCGAGGCCTCGGGTGACCAGCCCCCTTACCCGCACTTTCGATCTTCACTATATCGCCACTGTTTCGGTCCGCACTTCATTGTAATAGAGTTGAAATTGGAACGAAAACATTCACGCAAAAGTTCGAATCGAATGTGCGGGTAGACCCTCAGAGGGCTGGCAGCTACCTCGGCCAGCGAATCAGTCTGGCCATACACAGAGGCATCGCTGCCAGTTGCCAGCCTCCTGGGCACCCTGCCGCCAAGCGGGGCGGCAATTTAGAGGATATTTTTTTTATTTTTAGTAGTTATTAAGTTTTGTTTTTATTTATCTATATTTGTATCTATTCTGTTGTAAATAAACATTTAAATATGTCGACTATATTCCCTGAGTTAGAGATATTCTGAAAACTCATAACATCGATGTTTCACTACTAGTACCAAAATGCGGTCTAGTGTGACGGGGAGCCCGCTACGCGATAAAAGATCAAGTTTTTCAATAGGTACTCATCAAGTTTTGTCATTGCGAAAATAAAAAGTTATATAAAGTAGAATATTTTACTTTTTTTATTATTATTACTAGGTACCTACTCTAATAAAAAAAGAAGTAGCAAACCTGAAATGTCCGGCCGACGCCAATTTAGGGACACACTTTTATTGTAATTTAGACATGGAAAAGCATTCTTTAGGGTTTAAATTAGTATATTACTTATAATCGTAAAAATTAAGGTTCATTTTTACCTAAAAACAGGATTTGAAGGGGTGGCTAGTAAGAAAAAACGTGAGTAAATCTGCGCTAAAGTTTTTGATATGTAGAGAGGACACAAAAACGTTATTTTACCTAATCGAAAACAAAGTTTACTAGGTGCCACGGACCTGAAAAAAAGACCTCTCTTTTTTTTAGGTCCGTGCTAGGTGCTAAAACATTGCAAAAATATCAAATACGTTGGATAAAAACACAATACTTAATTGAAATTAAATTGATTATTCATAACAAAAGTAGCTTAATAAATATTACCTAATTGGAAATAATGATGATTTTTTATTTTTTATTTATTTTATTTAATAAACAATTACACAGCTTCACAGAGGAACTACAATACGCTATGTAAGTAATTATACAAATCAAACAAGAATATTATGATAATACATCTACACTAATATTATAAAGAGGAAAGATTTGTACCTATTTTTGTATGTTTGTATGTTTGTATGTTTGTAATGAATAGGCTCAAAAAGTACTGGGCCGATTTAAAAAATTCTTTCACCATTAGAAAGCTGCATTCACCCTGAGTAACATAGGCTATATTTATTGCTAGAAAAGATTAGACGTCCACCCGTGCGAAGCCGGGACGGGCCGCTAGTATAACATAACTTGAAATTAACCTCTAAATTAGCACCTCAAAACTTTGGTCGCAGCCTCAAAACAAACAGCGCAAGACATAAACAGGGGCGTGGGGAGTGAATTCCACGCTCCCCACTACGCCGCCGATCGCCACCGAAGACCGAGCGATAACTCTGGGGGTCTACTACGGGATTCGAACTTCGCAATTGCGAGCACATTTTTGTTCCAATTTCAACTCTATTGCAATGAAGTGCGGACCGAAACAGTGGCGATATAGCGAACATCGAAAGTGCGGGTACAGGGCCAGGAACGTAGTTTCGGTTTCGGTCGAAGGTTCGGCCGTTTTTCTGCCGAAACCAAAAAAACCGAAACTTCAAATTTGGGCCGAAACTGGCCGAATCCGAAACCGAAACTTCGGTCGGACACTAAAAATGAGCGTTCCCTTGTTTAAAAAAATATGCTCACTAGAACCAAATGAAATTAGAAAATAACGAGGAAAAGGAATGCATAAAAAGGTGCCGCTGGGTGGACCCGTGGCCCACACCTTAAAAATAAAAAATATAACGTTGACTTTGACGTCAGAGAGTTCATGGCCATCAAAAAATTATACCATTTTTTTTGTTTTGATCACGCATGCGCTGCGCTCGCCCGTTTTACGAGTTCTGTTTATCCTTAACCCTTCGTCGTGGCTTGCTTATTACAGTCTACAGTTTTAGTAAACACGAGCTTTTACCCGCGACTTCGTCCGCATAAATTATATACTAGATTTTAAGTCAGATGTTACGCTACCAAACAAAAAAAGTTTCATCAAAATCGGTTCAGTAGTTTTTGCGTGATACTCGAACAAACAAACGCCCAAACAAACAAACAAACAAACAAACTAAATTCTTTTTTCAAAAATTTACAGTTTTACTTATAATAGTCAAGATAACATGTACTCTACCTATAGATATAGGGTCATTTGAAAAGTTCTTAGCCTAACAAACTTAATGAAACCACACGATTTTGAGTTTATTTTTATTTTTCAACATACTCTCTTCCGAGCTCAAAACACTTTTTCCATCGACCCGGTAAGGCTTCGATACCCGTTTTAAAAAAATCTTCGTCTAACTCCTCAAAATAAGCTTCCACGGCGGCTAAGACCTCATCATTTGTAAAAAAATGTTTACTACCTAAATATTTTTTCAGCTTTGCGAACAGATAAAAGTCGGGCGGTGCTAAATCCGGTGAATATGGGGGATGAGGTAACAATTCGAAGCCACATTGATGGATTTCTGCCATGGATTGCACAGAGGTGTGAACGGGCGCATTGTCCTGATGAAACAAGACTTTTCTTCTCAATAAACCTGGACGTTTTACTTTGATTTCTTCTCTCAAACGACGCAACAGGTTGCAATAGTAATCGGAGTTTATTGTTCCACCCTTTTTTAAATAATCCACGAGAATTATACCCTTTGCATCCCAAAAAACGGATGCCATGACTTTGCCCGCCGATAAAACCACCTTTGCCTTCTTTGGGGTGGGCGATCCTGCTCTTTTCCATTGTTTCGACTGTTCTTTTGTCTCGGGTTTATTGTGGTGAACCCAGGTTTCATCCATGGTTATAAATCTTTCAACAAATTCTATTGGGTCAGCTTCATATAACTCTGAACAGTCGCGAGAAGTTGTGAGTCGGTTGCGTTTTTGTTCCACTGAAAGCAGTCGCGGTACCCACCGCGCAGACACCTTAGAGAATCCAAGTTCAGTAGTAATTATATGATGTGTTCGCTCAGATGAGATGCCTACAGTCTTAGCTATCTCCTCGACAGTCAATCTTCAATCAGATAAAATTAAATCACAGATTTTTTCTTTGTTTTGATCAGTGGAAGCAGTCGAAGGCCGGCCACTACGGGGCTCATCTTGAATGGTCTCACGACCACGTTTAAACTCTGCCACCCAGTTTTTAACAGTCGCATATGAAGGACCGGACTCACCCAAAGTAGCAGACATGTCTTCATGTATAGCTTTTGGAGTTAAACCTTTCAAATTCAGGTATTTTATCACTGCACGATGTTCAATTTTATCCATTTTCAAAAATAGCTCTGACTTGACTTACGGTATCACGTGTAAACGAACAATCAGTTACTGTGAATAAACTAAACTGTGCATACTTGTTGCTAAATAATGTAACTACAAAATGAGGGTAGTTATAAAAAAAAACAATGACTTTAACCATGTTAGGCTAAGAACTTTTCAAATGACCCAGGTATCTAAAACCGCGTCACATAACTCTTGACCGTTTTAGGACGGCCGCACATTACTTATCAGAAATTTCTAACAGAAAAATTCTGACGCTCGGCGCGGCGGAAGGCACTCGGTGCATACATTTTGTATTAGACCCCGCACACTGTCAGACAAATTCTGACCGGTCGTCCGCTTCTGATGCACACCGGACGGCACCTCAGCCGGACGTCAGAATTTTTCTGACAGAAGGCGTGTTGGCGTGTTAGCCATACAAAATGTATGGCTAACAAGCCATACATTTTGTATCAGATATTCGGATGAGGTATTGCCAGACGTGCGATAATTATCCTAGATCTACGATATTTTTGAGTGTCATGTTCATGTGATAGAAAATAAAAGTCAGGTAGGTATATTTAATTTCTCTAAGCAGGCCATTTACTAAACGTTAGTAGTTTCAGAGTTTTAAGCAAAATTCCTGAAAAAAACAAACAGAATTTTTCACTTTTTTTGCGATTTTGTCAATGAAATTTTGTTAGCAAACCTCAGATTTAGATTCAGCTTCCCAAAATACATATACAGGGTCCTTCTTAATATGCTGACACTTTTTTAAGGGGATGACCAGACCATCAAAATGAACAACTTTCTCCATGAGACCAACATTTTAAATCGCGAAAAAAAAATCTGCTGTCCCATACATATTTGGTTCGAGTAGGTTTGCAGTTTTGTATGGACGAGATGATTTTTGTTTCGCGATTTCGATGTTGGTGTCATAGAAAAAGTTGTTCAGTTTGACGGTCTGATCATCCCCTTAAAAAAGTGTCAGCATATTAAGAAGGACCCCATAGAATGGAAGAAATCAGAACTACCACAAAACTTTCCTAGTAAAAACACAATTTGACTGAATTATAGCCCCAAAAGGGGCAGGGCAGGGGCCCCCTAAGGTGGCAGCACTGGGTCGATGTGCGTTGATTGAAATATGAAACACGACTGGGCTCAAAAGTTAACGGATCAAAATTTCTGACAGTATGCGGGGTGTTTCCGGCGAGCGTCAGAATTTTTCTGTCAGACATTTCTGATAATGTGCGGCCGTCCTATATCTATTAAAATACAAGATCGGTAATAAGTATATTATTATTAGATATCTATACAAATTCCACGCAGACGTTGTCATCATAATGTGCTCCTGAACGATTTCTGCCACGCCCGCGGTGAGTGCTTCAACTCTTTGTAGACGTTGCAACTTAGTAGGTATAATACCTAGTCATCGACTAATGAAACTCGTTGCACACAGATGAGCAATACTTCAGCATGCCAGCGCTTTACCACATGGACCACTACGAGCAATGCATGTCCTCCCCCGGGGGAGTGTTCTGTCTCGGCGACTTCCAGCTCCGGGCTGAGGATCACAACCCACTAATGGACATTATGCAGGTAACTATCGTCACAAACTTCACGAACATTTTCCTTTGGTCCATCTTAACTCGACCACCCTGTATATATATATATAGTATGTTGTAGGTATGTATTGTATAATATATTTATTTATTGTTTGTTTGTACACAATAAGTTTGCCTTGTATTTATCAACTTTCTCTTTCGCGGGTCTGCTGGAAGAAATCTCTTCAGAGATAAGCTCGCCCTTGTGCATGTTTTCTCAATTTTCTGTATTTTATGTCAGTGTGTACAATAAAGTGTTATAATAATAATAACGTTGTTCATCTTACATTCCTATCAGAGGGTGGGATAGCATCGCATTACTTTATGACTTTTATCCGAAACCGGGAGATCTTAGGTTTCTTCCCCTCAATGGTATCGCCTCCTTCATTGACCATGTATTTGAAGGCAAGAAAAAAGTATTGGGGCTAAGACAAAAGATCCCACTGGGTCGAAGCAGCATCTACAACCGATCTAACATTGTATCTAGACGTACTCAAGCGACAAGGACCACTTCAACCGCTCGCTCGTGCATCGAGGGTACTGCATCAGCGCACGCTGCGACCACGTGGACGGCGGCCCCAGCGCCCCGGAGCGCTTCGCGCGCTGCGTGGACCGCCACACGAGGCAGGCCCACGGGCTGACGGCGCGGCTCCTCGAGCTGCAGTACTGCAGGGCGGGGCGCCAACAGCGGCCGGTGGATGCTCTGGACGCTGGCTTCGCCTACTGCGTGGGGCTCATAGTTTTGGCCAACCTGCTGGCTACCGCATACGATCTGTTGCGCAACCACGATACCAAACGTGAGTAGGAAGGGTCTAATGAAACCGAGTCTAATGGAGCTCGAGGAGTAGGTAGCTTGTGTATATGTATTAAAGTAACGAGATGTGATTGCAGCGAACCCGTACATCCACGCGTGGTCTCTGGTAGCAAATTGGCGGCGTCTGACCATCGACCACAATGCCGAGGGGTCCACCGAGGACTCGGCGCAGAAGATTTTCACCCCAGCTGGCGGCATCAGGTATGCTATTACAGTGCTTTAGAATGTAACCGACAGGCAAAGGCATTAACAGTCGCGGAGTCTACAATTTAGGCAAGATTTAGGCACTGCTATTCAAAGGTTATCTTCAAGGCCGATTTCGGCACGTTACTTTTATATAGCACAGCAGTGGTAGCAGCAGGAATTGCCTTGTCTGCCTAGGGCCTTAGCTGGACGGATATTAAATGGACGAGTTTCTCACTCTGTTCTCAAAAAATTCCAGTTGGATTGAGACAAGTTTGCATATTTTTTTCTAGACAATTTACTTATCTAGGCATGGAAATTTGAATCCTCCATGGCTTGCCATTCTTGTCAAATTATGTAAGAATTGCAATTCCTTCTCCATTCTAAAGGCTCTTAAAAATGCATGTGGCTGTAGGAGTTCCCATGGAGGAAACAAAGGAGCAGAGAGGTCGCAAGACTCGCAAGGCAATTAGATCTGTCGCCATTATGATATTAGGTCATGACGATGACGTAGCAGTGGGCCTATGATGCTCTGTTCGAAGAGGAACACCATTTATTTTGTTGAGAGGGGCTATTCTGATATTCTGTTTTAGGGAACCTGCGGTCCCGTCCTTACTTCGATAGAAATATTTCTTTGCGACACCTCCGCTCCGACCGTGATGTCTTGGCGGCAAAACGCATGTGCCTCCTCGGTGATGGATATCCAAAACCGGGAGATCTTAGGCTTCTTCCCCTCAATGGTATTGCCTCCTTCATTGACCATGTATTTGAAGGGTGAAGAAAGCAAAAGGTATTGGGGCTAACACAAAAGATCCCACTGGGTCGAAGTTTTGCTGGCTTGCCAGCCCCTACAACAAGATAGGATAAGATAAGACACCTCCGCTCCTTTTTGTCCTCCATGATAACATGTCTCAGCTAAAATAGTGTAGAATGAATAGTGTAACGTCGCAGAGTGCTGAGTATGGCGCTGATGATGCTGGGGCACACTCTCCTCGTGCAGTACCTCGGCTACATGCACAATCCTGAATTTTACGAAGCGGTATGTATTCACACAGAAAACCTAATTTTGGAAAGGAAAATGTTACTATCTCGGAAGCTACATTTTCCTTTGTACAAGATGAAATTGATATCATAAGCATCCTTTTTTTAAACTGAGGCGATTATCACACTAGCGACGCGTCCCGCCGCGGTGCGCGGAGCGGCATAGTCGCCTTCCCGCGCATTGACGCGTCGGCAGTGTGTTGTCCTAGGCGTGTTTTCTATATAAATTGAAATACTTGCATACAATGTTAAAATCTGCGGCCCCGCGCTACGCGACGGGGCGCGGTGCAGTGTGATAATCGCTTTAGAGTCTACCCATCAAACTGAACAACTTATATTAATTGGGAGCAAACCGATCGGAGCAACCAAAAAATCAGCTGTTGCATGCATTTAAGTCGCATTACAGTTTAGTACGGAACAGCAGATATTTTTTTGCTCCGATCGCATCGGTTTGCTCCCATAACAAAAATTGTTCAGTTCGATGGGTAGACTCCGTAGACTCTTAGTTTTTTTTAAAAAGATGCTTAATGATATCAATTTCACCCTGTATAAGTATAGAGTGAGTTTATATGGGTTACACAGCGGGTTTAAAATAAGAGATCAATGACATATCTCAGCCCCCTCGGGAATCTAGTCGCGAGCAGTACTGTCACAGTTAAAGTATAACAATTTAATATAGTTCTAGTTCTACATATTGTTTCACTTTAAGAAAAATTTACTGAAAATACCTTGACTGATTGAAATGATCAGCCCAGCAGTGACATTAACCACGGCTCTATTGCGCAGGCGCACAAAGACTTTGCAATAGTTCTCTTCCTGAACGGCACCACCATAGTGCAGATCTTCTTCCTGATGTCCTCTTATCTGCTGGCGTACACAATGCTGCGAGAGGACTCCAGACAGGGTCACCAGCTCAGCTTCCGATCGCTGCCGTACTATCTGCTCCATCGTATCATAAGGTAACTACAAACAGACACACACACTTGCACGTACTTTTTTCTGATGCCAAGCTGAATATAGAATGTACGATTTAGACATCAACTACATCTTCTATAGATTACCGGACTACCAAACCAACGTTTGGTAATCCGGTAATCTAGTAACCATCTAGAATTGGATCTATGTTGGAAGGTTCGAAATACTGTTCAGAGTGCGTTAGGATCGTGGACTTCCCTGATCTTTATGGCATTTCTCAATGACTGCAAGAAGAGAAAAATAAAAATAACAAGGTGGAACCAAGCTATTTTGACGAAGCGTGTTGGGGACCTTTGGTTGTATAAAGATTAATGGATTAATGAATACAAATTTTGGGTTTTCTATTTATAATTTATTTAATTCTGATCGTATCTCACGTTAGGTTGTTGCCGGTGCATATGTTTGTGGTGGGACTGTCGGCGACGTGGTGGACCCGTGTGGGAGAGGGACCACTGTGGGGACCACTGATGGGGAGCCAGGAGGCGCGCTGCAGAGCCAGCTGGTGGGCCCATGCGCTCTTCATCAACAACTTCATCAAGACTGAAGATACTTGCTTGCTGCACACGTGGTATGTGATAGTTGCGAGTTAATTGAAAACGGTTTTTAACATTAGTGGTTCCTTGGGGAAAAAATGATACAAAAACCACAAAATCTGATATTTTCGGGAAATTAGGTAGTTATGTTTTGAACTTGGCTACAACTGCCAAGTTGGGTGCAAACATTTTTGAGAGAGAGGGTATAATACGTAGAAAGAGATTTTATTTTCCTTTAATTATACTACTTCGTACCTAAACCATTTCAAATTGTTTTTATTTTACCTGCTTCTTTTCGTGTCAATAGTTCTTTAGTGGTGTTTTTATATTTTACCAGAATCTGTATATTCTACCGTCTTGCCTCCCCCTCGCCACTTTCCGGCAACCCCTTTGATACACCCTATCCAGGGGTGTATTCTCCTAAGGGCAAAATAAGCATGTGCTAAGGGCGGCCCAATCAAGGGGGGCGGCCCGTAATGCCATACACACGAGGAGGAAACCAAAAGACTATGACACAGAATAGGTAATAGTATATAGTTCTACATACAGAACGGCCACTCCCCGCCCCCCTCTGAGTTCAGATACCTCACCCCCCCTCACACTCTCTGTGGTAACTTTGAGGGAAGCCGAGCAAGGGAATGCAGTCAGGCGCGCGCACCTGTTGAATTTGACTACATAAAATATATTTTATTTTTCTCCTCACAATAAAAATAAACATTGGAAAATAACGCTAAATTATCATTTTCTGTGATTCTTTAGTTAAAAACTATTTTTAATCACAGAATGAACTATAAAAAGTAACGAAATGTATAATGTAGTTCATACGATGCGTGTTAAGTCAACCCTACACATATGTCATGCACAATTTTCGCAAAGTGCGCATGTGCGAACGTCATCATGTCAAATTTAAAACGTTGTTTGAAGTGCCGGACCTGTGACTATGATAAAAACGAATAAATGAATGGATTTCTCCAGGTACGTGGCGGCGGACATGCAGCTGTACGTGCTCACGTGCGCGCTGACGGCGGCGCTGGTGCGCTGGCGGCGCGGCTCCGCGCGAGCGGTGCTCGCCGCGCTGCTGCTCGCCTCCGTGCTCGCCAACTTCCTCGCGGCCTACTACTGGCACCTCAAGTCCATTGCTGCTATTTCATTTCCCGAGTAAGTATTGCATAAAACCTTCCGCAAATCTACAGCGATGTATTGGGAAATGTTTTGGAATCCAGCGGGCCGAAAACCTGGCCAAGGAAGAGGCACTATAGTATTGAAATGTTGATTGAAATGCACCTGCCCTCATTAAAGCAGTACCACGGAATGTAATATAAGATAAAATTATTTAGTCTATGATATAAGGATACAAACAGTACCTACGCAATATTAAATGATAGCTAAAAAGCTGTTAGGTACGTCGAAGTCATTTTCTTGATTCGTTTAGTTTGTTTAGTTTTAGGCTTGTTGTGTGTAATTTTACAAAATTAGGTCGAATAGGTAGGATGGAAAGGAAGTGAACAATCGTATGTTAAGGACTCCATACTTAAGTTATTTCTACAGCACATGACATCATATAAAAAGATAGCTTCTTTCAGTGATTTCTCACACTATTCATTCGCTACATTCTTCTTCATTTACCATTCTGTTTGTTTTTGTTCGCAGGTTATTAAGGGTACTATACGCCGGAAGTCCGTCGTTCCACTGGATGTACAAGATGCCTTGGACCAGTCTCCCGACTACCCTGATTGGGATCGCATGCGCCTTCATCTCCCATCATGTTCAGCAATCCGGTTATAAATTTCAGGATAATAAGGTACTATGAGAGACGCTAGCCCAGGGGATCGTACAAACAGCGAAGTCTTCCTCAAAATTATATAATTTTTCTTTCCGCGTATGGAGTCAAATCTGATCTAATGAAAAAAATAGGGCCAGGGAAACTTCTTAACACAGCGTCACACCATGAGGGCCACGTTAGGTACACCACTATAAAAACCTCTGGTTTCACTGCAATGCACTGCGCCTAGAAGTCGACTGCGGGGAATGCACATTGGGGCGACCCGACCGCCCACGGCCCGAGGTCCGCGGTCCGAGGGGCCTCGCGCTTCGGAGGCTTATGCAGCTTTCTACAAACTCATGAAAAATATTTCGCTTGGACCATTAAAAGCTACAGTTCTGGCCACAGGCGAATCAGTGAAAAACATTTCGAGCTCGCTTCGCTCGCTCTAGGATCAGGAGCGAGCGAAGCGTTCATTAGGTGTTACACTATAGTCGTGCACTATCTGAGTCCTGGCCACAGCGCAGGCGAAGCATGTTGCTGAAAAATTTCGAGCTCGCTTCGCTCGCTCCAAATTACATAGTAATAAATCATTCAGTATTGCACTTTATAAGTTCTGGCCGTAGCGTCGCGCAGGCGAAGTATGTCGCTGAAAAATTTCGAGCTCGCTTCGCTCGCACCAAACATAATTAATGTTTTACATAGGAACCGACAGGTTACTAAACGGTCTTATTTAGCTTCACTCTGTATATTTGTTTATTTCGAGCTCACCGTGTTTTTTTATGCTACCTTTATAAAATATGATCTACGATCATATTATTAAGTACTCTAGGCATGGCCTCGCGAACCTTATCTTGCCCACATACATTTTTGGTCTTGCGGCGCCTCTGATTGCAGTCCTATCGTTTATCACCTTTTATGATAACATTTCAGTTAATACGTGTTCTGTATCACGTCTCGTTCACGCTGGTGTTTGTGTGGGTGTTCTCCGGGTTCTGGACGAGGGACCTGACGTCGCCGCTGGCCACGTCCCTGAACGTGGCGCTCGAGCGGCCGGTGTTCGCGAGCCTGATAGCCGCCAAAATCTACGGCGTCCTTACTAACATTGACTGTGAGTACTTAGTACAAGAGAAGGCAAGAGGAAAGAGGCGGAGTTCAAAACTACTTATATGTTTTAGGGTTCAGTAGGTAATCGGGCCATTATTTTATTCAGGGTACAATTTGGATATAATTTTATTTCCTTTTATTGTATAAATTCTGTAAGTCTTTTTTTACCGTTTTATGCCGATTTTTGTTCATCATTGTTTATAGTAATCATTAAAGACATTTGCAGCTATGTTTTCTTACTACTTCTTACATTTATTTATGTTTTTGCAGCAAAATAATCACTGCGTTACCGTCCCTCAAAATTATATTGCATTTCAATACTACAAACAACTGAGTTACCGTAATTTTCAAAAAAGTATAGTATTTTACTTTAAAACCTACGTTTTTCTAAGACTGGTTTCTTATTTGGTATCTACCGATAACAGTTTTATTTTGGAATTTACCTATTTTACAACAAAATCGACTTTGTTCCGTTGCCTTTGAAGGGGACCGGATTATGGTACCCTGAATAAAATAATGACCCATCAACATTGTGTGATGTATGTCCGCGGCTTAGCTCAGAGACGCTTAGTACTAGAAAACTGTAATTTGGCATGGGTACCTACTATACAATATTAATCACGCCGACAAAGTGGTAAAATAAAACCTTGAAATTGCTTGAAAATATTTTTTTGTAGGGTACCTCCTATGAATATAACAAACACCTCCCCTACACGTGAAGTGGGGATGACATATTTTTTCTCGTCTATCCTAGTATCATGGTATCGTTGGATTTTATTTTATTTATTTAGGTTTACCAACAGTAGTTACATTTAAATTTTACAAATAACATTGTTAAAGGCTTTGAACAAAATACGTAGTGCATTTTGCAATTATAGGTAAACACAGCATGCATCGATAATAAATATATCGTTTAAAAAATAGTGGGTGCGCTTAGTGGCCGCGTTGGGTCTTTGCTAGTGCGGATTGCGGGGGGGCTCGCGCGGCGTGCGGAGGGGTGAGGCACCGGCCGGTGAGGCTGTGGTTGGGGTACAGCGCGCAGGTGAATCGGTACTGGGACCGCGCCCCCCGCCACCCGCACCCAGGGTTGGATTTAGGGACGTTGAAAAAGATAGCACAAAAAAATGAAAAGGATAGTATTTATAAAAAATTCTAGTACACTTTACTTATTTTTAATTTAACATACTTAATAGTCATTAAAATCAACACCATTCAAGGCATTTACTCCTCTTCTACTAAGTTTATCAGTTCTTGAATATTACTATTAGTTCTACGAGTTCTATCTTCATCTTTGGCATTTAATCTCATCAACATATCCTCAGTAGGAATAAAATCTGTAAAATTACCACTTTTGCTACCGCTTTTGATAGCGTCACAAGACAATAAAATGCCGACTATGGATTGTTTTGCCAGTTTCTTTCGTATCTTAGTCTTGGTAAGGTTTTCTTTACTGATTATACGTTCGCACATGCACGGTTGAATATTTATATGACTTTAAACTAAGCATTCGGGAGCAAATTTGAAATTATAGTATTTTAGCGTACTATCCTTAGTTGTGGATAGTATATAGTACAAAGAGCGAAATTATAGTATAAATACTATAATTATAGTACAAAATCCAACCCTGCCCGCACCCCCAGCACGATAGTGTGAGGCCTGGAGCGACCCGAGAGCACCTGAACTATTAGTAGGTATTATATTCACTTTGGTGTGGGAGAACCATTTTTCGATTTGTTAGATTGGCATTGGTGCAGCTAGGGGTGTAGCTAGGGGGGGCATCGTGGGGCAATATCTTTAAAAAATTATGTAATTACCCATCCACTATACCGTCTTTTACCATAAGGGCAAGCGGGGCACGAGCCCATCAGGAACCTGTACTAACAAGGCCTCGAACCTCTAACTCATGCTCATATTTATTATTTTAACTCAAAAACTGGCTTTAATTACGACGCAGGTCTGTAAATTAGGTTATTAATTTTGGCATGCTAATCGATAAAGCTTTGGCCATAATCGAATCGTAGTGCTGCATGGAATTTCGAGCTCGCTTTGCTCGCTCCTGCTTTCGATTGGTGTTTTTCAGCATGCATAACAAACCGTCACGCGATCTCAATTTGGCATGCTTAATAACAAAGATATTTCTTGAACTTGCAAAGCTACGGCCCTATTACACAGTTTAAGAAAGAGTATCTAGTACAACATCCTATAGTGAGCTGTGATGTCCCGCAGACATATGGAAATGGAACAAGCTTCAGAGCTGGCGCAGCTGGCAGGTGCTTGGGCGCATGTCGCTGAGCGTGTACCTGGTGCACTGGACCATCCTCCTGACGCAGATCGCGCTTCGCCACCACGTCACCCATTCATCATCTTTACAAATTGTGAGTATTTATATATACCTACTGCTAATCTCCTCTCGGCTTCTCATACAACAACAGCCTGGCGATGGCGTTCTTCCCTAGGTGTGGTAGAGCGAGCCAGCCAGGTCATCAGCCACCGCCTGAGGTAAGACTCAAAATTTACGTGGCAAGGTATCCCAACTTGCCGAAAGTTCATTTTCCTAAGGTTCTTTGACTTAGGATTGTTAAGAAAGTTGGTAGACCACATTTTGAAGGTGGAAGAAAATGATTATATTTCATATAAAAAACAGTTGTGGTGTGAGTGCTTTAGACAGCGTAGGCCTGTGCAGGAGCGAGCGAAGCGAGCTCGAATTTTTCAGGATTGCCTTTCAGTTTTTACCAGATGATGATGATGATGAAATAGTAGCTACTATTATTTAATTATTTCTTTAATGCTTTCGATTTTCCTAGAGGGGGCAGCGGGCTTTCTGAGCCGGGCGGCGGCGCCCATTATAGCGCCCGTTTATAAACAACATAGTAGGTATGATTTATAGCGTAGCGTTTTGAGATAAATAAAGATACATACAACAAAGATACATACATAAATAAGTACATTTTGTAGGTGGTACCTACCTATAGGTACATTATCCTTCTTAATATGCTGACGGTTTTTCAAGGGGATGATCAGACCACGAAACTGAACAACCTTCTCTGCGGCACCAACATCGAAATGAGAAAATAGACAAAAAGATTAACAAAATGTTAAAATATTTTCAGATGGGAACCTGGCTGGTGACCTTGGTATTGTCGTACGCAGCCGCGGTGCCCGTGTACCTGATGATCGAGACGCCGATACAGAAGTTCATGGACGCACTGTTGTTCAAACGTTCAACATCAAGCTGAGATAAATGTGTCTGGATGTTTTTATAAACAAACATTGACAAAGAACATAAAAGATAATAAAACTTAAATTAGAATAGTCTGATCACAAGGGCTGGTTTCCTTCTCATGGAGATAGCTGCGCGCGGCGAGATGAAGGGACAGACAAAACTGCTCCGCCCGCTCTGCCATTCTGTCTTGCGCCGGACTGCTGTTAGTTATCCATTGCATCCAGTAGCGTAGCGAGGGGGGGGGGGGGGCAAATGCCCCAGGCGGCATTTTAACAGGGGCGGCAAATTCTGGAAAAATTTCGATTGATTGAGCTCTGTCTATAACCGAAAAAGTCGAGCTCGTTTTATTACCATAATCATAAAGAGTTTTGAGTTTCTGACCACATCTAAGATGTGGTGCTAAAAATTTCGAGCTTGCTTCGCTCAATCCATAGCTTTTACTTTGCACAAGTTTTGTAGATACCTAAAAAGCTCTGTCTCCAACCGATTCGGATTGAGGAGAAAAAGTCGAGCTCGCTTTGCTTGCTCTTAGTTTCTATTTTTCCGTGGGTAAACCAAAAGATGTCTAATCACAACCCGGATAAATGTTCAAAAAAATTTCGAGCGCTCGCTCCTTTGTTTTTTGTGTAAGTCTTCGCAAAACGATAAGGGGGCGGCAAAATCAGTTTTTGCCCCGGGCGGCAGAAACCCACGCTACGTCACTGATTGCACCTAATGCAGTTAGGTGTATACAGCCCTTTGTGGTCACACTATAATTAATATTCGTTCGTAGATAAATCTATGAAGTTATTCGCGTTATCTGTGAAGTTAGTTCGTCTATGAATTTCTAATTTGTATAAAATAGTTACTACCTATAAATACCTAACTACCTACATTTTAAAATACTTAATTTTAAAATACTAGGTACGTAGGTAGGTATTTGTAGGTTTATGAAATAGGTGTAAGTAAGTAATAGGTACTTAGTTAATGATAGTAGGTAAACGTTGTGATTTAAGTATTAGGTATTAGTTAGGTAATATTAGGTAATGTGGGTGGGTACCTATTGGCTATGTGCGAAGTGGGTATTGAGAACTGTCAAGTCGATCGCAGCGCACGCTGTGGCAGAAATTTGAACTACTGACGACGAAGCTGTGTCAGATTTGCTTGAATCTATGCAAATCCGCGCACTCACTCAATACTCAAATATCCAAACCAGCAAATACTAATACTTGAAATTTTACAGGGATGTTTTTATTGTCACCTAGGTGTTCACAAAAAAAAAAAGATTTTTCGCAATTTATCCCCCAAAGGTGTGAAAACGGTGGTGAAAGTTTGTATGAGAATTTTGTAACAAAGAATGGGAATCCCGGCTAGTTAGGTTTTATAACATTTTTAATATCGTCAGTATTGCTCATTTATTTAGTTTTTACTATATTTTAATATAAAAATAACAAACTTTATCCAAACATTTTATGCACAAATAATCCACGGGGCTGTAGTGCGCTAGATGGCGCCAGCGTCGTGCACACAGCCAATAGGTAAAGCTATTAGGTAGGAAACCTACCATCTATCAGCTATCACGTATGTATCTACCTATAGGAGCATAGATTTAAATACTACTAACGTACTATTAGGGACTGTACGTACCTACTTACGTAGGTATAATCGTACCTACATAATGATTACTTACCTACTTACCTTACCATGCAATTAAAATACCTACTACCCGTTTGTTTGGAGTTGGCCGTCGATGACCGTTTCGAAATTTCGTCACAGGCACATTAACTGGTCCCGTCGACAAAAAATAATATAACAAGCAAATAAAAATTTAAAATTAAAAGCGATATTAGTGATCGGGACGGACGTGCCGTACGTGGTTGCGTCGCTAAAGGTTATAAAATTGCGTTTAATAGGATCTCTTAGGGGTGCGGTACGGTGAAGCGGGAAGGGAGGGAACGGCCAACTCGAAGCAAATGACTAGTATATCGAAATCAGAAATATGCGTTATTATTTCTATCCATCTAATTTCGATAGTTCGGGAGCCGTGAGTTCTATATGAAGACCACGAACTGGCAGATTAATCTCTATCTTCTACAGAAGTGCGATTTTTGAAAATCATACGAGTGACTTGGCAGTAGAAAGATGCATAATCTCCATAGTAATTTTGACATTTACTACTGCCAATTCGCTCGTATGATTTTCAAAAATCGCACTTCAGGATGTAACAAAACGCCCTAGTAATACTTAAGGGGGTGCTTCAGACCAACTTTCACTATGGAGACAACATCGAGAAAAAATAAAAAAAATCTGCCGTCCCATACATTTGAGTCGAGCGAGGCGGTACTGCAGTTTTGTATGAAAGAGCCGATTTTTTTTTCTCGATTTCAATGTTGGCTCCATAGTGAAAGTTGCTCAGTTTGATGATCGGAAGCACCCCCTTAAGTATTTATAGTAGGGTGTTTTGTTACACCCTGTACCTATATCTTGATTGGTCAGAACCTTACGGAGCGTTTAAACAGAAGTGATGTGGCGCGGACATGTCGCAGGCGGGGTGCGGCAATAGAAACTTTATAGTACGTAGCATAGAGTCGTTTGGAGAATGAGCGTTTTTCTTTTGGTTTTCTAGTGGATCGATAGATGGTGTTACGGTCTGTGCGAATAAAGGTCAAAATTTCAAAATGTGTTTCTTTAAAATAATAAAGGGGGAGAAGGTGATCAAAAAGATGCCAACTCATCTTTTGATTTAATATTTCATTATTTACGAATCATTTTAATCGAAAATATGAAACTGTTTACCAAAGAGTAATATAAGTATATAAGAACTGTTTACGTCTGACATTGTTGTATGGGCTCGATCCCTTGGCCTTTAAAAAAAAGTCAGGCACAGTCTTGACATGATTTTGACAGAATCTCGCCTACGACGTCTCTATAGAGCGATAATCATGTCATCTGTCGAGTTTTTTAGGAACTAAAATTAAAAAAGAAAAGAAAAACGCTCATTACGCTTGCGCTTCCAGAAGAGCGATTTTTGAAAATCATACGAGCGACTTGGCAGTAGAAAATGTCAAAATTACTATGGAGATTATCACTGGCGGACTAAGGGGGGGGGCGGAGGGGCGGTCCGCCCCAGGCCCCCAGTCCTGGGGGGCCTCCGAATCTCGAGAAGAGAATCCCTTTTTAATCAAAACCAAAATAATGACGTTTATATAGCAAGTAAAGACACAGTTTAGAGTTGGAGGCCCGGGCCTCAGGAGGCCAGAAGCAGAACAGGTTCTGAGACTGCAGTTTGAAGTTGGAGGCCCCGTACGTTAGTCATTGAAAGTCAAGAAAAGAAATAGAGTCAAAAATACTGCGAATTTGCGAGCTCGCTACGCTCGCTAAATCTTTTTCAAGTTGTTATGCAGTTAGCATAATTATGAGTTCGCTTCGCTCGCTCCAGAGGCCCTGGCCTCCGGTACTGGGACTGCAGTTTGAAGTTGGAGGCCCCGTAAGTTAGTCATTGAAAATCAAAGAAGGAAATAGAGTCCAAAATATTGCGAATTTGCGAGCTCGCTTTGCTCGCTCAATCTTTTTCAAGTTGTTATGCAGTTAGCATAATTATGAGCTCGCTTCTTGAAAGGTCAATGTGGTTGGAATTAGAATGTGTTTCGAAATTTTGAGCTTGCTTCGCTCGCTTGGTTTTTTTGATAGCTTTCTGTGCTTTGAGACTGAGTTCATGCTACAACCCAGTCATAATTATGGAATCGTTCGCTCCGGTTTTAATTTTATACGCCAATATACTCACCTACTCTATTTCAAGATGAGCTCTACAATCGAGTTATTATAAGCATTATATTATAAGCTCATTTCAGCTATTTGTTACATCAATCGCCTCGATTTCGGCATGAGCTGAAAAAGTCGAGTAATAATGAAGCAAAATCTCGAGCTCGCTTCGCTCGCTCCTAACTGGACACATTGCACTAAAATCTTGAGCTCACTTTGCTTGCTCCAGAATTCAGTGAAGTCTCGAGCTCGCTTCGCTCGCTCTTGGTTTTGGATGGTACCTATGTCTTTTCATAGTATACAGTTTCAGTTGCACTGTTGGTGTGCAGTTAAATCTTGAGCTTACTTTGTTCGTTCCAGATTTTAAGTCGTAAAAAAACTCGAGCTCGCTTCGCTCGCTCAATGATTTAAATCTTATTCCACTGATCTCATTATATTGCAGTACAATTTCACTTAGCTTTGCCCGCTCCAGAATTCAGTGAAATCTCGAGCTCGCTTCGCTCGCTCTAGGTTTTACATTGTACGAATGTCAGGCTCGCTTCGCTCGTTCCGTGTTGTAGGACCTGGATCTCACTCTCCCTGGGACAAAATACTTGCTACACTTGCATGCCTATGGAAGGAAGGGGCTCCGATGTTAAGTTTTTGCTCGGCTCGAAAGAATTGTAGATATCAATTTCTGGAAAGACCGGGGGCCTCATTTAATTTTGCCGCCCCGGGCCTCCAGCGGGCTTAGTCCGCCGCTGGAGATTATGCATCTTTCTACTGCCAAGTCGCTCGTATGATTTTCAAAAATCGCACTTCAGTCGACGTCCCCTGGTTGCGGGGGCGCAATTTCACACACACACACACACAAGCACACATACAGACCATATAAATAGTTTTAATGTAATCATCCTTTTACTTTTAACCGGTTCTCAAAAAATGTTAGAGGAACGCTGACTCCTGATGCACAGGTCTTAAGTTACCTAGACATAGGGAGTTAGAGGTCCATCAAAAGGTACAATGTACAACTTTATAAAGATTTCTGTTGCATAACATGTAAAGTGAAAACCATTGTACTTCTTTTTGAATAAATTTTATTATTTATTTATTTATTATTTATTTATTTTTCTTTACGTCAAAAAACGACGCTATGCTACGTAATATAAGGTTTACTATACCTTAGGTTGCGTCCACATCTGGCGAACGCGCCGGCCGGCAATGCGCAGCTCGCGCACCGCTCGCGTGCCGTTCGCGAGCCGCTCGCGAGCGGTAACTGGCAGAGGTACCTATTGGTAGCCACGACATTCGTCAAATTCTTCTTTCGTCAAATTCTTGTTTCGTGGTGCTTCCGATCTGAAGAATCCGAAATTCCGAACTATGCAAAATGCAAAGCATTAGGAAAGTGCAAAGGGATTATAACAAAATAAGTGTGAAAAGAAAAGTACAAAAAACCGTTCCTCCAGAGTCGTAAAACAAGAAAATTTAAAAAGTAGCACTTGCCTTTTTTTGGCGTCAAGTCGTCAAGTCAACGTCACGTCAGCTGAAGTGCGATTTTTGAAAATCATACGAGCGGTTTGGCAGTAGAAAGATGCATAATCTCCATAGTAATTTTGACATTTTCTACTGAAAAGTCGCTCGTATGATTTTCAAAAATCGGACTTCAGCTGACTCCAAGGTTGTCACTTCATATAAATTGTAGGTATAGGATTTTATGACTATCGCTATCTCATACTCGGTTGCACTGACATTCCGTCTACCAGCGTAAGTGAAAAATTCTTCGTCTATGGGTACGAGGCTCGGAACGGGGCTGCGCGGGGCGCGGCGCGCGGCGGGCGTTGCGTTAGTGCGAAAAGTTGCATTCGGGGTGCACCTGGGGCGTAGGTTCGGAACGCAGCCCCGTCAGCCAGCCAGCCCATAGATTAAAATATGTGTTGTTGGAAAAACATAGGCAAGTCGCCTTGTATTGGAGTACACCATTATTAGCACCATATCACCACTAGATAGAGCCACATGCTGAAATCTATTTAAAAATCACTGATCTTGATCACTGAACCTGTATAAGTTAAATAGACCACTCGACCAACAAGACAGTGATTGCTTTAATGTGAAATCTCGACCACATAGTGCTACGTGATTATCATATTCGATGGCGGGAGTTATCTATAAAAATCAACGTTCGAATTTGTATTAAGATAAGATATAAAATATCATGAGTCAGCCCCAGTCAAGCAGCAAACCTATGCTATGTTATCTTTGTACAAACTAAGTAGATCGTATAAAATACTGATATTTTGATAAGTAATTCTTAAGCTACACTTCTGGGTAAAATTGGATTGGAATCCAATGATGAGGTGGTAGGTAGCGTTACGGTCTGCCCGAAAAAAGGTCAACACTTTAAACTTTATTTCTTTGAAATAATAAAGAGGAAAAAAATGCGGAAGCTGTCTATGAAATCTGCGTTCCACTTAGTTTGTACTAAGATAACAGCATGATTAACTCGCTGTCTTGTTTGGTGAACGGTCTAATCTAAACAACCGGTTCACGATCTGGCGATCATGGTTCGATCCACGTCTCGTCGGCCGATCTTCTTTTTTTTTCAATTAATTTCAGCGTGTGGCTCTATCTAGTGGTCATTATTTGCTAATAGTGTACTCAAATCCATGGCGACTTGCCTATCCAAATCTAATTTTAATTTATATTCTATGAGCAGAGTAGATTTTTTTTTTCGCATTCCAGCCAGTGTTGCCAGAAGGTTACTTTTGTAACCTTTTAGGTGATTTTTAGTTATGTCAGGTTACTTTTAGGTTACACGATTCAAAAGGTTACTTATAGGTGATTTTTCGGAATTCGTATAATCTATTTTTAAATATGATTATACAAATTCCGAACGCTTTTTCATATTTTTTTGCAATGTGTTATATATAACGCAAAACGTTCGTAACATAGTGAATGCAACTCCTAAAAACACGTTTTTCTCTGTCACACTAATGTATACCAAATGACAAATGACTAAAGCGTCTCACTTACTCGCTCGATCAATCGGATAAAAAATGCAACCCATCCATTTTTAAAACGCTACTGAATTGTTTATATTTATGTAAGTTAATACAACCAACATCTGTATAAATCAACATTTAATATGTATCTTCTTATTACTGGAAAAAAAATATGAAAGGTTACTTTTCACACCAAAAGTTTACTTTTCTATCTATTTCCGGTTACTTTTGACAAGATCCGGCTGGCAACACTGATTCCAGCCAGCCAGCCAGCTGGCTCAAAAGGAAAGAAAATCCAGAGCCGTTAAAAACTTTCAAAAAAAAAAACCCCCAGCCAGCTGTCATTTTTTTTGTCATTATCACAAGTGAATTCATCTCATCGAAATCTAAAAATTTCCGCAATTAAAGGTGGACGTCACAGACCGTTTAATATCAAATATTCGTCTAGTGCGTAAGCTGTGATATAAACTAGTGCGTAAGGTGTGATATAAAGCAAGGAGAGGTGAAGAAGAGTGATGGGGGGACATCACAGCCACGATCAGAAGGATGAAGGAAGCACGCAGGGTTCGGAGCGGGGCTCGCGGCGCGGGTCTGAGGCCGAGCGACCGCACCAGACCTCCATGGTACCCATAGAGAAGCTCGGCAAGGTAAGGGTACTAGAAAAGATGTAGAAAAGTGTTAAAAAACCACACGCGTCACTAGACACGATTAGATTCGCATCAAGTTTGTTTGTTTTGATTTCACGTGACATGCGTCCATAATCAGCTGCTAATTTAAAACGTTCCAGTGTTTTCGCTTATCAAATGATTATCTGTGACTAATCTGTAGATTATACCTATTATTAGATGTTTTTTACGAGCAATAAGTGATTAAGCTGTCCACTTAAAACTTCTACATGATTCATGTCTGTTGAGGTTTTGATTCACAATAATTATTTATTTCTTTTACAATACCACACAATAGGTAAGAGTATAGTTCTACATACAGAATGGCCACTCCCTGCCCCCCTCTGACTTCAGATACCCCACCTCTCCTCACACTTTATGGGGTAACCTTCTTCTTCTTCTTATCGTGTGGGCAGAGCCCTGGTGTCAGAGTTTTTTTCAGACCGCCTTACGGCCTCTGACATGGTTTTTATGTAACGACTACTACCACCAGAGATAGTAGCCGGGACCAACGGCTTAACGTGCCATCCGAAGAACGGAATCATTTTTTTTTTCAGTCATATGGGTGATTCAGCCTGCAATGTCCTAACCAACTCACTAGGTGTCCCCCGTGGGAATCGAACCCACGACCTCCGTGTCGAGAGCCAGTGCTCTTAACCATTAGACCATGGAGGCAGTGGGGTAACCTGAGGGGAGCAGAGAAAGGGAATGCAGTCAGGCACCCAAACCCGTTGGATTTGACTACATAAAATTGTGTCTTTTCAGTGGATAAAAAATGTTGAAAAATAACCCTAAATTCACATTTTCAGTAGGATAATCCTTTAGCTCAAATACTATATTTAATAATAGAACAAAAAATAAAAAGTATCGAAATATAGATGACGTTAAATGCAAAGTGCTGCTTTTACCCCTACATGCAATGTCATGGACAGTTTGCACAAAATACGCATGTGCAGACACCATTTCGAAATTCAAAAATGTTCTATTGATTGCCGGACCTGTGACAATACAGTATTTGGCATCACTTTCAAGCATGGTATCATAGACTTAGCATAAATACTACATTAGATCGGCTATGGATTATCCAAGGCGAGACCAAAAAACCTGATATTTCGGAAAAAAAAACTGGATTTTTTCCGTTGACAACTGACACTAGGTCCTTACAGGCTCATATAGTGTTCATAAATTGGTCTCGTCTATCCATCTCGCTCTAACATAGTCCTTTCTTTCTCTTTCGCATTTCCGGTCTAACGTAATATATGCTAAATCTATGCATGGTATCCTTTGATAAGTGATATGTCAAGAAGACAGTCGAAGCTATGAATACGTCAAAAAAAAATATCACCCAGTCTATGCTGATAAGCCCTGTCACTGTACACTCACACTATTAGAGTAACATTCTATGAGTTTCATATTCCGAATCTCCACTATGCCAATGAGCACCTCAACCTGAACTGATTGATTCGTACACACTGGTACATTATGCTTCCTAAACATTAATTATCACAAACTAAATCCTGAAAATTTGTTGACAGCTTGACAATAATCTTGATTGATATTTAATCCTATTTATTTAAGGTGGAATATCACAGATTCTGTATGCTCCTTTGTTTGTTGTTAACATATGGGAATGATAGTGACAACGTAAAAAGTGTTCAGTTTGTTTGTCTGCACCACCCCTGAAAAATAGAAAGTGACTTGAAACTCACCGAGTCTCACACAAAAACTACTGAACCAATTTAGATTCAAAATTTTTTGTTTGAAAGCTTATGTTTAGACTTAAAATGTGGTATGTCATTTATGTCGCTACATTAATGGGAACCCGCGTGGACGAAGTCGTGAGTAAACTCTAGTATTTATAAAATTGCCACAGTGCAGTGGAGTAAAATTTACACAATTTTACTTGGTTTGTTTTTTTGAAAAAAGCTTTTATTACCAATAATTCTGTGGTGGAACTAACTAGTGAGACTTTTCCCACTAGTTCTGTGAAGCATATGCTCACGACTATACTCCCCGAGGGGGTAGTCAGAGATATTCTGAAACTTCAGAACATCCACGTTTCACTAGTAGTACCGAAACTCTGTCCAGTGTGACGGGGAGTGAGCCCGTCGCCACTTGTAATGGACAGTAGGTACAATACATGCCTCGAAATTGAAGCATGCAGGTTTCCTCACGATGTTTTCCTTCACCGAAAAGCCAGTGGTCTTACAAATCGTGAAGTGCATTGTTAGTTCTGTGAAATATAATAAAAATTACAAAATATTAAAGACATTTGGGTAATTCTTATTCTTACGAAAAATTGTGTCTTTCGTGAGAATTGGTTAGCTGGGCGAAGTCACTCTTGTTTATTTTTCCAATTATAATAGTAATTAACTTTATTTACTATACTGAAAGGTTAATTACTCATAAAATATACAGCTGTTCGATTTACACATACCACTATGACCAAAAAGTCACAGCCATGCTGTGTCCGCTCACCAAAATATTCTACAAATTTATTTTTTCTGAATTCCTTTTCGATTTATTGGAAATAAATGCATTGCCATTCATTTTATGTGCGTTCAACTTATCACAAAATAAATTGATTGTTTCGTTTTGGTAATAAGTGTAAAATATAAAACTTTATAAAGTTTGTCCGAAAAAAAATTATCACAGCCATGCCACAAAATAATTTTTCTTCTAAAACGGTAGAAACGTAAGATAATTAAAAGCCGGTATCACTATATATTTTTCTTCTTTGGCAACATTCTAGGCCTAACATTTCCCGGACGGCGTGAATAGCGAAGTGAATATAAAAAATAGTTTTTGTGTTTTATTTTGAAAAGTGACAATCTAAACCTGTCCAGGCCGTGCCCGAATTATAAAAGGTAAGTACAATTGTAATGCTGGTGTTTTTTTTATGAATTGTAAACTAAACTAAATAGTTTCTGCTAAAAGTAAGATATTGCAAAGAACTCATCTAGTTTTTAAGTTATGTCGGACACGGCACGAAAATGTCACAACCAAGGCAGTCACAACCATGGCTTTTTGATACCGTGGCTTTTTGAGACCATGGCTGTGACAAAAATGCATGGTTGTGACGTATCTAATATTAATTATTTTTGATACCAGCAGTGGAGGATATTGTGAGATCGAATGACTTTGTTTATCTGATGTAGAATTTCTTATTGTTTTAGATGCCACCGAATAAAAACAACACAAAAAGTATTGAGGACAAAAGAAAAGCTGAAATGTCATCAACGGTCACAGCCATGCTGCCCAATGAATACATGAGTAAAAATTAAAAATATTAAAAAAAAATAAAAAAAATAAAAATTTTCTTTTCCGTAAGAAATACCCATTTAAAAACAGTACTGTGATGTCGCACCTTAAAACTTATAATTAAGTAAATCATGCGTCAGTAAATGTTATCTTTATCTATCAACAAACTAAATAAAGAATATTTGATTGATGGATTGATTGAACTAACGATAACACTGATTTCACATTTCTTTATATTTAATTGTTCCAAGTTGACGTATCATAAGAAATAAGTGTATAATTATTTAAATTTGTATCTTATAATGAAGAGGTTAAAACCCAAAGTGAAACACCTCCATCTGAAGATAGTTGGTATTCAGGTGGACAATGTAGAGGAGAAGAAATCAGCGTCACCTACTTGCAAGGTCTTTAGATTTAACATACATATTACACATACTACATTACTAGAGATCGGATAATCGGATGCATATTTACCTAAAGTTGAGGTGTTGGCTATTATGGAGTGCACTTTTGTAAAGAAAAAAAATGTTTTTTGTATCTAAACTATTATAAAACTGTAACAGAAGTGTGAACATTGAAGATATTTATAAAAAAAAGATTATGATATGATTTTTAGATGTCCCTGATTCCAAATCACAAATTTTTGGATTTTTTGGCTGTCTGTTTGTTTGTTTGTTCGTTTGTTTGTTCGTTTGTTTGTTCGTTTGTTTGTTTGGGTGTTTGTTTGTTCGAGTATCACGCAAAAACTACTGAACCGATTTTGATGAAACTTTTTTTGTTTGATAGCTTATCATCTGACTTAAAATCTGGTATAATTTATGCGGACGAAGTCGCGGGTAAAAGCTCGTAATTTTATAATTTTAAGAAGTCGCTTTCATACTATATAATATGAAATGTATTCATTCGTGTAGTTATGCATATTTTTCTCTTTTGAATTAAATAATTTTTGAAAAGTTGCTTCCACAGTATGCATCCGATTAGTTATGCATTCCCGAATTTTCACGGCATCCCGATAAATATTTTTAAAATAAAAATTAAGATGCCGCTTCCATAATTTTATAGCTAAAAACGATGTTTAGGTAAATATGCATCCAAATATCCGATCTCTATACATTACACATTAGTAGACAACTGCCTCCGTGGTCTAGTGGTTGAGAGCATTGGCTCTCGATACGGAGGTCGTGGGTTCGATTCCCACGGGGGACACCTAGTGATATATCACTTTGTGCGTTTTTCCCCAGTTGGTTAGGACATTGCAGGCTGAATCACCTGATTGTCTGAAAAGAAAAATGATTCCGTGCTTCGGATGGCACGCTAAGCCGTTGGTCCCGGCTACTATCTCTGGTGGTAGTAGTCGTTACATAAAAACCACGTCAGAGGTCGTAAGGCGGTCTGAAAAAACTCTGACACCAGGGCCCTGCCCACACGATAAGAAGAAGTAGACATGTTACTACATTAATTTTAGATCTGATTTTAGAATGTACACACGGCAATGTTTGTAATGTTACAGTTGCTTGCGCAGCGCTCAAACAAAGAAGATGGCGTCAATGGAATCACTGAGAACTCGTTCACTGTAAGTAAATACATTATTTATATTCGCCTGAAAATCAATCTTGAAGGAAAACTTCGTGCAGAAACCTGCATACTCTGAAGAAGAAATTCCGATGTGTATGTGAAGTCTACCAATAAAAAGTTTCATCAAAATCGGTTCAGTAGTTTTTGCGTGATGCTCGTTCAAACAAACAAACAAACAGACAGACAAAAAATCCAAAAATTGGTGATTTGGAATCAGGGACATCTAAAAACCATATCGTAATCTGTTTTTTGTAAATATCTTCAATGTACAGACACATTTCTCTTACTTTTTTATAATAGTTTAGATCACAGGTTTAGATAGATTAATTATTCTTATGGTAGAATTTACTAAGTAATAAACTCTACACATAATGTTGAATAGAAGCGTTAACACGTAGTACATGTGGAACGTGCAGAAGTACCTGTTCCCGATGTACCCGGAGCTGGGGCGCAAGTTCTACGAGTACGTGCACTGCATGGCGCGCGCGCGCACGGCGCACGTGCCGCTCGGCGCCTTCCGCGCGCAGTGCGAGCGCGTGCTCGCCATGCTCGACGACCAGGCCATCCTCGAGACCTACGTCAGGTATGCTCTCATTATAGTTCCGCGCGCAGTGCGAGCGCGTGCGAGCCATGCTCGACGACCAGGCCATCCTCGAGACCTACGTCAGGTATGCTCTCATTATAGTTCCGCGCGCAGTGCGAGCGCGTGCTCGCCATGCTCGACGACCAGGCCATCCTCGAGACCTACGTCAGGTATGCTCTCATTATAGTTCCGCGCGCAGTGCGAGCGCGTGCTCGCCATGCTCGACGACCAGGCCATCCTCGAGACCTACGTCAGGTATGCTCTCATTATAGTTCCGCGCGCAGTGCGAGCGCGTGCTCGCCATGCTCGACGACCAGGCCATCCTCGAGACCTACGTCAGGTATGCTCTCATTATAGTTCCGCGCGCAGTGCGAGCGCGTGCGAGCCATGCTCGACGACCAGGCCATCCTCGAGACCTACGTCAGGTATGCTCTCATTATAGTTCCGCGCGCAGTGCGAGCGCGTGCGAGCCATGCTCGACGACCAGGCCATCCTCGAGACCTACGTCAGGTATGCTCTCATTATAGTTCCGCGCGCAGTGCGAGCGCGTGCTCGCCATGCTCGACGACCAGGCCATCCTCGAGACCTACGTCAGGTATGCTCTCATTATAGTTCCGCGCGCAGTGCGAGCGCGTGCTCGCCATGCTCGACGACCAGGCCATCCTCGAGACCTACGTCAGGTATGCTCTCATTATAGTTCCGCGCGCAGTGCGAGCGCGTGCGCGCCATGCTCGACGACCAGGCCATCCTCGAGACCTACGTCAGGTATGCTCTCATTATAGTTCCGCGCGCAGTGCGAGCGCGTGCTCGCCATGCTCGACGACCAGGCCATCCTCGAGACCTACGTCAGGTATGCTCTCATTATAGTTCCGCGCGCAGTGCGAGCGCGTGCGAGCCATGCTCGACGACCAGGCCATCCTCGAGACCTACGTCAGGTTTGCTCTCATTATAGTTCCGCGCGCAGTGCGAGCGCGTGCTCGCCATGCTCGACGACCAGGCCATCCTCGAGACCTACGTCAGGTATGCTCTCATTATAGTTCCGCGCGCAGTGCGAGCGCGTGCGAGCCATGCTCGACGACCAGGCCATCCTCGAGACCTACGTCAGGTATGCTCTCATTATAGTTCCGCGCGCAGTGCGAGCGCGTGCTCGCCATGCTCGACGACCAGGCCATCCTCGAGACCTACGTCAGGTATGCTCTCATTATAGTTCCGCGCGCAGTGCGAGCGCGTGCTCGCCATGCTCGACGACCAGGCCATCCTCGAGACCTACGTCAGGTATGCTCTCATTATAGTTCCGCGCGCAGTGCGAGCGCGTGCGAGCCATGCTCGACGACCAGGCCATCCTCGAGACCTACGTCAGGTATGCTCTCATTATAGTTCCGCGCGCAGTGCGAGCGCGTGCGAGCCATGCTCGACGACCAGGCCATCCTCGAGACCTACGTCAGGTATGCTCTCATTATAGTTCCGCGCGCAGTGCGAGCGCGTGCTCGCCATGCTCGACGACCAGGCCATCCTCGAGACCTACGTCAGGTATGCTCTCATTATAGTTCCGCGCGCAGTGCGAGCGCGTGCTCGCCATGCTCGACGACCAGGCCATCCTCGAGACCTACGTCAGGTATGCTCTCATTATAGTTCCGCGCGCAGTGCGAGCGCGTGCTAGCCATGCTCGACGACCAGGCCATCCTCGAGACCTACGTCAGGTATGCTCTCATTATAGTTCCGCGCGCAGTGCGAGCGCGTGCGAGCCATGCTCGACGACCAGGCCATCCTCGAGACCTACGTCAGGTATGCTCTCATTATAGTTCCGCGCGCAGTGCGAGCGCGTGCGAGCCATGCTCGACGACCAGGCCATCCTCGAGACCTACGTCAGGTATGCTCTCATTATAGTTCCGCGCGCAGTGCGAGCGCGTGCTCGCCATGCTCGACGACCAGGCCATCCTCGAGACCTACGTCAGGTATGCTCTCATTATAGTTCCGCGCGCAGTGCGAGCGCGTGCGAGCCATGCTCGACGACCAGGCCATCCTCGAGACCTACGTCAGGTATGCTCTCATTATAGTTCCGCGCGCAGTGCGAGCGCGTGCGAGCCATGCTCGACGACCAGGCCATCCTCGAGACCTACGTCAGGTATGCTCTCATTATAGTTCCGCGCGCAGTGCGAGCGCGTGCTAGCCATGCTCGACGACCAGGCCATCCTCGAGACCTACGTCAGGTATGCTCTCATTATAGTTCCGCGCGCAGTGCGAGCGCGTGCTCGCCATGCTCGACGACCAGGCCATCCTCGAGACCTACGTCAGGTATGCTCTCATTATAGTTCCGCGCGCAGTGCGAGCGCGTGCGAGCCATGCTCGACGACCAGGCCATCCTCGAGACCTACGTCAGGTATGCTCTCATTATAGTTCCGCGCGCAGTGCGAGCGCGTGCTCGCCATGCTCGACGACCAGGCCATCCTCGAGACCTACGTCAGGTATGCTCTCATTATAGTTCCGCGCGCAGTGCGAGCGCGTGCTAGCCATGCTCGACGACCAGGCCATCCTCGAGACCTACGTCAGGTATGCTCTCATTATAGTTCCGCGCGCAGTGCGAGCGCGTGCTCGCCATGCTCGACGACCAGGCCATCCTCGAGACCTACGTCAGGTATGCTCTCATTATAGTTCCGCGCGCAGTGCGAGCGCGTGCGAGCCATGCTCGACGACCAGGCCATCCTCGAGACCTACGTCAGGTATGCTCTCATTATAGTTCCGCGCGCAGTGCGAGCGCGTGCGAGCCATGCTCGACGACCAGGCCATCCTCGAGACCTACGTCAGGTATGCTCTCATTATAGTTCCGCGCGCAGTGCGAGCGCGTGCTCGCCATGCTCGACGACCAGGCCATCCTCGAGACCTACGTCAGGTATGCTCTCATTATAGTTCCGCGCGCAGTGCGAGCGCGTGCTCGCCATGCTCGACGACCAGGCCATCCTCGAGACCTACGTCAGGTATGCTCTCATTATAGTTCCGCGCGCAGTGCGAGCGCGTGCTCGCCATGCTCGACGACCAGGCCATCCTCGAGACCTACGTCAGGTATGCTCTCATTATAGTTCCGCGCGCAGTGCGAGCGCGTGCGAGCCATGCTCGACGACCAGGCCATCCTCGAGACCTACGTCAGGTATGCTCTCATTATAGTTCCGCGCGCAGTGCGAGCGCGTGCGAGCCATGCTCGACGACCAGGCCATCCTCGAGACCTACGTCAGGTATGCTCTCATTATAGTTCCGCGCGCAGTGCGAGCGCGTGCTCGCCATGCTCGACGACCAGGCCATCCTCGAGACCTACGTCAGGTATGCTCTCATTATAGTTCCGCGCGCAGTGCGAGCGCGTGCTCGCCATGCTCGACGACCAGGCCATCCTCGAGACCTACGTCAGGTATGCTCTCATTATAGTTCCGCGCGCAGTGCGAGCGCGTGCTAGCCATGCTCGACGACCAGGCCATCCTCGAGACCTACGTCAGGTATGCTCTCATTATAGTTCCGCGCGCAGTGCGAGCGCGTGCTCGCCATGCTCGACGACCAGGCCATCCTCGAGACCTACGTCAGGTATGCTCTCATTATAGTTCCGCGCGCAGTGCGAGCGCGTGCTCGCCATGCTCGACGACCAGGCCATCCTCGAGACCTACGTCAGGTATGCTCTCATTATAGTTCCGCGCGCAGTGCGAGCGCGTGCGAGCCATGCTCGACGACCAGGCCATCCTCGAGACCTACGTCAGGTATGCTCTCATTATAGTTCCGCGCGCAGTGCGAGCGCGTGCTCGCCATGCTCGACGACCAGGCCATCCTCGAGACCTACGTCAGGTATGCTCTCATTATAGTTCCGCGCGCAGTGCGAGCGCGTGCTCGCCATGCTCGACGACCAGGCCATCCTCGAGACCTACGTCAGGTATGCTCTCATTATAGTTCCGCGCGCAGTGCGAGCGCGTGCTCGCCATGCTCGACGACCAGGCCATCCTCGAGACCTACGTCAGGTATGCTCTCATTATAGTTCCGCGCGCAGTGCGAGCGCGTGCGAGCCATGCTCGACGACCAGGCCATCCTCGAGACCTACGTCAGGTATGCTCTCATTATAGTTCCGCGCGCAGTGCGAGCGCGTGCTAGCCATGCTCGACGACCAGGCCATCCTCGAGACCTACGTCAGGTATGCTCTCATTATAGTTCCGCGCGCAGTGCGAGCGCGTGCGAGCCATGCTCGACGACCAGGCCATCCTCGAGACCTACGTCAGGTATGCTCTCATTATAGTTCCGCGCGCAGTGCGAGCGCGTGCGAGCCATGCTCGACGACCAGGCCATCCTCGAGACCTACGTCAGGTATGCTCTCATTATAGTTCCGCGCGCAGTGCGAGCGCGTGCGAGCCATGCTCGACGACCAGGCCATCCTCGAGACCTACGTCAGGTATGCTCTCATTATAGTTCCGCGCGCAGTGCGAGCGCGTGCTCGCCATGCTCGACGACCAGGCCATCCTCGAGACCTACGTCAGGTATGCTCTCATTATAGTTCCGCGCGCAGTGCGAGCGCGTGCGAGCCATGCTCGACGACCAGGCCATCCTCGAGACCTACGTCAGGTATGCTCTCATTATAGTTCCGCGCGCAGTGCGAGCGCGTGCGAGCCATGCTCGACGACCAGGCCATCCTCGAGACCTACGTCAGGTATGCTCTCATTATAGTTCCGCGCGCAGTGCGAGCGCGTGCGCGCCATGCTCGACGACCAGGCCATCCTCGAGACCTACGTCAGGTATGCTCTCATTATAGTTCCGCGCGCAGTGCGAGCGCGTGCGAGCCATGCTCGACGACCAGGCCATCCTCGAGACCTACGTCAGGTTTGCTCTCATTATAGTTCCGCGCGCAGTGCGAGCGCGTGCTCGCCATGCTCGACGACCAGGCCATCCTCGAGACCTACGTCAGGTATGCTCTCATTATAGTTCCGCGCGCAGTGCGAGCGCGTGCTCGCCATGCTCGACGACCAGGCCATCCTCGAGACCTACGTCAGGTATGCTCTCATTATAGTTCCGCGCGCAGTGCGAGCGCGTGCTCGCCATGCTCGACGACCAGGCCATCCTCGAGACCTACGTCAGGTATGCTCTCATTATAGTTCCGCGCGCAGTGCGAGCGCGTGCGCGCCATGCTCGACGACCAGGCCATCCTCGAGACCTACGTCAGGTATGCTCTCATTATAGTTCCGCGCGCAGTGCGAGCGCGTGCGAGCCATGCTCGACGACCAGGCCATCCTCGAGACCTACGTCAGGTATGCTCTCATTATAGTTCCGCGCGCAGTGCGAGCGCGTGCGAGCCATGCTCGACGACCAGGCCATCCTCGAGACCTACGTCAGGTATGCTCTCATTATAGTTCCGCGCGCAGTGCGAGCGCGTGCGAGCCATGCTCGACGACCAGGCCATCCTCGAGACCTACGTCAGGTATGCTCTCATTATAGTTCCGCGCGCAGTGCGAGCGCGTGCGAGCCATGCTCGACGACCAGGCCATCCTCGAGACCTACGTCAGGTATGCTCTCATTATAGTTCCGCGCGCAGTGCGAGCGCGTGCTCGCCATGCTCGACGACCAGGCCATCCTCGAGACCTACGTCAGGTATGCTCTCATTATAGTTCCGCGCGCAGTGCGAGCGCGTGCGAGCCATGCTCGACGACCAGGCCATCCTCGAGACCTACGTCAGGTATGCTCTCATTATAGTTCCGCGCGCAGTGCGAGCGCGTGCTCGCCATGCTCGACGACCAGGCCATCCTCGAGACCTACGTCAGGTATGCTCTCATTATAGTTCCGCGCGCAGTGCGAGCGCGTGCGAGCCATGCTCGACGACCAGGCCATCCTCGAGACCTACGTCAGGTATGCTCTCATTATAGTTCCGCGCGCAGTGCGAGCGCGTGCGAGCCATGCTCGACGACCAGGCCATCCTCGAGACCTACGTCAGGTATGCTCTCATTATTTTCGAATCTGTTCGTTTTTTCCATTGACTTACCAACTACTAGACGTCGGGTCCGCGCTCAAAAGTGTCCGAACCAAAAAAGCAGCAAAACGTATAAAGAGAACCAATGACGCGACAGTCTTCGTTTGATCTGCCGACTACGCGCACGAGCGGGTGCGCGGCCCGCTCCATGTCCCGATGTTGTATAAACTACGCAAGCAGATTGAAAAAGAATTTCAGCATTTTCATTGTTGTTCGAGAATTTTGTACTGGACCCGGCGTCCATTATTTCGTATGTCATTGGTTTTATCTTCAAAGCAAAAGAAAAATTTCTTTGAAAAGTTGACTTGCCTGGAAAAATAGTCTATTCCAAAGGTACCTTTGAAAGAAAATGCATGTGTTTAACAATTTTAGAATCTGCGTGAGTTGTGTAACTTTTTGTAATGCAGGGTCACTTTTCTGTAAGAATCCTTTTTTTCACAGCATGTTTCTGAAATCGGGCAATTGTTTTCAAGAAAACAATTGTGTGCCACAAAACCGTTTCCTGCTTATCAAACACTCTGGTGATTTTATTGAAAATGATCTCATTCATTACGAAGGTACTCCTTTAAGGAACATAAAAATAAAATAAAAAGTTGGGAATGTTTCATAGTTTTAGTGAAATTATTATTTTTATAGTGACAAGTCGACCTTTTTACAAAAAGTAGAGAAATCAATGTAACTTTTGAACTGTTCATTTCCGGACCTGTGTGTATGGGATCAAAATTATTGGAAATTATCTCGGATAGTCGAGATGATTTCCAATCATTCCCTCGTGTATTTTGGACAGCCACTTCTAGGACAGCCTGTATAAAAGCTGGTTAAAACTAACGTACAAGTGCGCGTATTTTACTAGCGCCTCATCGGCCATCAGTTCTGCGAGTAATGTGCCCCGCCCACTGCCACTTTAGTTTAGCAATTCTTTGGGCTATGTCAGCTACTTTGGTTCTTCTGCGGACCGACGACCTGGTGATGGCGGCGAGAACCCGTTGGATGAGGGCAGCGCAGGACCGGTCATTGTGGTGATCCTTGGGGGAGGCCTATGTCCGGTGGACGTGCATCGGCTGAGATGATGGTGATGTCCACTTCGTATGGTGTGCGTACTATAGTTGGGGCACGTTGCAGGATGTTCGGATGCGAGAGTGAGGAGGGCCCCGTGACGCCCGAGGGTCTGCGCGCGCTTCTTTACACCAGCTACAAGCTCTCCATGGACCACTACCCCGAGGGGCCACAGACCTGCCTCATGGTGAGTGCCCTTAATTCGTCATCACCATTATCAGTCACTTTATATCACGTATTCAACTTCCCCAGTCGCCGTCATTCTGGTGCTCTTGCAGCTCCACTGTTTCCCCAACTACTCTGGAGATTTCATCTGCCTATCAGGCCTTGTAGGAAGGGACTAAGGAATTTAAGTTTCAGGACGGAATGACGTTTTAGGGTTGAACCTCATCTGGCAGCATCGCTTCGCCTTTTTCTGTCGTTCCATCCTTTTCTGTCACTCAGGAACGTCATTTGCTAGAGCAAATAAGATAGACGGAACGCGCGCGGCGGTGCTGCGGCGTGCGGTCGCGTTCCGTTACTTTATTTGCTCTGTCAAATGACGTTTCTGAGTGATAGAAAAGGATGGAGCGACGGAAATAGGTGATGCCGTGTTGCCAGATGAAGTTCAAACCTAAAGTGGAGAGAGGTGGCTGGCCTTTCGCCGACATAAACAAGAAACCTTTAATCCCATAGTCGCGTCGCATGACACGCATTGGAAGAATTGGGGTGGTCCATTCAACCAAGGCCGTGCTGTGATTCACGGCAAGTGCCACCATATAATAAATCAGTAAAAATATGTGTTGCAGATAAACAAGACGCTCTCCTCCGTAGTGAACGGGTGTTTCAACAACAAGGACTCTCACAGCGTCGGCTTCGTCGTACGCTGGCTGCAAGAACACTGTCAGAGACTTATATTCCCCGTGCATAGGTTAGTGTAGTCGATGCAGAAACTTTCAGGATAGTGTTTCACCAACAACGAGGAAGGTTCGCGATTTCGAGGGTGGTTTCATAGTGAAAGTTGTCGTGTTTGATGGTCTAAAGCACCCCTTTTAGTTTTACTACACTACGAAAGTATGTTTCGACACGTAATTCTAAAGCTTGACTGGTGTTACTTGTCAGGTACTGTGTGCACGTGCTGGCGACGCGGCACCGCGACCTGGAGGCGGCTAGTGGCGCGGAGGGGGCGGGGCTGGGCGCGGGCGCCGGCCTCGAGCTCGCCACGCCCGTGCTCGAGCGCTGCGGGGGGTGGGGCCGCGAGGCGCACGCGCACGCGCACGCCCTCAGCATGTCGGCCGCGTGGCTGCTCGCCGCCGCCGCGCCGCCGCTCTACAGCCGCCCCGTAGTGCCGCCCAAGCAACGTGAGTACACTGACGAGCTGACAGTGACAAGTGTCTACTGTCTACTGTCTACTGTCTACTGGAGCTGACAGTGTCGGCCGCGTGGCTGCTCGCCGCCGCCGCGCCGCCGCTCTACAGCCGCCCCGTAGTGCCGCCCAAGCAACGTGAGTACACTGACGAGCTGACAGTGACAAGTGTCTACTGTCTACTGTCTACTGTCTACTGGAGCTGACAGTGTCGGCCGCGTGGCTGCTCGCCGCCGCCGCGCCGCCGCTCTACAGCCGCCCCGTAGTGCCGCCCAAGCAACGTGAGTACACTGACGAGCTGACAGTGACAAGTGTCTACTGTCTACTGTCTACTGTCTACTGGAGCTGACAGTGTCGGCCGCGTGGCTGCTCGCCGCCGCCGCGCCGCCGCTCTACAGCCGCCCCGTGGTGCCGCCCAAGCAACGTGAGTACACTGACGAGCTGACAGTGACAAGTGTCTACTGTCTACTGTCTACTGTCTACTGGAGCTGACAGTGTCGGCCGCGTGGCTGCTCGCCGCCGCCGCGCCGCCGCTCTACAGCCGCCCCGTAGTGCCGCCCAAGCAACGTGAGTACACTGACGAGCTGACAGTGACAAGTGTCTACTGTCTACTGTCTACTGTCTACTGGAGCTGACAGTGTCGGCCGCGTGGCTGCTCGCCGCCGCCGCGCCGCCGCTCTACAGCCGCCCCGTAGTGCCGCCCAAGCAACGTGAGTACACTGACGAGCTGACAGTGACAAGTGTCTACTGTCTACTGTCTACTGTCTACTGGAGCTGACAGTGTCGGCCGCGTGGCTGCTCGCCGCCGCCGCGCCGCCGCTCTACAGCCGCCCCGTAGTGCCGCCCAAGCAACGTGAGTACACTGACGAGCTGACAGTGACAAGTGTCTACTGTCTACTGTCTACTGTCTACTGGAGCTGACAGTGTCGGCCGCGTGGCTGCTCGCCGCCGCCGCGCCGCCGCTCTACAGCCGCCCCGTAGTGCCGCCCAAGCAACGTGAGTACACTGACGAGCTGACAGTGACAAGTGTCTACTGTCTACTGTCTACTGTCTACTGGAGCTGACAGTGTCGGCCGCGTGGCTGCTCGCCGCCGCCGCGCCGCCGCTCTACAGCCGCCCCGTAGTGCCGCCCAAGCAACGTGAGTACACTGACGAGCTGACAGTGACAAGTGTCTACTGTCTACTGTCTACTGTCTACTGGAGCTGACAGTGTCGGCCGCGTGGCTGCTCGCCGCCGCCGCGCCGCCGCTCTACAGCCGCCCCGTAGTGCCGCCCAAGCAACGTGAGTACACTGACGAGCTGACAGTGACAAGTGTCTACTGTCTACTGTCTACTGTCTACTGGAGCTGACAGTGTCGGCCGCGTGGCTGCTCGCCGCCGCCGCGCCGCCGCTCTACAGCCGCCCCGTAGTGCCGCCCAAGCAACGTGAGTACACTGACGAGCTGACAGTGACAAGTGTCTACTGTCTACTGTCTACTGTCTACTGGAGCTGACAGTGTCGGCCGCGTGGCTGCTCGCCGCCGCCGCGCCGCCGCTCTACAGCCGCCCCGTAGTGCCGCCCAAGCAACGTGAGTACACTGACGAGCTGACAGTGACAAGTGTCTACTGTCTACTGTCTACTGTCTACTGGAGCTGACAGTGTCGGCCGCGTGGCTGCTCGCCGCCGCCGCGCCGCCGCTCTACAGCCGCCCCGTAGTGCCGCCCAAGCAACGTGAGTACACTGACGAGCTGACAGTGACAAGTGTCTACTGTCTACTGTCTACTGTCTACTGGAGCTGACAGTGTCGGCCGCGTGGCTGCTCGCCGCCGCCGCGCCGCCGCTCTACAGCCGCCCCGTAGTGCCGCCCAAGCAACGTGAGTACACTGACGAGCTGACAGTGACAAGTGTCTACTGTCTACTGTCTACTGTCTACTGGAGCTGACAGTGTCGGCCGCGTGGCTGCTCGCCGCCGCCGCGCCGCCGCTCTACAGCCGCCCCGTAGTGCCGCCCAAGCAACGTGAGTACACTGACGAGCTGACAGTGACAAGTGTCTACTGTCTACTGTCTACTGTCTACTGGAGCTGACAGTGTCGGCCGCGTGGCTGCTCGCCGCCGCCGCGCCGCCGCTCTACAGCCGCCCCGTGGTGCCGCCCAAGCAACGTGAGTACACTGACGAGCTGACAGTGACAAGTGTCTACTGTCTACTGTCTACTGTCTACTGGAGCTGACAGTGTCGGCCGCGTGGCTGCTCGCCGCCGCCGCGCCGCCGCTCTACAGCCGCCCCGTAGTGCCGCCCAAGCAACGTGAGTACACTGACGAGCTGACAGTGACAAGTGTCTACTGTCTACTGTCTACTGTCTACTGGAGCTGACAGTGTCGGCCGCGTGGCTGCTCGCCGCCGCCGCGCCGCCGCTCTACAGCCGCCCCGTAGTGCCGCCCAAGCAACGTGAGTACACTGACGAGCTGACAGTGACAAGTGTCTACTGTCTACTGTCTACTGTCTACTGGAGCTGACAGTGTCGGCCGCGTGGCTGCTCGCCGCCGCCGCGCCGCCGCTCTACAGCCGCCCCGTAGTGCCGCCCAAGCAACGTGAGTACACTGACGAGCTGACAGTGACAAGTGTCTACTGTCTACTGTCTACTGTCTACTGGAGCTGACAGTGTCGGCCGCGTGGCTGCTCGCCGCCGCCGCGCCGCCGCTCTACAGCCGCCCCGTAGTGCCGCCCAAGCAACGTGAGTACACTGACGAGCTGACAGTGACAAGTGTCTACTGTCTACTGTCTACTGTCTACTGGAGCTGACAGTGTCGGCCGCGTGGCTGCTCGCCGCCGCCGCGCCGCCGCTCTACAGCCGCCCCGTAGTGCCGCCCAAGCAACGTGAGTACACTGACGAGCTGACAGTGACAAGTGTCTACTGTCTACTGTCTACTGTCTACTGGAGCTGACAGTGTCGGCCGCGTGGCTGCTCGCCGCCGCCGCGCCGCCGCTCTACAGCCGCCCCGTAGTGCCGCCCAAGCAACGTGAGTACACTGACGAGCTGACAGTGACAAGTGTCTACTGTCTACTGTCTACTGTCTACTGGAGCTGACAGTGTCGGCCGCGTGGCTGCTCGCCGCCGCCGCGCCGCCGCTCTACAGCCGCCCCGTAGTGCCGCCCAAGCAACGTGAGTACACTGACGAGCTGACAGTGACAAGTGTCTACTGTCTACTGTCTACTGTCTACTGGAGCTGACAGTGTCGGCCGCGTGGCTGCTCGCCGCCGCCGCGCCGCCGCTCTACAGCCGCCCCGTAGTGCCGCCCAAGCAACGTGAGTACACTGACGAGCTGACAGTGACAAGTGTCTACTGTCTACTGTCTACTGTCTACTGGAGCTGACAGTGTCGGCCGCGTGGCTGCTCGCCGCCGCCGCGCCGCCGCTCTACAGCCGCCCCGTGGTGCCGCCCAAGCAACGTGAGTACACTGACGAGCTGACAGTGACAAGTGTCTACTGTCTACTGTCTACTGTCTACTGGAGCTGACAGTGTCGGCCGCGTGGCTGCTCGCCGCCGCCGCGCCGCCGCTCTACAGCCGCCCCGTAGTGCCGCCCAAGCAACGTGAGTACACTGACGAGCTGACAGTGACAAGTGTCTACTGTCTACTGTCTACTGTCTACTGGAGCTGACAGTGTCGGCCGCGTGGCTGCTCGCCGCCGCCGCGCCGCCGCTCTACAGCCGCCCCGTAGTGCCGCCCAAGCAACGTGAGTACACTGACGAGCTGACAGTGACAAGTGTCTACTGTCTACTGTCTACTGTCTACTGGAGCTGACAGTGTCGGCCGCGTGGCTGCTCGCCGCCGCCGCGCCGCCGCTCTACAGCCGCCCCGTAGTGCCGCCCAAGCAACGTGAGTACACTGACGAGCTGACAGTGACAAGTGTCTACTGTCTACTGTCTACTGTCTACTGGAGCTGACAGTGTCGGCCGCGTGGCTGCTCGCCGCCGCCGCGCCGCCGCTCTACAGCCGCCCCGTAGTGCCGCCCAAGCAACGTGAGTACACTGACGAGCTGACAGTGACAAGTGTCTACTGTCTACTGTCTACTGTCTACTGGAGCTGACAGTGTCGGCCGCGTGGCTGCTCGCCGCCGCCGCGCCGCCGCTCTACAGCCGCCCCGTAGTGCCGCCCAAGCAACGTGAGTACACTGACGAGCTGACAGTGACAAGTGTCTACTGTCTACTGTCTACTGTCTACTGGAGCTGACAGTGTCGGCCGCGTGGCTGCTCGCCGCCGCCGCGCCGCCGCTCTACAGCCGCCCCGTAGTGCCGCCCAAGCAACGTGAGTACACTGACGAGCTGACAGTGACAAGTGTCTACTGTCTACTGTCTACTGTCTACTGGAGCTGACAGTGTCGGCCGCGTGGCTGCTCGCCGCCGCCGCGCCGCCGCTCTACAGCCGCCCCGTAGTGCCGCCCAAGCAACGTGAGTACACTGACGAGCTGACAGTGACAAGTGTCTACTGTCTACTGTCTACTGTCTACTGGAGCTGACAGTGTCGGCCGCGTGGCTGCTCGCCGCCGCCGCGCCGCCGCTCTACAGCCGCCCCGTGGTGCCGCCCAAGCAACGTGAGTACACTGACGAGCTGACAGTGACAAGTGTCTACTGTCTACTGTCTACTGTCTACTGGAGCTGACAGTGTCGGCCGCGTGGCTGCTCGCCGCCGCCGCGCCGCCGCTCTACAGCCGCCCCGTAGTGCCGCCCAAGCAACGTGAGTACACTGACGAGCTGACAGTGACAAGTGTCTACTGTCTACTGTCTACTGTCTACTGGAGCTGACAGTGTCGGCCGCGTGGCTGCTCGCCGCCGCCGCGCCGCCGCTCTACAGCCGCCCCGTAGTGCCGCCCAAGCAACGTGAGTACACTGACGAGCTGACAGTGACAAGTGTCTACTGTCTACTGTCTACTGTCTACTGGAGCTGACAGTGTCGGCCGCGTGGCTGCTCGCCGCCGCCGCGCCGCCGCTCTACAGCCGCCCCGTAGTGCCGCCCAAGCAACGTGAGTACACTGACGAGCTGACAGTGACAAGTGTCTACTGTCTACTGTCTACTGTCTACTGGAGCTGACAGTGTCGGCCGCGTGGCTGCTCGCCGCCGCCGCGCCGCCGCTCTACAGCCGCCCCGTAGTGCCGCCCAAGCAACGTGAGTACACTGACGAGCTGACAGTGACAAGTGTCTACTGTCTACTGTCTACTGTCTACTGGAGCTGACAGTGTCGGCCGCGTGGCTGCTCGCCGCCGCCGCGCCGCCGCTCTACAGCCGCCCCGTAGTGCCGCCCAAGCAACGTGAGTACACTGACGAGCTGACAGTGACAAGTGTCTACTGTCTACTGTCTACTGTCTACTGGAGCTGACAGTGTCGGCCGCGTGGCTGCTCGCCGCCGCCGCGCCGCCGCTCTACAGCCGCCCCGTAGTGCCGCCCAAGCAACGTGAGTACACTGACGAGCTGACAGTGACAAGTGTCTACTGTCTACTGTCTACTGTCTACTGGAGCTGACAGTGTCGGCCGCGTGGCTGCTCGCCGCCGCCGCGCCGCCGCTCTACAGCCGCCCCGTAGTGCCGCCCAAGCAACGTGAGTACACTGACGAGCTGACAGTGACAAGTGTCTACTGTCTACTGTCTACTGTCTACTGGAGCTGACAGTGTCGGCCGCGTGGCTGCTCGCCGCCGCCGCGCCGCCGCTCTACAGCCGCCCCGTAGTGCCGCCCAAGCAACGTGAGTACACTGACGAGCTGACAGTGACAAGTGTCTACTGTCTACTGTCTACTGTCTACTGGAGCTGACAGTGTCGGCCGCGTGGCTGCTCGCCGCCGCCGCGCCGCCGCTCTACAGCCGCCCCGTAGTGCCGCCCAAGCAACGTGAGTACACTGACGAGCTGACAGTGACAAGTGTCTACTGTCTACTGTCTACTGTCTACTGGAGCTGACAGTGTCGGCCGCGTGGCTGCTCGCCGCCGCCGCGCCGCCGCTCTACAGCCGCCCCGTAGTGCCGCCCAAGCAACGTGAGTACACTGACGAGCTGACAGTGACAAGTGTCTACTGTCTACTGTCTACTGTCTACTGGAGCTGACAGTGTCGGCCGCGTGGCTGCTCGCCGCCGCCGCGCCGCCGCTCTACAGCCGCCCCGTGGTGCCGCCCAAGCAACGTGAGTACACTGACGAGCTGTGCTGTGAACCCTTTACACCTGACTGATATATCACCTGTTCTGATGAACCCACGGGTGCCCCTTAAGTGCGAACTCCACGTCGTCCACAGAAATAAGCGCTGGACGAATTCACCTCCGTGCCAGCACGATCTGAACCTCTACGACGCCCGGCGTGGCGACGGCCTAAAAGCACGTATCCAGACTTTGGTTTCGGGGAAGGGGGGACTTTGATTTTCAGGGAGGATTTTCACTGAAAAACGATGAAAAAATTATAGCCATATACATTGTTTCATACAAATATTCGGATTTCGGGAGGGAGAGGGGGATAAATAAATCCAACCTATCCTCCTTGGATACATGCTTGAGCCCAGTAGCTCAGTCGATAGTGAATCTATCTGCTGTGCCGAGGATCGCGAGTTCGAATCCCGTGAGGGACAAATATTTTTGTGATAAATATGAATTTTTATACTCGAATCATGAATGTTTGTAATAAGTACCTATATGTAGACATCAGGCATGAAACTTGATAATAATTTCAAATGAAAGGTCAATCTCTTTCACTGACTACATTAACCACCGTTTCACAAGTAAATACCATGAAGAAGAAACGGCAAGAAACTCCATAACAACTTAGAATGTGACGAAATATAGAGTTAGGTCCAGTAGCGTGTGCACTCGGCGACGTTCTCTTGTAGACTCTCCAGTGTCCTCGTTCGACTCTGTTATTTATAGTGCACGATGAGGTGACTACGTCTACGTAAAGCCCAGCTACGTAAAGCCTCCACTCTCGCCGAGAATTGACAACATTTCATTTTAAGAAAGGTATCAAAATTAGAAAAACATTTTGAAGATTATGTGATTCAAAGCTTATATCAAAATTATCAGATTTTTTTATCCATTATTTCTCGAGTTATTTGAAAAATACTGAAAAATTTAATAGAGGTTCGATGAAATTTTATTCCTTTACCTGCTTGGCTTTTTTATTGTATTTGAGAGTTTTTATTTTTAATTTTATTGTGGCCAAGGTATTATAGCCATAAAACAGCTACAATAGATCTGGATAGATTCAGGTCGCAGTAGCTATTGGTCATTGACCAAGCCCTTACAAAAAAATTTTAGCCATAAATCCTACATTTTTCAGAAAATTCTAAAGTAAATCAAAAATAGAAATATCAGTCAAAAATTAAATCGGATAAAAACGTATCTCTTATTTTTTTACCTATTTTTATATTTTTCAATAAAAACAGGTGGTTAAAACAATTTTATGTTGTAAATTCTCGGCGAGAACTTTCAAGGAAAACGGCTTTTGATGCAACGAGAACAATGAAGGGCATTCCCACTTTCGTTGTCGGCGAGAATGAAGAGCCCGCATAAGACTGGTCGTTCGTATGACTATCTCCGACATAATGTATTTTTTTATATCGTCGTCGTCTAATCATAATACAAGTCCAGGATAGATTCTAGTACTTTAAATATGATTAGATAATTTGTGTGACAATACCCAAAATAAAAATAAAAACCCTCGACTTTTTGTCACAATATGTTTTTCATAATATTATGACAATATAAATTGTGACAATAAAAGGTTTTTAACCGACTCCAAAAATAGGAAACCAAAATAGCCTATTCTTGTAACCCTATTATTGTAACAAAATATTAGATCACAGTGTAATATTGGAGTGGTTCCCCTACAGCGGCGGGCGGGCTGGCCAGCGGGCAGTGGCTAGCACGGCTAGTATGCGCGCTGCCCTCGCACTGGGTGCCGCTCTACCTGTCGCGCGACCACGGCCACGGCGCCAACAGGTTCCTGCACCACACCACCGCCTACAGGTACTGTGTGTGTGCACTTCTCTACCTGTGCCACCTGTCTCTGTTCTCACTCTGTCTGTCTGCTGTTGTGATAATATTATAATGTGATGCACACAGGGGCGCGACACTATTGTTGGTGCAGGCGGGTGAGCTGGTAGTGGTGGTCTGTAGCCCGCAGGAGTGGCGCGAGACGCACCAGTACTGGGGCAGCAACGACGCAGCCCTCATACAGCTGTTCCCCACGTATGTATAGTTACACCTAATTCTCTACGGTAACTGTAGCAATAAAGAGATCCGCAGAAGAACCAAAGTAACTGACGTAGCTTATAGAATTGCTTAACTAAAGTGGCAGTGGGCGGGGCACATTGCTCGCAGAACCGACGGCCGATGGCGCCGAAGAGTTCTCGAGTTGCGACCGTGTACAGGAAAACGCAGCGCGTGTTGGTGGATGGACCGACGACCTGGTGAAGGCGGCGGAAGTGAATGAGGGCAGCGAAGGTCCGGTCCTTGTGGCGATCCTTTAGGGAGGCCTATGTCCAGCAGTGGACTTCGATCTACTGTGATGATGATGGTGATAAACTGTAACTGTGTACCGCACAGAGGTAAAACTCTGTTGCTGGTGCGGGCTAACGAGTTTTCATATTTATTTATTTTAGTTATCTGTCGCAACCGCCAAGTAACCTGTGACGTAACTATGTGATTGTATTATGTCCGTAGACTGGCAGTGATAGAGCACGGCCCCAAGATGTTGTACCTGAACACGTCTATACGCGGCTACCCGCGCGCTCTGAGGGCCGGCAGCGACCCGCGCAACCCCGCGCTCGACCTGAGCGACGACTTCGAGAGGCTCACCTTCCAGGGAGTTCCCTACAACATCACCAACATTGAGGTAACTTTGACTCACACTTGCGGCACCTGTACCTGGGCTCTAAAACTCTGTGTTCAAAAAGAAAGATTATATTTTTAACAGGACATGTTTCATGTAAAGGCACTGACTCCATGCACTTTTTAGAAACAGTCGAGCACTCTTATTTCGAGTGAAACCAGAGTATTGTATCCCTTTCTAAGTATGATCTGGTAATAATATGTCTGACGAAGCACAATTCTCAGTAGTTCTCCAGTGTTCCGATGCCGAACTTTAGGTTTCGTCGTGAAGGAATACGGTATATTCTCCTTTAACAACATTATATCAGTACTTCCTCCGGTGTTGCAGGTGTGGGGCTGCGGGGACCAGTCGTCGCGCGAGACGCAGCTCGAGATCAAGAAATGGCAGGTCAAGGAGGCCGAGCGACAGAGACAGGTGACCGCATCTTTCATTTATAACCCTTTCTTTATTGTTTTTATGGTTTTTATTCAAACAAAAACCCCAATACTTTCGTTCAAATCAGTCTTTCTGTTTGCCCCATCTCTAATCACATCTCGTTTTGCACAAGAAACTAAATTTTTAATGCCTCTATCTTGAGATATTTGTGTTAAAAATTACGGAACTTTATGATCACTTTGTATTGCCAGTGATGAATAAGGAACTGAGACGTGGTCGCTCACTTACGGCCTCATAAAAAGTCTGAAAGTTACCGAAAGGGCACTGGAGAGGGCTATGCCCGGAGTATCACTGTAAGATCGAATCGGAAATGAAGAAATCCGCAGATAAGCTGAAGAGTTATCGAGTGGCGACCGAAAAGCGCAGCGTAGATAGGCCCCGACACGGTGGACCGACGACCTGGTGAAGGCGGCGGGAAGCCGCTGGATGAGGGCAGCGCAGGACCAAGAGTTGTGGCGATCTGCGGGGAATGCCTATGTCCAGCAGTGGACGTCCATCAGCTGAGATGATGATGACGAATGCTAAAAATAGGGCATACATTTTATTCATTCCTAAAGTAAACCATTCTGAAAATATACAAGAATGTACCTCTTAACTTAATCCTTGGATGTAACATTGCAGGTGAAGCTCTCGACGGCGGACTGGATCGAGCATCCTGACCGCTACCTGCTGGAGCTGGCGGGACGCCCCCAGTACAACAATTCCGCCAGCTAGCAGGGGGAGTAACACCCCTCCCTCCAGCGACCTGCCACGTGCGGAGGGAGGGGGGGCTAGTGCAGACCTACTGCCGCTAAACACTAGTCCAACAGTGCCGCGTTCCATTTCTACAGACTACTTCGTAAGCTTTGATTAAATTACAATAGCGGAAGCTACAATCAATCTCGAAATCATCGATCGAGCATTACCATAAGGATAAACTAATACACCGAACGATCGATGACATCGATTATGTCCGTGTAATAACAAACGGCGAGTCAAAGTTTAGTTTGAAGTTCTGAAGTTCAGACCGACACAGAAAAAATGTATAGGACGGTAGGCGTCACGCACAGCCAACTATTTGATTAAGATTAGATGGGGCACCTTACCCGTTTGTGATAAAGATTACATTGGGTTGATCTTGAAGCCTTAGAGAATGGACTGTTAATATCGGTTCTAAGGAAAGGGTGTAAGAATAGATCTGAGGAGTTTGAGTTTCTTAACGTATCATCTACGTATGTAACATGTTAAAAAATTATTGACTTTTAACACTTTTGAACATGTATCTTTCCTACATACGTATATTACATAATGTTACAACCATAATATATTTTAGGACTACAACAACCAGTGTTAGTATAAGAGATAAGTGTACTTTTGGCAACCATCAGCAGCAAGGCTGATTCAGTGTTTATGGGGTGTAGAGCATCTCTGTGATGGGGATGGACCAGGTCTGCCTGCATAACTCCAGTCGGTTTAGGAGTTACTGATGATTAAAGGTCTGTAAAAAATTAACGATCAGCTGCACGGCTGCTGATCGTATGATATTGTTGTAGTATGCACTGTAGCTATGTGAACAGTACAAAAACTGTCAAGTTCTGTCAGTCGGTTTGGCAGATACAGCCAGTCAAAGTTCCGACCTTTGAACGGTTATATCTCCTAAACCGACTGATGAACCATTCAGTTTTTGTACTGTTCACATAGCTACAGTGCATACTACAACAATAACATACGATCAGCCTTGCAGCTGATCGTTAATTTTTTACAGACCTTTAATCATCAGTAACTCCTAAACCGACTGGAGTTATGCAGGCAGACCTGGTCCATCCCCGTCACAGAGATGCTCTACATCCCATAAACACTTAATTAGCCTTGCTGCTGATGGTTGCAAAAAGTACACTTATCTCTCGGAATATGTCTTGTAGGCAGAGCAAGGCTAACTTCTAGCACCATGTTGAAAGTTTCAAGATGAAATAACATGTAAAGTGATGCTAGCGGAATTCACACCGCAAGTTTCACAAACTACTTTCATTTATAAAAGATACTTGTAAAAAAAACATCATCCGCGTTTCATACATTTAATAATGCTATATTCTGTTAAAACTTGTCCATCTAAGCATTTATTATGAAGTACTTTGTGTCGATACGATGGTAAACTCGTGCTCCTTGCAGCTTTATTGTAAGTCATAAAATATTATTGTAAGCATTTGGTCTAAATGCGTTAAAAAGTCAACTTCAGTTTTTTGTACTTATAGCAAAGTTAATGTTAGTAATAATATCAATCAATATGTAATGGTATCTTATAGCGATCTTTGCTTAACCTTCGATCTGCTGGAACGTAGATCTACGCGTTGAAGCAATTGATTTTCTATTGTTACGGCGCAGTCGATGGGTTAAGGCGTTTTTTAGCTCAGTTTCTTGTGGATTGATATGTATACAGGATGAAATTTAAATCATTCGCCAGACTTAGGTGTGGTTCTTAAGAAGAAAATTATTACGGATATGGTTTTTAGGTGTCTCCAACTCCTAATCAACCTTTTTTAGAATTTTTGTCTGTCTGTTTGTTTCTTCGAGCATTACGTAATAACTACTGAACTGATTTTGATGAAATTTTGTTTGATAGCTTATGATTGGACTGAAAGTCTGGTATATAATTTGCGCGGATGAAGTCAATTAGTAGTAAATTCTAGATGTGCATTGTCCATGCTTGTCCATGGCAATGACGGCATTGAACCGCCTGTCGCGTCGGGGTGACCTTATAACACGCTTTGACTGTATGAAGAGTCGTGTACGTTTTGTAATATATTTAATACGTACAAATGCTTTGCAGTTTTTAATATAGATTATACATTTTGTTAGGTACGTAATTTTTAGCTTTTTTTGCTTTTTTAGTTACAAGGTGATAATGATAACAATTGAACGTAAAACATGAAACCGTTTGTACGAAATCTATAACTGAACAACATTTGGTTTCGCTATTTTTCTACTTTTTATACAAAATCAAAAATAAACGAAGCTTACTTGATGGTGTTTCATCTGTTACTGATTCACCGATCAATAGGTATTGCATCTGAAGTTCTTCTTATAGGTGCATAATTGTAATTTAGTTTAGATAAAATTTTCGTAATAATTCTGAACTGATTAAACCTAAACATGATTACATCATGATTCTTATCTCACTAATTTTTTTATTAGCCTATATCATCCCACTGTTGGACAAAGGCCTCCTCTTTATTCTTCCTACCATCTGTATCCTAGGCAAGCTCTGGCCACTTTTCATCAAAAACATCCAGCCACCTCTTCCTAGGTCGCCGACGAGATCGCATCGAGATAGAGACGCCTGGATCTCGATCCAGGGGGCGGGCGTGACAATTTCCGCCCACCTATCCTGGTGCATTCGACAGACAATCAATCATTATACTAGGTATCAGTTTAAAATAACAATGTGCATGACCTCGCTCGCAAATGTGACGTCACTCAATCACACGAACTTCACTCTAGTCATGAAAATTATTGTTTCCTTTGCATAGAGTTTCCATAGAGTTTCGTGAAGTTATCCAACGGCCCTTCAAGGTCATGCACATTGTTATTTTAAACTGATAGTAATTTATTTTGCACCAAAAAAACATAGTATACAGAGAACAAACACATCTCTAAAAACATTTATTTTATTGAAATTCATATTTTTTTACGAATTTAACTATCACACTTAGATACGTAATACCACTAATACATAAGTCACGACCTAAATGTATTTGGGGGTGGCTATAAAAATATTTATGGGATGTTGTTCAGTTATCGGTTCTATTTAAAGTTTTCAGTTTTGTATACATGTTGGAAAGTCCGAATTTATTATTCTGAAATTGGTGTTAGAAATTATTTCAATTGTATTGTTGATTGTAAAACAACGCAAAAATAGGGTCCCGGGTGCAGAACCTTGACGTAGTGATCGTAGTTGCTCAATCATAATGGATCAACACGAGCTTGAGCTAGTTTTGTATTTATTACAATTTTATTTTACAGTGTCCTTTTTCTAATATACATACATATACCAATATCATGTTATTGACTAAATTACGCATATTTTTTTTTTTCGTGATTTAAGGATGTAAAATTTATAAAATTTAATATTGTTTTGTGAGCAGAATAGTTTTTATAAGCTAAATTTCTTTCTTCGACTATTGAAGAAATAATTTTTTTTTAAATAAGGGTAAATGAATTGACTCTTCCTTATGTGTTAGCACTGCATTTCCGCAAGTGTCAAGTAATTTGTGGGAATGTCTGTCCCAATCTCAATGATTGTTTTTAAACAAAAACACAGCTTTGAAGAGATTGTTGTGTTGTGGACACCAGTCACCATCTGAAAGACAACGCCTCGCGGCACAACTTGCAGTGTGTCTCTTGAAGAATTTTAATGCTTCTATAATGTTAAGTCTGTAACCCACTCTAATTTGCTCACAAATTTTTGTTCTAAATTTTTTGCTCTTTTGACCGGTGTGACGTAGGAAGGCATAGGTATTCTTCTTCTTCTTTACGTGTCAATTGTTCTACTATTTCTATATTTTATTGGCCAGATATTCGGCCAGCCTGTCCGGTATTGATTCCTAAAAAAAGGTTTCGTGCGATCTCAATTTTTCCCCTGTCATGTATTGTGATGGAGCCATGATTAGGATTTAGAATTATTAAATTTTCGTCCTATTATACTTCCTTTAAATAATTAATCATTTCCTGTAATTATGTCGGGTTTAGTAATTGAAAAACAGAATCATAATTTTTTTGTAAATTAATAATTAAAATCATATAAATTACCTACTAAGTATAAAAAACTAAAATACACAGTTCCATACAGACATGTTATGAACTTTCACGAAATTATGTATTCAAAAATGTAGTCAAGATAATTTGGGCACTGATAGTGAAAATGTAAATATTCTGATGTTAATCGCTTCAGAGCTAGTTCTAATCCAAGAAACAAGAAGCGGCCCAGTCCTTGTCTTAATTGTTTGCAAGTATGCTATGTACTGCCACCAGACTGCCACAGTATAAACACACCTTGGCACTTAATAGCACATGTTTACCTCTTTCTTTTAAAGGACAACCGCCGCTCTCCCTTGAAAAAATACCTTAAAATGTATAGAAGTTTTGACTGTAGTCAAATGTGTAATAAATTATGAGGTTTTATAAAAACGACTCAGATAGTATCATTTATTTTTATTTAACGAGTTATTTACTCATTTTATTATTAATAAATTATAAAAAAGCAGCAACCCAAAGAGTAATATAAGTATATTAGAAAAGAGAACCCACTCGTGGCAACATTATGCATCCACCTTATGTCAAATTGAAGGCTAGCTAGCGCCATCTGTGTTTCTCTGAAAATAATTCTACCTATACTATACATACCTACTTATATATATATGCTTATATACTCATACCGTTGTTTGAATGCTAGTTTTCGTTCAATCCCGCACCGATCGAGTGAAATTCCAGTATCCTTACTATTCCTGTAATCTGTACATTGGTAAGAGAACAACTGAAACTCCAAAACATCACTAAATCGGCACAAAATTGAACAAAAACTACAAACAACACGCACATTATGCAAGGAAGGTCGCCATTTTGTAAATTTGTCAATTTGACAATGACATAGACAATATAATCTTTTTTTTCATAGTAAAAGATATATTTAACAGATGGCAGCACATTCTATGCAAACTGAATCGGAAAAACCACCAAAAGGCAAATGTCCTCCGCCTGCAGCAACCCCAACATGGCTGTCAATGTTGTTTAGTAGGAGGTGTTGCAAACACAATGTTTTTTTTATATAAAAATGATAAAAACTAATAAATCATTATAAAATAAACTAATGCCTGCAGTTAGTTTCTAGTGTTCCATAGTCCATAATAAAAATAGAAGTACGGTTATACATTTTTTGGTATTATGTGTCGGATGTCCTTTTCCCCTTTGTATGGAATGACAGCTAAGTGTCCAAGGTGTGGAACTGTTGTGTATTATTTCTATCTTGGTTCTATCGTTACCAGGAAGCTGGCATTAGGTATTTTCTAAAATCCTTGATCGTTACGCACTTCAAATTAGTAATTAGTGCTTAATAAAGCCTGACCAGGAAAATAAAAAACCTCGCCATGTTGCGGAATACCATTGGAACTAATTTTTGTTGTATATGTACTTGAAATATTGTCATAACAGAAAGGCAATGGGAACTAGCCTTTACAGCCGTAGTCTTTAGTTATATTTTTCATTTACCAGAAATATAAAAAACCTGATTTGGGGGCATTGCAATCGACTTTAACCTGTCAGTGTTCCAAGTACAAAAATTAGTTGCAATAATTTTCCGCAACATGGTTATAAGGTTATAGGCGATTTTAGCGCCTCCAAAGCAGCTTTTTTATTTTTGTGGTCAGGCTTTACATTGCATACTTGCATTACAAACGATCAGGACAAAGAATGACCACGTCGATTAAACTACTGTAATTATAGTAGCAATTATCCTTATACGCTACTGGAGAGCGATTTTTGAAACTCATTCTATGAACTCAGCAGTTGAAAATGCCAAAATTACTATGGAGATACGTATCTTTCTACTGCTGATTTAACTTTCAAAAATCGCACTCCTGAAGTATGATTTTTGAAAGTCAAATCAGTAGTAGAAAGATGCATATCTCCACAGTAATTTTGTCATTTTCAACTGATGAACTCAGCGAATGAGATTCAAAAATCGCACTCCTGGAGTGCGTTTTTTGAATCTCAGTCCAAAGTCAAATCAGAAGTAGAAAGATGCGTATCTCCATACATTTTCAACTGCTGAGTTAAATAAATAAATAATAAATAACGCTCACAGGCACATACATTGTAATGATCCCAAGAAAGCACTATTTATAGGCTGTTTATTATGGAAACCATACAACAACGGCACAAACATATAAACATCCATGACCGAACCGGGATTCGAACCCAGGACCCTGGTTTGGCAGTCCGGCGTGGTAACCATTACACCAACCGGGTCGTCAAACAGTTCAACGTATGAGATTCATAAATCGCACTCCTGGAGTATTTTATATACACAGAGTTAAATTTTTAAGGCAATCCTATTAAATGAGAATATGTATAAGTGTAACATTCTTTATTGTAATGCAGATAAAGTTTAATATCGTCTAAAAAGACGCTTAGCTTTACCCCTACTGAATAAGTGAAACGCGCTAAATAAAGGTGCTACCAGTGGCTTCATGTTCCACGCTATCTTATAAATTGTAAGACAGGTACTTTTATTTTATTGTATTGTACAAATAAAGGTATTTTATTAATTTTGGCTGTTTATTTATTTTTCTCAAACATGCTTGGAAATGTAAGCATTATTTTGACAACCTTCTTCGAGATAAATCGAAATTGCTGTACTGGCCAACTACATGCGCGCAGCGGCCGGCAATGTTTGTATGAAAATCCATATCTGTCGTGTTTAGCGGCCAAATAAATTACATAGTAAACTCATATCTGTCGTGTAATTTAAAAATGGAACGATCTTTTTTTCCGAAACATGGCGACCAAGGAGGTAACTCATCAAAGGTTTTATTTAAATTTCGAACTGGCTTGCAAATAGAAAGCTGTTTAATTGAAAAAAAAATCAAATTGTTGTTCGTTGTTCGTCATTGATTTTGAAAAGAGTTTTAATTTCTGCGAATTATTTGAGAAAATTTACTGTTTTAATTTCCGCGCATTATTTGAGAAAAGTACTATACAAGCCTTGGCCACAACTAGGCATTGATGGACTTACGTATGTGTGCCTCGGCTTCGCCTCGGCCCACATTTACACGTTCGTCCATCAATGCCTCTGTTGCTGGCCGCTGCAGCTGGCTGCAGTAATGTACTATAGTTTATAAACCGATCCGAATTCCTTACACAGAGGAAAATATAATATTTTAGATATCTCTTGTTTGGTACAAAGAGAATGTACAGTCACCAGCAGATATATCGTAGCAAACAAGGTGGTCAAATATTTCTAAGCAGTTCTAATCTTCTAAATATATAAAAGAAGAAACTGACTGACATATCAACGCACAGCCCAAACCGCTGGGTCTAGAGATTCCAAATTTGGCACGTAGGTTCCTTATGAGGTCTAGAGGTGCACTAAGAAAGGATTTTTCAAAATAAATCCCCTAAGGGGGTGAAACGGGGGTCCAAAGATTGTATACAAGATTAGTTAGAGTATTTTATTCGAAACTTCACAGGAGTACTCCTTTTGATAAATGAGTAAATACGTGTTTCAGGTTTTTCAGAATTCAACCCCTGAAAGGGGGAAATGGGGTGGCAAAGTCTGAAAATCTAGATGGGTATGGTTTTTATGGTTTATCAGGTCGCTGATTACGAAAACAACAATGATTTTAAAATCCAACGTGACGGACGTAAAACGTGGACGTGGTATCATCCCCTGTTGGGGTGCGATGGGGTTAAAATGAAGAAACTAACTGAGTGACTGATATATCAACGCACAGCCCAAACCGCTGGGTCTAGACATTCCAAATTTGGCACGTAGGTACCTTATGTGGTCTAGGGGTGCATTGGCGGTAAGAAGCAATATGCTCGCCCGCAGATTCACTCGATGTACGACGCCAGTAAAGGTGACGCTCTTTAGGGCTTTTTGTCAATCCTTTTACTCGAGTGGTCTGTGGGTGTCATATACGCGACGAATGCTTTCAGGATGCTGCTGGGACTGCCGAGGCGCTGCAGTGCGTCCGGCATGTTCGCGGAGGCGCGAACGGACGGGTTCCACGCGATCATTCGCAAAAAAGTGGCCTCGCTACTGCAGCGCCTGCGTACCAGTAACAACAGCATCCTGAAATGCATTGCTGCCAGATTTGACTGTCCCATACAAAAGCACTGGGTGGAGCTGGTGATTGGGACAGTCAAATAAAAGACATAATGCCTACCTACCCTGTCTATATTTAATTAACATACACTAACATAATTTTAAGTAAACATTGTTACTACGTGGCGTTCCGTTGTCTCTGCCTACCCCAGTGGGAGACAGGCGTGAGAATATGTATGTATGTATGTATGCATTGTTACTAATCATCCTACTAACAAAATTATGGATTATCTTTTTTGGTCCGAAATAAATGAGTATTTAATTTAATTTAATTTAAGGGGGGTGAGGGGGTGAAACGGGGGTCGGAAGTTTGTATGGGGAAACAAGATTAGTTGTATTATTTTAGTCGAAACTGCATAGGAGTACTCCTATTGATAAATGAGTAAACATGTTTTTCAGGTTTTTTTAGAATTCAACCCCTGAAAGGGGGAAATGGGGTGACAAAGTCTGAAAATCATGATGGGTATTGTTTGTGTGGTTTATGGGGTCGCTGATTACGAAAATTACAATGATTTTAAAATCCGACGTGGTGGACGTAAAATACCATCATGCCGTATTAGGGTGCGACGGGGTTGAAATGTCTAAATATCATTATGGGCGTCATTTTTGTGGTTTTTTGGGACGTGAGTGAGTGTGAGTAGGGGGTGAGTAGGGGTACGTAAGTTGTGAGTAGGGGATGCGTAAGTGGTGAGGAGGGGGTGCGAAAGTGGTATGTAGAGGGGGCAAGTATGGGGTGCGTAGGGGTGTATAGGGGGTGCGTAGGTGTGTGTAGGAGGTGCGTAGGGGATGCGTAGGGGGTGCGTAAAGGGGTGCGTTGGCGTGTGTATGGGGTTCGAAGGGGGTGCGTAGGGTGAGCACCCGGGAATTTGTAAGTGGTGAGTAGGGGGTGCATAGAGGGGGTGAGTAAGGGTGCGTATAGAATGAGTAGGGGTGCATAGTAGTGTGCAGGGGGTACGTAGGGGGTGCGTAAGGGGTGCGTAGGGGGAGCATAGGGGTGCTTAGGGGGTGCGTAGGGGGTATGTAGGGGTGTATATGGGGTAAGTAGGGGAGGGTAGGGGGTGCGTAAGTTGCGAATAGGGGGTGAGTAAGGATGCTTAGGGGGTGAGTAGGGATGCGTAAAGGTGTGTAGGGGGTGCGTAGGGGGTGAGTAGTGGGTGCGTAGGGGACGAGTAGGTGTGTGTAGGAGTATGCAGGGGGTACGAAGGGGGTGAGTAGGGCTGCGTAGGGGGTGCGTGCGGGATGAGTACGGGGTGCGTAGGGGTTAGTAGGGGTGCGTAACTGATGAGAAGGGGGTGCATAGAGGGATGAGTAACTGTAGGGGGTGTTCTTTTAGAAGTCACAAAAACAAGTCATTGCCCCAAAAAAACCCATAAATAAGTCCTAAGTCCACGCGTACGAAGTCGCGGGCAACAGCTAGTTTTCAATAATTTCTTTACTCATAACCAATCAAAAATATAGGAACGCCTAGAACATCAAATACATCGACGCAGTCAGGGTGGTCATAAACATCTTAACAGTTTCGGAAAAAAACCTTACTCCGTTGTTTTACAATTTAATTTTATTAAATAACATTGTAAAGATATTATTGAAAATTCGATGTTCAGATATTTATGACAAAATACACGTTTAGATATAATTGGTTACATTTACTGTAGGTAATAACATTAATGAAAATTAGCACTGCTCAGAAAGAGGTAGGAACATCTCTGGGATACCAATTTTTTTTTTCTAATTTTATATTTTGGCGCGGCCAATCTTAAGACTTTGTATATCGATAGAACACGTCATTACAAACATACTTTCTTATTTGGCAAAATCTCGTAGCCTGCTGTTTTAAGCTAGATATTCGACTTTAAAAGTTTTAATTTTTCAAGACTCCTAGGGGCTTTATTTCTTACCTGATCGAGATGAGACCTGGTGTTTGCATAGTAGAGGTTTAAATCTGTACTTACCTACTTTCGGGGTTGGAACATATCTGCGACATCAATTTTTTTTTTCGAATTTTTATCATTTCGCTTGGCCAACATTAAGACTTTGCATATCGATAGAATACGTCATTACCAACATACTTTCTTATTTGGCAAAATCTCCTAGCCTGCTGTTTTAAGCTAGATATTTGACTTTAAAAGTTTTGATTTTTCAAGACTCCTAGGGGCTTTATTTCTCATCTGTTCGAGATGAAACTTGGTGTTTGAAAGATGGCGGCCATGGCCGAAAATGGAATAAAATATAAGACAGTCAATATTAGTCAGTCATTATTTTAAACCTAAACAAGTGCAGTGATATACACGCATCAGCTTTGAGCTGCTAGTGTATCATATATATAATAATATAATAATAATTATTGGCGACACCGCGGACCCCTATCCAGGGGGACCATACAGACATGCGCTCACACACATACACACCCACACACACCCACACGCACACACACAGTAACACACCCCCCTACCTCTGGCTTGCCTTAATTGGCCGTCCAGAGTGGAATCGCAAGAGCAGAACCTATGCTCCAGGTTGGAAGTGTATTGCACGTAATGGCGTAATAACGGGGAAACCCGCTCACGGGGGTAAACCCCGCGATGGTGAAACCGGAGCCGCACCTCTCGACAACCTTCAGCCGCTCAATGAGATGTTGCCCCATTGTCGCACTTTGTGCGTGCGGCCGTTTTATGGGGCCCACTCGACGAGTCGGCGAGTCACCGCCTGCCTATTTACAATTTTGAGACTAGTTGTCATGGCAGACGTCCGTTAGTCTCCTCCCATAGCCCAGTATCCATCCATCCAACTTTCACCTCCATAGCCCAAGACCTTATTTTTCCATCGCGGCCATAGCGCCGTACTCCAATAGTCTTTACACAAATGGCGGGGACCATCCCCGTGGGTATCATGTTGTACGCTCGGAGATGGTATCCGCCATTTGTGTATCCCTTACATTTAGATTAACTTGTCTTTTGAACGGGCCTCTACATGTTGGCTTCGGCCCCATGCACGCCTTCCAAAGGTCCGGGACTTAATTGCCCGTGATTACGGAACGTAAGACATACAATAATAAGGCGGTGTCCTATTGCCATCGCACGCGCGATGGTGCGATGCGATGTGATCGTACTGATGGGTAATTCTCCGAAATTTTTCAAATTTTCAATTTTTTCTATGGAAAAATTTCAACGAAATTCTCCGTAATTTTTCAAATTTTCAATTTTTTCTATGGAAAAATTTCAACGATTTGTAAAATTTCGGAGAATTACCCATCAGTACGATCACATCGCATCGCACCATCGCGCGTGCGATGGCAATAGGACACCGCCTAATAATATGAAATAAGTTTAATCATTTAATATTTTATTAATTGGTAGTGATCCTAATATCTACCTAAGTATTTATTTTTGCTATGAATAGAGATCAGATAATCGGATGCATATTTACCTAAACTTCCCTCTTTCCCCCCGAAAACATAATATGGATACCTATGCCTTTCTGAATAAAGTAAATTAAAAAAATCGGGCCGCAGCGCCGCACCGTTTTTTCCTATTGGTCCTCGTAAGTAGTAAACACTAGATTGAACAACTTGGTCGACTTGGACAACTCGGACAAAATAAACAACTCGGTCAACATGAACAACTCTTACAACGTAAATAACTCTGACAACTTGGAGAACTGATTTGACTTGGTCAAGTTGTTTTCTTGGTGTCAAATGTTATAATCGAGAGCGCACACGTACTAAAATAATTCGAATTGTTTGTATTGTCACGGAATATATAATTATGGCATTGTGTACGGGTGTGATTCCATATCGTATAAAAATAAAGATTTGCTGGAACTAAAGTGGTTTGAAGCATTTTTGACACGATTTGAAACTGTGTTGTTTTTACTGGAGATACCGCTTTAAATTGCAGGTAATACTATAAATTGACGACGACGACCGACGACGACCGACGACCTGGTGAAGGTGGCGGGAAAACGTTGGATGAGGGCAGCGCAGGACCGGTCGTTATGGCGATCCTTGGGGGAGGCCTATGTCCAGCAGTGGACGTCCATCGGCTGAGATGATGATGATGATGATGATGACTATAAATTGGTAAGCTACGGCACTACTCAATTGCTTTTTTACATAATACGTGTCATTAATTGAAAAATAATGTGTTTTCTTCTAAAACATTGAATCAAAAACTTAAATAATAGTCCATAACTAGAGATCGGATATTCGAATGTATATTTACCTAAAGTTAATTTTTCAAAAGAATAATGCAGACACCTCAATTAATTGATTTTATGTAACAATCCCAGGACCGTTCTTAGGTCTCAGGATTGCTAAACTATCGTAGAACTTTGATATTTGAACATCTCTGACACTTTTTTCAACTTATGAAATGCTGTCAGAGTTGACAGAGTGGTTTAGGTTTGCCTAAACTTCACCGGCTGCATATTTATAAACATCGGATGATCTGATCTCTATTCATAACGAAAATAAATACCTAGGTTGATATTAGGATCACTACCAATTAATAAAATATTAAATGATTAAACTTATTTCATATTGATTGTCTTATATTTTATTCCATTTCCTCTGAACGTTATTGTAACAACCACCCTTAGCATGGCCACCATCTTGCCGCATCGCCGGCGTGTCGCGCGTGTTTATTAGAAGCGCGCTTACTATTATTTTTATGTATCCTTTGCCCACGGCCTGCAGTTTCTCCCTCCCCGCTTTTGTTTTTTATACAACTTCCAGTTTCGTCATATTTAATTTCTTATCTATTTTATAATCTAATGATTTTTATTTTTAGGATAATTTATTTCATAAATTCTTAGTAGGTAACTACAGTTTACACCTCTACTATGCAAACACCAAGATTTATCTCAATCAGGTAAGAAATAAAGACCCTAGGAGTCTTGAAAACTTAAAACTTTTAAAGTCGAATATCTAGCTTAAAACAGCAGGCTAGTAGATTTTGCCAAATACAAAAGTATGTTTGGAATGACGTTTTCTATCGATATGCAAAGTCTTAATGTTGGCCACGCGAAGTGATAAAAATTCGAAGAAGAAAAATGGTATCGCAGATATGTTCCAACCCCAAAAGTAGGTAACTACAGATTTCAGACCTCTACTATGCAAACACCAAGTCTCATCTCGAACAGATGAGAAATAAAGCCCCTAGGAGTCTTGAAAAATTAAAACTTTTAAAGTCAAACATCTAGCTTAAAACAGCAGGCTAGGAGATTTTGCTAAATAGAAAGTATGTTTGTAATGACGTGTTCTATCGATATGCAAAGTCTTAAGGTTGGCCGCGCGAAATTAAAAAAAATTGAAAAAAATTAAAAAAAGTTTAGGTATCCCAGGCTCCATATAAAAATGTTCGTACCCCTTTGGACACCTTGTATGCTACGATATATCTGATGGCGACTGTACCAAAATACCAAACTAACTACATGTTTGGTATTTATCACAAATAGTCGATTCCCCGAGCTCTCCCCGCATGTACCTACTCCTCATACCCCGCAAATCAGCTGATGATGGGAATTAAAAAAAGCAACTGCTGTAAGGGCTAGATTTCATTGCCTTGATTTTTGGAATTTTTGAACCATTTCAAGAAATATAAAAAACGTAGACAGAGAATACTATAGACAAAGTGATAGCTTCCATCGCATTCACACAAGAAAAAGAACAACTTATGCCCACGTCTTGAAAAAAAACGAGACAACACGATTAGATCTTTTGTTTCGCGTCGCGTGCCGGTTTTTTCAAGGTCAGCATACTAGTGTTCTAAACAAACTTGACAGGTACTTCATTGCTCTTTTGTTTTTCATAATAAAATTAAAGTTTAATACTAATAATGATTGCGGTTAAGAAGCTATAACCATCGGGAATTGTAAAAGACGAATTCCTATAAAGAATTTACACGAAATAATGGTTCGGTGTAGCGTATTAGGGTGTAAAAGTGACAGTGAAATGAAGCTTCCCAATTTGTCTTTCCACTCGTAAGTACGATACATTTGATCAAGTATTAGCTTTAGTTATGATTATATAATTTAACTGCAATACGTAACAACATGGAAAAACTTTGCGCCTCAAATAAGTCTAAAAAGTCGATTATTTACCTTTACATAACCTAAAAATAATTCGGTTTAGTGTTGCCATCTTTTGGTACTAAATTTCCCCAAAACTCACAAGTGTATTTTTGAAATAAAGTTATTCAATACTATTTACTTACTGTTCTTACAGTTTACTCTATTTGTTGCAGTTTTCCCGTAAATGATGATTTACGAATGCGTTGGATTGAGGCTACGGGGCGACCAAATTGGACTCCAAATAAGTCTTCATGAATTTGTAGTAAACATTTTGCGGCAAACGTTATATTTAAAAAGAGGAAAGTGACTGTTCTACTTCCTAATGCTGTTCCAATGCTGGTAATTATTGTTTTAATTATGTACTCACCTATTCAACTTGTAGTAATTAATTATGGTTTAATGACCGCCCTTTGTACCCTTTTCAAATTGTATTTGTATTTTCTTAGTGTGCAAATAAAGAATATTTATCTTATCTTATCTTATCTTTAAACTAAAGCAACTAAAAGAGTACCTAGTTTTAAAATCCCTTTTAAATGACTACTACCTACTACCATCTAGGTACTACTAATTCTTAAACTTTGCTTTTCAGGAAACAGAAATGCTTATTCCTATTCCTTCTACAAGTTCGGTAGTTGAAGAACCTATGGACATAACAGTAATCTAACACAATCTAGTTCAGATGCTGATTTTGTAAGTATACTTATAATTATCTTTAAAAAATGCTATTTCCCATATCTTCTATTCTATTCTATTCTGCTGTTACCCTAATGTTGTTTTTATTATTTTAGATCAAAGGACCAGATTCCCCAATGACTGCAGATGTAGATAAATTATTGCCTGGAACTAGTTTCAAAATTGGCGAATCTACAACAGTAAGTTCAGATTTAACTCTGAGATCACTATTGCTATACCTATCAGAGTATTTTCCTATTAAAAAGCAGTTCGGTACGCCTGGTTGCCTTGTAGGACATGCACATGAATACATATTATATACATCACATGTTAAGAAATATAAAATAAATATTACGTTACTTTTGTACTTTTTGTTTGATTATTTTGTTCTCAACAAAAACCTCTCTTTTATTTTGTCTAGTCGGACAAAACAACATATTTTTGACAATCCTAGATGAATCACTAAGTTTGTATTAAAATCTCTACTAGCTACTCTCTAGAAGCTTATCTTCGCCTGCTATCTTGAATTCTGAAAAATTATGATGATTTCAAATGTAGATCAAGGTCTTTATTGATAATTCATAAATTTTATATTGTGCAGTAATTTTAACAAATTTCACCCGCCACTTTGTCCGCACAAAATATACAGGGTGAAATTGATATCATTGGCATCCTTTTAAACTAAGAGTCTACCCATCAAACTGAATAACTTTTACTATGGGAGCAAACCGATCGGAGCAACTAAAAAATCTGCTGTTGCATATATTTGAGTCGAGTAGGCATTGCAGTTTAGTATGGAACAGCTGATTTGTTAGTTGCTCCGATCGGTTTGCTTCCATAGTAAAAATTGTTCAGTTTGATGGGTAGACTCTTAGTTTAAAAGGATGCCAATGATATCAATTTCACCCTGTATACCCACCAGATTTTAAGCCAGATCAAAAGCTATCAAATAAAAAAAAGTTCATCAAAATCGGTTCAGTAGTTTTTGCGTGATGCTAGTACAAACAAACAAATAATGTTTTTTTTGTAAGTATCTTCAATCCATAGACACAGTTCTGTTAGGGTTTTATAATAGTTAAGACGTTATACAACGTGTTAATGAATTAGCGCAAAACCACATACACCCCAACTGATTTATAACAAAATAATTAGATTGAAACAATAATTTCATTATTTTGATACTTAATATTTAAAGTTATTCGCATTTTAAGTTTTGAGGCAAAAATGATTTGTTATCATTTCAGCACTGAAAAAAAGCGCTAACGTACTCATGGATACATTTTTATAATCTTGTTTTGGTAGTAAGTAGGGTGAGTGTGCCCGAAGGGTGGGTTGACATCGGGTTCAGAAAATTTTAAATTTTGCAAACAAATTATTAAATATTTTGAAAAAAATTACCTATGTTGAAACCATGATAATTCTAAACAAACTACTTTTTAGTTTTGCGTTAATTCATTAACACGTTGTATATCACTTTCGTGATGTTATCACGTTAGCTCAAGCTCTTGAATAAACACGTAAAAGAACGCACGTTTGTGCGATCTTTTGGTGGTGTCCCCCTCCCCCCCCCCCCTCTCCTTGTCCTCATCCTATTACTCGGGAGTTGCTAAAATATTATAATAACTCATCTTTGGCAGCTGTATGTCTACGCTTATCAATTAACCATTATCATCCTTTAGTTTACACAGTCATCTCATCTATCTTCTAAAGATATCTTCTTCGTAAGATAATCGTATAAGCGCGTGGTAAGACTGAAAATGAGTATTAAATATCTAAATTGGTGAAGATGTACTTTGAATCCTTAAATCGCTTAAAATCGGGTAATTAATAATTATGTTAATATGGTAACACTGCTCCTTGATATCGCTCTATCTCATGTGGCCACGGCAACCAGCCGGTTTTGGGGGTTGGAGTCACTCGCGTCCGTAGGTTTACCCTCGAGACCCTACACGTGACCCCTGGGTGGTGCTAAATGAGTGACAACTTACCGGTGGTAGGTTTCGGCCGAGGCTGGTTACCACCCTCCGGACTGAGCCGTGTCGCCAAGTGGTATTAACCATGTTTCGCCATGAAGTCCGGAGTTGCCCCATGGAGGATGGGTCTGAGCAGTAGTGTCGCGTCAGAAGACCGTTCACAGGCTGCTGAACTCTGCTACACCGGCTGGCTGGTTTTGGAGGCTAGCGGGATCCGAAGCACGGTGCTCCGCTGGCCGACCGCAGGAAGTAGGGGGCCCAATTAGCGGGAAAGCCACCCGTGAAAGGCTGCCCCGCCACCTAGCGAAAAATCCCGGGTTGCTCCACCATGCCGGTTGGCGACCGGATGGGAGAAGTTGGTGGGCAATCCCGGGGGGGTTCGGGCGTCCCCGCGGTCTCCAACCCAGCTATCTTAATGTGTGGCAGACTTCAGTATACTATCTGGCTCGATTGATGCGACTCCTCGCTCAACTACCGTCCTCCTGCCTATTCGCTCTTCGAAAAAACTATGAAAGGTTCTAAAAGGAAGAAAGTTAAACAGCGGTTGCACGTTCTCCCTTTAAAAGTGCACCTTTGCAATATCCGAGGATTGCACTCAAATCTCGTAGCAGTCCACCACCACCTAGAGACTGAAAAACCACAACTGCTGTTTCTCACCGAGACGCAGATCAGATGTCCGGCAGACGCGGCGTACCTCAGCTACCCTGGGTACTCTCTGGAGCATAGGTTCGTTCCGCACGCCGGACTCTGTGTGTACGCTCGCGATGACATCTGCATCAAGCGTCTCAAAAACCTTGAAGACCCTTCCTTCTCAGTATTGTGGATACTGGTGGAAACAGGTTTCGAACGAATTGTTTACGCCTGTGTCTACCGTTCGCACAGTGGAGATCAGGAGACAACTAGGTTGTTCGACTATCTTGGAGAGGCGGCTGAGGAGGCTCAGCTTAGGTATCCTGTGGCGCAACTGACCCTTCTGGGCGACTTTAATGCTCACCATCAAGAATGGCTGTTCCCCTACCAGAAGACCGATCACGCTGGACGAGAGGCGCGCAAACTTGCACTATCGCTAGATCTCAGCCAGCTGGTCAATTGTGCCACACGGATACCTGACGTTGACTTTCACACGGCCAACTGTTTGGACCTTCTGCTGACAACTGATCCAGACAGATATTCTGTGTCGGTATGTGCCCCTTTAGGTACCTCCGACCACTGTCTGGTGAAAACTGTATCCGTATACTCCCCACCTGATCAGGGCCATTGTGGTAAGAGACGGGTGTGGCGATACAGGTCAGCAGATTGGGACGAGATGCGACACTTCTTTGCTTCCTATCCTTGGCGGCAAACCTGCTTTTCTTCAGGGGAATCGTCGAGCGCTGCGAACGCGGTTGCCGAAGTGATACGTCAGGGTATGGAATATTTTATTCCGTACTCTGACGTGTCAACCGGCGCCAAAGCTCGCCCATGGTTCAACGCTGATTGTTCTCGTGCTGAGGTGCTGAAACAGTCAGCGTATATGTCCTGGGCTGATGCTCGAAAGCAGAAGGCTCCGAACACAGAAAAACTGAAGAAAGCTTACAACAAAGCCGCCAAGTCTTGCAAAAAGGTGTTGCGAAAAGCCCGGTTCGACCATATAGGTCGTATAGGGGCTAAGCTTGCCTCCTATCCAGCTGGCAGCAAAGCGTTTTGGTCGCTTGCCAAAGCAGTGGAAGCAAACTTCGGCCGTCCCTCCCTGCCACCGCTAATAAAACCTGACGGATCGCTAGCACACTCGGCGGAGGAGAAAGCAAATTTATTTGCTAATCTTTTTGCCGGGAATTCGCATCTGGAGAACTCAGATATAACACCACCTACCATTCCTCGTACTGAATGCTCAATGGCATCAGTTTACATTCGCCAAAAAGAGGTTCTTAAAATCCTGCGTTCTCTAGACGTGAACAAGGCTAGCGGACCCGACGGAATCCCAGCGATTGTCCTACGCACCTGTGCTCCAGAGTTGTCTCCTGTTTTAACACGCCTGTATCGCCTCTCACTTAAGACTGCTGTAGTCCCAAGGTCATGGAAGCTTGCCAACGTGCAACCCGTGCCCAAAAAAGGCAGTCGTGCCGACCCTGTCAACTATAGACCAATATCGGTCACTTCCATACTCTGCAAGACTATGGAACGTGTACTTAACAACCGGCTCCTGGCATACCTGGAACATAACGACCTCCTCAGTGACCGTCAGTATGGGTTCCGCCCAGGACGGTCCACGGGGGATCTTCTTGTGCATGCCACTCATCTGTGGAGCGAGGCTGTCGAGAGATACGGGGAGGCACTTGCCGTGTCTCTTGACATATCCAAAGCCTTTGACAGGGTCTGGCATGCAAGCCTTTTAAGCAAGCTTCCTTCATATGGAATTCCGATTGACCTATGCAACTGGATAGCTGACTTCTTGAGCGAACGATCCATTCGAGTACTCATTGATGGATACTCATCGGATCAAATGGCTATTAATGCCGGTGTTCCTCAAGGGTCAGTTCTTTCAGCCACTTTATTTCTGCTGCATATAAACGACATGCTTGTGCCCGGAACCTTTGGGTATGCAGACGACAGCACTGTTGCTGACAGATATCTGTCCGGTGCAGGGGTCAAATTGGACGTTACTCAGTCTTGTCGAGAGGCCATGGTGCAGCGAATAAACTTGGCCCTTGAATCTGTGTCCGACTGGGGTGATACTAATCGGGTCAGTTTCAACGCAAGCAAAACACAGGCGTGCCTTTTCTCCACAAAACGGAGTCCCTTCGCTTTGACCCCGACTTTCCGAAATGTGTCCATACCGATAGCTGATCGCCTGGAGCTCCTTGGCATTAACATATCGTCCGATCTGAATTTCGGACGGTACATTGAGTCCATGGCGAAAACCGCAGCGAAAAAACTGGGCGTCCTCTCGAAGGTCAGACGGTACTTTACTCCGGGACAGCTTCTACAACTTTATCAAGCACAAGTCCGATCGTGTATGGAGTACTGCTGCCATCTCTGGGACGGGTCTGCCCAATACCAGCTGGCCGCGCTGGACTCAATCGACAGGCGTGCCAGGAAGCTCATAGGTGATCCAACCTCGGTGGCGAAGCTACAAAGTCTTGAGCATCGTCGCAAGGTAGCCTGTCTGTCTGTTTTTTATAGGATACATTTCGGAGAGTGTGCGACTGAATTACACGATCTGATACCACCGTCTCCCTTTCATCTGCGGGGGACGAGACGCAGACTGGGTTTCCACCCCTATGTCGTTGACCTACCAGCAATTCGCACGAAGAAGTTTGCTTCTTCTTTTATAATGCGCACGGCTAAGGAGTGGAATGCCCTGCCTGCGGACCTGTTCCCTGAGCAATACAACCTGGGCCTCTTCAAGGCGAGAGTGAATAGGCATCTTTCTAGGTAAGCATGCTACATCTTCGGCCTCATCATCACTCAACATCAGGTGAGATTGGGGTCAAATGCTTACCTATCACACATAAAAAAAAAAAAAAAAAAAAAAAAAAAAAACCAGCACTGGTACTAAGCCGAGCACGTAGAGGGAGTAGAACTATGGAGTAAATGATACGCACACATCTTTAATGTTCGATAGAGGTGAACCTATACACTAGTCTGTAGAAAGAGTGAGAAAGACTATAATGAACGCCGTGTAACCACTTTTTTGGTGACCGCAACTTGTCATTTTGACGTATTGCGGTCTAAATTGACTAGTATTGTTGTTAGGCTTATCAAAAGTTATTAATTACGGAATTGTAACAGCCTGAATTACCTGCTGTGTGAGGTGTTCTGATAATATAATAATTTATAATCATTATCGAAGTGAAAATGGTGGTCTGCAGTGGCCTAGGATGCAAAAACAGATCGAAAAGTGCTGCTGGGAATGTTTCGTTTCACAGGTACGTTTCACTGCAATTAAATGCTACAAATACTTTGTTTGTGATTAGATTAATGTCTATAGTACACGTTAAAATGATATTACAATACAAATTAAATCATAAAACCAAGTTATAGGTCAACATTGATTCCATAACCTCTAGATCAGCAGTCATTCAGTGTTACCAGTTTATGGCCTTTGAAACACCCGTAAATACGGGAAAACTGACTTGGAAAATACATAGGTACCTAGTAATGGTTTGGTTTCATCACTGTTTTGTTCATTTTCAGGATTCAGCTACCAGACAACCTGTCATAATAGAAAAAATTACAGAAACACTGAGGAAGAAACATCTTAGAATTCAATTGAAGAGTGAGTTAGCTGAAAAGCGCCTAAAGAAGTTGCGTACTACTCGTTAAGCGCAAAGACGATTAATAAAGAAGAATGCTGAGTTACTCAATGTAATCATGGAATTAAAAGTTAAAGCTATGATTTCAGCACTGGTAGCATGCCAACCCGCGATAGCAGTGATACGGCTTTATCACGGCTTTTATCTCGTTCTTTCGTGCGCAAAAGAACGAGATAAAAGACGTGATAAAGCCGTAGCACGGCTATCGCGGGTTTGCATGCTACCAGTGCAGATGTTTTAAATTAAATTTTTTTTCACGTTTTTTTTAACGGTAGAAAAAAAACTGTTTTTTTACAACACTATTCCTGATCAAAGCCATTTGGTTAGATTAAGAAACATTAAAATTTATTTTCCAAATTGTAATTTATTTACCATAACCCTTCATCATGCTTCAGTCAAATAAAGAAATTGATCAAATTCGAAAAAATAACCTCTTTGACCTCATTGCTTGACAAATAACTACACAGTTTTTCAAGGCTCCAATTCTGGCTAATTTTATTACATATTAAGGTGGTTGCAGAGGGGTCAATTTTATACAAAAACAATTTTATTGACGCACAATACGCATAGACGTTATAAGTATAAGTAACTTAGAATAAATAAATTTTTATTTTTTATATATGTAAAAATAGTTTAAAAAATCTTGATGCCGCGTCACAAATAACATTTGCAATTTATAATATAATTACGAAGATATAATGCTTTGTAATTTTTCATACTACATTTTAAAAGCTTTATAAATCTTCGTAATTATATTATAAATTGCAAATGTTATTTGTAACGCGGCATCTAGATTTTATAAACTATTTTTCCATATATAAAATATTACTTTTATTAATTCCGTCTACGCGTATTCTGTGTCAAACTTTTGTATGGACTGAAACCACCGTAACATTAAATTTTAATGTTATTTGTGAATATTTCTGCGATTTGTGTTAGGAAAGTAGTATTAACAAAATGTATTACTTAGACTAGCCGACTGTGAAAAGTTGGTGGTATTGATAAATTTGTGGGAAAATTGAGTTCAATCGGGTAACATTTACACACACATGTACAAATCAGACACCGATAGAAAACCGGTTACACTGTCACTTGCTCTATAGTTCTACTCCCTCTACGGCCGAGCATTAGTTTCCGAAATCGGCGACTTAAGTCCTACTTTGGCCCTACTCAGCAAGGAATCAGGGCCATAATGCCAAAAAATTGCCAGCAAAACGAAAAATAATCCTCAATGTAATGTCAAAGTCCCTTTGACATATTTATCCAGTATTTATCATAAATATTTGTTTGAAACATGGAAATTCGGAACAAATCAGTGGTTTTTAAATAAAATGGACAATATCACAATATTGGCCGTGTTATTGTCCAATTTCTGGAGTATGTTGTGTTGAGAAATTACGATTTTTACGAGGATTGTTCAAGTCTTCAAGTCCTGTTCCACTTCGTCAGCAAGAATAAAGGGTCAGATGAGTTTGATGGTGCTTTCGATTACAATAACGAAAGTAAATTAACCGATCCCCACATAACCCCCGATACCCAGCATTAAAAACATGATTGTTACTTTGATTAATGGAGAGCGACATTATACAAAGAATACCTACAAATATTGTGATGTGTAATGTAATCTACCACTGCGCATTGATTATGCGTGGTGAACTACCTAATGCCTCAACACCCTCCTTGACGGAATGCCTGTGCCGGAGAGTTTGTGAAGTTCCCATACTTTTTACTCGACAAAGCTTTTCTCAACACTCAACATCCTTGGTCATGTCAGCATCAATGTTCATATCTTATCTCCCTAAATAGGTAAGAAATAGTCTTTTATTTAATAATCAACACATTCGTGGACAGTGACCGGCTATAGCAGTAATAATAAAAGTTCTATTGTGTCTCGTTCACTGCCCGCGAACATGTTAAGATGGCTGTGTGATTTTGGCTTACAATTTGCCACCCTGTATCTCTCTGTGGGTGTTGTACAAGGTGACTAAAGGATAAGGGTTTCTTACACAGTGTATTTGTCAGTAAAAACCTAGCCACCTATTGCTGCTTTACACATTATTCAATGTTTACACCTACAATATGCTAAAAGAGCTTTGCTATGACTGCTTGCAAGACAGTTGGTAGTTGTATATGTATGTGGTATATCATCTGTGCGGATTCGAACCCAAATCCTCACAGTTAAGTGTTGATACCTCTCCGAATCACACCACCAATCTCGAAAACTTGATTTAATTTATAATTATAATAATAATATTAATATGGACAAGTCTTGTGATCCCATGGCAATAAAAGTTTAGTGATTAGATTACATACCTAGCAGTATAATAAACATAATTTTTATTTTCAGGCCGCCGTTGCACCAACGATGAAAATGTTTGATGTTGCAGCGTGATGGACAAATAATGATGGGTACCGGACCACGCACTGTGTATGTGCTTACTCCCTTTTTATTAAATCCCAGCTCGAGAGCACTACAAAATTATAATTATGTGGAAGTTCAGACCAGAAATGTTTTGGCGTGTTTGGTGCCCTAAAAAACGGATTTGAGTGTTTACAATCTTGTTGGACTGAGCACCAAAATAAAGCAAATATATCTAATTGTGGCATACTGTGTGTGTAGTTCTGCAATGCCAATAAAGTGCTGAAAGAAGATAATCTAGTTAGAAGATAGTCTTGTATTGTATTGTATTGCATTGTATCATAAATATTTTGTGTAAATAAACCCGTTTTATTAAAATTTCCATAAATCAACCCTTGTTTTATTTTGAATGTGGTTTTTCATCTTAGATTTTCACGTTTTTCATTAATTTATTAGCCGATTTTACGCATCAGCGATTCAAATCACCCGCGTAGTTTGAATTTTCCATTGTGTTCCATTAGCGTCGGGCCATCTTTGACAAAATCTTCTACCTCTTTTACTCTTATGACGACTTCGTATGGTTCTATCACTTCATTCTTTCATGTAGCAGTTTTAACACCTTGGCAACACCATGCCATAGAGTGTCTACTGAATGAACGAATGATAACTCGTACTTAGCCGAGTAGTGGCTTAGCATCGGTTGAAACTTGACTGTGAATACCAAAATGTAAGTTCGCGTTAAGTACTACTTTGGCTGTCTTGGCTTAGTTCGTGCTTAGCACGTCTTAACGAATCGTCTCTGAATCTCAGCCTAAAAGTGGAATGTTTAGAACCAGTTTAGAACCTATAAAAGTATTGTATTTGAGGATAGTAGTGTCCGTGTTAATTACTTTTTTAATTTAGGCTTTCTTTATTGAGAAATCTTTTTTAATGTGATGAGGGCGCCACTGGACTGCGATAGCCCTCTTAAAGGTTAAAAGCATAGACGTATAAACTAAAGACCGGCAATATCAGCAACACAAATGGCACCACTTTTTAAGCAAATTCAAGCAAAAGTCGTTCTTAACGTAAGGAAATAGCGGAGTCTTCCAGCTGAAGGTCTGGTGACAAAATGGTTCAAGACGGTATCTGTTTACTATTGACATTTCACTTATTCTAATGGGCGGTTGTCATAAGTGTGAATAGATGGCAAGTAGTGTTGTTATGTCTTGCTTCATAATATTTATCTAATGGTTAAAAGGTATTAAAACTTCTTGAGGTTAAACGCCCCCAAATCGGGTTTTTTATATTTCTCAGGATATTTCTGGACTTTGTTTCTGGTCAATGAAAAATAGAACTAAAAGACTACGGCTGTAAAGGCTAGTTCCCATTGCCTTTCCAAAAGCATAAATATAAAAAAAAATCTTGACTTTGACATTTGTTTTGTTTGACATTGACAATCGAATCAGCTGAGGCTAAACTTCAACTTACTAATTCGCCTGCGGCTGGGTCATGTTTGTTCACCGGTTTTTTTAGCTAAAATCAGAGTAAGAGATCACTCATTATGTGAATGTGGGCTGGAAGAAGGAACTCTAGAGCATTTGTTTTTTAATTGTCCCCTACTATCCTCCTCCCTATATGATCTATTACCCCGTAACATTCCTCGTCCCTCTAATATTCCCTCTTTACTCACCCTAGTCTATTCCCCATTTGTAAATATTCTATATAAATTTATAAAATGTAACAATATTAAATTATAAAAATGTGCTTGTCCATCCCTATATGTAATAACATGTTTGTGTTGTCCTCTTTCTAGCATACTCAACTGAAATCCGTGGAAAAAGATTTTAATAACCGGTCAATCAACAAGTGGAAACGCGTGTCTCTCAACTTTGACATTGGCAGAATCATCGACAAACCGATGGAGCCATAATCTCCAAAATAGAATTAGAATTAGATTCGTGTCTAAAGTTCAAAACAAGTTCGCACCTTTCTAAATTCTAGCAGCAGCAGTCCAGCAGTTCCTCTATAAAGTAACGCAGAAACAGTAGCACACTACCCGGTGAGATGGCGGTGTACGCGGCTCACTTGACGCGCACGCTGCACGGGGCGCCCTCCGTGTTCCAGGTCACCGCGCAGGAGGCGCTCGGCGCCACCGTCAAGCCGGCGCTCAGGAGGCTCGTCGAGGTACCGACCATTCCGTCCTTATACCACATAACACCACTATACTTGTTTCGAGAATTTTGTACAAGACCCGGCGTTCAGAAGTTCAGAAGTCAATCAAAGAGATTTAACATAATATTTACTATATTGAATGTCTTTGAAGTCAATGCTGCGTTGCGTCCGTCCCGCGTCGTCGCCTTACGCCTCTTCCCTTCACTATGTTTCACGCTTTAGATTTTTGAATTATGTTTTGAAGGTGTGTGTGATGAATTATGTGAAAGAAATCGCCTTGGATAATCCGTAGCCGATCTAACGTAGTATATGCTAAATCTATGGTTATGTCCACTGCAGCTGTTCCTTCAACCTCCATGGACACCCTGCACAGAGGACTGTAATGTTAGTAACACAAATATTAAAAAGATCAAATTAAAGATTGAAAAATTCAGTCTCGGGCGGGACTTGAACCCGCACCCTTCCAAACCGGGAAAGTGCGTTATCCAATTTCGCTAGTTTGTAATAACTGCCAGTAGATGTCGCTCAAGTCCCCTCAAGACGCAACAGATTGAAAAATTTGTTCTCTGGCTAGTGGGCTCGGTAGCGAAATTGGATAACGCACTTCCCCGGTTTGGAAGGGTGCGGGTTCAAGTCCCGCCCGAGACTTAATTTTTCAATCTTTAATTTGATTCGAAATAGCACAACATGGCTGTAACATGTTCAAAATCAATAATATTTGATATTAAAAAGATGTTTGTTAAGAGGGCCGTGACCAGTTTGGGCTCCAGTAACTAGGCGTAGTTGGGCTCTCAAGTTTGATTCAACAATGACAATGTTTTGCAACTTGCAGTACATATCGACGGTGTACCCCAACAAGTGTGGGTGGATGGTGGAATGGTACGATGAGCTCTACCTCGTGTTTGACGCCTGTCTGCAGTATCACTACCTCAAACATTATGGTAAGTACACCTATTGTATAGTTTACACGAGTAACAGCGCTGTAGATATAGAGGTATTTGAGTACTGAATAATAATTCCTTCATGCCCTAAGTAGTCACCCTTCATGCCATAGTTTTGCTGATTACTGGCTTATTTACGTATTTTGTGATTTAATTGACAAAGCATATACTGGCCTCGATTCGGACTGTGCTACGACTTAACTTAACTAAATTTATTCCTGTCACTTTCTAAAATAAGATTAAGAAAAGAGACAGAAAACCAACAGCTGACTTTAGTGCTGTCAAAGTGACATTAAATGCGCAAAATAAGATGCCATCATAATGTACGCCATCTTATTTAAGTCGTTTTTGAGTGTTTAACGTCACTTTGACAGCACTAAAGTCAGCTGTTGGTTTTCTGTCTCTTTTCTTAATCTTATTTTAGAAAGTGAGTTTAGTTAAGTCGTGGTACACTCCGAATCGAGGCCACTGACTGCTTGTTTTTTGTAGACATTTTAACAAATTATTTTTACTATCAATATTTGGTGATGTCATATTCATTTGTGTGAGCCCTATGAGCAATGGTCCAGAAGAAAAACGCTTATTTGCAAACTCTTGAGCAAAACTTAAAGTGAGTCTTGCTATATGCTAACATATAGCAAGTATGATGATGATGACTGCTCCTGACCGATTTCGGCCACAGCGACTGCTTCAACTCCGTTGTAGGCGTTCATAATCTATCATGTGGCTTACATAGTCAATCTATGCAAGTATATGCATATGCTAAGGTTTTTTGTCATATGTTTAACCATTGATTTTATCAAAGTCATGTGCCATGTACGCCAATGTCGGGACATCATGACAAGATGTTGCAGAAACAAGATCTTTTATCTGTGCTGTATGGTGGCGTGAAATAAGCAGCACACGCTTTGGGTGATAGTTAGTGGTTATAGCGAAGCTTCTGACCGAGATCATGGTCTTAAGATTATAATATGTTTTAATCATAACTCATTGTTCCACAGCGGCATCGTTCTCGGAGAGTTTCTACGGCCTGCTCCGTGTGCCGATATCGACGAGCAACGAGTTCAGCTCGGGGCCGCGGCTACCGGAGCGGCTGGAGCGAGGGTCGCTGGCGCTGCTTGTGCTACTGCCGTACCTGAGGGACAAGGTGGAGAGGGTCGTCGACAAGTGGCGGGAGGACCACGAGGACGGGAGGCTCGGCAAGGTCTGTGTAATACTAGCATTCTCACACTTATCAAAATATCTTTCCTTTCTATGCAAGAAACTATACTTATCTGTTTTATCATGTTTTGGGGTGCAATAAAGTAGAGGTAATAATAATGTAATAAAGGCAGGCACCTAATAATATAGCTTACACATTATCAATCGTTTACAATGTCATAAATGTTCTTAATTTATCTTGGACATGGCGAACATTATTTTGCTTTTTTAACAGATTTTTATGAATATTTTGGATTACTTCCAATTTAATATGCTGACGGTTTTTTACGGGGATGATCAGACCATCAAATTGAATAACTTTCTCTATGGGACCGATATCAAAATCGTGAAAAAATTCAGCTGTCCTATAAATTTGGCTTGAATAGGTTTGCAGTTTTGTATTGCATACTTAGCAGTTTTTTTTCGCGATTTCGATGTTGGTTCCGCCGTAGAGAAAGTTGTTCAGTTCAATGGTCTGATCTGAGTGTAGAATACACCTTTCTACTAAGGGTTGGTTGAGGTTGATGTATATAATGAAACACAGATATAGTCTTCACTAGTGAATGTGACTAGCGCACGTCCGCACAGCACGGTGGTCGGTGCTCGGTGCACGAATACCGAGCGAATGCACGATAGATATTGACCACAGACCGCGCCTGCCGATAGATGGCGCTACCGGCGCTTTCCACATTAACTACTCTTTATAGCAGTACACTGCACTGAGCACCCCTTTAAAAAAAAACATCAGCATATTAAGAAGGACCTTTTTTTTAAGGATGTAATTTTAATAATGTAAATATTATTAAAAAAAGAAATTATTGGGGCAATAAACAATGTCTGCTGTTAGGCTGAGGACAAGGTCCTATAGGGCTCAGGTTCATGGAAGAGGGGGTGGTCTAATAAAGGTTGGGAATTATTAGAATTCTGATTCCCGGGAGTACCCGGGGGATAACTTTGGATGGATGTGCATTGAACATATTTGCAAAAAAGGGTATAAAATTAATGGGGGCGCTTAATTTTATTATATTATAATTTATTTATTCTATTTTAGAATAGGTAATGGAATGCATAGAGGTCATTTTTAGACTTGTTGTGTTTGTTTGTGCACGCATAACTTGAAAACTACTGAATCGATTTGCATGGCGTTTTCACAATAGCATAGGGCTTGGATTTACATTCAGTCTTTATTTTATCGCAATTAGTTCATTCAATAGAATAGAAAACATTTTATTGCCAGTATAAACTTTACAACACAAAGACTGCTTAATGTACTTAATCAATAGTTTTGAGTATTTAAAGTTACTGGTTTACGCGTATTATGTCGCGGGCGCTGATTTACTATCAACCATAATAATAATGTTACAGAGTGGTTCGGACAGGGCGCGTAGAGCAGCTATCCATATCTACTCGACGCTGCACTTGGTGACGTCACTGCTGCGACTGGCGCAGTTGGCGCGATATACGCGCGGCGCGCCCTGCCACTCCCCCGAGCTTGTCGCGCTCGGGCTACAGCTGCGCGACAAGCCGCCTGAAGCGAGCGAGCAGGACGACTACACGTGGCGCGACCTGCTGCGGAGCGTGTTCACCGGCAGAGTGGGGTGAGTATAGACACGTGACGTCACTACTGCCACTCCCCCGAGCTTGTCGCGCTCGGGCTACAGCTGCGCGACAAGCCGCCTGAAGCGAGCGAGCAGGACGACTACACGTGGCGCGACCTGCTGCGGAGCGTGTTCACCGGCAGAGTGGGGTGAGTATAGACACGTGACGTCACTACTGCCACTCCCCCGAGCTTGTCGCGCTCGGGCTACAGCTGCGCGACAAGCCGCCTGAAGCGAGCGAGCAGGACGACTACACGTGGCGCGACCTGCTGCGGAGCGTGTTCACCGGCAGAGTGGGGTGAGTATAGACACGTGACGTCACTACTGCCACTCCCCCGAGCTTGTCGCGCTCGGGCTACAGCTGCGCGACAAGCCGCCTGAAGCGAGCGAGCAGGACGACTACACGTGGCGCGACCTGCTGCGGAGCGTGTTCACCGGCAGAGTGGGGTGAGTATAGACACGTGACGTCACTACTGCCACTCCCCCGAGCTTGTCGCGCTCGGGCTACAGCTGCGCGACAAGCCGCCTGAAGCGAGCGAGCAGGACGACTACACGTGGCGCGACCTGCTGCGGAGCGTGTTCACCGGCAGAGTGGGGTGAGTATAGACACGTGACGTCACTACTGCCACTCCCCCGAGCTTGTCGCGCTCGGGCTACAGCTGCGCGACAAGCCGCCTGAAGCGAGCGAGCAGGACGACTACACGTGGCGCGACCTGCTGCGGAGCGTGTTCACCGGCAGAGTGGGGTGAGTATAGACACGTGACGTCACTACTGCCACTCCCCCGAGCTTGTCGCGCTCGGGCTACAGCTGCGCGACAAGCCGCCTGAAGCGAGCGAGCAGGACGACTACACGTGGCGCGACCTGCTGCGGAGCGTGTTCACCGGCAGAGTGGGGTGAGTATAGACACGTGACGTCACTACTGCCACTCCCCCGAGCTTGTCGCGCTCGGGCTACAGCTGCGCGACAAGCCGCCTGAAGCGAGCGAGCAGGACGACTACACGTGGCGCGACCTGCTGCGGAGCGTGTTCACCGGCAGAGTGGGGTGAGTATAGACACGTGATGTCACTACTGCCACTCCCCCGAGCTTGTCGCGCTCGGGCTACAGCTGCGCGACAAGCCGCCTGAAGCGAGCGAGCAGGACGACTACACGTGGCGCGACCTGCTGCGGAGCGTGTTCACCGGCAGAGTGGGGTGAGTATAGACACGTGACGTCACTACTGCCACTCCCCCGAGCTTGTCGCGCTCGGGCTACAGCTGCGCGACAAGCCGCCTGAAGCGAGCGAGCAGGACGACTACACGTGGCGCGACCTGCTGCGGAGCGTGTTCACCGGCAGAGTGGGGTGAGTATAGACACGTGATGTCACTACTGCCACTCCCCCGAGCTTGTCGCGCTCGGGCTACAGCTGCGCGACAAGCCGCCTGAAGCGAGCGAGCAGGACGACTACACGTGGCGCGACCTGCTGCGGAGCGTGTTCACCGGCAGAGTGGGGTGAGCACGCATTATTAAATATCCCTACAGATCGGAAGCTGTTAGCAGCGCTCAAACCTGAGCGATCAAAGCGACTGCGAAGCGGGAGCGTCTACGACGCTAAACTATGCCTCCGAACCTGCACGACTGCGACGCGGAACGCGAACTTCATTTTGTTGATGAATAGTCATTGAAGTAACACTTCTTTAACTATTGTTGTGGTTATGTCATTTTCGTTTTAACATCGGAGCCTAACTAAATTGAACATCTAGAGTACTTGATGACAATTTTACGAAGATTGAAAACAAGGTAATCAACCTTATTTTGGTTAACCTTATCTTAGGTTGATTAACTTGTTTTAAATTTTCGTAAAATTGTCATTGATTATATTATTATGACCTTTTTGTGAATGATTTTTTTTTCATTGTAACTTATTTTTTTACCGTTTTTAATTTATTTTAACATAAGTTAACAAACCTCAACCTAACACTTTATGTACAAATGTTTAATGTACAGTCGCCATCAGATATATCGTAGCATATAAGGTGTCCAAATATTTCTGAGCAGTGCTAATTTTCATTAAATTCTGTACACTAAATGTTACCAATTATATCTAAACGTGTATTTTGTCATAAATATCTGAACAGCGAATTTTCAATAATTTCTTTACAATGTTATTTAAAATTAAAATGTAAAACAACGGAGTAGGTAAGGTTTTTTTTCCGAAACTGTTCAGATATTTATGACCAACCCGACTGCGTTGATATATTTGATGTTCTAGGCATTCCTATATTTTTGATTGGTTATGATTATGAGTAAAGAATTTATTGAAAATTAGAACTGCTTGGAAATATTTGACCACCTTGTTTGCTACGATATATCTGCTGGTGACTGTACATAGTGAATATTGTTACGAGCGACGGGTTCCGAGATTGGAGTGAAACGCTAAGTCCAATTTACAGAGTTTATTGGGATACACTTACAAACGGTCCACCTCGCAGAGATTCCCCGTACACTACTTACTGTCACTATTCACTTAAATAAATAAAATAAATAAAATGCACTTTATTGCCACACAAAAATACAGAATAGGACACAAAACAATATACAGGTAAACTTACTTTCACTGTCCACTACGTCACTACCGTGACGTCACCAAACGCGACACGGCTATGACGTCATGACGCACGACTCAACTATGACGTCACGCACTACACTGACACTTGTCTACTCACTGTTCCACTTTGCACTTTACTTTTCGCTTGTACTTTTCCACTTTTACTTTTCTTCCTTTTCTTTTTCTTTTTTGTTTCGCACTGTTCACTGTTAAACCAAGAACTGATTTGTGACCGTAAACTGGCCGGTCTATATACCCCTTAGAATTTTCTGGATATTCGAATTTCGTTATTTTTTTGTTTCCTTCCAGATACCTCTAACCCCACCTTCTTTCTGGAACAATCCTAACTACGCCCAAATATTCTTAATCCCGCTTTCTTTCTAGAACTTACCACCTTTTGTCTCTTTCCAAATATTCTTGCTCTCTTCCTTCAAGAATATTTCTAAACCATTTGTAATTTTTTTCATAACTATGTTTTTGTGTACAATAAAGAATCTATTGTTTTGTTTTTGTTTTTTTAAACCACATTGAAATTGAAATCTAGAAATATTTTTGGTGTGGATTGGATTTGAACCACGGACTTCTCGACATAGGTCGCTTATATCGAGACGCTCGCCCTTCCACTGAGCTACGAAGCTTGTTGACAACCTGGCCGAATTTTTGATTACCTTTTTACGTCTAATGTTTGACAGCGTCCGTGACAATAGTAACGAGACCCGTGTGTGCCTGCAGGAGCGCGGTGGTGACGTTCCCGATGGTGGGAACACTACTGCTGCGCGGCGCGGAGTACGGCGCCTTCCTCGTGCAGTTCCTGCGCTGGTGGGAGGCGCGGGGCGGCGCGGGGAGCGGCGCCTCCTCCCTCACTCCACCCCCTCCACCCGAGGTAACACTGACACTATCACATGGTGCTGCTAGTACATACAGTTCCTGCGCTGGTGGGAGGCGCGGGGCGGCGCGGGGAGCGGCGCCTCCTCCCTCACTCCACCCCCTCCACCCGAGGTAACACTGACACTATCACATGGTGCTGCTAGTACATACAGTTCCTGCGCTGGTGGGAGGCGCGGGGCGGCGCGGGGAGCGGCGCCTCCTCCCTCACTCCACCCCCTCCACCCGAGGTAACACTGACACTATCACATGGTGCTGCTAGTACATACAGTTCCTGCGCTGGTGGGAGGCGCGGGGCGGCGCGGGGAGCGGCGCCTCCTCCCTCACTCCACCCCCTCCACCCGAGGTAACACTGACACTATCACATGGTGCTGCTAGTACATACAGTTCCTGCGCTGGTGGGAGGCGCGGGGCGGCGCGGGGAGCGGCGCCTCCTCCCTCACTCCACCCCCTCCACCCGAGGTAACACTGACACTATCACATGGTGCTGCTAGTACATACAGTTCCTGCGCTGGTGGGAGGCGCGGGGCGGCGCGGGGAGCGGCGCCTCCTCCCTCACTCCACCCCCTCCACCCGAGGTAACACTGACACTATCACATGGTGCTGCTAGTACATACAGTTCCTGCGCTGGTGGGAGGCGCGGGGCGGCGCGGGGAGCGGCGCCTCCTCCCTCACTCCACCCCCTCCACCCGAGGTAACACTGACACTATCACATGGTGCTGCTAGTACATACAGTTCCTGCGCTGGTGGGAGGCGCGGGGCGGCGCGGGGAGCGGCGCCTCCTCCCTCACTCCACCCCCTCCACCCGAGGTAACACTGACACTATCACATGGTGCTGCTAGTACATACAGTTCCTGCGCTGGTGGGAGGCGCGGGGCGGCGCGGGGAGCGGCGCCTCCTCCCTCACTCCACCCCCTCCACCCGAGGTAACACTGACACTATCACATGGTGCTGCTAGTACATACAGTTCCTGCGCTGGTGGGAGGCGCGGGGCGGCGCGGGGAGCGGCGCCTCCTCCCTCACTCCACCCCCTCCACCCGAGGTAACACTGACACTATCACATGGTGCTGCTAGTACATACAGTTCCTGCGCTGGTGGGAGGCGCGGGGCGGCGCGGGGAGCGGCGCCTCCTCCCTCACTCCACCCCCTCCACCCGAGGTAACACTGACACTATCACATGGTGCTGCTAGTACATACAGTTCCTGCGCTGGTGGGAGGCGCGGGGCGGCGCGGGGAGCGGCGCCTCCTCCCTCACTCCACCCCCTCCACCCGAGGTAACACTGACACTATCACATGGTGCTGCTAGTACATACAGTTCCTGCGCTGGTGGGAGGCGCGGGGCGGCGCGGGGAGCGGCGCCTCCTCCCTCACTCCACCCCCTCCACCCGAGGTAACACTGACACTATCACATGGTGCTGCTAGTACATACAGTTCCTGCGCTGGTGGGAGGCGCGGGGCGGCGCGGGGAGCGGCGCCTCCTCCCTCACTCCACCCCCTCCACCCGAGGTAACACTGACACTATCACATGGTGCTGCTAGTACATACAGTTCCTGCGCTGGTGGGAGGCGCGGGGCGGCGCGGGGAGCGGCGCCTCCTCCCTCACTCCACCCCCTCCACCCGAGGTAACACTGACACTATCACATGGTGCTGCTAGTACATACAGTTCCTGCGCTGGTGGGAGGCGCGGGGCGGCGCGGGGAGCGGCGCCTCCTCCCTCACTCCACCCCCTCCACCCGAGGTAACACTGACACTATCACATGGTGCTGCTAGTACATACAGTTCCTGCGCTGGTGGGAGGCGCGGGGCGGCGCGGGGAGCGGCGCCTCCTCCCTCACTCCACCCCCTCCACCCGAGGTAACACTGACACTATCACATGGTGCTGCTAGTACATACAGTTCCTGCGCTGGTGGGAGGCGCGGGGCGGCGCGGGGAGCGGCGCCTCCTCCCTCACTCCACCCCCTCCACCCGAGGTAACACTGACACTATCACATGGTGCTGCTAGTACATACAGTTCCTGCGCTGGTGGGAGGCGCGGGGCGGCGCGGGGAGCGGCGCCTCCTCCCTCACTCCACCCCCTCCACCCGAGGTAACACTGACACTATCACATGGTGCTGCTAGTACATACAGTTCCTGCGCTGGTGGGAGGCGCGGGGCGGCGCGGGGAGCGGCGCCTCCTCCCTCACTCCACCCCCTCCACCCGAGGTAACACTGACACTATCACATGGTGCTGCTAGTACATACAGTTCCTGCGCTGGTGGGAGGCGCGGGGCGGCGCGGGGAGCGGCGCCTCCTCCCTCACTCCACCCCCTCCACCCGAGGTAACACTGACACTATCACATGGTGCTGCTAGTACATACAGTTCCTGCGCTGGTGGGAGGCGCGGGGCGGCGCGGGGAGCGGCGCCTCCTCCCTCACTCCACCCCCTCCACCCGAGGTAACACTGACACTATCACATGGTGCTGCTAGTACATACAGTTCCTGCGCTGGTGGGAGGCGCGGGGCGGCGCGGGGAGCGGCGCCTCCTCCCTCACTCCACCCCCTCCACCCGAGGTAACACTGACACTATCACATGGTGCTGCTAGTACATACAGTTCCTGCGCTGGTGGGAGGCGCGGGGCGGCGCGGGGAGCGGCGCCTCCTCCCTCACTCCACCCCCTCCACCCGAGGTAACACTGACACTATCACATGGTGCTGCTAGTACATACAGTTCCTGCGCTGGTGGGAGGCGCGGGGCGGCGCGGGGAGCGGCGCCTCCTCCCTCACTCCACCCCCTCCACCCGAGGTAACACTGACACTATCACATGGTGCTGCTAGTACATACAGTTCCTGCGCTGGTGGGAGGCGCGGGGCGGCGCGGGGAGCGGCGCCTCCTCCCTCACTCCACCCCCTCCACCCGAGGTAACACTGACACTATCACATGGTGCTGCTAGTACATACAGTTCCTGCGCTGGTGGGAGGCGCGGGGCGGCGCGGGGAGCGGCGCCTCCTCCCTCACTCCACCCCCTCCACCCGAGGTAACACTGACACTATCACATGGTGCTGCTAGTACATACAGTTCCTGCGCTGGTGGGAGGCGCGGGGCGGCGCGGGGAGCGGCGCCTCCTCCCTCACTCCACCCCCTCCACCCGAGGTAACACTGACACTATCACATGGTGCTGCTAGTACATACAGTTCCTGCGCTGGTGGGAGGCGCGGGGCGGCGCGGGGAGCGGCGCCTCCTCCCTCACTCCACCCCCTCCACCCGAGGTAACACTGACACTATCACATGGTGCTGCTAGTACATACAGTTCCTGCGCTGGTGGGAGGCGCGGGGCGGCGCGGGGAGCGGCGCCTCCTCCCTCACTCCACCCCCTCCACCCGAGGTAACACTGACACTATCACATGGTGCTGCTAGTACATACAGTTCCTGCGCTGGTGGGAGGCGCGGGGCGGCGCGGGGAGCGGCGCCTCCTCCCTCACTCCACCCCCTCCACCCGAGGTAACACTGACACTATCACATGGTGCTGCTAGTACATACAGTTCCTGCGCTGGTGGGAGGCGCGGGGCGGCGCGGGGAGCGGCGCCTCCTCCCTCACTCCACCCCCTCCACCCGAGGTAACACTGACACTATCACATGGTGCTGCTAGTACATACAGTTCCTGCGCTGGTGGGAGGCGCGGGGCGGCGCGGGGAGCGGCGCCTCCTCCCTCACTCCACCCCCTCCACCCGAGGTAACACTGACACTATCACATGGTGCTGCTAGTACATACAGTTCCTGCGCTGGTGGGAGGCGCGGGGCGGCGCGGGGAGCGGCGCCTCCTCCCTCACTCCACCCCCTCCACCCGAGGTAACACTGACACTATCACATGGTGCTGCTAGTACATACAGTTCCTGCGCTGGTGGGAGGCGCGGGGCGGCGCGGGGAGCGGCGCCTCCTCCCTCACTCCACCCCCTCCACCCGAGGTAACACTGACACTATCACATGGTGCTGCTAGTACATACAGTTCCTGCGCTGGTGGGAGGCGCGGGGCGGCGCGGGGACTTATTTACCGAAGTGCTCATGTGGCAGGGTAGCCAGAGAGTTACGCTTACATAAAACATCCCTTTTACCTAGCTAGCTAGATATAATTTTTATATTAGGGGCTTTGACTACTTAGGGGTTGTAAATTAATAGAACTAAAAAATTATAATAACTTTATGTACTACCTACGACCCTTTACAGGATGTTGCCTACTTAACTACTATGTCTATCACTGAAACATCTTATTACCTAAGCTGATTCCACTATCTCACTACAACTGAAGGGTAGAAACCGGCGGGAGGTTTCTGTTCGCCTGAAGGGTTACGCACGATGGTTACAAGCCGCACTGGTAATCCAAAACCTCCTGGTGATTTCCTGGAAGGGACCTTTGGTACGCGAACGCGCTGCCCGATTCCTGAAGTCCACAGATTACCCGCAATAGATACCGCATAATGAAAAATTGTTAAAGGCCCGAAGTCACCATTTTTAGCGGTAGGTGCGGGTAGCGGGGCACGAAACGATGCAACGTGATTGGCCATTTCAAGGTCGCATTATTTCGAGCTCGCTCACTCACATTGCTTATATCAGTGCAAAATCATAGATGTGTGGCGCGCGTCGGCGGCCTTGTCTATTGGGGATAATCTGTACTGAAGCCGCACGGATAGGATTCCAGACCCTCTAGCATGATTTCTCTACTTGCGCGCGATTCGGCTTTTTTCCATACTACAAGTCGCGGCAAGCGCGGCTTTCGCTCTCCGAAAAGCGCGGGAACCGGTTATTTTGTATGCAGCGAAAACGCGTCGCGCGCGTGTAGAGACATCATAGGAGGAGTTTTCGTAAAGCTATCGCAAATAGCTGATGCAGGGGTGGAAAATGGTCAGTAAGAGTCAGTTTTTTTGGCTAAGGTCAGTAAAAGTCAGTTTTTTAGAAAAATGGTCAGTAAAGTCAGTATTTTGAGGATCAGGGGCTAAGTTCCCACAAAAGTGGTCTGGTTTCAGTAGATTAAGGTGAAAAAAGGCCGTTTTGGATTGGGATTCCCTTAAAAATATCTTAACGTCTCTTTTTCTTTTTGGTAGGTCCCTAAACTTACCTTTAATTAAGAATTTGTATAATATCACAGTACTTTTTATTGTTTCGGTGATTATAATTCATCAAATCATAACAAAAAATTAAAAGCAGCGGAAGAAAAGCACTGTCCAATGTTATCACAGTTAAAATTCGATAAGATTAGATAGAGATTTGGTCAGTAAATGCTCAGTAATTTAGAGGGGTTTAGTCAGTAAAATCAGTATATTTGGCCATTGAATAAGTTTCCACCTGTGCTGATGATGTATATTTGTGTTGCAGAGAGACTCCAATGCGCTGAGATGGAAGAACAAGTGTCCGATATGTCTGCAGACGTGGCGGATACCCACCGTGCTGCCGGTCTCCGGGTGAGCGTTCTGATACTTTATGATTTATGTGATGTGCCCCTCATCAACTGACCCCTCGCTGAGGCTGTTTAGTAAGGGGTCTGCCAATAGGCTACTTGACAACTAGTCAAATCAGCTACTCTTTATCGGACGTCAAAACGTGCGCTTTGTATGAACATTTGTACTAAGTAATGAGTTGTGACGTCATCAACATTTCATTAATTAAAGTTTATCTTGTTATTAAAAATAGTATATTTAAGCTAAAAACTCAGTTAAAATGGGAGTTTAGCGATATTTTCAAACCTTATTTTTATTGAGAAGATAAAAATAAAATATATTGTATATAGTCAAATACCCAATTAAGGGAGCACCATAAGGTTGCATGTTTATCATAACATTTTAATGAAGTATGAAAGATATTTTTTTAGGTGAAGGCAGACAAGACTTTTGTTTTTTTTTATTACATTTCACACGATCATCATTCTATCCTAAAACCTAAACGTGAATTTGGTCAGTTAGTTGTAATCGTTGTGAAAGGGAGTGAAATCGACAGTTTATGCATTCAAATGAGATTTAGGACACCACTTCTGAATAAGTTCTTGATAGCTTATTTGACAGATCATTTGACATAATTTACATACAAAATAATATTATGTCAACCGAGCTGTCAGATAAGCTATCAAGAACTTTTCCAAAAGTAGTGAAACAGGGGTTTAAATGAATAATTTTATTTACGCAGGTACATATTCTGCTACGTGTGTATATCGCGGCACGTGCGAGCGAGAGGCACGTGCCCCGTCTCGCGCTGCCCCGCCGCCGAGAGCGGCCTCGTGCGGCTCTACATCGACGAGTGACGTGTGACGTCGTGTGACGCGTGACAAGTGACGCTATGTGACGCGTGATGTCGTGTGACAGGTAACGCCATGGGATGCGTGATGTCAGCGGTCGTGATGACGTGAACTTTATAAGAATGGGACTCATTACGAGGGGCATAATAGGGTATTCCTTGAATATTATGTTCTTGACTGATCTAATAAGTAGGTATTATGGTTGAACCTTGGAGCATTTTTCTGTCGCTCCAGCTTTTTCTGTCACTCAGGAACGTCACGCGGTGGTGCTGCTGCGGCGTGCGGTCGCGTTCTGTCTATCTTATTTGCTTCAGCAAATGACGTTCCTGAGTGACAGAAAAGGATGGAGCGACGGAAAAATGCGATGAAGTTCAACCCTCAGTTAGACAGGGTTGATCGTTACGTCCTGCCTGACCGACACATTATATAAGAAAGAAAGAAAATGTCAATTTTCAATTTATTTGTATTATATTTTTATTTTATTCGTTTTAGGAAATCTTACAGACTAATTATAGGATAATGGGGTCTCACATTTTTTTATAACAACATTGGCCCCGATTCGGACTGTGCCACGACTTACTTAACTAAATTTATTCCTGTCACTTTCTAAAATAAGATTAAGAAAAGAGACAGAAAACCAACAACTGACTTTAGTGCAGTCAAAGTGACGTTACACGCCCAAAAACGCCTTAAATAAGATGGCGTACATTATGATGGCATATTATTTTGGGCGTGTAACGTCACTTTGACAGCACTAAAGTCAGCTGTTGGTTTTCTGTCTCTTTTCTTAATCTTATTTTAGAAAGTGACAGGAATAAATTTAGTTAAGTCGTGGCACAGTCCGAATCGGTACCAATGTCAGTATTTCAAGTACAAAAATTAGTTCCAATGATTTTCCGCAACATGGCGAGGTTTTTTATTTTTGTGGTCGGGTTTTACTTAAGCAGGATATCTTGCAAGTTTATAAGTGTACCTACTGGAGAGCTGTTTTTGAAAGTCGTTAGTTTTTTATTACCTATTTGTAATTATAATTATTTATTTGCTAGGTCACAAATAGGCAGGAAATCATTAGTTAAAGATATGTACTATGTATACTATACTCGTACCTATGAAGGTAGTTGGGTACATACTTGGGCTGTGGTATTAATTTGGACTAGGTATTGAAAAAAGTGTTCAAATAAAATATATTTTATTAAAATGTTAGTTTTCATTTTTGTACTGATAAGTACACCACTTAGTTTTTAGTAACAATATTTTAAGAGTGCATTCGGACAATGAAACTAAACAAATTTCCCCAAGGAACATGGGTCGAAAAAAGATATATTTTTACAATAGTGCGGAATCGGCTAAGGAGTGGAACGCACTGCCTGCGGACCTGTTCCCTGAGCAATACAACCTGGGCCTCTTCAAGGCAAGAGTGAATAGGCATCTTTCTAGGTAAGCATGCTACATCTTCGGCCTCATCATCACTCAACATCAGGTGAGATTGGGGTCAAATGTTTACCTATCGAACATAAAAAAAAAAAAAAAAAAAAAATCAGCCGATCGATTTTTTATTGGAGGTGCGCATATTTTTTTCGTTTTTCGACCTTTCCTTAGGGAAAGTTGTTTAGTTTCATTGTCTGAATACCATCAGCCTATGTAGGTATGTATACATAAGTTTGTTCCTTTGTGGCACACTAGAGACCAAACGCGTGGGCCGATTTTGATGATTCTTACGTCAATCGATTTGTCTTCATCTTGCTAGTGTCACTAAACAAAGAGTACTTTTTTTATACCGGAAATCACTAAAGACATGACAGCAGCATGATAGTAATCAAAATTCAATATACCGACAACCAGACGCCATATATTGTGAAAAAGAAAAAAAATTGAGTGGGGCACAAGAACATTGTATACAGGGTTATTTGTAATTCGACGTATTCCTTTCAGGACGTTAAAGGGCAGCCTAAATGCAATTATGTGAACCCCCATGTGTGTGTGGGGTCGGAAATCAATAGTTTTCGAGATATTTGGAATTTAAGGTTTTTTACCAAAAAACCCATTTTTTCACACATTTTCTTAAATTAAAAACAATTTGCTTATTCTATGGCGTCGATTTGAATTTTAATTCATAGCTAACACTTTTTCCGAGATTTTTTCATAAATCAATGTCCGATCATACTGAGCAATTCAAAATAAATCAATAACAATGAGGGTTAATTTTTGAAAAAAAATTACAAAGTCTTGAAATCATGCGGTTTTTCTCTAAAAAATTGTATGAAAAAAAGTGTGCGTTTTACTGAAATAACTTCCTCGTTTTGGTAGCTTTCAAAAAAGGTATAAATGTTTTAGAAAAAAATGGAATTACAATGTCAAAAAAGGTTTTTTACTTAATAAGTGATACGTAGAGGCAACATTCTCATGGGGAAAAATTTTACGATTTTTTTTAGTTAACATTATTTATTAATTTAAATGGACACATCTTACCCAGAGTGAGCCCTTCGGTTCCGAAACATACACACAATCACTTTCTTAGTTCATTTTTAGTTACTCTTGAAGTAAAGGTAAAATCTCATTGCGTTTATTATGCGCTGTCTTCTACGTTGTTTACTGGGGTTTGATAAACAAGGTCTTTCATGTAATTTTTATGTCCCCAGACATAAAAATTACATGAGATCAAGTCGGGGCTTCTTGCAGGCCAAGGAGTGGCCTTCCTCTACCAATACCTAAAATGGTTACGTTGTCGGCCCGACTTGCAACTTATTCGGATAGATGGATTGGTAGAGGACGGCCCATTCATGGTCTGCAAGAAGCCCCGACTTGACTCCATGTAATTTTCATGTCTGGTGACACATGAAAGACCATGTTTATCAAACCTCAGTAATCGACGTAGAAGACTTAAGGCAGCGCATAATAAACGCAGCGGAGGTAATGAGATTTTACCTTTACTTCAAGAGTAACTAAAAATGAACTAAGAAAGTGCTTGTGTGTATGTGTTCGAAACCGAGGGGCTCACTCTGAGTAAGATGTGTAGATTTAAATGAATAAATAATGCTATCTAAAAAAAAATCGTAAAATTTTTCTCCAAGAGAATGTTGCCTCTACGTATCACGTACTAAGTAAAAAACCTTTTTTGATATTGTAATTCCATTTTATTCTAAAATTTTTATACCTTTTTAGAAAGCTAACAAAACGAGGAAGTTATTTCAGTAAAACGCACACTTTTTTTTCATACAATTTTTTTGAGAAAAACCTAAGCATGATTTCAAGACTGTCATTTTTTTTCAAAAATTAACCGTCATTGTTATTGATTTATTTTCAATTGCTCAGTATGATCGGACATTGATTTATGAAAAAATCTCGGAAAAAGTGTTAGCTATGAATTAAAATTCAAATCGACGCCATAGAATAAGCATATTTTTTTTTATTTAAGAAAAAGTGCGAAAAAATGGGGTTTTTGGTAAAGAACCTCAAATTCCATATATCTCGAAAACTATTAATTTCCGACCCCACATATGCGGGTTCACATAATTGCATTTAGGCTGCCCTTTAACGTCCTGAAAGGAATACGTCGAATTGCAAATAACCCTGTATAGTATCACAGAGTAAATAAATTATACACAACAGAAGGTCAATGCCCATACCAAGAAAGTTGCCACCTTCTTATATGAAAACTCGCGCAAATACAGCGACGGTGGTGAGCAACCGGTACTACAGCAATGTTTAATTACGTAAAAATACGTGTTAATAACATTTAAAATTAAAAAAATTAAGTAAAAGTTATTAAAATTTTTAAGAAAATTAATCTATATAATTTATTTCCGTGGAACAAAACTCAAATAATAGTGATCTAATAACGTTTAATTAAGATTTATCTCTCGTTCAGGCCAGTAGCGACATCTGTTTGCGCCAAGACTACTAAATATAAAATGTATGGAACTGACCAGACATGATAGTATCCTATAAACCTATTATAGCTATACCTAAACATTTTTGGTGGGGCATCATTGAGTAGGTATTTGAAAATCATTGTTAGGTTTCTGTTATCATTTTTCATTTCGAATGACCATTTAGGATCTACAAGTTGAAAAAAACTAAAGTGTAAAATAAAATATAATTCAGGAGTGCGATTTTTTAAAGTCAAATCAGCAGTAGAAAGATGCGTATCTTAATTTTGACATTTTCAATAGCTGAACTCAGCGAATGAGATTCAAAAATCGCACTTCTGACGGGTTTTTGATTTTTTAAATTTGTATAATATTAGTGTAAATCAAGTATAGATAATTAAGAAGCGACAAAATTAGCAGTGAAACAAACAAATGAAAAATTATACTTTTATTTCATTAAAGATCAATTAACTGTTAAAAAGTATATTTTATACAAGATAATTTAATATTTTTTATCTTAACATTTAGTTGAACAAGTTAACAAAGAGTGTACCAGACATCCCTGTTTAGGGGGTTGCTTGCTTAGATCAAAGTAAATTTTTACTTTGATCTAAGCGCTCTCGCAGACGAGCGACACTTCGGTCGCCGGGTGTCGCGGAGAGTAAAATGAAACCGACCGTGAAATGCGTTTTGTTTTAATTTTGCGACCGTAAAATGTATGAGCGTGGCGCTCTGCGACCCACCGCGACAGCAAAGTGTCGCTCGTCTGTAAGAGCCCTAAGGTTGCTTGGCGTGACGTGAAGCCAGGACCCTATTTAATAAACGCGACAATGAGAATTCAGAGTACATTGCTGAGAATGCTAGGACACATGAAGCACTGCAAGTTTAGCGTCATTAGTAGGTAACCAGCAATGTACGGCAAGAGACAATTGACAATGACAATTCAGAATTGTCATTGTCAAATTGTCTCTTGTCGCGTTTATTAAACAGGGCCCAGGACACTATTTAGTCACACTCCTCATGTGATTTCTACTGGTTCTATTTTCTGTGGGTACACCATAAGGTAAGACAACAAAAATACGTAGTTTGTCTCTCTGACAGCTTGACGAATATAAGTAAAAAACATTTATTAAACTATTATAAAACTGTAACAGAAGTGTGTATGTACATTGAAGATATTTACATGAAAAACATTACGATATGGTTTTTAGGTATCCCAGACTCCCAGACTCCAAATCAACCTTTTTAGAATTTTTATCCGTCTGTTTGTTTGTATATTTGTAACAGCATCACGCAAAAACTACTGAACCGATTTTGATGATTTTTTTTGTCGATAGCTTATGATTTATGATGTGACTTAAAATCTGGTATATACCTAATTGGAAGTCGCCGGCACACTCTGGTACATAATATAGGTTGTATCTAATCTAGTGGCTACTACAAGTAGTCGATGCCGTCGACGAGCACGCCGTGCAGGTGGTAGTGCGCTATCTGTCTCCCTCGCGCAGCCTGCAGCAGGATGCGCGGCGAGGGAGCGCGGTGCAGCACCGGGATGGGCCTGCAATGTTTACAATTTGTTTAAAAAACTATGATCATTTTTATTACAGAACTAGCGAACCGCCCCGGCTTCACACGGGAGCAATGCTTATGCTATGCATGTATTATATACTTATAAACCTTTCTTCTTGAATCACTCTATCTATTAAAAAAACCGTATCTAAATCCGTTGCGAAGTTTTAAAGATCTAAGCATACATAGGGACAGACAGCGGGCTATGCTCGGAGTTTCCCAGCGAGATCGAATCAGAAATGAAGAGATCCGCAGAAGAACCAGGGTAACTGTTGTTGCTAAACTTAAGTGGCAGTGGGCGGGGCACATTGCTCGCAGAACCGGTGGGGCCTGCTAGTTTTCGAGTGGCGACCGCGTACCGGAAAGCGCAGCGTGGGTAGGCGTCTCACACAGTGGACCGACGACCTGGTGAAGGCGGCGGGAAAACGTTGGATGAGGGCAGCGCAGGACCGGTCGTTATGGCGATCCTTGGGGGAGGCCTATGTCCAGCAGTGGACGGCCATCGGCATCGGCTGAGATGATGTATGTATCATACCTGTGATCCTTGTCAACGTCGCCCGCGTCGTCGGGAAGAGACTGTATGTACTCGCGCAGCAGCTCGCGGGAGTCGAACCCGCGCTCGCCGTAGATCAGCTGCCCCGCCGGCGTGTCTAGTATCTTCCACGGAAGCGGCGTGTCGAAGTAGCCTCCGTCACCCTGAGGAGGGATAGATACTTGATGATTAAATATCTTTAACATTTTCATACTAATTATCTTTCATGCTGGATTATCGAGTTAGAATCTAGCTTAAACTTTTATTACAATAACTGTAGGGTTCACTAAATAAGTACACGTTTGCTGTTCATCACCAGGCAAGTAGTATTTATGCAAAGCGCGCACGTTCGCACCCGGTGACGACCGGCGAGCGAATGCCCCCACTGGCCCCACTCCACTACGCGCTTGCACAGACTACACTACAATATTTTATTATACGAAACAATATTTTATGCAAGATTCTCTAAATATACAAGACATAAATACTTCAAAACAACAAATTAAAGGGAAAAAGACATTCTAGGTAAGAGACATTTTGGGGAAGGTAAATTCTAGAAAAGGGACAGTCTGAAAAGATACTTTCTAGGAAAGGGGTATTCTAGGTACATTAAAATCCCTTTAATGTACCTAGAACCTAGAAAGCCTCTTTCCTAGAAAGTCTCTCTCCAAAGTGTCCTTTTCCAGAATGTCTCCTACTCCTCCTTCCTAGATTGTACAGTAACAACAATTTTCTTACCTCAATATTAGAGACAGCGTAGTTGTTGCCCCTCCTTGCGGTGACGAGCGACACTAGCGCCCCCTCCTTGTTGACGATGGGAGTGCCCGCTATGTAAGTGTTGGCGGACTCGAATGTCGGAGCCGCTCTCCACTGCGCGAGGATTCCGTCGCTGGAGGTCAGCAGGAGACGCTTCGCACGGTTTATGAACACCTACCGAATATACGATCATTTAGTTATGAAATAGACAACGAACACAAAAAATATTATAGCACACAGGACGTAAAATGAGTATCATAAGGCGGTGTTATCGCTAATAAGAGATTTTTTCCATCAACGTTTGAGTAGAGGAGACAACATTTCTGCGAGCAATGTGCCCACTGTCACCTTAGTTTAGCAATTCTTTAGGCTATGTCAACTCTGGTTCTTCTGCGGATCTCTTCATTTCTGATTCGATCTCGCAGGGAAACTCCGAGCATAGCTCTCTCCATTGCCCTTTGGGTGACTTTCAGCCTTTTTATGAGGCCTTGAGTCTCTGTTCCATATGTCATAACTGGCAACACACACAGATATCTAAACTATTATAAAACTGTAACAGAAGTGTGTCTGTACATTGAAGATATTTACAAAAAAAAGATTACGACATGGTTTTTAGGCTTCCCTGATTCCACAAAACAAATCACAAAATTTTTGGACTTTTTGTCTGTCTGTTTGTGTGTTTGTTTGTTCGAGCATCACGCAAAAACTACTGAACCGATTTTGATGAAACTTTGTTTGGTACGTAACATCTGACTTAAAATCTGGTATATAATTTATGCGGACGAAGTCGCGGGTAAAATCTTGTTTTTTATAAGTATAGATAGACAAATTACCTTCTCCGCGTGTGTGTCGTCAAGGCGCACGTAGACGAGTTCGTCGAGCGGCGCGAGCGTCTGCTCCGTGAACAGCGAGCAGTAGTGGTGCGTCACGTTACCGTACTGCGTCACCTGCACACATTCATTACACGTCAAACAACTGTGGGGATATTAGAGATTATATTTCCCGAGGCGAGGGGTAGTCAGAGATGTCTGAAACCTCAGAACATCCACGTTTCACTAATTAGTACCGAAACTCTGTCCAGTGTGACGGGGAGTGAGCCCGTCGCCACTTGTAATGGACAGCCGGTATAATACATGCCCCGAAATTGAAGCATGCAGGTTTCCTCACGATGTTTTCCTTCACCGAAAAGCCAGTGGTGTTACAGCCAGTAACTCATTGGTACGAGTCGGCCTGGACGGGGATCGAACCACCTCCTGCTTACACGCCACTGGACCACCACGGCTATACGCCAGAATGTCAACACCTACAAGAGAGGAAGTTATAGCTGCGAAGCCTACAGATGACGTTACCTGTCGCACCCACAGAATTCGCACTATGTAAGACAACTTTCAACGTAAATACCTAACCCGTAACCTACTACAGTTAGGGTTCACAATCGAATGCAAAACATTAATCTTGCATGAGAAATAATCACAGACAGAGATTCGATACATATACAAGGTCCAACTAAGAACCGTTGGACCTCTGGTCACCAGGCTACACACATAACCTGGCGGAGGATCTTCCCCTTTCAATGAAGGAACCTTTCACTTCGTTCCTCCATATTATTATGTACCGTGGGCGTGGGTCAATGCTCTACCTTAAAAATTGCTCATCCACAAGGGCATGTTGAGACTTCAAACGGAGTCTTTAACGGAGATTTTTAATTGTAGGCGCAACATGACGCTACGAATTCTTGAGTTCACTTCACTCGCTATAGATTGTTGATTTTGTTACAGAAGCCGATAGTGCTCTGGTCACGATATAGGGAATGCGCGAGGCAAGATTGATAGTTAGAATGATTCTGCTTACAATTTCACACAAAAATGGATATCAATTTAGGTAACATTGAAAAGCTCGTAAAATGTCAGGATGCAATAAAGATTATGATTATGATATCACGAGATTGAGATTTAGTGAAAATTAAGGAGATTGCATTCCCTGACGATGATTTCCAAGGCGCATAACTTAAATAGTAGTATCTAATGTAAGTGGCTATACTTCCATCCATAAAAAAATGCGATAAAACATTAAGATCAAAATTGCAAATAGCAGGTACCTGTTCAGGTGTGCAGGAGTGTATGGGGACCGCAGTGCCGAAGCTGGCGTACCTATAGCCGTCCCGCTCGTGCCGCTCGGCCGGTATGGACATCTCCTCCACCAGCCCTCTGTACGTCTCGTTCACCACCGTCCTGTTTGTCATCGTGCTCCGCTGAAATAAATACAACATAGGTTTAAAGGGTTAGGGGTTTAGGGTTATAGGTCGAGGGTCGCGGGTTCGAATCCCGCAAGGGACAAATATTTGTATGATGAATATGAATATTTGTACCCGAGTCATGGATGTTTGTATCTATATATTTAATTCAATATCGTTGTCTAGTCATCATAATACAAGTCCAGGCTAGATTCTGGTACTTTAAAATGTGACTAGATAATTTGTGTGACATTGTCCAAGATATTTATTTTATTTATTTATTTAAAGGAACTACATTATTATTGTGCTTTTGTACAAAGTATAAAGGGTGAAATTGATATCATTAGCATGCTTTTGAACTAGAGTCTACCCATCAAACTGAACAACTTTCACTATGGGAGCAAACCGATCAGAGCAAAAAAATAATCTGCTGTTGCATAAATTTAAGTCGAATAGGCGTTGCAGTTTAGAATGGAACAGCTGATTTGTTTTTCTGCCCTGAACTGTTTGCTCCCATAGTGAAAGTTGTTCAGTTTGATGGGTAGACCCTTAGTTTAAAGGATGCTAATGATATCAATTTCACCCTGTATACACACTACATTATTATTGCGTTTCTGTACAGAGTATGGATCAAATGACACACCACATAAGCCAAAAAAAAAAACAATGTATGGAAATATTCCACTCGTTAAATAACCACAATGTATGGACCTAGAGAAAGCAAGAGAGGTGTGCCAACTGCCAAAAATGGAGACCCATAGTGTCTGCCTACCCCTCAGGGAAAAAAGGGCGTGTTTATGTACCTATGTATGTTAAATAACTAAGTACTTAGGTATGTCAAGTTTCAGCTTGCTGCCTTCCTATGTCTAAAGAGCTCAGAGAAAAATGCGTGTGACAGATGGACGGACACCGAGATGATTCCATAGGAGATAGGAGCCATATTACAAAAGTTATTTTTGAGCGTAAGCGCTGACTGAACGATATCGTCGCGATATAGCCGCGATTCTGCTGTGACATAACGATATTTCTGCGATAAATTAGATTTAGTTGCGATGTAGCGGCGAAGCCGTTGCGACATCGTCTACGCTCAAAAATATCTTGTGTGATATGGATATAGCTCTTGAGCTCACGTTTTAGTATAAGTTACAGGGTGACTTAAGAACGTGCGACCGTTGAAGTTTAGTTCATTAAATACGGTTTAGTTTATTTATTGGATAGTCTCTCAGGAAAAAAATGAAAAAGAGACAATTTTCTATCATTACCTTGGACTTTAATTCCATATCCATGATTAATTGTTCGCACGATACTGACTGATAAATAATAAACAATAAATGAATATAGAAAATATAAATTGATAAGATTGCATATTTATACTACATTACATTTCATTAGAACTTTCTTATAACATAAACAATACATTAATAAACACAACAGAATCTTGTCACGTTATAAATAATTAAGTATTGAAACCGTACACTCTGGACACTTCATACAACCAGGCTAGCACTGACAAGAAGAGATAAGCACATGCAAGTAAGTACCTATGCTGAGAGAATGCGAATGAGCGGATTACACCCACTGCTAAATGCCGTTCACCTCCCGTAGCACCAAAGTAAGGTAAGGACAAAATCTGTGGCGTGCAGGGAGTGTCCATACATGGTCCGTACATAATAGAAGTAGGTACCTAGTTCAGTTTGTTGTAAAGAGTTTTAGTTTAAGCGCAGACCACAGACTTTAAATATTCTGGTACTTTAAATGTGATTAGATAATTTGTGTGACATTGTCCAAGATATTTATTTATTTTATTTATTTATTTATTACTTTTGTTTGAATGAACCGATTGCAATTAAATAAAGCCTAAATATTTATCCAAATTGTGAAAACCCCAACCCAATTCCGCGTGCACAAAAAAAGACTAATATTCTTAAAAATGCTCTCAATGCATTCCTTTACGTAGCTATACTAGCTATCCTAAACGCCCCCAATTAATATTTTTTGCAAATATCTTCAATGTAAGTACCTACATCCGACAAAGTAGTAAGATACATCGAATTAAATTTAACCCCAAGATCTTTCATAATCGAAGCAACGAAAGACAAGCCACCAATGACATTCTAGATACCTACTAAACCAGTAAAAAAATCTAATGTATGATTTGATAACCAAGCAATGTGACATGAACAATTAATCGTACGAAATTATAATCCGTGGCTTGATAACGAAACGGACAGCAGAAATCAGCACCTCTGTGATTGATGGCAAACGATACGTGTTTACGTAAACAAATACATATTTTAACTGATTTCTAATCACGATAAAATATAAATAAGGGTTTGAGATCATAAAGGGTCCTTCTTAATTTGCTATATGTTTTTCAAGGGTATGATCAGACTATCAAACTGAACAACTTTCTCTATGGGGCTACGAATTTTTGACGTGTAAACTTCTTTAGCGGCGCGGGCGTTGTGCACTTTTTGGAATGGGTAAAAAATGTTAAACTCGCGTCAGGACCGTGACGTCATCCTGATCCTGATCGAAAATTGGTCAGACATATCCCCCTCTCTTTCTACCGCGCGCTTAGATCAAAGTAAAATGAATGGATAGGCCTTACGCGAACATTTCAAACCAGAAAAATGAGGCAAAACAATTGACAGTTTTACTTCGAATTAGTACCGAGATAAAAGACCAAGTACCCTAGTTTGTATTGAAGTGCCCTAGTTTTGCGTGATCCTATCCATTCATTTTACTTTGATCTAAGACCGCGCGGCGAAAATGTATACCTGTTCCTGCTGTTTCGTTTAAGCGGCATAAATTGTCATGTTTGTGTACGATAGCGCAATAAATGAATAATATTGTATTTTACCACATAAATGATACCACTTTTATAATGATAATAATGACAATTAAAGCAATTCGTGCGAAATTATTCTCTAACCTTTCCATTATGGAAAGGTTGCACAACGTTAATGTTCAAGTTTTCACTTCTGTCGCCACTCCCGGAGTGCAACCCGTTGTTTTGTTTATCGCGCTTTTTATGTTAGTCCCATAGAGACATGGTGACCCTGACGATAGGACTAGTTCATCAATTTAAAGTCACGAAGCGAGCTATGGAGAGAGCTATGCTCGGTGTTTCTTGAGAGATCACATCATGAGTGAGTTCAGAGAACTAAAGTGGTTGACATAGCTCAGAAAATTAGCAAGCTGAAGTGGCAATGGGCTGGTCATATCTGCCGAAGAACTGACAATCGATGGGGTGTCAAGAGTTCTAGGGTGGAGACCACGAAATGGCAGGCGTGGTGTGGGACGGCGCTGGACCGAAGACCTAAAGAAGGTAGCGGAGGGCGACTGGATGAGGAAGGCCGAGGATACAGCTTTGTGGAGCGCGCCTTTGGAGAGTACTCTCCAATCCTATATTTCTATCATTGTCCACTGTTGAACATAGGACTCCTATGTTCAACAGTGGACAATGATAGGGTGATGATAATGATAGAGAATGTTGTTCATCCCCTTACCGACAGCATATTAAGAAGGACCCACCTACATACTTTTTTTCGTTCTTTATTTATTTATTCCCTGGGGATTTTTAGGTTTTGTGATTGCATTTTTACCCCATTGAAGTCTCCTCATCTTTCTTAGTGAAATCAGGAGAATCATGCGCACCAACGTTCGAATTTGTAGTCTTTAAATTTATATGGAGATTCCGCGACGAGTCTATCAGTCAGTGAGTGTTGATGACTTTTATGTGCTACTTAGGTATACTAATAGGTCATCGTCTAACTAGCAAATGTTAGAACTATATTGTTTACAGATCGCTCATAGATAAGTTAGTACTTCTCATTACACAAAATAGATACGTAAGTACTAAGTAATAAGTGTCAAGGTCATATGTCATCTGTATGACGTTAACAAACATATACACATGAGAGTTGATGTTCACGATCACAATCTCTGTGGGGATGCTCAGAAACTCTGCTACAACAACCATCTACAGGGTCCTTCTTAATATGCTGACACTTTTTTAAGGGGATGATCAGACCATCAAACTTAACAACTTTCTTTATGGGACCAACATCGAAATCGCGAGAAAAATCAGCTGTCCCATACATTTGGCTCGATTAGGTTTGCAGTTTAGTATGGAAGAGCTGAGTTTTTTTTCGCGATTTCGATGTTGGTGCCTTAGAGAAAGTTGTTCAGTTTGACGGTCTATCATCCCCTTAAAAAAGCGTCAGCAGATTGAGAAGGACCCTTATAATCTAGCCTAAAAATTGGCCAGAATTTTAGGTAGGTTTTTTTAGGCACAGATATTATTTTAGGTCTGGAGCCATCCAGACCTTGACTTGACTAGTTTTGGACTGGCTCCTAAATTAGTCAAGTCTAAAGAGGTCTGGAGCCAGAATTTTTAACAAATAACAATTTTAACTGAGCGTTTACTTTATGAGGGAGGTTACACGGTCAGTATTTCATCAGTCTGGTCCATCATTCTGAATTTTTCATCATCAATCATTGACATTTCATCATTCCCAATGGAATGACAGAATTAATTTTCATCAGCCTGGATGGATGGTTTACCATCATTCCGTCAGTCCATCATTCTCCCGTCATTCAGACCAGACTGATGGACCAGAATGACGAAATACTGGACGTGTAACCACCCTCTATAAGTTTTAAGTTCAATAAAGGATTTTCATGTTATGTTTAATACCGACAGCCTAAGCCGACAGCATTGTAGGTACATACTTGTATAGTTAAATAACTTACTTACCACTAAAATAATCTTACACGTCTCGTAAGTAAACAACTACTTTTCATGACGAAAGAAAAAAGGTATTTACCTATGTTATATCTTGTACAAATAAGTAAATTTTTGGTACAAAAATATCAAAATAAAATGAAATCCAGAAAATGTAATCAATGTTAAAACTTACCTGTTTCTCGCAATAGTTTGGTTAAGATTCAGGTGGGCAGTGATAACTATAGTAAACCAATAACTATAGTAAACTAAATGATCAATTAGAGGGGAAGGTGCCGGCTCGGTGGCAAGCTGACTGACGTGACGGACTGATAAACAATCTTTATCTTACAGCTGATAACAGTTTCTACAAAATGAAGAATTGTTTGGACCGTTTCGTTGCATCTGATATCATAATTAATTACGAATATAACAAAATGTGTTTAAAATGGAGGGAAGCGGGTCAGTAGACAGACCACCAGCACGTTGGTCAGAGGACATTGTAAGGGTTGCGGGTCAGGGGTAGGGTTGCCAACCCTACTATATAATATAGTATCCTACTATATACGGGGCCCTAATACTATAATTCTGAGAAAAATATATAGTAGGCAAAACTACTATACAGAATGTACAATAAAATAGGACAGCTACTTAAAGGGGTGCTTCAGACCATCAAACTGAACAACTTTCTCTACGGGACCAATATCGAAATCGCGAAAAAAAAATCTGCTGTCCCATACATTTCAGTCGAGTTATGTTTGCAGTTTTGTATGGGAGAGCGGATTTTTTTTCGCGATTTCGATATTGGTCCCATAGAGAAAGTTGTTCAGTTCGATGGTCTGAAGCACCCCTTTGAGTAGCTGTCCCATTTTATTGTACACCCTGTATTTTGATGAGCAAATAATTTATAGAGAATTTAAATATATTGGTACTTAAGTCCAATAAAAATGACCAATAACTTAACATTATTTTAACAGTTTTCTTTCTCTTCATCATATTTGTTCCAAAAACAATTTTCTACTAAATATAATATTGAAAAGTGACAACAAGTTTTCCTAAAGTCAGATTTATCTATTTTTTTTAGAAATTATATTATTTCTGAATCGAATCCAGCGACTTCTGCGTTTACAGGATGCATTATTTTCTATAACGAATACGAAATAGAGAAATGATTGTTCCTTAAAAATAAGAACTTGGTATTCAAACCAAAAAGTAGCAAAAAATTTCTTTGTGAAAAAAATTAAAATTAACAAATTCGAAAAATACTATATTTTTTCTTATTTTTCCCCGATCTACTATATTTTTTCGGGCACTAAGGCTCGAAATACTATATTTGGTCTAAAAAAGTTGGCAACCCTAGTCAGGGGTCTTAATGTCTCGATTCAATCGGTATCAAATCGACTTCGTGTTTTTGGCAGTTCTTAGCGATTGCAATGTTAGGTTCCTATTGTTATATTTTTATTGCTTTTGCGGCAGGGTCTTCAACACTGCCATAAATCATCTCTGGAATTGGCTCTCTAATAGCCATGTTTTTTTTCTTATTGCTGTCTCCCGTTTGCAATGGAGGGAAGTCGGATATTTCTTTTTTCTACTCCTCCTATCTTCTTTTATTAATTAATTGCGGGTTCCAAGACAGATTAGAGTCATCCCCCGGGCTCGCTGGACTTCATTGTCTAGTGTTGTTAATGGTCGCCGCTGTTGATCAGGGTTTACCGCCGTGAGTTTATGTAATTGTATGTCTACCTACCAGCAAGTAGGCTATTGTTTTTGTTCGATGAAGCTCAGCGTGTCGTCCGCACAGTAATAAAAATGTAACTAGTCGGTTCGCTCAAGGTAAAGAATAAATATTGTTTTGGAACCACTAGGTAAGGCCATTGTTCATTGCATGATGAATTTGTGAATCATACAACTAGGTATATTACTCTAGAATTAAACATTTTAACGGGTTCTTACCCACGGGATGACTGAGGAACTGCAGGTAGATTTTTAAGAGCAGACAAATCTGTCTACCCTCACTCTCGTTCGCAGGTATATTACTACAGGGTGTTAGGGTAAACAGTTGCATTACTTTAGAAAATGGTTTTAGCCTAATCAAAGCAACTCTGTTTCGGTACGAAACAAGGGGTGATTTTCAACTTTCCCTAAGGAACCTATAAGAAATTCGCAAAAATTTTTTTGGACTCCTTAGTAAATGCAATCAGCTGATAGAAAGATTGTATGAAAAGTCGAAATTTTTATTTGCGAATTCCCTATAGGTTTCTTTGGGAAAGTTGTTTAGTATCACGGGTACAATCGCCTAACACCCTGTATAGTGACGTCTTAAGAAGTACCTAAACAAAAAATCTAGCGATTTATCGATATTTTAACTTTTCCGAAATCTATGCTTATTTTCTCAGACAGTTTTAAGGTTCCGGGAACCGATATTACAATAAATAAAAAAGCATTTGAAAGTGTGTATACATATTTCTTAAATTCTTCTCGACCTATTTTCAAATCAAATTATTTATCTATTTTATATACAGGGTCCTTCTTAATATGCTGACACTTTTTTTAAGGGGATGATCAGACCATCAAACTGAACAACTTTCTCCATGGGACCAACATCGAAATCGCGAAAAAAAAAGTCAGCTGTCCCATACATTTGGCTCGAGTAGCGAAGAGCTGAGTTTTTTCCCCGTTTTCGGTGTTGGTGCCATAGAGAAACTTGTTCAGTATGAATGCTCTGAACATCCCCTTAAAAAACGACCCTATACAGGGTGTAATGTAAGTGACAGCCTAGCACATACTGAAACGGTGAACTCAGATCATCAAACTGAATAACTTTCACTATAATAATAATAATAATAACCCCGCGGGGGCAGGTTGTGGCGAGCTGACGGTGAGTGGCGACACCGCGGACCCCTATCCAGGGGGACCATACAGACATGCGCTCACACACACACACACACACCCACACACACACCCCCACACCCACACACACAGTAACACACCCCCCTACCTCTGGCTTGCCTTAATTGGCCGTCCAGAGTGGAATCGCAAGAGCAGAACCTATGCTCCAGGTTGGAAGTGTATTGCACGTAATGGCGTAATAACGGGGAAACCCGCTCACGGGGGTAAACCCCGCGATGGTGAAACCGGAGCCGCACCTCTCGACAACCTTCAGCCGCTCAATGAGATGTTGCCCCATTGTCGCACTTTGTGCGTGCGGCCGTTTTATGGGGCCCACTCGACGAGTCGGCGAGTCACCGCCAATTTTGAGACTAGTTGTCATGGCAGGCGTCCGGTAGTCTCCTCCCATAGCCCAGTATCCATCCATCCAACTTTCACCTCCATAGCCCAAGACCTTATTTTTCCATCGCGGCCATAGCGCCGTACTCCAATAGTCTTTACACAAATGGCGGGGACCATCCCCGTGGGTATCATGTTGTACGCTCGGAGATGGTATCCGCCATTTGTGTATCCCTTACATTTAGATTAACTTGTCTTTTGAACGGGCCTCTACATGTTGGCTTCGGCCCCATGCACGCCTTCCAAAGGTCCGGGACGTAATTGCCCGTGATTACGGAACGTAAGACATACAATAATAATAAATTTCTTTATTTGGTAAAACAACAGTAATACATTACATTAAATGGTTGGGTCCCTGACTCCCAATATTGGAGAACCGTGCATTGGGAGTCAGATTCCTCCTCAGGTAGGTACTAGGTAACAATAGTTGTTAGTATTTAATCTATCTTATTATCAATAACAGTAATAAAACATCTAGGTAGTTGAGTCACGCGTATCATTGTAATTTGTAAGGATGATGGTGAGAGTGAGAATTCCTGTTTTTATTATTTACGCGCGCCAGAGTGGATGTGCCTGTGTATGTGTGGGTGTGTATTGTAGGGGTGTGTGTATATGTGAGTGTGTGAGTGAAGGCTTAAACGTTGTGTGAGATATCCAATCAAAACAAAACTATTATATAAAACTTTAACAGAAGTGTGTCCGTATATTGGGAACATTTACAAGAAAAACTGGTTCTTAGGTGTCCCTGACTCCAAATTAACCTTCTTTTTATTAAAATTTGCATCTGTCTGTTTGTCAGTTTGTTTGTTCAGCATCACGCGAAAACCACTGTGCCGATTTTTATAAAATATATATATAATTCCACAAAATCTGTATATTTGTACGGACGAAGTCGCAGGTAAAGTTAGTAGGCTCTAGTAGGGTTATAAACATATTATTGTAAGTAAATAACTATGAAGGTAGTAGGTACTACGCATAGGCAGTTAGCAAAACTTCCGTACTACTGTAGTCAAAACCATCCAGCCATGACAGGGTTATCTTTTTCATGTGGTAATTATTAAGAGATTTTACTTTATAAGATTTATTTATTTTGTTGTACAGTCTAGGGGCTAAGAAGTCGTAGTGCCTTCTAGCGACTTCACTACTCGAAAAGGAGACTGGACTATGGAGCCTACCTCAGGAAACGCAATAAAAAATCAGCTGCCCCATACAAAACTGCTGTACCTACCCGACTAAAATAAATGGGACAGCAATTTTTTTTCGCGTTTCCTGAGATAGGCATAGTGAAAGTTGTTCAATTCGACGGTCTGGGTTTACCGTTTCAGTATTTGCTAGGCTGTCACTTACACCCTTCACCCTGAACAGGTATACCTAGACCTACGCTACGTCTCCCACTACACGGCACATGCCTACCCTATAGGTGTATATCCCTGTCTATCACGCGTGCCCAATGCCGATTTATTTATGTAATTATGATACACTAAATCTCACCCAAGTGAAAATTTTTAATAAATGATAAAAATTTAACTCACCGAATCAGTCAAACCGACAATCACACAAACCAACAAAATACTGACTTCAATACCCGACATATTGTGGAATATATAAAATACTTTAAACTTATAATTTCCTATGCAAGTGTTTATAACAAACACAACTCTACAACTAAAGAGCTCCAATCTCAAACGCGTTATACTCGTATATAATAACATCTGCTCAATTTATATAATAATGGCATCGAACATTATCATTAGATTCATCGCTCATTCATAAACAATCGCATGAAACTACTATATTTACGATTTACTATAAAATGTTAAGACGTTTATATTTGCAGGAATCCCCGAATTGCCAATTTACATTCGTTTGAAAAAAATACGTAAATAGGGAAATTACCTGAATCTGCTGACATGCTAGTGATATTTGAAGTTTGATGGTGTAATCAAATTAAACAACTTTCACTATGGTGCCAATATCGAAAAAAAATGTGCTGTTTCTTACAAAACTGTAGCGCCTACTCACTACAACTGCCTCCGTGGTCTAATGGTTAAGAGCATTGGGCTCTCGACACGGAGGTTGTGGGTTCGATTCCCACGGGGGATACTTAGTGATATGTCACTTTGTGCGTTTTTCCCCAGTTGGTTAGGACATTGCAGGCTGAATCACCCGATTGTCTGAAAAGAAAAATGATTCCGTGCTTCGGATGGCACGTTAAGCCGTTGGTCCAGGCTACTATCTCTGGTGGTAGTAGTTATATAAAAACCACGTCAGAGGCCGTAAGGCGGTCTGAAAAAACTCTGACACCAGGGCTCTGCCCACACGATAAGAAGAAGAAGTGCCTACTCGAGTCTAATATCGGTCCATAGGTCCAACAATGATAAATTTTTTCTTATAATAGCATTGTATGAACAACGAAATTAGGGGTATTTGTACAGTCTTATGGATATAATTTTTTTATAGATAGCTCGCTTGGGTACCGACCTATCAGGACCCGCCAGGAAAAAAATCGATTCTCACCCGATTACGAGAAATTATTTGTTTATTGACAATTTTGAGATTCCTCAAGGTTTTAAATTTTTTTCTGAGGCAGGTGATTATTTAATAAGTGTTCTCTCTAAGAAAAAAAACTAGCCCGATTGATTGATTTTAAGTGCATTAAATTGATAGTTAATTCAAGAAAAAAGATTTGGGTCAAACTCCACAGAACATTTCAAAATTCCATTAAAAATGTTAAAATTCCGTAAAAAAAAAATATAGCCATAAGGTCTGGACCACCCTGTATCTAAACTATTATAAAACTGTAACAGAAATGTGTGTGTAACAGAAATCAACTTTTAATACCTTATTACTGTAAGAAATTATGAAAGGTTACTTTCACACCAAAAGGTTACCTTTTTATGTATTTCCGGTTACTTTTGACAAGATCCGGCTGGCAACACTGACTAACATATTGTTTTAGCATAGCATCTAAACTATTATAAAACTGTAACAGAAATGTGTCTGTACATTGAAGATATTTACAAAAAAAAAATTACGACATGGTTTTACCTGCCCATGATTCAAAATCACCAATTTTTGGATTTTTTGTCTGTCTGTTTGTTTGTATGTTTGTTTGTTTGGGTGTTTGTTTGTTCGAGTATCACGCAAAAACTACTGAACCGATTTCGATGAAACTTTTTTCGTAATCTTTTTTTTGTAAATATCTTCAATGTACAGACACTTCTGTTACAGTTTTAATAATAGTTTAGATGGATACCTACCAAATTGTTAGGTATTATAACATTTATAATATCGTCAATATTGCTCAGTTTTTACTTTATTTTAAACTAGCGGCCCGTCCCGGCTTCGCACGGGTGGACGTCTAATCTTTTCTAGCAATAAATATAGCCTATGTTACTCAGGGTGAATGCAGCTTTCTAATGGTGAAAGAATTTTTTAAATCGGCCCAGTACTTTTTGAGCCTAAGGTACAGTAACCCAAGATGGCCCGGCTCCCAAGATAGCCCACATGGAAAAAATCTGACTTCCGATTTTAAAAATAATTTTAAATTTCGCGGGTACACGTGTAAACTCTCATAGACAAAAAGGCATGCATATCCGAATACTAAACTGCCGCCACTTTGACAGCATCTGTCACTTGTCAGCTACGCTTCAAACGGGAATGCGTTTTATAAACTATTACGTGCATATTTTTGTTAATTTTAATTAAATTAAGGCAAATTGTTTTGTTTTAAACATTCAACGTTTTTATTTGGACTACAAACGTTAATATTAAGGTAAGTTTTGCTTTGTTTATTTCGTGTTTCTTGTTTTATGCAATTTTTTGCTGCCATCGGGGAAGTCCCATATGAAGGCCCACCCAATGGTCTCAAAAAAAGGCCCGGACCTTTTTAGGTATACGGAATATTATACTCAGTTTATTTCAGAAGTTCAAATGAGGCAATTTAATAGCAGATAATAAATAAATCGTTTTTACTACAATTACGAGAGTTAAAAAAAGTTTATGATTTATATTTTTTAAGTGTAAATTCAAATTTTAATGGTTAATGTATTTTTGTTAAAGCTCAAAATGGAGCCTCCGGAAAAAAGAAAGCGTGGTCTGTGGACAGAATCCCAATTTTATAAGTATTATGTTTGTAGTCAAGAAAGACATTTTTCATTTTATTAAAGTTTATAGAAGCTAGATTTTAATTGCCCTAATAAGGCCCACAAAAAAGTATGACTGAAAATTGTTAATTGTTTTGATAAAAATATTGATTGTTTTTGTTACAGATTACTTATATTTTTATAACATTTGTGATTATTTAAATTAAAGTAGAGGTTTTTTTGTTTTGTAGCACTTTTAAGTTTCGATAGATTTAAGATGGCCCACACGCCAAATTTTTGACTGATATTATTATTGAACTAATAAAACTGAAAGCTAACTTTATGTGAAATATATTCAAACACACAAAATTTCGTAAGTCTATATGTTACAAGAAATATACACTACAATGTAACGGGCCTTTTTAGGACACCGATATCCTATGAAGGCCCATCATAGAGATTTTTAAAATGATGATTTTCGTAACAAGTACCGAACATACAAGGTTCAAATCGAAGTGTTCGATTAATTAATAAACAAAATATATCGCAGCTACTTGTTTTTTTTCTAAACCGTTAAAATTCTTAAAATTAATGAGATTTGAAATAAGGCTGGCCATCTTGGGTTACTGTACCTTATTCATTACAAACATACAAACATACAAAAATAGGTACAAATCGTTCCTCTTTATAATATTAGTGTAGATTAAAATAACAAACTTTATCATAACATTTTATGTAAAAATAATCCAAAGGGCCGTATTGCGTTTGCGCTAGATGGCGCTAGTGTCGTGCACACAGTCAATAGACAATTCCTACCTATGCCACCTTCCTGGGGTCAACTCAAAAGATCCCATTGGGTCGAAGAATAGCTGGCTTGCCAGCCCCCATAATAAGATTAAATTTAATAACTAACCATCTCATCCATGCACTCGTCAGAGGGCGGCGCCGGCGCCGGTGCCGGCGTAGTGTTGTCAGCTTCGTTTACAGGGATGCATTGTTCCATAGTGACTCTGTTGCAGTTCGTTGATCAACGAGAAGTTCCGTACAGTTTTATTCAGTTGTCCTGTAATAAATATACAAACATAATTATTATTAGGATGTTATATTATAACATCTACATGGTGAAATTGATATCATTTGCATCCTTTTAAACTAAGAGCCTATCCAGCAAACTGAACAGCTTTTACTATGGTAGCAAACCGATCGGATCAAAAATCATCTTTCCATACTAAAATGCAATGCCTACTCGACTCAAATGTATGCAACAGCAGATGTTTTTATTGTTCCGATCGGTTTGCTCCCGCAGTAAAAGTTGTTCAGTTTTATGGGTAGACTCTTAGTTAAAAAGGATGCTAATGATATCAAATTTACCCTGCATATGCATTGTAACTTCTTTCGACAACTAAGTAAGTACATTATTTGATTTGATTTCGGTGATATTATTTCATGGAGAAAATTATTATTTATGAAACACAATAACGCATAAAAAATACAGAGCACCAGAGAAAAAACTATAATAAACTAAAACACAAATTACAAATAAAAGATGTCTTCCAAAGCGCCCACCCTGGGCAGAGTACCTACGAGGCTGGCTCGTGATATTATTTATTTTATTTCTAGATTATTATCTTAGCGTTTCTGGCCGCATCTTCTCTACAATCTACAGCGACAATACGTTCCGACGCGGTGGTAGCTTCAAACAAAAGAGTGTGCTTCAAGCTCCTATATCGAACTTAGATCAAGGACCTATAGAGTTAATAAATTATGTTGACTTTGACATAGCTATGTAGTGTTTAAGACAAATTAAAAGAGGGAATCCATTTAGTCCTAATAAAAGTGCGTAGGTATAACATTATCCTGAATGAAAGCTTCCTGCCTGGTTATTGGGTCTTGCTCAATTATTAGTAATTCAAATTGCTAACCCGTGTTCCACCCACTGCAGGATACATAAGCTTCCTCCACATTATGCCATCATTATCGGTCCCGCGCTAATCTATTGTTTTCTACCAACCTCCATGTTCTACATACCTACTCGTATGACCATAACCATCGGGGCACAGTATAAGAAAGAGTACCTATCTAGTACTCAGAGACTAAGTACTACATAATCGGGGTCTGCAAGGCATAAACCTCTCCCCTTTATGCAATTTTTTCCTGTCTTGTGCCCAGTGGCGTAGCGTAGGATTTTGTCGCCCGGGGCACAGGCCGAATTTGCCGCCCCTTATTTTTATAACAAAGGTACCCAAAAAATAGCGGAATAAGGATTTTTTTGTAAGTATAATTATTCGGGTTGTGGTCAGACATCTTTTGGATTTTCCATGCAACGATGGAAACTTAGAGCAAGCGAAGCGACCTCGACTCTTCTCCTCAATATGAATCGGTTGGATTTAGAGCTTTTTACGTACAAAACACGTGCAAAGTAACCTAAGTATTTTAAAAGCTATGGGTCGAGCGAAGCAAGCTCGAAATTTCTGGAACCACGTCTTAGCTGTGGTCGGAACTAAGTATTTAAGATTATGTGTAGGTACATTAGTTAAAATAGAAACTTAGAGCGAGTGAAGCGAGCTCGACTTTTCTCTCATCTATGAATTGGTAATTGGGTATTTGACTACATTCAATATATTTTATTTTTATCTACTCAATAAAAAAAGGGTTAGAAAAAGACGCTAAACTCCCATTTTCATTGAGTTTTTAGCTTGAATACTATTTTTAATAACAAGTTAAACTATAAAAAGTAATGAAAATGTTGATGACGTCACAACTCAATATTTAGTACAAATCTTCATACAAAGCGCATGTTTTGACGTCCGATAAAGAGTAGCTGATTTGACTAGTTGTCAAGTAGCCAATTGACAGAGCTCGGTCAATCTATATTTTTCTCGAATTTGCCGCCCCTAGTAAAGTGCTGCCCGAGACATTTCGATAATGGATAGATACTAAACTGTTTACTCGCAAAACATTATTATACTTACATGTAAACATAAATGCGTTACATAATTAAAGAAGTGCTTCAGACCACTAAACTGAATAACTTTTACTATGGGACCAATTCTTTGGGACCAATATTGAAACCGCGAAAAAAAACCAGCTGTTTTATAGAAAACGTCTACGGCTACTCAGGCCAAATGTATGTAACATAACAGTTTATTTTTTTCTCGCGAATTTAATGTTGGTCCCATACTTAAATTGGTTCAATTTGAATAGAATATCATTGTATGGAACTGCTGTTTTTTATTTCATTTCTACGTTGGCTCCACAGTAAAAGTTGTTCAACTTGATGGTCTGAAGCACCTCTTTTAGTATGTAACGCTTTTACGTTTACACCGGCAAAAAGGTAAACTCACCGATTTTTTAAATAAACTCTCGCGTTATTTCTTCGTAACTTCTAAACCAGTCCGTTCAACTACAATCACATCGGAGACTGCGACTGCGTCGACAAAGAACTACAAGCACTATTATACCCTCCCCTTGCTACCACCGAAGTACAGTCAGCGCCAAATATTTATACACTCTCACTTTATCATCCTAAGTCTCAACTATTTGTATTCATGGTGCAAGTTTGGTGGACTAGCGGTTGTGTCATTCGCACGTAGTTCGCACGATGTTCGCGAATTTGTTTTTGCTCAAAAAACATAGAGATTGGGATGGAAACTTGATATTGGCAGAAAATCTATCTAAACTATTATAAAACTGTAAGCATAAAGATATTATACCTTACGGAATAGAGTAAGTGACATGAGTTGTCAAATGAAACCGTTTTTGGACGTTTTTTGGAGTCCTCGGCAGGGTAAAAATTCGATTTCTGTGTATTAATTCTCAATCTAACGTGAAATGGTGAATAATTTAATGAAACAGTGTTAGTATATTTTACAAAATTATCTACGATTTCACTTTAGGTTCACGATTATTGACAGAAACTGAATTTTTACCAGGACTCCAAATCCCCAAAAACGGTTCTATTGCCTCGCGTAACGTATCTCTTTCTATTATACAGGTATGCCGCTAGGTACATCTCGCTCTCTCAGCTGTCACCGTCTCTCTTACGTAGTATAATACCTTTATGACTGTAACAGAAGTGTGTCTGTACATTGAAGATATTTACAAAAAAAAAGTCATGGTTTTTACCTGTCCCCACCCCTGATTCCAAATCACAAATTTTTGGATTTTTTGTCTGTCTGTTTGTTTATTCGTTTGTTTGTTTGTTCGAGTATGACGCAAAAACTACTGAACCGATTTTGATTAAACTTTTTTGTTTGATAGCTTATCATCTGACTTAAAATCTGGTATATAATTTATGCGGACGAAGTCGCGGGTAAACGCTCGTTTAAAATAAAATCCCTGTCCAATCCTGTCTCAGCCTGTTTCTAGGTGGTTCGGTCACGTACAGAGGATGAATGAGTAGACTCACTAGGGAGATTTATCGATCCAATGTGTGTGGTAGGTGTGGTGTGGTGTGGTGGTGGACTGGTGGTGTGTGTGTGTGTGTGTGTGTGTGTGTGGTGGGTGTGTGTGTGTGTGTGGTGGGTGTGTGTGTGTGTGTGTGGTGGGTGTGTGTGTGTGTGTGGTGGGTGTTGGTGGTGATGTGGGTGAATGTCGAGAGAGGGCGTCCGGTGAGAACTTACCATACATACATAAGCTCACGCCATTGTCCCAAGGGGGTAGGCAGAGACCACGGACCGCCAAATACGACTCTGACATACTTGTAGACCGGTTGAGTCTTTCTAAAATCCCCGTTGTATCTTATCTATATATGTATGTTGCAAAATCCCCTATAGGAGACGATTTACGAAAAATGCTTTCTTAGTGCACCCCTACGTCCTCTATAGAATATATTCTGCAAGTTTGTATCTTCAGCGGTTTAACCTGTACGTTGTCTGTCAGCCACACAGTCATGGAACTATTTTATAAGTATAGATATATGTCTGTGTTTTTAACAACCAGGTAGGTGTGTTGTATAAACGTATGTTTCAACAGAAAACAGATCTTTATTTTGTTCTACAATCAATAACGAAACAGATGCTAAGGGCTTCATTACGGAGCAGGTATGAGAACTAAGAAGGTAACCCTCTCCAGGATGCAAACTTGGTGCAAAGAGTTTGAGGATCATCCAGAGGAGCGTCAATGGGACCAGTATTTTACGAAGATACCTGTTTGGATCTTGTGCCAACTATTTTAAAAAGCATAGAAAAATTCAGAAAAGGCAGTTTTTTTTTATACGACTGTACTGTCCATTCAAAATAGAATCCTTTTGTCCTTTTCTAATGTAGCGTGTTAAAAAGAGTGCCCAGATATTGGCAGCGAATGGGAGGAGTCTGCTATATGGGGAGGGGTTACAAATAATTAATGAATAATATAATTAAAATATGTTTAATACAATAATCTTGTAAATGCGAATAAAATACTTAGAATTAAAATAAGTACTAATCGTCATGTCATATGTCGAATAAGTAGTCTTGTTTGTTTGTCTAAAATATAACTAACTAATATACTAACTATTTATAAACACATTATAAAATATACATTTATACAATACTTAATAATTTTAAATTTTTCCTAGAATTTAGGGTATAGGACATAGGTACATGTTTAAAATGGCTTGTTAAATGTTTTTGTCAAAAATTAAGTATTTACTATTATGGTAGGTAATTTATTAATTGATATAGATAAATAAGCAATATATAGATAAGAATCTAATTAAATACATATTAGATACTTAACACTATCACTATCACCTTATTATACTAAATATAAATTATGTAATTATAAAATGTTAATGTGCCTTAAAGTTATTAACATCTATTTAGGTACAAGGCAATTTTCAATTAGGAATCCTACAATCGCCATGTTGAATGATCATTAATTCATTAGTGACCAATGATCACATTTTCAGAGGTAGTTCAATTCAAACTTTGACCCAACTATCTTCGAGATCAAAATAAAAATATTATTATGAAGCATGCTGAAGATAATTGACATTTCTATATTTGACGAAGAATGTAGCAGATTTGTAATGCACAGGTTTAATTAATTGACAAAGCATTTGCAGAGTGCAAACAGGAATTAGAACATTTGTGGTCTCTGTACAGTCAAGAGCACATCAAGCTTTACACTTGCAGTTCGATTGTAAAGCTTATGGTGCACTAAATAAGAACGGTACAAAGTCCAAAGTGTCAAGCTTGACGTGCTCTTGACTGTACCATGTGCTGGCTGGTTTAGCGGACTTTATAGAAGTGCGGTGCCCAGACCTGTATGGGCGCATCGCGAACGAATCGAGAGGACACTAAGAGAAAATACCAAATGGGAGGAGGTTACGAATGTGTTCATTATATTGATTAAATAAATAAATAAATAAAAATAAATATCTTAGACAATGTCACACAAATTATCTAGCCACATTTAAAGTACCAGAATCTAGCCTGGATTGACTAGAAACTAGGATTTAAGATGTTCTGAGCAAGTACATTATACTATTGCTCCTAATCAGGTTGAAATTTATATCATTAGCATCCTTTTATACCAAAAGTCTACCCATCAAACTGAACAACTTTTACTATGAGAGCAAACCGATCGGAGCTACAAAAAAATCTGCTGTTGGCTGTTGCATACATTTGAGTCGAGTAGGCACTGCAGTTTAGTATGGAGCAGCTGTATTTTTTAATCCGATCGGTTTGCTCCCATAGTAAAAGTTGTTCAGTTTGATGGGTAGGCTCTTAGTTAAAAAGGATGATGATGACGATTTAACCTTGTATAAGTTGTTCAATTTGATCTGAAACACCTCGCAAATATGATCAGTGATAAAAATCGCCTAGTATTTGAAATCTATTGCCATATGTATCAAGTGCAGTGAATATACATATAGTACCACTTATATTACTAGGTAATTCACTTACTAAATGCTTATAATACAAAATATACTTACATAATAATACTTATTACATTTATCTAATAATAATATACCCTGTTATATTGTAAATTGTTATCATAATAATCATTGTCATTTATTGCCAAATTTTTATACCTGGCCAGTAAAATATAGAAAGACCATCGTAGAATAATCGAAACGAAAAGAAAACAAAGTAACCAAGCCCTGTGAATGAAAGAACCAGCGATGGTCTACGTGGCACAGGCTTAGCAAGCCTGTCAAGGCCCAAAACCACAAATAATAATAATAAATAAAGCCCTGTGACCCCTTGAATCACAGATTATTTAAATAGTTACTACGGTAACTTTAAAGTTGTCCGACCAAATACATACGATCTAATTCAAGTTATGGTTACCGCTTCGAATTGAAAAAATCAGTAGGTTTTTGGTTCGAATCCTAGTTTTGTACGTAATCTAGATTTGAGTACAAAATCTCGTATGATTCTAATCTAATATGCTATCGATAGCGATAACATATTCCCCTTTTTCTGACGTCGGTTAAACAATAATAAAACGCAGCAGATGCCTATTGCGTAGTTGTATTGATTTAGTGTGGGATGTAAGGGGCGGTCTTTAAATTACCACTTTATTAATTCAACGTAACATACGATAACCGACCTTATCTCAATATCTTACGGCTTAGAGAGAGCGCAAATGGAAAGATTGTAAAATTTGTGAGGGAATGCCCCGACCATAGACAGAAAGATACACGTGTCAGGCCGAAAGTTACAAGCGAGGATACAAAATAAAATAAAAACCAGTTTTACCGAATACCGTTGGTTTCCGTTCCGTGTTACGATTTCGTTCGGCTGACCGCTCGGGTTTTATTGTTAGTCGACGATTTCTACAAAGTTAGATGTATTTCGATTTCAGATTTTGTTTCGAATGAATTCTGCAGAGCTATTTTACTAAAATAAAAAACTTTTTTCTACGGAAGTTGCCAAATATTTAATAACAAAACCCACAACCGTTTCGAATCATTTACTTCGGTGTACAGTAGGTACACAGTACCTGTTTTTATTAAACGACATTTCGATTTTTACTTCTATTCTACATACTTAAGGGGCGTCTGTCCGGTTTTGAGTAACTTTGTAACCATTTTATACATTAACTATGGAACTTTTTAAGCAGAAAACAAAACTGAACAATCTACAGGATATGAGAAGTGATGTGGTTTTTCTCGAAATCTATTTTAATTAATAAAACTGAAGAAAAACGACTCCAACGTCACCTCTTTTTTTCCAGTTGTAACCGTTTTACTCTTACATTGTTGATCAGAAGAATATGAAAATTTACAATATTCTTCACAATACAATATAAAATGATGTGGTTTTCTTATTTTTTTGAAAATTCATATAAAATCATACAGGTTTTCAAAGAAAACGGAAAATTCTGACCGGAGCCGCGCAATTGAAGCGGGATGGCTAATTGCAAAAGTTTGCTTGTAAGAAAGAGAGCCTTGCAGATGGGAGGAGTAGCCTTAATAGCCAAATTTAAATACGTGTAAGGTGCGGTGCGGGTAAGTAGTGTAACTAATCGGACCTTTTTCATTTCCTATGCGAATTTATACTTCGTGGAAAATGCGCGGATACTTTTGGCGTACTATCAGTTTAAAATAGCAATGTGCATGACCTTGAAGGGCCGTTGGCTAACTTCAATCGGTTGATAAAGGAATATAGACTCTATGCAAAGGAAACAATCATTTGAATGACTCAAGTGAAGTTCGTGTGATTGAGTGACGTCACATTTGCGAGCGAGGTCATGCACATTGTTATTTTAAACTGATAGTATTATTTGTGTGAAAAGCCAGCTGTGGTACACTTGACATTGTTTAATTTAATTTGATATTGAGTCATGTAGGTTTTCCTGCACCCCCTAGCTAGTGACTTCGTACAGGTAGATAACTTGAAAAAATTTCACTATTAAAATTACAAACCCTTTCAATATGAATCAGAATCTTCTGGAACGGGCAACTTATGCTGCTCAAAAGAAGGTTCCAGTTATAATTTTCGTGTAAATTATATAAGAACATAAGGAAACTGAAATAAACTTTTTTTTCTGTTTATTTTTATCTTAAGAGGGCTATAGCAGTCCAGTGGCGCCCTCATCACATTAAAAAAGATTTCTCAATAAAGAAAGCCTAAATTAAAAAAGTAATTAACACGAACACTACTAAAGCCTTCAAGCCATTATTATGCAATACTTTTATAGGTTCTAAACATTCCACTTTTAGACAATTGCGAATAAAAACAAAAGCGGCCGTTTTTTTTCTTTTTTCCCAATTTGTATGTTTAGACCTTTAAAAAACCTATAAAAGTATTCTATGAAAATAGCTTGAAGGCTTTTGTAGTGTTCTTGTTAATTACTTTTTTAATTTAGACTTTCTTTATTGAGAAATCTTTTTTAATGTGATGAGGGCGCCACTGGACTGCGATAGCCCTCTTAATTGATATTGATACCTACCTACTTATAAAAGGGTTCTTACCCGTTTATAAAGAATGTAAATTACCGACATTTTTTTTAATTTCTGTTGAATAAAGTTGCACAAGCCAACAACATATTTCATCATAATTTCTAGTTAATGCTAATTATATTATGTTATTAGGTATTCAAACATTTAAAATAATTTTAATAAATAAAAATAAGTATATTTCTTTAGAAGTAGGTAGTGGTTTGATCAATATGTAATAATTAATAGTTTTGTAAGTGAGGAAGAGGTACCTATGCGTAGTTTCTTTTTCTTTTATATGTCCGAATTATGTCTTGTAATAAAAAATAAATAAATAAAAATCATATTATGTGACAAGTTTTAAATGACGCGTCAATTAATGACCGCAAATCGCACAAAAGCACTATAATTTTAAACAAATCCTTTAGTCGCTTCGTCCTGTTCGCATGAGAGCATTTCCTTATTATTTTGATAGAATGACGAATATGTACAGCTACATGTATTGTTACACCCAAAATCGTATAAGAGGGGAATCCCGGTGCATAGATAATTTAAGCTTCTAACGTTTTTTTAGGGTTGCGTACCCAAAGGGTGAAAACGGGACCCTATTACTAAGCCTACGTTGTCCGTCTGTCCTACATATTTAGGGCTGTAACTTTTTAACCGTAAGAGCTAGATACTTGAAATTTTCACAGAATATGCGTTATTATTATAAAAATTTCAATAAGTTAAAAAATTGGGGGGTCCTCATACAAGGAACTAGTTTTTATCAACGTTTTTTCTTCTCGCTCTATGGTAAAAACGGTTATACATACAAGCGTCAAACTTTTTACGATTATAGAGCAAACTTTACAGTATAACAACAAATAATAAAAACTGGCCAAGTGTGAGTCAGTCTCGTACTCTCGTTCTAAAGGTCCCGAAGAAAAATCTTTTTTTTTGTACTAAAATATGTTGTGGTGGTGTGGTACGGAACCCTCGGTGCGCGAGTAGCCCGACTCGCACTTAACCGATTTTTTTAAATAGTTATGGTAATGGATTAGTTAAGATTGTTTTTATAAACGGAGGTATTTGGTGTTTTTAGTGTATAATACAGAATCAGTTATTGAGTAAATAATAAAAGATATACTTTATTAGTCGCTAATATGTGATAACAGGTGTAACAAAACACCCAAGCAGTGCTGCCAAGTTAGGCGATTTTATTTTTATTTTATTTTATTTATTTTTATTTATTGGCACAGTAACAAACTAAACAAAGTACAAACTAACACTCGATTTTAAAAATATTACAAATTAAATTACATTTATCGCCTTTTAGGCTACATCAGGGGGTCTATCGGCGACCAAAAAATACGATTGGCGACCGGTCGCCATTTAGGCTATATCCCAAATTAAAATAGGCGATTTTGGGCTATATTAAGAAAAACTGACTTTTTCGGGTTATTTTAGGCTATTTTAAGAAAAATCTGAAATATTATACTTATTGTAAGTAAATTTATATGATTTTTTATCGCAGACTGCATAAACTGTACACTACAACACACTATGTACCACATATCGTACGTGTATGTTATGCGGTACAGCTATTTTTAAATTGTGAGTTAAGTTGCAGCTGTAAAAAAAAAATTTCCCGTCACGAGCAGCCAATATAGCATTTGCTTTGGCCAATTTTCTGTATTTTTATGCGACTTTAGGCTATATTACACGGGGAAAAAATTATGTGACTCTAGGCTACTTGGCCCGAGATTTTTGGCTATTCAGAGTGGCTGGGACTTGGCAACACTGCACCCAAGTAATTTAGAACTATAGAACATCAAACTAAACAACTTTCACTATGAAGACATTGGCCTCGATTCGGAGTGTACCACGACTAAACTAAACTAAATGTATTCCTGTCACTTTCTAAAATAAGATTAAGAAAAGAGACAGAAAACCAACAGCTGACTTTAGTGCTGTCAAAGTGACGTTAAACGCCCAAAAACGACTTAAATAAGATGGCGTACATTATGATGGCGACTTATTTTGCGCATTTAACGTCACTTTGACAGCACTAAAGTCAGCTGTTGGTTTTCTGTCTCTTTTCTTAATCTTATTTTAGAAAGTGACAGGAATACATTTAGTTTAGTTTAGTCGTGGTACACTCCGAATCGAGGCCAATGTCGAACACAAATTAAACATCAGCAATGTACGGGACTTAGGTAGGTACTGCAGTTTTGTATGAAACAGCAGATTTTTTTATTTTTACTATGGAGCTAACATCGAGAGAAAATAAAAAAAATCAGCTGTCCCATACATTTTAGTCGCGTCGGTACTGCAGTTGTGTATGGGACATCTGTTTTTTGGCTCTATAGTGAAAGTTGTTCAGTTTGATGGTCTGAATCACCCCTTTAAGTATTACTAGGGAAATTTATTTATTTACAACAACTAATAATCAACACATTAATCAAATAGCCCGCCTCGTATCGATCCAGGTGCAAAGGTATCCATAACGCTAGCAGCGTTGCCGCGTTGTATTGCTATGGCCAACCTCTGCACCAGGAACGAACAGAAGCGGGGGTCACATTTGCGCTCCCTGAGTCGGCGCCCAATTTCGGCAATGAAGGTTTTAGCCTCGGCTCCCCACGCCCCTGTGGTCTCCACTGTCCCCACCACCTTACTAGGGTGTTTTGTTACACCTGTATTGTATACATAAACTCAACGGCCTGAATCCTTTCGGGGTGATTAGAAACATTGCTACAAGTACCACCTAGTATATTTTAAAGCGTGCAGTTGTAGCAACGATCATTCTTAGCATAATATATGTAGCACAAGACAAAATTATTGATAAATCTAGGATCTAAACCTATTGAAAATACCAGAATCTATCCCGGATTTATACAGGGTGTAAGAAAACACCCTAGTTATACTTAAGGGGGTGCTTTGAAAATCGCGAAAAAAAAATCCACTCTTTCATACAAAACTGCAGTACCGTCTCGACTCAAATGTATGGGATGGTAGATTTTTACCCGACTGCGCGACACAAAGGAAGGGTAATGTGTTTATCAGCCTATACAACGTGTTAGTGAATTAGCGCAAAACCTCATACACCCCAACTGATTTATAACAAAATAATTAGATTGAAACAATAATTTCATTATTTTGATAATTAAAATTTAAAGTTATTCGCATTTTAAGTTTTGAGGCAAAAATTATTTGTTATCATTTCAGCACTAAAAGAAAGCGCTAACGTACTCATGAATACATTTTTATAATCTTGTTTTGGTAGTAAGTAGGGTGAGTGTGCCTGTGCGGTGGGTTGACATCGGGTTCAGAAAATTTTAAAATTTTCAAAAAGATTATTTAATATTTTGAAAAAAATTACCTATGTTGAAACCATGATAATTCGATTCTGCTCTCGATTCTAAACAAACTACTTTCTAGTTTTGTGTTAATTCATTAACACGTTGTATATGTATGTATCTATGTATGTAATTTAATTTTTTCTCAACGTTGGCTCCATAGTGAAAGTTGTTCAGATGGATGGTCTGAAGCAACCCCTTCAGTATTACTAGGGTGTTTTGTTACACCTGTATAATGGTGACTATTCATACTGAAAAGTGTTGTGTTTGAACTAACAAGTTAAATTACGTTTCTACTATCGTAAAATTAACCTAACACCAAATATGGCTGCGTCACCTAAAATCCTTGAAGACCAATATGACGTCGTAGTCCGTCCCTGTCGCGCGGCGCGCCTCGTCGAGGCGTGAGAGCGGGACGCAGCACACGCGCGCCGACAGCGCGGGGTCGTGGTAGAGCACTCGTGGCTCCTTGTGTCTCGTGTTAGTGTTAGTGTTGGACACGAGCCCAGAGACCACGATGTAGTGTCCACGGTAGGAGCCGCCGAAACATCGCCTGTGGGGTATAATATGAGGTTAGTGTTTTGATTTAAGTTGAGTTTTTGGAAAAGGACAGTGCGCAGTGGGCAGAAGTGGTCCAAGAGCCCCCCCCCCCATAAGTGGCATACTACGTTTGAAAGGGGGTTTAATACAGGATGTAACAAAACACCCTAGTAATACTTAAGGGGGTGCTTCAGACCATCAATCTAAACAACTTTCACTATGGAGCCAATGTCGAGAAAAAATAAAAAAAATCTGCCGTCCCATACATTTGAGTCGAGACGGTACTGCAGTTTTGTATGAAAGAGCTTTTTTTTTTCGCGATTTCGATGTTGGCTCCATAGTGAAAGTTGTTCAGTTTGATGGTCTGAAGCACCCCCTTAAGTATTACTAGGGTGTTTTGTTACACCCTGTATGGAACATTTTTTTCGAAAAGATATTGATGCCGCAGCATCAATATCTTTTCGAGAGAAAAATGATACAGGATGTTTTGTTTAGCGGTTTTTCATACTAATGTTCTATTTAGCCGCTATTTACATCTGTTTCTCGAATTCCTTGTGTCATGTGGATAGTATTATTGTTTTTGATTATATTTATTACGAGCTTTTACCCGCGACTTCGTCCGCATAAATTATATACCAGATTTTAAGTCAGATGATAAGCTATCAAACAAAAAAAGTTTCATCAAAATCGGTTCAATAGTTTTTGCGTGATACTCGAACAAACAAACACCCAAACAAACAAACGAACAAACAAACAAACAAACAAACAGACAGACAAAAATCCAAAAATTGGTGATTTGGAATCAGGGACATCTAAAAACCATATCGTAATTTTTTTTTTTAATGTCTTCAATGTACAGACAAATTTCTGTTACAGTTTTATAATAGTTTAGATTAATGCAAAAGAATCTTTAGCCCTCAAAACACACAACACTTAAAATGAGAAAATCAATGATTCCGTGTTTCGGATGGCACGTTAACCCGTTGGTCCTGGCTAACTATCTCTGGTGGTAGTAGTCGTTACATAAAAACCACGTCCGAGGCCATAAGGCGGTCTGAAAAAACTCGAACACCAGGGCTCTGCCCACACGATAAGAACGAACGGTACGTCCTCCTAGGTCTGCCTCTACCAATATTTCCCTCCACACACGCTTTATTTATACAGGGTGAAATTTATATCATTAGCATCCTTTTAAACTAAGAGTCTACCCATCAAACTTAACAACTTAGATAAGAAGATCATGATTTTGAAAGTGAGATTAAAAAATATAGCACTTCAGCTTACCGGAACTCAGCCCGCAGCTTGTTGTGCTTACAGAGCGCGCAGACCAGCAGCCCCGCGTCGACCAGCACGAGCGCGGGCCCGTGTCGCGCCACGTGTCGCAGCATGTCGCGCGACGACAGCGCCGCGTGTCGCACGACCAGCCCCGCCGGCGCCGCGCCCGAGAATCGCCGCTGCACCCGCTCCCGGTCCTGAGTCACGTGAGTCCACTGTTATAACCTACGAGCTTTGACCCGCGACTTCGTCCGCATAAATTATATACCAGATTTTAAGTCAGATGATATGCTATCAAACAAAAAAAGTTTCATCAAAATCGGTTCAGTAGTTTTTGCGTGATACTCGAACAAACAAACACCCAAACAAACATACAAACAAACAGACAGACAAAAAATCCAAAAATTGGTGATTTGGAATCAGGGACAGGTAAAAACGATCGACGGTCATACGAGCGACTTGGCAGTAGAAAATGTCAAAATTACTATGGAGATTATGCATCTTTCTACTGCCAAGTCGCTCGTATGATTTTCAAAAATCGCACTTCAGGCCAATGTATATGGAACATCTGTTTTTTAGGCGATTTCGATGTAGGCATAAGCATATGCTCTCGACTATATTCCCCGAGGGGGTAGTCAGAGATATTCGATTTCGATTCGTTATTTCGATGTAGGTCCCACAGACAAAGTTGTTCAGTTTGATGGTCTGATCATCCCCTTAAAAAAGTGTCAACATATTTAGAAGGACCCTGTATACGTCCCACTGCAGGGCACAGGCCTACCCTCACGGGCGTTACTCCACCACGCATACCCAATGCAGTTTGTTAGACTTCACAAATACACATTGAATTTCTTCTTCAGAATATGCAGGTTTCCTCACGATGTTTTCCTTCACCATTTGAGAGCAGTCAGTATTACAGTATTAAGTATATAATTTTTCTAACCTATCTACGTAATACTGACTGTTCTCAAACAGAAAAACATCGTGAAAAAACCTGAATACATATAAGAAAATAAATACGCATTGGGCATTGTGGTGGCCTAACGCCCATGCAGTGATCAGATCTTTTTCTTTTACCAAAATACAGACAAAAACAAAATAAAACTACACAACAATAATAAATTGATAGTTTCAAACTCAGATGAGATGAACTATTAAATATAAAATAATCTCAAGGGGCAAGTAAAGGACAAGAAAGAGTCAATGTCTTAATAATATTCATTACGAGTGATAAATAATTCGTGCAATTTTTATAATCAGCTGCAGCTTTAAGCATGAAGGCATTTAATGTATTTCTCACTGTAATGAAAGCCGCAGTTGAAAGTTGAAAAGATAGGGGTTGTAAATGATAACACAGACCTAAATAGAAAACCTCTCTTTTTGAAGGCGGTTTAAAGTAAAATAATAAGCATGTTCTCACCAGATCCATGATCCGGCTGTAGTAACTCTGTTTGCGGTACTCCTCATTCACACCCATCATAGTTGTGTACATTACATGCTTTATGCCATATCTGCAATAACAAGTTATTATAAACTATTTGTACCTGAGTTGATACCTCATGTATTTGAAGGGTGAATAAAACAAAAAGTATGGGATCTAACACAAAAGATCCCACTGGGTCGAAGTGTTGCTGGCTTGCCAGCCCCCACAACAAGTTAAGACAATGTGCCTTCGATCCGCACTTAGCCTACTTAGTTGGTTATTACTCTGTTCATACAATGGTGCAATCTGTATGGAAACTCAATTTTGTATATTTTTCATACAAAATAATAAGTCTCTTGCTAATAGCTACATGGTGCAAACTTTTTGGAACCTCAAAGACTTTTTTTTAATTCTTTTTTTTTAACGGTACTTTTATACAAAAAATTTCTGTATAATATGTCAATCCTATCATACCTTATGTCTAGATCAAGGAATATACTACGCTCTACCGAGAGGTCTAGATTTATATTTTAGTTTATTAGTAGATCAATCCGTCTCTCAAATTATTTAAATTTTACATATATTAGGGGCAAATCTCTAAAACAATGAAGCCTACATTCTTCTGGCACGAATGTATTTTAGTGTCTTTGTCGTTTTCTCCATTAATTATAAAAATTGCTGCTCCAGTTAGCATTTTTCAACTTAGCAAAATGTGGTCATCTGAAGTCACTTCAGAAAATGGCCTACTGCAGCAGTAGGCTATTTTTTCCAGCATAAGAAAGAAACCCAACTACCAGAGTGCCTTGAGCTCTTGATGTTTCATACCTCAGGAAAAAGGTTTGAAGAGAGTTATTTCACAGCAAAGCATGGAGTATTCAGCTATAATAAATAACGATGAACCTTTTCAACAAATAGCACAGGTCAATAGTCCAGGTGGAGTGTCCGAAGCCCTCCTCCCGGCAGACGTCGTCGAAGCTCTCGAGAAGCTGATCCCTCTGCGCCGGCGCCAGCAGCATGATGACACAGGACACGCCGCAGTCCCAGTTGTAGCGTTGCTTGTAGTGCACCAGACTGTGCTCCACATAGGGAGGCAGCGCTGGAGAATTGTACAGGGGGTCAACTTAAATGTGGTACATACAGGGTCCTTCTTAATATGCTGACACTTTTTTAAGGGATGATCAAAGTGAACAACTTTTTCTATGGGACCAACATTGGATAAATCCCACCTAAATCCCCCCTGGGAAGGATACATGCTTGGGTTTGGGTTTGGGTGTTCACATTGAAATAAATTGGAATATTTATCAGTTTAGCTGGCGTACAATGACTGAGACCAGTGAGTAGTAACTTATTATTAATCTGTGACTAAGGTGGCAGCCTAAGGTGGCAGCACATGTCTTAGGACAACCCGACCAAACGTAAGATTAAGATATGTTAAGTAAAGTGAATAAGGAAAGTATTGTGTCGGTGAATAAAGGCAATTTCGTTTTTTATTTTATTTTTAAGGTGGCAGCACTGGCACAGATTAATAATAAGGAGTATCTAGTACTACATACAGTATGGATGGACACTCCTTGGCTCCTACTAACTTTTTACTTCACCCTCTGTATCACCCTCCAGTTACCTGAGCAGTTACCTAAGAACAAGATATAAGGTTCAATTTCTTTGGTTTTGCATGTGCTGACATCATCTTGTCAATTTCTGTTTTTTGTTAGCAGTGTCCAGGGTGTGGCTTAGCAGATAATCTAGCGCTCTTTTTTAACTTTTAATAAAGCAACATTATTTGTGTTTGCATATGCTATATTTTGAGTTTTTTAATTGGAATATAGTAAATATTGATAGCATATTGTAGTGAAAACATGTTCATAGAGTGTGCAGTGTTCGGGAGATTCAAATAAGACGCTTATCTGAAATGTTATCATTATTACAAGGGACCTACTAAATTGACTTACCGGACTGGTGATGATGATGATGAATTATCTTAGTCAAAATTAAATCAGACGTTAGAAGATGAATGGCTGATGATGATAATGATGAATCATGCCTCAAGAATATATTCCTAACGGGGGTGTGTTGCGAGCGAGAGTAAGATTACGTTCGAGAAAACAAACAAAGAACCAAAGTTAATAAGAAAAGAAAATAATAATGATAACTTACTATCGGACTCGGTTTCCGAAGACATGGTGCTGTGTTGTTGTAATTTGTAAGAATGGTAAAGTAGGGTCAGTGGTATAAATGCATTTTCTGGAGGATTATCAGCTTATGAGCTCACTCACCACACCGATTTCTTGGAAATGTTTTGTCAACAACAAAACGTTTCTTTTCACATAACATCCGTGATCCAGGCAGATCAAAAGCTTAAAAGTTCTCGGACTTTCAATCTATATGTATTAATTTACAATATTACACCTTCAAAATTTTTTTGTAAATTTTTTTGTTTCAGGCTATATTTAACTAGATATTTAATATGTGTTTAATAAAAAAAAATCCTTGATTTAATATAGGGCGTATGCAACGATTTTTGCTTTGAATGGAATGGAATACTGTCAAAAGTTGCGTTTCGTTAATTTTGAAATGCGTATTGCGTATGCGTATGCGTATTGCGGGTTATTTATGTTTTTATAAATTGGCAACGTGCTGCGAAAAATCTATTGATTTTTTTAACTAGATATTTAAATCAGTGCTTAATCAGTATGATTTATAGCGTAGATTTGCCTATTTATTACTATTCCATTTACAGGTGATTTCAGCAGAGTTTAGTAGCATAAACAAAACGAAATTTTGACAATGACACTTGTGACAGATAGAAGCACGATAGAAGGCTCGAACAGCTGATTTGGTTTGTTGGTTATATTTTTATTTCGAAAAATCGAAAACGAATATTGTATCGGAAATATTACACAATGGCGCTAAGAAAATCAATTTTAAAATTGATTCACAACGGAAGACCTTTGCGGAGCGTCTACAGGATTCGCTGCTTCAGTGCAGAGACCTCGTCGCAAGAGAGGAGCGAGAAAACCAAACAAACTCACTTCGGCTTCCAGACTGTCGATGAGGAGGAAAAATGGAAGAAAGGTTAGAATATTTTTCCTGCCCATAGTAATTATTCTATACAGACTATATTTCCCGGGGGGATAGTCAGAGATATTCTGAAGAACATCCACGTCGTGTATATTGGCTATAGATAGGTAAGCCGCCTTGAATTTTAAATAAAAATAAATAAAAAAGCCTTTATTCTACTACTTTCATAAATTAACTTACATAAAGGTTCATAAATTAACAATTTCATGCACAAATTAGATTTTTATACATATCATTAAGAAAAAATAGTAATATCATTACATTTATTTGATTTAATTAAATATTATTATTATTGTATTCACCTAATTATAGTATATTATTATTAATTTCATTTCATTTCATTTTCATTCATTCATTAATCGATTAAGTATCATGGCACCTTTCTATTCATCTCCCTTCTGTAGTAGTCGCTTCTTTAGCGTAGGCCTCCCCGCATTTCTTCCAGTATTTTCTAACTCTGGCTTTCCTCATCCAGTCTGGGCCACATCTTTGGACAAATATGTCAGCCCATCTCATTTTTGGTCTTCCTCTTTTCCTGTGACTGTGACGTGGTACCCATTCTATTGCCCTCTTAGCCCACCTAGTGTTGTCTATTCTGCAGATGTGTCCGGCCCAATTCCACTTTAACAATCTTATTCTTTCCACGACATCACAAATTTTTGTTTTCTTTCTTATTTTCGCATTACTTATCTTATCCATTAGTTTTATTCCTAGCATACTTCTTTCCATCTTTCTTTGGCATTTTGGACTTGAATTTTAGGACGTCCTAATTATTTGCGTCGTCCCATATTAGCACGGGGGGAGCTACAATAGTGAAATAAAAGAATTGATTGATACGGGCGAAATCTCTCACTAGTACAGCGCAGCGGTGTGCCGGTGAAGTGTAGCGTGCTGTTGCTTTAAGAATCAAGATACGAACCATTTAGTCCAACACTTAGTGCTTCGAAACGTTACCGATAGATGGCGGAAGCTGTATATCAGCGTTCCACTTAGAATGTTCTAAGATATGTTCTAGTATAGTACAGATATTCTGTCCATTCTCCATTGTGACTGGGAGTGCGCCTGTCGCCTCTTATAATGGAGAGTTGGTACAAAACAAGTCTCGAAATTGAAGCATGCAGGTTTCCTCACGATCTTTCCCTTCCCAAATATTTTCAATGTGCAGACACAGTTCTGTTTCAGTTTTATGAATAGTGTAGATATTATATTGGATTTTCATACGAGAACAGAATTCCTTCGACAGAATATCTATTGAATTCAAAATAAAGTATCTTAACATAATGTTTCAGTGCACGAAGTGTTTGAGACGGTAGCGGAGAAGTATGACGTGATGAATGATGCGATGTCATTCGGTGTCCACCGGCTGTGGAAGGATATTCTGATGCAGCGGCTCTCTCCCACTCATGGCACGGACCTGCTCGACGTAGCTGGAGGCACTGGTAAGGACGGACTGTTATTTTGAATACCTACTAAATATAAGTACTGTGTTCAATTCAGAAACGAATATCGAATATCTTCAATAAGTTATAAGATTTTTGACACCAGTGTGGCTTCTCAGAAGTTAAACTTATTTAATACTTTCGCTGCTAAGCTCAATATCGTGAACCTCACGCAGTGCTAAAACTGACGCCCCTCGTAGGTTGTGCGTACAGTCGTAACATAGACAGACCAATGCGGCTCACCTCATGGATCGCCCGCACATGCGTTAGGTTTGAGTGACTCACGCTGTAGGTCATGAGCACAGGCACCCCTCGTAGGTTGTGCGCTCAGTAGTAACGGTGAAACGATAAACTGGCTCGTCTCGTGGGTGACCCGCGCAGGCGTAAGGTTGTCGGTGACTCGCGCGGTAGGTCATGAGCACAGGTGAAATGCAATTGAACTGACTTGTTACGTGGGTTTCTAACTTCTTCTTCTTCAGCACTGCGGCCCATTTGTCGCCGACCTACGACGTAGGTCGTCAGCAGTGAAAGTGTCAACATAATTGATGAGTTAATGTTGATTTAGAAACAAAATGTGTTTTTTTGTCTAAGGTTTTTTTTTGTAGTGATGAAAGAACATACTGCATTGTTTATAATAAAAAATGCATGACTAATGTTCTTTTTAATATTCACTATAGCAATTCTTTGCGTACATAAAACATACTTAAATGCCCCATAGGGGGCAAAATCGGTCTGTGCCCCGGGCGGCAGAAAGCCGCAATAACTAATGATGATAGTAATTTGCAGGTGACATATCGTTCCGCTACATAAACTACCTGAAAAATCTTGGACCGGCGCCGGCGGGCCGAGCCAGCAGTGTCACCGTGTGCGACATCAACCAGGCCATGCTGGACGTGGGCCGGCTGAGAGCTCACAAGTACTTATATCTAAACTATTATAAAACTCTAACAGAAGTGTGTCTGTACATTGAAGATATTTACAAAAACGAGATTATGATATGGTTTTTAGATGTCCCTGATTCCAAATCACAATTTGGATTTTTTGTCTGTCTGTTTGTTTGTTTATTTGTGTAACAAAACACCCTAGTAATACTTAAGGGGGTGCTTCAGACCATCAAACTGAACAACTTTCACTATGGAGCGAATGTCTAGAAAAAAAAAAATCTGCTGTCCCATACATTTTAGTCGAGTCGGTACTGCACTTTTGTATGGGACAGCTGACATTTTAATTTTTTCTCGACGTTGGCTCCATAGTGAAAGTTGTTCAGTTTAGGTTGCGTACGCCTCGTAGCACGCACACACTGACAATATCTCCGCGTAGCCCCGTCTGGCGCTACCTTAGATATCGTCGGACCTAACTGGCGGGTCTGGCGAGCACACATACAAGCCGCGTTTGGTACCATTGTATGAAGATGGATTACTGTCTTATACTGTGCCTAGACTATGGATAAAAATTGCTAATTCCTATGAAGATAGCATATTCTCACGCCTGTATCCCACTGTGGTAGGCAGTGACAACCCTAGGGGACCGTGTTATTTGTCTGAGGAGACTATAATAGTAATAAAGCCTTAAAAAAATCAATGAGTTGGATGTGAATAAATGGTGTGAAACAGTGGGCCACCATACAGGTACGTTACTACACAAGACTTGTAAAGTTAGTGGTGTTGACTACTAAATTAAACTTATATGCATAAATCAACTAATGAGATTCTGCTTCTTATTGTGTGGGTAGAGCCCTGGTGTCAGAGTTTTTTCAGACCGCCTTACGGCCTCTGACGTGGTTTTTATGTAACAACTACTACCACCAGAGATAGTAGCCGGGAGCAACGGCGTAACGTGCCATCCGAGGCACAGAATCATCTTTCTTTTCAGACAATCAGGTAATTCAGCCTGCAATGTTCTAACCAACTGGGGGAAAACGCACAGTACAAAGTGACATATCACTAGGTGTCCCCCGTGGGAATCGAACCCACGACCTCAGTGTCGAGAGCCAATGCTCTTAACCATTAGACCACGGAGGCATCAGGAACTACTTATAGGTAAACCATTTATCTCGCGGAACGCCCGCGGGGCAAGAGGTAGGTGGGCGCGGGGGCTTTACAGGCGTTTCGGGGGTAAAGGCGCGCGCGCGCGGCAGGGAGTACAAGTGACGTTTCTCGGAACAAGGAATTATGTGTGTATCGATACCCGCGCCCACCCCCCTCTTGCCCCGCGGGCGTACCGCGAGTTATTTGGTTTACCTATAATGAGATTTAGAAAGAAAGAAAGAAAATTGCTGACCGAATGCTGCCCCTGCTATGCTTGCTTGAATGATTTACCATAATATTTGTTTTAAGACAGGGCTTCACGAAGGAGGCGACGGGTGTGGACATAGATTGGTACTGCGGCGACGCGGAGTCCCTCAAGCTGCCCGACGAGGCCTACAGCGCGTACACTATCGCGTTCGGCATCAGGAACTGTACACACATCGACAAGGTGAAGAGAACAGACTAGGCGTAGTGCTGCTTTGGTAGTCGCCATATAAATAACTTAGAAAAATCTAAGCATTTAAGTTTACACAATGAAAAAATAATACTTTCCGTGCGAATTACATTATTCCAGTCCAGCGATCGAATCCAGCGCTTTAATGCTACTGGAATAATGTAAACCGGCATTGGAATGTATACCTACATTACATTCAATGATTGCATTGGAATGTAGGTATACATTCCAGTGCCGGTTTACATTATTCCAGTAGCATTCCATTCCAGCGCTGGATTTAAATCCAATCTAATGATTGGCTGTCTGATTTTGAATCTAGCGCATATCATCCAGTCCAATACTGCGCTGGATTGACTCCCTGGATTATTGACTGGAATAATGTAAACCAGGCTTAATATCACTGGCGGACTAAGGGGGGGGGGGGGGGCGGAGGGGCGGTCCGCCCCGGGCCCCCAGTCCTGGGGGGCCTCCGAATCTCGAGAAGAGAATCCCTTTTTAATCAAAACCAAAATAATGACGTTTATACAGCAAGTAAAAACACAGTTTAGAGTTGGAGGCCCGGGCCTCAGGCGGCCAGAAGCAGAACAGGTTCTGAGACTGCAGTTTGAAGTTGGAGGCCCCGTACGTTAGTCATTGAAAGTCAAGAAAAGAAATAGAGTCAAAAATACTGCGAATTTGCGAGCTCGCTGCGCTCGCTAAATCTTTTTCAAGTTGTTATGCAGTTAGCATAATTATGAGTTCGCTTGGCTCGCTCCGGAGGCCCTGGCCTCCGGTACTGGGACTGCAGTTTGAAGTTGGAGGCCCCGTAAGTTAGTCATTGAAAGTCAAAGAAGGAAATAGAGTCCTAAATATTGCGAATTTGCGAGCTCGCTTTGCTCGCTCAATCTTTTTCAAGTTGTTATACAGTTAGCATAATTATGAGCTCGCTTCTTGAAAGGTCAATGTGGTTGGAATTAGAATGTGTTTCGAAAATTTGAGCTTGCTTCGCTCGCTTGGTTTTTTTGATAGCTTTCTGTGCTTTGAGACTGAGTTCATGCTACAACCCAGTCATAATTAAAGAATCGTTCGCTCCGGTTTTAATTTTATACGCCAATATACTCACCTACTCTATTTCAACATGAGCTCTACAATCGAGTTATAATAAGCATTATATTATAAGCTCATTTCAGCTATTTGTTTAATACATCAATCGCCTCGATTTTGGCATGAGCTAAAAAAGTCGAGTAATAATGAAGCAAAATCTCGAGCTCGCTTCGCTCGCTCCTAACTAGACACATTGCACTAAAATCTTGAGCTCACTTTGCTTGCTCCAGAATTCAGTGAAGTCTCGAGCTCGCTTCGCTCGCTCTTGGTTTTGGATGGTACCTATGTCTTTTCATAGTATACAGTTGCAGTTGCAGTTGCACTGTTGGTGTGCAGTTAAATCTTGAGCTTACTTTGTTCGTTCCAGATTTTAAGTCGTAAAAAAACTCGAGCTCGCTTCGCTCGCTCAATGATTTAAATCTTATTCCACTGATCTCATTATATTGCAGTACAATTTCACTTAGCTTTGCCCGCTCCAGAATTCAGTGAAATCTCGAGCTCGCTTCGTTCGCTCTAGGTTTTACATTGTACGAATGTCAGGCTCGCTTCGCTCGCTCCGTGTTGTAGGACTTGGATCTCCCTGGGACAAAATACTTGCTACCTATGCCTATGGAAGGAAGGGGCTCCGATGTTAAGTTTTTGCCACGGCTCGAAAGAATTGTAGATATCAATTTCTGGAAAGACCAGGGGCCTCATTTAATTTTGCCGCCCCGGGCCTCCAGCGGGCTTAGTCCGCCGCTGCTTAATATTCCACGGCGCGCCGGGGCGCTGGCACGGAATAAAGCACGGGTGTATTTTTTCGAACCGGAGTCCGCGTTTTCTTTTTCCTTGGCATTTAGGACGGCCGCACATTATCAGAAATTTCTAACAGAAAAATTCTGACGCTCGCCGGAAGCACCCCGCATACTATCAGAAATTTTGATCCGGCAACTTTTGAGCCCAGTCGTGTTTCATATTTCAATCAACGCACATCGACCCAGTGTTGCCACCTTGGCCCTTTTGGGGCTATAATTCAGTCAAATTGTGTTTTTACTCGGAAAGTTTTGTGGTAGTTCTGATTTCTTCCATTCTATATGTATTTTGGGGTGCTGAATCCAAATCTGAGGTTTGCTAACAAAATTTAATTGACAAAATCACAAAAAAAGTTAAAAGTTCTGTTTGTTTTTTTCCGGAATTTTGCTTAAAACTCTGAAACTATTAACGTTGAGTAAATGACCTGTTTACAGAAAATAAATATACCTGAAGTGCGATTTTTGAAAATCATACGAGCGACTTGGCAGTAGAAGATGTCAAAATTACTATGGAGATTATGCATCTTTCTACTGCCAAGTCGCTCGTATGATTTTCAAAAATCGCTCTTCTGACTTTTATTTCTATCACATGAACATGACACTCAAAAATATCGTAGATCTAGGATAATTATCGCAAGTCTTTCAATACCTCATCCGAATTTCTGATAGTGTGCGGGGCGTAATACAAAATGTATGGCTAACACGCCTTCCGTCAGAAAAATTCTGACGTCCGGCTGAGGTGCCGTCCGGTGTGCATCAGAAGCGGACGACCGGTCAGAATTTTTCTGACAGTGTGCGGGGTCTAATACAAAATGTATGCACCGAGTGCCTTCCGGCGAGCGTCAGAATTTTTCTGTCAGAAATTTCTGATAATGTGCGGCCGTCCTTAAACATCACTGCCACACATTGCCACTACAGCTATCTTCCTCACCAAACATTTTCCAAGATATCTTCTTTATAAGAAATGGTACATAATTTTATAGCATTGTTATAAAGCGCTTTATAAAAGCTCTAAGTATAAAAACTTTAATCATAAACAAGATCTCAAGACACCTCGCCATGTTGCGGAAAATCAATAGAACTAATGTTTGTACTTATACCTACTAGAAATATCGTAATTTTAAAGGTTGATCGTAGCGCCTCAAAATCAGGTTTTGAATTTTTCTGCTGGTCACGCTCGTTCAAGGAGACGCGGCGCTTCACGCGGCGCGTCAAGCGTAGGTATTCTCCGTTCATGGTTCCGTCCGCGGCGCCCGCCGCTACACTCGCCGCGGCGACCGCCGCTTCGCTTGCCGCGGCACCCGCAGCTTTTTTTTTGCATCCTGTCAGTCTTTATATAAGCTATACTACTTGGTCGTATTCGTAGAAAGAGTAAGTAATAGACGGAAGAACGTGTTTTGCCCGTTTACAACTATAGCCGTGTTGCCCGCCGCGTCACTAGCCGCGGCGCCCGCCACATGCGACGCCTCAAATCAAACAAAAGCATGCAAAAACGCATCTCCGTGAACGCTCTCATACATCTTCATATGTTTGTTTTTCCGGCAGCCCGCGCCGCGTGAAACGCCGCCTCTCCTTGAACGAGGCCTTAGACATTTAGTGACAATCACAGCGTTTAAACGCCCACCAGTCACTTCTGCTTGGTAACTATTAAATAATCTGTGCTTCTGCCCGCGTCCCTCGCTGCCAATGCACCTCATAGGACGTATACATTAAATAAATGCTGATGATCATATGATGATAGGTGCTGGAGGAGGCGTACCGGGTGCTGCGGCCGGGCGGGCGCTTCATGTGCCTCGAATTTAGCCAGCTGTCCAACGAAACTATGCAGTGGTATGTTAATGTTACATTTATATATTTCCATACTTATACAGGGCGAAATTGATATGAGTAGCATCCTTTTTAACTAAGAGTCTACCCATCGAACTGAAAAACTTCTACTATGGAAGCAAACCGATCGGAGCAAAAAAAAAGCTGCTGTTGCATACATTTGAGTTGAGAAGGCGTTGCAGTTTAGTATTGGAACAGCTGACTTTTTTTTGCTCCCATAGTAAAAGTTGTTCAGTTTGATGGGTACTCTTAGTTTAAAGAATGCTAATAATATCAATTTCACCTTGTAATAGTCAGACTTTGTCAAGCCAAAATAAATGCAAATATGACCTTATAAAGTAGCCCTTTGCTGTTTGGGCTTCCTATAATTGCGGGCCCTATCAAACAAGCTTTTTGGAGCGTAGGCGTATCTGTGCAATATTTCTGAGATGCGGCGAAAACGCTCAGACAATGCCTGTACTTAAAAATTACGGCGAATCAGTTGCGATGTTTAACCGGTGCAGTTCCGATGATGTTACCACAACGCCTACGCTCAAAAATGGCTTGGGGGATGTCTCGTAAGGGTGCCTGTCCATTGACGCGGAGATAGGTGGCGGAGCGGAGAAACGAGGAAATATTAACCAATCAGGATTGCATAAAATCTCGGCCGATATATTTCCCTGTTTCTCCGCTCCGCCGCCTATATCCACGTCAATGGTAATGCAGCCTAGCCTCGAATCCACTAGGCTCGCAACACTAGACGCTCAGCATATTCGGCAACGTTGCAAAACAACGGTCAGTTGCCACTAAGCGCTCTCACAGACGAGCGACACTTTGCGGTCGCCGGGTGTCGCGCGACCGAAACTGTATGAGCGCGACGCTCTGCGACCCACCGCGACAGCAAAGTGTCGCTCGTCTGTAAGAGCCCTAAGTGTTCCGCGCTAACTTTAAACAGGTGTTGCCAAATGTTTCCTAGTGGATACGAGGCATTAGGTTCTACCACAGTAATTACACGGGTTCTACCCAACCAAACTTCTGTTGCGTCGTGTTAACTGTGGTCCCAACGCTATGCGCAACTGGTGGGACCACAAGTATTATTTTACCTGTAGTAAAGAACTGTGACCGTGTGTTGCAGGCTGTACGACCAGTATTCGTTCCAAGTGATCCCGGTGATGGGGCAGCTCATAGCGGGCCAGTGGAAACCTTACCAGTACCTCGTAGAGAGCATCAGACAGTTTCCTAACCAGGTGACTTGTTAATCATTCAATCAAACAACTTTATAAATTGTGTGACTTGAAAAATTTAAGATCTGCCGAATTTACGCGACGTAAATTACGCCAACTGAAAGATTTATGTCAAACGATCTGTCAGATAAGCTATTAAGAAATTATCCAGAAGTGGTGTAACTTAACAGTGTTCCAGAACCTCCCGATTTTACGGGAGATCTACCGATTTCCGACCCCATCTCCCGATCTACCGTAACGTGGTCAATTTCTCCCGATTTTTATGATTCTCTGAATAATTCATAATAAAAACCAAACTTTCTTCTAAAAATTATAATAATTAATGCACCCATTGATTTTTGAATAAGTTTTCATTATTGCATTTTGTTTGTTTTCTGTCAGTAAGAAAGTCTAGGGTATTTTTCAGGTAATGATAAATTAAAATACAATATTGCATGTTATTGTATATATTGTTACCTACTAATCAACCTTCTAACAAAATTATGGATTTTTTGGTCTGAAATAAATGAGTAAGTATTTCATAATTTAATATCAAACAAATAAAATTAGGATTTAGTTAGGTACAGTAGAAGTGGGGAAATTATTGCAATACGGATTTAGTTACAGGTTTTTAAATAAAGAAGACAAAACACTTAAAATTTTTAGAAAATGCCCTTTTCTCTATGAAAAAAATAAAATATTATGTTTAAATTAAGTTTTAAAGCTTTTTAAATTATTTTTTAATTACATCGTATAATACTTTTGATGATAATATTGATAATCTGTACAAAAAAACCTTTAAATTAGCTTTATTTACAAGAAATTTCAAAATCTCCCGATTTCTCCCGATTTTTTGACCACACTTCTACCGAATTCTATTTTTTTGTTTCGGGAACACTGTAACTTAATCTTGCTCCTAGTTTATAACTTGAATTAGGAAAAGATATCAAGTATTTGATCATGATCGAGCAACCAGGGCATTATTATTTTCTTGTGTTTGGGGTACAACTTTTATTTTATTCCATGTCCATTCCATTTATTGTTTTGGCATAGCAATCACCTATCTGTCAGTTAGCATGTCGTGTATTTATGTGAATTTTCATGCAAATAAATTCTGCATCCATAATTGACGCATCATAACATGATACTTGTTTTGTAAGTATTAATTTTACTTTTCCAGGAGAAATTCAAGACAATGATAGAGGATGCAGGTTTCAGACAGGTCACCTACGAGAACCTAACATTCGGAGTCTGCGCCATACATTCTGGCTTCAAGATATAGCGTTACTACATTGATTCTAGTCCTATTTATACAATATAGTTTTATATGTGGTGTGTGAATGAAAAAGTAAATAAAAGATAGTATTTTTTAATGTTGATTAGTCCTTATTTATACAATAGATAGGGTGTTAGGGTAAACAGTTGCATTACTTTAAGTTTAAGGGGTGAATTGTACCCATGATACTGAACAACTTTCCCTAAGAAACCTATGGCAAATAAGCTAAATTTTGTGGACCTTCCATACTAAATGCAATCAGCTGATCGAACGTTTATCTGCGGCGAAACGGACGAATCTTCAGAAGAATTAAAACTAAATCAGTTTCGTTACAATTACCCCTTAGGCGCTGTCCTATTGCCATCGCTCGCGCGATCATGCGTTCGTCCGACGAAAATCATTGTGCCACTGTGCGTTTAAACATACTTATATCTGAATTAAAATAGAACAATTCGATCGCATCTCATGATAGCACGACCTTTTATAGGATATTCCGCAGATATAAGTATGTTTAAACGCACAGTGGCACAATGATTTTCGTCGGACGAACGCATGATCGCGCGAGCGATGGCAATAGGACACCGCCTTAGAGTAATGCAACTGTTTACCCTAACACCCTGTAGTTATTATGCATTATTAGGTGTCAGAATGAAAAGATAAATAAAAGATAGTATTTTTTTAAAGATATTTATTAAGTCCATCAAACTGTGTTGGTCTTTGGAATGCAGATCCAGTACCTAAATTACAATTTCACTCGTTAAAACTATGATATCGTCATACATCGGCCGCGGCCTACTCCCAAACATTCAAAATTCATTATTATTATACAATTTGTGATTTACTTTGTGTACTATTTACCTAATAAGAAAAGGAAACACTCGTCACAATAACTAGTAGAAAGAGGTCATCGATATAAAATTCAGACATCAGCTATCATCCCTCGCCACGCTCTCTGCTTGCACTCTGTATGGGTGATCTGAACCGAGCGGAAATCAGGCGGTGTTATATTGAACTTTACCAGTGTTGAAAAACAGTTCAGAATTGTAATTCATTCAAAGTCAGGTGTTTGTCCATTAATTCGAAACTTAGAGACAGGTTTTCATACACTACTGTTTATTGAACCATCGGAACACTTTGGGTTTTGTTGCTTTTCATCAATTTCTGCAAATTCGCTGCATTTCCGCATTTTATTTTTATGGAATTCCGTAGTTATTTTACCGAAATTCTTATGGAAAGATGTTACTGTAAATTACAGAATAACAACTGAACCTAACTGTTGTGAAGCTTGGAACTTCGATGAAAAATTTTATTTCATTGAATTCCATAGTTATTTTACCAATATTCCTATGGGAAAAAAATCGATGTTACGTAAATTACAGAATAACAACTGAACCTTACTAATGTGAAGCTTGTTGTTGAATGTTGAACTTCAATGAACATTGCTGTAAGAGCCTGTTTATGGTTGACCTACATTTGTCAGTACGGAATCACATTTTTCATGGTCTACCCTTTTTTGTCGATCAGGAACTTCATTTGCTAGAGTGAGAAAGATCGTGCGATGCAGCTATCTTTCTCGCTCTAGCAAATGACATTCCTGAGCGACAAAAAAGGATAGAGCATGAAAAAATTCGATTTCATGATGACAGACATGGGTCAACGATTACAATGCTTCAATTTAGTGTCATTAATAGAAATTTTTGCACGGTTTGCTGGAAGAAAACTCTTTTAGAGTTAAGCTCCCCTTAGTACATCACTCGGGGATGGATACCCAAAACCAGGAGATCTTAGGTTTCTTCCCCTCAATGGTATTGCCTCCTTCATTGACCATGCATTTGAAGGGTGAAGAAAGCAAAAGGTATTGGGGCTAACACAAAAGATCCCACTGGGTCGAAGTGTTGCTGGCTTGCCAGCCCCCACAACAAGATAAGATAAGATAGTACATCACAACTTATTTTAATTTTTCATAATTATGTTGTTTTTTGTGTACAATAAAGAATTTTTCTGAACATTGATAAAGTGCAATATGACGCCGGTAATTATAAACGCAGATGTCCCGCGAGGTTCGAAGGAGCCCCACTAGGCTCGGTCAGCATGCCAGTATGACTGTTAGGTCTAACACACTAATGAGCAAGCTACGTCCTCTCCATACAACGGTGTACCTACGTCTAGGAAAACGCAGACATCGAGAAGCAAATAAAGTGTGAGTTAAGGATATCCAAACAAACATTAATTTTGTACCGAGCGTGCACTCAACATAAGTTATTTGCAAAAATTTCAAAATCATACCCAAAGATCCGTGATCCAGGCATCCGGGTCCAGTCCGACGGCACATTAACAAAGAGTCTACAGAATCCGTCACTCGGTACGATCCAACTAGTGATCCGGTGATCCGGCTGTCCTATCCGTGCTCCGATCCTAACGATCCTTTATCCGTCCTCGGTCTACGGCCTCCTGACTCACACCTCCAGCCCATCCAAGCACATCCAACGAGTGAACGATCCACAGTGGATGAAACAAAAGAAAATACTTTTTGTTATACATGTCAACTTACAATTATATGTTATGTGTCTGGTGCTGTAACGTACCGAACCCGACCATTACACGTCACATCCAGCGACTAAAAGCTAACTACATTCGTGTAAAGGAAATTACATAATTATTTCTTCAGATAAATTAAGACAAACATAATTTAAAAACATGCTAAACAGTGTCAGTGCAACAAAAGATCCTAGTAATATTTAATAACAATTAAACTGAACAACTTTCACCGTGGAGACAATCTCTAAAAAGGAGACAATCTCGAAAAAAAACTGCTGTCCCCCCACATATGAGTCGAGTCAGTACTGTACTTTTGAATGTAATGGCAGACTAAGGGTTAAACCTCATCTGGCAGCACCGCATCGCCTTTTTCTGTCGCTCCATCCTTTTCTGTCACTTAGGAACTTCATTTACTAGAGCAAATAAAATGCGGTCCTGCGGCGTACGATCGCGTTCCGTCTATCTATTCGAAAAAGGCGATGCGGTGCTGCAAGATGAGGTTCAACTCTAATTTTATTTTTTCCCGATGTTGGCTCCATAGTGAAAAATTGACAGTTTGACAGTAAATATTACCAGAGCCTTTTTTAAACCCTGAATATATGTGTTGGATTCTAAAAGATATAAAATCGCAAGTCGGCCGGCGGTGAATGGTTCAGTTCGGTACAGTGCCGCGGTAGTGGTAGTGGTAGTATAGCTACAGTAGTAACGTAACCGCCGCGCCGCCGCCCGCCGCCGCCGCCGCCGCACTGTCGACAACATCACCTTCAGTAAAGCCACAACACGCCGCTAGCCCTTCACCGCGACAAAGTCTCCGTAAGAAGCTACTTACACCGATCCAAGGTAAAGACTGCTTGTCGGTGCATCCATGATAGTTCAATTCCTAATTCCAATGCTGGGTTAAGACCTTCCCAAAATGTTTTCCATGTCAAAGTATAAGAAAGAGTACTACTCTGTACTACATACAGTATGGCCACTCCCTGCACTCCACCAATTTTAACTTCGCTTGGTAGGAAGCAAGACTAAGAATGTAGACAATGGCATATTCCTGTCTTGTTCGCTCGCACTCTTACCTCTTCATATAATTTTTCCCATTTGTATGAAATGACAGCTAAGTGTCCAATGTGTGGTAATTGATTGTGCGGCTTACGTCCGTCTGCTCCCTAGATTGTAAGTAGTTGATTAGACTATGATCGATTATTATTATTATTATTTGATTTATCGTCGATTTTGAACGATTGTTCAAGTGTTAAAAATATATTAGCAAAAGTTACAAAGTTTAGGTCATACATAAGACATTAGTCCTTTAAAGGATAAAGCAATTATTGTCGATTCCTTTATTTACAGTTGTATGTTGCTGACAAACTAATTTTGATACGATTTCGAAGAAACTTTCGATATTTTTGTCGCAAAAAATATGTAAAACAATCACCAAATACATTAGGAGTTCAAATTCTATCACTAAATTAAATTTTATCATCTACAAAGTTAATTAGGTTCTATAATGACATTTATTCTTTCACAACATTTTAAAGACATTAACCTAGGCATCCTAGGCATTTATTTTTTTATTTATTATTGGTGGTTGGGCTATTGCAAGCAAGGGTCGTTATGTAACACTGCGACCATCGCTGATCTTTTGTGTTCGCCCCAAGCTCACCCATATTTTACGCATACCTCCGAACTTACGATATTTTCTTTTCATTCTCGGAAATGCAGGTTTCCTCACGATGTTTTCCTTCACCGCCGAGCTAGTAAATGATAAATACAACCGTACATAATTTCCGAAGAACTTAGTGGTACGGGCCTGGAATCGAACCCCGTCCTCATGATTGAGGCGCTAGCTCTCTTCCGTATGGGCTATCATCGCTCTCTAAAATATCCTAGGCATACCTAATTGACTCTCAACAGTAAAGGAGAACATCATGAGGAAACCTGCATATACTGAAGAAGAAATTCTGTTGCGTATGTGAAGTCTACCAATTAACATTGGGCATGCGTACGCCCGTACACCGTCCTTGAGGGCATGTCTGTGCCCTACAGTGGGACGTGTAAGACTTGACAGCAGTTTGTTAAGAGCCAGCAAAGTCTTAAAGTATGTATGTAAGCAAGCTATACCTACCGTAGAGCGCGCCCAACCGAGTATGAATCGTAAGCATAGATATGAACAACAAAACGTGTCAATTTCTCTTTCAACTAGTAACAAATAAAACGCGTTCTTATTGTGTTAGGAGACGAGTGTTAAGTATGAATGTGGATATGTGGATGGCTGTGGTAGGAGAGGGAGGCCGAAGAAAAGATAAATGGAGGGTGACATATCGCGCCGACTCCTAATAATGGGAAATAGGCAAGAGAATGATGATATTGTATCAATGAGCATTTTCAAGAGCAATATTTAACCTTCTATATTTTTGCATATACATTTGGAAATTTTAAAGAAAATTCTACACTAGCGTTATTGAAACACTGAAAGGACAACGCCCGATCCCGTTTCGCCTCAATTCTGGTAAATTTGAATTTTATAAGAAATGCTACAATAGAAAAGCATAATTTCCATTTCCTTGGGAAGTATGATATTCCTCCTATTATGTGTATAATTTTAGCTATCACACTCTTTGTATGTGTTCTTTGATCATACTTATTCGTTTGTTGTGAAACGAATACATTTCATTACGTGGGCAATGCCTTTTGACAATCATTGGCTTACGCTCGGCGCAGAGATGCACGCGCTCTATAACTTGCTTATACATACTCTAAGCAGCAAAGTATAATAAAGGTGTAAGTGTAGTGTAGTGTACAGACCAGCGTGTAGTGGTGGCTCAGTAGTTGTGGTCGCGGGAGCGGCTGCGGGAGCGACTGTAGCTGCGGCGCACCGGCGAGTACGTGGGCGAGCCGCGCCGCCGCGGAGAGTACGAGCGCGACCTGTTCACATTACATATTATTATTAACTCGTCAATATGTTAGCGTAAGGGTAAGGTTTGCACTCTCTTTTATAATGAGAACTGGTAAGGTTGGGAACTCTCTCCGTGCATCTGTTTCCAAACAAATACAGTCAGAATATTTTTATAATTATAATAAACGAGCTTTTACCCGCGACTTCCAGTGTTGCCACCTAACCTCCGGACCAAGTAGCTAAACCCTACCCAAAAAGTCGCTAGATACTGGAAATTTCACTGTCGCTAAAGTGGCTAAAAGTGGCTGAACAAAGAAAAGTTTAAAAAAATACATAAATATGCTAAGACGCAGTTTAATTGGATCAATAATGCTGATTTACAATCATTTATTCTATAAAATTATGCTTTTTTATAATTTTTTGAATAGAAATATGGAATTTTGAGTGAGTTCTTGTAACCCATTCTATTACTATGTTGATGTTTTACAATTCTCATCGTAGAAAATAGCCTTTTGACTTCTACGTTTAGGTAAACAGAATTCAAAAACAGTAAAAATCACTCTAAGAACCCTTTAAAATAACTAACTAACAACTAACTAATAACTTTTTAACTTTAGCTTAATAAATTGGTATTTATTAATAAATAAATAAAAAAGTGGCTAGAATAAGTGGCTAAAACATTTCAAGCCACCAAATATTTTTTTAGTAGCTGACAAGTTCAAAAATGTTGCTAGATCTAGCTAAGAAGTGGCTAAAGTGGCAACACTGGCGACTTCGTCCGCATAAATTATATACCAGATTTTAAGTCAGGTCATAAGCTATCAAATAAAAAAAGTTTCATCAAAATCGGTTCAGTAGTTTTTGCGTGATACTCGAACAAACAAACAAACAAACGAACAAACAAACAAACAAACAAACAAACAGACAGACAAAAAATCCAAAAATTTGTGATTTGGAATCAGGGACATCTAAAAATCATATCGTAATCTTTTTTTTGAAAATATCTTCAAAGTACACACACTTCTGTAACAGTTTTATAATAGTTTAGATAAATAAGAGTTAATAGGCTTTTTCTGGGTGAGCGCACTACATTCTCAGCATCATCTAAACTTCCCGTCAGGTTAGCTTGAAGCCAAAAAAAAGGTTTTAGGTGTAGAGTAAGGTCTTGTCATCCGTACGAAGCAATAGATATAAGCAATTACATTCTACATACAACGCGCTCTGTTAACAGGTGCCCAAAGACAGACGGTAGGCTAATGCCCCAGAGACTAGGACAATAAAGGTTGAAGATGAAGGTACATAACATAGCACAAGACGTACCTATCGCGATCGCCGCTGTAGCGGTCAGCACCGCCCCCGCCGCCGCCTCCACCGCCGCCGCCGCCGTAGTCCTCCTTCACACGAATGTACGACACCTCGCCCTGTGGGGACAATAACTATGAGTACACATGTATTGGGTGACTGTTTAATGGGAATTCTTGAAGAAAGTTGCTTCTTCTCATTCTCATTCTCATGTGAACAGAGCCCTGCCTAGCTAGTACGCCAACCCGCGATGATACAGCTATATGAAATCTTTTATCTCGCTCGTTTGTTCGCGAACAAACGAGATAAAAGACGTGATATAGCCGTATCACGGCTATCGCAGGTTGACTTACTAGCCATGCTGGTGTCCGAGTTTTTTCAGACTGCTTTACAGCCTCCGACGTGGTTTTTATGTAACGACTGCTACCACCAGAGATAGTAGCCGGGACTAACAGCTTAACATGCCATCCGAAGCATGTTTCTTTCGGACAATCCTGTGATTCAGCCTGTAATGTCCTAACCAACTGGGGAAAAACGCACAAAGTGACATATCACTAGGAATCGAACCCATGACCTCTATGTCGAGAGCCCAATGCTCTTTAAGAAAGTTGCTGTACCGGCTGCATAGCAATGCAATATCACATCTGAGCTCTCTTTCTATTTGGTCGTGAATGAACGAGATAAAATGCGCGATATATTCTTATCGAGGGCATCATGCAAACCCCACTGACATGGAGCAAAACTTTGTTGAAGGCAAAAAAAGTTATTAATTTGCTGTTAGAATATTTACAATGATTTTTCATACAGAATCCAGAACCATCTGCCTAAAGAGTCTTCTGAATCACCAAAGTAAGAAATACCTCTAAAACAAGCACTGATCCAAAAAGCACGAACATCTTCGTTCAACTTAGATTACAGATTGAAAACAGAAGCACCCAACATTCGAACAGCACTCACCTCATGGCTCCTAAATCTAGAATCATCCAGTTTCTTGACAGCGTACTTCATATCCTCGTGCCTCAGGAACTCAACGACGCCAGTGCCATCCTTAAACGTGTCAGCGAAGCAGACGTCTCCGGCCTCGCGCATGTGGTCCTTCAGGTCCTGCCAGGACCCGGAGGGCGGTAACCCTGTGACCTTTAAAGATAACCTTGTTATTTATTATATGTTCGCAAAAATGTTTCTCTTTTCTAAAAACAGTGACGTAATACGATAATTATAATTACAGCTGGGCATAGGCCTCCTTTTTATTGTGCTACTCCTTACGGTCCTGTGCCAATCTGATTCATGTTTGACTTGGCTATCCTTACAATTTCATCTGCAATATCAAAATATTTCGGTGGTCCACCGGCTGTCTTTCCTGCTAGCCAAATGTCCTGCCCATCTCCACTTCAAGATTGTAATCAGGTCTCCAACGTCGTAGACCTTAGTTCTTACGATAATTACAATACAAGAAATAAAAATATTGTATTTGTAGTTTGTATATTTTGTATCTCCTCTAGTTACTGACGTGGTGGAAGATTAAAAATGATGACGTCAGAATGTAATCTATGTGATATTATGTAGTTATAGCACAGTGTCACTATAAGCCTCACAGTATGGCAACGCTCTTGATGGCGGGCGATGCCGCCACCCCCCGGCGCTGCGTTCGAGTACTTATGCTGTCATGCGCAGATATGCAAGGCAGTAAGTACAAACACCATACAGATCTCAAGATCCTCTCTGTTGCTCTGCGCAAGTACATCCTCTGCCGTACTGTAAGGACTATAATTATAGTAATGGTGTGGTCATAGCACGTTATAGTATAGTTACCAGCACGCGGTACTCAGAGCGGCGCGCGGGGGGACCGCGCGTGGAGCCGCGCGCGCCGAAGCGCTCGCCGCCGCCGCGCGCGCCGCGGCCGCCGCCGCCGCCGCCGCGCGGGAACTCCACGCGCAGCCGGTACCCGTCGTAGTCGTACCCGTCCCGCGCCCGCACCGCGTCGTCCGCGTCCCTGTGACACACGTATGAGTGTTATGCTATGCGGACTACAATCTCACCGAGAACAAGAGTGTGGATGCCCTTCATTGTTCTCGCAGCGTGTGGAATGCTATACAATTCCGACTCAACATTTGAGTCATGTGCACTATGGCCCATTTGTCGCTGACCTACCAGGTAGGTCGTCAGCAGTTAAAGTGTTAAGAGGTAACCACAAAGTAACCAGAGGAGGTGAGGCAAAAAGTCAGTGGGAGGCAGGGAGTATCCATACTTTATGTAGTACTAGATACTCTTTCTTATACTGTGTCGGAGTTTTTTACGCAATTTAGATACTGGCTTCATATTCATAGTGAAAGTTGTTCAGTTTGATGGGAAACACCCTCTTTAATATGTAACAAATTTATAGAATCACACCAGCCTTCATTATTGCGAGCGGCCGTGACGAGGTTTATCTACTTTGCAGCAAATAATCTCAAGTAGACAATATAGATAATTGAGCTGTCACGTAGCTACATACATGTATATCTTAACACTTTCGCTGCTAAGCTCAAAACAATGACACTCGCACAGTGCTAACACTGTGGAATGCTAAGTCCAGAGAATACCGACCAGGACAAAACAGAGCTTTGTCATTAGGCTATGCCATACACAAAGATGCGGTCAGCCCACACACAGGCATACGGGCTCTGGCTCTTTGACTTTCAAAACATACTTCAGGAGTGCGATTTTTGAAAGTCAAATCAGCAGTAGAAAGATGAGATCTTCATAGTAATTTTGACATTTTCAACTGCTGAACTCAGCGAATGAGATTCAAAAATCGCACTCCAAGCCTTATCCACGACGAATCCGCCGACAATGTCTGCGACTTTAGTGTGTAAATACCTTTACATCAGATCACTTTAAAGTTTAAACCAATAACTAGTGAAGTGTATTTAAGTTACAAACAAAAAAAAACAAACAGGAAAATCCGTGAACATAATTGCAGTAAAAAGTTATCTCTAGGTACATCTTTGTTTTACTTTGTTTAAGGCCTTCCCACACAGACAGGTGGTGCAGTTCATGGAAATTAACATGCTCTAAGTTCAGTTTCAAAGGCAAATGTAAGACTTTGGAAGGTTATAGTGACATCCTCAATTAATTACAAATTCACACAAGGTTTTGATGTTTATTAATTTCGACGATTAACTCTATTTTTTCAAGGGTTCAATTACCTATGTCTTAATTGACCTGTATGTTTGATAAATAGATAGATAAATTATTTGTTTGTCGACATAAAATGATTAATTATTCCCAATTCTAATTGTAAAATTGTAATTGTGGCTCTATTTAGTTAACTATCTTCATTGTATTTTGTGGGCAGCATGCCGGTGCCAGTTTATTTAAACCGTCTTATAGCCTCTGATGTGATTTTTATGTAACGACTACTACCACCACAGATAGTAGCCGGTACCAACGGATTGATGTGGCATCGAAGCATGGAATCATCTTTCTGTTCAGACAATCAGATGATTCAGCCTGCAATGTCCTAACCAACTGGGGAAAATGTACAAAGTGACATATCACTAGGTGTCCCCGTGGGAATTGAACCCACGACCTCCATGTTAAGAGCCTAATGCTCTTAACCATTCGATAATAGAGGACTTAGTTAACTATGAAATGTGTTGAGTCAAGATATCTAGAAAGGGAGTAACAATTTTATAAATAAATATGATAGGTACTTATTATTGTTACAATTCACATTTCATGGACTAAGCACATCAAATTGGTGTCAACACTTTATCAATTATAAATGGAACTACATATTCCGTTATCAGAAAGACACGACATGATAAATATCAATATGTACAATACTCTTGAAAACAATTACTTACTACAAACAGTGATTCTAGTGATTAATACAGAGATCAGAGTTCAGTTATTGAATTTTATAGCATTTTATTGATGTGGGCAACGATTTCGAAGCATTTAATTAGATGCTTCCTCGGCAATGGAATTCATGGAAAAACACCATGCAAGGAACATAGAAAAGTAATCTACAAAACGCAATAACGGCTAGTTACCTCGGGTCCTCAAACTCGACGAAAGCAAATGGAGGTCCCTTCCTGTTTTTCAAATCGACGAAGGTAACTTTGCCGAATTTGTAGAAGAGGTCTTGGATGTCCTTTGTTCTGATGTCTGGGGGAAGGTTTCCAACGTATATTCGGCACTCATTTCTATTGCTACTGCTTCCGCCTGACATTGTGATTACTTTTAACAACTATTTAGTAACTATTTACGAATACTTATCATTAAATTAAAAATTGATTATTCACTTCACTTTCGTCACCGCGTAGAGAGTAGTTATATTCCTTGGTTACCGCTTCGGCGTTTTTGACAAATTAAAGATGGCTACTTTCCATCAACAAAACGGAAAAGGAAATACGATAGGACTCACTCATGTCTATGATCTATGATTTGGTTAAATGTTGCCATAAAAGAAAGATTTTGGTTTCTATCCTTGTCTCACTTAATACAACTCAATTTAGCTATCCTGCTGCCAATTATTTCCACAGAGAAGCAAACAAAAAGCAACATTTTGAATTAAATGTAAAATAATGTTTTTATGATCAAATTTTCACATGCTAAAAAATTTGATTGAAAATGGATAAATGATTGGCCGCCAATAATTTGTTACAGAAGAATGCGTCAAGGAAAATTTTATTTTTCGAACATTTTTTTGAATTTAGAACGCCCTCTACCGCACACATGCGAAGATTTTGCGCTGAAAGAAGCCTGTGAAAGAATCCTCTAGAAAGTAGGCACATAGAATCTCCGGTAACAAAATCTTTACGTGAGAATTTGTTCTTATCCCGAAGCAAATGTGAGTATTTATTTATTTATGTGTTTGAATAATTGCCCTGTATTATATGTAAATAATTAGTTGTGAAAGTTTCCTAATTTTCGTTTCCTCTACAAAATGGTGTACGAAAGTCTGAAAGTGCTTGAAACATTTTCACCGATGTTCGCAAAATGTGCAACAAATTTATGCTTATTGATTAAACTTTTGTGTCGCTATGACTATAATCTGCAATCGCATGCACCGTGATGGATTAGTTGTTATCAGTAGGCGCCCTATGCGATCCCTTCGATAGCCGCGCTGGCTCGTAATTTCGCTATTTCCTTTGATGACGGGCCTCACCGCCAGTGCCTCCGTAAGAATCAGCACGAAAAAACCTCAGCCGGACCTCGAGCACGACCCCAGGTACTCCGAAACTCGTGTTTAGTGCATCCTTAACGCACTGCGCTATTCCTTGAAAGCCTTGTGAAGGTCGCGCTGGAGTCCCGGATTTCGCGCCTGACCTTTATTGGAGGCTATTTATAGCCCCCGGTTATGGAGCATAAACAATCAATGATGCTTTACGCATGATGCGGAAAACATGCGTTTGAAATCGTAGATAAGGCTTGACGCTTTTTGCGATAACCTTTTCAGATGATCCCTTGTTTATAGAGCTAGAACTTAACTTGAGACCGGTCGTATCATGGTGCAATCTATTGCGAGCTTATCTGACAAATTGCGACGTTAGTTATTTATTTCATGCTCACACTTGAAGTTGCAACATAATTCTGCTAAGGTAGAAAATCCAATTTAAAAAATATTGTTGCATTGAAAGGTGTTATTTTAACGCTGAAAATATATGACAAGGCAAATTAGAATGACACCAATAACATGCAAATCTATCAAGAGATATATAATATCTATCCAATAAAGGTTGACAATAATTTCTCTTTATAAGTTTGTTAATAATAAATTGTTAACTCTGCAGACACAAAAGCGACAAGATGTGCGACCGCAAAGCGGTAATCAAGAATGCTGACATGAGCGAAGAGATGCAGCAGGATGCTGTAGACTGTGCCACACAGGCCCTTGAGAAGTTCAACATTGAAAAGGTGAGCATTCATTTGCAGGTTACAGATTCATTGACAGGTTACAGCGTTGACATTGAAATATGTGAAGAAAAAGATGGCGAAGAACTACGCAGCACATTTTTGAATTTAATTTTATAAAAGATTGAACCAATTTAGTTGGCTTACACTACAGATGGAAAATATTTATCATCAACATCATCATATCAGCCGATAGATATTCATTGCTGCCTCCCCAAGGAATCTGTTCGATGCTGCCCTTATCTAACAGGTTTTGGCCGCATTACCAGATTATCTTTGAACCTATACCTACCCGTGCTGCACTTACCGGTATCCAGTCTGCACTTTAGAACTCTTCAAGCTCCATACTTATCATATCATTGGATAAATATTAAAATTTCAAAGCTTGTATTAATTTTACGAATGGAATCCAAATTATTTTAACTATAATTAGCTATATGGAATTGCACTTAACATTTTATGCCTGTCCTTCACATGCCCAATTTTAATGTTTGCAAAGATTTATAGCATTGCTCAAACTTAGCCTTGACGTACCAAACACATTGCGACACAATAGAATTTTTACATAACACTGCACTGCACCAAATATGGAGGCAATTTCAAAAATTCGCGTCAGTCCAATATAAATCAAAACAAATATTTCGTAACTTTCGATGGGAAATGTTCACATGTGTTGATAATTGTGTGGTTTTCCTGTATGTGGTTTAGGAGATAATTCCCACGCTACAATGTAACCATGAATATTAATAGGATCGTTGAATGTTTGCAGGACATCGCAGCGTTCATCAAGAAAGAGTTTGACAAGAAGTACAACCCGACGTGGCACTGCATCGTGGGCCGCAACTTCGGCTCGTACGTGACGCACGAGACGCGCCACTTCATCTACTTCTACCTCGGTCAGGTCGCCATCCTACTGTTCAAGAGCGGCTAGGCCGCCTCCACCTCTCGCTCTAAATTTTGTGTTGTTAGCTGCGGCAGTATTACCGGGCCCGTCTCCGCTGGCCGCGCAGCCCCGGGGACTCCAAATGTATTTATGGGTATGGTTGATGGTTGTGTGCGTGAGTGCGGGAGAGCCTCTTCACCCACTGTTATTTAGTTAGATGCTCGACATTCCGCGTCGATCTCTTCACCCTAGTACCCGGCGCACTCGATGTATGTTTGTACTGTGTTAGCTATACTTTTAAGGTTCAATATTGACTTGGGTAAACATTCACTTCTAGTGTATTTATATAAAGAAAAATTTTAGTTAATTATTCCTAGACTTATTACCTAGCATAGCGTAAAAGTCATATGTTAGTACCTAACTAAATTTGTTGTTTTAATTTCTTTGTTTATACATTCACTGGAGATATTTTCAATACTTCTATAATTATTAAACTTTCTTACAAACCGTATTTAACTCTTTTTATTTATTTCTATAGGTACACATTATCCCTTTCAACACGATTACATATTTTTAGATAAATTTTGATTGAAACACACCTAGAATAGAAAAACATTGCAGATAAATGAAAACCATTATGAACATTGTAACAGCCTTGACTCCATACAACCGCTACGCTAATCATTATCTATTTAGCTCTAAATCGATTTAATGAAGGTTCAGAGCGGGTACACGGCTGCCTAGGCGGCTGCGCGAGATAAAGGGGTGGTCCCACTGGTGGGATTACGAAGGTGGACGAGGTCCCACTTTTCCGGTATATTAAACTTGTAGTCTTTGGTCCCACTGTTACTCTGTAGGGCCCATTGAGCCCAAATTGAGCCAACACGGCTTGGTGGTTTCTCGTTAAGCCTAACTGTGGTCCCACTAGTGGGAGTACGTAGCTGTAGCTTGGTCCCACTCTGACCCTCGCATGTATAGCTATGTGTATGTAACAAATGCTTCACCCAGATGGAGATCCTAGGTCGAATACGGACCCGGATCCATGGATACATACCTCACGACTAAAATACTTGACAGGGTGGGTAGAATTCCGAAACTTTGTTACACCTTATACTCATAATTTTCTTTTTTATAAATGGAGTCATCGCTTCTTTTCGTATAAAACAAAACAGTTGAAAGTAGGTATAAATCATTGAATTTATGACACATCCAGGCGCGCCCAAGAAGCTTGCAAGGTAGGTATGGCGCCCCAGCCTTCAGATTGTGGCTTTGGGTCCGCTGGTGGGCTTCATGGAGGTGCAGGGATGGCAGAAGTGAGGTCATTCCAGGGTCATTCCCATCTCACGTAAAATAGGCACCCGAGACGTCCAGTAGTAGTACAGTCGCCATCAGATATATCGTAGCATACAAGGTGTCTAAATATTTCTGAGCAGTGCTAATTTTCATTAAATTCTGTACAGTAAATGTTACCAATTATATCTAAACGTGTATTTTGTCATAAATATCTGAACAGAGAATTTTCAATAATTTCTTTAAGTACAATGTTATTTCAAATTAATAAAAAATGTAAAACAACGGAGTAAGGTTTTTTTTCAGAAACTGTTCAGATGTTTATAACCACCCTGACTGCGTCAATATATTTGATGTATAGCTTGGCTTTGGGGTGGTTGGGGATCTACCTCCTAGTGGTCCACCCTGGGCAACGCCGCCACAGACTACAACAAGTTCGTGGTGTCGGCTGAACGATCCCCCACAGCGGTGGTAGGCTCCGCAAGGAGCCGCCTGGCTCGCGACCACCCTCCTGCCGGAGTCCGGCGCCAAGCAGCTTGCTGCGTTCCGTCGGTGTGCAGGAGTCCCAGCGCCATTGGGGAATGGGAAAAAGTCAGTTGCGCTACTCAGAACCGGTCTTGACCTCTGAGCAACACTGTACCGGGAAACTCATTTTGGAGGGTAGCGGGATCCGAAGCACGGTGACAGTCGTTGGCCGACCGCAGTTAGTAGGGGGCCCAAGTAGTGCGCTAGCCACGTGTGAAAGGCTGCCCCACACAACTTGCGAAAAATCCCGCAATGCTCCACCGTGCCAGTTGGCGACTGGAAGGGAGGACCCGGTGGCCATTGCGGGGGGGTTCGGGCGTCCCCGCAGTCTCCAAATGAGTTTCCCACCAGTCAGTCGAGCTCATGAGGTCTTCTAGGGTACCTGAGTGGCATCTCGACTTTTTTTCCACCTCTCCACCACTCGACAAACTATGAAAAACAAAGTCACAAAAAAGAAAATGGTTAGACAACGGCTGCACTTCCTCCCGCTCAAAGTGCACCTCAGTAACATACGAGGTCTGCACTCAAATCTCGATCCGGTCCACCACCACCTCGAGACCGAGAAGCCACACCTATTCTTTTTAACGGAGACGCAGATAGCAACCCCGTCTGATACGGCGTACCTCAACTACCCAGGATACTCGTTGGAACATAAGTTCAAGAGGCGAGCTGGGGTCTGTGTGTATGTTCGCGACGACATTTGCTGTCGGCGTCTCCGTTGCTTTGAGGTTTCCGGGTTCTCCGTATTATGGCTTTTTGTAGACACCGGAATGGAGAAATCTCTCTACGTCGGTGTCTATCGATCGCACGACGGTGACCAGGAGACAACCAGGCTCATGGAGTATCTCACTGAGACGGCAGAGACAGCCCAACGAAGGTATCCAACGGCGGAGCTTGTTTTTCTGGGGGACTTCAATGCCCACCATAGCGAGTGGCTGTTCCCGTTCCAGTTAACTGACCATGCTGGGAGAGAGGCGCGCAAGTTTGCATTATCGCTAGATCTCACCCAGCTGGTGAATCAAGCAACGCGGGTACCGGATGTTGATGGTCATACGCCCAATTGTTTGGACCTTCTGCTGACTTCAGATCCAGACAGGCACTCAGTATCGGTCTCTGCCCCGCTGGGAACGTCCGATCACTGTCTGGTGAAATCCGTGTCGATCTGCTCTCCTCCCGATGACAGCCCTAAGGGCACGAGGCGAGTCTGGCGATACGGGTCGGCAGATTGGGATGAGATGCGGCATTTCTTTGCGTCTTACCCGTGGCGGCAAGTGTGTTTTTCTTCGAGTGACCCTGCTAGTTTGGCTGATGCGGTTGCGGACGTGATACGACAGGGAATGGAATATTATATTCCTTTCTCCGACATCTCACTCGGTCACAAAGCCCAACCTTGGTACAATGCGGATTGTGCTCGCGCTGAGGCTAAAAAAGAAGCCGCCTACCAAGCATGGGTCCAAGCTCGCGACCGCAAAGTTAGAGCTCGTAGGGTTCGCGCGAAGAAGAGGGCCTTTAATTCTGCCGCCAAGTCCTGCAAACGGGTGATCCGGAGGGCTCGATTCGACCATGTCAGCCGCATTGGAGCCAAACTGGCATCCTACCCTTCTGGTAGTAAACAGTTCTGGTCCCTTTCAAAATCGGTCGAATCCAACTTCTGCCGTCCCACTTTGCCTCCCATGCAGAAGCCTGATGGGTCGCTGGCTCACTCCGCAACTGAGAAAGCTAATTTATTTGCTTCTCTGTTTGCGAGCAATTCACGTCTGGACGCTGGTGCCAAACAGCCGCCAACCATCCCTCGTTGTGATTCTTCGATGCCGGAGGTCACAATACATACAAAAGAGGTCCGCAGAGCATTGCGTAGTCTGGATGTGAATAAGGCCAGTGGTCCTGATGGTATACCTGCAAGAGTGTTGAGATATTGTGCGCCTGAGTTGTCTCCTGTTCTAACACGCCTGTATCGCCTCTCTCTCAGAACAAGAACGGTGCCTAAATCCTGGAAGCTTGCGAATGTGCAACCGGTACCCAAGAAGGGCAGTCGTGCCGACCCCTGCAACTACCGCCCTATCGCCATTACTTCCATTCTCTGTAAAGTCATGGAAAGAGTACTTAACAGTAAGTTGCTGTCATACCTAGAAGACAATGATCTACTCAGTGATCGCCAATATGGCTTCCGCCGGGGGCGATCGACTGGGGATCTTCTTGTGTATGTGACGCACTGCTGGGGCGAGGCCATCGAGAAGCACGGTGAAGCACTGGCTGTATCACTTGACATCTCGAAGGCCTTTGACAGGGTATGGCACGCTAGTTTGCTGAGCAAGCTTCCCGCTTATGGCATCCCCGCTGATCTTTGCAGCTGGATATCTGATTTCTTGAGAGAACGGTCGATTAGAGTTGTCATTGACAGCTGCTCTTCTGACCTTATGGCAATTGATGCTGGAGTTCCTCAAGGGTCTGTTCTCTCCGCGACACTTTTCCTGCTGCACATCAATGACCTCCTTGTGTCAGGTATTGTTGGGTATGCAGATGACAGTACTGTCATGGAGAGATATGTATCTGGCGCAGGGGCCAGCGGGGATAAAATACGCTCGCAGAGGGAGGCCATGGTTGAGCGGACAAACTTGACTTTAAGTGTTGTCTCCCAGTGGGGTGACAATAATTTAGTCAACTTCAACGCCACCAAAACACAGGCTTGTCTGTTCACCGCAAAAAGGAGTCCGTTTAATCTGACTCCTACTTTCCGGGGTACATCTGTCCCTGTTTCCGACAGTCTTGGGCTTCTGGGTATAAGCTTGACCACAAAACTCAACTTCGGCGCTGACATCGAGTCTAAGGCTCAAACTGCGGCCAAAAAGCTGGGCATCTTAAACAAGGTGAAGCGGTACTTCACTCCTGGACAGCTCTTAGTATTGTATAAAGCTCAGGTCCGATCATGTATGGAGTACTGCTGCCACCTGTGGGATGGCTCAGCCAAGTATCAACTTGCCGCACTCGACTCGGTTGAACGCAGAGCCAGGAGGCTCATTGGCGATAGTAAGCTGGTGGAGGCCAAGCTTCATAGCCTAGCCCACCGCCGCAGAGTGGCCTGCTTGTCGGTCTTCTACAGATTGTACTTCGGTGAGTGTGCCCTAGAGCTGCATGAGCTCATCCCACCTTCCCCTTTCTACTATCGGACTTCCAGACGCACCGCGGGATATCACCCCTTCTTGGTTGACATCCCACATATCCGCACCAAGCGCCTTTCTGAATCTTTTATAATGCGCACAGCCAAGGAGTGGAATGCCTTACCTGCGTCAGTATTTCCGAGTACTTACAACCCGAATTCCTTTAAAGTACGAGTGAATAGGCATCTTCTGGGTAAGCTCGCTACATCTACGACCCCATCTTCGTCCTGAGGACTGGATTGAGGTCAAGAGCAAACCCATAGTTAATAAAAAAAAAAAAAAAAAAAATGTTCTAGGCGTTCCTATTTTTTTGGTTATGTATGAGTAAAGAAATTATTGAAAATTAGAACTGCTTAGAAATATTTGACCACCTTATTTGCTACGATATATATGCTGGTGACTGTACATGCCACAATGCCAGCCCTGATATATTTACCTACCTACCTAAGTAGGTACATACATAAACTCACGTCAGTAACCCTTTTGGGGTGGTCAGAAACATTGTTACAACTACCAACATTCTGTTTAAAAATATTTTATCAATTTATGTATGTCATCAAAAGAAACCTAGTAAAACTCAAACCTAGCGAAATCAAAGACGCACAGACAGCACAGTCAAACAATATTTAAATTTAGGCCACCGGTAGAACCATGTCGCACTCATCTGTTGGTTTTAGCGTTATTAGGCAATTATGTTTAAACTGCAGATAGCTTGCTGTGCCAAGGTTCTAAGGTGGCCTTATTTCAAATTGATTGACTACCCTACGTATAGCTACCACTTCTAATTCATGTCAGTCGTTGGATCAACGAACTCTGAGTAATCTTAGGTAGGTAAGTATTTAGTTAAGTAAATGACCTCCCGATAATAAGTAGGTATTAGGTATAGAACACAAAATTAATAGCAAGGATTTATTAGCATTCATATATTTGCGCTAAATTAGTATTACCACACGTTGTGTAGGTATTTAGTTACCATATTACCTACGGAGGCCGTGAACTGAATTGAAATAACTAGGTGGGTAACAATAGATAATACGGAAATTAACAATACTGTAACGTAGTTACCTACTTATTCCAAAGTCGAGTCTCCTTTATCACCTGTTGCGGGTGAATTTGGTGACCAAAATTCTAGCCAAAAAGTGCTTGAAAATAACAGTCAATTAACGGTTTGACCCGGAACTAATTAGTAATTAATTTTTATCGGTACCTATTTAGATCATTTTAAAGTCAATTTGAGCCTAGAAAGAGACGAAAATTAAATAAAATCATGTCAGGAACAGCCTTAAAAAAATTTAGCATTTGTCTCTTTCTAAAAATCCTTATGGTCTAAATTTATTTGCACATTTTTGACGCTGAGTCTGAAATACCTAGCTAGGGTGTTAGGGTAAACAGTTGCATTACTTTATGGGGTGATTGTACCCACGATACTGAACAACTTTCCCTATAGGAAATTCGTTTTTTTTTTTGCTTTTCATTTAGTATTGGAAGTCCAAACATTTTTTTGGGGAATTTCCTATTGGTTTCTTAGGGAAAGTTGTTTAATATCATGGGTAGGTACAATCACCACTTAAAGTAATGTAACTGTTTACCCTAACACCCTGTAGGTATATATACGCTTTTATTTTATTTTATAATAGTTTCTTTTAAATGTAAGAGTTGTGAGGTGCGACCATAATACCTATTTCCAGCTTCCTGGATGCGACTAATCTCATCAGGGATAGGGATCGTCAACATTCTGTGATAATGATGATAACACCGTGTGTGTGGCTACGGTTAGGTTTAGGTTAGGCTCTCACCTCTGTTACCTTTTTCATCAGCCATCTTCACCGTTTCCTCTTCCCCAAGGATCTCTAGAATAAATATTAAATTATTAATAATAAATATTTTAATTGTACTTTGTACATTTTGTTTTGTTTAAAAGATGTGTGTTGTAGAGTTTCTGGCCGCATCTTCTCTCAACGGAACACCTTCCGACGCGGTGGTAGAGTCAAAAAATGACGTCAAAAAGCTATCTATATGATATTATTTTGAATAAAAAATTTTTGAATTTTTTTGAATTTTGAATTTTGAATAACTTTTTAGCGATAAGACCTTATTTTGTGCCTCTCGTATCTTTGCTGCTAATGTAGTAAGTATAGGTACATAATAGATACATACAATAAACCCACGACTGTTAATCCCTTTTGCGGTGGTCAGACATATTGCTACAACCACCACTTCCTGTTTAAGAATGTAGTTGTAGTAATGCTCAATTTAAACCTTTAATCACTTAGTAGCTCGTATAATTAATTACGGAGCGCGCTCCATACCTACACACGAAGTCTGGAGATATTTTCAATACTAACCAATAAAAATTTTCACAAACAATCTAGAAATTAATTTCTATGTTTTTGTATGAAGTCAGAGATTTGCGTTAAAATGTATAGTTTTAAAGTTACAGTGCCTCAAAGATTTCCATGCAAATCTTTAATTAATCCTTGCATTAAAACTGTATATTTTAATGAAAATCTGACTACATACAAACATAGAGATTGTAATATGCACTGCAGCATGCGAAAATTGTCATTTTCCGTTCAGTTCAGACGATTTAGGAGATACAGCCGTTCAAAAGGTCGACCTTTGAACGGCTCCTAAACCGACTGGAGTTATGCAGGCAGACCTGGTTCATCCCCATCATAGAGATGCTCTACACTTACCACATAATATATAAGAGTACAAACCCTATGAATAACTACTGAATCAGCCTTGCAGCTGTCTCAATCAAACTGCCTCCGTGGTCTATTGGTTAAGAGCGTTGGACTCTCGACACGTGTCGTGGGTTCGATTCCCACGGGGGACACCTAGTGATGTCACTTTGTGCGTTTTTCCCCAGTTGGTTAAGACATTGCAGGTTGAACCTGATTGTCTGAAAAAGGAAAGGAGAAATGATTCCGTGCTTCACGGCTACTATCTCTGGTTATTAGAAGTCGTTACATAAAAACGCGTCAGAGGTCGTAAGGTGGTCTGAAAAAAACTCTGACCCCAGCTCTGCCCACAATAATAAGAAGAAACCTTGCAGCTGAAGAAAACAAAAAGTACCTCTATCTCTTGAAACATTAGGTAAGTAATATTTGATAATAATGATTTGAAAAGTTTTTAGGGTTCCGTACCCAAAGGGTGAAAACGGGACCCTATTACTAAGCCTACGTTGTCCGTCCGTCCGTCCGTCCGTCCGTACGTCTGTCCGTCTGTCCGTCCGTCCGTCCGTCTGTCCGTCTGTCCTACCTATTTAGGGCTGTAACTTTTGATCCGTAATAGCTATATAGTTGAAATTTTCTCAGATTATGCGTTATTACGGCGGATTTGTTAGCAAATAATAAAAATGTCAAAAAGTTAAAAATTAAGGGGGGTTCTCAACAAGAAACTAGTTTTTATCAACGTTTTTTCTTCACGCTCTATTGTAAAAACGGTAATATATACAAGCGTCAAATTTAGTGTGATTATAGAGCAAGCTCTACAGAATAACAACAAATACTAAAAACCGGTCAAGTGTGAGTCAGTCTAGCGCTAAAGGTCCCAGACAAAAAAAGTTTTTTTTCTAAGTTAATAATGTTGTGTTCTGTGGTTGTGTGGTACGGAACCCTCGGTGCGCGAGTAGCCCGACTCGCACTTGACCGCTTTTATTTATTCCCGTGAGAATTGATAATGTTCGTAGATATTTTGGACGACCGCAATATCCTTCCGACTTCATTATCAGAGACCATAGGTAGAGTGTTGTTATGCACACGACTTTTAATGCACACGGCTTTAAGAGCTGCTGTTTTCTGATAAAATTCTTAGATATAAATACTGTGGGGTGTCAGGGTATGGCAGTAGCGCCGTGAGATTCACGGCCAACTGTTATTTAACAATTCTTTTTAGTTTAATTAAGTTGTTTTAAGTTGTGATAGGCTAAAATCTTGTGGTAAGCTTACATTTTTTTTCTACTCAAATGTTTGATTATATTTTATAAATCAAATTTCAGCGTCTTAATATAACTATTATAACGGTAATGTTATAAAAAAATCGCAGCATGTGAGAAGAGAAAGGACGGACGGAGACTCCGATAAAGTTCGTATCAAAAAATCAATGTTTGGCTATCTGTTTGTCCCTTATGTGTTCCTAACCGTTCGTCCGATTGCGATGCAACTTTGGTTGGTTGTTGTGCACAGCACAGGTATTCTTCTAAACAATTCTGATGTTATTGCTGGAAGCCTGAGCCCTACAGTGGAACTTAAGCTGATGATGATGATGGTTTTTCTAGTGGACAAACTTTGGTCTAGTACTTATACATCATCATTATCATCAGCCTATAAACGTCCCACTGCAGGGCACAGGCCTACCCTCAAGGAGGGTGTATGGGCATTAGTCCACCACGCGTGCCCAATGCGGGTTGGTAGACTTCACATACACATCAGAATTTCTTCTTCAGTGTATGCTCACGATATTTTCCTTTACCGTTTGAGAGCAGTCGGTTTTACGTACATAAATTAGAAAAACTCATTGGTACAATGGCATGTTGTCCGTGCGGATTCGAACCCGGACCCCCGTAATTGGGAGTCCATACCTCTCCGCAACGCGCCACCGACGCTCTAGTACCAAAGACTTCTATTAAAACTGAGGTCTAGTACTTCTCTTCTCAGCTCTAGTACTTATACATATGTAAAGGTAATAAGATAAGGTGGTTGGTAATCGTAGCATGGGGTATAGTTTATCTGAACACTCCGAATCAGTTTGCCGTCGTCAGTTTATGTATCTACTGGTCTTTAGGGCAGGTATGCTACGGTAATATCATTCTTTTCTTTTGCTTTAGTTTGGGTATTATACAGGGTGTAACAAAACACCCTAGTAATACTTAAGGGTGTGCTTTAGACCATCAAACTGAACAACTTTCACTATGGAGCCAACATCGAAATCGCGAAAAAAAATCCGCTCTTTCATACAAAACTGCAGTACCGTCTCGACTCAAATGTATGGGACGGCAGATTTTTTTTATTTTTCCTCGACGTTGGCTCCATAGTGAAAGTTGTTCAGTTTGATTATCTGAAGCACCCCCTTAAGTATTACTAGGGTGTTTTGTTAAACCCTGTAGATCGATTTAATACGTTTCGTATAAATTAAGTAATTGTGTTATTGCAGTTATTCAAGATGGCTGACAAGAAAAATCTGTTGCTCTTCTTCGACCGCCCCATTGAACCATGCTTCATGGAAAAGGGAGAACAAAATGCTACCTTCGACTTGCCTACGAACTACTACGTAAGTTTATTTTGTTTTCTCTCATTGGAGCTAAGAGCAATGATCTCCTTAATGTCAAAAAAAATATATAGGTACCTACGGTCGAATTGAGAAACCTCCTCCTTTTTTGAAGTCTGTTAAAAACGGAGTTGAATCAGTCGCCGTTGGCCATTGACTTACAAACTACTGGAAGTAGGGTCCGCGCTCAAAAGTGTCCGAAACAAAAGAGCACCAAAACGTAAAAAGAGAACCAGTTACGCCACAGTCTTCGTTTTATTGGCCGACCACGCGCACGCGCGGGCGCACGACGCGCGTCTTGCCCCGATAGGGGAGTAGGATGGAAAAGAATTTCAACATTTTAAATGTTTTTAGTTGGTTTGTGTAGTTTAGTCTCGGACACTTTTCGAGAATTTTGAACTAGACCCCTACTTGTCTATAGTATTCTACGTCGATACCGTTGGCCGAAATCGGTCACGAGGAATACATGGTACAAACATTTGCTTTCAAAATTGTAAAGTGTAAGCTAGGTAGTTATGTTACAACTCTAAAAAGATAGTTGGCTGTTGTAGCCAAGTATGTAAACCTGTGTACTTGTAATGTTTTTAAATTTTCTGGGACCCCAATTTCCAGGCTTGCCTTGTGAGGGGACCAATGTTAACCTAGCGAAGCCTATAAATATATCATGCCAGCATGCATAGTTAAGATCCGGACACATTAGATTTTAATTCTAATTGTATCATTTCCTGTTCTGTTATCTTAGTCTGTTATGCATGTTGAAATAAAAAATATTTTTCATTTTTTTTTTCATTTTTTTTTTCATTTTCATCCGACCACCCCAAAGGTGTGATCATGTTGGTAATAAAATGTAGATAGGTAAAGTAATTTTTAATTACAGGGTGTAACAAAACACCCTAGTAATACTTAAGGGGGTGCTTCAGACCATCAATCTGAACAACTTTCACTATGGAACCAACATCGAAATCGCGAAAAATGGTGCCGACTACTACTAGGGTTAGGGTGCACGATTTTGTATGGGTCACAACTTCAGTGATCCTACCTACCTAGGTAGGTAGGTAAGTTCGGTATCATCTCGAGAAGTTCATATTTTTCACTTCTTATTTTTACCCGACTTCGCCAGAAAGAGGGTTTTGTTTTTTCTGCTTTTATGATGATAATAATAAATCCAATAATTAATAAATTGCAGCCAGAAAAGTATAAGAACCGTGAGACCGTCCTGGCGAACAGATTCGGCAGCGTGGAGAGCCCCTCCATCAAGATCGACAACATCGCGAGGCCCAACATCGACTTGCCCATGGAGCTCCCCTTCCACGACCAGTTCTCACTCTTCGTGCCCAAGCACAGGAGGATGGCTGCTAAACTCATCGATATTTTCATGGGTAAGATGACCAACTTTTAGGGCGTTTTTGTTTTTATGCGGGATGCGTCTGAGTGCGGGATGTTGTCTGACGTGGAATCGTAATACTGGCACTTGAAGCTTGTACTTCACATGCCCTATCTAGCAAATAACACAAATACGCGTTTCCTGGCGTCCGTTGGTTTTCTACGCACGTGAAAGGAGTGAAATAGGCAAAAATTCTTTGTCAAATAGGCTATGTGAGGTGCCGCATAGTTTTACCCTACTAACTGTAAAAAAATGTTACGCATGATGTACTTAATAAAATCCAAATATTTCGTACGCTCCTTGCAGCAAAACATAGAGCTCTAAATTTATAACCATAAGATCTACATTGTATCCACCTAGGTTTACGAATAGGTCAATATAATTTAAATTTCAATAATATCGAATTTAGTGGTGATACTCAAGCAAAATGCGTGCTATTCGCATGAAAGAATGAAATGAGATAAGGGACTGCGGGGTGAGGCAGGGGGGTTTGAGCTCACCCGTGCTCTTTAATCTGTATATCAACCGTTTGATTGTCGAGCTCAGTGGTGCCAGGGTCGGCTGCTCCGTAGGAGGAGTTTGCTACAATAACATCAGCTATGCCGACGACATGGTCCTGCTGAGCCCGTCAATCGGGGCTCTCAGGAAGCTGCTGAGAACGTGTGAGGTGTTCGCGGAGGCTCATGGCCTCAGGTACAACGGAAAGAAAAGTGAGATGATGATTTTCAAGGCAGGTAAGAAGACCTACAATGACATCCCGCCGGTGACTCTGGGTGGTGTAAAGCTAGCCAGAGTCACTGAGTTCAAGTACCTGGGGCACATGGTCTCTGAGGACATGTCGGATGAGGCTGAGATAGAGAGGGAGCGCAGGGCGCTGGCGATGAGGGCGAATATGCTTGCCCGCAGGTTTGCACGATGTACTAATGATGTTAAAGTAACATTATTCAAGGCATATTGCCAGTCCTTTTACACGTGCAGCCTGTGGGTCAGATACACGCAGAAGTCGCTCAGTGCGCTGCGCGTGCAGTACAACAATGGGCTGAGGATGTTGTTGGGGCTGCCTCGTTTCTGCAGCGCATCGGGCATGTTTGCGGCGGCGCGAGTAGATAGCTTTGCAGCCATCATACGCAAACGTGCCGCCTCCCTGCTGCGCAGGGTACGGGGCAGCACCAACGCCCTCCTCGAGCCCATTGCAGAGCGGCTCCAGTGTCCCATCATTGGGCACTGGAATAGCCTACATAAGGGCTCTAGGCCCCCTTTTGTAAATATTAAATAAATGTAAAAATTTGTCACTAACATAGTCTTAAGTCATTGTTACGAACACCAATATGGATCCACGATCTGAATTAAAATAAATGAATTGAATTGAATTGAATTCAACAATTACGTGATCACCGGAAGGGGGGGGGGGGGGGGGGGTCGGGTGCTTGTATATACATCGGATTATTTGGGGGGGAGGGGGGAAGAATCCATGATAACGTCATCTGCGCTTCGTTTCTTTCCGAAAATAAATAATATTTAAATATTTACGTCCAATTTTGAAGTTTATATACTTTATGCATTTTGACAAAATGACACAAGCTCTTCCCAAATTTAGGTCATTTAAGACTAGACATAGGTGTCAGTGCCAATAAACAGCAAAAATTTTAAGCACGGACGAAGATTACGTAATCAAGGCGAGGGGGGGGGGGGGTTAAAAAAACGGCTAAGAATGATCACGTAATTGTTGAACGATCCCTAATGGAACTCTACGTTACCTCATACTCGTACCAACTCGTACTGACGATAGTAATTTAGGTATTCTGTGTTCGTTCGTACTAATGGATTTCAGAAGGAAAATTCAATTATACCTTAGTCCTAATCTGGGAGCTCGGTATATTACGTTCTCTTGGATGAAGCAAACTAGCGGGACACTGCTACATCTCGAAGCGATTTGGCGTATTTTCTAAGATTTCAGGAATGATTTTGAGTTCATAATATACTTCTTCTTCTTCGGGTTCCTCTCCATTACTGGAGGTTGGCAGTCAGCTCTGCATATCCCTGTATATCCCTGTATATGGATAAAGGAAAAAAATGTACAGCAATCTTTTTAGACCTTGCAAAGGCGTTCGACACGGTATCTTTCTCCATCCTATTATCTAAACTGGAAACACTGGGAATACGTGGGAATCAGCTGAAACTCTTTAAAGACTATCTAACTAATCGCACTCAATGTGTTACCCTTGATGGACATACAAGCAACGACCTCCCTATCACGTATGGTGTTCCCCAAGGCAGCATTTTGGGGCCCAGTCTTTTTCTAGCCTACTTGAACGACTTATGTCAACTAAATCTGCCTAATGGCCAACTTCTCTCCTTTGCAGATGACACGGTTCTATTTTTCTCAGGTGACACGTGGAATGAGGCATATAAATTTGCACAAGAAGGTTTTAACATGGTCTCAGCATGGCTTACAGAGAACCTACTCACCCTAAATGTTGAAAAAACAAAACACATGATATTTTCGATTCGTAACTGGCAACTTCCTGACTCCTCAACTTTCACTATAACTGCTCACACCACCCACGCTCCCAACTTACAATGCAGCTGCCCTACCATTCAAAGAACCCAGCAAATTAAGTACTTAGGACTATTAATTGATACAAACCTCTCCTTCACGCCATATATAAATCTATTAACTACCAGAATACGTAAACTAATTTTTGTATTTAAAAAATTAAGACTTGTAGCTGACCCCCCACTTTTAAAAATGATTTATTTGGCTCTATGTCAAACTCTTTTAATATATTGTGTAACCACATGGGGTGGTGCCGCTAAAACACATATGATAAGCATAGAGCGAGCCCAAAGAGCCATCTTAAAAGTAGCCACTTTTAAACCCATATTATATCCCACCAAAACCCTTTATGACTTCTGTCAGGTACTTACAGTCCGCCAATTATACATCTTATATACTACAGTTTTCCAACACTCACTTACTCCTCTTGAGAATAACTCCTCAAGCCGACGAAATCACCTCGTGGCAAAATCCACTCTCTTCCGCACATCCTTTAGTCAAAGATTCTTTTGCTTTACTGGTCCATTTCTTTACAACAGGTTGCACCGCTTACTGAACACCCATGTACTATCCAAAAGTATTTTCAAAAAAACTGTAAGTGACTGGCTCCAGAGTCTTTCATATGACAACATTGAGGACCTTCTCCATCCTTCGGCTTAAATATGTTACACTCTTACATATTTTTTCCTCCTATCCCCCACTTGTGGTCCACTTATCCATGTGCTTATAAAGTGATCCCAAGACGTAAGTCGTAGGGCTGGATAAGTGGATGCACATAAAAATTTTTATTATATTTTGTCACACGTATTCATCCAACCACTACCTACATACACCCACACTCACATACACACACACACACACACACACACACACACACACACACACACACACATCCCCACACACACGCAAAAACACACACACATACACACCAACACACGAGCGCGCTGGTGCGTGCACTGCGCACTCATATGGAACAAATCTCTGCGTACCCCCTGAATTATGTAACTATATAAGGAAGCTGATGCTTAAATCACAGTTTTTCTTTTTAAGCATCAGCAGCTAAGATTAACATACTAAGCCAAAAAAATGTTTTGTAAACATGTCTTAATTTTAATTTTAATTTTATTACCCTAAGAACAAAATGTATGGTATAGTAACTTTACCAGTCAATAAAGATTTTTATTATTATATATTATTATTTTTTATTATTATCTCTCGCCAAACGAAACAGCTCTTCGACGCTGGCGAGGTCTGCGTCCACTCTTTCAGGTTCGCGAGCCATGACATTCGTGGCCTACCGACGCTTCTTTTGCCCTCTACTTTGCCCATTATTATAGTCTGGAGCAGTTGGTATCGCTCATTCCTCAAGATATAACCAAGGTAGGCGAATTTCCTCCTCTTGATGGTTTGCAACAGCTCTCGGGACTTCCTGATACGTCGTAGAACTTCCACATTGGTGACTCGTTGAACCTAACTAATTCGCAGCATTCTTCGGTAGAACCACATTTCGGTAGCCTCTAGTTTAATATACTTACTAAGTTTTATTTATTGCAGGAATGCGCAGCTTGAACGACCTGATGTCGATGTGTGCGTTCTGTCAGATGCGCATCAACCCGTACATGTTCAACTACTGTCTCTCCGTCGCCATTCTGCACAGGTATGTCCATCATACTTCCACTTATAAGCTTTCAGAGGTTCTACTCGCACTTTCGATCCAAAATAATTACGCTAGGTATACTATCGCAAATCGAAAAGTTTTAGGCCAGTTTAGGGCCAGCCCCCTTACCCGCACTTTCGATCTTCACTATATTCGCCACTGTTTCGGTCCGCACTTCATTGTAATAGAGTTGAAATTGGAACGAAAACATTCACGCAAAAGTTCGAATCGAATGTGCGGGTAGACCCTCAGGAGTTCAATTTTTGAATCTCATTCGCTGAGTTCAGCAGTTGAAAATGTCAAAATTACTGTGGAGATACGCATCTTTCTACTGCTGATTTGACTTTAAAAATCATATTTCAGGAGTGCGATTTTTGAAAGTCAAATCAGCAGTAGAAAGATGCTTATCATAGTAATTATGACATTTTCAACTGAACTCAGCGAATGAGATTCAAAAATCGCACTCCAGGATTGTTTCTAGTAGGTACATAATTTCCTGTGAATCATGATTTAAATACAACACCGCTGTTTTAGTAGCTGTTACCTGAAATAACTCTCTCTCTCTTTTATCTCGTTTCTTCATACTGAAAGTAGGAGCACTGAGACAGAAGTCTAAGTAACTTCAAGTTGCAATTGCAAACGTAGAGACTCTACGTTTGCAATTGCAACTTGAAGCTACTTAGACTTCTGTCTCAGTGCTCCTACTCGTAGAGAGTAACATCGGGGCAGCACTGTAATTAATTACTTACTTTATAAATCGATCTGAAATGAATCTAGATAAGATAGACATTAAAAAAGGGCACGCTTGTTTAGAGCATTGTTTTTTAACCTTGTTAGTAATCCTAAATCTGAATAAATGAATAAAAAATAGAGTTCTTTAATTATCTTGTTCCATTCCTTTCCTCTGGATTACAACTGGCAATAACGGTCCCGTTCCACAGGGATGACACGAAAGGCCTCAGTATCCCAACGTTCGCGGAGTCCTTCCCCGACAAGTTCGTGGACCCGAAGGTGTTCCGGAAGGCGAGAGAGGTCGCCACCACCGTCCGTGAGCCTGGCAACAGGGTAAGTCGCAGTGTTTATCTAAAGCTAGTAGTTCAAGAATTAGACGTACTTTTTGTTATCACCAGCTGCAATGCTATTGCAGCTGCATCTCTGTAATGGGTATGGACCAGATCCGCCTGCATAACTCCAGTCGGTTTAAGCCGTTCAAAGGTCGGACCTTTGAACGGCTGTGGTATCTCCTAAACCGATTGACAGACTATGTCAGTTTTTGTACCGATCGCATAGCTATAATACCTGCATATTCATTTTTTGCAACCATAACGGACTTTTGAAAGGACCTTCCCAATCAAATTAAAGATTGAAAAATTCAGTCTCGGGCGGGCTGAATTTTTCAATCTATAATTTGATTCGAAATAGCAAAACATGGCTCTTTCTTTCTTATCGTGTGGGCAGAGCCCTGGTGTCAGAGTTTTTTCAGACCGCCTTACGGCCTCTGACGTGGTCTTTATGTAACGATTAGGTACTACCACACCAGAGATAGTTACAACATGGCTGTAACATGTTTAAAAATCAATAATGTTTGAGACCTTCCCAATGGCTGAAATTCATACTTAATTTCACATACCAATTTGCAGATGCCGATCGTGATCCCTCAAAATTACACGGCGTCGGACGCGGAACCAGAGCAGAGGGTGGCGTACTTCCGTGAGGACATCGGGATCAACCTCCACCACTGGCACTGGCACCTGGTGTACCCCTTCGACGCCGAGGACCAGTCCATCGTCAGGAAGGACAGGAGGGGCGAGCTCTTCTATTACATGCACCAACAGATTATTGCTAGGTTTGTTCTGCTGCTTTCATTTTGCGATAGATAGATTCGTAACCAAAAAATGCTTCTAGTGAAAAAGGGTACAAGCTTAGTTGTATTGTATTGGACCATTGTATACTACTTGTCCGTGTGGTGTCGGCTAAGAAAAGCACTACCCCATTTCATCCCGTGGGTGTCGTAAAAGGCAACTAAGAGATCTACCGAAGGATGGGCAGCAGCATCCTCTGAGTACACACATTCAATCCAACTGCGAAGCGTGGCGATTATGGCAAATCCCCCCATTTTGGGGGAGGCCTATGTCCAGCAGTGGACGTCTATCGGCTGATATGATGATGGTGATTGTACTACTACCCCTTTTCACTAGAGGCACAGTAGGTTTCTTGAGGAAAGACATAGGTATGCCAACCAATTATATCCATCCCAAAAGAAGAAGTAAGTTCATGAATAGACCCGGATTTCATTTCTACGCACTCGAACCGTGTGAATACACGGCCACGGCTGTTGTTTCGAATGGAGGCAATTTCTTGAAGAAACCAATTGAATTAAAAGTGTAGGTATAATGTCTTCGTAGTAGCGTTAGTAGTGTAATCGCAGAACCGATGGTCGGTGGGGCCTGCTAGTTCTCGAGTGGCGACCGCGTACCGGAAAGCGCAGCGTGGGTAGGCCCCTCACACAGTGGACCGACGACCTGGTGAAGGCGGCGGGAAAACGTTGGATGAGGGCAGCGCAGGACCGGTCGTTATGGCGATCCTTGGGGGAGGCCTATGTCCAGCAGTGGACGTCCATCAGCTGAGATGATGATGATGATGATGAATGTATTCACAAATCTATCCAATGCATCAAATAATTCCTTCCGCAGGTACAACGCGGAACGTCTATGCAACAACCTGGGCCGAGTGACGCGCTACAACGACTTCAGGTCGCCCATCAACGAGGGCTACTTCCCCAAGCTGGACTCCCAGGTCGCCAGTCGCGCCTGGCCGCCGAGGTATGACCACAGATTAATAATAAGTTACTACTGCATGACTACACTGATCTTGTAGGCATGCATTTATTAACCGACTTCAACAAAAGGAGGAGGTTCTCAATTCGACCCGTATGTTTTTTTTTTTGGTTATCGTGATACGCTTCTATTATAGTTAATAGATCCTGACTCCTATCAAGGCTATTGTATCTTTTTTTAAATAGTAACGAATAGTAACTAGGTATAGGCACCTGATTATGTAATATTATTACTATTTGATACTTATGTACCGACATAACCTTCATACTTATGTTCTACTAGTGTTAAGAATACTAACTCGCGTACCTACTTAGTGGTTCAACCGTGGCTTTGGAAACACGCCCGAAACCCGGGCGAATTAATTTGACACCTGGCTCGAACAACGTTGGTGTAAACAATAATAAATAATAGCAAAAGAAAAATTCTAAAGCGCAGGGACACGTGCAATGGTAACTGAGATGTTATCGCTACTGGCCTCGCTTTATGATTTTCGAGTTATTCTTTTGCTGGTATTTGTTATTGTTTACATCAAAGTCGTTCGAGCCAGGTGTCAAGTTAATTCGCCCGGGTAGTAGGTACAATACCCTCAGAGGAAAGACCTAAAGCAATATCTGAACTATTGCACAAGGAGATTGCATGCAAAAAGGGTACAATGATAAATAAAAAAGATGTTTACCAAAAAGATTACAAATAAAAAGAAATGGTGACGCTGGCTGTTAGGTCACAAAAAAATTTACGGAATGGCTGTTTACTCAAAAAAATAAAAAAATGTATTTCCTTTTAATTTACCTAATGGCAGTTTAATTTTTTTTTCGATGTATTTTTGTTTTTTCTGTTTTTTTTTTTTGCCAGGAACATAGTTCGTAATCAAGGAGATTTTAATCGAACGTAGTAATTATAGTACCTACTCCGTGAAGTGGCGACGGGCTCACCTCCCGTCACACAGGACAGAGTTTAGGTACTACTAGTGAAATGTGGATGTTCTGAGGTTTCAGAATATCTCTAACTCGGGGAATATAGTCGTGAGCATATGCTATGCTACTCTATGATCGAACGACATCTCCAATACTTTTGCCAGCTTCCTGGTACCTGCGACCTTTTATTTTTTCTTTTCGGTCTTTCCAGTTTAGTACCTACAGCTACGCGAAGAAATACAATAAGTTAGCATAAATGATGCCTTAATTCTCTGTGTTTGTATTCTTATATCAAAACAAAATGTTGATACCTATAGGTTCGCGGGCACCACGATACGCGACATGGACCGTCCAGTAGACCAGATCAAGCTGGACGTCTCCCAGCTGGAGACCTGGAGGGACCGCTTCATCAGCGCCATCGAGACCGGATCCGTTCTATTGGTACAGTTTCTTAACACTATAATACTCACTAATACCGGCTGCTCTCAAACAGTGAAGGAAAACATCGTGAGGAAACCTGCACACACTGAAGAAGAAATTCTGATGTGTTTGTGAAGTCTACCAATCCGCATTGGGCACGCTTGGGGGAGTAATGCTCATACACCCTCCCTGAGGGTAGGCCTGTGCCCTGCAGTGGGACGTTTATAGGCTGATGATGATAACAGTCATATATTGCGCGTTTTGCTAACTTTTTAGCGGTATCTAGACCGTACAAGGTGTAAGGGACAGCCATCCGCAGACTGAAACGGTGAACTCAGACCATCAAACTGAACAACTTTTACTATGGAGCCTACCTCATGAAACGCAAACTTAGTCGATTTAATAGTAAGGACTGGCCTTGCGGTTGCATTTCCCCTCTGCCACGGTATGAGACTAATTGATCCTGTGCATTTACACTCAATTTTATACCTTATCACTAAACGAGACAGCCTATAATTGCGAAACAATAATTATGAACTTAGAACGTTTGGGGTTCACACGAGACTACTTTTCATGATTTTTAACATTCAAAATTAGAATCTACAGTTATAGGGAATAAAATCCAAAGTTGCGGATTTCATGTCACCTCGCCCCCCGCAAAAAGTGGCAGAAAATTTTGATAGGAAAATGATACGCGTTACGCGTCCATACTATTAAATTGTCTAAGAACGCAAAATAACATTTGAGTCGGGTAGGTACAGTATTTCTGTATGAAACTGCTGTTTTTTTCGTGTTTCCCGAGGTAGGCTGTATAGGGTCCTGGGATGATCAGAAAATCAAACTGAACAACTTCCTCTACGGGACTACTATCAAAATAGCGGAAAAAAATCTGCAGTTTCATTCAAAACTGCAATCCTATTCGACCCACCATTTTGCGATTTTGGTTTTGATTCCATGAGGAACTTTTCACTGCAATATAAAGAGTTAACTGCAATACAATCTTAAACCAATAGGGAGCGAAGCGAGCTCGAGATTTCACTGCAATATAATGAGATGACTGAAATACGATCTGAAATCAGGAGCGAGCGAAGCGAGCACGATAACGAGATTTTTTTGCAATATTCTCAATTTTTTTTTCCATCTTCATTTTGGCGCCCCCTTAACCTGGCGCCCGGGGCGTGGGCCCCCTTTTGCCCTCCCCCCCCCCCCCCCCCCTAGATCCGGGACTGGGTCTGACCATCCTCTTAAAAACTGTCGGCAGATTAAGTTGGACCCTGTGTAATATGCGTCCATCCATGTAATATATCTTGAGAACCTTCACCTTACTGTTATAAAACTTTAACAGAAGTGTGTACAAGAAAAAGATTACGATATGAATTTTAGGTGTCCCTGACTCCAAATCAACCTTTTTTTTATTTATTTCTATCTGTCTGTTTGTTTTTTTGTAACAGCAAAACACAAAAACTACTGAACCGATTTTGATGAAACTTTTTTGTTTGATACCTTATGATTTGACTTAAAATCTGGTACAACTCGGGCGAATTAACTAGGCACCTGGCTCGCATGTGGCTCGGAATTTGACACCCCTCCTGCTATTTGGGACCCCGCCGTCGCCGTGCGAAGCCATAGCATAGCATTTCAGTGACCGTTGCACGTGTCCCTGCGCTTTAGCATTTTCGAGTTCTTTTTTCCGAGTTTTCCGAGTTTTTTATTCCGGGCCACGTGCGAGCCAGGTGCCAAGTTAATTCGCCCGTGTTGTATATAATTTGTGCGGACAAAGTTACGGGTAAACTCTAGTTATTTATAAACTGATTGGCAATGACAAAACAGTTTGCAAAACAGCCTTATATTTTACTTGTCGATTTCACGTGATAACGTCCGTCCACAGCCAAGGAACAGGCAGCAGCCCCTGGACGAGCAGACCGGCATCGACACCCTCGGCAACCTGATGGAGGCCTCCATCATCAGCCCCAACAGGGCCTACTACGGGGACATGCACAATATGGGCCACGTCTTTATCGCCTACTCCCACGACCCTGATCATCGTAATCTGGTTAGTAGCACAGAAACCATACTTTATGCCTTTGCTCTTTCCCTCGTAATGCGAGGTACAAATCCCTCATTTATAGAATAGCATAAACATAATTGAATTTGTCTTAGTTGTTAAGTATTGATACATTGTCCTACATTTTCTTGAGGATTTTTCGATTATGAATTTATATCGAAGGCATCAAGCAAAGACCAAGTAACTTAATTGAGCTCCGGATTCTAACTTCTACCATAAGAATACCTAACAAATATAATAGTACAGTCGTACAGTACATTATTATTTAATTATAATTATGCTTCTACCTACTTTGTTTTAATTTGATGGCAATATTTTGAGAGTTCTTTTTTCTTTATTTTTTTTATTCTTTTTATACTTTTTTTATAATATTTCCATTTTTATTTTATTCTTTTTCTTTTTTTATAAGTACTTATTTCTTATTATTTTTTCTTCCTCTTTATATTATTTCAATGGTCTGCACGTACGAAGTCACGTGCACAGCTAGTACATGATAATGTTATTCAATCTTTTGTAATACAATTCTGCCTTTAGCTTCTCCGATATTATTATCATCATTGTCATTTTTAACACGCTTTAAATATAATCAATTTATAGAAATAATTTAATTCTAATCACGCTATATAATATGGTATTACAGGAGCAATTCGGTGTGATGGGTGACTCGGCCACAGCCATGCGCGACCCCATCTTCTACCGCTGGCACGCATACATCGACGACATCTTCGTCTTGTACAAGAACAAGCTGACTCCATACCCCACTTCAACGGTTTGTTCTTATCATGATATTACTTACCTTGGTGACTCCATAAGATTTCAGCTCTCAATACACTTGTTATGAGAATATCTTTACCGAATTGAACACTTGAGGTGTACAGAAAGGCATTAGAGCTTAGGTCCCGTGTTATAATTGCTCTTCGATTCCTATTAACTATGAGAAGAGCACCTGATATCGAAGATGTAGAACAAAACTTCCTGATACGCAATATAGAGTACACTAGATATAATAGGTAGGTACTGACTGGGCATTGCATGTTAAACTATCTGACTTGCTATAAGATGGACGATTTCGCAGACATTTAAAAAAACGTTCTCGGGTACATTGTTCTGATCCCAAACTGAAGATACAAAGCTTTTTATTATAATTATGGAAACCAGACAACAACCAGATTCAAACCCAGGATCTCTAGTTTGGCAGTCCAGTGTGATAATCATACCATAAACCCATGTCCTCAAAGTAGGTCATCAATTTGAAACTAGACAAGAAAAATGGGAACGCTGGCTATTATGTTGTGGTTGATTTGATACGACGTATAACTAACTTTGTGGCTTTGTGTGTGCGTGTGTGTGTGTGGGGGGGGGGGGGGGGCTAGACACACACTACACGCCCATAAAGTTTCTTCCCAGCAACACGCTTTCTTGCATCGCATTCAAAAACATGTGTACCCCTACAGCTGGACTTCCCTGGTATCCGTGTGTCGTCGGTGGGCATCGAAGGCAGCGCCGGGGCGAACACCATCGCGACCCAGTGGGAGCAGAGCATGGTGGACCTGAGCCGCGGGCTCGACTTCTCTCCAAGGGGCGCCGTGCTAGCCCGGTTCACTCACCTGCAGCATGACGAGTACACTTATGTGTTAGTATGAGTTTAGAAATATAGTTATATCCCCTATATTCGCATAAGAACCAAAGTAGCTGACATAGCCCAAAAAATTGTTAAACTAAAGTGGCAATGGGCGGGACCGATGGCCGAAGAGTCATAGTCATAGGCATAATAGTTTATTGCTTCATGTGGTTACATAAGGTGGACACATAAAAATAGGGTGCACATGGACGGCGACCGCGTAACGAAAAGCGCAGCGTGATTTCCCCCACAATGTGAACCGACGACCTGGTGAAGGTGGCTGGAACCCGTTGGATGAGGCCGAGTCGTTGTGGCGATCCTTAGGGGACGCCTATGTCTAGCAGTGGAAGTCCATCGGCTGAGATGATGATGACCATAGGGTACGGATATAGATCCGCAGGTGTCGTGGTGACACGTTGCGCAGAGGTATAGACACTAGATCATGAGGATCCGGATTCGACTTCGCACGGACGATGCCATGCAGCAATGAGTTTTTCAAACTTACGTACCGACTGTTCTTAAACGTTTAAGGAAAATATCGTGAGGAAACCAGCATATGCTGAAGAAGTAAAACTGATGCGTATGTGTAGTACACCAGTCCGGATCGGGCATGCGTGGTGGACTGATGCCCATTCACCCTTCTTGAGGGTAGGCCTGTGCCCTGGATTGGGATGTATAAGGCTGATAAAGACCCTATATTTAAGGGGTAGTTCAGGTTTGACAATATACCTAGTATCTTTAGTTCATACGGACTTCGCTACATACTACTTTGGTTGCGCTCCGCAGTTCGACCACGCGGTCTCACAGGCATTCAGGACGAGGAAAACTTCCTTTCCTCCATACGGTTACGTTAAGTCCAGAAATTTCTTGGTCTGTTAAAGAGATACGTTTGTATGCAATGCATTGATATCTTCCCAATTTCATAGCCCTACTGATCTGTCTCCAGGATCGAGGTGAACAACACGAGCGGTCAGTCGCAGATGGGCATGTTCCGCATCTTCATTAGCCCAACCGTGGACGAGAGTGGACAGCCGCTGCCCTTTGAGGAGATGAGGAGGCTCATGATCGAGCTCGACAAGTTCTCCATGCCATGTAAGTTGTGACGATATACCGTCAAAGTGTTATCAAGGCTAAAAAAAGATTCAAATTACCCCGTATTACACGACAACTATCTTGCATGCATATTGCATATTCTCATGCTCACTAACCCTAAAAGGAATATAACAGCCTTAGATATATGAAAGTCACTTAATTGACAAAATTGGCGTGGATTAGCAAAGTTATGATGAGTTCCTCATGAGTTGTCATTTCTTATAGTGATTAACTGTCAGCCAAAACCAGTATTTCTCACCACCACCATAAAGGTACCAAAGGTAGCGGGAAGCGACTGGATGAGGAAGACTGAGGATAGTTTTGTGGTTCGCCTTGGGAGAGGCCTATATTCAGCAGTAGACGATGATAGGCTGATGACCACAACCATCCTGTTAGCTACACTATTTCTCACCTATTAACCATATCCATCCCCTTGGCAGTGAAAGCCGGTCAGAACACGATCCGTCAGAGCAGCACGGAGTCGTCGGTGACGATCCCGTACGAGCGCACGTTCCGCAACCAGGCGGGGCGGCCCGGTGACGCGGGCGCCGCCGCCGCTGAGGAGTTCGACTTCTGTGGCTGTGGCTGGCCCCAGCACATGCTGGTGCCCAAGGGGACTGACAGGGGCTTCCCCATGATGCTGTTCTGTATGGTCTCCAACTGGGCGGAAGATAGGGTAAGTGATGTGATGTGTTTAGATTTGTTCTTTTTTGCTGCGAAATATGTGACATCGGCTTAATTTTTTTGATATCATAAAATAGAGCACATAGGGCAAACAGAGAACGCTGTAACGTTAAATATCTTCACTACGATGGCGAGTCCCTACCCAATGACACGTTGACAAAAAGTGATTTCTTCATTAGAAAAAACCTAGTACGTACCTATCTAAAAGTTGCAGGCCATTTACTGTTTTACTCTTAAAACAATATGAACAGTCATGAGTCTGAACTTCTGAACTGAACCAATGCCTCATCATCATCATAGGTCTATTAACAGAAAGTAGATCACTAACTGCTTAAGTGTATGGCTCTTGTAGCCATACATACAAATAAGCAGATATGGCCTTTGTATGATTGGTGACCTCTTTCCTTTGAAGTTCTAATTATGATGGGGCCGGCATAGTCCACACCACTTTGATAAAGTGCTGGAGCTGGAGGTAGTTGACCCATAAGTTGGTTTATTGTACGCGCTGCATAACGTATAGTATGATATCACACATTAAACTGCCTACTTTGAAATCAATCAGGTTAATTCGGGTCACACACTGCCCAACGCCTTTAGAACTATCGTTTACTTTTGACGTACCTAGTCCGTTCTTCTAAAGATGTAGACTTAGCTCCTCGAACTATGGCTTTTTAACTTGTGTCCTTAAGTCCTTACCTGGCCAGACACCAGCCAGCTAATACAGTCCTTGTGCTGAAAAAATGATGGATTGAAAATATGACATTTTAACTCGACAGAAGAAGTTCATAGACTCTATTATTCCTCAGGTGGAACAAGACCTGGTAGGGGCATGCAACGACGCGGCCTCGTACTGCGGCCTGCGTAACCGCCTGTACCCCGACAAGAAGCACATGGGCTACCCATTCGACCGGCGCGGGCGCGAAGGTGTCAACAATCTCTCCGACTTCCTCACTCCCAACATGGCTGTCAGGGACGTGTCTATCAGGTTCACTGACGCCACTAGGCAAAGGAGGCAGTAGAGTTTATGTCGGTAATGATATCTAGATGGTGCCACTGGTATGAGAAGTTTAGACATTAGACAAATATTCTAATCAACCCTCTATTCTGTAGTCTTTATACCAGCTATGGGATAATTAGCCCATCAAACTGAATAGTATGATACTAATATTGAGAAAATTAAATCAGTTTGACCACGTTTCAAATCTACGCTAACAACTTATAGGTAACTATTATGGTAGAAACAGCTATATGTATACCTCATAATCCAATGGCGCCCACTAGTGACAAAGAATGCTGGTTCCATTATTCTTTGTTTAAAGATCAACGGTTGCTGAAATTCTAGAAAAGAACCGATTTGGTTGGCATTACCTTAAGTACCCTAGATTAACCTGCAAATAGATTGAGATTATGATTCAAGATTGATGCTCAGCTTGAAGGAAAACGTTAAGTGCTTTAATTTAGGTGCTCAATGTGAAATAGGTACCTACTTAGAATTGATATGATAGGCATTGAATTTGTCCATTGTAGTAGGCATTAAATTGTGTTTGTTTTTATTACATCCATTTTGCTTCTTGTTAAAGCCAATCCTTAAACGTAACCTTATTGTGATCACATGACATGTGGCATGCGTACCACATGTGATATACCGGGGCTTGTCATCAGGTACTTCGTTTTCAATTATGTTTACCATGTGAAAGTAGAATTGATCTAAGTCTTTAGTACATCCGATTTTATCTGAAGCATACTAAGGTTACTATATTTTAGGACGACAGTTATTTGACTAAAAAAATAATGTTAAAATTAATACCATAAAATAAATACTCTTTAATTGTGCACCGAAATACATCGAAAATACAACAATATAAATGGTACGAGGTGGTATGGTGGTTGTGGTGGTTGGTATTTTATTTTATTATTCTTAGGAAGATTTACAGCTTTGATTACATAATCCTGGGCACCACTTGATTCAAATCATAATAAAATGTAAGTAAGGATATTGCAGCAACTGTTGAAAAACAAACAAAAAAGACTTGGCAATGTTAAACGGAATCAGATTTTATATGTTTATTACGGACAATTTTCTAATCTAAAAGTAACATATTTTATTCGATAGATGGCGCAAACACAGTACATTAGTCGAATGCGAATGAGACGCCATCTATTATCAAAAACTGATAGATATATTTTTTTTAACCTAATAATGTTGAAATAAATATGTAAACAATAGTTATTAAGATTATTATTACTTATTTTATAATGTGGGTCATTAGTCGTAGTTATTCTGTAAATAATGTACAAATTGTAAATACTTAAATGTGACAATTCATAAGACTGAATACATCTAGCCTTTTAAAGTTTGTTTTTTATTTTTCCCTTATACAACGTGTTAATGAATAAGCGCAATTATAACAAAATAATTAGATTGAAACGATAATTTCATTATTTTGATAGTTAAAATTTGAAGTTATTCGCATTGTAAGTTTTGAGCCAAAAATGATTTGTTATCATTTCAGCAATGAATGAAAGCGCTAACGTACTCATAGATACATTTTAATAATCTTGTTTTGGTAGTAAGTTGGGTAAGTGTGCCCGTGCGGTGGGTTGACATCGGGTTTAGTAAATTTTAAATTTTACAAACAAATTATTTAATATTTTGAAAAAGATGTTGAAATCATGATAATCGGATTCTGCTCTCGATTCTGAACAAACTACTTTCTAGTTTTGCGTTAATTCATTAACACGTTGTACCTATAGGTATAATCTGCTATTCACTAGCAGATTAGCGTTAGCACTAACTTTCATTTTTCTTTTCATTTCATACCAACATTGTAATTTTTTACAAAAAAGAAGTTAATTCCCCTCTCTTTTTGAATTCGTTGACACCATCTTAATAGTAGATTGTTAACCAAGGGATGAAAGTGACCCATTTCACACGAGATGTTTGGCGCCCCGAACGAACGTGAGGGGCGCCCATAGTTCGAGTGTGAAATGGGTACTTTCACCCGAGTTAAACACTCTGCTTTTCATCACGATTACGAGGAAATTAACCAAAAACCAGATAATGAAAAATCAATTTCTGAATCGCTATTCGCTCGATGAATTCATTTTAGGCTGCGTTTCAAAACGTTTGAAAATCCGGGTACCAATACGAAGTAGAAAAAAACATACGAAGATAGTGGATGCTAGAGAGAGACAAATATACTTCCCTAGTGATTTTTACACGTTTTGAAATGGATCCGCAAAATTAGCAACATGTGGCTTTCCCTCCCTTTTTTATTTTTCGCGCAAGGCTGTGTTCAGGTGCACCCCGAGTGCAACTTTTCACACTAACGCCGTTCAGGAGTGCGATTTTTGAACATCATACGAGCTACTCGGCAAAATGTCATAATTACTATGGAGCCTATAGGATACTATATACAATGTTCTTGCTATGGAGATTATGCATCTTTTTACTGCCGATTCGCTCGTATGATGTTCAAAAATCGCACTTCAGAGCCTCGGTGAAAAACGTTCTACCATAGAGCGAGTTGAAAAAACAACAGCACCCAAAGGTCGTGAACGCAGCCCAACTTAATGATTTTTTTTTTAAACTAGCTGTTTTTTAAATTAGGTACTTTTTCTTCACGCAGAAAACAAAATGCATATAATTTATACAAAAGTATCGAAATGTTACTAATTATTGTTATTATTACTAAATTCGAATATTTTTGTTCATAATAATTATAAAAATTAAGAATTTTAATATAATGTTATCGAAGTGTGGCTGTATAGGTTTTCTGCCTTTGCTCAGTATAGAGTGGTATTGACGTTGATTTTTTTTTAAATTACTTTTCCGCCCTAGGGAAGAAATGTATCACTTTCAACCCGCTTCTTAGATAAACAATGACCTACTTTCAGAGTATGAGTGATGAAAAATAATATACATCTATTGAAGCCACATTCAAAGACTACAATTTGCAACACACACCATTGTGTAGACAATAATATGATCTAAAAATGCTGTCAAGTAATTTTTTTTTAAGACCTTTATGGGTTAATTAGATAATTTTAGGTGCAAATTCTTATGATTTTCGAATTTGATTTTCTTGGATTGGAAGGTACCACACTGACATAATGAAGGACAAGCCATTCAAAAATAGGTATACCTACTAAAATGATGTTGTTTAGTAGAGGTGAGGGGCTCTGAAAGTATCAAGGTCGTTCTGTGGGGGATACCTCTTAATTGGTACGTAGATGCAGCAAAATTACTGACAAAAAGTCTAAGGTCTTGAGTTTATGTAGGTATCATAATCTGTGGCGTGAACTAATTTAATTTTGGCAGTATAATAATGAGGTTCAATTCTGATTAAGCATTTAAATGCACGCCAATACCTACATAGTGAATGAAGATACATTGCCTACCTAGTTACAATAAGTACCTACTAGTACCTTACCTACCTAGTTGTAAGGTTAACATTTATCTAATTTAAATCTAATTATTTTGTGTCTTTGTTACAGAATAAGGCACGATGGCACGAAAAAAACATCGTATAGATAGGTATACCATAATGGCCTCGATTCGGACTGTGCCACGACTTATCTTAACTAAATTTATTCCTGTCACTTTCTAAAATAAGATTAAGAAAAGAGACAGAAAACCAACAGCTGACTTTAGTGCTGTCAAAGTGACGTTACACGCCCAAAAACGCTTTAAATAAGATGGCGTACATTATGATGGCATCTTATTTTGGGCGTGTAACGTCACTTTGACACCACTAAAGTCAGCTGTTGGTTTTCCGTCTCTTTTCTTAATCTTATATTAGAAAGTGACAAGAATAAATTTAGTTAAGTTAAGTCGTGGCACAGTCCGAATCGGTACCAATGTTTACCTATACGTAAATTAGTAATCTTTTATGCATTTTATTTTATACTTAAGTATAATTATATGTAATAGATATATGTATATTTTATTCGTATGTATACAGGGTGTTAGGGTAAACAGTTGCATTACTCTAAGAGGTGATTGTACCCATGATATTGAGCAACTTTCCCTAAGAAACCTAGAGGAAATTCATTCATTCATTTTCATTCAAAGGTTCGATCAGCTGATTGCATTTAGTATGGGAAGTCCACAATTTTTTTTACTATTTTCTTTTAGGTTTCTTAGGGGAAGATGTTTAGTATCATGGGTACAATCACCCCTCAAAGTAATGCAACTGTTTACCCTAGACACCCTGTATACAGGGTGAAATTGATATCATTAGCATCCTTTTAAACTAAGAGTCTACCCATCAAGCTGAACAACTTTTACCGTGGGAACAAATCAATCGGAGCAAAAAAAATCAGCTGTTGCATATATTTGAGTTGAGTAGGCAGCGGCGGCGGGTGCAGTTTAGTATGGAAGAGCAGATTTTTTGTTTCTCCGATCGGTTTGCTGCCATAGTAAAAGTTGTTCAGTTTGATGGGTAGACTCTTAGTTTAAAAGGATGCTAATGATATCAATTTCACCCTGTAGATACAGGGTAAGTATTATAAATATCGTGCGTGATTCTGTTTTTCAGAACATAATTGGAATGTTCCATTTGAACGATACATTCACGATTTAAATTATTTTAAATCGAAAATCAAAATTCCTTGAAACCCCCAACACCTACTTAGATACTTCTATCACCGTTCCCACGCAGACGAAGTCACCGGAAAACCTAGTTAATTTCAAAAGATTTTTAAGCACCAATATTCGCTATAATTAAACATCTAAAACCAGACAATCTCGATCAAGGCAACAATCTTGAATTAACCCCAAAATTATTTAAGATTATCTCATCCATCGATATCATGCGAAGTGTTCTGTTTCAGCACGAATGGTTTAGTTCTTGTAATTACAACTGCATTATATAAACACTTGGCAACTGGTTTCAGATGCAGTGGTGTGTTGTTGAATGCACACGCAAGATTGGTACAATCAAAGAATATGAAGTGCTTAGTGGTAAGTCGTAGGTATAAGAGAATGTAATGTTACTGCGACGGCATACTAGCCCAGTCATTTTACGGTTTGAGCCGGGACTAATTACAAATTGCATTTTTTTTCGCTATAATATTGAAGGTCCAGTTTGAGCTTAAGAATGTACCAAAATTAAAAAACAAAATTACGTCAGCAACAGTTCCAATTTTAAAATAGAGATATTGTCTCGTTCTAAAAAACCTGATGATAAATTTTTTTTAGCACATATTTAAGGCTTTACCGTCATACATACTTCAAACATGGTGTAAATATTTTTGTCTAAGTACTTAGAAGGCTGGAAGGAAAATACATTCGTATTTTTTAATAAATACCTCTTTTTTTTTAATTTTAATGCCTATTCTATTAATCAAAAATAATGTATATTGTTAAATATAATTCAAATGAGTGCATTGTTATTAATATTATTAGTTTAAAAGTCTTCTGGGACACACAATTTTGATTTCTATGTTGCGTAGCAATTTTTTTTTTAAAATATGGTTTAGGATAGTATTTTTGTCAATAAATGGTGCGGATTACAGTTTAAAAGTCCAATTAATAATTACTCCCTACCCCGCCTAACAAAACTCCGTAAAATGACTGGCCTATACGAGTGCGCTGCGTACAAGCGAAGTTTCGTCCTTTTTTCAATATTAACCAATTGAAGTCAATGCATATTATTTAAACACGATCTAGAATTGAATCTCTGTGTTGGTACTTCGTCATCATCATCATCATCATATCAGCCGATAGACGTCCACTGCTGGACATAGGCCTCCCCCAAAATGGGAGGATTTGCCATAATCGTCACGCTTGGCAGGCGGGTTGGCGATCGCAGTTGGATTGAATGTGTGTTTGTGTACTCAGAGGCTGCTGCTGCCCATCCTCCGGTAGATCCCTTAGTCACCTTTTACGACACCCACGGGAGGAAATGGGGTGGTGCTATTCTTTTTTATTTCAAGATTGTGTTAACAAAAAATATTTTACTTTAATTAGGTACCAAATGTTCAAAGGCTTATGTTCTAGGGCTTATCTTCGTTTTGTATGGATCGCTTTATTATCAGGAATATAATTTTAACTGTTTAGGGTCCCAACGAACCCCATATTATTAGTATTACAGCTATTAAATTATTTAAACACAGCCTCGGGTTGGTAGGTTGCGGGTTCAAGTCCCGTTTAGTAGGTACATAAACACTTTTTTCAATCTTTAATTTGACTTTAGACTGTTTTTTCATACCAACTTTGGCGTGACATACCAATTGAAAAAAAGAGGCATGACGTGGACATAACATTGTAAATAGAGAGAGATAGATACCTAATGGGTAGGTTCCTAAAAATTCTAGAGATATTTTATTAAATAACAAGAATAATCATAAGGTTATTTCAAATTATATGGCGAAATTTGACCAGGGCACATGTTAATTATAAGATAACAGATTGCATTATCAATGTTTAATCAATTGGTATTGATGATTAACAAAATTAAATAAAAAAAGTTGCTTTTGCATTTGTTTTTGGGTTTTACGTTCCTATGTAAACTTTTTATACCGACGAGCAATTTTTTATTTAAGTCACACTCAGTTGTATACACGCTCATTTAGAATTAATCCTACATTAAATCTCTTGCTAGCTTTTACTACGTCAACAAAACAAAAAGTGATAGCAAGAGATTTAATGGAGAATTAACTTTAATGAGCGTTTCTGCAACGCAATGTTCATCAATCAAAATCAACTAACTGCTGGGCAACAACCCTCCTTTTTATTGCGCCATTCCTGAGTGTCCTGTCCAGTCTGATCCATTAAAATATTTTTGTTATTTTCAGCTCCTATCCCTGATAGCATTCAGCGTAGGCGAAGATCTGAAGGATCCTGAGCCAGTCGCTTCATCACACTTAGGCATATATCCTGTTGGATGGGTGGGAACGGGACTGTTATACGATGGCAAGGACCTGGAATATGGCAAAAAGGACCTGGATAAAAAAGATGAGGTTTACGATATGAAATCGGACAAGAAGGACGATAAGAAGGATGACAAGAAGGATAAAGGATATGACGGTAAAGGGGACTTGAAATATGACGGCAATAATGAATATGGTAGCAGAAATAATTATGGCGGTAAGAATGAATATGGCGGTAGAAACAACAATTATGACGGAAAGAATGAATATGGCGGTAGATACAACAACTATGATGGAAAGAATGAATACGGCGGTAGAAACAACTATGACGGAAATAATGAATATGGCGGTAGAAACAACAATTATGACGGAAAGAATGAATATGGCGGTAGATACAACAACTATGACGGAAATAATGAATATGGCGGTAGAAACAACTATGACGGAAAGAATGAATATGGCGGTAGAAACAACTATGACGGAAATAATGAATATGGCGGCAGAAACGATAACGATGGAAAATATGAAAATGGCGGTAGAAACAACTATGATGGAAAGAATGAATATGGTGGCAGAAACGATTACGATGGAAAAAATGAAAATGGCGGTAAAAACGAATATGATGGAAAGAATGAGAATGGCGGTAAAAACGAATATGATGGAAAGAATGAGAATGGCGGTAAAAACGAATATGATGGAAAGAATGAAAATGGCGGTAAAAACGAATATGATGGAAAGAATGAAAACGGCGGTAGAAATAACTACAACGGGAAAAATGAATTTGGCGGCAGCAACGAATATGATGGAAAAAGTGAATATGAGGAAAAAGGCGAATATGATGGTAGAAGCGAATATGACAGAAAAAACTATTATGGTGGCAGAAACAATTACCGTGGTAGAAACAATTACCGTGGTAGAAACAGTTACCGTGGTAGAAATAATCGCGGCAGAAATGGTTATGGCAATGGTGATAACAAAGATGATGGTTACAATATGAACAATTATGGTGGTTGGATGATGTATTATGATAATGGATACTATGGAGGAAATGAGTACGGCAGCGGTAGAAACTATTATGGCGGCAGAAACGATTATGGTGGTAAAAATGATTACCGCGGCGGAAATGATTACCGTAGTAGAATGGATGGTTATGACGATGGCGACAAAAAAGACGACGATTACGACAGAAGAAATGACTATGGCGGTAGGAATAACTACGGTGGTAGATATGACGGCTGTAATGATAGAGACTGTTATGATGAAAACGATTATGATGATAGGAATGATTACAGAGGCAGGAATGATTATGACGATAAGAATGATTATAGAGGCAGGAATGGTAACAGAGGCAGGAATGGTTATAGAGGCAGGAATGGTAACAGAGGCAGGAACGGTAATAGAGGCAAAAATTACGATGATGATAGTAAATATTATCGTAACAGATATTTTGATTGCGATGACAAAAAGGATTATGAATGTAATGGAGGCAGAACTAAGAAGGACTATGAAGAACAGAGAAAGATCTATGGCGGGCAAGGCTACGAAAGAATATGGTACCCGAAAAACAAAGACGATAAAGATGACTACCGCTGGAGGACGATCGGACGCCAAGGCCTTGGTTTCATGAAGAGATTCAAGAGGGCATCTGGTCTTAGACAACCCATTACTCCTAAAGCCTTGTCCTTTGTTGGAAAACGACCTTATTACGAACCGCTATTTTTAAGTGCAAACGTCAATTAAATATCTTTTCTGTCATTCTATTTAAATTATGAATAAGTGAGTTTTCCAGCATACTATAAAATTATAGCTTGTTCCATTTATGGACACAGCAAGCGCTAATAATATTTAAGTTATTTTAATAATGTTGCGTTTGTAATGTTGATGTTATCAAAGGAAACTCACGCTGCGCCTTTCTAGCCGAAACCAAATTTTGAATTTTATCGAAATAAAAATGTCATTATGAACAACGCTTTTGATTTTCCAAAATATCCCCTAGTCTTTATTAGATAACGTGTGGTGCATCAAACCATGCAACAAAAAACAAAATAATACATGATAAACATTTTAATATCATTTATTTCACAAACAGGGTAAAAATGTTTTAACAAATTCTTAACCTAAAATAAACAGAGAAAACTTACTATATAAACATACAGATCCAAATATAATAAATATTATAAAAAACCGGGAAAGTACGAGTCGGACTCGCGCACCGATGGTTCCGTACTACCATACAATATAATTTGGGGTCTCTATTTACGAAACTACGATTGTGTTGCATGAAAGAAATTAATTCATTGGCTCACACATGGTATGCTGGTTTTTTTGTGTTGTTTTACTTTAGATTTTCTTTATAATCACACCAAGTTCGACGCTTGTATGTATAAGGGCGTCGCCCACCTTATAAAGTCCGTTACCCTCAGAAAAATCTAAAGTATTGAAGAAAAAATTATATCCCATCAAAAATTTCAAGTAAAAAAAATGGCCAAGACTCACAATCCTTTTACTCTTAAAAAGTTATGACATCATATTTCAAGCCAAGTCTTGAGTTAGGTCATCAGTTCATCTCGGTCTAATAAAGTTAGAAGGATTGGCCGACACCCATGTAGAGCTAATGCAAATGTATTGTTAATATTATATTATTATTTGATTAAGTTTGTACTATTGCCTGAAATAAAATAATTAATAAATTAATAAAATTATTGTTTACACAAATAGGTACGATTAAGATTACAAATAATGCGAAGTAGAATGTAAAGTGACATACAACGAATAGCGATGGAAGTACAGTGATCATATATCATCTCTAGCGGTTGACCAAAACCAAGAGAGATAGAGTAGGTGTACCAAACAATTATTTTTATTTTAGTTTTTTGTTTATTGACAAAACCAACAGCGTATTAAACATAGTTACAATAAATTCTTAAAAATAACTGGTAAGGCCAATGATAGGATTCCCTTTTGTAAATGTGGCTATGACAACATATACAACGTGTTAATGAATTAACGCAAAACTAGTTTATTTAGAATCGAGAGCAGAATCGAAATATCATGGTTTTATTTAACATAGGTAATTTTTTTAAAATATAAAATAATTTGTTCGAAAATTTTTAAATTTACTGAACCCGATGTCAACCCACCGCACGGGCACACTCACCCTACTTACTACCAAAACAAGATTATTAAAACGTATCCATGAGTACGTTAGCGCTTTCATTCATTGCTGAAATGATAACAAATCATTTTTGTCTCAAAACTTTAATTGCGAATAACTTTAAATTATAAGTACCTATCAAAATAATGAAATTATTGTTTCAATCTAATTGTTTTGTTATAAATCAGTTGGGGTGTATGAGGTTTTGCGCTAATTCATTAACACGTTGTATAGGGTCCTTCTTGATATGCTGACACTTTTTTAAGAGGATGATCAGACCGTCAAACTGAACAACTTTCTCTATGGTACCAACAATACCAACATCGAAATCGCGAAAAAAAATCTGCGCTTCCATACAAAACTGCAAATCGACTCGAGCCAAATGTATGAGACAGCAGATTTTTTTTCGAGATTTCGATGTTGGTCCCATAGAGAAAGTTGTTCAGTTTGACGGTCTGATCATCCCCTAAAAAAAGTGTTAGCATATTAAGAAGGACCCTATAGAAGTTAAAATGTTTTAAGAATTACGTGTTTGTTCATTTTTCAAAATATCCCACTAAGTGGTTAGTTACGTCACTTAATTTTACGTGTAACTGATTTGGTGATTTAAAGTCAATTATTTTATTATCTATGTGGTTTTCCCGATGTTAAATTTGTATCTTTAAATCACCTTCGTTAGTGTTGTTAACAGCGATTGATCATTTGTGAATAGGAAATGGGCGCGATAACATGGGTAAGTAAAATATATTGTTTGTAGAATAGAATAATATCGCGACAGGTATAATAAATTTATGAATATCGCATAATATGGTTCCTTTCTTATCGTGGGTGTCGTACTAGGTGAAGTTTCTTATGAATGCTAAATGTTAACCTATTGTGCAAAAAATGAAAATCTCTACAACTCAGTAATGTATCTGATCACCCCGAAAGGGATTATGTTGGTGATTATATTATGCAGAAGAAATATTTTTTTATTTTTAGTATATAATATTGATGATTAATTTGTAAACTTTTTTTGTGTCATCAACACCTTACCTCTAACATCATTACGGGAACAATGTCCCGTAATATCTAATTATGTCAGAGGTAATTAAAATGAAAAAAAATCACAACGAGATGACTGTGACCATAAATGCGGTCTTAATAATAGGTCTTAGTACCTAATACCTAGCAAATTATTTTCATAATTTCTATGGAATACAGTCGATAGTGAAAATGGTTCCACCATTACGAATTGCTAATGCATAGTGGAATAAAATGCACTCCGCCTCCCATCTTAGGTATGTCTTTTGTTAGTAAAATAAAAATAAGATCTTTAACCCTCCGTGGGATAACTTAGTCTTTAACTTACCAGTATTTATCCCTTTTTCAGATATTTGCCATCAGCTTCTGCATTGTAGCAGAATGCCACCTTCAAATGTTTAAACACCCCAGATTTCATTTGATCCCAAAGTTTCCAGAAGATTTCTTCTCTTATGATGATTCTTTTAATCAAGATTCAGAGCCAGTTGTTCCTGTGACACATGTTGACCACCATGATGGTGACATAGCTGAAAAAGAGATAGAAGATGACAGTGATATACTTGCAAAAAAACTACCCGAAGAAAAACATGAAGAAGATATTACAAAAGAAAAGAGATCAGATCAAGAACATCCTCAAATACAAACAGAACCTATAAACATTATTTCAGGAAAGCCTGAAGATGCCATACTATCTGTTCAACAACAAGAACCTATAAATAAAGATATTCCAGCTGATCCTAAGCTGGAAAACGCAAAAGTGAATACAGAACAGACTACAGAAAAGCCACTAGTAGATGTAAATGCTGATAGTAAAAAGGAAGATCAAGAACTGACTAAAAACACTGATTACGTTCTAATACCTGTTGCTGCTATAAATGCTGATCAATTGAATCCACACATAGCAAATCCTATTGTAGCAAACCAAGCAGTTGACTATCCTTTGCAACAAACTAATTTAAATGTTCAACCAAATCAGTTTGCTACTACGGTACCTCAGAATTACGTTCCTGTTAATAATGGAGTAAATAATAATGGAGGACAACCTATGTATGCTGTAAATGTACCTAACAACGTTACACCACAAGGAAATAATCCAGCTAATACTATATATTATTTAAATAATCCTTCAAATAACAATATGGGATATCAAGGTGCTGCTGGTACACCATATAACTTAGTACCATTAGGATATCAACGAAATAATCAGCCAAATAATTATGTAGTTCCTATTAATCAACCAAATAACTTAGTTGGTACGAATCAACCGATTCGTTCCGCTCCTTTGAATAATCCTAATGGTTATTACGTTATGCCAAACAATGCGTATAATCAACAAAATTATCCGGCTGGTTATGTGTATCAGCCAAATAATCCAAATGGTTATGTCATACAGCCAAATAATGGAAACAATTTAAATTATCAACAAAATAATCCTGGTGGACATATTCAACCAAATAACAATAACAATTTGTACACCCAACAGTATTATCCCAATGGATATTACGTCCAGCCAAATAATTTGAACAATCAAAATGGTTACAACAATCCAAATAATTTGAATTACCAACAAAACAATCCCAACGGATATGTGAATCAGCCAAATAATTTGAATAATTACCCAAATAATCCAAACGGTTACAACAACCAACCAAATAATCCAAATGGATATGGAAATCAGCCTAATAGTTTCAATAACTATCCAAATAATTATAACAATCAACCAAATAATCAATACAGCAATGTGAATCCGGCTAATAATTTAAGCGATCAACCAAACGGTAACATAAACGTACCAAATGACCAACAAAACAGTTATGCGAATCAACCAAACAACTATAATTATCAGCCAAATAATCCAAATGGTTACAATGCACAACCACAAGATTTAAACAATCAACAAAATTACCCAAATGGCTATAACAACCAGCCAAATAATTTCGACTCTTACAAAGATAAACAAAATAATTCAGCTCTAATGAATAATTCAGGTAATGCGGGTTCATCAGGGAATATTCCTCAGGTTCTAAAGACTTCTGAGATTAGTGCAAATAGCATCTTTGTACCTTTGTTTGCTTTCAAAGATGATAAAGACAGTGTAGATATTAAGAATGAAGATGTTCAGAAGGATGTGGAAAGTAAAGAATAAAGTGGTTAAAATTATAATTATTGATATCCTTATTTTATTTTATCTTACACACTGTTAACATTACGAACATTTCCTGAAAACAGTTTGAAGAATAACAGCTATATTTGCCTTTTTAATTTTCATGATTGGTATAAATAAAAAGATAGATTTATAAGAAAGAGAGTAGGTACTTCATGTTATACAGCTACCTACCTGTGCGAATTAACTTGGCACCTGGCTCGCACGTGGCTCGGAATTCGACACCCCTCCTGCTACCCCCCCGTGGGTGGGACCCCGCCGTCATTCACCTTGCGAGGCCGTAGCATAGCATTTCAGTTACCGCTGCACGTGTCCCTGCGCTTTAGCATTTTCGAGTTATTCTTTCCGAGTTTTTTATTCCGAGCCACGTGCGAGCCAGGGGCCAAGTTAATTCGCCCGGGTTGTCTTATTTTTATCTGTATCATTTCTCCTATACATTAAAAAGATGTTACCACAAAAAATATTCCGTTTTTAATATAGGAGTCTCATTTCCTACGAAATGTATGGGAAAAGTTTTGTGCGATTTCTGACATTCCCAGTAGGTACTCAAACCTCGAAAGGTCCTTTAGAGTTAATTGATCCTTATAAGAAACAGGATCGATTAGCATAAAAAAAGTTTTTGTGTGTTTTTAGGTTTGCTCCCAGTATGAGTTAGTACCTATTTGTAAAAGTTGTTTAGTTTTATGGGTAGAGTAGGTATATAATTATGTGGTTTGAAGGTTCATGATACTTTTCCTTACACCCTGTATATAATAATAATAATAATCATTTATTGTATCAAAAAAGTTTGTTACATAATGGGTGTACACTAGACATCACACGAGGATTCCCTGGTGTGTGAAGGCTAGGCTCTTTCGTGAGTACACGTGATACATAATCTGCTTATGAAATATATTAAGCAAAGTGAAATGCTTACAAAAATCTGAAGAAATAGGTTATAAAGGAACATAAACAAGGTAACTATTTGTAGGTTTTACAAAGGTTTTACAGTGTATGTCAGTTTTCGTAGTGCGTATGTGTGGGTGGAGATGTGTGTTTGTGTGTGTGTGTGTGTGTGTGTGTGTGTGTGTGTGTGTGTGTGTGTGTGGGAGGGGGTGTATGTATGTATATGTAAGTAAGTAATATACAGGATGTAACAAAACACCCTAGTAACACTTAAGGGGGTGGTTCAGACCATCAAACTGAACAACTTTCACCATGGGGCCAACATCGAGAAAAAAAAAAAAAAACACCTGTCCCATACATTTTAGTCGAGTCGGTACGGCAGTTTTGTATGGGACAGCAGATTTTTTTTATTTTTTCTCGATGTTGGCCCCATAATAAGCCCTAAGGGCCCTAAGTCACCTCAGCAGCAGGTTCTCTACTAAGGATGGCGGGCCTCTCCCGGTGAGGGTACGGGAACTGGAGAGCAGGTCTACAGACTTCAAGGCCTTCAAGCTCGGGGTCCCAGTCGCTCACCTGAAGACGTTCCTGCTCCCTGAAGTATGGCCTACCGGAGTCGTGTTTAGACGCTTTAGGGAAGCGAGGACAATAATCCCTAGGGAGTGTTAAGTGTTTTAATTATTAAGTTATATTTTTATGTATTTTAGGTTAAGGTATTTATAATATGGGCCCGTGATAATTTTTATATTGTACTGTTGCCTGAATCAAATAAATAAATAAATAAAATAAAAATAATGAAAGTTGTTCAGTTTGATGGTCTGAACCACCCCCTTAAGTATTATTAGGGTGTTTTGTTACACCCTGTATGTAGTACCTAAGTCCGACCACCAGCGGCTATTCAGTATCACTATGAAAACGACGTGCTCACGTGCCCGCTATGTGCGAGGATCTTCTCCAAGAAGATTGGCTATGTAAGCCACATGAGATCTCATCAACGCCAACAACGGAGTTGAAACAGTCGCCGTGGCCGAAATCGGTCAGGAGCAATCATCATCATCATCATCATCATCATGTAGTACCTACATGTATCGATTAATAAGGAAACTGGAAACAGTTCCCCGGAGAACGGATACGACGGCTAATGGTTACATCCGACGTGGAGTAGGTACCAGAGTGACCACTTAGCGTGATGTTACAGATAAGGTTTCGAGATCCTATGAAGTACAGTCAGCAGCAATAAGTTGTATGTAATTGTATAAGGTCTAACAAAATTTGCTGAAACTACTTTAAGGGGATGATCAGACCATAAAACTGAACAACTTTCTCCATGGGACCAATATCGAAATCACGAAAAAAAATCAGCTGTTCCATACAAATCTATTCGACCCAAATGTATGGGACAGCAGATTTTTTTTCGCTATTTCGATATTGGTGAGTGAGAAATTTATTCAGTTTGATGGTCTGATCATCCCCTTAAAATAGTTTAACCTAATTTTGTTAGACTATGTGGTACGTGGTCTTCTACGTGGTAGTACTAAGGTGTAGGTATACAACTTATTGCTGCTGACTGTACCTACATCTGTAAATCCACAACCGTAATCCCCTTTTGGGGTGAACAGAAACATTGCTAAGACAACCGATTATGTTTTTAGACGATTGCTCCAACAACGACAAGTGACGTGGCGCGGACGTGACGCGGGCGGGGTGCGGCAATATAATCCTTATAGTACGCAGCTTAGCGTCGTTTGGAGACGTCCGCGCCACCAGGCGAGACGTTGCCTGGTGGCACGGGTGCGATTTTCCTTCTAAATAGACTATTAAAATAACTTTTTGAGCATAACGTTCAAACGAGCAGTAGAAAATGTCAAAATTACAATGGATGACGCATCTTTCTACTGCCGATTTGATCGTTTTATGTTAAAAAATCACACTCCTGGGCTCCTTTGCGCCGGGATCGACAAAGGGGCGGGTTAAGTTATGTCTGTTTGCGTTTTCTTCTTATTGACGACGCTTGTGCTGACCTAACTAATATATATGTATAATCCCCGCAAGTTGATATTGCGATGGAACCTTGTCACAATAACCGCTGCGTGACGTCATCAAGCACGGGCTGACCTTGCGAACGGTACTGATGGTGCACAGTCGACTACGTCAAAATTACGTCACCAAGATGGCCGCCAATCGCAATATCAACTTGCGGGGATTATACCTACGACATGTAATTCCCTTGCTTCATACAAGACAGTAATGTATCGAAGACATGTCAAGCTGTCTCCCGGGGCAGCGTGTGTCAACTCGCCCCGCGCCCACTCACCCCGGGGCGATATTCCTCGCCGCAGTCATCGCGTATCTCACTGATTTCCCACGGGAATCGTTACGACTTTACGTTTCGGATGCAAATGTGTCGTAAAAATTTGGGCTTTATGTTCTTTTTTGTGGATTTGTTAGAGGTCTCCTGTAGATAGTGTAATGATTTGTGTTGGGGATTCTTTTTAAGGAATAGGGCATATCTTAGGCATTAGTACCTGTAGTAAAGATAAAAATACGATTGGGGGCATATAGGAACGCTGCAACCTTAACTTTAGCTTAAGAGCCTATGTCGAAAAATAATTTAAGCGAAACAGGCGTGGGATAGCTTATATTACGGCCTGATGCGAGAGAAAGAGATGGGACGGCGCGCGCGCCTGAATCGAATCGAGCGCCAAATCAAACTTTATTTAATTGTGATTGTACTATTTATGTAAGTTCAATTCTGCTCTAATCAAAATTTAGAAAATATCAATCTCTTTTTTTTAAATCAAGTCTTGTGTTTCTATTATTCACCGTTTAGCAGTTCGAAGCGTTTATAGATAAAAATGGAGGCTACTTTGGCTTGTTTTTCTATCGAGAAAATTTGTCTTAATCGTGTTTTGGCTCTAATCAAAACTTCAATTATATTTTCAATTTACACATATCCGAAAATCATACTCCTACTGTTAGTACTTCATGATATATGAAGCTTTGAAGAATCCAATTTTTTTCACATAGCCCCTTAATTACGGCGGCCCGGTAGCACAGTCGGTAGTGAACCTGCCTGATGTGCTGAGGGTCGCGGGTTCGAATCCCGTAAGGGACAAATATTTGTATGATGAATATGAATATTTGTACCCGAGTCATGGATGTTTGTATCTATATATGTATTCTATATCGTTGTCTAGTCATTATAATACAAGTCCAGGCTAGTTTCTGGTACTTTAAATGTGACTAGATAATGTGTGTGACATTGTCCAAGATATTTATTTATTTAATTTTAATTGATAACCGCGTAACTCTCAAAATCCGCACCAGACTGTGAATAAAAATAAAAAAATAAAAAAAAAATGGCAGCGCAGGACCGGTCGTTGCGTTATGGCGATCCTTGGTGGAGGCCTATGTCCAGCAGTGGACGTCCATCAGCCGAGATGATGATGATACTTTAAGTTCATTTAACTTTAGGGGTATAAGAAAATGACAGAAAATCCACAGAAGCGCTAGTATTGAAATCCGTAGGTTTGGCAACGCTGTGACCTTTTGGCTATGTGCATGCACGACACTAGCGCCACACTAGAGCGGCGAACTATGTCGGAAGGCCGTGAATTATCTACACTATCATTATACAGGGTGTACAATAAAATGGGACAGCTACTCAAAGGGGTGCTTCAGACCATCAAACTGAACAACTTTCTCTATGGGACCAATATCGAAATCGCGAAAAAAAATCCGCTCTCCCATACAAAACTGCAAACATAACTCGACTGAAATGTATGGGACAGCAGATTTTTTTTTCGCGATTTCGATATTGGTCCCATAAAGAAAGTTGTTCAGTTTGATGGTCTGAAGCACCCCTTTAAGTAGCTGTCCTATTTTATTGTACACCCTGTATAGTACTGTAAAGACTCTGTGTTTGTTCGAGGATTCTGCCAAAACTACTGGACCGATTTTGATAAAACTTTTTATATTTAAAAGCTTATTATTAGTCTTAAAAACTAGCTTATATTTTATCCTGGTACGATGACGGGAGCGGATGCGGACGAAGCCACGGGCAAAATCTAAATTGTATCGGAATTCCCATACAAACTTTAACCTCAGTTTTAACACCTTTGGGGGTTGAAATACGACAAACCTTTTTTAAGTGAGCATCTAGATGCTTCCATGACTTCCATGCCAAATTTTAAATTGAGAATAATTTTAATAATAATCAAACGTTTGTAGATTGGAGCGTGCTGTGAGAGCAGTTCGTAGCGGGATAGTTATCATCTCTGCCAACAGATGGCGCTGTTCGATTTTAAATCACGCTATAGTTTCGTTACTGCAAATCTAATAAAATAAACCAAAACAAAATAATGTTACGATAAATAAATTCGTAAGCATCTCACTTTTTGCAGGCACGTTTATTTATAGCGATGCCCGATAATTTGTTTCAGGGACTGAAACCGGTATCGATAATGCCGCTACTTTTTACCCGACTGCGCCAGAAGGAGGGTTATGTTTTTCGAGCGTAGGTATGTATGTAAGTATGTATGTATGTATGCTTGTATGTCTATTTCTTAATCATGAGATGAAAGTGTTATAGGCTATATTATTTTGTAATGGCGTCTGCGAATTGGGTATTTGACTACATTCAATATATTTTATTTTTATCTACTCAATAAAAAAAGGGTTAGAAAATAACGCTAAACCCCCATTTTCGTTGAGTTTTTAGCTTGAATACTATTTTTAATAACAAAATAAACTATAAAAAGTAATGAAAATGTTGATGACGTCACAACTCAATATTTAGTACAAATCTTCATACAAAGCGCATGTTTTGACGTCCGATAAAGAGTAGCTGATTTGACTAGTTGTCAAGTAGCCAATTAAAAAAAGAGGGGGAATAAAAAAACATTTTTTGTAAAAAAAAATACAATATGGGTATCAAATGAAAGCTAATACACAGACAATTCCAAATATATACAACGTGTTAATGAATTAACGCAAAACCTCATACACCCCAACTGATTTATATCAAAATAATTAGATTGAAACCATAATTTCAATATTTTGATACTTAAAATTTTAAGTTATTCGTATTTTAAGTTTTGAGGCAAAAATGATTTGTTATCATTTCAGCACTGAAAGAAAGCGCTAACATACTCATGGATACATTTTTATAATCTTGTTTTGGTAGTAAGTAGGGTGAGTGTGCCCGTGAGGTGGGTTGACATCGGGTTCCGAAAATTTTAAATTTTGCAAACAAATTATTTAATATTTTGAAAAAAATTACCTATGTTAAAACCGCAATTGCAGGCAAAACCAAAGTTACGTAGGTACAAATGTTTTATAATTTCTTCTTTGTCCCCGTTTGCGATACCTACCTAATAACATTCAAATTATATTTGCTTAGTGTTCTTATAGCTGATTAGTGATTATAGAGCTTGTTTTTCTCTTTTCAGTTAATAGTTTTTTTATGCAGTCGGTTTTTTTTGGTTACAACCTTTATTTATTATACAGGTATTTTTATTTTTAGAGGTCTACTAACGGTCCGCGTACACACTACACAGAGATATGTTTAAATAAAAAATTGTTTCTTCATAAATACAGGGTCATTCCGGGGTTTTTTAAGGGGATGATCAGACCATCAAACTAAACAACTGTCTCTATGGCACCAACATCGAAATCGCGAAAAAAAAACAGCTCGTCCATACAAAACTACAAACTTACTCGAGCCCAAATGTAGGGACAGCAGATTTTTTTTTGCGATTTCGATTTTGGTCCCATAGAGAAAGTTGTTCAGTTTGACGGTCTGATCATCTCCTTAAAATAGTGTCAGCATATTAAGAAGGACCCTGTATAGTCAGTATTCAATTTTTAAGTAAGTACCTCTTGTTTCAGTGAACGTTCCGGTACGATCGGAGCCAAACGGAATCGTTCGCACTGATGGCAGGAGACCCGACGGGGTGACACTCATCCCCTGGCAACAGGGCAGGTGCCTGGTGTGGGACGCGACCTGCGTAGACACACTAGCCCCATCCCATATCCGAGCTACATGCGCGCGTGCGGGTGCCGCGGCCATGGGGGCTGAGATTGCCAAGGTGCGGAAGTATGACGAAATCTCAGGATGCTTCATGTTTGCACCGATTGGCTTCGAAACTTTGGGTCCTTGGGGCCCAGAAGCAAAGAAATTCATAAAAGAGTTGTCGATGCGTCTCCGCGAGACCACAGGTGACCGTAGAGCTGGCAGCTTCCTTGGCCAACGACTCAGCCTGGCTGTTCAAAGGGGGAACGCTGCCAGCATGCTTGGCACCATGTCTCGCGAGGACGCATCCGACGACCTTTTTTATCTTTAAGATCTCATTAAATTATTGTATACTTTTAGAGAAATAAAGTAATACATACTTGCTGTTAAAGTAAGTACCTCGTTAGTCGTTACTAAATACAAATTAAATCAATTATAATAACAAACTTAAACTCAAACGTGAACATAAACTTAAACCATTCTATGCTTTTGGGTTCAATAAAATGTAAATAATCATCTTTATCATCTCGACCTGTCCAATGCTGTAGCAATACTGAAAATAGCGCGTGCTTCGCTCGTCGGGTGTTCCAAAATTTGCGTCACCCGCTATAACAACGACGTTGTTCAATCAATTTTGTAATTTTGATTAGTAGAAATTAAATTAAATTCATTTTTCAATGTTATAAAAACACGCGCGCTTTTTGCCGCTCCGTCTATACTGACCCTTATGGATGGTTTAGACGATGACAATTTCTAGGCGCCAAATCTATAAACACTTTTGGCACGACAATTTTACGGCACGGAAAAAAGCAAGCAAAAAAAGCACGCGTCGCTAGTGACCTCCGCCCGCATCCCTCGCATCCCCCTTGCTAAATTAGACTCGTGTAAACGGGTCGTGCTTATCGTTAGCACGGTTTTCTCTAGCAAATCCATTCGCATGCCAACAAATTGGCGCTGGAAATTAACAGCGTGTCGTGCTTTTTTTACGCGCCTAAAAATAGGCGCCTCGAAATTGTCATCGTATAAACGGTCCATTACCCGCACTCACACGCTTTCGATTGAAGGTCATATTTAGGTTACCGGTATTAAAATCGGTTGTTACCTCCAGGTTTTATCCATAAAGGGAATATTTAAATAAAGGTAACAGAAAATTGTTTTACGTATCGTTATGTCGTATCGCAATTACCTATTAGGTTAGGTTGGTTACTGTGGTACCTACTCCACTCCCGTATGTAGACCAACCAACTGTCTGTGTGTGAATGAGACTTCGTGCTAGCTAGCGGCACGTCCAAATAAAAATTCACAGATTTCGTGCCTCACACGACTATCGAGCACATTGGAAATTAATCTACGGAATTCGAAAATATACAAACCCTTAACTCGATCGTCTTTGTTTTAGGCTAAAATTGTAGCCGACTAAAATTTCCAGAGTAGTTTTTCTCAAATTTTTATATCATTCTACGTTTCCAAAATATCGAGCGCCAAAATCAAAAATGCGGAAAAAAATTATTTTCTTTTTCACTATTTCGGCCATACCAAACTTTTTTCGTTTATGTCTTTCTCGAATAATTCTTTTTGCACCTTACAGCTCTCGTCAATATGCATTTTTAATATCACATCTTCACAACTCTCCGAGATATTTTAATATATGGAATAAATATATTATAAATATATAATATAAATAGGCTGCTATAACTAGGCTTTGTGTCCATATCGGTTACCGTTATCCTTTTTGCACAGTGAATTAGTGATTACCGATTTGTGATTGAGTGTTTTGTTGTGTTGTGATAATTTGGCGGCTTAATTAAATAAGCGTTCAGTTTGTACCCATAATTTTTATTTGCTAAATATCTTCAAAATTCTTATCGAATCCTTCAATATCATACTTCAGTCAAATTGTGTTTATTACTAGGAAAGTTTTGGGGTAGTTCTAATTTCTTCCATTCTATATGTATTTTGGGGTGCTGAATCCGAATCTAAGGTTTGCTAGCAAAATTTCGTGACGCAACATTGACAAAATCACAAAAAAAGTGTAAAAATTTCTGATATTTCTGGAATTTTGCTTAAAACTCGGAAAATATAAACTTTTAGTAAATGGCATGTTAACAGAAATTGAATCTGACAAAATTTTCAACAAAACTAGTTGTATGTACTTTTGTCATAGGACTTAACCTTTCAGAGCTACAAGGCCGAGAATATAACAGCATTATAAAAATTATGAAATTTGTATGGCGACCCTCATGAAAGTTGAAGATAAAAAGAAAATGATTTCATATTCTTAATTAGCGACCCCGAAAACCCTCGGATTCAAATTTTCAGTCGATTCGCTGAACCTTCAAAAGCTGCTTTGGCGTTTGAAATTACCATGGCAAAAATCCAAGATGGGACTTGGATTTCACCATTTTTGATTTTTTTTACCGCCAACCAAATCTGACCAAGGTCTTCTATAATATTTGTTCAGGGTCAATATCCCTATCTGTCATAGTTTCCTTGGGCCGTTGATCTCATCCGTCAGGAGTCGACCTTCTGAGGAAGTCGAAACACTACTTTTATCACCAGAACATCCTTATTTTGATAGTCGAAATCATTTTATTAGGCGGGAACCCGGCGAACAATTATCCAAGTACTCATCCAGGGTCATCTCCTTATGTATGGAAAATGGGGATCGACCAGATACCTCAAAATTGATCTGCGGGTTTCCCCTACGGTACAGGGATGACATTTAGGGATCATCATAAGGATGCTCTGGTGATACAGGGAAAATTTTGACTTCCTCGGAACTTGCGATGAGGTGGAACACGGTGGGGTTTTAGCCGGTAAGAGTCCGGCATAACCCGTCGCCGTTTCGGTTTCCAGCATTCTTTAATCATTATTTAGCCTTAGGCGTGATAATTACGGCAAAAAAAAAAAAAAAAAAAAATTTAAGACTTTTCCGCCTTGTTGTCTTTGAAGATCAATTCTAGCCAAATTAGCCCTTAGTAGTACTTAAGTACTACTTTTTATTTGTGATTATGAAAGCTGAGAGAGTTGGCCGCGTTTTTGGGATTGGCTAAAAAATCATAAGGTCACCTGTTTAGAGTTTTAATTTAAAGTTGAAAATTTAGTCATATTTCTAGAATCGCAAATTTTTAACTTTAGACCAATATTTTCATAACTTTTATCAAAGTTACGATGCTGATGATGTTTTGAATAAAGGCACAATTCATGAAGATTAAGTTGCAAAAAAAGAATCTCTAAAAAGTCTTACACTTTTTTTTTAGAAGTTGTTTAAGCCGGTCATGTCGAGTTTCCTCAAAAAATCGGAAAAATCGTCATAACTCGAAAACTATAAAAAATCGCGGAACATACATGGGGGTGATTCGTATACCCCACGACATACCGGACCTAAATTTTACGTTTGAACGTCAACTCCCCGGCCACCCTGTTATAGATGATGTAAAAATAAAAGCCTTTGATAATATGAATAATTTTTTTATTAATAATTGATTTTATTTAAGTTCCCGAAAAAATCAACAATGTACACATTTACATTCCAATATGAGGAAAACAAAATTCAACATGGTATCGCGCCATGCTGATGTGCGAAACTAACAAAAAAATTAAACAAAGAAAAAACAATCGATTTACAATCTTAAGTCTATTTACAATAAATTGGAACCCGAATAACAAAATTATAATTTAATATGTGACTGCTGATAGAGCTACGCGTGATAAAGCCCAGGATGTCATGCCTCCTTCTTTCTTTTATTTACATCTCGACTCAGAGTAGAATGGCATATTTTACCCGACTATGCCGTACATTTTAGATGCCTAAATGATCCTCAACACAAAGCTCTATCAGATCAACCGTCAGTTAAAAGACAAGATCAAAAGACAAAACTCTGTTAAAAGTAAACCCGCGTGAACATACCCATATTATTATACTTATAGGTATTTCAAATAAGTCTTAAGATAAAAACAACCTTAGAGGGAGGTTACACACTCAGTATTTCGTCATTCTGGTCCATCAGTCTGGTCATGTATATTTGATTTGAAGGGAAACTGACTCGAGACTGACCCGACTAACATGGTGCTTCAGTATATCAGTTTCCCTTCAAATCAAATAAACATGACCAGACTGATGGACCAGAATGACGAAATACTGATCGTGTAACCTCTTATGCCTTTGGAAGAGGCAAAAGAGGTTTGTCAGAGCCTCTACCCGGACATTCGAACTTCGCAATTGCGTGAACGTTTTCGATTCAATGTGAACTCTATTAAAATGAAGTTCGAACTGAAACGGTCTCGATATATCGAAAATCGAAAGTCCGGGTAACAGGGCCAGGATCGTAACCGATGGCGATCAATTGTCTCTGCCCACCGCAATGGGACACAGGCGTGAGTATAATTATGTATGTATCTATGTCAAAACATGTTTCTTTGCAACCCAATACAACAGATAAAATACAAACTAAATTATTTTATAATTTTCCATATAAGGTCTAAAATAATAAAAGTTTGTTCATGTTAGTTTTTAAGATTGACCTTTTGAAATACATTATTAAGAGGGGGTCATACCTATTTTGTCTGTTTTTGAACCGATTTTTGAGAACCAAATTATTACATTTAATATATATAGTTCACATAACAGTGTAGATACGTTCTTTCTGCAGGGCATCTAACCGTTGAAAACACGATTCTATTAAATTTTCTCGATAGAAAAGAGGAGCAAAGTAAGCTCGATTTCAGATTTATAACCAGTTTTACAAGAATCACACTACACCATTTCTTCTGAATATACCATCATTTGAAAGGTAAATAATTATAGCAGGGCTTCTAACCGATGGATTTTTCCCCAAACACCCAAGAGAAAAGATATTGATGAAAAATGCGTTTTTTTGCGATCTTGCTTTCAATTGAAGCGGGATGGCTAATTGCGAAAGTTTGCTTGTTAGAAAGAGAGGCTTGTTCTACTAATACCCAGCCTTAAGTAGGTCCTTCAATAAAAATAGAATTGTCTCATTTCTTTCCCATTTAAGTACTAACAGTACTTACTATACGTAGACTATACGTTAAAAACAAATATCAAAAGCCTTGTCTAAAAACTGTCGGTTAAGTCACACGTATACATTCTAATTACCCGACTGAGGCGAAGCCAGAAGGTAATGTTTAAATATAAAATATTTAAAAGCATTTCGATTCCTATTCAGCTATCACAACATTAAAAGGCAATGTAACGTTTGGACCATCAGCTTGCAAAGGATAACATATTACAACTTCGTACTTTTGACAAAATGCTGTCACGTCATTTCTACTGCTACTTATTCTTAGTACCTTGTGATTCGAAGTTAATGAACGTAGGTACCTACTTAAGGGTAACATCTCATTCTCACCCCCATGTTTTAGATGTACTGTAAAAAAACGCTGGGCTCACATAACCTCAGGTTGAAAAGCTCCAACAAAAAAAAAAGAATTAAAAAAAAAACGCTGCGTTTTTATGCCGACAAACTGTTATGTAGTTTGGCATAAAATGTATCTGTATAATGTACTGTGTTTTGTGATATTTTTCAAACCTACCTATAGGCTATGAAGTTCGTGCGCGGCACTCCCATGGTCTGCGGGGTGCGCTGGAGGAGTGTGTGTAAGTTGACCGAGGGGATGTACAAACGTGTATCGAGTGTGAAGGTACCATAACGCGCATGCGCGCGACGCGTGCTACCTGCCCCCCGCCTACGTTTGTACCCCTAGGGCGTGCCGCGCACGAAGTTGACGGCCTATACTCTCTTCGCTCACAAGGTTCATAATTACATTATCGTTTGCCCCAGAAATGACGTAACAGTTCTATATTAACCTACACTAAGCTTGGACAAAATTGTTTATTAAAATTTAAGTACTTACATACAAAATTTACAAAATCGAGAGAATGCGAGAGATGACTAGGGACCCTGTACAATGTAAACTCTACTTGGGTTTAGACTTATTTTATTCGAGCTAAAACTGGATCAATCGAGAGAGATTATGCACTTAAATTTTCGATTAAACTTTAAATTAACGTAAGACCCGAAAATGGCTCCGATTCGGACTGTGCCACGACTTAACTAAATTTATTCCTGTCACTTTCTAAAATAAGATTAAGAAATGAGACAGAAAACCAACAGCTGACTTTAGTGCTGTCAAAGTGACGTTACACGCTCAAAAACGCCTTAAATAAGATGGCGTACATTATGATGGCATCTTATTTTGGGCGTGAAACGTCACTTTGACAGCACTTAAGTCAGCTGTTGGTTTTCTGTCTCATTTCTTAATCTTATTTTAGAAAGTGACAGGAATAAATTTAGTTAAGTTAAGTCGTGGTACAGTCCGAATCGGGGCCATTATGTTTCAAGCTTTATTTAATTTTATGATTCAAATTCAATTACGATATCACAAAAAAGTACTTACAGTACGTCAAAAGCATCATCTTAAGTGGTCATTTAATACAAATGCAATGATTAAAATGTCAATTAAGCTAATACGACAATCAAAATTGGTCAATCACTTAGCGTTTTAAATATAATTTATTAGTAAGCTTAGAAAAAATCTGGACTCTATCAGACTAGAGCAATAAACCGGAATAATTATGAATCATAACATTATAGTGTTAAGTGGAGGTGTAGGTAAGTTAAGGTGTAGTTAATTTGCTGCGATTATTAGGAATATGTCATGTTGCTATATTTATTGAATTGTTTGTAAAGGACAACCGGCACGTTCCCTTTACAAAATACCAGAAAATGTATAGAAGTTTTGACTGTAGTAAAATTTTTAATAAATTATGGGGCTTTATAAAAATTACTCAGATTTTATAATTAATTTTTATTTATTGAGTTATTTAGTAATTTATTACTAATAAATTATTAAAAATTAGCAACCCCAAAATGGCTGCCAATGTTGTTTGGTATGAGGTGATGCAAGCACAATGTTGTTTTTATAATTATAAAAATTATAAAAACTAACAAAGCATTATAAAATAAACTAATGCCTGCAATTAGTTCCTAGTGTTCCATAGTCCATAATAAAAATAGAAGTACGGTTATACATTTTTTGGTATTGTGTGCCGGATGTCCTTTCGTGTGAAAATAAAGTGTTTAATAGCGATTTGTGAGTGTTTGTTTTTTTTACATAGGTAGTAATTAAAATCTATAACCATTGATATTTTCAATATTTGAAAAATAGGTATACCTATAAGTAACTTAAACACACTCAATGCATAAATTAATTATGTATACTTACAAGCCATATTAAGGTTGTGTTCATGGTAAAAATCTTAGGTAAACTACATGGCAAAATTACTTGCTATTAAAATTGTCGTTGTTTGCGTTTGTAAAAGCCTTTTCATCGCAGAGCTACCAACGCGCCGTTGATCGACAAAGATATTACCTATTAGTTATACTAGATGAAACCATACCGTGGCCGCACATGAAACAGCAATAGTGTGACTTTTGCATACAAAAAGTCGGTTTGTTTGGCAAGATGTCATCAACATTCCATAGGGTTGACATCTTGCCAAACAAACAAACCGGCCACGGTGACCGAAACAAAAAATAATATTTCTGTCTTTTTTGTTTACATAAGTTTTTATAACTGGCTATCCCGCTCTCTCATTTCTTGGTTCCATCTTTCAGCGTAAGCGAAAAGTTTTTAATCTAAGCTATTAGTAGTATTAAAAATCTGTCACAGTGTCACACGCCCGTGCGTTGCCCCAGCCCCTGTAACATGACAGGGGTAAAAGCGACACAGGCCACTTCTAAACGTCACACTTAAGTGACATACCATGAAGATAGCGGTCATCTCCAGGTCTACCCAATATCAAACTGTACAAAAACATGTAAGTCATTCCTTACAGTCGCACACAGATTGCCATAAGAGTGAAAGAGTTTAGACGTTAATCTGTTACGTCTGTTTAACAAATGTAACCACTTTTTAAGAAAATTCAAGCAAAATTCGTTCTTAACGTAAGGAAATAGCTGAGTCTTCCAGCTGGAGGTCTGGTGACAACATGATTCAAGACGGTTCCGTTTACTATTGACATTTCACTTATTCTAATGGGCGGTTGTCATAAGTGTGAATGGATGTCAAGTAGCGTTTCTATGTCTTGCTTGACCTGTGCCGCTCACACCCCTGTCATGTTACAGGAGCAGGTTTCAATTCTTTCCAAAGCTGATCGCAGCGCAGCGTCTAAAGCATCCGTGTGAAAAGGCTTTCAACTCTTAAAAATACAATCCATCCAACCAAAGACAAACAGTGTTGTGAAACTATTGGCAATGAATGGATTTTCCAACACATTGTTAAAATAAATATAATGTAAATAAAATATAACATCAAAAGAACTGCCATTTAAATGCATTATTTGAGCAATAAACGTAATGAATTCATGAAACAAAGGCACTAAAGTGACAATGATTTCAACAAATTGTAAAACAAACAAAACTATTCTGCAATTAGTATAAAATCTATAATAATATTCTAGACTTAAATATAATAGCTGCTTCTATAAAAGCCCTTTTTAATTACCAAACCCATAAAAGTACAAATTTTTAAGTGCATTTCTTATCCTAAGTAAAAGGGGGCAAAAGTTATATTTTTTTAAAACTTTCAAAGTATTTACATTAATATTAAGGACTTGACGACTAGTCGAGGAATGAAATATTATTAATTACAAAATCTAACTAGAATCTGACTAAAATATATAAAAATATCAATTCATCTCACCGCATATAATAATTGCTATAATCCTCACTTTATGTCACAATTGGTAAAATTACTTATATTTATAATTATACATAATCACTCAAAACTAAGTAACTAGGCAAAAAAAAATCAGACCTTTAACCCAGCTAAAGAACCTTGCTACAACTGTACAATTAGAAGTAGTTGTAGCATAGCTTCTGACCACCCTGAATAGGTAGTCGTGTACATTAATCCAGCTGTCAAAAATTAAGTAATTTAATTACAAATATTGATTAATTTAAAGATAAAAAATGTCAGAACGCCAACAACAGTGACACACCATTTAGAATTGTCAAGAACTATAATCAGGTAATTTCTGATTAATACAGAAAAAAATATGAAAGAAGTAAACGATAGCAATATCTTAAAATGTATCTAACAGAAACTTTCTTAACAGTAAGTTAAGAATAGGTTTTAAGTTTTTAACTATCCCGTAAATTTAGAAAAATGTGGTCACTTTTCTAAGTATGCTGTTCACACTTTTTTACTTTTGTAACTGTAATATAATAATAATTTATTTATAAATTAATTGAAAAAAGAATTTATTGTAAAATTTACTGCAGTCGAATAAGTTCTGTAATTTAATCATTTTAATATCAATGAGGTCACAGAAATTATAAATGCCTTCTGAATCAAAGAACTTTCCAGAAATGGTTTTAGTGTCACTATCATTAGCTTATTTCGCGAAATCAATGCAAATATTATTACTAAACACTAAAGTGCTCTTTCCTAATTTTGCTCTTAGAATATTTCCCACAAAATTTTTACCGCTATTTTGGTAAATTCCCGTAAAAGCTATGAACATTCCTTTCAGTCAAGACTTAAGTGCTGCCGAGTCTTTATCGTAAAGACGTGACGTCATAACGATGACGTCACTCATTAACTTAACTGAACTCTTTTTATTCTATTTGAAAAGCCGTAAATATTAACGATCACTTTTCAGAATCCTTGCTGCCAACAAAACTCTAATTTTTATTAAGATAAAAATGTTATTTATAATTTAAAAAAAACATGTCCAGAAAAAATCACAATTTCATGGACACCCTATTAAAAAAAAGACACAGTCCTGGAAAAAGTGCCTTTCGCGTCACCATCTTTATTAAATGTAGGTACCTATGGTACTTTTCTTTGATACTTTGTGTGCCAAAATTTTTGCAAAAGTCTTTAAAAGGCCATACAAATTTTCAAACACCATACACATTGATAAAACTATGGTTAATACATAATTATCATGTATTTTTTCGATTAATTGCTCATTCTTAGAAGTGAAACATTACGAAATAGAATAGAACATTTGAACACCAAAACTTCATACTTAACTATCAAAAAATAATGTTTAGACCAACTTATAACATAAATATGTATTATGATGAGATTGTCATGCTATTTTCCAAAACTACGTACCTAATTTGAAAATGATTATCATGCAAAATGCTAAAACTGCCTCCGTGGTCTAATGGTTGGCATTGGCTCTCGACACGGAGGTCGTGGGTTCGATTCCCACGGGGGACACCTAGTGATATGTCACTTTGTGCATTTTTCCCCAGTTGGTTTGGACATTGCAGGCTGAATCACCTGATTGTCTGAAAAGAAGGATCATTCCGTGCTTCGGATGACACGTTAAGCCGTTGGTCCCGGCTGCTATCTCTGGTGGTAGTAGTCGTTACATGAAAACCACGTCAGAGGCCGTAAGGCGGTCTGAAAAAACTCTGACACCAGGGCTCTGCCCACACGATAAGAAGAAGAAGAAGCAAAATGCTAAACCAAAGAAGAAGAAGAAGAAGCATGTATTCCCAGCTCAATAGCCAAAGACCGAAGGTGTTAAATCCTCGTGCGCCTAGCGGGCTTGGTTCGGCAGAGCAGCCAGGCCAGCCGGCCCGGCTTGGAGTATCACCGCGCGGTCGGCGCTCGCGCATCGCCCTCCGTCTTCTGCTCTTGGCTCTGGTCTCTGGACTCTTCCACGGACTCGAGGGCGTTGTCGAATGACGCTTGTCTGTGGAGAGGAGAGGAGGTTAAACATCATTATCTTCATCAGCTTCTACTGGGCACAGGCACACAGACACAGGCCTACCCACGTGGTAAGAGTGTATTGGGCTCCATAATCCATGTCCAAAGTAGATTCACATAAGCATCACCATTTATTGTTCAGCGAAAGCAGTTTTCCTTCACTATTTAAGATCAGTCAGTATACCTAGATATTTCCATAAATTTGAAAAGCTGAACCTAACCCCTCACGATTGAAAGATCACTCCTCTCCACAACACGATAAATATAAAAGAGAATTTAAAATGCTGTCGCATTCCATAAAGTTACGATATTAAATTCACTTCTACTACTTATTTAGTTCACGAAGAGATAATAAATAAATAAATAAATAAATAACGCTCACAGGCACATACATTGTAATGATCCCAAGAAAGCACTATTTATAGGCTGTTTATTATGGAAACCATACAACAACGGCACAAACATATAAACATCCATGACCGAACCGGGACTCGAACCCAGGACCCTGGTTTGGCAGTCCGGCGTGGTAACCATTACACCAACCGGGTCGTCAAAGATCCTTCCGGAGTTACACCCTGAACCCTAAATAGGTTCGGCGCACTCTGAATAATCAACAATCTTCTATAAACTTGGTTGGCAAATCTCTTCACCACTCTTTACTCAACGACATCCCATCGAGTCGAAAGAAGAGCATCGACAGCTGGTCCCGCTTTTAAAAATGATTCGGTAAAAAACAAACCTGTCGGTAAGATAGTTCCCGGGCGCGGACAACGACCTTCCCGCCCTGGCGAGGACCCCACGCTTGGTCCCCTTCTCCTCACTCCCCCCCTCACGCGTCTCCGTGCTGGGCTCACGGCGCGCCGTACTTCCTTCACGGCTGCGCAGGAACGGGTTCTGCAACGTGTGTCAGTATGTGTTAGGCTGGCGGATGTGCGAGGCAGCAAGGCGTTTTTGAGGAAATAATCCATTGAGAGCGGAGTTGTACTTTTTGACAACATCATTTATTGAGCTATATTCGTTTCACTCCAGGGCTTCAGTCCTAAATAAAGGTGAGAGAAAGTGGACCATACACCATGCAAGTAATTAAAGCAAGTTAGGTGGTCAACTTGCTGTTAGAGTTATTTTAATCCAACTCAAGGCCCAAGCTCAACTTGGCTCAAGCTTAATGAATCTGGCTAACGAATAGACTTAAATACGACCAACGACAGTTGAACCACGACCGTTTCCCAGCATGTATGTGTAGTCGCAGATCTTCCCTTTTTACGGATGAGCAAACCATTTCGTTTCTCTATAGGGTCCTTCTTAATATGCTGACACTTTTTTAAGTGGATCAGACCGTCAAACTGAACAACTTTTTCTATGACACCAACATCGAAATCGCGAGAAAAACATTTACTGTTCCATAGAAAGCTGCAAAGCTACTTGAGCGAAATGTATGGGACAGCAGATTTTCGGTTTCGATTTTGATCCCATAGGGTCATAGAGAAAGTTGTTCAGTTTGAGACGGTCTGATCATCCCCTTAAAAAAGTGTCAGCATATTAAGAAGGACCCTGTATACTGTAATCTTCCACCTACACTAAGGCAGAAGCAGTACCTAAAATCAAGCTGCAGTACTAACCTGGAAGCTGTGTTTCTTGAGCATGGTCTTGATGAGTATAAGAGTGGAGAGGTTGGGGATGGATGTGACGACCTGCGCCATGTCCTCGTCAGTGACCTCCACCAGGCGGCAGTTCTCCTGTTCGGAGGGCAGGGGGTCACTACCTCCCGCTGTCACCCACTCGTGCTCCTGAGGACAAGGTTGGCATCAAGGGCTCAAGAGATAGGTACAAGTAATTCCTAGATTTTAAGGGAGATTTTCTATAATCACCACGGTAGGCCTCCGTCTCTCGGTCGTTGGAACCGAGATAAGTACCTACACTTTGTCACATCGTAAGCGATGCGCTTATATGAATTCTGCCACTCGCTCCAGAGGGCAACGTCGCATACGTCGCGCGTTGTACGATGCGATGAGTCAAGTGTCATTATGGTCCGAGATCCGACCGTAGAATTATGCACCTATCATATTTCTTTGTTGAACGAAATGTGATTCTAGTGAAAGATTACACAGGGGTTAATTCAACGCCGATACTTTTTATTCTATTACGTATCTTAACGCCCCAAAACCTGTGGTGCTCCAGTAGCAGTGGTCCTTGCCTGCCGTGCAGGCAATCGTTGAGGCGATGGTTCGATCCGAGAGAGGTTTCTTGCGACCACAGCGGGCGAGCCGAGCGAGCGGGACGAGCGTGTCGCGGCAGCGGCCGGCGAGTGCCAGAACCGAATTGCTACTGTTCGGCTGGTCGCCGTATCAAACTCAATAGCTTCGGTGTACATTTTTTTTTTCTAGAGCCCGACACGCTCTTTTAGACAAAATTATATGAGATTTGGCGAATTTAAAAAAATCTTATCTCGAAAACTATAAATTTCCGCAAAATCATATCTCGAAAACTAGAAATTTTAGCAAGTTGAAATTTCGTATTTAGCTTAACTATAACAAAACCGTTTTGGAAAAAAAATATAAACCCTGAACTCGACGGTACCTATTCATTGTACAGTCCTTCCAATATTATTTTCTAGTGATTAAAAATTAATTTTTAGGTTAACTTTTTTATATTGTTTGGTGATTCAGTTTAAGTGACACTTTTATTATATTGAAACCCAATTTAATTATTTGATGATTGATATTATTTCAAAGTAATTCCTTATTTAATATTTAGGTAAGCGTTTTAATATTATTTGGTGATTCAATTTAGGTGACTATTTTAGGAACAAATATTATTTATTAGGTCACTGAAAATGCATTTATTTTTATAACATCATACCCATTATTTTGTGTGTGGGCGATCAATACTCAAACAACTCCAAGCAATACAATAAAAACATTTTTATATTCGGTGTGGTGTGTACACTTCATGCATGCCCGTCGGCCTTTATTACACAATACCTTGATCTCCTGCAGGGTAGCTCTCGTAATGGGGTCCTTATCGAGCATCCTGGTCAGCAAGTGCCTCAGCGGGGCGGAGAGCGGCGTGCGGGAGGGGAAGACGAGCGGCTCGGCGAGCACGCGGCGCTGAAGCTCCGCCGAGGAGCTGCCGGTCCACGGCACGCGGCCCGTCACCATCGCGAAGAGCGTCACGCCGAGAGACCACATGTCAGCTGCCTGGGGGCAGGAGGACCTTGGTAAATAGGGTGTAAAGTTCAATGCGTTACAATATCAAACAGGGTGCTTCAGACCATCAAACTGAACAACTTTTATAATTGTTCCAACATCGAAATCACAAAAAAAAACAGTTGTTCTTTAGAAAACGTCAATCTACTATTGGCTTCTCGACACAAATGTATGGGACAGGCAACGATATTAATGTACCATGGGGACAGCATTTTCTTTTTGCGATTTGGATGTTGGCTCCATAGTGAAAGTTGCTGTTCAGTTTGATGGCTTGAAGCACCTTGTATAATATGTAACGTATTTAATGTTACAGCCTGTATAAATTTGATGAAAATCAAGGGAGAGGGAAAATCCTGCGCGGTTTTTCCATTGTGGTATGGACCTCTAATACCATACTGGATTTAAATACTCAAACATAATAGGTAAGATGTGTTGAACTTAATTTAATAATTTCACTTATTGTTTATCTATTCGCTCACTAACTGGAAAAGAAATAATCATTCTCCATCATCCGTTAGTCCGTTATTGTCATCATTATTTCAGATGTCCAACGTCAGACAATCCGCAAGAACCTTGCATCCACAATACATGGGCTCACCAAATATCTATAAGCTTGACATTCGTTCTGGTGGCTCCAACAGAGTCATTCTTATCAGAATATACTAGAAAACTTGATTCAATCAATTCTACACGCTCTTATGTCTTCCATCCGTCTACTAACTCCACTCACCTCTCCTCTGTACTTATCCGCAGACGCCACAGCCTCAGGGGCGCGGAAGGCAGGGGTCCCCACGGCCCCGGTCAGGCGTCCCGCCCCCGCCAGCTCCCCGCAGGCTCCCAGGTCTGCCACCTGGACTCTACCCTCACCCAGCAGCAGGTTCGCTGGCTTGATGTCTCGGTGAGCTATGCGTTGGTAGTGCACTGCGGGATGGAATGGTAGTGTTATTGCTTCCTTTTTAAATACTCGTTCGAGATAACTTGGCACCTTTTAAAGCAAGCTGTTTCAAGTAGTTCTTCTGTATTATTTCATCTATGCTGGATGTCCGAATTAGAAAAGCACAGCACGCCATTCGCGTGCAGTGTCAAACGAGGCACATTGTCTACATTTCTGATGCCCATATTGTGTGCCTACCCATTTATAGTCCGTGAATCTGACTCCCCCCTTGGTTGTAAATTTGGCATCAGATTTAGGAGGCTCAATACGAAAGAGTGCATCTGAATTTAGTACACAACCTACCCATAGTTTTTGAACTCTATGTTCATGTGCATAGAGTTCAACTATGGCACAGTATAAGAAAGAGTATCTGTGTAAGATGATCTGTCACCGTGTGTACTTAAATGTTTCCTGTGATTGCTTTTGAAACTTCTTCTTATCCTGTGAGTAGCAAGCCCTGGTGTCAGATTTTTCAAACCGCCTTGCGGCATTTGACTTGGTTTTTTAATGTAGGTAACGACTACACAAACAGAAACTACTAAAGCAAGCTATGAGCAACCCGAAAAGAGTCTGAGACTCAGAAACGACAGAAGTTTTCCTGTCCCTGCGCATCCTCTCGACAGTAGCTGGCTTGAAGCTTATGGAGGTCAATTAATAAATCGACTAGCATCATACTTAAACAATTAAAAAGTCTGCACTTCATAGAAGATAGCGAGCTTCCTAGTGATATGTCACTTTGTGCGTTTTTCCCCAGTTGGTTAGGACATTGCAGGTTGAATCACCCGATTGTCTGAAAAGAAAAATGATTTCGTGCTTCGGATGGCTCGTTAAGGTGGTTGCAGAGGGGTCAATTTTATACAAAACTTTGACGCACAATACGACGGTATTAATATATGTAACTTTGTATATATGGAAAAATAGTTTAGAAAATCTAGTTGTCGCGTATCGAATAACATTTTTAATTTATATTATAATTACGAAGATCGAGCTTGACGAGCTTTGAAATTTTTCATAAAAAATTTTCAAAGCTTTATATCTTCGTAGTTATATTATAAATTGCAAATTTTATTTAATACGCGACATCTAGATTTTCTAAACTATTTTTTCATATATAAAATATTACTTTTATTAATTCCGTCTACGCGTATTGTGCGTCAAACGTTTGTATGGACTGAAACCACCTTAAGCCGTTGGTCCCGGCTACTATCTCTGGTGGTAGTAGTCGTTACATAAAAATAACATCAGAGGCCGTAACGTAAGGTGGTCTGAATAAACTCTGACACCAGGGCTCTACCCACACGATAAGAAGAAGATAGAAGATCAATTGAAATACCTCGAACCAGTACTCACAATACTCAACACCCAGCAGTGCATCTCTGAAGTACCGCCTGGCCAGGTCGCCGCTCAGAGGGTTGTCGGTGGGGATGTCGATCACGGGGCCTCCTTCCAGCAGCTGGAACACCAGGTAGAGCTGGTCTTCCGCTGGGTCATCTAATACCTGTCATGCACAGGGAAATATTCGTTATTATAAAATAAATTCTGGGCGAAAATGTCATTACTATCGACCTGAAAGAGTGACTCGTAAGGATAACAGCATCTTTTTACCCTACTGAGCCAGAAGGAGGTAATTTATTGATACACGTTTTACAGGAGTGTCATTTACACTCATGGGAATGCTGTATAAGGTGTAATAACTAATAAGTAAATAACTATTCCGTGATCTCTAAAACCGTTGACTGATGCCCGTTTCTACTAAACTCAGCTTGGTAAATATTTGTAGAGTGACTCCTAAGGTATCAATCAGGAGGGTTTGGTACGTTTTTTTTTGGGTGTTTTGAGGTTGGTGCACTGAACTTTATTGTTAGGGGTTCTTTTATATTTTAAGCATCAGGCCAAGATGCGCTTAAGTTAACACTTTCGCTGCTAAGCTCAAAACAATGACACACGCGCAGTGCTAACACTGTGGAATGCTATACAATTCTGACTCAACGTTTGAGTCGTGCGCACTGCGGCCCATTTGTCTCTGACCTACCACGTAGGTCGTCAGTTAAAGTGTGTACAAACGGGCATGAGTCAAATGTATCATGTTTCGGTCCTTTTTGGTATGTTCGACCTAAAGATTTGTTTAGACACATTAGTTAAGAAGCATAGCACAGATTATGTTCATGACCAAACCTCCGAAGAAGTAGTCAGAAATATTGTCAATTTACCATTATTCTGGTAACTAGATTCAAATGTTCACTAGCAGTCCCCAAAACTTTGTTTACTGTGACAGGTAGTGAGTTAGACTTTTAACGGACAGTGACCGCAATAAGAAGCCGGTAAAGTAGAACCCAAAAAAGGTCACAGAACGTAAAATGGGCTTAATATCTAGCTGCAAAGAAATAAAACCTAAAAGATATTCGTTCATGAGCCGTCGGCGTCGTAGCCGGTATTATGTCGTAAATAGAGCGACTGACGAGCGCGGACATTGAACCAGGAAGGCTTAGAGCTGATTGACAATATTTTAATTGACTTGTCCTAACTTTAGCGCTGACTAGACGAGACTGGTTGAAATAGACAGCGCTTGATCAGCAATAGAGTTCGATATGAATAGAAATGTATTTTTTAGTAAGTCAAAGACGTATCGATATCGTGATAAGGAAAATAAATCAATCGTATGTACAAAATCGATTCAAAATACATGTAGGCAGTAGCGTAGCGAGACCTAGGCTAGGGGGGCAATGCCTCGGGCGGCAGCACTTTACTAGGGGCGGCAAATTCGGGAAAAATATAGATTGATTGGGCTCTGTCTATAGCCAATTCGTAGAGCAAGGAAAAGTTGAGATCGCTTCGCTCGCTCTAAGTTTCTGTTTTAATTACTGTACTTACACATAATCCTAAAGAGTTCTGACCACAGCTAGGACGTCGTGCTAAATATTTCCAGCTTGCTTAACTTAGATTACTTTGCACATGTTTTGAATGTAAAAAGCTCTGGGTCCAACCGATTCATATTGAGGAAAAAAGTCGAGCTCGCTGGGCTCCTCTAAGTTTCTATTGTTGCATGGACAAGAGATGTCTGACCACAAACTGAATAATTATGCTAAAATCGAGCTCGCTCCCTTATTTTTGGTGTAGGTATTCTTATAAAGATATATAAGAGAGCGGTTAAATCGGTCTGTGCCCCGGGCGACAGAAATCCACGCTACGTCACTGCATGTAGGTTATTTATCACTTCGCCAATGAGTACGATAATTAACTAAGTAGGCGATCACCCCGTGAAATTTTACTTCTTTCTTTCTTATCGTGTGGGCAGAGCCCTGGTGTCAGAGTTTTTTCAGACCACCTTACGGCCTCTGACGTGGTTTTTATGTAACGTCTACTACCACCAGAGATAGTAGCAGGAACCAACGGCTTTACGTGCCATCCGAAGCACGGAATCATTTTCTTTTTCAGACAATCGGGTGATTCAACCTGCAATATCATAACCAACTGGGGAAAAACGCACAAAGTGACAAATAACTAGGTGTCCCCCGTGGGAAACGAACCCACGATCTCCGTGTCGACAGCCCTATGTTCTTAACCATTAGACCACAAAGGCATAATGAAACTATTTTAAACGTTGCTACAATTTGTAAAGCTTTAATTATAACAAAGTGTCGGATAGTGTCCTGCATCTTCATTAGTTGAAGTCTGTCGCAGTCAGAATTTTAATCCATTAGTAGGTAGGAACAACTGCAGTGCGGGTGCGATTCCACCGGGCAGGCATGGACGCGACAAAGTAGCGAGTGAATGTGTGCAAGCACAGCCAAGTTACGTGGATTATTTAACAACTGGACTATTTTCTAAATTAAATTCTGACTGGTCACTTTATCACAGTCTTCACCCATTTTTCTTGTGTACAGACACAGGGGTTTTCTGCTCTGACTTAATATTTTCGCTAAATAGTAAACGTTTTCGTTCAAAATTTTAACTCTATAAATATTTCAATTAAATTCCGACAAAAAAGTCCTAGTTTAGGTCCAGCTATTTGATAAATTACTTTTTTATTTAATATGAAACTGTTAATCTATACTTACATAAAGGGTATAAAATTAAATGCATAATCATTGTTATAACAATGAAACGTCATTCATAATCATAACTTTCACATTAAATCGCAAAAAAAGCTTTCCAAGCTGTTCCATGGAAAACGTCAATGTCCAAACAAATGTATGGAACTGTTGTTTTTTTTCCTTAATTTCGAAGTTGGCTCCGTAATGAAAGTTGTTAATGGTCTGAACCTCTAAACCTCTAAAGCACCCCTTAAAGCATGTAACGCATTAAAGTTTACACCCTGTACATTATATCTCCCTACGATGATGGAAACCGGTGTGAACACGGAGTCGCGGACAAAATCTAGTATAGGCAATGACATTAGTAAAGTATACGTACCAAATGGTAAAAAAAAAGTTGTACCCAGATACAGGGTTGCCAGATGCGATTTTCTATTTCTCCCCACATTTGAAATAATTTTTCTCCAAAACGATACTATTTTCTTTAGTTTTACCCAAAGGCCAGAATCCAGATCAGTACGTACAGTAATATACCCTAAAAAGAATAAAAACGCTTTCAATAGGATAGATAGACATATTATTGGTGCAGAAAAATAAAACCCCTGTTTTGTTCGGCAAATGAAGGAAAATACGTACACTTACCAGAAAACTGTGGTTCAGCTTCCCAAGCTGATCTGTATCTTCTTGTTGACATAATGTCTACTATATGCTTCTACTAGGTAGTACTAATTTAAATTAAACTAACGTCTTCTCTTTGACTAATTATTAAAATTTTCTTCTCATAGATATTACAGAATGATCGCGACAATCGACAAACCATACAAAACAAACAACAAACACCCAAAAATTCTTCGTCTTTGCAAGCACCTCATGTGGAATTGTGGAGTGAATGAGTGTTAGTTTCATATAAATACTAAAAATTCAATTACCCAAAATTCTCCACATGATTTTTTTTTTCTCCAAACATTTCTCCAAAAGTTCCTTTTCTCCAAAATTTCGCAAGGAGCCAAATTTTTACCCAAAATTGCGAAAAAAATACCCAATCTGGCAACCCTGCCCAGATATCAAAAAGGTTTCTTCTAAACCATTTCCAGTTCTATGACATCTAGATACCTTACGAGATATAGGTACAGTATACCAACTTTGGAACAATTATATTCGCCGGTCGACAAGTTACCTCGTCATCCATTTTTGCTTGTCATTGTTGGTAAAAGTTTAGTTCGAGAGTAATTTAATCCGACTTTATCTTCCGATGACGCAGGATTGTGATATAAATATAAGGAAGCTTGGGCCTCTACCCGGAAAAATCGAGAGAAACAAACATTTAAAAAGTGTGGGGAACTAGTGAACTACTACAGATCTCCAGCACCCACAAGTTATAGCAAAGATGCCAACAGATGGCGATACCGTAGCTCGCGGAAATATGCTCCATACAAAGACAACGTTCATCGTAAATACGTAACTCGTAACCTACTACAAATAAGGTTCACAATCGAATGCAAGACATAAATCGCGCAAGAGAAATAATCACAGAGATTCGATATATATACAAGGTCCAACTAAGAACTGTTGGACCACGGCCGGTCCCCAGGCATCACACCTAGCCTGGCGGAAGTACTTCCCTTTTCAATGGAGGAACATTCCCAAGTAGCACCTCCATAAAAGTAAGAAATAATTCGGTCACTTATTATATTTGATGTAAGCAAATGTATGTTTTACTTTTTAACTCTCTTTACGATATTTTAGGTCAATTAATGCGTAGGGGACCGCTATGAAATGACCATAGTTTTTTATTCGACATTCACTTGCGGTCCAAATTGACCTAAAATATCGTAAAGAGAGTTAAAAAGTTGAACATACAGTTGCTTACAAATAAAATAATAGGTGACCGAATTATTTCTTACGTTTTAAATATTTGTTTTTAGCGTAGGTGGTTTTTAAAATTTTTATTTTAATGTTATTTCATGATTTTTAAAGTTACTAAAAAAACTACTGAACCGATTTTAATGAAAAAAAGCTAAGAACACGCCATCAAAAATTAGCTTTCTATTAAAAAAAAAACCGCAACGTAATTGGTCCACCCGTTTGGGCGCTACGATGCCACAGACAGACAGATCCACAGACAGACAGACAGACAGACAGTCAGACAGACAGACAGATAGACAGACAGACAGACAATAAAAATATTTTCTTTCTTTCTTTCTTTCTTTCAGACAGACAGAAAGTCCGACATAGGCGTCAAACTTATAACACCCCTCTTTTTGCATCGGGGGTTAAAAATATGGTCCTTCTTAATGTGCTGACGGTTTTTTAAGGGGATGATCTGAAGTCTGAACAACTTTCTCCATGGGACCAAAGTGGAAATTGCGAAAAAAAATCGGCTTCCCCGTAATACATTTGGGTCGAGTATGTTTGCAGTTTTCTATAAAATAAAAAAAAATAAAAATCATTTATTTCAGACTTTCGCCCATATAAGTTAGAGGTAGTAGGTACATAGTTAAAATTAATAGAATTACATTAACAATATTATAAATTATCCAATACAATTATATTAACTTAAAAAATTTCAGAATAAAATTACATTAAAAAAAAAATAACAATGTCAATTATTACTACTATATAAATATAGTACCCACTCTGTTCACCAGTTTGACTTAATGAGCCAGAATGGGACAGTCAAATTTATCAACAATAGCCTTCAGAATCGTGTTGGTGCTCCCCCGCGTCCTGCTCAGCAGAGAGGCCGTCTTCTTCCGCATGATCGCGTGGAAGCCATCAGTTCGCATTTCAGCGAACATGGTCGACGCGCTGGAGAAGCGTGGGAGCCTCAACAGCATCCTGAAGGCGTTGTTATATTGGACACGCAAAGCATTGTAGGCTCGTTGCGTATACTTAACCCATAGGCTGCTAGAGTAAAAAGATTGGCAGTATGCTTTAAAAAGCGTAACCTTTACCTCGGTCGAGCATCGAGCAAACCTACGAGCCAGCATGTTGCTTCTCACCGACAATGCCCTGCGTTCCCTTTCAATGTCATGATCATCTTTCAGGTCATCCGTCAAAACATGTCCTAGGTACTTAAAGCTAGTCACTCTATTGAGACATACACCATTTAGTACAATAGGAGGCACATACTCAGGCAGCTTGTTACCGGCTTTAAACACTAAAACTTCACTTTTCTTGGGATTGTATCTCAACCCATGTGACTTAACATACCCTTCACAACAGCACAGTAATTTCCTAAGGGCACTGATCGAAGGGCAGAGCAACACCATATCGTCTGCATAACTGATGTTGTTAACACATGTATTATCAACAAAGCAGCCTGCATGGATGTTGCTGAGCTCCACGATCAGTTGATTCATGTACAAGTTAAACAAATTAGGTGATGTTAGTCCACCCTGCCTTACTCCACATTTCAGTCGGTATTTATCTGACATCTCTCCGGCCCATCGAACTACATTTATCTGATTTTGATACCAGTATTTAAAAACATTATTTAATTCGGGAGGTACACCAATACTTTCTAATTTTTGCCACAGAACGTCATATGACACCAGATCAAATGCTTTTGATAAATCCAGAAAGCAGGCATATATGGGTGTTTTTCTGTCTGTGTAGTACCTGACAGTATGCTTAAGAGACAGGATGGCACTCTCAGTGGAGACTCCAGATCTGAACCCAAACTGTGCATCATGAAGTTTTAAGTAGCCATCAAGTCTGGCATTAAGCAAACTGTCAAGCACTTTCGCTACAACTGTTGCTAGAGAAATAGGCCTATAATTACCCTTATCAGAAATATCACAAGTCTTATTTTTCACAATAGGTACTACAATTGTTCTCATTAGGTCCGTAGGTAAGTACGAGTGACTCACACACAGATTGAACAGTAGGGCCAATACACGGGGTAAATGAACTCCTGCATGCTGAAGATGCTCGATACTGAGGCTATCGTGTCCTGGAGACTTACCTCTGGTCATCTTTTTAATTATGGTAGTGATCTCTTTAGCTGAAAACATGGTTTTCAGATCGACCATGAGCATCTTAGTCCCGAGCATCGACGGCACAGGTTCCAAGTCCGGTTCCACTTGAAAATGGTTTCGAAAAACATTTGCGATACCCCTAGGCTCACAGACCCCATCCACGCTAACAGGCAGACCAGGCTTCAGATTTAGTTTATTCGCAGTTTTCCAAAAATTTTTAAAGTTTTTACCGTTATGTTGAGAGACAATCATATCAGCTTTTATTTGTTCTTGTCGCTGCTGACACCATTTTAATTTAGATTTAAACAACTTTCTACTATTGTAGATATCATCATATACCGGGCCCGCTAACATCCACTCCTTAAACCTGCTCCTGGCCCGCCCGTGCGCTTCTGACACATACTTATTCCAGCCAGCTATGTATGCCCTTTTCTTCACTTTTCTTAAGCTACACGAACAAGCTGCCGCCTCTTTCAAAATAGTTATAATATCACAGTACATCTTATCAATCAGTAATTTATGGTCATTATTATTACAAAACTTATCGCTACAAAACCTAAACTCATTTGGAAAGTCAACATCCTTCAATTTAACATTACACATGTCATGATAATTATTAATTTGTTCTGCTTGTCTGTCACCCCAAATTATTCTATTTGGTTGTTGTGAGATTTGAAAGAAAGTAGGTATTATCTTGTCAAGGTTGCAATGGACTACTAGTGGAAAATGATCTGACCAAAGTGTGTCATAAATGATACTGACGCTAACGACTGACTCAAGAGCTGACTTTGTCACCAAGCAGTGATCAAGCCAGCTCCTGGAGCCATGCGCTTCACTAACAAATGTGTATGAATTAGATGATAAACCTAACCTCTGAATGTCACAACAGATCCATTCCTGTTCATTACAAAAATCTATCATTTCTTTATAGAATAGTTTCTGAGGATGAGCATTAAAATCACCTAGAATAAACACGGACGATATATCACTGTTTTCTACAATAGCACTAATCATTCCGTGGCATTCAGTGTATTCTGCCAGGTTATAAACATCGTCCGTAGGCATGTAAATACTAAACACTAATATCGAGCGATCGGTCAGCACTATTTTCACAGCCGCGATACGGGCACTATCACACTCCACTACCGAGACAGCTGGAAACGCAGATTTTCTCCAGAGCACCGCTACTCCACCATACGGCCTCCCACGCAGCATCCCTGCCGCAGTGTCCACGGCCGAGGTCCCCGTGTATCCGAAGTCACTGCTGATGCTGCCAAGCCACGGTATATCGTGTGGAAGAAGCCACGTCTCTTGAAGTGCTATGACGTCCGCCGTTTTGCATAGTTCTCGAATGTCATCTATAGACCTTTTTACATTCTTGCAGTTGAAGCTAATAAATGTACTATTTTTGTCATCCATTAATATTATTAGTGTTATTTTCAACTGAACTTCTATTCATGCTCACAAACCGACGGAAAGATATCTATGGAACATCGGATTTTTTTTCGCAATTTCGATATTGGGTCCCATATACAGGGCGTGTACAATAAAATGGAACAGCTACTCAAAGGGGTGCTTCAGACCATCAAACTGAACAACTTTCTCTATGGGACCAATATCGAAATCGCGAAAAAAAAATCCGCTCTCCCATACAAAACTGCAAACATAACTCGACTGAAATGTATGGGACAGCAGATTTTTTTTCGCGATTTCGATATTGGTCCCATAGAGAAAGTTGTTCAGTTTGATCGTCTGAAGCACCCCTTTAAGTAGCTGTCCCATTTTATTGTACACCCTGTAAATTGTCAGTACATTAATTAATTATATGCCGACGGTTTTTTAATATGATGGTCAGACCATCAAACTGAACATTCTCTATAAATGTGCTACACTGAAAAAAATGATCAACCAAACTATTGTTAAACAAACCAAACCATATTAACCAAACTTTAGTGACTTCCAAACTGTTTTGTAGCACATAATCAAACATTTGGTTATAAATAGCAAAACATGTTGTTATTTATAGCCGAAAGTTCGTTTATAATGCTACAAAACCTACGAATAAGAATAACTATAGAAGAATAACTCTAAACAAAAGCAACATAATTTTTGGCATCCTTTGAAAAATGACATTTTGTATGAGTTTTGGTGGCAAGGTGTAGTTTTTAAGGAAAAAATTTCGAACACGATGTAGTTTTTTGGGGTCACTTTTTGATCTTGATTTACATTTACAAAACAGTATGGAAGTCACTAAAGTTTGATTCACAGAGAATTCACACGCTCCCCCTGGTTTGATTATATTTAACACTAGTTTAGTTGATTATTTTTTTCAGTGTATTCCAGAAAAAACTGCAGCGTACTCGACCCCAATGGGAATGGATTTTTTTTCGCGATTTCTAAGTTGGTTTCATAGGGAAAAATTTTCAGTTTCATGGTCTCATCATCCCCTCGAAAAACCCTCAGCATTATTGAGTTGGACCTTATACATGTTAATGAATTAACGCAAAACTAGAGAGTAGTTTGTTTAGAATCGAGAGCAGAATCCAATTATCATGGTTTCAACATAGGTAATTTTTGTCAAAATATTAAATAATTTTTTTGCAAAATTTAAAATTTACTGAACCCGATGAAAACCCACTGCGCGGGCACACTCACTACTTACTACCAAAACAAGATTATAAAAATGTATCCATGAGTACGTTAGCGCTTTCTTTCAGTGCTGAAATGATAACAAATCATTTTTGCCTCAAAACTTAAAATGCGAATAACTTTATATTTTAATTATAAAAATAATGAAATTATTGTTGCAATCTAATTATTTTGTTATAAATCAGTTGGGGTGTATGAGGTTTTGCGCTGATTCATCAACACGTTGTACAATTATAAATGCTTCAGAAATGTGCACTGTTCGTTTATGCAATACTTACTACTCGAATATTTGAAGACATGCTCTACACAAAATGTAAGCCATTCCAATCAAACAGTTTTCAGTTACTGAAAGGTCAGCGGCCTTACGTATAATTTATTTCCATCTCTACCTTGTTAACATAAGGTTTAAACTCAATCAACGTAATTCACCCCTAACCGTCGCTAACTAATCATCGAACTGTTGTTTACACAAATCTAAATCAATCTCAATCAAATCGACACAAACACAAATTCAATTAATCAACAAAATAACAAAGTAAATAAAAGCTTCATACAAGCAGCGCGGGCGCGTCGATGTCGGTCGGGGAAAATCCATACGAAATCGTAATCCAGGCCCTGTACCCGGACTTCCGATGTTCGATATATCGCCACTGTTTAGGTCCGCACTTCATAGTAATAGAGTTGACATTGGAACGAAAACGTTCACGCAATTGCGAAGTTCAAATATGCGAGGCCAGCCATGCAGGGCCTCTAGCCCTGATTCGGAATTCCGTATGTATGTGGCGGACCTTAGGCCTAGCACATACTTATCATTTAGTGCTCATTTAGTGCTTTCAGAATATGTATGCCTCATATTTAGTACTTCAAAGATAACGGAGTTTAACTAGTTTAGTCAACTTATTATTAATCTGTGCCGCCGCGTAGGTACAAACTACAAAGTGTCCGTCGTTTTCGGAGGGCCTTATGTACAATTTGTACCACAAGCTTTCCGATATAGGGAAACATCGTGTGACCTATATGATTCCATTTCGAGAGGTGTCTACGGTTCGATAATTGGCGACGACCGCAATACCTGTCACACTGGGTAAAGTTTGAGCATTGCTAAATGAAATGTGGAAATTCCGAACACCTTTGACTACCCCCTGTGGGAATACGATCATAATCATACAGGGATATTCCGTGACAGAACTGACAATATAAGGGACAGCTTTCCGTAGATTGAAACGGTGAACTCAGACCATCAAACTGAACAACTTTCACTATGAACACTACTGTCAAGGCTTGTATGGCGCTATCTTGCCATAAACTCTGAAGGTGTTGGGTTTTTATTGAAAACGCGATAATACTTATTTCACTTTGTATATTATAATATAATAACCACTTGAACACTTCACAAATATAAGCACTTGACAATATTATAAGCATACAGTTTTGTTAACTGATCTTTACGACTCGATGTCTGACTATAGACTGACTAACTCTAGACTAGCTCCTAACATGCGCTCTCCCCTCCACTATCTACCACTACCAACTAATGCCTTATTGGCTGGCATTTGATTGGTCAAACGTCCAGCCAATAAGTGAACAATTCAATACAACAACTTTTAATAATTTAAATAGTTTGACTCAATACAACAACTCTTAAAATAAAAGAACAAATGTAATTTAATAATTGTTAGAAGCTTATTATTTAATAAATAGTAACATTATTTAACAGTACTGATTGGCAAACTACGACACTTGCCTCTACAGTAAACTACAGGGTCTTTCTAAATAAGCTGACAGTTTTTTCAAGGGATGTTCAGATCACAAACGGAAACAACTTCGAAATCGCGAAAAATTTAACGACTATTCCATTTGTATAAAACTAAATGTATGGAAAGGCTGTTAGATGTTAGTCACATAGAGAAAGTTGTTCAGTTTGTTTGTCTGATCATCCCTGAAAAAACCGTTAGCAAATAAAAGAAGACCAAATATAAAAAAAAATTAAAGAGTAAAACGGCCCGTGTTATTTTTTCACATGAAATGTTTCTTATGGAATTCTGTAAATATTATGGATCATGGATTCTCATAAAAGTATCTCAAATAGAATGGATCTAAAGAGGGAAAACAAAATTTCACCATATCCATTTTCCCCTTGAAAATGGCTATATGGACAAATAGTAAGAACTACTTATTAGAATCATAGAGAAATTACGCGCTCCCCTAGAATTCACCTAATACATAGTTATATTTGGTCAGTTATCGATTTAATTATATCGAGGGTATTTTATTTTACTGTGCATCGTTATTTTTGGCCCTAAACTAGATAATCAGTGAAAAAATATTGATAATTTCCGAGATATAAAATTCATTATATAGATACATACCTCAACTAATTTGACAACATTGGGGTGGTCTAACTTCTTGAGCACGGCTATCTCCCTGTACACCCTCTGCAGGGGGTCGGGGGGAGGGCCGGGGCCTGGTCTGCGGGGAGGAGCGCGCCCGAAGAGGCCCGCTCGCCGCATCAGCTTTCTTTTCGACAGGATCTTCATTGCCTGCCAAGTTATCAACGTTTGAATCTGCTGACAGGTTACTACATTCGTATTTGCATGTAAGGGTGTATGCGGACGGACTGTATAATATCGACTGCAAGCTAACTGCAAAATTGCAGTTTGGATATAATTTGTTTTGTCAACTGTACAACGACAGCATTCAGAAGTTCTGAAGCGTGAGATTCGAAATCATGACCGAATGAATACACACATTTTCAACTGCTGATTTCAACGTGTGACTTCATTAAGAGGCCATAGTGTGCGACTTTCAAAAATCTCACTCCAAGACGCATTATAATTGCCAAGATAATTATGATTATTATAGGTACATAAATATTGTGTTTATTGATGTGTGTATATTTATACAAAACATTTCAGTAAAAATCAATTCTACTACAGGGTTTAAGAGGACTATCGGAGTCCAGTGGCGCCCTCATCACATTAATAAAGATTTCGCAATAAAGAAAGCCTAAATTAAAAAAGTGCTCAATTGACAAACTACAAAAGACTTCAAGCTATTTTCATAGAATACTTTTATAGGTTTTTTAAAGGTCAAAACATACACATTTTGAAAAAAGAAAAATACGGCCGCTTTTGTTTTTATTCCAAACTGTCTAAAAGTGGAATGTTTAGAACCTATAAAAGTATTGTACTTATAACAATGGCTTGAAGGCTTTTGTAGTTTGTCAATGGGGCACTTTTTTATTTAATTTAGGCTTTCTTTATTGAGAAATCTTTATTAATGTGATGAGGGCGCCACTGGACTCCGATATGCTGAATTCGGACCATTATTCTGAATTGAAAACCAGTAGTTCCGATATTTTTTTTCCTGGTATAAAACTGTGTAAGTATTCTATGCAAATAAACTAATTATGTAATAATGTCACTTACACCCAGTCCCCAACAGCACAAATGTCTACAAGATGTCTAATAGATATCTACAAAATATTTAAGTGTCTACAAAATATCTAATAGGATATCTATTAGATATTCTGTGCTGTGTGGGGTATAGGTCTATGACTAATATGTAGACTACCAGATGAGATACAAACTATCCCGATCAAGAATCTACTGCGATTTCTGGCCGCAGTGGGGATTGGTAAGGAACAAAGACATATATATTGGTAAGGAACTATAAAAAGGGCGATCACAAAGGACCAGCGATGGTCTACGTGGCACAGGCTTAGCAAGCCTGTCAAGGCCCAAAACCCCAAATAATAATATGTATCTGCCATACTAAAAATTTGGGAGGGAGCCACTGGGCCGCTGTCAGCATCGTTATCGTATTTAAGAAGTGAAAATAAATGTAAATCGCGAATTAAAATTGATAAAAATACTTTAAGTTGGTGTGATAAAACCACGACTACAGTGTTAAATGTGCGCAAGTGAAAATATACCAAAAATGCGGAATTATGGACACTAATAGTGTGTGAACTATACGGTGACTTTTGTTCCCAATTACGTAATCAGTGACGGTCCTTTTGTGATATTTGTGCAGGCCTGGCCTGAAAGACAACTGAACGAATAACTTGACAACCGAACGGTGTGTTTTGTGAAAAGTATAAGAGTTGGATAACCTCAAAAATACCACACGGTTTTGCCAGTCATTATTACAATCTCTGGGAGAACAGCGCCATCTAGCATCGAGCGGAAGAACATCAATCAACGCCATCTTCAAAAATCTATAGGAACTACTTGTCAGTGCCATCTGGCGTCGAGCGGAGCACTTCAACCAACGCCTTCTCTCTATGGAAATTTGTTTGACAGAAATTAAACAGCAACGCCATCTGTGAAGGAATAGCAAAACAAATCAAGAACCTAAACACACCTAATTGAAGTACTGCCGCTCTCCTCCGGGGTGATATTGCTTGGAAAACAGGGTGCGCCTTTGAAAAATGGAAGAAATAACTAAATTGCTACATAACATCCAAGCTGAATTATCTCAACAAAAACAGGAAATGAGGGAAATGAGAGAAAGCATTACTAGGTCCATTAACGAAAATATGAACGAAAATTTTAAAAAATTAGATAAAAAGAATGCCGAACTAGAGAAAAAAGTGGAAGAACAACAAAATTACATTAATAGAATGGATAAAACAATGAGAAAGAGAAATGTAGTATTCTATGGAATAGAAGAAAATGAGAAGTCATATCTGGAACTAGAAAATGAAGTGCTAGAAGTTATAGAAAAAGTACTTAGAATACAGTGCGACTGCTGGGAGCTGGAGTCTGTGGCTAGAATGGGAAAGAAAACTGAAAAAACCAGGCCGATAGTTGTAACCTTCTCTGCTATGAGGAAAAAGATCGAAGTTATGAAAAAAGCTAAATTCTTGAGAGATACAAAGTCTAAATATAACGTCAAAGAAGACTTTCCGCCATACGTTCAGCAGAAAAGGAAATTGTTACAAGAAGTTGTAAATAAAGAAAGAGAAGAAGGAAAAAATGCTGTATTACGCTACGACAAGATTATTTACAAACAGAACCGAGACAATCAAAATAGAAACCAAAATAAAAGATCATTTCAAGCTTCTCCAGAACAAGCTGAAACATTAAATACAGAGAAAGATGGAAGCAAGAAGATTACGCAGCCTCAGAAAAAGAATAAGAATGATATGAGAAAATTTTTCAGTTACGCTGATAAAAATAAAGAATAGCAACGAGAGCAACCCCCTCCAAGTCTCCCAAAACGGCTTGTCACCGAGGGAGAGTATGACTGCAACCCTCTAGTAAAAATGAAAGACAATTTATTACTCCCAACCAAATTTGATAATAATAAACAACAAATATTCATATGTACGTATAATGTCAGATCGCTAATGGATGACTACAGGATAATAGAACTTAAAAATGCTCTGAAAAATGTTAAATGGGATGTTATCGGACTAGCGGAGGTCAGGAGAGAAGGATACGGTATTGAAGAATACGACTGGTGTATTTTCTACTACTATGGGGAGAAGAAAGGAGAGAAAGGAGTAGGCTTTTTAGTTAAGAAGAAACATAGAGCGAATATATTAGATTTCTCGGGAGTTTCGGAGAGAGTCGCCTCATTAAATATTGAAATCAATAATACAAAGCTGTCAATCATACAAGTTTACGCTCCAACTGAAAAAGCAAGTGAAGAGGAAGTTGAGAAATTTTATTCTGATGTGCGCATAGCGAGACTAAAAACATCAAAAAACTTGATAATATTAGGCGATTTTAACTCAAAGATAGGAAAACAAACAGAAAGAATTGGCTCTATCATTGGACCCTATGGTTCAGGAACTTGCAATGAACGAGGAGAAACATTGAAATTATTTGCCTTAGAAGAGGAGTTGACTATTCTAAACACATTATTTAAGAAAAAAGAAAACCAAAGATGGACTTGGATGTCTCCAGATGGATACACTAAAAACGAGATTGACTATATACTATCAAACAGTAGTCATTTCTTTACCAACTGGGAAGTTCTCCGAAAAGTTTCCTATCCTTCAGATCATAGGCTGGTAAGAGGAACTCTACAGTTAACAGATAAAAGGAAAAGCAGAAAAATGTTTTCTAAACCAAAATCAAATCTTCAGTCGGAGAAAGAAAGAACTAAGTATAGGAAATCACTGGATGCCAAGCCAATCGAATACACTAAGGGTGACTTGTCAACACAAAATCTCTACAATGCAATGGAAAGAGCCATACAAGAGAGTTTAATTGAAGCAAAAGGTGAAAAGAGAAGAGAACAGTTCAGAATATCGACAAACATTAAGGAAATGATAGCAAAAAGACACACTCTACAAAATAAATCAGATAAATCGAAGGAAGAGAAGATAGAACTAAAACACCTGTATAAAGACATTAAACTTCAGATCCAAGACGAATACGACACCTACAAGCTAAACAAATACCAAGAATGTATAGAAAAAACAGGTGGAGTGAAGAAGGCTAGGAAAAAGCTCCAATGCTGTAAGGAATGGATCCCAAAATTGAAAACCTCTCAAGGAAGTACAGAAAAAAGACATGAACTGATACTCGTAGCGACAGATTTCTATAGAAAACTCTATCAAGTAAAAACATTACCTACAGCGGACGCATTGAAAACAAATAACTCTTTATCATTAATCCATGAAAATGAAGTAGAAGAATTTACAACGCAATAAGTAACGACAGCTATAAAACGCCTAAACAACAACAAAAGCCCCGGACCAGACTCTATTCCTAACGAGGCACTGAAGGTGGGAAGAGACATTTTAGCTGGATTGTTAACAAAAATTCTTAATAAAATTATGAAAGAGCAGAAGGTTCCATCACAATGGACTGAATCCGAAATAACGTTGCTGTACAAAAAAGGTGACCCATCAGATGTATCCAATTACAGACCAATTAGCTTGATGTCGAGCCTTTACAAACTTTTTTCTCAATGTATATTGTCAAGAATTGGACCAAAAATAGATACCAAACAACCGATAGAACAGGCGGGATTTAGGTCTGGATACTCAACAATGGATCATATCCAAGTAGTCAGCCAGGTAATCGAAAAATATAAAGAGTTCAATTGCCCTCTATATCTGGCCTTTATCGACTACCGAAAGGCTTTCGACTCTATCTCCCACAGTTCAATCCAAGGAGCTCTACACTATCATGGCGTCGAGGAAACCTACACTAACATAATAATGAACATCTACGAGAATTGCAGAAGTAAAGTAAGGCTGGATAGAGTTGGCCCTGCCTTCAGGATAGGTAGAGGAGTACGCCAAGGCGATCCGCTCTCTACAAAAATCTTCATAGCGGTCTTAGAGTTCATACTGAAGGATATCGACTGGTCTCACATAGGCATCAGAATAGACGACAAATGTTTAAGCCACTTATGTTTTGCAGATGACATAGTACTGTTTGCAAATAATGCTCTTGATCTCGGAAATATTCTACAATCTCTACACCAAGTCAGCGAACAAGTTGGTTTGGAAATAAATTTCGAAAAGACCAAAATTATGACCAATCACACGAAAACCGAAATAAAAATAAAAGGAGAAACCATTGAATACGTGGAAAATTATATTTATCTTGGGAAATTCATTTCGTTTGTAGAAACGGACAAACAAGAAATAGAGAGGCGAATCGCAACATCATGGAATCGTTACTGGACAATGAAAAACCTGTTTAAGTCAAAGATGCCTGCTAAAATGAAAGGAAAGCTTATGGATAGTTGCATACTGCCCTCTCTTACCTATGCATGCCAGACTTGGTCCCTAACCGAAAAAAACGCAAACAAGGTATCAGTTTGTCAGAGAGCAATGGAAAGAAGTCTACTTGGTATTAAGCTGAAACACAAACTCCAAAACGAAAGCATAAGGCAACGTACAAAAATAAAAGACGCTATAGTACACGTAAGAAAGCTAAAGTGGAGATGGGCAGGGCATCTGGCTAGGTACGAGGATGGTAGATGGACGAGGAGAGTGACAGAGTGGCGAGGGCCGAGGCAAGGCAAGCGGCGCCCGGGCCGCCCGCTCAAACGATGGTCTGACGACATCCGCGCCATCGCCGGCGTACACTGGACAGAGAAGGCGTTCAACAGGGAGGACTGGAAACTACTAGAGGAGGCCTTCACCCGAATGGGGGTTCCCAACAACACAAGCACAAACTGAAATATAAATATAATACAATTTAAACAATAAAATAATTATATTTAATGCATGTAATTAAAATAAATCAACAACTTTTTTTATAAATGTCAACGAAGAATTAGATAATTGAATTGAGATGTATCATGTAAATAAATGGGTTATAATCTAAAGTTAATAAATAGATAATTTATGTTGATCTCATACATAATACAATATTATAATAAATAACTAAGTAATAAGGGAAACGATATAATATGGTATTGTATTGAATAATAAGAATAATGAAAATGCTTGTTAATCATAACATAAATAAGAACTTTTGTTTGTCACTAACTACTTAATTTAATAATAATTACTGCATGCACTCACTATACCAATGTTCCATAATTATGTAACTTATAATTGTGTTGGGAGCAGAAATAAAAAGGCTTTTTATTTTATTTTATTTATACTAAAAATTTAATAAATAGAATATAATTTCAGAACTCAACTGGTCCAAAAAACCATTAGTAATCTTCTATTCTAAATTAATCCCGTCTAATTATTTTGAAATGTCGGCAAAGTCAAAGGGAAACATTTTATAATTAGGTTGTTAATTTAACTAGGATAACTTTTACATCCCTTCCGTGGTGGTGGAGCCGGGGGTGTGGTCGTCGCATCGTCGGCGGAATATTAATGTCTTTGTTTTAGACCGAAAACATACTCGTACGTGCGAATAGAGTAAGTGACATGAGTTGTCAAATGTAACCGTTTTTGGACATTTTTTGGAGTCCTCGGCAGGGTAAAAATTCGATTTCTGTGTATAATTCTCAATCTAACGTGAAATCGTGAATAATTTAATGAAACAGTGTTAGTATATTTCACAAAATTATCTACGATTTCACTTTAGGTTCACGATTATTCACAGAAACCGAATTTTTACCAGGACTCCAAATCCCCAAAAACGGTTCTATTTCCTCGCGTCACGTATCTCTTTCTATTATACAGTGATGCTGCTATGTACATCTCGCTCTCTCAGCTGTCACTGTCTCTCTTACGTAGTATAATACCTTTATGGACTAAATACTGTGAATCATTATTTAGTTCGGTTGGTTTTTTACATCTTTTGGTGAATTATGTATTATCTTGTATAAATGTAAAGTAAAAATATAAATAAAATAAAAGGGGTCATGTGCGAGTCGGGCTACTCGCGCACCGAGGGTTCCGTACCACACCACTACAAAACACAACATTATTAACTTAGAAAAAAAACTTTTTTTGTCCGGGACCTTTAGCGCGAGACCGACTCACACTTCGCCGGTTGTTAGTATTTGTTGTTATTCTGTAGAGTATGTTCTATAATCACACTAAGTTTGACGCTTGTATGTACTACCGTTTTTACGACAGAGCGTGAAGAAAAAACGTTGATAAAAACTAGTTTCTTGTTGAGAACCCCCCTTAATTTTTAACTTTTTGACATTTTTATTATTTGTTAACAAATCCGCCGCAATAACGCATAATCTGAGAAAATTTCAACTATCTAGCTATCACGGTTCAAAAGTTACAGCCCTAAATAGGTAGGACAGACGGATGGACGGATAGACGGACGGACACACGGACGGACGGACGGACGGACGAACGGACAACGTAGGCTTAGTAATAGGGCCGTTTTTACCTTTTGGCTACGGAACCCTAAAAACACAAAGAAGGAAAGATATTTACAAGGTTTGACACTAAAGAATAATGACTCTCTTTGTGAGAGACTGGCATCTGGGGAAATGGACCTGTATCTCAGAGATCACCAGCATCCCCCAATACCCTGTATGTATAGTAAATGTAGGTATGAACTTACGTAATGCGTATCGTCTTCTTCATTGTACGCTAACTTGACGATACCGTACGATCCCTGGAAATAGTAAACATTTTGTACTAAAAAGTCATTCATAATATAAAATATAAATATTGTCTTTCTTTCATAGTCATAGTCGTAGTCGTACTCGTACTCGTACTCGTACTCGTAGTCGTAGTCGTAGTCCTAGTCGTAGTCGTAGTCGTAGTCGTAGTCGTAGTCATAGTCATAATAGTTTATTGCTTCATGTGGTTACTTAAGGTGGACACATAAAAATAGGTCGCACATGAACCCTGTAAGGGCACTGCAAACTAAATGTATTAATAACTTATTCATTATTAACTTATTACAATATTTATCGTATTCATTATTGACATATTTAATTTACTATACATGTAATATAATTATTATATATCTAAACTAACTACGCAGCTACTTCTGTGCGCAGTCTAAAAACTCTTGCAGGGAATAAAAGCATCTCGTTATAAGGAATTCCTTTAGTTTTCCTTTCATATAGAGTATAATTAACTAAAGGAAATGCAAGGCGTATTTAAATTAAACGTTCCTGTTTTGGATAGCTGCCGTCGGCTCTGATTTTTGCAATCAGCGCCTATAGGTAGGTACAGCCTGTAGTTGATCACGCTTGACCAATGCGGTTTAGTGGACTTATTAACATGCGCCTATCGGGCGTATGGCGATGTGACTAGTCATACATTTGGATGCCCACAAAGTTAGAACTCTTGAATCATAATGTTCTTCTACTCTTGCCGTATTAACCAAAACAGCTTAATAGATCCTAAGAGTATTTTATCATAAATTACACAATGAATATGTTGCCTCAAGGTAGACCAGTCGCTGTCAAGCTAGCCTAATTTGACAGTCAGTCAGATGTGCCCTCTTGTGGGGCAAAACAAGCAAACTAATAAGCATCCTCAAGAAGTTGAACGAGGATGCTTATTAGTTGACTCTTGAGTCAGCCCACTCTTTTCATTCTGAACGTTGCACGCTGCAGTCATATTTCTAGCACCACGACAGGATTACGGCATTGACTTACCAAGTACTGGACGTCGGGTCCGCGCTCAAAAGTGTCAGAATCAAAAGAGTTACAATCACGAGCCCGTCTTCGTTTGATCGGCTGACTACCTACGCGCTGCGATGGGAAAACTACGCAAGCAAACTGAAAAAGAATTTCAGCATTTTCAATGTTTTAGTTGATTTAAATTACTATAAACGTACTTAGGTTTGTGTAGGTTAGTCTCGGACACTTTTGAGAATTTTGTACTAGACCCGGCGTCCATTATTTTGTATATCAATAGATATACAAAATATGATCATGATTCCATGTATGTCTACACATACATGGAATCATGATCATGTACAGACCTGTCCAATAGGTTCCAGTAGTTTATACTGGTTGAGTTGTACGTAGCCCGGTGCCTGGGCCAGCGAGACGCGGCGGGACTCGCGGGGGGCGCGGCGGGCGCGCGGGGAGCCCTGCCCGCTGCACTCGGCTGACTTGGCGGCATGGGCGCGCAGTAGAGTAGACCGGTCCCCGCCTGTCGCTGTGTAGGTTGATAGCCTGGGGGAAATAATACCATAGCGTAAATATAATATAGTGGATGCAAATTCGGTACCGCGCAAGCAGATAAGTCGGTACTTCTTCTTCTTATCGTGTGGGCAGAGCCCTGGTGTCAGAGTTTTTTCAGACCGCCGAAGTCGGTACTGGGACATACTAGAACACGCCACGCTCCCCCCAGCCCCCCGCTCACCGCGCACGATTGACCTGTCGCGACCGTCGAGCGCGCTCACTAGTTTAATTAATACTATCAGTTACCCTCGTGTGATCCTTAGATCACAGATCTAAGCGTACACGTCCTTTATGCATAATTTTGTTGAAATCAGTTTGGCAGTTTAGACGTGAGGACGAAATGTTTTCTTGAATAAACTCAATATCGTATTCGCTTCAGGGTTTACACTTGGTAACGTTGTGAAATTCGCATTTCTATGCAGAAACTTTTAATAAATGTTAGACGACAGGTCGAGCAAAGCCTTAATAGAGTTGTGGCCGAAATAAGGCATAAGAGGAGTGGGTCTGGTCTGATGGCAAGGTGGGTTGACGACATGGAGACAAGAAGACCTGGGGGTAATTGAAGCAGGTCCTAGAAGGATAGAAGAACAAGGAGGGTCCAAGGGGATGATCAGACCATCAAACTGATCTAATTTATCGAGTTTTTTATTTTATTTTTTTATTTATAATTTTTTTTTTTTTTTAAGAGACCAACATCCAAATTGAAGCAGTAGAAAGATGCATATCTCCACACAGTAATTCTGACGTTTTCAACTGCTGAACTCAGCGAATGAGATTTAAAAATCGCACTCCTGGTAGTTTGACTGATCAAAATAGCTTGATCAAAAGTTATGAGTACCTATTTAAAGTTTTCAACTACGTAATTCCAGTGGTCTCTGCTTACTATGTCGGTAGTATATTACATAATATGATATACTAGTTCGTCCATCTGAGCCAGCCGAAGCAAATTGCCGACTATATTCTATTTTATAGCTGGACCTAGACAGGCTTACAGGCCGTATCGTTAACCGGGGTAGGGTTGCCAGATCATTAAATTTATTTACAAAATGATTTACCAAAGTTCCGAAAATTTTTGTTTTGACGTGACCACACTCCGCAGGTTTAGGTAGCATGACCAAAAAGGTACGCGCCAAAATTATCATCGGTTATTTCTAGGACACTATACAGGGTGTAACTGCGTTACATATTGAACGGTGTACTTCAGACCATCGAACTAAACAGCTCCTCGAATTTCATAAAAATACAACTAAATCATCTATACTCATGGTCTCGTTGATGTCTTTTGTATGAAAAATCTATATAATACTTTGATTAAATTAAAATAGCGTAGATAGGTGACTAGCCTATAGGGCATGGACCGCATAAATTGAGCCCCGTCGCCTAATTTTCTTAGTTACAATACGAGCGGCATTGCGTGATTGAGATTCCTTTTTGATTGGGGCAAAGTTGGGCAAAGTAAGGCCATGATGTAAAAAAGTGGCATCATGCTTTGTAGGCATGCACCGGATTATACTTTGTAGACTTTAAACCACATAGGCATTTTGCTTCGTAGACATTAAAACTTTATAGACATTAAAACATCATAGGCATCCTGTGTTTTAGACATTGACTGTAGGCATTTTGCTTCATAGGCATCGTGCATTTTAGGTACTTCGCTCAAAAGGGAATAAATGTACCACAATGCCTTCGTGTGCTTTTACTCATAAAAATCATTCAAAAAGAAAAATCTAATCACACGACGTTACTTTTCTCTTAAGATAGGTACACACGGAGACAGATCAACCTACCCATAGTTCGACCTTATGCCCATGAAGTCCATGAACATAGAGTTCAACTATGGGTAGGTTGATCTGTCGCCGTGTGTACATGAAAAGCAGGACCATTTTTCGAGTACCTACGTAATGCAAGAACGTTACAATCTTCCGCTTTTTTAATTTAATCAAAGATAAAATATAATACTTTTATGTCAATGCGACACATTCAGAAATACCGTAATATTGACTGTAAAGCGTGGCATACGCTCACGACTGTATTCCTAGAGGGGAAAGTAGAAGACATATTCTAAATAGTTATACCATATATGATCAGAACATCCGGATTTCATTGGCAGTGTCTAAACACTTTCGGAAGAAATTGTGTTGAATTGTCACTTATTTGTCTTTTTTTTTTATTAGCATCGAGACTGCCTCCGTGGTCTAATGGTTAAGAGCATTCGGCTCTTGACACGGAGGTTGTGGATTCGATTCCCACGGGGGACACCTAGTGATCTGTCACTGTGTGCGTTTTTCTCAGTTGGCTAGGACATTGCAGGTTGAATCCCCTGATGGTCTGAAAAGTAAGATGATTCGGTGCTTCGGATGGCACGTTAAGCAGTTGGTCCCGGCTACTATCTCTGGTGGTAGTAGTCGTTACATAAAAACCACGTCAGAGGCCGTAAGGCGGTGTGAAAAAACTCTGAAACCAGGGCCTCATGATACTACCAAAACAAAACCACAACCAAACACGTTACGTTATGCACAATTCGTATCGCGCAAATTATATTAACGGCAACGATTTAGCTTTATTTCGGAAGATACGTTGGCGTAACGTTTGATGTCCGTTAGATCAAATTTTCTATATTGTGCGATATAACCGTTCAGAAAAAAATATCGCGATAGCTTTTTTACTTCAGCTAAACCAAATCTGAACCAAAACTAAACAAAAACCAAACCAAAACCGTATAAAATTGCGCAATTGAGGCCCTGGGCTCTTTGTAAATAACGAAAATTCCTTTCCACAGGTTCTCTGGCAACCCTACCGCGGGGGCAGGGGGGGTACAGTACCGGAAGGGAGGGGGATACAGCCCGCGGGGATCTCTTCTCTAATGGAGTGTGAAGTGTGACCTTTTTATAGATTCCCATGAATTTCTAGTTGCGAAGATGAATTACGAATTATGATTGATTCGTCACTAGGGACTTTGACACTTGGCTCCTTGGTATAGAGTCCGTTTTAAATAAGCAACAAGTAAGCAATCGATTAGAAAAAACCGGCCAAATACGATTGGCATAATCACTAGCTCGGCGGTGAAAGAAAACATTGTGAGAAAGCCTGCATACTCGAGAACGAAAGAACAGCGAAGCGAAGAACGAAAGAAGAGGTACCTATGTGTAAAAACATATGGATGAGCGCAATAATAAATAACGCTCACAGGCACATACATTGTAATGATGCCAAGTAAGCACTGGCTTTTTAATATGGGCAGATGGGCACCATACAACAACGGCACGGACATATCATATCCATGACCGAACCGGGATTTGAACCCAGGACCCTGGTTTAGCCATAAAGTTATTAAGGTGGTTTCAGTCCATACAAACGTTTGACGCACAATACGCGTAGACGGAATTAATAAAGTTACTTATATTAATAACGTCTACGCGTATTGTGCGTCAAAGTTTTGTATATAAAAATTGACCCCTCTGCAATCGCCTTAAGGTACTCGTATACTATCTTTATGGGTTTAGTAGTCCGGTCGTCATATTATGTATGTATCTGGTAATCATCGGGTCGCCATATTATGTATGTATCTATCGAATCTATCTCTAATATTTTTTCTAACGCAAATCCATGTGCAGATTGCAGAAGGCTGAAAGCATGCTACCCGCCAGGTAACCCGTTCGTAGCTTGTCCGTCGACAAGCCATTTGAAAATGAATTTTCTCAGGGATGAAACCTATCTTGATTAAATTAGTAATACGCCGCGCCGTGCAAAGCTTGGTCCGCCCAGTTACTAAATAATTATTGGTGCTTATAATGCCGTTGTTTACTTATTAAAGAAGACATTTTCAAAAATTCAACCGTAGCCTGACAAAAATAGGAATCGCTACACCCCCGTTCAAAATAAAATTTAATAAGGATTTAACAAGCTTGTTGAGGATCAAATTTGAAAAGATATTTCCCGCTGCTTCAGTTATTTCTGGGCAGACTTTAATCCGAAATAAAACCTTTTATAATTTGTTTCTTAAAGCATCTGGATTTATTACTAAGTGGTCTGGTATTGGAAAACTTGTGGAATATTTTAGTGGAATAAAACCGAAGTTTTTGTGATCGATGGTGACAGAGGACCGACATCATCGAATTACGATACGATCAGACATAACTGTGGGTCTACCCGCACATTCGAACTTCGCAATTGCGTGAATGTTTTCGTTCCAATGTCAACTCTATTACAATGAAGTGCGGACCGAAACAGGGGCGATCATCGAAACATCGAAAGTCCGGGTACAGGGCCTGGGCCTTACACTGTCACGAATCAGCTGGAAGTAATCTCTTTAGAGATAAGTTTGCACCCCGTACATGATTATTTCAGTTATTACATACATACATAATACTCACGCCTTTGTCCCACTACTGGGGTAGGCAGAGACAAAAGATCGCCACATGCTACGATTCTAACACATCTCTCGCCTCCTCAACATCCATAAGTTTCTTCATACAAGCTCGTCGGTTCCGGGGACATTTTATTTGGCCCTTCTTCAGTACGCATTCGATTTGGTCAGCGAACGCGCGCATAGGGCGACCCCTTTCAACCATTCCATTCACATTTGCCTTATAAATTTCATACGTCAACCTACTTTCGCCTATTCTTTCCATATTGCCAAACCACCTCAACATGCCTTTTTCAATCCTGGTCACTACATCTTCTTTCAGACCACATCTTTATCACACTATTCCGTAACCGGTCCTTCAAAGTCACACCACACATATTAAGCAGGGAGCGCATTTCAACAGCATTTATTAAGTTGTTTGTGTGTGTTTTAATCCCATACTATTAAACGAGCAACATTTGTTTGTAGTCTGGAAGGCTTTAAGGATTTCTATTAAATTTTCAGAATAGGGGTTCATCTTTAGAAAAACTAGTTTTCAGCGAGCAGAGCTCAGACGCTCACCACGTACTATTTTAATCAACACCTAGGTAAACTAGAACTGAATATTTTAGTCAGAAAACCTAAGAGCACGACCAAAGTTATTCGAACATCTCTTTAAACTTTCATCTCTATAATAGGTACAGTAGTACCAGGTTTACAAGTCTCCCTGACGTCTGTGCAGTTGAAAATTTTTAATAGCGCGCGAAATTATATTGACCATTCAGGATGTGCCACCTTCATTCTCTTGCCACGATTGGCTAATTGTTTTCGCGCTTTTTTTCGTTGCTATCCTACTTTGCACCCTTTGATTACTAAATGACGGGACTCTGCGCAAGCGAAGATTGACGAGGTAAATTATTTTCCTGCTTGTTTGCAGCTAAGCCAAATACTAGGGTCTTTTTTACCTATTACTAAGCCATACTGACACATCCATCACCCAATGGAGAGGGCTATGCTCGGAGTTTCCCTACGAGATTGAATCGGAAATGAAGAGATCCGCAGAAGAACCAGAGTAGCTGACAAAGCCCAAAGAATGGGCGGGGCACATTGCTCGCAGAACCGATGGCCGATGGAGCTGAAAGTTCTCGAGTGGCGATCATAGCGTGGGTAGGCTAGGCCCCTCACAAGGTGGACCGACGACCTGGTGAAGGCGGCGGGAACCCGTTGGATGAGGGCAGCGCAGGACCGGTCATTATGACGAGCTTTGGGGAGACCTATGACCAGCAGTGGACGTCCATCGGCTGAGATGATGATGATGATGACTAGGCCATAATAATTATAGTTCTAAGATACGTATAGGTATACCTGTCAGTGTCACGCGCAGGCCATCTGCTGTGATCTCTGTCTGCGCTTGCATCGCTGCCCACATCCACTGCTGTGTGTCTGTGAACAATACAAACATTACATTTTAATTATTTGTTAACTAATATGTATACCTATACCTATGAGTTTTTCTAACTTATGTAAGTAATACCGGTTGCTCTCAAATGGTGAAGGAAAACATCGTGAGGAAACCTGCATACGCTGAAGAAGAAATTCTGATGCGCATGTGAAGTCTACCAATCCCCATTGAGCACGCGTGGTGCACTAATGCCCATACAGCCTCACTGAGGGTATATAGGCATATAGGCCTGTGCCCTGCAGTGGGACGTTTATACAACGAGTTAATGAATTAGCGTAAAACCTTATACACCCCAACTGATTTATAACAAAATAATTAGATTTAAAACAATAATTTCATTATGTTGATACTTAAAATTTAAAGTTATACGCATTTTAAGTTTTGAGGCAAAAATTATTTGTTATCATTTCAGCATGAAAAGAAAGCGTTAACGTACTCATGGATACATTTTTATAATCTTGTTTTGGTAGTAAGTAGGGTGAGTGTGCCCATGCGGTGGTGGGTTGACATCGGGTTCAGAAAATTTTTAATTATGCAAACAAATTATTTAATATTTTGAAAAAAATACCTATTATCGTAGAATGAAAGACCGGTAGACTTTGAAGCACTCTGTTTTATTTTTACTTTTACAGTCTAATTATTATAATTTTATCAAACTATTTTAATTTGAAATATATCACAATCACTTCACAAATACTAGTTATCACTTCGAGTGCCGGCCGAGAACTGGCTGTTCGATACCTTTTTCCCCACTTCTATCGTCCTCCCCACCCTTTCAGAGTCACTGTGCCAACCAAAAGCGCCTGGCGTTTGATTGGTCTAGCGCTCCAGCGACAGCCAATCACAAAAGTCAGTATTGCCATATGAATGAATCCTTAGTAAAATATTTAACGGCTCTGGATACAAGTCCTTTTAAAGCAATTCGTTGGTTATTTTACAGGTAATTTGAATGTAATAGAATATTAAACCTATTGCTTGTACAAAATAAAGGTTTAGTAACAAAATATCACTTAATTTAGTAAAGAATCACGACACTATGTTGAAACCACGATAATTCGACTCTGCTCTCGATTCTAAACAAACTACTTTCTAGTTTTGCGTTAATTCATTAACACGTTGTAGACGGATGATGTTGATAATACCTACGTCAAACCGATAATTTGGGGTGGTTATAAAACAAAACAAAACAAAACAACAACAACAAAACAACAACAAAACAAAACATCGTAATACGCATCGTGCTTCAGACCATCAAACTGAACAACTTGACCAACCGACATAGAAATAGCAAGAAAATCTGGTGTTGCATACTAATCTGCAATCCTACTCAACTCAAATGTACGGGCACGTACGGGACAGCAAATTGTTTTTTCGAAATTTTGACTTTGCTTCCATTGACAATGTTGGTCGGTTTGATGGTATGATCATCTATTGAAAAAAACCTTCAGCATATTAAGTTGGACCCTGTATGGGTAATAATTATTATGTATGTATGTTTGTGCAAGTATTTCAATTTTTTAATTTTTTTTAGTTTTAAGTCACTTTATTTGTAATAAGAGACATTTTATTAAAACGAAAAGTACAAAGTGCGTATCCACGACAGGCTTCGTCAAAGGCAATAGGTACACCACTCACATCCACAACAGGCTTCGTCAATAAATACATCCCATATATCTGCAACAAGCTTCGTCAATTTATAGTATTTCAATTTAAAAAGGAAAATTTATTTATTTATTTAGGGCTACCAACAGATGAATCACATTACAAACTCAAGAGATTGCATAAAATTAGGCAAACATTGTGTTCACCTACTTACAGGCACCTAATATAAAACACAAGGACATGATACAACACAATTATATGGAACACAAAAATTTTAGTAAAACACAAAATATTAGATTCAAACGTATTTTGTTAAATTAGGAATCTCTCGTAAACCGCAGTATTAGATACCTTCAAATAACGAACGGCTGTTGAATTATTCAACGTTTAAACCTGAACTTCCTGTCCGTCTTCAAAGCGGCAATAAATATTAATTTCATTAACAGATCCTTCCGGTTCCGAAACGTATCTCTCAAAAATTCATTGCCTTCCTCTCCCTGGAATACAGTTACGAAATAAGAGGATTTTACCCTTTAATCATCTGGATGATATGATAAGATAGATAACGTTATTATAATGGACAACATTTCATTTCATTTAAACCTTTTTGTTAAATAAAAAATATTTTATCTAATATTCACACCAATGATTTGTTCACCCCTCCGGAAAACGTCAACTTTCGTCCCGCTGTGCTAAACAAAGTTGACGCTTTCCGCCTCCGTCGAGGAGAAAAATAGTTTACTAATCTCGGGCAGTAAGGCTGCCTGTCCATTGACGCGAGCTGGCTGCGCGAGCTGTGTAGCTGTGTAATTCGCAACCAATCAGGAGCTCTGCCGAGATCGCCCGAGCTCCTGATTGGTTAATATTTACACAGCTACACAGCTCGCGCATCCAGCTCGCGTCATTGGACAGGCAGGCATCTTTCTCTAAGGAACTTAGGTCGAAAAACGAGATTTTTTTTGGACCAAAGTGCGGATTACCCGATCGATTTTCTATGGGCGGTCCAAAAAATGTCTCGTTTTTCGACCCTTGTTCCCTAAGGCAAGTTGGTTAATAGGTAGATGATACGATTGTATCAAGACCTCCGCCTCCAAATACCTAGTAGACAAAGTTGTATTACGTAATAAAATACAACCTGCTTACCAAATAATTTCTACTCTACACGTGTTTCGCTCCACCAAGGAGCATCCTCAGGAGTTAGACCGACGAACGTTCGATACAGAGTTGTTACTCCGCCGAGCGTCCGACACCGGCAAGTTGGTTAGTTTCATTGTTTTTTAGCACACCCTTAAGTTAGTAATCAAAAACTAATGGTGCATAAAATAAAAAAATTACATACAAAACGAAAAGGGTACAAAATTCCCACAATAGTTCATAAGTCCCTAAAAAATCATTCGCATGATTCTGGTCCAAAGTGGGATTGAACCACCCCCCACCACGCACAAAAAGCTATTTGCAACTTTTGCCATACCTGCTTATAAGGAGTACCTACCTAACTATTTTCTGTTTTAAACTTAGTTTATATTCTGTCGAAATAGCATTTTATGTGCCCTTTTACATGTAAATTATTCGCTTTAAAGCATTACGTAACACGGCCGCTAATTTAATTAAGCAACACATCAGATAAACTTCACATTATGCAAAACGTTAGGGCTTTTATCGTCAGACTCGCCCACTTTGCGTCGGAACAACTCGCCCCCAGGCAAGCGTTGTTACAACTTACCCCGGGGCAAGTGGCCGGAATAGACTTATATCTGGTAGAGTTACAAGTACGAGGATGTTTTGTTGACAATGGCAAATTAGTAGGGATAAAGAACCCTTTTTTGTGGTTATAATATAATGAATCTTATTCGTAGATAATGAAGGTTAAATCTTTTGAAGTTATTTATATCTTTCTTGTTATAAACTGTAGGTATTCGTTTGTATTTGGTGTGCAATTTAAATAATTAATGTTTCATACAGAGTTCTTCTTAATAGGTATACTGAGTGTTTTTTAAGGGGATGACCAGACTTCTTATACTGTGACCAGACTATCAAACTGAAAAACTTTCACTATGGCACCAACATTGACATCGCAGGTGTCATACATTTTGGCTCGAGTAGGGTTTCAAACATTATTGATTTTTAAACATGTTACAGCCATGTTGTGCTATTGTTGTGTTGTGAATTCCAGTTGTAATGCTGGACTTGCGGGTTGGTAAGTTTGAAGTAACTTCCAGTAGATGTCGCTCACGTCCCCTTAAAGACGCAACAGATTGAAAATTTCGGTCTCGGAGCAAATGGCTCGGTGGCGAAATTGGATAACGCACTTCCCCGGTTTGGAAGAGTACGGGTTCGAATCCCGCCCGAGACTGAATTTTTCAATCTTTAATTTGATTCTAGTAGGGTTTGCAGTTTTGTATGGAATAGCTGGGTTTTTGTTCGCGATTTCGATGTTGGTGCCATAGAGAAAGTTGTTCAGTTTGATGGTCTGATCATCCCCTTTAAAAACTATCAGCATATTAAGAAAAAATTGTATTAATTATCATCTGTAATAGGTACTCATTTTAGGTAGTTGAGTGTTTTTGTTCATAAAAACGCATTAAATCCGAACATCTAAGCCTTTGCCCGTTGAATATTGTAACAGTGGTTTTGACACAATGTCTCCCACAGCCTAGCTTACAGTCCTATTATGTAACAAAGCAGTAACTAAGTACTGGGCCTGGACGATATGCTGTTGATTTGAAGAGTGGTTAAACATTAGACCAGCAAACTGAATAACTTTTACTACGGGACAAACACTGAAATCGTAATGTAACTAACTCTGTCTAGGACTTCCTCTGCCTCTCTTCCGCTCTATCTTAAGACATTGCCGTTACGTATCGAGTCTCCGATCATTTTCCCTCTCCGATTTTCTATTGTTTTTAGAATATTTCGGCATTTATTCGCGGCACGAATCTCTAGCGTTGACCTTGAATGCGCTGGCCTTATGTACAAGATACTATGCACTATTTTCGTCTAAATTCACTCATTTGAGCGCTAGAGTTTCGTGCCGCGAGGTATAACACCGCTTCATTTTTGTTTTTCGCTCTGTCCAACGTAGGTATGGCTCCAACACCACATCTCAAAAGCTTCTCGACCTCGTTGTTTTACACTATAATACTATTACCTATTCTGTGGTTATACACCACATAATAATGATACCGCTTGAGTTGTTTTTAATACCAAAAAGTTTTCATTTATTTTAAACGAAAAGTACAAAGTGCGTATCCACGGCAGGCTTCGTCAAAGGCAATAGGTACAACATTCACATCCACAACAGGCTTCGTCAAAGGTAATAGGTACACCACTCACATCCACAACAGGCTTCGTCAATAAATACATCCCATATATCTGCAACAAGCTTCGTCAATTTCTATACCTACAATCTATAAACCTCCTCCAAAGCCTCTCCCTGCAGCACGGTGGTCCCTAGAACGCTGGCAGCATTCCCCCTTTGAATCGCCAAGCTTATACGCTGACGAAGGTAACTGCCAGCCCTCTTATCACCAGTGGACTCTATAAGGCGCGCAGATATGTCTCTCACAAGCTGTTTTGCATCGGGTCCTCATGGTCTCAACTCCCAAAGGTACAAACATGTACCACACATGTACATGTATGTTTGATTTGTTTTTATTAATTTAATTGTGCACCGCTGTTGTATCTCATATAACAAAATAACAACATAATGAAACCATTCTGCAAAGCTCCTACAAATTGCATTTGTGTTTAACTGCTAGTGTGACTGCGCTCGAGTGATTTTATCTCCGCCCGTTGTTAGCAATAACACTAAAACATTTTATTATTTACCTAAACTACACTACACGCTGTGACTGTCTGTACAAACTTCTTATGACAACGTTATTACGAAGCAATAAGGTTTATTCTTGGTTGATTCTTTGACCCTATTAACCTAGAGCACAGCCTGGACACTTCATATAAAAAGGCTCGCACTGACAAGAAGAGGCTAGCAAATATATTATGCTGTGAGTGCGAGTGAGACAGGAATTCACCACTGATCACTCTACGACCGATCCTTTGCGGCAGTAGGCCTTGCATCACGATTGCAAACCTTCGGTGATATGATATCGAGGTTTTGACCTTCGCGATATCAACATTCAAATCAAACAACAACATAACAACAACAACAACAACAACAACGCGTAACACACGTTTGGCTGTAACATGTTCAAAATCAATAATATTTGAAATCAACATTCAAGTTTTACAGCTCCGATAAGCGTATCCCCTGGAACCTGGTGGACCTGGTCTCCGGGGTCAATCTACCCGCCCCGCGAGGTCGCAGGCCGAGTACATAGAAATAATCTCTGCATATCATATATTCGCAAGTCATACGTAAATGAGATTAAAAATCCAGAGCTCAGTTGCAGCTAATGAGCAGTACAGTCCTTGCAGTCAGACTGTATTTAATTAGATTAATTTCTGAGTTTACTCCTAGTTTACTAATATGCTAATATCATTGCTCTACCCGGACATTAGAACTTCGCAATTAAATAACGCTCACAGGCACATACATTGTAATGATCCCAAGAAAGCACTATTAATAGGCTGTTTATTATGGAAACCATACAACAACGGCACAAACATGTAAACATCCATGACCGAACCGGGATTCGAACCCAGGACCCTGGTTTGGCAGTCCGGCGTGGTAACCATTACACCAACCGGGTCGTCAATTGCGTGAACTTTTTAGTTCTAATCTCAACTCTATTAAGGGTGCAAGTATCTAAACGTCAAATCGCTGTCAAAACATCTACGAACTCACAAATGTAACATTCAAAGATAGTTCAGTAAATCTTTTTGGAAAATGATACCCTACCTTACAAAAGGTCGGGTATCCGGGATTTTTGGATATGTTATACAGGTAGAGGTCCTTAATAAAAATACAAGTTTTCGACCTTGGGGTCCTGCCGCGGGCTCTGGTGTGACCATAAAACAACGAAAATTTTGAGACTTTTTCAGTAAAACTTAAACGTTGGGTTTTAGAGGAAACTTGTTTACTAAAGGTTTAAACAAAACCAAATACAAGCAGCTATATATTCAGCTACAATTTGATAGTTGAATCATCTTCCCTCTTTAAAAATACTGAATAGTTAACAAGATACAACAACTCAAAGTATGGAGTATGGAGTGGTATGACTATTCCCATAAAAAAAATTATTTTTTATTTTATAATAAAGAAGAAGTATAAATAATGCGCTACAATATGTTTTTGAACCATGAGACGCGACACTTAAAATGTAGCCTATGGTAATCAGGGATAGTGTAGCTTTCTATCAGTGAAAGAATTTTAAGAATCGGTTTGGTACTTCCAGAGATGTAGGTAACATACAAAAAACCCTCTTGAGCTCAGCTTTTCTGCACCCACAGGCATAGGGCAGTTATAGGAATTAGCCCTAACTGCCCTTGGCCTTTTACCTGACCATGGCCTGGATTAACACATAGGGTACTTTTTATCCGGGTAACGCAGACGAAGTCGCGGGCAACAGCTAGTAAAATATAAAAGAGCCTATCGATAGAGGCTGTTTAAGAGCATTTGCATCATCAGCTACTCCAATTAACGGATAATTTCACCGTGAACCAGCCCAGCCATCTCACCGCATCATATTCAATTTGCCAGCCGCTTTGAGCTCAAAGCCATTACAAGCCAGTAATTAACTCCCCACGTTATTTGAGTTCAACAAAACCAACATTAATGTACTTATAAACAGAAAACGTAAATGAACTTTCAATCTGATTATAAAGGTTGTCGGTGATTTTCGTTATGGAAAATAGGAAGACATTGGTACCGATTCGGACTGTGCCACGACTGAACTTAACTAAATTTATTCCTGTCACTTTCTAAATTAAGATTAAGAAAAGAGACTGAAAACCAACAACTGGCTTTAGTGCTGTCAAAGTGACGTTACACGCCCAAAAACGCACATTATGATGGCACCTTATTTTGGGCGTGTAACGTCACTTTGACAGCACTAAAGCCAGTTGTTGGTTTTCTGTCTCTTTTCTTAATCTTATTTTGGAATAAATTTAGTTAAGTCGTGGCACAGTCCGAATCGATACCATTATGTTAATAATGTTATGGTGCGTTAGGCTGGTTTTAGAGCTTGACCGACAGTGCGCACCGACGTTAATCCTATAGAGCTCCGTCAGCGCAGCACTAAACGCGTCCCTTTCTGTTCGAAGTGATAGCTACGCCCAACCGGGGCGGCGTTAGTGCCGAACGTCATTCCAGCACTAAATCCAGCCGTAGTCAGTCACAAAACGAAGGACCTACCTACCTTTACTTACACGTTCGATCATGTCGTTATAGTGATTTTTCATTGCCGATTTCGACTTTCAGAGTCTGCATATTTAATTTCTTTTTGAAAATTCAATGCTAAAAACAGTCAATTAAAAAGCCGGCGAAGTCAGAGTTGGACTTGCGCACCGAGGGCTTAGTACTTACCACCACACAAACACAGTGCAATTTGTGTTATGTGTTTATCATTTATACATAAACAGCATAAACTCACTCATAATCCTTTTCGGGGTGGTCAGAGTCTGTTTTGTTTACAAACTGTTTTCTTTTGGAACATGAAAAGGATTTTTTTTGCGAATTATACATTATTTTGATCCCATAGTGACCATTTTTCAGCTTGATAGTCAAAAGTCGATGTCAAAATAATTTATTTAATCTGTTTATTTCTAATTGCGTGTCCCCTTCTCGAAGTGAATCAATTAAGTATACCATTTAGGATATTATGGATATTATGTTCATTTGCTTTATAACTCTTTTTCTAAATAAATGATGTAAATTTATTCAATTTAAGAACTTGAAACCCTCTTATGTGTCAACGTTGGAATATGTTGTATGCGTACCTTCTAAAGTAATAATGTATTATATTCGTACTTAGTCCGAGATATAACAATGCAGCAATCGCTAAATCTTGCTCGTATCCGCGTCCTTCAAATATATAAAAAAAACAAAAAATGTGACGTCCCGCGTCACCCAAGAGTCAATCTCATTCGTTATTTTCGCGCTCAAATAAGCGTTTCTTACGGAAAATATATTTTAGTTTTTAAAGAGATTTATAGGTTCTTCTGCATAAAAATGGGAAAACGAAAGTCAGAAGACAAGGAGGAAAGACGGCAAAGAAAGATTCGTAAATTAGAGGAGAAATTGGCAAAGTATAAAATGACTGAAGACTGTAAGTACCTACACCATTTTTTCATTGTTAATCAGGTTTTGTGCTATTAAAATGGTTTTTAAGTATGCTTTGCAAGCATCTGGTGATTGTTTTGCATCGGCCCGACACGTATGTGTCTATGCATGTGCGAGTTTCGCGTGCAGTTTCTCGTTGAGAAAGACAACCGCCGCCGGCCGGCTCATGCGCCCAGTGCCCGCCCACGCATGCTTTGTTACAGTCATGCAATGCTACTTTCCGTGGGAAAGATAATCATAGCCGCGCCGGCCGCCACCTGTGCCCAGTGCCCACGCATGTTTGTGTTACATTCATGTGCTTTCTCGTTGAGAAAGGCAGCCGATGGGGATTATGGTACCCAGTGCCCAAGCACATCCGAGTTGTGACTATGCAATGTCCCGTTGGGATGAACAACTGACGCTAGCTTGTTTGTGTCTCTTGCGTGATTCACCTTTGGTTCAGAAGGATGTTGTTTTATTTTGTATACAATCCCGTTGGGAACGATGATACCTATTGTCATCCGAATTAAGCTCCTGCCTGCGGTATGTGTAACGCTATCACACCTTTCCGTTGGAGAGGCACGTGTCATTAACTACTGACTATTCGGCAATACTTAGATGCCTCATTTACCAATTCTTTGTGGTTCCTTGTGGGGACACAATAACTCCAAACAGTGGGGGTATTTCCTATAGCAGGGGGTTCGGTTGGGTACTAACACGCATGTGGCTGGATGTTAAAGCTTTTAATCTGTACATTACAGCTCCGATTGTCGATCCTGAGACTGATCCTGAAATAGACCTGGAGATAGAGCCTGAAATAAATCCAGAAATTGACACTGAAATAGATCCTGATTTAGATCCTGAAATAGATTCCGAGATAGAACCCGAGATAGAATCCGAGATAGAACCCGAGATAGAACCCGAGATAGAACCAGAGATCGATCCTAAGAGAGATCCCAATACATCTAATAAGAATGACAACGAAGTAGAATCGGTGAAGTCAACACATGAGTCAAATGATCCTGATCTGCCCCAGGAGGTGCTACTCGCCTTAGGTGACCCAAACACAGCTCAGAAAGGCTATGGAGATAAACTACACCCAGATATTTTTAAGAGAATCGAGAACATTATCATTAATGGTATGAACAAAGAGATAAAAGAGGCACTTTTGAAGAATTATTTAATACCTGAAAACTGCACCCTGTTAGATGCCCCCAAAATTAATATGGAATTGCTTGGCATCCTAAAACAATCGGGAAAAGCTAGAGACAAATTACTGCAAGAACGACAGCAGGAATTAGGGGTTGCCACAGGGACAGTTTGCAGGGCAATACATCTTCTTTTAAAAGATGACTTCAATAAACTAGACATTATAAAGATGCTGACAGACTCTTCAAGATTACTAAGCAATTTGCATTTCCAATATACTGAAATTAGAAGAAAACTTATCTCACCTTTTATTGACAAGGATTTAAGCCAGAACTTAAAAGAAAATCAACGAGCGGAATTCCTCTATACAAAACTAGACGACACTGTAAAGTCTCTAACAACAATAAAGCGAGCTTCTAATATCATGAAACCTAAAGTCATTCCGGCCACAAAAAACTCTCAAGTTCCTCGACGTACAGGGCAATCCCATCAAGGAAAGAATGTGCAGAGAGGAGGAGGTCACAGGCCATTCCGGCAACAACAACCTCGGCCCCAGTTCAACCAGGGCAAGCCGCAGGACCGTCGACAGTACCCATCCTCCGGCAGGGGTCGTGCGAGGTACCCATAGAGGTAAAGTTTGCCGCAAGGCTTAAATATTTTTACAATTGCTGGTGTAATATCACTGAGGATCCAGTTATCTTAAGTTGGATAAGGGGCTATTCTATTCCTTTCATAGCAGACCCTTTACAACATAATATTCCTATATTTAATAACAAATTAAATAAGTCTGAAATGACAATAATTACTACTGAAATTAAAAAAAAATTGTTGCACTTAGGAGTAGTGTCTCGGTGCGAACCAACTCCAAATCAGTTTTTGTCTAGCATATTCACAATCCCTAAGAATGATGGTACACACAGATTTATTTTAAACTTAAAATCTCTCAATAAATTTGTAGTTTCACCTCATTTCAAACTAGAAGATATCAGAACTTTATGTAAAATCTTATTACAAGGTGACTTCATGTGTACCTTAGACCTGAAAAACGCATACTATTTAGTACCGATAGACACAGATCATAAAAAGTATTTAAGATTTCAGTTAAATAATGGGTCATTATTTGAATTTAATTGCTTACCATTTGGTCTAGCTACTGCACCGTTTGTGTTCACAAAATTGTTAAAACCCCTAGTAGAATATTTAAGAAATCAGGGGATACGCTTAGTCCTGTACCTAGATGATATGATATGTGCATCATATCAAGAATGCTTGAATAATGTTAAAAAAGCTAAACATCTTCTAGAATGTTTAGGTTTTGTCATAAACAATGAGAAAAGTTGCATGATCCCTGCAAGTACACGAGAATATTTAATTATGTTAATAATGTTATGGTGCGTTAGGCTGGTTTTAGAGCTTGACCGACAGTGCGCACCGACGTTAATCCTATAGAGCTCCGTCAGCGCAGCACTAAACGCGTCCCTTTCTGTTCGAAGTGATAGCTACGCCCAACCGGGGCGGCGTTAGTGCCGAACGTCATTCCAGCACTAAATCCAGCCGTAGTCAGTCACAAAACGAAGGACCTACCTACCTTTACTTACACGTTCGATCATGTCGTTATAGTGATTTTTCATTGCCGATTTCGACTTTCAGAGTCTGCATATTTAATTTCTTTTTGAAAATTCAATGCTAAAAACAGTCAATTAAAAAGCCGGCGAAGTCAGAGTTGGACTTGCGCACCGAGGGCTTAGTACTTACCACCACACAAACACAGTGCAATTTGTGTTATGTGTTTATCATTTATACATAAACAGCATAAACTCACTCATAATCCTTTTCGGGGTGGTCAGAGTCTGTTTTGTTTACAAACTGTTTTCTTTTGGAACATGAAAAGGATTTTTTTTGCGAATTATACATTATTTTGATCCCATAGTGACCATTTTTCAGCTTGATAGTCAAAAGTCGATGTCAAAATAATTTATTTAATCTGTTTATTTCTAATTGCGTGTCCCCTTCTCGAAGTGAATCAATTAAGTATACCATTTAGGATATTATGGATATTATGTTCATTTGCTTTATAACTCTTTTTCTAAATAAATGATGTAAATTTATTCAATTTAAGAACTTGAAACCCTCTTATGTGTCAACGTTGGAATATGTTGTATGCGTACCTTCTAAAGTAATAATGTATTAAATTTAACATCCTCTATATTGTGTAGAACTACCTCGCCTCGTATAAACAGTACGTCTATGCAAATTGCAGGCAAATGTAATGTCAATCAAGGCCACAAGTTTAATAACAAGTTAGACTAGGACTAAGTTAAGTGCACAGCTAACAAGGTCCCGGCCTTGTCTTGACATCCATTCTGTTGTAGCACACTCATCATTAAATTTATTACTATGATCTCGTCTAAGACCACCTACCTTATAGATATCTATAATCAAACCGTTTAGCTGTTACGAAAGAGATTATAATTTGTTGAGAAAACAACTTATAAATATGGTTTTCTAGAGGACAAGTCATATTTAAGGTGGTTTCAGACCATACAAAAGTTTGACGCACAATACGCGTAGACGGAATTAATAAAAGTAATATTTTATACTTACATGGAAAAATAGTTTAGAAAATCTAGATGCCGCGTCACAAATAACATTTGCAATTTATAATATAAGTACGAAGATATAAAGCTTTGAAATTTTTCATAAATTTTTTTTAAAGCTTTATATCTTCGTAATTATATTATAAATTGGAAATGTTATTTATGATGCGGCATCTAGATTTTCTAAACTATTTTTCCATGTTTACAAAGTAACTTATATTAATGCCGTCTACGCGTATGGTGCGTCAAAGTTTTGTATAAAATTTACCCCTCTGCAACCACCTTAAGGGATAATAAGTATTTACTATGGAAATTTAATTTATTATTAACAGTCTGGCTACGTACGGTAGTGTGTATTAATCATTTACTAGCTCGGCGGTGAAGGAAAACATCGTGTGGAAACCTGCATTCTCGAGAATGAAATGAAAATACCAAAAGTTCAGACGCATGCGTAAAATATGGGTGAGCTTGGGGCGAACACAAAGATACATAACGAACCTTTCTTGCAACAGCCCAACCACAAATAATAACAGTCTGGCTCACTTTTGTGAACCCGTATTAGCCAAGATCAACAGCAGCAACCAATGAAATCTAGCGACAGAGCGGAGGATTATAAACTGTCTTGGAAAATGCAACGAATAAAATAAAATACAGGAAAAGTTGCAAAAACAAGTATCAAAATAGAGCAAGCGATACCAAAAATTAATAAAGGATAGTACAGAAACACTGCCAAAAAAGTAGGTACTTTTGTCATATTTTATCTCAATGTGATTAGATAAATCGCGATGAATACTAATATAAAGCGCTTTTATAAATTTATTGTTCGATATGACGTCTGTATTTTGCGCTTTTACAAGTACCATACCATATTATTGAAGAAAAAAAACAAGCTTTTATTTAAATCAAAGAAGATTTGTGCGTACCTACCTAGGTAGTTACGGCACAGAATAGGTAATTGTATATAGTTCTACATACAGAACGGCCACTCCCCGCCCCCCACTGACTTCAGATACCCCACCTCCCCTCACACTCTCTGTGGTAACTTGAGGGAAACCGAGCAAGGGAAGGCAGTCAGGCGCGCGCACCCGTTGGATTTGACTACATAAAATATATTTTATTTTTCTCCTCACAGTAAAAATAAACGTGAGAAAATAACGCTAAATTCACATTTTCTATTATTCTTTAGCTTAAAAACTATTTTTAATAACAGAATGAACTATAAAAAGTAACGAAATGTATAATGTAGTTCATACGATGCGTGTTAAGTCAACCCTACACGTATGTCTTGCACAATTTTCGCAAAGTGCGCATGTGCGAACGTCATCATGTCAAATCTAAAAAATGGTTTGAAGTGCCGGACCTGTGGTTACGGTGTTCATTTGTGCAAAAAGATTTTATGTATAAGTATTGCAGACTGCAACCGATTGGAATAGAATTTCTTCTTACAAAAAAACGTTCTATATAGGTATGTTTAATAAAAAATTTCATCAATGTTTCGCTCCATTATGTTGATGTTGCAATTTTCGCCACGCCTTAGAAGTCTATGAGGTAATTAGTCCAGAGTCTTTGCTAATACGTAAATAAGCGCGGAGGTGATTAGGTTAGCGAATTAATTGGTTATTATGCTATTTGTACTGAGTCATTACTGAGTTTAGATGCAAATTGATAATACCTACAAACATGGAGAACTTATTTTTTGTAGTAATTATGTTGTTATTTTGTTAATTTATTTTGTAATAGTTTTCTATACCTCCTTTTAAAATAGTGAACAATATTTTAAGGGGATGATGTCCGTAGTCAAAATTGCGTAATTAAGTAGGTTTTCAGTTTGTATGGAGCAGCAGATTATTTTTTCACATTTTGACAATTTGATCCCATAGAGAAAGTTGTTCATTTTGATAGTCCGATCATCCACTTAAAATAGTTTCAGATAATTTTGTTGGACTTTATAAGGTAAAAAGTCTACCAAAACCATAGATAAATTACTCCATGACCAAAACACCCTAGTAATATTTAAAGGGGTTGTTTACACTTTAGACCATTAAACTGAACAACTCTGAAAAAGTTGAAAAGAAATAAAATCAGGTATCCCTTTGAGTCGTATAGGTGCTGCTGCAGTTTTGTATGAAACAGCAGATTTTTAAATTTTTACTTGATGTTGATCCATTGAGAAAATTTTTCAGTTTGATGGTCTACCAGAGGTCTCCAAACTTTTCAGCGTAAGTTTTAGCTGACTTCTCTACTAGGTCTCAGGGGCCAAGGAATCACCAATCTATATAACTTGGGTAGGTATTGCAGTTAGTAACATGTAACATTTCATTATGTAAGTTTTTAATTTGATCATTAAATAAACACGTAAGTAGGATATTATTTAGATCCGGCCCGCGGGCCGTAGTTTGAAGACAGCTGGTCTAAACCACCCCTTTAGGCTGCCTGTCCATTGACGCGAGCTGGCTGTGCGAGCTGTGTAGCTGTGTAAATATTAACCAATCAGGAGCTCGGCCGATCTCGGTCGGATCTCTGATTGGTTAATATTTACACAGCTACACAGCTCGCACAGCCAGTTCGCATCAGTGGACAGGCAGCCTTATAGATTACTAGGGTGTTTTGTTACACCCTGTATAAGCTAGAAAAAAACAATTTGTGCACGAGTCATTATCTCAGCGAGTAGGGTAAAAGGGCGTGTTATTGACACTCTCAGTCCTGTGTGTAGAGCGGGTTAATTACTTTTAATTACATTCATTTTGTAAAATTTCTCGCTTGTTTACTGAATGTGTAGCGAGGGGTAAAGTTCAACGAGAAGTAGCTTCGTTAACACAGGGAAAACATTTTCTTTAAGGTGTTTTTGATTTGAAGTTACCTGTGGTTTTGCAAAAGCAAAACAAACATGAAGAAAACATTGTGAGGAGACCTAGCTACTATGTTTGTATTTCGAGGTGTTTATTGAGTCAACGTGCATAAAGTGCTAGCGGCGACGAGTTCACTGGGATTTTCGCAAGAATTGCTAGTGAAATTAGGACATTCTGAATCTGCATCGTCCATGATAGGGTTCCGTAGCTCTTCTAATCGTAAAAGTAGAAAAAAATTATTTGTGATTTTTTAACGCGCCAACAATAGGACGATTTGATTTGGGTTAGTGAAAATTATAATAATTTTCATTGAAAGTACTTACTCAGAGCTTTATACAAAACATTCAGATTTTTTAATAAATTAAGTATTTCAAAAGTTAGAGTTATATCCCTATGTATGTATGTATAGAGGATATCCCTATTTTTGGCTTTAACAAAAATCTAAATATTGTATGAAACAGATTATTTTTTTCGCGTGTTTTTTGTTAGTTCCTTAGTGAAAGTTGTTCAGTTTGATGGTCTGAAGCACCACCTTAACCTTTGGTATGCCGGAACGCGGAACTGCGTGACTTGATTTCTATTGTGTCTGGTTTTTCCCGGCATACGAGAGGTTAAGACAAGTATGTATTAATTAACCTAATATAATTATTTTGTGGTCCAGCTAAAGATGTTTGTTGGTGGTTGTTTGCATTTCACCCATAAACACAGCAATATTAACCTTACTCCTCGCCTTCTATGGCACCCACTAGAAACATGATGTGGCTCATTATTAAACTGAATGGATTGCTGGAACCACAGGGTTACCTTTTATTTCCGTTTATAAACTTGTAATAAAGATATAAATTTAGTGACCTCGTAATAAAGGGAAACATTAAATAAATTAAACAGAATGGATTCAAAACGAAAAGTTAATTGTCTTAATAGACGGGTTGCATGTCAATAATTACCGCACTTACCCTACTACCCTTAGACTAGTGTAGCTGCCGGGTTTACTTGATAAATATTTATTTAATATCCATACTGTTTATACAGGGTGTAAAATTAAATAATGTTACAGGGTGCTTTATGCCATAGCATCAAACTGAGACACTTAACAATCATGGGACCAAATATGAAATCACGATAAAAATATTAGCAGTTCCATACCTACGTTTTGGTCGATTACTTTGTCAACAATTTTTTTTCCATTATTTGGATGTTGGGTGAAAGTTGGTCGGTTTCATGGACTGAACCACCTAAATGACTAAACCTTTATGTAACACCCTGTATAAAGTGTTTTAAATTATACCGATGAAGGTTAGGGTTACATTGTCATAATGGTTACAGCTACATTATATTGCAAGCATAGTAATTATGTGCTATTAGATAAAGCTGTGAAATTTAATGTCTGTCCTTAATACATACATACATACTGATTTGTTTAATATTATAATATACGTTACGCATGTCTATTTTAGAGTTCCACACCCAAAGGGTGAAAACGGGACCTAATTCATAAGCCTACGCTGTCCGTCCGTCCGTCCTTGCTTCAGAAGGCTATTTGGCTAATCTTCTGAACCTGGATCCCGGAAAAAACAAAAAATTTGGTAATAGGTAGTGTATGGTGCTACGGAACCCTGCGTGCGCGAGTCCGACTCGCACTCGACCGGTTTTTTCTATCTTTTGTCTGTTTGTATGACCAATACGCAAAAACTACTAAACCTAGAATTAAACTTTTTGTGCCTAAAGACCGTGCTAAAAGCTTATAATTACATGTAAAAACTGGTACATAGGTGCACTATTTTAAAAAGCTAGTATTTTTACAAGTATATTATATACTTATATTTTTACAAGTATATTGTATAGTTAGTTACAAGGTGTAAGGAAAAGTATCATTAACCTTTAAACCACATACTTTACCCATTAAACTGAACAACTTTTACTATGGGAGCAAAACTGTCAGAAAAAAAAAATTGCTGTCCCATACGTTTAAATCGAGTAGGTGTAGCAGTTAAATATGAGATAGCAGATTTTTTTTGTTCTGACAGGTTTCAGTGAAAAGTTGTTCAGTTTGATGGGTAGAGAGAATTTGGTTTTTGAACCACGTAAAAGGACAACCGCCGCTCTCCCTTGAAAAAATACCTTAAAATGTATACAGGGTGTACAATAAAATGGGACAGCTACTTAAAGGGGTGCTTCAGACCATCAAACTGAACAACTTTCTCTATGGGACCAAAATCGAAATCGCGAAAAAAAAATCAGCTGTCCCATACATTTCAGTCGAGTTATGTTTGCAGTTTTGTATGGGAGAGCGGATTTTTTTTTCGCGATTTCGATATTGGTCCCATAGAGAAAGTTGTTCAGTTTGATGGTCTGAAGCACCCCTTTAAGTAGCTGTCCCATTTTATTGTACACCCTGTAGAAGTTTTGACTGAAGTCAAATGTGTAATAAATTATGAGGTTTTATAAAAACGACTCAGATAGTATCATTTATTTTTATTTAACGAGTTATCTAATCATTTATTATTAATAAATTATAAAAAAGCAGCAACCCCAACATGGCTGTCAATGTTGTTTAGTAGGAGGAGGTAGGAGGTGTTGCAAGCACAATGTTTTTTTTATATAAAAATGATAAAAACTAATAAATCATTATAAAATAAACTAATGCCTGCAGTTAGTTTCTAATGTTCCATATTCCATAATAAAAATAGAAGGACGGTTATACATTTTTGGGTATTATGTGCCAGATGTCCTTTATTTTATTAAAGTAAGTAATGGTTAATGACACTTTTCCTTACACCCTGTATTTATCAGGAAAGATTTTCAATGAAAACTCACGCGGACACAAGGTCGCGTCAATACGCAACCTTTTGACCTTTGAAAATATAAAACAAAGTCACGTCAAATGAAACTTATAACTATATAATTAGTTTTAATTACTTAATAAAAAGGTGCGTGACTTAACTCGTGATATTTGACAATAAATACCATTAGTTATTAGTTTTCGTGATTGCGTACAGTTTCCAGTTTCGTTTTGACCCTGACAAGGTGACTGTGAAAACCCGGAGACTCAAATCCTATCCTACTAATAACGCGAAAGTTTGTAAGTATGGATGGATGGATGGATGGATGTTTGTTCTGCTTTCACGCAAAAACTGCTGAACGGATTTTGATGAAATTTGGTATACAGATAGACCAGGGCCTGGATTAACACATAGGGTACTTTTTATCCGGGTAACGCAGACGAAGTCGCGGGCAACAGCTAGTTTGAAATATTTGATTTATTGTGATCTAAAACGTACTTTTTGTTATTATTAGCTGAAAAGCTGCAAAGCTGATTCAGTATTCATAGGGTGAAGAACATCTTTGTGATGTGGATGGACCAGGTCTGCCTGTACAGGGTGTAACAAAACACCCTAGTAATACTTAAGGAGATGCTTCAGACCATCAAACTGAACAACTTTCACTATGGAGCGAATGTCGAGAAAAAATAAAAAAAGCAGCTGTCCCATACCATAGTACCGGCTCGACACAAATGTCGAGCCGGTACTGCAGTTTTGTATGAAAGAGCTGATTTTTATTTCGCGATTTCGATGTTGGCTCCATAGTGAAAGTTGTTCAGTTTGATGGTCTGAAGCACCCCCTTAAGTATTACTAGGGTGTTTTGTTATACCCTGTATAACTCTAGTCGATTAAGAAGTTACAGCCGTTCAAAGATCAGTTATGATTGCAAAAAATTAATATGCTAATATTATTGTAATGTCTGTAGCTATGCGAACGGTACAAAAACTGTCATGTTCTGTCAGTCGGTTTAGGAGATACAGCCGTTCAAAGGTCCGACATTTGAACGGCTGTAGGTATCTCCAGAAAGCTGGCATACGTATGGTCTAGGTATACCTTGGAGTAAAGAGTATACATGATAATACTCCTTGGTGGTCGGTAATGATCGTTCTTCTTTCGTGAATTCCCGTCATTGTTTTCGACGTTCTGTCAGACCAAAAACTCAATATAATAAATATATTAATATTATATTGAATTTTTGGTCTGATAGAAAGGGACACAAAAACGTTGGAAATATCGACGACGGAGACGTACGAAAGAAGGTCGAACATTACCGACCGCCATGGCCAATTTTCCTTTTTCCATGCTTGTAAGGAGGAGTGGCATCCTTTATGATTCTAAAATCCTTGGTATCTCCAAAAAATGTGTCAAGGTTTAGTAGTTTAAGGCAAAATATTTTTAAGAACTGCCGGTCAAAATGATTGTTCTAACCTGAAACGTATCTGTGTACCAAACAGCTATCCTGTAGATCGATTTGCGGTTTTTTTGCGTCGGGCTAGCACTACATCCAGAATGGAGCTAAATGTAAACCAATTTGAACAATTTATGTTACAACATGCTACAGCGGACCATGACTAACACAAACCATCAATTAGACACTTATCTCAGCAACATACACAATTAGTTTCAATAAAGCTTTGTTGTTCATACATTTACATGCTTATAATGGGAAGACTGTGATTGTGATACCTACTATTTTCATACAGATAACTATGAGGTGTTGGACTTGAAATGTGTGGAACATCCGGTTTTTTTTCGACTTTGTCGCGATAGTTATAGTTATTCAGTTTGATGGTCTAAACTAAACCGCCCCTTAAAGGCTGCACCGAGCCTATTGTGCTGCCCCCAATCGTATTTTTTTATTTCTTAACATTTAAACAATATTTCCAAAAAAACATGAATGCTGATTTTCAATTTATCGGGTCACTGCGGATTTGTTTTTAATAATGTTTATAGTTATTATCTTTAAAACCGCCAAAAGTGGCCACTTTTGGCGGTTTTAAAGATAATAGCTACAAGCATAAAACATACCTAAGTAATAATCCGTAATGTTTCGATAAATTGAAAGCCAATCAGGACTACAATGTGACATTCTTGTTTTTTGGAAATGTTGTTTAATTGTTTAGAAATAAAAAAATACGATTGTGGGCAGCACAATAGGCTCGGTACCCTCTTTATATTCCGAGAGATAAGTTTAACTTTGACTGGCTATATCTCCTAAACCGACTGACAGAACGTGACAGTTTTTGTACTGTTTACATAGCTACAGTGCATACTACAATAATATCATACGATCAGCCTTGCAGCTCGTTGATTTTTTACTCACCTTTAAACATCAGTAACTCCTAAACCGACTGGAGCTATGCAGGCAGACCTGGTCCATCCCCATCACAGAGATGCTCTACACCCCATAAACACTGAATCAGCCTTGCTGCTGATGGTTGCATAAAGTACACTTATCTCTTATACTATTAATATTTTTAGGAAGTTTTACAAAATTAATCTGTGGTTTTGTTGTATTACACCCTGTAGTAGATGTTGTTGTCTACTTAATACAAGTCTGGAATTGATCCTGGTTAGGTACGACTTGACGTGATAACCCGAAGTATCTCTTCTTGATACATTTTAATTTAGGTGACCTCCCCTCTCGTCCCCCCCCCCCTCCCCAACTCCCTCACACGTCCCATCTAAATATCAATTTACAAGAGAGTCGCGTCACGTCGCCAAATAACGGCCCCCACGCAGAAATGAACTTTATTTACATTTGCAACACCAAATTAGTGGATGAAGCGAGGAAGTGGATTTGACACTGTATTTGTATTTCATTATTAACTTCTGTTGGCTGGCTGCCTATGGAGCCGAAGTGACTCTTGGCGTAGTTGACCTCCGACAAAACCCCATTCATTTCTCCTCTGTACCATCTTTGTCCTACGTATTGGCTATGTGCAAGACACTAGCGCCACACTAGCGCGGTGGAGCGCATGAACTATGTCGGCCAGCCGTGAATTATCTACACTATTATAGTACTGTAAAGACTCTGTGTTTGTTCGAGGATCCTGCCAACACTACTGGACCGATTTTGATAAAACTTTTTATATTTAAAAGCTTATTATTAGACTTAAAAACTAGCTTATATTTTATCCCGGTACGATGACGGGAGCGGATGCGGACGAAGCCACGGGCAAAATCTAAATTGTATCGGAATTCTCATACAAACTTTTACCTCCGTTTTAACACCTTTGGGGGTTGAAATACAACAAATCTTTTTTAAGTGAGCATCTAGATGCCAATAGAAACTTCCATGCCAAATTTTAAGTTTGTAGTATTGACTGTTTTGGAGATTTCGTGTTTAGTTAGTGTGTGGTTTTGCATAGATTCAAGCATATTTTCACTGCTTGGCCCGCAACAGTACAAATTTCTGCCACCCCGTGCGCTGCGATCGACTTGACAGTTCCCAACACCCACTTCGCACATAGCCAATAGGTCTTCGATATCTTTGGTGACAGACCCGGTCATCGGTATCCGGCGATACCTGGGTCTATACATTGGACGACGGCCCAAAGCCCAGATAGATATACGCTCTCTTCACCACACATAGTGTTCCCGAAACAAACAAAAAATATTATTCGGTAGAAGTGTGGTCAAAAATCCGGAAAAATTGGGAGAATTTAAAAGGACAACCGCCGCTCTCCCTTGAAAAAATACCTTAAAATGTATAGAAGTTTTGACTGAAGTCAAATGTGTAATAAATTATGGGCTTTTATAAAAACGACTCAGATAGAATCATTTATTTTATTATATATTACTTTATTATAAAAAAGCAGCAACCCCAAATGGCTGACAATGTTGTTTAGGAGGTGATGCAAGCACAATGTTTTTTTTAAATATAAAAATGATAAAAACGAATAAATCATTATAAAATAAACTAATGCCTGCAGTTATGTTTCTAGTGTTCATAGTCCATAATAAAAATTTAAGTACCGTTATACATTTTTGGGATTATGTGCCGGATGTCCTTTGTTGCAAATTGAATTTTTTGTACAGAAAAGTTTTAAATAGGTTTTTTGTACAGATTATCATCAAAAGTATTATTAGATTTATTTTTTTAATTCTTTTTGTCTGGTGGAGCTGTTTACCCTGATGTTATGTCTGCCCCATCGTGCCTTACCTTAAGACTCTACAAAATGAAACAATTTAACAATGAAATGAAAACTAACACGAAAACTAATTTAAAAAACTTTAAAAAATAATTTAAACATAATTTTTTTTGATAGAGCAATTTTTGAATTTACTACTACATACAAAGAAATAAACGTACTACGTAATATTGCTATGCGGCAATGATCATTAAACGGCGAAGGACTCTGTCACACTAACTTTTCATCCTTAACTTTCAACAAAGGTGGAGAAAAGGAAGGAAACTAAAATAAAACACTAACAGAGAAAGCTGTTCTAACAACAATACATTGATCGAACAGTAGCGATCATGTAGCGATAACGTAGTATTAGCGAAAGTAGCGCGATAACGATGCGTATTCTATATTCTATTCTAAAGTAAGACGCACATCGCGCGATACGATGAAGCTAAAATTACCAATTATAGGCTCACTAAAAAATCATGAAGTTCTAATTCCAATACAGGAGACTTTATCGAATAAATCCTGATAACTTACTGTCTAAAATTATGATTATTATTATTATAGTTTGTGAGATGGTCTTCAGGGTGAAATTGATATCATTGGCATCATTTTAAACTAAGGCGATTATCACACTGCACCGCGCCCCGTCGCGTAGCACGGGGCCGCAGATTTTAACATTGTATGCAAGTATTTCAATTTATATAGAAAACACGCCTAGGACAACACACTGCCGACGCGTCAATGCGCGGGAAGGCCACTATGCCGCTCCGCGCACCGCGGCGGGACGCGTCGCTAGTGTGATAATCGCCTAAGAGTCTACCCATCAAACTAAACAAATTTTACTATGGGAGAAAATGGATCGAAGCAAAAAAAAAAAACATTATTCATCATTATTTGAGTCGAGTAGTTTAGTATGGAACAGCAGGCCCTGTACCCGGAGTTTCGATGTTCGATATATCGCCACTGTTTCTGTCCGCACTTTATTTTAATAGAGTTGACATTGGAACCAAAACGTTCACGCAATTGCGATGTTCGAATGTGCGGGTAGAGGCCCTGATTATTTTTGCTCCGATCGGTTGTTTGTTCCCGTAGATAGTACCTAAAAGTTGTCCAGTTTGGGGTAGACTCTTAGTTTAAAAGGATGCCAATGATACCAAATTTCACAAGGTTGACAAATAACCAGCGAAACAAATAACAGAATTAGAGATGGTGCCAAAGAGGTCATATTTTTTGAGATACCTTAACCTTACCTTAAATAACAAAACACGTTTTTAAAAATACACAATGCCTAGTTTTTTTTAATGAACTACAATATCAATAACATAAGCACATAGTTGGTACTGTTTGTTAAATGTGCTTTGCTCGTACTGCCCAGGTCCCAGAGGTATAAACTAGCTGGTGGTTTGTCTTGACAGCTGTCAGGTTCCATGGATTGGATTAGGACTTAGAAATGCGGATGTACCTTAGTATAAAAGACTTGGGAAAATAAAGGATAGTCTCATGAGAATCTGTGTACCTACTCTATATATTTATTACGTAACAATGTCACAAATTACAATAATCAAATTACAAAATACCTACTTATATCTACAGGTATAGTGTTAATGTTTCGTACTGAAAATGCCACAAAACAACCTATACTACAGGGTGAAATTGATATCATTAGCATCCTTTTAAACAAAGAGTCTACCCATCAAACTGAACAAACTGAGCAAACCAATCGGAGCAAAAATAAAATCAGCTGTTCCATACTAAACTGCAACGCCTACTCGACTCAAATTTAATTTAATTTATCTTTATTGGATATCAAACAGCAAATTACTTAATTTCTAATACAACAACATTTAAATTATACGGCGCCAATTAAATGTATATGTAAATCTATGGTAGTAGTCGTTACATAAAAACCACGTCAGAGGCCGTAAGGCGGTCTGAAAAAACTCTGACACCAGGGCTCTGCCCACACGATAAGAAGAAGAATATATGCAACAGCTGATTTTTTTTGCACTCCGATCGTTTTGCTCCCATACTAAAAGTTGTTCAGTATGATGGGTAGACTCTTAGTTTAAAAGGATGCTAATGATATCAATTTCACCCTGTATAATCTATTCTGTGAAAATATGCTATCGAGTATTTTGAGACAAACCCAATAAGTTACGATGTCGGAATCTTGTTTGGAATAATTTTCCACGTTTTCTTGAAAAGAAAATAAAGTTTTAATTTGTTCGTCGCATCGGCTTCCTTGAAGGTCCTTTTATATAGGGTCCTTCTTAATATGCTGATACTTTTTTAAGGGGATGATCAGACCATCAAGCTGAACAACTTTCTCTATGGCACCAACATCGAAATCGCAAAAAAAAAAATGCTCTCCATACATTTGGCTCGAGTAGGTTTGCAGTTTTGTATGGACGAGCAGTTTTTTTTTTCGCGATTTCAATGTTGGTGCCATAGAGAAATTTGTTCAGTTTGATGGTCTGATCATACCCTTAAAAAAGTGTCAGCATATTAAGAAGGACCCTTCATAGGGCCCTTCTTAATATGCAGACTTTTTTTTAAGGGGGGTCAAATTGAACATCTTTATGGCACCAACATCGAAGTCGCGATTTTGTATTCGCCGAATAGCAGCCAATAGCAGATTTTAAAGAAAACCCTGTATAATCTTTAATATTCATGACCGCTTTTTAACGGATGATCAGATCATTAAACTGCAAAAAAAAAACTTCTGTTTCATAGAAGGAAATAAATAAATAATAATAAAAAACTGCAAACCGTCTCGCCCCAAATGTATCGGACAGCTGATTTTTTTACGCGATTTCGACGTCGGTTTCATGGAGAAAATTGTTTAGTTTGATGGTCATCCTCTTGTAAAACCGTGTATATTATTATCACCTACCTATTATATAATGAAATGACCCATATAACGCTAAACAGGGTGTAAGGAAACATACTCTCCCCATCAAACTGAACAACTTTTACTATGGGAACGAGCAAAAAAATCTGCTTTTCCAACTAAACTGCAACGACGCCTACTCAACTCAAATGTATGCAACAGCTGTTTTTTTTTACACTTCGATCGTTTTGCTCCCATAGTAAAAGTTGTTCAGTTTGATGGGTAGAGTATGTGGTTTAAACAATGACATTCTGTTTAAAGGTTAATGATACTTTACCTTACACTCTGTATACCTTCCCCCAACCGTTTAGTCTGCGCCTTTAACCCTTCCGGAACATTCTAATAAAGATCACGACCTACAAAACAAGCTGGTAAAGGTGACAGAACAAACAACAGAGGCTCCGGCATGGCGGGTATGGTCACATGAATATGCATGATCTGACACGGGCTGAAGCTTTGTTCTAACTAAATTTATGTTTTAAATTGATCAGTGATGGATTTAGAATTGATTTGGAGAATGTTTTGGAAAAATTTTGGAAAAATTTTGGTGACGCCATGTTGTTCATAAAACTCGAAACTGAATGGGAACTCGAAAGTAAAGGAGTTTGTGTAAAATACGGACCAAATTTGTTTGATGCGGCCACAGATAATGTTGTTAACGTTTTGTAACTTACCTCAAACAACAACAAATACAATCAGTATATTTTTAAAAGAAGAGGCTTTTCCTGGGCGAGCGCGCTACATCCTCGGCTTCATCTACACTTTCCATCAGGTGAGCTGAAGCCAAGCGCAAACCCATTATGAAAAAAAATATATATTGGAAGACGGCCCTTAGGCTGCCTGTCCATTGACGCGAGCTGGCTGTGCGAGCTGTGTAGCTGTGTAAATATTAATCAATCAGGAGCTCAGTCGGTCTCGGTCGGATCTCTGATTGGTTAATATTTACACAGCTACACAGCTCGCACAGCCAGCTCGCGTCAATGGACAGGCAGCCTTAACCTTTTGCGGCATTAATTGGCATTTTGAAAAAATGCAATGAAAAAATGCCGAAATCTACTGTCTTTTAGAAAATGGGCATAGTACACTAAAACATTTTTTGATCTTCCTTTATAATACTATTATACTGGTGAAATTTTAATGCCAAATAAACATTTAATTTGTTTTGAAAGTTATTCAGTATCGTAGGTACAATCACCCCTTAAAGTATAGCAACTGTTCACCCTAACATCCTGTATAAGGTCAAAAGAAACTCTTAAATAGAAACAAACTTTTTAGACAAACAATCTTAATATTTTACGAATTCCTAATGTACCTAAGTAACGAGTTTAATCTAACAAAAACTAAATTAAATAGAAAAACCAAAATCTTTTGTTCTCAAAATAAAAGGGTCAACGGTGAACAAGCCAAGAACAAAAAGGTCAAACGAAAATATACTTAGTAACATTGGAAAAAAACGGCCAAGTGCGAGTCGGACTCGCGCACAGAGGATTCCGTACCGCCATACAATATTTAAAAAAACGGCGTTTCTCTGCGATCCCTAGAGCAAACCAGACATACACTTGGCTGGTTTAAAGGTTTGTATCAAACGGCATACCTACCTAGTTACTTGTTTTCTCGATATTGGCTCCATGATAAAAGTTGTTCAGTTTGATGGTTTAATCAGCTCCATAAAAGCTGTCAGCATGTTAAACAAAGACCCTATAGTTGTTAATAATTAATTAGCCGTGGTGGTCCAGTGGCGAGTAACCTTGCCTGCCGTGCAGGAGGCAATGGTTCGAACCCCGTCCAGGCCGACTCGTACCAATGAGTTTTTCGGAATTTATGTACGATTTGTAACACAACTGGGTTTTCGGTGAAGTAAAAAAACGTGAGGAAACCTGCGTGCTTCATTTTCGAGGCATGTATTGTTCCCACTGTCCATTACAAGTGGCGACGGGCTCACTCCCCGTCACACTGGACAGAGTTTCGGTACTACTAGTGAATCGTGGATGTTCTGATGTTTAAGAATATCTCTGACTACCCCCTTGGGGAATATAGTCGTGAGCATATGCTTATGCTTATGCCCTGTTTTACTTTACAGTATGCACTACAGGGTGTTAGGGTAAACAGTTGCATAACTTTAAGGGGTAATTGTACCTATGATATTGAACAACATTCCCAAAGAAACCTATAGGAAATTGGCCAAAAAATAATTGACTTTTCATACTAAAAGGTCGATCAGCTGATTGCATTTATTTAGTTCCATACTGTAAGTTGTTCAGTTTGATGGTCGAAAGGCAATTTACTGCGTTACATACGGGGGTCTGTATGTAACACAGTAAATTGAACATCTTAATATACAGGGTGAAATTGATATCATTAAGAGTCTATCCATCAAACTGAACAACTTTCACTATGGGAGCAAACCGATCGGAGCAACAAAAAAAATAGCTGTTCCATACTAAACTGCAATGCCTACGCGACAAAAATGTATGCAACATGAGATTTTTTTTTTGCTCCGATTGGTTTGCTCCCATAGTAAAAGTTGTTCAGTTTGATGGGTAGGTTCTTAGTTTAAAAGGATGCCAATGATATCAATTCTGTACCCTTGGTGAAAAACGCGCTAAGTCGAGTTGTATCAAAATCAAGTTTTTAAGACATTCTTCATGTGTGTCAAATGATCTATCTTTCTGTCCTATCTACGTAGCTGTAGCTCTTCTAGATTCGGAGATATTTTTCGTGTATAATGTTATAAGTTGATTATTTTCATCAAATGGAGTTTAAAATCTCGTGTAATGTGATACAATTTGATAAACACTGATTAAATTTAGCAAATCTTATTTAAACAGGAAGTGTAAAAAAATATAACTCAAATAAAATTATTTAACACAGTGAAATTATATTCGTATACTGTTGTTACTAATAATACAACTAAAATAATATTCGCTTTCACAACACCATTTCTCATTAACTCGTATGTGTATGATGATACAATTCTATAATAATCATTAAAAACGTAGGTATAAATAAAAAAAAATTCTGTGTATACTAATATAGATAGAAATGTATTATTTTTCACGAAACCCTGCTCCATACAATGGATTTGTGTATAATGATACAATTCAGTTATATCAAGAAAATTACCAGTTTTTTATCCGGTTTAATTAAAATTTGTAGCGTAAAGTGATACAAGTCTCTATCCTTCTCTAAAAAGTGAGCGTTAGACAAGGTAGAACGAGATGGATGCATGTTCGCGGGGGCAGGGGGCTTTCTGTATAAGGGGGGGCTTTCTGTATTAGGGGGGAATTTCTGTAATAGAAATGACTTATGAGGACTTCTATTATTTTGCTGATTTTTCTAAAAACAACTGCAAGTAAAAAAAGCAAACTTCAGTGGCCAAAAATTTGTATGGTCAAACACAAAAATATACCAAGGATCGATTTCCTACATCTACACTAATATTATAAAGAGGAAAGATTTGTACCTATTTTTGTATGTTTGTATGTTTGTAATGAATAGGCTCAAAAAGTACTGGGCCGATTTAAAAAATTCTTTCACCATTAGAAAGCTGCATTCACCCTGAGTAACATAGGCTATATTTATTGCTAGAAAAGATTAGACGTCCACCCGTGCGAAGCCGGGATGGGCCGCTAGTTTGGATATAAAGAGAACGACGCGGATGACGATTATATTTCGATGTCATACGCGAAAAGAAACAAAAGGTATGATCGCATTCTGACAGAAAATGTTAACAAGTGTTACAATGAACAAGTGCCTATAGCAGCAGAAAAAAAAGCAGATCTCATCTCTCTTCTGGAGTATATTGACCCGAGCGTCCATGAGTTTTATCTAAATTTGCCCTCGACTACTGATAAATCTCCTAATGTAGATCCTGATTTGAATAAGGATGTTGATTTTAATACTGATAATTTTTAGAAGACTTTTTTAATTACCCTCGATTCTCGTTAAAAAACGTTTTGTTTCCTTTATTGTATTTGCTGACATTGAAGTATCGAGGCTTTTAGGTTACTTTATATTACTATGTTTGTTTGATTGAGCGTTTAATTGATTTATTAATCCACCAATTTAGATCCTGAGGGACTATTACGGTTCTTAAAATCATTGATGCATGCATGCATATGCTCACGACTATATTCCCCGAGGGGGTAGTCAGAGATATTCTGAAACCTCAGAACATCCACGTTTCACTTGAAACTCTGCTAAAAACCATAGTCTAAAAAAACAAGGTCTTCTATTCCCAGAGTGACACAAGCCTACGTCACAAAAAAATGGACGCTAAACATGGCAAAAGGGTATGATGACGTAGGCTTGTGTCAGTCACGTGATCGGAAGAGAATACCAGGCGCAGTATATTATTGTACCATGCTAAAAACTATTGATAATATCATAAATTAAAGACTTTCATTGCTTGATTTTGGCAGGTTACTTTTCTAGTTAGTGCCAGATCGCGCAATGGATGTCGTTCTTAAGTCAAAAATTGATCTTATCATGAGTGGTTTGAGAACAGCAATGCCCACTGATTTGATGAAAGATATTTTAAAATATTTTTATTCGTTATTACTATAATTATTTTATTATATTAGGCTGTCATGATTAGGAATATTAACATTTACTAAAAATGTTAACTATTATTTTTGATTATTATCTACTGAATTACTTCGTTACCTCACTATTATCTTGAAATTTCATGATTTATTTATATTCGTAAGATAAAACGTGCCATAATTGATTGCATTCTGTGAATCGTTATAACTTTTTAATAGAAACTCACTTGTGTTTTGAATTTTGATTTTGAGCTACATAAAAATAATTAATATTTCTATTTGATTTGATGGGATTATTTAAAAATGATAGACCTAATCCAACTGTATTATTATTATTATCTGTGGTTTTGGGCCTTGACAGGCTTGCTAAGCCTGTGCCACGTAGACCATCGCTGGTCCTTTGTGATCGCCCTTTTTATAGTTCCTTACCAATCCCCACTGCGGCCAGAAATCGCAGTAGATTCTTGATCGGGATAGTTTGTATCTCATCTGGTGTCAGCACCTGCCTACCCAGATGAGTGCTGCGTTTGTACATCAGGGGGCCACAATCACATAGGAGGTGCAGAGGAGTTTCCATCTCCTCCTTGCAAAATCTGCAGCCGGTCGTGTCACTTAAATTCAGTGTGTGCATGTGCTTATTTAATTTGCAGTGGCCTGTGAGTGACCTTGCTATTGTACAAATTTGGTCCTTGCTGAGGGCAAGGAGACCGTTCGCAAGTTTGCGATTGTAGCCTTTGATAAGTGCTTTGGAGTGGCCCATGCCTGGGGTGTTACACCAAAGCTTTATTGCCTCACCAAAGCTGGCCTTATTCAAAGAATCTCGCGTTAGACTATTGGGGATTCCGAGAAAGGGTTCGGGGCCTATGAAGTGGTTTTCAGTGCCTCTTCTAGCCAACTCGTCCGCCCTCTCGTTCCCTTCGATGTCTGAGTGTCCTGGCACCCATTGTAGCACAAGTTGATTGTTATTGCCTAAGGCATTCAGTTGTGATACGCAGTCCTGTACTAGCTTAGACCTTATGATCGGAGAGTCTATGGCTAGCAAGGCTGCTTGGCTATCAGAGTTGATTGTGATATATTGGTTGACGTAGTTAATCCAACTGTAAATTAATCTCTTTATTTTATCTTATTTTAAAAAGAACCAACATTTGTGGGTGAAATATAAAACTTCATGTGGTAATAAATTAAAGATCTCCTGATACATTCCTAAGATGTAACACTTAAAGACTGTTGATTGTTAAAGTGCCTTAGTTAGTCGAGTAGCATAAGCATTTTGATTTACTTTTTCAGCAGTGAAACTGCTATTTATTTTGAGATTTTTAATAAAAAGTAAGTACTGATTTTACATGATTTATTATTTGCTAAATAACCTTCCATTTTATTGCGTTCATTAACTATTTTTGATCATCAAAATTTACTGCCTTGCCTTTCAGAGTTGAACTACCACCAACTACCATAGAGAGTTACACCATTTGACACAAACATAAACAAAAATCTGTAATAATACAAATTAAAAAATATCATTATACACAAAAAAAAACTGAACATGGTTGAGGTGTATTTTAATACATTTGTCTTATTTTTGCCCTTTTGTTTATTTTAACTAATTCAGAGAAAAGGTATTCATAAAATATGAAAGTTTTATTTCACAAGATTTTTTTATTTACAATAGACAACAAATTTACATTCATTTAAAGTTATAGTTATACTATTATTCACCAATGGCTCTCAAGGTACCAGTGGTTATGTAAAATGATATGATTGTTAATAAATCACTTTACACATCCTCACTCTAAAGTGGCAAATGATATAATTTGCTGTTTTTGTTTATTGATCATAATTTATTTATTTTATCGCTATTATTGATACACCACAGTTTTGCTACCAAAATAATTAACCAGTAGCATTAACTCGCTTAAAAATATAATAAATAACAAAAAATTTATGAGGGTCTGAAGTTAAAAAAAAAACAAGTCCATTTTTCTCGAAATACGATTTTCTGACTTAGCTCTCTTTTCACCAAAGGTACAGAATTTCACCCTGTAGAGACGGCCAGTTTCAGTGTTATTAAAAATGAATGACGCAAATGAAACTCTATTTACATCTCCCGAATGTAAAAAGCGCTGCGCAAATAAGGAAAAAAATAACTTTTGAAAGATGTTCTGTTTTGTTCTTTGTATTCGTTCAACAATTCGCGACGGAATCCTTATAAAAGGAAATTTTAAAAGGGAAAACTTGTTTTTTAATGTTTTTCGACGGACGGAGGCTGGCTTGCTGAATATTGTCGCATTTTCTAGCTTAAGGAGTTTCCCTGACCGAACGACCTTGACTCTTTCAGAGCCACCTCACCTCTACTAAACTACGTCATTTTAGTAGGTACACCTATTTTTGACTAGCTTGTCCTTCATTATGTCACAGTGGAGCCTTCTAATCCAAGGAAATCACATTCTAAAATCATAAGAATTCGCCCCAAATTTAACAATTATCAAATTAACTCATTAATTATTGGTCTTTAAAAAAATTTGCTAAATAGCAATTTTAGATCTTAATATTGTCTACACAAAGGTGTGTGTCTCAAGTAAATGTGACTTCAACTTAAAAAGTAGATGCACATAATACAGATTTTTTCCAATATTTAGGCCTTCCTTTGAATACAGGTTTCATATGTATTTTATAGAAAAATAAGAAATACGATCTATAGCAAATAAAGCCGAGATGTTGAAGAATATTGCTACACTTTTCAATTATTTGTATGTCTTTCAAATAACGAGAAGATAGCTTCTAAAACAAGTAAAATATGGCCCGAGCTAGCGTTTGCCTATGGGGAGCCTCTTAAACAACGCGGATTTTGCAACTAGAATACAAGTAAACCAGCGCATTGCATCGAATTTCATATAAAAAGTAAAAATGTTGTGTATTATTTTTAATACAGAATGCGTTACATACTTCAAGGGGTGCTTTAGACCAACTTAAAAAAATTAATGAATGAAATATACTTGAAAAAATCACTACGGCTACGACATAGTTACAGTCAACATCAAAAGTAAATAATGGCTAAATTAATTTTCTATATTATTATCTTCTGTTGTATGTAAGTAGGTACGACGAGTTATCAAGATTACTTACGTAGTCTCGCTTCGTTTCTTTTCTTTTCGTGTATTATTTCTAATAATTTCATTTTTAGTTAAAGTCTACCTATTGGACAGTAGATTAAATAATCAATCAACAATTTTTTGTCCTGACGGTACCTACTGGATAAAAAAAAAATTAATTCTTTTTTCTTGACATAGACAAATACGCATTAGGTACCTACACCATCTGTGTTAAACTACTAGAAGTTTTTAGTGGTTGTCCGATAGACCAACAAGCTTGGGGACAACGACGAAATAATTCTGAAATTATCCGATAGGGAAAGAATGAAAAAAATTTGCACGCTTTTGAGAACTAAACAATAAGGTGATATATTAATAGTAAAATTAGTTTTTGATTGGCAATAGTAATTTTTTTCACTGAATAAAGTTTTGTTAACTAGTATTGCTTGGGGACCGACATCGATAGTTGTATGAAAAGATACTTTTTGTCCATCGGACAACCGCCAAAATTAAAGTAAAAGTCAAGAAATTTTACAAAACCGTGTATGTATTTAATAAATGCAATCCTTAGTTATTCAACAAACATAAATTTTTAGGGCAAGCAAAACCTATAGCTTTTGAGCCAAACCCTGAAAATTGAGAAAATTTTAGGCAAATGACTGGCACTAGGTAGGTATGGACAAAAAATAGTTGATTGACCCAATTGCTAAAATTGTTTTATTCATAGACTTTGTCAGAGATCTTTGACGGTGTAATTCGTTCTTCACCGTGCGAATCCAAGGTTGAAATGAAATTGGTTTTCGAGCTCAATCTTCTGTTCAAAAGAACCACACGTTTCGCAAGACCAATCACGATATCACATGAGATGATTTCGTCTCTGAAAATAATTGGATTCACTTTTAATCTGTAAAGTCAAACGGATCTTCACCAAAAAGAGCAGATTATAGTTACGAATTGTAACACCACTATGGCTTTCAGTGAAGAAAAAATAACTTGGCGACCCATGCTGTCAGGCTCGCCAAAAACCCAGGGATGTATTCTCCTATGGGCAAAATGGGAAAGTGCTTAGGGCAGCCTGCCGATTCAAGATACCTAGACACGAGGAGGAAATTCAATATACCTAGCCACAGGCACGACTGAGAGGAAGGAGTCAAAGCAGGCGTACTACCGAAAGGTTTCTGTTTTATTTATTATTGCACTGCATGCATAAACTGATAGTATTCTAGCACAGCCAAGTCCTTTTGTGGAAAAATATGTTGAATTATTAAAATTTTCCTACTCACGCCAAATACAATTCTGGTCACAGTTCCATCAAATTTCGAGCTCGCTTCGCTCGCTCTATATCTGGCTGAAGCTCAAAGTGATACTATCATGAAATAACGTATAACTCTAGTCGGTAAACTCTTCAAATATCTGTTAAAACCTGAGAAACTTTGCTAGCACACATCTTGGCTACGCCGGCCGATGAGCTTTCGGAAATACTGACGCAGGTAATTCCGCTGCTTGGCTGTGCGCATTATAACAGATTCAGAAAGGCACTTGGTGCGGATATGTGGGATGTCAACCAAGAAGGGGTGATATCCCGTTGTGGGCTAGGCTATAAAGCTTGGTCTCCACCAGCTTACTATCGCCAATGAGCCTCCTGGCTCTGCGTTCAACCGAGTCGAGTGCGGCAAGTTGAAACTTGGCTGAGCCATCCCACAGGTGGACTGCTGCCACTCCATACATGATCGGACCTGAACTATATACAACAGCTGTGTTTATGAGGGGCGGCTAAATATATTGCGTAATTCCATTGTGGAACAGTTTGACATGAAATAATAATAGAAAGGAAACCAACATGCTTCAATATCGAGGCATGCACTAATGTCCACTGTACGTATTTACGCTATGGTGTGAGGAAGGCCGAGGACAGAGTCTTGTGGCGCGCCTAGGAAGAGCCCTTTGTTCAGCAGTGGACGATAAGAAGAAGAAGCAATGGAGGATGATAGACGATAGTGATGATAATTGTATCCAATGTCCACACTCTAGGGATCTTTTATGGTACAGTATTGTTGTGTAGGGTTCCAGGTGTCATGGTAAGTCAGTCAAGCTGTTATTTGTGGTCACAAGTTACACGGTTCGACACCTCCAAGTGGTAACATTAGCTGAGATTGTGGCTCTTAATTGGCTAAACCCGACACGCGATTAGAGGGATACATAACTACTATATTCAGACGACGGTCCGACAGTACAGTCTGGTCGTGAACCTGCTTCTTGTGCAGAGGGTCGCGGAATCGAATCCTACAAGGGGCAAATATTTGTAAATATTTATTATGTATTGTTGTATGTTGCAGAGAGGTATGGACACCCAATTATGGGGGTCCGGGTTCGAATCCCCACGGACCAATGAGTTTTTCTATATTTCGTTATACATTTGAGACCAATAAATTAAAAAACTTTCATTATAGCGCCAAAATTAAAATCGCGATAAAAAGTCAGCTGTTCCCTAGAAAATTGCAATAGCTTCTCGACAAAAATTTACGAAATAGCTGTTTTTTTATTTGCGATTTCGCTTTTGGTTGGTCCCATAGTAATTTTTTTTCAGTTTGATGGTCTGACCCTACTCCTGCTTCAAAACGACACCAATCCCAAGGTGTACCTAATTGTATGTATATTTTTGGTATGGAATCAAATAGAACACACACTCGACAGAGTTTCGGTACTACTAGTGAAACGTGGATGTTCTGAAGTTTCAGAATATCTCCGACTACCCCTCGGGGAATATAGTCGTGAGCATATGCTCAAATAGAACTGGTTTGGTTGACAGATTTGACAATTGATTTGATTTTTTGATTTGATTTGCCAATCTGTCTTAAGGTGGTTGCAGAGGGGTCAATTTTATACAAAACTTTGACGCACAATACGTGTAGACGGTATTAAATTAATATAAGGAACTTTGTATGAAAAATTTCAAAGCTTTATATCTTCGTAATTATATTATAAATTGCAAATGTTATTTGATACGCGACATCTAGATTTTCTAAACTATTTTTCCATATATAAAATATTCATCATCATCATCATCATCAGCCTGGTAAACCCCACTGCTGGGTATAGGCCTCTTCATTTTCACGCCAACCAGAACGGTCCCACGCTAGTCTCATCCAATTTTTACCGGCTACTTTGCAAATGTCATCCGACCACCTGGCCGCTGGTCTGCCCACTGACCGTTCCCCCTCCCACGGCCGCTACTCTGTCACTGCCCTCGTCCATCTGCTATCATTCCGCCTGGCAAAGTGTCCCGCCCACCTCCACTTCAGAGTAGAAATCCGCTTGCCGATATCAATCACCTTTGTTCGGCGTCTGATCTCGACATTCGGAACCCGGTCCAGAAGTGTGATTCCTAGCATAGCTCTCTCCATTGCTCTTTGTGCGACTTTGACTTTGCGCACTGCGTCCTTAGTAAGAGTCCATGTTTCGGAACCATACGTGAGAGTGGGCAGAACACATTGGTTAAACACCTTGGTCTTAAGGCTTTGTGGGATTTTTGATTTCAGAACATCCTCTAGCTTACCGAATGCGGCCCACCCAAGCTGAATGCGACGAGCGATCTCCTTTTCCTGACCTTTTGGGCCAAAAGATAAACAATGTCCGAGATAAATATACTTGTCAACCAACTCGATGGGACAGTTAGCAACATTAATGCTGCTAGCGTCTATGGTGTTTTGAGACATGATTTTGGTCTTAGACATGTTCATCCTCAGGCCCACACTCATGGATGCTTCATGCAACTCTGTGAGCATACACTGTAGGCTGTCCACATCTTGAGCTACGATGATCAAATCATCAGCGAACCTTAGGTGCGACAAACGGATGCCATTGATGTTGACCCCCCTATTACTCCAGTCTAGAGTCTTCATTACGTCTTCCAAGACATTGGTGAAAAGCTTGGGCGATAAAGTGTCACCTTGGCGTACTCCTCGATTTATCGGCACCGGGTTCGTGAGCCTGTGCATTCGAACCTGTAGAGTGGCTGAGCTGTAAAGTTCCCGGAGGATGTCCACATATCTCTTGTCGATGCCGCAACGATGAAGAGAATGAAACACAGCCCAGTGTTCGACACTGTCGAAAGCTTTTTCGTAATCTACGAAGGCGAAACACAATGGCTGGTTGTATTCTCTACATTTCTCCATCAGTTGCTTAACGGTATGGATGTGGTCCATGGTAGAATATCCACTCCGGAAACCTGCCTGCTCTACAGGTTGATATTCATCTAGCAAACGAGTCAGTCTACGACACAGAACTTTCGCAAATAGCTTGTAGACCTGGGAAAGGAGGCTGATCGGTCTATAATTTTGCAATGCAGCTTTATCACCCTTTTTGTGGAGAATGATTACCACCGCACTTTTCCAGGCTGTTGGTGTTACTCCCCTGCTCAGGACCAGATTGTAGATATTTTCGAGGATTTCTATTACAGGAGCTCCACCTGCCTGTATCATTTCTACATATACACCGTCTTCACCGGAAGCTTTATCCGTTTTCATCTGCCGCAGAGCATGACCTATTTCGTCTTGGGAAATATTGGGCAGGTCATCCCAAAGACGCTCAACTGGTTTAGCTCTTTGGTCGGAAGCGTTTATTAATTCCGTCTACGCGTATTGTGTGTCAAACGTTTGTATGGACTGAAACCACCATAACTTGGCACCATTTTACATTCCCCCTAAATGTAAAGATAATGTACAATAGGACAAGAATAGGACCCACAGAGTCAACTTAAACTCGTTATCAACTTCGGATAACAAACAGACGCAAGACAATTAGACCCCATTGTTCATCATAAACGTTTTGAGGAAAGCCGGATTTATTTTAAATTTAATCCAAGTTCCATACAAAGTGAACACTATCTCTGTTAATTTTCCTTTTGAGAGCTTCGTTTCTTGACAAACAGCTTTATGTTAAGAGGATAGGCGGGCTGAAATGGAAATTTGGAGAATAGGTCACTTTTCCGAGTGTTTACATATTTGTCCGATCCTCCACACCAATACACCCCGTCGACTAGAGTGCGAAAGATACAACTGCAGCTCCGACTAATTTTATCTAAATAAAATCGACGAAATCAGCATTATAACCCAGTAAAATTAAGCTGAAATATACCAATCATGAGAAGTAATTTCCGGAGTTCTGAAACTTTTTTTAAACGTTCCTTTGGTACGTAATATTGAAGAAAAAAAAAAGTCCTGGTGAGGGGGGGGTGAGCTCGAGGAAGGGGGGGGCTCTAAAGGTGACTTTTTTCAGTTTTTCGCTTATTTCTTGAAATCTGAAAGTCGTATCGAAATATTTTGTACAGACAAATTAAACCTAATAAAATTTCCTACAAAACAAGTAGTATGCATTTTTGTCACAGGACTTAACCTTTGAGGGCTACGGGGCCGAGAAAGTAACGGAATTTCAAAAATTATGAAATTTGTATGGCGACCCTCATGAAAGTTAAAGATAAAAACAAAATGATTTCACATTCTAAATCAGCAGCCCCGAAAACCCCCAGATACAAATTTTCAGTCGGTTCGGGGAACCCTTAAAGGCTGCATTGGCGTTTGAAATTTCCATTAGAGCCATCTTGGATATCGCAATTTTGGATTTTTTTCACCGGCAACCAAATCTGACCAGGGTCCTCTATGACAATTGTTCAAGGTCCATAACCCTATCTGTCATAGTTTCCGCGGGCTGTTGACCTCATCCATCAGGAGTCGACCTTCTGTGGTGTAAAAAAAGCCGTGGTGGTCCAGTGGCGGGTAACCTTGCCTGCCGCGCAGGAGGCGATGGTTCGATCCCCGTCCAGGCCGACTCGTACCAATGAGTTTTTCGGAATTTATGTACGATTTGTAGCACCACTGGCTTTTCGGTGAAGGAAAACATCGTGAGGAAACCTGCATGCTTCAATTTCGAGGCATGTATTGTACCCACTGTCTATTACAAGTGGCGACGGGCTCACTCCCCGTCACACTGGACAGAGTTTCGGTACTACTAGTGAAACGTGGATGTTCTGAGGTTTCAGAATACCTCTGACTACCCCCTCGGGGAAAAATAGTCGTGAGCATGTGTGGACTCAAAATACGCGACTCATAACTCACAAAATTACGCTCGTTTGGCTTCACCCTTATTATTATTATCCAGGGAGAAAACAGGGGAATGCGTTTGTATGGAGTAAACCGTACTGGTCTATCCTCTTAAATTAATATAAGTTGTGTACAACGTGAGCACAATCTCTGTTAATTTTCATTTTGAGAGCTTCGTTTCTTGATTTAACCGGTTTGTAGGTTCAGCTTTGTGTTAAAATAGAATGCCCATAATACATATAATACACAAAACATCCTAGTAATACTTAAGGGGGTGCTTCAGACCATCAATCTGAACAACTTTCACTATGGAGCCAATATCGAGAAAAAATAAAAAAAATCCGCCTTCCCATACATTTGAGTCGAGACGGTACTGCAGTTTTGTATGAAAGAGCGGATTTTTTTTTTGCGTTTTCGAAGTTGGCTCCATAGTGAAAGTTGTTCAGTTTCATGGGCTGAAGCATACCCTTAAGTATTACTAGGGTGTTTTGTTACACCCTGTAAACCTCTATTTTTAATTATTACTAGAAAATGTTACCCTTAAACATTTTATATTATTGTTATGGAACTCATGTCTATTTGTTTCTCATAATCTCTAGATTATAGTGGTAATATTAGCCATACCTCATCTAAACGGAGTGTCGCGTAATCGCAGTTGGCGCACATCTTGTCTCGTTAAGATAATGTTGGTTTTTTATTTTTATTTTCGTATTAACATCTAAGATGTTCCTATATATGCTTTGCTTTACATGTGCCGTTTTAATAGGAAAAAAGAATCTTAGAAAAAAGTCAAAACGGTGCATTTTTTATATTTATTTCATAATTCCGTTTGCATTTTTAACTAATCTTGCGTCCGATTAATTAAAGTAAATTAAATTATGTTTTTAGAGTGTAAATGTGTAATACCATCAATAAACGTAACCGTTTGTGGGCCTACTATAAATTGACTCCTTTGTAGATCTCTAATAGAAAATCTTTCGGTTGATCCGCACTTTTGTATGGAAGGCCTAACATTCTTTGTTCAGTTTAGTTTCATTATCTGAATACAACCTTAAATTTTTTCTACTAATTTAAAAACAGGGGCTTATACAAGGTGTAACAAAACACCCTTATAATATTTAAAAGGGTGCTTTAGATAAGACCATCATACTGAAAAACATTCACTATGGATACATTGGAATCGAGACGGTACTACAATTTCGTATGAAAATAGTATTTTATTTAGACTTTGGCGCTATAGTGAAAGTGTTTCAGTTTGGAGGTATAATGGGTAGGCCCTTTAAAAATAGTATACAATTAGGGTGTTTTTTACACCCTGTATTCGGGATGTAGAGTCGGTGCCGCGTTGTGGAGAGGTATGGACACCCAATTATGGGGGTCCAGGTTCGAATCCGCACGGACAACATGCCATGTACCAATGAGTTTTTCTAACTTATGTACGTAAAACCGACTGCTCTCAAACGGTGAATGAAAACATCGTGAGGAAACCTGCATACACTGAAGAAGAAATTCTGATGTGTATGTGAAGTCTACCAAACCGAATTGGGCACGCGTGGTGGACTAATGTTCATAAACCCTCCTTAAGGGTAGGCCTGTGCCCTGCAGTGGGACGTCTAAACGTGTTTATAGGCTGATGATGATGTATTCAGGATACTTCACAAATGCTCATAATAAAGAAACGTGAAACAACGGAAATCATAATAATGTTTGAAATTCACTCAGAAAGTTGTAATATTTAATATCGCTACACGGCGAGCGGCCGCGGCGAATATTGCAGGAACGTGGAATTCAAGACTTCTCGAGCAGAGGGTGGGTAGAGAGCTGGGGACGGTGAAATTTCGTGTAATCTTTTATGCATTAGGTGCAAAAGAACATCTATTCTATATTAATTTCAAAATAGTGGCGTCCATCTTAGTGTTTGACGTTGTAGGTTTAGCCTTTAGGGTTGTCCCATGAAAAAAAAATCTTGAGTCACCATACAATTATATGAGCTTCGTTATAGGCCGGGAGAGACAACCAACACGCAACTCCAAAAGAACACCAAAAATACAATGAAATTATAAGTAGGTAGTAGAACCTACTTATAATTTCATATATAATTTCTATTTAACTTGTTGAGAAACAATTGTTTCCTATAGCTCGAAAACTGACGCAGCTATTAGTTTGAAATGTACCTGAAGCATTATTTTTTGAAAGTTTGCATGAATAATGTTCACGACTACATTTCACGAGATGAAATGTCTATGCATTACACTTTGTCATTTCAGTAGGTACGTATTAGATTTTAGCAATTTCGAGAGTTTCCTGGCACATTGAAGGTTATGACAAGTGGTGATAGAAGTGGTCAACTTTTCACTCCCAACAACCTACAACGTGTTAATGAATAAGCGAAAAACCTCATACATCCTAACAGATTTTTAACGAAATAATTGCATTGAAACAATAATTTCATTATTTTATTAATTAAAATTTAAAGTTTTCCGCATTTTTTAGTTTTTATAGAAAAATGACTTCAGCAGTGAATGAAAACGCTTAGCGTGCTCATGAATATATTTTAAGAACCTTATTTGGCAATAAGTAGGGTTAGTGTAGTATGTCAGTGCGGTAGGTTGACATCGAGTTCAGTAAATTTTAAATTATACTAACAAATTAGTTGATATTTTGAAAAAAATAAAAAAACCATGTTGAAACCTTGATAATTCGATTCTGCTCTCGATTCTAATTTATACAACATACAAACTAATTTATAGTTTTGCGTTTATTCATTAACACGTTGTATAATATAATATAAAATTGAATATTCAGAGATGCCACTATGTTTTAGCAGCATAAACCTTAAAGTAGGTCAGTACTCGGTACTGAAGATGTAATTATTCCACCAGCCACCTCAAGCAATCAGTAACTCGACTAGGTAAGTACGTTTAACCAAACTGAATTAATTCAACCATTCGGACCAATTTCCCCGAAAAGGTACCCACTGATGGAATCGTGCATAGACTCAGCAATTTTCTAGTTAATTGATTTCCAATCTGTCCGGTTCTGTCCGGCCCGGATCGAATTATATCCGATTATCCGGTAGACTAGACTGTCGCAGCGGCAGTATATAGGGATACATGTCGGTTTGTAAATGGAGTCCGACGTGTTTTGAGATTGTTACCGAATTCTTTTTCCCTTCTTTCGTATCGATACGAAAAAACATTTACATTTAATACCTACAGGGTGTAAGTGACAGCCTAGCAAATACTGAAACGGTCACCGTTTCAGACCATCAAACTGAATAACTTTCACTATGGAGCTTATCTCAGGAAACGCGAAAAAGAATCAGCTGCCCCATACAAAATTGCTGTACCTTCCCGACTAAAAGGATATAGGACGTTTCCTGAGGTAGGCTCCATAGTGAAAGTTGTTCAGTTTGATTGTCTGAGTTCACCGTTTTAGTATTTGCTAGGCTATCACATACACCCTGTATATTTTACCTATGTGGAAAGAGTTACGATTGCTGTTTCTCTGAAAGATCGCACCAAGAATGAAGTAATACGTTCGAGAATTGAAGTAGTTAACAAAATCCTGAAAAATTGTAAGCAGAAGTGTAAACATAGCTGCCGAAGAACTGATAACCGATGGGACGTAGTGTAGGACTAGCAACCGATTGGCAGTCCAAGTGTTATAATCATCCTCATCATCATCAGCCTATCATGATCCACTACTGAACATAGGCCTCTCCCAAGGCGCGCCACAAAACTCTGTCCTCGGCCTTCCTCATCCAGTCGCTTCCCGCTACTTTTTTTATGTCGTCTGTCCAGCGGGCATCAGGGCGGTGGGCGTCCCAGTTACACTACGCCTACCAGTTCGTGGTCTCCACTCTTGAACTCTGACACTCCACCGGTTGTCAGTTCTTCGGTAGATATGACCAGCCCATTGCCACTTCAGCTTGCTAAGTTTCTGAGCTATGTTAACCACTTTAGTTCTCCGACGTATCACTTCATTTCTGATGTGATCTCTCGAGAAACACCAAGCATAGCTCTCTCCATAGCTCGCTGACCGACCTTGAATTGAACTAGTCCTATCGTCAGGGTCCATGTTTCCGCACCATAGGTCATTACTGGCAGGACCCACTGATTGAACACCTTCGTTTTGAGGCATTGTGGTAGTGCTATAATGTAGAACACGAACTGACAGGCGTAGTGTAGGACGCTCCAGCGCTGGACCGACGACCTGAGACAGGAAGCGGGGAGCGACTGGGTGAAGGCCGAGTGTGGTGTTATGATGACAGGCTGGTGATGATGAGCCTTGGACCTCGGTACAAGCACACTCTGGACATTTAGCTGTCATTTTATAGTTTATACAAATATGGGAAAAACCTCAGAGGAACGATCTCTTTATTCTAAAGCATGAGTCCGCATCAATTTTTTTACGATTGTAGTTAGTCTCTTTCGTCTGACGTTACCTTTAATAGTAGAAGGAGACGGAACTATAGATATTTGTTTATGGCTGTCCACTTTTTTTGTGCCATTGTGTGTGAAAAGTGACCGTAAACATTAGGGCAGTTGTCATCTTTTGTTCAAACTACTTGACACCACACACTCAAACACAAACGTCAAAAAAGTGGACATTCTTGCAATGGTATGGCTCCTTCTATGCCTTTAGGTATAATCTCTTTGGGAAAAACTGTCAAGTAGAGGTAAGCACAACAGGCAGGTGCAATAATCTGTGAGTACGAGTGAGAAAGGAATACACTATTGCCTACAATATCAGTCAAGCTTGCTACCAAGAGCGGTAACGTTACACATCTTTGGAGGGCAGGATAAACAAGAGGTACAATTATGGAGACGATGTCAAACGGTAGTTAACAAGGAGTAGATGGACACAAAGTAAACAAAACGCCAGCTTCCTCCTCGAAGTAGGTAACTATCGTATAAACAAGCTAATCGATGCGACCACCCGAGTGATCACTTGTCGTTAGGATGGTAGCAGACACTACGTGTTTACGTGTATTTTAATTTATCATTTTAAACAGACTACGGCGAAGACACTATAAGAACTATAAACAAGTTCGAAATATGAGTGTTTTGTTGTATTATTTTAGCATCTTAGGTCCGTCACACACATAGGTAGGTACGTAATTACAATCCGGAATCCCGAATCACAAGTGCGATTTTTGAAAATCATACGAGCGACTTGGCAGTAGAAAGATGCATAATCTCCATAGTAATTTTGACATTTTCTACTGCCAAGTCGCTCGTATGATTTTCAAAAATCGCACTTTTGGATTGTGATTTTGTATAGGATTTGACAGCTGCGCGATTCCGAACGAATACAAAGGGGAAAAAACCATACAAAATCACAATCCTGATTCAGAATTCCGGTTTGCAATTCCATATGTGTGTGGCGGATCTTATCCACAAAGTAAACCTTCAGACGCGGTGGTAAAGTCAACAAAAATTACATATATCGTGTTGTATTTTATATTTGTATTGTATTTATTTATTTATACACACGACTTAAATAATACATCACATAAACCAAAAGAGATTTTGACGCTTACGCTTGACGATTGACGCTTTCATTCCAATGGAACAGCAGATTTTTGTCGCTAAAACTGTTCAGTTTTATAGTCAGAAGCACTCTTTAAAGTATACAAGGTGTAACGAAAAGTATCATTAACCTTTAAACCACATACTGTACCCATCAAACTGAACAACTAGTATAATGTAGCGCATTTAAGTTAACACCCTGTTTAATATTGACAGTCTCGTCTCAGTCCGCGTCTTTTGTATGAAGGTACCTTTAATTCGTATGAATCTCACTCCATCCAGTGTATCCTCCCCCTTAGGGTTCCTCAGTAAAAACAGAGCGTCCCTGTGTAATGGACCGTACTGAACCCTCCACGCCAAAGGTTTATGTTACGCGTAGCGTCAGTTAGAGTTCCTTTGTAAATCGTCAAAGTGTACCTACCGTTGAGTAGGCTCTCGTTGTTAGCTATGTTACCTGTGAAAAGGGAAACTGTGTTTGTGAAAAAGGTACAAAGAGACTGTTAAAACTTTGTAAAATAAAGAGACACACTTTGTTCTGTATATGTATAACGTGTAACCGTATACAGGTTAAAAGCCCTGCCAGATCTCTATCCAGTTCTTAGTCTCTAAATATTTCGGTTTTAACAACATTGTTGAGAGCGTCGGTGGCGCAGGTGGCGGTATGGACACCCAATTATTGGGTTCCGGGTTCGAATCCGCACGGACAACATGCCATGTAAGTACACACGGCGACACATCAGGCTACGCACCCTATATACCCATAACTAAACTACGTACAAAACACAAAATAGTGCGGTAGAGAGCCTGCATAGACGCGGCTGCCGGCGCGGGCGCAGCGTGATGTGAGACGAAACAACAACAACATACCGCACCCTCTCGCACGATTCGCAGCGTTCAATTTCTAATAGTTCAAACTCCAAACAGGGTAACCTGACCTGTCGCCGTGTGTACCAATGAGTTTTATATCGACTGCTCTCAAACGGTGAAGGAAAAGATCGTGAGGAAACCTGCATACACTGAAGAAGAAATTCTGATGCGTATGTATGTGATGTCTACCAATCTGCATTGGGCACGCCGTGGTGGACTAATGCCCATACACCTTCCCTGTGGGTAGGCCTGTGCCCTGCAGTGGGACGTTTATAGGTTGATGATGATGATGAATATTCATGTTTGAATACACCGGTTTAATACTAACAACATTGTTAAGTGCAATGTACATTTCTTTTGAGAAAATACAGGGTGAAACAAAACACCCTAGTAATACTTAAGTGCTTCAGACCATCAAACTGAACAACTTTCACAATGGGGCCAACATCGAGAAAAAATAAAAAAAATCAGCTGTCCCATACAAAAGTACAGTACCGACTCGACTAAATTGTATGGGACAGCAGATTTTTTTTATTTTTTCTCGATGTTGGCCCCATAGTGAAAGTTGTTCAGATTGATGGTCTGAAGCACCTCCTTAAGTATTACTAGGGTGTTTTGTTACACCCTGTATACAACGTGTTAATAAATTAGCGCAAAACCTCATACACCCCAACTTTTTTATAACAAAATAATTAGATTGCAACAATAATTTCATTATTTTTATAGTTAAAATTTAAAGTTATTCGCATTTTAAGTTTTGAGGCAAAAATAATTTGTTATCATTTCAGCACTGAAAGAAAGCGCTAACGTACTCATGGATACATTTTAATAATCTTGTTTTGATAGTAAATAGGGTGAGTGTGCCCGTGGGGTGGGTTGGCATCATCAGGTTCAGAAAATTTTAAATTTTGCAAACAAATTATTTAATATTTTGAAAAAAAAATTACCTATGTTGAAACCATAAACCACCACCAACCACCATAACCATTGTTGTTTTTTTTAATGTTTTAAACTGAATGTATTATTATAGCTGTATGTTTCCCTAATCTGAAAAAATAAAATAAAATAAATAATCCATGACAATTCGACTCTGCTCACGATTCTAAACAAACTACTTTCTAGTTTTGCGTTAATTCATTAACACGTTTTATAACGTGTAAGCGTATACAGGGTGTACAATAAAATAGGACAGCTACTTAAAGAGGTGCTTCAGACCATCAAACTGAACAACTTTCTCTATGGGACCAATATCAAAATCGCGAAAAAAAAATCTGCTGTCCCATACATTTCAGTCGAGTTATGTTTGCAGTTTTGTATGGGAGAGCGGATTTTTTTTTCGCGATTTCGATATTGGTCCCATAGAGAAAGTTGTTCAGTTTGATGGTCTGAAGCACCCCTTTAAGTAGCTGTCCCATTTTATTGTACACCCTGTATAGGTAAAAAGCCCTGCCAGATCTCTATCCAGTTCTTAGTCTCTAAATATTTCGGTTTTAACAACATTGTTGAGAGCGTCTGTGGCGCAGTGCGGAGAGGTATGGACACCCAATTATTGGGTTCCGGGTTCGAATCCGCCATGCCATGTACACACTGCGACACATCAGGTTACGCACCCTATATACCCATAACTACACTACGTACAAAACACAAAATAGTGCGGTAGAGAGCCTGCATAGACGCGGCTGCCGGCGCGGGCGCAGCGTGATGTGAGACGAAACAACAACAACATACCGCACCCTCTCGCACGATTCGCAGCGTTCAACTTCTAATAGTTCAAACTCCAAACAGGGTAACCTGACCTGTCGCCGTGTGTACCAATGAGTTTTATATCGACTGCTCTCAAACGGTGAAGGAAAAGATCGTGAGGAAACCTGCATACATTGAAGAAGAAATTCTGATGCGTATGTATGTGATGTCTACCAATCTGCATTGGGCACGCCGTGGTGGACTAATGCCCATACACCTTCCCTGTGGATAGGCCTGTGCCCTGCAGTGGGACGTTTATAGGTTGATGATGATGATGAATATTCATGTTTGAATACACCGGTTTAATACTAACAACATTGTTAAGTGCAATGTACATTTCTTTTGAGAAAATACAGGGTGAAACAAAACACCCTAGTAATACTTAAGTGCTTCAGACCATCAAACTGAACAACTTTCACAATGGGGCCAACATCGAGAAAAAATAAAAAAAATCAGCTGTCCCATACAAAAGTACAGTACCGACTCGACTAAATTGTATGGGACAGCAGATTTTTTTTATTTTTTCTCGATGTTGGCCCCATAGTGAAAGTTGTTCAGATTGATGGTCTGAAGCACCTCCTTAAGTATTACTAGGGTGTTTTGTTACACCCTGTATACAACGTGTTAATAAATTAGCGCAAAACCTCATACACCCCAACTGATTTATAACAAAAGAATTAGATTGAAACAATAATTTCATTATTTTTATAGTTAAAATTTAAAGTTATTCGCATTTTAAGTTCGGAGGCAAAAATGATTTGTTATCATTTCAGCACTGAAAGAAAGCGCTAACGTACTCATGGATACATTTTTATAATCTTGTTTTGGTAGTAAGTAGGGTGAGTGTGCCCGTGGGGTGGGTTGACATCGGGTTTAGTAAATTAAAAATTTTACGAAAAAAAAAATTTAAATTTTGAAAAAAATTACCTATGTTGAAACCATGATAATTCGATTCTGCTATCGATTCTAAACAAACTACTTTCTAGTTTTGCGTTAATTCATTAACACGTTGTATATTCTTCGAGCCTAATAAGTGCTGTCGCTCATATTTAGTGCAAGGTCCTCCATAATATGCACATGGGTCGAAATAACAGCAGATTTTTTTAAAGAAAAATAAAGAGCAAAAGTAACTGTAGAACTTTTTGAGCATTATTGGGTCAGGAGTGCGATATTTGAATCTCATTCGCTGAGTTCAGCAGTTGAAAATGTCAAAATTACTGTAGAGATACGCATATTTCTACGGCTGATTTGACTTTCAAAAATCGCACTCCTGAAGTATGATTTTTGAAAGTCAAATCAGCAGTAGAAAGATGCGTATCTCTACAGTAATTTTGACATTTTCAACTGCTGAACTCAGCGAATGAGATTCAAAAATTGCACTCCTGAACTGGCACACGTAGTTACACGTAGGAAACTAAACAAAATATTGACCCTTTTATTATTATAGAGTCCTTAAGTAGGTACCTACGGACCAATCCACCAAACTATACTCCAACTAGTCAAATCAGCCACTCTTTATCAAACGTCAAAACAAGAGCTTTGTACGAAAAATTTTACTAAATCATGCATAGTGACGTCATTGTTTTTCTTCGCCTTTTCGATACTTTTTAGGGTTCCGTACCCAAAGGGTGAAAACGGGACCCAATTACTAAGCCTACGTTGTCTGTCCTTCCGTCCGTCTGTCCGTCTATCCGTCGGTCCGTCTGTCCGTCCGTCCGTCTGTCCTACCTATTTACGGCTGTAACTTTTGAACCGTAATAGCTAGATAGTTGAAATTTTCTCAGATTATGCGTTATTACGGCAGATTTGTTAACAAATAACAAAAATGTCAAAAAGTTAAAAATTAAGAAACTAATTTTTATCAACGTTTTTTCTGCACGCTCTATCGTAAAAACGGTAATACATAAAAGCATCAAACTTAGTGTGTTTATAGAGCAAACTCTACAGAATAACAACCAATACTAAAAACCGGTCAAATGTGAGTCGGTCTCACGCTAAAGGTCCCGGACACAAAAAGATTTTTTTTTCTAAGTTTTAAATGTTGTGTTCTGTAGTGGTGTGGTACGGAACCCTTGGTGCGCGTGTAGCCCAACTCGCACTTGACCGCTTTTATTATAGTTTATCCTTTTATTAAAAATAGTATTCAAGGTAAGTACAGAATTACTGAAAATGTAAGGATAGATTTATTTTCCAACCTATTTTTTACTGAGATAAAACTAAAATTAATTGTATGCAGTCAACTCTCCAATTACCTGAAATATAGAGCGTTACACTTTTTACAGACGAAGACGGTTAAATCAAGGTCTTCAAGGTCAACCCGTAACTTAAGCTGACCTTTCTCATAAAACTTAACCTTTCCTAGTGTTAATGAGTACTCGTAAACTTTTCTACTGCATGGCGTTCGTAAATCAACGGTAAATAAATTGATTGCTATTTGATCTAATGGCTGATTAGCTGACCGGTTTGATTAATTAATTATGAATTAGTTGCATTCCGTTGTTTTGCTGTCGTTACCAGTTTACAATACAGGGTCCATCTTAATTATACAGGGTGTAAAATACTCGACTGAAATGTATGGGACAGCTGATTTTTTCTGGCGATTTCGAGAAAGTTGTTCAGTTTGATGGGCCCATTTACTTTTACACCCTGTATTTACGGTTTTTTAAGAGAATGATAAGACCATAGACTAGACTAAGGCTTCTTCCATCCACTGGTTGCCTGGAAGAAATCACTTTTAGTGATAAGGCCGCTTTTTGTACCCTTCTTGTTCGTGTATATTGTTGTTATTATTTGTTTATATTGGTGTGCAAATAAAGAATATTTACAACCAACCAACCATTCATTATCTTAACAACTTTCTCTATGGGACCAACATCGAAATCGCGATAAAAAATCTGCTTTGAGTCGGTCGAGAAGGTACTGCAGTACGTTTTGCATGAAACAGCTGATATTTTTTATTTTTTCTCGTGACAGTTGTTCAGGTTTAAACCACCCCTTTAAATATTACTTGGTCGTTTTGTTACACCCTGTAGTCTGTATATAATAAAAAATATACGGCACGCATGAATAGCCAAAAAATTTTAAAAAGAACTTTCTCGTGAGGGATTAAATCAGAATAAAATGCATAACCGAGAGAGAATCGAACCGGACAGTTTTTAAAAAAAAAACCATCCGTTATCCGGCTTTAAAAATATAATCCCGATGGCTGCATTCTTTTTAATTTTTTATTCGATTCGAATTGAACGTTACTTTTATTTCCTTTCAAAATCGTAACGAAACGGGTTTTTAATTTTTTTTTAACTATTCAAAGGAGTCGTTTCAATCAGAGTAAACATTTTGTAAATTTTCTAGAAAATTCGATAAAAATACGCGCATCGCGTTGAAAATAATCATAAAAGGACACTGGGCAAAAATGTATGGCCACTTTGTCCAAGAGCCCGTTCAAACATAGTACTTATGCCACTTATGGGGACCTTTCTTAGACCACTTCTGCCCACTGTCCGATGTCCTTTAGTTTTGTAAAATAAATTGTCATAAGAAATTACCTAATCCAACAAAATAATGTTTGACTGACGCGACGCCATGGAAGCTACACAGAAAAACAAACACGTATTTTGTTTTCAAGCGATTTGCAAAAAGAAAACCAAATAAAGTTGTTTCTATCAGACTTAGAATATAATCTATGGCCGCGGAAGCTCGTGAATTATTCATGGGGTGACCCCGCTGTCAAAACGTAGCCAAATCGACAGTCGGAATACAGATCGCGGTTCCATCCCGGCGGCTAGAGAAAAAAATCAAGCGCGACTAGTGCGAGACGGGTCTTGCGTTGCTAGGGTTCCGTATCATATCTTTTTAAATCTGAAGTCATATATCATCCCAATCGAAGTAACAGAATCTAGTCTCGGTAGGTGGCCAGCCTTTCGCCCACAAGAATACTGCAAGAGAAACCTTTTGTCTTCGATTGTTATACATTTTTGTACCAATTAGGTATAAATTGTTGATGAAATATTTACAAGACAGTTAACAATATAATGCTTATCTACATGCATGCATATGCTCAAATATGAATATTAGTTAGATTCCCCGAGGGGAAGTCAGAGAAATTCTGAAAACTCTGAAACTCCAAAGCTAGTGTGACAGCAGCAAGAGTTGAAGCATGCAGGGTTCCCCACGCACGATGTTTTCCTTTACCGAAAAGTCAGTGGTGGGTGATACAAATTGTTAAAAAAAAACATTGGTATGAGTCGGCTTGGACGGGGATTGAACTTTCGCCTTCTGCACGCCATTATACACGGATCTAAAATTTAAATTATAATGAAAATTCCAAAAACATTTAGTTTTTAAAACGTTATTACGGATCTCTAAAAAAGTGCTTTGTAATCAATGTCGAGAGGCCAATGAACCGGTGCCTTGTAATTGTGATGAATCAATATGGAATAATTATGTTACATTAGTTACAAATAATTGGCTTTTAGAGATCATGGATACTTTATCGCTTTCTATTTCGGGGTGGACAGATACTTTTTATAACTTGATAACATGCACAAATAGAAAAGTTCATAATATTATTATGAACTTTTTAGGGCTCCGTATCCAAAGGGTAAAAACGGAATCCTATTACTGATAGCCGTACGGGACATCGAACTTCCGCTGATCGATTAACGCTTGGTCGAATGAACTACTGACTTTATTAACGCCGATCGAAAGAATCATAGATCGCTTAACGCTTGGTCGAAAGAACTATTGATTTCTTTAACGCCGATCGATAGAATTACTAAGCCTACGTTGTCCGTCCGTCCGTCCGTCCGTCTGTCCGTCTGTCCGACATATTTAGGGCTGTAACTTTTGAACCAGAAGAGCTAGATAGTTGAAATTTTCACAGAATGTGCGTTGTTAAGGCGGATTTGCTAACAAATAATAAAAATGTCAAAAAGTTAAAAATTAAGGGTGGTTCTCAACAAGAAACTAGTTTTTATCAACGGTTTTTCTTCTCGCTCTTTGGTAAAAACGGTAATACATAAAAGCGTCAAACTTTGTGTGATTATAGAGCAAACTCCACAGTATAACGACAAATAATAAAAACTGGCCAAGTGTGAGTCGGTCTCGCGATAAAGGTCCCGGAGTAAAAAAAAATTTTTTTTATTTTTAACCGACTTCATAAAAAGGAGTAGGTTCTCAGTTCGACCGTATATATATTTTTTTTTTTTTTAATGTGTGTTCGCGGATAACTTCTTCGTTTATGAACCGATTGTAATGATTCTTTTTTTGTTGGAAAGGAGATATCCCAAGGGTGGTCCCATGATAAGGAAACCAGGATCTGATGATGGCATCCCAGAGAAATCGAGGGGAACCTTCGAAAATCGTACTGCCGACTAGTGCGTTTTTTAATTTAAAGCACTCCTATTAAATCGAACTAATGAATTCACCACTGAAAATTGTGAAATAAACAAAATTTAAAAAAAAATTAAAACCGCCTTCAAAAAAACTAAAAAGTTAAAAAATAATATTGCAGCCTATGACTTTTTCGTTCGCATCATAAGAACATTAATTTGTTTTATAGAAGTCGGTGTCAAGCCAAGCCAAAAAATGCAAGCCATGTCGCGAATCGTACCGGCTTGACAGCGACTTCAATAAAACAAATTAATGTTCTTATGATGCGAACGAAAAAGTCATAGGCTGCAATATTATTTTTTAACTTTTTAGTTTTTTTGAAGGCGGTTTTAATTTTTTGTTATATTATGTTGTAGTGGTTTGGTACGGAACACTCGGCCTCGGTCCGCGAGTAGCCCGACTCGCACTTGACCGATATTATTATGTTTCGGCTTCAAATACGGGTTACTGCGTTAATTATTATCATTATTGTATCTCTGAAGGCATTTCACGGGTCGTAGGCCGGACCTTCGAAAGGCTTGCGTGGGGACGCAGGGTCCAAGACGTAGAGGCCTCTTTGACACACTTTTATGTGAATGCGATGGGATGCACCAATCATAGTCTAGCTCTGAATGCATTATGTAAATGCACCAAAAGGTGCTGAAAAGAAACTATTGCAGAAAGGACAGATTAATCGGGTACGGACTGGAAAATGTGGATGGGTGTTTGCGGATAGACTTTTATTTAGGGTTAAATTGATAACATAGATGCACAATCACTAAGATTTTACTTGAGACTGCATATTTAAATGTCTATTACCTAAACTAAAAAAAATTTAATCAAAATAATATCACAAGATATCTTGCTGACGTCATTGTTTTGACTCTACCACCGCATCGGAATTTGTTTGGTTGTAGAGAAGATGCGGCCAGACAGAAAGCTGTAGGTGGCAGTAGCTTTAGGAAAGGACTTAAAAGGATAGGCGGGAACGGTTTTTTCCATACAAAGGTATTCCCCTGTTTCCTCCCTGGATAATGATACTAGAGGAAAAAAATTTTTACCATACAATCTATTTTTCCTCTGCTATGTCCCTATGTTTTGCTTCTTTGCTTTAATTAATTACTGTAAGAACTAGGGATCTTCGAAAATGACAAATTCTACCGCCCGTTTTGAGACATTAAACAAAAAAAGCAAAACATACAGACATAGCCAAAGTATTTCTTTATTAAAATCGGTTTAGTTTAGGAGGAGAAAACAGGAGAATACGAAATGCTGATTTCGTTGATTTCATGTCGATAAAATCGGTCCGAGCTACAGTTGTCTCTTTAGCTCTTTACTCTAATCGGCGGGTGTATGGTTGGGGTGGATAGGATACATACGTATACAGTCGGAAAAGTGACCTATTCTCCAAATTACCATTTCAGCCCGCCTATGCTCTTAATCGGGCTATCGGAGTCCAGTGGCGCCCTCGTCACAATAATAAAAATTTCTCAATAAAGCCTAAATTAAAAAAGTGCTCAACAGATAAACTACAAAAGCCTTCAAGCCATTGTTATATAATAGTTTTATAGGTTCTAAACATTCCACTTTTAGATAATTTCGAATAAAAACAAAAGCGGCCATTGTTTTTTCTTTTTTTCAAAGTATGCTTAGACCTTTAAAAAACCTATAAAAGTATTCTATGACAATAGCTTGAAAGCTTTTGTAGTTTATCTGTTGAGCACTTTTTTAATTTAGGCTTTCTTTATTGAGATCAATCTTTATTATTGTGGCGAGGGCGCCACTGGACTCCGATAGCCCTCTTAAAAGGCATCATAATATCCTAGGTGAAGAAGTTGTTGGGCTTTCGATGAGTCAGTGCCGTAGACTTTAGTATAAATAAATATAGATCTGTTACGAGCGCGGTATCATCTGATCGACGGCTGTAGGTCAACGACACACCAGTTAAGCACATTTCACACTTACGGTAAAAGCTCTGAGATTTTTTGTAGCTACAATTACATACAAGTAACTTACTAGATAAAAGCGATACGAGACGCGACGAATTTCTTACCGTAGCGTACCTACGTTTGTAGTATTATAGAGATTTGTTACAAATACAAAACATAGTAAACGGTAGTCTCGGTACATTTTAAATTCAGCAATAACTAGAGTGACCTAGTATTTGGAAAGATTTTAGATTTGTAGGTATAAAGAGGCGTTTTCATTTAAAAAAGTTTTTGGCTATGTGCACGACACTAGCGCCGCACTAGCGCGGCGTAGCGCATGAACTATGTCGGCCAGCCGTGAATTATCTACACTATTATAGTAGGTACTGTAAAGGACTGTGTTTGTTCGAGGATTCTGCCAAAACTACTGGACCGATTTTGATAAAACTTTTTATATTTAAAAGCTTATTATTAGTGTTAAAAGCTAGCTTATATTTTATTCCGGTACGATGACGGGAGCGGATGCGGACGAAGCCCCGCTCAAAATCTAATTTGTATCGGAATTCCCATACAAACTTTTACCTCAGTTTTAACACCTTTGGGGGTTTAAAATGCGACAAGCCTTTTTTAAGTGACCATCTAAATGCCAATAGAAACTTCCATGCCAAATTTTAAGTTAGTAGTATTGACAGTTTTGGAGATTTCGTGTTAAGTTAGTGTGCGGATTTGCATAGATTCAAGCAAATCTGACACAGCTTTACCGTCAGTAGTTCAAATTTCTGCCACAGCGTGCGCTGCGATCGACTTGACAGTTCCCAACACCCACTTCGCACATAGCCAATACTGGAAGGATGGTACTTGGTTACAACATTGATAATCTTATAAATAATGGAACTAGAGAAATAAGCAACTTCCAAAAATGTTAGAACCAAAAGAGCTCTTTGGTAAGATTTTGTATGAGACTTGGAGTATAGATGGATTATCTAAGCTATAAGATAGACTCAATGCGATACAATTAAAATCTTAAAAAACTGCCAGTGGTGTTAAAAATCGTGTTTACATTTATTGTTATGTTTTTGATTTGTGTGTGTTTGATTGCATACACGTTACTTACGATAATGATAAAATAATTAATTAGTGGTAAAGTTACCTGCATCTTCAAGGTAGGTATTTAATTAGATCTGTCTCTACATAATGAATAAACTTCTTTAAAATCAAACCCAATTCCCTGTATGAATGAATGTACCGGTCAAGGAACCTCTTGAACTGCGCAAGAGCATCTATTTGCTTTCTCGATGCTTGTCTGGTTTGTTTTATTGGTTCTATTAATAAAATTGCACAGGTATTTTTTTATATATAACCTTTTTTTAGAAGATTCCAACCGATATTCCAGAGCGAAATAAACTATTTTTATTATTGATGATCCGGTTTTTATCTACCACGCCTGACTGCGAAATAAGGGTCCTGGGTTCGAATCCCAGTTCGGTCATGGATGTTAATATTTTTGTCGGTGTTATATGGTTTCCATTATAATAAGCCTATTATCTTACTTGCCTGTGAATTATTTAATTATTTTATAAGCTTCTATATTGAAGAACCTACTTTTATGCCTTAGTCGTCTCAAATGATAACAACGGGAAGAAATACAGACATAGGCCTCCCCCAAGGATCGCCATAACGACCGGTCCTGCGCTGCCCTCATCCAACGGGTTCGCGGCACCTTCACCAGGTCGTCGGTCCACCTTGTAGGGGGTCTACCCACGCTGCGTTTTCCGGTACGTGGTCGCCACTCGAGAACTCACCGGCCATCGGTTCTGCGAGCAATATGTCCCGCCCACTGCCACTTTAGTTTAGCAATTCTTTGGGTTACGTCAGCTACTCTGGTTCTTCTGCGGATCTCTTCATTTCTGATTCGATCTCGCAGGGAAACTCCGGGCATAGAAATAAATTAAACGAACTTATAAATTCATTGAGAAGTAGGTAATTTAGCAACGAAGCTTTAACTTTAAACCTGTATCCATTAAAGATTTATAATCTAATTTTGAAGTCTAGACTTGGGTCGGCTGTATATAGACTGTATACTATAGTATACACTATACTCTATAGTATATACACAAAGGCTGCTAACAAAGATTAATGGTGAGATAACACACGGCTATTTATCTTTAGTTCCAAGATATATTGTTGTTTGTTTTACATTACAAGAGTGTTAATTATGTTCGTTTGTCGGAGGTGTTCGAGGTAGCTCTTTTATACAGGGTCCTTCTTAATATGCTGACACTTTTTTAAGGGGATGATCAGACCATCAAACTAAGTAATTTCCTCTATGGCACCATCATTGAAACCGCAAAAAACAAACTGCTGTCTCATACATTTGGCTCGAGTAGGTTTGCAGTTTTGTACGGAAGAGGAGATTTTTTTTGTCGCGATTTCGATGTTGGTGCCATGGGGAAAGTTGTTCAGTTTGATGGTCAGATTATCCCCTTAAAAAAGTGTCAGCATATTAAGAGCCTATCGAGCCTATTGTGCTGCCCTCAATAGTATTTTTTTGATTTCTAAACAATTAAGTATACAACCTTTTCAAAAAACAAGAATGTCACATTGTAGTCCTGATTGGCTTTCAATTTATCGAAACATTACGGATTATTATATTTTATGCTAGTAGCTATTATACTACATAATAAAAAATAAAAATCCACAACAATCAACATTATAAAAAATAAAAATCCACAGTGACCCGATAAATTGAAAATAAGCAATGTGACATTCTAGATTTTTGGAAATATTGTTTAATTGATAAGAAATAAAAAAATACGATTGGGGGCAGCACAATAGGCTCAGTGCAGCCTTAAGAAGGAACCTATAAAAAAAAAAAAAATTATTTTTAAAATACTCCAGCGACGGTGGCGCATTGCGGAGAGATATAGACACTCAGTCATTAGGGTCTGGGTTCAAATTCGCACGGACAACCTGCTATGTAGGTACCATGGGACCAATTAGTTTTTCTACATACGTAGCTAATGCCGATTGCTCTCAAACGGTGAAGGGAAACATCGTGAGGAAACCTGCACTTAACTGAAGAAGAAAAAGAATTCAGTGTAGTCCATCAATTCGCATTCGGCAAGCGAGGTGGACTGACGCCCATTACTAGTGCACTCTTCTTGAGGGTAGGCCTGTGCCTTAAGGCTATTCAACCGTTGGCGCGCTCCATACAAACGTAGTATGGTGCTATTTTCAATACTATCCAATTAAAGTCAATGAAATTTTTCAAAAATATATTTCTATAATTCCCTGGTATATCTTCCCCCGCAATAAAATCACTCGAAACACGAGTGAAGGCTGTTCTACGGTTGGCGCGCTCCATACAAACGTAGTATGGTGATATTTTCAATACTATCTAATTAATTCAATGAAATTTTTCAAAAACAATCAAGTAGCTAATCTCTATGTCGGTATGAAGTCAGATTTTCTTTAAAATATACAGTTTCAATGCTAGGATTAATTTAAGATTTGTATGAAAATATTTGTGGCACTGTAACTTTAAAACTATAAATTTTATCGAAAATCTGACTTCATACCGACATAGAAATTAGTTACTAGATTGTTTTTGAAAAATTTCATTTACTTTGATTGGATAGTATTGAAAATATCACCATACTACGTTTGTATGGAGCGCGCCAACGGTAGAATAGCCTTAACAAGGTTCTTCAATTCCACTAGGGGAAGTAGACGCTATATTTATATAAAACTCATCAATAAATCATAATAAAGCAATAGCGAGTTAACATAAGGCTTTGAACAGAAAATAATTACGTTACACATAAGGCTCCGTACACATTACGTAAGTGAGCGGCTACTAACGTCATTAGACGGCAAACAATGTAATATGATGTTTTATTAATTACTGTTGTCTCTATTGAGAGGAACTCGTTCAAAAGTTATGCTCATCGATTTAAACATCCAGTTTGAAGATCTACAATACCGCCTAGCTTATCTTTTGGTTGCCAAAACCTGTACTAATGGTGTCTAGAGGGTGACATTGATATCATTAGCATCCTTTTAAACTAAGAGTCTACTCATCAAACAGAACAACTTTTACTATGGGAGCAAACCGATCGGAGCAACTAAAAAATCAGCTGTTCCATAATAAACTGCAATGCCTACTCGACTCAAATGTATGCAACAGCTGATTTTTTTTGCTCCGATCTGTGTGCTCTCATGGTAAAAGTTTTCAGTCTTCTTCTTATCGTGTGGGCAGAGCCCTGGTGTCAGAGTTTTTTCAGACCGCCTTACGGCCTCTGACGTGGTTTTTATGTAACGACTACTACCACCAGAGATAGTAGCCGGGACCAACGGCTTAACGTGCCATCCGAAGCACGGAATCATTTTTCTCTTCAGACAATCAGGTGATTCAGCCTGCAATGTCCTAACCAACTGGGGAAAACGCACACAGTGACATATCACTAGGTGTCCCCCGTGGGAATCGAACCCACGACCTCCGTGTCGAGAGCCAAAGCTCTTAACCATTAGACCACGGAGGCAGTTGTTCAGTTTGATGGGTAGACTCTTAGTTTAAAAGGATATGCCGGCATAGACCCGCCGCGACCGCTGAGGTTCATCACTATTTTATTTACACTACGGCCAAAGATAGGTTCAATGCACACGTCGTATTAGATTCATCGGTCTTACCGAAAAGCCTGAAACCCTAGACAATAAATACAATTCCCACCAATCTAAGCTTTTCAAACTTCATCCCACTAACGAAATACCGTGACATTAGCTTTTATGTCAAAGGAATATAAACGGAACTTGCTTGATTCCGGGGACTTTACTAAAAGCTGCCACTGGAGAAGTGTGGAATAAGCTTGTAAGGAACAGCATCAGTGTTAAGAGCTGTAGGGGCACCACATAGTAAGAATTTTGTAGGATAATTATGTTGTCATACATATTATTGTAGTCAAGCCACATTCAAGCCATCATCCCACGTGGGTAGGCAATAACCTGCGGCTTGTCACACACTAGGAACAATTTCTGTTCATATTCATCTCACTAATATTATAAATGTGAAAGTTTGTGAGGTTGTAAGGTTGTATGTTTGTGGCGCAATCACGCATAAACGGCTGAACGGATTTGGATGAAATTCGGCACACAGATAGAATGTATTCTGGATTAACATACAGGATACTTTTTATCCCAGTAGTGGGTTCCTGTGGGAAAAGTGGGGATAATTTACAATGATTTACTACGCTGACTTGTGCTGACAGATGTATTTAGGTAGATTGTAGTGGTAAATAGTAGTCCCTTTTTTCATCGCTTTTCATAGAAGCCGTGTAGCTCATTCGGTCAATGGATAGATTTTCACGCATGAGGTGAAGGTTCGATTCTCGGTCGAGATGAATTTTTTTTTTTTTTTTTACTTTTTTTACAATAGGTAGTCAAACAACACTAATATCTCATCTCACTAATCTCACTTCTCACTATGATAATTATTATCAATGTGAAAGTTTGTGACGATGTTTGTGGTTCAATCACGCCTAAACGGATCAACGGATTTGGATGAAATTAGGCATGCAGATAGAATATGTCTTGACGCTGTCAGAAGTATTTGGGTAGATTCCAGTAGTAATAGTGGTTGCAATTTTCAACACTTCTCACAACAGCTGGTTGGGAAATGGTCAGATTTTCACGCAAGAGGTGGAAGTTCGATAATTGACTGAGATTTTTTTTTATAACAACTTTATCCATTTTTTAGCTAATTTGACAGAAGCAGTTTGCTGACCTTATCCCGAGATAAGATCAGATCCAATATTAGGTCAGTACGTTTTCTTTGGCTTTTTTCTAATTTTAACTTGATTTTTTATTCTGGAAACAACACTACAACGGCAAAAACATAATAACGACCATGACTGAACCGGGATTCGAACCCAGGACCCTGGTTTGGCAATCCGGCGTGGTAACCATTACACCAAACGGGTCGTCAAATATTAAAAATATTATTTCTTTTAACCTTTTCTTAAGTTATTGTAGTATCGTTTTCATCTCAATAGATGGCGTGAGGCGTATTTTTAAAGCAAGTGTGCAACAATTATTAATTCCAAAACCTAGCTAGCAGGAGCTTAATAGTTGATTAACTTCCTTATCTCAAAGTTCATACATTTTCGATCATACTTGAACTTAACACACGCTCATGACGTCTCAGAAATTCGGTGTTACAGATTTGACTGTAAAGTTACTTAACGGGTGAATTGAAAAATAATTAAATAAATAACGCTCACAGGCACATACGTTGTAATGATCTGAAGCAAGCACTATATGTTTTTTTATTATAGAAACCATACAACAACGGCACAAACATCTAACATCCATAACCGAACCGGGATTCGAACCCAGGACCCTGGTTTGGCATACCGGCGTGGTAACCATGACACCAACCGGGTCGTTAAATACTAAAAATCATGTTTCTTTTAACCTTGTTAGTGTTCAAATTTAATTTAATTGTAGTATCGTTTTCATCTTAATAGATGTCGTTAGGCGTATTTTTAAAGCAAGTGTGCAACCACAGAGTACTATTATAATCGTGCAACAATTATTAATTATAAAGCCTAGCTAGCAGGAGCACGAACAGTAGAACAATTCAAGTGATGGATCAGTGAATGACTTTTTTCTGATACCTACATACTTACTTATGTAGGTACTTTCTGATTTTGATTCGGCTTAAGTTCATGACCTATTCTTATTCTATTATGGGGGCTGGCAAGCCAGCAACACTTCGACCCAATGGCATATTTTGTGTTGACCCCTACATAATATTTATTTTCTTCACCATGGAAAAACGTGGAAAATGAGGGAGGCAATAGCGTTCAGGGGAAGAAACCTGTAATCTCCCGGTTTTGAATAACCATCTCTCAGGAGACATACGTTTAGCCACCAAGACATCGCAGTCACACAGTATAAATGTTCCATGGTTTCCTCCTCCTCTCCGCACGCTCGGTAACTGGGATCTAGAGTGAGCTTTATCGTGCCTGTGAGGCGAAGTACCCGGTGAGGGCTCCGACGATAGCACGAGCTCTGCTCCTGCTGTTGTTCAGTATGAACTGTGGGATTAGGGGTCTTATATTGTTGATGAATTTCCTGCAATGCTGCAGACCCGAGAGGCCAGAGCATTCTTACCTTTGTATTTATCAGCCCATTCCTTAATGGTCATTTAAATGTTACATGCCAGGATTCCTAGACTTGGTTCTGACCATGACCTTTATGACCCTTAGACGAAACATGAGACAAAATCACATGTCCACGCAGACGAAGGCGCGGGCAACAGCTAGTACGTCATATTTCCTTGCTTTTCCGTCGGCTGAGGTTCAATATTATTCTATCCTGAATTCTGCTATAAAGTGAACTTTCCTGTTTTTTTAAATTAATTACATTGATTATTGAGAACGTACAGACATATTCACGGTGTAAACTTAAATCATAATTATCATATCATCATAATAAATAAGAATAATAATTGTTTTTATATGAATACTAGCATTTACCCGTAACTTCGTCCGCATAAATTATATACCAGATTTTAAGTCAGATCATAAAAATGGGTTTTAGTAGTTTTTGCATGATGCTCGAACAAACAAACCCACAAACAAACAAACAAACAGACAGACAAAAAATCCAAAAATTTGTGATTTGGAATCAGGGACACCTCGTAATCTTTTTCTGGCAAATATCTTCAATGTACAGACACACTTCTGTTACAGTTTTATAATAGTTTAGATACCTCATAGTCCTCTAAAACTACACTCCAACTATTGTACACTACACTCATATTTTCTATGTCACGTAAACATACTTCCCAAATAAACAAACTGATTGTCTAGTTCCACTCTTTCTCCTTCGATACCAAAATCCCATTTTTTTGGACAAACATTTTCACCTGGCCACCCTAAGAGCAATCCAGTTAAATGCTTCCTCTGCTGCCAGTACCGCTGCCACTATAGTGCTATAGGTACATACAGTCAACAAAAAAAGTTTAAAGTACAGGGTGTTAGGGTAAACAGTTTCATTACTGGGGTGATTGTACCCACGATACTGAACAACTTTCCCTAAGAAACCTATAGGAAATTCGTAAAAAAATGTTTGGGCTTCCCATACTAAATGCAATCTGATCGTTTGAATGAAAAGTAAAAAAAATTTATGCGAATTTCCTATTATGGTTCATTTGGAAACTTGTTCAGCATCATGGGTAGAATAGAATAGAATAGAACTGATTTATTTGCCAGAATATGGTACATTAAGGTCTTAAATATATAACACTAGCGGCCCGTCCCGGCTTCGCACGGGTGGACGTCTAATCTTTTCTAGCAATAAATATAGCCTATGTTACTCAGGGTGAATGCAGCTTTCTAATGATGAAAGAATTTTTTAAATCGGTCCAGTATTTTTTGAGCCTATTCATTACAAACATACAAACATACAAAAATAGGTACAAATCTTTCCTCTTTATAATATTAGTGTAGATGAAACAAGACATATTCTCCCACATATGGAGGCGTGCAAATTTTAAGGTCAACACATTTAAAAATTTAAAGTCATCTTCTAATTACATTACAATATAAATTTTAATAAAATAGCAAAGATTTTCTTCTGAACATGCATTTACATTAAATTAAAAAAAAAAACAAAATTCAAAATTTTTTATTCAAAACAATATCATATAGATAACTTTTTGACGTCATTTTTTGACTCTACTAACGCGTCGAAAGGTGTTCCGTTGAGAGAGGATGCGTCCAGAAACTCATTTCATTCATTTCATTCAATTTACAATCACCCCTAAAAGTAGTGCAACTGTTTACCCTAACACCCTGTATACAGACAGGGTGTTTTAAATGTGTTACTTGCGTATTAAAGGGGGCTTTAGATCATCAAAAAGTAGTATAGGTAGGTACAACTTTTACTATGGAGCGAAAATCAAAATCGTGTAAAAATCTACTATTGTAAATATTTTGTTCGAGTAGCTTCATATTCATATTTTTTATTGCTTGGAGTAGCCTTGATTTCTTCTAAGGAACAACACTATAAAATAGTTCCATACACTTATTTATAAATTACTAGCGGCCCGTCCCGGCTTCGCACGGGTGGACGTCTAATCTTTTCTAGCAATAAATATAGCCTATGTTACTCAGGGTGAATGCAGCTTTCTAATGATGAAAGAATTTTTTAAATCGGTCCAGTATTTTTTGAGCCTATTCATTACAAACATACAAACATACAAAAATAGGTACAAATCTTTCCTCTTTATAATATTAGTGTAGATGAAACAAGACATATTCTCCCACATATGGAGGCGTGCAAATTTTAAGGTCAACACATTTAAAAATTTAAAGTCATCTTCTAATTACATTACAATATAAATTTTAATAAAATAGCAAAGATTTTCTTCTGAACATGCATTTACATTAAATTAAAAAAAAAAACAAAATTCAAAATTTTTTATTCAAAACAATATCATATAGATAACTTTTTGACGTCATTTTTTGACTCTACTAACGCGTCGAAAGGTGTTCCGTTGAGAGAGGATGCGTCCAGAAACTCATTTCATTCATTTCATTCAATTTACAATCACCCCTAAAAGTAGTGCAACTGTTTACCCTAACACCCTGTATACAGACAGGGTGTTTTAAATGTGTTACTTGCGTATTAAAGGGGGCTTTAGATCATCAAAAAGTAGTATAGGTAGGTACAACTTTTACTATGGAGCGAAAATCAAAATCGTGTAAAAATCTACTATTGTAAATATTTTGTTCGAGTAGCTTCATATTCATATTTTTTATTGCTTGGAGTAGCCTTGATTTCTTCTAAGGAACAACACTATAAAATAGTTCCATACACTTATTTATAAATTACTAGCGGCCCGTCCCGGCTTCGCACGGGTGGACGTCTAATCTTTTCTAGCAATAAATATAGCCTATGTTACTCAGGGTGAATGCAGCTTTCTAATGGTGAAAGAATTTTTTAAATCGGCCCAGTACTTTTTGAGCCTATTCATTACAAACATACAAACATACAAAAATAGGTACAAATCTTTCCTCTTTATAATATTAGTGTAGATGAAACAAGACATATTCTCCCACATATGGAGGCGTGCAAATTTTAAGGTCAACACATTTAAAAATTTAAAGTCATCTTCTAATTACATTACAATATAAATTTTAATAAAATAGCAAAGATTTTCTTCTGAACATGCATTTACATTAAATTAAAAAAAAAAACAAAATTCAAAATTTTTTATTCAAAACAATATCATATAGATAACTTTTTGACGTCATTTTTTGACTCTACTAACGCGTCGAAAGGTGTTCCGTTGAGAGAGGATGCGTCCAGAAACTCATTTCATTCATTTCATTCAATTTACAATCACCCCTAAAAGTAGTGCAACTGTTTACCCTAACACCCTGTATACAGACAGGGTGTTTTAAATGTGTTACTTGCGTATTAAAGGGGGCTTTAGATCATCAAAAAGTAGTATAGGTAGGTACAACTTTTACTATGGAGCGAAAATCAAAATCGTGTAAAAATCTACTATTGTAAATATTTTGTTCGAGTAGCTTCATATTCATATTTTTTATTGCTTGGAGTAGCCTTGATTTCTTCTAAGGAACAACACTATAAAATAGTTCCATACTGTTCCCGCCGGCTCAGCAGTGGACTGTAATTTCGATTCGTTCCGAGCCGAACGGGAAGCGGGGAGGGGTTCTTGAAATCAGAAGGCTTCAATTTTGCTGTTTTTCTTGGCTTGCTTCCAGCTTGCTAACTCGTTGGCTGCTCCGGATCGACTGTGCAAAACGCCGCGGCGGCGCTGCTTTTATTCTCTCTCGAGATGTCCGCGTGAGCGGGGCGTCGCGAGAGGGACCGCGTTTCGCGTGAGGGAGCGAGACAGACTGTCTCTGTGAGCGGGATGGGCATACCCATACACGCCTCGAGCGCAATACTGGAGGGACAGAGCCACTGTCTTTATTTGCATTTCTTATTTAATAAATTACATGAATTTACTATTTATTTCAGTGCTATCCTATTTACATAGGTTTTTACCTATGTACTAATTTATTCTAGACCTATCTATAACATTAGTAACTATAAGGAGTAAACACAAAGGGAAATAAAACAATCTTAAAGCTAACATAATACAAACTTATCCTAATCCTATTTCTTAGCTAAAAACTTTATTGTAAATGTAAACTTATAACTATATACAAATAACATTGTTCAGAGACGGTCGTTCCGAACATTCCTCCCGCCGTGCGTCGTCCGCCGTGACGTCGCACTCATGCTGCTGGCTGGAGGGCGACCGGCTCCGTCGGGATGATCACCAACTTCTTCGTCGGTCTGCGTAGTGTGCCGCCTTTGGTCCGGACATCAGCTGCTCGTACGACGCCGTCGGCCCCGGGGTAGGTAGCAGTCACGATGCCGCGAGGCCACGTGTTCCTCGGGAGGGTGTTGTCTGCGATCAGCACCACGTCGTTCACCTTCAGTGCTGGACCATGGCTGTGGGGCTCCCGCCGGTTCTGCAGGTCAGGCAGGTACTCCCTGACCCACCTAGCCCAAAAGAGGTCGGCTAGGCGTTGGGAGGCCCGCCAGTGAGTGCTCCCGATGAGGTCTTGATCGGTGAAGGTGCCAGGTGCTGGCACGCGCGCCGACCCGCCGAGGAGGAAGTGGTTCGGCGTGATGGCTTCGGGATCTTCTGGCGACATGGAGACGTGCGTGAGGGGGCGGCTGTTTACTGTGTACTCCGCCTCTGCGATGAGTGTAGTCAGGACCTCTTCGGGTGGATGGCGCTCATGTAGCGCCGCGTAAAGCGATGTCTTCACGGCGCGGACGAGGCGTTCCCAGGCGCCGCCCATGAATGGGGCGCCGGGGGGTTTGAAGCGCCAGCTGATCAGCTGTCGGCCGGCTCCCGGGTTCCATATGCGGCTGAGTGTTCGTTCGGCGCTGGCGTCGTCGCTGAGAGGGGTCGACGCTCGCTGTTGTAGTACGATGTCGAGTGCTGTCTTGTCTTCTGGTCGAATCTTTACTTGTATCGCCATTTCGGCGATGTCGGTGGACACGGCGACTGGGTGCCTCTTCACTCCCGGTGACTGTGGCAGACCAGGACCCGTGAGGAGGTGGTCGTTGAAAGGTACTTCCTTCGTCTTCGCAGCGGCGTCGTGTACTATTCGCACTTTGCCCGGTTTCATTGGGTTTAACACGGCAAAGTGCGGCAGGTACCACGTTCTTTTTTCTGTCTTCTGTAGCGGCGCGGGCTCGGCGTAGACTTTCTGTATCGGTGCGTCCATTTGTTCTTTGTTCCTGACTTTCAGGTCGGCGTCTCGGTCGAACTTCTTTTCCGTCGTGACGAGGCGTTTGTATGCATTTTCAAAGTTGTTCGGCATCTCGCAGCTATCTCGCTTCCACAGTAGCGCAGTCTGGTACCGCTCATCTTCCGTCTCTGTCGTGCACTTGTTTAATATTTCAAGCGCTCTGTGTTCTGGGTCAGACTGCGGTTGCTTCGGCGTAACGGTGAGTGCTTCTATCGAAAAGAAATGCTTGAGCTCTTCATCTAGTGACGGCGACGTAGTTGTTACGTGATTCACGTAGTTCACTTGTTTTCTTCTAGACCTCGTGTGTGCGCCGTGTAGTACCCAGCCCAATGGAGTGTGCGACGCGACCGGCTGATCTCTCCGTCCTTGTTTCACCTCGTTCGATAATAAAAGATGGCAGTTGTCTTGGCCGATTAATATTCTAGGCTTGCTGCTGTTGTACTGTAGGCTATCTTTTATCTCGGCGAGGTGGCGGCAGTCCTGCAGGTCCCGGGGTGTAATCTCTTGCGGGGAGAGCTGTAGGCTCTTCATAGTGCGCGCATGGACGGCGAAACGTTGCGTCGGGCCGTGTAGGGTGACCGTGACGCGTTTCGATGATGCGACGTTGAGACTTGTCTCGCCGATAACTTCTATGTCGAGAGGGTCGATGGGGCCCTCCGCGCCGACTTCGTTGGCTAGGTCCAGGTCGATTAGAGTGACCGTGGACCCGTCGTCGAGCAGGGCGTGCGCGTCGACTTCTCCCGCCGGTCCAGACACTCGTATCGGTACTATCTTCAGGAACGAGTGTGTCTTCGTAGGCGTCCACGTAGAGGTGACTGATTCTCTCTTCGGTGGGTCTTCTGTGTCTGATGGCTCTTCTGTTTCCGGCTGCTCTTCTCGCACGAAATGAAGTAGTTTGTGATGCGAGTACTTGCATCCATCTGTGTTGCACGGGACCGTGCGGCAGCTGTGATTTCTTGACCTGTGGCGCAGGCATCTGAAGCACAGGTGGTGGGTCTTGGCTAGCTCCCACCGCGCGTTGACTTCCTCTTCTATAAATCTCTTGCACTCTGCTGCGTTGTGCCCCGATTTTTCGCATATGGCGCATGACGACGAATTTTTTCTATGTCCCGCAGCTGTCTTCGGATCCGTTGTGTTGTACGTTCGCTGCGGTTTTCTCTGCTGGTTCGAGTCGTGCGCCGTGACGTTCTCGGGCTGTGCGTGCGGGCCGCATATTTCGGCTTCGCGCTCCAAAAATCTTGCGAGCTTGACGAGGTCTGGTTCGTCGTTCGGTTGATGCGATGCGTAGTCGAACCATCTGTATCGTAGCGTTGTCGAGAGTTTCTCCGCAGTGGCCCTTGCTAATTCGGGGTTGAATAGGTAGTAGGGCCTGCCGAGCGCGTCGAGTGTTGCGATGATGTTCGTGACGCGGCTCGCGAAGATGCAGAGGTCGCGCGGCGTGTCGGCGGGGCGAGGTAGAGTGCGGAGGCGCTCGATCTCGGCCGATGCTATGGAGTCAGGCCGACCGAAGCGATTTTCTAACATCTTCATGACTGCTGTAGGGCTGGCGTTTGTGATGAGGAGGCTCTCGACTGCTTCTTTGGCTCTTCCTTTGAGGCTTCTTCGAAGTCTGGCCATATTTTCTGTGTTCGTGTACGATGCGGACGACTCGGTGTAAGCGGCTCGGAATGATAGCCACTCCTGGTAGGCGCCCCCGAAGTTTGGTAGCTCGGCGTAGTGACGGGGCGCTGGATTCTGCTGACCCGCTTTGATGGCAAGCGTGATTGCAGTCGCGAGGTCGGCGAGATCTGTCTGCTGTGGCTTGGGCTTCGCGACTGTGTTCTGTTCTATCGGTTCTTCGTGACGGGGCGCTGGATTCTGTTGCGTTGTGGGCTGGCTGGGCGCGGCGGTCCACACTGGCGGCGGCGGGTCCCACACCGGCGCATTAGGGGGCGCCGGCGTGGTCTGTTTGTGTTCGTTCGGGCAGGTGTTCTCTTCTATTGGCTGCTGCCCGTCGGTGATGGCGAGTACTCGGCTCTGCTGCAGCCACTCGTCCACCCTGGAGGTTGCGTCGGACCCGGAGATGACGGTGTCGCCGTCATCGGAGCCGGCGTCTTCATCTTCGGCTTCTATAGCGGCGAGACGTGCGGCGGCATGTTCTATCTTGGCGCGTGCTAGCTCTTCTTTGGCTAGCGCTATACGATACGCCTTGGTGCTTGCTGACGTCTTCATGGATGACTTCCTGCTGCTGCGCTTCTGTTTCGGCTGGGCGGTCGATGCCGGCGTGGATGCGACGGCACCGACGGCGGGGGCGTCGGCAGCAGGGGCTTCTGTGACCGTCGAGGCTTCCGACGTGCTGGCGAGTGTGCTGGCGGTGGTGGCTGACGAGGAGGATCCCGTAGCGGTCGACGTGGCGGTAGCGGAACCGTCTATAGATTCGGCGGTGCCAGTTCCACTACCTTCTATGGCGGGGTCGGCCGACGGGGTCCGTCTTCCTGTCTTCGATCTTGTTACCGGCATTTTCTCGCTTCTTTCTTCTATTTCACGAAAGTTCTATCTTGAATCGACGAAGGTTCTGTCTTCGATCGACGAAAGTTCTATTTTCACCGCAGACCCGGAGCAGCCAAATTTTCTTTCTTCTTTTTTCTATCCGGCGCCTCGAAGTGACCAAATGTTCCCGCCGGCTCAGCAGTGGACTGTAATTTCGATTCGTTCCGAGCCGAACGGGAAGCGGGGAGGGGTTCTTGAAATCAGAAGGCTTCAATTTTGCTGTTTTTCTTGGCTTGCTTCCAGCTTGCTAACTCGTTGGCTGCTCCGGATCGACTGTGCAAAACGCCGCGGCGGCGCTGCTTTTATTCTCTCTCGAGATGTCCGCGTGAGCGGGGCGTCGCGAGAGGGACCGCGTTTCGCGTGAGGGAGCGAGACAGACTGTCTCTGTGAGCGGGATGGGCATACCCATACACGCCTCGAGCGCAATACTGGAGGGACAGAGCCACTGTCTTTATTTGCATTTCTTATTTAATAAATTACATGAATTTACTATTTATTTCAGTGCTATCCTATTTACATAGGTTTTTACCTATGTACTAATTTATTCTAGACCTATCTATAACATTAGTAACTATAAGGAGTAAACACAAAGGGAAATAAAACAATCTTAAAGCTAACATAATACAAACTTATCCTAATCCTATTTCTTAGCTAAAAACTTTATTGTAAATGTAAACTTATAACTATATACAAATAACATTGTTCAGAGACGGTCGTTCCGAACACATACACTTATTTATAAATTACTAGCGGCCCGTCCCGGCTTCGCACGGGTGGACGTCTAATCTTTTCTAGCAATAAATATAGCCTATGTTACTCAGGGTGAATGCAGCTTTCTAATGGTGAAAGAATTTTTTAAATCGGCCCAGTACTTTTTGAGCCTATTCATTACAAACATACAAACATACAAAAATAGGTACAAATCTTTCCTCTTTATAATATTAGTGTAGAAATGGACTTATAGGGCTCTTGCTTGTACATTAGCACTGCATTTCCGCCAGTGTCAAGTCATCATCATCATCATCAGCCTATAAACGTCCCACTGCAGGGCACAGGCCTACCCTCAAGGAGGGTGTATGGGCATTAGTCCACCACGCGTGCCCAATGCGGGTTGGTAGACTTCACATACACATCAGAATTTCTTCTTCAGTGTATGCAGGTTTCCTCACGATGTTTTCCTTCACCGTTTGAGAGCAGTCGGTTTTACGTACATAAGTTAGAAAAACTCATTGGTACATGGCATGTGGTCCGTGCGGATTTGAACCCGGACCCCCATAATTGGGAGTCCAGCAACGCGCCACCGACGCTCTAGTCAGTGTCAAGTATTTAGCCCAATCTCAAGGATCTCAGCTGTGTTTTTTTAGCAAAATTACGAGAATATGAAGAGATTACGGCAGCCTCGCGGCAGGCTCAAAAGCGAACCGCGTGAAGATTCTTTTCCATACATCCATATTCAAATCAACGAAAATAAAACACCAATACGTAATGATAATGAAATTAAAAATGTGAACCCACGCGATCACAACAGCAGTCTTTAAGATAGTACGTGAACAGCTGTGTCCACACAGCCATACAACTCCATACAAACGACCATTGTGTTGTGTGTCGAGTACTATGTGAACATGTGGTCCTAGTACATTGAGCTGCGAAGGGCACTGGGTCATAAGTGTTTTATACTGACGTGTAGAGTTATGTGGTTTATCAAAACTGCAGTGATGGAGTAACTGTGTGTTTTCTTGGGAAAATTGAGGTATATAGGGTGAAATTGATATCATTAGTATCCTTTTAAACTAAGAGTCTACCCATCAAACTGTACTACTTTTACTATGGGAGCAAACAGATCGGAGCAAAAAGAAAATCAGCTGTTGCATACATTTGAGTCGAGTAAGCGTTGCAGTTTAGTATAGAACAGCTGATTTTTTTTGCTCCAATCGGTTTGCTCCCATAGTAAAAGTTGTTCAGTTTGATGGGTAAACCCTTAGTTTAAAATGATGCTTTTTTTTCAATTTCAATTTCACTATTTTTAATTTCACCCGGTATACTGGATGATTTTATTACCGTTTCGAAATTTTTAGGAACTTTTACTACGAGAGCAAACCTGAAAGCGCTAAAATATGGTTTAAGATATTTATTTCTCAAGAAGAAAGAATACAATTCACTTAAAATATACTGAGAAATACTAGGCATTAAAATAAAATTAAAAAATAATTTGAACGAACAGGTAACAAAACGATAATTTAGGTTTAGGTATACATACACATAGGGTTAAAACTTAAGATAGAGTAAGGATATAAACAAAGAATAGAAACTCCGATTCATACAAACAAACACTCAAAGGTGCCCAAAGCATAATAGTGTGAGATCCGACCGTAAAATTATGCACCTATTTCTTAGGCGAACGAAATGTGATTCTAGTTTATGCTTACACAGAGGTTAATTCAACGCCACCAAGTTGCCTAGAAAAATCTTGCCGCAAGTATCTTTTCGATTATGATTTGTGGTATAACTTTTTCCACCTGTCTGCTAGGGAAGTAAATGAGGTGCCATCGGAAGGACACCAGTCTAAAGAACAGGAAAAACTAGGGTTGCCACCTCTCAGTCTGCCGCAACTCTAGGGTTGCCAGGTTCAAAAATGACTTCTTTGAACCTGGAAACCCTATAGTTGCGGCAGATTGAAAGGTGGCAACCGTAGTTTTTCCAGTACTTTAAATCAGTCTCCTTCCGATGGCACCTCATTTACTTCCCTAACAGACAGGTGGAAAAAGTTATACCACAAATCATAATGGAAAAGATACTTGCGGCAAGATTTTTCTAGGCAACTTGGTGGCGTTGAATTAACCCCTGTGTAAGCATACACTAGAATCACATTTCGTTCGCCTAAGAAATAGGTGCATAATTTTACGGTCGGATCTCGGACCATAAATAGGCATAATACAAGAGAATACAACAACAATAGGTACCTATGCATCGAATTATAACTATTTGAAAAAAATATACCGACTGTTCCATGCTAAACTGCAATGCCTACTCGACTCAAATGTTTGAGAGACAGCTGATAATGTTTTTAACTAATGTAGGTTTGCTTCCATACTAAAAGTTCTGAAGCACTCCTGAAAATTTCTTCCGTTTGATGGTCTGAAGCACTCCTGAAAATTTCGAACTATCCGGAAACGGCATGAAATAAAAACGGTCACCCATCCAAATACTGACCGTCCCTGACGTTGCTTAACTTCCATGATCGTTTTAATACTGTAGCTTTAATACACCAATACGAGCAACAACAAAGAAGAAATAGAAACATAATTATACTTAGACAATAACGTACATAAATACAGGTATGGAAATATACTTATAGAAAACCCACTATCTGGTTATCTAATTATGGAAATTCCGTTGATTAGTTTTATGTTTTATTCAATACATAACATAGTTCCGACATTAAAGAGATAAGCAAACATGATTTCTCATCATAAGTACAGTCACCAGCAGATATATCGTAGCAAACAAGGTGGTCAAATATTTCTAAGCAGTTCTAATTTTCAATAATTTCTCTACCCATAACCAATCAAAAATATAGGAACGCCTAGAACATCAAATATATCAACGCAGCCAATGGTCATAAATATCTGAACAGTTTCGGAAAAAAACTTACTCCGTTGTTTTACATTTTAATTTTAAATAACATTGTAAAGAAATTATTGAAAATTCGCTGTTCACATATTTATGACAAAATACACGTTTAGATATAATTGGTAAAATTTACTGTAAAGAATTTAATGAAAATTAGCACTGCTCAGAAATATTTGGACACCTTGTATGCTACGATATATCTGATGGCGACTGTACATATTTTTACCTATACCTATCGCTATTAATAATGTAGAATGTCAGCGTGAAAAATGACAATACAAAAAAAGGGTTCCGCTCATGGAGGGAAAATGGTGCCTTTTGTTCTTATTGTGTATTTAAATATACATGGTGTAAGTGACGGCTTAGCAAATACTGAAATGGTGAACTCAGACCATAAAACTAAACAACTTTCACTATGGAGCCTACCTCAGGAAACGCGAAAAAAATCAGCTGTCTCATACAAAACTGCTGTACCTATACCTACCGGACTAAATGTATGGGATAGCTGATTTTTTTCGCATTTCCTGAGGTAGGCTTCATAGTGAAAGTTGTTCAGTTTGATGGTCTGAGTTCACCGTTTCAGTATTTGCTAGGCTGTCACTTATACCCTGTATTTTGGTGTTCAAATAAAGAATTATTTATGTTGTGTTACATGTGTTGAGAACGTATGAACTCATCGATAACCAGTTTAATTAATTATATACTTAGAGATAAGAAATGTTGTCAGGAGATTAATTACTTCTATGACTGCCGTGCCGTAGGGATGTCTCCGTAATAAGAACAGGAAAAGAGGAGAAATTCGTCTGATCAGTCTAGTATGAGTTCTCTACTTGCGCGTAACGCAGCTTTACTACTTGTCGCAGCTAGCGCGACGTTTGCTATCTGAAAAGCGCGGTAATAGGTTGTATTCTAAGCGCTCTTACAGACGAGCGACACTTTGCGGTCGCAGAGGGTTCCACGAGGCGACCGTAAAGTCTATTAGCGCGACCCTCTGCGACCGTAAAGTCTAAGCGCTCTTACAGTCGAGCGACACTTTGCGGTCGCCGTGTGTCGCAGAGGGTCGCGCTCATAGAATTTACGGTCGCCCCTTGGGTCGCGCAACCCTCTGCGACCGCAAAGTAGCGCTCGTCTGTAAGAGCGCTTAAGGTCGCGCTAAGGATCATACTAGAGGGGAAGAACTTAAAATACAATAATCGGCATGGTCGTTAAAATCCCCATCCTAATCTATTCCGAAGCTTTAATTAGAAATAACTTTCTCATTTAATTTACGAATTATCTAGGCGTGTGATCATTCGTGCGATACAACGGAAACTAATCTAATAATAGTTAATCAACATGTAGAGGGTTCATTTACATTTTGATTACGGAACCCTAAAGGTAATTCGAATTAATTGGGTTGTCAGAAACAAATCAATTAGTTTTATTTCACCGGAATGACCAGGATTGACTGGTTTAACATTGAACAAACACGGACAGGTTTTAAAACGGACATGATAATACTTATTATTATATTTATGAGCTATAATTACTTTGGGTGTTCATCAATTTTATTATTTTATTGATATGGGAGTCTGTGCTAATTTGTGGTTCGAATAACATTACGTTTATGTATCTAAATGTTATTTATTTCCACAAAATGGAACAAAAATTGTATAAATGTGAGGATGGGTACAAATGGTAGCATTTTATGGCCTTAGACCATATAAATACGGACGAGTTACGAGTGTCATTCCACTAACAAACTTTTGTCACTTTTTGCGGGGGACGAGATAGCATGAAATACGGAACTTTGAATTTTATTCCGTTGCTTTAGAGTCTAATTTTGAATGTAAAAAATCATGACAAATGTTCCTGAGTGACAGAAAAGGATGAAGTGACAGAAAAAGGCGATGCCGTGCTGCCATGTGAAGTTCAACCCTTGTTCCGCAATTATAGGCTGTCTCGTTTAGTTTTATGGTATAAAATTGTATGCACATGTACATTTGATCTTGTACCTTGGCAGAGGGGTATGCTAACGTATGGCAGGACCCTATTTAAATGGTCTTAGTTTATGCCTCATCAAAAAGCAGAAAAGCCTCTTAAGGCTGGGTATTAGTAGAACAAGCCTCTCTTTCTAACAAGCAAACTTTCGCAATTAGCCATCCCGCTTCAATTGAAAGCAAGATCGCAAAAAAAACGCATTTTTCATCAATATCTTTTCTCTTGGGTGTTTGGGGAAAAATCCATCGGTTAGAAGCCCTGCTATAATTATTTACCTTTCAAATGATGGTATATTCAGAACAAATGGTGTAGTGTGATTCTTGTAAAACTGGTTATAAATCTGAAATCGAGCTTACTTTGCTCCTCTTTTCTATCGAGAAAATTTAATAGAATCGTGTTTTCAACGGTTAGATGCCCTGCAGAAAGAACGTATCTACACTGTTATGTGAACTATATATATTAAATGTAATAATTTGGTTCTCAAAAATCGGTTCGAAAACAGACAAAATAGGTATGACCCCCTCTTAATTTTAGTTTCATCTAAGCCAGCAGCCTCGCGTTAAAGATCAACTGATCCAGTGCATTTACATATAATTTTATACCTTATCTGTTATCATGCTTATCACTAAACGAGACAGCCTATAACTGCGGAACAATAGCTTCAAACTAGTCTCATAAGACAATTTTTCATGATTTTTAACGATCAAAATTGTAATCCAAACTAATGGAATAAAATCGAAAGTTGCGGATTTCATGCTACCTTGTTATTATTAATCTGTGCCTTGTCCCCCGCAAAAGTGTCAGAAAAGTTTGTAAGTAGAATTATACGCGTAACAGCTCTCAGACGAGCGACACTTTGCGGTCGCAGAGGGTCGCGCGACTCACGGCGACCGTAAAGTTTATGAGCGCGACCCTCTGCGCTACACCGCCACCGCAAAGTGTCGGTCGTCTGTAACTCTGTAAGACCGCTAACTCGTCCATATTTAAATGGTCTGAGATAGTGTATCTCTCTTAGCGCGAATGTATGAAGCTTCGTCTCTCTGCGGGATATTTAATCTCATGCCGTTAGCCCATTACTAACCGCTAGAGAGTGATAATTATTTAATCCGGATTGTCAAGGGTTGTACAAACCGCAAATTATATTTGTGAAACGTGACAAACGGTTAATGCGGTCGAAACTAAGCGTACCTAATAATTTATTTAATTTGCAAATTGTAGTTTTTATGTTAGATAAAACTAATTTTTAAACGGCAAAGGTAAATTTTTTACAGTCATCCATTTGTTTTTATTACTGACTAGCGGCCCGTCCCGGCTTCGCACGGGTGGACGTCTAATCTTTTCTAGCAATAAATATAGCCTATGTTACTCAGGGTGAATGCAGCTTTCTAATGGTGAAAGAATTTTTTAAATCGGCCCAGTACTTTTTGAGCCTATTCATTAATTACAAACATACAAAAATAGGTACAAATCTTTCCTCTTTATAATATTAGTGTAGATGTAGATTACAGGCTTGTATTTGTGAATTCATTCGATTATTTTCATAAATGTTCACAATTTGTTTGTGATTGCATTGCATTTATTATTGACCGATTGGACTACAGAACAATACATCATCGTTACCCGGATATTACATTAACTTATACAGGGTCCTTCTGAAATTAAATTAATTAAATATTTTAAGGGGATAAAGGGATAGCTAACAATAAAGTAGAAGGGCTCTTGCAGACGAGCGACACTTTGCTGTTGCCGTGGTGGGTCGCAGAGCGTCGCGCTCATACAGTAATTTATGGACGCCTGTCCCTTCGTGACACACGGAGACCGCAAAGTGTCGCTCGTCTGTAAGAGCGCTTACATTTTTCACCTCTTTGGAGTTCAATTCAAAAGATTATCTCTTTAGTATAAGTGGGCCGTGAGTCATTTGAGCGGTAGTTTAGTGAAAAATGTATAGATTTAATATCTGGTACTAAGTATTGTATCCATATGGAAGAGTACCTTCCCCCATCCAACCTGTAATTTTGATATCTTTATAAATTATTTTACTTAACTGTAATATTTTTTAACACCGATCGTGCCACATTTTTATGTACCTTTACTATGCTGGAACATACCTGGAACAAAACAGTTAAAATTTAATGTAATACTTATTTTAGGTAGTTAATTAATAAACGAGTCTCTTGTTATGTTCTTAATTAATTTTAGGTTATGGATACGGGTATGTTTTTGAAAATCTTGATTAAAGTGTAGCTAAGTATCACATTATAAAAGTAAACATAAGTGTCGAACACCGTGACGTGACCAAAAGCACAGTGAACTTAATTACCAGTAAGGAAACTCCGTCACACGGTACATACAGCATACAACATACAAATACCATTTATAACAAGAATATAAAAAACATTTTTATAAAATAGGTACGTAAATATGCCAGGATGTTTTAAACTTATTTGCTATTTGTTTATACGCCACGTTGAAATGAGATAATGACCGTAGTCGCCCCATACTCGCCCCCCCACTCACCTCCACCCACTCCCCGCTCACCCCTACTCACCCCCTAGCCCCCAAAGTAAATGAAAATTTTTAGATTCGATCTAGAAACCAATATCTGTGCTTTTAATGTGTCAGATTTTGATTTGAATATTTAGTTCTAAAGTTATCGCGGTTCAAAATTTTCCATACAAATCTTAAGTTAATCCTAGCATTAAAACTATTTATTTAAAAGGAAAACTGACACATTAAAAGTACAGAATAGATATTGGTTTCTAGATTATTCAAACAGTGGAAATATATTTACTAAAGGGAAAGACAGTAGGTAATGGTTAAACGTAATAGTATAAAAAACATAAATGTAAAAAAAATTCTAGATCATGTTTTAAAAAAATCATTGACTTTTTTTTGGTAAATACAGGGTCCTTCTCAATATGCTGACTGTTTTTTAAAGAGATGATCAAACCATTAAACTGAACAACTTTCTCTACGGGACCAACATCGAAATCGCGAAAAAAAATCATCTGTCCCATACATTTGGCTCTGCAGTTTTGTATTTAAGAGCTGATTTTTTGCCATAGAAAATTGAAAATCGATGTTGGTGCCATAGAAAAAGTTGTTCAGTTGTCTGATAATCCCCTTAAAAAAGTGTCAGCATATTAAGAAGGACCCTATATAGAAAGAGGGCGGAATTTCGTTTGAATGCAGCACTCTCAGATTTCGGAACATCCTGTACAAAGTACTTTTCATACGACATGCGTTACACACATGCTCAAATGCAGGTGTGAAGTTTCCTCCCTGCTACAATAGTACTAAGGCGAGGGACCGCAACCGGTTTCACAGACGACCTTTGCAACTCCAAATGTCGGAGCTCTTCTGTTAAAACTAGTTCACATCACAGATCTGACGGCTTTTTGTTGAAGCTTGTTTAAAGTCGTGCACGGCTTTTTATGTTATTAATTAACAAGCATTGGTTTAGACGTTTTTAATTGAAATTAACAAGATCTTGAAGTGGTTTTTTATTGTTACGAATTTTACAATTAAAATCAAGATTTTTTGTTACTCGTATGTTCCGAATTTGATGGATACACCCACGTACTAGTCATTTGCTTCGAGTTGGCCGTTCCCTCCCTTCCCGCTTCACCGTACCGCACCCCTAAGAGACCCTATTAAACGCAATTTTATAACCTTTAGCAACGCAACCACGTACGGCACGTCCGTCCCGATCACTAATATCGCTTTTAATTTTAAATTTTTATTTGCTTGTTATATTATTTTTTGTCGACGGGACCAGTTAATGTGCCTTTGACGAAATTTCGTAACGGTCATCGACGGCCAACTCCAAACAAACGGGTAGTACAACTTACGTTTTTAGAGTTCCGTACCTAAAGGGTACGGGAGCCTATTACTAAGCCTACGTTGTCCGTCCGTCCGTCCGTCTGTCCTACTCCTACCTAATTTAGGGCTCTTACTTTTGAATCGTAAGAGCCAGATAGTTGAAATCTGCATAGCAGGTATGTGCGTTTTTACAACGGATTTTCTAACAAATAATAATAAAGTCAGCTATTTGAGTTAGGCTGATGTAGGTGAGAAATCTGCGAAACTAAAGTGGGACTGGGCGGGGCATGTTTGCCGAATGCACACCGAGCGGTGGGCATCAATCGCCACTCAATGGGTGCCTAATGATGGTAGTCGAGGTCGAGGCAGACCCCGGAAAAGGTGGCGCGATGAGTTAGATGCCTATTGCAACGAATGGAAGGATACCGCATTGGATAGAGATATATGGAAGAGTTTAGGGGAGACCTTTGCCCAGCAGTGGGACGAAGTAGGTTAAAAAAAAAAAAAAAAATAATAATAATAAAGTCATAAAGTTTAAAATTAAGGGTGGTACTCATACTAGGAACTAGTTTTAATCATTGTTTTTTCTTCTCGCTCTATGGTAAAAACGGTAGTACATACAAGCGTCAAACTTGGTATGATTATAGAGCAAACTCTACAGTATAACAAAAAATAATAAAAACCGGCCAAGTGTGAGTTGGTTTCGTGGTATAGGTCCAGAAGAAAAAACAATTTTTTTGTACTTTAATATGGTGTGTGGTGGTGTGGTACGGAACCCTCAGTGCGCAAGTAGCCCGACTCGCACTTAACCGATTTTTATTTTTTTCTATCGAGCCAGGGCCCACCACACGTTCCATCGTAGTAACTCCTGACTCCTCTAAACCAGGACCAATACCTTGACACCCATGTTACCTTTACCTTATTTTGTACCGTTCATCATGTTATCAAACGAGACGCAATATTCGAGCACAGAATACTACAGGGTGAAATTGATATCATTAGCATCCTTTTAAACTAAGAGTCTACCCATCAAACTGGACAACTTTTACACTTGGAACAAACCGATCAGAGCAAAAAAATAATCAGCTGTCCCATACTAAACTGCAATGCCTACTCAACTCAATATGTAACAGCTGATTTTTTTGTGCTCCGATCGGTGTGCTCCCATAGTAAAAGTTGTTCAATTTGATGGGTAGACTCTTGGTTTAAAAGGATGCCAATGATATCAATTTCACCCTGTATCCTTTGACATTTTTATTTTTTATGTAACGCACTTACATGTAATTATGAATTTGATAATATGAAATAAATAATTATATTCTATTCTATTCTAATAGGTACTAAAGGATTCTATTATTAATTAAATATAAACACTGTAAAATATTAATAAAGCCAATATTTCCAGCCTTTTACTGAGTAAATACTAAGTCAAAACGTGCGCTTTGTATGAACATTTGTACTAAATAAAGAACTGTGACGTCATCAACATTTCATTACTTTTTAATGTTTATCTTGTTATTAAAAATAGTATTCAAGCTAAAAACCCAATGAAAATTGGAGTTTAGCGTTATTTTCTAACCTTTTTTTTAATGAGAAGATAAGAATAAAATATATTGTATCTAGTCAAGTACCCAATTAAAATTCAGAATGGATTAATGTCCCTCCTGCTAACAGCTTAAATTGTTTTACAAATTCGCTCTTTGTTCTTAAAAACAAAAAGGACGAGTTACAACTTAGTAACTCATCCAGTTTGTCTAACTTAACTCCCTCGAGGAGCTTAGTGCATGAAGTAGAAACTACTCAATTCTACTTTCTACTAACTTTCTAATAAAACTTGTTCTACCAAAGAATACATTTTAAACTTTGGCTTTGTACAAAAATGGGTTTTAAGCGAGCGTGGGAAGGTTTTTTATAAGTTTTACGAGTTTAAACTAGACTGTCTGGGCTAGCTTGGTTATGATTATATGAATGGATGTTAATAAATTAAATATACAGATCTACAGGGTGTAGCAATACACCCTAGTTATACTTAAGCGGGTGCTTCAGACCATCAAACTGAACAAATTTTACTATGGAGCCAACATCGAGAAAACATAAAAAACTCAGCTGTCCCATACAAAACTGCACTACCGAGCGAGCGATTCGACTAAAATGTATGGGACAGCAGATTTTTCTATTTTTTCTCAGTGTTGGCTCCATAGTAAAAGTTGTTCAGTTTGATGGTCTGAAGCACCTCCTTAAGTATTACTAGGGTGTATTGTTACACCCTGTTAGACCAAGACCAAGAAGTATTCTGCCCACTCTCACGTATGGTCACAGAAATTCCGGTGATCTGTGACCATAAGTGAGAGTGGGCAGAACACCATTCTGTGACAGAATAGATAATTTATGGAGAATAAAATGACGTGTCAAGTGGTGACATTCTTTCAACAACAAATAAAACTACATGTTTGAAACCAAACTTAATAAAAAGTGGCCCTAAATCTATTATAAAAAGGCTGAAAGTCACCCAAAGGGCAATGGAGAGAGCTATGCTCGGAGTTTCCCTGCGAGATCGAATCAGAAATGAAGAGATCCGCAGAAGAACCAAAGTAACTGACATAGCCCAAAGAGTTGCTAAACTTAAGTGGCAGTGGGCGGGGCACATTGCTCGCAGAACCGATGGCCGGTGGGGCCGAAAAGTTCTCAATTGGCGACCGCGTACCGGAAAGCACAGCGTGGGTAGGCCCCTCACACGGTGGACCGACGACCTGGTGAAGGCGGCGGGAAAATGTTGGATGAGGGCAGCGCAGGATTGGTCGTTATGGCGATCCTTGGGGGAGGCCTATGTCCAGCAGTGGACATCCATCGGCTGAGGTGATGATGATGATGATGACTAAGTCTATACAGGGTGAAATTGATATCATAAAGTCTACCCATAAAAGGGCCTATAAAAGGATGCTATTGATATCAATTTCATCCTGTATCTATGCACTAGGTTAATTAAGAATAGTCTGAATAATCAACGAGCGAATGTGCTGGCAGGTTAAGAGTTCAATGACATCACAAAACAAATCTAAAATCAATGGATTCTGGAATCCATTAACTTGTCAATTCGGCTATAAAAGTATTTAGATTAAAATCTACAAGATTCAATCAATTACATTTCATTGCACGTCAGTGCGTCTGCGTACAATAAATTGTTAAAATAAATTAAATAATCGAAACAGGCATGAGATCCATTCGATGTTTGACCGGCCCGGTAGCACAGTCGGTAGTGAACCTGCCTGCTGTGCCGAGGGTCGCGGGTTCGAATCCCGTAAGGGACAAATATTTGTATGATGAATATGAATATTTGTACCCGAGTCGTGGATGTTTGTATTATATTCTATATCGTTGTCTAGTCATCATATAACAAGTCCAGGCTAGATTCTGGTACTTTAAATGTGACTAGATAATTTGTGTGACATTGTCCAAGATATTTATTTATTTATGTATTTATTTATGTTAAATATTGTCCTCGGATGTGAAGAGGTTGTGATAGGCCTAAGGATGGTAAAACATTTATTTTAGGATCCTTAAACTATGACTTTTGCACTGGAATTTGTCATTTGCCTAAAACGTATAACCTTCTTCTTCTTTCTACTTTCATCGAGAATATTGTTTAGTTTGCTGGTCTTGTTATCCCCTTAAAAACCGCCAGCATTATAAAAAAAACGATTTTTTTGATCGATTAGGTTTGCAGTTTTAAATGGAAAATCAGATTTTGGGGATGAAATTGATACCATTAGCATCCTTTTAAACGAAGAGCCTACCCATGAAACTGAACAACTATTACTTTCCTATGATTTGCTCCCAAGCCGATCGGAACAAAAAAAATCTGCTGTTCCGTACTAAACTGCTGTTTTTTTTGCTCCGATCGGTTTGCTTTGCTCCCATAGTAAAAGTTGTTCAATTTGATGGGTAGACTCTCAGTATAAAATTATGCTAATGATATCAATTTCACCCTGTAGTATATGGGTGTAGAAAACTTGGAGCGAGATCTTGGAATAAGTAAACAAAATCGTCGACGACGAAATACAAATTCTTGTCTCTTACACAAACTTTTTTTTATTGTTGGACTATAGACTTATAGAGGCGGCTAATGGAGCGCTATTAGAGTGAAAAACACTTCGTGAGTGAACTTTGTAGAAATAAATGTAAGAGTTTTAAGATAACCATGAGGAAGGTTTGACAGGGATTATCTTAAAATATTGGTGGAGAATTCTGACTTCAATGTGTAGGTAGGTCTATACTTATATATACGGGTCCTTCTTAAGAGGGCTATCGGAGTCCAGTGGCACCCTTGTCACAATAATAAAGATTTCTCAATAAAGAAAGCCTAAATTAAAAAATGCTCAACAGATAAACTACAAAAGCCTTCAAGCCATTGTTATACAATACTTTTATAGGTTCTTAACATTCCACTTTTAGATAATTTCGAATACAAACAAAAGCGGCCGTTTTTTCTTCCTTTTCAAAATTTATATGTTTAGACCTTGAAAAAACATATGAAAGTATTCTATGAAAATAGCTTGAAGGCTTTTGTAGTTTATCTGTTGAGCACTTTTTTAATTTAGGCTTTCTTTATTGAGAAATCTTTATTATTGTGGCGAGGGCGCCACTGGACTCCGATAGCCCTCTTAATATGGTGACACTTTTTTAAGGGGATAATCAGACCGTCAAACTGAACAAGTTTCTCTACAGCACCAATAACGAAATCGCGAAAAAAATCTGCTCTTCCATACAAAACTGCAAATCTACTCGAGCCAAAAGTACGGGACAGCTGTTCTTTTTTCGCGATTTCTGTGTTGGTCCAATTGTTCAGTTTGACGGTCTGACCATCCCCTTGAATAGTGTCAGCATATAAGAAGGACTCTGGGCTGCAATCGCGGTAAATATTCTGTGATTGAACCGTTATTGGACTACGTACGAACCATAACTTTTGACACATTTGGTATTGTGCTAATCGCGGTACTGCTCTTGACAACCGTTAGAGCCGTTTTGACAAATCGCTCTGACGTTAAGGGCTGTCAGTTACATAGAGTTTAGTGCGATGCGGAATTCAGTACAGTTGAATAGTAATTGGATTGCACTGTGATTAGAACTGAAATTGGATAAGAATAGAACTTCGATGTTTTAACTTAGCGCAATCGGTCTCCCGTATAGGTATGTGGCTGGTGGAGGTGTGTGTGACTGTAACCCCTTTTCTAGTCATGCGGATCCGAGTGCGGGCAGGATGCGGGCGGTATTTTCTTGCACATGTACATTGCATAATGTAATCTTTTGGTACATCGAATGTAGCCAGCCATTAGTATAAGAGATAAGTGTACTTTTTACAACCATCATCAGCAAGGCTGATTCAGTGTTTATGGGATGTAGAGCATCTCTGTGATGGGGATGGACCAGGTCTGCCTGCATAACTCCAGTCGGTTTAGGAGTTACTGATGATTAAAGGTCTGTAAAAAATTTACGATCAGCTGCACGGCTGATCGTATGATACTGTTGTAGTGTGCACTGTAGCTATGTGAACAGTACAAAAACTGTCAAGTTCTGTCAGTCGGTTAAGGAGATACAGCCAGTCAAAGTTCCGACCTTTGAACGGCTGTGTCTCCTAAACCGACTGATGAATCATGACAGTTTTTGTACTGTTCACATAGCTACAGTGCATACTACAACAATAACATACGATCAGCCTTGCTGCTGATGGTTGCAAAAAGTACACTTATCTCTCGGAATACATGTACTTGCATAAAATGCATGCGCCCGCATGCTCGACCACGAGCGTCACTAGTTTATACAGAGTGTGTAAACTTTAATGACATACTAGCTGTTGCATGGCATACGTTGCAATATGCCCCTGTTTTCCCGACACACACTTGGTCGTTTTTTTCACAGCCTATGTTCATTATGGATAATGTAGCATTCTAATGGTGAAAGAATTTACTTTCATTCAATTTCAATCATATTGGTCCTGTAGTTTCGGAGCCTATTCAATACAAACAAACAATCAAATGTTTCTTCTTTATAATATTAGACAATAATTAGTGTAGATTCCTCGGGACTAAACTCGATATAGATAGTTGTATTTTTTATTTTATTACGACGATGGTAATATTTTGTAACTAACTTAATAACATTTAATAAACAAAGTATTTATTTTCAAATATTATGGATTTTAAACATGTTGCAGCCATGTTGTGTATGTTGTGTTGTGTTGTGTGTAGTCCCGCCCGAGACTGAATTTTTCAATCTTTAATTTGAAAGTATTTAATGACAAGGCGAAAATAAAATATAAAAAATCTGCTGTTGTATGTTTGTTCCGTTGTGTAGTTCGAGTAGATATTTTGAAGTTTTGTATTGTAATACAAAACTGCACAATATCTACTCGACCCAAATTAATGTCGCATTTGGGGGTTTCGATTTTAGCCCATTCAAGAAAATTGTTCAGTTTGATGACCCGGTAACATACAGGTGGTGTTGTTCAGCGACGCCCGTCTCAGAGATGTTTAGTACACACGATACTGATGCCACAAAAATATAAAAAAATACCCTAAGTTTTCATGGAAAAGTCCCCAAAATCTACAAATCAACCGCAGTCAGCAAATCAGCGCCCAAACGTCGCGAAATTTTTTACACAAATTAAACAAAACTTTTTTTTCAGTAAAAGGTAAATTGACGCGAAATTTTATTTTTAGGAATAACCATTTTTCAGACTATCACTACCTACTGAGTCGCGCGTCGCTGACCAAAACTACACACCCTGTATTAAAGACTGGCACAAAAACACGGTTTATTCACACTGGGTTTTAATTTGGCCTAACTGGCGCCTTAATAACCCAAAAACAATTCCTCATCTATGTCACTTAGTATCTCTCCACCATAAATAACATCCCTTTCTACACAATAGTGACGACGTCACAACTTAATGTGTCACATGTGGGTGCTGATTAATGGCGGTCAAGCCGTTAATTATTAAATGTGTAATTTGTGGCGAGATGAGTAAAAACGCGTCAGGCGGTAGGGCTAGTATGACAAGCACGACAAAGCGACGAAATGAGAAAACCGTCAACCGTTTTTGGCATACGTAAACAAAGTCAGAGTCAGAGGCACGACTCGATATTTCTCATTTTGTCGGGAGTGGCATCCTACGGAGAGCGCTTAAAAGTACCTAGTTATTATAGTATTCAATTGTAGTTAAGTCTCTGAGTACCCCGTAATCCCGTATGGAATTACGGTCGTATAGTCCAGTCAGTTTACGAGGTTTTGTTAGGAGGGGTGGGAAGCAATTATGTATGGGACTATTAAACTGTAACAGGCACCATTTAGAGACAACAAAAAAATCGCTTCGCAACATAGAAATTAAAATTTTATCTCCCGGAAGGCTTGTTTAACAATTCTAAATTATTTAATTGACTTTTGAGCAATAAAATATCCATTGAAATTAAAAAAACTAGTACCTTATTTATTAGAAAATACTAACGTATTTTTCAAGGCTGTTAGAAAGTGCTTTAAATGGTCTTACGTAATAAATGAAGAACACCTTTCATGATCACGAACTCTAGCACGCTGACCCGAAAATTCTCTGATAATAACGTGACCACTCTATGTAAATATTATGCAGAAATTAATTATCTCAGTCAATGATACAATACACTTTTGGTAAGTTTGTGTTTGACATGAAAGTAATTACATTACAGTTCTCTTATGAAAATAATTAATTAAAAATGTGCACCGATGCATTTCCATGTTAATTGCACAACGCATTCATATTGTCATCAAAAGTGCTTCATGTCCTGGTACCGACAGAAACACTGTACGATTTTTCCACAAAGTTGAGTTGAATGAACAATGTATTTATTGTTCTTGAATAAATAGTAGAAATAGGTCTACGGTACCCTGAAAAAAATGGAGTTTATAATGGCCTATACCTATATTCCGAAATATATATTTGAATTTGAATTGGCATTTTTTTTTTTTATTAACTATGGGTTTGCTCTTGACCTCAATCCAGTCCTCAGGACGAAGATGGGGTCGAAGATGTAGCGAGCTTACCCAGAATAAGCCTATTCACTCGTACTTTAAAGGAATTCGGGTTGTAAGGAACCACTGACGCAGGCAGGGCATTCCACTCCTTGGCTGTGCGCATTATAAAAGAATCGGAATGGCGCTTGGTGCGGATATGTGGGATGTCAACCAAAAAAGGATGATATCCCGCGGTGCGTCTGGAAGTCCGATAGTAGAAAGGGGAAGGTGGGATGAGCTCATGTAGCTCTTGGACACACTCACCGAAGTACAATCTGTAGAAGACCGACAAGCAGGCTGCTCTGCAGCGGTGGGCTAGGCTATGAAGCTTGGTCTCCACCAGTTTACTGTCGCCAATGAGCCTCCTGGCTCTGCGTTCAACCGAGTCCGAACCGAGTGGATAATACAGTATCCGGAAAACAACTTGAAAAATGGGCGAGGGTGATATACAGGGTGTAACAAAACACCCTAGTAATACTTAAGGGGGTGCTTCAGACCATCAATCTGAATAACTTTCACTATGGAGCCAACGTCGAGAAAAAATAAAAAAATCTGCCGTCCCATACATTTGAGTCGAGACGATACTGCAGTTTTATATGAAAGAGCGGATTGTTTTTTCGCCATTTCGATGTTGGCTCCATAGTGAGAGTTGTTCAGTTTGATTGTCTGAAGCACATCCTTAAGGATGTTTTGTTACACCCTGACTCACCCTGTATAGGGTCCTTCTTAATATACTGACACTTTTTTAAGGGGATGATCAGACCGTCAAACTGAACAACTTTCTCTATGGCACTAACATTGAAATCGCAAAAAAAAAATCATCTCTTCCATACAAAACTGCAAATTTACTCGAGCCAAATGTATGGGATAGCAGATTTCGATGTTGGTCCCATAGAGAAAGTTGTTCAGTTTGATGGTCTGATCATCCCCTTAAAAAAGTTTCAGCATATTAAAAAGGACCCTGTATGCACAAGCGCTTTCATTTCACCAACAATTTTATTCTGCGCAGTCAAGATCTTGCTCAAGATGTTTGCCGGTCATTATGCATTTATAAAGAGATATACCTACACCATTATTTTCTTAACATTAGCTGCGCTAAAAACACAGTCCATTCCACAAACGTTTCACTTTTATCAGATGAATTTTTCACGCACTTTTGTATGAATGCATTGTATGTTTGTTTGTTGTCACCGTGGCATTGCTTCGTCACGCTTACTGCCGGGCGGGCCGCGACAGAGATCGTTAAATGTTATCGACAATCTCTTATAGCTACTTATAGCTGCAATCTCTTATAGTGCAGTGTATGGCGTTCTACAAACATGAGTAATACGAGTGAGCACATGGCGAGTTTGCGAGCACTCCTTTTTAGGGTTCCGTACCCAAAGGGTGAAAACGGGACCCTATTACTAAGCCTATGTTGTCCGTCCGTTCGTCCGTCCATCCGTCCGTCTGTCCGTCTGTCCGTCTGTCCGTCTGTTCGTCTGTCCGTCTGTCCGTCTGTCCGTCTGTCCGTCTGTCCGTCTGTCCGTCTGTCCGTCCGTCCGTCCGTCCATCTGTCCTACCTATTTAAGGCTGTAACTTTTGAACCGTAATAGCTTGATAGTTGAAATTTGTCAAAAAATGTCAAAAAGTTTAAAATTAAGGGGGGTTCTCAACAAGAAACTAGTTTTTATCAACGTTTTTTCTTCACGCTCTATTGTAAAAACGGTAATACATACAAGCGACAAACTTAGTGTGATTCTAGAGCAAACTCTACAGAATAACAACAAATACAAAAAACCGGCAAAGTGTGAGTCGGTCTTGCGCTAAAGGTCACGGACAAAAATATTTTTTTTTCTAAGTTAATAATGTTGTGTTCTGTGGTGGTGTGGTACGGAACCCTCGGTGCTCGAGTATCCCCACACTTGACCGGTTTTATTTAGGTTCCATAGACAAATAAAGAACTCTCGTCCAAATCTGTCTGTCTGTATACCCCACCTCAGTAATCTTGATAATTAGTTTATTCTTACTTTCATTCAACGGTTTGCTGGAAGAAACCTCTTTTAGAGTTAAGCTCTCCTTTGTACATCACGACTTACTATTGTCATAATTATGTTGGTTTTGTGTACAATAAAGAATCTAAGAGAAAATATAGCTTCAGACCCGGTTCCCATACAAAAAAAATCTTTAAAATATTTTGACAAAGCCTGCTGCAGATTTAAAGCTTTTTTTTGTGTACTAACACATGTTTGACACATTGCTACGTCATTCCATAACAAATGGGACAAAAATAGGTAAGCAGTGCGAGCGAGACAGGAATACGCCACTGCGTACATTTTCCGCCACGCTTCCTACTCAAAGGGGGTGAGGTTAAAATTGGTAGAAGTCAGAGACTGGCCCCGTTTCGGACTGTGCCACGACTTAACTTAACTTAACTTAACTTAACTTAACTTAACTAAATTTGTCCTGTCACTTTCTAAAATAAGATTAAGGAAAGAGACAGAAAACCATCAGCTGACTTTAGTGCTGTCAAAGTGACGTTACACGCCCAAAAACGCTTTAAATAAGATGGCGTACATTATGATGGCATCTTATTTTGGGCGTGTAACATCACTTTGACAGCACTAAAGTCAGCTGTTGGTTTTCTGTCTCTTTTCTTAATCTTATTTTAGAAAGTGACAGGAATAACTTTAGTTAAGTGGTGGCACAGTCCGAATCGGTACCACTGTCCGTACTGTACGAGTAGTATTACAAACTCTTTCTTATAAAGTGGTTCGAATAAAATAATATTCAAGAGAATATCTTAATAACTCTTACTACCAATGTTCTTTGAGTATCCCTAACATTTATTCAAGCACATCCATTTCAATTACCCTTTATTATTCAAAGATAAATGTAGTGTAGTTGTAAGATCAAACAGAAATCAACCGCCAAGGCGAGACGTGCATCCCACGCGTTCGCTCGTAAAAAGGAAGTAAGAATGAATTACGTACACATTCACTCCTACATTTAACTGTGCTTTTGGTTCGTACTTTTATTATGTACTAGATGACCGCGGCGAACTTCGTACTGCCTTAGAATCTTCCCGACACACACTTGACCGTTTTTTTAGCCTATGTTCATCACGGATAATGTAGCATTCTAATGGTGAAAGAATTATTCAGATCGGACAAGTAGTTTCGGAGCCCATTCATACAAACAAACAAACAAAAAATCAAATCTTTCCTCTTTATTATAATACTAGCTGTTGCCCGCGACTTCGTTCGCGTGGACATTTCATTTTTTTTGTAAATTTTCCAATGTTTTTAATAGTTATTCTGCTATTCGGGACGGAGACAAATACAACAAATCAAAAATAATGAAAATCAGTCCAGCCGTTCTCGAGTTATGTGTTCGAACAAACCCGACTTTGTTTTATAAATACAGGGTGAAATTGATATCATTAGCATCTTTTTAAACTAAGAGTCTATCCATCAAACTGAACAACTTTTACTATGGGAGCAAACCGATCGGAGCAACTAAAAAATCTGCTGTTCCATACTAAACTGCAACGTCTACTCGACTCAAATATATGCAAACGCAGATTTTTTTGTGCTCCGATCCGTTTGCTCCAATAGTAAAAGTTGTTCAGTTTGATGGAGAGACTCTTAGTTAATGATATCAATTTCACCCTGTAGATTAGTATAGACTACTGAATTTATTTAAAATATCCTTGTACGATTCTTATGTGGAGTCAATGGCATAAACTCATAGATTTTCCAGGGCTGCAGGAATTTATTACGTCACTCGGGGATGCTCTCTTCTTGCATATGTAGACACAATGTTTGTCTACTGGACAGCGTGTAGGTGAACTCTATGCTACGGTCACGGAATATATAAGAGTTTACAACTACGGTGAGAGAGGTCATGCACACAATCTAGTTTCTATCGTAGCGCGATTGTCTTTGTATTACGTAGGGCATAAGAAAAAAAAAACGGTCATGTTCGAGTCGGGCTACTAGCTTGCCGAGGGTTCAGTTTCTGTACAAAACCACACTGAAAAAAATGCGAGCCAACTAAGAAGTAGGTATTTTCTCTTAATTAGCACCAAAATAATTGAAATGACGTTACTATTGTTTACTAAAAACAAAAGATGGTAGTTGTAACAACAAGCCGAATTCGTTTAACAAAGTTCTCTTAGTCAGAGAAGTCATGATGTTGACCGGCTCATATGGATTCATGATGTATGATTATCATAAACAAGATCTTGGTAAACACATTTTCTTTTCAGTGCACCAAACAACAAACCTACTAAAAAAAAACTCTGGGACCTTTAGCACGAGACCGACTAACACTTGCCCGGTTTTTATTATTTGTTATTATATTGTAGAGTTTGATCTATAACCACACCAAGTTTGACACTTGTATGTATTACCAGTATTACCATTTTCACGATAGAAGAAATAAACGTTGATAAAAACTAGTTCCTTGTATGAGGAACCCCTTAATTTTTGACATTTTAATATTTTTTAGCAAATCCGCCATTATAACGCACATTCTGTGAAAATTTCGACTATCTAGCTCTTACGGTTCGAAAGTTACAGCCCTAAATAGGTAGAACAGTCGGACGGACGGACAACGTAGGCTTAGAAATAGGGTCCCGTTTTCACCCTTTGGGTACGGAACCCTAAAAACGTAATCATAGTCGATACCTTTTCATGTGGAAAGAAATACAGTAACATGTAAAACAGTGCATTAACATACGAACTAGTGTTGTTTTACGATGGTAGTAATACATATTCATGATATATCATCACACATCGTTTAAGGGTTACTGTTTAACATTTCATGAGGTTACAGCCCTAGACCCGGTCGTGCGAATGATTTAGTGGAGTTTCTTAAGGAGCCACTGGCAGACGAACTAGCAATACTTCTTATAAACATTAATTTTAGAATAGTCTTCTACTGGATATATACATTTAAAAAGTCCAGAGAGAAAAATGTTTAAAAAATAAAGGAAATTCAATCATCATCGTCTCAGCCGATGGACGTCCACTGCTGGACATAGGCCTCCCCCAAGGATCGCCATAACGACCGGTCCTGCGCTGCCCTCATCCAACGTTTTCCCGCCGCCTTCACCAGGTCGTCGGTCCACCGTGTGAGGGGCCTACCCACGCTGCGCTTTCCGGTAGGTACGCGGTCGCCACTCGAGAACTTTTCGGCCCCACCGGCCATCGGTTCTGCGAGCAATGTGCCCCGCCCACTGCCACTTAAGTTTAGCAATTCTTTGGGCTATATCAGTTACTCTGGTTCTTCTGCGGATCTCTTCATTTCTGATTCGATCTCGCAGGGAAACTCCGAGCATAGCCCTCTCCATTGCCCTTTGGGTGACTTTCAGCCTTTTTATGAGGCCTTGAGTGAACGACCACGTCTCTGTTCCATATATCATCACTGGCAACACACACTGGTCGAAGACACGTTTCGTTTTAAGACACTGCGGTATTTAGTAAAGGAAATTCAATGAATGTGGGAAATATAGGCCGACTCGACGATCGATCGATCAAATGCTGGGCAGAAGAGCCATATCACAAAAGCGATTTTTGTGCGATGCTGTAGCAATCGCCCCGTAATTTTTACTGCGTTATCGCTGTCACATCGCCTCGATTCCAGCGCTACACGGTTAATCTCAGAAATATCGCAGCGATGCGATGTTGCGGCTGAATTGCAGCGATGGCACAACGATGTCGTCCCAGCAGCGCCTACGTGCAGAAATAGCTTGTGTGATATGGCTCTAATAACGAATTATAAAGATTAAAGACTTTTTAAAACTGTAGTATAGTTCTAGTGGAATTTACAAGTCACTCAATTATGGATCGCTTATAGTTGCTTGTTTTGCCCCACTAGAGAGCACATCTGACTGCCTGTTAAAATATTGATTTTGTCTTTGTAATTAAAACTGCATAGAAAATTAAGTTTGTGTAAATTAGTAGTTGCGTTAGTTGCTACTACTGTAGGCGCCTTAAAGGTTGCTGTTTAATGTTTCATGAGGTTTCAACAGTTACCATCAGCTTTAGTTGTGATTTAGAAGAGCTTTGACATAGTAGGGTCGACCAGTCCATCAGGGGGCAATGTTTACGCTCTCTGTTATAATACAATTGCAAAGGACAGTCGACAGGAAAGCTGACAGCTTCCTCCAGTAGCGGATAAGCCTAGCAATCCAAAAGGGGAATGCTGCCAGCCTCCTGGGCCGGAGCCCCAAGGGTTTTTTGTTTGCAGGGTTTTTATTTACAGTTTTTTTGCGAATTTTCCTTTGTGCCTTTGGGAAAGTTGTTCAGTATCATTGGTACAATCGCCCCTTACAATAATACCACTGTTTACCCTAACACCCTACCTACATATAAATTGTATTAGGAAACAAGATTAAAACCCGGAAACATGCTGCTGCTGAATCTCAATTCGACTGTCGTTTTACTAATCGATAAAGTTAATTACAGTTCATCTCATAGTCATAGGTCGTATCTACGCCAATGTAGCAGAAAATAAAAACGAAATAAAGCAAGAATCTGACAGGCAATACCAACTTATTGAGTGGAAATCCCTTTGATCGCGCCTCGCTAGGTACGAACGTGTTACAAGCTTACAAAATTACAAAACATCTCTACACAATGCACGTCGCGACGTGACGGGAATATAGTTCAAACATTTTACTTTTTTGGCGATATATTCAAATTTATCTTCACAAGGAAAAAATATATAGAAATAGCTCTACAGAAACTCTCTGACGACGTAGAAGATTTTTATAAAGGCTCCAAAGGTTGATTTGCAAATAAAGGCTTTGGTGTATTTTCATTTACAGGCTGTTACAGAAAGGTGTGGTCATCTTTTAGGGGTGCTTCAGATGAATCTGAACTACTTTTACTATGGAGTCAATATAGAAATCGCGATAAAAACATCTGCTCTAGTTAGACTGTAGACAAGACACATGGTGCGAAAACTTTCTTGCGGGGCGGACGCAACACTAAGCGCTCTCACAGACGAGCGACACTTTGCTGTCGCCGGGTACCGGGTGTCGCGGAGTGTCGCGCGACCGTATAATGAGCGTATGTATGAGCGCGACGCTCTGCGACCCACCGCGACAGTAAAGTGTCGACTGACTTTCAAGGCACATTGCTATAGCACAAAAATGAAGGTCGGTTCTCCAAATGGCCTACTCCGTCGTTTAACATCTACCAATTGTGGAGCTCACCCAGACGTCCTCCGCACGACAGGCCTGGCGCTTTGCTTCTCCGCCGGCGAATATACGTGCCCAGTTTGGAATCGATCCGTACACGCTGGGGTTGTTGATGTCGCGTTAAATGACACGTGCCGCATAGTTACTGGTTGCCTCAAGCCGACCCCTCTCAATAAAATCTACCCTTTGGCTGGAATAGCTCCCCCTGGAGTTCGGCGGGATGTGGCTTGCTCCATAGAGAAATATAAACAAGAGCATGATAGTCGACATCCTCTATAGAGCCACCAAATCCCACAAGCCCGCCTCAAGAGCCGTAGGAGCTTCCAGCGCTGTACGTCGGCTATAAATGACGACCCATCTGTCACTAGATGCACTCTGTGGAAGGAAAGGGCACCTCCACCAGCTGAATTTATTTCCCCACAGGAATATCTACCTCCCGGGCACAATCTGCAATGGCCAGTGTGGAAGTCTTTAAATCGGCTTCGCACTCAAGTTGGCCGTTGCAGACAAAGTTTATTATGCAACTGGGGTTACAGGGACCCTGGCCTAATGCAGTGCGATTGCGGCGAGCCTATTCAGTCGATGGCGCACCTGCTAGAATGCCCGTTGTGCCCAAACACCAGCACGAGAGAGGACCTCAATAAAGCTACACTGGACGCTGTCAGGCTGGCCGAATATCTGGCCAATAAAATATAGAAATAGTAGAACAATTGACACGAAAAGAAGAAGCAAAGTGTCGCTCGTCTGTAAGAGCCCTAAGAAATTCATATCGAATGAACGCGCTCTTAGGAATCACAGTTTTGTATGGCACAACTGTTTTTTCTTTTCGCAATTTCGGTGTTGGTTCCGTCGAGAAATTTGTTTAGTTTGATTGTCTATGTACCCCTAAATACTTAGACAATTTAATAGTATGGACGCGTAACGCGTGCAATTCTCCTATCAAAATTTTCTGCCACTTTTTGCGGGGGGCGAGGTAACATGAAATTCGCAACTTTGGATTTTATTCCCTATAATTTTAGATTCTAATTTTGAATGTTAAAAATCATGAAAAGTAGTCTCGTGTAAACCCTAAACGTTCTAAGTTCAAAATTATTGTTTCGCAATTATAGGCTGTCTTGTTTAGTGATAAGGTATAAAATTGAGTGTAAATGCACAGGATCAATTAGTCTCATACCGTGGCAGAGGGGAAATGCTACCGCAAGGCCAGTCCTTGCTATTAAATTGTCTAAGCCTAAATATGACCACACCTTTCTGTAACCTCCCTGTATATCCCTTCCTCCCCCCTCGGAGAATATACCTAATTGTGAGCATAATATGCTATGTGTCTTGAATGAACGCGATTCTTGTTTCAAATGTTGTTAACCAATAAAACATTCGAATAAAATGTAGCCTTGTATTCAGCCGCAGTTTGCCGCAGTTGAGCAAAAAGTCAGTAAAAATCTCCAAACACCTGCTAGTTTCGCTTAAATAACTTGCCAAGAACGAATCGAACCCGAACATTAAATGGTTCTATAGGCTTAACATGAGTTTGCACTGTAGCTGTAGTAGTTAAACTGAAGTAGTTTTACTTCCACTTTGGTATTAGCTGAACTCTGATTATTATAGTTATTAAGATCGAGGTATTTGGATTTTTTTAAAGGTCATTGGGTCTGACCCAGCTAAATAAATTTTTCCTACACAAACCAAATTGGTTTTAAAATGTTTAGTATTAACCCACATTCAATTTTATGTAGTTATTTATTAATTAAACCATGGGAAAATATACTAAATGTACTATAATACTAAAATATACAAAATGTACGAAAATGTCTAAAAATACAAAATGTAAGTACTAAAATGTACTAACATGCACTAAAATGTACTAAAATGTACAAAATGTAAGAAAATGTATTAAATGAACGAAAATGTAAAAAAATTACCAAAATATTACATTTTTCTTTATTAGTTTTTGGCCTGAATCCCATCTAAATTAATGAGACATATAGTATATTCATGAACTAGAGACATTTATCTAAACATCCTATACTTTTTTCTCTAGGTCGTGGGTATAGGTTTCATACTAAGGTGCCCAGTGACCTTCGGCCTTTCTTTACGCTACATACGTACCTTCTGCAAGGGAACGTGATAAAATCTGTTCTAAATGATATTCATGGTGTAATGGACAGCCCTCCGCACTGAAACGGTGAACTCAGACCATCAAACTGAACAACTTTCACTATGGAGCCTACATCAAGAAACGCGAAAAACAATTAGCTGTTTCATACAAAACTACTCCACCTTCCAGACTTAGATGAAGCTTAGATGTATGGGACTGCAGTAGTGATGCAACGAATACAAATTTTACGAATACGAATATTGATTCTACTACTCGGCGAATACGAATACGAATAGTGAAAAATAATTTAAAAATGTTTAAAATACACTTTAATCATCTTTAATGATTATTTCACAATCAAAAGAAATAGCTGGTGAAGTATGGTCATTTAAAAAACCGACAAAAATACTTAATTACGAATGTCTTTCTAATATTCGGCGAATACGAATATCCGATAATATGCTGCTATTCGGCGAATAGATACGAATATTCGTTGCATCACTAGACTGCAGATTTTTTTTCCTGAAGTAGGCATCATAGTGAAATTTGTAGGTACAGTTTGATGGTCTGACTTCCGCTATTAATTGTTAGACCTTATAGTTATAAGACACCCTATATATATATGAGCAAACACTATTGAGGCCAAACCATTTTCTTTGTCCAGACTCTCCAAGACCCTTTCAAGAAAGGAACCATAACAAGCGGTGGCATTCTCTGGCACAGCTCCAAAATTATTCATACTCTCATACTCCTTTATTTAGTCAAAAATATCAGTGTCAAAGGCTTTGTACAGAACCCTCGTTATCCCGCGTCGGGTAACATTGTCATTGTGACCACACAATGGGGAATACTAAAACGAATTCATTCACAATAATAACAAGTCACAGAGTAGAGATAAACAGCATTATTAACTGCCTTTGTGTTCTAATGGTTAAGGGCATTGGGCTCTCGACACGGAGCCGGAGGTTGTGGGTTCGATTCCTAAGGGGGACACCTAGTGATATGTCACATTGTGCGTTTTTCCCCAGTTGGTTATTATTATTTTTTATTATTTTATTATTTATTACATAAGTTACATTGAACACTATGACAATGAATCCCGCAAAACCAATTGCTCGGTTTGTTTGTGGGAGCTACAATCACGCTCAAGCTATTTTTAACTATAATTTTAGTGTAGGTCTGTATACATTATACAGCGAACGTTGCAATACAATAATTTTACCTGTCATTACACATTTGAACATGTATTTTCTTAGTTTTTAGGTAATGCTATCCAATAGGAATGTATTTAACAGTCTAGAAAATTTACGCTTGTTCGACTCATTCCAAATAATAGTAGGTTAGGACATTGCCTGCAATCAGCCTGCAGAGAGATATTACCTCGAGCCTCGTTCAAATACTTCATCATACAAACAGTAAATTGCTAATATTATAATATACGAGCTTTTACCCGCGACCTCGTCCGCATAAATTATATACCAGATTTGAAGTCAGATGATAAGCTATCAAACAAAAAAGTTTCATCAAAATCAGTTCAGTAGTTTTTGCGTGATACTCGAACAAACAAACACCCAAACAAACAAACAAACAAACAAACAAACGAACAAACAAACAAATAAACAAACAGACAGACAAAAAACCCAAAAATTGGTGATTTGGAATCAGGGACAGGTAAAAACCATGTCGTAATTTTTTTTTTGTAAATATCTTCAATGTACAGACACACTTCGGTTACAGTTTTATAATAGTTTAGATGTATAACTCGAGCTACTGTTATTTTTGTATTCTGTGTGAGAGATTCGAGGGAACTTTGTGTTGTATCGCCACGTAACATGTTCTAAAACGTTGAGCGGTAAAGACAATCGTCATAGTACACTTTTGTGGGGTTTCTATTTCGAGTACAATTGGTAAATTAACGTTTATAATACAACAGTTAGAGAAGTTACATCTGTTTATTGCTATTTTAGATTATTTGGTTCTTCCGTTGTTTATGTGAAGTCTACCAATTGGGCACGTGTGGTGGACTAACGCCCATACCTTCCTTGAGTGTACGCCTGGGCCCTACAGTGGGACGTTTATAGGCTGATCTTGATGGTTCTATCGATTTTCTCCGTGGTCAACGGTCACCCAAATGGTTTTTAAGTGGCGACCTCTTGCCAAAAGACGCTCTGTTTGAAGTTATCGGGAATAGTGGTTTCCAAGTGACGGCCCGGTAGCACAGTCGGTAGTGAATCTGCCTGCTGTACCGAGGGTCGCGGGTTCGAATCCCGTAAGGGACAAATATTTGTATGATGAATATGAATATTTGTACCCGAGTCATGGATGCTTGTATCTATATATGTATTCTATATCGTTGTCTAGTCATCACAAGTAAAGGCTAGATTCTGGTACTTTAAATGTGTCTAGATAATTTGTGTGACATTGTCAAAAAAAAAAAAAAGTGTTGACCTTTTACCGGAAAACGTTTTGTTGGTCGGAAATAAAAATGGTTCTCATGCTCATGTCATGAGACGAGACGATCTTTATTATATGAGGCCCCTGGGCCGGTCGCAGGGTTAATTGTCCCCATCTGGCTCTTTTGACGGTCCCGGAAAAAAGTAAGTAAATTGTAGCCTGTGCTGTGGGATCCTACTGTAGGGCAAAAGCCTCCTCTCACGTATTAGTATGAGATGAAATCGGCCATACTTTACCATGCCAGCGAGATTGGGGGATCCAAGTGAATGTTCCACTTGCTGTCAGAGTACTAGAAGTTTTTTGGCTATAATTGACTTGTGACGTCGTCGCCATCTAACGGTCACTTTCCAGAACCACCAGCTAAACGTGGCTTCCTTCCGCAGTACGGAGCTGCTTGAGCTAAATACCACTAAAACTGACACCCTTTCAAATCGTTTCAAACATCGAAGTTAGCTCTTTTAAACATTAACAGTCTTCTTTCTTATCGTGTGAGCAACATGCAATGGTGTCAGAGTTTTTCAGACCGCCTTACGGCTTCTGACGTGGTTTTTTATGTAACGACTCCCATCAAACATAGTAGCCGGGACCAACGGCTTAACGCGCCATCCCAAGCACGGGATCATCTTTCTTTTCAGACAATCTGATGAATTCAGCCTGCAATGTCCTAACCAACTGGGGAAAAACGCACTAAGTGACATATCACTAGGTGTCCCCCGTGGGAATCGAACCCACGATCTCCGTGTCGAGAGCCCAACCCAAGGAACACGTAAGCTATATAGCAGCTGTACAGAAGCCGCATAAAGGAAATTTCCTTCCAGCTACTGTGCTGCTGCTATATAGCTTGAGTGTTCCTTGAGAATGCTTTTAACCATTAGACCACGGAGGCAGTTACTAATTAACAGTAATTTTAGTATTTAGGACAATGTTTTCCAAAACTCTGTCACGTAATACAAATCCTGTAAATGTGGTGAGAGAGGGGGTGTGATATAAAAAACGTGCGGGTTGAAGCCTTATGAAGGCGGTCGGACACGCTCCGACTAATATTTTGGACAGGCAAGGTCGAGGTCGTACCTTCAGTGAGTTCTATCTTTGTACAGGTAGGTATATGTCGGTAGGTACGGCGGTAATCATTTTGCTGAGAGAAAGGTTTTGAGTTAAGAGGGTACCGAGACTATTGTGCTGCCCTCAATCGTATTTTTTTTTATTTCTAAACAATTAAACAACATTTACAAAAAACAAGAATGTCACGTTGTAGTCCTGATTGGCTTTCAATTTATCGAAACAATACGAATTATTATGTTTTATGCTTGTAGGTAAAATCGTTAAAACCGCCATAAGTGGCCACTTGTTTTTTGGAAATATTGTTTAATTGTTAAGAAATAATAAAAATACGATTGGGGGCAGCACAATAAGCTCGGTGCAGCCTTAAATTTTCGATGATTTGGTTCGGTGATATTTTGAGCTTTTCGAGCGTGATGGCCGACTTAGGTACTCTTGCCTATATTCGTGAGAGGAGTCTTATTCTTTGCCTGCAGTGGGATCGTATACAATACAGGCTAATAATAATAAAAAGATACTTTTTATACAATTAGTAGAGCAAACTTTCTTAGAAGATGTCAGCAGTACGAGAAAATACACACATAGGTACCTAAATGTGGGTACATATATTTTTAACATTTCGAAATAGATTGACTTTTCAAGTGGTGACAGGTGGCAAGCCTACCTAATTAATAATACATACATACAAAAAAACACTACCAACACGACATAGGAAAAAATTCAATTTACCTACGTAATTTTTAGGCTTCCGTACCCAAAGGGTGAAAACGGGTCCCTATTACTAAGCCTACGTTGTCCGTCCGTCAGTCCGTCCGTCCGTCTATCCTACCTATTTGGGGCTGTAACTTTTGAACCGTAATAGCTAGATAGTTGAAATTTTAAAAGTTATAAATTAAGGGGGGTTCTCAAAAGAAACTAGCTTTTATCAACGTTTTTATTTCTTAACGCTCTATCGTAAAATCGGTATATACATACAAGCGTCAAACTTTGTGTGATTATAGAGCAAACTCTACAGAATAACAACAAATACTAAAATCCGGCCAAGTGTGAGTCGGTCTCGCGCTAAAAGTCCCAGACAGAAAAAGTTTTTTTTTTAAGTTAATAATGTTGTGTTCTGTGGTGTGTTACGGAACCCTCGGTGCGCGACTAGCCTGACTCGCACTTGACCGGTTTTATTAGTTTCCAGTTGCATCTACCTATACGTACGATAGTTCGTTCGTACGTTCTTATAAATAAGTGTAGATTGCACCCATTTTGAAGTTCTTATTTATATACATCATCCTTTACAATAGGTAAATATTATCACCAGCACAATGCTTAACAAGACATTCGTGCACTGCCAATGAAGATATTTATACAAAACATTTTGAATATTATTCTTTACAATATTATGAGTTGAATAGAATAACCATTGTTAACGCTGTAAGCCTTTTAGCGTGGATAAGTCCATGTTTTTGTATGTATAATAATGTTATTGTAATTGTTATGTAAATACGAGCAACTTGATTCAATATTATTTTACAGATGTTAAAACCCGTCAACGTTAAGTTGGGCCCTGATAATGAAATTATGATACTGCAGGGTGAAATTGATATTGTAAGAACTGCTGCTGACTTCTGGAACCACTGGCTCGGCAATGCCCACGTATAACGTCACTTAAGTCCACTCTCGCCGACGGCTCTGGTGCCACTGACCCAGTGACATATACATGAACACACGAGACAGTGTACTTACATACACTACATCCCTCCCTTGTTGAATTAGTTTAATAATAAAACATTATTTGTATCGACCAAATCTTTTATTTGACAATATTAATAAACCATAAATCAATAAAGCATAAGTTTTAGTCTACAGTGTTCGGATTTTCTGTTTCTGAACCATCCAGATGTCAATAGACCTATTTTCTGTTTCTGAACCATCCAAATGTCCATAGACCGTCGTCCATTGGCCCTCAATCTTTTTTAGGTCAACGACATTTCTTCTTAATCTCTGGCTAGTTTGATCATTCCTCACGGTAACATCACCATGATTCGGACTCTCTATCGTATGAGAAATGGGGTTAAAATCTGAACTGAGCTTATTTGTCTTTTCCATGTTTTTGATATAAACTTTATCTCCTTCACATAAATTTGAATCTGCAGCTCGTCTCTTCCTGTCACCATACTCCTTCCCTTTTCCTTTTGAGCCTTGTCCCAAATATTTTGTAGCCTTTCACAGACTCGCGTCCCAATCCTATTCGTAAATAGCCCTCTTTACATTTTCTTTGTCATTTCCTGAAGCCTGCGTTATATCTAACAAAACACACAAACAGGATAGAGGATCAGCTATATTTGTTTTCCCTGGCTTTTAGATTACCGTATACTTGTACGATTGTAGTATCAATACCCATCGTTCTATCCGAGTATCTCCAAGCTTCTTTTCGCACAGCAACTGCCTCTTTTTCAGTCTGGCTATTCTACCGTAAACATTCTGTTAGCTATACTTCCGTTAACATTCTGTTAGCTATACTTCCGTAAACATTCTGTTAGAGTCCTGTTCCCGTATGCAATTATTCATGAGCCTTTCGAATCAATTTGAACTAGGACAGCCCCCAGTTCCACCGGGCTTGCATCGGCGATGACATGTGTCCAGTATTGCTCGTTTTTCCAGTGGGGACCAATGTCTGAATTTTTCCTAGCTTTAATCTTAATAATTCTTTCAATGGTTCTGTTTTTGATGCAAAATTAGGTATCCATTTATTGAAGTATTTTTCAATCCTAGAAAACTTTGTAGTTCTACTATAGTCGCAGGAATTCTGAAATTCTGTATGCTTTCGATGTACATCGGTAAATGCTTCACCCCGTTAGGTGACTCGTGTCCTAAAATGTTTATCTTTTTCACTATAAATATGCACTTTTTTTTTTGTTTATATCAACTCTCGAGCAGTTCTCGGATCTTATTTTCTATCTTTTATTCAATAGGAATCAGTATTTGAGGTAAGGTTGTGATATTGGTTTTACTTAACTATCGATAGGGATTTCAACTAGCACGTCTTTGAGGTTAGGAAAAGGCTACACTGGTTTTCTTTCGGCGTTATTAATTCAGATACCAATTTTGAGAACTCCTAATCTTGTAGCTGTGTCTTTCCCCAACAAATCACGGGTGCCTCCGGCAATAACATATATTGTTGCTTGTTCTTTCCGGTCTTTTATAGCGATGGTAGTATCGAATGACCTTTTAACATCTAGTGGAGTATCACTTCCGTAAGCGAGCATTGTTTTATCGGGATTAGATATTTGATTTTCAACTCTTACTACTTGTCTTCTCAAAGTTTCCCATGTTTCTTGAGTAATAAGATTGACTTTGCAACCTGAATCCACCAACATATTCGTTTTTATTCCTCCTAAACAGCATTCGATTATTGAATCATTGTCCACGTTAAAGACATAATCTACGTTGCTCTTCATATTCGTTTTTATTCCACCTAAACAGAACTCGAGTAATGAATCATTGTTAACGTTAAAAACATAATCTACGTTGATCTTCCTTTTCTTCTGGTCTTTCATGTTTTGCGAGTTATCTCGTGTTGATTTTTGTTCCTCTGTCCTTCTTGGCCCTCTTACAGATTTACAGTACTGTTGGTAATGCCCAATAACACCACAATGGAAGCATGTTTTCCCTCTTGCTGAGCATGTTGAATCCTCTGACTGATGTTTCAAACTCCCACATCTACCACATCTCTGTTTCTTATAAAATGTTTGTGTATTTTGTCTTTGTTCTTCTCTTTTGTCTTTGTTATGAATAGCGTTGATTTCCTGAATTTCTTGTTTTTTGTTACCATAGTTTTCTAGTTGGTCATTTACTGTTTGCAGTGAGTTTGCTTCGGTTATAATTTTTTCCAGAGTAATGATGTCGCCAATAGTTAGTATTTTCTTGCGTAGTTCAGTTGAAATACATTTTTCAGTTATCTGGTCGATGAGGTGGTCTTCTTTTTTATCGAAATTACATTTTTCCGCCTGCTTCCTGAGCCTTACCAAAAATCGTTCGAATTTTTCACCTTCTTCTTGTTTAATAAGCCGGAACATGTGTCGCTCATAAACGCGGTTTTGTTGAGGAAGAAAGAATTCGTCAAGTTTTTCCACAGCTGTTTTGAAGACATCAACTCCTTTAGTAGCTTCAACATTAGCACCGGGTAAATTGTAATATATTTCTTGGAGACCTGTTCCTCCAAAATGCAACAACGTTGCTCTTTTTTTCTGCGGAGTTGTGACTTCAGTGGCATCAAGATATATGAATAGCGCCCGTTTCCATTTTTCCCATCTAGAGCCAATGGAAGAATTGTCACCCTCGACATCGAACGCTTCTAAATGCGGCAGTAGGTTAGACATGGTTTTTCTTAGATCCAGATGGGGTGACCTGGAAATAAAAATAACCATTCTACTTTAGCTGTTCCCAATTTAATGGTGGTTTTTCCAACCAATTTCCAATTTAATGGAGGTGATCAACTCTTTATGTACGAGTGAAACACCAAACGCATAATTCCCAATTTAATGGAGGCTTATGTAGCCAAATTTCCAATTTAATGGAGGTTTTCCCAACCAGTTTTTAATTTAATGGAGGTGATCAACTCTTTATGTACGAGTGAAACACCAAACGCATAATTCCCAATTTAATGGAGGCTTATGTAGCCAAATTTCCAATTTAATGGAGGTTTTCCCAACCAGTTTTTAATTTAATGGAGGTGATCAACTCTTTATGTACGAGTGAACCACCAAATGCATAATTCCCAATTTAATGGAGGCTTATGTAGCCAAATTTCCAATTTAATGGAGGTTTTTCCAACCAGTTTCCAATTTAATGGAGGTGATCAACTCTTTATGTACGAGTAAACCACCAAACGCATAATTCCCAATTTAATGGAGGCTTATGTAGCCAAGTTTCCAATTTAATGGAGGTTTTTCCAACCAGTTTCCAATTTAATGGAGGTGATCAACTCTTTATTGAACGAGTGAACCACCAAACGCATAATTCCCAATTTAATGGAGGCTTATGTAGCCAAATTTTCAATTTCATGGAGGCATGTAGCCATTATAGCCAATAGGTAATCGTAACAATCTAATTGCAATCAATTTTGTATTTTATTTTTTAAATTCTCAGTGTCCGGTAAGTAAATAGATGCAGAAACCAACTTTATAATGTCATAATCCAAGAATAGGTAGTCACTCATTTCATATAACTACTATTGTCAAATCAAATTAAACAATTTTCGGCACCTGCGTTTTTATATTATTCCTAGCTGTGCCCGGCGTACGTTGCAATGCCAGTTTCCTTCCAGATTTTTTTTTTTTTTTTACTTTATTCTATTCCCAATTGTCAGACCTACTGGATATACACACAAAATTTCATAAGAATCGGTTGAGCCGTTTCGGAGGAGTTTTGTCACAAACACCGGACACGATAATTATTAGATATTTTTATAATCACTAAACTGTGATATAATTTCAGAACAAAGAGCAATTAAATCAAAGTTCCCCAAACAATAGCAGCTTGACTCACATTTGTTTATGTTATTTGTTACTACGAATGTATCATGTTCAGTCCCGCGAGATAAGAATGTGCCGGACATTTGTACTTAGCATGCGATTTATTCTCGAATATACTTGGAATGTAATATTTAGATAGTTGTTTTATACCAAATTTAATAGTTGGAATCGACTGTATTGGTGATGATGATTTAAATCGTCAGTATTTAAAAAACGGTTGTAACCTCGAATTAGACAGAAGGTACATAGTTGGTACCTATCTTTCCCCTTATTAACAATAACTTAGTTTTTGTTTTTACCTTTTTGCTCGTCGCCACTTGTAAGAACTGCTGCTGACTTCTGGAACCACTGGCTCGGCAATGCCCACGTATAACGTCACTTAAGTCCACTCTCGCCGACGGCTCTGGTGCCACTGACCCAGTGACATATACATGAACACACGAGACAGTGTACTTACATACACTACAGATATCATTAGCATCCATTTAAACTAAGAGTCTACCCATTAAACTGAACAACTTTTACTATGGGAGCAAAGCGAAAAAAAAAATTACTGTTGCATACTAAACTGCAATGATTGCTTACTCTACTCATACTCAAATGTATCAGCTGATTTTTTTTTTGTTCCGATCGGATTGCTCCCATATTAAAAGTTGTTCAGTTAGATGGGTAGACTCTTAGTTTACCAGGATGCTAATGACTGATATCAAATTCACCCGGTAAGTATATACAATTATATTAAAACCAACTCTATTTTTCCGTGTGTATGCTGGTTGGTGGTAGCTCTAATTAGTAGTTTTTCTCAACGAATCCCTAGAGAAACAACGCAAAACCTCATTATTTTAATAAAAAGAATAAAGAAGCCTCTTTTTATTTATAATAGGTTAAACAAAAAATATAAAATGTACTTAATATAGCGCGTTCAAAGCTCAATGGGGCTCGGGATCTTCCGCCGCAGTGCTTAATAAAACAATAAAGTATCCGTATCCTTTGCAGCATGTTTACGATGAAATTATTTACTTGCGAGAGGGAAAGTCAAACGATAACACAAAATAATGCTTTGTGTGGAAAAATGTGTGGGAAAACAATAACAAGGAACGTTTAAAAAAATTTGGCGTAATTTTTGCGTGCGTGTTTTTTTACAAAGTAAGTGCCTAAAAGCAATCTGCAACTTTTTGAACAGAATAATTTTAAAAAATGATATTTGGTGATTATTTAACATTTTCAAATGTAAATAGCTTAACACAAATTGTTTTTTGAATGAAAAAATACAACAAAATTATTTGTGTAATTTTTTTTGTGATAAAATTTCTATGATATGATGTAGTTATTATAATAGGTATTACAAAAGTGCGGATCAACCGATCGATTTTCAATGGAAAGTCCAAAAAAATCTCGTTTTTCGACATATGTTCAATAGGGAATGTTGATTAGTTTCATTATCTGAATACACTCTTAAAATTAATACCTAATTAAAAAATAGGGGTGTTGTGTTGTTATTGTATTATCCTTCTTATTACGAGAGATTGACGTACTTTTGGTAACCATCAACTGCAAGGCTGATTCAGTATTCATAGGGTGTAGACTGTAATCTCTGTGATGGGGATGGGCCAGGTCTTCCTGCATAACTCCAGTCGATTTAGGAATTACTGATGTTTAAAGGTCAGTAAATAATTAACGATCAGCTGTAAGTAGTGTAGCTATGTGAACAGTATAAAAACTGACATGAACTGTCAGTCGGTTTAGGAGACACAGCCGTTCAAAGGTCCGACACTACAGTGCATACAACAATAATATCAAGGCTGATCGTTAATTATTTACAGACCTTTAAAAATCTGTAACTCCTAAACCGACTAGAGTTATGCAGGAAGACCTTGGTCATCCCATCACAGAGATGCTCTGACACCCTATGAATACTGAATCAGCCTTGCAGCTGATGGTCACTAGAAAAACGCTTGTCTCTTATACTATCTCGTTTATATTGCATTCTGATTCTAAGTAAGAAAAGTAAAATCGATGGTTTTAGCGCTACAACAGTAAACTCAATACTTTCGTTACAGTAATGAACACGGCTCATGTTTTTATGACATGAAAAGATCACATAAAAGAGAAATAAAACAACATAACGTCTAGCCCTCTAGCTTTCTTACCACGCCTCATATTTTATTTCAGTCTGGCAATTTCATTAGGAAGCCCGCGGGCTGCAGAGGCCACGAATTTTAAAATATTCATCTGTTTCTCTAGACTCCATCTTGAATGAGGTTTTTGGAGGGAAACAACGAGAATTAAAGTCTGGCTAAACTTGGTTTAGTAATCTTGACTCGTAATTTACTTTGGAATTATATAGGGTGTAAAATTATTTAATGCGAAACAGGGTATTTCAGATCATCAAACTAAATAAACAGTATGGGAACAACATAAAAATCGTGGAAATAAAATCTGCTGTTACCTAGAAAACATCAACGTCTACGCGGCACAAATGTATAAAAATTTTTTTTTTCGCGATTTCGATGCTGCTGGTCCCATAGCCAAAGTTATTCAGTTTGATGGTCTGACGCATCCACAGACTAACATTTACTATCTTATTACGTATTTTTTGGTAATGAGCAGTTTATCTACTGGCAACACCATAACAAAACGCAAGCACACAATTACCTATGCCAGCTTCCTGGTGCCATAGAAATAGGAATGCCTGACACCAGCTATAGGGGTCCATTCACAGTAGTCCGTCTTACAGCCCTACACCAATATCGGGTCGTGAATGGTGTTGAATGGTCGCGACCATTCACAATACAGACAATGAAGTCCAGCGAGCCCGGGGGATGACTTCTAATCTGTCTTGGAACCCGCAATGAATAAAATTAATCAAAGAAGATAGGAGGAAGGAAAAAGAAATATGGTTCATTTAATGTTATGGTTAATTTAAATTAAAGAATAATAATAACCATAGACAATAAACCTGGTAACACTATAAAATGTAAACGCCATTTAATAAACAAACCATAGACAACAAACCTTTTTAACCTTCAAATGTTATATGACATCTGCAGATTTAAATTTTCACTGCCCGTCGAATACGTCCCATTTGGACAACACATGAGTTCATTCCCTTCCCTTACGGAACCCAATATTTTTTAATTTTCCTCTCCCACACGGAAGGAAACCAGAGGGAAATGAGATTCGTAGCTCAGCGAGCTTTGAAAATTAAACCGTTATCTTCAAGTTGCATGTTGCTCTAGTTAAGGTGCCAACAGCTGCGGTTTTTCAAGTTGAAAATGAAAAAAAATATATTAATTTTCTCTCTTTACAGATGTTAAGCAAATAGGATAGGATTGAATGGCTTTAAAAACCTTTGTGAGAGAATGGTGCCCGAAATAGGAGTACCCTTCTGTCCGTGTGGTGTCGGCTAAGAACAGCACCACCCCATTTCCTCCCGTAGGTGTCGTAAAAGGAGACTAAGGGATCTACTGGAGGATGGGAAGCAGCATCCTCTGAGTAGGTACACGTATTCAATCCAACTGCGATCGCCAACCCGCCTGCCAGCAAGCGTGGCGATTATGGCAATCCCCCCATTTTGGGGAAGGCCTATGTCCAGCAGTGGACGTCTATCGGCTGATATGATGAAGTGTGTGTGTGTGTGTTTGTGTGGGGGTGGGTGTGTGGGGGTGTGTGGGGGGGTGTGTGTGTGTGTGTGTATGCCATAATGTTAATATAAATCGGCTATAATTTTTTCCAGGTAATATTATAATTTTAAGGCTCTTTTGAATGACAGACACATAGATTGGAAACACTTAGGGCCAGTTTCACCAATTCTATATAAATTCTTAGTAGCTTATCTGACAGATCGTTCGACATTTAAATATTGCCTAGTAGGGTGATTTTGTTACACCCTGTAAGAGTAATGTCATTCTGAACAAAATATTGAGTAAATAATTTACTCCATGTTGTTTTACATATGTGTTAGAAGGCTAAATTGAATAGGAATCAGGAATCTGAATTTTATTTTATTGCATATTTTGGAACGAAATAAAGAAGGATTTTAAAAATCCAGTAAAAATCACTAATTTTTAACCGACTTTAAAAAAGGAGGAGGTTTCTCAGTTCGACCGTATATATTTTATTATTTTTTTTTATGTGTGTTCGCGGATAACTTCGTCGTTTATGAACCGATTTTTATGATCCTTTTTTTTTGTAAGGTAAAGTTTTGTTCGTTTCTTTTAAAAGTTTTAAAGAAAGATTATTGAGCAGCAGGCGTAGGCGCAAGAAGGTGGAATAGGTATTTGAGCAGGCGTTAAAAATCAAGGAGTTTATTAAACTGTCAAAGAAAATAACAAATAAAATCTCCTTATATCTTTACATGATACTGGCCAATTTTCATGGAAAAAAATTGTGAAAACGCCATTAGGTTGAAAAAAACTGTTGTTGTTTTTAATGAGTAAACGGCTACTTCATCGATTTTTTTAAAGTAATAACAGCCATTAACATTTTGATTTTAAATTCAATCTTTTTGAAGAATGCATATGCATACAATCTCTTTGCTCCCGCCCTCTAATTGTGTTTATCCAAGAAGGATGATATTGTATATTTTAAATCGAATATTTTAACTCATTTTGAACAAAACTCTTATACTTAAACGACATACTCTACCGATCAAACAGAACAACTTTTACTATGGGTGAAAACCGATCGGAGCAAAAAAAATATCTGCTGTTGCATACAATGTAGGCATGTCTTTTTTTGTCATTTGAGTCGTGTAGGTAAATATTGGAGTTTAGTATTGGACAGCAGATTTTTTTGTTGCTGTGATTGGTTTGCTCCTGTAGTAAACGTTGTTTAGTTTGATGGGTAGATTATGTGGTTTAAAAGTTAATGATACTTTTCCTTACACCCTGTATAGGTATTTAATTTAAGATGTGGCAAGTTTTCGATATAATTATAGTCCAGTCAATCGTTCTCAAACCAAAGCAAAAAAAATTAAAATAATAAATGAACAACGTACCTATAAACTGTGATTTACTTGTTATTAATAACAATTAAGTTAAATGTTCTCGTCAACCTTGTGCAATTATTGAATGACGGACGCAATGATGCAACTAACATAACATATAATTAATCACTATACTTAGGTACTATAGTGCTGATTACTGGCTGCGTATTAAACGTAAATAACAATTAAGAAACCCACTTTAAATACAAAGTAATTTATAGTTTAGGCACAGAATAAAAACGAGTAGGTATGTACGTGTGTAGGTGTAATCTATGCCGACATAGTGCGGACATTTCCTGCCACAAAGGCCTGTATCGGTAATTTTTGTATGGAGGCTGGCATCTTTTTTTTTCAACCGGCCTGTTACCAAAAGTCGTCGGTATTATAGGGCTATTACAACCTTACAGTATTATGAAAAGAAAATGTCCTACTGTGTAACGTTTCGCAGATACAATATTTAAAAAAAACTCTACAAAGCACATTAAAAATTACTTTTTTTTTTACAAACCAAAAAAATGTTTAGTTTTAATTATTTGTGACATGCATATTTTGTGCAGGAACGCACCGCAATCCTCGCGTTTGCGGTCGCTCGTTTGAATTATTATAAGCTTTTATATTTACGTCTATACAGGTGTAACAAAACACCCTAGTAATACTTAGGAGGTGCTTCAGACCATCAAACTGAACAACTTTCACTATGGTGCCAACGTAGAGAAAAAATAAAAAAAATCTGCCGTCCCATACATTTGAGTCGAGACGGTACTGCAGTTTTGTATGAAAAAGCGGATTTTTTTTTCTCGATTTCGATCTTGGCTCCATAGTGAAAGTTGTTCAGTTTGATGGTCTGCAGCACCCCCATAAGTATTACTACCCTGTATACAGGGTGTAACAAAACACCCTAGTAATACTTAAGGAGGTGCTTCAGACCATCAAACTGAACAACTTTCACTATGGAGCCAACATCGAGAAAAAATAAAAAAAGGGTCGAGCCGGTATTGCAGTTTTGTATGGGCAGCTGATTTTTATTTCGAGATTTCGATGTTGGCTCCATAGTGAAAGTTGTTCAGTTTGACGGTCTGAAGCACCCCCTTAAGTATTACTACCCTGTATACAGGGTGTAACAAAACACGAATTGTGCATAACGTAAAGTTTTTGGTTGTGGTTTTTGTTTTGGTAGTATCGTTCAAAATTTGCGCGATTCACCCCCTGGAGTGCGATTTTTGAAAGTCACCGGCTCAGTAAATTGGCCGATAGTAACCGATTTCCCAAAGTTCGCATGTTTGAATCTCACCGGTGACGTAAATTCTCATACGTTCAATATGAGTGCCACTTCCCACTCGTATTAAACTCATGTGTATGAGGAGGCTTTTTTATGATATTCAAAAACCGTTCAAGCTCACCGGTGACATTAAAAAATCGCACCCCTCGTGAGCTGAGAATACGTGTTTGTTTAAACTTCTTTACGAAGTAGGTAAATTTTAACCCCATGTCAGCGGATAATAATAATGCTTATTAGCAAGTTAGGTACATTATTAAAAATATTATTCTATTGTGCAATAACAACTATTGACATGTAAACAAGTTGCTAAAGTCTACGCCAACGTATGCTGCGGAATATCAATCATATCAATCATAATCTTTATTGCTTATCATGTGTACATAAGTTGATACATTGGGATGAGTTCACGACATGACACCCTGTTAGGGCATGCAACTTAAAAGCTAGGGCATTATTAACATTATATATAAGTAGTAGCTTTATACAATAAAATCAGCGTACATTATCTAGTTAGAACAGATTACAAAACAAATATTTTCAATATAAAATAGGATAGAACTAGGATTTCCAAATAATAAGTGATAAATAACTAAATTTAGACAAATGTAAAATAGATTCACCCTAACTTAAATTCCATTCAGTATCGAAAAATTCATTCAGGCTGTAAAAGCACTTTGTCGTTAAATATGATTTCAATTTTTTATTAAATTTAATATTATTTGGGTCATTTTTTATGTCAATCGGAATATTATTATAAATTTTTACGCACATTACATGGGGACTAGTGCTATGCAAAACAAGTCTAGACTGTGGGGGCGCTAATCTTTCTCTGTGCCTCGTATTAATTATTCTAGTATGGTTGTCTTTAACTTGTCTGAAAAAATGTGTATTGTTCCTAACAAAGATACATGTTTCTAGTATATATATAGAAGTTAATGTCAATATTTTTTGTTCTATAAAATGTTGTCTACAGCTAACCGTATTATCAATGTTCACTGAAATTCTTATGCATCTCTTTTGCAATATGAAAACATCATTCGCATCAGTGCTATTTCCCCAAAGCAGCACTCCGTATCTCAGTAACTAGTGCGCATATGCATAGTAAGCAGTGATTGCTGTTTGCAGGTTCGTACCTTTTTTTAATTCATTTAACGCGTATGTAAAACGAGAGAGCTTGCTTTTTAAGTTCTGAACGTGGGTTTTCCAATTCACGTGTTCATCAATATAATACGATATGTATACGATGCCCTGTCTTTCTTCCCACTAAAGTGAGGGATCATTTGAAGTTTATAGCATTGAGGATTCTAATCGCATTAACAAGTAATTTCTCACCAAAGAGACTAGCACCCGTATTCTTAGTTGTTTCCTTGAGGCTTCCTCACTCGAGTCGAGGACGTTTTTGACATTTATACCATTCAAATTATGTTGAAAACGTCCTCCACTGAGGAAATGTCAAGAAAAAAACGAAGAATACGGTCTCTTTCTTATCGTGTGGGCAGAGCCCTGGTGTCAGAGTTTTTTCAGACCGCCTAACGGCCACTTACGTGGTTTTCATGTAATGACTACTACCACCAGAGATAGTAGCCGGGACCAACGGCTTAACGTGCCATCCGAAACACGGAATCATTTTTCTTTTTCATACAATAAGTTGATTCAGCCTGCAATGTCCTAACCAACTGAGGAAAAACGCACAAAGTGATATATCACTAGGTGACCCCCGTGGAAATCGAACCCATGGCTTCCGTGGCGAGAGCCCAATGGTTAAGAAAGATTATAATATAATCTTTAAAAACCACGTCAGAGGCCGTAAGGAGGTCTGAAAAAACTCCAGGGCACTGCCCATACGATAAGAATAATTTTTCGTTCAAAATAAGTAGCTTGTTGATGTTTATACTTCAAGCCGCTATCACTTGGTGTGCACTATACTTGAATACGCGATACGCAGGTTCATCTCTCGGGTCATCATTATCTTAACACTTGGTGTTTTGTAACTATTGGTTCCATAGTTAGACTCTTTGTGACGTAAATACCTACTTGAACAATCAAAACAAAATAATTCGAAAATTATTTAAACATATCCCTTAATAAAATTAAGACACAGTAAAAGAAAGAGGTTAATTGTTCTTCGTGGAAGGACTACCACAATGTATGGGATATTGTTAATATTGTGATAGCTAATTTAAGTTGTTTGCCTCCCATTGAGAAAGTTGTTTAGTTTGATAGTCTGAATATAGGGGATATTCATTCAGAATAATGTTCAAAAATATAAAAGTATTGTATTTTATTTCACAAGAACTTTAAAGGGCTGACATAACCTCAGGGTTAAAAGCTCCAATTAAAATAAAATAAAAAACAGAATTAAAAAAAAAACTTTATTGGTTCTACATCGTAAGGAAACCTGCATGCTTCAATTTCGAGGCATGAATTGTACCCACTGTCCATTACAAGTGGCGACGGGCTCACTTCCCGTCACACTGGATTGAGTTACGGTACTAGTGAAACGTATGGATGTTCTGAGGTTTCAGAATATCTTTGACTACCCCCTCGGGGAATATAGTCGTGAGCATATGCTTATGCTTTATAGGTTCTACATCAAAATAAAAACCACCCAAGTGCGAGTCTGTTACCAGAAATATGTTTTTTTCGGTATTCATAGCGTAAGCCTGACACACACTTGACCCTTAGACTTAGACCCTCATGTCACACTTTTACGGTTGTGTATATTACCGTTTTAACGATAGAGCTTTTGCTTTTATAGTTTTTTACAAAAAAACATTAAAAACAACACGTTTCTTGTATGGGTTCTTGTACAGCTCTTTATAGGTTGACAGAGAGATATACAGACGGACAGACAGCGTAGGGAATAGGGTACAGATGTTGCCCTTTGGATACGGAACCCTAAAAATTGTAAAATTTACTCCACTTCCCGCCAAAAGTCCATAGCTTATATATCCTTAGGGCCCATTCATTTCATTGGAACAAGACCGCAGCTTGCACCACGCCGCTGTTAACAATTTATAGCTTATTTCAGAGCTATAACTCTAAACTAGCTGTTACGTTAGCTCGCTTAACGGCTTGCCGGGGCTTTTAGAATTTAGATAGTCGATAAATACATAAACTTACGACCTTAATCCCTTCCGAGGTGATCAGAAACTTTGCTGTTACAACAAACTGTCTCTTAAGTCTGTCGGGCGTCCGCCCGGTTTTGAGTAACTTTGTAACCATTTTATACATTAACTATAGCACTTTTTAAGCAGAAAACAAAACTGAACAATCTACAGGATATGAGAAGTGATGTGGTTTTTCTCGAAATCTATTTTAATTAATAAAACTGAAGAAAAACGAATCCAAAGTCACCAGTTTTTTCCAGTTGTAACCGTTTTACTCTTACATTGTTGATCAGAAGAAGTTGAAAATTTACAATATTTTTCACAATACAATATAGAATGATGCGGTGTTCTTATTTTTTGAAAATTCATAAAAAATCATACAGGTTTTTAAAGAAAACGGAAAATTCTGAACGGGGCCACGCAATTGAAGCGGGATGGCTAATTGCAAAAGTTTGCTTGTAAGAAAGAGAGCCTTGCACTAAGGAGAGAGAGTAAGTTGGAGTAAGAAAGCAAAGCTCACTTTTACCTCCGTTTTTTTTACGGTTTTAGCAATGAAACGAATCTATGATGCAAAAATGGTGATAGGTTGCTAGATCTACAAAAACATGCAAAAGAAAACCTTTCCCTTATTGTTTGTTACTCTTCCTTAGTCTTTGAAATGCATGTTTCTAAATAAAAGACTACCGTAAAATGTACCATCTTCCATCGAGCTTTTATCGTATCTTCCCAATATGTAGGTACTTCAAATACGGTATGCGGTTGAAATAATGCATCTACCTGAAAGCTTCGTGAATATCGGAATATACTGCATATAAATACTGCAATATATTGCATATTTTACTTGTAGCATAAATCGTACGAGTCAGTTCACAATCTATTTCAAATTTCCGACTACGAACACTATTTTGGAATCCTATTTTCTAAGGGGAAATTTGGGAAAATGTTTCTTAATGGAGATGTTTCTACGAAATTCTCATGCGGTCGGCTACCAATTTGCTCCTTTAGGCTGAATAAATGAAATGAAATATATGATATGAAATGATTTGTTTTCGATGTTGGGTACTTTTGGACTTTCTGGACAGCTGTGGACACAGTTTGGGCATTGTTAGAGAAATGGAAATACTAGGTATAAATATCGCCTCGTTCCTTTCATTACAATACAAGACATAAAAATAAATTTGTGTTCCCACATTTTCGACTCACCAACACATCAGTAAGGTCAACACATCTTTCATGGGGCACTGTATACATACAATACGCTATTATAATAAGATACCCATAGACATTATTATATTCCACGTAGTATATTAAAGGTTATTAAAGGTTAATTTTTTATATTAAGGTTATTATTAAAGGTTTATGAAAATACCAGAGAATATTCTTAACATGCCAGACAAAAAGTTTAAGTCCCATGTTAAACAATTCCTCTGTAAAAAAAGGTTACTACAGGGTGAAAATGACATCATTAGCATCCTTTTAAACTAAGAGTTTACCCATCAAACTGAACAACTTTTACCTACTATGGGAGCAAATCGATCAGAGCAACAAAAAAATCTGTTGCTGCATACATTTGAGTCGAGCAGACATTGCAGTTTAGTATGGAACAGTTGACTTTTTGCTCCGATCGGTTAACTTCCATAGTAAAAGTTGTTCAGTTTGATGGGTAGAATATCACCCTGTATAAACTCGGTTATTATTTGAATGACCAAAATATCTGGTTTTGACAATATTACACTATGTAATGCAATATTGTATTTTAAATTGTACTTTGTACATTTTATTTGTTTAAAAGATGTGTGTTGTAGAGTTTCTGGCCGCATCTTCTCTCAACGGATCACCTTCCGACGCGGTGGTAGAGTCAAAAAATGATGTCAAAAAGCTATCTATGTGAATACCTATTATTTTGAATAATAAATTTAGATGTGATAAAATATCGACCTATGGCAAGAATACTTATATCTGACTACCCTCTCGTGGAATATAGGCGTGATCATAATGCTTATATTCGAGTTTGTTGCCAGATATTAGAACCCGTGTATTTTTGGTTCTGTTTGCAAATTGTTTATTACCGGCCAGCTGTAAGCTATTCAGTGTTCTTATTTTGAAAACTTTCCCGTTGTTATTTAAACATTTCGGTTTTAGTAGTTTTGAAGTTTTGGTAGTTTCTAATAGAAATACCTACATGAAAAGTTCAGCACGTAAGAAATAGGAATAAATTCTGCAACGTATCTACCAACGTAACTATCGACTGAAGACGAAAAGTCTGTAGGTGTAGATGGCAATATTATAACATATAAAAACTGTCACTTTGAACCATAGAGAAAATAACGCGCTCCCCTGGGGTAGAGATGTTGTATCGAACTGTGCACAGATACTCAACTGGGCCTGACGTCATATCATACACATCTAGCGGGAAGTAGCAATATTTAAATGTTAACCCTCCCCTCACCCGTTTTTCACCCCCTTTGTTGGCGACAACATTTTCTATAGAAACAAGCCGATATGCCATCTCTTCTTACTCTATGCTTTGAACAAAGTATCTACACGAAACATAAAAGACAATGCGGGTTTTGTATGTAAGGTTGGCGCCTTATTTTTTGCCGTTGTTTTTGGCGCGGTCAGCAACCAAACTTAAATATTGTATTTCAGAATAAAGTAACAAACAAAACTTATTAATTAACCTAAACTCTAACTAAAAATATTACCATTACGTGCACTTCAAGCTTCTATATCTCAGTTCGAACTGAGTTCCGAAATATTTGTAATAACATGTGTTGTTTTTCACTTTATTCTGAACTATAATATTCAAGTTTGATTGATGGCCGCGCTAAAAAAATAAAAAAGGCGCCGTTTTTAAGCACAGGCTTTTTCATTTTAAATTATACAATCACAGTTCCAACCTAAATAATAATAAAATTAATTTTACCTTATTGGTAGGTAGCTAGACGCCGATCACGTGTATATATTCTTGGAATTCGACTTGTTTTGATAACCTGTTTCATTGTTTTATTTACATAATAACTAAATCATAATCTGAATAAGATAGTCGTTATTATTTGAAGTTTACTTAGGTGTAGTCAGTTTAATTATAATTAATTTATCACTGAAAGGTGCGAGGTCGTTATTTTAACGGTTTGCAAACGTAAGTAATTAAGAGGATGGACCAGTACGGTTTTTTTCATACAAACGTATTCCCCTGTTTTCTCCCTGGATAATGACACTAGAGCAAATATTTTTTTAACATTCAATCTATGTCACCTCTGCCATGTCCCTATCTTTTGCTTTTTTGCATTTAATTAATTACTGTAAGAACTAGGGACCTTCGAAATTTACATTTTACCGCCAGTTTTCAGACACCCAGTATACAAATTTGACTAATATAAACAAAAAAAAAAGCAAAACATACAGACATAACCCAAGTCTTACTAATATTATTTTTGAAAGAATTATTAAAATCGGTTTACTTTTGGAGGAGGAAACAGGGGAGTACGAAATGCTGAGTTTGTTGATTTTTAAATCGGTCCGAGCTGCAGTTGTCTCCTAGTGACCTATTCTCCAAATTAGCATTTCAGCCCGCCTATCCTCTTAATTATGTATGTAGATAAATAAAAAGTTATTATTTTAATAAGGGTAAAGGGTATTTTCTTATACTGCCGGGAACTGTTTAATCATTATGCTGCTAAGACGAGTAACTTAGAATAGAACCACAGACTCGTTCCTAACTTTCCTAAGTCTTTGATTAGTACGCAGAAAAAGTTACCTTTGAATTTAGATTCAATTTCAGGAAAAATGATTCATGATTTTTTTCTTTTATGCCAATTAATGACTTTTCTCAGCTGCAGAGTTCATGTTTAGAATAAGCACTAGCTGTATGTTGTCTAAATAGACCATGAATAGGGACCTATTTATTAATATGTATTTTGTATGACGGAATGAAAACCTATGGATTTTTTTGTCGTTGTCTATTTATGTTCGAGTATAATATTAGTACGGTGGAATCTAAAATTTTTCAAATAGTACTTTTTTTTAATTTAGAATTGGTTTTTCATCTTTAGTATTTAAGCGTATTAAAAAAAACAATAATTCATTCGAAATTTTTGTGTTTCTTAATCTTTAAAAGAAGTTTTTGTAGAGTTGCTGGCAACATGTTCTCTTAGTGGTACTAATTAAATCTATACCTGCCTATATGGAACAACTTTAGTAAACATGTTTCACAATCACTTTAAAGAATTTATAGTTAATTTCATTCATCCATTCCAGTCGATGATAAAGAAGTAATAAATGTTATGAATTTATTGTTATTTCATAAAACTTATTGCATAAATGAATCGTGTTGTGTACTTACATAAGGATGTTCTTTTGAATAAACAAGTTTATTAGACTTTGCTACTCAGATAATTATTAATTTATTATGCAAAATAGAAATAATATCATACATTTATTATTTTACTTCAAGTTTAAGTAAATGAACTATTTTTATTTATGCACCCCTATTTTTAATTATTAACAAAATGTTAAGAGTATATTCAGAAAATAAAACTAAACAATTTTCTCTAAGGAAAGAGGGACGAAAAAAGAAAAAAATATTGTAGACCTTCCACACAGAAGTGCCGATCGATGTTCTATGGGAGGTCCAAAAAAAATTATCGATGTAGAGATAGGCAATTACTTAATTATTATAGAACAGTTAGTACCTTTTTTGAAAAAACTTAAAATTGCATTAAAAGATTACAGAATTTATTTTAAGTTTATAGTACATCGCAAAGTTTCTCAAAAGTTTTATAAAATCTCACCTGTCATTCCTGTCAATAATCCCCGCCTTCTCTTTATCCACTACAACACCATTCATTTTGAAAAAAAAAAAACTCCAAACACTTCAACAAATCACTACATAAAAAACTTTTAAAACACACACAAGGCAAAGGAGCACCCGTAAAATTTATTAAAAAATATTTATCCTCTTTTGGTTCGTTCCACTTAGTTCCAAATACAGTCTACAATTTGTCTACTTTGATAAAAAAGTTTGTAAAAGTAATTGTACGTTGCGAGCGGGAAACGAAAGGGGAACTAAATAAAAGGTGGGTACACGTCCGACCGGGTCAAGACGCCATGCGTTTGTGTTTCCGTTCTACCGCTGCCCCAACGTGGCCACTCTCCAAACGAGTCAAAGAGTACGCGCAGATACGTCAACTACATTGCACTAAGTTTTATTAATGAGGTGTTCTCATTTAAAAAACCTGTCAAGTGCGAGTCGAGTACCACACCACCATATCGACATTGGAAATGTCAAAATGTCGTAAGGGACAAACCCCTACTTTTGAGTAGAGCCAAAAAAACAAAATTTAGCCATAAGAAAAATCATAAGTCATTATTAACTTACAAAAAGAGTTTGCTCTATAATAACACCAAGTTTAACGATTGTATATGTATTAACGTTTTTACAATAGAGCCAGAAGAAAAAAACGTTGATAATAACTAGTTTCTTGTATACTGGGTGAATGGCGTCACAATCTCAAATTTGCTGTCAGCCCCTCTGGTATGATTCCTATACTGCGTAGAAAATATATTATAACATCTTCCTGCGCTTTTTAGTACCTACATGTAGAGAAATCATACTACCTATACGGGTTGATCTAAAATTCTAAAGTGTTTAGGTTTTTTCTCTATTATAATGGTTTTTAAATGTCCCTGATTCTAAATCACCGGTTTTTGGATTTTGTGTCTGCCTGTTTGTTTGTTCAAGCATCACAACTGGACCGATTTTGATGAAACTTTATAGGTTTGAAAGCTTAAGATTAAGATTAGTCTTAAAATCTGGCATACACTTTTATCTTACTACAATGATCTTCCATCCCCATCTTTATCCTGAGGACTAGATTGAGGGCAAGAGGTTGATTTTGATCTTGATCTCCCATACTTGACCCATCTTTTATAAAATAAAATAAAATGTAAAAAAGATGACGGGTACCGGACGAAGTCGGGGGCAAAATCTTTTACTTTATGTTTTCATGGACTGCTCGACGTCTGAGTGCAAAGTCAAAAATTTTGTCTCTCAGAGACAATACTTACAGACATAAATGACGCATCTGTTTAAATAAAATAATAATCATTGATGTAACCAGTTGCGTCTCCATACTCAACCGGCTTTGGTATACCTACTTGCGCGCGCAAATAAACAGCTTTCCGAACCTCCACGCTCTGTTTATTTGTTTATACTCGGTTCTATTAGTAGACCGTAGTAGTACATAAGTATAAACTTACCGTGATCCCTTTTGGGGTGGTTAGAAACTTTACGTCAACAACTTTAAGACATACTCTTTCTTATACTGTGGCTAAGCCATTGATTGTACGTAGAGGGAGAAGTTTTTAGGTCTGTACATACGTGTTTTGTCCTATTTACCCAAAAAGAAATGTGTAATAGAAGGAATACACCCTAACTATGTCGTTACAATGCTTGTATCTCGAGATATATACGCTCAGTAGCTATGTCGAAACAAGTTTTTCGTAAAATGACTACGGAACCCTATGATGGACAAGTCCGTCACGCTCTTGGCCGGTTTTAATTTTCATGTTTACCTCTACATGATAGTGGATTTTTAGTTTTTATAAATTAAAAATAAAATTTAGGAAAGCTCCGGATCAATTTATCACGTTTCGATCTAAAAAATTACCGGAAGCTACTCTACAATTTAAATAATTACCCTGACTGATTAAAACGACAATATCTCAATTAGGTTCAAATAAATTATACAAGCAGTACGAGCACTCCATACAAGAGAAAAAGCATAAACCACTTTTCAGCAAGAAGTTCGAAATCTTCTGCTGGGATAATATAATCAATGCGACTGTGGAAATTCATAACATTTTGAATACACGCCAAAAGGCGTTGCACTTTGGTACCCTAAAGCCAGTACCCAAACTCTAGCGCCCCCTCTGAAGAGGGGGCGATGAGTTCGATTTATTATTAAGGAGCTTAAGGCTTAATCGAGATAATTATCTTTGGCTTGAAGTATCTGCGCTTTCTTAAGCCCCAGCTGACGTATACTAAAGTAAGCCTAAGATGAGGCAAGCTCTTGGGATTCGTTTATGAATGAGAACGGCACAGCTGGAATAGTGTATTGTGGTTCCACAATTAGCCCAATCATTTTACGGTTTGAGCCGGGACTAATTAGTAATTGGTATATTTTTTCGGTATAGTATTTAAGAGCTAATTTGATCTTCGAAATGTACGAAAATAAAATAAAAATCTCGTCAGCAACAGTTCCAAATTGAAACATTTTGTATTATCTCGTTATAAAAAACCTGATGGAATTTTTTTTTGCACATTTTTAAGGCATTATCATAATACATACTTCAAACGTGGTGTAAATATTTTTGTCCACTTAGAAGGTTTTGAAAAATACATTCGTATTTTTTAATAAAAACCTAATTTTTTAAATTTAAATGCCTATTTTATTGCTCAAAAATAATTTATGTTGTAAAATCTTATTCAAATGAGTGCATGGTATTAATATAATTAATTTAAAAGCCTTCTGGGACTCACAATTTTAATAAACAAAACAAAACTCCGTAAAATGACTGGGCTAAATACAATTAGGACCAATCAAAAGGATTTGCATAGCGTAGTGGTTCAATCTGGGATTTGCATTCCTATGAATTTGCGCGACTTAGAGGTAACAGAATTAATATTTGGGTCGTAAACTGAATTTAAATTATTTATGAACGTAGGTGGAAATGCAGTTTGTTCCACTTTTGTTATAGGAGAGGAGATAGACCTTACTTTTTTATCATCAGCAGCAAGGCTGATTCAGTATTCATGGGGTGTAGAGCATCTCTGTGATGGGGATGGACCAGATCTGCATGCATAACTCTAGTCGGTTTACGAGTTCCGACCGAGCTTTGAACGGCTATATTTCCTAAGCCGACTGACAGACTTTTGTACTGTTCGCATAGCTACAGTGCATATTAAAATAATACCTGCATGTACATATTCATTTTTTGCAACCATAACTGACTTTGAACGGCTGTAACTCCTAAACCGACTGGAGTTATGCAGGCAGACCTGGTCCATCACCATCAAAGAGATTCCCTTTCCTTTATAAATACTGAATCAGCCTTGCAGCTGCTAATAACAAAAAGTACGTCTATATCTTATATTATTTAGTCTACTGGATCAGTTCGAATATACTTTGACAGTAATTTGACCACTAATTTGCTTCCTTTACTGATCTGGTCTGGGCACGCGTGGTGGAGTATGGATTTATTTATAAGAGGTAGCATCCGGTGGCCTGCAGTGGGATCATCTGGTTAAAACCGTTCGATCTTTCCCCCACTAACCCTGAGCAGGGGAAAGATCGAATGGTTTTTTGATGAGAGAAGCAGTGTTTTGTTTGAACCGATCCATGTTCTTAATAAGTCTAATTCTGACAGATATAAATATACTGCAGTGAAATTCACTAAGTGCAAACATCTTCGCATCCTTTAGATCGTCGGAGATTTCATATGAAGTTTGACACATATCTCGACGATGTTACAACTGATATGTTTGCGCTTAGAGAATTGCACTCCTGTTTCTTTCACTATCATTTTTCGTAATTTGCGTAACAAGGGGTGATTGTACCCTTGATACTGAACAACTTTCCCTAAGAAACAAAATGGCAATAAAATCTTTGGACTTTCCGTATCAGCTGACAGAATGCATCTGTTTCTTTGGGAAAATGCTTTCATATCATGAGTACAATCACCTATTAAAATAATGCAACTTTCTACCCTCTGTAGTTACTTTTTTCCGTATACTACGACCTTACTACGACGCTACGAGTGCCTATTATGGGATTCCTTAATAATACAATAGATCGTGAGGTGAATTAGCTATAGCCCACGCAACGCTACGAGTAGTGCAATCAAAGCTCTCGGAATTCTCGCCAACCCTGCATGCCTCAGCTGTTTACTGGTGTTCTAGCATACTTGCATACCTACCCTCTTAAATGTGTACACGTAATTTATGAGCCGCTGTTTATGCTGTCCCATTTGCATAATATATTTAGTTTCTAGCCACTTTGAAAGGTACCTTAATATGGCTGCAGTATAATGGTTATTATAGGTAATATTTTACTTTGACGCCAATATATTCATTGACGTTAACTCTCCAATGAAAAGGGTAGTGATCCTGTCGCCCCGGCGTAATTTAACCCATACACGTTTTCTAGACTATCTGGACTATGTATATCAATATCAATATTATAATAAAACCGGTCAAGTGCGAGTCGGGCTACTCGCGCACCGAGGGTTCCGTACCACACCACCACAGAACACAACATTATTAACTTAGAACAAAATATTTTTTTGTCTGGGACCTTTACCGCGAGACCGACTCACACTTGGCCGGTTTTTAGTATTTGTTGTTATTCTGTAGAGTTTGATCTATAATCACACTAAGTTTGACGCTTGTATGTATTACCGTTTTTACCTTAGAGCGTGAAGAAAAAACGTTGATAAAAACTAGTTTCTTGTTGAGAACCCACCTTAATTTTTAACTTTTTGACATTTTTATTATTTGTTAACAAATCCGCCGTAATAACGCATAATCTGAAAAAAAAATCAACTATCTAGCTATTACGGTTCAAAAGTTATAGCCCTAAATAGGTAGGACAGATGGACGGATGGACGGACAGGCGGACAGACGGACAGACGGACGGACGGACGGACGGACGGACAGACGGACAACGTAGGCTTAGTAATAGGGTCCCGTTTTCACCCTCTGCGTACGGAACCCTAAAAAAGCATGGATTTTATGTGGATGTCCATATTGTCGGTCGCCGCCCCACCCAGGTAAGAGCCAATTTAAGAAATGAACAAGAAAATATTGGTTTCAGGCAGTCGAAATAAGAATAAGAACATATGTTCGATATACGCTGTACATAGCCTACGTTTTGAAATCAACATCATCAGCCCACTGCTGGGTATAGGCCTTTTCATTTTCACACTAACAAGAACGGTCCCACGCTAGTCTCATCCACTATTTGCCGGCAACTCTACATTAATTTCACCCGAACACCAGGCTGCTAGCATGCCCTTTTAAAAAAAAATCTAGTATAATTATGTATCGCTACATCATCATCATCATTATCTCAGCCGATGGACGTCCACTGCTGGACATAGGCCTCCCCCAAGGATCGCCATAACGACCGGTCCTGCTCTGCCCTGGTCCAACGTTTTCCCGCCGCCTTCACCAGGAGACCGATTGCGATAAGTTAAACATCGAAGTTCTATTTTTATCTCTAATTTCAAGTTTAATCACATTGCAATCCAATTAATATCCAACTGTGCTGAATTCCGCATCGCGCTAAACTCTATGTAACTGACAGCTTTTAACGTCTGAGCGATCTTTCAAAACGGCTCTAACGGCTGTCATGAGCTGTACCGCGATTAGCGCAATACCAAATGTGTAAAAAGCTAAGCTTCGCACGCGGTCCAATCATGGTTCAGTTGCGATTTACTTACCGCAATTGGGGCCCAGGTCGTCGGTCCACCGTGTGAGTGGCCTAACCACGCTGTGTCTGTATCGCTACATACGATGTTTTTTTAAAGAATGGTTATAATTATCGGCCATGTACTAATTTATGATTGCGAGTAATAGAATCCTAGGTTTGCGGCTAACCACACGAGTGGCTGTCGCGTTGGTTTGTAGATCCAAATGCGTACTTGAGTAGTTAAGATCTATTTACTACAAGAACACTTGGTTTAAGTGGAGATTAAGTACTCTTCAGTTAAAAGCTTACGACAATTAGGTACTGTGAGTTCTTTTTTTTTTCAATTTTAATGTTAAAGCCAACGAGTGCCTCAGAGCCGTTTTGTGTATTTAAGTATTTTGTGTTTTAAAAATACACGCGAAGGATCGGATACACAAAATAAAATATCGTTCTGCTGCTATTATTCCATTATACAGAGTGTAAACTTAAATGCGTTACATACTTAAGGGGGTGCTTTAGATTTAGACCATCAAACTGAACAACTTTCTATATGAGACCAAAATCGAAATTGGAAAAGAAATAAAATAATAAGCTGTTTCATATGACCTTGGTCCCATAGAGAAAGTTGTTCAGTTTGATAGCCTGATCATCCCTTTAAAAAAACGTTAGTATTATTAAGAATAGCACCACCCCATTTCCTCCCGCGGGTGTCGTAAAAGGCGACTAAGGGATCTACCGCAGGATGGGCAGCAGCATCCTCTGAGTACACACATCCAATCCAACTGCGATCGCCAACCCGCCTGCCAAGCGTGGCGATTATGGCAAATCCCCCCATTTTGGGGGAGGCTTATGTCCAGCAGTGGACGTCTATCGGCTGATATGATGATGCTGATTATTAAGTTGGACCCCTTGAAATATAAAATTGTAGATGCTTTTTGAAATATGACGTCTTCAAACTTGTCTGCCATAAATATAGTTATACAAACTGACAGTAGAACTGAAGAGTTTTTCCAATAGAATAAACATTATGTGATCAATTGATCATTGAACTGTGCACGAGTGTGACCCGACGTATAGAGAGTGGGAGGGAGAGCGAGCATCCATTGGTAATAATTAAGGCTTGCCATGTTTACATGCGTTTAACACTTGATTGAACAGAACACGTTTTATTTTTCAATTCTAGGAGCATTTTGTACCCTCCCCGAGGATTTAGACCAGGAGTGCGATTTTTGAATTTCATGTGCCGAGTTCAGCAGTTGAAAATTTCAAAATTACTATGGAGATACCCATCTTTCTACTGCTGATTTGACATTAAAAAATCATACTCCAGGAGTGAGTGCGATTTTTGAAAGTCAAATCAGCAGTAGAAAGATGCATATCTCCACAGTAATTTTGACATTTTCAACTGCTGAACTTAGCGAATGAGATTCAAAAATCGCACTCCTTTGCTCTGGGAGGGACATAATACAGGATGTAACACCCTAGTAATACTTAAGGGGGTGCTTCAGACCATCAAACTGAACAACTTTCACTATGGAGCCAACATCGATAAAAAAAATCACCTGTCCCATACAAAACTGCAGTACCGATACAACTAAAATGTATGGGACAGCAGGTTTTTTTTATTTTTTCTCGATGTTGGCTCCATAGTGAAAGTTGCTCAGTTTGATGGTCAGAAGCACCCCCTTAAAAGTATTACTAGGGTGTATTGTTACACCCTGTATACTGGCGTTGGCATTTAAAATAATATTAATCCAGGGATGCAATACAGAAAGTGTAATAATATCAGCAATACGCGAAGACATCAGAAAACCATAAATCTTGCACCATCTGCGAATACTCAAGATATTTTCACTTACAAATAAATTAGGAAAGTTTGGAAAACTTTAATAATATCGCACATCACAGAGTAACAGAAATTTGTTTTATCATTACGTACAGTCAACCAATTTGAGAATGTAGGCACACAAATTAATAAATAGTCTACTATGTTGTATGAAGGTGTTATGTATGGCTCCTACCATAGAGAAAATAACGTGCTCCCCTGGGGTAGAGATGTTGTATCGAACTGTGCACAGATACTCAACTGGGCCTGACGTCATATCATACACATCTAGCGGGAAGTAGCGTATTTAAATGTTAACCCTTCCCCTCACCCGTTTTTCACCCCCTTTGTTGGCGACAACATTTTGTATAGAAACAAGCCGATATGCCATCTCTTCGTACTCTATGGCTCCTACCAATACCTACACCGTCAGCTCAATGGGCTTGCAGCCGCTGTGGAAGTGCGCGAGGCATGGCACACAACGTGACCGCTGACCTCATTATTCATTTTAGTATTTTATAATCTAAGTAGTGTCACTTTTCGGCCCAGCGTACCTAACTTCGGTCGCATCCAAATTCATAGATTAAGACTTTTATTTGTAAAATGTAAATATAATTTAGTACCAATCTCTTCTCGTCTTTATTTCATAACTGTAGCCATCCACTATAATTAAGGCCTTATCTGAGCAAACTGTTTGCAGTAACGTTTCATAATAAATACAGGGGCCCAATCGCGCTAATTTAAAACATCCAAGTTCAATCCTAATGCAATTTCAGTTCTAATCGCATTGCAATCCAATTACTATTCAACTGTGTTAATTCCGTATCGCGCTAAACTTAACTTATTTACTATTTGTGACTGAGTCTTTAACGTTTGAGCCATCTGTCAAAACTAACGGCTGTCATGTCATGAGCTATACCGCGATTAGCGCAATACCAAATGTTTAAAAAGCTGAGCTTCGCACGCGGTCCAATCATGGTTCAGTTGCGATTTATTTACCGCAATTGCCCTCCTGACCTATAATAGTGACAAGGTTGTAACGTGGTTATGGGCTGTATCACAAGCGATTTCGTTGCGATATCGCTACGTTATCGCTGCGATATTTCTGAGATCAATCAGTGTTGCGGCGATGATGGTGCCATTCTCATTTATCGAGTAGGTTTACACTTTAGTAGCTAACTACAGGATGAAATTGATATCATTAGCATCCTTTTAAACTAAGAGTCTACCCATCAAACACAACAACTTTTACTATGGGAGCAAAGCGATCGGAGCAATTTTACTGCAATGCCTACTCGACTCAAATGTATGCAACAGCAGATTTTTTTTTGCTCCGATCTGTTTGCTCCCTTAGTGAAAGTTGTTCAGTTTGATGGGTAGATTCTTAGTTTAAAAAGATGCCAATGATATCAATTTCACCCTTTACAGGGTCCTTCTTAATATGCTGACACTTTTTTAAGATGATGATCAGACCATCAAACTGAACAACTTTCTCTATTGGACCAACATCGCGAAAAAAAAATCTGCTTCCCCATACATTTGGTGCCATAGAGAAAGTTGTTCAGTTTGATGGTCTGATCATCTCCTTAAAAAAGTGTCTACATATTAAGAAGGACCCTATAGAACAGCAGATTTTTCTTTTCTGCTATTTCAATCTTGGTCCGATAAAGAAATTTGTTCAGTTTGATGGTCTGATCATTCCCTGAAAAAATCTTCAGCATATTAAGAAAGATTCTGTATTGTATTCTTACCTATGACAGAATTTTGATGTGGTCATCATGCAGAAAAAGTTGTAAGTAGCTTAACAATAAACATACAAAAATATTAAAAATGCCTTATTTTTTCAGAGGCTGAAATTCTCATAAAACGATTGCGCCGAAATTAATTTCCTCTTAAAAGCTTAATTTTATTATCGGTTTTTATTTTTCTTTTTAATGTGTCTTTTACGAAGGCGTCAAATATTTGTATTCTGCAATAAAAAACAAATGGTTTAGAATTTTAAGGGTGGCTAGGGAAAGTCATTAAGAAATAGCACGCTAACACCTGCTAACACTTAGTTGCAGAAACGCTCATTAAAGTAAAGTTGATCCTCAATTAAATCTCTTGCTGTCACTTTTTGCTTTGTTGACGTAGTAAAAGCTAGCAAGAGATTTAATGGAGGATTAAATGAGCGTTTCTTTCCTGCAACTGAGTGTGAATGTACAGAGTGTATGGATCTGAAGGAGGCAAAAGAGGCGTGTCTGCCCATGCTTCTGGGAAAAAGGCATGAGTTTATGTATGATGTATGATGTTTATGTGTGTGTAGCTTTTGTTCCTTCTATTTATACAGGGTGTTAGGGTAGACAGTTGCATTACTTTAATGGGTGATTGTACTCATGATGCAGTATTATTCCCAAAGGAACATAATGGAGTAAAATAAACGATTTTTCTATGTATGAATAAGTTACTGTAGCATAGCATAGCATAGCATAGCATAGCATATGCTCACGACTATATTCCCCGAGGGGGTAGTCAGAGATATTCTGAAACTTTAGAACAAAAAAGTAAAAATTAAAAAAAAAAAAAAGTAAAAAAAAAAGTAGTAGTAGTAAAAAGTTATTGTCTACTCTTTTATGTCGCAATGTTACATACAGGTTGTAATGACGCGTCACAACTTTTTTTACATAATTATTTATGAAAATTTTTTGCAAGTTCTTGTTCTTGCATGCTGTTCCTGTAAATAATTTGATATTCAAAATAACAAAAATAAAAATAATCTTTTATTCAAAATAATATCATATAGATAGCTTTTTGACGTCATTTTTTGACTCTACCACCGCGTCGAAAGGTGTTCCGTTGAGAGAAGATGCGGCCAGAAACTACAACACACATCTTTTAAACAAAACAAAATGTACAAAGTACAATTAAAATACAATATTGCATTACATAGTGTAAAATTGTCAAGACCAGACATTATTTTATGTATATTTATGGAGCTTCTTTATAAAATAAAAACCGGCCAAGTGCGAGTCGGCCTCGCGCACGAAGGGTTCCGTACCATTATCGAGCAAAAAACGGCAAAAACTCACGTTTGTTGTATGGGCCTTAAAAATATTTATTTTATTCTGTTTTTTAGTATTTGCTTTTATAGCGGCAACAGAAAAATTCAACTGTCTAACTATCACGGTTCATGAGATACATTCTGGTGACAGACGGACGGACAGCGGAGTCTTTAGTAATAGGGTCCCTTTTTACCCTGTGGGTACGGAACCCTAAAAAAAAGGAATGATTGCGTTTTTTCACTAAAAATTCTTGTCTGTTCGTATTCAAACAGCTGCACTCTGTAATTACTTATTTTATTCACGTATGTGTTTGAGAGTCGGATACAGAGAGAAATATTTTTTGTAGATTGACGTCACGACACATCCGCTGCGATGTGAATCAGATAAACACGTGTTACTATCAAAATTCATGAAGATAATACAATTGACTGTTGTTTATTTGTATTGCACTTCCTGAGCCGTTTGTTCCTCTCATGGATCTCTACCCCCAGGACATGAGCTGCCAAGCCGATTTGGAGGTGCTTAAATAGACTCCGAACTCAGGTTGGCCGGAGTAAAGAGAAATCTGTTCAAGTGGGGCTACACAGACGGGTCGAACCTTGGGTGCGAATGCGGTGTTTCTCCTCAGACTACGGCCCATCTTGTGTCCTGCCCTTCCAGCCCGGACCTGCACGCGAATGGAGCTTATGGACGATGCCGACAATGCTATCCGTGTGGCGAAATACTGGGCTGGAAAGATTTGAATGACATGCCATCGACTCGATAGAAGAAGATTTGTATCTATAGAACATAGAAGAAAGAAAGAAAAAATATTTATTTGGATCTCCGACACACATACAATCTTACCTACATCATGGTTACATTTTAGTAAAATTTTCAAAACATTTATTAATAAAGAGAAGAGATTGTTTGTGCGCCGCAGTGGCAAAAAGGTCACAACCATAGATTTATATATTACTAGCGTAAGGATAGGCCCGTCAGAATATTTTACAAAAACCTTCTTCATAGAAACAAAAATTTGCGCCATCTGTCATAACTCGTATAGGAACTATATCGTGTCATATATTTTCGAGTGCTCTAAACTTACATTTTTCCTTGCATTTTAGAGCCAACGAACTGGGGACAATAGTCAAGCTCATAGGCCATGTCCTTACGCTAGTAATATATATGTCTTTGGTCACAACTCAGCAAAATGCTCGGCTCGAAAGCCGAACTCTGAATTTATGTCAGGGCCTAGCTTATGAGGTGAATCTAACAATCTCTTCGGACGAAACATCTCATATAATTATGATAGAACTTCACATACAGGTAAGTTCGTTTAATCATTAATTATGTGCAACGAATCCAATAAACACATGTTACTATTTAGCATCAAGTGTGTGTGTATGTGTGTGTGTGTGTATGTATGCAATTAAAAATGAACAGACATGGCTTGTGTTGTGTCCGTGTGCCTTGGAATATCGTTAGCTAGTAACATAATTCGGAAATACTTGACCGAATGAAGTAACGCAGCTGGACTTGGGTGTAAGTGTCGACACCTTTAAAGGGTAATTGAACTTTCCCCAGTTTTTTGGTATCCCAGATTCCAAATCACCAATTTTTGATGATGATGATTTTTTTGATGGTTTTTTTTTGAGGTTTTTTTTTTTATTTTTGATCTGTCTGTTTGTTTATTCGAGCACCATGCAAAAATTACTGAACCGATTTCGAAGAAACTTTTTTGTTTGAAAGTTTATGATTTGACTTAAATTCTGGTGTATAGGGTCCTTCTTCTTCTTATCGTGTAGGCAGAGCCCTGCCTGGTGTCAGAGTTTTTTCAGACCGCCTTGCCTCTGACGTGGTTTTTAAGTAACGACTACTACCACCAGAGATAGTAGCCGGGACCAACGGCTTAACGTGCCATCCGAAGCACGGAATCATTTTTCTTTTCGGACAATCAGGTGATTCGGCCTGCAATGTCCTAACCAACTGGGGAAAAACGCACAAAGTGACATATCACTAGGTGTCCCCCTTGGGAATCGAACCCACGACCTCCGTATCGAGAGCCAATGCTCTTAACCAATTAGACCACGGAGAGTCCTTCTTAATATGCTGACAACAACGAAATCGCGAAAAAAAAATCTGTTCTTCCATACAAAACTGCAAACCTAATATACCTACTCGAGCTATAATATATTATGGGGCAGCTGATTTTTTATCGCAATTTCGATGTTGGTCTTATAGAGAAAGTTGTTCAGTTTGATGGTCTGATCATCCCCTTAAAAAGTGTCAGCATAATAAGAAGGATTTACATAAAAATGAATGGCATTTTATTTCTCAAATTCTCTAAAACCTTTATCTATGTCTCAGATGAAGCGTAAATCCAATTTGCACGTAGTACTGCCAGAACTCAAGTAAGGCTCGACGCACACTGGCCACAGTCGACAGCCACACGTGTTTGGCCACTTGAAGCTGGCTACTACAGAAGCAATGATACGCGACTACCTATGCGATCGGCGGTTCCGACTTTATGTGTATCAATTAAAGATCGCGTCAATTTCTGACGGAAGGACATTCATTCCGTTTATTTACTTACTAGCGACCCGGCCATTACTAGCGGCTATACAGGGTGAAATTGATATCATTGGCATTCTTTTAAACTAAGAGTCTACCCATCAAACTGAACAACTTTCACTATGGGAGCAAACCAATCGGAGCAAAAAAAAATCTTCTGTTGCATACATTTGAGTCACGTACGCATTGCAGTTTAGTATGGAACAGCTGATTTTTTTTTTGCTCCGATCGGTTTGCTCCCATAGTGAAAGTTGTTCAGTTTGATGGGTAGACTCTTAGTTTAAAAGCATGCCAATGATAGCAATTTCACCCTGTATATTATAACTAGCGGCTCGTGTGCTGCGAGCCTAAATCTTCTTCACGTATAACAGCAACATAATTCACCTTGAATGCGCAAAGGCGTTATTTTTATTGCCGCTGCAATAGAGTTAAAATTCATACAATTTATTCAACATTTCGTATTCCATTCAAGTCTGAGACACGAATTAAAAAAGTAGAAATTTCATAAGCAGTTATTATATAAATAATAGTTTTCACTTATTATTATGCAGCGAAAGTTTCGAGATTTATAGCAGGAGCTGGAAAGTAATTTCACAGTGAAGATTTTGCATGCAGCACCGAAATGCAGCATGCGACTAGAGATGGGCATGTTGTCGAAAAAACACAATAATATTTCAACATAAAATGTTACCTGGCTATAAAGTTACAACCTAAAAAGTTACATACAATACATCAACTCACGACCAAAATCACTTTCGGGGTGTTAAGAAACTTTGCTACAATTACCGGAAGCCGTAGCATGTTGCACTAAAGAGGGCTAAGGCGCGATTGCGCTATATCACGCTGCCATACTACGGCGACAGAGCGTGAAGTGCTTTCAAGGCTCACCTATACAGAGTGTAAGGAAAAGTATCATTAACCTTTAAATCACATACTCTTCCTATCAAACTGAACAAGTTTTACTATGGGAGCAAACCTGTCAGAACTCAAAAATCAGCTGCTCCATACATTTGAGTGGGTATGGAACAGCAGATTTTTACGCATTGATATAATCATCATTTTATTTTTTTTGAGTGGGTGATAAACAGTGCCGGATTTATATTTTTTATGAGTATAGGCCACTTTATTTCCGCCGCCCCAGGTACCTTTCTAAATTAATAATTTTTCAGTTTTTGAGAGTTACGCGGTTATTATTTAATCTAGAATCAAAAATCAATCAAGAATTAATTTCTCAAATTCACCAAAATGTTGTAAGAACCCGTTAAAATGTTTAATTCTACATTAAATAATTTTCCATTTGTAGTAAGGAAGGCATAAATTTTTTATAAATGAATGTATTAGTTACTGCTTCCGTGGTCTAATGGTTAAGAGCATTGGCTCTCGACACGGAGGTCGTGGGTTCGATTCCCACGGGGGACACCTAGTGATATTTCGCTTTGTGCGTTTTTCCCCAGTTGGTTAGGACATTGCAGGCTGAATCACCTGATTGTCTGAAAAGAAAAATGATTCCGTGCTTCGGATGGCACGCTAAGCCGTTGGTCCCGGCTACTATCTCTGGTGGTAGTAGTCGTTACATAAAAACCACGTCAGAGGCCGTAAGGCGGTCTGAAAAAACTCTGACACCAGGGCTCTGCCCACACGATAAGAAGAAGTTAAAGAGAATTAGAAAAGAGCGTAAAAAAGAAACAAGAAAAAAAAATAAGAAAAGAGAAAGAATAAATTTGACGGGACTTTTTACGCTGTATTGGACGCAGTAATATAGATAAAATAGGTACAATAACTGTAGGTACTATCAACATAGTTCACGCTGGACCCTTTTCGAACATTTTTCCTTTGCAAGTGACCATCACGGCTAGTCCCGCCCTTTATCTTGTTGACCAATAAGCAACTAAAAAAACATCTGTCAAACAGATGGTGTAGCGAAAGTTGGTTAGACAATTACAGTTTACAACCGATCCTGCTCACTACCTGCTTCAAGTGGGGCCTACTTGGATACTTGCTTTACTAGGATAGTCAGTTCCCGACACATCGAGCTTTGAAGATATGACAGAAATTATAACAAGTGCGAGTCGGACACTCGCACCGAGGGTTCCGTATAAACTTTACCGAAAATATTGCGATTTGATTAAAATCCTTAGCGTGAGCCGGATTCAACACTTGGCTAGTTTAGATTATTTGTTTTACGTTAAAGTATGCACTATAACACATTACACCAAGTTTAACGTTTATTTGTGTTACCGTTTTTATGATATAGCTATAAAAAGAAAATTAATCCACCCCCATGAATTTCTACTTTTTGTAGCAGACCCTTTGGGTACGGGACCCTAACAACTAAATATTGAGTTCTTAGCACAGAAAATATTGTTTTAGTTTATTCCTATTATAGTTAGAATACAACCAACGTAAAAAGGGACGAAGCAAAAAAACTTTATGGTGCTACCGTGACGCTATTGGATGTCATACGCGAGGTAGCGGACGGGCGCTACAAGCAAAATTAGATCTTAGTGGGGTCCAGCGTGAACTATGCTGATAGTACCTAAAATTGATAATTTTCTATAGGAATGAGTTTATATTGGGATTTAACGTATTAGTATTCAAAACCATGAGAAAACCAGTGAACTTGTTTGAGTTATTTTGAAATCGAGTGAGCGTCCTCTGAATTCTGCCGCCCCTAGGACGCTGCCGCCCCTAGGCCGCGGCCTATACGGCCTATTGACAAATCCAGGACTGGTGATAAATGATAATGCTAAGCCAAGCCGAAAATTACACAGTGAACAAAATAAAGTTATCATTCAAATTTTGAATTCGGTTTACAATGAGAGGTTATTTTATTTTATTTTGTTATTCGAATGCTTTTTATGTTTCTTACAATTCCAATAATCCATGGTAGGTATTATAAAAAAAATGCACAATAAGAACAATCAGATTGTGAAAATAAAAATTGTTTCATGTTGGAAATTGAATAAAAGTACTGTCGAATGATTCACTTATTGTCTTATTCATAGCTATTGTATTTTAAATTCCTTTCAACTGGGTATTTGACTACATGCAATATATTTTATTTTTATCTACTCAATAAAAAAAGGTACGAAAATAACACTAAACTCCCATTTTCATTGAGTTTTTAGCTCGAATACTATTTTTAATAACAAGATAAACTTTAAAAAGTAATGAAATGTTGATGACGTCACAAATCATTATTTAGTACAAATTTTCATACAAAGCGCACGTTTTGACGTCCGATAAGGGCTGACATAACCTCAGGGTTAAAAGCTCCAATTAAAATAAAATAAAAAACAGAATAAAAAAAAAACGTCCGATAAAGAGTAGCTGATTTGACTAGTTGTCAAGTAGCTTATTTGCATTTGCCTATCTCTACGTACAAAGAATTACTATCTAAGATAATTTATTTATGTTCTGTCACATTGGAATTGGACAGAGTTTTAAAGGGCACTGCTAGTAAGAGGATGATCCGAATGGTAAAGGCAGGCAGGCACGCAGGATCGAAGGGTATAAGAACCTATTTAGAATCAGAGATATTCTCTTCTCAAAGGAAAATAGTAGACGTAGGTACGTTAGAGTTTCTGACCGTATCGCAAAAACACGTTCCAAAGCGATGGTATATTAAAACTGACACCTTTCCTATTTTTTTTTTTTAAATCATAACTTGAGCTTAATAATGCAATTTGTTTTGGTTGCACTATCCATCTTCTAACTCATTACTTTTAGTTCAGTAAATCTGTTTGGAAAATGATACCCTACCTTACAAAAGGTCGGGTATCCGGGACTTTTGGATATGTTATGCAGGTAAAGGCCCTTAATAAAAATACAAGTTTTCGACAAAACTGAAAAAGCTTCGAAATTTTCGGTGTTTCATGGACATGGCAGAGTCCGCGGCAGCACCTCAAGGTCGAAAACTTGGATTTTTTATGAGAACCTGTACCCGTATCAAATATAAAAAAATCATGGATACCGAACCTTTTGCAAGGTAGAATGTATACATTTACTAGGCTATTTCTGCTTAGCACTGAATCTATGTGTTAAGTTAACACATACATACATACTCTAAGGTTAATACTAATCCCAAACTAGATCTAGACAAGGTCTATTAATCTTTGACAATTAACCCACTGTAGCCTGCACTGATTTACTGACGGCAGTTGCTTTGTGAACACCCTGTGTTTAGGAACTGGATCTTCAAAGTGGATGCTGTAAATCAACTGCCTACGCTAAGTTATATCTAAACCACCGTTTCTCAAACTTATAGGTATTCCCATGTTCCACTACTTTTCCTTGTAGACTGCGTACTTATTCCTACAGTTAAAAGATTTTTTTTTTAATTTATTTCGATGTATATTTTTTTTTAATGGAATGAGCTTGTTTTTTTTTGTCGCAAATTGTGTTTTAGGAGCAATTTATAAACGTTACCTAATCTTGCTGCGTGCCCCCTACCGACATACTGACAAAATCCTAGAAGTTTGAGAAACTCTAATCAAAACCAATAAATATTTTGGACATTGTTGCATAAATTACATACCTACCTAGAGTAGTAAATTTAGTCTAGACTTGTGTTATAGTTACGACTATCAGAGGGCTAGTCAGAAATAATGACCTATTAACAGGGGGTCAGGGTAGACAGATGCATTACTTTAATGGGTGATGGGTGGATGGGTGTTTTGGATGGGTGGGTGGTTGTACTCATGATACCGAACAACTTTCCCATACAACGATATTCGCAGAAAGATTTTTCATACAAACCTTCGAACAGCTGTTTTTTTTATCGTAATTATGGTCCCGTTGTCAAGTTATTCAGTTCTGCGGTCTGAAACACCTCTGCATTTAAGTTAACACCCTGATTATCAAAACTCTGAAAAGTTATCATAAAGAGTGTTTATGATTCCTGAATTTATAATTTATTTCAAATACTGTGGCTAACTTCTAGCCCAGTCATTTTATGGTTTGAGCCGGGACTAATTAATAAATTATATTTTTTTCGGTATTGTATTTAAGAGCCAATATGAGCCCAGAAATGTACCAAATTAAAAAAAAACATTACGTCAGCAATTTAAAATTTAGCATTTATCTCGTTCTAGAAAACTTGATGGTAAATTTTTTGTTGCACATTTTTAAAGTTTTACCATTATACATACTTCAAACACGGTGGTAATATTTTTGTCTAGGTACTTAGAAGGCTTTGAAAAATACATTAGTAATTTCTATGAATACCACATTTTTTTAAGCGGGACAGCAGCTAGGAAGATGATGATGATGACCACATTTTTTTAATTTCTGTGAGTATTTTATTGCTCAAAAATAATTTATATTGTTAAATATAATTAAAATGAGTGCATTGGTATTCATATTATTAAGTTAAAAGCCTTCTGGGAGATACAATTTTGATTTCTATGTTGCGTAGCGATTTTTCAAATGTCTTTTAAGATTTTTTTTTATCACTAAACGGTGACGGTTACCATTATTACTCCCCACCCCTCCTAACAAAACTCCGTAAAATGACTGGTCTATTCTTTCCGTCGTGGAAAGGAAACACAATGACTTTTAGCTTTTGCTAGAACAATTCCTAAATATAGACTTTAAACTTCAAATGTTTGAGCTTTTATTCTCGAGTTGAATTCCAACTAGGTTCGAATGCAGCGGAGAACTGCACCACAAAGACTAGTTTTGTATTGCCTTGCAGTGCCAGTGCAGCGAGTGCAAACTGCATGTTAACTATGCGCTTGAGAACACTTACATTCTGTGCTGTTCAATTTTAATTCTTAAAATAAATGTTATATGTACGGCGTGTACTCGTACACGAAGCTTGACGATAGTATAATAAATTTTAATAGAGATTTTAGAAGTTATTGGTAAACAAACCGAGATCCGACCGTAAAATTATGCACCTATTTCTTAGGTGAATGAAATGTGATTCTAGTGTACGTTTACACAGTGGTTAATTCAACGCTGCCAAGTTGCCTAGAAAAATCTTGCCGCAAGTACCTTTTCCATTATGATTTTTGGCATAACTTTTTCCACCTGTCTGTTAGGGAAGTAATGAGGTGCCATCGGAAGGAGACTAATCTAAAGTACTGGAAAAACTAAGGGTTGCTATCTCTCAATCTGCCGCAACCATAGGGTTGCCAGGTTCAAAGAAGTCATTTTTTAAGCTGGCAACCCTATAGTTGCGGCAGATTGAGAGGTGGCAACCCTAGTTTTTCCAGTACTCAGTAGATCAGTGTCCTTCCGATGGCACCTCATTTACTTCCCTAACAGACAGGTGCAAAAAGTTATATCAAAAATCATAATGGAAATGGTACTTGCTGCAAGATTTTTCTAGCCAACTTGGTGGCGTTGAATTAACCCCTGTGTAAACATACACTAAAATCACATTTCATTCACCTAAGAAATAGGTGCATAATTTTACGGTCGGATCTCGGTCTATTATTAGGTCCTCCTAGGTAATCTTCAGAGAGCGTTTGAACGCCCTAATTTATCTGGCCGAAAATTTCATCTTGTACAGAGGGCTACAAAATTGTATGCCTTTACTTATTAAACAAAATGTGAAAATATTCGGATAAATAATTTAGGGCGATCAAACGCTCTGAAGGTTCACCCTTAAATGAATTTTCACACGGAGAGAAATAAATAACTGTTATGTTCTTATTTACTTACCTAGCTTTATTTGTTTCATATTTCAAGTGCTTTCACTATTGATTATAGAACAGAATTATAGTAGACCTAATTAGTTTTTATAAGTTACAGAACAGAGTGGACTTGTTTGCAATAGTATTTTTTTCTATTAGCGTGCCCACACATAACTGCGATGCGACGTCGCATCGCATCGCAAATATCTGCGATGCGCTGCGTGTAATAATCATACATAATATGTCATCGTAATAAGTCGCAGATATTTCAGTCGCAGTTATCATCATCATCATCTCAGCTGATGGACGTCCACTGCTGGACATAAGCCTCCCCCAAGGATCGCCATAACGACCGGTCCTGCGCTGTCCTCATCCAACGTTTTCCCGCCGCCTTCACCCGGTCGTCGGTCCACCGTGTCAGGCCTACCCTCGCTGCGCTTTCCGGTACGCGGTCGCCACTCGAGAACTTTTCGGCCCCACCGGCCATCGGTTCTGCGACCAATGTGCCCCGCCCACTGCCACTTAAGTTTAGCAATTCTTTGGGCTATGTCAGTTACTCTGGTTCTTCTGCGGATCTTTTCATTTCTGATTCGATCTCGCAGGGAAACTCCGAGCATAGCCCTCTCCATTGCCTCAAAAGGCAAATCAGGCAGTCACCCAAAGGTGACTCTCAGCCTTTTTATGAGGCCTTGAGTGAACGACCACGCTGTTCCATATGTCATCACTGTTATGGTCGCAGTTATGGGACCCCTTAATCATAATGTCAGAATTTCTTGTAATGTCAATTTTTTTTTATCTACGCTACAATGTCGTGTACCTATTAAATTACATAGATGCTAATATAAATAACAGTACTGTACCGTGACTGTACCTATGTGCTCCGTTTGTAGTTCATATAGGGCTGTCAATAGGGTGATATTTGTTGTTTCCATCTTTGAATTACACCAGCCATGTTCACAAGTAAACAGTGGTTTATGTATAATTTTAAATATCTCTAAAGCTATTATCAACTTTTGCTATTGACTATACAACACTACAGAATACAATAAAAATCTAAAACAAACAGAACACAATGCAAATGATGACACTGTTCAGTTAAAAAGAAGATGATGTAGAGTAAATAGTAGTTTTTAACACTAGAACTCTATCACGATGTTCGTATTATCGTATGTGTGTTACTTAAGGCTGCACCGAGCCTATTTTGCTGCCCCCAATCGTGTTTTTTTATTTCTTAACTATTAAACAATATTTCCAGAAAACAAGAATATCACATTGTATTCACTGCTGATTTTCAATTTATCGGGTCACTACGGATTTTTTTTATAATGTTTGTATTATTGATTTTAACGATAATAACTACTTACAAGCATAAAACATAATAATCCGTAATGTTTTGATAAATTGAAGGCCTATCAGGACTACAATATGTGACATTCTTGTTGTTTGGAAATGTTGTTTAATTGGTCAGAAATAAATAAAATACGTTTGGTGGCAGCACAATAGGCTCGGTGCAGCCATAAGTTACAACAGGATAAAAATCTAAATTATCATCATGTTCAGAATATAAGTTAACCTACCACATTTTTACTAGTAGTGCCAAAACGTGCCCATACTCCGATTAGCTAGGTAGTGACCGATTTCCATTTTCGTTACGATGTTTTCCTTTGCCTTTGTGAAGAAACTTTTACCTACCCCATCAAGTGCGGTGTCTTTGGATAAGTCTTATAAAATTTATTAAAGTATCTTTAGGGAACCCCACCCCTTAGCTACCAACAGTGCAGTAAAACTCTGAAAATATACAAAAATTAACTCTTCTTAAATACATCATTGACTGAAAAAACAAGGATTGTTACCAAGTGCGATATAAGTAAATGAAGTAAAACCGGTCAAGTGCGAGTCGGGCTACTCGTGCACCGAGGGTTCCGTACCACACCACCACACAACATAATATTAACTTAGAAAAAAAGTGTTGTTTTCACCGGGACCTTTAAAAAATTAAATTAAAATTAAATTAAATTAAATATTCTTTATTTTCAGGAAAACATAACCCATAGATATATAATTACAATACAATAAAATGAAATGTCAGTACAAATTATAGGATATCACATTAAAATGCTCGTCAAAAATATAAAAATAGTCATAGATATTTCTTATAATACTATTCGGAGACGCACGCGCGCGCTTCTCAAAGGAGGCCCTCGCGGTCCTCATCACTGCAAAGAAATCGTTGACCCTGTTCTCGGCAAACATACCAGACGCGCTACACCTCCACGGCAGGCCCAACATGCCTCTAAAGGCGTTGTTAAATTGTACTCGCAACGTGTTGTAGGAGCGCTGCGTATAGGAGTACCACAAGTGGCCGGTGTAGAACGGCTGGCAGTAGGCTTTGAACAGTGTCACCTTGGCGTCCTTGGAGCAGCGCGCGAACCGTCGCGCCAGCATGTTGGCACGCATGGCGAGCGCGCGCCGCTGCCTCTCGAGGTCCTCGTCGTCCCGCAGTCTGTCGGAGACTATATGACCCAGGTATTTGAATTCCGATACCACTTTAATTGCACAACCGCGCAGATACACTGGCAATACATTTGTAGGGCCTTTTTTATATTTAAAGACAACCAACTCCGTTTTTTTGACGTTATAGGAAAGACCATGAGTCTCCGCATACTGCTCACATATTCTTATTAAATTTCTTAGACCTCTGATTGAGGGGCTCAACAGCACCATATCATCAGCGTAGCTGAGATTGTTTATTAGTTTATCATTCACGTAACAGCCGACTTTGGTACTGCTGAGCTCCTCAATCAGCTGATTTACATATAGGTTGAACAGAATCGGCGACGTGAGCCCACCCTGCCTAACACCGCACTCCAGCTTGTAGGTATCGGACATCTCTTTACCCCAACGTACTACATTAGACTGATTCCCGTACCAGTACTCCAACAGACCGACTATATTCTCAGGTACACTAGTTTGCCTTAGCTTTTTCCAAAGAAGTTTATAATTAATTGTGTCAAAAGCACGACTTAAATCGAGAAAACATGCATAAACTGAGGTGTTTTTCTTTAAATAGCTTTTAACTGTATTTTTTAATGCGAATATAGCCAAATCTGTCGAAAGACCGGGGCGAAAACCAAACTGTGCATCATTCAGTTGTATATTTTCCGAAAGATTTGGATTTAGAAGTCTTTCTAATATTTTTGAAAAAACAGTAGCCAATGATATGGGTCGATAGTTAGACAGGCTGGACACGTCGCCGGTCCTGCTCTTCACCAGTGGGACTACAACTGCTTTCATTAGGGACTCTGGTAGATAACTATGCGCTAGACATGCATTAAATAACATAGTCATTTTTTCAAATAATTGAGGACCTGCCTTAACAATATGCTCAATACTAAGATGGTAAACGTTTGTAGCAAACTTTAGCACGAGACCGACTCACACTTGGCCGATTTTTTTTATACTGTAGAGCTTGCTCTATAATCACACCAAGTTTGACGCTTGTATATATTACCGTTTAGAGCGCAGCGTGAAGAAAAAACATAGATAAAAACTAGTTTGTTGTTGAGAATCCCCCTTAATTTTTAACTTTTTGACATTTTTATTATTTGTCAACAAATTCGCCGTAATAATCTGATAAAATTTCAACTATCTAGCTATCACGGTTCAAAAGTTACAGCCCTAAATGGGTAGGACAGACGGACGGGCGGACGGACGGACGGACAACGTAGGCTTAGTAATAGGGTCCCGTTTACTTACACCCTTTGGGTACGGAACCCTAAAAAGAACGTTTGTATTTGAAGCTAAAACCCCCGCGTTTTTCAAAAAGAGTTAAAGAAACAATAAAGTGACACGCTCTTGAACACTTGTTTATAGGCAGTCAGAGTTAACCTACTTTCAGACACGGTTTTCCATCATAACAGAACCTTTTTATTTAAAACCTTGGTGATTCAGGAATTAAAAGTTTAAGTCGCTGGAGCTCAGTAGCTTAGCAAGACAAACTTGTGTAAAGGATGAATAAAATTATAAATTTAAAGTACTTAATCAAGCTTCTTTTATAACTTAGAACATGATGAGATAATGTAAATTTTTTTAAACATGGTGTTAAAACTGGACGCAAAATCTCAACAACTTTGTGGAGGAAAACCACAGAATATTATGAGAGGGGTTAGAAGTGCAAAGTAGGCGTGGAACGCATGCCACAAGGTAATGCAATGATTCGCATAACATCGTGGAGTAGTGCTAGTGAGAGGGCATAAGTAGATGTAGAAGCGTGAGTGGTAAGACAAGTGGCAACAGTCGTCTCCGAAGCAAAAGCGCTACTTTGCATTTCTTACCCCTCTTATAATGTTCTATGAGAAAAACAGTTTAGATATTGTTGCATTGCTGTTATAATTCTTGTACGAGAAAACACATTTTAGTCACATCTATCAAAATTGTTTAAGAGGCTCCCCATAGGTAAACGCTAGCTCTTGCCATATTTTACTGGTTTTTAGAAGCAATCTTCTCGTTATTTGAAAGACATACAAATAATTGAAAAGTGTAGCAATATTCTTCAACATCTCGGCTTTATTTGCTATAGATCATATTTCTTATTTTTCTATAAAATACATATGAAACCTGTGTTCAAAGGAAAGCTTAAATATTGGAAAAATTCTGTATTATGTGCATCTACTTTTTAACTTGAAGTCACTTTTACTTGAGACAAACACCTTTGTGTAGACAATATCTAAACTATTATAAAACTGTAACAGAAATGTGTCTGTACATTGAAGATATTTCCAAAAAAAAAATCGACATGGTTTTTACCTGTCCCTGATTCCAAATCACCAATTTTTGGATTTTTGTCTGTCTGTTTGTTTGTTTGTTTGTTTGTAAGTATGTTTGTTTGTTTGTTTGGGTGTTTGTTTGTTCGAGTATCACGCAAAAACTACTGAACCGATTTTGATGAAACTTTTTTTGTTTGATAGCTTATTATCTGACTTAAAATCTGGTATATAATTTATGCGGACGAAGTCGCGGGTAAAAGCTCATTAAGATTTAAAATTGCTTTTAAGCAATTTTTTTTTAAGACCAATATTTAATGAGTTAATTAGATAATTGTTAAATTTGGGGCGAATTCTTATGATTTTAGAATGTGATTTCCTTGGATTAGAAGGCTCCACTGTGACATAATGAAGGACAAGCTAGTCAAAAATAGGTATACCTACTAAAATGACGTAGTTTAGTAGAGGTGGCTCTGAAAGAGTCAAGGTCGTTCGGTCAGGGAAACCCCTTAAGCAATAATTTTTTTACAAAATTTTTAAATGATTTCTCCGAAGATTTTTTTTGCGAGCGCAGCGAAGAGCAAATAAAATTTATGGATTTCTCTGCTTTGGGACTGCTGATTCCTAAAATGTTCTATAGAAAACGTCGACCGTTTCTGGAACCAAATGTATAAAAGAGGGATTTTTTTTCGCGTCTTCACTGTTGGTCTCATAGTGAAAGTTGTTCAGTTTGATGGTCTGAACTAAAGCACCCCTTTAAGTATGCAACGCATTGAATTTTACACCCTGTATAAAAGGATTGTGGTATGCTTCGAAGTGGCAGCCCCATTTTATTAGGACCACATTTCCTTTGGTATCATTGCCTAAATAAATACTGTAGAAAACTTGCATAAGATCTTAGTTTATAAAGAGAGTCGCCTCTACAACAACCGTCTGGGTTGGAACCTACGAATAAGAATGTATCGAAGTGTAAATCAAGTTCAAAAAGTGGCACAAAAAAAACTACACCGTCTTTTCTTCCTTAAAAACTCTACCTTGCCGCCAAAACTCATACAAAATGTAATTTTTCATTGGGTGCCAAAAATTATGTTGCTTTTGTTTTGAGTTCTTCTATAGTTATTCTTATTCGTAGGTTGGAACCCATACATACATACATACATATTCTCACGCCTGTCTCCCACTGGGGTAGGCAGAGACAACGGAACGCCACCTGCTACGATCCTGACATACCTCTCTAGCCTCCTCCACATTCATAAGACCTTTCATGCATGCTCGTCGGTTTCGGGTAGATCTGACCTGGCCCTTCTTAAGCACGTCGCCAATTTGGTCCGTATATGTACGTCTAGGCCGTCCCCTTCCAACATTTCCACTTACGCTTGCCTTATAAATTGCTCTCGTCAATCTGCTCTCATCCATTCTTTCCACATGACCAAACCATCGCAACATACCTTTCTCTATTTTTGTCACTACATCCCATAAATATGCTAAAAGTTAACCTTGCTTATGAATACTTAACAAGTCTTTATACCCAATTTGGTGAGAAAATTGGCATCTCTACACAAAAGAGAGTGAGGTAGTGGTGGTTATGGTAATTGTAATAAGGTTGTAAATCACGTGGCAGGTGCGCTTCGGAAACGAGCGACAAAGTTGATAGTAATTGGGTAATTGAGAATTATTATACGCGGGCTGTTAAGGCGACGAGTGTGGGAAAAGATGAAGAAAAGTTCTATAGAAATTCCATACGAAGACTTACTGATTATTAAATAATTTGCTACAGTTATACAGGGGTAACAAAACACCCTAGTAATACTTAAGGGGGTGCTTTAGACCATCAACCTGAACAACTTTCACTATGGAGCCAACATCGAAATCGCGAAAAAAAATACGCTCCTTCATACAAAACTACAGTACCGTCTCGACTCAAATGTATGGGACGGCTGACTTTTTTTATTTTTTCTCGACGTTGGCTCCATAGTGAATGTTGTTCAGATTGATGTTCTGAAGCACCCCCTTATGTATTACTAGGGTGTTTTGTTCGTTTGTTCTATACAAGATTCCCAAAATACCAGATGACCAGCATACCAGATTCCTAATTTATCAGATTCCCGCAATACCAGAATTCGTCAAATACAAGATACAATGCATTTTTAGCAGTTGTCGTGTTACACCCTGTACAAGATGTAACAAAACAACTATAAACTGTATTTTTAAGGGAGGTTTAGACCATCTAAGTGAACAACTGATTACTATGGAGACAACGTTGAAAAAATTTAAGATAATATCAGCTGTCTCATACATTTGAATTGAGTAGGTACTTTTGTATGAAAAAGCGAATTTTTATAATTGTTTCTCATTGCTGTTCTCCCCGTAGTGGTTAAAGAAAACATACGGTTTGAATTGAGAACCTCCTCTTTTTTGTTTTGTTGAAGTCGGTAAAAACTGGAAAAAAAGAAAGAAAATAAGTAATTTTACTTTTACCAATGAATTTTCTAGCCAATTCTTCCAAAATTAATATTTGTACCACAATAAAATATGTACCTGAAAAGTGGTACTAAAAGCGACTAAATTTTTCTCTCTGTCTGCCCAATTTTACGATGGGAGTCGTGTGGCTAGAGGGCTCTCGAGTGGACGTCTGTCGTTCGGCTCGCGATTTAGGTAGCCACGCGGCTCCGCCATTTTATGACGGTTTCGAGTGTGTTTTTGTATAAAAACAGGGCTTTGAGATTGCCATATCCATTACCGTACAACGTCAAGCACTAATTGCTCTTTTTAAACTAGATATTGGCAAAATCCACCAAGGAAACGCCATTAAACAAAAAATAGAATTTTACGATAATATTTAGGTGCTAGGTGTTTCTTTAGTGTAATGTACTGTGATGGTAAAGTGCTTTGATTGCCATCAACGCCTCTTCGACTATAGAATAATTTGGATCACGCACATCCAAAGTAGTATAAAAGTAAATCAGGCCAAAAACTAAATGAGGAATATGCGTGACTTTGAATACCTTGTTAGTCATTGCAGCCACGGAGTATTTACCGTATGGACTTGCAATAGAATTAGTAAGAAATCGCATCTTTTCGTTTATTTCTGAAATGGAAGCATAGTCATTGCGGGCTTCCGTCAAAAACCCCGATACTGTCGTGAGGCCCTCTAAGGGCCGCTGCATTAATGCTTACGTTTTAAGACATAACAGTGACTAATGTCGTTGTCTCGCTCTAACTTAAGCAGCGGCTTCTCGATAATAGAGATAGATAGAAAAAAAAATTTGAACCGTTGTGGCGTAAAAATATAATTCACACAGAGATACTTCATACCTTCGATTAAAGTCAACTGTAAACTTGTTTTTATTCCCAAGTAATTAGTATTTCTCTGGATTTGGCGTATTGAAGTTTATTTAATTTCTTCGAGATTGTTAAATTGAAGGGAAACGCAACCGGAAGAATTTTCTACTAATTGAATTTACTATGAAAAAAATCGTCTGAAATGATTTTTTTATTTTGTTTTTATGCTACAGTTAAAAAAGAACTGGTGGTACGGAATACAAATATGACCAACTCGTATCAATACATTTTTAGGACCTTTTTATATCGTGAGGTAACCTACATGCTTCATTTGAGGGGTATTGTTGGTGACGATTGGCGACGGCCTCCCTACCTATCAGTGGCTAATATTCTATGTTTAGAACCAAAATCTCTGACTACTTACTTCCTAGGGGAATATATTTGTAAGCTTAATAAAATATGCTTATATTTACAGAATTTCAAAACATGCATTATCAGTCCATAAAGTAGATAGTCTATGACTCTAGACTAGCTGTATTTATGTATAAGGGGTAGTAATGGAGTACTTATCGACAGCCCAACTTGGAAGGTCAATGTTCTCAGTAACATTTGACTCTGATTATTACAGACTTTTACTTTCACATTAAAAATGGCTCGTCACTTCCCAAACCCTTTAAGGGCTATTTTCGGGAAATTCCTTTCTATTTTTTGCGTTAATAGTTGTTTTAATGGTTATTTTTTCGACTACAATCTGCTTGGTTCCAAAGTAAATAATAATTACAGTATTCAATAGACACTTTTTTTGGGATTTCATTATTGGTCCGGTTATAGTCGTTGTTTAGTTTGATTGTATAAAGTGACTTAAGTATAACCAGGCCTGTCTCACTCCACAGCTCAGATACGTTTGACAGCCTGACCCCACTGTGGGGTCAATGGTCGCTCATTAACATAAGGCTCATTTTAGTTTTCGTTTCTGAAGCGCAATTTTCGAAATTTGAAAAATCCGGTTGAGTGAACTATCTGTTACGGTAGTAGCTATTAAATAATCTGTGGTATAACGCATTTAAGTTACAATCTGTAGACATCAACGGGTCGGAACGCAGATGTGAATGCGGTGTTTCTCCTCAGACTATGGCCCATCTTGTATCCTACCCTTCCAGCCAATAGGAGTTAAAAACACTACCTACCGGTAGAACTATCAGTGTGCGCAAATACTGCGCTGGAAAAATACAGGATGACATGCCATCAGCATCGATTCAATAAAGCAAAAGGAGAATGCCTCATCATCATCATCTCAGATGATGGATGTCCACAGCTGGACATCCCCCAAGGATCGTCATAACGACCGGTCCTGCGCTGCCCTCATCCAACGGGATCCCGCTGCCTTCACCAGGTCGTCGGTCCACCTTGTGCCTACCCACGCTGCGCTTTCCGGTACGCGGTTGCCACTCGACAACTAGCAGGCTTCATCCCCCTAGAATTGCTTAACTAAAGTGGCAGGTGTGGACGGGGCACATTGCATTGCTCGCAGAACCGGTGGCTGATGGGGCTGAAAAGTTCTCGAGTGGCGACCGTGTACCGGAATACCTATAATATGCTAAAGTTTGCGCGCTAAACACAGATGTACTCGGCCGTCCTTCCTTACCCTCCTTAATCTAATGGAACGGGAAACCTATACGGTTTATAAACGAAATGTAGAGCGTCGGTGGCGCGTTGCGAAGAGGTATGGACACACAATCATTGGGGTCCGGGTTTGAATCCGCACGAACGATATGCAAAGTACCAATGAGTTTTATACCGACTACTCCCAAAACGGTGAAGGAAAACATCGTGAGGAAACCTGCATATGCTGAAGAAGAAATTCCGATGTGAACTCTACCAATCCGCATTGGGCACGCGTGGTGGATAGACGCCCATACACCCTCCCCTGAGGGTAGACCTGTGCCCTGCAGTGTGCAGTGTGTCTACTCGTATGCTGATGATGATTTGACTCGTATACTGATGATGATGAGTGTGGGCATCAGTTATGTTGACGATATCTTAAGGGATTCGTCGCCTCTGGGTTCGTGCTATTCTAAGCCGGACACCAATTTGCACACTGAACAAAGTTTGCACGCGACATTTGATAATGTCAAGTGTTATCAAACATACCCGAGGGTTGTCAATTGCTAAAGTTTGGAGCGAAGAGTGGGCGTCCACTATTTTAACAATGCCCGGCGATTTTGTTCTGCCGCCCTTATTCTGCGTGGGTTTGCTTACCGTTTGATTGGACACCTTTTTAAATGGTGCGAGAAGATTGGCTAATGGGACGGAACAACGTTTCTTATAAACAGAAAAAAGTTAAGGTAAAATTGTAAAAGAAACTTTTATTTGAAGCAAATTCTTATGATTTTTGCATTATGACGAGTAAGAAGACATTTTTGGCGTGACCAGTTGACTCCTAAATACTATAATAAAAAGTACGACGGCCCGACCTGATAGCTCAGTCGGCAGTGAGCTTGTCCGCTGTACAAAGGGTCGCGGGTTCAAAGCAAATATTTTGTATGGTGAATACGAATATTTGTACCCACGTCATGGATGAATTTAGGAGGTTATGAAGTCACGTAAGTATTGTGATTTAAATAAAATGTTCAAAGCATTTATCAAAATGCTTGGGTCTGAGTGACACAAACTTATAGTACTGTATAGTATCAATTATTTTATTAAATGGACTATGTATTATTGTATACATAACCTAAGCATAATAATTTGTATTGTTTAGTTACTAAGCCGTGTTATGTTGTAGAGTTTCTGGCCGCATCTTCTCTACAGCGACAACACGTTCCGACGCGGTGGTAGCTTCAAAAAAAGATTTGACGTTTAATAAATGTGCTTCAAGCTGTGACTTCAAGTACAAACTTATGTCACAGAGGACTATAATAGGCTTCAAGCTCCTATATTGAATGAATTATGTTGAGTTGACTTTGACTTTGACGTGCTCTGTTCTTCTTTGCACGGGTAAAGAAATCATACCAGATGAGCTGCTATTCCTACCCATTAAGCTTTGAGTTAACTCCAGTCTTTCAGACGTATCTTGCTGTCAGTCTGTCATTCTTCTCACTGGCGCAGAAAATACACACTTTTATTGTTTAATAGCTTTTGTTTTCTTGAGTGAAGGTCTGTTTATTCATTTTTGATTGCTATAACCCTATTTCTTTAGATGGAAATTCTTTGGTTCATTTCACATAATATACTCTCGACCATAATCCCAATCCTTAGACAATTTAATAGGGACATGTTACGCGTGTCATTCTACTAAGAAACATTTCTGCCACTTTTTACGGGGGGCGCGGTAACATGAAATCCGCAACTTTGGATTTTATTCCCCATAAGTTTAGATTCTAAGTTTGAATGTTAAAAATCATGAAAAGTAGTCTGGTGTGAACCCTAAACGTTCTAAGTTCAAAATTATTGTTTCGCTATTATAGGCTGTCTCGTTTAGTGATAAGGTATAAAATTGGGTGTAAATGCGCAAGATTAATTGATTTAATACCGTGGCAGAGGGGAAATGCTACCGCAAGGCGAGTCCCTATTAAATTTTCTAAGTCCCAATCCGAGTAGTCAGAAGCTTTACTACAATAAGTACAAAACTTAGTATCTCTTTAAGCATGCAGTTGTAGGAAGGCCCATCTTCAGCGCATTCATTTCAGGATGGAATAATGTCTTAAAGTAGCGAATATAATTCTAGGATAGGGTTGCTTTCGCCAAAACCCAGCATAACATACCCCTGAGTCACCTTAGAACGACATACTGGAAGCTGCTTAAGCTTCAAGACAGTTACTAGCTAGAGGATGAACAGGATCAGGAAAAGTGGCGTTCTCTCATTTCGGAGGCCAAGACCCTCTTTGGGTCTCTAAGTCAGAGGAGTTAGTTAAAATCGGCTATCTTCATGAATATTACCATCTCAGCCTGATTGAATGACGTTCAGTTCACTGCTGGACTTAGGCCTCCCCTAAGGATCGACACAAAAACCGGTCTTGCACTATTCTCATCCAACGTGTTCTCGCCGCCTTCACCAGGTCGTTGGTCCACCTTGACGCCTAACCCACGCTGTGCCTTCCGGTACGCGGTCGCCAATCGAGAACTCTTCGGCTCCATCTGCCATCTGTTCTGCGAGCAATGTGCCTCGCCTATTACAACTGTAGATTATCATTCTCCGACTGTAGCATGCCATTCTCTACCAACTAATTCAGCTAGATCGATTTATACTTCAAAAGGATGAAATTTAAGATCTTAATGTAAGAGAATTCCTACATCTATTCACAAAGCTACTCGCTCCAGCTTGAAATGGAATGACAATCGGATCACAGTCGAGTTATCTATGCTAACGAAGAACGTGTATTGGTACGTTAATCACATCAAAGCCAAATTGTTGGATTTGGAAACGTATTGTTATGGGTGTGGGTCCTATTTACATAAATTCTATGACACCAAGTAGATAGCACTACGTTATTTCAATGGCGAATTAGGTTAAATAATTTCAGTGTGAATTATACGGGTATTATATTATCTATCTATCTACACAGAAAAAAATACTTTCTACAAACGAGAACCAGTTTCATTGGACTAAGATAATCCCAGTAACGTTTGAAGGATGTTTAATTCTCAGAACTCAAGATTATTCTTGCGACGAGAATTGGTATTACTGGGTTCGAAAGAAGATTGACAAATTTGGACCCAGCCATTTTTTACAAAAACTAAAAGCTCTTCAGGACGGCAGTGATAATTACTATAAACAGAAAAAATTAAGGCATTTAAAAAAAAAACTTCTACTTCTCCAGAAGTCCGGATTCAAAAGTAGAAATTACTAGTAAAATAAACAAATCATCCAAAAAGCAGTAGCAAAACGCTGCAAAACGCAACCACGACAGCTATTTTCATAGAAATCACTAAGGTATTTTTTGGTCGTTACGGAATGTATATGGCTTGGTTGAACTGATAGTTCGTGATTTCGTTATCTTCCATTATCATTATATTATCGTGAAATTGCATTTAAATAAACACAATTTATCCGTAGAAGATTGAGTGGACTATCTAATTACAAAGATTGTGAGAGAAATACCTTTCCCCCAAATTCTACAGGTTACAACCAATTTACTTTTATGTTAGTTTTGTTTCTCTCTACACGTATTACTAAGTTTCATTCATGTACGGGACCTCTAAGTTTAGGTCTCAAATTACATGGCCGTCCGCCAAACTTCTTTATATCTTGAATCAAAACAGATTTGTTTCTCGCATTATGAATGAGAGTTTCTTTTATCAAAAGAAACATTTGAATTTTGATACATGAAATTAGTTCTTGGCCAATTGGCCCAAAAACTATAATACGAAACATTTTGTATTTCAAACGATGACATTATCGAGTTTCCTTATATCGAAATGCAAAAATATCTTGACTCAAGTAATTTCTTTTTCTGTGTATGTACGATTTGTAACACCATTAAAATGGCATTTCGGTGAAGGAAAATATCGCGAGGAAATCGTTGAGCTATTTATCATGAACTTACAGTGCAACGTCGTCACTCACGTTTGACAGCTGCGATAAGTACCTACGGACTACGGCACTTTGACATAAGGCGCATTTTACTTTATCGTTCCTCGCAAAGTCCGACATTCGAAAAAGTGCGCGAAATCGGGAGAGTGCAGTATCTGTAAGCGCTCTCACAGACGAGCGACACTTTGCCAGGCCACAGATTATTTAATAGTTACTACCCTCAGCTCAGGTACGTTTGACAGCCGGACACCTCCGAGGTGTGCATCGTCGCTCATTCACATAAGGCGCATTTTATTTTACGTTCCTGAAGTACGCGTTCGAAATTTGAAAAATCGGGTTGAGTGAACTATCTGTTACGGTAGTAACTAATAAATAATCTTTGACTTTGCGGTCGCCGGGTATCGCGGAGGGTCCGTAAAATGTATGAGCGCGACGCTCTGCGACCCACCGTGACAGCAAAGTGTCGCTCGTTTGTAAGAGCCCTTTCACTTACAGTAGTAGATAACTATTGAATAATCTGTGGTACTACGTCTAGAGACAGAATAAATTGCGAGTGTCAACGCTCTCCCATATAATATGGTCCACATTTCACTTAATAAATAGCTATCGCTATCTCTTTCACCCGTCCGCGCTCCTCATACCCGCATGTGGCGGATGACGTTTGTTTGTCGTGTTACTTCTAGTACGTAGTACATAATAGTTTAACGGATGCTTAAATTTTAACGGTTGTCAAGTAGGTATCATCATCATCATCATCTCAGCCGATGGACGTCCACTGCTGGACACAGGCCTCCTCCAAGGATCGCCATAACGAGCGGTTCTGCGCTGCCCTCATCCAACGTTTTCCCGCCGCCTTCACCAGGTCGTCGGTCTACCGTGTGAGAAGTAGTAGAAGTAGGTATCGCATGCCGAGAAAGCGAGATGTGTCTCTATCATTGTAATTATACGTATTCCAAAAAGAGCGCGCATGAAGTTTTTCTCGTTTTATCGGGTTTTCGTGGGTGGCATGCTAGCCGTGCAGGTCCATTTATTTATTTATTAAAAGTGGCGACGAGCTCATTAGCTCAGTCACAAATGAGTCGAGTTTGGGCACTACCTGGTAGGTCAGCGACAAATGGGCCGCAGTGCGCACGACTCACACGTTGAGTCAGAATTGTATAGCATTCCACAGTGTTAGCACTGCGCGAATATCATTGTTTTTAGCTTAAACAGCGAAAGTGTTACTACAAAAATACTAGGTACCTAATCTAATAAAAATAGTTAACTACATAAACTCACGACCGTAATCCCTCTCGATGTGGTTAGCAACATCGCTACAACTACCAACTTTCTGTTTAAGAATGTAGTCGTAGCAATGCTCACATTTAGCAATTTAATTTTCTGGATGGAATGACGTGTCAAGCGGTGAGAGGTGGCTAGCTTTTCGCCCACATAAACACTGCATAAGAAACCTTTTTAACCGACTTCAAAAAAGGAGGAGGCTTCTCAATTCGACCGCATATATACATTTTTTATGTTTGTTTGCAGATAACTTCGTCGGTTATGAACCGATTTTGATTATTCTTTTTTTTGTTGGAAAGAAGATATCCCAGGAGGGGTTCCATGATAAGGAAACCAGGATCTGATAGTGGCACCCCAGAGAAATCGAGGGGAACCCTTGAAAATCGTAGTGCCGACTAGTGCGTTTGTTAATTTAAAACACACACAATTATTAATTCGAACTAATGAATTCACCACTGAAAATTGTGAAATAAACAAAATTTTAACAAAAAATTAAAACTGCCATCAAAAAAACTAAAAAGTTAAAAAATAATATTGCAGCCGATGACTTTTTCGTTCGCATCATAAGAACATTCATTTGTTTTATAGAAGTCGGTGTCAAGCCAAGCCAAAAAACTAATGCAAGCCCTGTCGCGAATCGTACCGGCTTGACAGCGACTTCGATAAAACAAATTAATGTTCTTATGATGCGATAGAAAAAGTCATCGGCTGCAATATCATTTTTAAAATTTTAGTTTTTTTGAAGGCGGTTTTAAATCTCTTAAATTACTTAGGTTTGTTAAAGTAAAAGAATGAAATAGTAAAAGCACAAGCAAAACTTACCCTATACTTAAACCTACCTACTAAACATTCCAAAAATTTTCCCTAAACTTAAACCATACTAAACATTCTAAACTACAAATTTTACTAATTCTACTTAACACGTTGAACGCCGGCGGGTCACAATAACAATAGATTTTCCATTGTTTGTCGGTCGTTTGGCAGTACAAAGTCCAAAGTGTCGAGCTTGACGTGCTGTTGACTGTACGACACCCCAGAAGAATAGGCGTGGTCACTTATGCCGGAACAACACAGCAACATCGCTACTACTAAAATGGGTATGGTAATGGTAATAAAATATTACACCATACTACCACTGTGCACGACAGAACATAACTTCGGTCATTTGTACATAGTTTTTGTCAATTTGCTTTACTTTGCATTGTTTTGTATTGTTTTAGTTATAGGATAAGTTTCTATTTTAATAAAGCCATAATTTCTTATTAGGATTAGGGCCTAGTACATAAGTTATGTAAATAGTTAGAATAGGGCTTGTATTTCGTTCTTTAAGTGATTTCCCTTGAGATTCCTACCCCAGTTAGATAGGTACACATTTCCCTAGTTAAATTAGCACATAGTTTCATCAGATTTTAAAGTAAATAACACGATTAGCTTACATAATTCCAGTTAGAATTTACCCTGATTAGACTTAGTATCTCATTAAAAGGGGAGGAACTTAAGAGAAATCAACGTTAGAAAGAGACAGTGCAACTGTCCCTGTCGGCGCATACAGGCGAGCGAGGGGGGCCCCGACTCCCGCGAATCCGCGGTATGAGGAAGCGGGGGACGGGGTCATATAAATATTGAAATCTTTCGCGCGCGCTCCTCACTCTGTTTTGCGCCGGCAGACGATGAGAATGATATGTTTGGATGTTAGAAAATAAGTAAGTAAGTAATGAACATTGTTTCTTTGCTGTAGAATGTAAGATTGAGATAGAAATAAAGAGATTTTAGTCAAGGGGAAGAGTGCGGGGTGAAGGGGAGTGGTCGCTCGAAAATCGTATAAAAGAAGCGCCGATTCGGCGCAGATTCAGTCCGGATCCAGCACTCGAGAAGAAAACATCTTGAAGAAAGAAAACTCTCTGCGACCACTAGCCCTCTCTGCCCCACCCTCCAGCCTGGCTCACATTTGGAAAACCGCATCGGCATTTTCACTGAAGAAAGAAACCCCTACTTACAGTCCACGCTCCACATTTGGTCCTTCGAGCCGGATCAAGAAGAACCTGCGAAGATATTGAAGAGATATTGAAGAAATTTGAAGAGATTTTGAAGAGATTTTTGAAGAATCGAAGATGCCGATTACCACACGCAGCCAGTCTGGTAGAGAGGGCGACGGGTCGCAGACCACGTCGCGGAACGCGTCGAACCCAACTACGAGCGCCGAGTCAAGCGCCACCGGGTCCGGAACCACCACGACGGCAACGAACACGACGTCGTCGGGCACCGCCGCTACGTCGTCGGGCACCGCTGCGACGTCGCAAGAGACAATGAAGCCGCCGTCGAAAGCGCCGTCGAGAGCACCGTCACGTCGTTCTACCGCCTCCCGCAAGAAACTCCTCGCGGAGCTGGAGGCCAGGGAGCGCCTGGCGGAGCTGGACAGAGAAATCGCGAAGCTTCGTCTAGCGAAGATCCATGCAGAAGCTGAATCGTCGGACGAAGAAGAAGAAGAAAACCAAGAAAAAGAAGAATCCTCCGTTCGAGTCGAAGAATGGTTGAAGAAACAAGAAGAAGAAAGAAGAGCGACGTCACCCCCGCCCCGCACGCAGCGGGAAGCGCCACGGAAGGATGGACGAGGACAGGGCGATCACCGCGGTGATCACCAGGGCAACGAAGAGCCCCGGCCTGCGCGTCAAGACATCTCTGAACTGGCGGCGGCCTTCACCCAGGCCATGAGATTTGTTACGAGGGAGGCGCCGAAGTACATTCAAGAATTACCCATCTTCAACGGACAATCGAACGCGTGGCTGCCATTCAAAGCGGCGTACGAAGACACGGCAAGAGGATTCTCCGACACCGAGAACATAGCAAGATTAAGAAAAAGTCTCCGGGGCATCGCGCTAGAAGCGGTCCAGAGCCTGCTCCTATCCAACCCGGAGCCGAGCGTCATCATCGCCACGCTCGAGAGAAGATTCGGTCGCCCTGAAGCTATCGTCATGGGCGAAATGGAGAAGATCAGAACACTTCAGAAGGTAGGAGACAACCCACGCGATCTCATCGTGTTCGCTAACAAGATAGCGAACATCGTCGCGACCGTAGAAGCACTGAAGAAAATCCATTACCTGTAAAATCCCGAAATGGCGCGAAACGTGATTGAAAAATTGTCTCCGATCATCAGAAGCAAATGGTTCGACTTCGCCGCCCGAAACAAAGAAGACGTTCCTGAGCTGAAGCGACTGGCCACCTTCCTGAACGAAGAAGCAGACAAATGCGGCGCCTACGCTTCACTTGAGACCGTCACAGAAGAAAAATCGAAGAAAAGGCAAGAAAGAACATTCAACGTGAACACGCTACGCTGCCCAGCCTGCAACGGACCACACAACCTACCTGACTGCAAGAAATTCGTAGCTGCCAGCACGGACGAGCGGTGGGAGATAGTGAAGAAAAGTCGTGTTTGTTTCCGCTGCCTGCGCAACAACCACCGCCACGCCGACTGCAGAGCCAAGGTATGTGGTCATCAGGGCTGCACCATATCGCATCACAAGCTTCTTCATCAGTCAAGACCGAAGATCGAAGAACCACGTAGCGAAGAACCACCTCGTCGCACACAAGAGCCACCGCATCGCGAAAAAGTCGGCTCTACGTACGAAGACACGAATAACACAGCGAGCAACGGCACCGCACGGCGCGCTTATTTGAAAATCGTTCCTGTAGTTCTCACCGCACCCAACGGGAATGAAGTAGAAACGTTCGCGCTACTCGACGAGGGCTCTACAATCACCATCATCGACGAGGAAATCGCACAAGAACTCGACGTCGACGGGCCCACCGATCCAATGCGCGTCCGTGGTGTGAGCGGGACAGAGCTACAGTTCCAGAAAAGCAAGCGCGTCGACCTGAAAATCCGCGGCAAATACGCAGACGAAACTTGCGATCTACGCGGGGCGCGCACCGTGCGAGGGCTCGACTTCGCTACACAGAGGGTCGGCAGAAGAGACATCGAAGATTGCCCGCACTTGAATCAGATTCAAACCGAGCTCGTATACGAAGAGGCGCATCCGAAGCTACTCATCGGTCAAGACAACTGGGATTTAATTATCTCGGGCGCGGTGCGAGCGGGACGGAAAGATAAACCCGTCGCATCGTACACAAAGCTGGGATGGGTTCTTCACGGCTGCCGCTCGTCTATGGCGTATCCAGTCACCTTCTGCGGTCACATCAGCCTCGAGGAAGACAGCGAAGTCAGCATGGAGAAGATGATGAAGAATTATTTCGAGTTAGAATCCATCGGGATAGAAAAACCGACAGAGAAGAGCGATCCCGAGCAGCTGGTATTGAAAATGTCAGAAGAAACAAGCCGCCGCCTGCCCGACGGACGCTTCGAGACAAGATCGACAGTACAGCAGTTCGCCGCCAACCCGCGTGTCGCCACCGTCGTTATCGGCGGGAGAGAAACAGAGAAAACGCACGAAATCTTACGCGACGCGACGACGGACTGCATCGATCTCAAGTCGAACACTCGAAACATCGAAGAGACGAAGAGAGAAGTACAGAAGACAGAAGAAAGAGAGACAGGTCTCGTCACCCATCAGCGACCTGACCACGCTCACCTTCCTCAAGTCGAGCGTTTTTCCTCGTTCACACGCTTGCTACGAGCTACGGCACGCGTGCTACAGTTCGTAGACCTATGTAGGCGTAAGAAAAATGAAACAGTGTTGGCTACGAAGCGAAAACGAACGCGAGAAAACAAGAAAAACGACTCCGATTGGAAAACTGATAAGAAGACTGATAAGAAAGCACGCAAGAACGAGACGACACACGCGAAGAAAAGAGATGGCAATATCGTCGGAATCGAAGCGCACTATCTCATTCGCGCCGAAAAACTGTGGTGGAAAGCGGTTCAAGAAGATTGTTTTTCCGAAGAATTACGTCGAGTAAGGAGCAGCGCAGCGCCTCAGCCTGGAGACAGACTATCGGCGCTATCAGTAGCGGTCGGCGAAGATGGAGTTCTGCGACTCAAGGGAAGAATCCACGCTTCGCCTGACATCGACGAAGAGACTGCGAGCCCGGCTGTACTCGACGGGAAACATCTTTTTACGCGACTGTACATACAACACGTACACGAGCGGCTACACCACGGCGGTATCGAGACCGTAGTGAACGAGCTACGAGAAAGAACATGGATAGTGAAGATACGACCGACAGTGCGTGACGTCATCAAGCGCTGTCGGCGATGCAAGCCGAGTAGAGCGAAGCCCGCCTCCCGGGCCACCGGTAACCTGCCTCTGGCGCGTGCATCTCACCACGCACGTCGCCGAGGCAAACGCAGTAAACCTCCGCCCACTGACACACGGGGCGGTGACGCCGAGGCGCTCACACCCAACCACATCCTGTTGGGACCCAACTCGCACGTCCCACCATCTGGCGAGTTCACCGCAGACGACCTCACCGCGCGCAAACACTGGCGGCGCGCACAACGCCTGGCTGACATCTTCTGGAGCCGCTGGGTCAAGGAGTACCAGCCGCTACTCCAACACCGGCGGGAGCCTCGCACGACCGGCGCGCCACCCGCTGTCGGCGACCTGGTGCTCATCTGCGACCCCAACCTGCCGCGCAACACATGGCCGAGAGGACGCATCATCGCAGTCTACCCAGGGCGAGACGGCGAGGTGAGGATCGTGGACGTCGAGACCAGCAACGGGCACGTCCTCCGAAGACCGACCAAGAGGATCGTCGTGCTACCTGTTGGATCGCAGAGCTGCGACGGCGGGAGAAATGTGCACGACAGAACATAACTTCGGTCATTTGTACATAGTTTTTGTCAATTTGCTTTACTTTGCATTGTTTTGTATTGTTTTAGTTATAGGATAAGTTTCTATTTTAATAAAGCCATAATTTCTTATTAGGATTAGGGCCTAGTACATAAGTTATGTAAATAGTTAGAATAGGGCTTGTATTTCGTTCTTTAAGTGATTTCCCTTGAGATTCCTACCCCAGTTAGATAGGTACACATTTCCCTAGTTAAATTAGCACATAGTTTCATCAGATTTTAAAGTAAATAACACGATTAGCTTACATAATTCCAGTTAGAATTTACCCTGATTAGACTTAGTATCTCATTAAAAGGGGAGGAACTTAAGAGAAATCAACGTTAGAAAGAGACAGTGCAACTGTCCCTGTCGGCGCATACAGGCGAGCGAGGGGGGCCCCGACTCCCGCGAATCCGCGGTATGAGGAAGCGGGGGACGGGGTCATATAAATATTGAAATCTTTCGCGCGCGCTCCTCACTCTGTTTTGCGCCGGCAGACGATGAGAATGATATGTTTGGATGTTAGAAAATAAGTAAGTAAGTAATGAACATTGTTTCTTTGCTGTAGAATGTAAGATTGAGATAGAAATAAAGAGATTTTAGTCAAGGGGAAGAGTGCGGGGTGAAGGGGAGTGGTCGCTCGAAAATCGTATAAAAGAAGCGCCGATTCGGCGCAGATTCAGTCCGGATCCAGCACTCGAGAAGAAAACATCTTGAAGAAAGAAAACTCTCTGCGACCACTAGCCCTCTCTGCCCCACCCTCCAGCCTGGCTCACATTCTGAAGATTTCATCGGCATTTTTATTTAGAAGAAAGAAACCCCTACTACAGTCCACGCTCCACAGAGGCCGTAAGGCGGTCTGATAAAACTCTGACACCAGGGCTCTGCCCACACGATAAGAAGAAGTAGTTCTTAGTAGAGTTGTGTTCAGTTTTCTTGAGAGTCTAAAATTGTGACAAACGTGCCTACATCTAAAACTTTAATTTCCAACTACCATAGAGTAAATAAATAATACACAACAGAGGGTCAATGCCCATACTAAGAAAGTTGCCACCTTCTTAGTTGAAAACTCGCGCAAGTACAGCGACGGTGGTGAGTAACGGTACTACAGCTATATTTAATTACGTTAAAATACGTGTTAAACACATTTACTATTAAACTTTTTAAGAAAATTAATCTATATAATTTATTTCCGTGGAACAAAACTCAAATAAGTGATCTAATAACGTTTAATTAAGATTTATCTCTCGTTCAGGCCAGTAGCGACATCTGTTTGCGCCAAGACTATACTAAATCTAAAATGTATGGAACTGACCAGACATGGAACTACTTTAAGCGTCCTTACGATCTAATTCACAATATAATACCTGTTTCAAAGCAAATACATTCTATTCTATTCTAATATAAGGTTTAGATAGGAAGTTAGTAACTTGCTATGTACTTAGTTAAACAAACAGTAGTGCAGTTAATGCAACTGATGCAACTATTCACAAACATGTCTGGCCCGGGACAGAATAATGGATGAGCTGCAACTAGCGTACAACATAGCAAATATTGTGTTACCACAACAGTGCAAAACATAGAGTACTACTTAATATGCTGACGGTTTTTAAAAGGGATGTTAAGACCATCAAACTGATCAACTTTCTGGGTCCATCGCCGAAATCGCGAAAGAAATATCAGTTGGGACAGTGTGTACAATACATGCCTCGAAATTGAAGCATGCAGGTTTCCTCACGATTTTTTCCTTCACCGAAATGCCAGTGGTCAATTCGTACATAAACTCCGAAAAACGCATTGGTACGAGTCGACCTGGACGGGGATCGAACCATCGCCTCCTGCACGGCAGGCAAGGTCACTTGCCACTGAACCACCACGGTCACGGTCCAACCAAGTCTTAAACATCATCATCATCATCATCCCAGCCGATGGACGTCCACTGCTGGACATAGCCTCCCCCAAGGATCGCCATAACGACCGGTCCTGCGCTGCCCTCATCCAACGTTTTCCCGCCGCCTTCACCAGGTCGTCGGTCCACCGTGTGAGGGGCCTACCCACGCTGCGCTTTCCGGTACGCGGTCGCCACTTGAGAACTTTTCGGCCCCACCGGCCATCGGTTCTGCGAGCAATGTGCCCCACCCACTGCCACTTAAGTTTAGCAATTCTTTGGGCTATGTAAGTCTTACACCCGTCTTATTAATTGCTTCTTCAAGATTTCCTTCACTCGAGCCAACCTCCAATACGTCCAATTGTACGAGTATATCAAAAACGTCCTTGACTCGACGTAGGAAATCTCGAGGAAGCAATTAAGGATGAAGACTTGGTTTAGAATACTAATTTTTAATTGATTATGTTCATGCTGTATCTCATTCTACATAAGCTATCAGTAATCTGAATTGAGAGAGACAGAGAGAGAGTACATAAATTGAGCGCAAGAGAACCGAGAGCGCAAATGCGCCCCGCATACAAACATACTATTCAATTAAAGTCAATAAAATTTTTCAGAAACAATTTAGAAACTAATCTCTGTTTGTATGATTTCTGATTTTCATTAAAATATCAGATTTTAATTAGTATTTAATGCCAGAGTCTGATTTGTATGGAAATCTTAGAGGCACTTTAACTTTTTTTTTTATTAACTCTTGTTACTATAACTTTTTTTTTGTTATTAAATTTGTTTGCTCTTGACCTCAATCCAGTCCTCAGGATGAAGATGGGGTCGTAGATGTAGCGAGGTTACCCAGAAGATGCCTATTCACTCGTACTTTAAAGGAATTCGGGTTGTAAGTACTCGGAAATACTGACGCAGGTAAGGCATTCCACTCCTTGGCTGTGCGCATTATAAAAGATTCAGAAAGGCGCTTGGTGCGGATATGTGGGATGTCAACCAAGAAGGGGTGATATCCCGCGGTGCGTCTGGAAGTCCGATAGTAGAAAGGGGAAGGTGGGATGAGCTCATGCAGCTCATGGGCACACTCACCGAAGTACAATCTGTAGAAGACCGACAAGCAGGCGACTCCGACTCTGCAGCGGTGGGCTAGGCTATGAAGCTTGGTCTCCACCAGCTTACTATCGCCAATGAGCCTCCTGGCTCTGTATTTAACCGAGTCGAGTGCGGCAAGTTGATACTTGGCTGAGCCATCCCATAGGTGGCAGCAGTACTCCATACATGATCGGACCTGAGCTTTATACAATCCTAAGAGCTGTCCAGAAGTGAACTTTAAAACATAATAGGCTTTAGGCTATATACATTTTTATTATGCCAAACCAGGGTCCTGGGTTCGAATCCCGGTTCGGTCATGGATGTTTATATGTTTGTGCCGTCGTTGTATGGTTTCCATAATAAACAGCCTATAAATAGTGCTTTCTTGGGATCATTACAATGTATGTGCCTGTGAGCGTTTATTTATTTATTTATTTATTTATTATAGAAAATCTGACTTTCTACAAACATAGAGATTAGTTTCTAGTTTGTTTCATTGGTTAGTATTGAAAATATCACCAGACTTCGTTTGTATGGAGCGCGCTCCGAATTATATTCCCTTAAGGGCCCAGAGTGTTGAAGAATTCGCCTAAGTTCATCTAATGACTTTATAAGTGCAACCCTAGTTCGCTGTGCAACCTGGCCTTTGTTAGTGACAAAGTTTTAGACTATACCGAATGGCGGTTGTGAGCTTATGTAAGCTTATTGTCGAACTTACCTGGGAATATCAGCGAGACGCGGCGGTCGAGTACGTCGGACGGCTCCCAGCAAAACGCCAACCTGCAGACAAAATACTACTTTGAGTGTATGTTTTTTAAGTACATAATAGAGCCGAAATGTATTCAAAACTATTCAGAAGTTAAGTAACCACACCCGGAGCTTGTTTTTTGATGGGTGACCCTATTGGTGGTATTTAACTTCGGGTATCACTGTGTTACAAGGTTGGTTAAACCTTTGGTACCGAGCCTTCGGTATAGTTTTTTGCTATCACCAACTTGACACGTGCCCTACCCCAAACGAAACATGGCTAAAAATAATCTCGAAATTTTTTATATTAATTACAAAAAACGCCTTCAAAATCTATCGACACGTTGCGCTGCTAATTTAACGCTACAGATATAGGTTTTTCCGTCGAAAGTTAAAAACAACCACATGAAAGTAAGAAAGACCAATTTTCAAAACTATAATAGACATTCAACCTCTTGCTGTCATCGTGTCTGCCATCAAGAAACTCTTTTATGAGTCACGTTGCAGGAACTGACCCGAGTACACGTCTCGCGTGGTTTTGCGCGTTTGTGCCTGCCACGAGGCTCCACATTCCTCAATCTCTTCTTGTTCTTGTCCAAAAACAATCCCTGAGATTGGAATAGATTCTCCCAATAAACTACTTGACACTGGCGGAAATGCAGTGCTAACGCACAAGCAAGACTCCATTAATTTATAAAAAAAAAAAAAAAAAAAAAACTTTTATCCCCGCTCTATTGCCAATTATATGAGAGACGCCTCGCGACCTCGCGACACAATTATATTAGATTGGGCATCGTCCAATAGCTGCTCGACAGAAACTATTAGAGGTGAACAAACCAACTTTTATACCAATCATTTACAGATGCCGCGTAGCGGCACGTTCGTAGAACAGGACCGGACTGAAGTTTAGGGCCTTTTCCGTAAGTAAATTATTTGTTAAATAAGAGAAATATAAAAAAAAACAATTATATTACAACTCAAGCAGAGGTCTTTTATTGCACAACCATATTCAATGAATAGAATGCTTAAAACTGTCAAAAATGTTTTTATTTTCTTTTATAAATAAATGGCGTTTGCTTGTGTCTAACACTGCATTTCTGCAGTGCAATTTACTGCGCAAGTAAAAACAAGTTTCACCGTTGTTATCTTCAAAAGGCAGTTAGTAATTGTAGCAAAGCTCTTGAACACCCCGTTAGGGATTTTAGCTATCATTTTATTTATGTGCATATGCCTTAGGTCAAGAATAAAAACAAAGTTTACAATCAACTATCCAAAAATGACAGATTTGAAAGATTAAAGAATTTGAAGGTAGTTAGTTTTGCTCCATCTTACTGACAGTAAACATGCTAATGCGATTTTATATGAGACTGCGCATCTAGTTTATATATGTAAATGGAGATATGATATTTATGCAGAAGAAACAATAAAAGTAATTAATGTTGTATGATTAATAAAGACAATTGAGACATTTTATGTGAAACTAGAATCAAGAAGAAGTGTAATAAGAATAACTTTTGTGAAGAACAATTAAATTGACTAAGTGATTGTATTTGTTGACTTTTAATTGACATTTTAATAGTGATAAAGATATCGGATCCTGATCACTTTCGGCCTCCTGGACAAAAACAAGAGGCCTCATCGTTCACCCCTGGCTCCGTCCCTGTCGTCAGATTATTATTTTCTATTTGGCACGCGACCGGCTCACATCTGTGCGGGCGACAAAATGGAATCCTGGACATTTGGGCAGATTACCGGAATCATTGCCCCCGCTATGTGACGGGACTTATAATATGGACACGGTATTTTGCGTCGGTTACCGTATTTGGCAATATTCCATAGAATATGACAAAGGTTGAATGAATTTTATGAAACTTAATGATTTCATAAGATTAAATAAAGTAAAAATGTTTTCTATCAACAGGGTGTTATGGTAAATAGTTGCAATTATGGGGTGAGTATACCCATGACACTGAACAACATTCCCTAAGAAGATTTCAGTAGGGCTACCATGAGTTGCTATAGTAAATTCATTAAACGCAACTAAATTCGTTTTCGTAAATTATTTGTATTGAATTCAGTACAGCGCCTCTGGCGGATAGTTATGTAACTAAAATTTGACTAAAATCCGCACCATGAGTTGCTGTAGTTGACTATCGCCGTTAATGTAACTAAAATGACACTACACTTATTGTAGTTCCCATACAATTTCGGCACCATGAGTTACATATTTGACAGATGTCATAGTAATTTACTATAACGAAAGTAGTTGCGGCTGTCACCTAAATTTTTCTCCGTGAAACAGTTTTATTTGTTGAGTTTTTTTTTCAAATATGTCTACAAGAGTATATTTTGCTTGGAGAATGTTAGCAGAAGCTGAATCTGAGGACGAATGGAATATGCAAAGGAGCTACAGTGTTCATATGCGCGCACAAAGTCAAAAGGACCCTTTTCGCCCCCTCACCTCGTGAAATTCATTAAGTGTGCAGTATAACAACTGAGGGTACTGATGGGGCTGCCAATGTTCCGTAGTGCTTCCAATATGTTTACGGAGGCGCACAGTGATGGGTTCCACGCGATAATGCAAAAGCTGTGCATCTCTGCTGGGCCGTTTGCGCTGCAGCCCTAATAGCCACAACCTGCGCGCGTTGGCAGACATATGGTACTCCCCAATGCTGCAGCAATGGGTGCGCTTGCATGCCACCTTGTAACTACCCACATCATTGTTTGATAGGGAATCTTTTGTTATTATTGTTTTTCAGGGATCCGTTTTTATTATTACCTATTACTAAGCCTACATTGTCCGTCCGTGCGCCCGTCAGTCCCTTTGTTCTACCTATTTCGGGCTGTAACTTATGAACCGTAAAAGCTAGTTAGTTGAAATTTTCACGAAATATGCGTTATTGCGGCGGATTTGCTAACAAATAATAAAAATGACAAAAAGTTTAAAATTAAGGGGGGTCCTCATACAAGAGACTAGTTTTTATCAACGTTTCGCTCAATCGTAAAAACGGTAATAGGTGCAAGTATCAAACTTGGTGTGATTATAGAGCAAACTCTACAATTTATAACAACTAATAATAAAAACCGGCCAAGTGTGAGTCGGTCTCGTGCTAAAGGTTCCGGAGAAAAAAATGTTTTTGTATGTTGGTGGTGTGGTACGGAACCCTGTGCGCGAGTAGCCTGACTGGTACTTGACCGGATTTATTTATTTATAACTAAAATAGTTTGTAAGATCATTGTTACTAACATTACTTATATGCATCTGGTTCTGGGTTATCTGAATAATAATTTAATTTTTTATTTAATTAAGACTTTCCTATTAAATAAATGACTTATTATTATAGATAAAAGTTTTATTATTTTACATACGATAAAAAGAGCATTATATGCGTTTCCACCAAATCACTCAAAATGCAAATGGTGCTAAGTCTCACAAAGTCACGCCATAGATCAAACTGTGATTCACTGCACCTTATTTTCTTTTTGTCTTTTTGATTGCAAGTCCAGCTAGATTCTGCTACTGCTACTTTAAATCTTCTTCTCTTCCTGTCACTGTGGGGTATATTTAGGGCTTGGATAATAGCTCTCCACCGGTTGCGATCTTGGACAGCACTGTAGATATCCCCTCAGGTCATGTTAAGGCTTTTGGCTTCAACTTTAACCGAGCGGCGGCGCCAAGTTATTTTAGGACAGCCTCTATTTCGTTTGCCTGGTGGGGGTGGGTGTCATGGATGGGTGATCGTCTCCTTAATGCATGGCCTAGCTACTGCTACCTTCAGGCAAGGATCACTTTCTCTATACACTGCTCACTCGTCCGTCTCCATAACTCCTCGTTTGAGATGGTGTTTGTTAAGAAGATCTTCAAGATTTGCCTGATGCATTTGTTGATGAAAACTTGGAGTCTGTCATAATATTCTTGCGAAATAAATTGAAATTGAACTATAAATCCGGTTTCAATCAAAACACAACACTCACAGATCACTATACAGGGTGGCCGGGGAGTTGACGTTCAAACGAAAAATTTAGGTCCGGTATGTCGTGGGGTATCCGAATCACCCCCATGTATGTTCCGCGATTTTTTATAAACTCTAAACAGGTGACCTTATGATGGTTTCCAGCATTCTTTAATCATTATTGATGAGACCTGGTAAGGTCGGTCGCTGCGCCGTAGAGTGTGGAAGATTCCTCACGGGCCCTCAGGCTCTACGGCAATATGGGATGAGGTGGAACACGGTGGGGTTTTAGCCGGTAAGAGTCCGGCATAACCCGTCGCCGTTTCGGTTTCCAGCATTATTTAATCATTATTTAGCCTTAGGCGTGGTAATAATGGCAAAAAAAAAAAAAATTTTAAGAGTTTTCCGCCTTGTTGTCTTTGAAGATCAATTCTAGCCAAATTAGCCCTCTTAAGTACTACTTTTTATTTATGATTATGAAAGCTGAGAGTTGGGCGCATTTTTGGGATTGGCTAAAAAATCATAAGGTCACCTGTTTAGAGTTTTAATTTAAAGTTGAAAATTTGGTCATAATTCACGGATCGCAAATTTTTAACTTTAGACCAATATTTTCAAAACTTTTATCAAAGTTACGATGCTGATGATGTTATGAATAAAGGCACAATTCATGAAGATTAAGTTGCAAAAAAAAGAATCTCTAAAAAGTCTAACACTTTTTTTTTTAGAAGTTGTTAAGCCGGTCATGTCGAGTTTCCTCAAAAAATCGGAAAAATCATCATAACTCGAAAACTATAAAAAATCGCGGAACATACATGGGGGTGATTCGGATACCCCACGACATACCGGACCTGTATTTTTCGTTTGAACGTCAACTCCCCGGCCACCCTGTATGTCAAAGAGAATATAATCACTACGTTTTAATATATGTACTGACATAACACTAAAACGTAAAAAAACTCCATGCAATGCTTACAGTAACAAACCTTTTTAAGGCCTATGGGTAATTTTTGTATGGAAGTTGGAGTCTTTTTTTTTGAAGCGGCCAGTTACCAAATGTTGCGGGTATTTTAGGGCTATTATCCTTACATTATTATCCAAAAAAAATTGTCCTACGGTGTAACGTTTCGGAGATATTTAATGTTAAAGTTTAAAAAAAATCACTCTAAAAAGCTCATTAATTGTTACCCATTTAGGTTTCTTTACTACTTTATTTGTTTTTATAGCCCAGAATTATTAGTCTTACCCACTTAAGTACCCACAATATTTAGTTCGTAGAAACTTATACTAATTCAAACGAGCGACCGCCAATTAGCGAGGATTGCGGTGCGTTCCTGCACAAAATATGCGTGAATCATCACGCCAAAAACGACACATCAGTCACAAATAATTAGAACTAATAATTCTGGGCTATAAAAACAAATAAAGTGGTAAAAAAACCTAAATGAGTAACTTTTAATGATCTTATTAGAGTGATTTTTTAAAACTTTAATATTAAATATCTCCGAAACGTTACACCGTAGGACAATTTTTTTTTGATAATCATGTAAGCAGAATGTAAGATAATAATAGCCCTAAAATACTCACAACATTTGGTAACTGGCTGCATGAAAAAAAAAAGACGCCAATATTACCCATACCCCTTTAATCTTAGATTAAAAACTTTTCGCTTACGCTGACCTTTTATGATATTAACACAATACTTTTTAAATTGACTTTTTTTGGCTTTGATCTAAGAGGAAGGAGTCTCTTTATTCCAAACCAAAGAGACTCCTTCCTCTTAGGCTTTGATGCAATAAGTCGTAATAGTGAAGACGTTGAGGGAATAGATAACATACAGGGTGTACAATAAAATAGGACAGCTACTCAAAGGGGTGCTTCAGACCATCAAACTGAACAACTTTCTCTATGGGACCAATATCGAAATCGCGAAAAAAAAATCCGCTCTCCCATACAAAACTGCAAACATAACTCGACTGAAATGTATGGGACAGCAGATTTTTTTTTCGCGATTTCGATATTGGTCCCATAGAGAAAGTTGTTCAGTTTGATGGTCTGAAGCACCCCTTTGAGTAGCTGTCCTATTTTATTGTACACCCTGTATAATTCGCACCATGAGTTTCATCGCACGCAACGAAAATCGTTAACGTATAGACGACAGGCACTGTAGCTCATGGCGTTCCATGACTCACTTCACACTTATCGATGTGTCTCTTTCTAATTGCCTATTAGAAACAAGGATAGCAAAACTGGCCAAAATCTTTTGAACCCAAGCCAAAAAAAAGTAAATTTAACCCTAGAGTGCTCGCGCAATGAGCATTTTGCCGCTTGCGTCAAAAAATTAATGGTATTTTGTAAACGATGCATTTGTCAAAGTCAAGCGTTCCAGTAGCTGCCCGTACATTACATATCTCACCTCCCCATTTTAGAAATTAGAAGAAATTGAGTGCGCGGGTTACCTCACGAAGAAAGGGTTGTTATAGGTGTGTCGCGTTTGGCGGCAAATTACTCACTGCGCGACTACGCTCGTAAGTAAAATTCATGTATGGTTTTTTACAGTACCTTTAATTTTTTTTTTTTTTTTTTTTTTTTTTATCTTGGACAATGTCACACAAATTATCTAGTCACATTTAAAGTACCAGAATCTAGCCTGGACTTGTATTATGATGACTAGACAACGATATAGATTACATATATAAATACAAACATCCATGACTCGGGTACAAATATTCATATTCATCATCATATAAATATTTGTCCCTTACGGGATTCGAACCCGCGACCCTCGGCACAGCAGGCAGGTTCACTACCGACTGTGCTACCGGGCTGTCGAAATTATTATTAGTTTCATCGTGTTTGTTGTTTTTTTGATGTAAATATAATAATAATATATTTATTTAGGTTATTCTGGTTGGGTGTATTTGTTTTAATTAGGTAGTTGATTTAAAAAAAATAGGTGATTGACGTGTGAGGTATAAGAAGTCGATACTAATACTTAAGCATGTTACAGAAACCAATGAGAAATTTATTTTTACCATCGGAACATCTGAAAATACCATCAGAAAGAGAAGGTATATAATATGTGCAGTGGTCCATCCAAGAAAAATAGAAGGACCAAAAAAGAGTGCAATAGATGCGCAAAGTTACTGTGCAACGAACACTTTAATTACACACGGCGACACATCAGGTTACGCACCCCATATACCCATAACTACACTACGTACAAAACACAAAATAGTGCGGAAGAGAGCCTGCATAGACGCGGCTGCCGACGCGGGCGCAGCGTGCTGTAAGACGAAACAACAACAACATACCGCACCCTTTCGCACGATTCGCAACGATCAACTTTTAATAGTTCAAAGTCCAAACCGGGTAACCTGACCTGTTGCCGTGTGTACATGTGTCAGGACTATTTTACTGAAACACATGCCGTAGATGAAGAAAACATTTAATTTTCTTATGAGGCTCAAATATTTTTTTATTTTATGCGGATTGAGATAAAGATGTTACTAAAATTCAAGAAAGGACATCATCGGCATTTTATACATTTTTGGTCCAAATTTCAAAGTGCCGGCCAACAAAAAATAATGCTATATTCTGTTAGAACTTGTCCGTATAAGCATTTATTATTCCAAAAACCAAAAGGCACGTTAAAAATGTTACATTTTATTTTATTTAAGTAGGTAGGTAGGTTGTAACATAAAAATCATTTTCTATATGAGCGGCAAAATGCTCCCCACGCGATCACTCGCGTTTCACGGCAGGACGCGACTACTCTAGGGTTAAAACGTATTGTGTCAACACCATACATAACATATAGTACACCTACGATTAAATTAAAGAGGTTCGTTACTATGTAAGCATGGCATGGAGTTGTTTACGTTTTTAGGGTTCCGTACCCAGAGGGTAAAAACGGGACCCTATTAGGTACTGACGGTACTAAGCCTACGTTGTCCGTCCGTCCGTGCGTCCGTCCGTCCGTCCGTCCGTCCGTCTGTCCGACCTATTTAGGGCTGTAACTTTTAAACCAAAAGAGCTAGATACTTAGTTAAAATTTTCACAGAATGTGCGTTTGCGGATTTGCTAACAAATAATAAAAATGTCAAAAAGTTTAAAATTAAGGGGGGTTCTCAACAAGAAACTAGTTGTTATCAACGTTTTTTCTTCTCGCTCTATGGTAAAAACGGTAATATACAGGGTGTCCCGTAAACCGACGCGACGTCAACCCGGCGCATGCTGGTAGGTTAGGTCATGACTAAGCGGAATATCAAAATTTGGCTTTGGTAAAAGTGGCTTAGTTTTCGAGATATTGACAGTTTTAACACAGATACTGCATAGACAATTTGTAGCGGGGTGGCACTCAAAATAGTGAATAAGGTAAAGAGTTTCACGAATTTCATAAAACTGTCCTTATCTCGAAAACTAAGTACCATTTCCTAAAGTCAAATGTTGACAGACTGATTGATTGATTGACAGATTTTTTTTATTTTAGTGTATTCTGGTTAGGCGTGAACTAACCTATCAACATCCACCTGGTTGACGTCGGTTTACGGGACACCCTGTATGCAAGCGTCAAACTTGGTGTGTTATAGAGCAAGCTCTACAGTATAACAAAAAAATAATAAAAACCGGCCAAGTGTGTCGGTCTCGCGATAAAGGTGCCGGAATAAAAAAAAAATTTTTTTACGTTAATATGTTGTAGTGGTGTGGTACGGAATCCTCGGCCTCGATGCGCGTATAGCCCGACTCGCACTTGACCGATTTCCTACAAATAGTTACCATGTCACGGAGAAAAATTAAGGTGACAGCCGCAACTACTTTCGTTGTAGTAAATTACTATGACATCTGTCAAATATGTAACTCATGGTGCCGAAATTGTTTGAGAACTACAATAAGTGTAGTGTCGTTTTAGTTACATTAACGGCGATAGTCAACTACAGGAACTTTACTCATGGTGCAGATTTTAGTTACATAACTATCCGCCAGAGGCGCTGTATGGAATTCAATACAAATAATTTACGAAAACGAATAAAGTAGACGTACTGCTATCCTTGTTTCTAATAGACAATAAGAAAGAGACACATCGATAAACGGGACCCTAATACTAAGCCTACGTCCGTCCGTCCGTCCGTCAGTCTACCTATTTAGGGCTGAAACTTTTGAACCGTAATAGTTAGATAGTGGAAAGTTGGTGTGATTAACAAATAATAAAAATGAAAAAATAAAATTAAGGGGGATACTAAGGGGGCGGCAAAACTGGAACCCCGGGCGGCAGAAACACACTCTACGCCACTGTGTCCTCTCCTCATACAAGAGACTAGTTTTTATCAACGTTTATTCTTCTCGCTCTATCGTAAAAACGGTAATACATGCAAGTATCAAACTTGGTGTGATTATAGAACAAACTCTACAGTATAGCAACAAATAATAAAAACCGGCCAAGTGTTACTCAGTCTCGTGTAAGTTATTGTTGTGTGTTACGGAGCCCTCGGTGCGCGAGTAGCCCGACTCGCACTTGACAGGTTTTTATTTATAACTAACATAGTTTGTAATATCATTGTTACTATTGTTATTGTTATCACTGTTATTATGCATCTGAGTTATTTCAATAATAAATGATGTGATTTAATTTAATTTTTAATTTAATTAAGACTTACCTATTTAATAAACGGCTCTATTATAGATAAAAGCTTTATTATTTACATACAATAATAAAAAGAAAATTAAATGCGTTTCGACCAAATCACTCAAAATATGGAAGCATCGCCATCGGTACAATTTCGCGATTTGTACAATTCCATGAATGGTTCTAGAAGCATGTTACTGTTCTAACTATCACACAGTCACGCCATAGATCAAACTGTGATTCACTAGACCTCATCTTCTTTTTGTCTTTTTGATTGTAAGTCCGGCTAGATTCTGCTACTTTAAATCTTCTCTTCCTGTCACCCCCACGTGGGGTACATTTAGGGCTCTCCACCGGTTGCGATCTTGGACAGCACTGTAGATATCCCCTCAGGTCATGTTAAGGCTTTTGGCCTCAACTTCCACAGAGCGGCGGCGCCAGGTTATTTTAGGACGGCCTCTATTTCGTTTGCCAGGTGGGTGTCATGGATGGGTGATCATCAGGCCTCCTTAATGCATGGCCTAGCTACTGCCACTTTCGTTTAAGGATCACTTTCTCTATACACTGCCATAGTGTAATCAAACTAGTGAGCGCGCTCGGCGGCCGCGACAGGCCAATCGTGCGCGGTGAGCGGAGGCCCGGGGGAAGCGTGTCCCGGTACCAATTAACCTACGCGCGGTACCAATACTGCCGGTGCTTCACCCCCCAGCACACCGCGCAAGCATAGATCCACCGCGACCGCTAAGCGCACCCACTATTGTTATAATTACGCTATGACACTGCTCACCCGTCCGTCTCCATAGCTCCTCGTTTGAGATGGTGTTTGGTCAGAAGATCTTCAAGATTTGCCAGAGGCATTTGTTGATGAAAACTTGGAGCCTGTCTGTGACCGCTTTACGGATGAACCTAATGTAATGATACTATAAATGCGACTAGATAATCTGTGTGACAATGTTCGAGATTAATAAATATCATATTTTCTTAATATTCTTGCGAAAGAAATTTAAATACATCTATAAAACCCGCTTCAATCAAACACATAACACTGTAAGAATAAAAACCATGCTATGATCTCTTAGAACATCAGCTCCTGAACAGCTCTGAATTTAAAACAACACAATCTAGGAGAGGATTTTAAAACCATTTTCGTTGTGTTGCCAAGTAAGGAGAATAATACCCATGTCATTAGGGGTGTTTTCCAATATAACCTAGCAACATTCGTTTGACTAAAAAGTAACAAAGCCATAAATCCTTAAAAAAGAAAAAGTTTAACTGTCATCCGCCATTTTCATTGACAGTTTGATTTTGAAAAATTTTCAGCATAATAATTGCCGTTTTCATCTTGGATTCTTGTTTGGTTTGTGAAAACTGTGTCTTTGTCGGACCCTGACTGCTACCTATAGATAAAATGTATCAAAAATCATGCTGCAAACTGGATGTTCAGTAAATGTTGGTTGTGGTGAGTATCGTACAATTTTATTAATATGGTAAAAGTGGTAACATACAGCGCCGCAAGAACTGCGGTACCGCTATCACCACTGCTGTAACACCCTTGATGTACCTATAACCAAATACATTCCCTCGAATATAAACATTATTGCAAAGAATGCTAAGCCTGGCCCTGTACCCGGACTCTCCATTTTCGATATATCGCAGCCGTGTCGGTCCGAACTTCATTGTAACAGAGTTGACCAATGTCAACTTCGCAATTGCGTGAACGAAAACACTCACGCAATTGCGAAGTTCGAAACCCAGGGGGGGCCAACCAGAAGCATACTAAAAAGTTTTTTAGCCAGGTAGGTAGGTACGAGTTCTAATCGTAATAGGTATTTTATTTTATTAGATATTGTATCCATTATCGTCAAGAATTACACCAAAAAAATGTATTGTTGGTATTTATGAATTAAAAAGGTGTTAATTATTACTCTTTTCTTTTTAGGTACCTACACTTCATCGTTTTCCTAACCCAAAGAAAGACAGTGAACTGTTTAAAACATGGGTTGCAAGGATTGGTGGCAAAAATTATGGAATTTTAAGATAAACAAATTGTCAAGAACGGAAAAGTGTGCCGTAGACATTTCGAACAATTTCTGAAGATGCACGTGGTCGAGCAATCTTAGTACCATCGCTCTCAAGTTGGATCAGCATAGTGCAGGGCTTTCAATTAATTACTCTTCATTTTCAAATATTCTGCGTAACTCTAGCTGCGGAATTTCAACTAAGATCCCCTTGAAAATTTCTTTGGGGCTATAAGAGCGCACGTGCAAAGTACCTAATAGGTACCAAACCAAATGTCCATGCGTTTGAAAGTGCATTATAAAACGTTAGGTGCTTAAACAATTTAACGTATTCACACTCTTCTGGTGCAAATTGCGAAAAAAACCACAGCTCTTGTCTTCAGTCTTTGAAATATTTTTTACATCGCATCGGTAGCAGACTCTCTAGAATGTCACGAAAATAACCTTCCTTCTGGTGCAGTCGGGTAAAAACGAAAATGTAATATTAAATTAGAGTCAACCTCATAATCATGACCGATGGTATCAAATAGACTTTTACAAACATATTAAAATGAGTGAATATGAAAATAAGACTCGGCTATTGTTACCGCACAAGACAGTAAAATATTCGATTGCTTTGCACAAAACGAAATCGTAGTGAATGAAATTTTAAGGGACGACTATTCTATTAATGGTGTTAAAAATAACATTGCTCTTATTGTAACATTATAGCATTGATATAAGTTTTTTGTCATGCGGGGCAAATAACAAAAAAATTACATGCATGCAAGCATAGGTATTATGCTCACGGCTATATTGGGAGTAGTCAGAGATATTCTGAATCCTCAGAACCTCCACGTTTTACTAGTAATACCGAAACTAAAAAAAAACTAAATTATAGTGCGTCGATATTTGATAATTTACGACACATTGTATTGTCATCACTAAATAAATAAATATTTGGAAAAACTGCACTTGACGAATGTGATAAAATGAAATAAATTGCAAATTAATATTACATTAAAAATAAAACAAGAAAAATTTTAAAGTAAAAATGACTTTTATTTGAAGCTTTAAATTATTCATGTTTATTATGCATTATTTTGTATGGCTTTTTTTAGTTGTGCGTTATAATGCATAATAAACATGAACATAAAATACCTATTTTTTTATAAAGAAGCAGGGATAGGCGTCTATGTGGGTGTGGCATGTGTGTGTGCATGTGTGTATTGGTGTATACATTTCTTTTCCGACCTCTCTCCCAGTTGGTGCTACTAGTTTATAACCACAGAGACGGCAAAGGGACCAGTCTATTTCCGTATATTAAACTGTAGTCTTTGATAAAAACGTAAACAACTCCAGTGCAATGCTTACAGTAACAAACCTTTTTATTTTAAACGTATTACTTTACGGTATTGACACTATACTTTTTAAATTAGCTTTTTTTGGCTTGGACTCAATTTTTTTTTAGCTAATTCTGCTATCCTTGTTTCTAATAGGCAATAAGAAAGAGACACATCGATTAAGTGTGAAGTGAGTCATGGAACGCCATGAGCTACAGTGCCTGTCGTCTATACGTTAACGATTTTCGTTGCGTGCGATGAAACTCATGGTGCGAATTTAATGTTATCTATTCGCTCAACGTCTTCACTCTTACGAATGTAGCCACGTCAGTTGATTTTACTATCACAACTCATGGTAGACGTACTTGAAATTCGAACAAAATATGGACTTTTCATACTAAATTCAATCAACCGATCGAACGTTTTTATGAAAAGTCGATGTTTTTCGCGAATTTTCCTTTTTTTCCTTTGGGAAAATTGTGTAGTATCATGAGACCAAGCACCCATTTAAGTAATGCAAAGAATTGTCTAACACCCACGCGTGCGAAGCCACCGTTATAGGTATAACAGAATCTTATGGTAAAAAAAGTAGGTAAAAACATAGAGATTTTCACATGGTAGTGTCAAACTGTCATCTGTCTAGTCAAACTGCAACTTTTTGCAGCGATACAAACGTGTGGTTGCCAATCGCATCATTGTATCGCCACGCTAGCAATTAACAGGCGTTTATATCGATTCGAACGCGTGATTGTAGCGATGCACACGCCCGTGTGCATTGCGACAAAGGCTTTCGACGAATAACTGATCAAATTACGAACATTTTGCGTCGATGCAAAAGCGCTGTAAAAAGTCGCAGTGTGTAAAGGGCCCTAATCCAATTACCGCAGTGTTGCTTACTCTAAAAATTTTCTTTCTTTCTTATCGTGTGGGCACTGGGCAGAACCCTGGTGTCGACCCTGACGTCGTTTTTATGTAACGACTACTACCACCAGAGATAGTAGCCGGGACCAACGGCTTAACGTGCCATCCGAAGCACGGAATCATCATTCTTTTCAGACAATCAGGTGATTCAGTCTGCAATGTCCTAACCAACTGGGGAAAAATGCACAAAGTGACATATCACTAGGTGTCCCCTGTGGGAATCGAACCCACGACCTCCGTGTCGAGAGCCCAATGCTCTTAACCATTAGACCACGGAGGCAGGCTGATCGGATCGCAATCGGATCAAATTCTGGTACACCTATAATAGTTAGTAAATACGCGAATAAATTTACTTTGAAACTAAAACACGAAATCTGCAAAACCGAACACTTCGCCTCGAGCGATATTTTCAAAACGAGCGCAAAACAAAAACTTTCATCCGAAACTCAATTTATAACGGTAATACCTACCGCAAGTCGCACCAGTGTTGTTATAAAACACATTCCGTGGACGGTGTTTACTACACAACTTGAATTTGTACGCGAATTAAAAGTTGACAACTATATTTCCCACGGGAGTGGCCAGTGATATTCTTAATATAGCATAAGCATAAGCATATGCTCACGACTATATTCCCCGAGGAGGTAGTCAGAGATATTCTGAAACCTCAGAACATCCACGTTTCACTAGAAGTGCCGAAACTCTGTCCAGTGTGACGGGGAGTGAGCCCGTCGCCACTTGTAATGGACAGTGGGCACAATACATGCCTCGAAATTGAAGCATGCAGGTTTCCTCACGATGTTTTCCTTCACCGAAACGCCAGTGGTGTTACAAATCGTACATAAATTCCGAAAAATTAATTGGTACGAGTCGGCCTGGACGGGGATCGAACCATCGCCTCCTGCACGGCAGGCAAGGTTACTCGCCACTGGACCACCACGACTTTCTTTATTCTTAATATACCATAAAAATTTATTTGATTTGTTCAGCCTTAAATTGCATGTATACAGGGTCCTTCTTAATATGTTGATACATCTCTAATCAGCTGTTCCATACAAAACTGGAGACAAATGTATCCGACAGCAGATTTTTTTTTTCGCTATTTCGATGTTGGTCCCATAGAGAAAGTTGTTCAATTAAATGGATTGATCATCTCCTTAAAAAAGTGTCAGAATACTAAGAAGGACCCTGTATAACCTTATAATTTCGTTTCATTTATTCAGCCATGAGTTACATGTATATCAGGGGTGGTGTTACATTATTTATAAGTTAACCATTATTATAGTTGAATTATCAATATAATTTTTTTATAATCCCTGCAAGTTGATATTGCGACTGGCGGCCATCTTGGTGACGTAATTTTGACGTAGTCGACTGTGCACCATCCGTACCGTTCGCAAGGTTAGCCCGTGCTTGATGACGTCACTCAGCGGTTATTGTGACAAGGTTCCATCGCAATATCAACTTGCGGGGATTATACTTATACAGGGTGTACAATAAAATGGGACAGCTACTTAAAGGGGTGCTTCAGACCATCAAACTGAACAACTTTCTCTATGGGACCAATATCGAAATCGCGAAAAAAAAATCCGCTCTCCCATACAAAACTGCAAACATAACTCGACTGAAATGTATGGGACAGCTGATTTTTTTTTTCGCGATTTCGATATTGGTCCCATAGAGAAAGTTGTTCAGTTTGATGGTCTGAAGCACCTCTTTAAGTAGCTGTCCTATTTTAATTTACACCCTGTATTTAATGGACTCTCTCCTAAGTGTTAGCACTGCATTTCCGACAGTGTCCAATGTCAAGGATTGTTTTTGAGTAAAAACACAGCTGAGAAGGATTGCAGAGCCTCGTGGCAGGCTCAAACGTGAACCGCGCGAACACCACGTGAAAGACTGCTCGCGGCAAAACCTGCAACATGTCTCTATCATCATCATCTCAATCTTCATCATCAAAAGAGCGATGATAGCCCATACGGAAGAGAGCTAGCGCCTCAATACTGAGGCCGCGGTTCGATTCCTGGCCTGTACCACTAAGTTCTTCGGAATTTATGTACGGTTGTATTTATCATTTACTAGCTCGGCGGTGAAGGAAAACATCGTGAGGAAACCTGCATTCCCGAGAACGAAAAGAAAATACCATAAGTTCGGAGGTATGCGTAAAAATGGGTGAGCTTGGGGCGAACACAAAAGGACCAGCGCTGGTCTCCGTGTTACAACGACCCTTGCTTGCAATAGCCCAACCACAAATAATCAATCATCATCATCTCAGCCGATGGACGTCCATTGCTGGACATAGGATCGCCACAACGAGCGGTCCTGCGCTGCCCTCATCCAACGTGTTCCCGCCGCCTTCACCAGGTCGTTGGTCCACCTTGTGGGCCTACCTACGCTACGCTTTCCGGTACGCGGTCGCCACTCGAGAACTCTTCAGCTCCATCGGCCATCCTGTTCTGCGAGCAATGTGCCCCGCCCATTACCACTTGAATTCAGCAAATATACCAAAATACAATCTGTTTTTTATTCGTCTGCCATAGACAGTCCAGTTAATGTATACATTGCCTGCAATGCTTACGTAATTTACTGCAATCATTGCAATCTACGTATATTCAAGACATCTACAGAATGTTACGAAAATACAAATAAACATTTAAGGGGATGGTTAAGACCATAAAACTGAACAACTTTCACTGTGGGGCCAATATCGAAATCGCGATAAAAAAATATCATCATCATTCCAGCCGATAGACGTCCACTGCTGGACATTGGCCTCCGCCAAAATGAGGAGATTAGCCATAATCGCCATGATAGATGCGTTTGCGATGTTCCATACTAAACTACAGATCTACTTGAGCCAAATGAATGGGACAAAAGATTTTTTGTTTTCGTGATTTCGATATTGGCCCCATAGAGAAAGTTGTTCAATTTGATGGTCTAAGCCAAGTAAAAGTTTTCAATTTTCATTTTTACTTCTGTAGCACCCTGTATAGGTACTAATATTAGAAAGAGGAAAGATTTGATTTTTTGTTTGTTTGTATTGAATGGACTCCGAAACTACTGGACCGATCTGAATAATTATTTCACCATTAGAATGCTACATTTTCCGTGATGAACGTAGACTAAAAAACGGCCAAGTGTGTGTCGGGTAGATTCTAATGCGGTATGAAATTCGCCGTGGTTATCTAGTAGTAAATGTACTAGTAAATCTGTGATGCAACTTAAAGTCTACATGAAATATGTGAAATGATATTTGTGTGAAATTATGTTGATCATCATCATCATCATCATCATCATTTTCAGTCCGTATCCACCCACTGCAGGGCATAAGCTTTCTCCCTATTTTGTGTTGATCATACAGAGTCGAAAATGTGGAAATAACAATTAATTGTCATCATCATCACTGTTCTTAGGAAAGAGAGATATTTGTGCACGTAATCCGTTAGTCGCCTCATATGATGACACGAAAGCCAGAATTTATTAAATAGTTCATTCTAAGAAGGAAATCCACCGCAAAAGTAGAAGTATTCTATGGAAAACTAATAAAATAACTTCGATTTGAAACTTCAAACTACTTCAGTTAAGTTATTAATGCTTTCATAGAAACTTTTTCTTTTAAACTATTCCTTTTGAACTCGCTTGAAAAACAGCGCTACGAGAAAGACTACGACGCTACGAGCGCTACGCCGTAGCCTTACAAGGGGGATCATTTTATCTGGAAAATACTTTTCTAACGAAACCAATGAATGTTTTTTACTTTACTATACTGAGTTTAAGGGTTGGGATTTCATTTATTTGTTATTGCAAGTCTGCATTTAAAAACTAGTTATAACCGGTTTCCAAGTCCAGTATTTAAAAGAGCGTGTGTAAAGCTTAAGTTAGGAACAGCAAATTACCCTAGTAATATTTTAAGGGGTAATCTAAACCATCCAACTGAACTATATGGGATACAACCTATTTTAGATAAAAAATGTCAGTCACACATATCTAACTGATGTATGCTCAACATTTTATAGATTGGTTTATGTTCTTCACAGGTTGACCAAAATTTAATGTAAAACATTAATTTTGCTTATGATGGGTACGTCAGATACATACAAAAACTCACGACCGTAATCTCCTTCGGGGTGGTCAGAAAGTGGTGGTCAGTGGTTAGCCTTTCGCCCACATAAACACACAAACTGTGAAACCTTTTATCCTTTAGACACCTCGAACAACATCCACGGGAGTAATTGGGGTTGTCCATTCTAAGCAAGAACCACACGGCCTACGTAGGGTCTGTCCTTAAATATAATCTCATCATACTAATGTCTTAAAGTAACTTATAGCTCAAAAAATATGTATATCAGAGCAGTATGTAATATTAGCCCACATGAATCTTGTAAACCTTTTTTTCAAAGAACTCGGCATCCTGACATTGTCTTGTATGTAGGTGTAGCAACACCCACATCTTTTTATAAAACTGTTGCTGATGTCTGCCCTTAGCGCACTCGATCTCCAAATAGACTTGTTAGATTATTACCCCAGGCCATAAGAATAGTTAAAGAATGTCCAGGGAATCCTTTCGGTATGTTTTTTTTTCAGGGCTGATTCGAAAAACCATTTCAAGATAATTGTCAAACAATATTTTCTATGTTACCGTTGTTGACCGTTGCACGTGTCCCTGCGCTTTAGCATTTTCGAGTTCTTCTTTCCGAGTTTTCCGAGTTTTTTATTCCGGGCCACGTGCGAGCCAAGGTACCAAGTTGATTCGCCCGTGTTGTAGGTACTGCAGTTTTTGTAAAACGGCGGGGATTTTTCGATTTTTTCTCAATGTTTGCATAGCACAGTCATCATCATCATATCAGCCGATAGACGTCCACTGCTGGACATAGGCCTCCCCCAAAATGAGGGGATAGCACAGCACAATGCATAGCACAGTGTTGTTGTTTAATTTTACAGTCTAAACTAAACCACCCCTTTGAACAAACTTTCCGTAAATGAAGACGCAAAAAATTTTTTTTTTTTTGGTCTCTTCTTTTTTAATTGTTTTTAGTTGCGTTTTTTTCTTTACTTGTTGCCTATTTAATATATTTATTGTTGCTAGTTATTAAGACTTTTGTAAAACCTATATAGTAAGTAGATCTCTTTTTTTAGCATTAAGTTCGGCTGTGACAATAATAGCAGTGGTAGTTGGTCTGACCAACTACCGTATACTGATGTCACAGACCATTTTGTCTTGAATATGTTTATTTTTTGTGTTTTTTATGTATTTATAAGTACTGACTGTTTAATATAACTGATTTTATAATGTGTTTTATAAGACAAATAAAGAAATTCTATTCTTATTCTATTCTATTCTAAAACAGTTTTGTTATTTTGAAACGTAGGTACAATAAATGCATCTTTTGTTTTTCAAAAGAATTGCGAACTTAATTCTAAAGCTGATAGAAACAATTAGCGTCCCTCCCACTCCCACGTGGAACGAGACGCCTCCAGTTCATGGAATTCCTGTTTTTTCCGCAGCTGTGCCATTAATGACACTACGCTGAGTTCTGGATCTAGGTTATTAGGTTCTAACTTTGTACTACGTCTATTTGATGATATATTCTCGACCGTATTCTTTTATAGGGACGGTCAGAAACTTTGCTTTAATTAGCAACTACATTATATTTTAAGCATACAACCCACCTAAAATATTTTGGTTTAGATAGGTAAGTGAGAATTACATTTTATTAATATTTTCACACTATAAATGGCAGAATATGCTTGATTTTTATGATTACTTTTTATTTTTCTATATGCTTGTTTCATATCCTGGTAAATAAAGAATTCTTATGAATTCTTAAAAAAAACTCGGATACTTACATTTAAAGATTTAATAGATATTTCACTCTTTGATTATATTACTTACTTATTATTTTGATTATGGAAAACCGATATTCTAAACTGTCTTGTTGTTTGGTATGAAATATTTGATGCGTTACTTTGTCTTGATCAATTTTTTTTAGGATTAAATATATATTTCCGTAGACAGAAATAATAGTTTCAAAGCTAATGATTCTCAAAATACCTATAACACAAAAAATAACAGTAAATACTCTTAAAATATAAAAAAGAACAGTTATAACCGGTTTATTAACACAGTCCCGAAATAACGATAAATCAAATTGAAACAAAAATGATCACACAAACATCCGTAATCCTAAACAAATTGACAAACATAAAGCACAGAACTAGAACGAAATCGTCCTAGGCACAGAATCATGAACTTTTTTACGTACAATGAATACGGCAATCAAAACGTTGTTTATCTCCATTCGTTTCCGTTTTAATATTCGACATGACATTTGTATCGGAATTATTCAGTTAGATAGCTCTGGGCGAAACCAATCGACCTACTTTTCTGAACATTTCGGATTGTACAAAATTTTGTTCAAGGAACTATGCCCAACCAAAAAATTACTTCTATTTACTTTCTTCTTCTACTAAGACGAAAGTTATTCTTAACTCACATGTCGAGCCACAGGCGGACCCCCATAATTGGGAGTCCTTACCTCTCCGCAACGCGCCACCGACGCTCTCACACTTTGCCCAGTGTTAATTCGGGCAATATGCGTAGATATTCTTTACTTGGTTCCTTCTAACCTATTTTTTTTTATTTGGGAAAAAAGTATACGAACTTACCCAATGACTTTGCATTTACCCATACCTTATGCAAATCGTCGAAACTTGACTAAACAAACATCGAACCCTTTCAATCACAAAGCTGGGTATTCAAATACCCAAACAGCATAGCCAGGGATACGAAACAAGGATATATTGAATGAATCAATTGTCACTAGATATTTGTTCTCCGCCTCTACGGAAGGATATGAACAGGAAAGATTTTTGAAATATTGTGCAGAGAAAATACAGTTTATTACCAGCAAAGAAATTTTATAGAAGGAGGACTTCGCATCAGTGCGCTATTAACGGGACCGCTAAGTTATGCTTAATTGTTGTACATTACTGTTTTGTCACCGTGTACATTTGAAAGATTTGAAAGAACTGGAATGTCAGCGGCAATGTATGACAGCTGAGCATAACTGATGGCCGGGTACAAAGGTGACTACACAGCGTGTAACAAAACACCCTAGTAATACTTAAGGGGGTGCTTCAGACCATCAAACTGAACAACTTTCACAATGGAGCCAACATCGAATTCGCGAAAAAATCCGCTCTTTCATACAAAATTGCAGACATTGCAGTACTGTCTCGACTCAAATGTATGGGACGGCACATTTTTTTAATTTTTTCTCTATGTTGGCTCCATGGTGAAAGTTGTTCAGATTGATGGTCTGAAGCTCCCCCTTAAGTATTACTGAGTGTTTTGTTAAACCCTGTAGAGACATGTGCCATTTTTGGTTCTGTTATTGTATGACGTGGTGAGTCCCATTGATGACCAGTGATACATTATCCCCAGTGGTACAGAATGATCAGGAATATTTGTCCGCTCGTCATTCTATGTTTGCGCAGAGCAGACCAGACTACCGCCGGAATAATCCGAAGTCATTTAGAACAGTTATTAAAAATCAACCATACGGGGGTAGTAAAAGGTTGCAAAATCGGGTGCTACAAAATTTTTCTCTATCTCGCTTGAAGTGGAATAGGTACGGTCTAAGGATTTTATTGCCCGTCCATACACACAAGTAAAACTGCGCAGTCCAATCTTCAGCATGTCAACGATTGTTCGAGCCGCGCTTGTAGGACTGCACGTGCCGTTTAGGAGCATAATGCCAAAAGCGCAAAATGACAAGTGGGTAGCAAAATGCCAAAAGAGCAGAATGTCAAAAGTGCAAAATTTCGAAAGCGCACAATGAGAAAAATGCTACTTAAACGGGGGTGAACTGCATGATCGTTACGAAAAAGTTATTAAAGTCATATAAACGCGAATTGTACAGCAAATTCATATACTTTAACCAGCTTATTCAGCATTTTAGTTACTCAGCATTACAGCCATATAATAATTAATAACGTTTACTCGGCATTTTTCAGTCCTATTATAAGAAGCGTTGCCGTTCATACACGCGTGCTTACTATACTTGCGCAAACTGGACTGCGCAAAGTAAGTGACGGTGTGTGTGGCCGGAGCATTAGCTCGTGAACTACCTACACTACGAATAAACCAGCGCGTGAACGAGGTACCTACATTGTTTGTTGGTAAGCGAATAACTCCAGGAATTCCAGCTGTTCTGTTTACTTCATTCTCAAGAATACTTTTTCTGTAAGAGGAAGACTGCTCTGTTACGAAAAATAAAAGAAACGAGTCAAAGAGAGAAATAACAAGAATTTTCCTAACGTCAGTTTCTGAGAAAAGCTGATGATACAACAAACATAGAGCCCTGCCATTAAAAAAATGTTGTTTCGCACGCCATTTACTACGAAACGTAGTTGCGGAAATAATTGAAATTCAATTAGGTGTGTTACGTAATAAAATAGTATTCCTGTTAAGAGCCTACCGAGCCTATTGTGCTTCTCCAATCGTATTTTTTTAATTTCTAAGCAATTAAACAACATTTCCAAAAAACAAGAATTTTGTTTATTTTTTTATTTTATTTATTGTATACTATACTAGTGGGGGAGGCCTATGTCCAGCAGTGGACGTCCATCGGCTGAGATGATGATGATGATGATACTAGTGTTAAGCCGCGACTTCGTCCGCACAAATTTTATACCAGATTTTAAGTCAGATCATGAGCTATCTACATTAAAAAATCCCCTCCAGTCATTCTGCCAAACCTTTTTTCAACATTCGCTACAAAAACATACAAGTTAGAAGCTATTTCCATAAACCTAAAAATAAACACGACACTCGTTCGAGAGGCACTCGGGTATTATTAAGGGTAAATTGTATACGGACCCCTTGCAGCCCCGGGGTTCGTAGTTATGTACTTTGGACCATAAAGGGCTAGTGTGACTGAATATGTTGCTAAATGTACTTATTGTGGGTAAGTGTTCTTTATTATCCGTATTTGCCAATTTACGGGAAAACAAAAAGTCGCTATGTTTGCGGGTAAGTTATTTTAAGACAATACTAAACGCATCAACCGATTTGCAGAAGGTACGATACCTATCTATTAGATTTATGCAAGTCTTACATAGGTGTACCTACTGTACCTAAGCCGAAGAAGTTTCAAAGGTACTTCACGCGGCGTACATACGTAGGTACACTGAAAAAATGATCAACCAAACTAGTGTTAAATATAACCCAGCTGACTAAATAGCAACACGTTTTGCTAATTATAGCCGAAAGTTTGTTTATATGCTACAAAACAGTTGGGAAGTTCAGTTTGGTTATATTTAACACTAGTTTGGTTGATCATTTTTTTCAGTGTACACAGTCCATTTTATTTTCATTTAGGTACATCTACTACGCTTTTTGAGTCGTTTGTGAATAAAACAATAATTAACTTTAACGCTCCTAGTTCCTTACTAATTACGCAAACTGTGTTCTCAGAAAACTACCTTTTTATTTCATCGTAAAAACTCTTCTCTACGCTTCCCTAATGAGTTAGTTATCACTTAGAAAACAATAGTTATTCTGCTTCTGCGTGCTTCGGAGTACTTCGGAACGCTTCGGAATACTTCGGGCACGGTAAGCGCTAGTTTCGTGTTATGTAAATACTTGTGACCCTCATTAGGGAGGTTCTTTTGCGCCTAAAAGGCTTCTGTTTACTTAAGGGTAGTTTTTGGGGTTGAAACTTTGTCTTTGTAAGGTAAGGATACATAAGCTTTCGCAATGTTATGTAGGGTGGTATGTCTTTGACCTTAAGACAAGTTTATACTGAAATCTCCCGAACGCACTGCATACAAACGAAATTCTGACATAATTATTTTCTATTAAAGTCAATGAAATTTCATAAACATTATCTAGAAACCCATGTCTGTGCTTTTAATTGGTGTGTCAGATTTAGTTAATTCGCCCGGGTTATAGATAATTATATGCTCGTCGATTTTATGTCAAAAATGCTCGGGAAAATTTCATAGAGAACACAATACAATACTCTTTATAACACAGTGCGGGCATTCAGCTGGATTAAATTGGGTAATCCGTATCGGACTCTTGAAAGGAAAGAAAAGTCTAAACTATTGAAATCTTTCAAAGAACCAGTAACCGAACACATTAATATAAAACTTCAGTTCGATCTAAAGCAATCTCTGAAGCCATTCTTCCAGTAGACAGTTTGAATGGGATTTGTTTAAGAACTTTATTCCGAGATGATAGGGTTGGTTATTCAAGAAAATCCGCCTTCGTTTTAAGAAGCTTAACAGCAGCGCTATTGTGAATTTCACTGAATAACTTCTATTCTGTATTGTAATTTAAAGATATTTATAAGCCTTTAGAAACTTAATAAACTACTGACTTATATTGATTAGTGTATTTACTAACAATTGTAACATTAAATAGTTAATTAACTTATTCTTCTTCTTATCGTGTGGGCAGAGCCCTAGTGTCAGAGTTCTTTCAGACCGCCTTACTGCCTCTGACGTGATTTTTATGTAACGACTACTACCATCAGAGATAGTGGGGACCAACGGCTTAACGTGCCATCCGAAGCACGGAATCATTTTTCTTTTCAGACAATCGGGTGATTCAGTCTGCAATGCCTAACCAACTGGGGAAAAACGCACAAAGTGACATATCACTAGGTGTCCCCCGTGGGAATCGAACCCACGACCTCCGCGTCGAGAGCCAATGCTCGTAACCATTAGACCACGGAGGCAGTAAAAATAATTAAGTTATTAATGGGTGGAACAAAACGATCCGCTGTGTAGAAAATAATTATATTATTTAAAAAACCGGCTAAGAGCGTATCGGACTCGCCAAAAATAGGGTTCCGTAGTCATTACAAGAAACGCTTAACATAATATAGCTTAAATAACTTAGAAATTTTCAAAAGCAAAAAATAGTGCGATTTAATTTCGTTCAGCATATTGACAGCAGTGAACGCAATTTGCGTTCACTGATTGACAGAAGTCGGCCGTCGACTTTTTATTTGATTTCTTCGACACTGCTTGTGCTACAGCGTTCGTTTTAAAATTTCGTTACAATACGTACAAAACTGAGCGAGTAATCGAGGTGGGTCATACAGACAGAATGGACAGAAGTATAAAGGGTCCTTGTTTGACTACGGAACCCTAAAAATGACAAAATATTTTATTTTTTCAGCCCTAAGTTTCCTAAGCCAGCTATAATAAAACACAAATTTTTCTGTGAAAGTGGATCGTTACGTTCCACCAAGTATGATAATGTGTAACAAGACAATAAAACTTCCACTTACCTAAATAACATTTTAACTACAACCACTACAACAATTGCTCGAAAAAGTTATTCAAACCCTCTTGGAGATTATCTGCTCCCCTCTCAATCGAAATACATACCTGTAGTCTAGAATCATCATCATCATCATCTCGGCCTATGGACGTCCACTGTTGGACATAGGCTTCCCCCAAGGATCGCCATAACGACCGGTCCTGCGCTGCCCTCATCCAATGGGTTCCCGCCGCCTTCACCAGGTCGTCGGTCCACCTTGTGGGGCCTAACCACGCTTCGCTTTCCGGTATGCGGACGACACACGAGAACTTTTCGGGCCTAATCGGCTATCGGTTCTGCGAGCAATGTGTCCCGCCCACTGCCACTTTAGTTTAGCAATTCTTTCTAGATTAGCAAGACTTAACTATACCTAAATTGCCCCCTCTTTGGCTTACGTACATAATTATATTCTAGTCTACTTAAACAAAGCAGTGGACGATGACAGGCTGACGATGAAGTCTTTATTGTGAAATATTTAACACCTTGCCTTGCAAGCTTTTCTTGGTATAAGAAAAGTATACAGAATGTAAAATTAAATGCGTTACATATCGAACAGGCTGCTTCAGACCATCAAACTGAATAACTTTCACTATGGAGCCAATAACGACATTGCGAAAAAAATCGGCTGTTTCATAGAAAATGTTAATAGCATACTCGACCAAAATGTATGAAACAGCAGATTTAGTCACAGAAAAAACTTATTGAATATGTATTTTGGAGAATCGAAACAATAATAAAAACTGCTGAAGCCACTACTGAGCTCATTAGGTATACCTATTTATTTATATTGTATAAATATAGTAGGTACCTACATATAATACGTACAAATTGATAAAGTACGTTTCGATAGCATTTCAGACGGAGTACTGTTGCGGATATCATCCCACACTAACCTCCGCGTTCTAAAATTATTTTAAACGTTCATTCTAAAAACCGTCTATATCTAACGGGATACCTATCGTACAATTCATATTTATTTGTATGTTTTTTGTAAATTTTTATTTTATCAGTGTGACCATTTGTTACATTTGTGTTTCAATTTATTAATAGTGTTCGACATTGTGATGGGTAGGTAAACCGTGTATGATTATTTGAATTTTTTTTAGTTTTAGATAAATCGTTCTTATTTGTGAAAATGTGCATAACGCTTTATAATTTAAATAAAGTCAGTCAAGTGCGAGTCGGGCTACTCGCGCACCGAGGGTTTCGTACCACACCACCACAAAACATAATATAAACTTACAAAAACAGTTTTATTCTCTCCTGGGCCTATTATCACTAATCGCGGCTATAAAAACATCTAGCAAATATAATTTAAATGTTATTAGGTAAGTATTGCAGGCAGGGACAAACCAAAGGAAGGAACCTATGAACCTATGTTTTATAATTCTTCTTTGTCCCCGTTTGCTATACCTACCTAATAACCAAACCAAAAAAAAATATTTGCTAATAACATTCAAATTATATTTGCTTAGTGATGTGATGTTATAGCTGATTAGTGATTATAGAGCTTGTTTTTCTCTTTTTTTGTTAAATTTTTTGTCTCACTATTCAGCACTCTCCCTCCGTTCTATAATAGTTGCCTATCTATTACCTAAGTATAGCGCGATTAAAATTAATAGATACCAATTAAAACAGAAATAAAATACCTAATTACCTACGTACCTAATAATGTTTACTTAATTTGTAATAATTATTACTTCGGTATTTTGAAATACTTATGAATTCGATAAAATTAATTGGGTACCTACCTACATTATAACGATTAATTTTTATTCCTTATACCTATACTAATATAAGGAATAAAAACATATAAATGACGTGTTTTATGACAACAACAAAGTTTATCCTTATGCTGGAGTATTTGAAGCGAAGTGATCAAATCCTTTACTATTTTTTTTTTAAATATGCATTGTTTTTATTTTAAAATAAATAGTCGTATGTGGCTTACTATTATTGCAATAAATGAGAAAACTTTACTATAGACATCGGCTCTATGGTCTAGATCCCTTTGCTTATAATTTAACAACATAAAAAATTACATGTCACAGTTTCATTAGTCAGTTTTCATCATCATTTCTTTAAAGTACGAGTGAATAGGCTTCTTCTGGGCAAGCTCGCTACATTTTCGACCCCATCTTCGTCCTGAGAACTGGATCAAACCCCTATAGGATACTATATACAATGTTCTTGATCAAACCCATCCCTAAAAAAAAATCTTCGGCCAAGGAATTAATGGCCGTGATGCCTTAAGAAGTCAGAATAAATAAAAAATTGAATAATGAATAAAAATTAAATTGTTCAGTTACGTATCGCTTATTTTTAACCGTATTTTTATTTATTCAACAAAAATAAAGAAGGTCGATTAAAATATTAGCCATTCCATTTTCAACTTCAATGCTCGCAAACATGCTTCTACCAACATTACTTCCATTGTAATAAGCAATTCAAAACAGATACATGTGTGTAATTTGTCCCTTTTTATGATAATAACTGATAATGATAACGGTTATAAAACTACCCATTCTTACTCGATTCTACAGCTTATTCATTATCCATTAACGAATTTAATATATAACATTTTCTACCAACATGTATGGATCAAAATGTTGGGCCACAAAAGGGACGGATGAGATGCGACTGCATGCAGCTGAGATGCGAATGTTGAGATGGATGTGTGGTGTAACTAGAATGGACAAGATTAGGAATGAGTATATTAGAGGAAGTTTGAAAGTAGCACCTATGACGGAAAAATTGCAGGGTAATAGATTATCGTGGTATGGGCATGTAATGCGGAGGGATGAGTGTCATGTTACGAGACGAGTGTTAAGTATGAATGTGGATGGCTGTGGTAGGAGAGGCAGGCCGAAGAAAAGATGGATGGATTGTGTGAAGGATGATATGTGTAAAAAAGGGGTGAGTGTTGAGAAGACGGCTAAGAGAGATGAATGGAAGAGGATGACATATTGCGCCGACCCCAAATAATGGGAAATGGGCAAGATAATGATGACTCTTACCAACGAGCAATGGATAAACATTTCACAGAAAAATGCGTTAAACGTTTTTGTTTCAGAGTTCTTTACGAGTTGAAATGATGCCGAACAATCCACTAATGTCCAAGCGGGTCAGTCATTATAGTACTCTGAGGTAAACGTATAAACCATGTATAAACTAATCAACCATCCGTCAGTGTAACGCAGACAATGGCAAACGAGAGTATTGTAAACCTGACAATGTCGTCGACACCAAGCCCAAATCCACATGAGTGGACCGTGTGGATGACAGTGTGGTGTGTGGGACTAGGAGTATCTTGCATCTGTGTGGTACTTCAATGTGTAATCCTAGCAGTGGCTGCGAAATGCCGAAAATACGACGAAATCATCCTCACGCAACTAAACATAGCAAGGGTACTCAACACCGTCACCGAATTATGCGTCTTAAACGGTTTTCTCTACACCGAATTCACCAGAGACGTCGTCTTCGCTCTGTTGCTCCACACTGACTTCGTTCTAGTTTGGCTCATGTTTTTATTCTCCAAGAACTTGTACAATAAGGTGGTACTAGTTTTCACGACTCCGACTAAAAACTTAGCTCTTGTGTCCGCGTTGATATGGATTCTGTGCATGCCAGTCGGTATGATTTGTCCATTTTTGCTAAACAGAATCACTAGTGAACCAGGAAGTGAAAAGTACTTCTATATATATTGGCAAGTGTACACTTGTATAAAATGTGTTATTTTGCTGATAAACGCTTGTATTTACGTTGGGATATTCTCTGTTGCTGTCAGGAAGGGTATGGACAGTGTGAGAACGGTGACGGCTAGCTTGAAGGCAGCAGCTGTAGGTTTTCTCCTGGTGTTTGTTACCTGCCTGCAGTTGTTTGTCATTCTGCCTGACATGTTATCGTTCATGTACCAGTGGGATAATCCATTGGTTTACGGCATCAGTGTCTTCAATAGTTTTCAAGGTTTACCTGTCACTATTATATTTGTTATATTGGCTAAAAAAAGATAAAATATTCGATGAAATCTATAATGATTAGGTTAAGGAAATTAGGTACTGTTTTTAATGTTCTTAGTGTAGGTTAGGTTGCAAGAGCGTATTGTATTCGGTTATCATGATTACAACGTAATTAAGGGTCACTTTTTATAAGATAAGCAGCAAATAACCTAAGTAAAGACAGTAAGGTGAGTGAATCTTTAGAGCCGAGCTTTTGAACGCCCAAACTTATCAGGCCGATAATTTTCATCTTGTTTATTAGAAATGGCAAATAAAAGGCATACAATCTTTAAAGCGTGAAATTGAAATTCAATTTCATATTTTCAATTAAAGCGCTATTTATAATTAAACTTCTTTAGGAAGGTATAAGTACTTAATAAAATCTTTATAATTTTGGTGTGTCTGTTAGTAAGAAAAAGCTAGAAAATATTATGTTATATTTTAATAAATATCTCGCCTGTCAAACCTGAACACAGTTTTCTAAAATATTGTTAAAACTAATACAACAAAATTCTAATTTTCAAATCCTGGTTTTGCTGTTCAATTTAAATTGTGTAATAATAGGGTTTGTAACATACATTTATCATCATCATCGTGTAAATAACACTCTGCGGAATTCAATGAAAATAATTAACCTCAGGGTTAAAAGCTCAAATAAAAAAACCGGTCAAGTGCGAGTTCGGCTACTCGCGCACCGAGGGTTCCGTAGCACACCACTACAGAACACAACGTTATAAACTTAGAATATTTTTTTTTTGTTTGGGACCTTTAGCGCGAGACCGACTCACACTTGGCCGGTTTTTTGTATTTGTTGTTATTCTGTAGAGTTTGCTCTATAATCACACTAAGTTTGACGGTTGTATATGTTACAGTTTTTACGATAGAGTGTGAAGAAAAAACGTTGATAAAAACTAGTTTCTTGTTGAGAACCCCCCTTAATTTTTAACTTTTTGACATTTTTATTATTTGTTAGCAAATCCGCCGTAACAACGCACATTCTGTGAAAATTTCAACTATCTAGCTATTACGGTTCAAAAGTTACAGCCCTAAATAGGTAGGACAGACGGACGGACGGACGGACGGACAACGGAGGCTTAGTAATAAGGTCCCGTTTTCACCCTTTGGGTACGAAACCCTAAAAAAACAGAATATAAAATAAAACGAATACTACATTAAACATTATTTTTGCAAAATTGACGAAAAACTCAAAAATCCTAATATTTCCTAAGCTTGAATTTCAATAGTGCTTGAGACCAACAAACTGATATCCATCACCCCTTAAATAATTTACCTTAATTAATTACTTACTAAATTATTAATCATTCAATTTACATTCATTCATGTATCCACTCATTCACCATTCTGGCAATATTCCTATTTCTTTTACATGGATACTATACATAATATTATATATAAGTAAAATATATATATTTACATATTTATTTACATTTTATTATTTATAATATCTATAACTATATATTTCTTAATCTTTTCTATAAGTATGTATATTGTGTTATGTATGTAATATTAGTATGTTCATACATTAGTATGTCAGTCGGTAGTGACGGCCCGGTAGCACAGTCGGTAGTGAATCTGCCTGCCGTGCCGAGGGTCACGGGTTCGAATCCCGTAAGGGGCAAATATTTGTATGATGAATATGAATATTTGTACCCGAGTCATGGATGTTTGTATCTATATATGTATTCTATATCGTTGTCTAGTCATCATAATACAAGTTCAGGCTAGATTCTGGTACTTTAAATGTGACTAGATAATTTGTGTGACATTGTCCAAGATATTAAAAAAAAAAAAAATAAATAAAAAAAAAAAAATGTTACCATTATGTTACCTATTTTATGTACCTTTAATCCCTGCAAGGCTTACTTTTCTTTCTTTCCAGTAAGTTTCATGAACCTATTGTTTGTTTTTTTTTCTCCATGTTTTAATTCCAGTTTACAAAATTGTACTTTCATTCTGTTTAGAAAGTTATAATGTAATTAAGATTTACCACGTCCATTCTGTATAAAGATAAACTGTGGATAGCTGTTATTGGCCTCTATTTAGTATAAGTTACTAATGTAAAATTACATATTTATGGCTGTTGTTATCCCTAATATTATAAATTAAATTAAAATTAAATACTCATTTATTTCGGACCAAAAAAAGACAATCCATAATTTTGTTAGTAGGATGATTAGTAACAATGTTTGCTTAAAATTATGTTAGTGTATGTTAATTAAATATCGACAGGGTAGGTAGGCATTATGTCTTTTATTTGACTGTCCCAATCACCAGCTCCACCCAGTGCTTTTGTATGGGACAGTCAAATCTGGCAGCAATGCATTTCAGGATGCCGTTGTTACTGGTACGCAGGCGCTGCAGTAGCGAGGCCACTTTTTTGCGAATGATCGCGTGGAACCCGTCCGTTCGCGCCTCCGCGAACATGCCGGACGCACTGCAGCGCCTCGGCAGTCCCAGCAGCATACTGAAAGCATTGTTATACTGGACGCGCAGCACATTGTAGGCTCGTCGCGTATATGACACCCACAGACCACTCGAGTAAAAGGATTGACAAAAAGCCCTAAAGAGATAAAATAAAAATAAATAAAATAAAATTAAAGTAATGCACCTGTTTACCCTAACACCCTGTAGTTGTAACTAAATATCCGTGTTGATAATGAAATCGTTCAGTGGGTCAGCAGTGTAGGGGTGGGTTAACGGAGTGGGGTGGAGGGTGGATATTCTATTATCGCACCGGAACTGCCTACACCAAGGTCGAAAACGCCACTTTGAAGGCTACACGTGGTACGGGTTATGGGAGAGAGCGGTTTTAATATTCTTTTTTTTAAATTTATAATTAAATGGACTCTTGCTTGTGCGTTAGCACTGCATTTCCGCCAGTGTCAAGTGTAGTTTATTGGGAGAATCTATCCCAATCTCTGGGACTGTTTTTGGACAAGAACAAGAAGAGATTGAGGAATGTGGAGCCTCGTGGCAGGCACAAACGCGACGCGCGAAACCACGCGAGACGTGTACTCGGGTCAGTTCCTGCAACGTGACCTTTAATATTCTTGTAACAGGGTGAAATTGATATCACTGGCATCCTTTTAGACTACCCATCAAACTGAACAACTTTTACTTTGGAAGCAAAACGATCGGAGCAAAAAAAAATCTGCTGTTGCATACAGTTGAGTCTAGTAAAAATTGCAGTTTAGTATATTAATAACAGCAGATTTTCTGTTTGCTGCGATCATCATCATCATCAGCCTATGAAAAGTCCCACTGCAGGGCAGAGGCCTACCCTCAGGGAGCATGTATGGGCTTTAGTCCACCACGCGTGCCCAATGCGGGTTGGTAGACTTCACATATACACATCAGAATTTCTTCTTCAGTGTATGCAGGTTTCCTCACCATGTTTTCCTTCACCGTTTGAGACCAGTCGGTATAACGTACCTACATAAGTTAGAAAAACTCATTGTTTCATGGCATGCCGTCCGTGTGAATTTGAACCTGGTCCTCAAGAATGAGTTTCCGCAGCTCTCCGCAACGCGCCACCGACGATCAAGGAAGGAAGGAATCACAAGGAAGCGGTTGTGATTTTTTAAATATAATATTTAAGGAGGTCAAGTGCAAGTAGTGCAACATCCTTGATCGGCGGAAGTGCATGAAAAGAGTTATGAATGTGAATTAGGATAAAGAGGTGTGACAGAATCATAGCTTATACAGGGTGAAATTGATATCATTAGCATCCTTTTAAACTAAGAGTCTACCCATCAAATTGAACAACTTTTACTATGGCAGCAAACCGATCGATTTGATTCGGGAACTCGCGCGTCGACATTGTAGTTTAGTATGGAACAGCAGATTTTTTATTTGCTCCGATGTGTTTGCTCCCATAGTAAAAGTTCAGTTTGAAGGGTAGACTCTTAGTTTAAAAAGATGCTATACAAAATACAAAATACAAAACGATACAATATACATATTGATATCAATTTCACCCTATAGTAGCTATTCGTAGTCTTTCCCTACCCCCATGGGACAATAGCTTGAGCTAATGTAGGCTATGTAGGTATTGTATTGTATTTTTCCGATCGAACTAAATACAATAATAATAATAAATAACTACGTATAGTTAAAAAACAGATGGAATAAATAAATGTGAGTAGGTAACGCATATTGATTTGCTACGTAAATTAACCAGTAATTTTTTTTTACGTTTTCAGTTCTAGTGCTGGGCAAAGATTTATCCTCAACTTATACACATTATGAAGAGCAGGGGAGAGGTCTTTGCCCAGCAGTTGGATGAAATAGGCTAATAAAAATAATTATTATAAAAAATTAATGTAATTTTCACCTGAAACCTACCTGATTCCGTGCATCGGATGGCACGTTAAGCTGTTGGTCCCGGCTACTATCTAGTAGGTGGTAGTAGTCGTTACATAAAAAGCACGTCAGAGGCCGTAAGGCGGTCTGCAAAAACACTAACACCAGGGCTTGATAAGAAGACCTGAAAGCTAAATAGGCTGAAAGTGAACTTTGCTCATATTTGTGGCCGACATACGTGGTTGATAGTTTTAGCAAGCTTTTTGCTCACCTCAAAAAGGGCTACGGAGGTTAGTTTAAGTACCTATCTGTATAGGTGTGTACTATTTTCCATTATCCGCTAACCGCTAACAACTTACGACCCCCCATGTCTACAGAGTAAGGTATATGGGTAGTTAAGAGTAAGGGTAGTTAAGAGGGGTAACAGTATCAGATTAGATAAAGATTCGACACGTTCGTCGGGAATCAAACCCGCACTGTAGGCACTGCAGATTGTTATCGTTAGGATTATACTTGAGGGGTAGAAAATGTATGAATAGGTTACGAATACAAAATTCAAAAATTTTTTATTCAAAATAATATCATATAGATAGCTTTTTGACGTCATTTTTTGACTCTACCACCGCGTCGGAAGGTGTTCCGTTGAGAGAAGATGCGGCCAGAAACTCACACACATCTTTTAAACAAAACAAAATGTACAAAGTACAATTAAAATACAATATTGCATTACATAGTGTAAAATTGTCAAGACCAGACATTTTGGTCATTCAAATAATCATCGAGTTTATAGTAACCTTTTTTACAGAGGACTTGTTTAACATGAGACTTAAACTTTTTGTCTGGTAAGTTTAGAATATCCTCTGGTATCTTATTATAAAAGCGTATAATCAGAATCATTTATTGCCATAAACCATAGGTATAAAGTACAGGCGGTATGTGATTAATGATTATATTATCATAGGTATACAGGTTAGGTTAGGTTAGATTGATACGTGAAACGACACGGCTTTTCGGTATGAAGTATAGATAATCTTATTTACAGACTCCGTGTTGTGCTCAATATATCAGCTGAAAAATAAATTACAATCAATAAAAGTTAATACTACACGGAGAAAAAAAGTTCCTAAAAAAGTTTACTTAGTTATAACTATTCTTTTTTTATGTAGCCTGTTCAGTGTCCTACTGTGTCCAACTGCCTCCGTGGTCTAATTGAGCATTGGGCTCTCGACACGGAGGTCGTGGGTTCAATTCCCCAGTTGGTTAGGACATTGTAGGCTGAATCACCCGATTGTCTGAAAAGAAAAAAGATTCCGTGCTTCGGATGGCACGTTAAGCCGTTGGTCCCGGCTACTATCTCTGGTGGTAGTAGACGTTAAATAAAAACCACGTCAGAGGCCGTAAGGCGGTCTGAAAAAACTGCGACACAAGGGCTCTGCCCACACGATAGAAGAAGTGTCCCACTGCTGGGCAAAGGCCTCCCCTTTTACTCTCCAATCGTCTCTATTGTGTGCAACTAGGTACTGGCCAACTCTCCAAGAAGGCATCCATGTTGTCTCTCGATCTTTATCTGGGTCTACCTAAATGCCGGCAACCATCATGGGGACCCAGTCTGTGGTGATTTTGGGCCACTTTACACCATTTTTTTTTAGTGTAAGTACCATTTAAATTTTAAGGGTATATTCAGATACCTAGTGAAACTGAACAAATGTTCCTAAGGAACATGGGTCGGAAAATGAGAAAACTTTTTGGACCTTTGAGATTTTTCATTCATTCATTCATTCCATACAAAAGTGCGGAACAGCCTATCGATTTTCCACGGGAGATCAAAACATTTATCCCGTTTTTCGACCTTATTGTCTTAAGGGATGTTGTTTAGACCTAGTTACATTATCTGAATACATACAAAGTCTCTGCTGAATACACACTAACAATTTTTCTGGCATATTTAAGAAATAGGAGAGTAACTCATAATTTTGTATTATTATAATAAATTGGATACATGTCTTTACAGTTGACTGTGCATAAACTTTTTGTCAATTACGTAGGTAATCTATTTTGTAACATACGTAGACGTAATAAGGTATTACATTCGCTTGAATGAAGAATTGTGTCAGCATTGCCAAATGCTCTCAGTCGAACGACCGAATGAACCATTCAGTAATTTGTTCACTCATTCTAAGAGATCGCGGAGGAGACGGGGGGATAGCGGGAGGGGGGGAGGGAAGCTTTTGTTCTTAATTTAAAAGCTTATTGGATGAAAATGAAATATACCTTTCTCAGCGAAAAGCGGTAGAATAGAAAATCATAATATTTGGGTTAAGAAGGTTTTGATTAAGCGTAACCACAGTATAAGAAAGAGTATCTATGGCGTAAGATTGCCGAGGTGCACACATAGAAATATTAATTTACTACGTACGCAAGCACTAGGCCGATGAGGCAATTTCATTCTTATAAAACTGGTAAAGTGCGAGTCGGGCTACTCGCGCACCGAGGGTTCCGTACTACACCACCACAGAACCACGTACTAGGCATCGATGAAGAGTGTACTACGTTTGTAAGTATACATCCCTTCGAATGTAACGACTCACATAATTATGGTCAAACTTCACACAGGTAAGTTTGTTTAACCATAAATTATCAAATCTAGAAAAAAAACTTTTTTGTCCGGAACCTTTATCGCGAGACCGACTCACACTTGGCCGGTTTTTAGTATTTGATGTTATTCAGTAGAGTTTGCTCTATAATCAGACCAATTTTGACGCTAATACGTATTACCATTTTTACGATAGAGCGAGAAGAAAAAACGTTGATAAAAACTAGTTTCTTGATGGCCCCCTGAATTTTGATTTTTTTTTATCTGTTAGCTAATCCGCCGTAATAACGCATATTCTATGAAAATTTTAATTATCTGGCTATTACGGTTCAAAAGTTACAGCCCTAAATAGGTCGGTCGGACAGACGGACGGACGGAGAACGTATTTAATAACTAGATAAAAAAAAAACAATACATCTCATTTTTTTTAAACGTTTTTAGTCATTCATACTTGTGTACTGTGAACAATGTTTGTTTATTGAACGACAGTCCAGGCTAGATTCTGCTACTTTAAATGTGACTAGACAATATGTGTGACAATGTCCAAGATATTTATTTATTTATTTATTTATAGTAATTGTAATTTCGTTAATAATATTAAAAGGCCTTCTCCGCTCGTCTGCTTATTTGCAGTGTCCAAAATGACCTCTTAGCTTTTAAGTTTACCATCTCATGTAATAAATGCTGTAATGATACTGCCTCCGTAGTCTAATGGTTAAGAGCATTGGGCTCTCGACACGGAGGTCGTGGGTTCGATTCCCACGGGGGACACCTTTTATTTTATTTTATTTTTATTTTATTTTTTTTGGAAGACCAACAGCACAATGCAACACATTAAACAAATAAATAAATAAAATAAATATCTTGGACAATGTCACACAAATTATCTAGCCACATTTAAACAACATTATATAAGTAACAGAAGGCCAATTAAATGTCCTCGCTAATATACATCAAACTAAAAAGAAAGAACGATCTAGTACAGCACCAAACATGCGTATCGGTTGTTATAAATAACATAGATAGTTAATGAAAATGACAAAAAGAAGATACACTCTCGCAATAACATCCTACAGCGCCTTACTACCACCAAGTGGGGAGCTTCGCCGAAGGTCTTGAGGACGTCTGGACTAGCACTCGCGTTCTCCGTTGGAGAATACGCGTGCCCGGTGTGGGGTCGATCTGCCCACGCCAAGCTGGTGGATACGGCACTAAATGAAACGTGCCGGATTATAACTGGTTGCTTGAAACCGACTCCGGTACAGTTGCTTTATCCACTGGCTGGCATAGCGCCCCCAGATGTCCGCAGGGCTGTGGCGGGCTCCTCAGAGAGAGCCAAAATGGTGGACGACACACGACATCCCATGCACGGCTTCATCCCTGCGCCGCAAAGGCTGCCAAGCCGACGCAGCTTTATGAAGTGTGTCGACCCACCGAATACTGGCCCAGCGCAAGCGAGGTGTACTCTTTGGAGACAAAAAGTGGCCCTCCCAACTCCATTTGTGCCGCCGTCTGAGACCCTACCGCCTGGACATGACTTGCCTTGGGCGACCTGGAAGTCCTTAAACCGACTTCGAACCCAGGTCGGTCGCAGCAAGGACAACATGGCCAGGTGGGGATTCTCGGATGCGCAAAATGTGTCTTGCTTGTGTGGAGCTCCACAAACGATGGCCCATCTCACATCGTGCCCTGCGTGCCCTAACACCTGCACGCAGGAGGAGCTCATGACCGCTAGCGACGGTGCAGTATCGGTTGCCAAATTCTGGCAAAGTACTATTTAGCGACTTTGTTGTGTTGAAGTCGACACGATAAGCAAGCAATACCCACATACATAGGTTAAACAGAGAAAATTGTTTGGGTACATCAATAGTACAGATAGCTAAGCTGATTACAATTAGATCACTAGTAATATGTCACTTTGTCACCTATGTCACCTAGTGATATGTCACTTTGTGCGTTTTTCCCCAGTTGGTTAGGACATTGCAGGCTGAATCACCTGATTGTCTGAAAAAGAAAAATGATTCCGTGCTTCGGATGGCACGTTAAGTCGTTGGTCCCGGCTACTATCTCTGGTGGTAGTAGTCGTTACATAAAACCACGTCAGATGCCGTAAGGCGGTCTGAAAAAACTCTGACACCAAGGCTCTGCCCACACGATAAGAAGAATGCTGTAATTATGAAAAGCAATTAAGGGGCTATGTAAAAAAAAATAGGATTCTTCAAAGCTCCATATATCATGAAGTACTAACAGTAGGAGTGTGATATGCGAATATGTGTAAATTGAACATATAATTGAAGTTTGATTAGAGCCAAAACACGATTAAGACAAATTTTCTCGATAGAAAAACAAGCCAAAGTAGCCTCCGTTTTTGTCTATAAACGCTTGTAACTGCTAAACTGTGAATAATAGAAACATGAGACTAGATTTAAAAAAAAAGAGATTGCTATTATCTAAGTTTTGATTAGAGCAGAATTGAACTTACATAAATAGTACAATCACAATTAAATAAAGTTTGTTTTTTGGCTTGATTCGTTCCAGGCGCGCGCGCCGCCCCATCTCTTTCTCTCGCATCTGGCAGTAATATAAGCTATCACACGCCCGTTTCGCTTAAATTATTTTTCGACATAGGCCCTTAAATTACTTATTGAGTATTGAAAAATACTTTTAGGTAGCCCTTGTAGGAATGAACTTTCCCCAGAAGGCTCGAATCGGAAACTAGTATTTCAACTCAGTTATAAAGTTGTATTGCAAAGTTGCACATTTCCTCCCCTACCCAGCGTTCAATCTATTCTGGAATATAAAATCATGTTTCCATTCCATCTTGCGCAGTTTTCTACTATTGAATTCACTTGCTCTTTGAAATAACTTAGTTTGTCAGTTATTTTAAATTGTGTCTCCATTTTCCGGTCGTAAATGCTGCATTTATACAGGGTGAAATTGATAACATTAGCATCCTTTTAAACTAAGAGTCTACCCATCAAACTGAACAACTTTTACTATGGGAGCAAACCGATCGGAGCAAAAAAAAATCTGCTGCTGCATACATGTCGCGTAGGTATTGCAGTTTAGTTTTCAAAGAATTCTTTGAAAAATATCAGATATCGCAAGGAATTCTCGCAAAATATTTATATAATTATAATAAGCTTTCCTAGAAATAATTTCTACTCGTTAATTATTTTTCGTAATAAAAGTAGGTCGAACCTGAACAGCGATATAGATTTACAATTATGAACTATATTTCCATGAAATAAGGCAATTTTCTTGCTTGCTAAATATTGAGAAGATAAGTTATGGCAAAATGAGAAAAGTTATACACGAAAATGAATTTAGTTCGGCAAAATATCTTAGAAGGAAGAAGAATTCTCATAGGTGACTTTCGGACTACAGCAACCGCTTTATTGGAAAAGTCAGGTCCGTATATTAACATACAAAATAAATAAAAATAGTTGGTAAGTCAATGGGTACGCAGGATATTGTTAAGTGCATGTGCCCTAAACACATGCACTCTCTCGTCCTTACCCTCCATATCGCGAAAAACAAAATCAGCCGTTCCATACAAAACACCTACTCGACCCAAATGTATAGGACAGTTTTTTTCGCTTTTTCGATGTTGGTCTGAATCGCGAAAAAATCAGCTGTCCTCATAAAGGTTCTTATACATTTGAGTCGAATCGGTAGGTACTGCAGTTTTGTATGAAACAATAGATTTTTTCACGTTTTCGAAGTATAGTTAGTTTATTGAACGGCTGTACAGTCAGCAGCAATAATTTACTACACTTTAGTACTACGGCGTAGAACAAAAGTGTATGCAACTTATTGCTGCTGACTGTACCTACTAAACCAAGTGACGGACTATCTCAGTTTTTATCGTGTTCACATAACTACAGTGCGTATTACAATAATATCCTATAATCATCCTTTCGGGAGATCATTATTTTTTTAATACCATTGATTTTTGAAACTTTGAACGGCTGTACCTACTAAACCGACTGACGGATCATGTCAGTTTTTGTACTGTTCACTTAGCTACAGTGCATATTACAATAGTATCCTATGATCAGCCTTGCTGCTGATCGGCCGTTTTTTGCACCCATAACCGACCTTTGAACCGGTGTATCTCCTAAACCGACTGATGAACCACGTCAGTTTTTGTACTGTTCACATAGCTTCAGTGCATATTACAATAGTACCATACGATCAGCCTTGCTGCTGATCGGCCGTTTTTTGCACCCATAACTCACCTTTGAACGGCTGTATCTCCTAAACCGACTGACGATATGCAGGCAGACCGACGTCAACCCCATCACAGAGATGCTCTACACCCTATAAATACTGAATCAGCCTTGCTGCTTATGGTTGCAAATAGTACACTTATCTCTTATACTATTATTTAGGTTGATGTTCTGAATCACCCCTTAAGTATTACCACGGAATATAATAAGAGATTACAAGTATTACTAGGGTGTTTTGTTACATGTATAGCCTAGCCTGTGTACTAGCCTTAACCCGCCACTTCGTCCGCACAAATTATATACCAGATTATAAGCTATCAAAAAAAAAAGTTTCATCAAAATCGGTTCAGTAGTTTTTGCGTGATGCTCGTTCAAAAACAAAAAGCAAAAACAATTTTTTTTTTTTAAATTTACAATTTTATAATAGTGTAGATATGTAGATAGGTATGTAATAGTAGGTATGTATGATAACAACAACCATAGACTCAAAGCACAAGATTCAACTTATTTCGGTTCGACCTTAACAAGAAAGATTCCTCCAAGTAACAAGAAAGAACCCAGAATTGTAATTCATAACCTTCATTCAGAACATCAGTGTTCCTACTCTCCAAAACTTATAAACAAGACGAAAAGCAAAACCAACCTAAACTCAAACTCATAAAATATCAAATCACTTCGCACACAAAAGCTTCGTTCCACTCTGTAACTTATCCGTTCCGTTGTTCGCCCCTTGTCTAAGAAACTCCAATCAATTTCGCTAACCGCATTATGCTCTGAGCGATTTCAATATCTGAACTTCATATTTCCTACAACCTTTGTGACTTGAGCCTGGTTTACACTTGGTAAGTTACCAGGCAAGTGATATCGAGACCGGCGAGTTAAGTTAGCTTTCGTATTAGCATTGATATGAATAAAATTAAAGACCAAGTAACTCGTACGAAATAATAAATAAGTAGGTATTAATTGTAGCCGTAGGTTTAGTATATGTGGACTTCAAATAGGTGTACGCATCACAATTTCTTCTCCAGCATAAATTAATGCAGGTTTTCTTCACCATTTGAAAGTAGTAGAAAAGGTCAATGGGATTTTTTATGCTAAAAAGGCACCTAAATCGCGCGAATTCCGTAAAATATTCCAACCTTCTTTTTATTTTATTACAGATGGGTTTGCTCTTGAGTCTTGTGCTCAGTCCGGTCCTTAGGACAAAGATGGGGTCGAAGATGTAGCGGCCTTACCCAGAAGAAGCCTATTCACTCTTACTTTAAAGGAATTCGGGTTGTAAGCGTTGGGAAATACTTTCGAAGGCAGGGCATTCCACTCCTTGGCTGTGCGCATTATAAAATTCAGATAATATCAATGGTACATGGAATTTCGTGCGTGGGGAACCTCATGTCCATGTTATGATTGTGGTCCATAACTTTCCTTGATACACCACCAAATATCTTATTTAAAATTATAATTGGTTCTAAACTTATAGAATATCAATATGCTACTTGATATACCAGTCATATTTATTTGCTCAGTACATAAACTATTAACATAATAATTACTTTAATCACTAACTCACTCACAAAGTGTAAACGTGCCACACTAATAACTTGTTCCACTTACATAACTTAACTTACCGAGTTCAAAGTGTGATTTAGTTAGGGGTTGATACTAAACCCCGGAGCTTTGATAGTTTAGTCCCCGGATAGACTAATGGGATACTCTTTGAAGTTAATCTATAGATTTTACATCAATTTACATGTTAAACTTTCATAATAAGCTTCAGGTTAAAGTTTCAAACAAATTATTCAATCGTAGCATCTTTTGAAATTGATTAGATAAAACTTGACGAATTGCAGCTGTCATCAAAACGTTAGACAAATTGATTGAAGTTGTTCTGGTATTATACTCTAGGTACTTTTTATTTTTAGTTTTCGGTACCGAAATTGGCACAAAGAAACACTTGTTTCCTTTATAAATGGTGTGGTTTATTTTGAAATCACACGGCATTTACAATGCAAATTGTTCGTTGTTTTAGCAAGGTTCCTGAACACCCCGAAAGGGTGTTTTTAGTCACGAGTTTACAGTGTATGTATCCCTTTAACCCTAGTTCTCACCTCCACAAACTTCTAATCCCTACCTATAAATCATTTATAATGCTCTTGTTAAAAGCAATATAAACTGTAGTCCAATAAACATAGAGATGCTTATGTATGTAAAGTTACTGGTCAGTCAAGGGCAAAGCTCGACCTTTGTTTACCTAATGTCGTTTTGTTTATCATTTATCAGTTCACGCCTACCTACGTACCTATACCAAAGTGTACTGTACTACCACTGTACTACGTACCTTAGTAGGTGGACACACCCGGTCCCCCACCAATTTTGACCTCACCCTCTCGGTGGTATCGGAGTTGTACGACAGTAGCTTCCATCTATTAGTGCATAATAGCGGTCCGATGGAGATCAATGAGTGTGCCCAAGAGCTACATGAGCTCATCCCGCCTTCCCCTTTCTACTAGGTATAGGACTTCCAGACGCACCGCGGGATATCACCCCTTCTTGGTTGACATCCCACTTATCCGCACTAAGCGCCTTTCTGAATCTTTTATAATACGCACAGCCAAGGAGTGGAATGCCTTGCCTGCGTCAGTATTTCCGAGCGCTTACAACCCGAATTACTTTAAAGTACGAGTGAATAGGCTACTTCTGGGTTAGCTCGCTACATCTTTGACCCCATCTTTGTCCTGAAGATTGGATTGAGGTTGACCTCAATCCAATCTTAAAAAAAGGGGGTTGGGGGTTGGGTTTGCTCTTGAGAGCAAACCCATTTTTAATTTAAAAAAAAATCTAAGCTGTCTAACAAACTAGCTAATTAACAATGGGTCCCTTGTAATCGAACACCTAGACCTCGAAAGAAAATGCCCAATCCCGTTTCGCTTGCAAAACTGGTAAATTTTAATTTGAATTTTATAAGAAATGCTACCATAGAAAAGAATAATTTTAATTTCCTTGGGAAGTCTGATATTCCTTCTAGTTTATGTATAATTTTGGCTATCATACTCTTTGTATGTGTTCTTAGATCATACTCATTCGTTAGTTGGGAAATGATTTGAAACGAAAATATACATTTCGTCACGTGGGCAATTTCTTTTAAACCATCCCGGGTAAAAAATAAAAGATAAAAGTTATAAAAAGGTTTAGATAAAAAATTGCATACGATAAATTATGATAATGATGTCAATAAATAAATATTTATTGATACAAAAAAAAAAAAAAATTATTCAAAATAATATCATATAGATAGCTTTTTAACGTCATTTTTTGACTCTACCACCGCGTCGGAAGGTGTTCCGTTGAGAGAAGATGCGGCCAGATACATAATTATATCTACATGATTGATATCTTTTTCAAAAAGCCTACCGGAAAAACTATTCTTAACGAAAACTACGGTAATACAAAGCAAAATAATACAAAGTTCACTAGTGACCTTTGAACGGCTTAGTTTTTTCTATCTAAAGAAGTGACCTTTACTGTTAACCTTATTTACAAGCCTCTACTCTGTCTGTGAAAAAAGAGGTCACTGGTGTAAAAATAGTACAGTTGCATTTGTCGGCGACTTCTTTCGAATAAAATCCAGATAAAAGTTTATTGGCCGTTTTATGGCGTTTGATTGAAACGTGTTTGATTAATTAAATTATTTCAGTTGTGAAAGTTGATAAACAATGCAATTCAAAATAATATCATATAGATAGCTTTTTGACGTCATTTTTTGACTCTACCACCGCGTCGGAAGGTGTTCCGTTGAGAGAAGATGCGGCCAGATACATAATTATATCTACATGATTGATATCTTTTTCAATCGCCGTTTGTGGTATCTACCGAAAATGGAATCAAAATCAATTAATCGTATATTGTGAGAATCGAACGCTGCAAGGCTGATTCAGTATTCATAGGGTGTAGAGCATCCCTGTGATGGGGATGGACCAGGTCTGCCTGCATAACTCCAGTCGGTTTAGGAGTTACAGCCGTTCAAAGGTCAGTTATGGTTGCAAAAAATTATAATGCATGAATATGCAGGTATTATTGTAATATGCTCTGTAGCTATGCGAACAGTATAAAAACTGACATGGTATTTCAGTCGGTTTAGAAGATACAGCCGTTCAATTGGTTATCTCTTATACTAGATGTTATCATCGAAAAGCCCGTGGTAAAAAGAACTAGTAAAGCTAGAGGTTAAAGTTAGTTAATATAATGATACAGTTTTAAAACTATCGACAGAAAATATACGGGTAAAATTTTAACCTGGTTTCGTAAAAGCTACGGGTCAGGTCAGGTAACAAATGTGCCGTGATAACCTGAATAATTTTAAACTAATTCATTATTAAATTTGGTATTTTCAGACAGCCGCGATGACCTGGTTCTGTATAAAAAAAGCATTTTGAAATTTAATAAATTAAAGCCAGCATTTGAAATGGGCTATCGCGTTTCTGAAAACGTCAAAAATTGTTTGATCTAGTTTATATAGAATACTAAATAATTAATTTAATTACTCTTAGTTAAAATTATTTTAATTACTTTTTGAGTTATAATTTACGTTGTTACTTAATTGATTATTTGTGGTTGGGCTATTGCAAGCAAGGGTCGTTGTAACACGGAGACCAGCGCTGGTCCTTTTGTGTCCGCCCCAAGCTCACCCATATTTACGCATACCTCCGAACTTATGGTATTTTCTTTTCATTCTCGGGAATGCAGGTTTCCTCACGATGTTTTCCTTCACCGCCGAGCTAGTAAATGATAAATACAACCGTACATAAATTCCGAAGAACTTAGTGGTATAGTCCAGGAATCGAACCGCGGCCTCAGGATTGAGGCGCTAGCTCTCTTCCGTATGGGCTATCATCGCTCTCATAATAATACGTTATTAAACCCACTTGACGGCCCAAAACAGCTCAGTCGGTTAGATTTGGTGACGTTGGTGTAGGTTTTATAAGGGGATACGATAACTGCCTCCGTGGTCTAAAGCTTTAGTCATACTACAACGGCGCGGAGACGGACGGAGGACGGACGGAGACGGGACGGCAACGGACGGAGACGGGACGGCAACGGACGGAGCACGGGCACGGACGGAGGACGGACGGAGACGGGACGGCAACGGACGGAGACGGGACGGCAACGGACGGGCGCGGGCGGAGGACGGGCGGGCACGACGCGAAACCGACACCCAGTGTTGCCAGACGTACTTTAATTATCGAATTTTAACGGTAATTTCATACCCCGTACGGTAGAACAGTCAGTACCCGGCAAACAGAAGTGCGATTTTTGAAAATCATACGAGCAACTTGGCAGTAGAAAGATGCATAATCTCCATAGTAATTTTGGCATTTTCTAATGCCAAGTCGCTCGTATGATTTTCAAAAATCGCACTTCAGACTTGAAAAATGCGGAAGAGTGCGGCAGCAGTTGAAAATGTATGGACATATTTCTACTGCTGATTTGACTTTCGAAAATCACACTCCTGGAGTATGATTTTTTAATGTTAAATCAGCAGTAGAAAGATGCACGTCTCCATAGTAGGTACCTAACTGCCTCCGTGGTCTAGTGGTTAAGAGCATTGGCTCTCGATACGGAGGTCGTGGGTTCGGATCCCACGGGGTACACCTAGTGATATGTCACTTTGTGCGTTTGTCCATAGTTGGTTAGGACATTGCAGGCTGAATCACCTGATTGTCCGAAAAGAAAAATGATTCCGTGCTTCGGATGGCACGCTAAGCCGTTGGTCCCGGCTACTATCTCTGGTGGTAGTAGTCGTTACATAAAAACCACGTCAGAGGCCGTAAGGCGGTCTGAAAAAACTCTGACACCAGGGCCTGCCCACACGATAAGAAGAAGACCTAATATTAAATTTATCAACTGCTGATTTCAAAGAGTTTCTATGAGTTTCAAAAATCGCACTCCTGGGAAGAAGATCAAGACACAAATCGCGCAAGAACTACCTTATATTATAGAGACTCAGGAGGTATAGGTACAGAGTGTACATTTAAATGCGCTATTACAGGGGTGCTTCAGATAATCAAACTGAACAACGTTCACTATGATCTAAGTTAAAAAAAAAACAATGATTTTGTTTTTCAACCGATTGATTCCAAAATCGATAACTGAGGGTCCGCGACCGCGTGGACTCCGAACACGAATCCGATGTCAGATTTGAGAAAAGTGACCACCATCTTGAACTTTTTTGTTTCTCAACCGATTGCTTCCAAAATCGATATCTGAGGGTCCGCGTGGACTCTAAACAGGAATCTGATGTCAGATTTGAGAAAAGTGGCCGCCATCTTGAACTTTTTTGTTTCTCAACCGATTGCTTCCAAAATCGATATCTGGGGGTCGACGTGGACTCCAAACACGAATCCGATGTCAGATTTGAGAAAAGTGGCCGCCATCTTGAAATTTTTTGTTTCTCAACCCGATTGCTTCCAAAATCGATATCTGATGGTCCGCGTGGACTCCAAACACGAATCCGATGTCAAATTTGAGAAAAGTGGCCGCCATCTTGAACTTTTTTGTTTCTCAACCGATTGCTTCCAAAATCGATATCTGATGGTCTGCGTGGACTCTAAACACGAATTTGATGTCAGATTTGAGAAAAGTGGCCGCCATCTTGAACTTTTTTGTTTCTTAACCGATTGCTTCCAAAATCGATATCTAGGGGTCCGCGTGGACTCCAAACACGAATCCGATGTCAGATTTGAGAAAAGTGGCCGCCATCTTGAACTTTTTTGTTTCTTAACCGATTGCTTCCAAAATCGATATCTAGGGGTCCGCGTGGACTCCAAACACGAATCCGATGTCAGATTTGAGAAAAGTGGCCGCCATCTTGTACTTTTTTGTTTCTTAACCGATTGCTTCCAAAATCGATATCTGATGGTCTGCGTGGACTCTAAACACGAATCCGATGTCAGATTTGAGAAAAGTGGCCGCCATCTTGAACTTTTTTGTTTCTTAACCGATTGCTTCCAAAATCGATATCTAGGGGTCCGCGTGGACTCCAAACACGAATCCGATGTCAGATTTGAGAAAAGTGGCCGCCATCTTGAACTTTTTTGTTTCTTAACCGATTGCTTCCAAAATCGATATCTGGGGGTCCGCGTGGACTCCGAACACGAATCCGATGTCAGATTTGAGAAAAGTGGCCGCCATCTTGAACTTTTTGGTTTCTCAACCGATTGCTTCCAAAATCGATATCTGGGGGTCTGCGTGAACTCCAAACACGAATCCGATGTCAGATTTGAGAAAAGTGGCCGCCATCTTGAACTTTTTTGTTTCTCAACCGATTGCTTCCAAAATCGATATCTGGGGGTCCGCGTGGACTTCGAATACGAATCCGATGTCAGATTTGAGAAAAGTGGCCGCCATCTTGAACTATTTTGTTTCTCTATCGATTGCTTCCAAATTCGATATCTGGGGGTCCGCGTGAACTCCGAACACAAATCTGATGTTAGATTTGAGAAAAGTGGCCGCCATCTTGAACTTTTTTGTTTCTTAACCGATTGCTTCCAAAATCGTTATCTGAGGGTCCGCGTGGAATCCGAACATGAATCTGATGTCAGATTTGAGGAGTTATCAGTTAGTCAGTTATCGATTTTGGAAGCAATCGGTTAAGAAACAAAAAAGTTCAAGATGGCAGCCACTTTTTTCAACTCTGACATCGGATTCGTGTTCGGAGTCCACGTGGACCCCCAGATATCGATTTTGGAAGCAATCGGTTGAGAAACAAAAAAGTTCAAGATGGCGGCCACTTTTCTCAAATTTGACATCGGATTCGTGTTTGGAGTCCACGTAGACCCCCAGATATCGATTTTGGAAGCAATCGGTTGAGAAACAAAGAAGTTCAAGATGGCGGCCACTTTTCTCAAATCTGACATCGGATTCGTGTTTGGAATCCACGCGGACCCCTAGATATCGATTTTGGAAGGAATCACTTGAGAAACAAAAAAGTTCAAGATGGCGGCCACTTTTCTCAAATCTGACAGCGGATTCGTGTTTGGAGTCCACGCGGACCCCTAGATATCGATTTTGGAAGCAATCGGTTAAGAAACAAAAAAGTTCAAGATGGCGGCCACTTTTCTCAAATCTGACATCGGATTCATGTTCGGAGTCCACGCTGACCCCTAGATATCGATTTTGGAAGCAATCGGTTGAGAAACTAAAAATTTCAAGATGGCGGCCACTTTTCTTAAATCTGACATTGGATTCGTGTTTGAAGTCCACGCGGACCCACAGATATTGATTTTGGAAGTAATCGGTTGAGAAACAAAAAAGTTCAAGATGGCGGCCACTTTTCTCAAATCTGACATCGGATTCGTGTTCAGAGACCACGCGGACCCCCAGATATCGATTTTGGAAGCAATCGGTTGAGAAACAAAAAAGTTCAAGATGGCGGCCACTTTTCTCAAATCTGACATCGGATTCGTGTTCGGACTCCACGCGGACCCCCGGATATCGATTTTGGAAGCAATCGGTTGAGAAACAAAAAAGTTCAAGATGGCGGCCACTTTTCTCAAATCTGACATCGGATTCGTGTTTGGAGTCCACGCGGACCCCTAGATATCGATTTCGGAAGCAATCGGTTGAGAAACAAAATAGTTCAAGATGGCGGCCACTTTTCTCAAATCTGACATCGGATTCGTGTTCGGAGTCCACGCGGACCCCCAGATATCGATTTTGGAAGCAATCGGTTGAGAAACAAAAAAGTTCAAGATGGCGGCCTTTTTTCTCAAATCTGACATCAGATTCGTGTTTGGAATCCACGCGGACCCCTAGATATCGATTTTGGAAGCAATCGGTTGAGAAACAAAAAAGTTCGAGATGGCGGACACTTTTCTCAAATCTGACATCGGATTCGTGTTTGGAGTCCACGCGGACCCCTAGATATCGATTTTGGAAGCAATCGGTTGAGAAACAAAATAGTTCAAGATGGCGGCCACTTTTCTCAAATCTGACATCGGATTCGTGTTTGGAGTCCACGCTGACCCCCAGATATCTATTTTGGAAGCAATCGGTTAAGAAACAAAAAAGTTCAAGATGGCGGCCACTTTTCTCAAATCTGACATCGGATTCATGTTCGGAGTCCACGCTGACCCCTAGATATCGATTTTGGAAGCAATCGGTTGAGAAACTAAAAATTTCAAGATGGCGGCCACTTTTCTTAAATCTGACATTGGATTCGTGTTTGAAGTCCACGCGGACCCACAGATATTGATTTTGGAAGTAATCGGTTGAGAAACAAAAAAGTTCAAGATGGCGGCCACTTTTCTCAAATCTGACATCGGATTCGTGTTCAGAGACCACGCGGACCCCCAGATATCGATTTTGGAAGCAATCTGTTGAGAAACAAAAAAGTTCAAGATGGCGGCCACTTTTCTCAAATCTGACATCGGATTCGTGTTCGGAGTCCACGCGGACCCCCAGATATCGATTTTGGAAGCAATCGGTTAAGAAACAAAAAAGTTCAAGATGGCGGCCACTTTTCTCAAATCTGACATCGGATTCGTGTTCGGAGTCCACGCGGACCCCCAGATATCGATTTTGGAAGCAATCGGTTAAGAAACAAAAAAGTTCAAGATGGCGGCCACTTTTCTCAAATCTGACATCGGATTCGTGTTCAGAGACCACGCGGACCCCCGGATATCGATTTTGGAAGCAATCGGTTGAGAAACAAAAAAGTTCAAAATGGCGGCCACTTTTCTCAAATCTGACATCGGATTCGTGTTCGGAGTCCACGCGGACCCCCAGATATCGATTTTGGAAGCAATCGGTTGAGAAACAAAAAAGTTCAAGATGGCGGCCACTTTTCTCAAATCTGACATCGGATTCGTGTTCAGAGACCACGCGGACCCCCGGATATCGATTTTGGAAGCAATGGGTTAAGAAACAAAAAAGTTCAAAATGGCGGCCACTTTTCTCAAATCTGACATCGGATTCGTGTTTGGAGTCCACGCGGACCCCCAGATCGATTTTGGAAGCAATCGGTTAAGAAACAAAAAAGTTCAAGATGGCGGCCACTTTTCTCAAATCTGACATCGGATTCGTGTTCGGAGTCCACGCGGACCCCCGGATATCGATTTTGGAAGCAATCGGTTAAGAAACAAAAAAGTTCAAGATGGCGGCCACTTTTCTCAAATCTAACATTGTATTCGTGTTCGGGGTCCACGCGGCCTCTCAGATATCGATTTTGGAGGCAATCGGTTGAAAAACAAAGAAGTTACTGAGTACTACTACAAACGGGTACTGTTATGTAACTCGCTTCAGCGCCATCTATCGAGCCATTTTGAACTGTCACCTTCACCATATCAAATTCTTTTCACCATAAAATTTTCCTCGATTTTTCGAGATCAACTATTGGCAGCACCGCGCGGGCGGAGGACGGACGGAGACGGGACGGCGACGGACGGAGACGGGACGGCAACGGACGGAGACGGGACGGCAACGGACGGAGCACGGGCGGTGGACGGACGGAGACGGGACGGCGACGGACGGAGACGGGACGGCGACGGACGGAGACGGGACGGCAACGGACGGAGCACGGAGGCCGTTGGCCGTCAAAGGATTTTATACTCTCCTACTATGTAAATAAGGTTCATTTTTCATTGCTCTCGCTGGCTCCGTCCCGTCCCGTGCCCGTCCCGTCCCGTCAAATATGAATAGAGCTTTATGGTTAAGAGCATTGGCTCTCGACACGGAGGTCGTGGGTTCAATTCCCCCACGGGGGACACCTTAGTGATATGTCACTTTGTGCGTTTTTTCCCAGTTGGTTAGGACATTGCAGGCTGAATCACCTGATTGTCTGAAAAGAAAAATGAATCCGTGCTTCGGATGGCACGTTAAGCCGTTGGTACCGGCTCCTATCTCTGATGGTAGCACGTCAGAGGCCGTAAGGCGGTCTGAAAAAACTCTGACACCAGGGCTCTGCCCACACGATAAGAAGAAGAAGCTTTTACTACGTCAACAAGACATAAAGTGACAGCAAGAGATTTAGGTAATGGAGGATTAACTTTAATGAGCGTTTCTGCAACTGAGCGTAAATGGTAGTATTTACAGCAAATATATTTTTGTTTTTTTTGACAATAAACTGATTATAATTGAATTGAATTGTCGAGATAATCATCCTCTGATCTCACTCCAGGAGTACGATTTTTGAAAGTCAAATCAGCAGTAGAAAGATGCGTATCTCCATACATTTTCAACTGCTGAGTTCAACGTAGGTATGAGATTCAAAAATCGCACTCCTGAACAACTTTCACTATGCAGCCTACTTTAGGAAACGAGAAAAAAACTGCTATGTCCCATACACTCGAGTCGGGTAGGTTAGGTACAGCAGTTTTGTATGAAATAGCCGGTATTTTATTGGCGTTTCCGGAGGTAGGTTGCATAATGCAAGTTGTTCAGTTTGATGGTCTGAATTCACTTATTTATTTTTCAGTATTTGCCAAGCTGTACTTTTACATCCTGTATGCAGCGATTTTCGGGATTTCGATATGGGCGCCATAGAGAAAGTTGTTCAAGTTTGACGGTCTGAGCATGACCTTTAAAAATTGTCAGCATATTATAAGGACTCTATATAATATTAGTGTAGTAGAGTTAGACAAGTTTAATCCGTAAATTAAGCACAATGAGGTCAAAAGTCAAAGGTTAATATTTTAGATAAAGGTCAACATTTTAATGCTTTGAGAATAGTCTGGTAATGGACTGGGATTAATGTGAAGGATTATAAACAATACCACAGTATAAGAAAGAGTATCTTTACTACAATATACTATGACGATATTAAAAAAGAACAATCTTGTTTTTAATAGAAAATCGAAAACATCGTAAATCTTAATACACTTCTTAAAATGAAAAAAAATATATATTTCGTTTTGGAGCCTCCATTTTTTATTTATTTCAAAACAATTAAACAACATTTTTAATGAAGAAGAATAGAGCAAGAGCCCACGGGGTGCGTTAACGATCAGTTTTATATAAGAAAGTTTCTCAGCGCATGCTCCCAGAAGATGTTTCCTCAGTGGTCCGACAGATTTGATACTTCCAACCCCTGGCCAGACAATTTTAACCTGGTACCTGCCAAAACAACCATGACTCAAACTTCATAGTTGTACCTACATCATTCCTCCTGTGTTGGGAGCATGCGCTGAGAAACTTTCAGCTTTTATAAGATAACAAAGGTTTGGACCAGAATTTTCAATTTATCGAGTCATTACGGATTTTGTTTTTGTAATGTTTATTGTTTTAAACATAAAACATACTAGTCAGTAATGTTTCGATGAGTTGAAAACTAACAAGCTAATACAATACTCTTTATTTGCACACCAAAAACAAAAGGCGATCTTATCACTAAAAACCTTATTACTTCTTGTTTTTTGGAAACGTCAAAAAAAAAAAAAAAAAAATTTTTTTATTCAAAATAATATCATATAGATAGCTTTTTGACGTCATTTTTTGACTCTACCACCGCGTCGGAAGGTGTTCCGTTGAGAGAAGATGCGGCCAGAAACTCTACAACACACATCTTTTAAACAAAACAAAATGTACTAATAGTGTAAAATTGTCAAGACCAGACATTTTGGTCATTCAAATAATCATCGAGTTTATAGTTTTATAATTATTAAGAAATTATAAAAATATGATCGAGGGCAGTACTGGATGGTCGGTGGCCTACTACAGTCTTTCAATATAACTATACAATCACCGTACTTAAATAGTACCTACCTAACACAGACCACTATTTCTTACTGGTATCTGGTAGGTACCTCACTATCTCACTCGCCAAAGATCCTAAAGATTTGAAAAAACGTAGCTAATCTGTTACAGAGATCGCACCCCCAGCTCTATTTCTTTTACAAGACTTTTTACGAGCAAACAGTAAAAACTAAGGGATCAGATCGTCTTCCCAAAAAACAACTTCGCTCTTTTTATTGGCAGACAGTTACGTGACAAAAGTAATTTATTTTCAAGGATGCAACTTACATTTTCTGCTGTTTCACATCAAATTAAAGATTGAATATGTTTTCTGGAACGGGACTTGAACCCGCAACCTGCCAAATGGGGGCTGTGCAGACTTCTGACAGACAGAAATAACTATGGATTACCGATTGTAGCCTTTGACTACCTACTTATACAGGGTGAAATTGATATCATTAGCATCCTTTTAAACTAAGAGTCTACCCATCAAACTGAACAACTTTTACTATGGCAGCAAACCGATCGGAGCAACAAAAAATGCTGCTGTTGCATACATTTGAGTCGTGAACTCGCGCGCCGACATTGTAGTTTAGTATGGAACAGCAGATTTTTTATTTGCTCCGATCGGTTTGCTCCCATAGTAAAAGTTGTTCAGTTTGATGGGTAGACTCTTAGTTTAAAAGGATGCCAATGATATCAATTTCACCCTGTATAATAAGTAGTCAAAGTTTTGACTACTTATATAATAAGTAGTCAAAGTCTATAGCGGCATCGTTCTTGAAGAACACTGGAGTGGAAGCCCAGGGAAACCACGACGCGTGGTAGAAAGATGGGTTAATGACATTAGGAGACACGCCGGTCTCAACTGGATGCAGAGGGCGAGTGACAGAACTTCAGAGAAATATGGAGGAGGTGAATATGTCCGAAGACGGACTGACCAACGAAACGAAACGAAACGGCTGTGAATTGTGATGGATGCCGGGAATTAGAAATAAATTTTCCCGCGTTCCAACCATAAAGTTATTATACCTGTCGGAATAGAGTAACTGACATGAGTTGTCAAATGAAACCGTTTTTTGTGAATTTGTCGGCACTTCGAGTTCTGTGTATAATTGTGAATCTATCGTGAAATCGTAGGTAATTTAAAGAAATAGTGTTAGCATATTTCACAAAATAATCTACGATTTCACTTTACATTCACTAATTATTCACAGAGCACGAATATTTACCCTGTCGATTGTGCCGACAAGTTCCCGAAAACAGTTCTATTGCCTCGCGTCACGTATCTCTTTCTATTATACAGTGGCACCGCTAGGTACATCTCGCTCTCTCAGCTGTCAGTTCCTCTATATAATACCTTTATGGTTCCAACATATAAATAAAAATAGTTACTTATAAATAATTATAACGTCGCAAGCAGCGAGGGCCTCTTCTACCAGTAGTACCTTCTTCCATATTCAATTAATATTGTACGTTTGCAACTTCAACTTTATTAGTACTTAGCTTGAACGTCAAAGAGAATATAAATACGTATAGCACGTTTTCAACACAAGTGTGACAAGTGGTTCAAAATGGTAGGTAGACATATTATACCGAGCTCCGACCGTAAAAATTTGCAGTAAATGAGGTGCCATCGGAAGGAGACTGATGTAAAGTACTGGAAAAACTAGGGTTGCCACCTCTCAATCTGCCGCAACTATAGGGTTGCCAGGGTCAATGAAGTCATTTTTTAATCTGGCGATCCTATAGCGGTGGCAACCCTAGTTTTTCGTGTACAGTCTCCTTCCGATCGCACCTCATTTACTTCCCAAACAGACAGGTGGAAAAAGTTATACCAAAAATCATCATGTAAAAGGTACTTGCGGCAAGATTTTTCTAGGCAACTTTGGCGGCGTTGAATTAACCCTTGTGTAAACATATACTTGAATCATATTTCGTCTATCTAACATATGACTGCCTCCGTGGTCTAATGGTTAAGAGCATTGACTCTCAATACGGAGGTCGTGGGTTCGATTCCCATGGGGGACAACTAGTGATATATCACTTTGTGCGTTTTTCCCCAGTTGGTTAGGACATTGCAGGCTGAATCACCTGATTGTCTGAAAAGAAAAGTGGTTCCGTGCTTCGGATGGCACGTTAAGCCGTTGGTCCCGGCTACTATCTCTAGTGGTAGTAGTCGTTACATAAAAACCACGTCAGAGGCCGAAAGGCGGTCTGAAAAAACTCTGACACCAGGGCTCTGCCCACACGATAAGACGATTTCGTCCATGAAATAGGTGCATAATTTTACGGTTGAATCTCGTTCTATATTCTGTTTTACTTTCTGAGCAATAATTTCCGAAAAACTACTAAAATATTTCAAACAGCTATAATTTTCGAAACTTTACACAAAGTTTTTAAAAGTATTCAGCAAACTCCGAAGCACTTAAAAAGTAAAAATGCAGGCAAAGGTATTTCATACCCTTCCGCCTCGAAGAAGTTGGCGTATTTCCAAATAGCGCAACTTATACCGTAGGATGATAATAATAACTTGTACGTGCTTAAATGTTGGGGGGTTGGGGGGTTGGGGGGTGGGGGTAAGACATGGCCGGAACATCTGGTGTCAGCAAAATGGGGTAATATGTTGTTTTTCACCTATATTTTGGAATTGAGAGGAAACCCGGATGTGTTTGTGAAGTCTACCAATCTGCATTGGGCACGCGTGGTGGACTTATGCCCATACACCCTCCCTGTGGGTAGGCCTGTGCCCTGCAGTGGGACGTTTGTAGGCTGATGATGATGATGAGGAAACCGACAAACTTCTATTTTACTTAAACGTGTATATACAGGGTGTAACAAAACACCCTAGTAATACTTAAGGGGGTGCTTCAGACCATCAAACTGAACAACTTTCACTATGGAGCCAATAGGGAAAAATAATTTTTTTTTTATTTTTTTCTCGACGTTGGCTCCATCAGATTGATGGTCTGAAGCACCCCCTTAAGTATTACTAGGGTGCTTTGTTACACCCTGTATAAGATGTATTTTTTGTCTTAAATACTGTTTTATTAGTTAAATTATTTAGAGATAACCTCACCCTTTGTAATTGTCTATTATGTATAGGGTCCTTCTTAATATGCTGACACTTTTTAAGGGGATAATCAGACCGTCAAACTGAACAACTTTCTCTAAGGCACCAAAATCGAAATCGCGAAACAAAATCAGCTTCTCCATACAAAATTGCAAACCTACTCGAGCCAAATGTATGGGACAGCTAACCTAACCTAACCTGGTTTTTCGCGATTTTGATGTTGGGCCCATAGAAAACGTTGTTCAGTTTGATGGTCTGATCATTCCCTTAAAAAACTGTCAGCATATTAAGAAGGGTGTATATGACTATATAATTTGTGTGATAATGTCCAAGAAAATAAAGAAAACATTATCTTCATCCAAAACAGCCTATTTTTCATAATTTCCCAACCCGACCACCTTAACACATAACAGCATCGTATACTCAGTGCACTGCAAGCTGGCTCTAATCCAATCATATCCTTCAGTAGCGCGTTAAGTGAATGCTGGCTGTAACGTAATAGGGTTGCCAGATCGATATAAATATAACGAACTTTCGGATAAAATTCCACAGACTTTCCTTAAAAATTAACGTTAGCTGTAAAGTGATATTTTGCATTTTGTTTACACTCTATAAAAGAAAATCTTTAAAGAAAATATCACTTCTACAACGGGAAAAAAATCAACTTTGCACACCAGTTTTCTAGTAAAAGGGGTGATTTATTTAAACCATAAAACGCACCATTTAGTGACAATCTTTTTGTCACTAAATTGGTATCGGACGGAACTCGAATCTGCAACGAATCTAGAGCAACTAAATATTGTCGTTTCCAAATCAAGCCACCTAGAAAAAAATTGTGATGATTCCAGTTAACGTAAACAAAAAAATCTGTATTCATCGTAGGTATCTTATTTATTGAGGAACTCCAAGAAGCCGCATGACATGACACGCAAATTCATTATTTTCAGTATTTGAAAACATAATAATGAAAAAACACTCATTTTAATTATATTTATCAATATGACATTATTTTTGAGCAATAAATTAGGCATTAGCATTTAAAAAATGAGGTATTTAATTAGATTTTTTTTTATTTGCCTATTTCATCCCACTGCTGGGCAAAGGCCTCTTTCCTGCTCTTCCACTCGTTCCTGAAAATATGGATGCATTTTTCAAATCCTTCTAAGTAGACAAAAATATTTACATCTTAAAAGTGTGTATAATGGTAAAGCCTTAAATAAGTGCCAAAAAACATACCATCTGCATTTTTAGAACGAGATAATTGCAAAATTTTAATGAAACTGTTGCTAACGTGATTTATTTTTATTTTGGTATATTTCTAGGCCCAAATTGGCTCTTAAATACTATACCGAAAAAGAAATATCAATTATTAAATTAGTCCCGGCTCAGACCGTAAAATGACTGGGCTAGTAATTAAAGTTAGGCGTAATCTCCGGCGTGAAACATACTGCAGTAAGTAGGTGTGTATGTATTAAGGATTAACAAGGGTGTGAATCAAACTATAATATTGTTTGAACTCTCCCTAATCTAGTTGGTATTTAACTTGATAGTTACGCTATTTAAATGGAATTTAGATATGGATTTGAGTAAATAGTTCTGAACTAATAAGGATTATATATTTTATGTAAATTGAGTTTTTACAATATTGTAAGCTGCAGTTATATTATATTAATATTTCTTTTATATTATATTAAAGTTTAAGTCCCATGTTAAACAAATCCTCTGTAAAAAAGGTTACTATAAACTCGATGATTATTTGAATGACCAAAATGTCTGGCCTTGACAATTTTACACTATGTAATGCAATATTGTATTTTAATTGTACTTTGTACATTTTGTTTTGTTCCGGGTCGGTCGATGAATCGCTGTACCACAGTGTGGACACCTGTCGACCGTGCGCAGGTTCTTCCCATGCGACCGGACGGGTGGCAGGTTGCGGATAGCCCCCCCGCCGTGAACGGGCACTGCGTACGGTACCCGCCCATGGACGGGGAGTCCCTCGGGACCCCGGACAAGGGAAGAACTCCCATCGAAAATTCCCAACCGATGGGAGTCTCCTTACTCCCTCATCCTTCCTCCTATCCTCCAAATTTCCCCTTCCACTTACCCTTATCCTATCACTTTCCCCCTCCTGGAGGAGAAAACCTCGACTCTAAAAACCCCAATCCAAAGGTGTCAACCGAACCGTGCCCATGGATGCGTGGCTGAGGGGGTGCTCAGTCTCGAACGGTGTCTCCCCGATACCGGGTAGATTCGGGGATGCCTCTTTGCCTTGTCCTGGCAAGCGGGGCTCTGCTGGGATGGACTGATATAATTCCCTTGCTACTCGTGGGAATAATAATGGAAGAAAAACTTAAAACAATTTTAAATTTAATGCCATCTCTGGGCGTAACAGGGAACACCTTTGGAGGGAGCGGCTCAACAAGCACCCCTACCAAAAACACGGAGGAGCCGATGATGGAGGAAGGTTCAGCAGCCTCCCCTTCGTCAGACGGCTCCAGGATGTTGGAAGAAAGCCTTCTAACATCACCTGCATCTTCGACCACGGGCGCAGCTGAGGAGACGGAAACCAGGACGGCCGAAGTAACCTTCGTACCGCCTAGGAGTCCGAACCAAAGAGGTGCTCGTAGGAAAAGGATGTGTGGCTCTGCTCGAAGGCGCTACAAAACGCTCGTTTCGGAGGGCGTCGACCCGACTGTAGCATTCGAACAGTGCCACAAGACACTCGAGGAGCTGGGTATGGCCCAGCAGCAGTACGACCGTAGGCCATATAAAAGGACCCGGTCAGAAGAAGTGTCTCCTAAAGAAGGTGTCCACAAGGCACCGAGAGTGGACGGGAATCCGCATCGCGTCACCTCCCCAAAGCCATCCACCTCTGCCGAGCCAGTAACGGCAAGGAGGAATTTGGGGGGACAACCGCGAGCGGGCCCATCCACTTTCAAGGAGGCAGTAGGCTCGTACCGAGTTGGTATCCGTGATAGGACACCGATGACGGACGAGCAACTAGAATTGGTCCGGTGCTCTATTCTCAGTGTGATAAGCAATACTCAGATTAGAGGAACCGGACCAAGATTCCTAGGCCATTCGCTACGGCCGGGGTGGCTGCTGATCACCTGCAAGGACCTGGAGTCACGTAAGTGGCTCGAAGACCGTGTAGGAAGCCTGAAACCCTGGCCGGAAGCGGAACTGTCGATAATGACAGAGGCACAAATGCCTAAACCAACCGTAGGCATCACTTTTGCACCCAAGACCGAAGCCAAGTCGGCTGAAGAGGTAGTGCGAATGCTAGGGGTGCAAAACAAGGACCTGAACACCCATATGTGGAAGGTTCTCCACTGCAAGGCCGAAGAGACAGGGTTCACCATAACCCTATCTATCGACGACCTTTCAGCGGGGGTCCTTCGCGCTATGGAGTGTAAGGCTAGCTTAGGTATCAAACAGATTTTGTTCCGGCTGAAAGGTGGTGAAAAACCCCTTAAACAGGCTGAAACGGAGGGACCCTCAAACCCTACCCCAAATCAGCCTCCTCAAACACCGACCCAAGGGGGGGCGGGCAACGTAAACCCCCCAGTTAGAGGGGGCTTTCCCCTGTCCAGGGGGACCTGGCGGGGTAGGCCACAGAGAGGTTCCCGAGGCAGTAACTCCAGCAGAGGGACGCAAAGGGGACCGACCCAACCGAAAGGCCGTGGACGGCCCGGAGGTGAGGGACGAGCCAAACCGCCCCCTGCACACTAATGCCCCAAAAAGGCAAACCACGACGAGGGCAATAAAGGTCATCCAAATCAACCTCCATCACGCCACAGCTGCGACGCACGTGCTTACACACAACTTCCGCCGGGATGACCTAGAAATGGCCCTCGTACAAGAACCGTGGCTGGAAAACAACACAGTCCTGGGTCTACACAACGCAGGTAATGTTCTGTATAACATTAATGGCACTAAGCCAAGAGCCTGCATTATTTTCAACAAACTAATTGAATTTCTACCAGTTCCAGAATTTTGCACGGACGACCTGGTAGCTGCGTTCGTCAACCTCCGTGGATGGAAGGGAATGAGGACTATAGTCTGCTCAGCCTACTTCCACGGTAAGGAGACGGACCCAACAACAGAACTCGACAAACTGCGGGAGTACGCGCGCCTACAACATGCCGAGCTTCTGGTCGGTTGCGACGCCAATGCCCACCATACCAACTGGGGGAGCACCGACATCAACCCAAGGGGTGAGTTACTCCATGACTTTACTTTAACCAACCGTCTCTTTATTTGTAACATAGGATGTAAACCCACCTTTGTAACAGCTAACAGACAGGAGGTTTTAGATGTTACTTTCGCAACAGAAGAAATCTACAAATGCGTAAGTAATTGGCATGTCAGCGAGGAAGAATCCATGTCTGATCACAGACACATACGTTTTGATTTAATAACCGCTCCGATATACCAAACTAACACCTTTAGGAACCCGAAGGCGCCATCCTGGGAACTATTTAGAACCCTACTAAAGGAGAACCTACAGGACTTTCCTAAAACAATAAAAGATCCTGATAGCTTAGAACTGGTAGTACTTATTCTAACAAACGGCATCCTAGACGCCTACCACAAAAGCTGCCCTCTGAAAGAACCCAAGCAACGAAGGAATACTCCCTGGTGGAATCGTAAGTTAGAAAAACTTAGAATCGAATCTCGTCGGCTCTTTAATAAAGCCAAATCCTATAGGTGTAGTTGGGACACCTACAGGTCTGTTCTAACAACTTACAAACGAGAAATCAAAATAGCCAAGAGGAAAAACTGGCGGAAGTTCTGTGAGGAGATCAATCAAACTCCTCAAGGAGCTAGACTGCACAGGATCCTCGCAAAAGCTCCAAAAAACCAATTAGGTCTTCTCAGAAAGCCTGATGGTAATTTCACTTGCTCCGAGAAGGAGACCCTGGAACTGCTCACAGCAGTCCATTTTCCTGGCTCCGTCAGTGAAACCAACCCAAGCACTGTCACAAGTACAAAGGGTAACGAAGACGCTCATGCACCACATAGGCCTCACTCAGAGGACTGGCGAAGAGCGTCAAAAATCTTCAGACCTAATCAGGTCAAATGGGCGCTAAAAACCTTCAAGCCCTTTAAATCAGCTGGAGATGATGGAATATTCCCAGGCCTATTACAACAAGGCGCGGAAATCCTAACTCCAATTCTAATAAAAATATTTAGAACTAGCTTTGCATGTAACGTTATACCTGAGCCATGGACTAAAGTCACAATAAAGTTCATACCAAAGACAGGCAAAAAGGACTATGCCCAACCAAAGTCCTATAGACCTATTAGTCTCACCTCTTTCATGCTGAAAGCCATGGAAAAGGTACTAGATCTAAACATACGGGAAAGTGCTTTATTGACACACCCGTTGCATAAAGATCAGCACGCCTACCAAAAGGGCAAATCAACAGAAACCGCCTTGATAGATCTAGTCGACAAGATCGAAAAATCTATCGAGGATAGGCAAATTGCCCTTTGTGCATTCCTGGACATTGAAGGAGCGTTCGATAATACCCCGACAAGAACCATAATTAGTGGACTAACTGCCAAAGAGGTAGATCGGACCACTATAGGTTGGATAGAATCGATGCTCCGCAACAGGTCTGCAAAACTAACACTGAACGGTCACATCCATACAGTCAGAACAACTAGAGGCTGTCCACAGGGAGGAGTACTTTCCCCCCTCCTGTGGTCAGTCGCGGTTGACCAACTCTTGCATCTACTGGCCGAGGAAAGACTACCCACACAAGGGTATGCCGACGACCTTGTAGTAATCATCAGAGGGCCGTGTCTAGACACAGTGTCCTCTCTTGTGCAAAGAGCTCTTCACATCATACAAAGATGGTGTGACGAAAACAGTTTGTCTGTAAACGCAGACAAAACAGTCATAGTACCATTTACGAACAAACGGGACCTCAAAAAGTTAAAAGTTCCCCGTCTCAATGGCAAAACTATACCCTACTCCAAAACAGTTAAGTACTTAGGCGTAACTTTTGACCAACGCCTCAACTGGAACACGCATATTGAAACCGTCATTCAGAGGGCCAAGACCTCGCTCGGCATCAGCTATCGTGTGGCAGGGACTAGGTGGGGAATAACCCCTAAAATAGCCCTCTGGCTTTTTACCGCCATAGTTAGGCCAATCGTATGCTACGCTGCAGCTATCTGGTACAAAAAGACCCTCCAAAAAACCACAATAGACAAACTCAATAGCCTTCAAAGGACTGCGTGCCTAATCATAACAGGCGCTATGTCCACCAGCCCCGGGCTAGCTCTGAATGCATTACTGAACCTCCAACCGCTGCACATTTTTGCGCAAAGGGAAGCGAAGGCTTGCATACTCAGAGTTAACCCAAACAAGAACCGTAACTGGCAGTCGAGGTGTTTGATTAGCCTGCAGGAGGATGCCACGTGCCTCCCAGTGCTAAAGATGACCACAGACACCATGACGCCAGTATACAACTTCACCAAGAACTATACTGTTACATTTCCTTCGAGGGATGACTGGCTTGAGGGTCAAACATCCATCAAAGACAACTGCCTAACCTGGTTCACAGACGGATCCAAGAAAGGCAATGACGTTGGCAGCGGAATATACGGCGAAAACCCAAGACTACAACAGACCCAAAATCTTGGAAATTACGCCTCCATATTCCAGGCGGAGGTCTACGCCATCACAGCCTGCGCTGAAATTAACTTAAGCAAGCGCTACGTCAACCAATATATCACAATCAACTCTGATAGCCAAGCAGCCTTGCTAGCCATAGACTCTCCGATCATAAGGTCTAAGCTAGTACAGGACTGCGTATCACAACTGAATGCCTTAGGCAATAACAATCAACTTGTGCTACAATGGGTGCCAGGACACTCAGACATCGAAGGGAACGAGAGGGCGGACGAGTTGGCTAGAAGAGGCACTGAAAACCACTTCATAGGCCCCGAACCCTTTCTCGGAATCCCCAATAGTCTAACGCGAGATTCTTTGAATAAGGCCAGCTTTGGTGAGGCAATAAAGCTTTGGTGTAACACCCCAGGCATGGGCCACTCAAAAGCACTTATCAAAGGCTACAATCGCAAACTTGCGAACGGTCTCCTTGCCCTCAGCAAGGACCAAATTTGTACAATAGCAAGGTCACTCACAGGCCACTGCAAATTAAATAAGCACATGCACACACTGAATTTAAGTGACACGACCGGCTGCAGATTTTGCAAGGAGGAGATGGAAACTCCTCTGCACCTCCTATGTGATTGTGGTCCCCTGATGTACAAACGCAGCACTCATCTGGGTAGGCAGGTGCTGACACCAGATGAGATACAAACTATCCCGATCAAGAATCTACTGCGATTTCTGGCCGCAGTGGGGATTGGTAAGGAACTATAAAAAGGGCGATCACAAAGGACCAGCGATGGTCTACGTGGCACAGGCTTAGCAAGCCTGTCAAGGCCCAAAACCACAGATAATAATAATATATTATATTAAAGTTTAAGTCCCATGTTAAACAAATCCTCTGTAAAAAAGGTTACTATAAACTCGATGATTATTTGAATGACCAAAATGTGTGGTCTTGACAATTTTACACTATGTAATGCAATATTGTATTTTAATTGTACTTTGTACATTTTGTTTTGTTTAAAAGATGTGTGTTGTAGAGTTTCTGGCCGCATCTTCTCTCAACGGAACACCTTCCGAGACGCGGTGGTAGAGTCAAAAAATGACGTCAAAAAGCTATCTATCTATTTGTACCCGAGTCATGGATGTTTGTATTTATATATGTATTCTATATCGTTGTCTAGTCATCATAATAAAAGTCTAGGCTAGATTCTGGTACTTTAAATGTGACTAGATAATTTGTGTGACATTGTCCAAGATATTTATTCATTTATTTATTTATATGATATTATCTTGAATAAAAAAATTTTGAATTTGAATTTTGTATTGTGGTTGTATGAATCGAACGTGAATACACATACAATGAGTTAGTTCCGCCACACACATACGGAATTGCAATCCGGAATTCCGAATCAGGATTGTGATTTTGTATAGGATTTGATACCTCCGCAATTTCGAACGCAATTGTGGACTGTGGAGGGGGAAAATCCATACAAAATCGTAATCCTGATTCAGGATTCCGGATTACAATTCCGTATGTGTGTGGCGGACCTTAAAGTCTTCAATTATAATCGTATATTTTAAACATTATAATTATAACACACATGCAGGGTGTAAAATTAATTGCGGTACCATATCAACAGTATAGTCAGGTTGTATAATCAGACCATCAAACTGAACAACTTTCACTATGGAGCTAAGATCGAAATCGCTGAAAAAAACAGCTGTTCAACTAGTAAAGTCAATAGCTACTCTACCAAAATTTCTTTTCGCGATTTCCAAGTAGGTCTCATTCATAGAAAAATTGGTCATTTTGATGGCTTAAGGCTGGGTATTAGTAGAACAAGCCTCTCTTTCTAACAAGCAAACTTTCGCAATTAGCCATCCCGCTTTAATTGAAAGCAAGATCGCCAAAAAACACATTTTTCATCAATATCTTTTCTCTTGGGTGTTTGGGGAAAAATCCATCGGGTAGAAGCCCTGCTATAATTATTTACCTTTCAAATGATGGTATATTCAGAAGAAATGGTGTAGTGTGATTCTTGTAAAACTGGTTATAAATCTGAAATCGAGCTTACTTTGCTCCTCTTTTCTATCGAGAAAATTTAATAGAATCGTGTTTTCAACGGTTAGATGCCCTGCAGAAAGAACGTATCTACACTGTTATGTGAACTATATATACACCACTAGTTTTTAATTACTAACATAACTTTAAGGGTGTATTCAGACCATGAATCTGAACAACTTTCCCTAAGAAACATGGGTCGAAAAATGAGAATTTTTTTTGGACCTTCCATACAAAAGTGCGGATCGGCCGATCGATTTTCTATGGGATGTCCAAAAATTTTTTACGTTTTTCGACCCATGTTTCTATGGGAAAGTTGTTTAGATTCATGGTCTGAATACACCCTTAAAGTTACGTTAGTAATTAAAAACTAGTGGTATATTAAATTTAATAATTTGGTTATCAAAAATCGGTTCGAAAACAGACAAAATAGGTATGACCCCCTCTTAAAGCACCCTGTTCGATATAAAAGAAAGAACGAAAATATTTGACGCATTTAATTTTGCACCCTGTAAGTAGGTATTTCTCAATAGTACCTACTTGTAGGTGGTAGGTAGGTACCTATGGTATTTCTGGAACGTTGAAGTAAGCGTCACAAATTATAATAAAAATCGGATATTTTAGCAAATATTTTAAAAGCCTCCCTGAACTGAAATTAAGCCCCCGTTTACCTCGGAGAAGGTTTTAGAGGGAAGCGCGTAATCTGCAGTAATTTTAATGAGAGTCTTTATTTTGTCCGACCCTACTACCTCTATCATGGCCGACTATTAAAATATTCAAAAACACTAAATAATAAAGCAACTTGCGGTCTGCTGGATCGACTACGACCTGAGATAGATGATAATACATAATATCTTGACTATTATAAAACTGTAAATTTTTGAAAAAAGAATTTGGTTTGTTTGTCTGTTTGTTTGTTTGTTTGTTTGGGTGTTTGTTTGTTCGAGTATCACGCAAAAACTACTGAACTGATTTTGATGAAACTTTTTTTGTTTGGTAGCGTAACATCTGACTTAAAATCTGGCATATAATTTATGCGGACGAAGTCGCGGGTAAAAGCTCGTAATAATATCAGTTTATAATTTAAATGCGTTAAAGACATCATCCGCGTTTCATTAAATGTTGGTCCAAATGTGAAAGAGCCGGCCAAAATAAACTAGCTATATTCTGAATTCTGATAGAACTTTGTCCAAGCATATAATATTATGTCATGAAAGCTGAAGCAGTAAGTTTTATTATAGTCCGAGATTCGACCGTAAAATTATACACCTATTTCTTAGGCGAAAGAAATGTGATTCTAGTGTGTGACACAGGTGTTAATTCAACGCCGCCAAGTTGACTAGAAAAATCTTGCCGCAAGTAAAAATGACTTCTTTGATCCTGGTAGCCCTATAGTTGCGGCAGATTGAGAGGTGGCAACCTTAGTTTTTCCAGTTCTTTAGACCAGTCTCCTTCTGATGGCACCTCATTTACTTCCCTAACAGTCAGGTGGAAAAAGTTATAACAAATATTATAATGCAAAAGATATACTTGCGGCAAGATTGAATTAACCCCTGTTTAAACATACACTAGAATCACATTTCGTTCTCCTAAGAAATAGGTGCATAAATTTACGGTCGGATCTCGGTCTATTAGGTTTGGTGCCATGCATCTGCCATGTTTAAGAATGTTGAGACTGCCGAGTACTAACAGAACATCGTTTTTTTAGGGTTCCGTACCCAAAGGGTGAAAACGGGACCCTATTACTAAGCCTACGTTGTCCGTCCGTCTGTCCTACCTATTTAGGGCTGTAACTTTTGAACCGTTATAGCTAGATATTTGAAATTTTCTCGGATTATGCGTTATTACGGCGGAATTGTTAACAAACTATAAAAATGTCAAAAAGTAAAAAATTAAGGGTTATCTCAACAAGAAACTAGTTTCTATCAACGTTTTTTCTTCGCGCTCTATCGTAAAAACGGTAATAAATACAAGCGTCAAACTTAGTGTGATTATAGAGCAAACTCTACAGAATAACAACAAATACTAAAAACCGGTCAAGTGTGAGTCGGTCTCGCGCTAAAGGTCCCGGACAAAAAAATTGTTTGTCTAAGTTAATAATGTTGTGTTCTGTGGTGGTGTGGTACGGAACCCTCGGTGCGCGAGTATCCCGACTCGCACTTGTCGGGTTTTATTTTTATTTCCTTTTACATTTTGGACCAGAATGGATCTTTTATGGGGTGCTTCAGACAATCAATCTGAACAACTTTCACTATGGAATCAAAACTGAAAAAAAAAATTGAAATCGCGTAAAAACATTCGCTGGTCCGTAAAAAAGGATAATGGTGATTCAACCCAAATACTATACGGGATCCTTCTTAATATGCTGACAGTTTTTTAAGGGAATGACCAGACTGAACAACTTTTTCTATTAATTATGACCAACATCGAAATCGCGAAAAAAAATCAGCTCTTCCATACAAAACTGTAAAAATTTTCGCGATTTCGATGTGGGTGCCATAGAGAAAGTTGTTCAGTTTGACGGTCTGGGCCCTGTTTAATAAACGCGACAATGACAATTTGACGATGACAATTATAAATAAAATAAATATATAAATATATATCTTGGACAATGTCACACAAATTATCTAGTCACATTTAAAGTACCAGAATCTAGCCTGGACTTGTATTATGATGACTAGACAACGATATAGAATACATATATAAATACAAACATCCATGACTCGGGTACAAATATTCATATTCATCATACAAATATTTGTCCCTTACGGGATTCGAATTCAGAGTACATTGCTGAGAATGCTAGGACACATGAAGCACTGCACGTTTAGCGTCATTAGTAACCAGCAATGTACTCTGAATTGTCATTGTCAAATTGTTATTGTCACGTTTATCGTCCCCTTAAAAAAGTGTCAGGAACTCAATATTGCTGATTTTAGTAGGTAAAATTTTCATACAAAGCGCACCGTTTGACGTTCGATAAAGAGTTGCTGATTTGACTGTAGGTTGGCAAATATGCAAATACCGAATGTATAAATTATTTCAATAGTATCCAGCCCACTGTCCCTCAATGATAAGGTATGGCCGGCCCAGTTTATTAGACTTAAACAACCAAACTGTCAAATTTTGATTAAGGGCACACTGTTTATTATAGACCCTAGGACCAAGGTTGTGCAATGGACCCTTCATATCAATCAAATTCGAAGCCCCAATAATTTAATCACCTGACCTGATAACACCCTTAGCTTGTACCTACGGGTCGCCAAGATATGGTTTTTAGCTAAGCTTCGAGAGAGCTGACTAAACGACAAAGACGATTCTTTTGTCCAGCCCAGCAAGCCCAGTCATTTTAGGGAGTTTTGTTAGGAGGGGTGGGGAGTAATTATTAATGGGACTGGCACCATTTAGTGACAAAAAGACGATCCGAAAACATATTTAAAAAAAATCGCTACGCAACATAGAAATCAAACGTCCCAGAAGGATTTTATTTTAACTAATTAATATTATTACTAATGCACTAATTTTAATTAGATTAAACAATATAAATCATTTTTGAGCAATAAAATAGATATTGAAATTTTAAAAATGAGGTATTCCTTAGAAAATACTAATGTATTTTTCAAAGCCTTCTAAGTAGACAAAAAATATTAACATTATGTTTGAAGTACTAATGTATAATGGTGAAGCCTTAAAAATGAGCAAAAAAAAATTTACCATCTGGTTTTTTAGAACGGGATAACTGCAAAATTTTAAATTTGGGGCTGTTGCTGACGTAATTTTTTTTTATTTTGGTACATTTCTAAGCTCTTATTGGCTCTTGAAAAAAATAACAATTATTAATTAGTCCCGGCTCAAACCGTTAAATGACTGGGCTACATACATGCCGTCTTTGTTATTTTGGGCATGCCAAAAGGACGATTTTTTTGTATTTGTCGCTTTGATTGACCATAGTTTAAGCGCGTGCAACGGTATAGTCCTGTAGGTACAGCAATAGATTAGGATTTTTCGGATTAAAATAGCGTATTAAAGCGGCGCGGCGGTGCGAGATTTACTCTGGCGCGGTGCAGCGTATGAAGCTTGTTTTCTGGTTCAGCTTTGCCGAGCTTTCTATTCATGTTTTTCACGTACGAGAATGAGCGGAAATTAAGAAGACACATCGCTCTACAGTCTGCATGTAGGGGTGTAGGTACTGGAGTGCGATTTTTGAATCTCATTCGCTGAGTTCAGCAGTTGAAAATGTCAAAATTACAGTGGAGATATGCTTCTTTCTACTGCTGATTTGACTTCCAAAAATCGCACTCCTGAAGTATGATTTTTGAAAGTCAAATCAGAAGTAGAAAGATGTCCACAGTAATCTTGTCATTTGAAATTGCTGAGCTCAGCGAATTTGTTTCAAAAATAGCACTCCTGGTAGCTTGTATGAAGCTGTTTTTCTGGTGGATTCTGTGCCTCAACTGCCATTCCGTCACCAGCTTTTTTAAATTTATTTATTTTAAGAAAAATTAGAGAAGGTTTGAACAATTTGTACTCCCCAAAACTATCGGAGGTTTATCCGTAAGTACAACAAAAACAGTATCTACAGTTTCATCAATCAGAGGACACTACCTTCGTCCATCTGATATCTTCCCGTCAACCCAAGTGTCACTTCCATTTCATTTTCACAATCTGTACTGTACATTGAAAATATTTACAAAAAAAAGATTACGTTATTTTTATTTTTTTATTTTATTTTATTATTCTTAGGAAGATTTACAGCTTTGATTACATACTAAACACAACTATAAATAACTGTAAGCTAATTATAAATCTCTTATGGTTTATGGTTGTTTCCAAATCACCAATTTTTTTAATTTTTTGTCTGTCTATTTGTTTGTTTGTGTGTTTGTTTGTTTGATCGAGCATCACGCAAAAACTACTGAACCGATTTTTATGATACTTTTTTTGTTCGATAGCTTATGATCTGACTTAAAATCTGGTATTTTATTAATTTATTTCCTTTTTGGAGAACTTACAGCTAAATAACAGTTAGGTTTCTACAAAGACAGATTGATGGTCAGATGCTGACAACAAGTTCCTCAACAATTATATAATTTATGCGGACGAAGTCGCGGGAAAATGCTCGTCTTTTAGTTTCTATGTTGACACAATCCCGTCACAATGTCGTATCAAATGCTTCCCAATAGGGACTACCCTTTATTATTGTACCTAAACCATAAAGGTATCATATAGAGGAACTGACAGCTGAGAGCGAGATGTACCTAGCGGCGCCACTGTATAATAGAAAGAGATACGTGACGCGAGGCAATAGAACCGTTTTTGGGAACTTGTCAGCACAATCGACTGGGTAAATATTCGTGCTCTGTGAATAATTAGTGAATCTAAAGTGAAGTCGTAGATTATTTTGTGAAATATACTAACACTATTTCATTAAATTACCTACGATTTCACGTTAGATTAGACTCGAAGTTTTAGGGTGCCGGTGCCGATAAGTGCCGACAAATGCACAAAAAACGGTTTCATTTGACAACTCATGTCAGTTACTCTATTCCGACAGGTATAATAACTTTATGACCTAAACACATTATTTACTACAGAAATTCTTTAAGAGTAAATCTAAAAGACCTCGAAGAGATTTCATTTTCCCTCAGGCACTTTTATTATGAGATTTTTCGGTCATCATTTTTTTCGGTCATGTTTTTTATCAAACGTTTTGTATTTATGTTTAAGTATAAACTGTTTACTCTCTGATTTGTAATTTGGGTTCCGTACACAACGGTTCCAAGGAACCTCATTGTTGCGACAGCCGTCAAAATAACGCAAAAAAAAAATGCTTCGTCATACAAAATTGCAAACCTACTCATACTCAACGGAAATGTACGGGGCAGCTGATTTTTATTCGTGATTTCGAAGTTAGTCCAAGGCTGGCTGTTTGTTTTGCTTTTAGTTTCAAATTGAAAATAATGGTCTGGTTGGCGCTCTATAATTTAATTATGTCGTTGTATTAGAAATTAAGTAATTTGCTGTTTAATCTACACTAATATTATAAAAAGGAAAGATTTGTACCTATTTTTGTATGTTTGTATGTTTGTAATGAATAGGCTCAAAAAGTACTGGGCCGATTTAAAAAATTCTTTCACCATTAGAAAGCTGCATTCACCCTGAGTAACATAGGCTATATTTATTGCTAGAAAAGATTAGACGTCCACCCGTGCGAAGCCGGGACGGGCCGCTAGTAACCAATAAAGAAAAATTAGAAATTAGAATTAGAAACAATTTTCCAGTACTAGGTACAGGGTGAAGTTGATAACATCTGCATCCTTTTAAACTAAGATTCAACACCAAACTGAACAACTTTTACTATGAAAGCAAACCGATCGGAGCAACAACAAAAATCTGATGTTCCATACATTTGAGTCGAGTAGGCATTGCAGCTTAGTAACTTTAGTATGGAACAGCTGATTGTTTTCTTGCTCCGATCAGTTTGCTCCCATAGTAAAAGTTGTTCAGTTTGATGGGTAGACTCTTAGTTTTAAAGGATGCTAATGATATCAATTTCACCCTGTAAACTAATCACATTCTGAATGGTACAGAACCCTCGATTAACGAGACCGGCTTGCACTCTTAACAGTATTTTTTAATAACTATGCTATTTATTATTTACATCTTTTTGAAGAATAATGCCCTGGGCTGATTTTTATTGGCATGTTTATTAGGTTAACAATAAAATAAAAGATTATAATTTCCAAAAGTCAAAGGGCTTTGCAATTTTGCGATTGGTGTTCAAACAGTTTAAGTGGGCGGTAGGCTACCCACCTTACCCCAGTCATATCTTACACAAAAAATAGCTAAAATTGCAAACTAACGTCTAGTTCTGATTTTTTAATATGTTGTTAGGACCACAACCAGTAGCGTATAGCCAAGTTTGCAGCTTCGAAAGACCTGTGCTAACTTTGCAGCACTCAAAAAACCATCCCGTTTTTTGTTTTTTTGCTTACATCTCGAAGTCTATTAGTCGTATTGAAAAATTTTGTAAGTACAAATTAAGCCTAATAAATTTTCCATAATTGCAATATCCAAGATGGCTGCCATGGAAATTTCAAATGCCAACACAGGTTTTAAAAGTTCACCGAACCGACTGAAAATTTGTATCTGGGGGTTTTAGGGGTCGTTGATTAAGAATATGAAATCATTTTGTTTCTATCTTCAACTTTAATGAGGGTCGCCATACAAATTTCATAATTTTTGAAATGCTGTTATTTTCTCGGCCATGTAGCCGTCAAAGGTTAAGTCCTATGACAAAAATGCGTATAACTTGTTTTGTAGGAAATTTTATCAGGCTTAATTTATACCTACAAAACTTTTCGATACGACTAATAGACTTCGAGATGTAAGCAAAAAACCAAAAAACGGGATGGTTTTAAGAGTGCTGCAAAAGTTAGCACAGGTCTTTCGAAGCTGCAAACTTGAATGTACACTACTGGTAGTGGTCCTAACAACATATTAAAAAATCAGGACTAGACGTTAGTTTGCGATTTTAATGTTCGATATGACGGGCGTACCTATGAGCCACCAAAGAGTGTTTCTGTATAACTCTACAACGGAATACCTTCTGACGCGGTGGTAGAGTCAAAAAAAGGCGTCTTAAAGTCACAGCATAATTGAAAATTGTTTGAGTTGAGTTTGATTTTGAATCACCTTTTCACTGATTATCATAACCTCAAAGTAGGATCATGGATTTATAACCAACAATAACTATGCCAGCTTCCTGGTACTTAAACATTATTGGAAAAATCTCACATAATATTTTTCAACAATCATCTAAAGGGCAATTTCAACAAAGTTTCGAGAGTGGTATTTTGAATTTCACAACGAACGTCCTTTGTCTTCGATAGTGAAATAAATAGCATGGAGTTTATTGGGATTTCATGCATTATTCGATCATGATTTAGATTAAAAATAACAAGGTTAAAAATTAGCATTTCTGGACACCCTGCTTATACAGGGTGAAATTGATATCATTGGCATCCTTTTAAACTAAGAGTCTACCCATCAAACTGAACAACTTTTACTATGGGAGCAAACCGATGGAAGCAAAAAAAAATCTGCTGTATAGAACAGCTGATTTTTAGTTGCTCCGATCGGTTTGCTTAGTTGTTCAGTTTGATGGGTAGGCTCTTAGTTTAAAAGGATGCTAATGATACCAATTTCACCCTGTATTATCATGTATGTATGACAGTAGGTAGGACACACGTTTCTCCGCACATAAGACAGAAGTACCTACACAAATTGCCAACAACTATTAATCCCGTAACAGAGATATCTTCTGCAAGACCGGCACAATTCCAGCATGTTAATAATAGAGACAATCGTGTGCGTCTCTCCGCAGGATCATTTAGAATTTTTATGTTAGGGTAGAGGCGCTCATGCTCTTCTTGTAGGTATGATTCTTAGAGTATTAGCTATGTGCATGACACAAGTGCCCCTAGCGGTGTCGGACAGCCGTGAATTATTTCAATTAAATTGTTTGTTAAAAGTTTGTAATTTTATAATAAAATAATGTAAAAACTAAAGAAATAAGTAACATTGTCGATGTTAAAAATATTAAAATACCTATTCGTTAGAATCCACGATTTTTGCAGTGGCAATTTCCGAACAAACTTTTATCACAGTTTTCTCACCTTTGGGGGTTGAATTTAAAAAAACCCTTATTTAATAAGCATCTATATGCCAATAGAAACATCCATGCCAAATTTTAAGTTTGTAGTCTTTACAGTTTTGGAGTCTTTACAGTGTTGAGTTGGTGTGTGGATTTACATAGATGTAAGCATATTTGTCCAACAAAAGTACAAATTTTTGCCACCCCGGGCACTGCCATCGATTTGACGGCTCCCATCACCCACTTCGCACATAGCCAATAGAGCGTGCTTAACGGAGTATGAACCGTAAGTACGGATATGAATTACAAAACGTACCAATTTTTCATTCAACGGTACATAAAATGCGTCCTTGTGTCAGCTCGCCTACTCTAAGTAAGGTATGATTGCACTAGTCGTGGGTGACGCGCTTTCGCTGATTAGAAAATGGGCTCTTCCCGCGCCTTTCATAGAGCGACCGCCACAACAAGTAAGGGAAAAAGCCACGTCGCGCAAGAGAAGAGAAAACTACTTAGGAAATCTTACTAAAGGGGCTGGTGGTTCTTCCGAGTTTGAAAAGACCGATGAAGTCAAGCAAGTCAGGTAAGCGTTTGCATAATAATTTTATTGGAAAATCAACAGCAATAACTTAGTACCTAGTATTAGATATATCTCAAGCACTTCCGTGCGCTTTGGAACGCACGGTAAACAGAGAGTCCCAGATAGTTCTGCAAATAGTAACAGTACGAACAGGAAAATAATTCAATTAAAAAATACTGAAATTCTGAAATAGAATATTGTATTAATATGTACAAGTAAAGTTTTCGTCTAAGTCAAAAAAAAAAAATATTTTACGTTATAAGGACTTGTGATGCCGTACAGTTTTTTCTTATTTTGTGTCAATTTAAAGAATAGGTATTTTATTTTTATGTTAAGTTATACATGGTGATCCCGGTGTAACGTACACAGATAAAACAAAATGGACGTGGCCACTCCCAGCCCGGTAGCAGGCTGATACATTACATTTACCTGCATAATATATTAGTTTAGTGCGATACCTTTAGTAGGTAGGTGCATTACTAAAGTGGGCTAAGTGTACTTAGGTCAATGCACGTAATTAGTGTATTAAGAAACATTATGGGGTATTATGAGACAGCTAATTTGATCTTAAAGCGCAAATTAGCATAATCTAGAATTATACAGGGTAATGTTGTAATTATACAGAAATATTACTTGTAAAATTAAATGCGTTATACAACGTGTTAATAAATTAGCGCAAAACCTCATACACCCCAACTGATTTATAACAAAATAATTAGATTGAAACAATAATTTCAATATTTTTATAATTAAAATTTAAAGTTATTCGCATTTTAAGATTTGAGGCAAAAATTATTTGTTATCATTCCAGCAATTAATGAAAGCGCTAACGTACTCATGGATACATTTTAATAATCTTGTTTTAGTAGTAAGTAGGATGAGTGTGCCCGTGCCGTAGATTGAAATTTTAAATTTTACAAAAAAATATTTAATATTTTGAAAAAAATTACCTATGATGAAACCATGATAATTCGATTCTGCTGTCGATTCTAAACAAACTACTTTCTAGTTTTGCGTTAATTCATTAAGTAATACGATACGTTGTATATCGAACAGGGTGCTTCAGCCCATCATACCGAAAAACTTTCACTATGAACCCAAATTCAAAATCACGAAGAAAAAAAATGGAATTGATTCAAAAGTTGTCTGGACTGGATTCAACGACAAACAAAAAACACATAAAACAAAAGATCGACTAATATTTGAATATATGGAAGTACATAAATAAGCTCACGCCAGTACCCCATGGGGGTAGGCAGAGGCTAAGTGCTAATACCACCACACGCTACAATTCTCATGCACCTCTTTAGCATCTAGCCCAGTCATTTTACGGTTTGAGCCAGGACTAATTACTAATTGGTATTTTTTTTCGGTACAGTATTTAAGAGCCAATTTGAGCTTAGAAATGTACCAAAATTAAAAAAGAATCTCGTCAGCAACAGTTCCAAATTTAAAATTTTGGTATTATCTCGTTATGAAAAAACCAGATGGTAATTTTTTATTGCACATATTTAAGGCATTATCATGATATCAAACATGGTGTAAATATTTTTGTCTACTTAGAGGGTTTTGAAAAATGCATTCGTATTTCCTAATAAAAACCTCTTTTTTTTAATTTTCATACCTATTTTATTGCTAACAATAATTTACATTGTAAAATCTTATTCAAATGAGTGCATGGTATTAATATTATTAATTTAAAAGCCTTCTGAGACTCATAATTTTGATTTCTATTTTGTGTAGCGATTTTTTTTTATTTGTTTTCAGATAGTCTTTTTGTCACTAAATATTTTTTTGCAGCAGGTTGCAGATTAAAAGTCCAATTAATAATTACTTCCCACCTCCCCTAACAAAAGTCCGTAAAATGACTGGGCTAATCATTCACATGCATACCTAGATCTTTTCATGAACTTTTGTCGATTGAGGGTGCTATGCACTTGTCCTTTTCGGAAAAGATACCTCGCATTTAATTTTTCGTAAAATAAAGTTGTCAGGTTAAATCCAAAATAAATAAATCACTGGGTGCATTCGCGTCGGTAAACTCAGCAAATATTTGATCGCGAATCCTTTTCCGGATATTTTATTAATAAAAAACTAAAAAGTTAAAAAATAATATTGCAGCCGATGACTTTTTCGTTCGCATCATAAGAACATTAATTTGTTTTATCGAAGTCGCTGTCAAGCCGATTCGCGACAGAGCTTGCATTCGTTTTTTGGCTTGGCTTGACACCGACTTCTATAAAACAAATTAATGTTCTTATGATGCGAACGAAAAAGTCATCGGCTGCAATATTATTTTTTAACTTTTTAGTTTTTTTGAAGGCGGTTTTAATTTTTTGTTAAAATTTTGTTTATTTCACAATTTTCAGTGGTGAATTCATTAGTTCGATGTAACAGTAGTGCTTCAAATTAACAAACGCACTAGTCGGCACTACGATTTTCGAAGGTTCCCCTCGATTTCTCTGGGATCCATCATCAGATCCTGGTTTCCTTATCATGGGACCACCCTTGGGATATCTCCTTTCCAACAAAAAAAGAATCATCAAAATCGGTTCATAAACGACGAAGTTATCCGCGAACACACATTAAAAAAAAAAAAAAAAAATATACGGTCGAACTGAGAACCTACTCCTTTTTTTGAAGTCGGTTAAAAAGAGATTCTTAGAAAACTCCAGAAAGATTTTAAAATTAGTTTAGCTTTCATAAAAAAGGAGCTGAAGAACACTGAGTTGAGGAACAGAGAAACCACGTGGGGTAGAGGGCGCCCACCAGAAAGATGGGTCAAAGATATTTAGAGACACGCGGGTCCCAACTGGATGCACATGGGCCATGGCTGGATGTCACTGGGCGAGGGACATTTATGGAGAAATATGAAGGAAGCCTATGCCGAAGACGGACTGATCAAGGGCTGTTATAAGTGGAGTCAGCCTGCCTCCGTGGTCTAAAGGTAAGAGGATTACGGCCTCGACACGGAGGTCGTGGGATTCAATTCCCACTGGGGACACCAGTGATCTGTCTCTTTGTACGTTTTTCCCCAGTTGGTTAGGACATTGCAGGCTGAATCACCTGATTGTCTGACAAGAAAAATGATTCCGTACTTCGGATGGCACGTTAAGCCGCTGGTCCCGGCTACTATCTCTGGTAGTAGTCATCGTTAGGTACATAAAAACCACGTCAGAGGCCGTAATTAGAAAATCTGTGCCTAGTGTAACAACCCCCCCCTGAGGTGTTTTAATTAATAAAATAAAACTAAAGAGAATCTTTACCTAAAAAATATTTCGAAAATATAAAATTAGGAAATACATGAAGTTATAAGAAGTTATTATGGCCTTTGATGTGATCATCTATTTGAATGGTAGGAACCCTATATTGTGGACAGTTGTGTAGCAACGCAAGAACTTTGTAGAGGTTGTGAGATGTATGAAAAAAGATAATCTAGCATAAATAATTATTTTAAAAATAAAGTATATTAAAAGAATATTATATTTGATGAAAATAAAGTAGATAAGGTAAAGGGTATTCCTACTGGTTAGTGTATTTGGAATCTGTATAGGTAAGAGGAAAGGAAATGGGGTCCCCTCAGAAGCGAGGGGAATAATGGGAAAGGGCCCCCCCCCCCCCCATGACAGAGGGGATCAGAGGGAGCCCCAACCTTCGCTCCCTCTACTGTGGAGGTCAACCAGGGGTAACCTCCTCCAGGAAAACTGGACAAACTAAAGGGGAAACCTTTTTTTTTTATCTATTATTTTCCTTTCGTACATCTGCTGTCACTCATCCTTTCCACATGACCAAACCAACGAAGCATACCTTTCTCTATTCTTGTCACAACATCTTCTTTCAATTTACATCGATCTCTTATTACACAATTTCTCACTCTATCTCTCATCGTGACACCACACATACTTCGCAAGGAACGCATTTCAACAGCATTAATTTTCCTTGCATGCTTCTTATATGAGATATATGTTGCTAATGTGAGTGGAAGTGTCGGCAGAGGGCGCCCTCGTAGGACGTATGCTGATCAAATCAGTTGCGTCCTACAAAAAGGGGAGGTGCGGAGTACTCGAAACCGACGGGCATGTATGAAGAGATGTATGGATGTGCATGAGGCAAAAGAGGTATGTAAAGATCGTAGTAAGTGGCGCGCCCTGGTCTCTGCCTACCCCACTGGGAAAGAGGCGTGACGTTATAGATAGATAGATAGATAGATAGATTATTTTCCTGAAAGAAGGTATAAAATATATTAAAATGAAATTCGATGTTATTTGAATTTTATGGTTATAAACCATATTTAAACTGAATGACTCAAGGTATTTTGAATTGAATTAAATAATGAGTCGACTATCCCTAAGGAAGAAGCTAGAGTTGAATAAAACAAAACTACACAAAATCTATTTCATGTGTGGCGATCCATATTATTAAATTCAATATGTCCAATCAATACCGATATTAATGTAATTTATGTGGTGAATTATATGATAGTTGAACAGCCTTCGTGCACTGCTAATAGTAAAATAATTATTAACTCAAATAAAATGGGCTCTATGTGTGAATATAACCTGCAAAACCTCACCCTCCGTCTCTCAAGTTCTTCAATAAGGTGTCCATCAAGCATAGTAGAAGCCCAGGCCAAAGCATTATGTTTTTTGTTCGACACGACTATATCCAATCCGGTCCTTATCGGCATCTCGAGGATTTTTAGATAAGTGACTATTGCAATGGCAATCCCCACACAGAAGGTGATGAAAATGTTTTCTACTGTAGAATTAAAAATATGCTATGCATTCCAACTTTTGAAGAGAGTCACTTTGAGATGGTCCTTCCTCCGTGTAGAGTCATATTGAAATTGAGGTGAACATATCCCGTAGTGACTGGCTAAAGATCTCTCACAAAATAGATTATTTAGTGAAAACAAATCTCTAAACTCCATCCCTGGAATTCTAGAAGGAATTGTGTCAAAGACACTTAAATAGTAGAGATAAAAAATGTTTGGGTCTGTATAAAAGTGTCATAGCACTAGGGTATAATAAAATACATCAGAGATACAAGTGTATGAAAATAATTTCTTATGTAGGGTAGGAATCCATGTGATCATTGTATTTTGTTTTGTTTCATGATCATATTTTTGACTGACTCGACATTTAAGAGCTATTTCAGCAAGGTGCTTTGTCATTGAGAAGAAATAGCCAAACAAACTCCATGTCTGCAACCAAATTATGATAAAAGAGGTTTTAGGTAAGGTAGGTTAGACAACCTGGAGTGTGCACTAGGAAAAATGGCAACAAGTAAAGCAACTACAAATAAAAGTCAATACCTGAAAATAGCATTGCCTTTTAACAACCAAAACCAGGCAAACAAGTACCTAAGTTTATAAAATAAATGGCATTACACCAATCAACCATAAATAAAAGCCAATGCCTGAAACTGACATCGCCTTTTACAACCAAAACCAGGCAAACAAGTACCTAGGTTTATAAAATAAATGGCACCACACCAATCAACCACAAATAAAAGCCAATGCCTGAAACTGGCATCGCCTTTTTATAACCGAAACCAGGCAAACAAGTACCTAGGTTTATAAAATAATCCTATCTAAATATTAAATTTAATTAAGTAGGTAGGTATTTAATAATAATATTATAGCAAAATAAATATCAAATATCAATTTGGCATCATGATAATTAAAAGCAATTGAAAGATTGCTTTGACAACTTGTTCCACTATATAGGATCACTGTAAAAAATTTAATTGATTATATTATCAAAAATAAAAATATCTATTAAAAATCGCACATGTTGGAAGTTTATTAATTAAGATTCAATTAGAAATATTAGACGTATGGCCGATGAAAATCATTTCATTTCCCAAAGGTAAAATAATAAAAGTTTTTGTAAAGCTAAGTTAGGAAAATTTCTATCTTATTCCGTTCTAAAGAAATCGAAAATAATTTTAAATAGCGTTGGTTATTTTAGAAGCTATCACAATTGATTTGGTTTATTTATATTTAAATAATATTATAAAAAAAAAATTAGAGTAACTGAATCATGTCACTAGTAACGACCTCCAGTGGTGACAAAGTGTACTACCTCAATATAATTGAGCGTTAAATACACAGAGCGCTTGCTTTCGTAAAAGTTCATAAATATCTCACCAGACGTCTCTGTATAAATATAAAAAAGCAATATAAAGAACTAAACTCATTCATATTTAAATAAATTTAAAGAATAAAAACATTCATTATAAATAACAAAGTTAGACGAATTGTATCACTAGTGGCGGCCTCTAGTCGCAAAGAATCGAACTACTTAAAATATATTGAACGTTATCTGTAAAGCGCACGCACTCTAAGAAATTCACGAATTTTCCACTAGATGGCGTAGCTATTACACGGCTGCCCCACAATTGAAGTAATTTTAAAACAACAAAGAATTCATATAAAATACGAACATAAAATATTCAAAATCTAAGCTCCAATCCAATGTAGGCCTTAATCTTAGGAATATAAGGTAGATATTTGTAAAATGAGAAAATATTCTAGACATTTCACTCAAATCATCCATCCAAACTCATGAACTATATCCATTCCAAATAGCAACGAAATCAGCTATATCACGCCTCCCATCCCGTTCGCATGCGTGCAAATAGAAAGAGAGCGAAAACGCAAGAATACTCTTATCACATTCATCAATCAGACATTCTGCACCCACGGGACTCGAACCCGCGGCCCTCGGTAAAGCAGGCAAGCCTACCACCAATCCGAGCTATCGATCGTACTAAAATCAGCCTATGTATCAAAATCAATGGAAATATAGGACACTATTTAAATATGAATTATCACAGATCCTTTTAAAAGCAAAGTGTGAATAAAATATAAAACGACGATCATATTTAAATAATGTAGGTAACTATAAAATAACTAATTCCTCCAAATGAACAGATTTCATGTTTAGTTTAGAAATCATTATGGCATCAAAAGGATTCATACCAACATACATACATGTAAAACTATTTAGGTACAACCCGTAACAATTATACATACACCCACAGTTCGTACTAAATATTTTCAAGCGGCGTTTATTCTTATTGAGGGTAGACAGGCTTATAAGAAGTGCAGTCCAACCTTGGCTGAGACACGCCCCGCGTAGAATTGCCTTCATAATTACTAGATATAAGTACATACAAACATACACCCCCACGACCGGAATCTCCCTAGGGTGGTCAGAATCCTTTAGCATAAATATCAAATCACACCAAACAGCTACAGGCGGTTAAGTCAGCCCTTTGTCTCTCATTGCACTGCATAGGAAGAAATTTTTATCCCTTAGTCGCATCATTCGAAATGCGAAGTAATAGGCAGTCCAGCTCCAATCCGAAACCACATGGCCTTTATACATACAATCATACAATTCTACATGCACTTTCCGATATCCTCACGACCACAGTTTCCCTAGGGTGGTCAGATTTCAGTATAAAATTAAATATTACAAGATAGAATCACGCCATATAGCTACAGACGGTCCAGTCTACCCTTTGTCCCTCATACCACTGCACTGGAAGGAATCTTATCCTTTCGTTGGCTCACTCAAATGCGAAGTAATAGGCAGTCTAGCTCCAGTCCGAAACCATGTGGTCTTTATACATACATACATATGACTATACATTCACATTTAAATATCCTCACGACCACATGTTCCCTAGGGTGGTCAGAATTCAGTATAAAATTAAATACTACGGAAGGGAATTACGCCTAACAAATACAGACGGTCAAGTCAACCCCTTGTCCCACACAACACTGCATAGAAAGGAATCTTCATCCCTTAATCGCATCATTCGAAATGCTACGTAATGAGCCGTCCTGCTCCAATTTAGTTCAATCTAATGACACGTCTACAACATTTTATCAGAGATCGCAGCATGTCGCTTACATCTACCTACCTAATTTCTTTCCAACCCAATCGTATCTACCTACATACCTACATTAAGAAAATTCTGCTAACCTACTCAACTACCTACCTACAGTTCCTATAGAATTTCGATATCAATCTGTTACGTAAATCAAAGTAAAAGAATAGGCATATAAATCACGTCACGTATTCAAAATGTCAATGAAAAATGGTACGATTAAAATAAGTATGATAAAACACAAAGTTAATTAAAGAATGGTAAAATAAGACAAAATTGCTGAAAGAAAAATAAGATTAGACACAACATAGCTGAAAGAAATAAAACAAAATTAGATTATAACAACCGGAGATCTGTAAAGAAAATAAATAAATTACATACACATACATACACAAATTTAGAACCCTGTAATGAATGACACACCCTAATATACGACCCTAAACGATAATTATAAAATTCACTGACCTCGGTACAGCGTCAGGCAGACAGCATCTCAGGAAGCCAGGCTCAGGAGATCAGCATCTTCTGCAGCAGCTCTTAGGACGCGATAGCTAAATGAATCCCTACAATTTACGCACTCCCGTACTTCTATACTTTATAATAAGCTGTTGTTCAGCTATACTAGTTCGGATTCTAAACCCTAAATTGACTTTGCTAAATTCGGAATCTGGATACGCGAATAAATAGCACAACGGGCCGGTTGCCACGCGTTGGCTAGAAGCACATTTCCGAGGAGTGGAATGTTTCCCTCCAGAAAGCACTGTGTATCGGACCGACGCCAGTACTTCCGTAGTTCTCTGCCATCAAGATGGTAAAATAAAACTGATCAAATATGGGCTTGCACGCAATTTTATATCATTCTTTTGAGAGCGATAGCCAATGAAAACGGTTTTTAAGATTAGCCAATAGGCTCTCAAGTGCATTAGTTCCGATTTTGGCCACAAAAATTCAGCCAATGAGGAATCGAACAAACTTCATACATTAATTATATTTTGCATGAAGTTAATACCAGAAAGTAGATTCTACGATGCTGATTGGTGTAAGCATCTAAGGTAAGGTATAGTACCAACCTAATATTCACTACGCGGACCGCTAGGCGGCGGTGGTAGTCGCATGATGGCGGTTTTAGAAAGGCACTGATTGGCGCACACGCCGTGTCGTGCCAACCTAATAATCTTGTATTAGTGACGCGTAAACTAGATGGCGCCTGGTGTCATAACAGAATGAATATAACCACCATCATCATAGCTTCTAGCTATCATAAAAGTAAACTAGATGGCGTTGTTAATGAAATGTTTGCCATGTGAAAAAACACTGGACACGATAGGGGATTTTCTAAAATTCCTTAAAGACAGAGACAAGAAAAAAACATGAATAATTCTATTTTTGAAAAGTTGGTTTCGTCACACTAGGTACGGGCATGTCATGAAGATAGTTCAAAACATGTGGTGTTCCAAACATGGTCGAATAAGCATTAATATCCTATAATCTCATAGCAATTTTTATAAAACAACTACTTAGGTTTTTATATCGCGATTTCCATGTTGACCCCATAGCAAAAGTTGTTTGCTTTGTTGGTCTAACAGGTAGTATAATAATGTCTATGGGTCTAACTCCCCATTTAAAGTTTGAACAGAATTGTATACATCTACAAGTATACAGGGTCCTTCTTAATATGCTGACACTTTTTTAAGAAGATGATCAGACCATTAAACTGAACAACTTTCGCCATGGGACCAACATCGAAATCGCAAAAAATAATCAGCTGTCCCATACATTTGGCTCGAGTAGGTTTGCACAGTTTTGTATGGGCGAGCAGATTTTTTTTCGTGACTTCAATGTTGGTCCCATGGAGAAAGTTGTTCAGTTTGATGGTCTGATCATCCCTTTAAAAAAGTGTCATCATATCAGTGTTGCCAGAAGGTTACTTTTGTAACCTTTTAGGTGATTTTTCGCTCTGTCAGGTTACTTTTAGGTTACACGATTCAAAAGGTTACTATTAGGTGATTTTTCGGAATTTGTATTATCAATCATATTTTTCCATGAAACGGAATGCTTTTTCATATTTTTGAACTGTTTTATAAAGCAAAAGTTCCTAACGCAGTGAGTGCAACTCTTAAAAACACATTTTTCTCTGTTTTCTCTCTCGCACTAATATACAGGGTCCTTCTTAATATGCTGACACTTTTTTAAGGGGATGATCAGACCATGAAACTGAAAAACTTCCTCTATGGGACCACCATCGAAATAGTGAAAAAAAAATCTGCTGTCCCATACATTTGGCTCGAGTAGGTTTGCAGTTTAGTATGGACGAGCACATTTTTTTTTTCACGATTTCGATGGTGGTCCCATAGAGGAAGTTGTTCAGTTTCATGGTCTGATCATCCCCTTAAAAAGTTTCAGCATATTCTGTATAGGTAAGTACCAAATCACGAATGACTAAAAATGGTCTAAGTAGTCTCACTTACTCGCTCGATCAATCAATCGGATGAAAATGCAACTTAAAATGGAAAACGCTACTGAATTTTTTCATTTCTGTAAGTTTATAGAACTAACATCTGTCCATCAACTCTTAATACCTTATTACTGGAAAAAAATATGAAAGGTTACTACTTTTCTGTAAGTTTATAGAACTAACATCTGTCCATCAACTCTTAATACCTTATTACTGGAAAAAAATATGAAAGGTTACTACTTTTCACACCAAAAGGTTACTTTTAAATCAAATTCCGGTTACTTTTGACAAGACCCGGCTGGCAACACTGCATCATATTAAGAAAGACCGGAGTTTTTGGCGGGATTTGAACAGATACGTTTGGAGTCCTCATATTTCGTCGAATTTTTATTGTTTATAGTGAGTTTTGGTTCGTAAAATCGGTGTTGTTTTGCGTAACAAAGTGTCGTGCAAGTGAACAATATACAGTTCAGTGAAATATGATGGTGTGGGTCGTGAACAGGAAAAGTGTTCCGTTCTTTTATAGCGCGGCAAGCGGTCGGTTCACCTCTTTCCTGTGGACTTCTCTGCGTTTCCTGCGTTTCTCGATTGCCTCCAAAAACTCCAAAGAAGCGTTGAAACGTCGAACACCAACGTTTTATTTGCTATAAATGAGAAACAATAATTTGCTTAAAAAGACTGGCTCAAAAGGAAAGAAAATCCAGAGCCGTTAAAAACTTTCAAAAAAAAAAAAATTAAGAAAGACCCTGTGGGGTGAAATTGATATCATTAGCATCTTTTTAAGCTGAACAACTTTTACTATGGGAGCATACCTTAAAAGGATGCTAATGATATCAATTTCACCCTGTAGATAGGTTTATTGTGTTCCCCACTCTGGTGAATATACAAAAAGTAGTTTATGAAAAGCCTATGATTTCCCCCGGGTACGGATGTCCCCGGTAGATATTGGTAATAATGTTTTCTTTCTCTATGCTCCGCACATAAATTACTTTAATGGATATAATAAAGGTATACGTAGCCCTATGTCCCGTTGGGATCGAAAGGTTAAAGGGTCCTGGTATATTATACAAAATATAGCAACAATACTTTAATCGAACGTAGTAGATACAAATATATGCACGCACACTTACGCACGTAAACACGCAAGCGAGCATGCAAGCATGCATGCACGCACTCGCGCGTCCGTTACAGAAACCTACGAAGACCTAAAATGACCATTCTAATGACCTTGTTTTTGAAAACAGATCTAGAATTAAGTTATATAAAAAGAGTTGCCATCGTATTTGTATTTATGTAACAAAATACCAGATAGGTAGAATAAAAACTTTGCCAAATAAATTATTTTTAAAATAATGTGGTTGATTGACTGTAGTTTTAGTGGTTGATTGACTGTAGTTTTCATGACTTAGATGATTTTTTGGCATTTTAATTAGATTCCACTTATTTATTATTAATGAAATGAAGACAAGAAGAATTACTTATTAAATTCAGATCATTAAATAAATATTTGCATGGCACATAAGTTAGCTGGATATAAGAAACGTTGTATCTACCTATTATTATATTTCATTTCATTTCACCTATGCATGCATGTACCTACGCACACACGCACGACTCTCGCACGCACGCACGCAAGCAAGCACCCACGCACTTCCGACTCCCGCATGCACGTATGCAAGCACGCACGCATGCACGCACTCACTCACTCACGTGTGCGGGCGCACACACACGCAAAGTTCTGAACACCTATTATTAGAAAATAGCCCAGTTGCAATGGTTGACCTAACTACAAATTGAGATAGCTTAGGAGCCGGATTGAATTGAACACTCGTTCTAAATCGATTGCACTTTCCATTCCTTTCATTCGTTCTTCCAATATTATTCTAGTTCCGACGTTTTGAAGAAATTCGTTTTGAGAAATGTTTACGACTGTTTATTGGAGGTACCTATTTCAAGCTCAGAAAAACAAGGTTAGCAAAGAATACCTGACATAATGACCCTAACCCCATATTTGATAATATTTTAATTCAGTTTTAATTATAATATTTTGGTATTTATCAGTAAATAAAAACACAGTTGTCGTTGCATGTGCAAAGGTACCCATAACGGTAGGCAGCGTCATCATTTTGGATTGCTATGGACATCCTTTAGCATCAGAAACTACCTGGAATGGGGTAAAACCCATAATTTTTGAATTATTTTATGTTCGATTTGAATTATTTTATTTTACTATTTTAATAAAGAACAATAAAGGCTGTTCACGAATCAATCACTTATAATCCATACATAAATTATTTGATACCTAACCACAATCCTATTTGGGGTTGTCAGACAAATATAACTAACTACCAAGTCTACCAACTAGATTTATATTTTAAAGCGTGAAGATCTTATTAGCATACTGGGGTTTCGATTTTGGATATAAATCATCATCAATCATCTGCAACTTTATTGGAATCCATACGGTAGACCGACGACCTGGTGAAGGCGGCGGGAACCCGTTGGATGAGGGCAGCGGAGGACCGGTCGTTGTGGCGATCCTTGGGGGAGGCCTATGTCCAGCTGTAGACGTCCATCGGCTGAGATGATGATGATGATTGATATACAGGGTGTAAAATTAAATATGTTATATATTATGGAACAGGGTGCTTCAGACCATCAAACTGAACCACTTTCAGTACGGAGCCAAAATCAAAATCGTAAGAGCTGTTCCATAAAAAATTTCAATAGCTACTCGACCAAAATGTATGAAACAGCTATTGGTCCCATAATAAAAGCTAGTCAGTTTGATAGTCTAAAGTACCCTGTTTCATATATGTATGTATAGTATTTAATTACTGTTGGGGCCAACACCGGGCAACACCGGGCTGCGGTGAGGGCAGCGCAGGACCGGTCGTTATGGCGATCCTTGGGGGAGGCCTATGTCCAGCAGTGGACGTCCATCGGCTGAGATGATGATGATGATGACTGTTGGAGCCTTAAAGGGTTTCTTCAGACCATCAACCTAAATAGTATCGAAATCACGAAAAAAAAATCAGCTGACCCATAGGTACATTTCGGTTGAGTTATGTTCGATATGTAAAGCATTTAATTACGGTGCCTGAACAACTTTCTCTACGGGACCAATATCTAAATCGAGAAAAAAAAAATCTGTTATTATATGTTTGTTGTTTTGTAATAAACTAAACTGACTTCGTTTTCGCGTTTTCAGTGCTGGCTCCATAGTGAATGTTGTTCAGTTTGATGGTCTGAAGCAACCCTTTAAGGCTCCGACAGGGTTTTTTTTACACCCTGTTTATTAATTATAACGAAAACAGAAAGTCCGAAGTTTCAAGAATATCCTAGGTACGATAGAGAAAATACGAGAGAAAATAACCTTTTACAGCAAATCGATAAGAATGTTTTACCAATAAAACTGTCTAGGCAAAAGACTTTGTCCAAAATTAACCTCGAAGGAGGTCAACGGGCGGAACCATTTGATCACAAAAAGTTGTAACTTCATAGGGAAGAGTTCATGTTTTTTTAGGGCACCGGCCATTATGCAAATGTACAAAAATCCGGGATCAAAGCGAAAAAAAACCAAGTATCCGATAACCTTATTTCGTACAGATTTGCTTTAGCTTTTCTCATATAAAGAAATCTTACGTGTTCCTTACCTTTGTTCAATAGAACGAAATGGACTGACCCATCCGTTTGTCTACGGCCATTTCCTTCGAAATTTTCCACGAAGCAGCAATGAGGCATAAATTATTTCCAATATTGGTACGGAAAAAGAAAAGACATTTCCGCAATGGAATGTAAATACAGCTATGCTTAAATATAACCTACTACTTTTTGGTCTGTTTGTTCATCTCTGTCAGAAATAATGGATTCATCGTGTTTCATTTTATATTTGTAGTACATAAGTACTTTCGCAAATTGATTTATTCCATTCCTCATATTACACGTTAACTTATTCTGCCCTTTCAGTAATAAAATTTGTCTCTTTTTACCCGACTGCGCCAGAAGGAGGGTTATGTTTTTCGAGCGTATGTATGTATGTATGTATGTATGTATGTTTGTATGTATATTTCTTTGGCACGGCCTACAGCCTAAACGGCTTGATGGATTTTGACGTATGAGGTGTCGTTAGATTTGTAAAAATCGTGAGAGTGACATAGGCTATATTATTTTAATAAGGTGGTTGCGAATTAAAAAAAAGAGGGGGAATAAAAAATTTTTTTTTGTTAAAAATTACAATATGGGTATCAAATGAAAGCTTGTAAACAGACAATTCCAAATATATATATATTATAGTACTTTTATGCTACCATTTCGACACAAGACTAAAAAGTATGAAATAAACTAAATTATTAAGAAAAACAAAAAACCCGACTGCATAAAAAACTATTATATTAACTGAAAAGAGAAAAACAAGCTTTTACATTCACTAATCAACTATAACAACTTGGTTCGAACAAATATAATTTGAATGCTATTAGGTAGGTATTGCAGGCGGGGACAAACCAAGGAAGGTACCTAAGGTATGTTTTATATTCTTCTTTGTCCCCGTTTGCGATACCTACCTAATAGCATTCAAATTATATTTGTTCGAACCAAGTTGTTATAGTTGATTAGTGAATGTAAAAGCTTGTTTTTCTCTTTTCAGTTAATTGAACAAGTTCCCAATTCCATTTTTAGTCCTATCATTTAGTAGGTATATACAACGTGTTAATGAATTAGCGCAAAACCTCATACACCCCAACTGATTTATAACAAAATAAATAGATTGAAACAATAATTTCATTATTTTGATAGTTAAAATTTAAAGTTATTCGCATTTTAAGTTTTGAGGCAAAAATGATTTGTTATCATTTCAGCACGAAATGAAAGCGCTAACGTACTCATGGATAGATTTTTATAATCTTGTTTTGGTAGTAAGTAGGGTGAGTGTGCCCATGCCGTGGGTTGACATCGGGTTCAGAAAATTTTAAATTTTGCAAACAAATTATTTAATATTTTGAAAAAAATTACCTATGTTGAAACCATGATAATTCGATTCTGCTCTCGATTCTTAACAAACTACTTTCTAGTTTTGCGTTAATTCATTAACACGTTGTATAGATATCGAATTTACTTAATAATTTTTAGGATGATATTATAAATAGGTGGTATTTATTTTGGGAACTTGTCCCATTCTCTAGTCTCAATCGTTGTACCATACCCTTATTCGTAAAAGACTGCCCTGCGATGTAATAAGGGTCCCGTTATCACCCTTTTGGTACGGAACCCTAAATATAGCAGCGTTGCGTGTTTGGCTATTTTTCAATTAATTTTCGCGAACGCCGCAATACGAGTTTGTTTGATACAAACAAAAACATTTTGGTAACGTTAAAATACTTTATTGTTTAACAGCAAAGGACTTGTTGTCGTTTATGTAACCTCGTCAATTATTGTGGGTTCAGGAAAACCGGCGTCAAATTGTTGAATTCATTTATGTAACGCCATTTTTTATTTAGAACTGTTTATTATTGGCAGAGTCGGAAAATTGTTGTGGCAAAATTACGTAAACAGGCAAGGTAGAGGTATTTATGAAATGCGTTTCAATGATAAATTTAAATAATAGTCCAGTTCTGCGGCGTAAATTTTGATTTACTTCACAGGATATTTTTTTTTAGTTTGGGTCAAAGCCACAAAAACGCGTGAAAATGAAAACGGGCTTAGTGGGAGTTAGAATTGCGCACCGAGGCTTCCTTAAAAAAAACTGTTATTTTTTAAAACTGTGAATTAGTTTTAGATAATTAGCTGTCTTCCCCTTAACATTAGAGCATTATTTTATGGGTCATCCTGTGTAAACAGTATTATTTTATGACGTCCCAGAGTTTTTAAATATGTAGAAGATACCTACTATTATTCAAACTACAAAGCAATTTACTGCTCTATCGCCTGACAAAACATGAATATTAATTCAGCAGCTGCGTACATCGCGACAATTGCTAAGAAGATTCGACAAGGCGCAAGTTCACAAAGGGAATCCGTTTCGAGCAAAGTTGGCTTGCAAATGATGACAGTAAACTTTGACTTGACATTATAATTCAAGTAAAGAGACCGATAGAGGTAGCAAGCAAGACAACGGTATTGTTTAATTTTTTAAATAAAGTAAATGTAATGTATAAAGATATAAAATAAAATCTAACAATCTTTCGTCTCTGCGTACTCCAGTAAGACATGGGCGGGCGCGGCGTGAGCATAATTATGTACATGGATGTATACAGGGTGTAAGGAAAAGTATCATTAACCTATAAAACACATACTCGACCCATCAAACTGAACAACTTTTACTATGAAAGCATACCGATTAGAACAAAAAATCTGCTGTTCCATACCAAACTGCAATGCCTACTCAACTCAAACGTACTAGAACAAACAGCTGATTCCTTTTTTGTTCTGATCGGTTTGCTCCCATAGCAAAAGTAGGGCGGTTGGGGTTGGTTGGGGGGCGGGGGGCGGCGGTATCGCCCGCCAAAATAGCAAGCTTATTAGCATGCTTAAAAAAAGCATGCTGTTTGAACTCGATACACTTGCTTCTATGAAGCATGCTTATTATAAGCATGCTCAAAGCAAACCATTTAACACACATGCTCAATAGCACGGTCTGGAGAGTCGACGTTTCTTTGTGCGAAAGGGAAAAAATGGAAAAACAAGTGGCCCTTTCAACAGAATTGAATAAAATCATCATGTTAATTGGCATACAAAAAGTCTTCTTGTCGCCCCAGCGAGCCATTTTTGGCGCGAAATCGGCGCGTTCTCCTGCAGCGAAACTAGATCGATACTACTAGCATGCTCCTGTCCACCCGTGCTTAAACCACGCCCCCCGCCACCCGCGCCCCAGGTAGCATGCTCAAAAATCGCACGCCTGTCGATTTTTGAGTATGCTCGAAATAAGCATGCTTATTTTGAGCAATGCTTGGACACACGTGCTTGTAAGCAGCAAGTGCTCGGTTGAAGCATGCTTTCGTGCTTGAAATAAGCATGTGTAACTGTACCTTAAAGGTACTGACACACATATTTTAAGCATGCTTATAAGCATGCTTAAAATAAGCATGCTCTGCAAGCTGTTCACATTTGCTAGCATTGAGCATGCTAGATTTAAGCATGCTTCCAAATAAGCGGGCTCAAAGCAAACAATTGAATACACATGCTATTTAAGCACAGGCTCTTGGCTAAAATGGAAGTTTTTATTTTAGTTTTTATTATTTTTACTGTCAAATTTGAGTCATTCATGTCATTCAATAAAGACTCGTAAGCATTATTTCTAGCTATATTATTTTTGTAAAGTGCTGACCGCGTGTTCCTTAGACACTCGTAAGCACGATAATAACTCACAAATAGTAAAGTTTTTTCCTCCCCCCAACGAGACTTTATTTCTTTTTTTGCGGAATTAATTCACTTGTGACACCTGTCGCAGACTGAGAATAAATCGCCATAAGCATGCTCATAAGCAAGACCTGTTCAGACGTGCTTAAAGCACGCCCCCTTCCACCCGCGCCTCAGTCCGCGTGCTCAAAAATCAAACGACTGTTGATTTTTGAGCATGCTCGGAATGAGCATGCTCATTAGTAGCAACATCCCGACACACATGCCACTAATGAGCAATTGCTTATTAGTGGCATGCTTCCGTGCTACTAATGAGCATGTGTGTCAGTACCTTAATAGTAATACCATAGTTTAAGCTCGGCGGTCGCGGCAGGCCAATCGTGCGGGGCGTGCGGGGGCCGGGAGGAGTGCGTCCCGGCCCACGCTGCCTGCACGCGTACCCTAACAGCGAATTGAGTTAGAGTACGCCCGTCCCCCGCACGCCGCGCGGGCATAGACCCGCCGCGACCGCCGAGCTTCGTCACTTATTTTATTTACACTATGGTAATACTATGGCTTACTATGGTAATACTGTGATTATAGGGTGATGATGATACTCAGGACAAAAATCTTACCTTCCTTTTCTCTTCGCTATGTTCGAATAAAACTAATCACAGTGCAACCTACCTACTTCGATCTGTCAGTAAAATTCATGTATCACAAGAGAATTTTTGACGCTCATTGATCAAGATCATAAATTAATTGATAACCTACATAGACGTAAATTGTGGTAAAGTGCCTTGATTGTACGAGGAAGTGAGAATTTATTGACGTAATGCGACTCGGACGTGAGATGGGAACGGGATTGCCCCAGTGACAAAAATAAAAGAAAAATATCCACTAGTAGTCCAGTAAATCTACGACTTTTTGTATCTATGTAGGTAGTTGCAATTATTGCACTTCGAGTGATAATTTGGAATATAATGGATAAGTAACTGAAAAACATAAATTCAAAATAATCCCCGATTTATTATTGTGTATTATTAAAATTAGGACATCATAAATTAAATTAAAAAGAAGATTATCAAGATAAAGATTTAAGTATAAAAATAAAATGTAGGTAAAATGGGTGATTTTGCACAAGACGGCTTCGTTGAATACTTTTTTTTATACTTACTTAATTAATTAATGGGCGGTTGCTTGCGTCCAGCGCAGCAATTCTGTCAATGTCAAGTAGTCAAGTAGTTAGGTTTTTTAATCTCAAGTATTATTTTACGGTCAAAAACAAATTAGAGCGTTAAAAATGGCGATGCCACATGCAAGCCAGAGAGAAGATACGACGTGACGTTTTACTTAAATAATCCCCGGTTAATATCGCTATTTTTTTTATTCGATGTTTTAATATTTTGTACAAAAAAAAATTACAACCTCAAAACTAAATTATTTACATGGTTTCTACACATTGAATTTTCCATGTGAAGATTAACTGTGTCTTTTTCGGGTCTGCTGGAAGTAATATCTTCTAAAAAAAAGCTCGCTTTTTGTAAATTTATATAGATTTTAATGTATTTCTCAGGATCTTCAGGACTGTATTATAACCACGAATTCTCGACAAAAATTTATTAAAATAACTACTATTTTCAACACAATTTAGTACAGTGTCTTTAATGCAATCTCAAACCGTATTTTTACTGGAGTATAGAACTGCACACAGAGTCTGAGCTTGATTGTGTCCATTCAGCTTGTAATAAAGTTCGTACTTGTTTCCTTTTTTTATTAAATTTTTTATTTTACTACTTAGAAGAGATACAATATACACGGGTTGTCGTGTCGCTAATAAGGGTAACTAAAGACCAAAGGTCTTGCTTCATCCAATCAGGTTGAGTATTTTTATTCGCCCGTTACGACACCAATCTGGATTGGTGCTATTCGAAGCCGGACACTACAGTCTACACAGCTGAAATAAATACATTTTTATAACATTTTAAAAATATCTTGTTGCAAAGGTAGTGATCTTAGGATGAAATTAATATCATTATAGTCTACCCATCAAACTGAACAACTTTTACTATGGGAGCAAACCGATCGGAGCAAAAAAAATCTGTTGTTTCATACTAAACTGCAATGCCTACACGACTCAAATGTATGCAAAAGCAGTTTCTTTTTGCTCCGATCGGCTTATTCCCATAGTAAAAGTTGTTTAGTTTGATGGGTAGACTATTCGTTTAACAGGATGCTAGTGATATCAATTTCACCCTTTATAGGTATGAAATGCGAAGCCCACGAAGCGAAATGGCAACTGATGGCACAGGATAGAGAAGGCTGGAAAAGCTTGAGGGAGACCTTTGCCCAACAATGGGACGAAATAGGTAAAAAAATAGGTATGAAATCTATTTTCATGATTTTTATCCTCTATTATACAGGTTGTAAAATTAAATTAAATACCTACGTTATACAGGGTATAATTGATATCATTAGCATCGAGTCTACCCATCAAACTGAATAACTTTCACTATGGAAGCAAACTGATTGGAGCAACTAAAAAATCTGCTGTTCCATACTAAACTGCAGTGCCTACTCGACCCAAATGCATGCAACAGCTGATTTTTTAGTTGCTCCGATCGGTTTGCTCCCATAGTAAAAGTTGTTCAGTTTGATGATATCAATTTCACCCTGCATATTTATTTACTCTATGGTTATATCTTAGGGTGTGCTTCAAACCATCAAACTTAACAGCTTTTTCTTATTAAATCAGCTGTTCTATACCTACATTTGGGTTTAGTAGCCGTGTCGTCGTTTTCGATGTCGGCTCCATATTGAAAGTTGTTCAGTTTGATAATCTGAAGCCACCCCGTTTAATAATGGAACGCATTTAATGAGGCGTTTTCCAAGACTAGTATTAGGAAAAATCACTAGATGGCAATAATCAAAAGTTCAGAAAAACCTGTCACATTGACAGTAAAAAGTGCTGTTTGTTTATGGTTTGCATAATGTCTGACAGGTGGTGTTGCCAATGGATAAACTTCACTACCAATAAATATGCAATAACACCGAAAATGTTAGTTTCTTATACAAAAATGAACGTTCACTGTACAAAAACTAGATGAATTCAAAGTATCACAACTCTTTCATATTAAAACCATCTTAATCTTATTAATAAATCTAAAAATTGCTCCCTTAAAATAGGGAATCGAGAAAAACAGTGAACACTTTCGAGCTGACAGCTAAATGAGCACGATTGTAACGCCATCCTTCCAGTGTCTTTGAACTTTTTTTTTTTTATGAAAACGCCTCATTGTACACCCGGTATAAATCTTGGATGTCACTGGTGTATAGCCGATGACCTATGTAGATGATATTTTAAAACCAACCTAAAATGTAATACCCTTTTCTAGGTATCGCATTTACACAATTTGTCAACACTGGAGGCGGAATAGAGACAGACTCTATGCCAATAGGTAAATAACAGTCCAAACTAGACTAGTCAAACACCGGCTATGTAAACAAATCCAAAGGGCATAGGTTATCTACTTTCACTTCATTTTGTTTAACATAGTTTTATTAAGTACCTACCCAGTTTTATGCCGTGTTATGTCTGACTTATAATAACACCAACCTGTAGGCCTCGCATGCCACCCCCGAGAAAACGACAAAAATCGAGATGTTCCTCCATCTTTATTTTATGTAGGTATGCCAGAAAGAGCGCGCATGACGTTTTTCTCGTTTAAACGCTTTGTCGTGGGTGGCATGCTAGCCGTGTGGTTGGTGCTATTAAGCTAAGTTAGCTAAGAAAATCGCATTTCACGACACCAGTCTAGACTGGTGTCATAAAACGCAATAAATTCTTTCAGGGACATAGAACACTACGAATTTTTGACGTTCAGAGGTCTTTCTGACTTTAGATAAGTCCTGAAGTGCAATTTTTGAAAATCATACGAGCGACTTGGCAGTAGAAAATGTCAAAATTACTATGGAGATTATGCATCTTTCTACTGCCAAGTCGCTCGAATGATTTTCAAAAATCGCACTTCTGATGGTTTTCTTAAAAATTTCAGCTCTATTCGAGTAAAGTTCTGACAAAAACTATCACGAAAGTCCGAGTTTTGGACTTAGCACCTTCAACATCTCTTCATCTCTCATCTCTCTCACCTCTAATTTCTTTCTGACAGATTCAGGAGTAAAAGAACTAGAGTCAGTGCATTTGTGTTCAGTAACTTCAGCATCATTATGGACTGAAATAGGTCCTGCTTAGGTACCTGACTGCGCTTTTCCATCTCTTTAAAATCTGGTCACACTTAAAATACGCAAAAGTTGTAATTCAGTCCACGGGTTCTAAATACCAAACCAAAATAGGTGTATAAAAAATCCATTAGTCTTGATGCAAATGAAATTAAAATTTCTTTTGTTTACATAAGACAGACTTACTGAAGCGGCCATTACAAGACTGTTTTGAACAGCTGACGAGTTTCCCGCGGTTTCCTACATACACTCACATAATAATACGTAATAAGTACTACCTAATGAGACTTACAACACTTGAATTCAGACCTTATGGCACTCTTAATTAGATATAGCGATAATTTATCTTTATATAACCTTGACCGGAATTCGATCGCAAAATCACGAAGTCAAAAAATCGAATTAAGTATTACAAAAACCGATGGCAGATAAAAACTTGGAGTGTTAGATATCTATCCACTTACCGTACCACCAACGCACTTGACATCCTCAGCCATCGCCATATCAATACAAAAACATTCCCTTTAAATCCAAATCACATTTTACAACCAATTATTCTTATAAACAGTTGAAAACACATTCCGATAGTACAATTTCTCAATGTTTTCGTCGCGTCAGACGCGTCTGGCCCGTCCAAAAGTTTGGGAAGGACTGGATGCGCGCGCCGAAGGTTACCCGTTACCATGGTTACGTTTTGCGTTGTAGGTGTTGGTATGGGAAATGAAATAAGCCACGATGTTTTATTACTACACTTGTTCGGAGCTTTATATCCTTTGATAGTTGAGTTCCCAGGGTTGGAATGTTTTTCAACTTTTTTGTTGGATGTGTTGGTATAAAATATCAAAGAAAAATATTATTAATCTTTTTGTTTGACGGGATAGGACGATTTTGCTTCTTTATTTACGATAACAGCGCCTACACCAGCACGCCTAGTAGGATTTTTCTATACGCGCGCAACGGGTCTTGCTCGTACGACACCAGTCTGGGTTGGTGCTATTCTAAGCCTGACACCACACTGTGTCAGTGAGATAGAGTAGGCGAGTAGTAGGTGTGAGTAGGTTAGGTAGCAATGTTGACAATATCAATAGGGAGTGGATCCTGGTTTACAGGAGTTACAGACCGGAGGGAATGGGTGGTGGGCCCATGCCCGAAAAAAACATATCAAAAGGGATTAATAAATTAGTCGCCTCTTACAACGCCTGTTTATATTGGTGCCATTCTAACACCATACAGCGGGTCATCAGAGTGGGTTAAAAGGGATTATAATTATGGCTCTAGGTTGGTGCTATTCTAACCCTGACACAGCACTGTGGATGTCAGAGATGTTGACCATTTTGAAAGGGATTATTCGTCTCTTCCGACACCGGTCTAAGTTGGTGCTATTCTAAGTCTGACACCACACTGTGGATATCAGAGATGTTGACGATGTTGAAAGGGATTATTCGTCTCTTCCGACACCGGTCTAAGTTGGTGCTATTCTAAGTCTGACACCACACTGTGGATATCAGAGATGTTGACGATGTTGAAAGGGATTATTCGTCTCTTCCGACACCGGTCTAAGTTGGTGCTATCTAAGTCTGACACCACACTGTGGATATCAGAGACGTTGACGATGTTGAAAGGGATTATTCGTCTCTTCCGACACCGGTCTAAGTTGGTGCTATCTAAGTCTGACACCACACTGTGGATATCAGAGACGTTGACGATGTTGAAAGGGATTATTCGCCTCTTCCGACACCGGTCTAAGTTGGTGCTATTCTAAGTCTAACACCACGCCGTGGGTATCAGAGATGTTGACGATGTTTAAAGGGATTATTCGCCTCTTCCGACACCGGTCTAGGTTGGTGCTATTCTAAGTCTGACACCACACTGTGGATATCAGAGATGTTGACGATGTTGAAAGGGATTATTCGTCTCTTCCGACACCGGTCTAAGTTGGTGCTATTCTAAGTCTGACACCACACTGTGGATATCAGAGGTGTTGAGATATTGAAAGGGATTATTCATCTCTTCCGACATCGGTCTAGGTTGGTGCTATTCTAAGTCTGACACCACACTGTGGATATCAGAGATGTTGACAAAGTAGAAAGGGATTATTCGTCTCTTCCGACACCGGTCTAAGTTGGTGCTATTCTAAGTCTGACACCACACTGTGGATATCAGAGGTGTTGAGATGTTGAAAGGGATTATTCGTCTCTTCCGACACCGGTCTAAGTTGGTGCTATTCTAAGTCTGACACCACACTGTGGATATCAGAGATGTTGACAATGTTGAAAGGGATTATTCGTCTCTTCCGACACCGGTCTAAGTTGGTGCTATCTAAGTCTGACACCACACTGTGGATATCAGAGATGTTGAAAGGGATTATTCGTCTCTTCCAACACCGGTCTATGTTGGTGCTATCTAAGTCTGACACCACACTGTGGATATCAGAGATGTTGACGATGTTGAAAGGGATTATTCGTCTCTTCCAACACCGGTCTAGGTTGGTGCGATCAGTATCATGGGTACAATCACCCCTTAAAGTAATGCAACTGTTTACCCTAACACCCTGTACCGCACTAGATATCAATAAAATAATAAATTTTATTACCTTTAATACATATATTTGTGTATATTAAAAACTTTGTGTACCTGCCTAAGAATTTATAAATTATGCAATGAAAACGAACAACAAAGTATTTAAATAAGCACTTTAGATATTCTTATTAATAACTATTAAAACTATGTTATTCTGTACAAGTACGGCAACTCAAACAACAACATAGATTAGCTAACTTTGGTCGATGTCTGCGTAAACAACGAACAAAACTAAACCATTCTGTGTTTACTCCACATTTACTACAAAACTAGTCAAATAAATAAAAAAATAGGTTCTTACTTAGATGTAACCAAAAAGGAGAAGATGCATGATTTTATCTATTTTATTTTATTTTTTATTTCAAGTTAAAGCTAAAGGCACAACCGCTTGTAAAGAAATACAGCATGCAATAATATTTAGCTTAATCAGTAGCAAGAAGAGCAACATTAGAGCTGCCTATTATAAAATAATATAAAATACTTAAATCGGAATTGTTTCTGAATAGTGCGGAAGATTTAAAGAAGTTTAGCGGACGGCCATGTAATTTGAGACCAAGACTCGGACTGAGGTCCCGTAAATGAATGAAACTTAGTAATACGTGTAGACTGAAAAAAACTAACTAAAAAGTAAATTGATTGTAACCTGTAGAAGTTGGAGGAAAGGTATTTCTCCTTAAGTGTGTGAAACTAATAACCTTTCTTATTAGAAATAGTCCACTCCGTCTTCTACGCATTCATTGTTTTTATTTTAATGAAAATTCACGATAAACATACAATATTATGATAATGGAAGAAATCAAAATCACACTCACTATCAGTTCAACCAAGCCAAATACGTTCCGTACCAGCCAAAAAAATACATCAATGATAATATTAGATTAAAACAGCTGTCGTGGTTTTGCGTTTTGCTACTGCTTTTTGGATGATGTCTATTTTACTAGTAATTTCTATTTGAATCAGGACTTCTGGAGATGGAGAAGTTTATTTAAAAAATGCCTTAATTTTTTCTGTTTATAATAATTATGACCACCGCGCCGTCCTGAATGGCTTTTAGTTTTCGTAAAAAATGGCTGGGTCCAAATTTGCCATTCTTCTTTACATACTAACTAACATTTTAGCACACTTAACATGAGATAGAATTTTCAACTCACGTTGTTATAAATAGTGAGACGAAGAGATATACAAAGGTGGACCAAAATCTGATGGCAAATAGGAAGGGAAATTAAATTTTAGAGTAAGCAACACTGGGGAAATTAGATTAGGGCCCTTTATACACTGCGACTTTTTTAACCGCAGAAGTGCTGCAAAAAGCTTCGATTGAGTCGCGATGCAGCATCGATGCAAACGCGATAAAGCATAGATGCAAACACGATACAGCCACGATGCAAAACTTTTGTAATATTTAATCAGTTATTCCTCGACAGCCTTTGCCACAATGCACACGCGCTTGTGCATCAATACAAACATATAGGGTCCTTCTTAATATGCTGACACTTTTTTAAGGGCATGATCAGACCGTCAAACTGAACAACTTCCTCCATGGGACCAACATCGAAATCGCGAAAAAAAAATCATCACTTCCATACAAAACTGCAAACCTACTCGGAGCCAAACGTATGGGACAACTGTTTTTTTTTCGCGATTTCGATGTTGGTCCCATAGAGAAAGTTGTTCAGTTTGACGGTCTGGTCATCGCCTTAAAAAAGTGTCAGCATATTAAGAAGGACCCTGTATGTGTGCATACACGGCCTACTTTGACTAGACAGATGACATTTTTTTTTTTTTTTATGTTCGATAGGTAAACATTTGACCCTACCATATGAAAATCTATATTTTTCCTTTTTTTTGCCATGTGATTCTGGTCGACCAAAGACTACTCGACAACGGATTATTCCTTTTATGCTAATGGTAGCAAAAAAGTACTCCACCTGGGAATAGAGTCATGAGTTTGTGTAAGTAATGAATCAAGTCGAAGTTCGGAAGCTCATTATTAAAGTTCGTGGATTATTACATTCCAATCAATGTTTACAAAGCTCCAGTTTGCCTTCCCTTTGTTATTAGTTTGTGTACCTATCTTCCTAACCTACAGCAATGATTACCATACCGGGCTCCATACAAATATTAACACCATTAGAGAAAGAGTTCTGGCTGCAACTAAGTACAGGGTGAAATTGATATCATTAGCATCCTTTTAAACTGAACAACTTTTACTATGGGAGCAAAACTATCGGAGCAAGAAAAATCTGCTGTTCTATACTGCAATGCCTACTAGACTCAAATGTATGCTACAGCGGTATTTTTTTTGCTCCGATCTGTTTGCTCCCATAGTAAAAGTTGTTCAGTTTGATGGGTAGACTCTAAGTTTAAATGCCAATGATATCAATTTCACCCTTCATTCGCTGTAAGTTTCTGTTTTAATTACTGCATACATCATTCAAGAGTTGGTGTTAATCACAGCCCAGTCATGGACAGTAGTGGTGCTAAAAATTATATATTTGTTTACATCATCATCATCATCATCTCAGCCGATGGACGTCCACTGCTGGACATAGGCCTCCCCCAAGGATCGCCATAACGACCGGTCCTGTGCCGCCCTCATCCAACGTTTTATCCCGCCGCCTTCACCAGGTCGTCGGTCCACCGTGTGAGGTGCCTACCCACGCTGCGCTTTCCGGTACGCAAATATTATTGAACGGTATTTGTTTACATGTGTGAACATAATATTTTGTACCCAAAGCAGCAACCGATTTGTATTACGGAGAAAATGTGCGCTCTCTTCTCTCTCTAAGTTTGTATTTGTGGCACTACATTGGCCCCGATTCGGACTGTACCACGACTTAACTAAACTAAATTTATTCCTGTCACTTTCTAAAATAAGATTAAGAAAAGAGACAGAAAACCAACAGCTGACTTTAGTGTTGTCAAAGTGACGTTAAACGCCCAAAAACGCTTTAAATAAGATGGCGTACATTATGATGGCATCTTATTTTGCGCATTTAAAGTCACTTTGACAGCACTAAAGTCAGCTGTTGGTTTTCTGTCTCTTTTCTTAATCTTATTTTAGAAAGTGACAGGAATAAATTTAGTTTAGTTAAGTCGTAGTACACTCCGAATCGAGGCCATTGATAAACCAAAAGCTTTCTGACTACAACCGAGTAGGTAGTGCTAAAAAACATAGAGTTTGCTACGCTCGCTCCGTAATTTTGACATAGACGGTATTCTGAGGCGGCAAATTCAGTTTCTGCCCCTAAGATCAAGGACCTCTTTATTCTAAAGTATAGATTCTGCATCTATTTTACTTGTGTAGTTAGTCTGTTTTATCTTATGACGTACCGTACTTACGTGGGTGGGATAAAAAGCCGTGGTGGTCCAGTGGCGAGTAACCTTGCCTGCCGTGCAGGAGGCGATGGTTCGATCCCCGTCCAGGCCGGCTCGTACCAATGAGTTTTTCGGATTTTATGTACGATTTGTAACACCACTGGCTTTTCGGTGAAGGAAAACATCGTGAGGAAACCTGCATGCTTCAATTTCGAGGCATGTATCGTACCTACTGTCCATTACAAGTGGCGACGGGCTCACTCCCCGTCACACTGGACGGAGTTTCGGTACTACTAGTGAAACGTGGATGTTCTGAAGCTTCAGAATATCTCTGACTACCCCCTCGGGGAATATAGTCGTGAGCATATGTACCGTACTTATAATTTTGTTTATACGGCTGTCCACTTTTTTTGACGTGCGTAAAGTTGTGTAAAGTGGTCACTTTTGGTCCCTTTTGTCTTACCACTTTACACACACTAGCCTCCGTGGTCTAATGGTTAAGAGCATTGGGCTTTCGACACGGAGGTCGTGGGTTCGATTCCCATGGGGGACACTTAGTGATATGTCACTTTGTGCATTTTTCCCCAGTTGGTTAGGACATTGCAGGCTGAATCACCTGATTGTCTGAAAAGAAAAATGATTCCATGCTACGGATGGCACGTTAAGCTGTTGGTCCCGGCTACTATCTCTGGTGGTAGTAGTCGTTACATGAAAACCACGTCAGAGGCCGTAAGGCGGTCTGAAAAAACTCTGACACCAGGGCTCTGCCCACACGATAAGAAAGAAGAAAAAGACACACTAGCACGTCAAAAAGCATTAATAAAAGCGGTCAATTGCGAGTCGGGCTACTCGCGCACCGAGGGTTCCGTACCACACAACCACAGACAGAACACAACATTATTAACTTAGAAAAAAAAACTTTTTTGTCCGGGACCTTCAGCGCAAGACCGACTCACACTTGACCGGTTTTTAGTATTTGTTGTTATTCTGTAGAGCTTGCTCTATAATCACACTAAGTTTGATGCTTGTATGTATTACCGTTTTTACGATAGAGCGTAAAGAAAAAACGTTGATAAAAACTAGTTTCTTGTTGAGAACCCCCCTTAATTTTTAACTTTTTGACATTTTTATTATTTGTTAACAAATCCGCTGCAATAACGCATAATCTGAGAAAATTTCAACAATCTAGCTATTACGGTTCAAAAGTTACAGCTCTAAATAGGTAGGACAGACGGACGGACAACGTAGGCTTAGTAATAGGGTCCCGTTTTCACCATTTGGGTACGGAACCCTAAAAAAGCTCTATGCTTTAGGATAAAGAGATCCTTCCTCTTAGCTGCCGACGAGCGGCAGAAACGGAGACGCTAAATACGCCACTGGGAGCCAGTTAGAAACATCAATGAATTATATATTCCTTTTATAGTTTCAGGACGGAATGAAGTAAAGTTCGCCTTTGTACAGTCACCAGCAGATTTATTGTAGCAAACAAAGTTGTCAAATATTTCTAAGCAGTTCTAATTTTCAATAATTTCTTTACCAATCAAAAATATAGGAACGCCTAGAACATCAAATATATCTACGCAGTCAAGGTGGTCATAAACATCTGAACAGTTTCGGAAAAAACCTTACTCCGTTGTTTTACATTTTAATTTTAAATAACATTGTAAAGAAATTATTGAAAATTCGCTGTTCAGATATTTATGACAAAATACACGATTAGATATAACTGGTAACATTTACTGTAAAGAACATAATGAAAATTAGCACTGCTCAGAAATATTTGGATACCTTGTATGCTACGATATATCTGATGGCGACTGTACATCACGACTTACTGTAATTTTTTCATAATTATGTTTTTGTGTACAATAAAGAATCTATGAATCTATCTAAAGTACTTATGAGTACCTAATACAATTGATTGATAACATGGATACATGGTAACAGATACCATATAAGGACTAAGGTATTATATCTATCAATTACGCATGTAATGAAAGCAAAATTTACCTTTTACGCAATTAATAACATAATAACAAACAATTACATAAGTAATGAATAATCATAATTATAATTCTTGTGACGCGAGCACGATATTGTATTATTTTTTTAGGGTTCCTTCCGTACTAATTGTCATTGTCAAAGCGGAACACTGAAATCACCCCGGAGTCTGTCCGCTCGTCTGTCATACACACATTTATGTTAAAGACAACATGAACATGAAATGAGTCAAAAAAAGGTTCATTTCTATTTTGTTTGGGCAGTTTTGAGGGTCATAACAAAAAATTTAAAGCTTTTAAAAAGACGTATTTTTTTTATATTTTTGCATTAAATAAATTCTGATACGTGTATACAGGTCCTTCTTAATATGCTGATACTTTTTTAAGGGGATGATCAGACCATCAAACTGAACAACTTTTTCTGTGGGACCAAATCGTGGGAAATCGTGAAAAAAAAAATCTGCCGGTGCCGTCCCATAAATTTGGCTCGAGTAGGTTTGCATTTTTGTATGAAAGAGCTGATTTTTTTTTCGCAATTTCGATGTTGGTGCTGTACAGAAAGTTGTTCAGTTTGACGGAAGTGTCAGCATATAAGAAGGACCCTGTATGTATAGTTCACCAATCCGCATTGGGCACGCGTTGTGGACTAACGCTCATACAGCCTCCATGAGGGTAGGCCTGTGCCCTGCAGTGGAACGGGATACAGGCTGATAATGAAGTTTAGTGCAAACGGGTAATATTATAGTATCTGCTTAGACTGGTGCACCTGCAATCCATGTAACAACAACATACTGAACACTAATGCAAAAGTTCACGCTTGACCGGTTTTTCAATCGTATTTACCTGTTATGAAATTAATATTAAATTAATATACATCAATCCATATACAGGTTGTCAAATCTCACTTATTTGGTCCTGTCATTTTTTAGGGTTCTACGGAACCCCAAAAAACCCCCCCACCCCCCCCCCCTCACCACCCCCCCCCCCCTTTCACCCCTTGGGTACGCCCAAGGGGTGAAAACGGGACCCTATTACTAAGCCTACGTTGTCCGTCCGTCCGTCCGTCCGTCCGTCCGTCTGTCCGTCTGTCCGTCTGTTCGTCCGTCCGTCTGTCCTACTACCTATTTAGGGCTGTAACTTTTGAACCGTAATAGCTAGATAGTTGAAATTTTCTCAGATTATGCGTTATTACAGCGGATTTGTTAACAAATAATAAAAATGCCAAAAATTACAAAATTAAGGGGGGTTCTCAACAAGAAACTACTTTTTATCAACGTATTTTCTTCACGCTCTTTCGTAAAAACGGTAATACATAAAAGCGTCAAACTTAGTGTGATTATAGAGCAAACTCAACAGAATAACAACAAATACTAAAAACCGGCCAAGTGTGAGTCGATCTTGCGCTAAAGGTCCCGTACAAAAAAAGTAAATTTTTCTAAGTTAATAATGTTGTGTTTTGTAGTGGTGTGGTACGGAACCCTCGGTACGCGAGTAGCCCGACTCGCACTTGACCGCTTTTTTTTAAATTCTTTTTAGTATTTTTATTGGAGCGTTTAACCCTGAGGTTATGTCAGCCCCATCGAGCCTTAACCTTGACTCTACAAAACACTAAAATGTAAACCTAACACTTCCTACCGAAAACACAACTAAACACTTAGTACTAAGTATATAATAAATAAAAAGGTAGGTACACCATTTTAGCCCCTCCCGACGAAGGGGCGGCTAAAATGGTGATGAAAGAGCCTACATTCACAATACTTAGATTTAAACTATTATAGAGTAATCGCCTCTGCGATTGATACCGGACACATTCCACTAACAAATGCTGGACATCCTCCACAGTATCGCACATCTCGAAATTTTCCAAGATTATGCGTTATAACGGCGGATTTGTTAACAAATAATAAAAATGTCAAAAAGTTAAAAATTAAGGGGGGTTCTCAACAAGAAACTAGTTTTTATCAACGTTTTTTCTTCACGCTCTAGCGTAAAAACGGTAATACATACAAGCGTCAAACTTGGTGTGATTATAGAGCAAACTCTACAGAATAACAACAAATACTAAAAACCGGCCAAGTGTGAGTCGGTCTCGCACTATGGGTCCCGAACAACAATTTTTTTTTTCTAAGTTAATAATGTTGTGTTCTGTGGTGGTGTAGTACGGAACCCTTGGTGCGCGAGTAGCCCGACTCGCACTTGACCGGTTTTCATTAAAAACGCAAAATTTATTTAGTGGAATGTGTCCGGATCTCAGCCTAAAGGCTATTTTAATTAACTTCCTACTAAGACAAAGGTAGGAATTTTAACTAGCTCTAGCTAGATCCGTCTAAAACAAATCAACCTGTTATTTTTCATTTATTTTGTACTGATTTAGTGATTCTAGTGCTTCTAATTTCCCTTAAATCAGCACAATATTACCATTTATAATCTGCGTTGTCGAGACTCACTACGAGATCTTTTTAAAGATATCAGTATTTTGACTTTCTACAGTCAATATATTTACGAAAATATTTTATATGTTCGGAAAAATTTGTCTCTCTTTCCCAAAAACAGTGACGTTCATAATTACAAAACAAGAAATAAAAATAAATTTGTATTCCCACATTTTCGACTCAGTAAAGTCAACACATCTTTCATGGGGCACTTTATACGCTTTTATAATAAGATACCAGAGGATATTCTAAACTTACCAGACAAAAAGTTTAAGTCTCATGTTAAACAAGTCCTCTGTAAAAAAGGTTACTATAAACTCGATGATTATTTGAATGACCAAAATGTCTGGTCTTGACAATTTATGTAATGCAATATTGTATTTTAATTGTACTTTGTACATTTTGTTTTGTTTAAAAGATGTGTGTTGTAGAGTTTCTGGCCGCATCTTCTCTCAACGGAACACCTTCCGACGCGGTGGTAGAGTCAAAAAATGACGTCAAAAAGCTATCTATATGATATTATTTTGAATAAAAAATTTTGAATTTGAATAGAAATACAGTTATTGAGATTGAGTGCAAAAAAAAACAAAACAAAAAAAACAAAAAAGGTGGGTGGGTTTGTGTAAAAACTCTACACCATTTTTTCACCAGTTTTAAATACTAAAAAAATTTTTAGTTGTGCTCAGACTATGAAACTTTCTCTAACGTCGAAAAACTAATAAAAATCATAAAAGAATGATCAACATAATATAGTATCAGCCTATACAACAAATTACTTACTTAAACGTATTGTCATGATGAAAATAACTTAACCACACTGAAACAGGACAATACTATGGTATTTTAAGGATCTATAGATCCTTCCGACGTTACTCATACCATACCTAACTGACTCATTGTTAACATATAGTATAAAACGATGTGAAAGCTTGAATAAGTCACATTCAGTGCTCGAATTTTATTGACAACATTATATTTACTATTAGGTATAGTGCTAAAACAGTAAAGTTATCGTTATAATAATTTGCAAACTATTTTAACTTCTAAACAGTAGTGTCTTGAAGGCATCTACACTTCCCATCAGGTGAGATAAAGCCTAGCGCAAACCCATTATGAATAAAAATAAAAATAAATCTTTTTCCAAATACCCTGTAACAAAAAACACTAGTAATATTTAAAGCGTGATTCATTTATTTATTTAAAGGAGAGAACTGAACAACGTTCACTATGGAGCCAACATAGAGAAAAATTTAAATAAACGACTCTGTCTCCAAAAAGTCTTCTGTGAAAGTTGTGCATTTTTATCAGAAATCAGAAATCAGAAATACCCCCAAGCTGATTTAAACCGTGTTCAAAATTCAGAGGGCGAGACCGTCAAACTGAACAACATTCCTGAGGCCAATTACAATCCACGTCTCATTCTTCTGTTGAATCCTACTATATTCCGTTAAGAGGCTCCCCATAGATAAACGCTAGCTCGGGCCATATTTTACTGGTTTTTAGAAGCTATCTTCTCGTTATTTGAAAGACATACAAATAATTGAAAAGTGTAGCAATATTCTTCAACATCTTAGCTTTATTTGCTATAGATCATATTTCTTATTTTTGTATAAAATACATATGAAACCTGTGTTCAAAGGAAAGCCTAAATATTGGAAAAAATCTGTATTATGTGCATCTACTTTTTAAGTTGAAATCACATTTACTTGAGACACACACACACCTTTGTGTAGACAATATTAAGATCTAAAATTGCTATTTAGCAAATTTTTTACCAAGACCAATATTTAATGAGTTAATTTGATAATTTTTAAATTTGGGGCGAATTCTTATGATTTTAGAATGTGATTTCCTTGGATTAGAAGGCTCTACTGTGACATAATGAAGGACAAGCTAGTCAAAAATAGGTATACGTACTAAAATGACGTAGTTTAGTAGAGGTGAGGTGGCTCTGAAAGAGTCAAGGTCGTTCGGTCAGGGATTATGACAGATGAGATATGGTCGGATGACGTGTCTTTGAAACGGCGACTAAATATTACTTATTAAAATTCATTATATGTAATTGCATTACAATACATAATGTTTTGATTGCTCAAATCTTTTTTGAAAGTGAAAAATTAAATTAAAAAATATTAATAAGTTGACAATACGCTGCTATGAATGCCGCTCTTACAAGGTTCAACGTGACAATATTTTCACTAGGTCTGTGACATAAAAAACGGGATCGTAACTATTATTATATTAGTTACTTAGCAATTCTCGTTCCATAAATACATGTCTTATTTACATAATTCTTTGCTACGTGTAAAACGGAGACTGCTTTCCCTTATCAACACGAAAATAAGCCTATCAAACACTGCTACTAGTCATTACCTATTATTATATTGGTAGCTAAAGTATCATACTAGTATTTGCAGTTATATCAGTGAAAATTTACGTGTCACATCTCTATAACGATGTATTATAATCACCTTGCTATGTTGAACGGACTATACAGGGTGTTAGGAAAAGTATCATTAACCTTTAAACCACATACTCTACCCATCAATCTGAACAACTTTTACTATGGGAGCAAACCTGTCAAAACAAAAATAAAATCAGCGGTCCCACTTTGAATCGAGTAGGTATTGCAGTTTAGTATGGGATAGCAGATTTTTTTTTGTTCTGACCGATTTGCGTTCATAGTAAAAGTTGTTCAGTTTGATAGGAAGAGTATGTGGTTTAAAGGTTAATGATACTTTTCCTTACACTCTGTATAGTTTATTGCAATGAGCCGAGCGCTCGAAGCGAAAAGAGTTCTCAAAATATTTTGCAACTTCCATGCAAAAGCGGTTCATAAAACGGGGTTAGACTAGACACGGAATTTTATTGCATTTCAAAAATTTTTTGTTCTTAAAATTTTAATCAAACAGTCAATAATAGCAGACCAAATCAAAAGAAATAGGTACAATAAAATAATTATGTACTAAATATAATATTATGAGCCATTACATTTTTATATGATGTGCAATGATGACTGTGCAAAATGCTATGGTCATACCAAGACACAAATCTCACGGGTTTAAGGGGAGTTTTAAGTATGCCGCATCTAAAATATGGAACAATATACCGCCTCCTATCCGTAGCGCAAAGAGTACATACTGCATAAAAAGACATTTTAAATTGATATTGTTAGAAAATCAGAAAAAGATAATTAATGTGAAATATGTAAATAAAAATAAAACTAGGAAAAGAATCGAATTTAGGTAACGATAAATATAAGGAAATAAAAAGGTTCTCGGCATCTCCATTCACGGTCCATTACATAATTTTGATCAAAGTGAAAATTAAATGACAAGCTATCGAACGCGTTTATCAGCGGCTAGGGCATTGTGTGCAACCAATCTGCAATGTTTGTTTTTTGCGACAGTGTCGACACTATTTTTGCCGGTACGTGAAAAAGGGGTTATGCTGAAAAACAGCGCTGGTCAGTGTGTTTTACCACACTACCAGCAAAAGCTGAAGCCTAGTCCCTTTGTCATGGTATTTATAAATGTGTAATGTTAATGTTATATTTCATTTAATATGTTTAGATGAAATGATGTATAATTTTCTTTGCTGTGACAATAAATCTGTTTCAATTTCAAATTTCATGATATTTTTTACGATTTCTGATATTATGTCCCACTAGCGGCCCGTCCCGGCTTCGCACGGGTGGACGTCTAATCTTTTCTAGCAATAAATATAGCCTATGTTACTCAGGGTGAATGCAGCTTTCTAATGGTGAAAGAATTTTTGAAATCGGCACAGTAGTTTTTGAGTTTATTCATTACAAACATACAAACATACAAAAATAGGTACAAATCTTTCCTCTTTATAATATTAGTGTAGATAGAGATGGGATATATTTTTTATCTACACTAATATTATAAAGAGGAAAGATTTGTACCTATTTTTGTATGTTTGTATGTTTGTAATGAATAGGCTCAAAAAGTACTGGGCCGATTTAAAAAATTCTTTCACCATTAGAAAGCTGCATTCACCCTGAGTAACATAGGCTATATTTATTGCTAGAAAAGATTAGACGTCCACCCGTGCGAAGCCGGGACGGGCCGCTAGTTTATAATATACCTATAAGTTTATTTTTTTAGGATAAGGGTTGTGTACCTAAGTTATAGTATCTTTTCTATTGTTATTAAACCTTTTATTCATTCGGAAAACATACACATTCACACACACACATTCATTTTTTTTTCTTTTCTCTGACTACCTCCTCGGGGAATATAGTCGTGAGCATATGCTTATGCTTATTCATTCGGAAAGTGAAGTTGTTCAGTTTGACGATCTAATTACACTTTAAAGTTTGACCATGCTTTACATCCGTATCTATTTACCTATAAGTAAATACGAAAGCGACAGTGACTGTAAAAGTGAAAACTAAAATACTTATTCATTTGATAAAAAACCCGCAGATTTTTTGGTAACTGTTTTTTACGATAATTAACCGAATTAGTAACAGTTTAATTGTGTTTTCAGTTAAAACAACACGTTCATTCGACAGTTTATAATGGGATTTCAAATGCTTTTCATTCTTTTGACGGTAAGTCTTGTTTAGTATAATTACTTAGTTCTAGTTTTATGTCTCTGACTATCCTGAAAAAGATTATGGTCGAGTTTATGTATGTACTAGTAGTGGCCCCGCGACTTTGTTCAAGAAAACCACAGAAATACGTACTTTTAAACTTTATACAGGCTGTAAACTAAATTGCATTATACAGGGTGTAAGTGACAGCCTAGCGAATACTGAAACGATGAAATCAGACCATTAAATTAAACAACTTTCACTATGGAGCCTACCTCAGGAAACGCGAAAAAAAAATTTGCTGTCCATACAAAACTGCTGTTACCTACCCGACTAAAATGTATGGGACAGCTGATTTTCTTTCGCGTTTCCTGAGAGAGGCTCCATTGCATGGAAGTGTTTAACCTACGGAAACAAAATTCTGGATACGTGCTTGCTGGCAACCCTGAGTTGCGGCAGACTGAGAGGTGGCAACTCTAGTTTTTCCAGTTCTTCAGATCGGTCTCCTTCCGATGGCACGGAAAAAATTGTATTCATATTCATATTTTGCTGTATCAAAAATCATCATGGTAAAGGTACTTGCGGAAAGATTTTGCTAGGAAACCCGGCGGCGTTTTATGAGTCCCTGTATAAGCTTTCACAATCACATTTCATTCACCAAACATAATAGGTGCATAATTTTACGGTTGGATCTTTGTATCTGTGACAAGACTAACTTTAGTCTTTACCGCTAACTTGAGTCTTATTGATCTACTAACACTGTTGGATGTTTGATGTACTTAAAAAAAAAATACGTTTTTTTTTTATTTTATAATGAAATTATCTTCAGGTTACAATAACCATCACAAGTTGTACAGTTATTAGCAAGAATAACTACAAACCATTCATCGATGAATATTACGAAGACAATTACGATTCTATAGAAAAAGAAAATGATTTAAAAGAAAGCATTGTTAAGGAAGGTAATAGACTACTTAAAGAAGCCAGTGACAGACCTGCAGTTAAATATGAAGTAACAGAAAACATTGTTGATGTACCTAATAATGAAACTAATTTTGGACCTATAGTAACTAATTATACGGTCAACATTCCTTTGAACAATGCTACAATAAGCCCAACACCTGATACTATAACCGAAGAAGACAAAGAAGAAAATATTTTTAACAGCAATGAAGATATTAATGAAGAATATTTTATTGTCGATGACAATGAACACGTATTGCAACATGGTCTTGGATCTAAATTTCCTGCAAAATTGATGAATTTTAATGGATTCATTAAAGATGCCAAATCTGATTTTAAAGATTTTGTAAAAGGAGCCAAAAAGGGTATAGCGGACGGAGTACATAATGCCATAAACAATATTCATGACGAAGTAACTCACAATAATAAAGAAGTTGGAAAAATGCCTAAAATTATAACTGTACCTTATTGGTTTCTAAAGAATTTGTTTAATAAAAAGTAACCTTGATTGATATTTCCTCCTTTCACTGTTTGTGACGAGAGGAGGCCTTTGCCCTGTAGTGAATATCCTACAGGCCACATTATTAAAAAAATTATTCTAAACCCTTTGTAACTAAATCACTGTACACACGGCGACATATCAAGCTATACAAAACCAACATAAAGCTGGCCGCGGGAAGGTCGAGTAACGTATAACGTCGCGCGGCCAGCTTATGTTGGTTTTGTAAAGCTTGATGGTGTCGCCGTGAAGTTGGCATCTGAATGTAAAGGTTTACCAGCTTTCATAGGTTACCAAGAAAAACTGGGCGAGAATTGCATTGAAAAGATAAAAAGCTACTTCATTTGTAATTAATTAAAATTATTGTGTACTTATTATTAATTTCATAGGTAGGTGTGTTAAGGTGTTTTTAGTGTACCTACCTACCACAGATCTGAATGTTTCCAATCCATAGATGATAAAATATATGCCAGTTCGCAATTACCTGCGTTTAAGTATTTTATCCCGAAATGTCCGTATTCTCATGTAAATTAAACATACAGCTTGGCCAAAAAGAGTAGAAAACGGTGAATCTGCATCACCTAAATATTTTAGCGCAAAATGTTGCACGGTCTTGCCAGGTTATGTGTGATTTTCAAATTCAAATTCAAAATAATTTAATTTCAGACAAAGTCCATAGATTGTTAGTATACATAAACTTAAAAACTATATTAGTACAGTATTATCAAATATTGTACAACAATAGTCCTATACCTACATAGCCTATTTTCTGACAGAGGGGGCAGCGGAGAGGTGTAGTTTCGTCCAGTGCCTCCAGAAGGGACAGTGTGGCCGGTTTGAAATGGTGTTCAGTTTTAACGTTCCTGCGAAGAAAGCCATAATTATTGTTTTGCTACTTTATATGGCACTTAGCTAAAAAGGGCTAAATAAACTTTTAAACATGGAAAATGTTTTTTGTCGCTTCGTTATAGGCCCGAATTTCAGCGAAATCGCCCTGGTGTCGTGGGTTTTGGTGGGACTACGTGGCGTGGCGTGTCGTGTCGTGGTGGTGTCAAAAGACGCGTTTCGACGAGGGCTAAAAAAAGTAAAAAAAAAACTTTTTTGAAAAAAGTAAAAAAAAACTTTTTTGAAAAGATTTAAAAATTAAAATCTTTTTTAAAAATCGAAAAAAAATTAAAAATGCGCTCGTTTTTCGCCCGGTTTCGGTCAGAAAAAAATGAATATCTCCAAAATTAAATGAGACGTTGAAAAAATTAGAGATGTGACTTTGGGCTAAATTAAAAAATATATATTGGAGGCCCTTAACTTCCATCACATCACTGATTGAGTTATTTATAAGTTGTATCTTTGTGATGCGGAGAAAAAATTTAATTCAGTTCATTTGGCAGATTTATTTCGTGGAAGACACCAGAAGTGCGATTTTTGAAAATCATACGAGCAAATTGGCAGTAGAAAGCTGATGCATAATCTCCATAGTAATTTTGACATTTTCTACTGCCAAGTCGCTCGTATGATTTTCAAAAATTGCACTTCAGATCTGTGAATTTTTGTTGAATACCCACCCAAGTAGTAGTAGTAGTTTGTTTTTGTTGCTTTGTTTTTGTTAATCTGATAGAACGGAAAACCGCTACGTTCAGAGATGGATCGGATCATCGGATGTAGTTGTCTCTAACCGTTTAGTTAGTCAATGTGGGCATCAGACGATGCCTGATCGTAGTAACTATTAGAGGTTATTTGTGACCTGATTGCCTACGATCGACGACGAAGAACATATAACAAAGAACCGGATAATCAATGACATTTACCTTGAAATTCCGTCTTACTCACTCCTCTGCAGAAAGTGGGCAGACAGACAGGCCTATATCATTACTAATTAGTTCTTGGGAATACCCGGCACGATAAAGTACTCTATATTTTCGTCAACAAACTGACAAACTAACATTGTTATAAATAATTATGATGGTTCCACATTATTAAGTCTTAGGTCCGCCATACACATACTGAATTCCGAGTCAGGCTTGTGATTTTGTATAGGATTTGATACCGAACGGAATTGTGGAGGGGGGAAATCCATACGAAATCGTTATAAAAAAATTATTTGATAATAATTATCATGTACCTATAGAAATTGTTTGTTTGTTTGTGATTAAATTGTGTATCAATATTCTGCAACTACGAGTATACAAAGAGATTTAACATAATATTGAATGTCTATGCGAGTATATCAAGAGACTATCGATACTTTTAACATTAGACATAATCTGCAAACAAAATGACACAAGCTATTTTTGAGCGTAGGCAATTTCGCAACTATAAGGCAACGACGTCGCAACTGCATCATTACGATACGCTATCGTTACGTCAATGCCTACGCTCAAAAATAACTTGTGTGATATGACTGTAAATCTTTAAAAAATTCCACCTAAAGGCGCGACTCCAGCTAATGTTTTTTATTAAGGGGCTATGTAAAAAAAATAGGATTCTTCAAAGCTCCATATATCATGAAGTACTAACAGTAAGAGTATGATTTGCGGATATGTGTAAATTGAACATATAATTGAAGTTTTGATTAGAGCCAAAACACGATTAAGACAAATTTTCTCGATAGAAAAACAAGCCAAAGTAGCCTCCGTTTTTGTCTATAAACGCTTGTAACTGCTAAACGGTGAATAATAGAAACATCAGACTTGATTTAAAAAAAAGAGATTGCTATTATCTAAGTTTTGATTAGAGCAGAATTGAACTAACATAAATAGTACAATCACAATTAAATAAAGTTTGTTTTTTCGCTTGATTCGTTCCAGGCGCGCGCGCCGCCCCATCTCTTTCTCTCGCATCTGGCAGTAATATAAGCTATCACACGTCCGTTTCGCTAAAATTATTTTTCGACATAGGCTCTTAAGAAAACAAAACATAGCTTCACTTTGTGTCGTCCGCCATCTTGTTTTTTAATTAAATGGTATGACACGACGCCATTTTGTTCTATGTTTTTGTGTATTGTGTTGTGTGCTGAAAAACAGTCGCTGGAGTCACGCCTTAAGACATCAAACGTGTGGCGTGGCGTGCTACGAATAAGAATAACTATAGAAGAATAACTCTAAACAAAAGCAACATAATTTTTGGCACCTAATGAAAAATGAAAGAAGTTTGGCGGACGGCCATGTATTTTGAGACCCAGACTTATAGGTCCCATACATGAATGAAACTTAGTAATATGTGTAGAGTGAAACAAAACTAACAAAAAAGTAAATTGATTGTTACCTGTAGAAGTTGGGGGAAAGGTATTTCTCCTTATGATACCTTTTGTATCAAGTGTGTGAAACTCAAAATTTTTCTTATTAGATAGTCCACTCAATCTTCTACGCAGTCATTGTGTTTATTTTAATGAAAATTCACGATAACTGTACAATATAATGATCATGGAAGAAAACGAAATCACACACACTATCAGTTCAACCATGTTCAACCTAGCGAAATACGTTCCGTAACGACCAAAAAATACCTCAGTGATTAAAATCAATATCAATATTAGATGAAAATAACTGTCATGGTTGCGTTTTGCTACAGCTTTTTGGATGATTTGTCTATTTTACTAGTAATTTCTACTTTTGAATCCGGACTTCTGGAGACGTGGAAGTTTTTCTAAAAAATTCCTTAATTTCTTCTGATAATAATAATAATGACCGCCGTCCTGAATGGCTTTTAGTTTTCGTAAAAAATGGCTGGGTCCAAATCTGCCAATCTTCTTTTGTATGAGTTTTGGCGGCAAGGTAGAGTTTTTAAAGAACACGGTTTAGCTTTTTTTTCTTTTTTTGAGCTTGATTTACATTTCTATACATTCTTATTCATAGGTGCCGGCTAGCTAGGCTGGTAATGTGCGTTCAGAAATTTACTTTGTGACTAAACTTAGACAGAAATATCAAGCAAGCTACAAAAATATATATACGGTCGAATTGAGAAACCTCCTCCTTTTTTGAAGTCGGTTAAAAAGTTTAGTATGCGCTGCTAAACCGTTCCTCAGATTGCGATTATGAGGCGGTAAGTACGAAGTTAGCCGCGTCATTTGGTGTACTATAAGTCGAAACGAAAGCGACAGTCTCTAAAAAGTGAAAACTAAATAAAATACCCAATTCATCTGATAAAAAACCCGCAGAATGTATTGTTTAACTCGTTTTTTAAGATAATTAACTGGATTAGTAACAGTTTAATTGTTCATTTGACAATAATGGGATTTCAAATCTTTTTCATTGTATTGACGGTAAGTCTTTTAACTGCTTATCTATTTAGTTTTAGTTTTAGATCTCTGACTATCCTGAAAAGATTATGGTAGAGTTTATGTATGTACTAAGTGGCCCCCGTGGCTTCGCTCATGAAAGCCACTGAAATACGTTCTTCAAACTACATTTATTATTATAAATTTTTATATACATGGTGTAAACGTAAAAAAATATACCTAACGGGATTTTTTTTGCTCCGATCGGTTTGCTCCCATAGTAAAAGTTGTTCAGTTTGATGGGTAGAGTATGTGGTTCAAAGATAATGATACTAAACTTCTCATTGCACTCTGTAGAGAGTAAAGTCTTGAGATCGCGATAAAAAGTGCTGTTCCATAGATAATGTTAGCTACTCGACCAAAATATGTATGAAATAGCAGATTTTTTTTCGCAATTTCTTAGTTTGTCCCCATAGTAAAAGACTTTTCATAGTCCGAAGCACAACCTTACATCAAATACGTAACGCATTTAAGTTTACACCCTGTATTATCTACCTCTACCACAGAAGTAGAATGTATAGAGTTAACTCCGCACTTCATGACGTTGTCCCATTCAATTGCGGCTATATAGTACTCTTGCATTTAGTCACTCTTTCACTGCGGTCACGTCGGTACGTACGGTCACGAATCCGGTTAAAAAATGCCGTGATGTGTACAAATTCAAGAAATATCAGCAAATGTAAAGGAATAACTTTTTATAGGTAAGCAAGATGAATTAATTATTAAAAAGCATTTTCGATATTATATATTTTTTAAACAATATTTTATTCCCGCCCTCGAAAAATATGTTAAGTTATTAAAGCAAATGCAAACAAGGACAAACCTATAAGCGAAAAAAAGAGAAGACAAGAGATATTTTCACTGGTATAGATTATAATGAAGGACAAAGCTATACGCGAAAAAGAGAAGACAATAATATGCAAGAAACTAAGCAAAGTTCGTTAATTTTGCAACATAATTTTTTGTGTTTCTCGCGCGTAAAATTTTTACTATCCCCCCAGGTTCCTCTCACCGGCTGCCGCTCATAGAGCATGACTTTTTTTTGTCGTACCTACTATCTCTAACCATTCGACCTCAGTGACCTCTACCTACTTTTTTCTTAAAAAAACCTTCTCAATGTTTCAGTAGTCTAAAAGTTGATGCGTGCCTGAACAAACAAAAAATACGTAAATGGACAATGAAACAAAAAGTCAAGCGTCAATTCTAGTAGGTTTCTAGAATTTTTCTCTCAATAACGCAACAAAAGAAATCATACCTACCTATTCGTCGCCTATACTGTCTAACACTCAAGAAAAAAAAGGGCACTGCAGTGCCAACGTAAACATTAGTTCCGTGTATTTTTTGTTTTAAAAAATCGTTTCAGTGCGAATTACGATAAGATAAGAATAACCAAAAAGCGTGCTAAACATCGAGTGCAGAGCATAGATTTAATTGCATTATAAATTCGTTTGTCTTTGTCATTACTGTAATTCTATGACCATTATTTTAATGCTTTGTAAAAGCCAATGACTAAAAATGGCACCTTTTTTATTTTTTTAACGCGGTCATCAATAAAACTTGAAAATTATAGTTCAGAATAAAGTTACAAACAAAATATCATAGCAATTATATCTCAAAACTCAGTCCGAACGGAGATATAAAGGCTTGAAGTAAACGTAATTTTAATAGATGCTAATGATATCAATTTCACCCTGTATATTCTTGTTCGGAGCGATTGAAACAAATTATAAAGCTTTTTGTGTTATGACCAGTTAGAACTTTTTTATTGTGTGACGAGTTGTTACCGAAATAGTACATACGTACAGTACATACGTAGGTTACTACGTAGTAACTATTAAAGTAATCTATGACAATACTAACTTAATTCTAACGTTAATTTGATTCTTATTGCTACCTAAAGGCACCTAAGGCACCTAAAGGCACCTAAAGAAACCTTGGCAAAGGCCTCCCCTTTTACTCCCCAATCCTCTCTCTATTTTTTATATTTAAATAAAATAATTTGCAGGTAACAATAACCATCTCAAGTTGTACAGTTATTAGCAAGAATAACTACAAACTATTTGAAAAATATTACGAAGACAATAGCGACTCTACAGAAGAACTAACAAAAGAAAATGATTTAAAGGAAAGCATTATAAAAGAAGGTAATATACTTATTAAAGAAGTCAGTGACAGACCTGCAGTAAAATATGAAGTCACAGAACACATTATTGATATACGTAATAACGAAACTAATTTTGGACCAATAGTTACTAATAATACGGTCAGTATTCCTTTGAATAATGCCACAATAAACCAAACAAAAGATATTAAAGCTGAAGAAGACAAAGAAGAAAATGTTTCTAATAGCAATGAAGATAATGGTACAGTTATTAGAAAGTATAACTACAAACCATTCATCGATAAATATTACAAAGACAATAGCGACTCTATAGAAGAACTGACAAAAGAAAATGATATAAAAGAAAGCATTATTAAAGAAGGTAATAGACTAATTAAAGAAGCCGGTGACAGACCTGCAGTTAAATATGAAGTAACAGAAAACATTGTTGATATACCTAATAACGAAACTAATTTTGGACCTATAGTTACTAATAATACGGTCAGTATTCCTTTCAACAATGCTACAATACACCAAACACAAGACATTAAAGCTAAAGAAGACAAAGAAGAAAATGTTTCTAATAGCAATGAAGATACTGGTACAGTTATTAGAAAGAATAACTACAAACCATTCATCGACAAATATTACGCAGACAATAGCGACTCTATAGAAGAATTGACAAAAGAAAATGATATAAAAGAAAGCATTATTAAAGAAGGTAATAAACTAAGTAAAGAAGCCAGTGACAGACCTGCAGTAAAATATGAAGTCACAAAACACATTGCTGATATGCCTAATAACGAAACTAATTTTGGACCTATAGTTACTAATAATACGGTCAGTATTCCTTTGAACAATGCTACAATACACCAAACACAAGACATTAAAGCTAAAGAAGCCAAAGAAGAAAATGTTTCTAATAGCAATGAAGATATTGTTACAGTTATTAGCAAGAATAACTACAAAACATTCATCGATAAATATTACGAAGACAATAGTGACTCTATAGAAGAACTAACAAAAGAAAAAGATTTAAAAGAAAGCATTATTAAAGAAGGTACAAAACTAAGTAAAGAAACCAGTGACAGACCTGCAGTAAAATATGATGTTACAGAACACATTGTTGATATCCCTAATAACAAAACTAATTTTGAACATGGTCTGGGATCTAAATTGCCTGCAAAATCAATAACAAAAATGCCTGCAAAAGCAATAAAAAAATTGCCTGCAAAAGCAATAACAACTAAACAGCGAAACTTTAATAGCTTCATTAAAGATGCCAAATCGGATATTAACGATTTTGTAAATGGAGCCAAAAAGGGTATAACGGACGGAGTAAATAATGTTTTAGATCATATACATATATTATATGATGTAACTAAAAATAACATAGGAGCTGGGATTTCCAAAATTGTATCAGCACCTTTATGGAATTAAAAAAAAATTTAATTACTTTGAATTGTGATATTTCCCCTTTTCACAGTTTTTGACGAGGAGGACTTGCCCTGTAGTGACATTATACAGGCCGCATTATTAAAAAATTATCTTCAAAACCTTTTGAAACTAAATCACTGTACATCTTTTACTGTATTACATAGTCTAAGCTGTACATATGCGACCATCGTCCATGCAGCTGTCACTTTTGACATAGCCCTTCATTTTTTGTCATATTCGCACGGCCAGTCACTATGGACGTCAAGTGTCATTTTTGTCATCGCCTGTCACTTTTGTCAACACCGAAAACTTTATCTTATGTTACGTAGTAAATTAATATTTCTATGTTTTTTACATCGGCTAACTGTCATTTAAAAAAAAATCTCAGTGGACAACATGATTTTTATTTAGGTATATTTCTAACAGTATAAATAGGTAGGAAAATGTTATAAACCGCGAATATGACATTTTGCGAATATGATATTTTGAGAATATGGGATTTTTGTGAACATGATGTTTTGAGAATATGATATATTGTGAACATGATGTTCAGAGAATATGGTGTTTTGTGAATATGATATACTGCGACGGAGCGGTTTAATTTGGCATCTAAAATCTAAATGTAAAGGCTTATCAGCTTCCATAGGTAATGTAGAGATGGAGCTTTTATAGGTCTAAAGCTTACTGGCTAGTTTAAAAAAAAACTGGGCGAGAATTGTATTTAGGCGGTTTTTAATCTACTCCATTTGTAATTTAATTATTGTGTTATTATTAATTTCATAGGTGTTGCTCAGGGTTTTTTACTATACCTACTACAGACCTGAATGTATGTGGAATGTATCACAGACTTCTGTATTACAATAGGAATGTATACAATCCATAGATGATAAAATAAATTACCGTTTGCAATTACCTGCGTTTGAGTATTCTATCCTTAAAAATATCCTTATTCTCAGGTATGAACAGGAAGCTGGGCTGGGCCTCAATTGCGCAATTTTATACGGTTTTGGTTTGGTTTTGGTTTTGGTTTAGTTTTGGTTTAGATTTGGTTTAGCTGAAGTAAAAAAGCTATCGCGATATTTTTTTCTGAACGGTTAAATCGCACAACACAGAAAATTCGATCGAACGGACATCAAACGATACGCCAACGTATCTTCCGAAATAAAGCTAAATCGTTACCGTTAATATAATTTGCGCGATACGAATTGTGCATAACGTAACGTTTTTGGTTGTGGTTTTGATTTGGTAGTATCGTTCAAACTTAGGGCGATTGAGGCCCTGGCATAGGTATTGTCTATACGTTGGAGTAACAGACTGCTTAACAAGCGGTGAAACATGATAATACTGCTTGGTGGTCGGTAATGATCGTTACATGAAAATCTGGAATAGACATAAGACATAACAAAGAACCGGATAATCAATGACATTGGCCTTGAAATTCCATGTTACTCCTGCACAAAGTGGGCAGACAACGAGACAACCTATAATATTATTCATTACTAATTAGTTCTTGGGAAAATCCGGCACAATACTCCGATATTTTGTTACACCCTGTATAATTAAATTAGGGTAGTTTTCGCAAAGGTTAATCGAATAATTGCAGTCTCAGGTTGCGAAAACACAAAGGCCAGGTCAGGTTTACTTAAAAAAAAAATTTAGGCAAGTATTAAAGAAACTAATAGTCACTTCAAAATGAATAATTTTAAGATACACTAGTTAGTACCTAAGTTCAAACTAAGCACCATAATTTGGTTAGCGCACTGCTCGAAATATGGACTCCCAATTATGGGGGTTCAGGTTCGAATCCGCACGGACAATATGCCATGTACCAATGAGTTTTTCTAACTTATGTACGTAATACCGACTGCTCTCAAACGGTGAAGGAAAACATCGTGAGGAAATCTGCATACACTGAAAAAGAAATTCTGATGTGTATGTGAAGTCTACCAATGCGCATTGGGCACGCGTGGTGGACTAATGCCCATACATATGCTCCTTGAGGGTAGGCCTGTGCCCTGCAGTGGGACGTTTATAGGCTGATGATGATGACTGCTCGAAATACTTTGGGAGAGTTTACGTATCTAGGTAGGTATTGAAATTACTCTATGTGGAACTGCGATCAAATAAGAAACAGAATAACAAACGACCTAGTTTGTAACTGAAGATGGGTTATTCCAAAATCGATTTGAGATCAGAAGCTGGTCATTAACCTTAATCGTTTTTAGTTTACACATCAATTAATTGTCGGCATAAATCAATAACACTATGGAAAACTATTTAGATTCGAAGTCAATGTACTTAATAAATAAATAATAATAAATAACGCTCACAGGCACATACATTGTAAATTTATAATGATCCCAAGGTAAGCCTTAGGCTTTTTGTTATGGGAATCATACAATAACGGCACAAACATATAACATCCATGACCGAACCGGGATTCGAACCCAGGATTGGTTTGGCAGTCCGGTGTGGCGACCATTACACCAACCGGGTCGTCGACTTATTAGGCAATTACTAGTTTTCTATACAGGGTGTAAGGAAAAGTATCATAAACCTTTAAACCGCATACTCTACCCATCAAACTGAACAACTTTTACTATGGGAGCAACGGAACGGAGCAAAAAAAAAAACTGCTGTCCCATACCTACCATGGTGTAAAGAACTAATAGTGGTGAAGCTCAGCGGTCGCGGCAGGCCAATCGTGCGGGGCGTGCGGGGGCTGGGAGGAGTGCGTTCCGGCCCACGCTGCCTGCGCGCGTACCCTAACAGCGAACTGAGTTAGGGTACGCCCGTCCCCCGCAGCACCCAGCACGCCGCGCGGGTATAGACCCGCAGCGACCGCTGAGCTTCATCACTTATTTTATTTACACTATGCCCATACTATACTCCAATACATACTCGACTCAGATGTATGCAACGGCTGTTTTTAGGGTTCCGTACCCAAAGGGTGAAAACGGGACCCTTTTAATAAGCCTACGTTGTCCGTCCGTTCGTCCGTCCGTCCGTCCGTCCGTCCGTCCGTCTGTCCTACCAATTTAGGGCTGGCTGTAACTTTCGAACCGTAATAGCTATATAGTTGAAATTTTCACAGAATGTGCGTTATTATTGCGGATTTGCTAACAAATAATAAAAAAGTCAAAAAGCTAAAAATTAAGGGGGGTCGTCATACAAGGAACTAGTTTTTATCAACGTTTTTTCTTCTCGCTCTATGGTAAAAACGGTAATATTATACAAGTGTCAAACTTGGTATGATTATAGAGTAAACAACAGTATAACAACAAATAATAAAAACCGGCCAAGTGTGAGTCCTGTTTTACTTTAATATGTTGTGTGGTACGGAACCCTAGGTGCACGAGTAGCCCGATTCGCACTTGACCGATTTTATTTTTTTTGCTCCAATCTGTTTGCTCCCATAATAAAAGTACTTCAGTTTGATGGGTAGAGTACCTATGTGGTTTAAAGGTTAATTATACTTTTCCTTAAACCCTGTATTCTTTTTAGGTTTTGCATTTCCCTTTGTATAAATCATACAGTACCTATCAACATACATTTTATATCACTGGTTTGCCTATCAGGTTTGTTACAGGGTCAATGATCAGACACAAAATATTAATTATCAAAGTATTACATTGGTCGTAATTCCTTCTATCATCGGTGTTTTTTTTATAGCACATGCTTCCTCCACTTCGTTTGAATTTAGATACTCATAACTTTTGATTGAATGTACCGATCGCGATGAAATAAAGTTAAAATATTAATCCAAACTAAGCCATAATATATGCTTTTGTAAAAATCCCAACCAAATCAGTTCAGTAGTTTTAAATTTCTGCTTGCGCAAACAAATAAACAAACAGACGCAAATTCTTTAAAAAAAAAGTAGAATTTGTCTTTTTTTTTATTTGTTTCCAATTAGGGTACGTTATGAAATCTATGAAATACCTTAGACGCCCCTAATTAATAATTCTATAAAAAAAAATGAATTTACATCGGCGCTAAGTTAACAATTTTATTATAATGTTTAAGAAACGTATAGATTTATTATGCATAGATATTGATCTGTTGTAGCAAGGCTTCTGAACACTCCGATGAGGAGTACTGCAGTGAAATCAACATTTTTCATACCGTATGGGTAAATATTTTCTTACATATTCTATAAACTAAAATTCAGAGTTCCAATTTAAACCTTTTACCCTTGGACTTATAAATCAATGTTTTCTCATTAATAAAATATAAAAAAAATGTATAAGAAGGCTTCTACCTGTTAATATGCTAATACTGCAGTGGTCGATGAACGTATTTTGTACCTAATATTTGTTTTGATTGGGATCGCTATAGAGCTGCTAACACCCTTTTTAGGGCCTAGATGTTTTTTATTTTATTTAGCCTTCTCTATGTTTCAATACTGAGGGAAGACTTCAAGGTCGTAGGCGGGGGAGAGGGGAGGGAAACCACTCGCCCAATGTGAATTTCTGGCTACGTCCTTATAAGGTCTATTCCGAACCTTCCTATCTATCTTGGATCCAGTAAATCCAACAAAGTCATTCCTTTAGCACAGTATAAGAAAGAGTATCTAGTACTACGTATAGGGCCACAGGGCCCTGTTTAATAAACGCGACAAGTGACAAGTGACAATTGACAATGACAATTCAGAGTACATAGCTGAGAATGCTAGGACACATGAGGCACTGCAAGTTTAGCGTCATTAGTAACCAGCAATGTACTCTGAATTGTCATTGTCAATTGTCACTTGTCGCGTTTATTAAACAGGGCCCAGTACGGACACTCCCTGCTCCCCACCAATTTTAGCCTCACCCCCTCTAGCAAGAAGTATGCTGAGAAATTCAATCAATGGCGTATTCCTGTCTCGCTCGCCCTCACTCAGTATCGAACAGGCTTACCTCTTCACGCCAATTTTTCCTATTTGTATAAAATTACATATACTGATACATACATATTTTCACGCCTGTCTCCCACTGGGGTAGGCAGAGACAACGGAACGCCACCTGCTACGATCCTGACAAACCTCTCTAGCTTCCTCCACATTCATTAGTCCTTTCATGCATGCTAGTCGGTTTCGGGTAGATCGCAGAACGCGACAAAGCGACATAACTGCCCCATACGCCTCTCTTTAGCTTACGCAAAGTATAACAAAGACGGAGGCACGTCTATATTGTTGTCGTTTACTCGGACGGAGGTGGCATGCTAGACCTATTGAAATTAAATAAAAATATTTGCCATTGGCCCTTTTTAAGACTTTCGATGATAAGCTCAAAACAATGAGACTAGCGCAGTAGCGCAGTGCTAACACTGAAATTCTATACAATCCTGACTCACCGAGCGAGTCATGCGCACTGCAACCCATTTGTTGCTGACCATGACGTAGGTCTTCAGCAGCCAAAGTGTTAAGCACGTCACCAATTTGATCTGCCGATCGACATACAAAATGCGAGACCTTTTTTTAACACTCAAACAGGTTTGCAGGCGGTGCTGGCAGCTCTAAGCACCTCTAAGGAAGAGGTCACTATCCTCGGAGGATGCTGCGTGCGCCCGCGCAGTGCCGCGGCGCCCGCGCACACGTCGCACGCGCTTTCTTGTTTTATATTCAGTTTTTTCGGCAGTAAACGTGTTTCTGTGAGTACAAAGTTTTTATTATAATAATTAATTAATACATTTTTGTTTGGCTCACCATCATTATCAGATCGATGAATCTGAAGTGTTATTTTTGAATCTTGAGATTCAAAATTATGATCGAATGATGCACGATGTCCATTACTTTAGAATAAGAATAAGAATAATATATTTTATTTTTATTAATGCACAAATAAGAATAACATATTTTATTAATGCATAAAAGCCATTTTACAAACGTAATTCTTATAAATAATTGATGCACTAAATGTTAAAATACTAGGCTAGGTATATTGGTAGGTACAGCTGATGCCATGAAAGGCAGGGACTACCTGCTACTTTATTTCGACATTTTCTATACTGCTGATGAATTTCAAAAATCGCACTCCAGGAGTGCGATTTTTCAAAGTCAAATTAGCAGTAGAAAGATGCATATCTCCACAGTAGTTTTGACATTTTCAGCGGCTGAACTTAGCGAATGAGATTCAAAAATCGCACTCCAGGTCTCTTTTTTTCTCTGGACCTCTAGTGCGGCATAATTTATGAGCTTAGAAACTACGAGTATACTACATTTTAAATAGCAACGAAATTTTAAGGCTATTTTGAATTACGGAAATAGAGATTTGAAACACTTACTCTAACTTAATCATAGTAGCTTCAGTAACTTCCAAGATATGTCAGATAGTATATCTGACTAATAAATAAATTATATTTGTTAATCAGAATTGGCCAGAATGCAAAATTGGAAAATCGGAAAATCTTTTCGTCCTTATTTGGAATGAAGCATAATCAATTTTACCGACTTCAATAATTTTCATATTATACATTCAACGTAAGAGGAGTAAAAGAAAAAAAATGAATTAGGAATGGAGGGAAATGAAAATGTACGAAGGGAAGTATGTTATCTCATCTGCCATGCAGGGGACAGTCGGTTCAAACCCAGTGAAGAGCAGACTTCAACTTTTTGATGTGATCTTTTTGCTAGAAGTGGAAATTTTTAGTTAATTTTTATTTGGTCCAAAAGGGGGACAGGTCCCCAAAGAAACGTACAGTGAACACATATAAAACTACATGGAAATGTAATGCCAGGAGTGCTATTTTTGAAAGTCATTCTTTGAACTCAGCAGTTGTAAATGTCAAAATTAGTATGGAGATACGCATCTTTCTATTGCTGATTTGACTTTAAAAAATCGCACTCCTGGAGAATGATTTTTTAATGTCAAATCGGCAGTAGAAAGATGAGTATCTCCATAGTAATTATTTGACATTTACAACTGCTGAGTTCAACGAATGAGATTCAAAAATCGCACCCCAGTTATTAAATTAGCACAAAGTAACGTATTATTTATATTTTATCTCTAACTATTACTGAGATCAATTTTTACCAAGACTAACTTTTTATTTTCTCATCAAATTACAATTACTAAACTCTTCTAAAACAGCAGATTTCCGCGTCTTATAATATCTGTATTTTCCTCATATTATGGCACTTTGTATGTGACTATACGTACTTACATTGAAATACGCCTAGAGTTATAGATAACAATCAAGCAAGTTTAAGATAGTTCTAAGCAACCTACGAGCGTTGCTAAATAACGGTACTTGTAGGAATTCGCGCTGTTTACTATCAGAACTGTACCTACTACATCTACAGAGTTGTTTTTGGTGTAAGCAGAGACCATTGCTATTACAGATACAGTACAGCACAGCACAGCACCAAACATGCGTCTATATCTATCTATCTATCTATATCTATCTATCTATCTAAACTATTATAAAACTGTAAATAGAGAAGTGTGTCGTACATTAAAGATATTTACAAAAATGATTATGATATGGTTTTTTTTTAGGTGTCCCTGACTCCAATTAACTGTTTTTTAGAATTGTTGTCTGTCTGTTTGTTTGTTTGATCGAGAATCACGCAAAAACTACTGAACCGATTTTGATGTAACTTTTTTTGTTTCATAGCTTATGATCTAACTTAAAATTAACTCTAGTACCTACTATCACGGAATATATAAGAGTTTACCTAATATTATAAAACTGTAAATTTAATTTTTTTTTGCTTTGTCTGTTTGTTCGAGCATCACGTAAAAACTACTGAACCGATTTTGATGAGACTTTTTTGTTTGATAGCTTATGATCTGACTTAAAATCTGGTATATATTTGTGCGGACGAAGTGGCGGGTTAACGCTGTATCATAATAATTATGAAAGCAATGATTCTGACCTCCAGCAGGAAACCAACTTCCAACTTATTGCTTAACGAAAACCGCCATCCATCGGATTTATCCGGGAGACCAACCAACAGCAGATACGTGCTTTCTGAAGCACGGAGCTCGAGATGGCCAATCCAATAGCACCGATCCCCCTACCCAATCCTCGGCGTATACAGGGTGAAATTGATATCATTAGCATCCTTTTATTTTAAACTAAGAGTCTACCCATCAAACTGAACAACTTTTACTATGGGAGCAAACAGATCGCAGCAAAAAAAAAAGTCAGCTGTTCCATACTAAACTGCAATGCCTACTCGACCCAAATGTATGCAACAACTGATTATTTTTTTGTTCCAATCGGTTAGCTCACATAGTAAAAGTTGTTCAGTTTGATGGGTAGACTCTTAGTTTAAAAGGGTGCTAATGGTATCAATTTCACCCTGTATAGCCAGCAACGTTCTATGCCGAGATCCGTACCCATTCTGGGTGCTCCTAGGTCGGTTGCTTATGTTCATTGACTAGCTCGGTAGCCCCTTCGTGGTTCCTGGAATAGTCAGCAGTGATAATAGCAGCTGCTCTCTGAGAAATGCTGTGTCAAGTGCGAGTCGGGCTACGCGCACCGAGGGAGTGTTTCGTACCACACCACCACAAAACATAATTATTAACATACAAAAAAAAATATTTTTTTTCTCCGGGACCTTTAGCATGAGACCGACTTACTCTTGGCCAGTTTTTATTATTTCTTGTTATACTGTAGAGTTTGCTCTATAATCACACCAAGTTTGACGGTTGTATGTATTACCGTTTTTACGATGGAGCGAGAAGAACAAGCGTTGATAAAAACTAGTTTCTTGTATGAGGACCACCCTAAATTTTTATTATATGTTAGAAAATCCGCTGTAATAACGCATATTCTGTGAAAATCTCTTGAAATAGAAATAGATATATTCCTTATTGTGAATCATAGGTAATAAAATAACATAATTGATGACACTATTAGGCTGCCTGTCCATTGAAGCTGTGTGAGTTGTGCGAGCTGTGTAGCTGTGTTCTTTAACCAATCAGGAGCTCCTGAAGTGCGATTTTTGAAAATCATACAAGCGACTTGGCAGTAGAAAATGTCAAAATTACTATGGAGATAATGCATCTTTCTACTGCCAATTCGCTCGTATGATTTTCAAAAATCGCACTTCTGATTGGTTAAAAAAACACAGCTACACAGCTCGCACAGCTCGCACAGCTTCAATGGACAGGCACCCTTACTATGGTATAGTTCAGCTATTTTCCGCTACATGGGCATACAATAGTGGTAAGCATTCTTCAGTTCATACGTTACAGCCCTAAATAGGTAGGACAGACGAACGGACAACGTAGGCTTAGTAATAGGGTCCCGTTTTCACCCTTTGGGTACGGAACCCTAAAAAGGCCCTTCCAAATACTGACGATACTTGGTGGTATTGGTGTTCATGTCCAATACCAAAGCTCCACTAAGCTATCGAACGCCACGACATTGTAAACAACTTTATTTATCCAAAACGTGTTTCGATTGATCGAAAATAATTCTCAGGTCAATTCCCTTTGTATGGAGTTAAAAAATAAAAACGATTTGCAACCAGTCTCGTTAGTCTTCCGAATACTTTTTTATGTTGATCAATAAACACGGTGATAAACTTTCGTTCGTTGAACGGAAAAGGTTTCGGGTTAACTTCATCGGAATCTGCGGTCCTTTGAAAATGTTATCAAAATTGTTCAGGTTGTTTTATGATTCTGTTACTAGTTGTAAAAGTTTGGTCGGTGTTAAGGGGCTACCGCCCGGTTTTACCGTGAAATTGGGTAGCTTTGCAACCATTTTATACATTAACTACCCAAGCACTTTTTAAGCAGAAAACAAAACTAAACAATCTGCAGGACATGAGAAGTCGTTTGGTTTTTCTCGAAATCTATTTTAATAAATAAAACTGAAGAAAAAGGAATTTAAAGTCACCCCTTTTTTCCAGTTGTAACCATGTAACTCTTACAATGTTGATCGGAAGAAAATAAAAATTAACAATTTAATTTAATTTATTGACGAAGCCTGTTGTGGATGTGAGTGGTGTACCTATTACCTTTGACGAAGCCTGTTGTGGATGTGAAGGTTGTACCTATTGCCTTTGACAAAGCCTGTCGTGGATACGCACTTTGTACTTTTCGTTTTAAATAAATATTTAATTTATTTATTTAGGGTTACCAACAGATGAAACACCTTACAAACTCAAGAAACTACATAAAATTAGGCAAACATTGTATAAAATACAAGGACAAGATACAATACAATTATATGGCAATTATATTTAGAATGATTTGTTTTTTTATTTTTTTTAGATTCATAAAAATTCATCCCATATTATAAAGAAAACTGTTAAATTCTAACCGGATCCACGCCCGAGCTCGTTCACATCGATAAGTAGTATGGAAAGTCGTGGTCCCGGGCGGATAAGGCCTTAAGGATATTCTATTTTATGTTTATCTTTTCTTTTTTCTTTTTTCTTATTGTGAATGTAAATGAGTTTAAGTATAAATTTTATTATGATTATGTAAACTTGACGTACCTAGTGTAGCATTCTCTGTTACAAGGCCAATAAAATTCTGATTTCTGATTTCTGATTTCTGATATCCGCTTGGATTTGGATAAGGTGCTTTAATATTTCGTCCACTATCCAATAGGACTGGCGACGGGTTCACTACTGGACGTTTCCAAACAAAGAGATAGCCTCACCAGAAACTCCCGGTAACCGTAACCGATAGCATATGCGTGCATGAGCGTATTAGATTACAAGCTTATTATATCAAATAAACCGGTCGATGCACATCAATTTGGTTTACACACAAATTTATTTTCGTCTACTAGACACGTGTCTAGTAGACATACAGAGTTGCAAGTGGTCGATTCTGTTGATCCTGTGTTATACACGAATTAAAACCAATTTCTAGATTCAACTTAACCGTAGATTTCTAGATTTCTAGAGGGGTCTTAGAACCTTACAACCAATTTTGATTAAGAGTTGAAATCTTTGAGACACTATAACTTTAAAACTCTACATTTTAACTAAAATCTGACAAGATACAAGCGTAGAGATTACTTACTAGATAGTTTCTGAATAATTTCATTGACTTTAGTTGGTTAATATTGAAAATATAACCAAACTTCGTTTGTATGGAGCGCGCAGCAAAAACTAAGCAGGAAATATAAAGTTGTCGGAAGTCTGAAACTTTGCTGATTTCTGTGAATAATTATAATTTTGTTTATTTAGGACTTTAAATTCTGTTTGTATTTCTTAATCATTGTAAATATTGTTTTGTTTCAATTCCAGTAAAACGAGATGGGTGGGTCCACGATACTCCTGGGGAAGGCCTTCCTCACAATCATGCTGATAAATATGGTAAGAATATGAAATAATAATATTATTAAATTACTGCATACGCCGGAGAAGAAATTCTGATGCGTATTTAAAGTCCCCCAAACCGCATTGTGCACGCTTGGTGGACTACCGCCCATAATATAGGGTGTAAGTGATAGCCTAGCAAATACTAAAACGGTAAACTCAGATCATCATACTGAATAACTTTCACTATGGAGCCTACCGTATGAAACGCGAAAAAAAATCAGCTGCCCCATACATCTTAGTCGGGTAGGTACAGCAGTTTTGTATGGGACAGCTGATTTTTTTGCGCGTTTCCTGAGGTAGGCATCATAATGAAAGTTGTTCAGTTTGATGGCCTGAGTTCACCGTTTCAGTGTTTGCTAGGCTGTCACTTACACCCTGTATACTCTCGTTGAAGGTTGTCCTATGCCCTGAGATAGGATTTTTTAGGCTGATAATAATGATGATAATGGTCTATCAGACAGATTAGCTGCATAGTCTCAATCGAACACAGAATTCTAGTCCGGACTGTCCGGACTTAGGTATATTTAGTTTTTGATGACTAGAGAACGATATACGGGGTGTTTGGGTAAACAGTTGCATTACTTTAAGGGGTGATTGTACTGAACAACTTTCCCTATAAAAACAACAGGAAAAAAAATTTGGACTTCCTATACTATGCTGATCGAAACGCTGATCGAACTTTTGTATGAAAAGTCGTTTTTTTTTCGCGAATTTCCGATAGGTTTCTTAGGGAAAGTTGTTCAGTATCATGGGTAAAATCACCCCCTAAAGTTATGCAACTGTTTACCCTAACATCCTGTAGAATACAATAATCAATTAGCATATTGGAGATAAAGTTAAGGATTGGATTGGATTGGATATGGACGATGAATTTTTAAACTCCAGGGCCTCTACCCGCACATTCGAACTTCGCAATTGCATGAACATTTTCGTTCCAATGTCAACTCTATTCCAATGAAGTGCGGACCGAAACAGTGGCGATATAGCGAACATCGAAGGTGCGGGTACAGGGCCAGAATAAACTCAATTTTTTCGGAACAAAGTAAACTGTTGGCTTTCAACAACTAATACATATTCATCGGGTCAACACTTTCTTTGAGAACAAGGAGGACAATACACAATGAATCCTCACCTCACTTGAAATAACAAGATTTCACTTTCGGACATGCACCTTATACGGTCAAGTTGCGATATGGTAGGTATAAAGTGGTTTTGTCAACTCTAAAGAAGTCGGTTAAAAACTAACAAAACAGCGCTGACTCTACGGCCCAAAGTCAAACTGCAGTACTTTATTGTTTCTGCAGTTAACATTTTATTTTATTAATGTATTTGTTTGTACCTACTATTAGTAAAGTTAAACGTTGTGTGTCGCTGTAACCAATACGAACTGTAATTTTAATAATGTAAACAAAAGTCAAGAGGAGTGTGTTTGGTATCAGTAAGACGGACACAACCTGCGTGTAGTGCCCAGAGCTATGCCCAGCACACAAGGGCGGATCCAGGATTTCATATTGGGGGGGGCCCTCGGCCGACTCAGGCCACGTATTAAGATATAAAAAAATTAAGTTAGAGACACAGACCCGAGACGTCTTGTGTGCACGACAGAACATAGAACGATCATTTGTACATAGTTTTTTTGTCTCAATTTACTTTACTTTGTTTTGATTAGTTATAGGATAGTTGTTTTGTATTGTAAGCCGTAATTTCTTATTAGGATTAGGGCCTAGTACATAAGTTATGTAAATAGTTAGAATAGGGCTTGTATTTCATTGTTTAAGTGATTTCCCTTGAGATTCCTACCCCAGTTAGATAGGTACACATTTCCCAAGTTAAATTAGCACATAGTTTCATCAGATTTTAAAGTAAATAACACGATTAGCTTACATAACTCCAGTTAGAATTAACCCTGATTAGACTTAGTATCTCATTACAAGGGGAGGAACTTAAGAGAAATCAACGTTAGAAAGAGACAGTGCAACTGTCCCTGTCGGCGCATACAGGCGAGCGAGGGGGGCCCCGACTCCCGCGAATCCGCGGTATGCGGAAGCGGGGGACGGGGTCATATAAATATTGAAATCTTTCGCGCGCGCTCCTCACTTAGGGATCCGCAAAAATTCAAAAGTATCGATACTTACTCGATACTGGTATCGCAGAAGAAAGTATCGATACCGATAAAAGTATCGAACCAAAAGAATCGATACTACTCAGTATCGAGTACTTTTTTGATCACCTTAGAAACTGTAAATAATCGCAAAAAAAAGGAATAAACAAGCTCATACTCAATCTATTATTATTTATTTTAAAAACATTCAAAATTACCATTATAATTATCATTTAAGAATCATTATATCAATTAAAATAATCAAATGGACTTTTATGTCGTAGAGCAGAGAGCAGGGGAAAATATTAGTGTTTTAATAAAAATACTGATTTAGAGTGCATGTAAGTACAGTACTCTTCTGCATAGTAAAAACTAAAATTAATTTTTAAGTCCCCAATCTTCTTCGATGCAATCAGACTTATAAAGTAATTTGTCGATACATACGCGATAACGCGACCCAGTGAACCGGTTCCGAGTCGCTGTCACCGTCGCTCCAGCTTTCGAAAAAAGCCTTTCAGATGGGGCTGAAATGCCTGGTATTAACAAATACTGACTTTCCAAACCATATAATTTTGGAAAAACTGCTTTCAGCTCACTCCAATGATTAAATGGTTCAGACTTTCTAGAGGACATCGTTACACGTCCGAAAAAGAAATGGTGACTGCGTAAAACTACACGTACACGTACACTAGCGAGGTGAAGAGACAAAAGTATCGAGTATGTGAAAAAGTATCGATACCTAGTAAAGTATCGGAATCAAAGTATCGAGTACAAAAATACTAGGTATCGAAGAGAAAGTATCGATACTACTCAGGTATCGATACTTTTTGCGGATCCCTATCCTCACTCTGTTTTGCGCCGGCAGACAATGAGAATGATATGTTTGGATGTTAGAAAATAAGTAAGTAAGTAATGAACATTGTTTCTTTGTTGTAGAATGTAAGATTGAGATAGAAATAAAGAGATTTTAGTCATGGGGAAGAGTGCGGGGTGAAGGGGAGTGGTCGCTCGAAAATCGTATATAAGAAGCGCCGATTCGGCGCAGATTCAGTCCGGATCCAGCACTCGAGAAGAAAACATCTTGAAGAAAGAAAACTCTCTGCGACCACTAGCCCTCTCTGCCCCACCCTCCAGCCTGGCTCACATTCGGAAGATTTCATCGGCATTTTCACTGAAGAAACGAAACCCCCTACTTACAGTCCACGCTCCACATTTGGTCCTTCAGGAGCCGAATCAAGAAGAACCTGCGAAAATTGAAGAGATATTGAAGAAATTTGAAGAGATTTTGAAGAGATTTTTGAAGAATTGAAGATGCCGATTACCACACGCAGCCAGTCTGGTAAAGAGGGCGACGGGTCGCAGACCACGTCGCGGAACGCGTCAAACCCCACCACGAGCGCCGAGTCAAGCGCCACCGGGTCCGGAACCACCACGACGGCAACGAACACGACGTCGTCGGGCACCGCCGCTACGTCGTCGGGCACCGCTGCGACGTCGCAAGAGACAATGAAGCCGCCGTCGAAAGCGCCGTCGAGAGCACCGTCACGTCGTTCTACCGCCTCCCGCAAGAAACTCCTCGCGGAGCTGGAGGCCAGGGAGCGCCTGGCGGAGCTGGACAGAGAAATCGCGAAGCTTCGTCTAGCGAAGATCCATGCAGAAGCTGAATCGTCGGACGAAGAAGAAGAAGAGAACCAAGAAAAAGAAGAATCCTCCGTTCGAGTCGAAGAATGGTTGAAGAAACAAGAAGAAGAAAGAAGAGCGACGTCACCCCCGCCCCGCACGCAGCGGGAAGCGCCACGGAAGGATGGACGAGGACAGGGCGATCACCGCGGTGATCACCAGGGCAACGAAGAGCCCCGGCCTGCGCGTCAAGACATCTCTGAACTGGCGGCGGCCATCACCCAGGCCATGAGATCTGTTACGAGGGAGGCGCCGAAGTACATTCAAGAATTACCCATCTTCAACGGACAATCGAACGCGTGGCTGCCATTCAAAGCGGCGTACGAAGACACGGCAAGAGGATTCTCCGACACCGAGAACATAGCAAGAATAAGAAAAAGTCTCCGAGGCATCGCGCTAGAAGCGGTCCAGAGCCTGCTCCTATCCAACCCGGAGCCGAGCGTCATCATCGCCACGCTCGAGAGAAGATTCGGTCGCCCTGAAGCTATCGTCATGGGCGAAATGGAGAAGATCAGAACACTTCAGAAGGTAGGAGACAACCCACGCGATCTCATCGTGTTCGCTAACAAGATAGCGAACATCGTCGCGACCGTAGAAGCACTGAAGAAAATCCATTACCTGTACAATCCCGAAATGGCGCGAAACGTGATTGAAAAATTGTCTCCGATCATCAGAAGCAAATGGTTCGACTTCGCCGCCCGAAACAAAGAAGACGTTCCTGAGCTGAAGCGACTGGCCACCTTCCTGAACGAAGAAGCAGACAAATGCGGCGCCTACGCTTCACTTGAGACCGTCACAGAAGAAAAATCGAAGAAAAGACAAGAAAGAACATTCAATGTGAACACGCTACGCTGCCCAGCCTGCAACGGACCACACAACCTACCTGACTGCAAGAAATTCGTAGCTGCCAGCACGGACGAGCGGTGGGAGATAGTGAAGAAAAGTCGTGTTTGTTTCCGCTGCCTGCGCAACAACCACCGCCACGCCGACTGCAGAGCCAAGGTATGTGGTCATCAGGGTTGCACCATATCGCATCACAAACTTCTTCATCAGTCGAGACCGAAGATCGAAGAACCACGTAGCGAAGAACCACCGCGTCGCACACAAGAGCCGCCGCATCGCGAAAAAGTCGGCTCTACGTACGAAGACACGAATAACACGGCGAGCAACGGCACCGCACGGCGCGCTTATTTGAAAATCGTTCCTGTAGTTCTCACCGCACCCAACGGAAAGGAAGTAGAAACGTTCGCGCTACTCGACGAGGGCTCTACAATCACCATCATCGACGAGAAAATTACACAAGAACTCAACGTCGACGGGCCCACCGATCCAATGAACGTCCGTGGTGTGAGCGGGAAGGAACTACAGTACCCGAAAAGCAAGCGCGTCGACCTGAAAATCCGCGGGAAATACGCAGACGAAACATGCGAGCTACGCGACGTGCGCACCGTGCGAGAGCTCGACTTCGCTTCTCAGAGGGTCGGCAGAAGAGACATCGAAGATTGCCCGCACCTGAATCAAATTCGAGACGAGCTGGTATACGAAGAGGCGCATCCGAAGCTACTCATCGGGCAAGACAACTGGGATTTAATTATCTCAGGCGCGGTGCGAGCGGGACGGAAAGACAAACCCGTCGCATCGTACACGAAGTTGGGATGGGTTCTTCACGGCTGCCGCTCATCCATGACGTATCCAGAAACCTTCTGCGGTCACCTAACCGTCGTTCGAAACAACGAAGACAACGTAGAGAGAATTACGAACTATTTCAAGTTGGAATCGATCGGAGTAGAAAAACCGACAGAGAAGAGCGATCCCGAGCAGCTGGTATTGAAAATGTCAGAAGAAACAAGCCGCAGCCTGCCCGACGGACGCTTCGAGACGAGATCGACAGTACAGCAGTTCGCCGCCAACCCGCGTGTCGCCACCGTCGCTATCGGCGGGAGAGAGACAGAGAAAACACAAGAAATCTTACGTGACGCGACGACGAACTGCATCGATCTGAAGTCGAACACTCGAAACATCGAAGTTCCGAAGACAGAAGAAAGGGAGACATGTCTCGTCACCCATCAGCGACCTGACCACGCTCACCTTCCTCAAGTCGAGCGTTTTTCCTCGTTTTCACGTTTGCTACGAACTACGGCGCGCGTGCTACAGTTCGTCGACCTATGCAGAAGAAAGAAAAGTGCATCGAACCGAAAACGAACGCGAGAAAACAAGAAAAACGACTCCGATTGGAAAACTGATAAGAAGACTGATAAGAAAGCACGCAAGAACGAGACGACACACGCGAAGAAAAGAGATAGCAACATCATCGGAATCGAGGCGCACTATCTCATTCGCGCCGAGAAACTGTGGTGGAAAGCGGTACAAGAAGATTGTTTTTTCGAAGAATTACGTCGAGTAAGGAGCTGCGCAGCGCCTCAGCCTGGAGACAGACTATCGGCGCTATCAGTAGTGGTCGGCGAAGATGGAGTTCTGCGCCTCAGGGGAAGAATCCACGCTTCGCCTGACATCGACGAAGAGACGGCCAGCCCGACTGTACTCGACGGGAAACATCTTTTTACGCGACTGTACATTCAACACGTACACGAGCGGCTACACCACGGCGGTATCGAGACCGTAGTGAACGAGCTACGAGAAAGAACATGGATAGTGAAGATACGACCGACAGTGCGTGACGTCATCAAGCGCTGTCGACGATGCAAGCCGAGTAGAGCGAAGCCCGCCTCCCGGGCCACCGGTAACCTGCCTCTGGCGCGTGCATCTCACCACGCACGCCGCCGAGGCGAACGAAGTAAATCTCCGCCCACTGACACACGGGGCGGTGACGCCGAGGCGCTCACACCCAACCACATCCTGTTGGGACCCAACTCGCACGTCCCACCACCTGGCGAGTTCACCGCAGACGACCTCACCGCGCGCAAGCACTGGCGGCGCGCACAACGCCTGGCTGACGTCTTCTGGAGCCGCTGGGTCAAGGAGTACCAGCCGCTACTCCAACACCGGCGGGAGCCTCGCACGACCGGCGCGCCACCCGCTGTCGGCGACCTGGTGCTCATCTGCGACCCCAACCTGCCGCGCAACACATGGCCGAGAGGACGCATCATCGCAGTCTACCCAGGGCGAGACGGCGAGGTGAGGATCGTGGACGTCGAGACCAGCAACGGGCACGTCCTCCGAAGACCGACCAAGAGGATCGTCGTGCTTCCTGTTGGATCGCAGAGCTGCGACGGCGGGAGAAATGTGCACGACAGAACATAGAACGATCATTTGTACATAGTTTTTTTGTCTCAATTTACTTTACTTTGTTTTGATTAGTTATAGGATAGTTGTTTTGTATTGTAAGCCGTAATTTCTTATTAGGATTAGGGCCTAGTACATAAGTTATGTAAATAGTTAGAATAGGGCTTGTATTTCATTGTTTAAGTGATTTCCCTTGAGATTCCTACCCCAGTTAGATAGGTACACATTTCCCTAGTTAAATTAGCACATAGTTTCATCAGATTTTAAAGTAAATAACACGATTAGCTTACATAATTCCAGTTAGAATTAACCCTGATTAGACTTAGTATCTCATTACAAGGGGAGGAACTTAAGAGAAATCAACGTTAGAAAGAGACAGTGCAACTGTCCCTGTCGGCGCATACAGGCGAGCGAGGGGGGCCCCGACTCCCGCGAATCCGCGGTATGCGGAAGCGGGGGACGGGGTCATATAAATATTGAAATCTTTCGCGCGCGCTCCTCACTCTGTTTTGCGCCGGCAGACAATGAGAATGATATGTTTGGATGTTAGAAAATAAGTAAGTAAGTAATGAACATTGTTTCTTTGTTGTAGAATGTAAGATTGAGATAGAAATAAAGAGATTTTAGTCAAGGGGAAGAGTGCGGGGTGAAGGGGAGTGGTCGCTCGAAAATCGTATATAAGAAGCGCCGATTCGGCGCAGATTCAGTCCGGATCCAGCACTCGAGAAGAAAACATCTTGAAGAAAGAAAACTCTCTGCGACCACTAGCCCTCTCTGCCCCACCCTCCAGCCTGGCTCACATTCGGAAGATTTCATCGGCATTTTCACTGAAGAAACGAAACCCCCTACTTACAGTCCACGCTCCACATCTTGTATACATACATAGAAAACTAAAACAATCAGCCCCGGATCTACGATTTTTCCGAGGCGGGGCAAAAACATGAGATTGGCGCCGCGCCTCCTCTACAACAGAGTAGCAATCATTTTTTCTTAGGGAGGCCAGGTCCAGGTTGAGTGGTTGCAATAAAACGTTTAACATAGAGCGAGCGAAGCGAGCTCGAGATTTTACTGCAATATGATTAGGTCGAGTCAAAAATTCGCAATATGATCGAAGTCTGCGATAAGTAATTTCTATACAACAAAAAAACCAAGAGCGAGCGAAGCGAGCTCGATATTTCACTGAAATATAATGAGATAACTGCAATAAGATCTAAAAGCAAGGGCGAGCGAAGCGAGCTCGAGATTTCACTGCAATATAATGGGATGACTGCAATACGATCTTAAACCAAGAACGAGCGAAACAAGCTCGAGATTTCGTCACTGCAATATAATGAGATGTCTGAAATCAGGAACGAGATTTTTTTGCAAAATTCTCAAGTCGATGCAATATTTTTTTTCCATCTTGATTTTGGCGCCCCCTAAACCTGCCGCCCGGGGCGTGTTCCCCGGTTTGCTGTTAAATCTTTAGGATTATATTATGTCTATAATCCTAAAGATTTCTGACCACAGCCTTTTTTTAATTATTGTACCGACACAGGTACAATAATTAAAACAGAAACATAGAGCGAGCGAAGCGAGCTCAAATTTTTTCCGCTCTACGAATTGGTTATGGACAGAGCTCAATCAATCTATGCCCTAGTAAAGTGCCGTCATTACTCAGCCTCGAAATTCAATGCAATCCGCAGAGGTCCGTGGGGGGGGGGGGCCATGGCCCCCTGCCCCCCCCCCCCTGGATTCGCCCTTGCCAGCACATCACTCATACCGCATGTATCGGAACCGAATTTATTGAATAAATATATTTGTATTTGTATTTAAACTCAAACTCAAAATAATGTATTCAATGTTAGGAACTTTAGGGGTCCAGTTATTAGAAGTGGGTTTTGGCCTCTGGAGATTGAACTTTTACAGATTCTGCACAACCTCTCTTGCCCTCTTGCTCTTGGTGGCTTGAAGCTTACGGTGCTAAAACAAAATCGCTTTTATCTGTTAAATAAATTAAAGTTATGTGCTTTAAGAGGGCTATTCGAGTCCAGTGGCGCCCTTGTCACAATAATAAAGATTTCTTAACAAAGAAAGCCTAAATTAAAAAAGTGCTCAACAGATAAAAAATATTTGTATGATGAATATGAATATTTGTACCCGAGTCATGGATGTTTGTATTTATATATATGTATTCTATATCGTTGTCTAGTCATCATAATACAAGTCCAGGCTAGATTCTGGTACTTTAAATGTGACTAGATAATTTGTGTGACATTGTCCAAGATATTTATTTATATTATTTATTTATTTCTTTTTTCAAAATTTGTATGTGTCAGACCTTTAAAAAACCAATAAAAGTATTATATGAAAATACCTTGAAGGCTTTTGTAGTTTATCTGTTGAGCACTTTTTTAATTTAGGCTTTCTTTATTAGAATTTTTTTTATTGTGATGAGGGCGCCTTAAAGGGGGGCTCTTAAATCGTTACCAAATTTTATTAATTGTAAATAATAAAGGTATTGGTACAAACTTGATCCAAACTTTAGGTAGACTCTTAGTTTAAAAGGATGCTAATAATATCAATTTCAACCTGTATATGGGCGTTAGTCCACCACGCGTGTCCAATGCGTTGGCGGACTAGTGCCGGCCATGGAACGACAATTTTAAATCCGTCTCAACCACTGTCTAATGGGACTATTCGGTACCAACTACTTATCGTGCCTTCCGTAGCGTAGAGGCGCTCGAGATTAAACACTAAACGGTCACCCATCCAAATACTGACCGGACCTGAAGTTGCTTAACTTCGATGACCATTTCCAATACGCAATCGTCACTACGCCACCGAGCGCCTCACAAAATATTTCAAATTCAAAGCCGTATTTTCTGTTAAAGTAAAAAGTAGCATTAAATTTAATTAAAAGGGACTAATGAAATAAGTGATTAAGGTCACAGATAGAAGCCTCTTCAACTTCGGAATTAAGTACATTTTGTTAATTTAAAGTAATTAGGTGATTTTAAATTGCCTAATAATGAATGAGTCTGTTGAAATACGACGAACAATTTATAGCATAGCCTCTACCCGCACATTCTAACTTCGTAATTGCGTGAACGTTTTCGTTCCAGTGTCAACTCTATGAATGAAGTGCGGACCGAAACAGTGGCGATATATCGAACATCGAAAGTTTTGTCAAACAAAATATATTTTAAGTACTTCAATAGGACTGCCTCCGTTGTCTAATGGTTAAGAGCATTGGGCTCTCGACACGGAGGTCGTGGGTTCGATTCCCACGGGGGATACCTAGTGATTATGTCACTTTGTGCGTTTTTCCCCAGTTGTTTAGGACATTGCAGGCTGAATCACCTGATTGTCTGAAAAGAAAAATGATTCCGCGCTTCGGATGGCTCGTTAAGCCGTTGGTCCCGCCTACTATCTCTAGTGGTAGTAGGTAGTCGTTACATAAAAACCACGTCAGAGGCTGTAAGGCGGTCTGAAAAAACTCTGACACCAGGGCTCTGCCCACACGATAAGAAGAATAGGAAAGTCTTTCTGAATATAAGTTACGTAATATACTGAAGGAAAACATCGTGAGGATAGGTACCTGCATACGATAAAATTGTGCACGCGTGGTGGACTAACGCCCTCAAGGAGAAGCCAGTGTTAGGCCCGTACCGCGCCATGCCCAGCAGTGGGACTTTTATAGGGCGACGATGAAGATGATATATATGTAGCAAAGTTTCTGCCCGCCCCAAATCGAAAACACGCCGTTAGTTTATGTATGTATCAAACTATGTGAAAAAATATTTTATGATAAATGATGATGATGAATGATTTTATGTTTTTTTTTTTTTTTTTATTTAAGATTTTTTTTTAAAGATTTATCTTTACAATAGCCTTTGTATTTGTCTTGTTCAAATATTAATATTTTACTATTTTCTCGTAGGTAAACTACAAAATGAATTGTTAATTAAAATAAGAAAATCATCATATTATTTTACTTTGAATTTTAAATGATTACTTTTAGATTTACTTAGCGAAAACTAAAATACTTACTCTTTGTACTTTGTTCTATTTGCAAAATCAAACATTTTTCATTTCATTAAAGCAAAGATCCTTGGTCACCTTTGGTCACCCATAAATCGTAATCTCCAGTCAATTAATTTAACATCACAACCATTCCCCAGGTGGACTCAGCAAAACAACAAGTCCAGCTCTCCGACTCCTACCTACCAGTAGCCATGCAGGTGATCGCCCACCTAACAGACCAGATGGCCTTCGAGGCCAAAGACGAGCCGCAGAAGCCCCAAGCCGACCCAACCGTCAAGCCAACGACGAAGCCACCTAGCTGGACGAGGCCACCCACGAAGCCGTCAACGAAACCACCGTACCTCTGGACGAAGCCACCTAGCTCCGCCACGAAGCCACCTAACGTGTGGGTTCAGCCTGTGAAGACGACTCGAAAGCCGTATGTAGCTGATGCTGAAAATCGACCTTTAAATGGAGGATGGTGGATGAGCTATGGTTTGCTTTCGAGGTTATGGTTCTGCTTTTTCTGACTATGCTCATATATTCCGAGAGATAAGTGTACTTTTTGCAACCATCAGCAGCAAGGCTGATTCTGTGTTTATGGGGTGTAGAGCATCTCTGTGATGGGGATGGACCAGGTCTGCCTGCATAACTCCAGTCGGTTTAGGAATTACTGATGATTAAAGGCCTGTAAAAAATTAACGATCAGCTGCACGGCTGATCGTATGATATTGTTATAGTATGCACTATAGGTATATGAACAGTACAAAAACTGACATGGTTCATCAGTCGGTTTAGGAGATACAGCCTTTCAAAGGTCTGTACTTTGACTGACTGTATCTCCTAAACCGACTGACAGAACTTGACAGTTTTTGTACTGTTCACATAGCTACAGTGCATACTACAACAATATCATACGATCAGCCTTGCAGCTGATTGTAATTTTTTTACTTTAATCATCAGTAACTCCTAAACCGACTGGAGTTATGCAGACAGACCTGGTCCATCCCCGTCACAGAGATGCTCTACACCCCATAAACACTGAATCAGCCTTGCTGCTGATGGTTGCAAATAGTACACTTATCTCTTATACTAATAGCGTAAATACAATAAAGTGGGTGCGCTTAGTGGCCGCCTTGGGTCTATGCTTGCGCGGAGTGCGGGGGGGTTCGCGCGGTGTGCGGAGGGGTGAGGCACCGGCCGTTGGGGTACAGCGCGCAGGTGAATCGGTACTGGTACCGCGCCCCCCGACACCCGCAGCCCGTGCACGATAGGCCTGGAGCGACCCGAGACCGCCCACATATTCACTTTGCTATGCTGTTAACTTGGCTTACTTTCTTTCTTATTCTGGGTTTAGTCCATTCAACTGTATATATCTGTTTACGGGGTGTGAACTGTGAACTTGAATCATGAAATTGAAACACTTTCAATATTGAATCAATGAAAAAATCGTGAAAAAAAATCTGCTGTTTCATACATTTCGGGCGAGTGGCCTTTGACACTTTCTATGGAACAACACTTTTTTCTTCGCTATATCGATGTTGACTTCATGGTGAAAGTTGTTCAATTAGATTGTCTGAAGCACCCTTAATGTATGTTACGCAATCAATTTAACACCCATTATTTATGACGCTATAAAGTCAACTATGTAGTTGGCTGTATTAAAGTATCTGACCTCTCTGAAAGGGTAAACTATTGATGATCAGAAGAAGAATAACAGTCTAGCTGATTTATCTTGAGATGGTATGTAATCAATACTTACTGCAGTACTCTTTTAAACGTAGATAGTGAACAACTTTCCCAAAGAAACATATATGTTTCTTAGGAATAGTTAGAAGTAGGGAAACTGTTTACCCCCGTTTTGTTTTAAAGTAATGCAATTGTTTACCCTAACACCCTGTAGTATATCGAAGTTAACTCCTGCGAAATTTCATAGCGAACAAAACACTCAAAACGAACATTTCCAATTCCAGACAAGCAACGACACCATTTCACCAACCAGGCCTCTTCGCTCCAGTCGCGCCACCGAAACCTTCCGATCGCACCCGAATAACCCCGAAAGACTTCATCCTCCTACCACTCCACGGAAACACCCAGTACACAGTCATAGAACCTCAAGAGAAGATCACAGAAGAACCTTTACTCTCCATCCAAGAAGAAGAAGTAAAACCACTGATTGAACCTGCCAAAGACCCAGCTCTACTCCCTCCGCATTTCGATGCCATAGACAAAGCAAGCAGATCAGATTTACAAGAAGAATCGGAAGATAATCTTCAATATTTATCTCAGAATGTAAGGGATATGATCAATCTAGCGAATGATCCTGACGATGAAAGGGTGGTGGACGTTTGGGAAGGTGTGAGGGGGATCCACAATCAGGAGCAGATGCCGAAAGCGAAGTTGTCGTCTTCGAACCTGAGGTTGTTGCTGCTGTATGATCTGCTGAGTAGGGAGGCTAAGAGGCAGCGGCTTTCAGACTATAGTGTAAGTACATAGATAATAGTACAGAGTTAAATAATTTTTTGGCGACGGGATGGCACCTATCGCCAGTTACACTATCATCCGGAAGCCTTAAAATATGATAAAAGTGAACCTTGCTTACCTACAAGGGTCCGTAAAATATGGCTGGAGCAAAGAACCTGACCACTCTGAACACAGTCGTGAATTCACGCAATAAGATCCTTCGAACTACTTTCATACAGACTTAGCTTATAGTAATCTGGCGCCACATAAGATTTTTGATACTATTCTGGCAAATATACTTCTTGCAGTGCAATAGATACAATAAAATGAAATACCAGCTATCGATATGAAGTGAGTTCAATCTTTTGAAGGTTGAATTGGATCATCAAACATAACAACTTTCACCATAGAACCAATACAGAAAAAACAAAAATAATTAGCTGTTCCATACTTTGAGGTCGAGTTATCATTGAATTTTCTATGCAGCGGTTAAATTTTTGACTATTTCCGTGTTCGATTTGACGATCTAAACCCTCAAAAGTTTGACCACGCTTAAACTCAACAGCTAGTACAAAATGGTGACCCTAAATAAATAAAATAAACATCCAGCAATTAGGGCTATAAAGAAAATTGTTCGCTATTCAATCAACTCCGGAGTAACCTCAAGGGAGCAATGCCCTGTTTGTTTTATGTAAGACCACTCAAACTAACGGAGAAGTCGATAAACTAACTTTCATAGACCTATCAATAAAATTGTAGTAATAAACAATCACGGCAGTAACATTCTAAAGTTACTTTGTTATCGAAGCTTGCTAAATAATTACTTTAGATCCCTCTGTTAATTTATTAACTTTATGATGATAAGCTTTGCCAATTTCAAATTTTAATGCTTTGCTTGGATATTATTATTTGTAATCCATTGATTATTTGTGGTTGAGCTTTTGTAAGCAAGGGTCGTTGTAAAACTGAGACCAGCGCTGGTCCTCTGTGTTCGCCCCAAGCTCACCCATATCTTACGCATACCTCCGAACTTATGGTATTTTCTTTTCATTCTCGGGAATGCAGGTTTCCTCACAATGTTCTCCTTCACCGTCGAGCTAGTAAAGGATAAATACAACCGTACATAAATTCCGAAGAACTTAGTGGTACATGTGGGTACATGCCAGAAATCGAACCGCGGACTCGTGATTGAGGCGCTAGGGTCTCTTCCGTATGGGCTATGATCGTTCGACTGCTTGCTTAACGTGCCATTCGAAGTACGGAAGTATTTTTCTTTTCCGACAATCAGGTGATTCAGCCTGCAATGTCCTAACCAACTGGGGAAAATGCACAAAGTGACATATAGGTAAAACTAGGTCAGGAATCGAATCCACGAACTCCGCGTCAAGAGCCCAATGCTCTTAACCATTAGCCCCCGGAGGCAGTTTCTTGCCTTGCCAATCTTGCCATGTGTGTCCTGTCCATTTCCATAAATGACTCTCTCACCGACATCTTGGACCTTATCGACCCTTCTGGCCTCAAATGTCGTAAACGCCACTTTTGGCCAAAATGAGTTAAAAATGCAGTTTTGCTTATTTTTTTTCGCTCTATCGATCGGTGTATTTAAACTTCTTCTAATCCCAAAAAAATGTCGTTTACTACCATTGTTTTTTTTTGTCTAAAACTAATAAAATAAATAAAAGTCAACGTAAAAGACATTTCATTTACAAAATAAAGACATTTTCATTCGAAGATTACAAAATATGTCGTTTACGACCCAATCAAACCTTAATCACAATTTCATAATATGTGTCGTAAAAGCAAAAAAAATGATTTTTCAAAATACGCTCTACGATGTATTGACGTAAATGACAGTGGCCGTACCTACATACCGACTCTTATCGGCTTACCTTTCAGAATTACTAACCATGTTAATCCACATTTATTTAGTAAACAAGTATTAAAAGTAGTACAACAAGTACAATTATTAGTATGGCATACCTTTGAGAGACTAGCACCCTTCGTCGTCGTTCGTTGTCGATTTCAAGTCAAAAAGTTACCCTTTTATTAATAAGCATAATTTAATGGAATTTGAAATATTTTGGTACGTCAATTATCTCACAAATGCGCAAAGAAAGGAACGTTATATTGTGTCATTGACGTCCCAAAACGAACAAATTGTTAACTTAAAATGTCGTTTACGACCCGGTGTCACCTGAACAGACGTTGAATCGTGTCATTTACGTCCTAAAAGGAACAAATTGTTAACTTAAAATGTCGTTTACGACCCGGTGTCACCTGAATAGACGTTGAATCGTGTCATTTTCGTCCCAAAACTAACAAATTGTTAACTTAAATGTCTTTTACGACCCGGTGTCACCTGAACAGACGTTGAATCGTGTCATTTACGTCCCTAAACGTACAAATTGATAACTTAAAATGTCGTTTACGACACATATCCGTTGTACATGTAAACATGAACACGAATCATTTATTTCAATCATCGATGATATGCTATGATCTTTGAAGAGTTCTTTTGTCTATCTCCGAAGTCCTTTACCAGATCTTCACCAAATTAAAATGGGACCACCTCTGAAGTACGACCTACCAAACAAAAAAAATTATCAAAATCGGACTACTCTGTAAGAAGTTATCGAATCATTTATTTCAATCGTCGATGATATGCTATAGATTTTTAGAGAGTTCTATTGTCTATCTCCGAAGCGCTTTACCAGATCTTCACCAAATTAAAATGGGACCACCTCTGAAGTACCTATGACCTAGTAAATAAAATAAAAATTATCAAAATCGGATTAGGTACTCTGTAAAAAGTTATGCGTGTTCATACATAAAAAAAAATATATATATATACGCGTCGACTTACAAATACAAATACAATACAAATTTTTTTATTTTTCTCACCACAAACACAAAATTAATAAGAGCAATAAAAATATTAAATGAAGTACAAGAGTTTGTGGGTGGAGACTGGTACTTGGTAAAGTATGTGTACTTGCGTACACATACCTGTACTTCAAGTCACCAGGTCTTCTCCCGCCAGGAATAAGAAGTACATTTATAAAAAAAGTTAAAGCTAAAGTTAATTTACAAAACAAAGTAACAGGATATAGGAAAACCGTTGTATTGTGTAAATAAATGTATTTATGTAACTAGTGTAGTGTATGTATGTATTTTGTATTAGCATGTTCCATAAGGTATTGATACTTGAAAACCACCTCGTTTTTTGTTTTGTTTTTGTCGGTTAAAAAAACCTTTCCCAACCCCTAAAACATAACGTATTTTAATGATTTTTGGTAGGTACACTTATTTTGAGACCAAAAACTAGGTTCGTACGTTTTGATTTTTTCAATATTTGATATAGCATCGAAATTGTAAGCAAAAATGTAATGTTACTCGTATGTATGAAAATCTAAAATCGCTTATATTTTATTTAATATACATACATAAAAGTACATCAAAAATATCAAAACGTACAAATCTAGTTTTCTATCTTTGGATTAATGAGCCAAAAATTATCAAAATGCATTGTTTTCAAAGGGGAGAAAAACGTTAACGCCGCCCCGGCCAAGCTCAAAGACGATACGCAAGAAAGCTTATATACATTTGGTTGATCTATTTGGCTTGCGTTTTGCTTGATTGTCGTATCACTACACTATCCTCTTAACAATAAATTATCCATAAATTTAAAGAATTTAAACATTACCATAACGAATATTTACTACTTCCAAATGAGGCTCAAGTCTTGGACGTCCTGTTAGAAAGTGACGAAGATGATGAAAATGCAGCTATTATTTTAATGTCGTGTAAATTAATAATTACCAAAAGTTCATTTTTTAATTTTATGCGTGATTTTTTCTTTTTCTTATCCTATGAAGGTTAAAAAATGTAAATGTGATGTATGAACATGAAACATGTGCCTACAATTTAATTATGAAAATAAATGATTCAAAGATTATAAAATATTTTTATTAAAGACACAATAAACGATGAGCTATTCACCCTTTACCTAAAATTAATTAATACCCACCTATTCTTGAACATCTTTTTAATGGAAATAGGGTATAATTGTTTTTGCTAAGTATCTGAATATAAAACATTACCTTAACACATAATTACCTTAGCCCACAATAAATAAAACATAAAAATTAGTTTATTTAAATAGCCTTTTACTGCTTAATCACTGCCTGTTTGTTTATAAAAATGCTTTTACTGCTTTATTATTAATCAGCAATACATTTTTATACTATTTTTGGATAGTAAACACCATTCAACAGTTTTATTTTAGGGCGTATCTCCATGCTAACTTCTTAAATCTGCATTCTACTTCAGTGCAATACTTATGAGTTTTTGAAACATTTGAGTACGAGTAATTTTATGTAAGTATCATCAATATAGCTAAAAAAGTAAAAAAGATATTAATTTTTCTTTTTTCTATTTTTGGTTTTTTGCTTCCCCTGTAAAAAGTCCTTTATGGCGTTTACGACAATTGAGGCCAGAGGGGTCGTTATAATACGGTGATATATTATGAGTCAGCCTCCATCGTTACATACCCTCTGCCATTCCAATGATACTAAGAAACCTACTATCGTTCGAATCGTAAAAAGGTAACGCTATAAAAGTTTGATAACGATCACATAAACCTCCACTAAAATCACCCCCTCCTTAGCTCAAGGGCGCAAACACTGAATTTTATTGACACTCTCAAAAGTACCGTAATAAATAAAATACATAGTTACTCTAGTATATAATCTTCTACGTTTAGATAGGGTTGTCAGACAGTCAGGAAATCTAGAAGTAATATTTTAACATTTTGGACTTAACAGGATAAAACGAAGTTTAATGATATTTTGGACACAACAACCTTTATAACCTTTTTCAAATTCAAAATTTTTTATTCAAAATAATATCATATAGATAGCTTTTTGACGTCATTTTTTGACTCTACCACCGCGTCGGAAGGTGTTCCGTTGAGAGAAGATGCGGCCAGAAACTCTACAACACACATCTTTTAAACAAAACAAAATGTACAAAGTACAATTAAAATACAATATTGCATTACATAGTGTAAAATTGTCAAGACCAGACATTTTGGTCATTCAAATAATCATCGAGTTTATAGTAACCTTTTTTACAGAGGACTTGTTTAACATGAGACTTAAACTTTTTGTCTGGTAAGTTTAGAATATCCTCTGGTATCTTATTATAAAAGCGTATACAGTGCCCCATGAAAGATGTGTTGACTTTACTGAATCGAAAATGTGGGAATACTAATTTATTTTTATTTCTTGTATTGTAATTATGAACGTCACTGTTTTTTGGAAAGAGAGACAAATTTTTTCGAACATATAAAATATTTTCGTAAATATATTGACTTTAGAAAGTCAAAATACTGATATTTTTAAAAAGATCTCGTAGTGAGTCTCGACAACGCAGATTATAAATGGCTCGAATTGCCCGCTTTTGAAGGATAAAGATAGCCTCGACGTCTGTAGCACGGCCCCACAGCAAAATACCATAAGACATGATACTGTGGAAGTAGCTGAAGTATACAAGTCTTGCAGTAGCTATATCAGTTAGCTGTCTAATTTTTCGAACTGCATAAGCTGCCGAGCTCAGCCTACCCGCTATAGGGTTTCTATATGTGGACCCCATTGCAGCCTCGAGTCAATCTTTATCCCTAAAAATACAGTATTACTTGTGAAATGCAATATATCATTATCTAAAGTTATATTATTTTCATTATTTATAACGTTTGGTAGAGTGAATTTAATACATTTAGTTTTCTTTGCATTTAAAGCAAGATTATTAACACTGAACCAATTCAGAACTTGTCGAAGAGTGTCATTTACATTGTCATTAATATCATCAACATCTTGCGCCTTTTTACTTGTTTTGAAAATAAGAGAAGTATCATCAGCAAATAACACTATGTTCGACAAGTTCTGCACCATGTAGGGTAAATCGTTTATATAAACCAGAAAGAGAAATGGACCCAGTATAGATCCCTGTGGAACGCCCATTTTTACTAGTGAGCCAGACGAATTTGTTCCATTGATACACACCCTTTGGATTCTCTTTTCCAAGTAAGATTCTAACAGATCCTAACAGATCCACTTTTCACTGCACACCTAACGAGTTGTTTCATAGTGAAGCTAAAACCAAGACAAATGGACAAAGTTCTAACTGACAATTACTGACGGACTCATGTTCGGTCGGTTCGGGTGTTCGGACTGGAATTTGAAATTAGGTGGCCTACCTAATTTCAAATTCCAGTCAAAAATTTATTTTTATAGGGTCCTTCTTAATATGCTGACACTTTTTTGAGATGATCAGACCATGAAACTGAACAACTTTCTCTATAGGACCAACATCGAAATAGCGAAAAAAATTCAGCCCGTCCATACAAAACTGCACACCTAATCGAGTCAAATGTATGGGACAGCTGATTATTGTTTCGCGATTTCGATGTTGGTCCCATAGAGAAAGTTTTACATTGTTTTTAATAAATTTTATAGATAGAGAAAGTTGTTCAGTTTAATGGTCTAATCATCCCCTTAAAAAAGTGTCAGCATATTAAGAACGACCCTGTATAAGTACCTAGTTATATTTTATTAAAAACATCTTAAAAAACCCCAAAATATTTACACAAAATTGGTAACGTTTAATTATGCTTGACATTTTATGTTGTGTGTATTACAAGGTGTTTAGTATGTAGTACTCATAAAATAGCCAATTCCGTAGTAAAAAAAGATTAAATGAGTGACGCCACGGATCGTAACTTGACAACATTATCTTGTTACAGCTCGTTTATATGGGAGGGTTAGGGGATGATTCTTTACAACCCTTGCTTTTATGTACAGACGTTATCGTGTACGTGTCACGTCTATTACAGGAATCACGATCTACATCATGCCAAATAATACTATGTCAGTATCATGAAAGAGACATTTCCTGTTTTATTTATTTAGGAACCGACGAAATCAACAGATTATACAAGAAGAATAAATAGTGAAAAGTAATATATTTAAACCGAAAATGGATAGAATTAAATTCACGATCGATCCATAAAACATATAGGTAAAGAGAGACATATTTCTCTCAATGATAAATATCTTTTTAAAATTGAGAAGGTTTTTTTTTAAACACAAGTTGGGTTGAGTTGGGGAGTTACCTACTCACTACGTCCCAAGATGATTGATCCCAAGTCAAAAAGGTTTATGATTATTATTAACATTACGAAAATAAGAAGGGCTCGGCCACCAGGATCCTATGAAGCTATAAATTTACAAAATCTCTTTTCAGGGCTTCTCACCGGACGTAATGAGGAACTTGATAGAGTCATCCAGCGGTGGTGCGCGGGCGCAACTCAGCCTGGCGCTATCCAAGATGGTGGAACGACGCGACTGCGAGCACGAGTACGCGAACAACAGAGCCAAGGAGATGGTGGTGGAGTTGGGCAAGGATGAGTCCAAACTGTCTTCCGAGATTAGATACTTGCAGCCTTTGGTCTATAGCAACTAGGTGTAGAGCTATCTTAGTACTAAAATAACTGAATAGTCTCCGTCGTGATCACATCTGTTTAAAAATTGAAATACTGTGTAAAAATATGTATATAATAAGTAAAATAAAATAAAAATCTGACTCAAGAAAACAGTTTCCTGAGTACGATTTCTCTAAAATGTACCGTCAAGTCCTAATTAAATAAGGGTCTTATAACACGCGCAGATACAGGATTTGCTCCTAATCAGGATTGTCATAGTTGTCTCGCTTACACTTTAAACAGCAGTGGTCAGTAGAGCAAGATACCAACCAATACAAAGCTATATGCCATGACATGAACTCTTTTTTTGTGCGCGCCTTATACAATAAATGATTATGTTCATTACGTTGATGATGTTTTATACTAAAAAAGTCATTAATTCCGTCCACGTATCGAATAGAGATGATTTTAGAAGTTAACTAAAGATAAATAGTAGACTTGATATTTTACCATATTTTTGTATTTTACTTTAGGCGAAAGACTCTTTTATAAAAATAAAAGAATAAAGTATAAATTCGTTTTATTGATAGCCTGAAGGTAAACTTATGATTCTTTCGTAGAATTAGTTTTAATATTTGGTACAGCGAAGTCCAGTTGAGACTGGGTCGTTTGTGTATTGTCATCTATCATTGAATGTTAGAAATCAAAAACACATCGAGCGAGCAAATTTCAAATCAGATATCGTGATATTTCTTTTAGATTATGATTACGAATTTATTGTGAAATTGATCAAAATTTAGTTTTGGTCAGTTCTATTATCAGATCTGTCTGTCTAACCAGTAGAAAGTTTGGGCGTCTGACCCCCTGTAGTCAGGAAGCTGGAAATAGGTATTGTCTAAACCTGGAGTGCAGACTGCCTTACAAGCGGTGAAACATGAAAATACTCCTTGGCGGTAGGTAATGTTCAACCTTCTTTCGTACGTTTTCATCGTCGTTGCTGGTTTGTCCTTACGACTTGCTTAAGATGAAAATTAAAAAGGACATCCGGCACATAATACCAAAAAATGTATAACCGTACTTCTATTTTTATTATGGACTATGGAACACTAGAAACTAACTGCATGCATTAGTTTATTTTGTAATGATTTATTAGTTTTTATATCATTTTTATATAAAAAAAACATAGTGCTTGCATCACCTCCTACTAAACAACATTAACAGCCATTTTTGGGTTGCTGCTTTTTTATAATTTATTAATAATAAATGACTAAATAACTCGTTAAATAAAAATAAATTATATTATCTGAGTAGTTTTTATAAAAACCCCATAATTTATTACATATTTGACTTCAGCCAAAACTTCTATACATTTTAAGGTATTTTTTCAACGGAGAGCGGCGGTTGTCCTTTCATTTTTGTTCTGACAGAAAAGGACAAACCTAAAGTTTGAAACATCGACGTACGATAGAAGGTTGAAAATTACCAACCGCCATGGCCAATTTTCGTGTTTACTTCCACGCTTGTCAGGAGGATTGGTATCCTTAATCATTCTAAATCCATGGTCTGAGTAATCTGTGCTCGTAAGTTCACCCGAGCTTCCTAAATGCTGAAATAAAGATCACCTTGCGAATATTCTAACTTAGGTTCCCTTCAAATGAAGTGCGAACATTTATTTCCCATCTTACATTTTTATTGCATTTGTTCCTGACGTTTATTTACCGTAGTATATCTGCAGGCTGACATTTACTAGAATATTATTTCGCAAAAGAAAACATCATTATAAAATTCTAAGAAGCTTATTCGAAGCAGAAAGTAAAGCCATGTAATAGCTAAGTATAGACTTTCATAATATCAAATACTTTTTTTTTATAAAACCTGTTCTTGAGTGCGATTTTTTAATCTCATACGATGAACTCAGCAGTTGAAAAATCAAATCAGCAGTAGAAAGATGCGTATCTCTATACATTTTCAACTGTTGAGTTCAACGTATGAGATTCAAAAATCGCACTCCTGGGCTGCAATCGCGGTAAATATTCGGTGACTGGACTACACCGTACGAACCATAATTTTTGACACATTTGGTACCTATATTGCGCTAATCGCGGTACAGTCACCAGCAGATATATCGTAGCAAACAAGGTGGTCAAATATTTTTAAGCAGTTCTAATTTTCAATAATTTCTTTACTCATAGTCAATCAAAAATATAGGAACGCCGAGAACATCAAATATATCGACGCAGTCATGGTGGCCATAAACATCTGAACAGTTTTGGATAAAAAACCTTACTCCTCCTTGTTTTACATGTTAATTTTAAATAACACTGTAAAGAAATTATTGAAAATTCGCTGTTCACTTATTTATGACAAAATACACGTTTAGATATAATTGGTAACATTTACTGTAAATATTTTGATGAAAATTAGCACTGCTCAGAAATATTTGGACACCTTGTATGCTACGATATATCTGATGGCGACTGTACCTACTGCTCTTGACAGCCGTTAGTGTGAGGTTACACGGTCAGTATTTCATCAGTCTGGTCCATCAGTCTGGTCATGTATATTTGATTTGAAGGGAAACTGACTCGAGATTGACCCGACTAACATGGTGCTTCAGTATATCAGTTTCCCTTCAAATCAAATAAACATGACCAGACTGATGGACCAGAATGACGAATTACTGAACGTGTAACCCCCCTCTTAGAGCCGTTTTGACAAATCGCTCAGACGATATCGGCTGTCAGTTACATAGAGTTTAGCGCGATGCGGAATTCAGCACAGATGTATAGTAATTGGATTGCAATGTGATTCGAACTGAAATTTGATAAAAATGGAACTTCGATGTTTTAACTTAGCGCAATCGGGCTCCAGGGCTACATTTAATACAAACATGACAATTTTGTAATTTACAATGACAATTCAAAGTACATTACTGAGAATGTTATGACACAGGCATGTTATCTACTGCGTGTTGTTTAGCCACAGAATAAAAATACTAATTGGTTTAGTGTCTTTTTGTCGTTTTTGTTTATTTATTTGGGTGGCTTTTGACCCTGGGTTATGTCAGCCCTGCCGTGACTTAACCTAAAGTCTCTACAAAACAGTGAAAACCTAAAACTTCCCAACTAAAATGGTAACCAGCAATATACCCTGAATCGTCATTGTAAATAACAATTGTAACGTTTATTAATTAAATAGGCCTTAAGTGTAGGAATGGTGTAAAGTCTTCCTAATTCATGCAAAGGGAGTCATTTTTAGGGTTCCGTACCCAAAGGGTGTAAACGGGACCCTATTACTAAGCCTACGTTGTCCGTCCGTCCGTCCGTCCTTCCGTCTGTCCGTCTGTCTGTCTGTCTGTCTGTCCGTCTGTCCGTCTGTCCGTCTGTCCGTCCGTCCGTCTGTCCTACCTATTTAGGGCTGTAACTTTTGAACCGTAATAGCTAGATAGTTGAAATTTTCTCAGATTGTTGTTATTACGGCGGATTTGTTAACAAATAAAAAAAATTAAACCCGCCTTCAAAAAAACTAAAAAGTTAAAAAATAATATTGCAGCCTACGACTTTTTCGTTCGCATCATAAGAACATTAATTTGTTTTATTGAAGTCGCTGTCAAGCCGGTACGATTCGCGACATGGCTTGCATTTTTTGGCTTGGCTTGACACCGACTTCTATAAAACAAATTAATGTTCTTATGATGCGAACGAAAAAGTCGTAGGCTGCAATATTATTTTTTAACTTTTTAGTTTTTTTGAAGGCGGTTTTAATTTTTTGTTAAAATTTTGTTTATTTCACAATTTTCAGTGGTGAATTCATTAGTTCGATTTAATAGGAGTGCTTTAAATTAAGAAACGCACTAGTCGGCAGTACGATTTTCGAAGGTTCCCCTCGATTTCTCTGGGATGCCATCATCAGATCCTGGTTTCCTTATCATGGTACCACCCTCGGGACATCTACTTTCCAACAAAAAAAGAATCATCAAAATCGGTTCATAAACGACGAAGTTATCCGCGAACACACATAAAAAAAAAAAAATATATATATACGGTCGAACTGAGAAACCTCCTCCTTTTCTGAAGTCGGTTAAAAAAAAATGTCAAAACGTTAAAAATTAAGGGGAGTTCTCAACAAGAAACTAGTTTTTATCAACGTTTTTTCTTCACGCTCTATCGTAAAAACGGTAATACATACAAGCGTCAAACTTAGTGTGATTATAGAACAAACTCTACAGAATAACAACAAATACTAAAAACCGGTCAAGTGTGAGTCGGTCTTGCGCTAAAGGTCCCGGACAAAAAAAGTTTTTTTTTTCTAAGTTAATAATGTTGTGTTCTGTGGTGGTGTGGTACGGAACCCTCAGTGCGCGAGTAGCCCGACTCGCACTTTTACCGGTTTTATTGAAGATGCTCTGTAATCCAAGTAGGTATAATACCTGCGAAATACCAGCTAGACGCACTGGACTCAGTTGAGCTTAGAGCCAAGAGACTCATCGACGACGATGCACTCGTCGAGACTAAGTTACATAGTCTGGAGCACCGACGATGATTCGCTTGTCTGTCGGTATTCTATCGGCCACACTTCGGCGAATGTTCCCAGGAGTTACATGACCTGATTCCACCATCCCCCTTCCACCAACGTACAAGACGTAGTGCGAGACTGCATCCATACGTTGTCGACATTCCAACAATCCGCACAAAAAGGTTCGTTTCCTCTTTTATAATGAGAACCGTTTGAAACTCTCTCCCTGCGTCTATTTTCCCAAGCAAATACAATCAGGATATTTTTAAGAGTAAATAGTAGGGATGCAACGATTCGACCATTACGATTACGATAACGATTACGATATTAATCGTTATTTATTACGATAACCGATGCATTACGATTATTTAAGGCTACTCCTCCCATCTGCAAGGCTCTCTTTCTTACAAGCAAACTTTTGCAATTAGCCATCCCGCTTCAATTACGCGGCTCCGGTCAGAATTTTCCGTTTTCTTTGAAAACCTCTATGATTTTATATGAATTTTCAAAAAATAAGAAAACCACATCATTTTATATTGTATTGTGAAGAATATTGTAAATTTTCATATTCTTCTGATCAACAATATAAGAGTAAAACGGTTACAACTGGAAAAAATGAGGTGACTTTGGAGTCGTTTTTCTTCAGTTTTATTAATAAAAATAGATTTCGAGAAAAACCACATCACTTCTCATATCCAGTAGATTGTTCAGTTTTGTTTTCTGCTTAAAAAGTACAATAGTTAATGTATAAAATGGTTACAAAGTTACTCAAAACTGGGCGGACGCCCCTTAAACAAATTTAGTCGAGATTATCCTCAGAATGAGTTCTCATAGTGTTTCTTTGCATTCCAATGAAAGTTAAATCATTAAAAAAAAATTGTTTTTAAATTCCAAGATTTTGTAGCTTTTAACTACTAATTTGAGATCGAAGTCAAAGGTACATTTGGCCAGGATTCTGATTTTTTGATGCGTGGAGGCTAATTTGCTTTGAAAAACACAATATTGAACATGATTCTGAGGTATAATCTCGTTAATAACGCGATATCTCGGCCGATTTAGTGGGAGATTAATCTTTTGAAATTAATGTGGATGAGATATCACGAGAACGAAAATGTATGTAATATTTCAAACTGAAAATCAAATCAAAGACATTATAAGAATTAAAAAAAAGAGAGTCAAGTCTGACCAAAAAAAAAAGTCAGATTTTGCTCAAATGAGCTAAAATGGCAGCGAAAGACACGATTTTTCTAAAGTTATTTTTCGGCTCTGGAATCTATTATTCAGGTCTGGTATTTGTGAACAAATGTAATCTGATTGACGTTTTTAATTAATTTTAATAATCGTACGGTTCTTACTACGGTGCATTGCATCGGTATTAATCGTGATTATTACGATTACAGATGCAAAACGATGCACCGCGGTGCACCGCTTCGCTCGTAATCGTTGCATCCCTAGTAAATAAGCTTTTTCTGGGCGAGCGCGCTACATCCTCGGCTTAATCTACACTTTCCATCAAGTGAGCTAAAGCCAAGCGCAAACCCATTATGAATAAAAAAATATAGTTTTCGTATTCAATACTTGTTTGCTATTCTTAAAAACATTATAAATTATCCATACCAAAACTCCCACTTAACTCTTCACCCACATCATCTACTTACGCTAAAAATAGTTACAGAAAAAAACAAAACGAGGATTTTGTAGACAAAGTCTTATTATTTTCAGAAATCTCTCTCGTATTTTCTCTCATAATACTTACAATGTAGAAAAATACGGCAAATCATAAAAGCTCTGTCACTGGAACCGTCTACTTCTACGTGAGCGAAGCAATTTGTCAAAGCAAGTCTTGTCTTGAGTTATTTATATGGATGTATGGATGTCACTTTATTATGTACTACTATGTGACCACGTATTCAGAACACTACACAAAGGAAAGGAGTCAATTTTTTGTAGGCCCACAAACGGTTACGTTTATTGAATGTCACTCTAAATACATAATTTAATTTATTATAGTAATCAACGATAGATTTGATAAAAATGCAAACGGAATTACGAAATAAATATAAAAAATGCACCGTTTTGACTTTTTTGCTAAGATTATTTTTTCTGGTTAAAACGGTGGGTACATGTAAAGCAATGCGTGTCTAGGAACGTCTTACATGTTAACACGAAAATAAAAAACCCAACATATTTTACCAAGACACGATGTGCGCCAACGGCGATTATGCGACACTCCGCTTAGGTATAGCTAATGTTACCACCAATTATGAGAAACAAATCGACATAATTTCCATAAATAAATATAATTCAACTAATACGCTAACATTTTTTTGTTAGCCTTTTAATATTAGCTATACCTCATCTAAACGGAGTGGCGCGTAATAGCAGTTGGCGCACATTTTATCTTGGTAAGATATGTTGGTTTTTTATTTTTATTTTCGTATTAACATCTATGATGTTCCTATACACGCATTGCTTTACATGTGCCGGTTTAATAGGAAAAAAATAATCAAAGGATTTCAATAGAGTTTAGTAAATAAGCCGTAAGCAGTTGATACGCTATTCAATCAGCATTATTTGGTCAGCTCCCTCTGATTATTATCTTTAAACAAACATGCACGTAAGAAAACCAATTTTCCTTAAGAGGACAGGCGGCTTCGTAGATTTTGAAACGCCGCTCGAAAAATGGCACCATCAAAGCAATGCACAATCTGGCAGCGTGGCTTGTATCGCTCTCAGTCGCTAATCGACCGTGCCTGCAAAAACAACTCACGAAAAGTGCAAAAAAAACAAGATGGAGTGTCATACTTTCAGTAAGTATCGCTTTGTAATCACATTATCTTCAATATTTTATATATATTATTATTATTTCGCTCACAGGCACATACATTGTAATGATCCCAAGAAAGCACTATTTATAGGCTGTTTATTATGGAAACCATACAACAACGGCACAAACATATAAACATCCATGACCGAACCGGGATTCGAACCCAGGACCCTGGTTTGGCAGTCCGGCGTGGTGACCATTACACCAACCGGGTCGTCAAAAAAAAAAAAAAAAAATTAAATCGCATTTTTTCCAATATTTTTGTTCATTTACAACCTCGCGGCAAGCACGCAACTATCCCTTTCACTCTCGCCTACTACGCGAGTATAGTGAAAAAGAACCGAGGATAATGCCTTAGAACAAGGTCGAAGGAGTCGTCATTACCTTTTTTTTTTTTTCTTTTTAATGTGTTACATTTTAATGACTTATTTGATTAAATGTTTCGATCATTATTGTTTTCCGCAAAATGAAACTTAACTCTAATAAATTAATGTTGAAGTTGAAAATATGTATTTATATATATGTGTGGACGCAGGAGGGCCTTCGTCAGGAGCAGAGATAGGGAATAGATGATCAGAGAGCTGCGGATAGACACTTCAATATCTGTATCATGGGTTGTATTGTCATAACAGCATACAATCGTTACAATCACTACGATATCAATTTAGTAAGCAAATCTAATTTCCAAAGGGATCGCTGCTAATTAGAAAACTGTTGAGATTTCACAGAACGTTAGCGATTCGTCGAGTAACGCGGAGGTTCAGCCATTTTTATCCCAATCTTCAACTGAATTCCTCTTTGACATGGCTGTCAACCGCTTTACCGACACCCGACGCTCCGCCAGACCGACACCAGAAGGCGCTGCAGCAGAGCACCATCATGAGTGTGCGATCTTGTTCTGTTGAAACTTGTAAGATGGCGCCAGGCGCCGTCACGGCCAGACTGACTGTCGACCGTCCTCGGGCGTATCTCCTTTCAGTCCTGTAAGAAGTAAACAAACAAGGATCAACCATTCAGCAAATCCAATATCCCGCTCGTCAAGCCTGACGACAACAATCTTTCATCTTCGTGAGTTTATATTTCAGCATAGTACGATGAACGAAAGATTGTCTCGAAAGACCAGCCTTGGGCATGGCCCGGAAATAACCTCTTTCCAGCCACTATAACGATTCTCCGTTCGACCGGGTGGGTGCGCCCCTGCAACCAACCAAAAAGGTGTGGCTCGGACGGCAGCCCCCCTTCGACCAATCTCACAACAACCTGGACCAGACGAGTGCGTCCTTCCAACCAACCTACAACAGGTATGGCTCGGACGGCACTACGACCGCCAGAATTGCTTCCACCGCACCGCCACTCCCAACGGTTATCGTATCACATAGCGTCGAATTCCGTTTACAGAATTACCGGCTATTAAGATCACCCGTGTTTAACTGTAACGTCTTCAGGCGCCGTCATGGCACATCCATAACAAGGAGACCCATTATCAAATAAAAAGAAACGGCCTCACCGGATCATGTTTTCATCATCATCGCCGTCATCACCTTTGGATCATTATTCACATTGATTGACCTCCTTCACCGTCTTGGCAAGAGCTCTAACTACGGCTTTTTTGGTCTGGACAGATGGTAATCACGCCTCCAGGCTTGCCGCAACATGTATACTGTATGTGCTGCCGCAAACAACAGGTTGCCACAAACATAATAGGTTACAGCTTTTGTCTATTTATTGCTCTTTTGCTTGCGCTGATCTCGACGAATCTTCTCACTTAAACAGACAAATTAAGGTATAATTATATCTTTACTTTAGACATTTTCACACAGTTTATCTAGGTAGTTCCAACCTAAGCACCAGAATTCAGTCCGGACCCACATTTCTCTATGGACACAAACAACCATGACTCGGGTAACAATCACGATACCTACGACGCGACGCTGTGCTACGCCACCGATAAAGTACAAACATCGGTCAACGTGAGAGCGAGACTTACGGTGTGCTAACCACATCTTCGAAGTCTGTAGTCATCTCGAGTTCTTTGATCATGGAGCCAGCAAGACAATAACATCAAGAAATTATTGCCGAAAGACTCAAGAGAACAGCCATTGACCTCAAAAGTGGGTCGGTGACATAGAAACTGAACTGAATATCATACCTTTGGCAAGAGTTTCAGGATAACAAAGTAAGTTATAAGGCAGTTCAAGGTCAACCCAAAAAAGGATACAATCAGAAACGAACAAAGCGATTAGTCATCAACTTAATTATGTCAACGTCGAACCACCAAGCACTTCCATGCAATTTCCACAGTACATAAAAACTCTCAAACCCAGAACGTTACTTTTGAAAGAGAACAGGAAGAAGAAGTTTCACATCATAATTTTTTAAGTATTCGAATATAGATTGTTATTGGAACTGGAAAAATAATTTGAGAAATTTATGTTCAAAAGTAAACCGACTTGTGCATGCCAGTGCACCAGAGAGGTGTATAATGCAGTTAAAATATTAGCACCTTTCCTAACAAATGCAGGGAACTGGAAATTACACAGTTATGGAAACCTCGTGTAAAACTGGCATTGGCTCCCGGATAAAGCTACATATTGACCACGACGTTAGAAAAGGAAACTTGAGGTACGGTACCACTATCATAATATTATTAAAAGAAAATATCGCACATCACCTTACAACAGAACCATGAGTTTGGCCACATATTATTCAACAGTTATTACCGTAACATATACCGCACTGTTCCCGATTTCACGCACTTTTCGAATTGCAAACTTTGCGCTTCAGGAACGAAAAATAAAATGCGACTTATGTCAATGCGCGACAGCCTGTACCTCATGATTATGAGATACAAGGCGCCGTAGGGAGGTATTTATCGCAACCGTCAAACGCGAGTGAAGGAGCACCGCACATTCGAACTCCGCAATTGCGTGAACGTTTCTGTTCTAATGTCAACTCTATTATAATGAAGTGCGGACCGAAACAGTGGCGATATATCGAACATCGAAAGTTCGGGTACAGGGCCTAATTCGGCATCGAAATCTACTAGACAACCAGTGAACGTAATTGTGTTTCGTTCATACAGTATACCTACGAATAAATAAACAAGCAGTATACCAAGGTGTAAATCCTTACTTGATGTTCCTCCGCTATGAAAGCCACATGAAAGCATTCTAAACGAGTTCGATATGATATTATGGTTATAATGATTGAAGAATAGTTTATATTTTCACAACAGAAATATTTCGATCTTACAAGAAAATGACCCACTGACCCAATGCTTCGATCCACGGATTTATTTGCTCAGTTCAATTCGATTCATATTATTTTGTTATTTATTTGTGATACGAATCAACGAAATCAACAATCAATCGACCATCATCGTGACAACGCAACGGTGACAATGACAATCAATGACAACCATAAAAGACAACATAAAAAACAACACTCGGAGTCATTGTCCAAAGAGGTGGCACAAGCCCGCTCGACCATGCAGTTGCCTTAACAGCTGACATAGGTTGCTATCCACAAAACACAATCGTGACTTTTATCTACGAACACCATCACAAAATAATCACCGACTACATTAGTTCTTGATCAAAAGTTACATACATACATAAACTCACGGTCGTAATCCCTTTCGGTGTGGTCAGAAACATTGAATTAAAAATAACAAGTCCATAAACCGCAATTATACTTCAGTAACAAGGCACAGGGCCCGGCGACCAATTCGAACAATGTGGAAGTACAACCGCCATCCACAATCCAAATTCTATACACAATTAGGACCTCGTGTCACTTTTAGAAGAACAGGGGAAATCGAGGACAAGTTTTAAACACCACAATCACGTTGGAAGGCAGACAATGAATGAACCACATCAGCAAATAGACAGTCCACTTTGGTACGGAGTTCGACCTGATCTTACTGAACATGAAGCGACTTACGAGTCGACTAAAGAGAGCTCTTAATTGCCTATTAAGTTCCACATCGCGTCAGCAACAAGCAGCCTCACAAATTGCGACACAACATTCTTCAGCACCTAAAGTGATCTTGTATAAAGATGCAGCACCTCAAAAGCAAACTACTGCGGAAGCAAAAAAAAAAGTTTATATCATCTCAACATAATTATTAACCGAAAACTACCGTTTCTCATCAGAACAGTTTTATTATTTTATGTAACTATGTTCTCAAACTTAAAGACCGGTTAAAACCATAGAGAAAATAACGCGCTCCCCTGGGGTAGAGATGTTGTATCGAACTGTGCACAGATACTCAACTGGGTCTGACGTCATATCATACACATCTAGCGGGAAGTAGCGTATAACAATCCCCTCACCCGTTTTTCACCCCTTTTGTTGGCGACAACATTTTCTATAGAAACAAGCCGATATGCCATCTCTTCATACTATGGTTAAAACACACTGACATATCCATACAACACATACATTAATTATTGTTGTTTAGGCACGGAACAAATAGGAACAAGTTTGTATGGGTCGACGAACAGAAACATGCCTTTGAAATAAAATGCGTACAGCCACGATAAGAGCATGGAAACAATAAAAGCCCTTCATAAAATTTTGGCGTAGATACTAAAACGATGTCTCTGACTACTGCCTGCCTTCGATCAACTATTGTGCATTCTGAGAAACAAGTTTACAGCTCAAGAGCCATTACAAATGGATTAAACCAGGTAATGAGGGCACATAAAGCACAAGACAGCAACATCCGACAAAATAATTTTCACCGAAGTCTCTACTTCGAATAACAAACATTTATACCATACCAGCACGGAGAGAACCTGTCCATTATCACACCCTGGTCACCTCACACAATCAGGTCGAAACGCTGGCCTGCTGGCCTGGCATTGACAAAACCATTGCCTACTGTAGTAGTTATTCCATCTGTCTTCCACAAAGAAGTGTAGGGAGTGTCTGTACTGTATTGTTACGGCCGCTGTCGAACGTCAAACGTAAAGAAGGCATTCGAAAATTCGGCCGGGCCATTAACAATCGCCGTGGTCCTACGGTCTAAGGTTCCGCCTCCCATGCTAGGGGGTGACGGTTCGAATCCGATCCGCGCCAAAAATATTTCTAGATTTTAGTGTTTTTAGAAATTTTCTAGAAGGAAGAAAGACAAGGAATATTTAAAAAGGGACAAAAAGGTGACGTGTCTAGGAACTTCGAGAAAGGAGGCGAAATTACGAATATTTGAAAAGAATCAGAAAAGTGGGCGTGTCTTCGATCGGTTTCGAGAAAAGAAGGCGGGGTTGGAAATATCTGGAGGTAAACAAACGAGTAAAGAAAAGAAGATCGGAAAAAGGGTATTCCAGAACGTTCTGCGGGATATAAAAGGCGGCGAATTCCGTCTGATGGATCAGTATTTGATTTAACAGTGAACAGTGCGAAACAAAAGGAAGAAAAGTATAAGTGGAAAAGTACTAGTGAAGAGAAAAGTGCTAAGAGTGGAACAGTGAGTAGACTAGTGTCAGTGTAGTGCGTGACGTCATAGTGTCGGTGTAGTACGTGACGTCATAGTGTCAGTGTAGTGCGTGTCGTCATAGTGTCGTGCGTCGTGACGTCATAGCCGTGACGCGTGTCGGGTCGTCACAGTAGTGACGTAGTGGACTGTGAACAGTGACAGTAAGTGGTGCACGGGGAATCCCTGCGAGGAGGACCCGGTGAAGTGAACCGTATAGGGGAACCTCTGCGAGGTGGACCGTTTGTAAGTGTATCCCAAATAAACTCTGTAAAATTGGATAGCGTTTCACTCCAATCCCGTAACCCGTCGCTCGTAACAGTATGTACGGACTGTACTGTACTGTGACTGTACTATGCGATTATGCAGGAACTGTATGACGTATCCGTCAATTTTACTGTAAATCATTCGTCAGCTTGTCGCTATGGTTGAAAACGGAGATTTTCTGGTTGAAAATGACTTTCTCGTCATTCCGCCACTAGCCATCTGGGCAGGTATACGTTCGATCATGTTCCATGTATTATAGGATGCAGACTGATGCAAATGCAGATTCAACCGCTGTTTCTTTCGCATTAATTTGGGACCTCAGGATTATCATCACGATCCATTGGCATAGACTCGTCACGATCATCAATCAGATCTTGAAACAAATGCTAATTTTAGCTGTCAAATTTTCGTGAACATTTTTCTCAGACGATTATATTCCTCTTTTGGGCGTAAGTTTGTCTCACACTTCTGATGTGGACGCAGGAGGGCCTTCGTCAGGAGCAGAGATAGGGAATAGATGATCAGAGAGCTGCGGATAGACACTTCAATATCTGTATCATGGGTTGTATTGTCATAACAGCATACAATCGTTACAATCACTACGATATCAATTTAGTAAGCAAATCTAATTTCCAAAGGGATCGCTGCTAATTAGAAAACTGTTGAGATTTCACAGAACGTTAGCGATTCGTCGAGTAACGCGGAGGTTCAGCCATTTTTATCCCAATCTTCAACTGAATTCCTCTTTGACATGGCTGTCAACCGCTTTACCGACACCCGACGCTCCGCCAGACCGACACCAGAAGGCGCTGCAGCAGAGCACCATCATGAGTGTGCGATCTTGTTCTGTTGAAACTTGTAAGATGGCGCCAGGCGCCGTCATATGTATAAGTCAGAAGAGCTGTGGTGGCACAAGCGACCCATGATGGTCACGTCCCTCAGCCATGAGGTTACGACCAAGAAGATAAGTCAGAATTGACGCCTCGCGCCGCAGATTGGGTTTGGTTTAAGCGAGCGCGCATGATGGTTTTCTCGTTTTGTCGCTTTGTCGTGCGTGGAATGCTAGCCCTACTGTTTATCTACCCTGTATTTGATCGCAGCCTACAACCGTTCCTTTTATATTTGAGAGTCAAGGCAATATTACTTCAAGTTTACTATTCACCCTAATCAATTGCATAATAAGTACAAAACCTAATCAGGGAAGCACCATAATTCTTCACCCCAAGAAATACAAGGTTTTATAGGGAATAGGGCTAAAGATGCATTCAGTGTCATCCAATATTTTTTCTTTACATAAAATCTTATCACAAAGAATCGCTCTTCTGATGAGATTTGTTTAATGAAATTGTAATTTTATCACGTATTATTAGTTTATTACAAACTAAAAAAAAAATCTCAGCGACTCCACACCTCCTATAATCCATGTTCCAAGCCACAGTGACAAGCACATGGCGCCAGTGTGACCAGATACAATTTTACGAAAATACCGAGCCACCGAGGAAAACATCATGAGGAAACCTGCATGCTTCAATTTCGATGCATGTATTGTACCTGCTGTCCGTTACAAGTGGCGACGGGCTCACTCCCTGTCGCACTGTACAGGGTTTCGGTACTACTAGTGAAACGTGGATGTTCTGAAGTTTCAGAATATCTCTGACTACCATCGGGGAATATAGTCGTGAGCATATGCATGCATGCATGCCGAGGCACCTCAAAAAATACTGAAATATACCAACTTGCACAGGGAAAATATACCAATAACGATACTGATTTTCAAATCAAGTTTTATTCATTTAACATCACAATAAATGTTAGAATGGATATTTTAACATTATATTCGGTTCGGGGGATAAAATGACAAAAACGTAGGTATTACAAATTTGGGGAAATTCCTGAATTATCGGAAGAAAAACCTCAAAGATTAAGTCAAGTGCAGAACAGAAAACGCACGATGCAATGCGAATGCAATGATTCGATACTATTTGCAATTCTACTACGGCGGCCGCGTGCCATGTCCTATCTGTTACTTACTGATCTTTGCTCCAGAATGAAAATGTGGACTAAATCCGGGAAATTCCCTGAAAATGTTCACGAAGACGATCGCTACGGTGCTGCTATAACTTTTTATGCAAAATATACCCAAAAATACTGACTTCCGCCACTACATCTACAAAAATACTGATGCTCGGAAAAGTCGATAAAATATACCAAAAAAGTATTAAAATACAGAATCTGGTCATACTGCATGGCGCGGCGGCACGGATTATGGCTGCGCACCGCCATTTTGCCGCCATTGGCTATATATCGCCTTACTATCCTAACGCACGTCAAATTAAATGAGCACGTCTCGCTCCTGCGTGTGCACTGTTTGGTGAGCGCAGTTCCAAAATGACGTTACACGCATATCCTTTGTGACGATTTTGTACTTTATTACTTTAACCGTAAAGGTCATTTCAAAATGATTATTTTTTAATAAGTAAAAAGTGAAACAACTGGCTTTCGACGTTATCACTGCGCATTAAGGTCTATGTTAAAATGAAAGGCTGACGAGGTATATACCTGAATAAGTATGAATTGATGCGGCGCCGGATTAGGAGATTCGGTGTGGTTTTGTATAAGACTGTACGTCTATCCTATATTTGGTCGCAGACAGGCGGGTACCTTTTCCATACATTCCATACAAATGTATTCCCCTATTTTGTCCCTGGATAATGATACTAGAGCAAAAAAAATTTTATCATACAATTATGTTGACCTCTGCTACTGTCTGTGTTTTGCTTTTTTGCATTAATTAATAAGGTACTGTAAGAACTAGGGATCTTCGAAAATGACCAATTTTACAGCACGTTTTCAGCCATCCAGCAAACAAATGTTACGAATATAAATAACAAAAAGCAATATTTATATACGGATGAATTGAGAAACCTCCTCCTTTTTTGAAATCGGTTAAAAAGCAAAACATACAGACAGAGCCAAAGTCTTTCTCATATTATTCTTGAAATAATTATTAAAATCGGTTTAGTTTTGGAGGAGGAAACAGGCGAATACGAAATGCTGATTTCGACTATTTTATGTAGATAAAATCGGTCTGAGCTGCACTTGTCTCTTTCGCACTCTAGTCGGCGGGATGTATGGGTGGGGTGGATCGGACAATTATATATGTATATATACAACGTGTTAATGAATTAACGCAAAACTAGAAAGTAGTTTGTTTAGAATCGAGAGCAGAATCGAATTATCATGGTTTCAACATAGGTAATTTTTTTCAAAATTTTAATTAATTTTTTCGTAAAATTTATAATTTACTAAACCCGGTGCCAACCCACCCCGTGGGCACTCTCACCCTACTTACTACCAAAACAAGATTATTAAAATGTATCCATAAGTACGTTAGCGCTTTCATTCATTGCTGAAATGATAACAAATCATTTTTGCCTGTGAACTTAAAATGCGAATAACTTTAAATTTTAACGATCAAAATAATGAAATTATTGTTTCAATCTAATTATTTTGTTATAAATCAGTTGGGGTGTATGAGGTTTTGCGCTAATTTATTAACACGTTGTATATATATACAGGGTGAAATTGATATCATTAGCATCCTTTTAAACTAAGAGTCTACCCATCAAACTGAACAACTTTTACCACGGGAGCAAACGGATCGGAGCACCAAAAAAATGTGCTGTTGCATACATTTGAGTCGAGTAGGCTTTGTAGTTTAGTATGGAACAGCTGACTTTTTTTTTGCTCCAATCGATTTGATCCCATAGTCAAAGTTGTTCAGTTTGATGGGTAGACTCTTAGTTTAAAAGGATGCTAATATGATATCAATTTCGCGCTGTATAGTCGAAAAAGTGACTTATTCTCCAAATTTCCATTTCAGCCCGAGTATCCTCTTAAACGGAACGTGTCTCTCACGTGACCAGAACAAATAAATAATACTATCTAGACTTCAGACGTCTGGCCTTTATTGCCTCGCCTGGCTTTAAGTCTGGCTTGAATAACATCTAGGATAACGAATTCACAACTATTACCCCTTGGAGATTTAGTTCTTTGTCGAATATTTGGGTTGGGTTCGATTTTTTAAACTCTTACCATAACAAGTTTTGGGAACTTATTTTGTGTAGCTATAGCTTTTATATACCAACACGGAAAAAATTTTGTTTACTTCAACCAACATCATGAATCCATATGAGCCTGTCAACATCATGACTTCTCCGACTAAGAGAACTTTGTTAAACGAATTCGGCTTGTTGTTACAACTAACCATCTTTTGTTTTTAGTAAACAATAATAACGTCATTTCAATTATTTTGGTGCTAATTTAGAGTCTTAGTAGGCTCGCATTTTTTTCAGTGTACACATATACAGGGTGAAATTGATATCATTAGCATCCTTTCAAACTAAGAGTCTACTCATCAAACTGAACAACGTTCACTATGGGAGCAAACCGATCAGAGCAAAAAAATAATCAGCTGTTCCATACTAAACTGCAATGCCTACTTGACTCAAATGTATGCAGCAGCTGATTATTTTTTTGCTCCCATAGTGAAAGTTGTTCAGTTTGATGGGTAGACTCTTAGTTTAAAAAGATGCTAATGATATCAATTTCACCCTGTAGGTATAATATTATACTCACGCCTGTCTCCCACTAGGCTGGGATTACACCCTTTATAGTTCAATGGATTTTTAGGCAAGTTGGTGTTTACCGCACAGTAAGATGTATGGTAGGTGTTTTGCAAAAATTATAATTTGCGTATTACTTGCAACATAAACGGTTATACCCACACATAATTTTTGCCTTGCGGTTGTTGATAATTTAACTTAACTGCAGTGAGAAAATCATACTTACAGCCCGCGGCAAAAAGAGAAAAATAAAATAAAAATGCTACATAAAATAAAATAAAAGATCCTTTTCCGAATGAGCTATGCAACAATTTTCATTATAATTAGGTAAATTAAATTTTTAAACTTGGTTCGACAAGTCAAATTTGGAGTAATCAAAATTTATAAGTATGTACTTAAAACTTTTTATTAACTTAACCTACATTTTAAAATGACATTCATTGTAAAATTTAAATAATTGACTAATTTGTACAAACGTAGATAGAGAACATATATTTATACATTTTGACTTAATTCCCATGGCATACATAATAAATCGTTAAAAATACTAAATACTACACTTTTATATTTAAATCTGATATCAAATTGACTCATTTTAAATTTTAATATACCATACATAGAAGTGAATATTCGCGCGCCGCAGCCGCATCGTTGGTTAGGTACCTACAGGGTGTAACAAAATACACTACTAATAATTAAAGGACGATCAAACTGAACAACTTCAATATGCAGCCAAAATCGAGAAAAAAAAATCCAGCTATTTAATACAAAACCGACCAGAATCTCAAGAAATGAAAAAAAATAAAAAATATAGATTTTCACATGGCAATGTCAAACTGTCTTCAAGTAGGCCCTTTACAAACTGCAACTTTTTGCGGCGATAAAAACGCGCGTTTGTTAATGGGTGCATATTTAATATCATTTAAACGCCCAAATCATATGGTCGAACATTTTCATCTTGTTTATAAGAAAAGGCATACAATTTTATAGCTGAATTTTATGAAGTGCTGCAAAAGTCGCAGTGTTTAAAGGGCCCTAATCCAATTACCCCAGTGTTGCTTAGGTACTCAAAAATTTGATTGCCTCATTGTTCATGAGATTCTGGTCGACCTATACCTTCTCAACTCAAATGTACAGGACAGCAGATTTTTTTTTAATTAGCCCTGTAACTGTAACTGTACTTTTGATTGTACTGTAATTAGTGTATGAATACGTCACGCAGCAACTGTGGATGGAGATCCACAGTTGCTGCGTGACGTACGTTGACGTAAATTGTGTATTCTAAATTATAAACATTTTGTAAAAGTCCAATAAATAAAAATAAAAAACAGTATTTTTCTACTTTGTATCCGATTCCGAGCTTTGATGGTCTACAATTAAACAACACCTTTAAATATTACTGGGGTGTTTTGTTACACCTTGTATATCAAGGCCGCGGTTCGAATTGCTCCAAAATCGATTTTAGCGCTCTCAAACGCGTCCCGATTTGGTGAAAGCGCGATCACGTTAGACGGCGTGACGTCATTGATGACGTCATTATCAGCGCCATCTTGGTATTTCTGCGCTCATGCTCCACAGCGATATCACCGTGAGCCTTATGTCAAACCAAAAGAGTAATGTCAAACCACTGTCACTGTCAATGTCAAACTGGCGGTTTTTGATACAATATAACGTGAATACAACTGTCAGTGGTTTGAGACCGGAAAAACCGGTCCGATTTGAATAGCGCCGTAAGTTGTGAAAATCGCGCTTTTTGTTTCGGACCAGCGCATGGACGTTAGCACTGTGAGCCATGAAATTGCGAATCGGACCGCGGCCCAAATCAACGCGTGATGATATTGAAAGCAACTGACACGGGTGTATCACTTCTACATAGTGTATTACAACCCGGGCGAATTAGCTAGGCACCTGGCTCGCACGTGGCTCGGAATTTGGCACCCCTCCTGCTACCCCCCGCGGGACCCCGCCGTCGCCGTGCGAGGCCGTAGCATAGCATTTCAGTTACCGTTGCACGTGTCCCTGCGCTTTAGCATTTTCGAGTTATTCTTTCCGAGTTTTTTATTCCGAGCCACGTGCGAGCCAGGTGCCAAGTTAATTCGCCCAGTTTGTAGTTATTCTTATGGCCTTGGCTCTATTTCTTCTTGGTGCTATACGAGGCGACTAAAGGATTCGATTTTATTTCCAGTAGGTACCTACTTAAGGCGGTGAAACACAATAAATATCCTAAAAAAAGGTCTTGGAATTACGGTTGTGTCTGACCACCCGAAAATGAATACTGTTACCACAGAACATTATAAGAGGGGTTAGAAATGCAAAGTAGCGCTTTTGCTTCGGAGACGACTGTCGCCACTTGTCTTACCACTCACGCTGCTGCAATTAAGTACTTAATTGTAAGTAAATACTTTATTGAATCTCTGAACAAAATAAACAATATAATATGAAAGCGTTTAATGTTGAGATCTACTTATTAAATAATATTACCAGGGTAGCCTGAAACCTGGGGAACCAGTTATATCTGTTTGATTAACTTTTTTAAGTAAACTTCTATGTACTATCGGGGACTTTTCCGCCTGACCACTTAAGAAAAAATCGCATAATTTCTCCCAAAATTTATTGATTGGAAACTATTATTAATTGGTCTATTCATCAATAGGGCGGGGTAAGACATCGCTTTTTTTTTTAGTATGCAAGCAAAAATGAGCCTAGTGGTGGTCAGGCGGAAAAGTCCGCGATAGTACATGTAGGTTACTGGAGTGCGATTTTTGAAAATCATACGAGCGACTTGGCAGTAGAAAATGTCACAATTACTATGGAGATTATGCATCTTTCTACTGCCTATTCACTCGTATGATTTTCAAAAATCGCACTTCTGGTGGTGGTAGGTGGTTACTCATGCCCTCTCGCTCGCACCACGCCGCGCGCTTTATGGTGTTATACAAATCATTACATAACCTGTGGCGATACGTTCCACGCCTACTTTGCACTTCTAACCCCTCTTATAATGCTCTGTGAATACTAGACCTATTACTACTACTTACTATGTTTATTTTATTTTAAGAATCTTTCCACGAACTCCCTCCGCCAGAAGATTTAAAGAACCCCTGAATAGCCCCCCATGCTAACTGCACGATACTGCCCAAAATTTCCAAAATTAACACAAAAGGCCCATCTCTAGGCTTATCTTTATCATCATCATCATCATTAAACTCAAACGGTTCATCACCATCGTCACTGATTTCGTTAATCGTATCGTTTCTATCTATATTTTGTTTGATAGGCAAGTAACTTGAATATAGAGTTATTTTCTCTGGTTTCTTTTCTATTTTTTTCAATGCTTCTGTGGATAGTTCCTCAGTATCTCGTGTTTCTATTTCGTTGCTGACCGGGTTGGTAGATCTGGTCAGTTCTTCTGGCTCGTCGAGAAGTTCTATCTTCTCCCATGGCGTTTTTGTTGGCTGGTCTTCTGTTTTGTTCTTTCCGTAGCCCAGGAATCTGGAACGTAAAATAAAAATGTTAAACAACTAGTCTGGTGCTTGGGGAGTAGAAGCCTAGGCCTTTTAGAGGGAGAGGAATTTGATCAAAAGAGGAAACGATTCCCACTCTGGGCCTCTACCCGCACATTCGAACTTCGCAATTGCGTGAACGTTTTCGTTCCAATGTCAACTCTATTTATTTTTTTGGATACATTATTTCTTTTGTTTCTCTATTGTTAAAAATCTCCTTCTGAGTTTCAATTACGTCCGGATGGAGGCCTGGTGGCTGTAGCACAATTCCTAGTTTTCTAGGTCTTAGCACTAACACCAGTCTCCAATCCACATAAATAACTGTAAGTAACTGTAACTATATTACAATGAAGTGTGGACCGAAACAGTGGCGATATATCGAACATCGAAAGTCCGGGTACAGGGCCTGATTAGTACAGTACCCGGCAAACAACATCAATCAATCAATCAATCAATCAATATTTATTGCTTTTTCATGTGGTTTACAAAGATGTTCTTAGAAATATTTTACAAGTTCCTGTCATGAACCCTGTGAGGGCACAGCAAATAACAATAAGAATTTAACAAAAGTAAATAAATCATAGAAAATTTTAACATGCCTACAAAAATTTTAATTTTAAAATTATATGAAAGAATATTTAATTATTACATCAAGATTAATTATAATTTAAACAATATATAAACATTCATTTCAAAAAACATGCATTATAGATAGTAAAATATTATCAATTATTAGACTCCTGGAAAAACTCTTGCAGCGAGTAATAGCTTTTATTAATTAGCAAATCCTTTAATTGGCGTTTGAATTTATTTGGGTTATTTTCATTTTGGATATTTTTTGGGATGTTGTTATATATTTTTACACACATTGAAAATGGTCCGGAGTGAAATATATGTAATTTTGATTTTGGAAGGGCAAGTCTACTTTGAGGTCGTAGGTTGGTTGGCCGAGAGTAGAGTGGAAACATGTTATTATTCTTTTTCACAAAATTACAAACTTCCAGTATGTATAACGACGTGAGCGTTAATATTTTATACTTAATAAAATACGGTTTGCAGCTTTCTAGATTTCCTATATTCGCGATTATACGAACGCATTTCTTTTGGAGTCTGAATAGATTTGTGATCGTGGTACTATTTCCCCAGAGGATTATTCCGTATTGAAGCCATGCGTGTGCATACGAATAGTAAGCGGTAGTTGCGGTTTTAATATCTGTAGTTATTTTCAACTGATATAGGGCGTAAGAAAATCGTGATAGTTTTAAGCTAATTGTATTTATATGATCTTTCCAATTTAAATTTGTGTCTATATTGATACCCAAAAGTGGATATGTATCTACATACTCTAGCATTGTATTTTGATAGGTATAATCAATTTTGATAGGACATTTTTGGCAAGGTCGAAATTGCATTAATTTTGTTTTTATAAAATTTATTTCCAGGTTATGTTCGTTTAGCCAATTTACTATTTGAGTTAGAGTATCTGTTAATTTATTTTTCAATTCTGATGTATTTCTACATGGAAAAACTATCGAAATGTCATCCGCAAATAGGGAACAGGTACTATCTATAACTTTGGGTAAGTCGTTTATATATATCAGGAACAAAACGCATCCAAGAACGCTTCCTTGGGGTATGGATTTAGTGACGTCTCTTTTTTGTGACCTTACATTAGTGCTCCATCCTGTATGGAGGTTATAGTGGTCGACCTCAACATATTGTATTCGGTTTTTTAAGTAAGATGCGAACCAATCTTGGGCTATCCCTCGAATACCTATCCCGTGTAATTTCATTAATAAAATATCATATTGAACACGGTCATACGCTTTACTCATGTCCAATAGTATACCTATTGCATAATCCCTGTTGTTTATGATTTTCAATATTTCATGGACGTAGTTAAACACGGCGAGAGTCGTAGATCGATTTTTTCGAAAACCGTGCTGGTGTTCGCTAAATATTTCATACTTTTCACAAAAGCTATAAAGGCGCCTGGACATCGCGGACTCAAATATTTTTGAAAAAGATGGTAACAGTGCTATAGGCCGATAATTATTACAATTTTTTTTGTCACCCTTTTTGTGTACTGGCTTTATAATAGAGGCTTTGAGGAGGTCAGGAAATATTCCCTCTTGGAAGGATTGGTTTATCAAAGTTGACAAAGGCAATGCCAACTCGCTAGCACATTTTTTAATAAGTACAGTTGGTATCTCATCATAGCCGGAACTACGCTTATTTTTTAGACTTCGAATTATCTTTAAGATCTCATTTGGGTCGGTCATTGATAGGTATATTGAGTTCTCCAGCGGCAAAAGGACGGGACGGCCAGCAGGAGACTGCCATGTTTGTCCATGCTCTTTTCCGCCCCCCACGGACACAAAGAAGTCATTGAAGGATTCTGCAACTTGTTGGGGATTATCTACTGATTGATTGTTAATATTTAGTATTATATTTTTTCTATTATTTTGTGTAACTTTATTTGTTCTCTCTTTTACTATTTGCCACGTGGTTTTTATTATATTATCGGAGCTTTTGATTCGTCTAATATATTGGAGCTTCTTTGCATGTTTTACTGTGTTCTTCAAAAGTTTTTCATACTGTTTATAATTATTGTGAAGTATATTATTACTGGTTTGGGTTATCAGTATTTTCAATAAGCGTTTATTTTTGCACGATATCCTTAGTCCCTTAGTTAGCCAGGATTTTTTATTTTGATCCGTTTTTATTTTTATTACTTTATTTGGGATGCAATTATTTAGGAGTTTGGACATAGCTGTTGAAAAAGAGTTATAATTTGTGTTTATATTTTGGGTGGGTGAAATTACTTCATTCCATCGCACTTTAGAGAGTTCAGACTTAAAGAGGTTAATATTACGATCGTTGAATTGTCTTTTTTTCATATACAAAACGCTGGGGTTCGTTTTTTTTAGGGAAATTGGTAAAGAGGCAATTATTCCCTTATGATCAGAGAAGCCAAATTCGTGGGCAGAAACAGTCGTAGGGAAACCTGAATGGTGAAAATTTGTAAATACTAGATCCAAAGAGGTAGCGCTAGAGCCAGCAATTCTGGTAGGTTCTTTCACATGTTGATAGAAATTATAGCTCGTCATTAGCTCTAAAAGAGTTCGTGTTTTTGTATTTTTTTCCAGGATGTTAACATTAAAATCTCCGCCAATAATAATGTTTTTAAGATTATAGTTTCTATTTAAGAGCTGCAAAAGTTTAGTCAGTGCACCATAAAATAAATCAGGACATCTTTTGCTATTTGGCCAATACAAAACTATAATAATCAAATTTATTTCAGGAATTTCCATCGCACAAGTTTCAAATACAAATTCTATTGTCATATCCAAAATGTCCTTAAGCTCTACATATTCCATGATATTATTTTTAAACATTATACACACTCCTCCACCATCGCAGTTAGATCTACAGTAGGAAGTTGTCAGGTCATAGCCATCCAATCGCAGCAGATCAGTTTTTTCCTTAGTAATCAATGTTTCAGTAAGACATATTGCTTGTATGTGTTTCTTTTCCTCCGTTAAGGCTTTTAGTAAGTGACGTTTACTGTTTAGACCTCGTATATTTTGATACAGGATCGTGAAATTATTGACGAAAATTATTTTGTGAAGATTGTAATGACTGTATGTTTGCATTCTTCTCTGCGTCAGTTTGTTCAATTAATTTCTCTAAGGGTTCTATCGTTTCTGGACTCTTCTCATTTCTAGGGTACATTGGATTTATGTCTGTATCTATCGGAGTCTCGTTTGCTGGTTTATGTTCTTTTCCATCAATTATTAGTTTATTATTTATGATATTTGCACGCCGGCCATTTCTACGAGCTTCAATAAGGATTTCAACTAGTTTGTTTCTTCTTTGCAACGACTCTGCTCCTAGCAGTTCTGTGATGGCTAATCCCGTATTCTTGAAGAGACGTCGGTTGTACAATATGTTCCTGGTCATGTTTTTGCTTAATAATTCAATTACAAGGGGTCTTCGGTATCCTTTTCTTCCTAATCTCTTTAAATCCTCTATATATCCGGACAGGTTAATATTTAATATATCCTGGAAGATATTTATTATTCTGTCATGTAGTTCACAATTGTTTTCCCACTCATTTTCTATTAGACCGTACAATACGATTTTTTTGTCATTATTTTCAGTTGGTTGCGGTTTCATGCTGTTAAAGGACAAGAGTTTTTGTATTTCCTGGATTTCTTTTCGTAGTTTTAGGTTCTCCGTATCAAGCTGTGCCATAGTTTTTTCCATTTTATTGATGTCTTGTTTCATGTCGTTTTGCTCTACTTTTAGGGAATTTGTGGTTTGTGTTATCTCATTTTTTAGCTTCAGAATTTCAGTTGTTGTTACAGAGATAATTGTAGATTTTAATTCACTCAGTAGGGACTGTTTGATAGTCTCTAGTTTTCTATCTAATAGAGCTTCAATTTGGTCGATGGTTATCATTCGGTTTGGAGGAGTCTCTGTACTTTTTTTTGGACTTGTTTTGGTAGTATCTTCAGGAGGTATTGTGTCACCTAAGATACTTAATTCATCTTCTGAAGATGAAGCCGAGTATTCATATTTAGTTGGTTTTCTGGGTTTGGTATTCACGTTTTCATGTGATTTATTTTCTGGGAAGCCGTCTTTATTTAGTTTCAGAGAGCTACTAGGCTTTGTAGGTAAGGGTTCTTGCTGTGAATGGATCGGGGTATTCGTGTTGTCTGTTTTTGGTTTTTTTGACTGACAAATTTGACATTTCCAGGATTGTTTATGTTCTCGGGTCATAGTATTGAGGAATCTCTGGATCGATACATTTGCGCACTCTAAATCATACGTACCATTGCATAATAAACAGATTAGGTATTCTCTGTTTGGAATTATTTGTAAGCATCCTGCGCATGCTAGCGCCATCTTGCGGATTTCTTGTGGAAGTATGATCTATAGATCTTAACTCAGGTTGAGCTGAGCTAAGTACCTGGTTCAAGTAGTTCAGGTATTTCAAAGAAGATGTCGCTTTCGCTGGATCGTGCTTTGCAATTTTGCTACTCCCCGCTAGATGTCGCTTGAAGGATTCTAACCTGCAGGGCCGTGTTTCCGTGGTGTAGCAAGGTAGTAGGTACTTGCAAAAATTTTGTTCGTTGGTAATTTTAATTTATTGCACTGGGTCTTTTTATCAATATTTCACTGTATTTAATTCATTTTTAAATCGGTATTTGACTAATAGTCACAGAAACTGACTCCACTGTTAAATTAGTGTTTGTTTTGGAAGATGGTAACGAAAATAGTCACTTCACTGTGTTATGGAATAGTATGGAATGTTCACAAATAATGGCAAGTTTTTGTTGATATTATTGGTATTTCTTCTTTAAATCACTTTGCACTTGTAATATTGAAGTACTTCTTTACAAACTGAGCAAATTTTTACAAAAAGATTCGTTATTTATATTTTAATATTTAATTTAACGCGGAGCTAGTTGTTTACGTCATAAAAGCAGGGCTTGCGCTGCGCAGTAACGCTTTCGCCTAAACATTTCGCTTCTGCGCAATCAAAGATGTTTTCCGGCCATTATATTATATAACGCTCACAGGCACATACATTGTAATGATCCCAAGGTAAGCCTTGTTCCCTGAGCAATACAACCTGGGCCTCTTCAAGGCGAGAGTGAATAGGCATCTTTCTAGGTAAGCATGCTACATCTTCGGCCTCGTCATCACTCAACATCAGGTGAGATTGGGGTCAAATGCTTACCTATCACACATAAAAAAAAAAAAAATAAAGCCTTAGGCTTTTTGTTATGGGAATCATACAACAACGGCACAAACATATAAATAACATCCATGACCGAACCGGGATTCGAACCCAGGACCCTGATTTGGCAGTCCGGCGTGGCAACCATCACACCAACCAGGTCGTCAGAGTGATTAGTGATTACGGAGCGAACATCGAAGAGCAAGGTACCAAATTCCATAAGAAATGTCTATGACTACCTCGCCTCGACCCAAATGTATGGGACAGCAGATTTTTGTTCGCGATTTCAATGATGGCTTCCATACTGAAAGTTGTTCAGTGTGATGGTCTGTAGGCCTCGCATGCCACCCCCGAGAAAACGATAAAAATCGAGATGTGCCTCCATCCTTATATGCCAAAAAAGCGCGCATGACGTTTTTCTCGTTTAAACGCTTTGTCGTGGGTGGCATGCAAGCCGTGCTTCAGGCACCACCCGACCCAGGTCGCCGAAATGTTTTTGTCTCCATGTAAGTATACATTCATATGACCCATCTCATTTTCGTGCCCTAGGTACTCCTTTTTAACATTTTTTTTTTATTAACTATGGGTTTGCTCTTGACCTCAATCCAGTCCTCAGGACGAAGATGGGGTCGTAGATGTAGCGAGCTTACCCAGAAGATGCCTATTCACTCGTACTTTAAAGGAATTCGGGTTGTAAGTACTCGGAAATACTGACGCAGGTAAGGTATTCCACTCCTTGGCTGTGCGCATTATAAAAGATTCAGAAAGGCGCTTGAGATTCACAAATGTCATCTTTCACACAATCCATCCATCTTCTCTTTGTCCTCTCTTTCTGCAGCCATATCGCAAGGTATAATACACCTTCCAGCATGGTTAAAGACTGACCTGTATATAGGAGATGTGATTCTCTCCGCAATGTTGTTAGCTATCTGGTGGTAGACGTCCAGGCCGCTGGTGCCGGCTGTGGTCGGCTGCGTGGTGTAGATGCTGACGACAGAGTCTTCTTCTGGAAGAGTCCTGCTGCTGCATGGTCTTGACACCTGCAAATAAAGGGATTGGGCTTAGAAGGGCGTTGAACGTTTAAGTATTAACTTTAGTATGGAATATATTTATTAAAATGAAAAGTACAAAGTGCGTATCCACGACAGGCTTCGTCAAAGGCAATAGGTACACCACTCACATCCACATCAGGCTTCGTCAAAGGTGATAGGTACACCACTCACATCCACAAAATGCTTCGTCAACAAATACATCCCATATATCTGCAACAAGCTTCGTCAATTTCTATACCTACAATCTATAAACCTCCTCCAAAGCCTCTCCCTGCGGGACGGTCCCTAGAACGCTGGCAGCATTCCCCCTTTGAATCGCCAAGCTTATACGCCGACGAAGGTAACTGCCAGCCCTCTTATCACCAGTGGACTCTATAAGGCGCGCAGATATGTCTCTCACAAGCTGTTTTGCATCGGGTCCCCATGGTCCTAGGATCTCAACTCCCAAAGGTACAAACATGTACCCCTCTCCTATATCAACGTAAACATGATTGGACTTAGTAATTTCAAATATTATGGATTGTAAACATCAAACTGAACAACTTTTACTACGGGAGCAAACCTGGCAGAACAAAAAAAATCTTGCCCATACGTTTGAATCGAATAAGGGTCCTTGAGCACTTAGAATAGGATTCAGGTCCTAAGCAAACGTGGGTTATTGACGGAAGCACGCGAATATAATATTACTCTACTGCTCTTCATAAACTTTTTACAACTATTTTGAATGTTATTTGCCGCGATCTTATCTATTAAAAAAAAATAACCGAGTTTACCTGTCATCTGAATCCTACGGACTGGGATATGGGTATGGGACAGCAGATTTTTTTTTGTTCTCACAGGTTTGCTTCTGTAGTAAAAGTTGTTCAGTTTGATGGGTAGAGTATGTGGTTTAAAGGTTAACGATACTTTTCCTTTCACCCTGTATAAATAATAATTCAATGACAACACTAGATGTTTCTACTTCAGGGTTTGGTTATGCAGCAAATTGATGTTCCCTTTTTACCCGACTCCGCCAGAAGGAGGGTTATTGTTTTTATACTTTAAGTTAAGGGGCACATTGGTCGCTGAACCGATGACCGATGGGGCCGAAGAGTTGTGACAGCGTACCGGAAAGTGCAGCGGGGGCAGGCAGGCCCCCTTCAAGGTGGACTGACAACCTGAGCCTCTACCCGCACATTCGAACTTCGCAATTGCGTGAACGTTTTCGTTCCAATGTCAACTCTATTACAATGAAGTGCGAAACAGTGGCGATATATCGAACACCGAAAGTCCGGGTAGAGGGCCTGGGCACTGTTTAATAAACGCAACAAGTGCCAATTGACAATGACAATTTTGAGTACATTGCTGAGAATGCTAGGACACATGAAGCACTGCAAGTTTAGCGTCATTATTAACCAGCAATGTACTCTGAATTGTCATTGTCAATTGTCGCGTTTATTAAACAGGGCCCTGGTGAAGGCGGCGGGAACCCGTTGGGTTGGGCAGCGCAGGACCGGTCGTTATGGCGATCCTTGGGGGAGGTCTATCGTCTATCAGCCTATGTCCAGCAGTGGACGTCCATCGGCTGAGATGTTGATGATTTTAGTTTAGGGATATTCATTTCATATTAGATTAGATAATGATACTATAAAATCCGTAGCGTAGGTTTGGCGACGCTCGCTCTTTTTCATTTTGGGCACGCACGTTTCTTGCGGGCAACCGTAATAAAATACGGCAACCTTAACGAAACGTGCCTACAAAAATAATAAGTAATTATTGAAATATATTTGTAAGTTTGTAATTGATCATTTGTTTTAGATACCTGATAGTTATTGAATTTGTAGAAATGAAATTATAGCGCGATTTAAAATCTAACAGCGGTATCTGTTGGCAGGGTCGTGTAATTATGAGGATAGCAGCATAGCATACTTTAAATGAGCGCTTCTACAAGTGTAGTGAGAGTATTTAATGGGTGGATATATACAGTTTTTGGTAACTGCGAGTAGGTAGGAGTAACATGACGAGCAAAATGTTTTATTGAATAAAATGTACTCTTTTGCTCACAGTCATAAACATAATTAACATAATCGTTGTTATTATATAGGGGTCCTTCATGGGGCTATGTAAAAAAAATAGGATTCTTCAAAGCTCCATATATCATGAAGTACTAACAAACAGTAGGAGTATGATTTGCGGATATGTGTAAATTGAACATATAATTGAAGTTTTGATTAGAGCCAAAACACGATTAAGACAAATTTTCTCGATAGAAAAACAAGCCAAAGTAGCCTCCGTTTTTGTCTATAAACGCTTGCAACTGCTAAACGGTGAATAATAGAAACATGAGACTTGATTTAAAAAAAAGAGATTGCTATTATCTAAGTTTTGATTAGAGCAGAATTGAACTTACATAAATAGTACAATCACAATTAAATAAAGTTTGTTTTTTCGCTTGATTCGATCCAGGCGCGCGCGCCGCCCCATCTCTTTCTCTCGCATCTGGCAGTAATATAAGCTATCACACGCCTGTTTCGCTAAGCTCTTAAGGGCCTATGTCGAAAAATAATTTTAGCGAAACGGGCGTGTGATGGCGATGTGACAAAAACGGAGGCTACTTTGGCTTGTTTTTCTATCGAGAAAATTTGTCTTAATCGTGTTTTGGCTCTAATCAAAACTTCAATTATATGTTCAATTTACACATATCCGCAAATCATACTCCTACTGTTAGTACTTCATGATATAGGAGCTTTGAAGAATCCTATTTTTTTTACATAGCCCCTTAAGGGGATGGTCAGACCGTCGAACTGAATAAGTTTCTCTACGGCACTAACATAAACAAATAAACATCGCGAAAAAAAAGCGAGCCAAATGTATGGGACAGCAGATTTTTTTTTTCGCGATTTCGATTAGTGTTGCCGCTCGATAGGCCAAATATCGATTGTCTATCGATAGTAATATCGATACTATCGATAGTATCGATATCTCTTTTACTCCAATAGTATCGGTAAACAGCAATACTATCGATAGTATCGATAGTTTCGATCGCTGCCATCTAATGATCAATCGATAGTATCGATACTATCGATAGTATTGCTTTCCAATATCGAATAGACTATCGATACTATCGATAGTATCGATACAATCGATAGTTTTGCACTATCGATAGCGATAATTATTTCAATAGTATTGCATTCGGTATGCAGGCATAATGGGTAGTGGAAATGTATAACGTGGCTATGTTCAACCAAAACCATTTTTCTAGTATATTGCCTTTATAATAAGCGCACGTTTGGCTTGCATACTGAATGCAATACTATCGAAATAAATATCACTATCGATAATACAAAACTATCGATAGTATCGATAGTATCGACACTATCGATAGTCTATTCGTTATTGGAGAGCAATACTATCGATACTATCGATACTATCGATACTTCATTGGTTAGCAGCGATCGAAACTATCGATGCTATCGATAGTATTGCTGTTTACCAATAGTATTGCATAAAAAGAGATATCGATAGTATCGATAGTATCGATACTATCGATACTATCGATTGTACTATCGAGCGGGTACATGATTTTGACGTTCAACAATCGATAGCAAAACTATCGATTTTTCGGCAACACTAATTTCGATGTTGGGCCCATAGAGAAAGTTGTTCAGTTTGATGGTCTGATCATACCCTTAAAAAAGTGTCAGCATATTAAGAAGGACCCTGTATAAAAGACAATCGCGTCACACTTGGAGAAAAGGGAGTTGAGCAGCTGGCGGAAGGACGTCTTGACATCAGAATTTACACAAGATTTCGCACTTACGGAGTTCGGACGGATTTCTCCGTGAAAATTACTACAATAGTAATAAATACATCCATACTATACAATCCATAGGTAAATAGGTACTATCCATCCATTACAATACGCGAAAGGCGGAAGTTATTCTGTGTCTGTCTGTTACAACTAACATAAACCGCTGAACCAAAACCGCTGTTTGAAATTGTGTATTCTAGATTATAACAAAAAAAAACAAGACTTTGATGTTTGGTATGGTATTGATTTATATCCCTATGTCATAAAAATTCCACGCAGTCAAAATCGCGGGAAGCAACTAGTAAAGACAGTATCCGCTTTTGAGAAGTTTTGCTAGGTATACCTGTTAACAATCTTTTTAAGCGTACTGCGTTTTGATTAGAATTATCCTCCTTATTTAGACAATCTACCGATTTCACCAAAGCTATTTTTAACCGACTTCAAAAAAGGAGGAGGTTTCTCAATTCGACCGTATATATATATTTTTTTTTATTATTGTTCGCGGATAACTTCGTCGTTTATGAACCGATTTTGATGATTCTTTTTTTGTTGGATAGGAGAAATCCCAAGTGTAGTACCATGATAAGGAAACCAGGATCTGATGATGGCATCCCAGAGAAATCGAGGGGAACCTTCTAAAATCGTAGTGCCGACTATAGTACGTTTGTTAATTTAAAGCACTACTATTAAATCGAACTAATAAATTCACCACTGAAAATTGAGAAATAAACAAAATTTTTACCAAAAATTAAAACCGCCTTCAAAAAAACTAAAAAGTTACAAAATAATATTGTAGCCGATGACTTTTTCGTTCGCATCATAAGAACATTGATTTTTGTTTTATTGAAGTCGGTGTCAAGCCAAGCCAAAAAATGCAAGCCCTGTCGCGAATCGTACCGGCTTGACAGCGACTTCAATAAAACAAATTAATGTTCTTATGATGCGAACGCAAAAGTCATCGGCTGCAATATTATTTTTTAACTTTTTAGTTTTTTTGAAGGCGGTTTTAATTTTGCCTCCGGTTGGTTCAAAAGAACCTAAAATTTGTTAAAATTTTGTTTTTGCAACACTGGTTGGGCAACGCTCGCAGTTTTAGGGCACGCACGTTTCTTTCGGGAAACCATATAGTAACCTCAAAACGATACGTGCCTCCAAGAATATTAAATTTAAAAATTATAGATGGAATAACATATTTTTCTCAAACATGCTTGGAAATGTGAGCATTATTTTGACAACCTTCTTCGAGATAAATCGAAATTGCAGTACTGGCCAAATACATGCGCGCAGCGGCCGGCAATGTTGTATGAAAATCCATATCTGTCGTGTTTAGCGACCAAATAAATTACATACTAAACTCATATCTGTCGTGTAATTTAAAAATGGAACGATCTTTTTCTCCGAAACATGGCGACCAAGGAGGTAACTTATCAAAGGTTTTATTTAAATTTCGAACTGGCTTGCAAATAGAAAGCTGTTTATTGACAAAAAAAACTAATTGTTGTTCGATGTTCGTCATTGATTTTGAAAAGAGTTTTAATTTCCGCGAATTATTTGAGAAAATTAATTTCCACGCATTATTTGAGAAAAGTACTATACAAGCCTTGTGGCCACAACTAGGCATTGATGGACTTACGTATGTGTGCCTCGGCCCACATTTACACGTTCGTCCATCAATGCCTCTGTTGCTGGCCGCTGCAGTAATGTACTTTAAACTTTTGTTTTAGTTACCTGATAGTTATTGGATTTGTAGAAATGAAACTATAGCGCGATTTAAAATCGAACAGCGCCATCTGTTGACAGGGTCGAGTAATTAAGAGGATAGCTCTCACGCTCCATACTAATGAAGTTTGATTATAATTATTCTCAATACTAACCAATTAAAGTCAATGATATTTTAAAACACCTATTCATTTATTTATTCATTTATCACTATTCACCTATTCATTAAACTAAAACCAATGTAAGAAGACTAAGGCACAGTATAAGAAAGAGTATCTATTACTAGATACAGTATGGACACTCCCTTCCTCCCACCAACTTTTTACCTCACCCCAGCCTCACCCCCTCTATCGCCCTCGGCAGTTACCTGTAGCCTAGATTGTCACCATCTAGAATTTATGTTTTCGAAACAAAGAGCATAGGTATAGGTGAAGGATAAAAACTCTTTTTTGAATAGACGGGTGTCAATGCGTTTTATTTACGAAAAAAGAAATAAATGAAAAAAAAAATTACTGTCTGGGCTCTAGGCAAACAAACGGCAGAGATTTTAAAACGCTAACGCTTATTGTCTTAGTTTTGCTCCCCGGCCTATTTTCATTTTGCAAGACAATTCAGGAGTGCGATTTTTGAATCTCATTCGCTGAGTTCAGCAGTTGAAAATGTCAAAATTACTACAGAGATATGCATCTTTCTACTGCTGATTTGACTTTCAAAAATCATACTTGAGGAGTGCGATTTTTGAAAGTCAAATGAGCTGTAGAAAGATGCGTATCTCCATAGTAATTTTGACATTTACAACTGCTGAACTCAGCCATACTCAGCGAATGAGATTCAAAAATAGCACTCCAGGTGCAAGATGGGCATACATTGTGCGATATACGGCTGTCCAAGCCATTATAAAGATAATTATAGAAGATTCTTCAGATTTCCAAAGGAAGAATCAAGGTTAGTGGTTTTTTTACTTTATGTTTATGTTTATGGTCTTTATTTTACGGTACCAATCTCTTTGATTTTTCCCACTCGTTCATCGACTATGTCACGCGCGCCATCTGCCCGTCACAAGTTGTACCGCACGCAACTTAAGTTGTGGCAGCCCTAAACCCGTTACGCATGTGCTGACGTCATCTTGTCAATTTCATTTTTTTTTGTATACAGTGTCCGGGCTGTGACTAAGGAGTGTGCGTGCCCGAAAACAGCGTTGCCAAACCTACGGATTAGCAATTTAAATAGCGCTTCTACTTATATTTAGTTCTTTTCCCTAAAATTAAATAAACTTAAAGTATCATCATCATCCCAGCCGATGGACGTCCACTGCTGGACATAGGCCTCCCCCAAAGATCGCCATAACGACCGGTCCTGCGCTGTCCTCATCCTCTAATCACAGGCTGGTGCGAGCGAAGCGTGCCTGAAATTATCAGCATTGCAACTTCGCTATAATCAGAATCATCATCTCAGTCGATGGACGTCCACTGCTGGACATAAGCCTCCACAAGCATCGCGACAACGACTGGTTCTGCGCTGCCCTCATCCAAAATCAAAGGCTGGTGCTTGCGAAGCGTGCCTGAAATTATCAGTATTGCAACTTCGCTATAATCAGAATCATCTTCTCAGTCGATGTGTGAAACCTAGCGGCGTTGTGTGAACCCCTGTGTAAACACTAGAATCACATTTGGTTCACCAAACAAATAGGTGCATTTTACAGTCGGATCTCGGTCCATAATAATATGAACTACAACGTGTTAATGAATTAGCGCAAAACCACATACACCCCAACTGATTTATAACAAAATAATTATATTGAAACAATGATTTAAGTATTTTGATAGTTAAAATTTAAAGTTATTCGCATTTTAAGTTTTGAGGCAAAAATGATTTGTTATCATTTCAGCACTAAAAGAAAGCGCTAACGTACTAACGGATACATTTTTATAATCTTGTTTTGGTAGTAAGTTGAGTGAGTGTGCCCGTGCGGTGGGTTGACATTCGGTTCAGAAAATTTAAAATTTTGCAAATAAATTATTTAATATTTTGAAAAAAATGACCTATGTTGAAACCATGATAATTCGACTCTGCTCTCGATTCTAAACAAACTACTTTCTAGTTTTGCGTTAATTCATTAACACGTTGTATATTAAAAAGTAATAAAGTTCAGTTTCATCATAAACTATGCCGCGTCAGAAATATCACACTGTATTTCATTAATAACGTGCGGACATCAGAAGTGGGGCATCGATACTTCAGTAAAGACTCAAGTCCCGTGACTCAAGCTATTAACATCCTTATAACACAGGAATAAAGTTTATATTAGGAGTCGTTTTTAGTTGAACGGGCTTCAGTAATGGAATACTGATAGAGTCCCCTGTTTCAAGCTATTATAACTCTTACAGCATGGAGATAAAGATTATATCAGGGGATTTATTCAGGGAACGGACTTCAGTAATGGAACGGTGATCGATTGGTACCTACATAGATGACGGGGTCAAAACAATTTTGATCCTTGCCCTCAAGGTAAAGCTCGTTTATAGCATAATCACGTTTCTTGATACTTTATTTACCTCTAGTGTTTTGATTTGAAGTGAATTCGGAATTTTCAAGGAAAATGGCTGTCCTTTAATGATGTGGTCAAGAAGGCCAAAATTCGGATAGATACAGTCAAGAGCACATCAAGCTTTACACTTGCAGTTCGATTGTAACGCTTATGGCGCACTATATAAGAACGGTACAAAGTCCAAAGTGTCAAGCTTGACGTGCTCTTGACTGTACATGCATGGTCAATGGTACTTAGGTGGACGGTGTTTTATACAGGGTGTCCCGTAAACCGACGTCAACCCGGCGAAAGCTGGTAGGTTAGTTCATGTAACCAGAATATAAAATTTTGTCTTCAGTAAAAGTGTCTTAGTTTTCGAGATATTGGCAGTTTTGTGAAATTCGTGAAAATCTTTGCCTTAGTCACTGTTTTGAGTGCCAGTGCTACAAATATTGCTATTTTGTGATTCTGTTTTCTGTTGAATATTACATGGTAGACCAGCCTATCACATGAGCCCAAAGATTCTCTCAATGCAACTATGGCGGGCTCACAAAAACTAAATTATTCCCACTTTTTAATATTTTTAAATTTCTTCATCCAACTTTGACCGTTTATGCTATAAAAAAAGTGTATCACACTAACCCGGCATGTTATGTCAAAAGAATGCCCATTTAGTCAAGTTTTTGGTTTAGTAATATTTACGACATGATACATAAAAAAAAAGGGTTGTAAAGAAAAATCTACCGTTCCATAGAAAACTGAAATCCTACTTATACAACGTCTTAATGAATTAGCGCAAAACCTCATACACCCCAACTGATTTATAACAAAATAATAAGATTGAAAAAAAAAATTCATTATTTTGATAGTTAAAATTTAAAGTTATTCGCATTTTAAGTTTTGAGGCAAAAATGATTTGTTATCATTTCAGCACTGAAAGAAAGCGCTAACGTACTCATGGATACATTTTTATAATCTTGTTTTGGTAGTAAGTAGGGTGAGTGTGCCCGTACGGTGGGTTGACATCGAGTTCAGTTAATTTAAAATTTTGCAAACAAATTATTTAATATTTTGAAAAAAATTACCTATGTTGAAACCATGATAATTCGATTCTGCTCTCGATTCTAAACAAACTACTTTCTAGTTTTGCGTTAATTCATTAACACGTTGTATATTAATGCAACTGTTTACCCTAACATCCTGTATGGATGTTGAGGAGGCAAGAGATGTGTGTCAGATTCGTAGCATGTGGTGGACGATCTATTATCTTTGCCTACCCCAGTGGTACATAGGCGTGAGCATAGCAGGATATCACCAGTCACCACCTTGATACTACGTCATTCCATCTCAATAGTTGGTAAACTGTAACCGTCTGTACCTATAGCCGTCTGTACCTATAGGATCTCTAATTACATAGTTCAGGCTACATAATTATTAACATGCATACTACGTAAGTTCAGGTATTTCCTCGGTGGCGCAGCGTTACTTTAAGGGGTGATTGTTTGTACCCATATGATAAAACTTATAGTTCAGATAAAAATTTCGTCTTTTCATACTAAACGTTCGATCAGACCCTGTACCCGGATTTTCGATGTTCGATATATCGCCACTGTTTCGGTCTGCACTTCATTGTAATAGAGTTGACATTGAAACAAAAACGTTCACGCAATTGCGAAGTTCGAATGTGCGGGTAGAGGCTCAGTTTATTGTATTAATTTAGTACGGAAAGTCCAAAAAAAATTTTGCGAATTTTCTATAGGTTTCTTAGGGTAAGTTGTTCAGTATCATGGGTACAATCACCAATTAAAGTAATGCCACTGTTTACCCTAACACCCTGTATAGTCACTCTAAACATAATGTTGTCTTGAGTTCTAACTAGGATTCTAGGCACATAGGTAGCACATATTCAAATTCAATAGACACGAACTAAAATTTATAGGGCATTGAGTCCTCAAAAATCTAGATTGATACTCTAACATTATCTTTTTCCATGTCCTGAATAGCTAATACGTGCCGCACGAGGCGTCTTGATCCTTGGCGCCAATGCCACCCCGTATAATGTACCCCGCTCACGTAATCTTGATACTTTAGAGCATAGATATACCTCTTTAGGGCTTCGGCAATGAGCTATTGACATATTTTATTGTTTTGTTTTGATTTTTAAATGTGTTTGTATCTTGTATCGTTCACGTCTTGGTCCTTATGTGGTTTCGCCTTCTACAGGGTGAAATTGATATCATTAGCAGGCCTGTCTCACTCCTCAGCTCAGGAACGTTTGACAGCCGGACACCTCCGAGGTGTGCATCGTCGCTCATTGACGTAAGGCGCATTTTATTTTTCGTTTATCTATGTCATTAGCATTTCCATCAAACTGAACAACTTTCACTATGGGAGCAAACCGATCAGAGCAACAAAAAAATCAGCTGTTCTATACTAAACACTAAACTGCAATGCCTACGCGACACAAATGTATGCAGCAGCAGATTTTTTTTTTGCTCCGATCGGTTTGCTCCCATAGTAAAAAATGTTCAGTTTGATGGGTAGACTCTTAGTTTAAAAGGATGCTAATGATATCAATTTCACCCTGTATAGACCACCCAATTTCTTCCCGTGGTGAGTGTAATTTCACACAGGGTCTTTGACACTTTTTTAAGGGGATGATCAGACCATCAAACTGAACAACTTTCTCTATGGGACCGACATCGAAATCGCGAAAAAAAACAGCTACTGTCCCATACATTTTACGCGAGTAGGTTTGCAGTTTTGTATGGGCGAGCTGATTGTTTTTCGCGATTTCGATGTTGGTCCCATAGAGAAAGTTGTTCAGTTTGATGGTTTGATCATCCCCTTAAAAAAGTGTCAGCATATTAAAAAGGACCCTGTATCTATACAGGGTCCTTTTTAATATGCTTTTTAAGGTGGAAAATCGGTGGCCAACTTCATGGAAACCATAATTATTTTATTAGTCCTACGCTCCGCAGAGTGCGCGACAGCACCAACAGTATTCTGTCTGTAGCAGCGAGTAGGTGGGACAGTCGCTCTATCAAGCACTGGCGTCGTTACTAACAAACTTAAATTAAATTAAATGAATTTTATGAATTGTAAAATTGTAATTGTATTGTATTTTATTATTATGAAATGTGTAATTTTTATTGTAAATGTAAAGTGTAAAATGTAATATGGATCAAGTAATCCGAAATAAAATTTTTTTTTTTTTTTATGTATAAGTCTCATAATATTACCTACCTACCTAATCATACTAGATATAGATATACAAAATGTTAAAATTAGCGAATGCTGACTGACTGCTTGATTTTTAGGTTAAAAGATAAACGATTAAAAACGAATTAACCTCGAATCCTTTTTTCATAGACTTTGAGGTTATTATGAGGTGCTTTAAACAACAATTCAACCCGTTATAATCTTGTGGTACGATTGTATTTTTCGTATTTACGTAATTACGCATTTTTTTCTAGCTCACGTGCTAGAGCTTGAATTTGTCAAACCTACCCTACCGTAATTCTATGGCGTGTCTTTAGCTAACAGCTTGATTTAAAAAAACAGGTACGGAGGATATTTTAAAGTACCTGCATTGTAGTAATATTTAAAAGTACCTACTTACATGCGTACCTGCTTTAATAATTTATAATTAAGCTTTTAGCTTAAGAATTGAGGTAGGATACTTATGTGTACTTACTCTCTGGTCCTTATTTTCCTAAATCTGATGGTTATAACTATAACCGGCAGCCACAGGGTGAAGTTATCAGAAAAGCAATGGGCCTTGTCAGTTGAGAGGATATGAGACTAATATAATAATAATAAAACACGAATAGACGATAACATACTCGGTGAGTCTCGGTGTATTTAGTTAATGATAAAATTTGCAACACGTATCTTAAAGAGGAAAATTATTTAATATTGTGCACAGGTTTGTAAAAAGTTTCATAAACCTTTAAACCACATAGGTACTCTACGTATCAAAGTGAACAACTTTTACTATGGGAGCAAACCAATCAGAACAAAAAAATCAGCTGCTCATTATGTAGTATGGCATTGCAGTTTAGCATGGAACAGCTGATTTTTTTTGACTCTATCACCGCTTCGGTAGTATCACTTTGTAGAGAAGATGAGGCCAGAAACTCTACAACTTTTTTATGAAACTACTTAAATTGTTATAAATTTTTCAGTCGGCGATAATGTTTAACGGTGACTGAAAACATAACATTTATATGACATGCTCTCGCCATTATCTCACAGGTATATACCTATCTTTATCCCTATATTAAGACCCCGTCATTCGGGCCCACATCTTTTGCTTCATATTTTTTCCACCATCGTCGGGTGTGGCTACACTCAGCGGGACCCCGTGTCGTAGAACGATACGAGTATGTCTGGGATTTAGTTCCGAATTTGTTCTATCGAATCCAATTAGAAATATAATTTGTTCCGTCAAAATGGAAGAATAGGTTTGAAAAAACCTACAGCCAGCAGCGGGACCCTTTTTATTTATAGGGCACAGGAACTCCAAATTGGTGTCAAGATTTAGTTCTACTCTCCTTTATTACGTTTTAAGTGAAAACAGTGTCCTAGCGTTTATAGTTTAAAAAAAAAACAGGATTTGAAAAAACCTCCAGCTAGCGGGACCCTTTTTATTTATATAAATTCCAAATGGTGTCAAGATTTAGTTCTACTCTCCTTTATTACGTTTTAAGTGAAAACAGTGTCCTAGCGTTTATAGTTTTAAAAAAAACAGGATTTGAAAAAACCTCCAGCTAGCGGGACCCTTTTTATTTATATAAATTCCAAATGGGTGTCAAGATTTAGTTCTACTCGCCTTTATTACGTTTTAAGTGAAAACAGTGTCCTAGCGTTTATAGTTTTAAAAAAAACAGGATTTGAAAAAACCTCCAGCTAGTGGGACCCTTTTTATTTATATAAATTCCAAATGGGTGTCAAGATTTAGTTCTACTCTCCTTTATTACGTTTTAAGTGAAAACAGTGTCCTAGCGTTTATAGTTTTAAAAAAAACAGGATTTGAAAAAACCTCCAGCTAGCGGGACCCTTTTTATTTATATAAATTCCAAATGGGTGTCAAGATTTAGTTCTACTCTCCTTTATTACGTTTTAAGTGAAAACAGTGTTCTAGCGAATATAATTTCAAAAATAAGCACCGAGTCATAGCACCGACGATGTGCTATGACATAATGTATGTTTTTTCGAAGAAGTTTAATAATTTGATTAGTCGAGGTCTCCTCGAAATTGATTATACAAAGCACGAATGATCAAAGTAAAGGAGTATAAGTCATAGATAGGCACTAATAAAAACACCAAAAAAACAGACCCTAGTCGATCCAGGTGCCCATTTTGTAAAACTTAATATCGTGAACGAAAATAATAATAAGTGAAAGTTTTGCAAGATGTTTAATTCTTCTTTAACTTAGTAAGCGATGCGTGAATAAATTTATTAAAGAAACTGTTTAAAGTTGTTGAACAAGTTCAAAGTTGTGTAGAGTTCAATGCCTTCGCATAAATTTTTTAAAGATGAAATCTTTTTTAATCAATCATCCAATAAATCGTGAAAAACGGGGCTTTGCATGGGTGCCAACTACGCAGTTGGTGTGATGCTTATACTCTTTTACCTCAGGGTATTTTTTTTTTTTTTTTTTTTTTTTATGTGTGATAGGTAAGCATTTGACCCCAATCTCACCTGATGTTGAGTGATGATGAGGCCGAAGATGTAGCATGCTTACCTAGAAAGATGCCTATTCACTCTCGCCTTGAAGAGGCCCAGGTTGTATTGCTCAGGGAACAGGTCCGCAGGCAGGGCATTCCACTCCATAGCCGTGCGCATTATAAAAGAAGAAGCAAACTTCTTCGTGCGAATTGCTGGTAGGTCAACGACATAGGGGTGGAAACCCAGTCTGCGTCTCGTCCCCCGCAGATGAAAGGGAGACGGTGGTATCAGATCGTGTAATTCAGTCGCACACTCTCCGAAATGTATCCTATAAAAAACAGACAGACAGGCTACCTTGCGACGATGCTCAAGACTTTGTAGCTTCGCCACCGAGGTTGGATCACCTATGAGCTTCCTGGCACGCCTGTCGATTGAGTCCAGCGCGGCCAGCTGGTATTGGGCAGACCCGTCCCAGAGATGGCAGCAGTACTCCATACACGATCGGACTTGTGCTTGATAAAGTTGTAGAAGCTGTCCCGGAGTAAAGTACCGTCTGACCTTCGAGAGGACGCCCAGTTTTTTCGCTGCGGTTTTCGCCATGGACTCAATGTACCGTCCGAAATTCAGATCGGACGATATGTTAATGCCAAGGAGCTCCAGGCGATCAGCTATCGGTATGGACACATTTCGGAAAGTCGGGGTCAAAGCGAAGGGACTCCGTTTTGTGGAGAAAAGGCACGCCTGTGTTTTGCTTGCGTTGAAACTGACCCGATTAGTATCACCCCAGTCGGACACAGATTCAAGGGCCAAGTTTATTCGCTGCACCATGGCCTCTCGACAAGACTGAGTAACATCCAATTTGACCCCTGCACCGGACAGATATCTGTCAGCAACAGTGCTGTCGTCTGCATACCCAAAGGTTCCGGGCACAAGCATGTCGTTTATATGCAGCAGAAATAAAGTGGCTGAAAGAACTGACCCTTGAGGAACACCGGCATTAATAGCCATTTGATCCGATGAGTATCCATCAATGAGTACTCGAATGGATCGTTCGCTCAAGAAGTCAGCTATCCAGTTGCATAGGTCAATCGGAATTCCATATGAAGGAAGCTTGCTTAAAAGGCTTGCATGCCAGACCCTGTCAAAGGCTTTGGATATGTCAAGAGACACGGCAAGTGCCTCCCCGTATCTCTCGACAGCCTCGCTCCACAAATGAGTGGCATACACAAGAAGATCCCCCGTGGACCGTCCTGGGCGGAACCCATACTGACGGTCACTGAGGAGGTCGTTATGTTCCAGGTATGCCAGGAGCCGGTTGTTAAGTACACGTTCCATAGTCTTGCAGAGTATGGAAGTGACCGATATTGGTCTATAGTTGACAGGGTCGGCACGACTGCCTTTTTTGGGCACGGGTTGCACGTTGGCAAGCTTCCATGACCTTGGGACTACCGCAGTCTTAAGTGAGAGGCGATACAGGCGTGTTAAAACAGGAGACAACTCTGGAGCACAGGTGCGTAGGACAATCGCTGGGATTCCGTCGGGTCCGCTAGCCTTGTTCACGTCTAGAGAACGCAGGATTTTAAGAACCTCTTTTTGGCGAATGAAAACTGATGCCATTGAGCATTCAGTACGAGGAATGGTAGGTGGTGTTATATCTGAGTTCTCCAGATGCGAATTCCCGGCAAAAAGATTAGCAAATAAATTTGCTTTCTCCTCCGCCGAGTGTGCTAGCGATCCGTCAGGTTTTATTAGCGGTGGCAGGGAGGGACGGCCGAAGTTTGCTTCCACTGCTTTGGCAAGCGACCAAAACGCTTTGCTGCCAGCTGGATAGGAGGCAAGCTTAGCCCCTATACGACCTATATGGTCGAACCGGGCTTTTCGCAACACCTTTTTGCAAGACTTGGCGGCTTTGTTGTAAGCTTTCTTCAGTATTGGATTAGAAACTCAAAATAAAAACCTCTAAATAAGTAACTGGTATGCACGACGACACATTAAGCTATACAAAACCAATATAAGCCGGCCGCGCGTAGGTCAAGTAACGTATAACGTCACGCGGCCAGCTTATATCGGTTATGTATAGCTTGATGTGTCGCCGTGTGTACACTTACAGGGTTTCTATATTTAGGGGAAAGGAGACTAAACTATTAACACCACTAAAACGTAGCCCTTAACACCCCCTCGCATCAGTCTATTTGTGATGGTGATGTGAAAGACGAGTAAATTGTTGTGAAAAAAAAACAAAACTTTTGGTAAAATAATTTGACGTAAGGAATTATCAGCTTAGGTGATATTCAAAGTTGCTCCTGTATCAACTCATGTTTTTTATTACAAAGATTACATAAAAAAGGCATTTTTGACTTTAAAAAGAGTTGATTTTTAAGCATAAATTTAACCCTGTATATTTTATTTACAGTAATATTTACATAAGAATGGTTGATTTTTTCATTTAAATCATACCAAACCCCAAAACTTTCCGAAATTTGGGGCAAAATCATCTTGCTCATTCCCAAGGGATCATGTTGAAAACCGAGTTGTACAAGGTGATCCTTTGGTAGGGTATAAAAAAAGTTAAATATAATAATGAAAGGTCAACAAATTAAACATTTTGAGTATGACAACAGATAGACAGATAAATTAGCTATCATTAAACGCTTTCACACATCTGCATTAACTTGTAATTGTAATTTAAACTACGAGCATTCTGCCTTCAGGGGATCACCATGTCCACCTTTCCCCTAATTCGCTTCTGGAGTGCGATTTTTGAATCTCATACGTTGAACTCAGGAGTGCGATTTTTGAAACTCATTCGCTAAGCCCAGCAGTTGAAAATGTCAAAATTACTATGGAGATACTGTGGATGGATGTCTGTCTGACTTTAAAAACTCGCATTCCTAGAGTATGATTTCTGAAAGTCAAATCAGCAGTAGAAAGATGCATATCTCCATAATAATTTTGACATTTTCAACTGCTGAACTCAGCGAATGAGATTCAAAAATCGCACTCCAGTGTTGAAAATGTATGGAGATACGCATCTTTCTACTGCTGATTTGAGTTTCGAAAATCGCACGCCTAGCGCCTGGAGTATTTTTTTAAATGTCAATCAACAGTAGAAAGATGCGTATCTCCATTTTGACATTTACAACTGCTGAGTTCAATGAATGAGTTGCAAAAATCCAGATTTTTTACTTGTTTTGAAGTTATAGATTTTTTGTTTACGACTCAACGCGTATCTATTCAGATAGAGTGTAGGCAGTAGTAGAATAGTAACACGGAGTGACAAACAATGGGTATCAATCCCAGTTAGTTCCGGTTCTTTTCACATGGAAGTAACTGTGTTTGCACAACATCAGGTACGTGCATCTTTAATGTTAGTAGAAATTTGCAATGCAGTGATTATAAAATCTGCTTTTTAACCTAATTTTTAAAAAGGACCTAGCTAAATGTTAATTTTAATGGTTTAAATTGTCCTTCTTAATTTGCTAATGGTTTTTTTAAGATGATCAAACTAAACAACTTCCTCTATGGGAAAAACAACGAAAACGCGAAAAAAACTGTTCCATACTAAACTGCAAACCATTATGCCATAAGAGATAAGAGCAAATCTACTCGGCCCAAATGTCTGGAACAGCAGGATATTTTTGCGGTTTCGGCGTTGGACCTATGGGTTCTCTATGGAGAATGTTGTTTAGTTTGATGGTACCGTCAAGAATATTAGATTGTACACTGTATACATTTTCATATTTAAAAATTAAATAGAGCTACCTCGTAGGTATGTCTTGAATCAACCTGTATCTGTAATGAAAATAATAAAACTAATCATTCAAAAATTGTCCTTTGACTTAGTATTCGATTTTTATTTATCTTTATGTAAATTAATCCTTGCAGTTCTTCCGATATCATACTGACAGTAAAATTAATTCATTGTTTTGAAGACAACAATAGGTCAGACACAACAATAGTTCAAACAATGAGACATTTGAACATACGAAAACATTTTATTATCCTTTGATTGCTCTATATGGAAATCATGCAACATTACATTATGATTCCTACTTGATAGCTGGCCAAAAATAAGTAGCCCGCCTATTAACCGCTTAGTTCTACACAATAGACTTTAGATCGATTAAGAGTTTTCTGGCGTACATTACACATGGTGTTGGGGAAAACAGTTGCATTACTTTAAGGGGTGATTATTCTACCCAGTTTTCTAGCGAACATTACAGAATGTTGGGGTAAACAGTTGCATTATTTTAGGGATGATTCTACCCGTAATACTGAACAACTTTCCTAACGAAACAAACTTAAATCCCAAAAAATGCAATACTTTACCGGTAAACTGTAGCGCTCGTATGTAATTGATTTAAAACCTGTGGTAAGGCCTAGTTCCCATTGCCTTTCCGAAAGGATAAACTATTTAAAAAAAAACCTACAGTTATAAGTACAATAAATGATTTTGACTTTGAAAATCACTCCTTAAAGTAAGGCAACTGTTTACCATAACCTGTATTTATTATAGCTAATACCCGAAATTATTTATTTACAACTGAATAGGTACAAATACAAATATAACCCTTAACCTAAAAACAAAAGAAAAACAAAACTGACTGACCACATAAATAAATCCTGGGTCTGCCCTGACAGATTTAAAAAACAGACTAACTCAAAATCACACTGTGTAGAGCAAGTAGGAAGAGCAGAAAGCTGGCATGGGTATTTGTCTATACTAAAATCCTTGAGGTATAGTTTGGGAGAAATTTGCCCAATTATGAGACATTATAAAAAGTAAAAAAATAATATTGCAGCCGATGACTTTTTCGTTCGCATCATAAGAAGCAATTCGGCTGCAATATTATTTTTTAACTTTTTAGTTTTTTTGAAGGCGGTTTTAATTTTTTGATAAAATTTTGTTTATTTCACAATTTTCATTGGTGAATTCATTAGTTCGATTTAATAGTAGTGCTTTGAATTAACAAACGCACTAGTCGGCACTACGATTTTCGAAGGTTCGCCTCGATTTCTCTGGTATGCCATCGTCAGATCCTGGTTTCCTTATCATGGGACCACCCTTGGAATATCTTCTTTCCAACAAAAAAATAATCATCAAAATCGGTTCATAAACGAAGAAGTTATCCTCGAGAAACCTCCTCCTTTTTTGAAGTCGGTTAAAAAAATAAGTAATGGAACTCTATGGACCACAAGCTAGCTTTACTAGCTTGACCAGTTAGATCTATCTTAATAAATGCCAACAATTAATGCATAAACAATGCCATTGACCAACATAGTCACTCATTGAAACAGTAGTATTTTATCCGAATCAGACAAATTTTATAGAGCCTTGTTTTAAAATAGTGTTTTTTTTTTAAGTATATACTTATACTTAACCGTAATTTAAGCACTAAAATAAGATACCTATCTAATTGTTGTTGCTTTCTAGCGATTTTTCTCAAAATTCTAGTTTAGTTTAATTAAAGTACGTTTCTTTTCTCAACAGTCCCTACAATCAAAATTACTGACGAATATTGTTCGACAGTTATTGCAAAAGAAAAATAACGTTAAAAAAAAATTGAAACCTTTGTTAAACCAACCACCACTGCCAACTAACTACACTAACGTAATCTTTAACTCATAAAAAAATAAACTTCAAATAGTTTATTTTTATCAGCAAAAAGTGTTGTTAATCGCATCAAAATCATTTTTAGCAAATAGGTTTCATTCTCAATTGACTTTAAATACTGGCTGATTGAGCTTAAAAAATAATTCAAAATGCCCTTTAACCAGAAAAAAATTACGTTTATTTTCTTTTTTTCGTGGTTATGGCATTTGTTAATTTTTTTTTTGTTTAATATCGGACAGTGTTACACTTAGATTAAAAACTTTTCGCTTGTGTTACTTACATAAAAATTTAAAACATATGAAGGAGTTTTTAGTTTTATTTTTACCTTTTTACAAATAATTTTTATTGAAGTCTTACGTTGTAAGCTTTATTACAAAATCAGTGAGGTAGTTAGGCAAGTACTCTATATGCAACTTATTTATTGTTTGTTTATGTTGACAATGCCTGGAGGAATAAAATTATTTGCCTATTTACGACACCCTGAGTTGGTGCTATATAATATAACGCCGGCCACACACGTACGGAATTCCGAATCAGAATTGTGATTTTGTAATGGATTTGATGCGTCCGTATTCTGGAGGCGGCAAACCAAGACAAGTGTGTGTTTTTGTTCTAAAACAATTTCTTGAGATCACCCAGATATTTGTCACATTTGCTATTTAAACTATTTGCAAAATAACAAAATAACTATTGGAAAAATAATTGATACCACTGTAGCCACAATTTTAAGATTAATATTAATCTGATATAGAATAGAAAAAAGAAGTCATCCGGTTTGCCGACAGTTAAAAAAAAGAAATTATCTAAATGAATGTTTACGATTTCCGATTTAATTTACGATTCTATTCATGATTTCAAAATGAATAATGATTAAGTTCCTAATGAAGAAATCATTCGATTACGCTCATCTCTACCCGCCTAATCATATGAGAAGACTAGGTAGTTACTTACAGTCATACTTACATAATATACAGGGTGTAACAAAACACCCTAGTAATACTTAAGGGGGTGCTTCAGACCATCAAACTGAACAACTTTCACTATGGAGCCAACATCGAAATCGCGAAAAAAAAATCCGCTCTTTCATACAAAACTGCAGCACCGTCTCGCTCGACTCAAAATACTCAGATGTATAATCCCCGCAAGTTGATATTGCGATGGAACCTTGTCACAATAACCGCTGAGTGACGTCATCAAGCACGGGCTAACCTTGCGAACGGTAGGATGGTGCACAGTCGACTACGTCAAAATTACGTCACCAAGATGGCCGCCAGTCGCAATATCAACTTGCGGGGATTATACGGGACAGCAGATTTTTTTTATTTTTTCTCGACGTTGGCTCCATAGTGAAAGTTGTTCAGATTGATGGTCTGAAGCATCCCCTTAAGTATTACTAGGGTGTTTTGTTACACCCTGTAGTTGCAAATATCATTAAATTACAATAAAATTATACAGATACCTACGCTAAGTTCTAGTGAATCATTCCACAATGCTCGACATCAACACAGTTAAAAGCTTGTTGATAGTTTTGTCGAAGCTTCTGACTATGGTAGCGAGCTTCTAAAAATGGTTAAGAGCATTGGACTCTTGACACGGAGGTCGTGGGTTCGATTCCCACGGGGGACACCTAGTGATATGTCACTTTGTGCGTTTTCCCCAGTTGGTTTGGAAATTGCAGGCTGAATCACCGGATTGTCAGAAAAGAAAGATGATTCCGTACTTCGGAAGGCACGTTAAGCCGTTAGTCCCGGCTACTATCTCTGGTGGTAGTAATCTTTACATAAAAAACCACGTCAGAGGCCGTAAGGCGGTCTGAAAGAACTCTGACACCAGGGCTCTGCCCACACGATAAGAACCAGCTTCTAAAAAGGTTAAGACTTAAATTAATTAGGTACTTTAAACAAGTAAACTTACCAGCAACAAAACTGCAATAACAACACACCTCATATTACCGAAAAAGTTTGTCCTAAACGCCACTATTACCGGAAAAGTCACCAAAAGTTTCGCAACTTCTCAAAAATTACCGAAAAACACCAGATATTCCCACTTCTCAAAAAATTACTAAAAACTACTCCGGAAGTTTACAAGCGTCTCTAAAATTACCGGAAAAGCTATGTTAGTATTCTCAAAAGTTACCGGAAAAGCCACCGAAATTACAGTTTTACCGGAAAAGTTTTCTAAAAGTTTTGATTTTCTTCTTCTTGTCGCGTTTAAAACGCCACAGTCTGAAGAGGCGACTTGCGCGTACGCACATCTGGGGACAAGTGCTGAAGATACAGCGTGACAGGCACTAGGTGCCTGTTGTGACCACGGGTTGTGTTCGAAGTAGGACTTAAGAATCACAAACATGTGATCTGTCTGAGGCTTTCTTATTTACTGCCCGAGGTTAGTACAACCCGGGCGAATTAACATGGCACCTGGTGCGCACGTGGCTCGTAATTCGACAGCCCTCCTGCTACCCCCCGCGGGACCCCACCGTCGCTGTGCGAGGCCAGTAGCATAGCATCTCAGTTACCGTTGCACGTGTCCCTACACTTTAGCATTTTCGAGTGATTCTTTACGAGTATTCCGAGTTTTTTATTCCGAGCCACGTGCGAGCCAGGTGCCAAGTTAATTCGCCTGTGTTGTACACTATTTATCACCCCGACGGAGGCGGACAGGCGGCAACTTCGTTTAGCGCAGCGGGACGAAAGTTAACGCTTTCCGCCCGGAGGGGTAAAAGTTACTTTACTAACCTACTTACTGATCCTAGCGGCCGTAGTATGGCTGCGTGACATAGCGCTACCGCGCCTTAGCTTAGCTCTCTTTCAATTTGTACGCGAAGGAACGAGATAAAAGGCGTGATATAGCCCCATCCCGCGCATTATACTACGGCCGCTGATCCGACGTGGGTCTTATTTGATCTCCGAAACCAAAGTACCTACCTACGAAATATAGGTAAAATGTCCTTCTTACTTAATACGCTTTCACTTTTTTATCAGACTGTCAAACTGAACAACTTTCTTTATGGCACCAACATCGAAATCACGAAAAAAATAAACAGCCCTTCCGTAGAAAATTGCAAACCTACTCGAGCCAAATGTATGGGACAGCAGTTTTTATGGTCCCATAGAGAAAGTTGTTCAGTTTGATGATCTAACATATTAAGAAGGACCCTGTATTATAATGATCGTGAGTTTATCTGTGTACCTACGCATGAATGTACAAGGCATTTTTTACTGATTCTTTAGAAACCTAAATATTGTCCTATAGTAAATGGCAATTATGGTCAGCCTACTAGGACGCGACCTCTGCGCAGACGCATCGGATCGTGAGCAGAACATCAATTATTGACGGACGAGTAGCTACAGACTTGACAGTACCACCTGAAATGTCTTTCAAATCAATGCATTTTCGTCTCTATCTCGGAATCTTCAAGGGTTCATGCAATGGTCTTCTTATGTAGTACAGGAATTATGATTTTTAGGGTTCCGTATCCAAAGGGTGAAAACGGGACCCTATTACTAAGCCTACGTTGTCCGTCCGTCCGTCCGTCTGTCCGTCCGTCTGTCCTACCTATTTAGGGCTGTAACTTTTGAACTGTAATAGCTAGATAGTTGAAATTTCTCAGATTATGCGTAATTACGGCGGATTTGTTAACAAATAATAAAAATATCAAAAAGATAAACGACGGCCCGGTAGCACAGTTGGTAGTGAACCTACCTACTGTGCCGAGGGCCGCGGGTTCGAATCCCGTAAGGGACAAATATTTGTATGATGAATATGAATATTTGTACCCGAGTCATGGATGTTTGTATCTATATATGTATTCTATATCGTTATCTAGTCATCATAATACAAGTCTAGGCTAGATTCTGGTACTTTAAATGTGACTAGATAATTTGTGTGACATTGTCCAAGATATTTATTTATTATTATTATTGTATGTCTTACGTTCCGTAATCACGGGCAATTAAGTCCCGGACCTTTGGAAGGCGTGCATGGAGCCGAAGCCAACATGTAGAGGCCCGTTCAAATGACAAGTTAATCTAAATGTAAGGGATACACAAATGGCGGATACCATTTCCGAGCGCACAACATGATACACACGGGGATGGTCCCCGCCATTTGTGTAAAGACTATTGGAGTACGGCGCTATGGCCGCGATGGAAAAATAAGGTCTTGGGCTATGGAGGTGAAAGTTGGATGGATGGATACTGGGCTATGGGAGGAGACTAACGGACGCCTGCCATGACAACTAGTCTCAAAATTGTAAATAGGGCAGGCGGTGACTCGCCGACTCGTCGAGTGGGCCCCATAAAACGGCCGCACGCACAAAGTGCGACAATGGGGCAACATCTCATTGAGCGGCTGAAGGTTGTCGAGAGGTGCGGCTCCGGTTTCACCATCGCGGGGTTTACCCCCGTGAGCGGGTTTCCCCGTTATTACGCCATTACGTGCAATACATTTCCAACCTGGAGCATAGGTTCTGCTCTTGCGATTCCACTCTGGACGGCCAATGAAGGCAAGCCAGAGGTAGGGGGGTGTGTTACTGTGTGTGTGGGTGTGGGGGTGTGTGTGTGATTGTGTGTGTGTGTGAGCGCATGTATATTCCCCCTGGATAGGGGTCCGCGGTGTCGCCACTCACCGTCAGCTCGCCACAAGCTGCCCCCGCGGGGTATTATTATTATTATTTTATTATAAAAATTAAGGGGGGCTCAACAAGAAACTAGTTTTTATCAACGTTATTTCTTCACGCTCTATCGTAAAAACGGTAATACATACAAGTGTCAAACTTAGTGTGATTATAGAGCAAACTCTACAGAATAACAAAAAATACTGGCCAAGCCGGCCTGGCCGGCCAAGTGTGAGTGGTCTTGCGCTAAAGGTCCCGGACAAAAAACGTTTCTTTTTCTAAGTTTATAATGTTGTGTTCTGTGGTGGTGTGGTACGGAACCCTCTGTGCGCGAGTAGCCCGACTCGCACTTGACCGGTTTTATTACTTCCATGAAGGACCCCTAAATTAAGTAATTTTCGTATCTATCTGGTGGACATAAAGATTTTAATATAAGACTTGTTTGTTATAATGTATCGGATGTAAATTATTATTAGTCTGTCCGTATGTTGTCTCCGATCAGTGTTTTGATAACATTGTCTTATTTTTATAGATTTATTTTTAACTGCCTCCGTGGTCTTATGGTTAAGAGCGATACGGAGGTCGTGGGTTCGATTCCCACGGGGGACACCTAGTGATTATGTCACTTTGTGCGTTATTCCCCAGTTGGTTAGGACATTGTAGGCTGAATCACCTGATTGTCTGAAAAGAAAAGTGATTCCGTGCTTCGGATGGCACGTTAAGCCGTTGGTCCCGGCTACTATCTCTGGTGGTAGTAGTCGTTACATAAAAACCACGTCAGAGGACGAAAGGCGGTCTGAAAAAACTCTGACACCAGGGCGGCTCTGCCCACACTATAAGAAGAAGATAGGTTTATTATTAAATCGTTTGAATAAATATAAATGTTAGTATGCGGAGAAACATTGTCTTGTTTTTATATCAATGTGCATTAATTAGGTAATTCCGTGCTTCGGATGGCACGTTAAGCTAAGCCGTTGGTCCCGGCTACTATGGTGGTAGTAGTCGCTAGATACATAGAAACCACGTCAGAGGCCGTAAGGCGGTCTGAAAAATCTGACACCAGCACTGACAGCGCGCGAACGAACGAGATAAAAGACGTGATAAAGCCGTATCACGGCTTAACAGCCACACGATAAGAAGAAGACAGCCGTTAAGATAAAATATACAGGGTGAAATTGATATCATTGGCATCCTTTTAAACTAAGAGTCTACCCATCAAACTGAACAACTTTTACTATGGGAGCAAACCGATCGGAGCAAAAACAGAATCAGCTGTTGCATACATTTGAGTCGAGTAGGCATTGCAGTTTAGTATGGGACAGCTAATTTTTTAGTTGCTCCGATCAGTTTGCTCCCATAGTAAAAGTTGTTCAGTTTGATGGGTAGACTCATAGTTTAAAAGGATGCTAATGATATCAATTTCACACTGTATAATATTTTTAGGAAATCGAAGTGAAAATAACAAAAAAAACATCAATTACAGAACCAACACAATCATTTAGAAACTCATACAAAATGAATTCACAGAAGTTACTCAATTTTACACATGAAACAAAACACTAATCACTCCTTATCACCAATTGTCACAATTAATCACAACGAGAAAGTTAATGAAAAACGATATCCGAACCAATAAGCCACGTAGAACACGATGTTACCCCGACGAGCGCTGTCTGCAAAGTGAGCGAACACTCGGCGCCGCCCGGCTTATATAGCAGTCGGTCACGTTGCGCGCGCACGTGGCTTGATTTTTCCTTACACGGCCTCTCCTGACACTGCATCGTCCTCGACTGCATCTTCTATCAAGGGCATGTACATAAAGTTACATAGCCTCAGTTTCATCATCTGCAACATAAATGACAGTTAGCCTATTAAGCATCCTACAGATCCAAACAGATCTTTCTCTCATACATCATCCTTATACAAACACTTTCACTGTCCACTCGTTACATAGTAAGCATTTCCATCATTCATCACCACATTCATACATGAGACGTCTCATCATTCATCATCATCGTTATCTGAAATGTTTAATAAACGTTAGTCATCTAGTAAACATTATTTGAGATCATCCGAAAAACCAATCAAATAGTATCAACCAGAGAACAGGGAAAGAGTCGACTCAATTAAGTTGTACGTACAAAACAACACTGTTGGCATAGGCTCCAAGTTTGCATACCACCCAGCGACTTGTCGGCATAGGCACAACGTTCGCATACCACACAGCGACTTGTCGGCATAGGCACAACGTTCGCATACCGCACAAGTTTTTTTTTTTTCAAGCTCAATATGCACTGGCGCACAGCGCAGCTAAGGCGCACAGGCGCGCAGCGCAGCCAAGGCGCACAGGCGCGCAGCGCAGTGCAACGCCGCTGAGGCGCACAGGCGCGCAGCGCAGCTAAGGCGCACAGGCGCACAGCGCAGCCAAGGCGCACAGGCGCGCAGCGCAGTGCAACGCCGCTGAGGCGCACAGGCGCGCAGCGCAGCCAAGGCGCACAGGCGCGCAGCGCAGTGCAACCCCGCTGAGGCGCACAGGCGCGCAGCGCAGCTAAGGCGCACAGGCGCGCAGCGCAGCCAAGGCGCACAGGCGCGCAGCACAGTGCAACGCCGCTGAGGCGCAAAAGCGCACAGCGCAGCTAAGGCGCACAGGCACGCAGCGCAGCCAAGGCGCACAGGCGCGCAGCGCAGTGCAACGCCGCTGAGGCGCACAAGCGCACAGCGCAGCTAAGGCGCACAAGCGCGCAGCGCAGCTAAGGCGCACAGGTGCGCAGCGCAGCCAAGGCGCACAGGCGCGCAGCGCAGCCAAGGCGCACAGGCGCGCAGCGCAGTGCAACGCCGCTGAGGCGCACAGGCGCGCAGCGCAGCTAAGGCGCACAGGCGCGCAGCGCAGCCAAGGCGCACAGGCGCGCAGCGCAGTGCAACGCCGCTGAGGCGCACAGGCGCGCAGCGCAGCCAAGGCGCACAGGCGCGCAGCGCAGTGCAACGCCGCTGAGGCGCACAGGCGCGCAGCGCAGCTAAGGCGCACAGGTGCGCAGCGCAGCCAAGGCGCACAGGCGCGCAGCGCAGTGCAACGCCGCTGAGGCGCACAGGCGCGCAGCGCAGCTAAGGCGCACAGGCGCGCAGCGCAGCCAAGGCGCACAGGCGCGCAGCGCAGCCAAGGCACACAGGCGCGCAGCGCAGTGCAACGCCGCTGAGGCGCACAGGCGCGCAGCGCAGCCAAGGCGCACAGGCGCGCAGCGCAGCCAAGGCGCACAGGCGCGCAGCGCAGTGCAACGCCGCTGAGGCGTACAAGCGCACAGCGCAGCTAAGGCGCACAGGCGCGCAGCGCAGCTAAGGCGCACAGGCGCGCAGCGCAGTGCAACGCCGCTGAGGCGCACAAGCGCACAGCGCAGCTAAGGCGCACAGGCGCGCAGCGCAGCCAAGGCGCACAGCGCAGTGCAACGCCGCTGAGGCGCACAAGCGCACAGCGCAGCTAAGGCGCACAGGCGCGCAGTGCAGCTAAGGCGCACAGGCGCGCAGCGCAGCCAAGGCGCACAGGCGCGCAGCGCAGTGCAACGCCGCTGAGGCGCACAGGCGCGCAGCGCAGCTAAGGCGAACAGGCGCGCAGCGCAGCCAAGGCGCACAGGCGCGCAGCGCAGCCAAGGCACACAGGCGCGCAGCGCAGTGCAACGCCGCTGAGGCGCACAGGCGCGCAGCGCAGCCAAGGCGCACAGGCGCGCAGCGCAGCCAAGGCGCACAGGCGCGCAGCGCAGTGCAACGCCGCTGAGGCGTACAAGCGCACAGCGCAGCTAAGGCGCACAGGCGCGCAGCGCAGCTAAGGCGCACAGGCGCGCAGCGCAGTGCAACGCCGCTGAGGCGCACAAGCGCACAGCGCAGCTAAGGCGCACAGGCGCGCAGCGCAGCCAAGGCGCACAGCGCAGTGCAACGCCGCTGAGGCGCACAAGCGCACAGCGCAGCTAAGGCGCACAGGCGCGCAGTGCAGCTAAGGCGCACAGGCGCGCAGCGCAGCTAAGGCGCACAGGCGCGCAGCGCAGCTAAGGCGCACAGGCGCGCAGCGCAGCTAAGGCGCACAGGCGCGCAGCGCAGCTAAGGCGCACAGGCGTGCAGCGCAGCTAAGGCGCACAGGCGCGCAGCTCAGTGCAACGCCGCTGAGGCCCACAGCGCAGCCAAGGCGCACAGGCGCGCAGCGCAGTGCAACGCCACCGAGGCGCACAGGATGCTCTCTGCACAGAGTAGCGCTGCCTCAGCGCACGCATGCGCTCAACAGGTACGGTTGCGCCGTACCTACTGCACGTTACGCTCCCCATTCACCGCGGCATCCCGATGCAGTTCGCTTTGCATCAGATGTTCGGCCGTCCTCCGCCAAACCACTTCTCTTCTCGATTCTCGGATCAAAGATGATGACCCGTTCGTTTAAACAAGTAAAAGCATCACCGCGAAGGTAGGTAGTTAGAAACACGTGACAGACGCTCTGAATCTAGCCAATCATTTGCTAGTTTAGCCATCTCTTCGCACCATACGTCGATCTTATTGTATGGCATGGCAGGGTCAAAATTTGACACAAAATAAAGTTGATTTCGTAATGAGTTTAATGATTTAATAGCCTGGCGACCGCCTGGCGCCCCGACCGCACCTGCCCATCCATGAGGAGTTTTTCAGCCCGCCCCCACAGAGACTCAAGTCTCGACACCCGGCCTGCATCACCGCGAGCATACTCAGAGGTGAGGATTTTAATCTGGAGCGGCGCTGGAGGGACGAGTGGAGAAGCAAGGCTGGTGGAACGCCTGAGGAAAACTTGGACCCCACTGTCAAGCCTAACGGATTCCACCTGCCGCGCAAGGACTGGTGTCGCCTCAACAGGCTAAGGACCGGCCACGGCAGGTGCAACTACCTCCGACACAAATGGGGCTGGACGGAGTCTCCTTTATGTGACTGCGGGACCGAAGACCAGACGATGCAGCACATACTACAACGGTGTCCCCTTCGAGCTTATCCGGGCCGTCCTGAGGACCTGACGCACCTGACACCTGAGGCCCTCCGATGGCTTCAGACGCTGGATGTAGACTTATAAACTATATGCCTACAAAACGAAATTCGCCATACGAATAAATAAATAAATAAATAGCGTCGGATACTGGAATCTGATACCACGGAGACGGCGGTAGCCTATTTGTACGGACCCGTCACTGCACATACGAACACTTTCACTAAGCACAACATTGGGTTTGTATGTAATACATGACGTGAACTAATGAAAATCCGTGGCAACGAGGTGAAACCGTAACCGGCAACCAAATCACAAGATTTGAGACTACCCTCACGTCACTGTTATCTACTATGGGATCTACGTGACGTAGAACTTACATGATAAGGCAGTATAGGTGTGCGCAGTCTATTAACACGACTCGTGAGATCGTCACAACGATCTACTTCGAGATTTACGCAGCATGGGACCCTCAGGTAGAGGAATGACAGGTGTACCTTGGTTTCTAGACTCGCTGCGCAACCTACTACGCGACCTTTGCACGTTATAGCGTCTTCACGCCCTGCTCCGTGAACTTCATTGTCTACTAGACATTAACAACACACGTGACAACAACAAAATTACATGTGGGTAGAATTAGAGTTTTGTTTCCATCAGATCTTTACAAGAGTGGCTAAACATTGATTAGAAGGCTGTGAGCTTGAGTTTTATTGTCCCAGTTTTGATTTTAGGAAATCGAAGTGAAAATAACAAAAAAAACATCAATTACAGAACCAACACAATCATTTAGAAACTCATACAAAATTGATTCACAGAAGTTACTCAATTTTACACATGAAACAAAACACTAATCACTCCTTATCACCAATTGTCACAATTAATCACAACGAGAAAGTTAATGAAAAACGATATCCGAACCAATAAGCCACGTAGAACACGATGTTACCCCGACGAGCGCTGTCTGCAAAGTGAGCGAACACTCGGCGCCGCCCGGCTTATATAGCAGTCGGTCACGTTGCGCGCGCACGTGGCTTGATTTTTCCTTACAATATAATATAATAATCGTGATATAATTATCGCGGGTTGGCATGCTACCAGTGCAGGGCTCTGCCCACACGGTAAGAAGGAAAGAAAGTAACCCGGCCTAGCATACCGCCCCTGCCGGCCTGCTACCTACCCGCTACGACACAAATCTTTCGCCCGTACCACATTCGTACATTTTTAACGCATATCCTCCTTTTTTAGGGTTCCGTACTCAAAGGGTGAAAACGGGACCCCACTACTAAGCCTATGTTGTCCGTCCTTTCGTCCGTTTGTCTGTCTATCCTACCTATTTAGGGCTGTAACTTTTGAACCGTGATAGCTTGATACCCTACTATCGTAGAATCAAAGACTGGTATACTTTTGGAAGCTATATTTTAATATTTTACTTTCACTGCACTTTTATAATTTTACTAAACTATTTTAATTTTAAATATATCACAATTACTTCACAAATACAAGTTGTCACTTCGAGTGCCGGCTGAGAACTGACTGTTTAATCCGTTTTGCGCCATTTCCAACGGACTCCCCACTTTTTCCCTTCCACTGTACCAACCAAACGCACCTCGCGTTTCATTGGTCCAGCTCGTAAAAGTCTGTGCTACCAACCGAACGAATCAAACCGTTCAAAATATATTTAACGGCTCTGGATAAAAGTCCTTTTTAAGCCATTCATTAGTAATGTTTCAGTTAATTTGAAAGAATATTAAACGTGTTGCTAGCACAAAATAAAGATTTAGTATCAAAATATCATGAATCACGACATTCGGCCATCCGATTCTGTGCAACCTCCTGGTGCACAGTTATCAAACCGTCAGTTCTCATTACCATTTAGCCAAAATTATTCAAAATAATCTACATCAATGAAAGTGCACTTATAAACTATGTTAAAAAAATCTCAACATTGAAACATAAGGATAACTAAAGTTTCTCTCATATAAACAAATTTACATGTTTTTCGAAAACACTCATTAAAGGAAATAATTAAAATTTTAAATCTACCACCACTTCGTACTGTATTATGGCTGCAGAGAAGATGCAGCCAGAAACTCTACGGCAACAAAATTTTTAGCAGGTATGCATTCAGTTATACAATATCAGGACCAGAAATTTTTGTATTCAGCGTTTTCACTTTTTTATTTAATTTCAAAATTGTTAAAAAAAAAAATGAAAGCAGGTACACAAAAGTAGGTACAAAAGGAGTTCGATTTCCTGCATCTTCTTATTAGTACTTAAATTATTTTATCTGATATCTTATTAAAATTTATATTAACCTTATGTAATAATTATACGAAAAAATCACGACATTTGGCAGTTTACACTAATATCAATATTTATCAACTTGTATGTTTGTGAACGTTGCTGCAGTTCTAACAGAGGCAGCTCTAACGGATCTTCCTTGTCCAGTGATTGGAACTTCGATTTTGTTTATTTGGAAATAGTACATTCTAAACCTAACCATTTTAGACAAAGAAATATTCAAAAGTTTTAGTTAAAATATATAAACGGTAACACTCCTTGATTTTAATCTCTTTGCTGCTGCAACGTTCCCAATTTTACTTCATTTTGATGCTTATGTTTATACAATACAATACTCTTTATTTGTACACCAAAACATACAGTTCCTGTTTATACTGCTTTTAAATATTTACTACATTGGAGAAAAACAGTATTATAAATATATCCATCGATTAAATCTGGTAGCTGATAATAAAGTAGTTTAACGGCCCGGTAGCACAGTCGGTAGTGAACCTGCCTGCTGTGCCGAGGGTCGCGGGTTCGAATCCCGTAAGGGACAAATATTTGTATGATGAATATGTATATTTGTACCCGAGTCATGGATGTTTGTATTTATATATGTATTCTATATCGTTGTCTAGTCATCATAATACAAGTCCAGGCTAGATTCTGGTACTTTAAATGTGACTAGATAATTTGTGTGACATTGTCCAAGATATTTATTTTATTTATTTATTTAATCTTGTCTTGAGCTCAGTTTAATCGCGAGTGCAATATAATATCATCACCATCAGGTAGTTAACTCTTTCGCGGACACTGACCGGCTATAGCAGTGATAACAATAAAAGTTCTATTGTGTCTCGTTCAGTGTCCGCGAATGTGCTAAACTGTCTGTAGGATTATCATGAGCCCACACTGCAGTATACTACAGTAGTTTTACTGTAGTTTACTACAGTTTTTGTATTAAATTTCATACAGCGCTTCTAGAAGTTACGCTGAGAACTAATTGTGTCATGCAAAATTGGCGCCGCGACTACGGTAGCAACGTACAATGAAAACTCATGGCAGGCCCTCTGCAATACTTAACGCCTTTCGCACAGCCCAGCTTACTGGGATTAAAATATGAAACAGTTGCTGTATACATTTGCAAAATTATACCAGTAATAAAGATCATGAAATAAAATCTATTACAACTTGAATCTATTATAATATCTACAATAACAGCATATTTTTTAAATGTTTGTTTGTTTTAATTGTTTTTGTATTATAATTTACAGATCTTTGATCTTAGTTTCATAACAAATTTGTTTTGTACCTATACTCATTTCAGAGCAAAGTGGAGCTTTATCTCCATTTTGCATGACAAAAATATATTTAGAACACTTTTTATTCTTAGAATATTTTTACCAGCAACGTCCAAATAATTATAATCATTATTAAGTAGGTAGGTACCTAAATTGCATACGAGCACTCTTTTTAAAATAAACAAATCTACGGCACTCACTAGATGGCGTTGTCAAACTCATCAAGTAAGCATTTGTAACGATTACCCAAAATTTTGTGAAATTATCGCTAGTGAATTAATAAATATGATTACTATAGTAAAATTTTGAAGATTTTTATAAAAATAATTATTATGACTACTACAACCAACCCCATCTAGCGACTTTGCTCAAAACAATCATGGAAATAGACTAGTCTCATTGTTAAAACAAAATCTATAACGAACAAATGGAATATCTTTCCATTGGACGACCCGGTTGGTGTAATGGTTACCACGCCGGACTGCCAAACCAGGGTCCTGGGTTCGAATCCCGGTTCGGTCATGGATGTTTATATGTTTGTGCCGTTGTTGTATGGTTTCCATAATAAACAGCCTATAAATAGTGCTTTCTTGGGATCATTACAATGTATGTGCCTGTGAGCGTATAAAAAAAAAAAAAAAAAAAAAAAAAATTGTGAAATGGAACGAAGTATAACAATTGATTTCATGAGTATTTACTTATAACACTTACTCAATTGTCATACAAACGTTCATAAAATTTACCTATTTTCCTTCGGAAAACCTTAGCCAATGTTTTTAAAGTGAACATTTTTTAGCGAAACAAGTCGAAATTAACCTTTGGTGTGCCGGAACGCGGATCTGCGTGACGAAAACAATTGATAATTTTTTGTTGTGTGTGTAATTCCCGGCATACGAGAGGTTAAGCGATCCTAGATAACACTAAATAAGTTAATGATTCTTTGAATGTAGGTACCTCAACTTATTTGACTAGAAGAATAATAAAAAAAAATACGGCATATAGAAGAAAATATGTTTCTATTTTTTATTTTGGTTCAACATCTATAGTATTTGATTCTTGTCATAATGGAAACCATACTTTGAACGCTTGTCCTACTTGATCGTTAAAGTTAAGGCTTAGGTTGCCATACCCGTAACTATCAGTTTGGTAAGCTAAGCAGCATTTGCGATAAGAAGCGTTATTTAGTTTACAAAATCTGGGTCTAAAATTGTCAAACATCTAAAAGACAAACGAAAGGGCGCCGTCTTGTCTTCTAAAAGCTATAACTGCACACTGGTGTTCTGATTTTGATCAATTATTCTACAAAAAAATAATAATCTACAGCTATTTTGTAAACTACAAATATATGAAATTTACCCATAGTCGGGGAAATCTACGGATTTTTGTATGGAGTAGGTTGCATTAATTGCACTTTAGGTGATAATTTGGAATATAGTTGAAACATGCCTGAAAAATATAAATTTTCAATAATCCCCGGTTAATTAATATTTTGTAAGCACTCAAAAATTATAACTTTAAAACTAAATTATTTACTGTTTGTTTGTACACATTAAATTTGCCTTGTGATAGTAAACAGTCTCTTGTGCAGGTATGCTGCAAGGAATGTCTTTAGAAATAAGCTTGCCCTTAATTTATATAGATTTTAAGGTATTTCTCAGGGTCCTGAGCCTTAAATAACCTCGAAATCTCGACATAAGTGTTATTAAACTAACAGTAATGTTAGTTCAAACACAATTTACTAAAGTGTCTTTAATGCAACCTCAAACCGTATTTTTCCTAGACTATCAGCGGTTTCCTGGAGGAAATTTTGTATTAGAGTTAATCTCGCTTCTGTTCACATAATTATGCCAAAATGATGTGTTAAATAAAGAATTTATTATAATTCATTAAAACAATATCAATATGCGATTCCTAGGTAATAATTTATTTTACTATCGAACAATTGCTTATTACGTAACTAGAAAAACTAATGTGTATTAAATCTTATTGTCGGTGTGAGAACGAATAAAGTATTTTGTGTATATAATAAAAGATCTTAAATTGAAGACACTAATTTAGTGGTAGTCAAAATTTGCAGTTCTTCTGTGAACATTTCAGCATAAACATGTCGGACCTCAGACTCCCATAATGGAAAGTAGTAGCATCTCTGTCAGTGAAGGCGACCTCCTTCAGATTCACCAATACCTCGGAATAAAAATTTGCATTGAGAAAAGTAATAAAAATAACTATAACTTGGGAGATTAGATCGCTAAAATGTGCGACTGTAAATTCTCAACATCTCTCAACATCTCGCAACATCTCTCAACATCTCTCAACATCTCTCAACATCTCTCAACATCTCGCAACATCTCGCAACATCTCGCAACGTCTCGCAACGTCTCGCAACATCTCTTAAAAATAATGATTAAGGCTCAGAAATTAGCTCGCTAGGTGTGCGAGAATAAATGTGATCTCTCGGAATTCTTAAGACTTTAAATGTTTGTTCGCTAAGTGTACAATAGGAAATTTAGTTTCAGAATATTTGAAGATATATATTTTTTTTATATTCGTGTTTAAAGACAATGAAACAAATACGGCCTCTTTGTATGTTGCAATTTCAAACTTAATTATAGGACACCTATAATTTATGAGGCAGAGGCTTATACACTTTTAAAAAAATGTCCTGTGTACCAGAGTTCTTTTCTCATTTTAAAACATTAGTCAAAATTGGGTTTAATCATCCAGTATCAAGCCATTCAAGCAGTTTCATAACTTTTAACAACACAACAAATAATAATATCTCACTTGTTCACTGTCAATTTTATTTGATATACATGTCATTTATAAACTGATTAATTATTCTTAGTACTAGATCAGAACATCACGAGCCAGAATTTGGCACAGTTAAGGTAAGTTTTAATGAAATATTTCGAATAGTGGCATGTTATCAGTGTGCTGCCTGGATTTCATTGGGAATACTATCTTGAATTTTTTTTAGTTTGTAATAAAGTAAAAATAAAATTAACTGCACATGACTAATAAAACTGAAAGCTGCACGGACCATGCTGATGATGACACAATGTATCAACCATTTGACACAATAAAGTGTAATTGACCATAGTGAAAGCTATTTCTGGGTACAACATTAGTTGTACCAAGTTGGCATTAGCCAATATGAGAAAAATTTACTCCTGTACAATCTATACATATATTATATAGGTATTGCAGCACTAACAACAATTTTAATAAATGCAACTTTAATTTTTTTAAACCATTTACTTACCAACTACTGGACGCAGGGTCTGCGCTCAAAAGTGTCAACCAAAAGAGCAGCAAAGCGTAAAAAGAGAACCAATTACGCGACAGTCTTCGTGTTTGATCAGTCGACTACGCGCACGCGCGGGCGATGGGTACAAGGGATGGAAAAGAATTGTAGCATTTCTAATGTTTTTAGTTGGTTTATATTACTACACGTCCTTAGGTTTGTGTAGTTTAGTCTCTGACACATTTTTCGAGAATTCTGTACTAGACCCGGCGTCCATAGTATTCTACGTCAATGTTTTAAAACTTAAAAAAAACTACTAAAACCAATAGAATGTTGATTTATGGATACACATGGCCCAAATTATGTGACACACCTGGTCATTATACATGCAAGAGTGATGGACTCACATGGCCCAAATAATGTGAGTCGAGTGGCCACTATACGTAAAGTGATGAACTCGCCTGGTCCAAATCATATTTGACACGTAGCCCCACCATATACAGGGTGTACAATAAAATGGGACAGCTACTCAAAGGGGTGCTTCAGACCATCAAACTGAACAACTTTCTCTATGGGACCAATATCGAAATCGCGAAAAAAAAATCCGCTCTCCCATACAAAACTGCAAACATAACTCGACTGAAATGTAAGGGACAGGAGATTTTTTTTTCGCGATTTCGATATTGGTCCCATAGAGAAAGTTGTTCAGTTTGATGGTCTGAAACACCCCTTTAAGTAGCTGTCCTATTTTATTGTACACCCTGTATATAAAACGTTGGACATACTTATCCCAAACTACGTGACACCCAAATCATATGAGACACGTGGCCACCATACATATAAAACGTTGGACATACTTAGCCCAAACTACGTGACATCCAAATCATGTGAGACACGTGGCCACCATACATAAATAAAACTTTGGACATACTTAGCCCAAACTACGTGACACACTTGGCCACCATGCATAATATAAAAAAATTGAATTCGATTTGTCCACATGACTGACTTTGCTAGTGATTTCACAAATTCTGTCATTATTAATATTAATAGTAATCTGAGTCTATTTTCTTTAAGCACCGATCAATGTAGGTAGAGAAATAATATTGAATTAACAAAATAATAAAATAATTGTAAGCAATTTAGCTCGAATACTGTTTTACCGCACAATAGCATTATCAAGGAGTAGCCTTGACCAAATGGTCATATACGATCACACAGCATCGTTATAATACCAGAAAAACGGTGTCAAGGAGTAGCCCCGACCAAACGCTAGTCTAGCAATTGATCAAAATGCTTGCAATTTCAAATTCGGTGGTTAACGGTTTATGAATATTTCGGAGCACAATGCCAGGGAGTTGCCCTGACTGAATGGACTCCGAAATAAAATCAGACTTAACATTGTCATGGGGTAGCCTGACCAAATGATAAATCCAATGTAACTATCAACCATCACGAAAATTCTATAAAATTCTCGAGAAAAATGAATAAACTCAGTAGGTACTTTAAGAAAACAATATAATCTTTCAATATTCAAAGAATCAGTGGACTTTGACCGAACTCACGTACCTTGAGGGCTGAAGATTTTTTCCCGCTGCTGATTTATCGTAGAATCAAAGACTGGTATACTTTTGGAAGCTATATTTTAATATTTTACTTTCACTGCACTTTTATAATTTTACTAAACTATTTTAATTTTAAATATATCACAATTACTTCACAAATACAAGTTGTCACTTCGAGTGCCGGCTGAGAACCGACTGTTTAATCCGTTTTGCGCCATTTCCAACGGACTCCCCACTTTTTCCCTTCCACTGTACCAACCAAACGCACCTCGCGTTTCATTGGTCCAGCTCGTAAAAGTCTGTGCTACCAACCGAACGAATCAAACCGTTCAAAATATATTTAACGGCTCTGGATAAAAGTCCTTTTTAAGCCATTCATTAGTTATGTTTCAGTTAATTTGAAAGAATATTAAACGTGTTGCTAGCACAAAATAAAGATTTAGTATCAAAATATCATGAATCACGACACTACTATCATGTAATTAGTCCGTAAGTTTTCCTAAAATGAATAAAATAAAAAAAATAGCTGGACAGTTGAAATTTTCACAAAATCGGCGCATTTGCTAACAAATGTAACAAAAATTTTAAAAAGTTAAGAATTAAGGGGGGGTCCTCATCCTCATACAAGAAACTAGTTTACATCAACCTTTTTTTTTCTCGCTCTATCGTAAAAAAGATCATACACACAAGCGTCTAATTCTGTGTGATTATAGAGCAAACTCTTCGATATAACAACAAATAATAAAAACCTGCCAAGTGTGAGTCGGTCACGCGCTAATCGTCCCGGAGAAAACCAAACTTTTTTTGTAAGTTAATTATGTTGTGTGATGGTGTGGTGCGGAACCCTCGGTGCGCGAGTAGCCCGACTCGCACTTGACCGGTTTTTATTTTAAATTGACAAAAATATTCGTACTTATTGGAAACTTTTGGAAAATTCACATTTTTTGAGGCCAAATCTTTTACGCTTTACTCGCCATCTATGCAAATTGCTTAGAACCATTGTTGATTGGAACTAACATAGATTATCGCTACTCAACACTAGGTGTCGCCGTTTGTTATTATTGCATTGTTTGTGCAAATGTTAAATAGTTTTCTGTAGGTACTAAAGTATTTTTTTCTGATCTAATTTGAAACTAGAAATTTAATTAAATAGGAATCTAATTTATTCGAAGCTGATAAAAATAATAATTTACAAGCAGAAAAACAACGCAATAAAGTCGCACGTTACAAACTGTCACTGTCAATGTCAAGCATCACCATGACAACGAATTGTTTTCATTTTAGTTTGCAGAATTAAATCGAGTTGGTTTTAATTTATTATTGTGAAAAACATGTCGAATAAAACATCTATTGCCTCAAAAACATCGTGTAACCGCCTTCACCTGAATTCAAAAACCTCAAACTCCCTCAAAAGTGATAAAAGTGCAAAATCTAGCAGTTCCAAAAAAGTTGTTGTTACGAAAAAATCTACGACGACAAAAGATGGGAAAAGTTGTTCCACAGGTATCATAAACTGTTGCAAAAAGCATCAAATTGTGAAACCGAAGAAAACTACAAAATCTGATGTATGTTGCAGTAAAAAAATCATATTGAAGAAACCTGTAGATTTTTGCAAAAACTGCGGCGACGTATTCCAACCGCCAAGCCCAAAACTAGTAAGTCAATGCCCAAAACCCACTTCCAATCCCAAAATAGACTTTGAACCACCAACTGACCTAGCTACGCTGCAAAGAGAAATTTACTTATCAGAAAAACTAGATAAAAGTCTAGAAAAAGTTAAATCCATCCCAATAAATCGAGGTCAAGATCAACCGTCAATAAAAATTTTCGAAAAAGATTCTAAGACACGAAAAGTCAACATAAATGAACCGGTACAACAGTATTACAAAAATGTGAATTTCAGACCGACTTCTCAATCAGCACATGCCATCGATGTAAAAAAAATACCTTCTCTGGATACCATAAAAGAGGTGCCAGAAATACCAACGTTAGTTGAAAGTCAGCAATCGTCACATTCCAAAGGCATCAACATTTATTATGATTCTGACGATTCTGAATATGATAGCATAAAACAATTAAGAGAATTCCGGGAAAACAATTATTTTGAATGCCATTCATCAAAATCAAGAATCGAAAGCAAAGCGAGCGCCACAACTTTAAATGACCACAAATGTGTTTACAGATTCTACTTAAACGATAGATTATTCCCCGTTCCTTTACACACAGACCACCATAAAAACGTTAGATGTATCGAATGCCATTTACCTCTCGAAACGCAGAAAGAAAAATCAAAAAATTCTATCAACGGAACGATCCAGGCTAAAGTCAAATTGGACTCCGGAAACAAACCTCATGACATGCTACTGATGCTAACAGTGAATGAAACATTAATAATAAAAGAAAAAAGAAATGAAAGAAAGAAAGCTGAAGAAGATGTGATGTATTTTGGAGTAATAAAACTTACATCTACGGGCAATTCAGTCTTCAATCAAAACTTGCCCTCGGATTCTTTGGCTTTAAAATATCAGAAAGGTTTTCAAGAGTTCGACAATAACAAAGGTTATAAATATGAAAGGATAGATGAAAATGATATTGTTATAATTTGATGACAAAAGTAATATTAATTATGAATACCTACTCAGAATGAATTATGACTGCAGCTACTGCTTATTAGCAAAAACATCATATTTGTTACCAGTGTGGATAACCTGACTACCTCTTCAGGGAATATACAATGCCTCATCATCATCTTCCTAGCTGCTATCCCGCTGGGTAGCGGGGTCTGGTTTCCTAGTCTGTTTCTTCCACAAAAGGTATAAAAAAAAGTTTATTCCAATGGTATCCATACAAATCTTAAATTAATCCTAGCATTAAAACTGTATAGTGTATATTTTAAAGAAAATCTTACTTTATACAAACAGAGATTAGTTTCTATATTGTTTCTGAAAAATTTCATTGAATTAATTGGATAGTATTGAAAATATCACCTAACTTCGTTTGTATGCAGCGCGCTTTTGCACTCTCGGAATAAACTTCTCTTAAATTTGGTAAGAGAAAGCCTTAAGTAGAATTCTACTGGCTACATAGTACCTATACTTTTACAGGAGACTAAAAGGATGTTTATACAACGTGTTAATGAATTAGCGCAAAACCTCATACACCCCAACTGATTTGTAACAAAATAATTAGATCGAAACAATAATTTAATTATTTTGATAGTTAAAATTTAAAGTTATTCGCATTTTAAGTTTTGAGGCAAAAATTATTTGTTATCTTTTCAGCAATAAATGAAAGCGCTAACATACTCATGGATACATTTTAATAATCTTGTTTTGGTAGCAAGTAGGGTGAGTGTGTCCGTGGGGTGGGTGGGTTGACATCGAGTTCAGTGAATTTAAAATTTTACGAAAAAATTATTTAATATTTTGAAAAAAATTACCAATGTTGAAACCATGATAATTCGATTCTGCTCTCGATTCTAAACAAACTACTTTCTAGTTTTGCGTTAATTCATTAACACGTTGTATTTTTGACCCGAATGTATTTCATAGTTTGTCAAGTTAGCAGAGAGTGTTGCGGATAAAAGATTCATGGCATATGCACAAATGTGGCGGTTGTAGATAGACTTCTGACCAATCTAAGGGAGTTTTGGTCTTGAAGTTTATGTATAGAGTACACCGATAGTTTTTATTTATTAGAAAAAAAATAAAGGGTGTATTCAATTCAGACAATGAAACTAAACAGCTTTCGGATATTATCTAATAAAAAATTTTGTTTTTCGTCCCATGTTCCATAGGGAAAGTTGTTTAATTTCATTGTCTGATTACAAACCTAAAATTTTTTTTAGTACTTCATTTAAAAGTAGGGGTGTACGTACACTTTACTTACTTACCTAAGTTAGGACGCAGTTTTGGATTTATGAAATTTACTATAAATTGTTAATTGAATCTATCTTTTGAGATTAATTAAATGTAATTATAAAAGTACTACCGATTCTGAATAATTGTATTACCTGCAACTTTTTTAGGGTTCTCCGTACCCAAGGGTGCCAATGGGTCCCGTCCGTCTGTCTGTCTGTATGTCTGTCCTACCTATTACAGGCTGTATCTTTTGAACCGTAATAGCTAGACGGCTGAAATTTTCACAGAATGTGCGTTATTATGGCGGATTTGCTAATCTCCTTACAAGACAATAAAAAAAAACTATTCAATGTTTTTTGTTTTTGCTGTAGGTACCTTTCGTAAAAACGGTAATATAAACGTAAACATGCTAACACTTTTTAAGGGGATGATCAGACCATCAAACTGAACAACTTTCTCTGTAGCACCAACATCGAAATCACGAAAAAAATCAGCTGCTCCATACAAAACTGCAAACCTACTCGAGCCAACTGTATGGGACAGCAGATTTTATTTCGCGATTTCGAGGTTGGTCCCCTAGCGAAAGATGTTCAGTTTGATGGTCTGATCATCCCCTTAAAAATCGGTTAAGTGCGAGTCGGGCTACTCGCGCACAGAGGGTTCCGTACCACACCACCACAGAACACAACATTATTAACTTAGAAAAAAAAACATTTTTGTCCTTTAGCGTAAGATCGACTCACACTTGGCCGGTTTTTAGTATTTGTTGTTATTCTGTAGAGTTTGTTCTATAATCAAACTACAACGTAGGCTTAGTAATAGGGTCCCGTTTTCACCCTTTGGGTACGGAACCGTATAGGTACAGTCGTCATCAGATATATCGTAGCATACAAGGTGTCCAAATATTTCTGAGCAGTGCTAATTTTCATTAAATTCTTTACAGTAAATGTTATCAATTATATCTAAACGTGTATTTTGTCATAAATATCTGAACAGCGAATTTTCAATAATTTCTTTACAATGTTATTTAAAATTAAAATGTAAACCAACGGAATAAGGTTGTTTTCTGAATCTGTTCAGATGTTTATGACCACCTTGACTGCGTAGATATATTTGATGTTCTAGGCGTTCCTATATTTTTGATTGGTTATGAGTAAAGAAATTATTGAAAATTACAACTGCTGAGAAATATTTGACCACCTTGTTTGCTACGATATATCTGCTGATGACTGTACAAGCTTCAAACTTGTTATAATTATAATATATACTCTAAGGTAAAACTACAAATACCTAATAAAAACCGGTCAATTGTGTGCCAGACTCGCGCTAAGGGTCCCAGAGAGAGGTAACACCATTTTGTGGTAATATTGTATGGTGATACGGAACTCTCCGTGCGCGAGTCCGATTCGCCCTTGGCCGATTTTTTCATACCTACCAACCTAACTCTGGGAACATAGTCGTGAGCATATTATAACTAAAGTAACTGAACATTTAACCAGTTGCAAATGAAGTCGTTGGCTAAAGCTACTTATACAAAATCTTGTCAGGTAACCACCACCATGCACAGTATGGCGTAAGAAAATAAATATGACCACAAAACGCGCGCGCGATCAGTCGTACGAAATTACTTCTTGCGCGCGCGCACTTTACTCCACAAGCGGTTACGTCCCAAAGTTTTAAGTGTTAAAAAGTTTTTGAGAACGCATTCGGTTCAACATGCTGAGGAATATTTTGTTGCTCGTTGCTGCGTCGAGTTTGGTGTTCGGAGAAAATTTACGTAAGTTCTTTTGGTTTTTGTATGATTGCTCAATAGATTTTGAGTACAGTGACAGTTTTATTACAAAATTAAGTGCACAAGATACCTATATGTAACTTCAGATAATTATACTTTACTGCATTAACTACACTTCCTAGGCAACTCAGTTTTTGATATTCTGTAGGGGCGTACGATTTGTTATCTGATTTAGTACCACATTTGAATCAAATAAATGATTTGATAGATACTCGTACCTACATGCACATAGTTACGCCATTATCCCACAGGGGTTGGTAGAAAATACGGCTCGCACTACAATTCTGACATACCTACTTATCTCGCCTCATCCACTTTCATACATCTCTTCATACACTTCCGTCGGTTGAGGGTACTGCGTACATGTCCTCGCACATGTTTCGCAGAAGACCATTTATTTGGTCACGGTAAGTTCTTCTTGGACCTTCTCGACTGTTCCGCCATGTTCCGCTCACATTGGATCGATAAATCTCCCTAGTAAGAGATTCTAAACAAATACACAGGATGCATTTCATTCACTCTCTTCTTCTCTAACCTGAATCTGGAGTGCGATTTTTGAAACTCATTCAGTGAGTTCTGCCGTTGTAAATGTCAAAATATCTACAGAGATACGCATCTTTCTACTTCTGATTTGACTTGGATTTGACTTTAAAAAATCGCACTCCTGAAGTATGATTTTTGAAAGTCAAATCAGAAGCAGATAGATGCGTATCTCCGTAGTTATTTTAACATTTACAACGGCTGAACTCACCGAAGGAGTTTCAAAAATCGCACTCCTGATGTATCTGGTGGATAAATCCCACCTGTCCCCACACTGGATACGTGCCTGCATGCGGTGACTGACCGGTAGCCATATGCTGGACATCAGATAATGTTGACGATGCCTCACGGAAATATTATCTTCTTAAGATACCAGTCTAGATTCGTCCTATTCTAAGCCGGATACCTAGAAGTCATTTGTTTGCGAAGACCTCACATAATTAAGAAAAGGTCATAGAACTTTTTTTATAGACCGCATGGGAGCGATCTTCAAGACCTGCTCTGTCTAATATTGTCTGTCCCATGTCTGCGAAATATTGATAGATCGAATCGACGATAAAGACCTCGTATCTAGTTCCAAGTCTCGCTTCCACATGCGTTTAGCCGCCAAGACATCACAGTCACATAGGATATGTTCCATGGTTTCCTCTTTTCTGCACGCTCGGCAGCTGGGGTCTAGGGTGAGCTTCATCTTGGGCATCATCGTGCCTGCACCGTGACGTAGTGCCCGACGATGGCACGAGCTTTGCTCTTGCTGTTGTTCAGTATAAACTTTGGAATTCATGTTGCTGATAAACTTTTTGCAGTGGACCGCGCATATGTACTGAGACTACGATTACCCAATGTTCTACCTACGTTTTATAGTCAAATTATTGTATTAGAATCGAAGTGTTTGTCGGTTCGTAGTCTATGCCTACCCCCATGGGACAATGGCGTGAGCTTATAATTTTTTTATTTTATTTTATTTTAACACTTAGGTACCTTCATGAAAACAAAAAAAAAACAAAAAAAATACAAAAATATTTATTTCAATGAGCACTTTACAGTTCATATAAAACAAACAACAACAACAACAACAACATAATATACAGTTACTATAGGTATGTATATTGTACATTACACCACTAGTTTTTAATTATTTACAAAATTTTAAGGGTTTATTCAGAAAATGAAACTAAACAACTTTCCCCGAGGAACATGGGTCGAAAAAAGAGTTTTTTAAAATCTTCCATGCAAAGTTGTATTAGGTCCAAAAATTAATTCGTTCCTTAGGGAAAGATCTTTAGTCATCATGGTGGAGACCATGGACAAAGGAGAAGCTCAATAGAATTATCGATGATCTTTGCAGAGTAGTAATGTGTAGATAGGTACTCTATGAACTTAGTAATAGATAGGTACTCTTTCTTATACTGTGGCAGAGCTCCCGAGTTGGTCTGAAAATGATGATGATGATGAGTATAAACAAAGGAATAAGTAACATATCGATGAAGGGGTCAATCAAGTACGGGGCCAAACCAATAAACTGATCAAGGGCGGATGCACAATAGAATCCAAACAGTTTATTAATGCCGACAATGCAAACATTTGCATTCGATGCTTCGTTTGTTAAGGACACCATGTAACTACCTGTCTCTTTTATTTATAAAAGAGTTAAGAATAAGTAAACATAAAATCTTCTCTCGAAACAATAAACAGGGTGTAACAAAACACCCTAGTAATACTTAAGGAGGTGTTTCAGACCATCAAACTGAACAACTTTCACTATAGAGCCAACATAGAGAAAAAATAAAAAAAATCTGCTGTCCCATACACATACATTTGAGTCGAGCCGGTATTGCAGTTTTGTATTAAACAGCTGATTTTTATTTCGCGATTTCGAAGTTGGCTACTTAGTGAAAGTTGTTCAGTTTGATGGTCTGAAGCATCCCCTTAAGTATTACTAGGGTATAGGGTCCATCTTAATATGCTGAAGGGTTTTTAAGGGGTTATCAGACAGACAAAGACAATTAACGACTTGCTTTATGGGACCAATGACGAAATCGCGAAAGGAAATCTGCAGTTTCATATAAAACTGCAATCCTACTCGAACCACCATTGCGATAAAATTATGTTTCCAAAAAGTTAAGCTTTATGCTTTTTCTCAAAACTACATCCAAAATTGGGCCAGTCATTTTTACTTGATGACAAACGTAACTACAGGGTGTTAGTGTAGACAAGGTGCATTACTTTGAAGGGTGATTGTACTAATGGTACTGAACAACTTTCTCCAAGGAACAAAGGTATAGGAAATTAGCAAATGGCAAATTCGCGGACAAAGTCGCGGGCAAAAGCTGGTAATTATATAAAACTTTGTTACTGATTGAATTAAGGTTAATTTCAATTTGAATTTCGCTAACGTTATATGACTTTTACTGTTGAATGTATACCTTTCTATTCTGGAGAATTGGTATTATTAAACTATTTAGAAAACTTCGAGAAAGAGATCAACCGTCGAATCCAACTCGGCTGGGCAGCGTTCGGGAAGCTACGTAGTATCTTCACGTCCCGAATACCGCAGTGTCTTAAAACTAAAGTCTTCGATCAGTGTGTGTTGCCAGTGATGACATATGGAACAGAGACGTGGTCGTTCACTTTAGGCCTCATAAAAAGGCTGTAAGTCGCCCAAAGGGCAATGGAGAGGGCTATGCTCGGAGTTTCCCTGCGAGATCGAATCAGAAACGAAGAGATCCGCAGAAGAACCAGAGTAACTGACATAGCCCAAAGAATTGCTAAACTTAAGTGGCAGTGGGCGGGGCACATTGCTCGCAGAACCGATGGCCGGTGGGGCCGAAAAGTTCTCGAGTGGCGACCGCGTACCGGAAAGCGCAGCGAGGGTAGGCCCCTCACACGGTGGACCGACGACCTGGTGAAGGCGGCGGGAAAACGTTGGATGAGGGCAGCGCAGGACCGGTCGTTATGGCGATCCTTGGGGGAGGCCTATGTCCAGCAGTGGACGTCCATCGGCTGAGATGATGATGATGATGATGAAACTATTTAGTAAAAAAAACTTTTATAGGTTGCATCGTTGTTACTGATATAATGTCACTAAAATTTTTTGCACATTTCTTAAATAATTATTGGTTGAAGTAAGTAGTTAAATATTTAACATAAAACATTTAAATGCAAATATGCGCAACTTCAGAATATCTTCCGGGTTTTACGTCCGTGTTCGTCATACCATACGTTCCCGATCGGGGTAGGTAGAGACGTCATCTTTTGTTCTCTTCCTTTTACGTATGTCGAGAATTTCTTTTGACATTTATTAAATGAACAAAAGACATGTAATATGATCTCATGTCCATAATTCCTTTCGGGGTGGTCAGACACTTTGATTACTAGGTGCTACCGATTGGTACAATTTCAATTAAGGGCCTATGTCGAAAAATAATTTAAGCGAAACAGTCGTGGGATAGCTTATATTACGGCCTGATGCGAGAGAAAGCGATGGGGCGGCGCGCGCGCCTGAAACGAATCGAGCGCCAAATCAAACTTTATTTAATTGTGATTGTACTATTTATGTAAGTTCAATTCTGCTCTAATCAAAACTTAGATAAGAATCCTATTTTTTTCACATAGCCTCTTAAGGGGCTATGTAAAAATAATAGGATTCTTCAAAGCTCCATACAGGGTCCTTCTTAATATGCTGACACTTTTTTAAGGAGGGTATCAGACTATCAAACTGAACAACTTTATCTATGGGACCAACAATGAAATAGCGAAAAAAAAAATCAGCTGTCCCATACATTGGGCTCGAGTAGGTTTGCGGTTTTGTATGGAGCAGTAGATTTTCTTTTTCGCGATTTCGATGTTGGTGCCATAGAGAAAGTTGTTCAGTTTGATGGTCTGATTATCCTCTTAAAAAAGTGTCAGCATATTAAGAAGGACCCTATATATCATGAAGTACTAACTGTAGGAGTATGATTTGCGGATATGTGTAAATTGAACATATAATTGAAGTTTTGATTAGAGCCAAAACACGATTAAGACAAATTTTCTCGATAGAAAAACAAGCCAAAGTAGCCTCCGTTTTTGTCTATAAACGCTTGTAACTGCTAGACGGTGAATAATAGAAACATGAGACTTAATTTAAAAAAAAAAGAGATTGCTATTATCTAAGTTTTGATTAGAGCAGAATTGAACTTACATAAATAGTACAATCACAATTAAATAAAGTTTGTTTTTTCGCTTGATTCGATCCAGGCGCGCGCGCCGCCCCATCTCTTTCTCTCGCATCTGGCAGTAATATAAGCTATCACACGCCCGTTTCGCTAAAATTATTTTTCGACATAGGCTCTTAAGGGGCTACCTAGGGAATTTGGGCCACTTTCTGATTCGCATAAATCGTGAAATACCATTGTGACGTAAATATTTAATTTTCAGATATATCTTTAAGGACTAGAACCTAGTGTTGAATAAAAGAAAAACATGATCCCGTAAAATTTTCTCGATACATTTGTGTGCCAAAGTAGACCCCGATTATTCAAAAAATCGCGTGCTACTCCAAATAATTTAACGATATATTTCATCAAAGCTATACTTAAACTGTGTGTAATAATACTAATGATTGTTTCGAAAACCTGATAGGACCGTTTTTCATTTAGAACAATAGTAAATTTTTTAGTAGGTACTGTTAGTACAGTCGCCATCACATATATCGCAGCATACAAGGTGTCCAAATATTTCTGAGCAGTGCTAATTTTCATTAAATTATTTACAGTAAATGTTACCAATTATATCGAAACGTGTATTTTGTCATAAATATCTGAACAGCGGATTTTCAATAATTTCTTTACATTGTTATTTAAAATTAAAATGTAAAACAACGGAGTAAGGTTTTTTCCGAAACAGTTCAGATGTTTATGACCACCACCCTGACTGCATAGCTGGTCGTTCACTCAAGGCCTCATAAAAAGGCTGAAAGTCCCCCAAAGGGCAATGGAGAGGGCTACGGTCGAAGTTTCCCTGCGAGATCCAATCAGAAATGAAAAGATCCGCAGAAGACCCAGAGTAGGTGACATAGCCCAAAGAATTGCTAAACTATGCGGGCGGGGCATACTGCTCGCAGAACGGACGGCTGATGGGGCCGAAGAGTTCTCGAGTGGCGACTGCGTACCGGAAAGCGCAGCGTGGGTAGATAGTGAGCCCCCACAAGGTGGACCGACGACCTGGTGAAGGCGGCGGGAACCTGTTGGATGAGGGCATCGCAGGACCGGTTGTTGTGGCGATCCTTGGGGAGGCCTATGTCCAGCAGTGGACGTCCATCGGCTGAGATGATAATGACTATCACTGCCAATATCATCTGGACTTACTATGACATGAGACTCGAGTTGCAATGCAGCCCGATGCATGGTGAGTCAACATTCTGTCTGTTTGTGTAATGGTCGGCGCCCGCGCCGGCTGACCTTCGATTCGACTAGTCTTGCGCAAGCGAAGCGAACGCGAACTATTCCTTTGTGTCCCTTCGTGATTTATGCAGTTAAGTCCAAATTTCAAAATTGGGTAGGAAGATGCGAGGAATAGGCGAAAATTCTTAGTCAATGCTTTGACCAAGAATTTTCGCTTATTTTAGAAGTTAGATGAATGAATGAGCCAAGGAAGGACAGTGAGCTTTTCGATTATTTAAAGTTAGTAGTAAGTAGGATACCTAAGTACTTTTCATTTCTAGCTCGGGCCGCGTTTTCTAACAGACAATTTCGTAAGTATTAAATAATGAGGTCCTTGATAAAACTGTAGTACCTACTTGTAATACTACTGAAAACACCGCCTACCTTTCTTCGTACACCGTTTCCTCTACCCTAAGGTTGTCTGGAAGAAATCGCTTCTTAGCGATAAGACCGCCTTATTTTGTGCCTTTTTGTATTTTTTTTTTCTCTGTATTTTACTCTTATGTCTTGGTGTAAAATAAAGTATATTTGTTGTTGTTGTTGTTGTTGTAATGCCCGGCAAACAACTTGACAAAAAACGTGACTATACAAAGAACAAAATTTGTGGGCGAATACGCCCTGTCACCCCCTCCCCTTGATAGCTTTATCTACGATCAAGATGTTTGCCACATAGTGTAGGTTAGGTTACATAAAAAGGCAGACGAAAGGAACTTGATCATCATCATATCAGATAGGGAAGCGAAGAGTTGTTTGTCCAGCGTTGCTATAGGTTAACAAGGTTAACGATATAGGTAAAAATCTCCAATTACCTAAATATTGCACGCTCATGGGCAGATCACAGAGCTCTATCTAAAATACTGTTCACCAATCCCCACCTTATATTAAATGTGCCGCAGTAAAGTCTTTGAAGTTTGAATAATATGACGAGTTGCGGGAGCTAAGTTACTGAGATATGCTTCAGGAGTGCGATTTCTGAACATCACAAGTTGTAATCAGCAGTAGAAAGACGCATAACCTCCATAGTAATTTTGACATTTTCTACTGCTGATATTCATATTCATTTATTGGTTGCTTTCATGGGTAGGTACATCATATCAACGTGTGATGTTCAATAATGGCACTCCAGGACAGGTGTTGGAATTTTGATGTGGATAATATTGATAATCCTCCCCCCCCCCCCTCGGGGAATATAGTCGTCAGCATATGCTTATGTTAATATTGATAACGATTTTAATCAAATTACGACCTGTCTATGTCCCCACATCTGGCCGTTAATCCGGCATGACTGTTGCGGATTATAGGATTTATAGCGGACTCCATACAATACGCATCGCAATATTTTCTCTCAAACGCAAAAGTACAAATATCCTTTAAAAAAAACAGTTCTTGTTAGTACAAACAGGTTCAAATGCAGCTACCACGGGCACGGAAAGAGCTACCTCACACTCCAATACTCAGGCCAAACTGTTATTAGAGGGGAAACCGGGATGCTTGAACAGGTGGGATAGATGAGCCACCTCCATTTTTCGATTGAAAATTTCGTGCTATCGATTCGTTTGATAGGTCATTGCATGCCCGCGAACCTCATCTAACACTACAAGTGCCATCTAAGCTGCCGGCAGAGTAGTTAGACTTCGAGCTGAGTTTATGTGTTTTTGATAGTAAAAATTGAAAAAAAAATTATTTGTTTTATTTGTTCGTTTCTGCGTTATATTGAAAGGTACGTATGATATTGATGTATTGTTATATTGTCTAACTAGTGTAGTTTGTTGAATGCAAAGCCTATTTAACCTGTGATTAAGATTTTTTTGGAAATTTAAACATAAGTATGAACGGGTCGATAAGGGATGGTTGAACCACCCCGCAGAGGGATGGATGACCATAGTCAATAATAATATTTTTCCTTGATTTTATTTATTTTGCAGCTTTAAATGCCGTTCCAATCCAAAACTAAGCAGAATACAGGCTTCAGCCTCAAAAAAGGAAACCAAAAAGTAGAATTTGTAGATTCGGACTTCCGAAGCTTCTAAGGCCATATACCAGCTTTTTTTTATTGCCATGTTATAAGTAATTTAAAAATTTGTTTCTGTTGTAAAAGTTTACTTAGTGTGATCATTTCATTAAAGAATAGTGTTCATAATGCTAAAGACATTAAAATGTTTTCTTTTTTAATAATTCTCTTCATACTTATGAAGAAAACTGTAGTCAAAGTGTGCAATGATGACATACCATTATTTTTTGTTCCATTTCAATTTGAACAACTTTTGATTGTTCCCATACAATTAATATGAGATTTTATTATAATTACAATGAATTTTGAATGCTATCTTGTTTTATTTATTTAATTATAAGGGTATGTTCAACCGTCCCTACCCCCCTGTTCAACCATCCCACCCATTGGGGATGGTCAAGCCAAATCTCATTTTTTGAAAAAAATTGTCTAGCCCAATAATTACAATTCTCACAAAAATCTTAGTACATACCATTTGTAGCCAAATAACTGTGCTATCTAATGCCACTAAAGTGACATCACTGCACCTTTGCAATAAAAAGTGGCGCGCATTTAAGAAAAAGGTGGTTCAACCATCCCGCACTCCCCCTATTTCCAAGCCCCGTCAATATACCTCTGACCCGACTTAACTTAGTATAAACATAATAAGGAAGCACACTATTACATCAGATCAACATAATGCCGCAAATGTAAATTATGCAGCTGAATCAAGCTAGCCTAACTCAGTTACGAAGAAAGGCGTAATGCTACGTAATAGTTATCGAAAGCGCTTGCGCAAGAGTCGAATGAGCTAGGGTTGCGCTTTAGATAGCCTTGGGGATTGCCTTAGGGCATATACAGTACATAAACTACATCAGTGCGTCCTGCCAGTAATGAATGACCTATGGTACGGAAACATGGACGTTGACGATAGGACTAAGATCATCAATTCAAGGTCGCTCAGCGAGCTATGGAGAGGGCTATGCTCGGTGTTTCTCTGAGAGATCACATCATAATATGAAGTGATACGTCAGAGAACTAAAGTGGTTGACATAGCTCAGAAAATTAGCAGTCAGCTGAAGTGTCAATGGGCTGGTCATATCAGCCGAAGAATTAACAACCGGTGGGGTGTCACAGTTCCAGAGTGGAGACCGCAAACTGGTAGGCGTAGTGTGGGACGCCCTGCTACCCGCTGGACAGACGACCTAAAAAAAATAGCGAGGAGCGACTGGATGAGGAAGGTCGAGGACAGAATTTTGTGGCGTGCCTCGGGAGAAGTCTATGTTCAGCAGTGCATGGACAATGATAGGCTGATGATGATAGTACATAAATTTCGATATTCTACTGTGTATTTCGGTGACGGTGCCCAGAAGCTACATGAGCTCATTCCGCCTTCCCCTTTCTACTATCGGACATCCAGGCGCACCGCGGGATATCCCCCTACTTGGTTGACATCTCACATATTCGCACTAAAGCTCCTTTCGGAATCTTTCATAATGCGCACAGCCAAGCAGTGGAATGCCCTGCCTGCGTCAGTATTTCCGAAAGCGCTTACAACCGGAAAAGAATTCCTTTAAAGTACGAGTGAATAGGCATCTTCGATGATCGTGATTCGATCATCGAATAGGGTAAGCTCACATCTTCGACCCCATCTTTGACCTGAGGTCATCTTCGAGCGTCGGTAGAGCGTTGCGGAGAGCTATGGAAACTTAATCTTGAGGTTCGAGAAAAAGTAACAATTTCTGCCACCCCAGGCGCTGCGATCAATTTGACAGTTCCCATCACCCACTTCGTACTTAGCCAATATTATTATTCTTACTTATCCATGAACATAACAAAATGAGCTCTTGCCGGCGTGCTAATGCGTGGTTGACCACAGATAATTGCCCAATAGTAGTCGTGCGCCAGCGCATAATTGTCCGCTGGCCACTGACCTAGTGCCAGTGAAGGCCCTGCTATTGTTTTGGATCTACGCATTGTATTAGATAACATACACAGGTTGTAAGACCTTGCGGTGTACAGCTTAGAATAGCACCAACCTAGACCGGTGTCGTAAGAGACGAGACGACTAATGTATTCAGACATCCTCAATCAAGCTGTATCCAGACATTTGTTTTGGGAGAGAAAGGGGAAGGATGTTCTATACATAAGAAATCTCCTTTCTTCGCAATAGGTTCACGCTTGTCTTCAGCTGTCCTGATAGAAAGTGTAGATGAAGCCAAATGTAACGCGCTCACTCAGAAAAAGATAAACACTAATTTTAAAAATATCCTGATGGTATTTCCTTGCATTAACAAGACGCAGGGAGACCTTAGACCTTACGAAGGATACAAACGTTTCAAAATCACTGTACATACATTCGGATTTCCACCCCTTGGATACGTGCCAGGCTAGAGTCACTGACAGACACATCAGACACAATCACTGAGTCACAAGACAACGGTGTTCCTACGGCACTGTGTGGGATACGGTATCCCGTTGTCTTCGTGTGGTTTCCCGGATACCATATACGATGCCGTGCCTTTAAGAATAAGTATTTTTTATGAGTACATAAAAATATAACACGCGTGATGAACTAACCCTACCTGAGGTTGTACTCATATATATTCCGTACCTGAGGGTAGGCCTGTGCCCTGCAGTTAGACGTTTATAGGACGGACAAGGAAATTCATGATGAAGCTATGATCGAATTTCTTTATCCGGAAGGCAAAATACTACATTACAGGGTGTAACAAAACACCCTAGTAATACTTAAGGGGGTGCTTCAGACCATCAATCTGAACAACTTTCACTATGGAGCCAACGTCGAGAAAAAATAAAAAAAATCTGCCGTCCCATACATTTGAGTCGAGACGGTACTGCAGTTTTGTATGAAAGAGCGGATTTTTTTTTCTCGATTTCGATGTTGGCTCCATAGTGAAAGTTGTTCAGTTTGATGGTCTGCAGCACCCCCTTAAGTATTACTAGGGTGTTTTGTTACACCCTGTATAAGTGGCTATTATACTTAAATCTAAAGGTTAGCTACTGGACCGCGGCTTTCCTGATAATGTTCTTATCGTGTGGGCAGCCAGCCCTGGTGTCATATTTTTCATGTCGACATACGGCTGTGGTTTATATCTGACTGATAAAGATGTCGAGACATTAAACCTATATTTTTTACATTCCAGCTGAAAACTTCCAGCGGTGTCGGCAGAAGGATGCAAAGCTGAACGACTGTCTCAAGATGGCCGTCCCCGACGCTTTACGCAAAATGAAAAATGGTAAGCAAAAAAACCACAAGTTGTTATGAATAGGTATGAAATTATCTAATAAAATAAAAAATGGGTAATATCCACCAACAACTATTTAGGCAAACATGTTTAAAATAATACAGGGTGAAATTGATATCATTAGCATCCATTTAAACTTAGTCTACCTATCAAGTTGAACAACTTTTACAATGGAAGCAAATAGATCGGAGCGAAAAAAAAAATCATCTGTTGCATAAATTTGAGTTAAGTGGGCATTGCAGTGTAGTATAGAACAGCAGATTTTATTTTTGCTCCGATTGGTTTGCTCCCATAGTAAAAGTTGTTCAGTTTGATGGGTACACTCTTACCTATCTCCCTAGGTTAGGTTAGGTTAGGTTTAAAAGGATGCTAATGATATCAATTTCACCCTGTATAACGCTGTCACTGTCATTATTATAAGTTGTGTGGGAGACAGAGCGTTCACAAAGTGCGACTACATAAGCATTGCCCATTGTAACGGAAATCTGACGACCCACAGGGATAAGTTTTTAGATCGTAATTTAGTAATTGTATTGACTTTGATTGGTTAGTGTTGAAAATATAATCAAACTTCGTTGGAGTGTGCTGCTATAACTAACTAAGGTGCAAGCCACGGTAAGCAATCCTACATTATAATATATGACATGCTATCGACTCGATCAATAGACGACATTATTATTGTGCCTGTATCCTCACGATGTTTATGCTTTCCTTCACCGCCGAGCTAGTAAATGATAAATAACAACCGTACATAAATTCCGAAGAACTTTGTCGTACCTACAGGCCAGGAACCGAACCGCGGCCTGATGATTGAGGCGCTAGCTCTCTACCGTATGGGTTCTCGCTCTGCATTCCCGAGAATGAAAAGTCCCATTCCCAAGAATAGGTACCATAAATTTCAGGGGTAGGTATGCGTAAAATATGAGTGAGCTTGGGGCGAACACAAAGGACCAGCGCTGGTCTCAGTGTTACATAACGACCCTTGCTTGCAATAGCCCAACCACAAATAATCATAATCATTGTGCCTGTATACGTACTGTTTGATTTGACTAGATTCTTATTGAAATAGGTATCTACTCATCATACAACATTCTTGAGTTAATGGTTGTTTACCAGTCAGTACCTACCATCTTCGTAATGGAAAATCACATTGTAATAATTTTATTGCTAATGCAACCAGCAAGTCTGTAATAAATCATAAATAAATTATGTTATTAAATAAAATAACAAGACATGATCTCACGAACATATTTTATTTTATATTTTTATTAGACATGCCAGTACTCAAGTAAATTCTAACTTATACATACAGGGTGTAACAAAACACCCTAGTAATACTTAAGGGGGTCCATCAATCTGAACAACTTTCACTATGGAGCCAACGTCGAGAAAAAATAAATAAAATCTGCCATCCCATACATTTGAGTTGAGACGGTACTGCAGTTTTGTATGAAAGAGCTGATTTTTTTCTCGCGATTTCGATGTTGGCTCCATAGTGAAAGTTGTTCAGTTTGATGGTCTGAAGCATCCCCTTAAATATTACTAGGGTGTTTTGTTACATCCTGTAGGTATATGTAGGTACTAACAGACATGTGACAGCACAGCACTCCTATTGACAATGTTGTCAGTATCAAAACAAGTTATTTCCAAACAAAAGCACTCCATACAAAACGAAGTTCCGACCTAGTTTAAACATTTTTAACACAATCTAGAAATAAATATCATGGGTTTGCTAGAAGAAATCTCTTCAGAGATAAAGCTCGCCCTTTGTAATTGTCTATTATGTTGTATAAGAGGGCTATCATATCACAGTCCAGTGGCGCCCTCATCACATTAAAAAAGATTTCTCAATAAAGAAAGCCTAAATTAAAAAAGTGCTCAACATCAAAACTACAAAAGCCTTCAAGCTATTTTTAATCATAGAATACTTTTATAGGTTCTAAACATTCCACTTTTAGACAATTTCGAATAAAAACAAAAGCGCCCGTTTTTTTGTCTTTTTTCAAAATTTGTATGTTTGTTTGTTTTGTTGACCTTTAAAACTTACATACATACATATACTCACGCCTGTGTCCCATTGGGGTAGGCAGAGACAATAGATCGCCATCGGCTACGATCCTGACACACCTCTTTCGCCTCTTCCACACTCATAAGTCGTTTCATACACGCTCTTCGGTTTCGGGTACATTTGATCTGACCCTTCTTAAGTACGCTACCAATTTGGTCCGCATACGTACGTCTAGGGCGACCCCTTTCGACTGTCCCATTCACACTTGCTTTATATATTTCATTCGTCATTCTGCTATCACTCATTCTTTCCACATGACCAAACCATCTCAGCATTCCCTTTTCAATCCTTGTTACTATATCCTCTTTCAATCCACATCTTTCTCTTATTACACTGTTTCGTACGACCTTTAAAAAACCTATAAAAATATTCTATGAAAATAGCTTGAAGGCTTTTGTAGTTTTGATGTTAGGCACTTTTTTAATTTAGGATTTCTTTATTGAGAAATCGTTTTTAATGTGATGAGGGCACCACTGGACTGTGATAGCCCTCTTAATCTGTATTTTCGTATGTAACATAAAGTGTTAAATAAAAAACATAACCCTCCTTCTGGCGCAGTCGGGTAAAAATATCTGAGCATTGCATTTTTCAGATTGATACATTTAATGTAGGTAAAACACAGACATTGGTTTTTAGATCATAAGTGCGATTTTTGAAAATCATACGAGCGACTTGGCAGTAGAAAGATGCATAATCTCCATAGTAATTTTGACATTTTCTACTGCCAAGTCGCTCTTATGATTTTCAAAAATCGCACTTCTGGTTTAAAAAAATTCTTTGTCCTTAATTATTGGTTAATGTAGAAAATATGCCGGAACTTCGTTTATATGTAGAGCGCTCGGGACCTTTCGGAATAAACTTCTTTTAACACGTTGGCTGCCCACCATACTACATCTACAGTATTGCTTCCACGCCCCATACAAATTTACTGATCCCACCGGTGATGCTCAAAGCATCGCTCTATTACCGATGTGATACCTACCCTACTTCAATGCCGAGGTGCCCAAAGAGAATGGAATCACTGAGGTGCCATGAGCATCACCAGTGGGATCAAAAGCAAATTTTTTCAGGGTATTCTGTGAATGCTATTTCTTAACAACTATACAACGTGTTAATGAATTAACGCAAAACCTCATACACCCCAACTGATTTATAACAACACAATTAGATTGAAACAATAATTTCATTATTTTGATACTTAAAATTTAAAGTTATTCGCATTTTAAGTTTTGAGGTTAAAATGATTTGTTATCATTTCAGCAATGAATGAAAGCGCTAACGTACTTATGGATACATTTTAATAATCTTGTTTTGGTAGTAAGTAGGGTGAGTGTGCCCGTGCGGTGGGTTGACATCGGGTTCAGAAGATTAAAAATCTTTATAAAAAATTATTTAATATTTTGAAAAAAATTACCTATGTTGAAACCATGATAATTCGATTCTGCTCTCGATTCTAAACAAACTACTTTCTAGTTTTGCGTTAATTCATTAACACGTTGTAGAGTATCCTCTACGAAATAGCATTCACAATTTGTATCTGGCCCCCAAAAAAATCCCCAAAACAATACCCTGAAAAAATTAGCTTTTGATCCCACCGGTGATGCTCATGGCCACACAGAGAAGAAAACGTGATCCCACCGGTGATGCTCATGGCAGCCAACGTGTTAATATTAGTGGTACCTTGTTCTCTACGTGACACACAGACTGCCAATTCACCGGGCTCCAATATTAGATAGAATTCCGAATTGCATTGCGACGTGAAGCTACTTTACAGTGCCAATATCGGGTAAATTAAAAACGTGATGGAGATTTCAATTTGGAAAATACTTTTTTTTCAATAGAAGAAGTCAGGTGGAATTTTTTTTTCAATGATTTGAATAGAGAATTACAATATTCGTGTTTACTGTTTTTTCTTTTCTTACAATAGACATCAACGGGTCAGAAAATTAAAAAGCAAAACAAATTCTTAAAATATCCAAAATATTAAATCTCACTAATATTATAAATGCGAAAGTTTGTGACGATGTTTGGATGTTTGGATGTTTGGATGTTTGTGTGTTTGTGGCTCAATCACGCCTAAACGGCTGAACGGATTTAGATGTAATTTGGCATGCAGATAGAATGTGTTTTGGATTAACACATAGGATACTCTTTATCCCAGCAATGGGTTACTGTGGGACTCTGTGGGATAATTTCCAATGTTTTATCATGCTCACTAGCGCCGACTTGACGCTGACAGATGTATTTGGGTAGATTCCAGTAGTAAATAGTGTTAGCTTTTTTCAACACTTCTCTCAAGAGCTGTGTAGCGTAGTTGGGAAATGGTCAGATTTTTGCGCAAGAGGTTGGAGGTTCGATTCTTGGTAGAATTTTTTTTTTAAACAACTTTTATCCATTTTTCAGCGGATTTGACAGAAGCAGTTTGCTGACCTTCAATAATATCCTGAGATTAGATCAGATCCAATTTTAGGACAGTACGTTGTCTTTGGCTTTTTTCTTATTTTAATACATACATTGTAGTGATCCTAAGCAAGCACGGTTTTTTATTATGGAAACATTACAACAACGGCACAAACATAATAACGTCCTTGACAGAACCGGGATTCGAGCCCAGGACCCTGGTTTTGCAGTCCGACGTGGTAACTATTGCACCAAAAAACGGGTTGTCAAATATAAAAAAATATTATTTCTTTTAACCTTTTTTAATGTTATTTTAGTACGTTTTCGTCTTAATAGATGGCGTGAGGCGTATTTTAAAAGCAAGTGTGCAACAATAAAATTATTTATTCCAAAACCCAGCCAGCAGGAGCTTAATTTAGTTGATTAAATTACTGATCTCAAAGTTCATACATTTTCGACCATACTTGGACTTACTCGTAACTCACGCTCAAGGCGTCTCAGAAATTAGGTCTTACAGATTTGATTGTAAAGTAACTTACCGGGTGAATTGAAAAATAATTAAATAAATAACGCTCACAGTCACATACATTGTAATGATCCGAAGCAAGCAGTATAGGCTTTTTATTATAGAAACCATACAACAACGGCACAAACATATTACATCCATGACCGAACCGGGATTCGAACCCAGGACCCTGGTTTGGCAGTCCGGCGTGGGAACCATTACACCAAACGGGTCGTCGAATATTAAAATTTTTCTTTCTTTTAACCTTTTCTAAAGTTATTGTCGTATCGTTTTTATCTTAATAGATGTCGTTAGGCGTATTTTTAACTCTAGCAGGAGCTTACAAATTGATTGAATACATCTTTGTAAGTAAGTATAATGGTAGTTTGAGCCAATCTGAGCCAATTCTACGGTATAATAATTTTGTTGCAGAAGAAAAAGGTTCAATTATGATTTCTTGAGGATTTGTGTAGCTTAACTATAGAACATCAATCCACTGGCGGACTAAGGGGGGGGGGGGGGGCGGAGGGGCGGTCCGCCCCGGGCCCCCAGTCCTGGGGGGCCTCCGAATCTCGAGAAGAGAATCCCTTTTTAATCAAATCCAAAATAATAACGTTTGTATAGTAAGTAAAGACAGTTTGGAGTTGGAGGCCCGGGCCTCAGGATGCCAGAACAGGTTCTGGGACTGCAGTTTGAAGTTGGAGGCCCCGTACGTTAGTCATTGAAAGTCAAAGAAAGAAATAGAGTCAAAAATATTGCGAATTTGCGAGCTCGCTTCGCTCACTCGATCTTTTTCAAGTTGTTATGCAGTTAGCATAATTATGAGTTCGCTTCGCTCGCTCAGGAGGCCCGGGCCTCCGGTACTGGGACTGCAGTTTGAAGTTGGAGGCCTCGTACGTTAGTCATTGAAAGTCAAAGAAGGAAATAGAGTCCAAAATATTGCGAATTTGCGAGCACGCTCACTCGCTCAATCTTTTTCAAGTTGTTATGCAGTTAGCATAATTATGAGCTCGCTTCTTGAAAAGTCAATGTGGTTGGAATTAGAATGTATTTCGAAAGTTTGAGCTTGCTTCGCTCGCTTGACTTTTTTGAGCTTTCTGTACTTTGAGACAGAGTTCTTGCTACATAATTATAGAACTCTATTCGTTCGCTCCGGTTTTATTTTATACACGAATATACTACACTATTTCAAGATGAGCTCTACAATAGAGTTATTATAAGCATAAGCTCATTTCAGCTATTTGTTTACATCAATCGCCTCGATTTCGGCATGAGCTGAAAAAATCGAGTTATAATGAAGAAAAATCTCGAGCTCGCTTCGCTTGCTCCAGAAATCAGTGAAATCTCGAGCTCGCTTCGCTCGCTCTAGGTTTTGGATGGTATGTCTTTTTCTTTTCATAGTATAGTTAAATCTTGAGCTTACTTTATTCGTTCCAGATTTTGGGTCATAAAAAAACTAGCTCGCTACGCTCACTCCAGGATTTAAATCTTATTCCACTGATCTCATTATATTGCAGTAAAATCTCGAACTCACTTAGCTTCGCTCGCTCCAGAATTCAGTGAAATCTCGAGCTCGCTTCGCTCGCTCTAGATTTTCATATTGCTTTAAAATCTCGACTTTACTTTGCTCGCTCTAGATTTTACATTGTACGAATCTCGGGCTCGCTTCGCTCGCTCCATATTGTAGGACCTAGATATCCCTGGGACAAAATAAATGCTACCTACAAGTTTTTGCCACGGCTCGAAAGAATTGTAGATATCAATTTCAAGACCGAGGGGCCTCATTTAGTTTTGCCGCCCCGGGCCTCCGACGGGCTTAGTCCGCCACTGCATCAATCTAACACAATCTATGAAAAGATACCTACTTATCTAAAAAATCCTTATAACACCACAGTTTGGTAATGTGCTTAGGTATACTTTTATAATAGCTAAGTAAGGTTAGTGGCTTGAAAATAATTTTTTTAGCAAGTTGACCACTTGCTTGCTAAGAATATTATCGTTCTAGCTCTTGCCTCCACCATTGTGCACTAGCCCGCGTGGTAGAGTATCCTCTATCATCATCATCATCATCATTTCAGCCGATGGACGTCCACTGCTGGACATAGGCCTCCCCAAAGGATCGCCATAACGACCGGTCCTGCGCTGCCCTCATCCAACGTTTTCCCGCCGCCTTCACCAGGTCGTCGGTCCACCGTTTGAACCTACCTACCAACGCTGCGCTTTCCGCTTATCCTCTAACGTTTATTTGTGAGTGGAGGTCTGTGATCCGCAGTGGGTCGTAAGATGATTATTATGCTGCTCGACATAAATAAAACACTAAATAACCGACGAACAGTAGAAAAATTCAAGTGATGGATCAGTGAATGACTTTCTTTTTATACCTACATACTTACTTAATGTAGGTACTTTCTGATTTTGATTCAGCTTAAGTTCATGACTATTATCCTATTATGGGGTTGGCAAGCCAGCAACACATCAACCCAATGGTATCTTTTGTGTTGACTCCTACTTAATATTTATTTTCTTCACCATTGAAAAACGTGGAAAATGAGAGAGGCAATAGCGTTCAGGGGAAGAAGCCTGTAATCTCCCAGTTTTGAATAACCATCTCTCAGGAGACAAACGTTTAGCCACCAAGTCAGCGCAGTTACACAGTATAAATGTTCCATGGTTTCCTCTTCCTCTCCGCACGCTCGGCAACTGGGATCTAGGGTGAGCTTTATCTGCCTGTGAGGCGTAGTACCCGGTGAGGGCTCCGACGATAGCACGAGCTTTGCTCCTGCTGTTGTTCAGTATGAACTGTGGGATTCGTGGTGTTATATTGCTGATGAATTTCCTGCAATGTTGCAGACCCGAGAAGCCAGAGCATTCTAGCATGTGTATTTTATCAGCCCATTCCTTAATGGCCATTTTAATGTAACATGCCAGGGTTTCTAGACTTGGTTCTGATCATGACCTTCATGACCCTTAGACGAGACATGAGACAAAATCACATGTCCACGCAGACGAAGTCGCGGGCAACAGCTAGTCGTAAAATAATTTACGGTACCTATTATAGTTCTTTCTAATTAGTCTGTGAATAATTTATTGTAGAACTTGTGGTTTTTAAATCTTGAAATTCTAACCAAAAAGGTGCATTATAAATACAACTAGAAAAGAGTTTTTATATGTAGTAATTTGACAGTTACTGGCAATTTCGATCCAAAAAAAAGATTGAAATGCCATTAGCTTTTTTTTCTTTATTTTCTTTTTCTGTCGAAAATATGGCATTTTGTAAATTTTTTTGAACGTTTTATCGCCAGTTTATTTCTTGTTTAGATATTATAATCTTTTTGGTGGAGGTGTATGACAATAAGGTTAGGCAATATTGTGAATTCCGGGACACCAATGCCTTTGCCAAGACGAGTGTGTATTTACGATTCAATTCAATTCCTTATTGTGCACACATAGTAATAGTAAAGTTAATTATTATAACGGGATCATACTGCAATATGCATAATGGAGTTCCCGAATTCCCGATATTTCGGCAGTGTTACAACTGCCACAATCACGGCACAGCCCGGACACTGCGTACAAAAAAATGAAATTGACAAGATGACGTCAGCACATGCTAAACGGGTTTAGGGCTGCCACAACGTAAGTTGCGTGCGGTACAACTTGTGACGGGCAGATGGCCATGTATGCCCATCTTGCACCTTTTCTCTTGCAAAATAAAAATAGGCCGGGGAGCAAAACTTAGACTATAAGCATTAGCGTTTTAAATTCTCTGCTATTTGTTTGCCTAGAACTAGACCCAGACAGTCAATTTTTTTTCATTTATTTCTTTTTTCGTAAATAAAACGCCTTGACACCCGTCTATTCAAAAAAGAGATTTTATCCTTCACCTATGCTCTTTGTTTCGAAAACATAAATTCTAGATGGTGACAACCAGGCGGAGGACATTTGCCTTTTGGTGGTTTTTCCGATTCAGTTTGCATAGAATGTGCTGCCATCTGTTAAATATATCTTTTACTATGAAAAAAAAAGATTATATTGTCTATGTCAATGTCAAATTGACAAATTTACAAAATGGCGACATACCTTGAGTAATGTGCGTGTTGTTTGTAGTTTTTGTTCAATTTTGTGCCGATTTAGTGATGTTTTGGAGTTTCAGTTGTTCTCTTACCAATGTACAGATTACAGGAATAGTAAGGATACTGGAATTTCACTCGATCGGTGCGGGATTGGACGAAAACTAGCATTCAAACGTCGGTATGAGTATATAAGTATATATATAAGTAGGTATGTATAGTATAGGTAGAATTATTTTCAAAGAAACACAGATGGCGCTAGCTAGCCTTCAATTTGACATAAGGTGGATGCATAATGTTGCCACGAGTGGGTTCTCTTTTCTAATATACTTATATTACTCTTTGGTGACAACCTAGGCTACAGGTAACTCCCGAGGGCGACAGAGGGGTGAGGTCTGGGTGAGGTAAAAAGTTGGCGGGAGGAAGGGAGTGTCCATACTGTATCTAGTAATAGATACTCTTTCTTATACTGTGATCACGGTATGACTGTAGAACCTCAGGTAGGTTTTTAAGAGCAGACACATCTGTCTACCCTCATTCTCCTTCGTTTGCTCGGACCGGTATCGGAACTCTCTCGAAAATTATCATGTTCATGCAAACGTAGAAGAATGAAGGTAGACAGATTTATCTGTTTACCCATATTTAACTCTGTGTCCATGAACATAGAGCTCAACTAACAGTTGATCTGTCGCCGTGTGTTACACATTTTCTGTTACAGTCTAATAATACTGCACAAATTGATATGTTGACGGTTTTCTAAGAGGATAATCAGATCATCAAACTGAACATCTTTGTCTATGGAACCAATATAGAAATTGCGACAAAAAAAAAACAGCTCCCATATATTATGGTCGAGTAGCATTGCAGTCTTATATGGAGCAGCTGATTTTATTTTCGTGATTTTGACCATGAACCCCATTGAGAAAATTATTCAGTTTGATAGTATGATCATCCCCTTAAAAACCGTCAGCATATTAAGAAGGACCCTCACTACTTATTGTAAGTTGTTTTTGTGTAGGTACAATAAAGAATCTAAGAATCTAAAAGGACCTCATATAGATCTAATGATTTTATAATTATGTCTGCAGGTATCCCCTCGCTAAACGTGCCCACCATAGAGCCTCTGCTGGTTTCTAGCATCAACATCGACTCCGGCGCAGGTCCCGTCGTCATCACGCAGAACTACCGCAACATAAAGCTGCACGGCCTTACTGACACCATCCTTACTACTTACAAGTAAGTCTACGTCATCGTCATCATAAGCTTATACAGGGTGTAAGGAAAAGTATCATTAACCTATAAACAACATACTCTACCCATTAAACTGAACAACTTTTACTACGACAGCAAACCTGTCAGAGCAAAAAAAATATCCGCTTATGTCGCACCTCCGTGATTCGCCCATTTGATGATGTCGTACTTCAGTGATTCGCTCATTGGTAGCGTCGCAACTCTGGTAACAGGCAGGCGCCTACTCGACTGAAATCTGCGACTCAAATGGTATGAGAAGCAGTTTTTTTTTGTTCTGACATTTATGATCCCATAGTAAAAGTTGTTCACTTTGACTTATACAGGGTGAAATTGATATCATTAGCATCCTTTTAAACTAAGAGTCTATCCATCAAACTGAACAACTTTTACTATGACAGCAAACCGATCGGAGCAAAAAAAAACTGCTATTGCATACATTTGAGTCGATTAGTTTAGCATGGGACAGCTAATTTTTTATTTGCTCCGATCAGTTTGCTCCCATAGTAAAAGTTGTTGAGTTTGATGGGTAGACTCTTAGTTTCAAAGGATGCCAATAATGATATCAATTTCACCCTGTATATTTCCTCACACCCTGTATAATTGACCAAAGTGTAAGTTTATTAAAAAAATCACTGGTGTTGCCAAGGTTTTACCGATTCATTCACAAGACCTTTTAGAAAAACACAGCCTTACCCGACATGTCTTCGGTCTCAATTTGCAGGGCAGACCTGAAGCACTACCGCCTGCGCACCGACTCGCACACTCCGAAGATGGAGTTCATAGCCGACTACGTGATGAAGGGCAGGATCCTCGTGCTGCCCATACAGGGGAAGGGCATCGCTAATATTACTATGGGTAAGCAAGATTTATTCATACAAATGTGACTACTAGCATCGCCAGCAGTGTTACAGATACGTAATAGTATTTCTCGAAAAGTTGCTCTCAATGAGGTACCACGTAATATGCGACTGGCTAATTCGGACATTCAATAAAAATATAAGGACTTCTGACGTAATGATTCTGTAGCTTAATTGGACAAAAGCAAGAAGCTCCGGTTCATCAATTCAAGGTCGCTCAGCGAGCTATGGAGAGAGCTATGCTTGGTATTTCTCTGAGAGATCACATCAGAAATGAAGTGACACGTCAGAGAACTAAAGTGGTTGACGTAGGTCAGAAAATTAGCAAGCTGAAGTGGCAATGGGCAGGTCATATCTGCCGAAGAACTGACAACCGGCGGGGTGTCAGAGCTCTAGAGTGGAGACTGCGAACTGGTAGGCGTAGTGTGGGACGCCCTGGTACCCGCTGGACAGACGACCTAAAAAAAGTAGCGGGGAGCGACTGGATGACGAAGGCCAAGGACAGAGTTTTGTGGCACTCCTTGGGAGAGGCCTATGTTCAGCAGTGGACGATGATAGGCTGATGATAATGATGATAAAGCTCCGTTTTGGTAGGTTGCGGATCCGAGAAAAAAACATTGATCAATCTTTAATTTGATCCAATATACCTGGTCCTGCGGGAACCCGTTGGATGAGGGCAGCGCAGGACCGCTCGTTATGGCTATCCTAGGGAGGACTATGTCCAGCAGTGGACGTCTATCGGCTGAGATGATGATACCTGCTCCACTCTGTCAATGTTGCTAAGCTAGAGCAAAACTACATCATCAAAGCAAGCTATGGATGCCGAATTAGACAGTCAGAAAGCGTACATTCAGGATAACGTCATCTGCGCTTTAGGCCGAAACCACAGATCAATAGTCTTGCCGAATATCTGGCCAATAAAATATAGAAATAGTAGAACAATTGACACGAAAAGAAGAAGAAGAATAGTCTTGACTTTCCTCAAAGTGGACGCGGACCAGCTTGGTTAGGCCCCCACAAGGTGGACCGACGTCTTGGTGAAGGCGGCGGGAACACTTTAGATGAGAGCAGCGCAGGACGTCGTTGTGGCAATCCTTGGGGGAGGCCTATGTCTAGCAGTAGACGTCCATCGGCTAAGATGATGATGATGGACGGGGACCGTAGGAAAATTATAGTACCTACATTGAAAAATACATGCTTCAATTCAGAAACGTGTATTGTGTCCACTATTTGTTAACAGGCAACGGACTCACCAATCTATCACACCGGACAGAGTGTGAACCGGCTAGTTTTATCTATAATGTGGGCTATAAACCACGGCTAAGCTGCCTACCTTCAGTGAAACTAACAGAAATGCAGTGTAGTTTTAGAAGTGTGAAAAATGAGTGTCTACCCTGAGTGCGTTTGTCCACCGCAGCCCGTCACCGGGACGTCATCGTCACCGAGAATAGGATGACGGCGCCGAAAAAGTTGCGGTACATTTACTATGGCTGCGTGTCCACCGCGGACGTGATTCCATATTAATCTCGTTTCTCGTTGACGTCCCGGTGATGGGCTGCGGTGGACGAATGCTCTTAAGTGTATCTCTAACAGCTGTTTCTCTACATTCTCAGTGAACCTGGTGGTGAAACACGACCTGATAGGGGAGCCAGTGACCCGCGACGGACAGACCTACATGCACATCAAGGACTACCGCGTCAAGTTCGTGCCGCAGCGGGTCCTGCTTCACTTCACCAGCCTCTTCAACGGGGACAAGCGGCTCGGCGATCAGATGAATTTGTTAGTTCTTTTGTTTTATGGTATTTATAGCAATAATAGGAACGGATTCGCGATGCGGAGAGATATGGACATTTAATCATGAAGTTCCGGGTTCAAATACGCACGGACGACATGCCATGTGAGTTTTTCTAACTTATGTAGGGGAGACCGGGTATGGTTGTCACCTTATAGGATTGCTACAGTGCATATTACAATAATATCCTATCATCACCCTTGCATCTGATTGTTCATTTGATACAGACCTTTGAACGGCTGTAACTCCGAAACCGACTGGAGTTATGCAGACCTGGTCCATCCCGATCACAGATATGCTCTTACACCCTATGAATACTGAATCAGCCTTGCAACTGGTGATTACCAAAATTCCTCTTATAAATCTCTTATACTACTTGTAAGTGTTAGGTAATATGTCCGTTATAAAAGCTTTGTAAGCTCATTTTATGATGCGTGTCGACCTTGATATAGTATCTTACTTGCACCTGTGGCTATAAATATATTGGGTCCCTTTCTTGCAACGGCTACAAGCCTACGTTGATGGTAATGATGGTTCTCTTTGCAGGTTCCTGAACCAGAACTCGGAGCTGGTGTTCAACGAGCTGAAGGACTCCTACGAGAAGAGCCTCAGCTCCGTCTTCCAGGACGTCACCAACCAGATCTTCGACAAGGTGCCCATGAACCAGATCTTTCTGGAAGATTGAGTCTGCACGCTGGTCTTCTATTGTGTTGTGTTAGGGTTTGGTATGGATTGGAAGGTTGTGTAATTGGCCGATTGATGTAAACTTTTATTTAGTAACGTCATTGACTTACCAACTAATAAGTAACGTCCTAGATTATTATATAGGAGGCAAACACTTAATATCCAGACTTAAAATACTATAGGTAAACCATATAACTCGCGGTACGCCCGCGGGGAAAGAGGGGGGTGGGCGCGGTTATCGATACACACGTAATTCCTTGTTCCGAGAAACGTCACTTGTACTCCCTGCCGCGCGCGCGCGCCTTCACCCCCGAAACGCTTGTAAAGCCCCCGCGCCCACCTACCTCTTGCCCCGCGGGCGTCCCGCGAGATAAATGGTTTTCCTATACCTCTACAAACTAGCTTAAGATGTATGAATAAAACCTTTTACCAAAATAGGTAGGTAGGTAAGGTATAAAAGAAAAAAAGATGCTTATCTTTTCACATTTGTGAAAGGCAAAAAAAATACCTTTTTTTCTGAGATAAGTTCTCGAATCTCGTGGCGTTTCTATTATATTATCAAATGGAGATACTTTTGATAGGTACCTATAATATTCTAAAAAGGGTCTGGTAGGTACTTATTTCGTTGACTGTACTTATCACGTTTAAAACTGGAGTGCGATTTTTGAATCTCATTCGCTGAGTTCAGCAGTTGAAAATGTCAAAATTACTGTGGAGATGCGCATCTTTCTACGGCTGATTTGACTTTCAAAAATCGCACTCCTGAAGTATGATTTTTTAAAGTCAAATCAGCAGTAGAAAGATGCATATCTCCACAGTAATTTTGACATTTTCAACTGCTGAACTCACCGAATGAGATTCAAAAATCGCACTCCTGGAGAGGGAAAGAAATCAAGAAAGCACTATGTCGAATTTACCTTCCTTTCCAAGTTCTTTTGTTTTTAATTCTGTGGTAGGTACCTAGTTAACCAAGGGCAGATCTAGGGTAAAATAAATCTTCACTGAACCGTGATTGAACCACGTGCGAAGCTCAACTTTTTACACATTTGGTATCACACTAATCATTTGACAGCGGTTTGACAGATCGCTCAAGATGTTTTAGGCATAGTAAATAAGTCAAGTTTAGCGCGATACGGAATGCAGCACAGTTGAATAGTAACTGGATTGCAATGTGATTAGAATTGAAAGTGAATAAGGACAGAACTACGATGTTTAAAATTAGCGCGTTCGGGTCCCAGGAGTGCGATTTTTGAATCTCATTCGCTGAGTTCAGCAGTTGAAAATGTCAAAATTAGTATGGAGATACGCAGTTTCATTTTTGAAAGTCAAATCTGCAGTATAAAGATGCATATATCCACAGTAATTTTGACATTTTCAACTGCTGAACTCAGCGAATGAGATTCAAAAATCGCACTCCAGATTACTTTCATGTGCACGCTAGTTATGTGGACACAAGATTTCAGTTTTGGGGTACCTATGGCCTTAGATCAAAGTAAAATTAATGGATAGGTATGCCCAAAGCGCGTTTGGTTGTAGCACGCAAGTAGTAGGTACAGTTGGTCCATACAAACTAGCACACTTGTCTTGTCTGTCATCTCGGTACATATTTGAAATATACATTTATTTTTCTGGTTTAAAATGGCCGACCCCTTAATCTTACTTTCATTTTAAGCCTATGGCCCATTGGGACCTTCTGGATCCGCCCTTGCTAGGACATAATTTCAATACCTAGGACAATATAGTCAAATTAGCAACTTTTAATCAAACATCAAAACGCGCGCGATGTATGAAAAATTTTACTAAATACCCACAAGTGACGTCATCAACATTTCATTATTTTTTATAGTTCATCATGTTATTAAAAATAGTATTCTAACTAAAAATGTGAGTATAGCGTTATTTTCAAATGTTTTTTGTACTAAGAAGATAAAACTAAAATATATTTTACTAGCTGTTGCCCGCGACTTCGTCTGCGTTACCCGGATAAAAAGTACCCTATGTGTTAATCTAGGCCATGGTCTATCTGTGTGCCAAATTTCATCAAAATCCGTTCAGCAGTTTTTACGTGAAAGCGGAACAAACATCCATCCATCCGTCCATACTTACAAACTTTCGCGTTTATAATATTAGGTAGGATACAGTCCGCTCCCCTATTAGGTTAATTTTAAGCTTGATGGTGAATTGGTGAATGACAAACTACAAAATAAGTTAGTGTATTATTTAGTATTTATTGAAAATGCTTTAACTAGAAAATAGAATTAGTGAAAAAAAATTATAATAAAAATTTAATTAAATAATTTCATTTTATTTTCAATCTTCCCGCCCGCAAAATAGAATCGGCAGACTGTTTTAATTCGTTCAGATCAAAATTAAACCTTTGCATAAGAACCAAAAACATTTTTATTAATGTCACCATCGCCATCTTTCGTCGAGTAGTTAAACTACGCGCATTTCATAAGCGTATTTAGTTCTGTGAGAATCCGTGTCTTCGTACTCCGACTGAGAAAATTTCTGCGAATGCTTCTTCGGTTTTCGTTCGTTAATTTCCACATCTAACTCTTCACCATTATTGAATCTACGTGCGTTTTTCAAACAAGCTGCTTTGCAAAAGGCCTCGTTTACAATGATTACTAAAAAATAAATCGCGTTTTAGTAGTGCTAGTGGATACTAGATGGCGCTGTAAAAAATAGACGGAACACACAAAGAGGAACTATTATTGTTCCAGTATGTTTCCTTGTAGTCTCTGGAGTGCGATTTTTTAATCTCATTCGCTGAGTTCAGCAGTTGAGAATGTAAAAATTACTATGGAGATACGCATCTTTCTACTGCTGTTCAAAAATCATACTTCAGGAGTGCGATTTTTGAAAGTCCAAACTTTCAAAAATCACTTTCAAAAATCGCACTCCTGAATTATGATTTTTGAAAGTCAAATCAGCAGTAGAAAGATGCATATCTCCACAGTACTTTTGACATTTTCAACTGCTGAACTCAGCGAATGAGATTCAAAATCGCACTCCTGGATATGCTTTAGATTTTCAAAATGCAACCCAGGCGTGAAAATTAAGATGGAAGATTGTATGTAAGTCGGTAGGTACCTATTATACCTAACTAGGTAAGTAGGTACATATGGAGATATTTCGTAGCACAAAGAAATTTTGTATCCGGCTGTCACCTGACGTGATAATTAATGAAAAATACTAACGCAGTACGACCATGAGTACATAACTCACACATCCCAGAAGGATGACTTCCGTCTCCATACCGATATCTAAAAAAACATTTCATATAAAGTTAATTTGGACTAGTATGGTATGGCATGCCCTCCGACCCGCTGGACGTACGGCAAGTAGCAGCTCAGCAGTGGACTTTGATAGGTAGGTACTTAACAAACGTCACGTTCCACGTAAAAGGGGCGCGACGTAAGTGAGGAGCGCCATGTAGAAGGAGCGCCACGTACGAGGAGCGCTACGTAGTAGGAGAGCCGGGCGCGACATAGAAGGGGGGCGCCACGTAGGAGGAGCGCCACGTAGGAGGAGCGGCACGTAGTAGGAGCGCTATGTAGGAGGAGCGCCACGTAGAAGGAGCGCCACTTAGGAGGAGGGACACGTACGAGGAGCGCTACGTAGGAGGAGCGCCACGTAGGAGGAGAGCCACGTACGAGGAACGCTACGTAGGAGGTGCGCTACGCACGAGGAGCGCCACGTACGAGGAGCGCTACGTAGGAGGAGCGCCACATAGAAGGGGCGCCACATAGAAACAGCGCAGGCGGGTAAGATACCTAATATAATCTGCGCTACGTAGAAGGAGCGCCACGTAGGAGGTGCGCCGTGTAGAAGAAACGCTACGTAGAAGGAGCGCAACATAAAAGGGGCGCCACGTAGAAGAGCGCCACGAAGTAGGAGTGCTTCGTAGGAACGCGACGTAGGTGGAGCGTTACGTAGAAGGGGCGCAACATAAAAGGGACGCCACGTAGGAGAAGCGCTACGTAGGAGGAGCGCCACGGAGTAGGAGCGCTACGAAGGAGGAGCGCCACGTAGAAGGAGCGCTACGTAGGAGCGCCACGTAGAAGGAGCGCAACATAGAAGGAGCGCCACATAGAAGGAGCGCCACATAGAAAAAGCGCGGTCGGCTAGATATCAACCAATCAATAAATCAATAGATATTATTATCTAACGAGGTAATAAGTGACTGAGGTGCAATTATTGTAGGGATTATTGTACGACGGGCGGCGGCCCTTGACGTAATTTGTTGCACATAAATTAATCCAATTTTGCAAAATTCTTATAATTCGTCACTTGAATGAAGTGCAAGATATCTCCTCTAGCACGCATGGCGATATATCAAGCTACGCAAAACCAAAATAAGCTGGCCACGCTTAGGAAGAGTAATGTATAACGTCGCGCGGCCAGCTTATGTTGGTTTTACGTAGCTTGATGTGTCGCCGTGTGTACAAAGCTAAATTTACCTAGATACATTATAGTAGAGAGCGTCGCGTTGTTGGCGCGTTTTGAATGGGTTGCGAAGAGCATGGAAACTCAATCTTGATGTCCAGCACTGGCAGCATGCACACCCGCTAAAGCCGTGATACGGCTTTATCACGTCTTTTATCTCGTTCGTTCGCGTGCATAAGAACGACATAAAAGACGTGATAAAGCCGTATCACGGCTATCGCGGGTGTGCATGCTACCAGTGCAGGTCGAGTTAGTCTAACTTCAGTACGTAAATACCGACTGCTCTCAAACGGTGAAGGAAAACATAGCGAAGAAACCTGCATACGTACGCTGAAGAAGAAATTCCAATGCGTAAGTGAAGTCTACCAATCAACATTGGTGGAGTAAAGCCCATATCCTCCCCGAGGGTAGGCCTGTGCCCTGCAGTGGGACGTATAATATAGGCTATACTCGTAGCTATAATATTATGACAAAACTAACCTATTCGCAAGCTCTGCGGCTGGCCGTTCTACCCGTGGATCTCAACAGGCCTCTGAAAGAAAGGTAAGCAGCGAATATGATCAGCAGGAAAAAAGCTGTCTCCCAGAAATGTGACACGAGGAATCTGGTTCCCATGACAGGATTGCATGCGGTGGTTTTAGTTTATTTCTAAGGATTTCATTGTTGCAAAACTCCGTTTCTGTTTGTGAATGTTGAAGCTTGAAGAAGACGTGACCAAGGACGTGACTAGACGTTTTGGTTTTTTTTAAGAACAGAAAGGAGGTTGGTTGGTTTGTTTTTTTTATTCTCGCCAGTGTTTGTGGTCTATGGTATTTGTATTGGTACTTTTTTAGGGTTCCATATAGTCGAGTCCCTGAAGGTTTTTAATTTGGAACCCGTTAAAACTACTCCGATTTGGATATTTTTTTTAAATGTAGGTAATTCAAAATACTACAGCCTTTACGGTTTATAATGTGTGTAAATTGAAGCTTTTTTACCCGACTGCGCCAGAAGGAGGGTTATTTGAATAGAAATCTTTAAGTCAGTGTAACTTTGAAACTATACAACATAACGGAAATCTGATAAACCACAGGGATGTTTGTTTCTGGATCGTGTAAAAAAAATCATTAAATTTATTTGGCTAATATTCAAAATAGAATCAAACTTCATTTGTATGGAGCGCGCTCATCAAGGTTTATTCGTCAGCCATTCTCAATTAAAATTGCCTCAATGTAAAGAGAATGTCCTGTTCTTACATGAATTCGCAAGTTGTGAAGCATTTTTTCTTAAAATTTGTATTTTTTGGGTTACAACTTTTTACATGACTAAGAGCGTCAATTTTTAAACTATAAAGGTTGTAGTGTTTTAGATTAAGGACGTTTAAAAAAAAAACATGAAAATCGGAGTAGTTTTGACCGGTTCCGAAACAATAGACTTTTTAAATCTACAGGTACTCGGTTAATACCCAAAGCACGTACAGTAGAGCCAAGGTACAGCTCATACATCGTTCTTGGTATAATCTCGTTAAGCGAGACCCTATATTTTTAAAAAGCAAAAAGAGGGGTGTTTTAAGTTTGACGCCTATGTCTGTTTGTCTGTCTGTCTATGGCATCGTAGCTCCCAAATGGGTGAACTGATTTCGATGCTGTTTTTTTTAAGAGAAGCAAATTTTTGCGAGAATTTTCTTAGCTTTGTTACATGAAAATGGATTCAGCAGTTTTCAAGTAACTAAAAATTACGAAATAACATTAAATTAAGTACAAATAAAAAAAAACCAACGAAAAAAAAGAAAAAAGAATAAGTTAATAATAATTTGATCACCTATTATTTTTGATGTAAGCAAATGGATGTTTTACCTTTTAACTCTCTTTATGATATTTTAGGTCAATTAATATGTTGGATTCGTCTACAAGAAACGTGTATTTTTCAACGTTTTTTGATTTAGCTCTATCTTTAAAACGGTAATACATAAAAGCATCAAACTTGGTGTGATTATAGTGGATACTGTAACTGAAAAGAACATATAACAAAAAACGGTTAAGTGTATGTCGGGCTTGCACTATGGATCCCAGAGAAAGTACATGTTGTTTGCAATATTATAATGGTGATACGGAACCCTCCGTGCACGAATCCAACTCGGACTTAGCCGGTTTTTTTAAGATTTTTGTCATGCCTTCTTTGAACTTTGAGTTTTCTCTAAACCACCCAATGATTTTATATGTAACTAGCGGCCCGTCCCGGCTTCGCACGGGTGGACGTCTAATCTTTTCTAGCAATAAATATAGCCTATGTTACTCAGGGTGAATGCAGCTTTCTAATGGTGAAAGAATTTTTTAAATCGGCCCAGTACTTTTTGAGCCTATTCATTACAAACCAACGATATCAATGTACTGTACCAGTACTAGATACGGTGTTCAGTAGGAACTGCATGTTACTCTGCAATGCGGTGTACAAACCGCATTGATGTTAGTTTACTCTATGCTAATGGGAATGACAAACCAATCTGAATACCAATCTGTCATTTTTTTCAATAATCATTTTAATTTTATATTGATGTATTTAAATTAGTTATCACTATAAAAACCGCCTGAAAGTTGTTTTACGGGATACTTTTATTCGAATATAAGGTAACTATGTAAAATTATAAGGATATGTAATTATTAATTTAAATTTTAGAAAATAGGTAAGTCTATTAATTTCCTCAAGATTGGGTAAGTCCATTACTTTTTGTCTCGTTTCGGCACCCAAAAAGCGACATTTAAGGAAAACAGACGGGTATTAATGATCATAGATGAATCAAGAGACTTAAATCAGAGGGCACAAAATAGGCACAATACATGCACAATATAATGAACATAAGGCGGGTGCCAGACGAGGATTGAAATTGAAAATGACGCTAAGATCGTTCATATTTGAGATTATATCTTTATACTTGTTCATGGGAAAAAAATTAATGCGAAAACAATTATTTGATTTACCTTTTACCTCGAGATGAAAAAGATTTATTGACAGCTAAAGTCATCATCGCGACTTAGCGTTTTAAATTCTCATTGATCGCGACCAGGCACAGTGGATCCTTTGTGGAACTTTTGATTTTGTGAACTGTGAACAGATTACTACGAAACAAACATTAAGATAATCAGTTAAAAAAGATACACAAATTAAATAATACCATGCGAATGAAAAGAAAAATAGTAAGGGGACCACGGAGATGTAAATCTCGTTGTTAACCGCCACCCGGCACAGTGGATCCGTTCTGAAAAAAAAAAGACCGACTTAGGACCTGAAGTCGGAATTTCGTGATGATTTTTTTTTAAAGAAGAGATAATAACTATCCTAGTAACTTTAATTCTTTCAGTAAAATATATGGGATGTATGGTTTATGAGAAAAAAAAAAATTTCATTTTTTTTGTATGGAGAAGAACACCTTTTATTTTATTTCTTGACTTGGTTCAATTTGGGACGGGATTGGCTTACGTTTTATGAAAGACCAAATAATACTGGACCCAAAAAATATATAACTAGTGCAGTCACTTGCAGCGAAGCGAGAAATTAAGTGTCAAAAATTTCATTTTTTTTCGCATATTTTGCAAAGAGTGCACGTTTTTGCCAAACTTTTTGTATATTTTATTTAATTAGTCTAAGATTTTCGTGTACCTGCTGCTAAATTAAAAATTTTAATGTCATTTTTAGGCAGAAATAATCAAGATGATAGGTACTTTTTTTTTTACTGTGCCGATTTCATTTTTGTAATTAAAGAAAAGGGACTACTATCGTCAAGGAGAAATAGATTAAGATGGGTGACCAATCCTGCCATCGCAAATTGAAACACATAGTTCTTCCTTTCACAGTCAAGTGACAGGATAAGAATGAATACCTAATTTGGGTATATTAACAGCACAATGAATAATTTAAAGTCATTCTTATCACCGGTCACCACTAGTCACCGGACTATGTGTTTCAATTTGCGATGGCAGGATTGTTCACCCATCTTAATCTATTACTCCTTGACCGATAGTAGTCCCTTTTCTTTAATTACAAAAAAGAAATCAGCAAAGTAAAAAAAAAAGTACCTATCATCTTGATTATTTCTGCCTAAAAATGACATTAAAATTTTTAATTTAGCAGCAGGTACACGAAAATCTTAGACTAATTATATCCGGACCGGCCTTGCGGTAGCATTTCCCCTCTGCCACGGTATTAGATCAATTAATCTTGCGCCTTTACACCCAATTTTATACCTTATCACTAAACGAGACAGCCTATAATAGCAAAACAATAATTTTGAACTTAGAACGTTTGGGGTTTACACGAGACTACTTATCATGATTTTGAACATTCAAAATTAGAATCTAAAGTCATAGGGAATAAAATCCAAAGTTGCGGATAACATGTTACCTCGCCCCCCGCAAAAAGTGGCAGAAAGTTTGTTATTAGAATGACACGTGGTTACGCATCCCGATATAATTAGTCTAAGACGAAAACATACAAAAAGTTTGGCAAAAACGTGCACTCTTTGCAAAATATGCGAAAAAAAATGAAATTTTTGACACTTAATTTCTCGCTTCGCTGCAAGTGACTGCACTAGTTATATATTTTTTGGGTCCAGTATTATTTGGTCTTTCATAAAACGTAAGCCAATCCCGTCCCAAATTGAACCAAGTCCACCTTATATTGTGAATAAATAAATAAATTAAATTAAAGTCAAGAAATAAAATAAAAGGTGTTAATCTCCATACAAAAAAAATTTATAATTTTTTTTCTCATAAACCATGCATCCCATAGATTTTACTGAAAGAATAAAAGTTACTAGGATAGTTATTATCTCTTCTTTAAAAAAAAATCTCCGTGGTCTCCTTACTATTTTTCTTTTCATTCGCATAGTATTATTTAATTTGTGTATCTTTTTTAACTGATGATGATGAACTGATGTTTGTTTTGTAGTATCTGTTCACAGTTCACACAATCAAAAGTTATGAGTAAGTATCTAATTCTACAGGTACGTATTTCAGTGGTCTGCACGTAAGTAGTCGAGGATGCCCAGATAGTAGGTATAATACCTAACATAAATATGAACTGTCGCATCTGTCTTGGCCGGTGATGCTCTTTGACCAAATTATTGTAGTTTCTGTTTTATGTAAACTAGATGGCACTAATGTTCCCAAAGAGTTTTGGTACAACTTGTTTGTTTGAACGTGCTTGTCTATCGCTAGAGTTCATGTCTATGTTACAAACATACAAACATACAAAAATAGGTACAAATCTTTCCTCTTTATAATATTAGTGTAGATGTAGACTAGCTGAAACCACCCCTTTAAAAATTACAAGGGTGTTATTTTGTTGAACTTTGTAAAGGGTCTTTGTAATCAGTCTTTAAGGGGTGATTGTACCCATGATACTGAACAACTTTCCCTAAGAAACCTATAAGAAATTGGCAAAAAAACTACTTTTCATACAAACGTTCGATCAGCTAATGCATGCTGTTGCATTTAGTATGAGAAGTCCAAAATTTTTTTAACGAATATCCTGTAGGTAAAGTACTGCTTACCCTAACACCCTGTAGGTATCAACTTATAAAAGAAAACAATATATCTAATGTCTTAAGATTTATTCAGTGAAATATAACAATTTCTATGGCATAGTCACTGGTAACGTTACGTAGAAGAAACAGTAACTTAACTAAGTTATACTTAGCCTCTAACTGCTACAAACCTTTGAGAACCGGTGGACAAACTGTAAACTAACACTTTTGTTTACTGTTGGTTAGTGGTCATTGGTAAAATCCAGAGTTGCTTTATCGATAGAATTTGAACTATGAGTAACAACACTCGAGGCTTTTGTTCGTAAAAAAAAATTGATGGTTAAGAATGTGACAGTCGATAGTTGACTATCGAGCAGCAATATTAAAATGTGAGCATAACATACGCGATACCATCACCGAAACAAAGGTTTGTAGCCATTTTGCAGCACTATTAAGTCAGTTTTACACAGTCATAATAAAACGTGTAATACTATCTTAATTTCTTATGGAAAAAGCTATTTTTAAGGAAACTAAAAATAACCTTAAATTTTATTAGAAAAAATTTCAAAAACTAGCCAAGAATTAGCTTGAAGAACTTTCATTGCACTCTTTTGGTGTTTTTATTTTTTGCAATAAGCTTGCGGCACTTCGAAAATAATTAAAAATGCAAATTGTGGGTAGAGCGTTATAATTATTAAGTCGTTTTTCTGACTAATTATAAGAGCGAAATACATTTTATTTTAAATGATTAATGACATCGACATCGATTGTTTCGATCATTAATTTAATTTTAGCATTAAATTATCCATAACAATGACAGAAACAATTCTATGATGTCATCGGCCATTGGACGGTTATGTTAACATGGCATTAGATCTACTCTAATGAAAATGTGAGTGAAAAAATATTTTTTCAATTTTTTTAGTTTACTTATACATATATGTATACTGACATGAGGTATGATTGCGGATGTATACTGTTACGATTTCATGATTTTACAATTTATCTAAATATCTAAATATTTTTTAAGTTTAAAAACACTACCGATTTTCATTATAAGCTCTTACCCCTTCACAACCGACTTTCCAACAAAATCATGAGATTACAGAGAAGAAAAAAAGGGATCTTGCGCAGAACAAACATAAAATTTTTTATCTCTGCTAGTGTGAACCCTTCTTAAAAAAGAAAATTGCCAAATCTCCCGGCTTTTATTTATGGAATGATATTTTGATAAATGCAATATCCAATAAATTATGTGTTTTTAAATTTTCGCATTTTTTTTTTCCTGGAATATATTGTTACATCAACGTAGCTAAGTAAAAACTTAATAGAAATAACATAATTTTGTCATATGAAACTTAAATACTAAAGATTGAAATATTCCAGTAGTAAAATAAACCAAAATGTTTTAGTCACATTATTGATGAGTCATCAAAATTATGACAAACACGTTCTTTTTATTTATTTACTTACTTAAATTTCGATCTGAAACGATAAATTCAAAATTTCAGGTTATTCAAAACAAATTCAAATATTTTAGGTTGCTCCTTATTGAAAATTCTAGTGCTCAACTTCTGAGCTACAATAATATTTGATAGATAAACTCTAATTTAGACCAGAACTCAACTGGGGTTTTATCAAAGTATAAAATACAAACTTAAAACTATGAAATAAAATCTTCGCTTCTTTAATTAAAAATTAAACTAAACTAACGTACAACTCCTTTTAGCACCATCTTTTAGCCATTCTTCATAACTTCTCCACTTTTGGAGAATCTGATCCACTTATATAATTTTATCCATCTTTATTTTATATCCATTGATATATTCTTCAGTTAAAAAAAGTCATTAACATGCGAGCATATTGTCGTCATTCAAAATCATGGTTTAATTAATGACTTTCTTGTAACTTTAGATAATGTTTAGTCATGTTACTGTTAGTACAAATTCTCTACTCTAAAATAGAATAATTAGTATTTAAATGTATGTTAGAAATCTAACACTACTAAAGATTTTCAAAAAATGTTAAAGTTACTTGTTTCAAAATGCCAAAAAGGTTATCTAATGTGATATACTATGATAAATATAATATTAGACATAAAATTTTGGATTTAAACAATCCTTCTAAACCTTAAAACTCTATCATATGCCAAGCAATTTCGCACTCTATAACCATTCTAATAAACGTCTTCCAGCCTACCTAAATATTATTGCCAATCGGAACTTTTTCTATCACTCACTTTCCTTGCTAACGCATTTTGTGACTTATCACTGGCTCACAAAACAGCTTGTCTTTTAGCCTCTAACCATGTCACTTAGGTCCTCACTGTCTTGAGACTCCTGTCATTGAAACTGCGAAGTCGATGTTGATCTCCTGCACCCTATAGAGACTGGAGCCGGTATTCTTGAAGCTCCATTCCTAGGATCTTTCCTGGGAGCAGCCAATTGTCTCGTACTAGTCGACCGTTCCAGTTTCCCATCAGACATTACCCAGGCAGATGTGAAATCAGCATAATCTGAATCTTTGGAACTAGTTCTGGATAAAGAATCGTTGTCTCCTTTGGAATAACTTCTGATGATTTCCTTCATTTTGACTAAAACTGTGGCGTCATCTTTAGCAGTTTCTGCTGATCTTAAAATCTGTTCTAGCAGAGGGCTTAAAGGTTTTTGATTGGGTGGAGACCTAAGAGTAGCACTGCTTGCTCTTAAAGGTGAGTTTCTCTTGAAAGCTTCGGACTGTGGTGCTTTGGGTCTAGTTTTGGGAGATTTGTTAGGGTTATCGAAGGTATCGGCACCGATAGTCGGTCTGGCTTTAGCTTTAGCCTGGTTCGGAGCGGTTCTGCCACCCCAAGTATTCCTGGCCGCTGGAGGTAGTTTGGGAGTCATCTTTGGTGATGTCTGGACTGGGTTTGCAGTGTGTTTGGGGCTGGGCGTGTTCCCGCGGCTTGGAGTCCTGTTTCTGACTGGAGAATGTGGGATCCTACTGGCCTGCCGACTTCTGATGGTTTTTGTTGGTGATTCAGTAGCGTGGTTGGTGGGTCTTAGGCTTTTGCTCGGTGAATCGTTGCTCTCGCTGATGACGATGCGTTCTGGGCTTCCTCGGTTGGATTTTTCTTCGAGGGATATTTTTCTTCCGCCGTAGAATGTGTCGGAGAAGTCTGTCTTGCGGAGACCAGTGTTGAGGCTCACGTAGGTGTCCACTCGTTCGTTTCTGTCCATGTGACAGCCATCGTCGTGGTCGAGACGCTCTGGAATAGAAGAAAAAAATTGATGTGAGTAATTTTCGGACCGTACAGTATATCATAAGGGAAATGGGAATGTATACTAGCTAATGTTTTTCTTATGGTCCCATACTAAGGTTAAATGTCACATGCCGATGTTAAACATGGTAAGAAACATAATCAAGTCGAAAGAGTGTTTCTGAATTTTACAATATTTTGCAAACAGACTTTTTATCCCGAAAATAAAACGATTTATACGTGGGCGAAATCGCGGGCAAAAACTAGTAGATAAACACATACATTAAGTCATATTCAAATTAGACTTAATAGACAGCAAATTATCTAAATGGCCGTTAAATCTAACTTCGATCGTAACGACAACCTCCAATAAAGGAGTGACACAATAGCGATATTCGTCTAAGGTCTGATAGCTTCGTAGTCTCTTTCAATAACTCTTATGTAAAAGACACAGGTCTTAAAGTGTCTTAATTCGCAAGACTTCAGAACAGAACACGTATAAAACGTATGTATATAAAATCATTTGTCTTCCTGTCTCACCATATCTTGCCTCCAAGCCAATCTATCATTTATTGCCATATCGAGAAGATGGTTATAATAATCGTCGGCTTCCTTTTCCGACATGGCGGTAACAACGTTTAGAATAATTATGTAAAACTCGATGTGAAAAGGATATGGTTGAATGGAAAATAGGCAAACAACATTTTATAAAAAAAATATAGCTTCAAGACCTGGCAAAGAGTGATGCAGCGCTGTATTTTAGGTGTAAGACTAGCCGATCGCGTTAGAAACACGGAACTGTGCCCCAGAAAGGGGGACATGGGGCTCAAGAAAGCTAAGCTGAAGTGGGACTGGGCCGCATAAATGTCTGTTGCATGCATTCGGAAAGATGGGCCAAATTAACCACAGACTTGGTTCCCCAAGATTGCCACTGGCGTCGAGGTAGAACCAGGAAAAGGTATAGAGACAACATCGGATGCAGTCTTGGAGAGTTGGTCAGTAGTTGCACACAACAGTAAATGGGGAGGCCCAGCTTCAGCAGTGGGCAACCAAGCAGGATACGTCAAAAATTTTTGCCGAAATATACGGGAATGTATGACAAGATGTATGAACCAAGAGGAAACGAGAGGTTTGTCAGAACCACCCAAAGTAGAGATCCATAGTCTCTACGTACCCCTCTGGGAAAAAAGCGTGAATTTATATATGTATGTATGTATGTATATCTAAGTTCAAGAGTGCAAGCTAAAAAACAGTTGTAAAAAACAGTTGTAGAGTTTCTGGCCGTATCTTCTCTACAACGGAATACCTTCCAATTCGAAAACTTGCCCGACAGAAAGTTTAAGTCCCATGTTAATCATGTCCTCTGAAAAAAAGGTTACTGTTAACTCTGTTATATGAATTACAAAAATGTCTGGTCTTGACAATATTACACTATGTAAATATTGTATTTGTAATTTTAAGTAGGTAAGTAAGTACTTTGTTTTTTTTTTTATGATGTGTGTTGTAGAGTTGGCCGCATCTTCTCTACAACGGAACACCTTCCGACGCGGTGTTAAGATCAAAAAATGTAGTCAGAAAGCTATCCATGTGATATTATTTTGAATAAACATTTAGATTTTGGTGGTAGAGTTAAAAAACCGACGTCCGAAAGCCATCTATCTACCTATATTATATTGAATAAAAAAATTTAGTTCGAATTTGACTTTTTCATCCGACTTTAGAAGGTCCCCTTTGTCACATTTAGAAATGTCATGAAACATTGAGCATAGGTTCAGAAGGCTAAATCATAATCAATAACTGTAGAATATATTCGACACTCTAACCAAACCAACTCTAATTCTATCCGCCTAACACTAAAGAAGACCTCAACAATCACGCATCACTTACAATCGTAAGTTCCCCGTCACGTTACCATTTTAGACGTCCGTGGTCAGAGCGACATTCCATTACGTAGATGGTGTTGATCTGGTGGTACGAGTTACACTTATGGTCCTATTGACGCCTACGTGTCGCCGAGATCGATGTAGGACTTAATTATTAAACTTTAGATTGAATTCTTAACTGTATTGATTGAATTCGTTGCAGTTTCTAAGACAGATAAGAGTAATCCGCTCTCTAGACTTTATTGTCTGGTGATATGGGTTGTTGCTGTTGACCCTGGTTTATAGGAGTTACGGTGGTGGGAATGACTGGAAAGCTTATGGCCGTTAATTATTGACAATGACACATTTTGCGGTATGAAGATAAGCCTAAAATGTCGCACGATTTAAAATATGTAACTCATCCGAAATTACACCAGAATTGTTGGTAACTGAGTGCGAAGAAAAAAACATAAAAAAACTCAGAAAAAACTTATTAGTTTTAGTTACGAAGGTAGGCTCAGCTAATTGTCTTATATTAAGTACTTGTATGCTACCTCCATATGCCCTCGCAGACTTGAGAATAAGCATAAGATCCGCTGAAAGTACATCGACTGTTCTATAAAGTTAACTAGTACCTATTTCTTTATAGAAGAGTAGTTTCAATGGCTTGAATATTTCCAGTTAAATAATCAACGATATTTACATATCTAAATATACTAAGTAGAAGCACGGAATTTATAAGAGTTTACAGTAGAAGTACAAAGTTATAATGCATGTTCCAAAGACCATTGTTTAGTTTTTCAAGAAGCCACTCAACCATTCGTCAGACTTTAAGTAAACTTGTACCATTCAAGACTTCAAGCACAAGGATATATCACTTGACCTATTCTTCAACAATAAACAAACATTGCCAAATTACACGAATAACTGAAAACGTCAACACTCAGACAAAAAAAACATGGTGTAGATGCAAATTTAACTCCGATACCACACACGATGTTTAACAATCATAATTTTGCTAGCAAGTTAATCTTAATACGCTAATAACAAAGTTCAAAATTGAATGTTTCGATGGAGAAGAAGATTGTTTGTGGCAGAGGTTCTCAATCTATTGTCAGCGGACCCCTTGTGGTTTGCGAGAACTTGCGATGACTGGTAGACCGACAATATTTTTTACCTATGTTCGATTCAAAGTAAGAAAGAAGGTTAAATTTTTATAACATTCTTGGAGCTTTTACTGAATCCGAATTGTAGCTGTACTGGTACTGTAGTAAACAAAAATTTCCCTACGGCTCTAATTAGCTAAATAATATTCAACTTTTTTTAATGATTCTTGGACCGACGATTCGTAGACCCAAGGGACAGGTAGGTATTAAAATTTTAAAGATGAAAAGACAGTTTGCACGGTACCGAAATGTCGTATGTCGTGTAGTAAACAAATAGTCAAATCAAATCAAATAAACTTCGCCTTGATTGGTCTAGAAAAGTCGATCAAGTACCTAAAGACTGTTGAGTGTTAAGTATTGCTAGTAATAAAAGTATTGCGGAGCTGGTTTATAAATTGATAACACACTCGCTTCGGTCAAGTGTCCCCCCAGTTTACCACATTTTAAGGGTAGGCCAGGACCCTTCAAAAAAAGTAGTCCCACATATTCAAAAATAAAGTTTAAGAACCACTGGTCCAGCCACTTGAGACCACGTGAGAGAATTTCATAACATGAGTCAACTGTTTGAAGAAGACTTCCAAATATAGATCTCTCTGCATCGCAAGAGGTGCATTCTTCCATGACAGATAGATCAAGGTTCATCCGTAAAAGGAGAGCAGTTTGAATGTTTCAAACTATTTTAATGAGCTTCTATAATCTCTTCAATAAAACATCAAAGGAAAATGACTTGATAGTTGGGTTCAAGCAGATAAAAATAGATTCTTGTTTGAGTAATAAAGTCTATGAGAGTGACTGAAAGAGCAATAACAGTCAAATCGTCTATGCATCATCATCAGCCTATCATCGTCCACTGCTGAACATATGCCTCTCCCAAGACGCGCACTAAAACTCTATTCTCGGCCTTCATCAATTCCTTATCCAGTCGCTCCCCTCTACATTTTTAGGTCGTCTATCCAGCTGACCGCAGGGCGTCCCACACTATGCCTGTCAGTTATTGGTCTCTAGAACTTACGCCTGTGTATTTAGGGTCCTTCTTAATATGCTGACACTTTTTAATGGGATGATCAGACCGTCAAACTGAACAACTTTCTCTATGGCACCAACATAGAAATCGCGACAAAAAAATCAGCTCATCCATACAAAACTGCAAACCTACTCGAGCCAAATGTATGGGACAGCTGTTATTTTTTTTTCGCGATTTCAATGTTGGTCCTATAGAGAAAGTTGTTTGATGGTCTGATCATCCCCATAAAAAAGTGTCATCATTATTAAGAAGGACCCTTGTATACCCTCTATGTCTTATTATACAAGGCAAGAAGGCAGTATTTCTGGCACACCTCCAATGTTATCATTCATGTGGAAAATTGGATTGAGCGAACAAACCGTCAAGAAAAACTTTACGTAAAAAACTTACACGCGTCTAAACCTATTCCGTTAAAACATTATCAAATTACCCACAAGTTCCTACAAAAAACATCACAGATTAAGTTCTTTGACCTCATTCCAAGTGACCAATCTTTAAGTTTTGCGAGATTATTACAGTACAGCCAGCAACGAAAGTAGCTCTACAATTCTGAACTTTATTATAACAGGTACAAGAACACAAACACATACAGATACAGGTACAGGTAAAAGAAAAACATTGTCAGGACACCTTGTCTCGGAATTGGACCATTGTTAAAACCTCGGACCAGTGTTAAAACCGCCTCTGAAATCTTTCGAAGAAGAAGCAACACCACCAACTTAATAGAAGCTTGTAAGGGGGAAATATCTCCCACTGGACCATGCTAGCCAAGTGCTGGTTAGTGTCATCAGAAAGCCTCTAAAGCTGGTTGATCGACCCATGCCAACAACTTGACGGAAACTTCGAAACAACTTCGAAATAATCGACCTGCTGCCTGAATGTTTTAAACCTCAGGTCAATTGATTGACGTAGGTACCTTAGAGAGCCATCCATATCTTAGAAAATGTTTATATGTGGATCCCTACCACCCCATGATAATCTTTCACAAGTGTTATCTTAAAATAATCTGCCACAATAATAAATAAAAAATAATTCCAAAGGCAATAGGGTATAGAGCGTCGCGTCGGTGGCGCGATGCTCAATCTTTGAGGTCCGTGTTCGAATCCGCACGTTCGATATGCCACGTGGTAGTTAGTTTTTCTAACTAATGTACCTATTACCGACTGCTCTCAAACGGTAAAAGAAAATATCGCCAGGAAACCTGCATACGCTGAAGAAGAAATTCTTGTGCGAATGTGCATGAAGTCTACCAATCCGCATTGGGCACGCGTGGTGGTCTAACGCCCATACACCCTCCTGGAGAGTAGGCCTATGCCCCGAAGTAGGAGGTAAGTATATAGGCTGATAATGATGAATAAGGGAAGGTTATTCGTTGCCAACTATACTCAGCACAATGGAAACTCTCTGTCCTAAACTGCATCTGAATTATTCGCAATTCGTTGCCATATACGACCGAATGATGCATTCGTTGTGAGCATGAGCAATGGTTTTGTTTTCACTATTGTTTTAATATCACGTACGCGTAAACTTAGAAAAGAAAGATCAAGAAGTTTAGGAAAGAGATCAGCAGACTGACAAAGAACTAGCATAAAGAGATCCATCTAAAGTAATACTGGAAGAGACATCAATCCAAATATTGAAAATATAAAACTCTATTGAAGAATCATCATCATCAACCCGTATTCACCCACTGCATGGCATAAGCCTCCCCCCACTGTGCAATTCTTCTCAGTTCTGCGACAATCGCATGTAGAAGAATGCTATTCGGAAAGGAGAAATCTGTAAAGACAACGCCGTTCGGACCGTTTCGAGTTGAAACTGGAAAGACCGTCAATTTTGTACTAAAATATTTAGCTCCTGTTATTAATGTTTTCTACTGCTTTTGACCAATTTATCCTACATCAAATTTCCAAATAGCGGCGAAATTTTAAGGCTATTTTGCATTACGGAAACAGAGATTTGAAACACTTCCTCTCACTGTACCGTCCAAGATATGTCGGATAGTATATCTTTCTAATAAAAATATTACATTTGGTACTCAGAATTCGCCAGAAAGCTAAATAGGAATCTGAAAATCTTGTCGCCGTTATTTGGAATGAAGTATAATTATGTGATCATAACTTTCCATCATCATTTAATATCTTCTTGACTCAAAAGGATCACTCTAACTAATGCTTGAGATATGCGTCGATAAACAACGAATGAATGTCACATTAACGGAATTCACAAATAACACCTATTTCCCATAACATTCAGGTGTCCAGTCGATCATGTTATCAATTCAACGGTTGACACAAGTGGTCAGATCCATCACCATATAATACCAAACAAAAACGTGGTCAAGTTAAGAAGAGATAAAAGTGAGTCACCATGGCCAATAACAGCTACTAGAAGTCCACTGCTAGAAGAATATCAATGCTTGACACGGTAACAATAATATTTTCTTTAAATCTGTCTAGGTCTTAAACTGCCTCTCTTCCCTTCTATTTTTCTTTCCAATATACTTAGTTTTAATGAAATTGTCGTGTCGTATCAAGTGCCCGATCATTTTTCATCTCAAGGCACTTGTGGAAAAGATACAAGATTGGTGAATCCGCGACTGACAAGAGCGCAGCGATGATCTCTAGATAATCCCCTTGTGGCATATATTAGTTGCGAGCATTTATGCTTATGGCGTGACATATGCTCACGACTATATTCCCCGAGAGGCTAGTCAGAGATATTCTGAAACCTCAGAACATCCACGTTACTCTAGTACCGAAACTCTGTCCAGTGTGACAGGGAGTGAGCCCGTCGCCACGTGTAATGGACAGTGGGTACAATGCATGCCTCGAAATTGAAGCATGCAGGTTACCTCACGATGTTTTCCTTCACCAAAAAGCCAGTGGTGTTACAGATCGTACATGAATTCCGAAGAACTCATTGGTACGAGTCGGGGATCGAACCATCGCCTCCTGCACGGAAGGCAAGGTTACTCGCCACTGGACCACCACAGCTTTTATGCTTATACTTTCCTATATTCACGCTCAGGCTACCGCTCAGGTATGCATCGTACTTACCTTTATATAGAGGAACAGCTGAGAGAGCGAGATGTACCTAGCGGCGCCACTGTATAATAGAAAGAGATACGTGACGCGAGGCAATAGAACCGTTTTTGGGAACTTGTCAGCACAATCGACTGGGTAAATATTCGTGCTCTGTGAATAATTAGTGAATCTAAAGTGAAGTCGTAGATTATTTTCTGAAATATACTAACACTATTTCATTAAATTACCTACGATTTCACGTTAGATTCACAATTATACACAGAACTCGAAGTTTTAGGGTGCCGATAAGTGCCGACAAATGCACAAACAACGGTTTCATTTGACAACTCATGTCAGTTACTCTATGTACTCAAGAATCATTTAGTCACCCTTTAACCTAATATAAAACAATGACAGGATACCGTGGCATGTCAAAACATATCTCGTTTCACTCTAGTTTACTAAACACAGCCTTGTGGAGGACGTATACCGACTAAATACAAATGCGTTACAGTAGGTCACGGGCACGTTTTGCAATTTTCCCTCCAAAATTTTGGTGTCTTGGTGAAGATGAGTTTTTTTACTGTCTTTTCCTGGTAAATGTGATAATTTTTTTTTAATCTGTTTTTGTACTTTCTTATCTTTTTTTGTTGTTAATTCTAGAACTTTAATTCCACACCTAAACAAAATAAAAACTCGAATACTAGGAAGAAAGTTTAGGAGGTACAAATAAGGTGATCTTATCGCAAAAAAATGTTTTTTTGTAGACATCCTTAGAGATAGACGGTAAGTTAATAGTTCAAGTAAGTAAGTTAATATTTTGAGTAGCGTATCATCATCATCTCAGCCGATGGACGTCCACTGCTGGACATAGGCCTCCCCCAAGGATCGCCATAACGTGCGCTGCCCTCATCCAACGTTTTCCCACCGCCTTCACCAGGTCGTCGGTCCACCGTGTGAGGGGCCTACCCACGCTGCGCTTTCCGGTACGCGGTCGCCACTCAAGAACTTTTCGGCCCCACCGGCCATCGGTTCTGCGAGCAATGTGCCCCGCCCACTGCCACTTAAGTTTAGCAATTCTTTGGGCTATGTCAGTTACTCTGGTTCTTCTGCGGATCTCTTCATTTCTGATTCGATCTCGCAGGGAAACTCCGAGCATAGCCCTCTCCATTGCCCTTTGGGTGACTTTCAGCCTTTTTATGAGGCCTTGAGTGGACGACCACATCTCTGTTCCATATGTCATCACTGGCAACACACACTGATCGAAGACTTTCGTATTAAGACACTACGGTATTTGGGACGTGAAGTAGCGTATACATTATAATTATTATGAGTACAATAATAAATATCATATCAATAAATATCATAAAGAAATTGTTACACAGATTGTGGACTAGGGGTCGGATCACTTGATACATAAGTAAAGGAAAACATCGTGAGGAAATCTGCGTACGCTAAAGAAGAAATTCTGATGCGTATGTAGTTCACCAATCCGCATTGGGAACACGTGGTGGACTGACACCTATAACACTCTCCTTGAGGGTAGGCCTGTGTCCTGCAGTAGGTCGTATACAGGGTGTTACAAAAGTAAAAATTAACACTTCAAACTTTTATTGTTGACACCATCAAACTGAACAACTTTCACTATGGGACCAACATCGAAATCGCAAAAAAAAATCTTTTGTCCCATACAACTCAAGTAGATCTGTAGTTTAGAATGGAGCATCGCAAACGCATCACATTATGGCGATTATGGCAAATCTCACCATATTGGGGTAGGTCGATGTCCAGCAGTGGACGTCTATCGTCTGATATGGTGATGATGATGATGATCGAACATCAGATATTTTTTTCGCGATTCCAATATTGGTTCCTTCGTGAAAGTTGTTCAGTTTGATGGTCTTAACCCCCCCCCCTAAACATTAAAAAAACCCCCCACAAAACCACCTTAAATGTTTATTTGTATTTTTGTAACACCCTGTAGGTATAGTCTGAAGATGACAGCAACAGCATACATCCATGGGGTAGCCAGCTAACTATCAAAATCGGGTCAATAATTTACCCAAACTACTTGGAGACATTTCTTATAAGTTATAACAAACGACAGACACTTTTCATTGCGTTACCACCGAAACATTGTAACTCCTCAATCAAAGCTAAACCTGCCCCTTGTCTTCTAAACAACAAACACCTGTAAAAAACCTGTTCATACGCGAATCGAAACAATAGGCAAAGTAAACATACACGCAGCCATTCACCCGGACAGACAGACAGACAATTTAACGGTAGAATGCGTCTGACTACCGTTTCGCGTTATTTCGTTGCGATAATCATTTTGTTTGGTCTTGGTGTTTGGGAAAAGAGATAGCGGATCAAAAATCTATGGAAAATGCAAATAAAAGAGTAGGAAAAGAAGAGGTCAAGCAACATCTCATCAACATCGACACAACTAACGATGTATCTAATCCTGTATTCCTAACGTGTTGTATAACGTTGTAACGTTGTATCTATTCTACATACATAAAAAAGTTACCGAGAATAAGATAGAGATGTACCGATCCATCTTAATTGTTTCCTCGACTGCTTGCTAGGCCCACTGCCTCTACAATAAAATAAGCTATGCTACTTAATGAATAGGCGCTTAGATCTGTCGCCACTTTGAATGGTCAGTAAACACAATACCACAGATTAACAATACATCCGTAAGGAATAAGGAAATAGAAGCAGGCGGTAGATATCCACGATGCGTTCCTTAACCACAAAGTCAGTCGTACCTACAAATCGTGCATAAGTTCCGAAAAACTATTGGTATCAAGGTACAAGGCAAGATACAGGCACGGAATCTGTCTCCGCATTCATGAAAGGCGTATGAGACGTAGTTTAATAGATTCCTTGACCTACAAAACTCATAATGTAATGAGCCAATTCTCGATAAAACAACCACAAAAACGATATAAGATAATGAATACAAAATCGCCCTAATCTAACCACTTTTACCACTATTGACAACCGCAAAGCCATCGCATTGCACACCTATTCAATTAGAATTAGATACTTTCAAACAAGACCCCAGAATCAACCGATATTCGTCTTTACGAGGCACCTATAAGAGTTTTAGTATGAGATAGCAGATATTACATAGATTTCAATGAGTTTCAACAAAGAACTGAAATACACAAACTACAGCGGGAATCTATTTTGTTGTGATGTCGAAATTGTCGGTGGTTATGGTAATTATTTCTGCAATGGATTTGCATAAAAGTTAATGTATGCGTTATTAGAATATTTCGAATATGTTGTTTTTTTTTCTACTGAAAATTAAGCAGCCATGTCTTGTCTGCATTGCAAAACTAATTCTGCAGAGGAAAAAAAGAACTGTAGGTAATTATGATAATTTTATTAATGCGTCGATAGTTCTTGAAATTTTCCAGTTGACCTACGACACGAGACTTTATTAATGTTGTTAGAATCTCTTTTTTTAGGAATTATTCCAAGAACAACAGCAGTGGCCTCTTTGTCCCTCAGTGAGACAATTAGGAGCGCAAAGAAGGACATCTGTGACTAGACCACAAGACATACTAGATCAGGCAAAATGCAGATTAATGAAAACAAGTAGGTTACCTAACTGGTAAAAGTTCTTTCAAGCTGCCTATCCTAACAAGTATGGCTTGAAAACAGGGAGGTAGGCCTACAGGTAACGCATTTTACATTTTACAAGAATAATAAGACGTTACTTATCGACCTTGATATTATTGAGATTCATGAAACTCAAGACTTGAAATATATTAGACAAAAACTTACCACTATATTCTGCGTCTTCAATCGAATTCTGGCTATGTAGCGAATATCTATTCGTAGTCTTAGTAGAAGGCGATCCCTGGGTAGACCCGGCCACCACTCCCAGGCTCCTGTACCCCTCATCAGACACCTCAGATCCATTATCAGAAGCGCTCTCAGCAGCCGGAGCTGGAGACACCGGCCTCGGGCTCTTATTCCTCACAGCATGAGGACTTGGCACCAAGTGATTAGAAGTTACAACTTTAGCCCTTCTATCCGGGGAAGAGGATTTTCTTGAAGGACTATTGGCTCTTGGAGCCAAATATTTTCTGCTCGGAGACGAAGCTCTGTCCAGATCGCCCAAATAAGGTAGACTGGTTGGTTGACTGGAATCACTGAGTCTGTGATTTGACTGATAATGTAGCGCTCTGTGATCGTCGTTGTAGATTTTAGAGGAGTACTGAAGGGACATGGGCTCGTATTTTTCTTTGTAAGTCTGCAGGGAGGTCGGGCCAGGGTCTGGGCGTTCGTAGGTGACAGTGGCGCCGGCCAGGTCTTGCTTAGGGCGTGCCAGGCGGGCTGAGAGGGAGGTGCGGTGCTGGGCGCGGCATCTGCAGGGGTCGTGTTTGTCCAGGTAGTGGGCTAGGGTGTCCCAGCCGCCGCCGACTCGTACCATCACGTGGGAGCGGAGGATCTGGAAGAAGATACGATTTTTATTAGAAATAGAACATTTAGCTGCTTGATTGAGACTTTAGGTTGAAATTGAAAGACAGTATGAATTAATTACTTCTTCTGGATGAGGAAGATCGAGGATAGAGTTTTATATGGCGTGCGTTGGGAGAGGGCTATGTGCAGCGATGGAAGATGTCTGGCTAATGATATTGATGGAACTCTCTAAACAAAATTGTCTATAACTCTCATACGAGCACAAACTCAAAACTGCGTTCCTTTTCGAGGTCTAATGGTAGCAAGATTAACTATTTAGAATTTCAGGCTATTTTTTTTTATCGGGCATAGGCCCACCACACTTTCCCACCGCTGTAACTCCTGTCAACCAGGATCAACAGTGGCGACCATTCACAACACTAGACAATGAAGTCCAGCGAGCCCGGGGATGACTCTAATCTGTCTTGGAACTCGCAAAAAATTAATCAAAAAGAAGATAGGAGGAGTAGGAAAAAGAAATATCCGACTTCCCTTGCAAACAGGAGACAGCAATAAGAATAAAGCATGGCTATTAGAGAGCCAATTCCAGAGATCATTTATGGCAGAGTTGAAGATCCTACCGCTACCAGAATTTTAGTCTAGAATGGAGTATCTAGTCTATTTCTTATTAGTCTTTAAGGCTATTCTACCGTTGGCGCGCTCCATACAAACGTAGTATGGTGATATTTTCAATACTATCTAATTAAAGTCAATGAAATTTTTCAAAAACAATCAAGTAACTAATCTCTATGTCGGTATGAAGTCAGATTTTCGTTAAAATATACAGTTTCAATGCTAGGATTAATTTAAGATTTGTATGGAAATATTTGTGGCAATGTAACTTTAAAACTATAAATTTTATCGAAAATCTGACTTCATACCGACATAGAAATTAGTTACTAGATTGTTTTTGAAAAATTTCATTGACTTTAATTGGATAGTATTGAAAAAATCACCATAACTCCGTTTGTATGGAGCGCGCCAACGGTAGAATAGCCTTAATCTATCTCTAGCAAATAGTTTAACTTGAACATTTTCTTCAAGGACATAAAGTTCAAATTCTCCATTACTCCAAGTCCATTTTCAATCCATAAAGTGAACATATTGTCGACCTATACAATTATTAAAGGCCAACAAAACAACGATCTAAATCTATTAAAGTCACAATGATTCATTCGCCGTTCGATTCCTTGTATGGTCAAATTGAATGCCAACCAATATTGTCAAGAAATCGTTTGGATCTCGGCCTTACGAACCAACGAGTCTAACTTGATCCGTCGATTTCACAAAATAGTTTTGAGAGGCAGGTCAAGTTAAATTAGATATTTTTTTATCAATCACCAAATTTAGTAAGGTCCCTAATGAAGTGGAAACACTTAGAAGGTACAGTTCATATTAGATTGGGTTAGTTCCACTCCATATTAAGGGATGCAAGGTTGGGACCTACGAAGGCGAGACGAGGTCAGAAAGCTTGAATAGAAACTGCCAAGGTTTATTCCACTTTCCCACGGTTCGATTCTCGGTTTGGAAATTTTAGGTTTAATAGAGTTGTAAGAGTACCTAATTACCTATACAGCGTCCAACTTAATAAGCTCCTCTTTATATGGTTTTTAAGGTAATAATCAGACCATCAAATTGAACAACTTTCTTTATGGGACCAACATTGAAATCGCGAAAAAAATCTGCTGCTCCATACAAAACTTCAAACCTAGTTCAGTTGACCCAAATGTAAGTACCTATGTATATCACACCTGATTTTCCTTTTCGCATTTACGATGTTGTTGGTCCGATACACATATAAGCTCTTATATGTATATTCCGTGACATAAGTCTGTGTTCCCATAGAGAAAGTTGTTCAATTTGATTGTTCGATCATCCCCTTAAAATAAGTACCGTCAACAAAGAAGAACCCTGTATGTATGTATACAGTGTGTAACAAAACACCCTAGTAATACTTAAGGAGGTGCTTCAGACCATCAAACTGAACAACTTTCACTATGGAACCAACATCGAAATCGCGAAAAAAAAATCTGCTCTTTCATACAAAACTGCAGTACCGCCTCGACTCAAATGTATGAGACGGCAGATTTTTTTTATTTTTTCTCGACGTTGGCTCCATAGTGAAAGTTGCACAGATTGGTGGTCTGACACCCACTTAAGTATTACTACGGTGTTTTGTTACACCCTGTATAGCCTACGTACCAACCTACTTATTATAGGTATTATTATTTCTTTACAGTACATATCCCGTTAATTTTTTTTTTATTTTTATAACGCTCACAGGCACATACATTGTAATGATCCCAAGAAAGCACTATTTATAGGCTGTTTATTATGGAAACCATACAACAACGGCACAAACATATAAACATCCATGACTGAACCGGGATTCGAACCCAGGACCCTGGTTTGGCAGTCCGGCGTGGTAACCATTACACCAACCGGGTCGTCGAACATCGTCGATTAAGGCTATTCTACCGTTGGCGCGCTCTATACAAACGTAGTATGGTGATATTTTCAATACTATCCAATTAAAGTCGATGAAATTTTTCAAAAACAATCTAGTAACTAATTTCTATGTCGGTATGAAGTCAGATTTTTGATAAAATTTTTAGTTTTAAAGTTACAGTGCCACAAATATTTCCATACAAATCTTAAATTAATCCTAGCATTGAAACTGTATATTTTAACGAAAATCTGACTTCATACCGACATAGAGATTAGTTACTTGATTGTTTTTGAAAAATTTCATTGACTTTAATTAGATAGTATTGAAAATATCACCATACTACGTTTGTATGGAGCGCGCCAACGGTAGAATAGCCTTAAGTGCATTCAATGATAATTCGTGTTAAAATATCAAGTAGGATACGTGCTATGTGTGAAAACATTGATTTATCAGTGCACCTGTTATAAAATATAGATCATATCACTATAGTTTCAATAAATCGCTATACACTATCTTATCTCGAGTGAAAGCGACAAAGAAAATGATAAATGTATCGATAGCCTCCTTAAATCGAGTAGTTTTTAATGCCGCTTTAGAATAAAATGTGGACGTTAAATGTATGATGCGACTAAGGGACAGGGGTTTCTGTCAGTATTTTTGTAGGCATAAAAAACGCTTTGACTAAAAGTGACCCTTGGGCTGACATAAACTCAGGGTTAAGAGCTCAAAAAAAAAAGTGACCCTTGCTACAACCACAGTATAAGAAAGAGTACCTATCTAAAGGGAAAAACAAAAAAAAAAAAACAAAAAAAAAAACAAAAAAAAACAGAAAAACCGTTTTTTTTTTTTATTAACTATGGGTTTGCTCTTGACCTCAATCCAGTCCTCAGGACGAAGATGGGGTCGTAGATGTAGCGAGCTTACCCAGAAGATGCCTAGATTGCATTGAAATGACGGCTAAGAGAAATGAATGGAAGAAGATATGACGGATCAGGTCAGTTACGTCCTTTTCCCCGAACGTCCACTATGGACCCGAACGTCCACTTCCCGGTTTTGAAATATTGCGCCGACCCCAAATACATAATGGAAAATAGGCAAAAGAATGATGAGGTCTGCTCCCATAGTAAAAGTTTTTCAGTTTGATGGTCTGAACGACTCCTAAAAAAATTGTCGACTCATTTCAATGTCACCAAAACAACTGAACAACAAATATTATTTTCAGGATTTGCGTTCTCTTAATTTACGTATGTAAATGAAACCCATTAAATACAAATTAAACAGTTTAACTGGTGTTAAAGCCTGTTAAATCCATTAGTCTTATTGAAGTTTTATTACATGTTTTTAAACATTTAATTGCTAAACGCACGATTAAAATGCAAAAGATCTAACTCCATCATCATCAGTATCTGATCTAGCTTGCAAAACACTTGACTCAATTAACAAGATTGTAATAAGTAATAAATTTACATTAAGTGCTAAGGAACATAAATATGCGTCGTAAAAATATAAATATGCAATATTATTCACGAGATTCAAATACAGTGGCCATGTTTTGTGACTGGGAGTAGGACAGTCCCATGCCACATCCGGCCAATACTAGAATGATTTCATTACACGCGCGCGACGTCTTCACTGCATAGAAAATCACCTCTCCCCGAGCTTTTCAGAGAGCAAACGTCTCGCGCTTGCCGCGACAATATATGTAATAGGCATGGAAAAAATCCGAGTCACGCGCGTAATCCACTAATCATAATACATATAGGCAGGGAAAGGGATAATAAGGGAACGGATAAAAATAATAAAAGTATTAAGGGATTTAAAAACTGGCATAACGCAACTAAAGTCTAGCTTCTAAAATCTAAAAAATTCTTGTTTAAGGTGCGATTACATTAGGTACCCAATTAATCGGGCCCGATTTGGCATACATCATTGCTTACTTTGATCGTTCTATTTTTAAAATTATATATTATATATATTAAAGGAAGAAATGTATGCCAAATCGAGCCCGATTAATTTGGTAATGTAATCGCACCATGTTAGCCATATGCATCCCGGCTAAGCTGTTTATTTAATATAATTTGGTAAATAATTGCAAAGCCTCTAAACCACCACAAGTTATTTTAATTCTTTGTATTATGTCATTTTGAACCAGGTATTTCAGCTTAAGGCGGAAGTTAAGACTCTTGACGACCCGGTTTGTGGTTGGTGTAATGGTTACCACGCCGGACTGCCATACCAGGGTCCTGGGTTCGAATCCCGGTTCGGTCATGGATGTTATATGTTTGTGCCGTTGTTGTATGATTCCCATAACAAAAAGCCTATTGCTTACTTGGGATCATTACAATGTATGTGCCGGTGAGCATTATTATTTATTATTATTTAAATCGAATTTTATCATACAATTTCCTGCATATCCTAAACAACTCTAAAACCATACATACCTTAATCACCTACTGAACAGTAGCAACTATAGTTACACGTAAGAAGACACGCAAATCACTGCAATTTCAGACTTAAAGCAAAGCCATATGACCTAAACTATGAGACGCCATGTGTGGAAGGAACTATGTAATGAATGCCAAGCGGAGGTGAGCAGGAAACGAGCGCGCATGCGCGATACGTGCCTTTACATACGTTTATAAACACTACGTAAAATAACCGTGTGGTTACCTTACGATAGACCACCCCATTTCTTAGACGGCCCGGTAGCACAGTCGGTAGTGAACCTGCCTGCTGTGCTGAGGGTCGGGGGTTCGAATCCCGTAAGGGACAAATATTTGTATGATCAATATAAATATTTGTACCCGAGTCATGGATGTTTGTATTTATATATGTATTCTATATCGTTGTATAGTCATTATAATACAAGTCCAGGCTAGATTCTGGTACTTTAAATGTGACTAGATAATTTGTGTGACATTGTCCAAGATATTTATTTATTTATTTCATCCCAAGGATGTTATATGAAAGGACTAATAGCTACACTATAGCAATCTTAAGACACATCTCATCATCTCATCACTCAATATCAGGTGAGATTGGGGTCAAATGTTTACCTATCGAACATAAAAAAAAAAAAAAATCTTCTTATCGTGTGGGCAGAGCCCTGGTGTCAGAGTTTTTTCAGACCGCCTTACGGCCTCTGGCGTGGTTTTTATGTAACGACTACTACCACCAGAGATAGTAGCCGAGACCAACGGCTTAACGTGCCATCCGAAGCACGGAATCCGTTTTCTTTTCAGACAATCAGGTGATTCAGCCTGCAATGTCCTAACCAACTGGGGAAAAATGCACAAAGTGACATATCACTAGGTGTCCCCGTGGGAATCGAACCCACGACCTCCGTGTCGAGAGCCAATGCTCTTGACCATTAGACCACGGAGGCACAGTATAAGAAAGAGTATACGGAGGCACTATAGCAGTGATATTACACCAACAAGTAGCAAATAATGTTACAAGTGCGCGCAAAGTGAACTTCGAAAAAAAAAGAACCAAAGGAATTGGGTAAGGTATGGCCGAGACGGCAGCAGCGCAATTTTACGCACCACTTCCTATGAATGTACCATTATCATTTTCTCAGCCGATGGACATCCACTGCTGGACATAGGCCTCCCCCAAGGATCGCCACAACCACAGAACATTATAAGAGGCTCTCTTTCTTACAAGCAAACTTTTACAATAAGCCATCCCGTTTCAATTGCGTGGCGCCGGTCGGAATTTTCCGTTTTCTTTGAAAACCTGTATGATTTTTTATGAATTTTCAAAAAATTAGAAAACCAAATCATTCTATATTGTATTGTGAAGAATGTTGTAAATTTTCATATTCTTCTGATCAACAATGTAAGAGTAAAACTGTTACAACTTGGTTACAACTGGAAAAAAAGAGGTTACTTTGGATTCGTTTTTCTTCAGTTTTATTAATTAAAATAGATTTCGAGAAAAACCACATCACTTCTCATATCCTGCAGATTGTTCAGTTTTGTTTTCTGCTTAAAAAGTGCCATAGTTAATGTATAAAATGTTTATAAAGTTACTCAAAACCGGGCGGACCCCTTAAGGCTGGGCTGGGCAGGCTATTAGTAGAACAAGCCTCTCTTTCTAACAAGCAAACTTTCGCAATTAGCCATCCCGCTTCAATTGAAAGCAAGATCGCAAAAAAACGCATTTTTCATCAATATCTTTTCTCTTGAGTGTTTGGGGAAAAATCCATCGGTTAGAAGCCCTGCTATAATTATTTACCTTTCAAATGATGGTATATTCAGAAGAAATGGTGTAGTGTGATTCTTGTAAAACTGGTTATAAATCTGAAATCGAGCTTACTTTGCTCCTCTTTTCTATCGAGAAAATTTAATAGAATCGTGTTTTCAACGGTTAGATGCCCTGCAGTAAGAACGTATCTACACTGTTATGTGAACTATATATATTAAATGTAAGAATTTGGTTCTCAAAAATCGGTTCGAAAACAGACAAAATAGGTATGACCCCCTCTTAAGAGACGACTGTCGCCACTTGTCTTCCCGCTCACGCTGCTGCCACAATTACTCATGCCCTCTCGCTCGCACCACGCCGCGCGCCTCATGGTGTTATGCAAATCATTGCATAACCTGTGGCGACACGTTCCACGCCTACTTTGCATTTCTAACCCCTCTTATAATGCTCTGACACCAGGGCTCTGCCCACACGATAAGAAGAAGAAGATGCTCTGTGAGTACTACAATAGTTACATATCGGCTTAATAGCTTAGTCGGTAGTGAATCTGCCTTCTGTGCCAAGGGTCGCGGGTTTGAAATCCGAGCTAGATTCTGGTATTTTCAATAGGACTAGGTAATCTCCAAGATATTTCTTAATTTATTTGTGGGATTCGGCTTACAGTCGATCTATCACCTAAAACTCGATGGGATCACCCCATTAACCCGTGGGCAGAAATATCAAACTATGTTATGGGTATCGATTGTACGAGGTGACTAAGGGATATGGTTTCTTATTCAGTTTTTTCTTATGCACCTATTACCATTTAGCATGTTATCCACCCTAGGCATGTTAAAAGCGGATATTGCTACAAACCGCTTTGTAAATAAACATAAATAAGGTAAGTGTAGCAATGTTTCTGACCACCCTGCAGTAGACGTGGTCGTGATTGCGTTAACTACGGATATAGTGTCGCACGCACATTATATTAATTATGGAAATAAGGTGCTAACTATGTTGTGAGGCAAGCAGGCTGGTACAGTAATGGTTTTAACATATGGAGGTCCATTTAAGTTCTTATATGCTAGGTATCTACTTGTCGCCGGAATGACGGAGTGGACGCTGACCTGCCAGTGCCAGTTGGCAAGAGGTTTCAGGAACATTAGAATTTTCTTATTTCGGAGGCCACAACCCACTTTAGGTCGCTGAGCCAGCGGGACTTAGTTAGTCATACCTATTGTAGGTCATTCTACAACATTCCTAAACATAAGACAGCACCCTTTCGGGGTAGTTAGAAACATAGCTCGAAATACCTACTAAGTGTAGCTGTTTCTAATCTTATTGACTGTAGTACATTTTATGGTATCAGGACGGAATGGAGCGCCATACTTCATTCCCTGCAGAAACCTTATCTGTTTATCACGTCATACGAGACCTACAGAAATTGTGTGGTCTATTTCAAACTGAGATCCAACATAATAACACACGGTAGTAATTATAGTAGGTACTCTGTGATAAAGTAATACAAATACCACTTACCCTAACAAAAATCAGTATCCTGGTATCTCCAATCCTGTACTTTCCTTCCGACACCCTCACCATGGGGAACTGAGTGGGACACGAGCACCTCTCCACCAGGTCCCTGACTCTCTCATCCAAGCTCCTCAAATCATTCGTCACCAGCTGCGGCTGAGGACCTAGAGGAACCAGCCCAAGAGCCGAATCATCAGGCCTCAGTTCCTCTCCCGCTAACTCCCTTTCTATCTGCCTTTCCATTTGAACCAGCAACGGAGCTGGCATGCCCAACACTGCTCCCTTTCTAGCAACCTCTAGCAGACATAACACGACATGTTTCTCGTTCTTTCTCAGGCATAAGTCGTCGGTTTCGAAGAGCAGGCACTCAAGGATGCCCAGAGCACGTCGGCACCAATCGATGAAGTTTGAAAGGTTATCTCTGGCGAAGAAAGTGCCTGCTTTTGCAGCTGGGAGCATGTTGACTGGGGGGCGGGTGCGAAGGGCCTTTGCGAGGGTCATGGCGTCTTCGGATTCTGGTACAGGGGTCTCTAGGATCAGTCTGGCTGAGTCTCGTACTGCGTTCGCGTGCTGCAACAATGGAAAGGAGTTCGTTAGTTTAAATTGCTAGATAGATTACTCATTTAATGCTGATACAGTTATGGATGGAATTGACTAGTCTGTGTTTTGTTTCCACTGCATAGCACAAGTTTTTTTCTAACGAAAGCGTGGTAGGAAGCTTAGGTACTCCACCAAGGCCTAGTGCGGATTGATGGAGGCAAGTTAGTGGTAGTTTCACTGCAGTATACCTAGAATTCTTAATCAAACAGACAGACGAAAAATCCAAAAATTGGTGATTTGGAATCAGGAGTGCGATTTTTGAATCTCATTCGTAGAGTTCAGCAGTTGTAAATGTCAAAATTACTCTGGTGATATACATATTTCTACTGCTGATTTGACTTTCAAAAATCATACTTCAGGAGTGCGATTTTTGAAAGTCAAATCAGCCGTAGAAAGATGCGTATCTCCATAGTAATTTTGACATTTTCAACTGCTGAACTCACCAAATGAGATTCAAAAATCGCACTCCAGGGAGATCTAAAAATCATATCGTAATCTTTTTTTGTAAATATCTTCAATGTAGAGACACACTTCTGTTACAGTTTTATAATAGTTCAGATTTAGATAAATAATAAGAAGACCTAACAATCTTGCTCGAAATATTGAACTACCTACCTAAAGTCTATTCACCTATAATAATATAACTAATTGAATATTTAAAGTGCCCTTCACATACTACACAATAAAAGCCTTTTAACACTAATTACCTGTACATACAGACAGACAGATTTGCATTCCTAAGAATTTTACACAACAATTCGCCTAACGAAACTCCTATTGTTTCGGCATTAAAATGAAAATGGCTTCGTTTACGGGACTTCAGATTTGCATTCCTAAGCATAACTTAATTCGCACAACAAATTCCTTGAATGTTTGTTTCTTCCTTTGATATAAGGATGAAAATGGCTTGGTTTACGAGACATCCAACTTTGATCAAAATGATGAAAATGCTGAAGTAGGTAGCTATTGTAAGTCCAATACCCTCTACAATATTTGCACACGTCTTGCGAAAAACGTGGAAATATGGAAATGTTAAGGCTTGGCCCGTTCCACGTATGGATGCATCGCATTAGGTATTCCGGTACAAAATATTTATGGTTAATGTTCAAAAATTGTGTCAAGTATCATAAGATTCATAAGGTAGAGCTAGAGCGTGAACTCGTCAAGTATGCTAAAATGTGACAAAAGTTTTGGTCAGTGCAGTTTTTCATTCGATCTTAATTTCTTCTTCAACGTTTGTTGTCATGTTTTCCTTCAGTGCCCAATTAGTGCCTAAACTGTATTTCAGTACAGCAAGCAATGCAAATTGCAATTCTCTAAACGCAAACATCATCACAACCAGCATCACAACCAGCATCACATCACATCACATCATGCATCACATCCTTGATCACAACCTTCTAAATTCGTCGTTGAAACATCGGCGAGCTGTCAATTCAGTATTCGCTAAGGTTATGTCATGTATCAAACATATAAAAACTTCGACGATCTGAAGGATGCAAGGAGGATGTTACATTTGAGTCGCGTTGTGGGCAAAGAAATTTAGGCTCTTTGGTTGTGGGTCTGCCATTGGGTGGGTCACGTCGCGCGTCGCGTGGTCGGTCATCGGCTCAGGACAGTGCTCTTTTCTAAAAACAACCCTTGAGGTCACCAAAATACCTACATATAACCGTACAACGTCAAGCACTTTTGCTACATAAACCTTAGATCAAAGTAAAATTAATGGATAGGCCCAACGCGCTTTAATCTGAAGCACGCAATAACTAGGGCACTTCAATACAAACTAGGGCACTTGGTCTGTCATCTCGGTCGGTACCTATTCGAAGTAAAACTGTCAATTGTTTTGCCTCATTTTTCTGGTTTGAAATGTTCGCATAATTCCATTAATTTTACTTTGATCTAAGACGTTAACTAGACATTGGCAAAATCATCCAAAACCAAGATGGACGCCATAATTTTAACTTAGAATAGAATACGTTGTGAGCTCATCAATGTTTTTGACAACTATGTGACGCTAAGAGAATTGCACTCCAGAGCCTAAGATAAACCAATGCTAATAATATGCAACATATGCAAGAATAACATTGCATATTAACATTTCCTAACTTGGCATAATATGCTACTTGACATTTAACGCTCGTCTTCAGGTTGTCATGACGAGGTAATTAGGCAAGCTGCAGACGTGGCGAGTAGCTAAGGATGGTTCTAAGAGAAAAAATGACCGATAAGGGTAACTAAAAGCTGTCCAGCGCAGTATTAAAAGATATTTATAATTAAATTATGTAAGCCGCTGTAAAATGTGTGGATGAATAAAGTTCTGTAATTTTTATTTATTTATCGGTTCTGTAAAGTGTTTGCTATCATTTTTAACACCTATAGGCATTGGGATTTGACCGGTAGCGTTAAATAAATATCCACTGAAACGTAATTGGACGGCATGCGTATCACAACTTTTTACACATTCGGTGTCGCGCTAATCATTTGGCAGATCATGACAGCCGTTTGACAGATCGCTCTGACGTTTCCGGCTGTCAATCACATAGTTAATAAATCAAGTTTAGCGCGATACGGAATTCAGCACAGTTGAATAGTAACTGGATTGCAATGTGATTAGAACTGAAATTGAATAAGGATTGAACTTCGTTGTTTTTTAGCGCTGTCGGGCACCTGTATTTTTTTATAGTTCCGATGTACTGGATGGAACATAAACGACCTACTTTATTTTATGAGTAAAAATAAATAGTGAATAGGATTAGATTAGATGCATTATGGTGATTTAACTCATAAAACTGAACTACTTTCCCCAAGGACCGTGTAGGAAATTAACAAGAAAAAACTTTTTCACACTAAAGAACTTTGGCGAATTTGGACCCAGCCATTTTTACGAAAACTAAAAGCCCTTCAGGACGGCGGTCATAAAATTATTATAAACAGAAAAAATTAAGGCATTTTTTTAAAAAACTTCCTCATCTCTAGAAGTCCGGGTTCAAAAGTAGAAATTACTAGTAAAATAGACAAATCATCCAAAAAGCAGTAGCGAAACGCAACCATGACAGCTATTTTCATCTAATATTATCACTGTGGTAGTTTTTGGACGTTACGGAACGTATTTGGCTTTATTGAACTGATAGTGCGTGTGATTTCGTTTGATTCCATTATCATAATATTGTACGGTTATCGTGAATTTTCATTAAAACAAACACAATGAATGCCTAGAAGATTGAGTGGGCTATCTAATAAGAAAGATTATGAGTTTCACACACTTGATACAAAAGGTATCATGAGGAGAAATACCTTTCCCCCAACTTCTACAGATTACAACCAATCTCCTTTTTTGTTAGTTTTGTTTCACTCTACACGTATTACTAAGTTTCATTCATGTATGAGGCCTATACGTCTGGGTCTCACATTATATGGCCTTCCGCCAAACTTCTTTCAATCAGCGGAATGCATTTAGTATGGAGAGATCCAATTTTTGTTGTCCAATTTCTAATAAAAAAATTGGAATTTTAGGAAACAAATTGATATGAAATTTTTCGGTGTTGTCTCTATTGTGAAAGTTGTTCAGTTTGATGGTCTGAACCAACCCTTTAAATATAACTAGGGTGTTTTGTTAAACCCTGTATAATAAATGAAATAATATACAAATGGTTTACCATACTATACCTAACCCTAAGTTACTCATGTTTAACGATCTAAACAAAACTCTAATCATAGCGTTTAACTATGATTTACAATTTAATTTTATAGCAATTACTACGTCAACTACTATTGTATGGTAAAATAACATAATAATAAAGTTAATAACAGTTAATATTATACTATAAACTATTTATCTTTACCTGTATCTTTTTATTATTTGTGTAAGGAGGTTAATAATGGTGGTTAAGAGCTATTTATTTCAGTAGCAAAACGCAGGTGATATTGAACTTTATTGTACGTAAATATGTAGTTTAAAATTGGGTCATTGTCTTACATTTTTGACAAAAGTTATTGGGTCAATTATACCTTTGGTCAAGTATACTGGGTGATTGTTTTAAACGCTTTCAAAATTTTCAGGGGTGGTTCAGACCAGCTATAACTACTAACCACCTTTCAATTTCAAACAAATTGCTTCGTATTAGCATATTTACACTATGGTATTATGGTAGGTTTAGACGATGACAATTTCGCGGTGCCTAATTAGCACGAAAAAAAGCACGGCACGCTTTCGTTTACACGCTGCTAATTTCCAGCGCCAAATTGTTCGCATGCGAATGGATTTGCTAGAGAAAACCGTGCTAACGATTAGCACGACGCGTTTACACGAGTCTAAAAATTAGCAAGGGGGATGCGAGGGATGCGGGCGAAGGTTACTATTACCTACTAGCGACGCGTGCTTTTTTCCTTGCTAATTTGGCATGCCATATTTTCGTGCGAAAAGTGTTTTATACTGTGTTTTTTTTGAGGCGCCGCAGAATTGGGGCCGCGAAATTGTCTTCGTCTAAACCTACCATTAGTAAAAGTTGTCCAGTTTGATGGTAAATATTATGTAATTTCATCTGTGATTTCATCCATGGAGTAATAAAATTGAACTTATACTAGTATAAGGTCTAACAAAATTTGCTGAAACTATTTTAAAGGGATGATAAGATCATCAAACTGAAATAGCGAAAACTGTCCCATACATTTAGGTCGAGTAGGTTTGTATGGAACAGCTGATGTTTTTTCGCGATTTCGATATTTTTCCCATAGAGAAAGTTGTTCAGTTTGATGGTCTGATCATCCCTTTAAAATAGTTTCAGCTAATTTTGTTAGACTTTATAAGTATACAAGCTTTTACCCGCGACTTCGTCCGCATAAATTATATACCAGATTTTAAGTCAGATGATAAGCTATCAAACAAAAAAAGTTTCATCAAAATCGGTTCAGTAGTTTTTGCGTGATACTCGAACAAACAAACACCCAAACAAACAAACAAACAAACATACAAACAAACAGACAGACAGACAAAAAATCCAAAAATTGGTGGTTTGGAATCAGGGACATCTAAAAACCATATCGTAATTTTTTTTCACACTTCAGGGCCTGTACCCGCACTTTCGATGTTCGCTATATCGCCACTGTTTCGGTCCGCTCTTCATTGTAATAGATTTGACATTGGAACGAAAATGTTCACGCAATTGCGAAGTTCGAATCCCGGAGTAGACCCCCTGTTACAGTTTTATAATAGTTTAGATAGATAGACTCCGTAGGTTCCTAACTTTTTTCCTAACATCTGTCTTCAAGATCCCTTTAGAGCCATATCACAAAACCTTTTTTCGAGCGTAGGCGTTGACCGAACGATATCGTCGCTAATCGCCGCGATATTTCGGAGATCAGTCAATGTCTTTCGGAATCGCGTACCCTAATATATAAGTTATTCTATGATCGCGGCGATAACGCTCTGTAAAAATCGCAGCGGTTCATCGCCTAAACTCAATTTAAGTTCGTAAATTAGCTAGACGCCCTTGCCCCATAGATACAATTACCCCAGATGACCCTTATTTCAGTACACACTGGAAACCTAAAGCATATAGAATAAAATAGCCAACTATTAAGTATTTAATTTGCAACAAATTATCGTATAACTATCCAGTCTAAGTATTAAATTTTATTTACTCAACTAAGTATAATTTCTATGTAATGCGATCCTAATGTAATAAATCAAGTCATAGTGGTGTAATCACGTAGATTAAACGATACTAAAGCGATCATTAGCGGTCCTTGATCTGTGCTGTTAGATTTATAGCTATGTTCTACGAATTACTTGGTTGTAGTCAAGTACCTAATGTCGGTTTAGTAATTTTTTTTATGTAAATTAAAATTAATGATGTGGTGTACAACGTGTTAACAAGTGAACACAAAATGGAATAGTACCTACATTATGATGATTGATGATACAATGCGCTAAGTTGATCAGTCGAGGCTGGACCGCAAGCTCGAGCTAAAGGCGAGGGCAGCAAAACAGTCGAGACTGTAATGACCAACGCTAACGCGTTTTATTCGACGTTTTTCAACACACTTGCGACGAAAAAATTAATAAAATTTAACAAATATGATTAGAAACATATTTTTCAAGATACCAATAGTCGAGAGGTGACACGACAAACAAACGTCATGCGCCACATGCGAATATTTGAAATAGAATCTAGCGATTTACTAAAGTGTAGGTACGTGCTACGTATCAATGGTATTATGTTAGTATATTATTTTGTGTGCCACTACACGTCCCCCCCCCCCCCCCTCTCACCACCACCACAAATCAGTGGTAAGTAGAGTAATAAAATTTACCGAACAAAACGTTTAAAATCTTCGGTAGGTATGCCAAATATTGTCGAAACTACTTATTTTCAACAATTATTTGTGAATTCGCGAAAATTACAACTTTTGTACGTATGACATTAAATTAAATATAATTACTTTAAAGCTATTAAAATTAATGTCGTACAATGATGGGGCATGTAATTAACAATGTTTTAATTTAATGTGTTATTCTGAAATGTCTTGTTTATTATATAAATTATGGAATAACTCGTCCTGGAGGTGAATTGCAAGTCGTTATGTTAAAGTATGATTTGTGGAATTAACTATAGTCCTTATATAATTATATAGCAGGAATGGGACCACCAGGTATACCTTAAGACTGATGGAGTTTTGCCTTTAAAACTTGATATTTATTTATTTTTATTTATTTTTAAATTAATGGAGTCTTGCTTGTAACCGTAAGCACTGAAAGAAAGATAGAAAGAAAAAAATACTGTTATTTGCATACACAACAAAACACACTGATAGTGATAATTATTATGTGGAAAAACCAATGAAAGTCATTGAAAAAAACTAAGCTAAAATACACAATTTAAAAAGAGTGCGATTTTTGAATCTCATTTGCTGAGTTCAGCAGTTTTAAATGTCAAAATTACTATGGAGATATGCATCATTCTACTTATGATTTGACTTTCAAAAATCATACTACAGGAGTGCTATTTTTTAAAGTCAAATCAGCAGTAGAAAGTTGCGTATCTCCATACATTTTCAACTTATGAGTTCAAGTATGAGATTCAAAAATCGCGAATTTTGAATTTTTTGAATTTTGCAGGGTTCTCTTTCTACTTACTCGAGAAATATAGTCGTGAGCATAATATGCTGTGCATTTAAGATTTTGATTCGATTTATTGATTAATCTTAGTCTCTTGATCTGACAAACTGGTAATTGGTAACCCAAAATAAAAAAAATAAAAACAAAAACTTGTATATCAGCAACACCATGTAATGGACCGGAAAAGTCAACTAAACAAACAAATCAAAGCAGAACTAGTTGGAGCAGAGTATTTAACTTTTCACTTTTTAACCATAAATTAAAAACTTTCAATTTCCACCGACAGACTGGATTGGAACTCATCGTGTAATTGTACTTCACATAATTAAGTAGTTAGCGACTGCACTTAATAACATGCAAAGTAGAATTGAAATACCTACACTTAAAAATAAAACTGTGGTTTCATTTCCTTACAAACTGTGTCCATCCAAATATTATAAGTATTTTTGAGGGACCGCTGATTTGGTTTTCACGATTTCGATGTTAGTCCCATCGATAAAGTTGTTTATAATCCCCACAAGTTGATATTGCGATTGGCGGCCATCTTGGTGACGTAATTTTGACGTAGTCGACGTGCACCATCAGTACCGTTCGCAAGGTCAGCCCGCGCTTGATGACGTCACGCAGCTGTTATTGTGACAAGGTTCCATCGCAATATCAACTTGCGGGGATTATAGTTTGATGGTGTGATTCTCCTTGTATAAATTGTGCACTATTTTGGAAAGCCAACTTTATTAAAATCTTTACCTAAAGTATTACTAATTTTAATCCTTATTTTATTATAGACACAGTTATAGTTTTTTTTTTTTTCTTAATAAAATTGGCACTGTCTTAGTATGGTTATAAGACAGGACAACGTCTGTCGGGTTAGTAACTCTGGAAGATCATGTTTAATAATAACCATAAGTAATGGTGATAGAAAATTAAAATGTCTACAACAGCTCTCTGTACAGTAGTCTACCACATAGATTCAACAACGTTGCAGGTAGATGAAATATCTTTTCACGAGGTTGTAGCGACACTAATTAGGTATACGTAAGTAGCAACGTCACCAAGGAAATTAGAGTAAAAACTAACCCCTCCCGGCCCACTAGTGCGATTGCGTCGACAAAGGAATTGTAGAGTGCGTGAGCTGGGACATAAGCGATTTCTGCTGAAAGTCTATACCCCCTTATGAGCCATTCATTGAGTGGACTAATGGGGTATTTACCTATGTGTTGGAATCCTACTGGCAATTAAAATAATAAAAAGAAAAAATCTTTGCAGTACTATACCAGCAGCAGCCCACGGCTCGGCGCGGGCGCAGCGCCGCCTTTCATTCCATCTCATTATTACACTACCCACTTTTATCCGCGTAACACTTGCCGCAGTCATTAATTAATGTTTAAGCGCTAATCTTTTGAGATGATGAATCACGGGATGAGCAAAAGCCGCACGATACCATCGTTTTTATTCTCGAAACATTCTCGCTTTCAATACAATCGAGTCTTTTAACGCCTAAACCTATCACTAATTCCCACCACTGTAACTCTTGTAAACCATGATCAAAAGCGGACACCACTTACTGACATAAAGTTAAAAGTTGTTTAGAGTCTAAACAATAAAGTTCAGCGGGATGACTCTAATCTTGTCCTAACACCTTTGGGACATTAATCAAACAAAAACAATATCCCATTTCCTATTTCACTGTCATATCTGTTGAAGAACTGATAAGAGATAGAGAAATCAGAGTTCTACAGGGTGTAACAAAACACCCTTGTAATACTAAGGGGGTGCTTCAGACCATCAAACTGAACGACTTTCACTCCACGCTTCACGCCAATTTCGAAATCGCGAAATAAAAACCGGCTGTTGCATACAAAACTGCAGTAGGTGCTCAAATGTATAGGGCAGCAGATTTTTTTTGTTTTTACTCGATGTTGGCTCCATATAAAAGTTGTTCAGTTTGATGATCTCAAGCACCCCCTTTAGTATTACTAGGGTGTTTTGTTACACCCTGTATAATGTAGACCACGAACTGGCAGGTGAAGTGTGTGACGCTTCGCCGCTGGACCGACGACCTGAGATAGAGGTAGCGTGGAGCAGTTTATCCAGTACTAGCTGCCCGTCCCGGCTTCGCACGGGTGGACGTCTAATCTTTTCTAGCAATAAATATAGCCTATGTTACTCAGGGTGAATGCAGCTTTCTAATGGTGAAAGAATTTTTTAAATCGGCCCAGTACTTTTTGAGCCTATTCATTACAAACATACAAACATACAAAAATAGATACAAATCTTTCCTCTTTATAATATTTTTATCCAGTACGAGCTTTTACCCGCGACTTCGTCCGCATAAATTATATACCAGATTTTAAGTTAGATGATAAGCTATCAAACAAAAAAAGTTTCATCAAAATCGGTTCAGTAGTTTTTGCGTGATACTCGAACAAACAAACACCCAAACAAACAAACGAACAAATAAACAAACAAACAGACAAACAAACAGACAGACAAAAAATCCAAAAATTGGTGATTTGGAATCAGGGACATCTAAAAATCATATCGTAATCTTTTTTTGTAAATATCTTCAATGTACAGACACACTTCTGTTACAGTTTTATAATAGTCTAGATGAAGAAGGCTGAGGATAAAGTTTTATGGCGCGGCTTGGGAGAGCCCTGTTTTCAGCAGTGGACGATACAGGCTGATGATGATCATGATGAAGAATACGCTATGCTATTGAATAAGTTGGTTTCCTTGTTCACCGGCAATATTATAAGCTTTTATACAAGTCCCCATAATAAATTAAATCGAGTTACAGTCGACTCAATGAATATTCATTGTAACAATAGTTTGTCGGAACAAACTGTTACGCCACGCGCCGGCGCCAACACCACGGATCGATTCTCGAATCGATTCAACTCGTTAGATTGTAAATCGATTGTCGGTTCCGAATCGCATTAATTGGACCAAGGACTGCGCCTACGACTCTATTGTATTAATTAAACGAAGACAGTATTTTTTTATTGAATCTTATATGACTATAACATTGAACGTGATTATTTCAACCTAATTAGTTGCGAAAGCTTTTTGGAAGGTGACAGAGACTCAAGACCTGCGGCCGTAGTATGGCAGCGTGATATAGCGCTATAGCGTCTTCAATCTCTTTCTGTTTGCGCGCAAACGTACCAGATAAAAGGCGTGGTATAGCCTTATCACGCGCATTATGCTACGTCCTCTGAAGTATCGAAATAAAGAAGCTATAGAAGCCTCACGAAAGCAGTCGAGGTTGAGACAGACATCAGAGATCGGATCGAAAAAGGTGGTGAGCCGAAGTGGATACCTGCGGCGGGATGTAGAACCCACATAGAGAGATGTGGAAGAGTTTAGGGGAGACCTTCAGCGTTGGGACAAAACAGGTTAAAAAAGTCTGCCCCTGGAAGAGTCTGCCAGAAAAGTTTGCATTGTAATGCAAAGGTAAGGTCATACCTATTAAATAATCTGTGGTCATACCATGGAAATTAATATTTGTGGTTGGGCTATTGTAAGCAAGGGTCGTTATGTAACACTGAGACGTAGTACTCTGTGCTGAGACCATCGCTCGTCCTTTATATTCGCCCCAAGCTCCGAATTTATGGTATTTTCTTTTCATTCGCGGGAATTCAGGTTTCCTCACGATGTTTTCCTTCACCGCCGAGCTAATGTAGCCGAGAATACAACCGTACATAAATTCCGAAGAACTTAGTGGTACAGGCTAGGAATAAGGGTGAGAGGAGAGGCATTTGGGCAGTATCTATGAAATATTCCGCCTCACTTGCCCTGTGCGAATTGTAAGAGATTTAGTGGTCAACAATCAACATAATATTTTTCCTCACACACAATTTCAACACACCTCTGATTTACTTTATAGTTATTCTAGCCCTGGATATAATTTTAATTGGAAAAAGCTTTTAAAATGATGCCGACTTAATGTTTAACGGAAAATAACATTATTTTTCTAGGACATAAAAAAGGCTGAATCGAAATGATCGAAACACAAACAAGCAGGGACTAATTAAAAAACAAACAAGTTCGCGTTAAGATAAGTGTATTTCTTATGAGCATGCTTAAGCCCATTTTACATAGTGTATGGAATAAAAAGGGCATTAAAGTGGAACTTTTTAAAGTTTTGATACTAAGCCGTTTGAGCATTAACAAACTCACACCTGAATCCGTAGCATGCTACACGTGATACGGCTGTATCACGTCTTTTATCTCGTTCTTTCGCGCGCAAATAGAAAGAGAGCGAAGGTGAGATAGCGCTGTATCATGGTGGCATGCTGCCCATGGTGATAGGAATTGGATTACCACATCTCCCAATTGAGAAGACTGTGGTTTTTATAGGTACCATGTCCTGATGGAGTGTAGGGCAAGGTTCTCAGGAGACAGGTGATTGATCGTGGCTAGGAATTGTACCTTGGCCTACACCTAATTTGCAGCCAAGGCACTTTGTTAAATTTCAAGGAAACCTTTCTGTAGTTTTTATTTAGTTTTACTAGATTTATAAATGTCTGTGAACCATAGATTTATATATTACTATATATATATGTCTTTGCTGTGAACATAATTAACTTAAGAACCTTACAGAGCGATATGGCCTCAGCCCGTATCTGCCTACTGCAGGACATAGCCTCCTCATCATTCGAAGTTTTGTTTCTGTGGAGTATTGTTACTCATGTATGCGGTCCCCGATGTATTGAATATTTGAATCTTACCTTCTATTTGTACTCTTAGATATTCCGTGCTTCTATTGAAAGAAAAGTCATTTATTGCAATATAATAAAAGTTGACATAAAAAATTTATAGTAAAATTGGCAACATGCCTTGTCCAAAATGAAAAAAATTGAAAATGAATCGAATTGATGAAAGATTGGTTGATTGAATTTTTTTTTTTAATTGAATTGATTGAATTGATTTTTTTGATTGAATTTTGTTTCTATTGAAAGTAGTAGGAACTAGAATGTAGTCCAGACTTGTAATAACTTTCTGTCTGATATCAAAACTTTTACTGCAGATATAAATGCTGAATTCACCAGTTCAATAAAATAGTGTACACTAAACTTTATGGCCACTTTACATCGAGTACTATCGAGATTAAAAATATAAAACGAAATAAAAATGTGCTTCGGTGTTCGATTCAAAACGGATAGAGACGGCAAAGTACAAATTACATTAAAGTAAAGCAGCTTTATATTTTTAACGTTGAAAAATAAGTATACAAGATAAAACTGCTAAAAATAACTTTGAATCGGTCAATAGCGGAGACTCCATAATAAGAATAAATCATACTATTATTGCTGTTCATTGCAGGCTTTGGCATAATGGCCTTATCGGTCAGGGCAAATATGATTGCTCGCAGGTTTGTACGGTGCTCGAGGGAGGTCAAAATAACATTGTTTAGAGCCTACTTGTACTTCCCTCTACACCTGCAGCCTATGGAGACAATACACGCAACGGGCCTATGGGGCCCTTCGGGTCCAATACAATAACGCGTTCCGGGTGTTGGTGGGGCTGCCCCGATACTGTAGTGCATCAGGAATGTTTGCAGAAGCACGTGTCGACTGCTTTTACGCCACTATGCGCAAGAGATGCGCATCCCTGGTGCACAGGGTTCGGGCCAGCCCCAACAGCATCCTGAAGATGATAGGGGACAGGGTTGACTGCCCCTATGTGCTTCACTGCTGTGGACTACATGTTCCCAGCAGAAAATTACCCACATGTATAAAATAATTACTAACAATAGAATATATTAAGTGTGTACCTACTAATAAAATTATGAGTCTTGTTACTTGAATTAAATATAATGATTGATTGATTGATTGATAATTCAATTCAATTCAAATAATTTATTTCAGACAATGTGCTTGGAACCGGGCCAACACAATGTTCGGGCTCGGGTTTTATTCTTTTTCGGCAATTATTCACTGTAAACATATTTGGAAGTCGAAAATCAACTTAATTGCAGTTTTCGATTAATAATTTAAACAGAAACACGTTTTTTTAACGCAAATAATTCGAGAAAACACAATAAAATTACAAAGCTCTACAGAATGTTTTATTCTATTTTGTAACACCTATTATTATATCCAACGATCCAACGATACCACATTCGATGAGGTAAAATAAAAAAGTTTTGAGAAATTTTAGATTTTGGTATTTAAGTATTATTATTATCAGTAACAGGCATTTTCTAATTCAGCGGGTTCGAATTAGCTAACAATTTGGTTGATTAATTTGCTTTTAGGCTCTAGTTTTTAGGCTTAGTACTTACCGGAAGCCTTTTTTTTTCATTTTGACCTGACCAAAGTACCGTTACGTTAGTATAGGTAGGTAAGAAGTATTACTTTGACCTGCGGCAGTAGTATGATGTGCACGATTGGTATATCACGCTGCCATACTACGGTCGCTGGTTATGTTTCAGTAGGTGCAAAAATTCTATAGTATTTGAAGTGGAATATACAGAAAGACAGACAGACACCTTGTTTGACTACAGCTACCTAAAAATTTAAGAAGTAAGAATGCATGAGAAAACCTCACTGACCACGACCTCCAAAACATTCAATAAAGAAAGCACAATACGATGACAATATCATCGATAAAACCGTCACGTGTGCCGTTCATTTTATCGACATCGGTGCACTTGACTCAATTAAAGTTCGACAACTGTGCGCAGGCGCCGAATAACCGGAAAGATCGTGAGCTGGCTTCTTGCATCTTGGTTCAAGGTCACGCATTCCGCGTTCGCGCGAATTTCGCTTTCTTTGGCAGTGAAATGATATGTTTTCATGAAGAAGGTTTTTTTTGTTTGAAGAAAAGTAAAGAATGTTAGGTGAGAAAAATGAGAAAATTTCAGGTGAATAACCACATTATCTCACTTTTCTCACCTAGAACTTTTCTCACCTTTGAGTAAACAAGAAAATTAATACAGTGTCCTTCTTAATCTTACTTATTACGTTTACGAGTAGCGAATTTAGCTTTCTTTGGCAGTGAAATGAGAAGTTTTCATGAAGAGGTTTTTTTTTACATTTCAACTGATGAAAAGTAAGGAATATTAGGTGAGAAAACTGAGAAAATATCATGTGAGAAAAGAGGGATGTGTGGATAACCACATTTCTCACTTTTCGCACCTAAAATTTCTCACTGAGTAAACAATAATATAAATAACGAGTATTATGATTATCATTTATCAATTATCATACTAACTGATTCATGATTTCAATGTTAGTTTAGTATCATAGAGAATATTATTTAGTTTGATGGTCAGATCATCATTAGGTAGTTATAAGTTTATTTTCACACCACCCGCTCGAAAATGGAACATTATATGTCATGTAACTCGAACCTAAAGCAAGTCATTATAGCCCTGGGACTAGCCGGGCAATAATATTGTACTGAATTTCATTATAACCCGCTGGTCAATAATGAGATTTGAATATGGAACCGCATCCACAGATTATTTAATAGTTACTACGACCCTTACTTAAAATTGGTATGAAAACTTATCATGGAGACAGGCACCAAAAAGAACTTAATTCGAAATTTGAACTGGCCACCACGAGTATTGAACACAAAAAAAGAAAAAAAAGTCGCGAATACTGCATATCTCTGTACCTATTGCTACGAACAAAGTAATAAAAAAATATTACATTGTCTTTCCACAACTGGAGTGCGATTTTTGAATCTCATTCGCTGAGTTCAGCAGTTGAAAATGTCAAAATTACTATGGAGATACGCATCTTTCTACTGCTGATTTGACTTTCAAAATCTACTTTCAATTTTAATTTAATAAAATAGTGTTTTCTAAATACTATACTATTGAACTCTAATACTTTGTTATAAACTCTAATAAAATAATTGGTTTCTAACCATAGATAATTTACACGCTCCCCTGGGTTTCTAACAGTATTGCTTTTTATTTTCTCGCGGAGGGTGTGAAAAGTAGAGTATGGTCCTCGGGGATAAACGTGTTTTCATCTTGGGCGAGCTTGAACCCCTCGCTTCACTCAGGATTCTAGTCTTAACTCCCTCGCTTCGCTCGGGAGTTAACTCTAAACGCCCTCGCTACGCTCGGGAGTTAACCCTAGAATCCCTCGTTACGCTCGGGATTCAATATCGCGCCCGTATGAAAGACACTGCTTTATCCCCTTGGTACATAATCTACTATTATAAATCTACCATGAATTTTTGATTATTAAACTCCATGGATATAATAGTTAAGGAAAAAGAAAAGAGGAATATTTTAAAAACAACAGAAAATCGGATAGGAAAAATGATCAGACACTTGATACGACACGACAATTTCTTTAAAACTATATTGAAAGGTAAAATAGAGGGGAAGAGAGGCAGAGGAAGACCTAGATAGTTATCTACCCCAAGGGTGTATATTTTCTTTGCCCAAGGGAGGGAAACGATTTATGTCATGTCGTACCAGGAACTCAACAAGACATTAGCGGAAAAGAGACAGGATTGGCGAATACTCCACCAACAAGAGCGGACCAAACAAGGCCAGACAAAGAGAAGAAAGGGATGATTATTAGATTTCATACAATACTAATAAATATCATCCATAATAAAATGAGGTTTTACATACACTTACCTTGAAAAGAACAAATTTTGAAAGCATTGATGTCATAAATCAGATTGCGTCACTAATAAAACCAGTACAATGTCCTAAAGTAATGATCATTTGTCTAAAACGCCACCGAACAAGACTGCGGTCCATTGAATAGTATGAACTGAACAGTAATAATAAATCACTATAATAGATCATTGATAAATCTGTTTAGGTTTAAGATGATTATCGTTTATTAATTTTAGATAAAAATTGATTTTTAGATAAGGTTGTAAAAATACTATAAATGTTTACAAGTAATAATGTTAACAACCATAACAAATTCGTTTGGATGAAAATTGTAATTCTAAATTTTAATGGACAATGGCCTCAATTCGGACTGTGACACGACTTAACTAAACTAAATTTATTCCTGTCACTTTCTAAAATAAGATTAAAAAAAGAGACAGAAAACCAACAGCTGACTTTAGTGCTGTCAAAGTGACGTTAAATGCGCAAAATAAGATGCCATCATAATGTACGCCATCTTATTTAAGTCGTTTTTGGGCGTTTAACGTCACTTTGACAGCACTAAAGTCAGCTGTTGGTTTTCTGTCTCTTTTCTTAATCTTATTTTAGAAAGTGACAGAAATAAATTTAGTTTAGTTAAGTCGTGGTACACTCCGAATCGAGGCCAATGGGCACAATTAAACACCTCAAAAGTGAAGCATGCAGGTCTCCAATCAATGCAGAGATATTTCTGGAAATGCAAAAAAAATTAATAGGTTCTGTCTGAATTAGTAGTGCACACTGCATACACGCTTTTCCTTCACCAAAAAGTTTACGCTTAAAAATACTTAACAAACATTTCCAAAATAAGTATAACCTCCAATTTTGTTGCAAAAACATTTGTAGTATCCTTCCCCTTCGTAACCAATTCACCATTTAAGGCCTCAAACATAACCATAAACCATAATCAACGAGCAAAAATCAAATCAAAGGCAACGAAATCAACACAAACCATATTAGTGCCAACCCTGACATTGCCGTATCTTACATCTTTGTCATAAAGCCTTGTTATGACAGGAACAGAATCAAGTTATCACCATTTATGATCATCGCGGATCACGGCCGACTCGACGTGATCAAGATTATTGTGATCGTTAGGCGGCCAATCGCCATATTAGGCGATACATTATTTACTTACTGTTGTTTATTGATGTACAATTGATTCGATATGACTTGGACTACTTCCTTTTTTGTGAAGGTTGCTCGATACTTTACTTTAATTGAAATAGAACGGTTCTATTTATCAAGTAATCGTTCATCACAGCCCTTGATCAGTCCGTCATCGGACATCGGCCTCCTCATCATTTCTCTTTGACTTTATGTACCTCGTTCCCTGCATCCAGTTGGGATCCACGTGTTGCCTAATATCATTGACCCATCTTTCTGGTGCGCGGCCTCTACCACTCCACCACGCCGAAAAAAAGCATCGAGGAAGAAGAAGAAGAAATTCTGAGGCGCATATGAAGTCTAACAGTAATTTTATATAAGGAAAAATGAAATAAACTATGTAAAACTGAAATTGTAAAAAAGGTGATATGATAGTTTTAGGTATTTAGGAAAGAAAAAAACAACCATTGGCCAGACAACATTTTAAATGTTTAATATAAGGGTCACGCTAAGATCAAGGGGTCACGGGTCAGAAATGGATCAGATTGGCACAAGACAGTGAGAAATAGTGCACACGAGGCCTATGCCCAGGAGTGGGTTGATATGAGCAGATTTGATTGATTGGTTGACTTAACTGTAAACTATAAACAAGTACGAGTATGTCCAAGAAATGCATGCGTTTGCAAGAAGCACCTGCTAATTATTCGCAATGTCCCTGCCCATTCGTTCGGGAGCTTCGATCAATCGAAGTTCGGGAGTCCTTTTTTAATTTCTCACAACAAACAATCTTTTCTAGCAATAAATATAGCCTATGTTACTCAGGGTGAATGCAGCTTTCTAATGGTGAAAGAATTTTTTAAATCGGCCCAGTACTTTTTGAGCCTATTCATTACAAACATACAAACATACAAAAATAGATACAAATCTTTCCTCTTTATAATATTTTTATCCAGTACGAGCTTTTACCCGCGACTTCGTCCGCATAAATTATATACCAGATTTTAAGTTAGATGATAAGCTATCAAACAAAAAAAGTTTCATCAAAATCGGTTCAGTAGTTTTTGCGTGATACTCGAACAAACAAACACCCAAACAAACAAACGAACAAATAAACAAACAAACAGACAAACAAACAGACAGACAAAAAATCCAAAAATTGGTGATTTGGAATCAGGGACATCTAAAAATCATATCGTAATCTTTTTTTGTAAATATCTTCAATGTACAGACACACTTCTGTTACAGTTTTATAATAGTCTAGATGAAGAAGGCTGAGGATAAAGTTTTATGGCGCGGCTTGGGAGAGCCCTGTTTTCAGCAGTGGACGATACAGGCTGATGATGATCATGATGAAGAATACGCTATGCTATTGAATAAGTTGGTTTCCTTGTTCACCGGCAATATTATAAGCTTTTATACAAGTCCCCATAATAAATTAAAACGAGTTACAGTCGACTCAATGAATATTCATTGTAACAATAGTTTGTCGGAACAAACTGTTACGCCACGCGCCGGCGCCAACACCACGGATCGATTCTCGAATCGATTCAACTCGTTAGATTGTAAATCGATTGTCGGTTCCGAATCGCATTAATTGGACCAAGGACTGCGCCTACGACTCTATTGTATTAATTAAACGAAGACAGTATTTTTTTATTGAATCTTATATGACTATAACATTGAACGTGATTATTTCAACCTAATTAGTTGCGAAAGCTTTTTGGAAGGTGACAGAGACTCAAGACCTGCGGCCGTAGTATGGCAGCGTGATATAGCGCTATAGCGTCTTCAATCTCTTTCTGTTTGCGCGCAAACGTACCAGATAAAAGGCGTGGTATAGCCTTATCACGCGCATTATGCTACGTCCTCTGAAGTATCGAAATAAAGAAGCTATAGAAGCCTCACGAAAGCAGTCGAGGTTGAGACAGACATCAGAGATCGGATCGAAAAAGGTGGTGAGCCGAAGTGGATACCTGCGGCGGGATGTAGAACCCACATAGAGAGATGTGGAAGAGTTTAGGGGAGACCTTCAGCGTTGGGACAAAACAGGTTAAAAAAGTCTGCCCCTGGAAGAGTCTGCCAGAAAAGTTTGCATTGTAATGCAAAGGTAAGGTCATACCTATTAAATAATCTGTGGTCATACCATGGAAATTAATATTTGTGGTTGGGCTATTGTAAGCAAGGGTCGTTATGTAACACTGAGACGTAGTACTCTGTGCTGAGACCATCGCTCGTCCTTTATATTCGCCCCAAGCTCCGAATTTATGGTATTTTCTTTTCATTCGCGGGAATTCAGGTTTCCTCACGATGTTTTCCTTCACCGCCGAGCTAATGTAGCCGAGAATACAACCGTACATAAATTCCGAAGAACTTAGTGGTACAGGCTAGGAATAAGGGTGAGAGGAGAGGCATTTGGGCAGTATCTATGAAATATTCCGCCTCACTTGCCCTGTGCGAATTGTAAGAGATTTAGTGGTCAACAATCAACATAATATTTTTCCTCACACACAATTTCAACACACCTCTGATTTACTTTATAGTTATTCTAGCCCTGGATATAATTTTAATTGGAAAAAGCTTTTAAAATGATGCCGACTTAATGTTTAACGGAAAATAACATTATTTTTCTAGGACATAAAAAAGGCTGAATCGAAATGATCGAAACACAAACAAGCAGGGACTAATTAAAAAACAAACAAGTTCGCGTTAAGATAAGTGTATTTCTTATGAGCATGCTTAAGCCCATTTTACATAGTGTATGGAATAAAAAGGGCATTAAAGTGGAACTTTTTAAAGTTTTGATACTAAGCCGTTTGAGCATTAACAAACTCACACCTGAATCCGTAGCATGCTACACGTGATACGGCTGTATCACGTCTTTTATCTCGTTCTTTCGCGCGCAAATAGAAAGAGAGCGAAGGTGAGATAGCGCTGTATCATGGTGGCATGCTGCCCATGGTGATAGGAATTGGATTACCACATCTCCCAATTGAGAAGACTGTGGTTTTTATAGGTACCATGTCCTGATGGAGTGTAGGGCAAGGTTCTCAGGAGACAGGTGATTGATCGTGGCTAGGAATTGTACCTTGGCCTACACCTAATTTGCAGCCAAGGCACTTTGTTAAATTTCAAGGAAACCTTTCTGTAGTTTTTATTTAGTTTTACTAGATTTATAAATGTCTGTGAACCATAGATTTATATATTACTATATATATATGTCTTTGCTGTGAACATAATTAACTTAAGAACCTTACAGAGCGATATGGCCTCAGCCCGTATCTGCCTACTGCAGGACATAGCCTCCTCATCATTCGAAGTTTTGTTTCTGTGGAGTATTGTTACTCATGTATGCGGTCCCCGATGTATTGAATATTTGAATCTTACCTTCTATTTGTACTCTTAGATATTCCGTGCTTCTATTGAAAGAAAAGTCATTTATTGCAATATAATAAAAGTTGACATAAAAAATTTATAGTAAAATTGGCAACATGCCTTGTCCAAAATGAAAAAAATTGAAAATGAATCGAATTGATGAAAGATTGGTTGATTGAATTTTTTTTTTTAATTGAATTGATTGAATTGATTTTTTTGATTGAATTTTGTTTCTATTGAAAGTAGTAGGAACTAGAATGTAGTCCAGACTTGTAATAACTTTCTGTCTGATATCAAAACTTTTACTGCAGATATAAATGCTGAATTCACCAGTTCAATAAAATAGTGTACACTAAACTTTATGGCCACTTTACATCGAGTACTATCGAGATTAAAAATATAAAACGAAATAAAAATGTGCTTCGGTGTTCGATTCAAAACGGATAGAGACGGCAAAGTACAAATTACATTAAAGTAAAGCAGCTTTATATTTTTAACGTTGAAAAATAAGTATACAAGATAAAACTGCTAAAAATAACTTTGAATCGGTCAATAGCGGAGACTCCATAATAAGAATAAATCATACTATTATTGCTGTTCATTGCAGGCTTTGGCATAATGGCCTTATCGGTCAGGGCAAATATGATTGCTCGCAGGTTTGTACGGTGCTCGAGGGAGGTCAAAATAACATTGTTTAGAGCCTACTTGTACTTCCCTCTACACCTGCAGCCTATGGAGACAATACACGCAACGGGCCTATGGGGCCCTTCGGGTCCAATACAATAACGCGTTCCGGGTGTTGGTGGGGCTGCCCCGATACTGTAGTGCATCAGGAATGTTTGCAGAAGCACGTGTCGACTGCTTTTACGCCACTATGCGCAAGAGATGCGCATCCCTGGTGCACAGGGTTCGGGCCAGCCCCAACAGCATCCTGAAGATGATAGGGGACAGGGTTGACTGCCCCTATGTGCTTCACTGCTGTGGACTACATGTTCCCAGCAGAAAATTACCCACATGTATAAAATAATTACTAACAATAGAATATATTAAGTGTGTACCTACTAATAAAATTATGAGTCTTGTTACTTGAATTAAATATAATGATTGATTGATTGATTGATAATTCAATTCAATTCAAATAATTTATTTCAGACAATGTGCTTGGAACCGGGCCAACACAATGTTCGGGCTCGGGTTTTATTCTTTTTCGGCAATTATTCACTGTAAACATATTTGGAAGTCGAAAATCAACTTAATTGCAGTTTTCGATTAATAATTTAAACAGAAACACGTTTTTTTAACGCAAATAATTCGAGAAAACACAATAAAATTACAAAGCTCTACAGAATGTTTTATTCTATTTTGTAACACCTATTATTATATCCAACGATCCAACGATACCACATTCGATGAGGTAAAATAAAAAAGTTTTGAGAAATTTTAGATTTTGGTATTTAAGTATTATTATTATCAGTAACAGGCATTTTCTAATTCAGCGGGTTCGAATTAGCTAACAATTTGGTTGATTAATTTGCTTTTAGGCTCTAGTTTTTAGGCTTAGTACTTACCGGAAGCCTTTTTTTTTCATTTTGACCTGACCAAAGTACCGTTACGTTAGTATAGGTAGGTAAGAAGTATTACTTTGACCTGCGGCAGTAGTATGATGTGCACGATTGGTATATCACGCTGCCATACTACGGTCGCTGGTTATGTTTCAGTAGGTGCAAAAATTCTATAGTATTTGAAGTGGAATATACAGAAAGACAGACAGACACCTTGTTTGACTACAGCTACCTAAAAATTTAAGAAGTAAGAATGCATGAGAAAACCTCACTGACCACGACCTCCAAAACATTCAATAAAGAAAGCACAATACGATGACAATATCATCGATAAAACCGTCACGTGTGCCGTTCATTTTATCGACATCGGTGCACTTGACTCAATTAAAGTTCGACAACTGTGCGCAGGCGCCGAATAACCGGAAAGATCGTGAGCTGGCTTCTTGCATCTTGGTTCAAGGTCACGCATTCCGCGTTCGCGCGAATTTCGCTTTCTTTGGCAGTGAAATGATATGTTTTCATGAAGAAGGTTTTTTTTGTTTGAAGAAAAGTAAAGAATGTTAGGTGAGAAAAATGAGAAAATTTCAGGTGAATAACCACATTATCTCACTTTTCTCACCTAGAACTTTTCTCACCTTTGAGTAAACAAGAAAATTAATACAGTGTCCTTCTTAATCTTACTTATTACGTTTACGAGTAGCGAATTTAGCTTTCTTTGGCAGTGAAATGAGAAGTTTTCATGAAGAGGTTTTTTTTTACATTTCAACTGATGAAAAGTAAGGAATATTAGGTGAGAAAACTGAGAAAATATCATGTGAGAAAAGAGGGATGTGTGGATAACCACATTTCTCACTTTTCGCACCTAAAATTTCTCACTGAGTAAACAATAATATAAATAACGAGTATTATGATTATCATTTATCAATTATCATACTAACTGATTCATGATTTCAATGTTAGTTTAGTATCATAGAGAATATTATTTAGTTTGATGGTCAGATCATCATTAGGTAGTTATAAGTTTATTTTCACACCACCCGCTCGAAAATGGAACATTATATGTCATGTAACTCGAACCTAAAGCAAGTCATTATAGCCCTGGGACTAGCCGGGCAATAATATTGTACTGAATTTCATTATAACCCGCTGGTCAATAATGAGATTTGAATATGGAACCGCATCCACAGATTATTTAATAGTTACTACGACCCTTACTTAAAATTGGTATGAAAACTTATCATGGAGACAGGCACCAAAAAGAACTTAATTCGAAATTTGAACTGGCCACCACGAGTATTGAACACAAAAAAAGAAAAAAAAGTCGCGAATACTGCATATCTCTGTACCTATTGCTACGAACAAAGTAATAAAAAAATATTACATTGTCTTTCCACAACTGGAGTGCGATTTTTGAATCTCATTCGCTGAGTTCAGCAGTTGAAAATGTCAAAATTACTATGGAGATACGCATCTTTCTACTGCTGATTTGACTTTCAAAATCTACTTTCAATTTTAATTTAATAAAATAGTGTTTTCTAAATACTATACTATTGAACTCTAATACTTTGTTATAAACTCTAATAAAATAATTGGTTTCTAACCATAGATAATTTACACGCTCCCCTGGGTTTCTAACAGTATTGCTTTTTATTTTCTCGCGGAGGGTGTGAAAAGTAGAGTATGGTCCTCGGGGATAAACGTGTTTTCATCTTGGGCGAGCTTGAACCCCTCGCTTCACTCAGGATTCTAGTCTTAACTCCCTCGCTTCGCTCGGGAGTTAACTCTAAACGCCCTCGCTACGCTCGGGAGTTAACCCTAGAATCCCTCGTTACGCTCGGGATTCAATATCGCGCCCGTATGAAAGACACTGCTTTATCCCCTTGGTACATAATCTACTATTATAAATCTACCATGAATTTTTGATTATTAAACTCCATGGATATAATAGTTAAGGAAAAAGAAAAGAGGAATATTTTAAAAACAACAGAAAATCGGATAGGAAAAATGATCAGACACTTGATACGACACGACAATTTCTTTAAAACTATATTGAAAGGTAAAATAGAGGGGAAGAGAGGCAGAGGAAGACCTAGATAGTTATCTACCCCAAGGGTGTATATTTTCTTTGCCCAAGGGAGGGAAACGATTTATGTCATGTCGTACCAGGAACTCAACAAGACATTAGCGGAAAAGAGACAGGATTGGCGAATACTCCACCAACAAGAGCGGACCAAACAAGGCCAGACAAAGAGAAGAAAGGGATGATTATTAGATTTCATACAATACTAATAAATATCATCCATAATAAAATGAGGTTTTACATACACTTACCTTGAAAAGAACAAATTTTGAAAGCATTGATGTCATAAATCAGATTGCGTCACTAATAAAACCAGTACAATGTCCTAAAGTAATGATCATTTGTCTAAAACGCCACCGAACAAGACTGCGGTCCATTGAATAGTATGAACTGAACAGTAATAATAAATCACTATAATAGATCATTGATAAATCTGTTTAGGTTTAAGATGATTATCGTTTATTAATTTTAGATAAAAATTGATTTTTAGATAAGGTTGTAAAAATACTATAAATGTTTACAAGTAATAATGTTAACAACCATAACAAATTCGTTTGGATGAAAATTGTAATTCTAAATTTTAATGGACAATGGCCTCAATTCGGACTGTGACACGACTTAACTAAACTAAATTTATTCCTGTCACTTTCTAAAATAAGATTAAAAAAAGAGACAGAAAACCAACAGCTGACTTTAGTGCTGTCAAAGTGACGTTAAATGCGCAAAATAAGATGCCATCATAATGTACGCCATCTTATTTAAGTCGTTTTTGGGCGTTTAACGTCACTTTGACAGCACTAAAGTCAGCTGTTGGTTTTCTGTCTCTTTTCTTAATCTTATTTTAGAAAGTGACAGAAATAAATTTAGTTTAGTTAAGTCGTGGTACACTCCGAATCGAGGCCAATGGGCACAATTAAACACCTCAAAAGTGAAGCATGCAGGTCTCCAATCAATGCAGAGATATTTCTGGAAATGCAAAAAAAATTAATAGGTTCTGTCTGAATTAGTAGTGCACACTGCATACACGCTTTTCCTTCACCAAAAAGTTTACGCTTAAAAATACTTAACAAACATTTCCAAAATAAGTATAACCTCCAATTTTGTTGCAAAAACATTTGTAGTATCCTTCCCCTTCGTAACCAATTCACCATTTAAGGCCTCAAACATAACCATAAACCATAATCAACGAGCAAAAATCAAATCAAAGGCAACGAAATCAACACAAACCATATTAGTGCCAACCCTGACATTGCCGTATCTTACATCTTTGTCATAAAGCCTTGTTATGACAGGAACAGAATCAAGTTATCACCATTTATGATCATCGCGGATCACGGCCGACTCGACGTGATCAAGATTATTGTGATCGTTAGGCGGCCAATCGCCATATTAGGCGATACATTATTTACTTACTGTTGTTTATTGATGTACAATTGATTCGATATGACTTGGACTACTTCCTTTTTTGTGAAGGTTGCTCGATACTTTACTTTAATTGAAATAGAACGGTTCTATTTATCAAGTAATCGTTCATCACAGCCCTTGATCAGTCCGTCATCGGACATCGGCCTCCTCATCATTTCTCTTTGACTTTATGTACCTCGTTCCCTGCATCCAGTTGGGATCCACGTGTTGCCTAATATCATTGACCCATCTTTCTGGTGCGCGGCCTCTACCACTCCACCACGCCGAAAAAAAGCATCGAGGAAGAAGAAGAAGAAATTCTGAGGCGCATATGAAGTCTAACAGTAATTTTATATAAGGAAAAATGAAATAAACTATGTAAAACTGAAATTGTAAAAAAGGTGATATGATAGTTTTAGGTATTTAGGAAAGAAAAAAACAACCATTGGCCAGACAACATTTTAAATGTTTAATATAAGGGTCACGCTAAGATCAAGGGGTCACGGGTCAGAAATGGATCAGATTGGCACAAGACAGTGAGAAATAGTGCACACGAGGCCTATGCCCAGGAGTGGGTTGATATGAGCAGATTTGATTGATTGGTTGACTTAACTGTAAACTATAAACAAGTACGAGTATGTCCAAGAAATGCATGCGTTTGCAAGAAGCACCTGCTAATTATTCGCAATGTCCCTGCCCATTCGTTCGGGAGCTTCGATCAATCGAAGTTCGGGAGTCCTTTTTTAATTTCTCACAACAAACAATTATAATTTTTATACGAATCAGGACGAGTGAAATTAGCGATAATAACACTTCTCATCTTATTATTCACAAAAGATAAGAGAAACCATTTTAACAATTTTAATCCTATAACAATCAAATTGCTATCATCACCTCCAATTTATAGCAAAGTGTCGTTGGTATCGTTGTGTTGTAAATGACTTTTCACATTAACGCTATGAGATTGTTTATCACCGTCAATGTCACAGAGTCTTTAGCGAAACCATCCACTTATCGCAGCTGGAACATTGGAAATTGCTGGTCCTTCGAAGGCGGATTTCAGGTGTTAATGTCGACATTATAATTGGACGCTCGCGCTACCGTGAGCAGTTCTACAATCAGCTCGCAATAAAAGGCTGTAATCACGCATTCCTCTCCCATTCATCAACATTAAAATGATCCCATCTTGCTGTCACATTAAAACCCTTTTTCTTCCGTCTTTATACCATTTAGGGATATCTGAGTCGTAAATCTCTTTGGTAGTGTGAATTTTTATATGAGTCAGTCACCCCTGGTAGGAAAGGGACCTTGTTGCGACCTCGAGGCCGACTGTGGCGGCGCGTCTGGCTCCAGCCCTTATATGGCACATCTCGCGCCTGCGCGGTCGCTTCCACGTCACGTGGCTTTTAATTGCATCTAAATTTTTCGCATTTATAACGCGTGAAGGAGGAAATTGTTTATGGTTTTGTTGTCCTTGTTTGTTAGTGTTACATTCTTTGAGAGTTTGTGTTCTTGCTAATTGACCGTTATTGTTGTTAGTGTAGTAATTGGTTCATTGGTTATAATGATAATAGATACCTAACTCCATTCATTTCTCTTTGAGTTCTGTCTAAGTTATATTAGATTAGGCATGATTCCCTTTCTACTCAGATCAGCGTAATATGTCATCCATCATTCATCTCCTGAAGACGACCATCGTCTGTGGATCTGTAACTACGGTCTGTAACTCCTGACAAAATGTTCCATTTTATTTATTTATTATACATTAGCTGTTGCCCGCGACTTCGTCTGTGTTACCCGGATAAAAAGTACCCTATGTGTTAATCCAGGCCATGGTCTATATGTATGCCAAATTTCATCAAAATCCGTTCAGCAGTTTTTGCGTGAAAGCGGAACAAACATCCATCCATCCATACTTACAAACTTTCGCGTTTATAATATTAGTAGGATAGGATATTTTATTAAGCTTGTCATATTGTGTGTAAAATTACGAATCATATTGCAATTTCCAATTTTAAAAGTAATAAATATTTTTTTAACTAAACAAACAAACAATAAACGAAAAATGTTCCGTTGTCTTTAGACACAGGAGTTACAGTGTTTGTAGTGTTTATAATCTTAATTTTAGTAAGTACCTACTGCTTAATTTGTTTGTTAATTTCTATTTGTTAATGTTTCTTTTATCTCTATCAACAATCCTTTCAGGGTTCGTTGTCCTCTTTCACAAAATCTATCATTTATTTGGTCTTCCTTTACTAAAAGGTATTTCTACGATCATTTTACGATCATGTTTTCTTGTTCTACATCATCCCAACTGGAGCAAAGGGTTGTTTAAATAATAGTAGGTTTCCTTCTCGAAGTCATCCCTGATGATTTTACAAAGTTATAGATAGTAATAAAGAAATCACAAACACTTTTCGCTATTATTTATTTATTTCCAAACGTGTTTTTGACTAGGAAATAAAATTATTCAAGGCGTCAACACAACACACAGCTGATTGACAAGACATATGGAGTTAATTAATTTTGTATACAACTATCTGGTCACTCTGGTTTGGCTCAAGGCGATAATAGTACAACGATCTCTTTTCTTTGGTGTACACACGGCGACAGATCAACCTACCCATAGTTCGACCTTATGTCCATGAACATAGAGTTCAACTATGGGTAGGTTGATCTGTCGCCGTGTGTACAATGTTTGGCGATTGTTTGAATGATAACTTTAAAAACAATTTTTTATAAAATAAAATAAAAAAACGTCTTAATATTTTTATATACCTATTTAAAATTCAAAAATATAAAAGAAATAAAATATAAAACAAAAAAGATTCTGCGATGGCCGGGAATCGAACCCGGATCAACTGCTTGGAAGGCAACTATGCTGACCATTACACCACCATCGCAGCTGATTAGCTGGGTGAAATATCGCTACTAGTTCATTACAGAATCACAATCTCTTCGTGTCAATGACCTTTCCGTGCAAGCGCCGTGATTTTTTGTTTGCAACGTTTAGTTGTTGTTTGACATAAAATAAGGTCAAAAAATGATTTTATTTACATTCAGCGTCCATCATAATACGCTACCAGTTTTTTAAGAGGGTGATCAGACCATCAAACTGAACAATTTTCTCTATGTGACCAACATTGAAATCGCGAAGAAAATATGGTGTCCCATACATTTTGGGTCGAGCAATATTGCTATGTTGTATGGAACAGTTGACATTTTTTTTCGTGATTTCGACATTGGCGCCATAGTGAAAGTTGTTCAGTTTGATAGTCTGATCATCCCCTTAAAAAACCGTCAGCAATTTGAGTCGAGTAGGCATTGCAGTTTAATATGGAACTGCAGGTTGTTTTTTTGCTACGATCCTTTTGCTCCCATAGTATAATCCCCGCAAGTTGATATTGCGATGGAACCTTGTCACAATAACAGCTGCGTGACGTCATCAAGCGCGGGCTGACCTTGCGAACTGTACTGATTGTGCACGTCGACTACGTCAAAATTACGTCACCAAGATGGCCGCCAATCGCAATATCAACTTGCGGGGATTATAAAAGTTATTCAATTTGATGCGATGACCTGTATACAAAAGATGCACTATGCTATGGGTGTAACAAAACACCCTAGTAATATTTAAGGCTATTCCACCGTTTCGCGCTCCATACAAACGTAGTATGGTTATATTTTCAATACTATCTAATTAAAGTCAATGAAATTTTTCAAAAACAATCAAGTAACTAATCTCTATGTCGGTATGAAGTCAGATTTTCGTTAAAATATACATACAACGTGTTAATAAATTAGCGCAAAACCTCATACACCCCAACTGATTTATAACAAAATAATTAGATTGAAACAATAATTTCATTATTTTGATAGTTAAAATTTAAAGTTATTTGCATTTTAAGTTTTGAGGCAAAAATGATTTGTTTTCTTTTCAGCACTGAAAGAAAGCGCTAACGTACTCATGGATACATTTTTATAATCTTGTTTTGGTAGTAAGTAGGGTGAGTGTGCCCGTGCGGTGGGTTGACATCGGGTTCAGAAATTTTTCAATTTTGCCAACAAATTATTTAATATTTTGAAAAAAATTACCTATGTTGAAACCATGATAATTCGATTCTGCTCTCGATTCTAAACAAACTACTTTCTAGTTTTGCGTTAATTCATTAACACGTTGTATAATGCTTCAGACCATCAAACTGAACAACTTTCACTAAGGAGCCAACATCGAAAACGCGAAAAAAAAATCCGCTCTTTCATACAAAACTGCAGTACCTACCGTGTCGACTCAAATGTATGGGACGACAGATTTTTTTTTATTTTTTCTCGACGTTGGCTTGGCTCCATATAAAGTTGTTCAGATTGATGGTCTGAAGCTCCCCCTTAAGTATTATTAGGTTACACCCTGTCTGTATACTATACTATAAATGACCAACATTGAAATCGGGAAAAAAATCTGCTGTCCCATACATTTTGGGTCGAGCAGGATTGCAATGTTGTATGGAACAGCTGATTTTTTTTCTTGATTTCGACATTGGTCCCATCCCATAGTGAAAGTTTTTCAGTTTGATGGTCTGATCATCCCCTTTAAAAACCGTCACCATTTTGCTACGATCCGTTTACTCTCATAGTAAAAGTTATTCAGTTTGATGGGTAGACTCTTAGTTTACAATTATAACCCTCCTTCTGGCGCAGTCGGGTAAAAACGATGCCAAAAAACATTATCAATTTCACCCTGTGTACAAAAGATGCACTATACAGGGTGAAATTGATATCATTAGCATCCTTTTAAACTAAGAGTCTACCCATCAAACTGAACAACTTTTACTATGGGAGCAAATCGATCGAAGCAAAAACAAAATCAGCTGTTACATACAATTGAGTCGAGTAGGCATTGCCGTTTAGTATGGGACAGCTGATTTTTTAGTTGCTCCGATCGGTTTGCTCCCATAGTAAAAGTTGTTCAGTTTGATGGGTAAACTCTTAGTTTAAAAGGATATCAATTTTACCCTGTAGAATTCATTAATGGATGATGTAAATGGATCCTTCAAGACAGAAGCTTCTCAACCAAGACCAACACCCATGTTAACATTATGTACTACTTCGTAGAACATGAACACCATGTTAGTCAAGTCTCAACTCCGCTCTCTTATCTTCAAACCGCATCATAGCAAGTACATCACAATCAGTGGCAATCTTATTATAATAAAATAATATTATAATGTGTAAAACACACGTAACACGTTGCCTCTCAATCCGCATATGCAACAGCCTTAAGTGTGAGAGGGACGGCACGTGCGCCCGCGCAACCGTTTTGTGTCGCGCAATTACTTTGCTGATCGCCGCCGGTGGATCGTGATCTTTAGATTTCTAATGTGACCATAGTTTTCCAGTCTAAGCAGGACATTATTGGTAACTTCATTTTACCTCCTTTTGCGGTGTAGCACCTTCCTAAAAATATGGCAGTTCCATTATGTGAAAGAATAAACAGTATGAGGAACAGCGATTATGAAAAAACCTACTGTAGTGTATTGAATTCAATTAAAAGTGGCAACGAGCTCACTACCTTTCACACTGGATAGAACAGAGTATAGTTCTGTTCAGTAACATAATAATAATAATACATGACTTAAAGTAGATAAGACGTCACACAGAAAAAAGGTTTCCATTTTACCCGACTGCGCTAGAAGGAGGGTTATGTTTTTATTTTTACGTCGGTTTAGAAGGAACAAAGATTGGGGTGTTCTCAGACCTTCAGGATGTCACTTAAACCATATCCCGCCAATTATACTACAGTATCAAGCAATGGCTGATGGTGGCTGCCTGATCATTAGGTACTATGCAAAGTCTATAAAAAGTTTTCTCTGGATCTGGTCTGGTTTAACCATAGAGAATTTACATGCTCCCCCTGCTTTTAACACATTGCAGTAAAGTTTCCCAATCATAGCAATTTCCTCATGATGCAGTCATGTCAAGTATGATATATGTATAGGTAAAGTAATAACAATGAAAAGTAATTAGTTCCTGTGACATTGTATATCGCAAGTCGCAACATAACTTGGCTGTTTGCCAGGTTTTGCATCAAGACAGGTGAAATTGTGCAACAAGGAAAAGCCTTACACCGACCATCCCTACATACTTCAATTTCGAGATAATGTGCTGTGTGACTGTCCATTAAAAGCGGGTCAGTATCTGTCACAATAGACTGGACAGATTTTTAACAGTGCTAATGAAATTCTAAGGGCTACTTGGCTTAAGAACTTGTGTGAATGGTTGGACATTAAAACCACCTCACTGTTCAGGGCTGCAGTCTTCAGGGTCCGAATAGTCCTAATGGTAGCCAACCTCAAGCAGGAGAAAGCACTACAAGAAAAACTATAAAATGTGGATTTTCTGAATAATGGTATATTGAGGATTTCTCAGAATACTGTTCGGTCATATTGGGAAAGCTGCTTCTGGCTTCACCTCGCTGACACCACTCATACAGGGAATGTAATTTAAGTGCTTTAGAAGAGTAAAAACCTCGACTTTGAGATACTGTACTATACTTATTGCTGCCGTGTGCGATATCTGATGTGCTTAGAGCCTATCATCTCGTGTTGGTGCGCGCGAAGTTTCACTTCCACGTAGAGAAATTAATATAAATTCTTCTTATGGTTCCTTTGACCATGCTGTCCCTGCAAGATCTATCTATCCGCTAAAACGCGTAAACGATGCGCACTCTAAGCGGCACCGTTTGTCGCGAACAGCGATAAACCGGTGACCCCTTGTAATTGGCTGCGGTCCGCGGGCCACGACCGGCGGTGGAACCGCCAGTTCTCACGTCCGTTCGCCTCTTTGTTCCCGAGTTATGGGGTTATCTGGGTGCCGTGGGGTGACGGTGAACTGGAGCTTGGTAGGATGCTACTTGGATGCCCTTTGGTCCCTTTTTAACCCGCTTTTCCTTTCGTGCTTGTTACTTTCGCGCACCCGCATGTAGTGGCACGCAATTTTCGTACATGAATGGCTAGATGGGCGTACAGAACTGGCCTACCTTCCCTGCATGGCTAGCATGCCAATGCCACGTATGACAAAGCGACAAACGAGAAAAACGTCACAAACAAAGAAGGAGGAACATAGCTCGATTTTTATCTTTTCTCGTGGGTTTGATTCAAGGCCTAATAGAGCACCCTGCCTCCCGTTCATTTAGCTGATTCATTATGTTTGCTGCGCAAAATGTGACTAGCTTGTGCGGAGCCCCACAAACGATGGCCCATCTCACATCGTGCCCTGCGTGCCCTAACACCTGCACGCAGGAGGAGCTCATGACCGCTAGCGACACGGTGCAGTAGTATATCGGTTGCCCAATCCTGACAAGACAAGGTACTATTTAGATACTTTGTTGTGTTGAAGTCGATACGATAAGTAAGCAAGCAATTATGTTTGCTTAAGTTTGGCAATGAAATTTTTTATTTTTTTTTTGAAAAATACCATCTTTATCAAGAATGTTTGTTCTATGCCAACTACTTAGTTTGACCTCCAGAAGGGTTTTAAAGAAACAAAAATTTTGCACCCCTTGTCTTAATAATAATAAGTACCTACCTACCTAAATAGTAAATGACATATAACAAGCAAACTTGAAACTGAATAATGTTACTAAAATAAATCTTATAAAATAAACCTCATTATTATATTACACGGAACAAAATTTCAAAACAACGATTACAAATCGAGATAATGTAGGTGCTATTTGAATAATCTAGAAGTCTAGATACAAAGTACTGGTCTGAATTACTGGGTCTATTACACCAACAAAATGACAAATTTTCTATTCACTAAAGATTTATTACTTTAACTAGAATTTGTCAGATCATTTGTGATATATTGAAGAAATAAGGCTCTGAACAAAATTCCGACTTTTGAATTTGTTGGTTGCGTTTCGCGACGCGACTGATGCCCCATCAGTCACCAAAAGTAGAAAACACAGGCTGAGATTCAAAAACGAAATGTGAGTTTGAGTTAGAACCCGCATAAGCGAGTCTATCCGATTCAGACAGGTGATTCCGGCGATTCAGTCTGATGGATTTGGAGTATTTGGACATACCTAAACTCACATTCGAAGGACATTTCTGAATCTCGACCTAAATATTGATCTTCACGCAGTATAGCATAGCTGTGTTTTTTTTCTGTTGATCAACAGAAATTCTTTCTTGTGCATTTTAAGACATATTTTCATGTCGGGGTTTCATTATTAATGTTTCTCAAACACTGAAAAATGATCAACTTTCAACACATATCTCAGTCAAAGACAAACAACATATTTTCGTACAAATAACGATAAAATTGTTTTTTATTAAATAATACTTCCATAACATGACTACGATACGCAAGAAAATTCGTATACCTTGTCGTAGAATAAGTTAAATTATTGAATCGATTTCATTTAATTTTATTCCACCAAAAAAAATTTTGCATGTCTTCAAGTGATCAACTAATTAATTATAGTTGTCGGCGGCCCGGTAGCACAGTCGGTAGTGAACCTGTCTGCTGTGCCGAGGGTCGCGGGTTCGAATCCCGTAAGGGACAAATATTTGTATGATGAATATGAATATTTGTACCCGAGTCATGGATGTTTGTATCTATACAACGTGTTAATGAATTAACGCAAAACTAGAAAGTAGTTTGTTTAGAATCGATAGCAGAATCGAATTATCATGGTTTCAACATAGGTAATTTTTTTCAAAATTTTAATTTTTTTTTTCGTAAAATTTTTAATTTACTAAACCCGATGTCAACCCACCCCACGGGCACACCCACCCTACTTACTACTAAAACAAGATTATAAAAATGTATCCATGAGTAAGTTAGCGCTTTCTTTCAGTGCTGAAATGATAACAAATCATTTTTGCCTCTGAACTTAAAATGCGAATAACTTTAAATTTTAACTATCAAAATAATGAAATTATTGTTTCAATCTAATTCTTTTGTTATAAATCAGTTGGGGTGTATGAGGTTTTGCGTTAATTTATTAACACGTTGTATATGTATTCTATAACGTTGCCTAGTCATCATAATACAAGTCCAGGCTAGATTCTGGTACTTTAAATGTGACTAGATAATTTGTGTGACATTGTCCAAGATATTTATTTATTTATTTATTATAGTTGTGCTACTAATGAAAACGCAACGCAGACAAAACGCAGTCTGACTCCATTCTGCGCCTAACAATCTGTTTATGCCGTGTTTATTCCCATAGCTTCCACAACTAGATAAACTTTAGTAATTTAGATAACTTTGTTATTACTTTATGATAGATGACACTACGTCTCTGCATCCATCTGACTTGCGAAATCATTTTGCCACAATATCGTGGATCTACTATAAAATTTAAATGTCAAACTTTAATAGCTTGAAGGTTTCTTGGGCAAGAGATTCTTGTTACGAATTCAAGAACGTTAATAGATTTAGAGAAAGAAATACTACGTGTTATAATGCAATTTGAGAATTTTATGCATTTTATAAAATTGCCATGACATAATCTACCCCGATCCCATAGGAAAGTATTGTCAGATTTGTTAGAGCACCATTTACCACCATTGTCTGAATATGAAAACGTCTAACGTAATATGGGTGGGAACTGGGAATGCTTGGGTGGGAATGCAAGGAAAACTCGCAGATAAATTGGTATAGGTTATTTAATCAGATCTTACTTGATTAAATTACCGTATTACCTCAACTTTGCACTTAGGATTTCACTTCTTTTGGCAATGAAGTATTTTAGTGCACTGAAGAAATTGGCTTCATTTTTAGGGTTCCGTACCCAAAGGGTGAAAACGGGACCCTATTACTAAGCCTACGTTGTCCGTCCGTCCGTCCGTCCGTCTGTCCGTCTGTCCGTCTGTCCGTCTGTCTGTCTGTCCGTCTGTCCGTCCGTCGGTCCGTCCGTCCGTCTGTCCTACATATTTAGGGCTGTAACTTTTGAACCGTAATAGTTAGATAGTTGAAATTTTCTCAGATTATGCGTTATTGCGGCGGATTTGTTAACAAATAATAAAAATGGCAGAAAGTTAAAAATTAAGGGGGGTTTTCAACAAGAAACTAGTTTTTATCAACGTTTTTTCTTCACGCTCTATAGTAAAAACGGATATACATACAAGCGTCAAACTTAGTGTGATTATAGAGCAAACTCTACAGAATAACAACAAATATTAAAAACCGGCCAAGTGTAAGTCGGTCTCGCGCTAAAGGTCCCGGACAAAAAAAGTTTTTTTTCTATGTTAATAATGTTGTGTTCTGTGGTGGTGTGGTACGGAACCCTCGGTGCGCGAGTAGCCCGACTCGCACATGACCGGTTTTATTTACATCCATGTGTTTGGTCAGAGCTTATCAGTGTCCAGAATTTATTTTTGGAGAAGATAAGGGCTAGGTCGGTTTATGGTCTCTTGTCTTGTCGGGGGCAGGGATTTCAGCACCTTTAGCCCCCTCAATTTGTTTCTTATTGCTCCCAAAATAAAATATCACATGATGTATCCGTTTATATAATTGTCATACTAACATAATCCATTACTCTACGAATAAATAGGAAGTAGTTACCTATAATCTATCAATCTTCATCGATAATAGTGAGACCATTTTTTGTCAAGCTCAAGCACCATTGACATCCCGGCACCATTATTCAAGACGGCGCGTAACATTCGTAACAGTCAATCGAACTGAAGAACATAATAATTCAATAAACGAGGTAACATTTATAATACAAAAGCTAGGTTTTAGTTTAGGAATGTACTGGAATGGTTGGCGACATCGGAATTGAGCTTGAAATATTTATATTGGCCTCGGTCTTTTTGGGTTGTTACTGCAACACTTGCCTAGTATTGGAGACGCTTACTTGAGTCTATTTGGAGGTCTATATAGTGTCTTGTATTTTGTTGTATAACAAATTAATAAATAATATGAAATTGATACCACTGCCTGGCTTTATTACCAGTTTCAGTAACGTTTTTGTAAGAAAAAATTAAGAAAATATTATTGTGTCTTCTGGTCGATGGTAAGACATTCAAAATTTTCCAGCACAGTATTTTGCTACATGGATAGGACTACTGTAGCGTTCGTAAGCAAGCAAGTAAGATGCATATTCAAGGCAATGGCAAGTCGAAAAGTTTGAAATCTAATGAGTAATTTTGCTCAAATACTGATGAAATTAATTTTTTTAATTCTTCAAAATAGTAAAGAGATGGCGCAGGGCTTTTAATGCACAATGCACATGTACACGTACAGCAGGTAAAATCAACAAAACATTCGGTATTGTGCTATCTATGCGATTGAAAAACAAAAGTCTAAATATAATTACGCCATTCACAAACATTACTAGAAAAGGACAGTGCGTAGGTTAACATTTTGTAGGATCAGATCCAGTTCCAAATCGGTCTATACCCTGCATCTGCGCCCACGCAAGTCCAAACTATTCACCAGATATTAACTATTTTGCGTAATTTCTGTCCGAGGCAGGTCTTGCTAACAAACTGGACTACGCATATTTATTTGATGTAAAAACCAGTAACATAAATAACGCAATTACTATATATTTCAACTTCAAACTTATATAGAGCAGTGGTTTATTATGCCTGAGTAGCTCTGCGAGTGCTATTTTTGAATAACATACATAAGGCATGAAAAAGACGCAAGTAGAGAAATCATAGTAGACGGGCAGGATTATCAGCGATAGGTAGGTACACACAATGGCACCACACCAGACAATTAAGTCCAGAGCGGCACCAAAGGATGACTCTATCTTGGAATTTCGAATATATCGAAGATGATAGGAGGCCTAGGATCATCAACCTTTAAGAGTTACGGCATACCCAAGATGGAAGAGAACTCGTCTCGCAATCGAAGAACTGACACGGTATAAATACTGAGTTGGCATGGAAACACTATATTTTTTAGGTACAAATTAGCTCAGCGATGAAACTATAGATCAGGAGGAAATACGAGTCGTGTATTGTGTTCACAAGCGGCGACAGACTCGCTACCTGTAAGGAAGAGCAGAGTTTGATCAAAGTATTTGCACTGAAAACAGATGCACTTCTCATTCTTATCTAAACTATTATAAAACTGTAACATAAATGTGTCTGTACATTGAAGATATTTACAAAAAAAAAATTACGACATGGTTTTTACCTGTCCCTGATTCCAAATCACCAATTTTTGGATTTTTTGTACGTCTGTTTGTTTGTTTGTTTGTTCGAGTATCACGCAAAAACTACTGAACCGATTTTGATGAAACTTTTTTTGTTTGATAGCTTATCATCTGACTTAAAATCTGGTATATAATTTATGCGGACGAAATCGCGGGTAAAAGCTCGTATCCTTATAAAAGTGATGGAACGGGATTCCGCTACAATCAGAGAAGGAGTCTGTAGTGACACTAACCAATAGCTACCAAGGCCACAAGGAGGGATCATTGAGCGTATTAATCATCTAAGTTACAAGTTGTTACCAGGGCCGGATTTAGGATCTATCGACCCCTAAAGCTCATATTGTGGTGCGGGCCCCTCTGGTAGTACTCCAAGACATACGGTGGCCGAGGGTCATCCTCCAGATTCTTGCTTATTGTGCATAGTATTTCCAATTTCTTCGGGAGTTGAACTGAACTTTGAGTAACAATAAAAAAATAGTGAATCTTAGCAATGAATGTCCAAACTAAACAATAATTATCTAAAAATAAAACAATAGTAGATATCACAATTTTCTGCGATATCTACCATAGTAATTTTTATTTTATTTTCCATGTGGCACGGGCCCCTAGGCGCGCGCCTATGTAGCCTATGCTTAAATCCGGCCCTGGTTATTACCATCATTAGTACTTGATTAGTGTAAACCAGTAGGCTGTACAAGATCCTTGACCGATCGCGACCCAGTTGCCCGACTGCAGACAAAAGAAGGAAGTGCCATTTCGTTGACGCTTGCATCATCTACATTGTTACGTTGAACAACTTTTGTTTCCCTTGCTCAAAAGTTTTGAGCGTAGAAAATTACAATGCGTAGTAAAACCATAGCTAGAAGGTTAGTCGAATTAGTACTAATGATAAGTAATTATACTGGGTGGAACATAACGACCCACTTTCCCGAAAATGTCATACTGTGTTCCCTTGTACTACATTTTCTCAAAGAACAATGTTGACATCCGTTATCAAGATATAGCTCATCAAAGTTTAATCCTTAAATTCAGAAGATCAACCCCAATCAGCTTAACGGGTCAATAACATTATACTTACAAGCGTGTTAAAGGTTTGGTAAAGTTACCTCAATAGAGACAAGGTTTCCTTTGGATTGTCTTTATGTAATGGGTCGACCCACCGGGACCACGGGTAACGACTAGTCTTTATTATAGCTAATAAGCTAGCCACCTGACACAACTTCGCTTCGTCCTGAATTATGTTATGACCTTATGACTAGGGGTGCATGAAGAGAGCATCCTCGAGCGACGAACTTTATACCATGAATTTTCACTATACGTTACTACTGTAGAAAGTTGCGACGCCAATTTTGTATGACAGAATTAGTTCTCAACGTAACCACTAGGAGCGCTGTACGAAATTCAATACAAGATTTGTAGTAAACAAAAGTTGTTTTACTGTAGTATACTACAGTCATCATCATCATCTCAGCCGACGGACGTCCACTGCTGGACATAGGCCTCCCCCAAGGATCGCCATAGCGACCGGTCCTGCGCTGCCCTCATCCATCGTTTTCCCGCCGCCTTCACCAGGTCGTCGGTCCACCGTGTGCGGGGCCTACCCACGCTGCGCTTTCCGGTACGTGGTCGCCACTCGAGAACTTTTCGGCCCCATCGGCCATCGGTTCTGCGAGCAATGTGCCCCGCCCACTGCCACTTTAGTTTAGCAAATCTTTGGGCTATGTCAGCTACTCTGGTTCTTCTGCGGATCTCTTCATTTCTACAGTAAAACTACAGTTATACTACAGTAAAACAACAATATATTCGACGCACCCTGTGCAATCAGCAATCACGTAGATCCCTCTGGAAGCCCTCTCTCACGAATAAGTGCGAGAGGAAGTGGCTCATACGCTACCAAGCAAGCCTATTGGTAGAATTATCGAATGCTGATTCGTAAATCTCTTCACCACGATGACAAGTCAAACTAATTGACATGTCAACAAGTGGACAGAGAAGAAGACTAGAGTTATGGTTATGATACATCGACGGCGATCTACAGTTGTTCATACATAAAGCAAGATTAGTATGGGACGCCGTACACATCCTTTAGCAGAGACGTGGCGAATTGCCTCCCATAATAATCTTGCTTTGGGTATGGACAAAACGTCGATCACCTTCGATCAATGTGTCGTAATCTTGCTACAACTGTACTCTCAAAAAGGTATAGCAAAGATTCTGCCGAACCCAAGAATAAAGACGATCCTAATTCTATGATTGTTGAATCGATCATACTTTACCATCAAAATTCACTTTCACAAACAAAATATCTTTATTTAGATGTGAAATCTAAAAGTCTATAAATTGCGGAAAAACGGATATCGATTTCGAGAGACCGCTTAATTTAACTGCTTGTTAACTAACGACCGGTTTAGAACAGTTCATAGTTATTACCAGCGATAATGAGTTTTAAAAAATCTGCATATTGTAGTAGGTAAGTTAAGTATACAGGCGTAAACGATTTCTCTGATAAATTAATAATGAGTTGTAAAATATTTACATGGTATCAAATAGTTCTAGATTCCTCTAAAGTTTGTATACAGGGTCCTTCTTAATATGCTGACAATTTTTTAAGATGATGATCCGACCATCAAACTGAACAGCTTTCTCTATGGGACCAACGTCGAAATCGCGAAAAAAAAACAGCTGTCCCATACATTTGGCTCAAGTAGGTTTGCAGTTGGAGCCGTAGATTTTTTTTCGCGTTTTCGATGATGGTGTCACAGAAATTTTTTTTCAGTTTGACGGTCTGATCAGCCTCTTATAAAAGTGTCAGCATATTAAGAAGGACCCTTAGCCTAGTAAATGTAAACATTTTACCTTGCAAAAGGTCCGGTATCCACGATTTTTTTATATGTTATACGGGTATAGGTCCTTATTAAAAATCCAAGTTTTCGACCTTGAGGTGCTGCCGCGGGCTCTGCCATGTCCATAAAAGAACGAAAATTTCGAAGATTTTTCAGTTTTCATTATTTAAAATCTAAACCTTAGGTTTTAGAGTCAAATTATGTTTTAGAGGAATTAAGAGCACTAAATGCGCTACAGTTTGGTTTTTGAGTCATCTTTTTATAATGTATAGTTACCGAGATACAGCACTTCAAAATAAGGGCAGTTAGGGCTAATTCCTAACTGCCCTATGCCTGTGGGTGCAGAAAAGCTGGGCTCTAGAGGGTTTTTTGTATGTAGGTAATCTCTGGAAGTACCAAACCGATTCGTAAAATTCTTTCACTGATAGAAAGCTACACTATCCCTGATTACCATAGGCTACATTTTAATTTGTAAAAAAAACTCTGTTCGATATCTAAGTATTTGTTTACCAATTGACATTTGCTGAAAATTTACAAGTGTCGCATCTTATGGTTCAAAAAACATATTGTAGCGCATTATTTATACTTCTTCTGAACACCTTCACAGTGAAACCTAACCTCTCCATACTTTGAGGTGTTGTATCTTGGGAACTATTCAGTATATAAAGATGATTCAACTATCAAATTGTAGCGGATTTGGTCTTCTTTAAAGCTTTAGTGAACAAGTTTGCTCTAAAACCCAACGTTTAAGTTTTACTGAAAAAGTCTCAAAATTTTCGTTGTTTTATGGTCACACCAGAGCCCGCGGCAGGAACCCAAGGTCGAAAACTTGTATCTTTATTAAGGACCTCTACCTGTATAACATACCCAAAAATCCCGGATACCCTACCTTTTGTAAGGTACGGTATCATTTTCCAAACAGATTTACTGAACTACCTGTATAACGAAGCTACAAGAAAGCTGACCAAGTAAGTATAATGTAGACGCAAACAATCTCTAGAATAGAGCGTCGGTAGCGAGTTGCAGAGTGTTATTGAAACTCAATCATGAGGGTCCGGGTTCGAATCCGCACGGGCGACATGCCATGTTCAGAACGACCAGGAAAATAATACTGATGGACCAGACTGATGAAATACTGACCGTGTAACCTCCCTCTTAGAAGTTGAACGCTGCGAATCGTGCTAGAGGGTGCAATATATTGTTGTTGTTTCGTCTCACAGCACGCGCGCCCGCGCCGGCAGCCGCGTCTATGCAGGCTCTCTACCGCACTATTTTGTGTTTTGTACGTAGTGTAGTTATGGGTATATAGGGTGCGTCACATGTGTACAGTCAAATGCACTTTCTCCAAAAATACTACTTTGAACACTAGAAAAATCTCAATCAATCATTCATTCTTTCATGATAATGACCTCAAACAAAGCCGTAAAGAGCTCCGTCCCCGCACAAGCACAAAAGATTTAGCCGATACAGGGCTAGCATGGAGTGGGCGAACAACTGTTATACCACTTGACTTGACAGCCCAAACACAAGCGACATAGTTTGAAGACATTGTTCCACTTGCGCGACATGTTTTGACTCTTTTTAGATTGTGTTGTGACAAGACAGTTAGATTCGGTCTCATACGTACCTGCAAGCCTTCATACATTCCTAATATTATCGCCTTCATAATGTCTTACATTTATGCTCACGCATTATACCACAGCGTCAGGCAGAGACTATACAACGTGTTAATAAATTAGCGCAAAACCTCATATACCCCAACTGATTTATAACAAAGTAATTATATTGAAACAATAATTTCATTATTTTTATAGTTAAAATTTCAAGTTATTCGCATTTTAAGTTTTGAGGTTAAAATGATTTGTTATCATTTCACCAATGAATGAAAGCGCTAACGTACTCATGGATACATTTTAAGAATCTTGTTTTGGTAGTAAGTAGGGTGAGTGTGCCCGTGCGGTGGGTTGACATCGGGTTCAGAAAATATTTTTTTTTTTATAAAAATGTATTTAATATTTTGAAAAAAATTACCTATGTTGAAACCATGATAATTCGATTCTGCTCTCGATTCTAAACAAACTACTTTCTAGTTTTGCGTTAATTCATTAACACGTTGTATAGCCCGCCAATGCTACTATTCTAAGTTCTAACCTCAGAGGAAGGATCGTTCTAACACAGCCATCTTTCTTGTTTATTCATACAAAATCGTTAGAGCCGTTTTCAAGAACGCAATTACAGATACAATTATAAACAAATATTGCTCGTTTAATAGTATGGGATGTGCAAAATATTTGCACTACAAAACAAATTTTGCAGTCAATTTGGAATTCTTAACAAATATACATTAACAAAAACTGTTTTAGTAATTAAAATTACACGCAGTCACCTTGATGACAATTCAACAAACGCTAAAATTATCATAAGCAGCTGCGACAAGGCGACAAACGAGTTTTCCTTTCATAAGGTAGGTTATCTCACTAATAAATTTGACGATAGTGACTGTTGACTGACAGGTTCCGGGTTCGATTCCCGTACGAGGTATTAATAACCAAAATATGTTAACCATATTGGGGCAATGTCGATGAAACTTGCTTTTAAAAGTTGTATTATCTACTGTAGAGACTGTAACGGTATATATTTAAAGTGTGCAGAAAGGGGGTGATCGAAAACGCTCGCCAATTAAGTTTTCTTCGAATTTATTGTTTTACAATAAATACAACGTGAAAAATACCAAATTCTTCAGATACAGGCGAAAATTTTGGGAAGACGAATGCCTGGTAGAAGAAGGACTTCCTGGCTTAAGAACCTGTGTGAATGGTTCGATATGAACTCTACCTCACTATTTAGGGCTACAGTCTTCAGAGTCTGGGGGTCTACTCCGCGGGATTCGAACTTCGCAAATGCGTGAACATTTTCGTTCCAATGTCAACTCTATTCCAATGAAGTGCGGACCGAAACAGTGGCGATATAGTGAACATCGAAAGTGCGGGTAGAGGGCCTGAATAACACTAATGATAGCAAACCTCCGATAGGAGATGGCAGTACAAGAAGAAGAATGCAACGTATACGCAATGCAATGATGTTCATGGTAATCGAAATTACCTACCTAAATGTTTACAATCTACAATCAGATGTGAACTGCAGGGCAAAGGGGAAATCAAACAAATTGCAATCTAAATAAGGAGAACATTTTTCAATTTCATCGCAATACATGGTGTAAGTAACAGCCTAGCAAATACTGAAACGGTGAACTCAGACCATCAAACTGAACAACTTTCACTGTGGTGCCTACATCAGGAAACGCAAAAAAAATCAGCTGTCCCATACAAAACTGCTGTACTTACATACCCGACAAAAATGTATGTGTGTTGTTCAGTTTGATGGTCTGAGTTCACCCTTTTAGTATTTGCTAGGCTGTCACTTACACCATACATTTTCCCACAATGGGATACCTACATAACTTAACGTTTAATCTGAATTAAAATTCTAAAGGCACTATATTTCAATGTCATCTCACTCCTGAACAAAACTGAAAGGTCGTTTGACTATAAACACGGAAGGCCTCGATGAATGCAAATAATTGTGAGCACAGGTGAGGAGACTATCAATATCTCTCCAATTACCTCCATTGTTCCACATATACATACATACATACAGACATACACGCATCTGTAACCTTATTGTGGTGCTAGAGTGCTTTCACACAGAGTGACGGGAACGCTGCGTTTTTAGAAGCACTTTGCGATTCTTAGCAAAAGATTTGCTTTTAAATGCTGACTGTTTAAGAAGTTTGTTTGAATGTAATACTTAGTTTTTCATGTTAAACAAGCATAGTAAATCGGTTAGCTAAACAGGTTTCTGATCGTGCAGACATGACCGTGAAGATTTCTACAAAATTAACAACTATTGCATCACCAGAAAGTGTGACTGTGACTTCAAGTTTATTATTGTTTTTTGCTATTACCTGTCAAGCATTTGCGATTATGTCGAATCCTTAATCCGGAGCAGACGGACGGATTTTGTCTGCAGAAACGTTGTCTGCACGATGGAACTCTACGGATGTGTGCGTTTAGGTGACATCTGTGATTAATTCTATAGGTACTCAGGCGGCGTGTCCACGGGTACCCACGGCTAAACGTTTTCTTCTACCCCTTTTCCCCTCTATTTGTTGCATCGTACCAAGTGTCTACAACATATTGTTCTTTCTCACTTCACCACTGAAATAGGCATTAAAAAATTGGATTATATTTCCTTAGCTTTCTCAATAATCCAACTAACAAAACCGCCCATGTGAACTAGCCTTAACATTAAGACGATGCGTAAGGTCTCACCGGACAATTATTCGATTAATTATGTCCAAATACAATGTGTTTACAATAGCGAGCTGGCGACCCGCGGCGAGCGGTCGAGGCCGGTCGCAGACGCAGCGTTGCATGACTCATGTGTTGGCGCTTTTATAATGTCACTTTTTTTGTTATTTTATTTTATAATAATACATAACTTGTGTAGTTGGGAGGACGTAATACAAGAGCATCGGTGGCGCGTTGCGGAGAAATATGGACACCCAATTATGGAGGTCCGGGTTCGAATCCGCACGGAAAACATGCCATGTACCAATGAGTTTTTCTAACTTATGTACGTAATACCTACTGCTCTCAAACGGTGAAGGAAAACATCGTGATGAAACCTGCATGCACTGAAGAGGAAATTCTGATGTGTATGTGAAGTCTACCAATCCGCATTGGGCACGCGTGGTGGACTAATGCCCATACACACTCCCTGAGGGTAGACTAGACCTGTGCCCTGCAGTGGGACGTTTATAGGCTGATGATGATGATGATGATGAATACTTAGGTATGAGGATATAAACCTTTAGCATTGCATTCGGTGAGAAAGAGATCGAACATGTTGTAGCGATGATTCCCAGCGAAATATTGAAAAGTGTTTACTCTAATTATGTGTTATATTATAATGTGTGAGCAGGACAACAATTTACGTAAAAGAAAATTGTGTTTTTCAACAATTTTTGTTTTTTCTTTACCTATCTTAAAAAATAATAACGTGACTACAGGGTGTAAGGAAAAGTATCATACTCAACCCATCAAACTGAACAACTTTTACTATGGGAGCAAAACTGTCAGAGCAAAAAAATCACCTGTTCCATACAAAACTGCAATACATACTCGATTCAAACGTAATGAACAGCAGATTTTTTTTTTCTTCTGACTTGTTTGCTAGTAAAAGTTGTTCAGTTGGTGGGTAGAGTATGTGGTTTAAAGGATAATGATACTTTTCCTAACACCCTGTAGTAATATTGCCATCTTATTTTTTGATTTACTAGTCTTAAAAACCGCCTTTTTGATTTCCAAATATTTATTCAACAATCAGCAACCAAATTAGCGTAGTCAGACGAAGGATAAAAAATTTACCTTTGCGTTATTATTTATTTATAAATTCCTGTCCACATGCATGCTCGTTTCACGGTATAAATTGCGAGCTGTCACGACATCTGATACGCCATAATGTTGAAAACTGTGACTTTTTGTGAAAATTAAAGGGTTTTTTATGAGCGTGCACTGAATTATGTGTAATTCGGAGTTTTATTGAGTTGTTTAATTTCACGTTGTGTTATTTGCAGAGTTGATAACTTGTGGATTCCGCGGAAGTTTTCTGCGGCCATAGCATGGCAGCGTGATAAAGCGCGATCGCGTTTTAGCTCTCTTTCTATTAGCTCGAGAACGAACGAGAAATTAAAAGGCGCGATATAGCCGCATCGTGCTACGGCCGCTGCTGTCCCATCGTCGTACTCGTATCCTGTCGTATCTAATAATGTTAAAACATTGTGGAATAGAGCGCCACTGTAAACTTTGTTGTTTGGGGGTGCTTCAGACCAGTTCCATACATTTGGGTCCAAAACTCCAGAGGCCATTGCCATTTTCTTTGGAACAACCATGGTCTAAAAAAACAAGGTCTTCTATTCCCAGAGTGACACAAGCCTACGTCACAAAAAAATGGCCGCTAAACATGGTAAAAGGGTATGATGATGATGACGTAGGCTTGTGTCAGTCACGTGGTCAGTCACGTGATCGGAAGAGAATACCAGGCGCAGTATATTATTGTACCATGGGAACAACCATTTAAAAAAAAATTATGTTATGCATTCAAGTTTACACCCTGTACCTACTGTAGAGAATTGTGTTTTATTTTTATTTAATAATCGTGGTACTGTAGGTACTTATAATGACAACACCCACTAACTTTTTCGATATTGATGAGAGCGATAGGATAGTAAGCTTGTAGCTTGTAGCAGCTCTCTATCGGTCAAAACGTGAACTTTCTTACCTGCAACAAAAAAAAGATATCATTAGTTTAACATAATTAGATAAAAACTTGTACAATTTGTAGACAATCATTACATCAACTAAATGCTCATTCATATTGTCTACAGGGTGTAACAAAACACCCTAGTAATACTTAAGGGGGTGCTTCAGACCATCAAAATGAACAACTTTCACTATGGAGCCAACTTCGAAATCGCGAAATAAAAATCACCTGTTTCATACAAAACTGCAATACCGACTTGACTCAAATGTATAAGACAGCTGATTTTTTTTATTTTTTCTCGATGATGGCTCCATAGTGAAAGTTGTTCAGGTTGATGGTCTGAAGCACCTCCTTAAGTATTACTAGGGTGTTTTGTTACACCCTGTAGAAGAAATCGCTTCCTAGCTATGAGACCACGTGTTTATATAGGTGTATGCGCCTTTTTGAAAATTTTTACATTAATTTTGACGAAAATCGTAATGATGGCTTGATGGCAATCAAAAATATATCAAACTACAAAAATTACGATAAAAACAACAAAATAAGATACAAAATCGATTAACACGTAACGACAACCTATAATTCACTCGCTCATTGCATCACCGATCAATATCTCGATAATTGCCATCGGAATCGATACCGATCCTTAATCGATAAAGGCCGTATCGATTAGTCACTTCGCTGTACCTATATCTTCATTCAGATTAACTATTTGTTTGTCCTTCGTTTAGGACAATGCGGAATTGTTTGTTTTTGTAATGTTCTTATGTGGTTGGTTACACACTTTAAGTTAAATTACAGATGCTATTACATCTCGGCATATGTTGCTTCCTGTGATCTCTACACTTTAATAAAAATACAAATAATAAATTAGGCAATGTATGCCGAAATCGGGCCTGAAGGCCGGCCGCCTACCGAAAACCTGAGCTGCGGTCACAATAAAAATCAAGATAGATTTTCTATCAGCAGTTGAGATTTACAGGATAATTGTTTATAAGGACAGAAGGTATATTTGATTGATTGATTGATTGACAGAAGACCAGAAAGTTTAACCAACTTCAAAATCACTATGAAGAATCAGCTTTTCCATACAAAACTGCAGTATGTAAACAAGTACTTTACACTACTACACTACTCCCACCCACTACACTATTCGACTCAAATATAATGAAACAGCAGATTTTGTCACAATTTCGAATTTGGCGCAACTGAAACCTTAAACTTAATTATACTCCTAATAATATTAAGTTAATGACTGAAACACACACAAAATCCTATGGAAGCAGCCACGTAACGAAGTCCGAACTTCGTTGAGTCCATACTAAAATTTAGTCTTGATAGCTGGAGTTGGAGGTCCATTATACAATGTGATTGTGTACAACCTTAGCAACATCATTGTAAAATTACTTATATGTGTATATACATGTATGTTTGTACCCATACGAATATGAATATTAGAAATGTAAATCAAGCTGAAAAAGTGGCACCAAAAAAACTGTACTGTGTTCTAAAGTTCTTTAAAAACATTACCTTGATGCCAAAACTCATTCGTATGTCATGTTTCATTATCATTAGGTGCCAAAAATTATGTGGATTTCGTTTAGAGTTACTCTAAGAGTAATTCAGATGCGATAACATTTCGGTATATATTGCTTCCTGTGATCTCTACACTTTAAAAATACTGTACTCTTAAGAGTAACTCTAAACGAAATCCACATAATTTTTGGCACCTAATGAAACATGACATGTATGAGTTTTGGCATCAAGGTACAGTTTTTAAAGAACTTTAGAACACAGTACAGTTTTCTGTAGCGATTCTTATTCCCTTGATAGTTGTACCCTTTTTAGCCTTGGTAGCCCGGTCCCTTGGAAGGCTGGCTTTGTCCACAGGTCCAACACAAAAAGGCCCCTTCGAAACACTTTTATCTAAATGCAATCGTCAGCCAATATACGTCCCATTGCAGGGCACAGGTCTACCCTCAGGGAAGGTGCATGAGCGTTAGTCCACCACTCGTGCCCAATGGGGATGGTAGACTTCACATCGCATCGAAATTTCTTCTTCAGCGTATGCAGGGTTTCCTCACGATGTTTTCCTTCACCGTTTGAGACCAGTCGGTATTAGCATACATAAGTTAGAAAAGCTCATTGGTAAATGGCATGTCGTCCGTGCGGATTCAAACCTGGACCTCAAGATTGAGTTTCCATAGTTCTCCGCAACGCGCTACCGACGATCTCCTCAACCTCTAAATGCAATGGGATTCTTTTATTGATGGTAGTTGTAACAATGTTTCTGGCCACCCCGAAGGAAGCATTAGTGGTAAAGTAGCAAGGTAGTGCGCAGCGCAGGTAGCGAACTGTATCAGTTAGCACACTGCGCTGCGCCTACGCATGCGCGCACGCCTACACCACACCGCACCGGCCCGTCGACCTTCGCTGCCCAGTCCGATGCTTATCTCCCTCGTGTTTAGAAGAGTTATGTTTTAAACTCGGAAGTTAATGTCAATTATTAATCATCAGTGCTTGAAAGCCTTTCAGAAACGGTAATTTTTTTTTTCTTCTATCTATCTATCTGCGTATTAGCATAACGCCTCTTTCCCAGTGGGGTAGGCAAAAACCATAATGCGCGCCATTTACTACGATCCTTACGTGCTTACTCTTTTGGCTCATGCACATCCATACATCTCATCATACATGCCCGTCGGTTTCGAGTACCCCGCACCTCCCCTTTTTGTAGGACGCAACTGATTTGATCAGCATACGTCCTACGAGGGCGCACTCTGCCGACTAATACTAATCTGTATTGTAAGGATTATGATACGGTTTTCACTAATAAAAAGACATCTGTCTTTTTATTACGAGGAAGGCTTGTGTACCCGTGCGAAGCCAGGTCGGGTCGCTAGTTAATTAAGTATATTTGAGCTTAATGGAGTTTTCAGGATGAAATGACTTCTTCTACAAAAATTATGTAAGTATATTGAACAGTTCAAATGAAAAAACCCGTTCAAGAGTAAGTGACCTAAAGAAAAAGCAACAAGCACCTATGTAATAGTCTCTGCTTACCCCAGTGGGCGTAACAGCTAGTTGCCACATGTAAATTGATATCTAATTATAATAAACTGACGCGTTCACGTGGTTTTTATAGCATGTAAACGTTTTTATAGCTCCTTGACTATTGGTCTAGTTAGTGGGAATGTTGCAGGTGGCTTTTTGAGTTTAAGCAGTTTGTCTTTTTAGAAATTTTTTATAATATTTACCTACTCGATTAGGCAAAAGTTATTAGATAATACAGGGTGTTACGATACACAGTTGCATTACTATAATGTGTGATTGTACTCATGATACTGAACCACTTTTCCACAGAAACGGATAAGGGAAATTCGGAAATCAGTGTAGACCCCTATCTATAAAGTATGTAACGCATTTAAGTTTACACCCTGTAGACGTATTCTGATTCCAAATACGAAACTAATCCTAAGTGGACAAACCCACTAGCAAAACATAGTTTTTTTTTTATTAATGGACTCTTGCTTGTGCGTTAGCACTGCATTTCCGCCAGTGTCAAGTAGTTTATGTGAGAATCTATCCCAATCTCAGGGATTGTTTTTGATCAAGAACAAGAAGAGATTGAGGATTGCGGAGCCTCGTGGCAGGCAAAAACGCGATGCGCAAACACCACGCGAGACAAGTGCTCGTGTCAGAACCTGCAACGTGACTCCAACATAGTTAATTATAATGAACTAACGCAATAGTCGATAACACTAAAGTTATACTTTAATTTGATGAACATTTAACAACATCGTAAATAAAAATAACATTCACTTATGAAATAATGTTACGAAACGCGAGCGCGTGCTGAATGAAATATTTAGTATTTAAATCGATATTTTATCGTAAATTACTATGTTTATGTGAAGAAATTATTACTACGAACTGCATTTTTATGGACTTTACCCTGACATTACTGTTTACCCCCCCTTTTGAAATAATAGGTACTGCGCAAAGGTACCGTCGGAGTCGGATCGGAGTCCAGTGGCGCCCTCGTCACAATAATAAAGATTTCTCAATAAAGAAAGCCTAAATTAAAAAAGTGCTCAACAGATAAACTACAAAAGCCTTCAAGCTATTTTCATATAATATCTACTTTATAGGTTTTTTAAAGATCTAAAACATACAAATTTTGAAAAAAGAAAAAAACGTTTTTATTCGAAATTATCTAAAAGTGTAATGTTTAGAACCTATAAAAGTATTGTATAACAATAGCTTGAAGGCTTTTGTAGTTTATCTGTTGAGCACTTTTTAAATGTAGGCTTTCCTTATTGAGAAATCTTTATTATTGTGACGAGGGCGCCACTGGACTCCGATAGCCCTCTTAATTAAAACTGGTACCAGAGGATCTGCTCAAGGCAAGACACAGACTTCACGGAACGACTGGTAAGGCAAACTAAGACATTTGCACTAGAATATACAAGATTTATCAGCCAATCAAACTGAACAACTTGCTCTGGCCTACTCTCAAAGAGGGTTGATGTTAGTTAGTCCACCACGCGTGCCCAATGCGGGTTGTTGACTTCACATACGCATCGGAATTTCATCTTGAGTGTAGAGGGTTTCCTTCACCGTTTGAGAGCAGTCGGTATCACATACGGCTTCGAACCTGGACCTCAAGATTGAGTTTCCATACCATAGGTCTCCGCAACCCGCCACAGATGCTCTATAGGGTCCTTCTTAATATGCTGACACTTTTTTAAGGGGATGATCAGACCATGACACTAAACCACTTTCTCTACGGAGCCAACATCGAAATCGTGAAAAAAAATTCAACTCGTCCATACAAAACTGCAAACCTACTCGAGCCAAATGTATGGGACAGCTGATATTTTTTCCCGATTTCGATGACGGTCTCATAGAGAAAGCTGTTCAGTTTCATGGTCTAATCATCCCCTTAAAAAAGTGTCAGCAAAGGACCCTGTATACAAGGTGTTACAAAAATACAAATAAACATTTAAGGGGGTGGTTAAGACCATCAAACTGAACAACTTTCACTATGGGACCAATATCGAAATCGCGAAAAAAAAAATCATCATCATCATCATACCAGCCGATAGACGTCCACTGCTGGATGTTGGCCTCCCCCAAAATGAGGAGATTTGCCATAATCGCCATGATACGATGCGTTTGTGATGTGCCATACTAAACTACAGATCTACTCGAGCTAAATGTGTGGGACAAAAGATTTTTTTTTCGCGATTTCGATGTTGGTCCTATAGTGAAAGTTGTTCAGTTTGATGGTCTAAACCACCCATTAAAAGTTTTCCATTTTTATTTTTACTTCTGTAACACCCTGTATATAATTGCCTACACAACTCGTAAGTCTCGTAATGTCGTTTGTGCAGACGACGACTAAAGTACTAGTATATCTCTCATAGAAAAGCTAAAGCTTCGTCCGTGTGGTGTCGGCTAAGAATAGCACCACCCCATTTCCTCCCGTGGGTATCGTAAAAGGCAACTAAGGGATCTACTGGAGGATGGGCAGCAGCATCCTCTGAGTACACACATTCAATCCAACTGTGATCGCCAACCCGCCTGCCAAGCGTGGCGATTATGGCAATTCCCCCCATTTTGGGGGAGGCCTATGTCCAGCAGTGGACGTCTATCGGCTGTTAAGAAGAGCTAAAAGACTTCGTAAACGATGATACTGCGGTAAGACACCTTTCCTAGATTGTCACAATTGAACGAAAACACTTAACATCAGATCTTATATGAAATAACTTTCATCTTACTCGTGATCGAGCAATTTGTCGCGTCTCGTAGGGTAGAGGTGCCTGTCGCGTCGGTGACCCGGGGCGCTTTATGACGCTAATACAAAACGTAAGGGCACGCTCTTTCTTGTTAGTATGAGTTACGTCATTTTATGAAATGGTCTTTGGTTTAGAACTAGACTCAAAACCTAAAATCATGTTGAAATAAACGAGGAGAAACTAACCGAGAGGCGAATATATCAATACTACTAGTAAAAACTTTTAATAGGGGAGCGGACTGTATTAAATATATAATTTAGTTTTATCTTTTTAGTAAAAAAAATATTTGAAAATAACGCTATACCGTAGAAAGAGAAGGTACTAGAAGGAAGCAAGTGTCTTGTCATATTCACTCAATAAGAGATGCACATAGCAAATTCGCTCTAGTTAAAAAAGGAGATCGCTACCTTATTGCTGTCCTTATCGGCGTAACCACTTTTTTGTACTGACTTCAGCTGACTTCAAGGTTGTCACTTCATATAAATTGTATAGGATTTTATGACTATCGCTATCTCATACACGGTTACACTGACATTCCGTCTACCAGAGTAAGCGAAAAATTGTTCGTCTATGCGCTATACTCACATTTTTAGTTTTTTATTTAAAAGTAGAATGCTATTTTTAATAACATGATGATCTATAAAAAGTAATGAAAAGTTGATGACGTCACAAAATTTTTACTAAATACCCACATATTTAGTAAAAATTTTCATACATCGCGCGCGTTTTGACGTTCCATTAAAAGTTGCTAATTTGACGAATTGTCCGATCTCCTATTGGCTAAGATTGTACTAAGTATAGCATTAACAGAACTATTGTGGTGATTGTAAGCTTTAAGTTTTCGAATAAAATAAAAATAAAATTTCACAAAACTAATCATATTCGTGGGGATAATTTCGTGCAGAGAGGCCACCATTCTTATTTCTACAATAACATACTTACTAGTTTTGTAAAAGTCACTCATAATACTGCTATAGAACTAGTTGTTCATGAATTTTAAGCTCGTTAGAGAACTCAAAAAAACTTTCCATCTTATTTTAACAACTCACAAACAATAATAAACAAATTAATCGTAATCGTTTAGATCCAGCGAAAGTGTCGACGGGTCTACGAATGCGATGAATCGATTCTAACGCGTCGATTCGTCTCGCTTTAATCGATTATCAGAAGCGATCTTTATCGACAAACGAGTGCCCATGAAAGTAGCCTGGGGCACAATTTAATTATGAATTTAAAAATAAATTATTCAATACGTTCGCGTGTGAAAACGAAATTGAATGTAAATTTAAAAAAAAGGAGATAAATTTATCGACTGCCTTAAGGCAAGACATTGATAACTTCATAATTGCTTCTTGAAGGTGTGAAAGAGATATGTTTCTTCATAATGGAATGGTTATAGAATCAGAAATAAAGTATCTACCTACCCTACCTACCACCAAACTTAATACCTACCTACAATACCTACCTAACGATAGGGACCGACCGGCCTTAGAATAGTATTCCCCTCTGCCAAGGTATAAGATCAACTTATCCAAGGCATTTATAAAAACTACTCAAGTAATCGATTTTTGACTGTTATGAGTATACCATACAGTCACTTTTTTTGTCCATTTATCTTCGTTCATGCGTGCTATATGACCAGCCCACTTCCATTTGAGTCTCTTACAGTGTTCTAAGGCGTCTATGACATTTGTTGTTATAATAGCTATAAATAAGACTAAATTAGTGCCTACTAAACTTCATAGGTATTCCCGCAAAAATTTTATGAAACGTCATAAAATATACCTATGATGTCACATTCACCACAACCGGATAAGTTCTTAATAGCTTATCTGACAGATCATTTCACTTATTTCTGTCAGTTACCTATGCTATCAAGAACTCATTCAGAAGTGGTGAAATAGGCCCTAAGAACAGCACCAACCACGGGTATCTGGTTATTCAGACATAACTCTGATAAACTGATAATTAGTGTGGTTACCGGTTACGGTAACTCTTCCAATCGTTGCAGTTTTGTTTTCCGTATGTTTTAACTGATTCTGATTCAGGAAAACATCGTGATGAAACCAGCATACGCTGAAGAAGAAATTTTGATGTGTATGTGAAGTCTACCAATCCGCATTGGACACTCGTGGTGTACTAACGCCCATACACCTTAGGGTAAGTCATACCTTGAGGGTAAGTCTGCACTGCAGTGAGACATTATTATTATTATAGCCTTTTATTTCCTTTTTATACAAATTCACAATTTCATTAAATAAAAATAAAAATTAATAACAATTAGGTACATTTCATTTAAGGCATGCAAAAAAATTTTATTCAGATATGTTATTATAAAGTTAATTACATAAATTCTTATTTATATAAAGGACCTCTCAACGAGTAAAGGCCTCCTCCATATTTCTCCAAATGTTTCTATCTTTCGCTTTTAAGATCCGTTCTTTCCAGCTATTTTGTTTAATTCGTCTGACCATCTCTCTTTAGGTCTTCCCCTTTTTCTTTTAGTGGATAATCCTGCCCATACAGTCACTTTTTTTGTCCATTTGTCTTCGTTCATGCGTGCTATATGACCAAGCCCACTTCCATTTGAGTCTCAGTGTTCTAAGGCGTCTATGACATTTGTTGTTTTTCTTATATAAAACAAGATTATTAAAATGTTTCTATGAGTACGGTATCGCTTTCATTCATTGCTGAAATGATAAAAAAATCATTTTTGCCTCAAAACTTAAAATGCGCATAACTTTAAATTTTAACATCAAAAATAGTGAAATTATTGTTTCAATCTAATTATTTTGTTATAAATCAATTGGGATGTATGAGGTTTTGCGCTTATTCATTAACACGTTGTATAATATACTCTGATAATGAGGATTATACTCAAAAGATTTTGTGTATACAAAAATTCACTATTCAAGCACTTATCGACCTTACTGTAGTCGTGGAAATGATACGACAAAGTAGTCTATCACGATCCTTAATTAAAATATAAGTTTCAAGATAATGAAGTCTTACGGAACATAAGATAATAAATCAATTTGGGTAGTTCACGAGCACAAGATTATTGCATCAAAATGAAACATTGAAACTAATTGAACTGTCGCTGACCGAGACGATCAATCTGAGAGATCGATGGTTTCGAGGACCTTGGAGGAAGCTGAATGACTTCATATTGGCGACGCTGGAGGATTTATTACGGACCTAGTAGTGGTAGTGGCAGTACCACTGTGGTGTACCCGCGTATCGTCGTCGCACGCGCAGACCATGAACGTACCGTATAGTCCGAGATCCGACCGTAAAATTATGCACCTATTTCATAGGCGAACGAAATGTGATTCTGGTGTATGTTTACACAGGGGTTAATTCAACGCCGCCAAGTTGCCTAGAAAAATCTTGCCGCAAGTACCTTTTCCATTATAATTTTTGGAATAACTTTTTCCACGTGTCTGTTAGGGAAGTGAATTAGGTGCCATCGGAAGGAGACAGATCTAAAGTACTGAAAAAACTAGGGTTGCCACGTCTCAGTCTGCCGCAACCATAGGGTTGCCAGGTTCAAAGAAGTCATTTCCGAACCTGGCAACCCTATAGTTACGGCAGACTGAGAGGTGGCAACCCTAGTTTTTCCAGTACTTTAGATCAGTCTTCTTCCGAAATACACTAGAATCACATTTCATTCGCCTATGAAATAGGTGCATAATTTTACGGTCGTATCTCGGACATTAGTAGCGTAGGTAGGTACGTAAAATCTTTACGTTTTATAATTTAAGATTGAGTACCTAAGCAATAATGATACTTTATCCTAATGCAACGCCACAGGCTAACCTAGTGTAGCACTACTTAATATCTACAACCTTGAATGCAAGTAACAACCATGGACAATTCATAAAACATAATAACATTAGGTTAAATCACTGTTAAATACATAAATTTACTCAAATATAAACTTTATTACCAAAAAATAAGGTGCCGCAAAATGTGACTTAATTCCATTTTTAGAATACCCCTGAAAAAATTTCTATTACTCAGAAATAAAGTCAATAATCGCTTGGTTCGTGTGACTTTTAAGTTGAAACTTGCAGTAGCTTGGAATTCTAAAGAGAAGATTTCAGAAGGTCAAAGGAAGGCTAGAGCAATTTTATTATTTAAGAAATAAAGCCAAAATTGTACCACATCCACATCCGCAGTCTACTTGTTAATAATTACACTCAAATGTCCCAGTTTTAAGGTTTTAATTTTGTGATCTGTGGTGTTAATCTTTTCAAAATATTAGAAGTAATGCTTTTAAAAATAATATGGGGCTTTTAACTTGAATTCGCATTCATTGGCGGACGAAAAGCTAGTAAGTACCTACTAGTCTAAGAGATAAGAGGAATTTTGGTAACCATCAGCTGCAAGGCTGATTCAGTATTCATAGGGTGTAGGTACAGCATCTCTGTGATGGGGATGGACCAGGTCTGCCTGCACAACTACAGTCAGTTTAGGAGTTAGAGCTTTTCAAAGGTCTGTTCTGAGCCCGTCATGTTTATTTTGTGGACAGTGGACAAAAAAACACTCCTCTAATTTAAAGCATAGCAGGTTTCCTCACAAAACACGATATTTTCTTATCGAGTAACCCATCCAAAAACAGTAATTATTCGCAATCCAATTCAGAAGAGAAACAGAAATCATTCATAACAATTATCGCTATAAAATAGTAGGGTAAACGCGCCCCTTGATCCACCCGGAATGTCGCAGTGTCAGAGGAAGTAAGCTCGGGATTCCGATCACATCGCTCCTGGCGTTTCCGCGGGGAGTTCGCGTAAGTGAAATGGCATGCGTAACCGCGCTTTGGGGACGTTGAAGGTATGTCGTAATAAGTACCTACATAATAGTTTTTCTGTTTTGTCAAAAGATTCATAGTTTTTCTGTTTTGTTTAAAGATAGCTGTTTCATTTCTGAAGGATTTTCGTATAACTTATTCTTTACAGTAAGTATCATTGTTTATTACCTACATTTGTTGGTAACAAAATTTTAATTTAAAATTTTAATTTAAAAGGACATCTGGCACATAATACCCAAAAATGTATAACCGTCCTTCTATTTTTATTATGGAATATGGAACACTAGAAACTAACTGCAGGCATTACTTTATTTTATAATGATTTACTAGTTTTTATCATTTTTATATAAAAAAAACATTGTGCTTGCAACATCTCCAACCTCCTCCTACTAAACAACATTGACAGCCATGTTGGGGTTGCTGCTTTTTTATAATTTATTAATAATAAATGATTAAATAACTCGTTAAATAAAAATAAATGATACTATCTGAGTCGTTTTTATAAAACCTCATAATTTATTACACATTTGACTTCAGTCAAAACTTCTATACATTTTAAGGTATTTTTTCAAGGTAGAGCGGCGGTTGTCCTTTGTTCTCGGGGCTTATTATAAGATTTTGTGTCAAATATAATTATGTTACCTGTCTAATCATTTGTTGTACTCGTTGTGTGTGTTGATTTTATTTTATTCTGATTTAAGTATTCTTAGTATATTATTTATATTTATTTAGTACTAAATCTATAGTATATTCTTGCTAAATTTGTTATTATTTATTAATGTTTAGATGGTAGGTAAGATAGACCACCCAAATCCTCAAAGCAGTAAAATCTTAAATAATAAATATAATCTGACAGCAATCTTCGCTTCTTCCTAGAAAAAAAAATCGTTAAAATCTGAATTTAAATGTTATTTACATTTCCGAAAACTCTAAAATTAAAAACCTGTCATTCTGAACATTTTGACAATTAAAGTGCAAGTTTTTTGCATAATTCTAAACTCTGTGGGAGTAAGGCCATTGTGTGCCCTTGTTTACCGTCAAATTAATCAACTTAATTCAATCTTAACACAAATTGCTCGAGACATTTCTCAATTAATTCTCGAACAGGAACTTTGTAAAGCATAAATTAAAAACTCTTTTTATAAATTAAAGAGAAAAATTGTGGGAAACATCACGCTTGCACAATGGAGACTGATGTTAGAGGTATAATTAATAGATCCAGACATCCGTAAGAAATTACTATGTGCCTACACTACATTAGTCAGAAATTATGAGATTTGATCTAAAAACTACCGTTATTCATACTTTTTTGTATCATTCTTGTGAGATTCTTCGAAAACATTATATTGCTGCTTCTGTTCATTAGTCATTCTTTTATGAGCAATAAATTTTTTGTTAAATGTTTTACCGAAAATGTATTCTTACGTAAATAATATAACAACATAATTGTTCTTATATTTTAAATTTTTTTTGATCATCCAATTTCTTCCTGTTGATGCCGTACAAGGATATGAGATAACTCTTAATAATAAGGCTTCTTTACTGTGTTAATGTCACCTGAATGCACCTATGTTCTTATAAATAAAGTTCTGATTCTGATTCTTTTGTCGGTGTTTCTGGCTGCCGTGTGGTGTTTGTCTTCGAATAGTCCAGGCGACTAATTCCCTAACTAAGGCATTGTCAAAATCTCGTATGCCCTCACCGTGTAACTGCTGGTTATAGCCACTGCATCCGACCTCACCTCTGATTATTACCCGTTGAGATTGCATCTCGACGGTCCCTACGTACATTCTCCTAAGTGGTAGATACGTGATTTTCAGTTTTTGAGTCCATGTCCTTCAGGTGACTCTATTCTATCGATTAGTTTAAAAAAAATACACTTTTATTGCAAATTGAACCTTAAATCCACACACACATTTCCCGTAACTACAAAATTACGATAAATTTCCAAAGTAAAATAACATCAGTGGTAGTTCAGTGATTCTACATTGGAACACAATCCACGCCTGCCACGTAACTGCTACGTACTATGGTAGTTACGTTCTTGTACGTGAAAATCTTTACATGCCTAAGCCATGCCATACCATGCAAGTGGAAGATAAGTTTTCTTACATCGTAAAATAAAAGTACCTTTTATCAATAACTACCATTTAAGGTGTTTTATTTCGGAGATATCATATAAATATGATAAGAAAGTTGCAGTTACGTTATTAAACTTCGGTAACATCGTCTGGTTTTCGAAATTTTCTAATATTATCTAGCCATATTAACATCTTACATCCATCATGTCAATTCTGTATTGAAATATTAGGTTGAAAGGTTTTTATGAAAACAGTTAATAATCAAAATCATGCGATGTAAACGAGTCTTTCAAGAAACGGTTAAGATTAACCTATTTATTTATTAATTTCTTTGATATTTTTCAATTCAAAACCTCATAAATGTTTCCTGATTAAAGCAATTTTGTTTCTTTAAGGAGATAATTAATTACCATTTACAAAAAGCGAACAACGCCTTTAATATTATCTAAGTATACTTTAATCGAGATAGACGAAGCTAGGCTCACTCATCAAAACTGTATTGTAGTCATTATTAATTTTACTTTCTTACTGATCAACATAAATAATCAAATGCTAACAATAAAAGTAGACCTAAACGAGCATTTTAAAATTTTTGACATTAAAATAATAATGTGTATGTAATAGGTTTTAATAATTTTATAGATGTCGCTGTCTACCTAGTCATCTGACCTAGCCACATTAATTCATCATCATATCAGCCGACAGTCAGCCGATGGACAAAGGCCTCCCCCAGGGATCGCCACAATAACCGGTCCTGCGCTGCACAGCGCGGTTCCCGCCTCTTTCACCAGGTCGTCAGTCCACCTTGAGGTTAGGCCCCTACCCAAACTGCGCTTTTCGGTTTGTGGTCGCCACTCGAAAACTCTTCAGCCCCATTAGCCATCAGTTTTACGAGCAGTGTGCCCCAATTCTTTGCGCTATATCGGCTACTCTGATTCTACGGCGAATCTCTTCAATTTTGATTCGATCTCGTAAGGAAAATCCGAGCATAGCCTCTCCATTGCTCTTTGAGAGACTTTTATCCATTTTATGAAACCTTGAGTGAGCTACTACGTATCAGTTCCGAATGTCAAGTACTCATGTCATATTCTGTTCTGTGTCAATAATGGTCAGACTTTTATCTTGAGACACTGCAGTATTTCTAGGCCGAGAAGATACTAAGTAGTTTCCTGAACGCTGCTCAGCTGAGTTAGATTTGACGGTTAATCTCTATCTCGAAGTTGGACCATTCTAACAGGATAGGTTGTCCCTAGTAAACATTATTGTAGTAACTCAATAAAAAAACTTCGAAAGCAGAGTCACCGATCTTTACAGGAGTGGGTAGAACATGGACATTGACATGATCTTAGTCTTGTCCATGTTCATTTTCAAACTAACTCGTTCGGAGGCTCTGCTAAGGTAATCGAGCATTCTACTAAGGTCCTTCATGTTCTCCTTCATTATGACTATATCCTCGGCAAACCAAAGGTGACTGATGTACTCGCCGTTTATGTCGATGCCTAGCCCTTTCCGGTCCAGAACCTTGAAAACATCTTCCAATGCAGCGGTGAACAGTTTCGGAGATATAACGTCTCCCATACCTCACACCTCGTCCTGTAATAGGACTGACATAGTAGCGTTTTTGTAGTAGCATTTGAGCACATAGATATAGGTACCAGTAGTCAACTTTTCGTCTTTAGAGAGAATGCAGTACAGCGCATGTCTCGATCGAATCAAAAGCTTTCTCGAAGTCCACTGACGCAGAGCAAAGAGGCAAGTTATACTCTTCAGTTTTTTGTATTACCTGCCGGAGTGTATAGTACCGCGAACCACATACATACTATGTATGTGCTCGGAAGGTTGAAAGTCATCTAACCTGCATGTGAGACGGTTCGTAACGACTCTCGACTTACGACAAAACAGCTTATAAACTTGGACTTATAGTTCTTCAGTAGGGCATTATCGCCCTTTTTGAAGAAGAGCACCACCATAATATCTCACTTCCGTATCTGCAGAGTTTTCTCCTCGAGTATAACGAAGTCGAACACCTTCTGAAGTGCCTTAAAGACAGCAACCACCGCCTTTGATACCCTTTTCGTCTATGTAGTAAATTGAATGGGACAGTTTCTGACGCGCAATTAAATAATATTAAGTATAATGTTATCACAATTATTTAGTAAAGTCTCAAATTAACGACTTGGCTATTAACTACTGATACTAAAGTATGTAAATTTTTATTATTTTTGACAAAATTTAATAATAATCCGAAAAAAGTTAACTTTTTACTGTAGGTATATACTTCGCCCTTACCTACAAACCCCGTATCTCCATAATGTTTCCCATGTACAATAATCTATGTGACAGTTAAGATTTTGATCGATCGTAAGACTTCCGCGTAATAGTTAATATGTACCACATACGTTATTTGTAATTGGAGCGCTTCCGATGTAGAACTAAGTAAGTGACTAATAGCACACTTCCAATTAACTTTTTGAGTTTTTGCTTCCTGTTTCATATAATTTACCGTATATTGAACCCCCATGTCAAATTTCATCACTGCGTGACAAATAGGACGTGAAATATACATGTTTGAAACTTAAAAGTGCTCTCCTGTAAAATTTGACTTTTGCAGTTAGGGATATGTACGTAGGGACCGTCGATCTATATTTAGCGCGTACTTATGCTCTTAAAAAAAGTCCTGCGTAGCTGACTGCTTTTCTAGTAAAATGGTTACTGTAGTCGAAACCTGCTTTAAGAATTCATTCACTCAAATGAACTACTAGGCATTTTAAACGAAATCCGCTTTAACGCCAACCACAAGATCTAAGCCAGTAGAAAAGTTGTCACTACCGCTAATGACTGGCATAAACTACATCCACAGCTACTAATTTCAGTTCTTAGCAGACAAGTAAATAGCATTCAATACTAGTTAGCAAATAACTCTTAACTAGAAACTTCTGAGTACCAGAGGCACTAGAAAAGAACAGTAAACTTTCAAATCCTTAAATGAAAAGAAAGTGTTTATCGCATTTATACTTCGATATGGTAACGCCTGAGGCAATACTCTTACACTCAATGCTCACCATCTAGAGGTTATGGCGTATTGTCTCTCTAACAATGAGTGGGTAAGGCTACCGTTACACGATTCAGACATCAATCTTACAGCAAGTTTGGAATGGATTGACAATGCGATCGTGAAATATGGGGACAGATTAATTGATCTTTACACACTGTGTTTTGGGTGGGCAGAACTATTGGTTACCAACACTTTTCAGCAACTTCAAGCATATTATATTTATGTAGCAAGCTTTACTTAAGTTGTACAAATAATTTGTAAGGACGGAATTACTCGTACGTGTTCAATATGTTGAATAATATCTGTCATCTAAAAAAAGTGCAAAATGGTTTTTATCTGCTGCATAGAAAGCTCGGTCCGCTGCAACTTTAAGTAAGTATACAATACAGGAATGTATGAGTATTTTATTGAACGCATTAATACTTACAATTATTATCTACAGCCGACTGACTCGGACGAAGTGGAGTTGTCTATTTCAAGTCAGAAACAACATAACACGACTGTGCACAGTTTTAATTCAGCTTCAAAAGTGTTGTTTTTGACGCTTTCATAGATGTAAAAACATGAAGCAGGTAGGTAAATAATGATATAAACGACTATTGTTTGGTTTTTAAATATTTTCACAAGGTAAATATAACGTAAAACTTCACTCTCAAAAAGACTTACTCTAAGGCTGAGATTCAGAGACGATTTTTTAAGTCATAGTTCAAACTAAGTAGGTTCAAAATGTATGGATTTTGACATACGGGAGTTCGAACTAAGACTTAAAAATCGTCTCTGAATCTCAGCCTCAGGCTTCCTTCCTTTAGAATGGAGAGTACTCCCTGACTTTAACCTTAACGTCAGCCAGAGTGACCGTGTAAGGAACTCCTTATCCAACTATTGTGACAGCTACCCCACTTTCTTGCTACGGACGTGAGAATAACAATTATCATTTAGATTCCGAATCTGCATATCATAAAACTATGTGATTATGTTATAATGTAATAAGACGCGGAAGAATTTCGAAATGTTTTGTTTAACTATGTTTTAGAGCGTTGTCTAATTTCACAACTGTTCTTTTATGCGTTGACAACTTTTTAATGTATGCTCCATTGTAAAAAAAACGAATGAGTAATGTTTATGACAACGAGACGATACAATATTCAACGAAAGATACGATTGTGATTAAATACAACAAGTATTAGTCCATGGCTGTATATACAGGCCACAGGGTCATTCACTCATTCGTAATATGTTGACGGTTTTTGAAGGAGCTGATCAGACCATGAAACTGAACAACATTCTTTATGGGATCAACATATAAATCGTGGAAAAAATCTGCTGTTCCATCTTCTTCTTCTTGTGGTACCATCTCCTATCGGAGGTTGGCTATCATTAGGGCTATTCTGACCCTGGAGACTGCAGCCCTGAACAGTGAGGTAGAGTTAATATCAAACCATTCACACAGGTTCTTAAGCCAGGAAGTCCTTCTTCTACCAGGTATTCGTCTTCCCAAAATTTTCCACTGCCGAATAATCTGGAGAAGTTGGTATTTAAAACTCTTTATAATGTGACCGAGGTACTGTAATTTCCGAGTTTTTATGGTTTTTAAGATTTCTACTCTCTTGTTCATCCTCTGCAGGACCACCTCGTTGGTAATGCTGTTCCATAATTATAAAACTGCAAACTTACTCGACCCAAAATGTGTGGGACAGCGGTTTTTTTTTTAGCGATTTCGATGTTGGTCCCGTTCCATATACAGGGTGTAACAAAACACCCTAGTAATACTTAAGGGGGTGCTTCAGACCATCAATCTGAACAACATTCACTATGGAGCCAACGTCGAGAAAAAATAAAAAAAATCTGCCATCCCATACATTTGAGTCGAGACGGTACTACAGTTTTGTATGAAAGAGCGGATTATTTTTTTGGGATTTCGATGTTGGCTCCATAGTGAAAGTTGTTCAGTTTGATGGTCTGAAGCACCCCCTTAAGTATTACTAGGGTGTTTTGTTACACCCTGTATAGCGAAAGTTGTTCAGTTTGACGTTGTGTTCTGATCGTTCCGTTAAAAAATCGTCAGCCTATTAAGAAAGACTATAGATTTAACATTTAATGATGATCAGGATAAAACTATCTTCAGTACTTCACCCACGTTGAATTAATTTTTTTTATCGGGACAAAAAAATATCAATACCTACAGGCGTTTTTGCCAAAAATCATACAGACAATTATTTTGATGGTTATAATTATTCATAATTAAAAGATAGCATTAAAAACGTACAGAGCCAGATGTTCGACATGAACTCACATTCGGATTTAGTAAGAAACTTTACAAAACATCGTGGTAAGAAAATTGAAGTCTTCAATATCTGTTAATGAGGCCCTTATACGAGTAAGTCAATACTTAAAGTTTTCGTCATCGAGTAGTTTGTAATGATTATTAGCGTTTATTTACAAGGAAAATCTATAAATAAACCCACAGGTAGTACACTAATTGAGTCAACTTTCAAATCGTTAAACTGTTTGTGGAAAAAATTATTTAAACAAAACCGCCGACCAAGTGCGAGTCGTGCACGAATAGAGAAGAGCTCTACCTTAGTTTTAAAAAATAGTAAATTTATAATTTCTTGTAGACTACGTGTTCGATACTCTAAAAATAATAAAGAAATTACCAAATAAATAATAACAATTTTGCAGTCGAGTTTAAAAAAAGAAAGAAGTAGAACCACTCGTCTGAAAAGCAAATTATTATTCAGACCCAAACTCAAAATTTTAAATTCAAAGTAATATCACGTAGATAGCTTTCTGACGTAATTTTGTTAACTCTACCACCGCGGAAGGTTCTTGATTGAATTGGTATGTGTGTTTCAAACTAAAACCTGCCGTCAAAAAAAAATGGTGTTCGATTCGAATCCATTAAAAGCAGAACTCTAAAAACCAGAAAGAAAATGCATATAGAAACCTAGGCACAGTGATTCTGCAGTGACTTTAAGTAGCTGTTGGTAGCTGTTAACTTTTACGGTAAACGAGATAATGAGACGGCGTGTTTTCGAATTATCGACTGATTTGCGCGTCTCGCGTCTCACTGTCACGTACCGTTTCCTGTATGGACGACAACTGGTTGATTTACCCTGCACCTTTTTGTTTGTATTTTTCTTTTAAATTGAAATTGGCATGCTAGAAGATTTATCTATCGTGACATTTTCGACTAAATTTAATATTACCTACACAATTTTGAATTTAATGCGTTATAATTATAAGTCAAATAGCGATATCGTATTATGAGAGTTTAATGTCAAAAATAATATTTTTTTCCGGTACGTCAAAGAAACAATATTTATTTTATGTTAATATTATCTTAAAAAACCTGTTGCCTAGAAAATTAAAAGTTGGAAGTTTCCTATTTTACAAATTTTTTTTTAATTTATTTTAACCTGTTTGAAATTCTGATGATACCCATTATAGATACGCATGCCCAATATGGATTGGTAGACTTCACATGCTAATCCGTGTACTAACGCCCATGGATACACCCTCCCTGAGGGTAGGCCTGTGTCCTACAGTGGTTCGTATCATTGGACACGCACGGTGGACTAACGCCCGTACACCGTCCCTGAGGGTAGGCCTGTGCCCAGCAGTTGGACGTTCATAGGCTGATGATGATAATATCAGAACCATTTTTGAGGACTTAAAAATATTGTATCTTCCATTCATTACATTTCTTATACTGAATCGTGGTTTCGTAATCAAATCAGTGTCTTTTTGTTATTTGGACTTTTGAATTAGCATCATGTAGGCACGGAATATTTAAAGATGTAGGTAAGGTACCTCCTAAGTAAGGAACAATCAATAATCAAACGTCACTTGATTCATTATCCTCCTAGATTCCTAAATAGTCCCGATGACGTAGGTTATTCTGAATGGCGATGGCGGTTCAGTATGTGACGTCATCATTCATCACATCAATCATACAGACCTATAAAATAATTAGGAATGCAATATTATACAGGGTGAAATTGATATCATTAGCATCCTTTTAAACTAAGAGTCTACCCATCAAACTGAACAACTTTTACTACAGGAGCAAACCGATCGGAGCACAAAAAAAATTTGCTGTTGCATACATTTGAGTCGAGCATGCATTACAGTTTAGTATGGAACAGCTGATTTTGTTGTTGCTCCGATCGGTTTGCTCCCATAGTAAAAGTTGTTCAGTTTGATGGGTAGACTCTTAGTTTAAAAGGATGCTAATGATATCAATTTCACCCTGTAGATAATGCGAAAGCGTAACGTAATAGGTAAGTATTATGTACCTATCAGATCTAAAAACCTCCGTGGTCTAATGGTTAGAGCATCGCCAGCTCTTGACACGGAGGTCGAGGTCGTGGGTTCGATTCCCACGGGGGACATTGCAGGCTGGGTATCTTATAATGGGGTGGAAGAATGGAAGAATATGATTTTGATGAATACTTTAACATCATTTCAAATGGAGGTTCTATTATTCTATTAGACAATGCTCGTTTTGGAAGAGTTCTCCACCCGATATCAGAATAATTTTGTATAGAACAGTATTCAAACGATTTCTTTATCATTCTTTTTACCCGACTGCGCCAGAAGGAGGGTTATGTTTTTCGAGCGTATGTATGTATGTATACAGGGTCCTTCTTAATATGCTGACACTTTTTTAAGGCGATGACCAGACCGTCAAACTGAACAACTTTCTCTATGGGACCAACATCGAAATCGCGAAAAAAAAACAGTTGTCCCATACGTTTGGCTCCGAGTAGGTTTGCAGTTTTGTATGGAAGTGATGATTTTTTTTTCGCGATTTCGATGTTGGTCCCATGGAGGAAGTTGTTCAGTTTGACGGTCTGATCATCCCCTTAAAAAAGTGTCAGCATATTAAGAAGGACCCTATATATGTATGTTTGTATGTATATTTCTTTGGCACGCCCTACAGCCTAAACAGCTTGATAGATTTTGACGTATGAGGTGTCGTTAGATTCGTAAAAATCGTGAAAGTGACATAGGCTATATAATTTTATTATGGTGCCTAAGAATTAAAAAAAAGAGGGGGAGTAAAAATGTTTTTTTCGCAAAAAATTACAATATGCGTATCAATAATGTAAGCTTGTCAACAGACGATTCCAAATATATATATATTATAGTACTTTTATGCTAACATTTCGACAAGACTAAAAAGTATGAAATAAACTAAATTATTACGAAAAACAAAAAACCCGGCTGCATAAAAAAACTATTAACTGAAAAGAGAAAAACAAGCTCCATAATCACTTATCAGATCCCTTCCCCCTGATAATGATTGTTCCCTCCCCCGAACTAAAAGTCTGGATACGTGCTTGTAGACGTAGATTAGTCCAGAATAGATATAGTGGTACTAAAGTACGAGTCTTACGACCCGGATGTCCGTAGCGGACGCCCTTAACTGCACTTACGTGAGGGTGTGAGGTTCAAGAATAGCTCTTCCGTACCTACCAACTATATTTTCTATATCTTCTTTATGCTTATATATCCATATAGATCATACTCCACACCTTCATTACACTCTCACTCGCTACTCTTACACTCACACACTCACTATACCATACCCTCACTACATAAGCACAATTACACACTCACCAACACTTTTCATTAGACACTTTCTGCATGTTTTATTTATCTTCTTTTTGTTTGCTCTCATTTGCTCAAAATTGTTTTGACTAATTGGGTGGGCACTGGCTTCCTCCACCTCAGGCAGTTTGTTCTTCAGGCTAGCCTAGATAGGTTTGCCAGGGCTACATAAAATTATATGTTCATTTTATTTTGATGCAATAAAAGATTTTTATTTTTATTTTTTTACGTGCCTAGCAGTTCATTCATAAAGTCAAACCTTTTCGCAACTGTTGAGCGAAATCGATACTACAGGGTGAAATTGATATCATTACCATTAGCATCCTTTGAAACTAAGAATCTACCCATCAAACTGAACAACTTTCACTATGGGAGGAAACCGATCGGAACAACTAAAAAATCTGCTGTCCCATACTAAACTGCAATGCCTACTCGACTCAAATGTATGCAACAGCTGATTTTTTTTTTGTCATAGTAAAAGTTGTTCAGTTTGATGGGTAGACTCTTAGTTTCAAAGGATGCTAATGATATCAATTTCACCCCGTATACTTAATCAATCACAGAGTACTAAAATTACTAATATAGGGTCCTTCCTTAGTCCTTTTAATAAGCTGACATTTTTTAAACAGGATGGTCAATTGATCAGACCATCAAACTGAACAATTTTCTCTATGGGGAAATTGTGAAAAAATCTGCTGTTATATACTAAACTACATACATACTCGACTCGACGCAGATGTAATGAAACAGCTGATATTTTGTCGCGATTTCGATTTTGGTCCCATAGAGAATGTCGTTCAGTTTGATGGTCTGATTATCCTTTTAAAAAATGTCAGCATATTAATTTGGACCCATAATACATATTTGCAGGTAAGTACGTTATTTCAATCGGAAATACTGAATGTGCTAATAAATGGCTTGTATCAATTGCAAAAAAAAATGGTACTTAGTTGATAGTAGCAATGTTTCTGGTCACCCCGATATGGTAACTAGGTACTATTGAAATAAGAATACAGCCGAAATAAAAAAAAAATATTAATGGAACCTTGCAACAAAATTGTAGCGGTCACGTAATAAAACGGTCTAAAGATTATCAGTACTTCTGAATGAACGACTACCTGGCACTTACGTCATAGTGTAAATAAATACTAATAGTGGTTAAGCTCAGCGGTCGCGACAGGTCAATCGAGTGAGCGTCCCGCCCACAGAGAAAATAACGCGCTCCCCTGGGGTAGAGATGTTGTATCGAACTGTGCACAGATACTCAACTGGGCCTGACGTCATATCATACACATCTAGCGGGAAGTAGCGTATTTAAATGTTAACCCTCCCCTCACCCGTTTTTCACCCCCTTTGTTGGCGACAACATTTTCTATAGAAACAAGCCGATATGCCATCTCTTCTTACTCTATGGTCCCGCCTGGCGGCCTCTGTCATAAATGGGCAACATTTCATTTTTTTACCACCAATATTGAAGAAAAAATTAAAAATATATTTAAAAGTAAGCAATATTGATTTTTTTTTGTTATTCATTATTGTTTTTTTTTATTAATTTTGAATTTTTCCCATTGTTACCTTGAACGGAGCCGGAGATTATGATGAACGTTGATTAGGATTTCAGTGATATTTAAAGAAATGTCAAACGATTATTAGATTCAGATTCAGGCAAAGAAAATGCAGCACATTTCGTCGCAAAATTAATTTATCAGTATTTTTCAAATAACTCATGAAATAATGTAAAGAAAAATCAGTTTACTTTTATTAATGATTATAGGACATAATCTCCAACTTAATAAGTAATCATTTATTGGAAAAAAATATAAAAAATACGACTAAATTTATAAAATGTCCGAATCAGCAACGAGCTCTCCAAAAGGTTTTTGTTTTTGAATTTTGGTACCTTTCCTAATATGAAATGTTGTCCAATCAGTGCACACCGCGCGATCATAGCCCGCCGAGATCGCCACTATTAGTTTTTATTACACTATGCTTACGTTGTGAATACAATGCAAGCGCCATGACTCACCATCGTAATGGATTTACGTCAGGTTCCGATGGAGGACGATACGCTCATTCGTTAAATTTTATATTACAATAATCATCAAACATTATTATTAAAATCGCATATTCAAAATTGAGATGCACTTGATTACTCGTAAATGTCGTAATATAAAAAAAGTTATGCGCATTATGGACATTTGTACATGACATGTTTTTTTTACCCGTATAGGCCCACGACACTCATTCTCACTGCTGTAACTTGTGAAAACAAGGATCAATTGAGCCCGGGGGATGAATGCAGTCCAAGAAGATAGGAGGAATAGGAAAAAGAAATATCCGACTTCCCTCCATTGCAGACGGGAGACAGCAGTAGTAAAAGCATGTCTACGGCATTGTTGAACACCAGAGTACCGCAAATGCACCAATTAAACAGCTAGGTACCTATACTAGACGGATATCCGACCGTAAAATTATGCACCTATTCCTTAGGCGAACGAAATGTAATTCTAGTGTATGTTTATACAGGGGTTAACTCAACGCCGCCAAGTTGCCTAAAAAAATCTTGCCGCAAATGCCTTTTCCATTATAATTTTTGGTATAACTTTTTCCACGTGTTTGTTAGGGAAGTGAATGAGGTGGCATCAGAAGGAGACTAGTCTAAAGTACTTTAAAAACTAGGGTTGCCACCTTTCAATCAGCCGCAAGACTAGGGTTGCCAGATTCAAAAATGACATATTTGGACCTGGCAACCCTATAGTTGCGGCAGATTGAGAGGTGGCAACCCTAGTTTTTAAAGTACTTTAGACCAGTCTCCTTTTGATGGCACCTCATTCACTTCCCTAACAAACACGTGGAAAAAGTTATACCAAAAATTATAATGGAAAAGGCACTTGCGGCAAGATTTTTTTAGGCAACTTGGCGGCGTTGAGTTAACCCCTGTATAAACATACACTAGAATTACATTTCGTTCGCCTAAGGAATAGGTGCATAATTTTACAGTCGGATCTCGGACTATACGAAAACAAAAAAATGAATGGCGGAAAATGACATATTGCACCCATCCATGGTGTAATCAAAAGTGGTCGCACTCGGCGGACAGGTCAATGGTGCGCGGTACGCAGGGGGGGGGGGGGGGCGAGGGGGTCCCAGGAGTGCAATTCTCTAAGCGTCACATTCCTGTCAAAAACATCGACGAGCTCACAAATGTAACATCCTTCTTGCATCTTTCAGATCGTCGAAGTTTTTATATGAGTTTGACACATGACATAACCATATCGAATACCGAATTGTCAGCTCGCCGATATTTCAACGACGAATTTACGGTTGTGACGATGTTTGCGCTTAGTGAACTGCACGGCTGTACCGACTTACCTGCGCGTGGTACCGACTTTGCCGGTGCCCCGTCCCCCGCACACCGCGCGAGCAGACCCACCGCTGAGCCGTTCCACTACATTATAATTACGCTATGACCAATCCCAAATAATGGAACAGGAAAATGATGATAGGTACAAACGTTATCGCTAATACCTGTCTGATTAAATAAATGTTATTTAATCTATGTCCTGTTATGACATTCACGTCGCGTCGCCAGCGTACATCCTGTCGCATGCGCATGCGTCTGGTCTACTCATAACCAATTTAATTTGACCTCTCAAAACAAACTGTTAGTACCACTGCGTAGTCCAAATTATACTGGACATCCTATAAAAGGGAACGGAACTGGGATAAAGTGATTTTTAATATATTTTAGGCTTTGTTGCTTTGGTTTTAAGGTTCTCTTTAGATTGGTAGATTGGATTAGGGACTGTTTTCGTTCATTCATTATATTATACTAAACATTTATGGTGGAGCTTAGATTAAGATAGTTAAATTTTAAGAAACGTTTTTGGGGGTATATTATATTGTTTTATTATAATTAATATTCAGTAGTTCAATCAAATTAGTAAGAAGTCCAAAGAAATATAAAATACTGTTTCTTTTACAAAATCGTCGTGCGTTGAGTTCTTTGGAAGGCAAGTCTGTAAGTATGTAGATTGTAGACGTACTTTAAAATGAGCTAAAAAGGATACCTAAGTAGTTTTAGAAAAATTTGCCTGACCCTTCTTTTACCAAGTTCAGAAAATACCACCATATACTTAGGTACCTGATAACAACATAGGTATAATACACGGACACAGCAATAGTATTAGTCTAAATAGGTACTTAATATCTAGCCTAAACTAACTTGTGGAAAAAGAAAAGCAAACCGAAATAAAAAAAGAAATTAAAACAAAAACAAAAAAAGACTGAGAATAGGGTAGACGGACCAGCTGGGTAATGGGAGTTCGTCGGCAGACCATCTACAGGAAGAACACTCCATCAAAACTGCTGATTATACCCATAGTATATCGTAGAAGGTGACTGTAGGTAATGTAGGTGTAGATAAAGTATCTTTGTTCTTAATCGTTTGTAAGAAAAATGTAGGTATAAAATCAAAATGATTAAATTCAAATCTCGTACACAAAGTTACAACAGAAAATATGTAAAGCGAAGCGATACAAAGAATCCGAATGGTATGTATGTATGACAAGCGACATAATTATTGACAATGCGTATCGGAATGTAATTCGGTGAATCGCTTCCATACAATATGCAGCAGTGATCTAGAAGTACCAGGTTCTGTACGTGCTAGGAATTCGTTTTTGGACCCGCGGCCGTGTGAAAATGTGCATTTTGACATTCCACACTCGAATTGCATGTTTAGTTTAGTCAAACAATAAACGAAATTATTGTCCTACCCTAATGGACACTTGACACGAAACGACAATTTCTTTGTGACCATATTGGAAGGGAAGATAGAGGGGAGGAGAGGCAGACGAAGACCTAAGACAGATTTATCTAGCACAAGTGAAGGAAAAGTTCTATTTCTATTTCTATTTCTATTTTCTAAAGTTCTATTTCTATTTCTAAAGGTTGATGCCGCGTCGTATCAAGAACTCAAGACACTTCGCGAATACTCCACCGACAACGACAAGAGCGTAGCTCTTAAATAAGTTGATGGTAATGACCCTAATGGAAGATTCTCTTACCCAGATATCATATCCATGCAAGGGTTTTTCTTAGACACCTAAACCCTTAGGCCGATTGCAAGAGATAAAGTGCAGCCGTCTAAGATTGTGCGTATATTGGACGATGAACATGGTAAAGCATTTTAGCCACAGCCCCGACTTCCTCTCCAAAACAGCAAGAAAATTTGGCGCGCTCCGCAGAGGATGTGCATTTTTTTATTGCTATCTCTGACTGTAAACTGTATGAGATCGTGTAGTCCTTATAATATTTGATCGATGATAAGATAATAATAGATTGGCGCCGTGTGATACCGGCCAAGAATATTGCACAGCCCATCCCTTGGGTGTCGTAAAAGGCGACCGGGGGATGGACAGCAGCGTTCTGCGATCGCCAACCCGCCTGCCAAGCGTGGCGATTATGGCAAAACCTCCCTTTTGGGGGAGGCCTATGTCCAGCAGTGGACGGATAAAGAAGGCTGAAATGATGATAATGATGATAAATATAAAGATATTATCTGTCACTTCAGAAGGGAATTATTCTATAACCTTTGATGGCCAAGGCATTAAAATTCCAACGATCTAATCCGAACGCTTGTTAAACGACATGTTACTGTTCGATCCACGGAATTCACTTGTTATTTTTATTGCAAAAAAACGTGACATTCGTGTTATAGTGTGGCTTGTTTTTTTTAAATGGCGGCTTTTGAACCGAAGCCGATTTATGTTTGAAACATTCTGGTGTTTTGTTCACGAATAACAATGAGGCTTTATCGTTTGTTATAAATCATTTGTTTGTGCCTACCTGTGTTTTTAAATATTTACAAGCAGAGGCTGTGTGTTTTAAGCATAAAGTTATTATACCTGTCGGTTTTAAGTATACTCTGTGTGTAGTACTCTAATGTTTATAAGAAACCCTAGCCTGAAATACAAAATGAATAGTATTACTTTAATAAAATTACCTATACAATTTGTAACACCACCAGCACCACAGACTTATCGGTGAAGGAAAACATCGAGAGGAAACCTACCATGATTCAGTTTTAATAACGCTCACAGGCACATTGGAATGATCCCAAGTAAGCACTAGGCTTTTTGTTATGAGAACCATACAACAACGGCACAAACATATAACATCCATATGACCGAACCGGGATTCGAACCCAGGACCCTGGTTTGGCAGTCACGCCGGACTGCCAAACCAGGGTCCTGGGTTCGAATCCCGGTTCGGTCGTGGCAACCATTACACCAACCGGGTCGTCAGTTTTGTGGCTTGCATGACGAATCGGGTAAGTTAGTTTAGGCTAATCCAGCTAAGTGTATGGAAGTCATGGTTCTCCAGGGAAGTGGAGACCAGATCCAGGTGGAGCTGCCCTCCCTTGCCCTTGCAAAACAGCCGGGCAAATACTGAAAAGGTGAATTCAGATCAGACTGTGATTTAAACCATCAAACTGAACAACTTTCACTAGGGTACGGAGCTAATATCAGGAAATGCAAAATAAAATCAGCTGCAGCAACTTCATACGTTTTGTGACGGGTAAATACAACAGTTATGTATGGACGGACACAACCCGGACACTGCATACAAAAATTTGAAATTGACAAGATGACGTCAGCACATAAAACAACAAAATTGTGAAAACTACGAAGGATTATTTAGGTTTTGTAATATAATGCCCGTCCAAAAACGTACAGATTTTCTATTAATGGTAGAACAGTACAATAACACAGATATTCAGATTCCTATAAGCCACAATCTTAATACAAGACAGGTTGCAAATAAAAAACTAATTGTACCACGTAAAAATAATTTCTATGGTAGACGCACAGTAGCTCACATAATCCCTAAATTACTAAACACAATACCGCTAGATTTAAAACAATCAATGAATAGTAAAAATTGTAAAACTAAATTAAAACAGTATTATCTAAAATCAGAATAAACCTTAATACATTTGATCACCTTATAGAAAAGTTGGGTAGGTATATCAGAGGAACTATTATTATAATGATAAATTCTGAACCGATATTATAAAGCAACTGACATTATTATTAAGTAATGAGCGTGGTCTTGCCAAGACAAACCAAAATGGTTTAATGGCATGAATTAGTTGTAAGCAAAGTGTAATTTTTGTTATAAAATAAATAAATAAATAAAATAAATAAACATGCGAAACCAACGAAACTTCTTCGTAGGTAACGAGTAACCAGCGCGAGGTAACCAGAGGGCGATAGAAGGAGTGAGGTAAAAAGTTGGTGGGAGGAAGGGAATGTCCGTACTGTATCTAGTAATAGATACTCTGGTATGGAGCAGCAGATTTCTTTTCGCTTTTCTTTAGTTTGGCGCGATAGTTAAAGTTGTTCAGTTTGATGGTCTGAATTCAACGTTTCAGTATTTGCCCTTACACCTTCTCTTCTCATCTTGGATATTAGGCACAGAATATCCAGCTACATTCTAAATTACAGACCTCTAGACTTTAAGCACCTGCTTCAAGTTTGTTTATTAAACCGCATTTTATCAAGATCCGTATAAATCTTCACAGCGAATAATTTGCCGGTTCCAACCTTACGCAATCTCTGATTATCAGTTCATAAAGTTGTAATCTTTTATACGACCTGACAGAAATAACTACTTAACATCAATACGTAACGCTAATTGAAATTTAATATGACAAAAATTTGCTACAACGGTCAAGTGCGGCCTCGTATTTACATTCATAACTGTCAACCGTGAATTTATAGCATAATTCGGTACTATTCGGTGTAATTCAGCGGTTTTTCGGCGAGTGTCGTGACATTTAGGACTGTCTTTGAACTTTACGTTTTCGTCTGATTTTGATTGGAAGTAAACTTGACGTGGTATCTGTAATTTTTTTATCATACGTTCCAATTAGGGCTATTTCACACGCCTCTGATTGGATAAGTTTATTTTATCGTAAGTTTTTTTGAGCACTGCATCACGGTTTTTCAGAAAACAATTTAGACAGGTTAGGGTATGTTTTAGTCCACCAAGCGTGGTAGGCCAGTGCCCAGCAGTGGGACGTATAAAGGCTGCGATGATGAGGGTATTTTACGCTATGTAAGAAACATACTGAAATGTACAAGGATGTAAAATTACTTATCGTACAGGGTACATATCGTATCGTATTCAGATCATCAAACTGAACAACTATTACTATTGGGCCAACTTTGAAATCGCAAAATAAAAACCACCTCTTTCATGCCTTTTGGTAGAGTAATTATTTACATTTTCTATAAAAGAGCAGATACACCGAGAGACCTTTATTAGGAGTCTAAAGTGCGTATCAAGGTAGAACAATAAGTTTCCTTGCAACTTAAATTAAAGTAATAACTTAAAAGCACTTAACAGCCTTGTCAGTTATTTTGACGAATGCATTCCCAGCTTTTTAATATTTATGATACTTGGACAAGTTTTTGCGTCAAAATTACGGTACAATTAAAATTGTCATTTCGCAATTAAAAAACACTACCGTATTTCAACTGAGAAAACACTTTAAAAAAACACTTGATTTTTTGTAAATTTTTTCTCCCCTTCAATTCCATTAATAGCTTTTCTATCTCTAATGGTACACAATTATAAAAAAAATTACAGTCCACGATGCAATCTCAGTTCTCAACTCAAAAAACTCTTAATATAGCTAATTATAAGACTACATTTTTTATTATCATTTTCCGTGATATTCTCCATTAAACAGAAGGACAAACATACAGATTTTGTATACACCGACAGTGAAATTGTTTCATGACTCATTGCCCAACAATTTTGGCGGCAAAAAGTGATGTGCTGCCATATTAATATCATATTGATAATTAGAGGTTTAAAAACAATTTTAATGTACAATTAAGTCCATAAATTGTAGTCATTAGGGTCTCATTATTGTTTGCTTTTTTGGCTTACAAGGATTTTATGAATGGATATCCAATTGTGAAAAGATTGTTATATAAGTGGAAATAATACAGAAGCTCACTTTAAAAACAGCTTTGTAATACTGACTTACGACCGTGATCGAAGTTGTCAGAACAGAAACTTTACTACCAAAACAAAAGTTATCCTTTTGAGAGTGCATGTTGTCACAAGGTTCACATTACACGTTTCTAATGAGTATATCAATACAGGATCCTAATTAACATGCTGATGGTTTTTTTACATGATCATCAGACCATCAAAGTGAACAAGTTTCTCTAATCAACGTGGTTTGGGTCGAATAGGATTGCAGTTTTGTATGGAACAGCCTGGAACAGCTGATTTTAAGTAGGCTGCCAGTAGCTGGCTTGAAGCTCACAGGTCAGCCTCCATTACGTCACTCCAGCGATACCTGGGGCGACCCCCTGGACGTCGGCCAGCAGGTCGACCCAGATAATATACCCTCCTGACTGTCCTGACCTGACAAGCTGATCCTCACTCATTCTTTCTATGTGGCGACTCAGCGGAGACGGTGTGCTTTTGTCTCAGCAATGATATTTGGGAAGGCCGACAACATACTAATGTACTCGACTAGATGTCAACACCCACAACAGTGCGAATTATAGCTGTGAAGCTAACAGATGGCGCTACCTCTTGCACCCGCTTTGCGCCACTCGAGACAACTTTCAACGTGAATACGTAATCCGTAACCTACTACAGTTAAGGTTCACAATCGAATGCAAGTCATAAATCGCGCAAGAGAAATCATCACAGAGATTCGATACATAAGATACAAGGTCCAACTAAGAACCGTTGTCCGGATCTTCCTTTTTCACGGGAGTAACCTTCCAAATAGTTCCTTCATACTAAAATTAAATATACTAACTTCACTAAAATAAACATTTGACTTTTCCTTAACAATTCTGTATCTCATCGTTGTGAAATCGAGTTCAATATAACAGTTCATCATGTTTATGTCTGGAGTAATAAGAATGGAATTAGCATGAGCTTTGCAAGTCAGATCGTAGATAGCGACAGTCCCACGATGCTACGGGTTCGAATACGGAATGGTGACCGTTACGATCGAATGTTTGTTCTTACTGGTAAGTAGGTTGGTAGATTTGCGATTTGATGGATGATTGTGTAGTTTTATGTTATTTTATTTGGGGTTAATCTAGAAAGATTGTCTACAATGGTATGTATTGTATATCGTTGTCTAGTTATCATAATACAAGTCCAGGCTAGATTCTGGTACTTTAAATGTGACTAGATAATTTGTGTGACATTGTCCAAGATATTTATATTTATTTATTTTTTTTATTTATAATGGTACTAATAGTGCTTAGTAATCTAAAACAATAGGTACTTTCTTTCAAATTATATCTATGCAGGCATGACTTATCTAATGTTTGAAGAGATAGAAGTACTCTTCAGCTGCAAGGTTGATTCAGTATTTATAGGTTGAAGAGCGTCTCTGTGATGGGGAAGGACCAGGTCTGCCTGCGTAACTCCAGTCGGTTTAGGAGTTACAGCCGTTCAAAGGTCTGGTATGGACTATTTCTGTAAGCTAATTTATATTATAATTAATGACTATTGACAACTGTAGAGTTTCTGACCACATTTCCCTACAGTTGAATTTCCGAAGCGGTGGTAGTCAAAAGTAAATAATTTGGGTTTTATCAAAATATTAAAGTTCGTATTCATCATCACAAAAGATATGGAAGCTAATAAATACTTGGCAATTAATTTGATGCTATATATTATGTAAGTCTATTTGTGACCATTAATTGAACATCTTATTAGGTATAATATTATGCTCACGACAAATTCGAGGTAGCCAACTGTGGCGATGTGGTTAGTTCTAGAAGTTTTTACATAAGGTCTAAAATTGATCAACCGACTATTTTGTCTAAGGAAACCATAATATCGCATGACAAATCGCGTGTGCTTTTTGAAAGTCACACGTTGGAAATCAGCAGTAGAAAATGTGAAAAATACTATGGAGACTATGCGTCATACTCTCTTCGTTCATGATTTAGAGCGTGTGACTTTCAAAAATAGCACTCCTGAACAATCTAATTCGACTACGAATCACGTATTGAAAGCAAAATAATTTTCCTATCAATTTGTCTTCAAGATCTTTACCAAGTACAAGAGACTAATACCGCCACGCCCGCCATAGCGAGACACCTGCGCGCACGCAGCCGCCGCCGGCGCCTCCGCCCGCGCACAACACTTACAGATAATTGTCATACTATCGATTGGCATTCGGCAGTTCACGACGAGGTCATAAGTTTGGTTAAATTGTTGATACTTAAAGGTACCAGATGGGATTTCAGGCTGTCAAGCTTCGAATAGCAATAACCCAAATCGGTGTCGTTCATCATCATCAGCCTATACAGGGTCCTTCTTAATATGCTGACACTTTTTTAAGGCGATGACCAGACTATGAAACTGAACAACTTTCTCTATGGAATCAACATCGAAATCGCAAAAAAAAAAACAGTTGTCCCATACGTTTGGCTCCGAGTAGGTTTGCAGTTTTGTATGGAAGTGATAATTTTTTTTCGCGATTTCGATGTTGGTCCTATAGAGGAAGTTGTTCAGTTTGAAGGTCTGATCATCCCCTTAAAAAAGTGTCAGCATATTAAGAAGGACCCTATGATACGTCCCACTGCAGGGAGGCAGTACCCTCAGAGGGTCTAATGGTTAAGCAATGGTCTCTTGACACGGAGGTCGAGGGTTCGATTCACATGTAGGACACCTAGTGAAATATTACTTTGCGCGTTTTTCCTCAGTTGGTTAGGACATTGCAGGCTGAATCACCTGATTGTCTGAAAAGAAAGATGATTCCGTGCTTCAGATGGCACGTAAATCCGTTGGTCCCGGCTACTATCTCTGGTAGTAGTCGTTACATAAAAACCACTTTAGATGCCGCAAGACGGTTTGAAAAAAATCGGACACCAGGGCTTGCTGCCCACACGATAAGAAGAAGACGGAGGGTGTATGGCTTCGATTGTATGGCTTCGATGTATGGGCGTTAGTCCACCACGCTTGTCCAAAGCGGATTGGTAGAGTTCACATACACATCAGAATTTCTTCTTCAGCGTATGCAGGGATGGATGTCGTAGACTAATAGGCTACTTGACAAGATACTCTTTATCGGACGTCAAAACGTGCGCTTTGTATGAACTTTTATACTAAATAATGAGTTGTGACGTCATCAACATTAAATTTCATTACTTTTTAAAGTTTATCTTGTTATTAAAAATAGTATTCAGGCTAAAAACTCAATGAAAATAGGAATTTAGCGTTATTTTCTAACCTTATTTTTATTAAGAAGATAAAATTAAAATATATTGTATGTAGGTCGTCAAATACCTAATTCCTTTAGGTATCGTCAACATATCTGATCTCGTGGCTGCCGGTTATAGTCACTGGCATGTGACCCCACCTATATGACTATCGGGTTTCCGCTTCATCAAATTCAGGAGGGTAAGAACGAGGGAGTGCATCTATATTCAGTGCGTACACTTCTGGATTTAAAAGTATTCGATGAGAACAACTTTTTTTTTGGCTAAAGTCGAAATCGCGACGAAAAAGTCAGCTGCCTCAAGACATTTGGATCGAGTGGGATTGCAGTTTTATATGGATTAGCAGATTTTTTTCGCGATTACGACGTTGGTCCCTTAGAGAAAGTTGTTCAGTTTGCTGAAATGATCATTCCTTTATAACACCGTCAGCACCCTTAAGATAAGTACACACGGCGACAGATCAACCTACCCATAGTTGACCTCTATGTTCATGGACATAAGGTCGAACTATGGGTAGGTTGATCTGTCGCCGTGCGTACATAATCTTACCTTGGTAACTCAAAACACTGCTTATCTTGGGAATGTTGGCGCAGGTCTTTATTTTGCTCAGAAGAGGTACAATACGCGCGAGTAGGTACTTGAATAAATCACGAGTTTAACCTAATCTCATTTAATATTAATAGTAAACCCGTACAGATAAAAAATCTAAGCGTAACATAAGTATAGGATTAATACCCTGTAAGTATAATAAATGGATCTTAAATTCAATTGAGATACATGAAAATAAGTAATAAATCAGATATAATAACAAGCTGGAGGAGCGGCGCCACCGCCTGCGCGCGCGCCGATCAAACTATTACAAGATCATTACACATCTCAAGTCTCATGACATAAACCTAAACACAATAAAATAAGTATCAAAATTGATTGTTTCGTGGGACGCGATGGAACGAACTATTTAGACGTGAATCAAACGTTCAGATCAGAGTCATAATTATCGACATTTCGATAATTATAGTGTTTAGATTTATCGATCATGATAACCTTGTGTTTATGTTTATGAGTAAATGTAACTCTGCATGGAGAAAAATATCTAGTGGTATACAGGGTCCTTCTTAATATGCTGACACTTTTTTAAGGGGATGATCAGACAATCAAACTGAACAACTTTCTCTATGGGACCAAAATCGAAATAGCGAAAAAAAAAATCTGCTGTCCCATACATTTGGCTCGAGTAGATTTGCAGTTTTATATGGACGAGCAGATGTTTTTTTCGCGATTTCGATGTTGGTGCCATAAAGAAAGTGGTTCAGTACGACGGTCTGATCATCCCCTTAAAAAAGTGTCAGCATATTAAGAAGGACCGTGTATGTGACATCTATTTATTTAAGAAGACTTTACTAGACAATTGGTTATTAATATAATAACGACGAATAATCGTCGTATAATCGTTGTAAAAACGACGACGATTTATAAATCTAATTCTAAAATCTACTTACAACAACAGTCTGCTATGTCTAAAATTTAATAGTGTTCCGATTTTTCCAAAAAGTTAAACTCTATCCTAACTGCAGAAGTTCCTCCGATAGTTCAGAAAGATTACCAAATAGGAATAGGTAATGTTTGGTCACAACAAAAAAAGATCTGGCCACTCTTGTAGGCATAAATTCCTCAGATGTTTCTACTATGGAACGAGATCATAGTTTCAGTACAATAGGTTTAGGTTTCTCTTTTTCTTTTTGTATGATTTTTGGTGCTTTTGCGGTATGGGTTCTTCAACTCAGGCATACATTATCTCTGGAGTTGGCTCACTAAGCCAGGTTTATCTTATTGCTGTCTCCCGTTTGCAATGGAGGGAAGTCGGATATTAGTTTTTCCTATTTCTGTATTCTTTGATTAAATTCATTATGAGCTCCAATACAGATTTTAGAGTCATATCCCCGAGCTCGCTGGGTTTCATTGTCTGGTGATTTTTCATTTTGTAGGAACAGCTGATTATTTTTTGCTCCGATTGATTTGCTCCCATAGTGAATTTGAGTGTTTTATGAAGTTTGATGGGTAAACTCTTAATTTAAAAGGATGCTAATGATATCAATTTCATCCTGTATAAAATGCATCATTGCACCGATACCTGACAGTACAACACAAACACCAACAATAATTTTTGCGAAATTTCCACATTTCCAAACATAGCAAGGAGGCGGTGTATATTGCGACAACTCAAATGGTCAGTTAGTAGCTGGTAGTCGCTAATGAATTGTTTCGCCACATCCAAGGTCCTTCAGTTTACAAGCAATTTGGTTATACCTGTTAGATTTGCATAGTGCTTATGACCAAGTTTCTTGTTGGCGTAATTCCCGACTTAGCATAATGGACAAAATTTCATTTTAGGAAAGGTACCAAAATTCGAAACCCGTTTGGAGATCATGTCATAAAAGTTATCGGACTTTTCTATTCATTTCCCGAGTTATTTGAAAAATACCAACAAATTTATGGGATCAATTCATCTTCATCGTAATATTTGGCCAGTCATTCGTCGACAGCGTTTGTCACAATGCACAAGCGCGTTTGCATCGATACAAACAAAATGCAGAGGAGCAGTCACGCGATGCGCGTTTTAGCTGCAAAAAGTCGCAGTTTGTAAAGGGCCTACTTTGACTATTTCTTTGATTTATGCTACGAGATTCTGGTAGACCCTATACCGCATGCAACTATAAAGTTGTTGCTGTTGCAGCCGTCGCCGTGCACCGTCTGTTTCGCATGTGCTGACGTCATCTTGTCAATTTCTGTTTTTTGTAGGCAGTGTCCGGGGTGTACCTGGATCCTCATGATTGAATGTCTATACCTCAACACGCCACCGACGACATAATAGTTGAAGCAAACTTTCTGTCTACCCCGTATATTTTAAGAATATAAATGTGTGTCCCAACGGAAATTTCTTATCAATTAGACAGTATTTACTCATTAACTTTATGAATCATGTGTTTGTTCTAGTTTCAGATTCAGCGAAATTGAATCATGACCGACTCATATACTGTGCATTGTTGAAATATTTTTATCTAGCGGGGAAGTCGCACCTTTTCTTTGTAGTTTTTGATGAAACGACACATTGTTTGTGTTTGTTATGATGTAATTTCATCCTTATTGTTTAAGGTCGATAGGTAATATTTTGTAAAGAATGCGGTTTCGGATTTCAAGGTCTTCAAGCTCCGAGTTCCCACCGCTGCGCTCACCTGAAGAAGTTCCACGTATGGTCCACACTGGAATCTTATTTAGATGCTTTAGGGAAGCGGGAACATCAAATCCCTAGGGAATTTTAGTATTTTGTAACCATTGAAGTTTACGCCCTATAGGTAGGTACCATCCTATGCTGACGGTTTTTAAGGGGATGATCAGACCATCAAACTAAATAACTTTCTTTATGGGACCTACGTCGAAATCGCAAAAAAAATCTGCTGTCCCACTTTGTTTGATTTCTCACAAATTCGATGTTGGTCTTATTGAGAAAAGTTGTTCAGTTTGATGGTCTGATCACCCTTGAAGAACTGTCAACATATTATTCAGTACTTACAACTTTATCGCGATTTTTTGAGAATTTCGTATAGGTTTCTTTGGGAAAGCTGTTTAGTTTCATGGGTAGGGTGGCTACAATCATCTTTTAAAGCAATGCAAACTGCTTACCCTAACACCCTGTATATCCGATTCATATAAAATCCTTAAGACTGCACCATATCCATATACTTCACCCTTAAACCAATTCTCAGGAACCTTCACCCGTTCCCAACTTTGTAGCAACGTGTATTTAAATATGCATCAACTGAGCGCCTTCTCAGAAAGCAATATACATTTTAAATCTAACATTAGCGGTATTTCTGGACTGTAATTATGTTTAGGTCCTTTCATTAATAAAATATTAAGGGACTCTATAATTTGGGATACCGATAATTTGATAAACTCGGTGAAAAAGTTTCTTTTTTTTTGAGAGTTTATGAATCAAAAAACGTTTTCGAAACCAACAAGCATAATGCGGTTAGTGAATTTTGAAGAGGTAAAAAATGTGTCAGGATTTCGTACTTTTATTAGAAGATGTTAGAAATAAATAGGTACTTGTGTGACCGAATTGAACCGAGCATAGCGTATTTTATGACCGAGCTCGGAATGAATGAATGAATGAAATATACCGCTGCTTGATGAAAACGATTTTTTCCAGAGATGGGATGGGACCACGATGGGACCTATGTAGATCTACTTTTTGCCCCCTATTCTGACAATTTTATTTTCTAGGACGCGGACGCGATTGCAAGTAACAAACAAATGTTGCAAATTTAATAGTATTATATTTCGTAGTACAAGGTCCTGCCTGATACGAGATCCGACCGAATAATTATGCACCTATTTCTATTTCAATGCCGCCAGGTTGCCTAGAAAAATCATGCCGCAAAGTACCTTTTCCATTATGATTTTTGGTACAATTTTTTCTACCTATCTGTTTGGGAAGTAAATGAGATGCCATCGGAAGAAGACTGATCTAAAGAACTGGAAAAACTAGGGTTGCCACTTCTCAGTCTGCCGGAACTCTAGGGTTTCCAGGTTTAAAGAAGTAATTATTCATTCATTTTATAATTATTAAAGCTCCTAATGTAAAGGAAAATTTATTACTATTGCGTGAAAATTATTAATAATTATCCTGTTTGCATGAATATAAGGTTTACTTACAACTACGTGATTAATAATGCACTCACTAGTTACGTACTCACATACGTCATAATTATATAATCGCACTTTTTGTCCTATTGGGGTAGGCTGAGACAATAAATTGCTACTTAGGTAAGTACTAAGATCCCGATCTACGAGAAGCAAATATTTTCTCCGAGATCGTAGTAAGTGGCACATCAAACTGAACAACTTTCTCATACGGGACCAAGGTATAAATCGAGGAAAAAGTATCTGCTGTTCCATATCCAACTGCACACTTAAGCACCTATACTCGACCGAAATGTATGGGACAGCTGATATTTTATTCGCGATCTCGATGTTGGTCCCATAGAAAAACTTGTTCAGTTTGATTGTCTGGTCAACCCGACGACATATTGAGAAGGACCCTATACAGGGTGAAATTGATATAATTAGCATCCTTTTAAACTAACCGTCTACCCATCAAACTGAACAACTTTTACTTTGGGAGCAAACTGATCGGAGCAAAAAAATCTGCTGTTGCATACATTTTGAGTCGAGTAGGCAGTTGCAGTTTAGTATGGGACAGCTGGTTTTTAGTTGCCCCGATCGGTTTGCTCCCATAGTAAAAGTTGTCCAGTTTGATGGGTAGACTCTTAGTTTAAAAGGATGCTAATGATGTGAATTTCACCCTGTATAAGCTACTTAGCTCACGGGCTCACTCCCCGTCACCTGGACAGAGTTTCGGTACTACTAGTGAAACGTGGGTGTTCTGAAGTTTCAGAATATCTCTGACTACCCCTCGGGGAATATAGTCGTGAGCATATGCTATGCTATAAGCTACTTAGCCTTAATAACTGCTCTCATTAACTAAACAACCTAGTTAATTATCAACAGACAGACGGACAAGCTAATAATCATAAGATCTCAATCCAACACTAATTATTAAAATCATTTCACAATAGATTCAGATTATTTTGAAACATAACCTTCAATAGATAAAGTTGCTATTTCATCAATATTTATTTTAATTAATTCGTTTTCGGTATAATATTACGACAGTAAAACAATCATATTACTACATCTACATAACATCTAAATATTTATTTGGCATACCTACGTCTCACCTGCAAACTTGTCATGATGATGTACAGAATTTGATGCAAAAGACCCTTTGACCCTTTAAGGCTGCACCGAACCTATTGTGCTGCCGACTGCAATCGTATTCTGTTTATTTCTTAAAAATTAAACAATATTTCTAAAAACAAGAATGTCACATTTACATCAGGGACGAGTGGAGGAAGGAAATAGCTGACGGTCGAACAGCCCACGATGAAGTCTGGTTCGAATCTCTGGCCGTAAAGCGAGCAAAAAGGCACAGGGATGAACAAGGTCCTGCACCAACCGACACACAGCACAAATGCCGTAAATGCGGCAGGCATTGCCGCTCCCGAATCGGCTTATATATCCACGAAAGTCGGTGTCTCAAGCAAACAGACGCTGTTTGAAACATCTATTTAGATGAAACAAGGCCCATGATGAGTCATTGCTCATTTTCAAGTTATCGGGTCACTGTGGATTTGATTTTATGTTAGTAGTTACTAGCCAAAAGTGGCCACTTTTGGCGGTTTTAAGGATAATAGTTACTAGCGGAAAATATAATAATCCATAATGTTTCGATAAATTGAAATCCAATCAGGACTACAATGTGACATTCTTGTTTTTTGGAAATGTTTTTTAATTGTTTAGAAATAAAAAAATTACGATTGGGGGCAGCACAATAGGCTCGGCAGGCTCTTAATAATCGTAACCAATACAATACAATAAAAATACATACCTCCAAAAGAAACGTGATAAAAACTAGTTTCATTTGGTCTCATAGTAAAAGTTCAGGTCTCATAGTAAAGGTTGAACTGCCTCCGTGATCTAATGGTTAAGAGCATTGGCGATACGGAGGTTGTGGGTTGGATTCCCACGGGGGACACCTAGTGATATGTCACTTTGTCCATTTTTCCCCAGTTGGTTAGGGCATTGCAGGCTGAATCACCTGATTGTCTGAAAAGAAGGATGATTCCGTGCTTCGGATTGCATGTTAAGCCGTTGGTCCCGGCTGCTATCTCTGGTGGTAGTAGTCGTTAGATAAAAACCACGTCAGAGGCCGTAAGGCGGTCTGAAGAAACTCTGACACCAGGGCTCTGCCCACACTATCAGAAAGAAAGAAGAAAGAAAGAAAGAAGAGTTCGATGATTTAACGCACTTAAGTTTGCGTCCTGTATTTTAACTAAAAAGCTATTATTTTCTCTGAGTATATGGGCTATTTTTAGAATCATGAATTATTTGAGGGTGTCTACGGCTAATCAGTAAATTTTGTCGACGATATATTTATTTATTAATTAACTACATTATTAGGCCTTTCACAAGAACGGCACGTACCTACATCTTTATAGGCTGTAAATAAAGCCGGTTGCACAAACCCGTCAACATAACGTTTCAGCGATAATCTGACAGGCGTTTTGTAAATGTCACACACAAACGATTAGCTTTCGAAACTATTAGTGTAATTGAAAATTAATAGTGCACATTCAAATTATTTATAATTTGCATTTGATAATTGGAAATGTAAATGTTCGTAAAATTTGACTGGGGAATGGGCAATGGTGTTGCAAATTATATGCAACAACTGACAACTTGTCATTATAAAGAGGCCAAATAAATAAATAAATAAATAACGCTCACAGGCACATACATTGTAATGATCCCAAGGTAAGCCTTAGGCTTTTTGTTATGGGAATCATACAATAACGGCACAAACATATAACATCCATGACCGAACCGGGATTCGAACCCAGGACCCTAGTTTGGCAGTCCGGTGTGGCGACCATTACACCAACCGGGTCGTCAAATAATAATAATAATAGTAATTAATAATTATACTGAAGATTTTTTACGAGTAGGTATGATCAGACCATCAAACTGAACAACTTTCTCTATGGGACCAACATCAAAATCGCGAAAAAATATCAGTTGTCGCATACAATTTGATCGAATAGGATGGCAGGTTTACATGGAACAGATTTTGTCGTGATTTCGTCCTTGGTCCCATTTAACGAAAGTTGTTCAGTTTTTTGTTCTGTTCATCCTCTTGAAAAACTGTGAGCATATTAATTTGGACCCTGTATATTCATGACATGGCCACTTTCTAGCTCATGATAATTTTGTACAACATTTTCTGCATTAATTCTTTTTTCTTATGTTTCTTATTCTATAACCCATGCAGTGCCGTAGATAGGGCGGTGCGAGCGGTGCCCAGGCACAGGGCGCAGACTCTGGAGGGGCGCAGAATTGACCAGGTCGGTCCAAAGTTTTGGTTCATGCATGGTATGGTAGACATACCAATGCAATATTTTTTTCGCGCATACGGGTGTAGACGCCAGATTGAGTCTTGTTTTGTGAAATTTCGAGCTCTCTTCACTCGTCACTCTAAGGCTGGTGGTTTTTGAGTATGTATAGGCTAAATGGAACTCATACCACCCACCACCGTCTCAGTTCTGCGACCCTATGTCTGATGTTAGAGCATTTTTCGAGGGCGCAGTTTTAGACGCTCGCACCGGGCGTATAAAAGGCTATTTACGGCACTGAACCCATGCACACAATCCATGCATCATCTTCCCTTCTCTTATGATACAGCAATCCACAACCAACCAATAAACAATATACAAATTTAAAATAAAACAAATAATCATAACTAAACATATCGATATCCAATAAATACGCAGGAAACATGTTATCTTCAATAAACATTATTTTTATCTCTTTCACGATAAGATAACTTAGATTAGTCGTTCTCACGCTTTGAATACAACCAACAGCGATAGTTATGTTACACACATACATACACACATAAAGTGTCCTTCTTAATATGCTGAAATTTTTTTAAGGGGATGATCAGACCATCAAACTGAACAACTTTCTCTATGGGACCAACATTGAAATCGCGAAAAAAAAATCTGCTGTCCCATATAAATAATTTTTTATCACTACCATATTTTCTGAGGTGGAGAAACCGCTGCGATCAGAAGTGGAGTCGGATGCAGGGACCCTAACCAGTAGCCATACGGCGAGCAGGGCATTAGATATCTGAAAGAATTGATGATGATGGATTTCTAGTCGTTTGACTACGACGACTGCTAATCTTTACAGAAAAGCGGTCAGGTACGCAGGATATTGTCAAGTGCATAAGTGTACGCGCTAAATACAGATGCACTCTCTCGTCCTTACCCTCCTATATCTGATGGAACGGGAGACCGATACGATCAGAGGTGGGGTCAGATGCAGTGGATGAAGGAATTATTAGTGTTTGGGTTTGTGCGATTCGATGCCTGACAGAAATCATAACGATATACGTCAAAGTATAATAATTTAAGGTGTTACTAAAAACATGAGGACACCTACTCGAAAAACGACACGGCCTACTAAATGAAAAGTTCCTCACACGATTAAATTTTATCGTGAGAGTCTTTGTCCTGCAGTGGGATTCAACAGACTATAACTTGAGTTTTGGAGGTTCTATATACTATAAGAAGAAGACATAAACTTTCGTTGCAGGGTGTTCTTACATACATACCTACTAATTTGATAGGCAGGTGTCATAGTACTTAAGTAACCACATCCGCTCATTTGTGAAAGTTATAAAAAATTCTAATAGCTGTCTAATTAGGAAAATAAATAAAGCTATTTGATTTTATCGGTATATTTAGGGAACTGATAAAATCTAACTCATCCTGATAAATAAATTTTTCTCAAACATGCTTGGAAATGTGAGCATTATTTTGACAACCTTCTTCGAGATAAATCGAAATTGCAGTACTGGCCAAATACATGCGCGCAGCGGCCGGCAATGTTGTATGAAAATCCATATCTGTCGTGTTTAGCGACCATATAAATTACATACTAAACTCATATCTGTCGTGTAATTTAAAAACGGAACGATCTTTTTCTCCGAAACATGGCGACCAAGGAGGTAACTTATCAAAGGTTTTATTTAAATTTCGAACTGGCTTTCAAATAGAAAACTGTTTATTGAAATAAAAACTAATTGTTGTTCGATGTTCGTCATTGATTTTGAAAAGAGTTATAATTTCCGCGAATTATTTGAGAAAATTTACTGTTCTAATTTCCGCGCATTGTTTGAGAAAAGTACTATACAAGCCTTGGCCACAACTAGGCATTGATGGACTTACGTATGTGTGCCTCGGCTTCGCCTCGGCCCACATTTACACGTTCGTCCATCAATGCCTCTGTTGCTGGCCGCTGCAGTAATGTACTATATAAAAAAAATTTATAGCTATAATTTTGTTTATTTGAAAAGCAACATTTTGGTCATAATTTTGTGCAGACCATCGCCGTGAACCGAATAAAGGACATTTGTGTATTACAGTTTTTAAAAGTTACGCGGTTATTATTTAACTAGGCGTTCATACTCGGGTTCAAACAAACGTCTCGGAGTGATACAGTGAGTGTATTTTGTCGGGCGTAAGAATCAAATTAACAAATCAAAAAACTAGTGTTTCTTTTGACAACAAACTGTCATTATGATAATTAATGCACTAGGATGGTATTATGCAAACAGTAACAAGATGACGAATCTCGAAGGCTGTAAATATTATGCGGAAATCGTTTGAAATGCGCCGAACACCGCGTTGTAAAATTACCTACGTGAGAATTTAATCAGTTTATCATGAAAAGAGGCCAACAAAATATTATCAGTGTTCGATTGATTAACGTTTGTTAAATGATATTTAATATTTTCAATGTACTCGATGAGTCAAGTGTTGCGCCATCTAGTCTACTGTATATTATGTAAATATTATGAGATTTTCACACTTTCTTAAACTGAAGAACCATACAATGAAAAGGAGGCCTGTGTCAAGCAGTGGGTGGTTTTGAACGACAACAATAAACCTACCACATTTTCGGCTCAGTAAGTTCAACACATCTTTCATGGGGCACTGTATATTCATATACATAAAATACCGGAGGATATGCTTAGCTTGCCAGACAACAAGTTTAGGTTCCAAGTTAAGCAACACTCTATAAAAAGCTTACTATAAACTAAATGATTTTATAAATGACCAAAATACCAGGTCTTGAGTCTTAAAAATATTACGCTATGTAATTTAATATTGTAGGTACTAATATTGTTTTGTTTGAAAGCTGTACAATTTCTGGCCGCACCTTCTCTACTATGGAACACCTTCCGAGACGCGGTGGCAGAGTCAAAAAAAAAAGACATCGAAAAGCTTTCAATATGATATTAAATATTACTTTGCATATATTTTGAGTTTGATATATTGGATTTCTTGCAATCCCCAGTGGTTCACAAAATAATGATAATACTTAAACAGATTTCGCTCAAGCAAACACAAAAACTATAATGAATCAATCATCTGTTCGTCTTCACAACACGCAACCAAACGACATTGCACTCTAATTCTGACCTGCATATCGTCAGGGATCTCTAAGTGCCCTACGCAATCAATATAATAACGCCTATAGGATGCTGCTGACGTTGCCACGCGTCTGGCCTGTTCGCGGATGGTCACGTCGATGGGTTTCCCACTAAACGCTGGGCAAACGGTATGCCGCCACGCTGCAAAGGGTTCGCGCCAGCACCAATAGTATTTTGAATATGGTCTCGAGTAGATACTGCGACAGCACCAACAGCTTTATAAAGTCAGATCAGTCTACACTTAAGTTTGTACTAACATGTTGTCTGAGATCAAGAATTTATATTAAGCATCAACTTACCCGGCACAAAGCGACGCCTGTATCCAACCTGTCCAGAAAGTTATCAGCATTGATCCTCAGCTCGGGGTAGAGGACAGTCAGCCACTCGGCCAGATCCTCCTTCATAGCATAGAGGTACTCCTCCGAGGACTTGAAGGGCCTGAACGGCCTGGCCTCGAGGAGGACTGCGCCCGCGCTCGCCATCATGAAGGTGTGACGGTCAGAGGGTCATCACTGGCTCTGTAACAAGGGGATGCGGAATTTTAAACATTTGCGAATCATACGTTGTTCTTGCACTGCATTTCTGCCAATGTTAAGTGAGTTTTGGGAGTATCGTAATCTCAAGATTCTCAAGAATGTAATAATATCTCTAGTTTTTGACTGCATCTTCTCTATAAAAGAACACCTTTAGACGTGGTGGTAGATTCAAAGAATAGACGTCAGAGAGATATGTGATATTATTTGGAATACAATAAAATCTCGATGTTTGATCTCATGAATTGTTTTGTGTGCAAAAACACATTTGAGCTATAGCAAAATGGTGGAGCCACGTGCAAGCCAGAGAGAACTTGAGAAAGAACCGATACGTGACCGCCATACAATGCGAGGGTAAGTCTCAATGCGAGGAGTCTTGTTTTGACATGGAATCATCAGCAAAACAATAAATATCACCTCCTCCCGCCCCCGAAATAAGTTTAATTTATATCAGAGCAAAGTTCTCATTTTCATTAACGTAACAATAATAAAAGCGGTCAAGTGCGAGTCGGGCTACTCGCACATCGAGGGTTCCGTACCAAAACCACTACAAAACACAACATTATTAACTTAGAAAAAAAAACTTTTTTGTCCGGGACCTTTCGCGCGAGACTGACTCACACTTGGCCGGTTTTTAGTATTTGTTGTTATTCTGTAGAGTATGTTCTATAATCACACTAAGTTTGACGCTTGTATGTATTACCGTTTTTACGATATGGCGTGAAAAAAAAACGTCGATAAAAACTAGTTTCTTGTTGAGAACCCCCCTTAATTTTTAACTTTTTGACATTTTTATTATTTGTTAACAAATCCGCCGTAATAACGCACATTCTGTGAAAATTTCAACTATTTAGCTCTTACAGTTCAAAAGTTACAGCCCTAAATAGGTCGGACGGACGGACGGACGGACGGACGGACAGACGGACAGACGGACGGACGGACGGACGGACGGACAACGTAGGCTTAGTAATAGGGTTCCGTTTTCAACCTTTGGGTACGGAACCCTAAAAAGCATCCATAAAATTCCTAGACCCATTTAGATCTCAGTCTAGACTGAACATAGACTTTATTTGCCCAAATTAGCCATCAACATCCATCTGACAGGATCAAGTAGTGTTGAAACAGTTCAATTGCAGCCATATATCAAATTAGTTTCACTTACTGTTTGATACACTGTATTAGATTGCAAGGTTAAATTTGTTTAGATTTCTTTGTAATTGAAAAGATAGACATAGCCTCGATTCGGACTGTGCCACGACTTAACTTAACTAAATTTATTCCTGTCACTTTCTAAAATAAGATTAAGAAAAGAGACAGAAAACCAACAGCTGACTTTAGTGCTGTCAAAGTGACGTTACAGGCCCAAAAACGCTTTAAATAAGATGGCGTAAGTACATTATGATGGCATCTTATTTTGGGCGTTTAACGTCACTTTGACAGCACTAAAGTCAGCTGTTGGTTTTCTGTCTCTTTTCTTAATCTTATTTTAGAAAGTGACAGGAATAAATTTAGTTAAGTTAAGTCGTGGCACAGTCCGAATCGGTACCAATAATAATAGTACGTACTACCATTACATCTGTCCGTTCCTATGTAACATCAGATACCGCATTATTTTGCTCGATTTCGATGTTGGCTTCTTATATATTAAGTGAACAGGGTAAACAGTTGCATTACTTGAAGAGACCCATGATGCTGAACGACTTTTCCCAAGCCAAGGTACCTTCATAAAGGAAATTCGCAAAAAAAATTACTACTTTTCATACAAACGTACAGACTGTACTAACGCTTGACCTACCTAGAACATGGCATACTCTGAAAATGTCTTGAACAGAACAAGACACCCTAACACCCTGTAGTATTAAACATGGGTGCAAAACTAGAAGCAATTAGTAAGGCGTCACGCTTAGGTTAGTGACAGGAGCGCCCGAGCGTGCCGGTGAACGACCTACTTCTATACAATGTTGTGCTTTATCTACACTAATATTATAAAGAGGAAAGATTTGTACCTATTTTTGTATGTTTGTAATGAATAGGCTCAAAAAGTACTGGGCCGATTTAAAAAATTCTTTCACCATTAGAAAGCTGCATTCACCCTGAGTAACATAGGCTATATTTATTGCTAGAAAAGATTAGACGTCCACCCGTGCGAAGCCGGGACGGGCCGCTAGTGTTCTATAGTTTAATAGTTTATGGTGCTATGAAGTTATGATAAGGATTTAATGGTTGTTTTTCAGGTAGCAGTGGTTTCTCTGCGATTAGGTAGCGTACCTACAGATTTTGACGTAGAATCTATTTGTTCTGTTTTGTTTTTTGTTTGTTGTCTCTGGCTACCTCTTTGGGGAATATTGTCGTGAGAATATCCATCAATGCATCAATTTGTTTCCCAGGGTTCTATTGTGTAAGTGTAGGTACTACTTATAATTAATTCAATCTACCCGATTCAACGTTGGATGAGGGCAGCGCAGGACCGGTCGTTATGGCGATCCTTGGCCTATGTCCAGCAGTGGACGTCCATCGGCTGAGATGATGATGATGATGATGACCCGATTCATATATACAATATCAAATCAACATGGTGTTTTCTTTTACAAGTTCTTAGCGATTTAATAATCCATTTCAGGCAATAATTAATAATCATGATGATCGGAGAAACGCGATATTACCTACTTACAAATTGCACAGTACCTACCTACAGGCAAAAATACACTAGGTATCGACTGATAATCGGAAACAAACATTTATGTAGATACACAAATATACTGTCAATCGACGCTGTAGGTTTAGGGTGTAATGAGTACTTCTTCATCTTTCTGACTTATCAAAGTTATCAAGCAGCTGTTAATATTCTCTATGTTTACTTTATATGGGTCCCAAAACATGGAGTACGAACTAGAAAGGAAAAAGGCGTGGGTTCCAGATAAAGCGCCAGCCACACATTTGCGATCCTGAATTGTGACTGTGACCAACATAATTTGAGTATCTACTTATTCAAATTACATTCGTCGGGTTTCTTCCTTCTTTCTATTTCCATTTAACCACAACTCTTCTTTTCTCTCTCTAAGATTCCTTGTATGCTCAAACAAATTACAACGCGGAAATTTATACTAAATCAATCAATAGATCTTCCAATACATATCTCGATGATTTCTTTCGCATTGCTCGCTGATCAGTGATCACTATGTCATGCGATCTAGAGATAATTGTAGCTAATGATCCATGAGTTATGTATAAATGTATGTTTTTAAATAGTAATGCTTAGGTTATTGATGTCTCGATCTTACACAAAATTGAATAATTGTATTAATTACCCAATTATAGATTTTTCTCATTTTACAGCGACTGCTTTTTTTCCGACTGCGCTAGACGGAGGGTAATGTTTTCCGAGTACCTATTAAAAAAATGACGTCAATGGCTACTAGACTGAAAATATGTATGAAACAGCTTTATTTCGCGTTTTCACTGTTGGTCCCAATAAATCAATACAGAGCCTACCTATAATAAATGCTGATGATTTTTATTAAGGAGAGGGTCAGACACATATCGAAATCGTGGTAAAAATCTGCTGTTCCATATGAAACTGCAATCATACTGGAATTTAATTTTTGCGATTTCTGGAGAAAATTGGTAAGTTTGATAATCCGATCATCCCTTGAAAAAACCGTCCGTATATTAAGAAGGACCTTAATATGAAACGCATTTAAAGTTTACATCTTGTAATAACCGTGTTAAGCGTAATAACCAACCTAATCTCAGTCCATAAAAAGCATAAACAACCAAACAGTCATAACTAAACAATTTAGATCAAGCTTAGCGCCTGGCCTGTTCAAACACGGCACGTCATGGTAAACACCGGATTGATAAGTAGGGTAAAGAGTGGCAGGTGGATTCAGCTTGTCGGCAAATAATCCGGGGATAAGAGGTTGATGAACCTTCCTTACTGTTTGAGTTTTAATTGTAAGGGGAGATTAGGCCTTGGTTATCTCCAGCTAAACTAAGTTAAGTCTGTATCCCACTGCAGGACAAAGGTATGCTATTACAAATAATGGTTTGAGAGTGGGCCATACTGCTCATACTCCACCACGCGGACCCAGTGCGAATTGGTGGTGGTTGTGATTAATAGAAATAGTTGTTTGTCTATCTAGAGGTGGTAGTTATATGTTTATTTATCTAGATATCTATACAGGGTGATTGTAGACAGTTGCATTATTTTTAAGGATGATTGTATTCATGATACTGAACAACTTTCCACAAGGAACCTATGGGAAGTTAGAAAAAAAATTGGAGTTTTAAATGCTACGAGCTTTTATCCGCGACTTCGTCCGCATAAATTATATACCCGATTTTAAGTCAGATGATAAGCTATCAAACAAAAAATGTTTCATCAAAATCGGTTCAGTAGTTTTTGCGTGATACTCGAACAAACAAACACCCAAACAAACAAACAAACGAACAGACAAACAAACAAACAGACAGACAAAAAGTCCAAAAATTTGTGATTTGGAATCAGGGAAGCCTAAAAACCATATCGTAATCTTTTTTTTGTAAATATCTTCAATGTACAGACACACTTCTGTTACAGTTTTATAATAGTTTAGATAAAAAGTTTAATCTAGAATTAAACATTTTAACGGGTTCTTACTGCGTTTTGGTAAATAATAGCCGCGTAACTCTCAAAAACTGTATTATAAAAAGTTTGTCTGAATTTATTTTTAAGGTTCCTTATTTTCCTTGGGGACATTTATTTAGTATCATGAGTAAAATCAACCTTATTGCAACTGTTTACACTTTCACCCTGAATTTTAGGGGTGTTTCAGACCATCTATCTGATTAGTTTTCACTATGCAGCCAAAATCTAGATCACGAAATTAATTTTGTATTAGACAATACTTCATAAAGAGTTTAGGGGAGACCTTTGCCCAGCATTGAGACGAAGTAGGTTAAAAAAAATATAAAATAACATCAGTGGCTGTTCGACCCAAATGTTGAAAATTTTATTATTCGCAATGAACGTTGTTCAATTTGATGCTCTGAAGCATCTCTTTAAATATTCTAACGCATTTTTTAATCCCTGGATATTAATTTTAGCCTATTTAAACGTTTTTGCTCAGAGTCTACACGAATTCTACAGGGTGAAATTGAGATCATTAGCATCCTTTTAAACTAAGAGTCTACCCATCAAACTGAACAACTTTTACTATGGGACCAAACCGATCGGAGCAACTAAAAATCTGCTATTGCATACATTTGAGTCGAGTAGGCACTGCAGTTTAGTATGGAACAGCTGATTTTTTTGTTGCAGTGATTGGTTTGCTCCCATAGTAAAAGTTGTTCTGTTTGATGGATAGACTGTTAGTTTAAAAGGATGCCAATGATATCAATTTCACCCTGTATATAGCGTTTTAGTTTTCGCGGAATATTTTCAACCTCAAAAAACCCATGACACTGAAACCCTGTCTCTTCAAAAAAGTTGACGTCACGCCACAAGATCCAAGAAAGTGACGAACGCGTACCATCACGCATGAGTGTACCGAAGGTTGGCAGTACTCACAGAAGTAAGGTTATCTTCAATGTAACGTAACAGTTGGTTAAACTGTGACACATGCGCGAGCGCAAGGATTACGTAGAATTATTATGTTATTATTAAAAATATCTTATGGATGAGTCGATAGGCGCGTGCAAATTTTATCTGGAAAAAAATAGTTTGGACTAAAATATTGTGAATACCTGATTGTGTTGTGATAGCCTTATTTTTACCTAAATCTGATTTCTATCTTGTTAACACTAAGGGTGTTAGGGTATACTTTCAAGGGGTGATGGTTATACTTTGATACTGATTGTTATAGGTACGTTGATACTGAAAGACTTCCCTAGAAAATCGAATACTTTTCATTCTAAATGCATCAGCTCATCGACGTTTGTATCTTCTTATCGTGTGGGCAGAGCCCTGGTGTCAGAGTTTTTTCAGACCGCCTTACGGCCTCTGACGTGGTTTTTATGTAACGACTACTACCACCAGAGATAGTAGCCGGGACCAACGGCTTAACGTGCCATCCGAAGCACGGAATCATTTTTCTTTTCAGACAATCAGGTAATTCAGCCTGCAATGTCCTAACCAATTGGGGGAAAAACGCACAAAGTGACATATCACTAGGTGTCCCCCGTGGGAATCGAACCCACGACCTCCGTGCCAAAGCTCTTAACCATTAGACCACGGAGGCAGTTGGTATGAAATGTTTGTATGAAAGTTTTTCATTATCATAATTAATTACAATCAAATAGGTAGATGACACGATTGTATCAAGACCTCCGCCTCTAAATACCTAGTAGACAAAGTTGTATTACGTAATAAAATACAACCTGCTTACCAAATAATTTCTACTCTACACGTGTTTCGCTCCACCAAGGAGCATCCTCAGGAGTTAGACCGACGAACGTTCGACGTTCGTTCGTTCGACGTTCGTTCGTTCGATCGTTCGTTCTAACTCCTGAGGATGCTCCTTGGTGGAGCGAAACACGTGTAGAGTAGAAATTATTTGGTAAGCAGATTGTATTTTATTACGTAATACAACTTTGTCTACTAGGTATTTAGAGGCGGAGGTCTTGATACAATCGTGTCATCTACCTATTAGTCATGGATTTCCGCAAAGTAACGCCTGATTCAATTAATTAATTACAATCACCAATCACCAATCACATGTTTGTGCCGTTGTTGTATGGTTTCCATAATAAACAGCCTATTAATAGTGCTTTCTTGGGATCATTACAATGTATGTGCCTGTGAGCGTTATTTATTTATTTATTTATAATCACCCAAATGTTAATTAATTACAATCACCCAAATGTAACTGTCTACCCTTACTCCCTGTATGTGTGTGTTTTTTCTTTTTCGTTGTTTCCATGTTTTGGTCCCATAGAAAAAGTTGTTAAATTTTTAAAATCTGATCATATACTTATCTCCCATTATTGAGATGGATAAAATAAGCATTATTATTATCTTGTTTAAGGTAAATAATTTTAAAATATAACACATAACTATAACAGATAACTGCTTATTAAAATATGTAAGTAAGTACCAACGTAGCATAGCATAGCGTACCATAGTTATCTCTAATCTCAAGCTTCTTGAAGCTCGAGTCTATCAGTGGGTTAGGTACCTACTTGTACCTTACCTACTGTCTGAGAGACAATAAGTATTAGTTTATATTGAAGTACAATGTTTGTAATAGTAGGGTCGGTAGAAACAATAGAGATCCGACGCGCTTGCGCAATGTTACACTTCGGTGACTTCCGTTGTCGCGCTGGTACCGACAGCAAATAATATCATAACAAATTAATAATTATATTTATTTATGAATATGATATACCTAGGTAACTTAACTAACATAAAAATGTCCCGCATGTGACCGAGGATTTTTTTTTAAATCCTTGATCTAATTAGAAAAGGAAAGATTAACTGGCCAATATACAAGTACCTTATTTAATTATGAGCACCAGTGTGGGTCAAAAACACCTGTTATCTCTTACCTATAAAATCTGTAGGGCTGTTGTAATGATGATCGATCGAAACAGAAAAAACAAAAAGTTGATTATTTAGTACTTATTTAATTTATAATAACCTTTGGTAAACCCTTGAACCAAACTAATTATCTGTAAGTACTTAAAATTAGTAAAAAAATCTACAAACAAAATGCTATTAAAAATCTGACAGACATTTAATGCCGTTTTTGACAAAGAAAAAGAGTTTCAGAATCGCTTCATCGCTACACATTGCTACGCACACGTTGTATCTCGTACGTTAGTTTCATAAACAAAATTTTAACAAAAAATTAAAACCGCCTTCAAAAAAACTAAAAAGTTAAAAAATAATATTGCAGCCTATGACTTTTTCGTTCGCATCATAAGAACATTAATTTGTTTTATTGAAGTCGCTGTCAAGCCGGTTCGATTCGCGACATGGCTTGTATTTTTTGGCTTGGCTTGACACCGACTTCTATAAAACAAATTAATGTTCTTATGATGCGAACGAAAAAGTCATAGGCTGCAATATTATTTTTTAACTTTTTAGTTTTTTTGAAGGCGGTTTTAATTTTTTGTTAAAATTTTGTTTATTTCACAATTTTCAGTGGTGAATTCATTAGTTCGATTTAATAGGAGTGCTTTAAATTAAAAAACGCACTAGTCGGCAGTACGATTTTCGAAGGTTCCCCTCGATTTCTCTGGGATGCCATCATCAGATCCTGGTTTCCTTATCATGGTACCACCCTCGGAACATCTCCTTTCCAACAAAAAAAGAATCATCAAAATCGGTTCATAAACGACGAAGTTATCCGCGAACACACATAAAAAAATATATATATATACGGTCGAACTGAGAAACCTCCTCCTTTTTTGAAGTCGGTTAAAAACCGCGTAACTCTGGTAACATGTAAATTCTTCACCTATTTTCTCGCGACTGCCCTGCTGACCGTACCCCATGCCTCGTTTGTAGGCTAATCTGTTTACAAAGCGTCGCCCGCGACGCGACGCAAGACCGCTTTATTTTTGAGTTCTTTTCTAACTCTGTCTCTTACTTACTTCAGTTATTGTTGTATGTCGTATCTCATTGTTTGTCATTATAACATTTTTATACTTTTCCTTGTTGTGTCATTTATGGTGATTTATAAATTATGTAGGTAGTTATTCTAGTCGCGTGATGAATTGTGATGTAATCAGTTTGTTTTTGGGGATGTTGTGACGGGTTAGTTAAGGGGCCAAGACTAATGAAAACCACTGACATAGCCCACCGGTGACCGGATGGTAGTTACTAGCAGTAATTGAGCTAGCGCCTATGCATTAGCTTAGTATAAGTTTGTCCCACCTCCTAGGTAGTCGCATCAACGTAGGTTAGGCAGGCCTAGCATTGTACAAAGTCCTTCAGACAGGATATTATGTATTCTAGATTAGCGGTAGGGGAGGGGATGATGTAGAGGTTGTATATACATATCACGGGGTATCGTAGTAGCCTATTTAGATTGGAATGGATTTGGAATACATATCGGAAAAAAACAAAGATTCGAAGTGATAGTTGTTGGTTATATCTGGGGAACGGAGAGGGAGATGTCTTGCGTTATAATAATTTTTCATCTTAAAAATATATTTCGATTTAAGTATTTAATCATTTTGCAAAACCTCTCGCAAGCCAAGCTAAGCCAAACCGCTCCACTACAGTACCAACCGAATTTGGTTGCATGTCAATTTTCTAGAGGGTACTTCTTAGCTTTTGCCCGCGACTTCCTTCGCGTGGAGTTTGGAAAACCCCTTAATGGGTAGATTTTCACGAAAAATTTTAGTCACCCATAGAAAATCGATCAGCTGATACGCCCTTTTTATGGAAGATCCAAAAAATTTGCTCGTCCTTCGACCCATGTTCCTTATACACCCTTAAAGTATTTCTAGTAGGTAATAAAAAATCGTGTATAATTAAATTAGTTAATTAAATAATTACTACTTAAGATAAGATAAGATAACATAAATATTCTTTATTTGCACACCAAGAATATACAAGCTAAAAAAGCTACAAAAGCTAGCTAAGTTTCATAAAAATCTTTAAATAACTTAAAACCAGCTAATAAATTTAAATTTTGAGTTTAGTTTTCAGCATTTGGCATTGGAATAGAATCATGTGGTTGATGCTAAAAAATTAGCCCAGTTACCTATTCCGAGACTTTGCATAGACTCCCAATCTATTGGCAAACAGTCGTGAAACGTATGAGCATTTAGCAGGAGGTAGCGAACGGCCTTGCGCCCCGGAAGTGTATACCGGCCTCGTTCACGTGACATTTGAGATAAACTGCCGATTATTTATCGATAAACGAGAAAGAGCTGAGAAAGGACCTATCAATCAACCTCGAGTTACGCCCTTGTGGTCGATACGACTTAATTTTTTAGAAAATTCGGCTGTGTTACAGTTTTAATTGAATAGGGTGGAGGTGGGTAAAACGGTGTGGCCCTATTAGGTATTTTAGTGTCAAAATTGAGTGACTTATTCGAGTTGGTATAATTATTTAATTCTAATAACATTGCTTCTATGATGAATAAAAAAATTCTGAATAATTTATGAAAATGGCAAAAAGAACATCATCGTCTTTTCATCATAATACTAGTCCAGGCTAGATTCTAGTAATAATAAATAAAAAATCTTTATTGTGCATAGAATTCAGGTACATGAGATGGCAGGTTGCAATTTAAAGATCACTCCGAACCTTGTCTTTGCAGACGTATACACATTCAATTTACATGAATTAAATTTCCAAATTAAAATAAACAATAAACTTAATAAACTAAATTATAAAGTACTTTAAATGTGACTAGATAAGTGTGACAAGGTTCATGATCTTTATTTATTATTTATTTATTAACATTCCATGGGAAAAAAAAAATATCTTCAAGTTATCTATTCTGGTTTAGTTTCGATTGTTTTATGGAAATCAAATATTCACTTACAAATTAATTCGCTAACCTATTCAATTGTTTCTACGTGACAAAACGATGTTTATTTTCAATAAGTCAATAAACAATAAATGTCCCAGCTTGATTACCACCAACACCGTATCCGAAAAGCATAAAGATAATAAAATTCTTAGTCATCTTATCGCAAAAGAAATTTAGCACAGACCACTGCATTACATAGAGAAAACAATGCCTCTTTCACTATATCGAATGTTTTAATTGGACACACCTTTATCGGTACTTTAGCGACGCCATTTTGGATTGATAAGAATATTTATGATATTGGAAATGGAAATGGAACAATTGAATGCAGTTGTACCCAGTTTTGCAGCACGTAATTCTATCCCAAAGGTACAATGCTAAATGCATAAATTCTTCGGATGGAATACCTAAACTTTAGTAGCGACTGCGAACCCCATTTGGAAGACAAACGGGACTTATTTTAGTTCTATATTAGTATTATTTTAACATATTACGTTGTTGAATGAAGTTTTACAAGGAAATAATATTGTAAATTTTTAAACAAACATCTTCTATAACCCCCTGGGGGTTGTAAATCTGAACCTGACTTCACGAATGCCTCAACAATTTTACGATTCTGTCACGTCTCATAGGTATAATAAATTGTTTCCCGAACTTGCAATATTTCATAAAGATCTGTCTGTCAAATAGTTTAACGCAGAGGGACGTGATAGTTTTTTTGTTTATTTCGGTCCCAAAAATGAAATTTGTATTGACGTCGCGTCCCCTTCTATCAAATATAATAATTAATTGCACAATCATAAAATATAATAATCTACAAACACAGATCGAAATTCAAGTACCTAACCTTCTAAAGGCAAGTGTGGTATCATACGTACTATGTTCCTATTGATTAAAATGTAAAGAAAAACTAAATTGGGGAAAAAGAGATTTATTAGGAAACTACTTATTAATGCATCCCAATAATTTAAACTGTTTGTTCATCAAAGGAAGAAAGGAAATCTTGTAACAAAAGCATTTATTGAAGCTTTAGTTAGTGGTTCAAGATGGAATGCTGTGCAAGTAGTGATTGCTTTTCGCCCAAATCATCATCGTCATCATCACCTTTTTTCATCTAGCTAGCTGCTTCAAACAGCGTCTGTTTGGATTGGACACTAGCCTACTACTATTCTTGTATTTTCATACTTTGGATTGGTACAGCCTATTCTGGAGCAACCAGACTTGCCGTAGGTATTTACAGCACTTATGTTGGTGAAAGAGACTGTTCTCTAGCCTTTCGGCTTTACAGCAAAAGATTCCAACCAGGCTTCATTCCGTCTGCCATGCCAAATCCTAAGCTTCCTCCACAAAAAAAATCGTCGCCCCTCAGTCACCTTTTTCAGCAACCAAATATAGCTAAAAGTGGTGGTCTATCCAGATTTTCTCTCAGTAATTATTCTAAACACGAGTGACAGAACAACTTAGTTAATAACCCAACTAATTTTGTCACCGAAGCCGTAAACCAAGACGTTCTGTGAACATTCACTCGGTTTTAAATAGAACCATCGAGTTAATGCTTCCTTTGGGATACCGTGATTGAAATAGCTTTAAGCTTATACCTATGGGATTTTAGTGACTAATAATTTGGTATTATGTCAGAAAAGAAGTTCTCTGGAAAAAATTGCGTAGATATAGCGATGGTACTAGTTTTGTACCTTCAGTTGTTTTTTCGCTCTTTTGGTGAGCAAATCCATTATTATTAATAAGCCTGAATGAGAGTATGTACTGAACCGATTTGAATGAAATTTCGGGTGTCGAAACGAATAAAATGCATTCGAAGTCACACGCAACAATTCTCCTAGGTATAGGTACAGGATGTTAGGGTAAACAGTTGTATTACTTTAAGGGGTGATTGTACCCATGATACTGAACAACTTTCCCAAAGAAACCTATAGGAAATTCTTTTTTTTTTTCGACTTTCCATACTAAATGCAATCAGCTGATCACAAGTTTGAAAAGTCGAAAAAAATTGTGAATATCCTATAGGTTTGTATAACTAATTGTATAACTTTGTCATATCATAGCTATAATTATTAAATACTTATCCAGATTATTATCATGCAGATTTTGTGTTCACATGTTTTTAGTCTCACCGTATTCTAATATCTGTGGTCTCACCCAAAGTAGCATCCTTATTTTGTCGTAGGAACAATTCCACCCCATTTTCCCCTATTTCATGATTACCCTTAGCCCGTGTACAATAGAATGAAAATGAATATCTTTTTAATCATATGCCATACGATATGATGATGATGTAACTTCCAACTTTTTTTTAATAAAACAATAAGCAATAATAGAAGATCTTTGTTCCAGTCAATTTTATTACACGTGATTCCGGATTCGAACAAACGTTGTTTATCTGAAGATAATAACAATAATAAAATTGACAATCTGCGGATTATACAGATTATAGGAATATTATCAAATAGTGACGTCGTTCAGATATAAACTTCGATAGATACTTAAAGTTATTATTGATAATTGAATGTAATTATTATTCATTCTTTATTCGAATGTTGACTCGAATACCAATAAATAATTATCACACAGGCACTGGCATTACTGCCATAAAATAATTCATGACAATTTTAAAATTATAATAATAATGAATATGAATCATTAAAATGACTACAGTATTACAAATTACAAATCGTAACATGCAATAAAAGGAAAACCATTAACTTCAAATAAATACTAAAACTTAAAAACCAAAAACCTACCTTCAAAATTTAAAAAACTGTCACGTCCAAACCGTCACACCACTAAAAATTTTTAGCACAACACTGATCGAAATAATTCGCGATTAGCTTCGCTGTTCTATCGAGATAGATAGTTTGCGAGCGGTCGATACGTCCGTACTACGGTGTGGTCGCGGATAAACTGACTGACTGCGGGTGATCGATGCGCCCGCGCACCCGTACCGTCCGCAGCGCAGGTAGCCTTGACTGGATGCAATTTCGAGTTTCGAGATTTATCTTATTGTGTTTTTTTATCCTGACTTAATTTGGTTTTCTGTATAGATTCCTGTTTTGGGTGCCTTGGTGTCAAGTTTGGTAAAGGAATCAACCTTTAACCACGTTTGATTTTATAACATAAAGGCTCACCACTGCGATATCACTAACCTGTAGACTGTGGCTGGAATCTGGATACCTACTTACTGTTTTAAATATCTGATTATGTTATTTGAGACTACGTGTCAGGTTGCTCCCAAGAGAAATTATGAAAAAAAAAATACAGCTTTTTAGTTTTGACAAAAGAAAGCATTTGAGTGTTTTTTTTTAGCTACTTGGAGAAACATCACAACATTTAATGCAAAACCTGAAAACCGTTTTTACAAAATAAATATAAACAACAACAGATTTCTTATTTTTATTTGGATAAGCATAGGTCGGCTTCTCCAAAATAAACTAACACTGAATACCTACGCCACTTAGGGTCATTTTACACCAGAGCCACATACAAGAATTTATTTTGTATCAATTATACTTACTGTACACGAAATACAGGACAGGGTGTTAGGGTAAACAGTTGAATTACTTTAAGGAGTAATTTTATTGTACTTATGATACTGATCAATAGTACAAGTAACAAAAAAATCACTTTTCATACTAAATGCAATCAGCTGATCGAAAGTTTGTATAAAAACTAAAAAGTAAATTTTTTTTTCTCCGAATTTTCTATTGCTTTCATAGGGAAAGTTAATCAGTATCGTGGGGACAATAGCCCCTTAAAGGGATGCAACTGTTTACACTAACACCCTGCATTAAATAATTTGTGGATAGTTCTGTTAATATATTTCCCAAATGTTTAAAGCTCCTTACTTCTCATGCATTTAACCGCAACAGCACAAATGACTACAAGATATCTAATAGATGTCTACAAATATATGTGTCTACAAAATATCTAATAGATAACTAGTAGATAGATATTCTGTGCTGTATGGGAAACAAGGTAAAGATGAGATTTTTTGTTTCAAAATGTCATATTAAGTTATGTTACAAATCTACATAGAAAATCAGTTCATCATCATTCTTTAACATTTATGATTATACCTTTCTAATAAACAATACATGAACATGACACAATAATAATTTTTATCATGATCATGATAAACAAAATAATCACAGTGCCCCTTTCACCCCTATCTCCCCTAAGTTCACCGAACTAAGAAATCTTACATCAATTTCATCATTCACAGTAACTGTAATTAACTTTTAAGTGCAAAGAAACCGAACGACAGACGGACAGACAAAAACGATTTCCTTCTATTACAGCGAGCAGTTTTCCCCATAACTTACGTGTTAACAATAAGAGCTTTAATGTTTTATGTTCCCATCTTTGTCTAGATTCTGCTTATTGAAATACTAGTTTATGCACCTGGCTTCGATATAATATTTTAAGAAATAAAAAAAGACTTTAAAACTAATAACGACGACCCGGTAGGTGTAATGGTTACCACGCCGGACTGCCAAACCAGGGTCCTGGGTCAAAGAAAATATACACTACGCGACCTGGGTTCGAATCCCGGTTCGGTCATGGATGTTATATGTTTGTGCCGTTGTTGTATGATTCCCATAACAAAAAGCCTGAGGCTTACTTGGGATCATTACAATGTAAGTGCTTAAAAATTTAAATAAAAAAAAAAGTTGAAAAAATAATGTTAGACTTTACATTCGCATCTATTTGAATTCGTTTTTGAGAAAATTAAAAGTGCATGCCTGCGGATTGTAACACCATCATCACTGGCTTTTCGGTGAAGGAAAACATCGTGAGGAAACCTGCATGCTTCAATTTCGAGGCATGTATTTACTTATTATAAGTGGCAACGGGCTCACTCCCCATCACACTGGACAGAGTTTCGGTACGGTGGATGCTCTGAATTTTCAGAAAATCTCTGACTTCCTCCTCGGGGTATACAGGATGTTAGGGTAAACAGTAGCAGTACTTTAAGGGGTGATTGTTCGCATGATAATAAGCAACTATCCCTAAGAAAAATTCGCAAAACAATGTTTGGACTTTCCAGCCTAAATGCAATCAGCTGATCGAACATTTGTATGAAACTCGAATTGTTGACTTTCATAAAAACGTTCGGTAAAAATCTGTTAATTAATAAATTTCTCTTATGTTCCTTTTGGAAAGTTGTTCAGTATCATGAGTACAATCATAAAATAATGCAACTGTCTACCCTAACAGCCTGTATACATGATCATGAACACAATCATCCTTTAAAGTCATGCAACTGTCTACCCTAACAACCTGTATAGTCGTGAGCAATATCTGCATGCATGCGAAAACGAACCCCGGCTAGTCTGGCTACGATCAATCATCATCTCAGCCGATGGACGTCCACGTCTGGACGTAGGCCTCCACCAAGGATCGCCATAACGACCGGTCCTGCGCTGCCCTCATCCAACAGGCTCCCGCCGCCTTCACCAGGTCGTCGGTCCACATTGTGGGGGCTCACTGCCTACCCACACCGCGCTTTCCGGTACGCAGCCGCCACTCAAGAACTTTTCAGCCCCATCGGCCATCGGTTCTGCGAGCAATGTGCCCCGCCCACTGCCACTTTAGTTTAGTAATTCTTTGGGCTATGTCAGTTACTCTGGTTCTTCTGCGGATCTCTTCATTTCTGATTCGGTCTCGCAGGGAAACTCCGAGCATAGCCCTCTCCATTGCCCATTCATCATTGGTAGGGTCGAGTGTTCTCCGTTGGGCAAGATATGCTGAAGGTCATAGGAACATGCCACAGACAAACAGATCATTTCTCTTCATAGAGAAATGTAGTTGCCATGTTATTATGTTACAACAAGCTTTTACCCATTGTTATTGATTAGAAACTTGGCTAATGTGCGAGAATATTGCAGTTTCACTAAACTGTCAGCTAGCGATGTTTTTATCGCTTATGTTCTAGATTTTATAACCTGTTGGATAACGAAGAAGAATCACTTAAATAACTGTATTTTGAAGTTTTCTAAACTAAACTTAAGAGGATAGGCGGGTAAAAAATGTTTGCTCTGGAGTGCGATTTTTGAATCTCATACGTTGAACTCAGCAGTTGAAAATGTATGGAGATACGCATCTTTCTACTGCTGATTTGACTTTCAAAAATAGCACTCCTAAAGTATGATTTTTGAAAGTCAAATCAGCAGTAGAAAGATGCATATCTCCATAGTAATTTTGACAATTGAAACTGCTGAGCTCAGCAAATGAGTTTCAAAAATCGCACTCCTGGTGTTATTATCCAGGGAGAAAACAGGGGAATACGTTTGTATGGAGTAAACCGTACTGGTCTATTCTCTTAAGCTAGGGTAAGATTTCTAAAATAATGAAAATAAAGGAAATAATAATAATAATATACCATCTCCGAGCGTACAACATGATACCCACGGGGATGGTCCCCGCCATTTGTGTAAAGACTATTGGAGTACGGCGCTATGGCCGCGATGGAAAAATAAGGTCTTGGGCTATGGAGGTGAAATTTGGATGGATGGATACTGGGCTATGGGAGGAGACTAACGGACGCCTGCCATGACAACTAGTCTCAAAATTGTAAATAGGGCAGGCGGTGACTCGCCGACTCGTCGAGTGGGCCCCATAAAACGGCCGCACGCACAAAGTGCGACAATGGGGCAACATCTCATTGAGCGGCTGAAGGTTGTCGAGAGGTGCGGCTCCGGTTTCACCATCGCGGGGTTTACCCCCGTGAGCGGGTTTCCCCGTTATTACGCCATTACGTGCAATACACTTCCAACCTGGAGCATAGGTTCTGCTCTTGCGATTCCACTCTGGACGGCCAATTAAGGCAAGCATTTAGGGGGGTGTGTTACTGTGTGTGTGGGTGTGGGGTGTGTGTGTGGGTGTGTGTGTGTGTGAGCGCATGTCTGTATGGTCCCCCTGGGGTCCGCGGTGTCGCCACTCACCGTCAGCTCGCCACAAGCTGCCCCCGCGGGGATAATAGGATATAATAATTATATATATATAATTTCTAATATAATATTTTAAAGGGATGATCAGACCATCAAACTAAATTAATTAATGGAAATTGGGGAAAAAATCGGTAGTTACATCATCATCAACCTACGGGGTGAAATTGATATCATTGGCATCCTTTTGGATGCTCAGACCATAAAATTTATAAATTGTCTCTATGGGACCAATATCGAAATCACGAAAAAGTCAGCTCTTCCATACAAAACTGCAAACCTACTTGAGCCAAGTTTATGGGACAGTTAATATTTTTTTCGCGATTTCGATATTGCATCAACAACTGGGACTTTCTCTATGGAGTTAGTTTTTCAGTTTCATGGTCTGATCATCCTCTTAAAAAAACCGTCAGCTTATTAAGTTGGACCCTGCATATTGTGATGTGACGCAATATTTATTTCATTCAGTTTTTTTTTAGAAAAAAAAAATGTGTTCTGATAGATTTTTACTAAAATCTGTTTACTAAAGTTATTGTAAAAAATGTTCGCCATTTCAATATTACCCATAAACATATTATACTTCCGAGTAGACTGAGGAACTCCTCAATATCGCATCACCGAAACCGAAATGTCAATATGTGCGAAATTGATACGTGTGTGAGTTCTAGTGATGTGACATTGACGTATTCGCGATTATCGATATCAAAATCATCGATATCAGATTATCGACTACTTAGTAGTCGATGTGATTTTGATACCGATAATAGCGAATATGTCAATGTTACATCACTAATTTATAGTAGTCACTACTACTATTATATTTTAATATTACGAAGTCTAAATCGGCTAGGCTTACAATCCATCTACCTACACTGCTTTAAAACTGTTACTTAGGTCATAGGTCATAGGTCGACGAATATTTTCTATGAAAAACGCAATTGCCCAGCCCCACGAAAAGTGCGCGCATCACGTGCGTGTGCCGTTTTTTCGATTTAAAAGATACTACCGAGTAGACCAAGCCCTGTACCCGCACTTTCGATGTTCGCTATATCGCCACTGTTTCGGTCCGCGCTTCATTGTAATAGAGTTGAATTTGGAATGAAAATGTTCCCGGAATTGCGAAGTTCGAATGTGCGGCTAGAGGCTCAAGTGACTCCTCATTATCGCATCACCGAAACCGAAATGTCAGTATGTGCGAAATTGGTATGTGTGTGAGTTTTTGTGATGTACATGTGACATTGACGTATCCGCATTATTGATATCATAATCACACCGACTTCTATAAGGTTTTAATCTGCTGGGTTATAATTTGTCTACATACACTACTTATTATAAAACTGAAATGTGTGTCTGAGCATTGAAAATATTTTGTAATAAAAGCATATGACTATAGTGTTTAGGGGTCCCTGAATCAAAGATTTCTTTATTTTTGATATGGAATCGAATTTATGAAAATAATAAAAACCTGCTGTAGTAGCCAGGACTTAAAAACCTATCCTGTTTTTTCACAGAATGTACAGGTGCAATATAATTTCGAAGAATTTTGCGATACATAATTGAAACTAGCAGCGTTTCAAAGAGAAAAGAACCACGGTTCTCATGATTAAGTATGATAAATTATGCTGATTTTGATTCCATGCATTTACGTATATGTTCCGCCGTAGCACCTAAACTACTGAGCCGATGTTGATGAATGAGGTGGCAATCGATTCGTTATTATTTATGGTCTGGGTGACATAGAGGATACATTTTATGCGAACAAAATCAATATGACGGGGATGTTACATCCGATTATGATGAAACTTATTGTGTGAAACCAATGTGTTGTTCAGTTTCAGGCCGCATCTTCTCTACAGCGAAACACTCCCGACGCGGTGGTAGAGTCAAAAACATGACTTCAGAAAGCTATTTGATATTATTTTGAACAAAAATACATTATTTTGAAGAAAAAAAATTGGACTTGAGTGAGTTTAAAATCTAATAATTAGACCTAAAAAACTGGTATGTATTTTATCTCGCTAAACTACTGAACCGATTTTGATGAAACTTTATTTGTTTGATAGCTTATCATCTGACTTAAAATCAATAACCGTACACACATTGAAAAACGAAACTCTCGAGTCTCAAAATCTGGTATATAATTTATGCGGACGAAGTCACGGGTTAAAGCTCGTAATATCTAAATTTTAAAATTGGAACTGTTGCTGTCGTGATATTTTTTTAATTTTGGTACATTTCCAAGCTCAAATTAGCTCTTCAATATTATAGCAAAAAAAAAATTCAATTATCAATTAGTCCCGGCTCCAACCGTAAAATGACTGGGCTATAAATCAGCCTTTCAATACCTACGTTTAAAAACAATACCAGAATCTGACGAGACATGAACGGAGGGAGCTAGGTGGTAGTACAGAAAAACATATTTCAAAAATATCGACATATCGATAGATTTTGTGCAATATCTATGCGAAACGGTTCCTTTTTCACGTACACAATAATTTTTTATCTTACACATAATTATTTAAAATTACACATTATTTAGAAAATAGGATGTTTACTGCATTTAATGAATGTATTACTAAATCATTTTAATAAAAACATATGTGAAAACAAGCCTCATGAAAGTGGTATTGTACTGATCGTATTTACCTGTGAAACGTTTCTTTATTTGGGTTGTTGGTGTAAGTTACACTACATTCCAACACGGAACACGACACCATTATGATTTTTTATATTTCTCTTATGAAACACAAAATGAATTTAAATTAAATCACTAAAATAACGAGAAATAATTTTTTGACAGGGCTCCAAAAGACTCCGATTTGTTTCAAAATGGTTTTACGGCAATTATATTATAATCTCTTTCGCACACGTAGCTTTTTTCATTATGATCGGAATCTCATTCACACACTTACTAGGTCTACTCACGGTAGTAGAATAATAATGTCTATGATATTACCTATATCTACCCCTTTTTCTCCGTGTTATAACCATAAAGATATTATACCGTACGGAATAGATGAAGTGACACGAGTTGTCAAATGAAACCGTTTTTGGACGTTTTCAGGAGTCCTCGGCAGGGTAAAAATTCTATTTCTGTGTATAATTCTCAATCTAACGCACATTTACATTGTAATGATCCCAAGTAAGCCTCAGGCTTTTTGTTATGGGAATCATACAACAACGGCACAAACATATAAAATCCATGACCGAACCGGGATTCGAACCCAGAACCCTGGTTTGGCAGTCCGGCGTGGTAACCATTACACCAACCGGGTCGTCGAAATAGTGTTAGTATACAGGGTGTTTGGTAGGGAGCTGTACATACGCCTAGGGTAGAAACTAGGAAGGGTCTGCTACCTACCCCCGCCCATTATATTGACCTTGACCTCAAGGTTTTATTCTAATGATTTTTTTTTCTTTTTTTTGAAAAATTCGATTTTTTTGACTAAAACTACCTGTAGCTCAAAATCTATCCAGAAGAAAGGTCTACTAATGGTCTTGTTTTAATCTTTAGGGTCTTAGTGTACTGTAAAAATTAATTTCACACCAAAAAATTGTAGAGAAGAAAAGTTATGGGGCCTGAAGTACCGTAGTAAGGTAAAAAAATAATTTTAAGGGCAACTTTCTACGGGTTTTAAAAAAAAAATAACAGGGTTGGAGTTCTTCTGATTTTTTTAAAACATCCCCAGTCCATACCCTTTCTAACGATATGCTAAAAGTGTTATTATCACTTGTAGTTCCGAAGTTATTAGTTAATATCCGCAACTAGGGCACTTTAAGCAAAAATTTCAACTAATGTAAATTAAATGTGTCCGATCGTAAAAGGATAGCAAATGAAACGCAAATTTGTTAAATGACTAATTTAATTACAAAATTTGTTCAAATTGGTGACCATTAACTTGTAAACATGCTCGGCACCTCTTCCTCATCTCCACGGTCACCGTGGCAAGCAGCATTTCGTCGCGCATCGTATTGAAAGCGGCGTGGATCTTGGTTATCAAAACCTCCCTTGTTGGTACTTCCTCTGTGTACACCAACTCTTTCGCCCTTCCCCAGACGTAGAAGTCAAGCGGGGTAAGGTCAGGCGACCTTGGAGGCCAGGGAATTGGCCCGCCACGACCAATCCAAGCATCAGGGAAGGAGTTATTTAAAAACTCCCTCACTGCTAGGCTCCAATGGGCAGGACAGCCGTCGTGCTGAAAGACTATGGGCCGATCTTCGTCAAACACATCTTCCACTAAAACGGGCAGTTCATTTTCGAGGAAATGTAGGTAATTTTCCCCGTTTAAGTTGTCTGGCAAGAAGTGCGGCCCTATCAAGCGATTGCCGATGACGCCTGCCCATACGTTCACGGAGAACCTTCTTTGAAATCCTCTGTGCCTCTTCACTCTTGGGTTTTGCTCTCTGGGTGCCCAGTAATGGAGATTGTGGTAGTTCACAATTCCCTCCCTGTCAAACTTTGACTCATCGGTCCAGAGTATACTCCGCAAAAAATATGTCCTCCACGTCCGTATGGAGCAAGTGGCGGCAAAACTGCATCCTTCGTGTGTAATCGCTTTCCTCTAAGCCTAAAACAATAAAAAATTCAATGTTAGCGTTTTCCCTATGAATTGGTAGCGATGTAACATTGATTGATATCTCTGTCTTTCCATTTCTCTCTCTCTCTCACACACACATGCTCACGTTCATTTTAAAATTGCCTAATTTACGTGCTAGTTCATTACATGAGAGCTAAAAACAAAAACTTAATGTAAAAAAAAATACCTTGTACAGGGGTGTAGTGGAAAGGATGACTTCGATTTTCCCGGAGAACAGACCAGACTTTCCAAAAGCTTAACCCAAGTGCCCGGGCTACGGTTCTGATGCTTCTGGTAGGATCTTCCATAAATTGGGCCAATATCCGTTCGTCATCAGTCACATTTGGTTCAAATCTGTTGACACTTGGTTCTCGGAAATTTAAATTTCCGGTTTGTCGTAGACGCCGATAAGTAGAGCTAAACGTCTGGTGGTTGGGTACTCGTCGGTCAGGATACCGCTCTTGATAAATCCTCCGTGCCTCGCGCCCATTGCAATTAGCCATTCCATACACCAACAGCATGTCGGCATACTCTTCGTTAGTAAATCCAGGCATTTTACCAACAATAAACGTAACCGTAGGTAAAAAACAACAAAACTTAACAAAAACGAAGTAATAACAAACTCAACAACGAAGTAATAACAAACTCAACAAAATTAACGAAAACAGTGGAGCGTCGTAACGGCAAGTACGTAAGTTAGCTAAGATGGGTAAATCTCGACTGACAAAGAGCCCAACACAGAGCCCAACGAGTTACCTGTCCCCGTCGACACGAGAGTGAAAGAGACAGAATACCTGTTGCTCTCGTGTAAGAGTGAGACAACAAATTTTACCTGCCAACTGTGGGCCAAACTGGTTTAAATTCCGGGAATTACAATTGTCTTACAAAGGTAGATTCGTGGTGGTAAAAGTGCCCTAGTTGCAGAAATTAGTTAATAACTTCGGAACTAAAAGTGATAATAACACTTTTAGCATATCGTTAGAAAGCGTATGGACTGGGGATGTTTTAAAAAAATCAGAAGAACTCCAACCCTGTTATTTTTTTTTTAAACCACCTAGAAAGTTCCCCTTGAAATTTTTTTTTTACCTTACTACGGTACTTCAGGCCCCATAACTTTTCTTCTCTACAATTTTCTGGTGTAAAATCAATTTTTACAGTACACTAAGACCCTAAACATTAAAACAAGACTTTTAGCAGACCTTTCCTATGGATAGATTTTGAGCTACAGGTAGTTTTAGTAAAAAAAATCGAATTTTTCAAAAAACAGAAAAAAAAATCTTTAGAATAAAACCTTGAGGCCAAGGTCAATATAATGGGCGGGGGTAGGTAGCAGACCCTCCCTAGTTCCTACCCTAGGCGTATGTACAGCTCCCTACCAAACACCCTGTATTTCACAAAATTATCTACGATTTCAGTTTAGGTTCACGATTATTCACAGAAACCGAATTTTTACCAGGACTCTACATCCCCAAAAACGGTTCTATTGCCTCGTGTCACGTATATCTTTCTATTATACAGTGATGCCGCTCGCTCTCTCAGCTGTCAATGCCTCTCTTCCGTATATAATACCTTCACAACATTGTAGCCGTTACGGAAACGCTCTTAATCATTTGACTCATAGCAGTGAATGTATTTAGAATACTCGAATGAGTGAGGTGGCGCCCAGTCACACTTCCGTGATCCCCGCCCGCCCTCGCACCGCCTGCGCCGACATCACCGCCCGCCCAAGTGAGATAATAGACTCACGCCATGCCTGGCATATCATGTCGTGTCAGTGCATCGCATGCAATAATAATTATACTGCAGTAACTTTGTATTTTGTTTAGTAGAAATTCCAAGGGATAAACTTCTGAGCGTCGGTGGCGCGTTGCGGAGAAGAACATTAAAAAAAAAATTGTTTACTTCAAACAAGATCTTGTTTATGATAATCATACATCATGAATCCATATGAGCCTGTCAACATCATGACTTCACTGACTAAGAGAACTTTGTTAAACGAATTCGGCTTGCTGATACAACTACCATCTTTTGTTTTTAGTAAACAATATAACGTCATTTCAATTATTTTGGTGCTAATTAAGAGAAAATACTTCTTAGTTGGAGCGCATTTTTTCAGTGTATGGGTACTTAATCCGCATGGACGACCGACATGCAATGTACCAATGTTTGTCTAACTTATGTACAGGGTGTTAAGGTAAACAGTTGCATTACTTTAAGGGGTGATTGTGTAGGTACTATAAAATTAAAAATGTATTTCGAAACTTATTAAATTAAAAAAAAAAACCATGAAACTGAACAACCTTCCCTAAGAAACCTATAGGAAATCAGCAAAATTTTTTTCTACTTTTCATACAAAACGTTCGGTCAGTGGTTTGCAATTAGTATGGATCGTCAAAAACATTTTTTGCAAACCTATAGGTTTCTTAGGGAAAGTTGTTTAGTTTCATGGGTACAGTCACCTCTTAAAGTAATCCAACTGTTTACCCTAACATCTGTAGTATATACCTAATACAGGGTGTACAATAAAATGGGACAGCTACTCAAAGGGGTGCTTCAGAACATCAAACTGAACAACTTTCTCTATGGGACCAATATCGAAATCGCGAAAAAAAAATCCGCTCTCCCATACAAAATTGCAAACATAACTCGACTGAAATGTATGGGACAGCAGATTTTTTTTTCGCGATTTCGATATTGGTCCCATAGAGAAAGTTGTTCAGTTTGATGGTCTGAAGCACCCCTTTAAGTAGCTGTCCCATTTTATTGTACACCCTGTATACAGACTTCTCTCAAACGGTGAAGGAAAAAATTGTGAGGAAACCTGCATATAATAATATGCAGACGCTGCAACGGCAAATTGATTCAAACAGCCGTTTTTCATTCGAGACAAAGCGTTAATCGACTTGCAGAAGTTCGATGGCCCGTACGGCAATCGGGAACCCGTCACCCCAGCATTGGACCAACGTGCTCGTGATTTAACCTCCACCCTGCCTTAACTTGGCGATGACTCCTTTTTGATCTTTCGGACCCTCTTAATTATAAACTGAACAACTTGAGCAAAGTTTAACGTTGCACAAACAACATAATCAGCTATCCAAGCTAACCGTCACTCAGAATCCTAATTACGTAGGTATGTGGCACCACGCCAGCTGCGCCGGCGCCGGCGTCACCTCGCGCGAAATGTTGACGTGCTCAGTTGACATAACTGCAATGTGGGTCGCTGACCGCATCTATGCAATAGGGTAGGGTATACTCCACTTAAAAACTACAGGTTGAAATTGATATCAGTAGCATCCTTTTAAACTAAGAGTCTACCCATCAAACTGAACAACTTTTACTATGGGAGCAAACCGATCGAAGCAACTAAAAAATAACCTGTTCCATACTAAACTGCAATGCCTACTCGACTCAAATGTACGCAACAGCTGATTTTTTAGTTGCTCCGATCGGTTTGCTCCCATAGTAAACGTTGTGCAGTTTGATGGGTAGACTCTTAGTTTAAAAGGATGCTAATGATATAAATTTCACCCTGTATACAGGGTGTTAGGGTAAACAGTTGCATTACTTTTAGGGGTTATTGCACCCACCATGATACTAAACAATTTTCCCTAAGAAACCTATAGGGAAATAGCATTTTTTTTTTCATATTTCCTACAAACGTTCGATCAGCTGATTGCATTTAGTAATGGAAAGGCAAAAATTTCAAAAAATCAAAGATACTTATTTATTATTATTTATTTATTTACAGGATTGTACCTACGCTGCTGTTGTAAATCCAGTTGATTTCGATTTTAGTAGAACATATTCAAAGTGAGAAATAGTCAAAGCTTTCAAAATTAACGTCTAAATTAACAAACGGATATTATTAATTATATTAGAAATGCTAACATCTCTGTTTAATATATTATTTAACCAAAAAAAAAAACTAAGTAAAATATCACTAATACACGATTAATCAAAATCGACCCAAACAATCATCCTTTTGCTGCCTATTATACAAATAACAAACAAAATGAAACCTTAGCTTCATGACTTAAGATATAAGCTCATAAATGCCATTAGCAAATAAAATAATACTAGATTGTAATATCCATAGAGATCCCACGGTCAAAGACAATGTAGGAGAAAGTGATTAGAGTATGAAATATGACCATCTACTAACATTACTTGATAAACAGGACGGAAGATAATTGAATTATTCGAGTTCAGAATATGAAATATTGAAGAGAGGAAACCGCACTTGAATAAATAAACCTACAGAACAAAAGCTGCCGCACAAGCGGCCGCTGTCGGTCTAAACATAGAGGGTCCTTCTTAATATGCTGACACTTTTTTAAGGGGATGATCAGACCATCAAACTGATCAACTTTCTCTATGGGACCAACATCGAAATCGCGAAAAACAAGGCGTAGTATGGGATTGGGACGCCATGCCCTACTGCCCGCTGGACAGAAGACCTAAAAAAGGTAGCGGGGAGCGACTGGATGAGGAAGACCGAGGACAGAGTTTTGTGGCGCGCCTTGGGAGAGGCCTATGTTCAGCAGTGGACGATGATAGGCTGATGATGAGGCGGCTCTGAAAGGCTCAAGGTCGTTCGGTAGGGGATACGTCATAAACGCCAAATCTTTTTTGAAGCTACCACCGCGTCGGAACGTGTTGTCGCTGTAGAGAAGATGCGGCCAGAAACTCTACAATATAACACGTCAAATAAACAAGTCCTTATAGTAGGTCTAGGTAGGTAGGTAGGTATATCTACAGGGTGAAATTGATATCATTAGCATCCTTTTAAACTAACTTACCCATCAAACTGAACAACTTTTACTATGGGAGCAAACAAATCGGAGCAAAAAAAAATCAGCTGTTGCATACATTTGAGTCGAGTAGGCACTGCAGTTTAGTAAGGAACAGCAGATTATTTTTTTTGCTCCGATTGGTTTGCTCCCATAGTAAAAGTTGTTTAGTTCGATGAGTAGACTCTTAGTTTAAAAGAATGCTAATGATATCAATTTCACCCTGTATAATTGCTTCACGAAATTGAAATGTTTAAGTTAGTGACATCAATACCGCTCACCAACTTAAACGGAAGCGGATCTCACTTCAAAAGAAATAAAAGGTAGCAGTTAGTCGATGAAGCGTACAAATAAAATCAATCAATCATTCAGTCATTTCGCGTAAAGACCGCCGCGGGCGCTTGAAAGTTTGTATGAGCCACTGTGCAAGGAGCTGTGATGTCTTTATTTTAATTTTAATTCGCTCTAAAATAACTTGTTATAGATACCAATCGCGTTTTTGAAGCACGTAGGTATTATTTTAAATCACAGAATCAGATGTATAAAACGTTGCTTCATCTGTGTAAAAAAACCGGACCAGAAAAATGAAAATCTGCCAAAGCTAATTAAAAAAAATTTCACCCATACCTACATTGGTGTCTTAGATTAAAAATGATTGGTGTACATTCGGTCGATGCTCCAACTGATAATGTAAGTTTGTAATCTATTTTTAATTTATGTTTATGACTTGAAATTAAAGATTTCGAATTTATTCCTTTAGGTTTAGGTCAATGGGAAGTCCACTTTAGGTTGTGATTTGATGAGTGAGTTTGCATCCATAACTAACCCTCAGGTAGGTTTTATGTATGACTAGAGTTAACCTGCGACTTCGTCCGCACAAATTATATACCAGATTTTAAGTCAGATCATAAGCTATCAAATAAAAAAAGTTTCATCAAAATCGGTTCAGTAGTTTTTGCGTGATGCTCGTTCAAACAAACAAACACACAAACAAACAAACAGACAGACAAAAAATCCAAAAATTGGTGATTTGGAATCAGGGACACCTAAAAACCACATCGTAACTTTTTTTTGTTAATATCTTCAATGTAAGTACAGACTCTACAGACACACTTCTGTTACAGGTTTATAATAGTTTAGATTGTAACATGAATGAAATATTTTAAGTCTAGACTGTGACTCAATTAAATGAGTACACAATATGAGTATAAAAAGTGAGACATGTTTAAAATTACAATTACAATTTATAAAAGACCAAATAATCTAGAACCGGAAATACAAACAAAAAAAGAAAATATTAATAATACAATAATATAATTAATTATGCTATAATATGTATGAGTTTTGTTTTTTCTCTAGGTTAAGGGTTATATTTGTATATATATCAGTATCTATTCTGTTGTAAATAAAATTGTAATATGCTACAAGTTAAATAATTAAAGTAAAGTTTAATTCGGTCTGGAATACCTTTACAGATTTTTTTGAAGCACATACGTATTATTTGTATAAAGCGTTGCTTCATCTATGTATAAAGCCTGACCAGAAAAATTAAAACCGGCAAAACTTAATTTAAAAAACTTCACCCATACACCGGTGGACATCACGGTCGATGCTCCAACTGAAAATGTAAGTTTGTAAACTATTTTTTATGTGTATAACTACAAATTAAAGATTTTCGGATTTATTCCTTTAGGTTTAGGTCAATGGGAAGTCCCCTTTAGGTTGTGATTTGATGAGTGAGCTTGCATCCATTGTTGTGGGGGCTGGCAAGCCAGCAACACTTCGACCCAGTGGGATCTTTTGTGTTAGCCCCAGTACTTTTTGCTTTCTTCACCCTTAAAATACATGGTCAATGAAGGAGGCAATACCAGTGAGGGGAAGAAGCCTAAGATGTTGTATGTAAGCGGTTTTGGATATCCATCACCGAGGCGTTTTGCCGCCAAGACATCACAGTGACAAAGAATATGCTCCAACCCTCAGGTAAGTTTTATATATGTAGAATACATAAGTATGTACCTACATATAGATGGACATAGGCATCTCGGGCTACCTCAAAGATATTAAAACTGACCGTTGCGAGATTTGAACCTATGATCCACGACATCTCAGGTTTGTTCACTACCAACTAGGATAATATAAGGTAAGATAATGCTAAAGTTTCCCTTGTCTATCCACTATTTAGATGTTATATCATAGGTCGTCTTATAATGGCCGCATTAAATCAATCCGCTTACAATTAATTTACTTTGTGACCCGTAAGCCCGTATTGACCCGTGAAATGGTTTTTATTACGTATGGTCATAGGTATATATTTTACCTTGTATATTTTTATTGAAATGTCCCTCAGAATGAAGTGAAGTCTAGTCTAGTGCCCAATGCATGTTGCATTGGGCACGCGTGGTGGACTAGCGTCCTCGAGGGTAGGCTTGTGCCCTGTATGGGACATAACAGGGCCCCTAAGACAGGGTCCTCATTAAAATGCTGACAGTTGTTTAAGGGATGATCAGACAATATCACTGAACAACTTTTTCTATGGGACCATCATCAAAATCGCGAAAAAAAATCTACCATTAGATATTGACTCAAGTTATAGGTTTGCAGTTTTTAATGGAACAGCAAATTTTTTTTTTCACGATTTCGATTTTGGTGCCATAGAGAAAGTTGTTCAGTGTGACGGTCTAATCGTCCCCTTAAAAAAGTGTCAGCATATTAAGAATGGAGCCTTTAACCTATACAGGGTGTAACAAAACACCCTAGTAATACTTAAGGGGGTGCTTCAGACCATCAAACTGAACAACTTTCACTACGGAGCCAACATCGAAATCGCGATAAAAAAAACCGCTCTTTCATACAAAACTGCAGTACCGTCTCGACTCAAATGGGACGGCAAATTTCTTTTATTTTTTCTCGACGTTGGCTCCATAGTGAAAGTTGTTCAGATTGATGGTCTGAAGCACCCCCTTAAGTATTACTAGGGTGTTTTGTTACACCCTGTATACTTACACCCTGTAAGTATATGTATAGGTTATGGGGTCCTTCTTGATCAAAGATCAAACTGAACAACTTTTACAACGGTACCAACATCGAAATCGCGAGAAAAATCTCTCTCCTGATTTCATACATTTAGGTCGTAATACAACATAATTGTTTTTCGATTTCGATGTTTATGGGTAAATATAAAAATAGTAAAAGGAAATATTGATAACTGCTATTGAAACACGAAAGTAAACCACTGACTTGTCACACATTACAAATAAATTCATTCATCAACCAAATGTTTAGAAATGGAAAGTATAAAACTTACTAATAAGTATAGTGACCTATGATTTATGATTTATCGATCACATATTATGCTATCAATAATGATTGATTATTCCATATTCTTTCTATACAAAAGTAAAAGTCTCTGCCTAACAACGCAGCTTGGACTTGCATGTTTTTGGAATTTTAATACAATAACAAAAAATTAAAACCGCCTTCAAAAAAACTAAAAAGTTAAAAAATAATATTGCAGCCAATGACTTTTTCGTTCGCATCATAAGAACATTAATTTGTTTTATAGAAGTCGGTGTCAAGCCAAGCCAAAAAATGCAAGCCATGTCGCGAATCGTACCGGCTTGACAGCGACTTCAATAAAACAAATTAATGTTCTTATGATGCGAACGAAAAAGTCATTGGCTGCAATATTATTTTTTAACTTTTTAGTTTTTTTGAAGGCGGTTTTAATTTTTTGTTAAAATTTTGTTTATTTCACAATTTTCAGTGGTGAATTCATTAGTTCGATTTAATAGTAGTGCTTTAAATTAAAAAACGCACTAGTCGGCAGTACGATTTTCGAAGGTTCCCCTCGTTTTCTCTGGGATGCCATCATCAGATCCTGGTTTCCTTATCATGGTACCACCCTCGGGACATATCCTTTCCAACAAAAAAAGAATCATCAAAATCGGTTCATAAACGACGAAGTTATCCGCGAACACACATAAAAAAAATATATATATACGGTCGAACTGAGAAACCTCCTCCTTTTTTGAAGTCGGTTAAAAAATAGGAATCAAGCGTTTCTGTTGTCCTATACAAGTGTGAATGCCATTAAAAGTCATAAATTAAGCAGGTATTGTCATTAAATCACCTTTGATTACATTAAAATAGCGGAAGATAGGTTCGCGTTCTTGCATTACGTACTAGAAAAAAATGGATCGGCTTTTCATGTACTTACGAGTGAAAAGTATAATGCCATGTGATTTGTTCATTTTTCTTTTTGAATGATTTGTACAACGAGTAAAAGCGTTCGAAGGCATTATGGTGCCTTTATTCTGCCTGAATATGCCGCTCGTATTGCGACTAAGTAAATTAGGCGACGGGGGCTCAATTTATGCGGTCCATGCGCTATAGTAACCTATCTTCTCTATTTTAATTTTAATAAAAGTTTATCACATAACAGCCAACTTTTGCCATTAGGATTTGCCGTAGTTCTACCTTTACAGTAACATAAATGCACTTGATACTTGAACTAGCGATCTATTCGGGGCGCCCCTTCGATCGTTCGCTCTATTCTCGTTTGAGGACGTTTTATTGGATTCCTTTCAGTTCAAGATTAGACTGAGTACAGTTGAGGAATTTAAGCTTGCAGCTGTTCCTGTCATCATAGCTGAAGATCTGAAGCGTTGGTCAAACTTTAGAGGGTGAAATACATCAGACTCAACGACTTTCACTATGGGAGCTGTTTCATAGAGCTTGGGAAATGCCTACGACCTAAAACAGTTAATTTTTATAGGCATTCAACGGCACGGGACTAATGCCTATAAAAATCAACTGTTAGTGAAAAAATAATGAATGAATTGGCGTTTTGCTTGTGACCAAGCTAAGCACAGCAACTCTACCAAGTGAAATTAATATCATTATAAGCATCCTTTTAAACTAAGAGTCTACCATCAAACTGAACAACTTTTAATATGCGGGAGCAAAAAAAAATCTGCTGTTGCATACATTTGAGTCGAGTAGGCATTGCAGTTTAGTATGGAACAGCTGATTTTTTAGTTGCTCCGATCGGTTTGCTACCATAGTAAAAGTTGTTCAGTTTGATGGGTTAACTCTTACACCCGTATTCTTAGTTGTTTTGTTGAGGCTTCCTTACTCGAGTCGAGGAGGTATTTGACATTTTTGTCATACAAATTATGTCAAAAACGTCCTCCACTCGAGTGAGGAAATGTCCAGAAAACAACTAAGAATACGGGTGTTAGTTTGAAAGGATGCTAATGATATCAATTTCACCCTGTATAATGTAGGTATGTTCATTTTGATGGTCATTAGACCATCATGTCACAGGTCCGGCACTTCAAACAATTTTTTAGATTTGACATGATGACGTTCGCACATGTGCACTTTGCGAAAATTGTGCATGACATATGTGTAGGGTTGACTTAACACGCATCGTATGAACTACATTATACATTTCGTTACTTTTTATAGTTCATTCGTTATTAAAAATAGTTTTTAAGCTAAAGAATAATAGAAAATGTGAATTTAGCGTTATTTTCTAACGTTTATTTTTACTGTAAAGAGAAAAATAAAATATATTTTATGTAGTCAAATTTTATGTAGACTGCCTTCCCTCAAGTTACCACAGAGAGTGTGAGGGGAGGTGGGGTATCTGAAGTCAGTGGGGGGCGGGGAGTGGCCGTTCTGTATGTAGAACTATATACTATTACCTATTCTGTGATCATGTTCAAGTTTGACATGCGTGTTTCTACCCAAGGACCTACAGCGTGTTTGAAGCGATGTGATATCAATGATGACGCTATTATCTCACCCCGTAAGCTTAGCCCGTAAGTACATCTTGCTAGCAAGAAAAAAGTCTACCATCATCTACGAAGAAAAATTCATCAACCAGACAAAAATACAACAATGACACTTTATTGACGTAAACACCTTTCAGGAGTCTTCAGATTCTAGTGAATCGAAATTCTAATAAAACCATTACTTGATTGCTAAAACAAATGTATGAATATTCGACCTAGACCCGGTTTAAGTTTTACAACGTAATAAAACCACAATAAAGTTGGATTTCGAGTGTAGTGTGCGTGGGTCTTGAACTCGACCTATTTAGTACCACGTGTTGTATGACGCTTGATTTGTCATCTGTGGCCTTTGAGTCTAACTTCTTCTTTACTCATGTGATCCTAGTAGTTATTCTGCGAAGCTGGCCCTCGTTATCATCATCAGCCTATATGCGTTGGACTGCAGAGCACAGGCACGCACAGGCCTACCCTCAGGGAGGGTGTATGGGCGTTAGTCCACCACGCGTGCCCAATGCGGATTGGAAGAATTTACATACACATCAGAATTTCTTGAAATTTCTTTCGTGTTTGAAATTATTGTTTGACTTTGCAAAAATTCTAGGTGCATTAACTGTATAACACTTAGTCCAAGTAGGAATAAAACGACAGTTTCCTCTATTTAACAAACAGTTAAATACAGTAACGGTTTAAAGGACTAACGGCTAATATTGACTTAGCTAATAGGTTTTCAATTTTCATGTCTTTGTTAGTAAATACGTAGTACTCTACTATGTAGGTAGTTGTTTGTGGTTCTAATATTGTCTTTTAAAGATAGGTACATATTAATGTAAAAGAAATATAGGTTTTAGTATGGTATTTCTGTATATCACAGCTGGTGTCGAACGTGCTTGCCTGCATGTAAGCATTCTAGGTAATTTTTTTTAAATAAGTAAATAATAGTTACATGCACTCGAACATAGAACCTCCTCCTTTTTTGCTGTCCTTGTCCTTGAATTGGAAAATCCGTAATTAATATTAAACACATTAACAAAAAATTAAAACCGCCTTCAAAAAAACTAAAAAGTTAACCGACTTCAAAAAAGGAGGAGGTTTCTCAATTCGACCGTATATATATATATTTTTTTTTTATGTGTGTTCGCGGATAACTTCGTCGTTTATGAACCGATTTCGATGATTCTTTTTTTGTTGGAACGAAGATATCCCAAGTGAGGTCCCATGATAAGGAAACCAGGATCTGATGATGGATCCCAGAGATATCGAGGGGAACCTTCGAAAATCGTAGTGCCGACTAGTGCGTTTGTTAATTTAAAGCACTACTATTAAATCGAACTAATGAATTTGCCACTGAAAATTGTGAAATAAACAAATTTTAACAAAAAAATTAAAACCGCCTTCAAAAAACTAAAAAGTTAAAAAATAATATTGCAGCCGATGACTTTCCGGTTCGCATCATAAGAATATTAATTTGTTTTATAGAAGTCGGTGTCAAGCCAAGCCAAAAAATGCAACCCCTGTCGCGAATCGTACCGGCTTAACAGCGACTTCAATAAAACAAATTAATATTCTTATGATGCGAACCGGAAAGTCATCGGCTGCAATATTATTTTTTAACTTTTTAGTTTTTTGAAGGCGGTTTTAATTTTTTTGTTAATTCGTCCGATTTTTGGGCAAAGGTCTCCCCCAAGCTTTTCCAGCCTTCCCTATGCTGTGCCATCAGTTGCCATTTCGCTTCGTGGGCGTCCAGGTCGTCGCGCCATCTCCCTTCTTAGTTTAGATTTAAGAGGGCTATCACAGTCCAGTGGCGCCCTCATCACATTAAAAAAGATTTCTCAATATAGAAAGCCTAAATTAAAAAAGTGCTCAACATCAAAACTACAAAAGCCTTCAAGCCATTGTTATTCAATACTTTTATAGGTTCTAAACATTCCACTTTTAGACAATTACGAATAAAAACAAAAGCGCCCGTTTTTTTTTCTTTTTTCAAAATTTGTATGTTTAGACCTTTAAAAAACCTATAAAAGTATCCTATGAAAATAGCTTGAAGGCTTTTGTAGTTTTGATGTTGAGCACTTTTTTAATTTAGGCTTTCTTTATTGAGAAATCTTTTTTAATGTGATGAGGGCGCCACTGGACTGTGACAGCCCTCTTAAGTTACTTTATTTGTATTTATAATATGTCTATGTAATTGTATATATTACATTTTTATTTTATTTAATGTCTCTTAATATTCGCTATATTTTTCTGACGCCTGCTTCAGAGAAGATTTACAATATGAAGTTGTACAATAAAACTAATTTGTACTTATTGTTTCGGGATACCTACAGTAACCTAGGCTACATTGCTGCGACAGATTTCATTGACTTTGGTTTCGATTTTTTAGACGTTACAAATAGCCAGAACCAGAACCATCTATTCAGAACGGCAGATTGGATTCAATTTAATTTAATAATCCGTTATTTATGTGAGTAACTAATCCCATTTTAATCCTCAAAGTAACTATGACAAATCCTATAATAATAATAAAAAGGGTCTATTAAATGACAGAGCGATGGCGGAAGCGACGGTTATAGAAGGTCAAGGGACTTGGATAAACTTTTTGTTGTTAGAATCAAATTGAAGCTTAATTGTGTGATGGAAGATTGAGAGTTCAAATGTCAAGTTAATACGAGTTTTTAGGCATTTTGTTGTAGCAGGATATTGGTTTGAGTCAAAATATGCCTACTGAATGGTTTTTATAACGGTTATTGCTTGTTATGAAGCAGAGACTGGATAAGTCATAGAGAAAATTATTAACCTATTGTTACCACCTATCATATGTACTCTGTGTGAGCAATAAACGATTATGAATTATGAATTATGGATTATGAAATTACGCGCTCCCCTGGGATATGTACGCGTTCCTGATCATAGAACACATGATATCTGAAGGTATATTATAAGGTATCCACTTTCTTGAAGAGTCAGGGAAGGAAGCATGTGGTGGTCTGATCAAGGAAAGTCAGAAATAGCGAAATGCATTGCGACATTTCGAGCACTCTTCGCTCGCTCCAAATAATTTGGGCTATCGCTGCTACCGAGTCAAAATCCTTGGAAATATACGCGTTATACATATATTAAACAGGCTGCTTTAGACCATCAAACTGAACAACTTTTACTATGGGACCAACACTGAAATCGTGAATAAAAAATCAGCAGTCCCAAACCAATAGAGCTTTTTGTTTCATTCTGAAAGTGATGCTAGTTTATTTTAATGATATACTTTTTTTAATTCGTTTCAATATCTGATCGCAATTTATTTTACCAGTGACGTAAACCAAAAGGATGATGCCAGGGCTTGTATGAAATCTGGTCCCACTCTCCAATATAGCTATGTGCGATATCGATCGATCGTTGGAAAGGTATTTTTGAGCTAAACTAAAGTTACTATAGCGCCAAGTTCCAAATTTTAGTCCGTTCAGAATATTAGATGAAATCTGGTCCGTATGAATGAACCAACGAGTCTGTCCACGTTTACGCAGCTTCGTTCTAATATAACACTAAATTGAGATCTATGGATGGGGTTGAAACTACCCCTAAAACTATCGAATTGATTGATTGGAGAGTCGAAAATTGGGAAGGGCTAAACCTCATGGGACTCGTCAAATATGTATTGACGTTTTTTTGTTTATTATTCGAGTTTGCGAGTTTATATTATGTATGGTATCGACTTAGAATGGGTCACCTCATTTCTTCCCGATGGGTGTCGTACGAGGCGACTAAAGAATAAGGTAGGTATCTGCAACCATGTTTTTGTGAGTAATAAAAAGACCCCCGTCATTCTGAAGCCATCAATGCTAAAAGTGAGCCTTTCTACAACATAAAAAACAGTATAGGTCAAATCCGAAGAGGTCACTCTTCAGAATAAGGATTGGGAACTGAGTCATAAGTTCCCGATCCTTATTCAGATGAATTTCTGACAAGCAACATTTGTTTCAATAATTATTTTCACCTCAAACTCTAAGCAAAACCACTACAAATAACGGTTTAGGTAGGCAAGCACAGTACAACACCAACAGGGTTCTTTTTACAATATGCTGACGGTTTCTTAAGGGGATGATAAGACCATAGAGAAATTTTAGTTAAAAAACCGTCAACTTTATTAAGAAGGACCCTGTGTAGGTATTATTACATTTAAAAGATATCTAAAACATGCACACATTATATTTATCTAAACTGGTATAGAATAGAGTCATGTCAAAATATAGCACCTTCCTACTCGATGATGTGATATTCGACTACAAAGTGTGAACAAAAAATATTCAATAGATTGTTATAAAGTCAATAAAAGTCAAAAGATCATCCTCCATGTAAATCAATCAATATGGTTCACAAAAAACTATGACAACTAATACAACCTTGAACCTTACTGGTTTGGAACACCTTACTGGTAGAATACTACCTACCTAATAAAACGACAATAATGATCCAATGAAATAATCTGAAGCTGGACAAACGACTAACTTTTTTTTTTCAAAAACTACCTTTTTGCTGATGGTTTAATTGTTTCTCATCGCCTATTTTGACTACTAATGCTTATGTAGAAAAGTAGTCAGGTAGTATATTTTTAAGAGCATGACTCTTCTTATCGTGTGGGCAAGCCCTGGTGTCAGAGTTTTTTCAGACCACCTTACAGCCTCTGACGTGATTTTTAGTCAATACCTTCCTGAATAGGAAGATTGAAATTTGTTAACCGAATTTCGGTTAACACTAGTCGTATACAAATGCATAATGAACAAAATACTTGTAATCTCTTGAATGAACCCAAGATTGGAACAATTCCGTATTATTTTCGTAAGAAAAATCATACTAACGTAGAGCCTGATAAGGAATCAAATACCCTTAATCAATCCTTCAGCCAGTATGATATTCGTGGGTCGGTCTCAAATGAACCCAAGATTGGAACGATTCCTTATTATTTTCGAAAGAAAAATGATAATAATAACGTAGATCAGGATCTTTTTCGTTCCTCCAAGGAAAAAAATAAATAGCAGTGGAAAAATCTCAAGCTCAAGTACGTATCGTTCCATAGATAATCAGTTTTGTGTTTTTCATCAGAATATAAGGGGCATTTCAAAGAAAAAGGAAAGGCTACTTTTGGCCCTGGACGAATTAAGAGATAAAGCGTTGGCTGTTGACGTCTTATGTCTTACAGAACATTTTATTCAGTCGGGTGAAGAAAATAGTCTGCGTCTGGATGGATTTGTGTTGGCTGACTCATATACAAGAAAAAAATTAAAATACAAACGGAAAAATAGTCAAAGAGGTGGCAGTTGCATATACCTTCGAAGGGGTGTTGAATTTAAACAGCTAAGTTATTTGAATTCTCTTAGAGTTAGGAATGTGTTTGAGTGCTGTGGAGTCTTTTTACCTCATGAAAATATAACAATCATATGTATTTACCGTGTCCCAGTTAGGGATAACCTTGACATTTTTTTCGAACAATTAAACAGTCTATTAACGAAACTCTTAAGCAAACAAAAAATTAAAATCATTATTTGTGGCGATTTTAATATTGATATTATCACAGAAATTAGAAATGTATCTACTACTCGTAAATTTCTTAGGCTTCTGAGTTCGTACAACTTTCACCCACAAATCAAGGACCCGACTAGAGTGACACAAACTTCTGGAACATGTATTGAGAACTATTTCTGCAATTTTGAGGGTGCGCAGTGTGAAGTTCATGAATTTGCACTATCTGACCACACATCTCAGACTCTAAAATTAAAATTGAAAAGTAAACCTAAGACACCTAAGTTCTGGTATATTTTTAGGAGGGATTATTCACAGGATAACATTGCAAAGTTTTTGGAATGCTTAGGTAGGCTTTCTTTTATGGAGGTCTATTCACAGAGCGATGTTAACATTGCATATAGTAATTTTATTGATCTTTATAAATTGTTCTATGATCTGTGCTTTCCCCTTATACGAATTAAAATAAATAGCACTAACAAAAACAGGTGGATAACTAAAGGATTGAAAGTGTCTAGTAAAATAAAAAGAAGTCTGTATATAGAGTACCAATATAAGGGAAATAAATCTAAACAGAGTAAGTATGATACCTATAACATGTTATTAAAAAAGTGCATAAAAACCTCACTTAGGAATATGAATCAGAAAATAATACTAAATTCTGATAACAAATGTAAGGCAACATGGGCCGTGATAAAAAATTGCACTGGCAATAACACACTTCCACAAACGATTAATCATATAGCTGTGAACAATGAGTTGATAACTGAAACTGAGAAGATTGCACTACATTTTAATAACTTTTTTATAGATTTGTTGCCCATAACACCAACACACCAACATACCCAAGATATATATAAAAATATAGAATGGAATGCCTCTACCATGTATGTTCAACCCGTGACTCCAATTGAAGTATTAAGGGAAATAAAATTACTAAAGAATACAGCTTCAGTGGGCTACGATGGTATATGTACACGTATAATCAAGGAATCGGCAGTACTTGTGTGCTCTCCTTTGACGAGTATAATTAACTTATCTATAGAAACAGGTAAATTTCCACAGCATCTAAAGCTCTCTATTATTAAACCTCTGTTCAAAAAAGGTAACAGAGAAAATGTAAATAATTATAGGCCTGTGACTTTAGTGCCCGTATTTTCTAAGCTTTTTGAAAGAGTCATGTTTAATAGACTAGTGAATTACTCAGATAAATACAACATTATTATAAATGAGCAAAATGGCTTCAGGAAAAATAGGTCGACAGATATGGCAATTTATCAGTTAATTAAAGAAGTATATGAGTGCATGGATAAGAAAATTCATCTATCGTGCCTGTTCACGGATATGTCAAAGGCTTTTGACTGCGTCTGTCACGACATACTTGTAAATAAACTTGAGAGATATGGCGTAAGGGGAAAAGCTTTAGATTGGCTTAGAGATTATTTAAACGATAGACGCCAGTGTACTGAAGTGAGTAAATTTTGTAATAAATCAAATTCGATAATTAATGTGCAATCTGACTATAGACATAATAACAAGGGCGTTCCACAAGGAAGTATTCTTGGTCCCCTGCTCTTTTTATTCTATATAAACGACCTTCCAAAGAATATTGGAAATCAAATGGTTCTATTTGCGGACGATAGCACAGCAGTAATAAAATGTAATTCTATAAACACATATGAAAATGACATAAATAAGACTTTAAGTGACATTATAGATTGGATGAGGAAAAATAGACTTAACATAAATTTATCAAAAACTAGCATTATGCAATTCACCACTTATCAGAGACAGCCACTGCACTTAAATATAGCATATGATTCTAATTCAATCGAGCAAGTGAAAAACACTAAATTCTTGGGACTTATAATAGACGTAAATTGTAGTTGGAAAGAACATATCCAAGATCTGTGTAATAGGCTGTCACGCTACCTCTATCCTTTGAGGCGTATTGTTTATAATTCATCGGAGAAGGCAGGGTTAATGGCATATTTTGGATACGTGCAATCGCTTTTGTGCTACGGTCTAATCTTTTGGGGTTACTCCACAGACTCTATAAAGGCATTCAAAATGCAAAAGCGTTGTGTTAGAGCGCTATGTGGTCTATCGCAGAGAGATTCATGTAGACCTCTCTTTGCCAAATATGGAATGCTGCCACTTCCTTGCCTATATATTAAGGAAGTCACTATGTTTGTTAAGAAAAACATGAAACTTTTTGAATCTAACAGCAAATATAATAGGAATTTGAGATACAAACACAGATTAATCCAGCCGCATGTTCCCCGCACGACTCTGTATCATGACAGCATCTGTTTTATGTCTGTTAAGGTGTTCAATCATATTCCGGACATAACTCTTGACGATTTAAGTTTTAAGAAAGCTGTAAATAATTGGCTTCTTAGGAAATTATTTTATAGTGTAAATGAGTTTTTTGAAAATAAAGGAAAAGTGTAGTAATGAAAGAAATATTGGAACATTGTAAACTTGTTGTGTATTAGGAATATGAAATTGCAAGTGTGTTTAGTTTGTGACATGTGAAATTGGCTGTAAATGTAATATTAATTAATAATTGACATTAATTAATTTGTAATTGACATTCCGAATGTATTAATTTAATGTAGTATAATAAGTATTGAACACCTTTACCGGTAAACTGTAGCGCTCTTATGTAATTGTTTTAAAACCTTGTCGCACCTATAGTTTTACAATAAATGCTTTTGACTTTGACTTTGACTTTGACTTTGAATCTAATGGAACGGAGAATCGCAACGATCAGAGGTGGAGTAGAATTCAGTGACTCTAATCTAACCTGCCACACGCGGTGGACTGAAAATATGTTGACGAAATGTTATCTCAGTCGATAAACGTCCACTGCTGGACATAAGCCTCCCCCAACGATCGCCACAACGACCGGTCCTGCTGCCCTCATCCAACGAGTGCCCGCTACCTTCACCAGCCCGTCGATCCACCTACCCACGCTGCGTTTTCTGGTACACGGTCGCCACTCCAGAACTCTTCGGCCCCATCAGCCATTTGTTCTTACATTCTACCTTTGTGCTTGTTCTACGAGAAATGTGCCCAGCCCATTGCCACTTTAGTTATCAATTCTTTGGGTTGTGCTGTTGTGTCAACTAGGTACTCTGGTTCTTCTGCGGATCTCTTTATTGCTAATTCGAACCCGCATGGAAATTCCGAGCATTGGGTGACAAAACTTACATGTACCTACCCAAAAACTACTTCAATCACATCAAATTAGAAAAGCCTTTCTTGCGATTAAATAAGCAGCAACTCCATTCAAAGCTTTTACCTTTAAAATTTGATTTCTAAACGAATTGAATTTCTAATCAAAGCTCCACAGTTGCGAACCCCTTTTAACCCAATTCTAACCCCCAGTCCATTGAACTGAGTGAGACTTTGATCACGGATCCCGTTTCAATGACGCTTTGTAAAGAAATATCGTTCATCCGGCGTTTAAAGACAGGTATGTAGGTTGGGGCCATTTAAATGTGTAAGAGATGGATTGGGACCCGATCGCGACAAGGACCATGATGATTATAATAAAGAAAATTTTGTTTTTCGCGTGGTCCTGAGTTTATTTGTAAATAGGGTTCATATTTAGGTCTTAGGGGTTTATTATTAGCCTAATGTTCAGTTCTGCTTGGGGTTAATCTTCTGAAATGTAGAGGATAAAAAACTTTGTTTCAATTTACTACCAGCTCGTTTAAAAGTTTAGTTGCAGTTGTAGCAATGTTTCAACAGTAACGAATGGCTCTACACTGTCGACTCGACAGAAGAAGGAAGAACGCTTTCGTACACAAAAACAAGCAAAAGAAACCCTGTCTCAGTCACCTCGTACGAAACCCGAGATATGATGGTGGTATACGGTCTACCCTAAACCGGCAAGTAAACTAGGTACTGATGCTTGTTACTGTGGAAATAGAACCCCTGGCTTTGCACAGGGGTTCTATTGGCAGGGGGCAGCTGGTTCATTACCAAATCACGAGTCATGACCTCCCAAATACAAAGCGAAAATGAGTGGTAGATTCAATAGGACCCAGCCAAGACGTACGTATACCTGAGAAATACATAGCCTGAGAAAATTTACCCGAAACGAAACGTAATAGAAGCGATCAATTGTCTGCCTACCCCGATTGGATATCTACAGATGTGAAAATATGTGTGTATGTATGACCCGATGATTCGGGAGGGGGCATCCGAGGAGAACTTGAGCAAGATCAAATAAGATCTTTTATCGTTCGTTATCTACTACGAAAAGGAACGGGTGTCCTCAATGAAAATGAGCACCCTCAACCAACGGCAGTGCATGAAGAGATGAATTTGGATAGCTAGAATCATAGCGTATGATTAACTAAGTATAGTATGGGTCTACCCCCGTGGGATAAAAGCGTAAGCATATGTGTGTAGGATGACCCCCCAAAATAAAAGAAACATCTGAACCGAATCCTTCACAATCTATCATATCAGTTGAATTTGACGATTGAAGTACCATCGAAATGGGTCACATCACATGGCCACATGTGTTATCTAATCAGTGGCAATAACCTCGTATACGGTTAGTGGGAGAATTGGGTTATAGTTAACTATAATGGTAATTATAGTGATCAATGTGTGTGATACATTGTAGATGTTTGGATTGGTTAATAGTTTGGTTTTTTCTTTTATCTCGTACTTGATAACTTGGTCTTTGGCTTAGAAAGGGAATTTTTTCACACGGGTATCGCATGCTTTTTTACCCGTTTTGTATCACTGCTGAGCAAAGGTAGGTAACTTTTCCGCACCTTTCTAGTAAGTACGATATTCCTCCATTAAATTGCAGTAGGCAAGCAACTCATCGTATGCATCCCGCCACCTTTTCCAGGGTCTGCTTTGGCCTCGACTCCCGTTGTGAGGCAAAATGTTTCTTATGCTGTGTGTTAGCGTAGCGCTCCTACACATAACTGCGAATTCGCATCGCGCAGCGCTACGATTGAAAATCATACATAAGTCATCGTAATAAGAATCGAGCGCTCGCAAATATTTGCGATGCTATGCGAATTCGCAGTTATTTGTGGGAGCCCTTAGGGCGAAACGCTAGCTCCTACACGTTGACCGGAGGTTGTATGCAACTAAGATTTGTTAGCTTTTGCCTTAACATAATTATGGTCTAAGGCGTTTGCACCTTCCACATCATTCCAACGATGGCGATCGTCGAGACGCATGAAGAAGACGGTTGGAACCTCATCTGGCAGCAAGAAATCGCATCTTTTTACACTCCACTCTTTTCTGTCGCTCAGGAACGACATTTGCTTGAGCAAGAAAGGTCGCAGCACTGCCAGTACTGCCGCGTGCTGTCGCATTCCCGATATCTTTCTCGCTTTCGCAAATGACGTTTCTGTGCGACAGAAAAGGATGGAGTGTGAAAAAATGCGATTCCGTGCTGCCAGATGAGATACAAACCGTCTTCTTCATACAGGTTCCAAGACAGATTAGAGTCAGCCCCCGCTCGTTCTCCGGACATCATTGTCGAATTCTGATTTACACGAGTCACAGTGGTGGGAATATTATGGTAGCCCGAAGAAAAAAAGAATAAACTGCGTCTTCTCTGACGATTACCCAAATCAGTGAACAAGTCTCCCCATAAAACGCATCCCGAACACCGGCATGCGTTCGCGCATATGTTCAATTTGTCCCCCAACGTATACGCAGTATAACAACAAGTATAGATTTGTTTAGAGGGTCGCCGAGTGAGGGAGAGACCTAATTCGGTTAGGGAACTCTTTATTGAGAGCAATAAACTCTGACTTCGCCGTTTGAGTGGATCAAGTGGGCAAGGAAAGATGAAGTACGAGGGGTCTTTTGAATCGACCTATTATAATTATAACAACAAAAATAAATTAAGAATAAAGTAACAAATTTTACTTGATTTATTAAATTATACTGAAGATTTTACTCCGCAAGGGAGACCACATAAATTGTAAGACCAAAGTATTTGGTAAGACATTTATTGCGTTTTTGAAGTAGATCCGAATTGAAATACCTAACTGGCCAAGAGCGAAGTTACCGTGAGTGTTATTATTATTGTTATCTTATCATTTCTGATGTTTGCAAATATGAAATAACTTCAATTTAATCCAATTTAATTTATTAACAATGTCAGTCAGATTTCTAAAAAAATTTTTCATTGAAAGTAGATAAAATAGGCAATAAGATATCGTTGTTCTAAGACATAAGATAATCAGAAGAATATTAAGAAATAAAATACTTGTAAATCAATTTAGTTTCCACTTCACCGTTATAAGTGCAGTGTATTACCTACTATTTGCTGTTTAAATTTAAACTTAGCCCTTCGTGCCGGATACGAACGACTCAATAATTACAACATTTCAATCAAAGAAATAAAATAATTATTCTGAACATGATAATCAACCTGTGTTCCACTAGACTACTAATTAATATCACTTATAAAGCATGCGACAATCACATGCAGATCATGTCAATTACTTACCATACCATGATAAATGTACTAATCTATTTGGTATTAAATGTGGTAATAGCTAGAGAACATCATCTTAACCATTTCATGATGATGATATCATCCTAGCTGACTCTGACCTTTTTATACCCCCGTTATACAACGTGTTAATGAATTAGCGCAAAACCTCATACACCCCGACTGATTTATAACAAAATAATTAGATTGCAACAATAATTTCATTATTTTGATAATTAAAATTTAAAGTTATTCGCATTTTAAGTTTTGAGGCAAAAATGATTTGTTATCATTTCAGCACTGAAAGAAAGCGCTAACGTACTCATGGATACATTTTTATAATCTTGTTTTGGTTGTAAGTAGGATGAGTGTGCTCATGCGGTGGGTTGTCATTGGGTTCAGTAAATTTTAAATTTTGCAAAAAATATCTTACTTAATATTATAAATGTGAAAGTTTGTGAGGTTGTAAGGTTGTATGTTTATGGCGCAATCACGCATGAACGGCTGAACGGATTTAGATGAAATTTGGCACGCAGATAGAATGTGTTCTGGATTAACATATAGGATACTTTTTATCCCAGTAATGGGTTCCTGTGGGATAAATTATGCTCACTAGCATAGAGAAACACGTACCACGTTTTAAACTCGTACCACGTTTTTCTCTATGCTCACTAGCGCCGATTTGACGCTGACAGATTGCAGTGGTAAAAATAGTATTTGATTTTTTCAAGACTTCTCACAAGAGCTGTGTAGTGTAGTTGGTATATTGTTAGATTTTCGCGCAAGAGGTGGAGGTTCGATTCTTGGTTGAGAATGTTTTTTTATTTTTTTTTTATAAATTTTCATTCAACAACTATATCCATTTTTATAATTTTACATTTATTAGACCTTCAATTGTAATAATATCTTGAGTTCATATCAGATCTAATATTGGCGCAGGGCGATTTCTTTTGGCTTTTTTCTAATTTTAATCCTACCATCCTACCTTCATTCAAAATAAAGACGACGAGATTTTCCGATTCCTATTTAGCTTTCTGGCTAATTCTGATTACCAAATGTAATTTATTTATCAGACAGATATAGTATCCGACATATCTTGGACGTAGCTTGGACGTTACAAAAGCTGTTTTCTCAAACATGCTTGGAAATGTGAGCATTATTTTGACAACCTTCTTCGAGATAAATCGAAATTGCTGTACTGGCCAAATACATGCATGCAGCGGCCGGCAATGTTGTATGAAAATCCATATCTGTCGTGTTTAGCGACCAAATAAATTACATACTAAACTCATATCTGTCGTGTAATTTAAAAATGGAACGATCTTTTACTCCGAAACATGGCGACCAAGGAGGTAACTCATTAAAGGTTTTATTTAAATTTCGAACAGGCTTGCAAATAGAAAGCTGTTTATTGAAAAAAAAAATGGTTGTTCGTTGTTCTTCATTGATTTTGAAAAGAGTTTGAATTTCCGCGAATTATTTGAGAAAAATTATTGTTTTCATTTCCGCGCATTATTTGAGAAAAGTACTATACAAGCCTTGCTTCGCCTCGGCCCACATTTACACGTTCGTCCATCAATGCCTCTGTTGCTGGCCGCTGCAGTAATGTACAGAGGAAGTGCTTCAAATCTCTGTTTCTGTAATGCAAAATAGCCTTAAAATTTCGTTGCTATTTAAAACGGAGTACCTACACTAATATTAATTGTATGTTTGTGGTTCAATCATCAATACGTCTCAGAAATTCGGTCTTACAGATTTGATTGTTTAGGTACTGGGCGAATTGGAAAAATAATTAAACAAATAACTAAATAATGCTCATTAGCACACACATTATTTTAATTATCCCAAGCAAGCATTAGGCTTTTTATTGTGGAAACCATACAACAACGGCACAAACATATATAAAATCCAAGACCGAACCGGAACTCGAACCCAGGACCCTGGAATTAATCCACTATGATCACTTACGGCATGGTAACCTAGTGGTAACCTAGGACGATTTAACGTGGTAACCATTACACCAACCGGGTCGGCAATCAATCTTCTTTCTTTTTTTTTAATCTTTTCTAAAGTTAGAATTTGTGTAGTATCGTTTTCATCTTAATAGATGGCACTGCGCGTATTTTTAAAGCAAGTGTGCAACAATTATTAATTCCAAAACCTAGCTAGCAGGAGCTTAAAAATTTTGTTCTTCTTCTTATCGTGTGAGCAGAGCCCTGGTGTCAGAGTTATTTCAGACAGCCTTACGGCCTCTGACGTGGTTTTTATGTGACGACTACTACCACCAGAGATAGTAGCCGGGATCAACGGCTTAAAGTGCCATCCGAAGCACAGAATCATTTTTATTTTCAGAACCCACGACCTCTGTATCGAGAGCCAATGCTCTTAACCATTAGACCACGGAGGCAGTCGCAGACCACGGACCACGCAGACCACGGAGCAGTTAAAAATTTAGTTGATTAACTTCTTTATCTCAAAGTGTGTAATTTTCGATCGGTCTTACTGATTTGATTGTACCTACAGTTACTTACTCGGGTGTATTAGAAAAATAATTAAATAAATAAATAACGCTCACAGGCACATACATTATAATGATACCAAGCAAGCACTATAGGCTTCTTATTATGGAAACCATACAACAAGTAGGTATACTATTGGTCGCTTAAGCCCAATCTGAGATTATTATTTTACAGAAATTCGAATTTTGTGCAGAAAGTTTTACCGAATATTTGTTTTGTTTAATTTTGATTTCTTGGGGGTTTCTGTAGCTTAAAATCATTCTACCTCAATTTGTTAAAAGATACGTAGGGACTTATCTAAAAGGTCCTTATAACCTCTTATAACACCACATTACATAATCGCTAAGTAAAGTAGTTAGAGATTTACAAAAGCGGCATGATTTTTTTTTTGGCAAGTTGACCATTAGCTTGCTAGAAAATTATCCTTCTAGCTCTTGCGTCCACTATTGTGCATTGTGAACTACCCCGCGTAGTAGAGTATCCTCTAACGCTTATTCGTGAGTTGAGTTCTGTGACCCGCAGTGGCTTGTAAAATGATTATTATGCTGCTCGACATAAATAACAGTCGGGTAAAATCTAATAAACGACGAACAGAAGAAAAATTCAAGTAATGGATCAGTGAATCACTGTTTTCTGGTAACTACAAACTTACTTAGGTACGTACTTTCTGATTTTGATTTAGCTTAAGTTCATGACCTTCTTATCTTATTATGGGGGCTGACAAGCCAGCAACACTTCGACCCAATAATGGTATCTTTTGTGTTGACCCTTACATATTTATTTTCTTCACCCTTCAAAAACATGGAGAAGTAGGGAGGCAATAGCGTTCAGGGGAAGAAACCTGTAATCTTCCGGTTTTGGATAACCATTTCACAGGAGACACATCGCAGTCACACAGTATTAAATGTTCCATGAATTGCTTCTCTCCGCACGCTCGGCAATGATCTGGGATCTAGAGTGAGCTTTATCAAGCCTGTAGCGTAGTACCCGGTGAGGGCTCCGAAGATGGCACGAGCTTTGCTCCTGCTGTTATTCAGTACAATGTTTATGTGCGAGAATTAGTATGAACTGGGGGATTCGTGGTGATATATTGCTGATGAATTTCCCGCAATGTTGCAAACCGGAGAGGCCAGAGCATTCTAGCCTGTGTCTTTTATCAGCCCATTCCTTAATGGCCATTCTAATGTTACATGCCAGGATTCCTAGACTTGGTTCTGATCATGACCTTCACGACCTTAGACGAGACATGAGAAAAAATCACATGTCCACGCAGACGAAGTCGCGGGCAACAGCTAGTATTTAATATTTTGAAAAAAATTACCTATGTTGAAACGATGATAATTCGATTCTGCTCTCGATTCTAAACAAACTACTTTCTAGTTTTGCGTTAATTCATTAACAGGTTGTATATTAACATTACAGTCATGGATAATTGCAGATTTAAAGTACCTAATTCTGTACTTTCTGGTTATCTAAACATTAATAGAAGAAGTTTCTGGTACTTCGATCGGGACTAGAATTATCTGTGTGAAAATTTATGATGGACTGATTTCCCCCATTTTTTTTAAATTTTTATTTTTTGTTTTCAGATATATTTTTTTCTGTCTTCCTGAAGAGTTGGCCCAAGTTAGAATTGCATAGCATAGGGATGATTGGAGGAGAAGAGAGGCCTTTGTCCAGCAGTGGTACTCGGAGCATAGTATAAAAAATACACTGAAAAAAAAATTGTTTAAGTACTTCAACCAACACTGAAAAAAATGCGAGCCTACTAAGACTCTTAATTAGCACCAAAATAATTGAAATGACGTTATTATTGTTTACTAAAAACAAAAGATGGTTAGTTGTAATAATAAGCCGAAATCGTTTAACAAAGTTCTCTTAGTCGGAGAAGTCATGATGTTGACAGGCTCATATGGATTCATGATGTTGGTTGAAGTAAACAATTTTTTTTTCAGCGAACATCATGAATCCATATGAGCCTGTCAACATCATGACTTCTCCGACTAAGAGAACTTTGATAAACGAATTCCGCTTGTTGTTACAACTAACCATCTTTTGTTTTTAGTAAACAATAATAACGTCATTTCAATTATTTTGGTGCTAATTAAGAGAAACCTACTACTACGAGAGATTACCTACTTTTTAGTTGGCTCGCATTTTTTTCAGTTTGTCATTTACTCTTTGGTCGTAAGTGACCGTTTTTATCAGGTACTGTGACCTTTTCAAAGGACACAAGAAAAATAGGATAAAACTCTACACTTGTATCCTTTTTCACCTAGAGGCATAGAGTGGCTAGCTACAACTATAAGCAAACAGTTGACAGTACTAGCAAAGGTTCTGATCATCCCGAAAGGGATTGCAGACGTGAGTTTATGTGTGTATTTATATGTACACACGGCTATACACGTCAACCTATACTATAGATCAGAGGTCCCCAAACTATTTTGTCCCGTAGACCCCTTGCAAATTTTTGTGATTTTGGGTAGACCCTCTAAATGGGCCGTATTTCAAAATACTTATTCCAGCTTGCCGGCGGGCCCGTAGCCAAGATTTGTGCAAGCAAAGGTATTCTACAGTTTTAAAAGATAGGTCCAAAGAGTTCTTGGTTATTTCATGACAGTACCAAGAGTTCGGTCCAAATCTGGAGCGAATGAAGCGAGCACGAAATTTTACAGAACTGTGATCAGAACAAATTATTGCGCGAGTAGTAGAAAAATTGTAAATATGGAGCGAGCGAAACGAGCTCAAAATTTCTCAATTATACAACTTGGCTATGTGTAGCTGTGTAAATATTAACCAATCAGGAGCTCCTGATTGGTTATTAACTTACACAGCTACACAGCTCGCGCAGCCAGCTCGCGTCAATGGACAGGCAGCTGCATTATACAGAGTTTTGTCTCTGTCATGTATGAACCATGCACCATACATGCAGTGCTATAAATAAAAATAGAAACCAGAATGAGTGAAGTTTCCTCGAAATTTTTCCGCAGTACTCTATCGGTGTGTGCTTCCTTGGTTAACACCCCCGACTCGCGGTTACCTCCACTTCGCAACAATGACGAGCTAGAAATTTCTCAGCACGACTTGGCTGTGATTGTATTTATTTCTTTCGGTCTATGCAACCAGTACAATAATAAAAAATCGAAACCAGAGCGAGCGAAGCGAACACAAAACTTTTTCGCAATATGATTTGACTATGAACAAAAACCTGTTTGTCTCTGTGTATGTGTGTCTACTCAGTGGTTTAATAAGAATAGAAATAAAGCGAGCGAAGCGAGCTCGAAATTTTTTGCTCTCTTCTCTCGAAACTTCATAGAAAGAACCAACGAATCTAAATTATTTGATATTGTATTATTTATTTTTTGGCCATAAACGGACCTGAATTTAATTAAAATAAAAATCTGGAGCGAGCGAAGCGAGCTCTGATTTTTTTTGACTTTACGGCTACGTTATGCTGTATATTTGGTAATGCGCCTTTGGATCCCTCTGCTCGGTCGTGCTTCTGGGTGTATAACTTCGTATGGCACATACGAACATATAAAATCCTTCTGCAAGCCGCCCCCTTTAAACGGGCTGGCCTTAGCACTTGCCCATTTTCCCTATATCAGAATATGTTCCTGCCTTCAGATGATAGATAGATGCATATTGTTTTTATAGGAAAGAATTATGTGAGTAAAAAAAGTAATAACGTATTTATTAGCTCACACAAAGAAGGATGTTAAAGAAGTATACATGCATGGCATTTACTGTCTTTGTGAGAGACTGGCGTCTGGGGCAAATGAGTATATAGGTACTATCTGTATTATGTGCATTTTTCCATTCATGGAAAGCCAAAATTTTAATCACTTCCTACTCAAATGGGATCCACTCTCGTGGACCCCCATTTAAGTCTCATGGACCCCCAATTATTTTTCTCGCTGACATGGACCCCTAGCAGGTCGTAATCGACCCCTGGGGGTCGATATAGACCACTTTGGGAATCACCGCTATAGATCGTCCTAGATAGGTACACACGGCGACAGATCAACCTACCCATAGTTGAACTCTATGTTCATGGACATAAGGTCGAACTATGGGTAGGATGATCTGTCGCCGTGTGTACTATCAACATACTTCACGCTGGACCCTTTTCGAACATTTTTCCTTTGCAAGTGACCATCACGGCTAGTCCCGCCCTTTATCTTGTTGACCAATAAGCAACTAAAAAAACATCTGTAAAACAGATGGTGTAGCGAAAGTTGGTTAGACAATTACAGTTCACAACCGATCCTGCTCACTACCTGCTCCAAGTGGGGCCTACTCGGATACTTGCTTTACTAGGATAGTCAGTTCCCGACACATCAAGCTTTGAAGACATGACAGAAATTATAACAAGTGCGAGTCGGACACTCGCACCGAGGAGGGTTCCGTATACACTTTACCGAAAATATTGCGATTTGACTAGATTCCTTAGCGTGAGCCGGACTCAACACTACGGCTAGTTTTGATTATTAGTTTTACGTTAAAGTATGCACTATAATTACACCAAGTTTAACGTTTATTTGTGTTACCGTTTTTACGATATAGCAATAAAAAAAAAATAATCCAGCCCCATGAATTTTTACTTTTTGTAGCAGACCCTTTGGGTACGGGACCCTAACAACTAAATATTGAGTTCTTAGCACAGAAAATATTGTTTAAGTTTATTTCTATTATAGTTAGAATACAACCAACGTAAAAAGGGACGAAGCAAAAAACTTTATGGTGCTACCGTGACGCTATTGGATGTCATACGCGAGGTAGCGGACGGGCGCTACAAGCAAAATTAGATCTTAGTGGGGTCCAGCGTGAACTATGCTGATAGTACATAACCAATATAAGCTGGCCAAGCGTAGGCTTATCACGTGTAAAGTCGCGTGGCCAACTTATGCTGGTTTTGCTATGTATAGCTTAACATGTAGCTGTGTGTAGATACTTCATCATCATCATCATATATCAGCCGATAGACGTCCACTGCTGAACATAGGCCTCCCCAAATATGGGGAATTTGCCATAATCGCCACGCTTGGCAGGCGGGTTGGCGATCGCAGTTGGATTGAATGTGTGTGTGTGTACTCAGAGGAGCTGCTGCCCATCCTCCGGTAGATCCCTTAGTCGCCTTTTACGACACCCACGGGAGGAAATGGGGTGGTGCTATTCTTAGCCGACACCACGCGGCCAAGTTATAAGTAGGTACAACAACAGTTATATTAAGCTATCTAGCTGACAGGAAGTTTAGATAAATTCCAGACAGCCTAGTATAATCAACACATTCATTAATACACCTGAATGAATCGCGTCTAGTGTTCAGTATTCAAAATATTAAGCCCTCTGACTGATCTCTACTCAATACAGCATAGAGTCGAAAGTTAATTGATTTGGAAGACTATAGTGATGGTATTTAGTGATTAGCATTCATTCAGTGGCCTAACGGCGCCAAGTGTGAGGTCACTTGACATTATTGTCGCATGTCTTGTTGGATAAAGTAATTTATTGGACTTAATTATAGAAGATGACGCTAGAAATATCGTTGATAATTATTAAATGCTATGTTTCTATTCTACATTTATATTGAGATGGTTCTATCTTTATAGTAAGTGTAAACTGTACTCATGATACTGAACAACTATTCCCCAAGGAGCATAAATGAATTTTATAATAATTTGAATTGAATGTACCCATATATCATGTGAAATTAGCAAAAGAATTAGGACTTGCCATACTAAATGCAACCAACCGATCAAACATTTTGCACTGAAAAAAATGTTTTGTTAAATATAACCAAATTTTAGGGACTTCTTAACTGTTTTGTAGCATATTTAAACAAACATTCGGCTATAAATAACAACACGTTTTGCTATTTATAACCAAATGTTTGATTATGTGCTACAAAACAGTTTGGAAGTCCCTAAAATTTTGTCATATTTAACAAAACATTTTTTTCAGAGTGAAAAGTTGGAATATTTGTTGCGAATTTCCCAGGCAGTCAAAACATTTTTCGCAGTAGCGTACTTCGCTACAACGAGTTTCGAAATTGCATAATATGACTATCTATCCCTTACCTACTTAAATAAGCAATACCTAATAGTCTTATCACGATCATAAATAAGTACTTTATCGCCCATGTAAGTGCATATAGGTATATTTAATGAGAGCAACGACTAAGGTCACTTGGCTCCCCTTGACCCGTGGTCAGTACCTAGGCATCTAGGTGTTTATCTAGGCATCCTGAGTTACCTAGACCCCGCTACGTCAGTTAGCGGTTACAGTGGCGCCACTATGTTATGTGGTTGGCTAATTAGGTGCTAATTGAAATTGTATCACGACTTTGTTCCTTTTCGGGTCGGTCGAGAACTTTACTACCATTTTGAACAACAGTTTTAAACTAAGGCCTTTCTTAATAAATGCTGGTGGTTTTTTAAAGGGATGATAAAGACCTTCAAAAAAAACTGTTTTATAAGGGACAAATATATAGGGTCCTTCTTAATATGCTGACACTTTTTTAAAGGGATGATCAGACCATCAAACTGAACAACTTCCTCTATGGGAACAACATCGAAATCGCGAAAAAAAAAATCATCACTTCCATACAAAACTGCAAACCTACTCGGAGCCAAACGTATGGGACAACTGTTTTTTTTTCGCGATTTCGATGTTGATTCCATAGAGAAAGTTGTTCAGTTTCATAGTCTGGTCATCGCCTTAAAAAAGTGTCAGCATATTAAGAAATTGTTTTTTCGAAATTAATATTTGTCCATACAGGGTCCTGTATGGACAAATATCAATTTCGAAAAAATTAAATCAATCAAATAATGAAGAAACTTTATTGATTTCCTATCGGAAACGGGGTGAGACATGGGGGTTCAGTTTTATAGCCCGGAAACCACACTAAAAGCTGAATTCACGAGAGGCATGGATTGCTGTGATTCTTTATTCATCATTCACCAGGAATGCCTGGTGCCTTTCTATAAAAACAAAGCTGGGAGGAAAACAAAGGAGCACCAGAAAACTCCATCCTCAGCCTCCGGAATAAAAAATAAAAATCCTGATTCGTTTATGTACCAGAAAGGAAGGAAGGAAGGAGTGGAGAAAGTCAGATGAACACGTAACGAGGGGTAATACGGTTATAGGTACTACACGTTTTCTATTCCGTGCCAAAACTCTCGCTTGTTCGTTCTTAATAAAAACAAACGCCTCCAAATCCCAACCTTAAAGAGTACCGCAATAGATTACAGATAACTGTCGTACACACGTAAATATACTTTACAATCTACCTCATAAGTTTTAGCATTTAGCATAATGCTGACGACTTTAATCTTAGAGATAGATGTAGTGAAGAATTATCGTAGTGAAGGAATGATAATATAATTCTAAGTACTGCATATTAATCATATTCACATTTCAGTAACAGACGGGTCCTATCATATCAGACGATAAACGTCCACTGCTGGACATAGGCCTCCCCCATTGATCGCCACAACGACCGTTCCTACACTGCCCTCATCCGACGGGTGCCTGCCCGCTACCGCCTTGTGGGTTGCCTACTATAGGAGCCCATCGCCTCTTCGAAATTGAGGCATGTAGGTTTACTCACGAAGGTTTCCATCATCCAGTTTTAAATAAATTAGTGCGAGTCTGATCTATACTAGGATCAACATCATCGACCTGCAAGACGTAAAAGTAGACCAAGAGAAATGGTTTTCCAAATTATTATCGAAAAGCTTAACAATTTTTCACTATAAGTTTTTTATTAGCTTTGGTTTTCTTGTACACCTGAGGGCACGCTGCTCTTTTCTTGTTCGTGACAATTCGTATGTGTATTTTTTTAAATAGGTCCATCGAACATTCCCATTACTGTAATACATGAGTTACAGTAATGGGAATGAAACCAGGTTCAACAGCGGCGACCATTCACTACACTAGACAACGAAGTTCAGCGAGCCCGGGGGTGACTGCAATCTGCCTTGGAAACCGCAATGAATTCAATCAAAGAAGATAGGATATCCGACTCCATTGCAAACGGGAGAAAGCAATAGGTACAGCAATTCCAGACGTAATATGTGGCAGAGTTGAAAACCCCATATCCTGAGTATGATGTCTGAAGCCAATAGTGGGTAGGTATCATTGCAAACTTGGGCTGTAGCATGTACATAGTTACTGCCACGCCCACACAAGAATGTTTTTCACTCTCGTCACATATTTGGAAGTCATTGCTTCGCGAAATGACTCAGAGTACCGCTACTATTGTTTTTATCCGACTGCGGGCACACCTAGAAAGGTTATGTGTTTAACATTCAGTTTACTATCTGCATACATACTCTCACAACCATAATCATTTCCGTCAGAATCTTTGCTACAACTACCAACTATCTTTCAAAACGTGCGATTGCAGCAAGACTCACCTTTCACATATCAAAGGATTCAAGTTGTAAGGATGTGTCTAATGGTGATATGAGCTTTTTGCCCAAAACAATACTGAATAAGAAACTTATCTCTTAATTGCCTTTGTATGTACTACGACTTCTGTCAAGTCGACAACATTTCGTTAAGTTGGACTCCATCGTGATGAAAAGTTTTGAAAATCAGCGTTAGTGGCTGAATGTCCAGGCTGCGTCCAACATTCCGAGGGTAGAGTATGTCACTCGGGGAGGCTATATTCGTCATCATCATCAGCCTATCATCGTCCACTGCTGAACATAGGCGTCACCCAAGGCACGCCACTAAACTCTATCCACGGCCTTCTTCATCCAGTCGCTCCCCGCTACCTTTCTTAGGTCATCTGTCCAGCGCCGCAGGGCGTCCCACACTACGCCTGCCAGTTCGTGGTCTCAACTCTAGAACTCTAACACCCCATCGATGGTTGTTGTGTGGTTGCTTCGGCAGATATGACCAGCCCATTGCCACTTCTGCTTGCTTTAGTTCTCTGACATAACAAACTTATGTTGTGATCTCTTAGAAAAACACCGATCATAGCTCTCTCCTTCGGATACCTTCTTGGTCTATTGTAATTGTAAGCTGAAGACACAAGACACTTATCTACGTTCTTTCTCGTAAACAACACCCAAAAGAAGGACCCAGTCAAAGCACCGAAAGAGGAACATAATCCGACATTTTACGATCATTCTACCCTTTGCCAAAATTGGTGCGAACGGAAACGCCAAGGTCCAACGATTTGATGACAGCTATGTCCTTAACGTTAAGTACCATTTTACGGGAGCAATATAACAGATTGACATATCATTATTACCTTGTTTGGAGTTTGATTGTGTTTACAGTAGAAGTCACTCAAAATAAGCAATTTTCTTGTTTATTGCTTACGTTTAAGAGTTGAGTTCAGGAATGTCTTGGAGTGGATTTTAGGAAGTTGGAAGTGGACTGAGGAAGCTGTGTGGGAAGTTATGTTTGCTCCATATTTGGACGGTTTTGAGTTGACCTGGATTCAATTGCCAATTGATATTATGAATTGAGAAATTATAGTCACTAATACAACGATTGAAAACCGATAAGTTAACAAAATTGGTGTCATTTTTACCGTCAGCAGGCACATGACCTAATTTCAAGTTGCTAAAAGGGTTCCATTTAATATCATTTTGAAGTCTAAATCCCTAAAAATCTACTTACTACGGTACCTCCCAGTCCCAGCAAACTACTTTTAGTCTATAAATTTTGTTCTAGCCAGCCATTATAGCAAAACATACGCACGAAAAAGTTAACAGAATATGCACGAGCCGTTTTTTGCGGATGGACAAACGAACATTGAGTAACTATTTTAAATAAGTATTTAGAATGTTAGATAAATAGGTAGTTTTTAGTTAGTTACTTACCAAGAAGGATGATAAAAGACTCAAAAGTATCGGTCGCGACCGAGACGACATATCTGAAAAATAAAAAAATATTTTTTAGCTCTATTGTGAGAAACAATCTCCAAAATGTGATGTATGTAAATATGATGTATGATGTGTATATCATTAATTATTATAGTAAATCTAGTAAACATTTTATATTTAGATACACTATTTAATATGACGACAATTTACAACAAAAAAGATTAAATCAAATGAGCTACGAGAAACAAGCTAAATTATGTAACTATATAAAAATAGTAATGTTACAAATAAGGAGAGCTATAACCGCCTACCTGCGCCCGCGTCGCGTCGCTTGTTTACATCCGCGGAAAACAGACATAAAAAAATTACGTCTAGAAAAAATAAATTGTTCACAAGTCGATAGGTAGTTTGTGAATTAAACCTTTATTAAACCAATACGACAGACTTCTGGACTTTGAATTAACAACAACATTTCATTTTTTAACCACCTGTTTTTAAAAAAATATATAAAAATAGGTTAAAAAATAAGAGAAATGTATTTTTCCGATTAAATTTTTGACCGATATTTCTATTTTTAATTTACTTTTGGATTATCTGGAAAACGTAGGATTTATGGCTATAATACCCTGGCCGCAATAAAATAAAAAATAAAAACTGCCAAATGCAATAAAAAAGCCAAGCAGGCAAAGGAACATCCCATTCAACCTCTATTTTATTTTTCAGTATTTGAAAAATAACTCGAGAAATAATGGATAGAAAAATCTGATAATTTTGATATAAGCTTTGAATCACATATAATCTCCAAATGGTTTTCAAATTTTGGTAGGTACCTTTCTTAAAATGAAATGTTGTCAATTATGACACTCATATCTCCTCTGGAGTCTAGTAGTGTCACTAACACTCTTATTTCCTTCACCGCTAAGATCAAATTGGCTACATTATTAGGTACACCGGGCACATCAGTGAAGAGCCCAACAGTACATATCTGCCGTAGCTGTATCGGCACGGAAACCATCACATCACATCATGTAAAGGTCTGGATTTGTAGGGTCGATGATGAAGATTTAGGCATAAACTTTTAAAGAATCAGCGTCAACATCCCGACATAATAATTCAAAACACGCTATCTGCTCTCCACAGATCGCGAATCACAATCGCGAGCCACTCCCACGCACCCGTGTGAATTTGGACATCAAGTCATCAACTCGCTTCTCCTGGAACGTTTGTTATCGGAATCTAAACACGTACGTTGACCGCAGTCTGCTGAACATGCGCGAATGCCCTCCAATTATGTTTCATCTCTATTATTATTATGCTCTAAGGCTGAGATTCAGAGACGATTTTTTAGGTCATATAGTTCGAACTAAGTAGGGTCAAAATGTACGGATTTTGACATACGGGAGGGAGTTCGAACTAAGATTTAAAAATCGTCTTTGAATCTCAGCCTAAGACTTGAGCAAAATATAATAATACCTTTACTTTACCTAGAGTTTAGGTTTCATTTCACACGGGAGCTAAATAAGTCGTCGACATTAACATGACATGACATAACTAAGCCAGAACTACAAAATAATATTCCATAAATTTTAATTTTTGCAAGAATTGTTATTATGCCCTGTAGGCCTCGCATGCCACCCCCGAGAAAACGAATAGAATCGAGATATGCCTCCATCTTTATTTTTTACGTATGCCAGAAAGAGCGCGCATGATGTTTTTCTCGTGTAAACGCTTTGTCTTGGGTGGCATACTAGCCGTGCTGGTTGGGAACCGTAAACTTAAATGGGTGTGCTTCAGACCATCAAACTGAACAACTTTTAGTATGGGACCAATTTCGAAATCGAAAAAAAATCGGCTGTTCCTAGCTACTCGTTCAAAATGTATGAAACAGCTGATTTTTTTTGCGATTTCAAAGTTGGTCCTATATCCAAGTTGGTTATGGTATGTACAAGTTGTTCAGTTTAAGGTCTGAAGCACCTTCCAAAGTATGTAACGCATTTAAGTTTACACTCTGTATAATATGTGTTTGAGTTAAATTCAGTTGAACATTTTGAAATTATTACACGATCCTCTCGTAATCAAAAACAACGCAAAATACACAATTTTCGTAAGTAAACCATCAAATAGCCATTTATGCGTATCGTTGAATAAAATTGCAAAACACAAGAATGTAATTTCGCCCACAACAAAAACACGGCGCAAAAATCTTGTCCCAGCTGTGGGCGTGGGCTCAATGGGCTACAGCCGTGTCTTTAAGGTAATATGTTGTTTACTTTGTTAACTAAGTGATACGTTGGGTAAACGAAATAATTGCGATGTTTTTTTTGTTTCGTAATTTTTTCTGTTTTCGATGATTGTTGTCTGATGATGCTGACCACCTACTACGACCTCCTTTAGCTTTTTTGTGGGTCAAAATATCATCACAGTGATTATTTAGTTTTCCGCAGCCTCTACAAACGTGTTAATGAATAAACAAAAAACTAGAAAATAGTTTGTTTAGAATCACGAATTATCAAGATTTCGATTTTTTTTCAAAATATTAAATAATAGCTTTTGCCCGCGAGGCGAGTTCGTCCGCGTTGAGTTTGGAAAACCCCAAGTATCCTATGTTACTTCTAAATACCTCCAAGAATATGTACTGTACAAAGTATTATGATGATCGGTTAAGTCGTTTTTGCGTGAAAGCGTAACAAACAAACTTACATTCACATTTATATTATTAGGGATACCTTTTTCATAATTTAAAATTCACTGAACTTGATGTCAATCCACCGCACGGGCACACTCAGGTTACTTATGAAAACAAGATTCTGAAAATGTGCATAAGAGCAGGCTAGCCCTTATATTCATTGCTGAAATAATAACAAATCGTTTTTCAAAGCACAGTTCTTAGTATGTCTTAAGATTAGAATGGACAAGTTGGACAACCTACTTCTTCCCGGGGATGTCATCTGAGGTGACTATGAGATAAGACTGAAATGCTAGATCTCGCAACACAATGCTTCAAAAGATAGTTTGTAGTTATATCAAAGCTTCTGTCCACCTCTGTAGGGGTTATGGTCGTGAGTTTACGTATGTGTGACTCAAACCAGGCTAAGCTAAACTATCGTGCAAAACTTAAAATAAAGTTTTGAAATCTATCAAACATAATTTAAAATGTTGCTAAAACCAACCGTATCAAATCGCTAATTATGACTCATATGATCAATAATTATTAACCTAAATAACATAAATATATCAACTACAAAAAGTGTACTAATCACCGGGGATCAACGCAGGCGCATGTGGGTGAGATAACGCAAAAACGTTGCGTGTGGGCTGCAGCTCGCGCTGGGACCGACCGGCGCGCGCGCTGGCTGGCAGGTGGACTTTGAGTTCAGATGGTGTTATGCAAGCACGGATCCAGGGGGGTGGATAGGTGGGATTTAGATATTTGAAGAACAGCTGATTAGGGTTGAACCTCATCTGGCAGCACGAAATCGCATTTTTTCACGCTCTATCTTTTTCTGTCGCTCTGGAACATCATTGGCTAGAGCGAGACAGGTTAGTGCTGCCGCGTGCTGTAGCATTCCCGCTATCTTTCTCGCTCTAGCAAATGACGTTCCTGACGACAGAAAAAGATAGAGCGTGAAAAAAATTGATTCCGTGCTGCCAGATGAGGTTCAACCCGTATAGTCCCGCAAAATTGTAAATATCATCTGAAGAAATGGGCAATATTAGACACTAGTCAGGCAATTGTGTTCCGAAATTATAGGTGTATTTTCGAAAACTTGAAAAATATTCGAAGGCTTTCGGTCGGCTCGGTCAAACATCTGCAGAGGACATGATTTAGCGGGCAACAGGCAGTCTGAGAGACGTTACGTATTATCCATGGTATGTACACAGGACGACATAATATGTCGTCTTGATATTATCAAGCTACGCTTAACAAACATAAGCTGGCCGAGCGACGTTATACATTACTCTACCTACGCGCGGCCAGCTTATTTTGGTTTTGCGTAGCTTGATGTGTGACGTGCTTTCCGAAACTCGAAAAAACTCCAGTTGGAATAGCTACCACGGTCACCCCACCAAAGAGAGCATTAGTCATCGTTTCAAATACCGAAGCTTGTTATTTTTGAGTTATTTTCGTTTAAATACTTACTGTTTTCTTATTCTTCTATAAATTCTTGGTTCACTTTGGCATAGTGTCAACCAAAATAATTAATTTGCTTGGATCTTCTTGCGTACCTTCCGACATGTAATAATGGTTAAATTATACAATAGCTAGGTATATAGGAGACCACGTGAAGTTGACACTTCCTTATGTGATTTTAACTAATTACTTTACGTTGGTTTCTCTATGCTCTTTGTAACCTTGGATGCCAAGAAATAATAGTTAACCCTATGCCTATGGTTAAATGGAGTGGGTGAATACCTTTGAGGTTTTCCATCACCAGCGTGTCTTCTCAGATATCTCGGGTCGGGAGTCGCGTGGCGATTGATGATTTTGCGCGCGGGTTAGGTGGCCACGTGGCTCCGCCATTTTATTTGTGGTGGTTCAAGGTGTGCGTTTTTCAGTAGCGTAACGTAGGTTTCGGCCTAGGCACGAACCGATTTTGCCGCCCCCTTATCTTTATAAAGAGACCTACATAACAAATAACGGAGCAAGCGAAGCGAGCTCGAAATTTTTTTGCACATCGATTCGGGTTATGGTCACACATCTTTTAGTTTATCCATGCAAAAATAGAAACTTAGAGCGAACGAAGCGAGCTAGACTTTTCTCTTTTTTTTTTTTTTTTTTTTTTAGAAATGACATTTACAGCTCTGCTCTGGGAGCAATTTCTGCTTTTTACTGCGGACTATTGGAGGGACCAGGAAGGGTCTACCGGGCCAAAAATGAATGAACTTAAGCAACCGACCTAGGGGCACCCAGAGGGGTACGGACCTCGGCATAGGACGTTGCTGGATACGAATCGCTTATAGAGCCAGATCTTTTTACGTGCAAAACATGTGCAAAGTAACCTAAGTAAAAGCTATGGATCGAGCGAAGCAAGCTCGAAATGGTTTTAAGACCTGGCAACCCTACCTAGAAGGGAAGACGGCCGGTGAACAAAAACAGTATCAGAATCATGGCCGAGGAAGGTACGGAGGTCAATAGGCGGACGACACGACAAATAAACACGTATACTGTACATTAATACTACAATACACTATGTACTCGTTTCGCAATGTAACTGATACTGGGTATTAAGGTAAATTAGCTAGTATATGACTGTAGCCGTGACTGACTCCATGCGCCGGCGCATCTCGTAAATCTTCATTGTGAACTGCATTGCAGAATTTATGTCGTTGATTAAAGGAAGCCTTTGTTCTGTGATCAAGATGTATCTAAGTATTTTAATAGTTGCCGACTATTTTATTTTTTATTTTATAATATTCGGGATGCTAACAGCCTCTTTTACAAAATAATGTATTCAATAACATGTCATTTGCCATTTAACTATCTTATTTATCAAGTTTACAAACCATAAACTCTTCAACATAAATATTGCTAAAAAAACAGCTGTCCATATAAGTACAAGGATATTATACAGGGTCCTGCTTAATGTGAGCTTATTAAGAAGGACCCAGTATTATACCTACAGGGTGTAACAAAACACCCAAGTAATAAAAAAAACGAAAAATAATTAACTGTCCCATTCTTTTGCAGTTTTGTATGGATAAGCGGTTTTTTTTCGCTATTTCGTTGTTGGTGCCATAGGGAAAGTTGTTCAGTTTGACGGTCTGATCATCCCCTTAAAAAAGTGTCAGCATATTATTATCTTATCTTGCTGGCAAGCCAACAACACTTCGACCCAGTGGGATCTTTTGTGTTTAAGTCAGCATATTAAGAAGGACCCCTGTATACAGGGTGTCAGAACGGTTTTAGTCGAAATATTTCTATTTGAAAGGGTACCTACTTCATAATCATAATCATAATATCTTTATTGCTTTCATGTGGTTTTACAAGGTCTTCAGATGATCAAACTGAAAAAAATTATGGAACCAACCATTACCAACCATCCAACCATTATTATCTATGGAACCAACATCGAAATCGCGACAAAAAATCTGCTGTCCCATACATTTTGGGTCAAATAGTTTGGCAGTTTAGTATGGAACAGATGGTCTGAACATTTTCTTGAAAAACCGTCAGTATTTATATTAAGTTGGATCCTGTATACCTACTGTTTTTATGGAAGACAAACCAATTGTGAACATTTGCATCTAGGAACTTCAATAGGAAAATTCCAAATGAAACAAAGGAATGTAGCACATAAATCCATTTCAATAAGGTCCTGAAGAGGCAGTTGACACGCCGTTAGTTTCAATTACTAGCGACCTCTGGATGCGCGGGCGCATAAAGACGCATTGTTATTAAAACATTTTAATATGGAGCGCATTGAGTGAGTAATTGACGCTATCGGAATGTTTTGCGACGGTCAAGGTTGTGTTTTGCATTCTTGTCGTTTAAGGTCGCCCTGTACTACGCTGTATTTAGGCTTGATCAAGCTTATACAGGGTGTATATTTAATTACATTACATAATTTAGTTTAAGGAGTACTTCAGACCATCAAACTAAAAAAACCCCTAAAGTATAGTAACGCATTTAAGTTTACACCGTGTATAATTAGCAATTCGCTGTCGCCACAGACTACATAACACGAGTCTGGTGTCAGAGTTTTTTCAGACCGCCTACCTTACGGCCTCTGACGAACGTGGTTTTTATGTAACGACTACTACCACCAGAGATAGTAGCCGGGACCAACGGCTTAACGTGCCATCCGGAGCACGGAATCATTTTTCTTTTCCGACAATCAGGTGATTCAGTCTGCAATGTCCTAACCAACTGGGGAAAAACGCACAAAGTGACATATCACTAGGTGTCCCCCGTGGGAATCGAACCAACGACCTCCGTGTCGAGAGCCAAAGCTCTTAACCATTAGACCACGGAGGCAGTTTGTTTGTACCTATGCTAATTTAATGATTATAGAGGTGACAAATCATTAATGGGTTTAGTCTACAAATGACAGATTCTCGAAATTAACGACATAATAGGTAACTGATTCGTGAAATGACCGATTCCACAAATGAATAATTCGTGAAATGGCCGATACCTATTACAAATGACCGATTCGTGACATGGCCGATTCTATAAATGACTGATTCCCTATCCTTTTTGAGTATAATACATGGTGACTGCATATAGGAACGTTCAATGTAATTCTTTACAGTTTTCCGTGTCAGTTGTCAATTAGACGGTAATATAAATCGATACAGTGTCATAGACAAGTGGGACATTCGCGGAAGGGCCCGCCCTTTCTTTGTAACAAGCTGGAGGCCCCGCCCTGCTGTCCGGGGCAGTAACTTATAGATCCTTTGTTCTTTTAATAATGGCCGGAAAAAATGTATGACCTTTATTAAAATCAACCGTCCCATACATTTGGGTCGAGTAGGCTTGCAGTTTTGTATGGAAGCTGACGTTGTTTACTTTGGTCACAGCCCGGACACTGCATACAAAAATTTGAAATTGACAAGATGACGTCACCACATTTGACCACATGCGAAACCAAAGAAATTGAACCTTAAGTCTTCTTCGTAGAACCAGTGCGCGGTTACCAGAGTGCGATAGAGGGGTGAGGTAAAAAGTTGGTGGGAGGAAGGGAGTGTCCGTACTGTATTTAGTACCTAATAGATACTCTTTCTTATACTGTGCTTTGGTGGTCAGTAGACCACCAAAAAGCAAAGAAACTTACACAAAGCCCAGTAGGGCTTTGTGTAAGTTTCTTATTATTTCTGTGACGTATTTTTCATGACTGTACCTTCTAGGCAACTTTTAAGTGCATTCATTCATGCATATGCTCACGACTATATTCCCCAAAGGGGTAGTTATAGAGATATTCTGAAAACTCAGGACATCCTCGTTTCACTAGTAGTAACGAAACTCTGTCCTCTGACTGTTTGTACTGAGTCTCTCTCTGTGATTGTGTCTATGTAATGTGTGCACTCTGCAATTTTTAAGTAATTGTATTTAGTATCTGTGATCAAGATCATCAGATCCACTGTCTGAAATTAAGAAACTATCATCCGGTATCGTCAAAATCTCTGATCGTGTACCAGCGATACTGTTTCCTATCCCACTTCTGATTGTAGGGATTCCCCGTTGCGTCTGAGGGAAAGGACGGAAGAGTGCATCTTTCTTTAGCGTACCCCATTATACAATTAGGTAAAAATATGAATGACCATAATGCCTGGTGTTAACAACGTTCCGTTATGGGTAATTCAGTGTTGTATTTATTTTGTAACCGTACTTTCGCATATTTTGTTTTGTTTAAAAAATTATGTGTGTTGTGAAGCTTCTGACTACATCTTCTCTACAACTAAAGTGAATTGATAAATTAATCTACTCCTTTTTTGAAGTTTGTTAAAAAGAGAGAGGACAGCCACAAATGAAATACGTAAAAGCGTATTTGCTTACATACATGGTGTAACCCAAAAGTGCATCTAATGCTGTACAAAAATACACAGACGCCATCTGGTGGCCATAACGTGCAGTTGCGTAATGTGATACTGTGGTAGGGCTGCCACAAGCAACTTCATTTCATGGTTTCATAAATTATAACTGGTGAAAAACGATGTGTTTTGCAATGTTATTCCCAGTTGTTGTCCTGGATAATCACTTGAGGGAATAGGGGAATTAGCACCTATGCGGGTCTTTTTCTTTTAGAGTCAGTAAAAAACTAGGGGAACTTTGAACTTTGGGGAAAACCACCTCATAATTTACTAAGGATCACTCTTAGCCTTCTTTATCATGTGGATACAGACTATACCCTCTTCCTTTGGCTGCTTTATGAATTATGAGGCAACTTAAGGGATTGAAGGGATGCTTTTTATTATTTTGGGAGTGAAAGATTAGCCAGCATACTATTTCACCCATAGAAAATATAAGTTGTAACCAAACACTTAGTAATTAAGAACATCAAACTGAACAATTTTTACTATGGAGCCAACATCGAGAAAAAAATGTTGGCGAGTCGGTACTGCAGTTTTGTATGAGACAGCAGATTTTTTTTACTGTGCGTTGGCTTCTAAGAGAAAGTTTTTCAGTTTGAAGGTCTGAAGCAAAGGTAAATACCTAGTAAATACTAGCGTGTTTTGTTACACCCTGCATAAGTTAAATTTTCTATGATTTCACCCCAACCAGTGTGCCTCCACACAGCTAGTACACACTAGACCACAATTGGTACTGCCTACTAGGTACTTCCTCTCACCCTCCCTGCAGGGCCAGACCTTTACCCTGCAGTGGAATCCTACAGGCTATAAATTAAGTTTTCTATTAAAGTTCATTTGTGTCAACCCTACGACCCTAGCGAACGCATCTAAAAGAGTGCATCAGCATCACGCGTCGCGTCTGACAGAGCGCGTCGTATGCGCCCGCGCAGACGTTTTGCTTTATGTGCTTACTATACGTTTATGGTTCACAGCTATTGATAACATCCTGCCTGTAAACATGTCGTAATAGTTGTAATGGTTTGTTGCACCAACATTCATACTTTTTTTCGCTGTAATGCGTTTTGTTGAAGGAAGACATTTTGAAGAAAAATAATCTCCTTGTCTCTCAGAAGAGAGCCAAGTTCCGAAGGAGGAATCAAGACACCATTAAAATTGTAAAATGTATGGTATTATGTCTCTATGTGTCTATGTCTATGTGTACTAGGAGGACACTGGGGAGCCAAGACCCCAAAGCCAAATCTACAATGTTTCACTATCGCAGTTTTTTATCGTGTTCGCTGCCTCCGTGGTCTAATGGTTTAGAGCATTGGCTCTCGACACGGAGGTCGTGGGTTCGATTCCCACGGGGGACACAGTTGGTTAGCACATTGCAGGCTGAATCACCTGATTGTACAAAAAAAATAAAAACCGACTTCAAAAGTAAAAAAAGTAAAAAATAATATTTCAGCCTATGACTTTTACGTTCGAATCTATAAGATTTTTTTTTCTAACCTATTTCATCCCTCTCTGGCCTCCCCTTTAATCTTCCAACCATCTCTATCCTGGGCAAGCTCTGGCCACTTGTCGTCAAAAGCATCCAAGAAAATTAATTTGTTTTATTGAAGTCGCTGTCAAGCCGGTACGATTCGCGACTGGGCTTGCAGTAATTTATTGGCTTGGCTTGACACCGACTCCAATAAAACAAATTAATTTTCTTGGATGCTTTTGACGACAAGTGGCCAGAGCTTGCCCAGGATAGAGATGGTTGGAAGATTAAAGGGGAGGCCTTTGCCCAGCAGAGGGATGAAATAGGTTAGAAAAAAAAATCTTATAGATTCGAACGTAAAAGTCATAGGCTGAAATATTATTTTTTACTTTTTTTACTTTTGAAGTCGGTTTTTATTTTTTGTAAAAATTTAATTTTTATTTCATAATTTTCAGTGATTAAATATGTTAGTTCGACTCAGACATCAGTTATACACGCAAAGGGTACATTGAAACGAAGCAAATCGTTCAATTGCAGACGATTTGCTGTCGACTTTTGAGGAGTTCTATTATGTAGCTCCACAATGTGTCATCAGATCATCACAAAATTAAAATGGAACCACCTACGGAGTATAGCATTTCAAACAGAAAAATAATTTTTTAAACTGGTTAACAATTGACGAAAATATCGGTGAACATACATAAAAAAATACATACAGCCGAACATAGAACCTCCTCCTTTTTTAAAGTCGGTTAAAAAAGATTTGACGTTTAATAAGTGGGCTTTAAGCTCCTATATTGAATAAATTATTACAGACAGACAGAATGGACGAAAGTAAGGGTTCCATGTTTGACTACGGAACCCTAAAAAAAGGACGAGCATTACCGACCGCCCCATGTTCAACTGTCGTGTTTCAATGTTTGTAAGGAGGATTGGTATCCATTAGTTTATATCCATGGTTTCGGTATACCTATGCCACCTTCTTTGAAATTCTACCTACAGATATGATTTCAAACTTCTTGGTTATGACCATGTTATGACATTAAAAATCTAATAAATGTAGTCTTTGATCCGAATCAACAAACCAAAACGTCATCTGTATATTGATCTGTATATAATATTTGTTTTTATTATAGAAAGTTATGAATCAATTTCGATAAAATTTATGTGGGACCACCTCTGAAGTATGATCCACCACACAGAAAGAGAATCCTCACAACAAACAGAAAAAGAATCACTACAAGATCAATTCATAATTGACGAGTAATCAGGTCGCGTATATATATTTGTTATTCTTGTAGAAAGTCATGACATGAACCAATTACGATAAAATTTATATGGGACCACCTCTGGAGTATGCTCTACCAAACAAACAAATAATCATCACAAGATTCATTCATAATTGACGAGATATCGTGTCACAAACATACAAAAAAAAAAAAAAAAACATACGGGTCGAATTGAGAACCTCCTCCTTTTGATGAAGTCGGTTAAAAAAAAAAACATACGGGTCGAATTGAGAACCTCCTCCTTTTGATGAAGTCGGTTAAAAAAAAAAACATACGGGTCGAATTGAGAACCTCCTCCTTTTGTTGAAGTCGGTTAAAAAGAAAAATGATTCCGTGCTCCGGATGTCACGTTAAGCCGTTGGTCCTGGCTACCATCTCTGGTGGTAGTAGTCGTTACATAAAAACCACGTCAGAGAAAATACTCTGACACCAGGGCTCTGCCCACACGATAAGAAGAAGATCGTGTTCACCACGGATGCGGATTCAAAAGTGGCGATGTGCTCACTCCGGTTACGCTATAGTTTGGGCACTGCTCACTAGTGAAATGTAGATCATTTGGATATTATACATCAATGACTACGTCTTGCAGTCTTGCTCCAGTTCATATAGGAAGGAAGATGTGTGAATAAAACATGCAAAGTTGGCATAAGAATCCTTTCAGAAATTTTTTGTATGAAGACTCGTGAGCCTAATGAAGGAAGAGAAGATAAAAGAAGAGAAGCCACTGTCATGCAATCACTGAATTTACATAGACGGAAGTCCTTTTCTTACTCTGAGAGTAACTACACTTTTCTTTACTACTGAAAATACTACCATCCTTACTAAAAAAAACTGAACCTAAAAAAATATTCTTCAAAGTTCACATTCCAATATACGAACAAATCAGGGACACAGTTCATTCTTTTACAAATTAAACCATATTCTTACCATGAAATAAGGTTCCTAATTCTATAAACAGTTTGTCTGGTAAACATAAGGGTTACTTTATACTTCCTAATCGGCGTTTTAACGGCAGATTAACGTCCGTGCAAGAAAGGAAATAGTTAAAACTGAACGCTTTAAGTACCGTAATAAAGTTTCAAATACGTAAACATGACTGGTTACCAAAAAGGCCTGTTTTTGTACTACAGTTGGGTAATGACTTTATATGTTAGTTTACGGTAATCTCGGAATGTAATAAAATTATATAGAAGCGTACTAGTTACTATGTAAAATGTTAAAATCCCATAAAACTATCCGATACTGCTACTACAGAAGCCTTTTAATTTTAAGGTTAAAACCATCAACCTGAAAACTTTCACTACTTATGGAGAAAATATTTTGAAATCGCGAAAAGAAAACCAGCTGTTGATAGAAAACGACAACGCTACTCCACCCAAATGTATGCGGAATTGCTGTTTTTTTTTGTCTAAGGTTTTTGTAGAGCTTTCTCTGTTGGCTCTTTTGCAGTTTGACGGGCCTAAAGTGTTTAACACATTTAATTTTCTAACAAGTTTTCATATATTATTTTACCATACAAATACACCAACTGCTTTCTATTTTCCATACACGTCCCTTAGGTGAGTTAGGTGTATAAGTAAGTAGGTAGATACCTATACCACTAGACTATGAATATACCCTAAACCTATACCTACTCTTTCTTATTACTGTGTTTTTACCCTACGAATGTTTTTACCACAGTAGGTATATGAGTTGGTTTTAAACTTGACGTGATTCGAGCCGCTTCCTCCCATAAAATGGAATCCAAACAAGAACTCCTCTGTACAACTAAGCAGGATAGAGTAAAAGGGCAGGACCTCACAGCAAGCTTTGAACATCCAACAGATTCCTGGAAACATTCACATTTTCAGCTTCCCCTCTCTTCAACAAAGGCATTTTACAACTTGTAGGTAAACAGGTTAAAAATACACACGTTAAACAATGAAAGAACAAACAACAGAGGCAAAAAAATTCATTTTTGAAATTGGCCGACGGCTCCGTCAAAAAGGTCTCGACCGCCGATCCGGATCTTATCTCGTCCAAAGGATGTCGCTGGCCATCCAGCGAGGCAACGCAGCCAGCATAATGGGCACCTTTAGGCGAGACGTGATGCGGTCTATTCGACTAGTTTTATTTATTTAGGAAATTAGATTGTAATCATTTATTGTAGGTATCTTAGTTATATTATTGTAACATTTTTTGCAAATCTGAAATAAATGATTTGAGTACTTGTCAAAAAAAAAAAAAAAAAAAAGAACAATACAATTATACAACCAACCTTATACATGAATACGACACCTTTCGATCGACGGTTTGTCCATACAAAAAGCACGATTAGTATGGGATGCCCAAGGGGATGCCGCACAGCGTGCTTATATGCCCAGCGGGGCCCTCGATCCTTTGAAAAATAGCTAAAAGGTGCAAGGTCAGATACCAGCGAAAAGGGCGCGAAAACATTTAGCCAATCGTGGCAAGACATTAAATGTGGCCCATCCTGATTGGTCAATTTAATTTCGCGCGCTGCTAAGATTTGTCAACTGTCAACTGTGCAGGTACATCGAGGGAGCTTATAAATCTGGTACTACGTACCCTAACACGCTGTATATAGGACTATTAAATAATCTGTGATATGGTTTCGGCACATTGCTGAGTTTTGTTCCCGATAACCCATCTGATAAAGTTATGGTACTCGAAAGGGATGAAATAATGACTGAATGTAAAATTATGATAGGAGATGAAAAAGTGGAACAGGTTGGAGAATTTGTATATTTGGGATGTATGTTTACGAGAGATGGTAAGTGTGATGGAGACATAGAGAGACGAGTGAAAGCGGGAAATAGGATTAATGGAGCGATGCACACATTCATGAAAAGTCATAACGTGTCCAAAAAGGCACGTTTGGCAGTTCATGACGGTGTGCTAGCTTCAACTTTGATGTATGGCAGCGAATGTTGGGTATGGCAGAAGAGGAATGAATCCAGAATAAATGCTGTCGAAATGCGTTCTTTACGCAGTATGTGTGGTGTGACTCTAAATGACAGAATACGAAACAGTGTAATAAGAGAAAGATGTGGATTGAAAGAGGATATAGTAACAAGGATTGAAAAGGGAATGCTGAGATGGTTTGGTCATGTGGAAAGAATGAGTGATAGCAGAATGACGAATGAAATATATAAAGCAAGTGTGAATGGGACAGTCGAAAGGGGTCGCCCTAGACGTACGTATGCGGACCAAATTGGTAGCGTACTTAAGAAGGGTCAGATCAAATGTACCCGAAACCGACGAGCGTGTATGAAACGACTATACGACTATAACTTATGAGTGTGGAAGAGGCGAAAGAGGTGTGTCAGGATCGTAGCCGATGGCGATCTATTGTCTCTGCTTACCCCAATGGGACACAGGCGTGAGTATATGTATGTATGTATGTAACCCATCTACAATACGCAATTGTACACACGGCGACACACAACGTGTTAATGAATTAGCGCAAAACCTCATACACCCCAACTGATTTATAACAAAATAATTAGATTGCAACAATACTTTCATTATTTTTATAATTAAAATTTAAAGTTATTCACATTTTAAGTTTTGAGGCAAAAATAATTTGTTATCATTTCAGCACTGCAAGAAAGCGCTAACGTACTCATGGATACATTTTTATAATCTTGTTTTGGTAGTAAGTAGGGTGAGTGTGCCTGTGCGCCCTGTGCGATGGGTTGACATCGGGTTCAGAAAATTTTTAATTTTGCAAAATAATTATTTAATATTTTGAAAAAAATTACCTATGTTGAAACCATGATAATTGGATTCTGCTCTCGATTCTAAACAAACTACTTTCTAGTTTTGCGTTAATTCATTATCACGTTGTATAACCTACTCTATGTACATGGTCATAGAGTTCAACTATGGGTAATTTAATCTGTCGCCGCGTGTACATAGTGAATCTAATCAGACCCTCTATTTAAACTGTATACTTTCATACCAAACTGCAACGTACGGGGTGATTCACTAAATAAAGAATAACGACGCGAGACGCCCGCATCCCCTGTGTAAACACGCATTAGTAGAGATGCGACGACGCATGGTGGAGTTATCGATAAAATACGATAGTGTCGGAAAAGTGGATGTTTATTGAAATGGATTTGACAAAGGTAGCTTTGATTGAAATTTTTGCGCTAAACAGAAATTTAGTACCTGTCGGTAACACAATACAATGGAATAAAAATAAAAGTAGCAACTAAATTGAAAATGTTATTTTGATCGATGCTGTTCTTGACTAATCTAATAATTTTATTACTATATAAATTGACGTACTAAAAATGTTAAGTCTTAAATTAAAAATTATATTTAACGTGTTTACAAAAAGTTATTAGGGTTAACAGCTTTGTATCATCAACGGCCGCAGTTTCAGAACCAGTAAAAAATCAATAGTTCGTCGCGTAGTCTCTTTCCATCGCATCAGTTCAAAGGTTAAAGCATTGAAATTTAATACCTCTGACCACCCCCTTGGGGCATTTGTAGTCGAAAGTATATACTTACTCGAAATATTGAGACATTAAAAGAGGCACTAGTACCTACTTTAATCTACCAGACAAATTTTAAGCATTCTGCAAAAAAGCTGACTACATAAACTCGATGATTGTAATCATGAATGACCGAAATGTCTGATATTAACAATATTAATGTTACGCTATGTTATTCAATATTGTAATTGTACTTTGTAAGTCTTGTATATTAAATTTTGTATAAAAGTTGTGTATTGTAGAGTTTCTGGCCGCATCTTCTTTACCGAACGGTACACCTTCGACGGTGGTAGAGCCAAAGAAATGACGTCAGAAAGCTATAGTGTGATAATATTATAATACGAGCATTTACCCGCGACTTTGTCCGCATTAATTATATACCAGATTTTAAGTCAGATCATAAGCTATCAAACAAAAAAGTTTCATCAAAATCGGTTCAGTAGTTTTTGCCTGATGCTCGAACAAACAAACACAAACAAACAAACAGACAGACAAAAAATCCAAAAATTGGTGATTTGGAATCAGGGACATCTAAAAACCATAATCGTAATCTTTTTTTGTTAATATCTTCAATGTACAGACAGACTTCTGTTAGTTTTATAATAGTTTAGATTTAGATTATTTATAATGAATTTAAAAAAATAAATTTGTTTAAGTATCGTTGCTGTCAAAGTCTTCAAGTGATGTCGCAATCATCGTCAATACTGAGTACACTTGAACTGGAACTAAACGTAACTTTATCAACATTAAAATAATTGATTCATCTATCGAGCGACACCTACGCCCAGATAACAGTATCTCATTGTCGTCTGTTTATCTCACATTTAACTCTTTGACCGGCTGCTCTAGATTTTTTGTCGGTGACGACAATGTTAAGTTTTCTGTTCTTGAACATTGTTCGTAGAGCACTGGTGGACAGATCCGCATGCATTTTCTCACGCATATGAGAAATGCGTTGCGATTATCTAAAACAAAGTCTAGTCTAATGGCACCGTATACAACGTGTTAGTGAATTAACGCAAAACCTCATACACTCCAACTGATTTATAACAAAATAATTAAATGGAAATAATAATTTCATTATTTTGATAGTTAAAATTTAAAGTTATTCGCATTTTAAGTTTTGAGGCAAAAATGATTTGTTATCATTTCAGCAATGAATGAAAGCGCTAACGTGCTCATGGATACATTTTAATAATCTTGTTTTGGTAGTAAGTAGGGTGAGCGTGCCTGTGCGGTAGGTTGACATCGGGTTCAGTAAATTTAAAATTTAGTAACAAATTATTTAATATTTTTTTAAAAATTACCTATGTTGAAACCATGATAATTCGATTCTGCTCTCGATTCTAAACAAACTACTTTTTAGTTTTGCGTTAATTCATTAACACGTTGTAGAAGTGACAACAACTACACACAATGATGACCAATTCTTTCTCCCAAAGATAATCAAAACTTTGAAGACCGATTAGTTTACCTGCGCTACCAAGATTAGAATACTACCAAAGATACATTAAAAGGCTAGCTTCTTCTAATTTTCAATCCAGCAACCAAGAATAAAGCATTATTTTAATAGGTACACCATTCTTCCCAGTAGAGTCGTACTACCAAAGAATAACATTAATTTTGTTAACGAAACAATCAGCTTCTTCTTTGAAACACATGAAATACGAAAAACCTTGCTACAGATATAACTTTAATAAGTTGGTAGAACAGTTGTATAGCAATGTTTCTTTCCATTACCATTCTGTTTTCTGACCATTACCAAATACAACAGGCTCCTAATTGTATTTAGATATGCATTGTGTAATTATAACCCCTCAGGGTTTAATTAAAACATTTTATACCATATGCAAAAGAGATCAAAATCCAGATTATTGTCAGCAGCAGGTGTTGAAGTTTCATCACAACACGATAAGAGGGCGTCGATCGATCAGCGAGCTCAAAGGGCTGTCAAATTAATTCCGTTGGATGTCGACGGTGTTTTGGTGACAGATTATCTGGTACTCGTTGTGGCGTCGGATTGTACTTTGATTGGCAACTGATTTGATAAGTGTCTTTAAATATCTCATGCAGATTGCATCTATCTATAGGTATATTTTGTAAACAAAATGTACGAGTCGACTGAATAATGCCATGTGGTTCTTAGTGCACAACAGGCCACAAAATATCTCCTAATAGGTGTCGTAGGAGACGATTCAGGGATGAGGTTTCTTTAGTGATTTTATGGGCGAAAATTGACCTTGACACCTTTACACGTAAATTGAATCTTGAAACTCTGTGCTAAAAGTGGCCATTGTTACAATTCCGCACTTAAAAGTTGGATTGTATTTGCGTCCTTTTGTTGTAGGTTGCTAAGTTTCTGACTGATTATCCCAAAAGATATGAAATACTTGTATGGTCTACGACGCGGTGGTAGAGTCAAAAAATGACGTCAAAAAGCTATCTATATGATATTATTTTGAATAAAAAATTTTGAATTTTGAATTTTGAATTTTGAATTTTGTCATAATTTTAAACTAAACATGTTCTCTTTAATCAATCAAAAAGATACCATTAATAACACTAGTTGCTCCACCTTAATCAAAGAGGATGATCAAACTACGTAGGCAGTCTCTTGCTCTTGCGCAACCCGCAACAAGATCCGAAAGAATCGCCCTATCTCGCCGCATCAGAAGCAAACATACTTGACCCATCCCACACGCATAGCGCAGGCGCGTGTATGAACGTAAAGTGATCTTGCTCTGGGCGAATTCCAAATGTCGACATTACTTTTATTTTATATTCATTGCTCCTGTCTCTTATCTTATCTCCTACCTTAAAACTGCCTCCGTGGTCTAATGGTTAAGAGCATTGGCTCTCGACACGGAGGTTGTGGGTTCGATTCCCATGGGGGACACCTAGTGATATGTCACTTTGTGCGTTTTTCCCCAGTTGGTTAAGACATTGCAGGCTGAATCTCCTGATTGTCTGAAAAGAAAAATGATTCCGTGCTTCGGATGGCACGTTAAGCTGTTGGTCCCGGCTACTATCTCTGGTAGTAGTAGTCGTTACATAAAAACCAACATCAGAGGCCGTAAGGCGGTCTGAAAAAGCTCTGACACCAGGGCTCTGCCCACACGATAAGAAGAGAAGTCCTCTACCTTCTACAAACATAATTAAACTCAGTTCCTCTCTAGGTTAGCATAAAGCTATGGCTATACCAACTATATGCTTTTCTTCTAAGAGTCCTCCTTGGACTGCAACGACTTGAAAATATTGTTAAAAACTCGCTTCGCTCGCTCCTGGTATTAAATCATATTGCAATGATCTCATTATTTAGCGGTAAAATCTCGAGCTCGCTTCGCTCGCTCTTAATTTATTTTGTTGTCTTGGAAGTATCCAGTCATGCCTATTGCAGAATTTTATCCAGATTTTAGGTCATATTACGACGACCTAATCTTATTGCCGTAAAATCTCGAGTTCGCTTCGCTCGCTCCATGTTTTAGATATTTTTGCAACAACAAAATCTGGACCCGGCCACCTCTGGAAAAAATTATTGGTACTCCCTTGGAGGGGAGGGGCGCCAATGTCAAGTTTTTGCCCCGGGTCGGAAAAATCGTAGATCCGGGGCTGCCAGCACTGGCAGTCCTACAAACCACTGTCACCGGCTGCCTTTTTGGATGCCAGCGCCGATACCGAAATTGCCAGCCAGGTGACAGTTCCGGCAGCGGAGGCACTCCCTATCCCTAGTTATTATATCTTTAAGAAATTCCTGATCTGATTTGAAAGACCTCAAATTTTCCACCAAGCTTTTTCTCCATTCTCTATCTGGTACCATCATTTTTGCTATTCTGCTTCGTCAGCACCCAGTTCTTCGCGCCCACTTTTTCTTGGTCTACCCCGGCCTAGGCTTGAATCAATTATTATTTTAAAAATATCATTTTTATTATACCTAATTAGGTATGTACAAAAATATAATTCCGTATCCATTTCATCATTATTACTATGTTAAGACAAGCAATGCACTTCGAACCACCTTCGCAAAGCGAATCATTGGATCGGCCTCCACCAGAATGTCGGCCACACCCTGCGCGGGAGCACTGGTTTTGACAACGCATACGTTTACTATTCAATAAAGTCCCACGAAACAAGCAATTTTATTACGTACACAATTGATGCAAGATATTTATTACGGGACGTTGTTATGTGAAATTAAATACATGCATAAGTCGTAGATATCGCAAAGATAGTTCGTAAGTGATTTTGTAATAAGCTTAGGATAATTACAAGCTTTGCTGTGATAAATATTCGGATAAGGATGGTTGAGGCCATTGTGTTTTGAATTTAGGGGACTCAATAACAGCTAATAGTTAAAAATAATAATCTTTTTTAAATATATGTCCTTGCTCTTTATAAGACAGTATAATAAGTATTAAGACAGCTAGGACAAGTTTTAGAACATGCAGGAAAACAAAATTTTAAACTAATATTTAAATAGACTTGGTATTTCTACACTAATCTACACTAATATTATAAAGAGGAAAGATTTGTACCTATTTTTGTATGTTTGTATGTTTGTAATGAATAGGCTCAAAAAGTACTGGGCCGATTTAAAAAATTCTTTCACCATTAGAAAGCTGCATTCACCCTGAGTAACATAGGCTATATTTATAGTAACATAGACGTCCACCCGTGCGAAGCCGGGAAGGGCCGCTAGTAACTTATATACATGTATAAATTTGTATATCGATTCTCAAAGTATGCAAAAATTATGATAAAAATCAGAATAATCTATGCCAAGTAATCAAATCTGTGAACACATAAAAATGTGAAAGGAAACAATTACTTAATAGATGTTCTGAATTATTTCTCATTTTAATGAAAAAAATACTGTTGGTTAGGTACACCCCTATTTATAATTACCATACAAATTTCAAGGGGGCATTCAAATAATAAAACTAAACAACTTTCCCTTAGGATCATGGCTCGAAAAGCAAGAAAATGTATGGACCTCCAATAGAAAATCAATCACTTGATTCGCATTTTTAACCGACTTCAAAAAAGGAGGAGGTTTCTCAGTTCGACCGTATATATATATATATTTTTTTTTTTTTATGTGTGTTCGCGGATAACTTCGTCGTTTATGAACCGATTTTGATGATTCTTTTTTTGTTGGAAAGGAGATGATCCGAGGGTGGTACCATGATAAGGAAACCAGGATCAGATGATGGCATCTCAGAGAAATCGAGTGGAACCTTCGAAAATCGTAGTGCCGACTAGTGCGTTTGTTAATTTAAGGTACTCCTATTAAATCGAACTAATGAATCCACCACTGAAAATTGTGAAATAAACAAAATTTTAACAAAAAATTAAAACCGCCTTCAAAAAAACTAAAAAGTTAAAAAATAATATTGCAGCCTATGACTTTTTCGTTCGCATCATAAGCACATTAATTTGTTTTATAGAAGTCGGTGTGAAGCCAAGCCAAAAAATGCAAAGCCGGTTTTAATTTTTTGTAAAAATTTTGTTTATTGATTTTTTTCATTTTTCAACCCATCGACGGGGAAGTACTAACAACTCCTAACTTACCAAAACCAAATTTTACAGGAGACGACAAAAACCGTTTTTTATTTTTCCCAGTAGTTTAAGTAAAAATGTGTAGGTAAATGGCAATTTTAGCTGGTAAGGTAATAATCAAAATTTGTTTGGAATAGGTATTTAGCGAGATAATGTAAGATAGGAGGTATATCAGGTCGTTTTCGTTAAAAAAAATTAGTAAGGAGTTGTCAGCACTTCCCCGTGCGTCGCCATGTTTCTTAAGAAAAGTTTAGTTTCATTATCTGACTACACCATTCAAAAGCTACCTACATAACACGTCAATCAACGCATTGACTGTTGACCGCTCTAAAATCAGATTCAAACACAAAAACAAACAAGAATTCCCACAACTAGATCGAACCATTCACTAATGTAAATGTAGCTATAATAAATCATGAACTGCAACCAACTTGTCACACAAAAAGCTACAACTGCGCAGGCTGTCGCGCAAACTCGTCGAATACAATTATCATTGATCAATCAATCAATTTGTCACTTATTGAAATTCTTCCGGCCTCATTTCCGGATCCGGTATTTTTAATAAGATGTTATTGAGACGTTTAATTAAAGAGTTAATTACTTTTTTAAACTTTAAACCACTTCGAATGATTCGGCTTTTTTTGTGTCTTTTTACAATGCAATGTAAAAGGTTATTATTGATTTTATTGATAGAAATAATAAAATCGACATATTGAAAAAAAGAACAAGCTTGTCTTTGACGATACATTTTAAATTTTTCAGGAAACGATAAAAGCATGGAAAATTGCATCTGACTCAATAAGTCATTGCTTTATTTTCTGTCATATAATTTGACATAATTTGAACGAACTTATTTATTTCACAAACTAGGTATCCAACGACTATCGTTACTTGAATCTATCGACACCGCCCAGCACTAAACTAATAAAAGCGACGTTAATGAACTTGGTGATGAAAATAGAACGATGCACTGAACTGCAGTTGTAATAAACGGCACTTGTTGTCTCTTAATTTAGCTATTGTCGACTTTACGATGATAGCATAAGGCTCATCTAATGTGCTTAGTGGGTCATCCTAAGATAGGGCTTTCTTGAATGACTTAGGAGTAACAATTTACAGAAGTTTGGTATAAAACTAAGCGAGCCACATATTTTATTAAATATACCTTTCCTTTCGGCGTAGTCAGAAAAGTTGCGTCGCTTAATTAAGCCTATTTAAGACATAACTAGACACTCAAGGCCTTATAAAAAGGCAGAAAGTCACCCAAAGGTTACATCGTTCTAGCACGAATGGAGAGGGTTATGCTCGGAGTTTCCCAGACCGAATCAAAAAAGAAGTGAATCGCAGAAGAACCAGAGTAGCCGACGCAGCTCAGAGATTTATTACGAATACAAAATTAAACTAAAGTACTAAAGTGACAATGGGCGGGGCACATTGCTCGCAGAACCGATGGTCGTTTACCATCGGTCACCGCGTACCGGAAAGTAAAGAGTGAGTAGACCCACACGGTGGACCGACTACCTGGTGAAGGCGGCAGGAACCCATTGGAAGAGGCCAACGCAGGACCGGTCGTTGTGGCGATCCTTGGTGGATGCCTATGACCAGCGGTGGACGTCTACCGGCTGAGACAAGACATAAAACTGCACCTTAAAGTTAATGAAATATTCCCAGAAGGTATTGGCCCATGAGCCTGTCTGTTGGGTGATTGAAACCGTGTCGTTTGTGGTGGTCTAAAAAATCGGGACTTAATTAAATTAACATGCTATAAGGTCCCAAGAATCTGGCATTGGCTTGCGATTGTGTTAGATAAAACCAAATAGTTCCACTTTTCTGTTTGTTAATGTCTTTGGCAGTTTTGTTAAGGGTCCGTGTGTACCGTCCAGCTTCGAAATTATAATATCCTTCAACAGAGAATGCCGAAAAGTTGCGACGGGCTCACTATTTTTTACACGGCCAGAATTTGGTCAATCTTAGTGATATGGATACGATGTAGTCTTCTCTTATGACATGTAATTTTATGAATTTTTCTAATCCAGTATTTTGCCTCATGATGTTATTAAACTAGCGGATGCCCGCGTTTTCGTTTTTCGTGAAATTTAAAGTCAACATAATTTTTCAATATAGGAACTTGAAATGTTTTTATGAAGGTACCACACCGCGTCGGAACGTGTTGTTGCTGCTGTAGAGAAGATGCGGCCAGAAGTGCGATTTTTGAAAATCATACGAGCGACTTGGCAGTAGAAAGATGCATAATCTCCATAGTAATTTTGACATTTTCTACTGCCAAGTTGCTCGTATGATTTTCAAAAATCGCACTTCAGTCTACAACATAATATAGGGTCCTTCTAACACTTTTTTATGGGGATAGTCAGACCGTCAAACTGAACAACTTTATTTATGGCACCAACATAAAACACGATCCATAGCGGAAAAAAAACAGCTCTTCACAAACTTCATACAAAACTGAAAATCTACTCGAGCCAAGTGTATGGGACAGTAGATTTTTTTTTCGCGATTTGGATGTTGGTCCCATAGAGAAAGATGTTCAGTTTGATGGTCTGATCATCGCCTTAAAAAGTGTCAGCATATTAAATTGGACCATATACAACGTGTTAATGAATTAACGCAAAACTAGAAAGTAGTTTGTTTAGAATCGAGAGCAGAGTCGAATTATCATGGTTTCAACATAGGAAATTTTTTTCAAAATATTAAAAAGTTATTTGCCAAATTTAAAATTTTTTGAACCCGATGTCAACCCACCACACGGGCACACTCACCCTACTTACTACCAAAACAAGATTATAAAAATGTATCCATGAGTACGTTAGCGCTTTCTTTCAGTGCTGAAATGATAACAAATCATTTTTGCCACTGAACTTAAAATGCGAATAACTTTAAATTTTAACTATCAAAATAATGAAATTATTGTTTCAATCTAATTCTTTTGTCATAAATCAGTTGGGGTGTATGCGGTTTTGCGCTAATTTATTAACACGTTGTATATTAATCAGAGATACTTAGTCGGATAGTGGTAGCTTTCTATTTTTTTATCAAGCCTGTTTTGTGCTCCACTGCTGGGCAACAGCTACCTTTCTGAAGAGTTGGCCCGTTCCACAGAAACAAACAAAAAAAACACATTTACCTCTTTATAATACGAAGCAGAGAGCTCTGGGCTAAACGATATCGATTCAAATCTATGTAGTCTAAAATGCAGATGTAAACGCGCCCTTAACGTCTGCTGCATTCATTAATAGATAATTGGACCAGTCAGTGTTTTAACACGATCTTAAGAACAGTAAAGTTTAACAACAATGTAAATCATGATATTTGCTTAGATAACTAGTGTATTAACTTACCATACTGATTTATAGACTTGTTGTTTCTAGTTATTGCTATAGTATTCGAGTCGGAAAAACGGTATAACAACTTAGTTAAGTATAATGGTCTTAATATAATGTTAATTATAAGTAGGTACCTATCCTATAATGAATTTGTCATTAGAAAATCAATCTATGTTACAGGTTTTTTCCGAAACTGGTTGCGCTATAGCATCCGTTGTAATCTTCTTTGAAAGTACTTACGAAAAGCTATATTGTAGAAATTTTTCAGATTTTTTACTGCAGTATTTTAGATGTTAGAGGAGGTACGCTGTGTTTTTGATTATGAGCGCATATATCTCGAGATACAAGCATTTGTAACAAATTATGTTATATTGGTGTTTTGTTCCACGTTACAAGAGCTATCCAACGACACCTCACTCGATTTTATTGAAAAAACTTCGGTTTAAAGAATATTTATTTTTCTCAGAAAGAAATATACATTTCACTTATTCGAGAAAATTATACAAAAAGGAATACTTATAAAAGTAAAAACAAAAATATTTGTGTACTAACAACACTAAAAGCATATGCCTAAAAACGGCGCCTTTTTTTCTTTTTTTAGCGCGGCCATCAATCAAACTTGAATATTATAGTTCAGAATAAAGTTAAAAACAACACTTGTTATTACAATTATCTCGGAACTCAGTCCGAACTTATTTTTGCCAACCCCCTTTTTGTTGGGGGGATTGAAAAAATTTGTTTCTTCTTAAATACCAGGTTTCTGTTTTTGGGTTACGATTATCTGTCTTCATGCCAAATTTCGATTCAATAGGTTAAAAAATGAAGGAGTAAGTAATTGAGCCAGGGCATACGTAGACAGACAGAATGGACGAAAGTAGGGTTTCTTATTTGAATATGGAACCCTAAACACGACAATCACTACGCAGGGTAAAGTTAAACCATCAAAGCTTCGCAGCTGCCCGTTCAAACACTCTTCAAACAACTCTATAGGGGCAGAAGAAACAAAAACAAAATAACAATCGAACAACAAATGACCGATTTCCCGAACATTAAGCTATAGACAATAACAGGCCGTAGCGTAGTGCACTCGAGTCGAAGACCAATAGTTGACCCGGGCGCCAATGAAGTGAATTTACTGCTTCCTTTAGGGATGGGGAAATATATCGATAGAATAACGGTGTAGACAAATATCGAAGGGGAGTTTCTCTTACTAATTACACTAATTACATAAACATAAATATATGCTCACGACTATATTCCCCGAGAGGGGGTAGTCAGATATGTGCAAGAAAAATCAATCGTTCTTTCGACGAAGCGTTAAACGATCTATGATTCTTTCGATTGACGTTAAACAAGTCAGTAGTTCTTTCGACCAAGCGCTAAGCGATCAATGGTTCTTTCGATCGGCGTTAACAAAGTCAGTAGTTCATTCGACCAAGCGTTAATCGACCAGCGTTAGTTCGGCAATCGTCAGAGATATTCTGAAACCTCAGAACATCCACGTTTCACTAGTAGGTACCGAAAAACTCTGTCCAGTGTGACGGGGAGTGAGCCCGTCGCCACTTGTAAAGAACAGTGGGTGCAATGCATTCCTCGAAATTGAAGCATGCCGGTTTCCTCACGATGTTTCACTAATTAAAGTAGGTATATTTTAAACCTAGATTGTTTAGAGTCCCTGTGCTGGGCAAAGGCCTGCCCATTCACTCTCCAATACTCTATTATGTTTATTGACCAATACTCTATTGAATTTCTGGCCGCATCTTCTCTCAACGGAACACCTTCCGACGCGGTGGTAGAGTCAAAAAATGACGTCAAAAAGCAATCTATATGATATTATTTTGAATAAAAATTTTTGAATTTTGAATTTTATTCGACCAACTTTTCAAGAATGCATCCATATTATCTCTTCATCGTTTTCTGGTTCTACCTTGACGCCCGCGACTATTCTTTAAAACTAAAATGAATTGACGGGACAGGACATGGTAACTATGTGTATGCAAATACCCTTGCCTCCAAAACACTAGTCTCCAGCATGCATATGCTCACGACTATATTCCCCGAAGGGGTAGACAGAGATATTCCGAAACCCAAGAACATCCACGTTTCTCTAGTATTACCGAATCTCTGTCCAGTGTAACGGGGAGTGAGCTCGTCGCTACTTATATTATAACTTAATAATGGACAGTGTATGGGCACAGCCCGGACACTGCATACAAAAAATTGAAATTGACAAGATGACGTCAGCACATGCGAAATGGAGTCTAGGGCTGCAATAACATGACTTTTTCGTAAATAAAACTATTTGACACCCGTCTATTCAAAAAAAGTTGTTATCCTTCGTCCTAAGATTATATTCTCTTTGTTTCGAAAACATAAATTCTAGATGGTGACAATCTAGGCTACAGGTAACTGCCGTGGTAACCAGAGGGCGATAGAGGGGGTGAGGTAAAATGTTGGTGGGCGGAAGGGAGTGTCCATACTGTATCTAGTAATAGATACTCTTTCTTATACTGTGGTATGGGTACAGTATACATGCCTCGAAAATAAAGCATGCAGGTTTCCTCGCTATGTTTTCCTTCACCGAAAAGTCAGTGGTGTTACAAATCGTACATAAATTCCGAAAAACTCATTGGTACGGATCGAAGCATCGCCTCCTGCACGGCAGGCAAGGTAACTCTCCACTGGATACCACGGCTACACGAGTCTCCAATTATCCATTAATTTTTAAAAAAATCTCTCAATATTTTAGATATACATAGCGTGGTCGCTACCCAACGGCAACATTAAAGTCTACATAACAACATAACTAAATCTATTAATAACTTTAATCCCATCAATCACGACACTTATAAAATCGATACCTAATCAATTCAGCCCATCACTATTCAATCTAGTAGTTTATTCGCACCGGAAATGCACATGAATGGATCGAACGACTTAACGAGCATAACACTAGCGGATGCAGGAATGAATGAACTGAATGCACTTATGCTTTTAAAGTGCTTTTGATCGGGGCGGACTGTTACTGGACAAAGAAAAATAAAATTAAATAATATAACTTTAGATAATGATATATTGCATTTCACAAGTAATACTGTATTTTTAGGGATAAAGATTGACTCGAGGCTGCAATGGGGTCCACATATAGAAACCCTATAGCGGGTAGGCTGAGCTCGGCAGCTTATGCAGTTCGAAAAATTAGACAGCTAACTGATATAGCTACTGCAAGACTTGTATACTTCAGCTACTTCCACAGTATCATGTCTTATGGTATTTTGCTGTGGGGCCGTGCTACAGACGTCGAGGCTATCTTTATCCTTCAAAAGCGGGCAATTCGAGCCATTTATAATCTGCGTTGTCGAGACTCACTACGAGATCTTTTTAAAGATATCAGTATTTTGACTTTCTACAGTCAATATATTTACGAAAATATTTTATACTAGCTGTGCCCGCGACTTCGTACGCGCAGACCACTGAAATAATATAAAGAAAAAAGAAATAAAAAGAAAGAAAATGAAAAAAGAAAGATATAAAGAAAAAGGAATTCACTGGATAAATTATTGCCATCAAATTAAGATATAAAGTAGAATCTCTTTATAAATTTTTCAAAACATCATCAAAATCCTTGATAAGTAGGTACCTACTTTTTTTCGGGCATAGGCCCACCACACATTCCCACCGCTGCCGCTGTAACTCCTGTATACAGCGGCCACCATTCACAACACTGGACAATGAAGTCCAGCGAGCCCGGGGGATGACTCTAAGCTGTCTTGGAACCCGCAATTAATTAATCAAAGAAGATAGGAGTCAAGAGTAGGAAAAAGAAATATCCGACTTCCCTCTATTGCAAACGGGAGACAGCAATAAGAAAAATGGGTGAGAATTCGATTACAAGAATCCATTGTTAGTTAGTTAGATAGTTAGACAGCTTCGAAGTTAAATAAAATCGTTTAAAAAAGCCAGTTAAATACTAATTTAAAATCATCAGAACCATATGAATTGGTAATAATAGTTACACTAACGATATGTCAGAACATCGTCATGTCTCACCTAAATGTCTCACATGGCAAAGTTTCTTCTTAACCCTACAAATTAACTATTATTAGAAACCTGTAGATTCTCAAAGCACACATACCTCACCACACAGTTACTCAATACATAGTTTATGTTGACATTACCTCCAAATGATCTGGACTGAGAAATTAGAACCCGGAGGTTGGTCTTTGCTTGATGCCAACAATGCTAATTCGTAGTCAAAAAACCGGCCACGCGTGTTGGGTCTCTCTCTCAAGTCTATTTTTTAAGAATTTATTTTACCACTTTGTCGGCATGATTAGTATGTATACCCATGCCAAATTACAGTTGTTTAGTACTAAACATCTATGAGCTAAGCTGCAAACAGACAGATGGACAGACGGATGGACATGGCGAAACTATAAGGGTTCCTTGTTGACTACGCGGAACCCTAAAAAATTATCAATTGCTGGCATCTTGCAAATAATTTTTTATTGAATTTGGGGTTCTAACTCCTCAGTTCTAATGCTGAATTGGTACTAACTGCCTAAACCAAACCGAGGATGAGGCCTTGAGGATTTTTTGACTTGGTCTTTGCATAGCAGAACCCCATTCAGATCGGTTTTGTGCATTAAATTCAGTGGCGGTCGACTTTGTCTTTAAATACTAATAACTTTTAATTGAATTAACCGATTGCGATGAAATAACGCCTATAATTATGTTAGTCTACGCTTTTGTGAAAACCTTATTCAAATCGGTTTAGAAGTTTTTAAGTGATGCGTGTATCAAATTCAGTTGTGCCCGCGACTTTTTATTTAAATACTCATAACTGTTAATTGAATGTACCGGTTGCGATGAAATAAAGCTTATATGCTAATTCAAATTAAGCCCTACGTTTTTGTGAAAATTTCATTTAAATCGGTTTCGTAGTTTTTACGTGATCCGTACCATACAATTCAGGGGTGCTCGCGACTTTGTCTTTAATCCTAACTTTAGATCGAATGAACCGATTGCGATGAAATAAAGCCTAAATGTTAATACAAACTATGCCCCATGTTTTTTGTGAATACATCATTCAAATCGGTTTAGTAATTTTTAAGTTAAGCGTGCATTAAATTCAGTGGCGCTCGCAACTTTTTCTTTAAATACTCATAACTTTTGATTGAATAAACCGATTGCGATGAAATATAGCCTATAACTTGACCCAAGCCATGACCTATACTTTAGTGAAAACCCCATCCAAATCGGTTCAGTCGTTTTCAAGTGATGCGCGAACAAACAAACAGACAAACAGATAAACAGATAAACAGACAAACAGACAAACAGACAAAAATTCTAAAAATGGTCGTAATGTATTCCATTACGTATCCTGAACACCCCCAATTAATTTTATTGCAAATATCTTCAATGTACATCATCGGCAAGTTTAGAATTTTATTATATGTATAGATGTTCGGAAAAAATTGTCTCTCTTTCCCAAAAACAGTGACGTTCACAATTACCATACAAGAAATAAAAATAAATTAGTATTCCCACATTTTCGACTCAGTAAAGTCAACACATCTTTCATGGGGCACTGTATACGCTTTTATAATAAGATACCAGAGGATATTCTAAACTTACCAGACAAAAAGTTTAAGTCTCATGTTAAACAAGTCCTCTGTAAAAAAGGTTACTATAAACTCGATGATTATTTGAATGACCAAAATGTCTGGTCTTGACAATTTTACACTATGTAATGCAATATTGTATTTTAATTGTACTTTGTACATTTTTTTTTTTTTTTTTTTTTTTATGTTCGATAGGTAAACATTTGACCCCAATCTCACCTGATGTTGAGTGATGATGAGGCCGAAGATGTAGCATGCTTACCTAGAAAGATGCCTATTCACTCTTGCCTTGAAGAGGCCCAGGTTGTATTGCTCAGGGAACAGGTCCGCAGGCAGTGCGTTCCACTCCTTAGCCGTGCGCATTATAATAAAAGAAGAAGCAAACTTCTTCGTGCGAATTGCTGGTAGGTCATCAACATTTTGTTTTGTTTAAAAGATGTGTGTTGTAGAGTTTCTGGCCGCATCTTTTCTCAACGGAACACCTTCCGACGCGGTGGTAGAGTCAAAAAATGACGTCAAAAAGCTATCTATATGATATTATTTTGAATAAAAAAATTTGAATTTTGAATTTTTTGAATTTTGAGTAGGGGACTGTTTAATAGTAAATACTACGAGTAATAGTCATTATTTCACAATTCAGACTCTATTCTGTAGAGTAGAGTCTGGTCACAGCAAAAAGTATTGGGGCTAACATAAAAGATTCCACTGGGTTTCGACCCAGTTGGGTGTTGCTGACTTCTCAGCTCAGCACCCAATACAAGGTAAGATACAAGGTCTAACAAAACAATATACAGTGTGAAATTGAAAACCTAGAGTGCGATTTTTGAATCTCATTCGCTGAGTTCAGCAGTGGAAATTGTCAAAATTACTATGGAGATATGTATCTTTCTACTGCTGATTTGACTTTCAAAAATCGTACTTCAGGAGTGCGATTATTGAAAGTCAAATCAGAAGTAGAAAGATGCATATCTCCATAGAAATTTTGACATTTATAACTGCTGAGTTCAAAATATGAGTTTCAAAAATACCACTCCTGGGCCTATAACATTTCTATTGGCGTCTTAGATTAAAAACTTTATGATTGGCGTAGACCACAGAGCGTAGACGCTAGTAGAAATGCCAGAATGTATGGATTTGACATTGGCGATCAAAATATTTTGATGTTTGCTTCCATCACCATACGTCAAGTCCATACATTTTTTATGTTTTCTACTGTCGTTAACGCTCAGAGATTTTCAAAATCTCTGTTAACGCTAATCGAAAGTGCTTTGTCTAGGGGCCCTGGTATAACTGAAAAAAAAAACTGCTTAACTGCAATGCCTATACTCGACTCAATGAATGAATGAAACATTCTTTATTTACACCAAAACAAAGTAAAACGCACCATAGGAAACAAAACTGATTATAGTACAAATAAGGCGGTCTTATCGCTAAAAAGCTACTTCTTCCTTACAACCTTACGGTAGAGGAAATATACAGGGTGAAATTGATATCATTAGCATCCTTTTAAACTAAGAGTCTACCCATCAAACTGAACAACTTTTACTAAGGAAGCAAACTGATCGGAGCAAAACAAAAATTTGCTGTTCCATACTAAACTGCAATGCCTACTCGACTCAAATGTATGCAACAGCTGATTTTTATTTTGCTCCTATCGGTTTGCCCCCACACTAAAAGTTGTTCAGTTTGATGGGTAGACTCTTTATAAAAGGACGCCAATGATATCAATGTCACTCTGTAACAAAGAACGGGATGAAGTATGAACAGTGATTTATTTTGCAATTTCAGGTTTGCTCCCATAGTAAACGTTGTTCAGTTTGATGGTCTGAACCACCCCTGAAACTTTGTCGACTCATTTCAATTACACCCTGTAGTAATTACACACCGATTGTGGTCAGCCTTCGTGGTCTAATGGTTAAGATTAAGAGCATTTGGCTCTCGACACGGAGGTCCGGGGTTCGATTCCCACAGGGGACACCTAGCGATATGTCACTATGTGCGTTTTTCCCCAGTTGGTTAGGACATTTCAGGCTGAATCACCTGATTGTCTGAAAAGAAAAATGATTCTGTGCTTCCACCCCGGCTTCTATCTCTGGTGGTAGTAGTCGTTACACAAATACCACGTCAGGGGCCTGAAGAAACAATGCGGTCTGAAGAAACTCTGACACCAGTGCTCTGCCGACCCCCACACGATAAGAAGAAGCTTAGACCCCGATTGTGTCAAAGCTTTCTCTCTATGCGGAAGCATGTTCATTCAAATAAATCAACCTTCTGAATTATAGGTCACTGAATCGATCTTTGCTGAAGGTACAACCACCTTCAGCAAAGATCGATTCAATATGACCTGTAATTCAGTCAGAGGTCATCAAACTCTAACAAACATAAAACTAAGCATTTATGAATTTCAATGTAACGAGTCAATACAGCAGACGGTTGCGTGAGACGCCAGTACACCCCCCTTTCAACCCTCAACCCCCTCCCCTGTCTGGTGCCCCCCACCCCTGTAAATGCGTGTAACTTTGAAATTAGCTTTGAAAATCGCAGACAGATTAGTTGTTTCTCCTTGAGAAGGTCGATCAAAATAGGGAAGGTGTTTTTATTACTGCCTACCTAGGAACTACGAACAAACTGTTTGTTCATTCGATGCGTAGTTAGACAAACTTGAGCGGGTTTATTTGACCGTCAAACTGAACAACTTTATTATGGGTCCAAATCCAATAGATGACAAAATAGCAAAAAAATGCATCAGGAGTGCGATTTTTGAAACTCATACTTTGAACACATCAGTTGAAAATGTCAAAATTACTATGGAGATATGCATCTTTCTACCGCTAATTTGACTTTCAAAAATCATAAGTACTTCAGGAGTGCGATTTTTGAAAGTCCAATCAGCAGTAGAAAGATGCATATCTCTATAGTAATTTTGACATTTACAACTGCTGAATTCAACGAATGAGTTTCAAAAATCGCACTCCTGGCTACGAATCTAGCCATCTAGCTGTTTGTTGGTCGAACATCACACAAAAAATATTGGACCGATTTTCATGAAACTTTTTGTGTTTAAAAGCTTAGGATTAGGCTAACTGGTATACAGAGTGTAAGGAAAAGTATCATTAACCTTTATATCACATACTGTATAACTGTACTAGTACTACTGAATAACTGAACCTATGGGAGCAAACCTGTCAGAACAAAAAATATCCCATACGTTTGAATGGAGTAGGCATTGCAGTTTAGTATGGGGCAGCAAATTCAAATTCAAATTCAAAACTTTTGATAGCTTTTTGACGTCATTTTTTGACTCTACCACCGCGTCGGAAGGTGTACCGTTTAGAGAAGATGCGGCCAGAAACTCTACAACACACATCTTTTAAACAAAACAAAATGTACAAAGTACAATTAAACTACAATATTGCATTACATAGTGTAAAATTGTCAAGACCAGACATTTTGGTCATTCAAATAATGCCAGCTGGTTTCTTTTTGTTCTGTCAGGTTTGCTCCAATAGTAAAAGTTGTTCAGTCATCCTGTATAGGTATTTTATGTCGCTAGACGGGAGCCCGATGCATACGAAGTCTCGGGCAAAAGATTGTTTACTATTAGTATCATACTACCTCTAGTAAGATAACTTTGGCACCTGAACTTGATAATGATAATCAAAGATGGCTGAACGAAAATAAATAAAAAATACGATATAAGTTAGTGTTGATAAAATTGGAGCCCCTCGTCACTGGCCCTGTGGCGCAACGGATAACGCGTCTGACTACGGATCAGAAGATTCCAGGTTCGAATCCTGGCAGGGTCGCGAATTTACATTTTTGGTTTGCCTTTACCACCTTTTACTACCATTTTATCACAACCTCTGAATCGGTTTTTGGAGATTTCATTCCACGACAAACAAATTATATTTCAGTCTACATAAATTGTAACGTGTTCCAGGAGAAATGGAGGAGAAAGAGATCATTTGCCCAATAAAACAGCCCAAGTTAATTAACTTTTCGATAATATGCTTAAGCGGAGCGCCTTATCAGTTGATAGTAGAGATACGTTACCAAAAGTTCCTGACTTCCCTGAAAGGGGATTACGGATGTGAATGAATACATTAATACAAGGGTTCAAGATTCTGAACAACTTTGCTCAATAAAACTAAGGAAATTCGAAAAAAAAACATACCTACTAACTTTCGATCAGCTAATTGATATAGTTTTAACACAGAGTACTATAATTACTACCGTGCTCTACCGTGTATTATGATTTATGACCGTCTATATTTTTCTATAAGTAGATACTAATTTCCTATAGGTTCCTTGAGGAAAGTTGTCTTGTATTATGAGTACAACACTACACTACCGTAATGTACCTATTATTTATTATTTGTATTATACTTAAGTACCTACTTACGTACTTACCTACTTATTCGTCTTTCCACAAAACAGCAGGCAAGGGATGTTAATGGTGCCATTATACAAATCCTATGCACGTAACTAATCCACAGTACACTTACGCATTCACTAGTATTTGGCAGTATAAAGAGAATCCCATTAAATTCTGGTAAAATCTGCCAGCGTAAATAATTTGGGGAAACTCTGCTAATGCCGTGATTGAGGGTGGGTTCGTAATTCTGGCGATGCTCGCTTTGAATTGAAGATGAGGGGTCAAATTAAGGATAACCGATGCATGCAGCTACGGATTGTTCTAGATTTATGTAATTATTGTATTACCTACTCTGTGTTTCATGCTTAAAGGTACCACAGACCAATAGACAGATTCCGAAATTATCCTTCAGTTTTTGTAGCAAGGTGAAGGTTGAGACCTTTACCTCTAGCATAGGCAGGTATTCTGAAGGTTCAGGCATGTTGAGTTTTTGCCAATAGGTAAGCTTGCATAGCCGCTGTACTGTAGTACCTACCTATTTATCTTCCCGGCAATAATAAGTATTATGCTGTGTATTCTTAAAACCTATTGTGGTTCGAAATGGCGCTGTAAAGGTTAAAAATTCATTGGAGTCGTGACTCCCGGATGTTTTCATTCCAGGTACCTACCTGCTAAAGAGCAGAAAGGGAATGGAACAAGGGTTCTGGCTTTTTCTTTGAGCTAATACGAACTTACCTTTCAGCACAAAAGGAAAATACACCGTTCAGCAGAAACCGTAGCATGCTACACGTGATTTTTTTTTTTTTTTTTATTAACTATGCTTAATAAGGGTTTGCTCTTGACCTCAATCCAGTCCTCAGGACGAAGATGGGGTCGTAGATGTAGCGAGCTTACCCAGAAGATACCTATTCACTCGTACTTTAAAGGAATCCGGGTTGTAAGTACTCGAAAATACTGACGCAGGTAAGGCATTCCACTCCTTGGCTGTGCGCATTATAAAAGATTCAGAAAGGCGCTTGGTGCGGATATGTGGGATGTCAACCAAGAAGGGGTGATATCCCGCGGTGCGTCTGGAAGTCCGATAGTAGAAAGGGGAAGGTGGGATGAGCTCATGTAGCTCTTGGGCACACTCACCGAAGTACAATCTGTAGAAGACCGACAAGCAGGCCACTCTGCGGCGGTGGGCTAGGCTATGAAGCTTGGCCTCCACCAGCTTACTATCGCCAATGAGCCTCCTGGCTCTGCGTTCAACCGAGTCGAGTGTGGCAAGTTGATACTTGGCTGAGCCATCCCACAGGTGGCAGCAGTACTCCATACATGATCGGACCTGAGCTTTATACAATACTAAGAGCTGTCCAGGAGTGAAGTACCGCTTCACCTTGTTTAAGATGCCCAGCTTTTTGGCCGCAGTTTGAGCCTTAGACTCGATGTCAGCGCCGAAGTTGAGTTTCGTGGTCAAGCTTATACCCAGAAGCCCAAGACTGTCGGAAACAGGGACAGATGTACCCCGGAAAGTAGGAGTCAGATTAAACGGACTCCTTTTTGCGGTGAACAGACAAGCCTGTGTTTTGGTGGCGTTGAAGTTGACTAAATTATTGTCACCCCACTGGGAGAGTGATACGGCTGTATAGCGTCTTTTATCTCGTTCGTTCGCGCACAAATAGAAAGAGAGCGAAGGTGTGATAGCGCTGTATCACGGTGGCATGCTACCCATACAGAAAGCCTAGCTTAGTGTTACCACTATACACATTATGTCTCCCATTTCAGTTTTACGTTGTAACTACAGTTCAGGGCCTCAATCGCCCGAAGTTTGAACGATACTACCAAAACAAAACCACAACCAAAAACGTTACGTTATGCACAGTTCGTATCGCGCAAATTATATTAACGGTAACGATTTAGCTTTATTTCGGAAGATACGTTGGCGTAACGTTTGATGTCCGTTCGATCGAATTTTCTGTAATGTGCGATTTAACCGTTCAGAAAAAAATATCGCGATAGCTTTTTTACTTCAGCTAAACCAAATCTAAACCAAAACTAAACCAAAACCGTATAAAATTGCGCAATTGAGGCCCTGAACTGTTTATATTTTAATAATTTTAAATTAGAAGAGAAGAAGAAAAGAAGAAAGATTTTGATTTCCTATTTCTTTTGGTCTTTCATAATTTCGCAATTATTATTCATGCTTATTTATTACCCTGAAATTTTCGTAGTTGCAAAGAAATTCATCACTGTTAGAGGCAAACTAAAAAACCCCGTTGCACCAAAAGCTCTTTGTACTGGCAGAAGTACCAATCCTAAGTGTTTCTGGAATTTTCCAAATAAGACCTTTCCACGAAAATCATAATAAACTTTCTTTTCTTTGTAATAAAATAAGGGATACTTAGGCGCAGACTAAAACGGTGAACTAGAACAACTTTTACTATGGAGCCACGTGTTTCATACAAAACTGCTGTACCTACCTACCCGACTCAAATGTATGGGACAGCTGATTTTCTTTCGCGTTTCCTGAGGTAGGCTCCACAGTGAAAGTTGTTCAGTTTGATGGTCTGAGTTCACCGTTTCAGTATGCGGAGCGCTGTCCCTTACACCCTGTATTTAGCGAGGTCAGGGTTCTCGCATTTGAATATTGAACCCTAATCCATAACCTTTGTTTAGCCGAGAACGTGCCATCCCCGACAAAGACCGACTTATAAATAATATAACGCTCACAAAAAACCAGACCTGCGTTATAAATCAACACCTTTTTATACAAAGTGTGATGGAAATAGCTTTTATTTTGTATGAACGAAAGTCTGATATATTCGAATTAGGGTTGAAATCGTAGTATATAAATAGTCTAAGGTTGAAATAAATATAATTTACCATACAACAGCAATCCAGAAACATTGCTGTGCAAAGAGAATATAATCACCAAAGAGAATATAATCACTACGATAATCACTTGCATTGCTGGAAAAACATAGTTTCCTAACTTGCTTTCTGTGCTTGCTTTATCGTTTTTTTTTTTATATTTTAATTCAATTTGGAAAATAGGCACCAAAGAGACATTATTGGGATTAATTGGGATTTCGGAATAAAAACTATTTATTGATTCTAATATTTTTTTTGACAACTGGCATGATGGCTTGAAAAAAAAGATCAAAAGCCATTAAACTAAAAAGGAAGAAAACTTTTTTTCTTTTTAATTGGAGTATTTGGCGTAACGTCATTTTTTTCTAACAGATAGCTGCCAGTTCTGCAATTCTTAAATGTAATAAAAACTTTTTGGTTGTATGAAAAACATGTAGACGAGAAATACAAACTTTTTGGATTCCCAAAATGTCCAAAATGTTCAATCCACAGACTTCTCTTCAATCGTAAGCGAAAAGTTTTTAATCTAAGTTATGAAAACTGTACTTATGTAAGGAGAGCTGAAGGAGAGCAACAACAAAAGCCCTGAAACGTTATCAGTACCTTTCCGCCTCTCTTCACAAAGGGCTTCCCCCAATTTAAACACCTCTATGGACAATAAAGTTCATAAGCAAGATCGTTATGCGGCGCGCAAATGATTTATTAGAACTTTTTATCACATCTAAACTATAATAAAACTGTAACAGAAGTGTGTCTGTACATTGAAGATATTTACAAAAAAAGATTACGATATGATTTTTAAATGTTCCTGATTCCAAATCAACAATTTTTGGATTTTTTGTCTGTCTGTTTGTTTGTTTGTTTGTTTGTTTGTTTGTTTGTTCGTTTGTTTGTTTGTTTGTTTGGGTGTTTGTTTGTTCGAGTATCACGCAAAAACTACTGAACCGATTTTGATGAAACTTTTTTTGTTTGATAGCTTATCATCTGACTTAAAATCTGGTATATAATTTAGGCGGACGAAGTCGCGGGTAAAAACTCTTACAAATAATATTATTATTATTACTGGGTATTACTAATTAACATTTAATTATTTTTTTAGGTGATGCTTTTAGGCAATCAAACTGAACAACTTTATGTGACCAATATGTACAGGGTCCTTTTAATATGCCTTTTAATATGCTGACACTTTTTTAAGGGGATGATTAGACCATCAAACTGAACAACTTTCTCTATTAAGAAGGACCCTATACAGGGTGTAACAAAACACGCTAGTAATACTTAAGGGGGTGCTTCAGACCATCAAACTGAACAACTTTCACTATGGAGCCAACTTCGAAATCGCGAAAAAAAATCAACTGTCCCATACATTTGAGTCTAGCTGTCGGTGCTGCAGTTTTATATGAAACAGGTGATTTTTTTTCGCAATTTCGAAGTTTTCTCCATACTGAAAGTTGTTCAGTTTGATGATCTGAAGCACCCCCTTAAGTATTACTAGGGTGTTTAGTTACACCCTGTATAGAAATCGCAAAAAAACAAAACTGATACCTAGGTGTTTCATTTTTCTGGTCTAGTTGCTATTGGCGTTTTACCTAATGGGAAAACCAATTTTCTATTTTCGCAATTTTAATAGTAAAGTTGTTCAGTTTGATAGTCTGGGGCTCCCCTAAAATATTTAACACAATGTAAATTTAACTTTACAACCCTGTACAACCCTGTACGTCATTGATACATGGTGTCCCATCATCGTGTCCCATAAACTGACCTTAACCCTTCGAGGGCATATCTTCCTAGTTCAAGTTCAGTTGTTAGTCAAAACCATTGTTTACAAATAAATTCATTCATAAAAATGTTTTTGCCTTATAAAATCCGAAACTAACAATATTAGATATAGGTATCTAAAAGGTTTTAAGACACATTATCGCTTACCTCAATCAACTATCTAACATTATAGATCTCAGGCAGACCACTGTATAGACGTCCTGCATTCACAATCACTTTACTAAAACACTTGAACCTTTACCAATGACACTAAAAATCTGTCTATAAAATCACTTACACCACCGAATTGGCAATAAATTAGATTCGTATGCAAATTCACTTCGTCACAAATGCATTCAATATTACTGTAATCAAACGCAAAACCACCAACATCAAATCACTATGTCTTCTGTCTTTCTCAAGTATTTCTAAAAATAACCCTAAAATGCGGGACCAAAAAAGGCAAACATAAACCCGAGAGCGGACCACCCCGCTTGACAGCTGACTGGGCGAAATATTATGGTGCGGGATATGGCGCATGCGTAAACAACGCGTTTTTGCTGCCACGCGCAGTGCAAATAAATGGGGGATCCTCTTTGAGATTTCGTTACATTGTTATGGATAAGTTTTAAGATCTCTAACTTTTATATTTAGTATATTTCTGTCTTCTTTTCTCTACGTTAATGACCCGTTTATTTACGGGACACCATTACTGTTATGTCCCGTAAAAAATGTTAACCCTTAGATGACTAATAGATCAGTCCATGACTCATCATTCTTACTATACCCTACTGCCGCAGATTCTTAAGGTATCAATAGGAATACATTGCTGTCCAATTCTGTATTTACAACGTGTTGATGAATTAACGCAAAACTAGAAAATAGTTTATTTAGAATTGAGAGCAGAGTCGAATTATCATGGTTTCAACATAGGATTTTTTTTTTCAAAATATTAGATAATTTGTTTGCAAAATTTTAAATTTTCTGAACCCGATGTCAACCCACCGCACGGGCACACTCACCCTACTTACTACCAAAACAAGATTATAAAAATATATCCATGAGTAAGTACCTTAGCGCTTTCTTTCAGTGCTGAAATGATAACAAATCATTTTTGCCTCAAAACTTAAAATGCGAATAACTTTAAATTTTAAGTATCAAAATAATTAAATTATTATTTCAATCGAATTATTTTGTTATAAATCAGTTGGGGTGTATGAGGTTTTGCGCTAAATCATTAACACGTTGTATAACACAAGGTGTAAACTTAAATGCATTACATACTATAAAACTGAACAAACACTACGGGACAAAAATGGAAATCGCGAAAAAAATCAGCTTTTCCGCACATTTGGGTCGAGTTACCACTGCAGTTTCCTATGGAACTGCACATTTTTGTGACACCCACCGTGCTTGGTGAAAGATCTTTCTTTCTCAATGGAGTAATTCCACATCTCGCTTCACCATAACAATAGTCTCCAAACGGGACCCTATTACTTTTGAAATAAAGTTTAAAATTAACTAAGACTAACAACCCTCAATCCTTTGTCAACACATTCGTACTAAACTTGATACCCCAACATTGTTCACCCGACCAAATTAAAAACACGTCGTTGCTCAAAAATCATGTTCTAAAGGGATAATATTTTAAACTAACAACATACCCACGAAAAAATCGGTGTGAAAATTAAATGGAGTGGAATAGATTAGGTCAATGTGACCTTTGATGCCGTCGCCACTGGAGGGTTAAATATTTTATTAAGGTTACAAGTTTGACTAACACGCTTGATTTAGCTTTTATTGGACAGCTTTTGTTCTTGCCTTTCAAGGAAGGTAAAGCCTTGAAGCATAGATTATTTAGGTAGGTCATCATCAGAGAAATCAAACACCCTTGCGCTTTTGAAGATTAGGTTTAAGATAGAGGGGTCAGATTTCTTTGATGCTGACTGTACGTAGACTAGGGGTTTACAAAATTTAGAACATAGGTATTGCTGATCAGAAAAAAATTTTAGGGTTCCGTACCCAAAGGGTGAAAACGGGACCCTATTACTAAGCCTACGTTGTCCGTCCGTCCATCCGTCCGTCTGTCCGTCTGTCCGTCTGTCCGTCTGTCCGTCTGTCCGTCTGTCCGTCTGCCCGTCTGTCCGTCTGTCCGTCCGTCCGTCCGTCCGTCTGTCCTACCTATTTAGGGCTGTAACTTTTGAACCGTAATAGCTAGATAGTTGAAATTTTCTGAAATTATGCGTTACTACGGCGGATTTGTTAACAAATAATAAAAATTTCAAAAAGTTAAAAATTAAGGGGGTTTCTCAACAAGAAACTAGTTTTTATCAACGTTTTTTCTTCACGCTCTATAGTAAAAACGGTAATACATACTAGCGTCAAACTTAGTGTGATTACAGAGCAAACTCTACAGAATAACAACAAATACCCAAAAACCGGCCAAGTGTGAGTCGAACTCGCGCTAAAGATACCGGACCAAAAAAATTTTTTTTTTCTAAGTTAATAATGTTGTGTTCTGTGGTGGTGTGGTACGGAACCCTCGGTGCGCGAGTAGCCCGACTCGCACTTGACCGGTTTTATTTTAGCTCTCGGCGAGAGCGAAATAAGGAGAAAGAGACACCACCGGGGTGATCAGCAGAAATTTTTCTTTCGCTCCAGGTTTTAAATCGTATTATCTCGTGCCGTCCTAAATCTCGTGCTGGTTTCGCTTACACCCAGTGCCGGATTACAAATAGAGGCAAAGTAGGCAGCAGCCTACGGGCCCAGCGACGCCCAGGGGCCCCGCAACCTGAGAGAAAAAATAAGTAAAAACTCGAAAATTTTGGCCCAACCCAAACTTAAAAAGAATTATTTAAAAGTCTGTTACAATCAATAAAAAAATTTTAATTACTTATTGCAAAAAATGAGATCACTCCACATTTTAGTTTTAATGGATTATGTTATTTGGTGGTCATTTAATTGCGACCACCTAGCCTGTATCTGGCCCTTGGGGCCACAGAGACAAATCCATCACACGGAGGCCCCGGGCGGGGCTGGCATTACCAGTGGCCAGTACCAGTGGCCTAGGCTCTCTATATATGGCTTAATCCGGCCCTTTTTGCACCTGGTTTTAGATCGTATGGCGACGGCCTTATCTTATTTGCAGTCCACCTTGCAACGTCAAAGATTTTGCCACTGAGACGGTGGCAGATGAGCTGGCTGGCCGGTTGCCCCTTAGGAAAAATCCCTGGCTACGCCAATATCTACTCAAGGAACACGCAAGCTATAAAGCAGCAGCACAGTAGCTGCATAAAGGAAATTTCCTTTATGCGGCTCCTGTACAGCTGCTATATAGCTTACGTGTTCCTTGGGATAATGTGTAATAATTTTCTATAAACATATTTATTAATCTACGGCTAATAAATAACCAAAGTAATGAAATGTCAAATCATCAGACTGAACACCATTGTGCATTCAGGGCTCGTAGGTAGTCGCACGACATGTCCGGCGACACGACACGTCCGGCGACACGACACAACGCGACACGACACGACAAAAGCGTTCACGTGACAATGGTGGTGCGGTGGTCTACGGTACTGTTCTTTACAGTCTAGGAGCCAGCGACGTCATATGTATTCAGGCTCGGACTGGCTATACGGGCATACCGGGCAATTGCCCGGTGAGCCGCCGCTCTGGTGGGCTGACTGCTGACTTGGCTCTATCGACCAGCCATCTCTTTTAGATTTTCGGCGATTAGAGCGGAACAGCTCACCCATTTGATTTTGGCGTAAGTTCTAGAGTCAAGTTGTAAGGCTCTAGACACAGGGACCGCATTTCAACTGCAATCCAACTGCAAATTGCAGTTCAAGTGCATTTTAAATGCAGTTGACACGACTGCAATAGAACTACGAACCAAATGCGAAGTCCGATTGCAGTTTAATTGCAGTCGGCGTGCAGTCGTGTGAACTGCACACATGTACACCTGCACACCTGCAATGTTGCAGTGCAGTGCAGTGAATCACTCTATCCATTAAAAAAACTGCATCAAAATCCGTTGCGTAGTTTTAAAGATCTACGCATACATAGGGACAGACATTGGGAAGCGACTTTGTTTTATAATATGTAGTGATTAAAAAAGTCTTGTAGCTTCAGTATGCACCTGTGAGCGTTTTATTTTAGTTTTTAGCCCACTTGAGTTCGCGCCCTCGTTTTCGCTGCTAGCTCTTAGTCTATAAAGTGGTCCGTGCTAACGTTGAATGCACGACAGCTTTTGTCATAGAACTTATCGACATCACATTGTTTTATGTTATGTTCATACATAAATTGATATCGATATGATATCTAGCGAGTTTCTATTGTTCTGTTTGTTTTGATTAGATACCGCGGCGTTTATTGGTAGACCTACTACTTGGAGACTTACAATAATGGTAACTACTTAGAAACGGCCATTCAGGGTGGACAGAAGCTTTCAACAACTGACTAAAAGAGGTTCTTTTATAAAGATTGTAGTTGTAGCAAACGCTTGTGAACGATATTGGTTAGCCTTTCGAACAGAAACCCTATTATGATGCCGAGTGAAAAACTTTATCGAAAATCTGACAATATACAAGCATAGAGATTCTAGATTGTTTCTGAAAAATTTAACTGACTTTCATTGGTTATTATTGAAAACTAGCGTTAACCCGCGACTTCTTCCGCACAAATTATACCAGATTTTAAGTCAGATCATGAGCTATCAAACAAAAAAAGTTTCATCAAAATCGGTTCAGTAGTTTTTAACAAACACACAAACAAACAGACCGACAAAAAATCCAAAAATTTGTGATTTGGAATCAGGGACACCCAAAAACCACATCGTGACTTATTTTTTCTAAATATCTTCAATGTAAAGACACACATCTGTTACAATTTTATAATAGTTTAGATAGATAGATAGATAGATATACAGGGTGAAATTGATATCATTGGCATCCTTTTAAACTAAGAGTCTACACATCAAACTGAACAACTTTTACTATGGGAGCAAACCGATCGGAGCAACTAAAAAATCTGCTGTCCCATACTAAACTGCAATGCCTACTCGACTCAGATGTATGCAACAGCTGATTTTTTAGTTGCTCCGATCGGTTTGCTCCCATACTAAAAGTTGTTCAGTTTTATGGGTAGACTCTTAGTTTAAAAGGATGCCAATGATATCAATTTCACCCTGTAGATATAACCAGACTTTGTTTGTACCTAAGGAGCGCGCTCCGAATTATATCCCCTTAACAAGGTATACTTATAATAACACTTGCTTTTTCCCCACTATAATGAGGAAGTGCAAATATTAACCTCTAGGCGGCACCATTGTTGTGAGTTGTGAGCCCATCGCATCTGTGCTAAAACATTAAAATAATTATTTTAAATGGGACCTCATTCAAACTTGGCTTTTGATATTACTATAATAAGTATAATAATGGAATGGTATGCGGTTATAGTAAAGACCTTAAATTTTAATGTTAATTATAAGGCTAGGCACAAAGGTAGCGAAAAAATAAAGCGGCGCGGAATTCCATTCGTGGTTTTTGTTTTGTTACCTAAAGTTTTCATTTGAGACGTGTGGTTCAGACAAGTTTCATTGCAACTTTTCCTTGCAGTATCATTTGACTTCCCACTTACCTACGAGCTACGCCTAGCGTGGATTTGTCTCTTGCCTAAAGCATGTGAACCCCTGTCAAATTATAAAAGCAATGTGAACAGTAGCCTGGAAACGGGTTTAACGTAAATCAGGCGGAAACGGGATACATTTTTGAATGGGTGATCTTTTTATTATAGGTAGGTAGGTATTAGGTTTAGAGGCGGAGGTCTTGATACAATCGTGTCATCTACCTATTATACAGGGTGTACAATAAAATGGGACAGCTACTCAAAGGGGTGCTTCAGACCATCAAACTGAACAACTTTCTCTATGGGACCAATATCGAAATCGCGAAAAAAAAATCCGCTCTCCCATACAAAACTGCAAACATAACTCGACTGAAATGTATGGGACAGCAGATTTTTTTTTCGCGATTTCGATATTGGTCCTATAGAGAAAGTTGTTCAGTTTGATGGTCTGAAGCACCCCTTTAAGTAGCTGTCCCATTTTAATGTACACCCTGTATAGGTATTATACTTTAGGCGTATTTAACGGAAAAATTATGTATATACTGTTTGTTTTCGCCTATCCATAACAAGATATATTTCACTACTTTGTATCCTGGAAGTCATATCTTTAATTTTAAAATTTAGGTGTTGTCGATACCAGAAGTATCAAGTAGCGTAAGCAGTAAGGGACATTTGGTCGAAAATGACTTATTTATATCACTGGATTCGAAATTTTCTGCTCTATCGATTGGTATATTCAAAATATCGATATCTTGAAAAAAAAGTCCCTTACATCACACATTTTTGATAACTCTAGAACATTATTTTCCAAAAATGTTGACGTAAGAAACAGTTAAATTAAAATGTTACTGTTATTTTAATGTAAGTCTTAGTATTTAAACATTTTGTATCTTACATCATACTAATTTGAGTATTTTTTACAAAAATGTACCTTACGTTATTGTAAAACTTAATCGTTTTTGCATGCTTTCCCTTACATTAAACAATTTTTATTTTATTTTATTTATTTAGGTCTACTAACAAAGTATACACTATCATAATATGACCACTTTTGGTATTTTCGCTACTAAATAAATAAAATTGAGGCTCAAAAACACAAATTTAATATTAACTTTGGTCCAAAATGAAGTTTCAGTAGTTATAATCTTAGTATAATTTTAACGATTTTGGTAAGGTGAAGCGGGGCTATTCCGGCAGCGGGGCTATTCCGGCAGCGGGGCTATTCCGGCATTTGGCTATAACTTTTGTTCTATAAGCTTTTGGTTAGTCGCTACACCTGGTACAGATAGAGAAAAAGCATATTTCTTCGATAAAATATAGATGAGGCGGCTAACGCGTGAATTGTTTGATTGGGAAGCCATTATGATGGGGCACCATTTTTTACACTTGCGGTGACAAAAACGCTCCGCAAATTAATTTATTTTTTTAGTGGTTTTTGTGTTTTATTCGAAGATTATTCAAGTTAAGTAATATGAATAAGAACTGTAGATTCTTTTCTGCCTATTTGTTTTGCCCTACGCTTATTTATTACTGTGTTATTGAGTCTGACATAATAACCCCCCAAAACTATGGTGGAGGGGCAATTCCGGCAGAAAACACTGGCATAATAGCCCCACTGTTTTTATATGAAGTTGCAAAATGCTAGTGATGTCCACAGTATCGGCATAAACATCGATATTAATTTCAGTACTTTTAATCCTAACAGATCTCGCATGTATATTTTTAAGTCAAATCAAGACAAAACATGTTTTTTCCTGTTTAATATAATTAGATTATCATACGAGAATATATCTTGTATTATTATTACTATGTAAAATTTAAAGATAAAAAGAAAAAGCGTATTTAGTCAGAAATCAAACTTCGAAATGCTGTTGAAGGCGTGAAAAATAACTGCATTGAGCGGCACAGATATTCAGGATAGATACCCAGAACTACAATAAATACCTACACTAACCTTTATTAGAAATTTAGAAGATTTTATAGGAAATCAATTTTAATGCGACGTTGTTTTATCATAAACTTTTAATTACTCGTACTCATAACTTGTTTTATTTAATTAAGCACTAATTATAGTTACTTTAATCACTCTCATCCAATTTTTAAGTAATTTTTGCTAGGTTCCGCTTATCGACTTTCACGTGTCCCAGCCCTAGCATGTATGGAGAGCTGACAGAATAGCCCCACAATTTTTTAAAACTGTTTTTACTCAATAATGAAGCATCCCAGCTTGTCATAAAGTTCATTCTTGCATACGTCGTATCGTCAATATTGTATTGCTTTGAGTTTCAACGTCGTAGCTCCATAGATGGCGCAGATATTGGCGACTGCCGGAATTACCCCGCTGCGGGGTAATTATGGCCACATGGTATTTTTCGAGAATTTCGCATCTTTTGCCAGTTTAAATATGCGTTTTTAACACAAAAATTAAGGGGAAATCATACCAGATAAAATTCCCTTTAATATGCATTAGTCAACTTTGCTGTAACTTTATAACAAAGGGAAATAATGAGGTTTAAACTTTTAGCTTTGATTTTATGTGTCAGAATAGCCCCGCCTCACCTTATATTTTTAGTTCTATATCTGAAAAAGTGCTTAAAAGTCAGGTTTATTTAAAGCCAATAAAATATTTTAGTACATTTTTGTCTCATTTCTTTATCTTTTAAGTATTTTTTGCATTGGGAGCAATCTTTTCCTCAAAGCCTCTCACAATATCTAACTACCAAGAAAATTCGATTGGTATCAAAAAAATTTATCTAATATTTACAGGGATAGTAAAAAAGTACCTCTACTTACATAGGTTCCTACTTAGACTTAGACATCACACACTAATATTATAAAAGTGCATATTTAGCTGAAACTCTTTTAAGGGGATAATCATACCATCAAACTGAACAACTTTCTCTATAGGACCAAAATCGAATTCGCGAAAAAAAACAGCTGTCCCATAAAGAGTCGAGTTATGTTTGCAGTTCTGTATGGGACAGCTGATTTTTTTTCGCGATTTCGATATTGGTCACATAGAGAAACTTGTTCAGGAGTGCGATTTTTGAAACTCATTCATTGAACTCAGCAGTTGAAAATGTCAAAATTACTATGGATACATGCATCTTTCTACTGCTGATTTGACTTTCGAAAATCATACTTCAGGAGTGCCATTTTGGAAAGTCAAACAACAGTAGAAAGATGCGTATCTCCATGGTAATTTTGACATTTTCAACTGCTGAACTCAGCGAATGAGAATCAAAAATCGCACTTCTGATCATAGCCTTAAAATAGTTTCAACCAATTTTGTTAGACCTTGAATATGTCTGTCTGTATTTCTGAAGACGAACATAGGCATATACAGCCTGGATATCCAGGCGAGAGATATTCCCTAGCCTCTAAAGGAACATTTCCACCTCGTGCAGGTTATGAGTCCGGCAACAGAATAGCACATTATTCTAAATCCGGTTCTTCCATAGACCAGTCTCTGCGCAAGTTCTCCTCGAGATCCTCCGCGTACGGGATACGACGGCTGAAGAAGCCACCGTACCGATTGGCTCCAAAGAAGGTCCTGTGTGCAAATATTTTATCAGAGTATGATACCTAAAACATTACTCTTAGACTTACTGCAGTCGGGTAATTGGCGATCATTATACCATAGAGTAAAAGACAAGAAGAGTGCTATACTCCATACTAAACGGCGTTCGTCGGAAAAGGCTCAAAAGCCCGTCTCCTAGATATGGCACGGACTCCTTGCCCCGAGTAGATGAATTGCGAATAATCGAATATACGCTAATAAAAATTGTCTAGTCTTCCAATATTATGAACCAAACCAACTATTCAAAATTGTTCTTGTCGAAACTTAATGCAATACATTTTTTTTTTCAAAATTTTAATATTTTTTCTCCTTAATTTTTTAATTTACTAAACCCGATGTCAACCCACCCCACGGGCGCACTCACCCTACTTACTACCAAAACAAGATTATAAAAATGTATCCATGAGTACGTTAGCGCTTTCTTTCAGTGCTGAAATGATAACAAATCATTTTTGCCTCTGAACTTAAAATGCAAATAACTTTAAATTTTAACTATCAAGATAATGAAATTATTGTTTCAATCTAATTATTTTGTTATAAATCAGTTGGGGTGTATGAGGTTTTGCGCTAATTTATTAACACGTTGTATTTAAGTAGGTATATTTCATTTTTGTTGTTCTTTTTCGTTCAAAGTTGCACACCAAATCTTGCTTAGTAATTTGTTTCTTTACAATACAACTGGTTTACAGATTATGCAGTTAGAATGACGAAAAACTATAAAAAAATACTACAATAATTTAATTTCAAATGAAATTTATTTTACGAAGTACAAAACTAATAAAATAACTAACAACATAGTATAATTACATGAAACTTATTTACTTTATAACTAAATAGAACATAATTATTACGTTACGTATATAAATAGGCTACAAAAAATACCCCTTGAAATTACTGTAGGTACTAGAACACTTAGTGCAAGCGAGAACGCTGTATTTTATGGCACAAACACAAGTGTAAAAGAGACAGCAAAACAAAACATAAAATATTATAATTGTCAACAAGGGTTTTATCTGGTTAAAAAATTGCAGTTGCAATCATGATTATGGTTAGGAGTGAAACTTTTATTTATTTTAATCAGCAAGCTTATTAAGCTAAAATACACCTCTAACAAAAGGTGATATGAAATACATTTTCGTTCGAATAAACGACTATTTTTTTTTTTTACTTCAATATACAATAGCCAAGAGAGGGTATAATAATATTATACCGAATGTTAAATGTTACAATGTTTATACATTATCTTATAATATAATTATATATAATATTATGATAAATAAATACAATAAGAACAGGAATTACTTATCAAATTACTCTAAACTCAATTTTAAACTAGTTTTTGGCTACTGATTAGAATATAATTATTAAATATTTACAATTGCAATGGTTTCTAAATTGACACTATTTTACTATTTATCTTTATATTGTCATAAACTCGTAACAGTCAATATAACTAGTCTTACCAATCAACAAACAAATCAACGTAGTATGGAAAAAAATCTAAGTCGAGCCCAAGTATACAGGGTGTAACAAAACACCCTAGTAATACGTGGGCGCTTCTTCAGACCATCAAACTGAACAACTTTTACTATGAAGCCAACATAGAGAAAAAATAAAAAGGAATCGGCTGTCCCATACATTTGAGTCGAGTCAGTACTGCAGTTTTTTATGAGACAGCACATTTTTTTTCTCGGTGTTGGCTCCATAATAATTGATGGTCTGAAGCACCCCCTAAGTATTACTAAGATGTTTTGCTACACCCTATACAATACAGGGTGTTAGGGTAAACAGTTGCATTACTTTAAAGGGTGATTGCAATGATACTGAACAACTTTCCCTAAGAAACCAATACGAAATTCGTAAAAAAAATTTTGGACTTCCCATACAATGCAATTAGCTAATCGAAGTTTTGTATGAAAACTTGAAATTTTTTTTTGCGAATTTCGTTTGGGTTTCTTAGGGAAAGTTGTTCAGTATCATAGTTACAATCACCCCTTAAAGTAATGCAACTGTTTACCCTAACACCCTGTAGATATCATACTCGAGGGACTGTAGCAAGGTTTTAAAGCCCTAAATTATCAACTGCCCCCTTTTCCCCTCCAAAAACAAATGCTCCAACTCAAAAAACTTGATCAAATATTCCTTATCACCTACGGAAACTTGTCCCTAGCTGCCCTTGACAAGATACCTCTCAAAGAAGTGTAGGAGCTCGAAGCAGACCTCCGCGAGGATGAGAGCGATGACCATCCACTCCAGCCTCACGTGGTGCCGGTCTGCCGCCCAGGAGGAGAGCAGCTCCAGGAGCTCCACGCAGTGGGACAAACGCTCGTTCAATACCTGAGATTAAAATTGAATTCAGTTATTGGTCTACCAGAATCTGAAGTGCGATTTTTAAAAATCATACGAGCGACTTGGCAGTGGAAAATGTCAAAATTACTATGGAGATTATCCATCTTTCAAAAATCGCACTTCTGATGGCAAATAAGGAAATAAAATTTTGGAGTAAGCAACACTGGGATAATTGGATTAGGGCCCACCATGGATATTAACTAATGGATCCATAAACAAGCGTGGAAACAAGAAAATTGCCAATGGCGGTCAGCAATGTTCGATCTTCTTTCGTTCATCTCCGTCGTCGATGTTTCCAACTTTAGGTTTGTCTCTTTCTATCAGAACAAAAATTAAAAAAACTTTTTATTTTATTTTTGTACTAGGATTCTTCTTCTTATCGTGTGGGCAGAGCCCTGGTGTCAGAGTTTTTTCAGACCGCCTTACGGCCTCTGACGTGGTTTTTATGTAACGACTACTACCACTAGAGATAGTAGCCGGGACCAACGGCTTAACGTGCCATCCGAAGCACGGAAACATTTTTCTTTTCAGACAATCAGGTGATTCAGCCTGCAATGTCCTAACCAACTAGGGAAAGACGCACAAAGTGACATATCACTAGGTGTCCCCCGTGGGAATCGAACCCACGACCTCCGTGTCGAGAGCCAAAGCTCTTAACCATTAGACCACGGAGGCAGTCACTACTACTAGGATTAGAAAGGGTGAAACCTAATGTTCGAAACAACGACGGTTTACGAAAGAAGGCCGAACACAACCGACCACCAAGGAGTACTTTCATGTTTCACCGCTTGCAAGGCAGTGTGCCCTCCAGGTATAGACAATATCCATGCCACCTTCCTGGGGCCCACACACCGTGACTATTTGCAGCGCTCCTGCATCGATTCATTCGAGACGCAGCAAGGATGCAAACGCGATACAGCATCGATGCAAACGCGATACAGCATAGATGTAAATGCGATACAGCCACGACGCAAAACATTTTTGTAATATTTGGTCAGTCATTCGTCGATAGCCTTTGTCGCAATGCACACGCGCGTCCGCTTCGATGCTAACATACATGTGCATCGCTAAAATCACGCGTTTGAATCGATAAAAACGCCTGTTAACTGCTAGTGGAGAGATGCAGTGACGCATTGACAATATAGCAGCCCCCCACACGGTGGACCGACGGCCTGGTGAAGGCGGCGGGAACCCGTTGAATGAGGGCAGCGCAGGACCGGTCGGTATGGCGATAATTGGGAGAGGCCCATGTCCGGCAGTAGACGTCCATCGGCTGAGATGATGATGACGCAGGGTGTAACAAAACACCCTAGTACCTAATGTCAAACTGAACAACTTTCACTACCTATACAGGAAAAGCATCATTAACCTTTAAAGCACATACTCTACCCATCAACCTGAACAACTTTTACTATGGGAGCAAACCTGTCAGAATAACAAAAAAATCAGCAATTCCATACTATACTGCAATGCCTACGACCAACGAGCTGGTGAAGGCGAGGGGAACCCATTAGATGAGGGCAGCGCAGGACCGGTCGTTATGACGATCCTTGGGAAGGCATGTGTCCAGCAGTGGACGTCCATCGACTGAGATGTTGGTGATAGTGATGATACTTTCATTTAGGGATATTCGAAAACGACACAAAATCGGTAGAAGCGCTATTGAAATCCGTAGGTTTGGTTTGGCAACACTATTTTCGGGCTATTTACAACAGTATCTTGTTCTGTAGGTATAATATATCTATGATGTGTATTTAAAAAGCATTTGTATAATACTTTAATGTTAACAAAACAGTTGTTTTAGTTAATGTGGATTTGTAGTAACGAAATTATAACGAGATTTAAAATCGAACAGCTACATCTGTTGACAGGGTCGAGTAATTATGAGGATAGCTCTCACAGCATGCTCCATACAAACGAGGTTTGATTATCAATACCGTAGAGTAAATAAATTATACACAACAGAGGGTCAATGCCCATACTAAGAAAGTTGCCACCTTCTTATATGAAAACTCGCGCAAGTACAGTTTAATTACGTTAAAATAAGTGTTAAACACATTTTTTATTAAAATTTTTAAGAAAATGTATCTATATAATTTATTTCCGTGGAACAAAACTCAAATAATAGCGATCTAATAACGTTTAATTAAGATTTATCTCTTGTTCAGGCCAGTAGCGACATCTGTTTGCGCCAAGACTATACTAAATCTAAAATGTATGGAGTTGTCCGGACATGTCAATACTATGGGAGCAAAAAGATTTAAATTAATTTATTTAAAAAAAAAAACATTTAAATTAATTCCAATTTTCAGTAATTCAGTATGTAAAGTAAAACTTAAGCTATGCTGATTCCAAACCCATTTCGAGATTTTATATTTATTTAGCCTCGAATTTAACAAAAAAAAGTTACTACCACGTACCCTGGTCCGCCTAGGTATAGTGAAGTAAGCCACTGTATTGGAGTACAGCTTCTCCAACCGTTCCTCCTCCCAGTAGAAGTCTGGGGTGTCCAGAAGGTCCGACTCAACGTTCAGCCGGTGCCGAAGAGAAAACAACTCGCCCAACTTGCGAACAACCTGTTCATAAACAATGAGTTTTTATAACCATAGAGTCATCACGTCATACAATAACAAAGCCTAAACATGGCACATGTCTCTAATTTCCCCTTTGTATGCATCAGTTATGCCCAGGTGTCATACATTGCCGCTGACATTCCAGTCCTTTCAAATCTATCAAATGTATTCGGTCAAAAATCAGTAATGTAAAACAACTGGGCATAACTTAGTGGTCCCGTTAATAGCGCACTGATGCGAAGTCCTCCTTGAATATTCAATGTCTTAGACAAATTAAAACTTCAAATAAGTATTGATTTTATACATGTTACAGCCATGTTGTACTATTTGGAATCAAATTAAAGATTGAAAAATTAAGTCCCGGGCGGGACTTGAACCTGCACTCTTCCAAACCGGGGAATTGCGTTTTTCAATTTCGCCACCGAGCCCACTACCCAGAGAACGAAATTTGAAATCTGTTGCGTCTTAAGGGGACGTGACCGCCATCTACTGGAAGTTATTACAAACAAGCCAACCCGCAAGTCCAGCATTACACACATGGCGAGCATTACATGATTGGCTAGTTTGTAATAACTTCCAGTAGATGGCGCTCAAGACACAACAGATTGAAAATATCGTTCTCTGGGTAGTGGTGGCGAAAATGGAAAACGTAATTCCCCGGTTTGGAAGAGAGCGGGTTCAAGTCCCGGCCGAGACTTTATTTTTCAATCTTTAATTTGAAATACGTAAATTAATACTTTTGCGATATTAAACTACACTGCTATATGAGCCTTGACTAGTAAGTACCTCTTTCTTGTCAACGTTGGAAGCGCCCTCGCGCTCCATAAGGGCGGAGTGGTACCTCACGGAGGCGGCCAGCGACTCGAGCCGCGCCTCCCAAGCGCCTAACCTCGCCGACTGTACCATGGCGTGACTGAAATTCATATTTTAGGCGTATTACTTTACATGACGTCAAAAAAGCTATCTAGTGTGCTGTGATAAATTGTAATGTTGCTACAAGTAATGACGGTAATAGTTTTCTGTTACTTTCATCTAATATTGTAGCAATGTTGACTCTTAATAAATAAGTATAATAAGTAGAAGTTTAAGAAGAGAAAGACGTATCATGGTTTGGGAGAGGACTATGAATTTCTACCTTTCGCTGTGGAGACCTTAGGCTATTGGGGTCCCGCGGCGATACTTTTTCTAAAGTGCCTCTCGAGGCGTCTCGCCTGTTTTAGGCAACGGGAGGCAGGAGGGCTGTTAGCTATTTTGCCCAAGTTTGGCCATTCAAAGAGGCAATGCGGCCAGCCTCCTAGGTACTCTGCCTGCTCTACCTCGGGTGGGCGCTTTGGAAGATATCTTTTATGTGTAATTTGTGTGTATGATTATTATGGTTTTTTCTCTGGTGCGGGTGTTCTGTATTTTTTGTGTTTTTGTGGTCAATGATTGATTAAGTAAAAAAAATAAGTATAAGGAAAATATGATTTACCTGAAAGTATATCTCTCTAAAGAATTATCTCTGTCAGGAACCAGCACGAAACATGATTCCAGGAGGTGACACTTTTTCCTGAAATAAAACCATAACAAATGGTGAGACTAGTATTTCGTTTGGATAACTCGTATTCTATTACAGAACAAAACTGTTACAAGACTTACGAATTGGGTTGATAGACGTAAGACATGATTTCTCTCTCCTTCTCGACAACATCTTTTGGGTAGCTTTCCAGTTCGAATCTGAAACAGGTACAAAGAAGCATATTATTCTCAGAACGGAACTAAAAATCACCACAGCGGTATGGTCCACCCTTATTCATGAGAGAAGGCCTTTATTCTGTAATGTGATCATTCTTCTTCTTCAGGTTCATCTTCTCCATTACCAGAAGAATGTGATCCTACAGGCTATAAATGACTTAATTTCTTATTATATTAATGGCATCAACTGGGTATTTTACTCTATGTAAGAAAAATTGTAAAAATATTGAATACAATTAGTTTTCGCAACAAGTACCTAATCGAATCTTGGTTTCACTTCATAACATCAATTTTACAGTTAATTTTAAAAAAACGTACTTTTTTTTCTTGCTCTTTTCAATATGGGAAACCAAAGCTGCCATAATTAAAATTGTGTGCCTATTCAATAAACTTAAAAATCATTGATTTCAGAAAACAATGTCCGATAAATTATAGTACTCTGTGATGATAGTTTAACAACACTACAAGTACCTCTAATGGCATTCTATACGTTTACACATGTTGTCACCATGTCATACAATAAAAAAATCCAAAAATGGCTCCAATATCACCTTAGTATGCTTCAGATGTGATCTGCTGCCATACGTTGCCGCTGACATGAAATGTCTTTGATCACTAAGCAATAATATAAAACAATCAAGAACACTTGTGCGTCCCGTTAACAGCGCGTTGATACCAAGTCTTTATGTCAGTGCTCTAATCTAATATGAAACCAAATGGATAAGAATACAAACGGTTTAACAAAATCCAGGACGTTGCTAGCCTCGAGCTCCGTGCAGTTCCAGAAGACGACGGCCCCCTCTCTGAAGAACAGTATCTCCCTCGGCTCATCTCCTATGCTGTAGACTGCGTTCGCTACTACTACGTCACCTACTTCGTGTGCGTTCAACCTGGAATGTTATTTTACTGATTGACGTTGGAAGTGTTATTGGGTGGATGCATGTTAGTTTCTTTTTTTATTAAAAGTGGGTTTGCTCTTGACCTCAATCCAGTCCTTAAGACAAAGATGGGGTCGAAGATGTAGCGTGCTAACCCAGAATAAGCCTATTCACTCGTGCTTTAAAGGAATTCGGGTTGTAGGCGTTGCCTGCTCCCCAGCATGCAATGATTACCACCTCTTCATGGTAGCTTAAGTTTGTGTTTGGTGCAGGGATTGAAAGATCATTGATAATCATCTGGATAAATAAACATTGATAACTATTAACTGGCTGTTGCCCGTGACTTCGTCTGCGTTAACCGGATAAAAAGTACCCTATGTGTTAATCCAAGCAATGGTCTATCTGTATGCCAAATTTCATCAAAATCCGTTCAGCAGTTTTTGCGTGAAAGTGGAACAAACATCCATCTATCCATCCATCCATCCATACTTACAAACTTTCGCGTTTATAATATTACTAGGATTAAAAAATTCATTGGAAAAACTAAAAGCTTATGCTAGCAATGTCATGTCATGTGTTGATGCCGATTGTTTTTTACCATTTTTCTCTATTATTTGTTATTAATTGTGATACGAAACGAAAATGCCAAAGACTTTTATCATTAAACACTATTATATTATATATTATATTATCACTAAATTTATCATCATAATCTATGCCGATGGACATACACTGCTGCACATAGGCCTCCTCCAAGGATCGCCACAACAACCGGTCCAGCGCTGCCCTCATCCTACACAGTAGCGTAGCAAGGGGGGGGCAAATGCCCCGGGTGGCACTTTACTAGGGGCGGCAAATTCGGGAAAAATACCTATAGATTGATTTAGCTCTGTCTATATCTATAACCACTTTATACATACATACATAAGCTCACGCCATTGTCCCAAGGGGGTAGGCAGAGACCACAGATCGCCACACGCTACGACTCTGACACACTTCTCTAGCCTCATTGACATTCATACATCTTTTCATGCACTTCCGTCGATTGAGGGTGCTACGCACTTGTCCTTTTCGGAAAAGATCATTGATTTGATCGTGGTATGTTTTCCTCGGACGGCCTCTCCCAACACTTCCACTCACCTGTGCTCGATAAATTTCATTCGTAAGTCTTCTTTCATTCATTCTCTCTACGTGACCAAACCATCTAAGCATATCCCTCTCAATCCTTGTTACTATAGAAGAGAAAAATCGAGCTCGCTTCGCTCACTTTAATAAGTTGGTGTTTTAATTACTGTGTTTATAACTAAAGAGGCCAGACCACAGCTAAGACGTGTTAAAAAATTCAAACTTACTTCCTTCGTATAGCTTTTATTTAGGTTACTTTGCACGTGTTTTGTTCGTAAAAAGCTCTAGTTCTAACAGATTCATATTGAGAAGAAAAGTTGAGCTCGCTTTACTCGCTCTATGTTTCAATTTGTAGCATGGATAAACCAAAAGATGTCTGTCCACAACCCGAATAGATATGCAAAAAAATTTCGAGCTTGCTTCACTCGCTCGGTTATTTTTTGTGTAGATCTTTTTATAAAGACAGGGGGGCGGCAAAATCGGTCTTTGCCCCGGGCGGCACAAACACACGCTTCGCCACTGATCCTACACGTTCACCAGGTCATCGGTTACCTTGTCCCCACAAGGTAACCAATGACGCGCGATGCGCTTTCCGTTATGCGGACTTCTAAATTATTGCATCATTTTTTTGTACAAAAATTCCGATTAAAATCTTACGTTCCAGGAGTATACAGCTTCTGTTCTGCCAGCGCATCTTTAATGCCTTTCAGGTCGTAAGAATTAGCCGTAGCAAACGCCAGAGTCAAGTAGTGGCCTTCTTTGTTTGTCAGATCATGTGGATCCGGCTTCTTGTATATAGTCTTCTTTTTTATAGGAATACTCGTGTTTTCTAACGGTAAGGGTGGTTGGATACTATCTGTTGTGTAGCTTCTCACTTTCAGTTGCCGTGCGATGGAAAATAAATCATTTTTATGCGGCATAAACTGTTGCCTTGCCGATAATAATTCTGCTAACGAATTCGTGGAATACAACTTGGTGGATGTACTTCGCAATGAGTTTAATACAATTCTTGATAAATACACAGTCATGTTTTCGCTTATTCAATAATATTTTGGTGAAAAATTAGAAGTTTATTAAGTTTTCGTGATTGTTATGTAAATTGTGAGGTTATGTTCATGTTGACATGTCGATGACATTGACATTTTTTTTTTATAGTTTTTAACGGCTCTGGATTTTCTTTCCTTCGAATTATGGTATTGCCATAAATTAAAATAAATTCTTTCCAAAAAAAACGTTTAAAACACTTTTTATTCAAACTAATGTATTTAATAAATCAACTTACAAAATAGATTAAAGTAGCATAAATTAATTCTAATCAGTCTAATAAAACATTTCCGTCTTCGGCAGTGAACAACGTACTAAGTTTTCTTGCGAACTCCGGTCCGATGCGACGTTCTCTGGCTCCTGGAACTGCAGCTCGAGCCACTCCTATGTCGGCTATTTCAGTCACACTATTCGATGACTGAAGAGCCTGAAACAAAAATTCAAAATAAGATTACGTACCGTAGTTTAAAATACTACCTTTATGAAAAGTTTTCATATTACTGGCAACTTTACTTATTTTTCTTTATAAAAGAAAACGGGCAAAGGAAGTTAAACATTCTGCCAATTAGTTATTTAAGTATTTTGCCAACCTGAATCAACGCTTGTGGTGATTTGTATCGCGCACAGAGAGCCCTTGAGGTCTCGAGGCTGGACATTGGAAGAATAGCTATCATTTGCTGCCAAAGTCTACCCATACCGTTGCCTGAAAAAAATTAAAGCTCATTTAAAAAATTACCCGCGATTTCGTCCGCACAAATTATACAACGTGTTAATGAATTAACGCAAAACTAGAAAGTAGTTTGTTTAGAATCGAGAGCAGAATCGAATTATCATGGTTTCAACATAGGTAATTTTTTCAAAAATATTAAATAATTTGTTTGAAAAAAAATTTTTTTTTTTAACCCGATGTCAACCCACCCCACGGGCACACTCACCCTAATTACTACCAAAACAAGATTATTAAAATGTATCCATGAGTACATTAGCGCTTTCATTCAGTGCTGAAATGATAACAAATCATTTTTGCCTCAAAACTTAAAATGCGAATAACTTAAAATTTTAACAATCAAAATAATGAAATTATTGTTTCAATCTAATTATTTTGTTATAAATCAATTGGGGTGTATGAGGTTTTGCGTTAATTCATTAACACGTTGTATAGGTACCGAATTTTAAGTCAAATCATAAAAGCTATCAAACAAAAAAACATTAAAAATTATACTTTATTTTACACCAAAAACATCGTAAAGTCTGAACAGAAAAATAAAAAAACCTCGCCATGTTGCGGAAAATCATTGGAACTAATTTTAGTACTTGAAATGTTGTAATTTGTTGATTGTAGCACCTATAAAAGCAGATTTTTAGGGTTCCGTTCCGTACCCAAAGGGTGAAAACGGGACCCTATTACTAAGCCTACGTTTTCCGTCCGTCCGTCTGTCCGTCTGTCCGTCCGTCCGTCCGTCCGTCTATCCTACCTATTTAGGGCTGTAACTTTTGAACCGTAATAGCTAGATAGTTGAAATTTTCACAGATTATGCGTTGTTACGGCGGATTTGTTAACAAATAATAAAACTATCAAAAAGTTAAAAATTAAAGGGGGTTCTCAACAAGAAACTAGTTTTTATCAAGGTTTTTTCTTCACGCTCTATCGTAAAAATGGTAATACATACAAGCGTCAAACTTTGTGTGATTATACAACGTGTTAATGAATTAGCGCAAAACCTCATACACCCCAACTGATTTATAACAAAACAATTAGATGGCAACAATAATTTCATTATTTTGATAATTAAAATTTAAAGTTATTCGCATTTAAAGTTTTGAGGCAAAAATGATTTGTTATCATTTCAGCACTGGAAGAAAGCGCTAACGTACTCATGGATACATTTTTATAATCTTGTTTTGGTAGTAATTAGGGTGAGTGTGCCCGTGAGGTGGGTTGACATCGGGTTCAGTAAATTTAAAATTTTGCAAAAAAAAATATTTAATATTTTGAAAAAAATTACCTATGTTGAAACCATGATAATTGAATTCTGCTCTCGATTCTAAACAAACTACTTTCTAGTTTTGCGTTAATTCATTAACACGTTGTAGAGCAAACTCTACAGAATAACAACAAATACTATCAGTTTAAAATAACAATGTGCATGACCTTGAAGGGCCGTTCGATAACTTCACTCAGTTGTAAAGGAATATAGACTCTATGTAAAGGAAATAATCATTTGAATGACTCCAGTGAAGTTCGTGTGATTGAGTGACGTCACATTTGCAGGCGAGGTCATGCACATTGTTATTTTAAACTGATAGTACTAAAAACCGGCCAAGTGTGAGTCGGTCTTGCGCTAAAGGTCCCGGACAAAAAAGTATTTTTTTAAGTTAATAATGTTGTGTTCTGTGGTGGTGTGGTACGGAACCCTCCTCGGTGCGCGAGTAGCCCGACTCGCACTTGACCGGTTTTATATAGTTTTCTGGTCAGGCTTTACATAAATCTTTGCTAAGTTGGATTTTTTTTAATTACCATCTTTATCAATCGCCACGCACTTTTTGTTGTCGCCTCTCATGTAAAATTCTGCTTGTTCATCACATTCACGTTTGGCCTTCCTGTAATAAATAAATAGTTAAAATTGTTCTCATCGGTCAGAAGATTAGATGTGGGAAAGATTGGGGAGTGGGTGTGGGTAGTATCTCTAACAAGTAGCCCACAAGTGGGCATCAGACATGTTTAAGGGAGTAGTCAGGTCATAAAGGTATCATATAGAGGAACTGACAGCTGAGAGAGCGAGATGTACCTAGCGGCGCCACTGTATAATAGAAAGAGGTACGTGACGCGAGGCAATAGAACCGTTTTTGGGAACTTGTCGGCACAATCGACTGGGTAAATATTCGTGCTCTGTGAATAATTAGTGAATCTAAAGTGAAGTCGTAGATTATTTTGTGAAATATACTAACACTATTTCATTAAATTACCTACGATTACACGTTAGATTCACAATTATACACAGAACTCGAAGTTTTAGGGTGCCGACAAATGCACAAAAAAAGGTTTCATTTGACAACTCATGTCAGTTACTCTATTCCGACAGGTATAGTAACTTTATGAGTCAGGTATCTTACTTGATGGGTGCTTCAGCGATAGCTTTAGTAAACTGCACGATGTGGAGGGCGAGCTCGTTGGGTGTATTCACTATGATTGCATCACATGACGCACTTACTAGCAGATCTGAAAAGTTCATAAAATATTACATTAATACCATTTTACCTTCATTAAAACTATTGGTCCAAGAGCCAGACACCCTTAAACTTTAATAAATTGTAACTACAGGGTGTAACAAAACACCCTAGTTATACTTAAGGGGGTGCTTCAGACCATCAATCTGAACAACTTTCACTATGGAGCCAACGTCGAGAAAAAACTAAAAAAAATTGCCATCCCATACATTTGAGTCGAGACGGTACTGCAGTTTTGTATGAAAGAGCTGATTTTTTTTTCGCGATTTCGATGTTGGCTCCATAGTAAAAGTTGTTCAGTTTGATGGTCTGAAGCACCCCCTTAAGTATTACTAGGGTGTTTTGTTACACCCTGTATACTTACGTTAAAGCTGAATGTTATACATGTTACTTGGGTAACTATTAGAAGATGTTTCCTCAGTAGCCCGACAGTTTTGATACTTCTAACCCCTGGCCAGACAATTTTAACCTGCTACCTGCCAAAGCAACCATGACTAAAACATCATAATTGCCCATCATTCCTACCTGTGTTGGGAGCATGCGCTGAGAAACTTTCAGCGTTTATAAAATAACGAGCTTTTACCCGCGACTTCGTCCGCATAAATTATATACCAGATTTTAAGTCAGATGATAAGCTATCAAACAAAAAAGTTTCAAAAAAATTCAAACAAACACCCAAACAAACAAAAAAACAAACAAACAAACAAACAGACAGACAAAAAATCCAAAAATTGGTGATTTGGAATCAGGGACATCTAAAAAATCATATCGTAATCTTTTTTTTGTAAATATCTTCAATGTACAGACACACTTCTGTTACAGTTTTATAATAGTTTAGATGAAGGTCTGATCATAATGGGCTCTTGCTCTATACAACGTGTTAATGAATTAACGCAAAACCTCATACACCCCAACTGATTTATAATTAAATAATTACATTGAAAAAATCATTTATTAATTCAATCAATTTAATTAAAAGTTATTTGCATTTTAATGTTTCGTATCCTTTACAATCCATTCCAATGTATATGGCAAAGTATGAATGAATTGCAAATCGCTTCCCGCTCGCTCACTGTCCACCCGCCCGCTCGCACCCCGCGCCGGCGCCGCACCGCCATCTTGCACGGTCTAAACTTCTAAGGGGCGGTTTACATGGGTCGATTCTCATTATGCCGGCCAGCGGCCGTGACGCTAGGCGCAATCGCCTCAAAACCGCTCAATTACGTCACTTTCACAGTTGATAAATATCATATGCGACTATTTCATTTTGTCAACGATATCAATGTACTGTACCAGTACTAGATACGGTGTTCAGTAGGAACTGCATGTTACTCTGCAATGCGGTGTACAAACCGCATTGATGTTAGTTTACTCTATGCTAATGGGAATGACAAACCAATCTGAATACCAATCTGTCATTTTTTTCAATAATTATTTTAATTTTATATTGATGTATTTAAATTAGTTATCACTATAAAAACCGCCTGAAAGTTGTTTTACGGGATACTTTTATTCGAATATAAGGTAACTATGTAAAATTATAAGGATATGTAATTATAAATTTAAATTTTAGAAAATAGGTAAGTCTATTAATTTCCTCAAGATTGGGTAAGTCCATTACTTTTTGTCTCGTTTCGGCACCCAAAAAGCGACATTTAAGGAAAAGAGACGGGTATTAATGATCATAGATGAATCAAGAGACTTAAATCAGAGGGCACAAAATAGGCACAATACATGCACAATATAATGAACTTAAGGCGGGTGCCAGACGAGGATTGAAATTGAAAATGACGCTAAGATCGTTCATATTTGAGATTATATTTTTGTACTTGTTCATGGGAAAAAAATTAATGCGAAAACAATTATTTGATTTACCTTTTACCTCGAGATGAAAAAGATTTATTGACAGCTAAAGTCATCATCGCGACTTAGCGTTTTAAATTCTCATTGATCGCGACCAGGCACAGTGGATCCTTTGTGGAACTTTTGATTATGTGAACTGTGAACAGATTACTACGAAACAAACATTAAGATAATCAGTTAAAAAAGATACACAAATTAAATAATACTATGCGAATGAAAAGAAAAATAGTAAGGGGACCACGGAGATGTAAATCTCGTTGTTAACCGCCACCCGGCACAGTGGATCCGTTCTGAAAAAAGACGGACTTAGGACCTGAAGTCGGAATTTCGTGATGATTTTGATGAAAATAATCAACTTATAACATTATACACGAAAAATATCTCCGAATCTAGAAGAGCTACAGCTACGTAGATAGGACAGAAAGATAGATCATTTGACACACATGAAGAATGTCTTAAAAACTTAATTTTGATACAACTCGACTTAGCGCGTTTTTCACCAAGGGTACAGAATTATATCCGGACCGGCCTTGCGGTAGCATTGCCCCTCTGCCACGGTATTAGATCAATTAATCTTGCGCATTTACACCCAATTTTATACCTTATCACTAAACGAGACAGCCTATAATAGCAAAACAATAATTTTGAACTTAGAACGTTTGGGGTTTACACGAGACTACTTATCATGATTTTGAACATTCAAAATTAGAATCTAAAGTCATAGGGAATAAAATCCAAAGTTGCGGATAGCATGTTACCTCGCCCCCCGCAAAAAGTGGCAGAAAGTTTGTTATTAGAATGACACGTGGTTACGCGTCCCGATATAATTAGTCTAAGACGAAAATATACAAAAAGTTTGGCAAAAACGTGCACTCTTTGCAAAATATGCGAAATTTTTGACTCTTAATTTCTCGCTACGCTGCAAGTGACTGCACTAGTTATATATTTTTTGGGTCCAGTATTATTTGGTCTTTCATAAAACGTAAGCCAATCCCGTCCCAAATTGAACCAAGTCAAGAAATAAAATAAAAGGTGTTCTTCTCCATACAAAAAAAATGTATAATTTTTTTTCTCATAAACCATGCATCCCATAGATTTTACTGAAAGAATAAAAGTTACTAGGATAGTTATTATCTCTTCTTTAAAAAAAAAAATCAGCACGAAATTCCGACTTCAGGTCCTAAGTCCGTCTTTTTCAGAACGGATCCACTGTGCCGGGTGGCGGTTAGCAACGAGATTTACATCTCCGTGGTCTCCTTACTATTTTTCTTTTCATTCGCATAGTATTATTTAATTTGTGTATCTTTTTTAACTGATGATGATGAACTGATGTTTGTTTCGTAGTATCTGTTCACAGTTCACACAATCAAAAGTTATGAGTAAGTATCTAATTCTACAGGTACGTATTTCAGTGGTCTGCACGTAAGTAGTCGAGGATGCCCAGATAGTAGGTATAATACCTAACATAAATATGAACTGTCGCATCTGTCTTGGCCGGTGATGCTCTTTGACCAAATTATAGTAGTTTCTGTTTTATGTAAACTAGATGGCACTAATGTTCCCAAAGAGTTTTGGAACAACTTGTTTGTTTGAACGTGCTTGTCTATCGCTAGAGTTTATGTCTATGCATTTTGTTTAAAAATTATGAGCAGAACAGATTTTCCATGTGTTGGTATCGCAATAATTCGTAAATAAATTATTCAAGTAGGTAGGTAAACCACAAAAACGCTTTCATGCGGCAACCGATCTCAAGCGATTGGTCGTTTTCGCGGTCGATTTTAGTCAACAGGTGCATGCGGGTGGGTCATTGCCGCACGACAAAAGTTGAAACTAATCTTCCCGGGACTTGCGATTTGAATCACTCGTGGCCTTAAATTGCCACTTCATATGCCTTATCTACATGGTCAATTTTAATGGTAAGGATAGAAATCGCATAAAAAATCGACCCGTGTAAACCCCGCATTACACTGCGCGGGCGCGGCGAACCGAATACGCCGTATCGGTGGTATTGTAGTACTATCAGTTTAAAATAACAATGTGGATGACCTTGAAGGGCCGTTGGATTACTTCACTCGGTTGACAAAGGAATGTAGACTCTATGCAAACGAAACAATCATTTGAATGACTCGAGTGAAGTTCGTGTGATTGAATGACGTCACATTTGCGAGCGAGGTCATGCACATTGTTATTTTAAACTGATAGTAGTTTCTGTAGTGCGATTTTTGAATCTCATTCGCTGAGTTCAGCAGTTGAAAATGTCAAAATTACTGTGGAGATACGCATCTTTCTACGGCTGATTTGACTTTCAAAAATCGCACTCCTGAAGTATGCTTTTTGAAGTCAAATCAGCAGTAGAAAGATGCATATCTCCACAGTAATTTTGACATTTTCAACTGCTGAACTCAGCGAATGAGATTCAAAAATCGGACTCCTGATCGCTCTCTGCCGAAATTTGTCACGAACTTACGATACACACGATACAACAGATTTTATGCAATTTGAAATACATCGACCGTTTAGTATGATATAAACTCGAAACATAATACGCTCACGAAGCAATGTACCTACTTCAGATTCAGATTGCTTGCAATCAGCTGTTATCGTGTGTAGGCAGTGCTTTAAATAAATAGGAATAGGGCTCAATTTACCTAGTAGTAGTAGAAGTACTCCAAGATGCTGTTTTCTAATTCCGGGTCGTGGAGGCAGCAGTGGGAGGCCTAAAAGTCCCGTGGTCGCGCAGTCATTGGGTCGCAGCTAGTATTGTTCTATTAGACACTGATACACTACACCAAACTGGTTACCTACGTTATCTCCACACAAATAACAAGGATTTGCACCATTTCAGTATACCTACTGCACATTCGAGTAATGAAATGAAAGGTCATCGCGGAAGCGTAAGATAATTAAGCTACGTAATCTAATCACTCGCACCGTTCGCGCACGACTGGAGAAATGTTTTGTTTGTGCGTTCCGCGACGCGACCCCCTCCCCCGCGGGGCGCGGCGGCGCGGCGCGGCACAAAGGCCGCCGGCCGCCGCGCCGCTCGCTTTCGCCGGTGTTTCATCTCGTTTCTTCCTATTTCATTTGAGCAGGATATTTGCGCTATTAATGAAAGCGCGCGGCCGTGCGCGTGCGTATGGCGTTTTGTTTTGGTAGTAGTGTGAGTAATAGTGAGTATGCCTGTGCGGTGCCGGTGGATTGACCACAGAATTAAGTAAATTATTATTGGTACAATCAAATTATTTAATATTTTGGAAAAAAATTACCTATGTTGAAACCTTGATTAATCGACTCTACTCTCGATTCCAAACAACCTATTTTCTAGTTTTGCGTTAATTCATTAACACGTTGTATAAGCATAAGGCTGCCTGTCAACTGATGCGAGCTGGCTGGGCGAGCTGTGTAGCTGTGTAAATATTAACCAATCAGGAGCTCACGATCACTCCTGATTGGTTAATATTTACACAGCTACACAGCTCGCCCAGCCAGCTCGCATCAGTGGACAGGCAGCCTAAAAGTAGTTCCATTTCCAAATATTGTTGTTTAATCCATGTTATGCAGACTCCTTTAGAAGTAATACAGTTAAAATTTTAAATAAAAGACTAACCTGTTATAGCCATTTCTAACTCAATTTCCGTCATAAGCTTCCGATTACTGTTCACAGTCTTCCGCTTGGAGGACCTGCAAAACATTTTTAGGTGATAATTTTCTATCCATATTAGGTACTGAGGAGCGGTGGCGCGATGCGGAGAGGAGGTGGAGGTTCGGACTGTTAAAAAGTTAATGCAAATTAGCAGCAAAACTTTCGATTTTACTGCATAACTGATTTTGCACAGGACATTGTCTGTACCACAGAACGGGGTTAGAGGTTACGCAATGATTTGCATAGCACGTGCGAGCGAGAGGGCATGAGTAATTGAAGCAGAGCGTAAGCGAGAAGACAAGTGGCGACAGCCGTCTGCGAAGCAAAAGCGCTACTTTGCATTTCTAACCCCTCTTATAATGTTCTGTGGTCTGTACATTAGAGATATTAAAAAAAGTTATGATATGGTTTATAGGTGTCCTTGATTCCAAGATTTCCAAGTCACCAATTTATGGATTTTTTGTCTGTACGTTTGTCTGTTTGATTGTGTGTTTGTTCGAGTATCACGCGAAAACTACTGAACCGATTTCTATGAATTTTTTGTTTCATACCTTATAATTTGACTTACTTAAAATCTGGTATACTTACCTATGATTTGTGCAGACAAAGACGCCGGTAAAAGCTCGATTTACTATAAAGTGACTAGGTCATTTCAATACAGTCGGAAACCAGAGGAGATTGGCGGGCCACACTCACACCGCAACACTGCTAAGTCTTCAGCTGGTAGCTGACGATGATAGACTCACTTGAAGTACTCCTTAGCGCCGCAGACAGCGAGCGTGACGTCACAGCCGACCAGCTGTCTCACCAGCTGCAGGTGCGAGGCGAGGGTGTGCGAGTGAACGTGCGAGGAGATATCTTCAGCTAGCTGCACGTAGAGAGCGCGGTCGCATCGCTCGCGGGATGATGTCAGTTGCGCCTGCAAGAGCAGAGGGTTCTTCTTTTAGAGGTAGATTTTGAGATCCAGCTTATTTTTGTTGGGCTGTATGATTTGTAGGAGCACAAAGTTTAAGTTTAAGCGAACCCACAGCTCAAACACTGCATACTAAAATTTGAAATTGACAAGATGACGTCAGCACATGCGAAACCAAAGAAATTGAACCTTATGTCTTCTTCATAAGTAACGAGTAACCAGTGTGAGGTAACCAGAGGGCGATAGAGGGGGTGAGGTATAAAGTTGGTGGGAGGAAGGGAGTGTCTGTACTGTATCTTAGTAATAGATACTCTTTCTTATACTGTGGAAAATCAGCAAAGATCTTTTTTTTTAATGTTCCAAAATTTTACAAATACAGGTGTGCTTTCATAGTCAAAGTAATTACCACCCCCGAAAATTTCGGAATGGTAAAACAAATCATCTGATATATACTTGTCAAAAGTTAGAAATTAAGTTCAATCAAGCTTACTTTCAATCATGTTACCATTTTGAAAACTTGATTAAATGGGCCTACTTTTGGAAGAACTTGCCAGGTGAGAGCCATACATATTTTATACAGGCTGTAGACTCAACGTTTCAAAATACAACAATGTTACCGCAGAAGTCTGACAGAAGATAGTGTTTTCTTTCAAAAGTATGGCACTAATCTTTAATTTTTGAATTGGGTCCACTGATAGATTATTCAGAATTGCGTAACAAGAATTTTCATGAAAAAAATATACAAATTTGTAGTCACTACATCTAAAAGTTCGGCTCAGGATGATGATTTTCATGATGTGTCAAAAAGTAAAAAAATGTCGAAAACTATCAAACATATAATAAATTATTTATGTATTTTCCCTGAACAGTTATAAAACGTGTTAATGAATTAACCAGGGTTCGAAAGGATAATTATCAATGATAATTATCACGATAATTATCACGATAATTATCATGATAATAACAGGTTGATAATTATCAATTGATAATAACAAAAAATTGCGCCTGTGAAATAGAACTATATTCTAAGTATCCAAACGTGTATTTCCGCACTTGTTGCGTGTATCCGAACGCACGTCTAGCCGCGACACGGGAATTCCCCCAATTCACAAAAAATGTCAGTTGGGCTGCGTTCAGAACGTTTTTGTGCAGTTGTTTTTTCACCTCGCTCTAAGGTTCGGAACGGCCAGGGCGTTTTTTCAACTCGCTATAAGGTACGGAACGATCACGGTTGTTTTATAACCTCAAATTTTGACATTGACGGTAAAATGGGCTTCCATCATTTCCAAATACAATAAAAAACTCTTCTTCCATGTTAGCGGATCAAAACATTATTTGGAAAACAAACTTTTAATTCAAAACGAGCGAAAAGTCAAGTGACCACAGATAATACAAGCGTCAGAGTGTTTTTCAACCATCGAATTAGACGGTTAAAAGTTGCAACCCGTCAGAGGTTCGGAACGGTTGAGTTGTGACAACCGAGTTGCAAAGAGCGTTTTTTCACCGAGGCTCTGAACGGCGTTAGTGCGAAAGTTGCACTCGGGGTGCACAACGGGTGTAGGTTCTGAACGCAGCCTTGGTGTTACGTAAAGCCAAGTGAACTCGAATGTTATTGTTTTACTAAGTTAAATATTGTTTATTGTGTTGAATTTCAACAATGCCGCGCGAGAAAGATCCAGTGTGGTCATACTTTAGTTGCACTAAGACAAAAAATACTGGGTTATAAATAAATAATAAATATAATAAACCATCGATATTTCTTTTGAAACAATTTAACAAATGATATTTTAATAATGGTGATAATTATCGGATAATTATCCGATAATTATCGGATAATTATCGGATAATTATCCGATAATTATCACGGCTCGTTATTATCTTTATAATTTCGAACCCTGGAATTAACGCATAACTGATTTATAACAAAATAATTAGATAGAAACAATAATTTCATTATTTTGATAGTTAAAATTTAAAGTTATTCGAATTTGAATTTTTGAAGCAAAAATGATTTGTTATCACTTCAGCAATGAATGAAAGCGCTAACATACTCATGGATACATTTTAATAATCTTGTTTTGGTAGTAAGTAGGGTGAGGGTGCCTGTGCGGTGGGTTGACATCGGGTTTGGTAAATTTAAAATTTTACCAACATATTAATTAATATTTTGAAAAAAATTACTTATGTTGAAACCATGATAATTTTATTCTGCTCTGGATTCTAAACAAACTACTTTCTAGTTTTGCGTTAATTCATTAACATGTTGTATACTTGCCTATCGCCTGTTTTCGGCTTGACGTTGAGTTTTGGGACACCCTTAGGGCTTATTTGACATGGGACTTAAACTTTTTGTCTGTCAAGTTTAGAATATCCCGCTAATTTAGAATAGCTGAACCAAGAACCAAGTGTGGGAATCCCAGCATGCAGTATAAGAATGGCCATTAGGGAGTGGGCTGATAAAACACACAAGCTGGAGTGGTATAGCCTTACAGGTCTACAACACTCCAAGAAATTTATCAGTAATGCGACAGCTTGTATCTCAAAGTTCATACTGAACAACAGCAGGAGCAAGGCTCGTACCATCGTCGGAGCCCTCATTGGGCACTACGCCACAGGCACGATGATGCACAAGATGAAACTCACCCTGGATCCCAGCTGCCGAGCGTGCGGAGAGGATGAGGAGACCATGGAGCATATCCTGTATGACTGTGATGTCTTGGCGGCAAAGCGCATGTGCCTCCTCAGTGATGGATATCCAAAACCGGGAGACCTAAGGCTTCTTCCCCTCAATGGTATTGCCTCCTTCATTGACCATGTATTTGAAGGATGAAGTAAGCAAAAAGTATTGGGGCTAACACAAAAGATCCCACTGGGTCGAAGTGTTGCTGGCTTGCCAGCCCCCACAATAAGATAAGATAAGATAGAATAGCTGCCTACTCCATGCCCTTCGCTATTGTCTACCTGTCCATCCATAGCGGTGAACTCTGGCTGAACACTGCGAGACCACAGCACGAGGGCCTCATCACACAGGTCCGTGGCAGAGACCACACGGGCACCTGCCGCAGTCACTTCTCTGTTCACGTCCGCGCAGTACCAGGATTGCAGCAATTTCGGGTGGATTTCTACATTCATGTACTGCAGATTGAAAGATATCTAAACTATTATAAAACTGGGAAACAATTCATGGATCAATCATTCAATCAATCATTCAATGGAAAGAACTCACCTTCATACACTCCCCAGGCTTGTATATTTTATTCATTTTATGGACTTCGGAATTTTATAACAATTAAAACAAAAATAAAAATACGAAAATACCGGTTATACCGGTCCCAAACTACGAAAACAGATTTTTTTTTATTTTTTTTTTTTTTGGGTTCAATTCAAGGTAAAGCGATTACAGTATCGCATACAACCGATGTCAGGAATAAATACTCTCATTTATAGCAAATAAAACGTCGGTGTTCGACGTTTCAACGCTTCTTTGGAGTTTTTGGAGGCAATCGAGAAACGCAGGAAACGCAGAGAAGTCCACAGGAAAGAGGTGAACCGACCGCTTGCCGCGCTACAAAAGAACGGAACACTTTTCCTGTTCACGACCCACACCAACATATTTCACTGAACTGTATATTGTTCACATGCACGACACTTTGTTACGCAAAACAACACCGATTTTACGAACCAAAACTCACTATAAACAATAAAAATTCGATGAAATATGAGGACTCCAAACGTATCTGTTCAAATCCCGCCAAAAACTCCAGATTTTTTTTTATTTTGACGTAGACAGCGACAGAAAAACGGTCCGATTCAGTCTTTAGCAAAGAGTTTTATTACAACCGGAAAGTTTTTAATCTTTTACTTATGCAATAACATTAAAAATTAGTATAAAAATTAAATTAGTATAAAATCTAAGTTTATATACCATTTAACTTCTTAGTTCGATAACGTTAGTAAAAGAAATTGCTCTAAGAAACTTGCTTAGGGTTTGTTAATAGCGAGAATCGGACCGTGGGTAATTATTTCAGGGTTGTCATGAATGTGGTAGAAATCTCCCTATTTATTCACGAATCACGATTGATGAGTACAGGCAGCAAAACAAATCTTATGCTAAATAATAAGTGATCTTTCAGGAAAGTCAGAACGTTTGCTGTAGGTATTAAAAACTTCATGTAACGTTAAAAAAGTCGATTGTTTGAATTCTTGTTTCCATTTAAAAATGTATGGTACCTACCTACCTACCTACGCTTGTTTTATAAGATTGAAGGTAAATTAATATTTTTGGTTAAATCGCACAAGGGCGATTTTTGAATGTCACACGTTCAAGTGTGAAAGATGCTGCTGATACTGCTGATTCGAACGTATGATTCTAACGTACAACCACTCCAGAAGTGAAATTTTTTAAAGTCACACGTTGAAATCAGCAGAAGAAAATGTCAAAATGAAGATTACGCATCATTCGAACACGATCTAAAAATAGCACTTGGAATGCGATTTTTAAACGTCACAAGTTATAATAGAAAGATTCATAATCTCTATAGTAATGTTGACATTTTCTACTGCTGATATCAACGTGTGATGTTCAAAAATCGCAATCCAGGGTGTTAGGGTCAAGAACAACTTTTTTATATATTCTACGAGCTTTTACCCGCGACTTCGTCCGCATAAATTATATACCAGATTTTAAGTCAGATCATAACATAACCTATTATGTATTTTTATTATGTATTTTTATATTATGTATTTTTAGTAGGTATTTTATGTATTTTTATTTTTATTAATTCAATTGATATTGTAAGTTAATATTTTCTTTTATTATCATTTTGTTTTTGTTCCGTTTTTTGCTCCATATTATTTTATTAGTTACTAATTGTATGTACACATTATGTCTGCCTCTCTTTTAATACTTTTCACTGTTGCGGGTCTGCTGGAAGAAATCTCTTAAGAGATAAGCTCGCCCTTTGTACATGTCTTTTCTATTGTCTGTATCAATCTGCTTGTGTGTACAATAAAGTGTTATAATTAACCTATCAAACAAAAAAGTTTCATCAAAATCGGTTCAGTAGTTTTTGCGTGATACTCGAACAAACAAACACCCAAACAAACAAACAAACAGACAGACAAAAAATCCAAAAATTGGTGATTTGTAATCAGGGACAGGTAAAAACCATGTCGTAATTTTTTTTTTCCTTCAATGTACAGACACACTTTTGTAATAGTTTAGATTACAACATTTTTTGTGACGGTAGACAGTTGCATTATTTCTAATGGGTGATTGTAATTGTAAGCACCTATCTATACCTACATAAAACTAAACAATAACTTTCGCAAAAAAAAATCTTATAGGTAAATCAGGGAAAGTCATTCAGTATAATAGGTATAATCACCCCTTATAATAATGCAACTGTTTACCCTAACACCCTGTGTACTCAGTAAAAAATACTTAATGTGAAGTAGATAAGATAGGTCTAATTTGTAACATTTAAAAGTAGGTAACATAGGTAGTATAATTTTTAACCATATACCTACTTATACCTACGATGTCCTCGTCAATCTTTGATCACAGATAAAATCTGTAAACCTCAAATAAATCTACTTTTAACATTTGTCAAAACACGAAGAAAAATAATTAAAACCTTTCCCGTTCAGCAAATGAATCGATGAAAAAAGATTAGACGGTCTAACAAAGGCAGACAAAGAGGCACGAGCGGAGCTATTGATTTCCCATAAAACGCTCATATAAATCATACCGCGCGAACCCCGCAACGATTTGGTTTTGTTCTCAAATTTCAGCAAAGCGGATGGTTAGGAAAAGCTAGGATTTATTGCTCTAGTTTTTTGAACATTTGTAGCTTTTATTAGATAGTTTTTGTCGCTTAATCATTTCACTATTAACTTAATGGTAACTAGTGTAGTGAGTAGCTGTCCCATTTTATTGTACACCCGGTATAATGTGCCTAATGCAATCATTCTTTACTTTCAAAAACCATAGGTAGGTACTTACATTTAAAATCGTAACCAAAAAAGTAATTGAGTACATAATTGTAATTAACAATTACAATTTGAAATTAATTACATTTTGCCTAACATTGGTATCTACTATCTACCCATGGCAACCAATAGGTGTGAGTTTTTGTATGTAAAATTTGAATAGTAGTGCATCCCTTGAGGGTACAGTTGCCCTGAAACGACTGGACTGGATCGATTGCGATGTAACTTGGAATAAATATAAATTATAGGAGAGTTCGAGATGTACAATGGTGAATCAATGAATATTAGTTATACCGTCACGTTAGCCTAAAATAGATTATGTTCTAAATTAAGGATACTTTCTTATTAGAACGCATTCAGTGAACAATTACTATCTAGCTAGAATCTAGATGATAAGATTCATACGATTCAGGCATTAAAACGTGACAATAAAATGAAATGAGGACTAAAATAAATAACAGTCTAGAAGTTTACCGAAGGCAATTATAATGTATCACAAAGCAAGATAAACAACGTAATAATAGCTGCGAATAGCGGACGAAGAGAAAAAAATTCCAAAACTTTTTGCCTTTACTTTGCCCTCTTGTTTCGGGCAGCGAGCCGAATTAATTCAAGCCTTCCTTTCGCAATGTGCGCTCCAAGTGAGATATGAATCTGATGGGCATTATTTAATTTTGCTTCAGTTTTATACCTACAAAAGATAAACCTCCGAGAGACATATTGATCTAACGTTCTCGTACCTAAAACCTATTTCACAAACAAATATCTACTTCATTTGCAATGAGTAAAGCCGTATGAATTTAGTTTAATTAAGATTACAACCCCTCTTGAATGGGAAATCAGGGACAAAACCACCCTGAAAATAATGTTAGTTAATATTGTTACCCAAATAAAATTGAATAAAATCTGTTAGCGACTGCAGTGAAGCGTCCCTAGCGTCCACATTTTCTGTTTGCCTAATAATATTTGCTCTATGTCTGAGGGCTCCCTCATTTTCCCTCCTCCAGTCTGCCTTTGTTTACGAGGGCGATCGGTTGTTGCTCCGTCCCTCCAGACGTGCACGCGTGCAACGAAAATAAAAACTTACTTTGCGAGCTTAGAATCTTGTTCGGTAAACACCTAACAAGTTATTTTTGATGATGATTCATTGACCGAAAAAAATCGTTTTCATATTCTATGCGCAGTTGCTTGCTAAACGCTTGACATAAGTTTGAAGTTTTAAACATCCTGTTCGAATCTGGAATTCTTGTGCTTCAAAAATTCAAGTGATTATTAGTTCTTTCCTATGTGATAAAAACGTGAAAAATTAAACCAGCTAAACAACTATCAAGTTTAATATTTGAATAACGAAGCGGAGAAAAATAAACAAAGCTGCGTTCGATCGGAATTTTATGTGCTCACATGTACAGTGAGCGGTGTATTTCAAATTAACATTCAAAATTTGAATAATAAAATGGATTGGCGCGAAAAACTTTTCGGTAAAGTGCTGGTGAAATGTGATTCGACTGGGACTCAGAATGGAAAATTTGAAAATATACCAACTTTGCAAGCGTTGGAAGATTGTGTCGAAGATGGGGATGGAGCCGTGTGTGGTATTTACTTCTCTTTCGCTAATATAAGCGATACAAGTGACGATTTCGGTGTTCGTTTAGAAGAAGTTTACAAAAGAGTGCATCCTAGCCTGAAGGTTGTTCAAGTAGTGTTGTGGGCACACATGGGAACTCCCGAGGGTCATGTCGAAAGAGAGGCTGGGTTCAGACGCAGCTTGACTGGAAAACCTTGGTTCGCTGTGTCTTTCCACGACGTTGATACGAAGGTAAGAAAAGTAGGGTTAGCCTCACTGAAATAGTTACGATAGCTGTAGATGTTGATCTATATTTTGTCACCTCTATTTTAAGAAAACTTTGGTACAGAAAATCTTTTTTCAACTTTCATTGCTGACTGTACTTTTTCCACATAATATGCCACAAACGTAACATAAAATGCAGCTTAGATTTTCCTGGTACATACTGAAAATTATTAAAGTAACTATTAGGTATACAAAAAAATACTGAAGTAAGTATTCATACCATGGAAATATCTAAAAATCTATTGGTGTCGAAATACAGGGTAAAACTGTCCAATATGGATGAAAGAGTTGTTAATAAAAATGCATACAAGTCGAGTAGATATTTTAAAAGTATCTCTACAAAATTTCAAACAAGTAAGAATTTTCATCGTAAAGTTGCCAAGGGTGAAAGGTTTCAGAGTTCATTCAAACGCGTTCTAAAGAGGGGGTAGGTACCCTCCCGTAATTACGGGAAAGAGCCGGGGGTTGCGTCAATACCATGTATCACCCTAAATTACTTTCCACCCCCCACTTTGGGGGTGCTTTTTTACTGTAGTGCTACTCAGCACAGGTGCCGCGATGATATGCGCTTTGCGCTTTCAAGAAGGGTGCTATGGTGTGAAGTAGCATTTTATTCTTTGAATAGAACTACGTGCCGGGATTTTAAATATTTTACTGCTATGTTTTGATAGTTCAATTGAACATAGAAAAGGAACTTTGATAAGTTTAGATGGAATGAATAAGGATGGATTCCAAACCATTCCAGAAAATGACTAAAATGTCGGGTTTTGACAATTTTACGCAATGTAATTCATTTTGTAATAATTTGTCCTTCGCTTTGTATAAGAAGGTGTGTGTGTACTACCAAAGTGTTCTTGGAGAGTTTCTGGCCGCATGTTCTCTACAACAGAACACCTTTCGACGCAGTGGTATAGAGCCAAGAAAATTACGTCAAAAAGCTATCTTTTGAAATAGAAAACGGGCGAATAATTTTTCGTAACTGAAAAGTAATCCCGGATTTTCACCGTCCGGTCCGTCTAAGTAACTGGTACTTACGTAACTAGGTACCTAAAAATGCTCTACGCATCTACTGTCATTAAAAATTGAACTATTTCTAAGCTTTATATTTTCTTTCTAAATTAAATCTATTTCTTAGCCAAAATCAAACTAAAAATAGCTATCATAAATATTCATCACAAAACATAAAGTCTCGAAATCCCTTGCAAAAACTCTCAGGAATTTCTCCGCGTACGGTCAGCAAAACAAGTAAAACCGCTGACCTTCGCGCACTACCCGACCCACGTAGTTCGCCCGGGGACTCGAAACGATTAAAATTGTATGCGATCGAGGGCTGCGGTGTGTGGGGAACACGTGCGATTAATATGCACACGCTATATCATAATTAAGTTTAATGCTGTAGCGCGTGAAATGTGCATTTTATTGTGCGAAAGTAAATACAAACTTACATGTTGGATCTAGGTAATATTTTTTAAAACGAATGGGTCGTAATTATTTTCGCAACATCCAGGTAAATAAGTATTTCTATGACATCGAGTGGGTTCTTTTGAAGGGTGACGCTTTTCAGCATGCAGTTTTTAGAGTCACGTTGCAGGTTTTACCACGAGCACTTGTCTTTCACGTGGTGGTCACGTGGTTCGCTTTTCAGTCTGGCCGAGGCTCCGCAATCCTTCTCAGCTGTGTTCTTACTTAAAAACAAACCTCGATATTGGATAGATACTCCCACAAACTACTTGACACTGGCAGAAATGCGGTGCTAAAGCAAGAGTTCAATAGTTATAAATAAATAAAAATGCCGTTTTTTATCTCCGTCTTCTCCTTCTTTTTTTATTAGCTCATGCAGCGTACCTAGTTGGTATTTCAGTGCTTGTAACGATCTCCGAAGTTAAAGCAAAGTCAAGTTTGGTTGAATGGATGACCTTTTTCAGCGGTTTTTTACCTCGATCGTCCCTGCTGCTGGTTCCCGATACGGACAGACATTATTCGTCAAGCAAGTCAGAAGTCTATTTGAAATTATTCTAACAGCATTTAATTATCCAATGATATTATGATATACTTCATCAAGACTTCATCATATGAAGCATGGATGATGGATGGATGGGGCCGAAAAGTTCTCTAGTGGCGACCGCGTACCGGAAAATGCAGCGTGGGTAGGCCCCGCACACAGTGGACCTGGTGAAGGCGGCGGGAACCCGTTGGATGAGGGAAGCCCAGGACCGGTCGTTATGGCGATCCTCGGGGGAGGCCTATGTCCAGCAGTGGACGTCCATCGGCTGAGATGATGAACCCTCTCTTAGGGAAGGAATAATAATAATTATGCAGCGGTATTCTATTTTATTATTAATTTTTACATCGCAATAAAACATCGTACAACCAGAATTGAAACAAAAGACAATAATAATGTTGATGATTATTTTTAATGGATAGAAATAGGATAACATATTGTACTTGATAGTTGTTTACAAACTGAAATTCTCGAAATCGTTTAAAGCAGCCAGTCAAAATATTTGCTCCGTTATCCATCTGCACTATTGTGCAAGCAAGCGCATTGTTCCGAGTAGCATTGTCAGCCCGGGTTTACTCGACCCGCGTGCCTGGCTGCTGGCTGCCTACCGCACATGCCTCTCGTATTTACCAACAGCTTCCACTATCTTGAAATGGTTAGAAAAGAAGCGTTTTGTTTCTAATGTTTAATATTTTATTTTAAGAATCAAACCAAAGAGTTTTCTAAATAATTTCATAATACGATAGGTAAAGAATAGATTTAGAAAAACCTACTATCTCACAAAAATAGGAAGTACTACTATGCTAATAATAAATAATAATAATATAATAATCTAATATCACTAACACCAAAGCTTAGAGATTTAGATGAGGAGGTGAAGTTCTTTTTCTTCCTTCTGCAACCGAAAGTAGCTATGAGATTGATCTATTTATTGGATTGGATCCTGGAAGCCTGAACAGACCATCATCGGTCATCGGTTTCATACCAAAACCGCATCTAAGCATGAAAATCTTTTGAAAGACAACATTCATCGAATCCAAATGAGTAAATAAATAAGTAAGTATAGAAAGTTAATAACCCCAAAAGTTCATTAAAATGTTTGTATCAGGGAGTGCGATTTTTGAACTCATTCTTTGAACTCTGCAGTTGAAAATATCAATATTACTATGAATGGAGACGTGCATCTTTCTACCACTGATTTAACATTAAAAAATCATACTCCAGGCACTGGTAGCGTAGCATGCACACCCGCGATAGCCGTGATACGGCTTTATCACGTCTTTTATCTCGTTCTTTTGCGCGCGAACGAACGAGATAAAAGACGTGATAAAGCCGTATCACAGCTATTGCGGGTGTGCATGCTACCAGTGCAGGAATGTGATTGAAAGTCAAATCAGCAGTAGAAAGATGCGTATCTCCATACATTTTCAACTGCTGATTGCAACGTATGAAATTCAAAAATCGCACTCCTGTTGTGCGAGTTATTGTACCTATTGTATGAAATCAAAAATGATACCGGATACAGACTTGTTCCCCTGTAAAGACTGAAGAACAATACGGTACGGTACTCGTCGAGTGCGCCAGACGTGAACCACTGATGGACGGCTGAATGCCACCGGCGCGGGCGCGGCATGCATTTTTAAGAAGCTCCACAAGTTTATTGTCCCATCAAAAATCGCGAGACCTTTTAGGATGCGTAATAAATGCAATTTTATTACTGCTCCGCGTGATTATGTTACATTTATTTTATTTTATACCTGTAAACTTAATTCAAACGTGACAATAATGTTGACTTATACTTCATTTCATATAAGAACGAAAAGATTTTCCAATTCCTTTTCACCTTTCTGACCAATTCTGACTTGACTAGCAAATATAATTTAACTATCATTTTAGTTACTTAGTTATATTTTATTGTTATTAATTTATCCATTCAATAAAAATTCATTATGTTGATATCAGAAGAATATACTCTTCGGCATAATCTTGAACGTTACTAAAACTAGGTATCTAAAAATAAGTGGTTTCAAATCTTTGTTTTCATCATTCAAAAAGGTCTTAAAATTTCGTTGCTATTTGAAATGCAGTATAATTTAGAAACACATTTTCCATTAACTTTTGATGCGGACCTTATGTTTTACTAATGGGTACTTATTAATAATTCTAATAATTTCTGTGTCGTTTATTAATTGTATCGAAATATGATCATTTCATCACTATTTTTGCATCCTACATGGGCAATAATTTTTTTCATTCGTTACGCGCGTTACGCGCGATAACCTCATATTTTTCACATGAATAAGTTAAAATTTTTTATGTCCATCACTCACGTTATGTAGCAGGTTCACTGAACTTCAGAGTTTAGGTTCAAAGACGAGACGGTTTTAACATTTGCGTTCATTGACAGAAAATCAATAGTTCTTCGCTTGTAACAAGCAGTAATATTCAGAATTCAGCTATCTCATTTCATAAGTATTTTTTATATTCAGATTTATATTCATCATCATCATCATCTCAGCAGCCACGTTCACCCACCAGCACTGGTAGCATGCATACCCTCGATAGCCGTGATACGGCTTTATCACGTCTTTTATCTCGTTCGTTCGCGCGCAAAAGAACGAGATAAAAGACGCGATAAAGCCGTATCACGGCTATCCCGGGTGTGCATGCTACAAGTGCTGGAGTACGATTTTTGAATCTCATACGTTGAACTCAGCAGTTGAAAAAGTATGGAGATACGCATCTTTCTACTGCTGATTTGGCTTTCAAAAATCGCGAAACTCACATGTCGAACTCAGCAGTACAAAATGGCAAAATAACTATGGAGATATGTATCTTTCTACTGCTGAAGTGCGATTTTTGAAAATAATACGAGCAACTTGGCAGTAGAAAATGTCAATGAACCTATGTAATATTGACATTTTCAACTGCTGAGTTCAAAGAATGAGTTTCAAAAATCGCACTCCAGTAAGTGGGAATACCCAATTGTTTCACCGCTAAATTAATAGCTCTTACATTAATAGTGAGAACCGTAATAAATAAAGAATTTCAGCAAATTCCCACCGTACTAAAGTCATTGCGAAAGCTTTACCCCTAGAATTAACGACCTGCATTTGTTTCTGCCCATCCCCCTGACCAATAATGACGACAAGGATAATCCCATGTCTTTCCCTCCTTTATGTTCTAGATAACACTTTAAAAAGACCCGTAAATCAAGCCATCTTCATACTTATTACGTAAGTACAAGAGCTATATAAAGGATTTCTTATGTGGAATGAACTGAACATCATTGAACGAACAATGGACAAAAACGAAGAAAAAGAAACACAATGGCCGATAATTCCTGATTCACTTGAATGTTTTTCTTATTTAAATTTTCTCTTTTCTTTCCCTTTTTTTTGTTAAAACGTCTGGATGTTATCATTCAGTATTCCGATGTATATTATTTACGTAAAACTTTCAGGGTTTAACGTTGTAATAAGCTTATGAAAGGGAGCTTATTTTTTTCACTTGGCATCACTTTTCAGAAATGTAAAATTCTTTTTTAAGAAGCGAGGCAAAAGAGGCTAGGTTGACGTCTGGATAAGAGCCCTCCAGGGCAGGCTCGGTTGGTGCTTGAATGCAGGCTTAAAGCCCTTCCACTCACGGCTACATGGCGCTTTCACCGCGAACTAAACACTTATCCTATGTAGAAATAGGTAAACAGTAAATAACTTTTTTGAATGTTACATTCAACGTACAGTCAAGAGCACATCAAGATTTACACTTGCAGTTCGATTGTAACGCTTTTGGCGTACTAAATAAGAACGGTACAAAGTCCAAAGTGTCAAGCTTGACGTGCTCTTGACTGTACCAGCCTTTTTTGGAATGTATATTTAAAGTTGTCAAGAACAAACGTTACGTTTTTTCAAACTCCATACATCTTAGGAGATAATAACTACCTACAATAAAATTAAATATCTGTCTATTTGAAACCTCTTCAAATTACTGAACCAATTTAAATTAAATTCAATATAATTGGACATAAAACGAAATTTAATCTCTATAATTATAGAAAAAAAATCTAGGCTAGTAACCTTACCAATTTACCATCAAGTAATAAAGAGGCCAAAAGAAAAACTCTAACAATTTAAAACAATAATAATAAAGCTAAAATACCTACAGAAAATAATTATTGGACAACTATGTGTGCGTGCACGTTAATTGTATTCATGTGTGGGCTTTTACCCTCTACCAACCCATAAGTAAGTAATCAACTGTTCTCTAACAAAACTGGCAAGATTAAGAACTAAACCGTCGCCTGTCACGGTCGGCCGCCCCATGTTTCGTGGATCCCCCGTATTTTGTACTTGTTCCGCACCGCTGGTCACCCCAAACGGGTAAATTACTTTCGATCTGTGTAACCCTATCCAGCCAAGGGGTTTACAAACAAGGTTTGGTTCTTACATTTTAATTATTATTGGATAAGACAATCTAGAGGTGGTAAAAATGCAAAATGTCTCTAAGGTTTATTTAGAGGAGGAATCTAAAATTATCTGCGGGCAACAGCAAAGCTGCATTTAAAATTATTTGTAATGCGGTACATAGACATCATGTATACTACTAATATCCGTTTTTATTTTCTATCTATTAATTTTGTTTGGAGTGAATGAAGTATAATAGCCGGCAAACTTCTGGAGCAGGACTTTGACTGCGCAGAAATAAAATTTGCACAAATTATAGGTACCTACCTACATAAGTCACCCACTTAAACTTTTTCTGTATCTATCTGCCCCAACTCCCCCTACCAATTAGAGTAGGTGCCTAAAACGTGGTCTACATTTTTTCAATTGGCTCTTCTGTTACCTACACCTACACTACTGGTCTAAACATTTTTAGAAACCATTAAAATTTAAGTAGGTAAGGAGGTTTATTTGAATAGTATTCTATTCGTTTTGTACTAAGTAGGTATACTTACATTTTTTTTTACATAGACAGACATCATCATTTGCCTCCATTTTCCCAGCACTTCCATCTGACATCACGAGTCCCGACCGTGAACAATGAAACCAAAGGCAATCGGCTAAAAGCCTCCCGTCGATATTGACTTGACAATCATACTGCGAGATCTGCAGCTGATAAAAATAGGAACGTAGATTGACATTCCTTTCTGTTTTTTAGCCGGTTGAACGAAAGGTGAATTATTACATTTTTAATCGACATTCTGATTTATTTATTTGTGCGTATGGCGAATTTGGACACATTCGATTTAGATTTCTTGACATTCATTTTTTGCGACATTCTGATTGATACCTCAAAGAAAATTTTACCCGTAATTAAGGGAAAATGTTTCTCATAATATGACAATACTATCAGAATAAAAATATTTCACGTTATTTTTCACGGTTCCGTTTACATTTTCATTACATATATTTCATGTCTTTTTAGCAACTTTGTAGCCGGCATCCATCACCATCGCAAATTACTTATACCCCAATCATTTTAGCGTGTTTAGTATGGAGGACGTCGAAGTAATCTTTATTCGTACTTTTAAATCGTAATTGGCATCATTTAGTGATGAAAGTATAGCCTGAAAAATTATTATACAAAATATTTGTATGGAACATAGAAAAAAAAATTAAAACTCCTGGAAGGCTTGTAACTCATTCAGAAAGAATTCTAAAACCCTCATTTTAATTAGAGTTAAATGTGATTTTTGAACATAAAAATTGACATAATAATTAAAAATGTGTTGTTTTGGGTTATTCGTTAAAAAAAGATTACGTAATTTTCAATGTTTTTTCAGTAGATACAAATACTAATTCCATATGTAAAGCGTGAATAGCCTTAGAAATAATAGTTTTATTCTATTTTATCATTCTTAAAACTAAATAATGAACCATTCAACCGTGATTAAAAAAACCAAAATCATTATTAAGATCATAATTGTAATGACTAGATTTCTTTTTAACTATGTAGAGCATTATTTTACAAAATATCTTACATACAAATAAACAAGATACGATGTCAGCAATTTATTTGTGTAAAATATTGCGAAATTTAAAAATCGTTGTGTTGGCGCCACGTTTTCATTATGATGGCGCGTTGGCGCGCAAGGTGGTCGCGGGGGTGCAGGCGGGGTGGGACGCGTGGATCCGCACTCGCATGGCCCATTGATCTTGATCGCCGGCCGGCCTCTCGCCCGGTCGTGGAATGCGTTCGCGCATTTAAGTCTATATTTTTAGGGTTCGGTACCCAAAGGGTGAAAACGGGAAACTATTACTAAGCCTACGTTACCCGTCCGTCTGTTCGTCTGTCCTACCTATTTAGGGCTGTAACTTTTGAACCGTAATAGCAAGATAGTTGAAATTTTCTCAGATTGTGTGTCATTACGGCAGATTTGTTAACAAATAAAAATGTCAAAAAGTTAAAAATTAAGGGGGGTTCTCAGCAAGAAACTAGTTTTTATCAACGTTTTTTCTGCACGCTCTATCGTAAAAATGGTTATTTATACAAGCGTCAAACTTAGTGTGATTATAGAGCAAACTCTACAGAATAACAACAAATACTAGAAACCAGCCAAGTGTGAGTCATTCTAGCTCTAAGGTCAAAGGTCCCGGACAAAAAAGTTCTTTTTAGGGTTCCGTACCCAAAGGGTGAAAACGGGACCCTATTACTAAGCCTACGTTGTCCGTCCGTCCGTCCGTCCGTCTGTCCGTCTGTCCGTCTGTCCGTCTGTCCGTCTGTCCGTCTGTCCGTCCGTCCGTCCGTCTGTCCTACCTATTTAGGGCTGTAACTTTTGAACCGTAATAGCTAGATAGTAGAAATTTTCTGAGATTATGCGTTATTACGGCGGATTTGTTAACAAATAATAAAAAAGTCATAAATTTAAAAATTAAGGGGGGTTATCAACAAGAAACTAGTTTTTATCAAAGTTTTTTCTTCACGCTCTATCGTATAAACGGTAATACAAACAAGCGTCAAACTTAGTGTGATTATAGAGCACACTCTACAGAATAACAACAAATACTAAAAACCGGCCAAGTGTGAGTCGGTCTTGCGCTAAAGGTCCCGGAAAAAAAAGTTTTTTTTTCTATGTTAATAATGTTGTGTTCTGTGGTGGTGTGGCACGGAACCCTCGGTGCGCGAGTAGCCCGACTCGCACTTGACCGGTTTTATTCTAAGTTAATAACGTTGTGTTCTGTAGTGATGTGGTACGGAACCCTCGGTGCGCGAGCAGCCCGACATGCACTTGACTGGTTTTTTTTTATCTTGCAATCACGCTAACAATTATTTATTATAGATAGGTAGTTAGGCTTAGGTAAGTACCTCACTGCCGAAATAAATAATACGTTGTTACAATTATATAAAATTATGTAGGTACCTATACCTACCTAACTAGTTAGACGTACACAATTGCTTATTTCGGTAGTGAATAGTGAAGTGAGGTACCTACTCGTATCTACCTACTTAGCCTTACCTACCTACCTAATTTCAAACCTGCGCCTGCGCCTGCGCCTTTCTTTTAGCGTGCGAAAAAACGAGTTAGCAGGCATGATAAAACGTTTATCGAGGCGCCATGCCGCGGGAGCCTAGGATGTAGCTAGGATGCCACTCTCGAGAAAACGACAAAAATCGAGATGTGCCTCTGTCTTTGTTACTTTGCGTATACGAAAGCCAGCGCGCATGATGGTTTTCTCGTTTTGTCGCTTTGTCGTGCGTGGCATGCTAGCCCTATAGGGTAGATACCTACCTACCTAACTAAAGCTCATAAATTACACGTAGTATGAGCAAAGCATGTAATTAGTGGGCATAACTTTACGGAGTGATAAGTTAGTTTAGTAGGTACCTACCTGCCTACTTTATGCAATATTATAGTACTCTGTGCTACCTACCTACTGCTTTAGCAAAAATACCGTCATAGGTACGGGATTCGTTATGCGGACATAACATGGACATGCCCTCGAATCCCGGGATTTTATGTTTTTGTTGTTGTATGCTTTTGGTGTGGAAATAAAAAATTATGTTATGATACGGAGTTGCCATAGTGAAAAAATCTAATCGTCTTTCATCTTAAAAGTACCATTGGTATTTTTCTATTATTTCTATTTAAGGTGCGCCACACACATAATTATTATGGGATTCCGAATCAAGATTGTGCTTTTGTATAGGGTTTGATGCCGAACGGACGGAATTGTGGAGGGGGAAACTCTATACGAAATCGTAATCCTGATTCGGAATTCCGGATCGGAATTCTGTATGTATGTGGCGGACCTATGAGCTTGGGAACCATTCTGGAGCAGATAATGTTAGTGAAATGTTTAAATACTTTCTTCGGCATAATGAATACCTACTCCATTTTATCGTTAGCTTAAGAAAATTCCGTGCTTTGATCAAAAGTCGAGATTTAGTTAATCTTTTGATAAAATTAATTTTGATTGAGTTTTTTTTTGGTAAATTTTGGTAGGAAATGAGTAAGTAAGGAAAGTAGGTAGGTTAATATAACATGTCCCAATTTTTTGTGAGCGAGTCGGTTCGGGTCTTAAGCAATTAGTTTTCCGTGCCTACCTACTGAACTGCTACTATATGTCAAGTTGAACTGAACTCTATGTCCATGAACTCTATGTTCAACTAATGGGTAGGTTGATTTGTCACCGTGTGTGTACCAGTATAAACTGACACTTACTAAATATGTAGTCACATAGCAACTGAAGATCCATTTATCCTGGTAATATTTATTTTTAAATAAATTTATCCAATTTAGTGCCTTTCAAATAGCAAAATTTTCCTTCAATCGACACCCCCTTATCCGGACTACCCCCTCAGCGAATATAAGGTCCTTCTTAATATGCTGACACTGTTTTTTTGACAATTCGTCGAACTGAACAGCTATCTCTATGGCACTAACATAGAAATATACGAATATAGATACGGTGCTATTTGAAGAAGTTGAAGTCACCTTTCAAAGCCTAAAGGAATGTGATCGTGAAGGATTTGTCAAAGATCATTAAGAAATAGGTGAGAATGACATAGATCCTTTAGGAAGCTTAGAAAAACCAACTGAAAATTATGATCTGAGCGACAAAGATCTGGAAAAAATCAGTACGGTCCATTTACCGGTACTTTCGATTTTTATTTTATGGATGTGCTACTTGGGAATGTTCCTCCATTGAAAAGGGAAGATCTTCCACCAGGCTATGTGTGAAGCCTGGGGATCGGCCGTGGTCCAACAGTTCTTAGTTGGACCTTGTATACAGGGTGTAACAAAACACCCTAGTAATACTTAAAGGGGTGCCTCAGACCATCAATCTGAAGAACTTTAACTATGGAGCCAACGAGGAGAAAAAATAAAAAAATCTGCCATCCCATACATTTAAGTCGACACGGGACTGCAGTTTTGTATGAAACAGCAGTTTTTTTTCGCGATTTCGATGTTGGCTCCATAGTGAAAGTTGTTCAGTTTGATGGTCAGAAGCACCCCTTTAAGTATTACTAGGGTGTTTTGTTACACCCTGTATGTATCGAATCTCTGTGATTATTTCTCTTGCGCGATTCATGTCTCGCATTCGATTTCAAACCTTATGTGTAAGTAGGTTACGAGTTACGTATTTAAGATGAACGTTGTCTTTGTATGGAGCATCTTTCCGAGAGCGACGGTATCGCTATCTGTTGGCATCTTTGCTATAACTTGCGGGTGTTGACATTTGTGACAAGTCCCTACAATTTCGAGACCGTCTTGGTCCAAACTTCAGTGTAATAGAGTTCACATTGAATCGAAAACGTTCACTCAATTGCGAAGTTCGAATGTCCGGGTAGAGGCCCTGTATTGTATGACGGATTATCATCCGTAAAGGTATTATCTTACCTTTATTTTATACGTACCTATTATTTAAAGCGTAGTATTTAAACTATTTGAAATATTGAAAAATCTTTGTATACCTACCTTGTACTACTACCTACCTACTTTGTATTGTATTTGTCGAGAGATTTAAACTTTACTGTAAGACTGAAATACTGAAACAGCTGGTGCCATAATTTTATTATAAGTCAAATATTTCCTACGCAATACAGTACCTACGTATTTTACAGGGTGTTAGGGTAAACAGTTGCATCACCTTTGACTGCCAAATGACCGACAAACAATGGAAAATCTATTGTTATTGTGACCCGCCGGTGTTCAACGTGCTAATGGGGTAATTGTATCCATGATACTGAACAACTTTGCCAGAATCCTATTGGAAATTCGCAAAAATATGTTTCGACTTGTTGTTCGACTTGTGCGATAAAGTAGATTCATTTTCGAATGGTGTAATGTAATCCGTGTAATAATGGACTACTTAGTAACGAAAAACCGTGATCTAAGTGCGGGTTTAGGTCACGGAATGCTATAAAAGTACCTTCTTTTGTTTATTATGCACCTGTGCAATAAAGTAGATTCATTTTCGAACGGTGTAATCCGTGTAATAATGGACTACTTAGGTAACGCAAAACCGTGACCTAAGTGCGGGTTTAGGTCACGGAGTGCTATAAAAAAAATTATAGGGTGTATTCAGACAATGAAACTAAACAACTTTAAAACAAATCTAACGACACCCCATTTGTCAAAATCCATCAAGCCGTTTAGGCTGTAGGGCGTGTCAAAGTATTCGATATACACACGAGAAACATTACCAGATAACATAATTATTATGACACTTCAAAAATTTAACAAAAGAGCCAATAATGACGCTGGCGCCCCGCACGCCGGCGCCGCCGCGCCGCAGCATTGCATCCCTTCTTGCCTCACCGTCTGAAGGTACCGTATCTACTACCTATCACTTTCTCAGTGCAATTTATCATAATTTGTGTTTTTTTTTAACGCAACTAGAAAAAAAGGTTAAAATTTTATGACACTTCAATAACAGAAAATTAAAAAACAAAAGACGCCGCGCCGCGCCGCGCCCCATCCTGTCGTCCGTCCATAGGTATGTCCTACCTATGTAACTAAAAGTAGGTAATAATGCAACGAAGCATGTTGCTATTTATGTCTGTTTGTGTATCTTTGTAATTGACGACGCTGGTGCTGACCTGACCGCTATATTTTTTTGTGATTAACCTAAATAAACCTACCAAGTCAATATAAAAAAGATAAAATTAATTCCACTATGTAACCATAGCACTATTCTATGTTACTATTATTTACGTTAAAGCAAAAAATAAATCTAAACTATGCCTACATCTTGCATATTATTATTATTATCATTATTTTAATTTGACTACTTAGACCACATTCATGAGTGTACCGAGACAAATATAACGAGTCTAAACTCGAGGGATTTTTTTGCATTATTTTACTATCGTGCATGCAGCATCGTCTTTTAACCGTGGCATTCTTTTGTGTTGTATAGTCAAATCAAGTATCAAGAGAAATGGTCAAATACAAATTGTGTGTCCGTACAGCGATGTATTTTACTGTCAGGAGCTGCTGTAGAGCGACATGGAGGTCCACCCACAAGGGCGCATGAACGCCGACCACAGATTACTGATATGTAGCAAGCTACAGATGCGACAGTGAAATTTGCACTTAGTTCCATTGTTTCCGTTGTGGCGTTCTGTCGTCAAACTAATGTGTATAGAACTTGTAGTTATAGGTATGTATACACTGATTCCAGGATGCAAAAATAGGGATATTTGACCAAGGAACAAACTATTCAACGATATTATTATGTCATACGACGGAGAAGAATTGAGGCTTCTCAAGGATTCTAAACTCAAGCTAAAATACCAGGAAAATCACAAGATATAAGCTTCTGACGCAACAACACGGCATGAGGCTGCTGTTGTTGTAAGTTCAATATGGCGTTGTATCTCGTCCTCATTGGACGATGATACAATGTATCATCGTCCAATGAGGACGATGGGAAACAGCGCCACAACGGCTACACCAGAACTAAGCTGTCATAGGCCTGACGCCGACTGATTTCGTCATTTAAAAGCTTTTGAATATAAACAAAAATCTGGTGTGATTGCCAAAGTAAACTAAACCTTATTGCAGTACGTCAAGGTTTACGTGGATTAGCAAAATTTACAAAAATAGTGCAAGTTTCTTTAAAAAGTATTTTCTGTTTTTCTGAGAGTTTTAGAATTAATTCATTATTTTTGTTCCCAACGTTTTGAGCTGACTATATCTATAATATCACAGTAATTTTTTTACTCATAAAAATAGTGTAGTTTTGGAGATAAATGTACCGAAAGACACACCATTTTCGTAGATTTCAAGGGAGGAGGGTACGGAAATTTGATATTTTAGTATTAAAAATAGCAATATTATAAATTTTTTTCACACAGTTTTATAGATAAAGGTTCCATGTATCAGTAGGTATCAATAACTATTCATAAAATGATTCTTGTGAAAATGTACCGGAAAACATGACATTTTTACGAATTCTGCATACGCGTCCTTAAAATAATGCAACTGTTTACCCTAACATCCTGTATAGTACAGAAACCAATTTAAATAAAGTATTCAGTTAAAAACTTTCGTAGGACTGAGTAGTTTTATACCGACAAGTGGTTTCCTGAAGAGTTTTAAAATTGCTTTTTGACCTTCGATATGAGGATGTTATGAGTCATTTGGCGTATGTTTTATAAAAATTTTACCAGCAATTTCGCACCGGGAGGAGCCCAAACTTGTATGTTTAGAAAATACTTTTTGGATTTTTTGAAAACCAGTGGTTGAATGGAAATGGTGTAGTATATTTTTACAACCGCCTCATGAAGTCCTTTCATTTGATACCCCACATGACAGGTTTCAGAAGAAAATAGTTATTTGTTATACAAGGCTGCAAAGTTGCTTTTTGGCGCGAGTACTTGTATTGAAACCTGAGCAAACGAAGGATTCTAGGATTGAACCACGAGCGAAGCGAGTAAACACGGTTGAAATACGTTTTTTATCGTCTTCTATCTCTTTCATGCAAAACAGATGTTTGTATAACACTTCGTTATTATTTGTATTAAAATACGAGAGTATGACGTCACTCCCTTTATATCTGCCTCTCGCTCTAACCGTAAATTTTAAATACTTATATTTCGGTTATTTTTGAAGATATTAAAAAATCTGTTTCACTTTAGTGAAAGATACCAAACAGTTTTTAAAAAAGATATAAAATATAAAATTTTCATCATCCCTATTATTTGGCTTATCTACACTAATATTATAAAGAGGAAAGATTTGTACCTATTTTTGTATGTTTGTATGTTTGTAATGAATAGGCTCAAAAAGTACTGGGCCGATTTAAAAAATTCTTTCACCATTAGAAAGCTGCATTCACCCTGAGTAACATAGGCTATATTTATTGCTAGAAAAGATTAGACGTCCACCCGTGCGAAGCCGGGACGGGCCGCTAGTCTACAATAACGTAGAAAGATAATAACTATAACAGACATTAAAATGATAATAATAGTTGTTTGTCCCTTTCTATGTTGAAATTGCTTACAAAATCATGCAACTTAGTCAGACAAAGGTACGATTTTTCATATTATAAGATTTTTCATATCTACGTTTATTAATAAAAAAAGAGACACCCATTTTCACCTATTATCCATTTAACATTACAGTAGCTAGATTATTTTAATTATTTCCTTTCAACGAATAAATGAGAGGGTATGTCCACGCTATGTCGATATTCGAATCCCGGGAAGTGGGTCTACTTTTTTCATTCACTTACAACTACTTGTGTATACTTTTTTGACGGCCCAATAGCTCAGCTTAGCTGGTAGGCCTGCCTGTTTATACGAGGGTTGCGGGTTCGAATCCGTAAAGGGCAAATATTTGAATGGTGAATATATGAAAACTTGTTGGTACTCAAGTCATGTATGTTGTATCTATAATAAATATGTATTCTATAAAATGATAATAGTCTTATCATTAATTAAAGGTACATAATATTTCATTCTTTTCCGTGCTAGATTCTACTAACTTTAAATGGGATTCGATAATTTGTTTGTATGACAATGTTCCACATATTTATTTTTTATAGGTAGGTACTTACTTAGCAATACTTACAAAAAAAGCCGTGGTGGTCTGGATTGTAGACTTGTGTGGATTGGTGGACTAGACGTCTAGTATTTCTCTACACGCGCGACTCGGTTTTTTATTTTATAAGTCGCGACAAGCGCGGCTTTTGCTCTTCGAAAAGCGAGGTTACACCACGTCTAGTATGATTTCTCTACTTGCGCGCGTCTCGACTTTTTTCCGTACTAAATTTCTCGGCAAGCGCGGTTTTAGCTCTACAAAAAACGTGGGTACAAGCTAGTTTATATGCAGCAAAGGCGCGTCGCACGCCTGTAGAGAAATCTATACTAGACGTGCTGCACACATAAACTTCCATATCGCATTATTCTCGCCTTATCCGCACAATCTGGGCCCTGTTTAATAAACTAGACAATGACAATTTGACAATGACAATTCAGAGTACATAGCTGCGAATGCTAGGACACATGATTGATGATTAAACGAACTTACCTGAAGTGAAGTTCTATCATAATTATACGAAGCGCTTCGTCCGAAGAGATTAGTACCTAAGGATATATATATTTATACATGTAGTTACACATAAGTGACACCACTCGTACACTATTGTTGAGAGAAAGACATTTTTTTTTTTTTTTTTTCGGGTATTTCTAAATAAATCCGCCTGCAAAGTCCAGTCTCTCCGTTACGTCATTTAGTTTAGAGTTAAGATAATCTGTTTAATTGATTGATATTTCCCAAAAATAGAACCGGGAGCCGATAGCTTGGGAGGGAGGGAGGTACTAATCTCTTCGGACGAAGCGCTTCGTATAATTATGATAGAACTTCACTTCAGGTAAGTTCGTTTAATCATCAATTATACTTCGCGCTTCGTCCTCGAGATTAGTACCTAAGGATATATATATTTATACATGTAGACTTTGAGAGTATTTTACGGGAAATATCAATACTTCCCTCTCACGCTTATTCGTGAGAGGAGGCCTTATTAATTATTGCTGTACTTATTAAATAGGTACAATGCACATCAGAGAACAATTATTTGTTTCTCTTAAATCAGTATGTATAGGTGATCACACCTCAAAAATAATAATTTATTTAATTGCAATGCAATCCTTATGCATCTGAATAACTTATTATCATTAATAATTATAACAGCTACAAGCGAAAAGAATACTAATTACATAGCATTAATATAGGTAATTTATGAAATCACTAATCATGACAATTTAGCACAATAGCATCATAGTACTTATTTATATTTAATTTGAGTTATTTATAATCACTCTAGCTAGTGAACTTTGATCTTGTTCGGTCACTACTCGGTTGTAAAACCTTGCAAAGGTTTCCGAATTGCCACTCCACCCTGCCGTGTTACGTATCTGGTCGATGTTGACACCGAGCGCGCGCGCCTGTGAAGTAGAGTAGTCGCGTGTCGCGTGCTGTGCGCGCTGAACATGCAAATGTCTATTCCGCTTTCACCTAGAGTGCTCTTTATCCAGCGGCTAAGCGTCTGTGTGGTTACAGCTTTATGCGGTCTTTTAGAAGTAACAAACAGATAATTGGATCCGCGCAGCGATCTCGTCCTATTGACGTAACACAGCAGTGTGGTAGCAGGACATATTTGTAAATTTTCCGTAAAATACGGCAAGAAAAGAATTGGCTGTTTTGCTCCTAGACGAGTTGTCTTTATAATATCGGGGATTTTTATTATGACTTTAGTAGAAAGAATTTCGATGTTGTTTACCAAAATTTTGGAAAAGGTTTGCACACGATGGGCAGTGGTAAGTGCCAATAATGTGATGCATTTCTTTGACAGCTGGTCTAAGGATAACTCCTCATTTGGATATTTAGTACGTAAATAGCTGAACACGGTATTTGTATCCCACGTGACGTTATATTTTGGCAAAGGGGGTCGGAGTCGAAAGACGCCTTTAAAAAATCTAATGAGTCTGTCGTCTTTGGAAAGTGTTGGACCAATAATTAATGACAGGGCAGATCTTAAAGAATTAAGACTACCGTATTGAGCACCGCTTTTAAATATTTGAGTTAAAAAATATATAATAGTGGGAATGGAAGCCTCATAAACACCAGTATCGTTTTGTTTACAAAATTTCCACCACTTTCTCAAACCGACGTCATATTGTTTTATCGAATTGTCCGACAGGGAAGCCATCATAATATCTAATGAGGAAGGTGGCAGGCTGCGTCGTGATAATGCTTCCCGGATAATATTCCGGCAACCAGGGTAAGCGTCGATCGCATCTGCCGGTTGCTGGAATGGGATATCAAAACATCTTCGTTAGGTTTAAACGTTACCATATCCGATACAAGCAGAGTTCTAAACATGGGAAACCACGGCTGGGAAGGCCACCACGGAATCACGAAAATTCCAGTTGCCTGGTCAGCAATTAGCTTTCTGAATGATTTCAAAATGATTGAAAATGGAGGGAAAGCGTATACAAAATATTGTGACCAGCCAATGGTGAACGCGTTGATCGCGTAAGCATCAGGGTCTCTGTGCCAAGATACATATTTAGTACACTTATTATTGATACGGCTGGCAAATAAGTCTAAGTCCGGATGTCCAAATTTTCGCGTTAATATATTGAAAGCGTGATCTGACAATTCCCACTCTATATCAGGGTGGTTGCGACGCGACTCTGCGTCTGCTACTATATTTTCACATGATTTAATGTAACATGCATAGACAAAGATTTTTCTTTCTTCACACCACTGCCAGATTTGTTTTGCAATGCCTGACAGGTGGGGGAACTGTATACCGCCCATGCGATTTATATAAGCTATGGCGGTCGAGTTGTCCACACGCAACAGAACTTGGCAGTTAGATAAATCTTTAGCAAAGATTTTAAGAGCGATGAAAGCAGCTAACAGTTCTAAATAGTTGATGTGTTTAGTGCGTTCACAGTTCGACCACTGGCCGCTCGCGCTATCATCGCTACACGCAGCCCCCCACCCCGTTGTTGAGGCGTCAGAATATATTTCGAGGCTATAGTCATCATTCCTGATACGGTGCATCGAATTGTCTATCGTATTAAGCCACCAATAAAAATCTGGCAGTAGTGTGTTGGGAAGATTTAAATATTTATCATAATTATCGTCCCCATCTAAATTAAGGAACTTGCAACGTTCGAACTCCTTAGTGTAAACCCACCCGTATTCTACAGCTGGGCAGGCTGCGACTAATAACCCGACTAACTGAGCAAATTTTCTTATTGTGCATCTTTTAATATTAATAAATTTTTCTACTTCATTTTTTATACGTTGTTTTTTATCAGTCGGTAAACAAACGCGAAGTTTTTGTGAATCTATTAAAACTCCTAAGAATTTGCATGTTTTAGAAGGGTTTGTATTGCTCTTCTCCTCGTTGATAATGAAGCCCAGTGAAGTAAGAAGATTTTTAGTAGTTTCAATGTTCGAAAGACATTCACTATATGTGTTTCCCAGTAACAACCAATCGTCTAAATACACGGTTGATAAGAAACCGGCCGATCGAAGCAGTTTTATCACTGGTTTCATTATCTTTGTAAATAAATAGGGAGCAGTGTTCAAACCAAATGGTAAGACATTAAACTGGTACAATTTTCCGTTAAAGAAAAATCGTAGGTATTTTCTGGAGCTCTCATGTATGTTTATTAGGAAATAAGCATCTTTTAAATCCAAAGTGGCCATATAGCAACCATTAGTCACTAATTTTAATGCAGTGCGTAAATCTTCAAGTTTGAAATGGCTCGTAGTTATAAATTTATTTAATTTTTTTAAATTCAGAATAAAGCGCATCTTGCCATTTGGTTTGGGTATAAGGAACACACTTGACACGAATTGGTCCTCACATGGGACGCATTCAGAGATGGATCCAATACTTAAAAGGTTGTCGATCGCTTCAGTAAAATGAATCAGATCGGAACCAGAATATTCCGGTTCGGGAGGCGGTGCCTCCTGGACCACAGGAGAGGAAAAAGATATTTTATATCCGTCGACCCAAGATAGGATCGTGCGGTCACTAGTAATAAGCGACCACTGTTCATAAAAATGTGTCAAGCGGCCTGCGTACTTAACTGGATCTAGTAGCGGCGACGTGGCTGGCTGCGCTGCGTTGTCGACGACGTCCTGTATGGTGCGCTGCGCGGCGGCGCGGGAGGGCGCGGGGCTGCAGGCTCGCGGCTCCTCGCGCCCGCGCCCGGCGCTGCTCCCGGCGGCCTGCGCGCCGGAGCAGGAGGCTTGCGGTTTAAATTTTTCTGAGCTGATGGTTTATATGGTTGTCTCGGTGCATTCTTCGTGCCGGAGTCAGCCTTTAGTTCCGTACCAGACTTGGATACCGCCTTCGCAGATTTAATAGTATCTCCTAAATTTTCTCCAAAGAGAAATTTATCAATCTTTGTATCGGATAGATGTTCTTTCATCTCTTTTTTAAGAGAGAACAATACGAAGTTCCTTCTGGTTACAGAGTCACCATGCTGGATGTCACAGAGTAAGCGACTGACGTCCATGAGTTTAGTCAACATATCGTTGTCTTTATTTTGTGATTTAAGCTGGGTTGTAATAATTTGGCCTAAACAGGAAATAGCACTCGCCATTTGGCTTTGCTTCGTTTCTATACCTTTATCACGCTTCGCGAGGGTTTCTGGCAATGCGGCTTTGACCTCTGCATTCAGAGCAGGAGCGCCAATGTAGGGACAATTGGAGGGAGGCAAGTACTTGGCGATCAGTTCCTTTCTTTTATCCTTGTTGAGTCCTTCCGTAGTGAGATGTTGAAGTCGGTTGGTTAGTTCAGCATGAAAGTCTGGTCCGTACTTCACGGCAGTTGAAGGGTCCTCACCTAAGATTTCTAATACTTTTGATTCTAGGTTGGAACACTCACCTTGTGGTGGTTCATCACCTGCTTTAGGTATGTCTTGTGAGGTCGAAGGGACCTCCCCCGCTACGGGGTTAGGCGGAGCGTTTTTTGATGTGACTATCACGACATCGTTTGACGTCCCATCTGCTTGAGGATCATTATTAAGCTCAGGTTCTTGTAACCAGTCCTCAGGCTCAAGTAAGGGGGAATCTGAAAGATTATACTTTAAATAGCGCACGTCTAGCATACTTAGTTGACTTACTTACGCGTGGATAAGTAGTATGAATTTAATTGAACGGGAGACTCCCCAGTGGAGTGTCCGACTCGATAGTGTCATTAAACTAAGTCTTTACATTGGGACAGCCCCACTGACTACCCAGAACGTAAGACTTACAATAAACGTTAACACGTTAGACACTAGCCGATACAGTAGGTGTAAACGCGCATGCGATATGAAGTAGGTACATACAAATTCTCTATTCGAATTGGTAAAGTATGTACTAGGTACTGTATAGATAACAAAACGGCTAAATCATATGTATTTCAAGGTTAGGTCACTCAATTCCCAGTGAATTGGACGGTAACCGATTTTTTGTGCAGTGAAAACAGTCCCAGCGACTGATCCGAGCACAATTTTTTCAACGTAGACGTGTCATCTCGAATCCATAATCCAATCTAAAGAAATTATCATTGTATACTTGAACAAAGATAAGCATAGATCATAAATACCTGAGTCAAGTTCATGTCGCGACTCACGCGACTCCCGCGATGTATCTGATGACGACGACGAAACTTGTTTACGCCGTAATCTACGTTCATATTTCTTAATTTTACGTTTAAGATGTTCGTAATCCTTTGAATGTTTACGTTTTGGCATTATTTTCACTACACTTTTGTTAACAAATTCAAAACGTGTTGAGTGGTTGAACACTAAAATATGTATGACGTAACGGAGAGACTGGACTTTGCAGGCGGATTTATTTAGAAATACCCGAAAAAAAAAAAAAAAAAATGTCTTTCTCTCAACAATAGTGTACGAGTGGTGTCACTTATGTGTAACTACATGTATAAATATATATATCCTTAGGTACTAATCTCGAGGACGAAGCGCGAAGTATAACTGCAAGTTTAGCGTCATTAGTAACCAGCAATGTACTTACTCTGAATTGTCATTGCTATTATCGCATTTATTAAACAGGGACCTGCACCGCCACCGCACCCCTTAGAAAATGATGAAAATCGAGATGAGCCTTCATCTTTGTTGTTTTGCTAATGCCAAAAAGAGCGCACATGACGCTTTTCTCGTTTTGTCGTTTTGTCGCGTGGGTGGTATGCTAGCCGTGCAGCACCATGATATCAAGTGCACATAAAGTCCACCACGTCAATACGGAATTCCGAACCGAAACTCCGAATCAGGATTATCTACGATTTATTTCGATGGATTTTCCCCCTGCAGAATTCTGATCGGATTTGCGTAGGTAGGTACCTATCAAATCCTCGGTATACAAAATCACAATTCTGATTCGGAATTCTGAATTCTATATGTGTGTGGCGGGTCTAAATCACCACCAAATAATATTTTTTTCGAAATTCGTGTTTTCTTAATTTTTTTAATGTTATGAAGCCGTTTGTCATAAATCACAAAAATAGCTATCCAAAAAAAGTAACTTTGGTACCACTTCAGGCAATCACACACATACCTTCTAATAACAAGCTAATAACAGTAACTAGTGAAATACCGACTTATTTTTGAATATTAGGTATACCTACCTATCTACCTATCTATATTATCGGGAACAATTTTGATAACATAAACATTCTACACAAACATAATTATTCGAGGAACATCGAACTACCTTCCTTTTCCGATCGGATTGGCACACGGTCACGGTCGGTCGTCTATGCTCGACACCACTCCGCCCGCTTTTAAATTTAAACTCTATTGCTACCCGCGTAAAGATGATATCGCGCTGCGTACTTTTATTATATTCTTTTTTTATTATTATCCATGAGAATTTTATTTTTATAATAGTGTTTACAATTGTTTAATGTACTAAATGCAATTATTAAAATAAGATTTTCCTCTTACTAATCCATCTTGAACCATAAATCATGTAAATTACAGATTGAGGTACTGCTTGGAGCAATCTTTCTAATAATTGATATCTTTTGTTTATAATATAAGACATAAAGTATATATCAAAAAATATTGCCATTAAGTATTACGGCTTAGGCACCATAAACAAATTTCTAGTTTTGACGCTGCAGTTGTTACTTCAAGCATATGCAGTCGATCTAAGTTTTTAATTTTCTGATATATAAATAATAGCAATTAATTTAATGAAATGTGCAAAACCACAATGCCATAAATATTGTAGATCGGGATTGCTGCAATTAAATGCAAAATGTAAAATTTAGGACTGTTGCTGACGTAATTTTTTTTTAATTTTGTTCCATTTCTTGGAGAGGTTTGTTCTAATCTAAGATTCCGAAAAAAAAATGCAATTCTAAATTATTCCCGGGTCAACGCGTAAAATGACTGGCCATTTCGTTTGAAAATGAACACGCTGTTGTCTTATGAAATGTTTCTTTTTAATCAAAGGCAAATGTACGAACCTACTGTGGAAAATTAAATTAAATTTCAAATAATGTAGGTACCTACTGACATGATTGTGATGTTCATTCATTACATTAATGTTATTGTATTCCTTTAGACGTAGCTTTAGACATCGTAAAACAAAACGTCGACAATAATTAAGCAAGCATACATCCCATTTGAGTTAGGTCAGTGAAGTCATCACAACAAGGCAATGGTTAACATCAGACAAACCAAAAATAACTTCTACTTACTGCGGTTAAATTAACCTTCGCTTCCGTTCACTAACCGACGGTTATTTTTAAATGTCCTTTTTTTTTTACTTACACTGAGAGAAAAACTTATCCAGAAATTAAAAAACTGTTTTGTTACTGGCGTAAAAACTAATTTATAGTTATGAATACTAAAGTTCTGCTGTCATTACTGGCACAAGCAGTTTTTTACAATAGTTTAGTATTATTAAAATGTAATCCCTACAAACTAGTTTTAGTAAAGTAAAATATTACATAATAAAGTAATTCTTGCATAAATAGTGTAAATTTCACTTTACTTTAGTTATTTCCAAAATCATATTAGCTATGATTAGTAATCACAATTGTAATTTTGAATAGACAGTTTTAATAAAAGTAGAGAAACAAAAGGCATAGTTAATTCTGCAACTGCTTTGTTATTGCTACAAATAACGTCGTGTTAATTAAAACACTCGTTTGTAATAACAAGTGTTTACCTGTTATTTCGATTAACATTTTTTTATTAATTTTGACCAACCTCCTTTGTAATTCCTAGTGTTCCCATAGTTCTTTTTATGACGCTTGTCTCTTATAACCAGCTTATGATTAGTTATATTTACTACAAACATTTCATCGTAATAACTGCAGGGAATTTTGTCATTTCTAGTTTCTCCTTTCTTCTTTCAATAAGCCATTTTTGTGATTTTAAACAAACTAATTTTGAATTTAATACCAGTTTGGTAATATTTAAAACTTTTTGAGATTGCTGACTTTCTGAATTGTCATATTAATTTCATTTCGTTTTCACCTCCCGGCCGGATTAGACGAATTGTTATCATCTCTAAAGTGATCATAACAGTAACAGTGAAGTGAAGTGTTTAGTTTTATTAAATTAAGTGTCCTAAATTTGGAATCGTTGACTGTCTTGAACTAAATATTAAAAAATTATATAATAAGATGATGGCAACTAAAGTTTCCAGCCAGATGAATCTGGAAACGGACATGGATCAGCTCACTAGCGATTTACTGACAAACTTGGGACTAAATGTTTATGTCAGAGCTTTTTGTGGTAAGTAAAGTGTGTGTATTTATTCATTTATAGTGTGATAGGTAGGCACTTTTTTTTTTTTTTATTAACTATGGGTTTGCTCTTGACCTCAATCCAGTCCTCAGGACGAAGATGGGGTCGTAGATGTAGCGAGCTAACCCAGAAGATGCCGATGCAGATGATGTAGGTACGTACTAATGTAACTTTATAGGCAAGATCAAGGAAGGAAAAGATCTATGTTATCTCTTACTAACCATATCATTTCTGCCAAAAGTGCATAAGTAAATATAAATATTTCTATGTCCTTCATGTCATATCTATTTTCTTCTCAACCTGACATGAATGTTTAAAAAATTCACTTGACCGCCCTTTCATATTTATTAATGATTGCAGAAGGCAAGGAAGATGCTGGGATACTAAGGCTTCTATCAGATGATGAGACATCCTAGCTTATACCAGTACCTGGAGACAAGGCTAGATTTAAAGTTAACCTAGCCAATTGGAAGCAACCAATCGACAATTTAAATAACGTAGATCCCTGGACTTAACACCAAATGTGAGTTCTTTCCCATATATTCCCTAAATAGAATAGATTTTTATGATCAATGTGTTTTTAATTATCTATCTGAGATTACTAGTAAGAGCGTCCATTTTAGGCGTTACTTTGTTCGTATTGATTCTGAATACTTAGTACCTAGCTGTAGGTTGGCATACCTACATTTTTTGGAGTTGGATGCCATCTTTGGCTATACTGATCTAGTAACTGCCAGACATCATGATCAGTATCAATATCTAGATTAAAATAAATATAAATAATGTATTTATTTAATCGTTATTTTTTCAGAACCCGCGTCGCCTGATGCTTTAAATAACGCCAGTCTGCCACAACTACCGTACTGGACTTTCAGCGTGCCGTTAAAGGAAAAAAAGAAATCGCTGTGGCTTATAAATTATGTAGGTACTTAGATAGTAATCTGTTGTAAAAACTGAAATGAAAATAAACTACATTAACTATTATTTTAAGTTTCATTTGAACACAATTACCTATACCTTATAATTTAGTGGAGTTGTTATAACAAATCGTTTTACTAGGTATCACAACTTTCTTCTGTATTCTTTATTCTGTATTTCTTTACAGCATATACATAATAATATGTATATACACTTTTATACGAGGTGTTTTTCAGTAGCTAGGAAAGAACGCAATAACCTGAATACTGATACGTTCTTGCTAGCAACTGAAAAGGTACTGTAGAAACATGTACATGTTATGTACAAGGTGTAACAAAACACCCTAGTAATACTTAAGGGGGTGCTTTAGACCATTAAACTGAACAACTTTCACTATGGACCCAACTTTGAAATCGAAAAAAAGTTGGCTCCTTAGTAAAAGTTGTTCATTTTGATGGTCTGAAGCACCCCCTTAAGTATTACTAGGGTGTTTTGTTACACCCTGTATAATGTTGTAAAGAATACAGGGGAAAGTTGTGATATCTAGTATAACGATTTTGTTGTAACAATGCTACAATCTTGTAAAAATTACTCATTGTTTAGTAATATCAAGTAGGAACTCATTAGAAATTGTAAAAGTACAAGCTAGAAATTAGACTGCATTTTCTAAAAAACACTAAATTGTTTAGTAAGAACAAGCACTATGTTTCGGAATTATAAAAGTGCAAACTAGTATTTACAAAATGGTCAATTGCATTTAAATAATCGTTTAGTAAAATCAAGTAAGACATCGTAGATATCGTAAAGTAGTTTCTAAAATTAAGTTTAAAGACAACTAGTAAGTGCTATCGTTTTATTTGTAGATAATGAACGACTCCATGTTTTTACAAAACGGTTTATATATTCTGTACATCAAAATTTGGAGGATTACTGTTTCATTTTAGAAATTACAAAACACTTTGTCTTAACTGTGACGTCATCATGACGTCATCGTTTTGAGGATTAGTATTGTGCGTTAAAAATTACTAAACGCTCACTACACTAATTACTAAATACAATAACTAAAAACGACTCCTTCTTATTACAAAACTTTTGTTGTCGTGGGATCTGCAAATATTTATTTAATAATTAGTGAATTTTTGTAATAACAAATGAAGTTTTCTCTCAGTGTAATGAAAGCAGTTAAACACTTCTCATGTGGATACAGGGTGTAAAATTAAATGGGACAGTCACTTAAAGGGGTGCTTCATACAATCAAACTGAACAACTGTTTCTATGGAACCAATATCAAAATCGCGAAAAAAAAAATCTACTGTTCTACTCTACCTTTTAAGGTCCAAAAGATTCCCTTTAGCGTGGACGGAAGGACAGTATAGGCTTATGAATAGGGTCCCGTAATCCCGTTGGCACCATTTGGGTACGGAGTACGGAACCCTAACATTTTTTTTTTATTTAGTCTCTGAATTCTTAATCACCAAAAGTTCAGAAAATGCCTTTTAAAGGAAATCATACTTAGGTATATGAAACGTGTGGTGTCGGCTAAGAATAGCACCACCCCATTTCCTCCCGTGGGTGTCGTAAAAGGCGACTAAGGGATCTACCGGAGGATGGGCAGCAGCATCCTCTGAGTACACAGACACACATTCAATCCAACTGCGATCGCCAACCCGCCTGCCAAGCGTGGCGATTATGGCAAATCCCCCCATTTTGGGGGAGGCCTATGTCCAGCAGTGGACGTCTATCGGCTGATATGATGATATGAAACTATCATCATCATCATCATCATTATTTTCAGCCCATATCTACCCACGCAGGGCATAAGCCTCCTCCCTATTTTGTCATCCTTCTCGGTCCTGTGCCAGTCGCATCCAGGTCTTGCCGATACTTTTCCAGATGTCGTCAATGTACCTGGCTGCCGGACGACCTACTTCTCTTTTGCCTAATCTATCATAATTCATATCACATGTACACCACTAGTTTTTTCTCAAACATGCTTGGAAATGTGAACATTATTTTGACAACCTTCTTCGAGATAAATCGAAATTGGCCAAATACATGCGCGCAGCGGCCGGCAATGTTGTATGAAAATCCATATCTGTCGTGTTTAGCGGCCAAATAAATTACATACTAAACTCATATCTGTCGTGTAATTTAAAAATGGAACGATCTTTTACTCCGAAACATGGCGACCAAGGACTCATCAAAGGTTTTATTTAAATTTCGAACTAGCTTGCAAATAGTAAGCTGTTTATTGAAAAAAAAAAATTGTTCGTTGTTCGTCATTGATTTTGAAAAGAGTTTTAATTTCCGCGAATTATTTGAGGAAATTTATTGTTTTCATTTCCGCGCATTATTTGAGAAAAGTACTATACAAGCCTTGGCCACAACTAGGCATTGATGGACTTACGTATGTGTGCCTCGGCTTCGCCTCGGCCCACATTTGCACGTTCGTCCATCAATGCCTCTGTTGCTGGCCGCTGCAGTAATGTACTATTAATTACTAACATTACTTTAAGGGTGTATTCAGACCATGAATCTAAACAACTTTCCCAAAGAAACATGGGTCGACACTTGGCCGGTTTTTAGTATTTGTTGTTATTCTGTAGAGTTTGCTCTATAATCATACTAAGTTTGACGCTTGTATGTATTACCGTTTTTACTATAGAGCGTGAAGAAAAAACGTTGATAAAAACTAGTTTCTTGTTGAAAACCCCCTTAATTTTTAACTTTCTGCCATTTTTATTATTTGTAAACAAATCCGCCGCAATAACGCATAATTTGAGAAAATTTCAACTATCTAGCTATTACGGTTCAAAAGTTACAGCCCTAAATAGGTAGGACGGACGGACGGACGGACGGACGGACAACGTAGGCTTAGTAATAGGGTCCCGTTTTCACCCTTTGGGTACGGAACCCTCAAAACTAGTGGTGTATAATGAAACTATCCCATGGGATAAATACTTAGGTAGGTACAGATTTTTGTTCGTATTACTTACCTATGTTGTAAAGTTCCCAAGTCAAACCCTCATTCAGTGTCCATAAAAGCTTGAAGTAGGCAAAAGAGCACCCAGTTTTCTTACAAGGAATCTTTTAACAAGAAAACTCATCAGCATTATCACGACTCTCGATCTGCCAGGAGCTCCAGTCCGTTCCCTTTTGCTGTCCCGGGTATCAAGCCATATTCTTAGCTATTCCTTGGATATAAGAGCTTTGTTTGGGGACTTCGTATTAAGCAGGAACACGTGTTTTTAGCTTCACTATGTCCCGGGAAGCAAGCCAATTTCTTACTTATTATTTGGGTGTAAGAGCTTTGTTTGGGGACTTCATATTAAGCAGGAACACGTGTTTTTAGCTTCACTATGTCCCGGGAAGCAAGCCAATTTCTTACTTATTATTTGGGTGTAAGAGCTTTGTTTGGGGACTTCGTATTAAGCAGGAACACGTGTTATTAGCTTCACTATGTCCCGGGAAGCAAGCCAATTTCTTACTTATTGCTTATGGTATTAAGGTTATGTTAGGTGTTTTCTTAGTTGGCCAGGAACCAGGGGGAAGGGAATAAGTCTGGAAAATGTAACTTTGCACTTGATAAAACGATATTCTTTGGAAGTTTTTGAATAAGATAATGCGGTGATGGTATCTTGAGGTGGTTAACGTTTGTTAGGCAAGTATATGTATTAAAAAGAACTTATATTATATTTGCAAGTAAATAATCTACAGGGTGAAATTGATATCATTAGCATCCTTTTAAACTAAGAGTCTACCCATCAAACTGAACAACTTTCACAATGGGAGCAAACCGATCGGAGCAAAAAAATAATCAGCTGTTCCATACTAAACTGCGATGCCTACGTAAAAATTGTTCAGTTTGATGGGTAGACTCTTAGTTTAAAAGGATGCTAATGATATCAATTTCCCCGTATAGTGAACCTTGCTTACCACTGTCGTGTCGAGTTGTGTTTGAGTTGTTGCAAAGTTTTTGTTCTCTTCGGGAATGTTCTTCTGTTCTACGGACATGATTCATATACGATCGATTACTATAAAAAACTGACGCAAAATTTATTTCTCATAGATCTTCGCAAATATTTCAATTTAAAAACCAATTAAGTAAGTACCTGAAGAAAGGCTTTCCTCGTAACGTTTTTGTATCATAAAGTTCATGGCAGGTACCTACTTACCGTATTCATCTATTCAGCTATTCTTCAAACATAAACTTTGCTGAAGGATTCTGTTAAAATAAATAATTATAAAAGTTTGTTACGATATAGCTGCTGACCTGATGAATTTTTCTCAGGTTTGGAAATGATTAATTGTTTTACAAAAACCTGAAAATTTTGCAAACTTTTTACTTCGAAACGTTTTAGGTTACCCTACAGAAAAAGGCTCTGTACTTAAAATCAAATGGGGCCTTTTGGAGTACGAGTCTGAGCCCGAAGGTCCGAAATGATTTGGCCGAGAAAGCTACTCAATATAATCTAAGAAAACAAACGACAAAATTACAGCATAGCTCAATGAAATAAAGTATAAAGTGCTCCCCAGAAATCATGTTAAAACTACATATAATACCCTATAACTACCTGATACTTAAATATGGCCCGTGACTATCCCTTACATGCTCTATCTAGGTATTAAATAATACCTAGTATATAGGTAGTATGTACATACTCTGTGGTATGCAGGGTGCATTTTGCTCATTTCCTATAGGTTTCTTAGGGAAAGTTGATCAGTATCGTGAAGGTTTCCCTGACTGAACGACCTTGTCTCTTTCAGAGCCACCTCACCTCTATTTTTGACTGGCTTGTCCTTCATTATGTCACAGTGGGGCCTTCTAATCCAAGGAAATCACATTCTAAAATCATAAGAATTCACCCCAAATTCGACAATTATCTAATTAACTCATTAAATATTGGTGTTAATTTTTATTTGCAAAATAGCAATTTTAGATCTTAATATTACCTACACTAGGGTGTGTGTCTCAAGTAATTGTGACTTCAACTTAAAAAGTAGATGCACATAATACAGATTTTTTCCAATATTTAGGCTTTCCTTTGAACACAGGTTTCATATTTATTTTATGGAAAAATAATAAATATGATCTATAGCAAGTAAAGCCGAGATTTTGAAGAAAATTTGCTACACTTTTCAATCATTTGTATGTCTTTTAAATAAGGAGAAGATAGCTTCTAAAAACCAGTAAAATATGGCCCGAGCCGCGTTTACCTATGCTATGGGGAGCCTCATTGTCTACCCTCACCGTATAATAATAATCTTTATTAAGTAGGTTTTTTCCTAATTTTTTTTTATCTTTTAACCCTAAGATTATGTCAGCCCCATCGAGCCTAAACCTTGACTCTACAAAACAATAAAATGAAAACCTAACACTTCCTAATAGACGGTCCTGGCAAAAACAAATCACTTACTTGTAGAGTAATAATATACCATCATGTCATGACCCACCATGGTCCTCAGCTGAACAAGTCTAATAGGCCTCTCCCTATTTGTTGCCCCATCTGCATCTGTTTGCTGTCCCACTCTACGTTTTGGCATGTTAATGATAAATGGAGGGACGCGGATCCCTTCCTCATCTTATCTTCATGGAAACTATAAAATTCACATCTAAATCCGCTCAGTGCTTTTGAAATGTATACAGAGATACAGGGTGTTCCGGTGTTCCATTCATTCGTAACAATACAACACAACACAAAGATTCGTCTGTCGGCGTGTTTTGTTTCTAGAAATGTTCTTCATTTCCCAAAGGTTTTCTCGTTTTGTTCTTACGTGCAATTTTCGAAAATCTCTTAGCGAAAGCATGGCGAGACTAATTCTCCAGCCTCCAGCAGCAGCATTATTGTCCATGGCATTAAGCTACTTACCTATAGAAACAGTGATAGATTATCCCTTAGCCACCTCCTGTGGCCACCTCATACCATTCCTATACACACAAACTAGAGCTTGATACCTACACACCATTTGATTTTGACTTTGATTTTGTTCCATAAAACAGCTGAATTAGATGTACAGGCATCAAATTCAAATATTTCATTATACTTAGATAGCTTTTTGACGTAATTTTTTGACTCTACCACCGAGTCGGAAGGTGTTCAGTTGAGAGAAGATATCTGTTATTTTTTTCGCGATTTCGACGTTTGTCTCAAAGAGAAAGTTGTTCAGTTTGATGGTCTGATCATTCTTCGATCATACCCTTAAAAAAGTGTCAGCATATTAAGAAGGACCCTATACAGGGTGTTACAAAAGTAAAAAGAAACATTTCAATCTTTTATTTGGACCATCAAACTGAACAACTTTCACTATGGGACCAACATCGAAATCGCGAAAAAAAAATTTATCGCATACATTTAGCTCGAGTAGATGTGTAGTTTAGTATGGAACATCGCAAACGTATCGCATCATGGCGATTATGGCAAATCTCCCCATTTTGGGGGAGGCCTATGTCCAGCAGTGGACGTCTATCGGCTGATATGATGATGATGATGATGGAACAAAAGATTTTTTTCGCGATTTCTATATTGGTCCCGTAGTTGTCCAGTTTGATGGTCTTAACCACCCCATAAAATTTTTATTTGTATTTTTGTAACACCCTGTATGTACTGTATACAGGGTGTTACAAAAATACAAATAAAAATTTTATGGGGTGGTTGTATAAAATTTCACTTGCTACATATTTTTCCCAACGATATGGCTGACGTTAAAATATTTATAAACATTAACCCTATTATCGATAAGGCTAAACATTTGCTTCACGATATTACACCTTATTCCACTAGGTTAGAGGTTGCAGGAGAGGTTACATGGATAATAAGCAAGGTCGTTAGTATGCAGAAAGCAACAGCTTTGGCGCATTACGTGACTATGTTGGCAATTTCAACCAAAAGGGTTTAGTTTTCTATCAGAGTGTACGTAGCAGAGAATTACTTACCTACTTCACCCTACTTCAACCACCCTTTCTTCTTTCACCTATGTCAAGATCAAGATTCTATTATAATTCTGGCTGGATTTATTAGCCACTAGCTACATAGTATGATCCTATGGCGCCTAAACTTAATTATGAGAAGAAATCTTTCTCGCGTTTGCCAGGGTGCTGCGACAGGACTTAGAGCCCGAGTATATTTTTTAATTCCTTACTAATTCCATTGGAATATTATGTCTCATCGCCTGAACAAAACTTGGAGAAATCATGCGGTGGGATCATTGGTGGGATCTAGGATTATTAATCCAGAACACATCGAAACAGGAATAGCGAAATGATCTATATCATCATAGAACTTATTTATCAAAACAATGTCACAAATTACAATATTAAAATTACAAAATAAACTAAACAATCAATTTTAAATTTGGCAACACATCGGAAACCGTTCAGCTGTTTATGCGTAAAAACCTTAAAAATATACAGAGCTAGTAAACTTCGTCAGAAACCTTAACATTCATAATACCTACCTTAGGATCTTACTTTCTCGTTTACAAAGTTTTCTATAGCTTTTTGTCATGAAAAATAATTCCGCTGCTGGAAAATTAGTCAGGAAATCGTTTCGCTAGCAATTTTTTTTTCGAAAATTACTTACACGAGAGAACAGCACCGGAAAACCTTAGGGAAATCTTGAAGAGCTGCTGAAGCTTCAAATCCTTTACATCACGACTGTAATCCCTTTCGGGATGGTTGTTACAACCACCAACAACCACAGCTACAGATTATCAATGACAAATGTCCAAGATGTTTATTTATTTATCTCGTCTATTCCAGCGGCGTCTCACCCAGAAGTACAGCATAGCAGTCGGTGTTCCAACACTCGTCATCCGCGGCCGAGGGGTCCGAGACGCGCTCCTCAACGATCCCCTGGGGGAACGGTTCCCCTGGCCCGCTCCCCCGCTACAAGAGGTGCTACGAGGGGTACAACTACAAGGCGCAGAGGGGAGCAAGCTGTATGAGGAGCTACCTGATGGCGTCAGAGTTTTCTATTTTGCTGCTCATTGGGTGAGCCGATTTTCTTTTTGCCTATAAAATTATCAGAATACCTACTAATGAACTAAACAAGTTTCTGCATGGGACCTGAAGTCGAAATCACAAAACATACAAAACTGTAATCCTACTCGGCCCAAATGTAGGGACTGCTGATTTCTTTTTTCGTGATTGCGACTTTGGTTCCGTAGAGAACGTTGTTTAATTTGGTGGTCTGATCATCTTAAAAAACCCTTAGCATATTAAGAAAGACCCTGTATAGCTCTCCGGGGCTGAGAGTGGCAGAGTTCTCGAGCGGCGACCGCGTCCCGGAAAGCGCAGCGTGGGTAGACCCCTCACACGGTGAACTGACGACCTGGTGAAGACGAGGCGGAAACCCGTTGGATGAGGGCAGCACAGGACCGGTCGTTGCGATCCTTGGGGGAGGCCTATGTCCAGCAGTGGAGGTCCATTGGCTGTGATGATGACGATGATTGATGTGTTCTACTTGTAAAGATAGATCAATTAATTATAATTTATCCCTGTCCACAGTGTCCACCATGCCGAGCGTTCTCACCGGGTCTCTGCGCGGCGTTGTCGGCGGTGCGCAAGCGCAGGGCTAAGTACGCCAACACGCAGCTCATACTCGTCTCCAGCGACAGGTGAGGAACTCACCTTGTATACGTCTACAATAATGTATGCTTCGCTAGAAAGTCCCAATTATGCTCGATAGGTGTACGGCTTGGCAAGAAGCCCTCTAGTTCGGCAGATTGTTTGATGTGGTGGCAGGTGGAACTACCTAATAATTTTTAGAATCTACAATGCGTGCAAAGAAAATGGCGCCCTCTTTTTCCAAACTCTTTTTTGCCAAGCGGTACCAGCTAGTTCCAGTTCCTGCAATTTCATAAAAAGCCTAAGAAAAACCAGACAAATGTAGGACTTATATTTTACTTTACTTGTTTGTCCTATTGTTTAAATGTATCTACAGAAGTAGGGGAGCAATAGTGCTATTGTTTCAGAGTCGTCTACAATAAATACTGCTATTATACCGCATTATTCTAAATACACAACATTCATATAATTTTATACCAAACAAACAGTGTAAGTGGAAGGAAGAAAAATGAAATATTCATCACGTCGGGATGGCGAGATGCCCCGAAGATGTTGTTAAGACAAATTGAATACAATTTGTTTTGCTAAGACAACCCGACTGAATTGATCGTCTTGTTTTTATTTTCCGCACCAATTGAGGACGGGGTATTGAATAGAATAATAATTGTATTCTAATGTGCCTTAATTTACTTCTATCCTACTTTTCATCATGTGAAATACAAAGCTCTATGGTGGAATTTCAACGGTAGGTAACAATTCATAATTGCTATAGGACCTCCTACAGTTTCGAACTCGATTTAAAGTTAGATAGATCCGTATGGTGTCGGCTAAGAATAGCACCATCCCATTTCCTCCCGTGGGTGTCGTAAAAGGCGACTAAGGGATCTAGCGGAGGATGGGCAGCAGCATCCTCTGAGTACTCACATTCAATCTAACTGCGATCGCCAACTCGCCTGCCAAGCGTGGCGATTATGGCACATCCCCCCATTTTTGGGGGAGGCTTATGTCCAGCAGTGGACGTCAATCGGCTGATATGATGATGATGAGATATAAATGTATAGGATTCGCTATGGTAATAGCGGACAAACAATTTGATCAATTATTAGCGATCACCAGAAGTGAGATGGATATAAGATTAAGCAGATCAAGATGTTTAGAGCGAGATCTGGACCAGCATATTGGAGTATTTGGCCTATGATCCGCTCGTAGGAGGCCTTTGGCACGGTATATGAAAGACCCTGTCCCCCCAATAATTTTAATGTCACTCCCTCTGGCAGGAAGTGTGAAAGAAAATGCAGGCAATGCCAATGGCGTAGTCCTGTCTCGCTCGCAACAAAAAAACGCATGGGAAAACATGCTTACCTCTTCTTTTCAATTTAATGACAGCTTAGTATACAAGTGTGCCTTTGGCATGCACTGGGACCGAGAAGCGCAAGAGTGATATCATGGGGTGCCAGACAGAAACCTAAATCGCGCTATCAAAGTTTCAACCGCCAGTCCACCGGCCAGTTCCCATATCAAGCATCACAACAGTAACTTTGGAAGATCTTCCCTTTCAAAATAGAGGAGCATCCGCCTCGTATCTATAAGTACAGTTTTTATAAGTACAACTTAAACGCGTTACATACTTCTTGCTTCATGGCCGTGCTTCTGACCAACTTTTACGATGGGACCAACGGTGAAATCGCGAAAACATGTTTTATAGCTAGGTACATTTTGGTCGATTAACTATTGACATTTTCTATACTTTTTTTTCGCCATTTCGATGTAATGAAATTTGTTCAGTTTGTCGGTCCGAAACACCTGGCTAGTCCCTGTTCAATATGTAGGTATACGCATTTAATTGTACCTACACCTTGTATAAATTTTCATTATTACTTATTTTAATTTACCTTTCATATTAAAATACGCAGTTATTTAAATCAGTTCGACTGTGAACAAAAACATCGACAGCTCTGCTGGGCAAGAATTTCACTCATTAAAATTCAGAGATTCCCGCACCCTCTATCGCCCTGGACAGTTATTTCAATGAATTACGCAAAGATTCAACATTTTATCCCGCCTGGCATCCCCTTGCAATTTACATTTTTCCCCTATCTCCTTAATTCACCTGGGTCTGTTATTTATCAGCATGTTTTATGAAGAGTAATGAAAGGATGAAAGAAAATAAGTATATTGCTATATTAACCAAGTTAACACAGAAAATATTGCAAACAAAGTATAATAAAACCGGTCAAATGCGAGTCGGGCTACTCGCGCACCGAGGCCGAGGGTTCCGTGCCACACCACCACAGAACACAACATTATTAACTTAGAAAAAAAACGTTTTTTGTTCGGGACCTTTAGCGCAAGACCGACTCACACTTGGCCGGTTTTTAGTATTTATTGTTATTCTCTCTATAATCACACTAAGTTTGACGCTTGTATGTGTTACCGTTTTTACGATAGAGCGTGAAGAAAAAACGTTGATAAAAACTAGTTTCTTGTTGAGAGCCCCCCTTAATTTTTAACTTTTTGTCATTTTTATTATTTGTTAACAAATCCGCCGTAATAACGCATAATCTGAAAAATTTCAACTATCTGGACAGACGGACGGACGGACGGACAACGTAGGCTTAAGTAATAGGGTCCCGTTTTCACCATTTGGGTACGGAACCCTAACAAATTTACAAATGCACAGGAAAATTTCTGCATTTAAACGAAGCGGAAAACAGCGAAAATTCTTTTTGTAGCGTACGGGGGCGTGGACAATTAAATTGAGCTACAAACGGGAACGAAAGCTCAAAATGAAAAGGTGGCAACGTGGAAACCCATGACCGCCATTTGCTTTGCCGTCAATGGCCGCCATTTCCACTTTACCGCCATTTTTCAACAGTCATTACATTTTCCCGCCACCTTTATGGATGCGTTCATAAAACAACATTTTATTTATTTACCCAAATGCATAAGATTGCAAAATGCTATAAAAATTGAGAGTTTGTAGAAAAAGTTAAAGTTTGTAGAAGGTTTGTAGGTACTAAAACAGATTTATTTGTGTGTTTGGTTTCCTCTGACCCTTTCTAGTGTAAATATTTAAATGGAGACCTTTCCTTTTCTTCGCACGGACGTCGAAACTGCGGTCGCGTCATGTCGCACAAATCCCCCATCACTCTGAAAATGAGAAAGTGGAAAATAAATTTTGTTTTTCTCCGTACCGTGGTACCGTGCACAAAATCACATCGATGCGATAAATTTTCGAAACTCTCCAGTGGAGAGTCTTCACATTACCATATCCACAGATCACAAAAACTAAAAGCCATATCACTGCACGAAAGTTAGCCAATAGTTGTAGGTACTCTTTATAATATACCGTGCCAATAGCTTGAGAAAAGTACATAAGTAACTGCTAATTCTAAACGGTCGAACTCGAAGCCACAATCAAATGACAGGGGCGGATCCAGCGCTCAAAAAAGGTTGTGGGCACAGCCACTCGAAAATTGGCCAAGTGCGGGTGATCGGATCGATACACATTGCTTTTCTACAAATAGGAGACGTTTTTCAAAATGACGGTCCGGCCAAGGCCCAATAGATCGGGATCCGGTGACGAGGTCCGTATACCAATCGAGCTCATCCATAATTCAGTTTTCATGCAATAGTTTACTATTAGAAGATGCGAAAAAACTTGGTCGGCCGACCCCTATCCTGGTGGGTTTTGTGTAGGAGGGTGACTAGTAACCTCTCTGAGACGAGACTAATTACCCATCGAGCTCATGAACCAAATTATGCTTATCCGATTGGACTTTATTAGTGTTACGAAGTACACTCGGTCGTCCGCCGGATATCCTGGCAGGTAGTGCTGGCCAACCAAAAATGGTGGTCAAATTTTGGAGTACTTCTCACCCATCGAGCTCATGGATGAAATGTATGCCAAATCAAAGGTTAGACCTTTACCTTCAATATTTCATCGGTCGTCCTGGCCGAAACCTGGTGGGTTCTGGTGGCCAACCAGATTTATCTGTCAAAGTAAGATCATGCGTTTTCACGTTTATATGAATAAATAATAATAATAATAATAAATATCTTGGACAATGTCACACAAATTATCTAGTCACATTTAAAGTACCAGAATCTAGCCTGGACTTGTATTATGATGACTAGACAACGATATAGAATACATATATAAATACAAACATCCATGACTCGGGTACAAATATTCATATTCATCATACAAATATTTGTCCCTTACGGGATTCGAACCCGCGACCCTCGGCACAGCAGTCAGGTTCACTACCGACTGTGCTACCGGGCCGTCAACTTATTTACCTGATATATGCAGTTCTTTTAGCATGAACGTGAACGGTTGTATGGTTTAAAAGTATTTATAAAAAAAACTTGAAAAAAAAAAATTACCGTGTCGATAAATGAGACATCAAATAAAATTTTTTTTTTCGATATAACTTCGTCATTTCTAAACTGATTTGGCTGATTGTTTTATTTTACAAAAATATATATTCAAGAGTTCATTCCACTAAAATTTGGTGATGATCTGATGAAGCGTTTCGAAGATGTTCAATGTTTTAAGTGGGTCAGATTTTACTACAAAAAATATCCAACCAAATTGATTCTTTAACGAGAATAATAATTGAGTTCTATTAATGATTCTTTCTAAAATGAAATTTGCTCTCTTAAGAGATGTCTATATAATAAAATAAACTAGTAATACCGCGGCGTTGCTTTCAAAAATGAAGTTGAAAAAAAATGTTTCGTCAAGTAAAAGCTACCTATGTTTATGTGGATGATCTAATTTAGTACGTACCTATATTAGTTCTAAAATAATTAGCTAAAACTGTTTAAAGGGATGATTGGATCATCAAACTGAACAACTTTCTTTATGGGACTAACATCGAAAACGCGAAAAAAATCTGCTGTCCCATACAAAACTGCAAACTTACTCGACTGGAATCGGAATGTATGAGACAGCAGTTTTTTAGCGATTTCGATTTTGAACCCATAATAAAAGTTGTTCAGTTTGATGATCCAATCATCCCTTTAAACAGTTTTAGCTAATTATTTTAGAACTAATATAGGTACGTACTAAATTAGATCATCCACATAAACATAGGTAGCTTTTACTTGACGAAACATTTTTTTTCAACTTCATTTTTGAAAGCAACGCCGCGGTATTACTAGTTTATTTTATTATATAGACATCTGTTAAGAGAGCAAATTTCATTTTAGAAAGAATCATTAATAGAACTCAATTATTATTCTCGTTAAAGAATCAATTTGGTTGGATATTTTTTGTAGTAAAATCTGACCCACTTAAAACATTGAACATCTTCGAAACGCTTCATCAGATCTTCACCAAATTTTAGTGGCATGAACTCTTGAATATATATTTTTGTAAAATAAAACAATCAGCCAAATCAGTTTAGAAATGACGAAGTTATATCGAAAAAAAAAAATTTATTTGATGTCTCATTTATCGACACGGTAATTTTTTTTTTTCAAGTTTTTTTTATAAATACTTTTAAACCATACAACCGTTCACGTTCATGCTAAAAGAACTGCATATATCAGGTAAATAAAGTATTTATTCATATAAACGTGAAAACGCATGATCTTACTTTGACAGATAAATCTGGTTGGCCACCAGAACCCACCAGGTTTCGGCCAGGACGACCGATGAAATATTGAAGGTAAAGGTCTAACCTTTGATTTGGCATACATTTCATCCATGAGCTCGATGGGTGAGAAGTACTCCAAAATTTGACCACCATTTTTGGTTGGCCAGCACTACCTGCCAGGATATCCGGCGGACGACCGAGTGTACTTCGTAACACTAATAAAGTCCAATCGGATAAGCATAATTTGGTTCATGAGCTCGATGGGTAATTAGTCTCGTCTCAGAGAGGTTACTAGTCACCCTCCTACACAAAACCCACCAGGATAGGGGTCGGCCGACCAAGTTTTTTCGCATCTTCTAATAGTAAACTATTGCATGAAAACTGAATTATGGATGAGCTCGATTGGTATACGGACCTCGTCACCGGATCCCGATCTACAACCTTTGTAGTCAAGAGCACGTCAAGCTTGACACTTTGGACTTTGTACCGTTTTTATTTAGTGCGCCATAAGCGTTACAATCGAACTGCAAGTGTAATATTCCGAGAGATAAGTGTACTTTTTGCAACCATCAGCAGCAAGGCTGATTCAGTGTTCATGGGGTGTAGAGCTTCTCTGTGATGGGGATGGACCAGGTCTGTCTGCATAACTCCAGTCGGTTTAGGAGCTACTGATGATTAAAGGTCTGTAAAATTTTTTTGATCAGCTACAAGGCTGATCGTATGTTATTGTTGTAGTATGCACTGTAGCTATGTGAACAGTACAAAAACTGACATGGTTCATCAGTCGGTTTAGGAGATACAGCCGTTCAAAGGTCGGAACTTTGACTGGCTGTATCTCCTAAACCGACTGACAGAACTTAACAGTTTTTGTACTGTTCACATAGCTACAGTGCATACTACAACAATATCATACGATCAGCCGTGCAGCTGATCCTTAATTTTTTACAGACCTTTAATCATCACTAACTCCTAAACCGACTGGAATTATGCAGGCAGACCTGGTCCATCCCCATCACAGAGATACTCTACACCCTATAAACACTGAATCAGCCTTGCTGCTGATGGTTGCAAAAAGTACACTTATCTCTTATACTATAAAGCTTGATATGCTCTTGACTGACGTATAGGCAGTCCATGCGGGGCGCAAAATTATTAGTCCGTTTGCTCACGAAAATTACAAAAGTACCTAAACGTGTGTTAAATTCCAAATTACATTATCACAATCTACTCTAAACTACTGAACCGATTTTTATGAAACTTTTACAGAGTGAAAGCCTATCAATCTCAATTTTATTAGAGTTCAGTCCACAACAGTGGATGAGGTAGTTAATTATAATACTAGGTACAATCACAAATAAAATGTATGTCAGAGGGATTTTAAAGACTCCTAGCATATACTATTGTAAGTATGCACATTTTCACCAGTAGTGTCGAAACTCTGTCCAGGGGGTCTACCCGGACATTCAAATTTCGCAATTGCGTGAAAGTTTTCGTTCCAATGTCAACTCTATTACATTGAAGTTCGGGCCGAAACGGCCGTGATATATCGAAAATCGAAAGTCCGGGTACAGGACCAGTATGAAAGATCTCGTCGCCACTTTTATATGGAAATCCGTAATTTTCTTCACGTGCCTTCCTTTGCCCATCCTCCCGACCGAACTAACCCTTCCGCCCCTGTAGGTTTTCAAAACAAATCCCTGAAATCATCCCTATCCACGCATAAATGTATCCACAATGTTCTGCCCTTTGATGTCGTCACTTGAGTCATACATACGATATTGTGTCTATTCCTTTGTGAGTCCCACGCGTTTGGATTACCGCACTCGGTGGAAAGATCCTTTGTAACTATTGAGAGTGAGGGTTCCGTAATTATTTTTAATAGCTTTGTCTGGGGTTCAGATGGGGTTCGAGGTGTAGAAAATGTAGAAATTATAAGAGATAGGACTGGAGGATTTGTTGATACAAGATATGTTTTTTGATTAAAGTACCTATATTCCTGACTTGACATAAACATAACATAAATATTCTTGACTCAGACTCATACAGACAGACTCAGACTCTCTCTTCTTCTCTTCTCTTTCTTCTTTTCTCTTTCTTTCAACTTGGTTGGGAAGTTACGCGTCGTCGGTAGATACATTTTTTTCATCTCTCGAACTCTGAAAGTATTTCAGTTTATCTAAGAAGCAGGTGGAAAGTGACAAGTGATACATTTCCTTCCTAGGGCGGAAAAGTAATCCTACTTATACAGGGTGTAACATAAAATGGGACAGTTACTTAAAGGGGTGCTTCAGACCATCAAACTGAACAACTTTCGCTATGGGACCAATATTGAAATCGCGGAAAAAAAATCGGCTGTCCCATACAAAACTGCAAACTTAACTCGACTGAAATGTATGGGACAGCCGATTTTTTTTTCGCGATTTCAATATTGGTCCCATAGCGAAAGTTGTTCAGTTTGATGGTCTGAAGCACCCCTTTAAGTAACTGTCCCATTTTATATTACACCCTGTATAATATTATAAACGCGAATGTTTGTTTGGATGTATGGATGTTTGTTACTCTTTATTGCTAAAATGGCTGACCGATTTCGATGAAACTTGGCATATTGATAGTTCTTTTCCCAGAATAACACATAGGCTACATAATATCATATATCCACGCAGACGGAGTAGTGGGCAAAAGGTAGCTTAAAATAAAAATCTTCGTCTATACTGAGCAAAGGCAGAAACCGCACTTTGATAAAATTATATATCAGGGCCCCTACCCGCATATTCGAACTTCGCAATTGCGTAAACATTTTCGTTCTAATGTCAACCCTATTCCAATGAAGTGCGGACCGAAACAGTGGCGATATAGCGAACATCGAAAGTGCGGGTACACTGAGAGAAAAACTTATCCAGAAATTAAAAAACCGTTTTGTTACTGGCGTAAAAACTAATTTATAGTTATGAATACTAAAGTTCTGCTGTCATTAGTGGCACAAGCAGTTTTTTACACTAGTTTAGTATTATTAAAATGTAATCCCTACAAACTAGTTTTAGTAACGTAAAATATTACATAATAAAGTAATTCTTGCATAAATAGTGTAAGTTTCACTTTACTTTAGTTATTTCCATAATCATATTAGCTATGATTAGTAATCACAATTGTAATTTTGAATAGACAGTTTTAATAAAAGTAGAGAAGCAAAAAGCATAGTTAATTCTGCAACTGCTTTGTTTTTCCTATAAATAACGTCATGTTAATTAAAACACTCGTTTGTAATAACAAGTGTTTACCTGTTATTTCGATTAATTTTTTTTAATTAATTTTGACCAAACTCCTTTGTAATTCCTAGTGTTCCCATAGTTCTTTTTACAATACTTGTCTTTTATAATCAGCTTATAATTAGTTATATTTACTAAAACATTTCATCGTAATAACTGCACGGAATTTTGTCATTTCTAGTTTCTCCTTTCTTCTTTCAATAAGCCATTTTTGTGATTTTAAATAAAATAATTTTGAATTTAATACCAGTTCGGTAATATTTACAACTTTTTGTGATTGCTGACTTTCTGAATTGCCATATAAATTTCATTTCGTTTTCACCTCCCGGCCGGATTAGACCGTAACAGTGTGATCATAAAAGTAACAGTGAAGTGAAGTGTTTAATTTTATTAATATGATTGTCCTGAATTTGGAATCGTTGACTGTCTTGAACTAAATATTAAAAAAATATATAATAAGATGATGGCAACTAAAGTTTCCAGCCAGATAAATCTGGAAACGGACATAGATCAGCTCACTAGCGATTTACTGACAAACTTGGGCTAAATGTTTATGTCAGAGCTTTTTGTGGTAAGTAAAGTGTGTGTATTAATTTATTCATTTATAGTGTGATAGGTAGCTAATGCTAATGTAATTTTATAGGCAAGATCAAGGAAGGAAAAGATCAATGTTATCTCTTACTAACCATATCATTTCTGCCAAAAGTGCATAAGTAAATATAATTATTTCTATGTCCTTCATGTCATATCTATTTTTTTCTCAACTTGACATGAATGTTTAAAAAATTCACTTGACCGCCCTTTCATATTTATTAATGATTGCAGAAGGCAAGGAAGATGCTGGGATACTAAGGCTTCTATCAGATGATGAGACATCCTAGGTTATACCAGTACCTGGAGACAGGGCTAGATTTAAAGTTAACCTAGCCAATTGGAAGCAACCAATCGACAATTTAAATAACGTAGATCCCTGGACTCAACACCAAATGTGAGTTCTTTCCCATATATTTCCTAAATAGAATAGATTTTTATGATCAATGTGTTTTTAATTATCTATCTGAGATTACTTGGTAAGTGCGTCCATTTTAGGCGTTACTTTGTTCGTATGATTCTGAATACTTAGTACCTAGCTGTAGGTTGGCATACCTATATTTTTTGGAGTTGGGTGCCATCTTTGGCTATACTGATCTAGTAACTGCCAGACATCCTGATCATTATCAATATCTAGATTAAAATATAATTTATTTATTTAATCGTTATTTTTTCAGAACCCGCGTCGCCTGATGCTTTAAATAATGCCAGTCTGCTACAACTACCGTACTGGACTTTCAGCGTGCCGTTTAAGGACAAAAATCGCTGTGGCTTTTAAATTATGTAGGTATTTAGATAGTTGTAAAAACTGAAATGAAAATAAACTACATTAACTATTATCTTAAGTTTTATTTGAACCTATACCCTATAATTTAGTGGAGTTGTTATAACAAATCTTTTTACTAGGTATCACAACTTTCTCCTGTATTCTTTATTCTGTGTTTCTTTACAGCGTATACATAATAATATGTATATACACTTATATACAAGGTGTTTTTCAGTAGCTAGGAAAGAACGCAAATCCTGAATACTGATACGTTCTTGCTAGCAACTGAAAAAGTACTGTAGAAACATGTACATGTTATGTACAAGGTGTAACAAAACACCCTAGTAATACTTAAGGGTGTGCTTCAGACCATTAAACTGAACAACTTTCACTATGGACCCAAATTTGAATTCGAAAAAAAATTTGGCTCCTTAGTAAAAGTTATTCAGTTTGATGGGCTGAAGCACTCCCTTAAGTATTACTATGGTGTTTTGTTACACCCTGTATAATGTTGTAAAGAATACAGGAGAACGTTGTGATATCTAGTATAACGATTTGTTATAACAATGCTACAATCTTGTAAAAATTACTCATTGTTTAGTAATATCAAGTAGGAACTCATTATAAATTGTAAAACTACAAGCTAGAAATTAGACTGCATTTTCTAAAAAACACTAAATTGTTTAGTAATAACAAGCACTATGTTTCGAAATTATAAAAGTACAAACTAGTATTTACAAAATATTCAATTGCATTTAAATAATCGTTTAGTAAAATCAAGTAAGACATCGTAGATATCGTAAAGTAAATTCTAAAATTCAGTTTAAAGACAACTAGTAAGTGCTATCGTTTTATTTCTAGATAATGAACGACTACATGTTTTTACAAAACGGTTTGTATATTTTGTACATCAAAATTTGGAGGATTACTGTTTCATTTTAGAAATTACAAAACCCTTTGTCTTAACTGTGACGTCATCGTTTTGAGAATTAGTATTGCGCGTTAAAAATTACTAAAAGCTCACTACACTAATTACTAAATACAATAACTAAAAACGACTCCTTATTATTACAAAACTTTTGTTGTCGTGGGATCTGCAAATATTTATTTAATAATTAGTGAATTTTTGTAATAACAAATGAAGTTTTCTCTCAGTGTACAGGGCCTGGCTTTTGTTTACTTTTCTCATATTCGAAATGAAAAGCAGAGTGTTTCCTTAAATTCTACAAAAATAAAACTGGATAGGTGTTTAAAATCTTTAATTAATCTCGAGGTAATTTACCATCTCGCTGCTGTAGCAATTTTCTCGCAACGTTAGATAAGAGCGAGGCCACGGCGAGTAATTCTTCAGACTTCAAGTTTCATGATCTCGGAGACCGTGGACATTTTACTCGAGACCTCATTTAGAACGCTCATTCCACTTTATTGCTCTCATTCTTTGTTTTTAACCGACTTCAAAAAAAGGAGGAGGTTTCTCAATTCGACCGTATATATATTTTTTTTTTTTTATGTGTGTTCGCGGATAACTTCGTCGTTTATGAACCGATTTCGATAATTCTTTTTTTGTTGGAAAGGAGATATCCCAAGAGAGGTCCCATGATAAGGAAACCAGGATCTGATGATGGATCCCAGAGATATCGAGGGGAACCTTCGAAAATCGTAGTGCCGACTAGTGCGTTTGTTAATTTAAAGCACTACTATTAAATCGAACTAATGAATTTACCACTGAAAATTGTAAAATAAACAAAATTTTAACAAAAAAATTAAAACCGCCTTCAAAAAACTAAAAAGTTAAAAAATAATATTGCAGCCTATGACTTTTTCGTTCGCATCATAAGAACATTAATTTGTTTTATAGAAGTCGGTGTCAAGCCAAGCCAAAAAATGCAAGCCATGTCGCGAATCGTACCGGCTTGACAGCGACTTCAATAAAACAAATTAATGTTCTTATGATGCGAACGAAAAAGTCATAGGCTGCAATATTATTTTTTAACTTTTTAGTTTTTTGAAGGCGGTTTTAATTTTTTTTAATCTTTATATTATATTTTCTTTCATTGTACTTATTAAGGTTGTGTTTCCAGTACGCCTAGCATGCCGCCCCCGAGACAACAACAAAAATCGAGACGTGACTATGTCTTTGGTACTTTGGGTAGGTATGCAAAAGCGAGCGAGCATGACGGTTTTCTCATTTTGCCGCTCTGTCGTGCGTAGCATGCTAGCCTCCCGGACTGTATAAGGCTGAGATTCAGAGACGATTTTTAAGTCTTAGTTTGAACTCCCGTATGTCAAAATCTATACATTTTGACACTACATAGTTCGAACTATGACTTAAAAAATCGTCTCTGAATCTCAGCCTAAGAGCCTTTGATAAATTATACCTATCTATGTCAAGATAGACAGTCGAAGCTAGAAACGCGTCGAAAAAAATTGCAACCAGGTACCTAAGGCCACTAATTTTAATTTGATCAAAGTGCTAAACCCTATCCATACACAGAGATTTTTAGAGAAGTTTTTTTAGAACCTTCTTTTTTAGGGTTCCGTACCCAAAGGGTGAACATAGGATCCTATTTACTAAGCCTACGTTATCCGTCCGTCCGTCCGTCTTTCCGTCCGTCCGTCCGTCCGTCCGTCCGTCCGTCTGTCTGTCTGTCTGTCGGCCTGTCTGTCTGTCCGTCCGTCCGTCCGTCCGTCCGTCTGTCCTACCTATTTAGGGCTGTAACTTTTGAACCGTGATAGCTAGATAGTTGAAATTTTCTCAGATTATGCGTTATTACGGCGGATTTGTCAACAAATAATAAAAATGTCAAAAAAATAAAAATTAAGGGGGTTCTCAACAAGAAACTAGTTTTTATCAACGTTTGTTCTTCACGCTCGATCATAAAAACGGTAATACATACAAGCGTCAAACTTTGTGTGATTATAGAGCAAACTCTACAGAATAAGAACAAATACTAAAAACCGGCAAAGTGTGAGTCGGCCTTGCGCTAAAGGTCCCGAACAAAAAAACATTTTTTTCTATGTTAATAATGTTGTGTTCTGTGGTGGTGTGGTACGGAACCCTCGGTGCGCGAGTATACCGACTCGCACTTGACCGGTTTTATTTAATATCTTGACATAAATCAAAGGTATAAGAGCTTTTACCTAAATAGCCTGTAATTCGTATATTACACTCCTCAATCTTATCAAGTTATTTTAGACACTTCAACCTCAATACAATATTATCCACGCTTGTGATTGCGTGTCACGAGTCAATAATTTATTCACCCAGACAACCATCGAATTGGTATTACTAGGTATACGCTTCCCAATCCTATTCCGGTACTGACACAAACTAATTCTACAAGGTAGGGTAGGTGTAGGTAGGTACCTATAGGTACCTAAATCTATAACTGATATCGTATCGTACCTGTGTGAAATAGGGTAGCTAGGTAACGAAAAATTTGGTGTCGAAATAGTAAACATTTTTGAAGTGAAACTTTTTATGAAAGGGCTTTGAGATCCCCAACCTTTTCGTGTGACAGAAGTTCGAAATTTAAATTTGGCAGCTGCGAAAGCTTCACTTCTACCGGGTGTCCATGACCATGCTGCCATTTGTTCAGTAACAATCAAAAATTTTGTATAGTAACTAGTTTGTGCACTACAGTGTGCTGGCAACGAGACAAGTAAGATTCCCAAAACACCAGTGTGTCCCTTTCTAACTAGGGTGTTGGCAACACGTTAGAAAGAGACACACCGGTATTCCGAGGCGATACATTTGCTTGGTTGTCAGCTTACAACTGGCTTACAACAACATTGAAGGAAATTAATTTACTTACTTTTTTAATTTACTTAATTTACTTTTGGAATTTACTTTTGTAAATTAATTTACTTAATTTACTTTTTACGTAACATTAAAGTTTATTGTGCATTCTCCACGAAATTAGAGAGTTTGGTCCACTTATAGAATACTTATATTACTTGTATACAATGTCCTTGGTAACAAAAAAAAAGTCTAAAATCGACAAAAATTCACCCATTCACCGAGACAATAACCAAAACGGTCCAAACCCTGTGTGCACTTTTACTTTTTTCCTGAAACCCGGATAAAAAAACCGGTTGAATGTAACAACCCTATACCCGGCCTGTCAGCCGGGGAGCAGACAGGCAGACACGATACCTGTATACTCGTCTAGTGTCGTCAATTCCCCCTTTTAGAGCAATAAATGACAGGCAGTCTAGGTATTATACGTTTACGTTTACGTATACGTTTTATTGTAATTTTATGATTTTGACTTGAAACATTTAAACGGAAGGTTTGTTCATTCTATGACACTAAGGATTTTCTTTGACTAAGGCGAATTCAATGTACAAAAAGCGGTGAAGTAAACATTATCGTGAGAAAACAACACTGAAAAAAATGTTTTGTTAAATATAACCAAACTTTAGTTACTCCCAAACTGTTTTGTAGTATATAATCAAACATTTGTTTATAAATAGCAAAACGTGTTGTTATTTATAGCCGAATGTTTGTTTATATGCTACAAAACAGTTTGGAAGTCACTAAAGTTTGGTTATATTTAACAAAGCATTTTTTTCAGTTGCAGTTCAGTTCATGCTACAGTTTTGAGCATTTCGAAGGATTGTAACTTATTGTATTAAATTTGTATCCACTGTCCATTAAAGTGGCAACAGGCTCGCTTTGCAATCACACTGGGACTCCCTCGGTACGGGAGTTTGGGCACTTGCTAATAAAATGTGGTTATTGTCACAGTAAGTTAGGTACCTACCTATGTTATAAGTATAGGAATATTGTCTATCCCCTCGAGCAATGTAGTTGCATCTGCAAGTGCATCTGCTAGTTATACATTCAGATGTCAAAATCCTTCAAACGATAGATAGTCAGGATCGCTGAAGAACTTCTTATACGGGGTGTCCTAAAACTCAACGTCAAGCCACAAATAGGAGATAGCTGTCAGTTTATATTATAGCTAGGTAGTATAATAATGTCTATGATTATAGCTGTTCAGGAAAAAATACAAAAAAATCCAAGTTTGATAGTTTTCGAAAATTTGTAATTTTTTTTAACATTGGAAAAATCGCCACACTGCGCTCGTTTAGATGTAGCTACTACAAATTTGTAAATTTTTTCATGAAAATACTTGTTACGCAATCCAGAAGTGCGATTTTTGAAAATCATACCAGCGACTTGGCAGTAGAAAATGTCAAAATTAGTATGGAGATTATGCAACTTTCTACTGCCAAGTCGCTCGTATTATTTTCAAAAATCGCACTTCAGAGTAATACCTACTACCAATACTAATTTGTAGTAGCTACATCTAAAAGTTGAGCGCAGGACGGCGATTTTTTCCAATGTTAAAAAAATTACTGAACCTCGAAAACTATCATAAGTACTTAGATTTATTTTGTATTTTTCCCTGAACAGTTATAAACTCACCTATCTCCTGTTTGCGGCTTGACGTAGAGTTTTGGGACACCCTGTATAAATCTGCAATGTGCAATTTCTTTCAAATCCTTCCGTATGCAGTTTTATCCATCAGAAGTCACGAAATCAAATCAAAGGCGAGATCTCAAAGGGGTTCGCCTCTAATCAACATACGGGCCCTGCTATTGAGCAGACTTCACGCCCGCCCCAAAGAAAATTTACCGTAATTATGGAAACCAGAGCTATATTTTGATTGATCTGTCTAGTGTCTGGTTAAGTTAGGATGGGACACAAAGGGCAGCTAACAGAAGCATTATAGCTACAAGAAAACGTTCTTAGGAGACTAACCCTAACTTTTGGAGCATTCAACTGCCTCCGTGGTCTAATGGTTAAGAGCATTGGGCTCTCGACACAGAGGTCGTGGGTTCGATTCCCACGGGGGACACCTAGTGATATGTCACTTTGTGCGTTTTTCCCCAGTTGGTTAGGACATTGCAGGCTGAATCACCTGATTGTCTGAAAAAGAAAAATGATTCCGTGCTTCGGATGGCACGTTAAGCCGTTGATTACTACGGTCCCGGCTACTATCTCTTTTGGTAGTAGTCGTTACATAAAAACCACGTCAGAGGCCGTAAGGCGGTCTGAAATAACTCTGACACCAGGGCTCTGCCCACACGATAAGAAGAAGTAGGAGCATTTTACTTCTGCATTCACAGATTAAAAAAAAATGTAAGTACAGTCATCGAGAAATAAATAAATAAATAAATATCTTGGACAATGTCACACAAATTATCTAGCCACATTTAAAGTACCAGAATCTAGCCTGGACTTGTATTACGATGACTAGACAACGATATAGAATACATATATAGATACAAACATCCATGACTCGGGTACAAATATTCATATTCATCATACAAATATTTGTCCCTTACGGGATTCGAACCCGCGACCCTCGGCACAGCAGGCAGGTTCACTACCGACTGTGCTACCGGGCTGTCGAAAAGAAAAACTGCAATTTTCACAATTTTTTTTTTTTATCCCATTCGATTCTCTTACTGATAAGGAATATAAGTCTCTATCGGGTCAAGTAACTTATAGACTATAGAGGGTGAAATTGATATCATTTGCATCCTTTTAAACTAAGAGTCTACCCATCAAACTTTTACCATGGGAGCAAACTGATCGGAGCAAAACAAAAATCTGCTGTTCCATACTAAACTGTAATGCCTACTCGACTCAAATGTATGCAACAACTGATTATTTTTTTGCTCCGATCAGTTTGCTCCCATACTGAAAGTTGTTCAGTTTGATGGGTAGACTCTTAGTTTAAAAGGATGCTAATGATATCAATTTCACCCTGTATAGTCTAACTAAACGTGTGAAAACAAAAATAAATTACAACGCTTGAATTCGCTCATTTAGATTCCATTCCACGCAATGAATAACACAACACAATTTATCGTTTCATCTACGTCTAATAAAAACAGTTCACGTTTATTACGCAGCACCGTTTGCCAGGATTACCCGGGTGCCGATAACCGGGTCCCTAGAGTCCCCCTTGGCACTCCTTGAGCTTTATTGTCGCTTTATGACCTTATTTACCCGGGTCCCCAAACCGGTTTTCTTAGATAAACTTAGGATAAACTAGTTTCAATCTTACTTAAATTCTTATGGCACCACATTACACAAAATTGATACGGAACCTTTTTAAAAGATACAAAAAAAAAATTAAATGCTTATGAACGCTACTTTACGCTTCCATGGCTAATGGCGCGCGGGAAAAATATGGCGGGAAAATGTTGTCATTGCACACCGTTCCGCACCGCCATGATTTTTATCGAATATTTTGTTGGTAAAAAGCGAAAGCTCAGCTGCTGTAGCGTGTTCCAGTGTTATTTACACCCATTTCAGAGAGAAGCGTAGTTTATGTCCCACTTTATGTTGAGGAGTTCGTTGTTTTATTGTATGTAATAAATGTGATGGAGAAGAGGAGGTTGTGAAAGGGATGAGGGGTGGAGAAGATATCTTGATTGTGATTTTGTAAAAAGTAGGTAGGTAGGTACTTATAATTTTTCTGTCTCAAAAGTTTTCAAAAACATACATCAGTTTTTTTTTTAGTTTCGTAAAACTTTGGCAACAATCAGCTTGAAAGCTAAGCTTGAAAGATATCATTTCAAAAAATACCCATCCTAAGATCCTAAGAGATATTAAAAAAAGAAATTGATACAAATATAAGTACAGTAGAAAACGTATAATTAAGTAACAAAAAAAATTAAGTTACATAGCTCCAAAAGTACCTATTACTAACAAAATGCAAAATAGAATTATATAAATTATGATGTTTTAAGAGCTCCTGCCTAGCTAGTACGCCAACCCGCGATAGACGTGATACGGCTATCTATATTACATCATTTATCTCGCTCGTTTGCGCGCGAACAAACGAGATATATAGCCGTATCACTCACGGCTATCGCGGGTTGGCGTACTAGCTAGGCTGGACATTTCTGCACATAAGCAATTCTTTAAATTCAAAAATAAATAAAAAACGATCAAGATTAAAATATGGACAGTTGAAAAATAAATGTACAATTGGGTTCAAATGAGCAATATTAACAGCTAGAAAAAACATACATCGAGATTAATTTAGGGCAAAAAGATTGAAATACCTTGATTTAGGGTTACCCTACGCTACGAATAAGAATGGGTTACCATGTTTTCCCTCAAAGCCCACACTTGGTCAACACGCAAAGTATTTTTGATTATGATTATTGATTACGTATCTACCTACCCAGGAAGCTGGCATAACATAAGTACCTATTGAATATTGATGGTAGTACTTACCTAACGTTTTTTTTTATTTTTTTATTTATATAATACATAAACAAACATCTTATGAACTAAAAGCATTGATAAACCCGATATTAGGTTTGTCCCAATGCAGACAGTAGTAACTATTAAAATAAGCTGTGCTAATATATATTTTCGCGCTAGAATTTATTTACCCTATTTATCTTACGGAAGTTTTCTTCTGTTGATAGTTTGAACTTCGGAAGTAGTTTGTCTCTTGTCCCTAAGTTGTATCGTAGTCGTAGATCGTAGTAGATAACTGAAGTGCGATTTTTGAAAATCATACGAGTGGCTTGGCAGTAGAAAGATGCATAATCTCCATAGTAATTTTGACATTTTCTACTGCAAAGTCGCTCGTATGATTTTCAAAAATCGCACTTCTAATAGGTTAAGTCAGGGACGTTGTATCAAGAATGGACTCCTTTTTATTAAGACGAAATTTGTGCATCGGTTTTCTCTTTTTTACGTTATGAAATGCCATATAAATAAAGGGTTGGATAGACTTTTATCTATGCCACCTTTTGTGCCAATGAGACCGATTATCTATAGATACTTGTTTTAATTGTATATACGATACTAGTGTTGTTCCTGTGATACATATCGACAGCCTATCGATAGCGCCTAGCTACCTACCTACCTGTACCTATGGGCTTTAAGATTTAATTTACAGCCTGCCTAAAATGAAAGTGAAGAAAAGAGTAATTAATAATATAAAAAACCGGTCAAGTGCGTGTCGGCTACCCGCGCACCGAGGGTTCCGTACCACACCACCACACAAAATACAACGTGTTAATGAATTAACGCAAAACTAGAAAGTAGTTTGTTCAGAATCGAGAGCACAGTCGAATTATCATGGTTTCAACATAGGTAATTTTTTCCAAATATTAATTAATTTTTTTGCAAAATTTCAAATTTTCTGAACCCGATGTCAACCCACCGCACGGACACACACCCTACTTACTACCAAAACAGGATTATAAAAATGTATGCATGAGTACGTTAGCGCTTTCTTTCAGTGCTGAAATGATAACAAATCATTTTCGCCTAAAAACTTAAAATGCTAATAACTTTAAATTTTAACTATCAAAATAATGAAATTATTGTTTAAATCTAATTATTTTGTTATAAATCAGTTTGGGTGTATGAGGTTTTGCGCTAATTTATTAACACGTTGTATAAACTTATAAAGACCGACTCACACTTGACCGGTTTTTATTATTTGTTGTTATACTTTACAGGGTGAAATTATAACGCTCACAGGCACATATATTGTAATGATCCCAAGAAAGCACTATTTATAGGCTTTTAATTGATATCATTAGCATCCTTTTAAACTAAGAGTCTACCCATCAAACTGAACAACTTTCACTATGGGAGCAAACCTATCGGAGCAACAAAAAAATCTGCTGTTCCATACTAAACTGCAATGCCTACGCGACACAAAGGTATGCAACAGCTGGTTTTTTTTGCTCCAACCTTAATTACCGTTTCAAAGTTACATCCCTAGGTAGGATTGACGGACGGACGGACAACGTAGGCTTACGAATAGGGTCCCGTTTTCACCCTTTGGGTACGGAACCCTAATTACGTACTTCTATCAAGTACTTTACGCCAAAAACGTGAGAGTTACGATGAAACTAGCACTCTTTAATTTCTATTCTGTATGAGCAGAATTTATGTATAAATAAAATTTCATTTTATCTTTTATTTTATTAACTGATGAAACCATATTGTGATCTGTCTGGATGAAATCAACAGCTTACATTGAAATATTAACATCAAATTAGTTTGATGATGAAACCTGGATGATGCACTTTTTACATCTCCAAGGGACCGTAGCCGGAGGTAGACCGAGACCGTAGTATTGATTTCTTCCTGAAAACTCTTCTTAGATGTTGGCGGCTCAACCAATTCCGGTCTGGAAGGTCTAGGATGCCTAGGCACCGTCTGCAAAATAATAGCAATAAATTAATGTAGTGATAAAGTCGTAACAATAAGTCTACCAGAATCTCATGGTATAAAAAAAGTAAAAAAAAATGGATTTTCACATGGTAATGTCAAACTGTCATCTGTCTAGTCAAAGTAGGTTTACAAACTGCAACTTTTTGCCGCTGTATAAAAGCGCCTTTATCATTAACAGGCGTTTTTACCTATGCAGTATATGCACACGCACCTATTGATGCAGACGCGCGTGTGCATTGCGACAAAGACTGTCGATGAATGACTGGGGGTCTACTCCGGGATTCGAACTTCGCAATCGCGTGAACATTTTCATTCCAAATTCAACTCTGACCGAAACAGTGGCGATATAGCGAACATCGAAAGTGCGGGTACAGGGGCTGATCAAACGACGACAAACGTATTCCGTCGAGGCTGTATCGCGTTTGCATCGATGATTTATCGCGTTTGTATCGTTTTTGCATCGATGCTGCATCGCGACTGAAGCGGTGCAGAAGCGTTGCAAAAAGTCGCAGTGCGTAAAGAGCCCTAAGCCTAAGCCTGACTTGTTGTGAACTGTAATATTATGTGTGTGTTACTTATGCAAATAAATTGTTTATCTATCTATCTAAGCCCTAATTATACCCCAGTATTGCAATTCGTTTGTATTTCTATCATATTAGTCCATATTATATACAATGCGTATATAACATGCATATCACAATTTGGCCGAACTCCCGTACATCTTGCATGATGTCATTTGATTCCCTTATTTGCCATCAGTGCCGTGCTGTGATACGGCTCGGCTATATCACGTCTTTTATCTTGTTCGTTCGCGTGCAAACGAACGAGATAAAAGACGTGATAAACCCGTATCACGGCTATCGCGGGGTGTCGTGCTAACCATGCTGATTCTGGTACTTACATCGTGTGCAATTGTCGATAAGTCAGGTCAACACTAATGGCATAAACTAGAGTACATAAACTGTCAGTGCAAATGAACTTATGGTTTTAGTTTATAATTTCCGCAAATAAAACAAGCAGAAATGATACTTCACATTATGTAACACATTCACAATGAAAAAAGCTTTACTCTGAATGGATAATTTTATGCATTTCCTAGGTCAAAACCTTAAAAACAGTAGTCGATTACTTACCGAAGGAAAGATGTCCTAGGATTATTTTCTGGTAAAACCCCCATTCTACTCCTGCAACCAGTAGCCACACAATCCGTCGTGTATGAAGATACGCACTAGATAATTTGTTTCGTAATAAAAACCAAACTCACGTAATAACATACAATGTAACTCCAAAGGCTTTGGGGCCCTAGTGGGTACCACGATAACTCGGAAGCTTACACTTTGGCGTTCAAGACGGTGACATTTATCAATGTTTGTCTTTTTTTTCACACGAAAAAATACCATAACCAAGAATGAGAGAAGTGGCCATTCCTTTTTGCGTTTTAATAAAAAGGAGTCCATTCTTGATATTTGGTCCTAGGGTTAAGTTTGCACATTAAATTTTTTTTTTTTTTAAACAATTTATCCTTTCGGAAATGCAATGGGAACTAGCCCTTACAGCATGGTCATAAGTAACATTTTTCTTTGTACTTAAAACTAATATAACCTAACTTAACCTACTCTTGAAATGCGTCGATGGTACACACATTCCAATATTCAAGAGAGTTCTACGCGAAGATCAATCCGAATCAAACGGGAGCGCCTTCTTTATTTCTCACTTTTACTATATTGTTCTTCATTACGGCACATTATTAAACTAGTTCCACCACACTAACACAATAATGACCACCGAAAAACGAATTTAGAAAATTAAGAAACAAAGCCCGTTCTTGTCTTCAAGATTCCCGTGCAGAACTCTCCTCCTAGCCTAAACCCTAACACATTAAAATGCGAGGATGGACGCATTCTAATGTTCAATGGAGTTTTACGCGAGGAGTCCAATCCAAATCAAACGGGAGCGCCTTACTTTGCACATTTAAGTAAGTGAAAGCAAACTTAAGCTATCGAGTAGTAGTCCGATCATTTTATGGGTATGACCCTTACAGTAATTCACCGATCGCTGAAACTTTGCAGTGTGATAAAGTGAAGTATAAAGATTACGGTTGACACAATATCTAAGAATTTTTTTATTCGGATATTAGGTATTTGTACCTAAACATAAAAATCACTCGTAGCGCTCGGTGGAAAAATGTTCGATCCGAAATTCCTTTGGTATATGTCAGTATATACTAATTAGCATATTATGTGACGGTATCCAGGAACATTTAAGAATTTAGGAAGGGAGAAATATAAAACTACCGTTTTTGTTCCATAACTACTTCAGGAAATTTAGTCGATCAATTTTTGTCTTTTTGTACCTATTAATTACTTTGAATATATCGTCTTGCACAATAATCTAAAAGTTTTCGTTTTCGATCACAGTTTTATTATTTTTGGGCAATAACTTACTTCGGAAAATATTTCGATCTATTTTAATGAATTTACAAGTTACAGTAGACCTAAATAAAACGGGTTTTTAAAGAATCTAATAAAATATAGGCCCCATTTAAAAATCTATATAATTGTTATCATTATCAATTTTCGTACGGCGCGCGCAAAGCCTCGATGAGCCGCAATGAGAGGAGGGGTGCGGAAGGGTGGAGGGAGCGGGCACCGCACCGCACGATTAATAATAAAATACCCACATTCTATTATGCTACATGTAGCGACACGCCTCACATTTTGTTTTTCAACCGATTGCTACCAGCACTGGTAGCATGACAACCCGCGATAGCCGTGATACGGATTTATCACGTCTTTTATCTCGTTCGTTCGCGCTCAAACGAAAGAGATAAAAGATGTGATAAAGCCGTATCACGGCTATCGCAGGTTGTCATGCTACCAGTGCAGGAGTGCGATTTTCTAACATCACACGTTCAAACGAGTAGAAGAAAATTTCAAAATTACTATGGTGATTATGCATCTTTCTACTACTCGTATGAACGTGTGATGTTCAAAAATCGCACGTGTTGGTCGATATCTGCGGGGCTAGTACGCCAACCCGCGATGGCGTGATATAGCGCTATCACGCTTCCGCTCTCTTTCTATTTGCACGCGAACGAACGAGATAAAAGACTAAATTTTACAGATGTATGTGATGTCGCTACCGTGCGTGTACTAGCTGGTGGTTTCTGCGGACTACTCGTAAAATCTGAAGTCGGAATTTTGTGGCCGCCAACTTGAACTTTCTCGTTTCTCAAGTGTAGTTCTCAAGTCTCAAACCGATTGCTTCCAAAATTGAAATCTGAATGTCAGCATGGACTCTGAACATGAAACCGATGTCAGATTTGTGAAAAGTAGCCGCCATTTTGAACTTTGTAGTTCCTGGACCGATTGTTACCAAAATCGCTATCTGGAGGTCCGCGTGTACTCTGAACACGAATACGATGTCAGATTTGAGAAAAGTGGCCGCCATCTTGAACTTTTTAGTTTGTGGACCGATTGCTTCCAAAATCGATATCTGAAGGTCCGCGTGGACTCTGAACACGAATCCGATGTCAGATTTGAGAAAAGTGGCCGCCATTTTGAACTTTTTAGTTTCTGGTTCGATTGTTACGAAAATCGATATCTGGGTGTCCGCGTGGACTCTCAACACGAATCCGATGTCAGATTTGAGAAAAGTGGCCGCCATCTTGAACTTTTTAGTTCCTGGACCGATTGTTACCAAAATCGATATCTGTAGGTCCGCATGGACTCTGAACACGAATCCGATGTTAGATTTGAGAAAAAAGGCCGCCATTTTGAACTTTTTAGTTTCTGGACCGCTTGCTTTCAAAATCGATATCTGAAGGTCCGCTTGGATTTTGAACACGAATCCGATGTCAGATTTGAGAAAAGTGGCCGCCATCTTGAACTTTTTAGTTTGTGGTCCGATTGCTTCCAAAATCGATATCTGAAGGTCCGCGTGGACTCTGAACACGAATCCGATGTCAGATTTGAGAAGAGTGGCCGCCATTTTGAACTTTTTAGTTTCTGGTTCGATTGTTACCAAAATGGATATCTGGAGGTCCGCGTGGACTCTGAACACGAATCCGATGTCAGATTTGAGAAAAGTGGCCGCCATCTTGAACTTTTTAGTTCCTGGACCGATTGTTACCAAAATCGATATCTGTAGGTCCGCATGGACTCTGAACACGAATCCGATGTTAGATTTGAGAAAAAAGGTCGCCATTTTGAACTTTTTAGTTTCTGGACCGCTTGCTTTCAAAATCGATATCTGATGGTCCGCGTGGACTCTGAACACGAATCCGATGTCAGATTTGAGAAAAGTGGCCGCCATTTTGAACTTTTTAGTTTCTGGTTCGATTGTTACGAAAATCGATATCTGGGTGTCCGCGTGGACTCTCAACACGAATCCGATGTCAGATTTGAGAAAAGTGGCCGCCATTTTGAACTTTTTAGTTTCTGGTTCGATTGTTACGAAAATCGATATCTGGGTGTCCGCGTGGACTCTCAACACGAATCCGATGTCAGATTTGAGAAAAGTGGCCGCCATCTTGAACTTTTTAGTTCCTGGACCGATTGTTACCAAAATCGATATCTGTAGGTCCGCATGGACTCTGAACACGAATCCGATGTTAGATTTGAGAAAAAAGGCCGCCATTTTGAACTTTTTAGTTTCTGGACCGCTTGCTTTCAAAATCGATATCTGAAGGTCCGCTTGGATTTTGAACACGAATCCGATGTCAGATTTGAGAAAAGTGGCCGCCATCTTGAACTTTTTAGTTTGTGGTCCGATTGCTTCCAAAATCGATATCTGAAGGTCCGCGTGGACTCTGAACACGAATCCGATGTCAGATTTGAGAAGAGTGGCCGCCATTTTGAACTTTTTAGTTTCTGGTTCGATTGTTACCAAAATGGATATCTGGAGGTCCGCGTGGACTCTGAACACGAATCCGATGTCAGATTTGAGAAAAGTGGCCGCCATCTTGAACTTTTTAGTTCCTGGACCGATTGTTACCAAAATCGATATCTGTAGGTCCGCATGGACTCTGAACACGAATCCGATGTTAGATTTGAGAAAAAAGGTCGCCATTTTGAACTTTTTAGTTTCTGGACCGCTTGCTTTCAAAATCGATATCTGATGGTCCGCTTGGATTTTGAACACGAATCCGATGTCAGATTTGAGAAAAGTGGCCGCCATTTTGAACTTTTTAGTTCCTGGACCAATTTTTACCAAAATCTATATCTGGAGGTCCGCGTGGACTTTGAACACGAATCCGATGTCAGATTTAAGAAAAGTGGCCGCCATCTTGAACTTTTTAGTTCCTGGACCGATTGTTACCAAAATCGATATCTGTAGGTCCGCATGGACTCTGAACACGAATCTGATGTTAGATTTGAGAAAAGTGGCCGCCATCTTGATCTTTTTAGTTCCTGGACCGATTGTTACCAAAATCGATATCTGTAGGTCCGCATGGACTCTGAACACGAATCTGATGTTAGATTTGAGAAAAGTGGCCACCATTTTGAACTTTTTAGTTTCTGGACCGATTGCTTTCAAAATCGATATCTGAAGGTCCGCTTGGATTCTGAACACAAATCCGATGTCAAATCGGAGAAAAGTGGCCGCCATTTTGAACTTTTTATTTTGTGTACTGATTGCTTTCAAAATCGATATCTGAAGGTCCGCTTGGACTCTGAACACGAATCCGATGTCAGATTTGAGAAAAGTGGCCGCCATTTTGAACTTTTTAGTTCCTGGATCAATTGTGACCAAAATCGATATCTGGAGGTCTGCGTGGACTCTGAACACGAATCCGATGTCAGATTTGAGAAAAGTGGCCGCCATTTTGAACTTTTTAGTTCCTGGACCGATTGTTACCAAAATCGATATCTGTAGGTCCGCATGGACTCTGAACACGAATCCGATGTTAGATTTGAGAAAAAAGGCCGCCATTTTGATATCGATTTTGGAAGCAATCGGTTGAGAAGCAAAAAAGTTCAAGATAATGGCCACTTTCCTCAAATCTGACCACGGATTCCAAGTTTGAAATCCGCTCGGAGACTCAGATATCGATTTTGGAAGCAATCGGATGAAAAACAAAAAAGTTCAAGATGGCGGCCACTTTTCTCAAATCTGACCACGGATTCCAGTTTAGAATCCGCGCGGACCCTCAGATATCGATTTTTGAAGCAATCGGTTGAGAAACAATAAAGTTCAAGATGGCGGCCACATTTCTCAAATCTGACAACGGATTCTAAGTAGTTTGAAGTCCGCGCGGATCTCGATTTTGGAAGCAATCGGACGAAAAACAAAAAAGTTCAAGTTGGCGGCCTCTTTTCTAAAATCTGACCACTGATATCAGTTTGGAATCCGCGCGGACCCTCAGATTTCGATTTTGGAATCAATCGGTTGAGAAACAAACAAGTTCGAGATGGCGTCCAATTTTCTCAAATCTGACAATGGATTCTAGTTTGGAATCCGCGCGGACCCTCAGATATCGATTTTGGAAGCAATTGGATGAAAAACAAAAAAGTTCAAGATGGCGGCCACTTTTCTCAAATCTGACAACGAATTCTCTTTTGGAATCCGCGCGGACTCTCAGATATCAATTTTGGAAGCAATCGGACGAAAAACAAAAAAGTTCAAGATGGCGGCCACTTTTCTCAAATCTGATCACGGATTCCAATTTGGAATCCGCGCGGACTCTCAGATTTCGATTTTGGAAGCAATCGGTTGAGAAACAAAAAGTTCAAGATGGCGGCCACTTTTCTCAAATCTGACAACGGATTCTGGTTTGTAGTCCGCATGGACGCTCAGATATCGATTTTGGAAGCAATCGGATGAAAAACAAGAAAGTTCAAGATGGCGGCCACTTTTCTCAAATCTGACCACGGATTCCAGTTTGGAATCCGCGCGGACCCTCAGATATCGATTTTGGAAGCAATCGGATGAAAAACAAAAAAGTTCAAGATGGCGGCCACTTTTCTCAAATCTGACCACGGATTCCAGTTTGGAATCCGCGCGGACCCTCAGATATCGATTTTCGAAGCAATCGGTTGAGAAACAAAAAAGTTGAAGATGGCGGCCACTTTTCTCAAATCTGACCACGGATTCCAGTTTGGAATCCTCGCGGACCCTCAGATATCGATTTTGGAAGCAATCGGTTGAGAAACAAAAAAGTTGAAGATGGCGGCCACTTTTCTCAAATCTGACCACGGATTCCAGTTTGGAATCCGCGCGGACCCTCAGATATCGATTTTGGAAGCAATCGGACGAAAAACAAAAAAGTTGAAGATGGCGGCCACTTTTCTCAAATCTGACCACGGATTCCAGTTTGGAATCCGCGCGGACCCTCAGATATCGATTTTCGAAGCAATCGGTTGAGAAACAAATAAGTTGAAGATGGCGGCCACTTTTCTCAAATCTGACCACGGATTCCAGTTTGGAATCCGCGCGGACCCTCAGATATCGATTTTCGAAGCAATCGGTTGAGAAACAAAAAAGTTGAAGATGGCGGCCACTTTTCTCAAATCTGACAACGGATTGTCTTTTGGAATCCGCGCGGACCCTCAGACATCGATTTTGGAAGCAATCGGTTGAGAAGCAAAAAAGTTCAAGATAATAGCCACTTTTCTCAAATCTGACCAAGGATTCCAGTTTGGAATCCGCGCGGACACTCAGATATCGATTTTGGAAGCAATGGGTTGAGGAAAAAAAAAGTTCAAGATGGCGGCCACATTTCTCAAATCTGACCACGAATTCCAGTTTGGAATCCGCGCGGACCCTCAGATATCGATTTTGAAAGCAATCGGTTGAGAAAAAAAAACGCACAATTCGTCAGACATGTTTATTAACACACAACTGCTCGGAAGTGCGATTTTTGAAAATCATACGAGCGACTTGGCAGTAGAAAGATGCATAATCTCCATAGTAATTTTGACATTTTCTACTGCCAAGTCGCTCGTATGATTTTCAAAAATTGCACTTCTGGAGTGCGATTTTTGAACATCACACGTTCATATGAGTAGTAGAAATATGCATAATCTCCGTAGCAATTTTGACATTTTCTACTACTCGTTTGAACGTGTGATGTTCAAAAATCGCACTCTTGGTCCATCTGTGCGGCGTATCGCTACATGTAGCATGGTGGGCACGTGGGTATTTTTATTATTACTCGTGCGGCGCGGCGGCGCGGCGGTGCGGTGCCCGCTCCCTCAACACCCCTCCGCACCCGGCGACTCATTGAAGATATACGCGCGCGGTACGAAAATTGATTACAAAATGTTGATTTTCAAATCTACATTTTAATAGATACTTTAAAAACCCATTTTATTTAGGTCTACTGTAACTTGTAAATTCATTAAAATAGATCGAAATATTTTCCGAAGTAAGTTATTGCCCAAAAATAATAAAACTGTGATCGAAAACGAAAACTTTTAGATTATTGTGCAAGACGATATATTCAAAGTAATTAATACGTACAAAAAGACAAAAATTGATCGACTAAATTTCCTGAAGTAGTTATGGAACAAAAACGGTAGTTTTATATTTCTCCCTTCCTAAATTCTAAAACGTTCCTGGATACCGTCACATAATATGCTAATTAGTATATATTGACAAATACCAAAGGAATTTCGGGTCGAACATTTTTCCACCGAGAGCTACGAGTGATTTTTATGTTTAGGTACAAATACCTAACTTCCGAATAAAAAAAATCTTAGATTCTTTGTCAACCATAATCTTTATACTTCACTTTATCACACTACAAAGTTTCAGGGATCGATAAATTATTGTTAGGGTGTCCATACAAGGAAACTGCTCAGTGACTAGACTATAGCCCGTTGGGGCTCGTTCGTTTTATACATAGAACAGATAGCATGTTTGCCATTTATTTGTGGGACTAACACTCAGTTACAGAAACGCTCATTAGAGTTAATCCTCCATTAAATCTCTTGCTAGCTTTTACTACGTCGACAAGACAAAAAGTGGCAGCAAGAGATTTAATGGAGGATTAACTCTAATGAGCGTTTCTGCAACTGCAGTCAAGAAGTCGGAATAGGGTATTGTCCAGTGACGTAGCGTGGGTTTCTGTCGCCCGGGGCGCAGACCGATTTTGCTGCCCCCTTGCTTGGCCCCCTTATCTTTATAAGACGGCGTACTTACACAAAAGGCCTTCAAATTTTTATAGCACATCTTTTCGGGTTGTGGTCAGAGATCTTTTCTCCATGCAAAAATAGAAACATACTAGAGCGAGAGAAGCGAGCTAGAATTTTCTCCTCAATATGAATCGGTTGGGGCCAGAGCTTTTTATTACGTAATACGTACAAAACAAAACATGTGCAAAGTAACCCAAGTAAAAGCTATGGATCGAGTGAAATTGCTACTGCGTTAGCCAGAACTCTTTGGGATTATGTATGGGTATGGGTAGAGTAATTCGCTCGCTCGACTTTTCTCTGCTCTACGAAATGGTTATAGACGGGGCTGGAGCAATCCATCTATATTTTTCCAGACTTTGCCGCCCCCAGTCTTTACTGGGGGCGGCGTTTACCAGTTTGCGGTAAGATCTGACTTTTTGCAAAAATTTCATGGTTACCTACCCTGATAAACAACGGGCGATACCTAATTTTAAAAACCATTAGCGTGGAGAAACTGGCGGAATTGAACATTTGCAATCCATGAACAAAATGCGAACGTAGAGGTGGTCTAAAAAGAGACGGTCAAAAGTTCATGTTAAGGCTCTCCTCTCGATAACTTTCATTGTAAAGAGCACATTATAAGAATTATGTTTTCCTCACGAGTTACAAAAATTGCTAACAAATTAAAATTTTCCCTTTTCCCGTGACAGAGGGCCAAAATTCCGGACATGTCGGGAAAATTCCTGTTGTCTGGTAACAATAGTCTGTTAACAGAGCTACAAATCATAAAACGTTTCTAACATATTATTACCTAGTAACTTTCTTTTACCTACCGTAAATGAATACCTACCTACTTTGTATCCTAACCTACACCTCAACTAAACAAGCCTAAACAAAACAATCTACGTTAAGGCGTATCTACTACAATCTCCATACAGAAACTGAATATTATCTAAATTAATTCCCATTCACTGCGTAGCGAGTCCCGGGTCTTTGTGTGCGCAATCCCGTACCTTTCCCGGGATTACCGGCTAAGTTATGTCGTAAAAACGCCAACTTATTACTTTATCGCGGGGTATTAGCCGTTTGTGCGGGATTTGGGAATTTATGGAGTTTTGCTTTAGGTGGGGGCTGTGGTAATGGATTTTGTGATAATACTACTGCTGATAAAGAGGGCTTGTGTCAACACAAACACTTAACTACACAAATAATTAAGCGAGGGCTTAGTTTATTTTTCTTATGAAGGACAACCAACGATTTTTTTTTTTCAATTTCTTCTCTTTGCCTAGGTATTACCTACAGCTGATACTTTAAGTACCTACTTACAATAAACAAAGATCTTAGGGTAAGATAATGGTGATATCTAATTACAGGCAAACACGGCATGCAATGTTAAGTTAACTACGGTTAACTTTAAAATTGTATTTTATACAAAGTAGCATTATACAGGAAACTGGGTGTATCATTCAATTTCAAGGAACTTTCAAAGCACAATTCTTTCAAACTGGTTACGAAACAATAAAAAAAAATCGAATTAGTTTTATATCAGGCAAATTTTACCCGCATGTGAGAACGTAAAGGAGCCTTCACTCATTCAAAGAGCTTGTGCTATTTTAAGCATCAACGATACCTGCCATCTTTTCCAAACATCCATCTCTTAATTTCCAGAAGCGAGCAGTCCTACAACCGTACAGTTCAGTCGGTATCGTCAGTAGATGCCCTGGCGGTTCCATGGTCGGCTTCAGAGCCCCGTCAGAACCTCCCGGCGGCGCTGGGGGTCGCCGGGATCCCGGCGCTGGTCATCACTGACGCGGCTGGGAAGGTCTTGACTGACAATGGCCGACAGCATTTAGCTGGTGATCCTTTGGGTGTGGTAAGTGGTTTCGCTTTTTAACTCCTTCACCAGAATTGGTTGACGTGAAAACATCTTTTATTTCAGTCAGTAGTGAGACGGAGCACTTGCAAAACCATACCTACTATGTAACGAAATAATGTTATGACAAGATCGCTTATTACTTTGAAAGTATATATAGTCATTATTTTCTTTTACCATTATATAGGATATAGTAGTAACTCGATAGGTACAAGACGTTTCACGTACTCCAGTGCGTTTGCATCCCTGGTAGGTACAACCTTCCCGCATTTTTTATTTAAATCCGCGTCTTGCACTATTAAATTATCTATTCTATTGAATTGAATATTACTCGAATCTAAACCACCCCTCGGGGAATATAGTCGTGAGCATATGCTTGTGCTATGCTAAACCACAGTTTTTCAAATTGTAGGTCTGATGGTCCGATACAAATCCTGGCTACGGCCCTGTCCGCGTTTTTTTTAGCGTCTTGTAGTCAGGGGGTCGCAGAACAAATATTTGAAAAACACTGGTCTTATCGCAGGCAGCCTAATCAGTGATGATTTTCTGAGTGGTGTTCACTTTCACCATCTATCGTGAGATAAGGCCCTGCAGGCTAAATACACATGCTACACTACAACTTAAAGTTTTCAAAAATCATAAAATTTCTATTTCTTCTATTGCAGAACTTCCCGTGGGCTCAACGATCGGTGTCAGTGCTCACGGAGCAGGCGCTGCTGAAGATGGCGAGGCATCCAGCTGTCGTGCTGTTTATTGGTACCTAATATTAATTACGGAATAAAATTATTTATAACGAGCTTTTACCCGCGACTTCGTCCGCATAAATTATATACCAGATTTTAAGTCAGATGATAAGCTATCAAACAAAAAAAGTTTCATCAAAATCGGTTCAGTAGTTTTTGCGTGATACTCGAACAAACAAACACCCAAACAAACAAACAAACAAACAAACAAACAAATAAACAAACAAACAAACAGACAGACAAAAAATCTAAAAATTGGTGGAATCAGGGAACAGGTAAAAACCATGTCGTAATTTTTTTTTGTAAATATCTTCAATGTACAGACACACTTCTGTTACAGTTTTATAATAGTTTAGATGCAGGGTCATTAATTACTAAATAAAATTACAGCCTTTCAAGAGGATGATCAATGAACTTTCTCTATGGGATTAACTTCGAAATCGCGTGAAAACAAAAATCAGCTGTTCCCAATTGACCAAGAATTAATTTTCGCTCACGCTAGGCTGTTCCATACATTTGGATTGAGTAGGATTGCTGTTTTTGTATAAAACATCTGATTTTATTTTTGTTATTACGTAAACGAGTTTTTTCGTTTAAGAATATTTATGTAATTTTATTTCGATATTGGTCCCATATAGAAAGTTGTTCAGTTTCATGGAGGCGCACAGAGTTGTTTTCCATACTGGAAAGTCAGAGTGCGATGAGTGCGATTTTTGAAAGTCACTCGTTCAAAATCTAGTTCAAAACAGGAAGCTGCTCTATTATAGAGCTGTCCCCCTAGACAAAGTACTTTCGATTGGCGTTGGACAGTAGAAAACATGAAAAATGTATGGACTTGACATAATGGTGGAGAAAGAAAACGTCAAAATATTTCGATCGCCAATGGCCTCGATTCGGACTGTGCCACGACTTAACTTAACTAAATTTATTCCTGTCACTTTCTTAAATAAGATTAAGAAAAGAGACAGAAAACCAACAGCTTACTTTAGTGCTGTCAAAGTGACAACGCCAATAAATTTAGTTAAGTTAAGTCGTGGCACAGTCCGAATCTGTACCAATGTCAAATCCATACATTCTAATTTCTACTAGCGTCTACGCCAATAGAAATGTTACTTAGTCTATAGGCACGGGACTAAAATTTATAGCACTTTTGATAAATAAAAAAATAAAAAAGTCATTTCGAAAAAGAAAATAGAATCATTAAGTTAGCCACTGACCTCTATAATCTTGTATTATAGAGGTCAGTGAAGTTAGCCCAGATCATAGACGAAGGATTTTTCGATATCTATTTCCAGCTTCCTGTTAGCCCATCAAACTGAACGAACAACTTTCGTCGAAATAAAATAAGAAATCCCTACTATTTCATCGAAAGATCCCTAACAACAGTAACCAATGTTAAAACAGGGCCGTGAGCAGTATCAAACTGCGCACGGCCCTGTTTTAACATTGGCTACTGCCAGTGTACACATACTGCCAGTATTAACGATGGACCCAAAAAAAACGTAGGATAATTCAAATTCATAATTCATTTGAGACATGGTATCCTTATAATGGATATTTATAATTATAAGCACAAACGTTTGTACAGGCCATCAAAGAAAAGACTGTAATTTGTAAAAAAAAATGTACCTACTACCCGTTTGTTTGGAGTTGGCCGTCGATGACCGTTACAAAATTTCCTCACAGGCACATTAACTGGTCCCGTCGACAAAAAATAATATAACAAGCAAATAAAAATTTAAAATTAAAAGCGATATTAGTCACTGGGACGGACGCGGACGTACCGTACGTGGTTGCGTTGCTAAAGGTTATAAAATTGCGTTTAATAGGGTCTCTTAGGGGTGCGGTACGGTGAAGCGGGAAGGGAGGGAACGGCCAACTCGAAGCAAATGACTAGTAGGCATTTTTTCAACAATATTTTTTATCGTTATTCCAGATGACGAAGATTCCGAAATAGAATTCGCAGAGTCAGTCCTAACACCATCAGCGGAATCCTACTACGAGGAATGCAGCATCCAATATCCTGGATTCTGTCCATACCAGAACTCTTCAGACGACGAAACCATGGACTTCGACTACCCAACGTCACGGCACTCGAAAATGAAAAAGAAATCTTTCAAGCATGTCATGTTTTACATAGGAATCGATGGCACGGATAGCGCAGATATGCTAAGAGAACATATAGGCCTAGATGATGCTGTACCGCTTTTGACAGCCATAGATTTCCCAAAACAGAAGTTGGTCACCATGAAAAATGGTGAAGAAATCACAACGGATTCGGTACAGAATTTTGTTGACACTTATCTGAGTGGAAATGCTGATTTTAAACCTTTGAAACCTTACAGTGAAAAATGTTAATGTTTTCTTTTCTTGTTAGAATGTTGTTGTAGGTTTTAGTTGAGTTTTGAATATTATTTTTTCATGTGTAGTAAAATGTTAGGAAAAACCGATTAGATTTGTGTACCTACCTAGTTTAAAGACAACTTTTTTCTTAATTTTAGAACAGTTATTAGTAAGCAAGTATTGCCTTAGAAAATTGTGAAAGTGTTATAAGGTAGTAGGTATTATTAATTATACGCAACTCATTAATTTTTATTAAGAAAACATAAAGTTAAATGACCAAAACATAACTAAAAAGACCGTAAATACCGAATAATGTCAAATTACTTTTTTAAGAACATCAGTCCATTTATTCAAAAGTAAAAAGTAAATTCAGAATACAGAAAGAATATCAGAATATCTCTGACTACCCCCTCGGGAAATATAGTCGTGAGCATATTCTTTTAATGTAAATTATTGTAATTCCAGTAGGCACATATTAAATAAAGATTTACAGATTGTCATAGTTACACTTTTTTTGTTGACAGTACCTACTTAGGGTTCATTTCATACCGTGTGAATTCCATCGGGGTAGTCTATCTATCTCACTCTGGCTTATTATATCTTCCTGTTTTCTCTTTCGCGTTCGCACTCCGAATGATTTCCATACGTTATGAAACACATCCTTACCTTTTCCCTAAATTATTATAATACATTTATTTTTTATTCGTAGGTAGTCTTTTCCCTTTGATGACTTTACATTGGTTTAGTTTTCAAATCGGTAATCATCTATGAGTCATCATCATCATGGGCCTTGTTTTTTTTTTTTTTTTTTATTTATTTCTCTTATCAAAAAAATATAAAAAAATATCTAAATAGATGTTTTAAACAGCGTGTGTTTAAGTACTGCCCTGTTGCTTTGTTGCAACAAAAAAAGAAAACGGGTAGACAAAGGCATCGATATTCATAGTTTTAAAAACACTGTAATCTACCCAGAATAAAGTAAGTATTTCATTGTTAGCAACACTAAACGCCCGTTCATTTTATTATGATTTTATTTTATTTAGCAGAGAAGTTCTACCTTTTTACCCGACTGCGCCAGAAGGAGGGTTATGTTTATTTTTCTGCACTGGTAGCATGCACACCCGCGATAGCCGTGATACGGCTTTTATCTTGTTCGTTCGCGCGCAAAAGAACGAGATAAAAGACGTGATAAAGTCGTATCACGGCTATTCACGGGTGTGCATGCTACCAGTGCTGAACTAGGTAAGTATACTAAGCGTTTGTTTCGAGTTGGCCGCTCCCACCCTTCCCGCTTCACCGTACCGCACCCCTAACAGACCCTATTAAACGCAACTTTATAACCTTTAGCAACGCAACCACGTACAGCAAACGGGTAGTATGGTATTCCAAAAAAAGTCTTATGCCCGGGATACACGAGGCTAGTTTTAAAAGCTAGGATAGCAAGCTAATGCTAGCCATACACCATGCTTCCTATCGTCCAATCGACATGACGCTGCCGATTTGCATGAGTCATGCCAATCCACGCCCACGCACGGTCAGTTCTAACCATAAAGATATTATACCTTACGGAATAGAGTAAGTGACATGAGTTATCAAATGTAACCGTTTTTGGACGTTTTTTGGAGTCCTCGGCAGGGTAAAAATTCGATTTCTGTGTATAATTCTCAATCTAACGTGAAATGGTGAATAATTTAATGAAACAGCGTTAGTATATTTCACAAAATTATCTACGATTTCACTTTAGGTTCACGCTTATTCACAGAAACCGAATTTTTACCAGGACTCCAAATCCCCAAAAACGGTTCTATTGCCTCGCGTCACGTATCTCTTTCTATTATACAGGCATGCCGCTAGGTACATCTCGCTCTCTCAGCTGTCACTGTCTCTCTTACGTAGTATAATACCTTTATGGTTCTAACTGATAAAATCGGCAGCGTCATGCCGATTGGACGATAGGAAGCATGGTGTATGGCCAGCATAATTTCCCGGCGTCCTATCCTGGGTGGCACAACCCGCACAAGCTAGAGCAGTCTACACATTGACAGGGTGCAGCCAGTAATATTAATGAGGAGTTTTTAGGCAACTAGTACCGCAGTAGACGGTGTTGATGCGAGATGGAGGCGAAGACGGAAAAGGCTAAAAATATTTTTTATTATTTTATTCGTATTTTATTCTTTGCAAGGTCGATCATCCATATTGCATATTATAGCTTGCAATCCTGGCTTGCAAACTAGTCTCGTGTATTCCGGGCTTATAACCGACCGGACGTAATCGTAAGCCAAAAGCATTTTGATTTTCCTGTTTTTTGTTGCTTGGTACGTGTATGAAACGAACAGGCCATTAGTTTTATTGTTGCCAGCGTTGCCAGACCTACGGATTTATCCGTAGATCTACGGATTTTCGGCCTGGCCTACGGATCTACGGATTTCAATGGCAAATCTACGGATTTTTGAAATTTCCGGAATCACTCTCTAAAATGAAAATTTTCTGCACAAAATGATACCAAACAAGCAAATAAATCAATTCATGTACAATTTTTTTGTGTATTAAACTGTGTTTCGTAAAATATGGCTCATCTTTTTCATTTCCATCCTTCTACTTTCTGTCAATAAACAGACTCGATAGAAATATTTAACTGCAAAATGTTTGACAAAAGGACTGACAAGACAATGATAGTAAAAATAATAAAACAGAAAGTTAAGTTAGAACAGACAAAAAAAAGTTATCTTATTGATTTTCTTTCATGTTGTCCGGACATTATTGATGTTTGTCGGATCGGTTGATCGGAAAAAAGTCAGAAAAAGCATTCAAAAAAGTATGTATAGGTCTACCAGAATCTCGTAGCATAAAAAAAAGTAAAAGCTATATAGATTTTCACATGGATACATGGATGGGATGGTAGTGTCAAACTGTCATCTGTCTAGTCAATGCAGGCCCTGTACAAACGCGCGTTTGTTAATCGTGTGACTGCATCACTGCACAAGCATACGTGTGATTGCAGCAGTTCACGTTTGTACCAGTGCAGACGCGCGTGTACATTGATTGCGTGCGACAGATGACAAAGGCTGTTGACGAATGACTGACCAAATAAAATATTACAAACGTTTTGCCTCGTGGCTGTATCGCGTTTGCATCGATGCTGTATCGCGTTCGCATCAATGCTGTGCATCGCGTTTGCATCGATGCTGCATCGCAACTGAATCGATGCAGAAACGAAGCAAAAAGTCGCAATGTGTAAAGGGCCCTAATCGAATTACCCCAGTGCAGGGCCGTAGCTAGAACTGGGTTGAAGGTAGGGCATAGGAGTTATAAGGTAGGGCGGAAGCAAATGGCTAGTTTTTTGGATGAGTAAAATAATTCAGTGTCTGTGAAATTTTTCTACCAGAAAAGACTCAAACTATGGTGATTCTGAGTTTGCCTACACTTACTTCCAAAACACCATTTAAAGTTTGGAGCGAGCGAAGCGAGCTCGAAATTTCACACTCCAAGACTCAGAATGGTGTTGGTATGCGTTCCATTAGCCTACCTACGTTTATAATATTATAGGCTGGAGCGAGCGAAGCGAGCTCAAAATTTCACATTAATAGACTCAAAACTCTGTTGGTATGAGTTCCACTGGCCTACCTACGCTCACAATATCACAGGCTGAAGCGAGCGAAGCGATCTCAAAATTTCATACTACCAAGACTCAAAATGGTGTTGGGTGTTGCTAAGAGTTCCATTAGCCTACCTATGCTCATAATATCATAGGCTGGATCGAGCGAAGCGAGCTCGAAATTTCACACTACAAGACTCAAAATAGTGTTGGTATGAGTTCCATTAACCTACCTACGTACATATTATTATAGGCTGGAGCGAGCGAAGCGAGCTCGAAATTTCACACTACAAGACTCAAAACGGTGTTGGTAAGAGTACCATTAGCTTTTCTATGCTCATAACACCATTAAAACGCTGGAGCGAGTGGAGCGAGCTCGAAATTTCACTTACCAAGACTCAAAACAGTGTAAATCCGAGTTCACTTAAAACATCATTTAAAGGCTGAAGCGAGCGAAGCGAGACAGAAATTTCACAGCACTGCAACTTTGTTGTATCCAAAATTCTGTCAGTTCCAAACATTTTACGCAAGTCGGAGTTGGAGTGGGAGAGTAAAGAGTCGAAATTTCACGACGAGATGAGAGTAAATTGTAACAAGTTTTACCGGTTCATATAACAAAATCAATAAGCAGGTGCAAGTGAAGCAAGCTCAAAATTTCCCAGCCGTACGACGTGCGTGATTGCGGCTAGAGTAACGTCAATGTTGTATGGGAATATGCCCCACTTGCCCATGTTGTAAAGACTATATAAATGGTTGGGTAATTTTTAAGGTAGGGCATTGGAATTCTAAGGTAGGGCATTGCCCCACGATGCCCCCCCCTAGCTACGGGCCTGCCCCAGTGCTGCTTATTCAAAAATTTTATTTCCTTATTTGCCATCAGATCCTGGTAGACTTACGACGGATCTACGGATTTTTCAAGATGTGCGTAGATAATCTACGGATTTTCACGGATTTTTCAACCTTGACATACGGATTTCTAAAAATTGTGTCTGGCAGCACTGAATGTTACCCAAATCATTGCCCCCATAGATAAGCTACTATTTTACATTGCCCCACATTGCCCAAATCGAAAAAAGAATGTAAAATTTTTTAAAGTTGTGCTTTAAGCTTTAGTCATACTACAACGGCGCGGAGACGGACGGAGGACGGACGGAGACGGGACGGCAACGGACGGAGACGGGACGGCAACGGACGGAGCACGGGCACGGACGGAGGACGGACGGAGACGGGACGGCAACGGACGGAGACGGGACGGCAACGGACGGGCGCGGGCGGAGGACGGGCGGGCACGACGCGAAACCGACACCCAGTGTTGCCAGACGTACTTTAATTATCGAATTTTAACGGTAATTTCATACCCCGTACGGTAGAACAGTCAGTACCCGGCAAACAGAAGTGCGATTTTTGAAAATCATACGAGCAACTTGGCAGTAGAAAGATGCATAATCTCCATAGTAATTTTGGCATTTTCTAATGCCAAGTCGCTCGTATGATTTTCAAAAATCGCACTTCAGACTTGAAAAATGCGGAAGAGTGCGGCAGCAGTTGAAAATGTATGGACATATTTCTACTGCTGATTTGACTTTCGAAAATCACTCTCCTGGAGTATGATTTTTTAATGTTAAATCAGCAGTAGAAAGATGCACGTCTCCATAGTAGGTACCTAACTGCCTCCGTGGTCTAGTGGTTAAGAGCATTGGCTCTCGATACGGAGGTCGTGGGTTCGGATCCCACGGGGGACACCTAGTGATATGTCACTTTGTGCGTTTTTCCCTAGTTGGTTAGGACATTGCAGGCTGAATCACCTGATTGTCCGAAAAGAAAAATGATTCCGTGCTTCGGATGGCACGCTAAGCCGTTGGTCCCGGCTACTATCTCTGGTGGTAGTAGTCGTTACATAAAAACCACGTCAGAGGCCGTAAGGCGGTCTGAAAAAACTCTGACACCAGGGCCTGCCCACACGATAAGAAGAAGACCTAATATTAAATTTATCAACTGCTGATTTCAAAGAGTTTCTATGAGTTTCAAAAATCGCACTCCTGGGAAGAAGATCAAGACACAAATCGCGCAAGAACTACCTTATATTATAGAGACTCAGGAGGTATAGGTACAGAGTGTACATTTAAATGCGCTATTACAGGGGTGCTTCAGATAATCAAACTGAACAACGTTCACTATGATCTAAGTTAAAAAAAAAACAATGATTTTGTTTTTCAACCGATTGATTCCAAAATCGATAACTGAGGGCCGGTCCGCGTGGACTCTAAACAGGAATCTGATGTCAGATTTGAGAAAAGTGGCCGCCATCTTGAACTTTTTTGTTTCTCAACCGATTGCTTCCAAAATCGATATCTGGGGGTCGACGTGGACTCCAAACACGAATCCGATGTCAGATTTGAGAAAAGTGGCCGCCATCTTGAAATTTTTTGTTTCTCAACCCGATTGCTTCCAAAATCGATATCTGATGGTCCGCGTGGACTCCAAACACGAATCCGATGTTAAATTTGAGAAATGTGGCCGCCATCTTGAACTTTTCTGTTTCTCAACCGATTGCTTCCAAAATCGATATCTGATGGTCTGCGTGGACTCTAAACACGAATCTGATGTCAGATTTGAGAAAAGTGGCCGCCATCTTGAACTTTTTTGTTTCTTAACCGATTGCTTCCAAAATCGATATCTAGGGGTCCGCGTGGACTCCAAACACGAATCCGATGTCAGATTTGAGAAAAGTGGCCGCCATCTTGAACTTTTTTGTTTCTTAACCGATTGCTTCCAAAATCGATATCTGATGGTCTGCGTGGACTCTAAACACGAATCTGATGTCAGATTTGAGAAAAGTGGCCGCCATCTTGAACTTTTTTGTTTCTTAACCGATTGCTTCCAAAATCGATATCTAGGGGTCCGCGTGGACTCCAAACACGAATCCGATGTCAGATTTGAGAAAAGTGGCCGCCATCTTGAACTTTTTTGTTTCTTAACCGATTGCTTCCAAAATCGATATCTGATGGTCTGCGTGGACTCTAAACACGAATCTGATGTCAGATTTGAGAAAAGTGGCCGCCATCTTGAACTTTTTTGTTTCTTAACCGATTGCTTCCAAAATCGATATCTAGGGGTCCGCGTGGACTCCAAACACGAATCCGATGTCAGATTTGAGAAAAGTGGCCGCCATCTTGAACTTTTTTGTTTCTTAACCGATTGCTTCCAAAATCGATATCTGGGGGTCCGCGTGGACTCCGAACACGAATCCGATGTCAGATTTGAGAAAAGTGGCCGCCATCTTGAACTTTTTGGTTTCTCAACCGATTGCTTCCAAAATCGATATCTGGGGGTCTGCGTGAACTCCAAACACGAATCCGATGTCAGATTTGAGAAAAGTGGCCGCCATCTTGAACTTTTTTGTTTCTCAACCGATTGCTTCCAAAATCGATATCTGGGGGTCCGCGTGGACTCCGAATACGAATCCGATGTCAGATTTGAGAAAAGTGGCCGCCATTATGAACTTTTTTGTTTCTCAACCGATTGCTTCCAAAATCGATATCTGATAATCCGCGTGGACTCCACACACGAATCCGATGTCAAGTTTGAGAAAAGTGGCCGCCATCTTGAACTTTTTTGTTTCTCAACCGATTGCTTCCAAAATTGATATCTGATGGTCCGCGTGGACTCTAAACATGAATCCGATGTCAGATTTGAGAAAAGTGGCCGCCATCTTGAACTAGTTTGTTTCTCTATCGATTGCTTCCAAATTCGATATCTGGGGGTCCGCGTGAACTCCGAACACGAATCCGATGTCAGATTTGAGAAAAGTGGCCGCCATTTTGAACTTTTTTGTTTCTCAACTGATTGCTTCCAAAATCGATATATGAGGGTACGCGAGGACTCCAAACACGAATCCAATGTCAGATTTGAGAAAAGTGGCCGCCATCTTGAACTTTTTTGTTTCTCAACCGATTGCTTCCAAATTCGATATCTGAGAGTCCGCGTGGACTCCAAACACGAATCCGATGTCAGATTTGAGACAAGTGGCCGCCATCTTGAACTTTTTTGTTTCTCAACTGATTGCTTCCAAAATCGATATATGAGGGTACGCGAGGACTCCAAACACGAATCCAATGTCAGATTTGAGAAAAGTGGCCGCCATCTTGAACTTTTTTGTTTCTCAACCGATTGCTTCCAAATTCGATATCTGAGGGTCCGCGTGGACTCCAAACACGAATCCGATGTCAGATTTGAGAAAAGTGGCCGCCATTTTGAACTTTTTTGTTTCTCAACTGATTGCTTCCAAAATCGATATATGAGGGTACGCGAGGACTCCAAACACGAATCCAATGTCAGATTTGAGAAAAGTGGCCGCCATCTTGAACTTTTTTGTTTCTCAACCGATTGCTTCCAAATTCGATATCTGAGAGTCCGCGTGGACTCCAAACACGAATCCGATGTCAGATTTGAGACAAGTAGCCGCCATCTTGAACTTTTTTGTTTCTTAACCGATTGCTTCCAAAATCGATATCTGAGGGTCCGCGAGGACTCCAAACACGAATCCAATGTCAGATTTGAGAAAAGTGGCCGCCATCTTGAACTTTTTTGTTTCTCAACCGATTGCTTCCAAAATCGATATCTGAGGGTCCGCGTGGACTCCAAACACGAATCCGATGTCAGATTTGAGACAAGTAGCCGCCATCTTGAACTTTTTTGTTTCTCAACCGATTGCTTCCAAATTCGATATCTGAGGGTCCCCGTGGACTCCGAATACGAATCCGATGTCAGATTTGAGAAAAGTGGCCGCCATTATGAACTTTTTTGTTTCTCAACCGATTGCTTCCAAAATCGATATCTGATAATCCGCGTGGACTCCACACACGAATCCGATGTCAAGTTTGAGAAAAGTGGCCGCCATCTTGAACTTTTTTGTTTCTCAACCGATTGCTTCCAAAATTGATATCTGATGGTCCGCGTGGACTCTAAACATGAATCCGATGTCAGATTTGAGAAAAGTGGCCGCCATCTTGAACTAGTTTGTTTCTCTATCGATTGCTTCCAAATTCGATATCTGGGGGTCCGCGTGAACTCCGAACACGAATCCGATGTCAGATTTGAGACAAGTGGCCGCCATCTTGAACTTTTTTGTTTCTCAACTGATTGCTTCCAAAATCGATATATGAGGGTACGCGAGGACTCCAAACACGAATCCAATGTCAGATTTGAGAAAAGTGGCCGCCATCTTGAACTTTTTTGTTTCTCAACCGATTGCTTCCAAATTCGATATCTGAGAGTCCGCGTGGACTCCAAACACGAATCCGATGTCAGATTTGAGACAAGTAGCCGCCATCTTGAACTTTTTTGTTTCTCAACCGATTGCTTCCAAAATCGATATCTGAGGGTCCGCGTGGACTCCAAACACGAATCCGATGTCAGATTTGAGACAAGTAGCCGCCATCTTGAACTTTTTTGTTTCTCAACCGATTGCTTCCAAATTCGATATCTGAGGGTCCCCGTGGACTCCAAACACGAACCCGATGTCAGATTTGAGAAAAGTGGCCGCCATCTTGAACTTGTTTGTTTCTCAACCGATTGCTTCCAAATTCGATATCTGGGGGTCCGCGTGAACTCCGAACACAAATCTGATGTTAGATTTGAGAAAAGTGGCCGCCATCTTGAACTTTTTTGTTTCTCAACCGATTGCTTCCAAAATCGATACCTGAGGATCCGCGTGGAATCCGAACACGAATCTGATGTCAGATTTGAGAAGTTATCAGTTAGTCAGTTATCGATTTTGGAAGCAATCGGTTGAGAAACAAAAAAGTTCAAGATGGCGGCCACTTTTCTCAAATCTGACATCGGATTCGTGTTGGGAGTCCACGCAGATCCCCAGATATCGATTTTGGAAGCAATCGGTTGAGGAACAAAAAAGTTCAAGATGGCGGCCACTTTTCTCAAATCTGACATCGGATTCGTGTTCGGAGTCCACGCGGACCCCCAGATATCGATTTTGGAAGCAATCGGTTAAGAAACAAAAAAGTTCAAGATGGCGGCCACTTTTCTCAAATCTGACATCGGTATCGTGTTCGGAGTCCACGCGGACCCCCGGATATCGATTTTGGAAGCAATCGGTTGAGAAACAAAATAGTTCAAGATGGCGGCCACTTTTCTCAAATCTGACATCGGATTCGTGTTCGGAGTCCACGCGGACCCCCGCATATCGATTTTGGAAGCAATCGGTTGAGAAACAAAAAAGTTCAAGATGGCGGCCACTTTTCTCAAATCTGACATCGGATTCGTGTTGGGAGTCCACGCGGATTATCAGATATCGATTTTGGAAGCAATCGGTTAAGAAACAAAAAAGTTCAAGATGGCGGCCACTTTTCTCAAATCTGACATCGGATTCGTGTTCAGAGTCCACGCGGACCGGATATCGATTTTGGAAGCAATCGGTTAAGAAACAAAAAAGTTCAAGATGGCGGCCACTTTTCTCAAATCTGACATCGGATTCGTGTTCAGAGTCCACGCGGACCCCCGGGTATCGATTTTGGAAGCAATCGGTTAAGAAACAAAAAAGTTCAAGATGGCGGCCACTTTTCTCAAATCTGACATCGGATTCGTGTTCGGAGTCCACGCGGACCCCCAGATATCGATTTTGGAAGCAATCGGTTGAGAAACAAAAAAGTTCAAGATGGCGGCCACTTTTCTCAAATCTGACATCGGATTCGTGTTCGGAGTCCACGCGGACCCCCGGATATCAATTTTGGAAGCAATCGGTTAAGAAACAAAAAAGTTCAAGATGGCGGCCACTTTTCTCAAATCTGACATCGGATTCGTGTTGGGAGTCCACGCGGACCCCCAGATATCGATTTTGGAAGCAATCGGTTAAGAAACAAAAAAGTTCATGATGGCGGCCAGTTTTCTCAAATCTGACATCGGATTCGTGTTCGGAGTCCACGCGGACCCCCAGATATCGATTTTGGAAGCAATCGGTTAAGAAACAAAAAAGTTCAAGATGGCGGCCACTTTTCTCAAATCTGACATCGGATTCGTGTTGGGAGTCCACGCGGACCCCCAGATATCGATTTTGGAAGCAATCGGTTAAGAAACAAAAAAGTTCAAGATGGCGGCCAGTTTTTTCAAATCTGACATCGGATTCGTGTTCGGAGTCCACGCGGACCCCCAGATATCGATTTTGGAAGCAATCGGTTAAGAAACAAAAAAGTTCAAGATGGCGGCCACTTTTCTCAAATCTGACATCGGATTCGTGTTCAGAGTCCACGCGGACCCCCGGATATCGATTTTGGAAGCAATCGGTTAAGAAACAAAAAAGTTCAAGATGGCGGCCACTTTTCTCAAATCTGATATCGGATTCGTGTTCAGAGTCCACGCGGTCCCCCGGATATCGATTTTGGAAGCAATCGGTTAAGAAACAAAAAAGTTCAAGATGACGGCCACTTTTCTCAAATCTGACATCGGATTCGTGTTCGGAGTCCACGCGGACCCCCAGATATCGATTTTGGAAGCAATCGGTTGAGAAACAAAAAAGTTCAAGATGGCGGCCACTTTTCTCAAATCTGACATCGGATTCGTGTTCGGAGTCCACGCGGACCCCCGGATATCGATTTTGGAAGCAATCGGTTAAGAAACAACAAAGTTCAAGATGGCGGCCACTTTTCTCAAATCTGACATCGGATTCGTGTTGGGAGTCCACGCGGACCCCCAGATATCGATTTTGGAAGCAATCGGTTGAGAAACAAAAAAGTTCAAGATGGCGGCCACTTTTCTCAAATCTGACATCGGATTCGTGTTCAGAGTCCACGCGGACCCCCGGATATCGATTTTGGAAGCAATCGGTTAAGAAACAAAAAAGTTCAAGATGGCGGCCACTTTTCTCAAATCTGACATCGGATTCGTGTTGGGAGTCCACGCGGACCCCCAGATATCGATTTTGGAAGCAATCGGTTGAGAAACAAAAAAGTTCAAGATGGCGGCCACTTTTCTCAAATCTGACATCGGATTCGTGTTGGGAGTCCACGCGGACCCCCAGATATCGATTTTGGAAGCAATCGGTTAAGAAACAAAAAAGTTCAAGATGGCGGCCACTTTTCTCAAATCTGACATCGGATTCGTGTTCAGAGTCCACGCGGACCCCCGGATATCGATTTTGGAAGCAATCGGTTAAGAAACAAAAAAGTTCAAGATGGCGGCCACTTTTCTCAAATCTGACATCGGATTCGTGTTCAGAGTCCACGCGGACCCCCGGAAATCGATTTTGGAAGCAATCGGTTAAGAAACAAAAAAGTTCAAGATGGCGGCTACTTGTCTCAAATCTGACATCGGATTCGTGTTTGGAGTCCACGCGGACTCTCAGATATCGAATTTGGAAGCAATCGGTTGAGAAACAAAAAAGTTCAAGATGGCGGCCACTTTTCTCAAATCTGACATTGGATTCGTGTGTCTGATAATCCGCGTGGACTCCACACACGAATCCGATGTCAAGTTTGAGAAAAGTGGCCGCCATCTTGAACTTTTTTGTTTCTCAACCGATTGCTTCCAAAATTGATATCTGATGGTCCGCGTCGTAGAGGGAGTAGAACTATAGAGCAAGTGACAGTGTAACCGGTTTTCTATCGGTGTCTGATTTGTACATGTGTGTGTAAATGTTACCCGATTGAACTCAATTTTCCCACAAATTTATCAATACCACCAACTTTTCACAGTCGGCTAGTCTAAGTAATACATTTTGTTAATACTACTTTCCTAACACAAATCGCAGAAATATTCACAAATAACATTAAAATTTAATGTTACGGTGGTTTCAGTCCATACAAAAGTTTGACACAGAATACGCGTAGACGGAATTAATAAAAGTAATATTTTATATATGGAAAAATAGTTTATAAAATCTAGATGCCGCGTTACAAATAACATTTGCAATTTATAATATAATTACGAAGATTTATAAAGCTTTTAAAATGTAGTATGAAAAATTACAAAGCATTATATCTTCGTAATTATATTATAAATTGCAAATGTTATTTGTGACGCGGCATCAAGATTTTTTAAACTATTTTTACATATATAAAAAATAAAAATTTATTTATTCTAAGTTACTTATACTTATAACGTCTATGCGTATTGTGCGTCAATAAAATTGTTTTTGTATAAAATTGACCCCTCTGCAACCACCTTAATATGTAATAAAATTAGCCAGAATTGGAGCCTTGAAAAACTGTGTAGTTATTTGTCAAGCAATGAGGTCAAAGAGGTTATTTTTTCGAATTTGATCAATTTCTTTATTTGACTGAAGCATGATGAAGGGTTATGGTAAATAAATTACAATTTGGAAAATAAATTTTAATGTTTCTTAATCTAACCAAATGGCTTTGATCAGGAATAGTGTTGTAAAAAAACAGTTTTTTTTCTACCGTTAAAAAAAACGTGAAAAAAATTTTAATTTAAAACATCTGCACTGGTAGCATGCAAACCCGCGATAGCCGTGATACGGCTTTATCACGTCTTTTATCTCGTTCTTTTGCGCACGAAAGAACGAGATAAAAGCCGTGATAAAGCCGTATCACTGCTATCGCGGGTTGGCATGCTACCAGTGCTGAAATCATAGCTTTAACTTTTAATTCCATGATTATATTGAGTAACTCAGCATTCTTCTTTATTAATCGTCTTTGCGCTTAACGAGTAGTACGCAACTTCTTTAGGCGCTTTTCAGCTAACTCACTCTTCAATTGAATTCTAAGATGTTTCTTCCTCAGTGTTTCTGTAATTTTTTCTATTATGACAGGTTGTCTGGTAGCTGAATCCTGAAAATGAACAAAACAGTGATGAAACCAAACCATTACTAGGTACCTATGTATTTTCCAAGTCAGTTTTCCCGTATTTACGGGTGTTTCAAAGGCCATAAACTGGTAACACTGAATGACTGCTGATCTAGAGGTTATGGAATCAATGTTGACCTATAACTTGGTTTTATGATTTAATTTGTATTGTAATATCATTTTAACGTGTACAATAGACATTAATCTAATCACAAACAAAGTATTTGTAGCATTTAATTGCAGTGAAACGTACCTGTGAAACGAAACATTCCCAGCAGCACTTTTCGATCTGTTTTTGCATCCTAGGACACTGCAGACCACCATTTTCACTTCGATAATGATTATAAATTATTATATTATCAGAACACCTCACACAGCAGGTAATTCAGGCTGTTACAATTCCGTAATTCATAACTTTTGATAAGCCTAACAACAATACTAGTCAATTTAGACCGCAATACGTCAAAATGACAAGTTGCGGTCACCAAAAAAGTGGTTACACGGCGTTCATTATAGTCTTTCTCACTCTTTCTACAGACTAGTGTATAGGTTCACCTCTATCGAACATTAAAGATGTGTGCGTATCATTTACTCCATAGTTCTACTCCCTCTACGGTCCGCGTGGACTCTAAACATGAATCCGATGTCAGATTTGAGAAAAGTGGCCGCCATCTTGAACTAGTTTGTTTCTCTATCGATTGCTTCCAAATTCGATATCTGGGGGTCCGCGTGAACTCCGAACACGAATCCGATGTCAGATTTGAGACAAGTGGCCGCCATCTTGAACTTTTTTGTTTCTCAACTGATTGCTTCCAAAATCGATATATGAGGGTACGCGAGGACTCCAAACACGAATCCAATGTCAGATTTGAGAAAAGTGGCCGCCATCTTGAACTTTTTTGTTTCTCAACCGATTGCTTCCAAATTCGATATCTGAGGGTCCGCGTGGACTCCAAACACGAATCCGATGTCAGATTTGAGAAAAGTGGCCGCCATTTTGAACTTTTTTGTTTCTCAACTGATTGCTTCCAAAATCGATATATGAGGGTACGCGAGGACTCCAAACACGAATCCAATGTCAGATTTGAGAAAAGTGGCCGCCATCTTGAACTTTTTTGTTTCTCAACCGATTGCTTCCAAATTCGATATCTGAGAGTCCGCGTGGACTCCAAACACGAATCCGATGTCAGATTTGAGACAAGTAGCCGCCATCTTGAACTTTTTTGTTTCTTAACCGATTGCTTCCAAAATCGATATCTGAGGGTCCGCGAGGACTCCAAACACGAATCCAATGTCAGATTTGAGAAAAGTGGCCGCCATCTTGAACTTTTTTGTTTCTCAACCGATTGCTTCCAAAATCGATATCTGAGGGTCCGCGTGGACTCCAAACACGAATCCGATGTCAGATTTGAGACAAGTAGCCGCCATCTTGAACTTTTTTGTTTCTCAACCGATTGCTTCCAAATTCGATATCTGAGGGTCCCCGTGGACTCCAAACACGAACCCGATGTCAGATTTGAGAAAAGTGGCCGCCATCTTGAACTTGTTTGTTTCTCAACCGATTGCTTCCAAATTCGATATCTGGGGGTCCGCGTGAACTCCGAACACAAATCTGATGTTAGATTTGAGAAAAGTGGCCGCCATCTTGAACTTTTTTGTTTCTCAACCGATTGCTTCCAAAATCGATACCTGAGGATCCGCGTGGAATCCGAACACGAATCTGATGTCAGATTTGAGAAGTTATCAGTTAGTCAGTTATCGATTTTGGAAGCAATCGGTTGAGAAACAAAAAAGTTCAAGATGGCGGCCACTTTTCTCAAATCTGACATCGGATTCGTGTTGGGAGTCCACGCAGATCCCCAGATATCGATTTTGGAAGCAATCGGTTGAGGAACAAAAAAGTTCAAGATGGCGGCCACTTTTCTCAAATCTGACATCGGATTCGTGTTCGGAGTCCACGCGGACCCCCAGATATCGATTTTGGAAGCAATCGGTTAAGAAACAAAAAAGTTCAAGATGGCGGCCACTTTTCTCAAATCTGACATCGGTATCGTGTTCGGAGTCCACGCGGACCCCCGGATATCGATTTTGGAAGCAATCGGTTGAGAAACAAAATAGTTCAAGATGGCGGCCACTTTTCTCAAATCTGACATCGGATTCGTGTTCGGAGTCCACGCGGACCCCCGCATATCGATTTTGGAAGCAATCGGTTGAGAAACAAAAAAGTTCAAGATGGCGGCCACTTTTCTCAAATCTGACATCGGATTCGTGTTGGGAGTCCACGCGGATTATCAGATATCGATTTTGGAAGCAATCGGTTTGAGAAACAAAAAAGTTCAAGATGGCGGCCACTTTTCTCAAATCTGACATCGGATTCGTGTTCAGAGTCCACGCGGACCCCCGGATATCGATTTTGGAAGCAATCGGTTAAGAAACAAAAAAGTTCAAGATGGCGGCCACTTTTCTCAAATCTGACATCGGATTCGTGTTCAGAGTCCACGCGGACCCCCGGGTATCGATTTTGGAAGCAATCGGTTAAGAAACAAAAAAGTTCAAGATGGCGGCCACTTTTCTCAAATCTGACATCGGATTCGTGTTCGGAGTCCACGCGGACCCCCAGATATCGATTTTGGAAGCAATCGGTTGAGAAACAAAAAAGTTCAAGATGGCGGCCACTTTTCTCAAATCTGACATCGGATTCGTGTTCGGAGTCCACGCGGACCCCCGGATATCAATTTTGGAAGCAATCGGTTAAGAAACAAAAAAGTTCAAGATGGCGGCCACTTTTCTCAAATCTGACATCGGATTCGTGTTGGGAGTCCACGCGGACCCCCAGATATCGATTTTGGAAGCAATCGGTTAAGAAACAAAAAAGTTCAAGATGGCGGCCAGTTTTCTCAAATCTGACATCGGATTCGTGTTCGGAGTCCACGCGGACCCCCAGATATCGATTTTGGAAGCAATCGGTTAAGAAACAAAAAAGTTCAAGATGGCGGCCACTTTTCTCAAATCTGACATCGGATTCGTGTTGGGAGTCCACGCGGACCCCCAGATATCGATTTTGGAAGCAATCGGTTAAGAAACAAAAAAGTTCAAGATGGCGGCCAGTTTTTTCAAATCTGACATCGGATTCGTGTTCGGAGTCCACGCGGACCCCCAGATATCGATTTTGGAAGCAATCGGTTAAGAAACAAAAAAGTTCAAGATGGCGGCCACTTTTCTCAAATCTGACATCGGATTCGTGTTCAGAGTCCACGCGGACCCCCGGATATCGATTTTGGAAGCAATCGGTTAAGAAACAAAAAAGTTCAAGATGGCGGCCACTTTTCTCAAATCTGACATCGGATTCGTGTTCAGAGTCCACGCGGTCCCCCGGATATCGATTTTGGAAGCAATCGGTTAAGAAACAAAAAAGTTCAAGATGACGGCCACTTTTCTCAAATCTGACATCGGATTCGTGTTCGGAGTCCACGCGGACCCCCAGATATCGATTTTGGAAGCAATCGGTTGAGAAACAAAAAAGTTCAAGATGGCGGCCACTTTTCTCAAATCTGACATCGGATTCGTGTTCGGAGTCCACGCGGACCCCCGGATATCGATTTTGGAAGCAATCGGTTAAGAAACAAAAAAGTTCAAGATGGCGGCCACTTTTCTCAAATCTGACATCGGATTCGTGTTGGGAGTCCACGCGGACCCCCAGATATCGATTTTGGAAGCAATCGGTTGAGAAACAAAAAAGTTCAAGATGGCGGCCACTTTTCTCAAATCTGACATCGGATTCGTGTTCGGAGTCCACGCGGACCCCCGGATATCGATTTTGGAAGCAATCGGTTAAGAAACAAAAAAGTTCAAGATGGCGGCCACTTTTCTCAAATCTGACATCGGATTCGTGTTGGGAGTCCACGCGGACCCCCAGATATCGATTTTGGAAGCAATCGGTTGAGAAACAAAAAAGTTCAAGATGGCGGCCACTTTTCTCAAATCTGACATCGGATTCGTGTTGGGAGTCCACGCGGACCCCCAGATATCGATTTTGGAAGCAATCGGTTGAGAAACAAAAAAGTTCAAGATGGCGGCCACTTTTCTCAAATCTGACATCGGATTCGTGTTCAGAGTCCACGCGGACCCCCGGATATCGATTTTGGAAGCAATCGGTTAAGAAACAAAAAAGTTCAAGATGGCGGCCACTTTTCTCAAATCTGACATCGGATTCGTGTTCAGAGTCCACGCGGACCCCCGGAAATCGATTTTGGAAGCAATCGGTTAAGAAACAAAAAAGTTCAAGATGGCGGCCACTTTTCTCAAATCTGACATCGGATTCGTGTTCGGAGTCCACGCGGACCCCCAGATATCGATTTTGGAAGCAATCGGTTGAGAAACAAAAAAGTTCAAGATGGCGGCCACTTTTCTCAAATCTGACATCGGATTCGTGTTCGGAGTCCACGCGGACCCCCGGATATCGATTTTGGAAGCAATCGGTTAAGAAACAAAAAAGTTCAAGATGGCGGCCACTTTTCTCAAATCTGACATCGGATTCGTGTTGGGAGTCCACGCGGACCCCCAGATATCGATTTTGGAAGCAATCGGTTAAGAAACAAAAAAGTTCAAGATGGCGGCCAGTTTTCTCAAATCTGACATCGGATTCGTGTTCGGAGTCCCGCGGACCCCCAGATATCGATTTTGGAAGCAATCGGTTAAGAAACAAAAAAGTTCAAGATGGCGGCCACTTTTCTCAAATCTGACATCGGATTCGTGTTCTGGGTCCACGCGGCCTCTCAGATATCGATTTTGGAGGCAATCGGTTGAAAAACAAAGAAGTTACTGAGGTACTGTTATGTAACTCGCTTCAGCAGCGCCATCTATCGAGCCATTTTGAACTGTCACCTTCACCATATCAAATTCTTTCACCATAAAATTTTCCTCGATTTTTCGAGATCAACTATTGGCAACACCGCGCGGGCGGAGGACGGACGGAGACGGGACGGCGACGGACGGAGACGGGACGGCGACGGACGGAGACGGGACGGCGACGGACGGAGACGGGACGGCGACGGACGGAGCACGGGCGGTGGACGGACGGAGACGGGACGGCAACGGACGGAGCACGGAGGCCGTTAGCCGTCAAAGGATTTTATACTCTCCTACTATGTAAATAAGGTTCATTTTTCATTGCCCTCGCTGGCTCCGTCCCGTCCCGTGCCCGTCCCGTCCCGTCAAATATGACTAGAGCTTTATGTTATGTTATGCCTTTCTTTACTAATTTTGTGCAGCTTCCTTCAGCTTTTTTAACACGATAAAAATTTTAAATTGCAGTTCTTTTTAAATAAGTTTGATCTGAAATCAAATCAAAATAAAAATAGGAAATGTTTGCGTGGGAAAATATTGTTGTATGGCAACATTCTTCGCCGGCCATTAAAAATTGACGCCAAAGACGCCATTATTGTGAAATAAAATTTTCTAAATAAATTTCACGTGCTCATATTGAGTGCGCATCTAAACAAACAGTGAAATTAGTATCAAATCCACACATCATGGCTGATAACGACGATCTTTTAGACTACGAGGACGAGGAGGCTGCGGACCAACAGACCGCCGACGGAGCCGCCGAAGCGGTGCCCAAGAAAGAGGTTAAAGGCTCGTATGTATCCATACACAGTTCCGGCTTTAGAGATTTCCTGTTAAAACCCGAGATTCTACGAGCTATAGTCGACTGTGGTTTCGAGCATCCCTCAGAAGTTCAGCATGAGTGCATTCCGCAAGCCGTTCTCGGTATGGACATCTTATGTCAAGCCAAGTCCGGTATGGGCAAGACCGCTGTGTTTGTTTTAGCGACCTTGCAGCAACTGGAGCCGTCTGAGAATCATGTGTACGTACTAGTAATGTGCCACACTAGGGAGCTAGCTTTCCAAATCAGTAAGGAATACGAGCGGTTTTCGAAATACATGGCCGGCGTCAGGGTGTCAGTGTTTTTCGGCGGGATGCCGATTCAGAAGGACGAGGAGGTGCTGAAGACGGCCTGCCCTCACATCGTGGTCGGCACGCCCGGCAGGATCTTAGCACTTGTCAACAGCAAGAAACTTAATCTAAAACATCTGAAGCACTTCATTCTTGATGAATGTGACAAGATGCTCGAATCTCTGGACATGAGGAGGGATGTGCAAGAAATATTCAGGAACACGCCGCACGGGAAGCAAGTTATGATGTTCTCGGCTACATTGAGCAAGGAGATCAGACCGGTTTGCAAGAAGTTCATGCAGGATCCCATGGAGGTGTATGTCGACGATGAAGCCAAGCTGACCCTGCACGGTCTCCAGCAACACTACGTTAAGCTAAAGGAGAATGAGAAGAACAAAAAGTTGTTCGAGCTGCTCGATGTACTGGAATTCAACCAGGTCGTCATATTCGTGAAGTCTGTGCAGCGCTGCATAGCGCTCGCCCAACTGCTCACCGACCAGAACTTCCCTGCGATCGGAATCCACCGAAACATGACTCAAGATGAGCGTCTATCCCGGTACCAGCAGTTCAAGGACTTCCAGAAGAGGATCCTGGTCGCTACAAACTTATTTGGACGAGGCATGGACATTGAACGAGTCAACATTGTCTTCAACTATGATATGCCAGAAGATTCGGACACCTATCTTCATCGAGTAGCTCGCGCAGGACGATTCGGTACCAAGGGTTTGGCCATAACCATGGTATCAGATGAGAATGATGCCAAGATCCTCAACGAAGTGCAAGATCGTTTTGATGTCAATATTACAGAGTTGCCTGAAGAAATCGAATTATCTACCTACATAGAGGGCCGATAAGGTCCTTTTTCATTCCTTTTATATACTTACCTTTAATGATAGAGTAACTGAATTCAACCCACAAGTCTTTAAGAGAAATGTTTGTTTCTACAGCAACTGTAGGATTTTTGTTTGTAACTAAGAGGCAGAGTTTTATCCGTTAACATGTAAAACTAAGCTAATGAAGTAATTAAAGTGACATTGATTGATATTGTGATAATTTGCTGTTTTTATTTACATTTAGGTCTTATAATATCCACAGACCATCTTTCACAAACATTGAAATTACCGATGCCTATACAGGTGATACTTCTCCTAGTATCATTAACCTTTAAACCACATACTCTACCCATCTATGGGCGCAAACCTTTCAGAACAAAAAAAAATCTGCTGCCCCATACATTTGAATAAAGTTGCAGTTTAGTTAATAACGAGCTTATACCCGCGACTTCGTCCGCATAAATTATATACCAGATTTTAAGTCAGATGATAAGCTACCAAACAAAAAAAGTTTCATCAAAATCGGTTCAGTAGTTTTTGCGTGATACTCGAACAAACAAACACCCAAACAAACAAACAAACAGACAGACAAAAAATCCAAAAATTGGTGATTTGGAATCAGGGACATGTAAAAATCATATCGTAATCTTTTTTTTGTAAATATCTTCAATGTACAGACACACTTCTGTTACAGTTTTATAATAGTTTAGATGAGTTTAGTATGGGACAGCAGATTTTTTTTTTCTGACAGGTTTGCGCCCATAGTAAAAGTTGTTCAGTTTGATGGGTAGAGTATGTGGTATGATACTTTTCCCTACACCCTGTAATGCATGACCAGAAAATTGTAAGTAAGTACAAAAAGTAAAATTTAAAAAAAACTAATTTGATATGGAACTTCTGGGTCTTGCTGACACTTTCCAAGACTAATAAAATACAATTTATACACATACATCATAGTATCATTTTATTTTATACTGTGGCATCACCTTGCAGCCCATGGCATGGCATCTGAGTAAATATATAAATAGCATTGCAAGCAATGACATTCTATACAAAAGGACTTTGCATCAATGGGATGATAAAAGGGTATTGATTGTTTTATATTACTTGTTATTGACTGAGGACATTCGAAAGGACTGGAATGTCATCAATGTATGGTGGCAGAGCATAACAAAAGCATACTAAGGTGATATTAGAGACCAGTAGAGACAGCCATTATTGGTTTTGTTAATAGTCTAAAAAAACAAGGTCTTCTATTCCCAGAGTGACACAAGCCTACGTCACAAAAAAATGGCCGCTAAACATGGTAAAAGGGTATGATGACGTAGGCTTGTGTCAGTCACGTGATCGGAAGAGAATACCAGGCGCAGTATATTATTGTACCATGGTTTTGTTATTGTAAAAAAAAAAATGAAATGAAATGAAATGTATGAAGTGGTGAGTCTATGTGTAAAGAATGTCATTGATTGCAAACTAAAATCAATTAAAATGTGTGAAACCACTTTTTTAATAGCACAAAAATGGTTTCTCAATCTATACAGACATTACAGTCCAGGCGAATTAACTTGCCACTTGGCTTGGAATTTATGTCATGCTCCCCAGCAGAACCACCTTCCAGGAAGTGGGTCAAAATTTCAAGATAAATTGTACATAATATGTACTAATTTGTACCTCCGTCTAAAAAATTGTTTGACACCCGTCCAGCTACCCCCCCAGCAGGACTCCGCCCCGTTGCCGTGCGAGGCCGTAGCATAGCATTTCAGTTACCGTTGCACATGTCCCTGCGCTTTAGCATTTTCAAGTTATGCTTTCCGAGATTTTAATTCCGACCCACGTGCGAGCCAGGTGCCTAGTTAATTCGCCCGGGTTGTAGTTATACCTTAACCTGAAATAAGAAAAAGAAAATAAATAACTTTCATAAAATATTTATTAAAAACAAGAATTTGTATCTTAACTCAATAGAAACACTTATTTAATGACCCCTATGTCTAACCCTTCTAGGGTCATCGAACAACTTCTCATGCGTGAAATGTGTTATCAAATCCAAGGCCCACTTCGGCTGGTCCCCAGGCACCATGTGCCCTGCGTTCCTCACCATTATCTCTACAAGCTTACCAGCCTGTTTTACATACCCTGCAATTTCTCCATCTACTTCCCAAATATACCTCTTTGCCTTCTTATAATCATCAGATCCCGTGAAATTGAGATTCCTTAAATAATTAACAGTCAAAGGATATGCAACTATAATATCTAATTGACCATTGTAAATAACCACATAGTAATGGTCGAGTAGTTCTGAGATCCAAGGAGCTACTGATTTCATCACATCTTGCGTCAAATGCTTCTCCACATCTTTTCCGTCATGGAATGGCAAGTCTCCCACGTGGATACCTTGACGTACAGAGCTTTTTTGTAGCATCGGTCCAAAGTCCTCGCCATTGGCATAATCTTTAGTATGGAGGTAGTTGAAGTAAAAATTAAAACCGGTCATATTGTAAAATATGCTTTTGCCATCTATCAGATCTCCATTCAAAAGGGTATCAAATGTGTTGAATGCTTCGACATATTGCTTATTCTTTATGAAATTGATAGCTTTGTCCTCATATTGCTGGAAAACCTTGGCCTGGTTCCAATCTATGAGACCGATTTGATACAAATATTTGCCGTAAACCATCTGGTGTTCAGGGTCACTCAAACCGTTTCCAATAGCAACACCTTTGAGATTGATTTTCAACTCCGCTGTTGGGTTTTTCTTGTGGATAGTGTACGCTAGGGCAGGAACATACTTTCCACCGTACGATTCTCCCGTAACAAAGAACTTATTCTTCTGCAACTCTGGGAACAGCTTGAAGAACTGGATCACAGTAGAATACAGTTGTTCACCGACTTGAGTTTCATCGGTACAGTAACCTTTAGAATCATTAGTGAAGCTGAACCCTGTGCCGACGGGATTATCAATATAAATGATGTGATGACTGAGAGCCCAGTTGTATTTTCGACGTTCAAATTTCATGTTCCGTACTCTAATTGGACCGTTTTCGGTAAAAAGACCGTATAAAGAGGTCGCGCCGGGGCCGCCTTGCAACCAGACTATTACTGGCGCATTCTGCGCGGTCGGAACCATCGCTGGGAAGTACCAGAAGAACTGGTTCGAGTCGTAGGCCTTGTTGACGGTGAAGAAGCCGGCAAAGCTTTTGATGCGAAGGCTTTCTGTGAATGGAACGCGTGCGAGGCGCCTACCTCCCGTTATGTTGCCGCTCTCGACGTAGGGCGTGAGGAATAGAGGCGAGCCCGCGTCTCCGCCAGTACGTTGTCCCAGCTCTATCTTCGGGTATCGGTGCAGGAAGCATTGCGACAGGGCAAGAGTTTGGAGTACAAGCAACACACTTATTAGGCGCGACATGACTAGTGGAGTTGTCAACCGACAGTGATTATAAAATGACTGAACCTATGCAAAAAATGTTCACCTTCACCTTACTATCAAATAGGTCATAAATATAATTTATTTATCAGCAAAATTATTTTCGCTATTTCGGCCAAATTTCCAGTGTTGCCAAGTCCCAGCCAGTCTGAATCGCCAAAAATCTCGGGCCAAGTAGCCTAATAAAGGAGCCTAATTTTTTCCCCGTGTAATATAGCCTAAAGTCGCCTAAAAATACAGCAAATTGGCAAAAATAAATGCTATATTGGCTGCTCGTGACGGAAAAATATTTTTTTTTACAACTGCAATCTATACTCACAATTAAAAAGTAGCTATACCGCATAACATACACGTACGTTATGTGGTACATAGTGTGTTGTAGTGTACAGCTTATGCAGTCTGCGATAAAAAATCATATAATTTTACTTACAACAAGTATAATATTTCAGATTTTTCTTAAAAAAGCCTAAAATAACCCGAAAAAGTCAGTTTTTCTTAATATAGCCCAAAATCGCCTATTTTAATTTGCGATATAGCCTAAATGGCGACCGGTCACCAATCGTATTTTTTGGTGGCCGACAGACCCCCTGATGTAGCCTAAAAGGCGATAAATCGCCTAACTTGGCAGCACTGCAAATTTCGGCATTTTTTTAAATATTTTATTTTATTTTTATTTATCCTTTCGTAAAGGCAATGGGACCTAGCCCTTACAGCCTAGTTTTTAGTAACATTTTTCTTTGTATGTATGTACTTAAAACTAACCTAATCTATGATCTTATACCTAACTCTTGAAATGCATGTGTCCACACAACACATTCCAACATTCAAGAGAGTTTTACGCGAAGATCAAACGGAAGCACCTTCTTTATTTCTAACTTTTACTACACTGTTCTTCATTAATGGCCTTTTAATGGCACATTATTAAACTATAATTTCACCACACTAACACAATAATGACCACAAAAATCTAATTTAGAAAATTAAGAAACAAAGAATTAAACATTTTAACGGGTTCTTACCGCGTTTTGGTGTTTGTGAGTTCCCAATATTACTCAGTCAGATGACTCAGTCATCCCGTGATCATGGTAGTTGTAACACTGCCTAAATATCGGGAACTCACAAACACCAAAACGCGGTAAGAACCCGTTAAAATGTTTAATTTTAGATTAAATAATAACCGCGTAACTCTAAAAAACTGTATTAAGAAACAAAGCCCGTCCTTTTCTTCTCGCTTTCCGCGCAAAACTCGCTATTTCGATAGCACTATCCACTGACCTCTATAATAGTGGCCATAGGCAAAGAGAATGGAATCACTACGCCATAGGGCCAAAGGCCTACTACCTGCCTACTACTGTACTAAGCTAAGCTTCTTGATAGTGGCACTATCTCTGTTTTTTTTGTTTAGTTCAAGGTAAAGGGTATTTCCAATACAAACATAGCTAACGAATTACCGCCTGAAACTCTTTTTTTTAAATTAAATTTAATCAAGGCAAAGGGATCTAGCCCATACGGCTGATAAGTTTTCAGCAGTTGCAGTTGTTTGGTTTGTTGTGCGATTTTTGCTGATTGAAACGTATGACTCCAGGCTCAGCCCGGACACTGCATACAAAAAATTGAAATTGACAAGATGACGTCAGCACATGCGAAACGGAGTCTAGGGCTGCAATAACATGACTTTTTCGTAAATTAAACTCTTTGACACCCGTCTATTCAAAGAGAGTTTTTATCCTTCGTCCTAAGATTATATTCTCTTTGTTTCGAAAACATAAATTCTAGAAGGTGACAACCTAGGCTACAGTAACTGCCGTGGTAACCAGATGGCGATAGAGGGGGTGAGGTAAAAAGTTGGTGGGAGGAACGGAGTGTCCATACTGTATCTAGTAATAGATACTCTTTCTTATCAAGGGCGGATCCAGGATTTCATAGTGGGGGGGGCCCTCGGCCGACTCAGGCCACGTATTAAGATATAAAAAAATTAAGTTAGAGACACAGACCCGAGACGTCTTGTATACATACATAGAAAACTAAAACAATCAGCCCCGGATCTACAATTTTTCCGAGGCAGGGCAAAAACAATGAGATTGAGGCGCCGGGCCCGGGCCTCCTCTACAAGAGTGTAGCAATAATTTTTTCTTAGGGAGGCCAGGTCCAGGTTGAGTGGTTGCGATAAAACGTTTAACATAGGGCGAGCGAAGCGAGCTCGAGATTTTACTGCAATATGATTAGGTCGAGTCAGAAATTCGCAATATGATCAATATTTCACTGAAATATAATGAGATGACTGCAATAAGATCTTAAAGCAAGAGCGAGCAAAGCGAGCTCGAGATTTCACTGCAGTATAATGAGACGACTGCAATACGATCTTAAACCGAGAGCGAGCGAAGCAAGCTCAGATTTCTTCACAGCAATATAATGAGATGACTGCAATGAGATCTAAAACCAAGAGCGAGCGAAGCGAGCTCGAGATTTTACTGCAATATGATTAGGTCGAGTCAGAAATTCGCAATATGATCGAATTCTGCGATAGGTAATTTCAATACAACAAAAAAACCAAGAGCGAGCGAAGCGAGCTCGATATTTCACTGAAATATAATGAGATGACTGCAATAAGATCTAAAACCAAGAGCGAGCGAAGCGAGCTCGATATTTCACTGAAATACAGGGTGTAAATTAAAATAGGACAGCTACTTAAAGAGGTGCTTCAGAGCATCAAACTGAACAACTTTTTCTATGGGACCAATATCGAAATCGCGAAAAAAAAATCTGCTGTCCCATACATTTCTGTCGAGTTATGTTTGCAGTTTTGTATGGGAGAGCGGAATTTTTTTTCGCGATTTCGATATTGGTCCCATAGAGAAAGTTGTTCAGTTTGATGGTCTGAAGCACCCCTTTAAGTAGCTGTCCCATTTTATTGTACACCCTGTATAATGAGATGACTGCAATAAGACCTAAAACCAAGAGCGAGCGAAGCGAGCTCGAGATTTCACTGCAATATAATGAGACGACTGCAATACGATCTTAAACCGAGAGCGAGCGAAGCAAGCTCAGATTTCGTTACTGCAATATAATGAGATGACTGCAATGAGATCTAAAACTAAGAGCGAGCGAAGCGAGCTCGAGATTTTACTGCAATATGATTAGGTCGAGTCAGAAATTCACAAAATGATCGAATTCTGCGATAGGTAATTTCAATACAACAAAAAACCAAGAGCGAGCGAAGCGAGCTCGATATTTGACTGAAATATAATGAGATGACTGTAATAAGATCTAAAACCAAGAGCGAGCGAAGCGAGCTCGATATTTGACTGAAATATAATGAGATGACTGTAATAAGATCTAAAACCAAGAGCGAGCGAAGCGAGCTCGAGATTTCACTGCAATATAATGAGACGACTGCAATACGATCTTAAACCGAGAGCGAGAGAAGCAAGCTCAGATTTCGTCACTGCAATATAATGAGATGACTGCAATGAGATCTAAAACCAAGAGCGAGCGAAGCGAGCTCGAGATTTTACTGCAATATGATTAGGTCGAGTCAGAAATTCGCAATATGATCGAATTCTGCGATAGATAATTTCAATACAACAAAAAAACCAAGAGCGAGCGGAGCGAACTCGATATTTCACTGAAATATAATGAGATGACTGCAATAAGATCTAAAACCAAGAGCGAGCGAAGCGAGCTCGAGATTTCACTGCAATATAATGGGATGACTGCAATACGATCTTAAACCAAGAGCGAGCGAAACTAGCTCGAGATTTCGTCACTGCAATATATGAAATCAGGAGCGAGCGAAGCGAGCACGAGATTTTTTTGCAAAATTCTCAAGTCGTTGCAATATTTTAAACCTGCCGCCCGGGGCCGTGTTCCCTGGTTTGCTGTTAAATCTTTAGGATTATATTATGTGTATAATCCTAAAGATTTCTGACCACAGCCTTGTTTTAATTATTGTACCTACACAGGTACAATAATTAAAACAGAAACATAGAGCGAGCGAAGCGAGCTCTAATTTTCTCCGCTCTACGAATAGGTTATGGACAGAGCTCAATCAATCTATGCCCTAGTAAAGTGCCGTCATTACTCAGCCTCGAAATTCAATGCAATCCGCAGAGGTCCGTGGGGGGGGCCATGGCCCCCTGGGCCCCCCCCCTGGATCCGCCCTTGTTTCTTATACTGTGCTCCAGGCATAGATAAGCTACTATTTTACATAGATAAGCTACTATTTTACAGGACGAATCCGCACGGATGACATGCCATGTTCCAAAATGAGTATTTCTTACTTAAAACTTAATTACAATACCTCCGTAGGTACTCTCAACGGTGAAGCAAATCACCGTGAGGTAACCTGCATACGCTGAAGAATAAATTCCGATGCGTATGTGAAGTCTACCATACCAATACGCATTGGGAAAGCATGGTGGACTGACGTCCATACAGGCCATACACCCTCATCGAGGGTAGTCTGTGTCCTACAGTGGGACGGGTATAGGCTGTGATGCGATGATAATGAAAAAATTCAGAAACCGCTTCTACCGAATTATTGACGACCCGGTTAGTGTAATGGTTTCCACGGCGGACGGCCAAGCCAGGGTCCTGGGTTCAAATCCCGGTTCGATCATGGATGTTATATGTGTGTGCCGTTGTTGTATATGGTTCCTAAGGTTCCTATAACAAAAAGCCTAAGGCTTAATTTGGGATCATTACAATGTTATTTGGTAGATTATTTGCCTGTGAGCGTTAGCTATTTATTTACTTTTTGTATTTTGTTTCGGGAACACAGATTTTCTAACAAACATTATTTCATTTATTCAAACGCCAAATCTTACGTAAATCGACAAAAGAAAAGATTATATTTGTTTGGGCTTGCATTCCACATTGAGATTTATACGGTGTTCAATAATCAATACTGAATATATTTATTGCACAACGGTGTTCCAGCACATTATGTACGGTGATATGCCGAATTAGCAAACTCAATGGTTTATAATGTATTTTTATGACCTATTTGATAGTAAGGCAGGGCCGGCCGGATTAAGACCTGAAAACGGCCCGGGCATTTTAGAGACAGTTGACCCTCCTAATCTCCACAAAAAAGGAAACTTTTTAGAGATTATAACAGTTAAATTCTTAGGTCGTTGAAATACAATTTGAAACCAGGCAGGAGCGAGCGAAGCGAGATCAAGATTTTGCTTGAGACTTGATTTCTGTTCACTGGGAAGAATAGGGACTTTTCATAAAAGAGGAACCCCTGACACGCTTCAAGCCGCCGGCGCCGTCGAGGAACCACTCTAATTACCAAAAATCTAAAGTATTATATGACCGCAGTCGATAGAGCCGAGCCAGCGGCCAGCCGCAGCCCAACAGAGCGGCAACCGGCCCAATAGTGCAGCGAACCACCGGATATTTGCCCGTATGGCCAGTCCGGGCCTGTGGTAAAGGTGAAGGTGAACATTTGATAATGAAATTGAAATGAAAAAAGGTAGGTTGGTAGGTTTTTTTCATAGGTTCAGTATTTTTATAATCTCTGTCGGTTGAGAACTTCATTACGAGTCGATGTCGCGCCTGATAATTCCGTTGTTTGTACTCCAAACTCTTGCCCTGTCGCAATGCTTCCTGCACCGATACCCGAAGATAGAGCTGGGACGACGTACTGGCGGAGACGCGGGCTCGCCTCTATTCCTCACGCCCTACGTCGAGAGCGGCAACATAACGGAAGGTAGGCTCCTCGCACGCGTTCCATTCACGGAAAGCCTTCGCATCAAAAGCTTTGCCGGTTTCTTCACCGTCAACAAGATCTACAACTCAAACCAGTTCTTCTGGTACTTCCCAGCGATGGTTCCGAACGCGCAGAATGCGCCAGTAATAGTCTGGCTGCAAGGCGGTCCCGGTGCGACCTCTCTGTTCGGTCTTTTTACAGAAAACGGTCCAATTAGAGTACAGAACATGAAATTCGAGCGTCGCAAGTACAATTGGGCTCTCAGCCATCACATCATCTACATTGATAATCCCGTCGGCACAGGGTTCAGCTTCACTAATGATTCTAAAGGTTACTGTACCGATGAAACTCAAGTCGGTGAACAACTGTATTCTACTATGATCCAGTTCTTCAAGCTGTTCCCAGAGTTGCAGAAGAATAAGTTCTTTGTTACGGGAGAATCGTACGGTGGAAAGTATGTTCCTGCCCTAGCGTACACTATCCACAAGAAAAACCCAACAGCGGAGTTGAAAATCAACCTTAAAGGTATCGCTATTGGAAACGGTTTGAGTGACCCTGAACACCAGATGATGTACAGCAAATATTTGTATCAAATCGGTCTCATAGACTGGAACCAGGCCAAGGTTTTCCAGCGATACGAGGACAACGCTATAAATTTCATAAAGAATAAGCAATATATCGAAGCATTCAATACATTAGATACCCTTTTGTTTACAGAGAGTAAGAGCATATTCCACAATATGACCGGTTTTAATTTTTACTACAACTTCCTCCACACCAAAGATTACATCGATGGAGAGGACTTTGGACCCATGCTACAAAAAAGCTCTATACGTCAAGGTATCCACGTGGGAGACTTGCCATTCCATGATGGAAAAGATGTGAAGAAGCATTTGACACAAGACGTGATGAAATCAGTAGCTCCTTGGATCTCAGAACTACTCGACCATTACTATGTGGTTATTTACAATGGTCAATTAGATATTATAGTTGCATATCCTTTGACTGTTAATTATTTAAGGAATCTCAATTTCACGGGATCTGAAGATTATAAGACAGCGAAGAGGCACATTTGGAAAGTCGATGGAGAAATTGCGGGGTATGTGAAGCAGGCTGGTAAGCTTGTAGAGATAATAGTGAGGAACGCAGGGCACATGGTGCCTGGGGACCAGCCGGAGTGGGCTTTGGATTTGATAACACATTTCACGCATGAGAAGTCGTTCGATGGCCTAATGTCTAAATAAAAAAGGAGTCTAACCCGTCTAGGGTTTAGTTATTAGTTCATAGGGATCATTAAATAAGTGTTTCTGTTGAGTTAAAACAAAAACATGTTTTTAATAAATACTTTATGAAATGTTGTTGTTTAATTTTTCAGTGTGTAAATATACCTACCTAATGTTTGTTAAAAACATGTTAAATATAAGTAATGTTGATCTTGATTATTATAACAATAATTGGAAAAAAAAATGCTTGCGCTAGCTATGTCGCGCCATATTGTGTCCGATCACGATTCGCGAAAAAAGAAAGTCACAAATACGAAATAATATAAAAATTAACAGAGTTCTGACGTAATTTTCCAAAATAATTTTGATTTGATTTGGTAGGTGTACACACGGCGACAGATCAACCTACCCATAGTTGAACTCTATGTTCATGTACATAAGGTCGAACTATGGGTAGGTTGATCTGTCGCCGTGCGTACATTCCATTGGTATACCTACTTTATATCGAATACGATTCAAGTACCTACCTACTTTACTAGATAATAAGGGTGGGCACGCTGGGACGGATGCGTCCTGGCCACCACGACCACGACGTATAAGTCGTAATGTATTGAAGTACTATTTTTGCCGTTCACATACAATTAGTAAAATTTACTGACCTAACTCTGACCACCAGCACTGGTAGCATGCCAACCCGCGATAGCTGTGATACGGCTTTATCACGTCTTTTATCTTGTTCGTTCGCGCGCAAAAGAACGAGATAAAAGACGTGATAAAGCCGTATCACGCACGGCTATCGCGGGTCGGCATGCTATGCTACCAGTGCTGCACTGGTAGCATGCCAACCCGCGATAGCCATGATACGGCTTTATCACGTCTTTTATCCCATTCGTTCGCGCGCAAAAGAACGAGATAAAAGACGTGATAAAGCCGTATCACGGCTATCGCGGTTTGGCATGCTACCTGCACAGAAGTCAAAGTGGCCGCGCCACAACGCGACACACCGTAAAGCGACCAACACCGTGAACAGCGCTATCGCACCTTTGCTCTCTTTCTATTTGCGCGCGAACGAACGAGATAAGAGGCGTGATACATGTAACATGCTATCAGCATGGGTAGCATGACAACCCATGATAGCCGTGATACGGCTTTATCACGTCTTTTATCTCGTTTGTTCGCGCGCAAACGAAAGAGATAAAGCCGTATCACGGCTATCGCGGGTTGTCATGCTACCCATGCAGGAAGCTGGCATGGCATAGGTATTTTCTCCATGCATGCTAGCTACGCAGTTGTCACTCGAGTCGTAAAATCGGATGGTTCGAGAACACAAAGCTGGCATTGGTGCAGCAGAAGATAGTGCTATCGTGGATTTAAAATAATGACCTTTTAAAATCCACGATATGATGATGAATAATGAATAGGACCTATCCAAACTTCATATAGTAGGTACCAAGTAGGTAGGTATAAGCCGTGCATTAGAGGAACTGACAGCTGGGAGAGCGAGATGTATTCAGCGGCGCGACTGTATAATAGAAAGAGATACGTGACGCGAGGCAATAGAACCGTTTTTGGGAACTTGTCAGCACAATCGACTGGGTAAATATTCGTGCTCTGTGAATAATTAGTGAATCTAATGTGACGTCGTCGATTATTTTGTTAAATATACTAACACTATTTCATTAAATTACCTACGATTTCACGTTAGATTCACAATTATACACAGAACTCGAAGTTTTAGGGTGCCGATAGGTGCCGACAAATGCATAAAAAACCAGCAAAAAACGGTTTCATTTGACAACTCATGTCAGTTACTCTATTCCGACAGGTATAATAACTTTATGGTGCGTATAAAGAAACAATATGTAGGCAGTCTGTAGGTAAATGGCGGCCGAAACGTCAAAAAGCGTGTTTTTTGTACGTGTGCAAGTATAGACAAAGCGACGATGTGAGCGAGATAAACCGAGGCTGTCCGCCATTTACAGCAGTGTTCCCGAAACAAAAAATTAGAATTCGGTAGAAGGGTGGTCAAAAAATCGGGAGAAATCGGGAGATTTTGAAATTTGTTATAAATAAAGCTAATTTAAGGTTTTTTGTACAGATTCTCATCAAAAGTATATTAGATGTAATTAAAAAGTAATTTAAAAAACTTTAAAACTTAATTTAAACATAATATTTTATTTTTTCATAGAGCAAAAGGCATTTTCTTACAATTTGAAGTGTTTGGTCTTCTTTCTTTAAAAACCTGTAACTTAATCCGTATTGCAATAATTTCCCCACTTCTACAATAACATATTGTATTTTAATTTATTATTACCAGAAAATACCTTAAACTTTGTTACTGACAGAAAACAACTAAATACAATAATGAAAACTTATTTAAAAACGAATGGATGCATTAATTATTATAATTTTTAATAGAATGTTGGTTTTTATTATGAATTATTCAGAGAATCATAAAAATCGGGAGAAATTGACCATGTTACGGTAGATCGGGAGATGGAGTCGGAAATCGGTAGATCTCCCGTAAAATCGGGAGGTTCGGGAACACTGATTTACAGATTGTTTCTTTATCTGCGTATACCTACCTACTTAACAGTACTATTAAGAAGTGCGATTTTTGAAAATCATACGAGTGACTTGGCAGTAGAAAATGTCAAAATTACTATGGAGATTATAGCCCAGTCATTTTACGGTTTGAGCCGGGACTAATTACTAATTGCATTTTTTTTCGCTATAATATTGAAGAGCCAATTTGAGCTTAGGAATGTACTTACCAAAATTAAAAAAAAAACACGTCAGCAACAGCTCCAATTTTAAAATTTAGATATTATCTCGTTCTAAAAAACCTGATGATAAATTTTTTTTTGCACCTATTTAAGGCTGCAATCGCGGTAAATATTCGGTGATGGAACCGTTATTGGACTACGTACGAACCATAACTTTAGACTCATTTGGTATTCCGCTAGTCGCGGTACAGCTCATGACAGCCGCTAGAGCCGTTTTGACAGATCGCTCAGACGTTAAGGGCTGTCAGTTACATAGAGTTTAGTGCGATGCGGAATTCAGTACAGTGGAATATAAATTGGATTGCAATGTGATTAGAACTGTAATTGGATAAGAATAGAACTTCGATGTTTTAATTTAGCGCAATCGGGCCCAAGGCTTTACCATTATACATACTTCAAACATGGTGTAAATATTTTTGTCTACTTAGAAGGTTTTGAAAAATATATTCGTATTTTCTAATAAATACCTCATTTTTTTAAATTTTAATGCCTATTTTATTGCTCAAAAATAATGTATATTGTTAAATCTTACTCAAATGCGTGCATTGGTATTAATATTATTAATTTAAAAGCCTTCTGGGACACACAATTTTGATTTCTATGTTGCGTAGCAAATTTTTTTTTTATATGGTTTAGGATAGTATTTTTGCCACTAAATGGTGCCGGTTACAGTTTAAAAGTCCAATTAATAATTACTCCCTACCCCGCCTAACAAAACTCCGTAAAATGACTGGCCTAATTATGCATCTTTCTACTGCCAAGTCACTCGTATGATTTTCAAAAATCGCACTTCAGGTCATTTTCTACTGCTGATTTCAACTCGTGACTTTCAAGTTCTCTGATTGATTGAGTGATTTTTGAAAGGGTCACGTTCAAATCAGCAGCAGAAAATGTTAAAATTACAATGGAGATTTTGAAATTTTCTGCTGCTGATTCATCCTGTGATTTTCAAAAATCGGACTCTATGAAGGTTTGAGTAAAAAAATTATAAATTATGAACGCACCCATAATATGTTCCTTGCATAAAAGGTTATTGACCTACAATCATTGATAGTTGACAGAGAAATTGTAATTTTTGTTAAATTCATTCATTTAATTTTTCAAATCAAATCAAAATCAAATAATTTGTTGTCGAGCGAAAATCGCAAACCCATTTACTATAATTTATAAATTAAGTTGAAAAGCACCAGACTACAAGAAAGGTCTACAACAAATTTGTGATTTTAGTGATAAATTTCTCCTAAAATGAAAGAATTCTATGAAGTTATACCCTTCGTGCTTATTCTCTTTGCACAAGTTGAGTCAACATTTTTCCCGTACGTCTACCCTCGACTGAAACTTGAGATTAGATCACATAACGCTGGTGATCCATTGATTCTTACTCCATACTTGAAGAAGGGGTCTATTTCTTTAGCACAGAACCTATCTAGAATATCTTTGACGGACAAAATAGGGTTCGCGAGCCACTCTGGTTTCTTCACCGTCGACGAGCGATACGACTCAAATCACTTCTTCTGGTATTTCCCGCCATTTTCTAAAAATTCGACATCGCCCGTGCTGCTCTGGTTGCAAGGCGGCCCAGGTGGCAGCTCTCTCTTTGGCCTTTTCTCAGAAATAGGACCTCTCATAGCTAAAAATGATGGATTTTCCTTGAGAAAATACCACTGGGCATTGAATTATCACCTTATCTTCATTGATAACCCTGTCGGTACTGGCTTTAGCTATACAAAACATGATGCAGGATATTGTACCGATCAAGTTTGTGTCGGGAAAGGACTGTATAATAGTATGCAGCAATTTTTCACGTTATTCCCAGATTTGAGAAAGAATGAATTTTATATTACCGGGGAATCATACGCTGGGAAATACATACCGGCTTTGGGTATGGAAATTCATCGTCAGAACTTAAAAGGGAACAAACTTATCAATTTAAAAGGCATGGCGATAGGCAACGGATACTGCGATCCTATACACCAGATGGATTATGGAAATTATTTATATCAACACGGCTTGATTGATGACAATCAGTACGAATTATTCCAAGACCTTGAATTGAGAATTATAGAACAGATCAAAAATGAAAATTGGGTAAAAGCGGACATCCTCATGGACAAACTAATGGAAGGAGAGATACATAATTATTCGTACATAAAAAATTTCACCGGATTCAATTATTTTTACAACTTTCTGAAGACTCAAAATGATCAGGATTTGTCTGTATTTACTAAATTACTCGACAATGACATGATGAGACGTAGCATACACGTCGGTGGCTTACCCTTTAACAATGGTCTAAACGTCCAAATACATTTAGCTTTAGATATACTGAAATCTATAGCACCGTATATCACAGAATTATTGTCACATTACCGGATGTTGTTTTACAGCGGCCAGCTGGATATTGTAGTAGCTTATCCGTTGACAGAAAACTTTCTTCAAAACCTTAAATTTAGCTCTGCAGATCAATATAGGGCTGCTCCGAGGAATATTTGGAAAGTGGATAAAGATATAGCAGGATACGTGAAGAAAGCTGGAAATCTGACTGAGATACTAATACGTAATTCTGGCCACCTGGTGCCGCACGATCAACCTAAATGGGCATACATTATGATTACTAGATTTGTAAAGAATAAATTTTAATATTTTTTATGTTTACAATACTTATTTTTCTTAATTAATGGCCGGTTGCTTGCGTCTCAATTCGGCCAATGTCAAGTAGTTTATAATCTCAAGTTACTGTTTTATAGTTAAAACACAAAAGAGCTTTACAAAATATGGCGGAGCCACGTGCAGGCATAATGCGCCGATACGCACGCGACCGTACTCCGAAAGACCTGCAGCGCGACTCCTTCACTTATTGCAAATATTTTTTACTTGATGTTGCAACAGAACAAAAATATTGCAGATATGTTTCTTGTTAAAATCAGAAGTTAGATTGTGCAACTGAACAAGTAATGAACGATAGTCTTGAATGTGCATTCTCGATATATCGCAACCGTTTCAGTCCAAACTTCATTGTAATAGAGTTGACATTGGAACGAAAACATTCACGCAATTGCGAAGCTCGAATGTTCGGGTGGAGGCCCTGAAATCAAATTCGGGTCTATATTTGGCGGGGGGAAGCGGGAGGTGGCAGAGGCCATTGACCGATCAGCAGTGCCGTAAATAGGGCGGTGCGAGCGGTGCCCAGGCACAGGGCGCAGAATTGACCAGATTGGTCCTAAGTTTTGGTTCATGCATGGTATGGTAGACAAGACATACCTATGCAATATTTTTTTCGCGCATACGGGTGTAGACGCCAGATTGAGTCTTGTTTTGTGAAATTTCGAGCTCTCTTCGCTCGTCACTCAAAGGCCTTTGAGTGGTTTTTGAGCATGTATAGGCTAAATGGAACTCATACCACCCACCACCGTCTCAGTTCTGCGACCCTATGTCTGAGGTTAGAGCATTTTTCGAGGGCGCAGTTTTAGACGCTCGCACCGGGCGCATAAAAGGCTATTTACGGCACTGCCGATCAGTCTCCTTTTATTACGTCATCAACCGCGCCGCGAAAATCTCCACGACTTTCCCCCAACACTCATGGTTCGATACGCGACCTTTAGTTACATTATAAGAAAGAGTAGTCTATACTTCATTTCAAATGAAGACGAGATTTTCTGATTCCTAAATAGTTTTCTGGCCAATTCTGATTAAAAAATATACAATTTCAAATATTATGGATTTTTAAACATGTTACAGCCATGTTGTGCTATTTCGAATCAATTAAAGATTGAATAATTTAGTCTCGGGCGGGACTTGAACCCGCACCCTTCCAAACCGGGGAAGTGTGTTATCAAATTTCGCTACCGAGTCCACTAGCCAGAGAACGAAATTTTCAATCTGTTGCGTCTTGAGGGGACGTGTGCGACATCTAGTGGAAGTTATTACAAACTAGCCAACCTGCAAGTCCAGCATTACAACTGGAATTCATACAGTATAGATGACACACCCTGAGGTGTGAATCGACACCCCAGGGTGTGTCATCTATACTGTATGAATTCCAGTTGTAATGCTGGACTTGCAGGTTGGCTAGTTTGTAATAACTTCTAGTAGATGTCGCCAGTACACGTCCCCTCAAGACGCAACAGATTGAAAATTTCGTTCTCTGGCTAGTGGACTCGGTAGCGAAATTGGATAACGCACTTCCCCGGTTTGGAAGGGTGCGGGTTCAAGTCCCGCCCGAGACAAAATTTTTCAATCTTTAATTGATTCGAAAAAATATACAACCCGGGCGAATTAACTTGGCCCCTGGTTCGCACGTGGCTCGGAATAAAAAACTCGGAAAGGTTGACTCGAAAATGCTAAGGCTGCCTACGCACTGGCGACCATAGACGCGACCAGGCCGCCGCGGCCATGGTCGCCGGTGCGTAGGCAAGCGCGACATGTGGACGGCCGAAAAATTTGCAGTCGACTTCCAAGGGTGTGTCAAGATGGACGTGCAGAAGATAATCACGCTAACTGTGCTTGTGTATTTACTACGAAAACGAAAACGGAAGATTTCACGTAAAAGACAGTTTTGGGTGCATCCATTACTTTGCGAGAGAAAGACTAAAGGATTATATTATACTTATTTTTTGGATTTAAAAATGTATGAGAAGAGATTCTTTAATTACATGAGAATGTCAACGAATACTTTTAACCTGTTACTGGATACAATAAAACCAAAAATTACTGGAACTGGTAACAACTATCGGAAATGCATTCCAGCAGAAGAAAAATTAGTAATAACAATAAGGTAAGCTTTTTCTTTTTTAAATACAGAATGTTTAAAAAATACGTGATATATTTTAAAGGGTGTTTCGGAATGGAGTATTGTGTACAGGAAAAATAAAAATAATGTGATAGGGCCTTTTTTTTACTTAAACTGCTAAATGGATTTTTTTGTAAATTAGAATTAAACAAGACTCGATTCTGAATCACCCTAAACCACCACTGTTGTGTTTTTCACAACAACCTGTATAATTCATTGACCAAGGTTTTGCCACTTTAAAAAATTTATGAACTCTTGTTCAGTAGTATTCTACTTTACGACTTTGAAAAGGAGAGGAAAAGGGCTTGCTTATAACATGTTTTTAAATATTAAAAAACTGAAGTAGATAATCAAATTATTTATATTTTCATAACTTAAAAAATGGCAATTGTGAACAATTAATGATTCAAATTGGGAAATAGGTCTATCATTTCTGAATTTTGGGAAATATCAGAATAATGAGTATGAGTATCGCTGTAATTTGAATCATCTGATATCCTGTTGGTAGTCGAATAACCTGAATAACTCGGTCGATACGGGTCATATTCTTTGGTCGTTAAGAATATTGAAATTTCTTGAATAGTTAATGCGCGCTGTTGTAGGTGTACAGTTCGGTTGGTATTTTTCTATAATTTCCATGATTTCCATTTTCGCTTTGGTCTTCATTGCAGCAGGGATTGTTTGAAATCTTTCGAGGAGGGATAAAAGAAACAGTCTGTCACAATTTGAATCATTCTGTGTAGTCGCTATGGTCTTATGCAGAACTGAAATTAGAGGGTCTGTATCGGATTCTTCGTTTGGTATTTTTTTCTTCCTTTTTGTTCTAAGCGACTTTGATGCAGACTGTTGAGTCTCAAGATCAGAAGATCTTGCACTTTCATTTTCTTGACTTGCCTCTTCGAGACTATTTTCTGTTGCGTTTGTGTCCAGCACTGATTTCAAAAACAGTAATTGGTTGAAATAGGTGTATTGTGATTTACGTTTTGCAGCAGAACCACTTTTGACATCTTTAAGACGGCGCAGCTCTCTTGTGAAACAGTCTCTAAGGTTTTTCCATCTTTTTTGGAGAGTAATGCCTGTAAATCAATAAATAAATGTAGTACATATTACAAAACTAATATTATGTTTATTAATGTGAATTTTATTTTCAGGTATTTGGCTACTGGGTGTTCTTTATCTCATATAAGTCATGAATACCGTATAGGGCTTCCTACAGTATCGGAAATAGTATTTGATGTTTGTGAAGCAATATGGGAGATATTAAAACCAATTGTGATGCCACAATTGACCAGAGATAAGTGGATTCAAACGGCTGAAGGTTTTCAAAAATACGCCCAATTTCCTAATTGCATCGGAGCCATCGACGGCAAGCACATTAGAGTTATCAAACCACAACATTCGGGATCTCTTTATTACAATTACAAGAATTATTTTTCAATCGTGTTACTTGCAATATGTGATGTAAATTATAAATTTCTTTACGTAGATATTGGAGCATACGGCAAATGCAGTGATTCGTCAATTTACAAAGACTCTGTATTTTATCATAGGCTTTTAAATAATGATCTCGATATTCCGAGCAATAACCCCATCAAAGAAAATGGCCAATCAATGCCGTTCGTTTTAGTGGGTGATGAGGCGTTTTCACTATCGGAACATATGATGCGACCGTATGCTGGGAGAAACTTGAATAATGTAAAGACTAATTTTAATTATCGACTATCCCGTGCCCGCCGCTATATTGAATGTACATTTGGAATATTAGCCAATAAATGGCAAATTCTTCACCGACCCCTAAACGTCAAGAAAGAATTTGCAGTTGTGATTATAAAAGCTCTATGTGTGCTTCATAATTTTGTGCGAGAAAGAGACGGATATGATTTCAAGGACACGTTAACTGTACCAGAGGCTTTATTAGAAATACCTGCATGTTTACCTAATAGAGCAAATAGAACATCAACCGAATATCGAGATATATTCGCAAACTACTTCAGTACCGATGGTCGCTTGCCCTGGCACAATTTGTAAATATATGGGTACCTACGACGGCTGCTCAGTTTGTGCGTTGAGGCACTTGCTCGCCGCGAGCCGCCATTGCGCGCCGTAAACAAAATGGCGTCGAACGCACATGCGGTATGAGTAATCTTTTTAAAAAGTTATTCCAATCATTACGAAAACCTGGGAAATTTTAGCAAATAATTGTCAAAACTCATGTGCAAAGCGAAAAATAGTAGTTGTAGTTCATCGCATTATTAATTTACTTAGGCATAATAAAATAAAATACTAACCAAGTTCTGCCTTTTCTTTATCTTCCTTGGATTCACCGCCAAATATATCGACCACTTCAAGCCACAACTGCCGCTTAACATCTTTATTGGAGTAATCATTTGATGCTAAATCCCATAAACCTCTTCTATTTTCAACTTCAATTATGAACCTTTCCGTGTCGAAATTGGCCATTGTAAAATAATCACTCTGTAGCTAGCTACACGTCTGGTCGCCGCGGCCGATGCGGTAGCACTGATGAATTTAAATACAGAAGTGATGTTCTCGACGGCCACGATTGGTCGCTGGTCGCGTGGCATCAAATTGGACGCCGCGGCCAACGGTGGCCGCTGGTCGCTGGCCGCTAAGTGCGTAGGGGCTATAGCGATTGCCATATAAAGTCCAGAATTCACTGGCCGCCGCGGCCAGGTCGCGGCGACCATGGTCGCCAGTGCGTAGGAGGCCTAAAGCGCAGGGACACGTGCAACGTTATCTGAGATGCTATGCTACGGCCTCGCACGGCGACGGCGGGGTCCCGCGGGGGGTAGCAGGAGGGGTGCCAAATTCCGAGCCAGGTGCCAAGTTAATTCGCCCAGGTTGTAAATTATTTATCAGAAAGATATAGTATTCGACATATCTTGGATGTTACTAAAGCTGTTCTAAAAATAAGTGAGAGGAAATTATAAATAAATTATAAATATCTTGGACAATGTCACACAAATTATCTAGCCACGTTTAAAGTACCAGAATCTAGCCTGGACTTGTATTACGATGACTAGACAACGATATAGAATACATATACAGGGTGTAAATTAAAATAGGACAGCTACTTAAAGAGGTGCTTCAGACCATCAAACTGAACAACTTTCTCTATGGGACCAATATCGAAATCGCGAAAAAAAAATCTGCTGTCCCATACATTTCAGTCGAGTTATGTTTGCAGTTTTGTATGGGAGAGTGGAATTTTTTTTCGCGATTTCGATATTGGTCCCATAGAGAAAGTTGTTCAGTTTGATGGTCTGAAGCACCCCTTTAAGTGGCTGTCCCATTTTATTGTACACCCTGTATAGATACAAATGTTTCAAATCTCTGTTTCTGTAATTCAAAATAGCCTAAATTTTTCGTTGCTATTTGAAATGGATATAGTACTTACTACATAATTTGGTGCAGTGAACTTTGGTGTCATAATAAAACAATTTACATAAATTTTTATTATTGACTTTTATTTCATTTTAACTAATTACCAATAAATAACTAAAACTAAACAATAACTCGTAATTATAATGAATGTCAGTAAAATATTTTTGTAGGTAATTAAGGTGCAATTTGAGTATTTGTGAAAACTGATTTTATGATGTAATTTTTTTATGGATTACTGATTATTGCATTTTTAACACTCTGACCGCCACGTAGACCAAATTTGGATCATGAAAAACACATGCTTGCCTGCCAACTTGGGACTATGGGCTGGACTACATTATCTAGTGGCTCGCTGTCGAATGGTCGCCGCTGTTGATCCTGGCTTACAGGAGTTAATGTACCCACACATAACTGCGACGTCATGCAATAATCACACATATGTCATCGTAATAAGTCATCGAGCGCTGGCAGATATTTGCGATGCGATGCGACGTCGCAGTTATGTGTGGGAGCACTAACAGCAGTGGGAATGTGTGGTGGGCCTGCGCCCGAAAAAAAAACATGGGATTTCTATTTATTTACATATCGGTGAACGTTTTCAATGAACTCGGTTTCAATGAAGTTCCGACAAAAACGATCATGTTTTATCGAAAATCTATCCCAGGCAGCAAATCTTCGTCCTATTGACGTCATTATTATAGTAGTAATGAGCTCAGAACGTCGTCATTATTTCGTTGCCGACTCTTGCTACCTGGAGTGCGATTTTTGAAACTCATTCGCTGAGTTCAGCAGTTGAAAATGACAAAATTACTTTGGAGATATGTATCTTTCTACTGCTGATTTGACTTTCAAAAATCATACTTCAGGAGTGCGATTTTCGAAAGTCAAATCAGCAGTAGAAAGATGCGTATCTCCACAGCAATTTTGTCATTTTCAACTGCTGAACTCTTGAACTCAACGAATGAGATTCAAAAATCGCACTGCTGGGAACATTACGTGATGAAAGAGAAACCTTACGGTGGTAACAGACAGGAATTACAAGATATCGTAAGTTCGAGGTTGTACTCTTCTAACACATGCAAAATTGCATTACGTCTCGTTCCTGTGAAAGTGAGAGGAAGTAATTAGCAACTTGCATGCGTTAGAAGAGTACAGCAATATCGGCGGCAATAGCGGCCGTCGTGTGTTGTGACCTGGCGGTAAGAGTGTTGAACAAAAATCACTAAATATCATTAACATAAATCAATTCATAATAAAAAGCATGCGCAAACACGAATATAAGACTAAAATCAGTTCACATACGATACAATTAGAATTATCAATTACATTAAATGTTCACATTTGATACAATTAGAATTATGAATTACAGTAAATGTACACATTTGATACAAATAGAATTAAAAATTACAGTAGATTGTGAAATTGACTCGATTGGCACTGGTATCAATTTTAAACAATATTTAATTGTATAGTCTATTCAATTTATGTAACTATAACATTGCCGTATCAAGGAATGGATGTCGGGTTCGCAGTCAAATATGTCCGAACCAAAACATGCATATGATATATCTCAAAAAGGGTACTAATCCCGCGCCGGTCTTCATTTGGGCGACCGACTTACTACGTCCATAATACCGTACTGTATTGTGGAAACGAGCGGTAAAGGAAGACGCATTTATCCGTGGCGAACGAGCCGCTTTCTTTGTATGAAATTCTATCACGCCTCGCACACTTGATGCGATTTTTGAATCTCATTCTCTGAGTTCAGCAGTTGAAAATGTCAAAATTACCTTGCAGATACGCATCTTTCTACTGCTGATTTGACTTTCAAAAATCGTACTCCTGAAGTATGATTTTTGAAAATCAAATCAGCAGTAGAAAGATGCATATCTCCACAGTAATTTTGACATTTTAAACTGCTGAACTCAGCGAATGAGATTTAAAAATCGCACTCCATGATACTTTTTTAGTGAGTTTTCTATTAGGCCCACCATCCATTTCTTGGTACGTCAATGAACTAAAACATAAAAAATAGGTCGGAATATTGACTTAGCTCTGACATAAATTCTCAACACGCATTCATTCATTCATAACTAATTTATTTTACATTTCACAAAGATTTCACTTTTGTCGCTCTAGCTAATAATGTTTCTTAGCGTCAGAAAGGGATGGAAGTCCAGCGTCCAGCTCTCAATATACTTTAAATTACTGTCACCTTGAAGCCGCTGTGCTGCAGCGCTATTGTGTAGCCCTTAGGCCAGCAGCGCAGTGAGAGCGTCTAGCAGTTGAGTGCGTTGTGCTGTCGGCAGCGTCACAACGCTGGAGTCCACGTGGTCGAGCGATACCGACGCGCCGCTCTTTGTGGCCGCCTGCTCGAACGCTGCGCCGAATAGACTGCGGAAATAAAGAGTTTAACATTATCCTATGTCTAGTCTAGTCATTTTGCTTGGTGCAGAGGCGCAGCGACACTGCATACAAAAATTTGAAATTGACAAGATGACGTCAGCACATGCGAAACCAAAGAACCTTAAGTCTTCTTCGTAGGTAACGACTAACGAGTAACCAGCGCGCGGTAACCAGAGGGCGATAGAGGGGGTGAGGTATAAAGTTGGTGGGAGGAAGGGACTGTATCTAGCAAAAGATACTCTTTCTTATACTGTGGCAGAGGTCTGCAACTAGCCCGCGGAGTGAAAGATATTCAGTTTTATGGTCTAATCATCAAAATTCAAAAATTCAAAATTTTTTATTCAAAATAATATCATATAGCTTTTTGACGTCATTTTTTGACTCTACCACCGCGTCGGAAGGTGTTCCGTTGAGAGAAGATGCGGCCAGAAACTCTACAACACACATCTTTTAAACAAAACAAAATGTACAAAGTACAATTAAAATACAATATTGCATTACATAGTGTAAAATTGTTAAGACCAGACATATTGGTCATTCAAATAATCATTGAGTTTATAGTAACCTTTTTTACAGAGGACTTGTTTAACATGAGACTTAAACTTTTTGTCTGGTAAGTTTAGAATATCCTCTGGTATCTTATTATAAAAGCGTATACAGTGCCCCATGAAAGATTTGTTGACTTTACTGAGTCGAAAATGTGGGAATACAAATTTATTTGTATTTCTTGTATTGTAATTATGAAAGTCACTGTTTTTGGGAAAGAGAGACAAATTTTTCCGAACATATAAAATATTTTCGTAAATATATTGACTGTAGAAAGTCAAAATACTGATATATTTAAAAAGATCTCGTAGTGAGTCTCGACAACGCAGATTATAAATGGCATCGTGTTTAAAAACCGTCAGCAACTTAAGGAAACAGGGTGAAATTGATACCATCAGCATCCTTCTACTCATCAAACTGAACAACTTTTACTATGGAAACAATCCGATCAGAGCAAAAAAAAAATTTTTTTTTTATTTTTTTTTATTAAGGATGGGTTTGCTCTTGACCTCAATCCAGTCCTCAGGACGAAGATGGGGTCGAAGATGTAGCGAGCTTACCCAGAAGAAGCCTATTCACTCGTACTATCGTATCGTATCGTATCTGCTGTTGCATACATTTAAGTCGAGTAGGCATTGCAGTTTAGTATGGAACAGCTGATTTTTTTTTGCTCCGATTGGTTTGCTCCCATAGTAAAAGTTGTTCAGTTTGATGGGTAGACTTTTAGTTTAAAAGGATGCCAATGATATAAGTTTCACCCTGTATACAAGGGTACTTACTTCCTGGGCTCGTGGTCGTATCTCGGCGGCACGCCTAGCATCAGACAGGACCCGCCCTCCCTGGCTACACTAGCCAGCACGGGGCGGGACCCCCCCGCGGCGCGCGCGGCCCAGCGCGCCGCTACGCCCAGCCAGTGCGGCCCCCGCACTATACGCGCCTCCGGGGTACCCTGCGGGGAACAAATAACTTATAGCAGGGTTAGACAAACATTTCAAGTACGCGATCTACATTTAAATTTCTCGGTAGAGAGTAGTATATCCCTTGCCCTACTCTCGGGCAAGGTCTATGTTGAGCTGGGACCTATTTGCTGCTGTAGCATACAATAAATTACATGTTCTATTTCTATTGATGTTTCGTTTTATTCTTGTTTTGTAAACTTGTTGTGTACTGTAATATTATGTGTGCGTTACTTATGCAAATAAATTGTTTATCTATCTATCTAGTATACGTTATATTATACATACCTCCTGAACAATGAAATAGCTGAAAGGCCCTGCCAGATGCAGCTGGCGGGCGGCCAGGGTACAGTTGACGAGGCGCGCCGTGGCCTCGAGCGCCGCGCGCGCCGCCTGGTACCCGAGCCGCAGGGACTCGTTGTCCAGCGACTCTATGTCCAGCGCTGACAGCGCGTGCGTGAACCCTTCCGCCGTGGGGATCGTCTCCTGCAAAAAATAAGTTTATTTGATTACAATTTTGTGGTACTTATACACATGATCGAGTCCCTGACTCCCAAAGTAGGAAAATCGTATATTGATTGGAAGGCAGTTTCTTCCCGTTACAATAAGTAAATTGGACTTTTTATCGTCACTCAAATTTAAAGTGGCTACAAAAAAAAACGACTTTACACATTATTAATTAATGTGGCAAATAAAGTACCTACTTATTCATATGTTGCTAACTTAGGTTTCCTAGCAGAAAATTTTTTAAGTACAATTTTGATCTAAAAAAATATTAAAAAACAAGCAATTCCCAAAGGTGACCTCGAAAGACTTTATTAATCTTATATTGCATACAGCCACATTAAAAAAAACTTAATTTTAAACTGAAAATTGTAGTCCGTGAACTCGCAGGGTAATTAAGAATGATTAGGGGTTGTTAAAAAGTGTTTACATCACGATTCTACTTGAACATTTTTAAAAAGGTAAGCATTTTTAAAAGACGCTGCACTTGTTAATGCATAAACAGTCACGAATATCGTGAGAAGTATTAATTTTGTTACACGCTTTTGAAGTCTGATCACGCTTTTGAAGATGATAATAAGTAGGTAACCAACTAAATTAATTAATTAGGTACATGCATGATTGATTATTTATTATTATCTGTGGTTTTGGGCCTTGACAGGCTTGCTAAGCCTGTGCCACGTAGACCATCGCTGGTCCTTTGTGATCGCCCTTTTTATAGTTCCTTACCAATCCCCACTGCGGCCAGAAATCGCAGTAGATTCTTGATCGGGATAGTTTGTATCTCATCTGGTGTCAGCACCTGCCTACCCAGATGAGTGCTGCGTTTGTACATCAGGGGGCCACAATCACATAGGAGGTGCAGAGGAGTTTCCATCTCCTCCTTGCAAAATCTGCAGCCGGTCGTGTCACTTAAATTCAGTGTGTGCATGTGCTTATTTAATTTGCAGTGGCCTGTGAGTGACCTTGCTATTGTACAAATTTGGTCCTTGCTGAGGGCAAGGAGACCGTTCGCAAGTTTGCGATTGTAGCCTTTGATAAGTGCTTTTGAGTGGCCCATGCCTGGGGTGTTACACCAAAGCTTTATTGCCTCACCAAAGCTGGCCCTATTCAAAGAATCTCGCGTTAGACTATTGGGGATTCCGAGAAAGGGTTCGGGTGATTGATTAATATTATTACTATGCTAGATAGTTGACACTTCTATTGTTGCTACTAAAGCAGGTTTTTCTTTAGAGGTGCAATAGTAAAGGAATTAGAGGAAACGTGAGTTTGGTACTGTCTCAGTGGTACTGATGGTATTGTTCATTGCCATTTATGTTTTCGCTTGGGTTTTTCCGCACCTAAACACCTCACTTTTAGCAAAAATGTACAATGCCCAATTTACTGTATGAAATGTGAAGTTTGAGATTGCATGTAGTGGTAATTATGTAGATCGCTTTCTTACTGTTCACTTAGACGCTGTCCTATTGCCATCGCTCGCGCGATCATGCGTTCGTCCGATGAAAATCATTTGTGCCACTGCGCGTTTAAACATACTTATATCTGCGGAATATCCTATACAGGGTGCAACAAAACACCCTAGTAATACTTAAGGGGGTGCTTCAGACCATCAAACTGAACAACTTTCACTATGGGGCCAACATCGAGAAAAAATAAAAAAAAAATTATATTCATTTTAGTCGAATCGGTACTGCAGTTTTGTATGGGACAGCAGATTTTTTTTTTTTTTTTTTCGTTCAGGTTGATATTCTGAAACACCGCCTTAAGTATTACTAGGGTGTTTTGTTACACCCTGTAGAAGGTCGTGCTATCATGAGATGCGATCAAATTGTTCTATTTTTATTCAGATATAAGTATGTTTAAAAGCACATTGGCACAATGATTTTCGTCGGACGAACGCATGATCGCGCGAGCGATGGCAATAGGACAGCGCCTTAGCCACCTTAGAGCAACTTGATACAATATCATTAATACGCAGTTACGTAGCACATGAGTGTTCTATGATCGCGTAGACCACGCTGCTGTCTGCAGCAAACAGCGCCGCAGTCTATAGAGCGCTAGATCTAGCAGGCAGGTAGCAACTATTCAATACATACGTGTTCAATAAGTGCTATGATCGCGTAGACCAGGTCCAGCGCCGGCACGGTGGGGCTGTGAGGGCGATGCAGTAGGAAGGTGGCGGCTGTGGGCGAGGGCAGCCCGTGCCGCGGCGCCGCTGCCTCCAGCGCGGACAGCAAGCAGCGCCGCAGCTCTACGTCCATAGAGCGGTAGGCTTGACGAGCCTGCTGCAGGGGGAAGCTGGTGGAAGAACAAGTATATTTAAGTCTACAAATCATTTAACTGACGTTCGGTACTCGTATAAACGAGACGCATTAGATAACAATGGGTAGATGGATGGTTCCTCTGGGAGTCTGCGGGTACCGAAGGTTAATAAAGTATCCTAGCCCACATTGGGAGTGTATATCATCTGTTGAATCCAATCATATGTAATGTTGTATTAGTCTGGGGTTTATTTGTTAAGAAATCAGACATAACATAATAAATAACACATATTCTGTGAACTTTCAACCAGCTATCTATTATACTTAGTTCAAAAGAGTTTAAAGGTAGGACAGAGAGAATTTCTAATCACCCGAAAGAAATGATGGTCGCGAGTTTATATATATGTACTAGCTTTTGTCTGCGACTTTGTTTGCGTGAAATTAGAATAACGAAAAATCCTTTCTTAGTGCAACCCTATTCGTTCGTAGAATCTGTTGTTTCTATCTTCAGCGGTTTAGGCTATGCGTTGTCTTTCAATCTTCTCATGTCTGTTTTGTAAGTATAGACGTAAATATTCCACTGACCCCGTCGCTACATGACACAACTCACCCCATGTCGGCCAGTAGTTGCCGCAACCGCCCCGCGCCGAGCAGCGTGTGTAGCCGCAGGTGTGGCCCCACTGTGGGCGAGTGCTTCAAGGCGCTCTCTACAGACCACACGCGGTATAGAGGGAGCCACACGTCTTTCTCTAAAGATATCCGGGCAGTCTGTAAGATAAAGTTTCGATGCTGTTGTTAAGCTGCATTTTTTGGCGAAGCAATTAATCTCGTCAATGTTGTTGCTCTCGGTTATAATCACTGCATCCAACCCTACCACTATAGTATCGGTTTATCAGATTCAGGATGGTGAGGACGAGAAAGTGCGTTTATGTTTAGTACATACAGGGTCCTTCTTAATATGCGAACGCTTTTTTAAGGGGATGATCAGACCATCAAACTGAACAACTTTCTATATGGGATTTAAATCGAAATCGCGAAAAAAAAGTTGTCCCATACATTTGGCTCATGTAAGTTTGCAGTTTTATATGGAAGAGGTGATTTTTTCTCGCGTTTTTTATGTTGGTGCCATTGAAAAAGTTGTTCAGATGGTCTGATGTCTGATCATCTCCTTAAAAAACTGTCACCTATACAGGGTGTAACAAAACACACTAGTAATACTTAAGGGGTTGCTTCAGACCATCAATCTGAACAACTTTCACTATGGAGCCAACGTCGAGAAAAAATAAATCTGCTGTCCCATACATTTTAGTCGAATCGGTACTGCAGTTTTGTATGGGACAGCAGAATTTTTTTATTTTTTCTCGATGTTGCCCCATAGTGAAAGTTGTTCAGTTTGATGGTCTGAAGCTCCCCCTTAATTATTACTAGGGTGTTTTGTTACACCCTGTATATACGAAAACTTCTGACCTAAGATGATTAGTTTAAACGCTTTTAATGTATTTGCGGCGGGTCACAATTTAAAAGTGCAGCGCGCTATATCACTCGCGACAGTACACTCACCGAGTCGTCGGGCGCGGCGGCGACGTGGCGGTGCATGGCGGCGGCATCTAGGACGTTGGCGGCGGGAGGCCGCAGGTGCAGCGCGCTATATCACTCGCGACAGTACACTCACCGAGTCGTCGGGGGCGGCGGCGACGTGGCGGTGCATGGCGGCGGCATCTAGGACGTTGGCGGCGGGAGGCCGCAGGTGCAGCGCGCTATATCACTCGCGACAGTACACTCACCGAGTCGTCGGGGGCGGCGGCGACGTGGCGGTGCATGGCGGCGGCATCTAGGACGTTGGCGGCGGGAGGCCGCAGGTGCAGCGCGCTATATCACTCGCGACAGTACACTCACCGCGTCGTCGGGGGCGGCGGCGACGTGGCGGTGCATGGCGGCGGCATCTAGGACGTTGGCGGCGGGAGGCCGCAGGTGCAGCGCGCTATATCACTCGCGACAGTACACTCACCGAGTCGTCGGGGGCGGCGGCGACGTGGCGGTGCATGGCGGCGGCATCTAGGACGTTGGCGGCGGGAGGCCGCAGGTGCAGCGCGCTATATCACTCGCGACAGTACACTCACCGAGTCGTCGGGGGCGGCGGCGACGTGGCGGTGCATGGCGGCGGCATCTAGGACGTTGGCGGCGGGAGGCCGCAGGTGCAGCGCGCTATATCACTCGCGACAGTACACTCACCGAGTCGTCGGGGGCGGCGGCGACGTGGCGGTGCATGGCGGCGGCATCTAGGACGTTGGCGGCGGGAGGCCGCAGGTGCAGCGCGCTATATCACTCGCGACAGTACACTCACCGAGTCGTCGGGGGCGGCGGCGACGTGGCGGTGCATGGCGGCGGCATCTAGGACGTTGGCGGCGGGAGGCCGCAGGTGCAGCGCGCTATATCACTCGCGACAGTACACTCACCGAGTCGTCGGGGGCGGCGGCGACGTGGCGGTGCATGGCGGCGGCATCTAGGACGTTGGCGGCGGGAGGCCGCAGGTGCAGCGCGCTATATCACTCGCGACAGTACACTCACCGAGTCGTCGGGGGCGGCGGCGACGTGGCGGTGCATGGCGGCGGCATCTAGGACGTTGGCGGCGGGAGGCCGCAGGTGCAGCGCGCTATATCACTCGCGACAGTACACTCACCGAGTCGTCGGGGGCGGCGGCGACGTGGCGGTGCATGGCGGCGGCATCTAGGACGTTGGCGGCGGGAGGCCGCAGGTGCAGCGCGCTATATCACTCGCGACAGTACACTCACCGAGTCGTCGGGGGCGGCGGCGACGTGGCGGTGCATGGCGGCGGCATCTAGGACGTTGGCGGCGGGAGGCCGCAGGTGCAGCGCGCTATATCACTCGCGACAGTACACTCACCGAGTCGTCGGGGGCGGCGGCGACGTGGCGGTGCATGGCGGCGGCATCTAGGACGTTGGCGGCGGGAGGCCGCAGGTGCAGCGCGCTATATCACTCGCGACAGTACACTCACCGAGTCGTCGGGGGCGGCGGCGACGTGGCGGTGCATGGCGGCGGCATCTAGGACGTTGGCGGCGGGAGGCCGCAGGTGCAGCGCGCTATATCACTCGCGACAGTACACTCACCGAGTCGTCGGGGGCGGCGGCGACGTGGCGGTGCCTGGCGGCGGCATCTAGGACGTTGGCGGCGGGAGGCCGCAGGTGCAGCGCGCTATATCACTCGCGACAGTACACTCACCGAGTCGTCGGGGGCGGCGGCGACGTGGCGGTGCATGGCGGCGGCATCTAGGACGTTGGCGGCGGGAGGCCGCAGGTGCAGCGCGCTATATCACTCGCGACAGTACACTCACCGAGTCGTCGGGGGCGGCGGCGACGTGGCGGTGCATGGCGGCGGCATCTAGGACGTTGGCGGCGGGAGGCCGCAGGTGCAGCGCGGCGGCGGCGGTGAGCGCCACGCCGCACGACCAGGCGGCGCCGCGCGTGCTGCGCGATATCACCCACGACAGCTCCAGCGCCACGCACGCGCTCTGACCAATATGTGCACGTTAGTTATACCACCCTGAACAACCATTGATACCCAAGATACAAAAGGATTCACAGCTCCCACCTAGGGAGTATTATATTCTTTAGTTCAACCTGACAAGAGACTATCTTATATTTTGCCCCTTGTATGCCCCATAGGGCTGACAAGCCAGCATCACCTATAATGTTCTCGTTTCCACTGATGTATCTTAGTATATTACAGACTATTACCTAATTTCTTATTGAAATATTTTTAATTTGCTAGTAATTTGTAATTACCTATTTTAGTTCTACTGGTGAAAACTTGTAACTGACTCAGATTGTACTATAGCATTAACTGAACTATTATTGTAACTGTAAGCTGTAAGTTTTTCGAATAAAATAAAATAAAATCACTTCGACCCAACTGTAAATAGGTATTGCCTATACCTGTACCTTTACCATGAGTTTACAGTGAGTGAACTCGCTAGCGAGGGCAAATCAGATTTCTATGGCAAATTGAACAGCGCCTCCTAGCTGTCACTGAAAGAACTAAAATCGGTAGTATGAGTCAACACGTAAAAAACGTATCGAAATCTTATCGCTAGCGAATGGCTAGCGACTAACGTTTTGCGGCAGTTACTATAGAAATTCGGTACCATGAGTTATGAATTTGACATACGTTCTCGAGAAATACCGTCACGATAGTGGTGAAGTCATTCACTAGCATATTCAAGCGTGAATGCGTAGTGAAAGGATTTCTATTTACAATTTGTTTATTCATTTAGAGTATTCTTTGTTAAAATAATGTCGGTCATCCATGTGGTCCGTCAGTGGGCATGCTAAGGTCGCCATTTCTATTTAAAAAAAACAACAACTCTAAGGAAAGATCACTCTTAACTGCATTCCTCCACTACTCCACCTAACCACTTGAAACGAAATATTTCTCCAAAAATCTGGCTTACAATCGTTCAAGTCAAAGAGCACCTCTCAATTTGAAAAATTGTTTAAAGTACAATTTAGTTATAATATTTACAACGAAATAAATTTTAGTTGTAGCAGTGCTCACATTTACTTACTAAACCACCACTTCCACTTCTACTAACTATACTTACATTTATTTACTTTATAACACTGTATGCAGGGTCCTTCTTAATATGCTGACACTTTTTTAAGGTATGACACCAAAATCAAAATAGCAAAAAAACAGCTGTCCCATACATTTTGCTCGAGTAGGTTTGCAGTTTTGTATGGATGAGTTGTCATTTTTATTTTATTTGCGTTAAATGCGTTGAAACTCTTTAAAACCGATATCAATTTATGGATTAAAATTTAACCTAGTAACAAACACAACACAGCACAAAGCACGTCTTACATTGACAAAATATAACTTTGAATCTAATAGGTAACCAGTATAAATTAAAAAATCACTATGCGACGAACTCTATGAAGGTGCTCTATGACGCTTTTAATTGACAGGGTTATTTCAAAGTTTTAAGTGCTTCTACGATATTAGGCTAGGATGCAAAAAAAATTGGGAGTAGCTATCTTACTCTGTCTTTTGAGTATAGTTAGAAAGAGGCAGCTTTATTAGTTGTGAAGTTAGATACCACTACGTGTATACCAACTTGACGACTCGGAAACTCGCTAGACAAAACATAAACAATCGAGCTAACACTAGCGAGTATAGAAAATGTTAATGTGACTCATGGTGCCAGTTTAATCGAATACCATGCGAAGCTCGTTTGTACGCTATCGACTCTGGTAATGTAATGTTATTTTTCGATAGCAACTCATGGTAGATGTACTGGAGTACAACAAAGCAGTGAAACATGAAAATACTCCTTGACAGTCAGTAATGTTCAACCTTCTACATACGTTTTTATGGTCGTTGTTGGTTTGTCCCTTTCTAAACACTCACCGGCTTGCCATAGTAAGAGAACTGTGTATAGTTGAACATGAGGGTGTGCCTCCGCTCCTCCCAGGCGCGCCGCGCTCGCCGGCGCTCCACTGCCGCCTCCAGGGCTTCCCTGCCGCCTTCCAGAGGCTCCTCCTGTTAATGACAAATACTAGATACAGGGCCCAAGGGTCTTATTGTGTAACTACCTGATTCAATCGATATCAAATTGACAGTGTTTTTTGGCAATTCTTAGCGATTCTGTTTCTTAATATTTAGTTAGTTAATGATAGACAGTGGATAATGATGATCATAGAAACAAAATACTATACTAAAAGCCTAGTACAGTCATAACATGTTACCGATCTTGTAATAATAATGTTGTGTTGAGGAGCCCGACTCGCACTTGACCATTTTTATTTAATCTTTGAAAGAAAAACTAAGTAAGGGCAAAAGGATGCTGCCAAGTATCAGGGCAAGGAGTTTTCCATTCTCCACCACATGGACAAAAAATAAAAATGTAAATAAAAAAACACACCTCTTCATCTTCATCATCTCTGAAGATGTCATCAAAGTTTGGAATGTTCTCTTCACTGTCTTTGTAGACGAGTCTCACCTGGAACAGACATGGAGAATTAAATAAGCGTTTTTCTTTTGGTTTTCTTTTGGTTTTCAGTGGATCGATAGATGGCGTTACGGTCTGTGCGAATAAAGGTCAAAATTTCAAAAAGTGTTTCTTTAAAATAATAAAGAGGGAGAAGATGATCAAAAAGATGCCAACCCATCTTTTGATTGAATATTTCATTATTTACGAATCATTTCCATCGAAAATATGAAACTTTACGTCTGACATGGTTGTACGGGCTCGATCCCTTGGCCTTTAAAAAAAAGTCAGGCACAGTCTTGACATGATTTTGACAGGATCTCGCCTACGTCTCTATGGAGCGATAAGCATGTCATCTGTCGAGTTTTTTAGGAACTAAAATTAAAAAAGAAAAGAAAAACGCTCATTGCACATGCAATTGATTTTATTATTTCTTTGTGCTTCTTGAGAGGATAATAATAAATAATAAATAAATAAATAACGCTCAGAGGCACATACTTTGTAATGATCCCAAGGTAAGCCTTAGGCTTTTTGTTACGGGAATCATACAACAACGGCACAACCAGGATGATCAGATCATGACACTGAACAACTTTCTTTAACACTTTAACTGCTGACGACTTACGTGGTAGGTCAGCGATAAATGGGCCGCAGTACGCACGACTCAAACATTGAGTCAGAATTGTATAGCATTCCACAGTGTTAGCACTGCAAGAGTATCATTGTGATCTTAGCAGCAAAAGTGTTAAGCGACTAACATCAAAAAAAAAAAAACACTGAACAGCTGAATTTTTTCGCAATTTCAATGTTGGCTCTATAGTGAAAGTTGTTCAGTTTGATGGTCTGAAGCAACCCTTTAAGACTCTAACAGGGATTTTTTACACCCTGTATAAAATATCAGTATTAAAAGTACCTAGTTAGGTAGCTAGCCTTTCACCCATAAAAACACTGCCTAAGGAAACCCCCTGCTACACCCCCTAAACATAAATATAGACAAACGACTGACCTGACCATCGCTGTAAACATTACACACATCCGTTGGCTTGTGAGCGTCCAGCACAAAGAACACAACATCCTCCTCCGGCTGCAGGATATCCACTAAGTCCACCGTCCCCCCACAGTTCACCAGAACCACGTACTTTATCTCCTCATTATTCTCTTCATATGCTGTCTTCAACTCCGATATACCGCCCACAGGAACCAGCGTATAAGAAATATTATCACATTTGAACAACCCCTGCAGGATCTTGCAAGTACATATGGCGTCTACGTCGTAGTGGACCAGCAGTAACACACGCTGAAATAATGAAAATTGTTAAGAAAACAAAGGTTGGTTTTGTAACGAGTTTTCTTGGTTGTAAATAAAGTGTTTGTACTCACATTTCCGAGTAATACGTTATAGAAGTCTTGCCTCAAGTCTTCTACGAACATTTTGCAGTAGCATGGAAAGGTAGTTTGTGGATGAAACTCAAGAAATCAACATTTTTTTTTGAGAAAAATAACAGTAAACACCTGGATATCTTTATCTGTCAAACTGAAAAGAAAAAAATTGGCGCCGAAATTAAGGATGCATTCATGGTTTGATTATTTCAAATTCAAATGAAACGAAAAAATTAAAATTACGAATGATAATCGGTACAATCAGAATGGATACAAATAAATTTTTTAACGTCAAGTCGATCGCAGAAAAGGAAATCAAATGATGTAAACTAAATATCTTCTCTATCAATCATCACAATAGATAATGTTAAAATTTACACTTTACGGACGCATCGTTAATGTCGGATAGGAAAGGCGGGAAGTTCAAATTTTAAATTCAGAGAAATCGCCAGAATCGCTTGGCAGCTTAGATCAAAGCTAGGCAGGCAAGGACTCGCCTCGCCTCTGGACTTCCATTCTCTTTGCTCTGGACCACCACGGTGGTTACCCTCTCGGGGAATATAGTCGTGAGCATATGTTTATGTAAAACTGTAAGTAATTGATTGTTTGTTTGTTCGAGCCTCACGCAAAAACTACTAAACCGATTTTGATGAAAATTTTTTTTTGATAGCTTATGATTTGACTTTTGTGCGAACGATGTCGCGGGGAAACTCTAGTATGATCTAAGATTGGGCACAAAGAATCTAAGGAGTAAATAAATAATACATTTTATTTCTTTATTTAATTAAATACATTTTATTGTTATATACTACTTATTTAACATTTATCTTACCAATTGGGGAGTTGACTACATAAAATATATTTTAGTTTTAACTGCTCAGTAAATAAACCGTTTGAAAATAACGCTAAACTCACATTTTCAGTAATTCTGTTGCTTGAATACTATTTTTAATATCTGGATAAACTATAAAAAGTATCAAAACGACGACGAAAAACAATGACGTCACTCTCCAAATTTTAGTACAATATTTCATACAATGCACGCGTTTTGACGTTTGATAAAGAGTTGTTAATTTGACTTGTTGGAAACTCGCGGATTAGACATATAAGATTAATTAGAACGAGTCTTAAAGGCGTGCACATGATGGCTTGCTATCTTATGAGCTATAGTGTCAGGCCTCAACAAGTTACTAGAGAGTGCTCGCACGTACGACTTTATAAGCGACTCGTCAGTTTCTTCTGGGTATAAATAATCCTTCATTTCATAGCATAACAACTCTTCAGGACAGTCAAGAGCTCGCAGGCACCCAGCATATTCAGACCATAACAGCTTCCTCCATTTCACATTATGTTTCTGAGCTAGAGGCACCAAAACACAGGCAGCAAAAGTGTGGTCACCATAGCTAACTGATTGAAACTGTTCCAGAAATTGTGTGTAAAAATCTTGAAAGTTATTTAACCCAGTCAGCGGTTTATCGAAATTGAAACCGGACTTCTTTTTGAAAAGCATTTGCGTACATTTTTGGAGAAGCAGCTTGATTTTGCTGTCCAAGAATAAAGAATTATCACAGAGGAATACGCACATTATTCTGCAGAATCTATCAGTAATATGCATGTCGTTCATAAGGTCCGGAAAACATAATTCGTTGAATAGAATCCATTCTAAACTGCACCGAACTAACATTTCTTTATCGGCTGCTATCTGAGCAGCTAGCCTGGTGGCATGATCCCCAACTACTTGAGGAGAACTGTCAACTTCTTGACTTCTACTATACAAGGCGAGCATCGGCAAATATATCCAATCTCTAGGTAATATAGGCTCCTGCCATTTCCTTAACACAATGTTTGGACCTGTATCTCTGTAATTCAAGTTAATTACTCTGCTATAACACAGTCTAATATCATGTATTGATGTTAAAGCTTTAGAGAATCCATCGGCATCAGATATGGAAACTAAATTCAACAGCCTTTCAGCTGTAAACCATTGTTTATTAAACACAATATAATTGAAGAGATACTCAAGTTCAAATTTTTTATCAGTTCTCAAAATATAGCATAGTTTACTAGCAACTGCATAAATTACATCTTTCTTTTCTTCTTGAATTTCGATTTGAGTTGATAACTTCACTACAGCAAATAAAAATTCTGTTTCTATTCTTGTAAACCAGTTTTCTGAGAGGCTAGGTGTTTTATTGGCTATTTTTTTCAAATATGGAGATATGTTGCCCAGAAATATTTCAGAAAGCTCATTTATGTCAACAAGTGTTAGTAAATTGAACAGTGAAGACAAAAATGGTAACGGTGATAAAACAGTCAATATAGGCAGAACTTTTTGCGGTGAATCAATAACAGAAGTACCAAGGCTCTTCAAGTTTTTAACCAGATTCAAGTCTTTAGTTTCTATTCCTGATAACAAATTGGAACTTGGCTCCATATTCTTTACAATCTCTTTAAAACCTCTTGATATAGATAACACAGCCAAAGAATCGTTTAAAAACTTCATTGGCAATCTTTCAGCAAATATCATAGTCTTACAGCAGTCCAAAGCCGCGCAAATGAGCCTTAAATGTCCACAAGTATAGCTTTCTGATCTTGACAACTGTGTTAACCATTTTGGCACCCCCTCTTTTATCAAAGGGTAAATCTGTTTCTTGTAGCTGTGTAAATTTATCCATCTGCAGTTCAATAACTTGTTTATAAACTGAAGGACCACTGCCGCATGAGTTGCAGATATGATGGAGGAATTTATAACCACATCAGTACCCTGGACATGTTTGTACAGAGTGGTGACTACTATGGGACATAAAGATAATGCATTTTCTGCCCCAACACCAAAGTGAAGTAAATTAGAAAGAATGCAGAAAGCTTCTATTTGAAGTCTCAAGCCGTAAATTCCATCAACACCTGAACTGACATACTCTGATATTGGTTTTAGAATATCATATTTTGTCACTAAAATATCAGATACTTCTCTGGACTGCAAAGAGAGTACTCTTAAGAATTTAAGAGCTGCCAATATTGGTTTTCCATTATAAACAATTTGAGGATCAAATGCGAAATTGATGCTTGTTGTTGGTACGAAATGGTTCAAAATTGTCTGCATAAGGTGGTCCGTTTGAGCTATTTTCGTTGCTGTTTCAACAGAATCTCTCGTCACTCTTGTTAAAATTTGTAATGCATATTGCACACAATTGAAACTGGGCTTTACATTATCCAAAATATAGTACAATCTTTGTATGATCTCTGTTCTCAAAAGTGCAGCAACAATGTCTATTTCAGCCAAATGGAAATCTTTCAGATCTGATTCCTTTGACTCCAATTCTTCTATTTCGAACTTATCATTTTCCAGGCAAGGCTGTTGGGTGCCCTCTTCTATTCCTAATAAAGCGTCTAGACAGGCCTCATCAATTTTATTAAACAATAAGTTTCTCATTGCTTTCAATGCTGGTTCTAAAATTATTACTTTGTTTTCATCCAAAGCGATTCTCAAAACAAAGAAAATTTTTGATAGAGGAATTTCTATGATATCTTTATAAGTCCCTGCGATATAATACTCCAAAACTCCAGCCAGAGTGTTCAAAGCCATTACTCGTTGTTGTGTCACACTTGACCGTGACAATTCAAATAATTCGGTCAAAGAATATCCAGGCCTGTGTGGTTCATCTCCGTGATGGAAAAGTGTTTTAGTTTTCTCTGTATATTCCATTGTGTACGGAAGCAAATATCCTTTGAAGTCAAACCTTGCTTCGTATTGTTCCCCAGCTTTTAAATTCTTACTTTCTTCGATGCCTTTCATCCATTCGAGTTTATCCTTTTCTAGTGAATCGAAATGAAGCCATTTATTGACTTGTGGGTGAGAGAGAATGTCATTTTCCCAGAGAGAATCACTTTTGATTATTGATTCTTCTATGTCCATATCTTCTTCAGCGGAAACTTCAGGTTGTTGAAACGTAACCTTCTTTTCTTCAACTATCTTTGTGGTATCCTGTTTTCGTTTAGATTTAATAAATTCAATTAATTTAGGATCCATACTGGATAGTAATTTCTGCCGTTCCTCCAAAATTTCGTTCTCTGACATTTGACGTAATGTTTGAATATTTTCGCTGTGAATATTATCGGCTTCCTTTGATGATATAATAAAGCTTTTTTCTGGTAAAGTTAAAGGTGTTTGTGTTATAGACGAAGACGGTTCGTCAACATCCATTGAAACTGTCTCATTTTGTTTACTCTTTTCTAAATTAGCTCTGTGAATACTTTTATTACCAGGTAGTATACTCGGGTCTCTTTTCTTTGCGACAGGAAAGCCTTCAGAAGGCATAGCTTTCAGATTTACATCTATGATGTCACCAACATTTTTTTCAACAATATTTCCTAATAAAGCAGGTATTACTCTAGGAAAATAGACTTTATCGTCTTCATCTTCTGGTTCTATATTCTCTGGCGGTTCAAGATTTTTTTCTAAAATATCTCCCATTACTGAACTGGTGGAAGCTTCAGTACGTGGTCTTTTTTCAGAGTGGTTTTTAAGGTTTTTAGATTGTGCATATTTAGAAGGTTTTCGTGTACCTGATTCTGTAGATTCGTTCGATCTTTTAGTAGGTTCTGTTTTCCATAGATTGACTACTTGTGCTGCCGGTTGGTGATTCTGATTTTTACTTTTCTCTTTGATGAACTCTTCTTGCATACGAAGAATGTCGTCCTCATCTTCACCGGGTTGCGGTCGTTTGATCATAGTGTCTTTTGGATTAAACGTGCTTCAGAGATGATTTATTCGTGTAAAATCGCAGTTATTTAATTATTTTTGAGGAAAACAATGGAAAATGAAAAATAAAAACAATCACGAAATTGAGGTTAACATTTTGACATTACGATTGTTGCATCAGTTTACGAAGCAATTTACAATTTTAAAATTATTTCCATAAAATAAATCAATTTGATTATTAACGTAGAAATGTGGTATGAATGCTTAAATTTAAATTAAATTAAAATGCTGACAGAAACAAGATTTTACTGTGATCTTTCGTTTTTCTATTATCATTATTGCAAATAAGATTTTATCTTTGCAAATATGTTAAGGATTTACAAAGAAAGCTAGAAATACGTTTCTTTGAAATACGAATGAACGCAGCCAAAATATAAAAAAAAATTTTAGTTGTTTTTTTCTCATAATTTTTGTTTATGTCGATACGCGTGAGCAGGATGCACACATATGATTTGTATAGCGCTATCATTGTCTATTTTTCTTAGTGACCAAGAGAAATAAAATAAAACAGTGACAGCTGTCAATGTCATTATTGTAAACACGAGCACGTGAGTTTGTAGCGCTATTTTTCTGTGAAATTAAATAAAAAACCAACGAAATCACAAAAAATGCCTAAAATAAAGAATAGCATAGAAAAGCTGAAACATCCGAACAGCAGAAAAACCAATTCCATGGTAAAAAAAATGAAGAGAAACGAGCGAAAAGAGCAAAATAAACTCGGCACCCACATCAAGCAAAACTTGGTTGGTGAGAAAATTCTGTGGTTCAAAGAGAGAATACCAGAAGACTGCAGCGTATTGTCTAAAGAACAGACCTTAGAGCTTATAGAAACATATTTATCCAGGTTTGATGAAGAATTAGAGCAGATTTCGTTAAAAAACTCCATAGGTCAGAGAAAAAATCGTCAACATGCTAGCAGAGAGGACATCATCAATATAACAAAGAAGAGAGAGCAAGATGAGTTCGAAACGTGTGGGATAGAGATGCCAGACCTCATGAATATGGAACAAATGGAGGTATTGAAAGGTTGGAATGGAGAGTTGAGGTTTATACAACACTTCAAGTTGAAACGTTTCGCTAGAAAACATTTAATATAGAATGATTTAAGATCATTATCTTTTTTATTTATCCTTGATATCCTATACACCAGCATGGGTAGCATGACAACCCACGATAGCCGTGATACGGCTTTATCACGTCTTATCTTGTTCGTTCATGCGCAAATGAATGAGATAAAAGACGTGATAAACCCATAACACGGCTATCGCGGGTTGGCATGCTACCCATGCAGGCATGTCAAACTTTGCGGCCTACTGATTCTACTATCGTGACCCATTTGGCCCACCAGTGACTTTGAGTTTGACATGCCGGCTATAACATCCGCCATGTTCGCAGAGGCGAGAACGGACGGATACCATGCCATAATGCGGAAAAAAGCCGCCTCGCTCGTCAGCCGATTGCGTGCAAGCCACAACAGCATTCTGGAGATGATTGCTGGCAGGTTTGACTGCCCCATCATCACACACTGTGTGCAAGTAATGATATAATCCCTACCTTACTGTTTTATGTTGTATTTTTATTTTTTATTTTTTGTGTATCTACTAACATAGCTCTTAAGTCAAACCCTGTTACTAACAAATGGATCATTTGTAATCTGAATTTGAATAAATATTATTATTATTATTATAACTTTCCGCTACAAGGCGCAGTTTAACCTTAAATTTATCTATGCCCATACGGAAGAGAGCTAGCGCCTCAATCCTGAGGCCACGGTTCGATTCCTGGCCTGTACCACTAAGTTCTTCGGAATTTATGTACAGTTTTAATTATCATTTACTAGCTTGGCGGTGAAGGAAAACATCGTGAGGAAACCTGCATTCCCGAGAATGAAAAGAAAATACCGTAAGTTCGGAGGTATGCGTAAATATGGGTAAGTTTGGGGCGAACACAAAGGACAAGCAATGGTCTCAGTGTTACAATAACGACCCTTGCTTGAAATAGCTCAACCACAAATAACATATATTTATTTTCTTCAACCTTCAAAAACATGGTAAATGAGGGAATTGAGAGAAGCAATACCGTTCAGGGGAAGAAACTTGTAGGTAATCTCCCGATTTTGGATATCCATCTCCCAATATTTAAGACTAGTAATGTCAGTAGCGTAGCCAGGGGGGGCAATTGCCCCCACTGAACAAATAATCACTATGTTAGTGATTATTTGTTCAGTGATTGGTGATTGCCCCGGGCGGCATTTTACTAGGAGCGGCAAATTGGGGAAAAATATCGATTGATTCAGCTCTGTCTATAAATAATTCGTAGAGCAGAGAAAAGTCGAGCTCGCTTCGCTCGCTCTATAGTTCTGTTTTTGTTACTGTCATCATCATCATCTCAGCCGATCGACGTCCACTGCTGGACATAGGCCTCCCCCAAGGATCGCCATAACGACCGGTCCTGCGCTGCCCTCATCCAACGTTTTCCCGCCGCCTTCACCAGGTCGTCGGTCCACCTTGTGAGGGGCCTACCCACGCTGCGCTTTCCGGTACGCGGTCGCCACTCGAGAACTTTTCGGCCCCACCGGCCATCGATTCTGCGAGCAATGTGCCCCGCCCATAACGCCCATTGCCATTTAAGTTTAGCGATTCTTTGGGCTATGTCAGTTACTGTACCTATACATAATCCTAAAGAGTTCTGACTAACAGCTAACACGGTGCTAGCTTCGGTCGATCCATAGCTTTAACTTAGCTTACTTTGAACATGTTTTGTACGTAAAAAGCTCTAGCCCCTACCGATTCAGGAGAAAAGTCGAGCTCGCTTCGCTCGCTCTAAGTTTGTATTTTTGCTTGGATAAACCAAAAGATGTCTCACTATAACCCGAATAGATGTGCTAAAAAGTTTCCAGCTCGCTCCTTTATTGTTTTGGGTAGGCTGTCTCATAAAGATAAGGGGGCGGCCAAATCGGTCTGTGCCCCGGACGGCAGAAACCCAAGCTACGCCACTGTCACCTTGTACCTTTCCGTTTAAAAAAAGTTTCAAAACAGCAACACAAGGGCTGCATGGGCTGGGCTACATTAAGGGGCCCATTCACAGTAGTCCGTCTTGCAGTCCTACACCAATATCGGATCGTGAATGGTGTTGCAGTCCTACAAAGCGTCCGATGACCTTGGGCAAAATGTATGAGTAGTCCTACTTGCAGGATAGTGTGTGGCCTCGTAGTCCTGCATGTAGGACTACTGTGAATGGGCCCCTTTACATCTCTTTTGCCTTTCCGTAATGCACTGTTGCCGGTCTCCCGATTTTCCGGGATATCTCCCGATTTTTGTCAATGTCTCCAGGTGTCCCGGATTCCCACTCAAATCTCCCGATTTTTTAACAACTTGTAGTATATGCCTAAGTTTACCCTTTTACCGCGACTTAACGTTACGCGCTGCAACACTGTGACAAACGTAGCTGACTAAGCTATACTTAAGTTAGTTATAATTCTCTCTTGTACGGATCGTTGACAATACAACACGTATCCTACAATGTGTGGTTTTATTCAACACCTCATTCTACCTATATTCCTGTCTCACTTCAAACATTTTTTCGGAGAATACTAGAAACTATACTTTGACTTAATAACATAAAGTTGAATACCTATTCAATGGCAAGCTTTGGCAGTTATATTATACCTAGTTACTAATTTTGCAACATTGCAAAGTAGCGAAATAAACCTGTTTTTGCTTTGGTTAACCGGCCAAATTAGGAAATTCAGGGATCTTGCACTCGAAAAATATTAAAAAAACATTTATTAAAAGACCATGTCTGATTAATTTTAAGGAAAAATTTATCTCCCGATTTTTTCATAATGTCGCCCATACATCTCCCGATTTTTTATTGGTACACCTCCAGTATTTCGAAAATTGGATCTGGCAACACTGCCGTAATGTAAGGCTATTTTCACGCTGGGGTGGTAACATCTAAAAATCGATGTTGCCAGATATAAAAATGGGGTGGTCACATTTAAAAATCGATGTTACCAGATAAAAAAATAAAAAAATCTGCAAGTTGGTAGTAACTAGTGGTGAAAAAACCGAAACTTACCAGAGGACCGATGAAATTGGATTTTTTCCTATTCACGTCATCTTTCTAATTATTTTGTGATTCACGTTCAGTTTTGATAGCAAAACACATGTTTAACCAGGATCTGATGCTGAAGCAAGGACTTTCTAATTAGTTTGTGATTCACGTTCAGTTTTGATAGCAAAACACATGTTTAACCAGGATCTGATGCTGAAGCAAGGAATGTCTTCGTACGAGGGTAGGTACTCCTCATCGGTAAACAGCATTGGATTGATTTTTAGGGTTTCGTACCCAAAGGGTGAAAGCGGGACCCTATTACTAAGCCTACGTTGTCCGTCCGTCCGTCCGTCTGTCCGTCTGTCCGTCTGTCCGTCTGTCCGTCTGTCCGTCTGTCCGTCTGTCCGTCTGTCCGTCTGTCCGTCTGTCCGTCTGTCCGTCTGTCCGTCTGTCCGTCTGTCCGTCTGTCCGTCCGTCCGTCTGTCCTACCTATTTAGGGCTGTAACTTTTGAACCGTAATAGCTAGATAGTTGAAATTTTCTCAGATTATGCGTTATTACGGCGGATTTGTTAACAAATAATAAAAAAGTTAAAAATTAAGGGGGGTTCTCAACAAGAAACTAGTTTTTATCATCGTTTTTTCTTTACGCTCTATCGTAAAAACGGTAATACATACAAGCGTCAAACTTAGTGTGATTATAGAGCAAACTCTACAGAATAACAACATGTGTCAAACTTAGTGTGATTATAGAGCAAACTCTACAGAATAACAACAAATACTAAAAACCGGCCAAGTGTGAGTCGGTCTCGCGCTAAAGGTTCCGGACAAAAAAAGTTTTTTTTTCTATCTTAAGGTGGTCGGAGAGCTGCGACCGTGGCGCCATCAGTTTTAAATTAATTGTGCCTGAAATACAAACATTTCACACTGAGCATAAAAGCTATGTATTGCAAATGTGCTAAAAGTGGCCACATTGGAAAACTTGTAGCACATTTGCAATAACAGCTTTTAGGCTTAGTGTGAATTATTATAATAATGGATTATAAAATAGAGAATCAGATACGATTGTCGCGAAACGTAAAATATTCATGAAAATGATTGTATTTCATGCACAATTAATTTTAATACTGCTGGCGCCACTGTCGCAGCTCTCCAAGCCCCTAAATCGTTAGTTTATGTTGTGTTCTGTAGTGGTGTGGTACGGAACCCTCGGTGGGCGAGTAGTCCGATTTGCACTTGACCGCTTTTATTTTATGTTCACGTCACGGTCAGTTTTGATAGCAAAACACATATTTAACCAGGATTTGGTGCTACAGCCAGGAATGTCTCCGTACGAGGGTACTCCTCAACGGTTAACAGCCTTGGCTTGATTTTTTCATATTCACGTTCAGTTTTGATAGCAAAACACATGTTTAGGCTGCCTGTCCATTGAAGCGAGCTCGCACTGCTAGCTCGCGTCAATGGATAGGCAGCCTTAACCAGGCTCTGATGCTGAAGTAAGGAATGTCTTCGTACGAGGGTACTCCTCATCAGTAAACAGCATTGGCTTGATTTTTAATGTTCACGTTCAGTTTTGATAGCTAAACACATATTTAGCCAGGATCTGGTGCTACAGCCAGGAATGTCTCCGTACGAGGGTACTCCTCAACGGTTAACAGCCTTGGCTTGATTTTTTCATATTCACGTTCAGTTTTGATAGCAAAACACATATTTAGGCTGCCTGTCCATTGAAGCGAGCTCGCACTGCTAGCTCGCGTCAATGGATAGGCAGCCTTAACCAGGCTCTGATGCTGAAGTAAGGAATGTCTTCGTACGAGGGTACTCCTCATCAGTAAACAGCATTGGCTTGATTTTTAATGTTCACGTTCAGTTTTGATAGCTAAACACATATTTAGCCAGGATCTGGTGCTACAGCCAGGAATGTCTCCGTACGAGGGTACTCCTCAACGGTAAACAGCATTGGCATGAATTTTTTATGTTCACGTCACGGCCAGTTTTGATAGCAAAACACATATTTAACCTGGATCTGGCGCTTAAGCCAGGAATGTCTCCGTACGAGGGTACTCCTCAACGGTAAACAGCATTGGCATGAATTTTTTATGTTCACGTCACGGTCAGTTTTGATAGCAAAACACATATTTAACCAGGATTTGGTGCTACAGCCAGGAATGTCTCCGTACGAGGGTACTCCTCAACGGTTAACAGCCTTGGCTTGATTTTTTCATATTCACGTTCAGTTTTGATAGCAAAACACATGTTTAGGCTGCCTGTCCATTGAAGCGAGCTCGCACTGCTAGCTCGCGTCAATGGATAGGCAGCCTTAACCAGGCTCTGATGCTGAAGTAAGGAATGTCTTCGTACGAGGGTACTCCTCATCAGTAAACAGCATTGGCTTGATTTTTAATGTTCACGTTCAGTTTTGATAGCTAAACACATATTTAGCCAGGATCTGGTGCTACAGCCAGGAATGTCTCCGTACGAGGGTACTCCTCAACGGTTAACAGCCTTGGCTTGATTTTTTCATATTCACGTTCAGTTTTGATAGCAAAACACATATTTAACCAGGATCTGATGCTGAAGCCAGGAATGTTTTCGTACAAGGGTACTCCTCAACGGTAAACAGCATTGGCATGAATTTTTTATGTTCACGTCACGGTCAGTTTTGATAGCAAAACACATATTTAACCAGGATTTGGTGCTACAGCCAGGAATGTCTCCGTACGAGGGTACTCCTCAACGGTTAACAGCCTTGGCTTGATTTTTTCATATTCACGTTCAGTTTTGATAGCAAAACACATGTTTAGGCTGCCTGTCCATTGAAGCGAGCTCGCACTGCTAGCTCGCGTCAATGGATAGGCAGCCTTAACCAGGCTCTGATGCTGAAGTAAGGAATGTCTTCGTACGAGGGTACTCCTCATCAGTAAACAGCATTGGCTTGATTTTTAATGTTCACGTTCAGTTTTGATAGCTAAACACATATTTAGCCAGGATCTGGTGCTACAGCCAGGAATGTCTCCGTACGAGGGTACTCCTCAACGGTTAACAGCCTTGGCTTGATTTTTTCATATTCACGTTCAGTTTTGATAGCAAAACACATATTTAGGCTGCCTGTCCATTGAAGCGAGCTCGCACTGCTAGCTCGCGTCAATGGATAGGCAGCCTTAACCAGGCTCTGATGCTGAAGTAAGGAATGTCTTCGTACGAGGGTACTCCTCATCAGTAAACAGCATTGGCTTGATTTTTAATGTTCACGTTCAGTTTTGATAGCTAAACACATATTTAGCCAGGATCTGGTGCTACAGCCAGGAATGTCTCCGTACGAGGGTACTCCTCAACGGTAAACAGCATTGGCATGAATTTTTTATGTTCACGTCACGGCCAGTTTTGATAGCAAAACACATATTTAACCTGGATCTGGCGCTTAAGCCAGGAATGTCTCCGTACGAGGGTACTCCTCAACGGTAAACAGCATTGGCATGAATTTTTTATGTTCACGTCACGGCCAGTTTTGATAGCAAAACACATATTTAACCTGGATCTGGCGCTTAAGCCAGCAATGTCTCCGTACGTGGGTACTCCTCAATGGTAAACAGCACTGGCTTGCAATTTTTTTTACACATTTAGTTATGATAGCAAAACTCATATTTAACCAGGATCTGGCGCTGAAAATTGGAATGTCTCCTTAAGAGGGTACTCCTCAACTGTAAACGGTATATGCTAGTCAATGCTGTTTACTGTTAAGGAGTACCCTCGTATGGAGACATTCACGGCTGTAGGACCGGATCCTGGTTTAATATGTATTTTGCTATCAAAACTGAACGTGAACATGATAAAATCAAGCCGATGCTGTTTACCGTTGAGGAGTACCCTCGTACGGAGACATTCTTGGCTTCAGCACCAGTTCCTGATTTAATATACGTTTTGCTATTAATACTGAACGAGAATAAAGAAAAGTCAAACCCTCGTTCTGAGACATTCCTGGATGTAGCACCAGATCCTAGTAAAATATGTGTTTTGCTATCAAAACGAAAATTAAAAAAAAAATCTAGTCAATTCTATTTACCGTTGAGGAGTACCCTCCTACGGAGACATTCCTGGCTGTAGCACCAGATCCTGGTTATATATGTGTTTTGCTATCAAAACTGGCCGTGACGTGAACATAAAAAATTCATGCCAATGCTGTTTACCGTTGAGGAGTACCCTTGTACGAAAACATTCCTGGCTTCAGCATCAGATCCTGGTTAAATATGTGTTTTGCTATCAAAACTGAACGTGAACATAAAAAAATCAAGCCAATGCTGTTTACCGATAAGGAGTACCATCGTACGGACACATTTCTGACTGTAGCACTAGATCCTGGTTAAATATGTGTTTTGCTATCAAAACTGACCGTGACGTGAACATAAAAAAATCAAGACAATATGCTGTTTACCGATGAGGAGTACCCTCGTACGAAGAGATTCCTCGCTTCAGCATCAGATACCTACTCGACACGTTCTCTGGCTAGTGGGCTCGGTAGCGATATTGGATAACGCACTTCCCCGGTTTGGAAGGGTGCGGGTTCAAGTCCCGCCCGAGACTGAATTTTTCAATCTTTAATTTGATTCGAAATAGCACAACATGGCTGTAACATGTTCAAAATCAATAATATTTGAAATTGGAACAGGGTGTGTCATCTATACCGTATGAATTTCAGTTGTAATGCTGAACTTGCGGGTTTGCTAGTTTGTAATAACTGCCAGTAGATGTCGCTCACGTCCCCTCAAGACGCAACAGATTGAAAAAAATCGTTCTCTGGCTAGTGGGCTCGGTAGTGAAATTGGATAACGCACTTCCCCGGTTTGGAAGGGTGCGGGTTCAAGTCCCGCCCGATACTGAATTTTTCAATCTTTAATTTGATTCGAAATAGCACAACATGGCTGTAACATGTTCAAAATCAATAATATTTGAAATCAGATACCTACTGTTTAAACATGTGTTTTGATATCAAAACTGAACGTGAATATGAAAAAATCAAGCCGATGTTGTTAACCGTTAAGGAGTACCCTCGTACGGAGACATTCCTGGCTGTAGCACCCGATCCTGGTTAAATAAATGTTTTGCTATCAAAACTGAACGTGAATATAAAAAATAAAACCGACTTCAAAACTCAAAAAGTATAAAATAATATTGCAGCCGATGAATTTAACGTTAGCATCTATAAGAATATCAATTTGTTTTATAGAAGTCGGTGTCAATGTCAAGCCTGTACGATTCGAGGCTGAGCTTGCAGTATTTTTTGGGCTAGGCTTGACACCGACTCCAATAAAACAAATTGATATTCTTATAGATGCTAACGTAAAATTCATCGGCTGCAATATTATTTTATACTTTTTGAGTTTTGAAGTCGGTTTTATTTTTTTGTAAAAAAATTTTATTTCATAATTTTTTGTGGTGAAATACATTAGTTGAATTCTGAATATCAGCACACACAAACGGTACATCGACACGAAGCAAACGTTTCAAACGCCGATGATTTGCTGTCAACTTTTGAAGAGTTATATTGTGTAGCTCCGAAGTGCGTCATCAGATCCTTACCGAATTGAAATGGGACCACCTCAGGAGTGGTCACCAACCACACCTCACCTTTCCAATAAAAAAAGAATTATCAAAATCAGACTACTCCGTAGAAAGTTATGCGTGTTCATACATAAAACAAAAAAATATATACGCGTCGAATTGATAACCTACTCCGTTTTTAACCGACTTCAAAAAAAGGAGGAGGTTTCTCAATTCGACCGTATATATATATATATTTTTTTTATGTGTGTTCGCGGATAACTTCGTCGTTTATGAACCGATTTCGATGATTCTTTTTTTGTTGGAAAGGAGATATCCCAAGAGAGGTCCCATGATAAGGAAACCAGGATCTGATGATGGATCCCAGAGATATTGAGGGGAACCTTCGAAAATCGTAGTGCCGACTAGTGCGTTTGTTAATTTAAAGCAGTACTATTAAATCGAACTAATGAATTTACCACTGAAAATTGTGAAATAAACAAAATTTTAACAAAAAAATTAAAACCGCCTTCAAAAAACTAAAAAAAGTTAAAAAATAATATTGCAGCCGATGACTTTTTCGTTCGCATCATAAGAACATTAATTTGTTTTATAGAAGTCGGTGTCAAGCCAAGCCAAAAAATGCAAGCCCTGTCGCGAATCGTACCGGCTTGACAGCGACTTCAATAAAACAAATTAATGTTCTTATGATGCGAACGAAAAAGTCATCGGCTGCAATATTATTTTTTAACTTTTTAGTTTTTTGAAGGCGGTTTAAATTTTTTTGTTATTTGTTTTTTCGTCGGTAAAAAAATCAAGCCAATGCTGTTAACCGTTGAGGAGTACCCTCGTACGGAGACATTGCTGACTGAAGCACCAGTTCCCGATAAAATAATGTTTTTTTTTTATCAAAACTGAACGAGAATAAAAAAATTCAAGCCAATGCTGTTTATCGTTTAGCTTAACATTGCTTTTTTTTATTATTAGCCTTATTCAGACATCTATATTATTTTATTTTTATTCTAGTAGTTGTGCTTTGTTCGTTTTTTGTATGTCTGTTTGCCAATCGGCAAAGGCCTCCTCCAACCTTCTCTATTCCTGTCTGTCATGTCTGTTCAACATTGCTATTAGGCATTGCACATTTCGAGCATATTTTGTAATTTTTTTTTTTATAAAAATGTGATTATTAAGATTTTATTTTTTATTTCAATTTGTAGGTCCGGGGTCCGACCCCATGTAAGAAAGAGATGGCAATCAGAGTTCACTATCACTGCATAAGAGAGAGATGTAATTTCAACCTACTATGCGTTTGTTTTAAGTTTTTTCCCTGCATATCGAATATCGGCCGAACGCGCCCCGACACACGCAAAATTATTAAATAAACTAAGTTAGAGGATGGATTTCATATTATGGCATATAGATCCAGAGCCACCAACGGTCTAGGGCCTAAACGTATAGGAAAGCTGGATTCAGTCTAGCTCGAAAATAGACGCCAAAGTACATCATTTAGCCTCGGTCTTATGACTCAAAGCGGTCACTGAATTTTTTTACATCGGTCAGACAATCGCGAAAAAATGGGGTCTGGGCCTAAACATATAGGAAACAGTTTACCCACTTTACCCATCACGAAAAACCCGGTCTTACATGGCGAATCGGTCACCTTTTCAGAATCAGACCACTTTTATAGCATACCAAAAATAACAGATATCTCGACAATAGCTAGTGATAGAAATAATTTGTTATGAACAAAATTGTTGGAAATTTAATGTTCTTTAAGTTTGTAATAGCTTTGTTTACAATTCTATGCATAGGAGACGAGATATTTGTAAAAACTTAATAATTAAAATAGAAATAGACAGATTAAGAGTAATAAGAGAGGGGGTAATTGTTTAAGATCGTATAAGTTAGTTTTTAGCAAATATCTCGTTTCTTATAACTTTGTTCACGATTTCATACATAGGAATTGAATAAAATTATTTATTTGCATACATTTTAAAAAGTTAATATACAAAACTTGTAGAACAAACAATTACTCGTATCAACAGTTTTATTCTGACCAATTTTTTTCTACCGCTGTCGGGATTACTGTTTGTTATTATTTTTAATAATTAGTTTTTGCACATATCTCGTTTCAAATACATAGAATTGTAAACAAAGTTATAACCCAATTTGTAGCAACAAGCATTATCTACCATTTTATTAGACAAACTTTTTCTGTCATCAACCGTTGTCGAGATATCTGTCTATAACTATTTAAATTATTTAGTTTCACTAATATCTCGTTTTTTTTGCATCAAATCGTGAACAAAGTTATTACAAAACTTGTAGAACATAACATTGTCTACAATTGTATCCTCAACAAACTTTTTCTATCATCAACCGTTGTCGAGATATCTGTCTATTACTATTTTAATTAATTATATTTTGCAAATATCGCGTTTCGTATGCATAAAATTGTGAATAAAGTTATTACAAAACATGTAAAACATATTATTATCTACAATTGTATGCTACACAAACTTTTCCTATCATCAACAATTTTTGAGATATCTGTCTATTACTATTTTAATTCATTAGTTTTTGCAAATATCTCATTTTTTATGCATCAAATCGTGAACAAAGTTATTACAAAAATTGTAGAACAAAATATTATCTACAATTGTGTCTTCAACAAACTTTTCCTATCATCAACCGTTGTTGAGATATCTGTCTATTACTATTTTAATTATAAAGTTTTTACAAATATCTCGTCTCCTATGCATAAAATTGTAAACAAAGCTATTACAAACTTGAAGAACATTAAATTTCCAACAATTTTGTTCGTAACAAATTTTTCTATCACTAACCATTATCGACATATCTGTCATTTTTAGTATGTTATAAAAGTGGTTTGATTCTGGAAAGGTGACCGATCCGCCATGTAAGACCGGGTTTTTCGTGATGGGTAAATAGTTCGGTCGACAGGTAGTATCAGATAGAAAAAGGTCGGAAGTTAATGAAACTTTGGGATATTATTCAGGGATAGTTAATTAACATTTTGTCAAGTTTTGGACCTCGAGGACCCTGTGCAAAAAGGGGAGGGGGGGAAAAACTGCAAAATTTTCGAGCTTTCTCCGGTTTTTCCATAATAACTTTTTTTTCTTACGTTCTATAGCAAAAGCATATTCTACTTTTATGTAGACCGTTAAATTTCCTACAACTTTTATATATTAAATATGTTTGTATGTAAATTAGGTACCGAGATATGGCACTTCGAAAAAAATGACTATTTTCAGAAATGCAAAATCCCACCGTATTTCTTGTCATACCCGAATTATGATAAAATCTTGTTATAATCTTGGTTCCTGGTAACAATCACGAACTTTGGAAACCCCCCACCCCACCCCCGCTTCCCCCTTCCCCCAACCAACCCCAATTCACAAAAGCTAATTTTCTACTCTGATTAGAGCCAACTTCATCATGTTCATATTTATCATGTATCATGTTGGTATTGATATTAGTTACTTTTCGGATTGATATCCCCCAAGGACATATTTTTTTGCCACGCAGTGGTTTTGATACCACGACAGCACCGTATGGATTGGTGAAGAAGAAAATTTGCAGCACTTGTAGAATACCTCCCTCTCTGCAGTGGTGGCTCGGTTTCTCACAACAAACGCTACTCCTCAGCAGATCAGCGACGCTGGAGAAAAGTTCCTGGTAGCAGTGTATGGAAGCAACATTGACAAAGACAACCTCGACGACCTACTACGGTACCGATTATTCACACGATCAGTGACGAAAGCTAAATTGCAACTAGCCCGCCTACCACCAGCCAGGGACGCTGCCAAGTACCACTCCCTCCGCACTTACCAGCAAGTACAGGCGTGGTTAGGTAATGAACTTCTCCCATCAGTTTGGGGCTGGCTTGTGCAGATCAACCTACCCATAGTTCGACCTTATGTCCATAAACATAGAGTTCAACTATGGGTAGGTTGATCTGTCGCCGTGTGTACATGGGAAGTGTTGTCAAAAGTGTTAAACCAATTATTTGGCCGACCGTACCTGAAGGTACTTTGTGCAGGCAATCTTCATTTTAGGCATTTCGATTCTTAGGCATTAAACATTGTTGTCAAAGTAAATTGTAGGCAAATTTAGTTTTTAGGCATCGTGCATTTTAGGTACTTCGAGTTTCAGGTATCTCGCGTTTTAGGTAGTTATGCAGCAGTGGCATCGTGCATTTTAGGTACTTTGCTCAAAAGGGGGGGATTGGTAGTACCTGTACTAGTGTACAGGTACTACCAATCCCCACAACCAGATATGCTGCCCCCGATGATTGTTTCCTGCAAGTGCAGCAAAGGCTGTACCACCGGTGCTTGCAGCAGTAAGAAAGCAGGTCTCCGGTGCTGAGCAATGTGCAAGCACTGCACAGGCCACTCCTGCGAAAACGCCCCCGTAACTGATTTGAACGAGGAGGGCTCATCGGACATAGTAGATGAATGCGACGACGACATCATCGAAAGCCTAATCCCTCAGAAGGACGAAGAGCTGTTGGAAGCAGAACCAACGGCTAAGAAATCCAGAAAAGAAATTTAATGAGTACAAATGTATGACTACCTTTCTAAATAATATCTCTGTTCCGCAGTATAATGTATGACTTCTACATAACGTAATATTGGTGGACTACTTTTTTTTACCTGCCCTGGGATACTTATGTAGTGTGGAGGAGGGGGGGGATATCGATCCGAAAAGTAACTAATATCAATGCCAACATGATACATGATAAATATGAACATGATGAAGTTGGCTCTCATCAGAGTAGAAAATTAGCTTTTGTGAATTGGGGTTGGGTGGGGGAAGGGGGAAGCGGGGGTGGGGTGGGGGGTTTCCAAAGTTCGTGATTGTAACAAGGAACCAAGATTATAACAAGATTTCATCATAATTCGGGTATAACAGCAGAAATAAGGTGTGATTCTGCATTTTTTTATTTTTTTTAGCGAATTCTGACAATTTAAATTTTTTTCGAAGTGCCATATCTCGGTACCTAATTTACATACAAACATATTTGATATATAAAAGTTGTAGGAAATTTAACGCTCTACATAAAAGTATAATATGCTTTTGCTATAGAACGTAAGGAAAAAAAGTTATTATGGAAAAACCGGAGAAAGCTCGAAAATTTTGCAGCTTTTCCCCCCCTCCCCTTTTTGCACAGGGTCCTCGAGGTCCAAAACTTGAGAAAATGTGAATTAACCATCCCTGAATAACATCCCAAAGTCTCATTAACTTCCGACCTTTTTCCACCAAACCACACTTTTTCCTACCTGCCGACTGGACTAAAAGTGTGTTCTTTCGATCCAAGTTGGTTTCACATTTCCTATATGTTTAGGCCCAAGACCAATTTTTTTAAATTTTCAACCCCGGTCTGATTTTGAACAGTGACCGATTTGAAAAAACTAAATATGCTGTGGTATTCTCCTAAAAGGGCTCTTTCGTAAAATGCATCCAGTTCGTTTCCTATATGTTTAGGCCCAGGCCACATTTTTTCGCGATTGTCTGACAGCTGTAAAAAAAATCAGTGACCACTTTGAGTCATAAATAAGACTGAGACTAAATGATGTACTTTGGCGTCTATTTTCGAGCTAGACTGAATCCAGCTTTCCTATACGTTTAGGCCCTAGACCGTTGGACGCTTTGGATCTATAACTTTATTTGCTTCTTCCTCTAATACTGAAAAATTTACAAGAAACTCATTACATTTTGCTGATGGTCAGTATTCAGTACCTATCTTTATTGCGGTTTCACTTGGGTATCACAAATAATAATCAACAGAAATCAGAAAACGTTGGATGAGGGCAGTGCAGGACTGATCGTTATGGCGATCCTTGGGGGAGGCCTATTTCCAGCAGTGGACATCCATCGGCTGAGATGATGATGATTATATGAGCTTCTCTCACTAGATGTACTCTGTGGAAGGAAAGGGTACCCCCACCAGCTGAATTTATTCTCTCACTATATCTACCTCCCGGGCACAATCTGCAATAGCCACTGTGGAAGTCTTTAAATCGCCTTCGCACTCAAGTTGGCCCTTGCAGACAAAGTTTATGTAACTGGGGTTAGATGGACCCTGGCTAAATGCAGTGTGATTGCGGCGAACCTATCCAGTCGATGGCGCACCTGCTAGAATGCCCGTTGTGCCCAAAAACCTGCACGAGAGAGGACCTCAATAAAGCTACACTGGATGCTGTCAGGCTCGCCGAATATCTGGCCAATAAAATATAGAAATAGGACAATTGACACCAAAAGAAGATACGTTTTAATAGACGGCAGCGATTTCTACCTTAGCTTATAAACCTACTTCACTCATCACATCAGACACTCTCACAGACTATTATTCACTCTCACTCGAGTCTGCACCCAAAGAGTAGAGTAATATCTGCACCACGTAAGAAGCCAGCGAATCGAGAATAAAGTACTCTTTATAATCAAGCCATTTATTATATTAAATATCCATAAGAGTTCTGACTCTGACAGAAACATAAGGCGAGTGCTAGGCCGGCCCCTAGGACCATGCTAGGACCGTGACACCGCAGCGTGAGATGACGTCACAGGTTACCATGGCAATAGCGTGGAAATAGCGTAAACAATTGATTTCGTGCCATTTAAAATATTCACATAATTGAGCAATTTTCACCTTTATGCCGCTGTAATAAGAATGTTGACACATGAATGTTGGAATTTGTCAAGATTTGCCTAATAGCCAACATTCCAACCAAAAAAAATAGAGCCCGGATGCTACCGATTCTTACCGATTAACTCAACATTTCATATGAAATTGAGGCTAAAAGCCTGGTTGCCGAAGCCAAAAAATAAAAAAAAATAAAAAATCTTGTCTATGCTGCAGCGTGAAAATAGTTAAATAGCTCGTTCGAAGATTTAACCTCACTTTCGTGGTTGTTTTTATTTTTCATTTTCCATTGTTTTCCTCAAAAATAATTAAATAACTGAGATTTTATACGAATAAATCATCTCTGAAATACCTTTATTCCAAAAGACACTATGATCAAACGTCGGCAACCCGGTGAAGTTGAAGACGACATTCTTCGTATGCAAGAAGAGTTCATCAAAGAGAAAAGTAAAAATCTGAATCACCAACCGGCAGCACAAGTAGTCGATCTACGGAAAACAGAACCTACTGAAAGATCGAACGAATCTACAGAATCAGGTACACGAAAACCTTCTAAATATGCACAATCTAAAAACCAAAAAGACCACGTACTGAAGCTTCCACCAGTTCAGTCATGGGAGATATTTTGGAAAAAAATCTTGCAGTGCCAGAAGATGAAGACGATAAAGTCTATTTTCCTAGGGTTATACCTGCCTTACTAGGAAATATCGTGGAAAAACATTTTGATGATGTTGTAGATGTAAATTATAAAAGCTATGCCTTCTGAAGGCTTTCCTGTCGCAAAGAGAAGAGACCCGAGTATACTACCTGGTAATAAAAGTATTCACAGAGCCAATTTCGAGAAGAGTAAACAATATAATGAGATAGTTTCTATGGTCGTTGATGAAATTCGCCTGTGGCCAGAACTGTAGCTTTTAACACTGTCACTGCTGATGAACTACGTCTGTGCTCATGACCTACCGCGCGAGTGACCCATGAGACGAGCCAGTTTATCGTTTCACCGTTATGATATGACTGTGCGCTCGGCCTACAAGGGGGGTCAAGTGCTATTGCATTTCGTCTGTGCTCATGACCTACAGCGTGAGTCACCCAAACCTTACGCATGTGCGGGCGACCGACGAGGTGAGCTGCTTTGGTCGTTTTTACATTACGACTGTGCGCAAAGTTACTGACTTGACTTAGCAGCAAAAGTGTTAATGGTCCAAGTGAAATATTTGTCATGAGTTTGGAGACAGCTGCATAAACCTTTGAAGCACGAGGCTCCTCGGACCGCGAGGCCATGTGCGGTCGGAACCCACGCCTTCCCTCTGATTGGCGTTGAATATATCATGCATGACGGACTTCCATATTTTGTAGTTTTATTTTATCAGAATAAATAACAATCTCGCTCATAATAAAAGAATAAATGTTTGTTTCGTATACCATGAGTCCATGACTCAAGTTTCATTTAATAAATACATAATTTTAGTGATTTTCAATTACTGTCATCATGCCTGAATAGGATTGTGCGTTTATAAGTAGCTAACGTTATATACATGGTACAATAATATACTCTGCCTGGTACTCTCTTCCGATCACGTAACTGACATGTGACTGACACAAGTCTACGTCATCATACCCATGTAGCGTGCACGCGCGCGTGTGTGTTTGTGTTTTTGTGACGTAGGCTTGTGTCACTCTGGGAAGAGAAGACCTTGTTTTTTTAGACTATGGTTATATAAAATTTTTCAGATGTACCTGTACCCATGAAGCCAAAACTAGAGACAACAGATGAAGAGATAGATCAAGTCAAACTGCAGAAGGGAAGGAAAGAAGATACTGAAGGAATCATCTCTAATGGTGACTTTAACGAGAATTCGTCCAAAATTTTTCCTGTCTCTAAAATGAAGGTAGAAAATACAGGTGTAACTGATGTTAAAATAGAAAAGGAATTAGACGATGAGGTAGAGAGTGAAATAGACTTGTATGCAGAACATTTGATCAAAGAAGAGATATTTGTTGGACCTGTGGTGATTCAACCAGTAGTTTATACCTCATATTGTCCTGAAGGTTAGTGGCAGTTCATTAATATTATATTGTGGGGAGAATTGATATTAATATCATATTGTAGAGACTGTCTCTTCTGAATCTTATCAGCTACGTCACGGACTGCGAGGTAGTCTCGGAGTCCGTGACGTAGCTGATAAGATTCAAGAAAATCGACTGAGATGGTTTGGTCATGTAAAAAGAAGACCATCTGATTATATAGGCAACAAAGCAATGGACTTAACCCTACCAGGTCAACGTGGCGTAGGCAGGCCAAAACTCAGATGGTCTGATGTTGTAAAGAAAGAAATGGATAGCTGCAAGCTCTCCGTCGACGATGTTCAGGATAGAGCGAAGTGGAAGAAACAGACTAGGAAAGCAGACCCTGCTACCCAGCGGGACAGCAGCTAGGAAGATGATGATTGTAGAGACTGTCTCTGTGGTCTAATAGTTAAGAGCATTAGGCTCTTGACATGGAGGTCGTGGGTTTGATTCCTACGGGGACACCTAGTGATTTGTAACTTTGTGCGTTTTTCCCCAGTTGGTTAGGACATTGCAGGCTGAATCACCTGACTGTCTGAAAAGAAAGATGATTCCATGCTTTGGATGGCCCGTTAAGCCATTGGTCCAAGCTACTATCTCTGGTGGTAGTAATTGTTACTTAAAAACCACATCAGAGGCCATAAGGTGGTCTGGAAAAACACTGACACCAGACTCGGCTTTTTTCCATACTACAAGTCGCGGCAAGCGCGGCTTTCGCTCTCCGAAAAGCGCGGGAACAGGTTATTTTGGATGCAGCGAAGGCGCGACGCGCGCGTGTAGAGAAATCATACTAGACATGCAGGTCCTGCTACTTGCTGCCCACACGATAAGAAGAAGTAGGGAGAATTATGATGAGTTGCCGGCTCAAACCTCCTCCCCCATGTGGAAAGTCAACATCCCTCATTGCAGGTGACGGAGGAGCATGACCAGTGAGGGACTACTTCGCAGGACCTTCAGGGCGAGAGATTTTTTAAGATTTACTTTTTATGAGACATTCAATTGTACAGTCGCCATCATATATATCGTAGCATACAAGGTGTCCAAATATTTCTGAGCAGTGCTAATTTTCATTAAATTATTTACAGTAAATGTTACCAATTATATCTAAACATGTACTTTGTCATAAATATGTGAACAGCGAATTTTCAATAATTTCTTTACAATGTTATTTAAAATTAACATGTAAAACAACGAAGTAAGGTTTTTATCCGAAACTGTTCAGATGTCACCATGCCTGCGTCGATATATTTGATGTTCTCGGCGTTTCGATATTTTTGATTGACTATGAGTAAAGAAATTATTGAAAATTAGAACTGCTTAGAAATATTTGACCACCTTGTTTGTTACGATATATCTGCTGGTGACTGTACATGATAGTGGGATGAGAATAGGATCATGCGTTTATGAGTAACTACCGTTATGCACAAAATGCTAATTATAATTTTTCAGATGTACCTGTACCCAAGAAGCCAAAACTAAAGATAGATCAAGTCAAACCGCAGAAAGGAATGAAGGCAGATAATACTGAAGGAATCATCTCTAATGTTGACTTTAACGAGAATCCGTCCACAATTTTTCCTGTCTCTAAAATGAAGGTGGAGAACACAGAAGGTGTAACTGATGTCAAAATAGAAAAGGAATCATACAATGAGGTAGAGAGTGTAATAGACTTGTATGCAGAACACGTGATCAAAGAAGAGGTGGTTGTTGGACCTGTGGTGATTCAACGAGTAGTTTATACGTCATATTGTCCTGAAGGTTAGTGGCAGTTCATTAATATCATATTGTATGGAGAATTGATATTAGTATCATATTGTAGCGACTGCCTCCGTGGTCTAATGGTTATGAGCGTTGGGCTCTTGACACGGAGGTTGTGGGTTTGATTCCCACGGGGACACCTAGTGATTTGTCACTTTGTGCGTTTTTCCCCAGTTGGATAGGACATTGCAGGCTGAATCACCTGATTGTCTGAAAAGAAAGATAATTCCATGCTTTGGATGGCACGTTAAGCCATTAGTCCAAGCTACTATCTCTGGTGGTAGTAGTTGTTACATAAAAACTACATCAGAGGCCATAAGTTGGTCTGAAAAAACTCTACACTAGGGATTGCTGCTTGCGGCCCACACAATAAGAAGAAGTAGGGAGGATTATGATGAGTTGCCCGGCTCACGCCTCCTCCCCCACGTGGAATGTAAACATCCCTCGTCGCAGGTGATGGAGCGTGCCCAGTGACGGATTACTGTGCAGGACCTTCAGGGCGAGAGATTTTTTTAGATTTACTTTTTGTGAGACATTCAATAGTACATGATAGTGAGATGAGAATATGATCATGCGTTTATGAGTAACTACCGTTATGTACAAAATGCTAATTTAAATTTTTCAGATGTACCTGTACCCAAGAAGCCAAAACTAGAGACAGATCAAGTCAAACAGCAGAAGGGAATGAAGGAAGATAATACTGAAGCAATCATCTCTAATGATGACTTTAACGAGAATTCATCCACAAATATCAAAACTAATACAACATTGAGAAATAACGAACAAACTAATTATTATAATCTACGGAAACGTGATCAAACACCAAGAATATCAGAAAATGTATTAATATCGAAAAAAAACGAAAAAGAAAACAAAAAAAAAGAATCGAATCGCTTGAAAAAAAATCGCAGCAAGAGTACATTAGCAAAACATATACTATGTCATCAGAAAATAAGGCAGAAAAAACATTTAAAATGTAAAGAATGCACAAGTCAGACTAAATCAGAAGATTCATTAAAGAAACACTACAAACAACATGATAAAGATATTAATTTTAAATGTGACATGTGTGATTATAGTGGTCTGAGGAGAAATATAAACTACTGAAACATATGAAATGGAAACATTTTCCTTTGAAAGATGATTCAAAGGAAAAAAATATTCTTGTGTTCTGTGTGCGAGTATAAGTGTACAAGAAAATAAAAGACAATATATTAAAACACTTACGTACTCATACAGACGAAAAACCATATTCATACTCTCACTGTGGTTACAAATCTAATCGAAAAATTCATTTATCAACACACTTGCTTATTCACACTGGTGAAAATGAAAAACCATATTCATGCTCTTACTGTGATTACAAATGTAATCAAAAGAGTAGTTTATCAACACACTTACGTATTCAGTGGTGAAAAACCCTTATTCATGCTCTCAGTGTGATTTCAAGTGTAATCAAAAGAGTAGTTCATCAACATACGTATTCACATTCACAATGGTGAAAAACCCTACTCATGCTCTCAGTGTGATTACAAATGTAATCAAAAGAGTGGTTTATCAACACAATTACGTATTCACAGTGGTGAAAAACCCTATTCATGCTCTCAGTGTGATTACAAATGTAATCAAAAGAGTAGTTTATCAACACACTTACGTATTCAGTGGTGAAAAACCCTTATTCATGCTCTCAGTGTGATTTCAAGTGTAATCAAAAGAGTAGTTTATCAACACAATTACGTATTCACAGTGGTGAAAAACCCTATTCATGCTCTCAGTGTGATTTCAAATGTAATCAAAAGAGTAGTTTATCAACACACTTACTTTTGTAGTGTCGAAGCTATAGATGGGATTAAATTAAATTAAAATTAAAAAGTATTTATTTGTCTCTTATTTATACACAGGTACAGTCAGCAGCAACAAGTTATATACACTTAGGACTACGACGTAGAACAAAAGTGTATACAACTTATTGCTGCTGACTGTACATCTATACTATAAAACTATAATATACTCTATGCTATAATATTATAAATAGGAAAGATTTGATTTTTTGTTTGTATTGTAATGAATAGGCTCAGAAACTACTGGACCGATTTAACCATTAGAATGCTACATTATCCGTGACGAACATAGACTACATAAAAACGGCCAAGTGTGTGTCGGGAAGATTCTAAGGCGGTACGAAATTCGCCGCGGTCATCTAGTAATAAATATAACACGGTTTTAAAAATATCATGGAGACAAAAAGGATTTTGAGTTCGTTTGCGCACGAACGAACGAGTTAAGACGTGATATAGCCGTATCACGGCTATCGTGGGTTGGCATGCTACCCATGCTGCATTGTTTGGTGGTACGGAACCCTCGAAATATTGGAGAGCGGCAAAAAAAGTGGGTAAACATTTTCGAATATGGTTTTACAAAAGTTTACTCTTTAGTAATGGGTTCCGAGGTAAAACGCTAATTTGACTTCACTACCATCTTACACAAGTATTAAGAGCGATGATAGCCCATACGGAAGAGAGCTAGCGCCTCAATACTGAGGCCGCGGTTCGATTCCTGGCCTGTACCACTAAGTTCTTCGGAATTTATGTACGGTTGTATTTATCATTTACTAGCTCGGCGGTGAAGGAAAACATCGTAAGGAAACCTGCATTCCCGAGAACGAAAAGAAAATACCAAAAGTTCGGAGGTATGCGTAAATATGGGTGAGCTTGGGGCGAACACAAAAGGACCAGCGCTGGTCTCCGTGTTACAACGACCCTTGCTTGCAATAGCCCAACCACAAATAATAATACACAAGTATTTCATGTCATACATTATTTATTAAATTGACATCATTTGTCCACAACTTGTGAGGGTGTTACAAAAGTAAAAATAAAAATTTGAACCTTTTAAGGGGGTTGATTAGACCATATCACACTGAACAATTTTCACTGTGGGACCAACATCGAAACTACGAAAAAAAGTCAGAACATCAGAATTTTTATTCGCGATTTTGATATTGGTCTCATAGTGAAAGTTGTTCAGTTTGGTGGTCTAAACCACCCCTTTAAATGTTATTTATATTTTTGTAACACCTTGTATGTGGCTCCAAAGTTAGTGCTATATCCTGTTGTGAACTTGAATAAATTAGTGATTCACTTTCTGAGGATGCCTACATAATGGATTTAAATAAGTCCACGCACAGAAACAATGTTTAGACATCAACATAATATTATAGTAATGCTGAATGATGGCACGGTGATCTCATCAATAATCATACTCTCAAAGTATGAGAATAACATTCTTTAGAGTTTATGATTCAAACAAATACCGAGCATAGAAACAACAAATTCAGAACATAGATGTATTTCAGGAGAAATCTCATTTCATGATTCTATTCTGAATTTCTAATAGAAGATTTATAGGAACTATGATTGATCTCTTATACAGGGTGAAATTGATATCATTAGCATCCTCTTAGAGTGAGGTTACACCGTCAGTATTTCATCAGTCTGGTCCATCAGTCTGGTCATGTATATTTGATTTGAAGGGAAACTGACTCGAGATTGACCCGACTAACATGGTGCTTCAGTATATCAGTTTCCCTTCAAATCAAATAAACATGACCAGACTGATGGACCAGAATGACGAAATACTGAACGTGTAACCGGGCTCTAAAACTAAGAGTCTACCTATCAAACTGAACAACTTTTATTATGGGAGCGATGGGAGCAAACCAAAGACATTCAATATAAGTAGTATTATGTTAAATCTCTTTGGAGCAAATCGATCGGAGCAAATAAAAAATCTGCTGTTCCATACTAAACTGCAATGTCGACGCGCGAGTTCACGACTCAAATGTATGCAACAGCTGATTTTTTGCTCCGATCCGTTTGCTCCCATAGTAAGTAGTTCAGTTTGATGAGTAGACTCTTAGATAGATACTCTTTCTTATACTGTGCTCTTAGTTTAAAAGGATGCCAATGATATCAATTTCACCCTGTATACCGGGTCCTTCTTAATATGCTGACACTTTTTTAAGGGGATGATCAAACCGTCAAACTGAACAAATTTCTTTATGGCACCAACATCGATATCTGCTCTTCCACACAAAACTGCAAACCTACTCGAACGAAATGTATGGGAAAAAAGATTTTTTTTTCGCGATTTCGATATTTGTCCCATAGAGCAAGTTGTTCAGTTTGATGTTCTGATCAGCCTCTTAAAAAAGTGTCAGCATATTAAGAAGGACCCTGTATAACGGAACTATAAATAGGTATAAAACAAAACCAGAATTTCTTACAAAATGATTGTAAGCTACAGGCGAAAGAATTTACAATGATATTATAGATGTTGGGTAAAGAACTAGAGATAAAAAAACAAATTCTAAGACAACTATTTTATTAAATTATAATATTTACATTTCCATACAATACAACTGATACAATAGCGAAATACAGGTGGTAGGCCTAACATGAAATAAAATAAATACCAAATTAATTAAAAAAAACGATTTCCATGTTAGTCCCACACGGCTTAGAAATTAATTTTTGATATGTTACAAAAAAAATCAGTCACTGTATCACATACAAAAATAAAAAAAAGAAATATATCTTTAAGTTGAGATAACTGAAGATAAAGGGCAATCGGTATTTTTGTATGGAGCCTGGCATACCTACATTGGGTACCTACAATACACCATATTAAAAATATCATTATTTTGCGAACTAGGAAAAAATAGGCATGAAAACAAACCTCTAAAACGTATTTTAGTAATGTCCTAAATTGTTAAAACCTGAGATACTGCGATACTGGTGGTCAAAGTATCAAGAAAGACTGATTATCTCAATTCATAGACGTACGAAATAGGACATTTCAAATTAGGTATGCCACTTCTATCCTATGTATTAGCTAATGTCTACAACCAACCTGAATAACCAAGAATGCACTAAAGTAATAAAGATAAAAATTTACACATCATTGTGAAGTAGATGACAACATCTAAGATAATTCCAAGTAGGTATAATTAAGAAATAAAACTTTACAACTTGTATTGTAATAAATCTTTTGAGTACAGATATTATATTCCACGAAGTACTCAACAATTTGTTTCTAAATAGTTTGTATCTAGCACAATTGTACAATTAAGGAAGAGATCTTCGAAAATGATTATCATTCATACATATAACGTAACGTACAACTAAACATTTTATAGTAGCTACCATACAATCAGAAAAATCAATAATTACAAATTTTAATTTACTGTTCATATTATGTTCTGATTAATTGCACAAATCAAAGCCTATGCCCAGCAGTGGGTGGATGTGGGCTAATAACCTTATACTAGACAAAGTATGAGTGGAAGAATCCCTTTAAACCATTTCACAAGAGATGACATATTTGACACCTCTGTACTGACACTCATTCATAGCTTTAATTTCAATGAATTAAGGTTCAAAGTAGTTCACAGTCAATATTTAGCTATCAAGAACCACTCACACATAAAAGAGATCTTTAGAGCCGGCGCGCACACATGGCCAAGCGCAGCACAGAGCATTTTTTACCACCAAACCATTATCGACTTTACTTGAGTTGAAATAACGTCGAAAATCAATTAACACAACTTTCGCCTCAAGTTGCTTCGATGCTCTCAGGGACTAGTTAGTTGTATTATTAGATTTTCGATGTTATTTCAACGTTAGCAAAGTCGATAAAGGTTTGGCAGTGAAAAATTGCCCTTATAACATCAGAATTTACTATTTATTGAAACATTTTACCCTCTTTGCTGTACCAGTCTAAAAATAGACCATAAATACTCCACCTTATTGCAAAGATATGATAGTTTGTGAAGTGTACAATAAACATGTAATTATTGGATTATTTGATTGTCTTACACAAAGATTAATGTAATAGCAAATAATGATGTAGAATAATCTATAGGAATCAGTACTACACATTAAAAAATTCGGAAATTAGTTTCTTAGAAAAATTTATATACTCAAAATTTAGCATAAATATTTAAGGCATATTTTATTCGCTATTATTTAGCTAATTATTAAAAAAATGCACAACTGACAATGGCGATTATAATTATTATATTAAGACTTAGCTTAAATAGTCACAAATTGGACATAATTATGACTACACAATTTTGTTTTAATGAGAATTATAAACATTTAATGAATTGCACACAATTTTCTTGTATTAAAAAATAAAATTTACACATAATAAGTAGCAATTAATATAATTTTACAATGTGGAAGGATTTTTTTTCTAATAGTATACAATATTTGGTAGAAATGTTATTGTTTAATAATTTAATTGAAAATAATATAATATTTCATCAGATTATAGCACTATATTTCGAATTATTATAATATTCTAGGATAATTTATTTTATTAATAAGAAATTCGTTGAAATAATAATTAAAGAAAATTATAAAAAGTACCTACATAGCTTCAAATATGATTTCTATATATGTCTAGGCACTTCAATAGTCTATCCAAATAATAAACCTTACGAACTAAAAATGACATTTAACCCTTTGTCAGGCATAGTACGTTTCATTGACCACATAGTGTAAGTAAATGACAATACAACAGTGGCAACAGTGGCAACAGCCTGATAGAGGGTTAAGCAAAGCTCAAACAATATTTTTTTACAGTGACAGGTTTGGATACTGTGACAAAATATTGTCTAGTTCAATTATTTCACTCACTGATCATGATTAATTAGTAAGGCAAATTGTCTTTAACACTGACTGTCCAATAGAGCAAGCAAACATTATTCTGAAATCAGAGCCTGATTCCATATTCATGATGGGGTCTTATTGTGAAACTACCTGATTCAATCGGTGTCAAATGAACATGGTGGTGATTAACGGCAGTTTTTAGCGATTCTGCTTCTTAAAATTTTGTTTATAAACTTCAGACAATGAATATGATGATCACAGAAACAAAATATTGCTTAAAAATTGCCTAGTACAGTCATCATAATGTTTCAGATCTTGTAAATGATATAATTTGGAAATTTAGAAATATCCCTATTGATTCCATATTAATGACTAGAACTACTTTCTCTAATTGTGAAGCTTCAAACTAAGGAATGGATGCTGAATTAAGCTCTGAATTCAGAACTGTATGCTTTAGAAAGGGAATCCACAAGGAAAAAAATCGTATTGATTGATTTAAACCGATCTCGCTTTGCTACTTATGTTGGCTTTAGTGAACAGTCAGCCTAAAAGTGAAGAAAAACCATGAGAACATGGTAATTATGCAGTATCAAGATTAATTTTTATTTATGGTAATATTTATTTTACTCCCATTTATGCGTTTGTCACAAAGGGAAGTTTATTTTTAATGGCATAAGTACAATGAAACACGGTGGATATTAAAATATGGACAGCTGTGAGATGTTTTGAAATCCACCCTGAATACATTTTTTTAGTTTTTTTTTCTAATTTCAAATCGTTAAACTATTTTTTTATTAAATTTTTCAAGCATTATTTACATTAAAGTGTTTCATATTAGTAAACATTTAATTTTTTAACAGTTGGACAGAATAGAAAATTCTTGACAAAAAAAAGTGTCCATACAACTTTTACTCCCTCATGAATATTTAAATAAAAGACATCTTAGCCATTATTCTTATGACTTTCACTCTTCAAGATTTCACATTTCGTTCCAAATTCTTAACACGAGCTGTGCTGTCAACATTTTTCCTTTTTTTTTCCAAACTATTAGAGAGCATTACCCCCTGAACTTCTAAGTGAGATATTCGCACTCCTCACATAATTTACCGACCTCATTTCGCAGCTTAAAAAAATACTTAACGTAAGACTGGCTTAAATAGAAAAATCAGGTGAATAACGGGAGATGGTAAAAGTCGTAACCTCTCTGACCTCTAGCAGCGAGCCAGATGTACACGACGTGATACGCACCTGGCACGAAGCATATCATACCCGCTACGAAGAACACTGCACCTTGTAGGCCGTTTTCTGGCTCAGCGACAGCGAAGGCACCCATGCCGAGGAGACCTACTCCCACAAGGAGGAGTATGACAGCGGCACACACTGTTTTCCAGTTCTCCCGGACTTTAGGATGGTTCCAACAGTACATAGACTGTGTCGCTTCGACATATTCATGTATTAGTGAATCGGAATCTCTTGACGTTGTATCTTCTGTACATTTATATGTTTTACTGGAAAACAAAATTATAAAATGCTTAAGGAAAATAAGAAACAACAATAAATTGTTGTATGTTTAAGCATATCCTTATCTGGGTTCTTGCAAATACCAACTAATCCAAGAAATTGTTGTTCTGAGTTATTGCATTTTGAATATATTTTTTTTATCTTTAAAGTTATTTACTCAATTCTAACATCACTCAATTCGAACATCTCACTAACTCTCAAAATAGACGGTAAATTCCTTAGTCGGTTTTATTAGTAGAAATAGAAAGAGGATTTTAATAATAATGGCGGAATTTTAATTCAATTTTACAAAAAATCATCAGTTAGTTGATATTTGCAAGATCTCTGCGATATCAAAGTAAAATGAATCGATAGACCATATGCAAACATTTCAAATAAGAAAAGATAGCTATTGCCATTATCATTTGTAATATTTATTAGAAGAGCAGAATATCCCTCAAACAAATTTTTTGCTTTCAAAAAGGAGATTCGATAACTTGCATGGGTAGCATGCCACAGTGATATTATAAAATAAAATAAAAATAAAATAAAATACAGCGCTATCATAAACAAGATAAAAGATGTGATACAGCCGTATCACGTGTAGCATGCTACGGCTTCAGATTTGTATCATAGATTAAGTTACTGAAATAAACACTTATTTATTATTTTGACAACACATCTGATATACTTGAAATATGTACAAAAATGACAGACCAAGCGCGTCCCAGTGCCTACTCTCTGTGCGCTTTGGGCCAATCCACATTTTACTTTGATCTAAGTGTATACACTTAAAGCTAGTAGACCAGAGGTTCCAGCACAATGTGCATGACTAGGGTCTTAGGGCCCATATAAAAACGTGTAAAAATCACTCAGAATATGTATGCTAGAGTAAGATAGATTGACTGCCAGAGTGATTTTTACATGTTTTGAAACAGACTCGTGTAAAGAGAATGAGATCTAAGGAATCTGTCACATGGCCACTTTTGACCATCTGGTCGGTTTTGTATGTATGCTGAATAACAAGGATGGGCCAGTTGGCCCACAATTTACTGGAATACGGAAACATCATACTCAATGTACCATCATACAAATTTTGTATAAAACTAAGAGCAAGGATCTCCTTTATTCTAAAGGCATAGAGGGAGCCACACCATTGCAAGAATGTCCACGTTTTTAACGTTTGTGTTTGAGTGTGTGGTGTCAAGTAGTATGGACAAAAGAGACCAATTAGATCAAAGCAGAGATTTTGTATCAAGAATAGATTACTTTTTTTTAAGACGAAACATGTGCATCGGTTTTCTCTTTTTTACGTTATAAAATGCCATATAAATAAATGGTTGGATATACTTTTATCTATGCCACCTTTTGTGCCAATGAGACCGATTATCTATAGATACTTGTTTTAATTGTATATACGATACTAGTGTCGTTTCTGTGATACATATCGACAGCCTATCGATAGCAGTATAACAAAATGAAAGTGAGTTCCTGTATGAGCCCCCTAATTTTTTTACTTTTTGTTAGCAAATCCCATTAAAAAAAAAATAAGACTATACAGGGTGTCCCAAAAGTGGTGGTCTTAAATGGACGAGGGGGTAGTGGAGATCATTTCCAATTTTGGTCCCATACACATAAAAAAAAAAAAAAAAATTAAATAAAATGTTGGAAATGTTTCACAGTTTTTTTGAAATTTGCATTTTTGTAGTGCTTGACAAGTCGACTTTTTCTCAAAATTTGAAAATTCAGTGTAACTTTTGAACCGCTCATTTTCGGACCTATGTGTATGGGACCAAAATTGTTCGAAATGATCTCCACTACCCCCTCGTTCATTTTAGACCACCACTTCTGGGACACCCTGTATAATGTTCTGTGGCAAATCGTAATAACGCACATTCTGTGTTCAACTGTCTAGATATTACCGTTTCAAAGTTACAGCCCTAAATAGGTAGGATGGACGGACGGACAATGTAGGCTTATAGGAATAGGGTCCCGTTTTCACCCTATGGGTACGGAACCCTAATTACGAAAAATTTTCATAAAAATTTTTCACCATTGTAATTTACGCCAAAAATGTGACAGTTACGAAGAAACTAGCACTCTCGTTTAAGGCTGGACCACACAGAGTGCAGCTGCGGAACGGCTGCGGAACAGCTGCGGAACGGTAGCCGCAGTGCGACACCTCGCATATAATTCGATAGTTTACAACTACTGCCGGCCTGCAGTAGGCCCGCAGCCTTTCTGCAGCTGCACTATTTGTGGCCCAGCCTTTCATCTCTATTCTTTATGGGCAGAATTTATGTAGGTATAAGTAAATAAAAAAGATACATTTTATCTTTTATTTTATTAACTGATGAAACCAACAGCTTACGTTGAAATATTTACATCAAATTAGTTTGATGATGAAACCTGGATGACGTTCTTTTTACACCTCCAAGGGACCGTAGGTAGACCTTAGTATTGATTTCTTTCTGAAAACTCTTTTTGATGGATGTTGACGGCTCAACCAATTCCGGTCTAGAAGGTCTGGGATGCCTAGGCACCGTCTGCAAAATAATAGAAATAAATTAACATAATTTTACGTAAAAATAAATTTGTATAAGTCTACCAGAATCGCATGGCATAAAAAAATTGAGATTTTCACATGGTAATGTTAAACTTTCATCTGTCTAGTCAAAGTAGGCCGGCCCTTTACAAACTGCGACTTTTTGAAGCGGTAAGTATAAACGCGCGTTTATCAATCGCGTTACTGCATCGCTACTAAACTAGCAAATTAACAGGCGTTTGTATGCACACGCAACCATCGATGCAGACGCGTGTGTGCATTGCGACAAAGACTGTTGATGAATCACTGATCAAACGACGACAAACGTATTCCGTTGAGGCTGTATCACGTTTGCATCGGTGCTGCATCGCGACTGAAGTGCAGACGCGTTGCATAAAGTCGCAGTGCGTAAAGGGCCCTAATCCAATTACCTACCCCAGTATGGCAATTCGTTCGTATTTCTATCAGATTAGTCATTACAATGCGTATATAAAAGCTAACATGCATAACACAATTTTGCCAAACTCCATTTGATTTCCTTATTTGCCATCCGATTCTGGTACTTACACCGTGTGCAATTGTCGATAAGTCGGGTCAACACTAATGGCATAAATTAGAGTACATAAACTGTCAGTACAAATAACATATTATTTTAGTTAATAATTTCCGAAAACAGAACAAGCTAAAATGAAATTCCACATTATGTACCACATTCACATTCAAAAAAGCTTTACTCGGAATGAATTATTTTATTCATTACCCAGGTCAAAACCTTAAAAACAGTAGTCGATTACTTACCGATGGAAAGATATCCTAGGATTATTTTCTGTTAAAACCCCCATTCTACTCCAGCAACCAGTAGCCACACAAGCCGTGGTGTATGAAGATACGCACTAGATAATTTGTTTCGTAATAAAAACCAAACTCGCATAATAACACACAATGTAACTCCAAAGGCTTTGGTGCCCATGTGGGAACCACGGTAGCTCGAAAACTGACTCTTTGGCCTTCAAGACGGTGACATTTGTCTGTGTTTGTCTTTTTTTTTCAAATGAAGCGATACCATAACTAAGAATGAGAGACCTGGCCATTTCTCGACTCGTTTTGAAAAAAAAGTCGTCTATCTTGATACATAGTCTCTGGATCAAAGTGACAACTGCCCTAATGTTTACGGTCACTTTTCACACACACTAGCACAAAAGTGACAAGTGAAAAGTGGACAGCCGCATAAAAAAAGATCTATAGTTCCGTCTCCTTCTACTATCAAAGGTACGTCATAAGACAAAAGAGACTAACTACAATCGTAAATTGATGCGGTCTCTATGCTTTAGAATGAAGGAGATCCTTGCTCTTAGGTATAAAACCACCACATGTTATATACATGGCAACACTGTGGCGTCCTGTCATGTCGGTCTGAAATTGTAAAACGTTGTTCAATACAAATATTTAACTAAACAGCTTAGTTTCATTACGACTGCATGAAGATCACGTTAAACATGGCGCAGTATTAAAGATCTACGTGTTCAGCGCATTTCAGCTAAGTATACAGCTGCAAATTACAAATTTTGTCGTACGGCATTCTTCAGATAAATTTACATCTGCATCCGGCGAGTATCGGCTAAATCTACAGCCAAGAGCTAAATTTACAGCTCCACGGAACTAAATTTACAGTTTTCTGTGTAGAAAGTAGTCTACAATCATCACAAAGATGGGAGATGGAATCGTGAAACTTCCACCAAATTTCGATGTAAGAGCTCAAAATGCTGCTACGGAGTGGAAAATGTGGCTCACAACGTTTGAAGATTATATGGTTGCAGTTGGACATCACGAATCAGCAGATAAAATAAAGCTGTCACTATTGCGAAACATGATGGGAGTTGAGTCTGCAAGAGTTGTTATGACGCTTCCGTTACAAAAAGAAGAGGAACAGGACTATAATGCTGTCCTAAAGGCAATAGGACATTATGTGAGTCCAAGAGTAAGCGAAGTATTCGAGCGGTATAAGTTTAATAACCGTAAACAACAACCAGGTGAAACCTTCGATAATTTCCTAACGGATTGCAAGCAGTTGTTAAGCACTTGCAACTATAAGAAAGAACCAATAGGTGAGAGCTTAGAAGACCAATTGTTAAGAGACTCTTGGGCTCTTGAGGCCCTTGTTTAAAATTTCACTAGATTCTCAGATGAGTATGTTACAAAAGCCAATGACTAAAAATGGCGCCTTTTTTCTTTTCTTAGTGTGGCCATCAATCAAACTTGAATATTATAGTTCAGAATAAACTTACAATCAAAACTTTATGACAAGTATATCTCTAACCTCAGTCCGAACGGAGATATAAAGGCTAGAAGTAAACGTAATGAAAATATTTTCAACTTGAAGCCTTTATATCTCCGTTCAGACCGATTTTAGGGATATACTGCAGGGCCTCGATGATCTGAACACCGACAATTTATACCCTGTTCGGATGCACGAAGCATTCGGATCGCAATGCGGGACAGAAACTGTGAGAAATGGGGGTTGCGCAGGGGTAAGGGGGGTCATTCGGATTATAGAGGCGTTCGGACGAGCTGGGGTACGGATTATCAAGGCCGTGCTTTACATGTAATAACAAGTTTTGTTTGTTACTTTATTTTGAACTAAAATATTCTAGTTCGGTTGGTGGCCGCGCTGAAAACAACGTCGAAAAATAAGGCGCCAACCTTCCATACAAAACCCGCATTGTCTTTTGGTCTGTTTGGGTTTTGGATCAATAAGCCAAAAGACGTACAATACTGGACACGATCAGCTTATGATTTCCACGCTACATTTGGTGTTTGTCATGAATTATTAATGAGATGATTCGTTGTTGTGTCGTGTCCAATCATAATCTTATTACTATTCATCAGTCACTATACTAATTAACTTTCTACAATACATACTGCGATTGAAAGGGGTCACTGATCTGGTTTCATTAGCAAACATTAGCTGGCAATTAGAGCTAGATTTTAGCGAGAATCTAGGTCTACGGAGCGCGGGCAACGGCTGCCTTACAAGTTCATCTCCCTTTTGCCCCACTAAGGAATAATGACTCACGAGAAAAGGTCAAGAACATCTCCATCTCAACACAAAGAAACGACTATTTTACAAAGTTTTATGACTTTAAAACACTTGTATAAACATTTGTAGGGAAGTAATTGATCGTTACCTGGTTATATATTCAGTTCCATTCTTTAATTTCGTTTGTAAAGGAGATCTATCGCCAGTTGCGCCGTACACTTTTATAGCTTCGTCGGTTTCCTCCTCGAAGGCATCGTCGATAGAAAAACGTTTGTCGTTGTTACCGTACGGCTTCGTCATTGTTTAATTTTATTCTAATTAAGCTGGAGATGTGAAAGAAACATTACAATTTTCGTACAAAGACAAAACACAGCTGTCAATTTGTCATATCAACATGCAGGCGCCATATTTTTATTTTTATTTTTTTAAACTTACATTATTGTTTTGGCAACGAGGCTATCAGCTTATTCACATTATCACGGGTGTATACACACTGACGGATTTTGGAGAAAATATAAAAAATACCTTTCTTTTGCCTATCTCAGCAGTTAAATTAAGGAAACCAGCGAAAATGATCTTTAAATATATCTTTACTATACTTTTTTGCTCTAGTTGATTTGTAAAACTTTTTGGTATTTCAAATGAACCACGCTCAGAATTTAAAGTTAAAACACATTCCTATTTCGGGCCTACGTACGCTGTACTTATAACAAAACTGATGACTGTGATATGATACGCTAAGTCGCTAACTTAAATATCAGTAAAAGTTGTTGTTTTCTTCGTGCGAACGAATTTAGGCTACCTAAATATTGTTTGAATAAATCTTAAAAATAAATAGATAAATAGAGTCGACACAAAAATGGTCAATACTGAAACCTATTTAAAAACTTTTGATCATTTTTTTATCTAAACTGTAACCTCTAACTGGAAAACTGAAAAATAAATGACGCTATCGATTGAATTTTAAGATGATGATTGTTTCATGTGTATAATAGGCTTTAGTCTGGCTCTGGAGTTCTATCAAAGAGTAATATAAGTATATTAAGTTCTATCAACATCGATGGAACAAACATACTTGGCTTCATGGGCTATGTACCCATTGTCGTTCCATAAGGATAATTTGAACAACATCAACTCCGAGATGTCAATGTCAAAACCACATGTTTGTCAGAGTCAAAGAGAATGGAACAGGGTTGGATTTTGTACTATAATTATAGTATTTATACTATAATTTCGCTCTTGGTACTATATACTATCCACATTTAAGGATAGTACGCTAAAATACTATAATTTCAAGTTTGGATCATTGGGAAGATCTCAAGCTCTATTTCACCGGTATGGCTCATTCAGAGCGCTTGATATCTAGCCAAAAATTCTTGATTTACTAAGTGATCCATACATGAAGCTATATTATGAATTCATGTCCTGAATTATTAGTTCAAACAATTTACTAAAGTGTCTTTAATGCAATCTCAATACGTATTTTCCTAGACTACCTACTTACCAAGACTAAGATACGAAACTGCCACGTATGAAGATAGAACTAATAGTAATATTCGAGAACTAATGAACTTAGTAGAAGAGGAGTAGGTAAATTTTGCCTTGACTGGTGTTGATTTTAATGACTATTATGCTAAATTAAAAATAACTAAAGTGTACTATAATTTTTTATAAATACTATCCTTTTAATTTTGTTGTGCTATCTTTTTCAACGTCCCTAAATCCAACCCTGGAATGGAATCACTTGGTCGGAGTCGCGTGGCTAGAGGGCTTTCGAGTGGACGTCTGTCGTTGGCTCGCGATTTAAGTGGCCACGCGGCTCCGCCATTTTATGGTAGTTTCGAGTGTGTGTTTTTGTATAAAAACAGGGCTTTGAGATCGCCATATCCAATTACCGTACAACGTCAAGCACTAATTGCTCTTTTTAAACTAGATACTGGCAAAATCCACCAAGGAAACGCCATTAAACAAAAATACTATCAGTTTAAAATAACAATGTGCATGACCTCGCCTGCAAATGTGACGTCACTCAATCGCACGTACTTCACTCGAGTCATTCAAATGATTATTTCCTTTACATAGAGTCTATATTCCTTTACAACCGAGTGAAGTTATCGAACGGCCCTTCAAGGTCATGCACATTGTTATTTTAAACCGATAGTAGTAAAACGTAGTGATTATATTCTCTTTGGATAGTAGAATAGAATAGAATCACTTGGTCAGAGTCGTGTATTATTTTTGGATTATGTTCGTATTTATGTCCGCAAATTGTATTTAATCCAAAATGGTGAATAAAGACTGGTCGAAAGTGAAGCCTGCGTTATCGCAGCCGGTGTTAAACTGCATTAACAAGCAGGGTTTCAAGAATATGACGCCTATACAAGCCGCGGTTATACCGCTCATGTTGTCGTGCAAAGATGTGGTCGCGGAAGCAGTTACCGGGTCAGGGAAGACCCTGGCGTTCACTGTGCCGATGCTGGAGATGCTGCTGAAGAAGGGCAAGGAAGGTCCACTGCGAAAAGACTTTGTTTACGCTGTAATTATATCGCCAACTAGGGAACTGGCCACGCAGATTTTTAAGGTATTTTCTTGCAATTATGTTTTTAGGGATCTGACCTTCCGTGCCCAAAGGGTGAAAACAGAAACAACCTATCCATAAGCCTACGCTGTCTGTCCGTCCGTCTGTTCAACCTATTTAGGGCTGTAACTTTTGAACCATAGTAGCTAGACTAGTCAGTTGAAATTTTCACAGAATGTGCGTTATTATTGAGGATTTGCTAACAAATAATAAAAATATCAAAGAGCTAAAAATTAAGGGGGGGTCCACATACATGAACCAAGTTTTTATCAATGACGACCCCGGTTGGTGTAATGGTTACCACACCGGACTGCCAAACCAGGGTCCTGGGTTCGAATCCCGGTTCTGTCATGGATGTTATATGTTTGTGCCGTTGTTGTATGGTTTCCATAATAAACAGCCTATTAATAGTGCTTTCTTGGGATCATTACAATGTATGTGCCTGTGAGCGTTATTTATTTATTTATCATCATTTTTTCTTCTCTCTCTCTGTTGTAATTAAACGGTAATACGTGTAAGTGTCACACTTGATGTGATTATAGAGCAAACTCTAAACTATAACAACAAATAATAAAAATCGGCCAAGTGTGAGTCGGTGTCGCACTAAAGTTTCCGCAGAAAACAAGACTTGTAAGTTTATATGTGGAGTGGTATGGAAACCTCGGTGTGCAAGTAGCCTGACTCGCACTTGACCAGTATTTTTGCTTTTATTGTTTCTTTTTGTAATTTTTTTTTGCTTTCATCAAAGTACTAGCATGTTGTCAGATTATCAGCAGAAAAAAGAAAGAATAATACACTACATACTTTTTTAAAAATTTACTTTGAAATTGAGTAGTTATTGAGAATTATATGAAAAAATCTAAAATTCAAAATTTCTTATAAATGGTTAACATTAGTGTAAGGCAATCTAGGGCTAATTTGATAGCTTACTATCTCTACTATTACGTCCTGAAAGGAATGTATTGAATTACCAGTTATTCATTTCAGGTCATAGAGCAGTTCCTCCAAGAACAGGAACTGTCGCACATAACCCTAGCCCTGCTCGTGGGAGGTCGCGGTGTAGAAGCAGACTTGCTGAGCCTGCAGCGAGGAGCTCAGGTCGCCGTGTGCACTCCGGGCAGGCTGCAGGACCTGCTCGCCGAGCGGAAGCAGATGAACCTCGCTGGCAGGCTCAAGGAGTTGGTTAGTTTGTTTATATCGGCTACATTAGTTTGAGTAGACCTAACCAATCAAATCAGCCAACATCAACCCACTGCTGGACATAGGCCTCCCTTTTATTGCGCCATTTCTCACAGTCCTGTGCTAAAACCATCTGATCCCAATATCAGAGTGGTGGTCAAGAGATGGAGGTCAGTAGGCAGACCATCAGCATGTTGATCTGATGGCATTGTGAGAGACCTAACCTTGAGATTTATTCTCATTTAACATCATTCCAGGTTAGTTTTGAAAATCTGCAGATAATTAGTATTCATGACAATATTAAAAAAAACTTATTGATGATGATAATGACAGACAAGGTTTTTCTATTATTTCAAGTGCATGTCGGCATAGTGTAATTAAACTAGTAAGCGTGATCGGCGGTTGCGACAGGCCAATCGTGCGCGGTGAGCGGGGGTCGGGGGGAGTGATCACAGTACCAATTTACCTGCCTCCGCGCGGTACCAATACTGCCAGTGCCTCGCCCCCCCGCACACCGTGCTAACATAGACCCGCCGTGACTCGCTGAGCGCACAGCCACTATTGTTATAATTACGCTATGATGTCGGTCGCCAAGACACAAGAGAGGAAGACCAAAAATGAGATGGGCTGACATATTTGTGCAAAGATGTCGCCGAGTTTGGATGAGAAAAGCCAGGGTAAGAGAATACTGGAAGAAATGGGGGGAGGCCTACACTAGAGAAGCAACTTCTATGGAAGAGAGCTGAACACGACATGCTGAGATTATATAATTTAATTAACTTTAAATAGAGAATACAATAATATAAATAATATTCAATTAATAAATCAAATTCAATAAATGTAATGTTATTAATTTATTATTTCTATTGTTTTGTAAATATAATAAAATGATATGAAAAAATGTAATCCGTGCATGTAATAATTGTTAATTTATGAACTTTTTTAATTGTGAAATTTAGTAGAATAGAGGTTTTTTTTTTAATTTTTTAGTTTTATGATTTCGGTCCCAGGCTCCCATCCTATCTTATGTCTAAATTTTACCTACTCTTACTTAGTTATTCTAATTTACTTGATGAAGCACTGATGAGTTTGCAAAGGTGAATACTTTTCTAGCACCATCAGAGCCTGGTGATGCTAGGATCTCATGAAATATACATCAAGTCTATTCACTCAAGCGAACCTGCTTGTACCAAACACACTCCACTAACAGGTGATGAATGTCCTCGATCACTCCACACTCATCACAATTAGGTGAACTACTCTTTTTCATCACGATGCCGAATTTAGTGGAATGTGTCCACTACGAAGCCTGTGTGCAATAACAATAAATTTTCATAATTTTCCAGGAAGTCCTAATCCTAGACGAAGCGGACCGCCTTCTCGACCTCGGCTTCCACACCACCCTCACCACAATCCTCCAGTACCTGCCTCGACAGCGTCGCACCGGTCTTTTCTCTGCGACACAAACCAAAGAGCTCCAGGACCTCGTCCGAGCCGGCCTGAGAAACCCTGTCGTGGTCAGCGTCAAAGAAAAGTCTACCATATCGACACCTATACTTCTAGAGAACTACTACGTCATAGTAGAACCACAAGATAAATTCTTGTTCTTATTAAACTTTATACGGAATAGAAAAATAGCGAAAGGTCTATTCTTCTTGCCGACTTGCGCATGCGTGGACTATTGGAAGGATGTTTTGCCGGTGTTCCTGCCGGGTATAAAGTTGTTTGCTATACACGGCAAGATGAAGTTGAAGAGGAGTAAGATACTGGAGAAGTTTCGGGAGGCTGATAATACTATTTTGTTGTGCACAGATCTGATGGCAAGGTGAGTTGAGTTTTTATAAAACTTAAATTTTTTAAACTAAAACCAGCAAAAACCTACATTGTTACGCATTTTGCTGCGCGTCTTGCTAAGTATACCATGTGCTCATGATGATGCTTCTATGCTTCATGGCCGTCTACGACCACAGCGACTGCTTATGGCTGTTGACTTTGTGAGCTTCGTTCATGTGCTCTCAGGTAGCTGATGTAGCCTATCTTGGCTTTAAAAGTGCGTCCGCAGAGGCTATAAGCAGTGCCGGCTTTAGCACTACTAGCGCCCTGGGCGAGATAGCTACGGCGCCCCCTATCTGCTATCCAACCCATGTTGAAAATATAAAATCAGCCAAGTGTGAGTCGGAGTACTAGCGCAGCGCAGCGAGGGTTCCTTACTACGACACAACATATTCTAAAAAGTTTTGTGAAAAACTAGGAAGTAGTTTGTTTAGAATCAAGAGCAGAATTGAATTATCGTGGTTTCAACATAGGTATTTTTTTTCAAAATATTAAATAATTTGTTTATTTTAAAATTTACTGAACCCGTTGCCAAACCACCGCACGGGTACACTCACCCTACTTACTACCAAAACAAGATTATTAAAATGTATTCATGAGTACGTTAGCGCTTTCATTCATTGCTGAAATGACAAAAAATCACTTTTGCCTCAAAAAAAAAATGCGAATAACTTTAAATTTAAATTACTTCTACTAGTAAGTGTGTATTATTACTTTAAATTTTAAGTATCAAAATAATGAAATTATTGTTTCAGTCTAATTATTGTGTTATAAATCATTTGGGGTGTGTGAGGTTTGGTGCTAATTCATTAACACGTACTTTTAGTACAACGAAATGAACAATAAACAAAAAAAAACAATTTTTTTTATGGAGACCCCCTTAATTTTTGACTTCTTATATGTTTTATTATTTGTCATCAAATCCGCTATAATAACGTTTACCTATTTTATGAAAATTTCAACCGTCTAGCTATTACGGTGCTAAAAATACAGCCGTTTATAGGTAGGACAGGCATACGGACAACGTAGGCTTAGTAATAGGGTCCCGTTTTAACCCTTTGAGTACGTATGGAACTCTTAAAACAAACAAGGGAATGAATTAAATCATAAAATAATAATAAAAAAATCGGCCAAGCGTGAGTCGGTATTATGTATATTATTTCTAATTTTACCTTAGACTTAGGCCGAGATACAAATATGATTTTTAAGTCATAGTTCGAACTAAGTAGGGTCAAAAATTTATGGATTTGGAATGTATGGCGTTCTACATTGAAAACCAGGCGGTACACTTATGACATATTTAATTTTATTCGATCAAAAAAGCTATATTTTTTGTGGTGGATGTTTGATATTGTTTTAAATTCTCGTCTGTTAACCGAGAACGATGTTTCGTTACATCATAGATAACGCTGCTTCGCACTCTACGTTTTTAGGGTTCCGTACCCAAAGGGTGAAAACGGGACCCTATTACTAAGCCTACGTTGTCCGTCCGTCCGTCCGTCCGTCCGTCCGTCCGTCCGTCTGTCCGTCTGTCCTACCTATTTAGGGCTGTAACTTTTGAACTGTAATAGCTAGATAGTTGAAATTTTCTCAGATTATGCGTTATTACGGCGGATTTGTCAACAAATAATAAAAATGTCAAAAAATTAAAAATTAAGGGGGGTTCTCTACAAGAAACTAGTTTTTATCGACGTGTTTTCTTCACGCTCTATCGTAAAAACAGTAATACATACAAGCGTCAAACTTAGTGTGATTATAGAGCAAGCTTTACAGAATAACAACAAATACTAAAAACCGGCCAAGTGTGAGTCGATCTTGCGCTAAAGGTCCCGGACAAAAAAAGGTTTTTTTCTATGTTAATTAATATTGTGTTCTGATGGTGTGGTACTGAACCGTCGGCGCGCGAGTAGCCCAACTCGCACTTGACCGGTTTTATTTAGGTGATATATGGTTATATGAACGGTTGCAATAGTTTCTAAAAATCTATACTCTCAAAAACTATATTGTATTCATGTATTGTAAGTAGAAGTACGTAGTTCATGTATTGTTGTATCAGAGTACGAATATTCTCTCCTCGAGCACAACAGATTTAGCATTATTGAAACATCGTGGAAAAAAACAATCGCCCGATTTTAACTTCCCTATCAATGCTAATTTTCCCTCATTAAAAGGTAAAGCCATGAAGTTACAACCTCTTCTATAGTTATAAAATTCGATAACAGTAAGATTTCAAATTACACATATAAACAGCCCAACTTTTTAGCGAAACTTTGGAATTTTTGGATTAGAAATAGGATAATGGCGCGAGGGCAGGAAAGTAAGAAAGGTCTCAGATTTCATTTAACTGTTAGTCGAGGCGAAGCCGTATGCTGCCCGTATGTGAGGCTTTCTTATTTACTTATTTTTCTCCCCGAGAGAGGCGGACAGCGGCAACTTCGTTTAGCGCAGCGGGACGAAAGTTGACGCTTTCCGCTCGGAGGGGTAAAAAATGTTTTTTTCTTTTTAATTTATGGAACTCTCACCGGGCTACCATAAAAGTTGACGCGGTCGACGTCTTGGCCGCCCAGTATAGTATACACTGTACGCCAAGTTTGACGGTTATGTGTATAACTGTTTTTCGATAGAGCAATAAAAAAAAACGTTTTTTTTTATTTAAGTATTTCTTAGCAAATCCGCCATAACAACGCATTTTTTGTATAAAATTCAATCATCTAGCTATTAATACTTAGTTCAAAAGATACATAAAGATTAATTTTGTTGTGCTGATCCATAAAGCTCGGCCAAAATCGGGTAACATACCTTCATGCACGCTAATTTTGGCATGCTTAAATTGAAGAGACAAAAAAAAAATTTTCTGCCTTACTTTGAGCCTCCTATGCCCTACCTACCTATCTACCTCAAATCCAGTTCCAACTACGGCTCACGGTTGTGAGGTATTCTTATTAAAATTCGCAGTAGGTACTATCCATACATTTGGATACAGTTCCTGTATGTACGATCATTCATTTACGAAATAAAAAAAATATGCCGGTGTAATATAATTGTCATAAGGCAAAAACTATTTGAATTTAATGAATTCATCACATCACACACCACACAGCCATCATTGATATCTGATTTCGAGCCTATAAATCTTCACAGAGTTCGAGAAGGTATGGGATCTTTTCTAGAATGTTTTTTATATTAAACTGTGTGTGTGTACCTACATAAAAACAAGATACGGAGTACCTATACTTATTCAACCTATATTCAACGGATCAAACCCTTCATTGAGTAAAATTATTGTTCGCTTCGTTTCGTAATAGTCAGAAACAATATTACAATGACAACTAAAAAAGGGATAGGATGATAAATTCCGTTCTATTGTTTGTCGGAAATACCCGGCGGGGAGTCGTAACCTAAAGTAGGTACCCAACAGTTGTTTGCCACTTAGCGATGTCACCAGATGTTTTCTTAAATCTTAATGGTTGCAACAAGTCACAATATGCAACTTGGATGGATGAACAGACAAAAGGGATCCGGCCTCCCGCGCCCCTTCACCTCTGGCGCCCAGGGCGGTCGCCCAACCGGGCCCTACCCTAACGCCGCTACTGGCTATAAGTAAATTTTCCATTAAGATAGTTGTACTGGATGGCCGCGGGTGGTCTTGCTTTAAGTTCATCGCGTTTGGCATCGGGATCAGCCCTGCGCTTAGCCTCAAAGAAACACTTTATTCTGGACAGTGTGCCTCCATCCCGGTCGATCTTTAGCAAGCTCTTCCCAACAACTCGGATCTAATAAATATCGATTTTAACAGGATAATCAGACTATCAAACTGAACAAATTTCTTTAAGGCCCATCATCAAATTCGCCAAAAAATATCAGCTGTTGCATAGAAAACTGCAAACCTACTCGACCCAAATGTATGGGACAGCAAATTTTTTTTTTTCGCGATTTCGATGTTGGTTCGTTAGAGAAAGTCGTTCAGTTTGAGTAATTCTTTTTTTCGCGGTTTCGATGTTGGTCCCATAGAGAACTTTTCTGTTTGATGTCTGATTATTCCTTTAAAAAACCGTCAGCATAAGAAGGACCCTGTACAGGGTCCTTCTCAATATGCTGACACTTTTTTAAGGGGATGATCAGACCATCGAACTTAACAACTTTTTCTACGGGATCAATATCGAAATCACGAAAACAAAATCAGCTGTCCCATACAAAACTGCAAACCTATTCGAGCCAAATGTATGGGGCAGCAGATTTTTTGCTCGCGATTTCGATGTTGGTCCCATAGAGAAAGTTGTTCAGTTTGATGGTCTGATCATCCCCTTTAAAAAGTGTCAGCATATTAAGAAGGACCCTGTATATGATTTTCTCTACTTCCCAGAGGCCTAGACATCCCAGAAGTAGAATGGGTGCTACAATGGGAGCCCCCGACCAGCCCCTCGGCGCTAGTCCACCGCGTGGGACGCACGGCGCGCGGCGGGGCCCCGGGATGCTCTCTGTTACCGCTGCTGCCCACAGAGGACACCTACGTGCCGTTCATCAGGTCCAACCAGATGGTCGAGCTGAAGGACTGGAGGGAGAGCAAGGATGAGATCAAGATCGGTCACAAGTTGAGAGATAAGGTAAGCTTTATAGCTGCTATCCGCGACTTCGTTTGCGTGGTATTTTTATGCCTATGTCCGTCTTTCTATGACAGTCAGGTCCCTGCCAAACTTTATCTATATTGGTTCAGCAGATTAGCCATGAAAAAGTAAGAAATGCAGTGGCATATGTTACTTATCTATACAACGTGTTAATGAATTAACGCAAAACCTCATACACCCCAACTGATTTATAACAAAATAATTAGATTGCAACAATAATTTCTTTATTTTGATAATTAAAATTAAAAGTTATTCGCATTTTAAGTTTTGAGGCAAAAATGATTTGTTATCATTTCAGCACTGAAAGAAAGCGCTAACGTACTCATGGATACATTTTTATAATCTTGTTTTGGTAGTAAATAATAATAATAATAATAAGTAGGGTGAGTGTGCCCGTGCGGTGGGTTGTCATCGGGCTCAGTAAATTTTAAAATTTGCAAAAAAATAATTAATATTTTGAAAAAAATATTACCTATGTTGAAACCATGATAATTCGATTCTGCTCTCGATTCTAAACAAACTACTTTCTAGTTTTGCGTTAATTCAATTCAATTCAATTCAATTCAATTATACTTTATTGCACACCAAAACAAAACATACATTTGAATAAAGACAAAGAATTACAAGTAGGTACAAATAAGGCGGTCTTATCGCTAAAAAGCGATTTCTTCCAGACAACCTTAGGGTAGAGGAATCAAGAAACGAAAATAGGTAGGCGGTGTAGCTTAGAAGAAAGAAATCCAGAATGACAATGAGTGCATAAATATTCTAAAAGAAAAAAAAAAAAAGATAAAGTGATCTATATTCTATAATATATACATACATAAATACATATCTTTTTAACTATATACATACATATTAAGTAACAACTACATACAACATAGAAGCACAGTATAAGAAAGAGTATCTATTACAACAACAACGTCAACAACGGCAGCAACAATAGAGGAGAAAAACGAAATAAAAATAAAATTGAAAGGAAATCAGAGGTCAAGGAAATGATCTTTGACCTTCGACTTAAAAACACTCAAGGAAGGAGCACGTCTGATCGACTCTGGCAACAAGTTCCAGAGCCGAACAGCCCGCACAGAGAAGGAATTGGTGTAGAAGTTTGTGGAGTGGGTAGGCATAAGGAGGGATAGATTTTCAGAGGAGCGCAGGTGACGGCCAGTGGTAGAGGAACAGAAAACAAAGCGTTCCTTAAGGTAATGAGGAGTCAAAGGAAGAAAGAGTATGGAATAGAGAAGGGACAGGATATGAGCATCCCTTCGACGTTTGACTGGGAGCCACTTGAGTCGAGCGCGGAATTCCGAAACATGGTCGTACTTCCGCAGGCCAAATATAAACCTTATGCAAAGGTTTTGAAGTCGCTCAAGTTTATTAAGTAGCTCCACAGTCAAGTCAAGGTAGGAGGAGTCAGCGTAATCAAGGATTGGTAGCAGGAGGGATTGTGCCAGCGCAATTTTCGTGCTAATGGGAAGAAAGTTGCGTAGACGCTTCAATGAACCGTATGCAGCAAACATCTTCCTGCTAACCTCGGCGACCTGCGGTATCCATGAGAAAGTATTGTCAAAGAAAATCCCTAGATTCTTGACTGTGGTACTGTATGGTATACGTTCACCATCAAAAACAATAGAAGGCAACTGGTCAAGGCGAACCCTCGAAACAAACCACGGACTACCAATGATAATGACTTGCGTCTTATTCGGATTCACTTTGAGGCCATAGGATTCACTCCAGTCTTGGATACGAACTAGATCGTTATTGGTGATTTGGATGGCCCTAGTGATGTCATCCAAACATGAATGTGTATAGATCTGGAGATCGTCTGCATAGAGGTGGTAGGAAGAGTTAAGTTGATTGGTAATGGAATTAATGAAGATAGCGAACAAAAGAGGTGATAGCACGCCACCCTGCGGCACGCCGGCAGAGGTATCACACCATGACGAGAAGGTGTCTTCAACCTTTATGCGCTGCCGGCGCCCGTACAGGTAACTACGAAACCAGTCAATCACTGTTGGAGATATGTTAAGAGTGTGCAACAGCCCCAGTAGAATATCGAAGTCTACGGTATTAAACGCATTACTGAAATCTAGAAGTGTTAGAATAGTAAGCAGTTTGTTTTCCATGCCATAACGAATGTCGTCGGAGATTTTAACTAGAGCCGTAACCGTACTATGACCGGGGCGGAAACCGGATTGGAAGGGATTAAGGAGGTTGTTCTTCGAGAGAAAGGTACTTAGCTGTCGATGAACGAGGCGTTCAAGGACCTTGGAAAGGAAAGGAAGAATAGAAATGGGGCGGTAGTCGGAGAAAGTAGACGGGTTGCTCTTTTTAGGCAAAGGAATAATTTCGGCATCTTTCCAGATCGTGGGAAAGGTGCAAGAGGATATTGAACGATTGAGGATCTTGGTAATTACAGGGGAGAGGATATCTAGGAGAGGAATGATCATATTACGGCTAACGCTATCACCTCCGACGGCATTAGAGGCAATGGAGACAATGTTCCTCTTAACATCACAATCAGTGAATTGACAGAAGAAGAAAGGAGATAAATTAGGAGTCGGCTTCGAGAAGAGTCGGTTTAAGGTGTTAACCTTAGTGAGATCATCTAACGTTGATGCAGAAGAGAAGTGTTTATTAAGAGAGTTAATGTCAACTTTTTGCGAAACAGGATCAGTGCGAGATTTGCCGATTCCCAGAGTTTTAAGAAATTTCCAGACTTTTCCTGGATCACCATTTTCAACGGACTTATGGATGTGGCGTCTTTGTGCGTCTCTACACACTCTATTGCAGCGATTTCTGATCTGATGGTACCTGTCACGATTTGCATCAGAGGGGTCAGCCTTGTATCTTGCCTTGACACGACCTTTCTTCACAATGAGGGACTTGATATCGTCGGTCAGCCATGGCGCAGGAAGATGCTTGACTTTAACTGGGTGGATGGGCGCGTGTTTGTCGTACAGTTCGATAAGTATTGAGTTGAAGAGAAGAATTTGTTCATCAACTGTAGTCGCCCGATCGATAACTGACCAGTCAGTATTTACAGCATCTTCAAGTAAACGGTCTGTGTCCATTGCACGAAAATTACGCTGAAAAAGGACTTTAGGCTTGGATTTAGGAGGACGGATTTTGTAGGATAGGTAGATGAGGTCATGGTAGGAAAAGACATCAGCACTATGCTGGCCATGTTTAGCAACATGATTAACAGAACTAACCAATATCAGGTCAAGAAGAGAAGGTGTACAGTTTGGAAAATTATGAGTTGCAGTGAGTGGTAGTATGTGCAAATTGCAGGATTTGGCAAGAGATTTTAAACGGAGAGACCGGGAGTCATTTTTGAGGAGGCAGGTGTTAAAATCGCCCATGATGATGGAGTGACTGTATGACGAAGAGAAATCTTCCAGAAGTTTTTCTAGACTGGAGAAGTAATCAATAGTGAGAGACGGGCTGTAAAAGACGCCGAGAAAAATTTTGGTGTGGGAGAGGGTAACTTCCAGAAAGAGATGTTCAGCAGTGCTGGGGGGAGGAGGTTGCGGAGACTTACTGATGATAGAGAAAGAGATGTTACTACGAAGATAGATCGCAACGCCACCATGAGAGGTATTGGTGCGATCGTTTCGAAGGAGCTGGAAACCTGGTAAGGAGTAAGAGGTAGAAGGTAGACAAGGATGAAGGAATGATTCTGAAACTAGGACTGCGTGAATGTTTTTAATGTCGAAAGTCGCGAGTAAATCAGGATAGTGAGCAGGAATACTCTGGGCGTTGATATGAACAACATTAAAGTTTTTGGGAACATCTGAAAACTGGCAGTTCAGAAAGTCATTGACAGGAAGAGAAGAAGTACTATGAAAGCTATCATCACTGCTCAGGTTTTCAGATGATGAGGAGAAAGATAGAAAATGTTCACTATTACTATCGTCAATGTCCATTGTTGTAGTAAAAATAAATAAAAAATATATATAAAATAAAAATAAATACAGATAAAACCTACTAATAAAACTATTAAAATCAAAACAAATTTGATTTTCTACCCGCCAGCAGAATGGTGAAATTTTAAAGTAACAAAATAAAAGCAAAGGCAACTTTGTTATAAAAGTCAAAAATAAAGATGGCACAAGTAGAACAAAACATAAAATGCGTGGAACGGAACGTAATATAAGGACGCCACAAAAACAGCAACATTCATTATGTTATGATTATGTTAAAGTGGGAAAGAATGCATTTTTAAGAGAATATTGCTGTCTCTTTCTCGACTCGAACACTCCAACAAAAATCAAAGAAAATAAGCGCACTACGTCAGTGTCGAGCGAGTTTGACGTCTGTCTGTCACAAATGTCACTGCGATGAAAACAAAAGAAATTGGATTTAGACAAAATTACAATCAATTACAATAAATGGAGAGGAGAGGAGGGTAATGTGTCGTGCAAAATTATAGTGTCACCTACATTAAAAATCAAAATTAAACAGTACCCGTATGATTGGGAAAAATAACATAAACAAAGACCTACCTACGTTCCACGCACAAGGAAAATAACTAAATTACTTTTTAACTGCTGGAGTCCGCTTCCTCTGAGCGCGTTCAACCACCACCTTAGGCTCTTCGGTGGCAGGGACGGGACGGGGGATCTTCTCGAGCTCGGCGTGAGAGGCAACCCGGTGGCGCGAGCCGTCGAGCCCCACCACGAACACGTTGCCGTCCCTCGTCCAGCAGTTGGAGACGCCGTACCACTCCCTCGCCGACATAAACAACTTGTGACGCATCTTCGTCAGGAACTCTGAGATGGTCACGCCGCTGCCCTTCAGGTTCTTCTTTGCGAGCCAGATCTCATCGTGGACAGACAAGACCTTGAACTTGACCAAGATGGGCCTTGCCTTACCACTTGTGGCTCGGCCTAAACGATGACAGCGGCTGATATCACCTACAGTCACTCCTGGCATCTTGAGACGGTCTACAGCCACCTTGACGACGCACTGGGCGGGATCATCTTCCTTTGACTCTGGCACGCCGTGGATCAGCAGGATCTTCCTTCGGCTGCGCATCTCCATCCGGTCGCTCTCCGCTGCAAGCATCTCAATCTGCTTCTGGAGGCTATTCAAGACCGATACAACAAAGGCCTTGAATGCCTCAAAGTCAGCGGCCAATGAAGCAGAGGATGTAGGTGCTTTTGGTGTAGACTTGACGAGCTCCGACTGAAAACGAGCCATCTGCTCATGGAAGAGTGAAGACATCTCTTGCATTGATTCCTTGATGGACTCCATTAGTGCAGTGTTACAGATGGAACGTAGTGGTGCTTCTATTTCCGAATTAGTGATAGTTAGGAGTTGGAGAACAATTGCTGGCAGGTAGATAGTGTTAATCTATTATATTATCATAAATTTACTATAATAATTAATTTATTTGGTTTATTAAAAATAAAATATCAGACTAGCAAAATTTTCGCTGTTAACTTTTTTACGCCTACCCGCCGAAATTAATTCATTAACACGTTGTATATAGATCATCATCATCATCATCTCAGCCGTTGGACGTCCACTGCTGGACATAAGCCTCCCCCAAGGATCGCCATAACGACCGGTCCTACGCTGCCCTCATCCAACGTTTTCCCGTCGCCTTCATCAGGTCGTCGGTCCACCTTGTGAGGGGCCTACCCACGCTGCGCAGCACAGTGTGTTTTTGAACCTCATTTTGCGACAGGCTATCTTTATTGGCTGATTGAATGGAGAAATATGTCACGAATGAAGGACAAAAACTCCCGCGACGCTCACTATCATAGTTTTGAAACGAATTCGATTTTTACTTCAAGTCCCGGAATCTTAAGATAAACTGTATTTATTAAAAGAAAAAAAACCTCGCATAAAAAATCTTAATTTTGTACTGTAATCCAAAAGGCTTAATATTTAGCTAAATTATAAACTATTTGTGGGCAGGCTAGGGCTTCTCAGTTTCAAGATAATCGTGATTATGATAAAATCGTATTTTTATTTTTTGTGACAAAAGTCTTTAGTATTCGCAATTTATTTTTGCTTTAAAACGTAGCCAACATTATGGACTAGTACTACAATAAATACCGATTGCGAATATCGCGGACTTTCGGAGATATTCTTTTTTTTTTTCAAAATCCCGGGTTCCGGGATTTTGGTCAAATTGTAACGTTTTGGCGACGTAAAGTACCGGGTATAGAGCTGCCATTTGGCATTATCGCCACAAATATTATAATAAAGAGGAATGATTTGATTTTTTGTTTGTATCAATACAAACAAGCCTGTTCAAACAGGCTCCGAAACTACTGGACCGATCTGAATAATTCTTTCACCATTATCTTATCTTATCTTGTTGTGGGGGCTGGCAAGCCAGCAACACTTCGACCCAGTGGGATCTTTTGTGTTAGCCCCAATACTTTTTGCTTACTTCACCCTTCAAATACATGGTCAATGAAGGAGGCAATACCATTGAGGGGAAGAAGCCTTAGATCTCCCGGTTTTGGGTATCCATCACCGAGGAGGCACATGCGCTTTGCCGCCAAGACATCACAGTCACACAGGATATGCTCCATGGTCTCCTCATCCTCTCCGCACGCTCGGCAGCTGGGATCCAGGGTGAGTTTCATCTTGTGCATCATCGTGCCTGTGGCGTAGTGACCAGTGAGGGCTCCGACGATGGCACGAGCCTTGCTCCTGCTGTTGTTCAGTATGAACTTTGAGACACGAGCTGTCGCATTGCTGATAAATTTCTTGGAGTGTTGTAGACCTGTAAGGGTCAGCGCACACCCAGCGTAAATCTGCTCGCGCATGCTCGAGCATGTTCTTTGCAGTCGCGCACACCTAGCGGCAAAATCCGCCGGCGGCAGAGGCGAAATCCGCCGGCGGCAGCGGCGGATGCTCGAGCATGCGCGAGCATGCTCGCGCGTGTTCGAACAGTCTCGTGGATGCTCCCGTGTTGCTACAGTTGACAGTGAATTTTGCAGTTGTGTTTACAATATTTGAAAGTAAAGACGTGCGAAGAGTAATTTTAAAGTATGGTGGACTGGGATTTGGTAATTATTGGGTTACTAGCAGAGGAAGAGGAGCAAGAAGAGCACATCAATAAAATGAAAAGAGGACGACACAAAATTGAAAGAAGAATATGGGCTGAAGCAACCTGGCAAGAAAGATGTACATTTGGGGAATACCACACCCTGTGCTACGGTTTAAAGTTCAAGGGACAGTTATTTTATGACTACTATAAAATGGAATATGAACAATTTGAAAACCTACTAAATCTGCTTCGACCTTTGAGATTTTCATTGTATTTTCAAAAAGTGTTAGATTATTATATATTTTCTGTACTAAATTGCCCTTTTCGTGCTAAAGTAGTTAAAAAATATGCTAGATTTAGTCCGAAACCGGCAGAGGTGGCAACACTTACGACGGATCGCAAGCATCGACACGGGCGTATGCTCGAACATGCTCGAGCATGCGCGAGCATGCGCGAGCATGCTCGCGACTGCTCGCGTCGCCGCGAGGAGCATACGCGAGCATACTCGAACAGACGCTGAAGGGATTTAATCACTTGCAAGCTATTTTCGACTTTATTTCAATGGGAATAGAGTTCATTATCAATTGAATCAATGAAATCTGCTCGCGCATGCTCGAACAGTTTTACGCTAGGTGTGCGCTGACCCTAAGGCTATACCACTCCAGCTTGTGTGTTTTATCAGCCCACTCCCTAATGGCCATTCTTATACTGCATGCCGGGATTCCCACACTTGGTTCTGGGCCAACCATTTTTCGCTCTGACCCAGCCCTCACCATTAGAATGCTACATTATCCGTGATGAACATAGGTTATGAAAAAAACGGCCAAGTGTGTGTCGGGAAAAAAGGGACATTGGAATTTTGTATAGGTACATCTAGAAATTGTGAAGTACCTACTTTGGTATTTTTTATATCATGTCATGTTCTTCGGTCAATGTTATTTATTTTGTTATTTGTTTGTCCTTTATATGACTTTATTTGATATTTAATACCTTATAGTGAGAAGACACAGGCTTACCCTTAGTCATTTTCAATACTTAATATGAATAGCAGTTAAAAATATAGATAATGTACCACCGTCTACCATACATGTACCCTATTATTGTTCCATATGTCAGTACAGAACACGCAATTCGTTATAAGATATCTTATAACGAATTCCAAAAAAAACTAAATTTATTAACAAAATGTGAAAACGAAATTATAGAAAACAAATAATTTATAAGTCATTTCTTTTATAACTGAATCTCGCTTTAACCGTAAGTTTTAAACACTTATATTTCGGTTATTTTTAAAGATAATAAAAAATAAATTTCACTTTAGTGTTCAAACAGTTTTTAAAAGAGAAATAAAACAAATTTAAACCATCCCTATTCAGTATTTGTAAAATAACACTATTTATACAATCCCGGGATTTTGAAAAAAAATTAATATCCGAAAGTCCGCGATATTCGCAATCGGTATTTATTGTGGTAGTAGTCCATAATGTTGGCTACGTTTTAAAGCAAAAATAAATTGCGAATACTAAAGACTTAAGTCACAAAAAATAAAAATACGATTTTATCATATTCACGATTATCTTGAAACTGAGAAGCCCTAGCCTGCCCACAAATGGTTTATAATTTAGCTAAATATTAAGCCTTTTGGATTACAGTACAAAATTAAGATTTTTATGCACAGTTTTTTTTCTTTTAGTAAATACAGTTTATCTTAAGATTCCGGGACTTAAAGTAAAAATCGAATTTGTTTCAAAACTATGATAGTGAGCGTCGCGGGAGTTTTTGTCCTTCATTCGTGACATATTTCTCCATTCAATCAACCAATAAAGATAGCCTGTCGCAAAATGAGGTTCAAAAACACACTGTGCGCAGTGCGCTTTCCGGTACGCGGTCGCCACTCGAGAACTTTGCGGCCCTACCGGTCATCGGTTCTGCGAGCAATGTGCCCCGCCGCCGCCGTGTGTGTGTGCCGCTATATATAGATATTTTAAATTACTTATTTTTATTTCTTTTTGAGCCTACTTCATTCCACTGCTGGGAAAAGGCCTCGCCCTTGCTCTTCCACTCTTTCCTGTTTTGAGTAACCTCTGGCCACTGGTCGTCTTTATCCAGGTCATCCTGCCACCTCCTTTTAAATATACAACAATAATCCACATTATATCTAAATTCTTTGTGGGTTCTGCTACAGATTAGAGTTATCCCCGCTCGCTTGCTTTATTGTTTAGTATTGTAAGTAGTCGACTTACGGTCAGCACAGCATGATAAACCAGTCACGATAGTACTGTAATGTCTTGATAGCTGATATAAGTACCTACCAGGAAGGTGGCATAGGTATTGTCTATTGGCTATGTGCGAAGTGCTTAGATTAAAAACTTTTCGCTATGGCGAAGTGGGTGTTGGGAACTGTCAAGTCGATCGCAGCACCCGGGGTGGCAGAAATTTGTACTTTTGCCAGAACCACACACTAACTCTGCACTAACTAAACATGAAATCTCAAAAACTGTCAAGACTACAAACTTAAAATTGGGCATGGAAGTTTCTATTGACATCTAGATGCTCAATTAAAAAAGGTTTGTCGTATTTCAACCCCCAAAGGTATTAAAACTGAGGTAAAAGTTTGTAAGGGAATTCCGATACAATTTAGATTTTGCCCGTGGCTTCGTCCGCACCCGCTCCCGTCATCATACCGGGATAAAATATAAGCTAGTTTTTAAGACTAATAATAAGCTTTTAAATATAAAAAGTTTTATCAAAATCGGTCCAGTAGTTTTGGCAGAATCCTCGAACAAACACAAAGTCTTTACAGTACTAAATAGTGTAGATAATTCACGGCTGTCCGACATTCTTCTTGCGCTACGCCGCGCTAGTCTGGCGCTAGTGTCGTGCACATAGCCAATACCTGGAGAGCAGACTGCTTAAAATTTTCTTCCCATTCCAGGTGCTATCGATACTCCACGAGCAGCAGAGAAAGGATCGTGCGATCCTGGACAAGGGCCAGCTCGCGTTCGTATCGCACGTGCGCGCCTACTCGAAGCACGAGTGCAATCTACTACTGCAGTTCAAGGAGTTACCCTTAGGTAGGTTCATCAGAATAAATAAATAATAATCATTATTATCTTGGACAATGTCACACAAATTATCTAGTCACATTTAAAGTACCAGAATCTAGCCTGGACTTGTAATATGATGACTAGACAACGATATAGAATACATATATAGATACAAACATCCATGACTCGGGTACAAATATTCATATTCATCATACAAATATTTGTCCCTTACGGGATTCGAATTCGCACAGCAGGCAGGTTCACTACCGACTGTGCTACCGGGCTGTCAAAGAATCAGGTTGCCGTGTGGTGTTCGGGTTTAAATAGCACTAACCCGTGTTGTCAGACGACCCGATAGCTCTGTCTGTAGTGAACCTGCCTGCTGTGCCATGGATCGCGGGTTCTAACCCCGCAAGGGGCAAATACTTGTATGGTGAATACGAATATTTGTTGCCAAGTCATGGATGTTTACAAGTACAAGCGTTAAACTTGGTGTGATTATAAAACAAAAACCGGCCAAGTGTTTGTCGGGCTCGCGCTAAGAATCCAGGAAAATTCTTTTTTTTTTATATACTATACCTACAGGGTGTAAGGAAAAGTATCATTAACCTTACACCACATACTCTACCCATCAAACTGAACAACTTTTACTATGGGAGCAAAACTGTCGGAGCAAAGAAAAAATCTGCTTTTCCATACTAAACTGTATGACTCCAATGTCATGAGACAGTTTTTTTTTGTTCTGAAAGTTTTGCTCCCGTAGTAAAAGTTGTTGAGTTGTATAGGTACAGTATGTGGTTTAAAGGTTCGTGATACTTTTCCTTACACCTGTATACAACGTGTTAATGAATTAGCGCAAAACCTCATACACCCCAACTGATTTATAACAAAATAATTAGATTGAAATAATAATTTCATTATTTTGATAGTTAAAATTTAAAGTTATTCACATTTTAAGTTTTGACGCAAAAATGATTTGTAATGTTTTTTTTTTTTTAATTTCAGCACGAAAAGAAAGCGCTAATGTACTCATGGATACATTTTTATAATCTTGTTTTGGTAGTAAGTAGGGTGAGAGTGCCCGTGCGGTGTGTTGACATCCGGTTCAGAAAATTTAAAATTTTGCAAAAAAAATATTTAATATTTTGAAAAAAATTACCTATGTTGAAACCATGATAATTCGATTCTGCTCTAGATTCTAAACAAACTACTTTCTGGTTTTGCGTTAATTCATTAACACGTTGTATGTACTGGACCTTTGGTGCGTGAGTCCAACTTGGTAGATTTTTTTATAAAGCGGTCGCTTTGTTCGGCTATGAGAAAATTCATTCATTCATTGACCATATTTCCAAACAATTCTCATTTTCCATCTTTTATATAACCAGGTCACATAGCAACCAGCTACGGCCTTCTCAAACTACCCCTAATGCCAGAAATAAAGCAAGAACACAAGGATCAGTTCATAGGACCCAAGGAGCAGATAGACTTCAATAGTATACCTTATGTAGATAAACAGAAGGAAGCTAGTCGCTTGCAGAAGTTGGAGGAGTATAAAAAGACAGGCGTTTGGCCTTCTAAGAAGAAAAAGAAGATGGTAAGAATTTTCGTCGACTGTCAACGTTGTTGCGAATATTTTTACTTTAAGAGCAATACCGCGAGACTTGGCTACTAAATCACCACGATTTTTACTGAGCGTTATCGAGTTGATCTCAGTAATATCGCATCGATATCGTTCCGTCAACGCCTACGCTCAAGAATGTCAAAAAAGACGTGCTAGACTTTTGCCAAACAGTGACCATCGAATTGTTCTGTAGCATGAAAAAAAGCTGAGATAAGTTGCATGTCAAGATATACAGTCGAAACGCGTAGAAAAAAATTCCAACCAGTACTGGCCTCTAAACCCTATCGGATAGGGTTTTAGAGGCCCTATCCATACACACGCACACAGACATAATTTGTATGAGGCCTCACGTACACCAACCTAAGAAAGTTGGCTCCTTTTGTTTATACGGTAGAAGCATGAGGCTCATTCTAGGCATAATTTTTCGACGAAAAAAAGAATGGTCTAGAACCGACTTTTAAAATAATAATAGTCGCGAAAACGAGACAGACTTATACGCTAATTACAGAGAGTGAGAGGGAGAATGTTGTTGATTTGATGACGATGTTTTTTGTCCCTTCCTGCGTATGCGTAAATCAAAGATTAAAAACTTGCAACTATGTCAAACAAAGGCATGATTTTTCATACAGGGTGTAACAAAACACCCTAGTAGAGTTGAACCTCATCTGGCAGCACCGCGTCGCCCTTTTCTGTCACTCAGGAACGTCATTGGCTAGAGCAAATAAGGTAGACGGAACGCGACAGCACGCCACAGTACCGCCGCGCGCGATCACGTTCCGTCTATCTTATTTGCTCTAGCAAATGACGTTTCTGAGTGACAGAAAAGGATGGAGCGACAGAAAAGGGCGATGCGGTGCTGCCAGATGAGGCTCAACCCTAATACTGAAGGGGGTGCTTCAGATCATCAAACTGAACAACTTTCACTATGGAGCCAACTTCGAAATCACGAAAAAAAATCAGCTGTCCCATACAAAACTGCTGTACCGATTCTACTAAAATGTATAGGACAGCTGATTTCTTTTTCGCGGTTTCGAAGTTGGCTCCATAGTGAAAGTTGTTCAGTTTGATGGTCTGAAGTATTACTTAAGTATTACTAGGGTTTTTTGTTACACGCGCTCGCTACCTCAATTCTATATTATTACATTCCAGGCCCAAACAAAACCCTGGGAACAAGCGAAGCAGAATAAAGAAGAGCGTAAAGAACGGAAAAAGAAACGGAAAGCATCAAAACAATCGACAGACGGTAAGAGAGGAAAGAAGAGGGGAGCGGTCACGCAGGAGGAGTTGGCCGAGTTGGCGGCCGACGTCGCACTGATCAACAAGCTGAAGAAACGGAAGATCACGCAGGAGGAGTTCGACAAACAGTTCGATGCTGAAGTGTAGATTATGTTAAATACATGAGTATATTTTACTGTTTTTGAGCTTTTTATTTAGTCGTTATTAGGGAAAGCCCTCGATTATATCGCCCCTTATTTCTACGCCAGCAAAGTCTATAATGGTTTGGCAGTGAAAAATGTACAGTAAATATTCTCTTTTCTTGTATAGTAAAATGTAGCCAGGGTAAAAAATAAACAACCAATGAAAATAGTAAAATAGACATTTATTTCTGTTCAACTTTCGTAATTGCAACATTAGATCTGAGTATTTATATAAACACAACAAGCCCTTAAACTACTCTCAATTTCCGACGTTACCTTCCAACTAAATTGTAACTAAGGCTTTTGGCACATCGCCTAATATTAGCACCAGTGTTAACACAACTTTAAGTTGGGTACAGACTTTGGCATCCGAAGCGTTTATAAAGCTAGTCTATACCCTCTTACATTATCTGTCTCATTCTTGTGCGTTAATATTTTACTATTTTCAGTTTTGATTCACGTTTTCTAACCAAAAGGAGTAGATATGCTTAAATGTCGTGGAACACCTTAAAAGTTAAGTTACACCAGTCTAAGTACAGGGTGAAATTGATATCATTAGCATCCTTTTAAACTAAGAGTCTACCCATCAAACTGAACAACTTTTACTATGGGAGCAAACCGATCGGAGCAAATAAAAAATCTGCTGTTCCATACTAAACCGCAATGTCGACGCGCGAGTTCGCGACTTAAATGTATGCAACAGCAGATTTTTTTGTTGCTCCGATCGGTTTGCTGCCATAGTAAAAGTTGTTCAGTTCGATGGGTAGACTCTTAGTTTAAAAGGATGCTAATGATATCAATTTCACCTATATAGTCCATCTAATTTGAGACGAATTCTTTGACATTACACGGAAATAACTATATTACCGTCATAGAGTAACCAAACCTTTACGGAGTCACCACATTTTCAATTCACATCGCGAGTGACATCCAACAATACACTATATTTATTAGGAAAGCGCTTCAAGCGGTGGTCAAAAACACCATTACAATTATTTAACGTCAAATATAACAGTTGATTGCGAATTTATACATTATTGTCACAATTTACAGTAAGTACAAAACTACTATAGCTCGTTAGTTCCTGCTTTACAGTAAACGGTTAAAAGGCCTATAAAACTCGAAAATAAAACAAAAATAATACAAAATCGAAGCTTCACATACAAGGAGAAATAATTTACACAAACCCTCACGAGGTAAAAACAAGCATTTTCATACATAAAAATCCATACATTGCCTTGTCATGATCTTAAAATAGAACACCTAAAAATACGCCATCTTAGAAATACGAAAAAAATTATAATCATCATAATAATACTATTAAATTTAAACTATAATACTTGCTGTCTACAATATGACAGCATAACTTAACCTGTCAAATGTCAATTTCATACGTGACATGACTAGCTGTCAAAAGAACCATTGTATTGAGGAAATTACTTTAATATTGACTGGTTTTAAAACACAACTAAAAGTTATTTTGTATTACATTCCATGAAATGAAAGACTAAGTCTTAAATTAATATTTTGTGGAAGGTTAATCATTTTGCGAAGAACAACTACATTATAAAAGTACTAAATATTACACGATTGGAACTAAACATGGACTCCAATTGATATTAATGTCAACATAATTATAGTCAAAACTGCTAAAAGATTGACAGATTTCATTTCACATTATACTCAAATTATACTCTTAAGTTTTTATGATACGTCAAGAAAGCATTCCTTCGTTGACTGGACTATAATCTGCAGTTAATCATAGGCTTCAGACATGGTTTAGCTTAACATAAAGAGTAGTAAAAATTAAATAATTAATAATGCATTGAGCCAGCAATAGTTTAGAAATATTATGTCTATAGATTTGAATCTATGATTTGAATTGAACAAAAAAAATGACACGAAGAATAATATGATTTAATTTGACCCCAAACCGTAAACCTAAAAAGGCACCAGACATAGACAATAGTTATTTGTTATGCAAGGCTGCAAAGTTGCTTTTTGGCGCGAGTACTTGTATTGAATCCTGAGCGTCGCGAGGGTTTCAAAGGTACGAGACGCAGAATAACTTTGCTGCCGAGCGAAACACACAACTTTTCACCTCACTAGAGCGAGGAAAATTTCAATGCGCCAACCTCATTTTTAGAATAATCGCACTGGCCAGCACGAAAATAGCATGAAAAAAAACTTGTTTAGGCTGTTTTTCTTCATTGAATAGAAAGATTCGAATTTTAAAAACTCTTTCCACGCTAGCGGATAAAATGCACTTTTGCATTCAGATTTCGATTGACAAACAGAATCTTTCCGAGCTTGTGAGGTGAAAAACTTATTTATATCCATGAGCGTGCCGACATACTTCCTGGCTTTTGATTTGCCTTTCAACAACTCGCCAAAAGTGACCATGAAAAATGTCTTTTTAAGATATTTCAAAACGAAAAAGATGTTTCAGACGATTCAGATATCTCTACATTATTTTCTTATTATAAAGGTGCAACAAACCATCATTTAATGCAAATGACGTTCCTGAGTGACAGAAAAGGATGGAGCCACGGAAAAATGTGATGCGGTGCTGGCAGATGAGGTTCAACCCTTAGTCACCACAGTTTCGCCACGTCATTTCAGTAGTATAAATTATTTTTCGATTTATCTTATCATTTTGTCAAAGACAAACCTATAGACATAGATACATTAAGCGCAACGCCTTACTGTAGGTATTAAAAAGATAATTATTTAGATTTACATAGGTAAGCACCAAGTTACTGGACACTTAAGCCTAACTTAAACAATTTTACTACGTCGTTTTGAGACTTTCTTTACTCTTCTATTCCTTGCTTCAAGATGAAATTGATTTATCCTAAATTTTACAGAATAATATCTCGGGGAGTCGCATTGCTTTGATACGAGCGGTTTGGTCGTTTGCGCGGTTCGCGTTCGAGCTTGCCATGAGGTCCCGCCATTTCTTTTCAAAAAACAATCCTTGAGATTGGGTTAGATATTGGCGACTAAACTACTTGATAGTGGTAGAATTGTAGTGGTAAGAACTAGAACGGTAAGAATAACGGGAAACAAAAAGAAGACAATGTCAAGCCATGTAGTCCTAGATCAGAATAGGATTCCGCCACACCCTTGACACTTCCTACGAAGCGGCTCGCACTGATAAGAAGAGATAATCACATGCGATACTGAGTAAATGAGAGAGTCCCGAAAGCCGAAAAGTCCTAACTGTGGCCGTTGATGATTTATACTGTAGTAACGAAAGGAATAATAGTAAATATCTCACCAGCCAACTGGTGATAGTATTGCAACACATAAGAAACGACTTACGTAAAAGTTAAAAACGTTTTATGGTAACCTTGATTTAAATAATGAAAACAACAGAAACGTAAAGAAAGTCCCCAGTTTTAACAAACAAGTAATGTAACCACATGCAAGTGTCGATAGTACGACAAATTTTCAGTGTGAATACAGCGGCAGAGTGCGTTTAACTGCATTGTTGGTAGCATTATATTCAGTATATGTATCCCCAATAGCATTAATAAATAGCATCATCTACACCATAAGATTAACTAAGAACTGTAGAAGAAAAACTTAACAGATAAAGGTGAATATGCTGGGTAGAATGCGGCACGCTGCCTGCTGCTCTTTCAATAGGAATTTACCCTAACACAGTATCATCACTTCACACGCCCCTTATGTATGCTTATGGTCACATCACATATTTGAAACTATACTAAACGCAGTAAACAAAGTCATCGAAATAAATTACTATTACATAGCATTAGAACACTTATTGCTACAGAGAGAATACACACGTTGGATTAATAAGAATTCATAAGACTTTTAAAATTGACTCGAGTAGATAGTGTGCTTGCCGAAAAAACACCTTATTTCTGGGTACATTTAACTCACTTATTCCGTTTCTTGGTGAACAGAAACTATTTTACAAAGCTTTTGCACTACATCCGAGAAATCACAGACCGTCAAGAAATGTATTGGATTTTGACAGTCACATCCGAGACAGAATCACGGATGTGATTGTCAAAATCCATACTTTTTTCGACGTTATGCATTTTTCTCTGATTCCAATCGGACACAGTGCAAAAACGCTCATGCGATAAGCATATAGTTGTAGCAAGATTCATCTTTACGGACGTTATCAAAAAAGTAGTTGCTAATGTTTCTTACAAAAGATTTTTACATTTGCGTTTTCACTCTAGAAATAGCTGCATAAAGTTTTAATTGCTTTTTTCGTGGTCTTTTTCGAGACGACCGAGAAAAAGGTTTCTTTTATCACTACTTAACATAGCGTCGCATATGCTCATGACTATATTCCCCGAGGGGGCAGTCAGAGATATTCTCAAAACTCAGAACATCCACGTATCACCACTTAGACGTATCTAAGGGCCTGCTGACTCCAGATGAGATACAAACTATCCCGATCAAGAATCTACTGCGATTTCTGGCCGCAGTGGGGATTGGTAAGGAACTATAAAAAGGGCGTTCACAAAGGACCAGCGATGGTCTACGTGGCACAGGCTTAGCAAGCCTTTCAAGGCCCAAAACCACAAATAATAATAATAAGGGCCTGTTTCACCACCTCTTAGTAAGTTCTTGAAAGCTTATGAGAATGATCGTTTGACATAATTATTTTGTTCGAAAGATGTCAAACGATCTGTCAAATAAGATAAGCTAATTAGAACTTACAAAGAAGTGGTGAAACAAGCCCTAAATATGCTAAACCTTGCTACAATTACACACAGGTAGTTTTAGTAATGTTTCTGACCCGAAATGAAATAGAGAAAGGATTTTTGTAATAGTATGTTTTCGGCCTATAGTAAGAATATCGTTAAGAAGAAATTTCACACAAATAATTTGTTCTACGTATGTTTAGTTTACAAAAAGAAATACTTAACTACCTGTATCTCACAGACGAAACACTAAATGCAAAAATATACATCACCAATACTCGAATATAACGATTTTAAAATAATTTTGTGACGTCTCAAACTAATATGCCTGACCATGAGAATTAAAAACTGGCCAAGAGCGAGTCGGATTTTTAAATAGGGCCTACAGAAATGGACGCGTAAAAATGTCAGACTCTCAGAATCTACATTGTTCTAAATCAAGGTGAAAATTAGTTCACATTTTCCCCGCAACATGGCTGCGTTTTTTTTTCAGGTCAAGCTTTTAAAACTTTGCATTTTTTAGTGAAAATAAGGCACATTCTGCGTATCACTTTCGACTAATTATCTTACTATTTACACATTTGTGTATAGGCACAAAAAGGTACCTTTTGGCGGTTGTCTCTTAAAACGTTTTCGGCTTTGTATAAGATTAGCATAGAGAATAAGCTGTAAGCGTCGGCGTCGGTCGCTATTAGGTACCTTTTCATACATTTTGACACATTTTTTTATATCATAATATAATAAGGGGTTTAATTTGAATAGTGAATGAAACTTCTAGGGGCTGCTATATGAAATCAAAAGTTTTAAAACATCAGAAATAAAAAATAAGCTTTTTTTAAAACTATATGTTTTGCCAAATATACATGTATAGTGTTTTAAACTGCTATACCTACATGATCCAGACATATTTCTAAAACGACACGCCTCTTTCCCAGTGCGGTAGGCAGATAATCGAACGCTGCATAAAGTAACGTTATAAGTTATAACTGTCACTATAGAAAAAATCGTCAACATTTTTAAACTTTTATGCAAAAATCACCCCTTGAAGTGTCATACAATAATCTTAATTCACCGTGTATAAATATAAATACATAAACAATGAAACATCATAACTTCTTTTTTAGCAAAAATTTTTTATCGCATACAAAATGTCATAGAAAAACTGGCCACATATCTTTGAGCACATTTACGGCATTATTGTCAAGTATTTAGAGTTTAAAATCGTATAATTAATGTAATGATTTTTCATTGTAACATCTTCAGTTGATACTGTTTCTTGACTATATTAAAAGGGGAAGATCAATAGGGTGACACCCCCTTTGAAGCTAATTAGTACAGAATAGTACAGAATAATTACTAACGTATAGAAGTTTCACTTCCATGTAACGCGCACTAAAGTTGGTGAAATATGCTTGGCCCGCAAGGCTGAATATCCACGCGTGTTTAGAGCCGTATCGCACAAGCTTTTTTTGTGCTTAGGCATTGATGGACCGATATCGTCATATCGTCGCGATATATCTGAGTCAGTCAGGGTCTATCAGTGTCGCGGCGGAGTCGCGGTGATAACGCTCTGTTAACTCCTGTACATAAAAATTACGGCGAATTGGTTGCGACATCGCGGCGGTAAAATTGAGACCTCGTTGCGATACAGTTGTAACATCGCCTACGCTCAAAAATTGCTCGTGTCAGTCTCTAAGATAGACAGAAACAATATCAACATACATAACCATATAAATAGAGCTAAGCTCTTCAATTCTTTAGCTCTTATATCCTAGGACGCTCGTCAATCTTTCGTTAACATAATTAACATTTTTTACCGACTTCGAAAAAGGTTGATTCTTATTTTAACTAACACATCTGTCGCAATCTCAGACACAATAGAAAACCTAGTGTCTGGAAGAGATCTTCTTTCCGACAGACGAGGTTAATGGTCGGAAACCGATCTACACAATATCTTAGCCAAAGTTGTTTTAAGATATCAGATTTTTTTTTTCTAAACATATATTTTATTTCAATATCGTTCTTCAAATAACAATATAGATGATGTTGATTTGATTTTAAATTACATATCTTGACCGCCATGCACACAAACCGCGCTGATTATTTCACGACATTAGTGAAAATTCTTGGTGTGATATCCCGACATTGGCATATAGAAATGTGGGACACCATAAAACCCTGTTACAATCACATTGTATAAACTTCATTACACTTTTTTCAAACATAACTACAATATTTTACCATGACAAGGTTCTACGGTGGCCACTGGCCGACTTTGGCGGTCAAAAGGTTAACTCGACAGAAGATCAAGTACACAATTCTTAAAGAAAAATCTCCAATTACGCTTAAATCAAAACCAATACCTTTCTCGAAGTCAACTAACACCAGCTCCCCCCTCAGACTTCATCGGGTGCCATGGCGTCGTCGTCGTGGTTGGCGGGCGCGGGGGGCGCGGGAGGCGGGGAGGGGGGCGCGGGCGCGGGGGGCTGCGGCGAGGGGGAGAGCGCCCCCGCCTTGGCCGTCGCCTCGAGCGCTCGGATACGGTTCTCCTGTTTCACTATCACTGACTTCAACTTGCGGATTTCGTCTACGAGGTCGGATAGTTGCTTTTCCTGTTGATAGAATGGGTTTATGTTGTTTTACCACACCTTGGACTCTGTCAGCTGATGGCTGTCTTTTCATACAAATGAGAATAATTGAAAAGGGTTAAGCATGTGCGATACTGAGTGTGAGCGAGTCAGGAATACGCATTTGCTTAAGAGGAAACACGATTCAACCAGAGGCGGTGAGATAAAAGTCAGTGGGAGGCAGGGAGTGTCCATCTATACACATACAAGGGTTTCATGACTGACTGATAGACAACGCACAGCCGAAACCGCTGAAGATAGAAACATGAAATTTTGAATATAGATTCTAGAGGATGTAGTTGTAGGGTGCACTAAGAAAGGATTTTTTCGAAAATCGACCCCTAAATAATCCACTCGGACGTAGTCGCGGGTCAAAAGCTCGTCTGTAAATAAATGGATAGCACAAAAGCACTCACCACTGCAGCATTGATAGGCGGTGGCGTAGCAGAAGCCGGAGTGCCGGCCTGACTGTCGTCTCTCTTGTGCCCGGGGGTGGGAGATCTATCCTTCTCCTTCCCGGCGGCGAGCGCGTTGGTCTTCTTGGTGACGTGGAGCTGCTGGGAAGCTCGCCCCGACACGTACCCGCCCTGGACAACGAGAGCACGCTCCTGAAGTTTGGTAGGGATCCCCTAGCCTTTAGCATCTGTCTTTTGATAGTTTTGTTGGCTTTTTTAGTGGAATATAGGGAGATTTATACTTGAAATTGTTGTGTTCGTGTTATAAGAGTTTTATAAGGGCCTGTTTCACCACTTCTCGGTAAGTTCTTAATAGCTTATCTGACAGAACGTTTGGCATATTTTGTATGAAAGATATGTCAAATAAACTGTCAGATTAGCTATTAGGAACTTATTCAAAAGTGGTGAAGCCGGTCAAAAAAAAAAAAAAAAAAAAAAAAAAAAAAATAGAAAAAAAAAAAAAATAGAAAAAAAATGTGTTTGTTTTTCGAAATATATCAATTACTGTTTTGTCTAGCCTCTAATGGTGAATTTGCAATAAAGGTATTTTGCTACTAGGCCGTTTCGCTCATAGCTCATTTTGCTTTTGAAAGGCACATCATTTTGCTAACAGCCTGTTGTAAGAAACGAAAGGTTTTCTAGAAAAAAGAAGCAATACTATTGTTTCTAAAGTTTTTTACCCCTGTTACTACCAAGTATTACTACCAGTAGTAAGACGGGAAATTCGTTTAAGGTGGTTTCAGTCCATACAAACGTTTGCCGCACAACACGCGTAGACGGAATTAATAAAAGTAATATTTATATACGGAAAAATAGTTTAGAAAATCTAGAAGTCGCGTATCAAATAACATTTTCAATTTATAATATAATTACGAAGATATAAAGCTTTGAAAATTTTGTATGAATAATCTAGATGTCGCGTATCAAATAACATTTGCAATTTATAATATAATTACGAAGATATAAAGCTTTGAAAATTGTATATGATATTTCAAAGCTTTATATCTTCGTAATTATATTATTTGCAAATGTTATTTGATACGCAACATCTAGATTTTCTAAACTATTTTTCCGTATATACAAAGTTACATATATTACGCGTATTGTGTGTCAAAGTTTTGTATAAAATAGACCCCTCTGCAACCACCTTAACCGTGTTTCTACCGCCTCGGCCGGTAGAACTACCGGCAAATATTTTTTGACTATAGTCGTACTACAGCGGTATTGGTATTTTAATACATTGATAAATATGCAAGACTATTGTATCTTGGGCATCGGCTTAGCGGTATTGGTATTTTAAATATTGGTCACATGAGTGATCAACATTGTGTAAAGCCCCTTGTAGATAGACATGTTTTTGTTTATGGGCTGTTTTCATTATTTAAAGCAATCTTTGTTTTATCAAGAAAGGACAACCGCCGCTCTCCCTTGAAAAAATACCTTAAAATGTATAGAAGTTTCGACTGAAGTCAAATGTGTAATAAATTATGAGGTTTTATAAAAACTACTCAGATAGTATCATTTATTTTTATTTAACGAGTTATTTAATCATTTATTATTGATAAATTATAAAAAAGCAGCAACCCCAAAATGGCTTTCAATGTTGTTTAGTAGGAGGTGTTGCAAGCATAATGTTTTTTTTATATAAAAATGATAAAAACTAATAAATCATTATAAAATAAACTAATGCCTGCAGTTAGTTTCTAGTGTTCCATAGTCCATAATAAAAATAGAAGGACAGTTACACATTTTTGGGTATTATGTGCCAGATGTCCTTTAATTTTAATATGTTGTAAATAGTACTTCTAGTCTAGAGAGATATATACTGCGTGATTGTAAATAGCTACAGCACTGACTACAGCGCAAAGACGAAAGCACAAAGAATGGAAAGCTTATTTAGGCCTTTAAATCAATTACCTTTCTAAAAAAATCTACTTTGGCCTTAGTGAGTCCCAGTCAAAAAAATAGTACCAAAATAAAAATCATAAAGTAGGTATTTTAGGTAAAGGCACTATGGAACTTTAAAAATCCAAGTTCTTATTTAACTACCCCTACTAACTACTTAAATAAGTTAATTAACCTAATTTACAGCACCTGGAGGGTTTTTTTTAAATTTTTTTTCTAATTTATTATCTTTTTTTCATATTAAAGAATAGAATGTCTACTACAATATCCCTACTAAAATAAGCAAAGAGGTGTATAAATTCCAGAAAACAAAATTTAATTGATTTTTTAACTGCTAATTAATAATTATATTTAAAAAGTTAGTAACACGGTCAAACTCTTCAAAAATCTGAGGTTAATTACAAAAACACAACAAACACACGAAATCGATAAAAAATTAGTTAAAGAGAGAGAAAGCCAACAGAATCATCAATCAAGACAATGCTACGGTTCAGATAGTTGTCCCTTTCACACACATTTGTTTCATTTAAGTGTAGAAAGAGACAAACATAAAATTCCGAGGAATAACAAACTTTGATTCCGAAAAAGTATAAACCCTTTTCGAAAATTGAAGTCTGTTAAAGTGTTATTAAAAATATAAAAAAAACAGTTTCATACTAGCAAATTCAAACCAGTGGCCGTAGCATGGCAGCGCGATATAGCGCTATCGCACCTTAACTCTCTTTTATACGATCTCTCTTTGAACGTGATAAAAGGCGCAATAGCTTTATCGCGTTCATCATGCTGCGGCCGCAGATCATTATATTTAGGAGAAATTACAGTTTTCAGTAGAGTAAATAATTCCTATCCAGAGGATAGTTCAACTGTGGGTACAAACATATGAATAGATAATAATAGTACACTTTAGAAACCACAGAACATTATAAGAGAGGTTAGAAATGCAAAGTAGCCTTTTTTTGCTTCGGAGACGACCGAGTCGCCACTTGTCTTCTCACTCACGCAGCTACAGCTACTTATGCCATCTCGCTCGCACCACGCCGCTCGCCTTACGGTGCTATGCAAATCATTGCATAACCGTGTGGCACGCGTTTCACGCCTACTTTGCACATCTAACCCGTCTTATAATGTTCTGTGATAGAAACGAAACTCCCTCGTTAAATGTCAAAATTCGCCCACAAAATATCAAGATACGCCTACCAATCGAGTGTTAGTTTAACCATAGTTTATTATCTATTTATATGGTAGAAATACTGTCTCTAGACGTGTTAAGAGGGCTATCGCAGTCCAGAAGCGACCTCATCACGTTAAAAAAAGATTTCTCAATAAAGAAAGCCTAAATTAAAAAAGTAATCAACACGAACACTACTAAAGCCTTCAAGCCATTGTTATACAGGGTGTCCGGTGGCAGATTTAGGATTTAAATTTCGAATTTCTCCGTAACCGTTGCACGGAGGAGCGGGGAGGGGGCCGCGTTGGCTTCGTCATTCGTGCGGGTTTTTTAGTCGCAATGTCGCAGTGGACGGGTGAACAACGTGCGTTCGCAATCGAAGCGTATTTTAAAGCCAATGATTCGTGTGCAATTTCTCGTCGAAGATTTTGTTCACGTTACAATATTCGACGGTTACGTGACGCCCTAAGTGAAGATTTGATTCGATCATGGGTGCGAAGGTTCCGGGCAACAAGTTCAGCAGAAAATAACCCACGACCGGGGCCCAGCCGGACGTCGAGAACAAATGAAAACATCGAACTCGTCGCGTCCAGTTTGAGCGATAATCCGCGTCAGTCCGTTCGCAAGAGAGCGGCTGCCTTGGGGCTTCCAAAAACTATAGTGCACGAGATATTGAAGAAGGATCTTAAACTTCATCCATTTAAAATTCAAATTGTGCAAGCGCTTAAGCCTAATGATTACAACTTGCGTAAAAATTACTGTGAGACAATGTTGGAGCGATTTCGCACGGTGAACACTATTTTTTGGAGTGATGAAGCCCACTTTCACTTAAATGGCAGTGTAAACAAGCAGAATTGTCGTTATTGGTCTCCTAAAGGACAAAACCCCCACTTAAAACACCAAAAGCCACTTCACAGTCCCAAAGTGACGGTTTGGTGTGCATTATCAAGCAGGGGAATAATTGGACCCTATTTTTTTGAAAATGGTCAAGGGCACGCAATTTCTGTGACTGGTGTTGCTTATCGGCGAATGCTCAATGATTTTTTTTTTCCAACATTGAGAGACCATCCTTCCTACACTTCACGGACATGGTTTCAGCAAGATGGCGCCACACCGCACACTGCTAGGGAGACCATGGCGCTACTGCGTGATTTCTTCCCCAACCAACTGATAAGTCGTTTCGGTGACATCCCCTGGCCACCCAGGTCACCGGATCTTACACCCATGGACTTTTTTCTGTGGGGATATCTCAAAAATAAAGTCTACGAAACAAACCCGGCGACTATCTCATCATTAAAAGAAAATATCGTTCGCGAAGTTCATGGCATCTCGGCGGCACTTCTCCAGCGAGTGGCAAGAAATACTGAAGCCAGATTCCATGAATGTATCCGACGTGACGGTCAACATTTAGACGACATAATTTTTAAGAAATAAAACCCGCATTTGTCTTCTTTATAATGATTAAAAATATAAATGTATATTTCACGTAGTTTTTTTGTTATTTATATTTTAAATCCTAATTCTGCCACCGGACACCCTGTACAATACTTTTATAGGTTCTAAACATTCCACTTTTAGACAATTGCGAATAAAAACAAAGCGGCCGTTTTTTTTCTTTTTTCAAAATTTGTATGGTTAGACCTTTAAAAAACCTATAAAAGTATTCTATGAAAATAGCTTGAAGGCTTTTGTAGTGTTCGTGTTGATAACTTTTTTAATTTAGGCTTTCTTTATTGACAAATCTTTTTAATGTGATGAGGGCGCCACTGAACTGCGATAGCCCTCTTAAGCTAAATCACAAGTCAAAAAAATCTGCAACTACTAAATACCGTTATCTCTCAAAAAAGATCTCCAAAAACTACATCAAATTTGTTCTAGAACTAATTTTTAAGTCTAAATAAAGCGATAAAAAGTTTGTTGTAAATGTAACCTTCGGGGCTAGTACACCAACCTGCGATAGCGTGATATATCATATAGCGCTATCACGCTTCCGCTCTTTTTCTATTTGCGCGCGAATGAACGAGATAAAAGACTAAATTTGACAGATGGATGTGTTAAATGTCACTATCGAGGGTTGGCGTACTACTCGTACTAGCCAAGTTGATCTCATGTTGATAAAATCTACGTTATTTTTTACAAACTGTTTATCGCTTTACCAGAAACAATTAAACTTACCTGTGTTATGTTATTGCAAACAATACATCAAAAAACATGCGACAAATTCTGTTCTTCAATAAATCTTGTCCAGTTTTTATTTTATAATATTTCAGGTTAGAATAGGGTACTTTATTTTGACATAATGCTTCCGACTATGGGCCGGCGCACTGGCAAAGCACAGCGCTGAGCATTTCACTGCCGAACCATGATCGATATTGTTTGCGGAGAAACTATATTCGAGGGGTTGGTATAACCTTCCTGCCGATATCCCACATGGGATCGGTAAAACTAGTCATCTCCTGGGGGCCTGCACACGTTTCTTATTCTACAAACGAAAACGCCGCAGCGTTATCGACGATAATAAAACGACAGAATGCTAGACAATGTCACAAATTATTGACAATCGCTTATTAGAGAAAAAAACAAAATCTTCTCTATGGCTCAATGCAATAAGCAAGATCGTATTCGATTAAAAAATATAATTATGAAAATTTGAAATTGCTGTCAAATTCCAGCCGCTCGCCATTTTCTAGCGTTATCTACAAGGTCTGGTCGATCGCCAGGAATCGTTCAAAACAAAACGCTCACTGTCGACAGCAACTGTCAAAAACTGCATGTTGTCTACGCCTTTTCTATTCGTTGTCGTTTTTTCTACTCGTGGATAGATACTTTGTCTAGATGCCCTGGTATGCCCTTGCTTGCCAACGAGCCAGTCGGCTGAGGCTGGTGCTGACGTGGGTACCTTCAGACTCATGGTGCAGGGCTCCGCGTCCTCGCCGGCGAGCCACTCGTCCGCTGTGAGGCTCGCCTCGTCGCTGAGTGTGTCTGGGTAGAGGTCCTCTTGGAACAGCTCCGATTTGCGCGGCACAGTCATTGACACCACCTGCGATTAGAGGGTAGATAATGAGACACTACGAGCTTTGCTCCTGTGTTAAATTTTATACGCACAGACCAATCTACGAAAGGGTGCGTCCACATCTGGCGAACGCGCCGCAAATGACGATATATTTAAGCGCGAACAGCGCGCGAGCGCATGTCAAAAGAAAAGAGCTGCGCGCTGCGAGCTGCGCATTCGCGGCGCGTTCGTCAGATGTGGACGCACCCAAATGCTAATGACTGATAATCACTGGTTATTGTTTAATAATTAATTAATTAGACTCTAAGCCCCAGTTGCGTCACTCATTGGCGTAGCAAGGGGCCCCCCCTTGCGACGCCCACCTCAGAAAGCTCGTTACTCTCCTTAGAAAAATGGAAAGTAGTGAAGAAATAATTAAGAAGTAGTAGGCACTGTTTCAACATCATCTCTTGAAATTCTAGTCAAGACTCCGAGGCAATTCTGCAAAATGTCGAGCTCGCTTCGCGCGCTCCACATGTATATAGGCATGCAAGGCCAATCTGGCGCAACACCCGCCACTCTAGGGTTAAAAATAACTTCTTTGAACCTGGCAACCCTAGAGTTGTGGCAGACTGAGAGGTGGCAACCCTAGTTTTCCCAGTTCTTAACATCGGTGTCCTTCAGATGACATCTCGTTTACTTCCCAAACAGATCGGTATATTTATACTTTCATTGTCATTCTGGATTTCTTTCTTCTCTTGATCTGTAGATCAAGGCGGTGTACCGCCTACCTATTTTTCGTTTTTGTAATTCCTCTACCCTAAGGTTGTCTGGAAGAAATCGCTTTTTAGCGATAAGACCGCCTTATTTGTACGTAATTGTAATTCTTTATCTTTATTCAAATGTATATTCTGTTTTGGTGTGCAATAAAGTATAATTGAATTGAATTGAATCCGTGAAAAAAATGGTACCATATATCATGAATTCATGATGGTAAAGGTGCTTGCGGCAAGATAGTTGTATAGTGTTAATATTAGCTATAACTCAAATAAACGGAGTGTCGCGTAATCGCAGTTGGCGCACATCTTGTCTTGGTAAAATATGTTGATTTTTATTTTTATTTTCGTATGAACATCTAAGACGTTCCTAATATACACGCATTGCTTTACATGTGTCGTTTTAACAGGAAAAACAAATCTTCGCAAAAAAGTCAAAACGGTGAATTTTTTATATTGATTTCATAATTCCGTTTGCATTTTTACCTAATCTTTCGTCCGATTACTATAATAAATTCGACTACAGAAAAGACTAGACAGAAACGTTTTTAGGGTTCCGTACCCAAAGGGTGAAAACGGGACCCTATTACTAAGCCTACGTTGTCCGTCCGTCCGTCTGTCCGTCTGTCCGTCCGTCCGTCCGTCTGTCCTACCTATTTAGGGCTGTAACTTTTGAACCGTAATAGCTAGATAGTTGAAATTTTCTCAGATTATGCGTTATTACGGCGGATTTGTTAACAAATAATAAAAATGGCCGAATGTTGAAAATTAAGGGGGGTTTTCAACAAGAAACTAGTTTTTATCAACGTTTTTTCTTCACGCTCTATAGTAATACATACAAGCGTCAAACTTAGTGTGATTATAGAGCAAACTCTACAATAACAAGAAATACTAAAAACCGGCCAAGTGTGAGTCGGTCTCGCGCTAAACGTCCCGGACAAAAAAAGTTTTTTTTCTAAGTTAATAATGTTGTGTTCTGTGGTGGTGTGTACGGAACCCTCGGTGCGCGAGTAGCCTGACTCGACCTTGACCGGTTTTATTCTTAAGTTCATTATGTGTTTACTTACCTGACAAAGTCCAGAGTTGTTGAGGCGGTAGAACTTTGCAATCTCGCAGGTTGCCACGTCGCATCCTCGCTTCGGCATCATTCCGATACCTGCAAGAATATTAAAGAAATATTTTTTCTAAGCTGTGTAGTTTCATACTTAGAGCACCCTATTTTTTCCCGTGCCGAGTCGCTCCAAACGAGGAGGCAATCAAATGACTTATTCATGCTCATACATGCAAGTATCAACTTGCCGCACTCGACTCGGTTGAACGCAGAGCCAGGAGGCTCATTGGCGACAGTAAGCTGGCGGAGACCAAGCTTCATAGCCCACCGCCTGCTTGTCGGTCTCCTATAGATTGTACTTTGGTGAGTGTGCCCAAGAGCTGCATGAGCTCATCCCACCTTAAACTTTCTTCTATTGGACTTCTAGACGCACCGCGGGATATCACCCCTTTTTGGTTGACATCCCACATATCCGCACCAAGCGCCATTCTAAATCTTTTATAATGCGCACAGCCAAGGGGTGGAATGCCTTACCTGCGTCAGTATTTCCGAGCGCTTACAACCCGAATTCATTTAAAGTACGAGTGAATAGGCATCTTCTGGATAAGCTCGCTACTTCGACCCCATCTTCGCCCTGATTGAGGTCAAGAGCAAACCCATACTTAATAAAAAAAAAATGCTCAAATATCAAAAATTGTACAATACATTTTGCCACTGTCGCCTACACTAGCCGCGAGTTCACCTCATTGATCCCAGACTTCCCCTGACCACCTTTTCAATCCCTGCCTTATTCCTGACTCTCCATAATGTGGAGAACCTGTGTGCCTTTGACATAGCTCACCTCTCTGCGGGTCTGGGGTTTGAAAGGTGTTGATGTAGTGCACGAACGGCGGCTCCGGTGTCACCTGCAATACATACATTATTTTCAAACATTATTGATTTTTTTTTAAACATGTTACAGCCATGTTGTGCTATTAGAATCTAATTAAAGATTGAAAAATTCTGTCTCGGGCGGGATTCGAACCCGTACTCTTCCAAACCGGGGAAGTGCGTTATCCAATTTTGCCACCGAGCAATCTGCTCAGAGACCGAAATTTTCAATCTGTTGCGTCTTAAACACATAATAGACGATGGATGACACACACATATGATCCACACATATTTAGACGCAACAGATTGAAAATTTCGGTCTCTGATGATGATGATGATGATGTTCATGATGAAACTAATTGGAATCGAGTGTAATGAACGATGCGTGAGATGCTTGTGCTGAAAAAGGTCGAATGAAACGCGCATTCGGCCTTTTTCAGCACAACACTTGCGAGGAAAAAATTTCACTAATAGCGCGTTTGTGTGTTAAAATTTCGCGTGCCGTGCGACTGTGCTTGAGTAAGGTATGCGCTTCGTTATCTTATATATAATCATCATCATCATCATCATCTCAGCCGATAGACATCCATTGCTGGACATAGGCTTCCCCCAAGGATCGCCACAACTCGCGGTCCTGCGCTGCCCTCATCCAACGGGTTCCCGCCGCCTTCACCAGGTCGTCGGTCCACCGTGTGAGGGGCCTACCCACGCTGCGCTTTAATTCAATATACAATAACATGCCTCAAAGTATCTGATGACGGAGTCTCCCTTGCCGCAGAGGAAGATGAGGTTGGTGTCGGGGTCGTAGAGCGGGAACATTACTCCGTTGCTGGTGTCTATCTCCACGGTGACGATAGGTGAGCTTAGCTCGTCGGGGGTGCGCAGAGTGTATTGCCGCTCTGACATTCGGCTGAACCTGGGGCGAGAAAGGACATTATTGATATCGTAGAACGAGCATACACTATTTGTGGTAAAATAGTATATTATGATATTTATGATACAAGTGAGCTAACTTGGTCATTACAGTTGGGGCTGGATTGCTGCTCGAGCTACAGGCGAGGGCTGCAATCGAGCCGAGAGCATAATAATAATGGTACACTATAGAAACGAAACTCCCGCGTTACATGTCAAGATTCGCCTACAAAATGTCAAGATATGCCTACCAATCTCATGTTGGTTTAACCGTAGTTTAGTGTACTACCTATTATTATCTATTCATATGCCATGGTGGGATGACAAACACGCGTTTCAAACGCCGTTTCTCAACACACGATGTTTGGACGTTTGTGTTGTGACTCAATCCCGCATAAAAATTTGCCCAACACATAATCCCGGTTTGTATGTTTGGCACACAGGATATTCTTTAAATTAACACATAGGACACTTTTTTTTAAGTTAACGCAGTCGAAGCCGCGGATAAAAGCAAGTAATAACTTACCCGGTAGTGAAGACGAGGCCATGCTTGAGGAAGATGGCGCGTGAGGCCTTGCTGCCCTCGTGAGCTATCGCCTCCGCCTCCACCTCGCCCTTGCGCACGTCGATTATCCTGCGAACACATTATCATCATCAGCTTGTTTGCTAGCTATAAAGAGTAGTACAAGTTTGAGGGCGTCACTTTCTTTGCAAAAACTAATAACGAACAGTTTGGGTGGGCACTGAGTGAAAATCTCTAACTGGTCAAGAATTTGTTATACTAGGGTGCTCCTTCCTCTTATGTTTTATCTTACAACAGACCTGATCTTCTTGTCCCTGCAGGTGGTGAGGAGCTTGGAGCCGGTCCAGTTCCAGCAGGCCGAGTAGATGAGGTCGGGGTGGCAGTCGAGGCTGAGCAGCACCTCACCGGTGCCCACGTTCCATATCGCTATCTGCAAAACATTTTACATTATCATCATCATCACCTTTTGTTCATCCACTGCAAGGTATAAACCTCTTCCCCATTATGCCACTTTTACCCCTCTTGTAACTATCGCATCAAAGTCCAACATGAAGGCAGGTTTAGACGATGATTATTTTGCGGCGCCAATTTTTTAGCGCGAAAAAAAAGCTAACCATGTGGTCGTTTACACGGTGCTAATTTTCAGCCAGAGCACGAATTCCACGCGCCGCTAAGCCACCGGGACAGACTCGTTATGTTCCCGGGTTGTAGGTAACAGACCTGGTTGTCTGATCCGGCGGTGAGGAGCACGTTCTGGGCGGTGGGATGCCAGAGCACGAGGCCCACGCGCCGCTGGTGGTACACTAGGTCCACGACCGGCTCCGTCAGCGTCCGGGACAGACCACCGTCCGGGATCTGCCACACCTGGTGATTATATAAGAAATAAGTCAGATGTTCTTTCTAAAGAACTAAATAGACTGTTAAGAGGATTTTCCCTCGAGTGTGCTCCATTGGGGTCCATTGTATCATGTGTACTGAATTTCTATTTTGTTAATAAAGATATTTGTATTTGTACAAACGAAGTTTGATATTATTTTGAATATTAATCAATTAAACATCATCATCATCATTTTTATCATTTGGTTTTGGGTCGCTGGACAGAGTTTCGGTACTACTAGTGAAACGTGGATGATCTGAAGTATCCGAATATCTCTGACTACCCCCTCGGGGAATATAGTCGTGAGCATATGCTATGCTTAATCAATTAAAGTCGATGAAATTTTTAAGACACGGTGTCTGTGGTTGATTTCCTTTAAAATAGTTTCAAACTTACGATTAATTTATATAGGAGAGATTTGTGCGGATTTTCGCGCTTCGGCCCGACCCGACGGGGCCCTCTCTAATCTGCGCAAAACGCAAGGAAGTAAATAGCAATACCTTAACGACGCAGTCCTCAGAGCCGCTCGCGATGACGTTGTCGTTGTGGGGGCACCACGCGATGTCCAGCACCGGGCCCTTGTGTCCGCCCACAAGTGGGTGATCCGCTGGGATACGTCCAACCTGAAACGATCAGTTTATTGTTAAGAGAAAGGTTCATTTTACTGTGTTTTGTGGCGGGTAAGGCTAGCTGTCACCACTTGATAGTCATTCAATTTTGAAATCCTATACATACATACATATACAACGGAACGGTACCTGCTACGAACCTGACAAACATCTCTAGCTTTCTCCACATTTATTCACCCTTTCATGCATGCTCGTTGTTTTTGGATGGATCTGACCTGAAGTGCGATTTTTGAACATCATACGAGCGAATCGGCAGTAGAAAGATGCATAATCTCCATAGTAATTTTGACATTTTCTACTGCCGAGTCGATCGTATGATGTTCAAAAATCGCACTTCGGGCCCTTTTTAAGCACGTCGCCATTTGGTCAGTACATGTACGTCTAAGCCGTCCCCTTCCTATGCAAGAGTGAATATTGCTACAACAGGAAGCAATGTAACTGAAAGTTTTAGCAGTTTTTTTGAATTCCCCGAAAGGGTTTCGCGGTTAATGTATAACAATACTCTAGCGTCTAGCTAGACTACCCGGTTGGTGTAATGGTTACCACGCCGTACAGCTGAACCAGAGGTCCTGGGATCAAATCACGGTTCGGTCATGGATGTTACATGGTTGTGCCGTTGTTGTATGATATCCATAATAAGACTTGTGCTCATGTTTGGGATCATTACAATGTATGTGCCTGTGCCTTATTTATACATATACAAATGTTATTCCATACATTTAGCCTTAATCGCTGCGTCATGCATATTATTCGGCTATTCAACGACAGATAGCATTGAAGTTAATCAGCGTATCTAATTGATACTGGACTTGAACTTGACGCAAAACCTGATTAGCCTTTATGTGATATAAATAACAATATTTGTTTTATATGCGGCGAATTCACTGTGATTTTAGAAACCAAAAAAGTGACATCTAGGGGATGAGTCCAAAATCTGATAGATCTCATCTTCATCATCATCAGCCTATAAATGTCCCACAGCAGGGCACAGGCCTACCCTCAGAGAGAGTGATATATCTTGTCATCTATAATTATATTATAACCCACGACGAGAACTCCTGCGTGTCAAAAATGCGTATATATTTTCCTAGACGAATTTCTAAAAGTGAATTTCCAGAGTAGCGGTACCAGCCATTGTAAATCTAATAGTATTGTAGGCCTAGTTAACACAAATGTTGATTGGTATTCCTCATAAACTTAATATACTATACAACGTGTTAATAAATTAAGAAAGTTAAGTTAAGAAACAATAATTTTATTATTTTGATACTTAAAATTTAAAGTTATTCACATTTTAAGTTCTGAGGCAAAAATGATTTGTTATCATTTCAGCAATGAATGAAAGCGCTAACGTACTCATGGATACATTTTTATTATCTTGTTTTGTTAGTAAGTAGGGTGAGTGTGCCCGTGCGGTGGGTTGACATCGAGTTCAGTAAATTTTAAATTTTACGAAAAAATTATCTAAAATTTTGAAAAAAATTACCTATGTTGAAACCATGATAATTCGATTCTGCTCTCGATTCTAAACAAACTGCTTTCTAGACTCTAGTTTTGCGTTAATTCATTAACACGTTGTATAATTATTTCTATAGTCCTACTCTAAGTATTTTAAGATTAATTCAATAATTTATGTTTCTATTGTGACAATTTTTTACTACGGTATTTGTCCCTCGCCCTCTGCATGCAGTTACGACCCACTTGTCTCCTAATATCATTGAGCCATCTTTCTGGTGGGCGGGTTCTACCCCGCGAAAAAGTCTGCCGAAAAACTGCGAGTCGCGCAACGAGAGATGGAGGAGATTGGAGACAGCAATGCTCGGCATCGCGCTGATGCTGATCGGTCTTGGATGTGGTAGCCACTATAGAACGCCGGAAGTGGAGACGGACAGGCCACGTTGCTCATATGGATACTGAGCGTTGAAGAGCACTGGAGTGGAGACCCAGAGAACTAACCTCGACCAATTAAAAGATAATTAAAATCAAACGGTCCCGTTTTATTTACATTTAAAACTTTCACAAGTCTAGATGCTAAGCAATACGGAGAAAGTGTTCATTAACGCAGCAATTAGCAGTGAGCAATTAGTGCGCACTAGCTTTTGACTGCGGCTTTGTACGGCCAGCTGCAGCTTTAAGCCGGCCAGACATAAGAATTTTTCTATCGGAAAATCCCGCCAACCAATCAGAATCGTCCTAAGCGTCCGACAAAAAAGACATCAATGGATTTGGTCCAAAACATGAAAGAGCCGGCCAAAAAAAATAAAACTTACAGCTACAGCTTTCATGCCATAACAATAAATACATAGACGGACAAGTTGAACAAGTTCTAACAGAATATAGCATTAGTTTTTGATGGCCGGCACTTTTACATTTGGACCAAAAATGTATGAATCGCCGATGATGTCTTAAGGTGTATGCACGACGTGCCTTCCAACGAGCGTTAGAATTTTTCTATTAGAAATACCTACTACCCGGGCGAATTAACTTGACACCTGGCTCGTACGTGGCTCGGAATTCGACACCCATCCTGCTACCCCCCGCGGGACCCCGCCGTCGCCGTGCGAGGCCGTAGCATCTCAGTTACCGTTGCACTTGTCCCTGCGCTTTAGCATTTTCGAGTTATTCTTTCCGATTTTTCCGAGTTCTTTATACCGAGCCACGTGCGAGCCAGGTGCCAAGTTAATTCACCCGGGTTGTATCTCGTAACGTAATACAGGGTGTAACAAAACACCCTAGTAATACTTAAGGGGGTGCTTCAGACCATCAAACTGAACAACTTTTACTATGGAGCCAACATCGAAATAGCGAAAAAAAATCCGCTCTTTCATACAAAACTGCAGTACCGTCTCGACTCAAATGTATGAAACGGCAGATTTTTTTTATTCTTTCTCGACGTTGGCTCCATAGTGAAAGTTGTTCAGATTGATGGTCTGAAGCACCCCCTTAAGTATTACTAGGGTGTTTTGTTACACCCTGTAGAGATCTAGTAAGATACTTATTTAATGCCTGAATTTTTTTAACTGTATATTTTGTTTAAAAATGGTAGCGCGGCTCACTTTCAGCATACCTACAGTTCTCGGGTCACTGGTCAGATTGATTGGACAACCCGGATTTTTACAATTACCGCCAGTGTAAAAACACTGACGTCAAAAAAACAGACCAAAATGCCTAGAGTGCGATTTTTAAAAGTCACACGTTCAAAATCATAATCGAATAATGCATAATCCCCATAAAATTTTTGTCATTATATCAGTATTGTATTATATCTGGTTTCCTAACTTAGCTCAAAAAGATTCGTCAGTCAGATCATGTCAGATAGACGCTTGTACTGCCATCACATACAAAACTTTTTATTCAAGAAAAGAAAACTACACTGAAATCTCAACTATAAAATATTAAAAATAAGATGTTCAGTGATACTTCTCGACACAAAAGTTTTTGGCGCCAACAGCGGGCTCGTAAGTAGGTCACATTAGCGCCAGATGACTTCTCATGTGTTTATGTGAAATGTGCGGAAAGTGGGCGGAAAGATACTCGGGTTGACGACAAATCAAACAGTAGCGGGATGCAGGGAGCCAAAAATCATTGAGATATTCAGTACGACCAGCCTGCGTAACATAACAGAGGTGAGAGCGACACAGGTCACTTCTAAACATCTAATTTGAGTGAGATACTATGGAGATAACCGCCAATTAGACGTTTAGAAGTGACCTGTGTCGCTATCACCTCTGTCATGTTACGCAGGCAGGAAAATATTTACGCTCGTCAATCTTCATTTGCACAGAGTCCCCGACTAAACCCGAAGTCATTTATTATTATTAATCAAAGGGTGCAAAGTCGGATAGCAGCGAAAAGGGCGCGAAAGCAAGGAAGCCAATAGCGTAAACGGATCATGAAGGTGGTGTATCCTGATTGGTGAATATAATTTCGCGCAGTATTATGTCAACTGCGCAGGTAGGTACACCGGTAAGACTTATAAACCTGCGCCCGCGGCATGGCGGCGCGATAAAGCGCTATCGCGCGCTAGCTCTCTTTCTTTTTGCGCGCGAACGAACGAGTTAGCAGGCGCGATAAAATGTTTATCGAGGCGTCATGCCGCAGGCGCTGGTAATACTACGTACTAGAGTAGAGGAGCACCGGCGTGCGACGATTAAATCTAGCAATGAGTCGCTCAATCGATCACGTCATCATTAAATTGAAGCGCTGCCATTGGTGGATATGTCCTCGTACGCCGTCACAGATTAACTAGCCGCCTCGCTGTCTCGCACATATCGGTAGCAACGACCCGATGTCTCTGCCTACCCCCGTGAGATAATGCTGTCATCATCAGACTATATACGTCCCACTGCATGGCACAGGCGTACCCTCGAGGGTGTATGGGCGTCAGTCCACCACGCGTGCCCAATGTAGATTGGTGGACTACACACACGCATCAGAATTTGTTCTTCAGCATAAGCAGGTTTCCTCACGATGTTTTCCTTTACCGTTTGAAAGCAGTCTGATTTACGTACGTTCATCAATCAATCAATAATGGTACATGGTTGGTAATGGTTAGAAAAACTCGTAGTCTTCTTCTAATCGTGTGGGCAGAGCCTTGGCGTCAGAGTTTTTTCAGACCGCCTTATGGCCTCTGACGTGGTTTTTATGTAACGACTACTACCACCAGAGATAGTAGCCGGGACCAACGGCTTAACGTGCCATCCGAAGCACGGACTCATTTTTCTTTTCAGACAATCAGGTGATTCAGCCTGCAATGTCCTAACCAACAGGGGAAAAACGCACAAATTGACATATAACTAGGTGTTCCCCATGGCAATCGAACCCACGACTTCCGTGTCGAGAGTCCTATGCTCTTAACCATTGGACCACGGAGGCAGTTATACAGTAGATAGGTACATATCGGGTATCGACCGTGTGGATTTGAACTCGAGTATCCATACTTCTCCGCAACGCGCCACCGACGCTCTCGAATACGCTGTAAGCATATGTATTTATGTATCCCTCAAAATTTCAAGCAAACCCTGGCCCAAACATTGGCCAAACGTGTTGAGTCACAATGTTTACGATTGTACTATACTAAGCCAGCACAGATGGCGTGACGCCAAATATCTGCTATTATAGCTCGCTGCATTCTGTAGACCACTGTCGACTCGTTTGTTAGCAACTTGTTTTGTATGTCTTTAAGGCGTATGTCCAGCAGTAGACGTGAGATGATGAAGTTGTAAGGGTCCCAAGGATGTGACGCCTAGTCTAGGCTCCAGGTTACATTACCCAATCAAACTACAATCGCTATTAGTGAGAAGGGCACCTTTTATACCCTTCTCACTCTTTTCAGTATTTTTTTTGCATGGCATTTTTAAGTGCAGTATTTAAATTATGTATATATCGGGACCATAAAAATTTTAACAAAAAATTAAAACCGCCTTCAAAAAAACTAAAAAGTTAAAAAATAATATTGCAGCCGATGACTTTTTCGTTCGCATCATAAGAACATTAAATTGTTTCATCGAAGTCGCTGTCAAGCCGGTACGATTCGGAACAGGGCTTGCATTAGTTTTTTGGCTTGGCTTGACACCGACTTCGATAAAACAATTTAATGTTCTTATGATGCGAACGAAAAAGTCATCGGCTGCAATATTATTTTTTAACTTTTTAGTTTTTTTTAAGGCGGTTTTAATTTTTTGTTAAAATTTTGTTTATTTCACAATTTTCAGTGGTGAATTCATTAGTTCGACTAAGATATTAGTTATACACGCAAATGGTACATCGATATGAAGCGTATTTTTCAATCGCCGATGATTTGCCGTCAATTTTTGAGGAGTTCTATTGTGTAGCTCCGGGATGCATCATCAGATCCTAGTTTCCTTATCATGGTACCACCGTCGGGATATCTCCTTTCCAACAAAAAAAGAATCATCAAAATCGGTTCATAAACGACGAAGTTATCCGCGAACACACATAAAAAAAAAAAATATATACGGTCGAATTGAGTAACCTCCTTCTTTTTTGAAGTCGGTTAAAAATGGACCACCCCATTGAGTACGTGCGACGCATCGCACCGCAACGAGTATGTGCGAGGTAGGCTGGGTGTACGTGACATTGCAGATAAGCTTCAAGAGCATAGGCTTAGGTGGTTTGGACACGTGAAACGAAAGCCACCCGAATACGTAGGAAATATGGCACTGAAATTGTAGATTCCAGGACAGAGACCAAGAGGACGTCCGAAGACTAGATGGATGAACACAGTTCGTAGTGATATGAATATGACCGAGTGCAATGTCTTTGAAGACGACGTCAGAAATAGGGCAAGGTGGAGAGAACAGACGCGGAAGGCTGACCCCACCACTATATGGGATTAAAAGTCAAGAAGAGAGAGAGAAAATGGACCACCCCACTAGTTCCCGTGGGTGGCGTATGATGCGAATCAGGGATAAGGACAAAAGGATAGCCACCTATTTCTGCTTGAAATATCATTTCATTTTGAAATATTAAATATACCTACTAAGGGCAAGACTTGCCATGCCTATGAATCACAGCTTTAACACGTTAACTACTGACAACCTATCTCGTAGGTCCTATGACCGATCCCGCGGTGCGCATTCCCGCCTGGTAAGAAGTCCAGATTGTATTGCGTTCCGCGGTGTTAGCACACGTGTTGTGTCGTTGTTTTGAACTTAGCGGAAGGTGGTATGTAAGTAGTTAAGTACTTCATCATCATCATCATCAGCCTATAAAAGTCCCACTGCAGGGCACAGGCTTACCCTCAGGGAGGGTGTATGGGCATTAGTCCACCACGCGTGCCCAGTGCGGATTGGTAGACTTCACATAAACATCAGAATTTCTTCATCAGTGTATGCAGGTTTCCTTACGATGTTTTCCTTCACCGTTTGAGAGCAGTCGGTCGGTATTACGTAGATAAGTTAGAAAAACTAAGTATTTACTTGGTAGATAGTCTTATCTATTTATAACGTCACGCCTCTTTGACACTGGGGTATGCAGAGACCAGGCTCGCCATTTCTTTCGCCTTTTTTACATCTACAGGGTGTTAGGGTAAACAGTTGCATTACTGTAATGGGTGATTGTACCCATGATACTGAACAACTTTCCCTAACCTATAGGAAACTCAGATTCTTTTTTGGATTTTCCATACTAAATGCAATCAGCTGATCGAACGTTTGTATGAAATGTAAATTTTTTTTCGCGAATTTCCTATAATTTTCTTAGGGAAAGTTGTTCAGTATCATGGGTACCATCACCCCTTAAAGTAATGCAACTGTTTACCCTGTTACTCTGTATACATCGGTTCATACATGCCCGCTGGGTTTGAGTCATAGATCCTAATAACGTAGTAGTATTTGGATCTATGGTTTGAGATTACCTACCGCACCTAACCCTCTCCTGAAGGAGAGGGTTAGGTGCCATTTGATCAGAATGCGTCCTACGAGGGCGCCCTCTACCGGCACTTCCATCCAGATTACATCTTCTGTCTTTTATCCTCTCCACATGATCAAACCAACGAAGCATATACTTTTACAATAGTTGATGATCACAGTTTTACGGAACACGTCATTTCTCTGAACAATATATTTAGATCATTATTAGGTCATCTCATGGTACCCAAGTGTTTCATACCATCGTAGTTTTTTATACGATCATTGGATGCGTCACTAACGGGTAAGGTTCCCTTCTAAAGAATGTGTGTATGTAATGTATTAAATAATAATTATTATAGATATTATGTATGATTATAATATGTTATGTATTACCGAGACGGCTCTCAAACGGTGAAGGAAAACATAATGAGGAAACCTGCATACGCTGAAGAAGGTATTCTGATGCGTGTGTGAAGTCTATCGTTCCGCATTGGGCAGCCTTGAAAGCTGTGCCCTAGAGGGGCACATATAATCTTATCTTATCTTGTTGTGAGGGCTGGCAAGCCAGCAACACCCAGCAACATCGACCCAGTGGGATCTTTTGTGTTAGCCCCAGTACTTACTTACGTAGTAGTTACTTTCTTCACCCTTCAAATACATGGTCAATGAAGGAGGCAATACCATTGAGGGGAAGAAGCCTAAGATCTCCCGGTTTTGGATATCCATCACCGAGGAGGCACATGCGTTTTGCCGCCAAGACATCACAGTCACAGAGAATGTGCTCCATGGTCTCCTCATCCTCTCCGCACGCTCGGCAGCTGGGATCCAGGGTGAGTTTCATCTTGTGCATCATCGTGCCTGTGGCGTAGTGCCCAGTGAGGGCTCCGACGATGGCACGAGCCTTGCTCCTGCTGTTGTTCAGTATGAACTTTGAGACACGAGTTGTCGCATTGCTGATAAACGCATGGCACATATAAGCTGATGATGATGAAGATATTTGCAAAACATTAATTGAGAGCGATTAGGATACGTTATGAAAAGCATTGAGACTCTTGGTCACCGGTTTTGCACGCATCACTTAAAAACTACTGAACCGATTTGACAAAAGCATGTGGCTTAGTTTGGGTTAAAATTTAGGCTCTATTTCTTTGCAATCTGGTTATTCATTCAAAAGTTAAAGTACGTTTTATTTTTGACGATGCGTGTCGCAGATCTGAAGTTTGTTCTTTCTTATGCATTTTTTAAAAGTAATTAATTAATGACAACAATTATGAACATAAGATTGATGAACATACTTGGTATACCAAAAGACATTGCCCACGTGACGAAGTGTATTCGTTTCGGGTCGTTTCGCAGCTGGCGAATGAGTATGATCAAAGAACACAAACAAATCGTATGATAGCTGAAATTATACACAGGATAGGAGGAATATCGTGCTTCCCAAGGAAATGGAAATTATCCTTTTCTATCGTGGCATCATCACTACATAGTATAAAACAAAGTCGCTTCCCTGTCTGTCTGTCCCTATGTATGCAGATCTTTAAAACTATACGCAACGGATTTTGATGCGGTTTTTTTTAATAGATAGAGTGATTCAAGAGGAAGGTTTATATCAGTATTGCACCCGTGCGAAGCCGGGCGGGTCGCTAGTTTATTATAAAATTCAAATTTACCAGTTTTGAGGCGAAACGGGATTGGGCGTTTTCTATCGATCTATCGATAACCGGCAAGGTACGAAATAACCGTAACTAATAGATTCGTGGAAAGTGTTCAAATTCCTCACGGATTTAAAATCTCACGGTAACATTGCACACGGGTGCGGGTTCGGCGCATGCGTGGGCGCACCCTCAGTTTCCGCCTGTTTTGCTATTTTCCGAATTATTGCTCAACATGCCGGCAAAAATAGATTTGTAAATTATTATTACAATATAGTTGACTTGATATCAGTATTTTGACTTTCTACAGTCAATATATTTACGAAAATATTTTATATGTTCGAAAAAATTTGTCTCTCTTTCCCAAAAACAGTGACGTTCATAATTACAATACAAGAAATAAAAATAAAATAAGTATTCCCACATTTTCGACTCAGTAAAGTCAACACATCTTTCATGCGGCACTGTATACGCTTTTATAATAAGATACCAGAGGATATTCTAAACTTACCAGACAAAAAGTTTAAGTCTCATGTTAAACAAGTCCTCTGTAAAAAAGGTTACTATAAACTCGATGATTATTTGAATGACCAAAATGTCTGGTCTTGACAATTTTACACTATGTAATGCAATCAAAGACATATAATCTATGAATGCAATATTGTATTTTAATTGTACTTTGTACATTTTGTTTTGTTTAAAAGACTGATGTGTGTTGTAGAGTTTCTGGCCGCATCTTCTCTCAACGGAACACCTTCCGACGCGGTGGTAGAGTCAAAAAATGACGTCAAAAAGCTATCTATATGATATTAATATGAATAAAAAATTTTGAATTTTGACTAGTATTGGTCTTAGTTTGACCTGGCTTTAGGGGAGGTCTCGTCGTGGGAGGTGACTTCTTATCGGTTAATAAAGTTATGGTAGGTAATTTATAATTTTTCATTCGTTTAAGTTTAGTTGTCAGTTTATTGGTAGCTGTGTCCTTCGTACAAGCTCACAACTAGATAGGAACTGATGCAGCATTTTATATGCCGCATAAAAAAAGATTGAGTGAACCGATTTCGATGAAATAAAAACTAAAAGATGATGCTCAAACTGAAAGAGACTGAACTTGCGTCTGGCCAAATTTTTACCTAAAGACAGGAAATATACTAAGCATTATTATAACAAGAAAATCTTTAAATATTTTATGGGAAATATTTAAATAATCTTAATTTAAAAAAAGACATAGGTTGTAAAACACCCTGGCAAAAAATTACTATAAAATTGTATTTTATTTTCAAACCCCCATTCCCATAAAGCTAAACATTTAAAGGGATTCAGGCTACGAATAAGAATAACTATGGAAGAATAACTCTAAACAAAAGCAACATAATTTTTGGCACCCTTTGAAAAATGAAATTTTGTATGAGTTTTGGCGGCAAGGTGTAGTTTTTTAACCGACTTCAAAAAAGGAGGAGGTTTCTCAATTCGACCGTATATATATATATTTTTTTTTTTTATGTGTGTTCGCGGATAACTTCGTCGTTTATGAACCGATTTTGATGATTCTTTTTTTGTTGGAAAGGAGATATCCCAAGTGAGGTCCCATGATAAGGAAACCAGGATCTGATGATGGATCCCAGAGATATCGAGGGGAACCTTCGAAAATCGTAGTGCCGACTAGTGCGTTTGTTAATTTAAAGCACTACTATTAAATCGAACTAATGAATTTGCCACTGAAAATTGTGAAATAAACAAAATTTTAACAAAAAAATTAAAACCGCCTTCAAAAAACTAAAAAGTTAAAAAATAATATTGCAGCCGATGACTTTCCCGTTCGCATCATAAGAACATTAATTTGTTTTATAGAAGTCGGTGTCAAGCCAAGCCAAAAAATGCAAGCCCTGTCGCGAATCGTACCGGCTTGACAGCGACTTCAATAAAACAAATTAATGTTCTTATGATGTGAACGGGAAAGTCATCGGCTGCAATATTATTTTTTAACTTTTTAGTTTTTTTAAGGAACAAATTTCGAACACTGTGTACTTTTTTTGGGGTCACTTTTTGAGCTTGATTTACATTTCTATACATTCTTATTCGTAGGATTCAGGCCAATATTTTTGGTAAATGAATGGTGATGGATGAAGTATCTTCAGCCTGGTTTTGGGCATAGTCCTTTACTTCAAATAAATACCTATGGTTTTCTGAAACTTCCCAATTGGTTCTATAGTTTTTACACGATGCGTGTACATCAAACTGTAAAAGACTGCTTTGGTGGTAAGGGTAACCAATGTGTGAAAAAGACCATAATCTCTACACATATTTCAAAAATTTATATCAAACTCAAATGGCACAATTACAAACGCAAGCAAATAACAAATCTGTCGACGTTCCCGAAAAAAATAGCGCATCTAAAAATAATCAAAACTAATGATTCTATAATTAGAATAATGAACGCAATTAATTTCACGATTGCGTGTCACTACAACCATTGGATTTGTAAAACAGCCAATTTGATGATTTCACGAGACAGTTATGTTGTGATAAGTCATCTGAGGAGTTTGGCCTGATATATTGCTGTACTTGCTTTTGCTTGCGGCTTGGCTCGTGTAGAATTGTTTTCGGTGTAAAATCGTACAGCGCTCTGCGAGTTCAATACAATAATGGATTCAGGATGCTGTTGGGACTGCCCCGATTTTGTGGAGCCTCAGAGATGTTTGCTAAAGCACAGGTGGACTGCACGCAGGCCATTATTCGCAAAAAGGCAGCATCTCTGTTGCGCCGGGTCCGGTTTAGTGGCAATAGAATCCTGAAGGCCATTGTTGATAGTAACCAGTGTCCATTGCTGCGACACATGTCCCAAATTACAAGTTCCGTTTTTGTAATTGTTTACTAGTTTTTCATAAGTCTTGTTGCTACTAACACATTGGATCTTTGTTGTCCTTAATAAAACTTCACTACAGATTCGTTATATAACGAATCCTTTGTAGTGAAACGAATACGAATATTCGTATTCGCTGAACATGAAATATGGCGTAATAAATATAATCCAAAAATCCTTTACTATTTAGAATTATTGTGGCCGCATGACTCAAAAACTACTAAACCGATCAGGATGGGGCTTCTACAAAAGAATCATCATAATCATGGGCATTATTTCATCTAAGTATATGTTTCAAACAGCCAGCGTCTGTTTGGTTAAGACACCGACGTTCTTGGCTGTATTAAGCCAATTCGGGAGCGACAATCCCTGCCGCATTTGCGGCACTTGTGCTGTGTGTGGGTTGGTGCAGGAGCCTGTTCGTCCCTGTGTCTTTTGGCTCGCTTTACGACTAGAGATTCGAACCAGACTTCATCGTGGGCTGCTTAATTTAATGAACATTTAGTTTTTATTATATCGCAATCGCTTTACTCAATCACAACGTCGTCGACCGGAGTCTAAGTAGATAAATTGATCAGGTGGATAGGTCTATTCGACCATTAGAAAGTATTTTATGGAAGCCAGGTGAAATCCCTTTTTATTCTTGATTCTACCGCAGAGTACTATATTCTACTCATAACTTTTGTCACCGAGTCACGTTGCAGGGACTGACCCGATCACACGTCTCGCGTGGTTACGCGCGTCGCGTTTTTGCCTGCCACGAGGCTCCGCCATCCTCAGTCTCTTCTTGTTCTTGTCCAAAAACAATCCCTGAGATTGGGATAGATTCTCCCATAAAATACTTGACACTGGCGGAAATGCAGTGCTAACGCACAAGCAAGTGTCCATTTAATTATTAAAAAAAAAACACTTTTGTCACTTTATTTCAGAAGTCTGCGCGTACGAAATCACATATGCCATAAGAACTAAATAAACACACGACCATATCCCTGTCGAGATCGTCAGAAACTTAGCTACAACTGCAAACCATCTCATACGGGAATAGAATATAGGTTAATGCGTGTTTAAGAAAGATGTGTCAGAATAGCAACAGGTGGTCTGTAAAATATCTGAAATCCTAAGTTCATAACCAATATTGAAGTATGCTTCCGGTCTACAATGGACAACCCCATTACTTCCCGAGGATGTCGTACGTGGAGATTAATAGATAAGGTTTCTTATGCAGTGTTATTATGCGAAAGGCTACCTAGAAAATCTATCAACAGTCAAATCAAAGTAATATCACATAGATAGTTTTTGGGTAATTTTTTTAACTGCACCACCGGTTCTGAACTTTTAACGTTGAAGAGAAGATGCGGCCAGGACCTCTACAAGAAATTTACCTTCCCATCTAAAAACCTCTTTCTTTACACTCCTGATTTGAGAATTCTAACTAAAATTAGACTTTTTCAGTCAGAAATCTCGCGTCGTCACGTCCCAAATATCCTTGCCAGTGCAAAAGATGTCAAGTTCGCGGCCTCTACCACTGAAATTGTCTATAAACATTGTTGTTAAATTAACACCCGTTTTCGTACAGCTATTTTCTCTACAAGTCCCTTGAAATAACTTTTACTCTTAACACATAAGGTTTAAAACGTCTTGATGGTTGAGACAGGGATTTATAGCTATGCAGTCATAGTCGAGTCAGAAATAGCCCAAGGTAATTGTTAATATGGGAGTGAGTAGGAAATGTATGTTTATCTCATTCAATGTGGATACGATACGCTAATCTGGGAATAGATATCATATTGATAGGTAACGGTTTGATTTTGGTCCAATGTTATAGTTGATAAGGGTAGAAATAGAAATGGTTAGATCATTCGGACGAAAGAATATATGGTCGGATGCTATTTCAATATTAGATTTAGCATTGCATATGACTTACGCTGAGGGCGTACTCACAGATATTCGACGGCCCGGTAGCTCAGTCGAGGGTCGCGGGTTCGAATCCCGTACGGGACAAATATTTGTATGTAATATTTGTACCCGAGTCAGGGATGTTTATATCTACAGGGTGAAATTGATATCATTAGCATCCTTTGAAACTAAGAGTCTACCCATCAAACTGAACAACTTTGACTATGGGAGCAAACTGATCGGAGCAAAAACAAAATCAGCTGTTGTGTTGCATTCATTTGAGTAGAGTAGGCATTGCAGTTTAGTATGGAACAGCTGATTATTTTTTTGCTCCGATCTGTTTGCTCCCATAGCATAAGTTGTTCAGTTTGATGGGTAGACTCTTAGTTTAAAACAATGATGTTAACTTCACCCTGTAAGTCCTCTGCCTACCCCGCTGGGAAAGTGGTGTTGTAGATAGAATATACATTTAAAAGGTTACATAATATGTGACATTAGGTAAGAATGCATCATAATTATTAGTAAACATTAACACAATAGCGAAGTTTTCCCGCGTATTATGACACCGCCATTGTTCCCGTATCGATGCCGTGGCGCAATACAATTATATCTATAGATAGAGACATATAATCCCGCGTATTAGAATAATTTCAAACTTATTTCGATAACTGTAAGGGTTGTAATGATCAAGGGACAATATCCCCATTTCTTTTTGTGAGTGTCATATAAGGCTACCTGTACCGGCGCAGTTGGCCAATTTTAATAGCGCGCGTAATTACATTGACCAATCAGGATGAGCCACCTTCAATGCCTTGTCACGATTGGCTAATTGTTTTCGCTGCTATCTGACTTTGCTAAACGACTTCGGGTTTTGTCGGGGACTCTGTGCAAACGAAGATTGACGAGCGTAATTATATTCCTGGTCGTCAGATTATCCCCAATAGATACCGCATACAAGGCCGACGCACGCCACACATCTATGATTTTGCACTGATATAAGCAACGCGAGGAAATAGTGCGAACTTGAATTGGCCAATCACGTTGCATTATTTCGTGCCCCGCTCCCCGCACCTACCGCTAAAAATGGTGACTTCGGGCCTGTAAAAAATTTTCGTCATGCGGTAATCTTTGGGGGTAATCTGTGTACGATAGTTTTAATAGGAGCGTGCTGGGTCAGGGGTCCCCAAACGACCGCCCGCGGGCCAATGGGCACCACCAATCCGGCCAGCCCTATGAATAATTCTACACTACTGGAGTGCGATTTTTGAAACTCATTCTGTGAACTCAGCAGTTGAAAATGTCAATATTACTATGGAGACGTGCATCTTTCTACTGCTGATTTGACTTTAAAAAATCGTACTCCAGGAGTGCGATTTTTGAAAGTCAAATCAGCAGTAGAAAGATGCGTATCTCTCTACATTTTCAACTGCTGAGTTCAACGTATGAGATTCAAAAATCGCACTCCTGACCCTCTAGCATGATTTCTATACTTGCGCGCAACTCGGCTTTTTTCCATACTTCAAGTCGCGGCAAGCGCGGCTTTCGCTCTCCGAAAAGCGCGGGAACAGGTTATTTTCTATGCAGCGAAGGCGCGTCGCGCGCGTGTAGAGAAATCATACTAGACATGCTGGTACAACTAGATGCAAGACACCATTTTCTTATTTAACAATACAGTTTCATTGTTGCCTTTATCAAATGTTAATACATAGAAACATTGACTATGTATTTTGTAATGCCAATCAAACTATTTTAATACCTAATTCAAAGCACGAAGGTGTGTAATGAAATGACTAATGACTCACATTGCAGAAACGCTCATTAAAGTTAATCCTCCATCAAATCTCATGATGTCACTTTTTGTCTTGTTGACATAATAAAAGCTAGCAAGAGATTGAATGGAGGATTATCTTTAATAATCGTACATGCAACCGGCGGTAAATAAAGAAAGAAAGAAATGTCATTTATTTTTAACCGACTTCAAAAAAGGAGGAGGTTTCTCAATTCGACCGTATATATATTTTTTTTTATGTGTGTTCGCGGATAACTTCGTCGTTTATGAACCGATTTCGATGATTCTTTTTTTGTTGGAAAGGAGATATCCCAAGTGAGGTCCCATGATAAGGAAACCAGGATCTGATGATGGATCCCAGAGATATCGAGGGGAACCTTCGAAAATCGTAGTGCCGACTAGTGCGTTTGTTAATTTAAAGCACTACTATTAAATCGAACTAATTCAAATTCAAATTCAAAATTCAAATTCAAAATAATTTTATTTCAGACAAAGTCCATAGATTGTTAGTATACATAAACTTAAAAACTATATTAGTACAGTATTATCAACTTGTAGTCCTATACCTACATAGCCTATTTTCTGATAGAGGGGGCAGCGGAGAGGTGTAGTTTCGTCCAGTGCCTCCAGATGGGACAGTGTGGCCGGTTTGAAATGGTGTTCAGGAGACTGTTGGCGCTACTTTGGACGCGACGCATCAGGGAGGCGACTCTACTGCGTATTATGGCGTGAAAGGAAGTCACACTTGCCGCCGCGAACATCCCTGACGCGCTGCAAAACCTCGGAAGCCCCATCAGCATCCTGAACCCATTATTATACTGGATACGCAGAGCATTGTAGGCTCTCTGCGTATAGCTGACCCACAGGCTGCACGTGTACATCGACTGGCAAAAAGCTCTGAAAAGTGTACGCTTTACCTCCTCAGTGCATCGTGCAAACCTGCGTGCCAACATATTACAGCGCACCGTCAACGACCTGCGCTCCCGCTCCATGTCAGAGTTGTCCTTAAGGTCATCGGTGACCCAGTGTCCCAAATACTTGAACTCGTTCACCTTTACAAGTGGCGGGCCAGCAATAGTGATGCCAGGGATGTTATAGCATTTATTTCCTGCTTTGAAAGCAAGCAGTACACTCTTGCTTGCATTGTATTTGAGACCATGAGTCACCGCATACTCCTCGCAGACCCTTAAGAGCCTACGGAGGGCATTGATTGTCGGGCTTAGCAGCACCATGTCATCGGCATAGCTCATATTGTTCATAGATGTTACGTCAATAGAGCAGCCCACCTTGGTGCTGCTAAGCTCCACAATCAGCTTGTTCATGTACAGGTTGAAAAGACGGGGCGAGCTCAACCCTCCCTGCCTCACCCCGCACTCCAACCTGTACACATCCGAGAGTGATCCAGCCCATTTTACATAATTGCACTGCTTGCTGTACCAATATTTCAAGATCCCTATCAGTTCCTTCGGGAGCGTCGTATCCTCTGAAAGCTTGTTCCACAGTATGTCATAAGACACTAGGTCGAACGCCTTAGACAGGTCCAGGAAACACGCAAAGACCGGGGTTTTTCTATCCGTATAATACTGGACTGTATGTTTGAGACACAGGATAGCTGACTCTGTAGATAGAGCCGGCCTAAATCCAAACTGGGCGTCATGAAGCTCTACATGTTCTTCCATCCGTCTGTCTATCACACAGTCCAGTACCTTAGCGATCACCGTGGCTAGCGATATTGGTCTGTAGTTGTTCCTGTCTGAGGCGTCCCCCGTCCTATTTTTAACAATGGGAACTACTATGGTTTTCATTAGATTGTCCGGCAGATATGAATGGCCTACGCAAAGAGAAAAGAACATGGCAAGTACTCTCGGTAGGTGTACACCCGCATGTTGCAAATGCTCAATGCTTAAGTGGTCATGATTAATAATGAATTTGCCACTGAAAATTGTGAAATAAACAAAATTTTAACAAAAAAATTAAAACCGCCTTCAAAAAACTAAAAAGTTAAAAAATAATATTGCAGCCGATGACTTTTTCGTTCGCATCATAAGAACATTAATTTGTTTTATAGAAGTCGGTGTCAAGCCAAGCCAAAAAATGCAAGCCATGTCGCGAATCGTACCGGCTTGACAGCGACTTCAATAAAACAAATTAATGTTCTTATGATGCGAACGAAAAAGTCATCGGCTGCAATATTATTTTTTAACTTTTTAGTTTTTTTTGTTTTTTTGTCTTGTTGACATAATAAAAGCTAGCAAGAGATTGAATGGAGGATTATCTTTAATAATCGTACATGCAACCGGCGGTAAATAAAGAAAGAAAGAAATGTCATTTATTTTGATCTCCCTATATATTTCAGTAGAGTTGGTTCTATATTGTTTCGTTTTCTTGTGTGGAAGAAGAATAAATAAAGTTTTATATTTTCTGTGCATTCAATATAGAATCCATTACTAATTATTATCTATAAGGCAAGCGTAAGTGGAAATGTTGGAAGGGGACGGCCTAGACGTACACATACGGACCAAAATGGCGACGTGCTTAAAAAGGGCCAGTTCAGGTCTAACCGAAACCGACGAGCATGAACGAAAGGACTTATGAATGTGGAGGAAGCTAGAGAGGTATGTCAGGATCGTAGCAGGTGGCGTTCCATTGTCTCTGCCTACCCCAGTGGGAGACAGGCGTGAGAATATGTATGTATGTACTAATTATTAGACTTTGTATTTGTATATCAAATGGTCAATGTCTGTGTTCAATGCATTGTTGATAAAATTGTTTGGTAATGAATAGTTACTGGACTGTACGAGATAAGACTTGATTACTTACTAACTTAGTAACTTACTACTGTATGTTCTTTATTTCATTGTATTTATTTTGTATGTACCTACCTTATGTTAATTTTTTTTTATGGTAAACACCTTTTTACTAGATTTTGTTATGGGATCTGACAAAAATTGATAAAAAGGATTGCAATGCATAATTATCACTTTGAAAAGCCTTTATCATCTCCACTATTGGAGCAAAAGATTCGGAAGGCCTAGCATGACGCGCGCGACAGTATTATTCCGCGCCTTTTCTCCACGCCAGAGTAATGAGGCGCGTCATTGCTATGTTGCACTACCATGTTTGCCTCACTGGTTAGGATGTATGTGCTTTGTGGCACAACAGGGGGCCTAGCATGCCACCCCCGAGAAAAGGAGAAAAAACGAGGCTTGCCCGTCTTTGTTACTTTGCATATGCGAAAATGAGTGTGACTGTAATTTTTGTCATTTTGTCACTTAGTCTTCCGTAGCATGCTAATCATGAGATACAAGCTGTCTCGGTACTGTAAATGGGGTGGTCACAATAGAAAAGCTACAAGGTTTTGCTACAAGATTCTGATCATTCTACAACCTAACTATGTTTTTAAGCAATGTCTGTAATTATTTGTATATTAATTCAATATGTTATTATCTTTATCAACAATTGTGGAAGCAGGAACAGGATGTTCATATTTCAATTCACAATTATTATTGTTTCCTGTATAAAAATATGCTCACGACTATATTCCCCGAGGGGATAGTCAGAGATATTCTGAATCAATCCACATTTCGCCCCTGCACGACAGGCCACTGGACCACCATGGCTGATTATAAACTTTGACGTATATTTGGTCTGTTTTCTGTCAGCTAGTAAAAAAAGCTTTTAGGAGCTCTTTTCGTTCTGCTATTTTTAAAATGTTAATTGTTTATCTAGTTCTGATATAAGATATCAATGGCTGTAGCAAACAATATTAGGATCATAGCAGGTGATCAATATCATCCCTGCACCTCAATAATGACAAATTTAAATATTATGATAGGTAACCTACACTATTATATACAACTTAAAAGGTATGTCTTCGTTCCAGTATCACACAAAAACTACTGGACTGATTTCATAAAACTTTTTGTGGTTAAAAACGTATGATTAGACTTTAAAAACTTGCTACGATGACAAGTGTAAATGAAGTCACGGGCAAACTCTATTTAATACATAAAGTGCAATTAACAATACTTTAATGGGGCGCAAACAACTTGGCAAAAATCTTGACTGCACAATGAGTTTTTATAACCATAGAGTCATCACGTCATACAATAACAAAGCCTAAACATGGCACATGTATCTAATGTCACCTTTGTATGCATCAGTTATGCCCGGCTGTCATACATTGTCGCTGACATTCCAGTCCTTTCAAATGTATTTGGTCACAAAGCAGTAATGTAAAACAACTGGGCATAACTTAGTGGTCCCGTTAACAGCCCACTGATGCGAAGTCCTCCTTGTATAGAATGTCTTTGACTGCGCAGAACAACATTTGTAGGTGAAATGCTACTGCGCACACTTACCCCTGTTGCATTGGTCAAGTTGTTTGCCGGTACTGTACAAATACTGTTTTTCTAGGTTTGGCACTAATTGTTAGGGTAATTGGAATACATCAATTTCTACTAATATGAAATTTTGAGTTCTTTAAAGTTCACTTTAATTAAATGTGCTCTTCTAGACATTAAATTTTGAATCTAATTTAAAATGCAGTCAGGCACGTACTAACAAGATTTACACAACAGAATCTTCAAAAGTTTTCAGTTTTTATATTAATTTTAATTTTGAGATCTAAAAACCACTCATCTCTCTACTCACTCACTAAGCTAAGATTCGTGTCACTATGCAGCAAGATTTTCTTCACCAAAATAGTGTCAAATTATAACAGAAAATGAACTTGCCTTATTATGGGGTAGGACTATGAAGGCGCCGCCTCCCGCAGACTCGACGATGATGGCAAGGAACTTGGGGTTCACCGCACAGAACGTCGAGTCCCACGAACTCTTCGACACTCTGATATTGTCATAACATTGCTCCCGTTTCATCGCCTGCCCGTATACATGGCGGAATTTCGAACTACGTACCACTCTAAACGACATCTGTAACACCAAAAACGCACGATTCCAACAAAGCAAATAAACAATACGAATTATCTCTGTAATTTCACTTTATAACCTATAAGGTCTGACCTATATTTTGACATTAGTAAAGAGGGAATTATTTTGAACTCACGTTTATTTATTAGAAGAAATATTAAAATTTACACTAGAAAATGCAATGAAATCATTTGAATAAAACTCAATAAAATATAGAAATAAAATTGAGAGCTACTAAGGAGCGAAGGGAGGACGGTTGGGAAAACGAGCAAACTCCATATTTGGTAATGCCTACAGTCACAACATTTACTAGATTTCAATCTCGCGTTTAATAAATGAAAGTACTACGGATTTTATGCTAATTAGATACAAAATTAGTCTAGATTTTATTGAAATATTTTACAGAATTTTAATTGTCCGCTTTTGTACAAAAATTCACGATTCCTTTTGAATACAGACTTTGTTATTTATGAACGCGACTTTCAAACGTCAAATCGACTTTTATGTGGCTACGTTCACAGATGTGTTAATCTTTTGTTTTACTCCACTATCATCATCGTCATCATCATCATCTCAGCCAATGAACGTCCACTGCTGGACATAGGCCTCCCCCAAGGATCGCCATAACTCCACTATGTGGTACCTAAATTAATAAAATTCTAAGAAATTAAATTCTAAAACACACTTACTTTGGATAGTCCGACGTGGGTGACTCCTTTGGATTTGGAACCATCAGAAGTTTCAGCGTTATAGCTGTGGCAGCGTTCTCTCCCTACCCTCTTAGCTATTGGAGCTCGTTTTGTATTAGGACTTTTGAAGCTGCTGTGTCTTTTTACTTCCTTAAAGTAAATAAACTTACAACTATAACAAACTTGCAAATTACTGTGACTTTCTTTTCGTTAACACCAAAATAAGATTTTTTTTTTATTACCACAATATTCAAACTTGATAAAACGTTTATTTAACTGATTGCATGAGACAAATTAAATAACATACCCCGTGTGCGGCTTCCATTATTTTAACTTTAGCTTTAGTAATCTTTCTTCAAACAATTTACCAAGAAAGAGAATCAATTCCCAATGGTTTATAGACGATACCCATTCACAATTTTATTTTATTTAGTTTTTGATGAGGATGAGGGTAGATCAAATTTTTAAGTTTAATCACAATGTTCTTTATTTGACTACAGATTTAATAAAATGAACCTGATATCTGCCTAATATTGTGAAAATTGCTTGTTCACTTGTGCTTCTTCAAATGATATGAATTTTGAAAGAACAATGATTGTTTTAAATTCAACTGATAAACACAATAGATATTTCAATCAACATCGACGCAAGAAAATCGAGCTTACGTTTCTTAGCAAAAAAAAAAACGTGATGGACCAGAAAGAGATAGCATTTACCACTTTATATGGCGTTTGTTCAGTCACTCTTACCACTGACTGTGACACCACTAAAAACTGCATGGGTAGCGTGACAACCCGCGATAGCCGTGATACGGCTTTATCACTGGCTTTATCACGTCTTTTATCTCGTTCATTCGCGCGCAAACGAAAGAGATAAAAGACGTGATAAAGCCGTATCACGACGGCTATCGCGGGTTGTCATGCTACCCGTCATGCCTTATTACAGTTTTTTAAAATAAATCTTGAACGCATCCATAATATTTTTTTTCAACTGTCACATTCCGTTTGACGTTTACTGTCACACCACACACATTATTTGACGTTTTCCATTGGAGCAGTGACGTTTTTCGCAAAAATATTTTCTATTTTTCCTGGCAAAAATACGAAAAGAACTTAATTTTTAAAATGTGTAACTAAATTTGACATCGGTGATCCTTCTATTTAATTTACTTTAAAATGGAACCTACTATTTCAAAGGTAAGAATAATTTTTTTTTGTTTTGTAAAAACAAATTTAATTTTTTGACCAATATTTTTAAACAATCGTTTCCGCGGGTGTGGATAAATGATTATTTGTTAACACCGTGATATTTATACAAATAAGCTTCATATTTAAGTACCTACATTTATTTACAAATAGTTTATACAGCAGTGCAAATAAAATAAAAAGTTTTCAAAAATATCCACTTTTAGAACTGTTATAATAAATAAATAAATACCTCGGACATTGTCTACCTTGTATTTGTATTATGATGACTAGACAATACAAAACTGTGATGTTCTCTGGCAAAAGGGACCTTGTTGCATTGAGGTACCTACAAGAGGCGACACCCAGACAACATTTTTTGTAACGCTCGTTTGAGCTGATGGGCTCTATCTTACTTAGCATGTGCCAAGCGTGTGCCGCACCGCGGCGTCCCTAGTGCATGTCCCGCACTGCTGATCGTGACTGCTGATTTTTGTTTGCGTTGTCTGTTCTATACATAATTATTCAATGCCTTATTGTGGGTTTCAGTTTCTAAGATATATCTATACATTTTCATGTACAGAAATGTATGTAGATTTTGGAACCATTAATAAGGAGTTATGGAGTTATTAATGGTTCCAAAATCTACATACATTTCTGTACATGAATATAGACTGTACCAATATTAATATTCATCATATAAACACACATTCATCTGTTTTTTTGTTTGAGCTACTGCAAAAACTACTTTAAATACCAATTTTTATAGAACTTTTTGTATTTAAAAGCTTATGTTTAGACTTAAAAACAAGTACATAGATATTTATCTCACAATGATTTTGATTACTCAGCTAAATCTAGTAGGTATTACATAAAATTCAAGAAGTTTGTTCTTATGTGATTCATTATGTTAATAACATAATTTCACCTTGACTGCTATCAGAGAAGTGAGCGTACAATAGCTGTGAATGACACCACATTGATGAGGTCATAGGTTCCATTCTGAAATTAAATCTAAACTAAGAATCGTAGGCCTGTGCGTTTGTCTGCTTGTTACATACATAAAGATACATTACATATTAAAGGGGGTGATAAAGACCATCAAAATGAATAACTTTTATTATGTGACCAACTTTGAAATCGGTTTGAAACACCCTGTTTGATATGTAACACATTTAATTGTAGTGTGTATTTCTTTTCCAAAAAGGTGTTCTAATAAAGCTACACCTGAATACACAAAAAAAAAAATCTCATATCTGTATTCTGAATAGCATCTATCGGTCAATAACTGCCTCCTCAACTTAACATCACTGTGTCGTACGAGGTGGATAGAGGTTTCATGCGTACTGTGGAGGGTAGCACTACTCTACTGCTTGGCTGCGAGAGGTTTTCGTTAGTGTCCGACCGAACCTAGTTTTTACAACCGAAACCGAAACCGAAACCGACGTTCGGTTTCTGTTTCAGTTTCGGCCGAATCCGAAACCGAAACCGAAACTTCCTTAAGACATAATTCTTCCCCATTTTTTAGGTTTTGTTCAACGTAGATAGTTGCCAATATGTGTTTTATGTTTACAGAAGCAGTTCATTTTTTGATAATTAACTGATTACTTAGTAGTTTTGTTGTTTTGAAAACAATTATTTCTACTGTAGGTGTAGGTACATGATAGATGTGTACATATCTATCTACCTATGGGGATGGGGTGAGGTGAGGTGAGGTATATTTTAACTCAGAAAAAATCAGTGAAATCAGTCTTTAAAACATCAAATCACGTAGGTGATTTGATTATGTGTGACCTTCTCAGTTTTTTTGATATCTAAAATTTATTTTGTCAAAAATAATTAAACTACCTTTAGTTTCTGCTTCTGCATATTTATAAACATGAACAAAAACACTGAATACAGGGTGTAAATATAAATGCGTTACAATATTGTATATTAAAGGGGATGCTTCAGTCCATCAAAATGAACAACTTTTTGGATGGGGCCAAAATCGAAAACGCAAAAAAATAATCTGCTGCTCCATCGAAAACGTCAACGGCCACTCCACCCAAATGTATGGAACAGCAGATTTTTTTTCGTCTTTTCAATGTTGGAATAGGAATAAGAATCATTTATTGTTTATTGGTGTCATGGATAGTGAAACTTGTTCAGTTTGATGGTCTGAAGTACCCCATAATAATACAGAGTGTTACAAAATAAAAAATAAAAATTTAAAACTTTTAAAGGGGTTGTTTAGAGTCTAAACAACCCCCTTAAAAGTTTTAAATTTTAGAACATCAAACTGAACAACTTTCGCTATGGGAGCAACATCCAAATCGCAAAAAAATATCAGCTGTATTTGTGGTTTAGTATGGAACATTCGATTTTTTTCTCGCGATTTCGATATTGGTTCTATAGTGAAAATTGTTCAGTTTGATGGTCTAAGCCACACCCTTAAATTTTTATTTGTATTTTTGTAACACCTTGTATGTAACACATTTAAGTTTACACCCTCTATACTTTCACCTGAATAATATAATTTTTGCCTAAAAGTGACAAATTGCAATTTTATTTATTTGTACTACATAATTTTTACGCCTGTCTCCCATTAGATTAGGCAGAGACAATAGAAAAGCCAGATCAATATCAGTTTGTAAAAACGTTATTTTAATCGAAAACCAAGTTTACTAGGTAGATCAATAGTAGGTGCTAAAACTTTGCAAAAATATCAAACACGTGGGATAAAAACACAATAATTAAAATGAAATTGATTATTCATCAAAAAGGTAGCTTAATAAAATAATATTACCCGATTGGAAATAATACAGGGTGTTTGGTAGGGAGCTGTACATACGCCTAGGGTAGGAACTAGGGAGGGTCTGCTACCTACCCCCGCCCATTATATTGACCTTGGCCTCAAGGTTTTATTCTAAAGATTTTTTTTTCTGTTTTTTGAAAAATTCGATTTTTTTTACTAAAACTACCTGTAGCTCAAAATCTATCCATAGGAAAGGTCTGCTAAAAGTCTTGTTTTAATGTTTAGGGTCTTAGTGTACTGTAAAAATTGATTTTACACCAGAAAATTGTAGAGAAGAAATGTTATGGGGCCTGAAGTACCGTAGTAAGGTAAAAAAAAAAATTCAAGGGCAACTTTCTAGGTGGTTTAAAAAAAAAATAACAGGGTTGGAGTTCTTCTGATTTTTTTAAAACATCCCCAGTCCATACGCTTTCTAACGATATGCTAAAAGTGTTATTATCACTTTTAGTTCCGAAGTTATTAACTAATTTCTGCAACTAGGGCACTTTTACCACCACGAATCTACCTTTGTAAGACAATTGTAATTCCCGGAATTTAAACCAGTTTGGCCCACAGTTGGCAGGTAAAATTTGTTGTCTCACTCTTACACGAGAGCAACAGGTATTCTGTCTCTTTCACTCTCGTGTCGACGGGGACAGGTAACTCGTTGGGCTCTGTGTTGGGCTCTTTGTCAGTCGAGATTTACCCATCTTAGCTAACTTACGTACTTGCCGTTACGACGCTCCACTGTTTTCGTTAATTTTGTTGAGTTTGTTATTACTTCGTTGTTGAGTTTGTTATTACTTCGTTTTTGTTAAGTTTTGTTGTTTTTTACCTACGGTTACGTTTATTGTTGGTAAAATGCCTGGATTTACTAACGAAGAGTATGCCGACATGCTGTTGGTGTATGGAATGGCTAATTGCAATGGGCGCGAGGCACGGAGGATTTATCAAGAGCGGTATCCTGACCGACGAGTACCCAACCACCAGACGTTTAGCTCTACTTATCGGCGTCTACGACAAACCGGAAATTTAAATTTCCGAGAACCAAGTGTCAACAGATTTGAACCAAATGTGACTGATGACGAACGGATATTGGCCCAATTTATGGAAGATCCTACCAGAAGCATCAGAACCGTAGCCCGGGCACTTGGGTTAAGCTTTTGGAAAGTCTGGTCTGTTCTCCGGGAAAATCGAAGTCATCCTTTCCACTACACCCCTGTACAAGGTATTTTTTTTTACATTAAGTTTTTGTTTTTAGCTCTCATGTAATGAACTAGCACGTAAATTAGGCAATTTTAAAATGAACGTGAGCATGTGTGTGAGAGAGAGAGAGAGAAATGGAAAGACAGAGATATCAATCAATGTTACATCGCTACCAATTCATAGGGAAAACGCTAACATTGAATTTTTTATTGTTTTAGGCTTAGAGGAAAGCGATTACACACGAAGGATGCAGTTTTGCCGCCACTTGCTCCATACGGACGTGGAGGACATACATTTTTTGCGGAGTATACTCTGGACCGATGAGTCAAAGTTTGACAGGGAGGGAATTGTGAACTACCACAATCTCCATTACTGGGCACCCAGAGAGCAAAACCCAAGAGTGAAGAGGCACAGAGGATTTCAAAGAAGGTTCTCCGTGAACGTATGGGCAGGCGTCATCGGCAATCGCTTGATAGGGCCGCACTTCTTGCCAGACAACTTAAACGGGGAAAATTACCTACATTTCCTCGAAAATGAACTGCCCGTTTTAGTGGAAGATGTGTTTGACGAAGATCGGCCCATAGTCTTTCAGCACGACGGCTGTCCAGCCCATTGGAGCCTAGCAGTGAGGGAGTTTTTAAATAACTCCTTCCCTGATGCTTGGATTGGTCGTGGTGGGCCAATTCCCTGGCCTCCAAGGTCGCCTGACCTTACCCCGCTTGACTTCTACGTCTGGGGAAGGGCGAAAGAGTTGGTGTACACAGAAGAAGTACCAACAAGGGAGGTTTTGATAACCAAGATCCACGCCGCTTTCAATACGATGCGCGACGAAATGCTGCTTGCCACGGTGACCGTGGAGATGAGGAAGAGGTGCCGAGCATGTTTACAAGTTAATGGTCACCAATTTGAACAAATTTTGTAATTAAATTAGTCATTTAACAAATTTGCGTTTCATTTGCTATCCTTTTACGATCGGACACATTTAATTTACATTAGTTGAAATTTTTGCTTAAAGTGCCCTAGTTGCGGATATTAACTAATAACTTCGGAACTACAAGTGATAATAACACTTTTAGCATATCGTTAGAAAGGGTATGGACTGGGGATGTTTTAAAAAAATCAGAAGAACTCCGACCCTGTTATTTTTTTTTTAAAACCCGTAGAAAGTTGCCCTTAAAATTATTTTTTTACCTTACTACGGTACTTCAGGCCCCATAACTTTTCTTCTCTACAATTTTTTGGTGTGAAATCAATTTTTACAGTACATTAAGACCCTAAAGATTAAAACAAGACCATTAGCAGACCTTTCTTCTGGATAGATTTTGAGCTACAGGTAGTTTTAGTCAAAAAAATCGAATTTTTCAAAAAAAAGAAAAAAAAATCATTAGAATAAAACCTTGAGGTCAAGGTCAATATAATGGGCGGGGGTAGGTAGCAGACCAAAGAGTAATATAAGTATATTAGAAAAGAGAACCCACTCGTGGCAACATTATGCATCCACCTTATGTCAAATTGAAGGCTAGCTAGCGCCATCTGTGTTTCTCTGAAAATAATTCTACCTATACTATACATACCTACTTATATATATATGCTTATATACTCATACCGTTGTTTGAATGCTAGTTTTCGTTCAATCCCGCACCGATCGAGTGAAATTCCAGTATCCTTACTATTCCTGTAATCTGTACATTGGTAAGAGAACAACAGAAACTCCAAAACATCACTAAATCGGCACAAAATTGAACAAAAACTACAAACAACACGCACATTATGCAAGGAAGGTCGCCATTTTGTAAATTTGTCAATTTGACAATGACATAGACAATATAATCTTTTTTTTCATAGTAAAAGATATATTTAACAGATGGCAGCACATTCTATGCAAACTGAATCGGAAAAACCACCAAAAGGCAAATGTCCTCCGCCTGTAGCAGACCCTTCCTAGTTTCTACCCTAGGCGTATGTACAGCTCCCTACCAAACACCCTGTATAACATAAATTGAAAATAGCCTCTAAATTTACACCACAAAAAAATAGCGCAAGACATAAACAGGGGCGCGGGGAGTGAATTCCACGCTCCCCACTACGTCCGTCGCCGCGGCCGATCGCCTCCGAAGACCGGGCGATAACTCACGAACGTAGTTTCGGTTTCGGTCGTAGGTTCGGCCGTTTTTCTGCCGAAACCGAAACCGGACCGAAACTCCAAATTTGGGCCGAAACTGGCCGAATCCGAAACCGAAACCGAAACTTCGGTCGGACACTAGTTTTCGTAATAAAATACTTGCAGATAACTTGAGGAATATTAGTATTTCTGTTGTATGGAAAATTATTATAAAACGAGACGTCCATCCCTCTTTTGTCCCACCGATGTAATAAAAACCTATCGCTTCGAATCTTTTCTTTTTTTAGTATCCATATTCCAAATTCAATCTTGTACGGCGGCCAGTATTAAACCCCGTGATATGCCATCTCTACATCATTCCCCCCTACTGCTAATTTGGAACACGTACCCCAAAGAGTAATATAAGTATATTAGAAAAGAGAACCCACTCGTGGCAACATTATGCATCCACCTTATGTCAAATTGAAGGCTAGCTAGCGCCATCTGTGTTTCTCTGAAAATAATATTCTACCGAACTATACATACCAACTTATATATATACTTATATACTCATACCGTTGTTTGAATGCTAGTTTTCGTTCAATCCCGCACCGACCGAGTGAAATTCCAGTATCCTTACTATTCCTGTAATCTGTACATTGGTAAGAGAACAACTGAAACTCCGGAACATCCCTAAATCGGCACTAAATTGAACAAAAACTACAAACAACACGCACATTAAGCAAGGTAGGTCGCCATTTTGTAAATTTGTCAATTTGACATTGACATAGACAATATAATCTTCTTTTTTTCATAGTAAAAGATATATTTAACAGATGGCAGCACATTCTATGCAAACTGAATCGGAAAAACCACCAAAAGGCAAATGTCCTCCGCCTGACGTACCCTGTCTTGACGGACTTTATACAATGCTAGGCCTACCTGCTAGTGTATTTATGTTCAAAAAGTTAGCCTCTTATCACCACTATGCATCATTTCCTTGGTTACATATCAAAAAGTCAAACGTTCATTTGGTTAAATTTTAAAAGAACAAAAAACGAAATGCCAAATTTTAAAAGACCAAATGGTCATTTGGTCAAAAGTACGAAAGGCCAAAAGTTGATACATCAAAATTTAAAAAATCAAAAACACGATTAGCCAAATCATTCGAAGGCCAAATGGACGAATGGTCAAAAGGTTGAAATATCAAATTTTAAATGATCAAAAGGATTATGAACCGTATCGTTTATTTAATCGTTTAAACACTAAATAGGGACTGACCTGTACGGGGTGGGGTGGTAGCGGGGTGGTTCAGGCACTTAAATCTTTGTGTGAGGGTTCTAGTGCCTGCATTAGGATAAACGGGGTATACATAGACTGGTTCGACATTCTCCAGGGGTGTCAGACAGGGATGTGTAGCGTCACCGTGGTTGTTCAACTTATTCATGGACAGCTGTTTGTGTGAATTGAAAGAAAGAGAGTGTGGTTTAATGGGGTGCTCGTCAAATGTTTGTTATATGCTGAAGATCAAGTGCTACTTGCATCAACGGCAGACGATTTACAGGAGATGGTAACATGCATGAATGAGTAATTTAAGAAGAAAGGAATGAACGTGGAATGTAAATAAGACGAAAGTTATGGTTCTCGAAAGGAAAGATATAGTAACTGAATGTAAAATTGTGATAGGAGATAAAAAAGTGGAACAGGCTAAAGAATGAATGACGGCTTGATAGCACAGTCGAGTCGGTAGTTAACCTGCCTGCTGTGCCGAGGTTCGAATCCCGTAAAACAAATTATTGTATTATGTTGATGACATAATACAATAATTGTATGATGAATATGAATATTTGTAACCGAGTCATAGATGTTTGTATGTAAACAGGGTGTAAGGGCAAAGAAAGTATACACTACTCGAAAAGAAGCGACACTCATGCATGTGTGCTCGTAAAAGCGCTCGCGGCTATGTATGCGGGTCGGGGGCGAGCGCGGGTAGGAACGCGGGTTGCGAGCGAGTGGAACGTCATGTCAATGACGGCCGAATCCCAAGGATGATCTCGCTCGCTCGACTCAGGGGACGACGCGAGTAGGTACGTACGCGACTTTATTGTCACGTGCGGAAACATGTCATGTCGAGTTGATTGTTGTGTTTCCTACCTGCCTATTCATACTTAACGTCCTTTAAAACAGTTAATTCAAAATGTAGGTATTTTAATTTTGATGATTGATCACGCCCCCTAGGTACTTTTTTCCCGATAATACCCACCTACCACCTACAACCTCGATTTTAATAAATACACGACCTAGGTACCTGATTTGGATTATAATAATTGATTGTTACATTTGCTACCTATCTACCTATATTATGGGTATCGAGCATGACGTGAAATTGACACTACAATACTAACTTCAATGATAATACATATAATTTACTTTACGTGAATAAAATATCACCTAGGTAGGTAGATACATATGTATTTTTCGTTGTCGGAAGGTATCGACCCTATCGCATACTCGCGCCGGCCCAAGGTCACTGGAGCGGGATCTTTCACGTACACGCAGTGTCATGGCTGTGGTAAGGGTAAACAGTTGCATTACTTTAAGGGGTGACAGAGTACCCATGATAATGAACAACTTTGCATACATAAAGCAAAGAAAAACGAAACAAACAAGAAAAACTTAAGCTTAAGCTTTCTTTGCTTAAGAAACATATAGGAAATTCGAAAAAAACTACTATTCATACAAACGTTCGTATGGAGAGTCTACATTTTTTTTGCAAATTTCCTATAGGTTTCTTTGAGAAAGTTGTTCAGTATCATGGATACAATCACATCTTAATGTAAAGTACAACTGTTCACCCTAAAACCCGTATATACAGGGTCCTTCTTAATATGCTGACACTTTTTTAAGGCGATGACCAGACTATTTAACTGAACAACTTTCTCTATGGAATCAACATCGAAAACGCTAAGAAAAAAACAGGTTGTCCCATACGTTTGGCTCCGAGTAGGTTTGCAGTTTTGTATGGAATTGATGATTTTTTTTTCGTGATTTCGATGTTGGTCCCGTAGAGGAAGTTGTTCAGTTTGACGGTCTGATCATCCCCTTAAAAAAGTGTCAGCATATTAAGAAGGATCCTATATTCTATCCTCCTAAACAGACTGATAGACCATGTCAGTTTTTGTACTGTTCACATAGCTACAGTGCACATTAGAATAATACCTGCATATTCATTTTCAGCAACCATACCAACTGGAGTTATGCAGGCAGACTTGGTCCATCCCCTATGAAAGCTCTACTCCCTATGAATACTGAATCAGCCTTGCAGCTGATGGTTACCAAAATTCCTCTTATCTCTTAGACTATTTGTCTGTTTTTTGTACCGTATATAGCAGTCACAGTTCAGGTATTCTTCAAAAAACAATATACTGATACAATGGCATTCAAATTATGTAATTTAAATTCATGCCTAAAACATAATGTAATAATGTAATAATGATAGTAGGTAGTTAAATTGTTTTCAAAACAATCCGTACCACTTGCTACATATCAGATACAAACATAAATTACATCAGCGAACAGATACATTGGATTGGACAACTCAATTGTAATCTACATGACTATTTTTAGCAATACGGACTCAATGCCATTTGACAGACATTTAGTATTATCTGACATATGAACAATTTTGGTTAAACTCATAGATTTATATATTACTAGCGTAAGGATAGGCCCGTCAGAATATTTTACAAAAACCTTCTTCATAGAAACAAAAATTTGCGCCATCTGTCATAACTCGTATACGAACTATATCGTGTCATATATTTGTAGTGCTCTAAATTGACATTTTTCCTTGCATTTTAGAGCCAACGAACTGGGGACAATAGTCAAGCTCATAGGCCATGTCCTTACGCTAGTAATATATATGTCTTTGGTTAAACTATTTGTTTATAGGACAATGGAACAGTGAACTTTGGAAAGGGATTGATCAGTCCATGATTATTGGATGTAATAATGAAACTCCCATTATATATGTCTTTGGAAACTCCATAACAAATAAAACATATTTTGTAGCATAGCATATGCTCACGACTATATTCCCCGAGGGAGTTAATCAGAGATATTCTGAATCCTCAGAACACCCACGTTTCACTAGTAGTACCGAAACTCTGTCCAGTGTGACGGGAAGTGAGCCCGTCGCCACTTTTAATGGATAGTGGGTACAACACATGTTTCGAAATTGAAGCATGTAGGTTTCCTCACGATGTTTTCCTTCACCGAAAAGCCAGTGCAGTGGTGTTACAAATCGTACATAAATTCCGAAAAACTAATTGATACGAGTCGGCCTGGACGGGGATCGAACCAGCGCCTCCTGAACGGCAGGCAAGGTTACTCGCCACTGGACCACCATCACCACTGTACGCTCGGCCTGCGGCCTCGCTTGGTAGGCAGACTGACCCCGGAGACAAGGTCCACCAGGTTCCAGGGGGGACGCTTCAGAGCTTCGCTCCTACGCGTAGCTCTGCCTTCGGCCTCGCGCTCGGTATACATATAACATAATTTATGATTATGTACTCCCACTGTAATCAATCTTTACATGGGCGTGGATATCGCAGAACCGTTCGTTGTAGCGGTCCATGGGAAAGGCCTATGTCCGTGTGTGGACGTCTATCGGCTTAGACGATGATGAATCAAAACAACGAAAATTCACCATCTACTGTCGAATAACGAATCGATACATACTTGCCATTTTGCTTTAGTAAAGAGATTTGCCAATCAGCCTTACATACCTGCAGACCTACATAAACTAACGTCCATAATCCCTTTTGGGGTGTGCAGAAACATTGCTATAACTGCCAACTTTATTGCAGGCATTTGTAGCAAGGCTCATGTTTAGCATATTTAAGGTTCAATCAGCCTTAGAGGCTTGATAATTGTAAATTCGCCGTAATTAAGTTAGAATAGACCACCGCCTCCCGATCTCTTCCCATGGATGTTGTACGAGACGATTAACGAATAAGGTTTCTTATGCAGTGTTTTTGTGGGATCAAGGCTAGCGGCGATCCTTGCGGCCCCCTTCTTACTCCAATTTGGAGGACTGGGCAGTCTGGGCACACCCTCGGTTAGCCATCTCACTAGTGAGCCTGGATGGAAAAGCATCATTGAGAAGATAGTTGTAGCAATCTATCTTATGATCGTGAGTTTATGTATTGTATACTCAGTCTACATTAAAATTGTATAACCATTTGATTTAGTACTTGTAACACTGACATTATAAGCAATGATGTGTGACATTACTGACATTACAAATTACATGCCTTTGGTTTTCGTCATCTTTGCCGTGACGCATTTTGAATGGAAGATTTACTTTGGGTTTGAGTTTGTAGAGTTCCAATTAGTTTGGCTAAGTGAATGAAGCAGTTATTTTAGCTAGACCACACAATTTCTTACCGCGGGTGTTATATGATGCATGATGCATCTAAGGTATTTTTAGGATGAAAGAAAGGCCAGACCACCTATCACCAGTGGAGTCGTTAGACCAAACGTAGTCGTTGGTGACATTAGCTCCACAATTTGAGATGATTGTGACCCAAACTCTGTCTATTTACAAATAAAAAAATTACATGGGACATAAGTCCAAAAATGGCTTCCTGTCGAGAAATTTTAAAGTAGATTTTTTTTAACTGGAGACTTGCTTCCGTTGCCTTCCTGAACGCGAGGCTGTCGCCGGCACCGCCGACGCCTAGCTACGCCACTGCCTATCACCTTTCGCATTGTCGGTGGACTATTCATACGATGTAATAAATGCATGATTTCCTCTACAGTCGCGGCACCACCGCGCCGCCATCTGCATCCTGACGGCGTGCAACGCGGGTGCCCTGTTCGCAGCCACCAACCTCGTGCTCAGTCTGAACCCTGAGGACAGGTACGTGTCTCATGAAGTTAAAATTTAATTAAAATTTTAACAAAAAATTAAAACCGCCTTCAAAAAAACTAAAAAGTTAAAAAATAATATTGCAGCCTATAACTTTTTCGTTCGCATCATAAGAACATTAATTTGTTTTATTGAAGTCGCTGTCAAGCCGGTACGATTCGCGACAGGGCTTGCATTTTTTGGCTTGGCTTGACACCGACTTCTATAAAACAAATTAATGTTCTTATGATGCGAACGAAAAAGTTATAGGCTGCAATATTATTTTTTAACTTTTTAGTTTTTTTGAAGGCGGTTTTAATTTTTTGTTAAAATTTTGTTTATTTCACAATTTTCAGTGGTGAATTCATTAGTTCCATTTATTAGGAGTGCTTTAAATTAACAAACGCACTAGTCGGCACTACGATTTTCGAAGGTTCCCCTCGATTTCTCTGGGATGCCATCATCAGATCCTGGTTTCCTTATCATGGTACCACCCTCGGGACATCTCCTTTCCAACAAAAAAAGAATCATCAAAATCGGTTCATAAACGACGAAGTTATTCGCGAACACACATAAAAAAAAAAAAAAAATATATACGGTCGAACTGAGAAACCTCCTCCTTTTTTGAAGTCGGTTAAAAATAAAGGCTGGCCGTGTACCGTCAGGCCTATGGCGCATGGAACACAGTGGACAATCTATGGTAAATCCAAAATTCAAGGGTGAACATTTAAAAAATTTCACAAGTGTTGGTTGTAATCACAACCCAGTCGTGGTCAGACGGGGTTCTAAAAATTTCAAGTTCGCTTCGCTCGCTCCATAATTTTTACATGGGTGCACAAATTTTTAACTATCGTAAGCTAAAATCAATTTGTATTACAGCCTGGCCACGGGACAGTGCGAACTGCGGCGCGAAAAGCGATTTTTCAATACACTGCCTACGCGCTGCTGAATGCTTGCGTAATAGTCACAACGCTCATTGTAATGAAAAATCGCTTTTCGTCCCGTGGCCAGGCGGTTACGGAGAAAATGTGCGCAGTCTCCTCGCTCTACGTTTTTTAAAATTTGGCACTGCATGGATAAAGCTTTCTGATTGCAACTGAGTAGGTTGTGCTAAAAAAAATCCTTAATTTTGTCTCAGGTAGGAATTCTAGGTATAGGAGGTAATTTTTTCTCTGCCCCGAGTGGCAGTAACCTACGCTACACAACTGGAGGCTATGCCCCACCTGGAAAATATCCCTTGCTTAGTGGTTCGGTACATTCTCACCTGCACTGCACATGTGCATGGTACAGTACGACCAGGGAAATTAGTCTGCTTGTCAATCTTCGTATCCGCAGACCAGAGTCACCGTCCAAATCCGAAGTCATTTGGCTTTTTGGAAGGCTGCTAATAAATCTTTTTCTATGTCGCTTTAAGTCGAATAGCCGACTGACGGACGCTTCACCAAGCGCGCGTTAACGATTATCAAATAGCAGCCAGGGATTTTAGGCACACGAACGTGGTACCTACATCCTGAGGTGTCAATATCATTGCGTGCGCTATTAAAATTAGTCAACTGCGCTTGCACATCATCGGTAAGACTTATAATCATGGTATTACTGTACCGGTTTTTAAGTGCGAGCTAGATTACACTGCACTGTATTACAATGCTGTTTCGATGACTTGTTTTGATGACTGTGTTGATTTTATTTACCATGTAACTTGCGGTGATGTTCTAAAACCGGCTTTGTTCCTTACATAGATCTGTAGGTCATGGTCTGAATCGTGCTAACGAAATTCGCACTTTATTGTGTTCATAACAGAATTACTAAATGGAATCACTGGAGCTTGTGTACATTATTTATTATCGAATAATGTATGTTTGGTGAATGACACATTTCGGTGGAGGAAAACACCGTGAGGTAACCTACACGCTTTCAAGTTCGTGGCGTATATCTTTGGCACGCCATATGGATAGCCTAAACTGCTCGATGTATTTTTATTTATTTTTTATACGATACGTGGCGTTTTTTGAACTCTTTCGCGGACACTGACCGGCTATAGCAGTGATAACAATAATAGCTCGATTGTGTGCACGACAGAACATAACTTCGGTCATTTGTACATAGTTTTTATCAATTTGCTTTACTTTGCATTGTTTTGTATTGTTTTAGTTATAGGATAAGTTTCTATTTTAATAAAGTCGTAATTTCTTATTAGGATACATAAGTTATGTAAATAGTTAGAATAGGGCTTGTATTTCATTCCTTAAGTGATTTCCCTTGAGATTCCTACCCCAGTTAGATAGGTACACATTTCCCTAGTTAAATTAGCACATAGTTTCATCAGATTTTAAAGTAAATAACACGATTAGCTTACATAATTCCAGTTAGAATTTACCCTGATTAGACTTAGTATCTCATTACAAGGGGAGGAACTTAAGAGAAATCAACGATAGAAAGAGACAGTGCGACTGTCCCTGTCGGCGCATACAGGCGAGCGAGGGGGGCCCCGGCTCCCGCAAATCCGCGGTATGAGGAAGCGGGGGACGGGGTCATATAAATATTGAAATCTTTCGCGCGCGCTCCTCACTCTGTTTTGCGCCGGCAGACGATGAAAATGATATGTTTAGATATCGAAAAATAGGTATGTAAGTAATTAACATTATTTTGTTACTGTAGAGTATAAGATTGACATGTAAATAAAGAGATTTGAGTACAGGGGAAGAGTGCGGGGTGAAGGGGAGTGGTCGCTCGAAAATGATATATAAGAAGCGCCGATTCGGCGCAGATTCATTACGGATCCAGCACTCGAGAAGAAAACATCTTGAAGAAAGAAGACTCTCTGCGACCACTAGCCCTCTCTGCCCCACCCTCCAGCCTGGCTCACATTCGGAAGATTTCATCGGCATTTTCACTGAAGAAACGAAACCCCTACTTACAGTCCACGCTCCACATTTTGGTCCTTCTGAAGCCGAATATTGAAGAGATTGAAGAGAATTGAAGAAATACTGGAAGGCTCCACATTTTGGTCCTCCGGTAGCCGAATAAGAAGAATCGGTGAAATCGAAGAGCTCCTGATAGACTATCGGCCACCCGCAAAAAAGTCGTCTCTAAACCAAATCTCGTATGTAAGTTCTGTATATACCTACAACAGGTATGGCTGTATTCGGGGTACTCTCAGGATCACGAAACTGCTTGTTGTATAATTCAAAAGTGGTGGAGGGGGTAGCAGTGACGTCATAAAGATGGCCACCGACGGTTTTAGTTTTTCTTCAATTGTAGCGCACCTATGAGGTCAATCTGGTTGTGCGAGGAGTCATTGGAAAGCTTATTAAATTTACTTTAATCATTCCATAGACACCTAAAGTGAAAAATTTGTATTTTCTGAAATATTTTGAATTTAATGCATTTTTTGCTACCTACCAGCAATCATTCCTCCAGTTTTCTCGGAAACGGATAACTATATTGTGATTATAGCTATTACATAAAACATACAGAATTTTATAAGCTATCTTAAAACTTGAATTGTATAAAAATACAACTTCAAACGACTGAGCTGTGTCAAATTTACTGGTGCACTGTAACTATGAGTCCAAGAATGCGTCGGTCTGCGGCGGGGCGGAAGGACTGCAAATAAAATTATTACTTATAGATTATTATATAATTAGGGTTTCCATTGTAATATGGCTTAGAAAAATATACAATTTTATATTATTTACTTGCACATGCGTTTACATAGACTGTAGATGTACAGGGTTTAAACTTAAATGCGTAATATATTTAAGGGGGTGCTTTAAACCATAAAAATGAACAACTTTGACAATGGGACTAACTTTGAAATCACGAGAAAAATTATCTGCTGTTTCATACATTTTGGTCGAGAAGGAATTGACATATTCTATGGAACATCCCATTTTTTTAACACTGTTTCTATGTTCGCTCCAAGGTGATAGTGGTTCAGCTTGATGGTCTGAACTGAAGAACCTATTTGATATATGTAACCACTATGTAACGCATTTATTTTACACTATGTCTGGAGCATAGGTTACTACGGTAGTAACTATTAAATAATGTGTGGCATAGGTAATAGTACATAGTTCTACATAACAAGGATGAAGCTGCCTTGGAAAAGTGAATAAAAGAATGAGAAAGCCAAAACAATTCAACAGGTTTATAAATATTTATTGTTATAAAAAAAAAACAATTGTTAGTTGCAAGAAGGTTGCAAGCATGCAAAGTAAAACTAGGTCGAGTGATTCATCAACATCACCAAAATTATACTGGCTTAACATACCTTCTCCCCGAATGGGATTCATTTTTGATTTTTATTGACACAGCCGCATCTCGCACTGCGGTAGCCTGTTTTGAAGATATAAATAAGATATAAATTCCAAATCTTTTAACGAAAATAGTACATTACTGCAGCGGCCAGCAACAGAGGCATTGATGGACGAACGTGTAAATGTGGGCCGAGGCGAAGCCGAGCCGAGCCGTCATAAGAAACCCAAATTGTACACGGTTGACAATATGGACAATCTTAGAGCAGATTTTTTTAAATATTGGTAACGTGGATAATCTTCCACCGTCACAAGAAGCTCTTAAACAACATACTTATAAAAAGAGCCAATTACCAAATATGCATTTGGGCCACTGCAGATGTGGACCACCTACAAACTATGGTTGGACATTGGAAAACGAAAAGTTGTCACCGATAACAACGACAACCATTTATTTTGTTAAAAGAACAGGCTGCTGCAGTGCGAGATGAAAAATGCCATATCGGGGAGACCTATCGGGTATGCTTAAATCAGTATAATTTTGGTGATGTTGATGAATACCTACTTTTACTTTGCATGCTTGCAACCTTCTTGCAACTAACAATTGTTTTTTTATAACAATAAATATTTATAAACCTGTTAATTTGTTTTGGATTTCTCATTTTTTTATTCACTTTTCTAAGGCAGCTTCATCCTTGTTATGAAGAACTATATAGGTACTATTACCTATTCTGTGACAGAGTGTGAAATTATACATCAAATGGGGAACTTCTACTTCAATTCAGACCATAAAGCTGAACCACTATCACCTTGGAGCCAACAAAGAAATAGTGAAATAAAATGGGATGTTCCATAGAATATGTCAATCCCTTCTCGACCAAAATGTATGAAACTGCGGATTATTTTTCTCGTTATTTCTAAGTTGGTCCCATTGTAAAAGTTGTTCAGTTTTATGGCTAAAGATGTTACGCATTTAAGTTTAAACCCTGTACATCTACAGTCTATGTAAACGCATGTGCAAGTAAATAATATAAAATTGTATATTTTTCTAAGCCATATTACAATGGAAACCCTAATTATATAATAATCTATAAGTAATAATTTTATTTGCAGTCCTTCCGCCCCGCCGCAGACCGACGCATTCTTGGACTCATAGTAACAGTGCACCAATAAATTTGACACAGCTCAGTCGTTTGAAGTTGTATTTTTATACAATTCAAGTTTTAAGATAGCTTATAAAATTCTGTATGTTTTATGTAATAGCTATAATCACAATATAGTTATCCGTTTCCGAGAAAACTGGAGGAATGATTGCTGGTAGGTAGCAAAAAATGCATTAAATTCAAAATATTTCAGTAAATACAAATTTTTCACTTTAGGTGTCTATGAAATGATTAAAGTAAATTTAATAAGCTTTCAAATGACACCTCGCACAACCAGATTGACCTCATAGGTGCGCTACAATTGAAGAAAAACTAAAACCATCGGCGGCCATCTTTATGACGTCACTGCTACCCCCTCCACCACTTTTGAATTATACAACAAGCAGTTTCGTGATCAGGAGAGTACCCCGGATACAGCCATATCTGTTGTAGGTATATACAGAACTTACATACGAGATTTTTTTTTTCTTGTCCTGGCCTCTACACTATGAGAAGAGATTTTGAAGAATCGAAGATGCCGATTACCACACGCAGCCAGTCTGGTAGAGAGGGCGACGGGTCGCAGACCACGTCGCGGAACGCGTCAAACCCCACCACGAGCGCCGAGTCAAGCGCCACCGGGTCCGGAACCACCACGACGGCAACGAACACGACGTCGTCGGGCACCGCCGCTACGTCGTCGGGCACCGCTGCGACGTCGCAAGAGACCATGAAGCCGCCGTCGAAAGCAGCGTCGAGAGCGCCGTCACGTCGCTCTGCCGCCTCCCGCAGGAGGCTCTTCGCGGAGCTGGAGGCTAAGGAGCGCGTGGCGGAGCTAGAACAAGAGCAACTACGCGTCGCTACTGAAATCGCGAAGCTTCGTCTAGCGAAGATCCATGCAGAAGCTGAATCGTCGGACGAAGAAGAAGAAGAGAACCAAGAAAAAGAAGAATCCTCCGTTCGAGTCGAAGAATGGTTGAAGAAACAAGAAGAAGAAAGAAGAGCGACGTCACCCCCGCCCCGCACGCAGCGGGAAGCGCCACGGAAGGATGGACGAGGACAGGGCGATCACCGCGGTGATCACCAGGGCAACGAAGAGCCCCGGCCTGCGCGTCAAGACATCTCTGAACTGGCGGCGGCCATCACCCAGGCCATGAGATCTGTTACGAGGGAGGCGCCGAAGTACATTCAAGAATTACCCATCTTCAACGGACAATCGAACGCGTGGCTGCCATTCAAAGCGGCGTACGAAGACACGGCAAGAGGATTCTCCGACACCGAGAACATAGCAAGAATAAGAAAAAGTCTCCGAGGCATCGCGCTAGAAGCGGTCCAGAGCCTGCTCCTATCCAACCCGGAGCCGAGCGTCATCATCGCCACGCTCGAGAGAAGATTCGGTCGCCCTGAAGCTATCGTCATGGGCGAAATGGAGAAGATCAGAACACTTCAGAAGGTAGGAGACAACCCACGCGATCTCATCGTGTTCGCTAATAAGATAGCGAACATCGTCGCGACCGTAGAAGCACTGAAGAAAATCCATTACCTGTACAATCCCGAAATGGCGCGAAACGTGATTGAAAAATTGTCTCCAATCATCAGAAGCAAATGGTTCGACTTCGCCGCCCGAAACAAAGAAGACGTTCCTGAGCTGAAGCGACTGGCCACCTTCCTGAACGAAGAAGCAGACAAATGCGGCGCCTACGCTTCACTTGAGACCGTCACAGAAGAAAAATCGAAGAAAAGACAAGAAAGAACATTCAATGTGAACACGCTACGCTGCCCAGCCTGCAACGGACCACACAACCTACCTGACTGCAAGAAATTCGTAGCTGCCAGCACGGACGAGCGGTGGGAGATAGTGAAGAAAAGTCGTGTTTGTTTCCGCTGCCTGCGCAACAACCACCGCCACGCCGACTGCAGAGCCAAGGTATGTGGTCATCAGGGTTGCACCATATCGCATCACAAGCTTCTTCATCAGTCGAGACCGAAGATCGAAGAACCACGTAGCGAAGAACCACCTCGTCGCACTCAAGAGCCGCCGCATCGCGAAAAAGTCGGCTCTACGTACGAAGACACGAATAACACGGCGAGCAACGGCACCGCACGGCGCGCTTATTTGAAAATCGTTCCTGTAGTTCTCACCGCACCCAACGGAAATGAAGTAGAAACGTTCGCGCTACTCGACGAGGGCTCTACAATCACCATCATCGACGAGGAAATCGCACAAGAACTCGACGTCGACGGGCCCACCGATCCAATGCGCGTCCGTGGTGTGAGCGGGACAGAGCTACAGTTCGAGAAAAGCAAGCGCGTCGACCTGAAAATCCGCGGGAAATACGCAGACGAAACTTGCGATCTACGCGGGGCGCGCACCGTGCGAGGGCTCGACTTCGCTACTCAGAGGGTCGGCAGAAGAGACATCGAAGATTGCCCGCACTTGAATCAGATTCAAACCGAGCTCGTATACGAAGAGGCGCATCCGAAGCTACTCATCGGTCAAGACAACTGGGATTTAATTATCTCGGGCGCGGTGCGAGCGGGACGGAAAGATAAACCCGTCGCATCGTACACAAAGCTGGGATGGGTTCTTCACGGCTGCCGCTCGTCTATGGCGTATCCAGTCACCTTCTGCGGTCACATCAGCCTCGAGGAAGACAGCGAAGTCAGCATGGAGAAGATGATGAAGAATTATTTCGAGTTAGAATCCATCGGGATAGAAAAACGAATACAGAAGAGCGATCCAGAGCAGCGCGCATTGAAAATATTGAACGATACGAGTCGCCGCCTGCCCGACGGACGCTTCGAAACAAGACTTCTATGGAAAGAAGACGACGTGAAGATTCCAAACAACTACGAAAACTCACTCAAACGGCTGCACAATCTAGAGAAGAAACTAGACCGAGATGAAGACCTGAAGATGAAATATGAAGAAAGAATGCAAAACCTCTTCACTTCGGGCTACGCCGAGGAAGCAACTTCACCGCCGGTACCAAATAAAACATGGTACCTACCCCACTTCGCGGTCATCAACCCCGCGAAGCCGAAGATAAGGGTCGTGCACGACGCCGCTGCGAAGACCGCCGGACGCAGCCTGAACGATATGCTGCTCTCCGGGCCAGACCTGCTGCAGTCGCTGCCGGGAGTCGTGATGCGCTTCCGTCAACATCAACACGCCGTGTCAGCTGATATAAAGGAAATGTTTATGCAAATAAGGATTCAAAATGAAGACAGAGACGCACTACGGTTCCTATGGCGAGGCGACGAGAGAGGCAACGGATGACCGCGAGAGTACCGCATGACATCGGTGATCTTCGGAGCAACGTCGTCACCGTGCACCGCGCTGTATGTGAAAAACAGAAACGCTTCAGACTTCAAAGAGATGTACCCCGCAGCCGCGCGAGCCATCGAGAAAAATCACTACATGGACGACTACATAACAAGTTTTCCAACCGAAAATGAAGCGAAAGAAGTATCGAAAACAGTCGACTACATACATCGGCAAGCCGGCTTCGAGCTACGCGGATGGGTGTCCAATACAACTTCGGTAGTACAGCAGTTCGCCGCCGACCCGGGCGGCGCCACCGTCGCCATCGGCGGGAGCGAGACAGAAAAGACACTCGGTCTCTTGTGGGACGTCAAGACAGATTGCATCGGTTTCAAGCTAAACACACTCAAGACGCCTAGAGAAGTTCTCAGCGCCGAGCGACCGCCGACAAAGAGAGAGGCATTAAGCATAATAATGTCTCTGTTCGACCCACTGGGACTCGTCTCGCCTGTCACAACCCCGGCGAAACGAATAATGCAAGAAACGTGGCGCTACGGGACAAGCTGGGACGAACCGCTGCCGGTCGAGCTACAGAACAAATGGTACGAGTGGCTACGAGTGCTACGAAACATAGAAGAGCTACGAATCCCGCGCTGCTACGACGTCGAGCCGGCGAGCGCGCGCGACCTACACACGTTCGTAGACGCGAGCGAAGAAGCCTATGCCGCCGCCGTGTACTGGCGGATCGAACGAGCCGACGGGAGCGTGCAGGTGGCCCTGGCTGCGGCGAAGAGTCGAGTCACACCGCTGAAACCCATCTCCATCCCTCGGCTGGAGCTGCAGGCCGCACTGCTGGGCGTCCGCCTAGCCGAAACCACCGCACGCGAGCACGAGTTCGACGCGAGAAGAAAGTACTATTGGAGCGACTCGCGGACGGCGCTAGCATGGATCCGGTCAGAGCCGCGCGCGTACAAAACGTTCGTAGCGCACCGCCTGGCCGAGATAGAAGATCTCACGAAGAAAAACGAGTGGAGATGGCTGCCTACGGCTGACAACGTAGCCGACGACGCTACGCCGGCCGGTTTCAACGCTACGCACCGATGGTACAACGGGCCGAGCTTCCTGCGCAAACCCGAACGAGATTGGCCGCAAGAAACAAAGATAGAATCACCGAAGACAGGAGAAGAGAGGGAGACATGTCACGTCACCCACCAGCGACCTGACCACGCTCACCTCCCTCGAGTCGAGCGCTTCTCGTCGTTCACACGCTTGCTACGAGCTACGGCACGCGTGCTACAGTTCGTAGACCTATGTAGGCGTAAAAACAAGAAAAACGACTCCGATTGGAAAACTGATAAGAAGACTGATAAGAAAGCACGCAAGAACGAGACGACACACGCGAAGAAAAGAGATGGCAATATCGTCGGAATCGAAGCGCACTATCTCATTCGCGCCGAAAAACTGTGGTGGAAAGCGGTACAAGAAGATTGTTTTTTCGAAGATTTACGTCGAGTGAAGACGCGGCGCCTCAACCTGGAGACAGGCTATCGGCGCTATCAGTAGTGGTCGGCGAAGATGGAGTTCTGCGCCTCAGGGGAAGAATTCACGCTTCGCCTGACATCGACGAAGAGACGGCCAGCCCGACTGTACTCGACGGGAAACATCTTTTTACGCGACTGTACATACATCACGTACACGAGCGGCTACACCACGGCGGCATCGAGACGGTAGTGAACGAGCTACGACAGAGAATGTGGATACTGAAAATACGACCGACGGTGCGTGACGTCATCAAGCACTGTCAGCGCTGTAAATTGAGAAGAGCGAAGCCTACGTCCCCGGCGACCGGCGACCTGCCCCCGGCGCGTGTGTCTCACCACGCGCGGGCCTTCAGTTTTACAGGCCTGGATTATTTCGGGCCAGTGGAAGTCACCGTCGGACGGCACCACGAGAAGAGATGGGTCGCGCTCTTCACCTGCATGACATCACGAGCCGTACACCTGGAGGTCGCCGCCTCGCTGAGCGCCGACTCGGCGATCTGCGCCCTACGGCGGTTCGTGGCACGAAGAGGAGTGCCTAAGGAGCTGTGGAGTGACAACGCGACGTGCTTCAAAGCTGCAGAGAAGGAGCTCGCCGAGGCCGCGCTGGCGGCGATTGGCGAGGAGGCGACGGCGCGACGCATCGCCTGGCGCTACGTCCCCCCGGCCTCCCCCTTCATGGCCGGCGCGTGGGAGCGCATGGTACGCACCGTGAAGGAGGCACTGCGCGTAACACTCCACGAGCAGTACCCTAGCGACGAGACACTGCTCACCCTGATCGCCGAGGTAGAGAACACCGTCAACTCCCGCCCACTCACCCACGTGGCGGTGAGTCCAGATGAACCGGAGGCGCTCACACCCAACCACATCCTGTTGGGACCCAACTCGCACGTCCCACCACCTGGCGAGTTCACCGCAGACGACCTCACCGCGCGCAAGCACTGGCGGCGCGCACAACGCCTGGCAGACATCTTCTGGAGCCGCTGGGTCAAGGAGTACCAGCCGCTACTCCAACACCGGCGGGAGCCTCGCACGACCGGCGCGCCACCCGCTGTCGGCGACCTGGTGCTCATCTGCGACCCCAACCTGCCGCGCAACACATGGCCGAGAGGACGCATCATCGCAGTCTACCCAGGGCGAGACGGCGAGGTGAGGATCGTGGACGTCGAGACCAGCAACGGGCACGTCCTCCGAAGACCGACCAAGAGGATCGTCGTGCTACCTGTTGGATCGCAGAGCTGCGACGGCGGGAGAAATGTGCACGACAGAACATAACTTCGGTCATTTGTACATAGTTTTTATCAATTTGCTTTACTTTGCATTGTTTTGTATTGTTTTAGTTATAGGATAAGTTTCTATTTTAATAAAGTCGTAATTTCTTATTAGGATTAGGGCCTAGTACATAAGTTATGTAAATAGTTAGAATAGGGCTTGTATTTCATTCCTTAAGTGATTTCCCTTGAGATTCCTACCCCAGTTAGATAGGTACACATTTCCCTAGTTAAATTAGCACATAGTTTCATCAGATTTTAAAGTAAATAACACGATTAGCTTACATAATTCCAGTTAGAATTTACCCTGACTAGACTTAGTATCTCATTACAAGGGGAGGAACTTAAGAGAAATCAACGATAGAAAGAGACAGTGCAACTGTCCCTGTCGGCGCATACAGGCGAGCGAGGGGGGCCCCGGCTCCCGCAAATCCGCGGTATGAGGAAGCGGGGGACGGGGTCATATAAATATTGAAATCTTTCGCGCGCGCTCCTCACTCTGTTTTGCGCCGGCAGACGATGAAAATGATATGTTTAGATATCGAAAAATAGGTATGTAAGTAATTAACATTATTTTGTTACTGTAGAGTATAAGATTGACATGTAAATAAAGAGATTTGAGTACAGGGGAAGAGTGCGGGGTGAAGGGGAGTGGTCGCTCGAAAATGATATATAAGAAGCGCCGATTCGGCGCAGATTCATTCCGGATCCAGCACTCGAGAAGAAAACATCTTGAAGAAAGAAGACTCTCTGCGACCACTAGCCCTCTCTGCCCCACCCTCCAGCCTGGCTCACATTCGGAAGATTTCATCGGCATTTTCACTGAAGAAACGAAACCCCTACTTACAGTCCACGCTCCACATATTGTGTCTCATAGTGTCCGCGAATGTGTTAAGAGGTTAAGCTTAACCCATCTAGCGTGCTCCATACAAACGAAGTATATACCTATATTTTGTATATTAATTAATAACCAATTAGAGTCAATAATTTTTTTAAACAAGGTCTCGACACTTATCTCTGTTGCCTGTGGTTTGTCAGGTTTTCGTTAGAATGTTTATTTTCAAAAATAGATCCACAATTCCTTCCCTTCATTTAAAAAAAAACCGGCCAAGTTCGAGTCGGGACTCGGGCAATTAGTATTCTGTACTACCAGTTGTTTAACATGGTCATTGATGATACCACTATAAAATGACACTTACTTAGTAACTGAAGATCATTTTACACTGCCAGTGTACACTGGACACACTGGTGTTCGTTTTTTGGGTATAGAAAAAAAACTATCCAAGTTAGAGCCACCCCGATAATTTTCCCGCCATCTACACGTTATTTCTGATGTTCATGGTTTTTTCAGATCTTATACGGCTATATTTTTTAAGTAGAGGTGGGGACAGCAATTTCTCGGATTGAATTGAAAATGTTGTTAAACAAAGTTTTTATAAAAAAATTGAAAAGTATATTTTTAGATTCATATTTTCACAAGCTTTCAATTGATACCCCACACCATAGGGTAGAAATTTTTTATTTTTTATTTACCCTTTCTTACTCCCCAAATTGCCCCCCAATATAAAATCGCTTTTTTTACTTCATTCATGATATTGTACCGAGTTTCAACTTCGTATGTCTTACGGTCTCTGAGAAAAATGCCTGTGACAGACGGACGGACGGACAGACACCGAACTGATTCCATAAGTGTTCCGTTTTTCCAATTTTGGTACGGAACACTAAAAAAAGTAGTTAACATAAGATAATGTTTATCTATGTCAGTCAGTTTATGATCTCGACTCTCGAGTTAAACAACAATGGATTTTATCAAGAGTTTTTTAGCTTAAAGTGTCAGTATAACGATGGCCCATTATCACACGAATACAAGGCCGTTTACATTCCACACAGGAAATCTTCAGACAGCACTCTTTTGTTGACTCCATAAGTATCAAAATGGATTGATTCATGTGCCTTCGTTATTAGAATGAATTTTGCACTGGCATCAGTTTTAACTTCTCTACTTTTATGATCGATACCTTCACTTTCTTTGATATAAGAAGCATTTCAAGTGTAGACTTTTGATCAATCTCTTTTAATTTATTCTTCTTTACTAATATTATAGCCGAAAGTCTTGTCTGTTACGTTTTCGCGACCAAACCAGAAGTGCGATTTTTGAAAATCATACGAGCGACTTGGCAGTAGAAAGATGATAGAAAGATGATGAAAGATGAAGAGAGATCTCCATAGTAATTTTGACATTTTCTACTGCCAAGTCGCTCGTATGATTTTCAAAAATCGCACTTCAGACGCACCGCATATCCGCACCAAGCGCCTTTCTGAATCTTTTATAATGCGCACAGCCAGGGAGTGGAATGCCCTGCCTGCGTCAGTATTTCCGAGCTCTTACAACCCGAATTCCTTTAAAGTACGAGTGAATAGGCATCTTGTGGGTAAGCTCGCTACATCTACGACCCCATCTTCGTCCTGAGGACTGATTTGACGTCAAGAGCAAAGAGGGGGGGGGGGGGGGGGGGCTGAAACCTATTTTGTCTGTTTTCGAACCGGTTTTTGTGTAATAACAATGTTAAATAACAGTGTTAAGATACGTTCTTTCTGCAGTGAATCTAACCGTTGAAAACACGATTCTATTAAATGTTCTCGATAGAAAAGAGGACCAAAGTAAGTTCGATTTCAGATTTATAACCAGTTTTACAAGAATCACCATACACCATTTCTTTTGAATATTTGAAAGGTAATTAACTATAGCAGTGATTCTACCCGATGGATTTTACCCCAAAAACCCAAGAGAAAAGATATTGCTGAAAAATACGTTTTTTTGCGATCTTGCTTTCAATTGAAGCGGGATGGCTAATTGCAAAAGTTTGCTTGTTAGAAAGAGAAGCTTGCAGTAGGGATACCTAGCCTTAATGGACCACCTCATTTCTTCTCGTGGGTTTCGGGCGAAACCACAAAGGCAGAAATGTTTCTTGCTCAGTGTTTCTGTGGGCCAAAGGCTAGCCCCTTATCGCCACTTGACACGTCATTCCATACTGAAACCTGAAATGTAAAAGTGAACTGTACTTTTAATAAAGATAGTTAGTTGGTAGCTCTAGCAAGGCATCTGACCGCCCCGAGAGGGATTATGGTCGTGAGTTTATGTATGTAGATAGCTTTTGAGCAGGGTTTACCCTGAGGAAGGACATAGGCATAATATTTCACGCAGACGGAGTCGTGGGTGACCCACTGGGTCACATACAACTATAAATATATAATTCCATGAGCGTATACTTTGACCTTTCACCTTTGTAATAAGGACTATTATTATGTATTGCTAGTTAGTTTCCCATGCTGATAAGGGGGACCGTTTTGCTCTATAAAAACTTGAAATTAAAACACTATAAATTGTATTCAAAATCGTGACTGTATATTGGGGTATTTGACAGGTTTTTAAAAACTGTTCTACGTTAATCACTGATGTGTGATGTCTAAGGACTCTATAGAAAATGTATTTTTTACGTTCCATTATATATAGTGCATGAAAAAAATAAATACTGAAACGGTGTACTCAGACCATCTAACTGAACAACTTTCACTATGGAGCCTACCTCAGGAAACGCGAAAAAGAACAGCTGTCCCATATATTTTAGTGGGTAGGTACAGCAGTTTTGTATGGGACCGCAGATTTTTTTCGCATTTCCTGAGGTAGGCTCCGTAGTGAAAGTTGTTCAGTTTGATGGTCTGAGTTCACCGTTTCAGTATCACTTATAGCCTGTACCTATGTTTACATAAAGGCAACACAATATGACATTTTCAGAAAAGTGGGTCGTTATTTTTTATTTTATTTATTTATTGATTTACCAACAGTTGTTACAATAATACATACACATGATATATCATAGATTAAAGGGCTTAATGTCTAATTGCACAACCAATTACAGGTAAATACCACATGCACATAATAAGTAGCATCAAGTGACGACATGAAGTAAAAAACATGATAAGAAAACTTAAACTAGTTACAAAATGCGTTTTAGAATTAAGTACCAGCTTATGTCTTATGCTCGTTATGTCTTATGTTCGACCTATTTTATTTTTTTATTGTCTTTTGCAGAATAAATAAATGTTCATTACAGTCTTTAAAAACTATCACGTTCGTGCATTTAATATCCTTGAAAGTATCTCGTTTATTCCATTGATTTTTAATGACCTTCTATGTTTTCTTCCACGCTTATCTGAGATTAAAAGAAAATATGGTGGAATTAATTAGCTTTTTATCAGAATGGGCAATTCAAATCAAATCAAATACTGTGCAAATCAAAGCTTGCACATTAAATTTGCATAATAGCACATGCTCACGATTATTTTTCCCCGAGGGGGTAGTCAGAGATATTATGAAACCTCAGAATATCCACGTTTCACTAGTAGTACCGAAACTCTGTCCAGTGTGACGGGGAGTGAGCCCGTCGCCACTCGTAATGGACAGTGAGTACAATACATGCCTCGAAATTGAAGCATGCAGGTTGCAGGTTGAAATTTGCATAATATGCATTATTAAAATGTGTGTACGTATGTATGGGGGTGTGTGCGTATGTGTGTAGTGTATATATGTATGCATGATTGCGTTTGTGTGCGTGCGTATGTTTTTATCTAGGTGTGTATATTCGTACTATGTACAAAAAAATCGAGACCGTCTTCTTTAATCTCGACTCCCTATCCTTAACATTGGTTTCGCTGGTGTGAAGGGTAGGAAAAACATCCCGAGTTTCACACTGTTGTGACAGCGCAGTGTGATGGTTAGTTAGCCGTCGTATGTACTGAGCTGCGTTCGGAACCTACCCCCTATGTGCACCCAGAGTGCACCCCGCGCTCAACTTTTCGCACTAAACGCCGTTCAAAGCCTCGGTGAATAGAGCGAGTTGAAAAACCAACCGCACCCAAACGTTCTGAACGCAGCCCTGGACGTGTGACTACACTTTGATTGTACCTCAGACTCTGCTCTCACCGTTAAGCACAATAAGCGTGAGTATATAGGGTCTTAATATGCTGACGGTTTTTATTTTTAATGGGATGATCAGACCATTCAATATGCTAAAAGTGAGCCTTGCTAGTCTTGCTACATACAATTGTCTGCAATACAGTTGGCAGTTGTAGCAATGTTTCTGACCACCCCGAAATGGATTATGGTCGTGAGTTTATGTATGTATCAGACAATGAAACCGAACAAGTTTCTATATTGATCCAACATCGAAGGCGCGATAAAGAAATCAGCTGTTTCATCAAAAACTGCAAACCTATTCGACGCAAATGTATTGGATAGCTTTTTTCGCGATTTCGATGTTGGTCCCATAGAGAAAGTTGTTCAGTTTAAGGTTGCCTGTCCATTGAAGCTGTGCGAGCTGTGTAGCTGTGTTTTTTTAACCAATCACGAGCTCGGACGAGATCAGCCGCGCCTCGCCCGAGCTCCTGATTGGTTAAAAAAACACAGCTACACAGCTCGCACAGCTTCAATGGACAGGCAGCCTAAAGGTCTGATTATCCCTTTAAAAAACCGTCACCATAATGCTAGAAGGACCCTGTTTGTGTGTACGTTCTGTATGTTGTATGTTTTTAAACTAAATAGGATTTTATGGAGCACAACGTGATACGTACACCTTAACAATGATTGTTCAAATTAAAATAATTGCTAAGTATTTAAACTCTATTTCCCCGTAATAAGTGTGTTTTTAAAGCAAGTTTCGTAACAGATTATAAAAGATGAGTGTTATTGGGACAGGCAGTGTTTAGTTTATGCAAGAATTATGTTTCTAGGTTGTTTGTTTACCTACTGACGATGGTCATGTCTTGTTTGTTCGATCTAGAAACTAAAATTAATTGATTACAATACGAAGTTAGGAGAACCATATGGATATGCTCATGACTATCCTTAATATCTCGTACTAACTAGTACAATTATTTATTACATTATGCAAAAAATAGTAATAGTACAATTACACTCAGATTAGGTCGCGGGTTGTTAAGTCCATCCTCAGAATTCAAAGGTATCTTGAAATCAATAAATCTGTTTGTTATTTCGTACAAAACTGAAAGAAAGAAAAAAAATATTTTTATTTGCATACACATCAAAATACACTGACATAATTATATATAGAAAAACTAAACTGAAACACACAATTTAAAAATTAAGTACATAATTAAGAGCAGAGTAAACGGGGTTACGACTCAGCATTATGCCGGGCTCAACGAGCTCAGCGCTGATTTTCTGTCCAACCCAAATACCAGAAGTGCCATTTCCCAAACACACACCCCCAAAATCGTGATTGCACACACACACACACCCCCTCGCTCTTCGTAATTGGGGAGGTGACTGCATCAAATATATTTTAGTTTTATCGTCTCGGTAAGAAATACGTTTGAAAATAATGCTAAACTAACATTTTCAGTAATTCTGTAGCTTGAATAAACTAAACTATAATAAAAGCGGTCAAGTGCGAGTTGAGCTACTCGCGCACCGAGGGTTCCGTACCACACCACTTCAAAACACAACATTATTAACTTAGAAAAAAAAAATTTTTTTGTCCGGGACCTTTAGCGTGAGACCGACTCACACTTGGCCGGTTTTTAGTATTTGTTGTTATTCTGTAGAGTATGCTCTATAATCACACTAAGTTTGACGCTTGTATGTATTACCGTTTTTACGATAGAGCGTGAAGAAAAAACGTTGATAAAAACTAGTTTCTTGTTGAGAACCCCCCTTAATTTTTAACTTTTTGATATTTTTATTATTTGTTAACAAATCCGCCGTAATAACGCATAATCTGAGAAAATTTCAACTATCTAGCTATTACGGTTCAAAAGTTACAGCCCTAAATAGGTAGGACAGACGGACGGACGGTCAGACGGACGGACGGTCAGACGGACGGACGGACGGACGGACGGACGGACAACGTAGGCTTAGTAACACTAACCAAACTGTAAATGGTGTGACGTGCAAGGATCAGGGCTCTCAAAGTGATTCTCAAATAACCAGTCCCTTGAAACAGCCTACCGGCCATAACGCGAATCAAACTGGAAATAGGGATTTTTTTCGTGAATAAACATATAACTGTGTTGCATCAAAACGTAAGTGGATTGATTTCTAAATCTGATATTTTTAGTGTATCTTTGGAAGAATTAAAAGACTCGGGAAAGAGAGTAGATATACTGTGCTTCACGGAGCATAACATGACACAAGGGGATCTGGATTACTTAAATATACAAAACTATGAGTTAGCAACGTATTTTTGCAGGCAAAAAAGGAAAGGTGGTTCATGCATAATGGTTAAAAATGGTATTAAATTTAAATCTATTGACTCTATATCTAGACTTAACATAACAAATACTTTGGAATGTTGTGCTCTAGAATTATTAGATCACAAGTTGATAATTTTATGCGTTTATAGAGTTCCTAAGAATACGGATACAGTGATATACTATGACTTATTTTTTAAAAACCTAACTGACATTTTGAATATACTTACAGCAACTAATAAAAAACTGGTAATGTGTGGTGATTTCAACATTGATCTTTTAAAGAAAACAAAGTATTCACTTCAATTTAAACAACTTGTCCTAAGTTTTAACCTTCGAATTTCAGTCAAGGGAGTAACACGACCAAGTGGGGGTACCTGTATAGATAATATTATGCATAACGTACACGGAGGTAAAAGTGAGCTAATTGAATTGGCTGTTTCAGACCACAAAGCTCAGATAATGTACTGCCCAGTGAAAAAGTATTGCTCTTACAATTATTGGTTTACCATGAAACGTGATTACTCCAAAGAGAATATGTACAAATTTGGAGAGTCTATTGAAAATCTATCTTTTAGTAATGTGCTAGAATCAACAGACGGAAATGAAGCATTTACACATTTTTGGGACTTGTTTAAGTTGCTGTATGATTTATGTTTCCCAATATTAAAGATAAAACAAATGATCAATACACGACCAAAGTGGCTGTCTCGTGGGTTTAGAAAGTGTAGCAATCACAAAAGAACACTTCTATGGAAATATAGGTTATCAAAATCGAAGGCCGATAAGGTAGTTTTTAAAACGTACTCTTCTAAATATAACCAAATTGTTAAACTAACTCAAAAGAGTCAGAATAACTATCACATTCTAAAATCCAAAAATAAGTCAAAGGCGACGTGGCAGATTATTAACAAAAGAAAACAAAATTTTCCGAACGAAAACATTAACCGCCTTATTATTCAGGGAACTGAAATCTCGAACCCAACAGTAATAGCTCAATCATTCAATGACTTCTACATTGACCACAAAAAGACACAACAACACAATAACTCAGACTATAAGCAAACGTGTTTCAGAAACTCTCCGCACTCCTTTTTTATGAATCCGACCGATCCTGATGAAGTATGCTATATAATCAACGGTCTAAAAAATACCTCTAGTACGGGATACGATGATATCTCTACCAAGGTTATAAAATATGTGAGATTTCTGATTTCACCAATGATTAGTTACATTGTTAACATTTGTATCGAACAAGGCATATTTCCGGATAAATTAAAAACTACAATAGTAAAACCTTTATACAAGAAAGGAGAAAAGTATTTAATGAAAAATTATAGACCAGTAGCGCTTATCCCAATCTTCTCCAAAATCTTTGAGAAGGTTATATTTAATAATCTATACAGCTATTTTGAGTCAAATAAAATTTTAGTTAAAGAACAAAAGGGGTTTAGGAAAAATGTATCCATAGATGTTGCTATTTACGAGTTTCTATATCAAATATATACTAGAGTCGATAAGAGACAAACTGCTATAGCTTTGTACATGGACATGACGAAAGCTTTTGATTTTGTAGAGCATGAAATACTGATTAATAAATTAGAAAATTATGGCATAAGAGGAACTGCGCTGGACCTCGTAAAATCGTACTTATTACACAGAATACAATACACACGAATCAGTGGAATATGTCCAAAAACTCAAAGTGAAATAATGTATACATCTAAGCCACGATATGTTGTACAGGGTGTCCCTCAAGGTAGCGTCCTGGGCCCTCTACTGTTCCTTGTATATATCAATGATTTACCCAATGCAACGAAACATCAAATGATACTTTTTGCAGATGACTGTACAGTTATATATCACCGCGAAAATGAGATAAACCATAGTCTGTCTTCAGTAGTCGAATGGCTGAAGATTAATAATCTCCATATAAATTTTGAAAAGACTAAATTAATGAATTTTAAGCAACGTAATAATCATAGTCTAAACACTAAGGTAACCTACAAAGACAACGAAATTGGTGTTACATCATCAACAAAATTCCTAGGATTAAATATTGATGATAACCTAGGATGGCAAACTCATATAGATTTTGTTTGTGATAAAGTGATCCAATTTTCATATGCATTAAGAAAGCTATCAAAAGTAGTCAACCAAAAATCTGTTCTAGTTGCATATTGATGATAACCTAGGATGGCAAACTCATATAGATTTTGTTTGTGATAAAGTGATCCAATTTTCATATGCATTAAGAAAGCTATCAAAAGTAGTCAACCAAAAATCTGTTCTAGTTGCATATCACGGGTACGTGGCTTCTAGAATAAGGTATGGGATCACGTTCTGGGGAAACGCTACCAACAATAACCGAGTATTTTTAGCTCAAAAGAGATGTGTAAGAGCAATGTGCGGTATAAAAAGGACGGACAGTTGTAGACCCTATTTTAAACAACTTAAGCTATTGACTCTTCCATCTCTATATATTTATGAAACTGTACTGTTTGTTAAGCGATATCCAGACCTATTTATTCATGACACTAGTGCACGTCGAAAGGACCAATTATGTTATAATTCTCACAAGACCGTATTGTACAATAAAAGTATTTTTCATATGGCTCCAAAAATATATAATTCAATTCCTCTAACACTAAGACAATGCAATGATGTAGCGATGTTCAAGAGGAAAATGTTTGACTTTTTAATCGATGGCACTTTTTACACCATAAATGAATTTTTTGACTATAATAAATAATATAATGTTTTTTGACTATAATTAATAAATAATGTAAAAGGTATTGTACATACTTAAGTATAATATATTATGTTTCCAAATGTATTATTTATTGCATGATCTCAAGCTTTAGATAATTCTGCACATTTTTTATTGTTTGATTAATATTTGTTTTTTATTATAGTAGTTGTTATTTACATTTTGGAATTTAATTTAATAATATTATGATATCTTTCAATTTAGTTTTTTAATGAATTTTGTAGTGTTATTATTTGTTGACATCTTAATGTTGACATCTTAATCTTAATGTTTTATTCTTTTACGTCTTATTTAATTTATTTGTAAGATGCTAATGTAAAATCTACTTAATAATTGTAAATGTATCTCGTATTTTGTTAAATGTAATTTGTAAACTTTTGTATGCCTTCTGGCGGAACACAATGGAACCAACAATTTTGTAACATCTTTATAACCTGTGATTCACAAATAAATAAATTGAAATTGAATTGAAATTGAAGTAATAGGGTCCCGTTTTTACCCTTTGGGTACGGAATCCTAAAAAATGTATCGAAACGACGACGAAAAACAATGACGTCACTATTCATTATTTAGTAAAATTTTTCATACCAAGCGCCGTTTTTATATTTGATAAAGAGTTGCTGATTTGACTAGTTGGAAACTCGCGGATTGATCGTGATGCTATCCGACCCCCTATTTGATCATCACGTGATTAATGGACGAACCCGTAGAAATAGAAGAAGTACAGCGTTTAAGGAGGTTTATACTGATAACAGTGATAACTTTTGTTGCAGGATCTCAATACCGCGGGGCGCAGCGCTGACACTCCTCGGCCTCGTCTACTTCATGAGCCTGTTCGAGCTGATGAATGTCGTCGCGCTGTTCACACCGATCGGAACTCGCTTCAGAACAAAGTACCGGCTCAGCAGCGGCGATGTACTGGACATTACTAACAAGTAAGTGTTACACGTGTCCTAATGTAGCGTAGACTTGCAGGATCTCAATACCGCGGGGCGCAGCGCTGACATTCCTTGGCCTCGTCTACTTCATGAGTCTGTTCGAGCTGATGAACGTCGTCGCGCTGTTCACACCGATCGGAACTCGCTTCAGAACAAAGTACCGGCTCAGCAGCGGCGATGTACTGGACATTACTAACAAGTAAGTACTCGAGCCGCTGGTATTGTAGCAGAGCTTTCGAACGATCGAACCTCAACGCGTTTTAGTGCTGGAATTGTCGTTTCGAAAAAAAAAAAAGAGTAAACCGCGACCTGGACAAAGCTTTTGTAGCGCACCTTACATTGCAGGCTTTGTGTAATGTTGCTTAGCGACATATCGAGTGTAGCCAGTAATATTCGTAAAATATGCGCTTACCACCTCGGCCATCGGTTTGAAAGAAAAAACAAATTATTTGGATCTCCGACACACACGGCGGCGGCGTCGGTTTGTATGGTGTCGGCTATGAATACCACCATCCCATATATCCCATCTTCTCGTGTGAGTCGTAAAAGGAGACTGAGGGATCTACCAGAGTATGGGTAGCAGCATCCTCTGAGTATACACATTCAATTCAACTGCGATCGCCAATCCGCCTGTCTAGTGTGACGATTATGGCAAATCCAACATGGCAAGTACAACGATAGATACAATCTATTCGTAAAATACACTGGAAAAGTTCATTTATTACTTGCATGTTTTGCCCCACAAGAGAGCACATCTGACTGACGAAGTTAATTGGTACCTATGGATCCGAATTCCGCCTAACTCCTTCTTCTAAACTATTATGAAACTGTAACAGAAATGTGTCTGTACATTGAAGATATTTACAAAAAAAATGGGTTTTACCTGTCCCGGATTCCAAATCACCAATTTTTGGATATTTTGTCTGTCTGTCTGTTTGTTTGGGTGTTTGTTTGTTCGAGTATCACGCAAAAACTACTGAACCGATTTTGATGAAACTTTTTTTGTTTTATAGCTTATCTGACTTAAAATCTGGTATATAATTTATGCGGACGAAGTCGCGGGTAAAAGCTCGTTATTAATATGTGTAACTGATTTGTTGTGCAGGGCGGTGTCAGCGGTGCAGGCGGGGCTCTCGTGCGTGACGGGCGCGGTGGTGTGCCTGTGGTCGTGCACGCGCGACATCATGCGCTCCTCGCACTTCATGTCCGAGGCGTACGCGTGGTTCGGCGCCGCCTACTTCTTCTACGACATATGGTCTATGTACATGGTGAGCGTATTATGTTATCCTTCTCTCTCGTGCGTCACGGGCGCGGTGGTGTGTCTGTGGTCGTGCACGCGCGACATCATGCTTCAGATTTTGCACTCTATTCGCAAATGTATCAAACTGCAAACTGCAAATTAAATAAGCACATGCACACACTGAATTTAAGTGACACGACCGGCTGCAGATTTTGCAAGGAGGAGATGGAAACTCCTCTTCACCTCCTATGTGATTGTGGCCCCCTGATGTACAAACGCAGCACTCATCTGGGTAGGCAGGTGCTGACACCAGATGAGATACAAACCATCCCGATCAAGAATCTACTGCGATTTCTGGCCGCAGTGGGGATTGGTAAGGAACTATAAAAAGGGCGATCACAAAGGACCAGCGATGGTCTACGTGGCACAGGCTTAGCAAGCCTGTTAAGGCCCAAAACCACAAATAATAATAATAAATGTATCAAAACATTGTTTTTTCTCGTTGTAAGTATTAGCTCTGACTTTTATACATTTAAACAAATGAAAATTCACAAATTGTTTGTTCGCAATTTTAAGAGCAAGCGGACCCTTTTCAATCAATCAAATATTCTTTATTTTTACGAAAAAATAAACAGTAAAATACTACTTACTTTTATCAAAATGCTTGTCTTCAAATTGCAGGTGCACGTCCAAATGTACTCAAACGTGGATAGCATAAAGTCTAAGATCCAGAAGAAGCTTTCGAAGAACGGTGACCCGACGCTGTCGGCGGGGGACGGGGGGGCGGTGAAGAAGGTGGCGCGGACCTCGTTCCTCGACTACTGCAGGCACGAGCCGGTCATTCTGATGCACCACTTGTTCATCGGGGGCTTCGGATTCTTGGTCATTGTGGTGAGTATCGCTATTCATTATTATCATTTTCTCGAATACTATTTCCTTCCTAAAAAAATTGTTGGTTTAAAAAAAAAATTATATCTTATTCCGAGCTTCGAAAGTCACGTTAAGCAGATATCTCCCTGGAAGTTCCGTCAGATGGTGCCGTAACGTAACTATTTGTTAGGCTAGTAAGGCTAGCATACCACGCACGAGAAGCCGTCACGTGGGCTCCATTTGGCATGCGTAAAGTAACAAAAACAGGCACATCTCGATTTTTCTCGTTATGTCGGGGGTACAGATTACAGATGATATGGCGTCCTATAATGACGTTCTATAAGGCAAAAAGAAAAGTGACTACAGCACCACAACGGATCTATCGGTACTAAAGCTCTCATAGGCCTAGTCGGGGGTGGTAAAGAAAGAAAGAAAGAAAATATTTTTATTTGCATGCACAACAAAAACACTGGTAATTATAATTACCTATACGGTAAAACTAAACTAAAATACACAATTTAAAAATGATATAATTAGGACCAGTGTGTGCCGCAGCAGCAAATAGGGTTACGACTCAGCATTATGCTGGGCTTAACGAGCTCAGCGCTGATTTTCTGTCGCACCCAAATACAGAAGTGCCATTTCTGAAGCTCGCACCCCAAAGTCATGATCGAATGATGCTATGGAGACATAGTAATAATTTGAAATTGCGACCCCCAAAAATACCACTCCAGACGAAAGACGCACCGCAAAATTTGAATAAATATATAGATTAATAAAGGAAATAAATATATAATTAATAAATAGAAGTAATAATAAAAACTAGATACGCTAGGCCCACAGGTTCTGATCTTATCTTGTTGTGGGGGCTGGCAAGCCAGTAACACTTCGACCCAGTGGGATCTTTTGTGTTAGCCCCCAATACTTTTTAGATCTTGATAGGCCCACAGGTTAGAGGCCTATTAGCCTTTCAGAACCCATGACTTGTAACGTCAAAAAGCGCTGAGACCCACGACAAATTTTCCAACAATAATTTCCATACCAAATAACCAGCAGTTCAAACCAGCCTTCGCACCTTTCAAACGACATAACGTCGAAATCTGTTAAGTGGCCCATAGAGTATCGTATATCATTTGATTGGTTATTAAATTTTCTTTCATTCTTTTTATAACGATACAAGCCGAAATATGCCTTAAAAATAAACTAATCAGGTTTAAAGTCGCGTGGCAAAGTGCCGTCCATTCGAGTTGACGCTGGGCGCGTACGTAAAAAAAGTTATGTCAAACGGAGTTGACGCTGGGTGCTGAAAGGTTAAGACGGCTTGAAAACATACTGATAGCAAGTTGACCACTAACTTACTTCCACCAATCTGCACTGAGCCCGTGTGGGGGATATGGCCCACTCCCGTTATTAGTGACAACTTGGTGTGATTATAGCGATGAAGATCCCGCGAAATACACAATCGGTAATATTGTATGGTGGCACGGAAACCTCATTGCGGGAGTCCGACTCGCACTTGACCGGTTTTTTATCTATTCTGTCTCTGAATTACACTCAACAACAATGAAAACGGGTCACCACGGGTCACCAAAAACATAAACCTTAATATCTCGGAAACTATAAATCAAGGCAAAATCCTAAACAAATGATTTTTTGAAAATTTAATTTTTAGTATTCAACATTTATTATTAATGTTGTAATTTTATCACTCACATGTACTAAAATATGGGGAAATTTTATATCTGTGACAAAAATGGTTATTTTAAATTTTTGTTCTAGATTAGAATTGAAGCATTTGTATTTATGTATTTTAATTAAGTCAAACAAATGAAAACTAAAAATGTTATCAATTAATTTAAGGAAATATTAAATAGTGTATGAAATACTTTTTATTTGAATAACCTACCATTCTTATTTTCCGAGATATTAAGGTATGTTGGTGAGCCGTTATTTTTGGAACCGAGTGTAATTCAAATGTGATTTTGTCCCCGCAGTACCTCCGCGGCGGGCTCGGCGACTGTGTCTTCGGCTTCGTGTACCTCATGGAGCTATCGACCCCCTTCGTGTCCCTCCGCGGGATCCTCTCGCGGCTCAAGCTGAAGGCGTCCCGCGCGTACCTCGTCAACGGCATCCTGATGCTGCTGACCTTCTTCTTCTGCCGCGTCGCGAGTCTGCCGTACGTCTGCCTGATGTATAGCAGGGTTGTCGGCCTTTCTTACTTGGAGGTGAGTGAACTTAGCATGTAGGGCTCCCTCGTCAACGGCATCCTGATGCTGCTGACCTTCTTCTTCTGCCGCGTCGCGAGTCTGCCGTACGTCTGCCTGATGTCTAGCAGGGTTGTCGGCCTTTCTTACTTGGAGGTGAGTGAACTTAGCATGTAGGGCTCCCTCGTCAACGGCATCCTGATGCTGCTGACCTTCTTCTTCTGCCGCGTCGCGAGTCTGCCGTACGTCTGCCTGATGTATAGCAGGGTTGTCGGCCTTTCTTACTTGGAGGTGAGTGAACTTAGCATGTAGGGCTCCCTCGTCAACGGCATCCTGATGCTGCTGACCTTCTTCTTCTGCCGCGTCGCGAGTCTGCCGTACGTCTGCCTGATGTATAGCAGGGTTGTCGGCCTTTCTTACTTGGAGGTGAGTGAACTTAGCATGTAGGGCTCCCTCGTCAACGGCATCCTGATGCTGCTGACCTTCTTCTTCTGCCGCGTCGCCAGTCTGCCGTACGTCTGCCTGATGTATAGCAGGGTTGTCGGCCTGTCATACTTGGAGGTGAGTGAACTTAGCATGTAGGGCTCCCTCTCAACGGCATCCTGATGCTGCTGACCTTCTTCTTCTGCCGCGTCGCGAGTCTGCCGTACGTCTGCCTGATGTCTAGCAGGGTTGTCGGCCTTTCTTACTTGGAGGTGAGTGAACTTAGCATGTAGGGCTCCCTCGTCAACGGCATCCTGATGCTGCTGACCTTCTTCTTCTGCCGCGTCGCGAGTCTGCCGTACGTCTGCCTGATGTATAGCAGGGTTGTCGGCCTTTCTTACTTGGAGGTGAGTGAACTTAGCATGTAGGGCTCCCTCGTCAACGGCATCCTGATGCTGCTGACCTTCTTCTTCTGCCGCGTCGCGAGTCTGCCGTACGTCTGCCTGATGTATAGCAGGGTTGTCGGCCTTTCTTACTTGGAGGTGAGTGAACTTAGCATGTAGGGCTCCCTCGTCAACGGCATCCTGATGCTGCTGACCTTCTTCTTCTGCCGCGTCGCCAGTCTGCCGTACGTCTGCCTGATGTATAGCAGGGTTGTCGGCCTGTCATACTTGGAGGTGAGTGAACTTAGCATGTAGGGCTCCCTCTCAACGGCATCCTGATGCTGCTGACCTTCTTCTTCTGCCGCGTCGCCAGTCTGCCGTACGTCTGTCTGATGTATAGCAGGGTTGTCGGCCTGTCATACTTGGAGGTGAGTGAACTTAGCATGTAGGGCTCCCTCTCAACGGCATCCTGATGCTGCTGACCTTCTTCTTCTGCCGCGTCGCGAGTCTGCCGTACGTCTGTCTGATGTATAGCAGGTTGTCGGCCTGTCATACTTGGAGGTGAGTGTCTACTGAGCCTAGCCTGAAGGCCTCCCTCGTCAACGGCATCCTGGAGTGCAATTCACGAAGCGTCATACGGATTTCAACGTCAGCGTCATTCGGATTCAGTCGGATTTATTTTCCGGAAAGTTCCGGAGGGTACGTACATGCTTGCAGCGGACTTAGCGCTGCCTAAAGAGCTCGAAGACGTACCATATGAAGATATCCTGAAGCTTTTAGACAACCATTTCACTCCAAAGCGCGTTGGGTTCGGGGAACGGCACAATTTTTACGCAGCAGTTCAGCAGGCCGGAGAGTCTCACAGTGAATGGGCGGCTAGGCTGCGTGGGTTAACCGCGCATTGCAGCTTCTTAAATGTAGAAGAAGCGCTCCGTGACAGGTTCATGATAGGAATGCTGCCGGGGCTTGAAAAAGAGAAGCTGTATGCGCTAGACCTGACCGAGCTTACGCTGGCGAAAGCGGTGGAGCTGGCCGCGAGCATTAGCTGCGCACGCGCAGGCGCTGCGGCCAGTGCGAGTAGCGGTCCCAGCGGCACCGCCACGCCGCTTTACAAAATAGTGAAGAATGGAAAAGGCGGAAGTTCAGGAAAACCAAAGTGTAGTGTGTGTGGTTATACAAACCACAAATCGTCTGAGTGTAAATATAAAAATTACGAGTGTAGAAAGTGTCACGTGAAGGGTCACCTGCGGAGAGTGTGCAAGAATGTAAATTACATAGATGCGCCATCCGATGACAACGGTGATAACCAGGACGATGGTAAGCTGTTTTATATTCGCTCATTCAAGGGAGAACCGATGGTGGAAACGGTATCGATTAAAGATTTACAGTTTAAATTTGAAATTGACAGCGGGTCGGCAGTAACAGTGATTTCCGAAAGATATTACAAATTGCATTTTAAAGAGGTGCCATTATCAGTTACTTGTAAACAGCTGATGACGTATAACGGTAAACAAATTGCATGCGTAGGTACAGTCCGTTTACCCGTGTCGTACGAAGGACGCACACACGAACTCGATATGTATGTGGTTCGCGATGGAGGGCCGCCGCTTTTAGGCAGAGATTTCATATCCCGATTTGAATTGCAATTGACACCAGTACATTTTTGCCAGGAAACAAATTTAAAAGCCGAACAATTTCAAAAACAATATCCATCATTGTTTTCCGATAAATTAGGAACATTTAACAAATATAAGGTTAAATTATTGTTGAATGAAAATGCTAAACCGGTTTTCTTCAAACCGCGCCCCATCGCATTCGCATTACGCGACAAAGTTGAGAAGGAAATCGATAGACTGGTCGATTTAGGTATTCTTAAACCAGTAGAGTATTCAGAATACGCATCGCCGATAGTCCCTGTATTAAAACGGAATGGTTCAGTAAGATTGTGCGTGGACTATTCGGTCAGCCTGAACAAACAGTTACTCGTGGAGCAATATCCATTACCAACAGTCAAGGAATTGTTCGCAAAGATACACGGAGGACAGCAATTTTCTAAGCTAGACTTATCTATGGCATACAATCAATTTGTCTTAGATGAGGAGTCGCAAAAATTTACTTGTATCAATACGCACCGCGGTCTGTACAAGTACACTCGCCTAGTGTTTGGATTGGCTAGCGCCCCGGCTATTTTCCAGCGGGCAATGGAGTGTTTGTTAGCAGGGATGGATGGAGTACTTTGTTTGATAGATGACGTTCTTGTGACAGGGAAGGACAAGGATGAACATATGACAAGGTTAAATGGTGTGTTAACGCGGTTACAGGAGGCGGGGTTAGCGTTACAACGAGAAAAGTGTGATTTTTTTAAGGATGAAGTGAGCTATCTGGGTTACATCATCACCAAAGACGGAGTAAAAAAATCACCAGAAAAAGTAAAAGCAATGGTTGAGGCTCCAGTTCCGACAAACGTAAATCAGTTACAGTCATTTTTAGGACTAGTGAACTATTATAGGAATTTTGTGTCAAACGCATCATGTATACTTAGCCCCTTATATGACCTATTACGTAAGGACTGCAAGTGGAGCTGGACCGCCATTCACGACAATGCTTTTCGGGAGATAAAACAGATATTATCCTCGGATCAAGTATTAGCGCACTATAATACAAGTGCAGAGTTAATTTTAACGGTAGACGCTTCTCCAAGTGGGCTAGGTGCAATTCTGTCCCAGTTAGACGCAGAAGGAGTCGAAAGACCCATATCGTATGCGTCACGTACACTAAATTCAGCAGAAAAACGTTATTCTCAGATACAAAAAGAGGCGACTGCAATAATTTACGGGGTACGCAGGTTTCACCAGTACCTGTACGGCAGATCCGAACCATTTTTATTACGGACGGATCATAAGCCGCTAATATCTATATTCGGACCGTATAAGGGCATACCGGAAGTGTCCGCTAATAGGCTACAGAGATATGCGATGTTCCTTAGTGGATATAATTATAAAATAGAATACGTTCGAAGCGCGGACAATAGTGCTGATTATTTGTCTCGCGCGAGCCTTCCCCCGCCGCAGGCGGACGAGTGCACGTGCACTGAACAGTGCCACGGCGTCAAGTGTGGGACATCGTGTGATCGAGCTAGTTATGTTTGTTTTGTAATTGACGGGAGCTCGCCGGTGACTGTAAATGACTTGCGGGAAGAAACTAAAAAGGATGTAGTTCTGAATCAGATAGTAAAATATATTTTAAATGGTTGGCCAAAGAAAATTACTAACTTACGCCTAAAGCCGTACCAACTATGTAAATCACAATTATCGTACGAAAACGGTTGTGTTATGAGAGGTCACAAGGTTGTGATTCCGGAAAGTTTAAATAAAAAAATATTATCTGAGTTGCATTCCTCTCACTTAGGCATAGTCAAAACTAAAGCCGAAGCTCGATCGCGCTTTTGGTTTCCCGGGGTCGATCGAGCCTTGGAAAGAATGATCGGCTCGTGCGAGATTTGTAATCAGTTGCGTCCCTCACCCCCCCGCGTCCCATCTGTAAAATGGGAACATACCGAGAACCAATTTAGTAGATTACACATTGATTATTTAGGCCCAATTAATGGGAGCACATATCTAGTAGTAGTCGACGCACATACTAAATGGGTGGAAGTGTATAACATGAATACGACTACTACATCAAAAGCGGCTATTGACAGGTTGTGTGAGTTCATATCGAGATATGGACTACCTAACACTGTGGTAAGTGATAATGGCACCGCTTTTTGCTCAAAAGAATTTGAAAAGTTTTGTGAAACAAACGGGATAACGCACATTACATCGCCTGTGTATCACCCAGCGAGTAATGGACAGGCCGAAAGTTTCGTTAAAGTGGTAAAAAAAGGCATTAAATCTTGTTTACTAGCGACAGGCACCGGGAAAGATATAAAAATAAAGTTAATGAAGTATCTCATGGATTACAGAAATTCGATTCATTCTACCACCGGTTTTTCACCAGCACAAATGGTTTTTGGTAGAAAACTGAGGTCACGATTGGATTTAATAAACCCAATAAAAAAATTATCACCGTTGCCATCGGCTGACGCTAATTCTGACGAATCTAAACAGTGTTCGCAAACTGAGAAAAAGTCGTTAAAGTACAAGGTAAACGACATTGTATTGTATAAAAAATATGTAAACAAAAACAATCATGTTTGGTGTAAAGGAACTATTATAAAAAATATAGGGAAAATTGTATATTTAGTGAAAGATTTGGCCAGCATGGAGTGTAGTAAAAGACACTGTAACCAAATAATATTATACTAGCGGCCCGTCCCGGCTTCGCACGGGTGGACTTCTAATCTTTTCTAGCAATAAATATAGCCTATGTTACTCAGGGTGAATGCAGCTTTCTAATGGTGAAAGAATTTTTTAAATCGGCCCAGTACTTTTTGAGCCTATTCATTACAAACATACAAACATACAAAAATAGGTACAAATCTTTCCTCTTTATAATATTAGTGTAGATAAAGGGATATGTAACACTCACCCGAATAGAGAACAAAGTGACATCTTACCTGAGTCGTACCCGTCGAGGTCGCCGCCGTGTTCGCCGCCGTGTTCGCCGCCTTCTATCACTAAATCAACTAGGCCACTGCAGCCGACGATGTGCTCCACTCCATCTGCACTGCCGCCATCGTCCCCGACTATCGTGGACTCACCGCAGACAATCTCTCCAGAGCCATGTAGTTCAGCCAGAGGAAGGAGAGCTGAAGTGTATGAGCCACACGATTCACCGTCAGCGGAGGGTGCTAGTGAGGGACCAGAGATGCCTAGCGAAGACGCATGCTCAGAGTCGGAAGATGAGTTTCAGGAAGCCAGAAACGAGTCGGAATGTCAATTAGAGACTCAGGATGCACTCCTGAGAAGTGCGTTTAAGAGAGTGTTACGTGATCGTCCCAAAATAGATTTTAAGAAGTTTTATTAATTGTTTACGAGAGTAGAGTCATTTCAGTGCTGTCTGTAATAAGAGGGAGAGATGTTATGTATGTAGCTATAGCTAGGTGTGTGGCTGCGTCCACCCCTCTCCACTATTCGGATTAAAGCAGTGCGTTACGAACCAGCAATCGTTTCACTCGTCTCCTGTCACCTAAATACCTATCACGTCACATCACTGTCAAAAACATCGACGAGCTTACAAATGTACTTCTTGCATCCTTTAGATCGTCGCAGTTTTTATATAAGTTTGACACATGACATGACCATAGCGAATACCGTATTGACAGCTCGTCGATGTTTTAACAACGAATTTTAGGTTGTGACGAAGTTTGCGCTTAATGACATTGCTAATGTTGCCGACCTTGTTGTGTCGTACGCAGGGTTCGAAATTATCAAGATAATAACGAGCCGTGATAATTATCCGATAATTATCACCATTATTAAAATATCATTTGTTAAATTGTTTCATAAGAAATATCGATGGTTTATTATATTTATTATTTATTTATAACACAGTATTTTTTGTCTTAGTGCAACTAAAGTATGACCACACTGGATCTTTCTCGCGCGGCATTGTTGAAATTCAACACAATAAACAATATTTAACTTAGTAAAACAATAACATTCGAGTTCACTTGGCTTTACGTACTATCGGTTTAAAATATCAATGTGCATGACCTCGCTCGCAAATGTGACGTCACTCAATCACACGAACTTCACTCGAGTCATTCAAATGATTATTTCCTTTGCATAGAGTCTATATTCCTTTATCAACCAAGTGAAGTTATCCGACGGCCGTTCAAGGTCATGCACATTGTTATTTTAAACTGATAGTAACACCAACTGACATTTTTTGTGAAGTGGGGGAATTCCCGTGTCGCGGCTAGACGTGCGTTCGGATACACGCAACAAGTGCGGAAATACACGTTTGGATACTTAGAATATAGTTCTATTTCACGGGCGCAATTTTTTGTTATTATCAATTGATAATTATCAACCTGTTATTATCATGATAATTATCGTGATAATTATCATTGATAATTATCCTTTCGAACCCTGGTCGTACGTCTGTCTGATGTATAGCAGCGTCGTCGACCTTTCATACTTGGAGGTGAGTGAAACTAGCCTAAAGACCAGCGAACTAAAATACTATGGAAGAGTAACTTCAAACAAAATCGTCTCGCAAAACGGCCCCATCAATATTTACAACCTGTATTTACATCTTTATACAACGTGTTAATGAATTAACGCAAAACTAGAAAGTAGTTTGTTTCGAATCGAGAGCAGAATCGAATTAGTATGGTTTTAACATAGGTAATTTTTTTTTAATATTTAATAAGTAATTTGTTTGTAAAATTTATTGAACCCGATGTCAACCTACGGCACGGGCACACTCACCCTACTTACTACCAAAACAAGATTATTAAAATGTATCCATGAGTACGTTAGCGCTTTCATTCATTGCTAAAATGATAAAAAATAATTTTTGCCTCAAAATTAAAATGTGAATAACTTTAAATTTTAACTATCAAAATAATGAAATTACTGTTTCAATCTTATTATTTTGTTATAAATCAGTTATGGTGTATGACGTTTTGCGCTATTTCATTAACACGTTGTATAGTGGTGAGCATATGCTATGATAGTAACACAAACTCTCCCCCGCAGGCGATAAAAGCGCTGCCGACCGGGTGCAAGATCTCAATCAGTATCCTGCTGCTGCCGCAGCTTTACTGGTTCTACCTGATGGCGCGCGGCGCGGCGCGCGTGTTCGCGGGTGCCTGCGCGCCCGCACGCTCCGCCGGCGACGCGCCCGCGCACGCGCACGCGCTCGTCGACAAGCGCAGCTGATGTCGCCGGGTGCGCCGCCGCGCACGCAACACTCACCTCTAGGGCGACCACACATAACTGCGACTTCGCAACGCTAATGCTACCGATTCGGACTGTGCCACGACTTAACTTTACTAAACTTATCCCTGTCACTTTCTAAAATAAGATTAAGAAAAGAGACAGAAAACCAACAGCTGACTTTAGTGCTGTCAAAGTGACGTTACACGCCCAAAAACGCCTTAAATGAGATGGCATACATTATGATGGCATCTTATTTTGGGCGTGTAACGTCACTTTGACAGCACTAAGGTCAGTTGTTGGTTTTCTGTCTATTCTATTCTATTTTTGTTTAATGGCGTTTCCTTGGTGGATTTTGCCAATATCTAGTTTAAAAAGAGCAATTAGTGCTTGACGTTGTACGGTAATTGGATATGGCGATCTCAAAGCCCCGTTTTTATACAAAAACACACACTCGAAACCGCCATAAAATGGCGAAGCCGCGTGGCTACCTAAATCGTGAGCCAACGACAGACGTCCACTCAAAAGCCCTCTAGCCACGCGACTCCCGGTTTTCTGTCTCTTTTCTTAATCTTATTTTAGAAAGTGACAGAAATAAATTTAGTTAAGTCGTGGCACAGTCCGAATCGGCACCAATATCTGCCAGCGCTCGATGACTTATTACGATGACATATGTGTGATTATTGCACGCAGCGCATAGCAGATATTTGCGATACGATGCGACGTCGCAGTTATGTGTGGGCACGCTTAGTCACCGAGCAGGGCGGCTCAAGAAGGTGCGCGCTAGTCTAATATGGATAGCACAGTATAAGACAGTAATCCTTTTTCATACAATGGTACCGTGTGCTCGCCAGTACGTACGACGATATCTAAGGCAGCCAAGGCAGCGCCAGACGGGGCTACACAGAGATATTATCAGTGTGTGCGTGCTACGAGGCGTACACCACGTTTGGCACCATTATACATATGAAGATGGATTACTGTCTTATACTGTGTCGATAGAATCGATCTTAATCGATAGTATCAATATCCACAGGGTGTTAGGATATACAGTTGCATTACTTTAAGGCGGTTGTACAGGAGTACATTTTATACAAAACTTTGACGCACAATACGCGTAGACGGAATTAATAAAAGTAATATTTTATATGTGGAAAAATAGTTTAGAAAATCTAGATGTCGCGTATCAAATAACATTTGCAATTTATAATATAATTACGAAGATATAAAGCTTTGAAATTTTTCATACAAAATATGTAAGCTTGTTTGTTACGCTTTCACGCGAAAAGTACTTAACCGATCATCATGCAACTTTGTACACATATTCTTGGAGGTATTAGAAATAACATAGGATACTTGGGGTTTTCCAAACTCCACGCGGACGAAGTCGCGGGAAAAAGCTAGTTATATTATAAATTGCAAATGTTATTTGTACGCGACATTCAGATTTTCTAAACTATTTTTCCACATATAAAATATTACTTTTGTTAATTCCGTCTACGCGTATTGAGCGTCAAACGTTTGTATGGACTGAAACCACCATATGAGGTGATTGTTGATACTGAACAACTTTCCCTAAGAAAAATATAGGAAATTCGCAAAAAAAACTGCGCTTTCCATACTAAATGCAATCAGCTGACCGAACGTATGAAAAGTTGTTCAGTATCATGAGTACAATCACCCCTTAAAATAATGCAACTGTTTACCCTAACACCCTGTATAGTATCGAGATGTCTTAACGAAACGAATATAATATGTATCTGACCTTTATCACAGATCTAAAAAAAAAATCCTCTTATAAACATGATGACACTATTTAACCACTTAGACAATTCAATAGGGACGAGTTACGCGTGTAATTCTACTAAGAAACATTTCTGCCACTTTTTGCGGGGGGCGAGGTAACATGAAATCCGCAACATTGGATTTTATTCCCCATAAGTTTAGATTCTAATTTTGAATGTTAAAAATCATGAAAAGTAGTCCCGTGTGAACCCCAAACGTTCTAAGTTCAAAATTATTGTTTCGCTATTATAGGCTGTCTCGTTTAGTGATAAGGTATAAAATTGGGTGTAAATGCGCAAGATTATTTGATCTAATACCGTGGCAGAGGAGAAATGCTACCGCAAGGCGTGTCCCTATTAAATTGTCTAAGTTTAACAAGGATAATGACAGCGTTTACGCCCACTTAATATTGCATCCCAATGCTATGTAATTCAATACTATAGATATTGTTACTATTTTCCGAGATCATGATAGTATACAGGGTGTAAGTGACAGCCTAGCAAATACTGAAACGGTGAACTCAGACCATCAAACTGAACAACTTTCACTATGGAGCCTACCACAGGAAACGCGAAAAAAAATCAGCTATCTCATACATTTTAGTCGGGTAGGTACAGCAGTTTTGTATGAGACACATAGGTATAATATATCTATGATGAGACAGCAATTTTTTTTTCGCGTTTCCTGAGGTAGGCTCCATAGTGAAAGTTGTTCAGTTTGATGGTCTGAGTTCACCGTTTCAGTATTTGATAGGCTGTCACTTACACCCTGTATAATTTCATTGGCAACAACAAAGCGCGACGTTATCCCACGCATTTTCTCTTACTCTGTCACGCGTCGAGTGAAAGAGAGGTAAGGCGACTTTATTATCACGCTACCATGCTAATCCCATTAAAGTGCCTATTTTGAGTTTCATACGTTCTAATTCATATACGACACATAAGGGTCAGAAGAAGGATCTCTTTATTCTAAAGAATAGAGACCCGCATCAATTTACGATTGTGGTTAGTCTCTTTTATCTTATGACGTTCTTTTAATAGTAGAAGGAGACGGAACTATAAATGTTTGTTTATGCGGCTGTCCACTTCTTTTTTGTGCTAGTGTGTGTGAAAAGTGACCGTAAACATAAGGGCAAATGTCACTTGGTCATCTTTTGTCCATACTACACACAGTCAAACACAAACATAAAAAAGGGAACATTCTTGCAATGGTATGGCTCACTCTATGCCTTTAGGTATAATCTCTTTGACATATATACTCCGTATAGTATAAAGAACGGTGGAACGTATGCCATTGATCTATTATGTATTACGAGACGCTGCACTTCATTACGCTGTCTCATTCAAATGCGGCGATATTACCGCACCTCTCAGTCACTCGCTAGATTCTTTTTCCCGCCCGCACGTCTACCCGGTTACCCACATGTGGCGTACGACGTTTGTCGTGTCATCTCTAATACATAATAATAGCTCAATGGTGTGCATATGAATTTAGAATGTGTAAAATTCGTAAATAGGCACTTGTCTTCTTGCTATGCTATCTCGTATTAAGGTGGTTTCAGTCCATACAAACGTTTGACGCACAATACGCGTAGACGGAATTAATAAAAGTAATATTTGATATATGGAAAAATAGTTTTTTCTCAAACATGCTTGGAAATGTGAGCATTATTTTGACAACCTTCTTCGAGATAAATCGAAATTGCTGTACTGGCCAAATACATGCGTGCAGCGGCCGGCAATGTTGTATGAAAATCCATATCTGTCGTGTTTAGCGGCCAAATAAATTACATACTAAACTCATATCTGTCGTGTAATTTAAAAATGGAACGATCTTTTACTCCGAAACATGGCGACCAAGGAGGTAACTCATCAAAGGTTTTATTTAAATTTCGAACTGGCTTGCAAATAGAAAGCTGGTTATTGAAAAAAAAACAAATTGTTGTTCGTTGTTCGTCATTGATTTTGAAAAGAGTTTTAATTTCCGCGAATTATTTGAGAAAATTTATTGTTTTCATTTCCGCGCATTATTTGAGAAAAGTACTATACAAGCCTTGGCCACAACTAGGCATTGATGGACTTACGTATGTGTGCCTCGGCTTCGCCTCGGCCTACATTTACACGTTCGTCCATCAATGCCTCTGTTGCTGGCCACTGCAGTAATGTACTAATAAAATCTAGATGTCGCGTATTAAATAACATTTGCAATTTATAATATAATTACGAAGATATAAAGCTTTGTAAATTTTGAATGGAAAATTTCAAAGCTTTATATCTTCGTAATTATATTATAATTTGCAAATGTAATTTGATACGCGACAACTAGATTTTCTAAACTATTTTTCCATATATACAAAGTTACTTATATTAAAACCGTCTACGCGTATTGTGCGTCAAAGTTTTGTATAAAATTGAGCCCTCTGCAACCGCCTTAATAAAGCGATCTTGAGGTGCTCGTGCGCTGCCGAGCTTATACTTATGTAGCGTAGGAGTGCATGAGAAGTCCATGCGAAAGGATGCGTCCGTCGTCCCATATTATTCGTACTTTTTGTGTGGACAAACCGTCGATAGCCGTCGATCAATGTGTTACTGTCAAATAGAAAATGGTTCATTTACTATTTGACATTAGTTTTATAAATATTCGCGAGTTATTTTCGATTTTTTGATACATTTAACATGCAACTATCTTCAAATGCTCCTCAGAATAAAATTTTAAATTATTGTATGAAACTGTAGCGCGGACATATAGGGTCCTTTTTAATAATTATGATGACGGTTTTTAAGGAGATGATCAGACCATCGAACTGAACTACTTTCTGTATGGGACCAAGATCGAAATCACAAAAAAACAATCTGCTATTTATTCCATACAAACTGTTTTACTCTACCCAAATGTATCGGAGAGCAAATAAAAATAAAATAAAATAAATAACGCTCACAGGCACATACATCGTAATGATCCCAAGTAGGCAACAGGCTTTTAGTTGTGGAAACCATACAACAACGGCAAAAACATATAACATCTATGACCGAACCGGAATTCGCACCCAAGGACCCTGGTTTGGCATTCCGGCGTGGTAATGGTAACCAATAGACCAACTGGGTGGTCAAAAGATTGTTTTCGCAATTTCGCTGGTATAGAAAGTTGTTTAGTTTGATGGTCTGACGTATGGTATGGATTTTATTTCGCGATTTTCACGCTGGTCCCATAGAGCAAAAGTTGTTCAGTTTGATGGTCTGGTCTGATCCCCTTAGAACACCGTCAGCATATTAAGCAGAAGTGCGATTTTTGAACGTCATACGAGCGAATCGGCAGTAGAAAGATGCATAATCTCCATAGTAATTTTGACATTTTCTATTGCCGAGTCGCTCATATGATGTTCAAAAATCGTACTCTTGGACCCTGTAGATATTAGTTAGAAACGAGTGATAGAAAATAGTCAGTTACTTCGTAACGTGGTAGAGATAGACTAACGTTTAATGGTGCTTTATTACTGACGCAACATGTCTTATGACTAGGTTCCGTTCTTGGGCGTATTGTTTTAAGGTCTAGTTTCCAACTTAAAGCAACGCAACGTTTTTGTGATTCCAAAAAAATTTTGCGTGCGGCATTCATGTGCAAAGCATTTTTCACCGTCAAACCATTATAGACTTTGCTAGCGTTAAAATAAAATCAACTAACATAACTACTAGTACTTAGTAGTTCGGGGTAGTCCCCGAGAGCATCGAAGCGATTTGACGCGAACGTTGTATGGAAGTGCTACTGGGAATGTTCCTCCATTGAAAAGGGAAGATCTTCCGCCAGGCTATGTGTGAAGCCTGGGGACCGGCCGTGGTCCAACAGTTCTTAGTTGGACCTTGTCTATATATCGAATCTCTGTGATTATTTCTCTTGCGCGATTCATGTCTTGTATACGATTGTGGCGTCGCAAGTTGTCTTACGTGCACATTTGCGAGTGCAACCATAGCGCCATCTGTTAGCTTCGTTGCTATAACTTGTGGGTGTTGATCTGTGATAAGTCCCCACATATGTGTTAATTGATTTTCGATGTTATTTCAACGTAAGCAAAGTCGAGAATGGTTTGGCAGTGTAAATATTCTGTGCTGCGCTTAGTCATGTGTGCGCCGGTTCTGTGTTTATGTAAAAACTGTTTTAATCTTATGAATGAGAGACTGAAAGTCTATCTCATTTGCACCTATTGTAACGAACAGTGTCCATATGAAAAGTTACCTTATAACAGGAGTAATTAAGGACCTTTTTCGTCGATTTTGTGTCGGCATTGTATTCTTATGAGATTGTAATTATTGTCTGGTCTTTATAAAATTTAGATTAAATTATAAAATGGCGTAGCCTTATTGTGGTTGAAATTATATTTGAAATTTTGATTTTAATTAAAGTTACTACTAACATACTAGATGGCGCTACTAAAAGAGAGTAATCTTTTGGAGCTAGCATCAACACAAACTTCCATATTCTTCTCTCCTACGCCGACTCTCCCTTTGACGAACTTTTGCCCGTGACTTCGTCCGAACCGTAGCGAGATAAAATATACACCAGTGTTTAAGCCTAATCATAGGCTTTGAAACTCAAAAATATTCATTAAAATCGGTCCAGTAGTTTTAGCGTGGTGCTCGAACAAACAAACAGACGGACAAAAAAATAAAAAAATGTGTGATTTGGAGTCAGGGACACCATATTGTAATCTTTTTTTTTATATTTCTTTTAGGTCTTAAATATACAGACACGCTTCTGTTACAGTTTTATAATAGTGTTGATATATTGAAATCAGATTTATATAAAGTTCGGTTCGGAACCCTATCAAAATACTTGCGACAAAACGCAAACACAAACGCTTCTTTATCTTGGAGAAGCAGCCTAGGCGCGACAGTGTTTTGTCGCGGTGCCATGCTAGACTATCAGAAGTGCAATTCCACAGATTCTAATTAACAGACTGATACGCATTTCTGATGTTTCTGATATACGGATACGATAATTCTAAGGAAGGTGTGAAATACAAGAATAGCACCTCAGATGGAATTTAACCTAGAATATTTTTGCATATACCTCTAGTGGCGCCCCCTAGTTACTGGTGGCAGTTCTAATTGGATATACTATTACTTATGTACAGTCAGCAGCAATAAGTTGTATACACTTTTGTTCTACGTCGAAGTACTAAAGTGTACTACCCGTTCACGTCCAGTTGGCCGTCGATGACCGTTACAAAATTTTCTCACAGGCACATTAACTGATCCCGTCGACAAAAAATAATATAACAAGCAAATAAAAATTTAAAATTAAAAGCGATATTAGTGACCGGGACGAATGTACCGTACGTGATTGCGTTGCTAAAGGTTATAAAATTGTGTTAATAGGGTCTCTTAGGGGTGCGGTGCGGGGAAGCGGGAAGGGAGGTAGCGGCCAACTCGAAGTGAATGCCTAGTATATAACTTATTGCTGCTGACTGTACTACCAATTCAAATCAAAGCCTGACTAGAAATATAAAAAACCTGGTTTGGGGGCGCGACAATCGACTATAACCTTTAATTTCAGTGTTCCAAGTACAAAAATTAGTTCTAATGATCTTTTTTATTTTTTTGGTCGGGCTTTAAATCACACCTGTGTAAAATATTTGTCGGCGTACGATGGGTCTTATACTATAAACGTATTCGGTAAAAGCTTTGGATTGTCTTAGAGTTTATAGATTTTCGTTATATTTTTTTATTCATTAAATGTCTCCTAACGCTTTTATACTTTTTACTACTCTTGCATTTAATTTCCTTTTTTTCTATGCATTTTATTAAAAGCTTTTTCTTTTTTTAATCTTTAACATTAGTTGGTTAGGGGCCTAAAAGCAAATTGTAATTTAATAAGGCCTATGATGATTATTCTGATTCTGAAATAATTATTTTAATTTTTTTTATTGACTACTTGTTATGAATTAGAGGGAAACATGATTTACTTTAGTTTGCTAACTTGCCTCGATCAACGTAATGTTGGGTAACCCTAGTGAAATAAGGCCCACTTTTCTCAAATAGTCAAAAGGTTTTTACCTACAGGGTATAATTTAGTATAAACGTACACAACATTGTTATAGATTAAACAATAATAATACCGTTTTCAAGATAATTATTAATTATCTTGAAAACGGTATTATATCAACGTATAATTATCATGATAATTATCTTGATAATTATACGTTGATAATTATCTTGATAATTATACGTTGATAATTATCTTGATAATTATACGTTGATAATTATCTTGATAATTATTGAAAAAACAAAAAGCTTGCGCTAGTAATGTTACATATCCTGTATCCGATCATGATTCCATCACGATTCGCGAAAAAAGAACCTCACAATCACGAAATAAATTTTCCCACTGTTTTCTGTTCTTTTTCTCAATTATTTCTTATTATTATTGATACGAAACGAAAATGGCGAAGACTGAGCTGGTTTGGTCTGGATACAGAATCAGCTTGGATAATTATCCGATAATTATCTGATAATTATCCGACAATTATCATGATAATTATCAAAGAAAATAATTATCTTGATAATTTCGAACCCTGACCGTTTTTACCAATCAATATAACTACAAATCCGCTCCTCGGTTTAACTCTTTCGCGGACACTGACCGGCTATAGTAGCAGTGATAACAATAAAAGTTCTATTTTGTCTCGTTTGGTGTCCGCGAATGTGTTAATATGCTTATGTTTTTATTTTTGTTCCCGTCGTGGTGTAACTACTTATTTTAGAATCAGAATACGCAGTGTGATAAAAATGTTATTGTGGTAGATGATTTATCCAAATAATGTATTTATTTAATTCTTATACTTTTCTAGTTTTAAGGTTTGCACAGATGTTACGATTTGTACAAAATATTAGTTTTTTATTTTGCAATAGCACAATTGCATTTTAAGAATTTTTTAAATAACTAGAACATGTTAATGGTATTTGTAAAGAATATAATTTCTAATCTCTGAAAAACATAAATTTTAAATTGTAATTATTGTGATCTATTTTACACAAAACAATTAGAATAAGCGTCAAATCCTAGCGTGACAATCGCGACTGCCTGCATTAAATCTGCCACCCACAAAGAAGGATGACAATACTTTGTTTCTTTCTCATTCCTGAAAAGCAGAATGCGACAGCCGCGATTCTAATCATATAAAGATAAATAGATTATAAGCAATTTCAAAAAGTGTCTTTTATCATTTGCTGTTGCTTCCACCAAATTGTTTTGTATGTAAACATTCAAATCTTCCCAGTTGTCAACAACTTCCGATATGCCAAAATTTCGTAATTATTTTCTTTGTAGTTGGCTTTTTCATGTAAATATTTATTGGTCTATATTCCTCATAATCTTTTGACACTTTGTAGACGAGTGAATAAGCATTGTGATTCTTTGTATTAGGTTTTAGTCAAATCTTTAGACGTGAAATTGCACTAAGTCGATCAGTAATACCTTTTTGATAAATTCGCAGCGTATAGGTTTTTTGAGTCGGACATTGCAGAACCGTGAACGCGGTAACGCTAAAATATCACTCGTCTTACAAATTGTTATTAGTTAAACTATAAATTAAAACTTATTTGTAATTGTCCTTTTATATCCAGCGATATAGAAGCCAATGTATACCCTTGTTATTCCTAGAATATAATATAATAATACTAATAATTAAAAAGAGCTTATAATTTTCCACATAGAGATATAATAATAGCGCAACGTAGAAATTATTATGATAAAAATCCTGTTCGAATAAGGCCATAACGCGGCCTGATGAGGCCTAAGTTGATTTACTTTTTCCACAGATTTGAATCTCTATAGAACCGTTTTCTTGTTACTTTCTCGGAATATTTGATAACGTTTCGTTTCAGTACGATACGGAGCTAGTGTTACCAGTGTTAAACATTTTATTGTTAAAATATAAGTAGTATATTAAGGCCTGTTGTAATATTTCGCACTCAAGAAATGTGTTAATCAAACTGCATCTAGCTTTGAGCCGCGTTAGTTTCTTTCTTTTGTAAAGACGACATTTTATCTATAATAGACTAAGATAATTTTTTGTAATATGTGGTTCATCTAATAATTTATAGCAGAATGTAAATTAGCACAATTCTGAGTGCCAAGGGGGTAGGGTAGGCTCGCTTTTCGATACAAATGTAGTTTTCAGTGTTCTGATGTTGTTTGTGTGTAATACAATATAATTAGGTATAATTACCTGCAACTGACGTTGTTACCAATTGTTATTGTTCTTTTTTCTGTCAAATCTTTCTCGTTATTTAGAAGAGCGACTTCCTCTTCCCCTAATAAGGCCCAGCAGTCAGAGCGATGGTAATAGATGTGATATGTTATGGTCATTAATGTATTTGTATTAAATAGTAAAATTAAAAACGGACGCGGTTGTTACCGCGTCGTTGTTGCACTGAGTGTTTTATAAATGTGTAGGATATTAGCTTTGTGTTTTATTTTATATCCTGTAACTTGCCTGTAACCTATAGATTAATATTTACTGTGTACAAAGTCCCGCGTATCAAAGCATTTGCACACTTACGAGGTAACCATTTTATAGCGGTACTATTCAAATCAGTCTATCATAGGACCAAAGAAAGTTGTCTTTATTGGTACCGAAGTACCTATATTTTTGATTGGAATTTACATACTTGTGTCAGTGACAGCCTAGCAAATACTGAAACGCTGAACTCAGACCATCAAACTGAACAACTTTCTGGAGCCTACCTCAGGAAACGCGAAAAAAATAAGTCGTCCCATGCAAAACTGCTGTACCTACACGACTAAAATGTATGGAGCAGCTGATATTTTTATCGCGTTTCGCGTTTGTAAAAGTTGTTCAGTTTGATGGTCTGAGTTCACCGTTTCAGTATTTGCTAGGCTGTCACTTACACCCTGTATAAGATTCTTGTTGAGCTATGTACTCTGACAAATGTTTACATATTTTACAGATCCTTTCATCCTTACCTTACCTAATACTTATAATTTGTTAATTACATGTATTAGTATTAAGACGGTATATTTACCGTCACCAGTCATATCTTAACAATGAAATGGGGAAAATAATACATTCCTAAAAATGTCCGATCATTATCATAATAAAGAAGATGGATGGCGTGATACAATATTTAATGACTGTTCATGTAATAATCCTATGATACAAATCTGTACGAATGTTCCTACACGTAAAATATTGTTATCAGTATCATACACTTTGCAGCTGCAAGATGCTGACGTAAATAATTAGAGACTTGACTTTGTACCTAAATATACCTCCTACATGGTAGGTAACTACCTATAATCAACGACTGCGAATTGATTATAAAATGAAAGTACCTAATGGGGTGTTTAAATTTTGGCAATTTGCGTGTCTAGTAATATGCGCATCTAGTAATTTGTGTCTGGTACTACAGGGTGAAATTGATATCATTAGCATACTTTTAAACTAAGAGTCTACCCATCAAACTGAGCAACTTTTTCTATGGGAGCAAACAGATCGGAGCAATAAAAATTCTGCTGTTGCATACATTTGAGTCCAGTAGGCATTGCAATTTAGTATGATATCAATTTTACTCTGTATTCGTCGAAAAGGGTTTCGATTTTGAGTCTATTGCCACTATTTTCCATTTCTTCATTTGCCCCGTTCAGTTGATTAGAGAAGCTCTACGATACGATATATTGCTCTACGATATTTTTAGTTGTAGTATCCTATTATAGCCTTTTATTATGGACAAGTTAAGTACCCATGTTAAGTACCCATTAACAGAACACATTTATGGAGATATCTCTGACAGTTTTAAGGCTGAGATTCAGAGACGATTTTAAAGTCTTAGTTTGAACTCCCGTATGTCAAAATCCATAAATTTTGACCCTACTTTAGTTCGAACTATGACTTAAAAAATCGTCTTTGTATCTCAGCCTTAGACTAAGGAGTAAGTTAATACCCTTAGATCAAAGTAAAATGAATGGATAGGCCCAAAGCGCTTTAAGTTGAAGCACGCAAAACTAGGGCACTTTAATACAAATTAGGGTACTTGGTCTGTCATCTCAGTACATTTAAATGTAAAACTGTCAATTGTTTTGCCTCATTTTTCTGGTTTGAAATGTTCGCGTAAGGCCTGTCCATTCTTGTTTACTAATGTCATTGTTAATACCATATAATACCAATATGTCACCTTAAACTTTTATCCGTCTTTGATATCCACTGTTCGCTATCCGATTGATTTAACCGCTAGTTACATGAACAAAGATAAGTACACGATAAACACTCAATTAATCAATGTATAATCGGTTCTCGAACACAATCAGGGGATTTACATTGATTCGGAAGTTAATCCAATTGCCGATGATTAACTGATAATTTCCACCCTACACCTCTAGGTTCAGTAGTTTTGTCAGTGGGAATTATGATGGCAAGGACTACAGGTTTGTTTATATTGGCACTGGCTTTTAGTCAGGTAAGAATTTTAATACTTACTTACCTTTTAAATATAAATAGATGTATTTGATGGGAAGAGATAGATCACCGAAACAGGGGTGTATGAAAATAAAAGGGAAAAAAATAATGAAAAATTAAGAAAAGAAAAAAAAAACAAATAAAATAAAATAATATACAAATAAAGAATAAAGAAAAAAAAAAAATAAAGAAAATTATGTTCAGGGGAACGTCATTGCTGCAGAAGGAAAGAAAATGAGAAAAAGACATCCCACACAATATTTTTTCGAACCCGAAATATAAGAAAGGAAGATGAAAAATAGGGAAGAAAATATTCCAGAAAAATAAGGAAGATCATAATATTATTACTTACAAAACTAACAAATATTTTTTTTACAGGTGCTATCCGAAACTGTAGAAGTTGATTTTATCGAAAATGTAAGGGAAAAGGGTAAGTTTTTAGTAGAAATATTTTTTTTTATAAAGTCGATAATATTTTATTATAATAAAATTTCTAGAATGGGCCTTTATAGGACTGTACCATGTCCAGGCGGCCTAATAACTAATAAGGCCCTCACAATATTTTGATTTTTATATAAGTGTTATACTTTAAGATTTTTTCACGAATATAAATCTAAATTTTGTTTTATGAAATTCTTTTCAAAATTAAAATAAAGCTAATTTGTATCAACCCAATAGTTTCTACATAAGTTAAGTAATAGCACTTACCTAGTATGTAGTTCTACATACAGGGTGGATTTTTGAGACGGGGCATTAAGGGCAGGCAGTTACCTCAACCCTTGTAGCTACAGCGAAACGTTTTTCAGAGGCTATTCTTAACTTTTTGAGAAATTTTGAATTGCATCACAGATTTTGAAATATTTAATTTAATTATATATGTATAGTCAGGAAGAAAATTGTCAATTTACACAAAAACTTTTTTTGACGCCCAAAACTGTGAATGCAGTTCAAAATGTTTCTAAAAATTAAGGATAGTCTGTTAAGAACGTTTCGCTGTAGCTACAACGGTTAATGTACCTGTGGTGGTGCCTTTACTGCACCCGTCTCAAAAATCCACCCTGTATAATAATAGGTAGGACATGTATTAACTCAGGTCCTATATTGTTAGCTAGTTTTGGCCTATTGGGTCTACAAACTTAGCTAGCTTAGTTTTGGAAAATTCTAGTTCAAGCGTAATTATTGCCATTTTATCTTGAATCTTTTACCAATAATTTATTCAATGACAATCTCACAAACCCTTCAACAGAATCCACCAAATTCGGCAACCGAATCCTTTCGGGATGGGAAGCGTACTCTGGCCAGTTCCCCCACCACGTCGCGCTACGTATGGTGGGTCCTCAGGGTGACGTCAGTGGGTGCGGAGGCTCCGTGGTTCACCGCCAGTGGGTGCTGACCGCCGCACATTGTACTGCCGGGTTTGTTAATTCAATATTCCTAAAACAAATCGGACCTATGATGGACCTTAGTGTAAAGTCTATACAGGACTGACAAAAACAGCAGGCAGTTGTTTTTTTCGACTTTGTCCGTCTGTTTTACTGGTATTACTAGCATATGCTGACGACTATATTCCCCGAAGGGGTAGTCAGAGATATTCTGAAACCTCAGAACATCCACGTTTCACTAGTAGTACCGAAACTCTGTCTGTCAGATGTGCTCTCTTGTGGGGCAAAACAAGCAAACTAATAACCGTACACACATTGAAAAAAACGAAACTCTCGAGTCTCAACTCTGTCCAGTGTAACGGGGAGTGAGCCCGTCGCCACTTGTAATGGACAGTAGGTACAATACATGCCTCGAAATTGAAGCATGCAGGTTTCCTCACGATGTTTTCCTTCACCGAAAAGCCAGTTTGTTTCAAATCGTACATAAATTTCGAAAAACTAATTGGTACGAGTCGGCCTGGACGGGGATCGAACCATCGCCTCCTGCACGGCAGTCAAGGTTACTCGCCACTGAACCACCACGGTTTCTCACTGGTATTACTATTAATCGATTTCCTTCAGCTTGATACCTGTGACATCTGTTACGTAATTCTACAAATACAATGGCTACGGAACCCTATCATGGGCGAGTCCGAAACGCTCTCGGCCGGTTTTTTTTTAAACTATTTTCGATGTGGTCTTAGTAAAAGTTGTTCATAATTTGATGGTCCCAACCATCCCTTTAAATATTACCAGAGTATAATTTGTTACACCTTGTAGAATACAGATGAATGTGACTTTAAGATATCTTTTATTTCCTCCCCTTTAAATTTGTTAAAGTATTTTTTCTTCTTACCTCCCAGCCGTGTGACTATGGTGATCCGGGCCGGAGTGACCCACCTCACGACCCCCCAGCACATCTCCGAGTCCACCGAGTGGTACAACTACCCCACCTACGACAACAGCCAGCCCCTGCTGGTCCAGCCCAACGACATATCTATACTGAAGGTCAACACGCCCTTCGTTTATACTGGTTCGTCTTTTATATTTATCATCGAGAGCCCTACTAAACTAACGCAGCCGTGTGACTATGGTGATCCGCGCCGGAGTGACCCACCTCACGACCCCCCAGCACATCTCCGAGTCGACCGAGTGGTACAACTACCCCACCTACGACAACAACCAGCCCCTGCTGTTCCAGCCCAACGACATATCTACAGGGTGAAATTGATATCATTAGCATCCTTTTAAACTAAGAGTCTACCCATCAAACTGAACAACTTTTAATATGAGAGCAAACCGATCGGAGCAACTAAAAAATCTGCTGTCCCATACTAAACTGTAATCCCTACTCGACTCAAATGTATGCAACAGCGGTTTTTTTTTGCTCCGATCGGTTTGCTCCCATAGTAAAAGTTGTTCAGTTTGATGGGTAGACTCTTAGTTTAAAAGGATGCCAATGATATCAATTTCACCCTGTATACTGAAGGTCAACACGCCCTTCGTTTATACTGGTTCGTCTTTTATTTATATTTATCATCGAAGCCCCATTAAACTAACGCAGCCGCGTAACGCGCCGGAGTGACCCACCTCACGACCCCCAGCACATCTCCGAGTCGACCGAGTGGTACAACTACCCCACCTACGACAACAACCAGCCCCTGCTCCTCCAGCCCAACGACATATCTATACTGAAGGTCCACACGCTCTTCGTTTACACTGGTTCGTCTTTTATATCATCGAGATAAGCCCCACTAAACTAACGCAGCCGTGTGACTATGGTGATCTGCGCCGGAGTGACCCACCTCACGACCCCCCAGCACATCTCCGAGTCCACCGAGTGGTACAACTACCCCACCTACGATAATAACCAGCCCCTGCTGTAGGCCTCGCATGCCACCCCCGAGAAAACGATAAAAATCGAGATGTGCCTCCATCTTTATTATGATACGTTGGCCAGAAAGAGCTCGCATGACGTTTTTCTCGATCAAACGCTTTGTCGTGGGTAGCATGCTAGCCGTGCTGGTCCAGCCCAACGACATATCGATAAGTGCTGAAGGTCAACACGCCCTTCGTTTATACTGGTTTTTCTTTTATATTTATTTAAATCAAATGATTGAAAAATTATGTCTCGGGCGGGACTTAATCTTAGCTACCGAGCCTACTGCGCCAGAGAACGAAATTCGTCGACCTATTACGTCATAACTCATAAAGGACGTGGTGCCACTTACTGGCGGTTTTACAAACTCGCAAGTCTATAATGCAACTGGAACATAGAGAATGGAATCACAATTCATGCGATACACGTAGATGACACAACCAGTACCAATTTCAAATATTATTGATTTTGTTAATCTTATTATCATTTATATATTTATTGTTTTACCATCGAGATAATATAAACGGGCCATATTACATAGTCGCGGCGGATTTCGCAGCCACAGCACACACAGCAATATTTCTGAGAAAAATCAAGTTTCACAGCGGAATAGTGGCGATAAAGCTTAGTCAACGCCTGTGCTTAATAATCGCGGCGATTCAGTTGCGAGGTCGTTGCGGTGCTGTTGCGGTACGCTTAAAAATAACTTGTGTGATAGGTCTCTAAGGCTGGATGCTGGTATTTTAAATGGGAATGGATAATCTGTGTGACAATCCTCAAATGTTTATTTATAAATAAAAAGAAATAACTTATGAATTAATTTCGTACAGATTTGCTGCAACCTATCCGCATTCAGTCAAAAAGAGACGCGCACAAGAACTACGACGGGCAACAAGTGATAGCCAGCGGCCACGGACGATTGTGGACTCTAGGTGAGTAATTGAGTGTCAACACTTCACTCACAGAACATTATAAGAGGTGTTAGAAGTGCAAAGTAGGCGTGGAACGTGTCGCCACAGGTTATGCAATGAACCATCAGGCGCGCGGCGTGGTGCGAGCGAGAGGGCATGAGTAATTGTAGCAGCGTGAACGGGAAGACAAGTGGCGACAGCCATCTCCGAAGCAAAAGCGCTAATTTGCATTTCTAACCCCTCTTATAATGTTCTGTGACTTCACTGCTTTGCTCTTTTTCGTCATCATCATGGGCCGAGCCTCTGTGGCGCGTTGCGGAGAGGTATGGACACCCAATTATGGGACGCCCGCACGGACAACATGCCATGTACCGATGAGTTTTGAGGCGTCCCACGCTACGCCTGCCAGTTCGCGGTCTCCACTCTAGAACTCTGACACCCCATCGGTTGTCAGAGATTTAGCCCAGTCATTTTAAGGTTTGAGCCGGGACTAATTACTAATTGCATTTTTTTTCGCTATAATATTGAAGAGCCAATTTGAACTTAAGAAAGTACCAAAATTTAAAAAAATTACGTCAGCAACAGTTCCAATTTTAAAATATAGATATTGTCTCGTTCTAAAAAAGCCTGATGATAATTTTTTTTTCCACATATTTAAGGCTTTACCATCATACATACTTCAAACATGGTGTAAATATTTTTGTCTACTTAGAAGGTTTTGAAAAATTCATTCGTATTCTCTAATAAATACATAATTTTTTAAATTTTAATGCATATTTTATTGATCAAAAATAATGTATATTGTTAAATCTAATGCAAATGGGTGCATTGGTATTAATATTATTAATTTAAAAGCCTTCTGGGACACACAATTTTGATTTCTATGTTGCGTAGCAAATTTTTTTTTAAATTTTGTTTAGGATAGTATTTTTGACACTAAATGGTGCCGGTTACAGTTTGAAAGTACAATTAATAATTACTACCCCCGCCTAACGAAACTCCGTAAAATGACTGGCCTAATTAATATATAAGAGATTAATTTACTTAAAATGATAATCATGAATGCAACAGGTGCTCAGCCCGAGACTCTCAACTGGGTATATCTGCGCGCCATCTCGAACACTGCCTGCGCGGCCAACTTCGGCACCAGCCTCATAACAAGGAACAGCATATGCGCCAGGTGGTGGAACGTCACCTCACAGTCCGTCTGCCAGGTAACTTTAGTCTACTGGGTCAAATTGATATCACTCATTAGCACCACAGAACATTATAACAGGTCTACCCAACATCAAACTGTACAAAAACATGTATAGTCATTCCTTACAGTCGCACACAGATTGCCATAAGAGTGACAGAGTTAGACGTAAATCTGTTACGTCTGTTAAACAAATGTCACCACTTTTTAAGCAAATTTAATCAAAATTTGTTCTTAAGGAAATAGCGGAGTCTTCCAGCTGATATGTCTGGTGACAAAATGGTTCAAGATGGACTTTGATCAACAAGTAGCGTTTTTCTGTCTGCTTTATATTCTTTATCTTTACGGCAGATTTTTTTAGGGTTCCGTACCCAAAGGGTGAAAACGGGACCCTATTACTAAGCCTACGTTGTCCGTCCGTCCGTCCGTCCGTCCGTCTGTCCTACCTATTTAGGGCTGTAACTTTTGAACCGTAAAAGCTAGATAGTTGAAATTTTCTCAGATTATGCGTTGTTACGGCGGATTTGTTAACAAATAATAAAAATTTAAAAAAGTTAAAAATTAAAGGGGGTTCTCAACAAGAAACTAATTTTTCTCAATGTTTTTTCTTCACGCTCTATCGTAAAAACGGTAATACATACAAGCGTCAAACTTAGTGTGATTATAGAGCAAACTCTACAGAATAACAACAAATACTAAAAACCGGCCAAGTGTGAGTCGGTCTTGCGCTAAAGGTCCCGGACAAAAAAAAAGTTATTTTTTCTTAGTTAATAATGTTGTGTTCTGTGGTGGTGTCATGGTGTGGTACGGAACCCTCGGTGCGCGAGTAGCCCGACGCACACTTGACCGGTTTTATTTATTTTTTCTTGTCGTTTTGTCTCCATAGTGAAAGTTGTTCAGATTGATGGTCTGAAGCACCCCCTTTAGTATTACTAGGGCGTTTTGTTACACCCTGTTTATACGTAAATAAAGTACTATTTCAATGATCGAAATGCTTGGGGCTGAGTGACTGACACTAACTTATAGTACTTGTATAGTATAAATTATTTTATTAAATGGACTATGTATTATTGTATACATAACCTTAGCATAAGAATTTATGTTGTTTAGTTATTAAGTCGTGTTATGTTGTAGAGTTTCTGGCCGCATCTTATCTACAGCGACAACACGTTCCTCCGCGGTGGGAGCTTCAAAAAAAGATTTGACGTTTAATAAGTGTGCTTCAAGCTCCTATATTGAATAAATTATTTTTGACTTTGACTTTGACCTGTATATAGAAGTAGAACTATAAGGAAGGCTTGAACGTCATCTGGCAGCACGGCATCGCCTTTTTCCGTCGCTCCATCCTATCACCGCCGCGTGCGGTCGCGTTCCCGCTATCTTATTTGCTCTACTCAATGACGTTCCTGATTGACAGAAAAGGATGGAGCGACAGAAAAAGGCGATGCCGTGCTGCCAGATGAGGTTCAACCCTTATTATACTATTACCAATATCTCTGGTCAGTTCCATACATTTTAGATTTAGTATAGTCTTGGCGCAAACAGATGTCGCTACAAGTGTCATCTGGCCTGAACGAGAGATAAATCTTAATTAAACGTTATTAGATCACTATTATTTGAGTTTTGTTTCACGGAAATCTACACTAATATTATAAAGAGGAAAGATTTGTACCTATTTTTGTATGTTTGTATGTTTGTAATGAATAGGCTCAAAAAGTACTGGGCCGATTTAAAAAATTCTTTCACCATTAGAAAGCTGCATTCACCCTGAGTAACATAGGCTATATTTATTGCTAGAAAAGATTAGACGTCCACCCGTGCGAAGCCGGGACGGGCCGCTAGTAAATTATATACAGGGTGAAATTGATATCATTAGCATCCTTTTAAACTAAGAGTGAACCCATCAAACTGAACAACTTTTACTATGGGAGCAAACCGATCGGAGCTAAAAAATAATCAGCTGTTGCATACATTTGAGTCGAGTAGGCAGTGCAGTTTAGTATGGGACAGCTGACTTTTTTTTCGCTCCAATCGGTTTGCTCCCATAGTGAAAGTTGTTCAGTTTGATGGGTAGACTCTTAGTTTAAAAGGATGTTAATGATATCAATTTCACCCTGTAGATTATATTTCTTAAAAATTTTAATAGTAAATGTGTTTAACACGTATTTTAACGTAATTAAACATTGCTGTAGTACCGTTACTCACCACCGTCGCTGTACTTGCGCGAGTTTTCAACTAAGAAGGTGGCAACTTTCTTAGTATGGGCATTGACCCTCTGTTGTGTGTTATGTATTTACTCTATGCTATTACGTATTCTGTGCTGATGGTACCACTATATCTATCAACCAGGGGGACAGCGGTGGTCCGCTGATCCACATCGGCAGGGACGGTGAGCGCACGCTCATCGGAGTCACTTCGTTCGTCGCCGGCGGCAACTGGGGCTGCCACTCCGGATTCCCTGGCGGTAAATATATTGAACTCTTTTGGCAAGATATAGCGTAGTTTGTTGTATGCAGCGTCTTAATCTACACTAATATTATAAAAAGGAAAGATTTGTACCTATTTTTGTATGTTTGCATGTTTGTAATGAATAGGCTCAAAAAGTACTGGGCCGATTTAAAAAATTCTTTCACCATTAGAAAGCTGCATTCACCCTGAGTAACATAGGCTATATTTATTGCTAGAAAAGATTAGACGTCCACCCGTGCGAAGCCGGGACGGGCCGCTAGTTATATTATATACTAGCGGCGCCCGCGACTCCGTACGCGCGGACCACTGTCTTTACATACTCATATCTTTTGATTGAGTTAATCAATTGCGATGAAACAAAGCCTAAATGTTAATCTAAACCATGCCCTATGCTTTAGTAAAAACCCCATCCAAATCGATCAAATTAGCTGAAACTATTTTGAGGGGATGATCAGTCCGTCAAACTGAACAACTTTTACTATGGGACCAACACTGAAATCGCGAAAAAAAAACCGCTCTCCCATACAAAACTGCAAACATAACTCGACTGAAATGTATGGGACAGCAGATTTTTTTTTCGCGATTTATATATTGGTCCCATAGAGAAAGTTGTTCAGTTTGATGGTCTAAAGCACCCCTTTAAGTAAGTGTCCCATTAAATTTTACAGCCTGTATAAGCATTATATGTTTTACACTCGGATCGTGTAAATTCTCTATGGTTTTACATTATTCTGACCCCGAGAAAACTAGAAGAATTCCGATGTGCCTATCTGTAGGTCTTTGTTATTTATGTTATGCCAAAATAAACGCGCATGACTGTTTAGACCTGGGCCCTGTTTAATAAACGCGACAATGACAATTTGACAATGACAATTCAGAGTACATTGCTGGTTACTAATGACGCTAAACTTGCAGCACAGAATAGGTAATAGTATATAGTTCTACATACAGAACGGCCACTCCCCGCCCCCCTCTGACTTCAGATACCCCACCTCCCCTCACACTCTCTGTGGTAACTTGAGGGAAGCCGACCAAGGGAATGCAGTCAGGCGCGCGCACCCGTTGGATTTGACTACATAAAATATATTTTATTTTTCTCCTCACAGTAAAAATTAACGTTGGAAAATAACGCTAAAATCACATTGTCTGTGATTCTTTAGCTTAAAAACTATTTTTAATAACAGAATGAACTACAAAAAGTAACGAAATGTATAATGTAGTTCATAAGATGAGTGTTAAGTCAACCCTACACATATGTCATGCACAATTTACGCAAAGTGCGCATGTGCGAAGTTCGCACTGCGAACGTCATCATGTCAAATCTAAAACGTTGTTTGAAGTGCCGGACCTGTGCTTGCAGTGTGCTGTGCGTGTGGTTGTGTGTGTGTATGTGTGTGTGTGTGTGTGTGTGTGTGTGTGTGTGTGTGTGTGTGTGTGTGTGTGTGACTTGCATGTGTCCTAGCATTCTCAGCAATGTACTCTGAATTGTCATTGTCAAATTGTCACTGTCGCGTTTATTAAACAGTGCCCTGCTACCTCCACAGAAAAAGAAAAAAACATGTTTTGGGCATAGTGTCAATAAAATAAGTGATGAAGCTCAGCGGTCGCGGCGGGTCTATGCCTGCATGACGTGCGGGGTACGGCGGGGGACGGGCTTACCCTAACTCAATTCCCTGTTAGGGTACGCGCGCAGGCATCGTGGGCCGGGACGCACTCCTCCCGGTCCCCGCACGCCCCGCACGATTGGCCTGCCGCGAACGCTGAGCTTCACCACTTTGGGGCACTGCTATTGACTACCTATTTTAACCTTGTGTTGTGTACTACCTATAATTTGCATGTGGACGAAATTAGTGCCAAACAAACTAAAGTAAAGCCGGACCAGAAAAATAAAACAACTCGCCATGTTGCGGACAATTTATGGAACTATTTTTTTAACTAGGAATATTGTTAAGGTTATAATGGATCGTAGCGGTTTTTTATATTTCTGGTCAATCTTTATTACAGTCTTACAAAAACATTTTAACTTCCACAGGCTTCATCCGCCCCGGGCCTTTCCTCAGCTGGTTCCGTGAGGTCACCGCCATCGACTTCGACAACCTCGAGGAAGAAGAAGAAACTACCCTCGCACCTACCACCACAGAAGCCCCTACTACAACTGAGGCACCCACTACAACTGAAACCCCGACTACAACTGAAACCCCGACTACAACTGAGGCTCCGACTACAACTGAGGCTCCCACTACAACTGAGGCTCCCACTACAACTGAGGCCCCCACTACAACTGAAGCCCCGACTACAACTGAGGCCCCCACTACAACTGAGGCCCCGACTACAACTGAAGCCCTGACTACAACTGAAGACCCCACTACAACTGAGGCCCTCACTACAACTGAAACCCCCACTACAACTGAGGCCCTTACTACAACTGAGGCCCCGACTACAACAGAGCCCCCAATGACGAAACCCCCAACAACTACACCGGAACCGGAAGAAGAGTCGGAAGAAGAGTCGGAAGAAGACAGCGACTCTGAGGAAGATGACCCTGAAATGGCCGAGTTATTGAAACGACTGGAGGTCTTGGTGAAGGTTAAGGTCCGCATGAACAAGTTTAAGACAAAGCATGTTATCCATGAGAAACATGATATTTAACTTAGTTCGCTGTAATAAACAACATATTATTTTGATCTATTTTTGGAACGTGTTCCGTATTAAACATTATTGAGTTGTTGAATGATATTTGGTTTTATTTTATTTTTGCGTGAAGTGAAACGCAAATAATCCCATTTTAATGTTACCATTTTTTAAGATCTGTCTACCCCACAGAACTTTATACCTAAGAGGAGAGGGGTTAGAAGTGCAAAGTAGGCTTGGAATGCGTCGCCACAGTTTATGCAATGATTTGCATAACACCATAAGGTGCGCGGCGTGGTGCGAGCGAGAGGGCATTAGTAGTTGTAGCAGCGTGAGCGGGAAGACAAGTGGCGACAGCCGTCTGCGAAGCAAAAGCGCTACTTTACATTTCTAACCCCTCTTATAATGTTCTGTGGTCTACCCTTAAAAAGTAGGTCCAATATTTTGTACCAGGACTTCTTAATGCTTGGTCCTAGTTTTGTACCATGACTTAATAATAACCTCAAGCTATCTATGAAGATCTTGGTGCAGATAGAAATAAAAACAAGTTCATGTAGTTTTTCCCTCACTTTCCTGAGTGGCTTTCGTAGAAATAAAGCAAAGATAAGGGTATAGTATTGGCTATGTGCGAAATTGGTGTTGAGAACTGTCAAGTCGATCGCAGCGCACGCTGTGGCAGAAATTTGAACTACTGACGGTGAAGCTGTGTCATATTTGCTTGAATCTATGCAAATCCGCACACTAACTTAACACAAAATCTCCAAAACTGTCAAGATTACTAACTTTGGCATAGAAGTTTCTATTGGCATGTATATAGATGCTCACTTAAAAAAGGCTGGTCGCATTTTAAACACCCAAAGGTGTTAAAACTGAGGTAAAAGTTTGTATGGGAATTCCGATACAAATTAGATTTTGTCCGGGGCTTCGTCCGCATGCGCTCCCGTCATCGTACCGTAATAAAATATAAACTAGCTTTTAACACTAATAATAAGCTTTTAAATATAAAAAGTTTTATCAAAATCGGTCCAGTAGTTTTGGCAGAATTCTCGAACAAGCACAGTCTTTACAATACTATAATAGTGTAGATAATTCACGGCTGGCCGACATAGTTCATGCGCTACGCCGCGCTAGTGTGGCGCTAGTGTCGTGCACATAGCCAGTAGTTATCTTTTTCCGGCGTTTTTTTCTTCAACTTATCTGGGAAAAGTTTAAAACTGGCAACACTAACTCAGAAATGTCAAACGCGACTACGTCATTCACGCGAGGGGTCATTGAAATGGAATTTTGTTAGTTTATCCGCAATTTTCACTAAATCTTACAGTTTTTGAAATGAAATGGAGGGATCAAATAGTAAAGGTAAGTCTAGCGATCCTATAGAAATTATTTGCAGCCTGGATAGTTAAATATTTCGCAATGTTTTGAGTTGTATTTGTCATTGAATATTTTGTGTGGGCGAAGCTTATTTCATACCGTAAATTATCTTTTGTTTGCCTTCAGACTTGCATATTCTAAGTAGAATCTAATGGTGACTAAACTATTGAAGGATAAAACCGTTTAAATGTGGTTTTATGCACGTGAAATGACTGGAAATATCTAATTTTGATCAAGGAGTTAAGAGCACAAATTGTAACTAACTTCCGCATTTTCCTATTCATTTCTAAGTTGAAGGATATTTCGACAAGTAGCATTAAAAATGCGGAACTTATTACTTTATTTTAATAAATTTTACTTGACATTATCATTTTATTTACCTGCTTCGCATTTAAAATCATTTTATAAGTACAAGGAAAACTTAGAGTGAGAAATTGTGTAATAAGAGATCGATGTAAATTGAAAGAAGATGTTGTGACAAGAATAGAGAAAGGTATGCTTCGTTGGTTTGGTCATGTGGAAAGGATGAGTGACAGCAGATGTACGAAAGAGATATATGTTGCTAATGTGAGTGGAAGTGTCGGCAGAGGGCGCCCTCGTAGGACGTATGCTGATCAAATCAGTTGCGTCCTACAAAAAGGGGAGGTGCGGAGTACTCGAAACCGACGGGCATGTATGAAGAGATGTATGGATGTGCATGAGGCAAAAGAGGTATGTAAAGATCGTAGTAAGTGGCGCGCCCTGGTCTCTGCCTACCCCACTGGGAAAGAGGCGTGACGTTATAGATAGATAGATAGATAGATAGAAGGAAAACTTCGTCTAAGTTTACCGCACATCTTAGTTGATTAATTTCCATGATACCAAGGCTTACATACATTTTGGAAAAAATCTCTGCTCAGGTGTTTTATGGATAAAGATAATTTATTTATCAAATACTAGCTGTGCCTGGCATGCGAATGCCCCTTTTTTCCCGACACACACTTGACTGTTTTTTTCATAGCTAATGTTCATGTTCATCATGGATAATGTAGCATTCTAATGGCGAAAGAATATTCAGATTGGTCCAGTAGTTTCGGAGCCTATTCAATACAAACAAACATAAAAGCAAAGCTTTCCTCTTTATAATATACGAGCTTTTACCCGCGACTTCGTCCGCATAAATTATACACCAGATTTTAAGTCAGATGATAAGCTATCAAACAAAAAAAGTTTCATCAAAATCGGTTCAGTAGTTTTTGTGTGATACTCGAACAAACAAACACCCAAACAAACAAACAAATAAACAAACAGACAGACAAAAGATCCAAAAATTGGTGATTTGGAATAAGGGACAGGTAAAAACCATGCAGTAATTTTTTTTTTGTAAATATCTTCAATGTACAGACACACTTCTGTTACAGTTTTATAATAGTCTAGACTAGCAACCCGTATAATTATAATATAGCCTATGTCACTCTCACGATTTTTCGAATCTAATGACACTTGATACGTTTAAATCCATCAAGCCGTTTAGGCTGTAAGGGCTCTTACAGACGCAGCAACACTTTGGTGTATCCCCGTGATCATCATCATCATCATCATCTCAGCCGATGGACGTCCACTGCTGGACATAGGCCTCCCCCAAGGATCGCCATAACGACCGGTCCTGCGCTGCCCTCATCCAACGTTTTCCCGCCACCTTCACCAGGTCGTCGGTCCACCGTGTGAGGGGCCTACCCACGCTGCGCTTTCCGGTACGCGGTCGCCACTCGAGAACTTTTCGGCCCCACCGGCCATCGGTTCTGCGAGCAATGTGCCCCGCCCACTGCCACTTAAGTTTAGCAACTCTTTGGGCTATGTCAGTTACCCTGGTTCTTCTGCGGATCCCCGTGATGGTTCCATTTAAAGGTCATTGGGTGAAATCTGACCCAGCTAACTAAATTTTTCCTACAGAAACCAAATTGGTTTTAAAATGTTTTGTATTAACCCACATTAAATTTTATGTAGTTATTTATTTTTTAAACCATGGGAAAATGTACTAAATGTACTATAATACTAAAATGTACGAAAATGTCCAAAAATGTACTAAAATGTACGAAAATGTACAAAATGTAAGAAAATGTATTAAATGAACGAAAATGTGAAAAATGTACCAAAATATTACATTTTTCTCTATTAGTTTTTGGCCTGAATCCCATGGTCTACACTACATTAATGCAACATATATATTCATGAACTAGAGACATTTATCTAAACATCCTATACTATTTTTTTTCTGTAGGTCGTGGGTATAGGTTTTATACTAAAGTGCCCAGTGACCTTTGGTGAAAATCTGATGACGCGCTTCGGAGCTACACAATAGAACTCCTCAAAAATTGGCACATCATCGGCAATTGAAACATTTGCTTCGTATCGATGTACCCTTTGCGTGTATAGCTGATATTTGAGTCGAACTAATGTATTTCACCACAAAAAATTGTGAAATAAACAAAATATTACGAAAAAATTTAAACCCCCCCTTCAAAAAAACAAAAAAAGCAAAAAATTATAGTGCAGCCGATGACTTTTTCGCTCGCATCTAATAAGAACACTTCTTCTTATCGTGTGGGCAGCAAGCCCTGGTGTCAGAGTTTTTTCAGACCGCCTTACGGCCTCTGACGTGGTTTTTATGTAACGACTACTACCACCAGAGATAGTAGCCGGGACCAACGGCTTAACGTGCCATCCGAAGCACGGAATCATTTTTCTTTTCGGACAATCAGGTGATTCAGCCTGCAATGTCCTAACCAACTGGGGAAAAACGCACAAAGTGACATATCACTAGGTGTCCCCCGTGGGAATCAAACCCACGACCTCCGTATAAGAACACTAATTTGTTTTATTGGAGTCGGTGTCAAGCCAAGCAAAGAATCTAATGCAAGCCCTGTCGCGAATCGTACTGGCTTGACAGAGACTTCGATAAAACAAATTAGTGTTCTTATTAGATGTGAGCGAAAAAGTCATCGGCTGCAATATTATTTTTTGCTTTTTTATTTTTTTTTGAAGGCGGTTTTAATTTTTTTTTGTAATTTTTTTTTATATATCTTTATTAAAGAGCATGGCCTGAGGCCATGTCGCTCTGTAAGTTTCTCTATTGAGTAAGTTTATAGACATATAAAAAACTAGTAACTAGAGAGTGAAAGAATAGAAAATGAAATAAACTACATTTTCCTGTAAATGGTGTAAAGTGGTTAATTATGGTTTTCCCTTTTTGTACAATCGCTGCCCTGGATAACAATATTTAATTCATATTATTTAATATTTTATAAATGACTAAACTTGTAAAGTCCCTGCTTGAACTCTATACCAATTGTAATAAAGTTGAACATTTATTTCAGATCAGCTCAGTTGTGCGGGATGTATGAACGACATTGGTGATGATGATTATGTGTCTGCATTGGGACAGGAATGGCATAAAGACTGTTTTAGGTAAGCCACTGAATTTTGAACTTAAGCTATTTAGTATTTTAAGTTACAAATCCAAATAGTACACGCATGTGTGTGCAATCAAAATTTAAGCCATTTGTATTAGTTATATCTAAATATTTCCATAATTGTTTTTCTTATTTTTGGCAAATAAAATATTGGAATGAAGTAGATTGTAGTGTATGCTAGTGTGCATAAGGATTCATAATATCTTATGGAGCTTGTCAAGTGTCAATGAGTTGTCAATATACCGTTGAACTGCGCTTACGTGTCTCATTTACCTACCGACCTACGAATTCCTCAGTGGCCCTTTGCCCCCTAGGGGGCCGAGGTAATCGAGGTGTAATCTAGCCCACGGCTGGCCAGGCCACGGCCACGGGACCGGAGCGTGCCGGGGCGGTGTGTCCGCCTCCGCCGCGCACACGACGCACTCGCGTCACATTGATACATACACTAAAGCGCTTTATACACGATCCACCTTGCTGGAAGTCCCGCCAAGGCCATGCACGATGCATGATGCAAAAGCACCGTGAGTAGTCTTGACGTACGTAGATTGAGCTGACGTATAATGGGGATGGACCGTGAATAAGGCGCTTTAGTACTCTATCTAAAATGGATAAAATAAAATTTAGTTTTCTCCAATTCAATAGGATAAAATTAGTTTTAGAAAGTAACCAAAATTTTTAATGCAGATTTTAAACTTAAACGCATACTTTAGGGTGCTTCGGACCATCAAACTGAACAAATTTTACCATGGGAACAACATCACATGTATACAGCATTTTTATGAAAGCCTTTAAAATATCGTCACTATAGACATAGATTTGCGCATACAAAACATTAACTAATCACTTTCTTATAATAATTTATGTTTAGAGAATCCCAAAAATAACCTTTGCTCTGTGAATTGGACATTTGTACAAGAATAATACACAATGCACAATGATATCATAACTTCGAAAGTGTATTTGTTTATTTCTCTTTCCTCCGCTTACGAAATTTTTACACGAGAGGTGGTAGGAGGAAGTTATGATAATTTTTTTTAAAACATGTAGGTGCTCAGTGTGTGATGGCGCTCTGTCGTCCTGGTACTTGGAGAGGGCGGGCCTGCTGTTCTGTCAGAGCGACTACTGGGCGCGCTACGGAGAGAGCTGCCAGCAATGTGCACAGGTATATTCCTCGAGGGGGTAGAGATATTCTGAAACCTCAGTTTCACTAGAAGTACCGAAACTCTATACAGTGTGACGGGGAGTGAAGTAGTCGCCACTTGTAATGGACAGTAGGTACAATCATGCCTCGAAATTGAAGCATGCAGGTTTCCACAGGATGTTTTCCTTCACTGAAAAGCAAGTGGTGTTACAAATCGTACATAAATTGAGGGGATTTAAAAGTATAATGTAGTAATTATAGTAATCTGTGGTCAGAGTTAAAAGGTTTCCAAACTTAGTATGAGCATGGAGTCTCTGTTATGGTAGTAATTATAGTACTCTGTGGTATAATTAATGGAAAATAAAATCTCTAGGGAGGGAAGTTGCCCCCTTTGCTTTTCATTTGGGACGCCCTGATCACATGTACTATCTCCAGGTGATAACGGGGCCGGTGATGTCAGCGGGCGAGCACCGCTTCCACCCGGAGTGCTTCGCGTGCTCTATGTGCGGCGCGCACGTGGAGGACGGCCAGCCCTACGCGCTGCTGGACCGGTCTCATTTGTACTGGTGAGTGATGTCAATTTTATAATCACCTTCCATACTGAAATGTTCGAAGCTCTTTTATAAGGGGATGATCAGACCATCAAACTGAACAACTTTTTCTATGGCACCAACATAGAAATCGCGTAAAACATATCAGCTGTCTCATACATTTGTCTCAAGTAGGTTTGCAGTTTTGTATGGAAGTGATGATTTTTTTTTCGCGATTTCGATGTTGGTCCCATAGAGCAAGTTGTTCAGTTTGACGGTCTCATCATCCCCTTAAAAAAGTGTCAGCATATTAAGAAGGACCCTATACAGGATGTAAAAAAACACCCTAGTAATACTTAAGGGGGTGCTTCAGACCATCAATCTGAACAACTTTCACTATGGAGCCAATGTCGAGAAAAAATAAAAAAAATCTGCCGTCCCATACATTTGAGTCGAGACGGTACTGCAGTTTTGTATGAAAGAGCTGATTTTTTTTCGCGATTTCGATGTTGGCTTCGTAGTGAAAGTTGTTCAATTTGATGGTCTGAAGCACCCCCTTAAGTATTACTAGGGTGTTTTGTTACACCCTGTATACGTATTTATAAATATTTATGTGTATAATATTATTTGTTATAATTATTAGTGTTGTGTTAAGTTATATAATGTATATTATAATTGCCCTATTTTCACCAGTCTGTAATATTTTATAGACTTGATGATGAAGATAATCAATTCTGGATTATCTATTATCTAAAGAAACCAAAATCTACGAAAAACTTATAAAAACTACCAGAAATATCAACCATGTTTTTTTTTAGCCTCCGTTTTCTTCAAACTGAAATCTCTCAAGAACAAGACTTGTGCTCTCAGACTATGCCTACGTCACGGTCGCGCGACGGTCGCAGAGGGTCGCGCGACCCTGTCGCGAGCTGTCGCAGAGTACTGTCGCTGGTCTGTAAGTGCTAGGTTACACGTTCAGTATTTCATTAGTCTGGTCCATCATTCTGAATGACGCCAGAATGACGCCAGAATGATGCCAGAATGATGAGTGGGTTACACGATCAGTTTCCCATCAGTATTTCATCATTCTGGTCCATCAGTCTGGTCAAACGTTGAATGACGCCAGAATGATGGAATACTGCAGGGTTGCCAGACGTACGAGGTACTGAAATCCCGGGATTTATTTCTCTTTTAAATTAAAAAAGATTAACTTTTAAATTAAATAATTTTGAAAATTTGATTTTTGCTATGCATGCGTTTACTATTCATCCGATTAGTTATGCATTCCCGCATTTTCATGGCATCCCAAAAAATATTTAAAAATAATAATTTTAAGAAGCAGCCATAATTGTATTACTAAAAATTAAGTTTAGCTAACTATGCATCCGAATATCCGATCTCTAATTATTATAGGCCCTAATTTTGTAACATAAATCATAATGCGGTGTTAAAATTATTTATTTAAAGCCCCCATATTCCCCACCTTGATAATTTTTTCCCCATAAATTTCCCCAACGATTTCACTTCTCCAAATTTTTCCCAAAGGCCAAATTTTTCCCCAAAATCCCGTGAAAAACCCCCAATCTGGCAACCCCGACGGTGACTGACATGATACGACCATCAGTTTACCATCAGTATACCATCATTCACAACGGAATGACAGTCTGGATGGATGGTTTACCATCATTCCATCAGTCCATCATTCTCCCATCATTCTGGCATCATTCTCCCGTCATTCAGACCAGACTGATGGACCAGACTGATGAAATACTGAACGTGTAACCTGCCACTTACACGTTCAGTATTTCATCATTCTGGTCCATCATTCTGAATGACGCCAGAATGACGCCAGAATGATGCCAGAATGATGAGTGGGTTACACGATCAGTTTCCCATCAGTATTTCATCATTCTGGTCCATCAGTCTGGTCAAACGTTGAATGACGCCAGAATGATGGAAGACTGCAGGGTTGCCAGACGTACGAGGTACTGACATCCCGGGATTTATTTCTCTTTTAAATTAAAAAAGATTAACTTTTAAATTAAATAATTTTGAAAAGTTGATTTTTGCTATGCATGCGTTTACTATGCATCCGATTAGTTATGCATTCCCGCATTTTCATGGCATCCCAACAAATATTTAAAAATAATAATTTTAAGAAGCCGCCATAATTTTATTGCTAAAAATTAAATTTAGCTAACTATGCATCCGAATATCCAATCTCTTACTATTAGGCCCTAATTTTGTAACATAAATCATAATGCGGTGTTAAAATTATTTATTTACAGCCCCCATATTCCCCACCTTGATAATTTTTTCCCCATAAATTTCCCCAACGATTTCACTTCTCCAAATTTTCCCCAAAGGCCAAATTTTTCCCAAAAATCCCATGAAAAACCCCCAATCTGGCAACCCCGACGGTGACTGACACCGACCATCAGTTTACCATCAGTATACCATCATTCACAACGGAATGACAGTCTGGATGGATGGTTTACCATCATTCCATCAGTCCATCATTCTCCCATCATTCTGGCATCATTCTCCCGTCATTCAGACCAGACTGATGGACCAGACTGATGAAATACTGACCGTGTAACCTGGCTCTAAGAGCCCTTAGTCTGCAACGGCCGACCTGATTCAAGGATTTTCACACTTGCCATTGCAGATTGTGTCCGGGAGGTAGTTGTTCCTGTGGGTAAATGAACTCGGCTAGTGGGGTATCCTTTCTTTCCACAGAGTATAATCAGCTGTTTCTTAGGGTCCTTCTTAATATGCTGACACTGCTTCAAGGGGATGAGCAGACCGCCAAACTGAACAACTTTCTCTATGGCACTAACATCGAAATCGCACAAAAAAAAATCGGGTGTTCCATACAAAACTGCAAACCTACTTGAGACAAATGTATGAGACAGCTGATATGTTTTACGCGATTTCTATGTTGGTGCCATAGAAAAAGTTGTTCAGTTTGATGGTCTGATCATCCCCTTATAAAAGAGCTTCGAACATTTCAGTATGGAAGGTGGCATACCTACTTTCCGCCATTTTGAAAAAATCACGATTTTGCGGCCACTGATGAAACATATGCCAATCGACGGGGAAAATGATTACAAACAGAAAATATACTTTGATAAAATGACCTAAGTGGTATACTTTCGGAGATATAGGGGTTTGAAAATAATCATTTTTTTCCACCCAAATTGACTTTTTTGATCAGGAATAGATCAGCAAAGCTCAGGATCGATCAGGACATAGTATAATTACATAATATTATTATTATAAATAAGTTTTATTCATTTACTATGATAAATAAAATACCTATCTACATGCAAGACAGCTACTCGAGCAAGACGGTTGTTGTAGCAGTGTTGCTAACTATTCCGAGAGGGATTTATATGTATTTACCTATGTATTAAATACTTGATCATCATCATCATCATCATCTCAGCCGATGGCCGTCACACTGCTGGACATAGTCCTCCCCAAGGATCGTCACAACGACCGGTCTTGCCGGTGTCCTAATCGAACGGGTTCCCGCGGAATCATCAGGTCGTCGGTCCACCTTTTGGTGCACAACCTACCCACTGCTATTACCCGGGGTGCGGGATGCGGGAGCTACCCACGCTGCGCTTTCCGGTACGCGATCGCCACTCAACGGCTCTTCGGCCCCATCGGTTCTGCGAGCAATGTGCCCCGCCCATTGCCACTATAGTTTAGCAATTCTTTGGGCTATGTCTCGGCGGATCTCTTCATTTCCGATTCGATCTTGCCGGGATACTCCGAACATAGCCCATTGCCTTTTGGATGACTTTCAACCTTTTTATGAAGCCTTGAGAGAGCGACGACCGACGTCTCAGTTCCGTAATTCATCTTGAGACACTGCGGTATTTTAGACGTGAAGAGACACGTAGCTTTCCAACGTTGCCTTGCCGAGTCGGATTCGACAGCAGGCCACTTCTGCGGCGGTGGGCTAGGCTATAAAGCTTGGTCTCCACCTGCTTACTGTCGCCAATGAGCCTCCTGGCTCTGCGTTCAGCCGAGTCGAGTACGTCAAGTTGATACTTGGCTGAGCCATCCCACAGGTGGCAGCAGTACTCCATACATGATCGAACCTGAGCTTTATACAACATTAAGAGCTGTCCAGGAGTTTAGTACCGCTTCACCTTGTTTAAGATACCCAGCTTTTTGGCCGCAGTTTGAGCCTTAGACTCGATGTCAGCGCCGAAGTTGAGTTTCGTGGTCAACCTCATGCCCAGAAGCCCAAGACTGTCGGAAACAGGGACAGATGTACCCCGGATAGTAGGAGTCAGATTAAACGGACTCCTTTTTGCGGTGAACATACAAGCCTGTGTTTTGGTGGCGTTGAAGTTGACTAAATTATTGTCACCCCACTGGGAGACAAAACTTAAAGTCAAGTTTGTCCGCTCCACCATGGCCTCCCTCTGCGAACGTATTTCATCCCCGCTGGCCCTTGCGCCGGATACATATCTCTCCGTGACAGTACTGTCATCTGCATGCATACCCAACAATACCTGACACAAGGAGGTCATTGGTGTGTAGCAGGAAAAGTGTCGCGGAGAAAACAGACCCTTGAGGAACCCCAGCATCAATTGCCATAAGGTCTGAAGAGCAGCTGTCAATGACAACTCTAATCGACCGTTCTCTCAAGAAATCAGATATCCAGCTGCAAAGATCAGCGGGGATACCATAAGCAAGAAGCTTGCTCAGCAAACTAGCGTGCCATACCCTGTCAAAGGCCTTCAAGATGTCAAGTGATACGGTAAGTGCTTCACCGTGTTTCTCGATGGCCTCGCCCCTGCAGTGCGTGACATACACAAGAATATCCCCAGTCGATCGCCCCCGGCGGAAGCTATATTGGCGACCACTGAGTAGATCATTATCTTCTAGGTATGTCAGCAACTTCCTGTTAAGTATTCTTTCCATGACTTTACAGAGAATGGAAGTAATGGCGATAGGTCGGTAGTTGCAGGGGTCGGCACGACTGCCCTTCTTGGGTACCGATTGCACATTTGCAAGCTTCCAGGATTTTGGTACCGTTCTTGTTCTGAGAGAGAGGCGATACAGGCGTGTTAGAACAGGAGACAACTCAGGTGCACAATATCTCGGCACTCTTGCAGGTATACCATCAAGACCACTGGCCTTATTCACATCTAGACAACGCAATGCTCTGAGGACCTCTTTTGTACGTATTGTGATCTCCGGCATCGAAGAATCACAACGAGGGATGGTTGGTGGCTGTTTGGCACCAGCGTCCAGACGTGAATTGCTCGCAAACAGATAAGCAAATAAATTAGCTTTCTCAGTTGCGGTGTGAGCCAGCGACCCATCAGGTTTCTGCATGGGAGGCAAAGTGGGGTGGCAGAAATTGGATTCGACCGATTTTGAAAGGGACCAGAACTGTTTACTACCAGAAGGGTAGGATGCCAGTCTGACTCCGATGCGGCTGACATGATCGAATCGAGCCTTCTGGATCACCCGTTTGCAGGACTTGACTGCAGAATTAAATGCCCTCTTTTTCGGCGCGAACCCTACGAGCTCTATCTTTGCGGTCGCGAGCTTGGAACCATGCTTGGTAGGCGGATTCCTTTTTAGCTTCAGCGCGAGAACAATCCGCATTGTACCAAGGTTGGGCTTTGTGACCGAGTGCGATGTCGGAGAATGGAATATAATATTCCATTCCCAGTACCAGTACCATTCCAATTACGTTCGCAACCGCATCAGCAGAACTGGCAGGGTCACTCGAAGAAAAACTCACTTGCCGCCACGGGTAAGACGCAAAGAAGTGCCGCATCGCATCCCAATCTGCCGACGCGTATCGCCAGACTCGCCTCGTGCCCTTAGGGCTGTCATCGGGAGGAGAGCAGATCAAGACGGATTTCACCAGACAGTGATCGGACGTTCCCAGTGGGGCAGAGATCGATACGGAGTGACTGTCTGGATCTGATGTCAGCAGAAGATCCCAACAATTGGGCGTATGGCCATCAACATCCGGTACCCGCGTTGCTTGATTTGCCTCTGAGCAACACTGTACCGGGAAACTCATTTTGTAGGCCAGTCATTTTACGGAGTTTTGTTAGGCGAGGTAGGGAGTAATTATTAATTGGCCTTTATACTGTTACCGGCACCATTTAGTGACAAAAATACTATCCTAAACCATATTTAAAAAAAATTTGCTACGCAACATAGAAATCAAAATTGTGTGTCCCAGAAGGCTTTTAAATTAATAATATTAATACCAATGCACTCATTTGAATTAGATTTAACAATATATATTATTTTTGATAAATAAAATAGGCATTAAAATTAAAAAAATGAGGTATTTATTAGAAAATACGAATTATTTTTCAAAACCTTCTAAGTAGACAAAAATATTTATACCATGTTTGAATGATGGTAAAGCCTTAAACATGTGCAAAAAAAAATGTATCATCAGGTTTTTTTAGAACGAGATAATATCTTTATTTTAAAATTGGAACTGTTGCTGACGTAACTTTTTATTTCTTTTGGTACATTTTTAAGCTCAAATTGGCTCTTCAATATTATAGCGAAAAAAAAAATGCAATTAGTAATTAGTCCCGGCTCAAACCGTAAAATGACTGGGCTATTGGAGGGTAGCGGGATCCGAAGCACGGTGACAGTCGTTGGCCGACCGCAGTTAGTAGGGGGCCCAAGTAGTGTGCTAGCCACGTGTGAAAGGCTGCCCCACACAATGCTCCACCGTGCCAGTTGGCGACCGGAAGGGAGGACCCGGTGGCCATTGCGGCGGGGTTCGGGCGTCTCTCACACGTAGGGCATCCTTTCACACGTGGCTAGCACACTACTTGGGCCCCCTACTAACTGCGGTTGGCCAACGACTGTCACCGTGCTTCGGATCCCGCTACCCTCCAAAATGAGTTTCCCGGTACAGTGTTGCTCAGAGGCAAATCAAGCAACGCGGGTACCGGATGTTGATGGCCATACGCCCAATTGTTTGGACCTTCTGCTGACATCAGATCCAGACAGTCACTCCGTATCGATCTCTGCCCCACTGGGAACGTCCGATCACTGTCTGGTGAAATCCGTGTTGATCTGCTCTCCTCCCGATGACAGCCCTAAGGGCACGAGGCGAGTCTGGCGATACGGGTCGGCAGATTGGGATGAGATGCGGCACTTCTTTGCGTCTTACCCGTGGCGGCAAGTGTGTTTTTCTTCGAGTGACCCTGCCAGTTCAGCTGATGCGGTTGCGGACGTAATTGGAATGGTACTGGTACTGGGAATGGAATATTATATTCCATTCTCCGACATCGCACTCGGTCACAAAGCCCAACCTTGGTACAATGCGGATTGTGCTCGCGCTGAACCTAAAAAGGAGTCCGCCTACCAAGCATGGTTCCAAGCTCGCGACCGCAAAGATAGAGCTCGTAGGGTTCGCGCCGAAAAAGAGGGCCTTTAATTCTGCCGTCAAGTCCTGCAAACGCGTGATCCAGAAGGCTCGATTTGATCATGTCAGCCGCATCGGAGTCAGACTGGCATCCTACCCTTCTGGTAGTAAACAGTTCTGGTCCCTTTCAAAATCGGTCGAATCCAATTTCTGCCGTCCCACTTTGCCTCCCATGCAGAAACCTGATGGGTCGCTGGCTCACACCGCAACTGAGAAAGCTAATTTATTTGCTTCTCTGTTTGCGAGCAATTCACGTCTGGACGCTGGTGCCAAACAGCCACCAACCATCCCTCGTTGTGATTCTTCGATGCCGGAGATTACAATACGTACAAAAGAGGTCCTCAGAGCATTGCGTTGTCTAGATGTGAATAAGGCCAGTGGTCTTGATGGTATACCTGCAAGAGTGCCGAGATATTGTGCGCCTGAGTTGTCTCCTGTTCTAACACGCTTGTATCGCCTCTCTCTCAGAACAAGAACGGTACCAAAATCCTGGAAGCTTGCAAATGTGCAATCGGTACCCAAGAAGGGCAGTCGTGCCGACCCCTGCAACTACCGACCTATCGCCATTACTTTCATTCTCTGTAAAGTCATGGAAAGAATACTTAACAGTAAGTTGCTGACATACCTAGAAGATAATGATCTACTCAGTGGTCGCCAATATAGCTTCCGCCGGGGGCGATCGACTGGGGATATTCTTGTGTATGTCACGCACTGCAGGGGCGAGGCCATCGAGAAACACGGTGAAGCACTTACCGTATCACTTGACATCTTGAAGGCCTTTGACAGGGTATGGCACGCTAGTTTGCTAAGCAAGCTTCTTGCTTATGGTATCCCCGCTGATCTTTGCAGCTGGATATCTGATTTCTTGAGAGAACGGTCGATTAGAGTTGTCATTGACAGCTGCTCTTCAGACCTTATGGCAATTGATGCTGGGGTTCCTCAAGGGTCTGTTTTCTCCGCGACACTTTTCCTGGTACACATCAATGACCTCCTTGTGTCAGGTATTGTTGGGTATGCATGCAGATGACAGTACTGTCACGGAGAGATATGTATCCGGCGCAAGGGCCAGCGGGGATGAAATACGTTCGCAGAGGGAGGCCATGGTGGAGCGGACAAACTTGACTTTAAGTTTTGTCTCCCAGTGTGGTGACAATAATTTAGTCAACTTCAACGCCACCAAAACACAGGCTTGTATGTTCACCGCAAAAAGGAGTCCGTTTAATCTGACTCCTACTATCCGGGGTACATCTGTCCCTGTTTCCGACAGTCTTGGGCTTCTGGGCATGAGGTTGACCACGAAACTCAACTTCGGCGCTGACATCGAGTCTAAGGCTCAAACTGCGGCCAAAAAGCTGGGTATCTTAAACAAGGTGAAGCGGTACTAAACTCCTGGACAGCTCTTAATGTTGTATAAAGCTCAGGTTCGATCATGTATGGAGTACTGCTGCCACCTGTGGGATGGCTCAGCCAAGTATCAACTTGACGTACTCGACTCGGCTGAACGCAGAGCCAGGAGGCTCATTGGCGACAGTAAGCAGGTGGAGACCAAGCTTTATAGCCTAGCCCACCGCCGCAGAAGTGGCCTGCTGTCGAATCCGACTCGGCAAGGCAACGTTGGAAAGCTACGTGTCTCTTCACGTCCAAAATACCGCAGTGTCTCAAGATGAATTACGGAACTGAGACGTCGGTCGTCGCTCTCTCAAGGCTTCATAAAAAGGTTGAAAGTCATCCAAAAGGCAATGGGCTATGTTCGGAGTATCCCGGCAAGATCGAATCGGAAATGAAGAGATCCGCCGAGACATAGCCCAAAGAATTGCTAAACTATAGTGGCAATGGGCGGGGCACATTGCTCGCAGAACCGATGGGGCCGAAGAGCCGTTGAGTGGCGATCGCGTACCGGAAAGCGCAGCGTGGGTAGCTCCCGCATCCCGCACCCCGGGTAATAGCAGTGGGTAGGTTGTGCACCAAAAGGTGGACCGACGACCTGATGATTCCGCGGGAACCCGTTCGATTAGGACACCGGCAAGACCGGTCGTTGTGACGATCCTTGGGGAGGACTATGTCCAGCAGTGTGACGGCCATCGGCTGAGATGATGATGATGATGATGATCAAGTATTTAATACATAGGTAAATACATATAAATCCCTCTCGGAATAGTTAGCAACACTGCTACAACAACCGTCTTGCTCGAGTAGCTGTCTTGCATGTAGATAGGTATTTTATTTATCATAGTAAATGAATAAAACTTATTTATAATAATAATATTATGTAATTATACTATGTCCTGATCGATCCTGAGCTTTGCTGATCTATTCCTGATCAAAAAAGTCAATTTGGGTGGAAAAAAATGATTATTTTCAAACCCCTATATCTCCGAAAGTATACCACTTAGGTCATTTTATCAAAGTATATTTTCTGTTTGTAATCATTTTCCCCGTCGATTGGCATATGTTTCATCAGTGGCCGCAAAATCGTGATTTTTTCAAAATGGCGGACAGTAGGTATGCCACTAAGGCAGGTTGCTCTTTCAGCATATTAAGAGGGACCCTGTATATTGTCAAGTTGTAGAAAGTAAGTAAATTATAATTAGGTTAGATTAGGATATTATTAGGTTCTCAATATTTTTATTTATTTTTAATGTACTTAGCCACTTTTATTTGTGTTACCAATAAATTCACTAAAATTGCCCCAGTCCCGACTCGTAAAAAAAAAGTAAATTATAATTATTTTTATCGTCCTGCTTGGATCCGACGGGAGTTATACCTATTGGTTTATTCTGTTTAATTTTTCCTTCCGGTGTCTGAGCATATATATTTGGCAACATGGCTGTAACATGTTTAACAATCAATAATGTTTGATATATATTTTTATTGTGAAATAATGTAGCTTGATATGATAATGTTATGTTCCCTTCTCGCACAGCGGCGCGTGCTACACGGTGGCGGCGCGGCCGGCGCGCGCGCACGCCATCCGCGTGGTGGAGGTGCCCGCCGCCGCGCTGGCGCGCGCTCACACCGACCCCGCCGCCAACGCGCTCCGCCTCACCGAGTGAGTACATACGCTTCATCATTATCATCAGCCTATATACAGGGTGTAACAAAACACCCTAGTAATACTTGAGGGGGTGCTTCAGACCATCAAACTGAACAACTTTCACTATGGAGCCAACATCGAGAAAAACTAAAAAAAATCAGTAGTCCCATACAAAACTGCAACTGAACAACTTTCACTATGGAGCCAACATCGAGAAAAACTAAAAAAAATCAGTAGTCCCATACAAAACTGCAACTGAACAACTTTCACTATGGAGCCAACATCGAGAAAAACTAAAAAAAATCAGTAGTCCCATACAAAACTGCAACTGAACAACTTTCACTATGGAGCCAACATCGAGAAAAACTAAAAAAAATCAGTAGTCCCATACAAAACTGCAACTGAACAACTTTCACTATGGAGCCAACATCGAGAAAAACTAAAAAAAATCAGTAGTCCCATACAAAACTGCAACTGAACAACTTTCACTATGGAGCCAAAATCGAGAAAAAATAAAAAAAATCAGTAGTCCCATACAAAACTGCAACTGAACAACTTTCACTATGGAGCCAACATCGAGAAAAAATAAAAAAAATCAGTTATCTTATACAAAACTGCATTACCGACTCGACTAAAATGTATGGGACAGCAGATTTTTTTCATTTTTTCTCGCTGCTGGCTCCATAGTGAAAGTTGTTCAGATTGATGGTCTGCAGCACCCCCTTAAGTATTAGTAGGGTGTTTTGTTACACCCTGTATACGTCCCACTGCAGGCCACAGGCGTAAGCCGGAGGCACAGTATTACCACAGCATAACTATATAGTCCTTACAATACGGCAACGGATGTACTTGCGCAGAGCAACGGAGGGGACCTTGCGGGGAAGCGGGCGGCGCGGATCATCCTGAGATCTGTATAAAGATGTCGGTATTGACTGCGCATGACAACGTAAGTGTACTTACGCTGTCATGCGCAGATATGCAAGGCTATCCCTGTTATCCCAACACCTTCATACAGATCCGGTAACGCGACCCCGCAAGGCCCCCTCCGTTGCTCTACGCAAGTACATCCGTTTCCGTACTGTAAGGACTATATAGTTATGCTGTGCCTTAAGGTAGCAGCAAGGTGACGTAAATGATATAGGCAATACAGCTTTTGATGTTTAAAATTAATAAAGAAAATAATACTTTAAGGTAAGATGTTTCACGAGCATAAAATTGTGTTACCTTAATTAATGTAATTTTAAAATTAAACTACGTCATAGCAGGAAGATGTGACAATTAAGTTAATTAAACTTTCCTGATTAATATTTTACGAGTAACTACTCTAAAATGATTAAGCAATAAACCAAAATCCAATGAAACCGTTGATTCTGCGAATAACTATAAATAAGTATAAATGAATAAGGATATGAATTAAATAAAAGTATCATATTTAAATATTAGGTTTGATTTAATGTTACATACTGTCGCTAAGCAATATATTGGTACCGATTCGGACTGTGCCACGACTTAACTTAACTAAATTTATTCCGGTCACTTTCTAAAATAAGATTAAGAAAAGAGACAGAAAACCAACAGCTGACTTTAGTGCTGTCAAAGTGACGTAACACGCCCAAAATAAGATGCCATCATAATGTACGCCATCTTATTTAAAGCGTTTTTGGTCGTTTAACGTCACTTTGACAGCACTTTTTTTTTATTTTTTTTTTATTTTTTTATTTTTTTTTATCATGGACAATGTCACACAAATTATCTAGCCACATTTAAAGTACCAGAATCTAGCCTGGACTTGTATTATGATGACTAGACAACGATATAGGATACATATATAGATACAAACATCCATGACTCGGGTACAAATATTCATATTCATCATACAAATATTTGTCCCTTACGGGATTCGAACCCGCGACCCTCGGCACAGCAGGCAGGTTCACTACCGACTGTGCTACCGGGCCGTCAAAGCACTAAAGTCAGCTGTTGGTTTTCTGTCTCTTTTCTTAATCTTATTTTAGAAAGTGACCGGAATAAATTTAGTTAAGTTAAGTCGTGGCACAGTCCGAATCGAGGCCAATGTTAAAAACTCTTTTTTTATTTTATTTTGGGACTTACATTCTAGCTGTTTCCAATCACAGACGTTGATTGCTATAGTTTTCTACTAATTGTATTTCGTAACTGGTTTCGGTCTAGGCAGAATTGTAAATTCAATAGATAAAATCAATGTTTAACAATATTTGCCAGAAACTAGCTCATGTAGGTGGGCGTTTCTTATCTTATTATGGGGGCTGGCAAGCCAGCAACACTTCGACCCAATGGGATCTTTTGTTCACCCAGTAAGTGGTGTTTAGCAATAATCTGTGGGTGTTGACATGTGTAGCAAGTCCACAGATAGAACAGGTGCGATAAACTTGGCGGCAATAAGTTACCGCGTAGAGAGAGAAGCTATTTATTTAAATCTGTTTGCGAAGTGATTCGTATGACTAGTATTTATTATGTGCTAAAACTAAGGTAACCACTGAGGAAAGAAAGGAGCGGAGGTCTCGCAAGGCAATTAGGTCTATCGCCATTATATTATTAGATCATATGACGTCACAGTGGGCGTGGCCTATGCTATGATGCTCAGTTCGAAGGGGACCGCCATTCTTTTTGCTGAGAGGGATTTTGTCTATAAAATAAAATACATCTAAAACGATGGAGTGCGCTGTTCCTGGATTCAGGCGGAACCTGCGCACCCATCCCTGCATTTTGGCGACACTGACTTCGATGGAAATATTGCTTTGGCACACCTTTGCTCCTTTCTGTCTTCCATGAGGGCATAGAGTGAAGGAGACAAGAAGAGTGCAATTCTCCATACTAAATCGCGTACACCGGAATTTAGGACATTCTAATTCGCTAAATGTCGTTATGAGCATCATTTCGCGGGTCGCGGGTTCGAATCCCGTCAGGGACAAATATTTGTATGATGAATATGAATATTTGTACCCGAGTCATGGATGTTTGTATTTATATATGTATTGTATATCGTTGTCTAGTCATCATAATACAAGTCCAGGCTAGATTCTGGTACAGTCGCCATCAGATATATCGTAGCATACAACGTGTCCAAATATTTCTGAGCAGTGCTAATTTTCATTAATTTCTGTACAGTAAATGTTACCAATTATATCTAAATGTGTATGTCGTCATAAATATCTAAACAGCGAATTTTCAATAGTTTCTTTACAATGTTATTTAACCCTTTATAGGGCAACTTTTTTTTTGGCGTATCGTTTTGGTGTTATTCTGCAAAGAAACTACAAAGATTTTTGAATTCATAATACTCAGTGAGAATAACTTTTTACTTTGAAGAAAAGTAATTTAAATTACGATTAAGATATTAAATTAACATATATCATACCTTATTGTGATATTTTTTACATTTTTTCACATAAAAACCGCGTTAGAAATCTAGCGATCACATTTTTTTTCTCGTGATCGTTCAAAGGTCGCGATATCGACCGCATATTTTGAAGCGTTTTAAAATAACCTTACCTTGTATTCTAAATTAAGCGGTCGTTTTCAGGACCTGCGATCATTCATGAACAACCGAAAAAATCATAAGAGTCAAGTTAAATGTCACTTTATACAGAATATGAGCTTTACGAACACTAATGGTGACTAGATAATTTGTGTGACATTGTCCAAGATATTTATTATTTATTTCGCTATTTTTGCATCAACAATTTGAGATCTACTACTCTTTTTACTTACGTTTGTTTTTGGTTTGGTTCATAATATTGGAAGACTAAGGGCTCATTACCCGACTGCGCCAGAAGGAGGGTTATTTTCATTGGTCGTTCTGGCTCGCATTCGGGGTGCGAGAGATTCCTGTAACGCGTATGCCATTAGAACCCGCATTAGGGGAACTATTTTCACTGGTCGATATAGCCTGCATTCGGGATGCGAGAGATTTCCGTAACGCATGCCATAGGGCACGCATGCGGGGAACCGTTTTCACTGGTCTATAGAGAACGACCGCAGGGTGCAAAAGAACATGGTTGGTTGTTGCTGTTGGAATTCGGCGAGTACCCGCACTCTTTAAAAAGATCGACTAATTTAATTAGTCGATATACAGCATGCGGGGAATACCCGTAGGTGGCGTAAAGACCACTGTATTGACGTGACTTGCGGGGAGTCTCCGCATGCTGTATATCGATCGAGTTATCGACCAATGAAAATGAGCCTTAATTAAACTCAGCGTATATTGGCAATTCATCTACTCGCTGGCAAGGAGTCAGCGCCATCTATGAGACGGGATTTTGATTTTTTTCGAGTTACGTCTTTTAGTATGGAGAATAGCACTCTTCTTGTCTCCTTTACTCTATGACGAGGGTAACTAACTCGTCGGTGTACAGCCGGTGCTACGGCAAGTTCACGGCGCTGGCGCGGGCGCTGCTGCGCGCCGCCCTCGCCGCCTGCATACACCTTACCTGCCATAGGTACTAACATACATACATGCGTGTTGCACTTTAGCACGTTGCCAGTTTGCATGAATATTATAGCCTGTAGGTTCCACATATTATACTGGCAGCTAATATAGCGACACATTTGCCGAACCTCCGCGACGTAAATTACGCGTGCAATTATTTTCCCTATAGGTACCGGCACGCGTCTTTCTTTTCCTAGTAGAAGCGTAAATTCGGCAGGTGTGTCATCACACAAAATTATGCTTGTAGACGATGCGAACTACATGTAATGGGCTTGTTGAGTCGCTTGCGTATGCAACGTGTACACGCTATATTTGATCTGTACGTAGTGTAATATGGATATTTTGAAAATACCTGTTGTATTCAGAAAATATCTGACGCTACATTTGTTCGCTTTTGTTTGACGCAACATATAAATATGCATGACGAAACCAACGCATCGTGTGGCTTGGCACTAACTCTCGTATTTTTATCTTAGTTGCTTCCTCGATGTTTCCTCCAGTCGAGTTGACGTGAACCAGTCAAATTGTATGTCAAAAACTCATTCAACAGATGCCCGCTACCTTCACCAGGAGTGCGATTTTTAAAACTCATTCACTGAGCTCAGCAATAGAAAATGTCAAAATTACTATGGAGATATGCATCTTTCTACTCCTGATTTGACTTTCAAAAATCATTCTTCAGGAGTGCGATTTTAGCAGCAGTAGAAAGATGCGTATCTCCATAGTAATTTTGACATTTTCAACTGCTGAACTCAGCGAATGTGATTCAAAAATCGCACTCCAGGTCGTCGGACTACCTTGTGGGGCCCACCCTAGTTTAAAATAACGGAATATATTTATCTTTTGCTATTTTAAATACCACCACCAAATAATAAAGAAGAAGAGGACTTAAAGTTTCACCATTATTACTAATTCCTTAATTCGACCTCAGTGGAGGAACCTCGAGATTACCTACTGAGAATACAGATTATGAAGTTGAGAATGAAAGGGATTGGAAATACGGATGCAAGACTTATTTTTAAGCATAGGTGCCTGTTTCCTACTAGAATGCAACTTTAAAATTCCAGTCTAGACATTTTTATCGTCTTTAACTTCGCTGTGATAGAGACCAAGAATACTTCCAAATGCAATACCCCGCACATCAAGCCATTTTCATACTTACCACTCGAGCCTAAGACTTATATTACAGGACTTGACGTGGAATGGCCTAGTTTAATTACCCATTTAATGATTATTATTTTCCCTAATGACCTGTTGATTTAGTAACTCTTTAGTTTCATGAATAATAAGTCGTGTTTGTGAATTATTCATTGTGGAGATTTAGTGTTCTTAGTCAGTGATTTTACGTATTAAAAGGTGTTAAGATATAAAGGAAATCTGAATAGGTATCTAACCTATTAAAATATTCGAAATAACATAATATAAAATATTTTAAATTCATACTTTTATTTGAAACTGTTCACATACGATTGGAGGTACGAGGCATGTGTGGGGGGAATAGGTAAGAGCGCACGCGTCGATTAGCTGAATATATTTAACTAGCGGCCCGTCCCGGCTTCGCACGGGTGGACGTCTAATCTTTTCTAGCAATAAATATAGCCTATGTTACTCAGGGTGAATGCTGCTTTCTAATGGTGAAAGAATTTTTTAAATCGGCCCAGTACTTTTTGAGCCTATTCATTACAAACATACAAACATACAAAAATAGGTACAAATCTTTCCTCTTTATAATATTAGTGTAGATTGATCTATACTTAATATTATAAGGAGGAAAGATTTGATTTTTTTGTTTCTTTGTATTGAATAGGCTCCAAAACTACTGGACTGATCTGAATAATTCTTTCACCATTAGAATGATCCATTATCCGTGATGAACATAGGCTATAAAATAACAAGTGTGTGTCGGGAAAAAAAGGGGCATTGCAACGCATCCCACGCAACAGCTAGTAATTAATACGATATTAATCTGTCAAAACTATAGCTATTTATATCAATTATAGGTAGGTATATGTACTTTATTTCACACCATAAACAATAAACATAGCAAGAACAGACTGGAAATACCGAAGGTACAAAATAAGGTCGGTATTTGTAACCAACAACACCAAAATTTTTAACTCGACCGGATTTTTAACTTTGTTTGGCCATATGATTGAAAATGTGAAATGTTGGCGAGCGCAGCGTTTATGAAGTGAATCACTAATATTTAATTATTGATGCATCGCAAAAGGTGTGTCAATATTGTAACATAGTGATCTGCGGGGCTAGTACGCCAACCCGCGATAGCGTGGCGTGATATAGCGCAATCACGCTTCCGCTCTCTCTGTTTGCGCGCGAACGAACGACATAAAAGACTAAATTTTACGGACGCATGTGTTAAATGTCGGTATCACGGGTTGGCGTACCTACTAGCCCGGCTTTTGTATTTGAGTAGGTACACCAATAGGAACCTGCGCCCGCGGCATGACGCCTCGATAAACGTTTTATCGCGCCTGCTAACTCGTTCGTTCGCGCACATAAATAAAGGGAGCTAGGGCGCGATAGCGGTTTATCGCGGTTTATCGCGTCGTCATGCCGCGGGCGCTGGTGATTATACAGGGTGTAACAAAACACCCTAGTAATACTAAAGGGGGTGCTTCAGATCATCAATCTGAACAACTTTCACTATGGAGACAACATCGAGAAAAAAAATCAGCAGTCTCATACATTTTAGTCGAGTCGCTAAAGCACTTTTGTATGGGACAGCTGTTTTTTTTATTTTTTTCTCGACGTTGGCTCCATAGTGAAAGTTGTTCAGTTTGATGGTCTGAAGAACCCCCTTAAGTATTACTAGGGTGTTTTGTTACACCCTGTATTATGTAGGTATTTGCTTGAATCATTTACTTTAATCAATCAATCAATTACACTACTACTGCGCTACTGTGTGTTATTATGTAATTAAACAAAACAATAAGCAATTATAATTGATTTTGCTTTCCGGTTAGCTGATCACTGTTTATCATGATGACAATGATGTCATCCCTGTAGTGTTTAATCGAATACAATGTCAGTAATAAATACATACATAAACTCACGACCATAGTCCCTCTCTGGGTGGTCAGAAGCTTTGCTGTAACTTCCATTCCAACTATATTTTCGAAGCATGCAGTTGTAGCAATACGAACTTTTAGCATATTAAAGTTTTCAGGATGGACTTACGAGTCATGTTTTGGTGGGTGACCAAGCCTTTCGCACTTCTTCTTCTTCTTATCGTGTGGGCAGAGCCCTGGTGTCAGAGTTTTTTCAGACCGCCTTACGGCCTCTGACGTGGATTTTAAGTAACGACAACTATCACCAGAGATAGTAGCCGGGACCAACGGCTTAACGTGCCATCCGAAGCACGGAATCACTTTTCTTTTCAGACAATCAGGTGATTCAGCCTGCAATGTCCTAACCAACTGGGGAAAAACGCACAAAGTGACATATCACTAGGTGTCCCCCGTGGGAATCGAACCCACGACCTCCGTGTCGAGAGCCCAATGCTCTTAACCATTAGACCACGGAGGTAGTTAGGTAGTAGTAGCCTTTCGCACTAACAATGCATAAGAAACCTTATCACTTAGTTATCTCTTACGAAACCCACGGGAAAAAAGTCGTATGGTCTATTTCATTCCCGAAAACCACAGCCCCTGACAGCACTAAAAAGCAATAGAGTAAAAAGTAGCACTAAAAATAAAAAGTAATTCCAACTAAATAACTCGTATTTTTTAAAATGCTCCTGTTTTCTGTGTAAAACCCATGTGGCATCCAGGTTTTATCAATAAGGATACAATACAAGCAATATTGTCTAGTGAGCTTAAGTCATGACACGGTGTGATGTCACGTCATCACATCAGTCGACTCGTGTAACGTTGCACGCAAACCACTGTTTGGTTGCAATCGACTAATATTATAATAAATAGGTAGTTAAAGTTTGTATTTAGGAGGTAATCTTCGAAACTACTTATCCTATTTCAAAAATTCTTTCCCCAATATTTAGAATCCGGGCGAGGCCGCGGGCACAGCTATACAACAACTGTTTTGCCTATGACAATAATATCTATTATACTGATATTATTGTCCTAGGCACAGGAATAATACCTATTATACATCTATTATAGGTACTAATAATATGACAAAAATATCTAGGACAATTATGTATAAGTATTGTATACATGAATCTTAATTTATGAATTTATTTTTGTTAAAGTTTATAAAAAGTCTTCTCTACAGGGTGTAACAAAACACCCTAGTAATACTTAAGGGGGTGCTTCAGACCATCAAACTGAACAACTTTCACTATGGAGCCAACATCGAGAAATAGTAAAAAAAATCAGCTGTCCCATACAAAACTTCGTAGGTACCGACTCGACTAAAATGTATGGGACAGCAGATTTTTTTTATTTTTTTCTCGACGTTGGCTCCATAGTGAAAGTTGTTCAGTTTGATGGTCAGAACCACCTCCTTAAGTATTGCTGGTGTTTTGTTACACCCTGTATAACTCTGATACTATCCAATGCGGTGGTAGAATCATAAAAAATAAGTCTAAAAGTGATTTCAAAACTCCTAATTTGAATAAGAAATGGAGAGAAAAGACATACACTGCAAAAAGAGTTTACCCAACGTAATTAAATTAATGAATAAAATAATGCATGGTATTTTAATTAAAGGGAAAATTATGAAATTTGGACTGAATGACGTAGGTAGTATTATATAGTTGTTGCCTGTTAATAAATTATGAACATGTAAATAACCCTTTTTTTCTCGTTTCTAGCACGTTGTTCTTTGTATGTGTTTGTAGATTTATTCTTTATTTATTTTCTTAAGCTTCTAATTGTATATTTATACACTGCATCCTTGGTACACAGCCTCAGCACGTACTTTATTAACAAATTCGTGCCCCCTATCGTATAAAGGTGTCTACACACCAAATCCGCCGACACAGCCCGACGATACTGTCGGCGGGTGCGTTATGTTGGCCTTGTCGACTAACCCACCACCGATGCCGATGTTAAATCGTTATGTTTGAGTAATCTGTGTTGTAGACTCCATAATGCGTGTTTGACAAGCTTTATAGCAGGTGTCCAGGAGTGCGATTTTTGAACATCACACGTTCAAACGAGTAGTAGAAAGAAGCATAATCTGCATAGTAATTTTGACATTTTCTACTAGTCGTTTAAACGTGTGATGTTCAAAAATCACTCCTGACCGCATGTTCGTCCACATACATGAGCACATTGAACTAATTGAGAGGGCACTGAGTGAAAATGGAAAGGAAGGGGTCACGAATTTGTTTATAAAATCTATCTAATTGTTGTAATAGTAGAAATTTAATTAATTACTGCCTTTTTCGTGTGTTTGAGTTTATGCATATGAATAGATAATAATAGTACCCTATAGAAACGAAACTCCCGCGTTAAATGTCAAGATTCGCCTACAAAATGTCAAGATACGCCTACCAACTTATTATGGTTTAACCATAGTTTCGCTTCTATAGTGTACTATTATTATCTATTCATATGGTTTATGTTAGTAAGCAAATTAGATTTTCAATTCAAACATTTTTGTAACTGGTTTGTGTAAATAAAACATAACCACGCATTTAAGTCATGCCATGTTGTTGAAAACAAAAACATTTGACCGAGATATCATCCCATTATCTAATGAGAGTGTGTTCGAACAGGATAGACTCGTCGTGCGGCCTGCTGACCCTGCACATCGGGGACCGTATCCTGGAGATCAACGGCTCCCCAGTCCGGAACAGGACTCTGGATGAGATCGAGAGGACGCTGTCCAGGCCTGACGCCGTCATACAGGTTATCTTGATGTTTTTTTTTATTATTACAGATGGGTTTGCTCTTGACCTCAATCCAGTCCTCAGGACAAAGATGGGGTAGAAGATTTAGTGAGCTTACCAAGAAGGTACTTTAAAAGAATTATGATGTAGTGCGAAACTGCTATAACACCCTGTATTTGTACCGGACAGTACGTCATATGCACATGAGATAAAATATTCAGAGCTCTGTCGCCTATAATGAGTGGTAAAGACCTTGTGGTCAGACTATTGATACGAACTCTATGTTATACTGTGAGACAGTTGTGATTTATTTTTATAATATTATTTGCCCATAACAATGGGCAAATAATATTATATAATAATAATATTATCAATTATTTTCATGCGTTCCGGTTTTGCACTTCGATAGGACAAGTTCTTCAAGAAGCTATCGATTTCATTCCGCCACCTTCTAGGTCTGCCTGGACGCCAAATTCTTTTTGCTAGTCACCAGTTGGTAGTGGTTTTGGCTCATATGTCAGACATATGGTAGACATGTCCAGCCCAATCCCACTTTAGATTGGCAGCGGTGGTGACATCTGTTAAGGTGGCGGTTGACAGCCGACCGCACGCCGCACGCCGCAGCAGCATGTCGCGACGACACTACTGGTTTGTATGTATTTCTATGAAATACCCAGCGCAGCTCGCGACACTGCGGTGCAGTCGAGCTTCACTGTCGCTCGACCGCAGACCAGTAAAGTCGCCGAGTGCTGCCAGCATGCGATAATTATCCTAGATTCACGATATTTTGGAGTCGCATGCGGTAGAAAATAAAAGTCGGGTATAACACGATAATTCATACAAATTCCACGATATTTCTTTAATTTAATAAAATCACTATTTTCAACTACATTTTCCGTTAAATTCCAACAATACATCATACTGGCGTTTGGTATTTGGTAAAACAGTGTTCAAATATTACTAGATATATAAATACGAGTATGATAATTTTGGGAAACAAATAAAGAAAACATGTTTTTACGAAAATCTTATCTATTCGTTTTTACGAAAATCTTTTCTATTCACCCTTTATTAGAGCGCCAGTTAATTTGAGACTGGTGGGATGCCTCTAACGTGATAACGTGATTAAATCCTTGCTTACTCGAAAGTGCTCGGCCTTTATTTCGTCGCTTCGCCAAAGAAAATAAACCACTACCACCACCATCCTAAATCTTAAAACCCTACTGAAAATTATTACCCAAAAAAATACCCTAAGTTGGCAATACTGTCTGTAGCTGCGGCGTGCGGTTGGGTTCGAATTAATGACCGCAGCGACGTGTCGCGACGGCACGCTTCATGCGGTCGGCTACAAATTTGCTCCTTTACTTGGGTTCTGGAGCAAATGATCTCATTTCTGACCCGGTCGATCAGTTTTAAGCCAAAGGTGCTGCTCTCCATATTAGCCTTGAGGCTTGACTTCTGTTCTTTCGTAAAAGACCACGTTTGAGAATAGGAAAAATTCACATGTTCATGAGCTTGCGTTGGAGTGGCAATGGGAGATCTCATTTCAAGATTTCTTCCAGGCATTGTGCGTCGAGCAACATCTTTTTCTTGTCTATCCTAGAAGGAAACTATTAGCCCCAAATAGATACAGGGTCCTTCTTAAAATTCTGACACTTTTTTAAGGGGATGAGCAGATCATCAAACTGAACAAGTGTCTATACCAAGGGACCAACATCGAAAACGCGAAAAAAAAATCAGCTGTCCCATTTTGGTTCAAGTAGGTTTGCAGTTTAGTATGGAACAACTGATTTTTTTTTCCGCGATTTCCATGTTGGCGCCATAGAGAAAGTTGTTTAGTTTGATGGTCTGATCATCCCCTTAAAAAGTGTCAGCATATTCTTCTTATCGTGTGGGCAGAGCCCTGGTGTCAGAGTTTTTTCAGACCGCCTTACGGCCTCTGACGTGGTTTTTATGTAACGACTACTACCACCAGAGATAGTAGCCGGGACCAACGGCTTAACGTGCCATCCGAAGCACGGAATCATTTTTCTTTTCAGACAATCGGGTGATTCAGCCTGCAATGTCCTAACCAACTGGGGAAAAACGCACAAAGTGACATATCACTAGGTGTCATCCGTGGGAATCGAACCCACGACCTCCGTGTCGAGAGCCAAAGCTCTTAACCATTAGACCACGGAGGCAGCATATTAAGAAGGACATATTCCATTCTTCCAGTAATATTATTTAAAATATCTGTTAACAGTTAACAATAGAACACAACCCGGGCACAAACAAACACACAATGTGCAACATAACAGAATCAGAAGAGAGAACAAAACCAGACACAAAGTCGCCCGTCGAGAGAAAGATACTCAAAGAAGACAGGAAACTGAACATTCCAGTGAAACATTCCACCGAGGAGAGGGAGGAGGATGTGCAAGGGGTGAAGAAGGAGCGGTTGTTCAAGAGGAAGGGGGAGGATGGTGGGAAGGCGCGGGTTCTGAAGAGGAGGCAGACTCCCTCCTCGCCGCTGTTGGGGGACAAGGAGAGGAGTAGCAGCATGTCTAAGCTGCTTGATGTGTGAGTAAATTTTTATATTAAAACTATTATAAATAAATAAATAACGCTCACAGGCACATACATTGTAATGATCCCAAGTAAGCCTCAGATTTTTTGTTATGGGAATCATACAACAACGGCACAAACATATAACATCCATGACCGAACCGGGATTCGAACCCAGGACCCTGGTTTGGCAGTCAGGCGTGGTAACCATTACACCAACCGGGTCGTCGTCGGTCATTATGTTCTACATACTAGCACTAACACGATAAACAAACATCGTGCGCCATATGAGGGTACGACGGCCGCTGGCTGGTGAAAGAGAGCGATTTACGAAGATAATGTCTGTGAACTTACCCAATAGAGAAACCCACAAAGCGACATGCTTAAAAAAAATTAGTATGGCGATATCGCAACAAAGAATGGGATAACACTCGTAAATGTTAGGTAATCTTTTTATTTGTCTGTAATATTTTGTACCTTTTGTTCTTTGTACCTTGAACAGTTTTTAAAACGCGTTATCATGTAATTAGCGGTGTAAAATTTAAATGTTGTGGTATTATAAATGAAGAAACTTGCTATTTGATAATTAATGATAACCAATAATGTTAAATTTAATCTTGACACAGTGTGGACGGTGAGGAGCCGAGCGGAGTCCTACGCGACCTGAGCCGCGCGCGCTCTTTCCGAGCCTCCGCCGCGCCCGGCCAGAAGGTGTTCCGCGCCTGCGACCTGCTGCTGGTATGTCACTGCACGATATCTGAGCCGCTCCTTCCGAGACTTAATGTTATTCCGAGTTACAATGTTTTTCCTAGGCAGTCTCGATGTATGGGGCATTGTTTTCTGATATCCATTTTTTTTGTCATTTGATTTGAAGTTTGATTTTTAACTGTCATTTACCTGCGAGATTGAATCGGAAATGAAGAGATTTGCAGAAGAACCAAAGTAGCCGAAATAGACCAAAGAATAGCTATACTAAAGTGGCAGTGGGCGGGGCACATACCGTTGGCCGATCAGTTCTCGAGTAGCGACCGCGTACCGGAAAGTGCGGCGTGAGTAGGCCCTCACAAGGTGGACCGACGACCTGGTGAAGGCGACGGGAACCTGTTGGATGAGGATTGTTGTTGTGGTGATCCTTGGGGGAGGCCTATGTCCAGCAGTGGACGTCCATAGGCTGAGATAATGATGATGATTTTTTTAAATTCAGATTACGAATTTCTTCTTCAGAATATGGAAAAAGAAAAAACCTAGATAAGCAGGTTTTCTCACGTAACGATGTTATCCTTTACAGTTTGAGAACAGTCTACAATACATACGTCAATATTTAAATATACCTCGAAGTTATTAATTTGCTTTCATCATCATCATCATCATCAGCCTGGTAAACCCCACTGCTGGGTATAGGCCTCTTCATTTTCACGCCAATCACCTAGTTCCACGCTAGTCTCATCCACTGTTTGCCGGCTACATTACAAATGTCATCCGACCACCTGGCTGCTGGTCTGCCCCCTGACCGTTCCCCACGGCCGCCACTCTGTCACTGCCCTCGTCCATCTGCCATCATTCCGCCTGGCCAAGTGTCCCGCCCACCTCCACTTCAGAGTCGAAATCCGCTTGCCTATATCAACCACCTTTGTTCGGCATCTGATCTCGACATTCGGAATCCGGTCCAGAAGTGTGATTCCTAGCACAGCTCTCTACATTGCTCTTTGTGTGACTTAATTTGCTTTACTTTACGTCAATAGGGGGAGCTGCTAGGAGCCGGGTTCTTCGGTCAGGTGTACCGCGTGACGCACCGCGAGACCGGCGAGGTGATGGTGCTCAAACAACTGTACAGGGTCGACGAGGACGCGCAGCGCAACTTCCTCAAGGAGGTGAGTGGCGATGATGATCTCCCGCGAGCTGAATGCTGGTGATTGCTTTAGATTTTATCCTGATTGGTGGATATAATTTCGCGCGCTATTAAAGTTGTTGGGTAGACTCTAGTTTAAAAGGATGCTAATGATATCAATTTCACCCGGTGTAAAATTTTAGGCATTGTATATTAAACAGGGTGCACACCCCTTGTAGATACAAACGCCCATGAATCGATTACAAATATTAATATTCATCACACAAATATTCGCGCCTTTACCCTAAATTGCACTACCTATTCCAACACTGACTATAACGCAATAACAAAAAAAAAAGTTTCGCTTACGCTATTAGGCAGAATTTCTGTGTGTAACCGCGTATCAGATAGCGATAGTCATACTATTGCCATAGAGTAAATAAATTATACACAACAGAGGGTCAATGCCCATACTAAGAGAGTTGCCACCTTCTTATATGAAAATTCGCGCAAGTACAGCGCCGGTGGTGAGTAACGGTACTACAGCAATGTTTAATTACGTTTTAATACGTGTTAACCTTTTCAGCGCCAAAGTCTGATATATCAGACGTTTAAGTGTCGTGCCCTCGCCGCCAAAATCTGATATATCAAACAAAAAAAATTGTTGAAAAATCCTTTTATTTTTATCATAAATAAACTTATCATCGTATGTAATATGTTTTCCAGATAGTGACAAATTTTGGGTTGTGGCGTGTGATGAGCGTTTTCAAAATAAATCCGTGGCGTGGAATGGGTTAAACACATTTCTTATTAAAAATTTTAAGAAAATTAATCTATATATAATTTATTTCCGTGGAACAAAACTCAAATAATAGTGATCTAATAACGTTCAAGTATATTTCATTCATTCATTCAATTAAGATTTATCTCTCGTTGAGGCCAGTAGCGACATCTGTATGCGCCAAGACTATACTAAATCTAAAATGTATGGAACTGTCCAGACATGGCGATAGTCATACAACTGTCTACAATTTCTTGTCCAGTGGCCGTAGTATCATAGAACAAAACACGTGTCGACGTCTATTACTTCTCTCTCTACAATTGTATCGCTCACGCCGGCAGGTGGCGGTGCTGCGGTCGCTGAAGCACCCGAACGTGTTGCGGTTCATCGGCGTGCTATACAAGGACAAGCGGCTCCATCTGGTGACTGAGTTCGTAGACGGAGGCACGCTGCACCAGCTCTTACAGGTAACTTATGTACCTACTACTAATCTAAACTATTATAATACTGTAATAGAAGTGTGTGTGTGTGTGTGTTTTAGTTGCCAACCAAAATACCAGGAGGTTAGAGCAGTAATCCTTTACGCGACCATTCGCATGATTTTCAATGTTTATCTACAGTAAAAAAGCCGTGGTGGTCCAGTGGCGAGTAACCTTGCCTGCCGTGCAGGAGGCGATAGTTCGATCCCCGTCCAGGCCGACTCGTACCAATGAGTTTTTCGGAATTTATGTACGATTTGTAACACCAATGGCTTTTCGGTGAAGGAAAACATCGTGAGGAAACCTGCATGCTTCAATTTCGAGGCATGTATCGTACCTACTGTCCATTACAAGTGGCGACGGGCTCACTTCCCGGCACACTGGACAGAGTTTCGGTACTACTAGTGAAACGTGGATTTTCTGAAGTTTCAGAATATCTCTGACTACCCCCTCGGAGAATATAGTCGTGAGCATATGCTATGCTATGCTATCTACCACAGATTAACCCCAATAGATACCGCATACCAGGCCGCCGACGCGCGCCACACATCTATGATTTTGCACTGATATAAGCAACGCGAGTGAGCGAGCTCGAAATAGTGCGACCTTGAGTTGGCCAATCACGTTGCATCATTTCGTGCCCCGCTACCCGCACCTACCGCCAAAAATTGTGACTTCGGACGTGTACAAAATTTTCATTATGCGGTATCTATTGGGGGTAATTTGTGGCTATCTACAGGATAAAAAAAAGTATCTACATACATACAGTACGGACATTAACTTTGTATGGACTCGCCTTCGTTCGCCGTCGGTCAATGTGCCTCAACCCTTATTGATCAGACTATACCTCTATAACGTGAAGTGTAACCGCAGGACACGTCGCAGCCGCTGAGCTGGTCGCGGCGGGTACAGCTGGCGCGGGACGTGGCGCGCGGGGTGGGCTACCTGCACCGCATGAACGTCATACACAGGGACCTCAACTCACACAACTGCCTCGTCAGGGAGGTCAGTCTATTGTTTCATTACATTATGTATTCTGAGAGATTTGAATCAGGTCCTGACAGGTTCATCTTGCTTTACAACGATATTGTGGTATGTATGTGGACACAACCACGCGTGGTAGGGGCTGCCCACCAGAAAGATGTGTCAATTACATTAGGAGACACGCGGGTCCCAACTGGATGCAGAGGGCGAGGGACAGAATGTCATAGAGAAATATGGAGGAGCCCTATGTCCGAAGAAGGACTGATCTAGGACTGTGTTGGATGGATGTGCCACATACAACAACTAGGTTGAGAATATTTTATTGTAATTTTTATGTCATTTTTGCGTATTTATCCGTAATTCTATCCCGTATTACACTCTAGCCGAGAACAGGCGAGAAAGGTCGAGAACTTGGAGAGTAGGCACGCTTCATTGTTCTCGCGGCGTCGCATCGTAAGCGTAGTGATTTTCCTCAGGGAGTCGTGCTTAGAATTCTTGCCGTATGTAGTGTAGTATACTAGTGGTCTAGTTAACGTGTAAGTTGTGTAACTTCCCTCAGGACAAGACGGTGATAGTGGCGGACTTCGGTCTGGCGCGCATCGTGCAGCGCACGGCGAGCAGCTCGCTGGAGCGCGCGCACGGCGAGCACGCCACGCTGCGCAGGAAACGATACACGGTACGTACTGATTATACTCTTATAAGGGACCTGCGTTAGTCACAACGCAACGGTGTGTTCTAACATCCCGTTCTATCTTTATAGAGGAGGAAAGAGCAGCTACACTTTAACACACCTTGCGGCTAAGTCTTGTTAATTTTAATGTATTTTATTAGAACAGTGTAAATGTGAACATATTCTACTTGTTGATCGCTACAAGTCGAATTTGTTTACTTTTGTGTATGTATCGACACGATGACGAAACTAAGCGACTGAACTTCTAATCAATATTTTTCTCGATAAATTATATAGCTACGTAATTTTTGACAAAGATTTGCTGGCATTATCGCGTCAAAGTACGGTCGCAATTTCGTAATTCCTGTACCGCTACACCGAAATGTTTTTTTACTTATACAAATTAATAATAATCTTCGACCATTGTATCTAATTATCATAGAAAATAGTTCATTATCCAACACAATCATCCATATAAACAAAACACCTCTAACCCCACGAAAATCTTCTTTTATTATAAACAAAATATCTCTAATACATGTTTCCACGATGGCAGGTGGTGGGGAACCCGTACTGGATGGCGCCGGAGATGATGAACGGCAACGTGTACGACGAGAAGGTGGACGTGTTCTCGTTCGGCATCATTCTGTGCGAGGTATGCTCCTCTATTCACATTTGACGGTACATTTTGTTCGGGTCTGTTTTGGGATAGTGCTTGTTTACGTGCAAATTCAATTACTGTTGAATGCCCTTTGTTTACGTCTTCGAATAGACCCAATTGCTTTCCGTGAATATTGTTCAAAGCAATTAAGGGATCACCTTCGTTTGAGAAATCAAGCTGCATCAGAAAAATACCTATTGAAAAGGACAATGACAGATCCCGTTTCGCCTTTTATAAGGATTATGGGCATGAGATGGTTGTTATAATTCATTATGTATTTTAATAGCTCTTCTCCGTTCAGATGGTAAAAATTGTTAGTGGTATTATTATTTAAATTCTTATTAGATACATAACGACTAGATCCGTCGATAACAACATTATGTACTCTTTACGAAGTCTTGAGAAAAGCTTGAGAATGTATGTTAATCTTCCATAGAGATAGGAAGTACCTGGGAAGTACTACGTAAATTCTTCATGCTTGTGGTCTATTCCATAGTCTATAGTATAGACTATGGAAAATAGACCAAGTCAGCGTAAGCGAAAAGTTTTTAATCTAAGACCACAAGCATGAAGATTAACATATACCGTAAATCAGCCGTAAATATACCATTCAAACTTCTTGATTACATCAAAATATGTGTTGTATGAATAAAATCTTTTTTGTCACTGATGTAACATTTTTCTTTTCGGACTTCTGTCCTGTCATAGTCCCATCATAGTAAGCGTCCCATCGTAGTACCTGACATTGAATTTTGTTTTTTATGATGTCAGTTTTTTAATGAAAATATTAATCTGCAATAAATATTAATTTACGCACGGATTACCGTGTTTTATCATTTCATTGAAGATGAAGATCAACATAAATCGAGTAAGAGAAAGGAAATAAATTGTACCTAACAATACCCAGTCAAAACGATGAAAGTTGAAGTTTATTGGACGTAGCGTAGTGTAAAACTTAATTTCTACCGAACAAATAACTACTACATGTTCTACGTGTTATATTTCGGCAAGAATAGATACATACTTCAATCGTGCATCTGATATTTAGCCTGTGCATTGTAAAAATAAGATCTTTGCGCTGAAAGAGGGCAAACCTAGATGAAGCCTAGAAGAGAGTTCTTGGTTTGGTAAATTCTAGATTCTACAATCGGCTGAGTATTTGCAAGAAATGTTTGGAAGAACAGAAAATACCCCCTAATGTAAATGAATAAAACAATAAAATGATTGTCATTACTCAGTGAACTATTTTTATTATCTTACATTTTCAACTCATCGTGCATCGTACATCGTAGCTCGCACCCTCTATACAATCTAAGGGCTCTTACAGACGAGCGACACTTTGCGGTCGCAGAGGGTCGCGCGACCCACTGCGACCGTAAAGTCTATGTGCGCGTCTCCTTTGCGCGTCTCTTTGCGACACACGGCAACCGCAAAGCGTCGCTCGTCTGTAAGAACGCAAAGGGCCTATACACATGGCGTATTTTCTACGCATAGTCGACGCGTGTTAAAGCGCTGGTCGCGCTACACATGAGATTCAAAATGGCTTAATGGAAGCGAGTTGCGCAACGCGCTGAAGTCAATACAGACGCGTGTATTGACGTATCAGCGCGCATTTTGTGGTGGCGCGTTTTTATTGCCATTTAACTCCGTGTTTTGATTAGACTCATCAACAGCTTCACAACGCGGTATCGCGTAATACCTCTGGTTCCAAACCAGTGGTATTACGGCGAAGGCCAGGCCAGGCCTTTAATTGTTGCCGTACCGTGAACGCTCTTACATACTAACAACACGCACAATTGAATATGTATCGCTTTTGTATCAATACAAATACAATAAACAGGTTGTTGGATCTCTAGGTCGCCGTAAACGCGTGTTCGTGAAAAAAGCGCGTCGTCTCGTCTGCGCCGTCAAACGCCCCGTGTGTTTAGGGCCTACCTTCTATCCTAATTTTACATAACCTCAAAACTACAAACTAGAATTTGAATTTTATAAGAAATGCGACGATAAAATAGGATAATTTCTATTTCCTTTAGAAGTATGATATTGCTCCTATTTTGTGTATAATTGTAGATATCATATTCATTCGTTAGTTGTTTAACGATTTGAAACGTGGAATGTTCGTCACGTGGGCGATTTCCTTTGTACTTTTTATTTTTAACTACTTTTGCCGAAAACAATCACTTGGCCACGCAAACACTAGGCTGTTCTGAGAGTCAAATCGAACTGATTATGTCGTCTATTAAACAATAAATGTAATAATTTACTTTTGTAATTTTATTTGTAGTCTTAACAAGTATTTGTAGTTATATGTTTTTTTAAACAGAATTCATTTAGTATTAACAACATTCAGACGTACCATGCAACTTTTTTTTACAATGTTACATTATTCAAACTTTAAAGATAAATGTAAAAGCAAATTGTTGCTCATTACAGATAATAGGGCGAGTATCAGCGGACCCGGACTTCCTCCCCCGGCGCTCAGACTTCGGCCTCAACGAGACCGTGTTCATCGACAAGTTCTGCCTACCCTCGTGCTGCCCGGAGCCGTTCTACCGCGTCGCCTTCCTCGCCTGCCATCTCGACCCCGACAAGAGGTTAGCTATATCACAGAAAACTATTAATTTCCGAACTTGCGCTTTGCAAAAACACAAAGACGCACATCTGCAGTCAAAATCATCAGCCTAGAAATCTCCCAGTGCAGGGCACAGGCAAGGCCTACCCTCAAGTAACGAGTGTGGCCGGAAAACCACCATGAGTGCTCCAATGCGAATTGGTTGACTACACATACGCATCGGAATTTATTCTTCACCCTACGCAGGTTTCCTCAGGATGCTTTCCTTTACTGTTTGGAGCAGTCGGTATTCTTCATCATCATCATCATCATCTTATTTAAGAGCTACGCTCTTGTCGGTGGAGTATTCGCCAATCCTGTCTACTTTCAGCTAGTATCTTGAGTTCCTGATACGACACGACATCAACCTTTTCCTTCACTTGGGCTAGATAACTCTGTCTGGGTCTTCCTCTACCTCTCTTCCCCTCTATCTTCCCCTCCAGTATGGTTTTAAAGAAGTTGTCGTTTCGTATCAGGTGTCCGATCATCTTTCCCCTCCGGTTTTCTATTGTCTTCAAAATGTTTCTCCTTTCTTTAACCATTCTTAATACCTCTTCATTTGTTATTCGTTCCGTCCAACTTATCCCCTCCATTCTCCTCCAACACCACATCTCAAAAGCTTCCAGCCTATCTCGATCACGTTTAGTCAATGTCCACGTCTCGCTGCCGTACAGTGCAATACTCCAGATGTACACTTTAATTAGGCGTTTTCGGATTTTGCTCGATATTTTTGCTTTCAAAAGGTGTTTTTTGTCGTTGAAAGCTCTTTTTGCCATAGCAATCCTTGCAACGACGTCTGGGGTGCATCTGGAGTCATTTGTAATGAGACTACCCAAATACCTAAATTTATTTACTTGTTCTATTGGAGTGTTGTTAATTTTGACGGTACTATTAACTGGTCCATTTTTTGCTGTTACCATTATTTTTGTTTTACCGATGTTTATATTCAACCCAAATTCTCTAAAGACAGTGTCCATTATTTGCAATAGATTTTCTAATTGTTCTGTGTCTTCTGCAAGAGCAGCAATGTCGTCGGCAAACCTAATGAAATGTATTTTTTCCCCGTTACTTTTGATACCCCCTTTATCTGAATCTAATATTTTTCTTATTGCTGATTCTATGAATATATTAAAAATTAATGGGGAGAGTGGACATCCCTGCCGTACACCTTGTCTTATCTTTGCCGTGCCTTTTTCCTCCCCCACCTCTATTACTGTTTCCTGTTCCTTGTAAAGTTGGTAAACTATCCTTGTGTCTCTGTAGTCAAGCCCCGCTTCTTTCATAATCCTCATCATTCTTTCCCAATTCACCCTATCAAACGCCTTCTCTAGGTCTATGAATGCAATATGCGTTTCGAGGCCCAGGTCCATACGTCGATCTATTACAAGCCTGAGAGCGAGGATGGCTTCTCTTGTGCCCTTTTTCTGCCTAAAACCATATTGATCCGGTCCTAAATAGTATTCTGTTCTTGGCCTTATTCTATTTTGAATGATCTTGAGAAGAATCTTCGAAGCCTGTGAAATAAGACTTAAGGTCCTGTATTCTTCACATTTAAGGGTGTTGAGCTTTTTTGGTAGCAGTACTGTTTTACTAATTTTAAAGTCTTTCGGTATATTACCTGTTTCATACATTTCCTTGATGAGGTTAAAAATTTCGTCCGTCATTGGGTCACAATTGGCATATTTAATCATTTCTATGTATAAATTGTCATTTCCTGCTGCTTTACCGTTTTGAATACAATTTAATGCTTTATTAAACTCTCCTCTAAGTATGGGTGGGCCTCGGTCATCTTCTTCTATTTCATGTTCACTTTCCAGCTCATGTTCTTGCATTCCATTTCCTTCATATAAACCTTCTATGTAACTTTTCCAGCGCTTTACTATATCTTTATTATCAAACAGTATTTTCCCGTTATCGTCTAATATAGTTGCACTTTTTGTCTTATGTTTTTTATCTAATTGTCTTATGACGTTATATGCTTGATCTACTCTTCCCTTTACCATGTGTTCTTCTATATCATTGCAAATTTTAATAGTGTCCTTCTCTTTACTTTCCCTACATTTTGTGGTAATTTTATTGGTTAATCTCCTATATTCCTTCTTACTTATATCATCACTTTTTGTTCTATATTTTCTCCTTTCTAGCATCAAATCAATTATTTCTGGAGTCAGCCATTTCTTTCTTGGTACAATTTTCTCCCTCTTTAGACAATCTTCCGCACTCGCTCTTAATATATTCCTAACATTATTCCATCTATCTTCTATATTTTCCATAATATCATTACTCTCTTTATTTTCTCTATATTCTAATAATTTATCCCCTAGCTTATTACTATACAGGGTGTACAATAAAATGGGACAGCTACTCAAAGGGGTGCTTCAGACCATCAAACTTAACAACTTTCTCTATGGGACCAATATCGAAATCGCGAAAAAAAAATCTGCTGTCCCATACATTTCAGTCGAGTTATGTTTGCAGTTTTGTATGGGAGAGCGGATTTTTTTTTCGCGATTTCGATATTGGTCCCGTAGAGAAAGTTGTTCAGTTTGATGGTCTAAAGCACCCCTTTGAGTAGCTGTCCCATTTTATTGTACACCCTGTATTGCACTCTATAATTGCACTTTGTGTCCTTAAGTTTAGTGAGATCGATAAATTTTGGTTTAATTTTCCTTCCGGATTTCTTAATACTGATATTACAATTACTAATTAGCATATTATGATCGGTGTCAACGTTGGCTCCCGGAAGGGTTTTGCACGATTTGACTTGATTCCTGTACTTATTTTTTACTAATATATAGTCTATTTGAAATCGGTCTCTGTCACCTGGATTTACCCAAGTGTACAGCCTTCTCTTTGGTAATTTGAAATATGTGTTTGTAATAAATAAGCTATTCTCTTTACAAAATTGAACTAATCTGTCGCCTCTTGCATTTCTCCTGCCCAACCCAAAATTACCAACTATATTTTCTTCCTTGCCCTCTCCGACAACTGCATTAAAATCCCCCATTACAATTAAACTATCTTTATCTTTTACTGTATCTAATATTGTATCAATATGGTTATACATATCTTCTACTTCGTCGTCTTTATGTGCTGAAGTTGGCATGTACACTTGGATAACTATTATATCTGTAGGACTAGCTTTTATTTTTACTGCTGTTAATCTGTCACTATGATGTATTGTATTTTCAACTTGTGTACCCCATTTCTTGTTAAGTATTATTGCTGTGCCGTTGGCTCCCTGTTTTTCTCCAGTATAAATTATTCTGTAATCATCGCTCCAATAATCCCCACTTCCTCCCCATCTTACTTCGCTTAATCCCAGAATATCAACTTCTAGTCTCTCCATCTCCAATTTTAGCTTTTCCAGTTTCCCTGGTTTCAACATGGTTCTCATATTCCACGTTCCAATTTTACAAGGATTTCGCATGATGACGACCAGTTCAGCCTTGCGTCTGCCCCTGCCGGACTCAGACCGCCACGGCATGTTACATCGTGGAAGCCCGTTGTCAAGAACTACATTTTTATATTGTGACATTTTCATACTCCTATTCTAGGAAAAGACTAGTGCGGTGGTTTTCCCATTTGCCTTCCACACCGCAGTACAATGGCCGAGGTTCGCCCACTGTTTCACCGTCTTGAACCCTTTCGGAATCCACTTCTTTGGCTTCTTGACGTACTGATAATGCTGCTGCCCATTATCAGAGAAATGCTTATTTAGTGGCGGCATTGTCTCGCCACGTCACAAAGATCGTCCTAGGACTTATGTAGCTTTTTGTAGAGGAGTCCGTTCCACCGGCCAACCCACTACGTCCTGATAATCCTGCCGCTGTTTGGTCGGGGACTGCTTATTCGATATATTCGCAGCTAACCACCATATCTGATGGCCGTTCACTATCCGCCACCTGTGACCCCGTTGGTAGCCTACAGCTCAGCGTAAATTTATACATAATATATTACATAATACATTTTATTAATGATCGAAGTAATTTTTAAATACATCTTTTATCTATTTATTTATACCCTATTTTTCGGGACTTGTTGCTTTTCAGTTTATCCAGATCCTCTTATTTCTTCTTCTTCTTATCGTGTGGGCAGAGCCTTGGTGTCAGAGTTTTTTCAGACCGTCTTAAGGCCTCTGACGTGGTTTTTATGTAACGACTACTAGCACTAGAGATAGTAGCCGGGACCAACGGCTTAACGTGCCATCCGAAGCACGGAATCATTTTTCTTTTCAGACAATCAGGTGATTCAGCCTGCAATGTCCTAAACAACTGGGGAAAAACGCACAAAGTGACATATCACTAGGTGTCCCCCGTGGGAACCGAATCCACGACTTCCGTGTCGAGAGCCCAATGCTCAGACCACGGAACACTCTTATTTTTATTTATGTAAAAAAGTTTTTACATTGCACAGTTTCACAACGCAATTTCCTTTCCAGGCCACCATTCGAAGTAATAGAGATATGGCTGGAGAGCCTGGTCATGCACCTGTCGAAGCCCGGCGCGCTCCCGCCGAACTTACTCGGCGACATCCTCCAGTACACGTGCGGAGCGACCGCGCGCGGCCACGCGACTCCCGAGACCTGCGCGCACCAGGGCAGCAACATATTCTGCGCACCCGACCGCGAGCGCGCCGGCCTGTGCTGCCTGTGCCAGCAGGGCGGTAGCTGCGAGAGGCTGCGGAGGTCGCCGAGCAAGGTCGCCAGCGTCGACCTGACTGAGGGGGTCATTAAGGTGAGGGGCGCATTGTGCTGATTAGTAGGGCTGCGTATGTTGACGATTATATCGTTTACTAGATCGGTAACGTATTATGATTGTAATAGGCCATTCCATTGTCTGAAATTCATACTAAATATTAAGAAGCAGAATCGCTTAGGATTGCCAAAAACACCATTACGATTTATCCATGATTTCATGCGGTAGCTGTCCTACCTGTCACTCATATCGAGCTTTATAATCAAGAGTGTAAGTGATAAGACGCTGCTTGAATATTTGTTTATAAATTGATAAACCTATGATGATTGTACGGCCAATGTAGGTTTCGTCTACGACTTTTCTGGTGCACATTTCGCGATATATTATTGTATTTTTAACATCACAGGATCTCATTCCGCAATGTGGCAAACAGACAACGAGCGAGGTTTTTAATCGATCGAAGAGTGATATTTAAATGCTAGACAATCTTATTTTAAAAATAAATACGTATTAAATTCAATATTTATGTGGATTTATCTACAATAATCATTCTCATCTACCAATCACCAAGGGGAGTCACCAATGTGCGACTGCGGGGCACCTGACCAAACCCTCACCCACGTGGTAAATGAGTGTCATCTGCGCCGTTTCCCCGGTGGAATTGAGGAACTCCATAGGCTAACCCCGGCAGCGGAAGACTGGCTGAAGAATCTTGATCTCGAAATTTAGACTTCCCCGGATCCAAGCAGGAAGACAAAAATGCCATACGACATGATGATGATTCTCATCTACCGTTTAAAGACTTAGTTTTTATTGTACAAAATGGAAATAATTGTGACGTTAACATGTTGTTGCAGTCTAAGTCGACGGTGAGTGTGACTCCGCAGCTGCCCCTGGCGCTCGGCAAGTGTGTGTCGGCGTCGCACATAATGCCTCCCCGCCCCGCCCTCCCCCGCGCCGCCTCCGCCGCGCTGAGCCGCTCGCACCACGCGCTGCCCGGCTACCTGCTGCGCGCCACCGACAACACCATCAACATCACCAAGGTACACCCCACACCCCACACCCTACACCTTACTGGTGCCTGATGGGACCTGCTGACTCCAGGGGCCGGGTTAACATGGACACATCGCATTCAATTTCAACGAATGTGAACACAAACCCATTGCCCAACCAAAAAACCACAAAGTCAAGTCATTGTAAAGCCTGACAAGGAAAATAAAAACCTCCCCATATTGCAGAAAATACCATTGAAACATCAAAACCACCATACAATTTTAATATCATTGAAACTACATTTTGTTCTTGAAATATTGTCATTAAGGGTTATAGTCCATTGTAGCACCCCCAAAGCAAGTTTTTAATTTTTTCTGGACTGAGCATGTACTATGGATCCATGATCCGACACAAATTAATAAATTGAATCATCATCATCATCATCATATCAGCCGATTGACGTCCACTGCTGGACATAAGCCTCCCCCATAAATGGGGGGATTTGCCATAATCGCCACGCTTGGCAGGCGGGTTGGCGATCGCAGTTGGATTAAATGTGTGTACTCAGAGGATGCTGCTACCCATCCTCCGGTAAGATCCCTTAGTCGCCTTTTACGACACCCACGGGAGGAAATGGGATGGTGCTATTCTTAGCCGACACCACACGGACAAATAAATTGAATAACTAAATGTAATAGGTTAATTAAAATAAAAAACATTATACATAATATTGTCTCACATTGACAGTTTTTGACCTTGCATTTAGTGTCCATTAGTGAAAAACACAAACTTCCTCAGAACTAAATTTTAATTAAACACCTTAATCATTTCAGGTTGACGACATAACAGAGTGGCTGGACCCCCCGCCGCCTCTCAAGCGGACTTCCCCCGACGCGAACCTCAACACGCTCTCCGTCGAGACCAAGCACAAAACCCCCCGCATGGACCCCCCAGACGACCTCCCATCCTTCCTCCGCAACCAATCCGTCGAGGGACTAGAAAGTAAGTACAAGCTGGAAGTCGAACCCCCACTACCCTTCTGCAGACACATCAGCATCCCCGACTGCGAACAAGACAATGACTCCGATTCCTCCGACGACGACACCGATATGTTCATCTGGTCCAAAAACGTTAGCTCGTTCAAAAAACTAGACAAAATGGACGTCGATCAAGGTAAAAACATCCTCGCGGGCATCGTGAAGAAAGGCGAAAGTTTACTGTCAAAGAAGTCGAGTTACGACGTCACGGATATTAAGTTGAGGAACGCGGAGTGTTTGAAGAATGAGAGGAAAATACCAGAGGTCGATTGTAGAAGGTTCAATATAGATCACATGGCTAAAAGTGCTATAATGGCGGAGGGCATCAAAAACATTCCAAAGAACTTAGAACAGAGCAAACCTGTAGAAAAAACCGGATTCTTTACTAAAAACCTATTGTCACCAAAACTGAGTAGGCTATTCAAACCCAACAGCGCAGAAGTAGTTAGAAATAAACCAACTGTCGACGAGAATAAAGAAGAGAGATCCAGAAGCAAGTTCTTCATTCAACGTCCAGCCTCACCCAGCACCATCTGTCGAAGCGCACGCGTGAGGCCAGTCGACGACAAAATAAAAGAGCACAAACTAGAAAACCACGTCTTAAAAAGCGACATTAAACTAGCGAGCACTGGCAAGCCGATGACACCCATATTCCGCAGACATATACCCGAAAGACCAGATTTCGCCGATGGCAGATTCAGTTACCGAGACCGAAGAACTAAATACGACAAATCTAACCAAGAACCTAAGTTTGTCGACGTCGGTCGTAATAGGATTAAGGCACCTATCAATTCTCTCGACAAAACTAATTTAGCGCCACTACTACGTAGCTCCCAAACAAATAACATACCAGCTTTAGCCACTGTTCCCGAGAAGAAAAATACTGAGTCAAAAGACCAAGTGAAAAGGAGAGAGCCGGGCATATCGCGAAGTAACTACGTAAGTCTTGCGAATTTAAAGATTAACAGTAAGAAAGATTTGGAGAAAGCTGTGAACGATAAGAGAGAGGCGATGAGTGACGCGCCGGTCGAGCGAGTTATTTAAAGTGTGTACTGTGGTTGACGTTATTTTTCATTAAAGGCGTGCGTAACTATTAATATTCAACTTGAAAAATACGTTTTAGCTAGAGATCCTACCGCAGGAAAGCGTTATCCTTTCAAAAATCAATTTTAGAGAGCTATGCGGTTAGCAGAGGGTTTACGGTTCTTTAGGTACTATAATCGTTAAAAAAATGGAACATAAAAATGCGTCATATCTCACCAGAAATAAGTTGAATATTAGTTCGCCAACTCATGATAATCTTGTATAACTATCCTATAATTAAAACGAAGAGTACAAAGTTTTCTATCTAATAAACTACGTGTACATTCGTTATTTTTTCACTTACGTCTTGCTACTTTTTATACATATTCAAGCTGGGTATTAAAACATGTTTTTGTGTACGAAAAACAACGTATGTTCTATTATACTATACACTGGTGCTATTTTTGGCTTGAGAACACAAGTTCTACGAGAAACAATTCTACGTTCAAAAACAACAATGTACGTCATACATGTTTTTCTTAAACAAAAACACGATGGACCTGGCTTTGGTGGCTACTTTAATACTAATGTTTAGGCATTATGAGAAAGAAGCTAGAAGCCAAATTACTCTTAAAATGCTTTTTACGAGATACGCTCTTTTCTATACCAACCAGTGATCGGAATTATGTAGTAGCATGTATTATTAATTATTATGAAGATGCCTTTTAATTAAACCATTTTTACATTAGATTTAAATGTTATGGGTCAAGATTTAATGTTAATCTTACGATAAATAATATGCATGTTCAAGATAGACCCCATATGCATATATGGGGTCTGTCCGCTATGGGGTTTGGACGCATGTCCATATAATTTGTATGGGACGCGAATGTCTTATATTGACCTAACTGTAAAAATGTCTAATTCTGATCACAGATATTAAACTTTCTTACCTTTTTGAATCGCTTTTATATCTTTATAAATGTTTAAATAATGAAAATAATGTCAACCACGGTTGGGAACACGTTTACAAAGTATACTCTTGCCATGTTAATCTTGTATTTAATATACAATTGTTGATTTATTTGTACGTATCGTATCGTATCTATATTACACTAAATAGAATAGGAATGCAAATGGTTTTTAGCACTGTGTTATAAAACTTATAAAGCAATAATTATTTATTACAGCATTAGTTCGTCAGATTCCATAGTCTCTGCCTACCCCTCTGGGGAAAGAGCGTGAGATTATGTATTTATGTATGTAGTTCAAATAGTACTTCGATTCAGTTCAAATCGTTGATAGTTTGATACGCAAGTGATATATCACACAAGATTTTTTTTAGCTTAGGCGATTTCGAAACTGCACAGCCTCGATGTCGCAACTGAATCGCAGCGTTATCGCTGCGATACTGATTGATCTCAGAAATATCACGGCTATGTCGCGGCATCTCAGAAATATCGCAGCGATATCGCCTAAGCTCAAAATTAGCTTGTGTGATATGGCTCTAAGAGTACTACTGTTATCTCCAAAAGTATACGTCCGCATATAGACAGTTAAAAGTATTTTGCAAATAAAAGCAATATTTAGTTAATTAAACGCTTGTTTGAGTTGAACGGTGTTGTATTTGTATGGCGGTGCCTTCGTACAAGACTGTAGGCTGGCTTTGGTCAATTTATTAGAGATTTCGCTTGAAATATTCGTTAGTTTTGTGATGGCGCGTGACTCTGCTTTTTATTAAGAAAACAGGGCTAATATTACCACAGTACCATTAATATTTCACAACTTCTTTAAAACCATACTGGAGGGGAAGATAGAGGGGAAGAGAGGCAGAGGAAGACCCAGACAGAGTTATCTAGCCCAAGTGAAGGAAAAGGTTGATGTCGTGTCGTATCAGGACTCAAGACACTAGCTGAAAGTAGACAGGATTGGCGAATACTCCACCGACAAGAGCGTAGCTCTTAAATAAGATGATGACCATTAATATTTGGTCGATGCAGAATGTCCTGTCCGCAAAAAGTCCTCTTGACGCAGAATGACCCATATGGGCCGATTCGCAAATTCTAAACATACATACCTAGGTATCGGACATTGTGCGAATAGCATCTTTTGAGAATCTACTAAGAATTTTTGTTAATCTGTCGTTTAGCGAATATGACATACGTTTTCGAGATGACATTTAGCGAATCTGACATTCTGCGATAAATTAAAACATTTCTGTCACAAATGACTTCATCACAAAATCTTTAGCAGTGCACTAACACTCTTGAATCATCAGTCAGCCCTCAGCCCGTATCTACCCACTTTATGATATAACTTTCATCTCCATTGTGCCATCCTTATTATTATTAGAATGTTTCAATTGATCATGCCTCCTGTCTTCCCCTGATTCTTGTCCTGTCTCTGGGGTACGTACCACTTGGTCACAATCTTACACCATTTATCCTTAATACACAATACACAAACACAATATGGATGAGTAATCTGAAATAAATAATTTTTTTTTAATTAATGACTTAATTCAATAAATAATAAATATCCGAAGTGGCAAGGATCACGCGCCTTCAAACAACTTTTATATATTATGTATTTGATATGATCAATATACAAATGTTTTTCCAATGTTAGTAGGTATACACTTTTATAATACAATAAATTAGATAATCATAGAACAAATTAGTATTATCAAATAATACATTTGGATTTTTATAATAGTTCTACTTGCAGTAGAATTCGTCCTTTTATAGTATTGTATCAATTTACATTATTTGGTAGTTTATAGTTTAGACAGTGCCATTAATAAATGTTTTTAAGTAAAATCTGACCAGATTATCTAAAACTGACTTTATCGACTTGTACCTAAGGTATGTATCTGTTTAACACGATTATGTTCAGGTCAGAATATATTGTTACCTAAGATTTATATTTCCAAATCGAATCTATAATCATTCATAGCAATAGGTTTAGCGTTAGAATTTTCGACAATATTTTTTTAACTTTATAATTTATTAACATTCTTTATTTCGTAGTAATTAAGTTTATAGTTTTTTAGATTTTTTGAAGTCTGACTTTTTCAACAGGGTGCCATTTAAATGTACTTTAAAATTTTGTATTACCTTTTTTGCGATATCACGATAGTGGGTGCTTCTAAGTGGTTAGACTAAATTCCAACTTGATTTGTTTAGAAATCTCAATAAAAAAATCTCATTTTTATATTATTTTATATTAGACAGCTTATGCTCATATTTTTACCTTATCTGTGATAGATTTCGTTTGTAAAATGTTGCGTTTACGATTTTATGTCTTTTAGTTAACAAGAGTTTTTCGATGTGTTTAGAGTGAGTATGCAATGCTATCTTGTCAATTATAAGAACTGAAAGAACCATATGATGGCATTGCATTGCCGCAAATTGGCCGCAAACAATATTTTTGTAACCTTTGATCGCCACTATCATCTCTATGAAAACATTATTTTGGAATCTAAATATACAAATATACCACCTGTCACTACTATACGTCATTCCTAAAATTGTGAATCTTGCTACAACAGCACGCTTAATTGGTTGTTAGTGTTAGTTGAGCTAAGTTTCTTCTTCTTTCTTATCGTGTGGGCAGAGCCCTGGTGTCAGAGTTTTTTCAGACCGCCTTTCGGCCTCTGACGTGGTTTTTATGTAACGACTACTACCACTAGAGATAGCAGCCGGGACCAACGGCTTAACGTGCCATCCGAAGCACGGAATCACTTTCCTTTTCAGACAATCAGGTGATTCAGCCTGCAATGTCCTAACCAACTGGGGAAAAACGCACAAAGTGACATATCACTAGGTGTCCCCCGTGGGATTCGAACCCACAACCTCCGTATCAAGAGCCAATGCTCTTAACCATTAGACCACGGAGGCAGCTAAGTTTCTGATAAAATCTAAAGGTAATTTGTTTCTGTGTTTGGTCGAAATGACTACCTATGTGGTTAGGTATAAGTGTGGTGATTAAACGTATGAAAACTATTGTGATCACTCTTTAAACACATTTTGTAAAATACTCTGTAGTATAGTAAGAATCAAGTATTATATTATAGGCCCAGCGTAGATGACAGGCCATTGCGCGTCCAACTTTAGTAAATAGATAGACCACTTGGATCTCGAGAGTGGGTTTACCCTTCAGTGGTGCTCATCAGTTATGATTTCTCAATCAAATGTATGCTACATTAAAATAGTGCTATTCCAACTTACTACAAAGCCTTAAAGCTATTTTTATTTATACAACAATTTTATAGGTCTAAACATACAGACGCTGTTTGAAACATCTATTTAGATATAAGGTCCATGATGAAACATACTTCGAAAAAAGATAAAAGAAACTGCCAATATATTACGATATTCCTAAATGTGGAATGTTTAGAAATTATTAAAAGTATTTCTATAATAAAAACCTCCTTTTTTGAAGTCTGTTAAAAATAGCTTCTAGGCTTTTGTAGAAAGATGGATTAGCACTTTTCATTTTGGGTTTTCATTATTGAGAAATCTTTTCCTCATCTTTAATATGTATCATGATGAGGACTCTTATAAACCTACTCTTGATTGACACACTGAAAACACTTTAGCGTCATGTTGCTTATTGTTTTATCCGTGTAGTACATTGCATTTGTCTGCGCTGGGCCACATTGCATGATTATAAATACATAGTAATATGGTTGGTTTACTGTTAAGTTTACAAAAGTAACACATTAACATAAATAACAACGATTATTTCCGTCTCCTTGCATTCCACATGTCTACGTTATTTGTATTTGTTTCTAAGTACAAATTAATAAAGGAATATATTCGATAACATTTTGTTTTATATTTAAATCCCAAGATTATTTCCATATTTGTTTCTTGGATCACACATTAATTTATTTAAACACTAGGCCATCATCATCATCAGCCCGCTAAACCACACTGCTGGGTATTGGCTATGTGCGAAGCATAAAGGTATCATATAGAGGAACTGACAGCTGAGAGAGCGATATGTACCTAGCGGCGCCACTGTATAATAGAAAGAGATACGTGACGCGAGGCAATAGAACCGTTTTTGGGAACTTGTCAGCACAATCGACTGGGTAAATATTCGTACTCTGTGAATAATTAGTGAATCTAAAGTGACGTCGTAGATTATTTTGTGAAATATACTAACACTATTTCATTAAATTACCTACGATTTCACGTTAGATTCACAATTATACACAGAACTAGAAGTTTTAGGGTGCCGATAAGTGCCGACAAATGCACATTAAAACGGTTTCATTTGACAACTCATGTCAGTTACTCTATTCCGACAGGTATAATAACTTTATGGTGCGAAGTGGGTGTTGGTAACTGTCAAGTCGATCGCAGCGCACGCTGTGGCAGAAATTTGTACTTTTGCCGGACAAGCTGTGAAAATATGCTTGAATCTATGCAAATCCGCACACTAACTTAACACGAAATCTCCAAAACTGTCAAGACTACAAACTTAATGGAATTTTCTATTGGCATCTAGATGCTCACTTAAAAAAGGCTTGTCGCATATCAACCCCCCAAAGGTGTTAAAACTGAGGTAAAAGTTTGTATGGGAATTACAAAACAAATTAGATTTTTTCGTCCGTATCCGCTCCCGTCATCGTACCGGGATGAAATATAAGCTAGCTTTTAAGACTAATAATTAGCTTTTAAATATAAAAAGTTTTATCAAAATCGGCCCAGTAGTTTTGGCAGAATCCTCGAACAAACACTGACTTTTATTACAGTACTATAATAGTGTAAATAATTCACGGCTGTCCGAAAAAGTTCTAGTGTGGCGCTAGTGTCGTGCACATAGCCAATAGGTACAGTCACCAGCAAATATATCGTAGCAAACAAGGTGGTCAAATATTTCTAAGCAGTTCTGATTTTCAATAATAACTTTACTCATAACCAAAAATATAGGAATGCCTAGAACATCAAATATATCGACGCACAGTCAGGGTAGTCATAAACATCTGAACAGTTTCGGAAAAAACCTTACTCCGTTGTTTTACATTTTAATTTTAAATAACATTGTAAAGTAATTATTGAAAATTCGCTGTTCAGATATTTATGACAAAATACACGTTTAGATATAATTGGTAACATTTACTGTAAAGAATTTAATGAAAATTAGCACTGCTCAGAAATAATTGGACACCTTGTATGCTACGATATATCTGATGGCGACTATACAGTAGAGGTATAGGCCTACACTAGGTCCTGGAAAATGAATAAATACTGGAATAAATCTGCTACTTATCTCTGAAGATATTTATTCCAGTACCATGCCAGTTAAGAATACATTTATATTTTCGGAGCGCGACCAAGTAAAATCTTTGCTACATCATTTTCCAGTTTCGCCATCGTTTTAAAATAAAAACAAACATAAACCGTAAAATATTCTTTTTATTCCAAAAAAATCTTCCCTGGTTACAAAAACAATAGGGCAAGTGTAAAGAATTACTACATCACATAAGTGTACGGTTAAATATAAACTGATAAATAGACAAAAAATATACAATTCATTCTAATTTTGGCAGAAAGCTACGTTCACTGAGAAAAGTACAAGTATCGGAAACTCTAACGCATACTACGTTGTATATAGGAATAGTGTAATTACATATTGTCTTCATTTGGACATCAGAGATTCAAATCTTATCTTCTATAAGTGTACCGCTTTATGCATTACTGAATTACAATTTATATTATGTTAAGATTTGACATAGGTAGATAACCTACTTATTATTTTCTTTTGGGTTACGACCAAAGAATATAATACTCCCTAGGCGGGAGAGTTACGCTTACGACACATTGATCGACGGCAATTGACGGTTTGTTCTCACAAAAAGCATGATTAGTATGGAACGCCGAGCGCTACGTCTATGCGTTCGGCGCGTCCCGTACTAATCGTGCTTTTCGTATGGACAAATCGTCGATCGCTGTCGTAACCCATATTTAGTGTAGTCGCATTACAGTTAATATCTTCGATTAATATGATAAATAAGTATGTTAACCTGTAGAATCCCAATGCCAGTGGAGAGGGAGCGGGTCCTACTCCATCTTAATCCACAAGGACAACTTTATGGTGGAGAATACAGGTTAGTATTCAACGATTAGTTAGCTGCTTAGACTAATTATATCGGGACGCGTAACCACGTGTCATTCTACTAACAAACTTTCTGCCACTTTTTGCGAGGGGCGAGGTAACATGTTATCCGCAACTTTGGATTTTATTCCCTATGACTTTAGATTCTAATTTTGAATGTTCAAAATCATGAAAAGTAGTCTCGTGTAAACCCCAAACGTTCTAAGTTCAAAATTATTGTTTCGCTATTATAGGCTGTCTCGTTTAGTGATAAGGTATAAAATTGGGTGTAAATGCGCAAGATTAATTGATCTAATACCGTGGCAGAGGGGAAATGCTACCGCAAGGCCGGTCCGGATATAATTAGTCTAAGGTTAGCTGTTATATATTTTTTTAAATATTTATTATCCTGGTATATAATGTTACATTTAAGCGGTACACTTATTAGACTTAAATTATAATAAAAATCATGAAGCTATTTGCTACAGAAATAATGTTGATGTTTCAATGTTTATGATTCAAAATTGATATACACATAATATGGCCCACTGTCTTATACAGCATGTTCACAAATAAATAATAAAACCTTCAAAACTGAACAGATAAGTAACCAACAATTTTATATTATTGATAAACTTTTTGATAAATTATTAATTACAAATGCGAAAAGTGAATAGAATCCGAATTTATACGTAGGTTTTCATTTTTATTTATTAACTTGGCGTATATGAAATGAAAAGTACCTTACAGCGCTAGATGTCAAAAAAACTCTTAAATCGAGCGCTATAGAGTGCCTTTTGCTTGATATGTGAACCATCACTATTCTTGTCAAAATAAAATTAAGATAAATAGTTGACAGATTTGAGAATATAATGTATGAAATATTATCCAGTAATGTATTCACAACACGTATATTTGTAATTAAGTAGATTGTGCTATAGCAATGGACGTGCTTCAGTAAGTTAAAGAGTTATTGCCCAATACAATTATCAAATTAGCACCAAGATCTAACCACACATAATCGTGATAATTATAACTTGATCAAATTAACTAGGCACCTGTCGAAGCCTTCGAACCTTTTTGCTCTATCTACAAAAGTTACTTGAGTGCAGAACTGCAGAAAACCTGCCTATGACCAATACCAAGTCAATATCAAGTTATATGAGTAATATGAAGTAATATCACACACATACAGATAGTTCATGCAGGTGTGTGACAGATTCAAACAAGGTGTCTATCTACTATACTGCTTGATAACTATATTGGGGTTATCACAAAAGTATATTAGAGTAAATAAGTTCAAAAATATAATGATAAATCAGAACGTGACTTAACAACCCGTTTACAATTTATTCGAGCGCTAAAAGAAATCTAAATTTCACTATTTATTTATACTAAGCAACTTTTAAGTCACTATAGGTCTAAAGGACAAAGTCCACACTAGATTTTACATTTTTTATATGGCAAATCGTCAACAAATCTCACGTCCAGTATAACCTGACACCTGTCAACAACGATAATCCCTTTCGCTCAGGTACCAAGTTAAACTGGAAATTAGTAGATATGACAAGTTTACCTACAGCACTTGACTTTTTCATATAAACTCCCAAAAGTGTCATATAAAAAAGTCAAATAGCATTTATTAAGAGTCTAAACGTGTAAAAATTATATCAAAAACCATAGAGGGGCCTATCACTAATCTATGATAGTCTAAAAATCAGGTATATGCGGTAATTTAGACTTAACGGCTTAGACATAGTTTCAGACATGTATTTCCCTTATAACTACTGTCTTTTTTGACTATTTTATGAGGCTTTTGATACATACCTTTTTATGTTAATGGGAAAAATCTAAACTTAATGAGCCTTTACTCGCGGGCGTCGTGTTTTTGCTGCATTCAAAATGACCTATTCTCGCGCTTACCGCGGCTCGTAATGGAAAAAATCAGAGTCGCGCGTAAGTAGAGAAATCATACTAGGCAGGCAGTAGTAGTTATATTTAAATCTAACTGAAAATTCCATTTAGCATTAGTGATGAAGAAAATAACAGGAATATTTGAATGTTGTGACGTGAGCGGTGTGAGCGCGATATCTAGCGTTCCGAATTGGTAGGACGCTATTAGCGCTGTAGGCGCGCTAACGCAAATGGAACGGGTGTTAGCGCTGTAATCGCTCACAGCCTACGAATAAGAATAACTATAGAAGAATAACTCTAAACAAAAGCAACATAATTTTTGGCACCTCTCGAAAAATGACAAGTTGTATGACTTTTGGCGGCAAGGTGTAGTTTTTAAAGAACAAAATTAGAACACGGTGTACTTTTTTTGGTGCCACTTTTTGAGCTTGATTTACATTTCTATACGTTCTTATTCGTAGCTCACAGCGCTGTTTTTATATCTCGGAACGTACCGATAGTGCCTAAAAAAAAATGTCTCTAAAAAATGATTCCATTCCCTTTTTTCGCAACCTCTTGCGAGAGGCATTTTTATTTTTTCTTGGTCGTTGCCAACCTGTCTCATTCAAGATTGTATGAGATTAGTAAATATTTCAAGCCTCATAAAAAGTCAAAAAGGAGCGATATAGACATGCAAGTGCGCCGATATGTGCTATAATTTACTAAATTGTGAACTATCAGATATAACATCCATAACTACACATTAAGAAAATAAACTAATAAATGCAACATTGTAATAAGACTACAAATTTAAAAAAAATCTACTCAAAAGGAAAGAAAGGAACGTCGGCGTCGGCGTCGGCGTTCTTTTTTCTACCGTTTTTAAAGTACGCAAACTTGGTACACTTTTGTGAGTCGAGTTTCATTGTTATTTTCCGCAAACAACATTCGAATCGTAAAATGTTAGGACTTGTCAGAAATTTATCTCGGATCACCAATAGTTTGATTTTAGAAATTATTTATTCTAAGATATATAATTGTTATTGCTCTGCTCTACTTTGCGTTGACGACTTAAAGGCATTTCCTTTAAAAAAAAAAAGTTTACGCCATAGATGACACTGACCGATGGACATATTATGTATAAGTACTAGAAAAAATAAAAGCTAAGGGTTTGGCAACATTAACTATCTTCTGCTGTAAAGGATCATAACCATGCAACTAATTATTTTTGGCATAATCCCGAACATTTAATTTAATATTACATTAAATTCCATTTTTCATAATTTTATGAGTAAAAAATAATCTGCATAATGTGAAAAAAACTATGTCATTCTCATTCCATCTAAAAATAACACCAAAAGCATATAAACAATACTCATATAGGTAAACCGTTGTCAACCGACCGCCAAGTCTAGTTTATCTTGGAACTTGAAATCGCAAGAAATCCTTTATACTAAGGGGTCAGTTAAACTGGACTAGTGTCGCTTTGACAACAGCTAACCTAAAATAACGTTACAATACAAACTACATATTTTATTATCTTTTGTTTCTAATTTAGCACACTACTGTAAATTCGATCCTGATGTCGCACTCATAGCAAATTGACGTAACTTAATTTCGACCCTAAGTTCTAATCATTAGGTCTTTGGTTTCAATATTCACTGAGCTAAGTTGAATTACTTTTTTAATGGAAGAATAGAGTACACAATCATTTCCAACATTCATTTAGCACCAACTTACGATTTAATTTGTTTTTTAAAGTAAAAGATTCTATAAAATTTCGCTAATATTAAAACTAAAACAGTCACATTGAATGCGGACTAGTTTGAAAATTACAGGTTCTACCAATAACCAATAGATGGCGCCACTAGTACGAGAGGTATAAGCACATGCTCACGACTACATTCACCTAGTCAGAGACCCAAAATATAGGTATTCTAGAGGAAATGTTTTTGATTTAACTAGTCTTAAAGAATAACAACAATCTATAAAGATTATTTGAAACGTTTACCTCACCCAGTGGCACCAACTAATAACTTTTAATAATGGTAGTCATCATTATAATAAACTTCACGATTTGAACATTAAAAATTAGACAATAACATTCATCTTGTTAAAATAACCGTCTTATAAAATGTTATTTATAAGTATTTTAATGTGCATATTAGATATCTATAGGGCAGGTGGTCTGGTAATTTATCCATCTTTGATAAACTAGTAAGATTATTGAGATCAACTTACAACCTACGTAATCATAGTATTGCATTTATATTAAATTTTAATAGAACAATCTTAAAAAACGTTTACTATCTGATATTTAATCAGGTATATTGACAATGAATGATGATGATGATATATAAAAACTAAACACAAAACATTGGAATATATTTTTTTACAATTTATCCAGTGCTGCGCACATCCGCGTGGGATAAAGGGTCATCAGAACACATTCGGAATAGTGTTTCTAATGTTTTAATTTTTTCATCCATTACTTAGTTTCTTTTAGTAGTTTGAAAGCATAAATGTGGTGTTTTAAAACTTTATATAGTTTGAATATTTGAATAAGAAAGTTAAAGACTGTCCTATTGAAATATAACATAGATAAAATGACGCGGTGCTCGTTTATACAGTTGTATTTAGTTAAGTCTAGGTTACTTCTAAATATTGGCACATATTCGATTATTAAGATTCTACGTTTCAATTGGGGCACTAGTTTATAGATTATTCTGAATTTAATGACCGATTAGAATTTGTGATAATTATATTTTGTCCTCTCATGTCTCAATACAATTTAGCCATTTTATAAATTCTTAAACAATTCAATTTTTTATTCAAAACAAATGAATGCATGACTGCGTTTTTTGTTAACACGTAATTTTTCAACTATATTTTTCGCTTTTCTTATTTTTAATTATCTAAAATAAATGACGACATCTAAATTCATTTGATCTATTACGATAACATCGAACATAAATAAATTACACCCAGTACCTTGTAAGTAGGCCTGATTAACCGAACGTACCCTAGATACAAACATAACAGCCTCTATCACCAAGACATGAGAGTCGTGAAGTTATCGCGGCCTTCGATCATTGTGAAGTAAGCGTTACACACAGTACACAACACTTTTTATACAGTTTACATTGATCTCAAAAAACAGTAGATATGCCTTAACGCTCTTTAAACTTCCACTACAGCATGATTGATTATCATAAACTGAATGAAAGAAGAAGAGGACTGTCTCCTTAGATAGCAGTGAAGCACAGGAGTTTCCTTTCACATTCTATAGTGAAAAGAGGGTCTGAAAGAAACCTGTAGGATCTCAATGCAGAGCCATCCATACAGGATAAAATCTGCCTCCGTAATTATTTGTTAAATTTGCAATCCAGAAGAATAGCAATGGTAAATAATTGCTTCTATTGCAAAGGGAAGGCTTAGATAAAATGCTGGAATCCTTTGTCTATACCAGAAGAAATAACCCTCCTTCTGGGGCAGTGGGGTAAAAATCCACTTTCATCATAACTCCTAATTATTTAAAGGCAATACTGCTTCCAGGCAAGGTACTGAAGCACATCTATTGTTTTCTGACATTAATAACAACACTACACTTTTCATTTCACAAAGCCTGCATAACGCTAACTTCACATCATCCAAGACCGCGACCTTGGATGCTATTTCCAAATTCCACACATTTTGATATAGAAGGGTTGAACCTCGTCTGGCAGCACCGTATCGACTTTTTCTGTCGCTCCATCCTTTTCTGTCATTCAGGAACGTCATTTCCTAGAGCAAATAAGGTAGACGGACGGAACGCCGCAGCACTGCCGCGCGCGATCGCGTTCCGTCTATCATATTTGCTCTAGCAAATGACATTCCTGAATGACAGAAAAGGATGGAGCGACGAAAAATGACGATGCCGTGCTGCCAGATGAGGTTCAACCCTAAAAGTGTGGAATTCAAAAGCAGCACATGCACCAACTCAGCGCTCAGCGGGGCGGCGCCGCGGCGACCAGCCGCTGCCTCAAGCGCGCGAACTTGCCGTGCACTAGACGCAGCTGGGCGCGCAGCCGTGTGGACAGCTCGCGCTGCAGCGCTTGCACCTCCACCAGCTCGCGACGAAGCTGCTGGTAGTCAGAGCGGACCTGAGAGGAGGGCTTGTTTAGTTGGCGGGCAATATGCGTCTTGATGTAACCAAGAGATTTTGCTAAGGAACTCTGAAGAAATTTGAATGCAATATACAACCTGTTAACGGAATAACCGAAACTGACAAAATAGTTTAGTCAGTTTCGGTTATTCAGCGTGAGAGGGGGAATTAAATACGAATATCTCAAAGGAAATTTTTTGTATGTTTTACCAGAATACGATTTACTTAAAAAAAATTGTTTGGGTCTATGAGGGTTTCGGTTATTTCATTTAATTTAGGTATTCATTCAATTACAGTATAACATTGTATTCCGTTAACACGTTGTATATCAACGCCAGTAAATGACGCCAATATTGGACGTATGACGACGTATTGGAGATATGTTTATAATCAAACACCATCACAACCACAGAACATTATAAGATGGGTTAGAAATGCAAAGCAACGCTTGTGCTTTGGAGACGGCTGTCGTCACTTGTCTTCCCGCTCACGCTGCTACAATTTCTCAAGCCCTCTCGCTCGCACCACGCCGCGCGCCTTTTGGTGTTATGCAAATCATTGCATAACCTGTGGCAACACTTTCCACGCCTACTTTGCACTTCTAACACCTCTTATAATGTTCTGTGATCACAGCAGATGGGGTCTACTTTTGAGCTGAAATATGTAGTTGATATCTGTTATAAATAGTAAATCTCTTGGCTAAATCAAAGTTTATGCATAAGATAACTAACAATATGACATGAATATGGCGATACCATATCTGAAGTATTTATGTGTGATGTGATAAATACCTAAATATCAAGAAATTAAAGATAAAAAAACTCTTCAGAAGTTCAAAAATAAATTAAAAGAAAGAAGAAAAAGCCGAGAAGTTGAAACAAAGTTTTTTAAATGAAAACTAAAAAGGAGTATAATTCGTTAGGTTTCTGCTGACTGCCGCAACGTATATATTCAAGCCCTACTTGAGGAAGCATTAGTAAAACACACCAGGCCCTTTCTGGAGGGCTTTCGTATAACTTTGGCTTAAATTCTGTACCACATTTAAGCCTCTCTCTAATATCAAGAAACATGATATTTACAACTTGCTATTTTTCATAGTTCTCATATAATATTGTTATACTGATTTGCAATAACTGTACCTACTGTAGAATGGGGTAAATATATTTCAATGGAACAGACGTCAATGAAAATCTTATCTCAAAATATGAATTTCTAAACATATCAACATCTAGTAGGATAATAATTCGATTGTAATAGAAAATATAATAGATTTTACTAATTCTTTCGTCCAGTGGGTCGCCCCAGGTATAGCTGGAATGACGTAGTGGAAACTAAGCTACGTTAGCTTCAAGCCAGCTACTGGTTAGAGATTGCAAAGGATCGAACAAGTGGCGCTCTCTCGTTTTGGAGGCTAAGGCGCGGTTTATACAGAAGAGACGCGTGGCGGTGGCGGATAGTCAAAGTAACACAATGGTACCGATTCGGACTGTGCCACGACTTAACTAAATTTATTCCTGTCACTTTCTAAAAAAAGGTTAAGAAAAGAGACTTTCTGTCTCTTTTCTTAACCTTCACCGTCACCGTCACCGTCACTTTAACAGCACTAAAGTCAGTTGTTGGTTTTCTACCAACAACTGACTTTAGTGCTGTCAAAGTGACGTTACACGCCCAAAATATGATGCCATCATAATGTACGCCATCTTATTTAAGGCGTTTTTGGGCGTGTAACGTCACTTTGACAACACTAAAGTCAGTTGTTGGTTTTCTGTCTCTTTTCTTAATCTTATTTTATTAAAGTGACAGGAATAAATTTAGTTAAGTCGTGGCACAGTCCGAATCGGTACCAATATAAACCTTATAGCACGAAGCATAGCGTCGTTTGGAGAATTACGCCAGACGCCGTGTCGCCAGGTGGCGCGGGCGCGATTTTCCTTTACGACAAACACGACGCTATGCTTCGTACTATAAGGTATATATTGGTGTTACTTTGAATATTCGCCACCGCCACACGTCTGTTTTGTATACATAGCACCCAAGACTTACTTTGGATCGCTGATTTGCGGAGTTAGTTATTTATTAATTTAGGTATTATATTTTACTAGACTTTGGGTTGAACCTCATCTGGCAGCACCGCATCGCCTTTTTCGGTCGCTCCATCCTTTTCTGTCACTCAGGAACGTCATTTGCTAGAGCAAATAAGATAGACGGAACGCGATCGCGCGCGGCGGTGCTGCGGCGTGCGGAGGCGTTCCGTCAACCTTATTTGCTCAAGCAAATGACTTTTCTGAGTGACAGAAAAGAATGGGGGGACGAAAAAAGGCGATGCCGTGCTGCCAGATGCGGTGCAACCCTTATTCTTTTTCTTACAAATCATCAAAATGAAATCAATAAACTTTGAGATCGGTTAACAAAATCGTAAGTAAAGTTTACCCCATTCTGTGTTCAGTACAAGGTAAAAAAAACAGAAAAACCACAAGCTGTAAGCAACATGACATTGTTACACTAAATATTGTCCTGACCTTTGTTATCAACACTATTATGCAAGGGGCTGAAAAAACAAACATTTCATTTTTTTATAAAAACAATATTTTTCAAAAACTGCTCCATTTTGAAATATTATCAAGCTTTAAAATACAATAAAAGTGTTACTATACCCTACAATAGATTATATACAGTTTAAATTCTAATGGATTCTTACTGCAATTACAATACAATACAAAATTCTTTAATTATATCGGGAACTGAAATAAATATGAAAACAGTAAGACCCCATCAAAATTTATAATAAAATTTAAGCCTGAACAAGATGCAGAGCATCATCGGACATTATGTTTCTCTTTACCTTAATAGTTTTGTTTAGTGAACCTGTACACGCGGCGACACATCCAGCTACACACAACCAAAATAAGCTGTCCGCGCGTATGTACAGTAATGTATTGTCGCATGGCTAGCTTATGTTTCTATTACGTAGCTTGATGTTTCGCCGTGTGTACAGTCACCATCAGATATATCATAGCAAACCATCATCATTCTCTTGCCCATTTCCCATTATTTATCATAGCAAACCAGGTGGTCAAATATTTCTAAGCAGTTCTAATTTTCAATAATTTGTTTACACAAAACCAATCAAAAATATCTGAACGCCTAGAATATCAAATATATCAACGCAGTCATAGTGACAAAATACATGTTTAGATATAATTGATAACATTTACTGAAAAGAATTTATTGAAAATTAGCACTGTTCAGAAATATTTGAACACCTTGTATGCTACAATGGCCTCGATTCGGAGTGTACCACGACTAAACTAAACTAAATGTATTCCTGTCACTTTCTAAAATAAGATTAAGAAAAGAGACAGAAAACCAACCAACGCCCAAAAACGACTTAAATAAGATGGCGTACATTATGATGGCAACTTATTTTGCGCACTTAACGTCACTTTGACAGCACTAAAGTCAGCTGTTGGTTTTCTGTCTCTTTTCTTAATCTTATTTTAGAAAGTGACAGGAATAAATTTAGTTTAGTTAAGTCGTGGTACACTCCGAATCGAGGCCAATATATCTGATGGCGACTGTACCTACCTATTACTTTGTGTACTGTGTCTAAATGAGATAAAAATTTTGTGAAAAACAATATGTCAATTAACACTCAGCACCTTGGTATCTGTATTTGTATGCATATGAGTAATATAGTCAGTATATTAGTCATTTAGTAAAGAGGTAATGCAGTTAGGTACATTGTTTTACAATTAACATGTTTCCTCAATATTATAAATATTCTGAGTTCCAATGGGGGATTCCACCCATTTCAAAGTAGACAGTTAATTTCAGCTTTAAGTTGAAATAACTTCAAGCAATCCCCTCATTCAAGATGTTAAAGCAAATATAATACAAACCCAGAAAACTATTTGTTTTGAATCAATAACTTGAGTGCGATTTTTGAAACTCATTCGCTGAGTTCAGCGGTTGAAAATGTCAAAATTACTGTGAACATATGTATCTTTCTACTGCTGATTTGACTTTCAAAAATCATACTTCAGGAGTGCGATTTTTGAAAGTCAAATCAGCAGTAGAAAGATGCGTATCTCCACAGTAATTTTGACATTTTCAACTGCTGAACTCAGCGAATGTGATTCAAAAATCGCACTCCTGGACAATATTTTTTTGAATTCACCTAGAATAGGAAAAATTTTATTGATAGAAAATTTGCATGAAAAGATGAAAGGGAAATAAGAAAACAATAAATTTAATCTTTTCATATGAACTTTTGATCAACTGATTGCATTTAGTATGGCAAGTTCAAATTGTTTTGATTATCTCCTATAGGTTTCGTAGGGAAAGTTGTTTAGTATCATGAGTCCAATCTCCCTTGTAATACAACCGTCTACACACGTGCCTCATTATTGATTCAATACAAAAAGTTTTCAGGCAAGTATCGGTCATTTGAAATAAGCATCAAAACGAAAGATTAAAATTTACCTCAGAAACAGACTTGAGCAGGTGCATGACGCACATGTCCTGGGTGTCCACCGGCACCACCAGGTCCTTCTCGTCCATCTTCCACGCCATCAGGTCCAGTTGCTCGTCCGTGCGTTTCACCTGTACATTGTATGTTCATTCAATCCTTTAGGACATTCATTTTCACATTTTATCATCTTTGATTAGGTATGTAGTATATGTACATTTGTTTATAGGTTTTCACCTTCTTATATGAAAACTCACGCAAGTACAGTGACGGTGGTGAGTAACGGTACTACAGCAATGTTTAATTACGTTAAAATATGTGTTAAACACATTTGTTATTAAAATTTTTAAGAAAATTAATCTATACAACGTGTTAATGAATTAACGCAAAACTAGAAAGTAGTTTGTTTAGAATCGAGAGCAGAATCGAATTATCATGGTTTCAACATAGATAATTTTTTTCAAAATGTTAAATAATTTGTTTGCAAAATTTAAAATTTTCTGAACCCGATGTCAACCCACCGCACGGGCACACTCACCCTACTTACTACAAAAACAAGATTATTAAAATGTATACATGAGTACGTTAGCGCTTTCTTTTAGTGCTGAAATGATAGCAAATCAACTTTAAATTTTAACTATCAAAATAATTAAATTATTGTTTCAATCTAATTATTTTGTTATAAATCAGTTGGGGTGTATGAGGTTTTGCGCTAATTCATTAACACGTTGTATAATTTATTTCCGTGGAACAAAACTCAAATAATAGTGATCTAATAACGTTTAATTAAGATTTATCTCTCGTTCAGGCCAGTAGTGACATCTGTTTGCGCCAATACTATACTAAATCTAAAATGTATGGAACTGACCAGACATGGTTAAAGTAAGACACGCACATTGCATTGGTGAATACGGGTTTAGAATAATCTTGCAAAAGGATGCCAATAGCCTCACTTATTATGTTATTATATTTTAATCTTGAAATATTGGCTTTATCTTGGTATTGTTGATTTTGCCAGTATAAATAGCAAAAGTGCTTGATGCTGTATGGTAATAAATATTTGGTGGCTTAAGTGTGTGTTTTATGCACAAAACACACACTTAAGCCACCATACATTCCTGGAGCTTCGTTCCAAGCCAGAGAGTAGGCAACCGATGACATACATCTATGAAATAACGGACTTGCAATGAAACAGCCCTTACTAGAATTTCTTTACTTTCTGTATTGCTGGTAAAGCTGTTTATAATCACAATAAGTAATGCAACAAAAAGGTGACATACCTAACATTTCAAATAAGCTCAAGTTTAATTTATTCTGAATGGAACATTGATATTGAAAAGCAAATATGTAATTGTCCTACATATATGAGACTATGTACAGTCGCCATCAGATATATCGTAGCATACAAGGTGTCCAAATATTTCTGAGCAGTGCTAATTTTCATTATATTATTTACAGTAAATGTTACCAATTATATCTAAACGTGTATTTTGTCATAAATATGTGAACAGCGAATTTTCAATAATTTCTTTACAATTTTATTTATAATTAACATGTAAAACAATGGAGTAAGGTTTTATATCCGAAACTGTTCAGATGTTTATGGCCACCATGACTGCGTCGAAATATTTGATGTTCTCGGCGTTCCTATATTTTTGATTGACTATGAGTAAAGAAATTATTGAAAATTAGAACTGCTTAGAAATATTTGACCACCTTGTTTGCTACGATATATGTGCTGGTGACTGTACCCAAGATTTGTTTGAATACATAGGCACCTACCGATATACATAGGCACACAAAGCATTCAAAATATGTCATAACTAGGGCAAATAAACAAACCTAGAAGTAAGATTGCACAATCAATACACAGGTAGTAGATGTCCTATGACATTTAAAGGTGCAGGCACAAGATGCCCGGTTGCCCTTTAGATTGACTATTAAATAGTTCAATAATTTATGGGGAGGAATCGGCTGGCTGACCTACTTTTACAGTCCCGCTATAGAACCACCCGCCGGACTCATATAAACAAAAGAAACTAAAGGTACTCACCGTCTCTTCGAGTTCTTCGATCGTAATATCTTTGTCAGTCATGTTTACTAAAAATTTCAGATTTCTTGCTAATATATAAAAGGAGAAAAATTAAAAAAACTTGAGCAGAGCAACCATTTCCACCCAAATAAAATTTTATGAAATGTCAAAATTGACAAATAAACAGTGCTGCCAGATGTGATTTCGGAAATTCCCCCAGATATAGATTTCTTTATTCCCCAAAACGATAGGGAATTTTTGAAGGTACAAATAAAACAAAATGCACAGAAAACAAATGGTTGATCAACTCACAGACAACACTCACGACAGAAATGTTTGGTTTGCGTGGGTAGTCAACTAGAAAATTATAAGAAAATTATGTGGATTATTGGGAGCGCTTATCAAAATCCTTTCGAGGCTCATATAATACTTGTCTAACATAATACAGTATTCAAATTGTTAACCCAACAAGTAAAAACCAAAATTAGTTAACTTTCCCTCCAAAACTCAAGAGGACTAGATGGTAGTGTGAACAGAAGTGCGATTTTTGAAAATCATACGAGCGACTTGGCAGTAGAAAATGTCAAAATTACTATGGAGATTATGCATCTTTCTACTGCCAAGTCGCTCGTATGCCTCCGGTTCGTGTGTGTTTTCTCTACATTCTACAACACGTGCACGTATCGATCGAGCCATGATAGCCAGAGTCAGCCTATCACAGAACACCTTTATTATTAATTTATGCAATGATTTATAGTGAATAAAATTGATTAAAAAACCCAAAAAATTCTCCGCTTTAATCATTTTTTCTCCATCAATATAATTTCCCAAAAATCGCGAAAAAAACAATCTGGCAACCCTGCAAATGAACTTTTTTTTTTAGCTAGCCAGCTAGCTTGGGTTCTAGGCTTTTGAGTTTTTTCTGATTTTAAAACTTCAGCTGCCATGAAAAACAAACACGAATCTGCTACTTTTTTACGCAGCGCAGCGTCACTGAGCAAGTAATCGACGGTACTGCTACGGTTCGAATTATGCCAATAGTGCAAACGCTATGCACAAGCTTTACCGGTCGGTCCAAATTAGTAAGTACGAATACACTGCTAAACAATTTGTACAATTTGAACCAATTGTCAATTTGACATGCATATGCTCAAAAAAATTTCAACCTTCTTGCATATGCTGCACTACCTAATTTTCGTGTGCGGCGTAAGCGCATGTTAATGACGTCAGATAGCAAACGTATCCGCACATTCGCGCATTATGAACCGATTGTGTGCATGCTATCTCTACCGATAGCGCATATTTGCGCATTTTGGACCGTAGCATACGTTTTACCCAGCGTTTTAAGGACGGCCGCACATTATCAGAAATTTCTGACAGAAAAATTCTGACGCTCGCCGGAAGGCACTCGGTGCATACATTTTGTATTAGACCCCGCACACTGTCAGAAAAATTGTGACCGGTCGTCCGCTTCTGATGCACACCGGACGGCACCTCAGCCGGACGTCAGAATTTTTCTGACGGAAGGCGTGTTAGCCGTACATTTTGTATTAGGCCCCGCACACTATCAGAAATTCGGATCAGGTATTGCCAGACGTGCGATAATTATCCTAGATATACGATATTTTTGAGTGTCATGTTCATGTGATAGAAATAAAAGTCAAGTATATTTAATTTCTGTAAACAGGCCATTTACTAAACGAGAATACGACTAAACGTTAATAGTTTCAGAGTTTTAAGCAAAATTCCGGAAAAAAACAAACAGAATTTTAAACTTTTTTTTGCGATTTTGTCAATTAAAATTTGTTAGCAAAGCTCAGATTTGGATTCAGCACCCCAAAATACATGTAGAATGGAAGAAATCAGAACTACCACAAAACTTTCCTAGTAAAAACACAATTTGACTGAATTATAGCCCCAAAAAAGGGCTAAGGTGGCAACACTGGGTCGATGTGCGTTGATTTAAATATGAAACACGACTGGGCTCAAAAGTTGCCGGTTCAAAATTTCTGATAGTATGCGGGGTGCTTCCGGCGAGCGTCAGAATTTTTCTGGTAGAAATTTCTGATAATGTGCGGCCGTCCTAAATTCTCTTTGCCCAGTCTTTGCCCGACTGCGCCAGGCGTGGTTTTTTTAGCGGGAAAAATAGCACTAGCAGTTTTGGTTTACCAAAACAAAAAATCAATTCAAAATCGTAATCACCAAGTCATTCTTTGCGTTTGTTTGAAAACTGCAGACCTTTTAGCAAGTAGTGTATTCCGCTCCGGAGCATAATGTACAGTACGCAGAATGTGCAACACGCAGAATGAGCACAACTCGCATAATGAGCAAAACGTAAAATTTTCGCTTGTAGGTACAGTGTAGGTAGCCATGCAGGTTTCAAATGAGGATATTGCTGCAGATAATCAAAGGTCTTGGATATAGCTTGGATAAGTATCAAACAAGGTAAAATATATTTATATACATTTATTTTGTCTTTATACACCAAAGACGTAGAGACGAGATGTATGTGACATACAAGTATGACGATAATTTATTATTTTACCTTCCTGTAACACTTGCTAACTGAACTACCAAAATCTTAGATAAAGTATATGTCTAGAATAGAGAGCCTCACGCTTCTACCGTATAAGGGAACGTACCCATACCACGTGACCCATTTTATAACCCCCTCCCCCCCTCGGTGACCACCCGTAGTATGCCAATAGTATGCCATCTTATTTAAGTCGTTTTTGGGCGTTTAACGTCACTTTGACAGCACTAAAGTCAGCTGTTGGTTTTCTGTCTCTTTTCTTAATCTTATTTTAGAAAGTGACAGGAATACATTTAGTTTAGTTAAGTCGTGGTACACTCCGAATCAAGGCCATTATGTCCTTATTAGCGTATATAAAGGCGATATTATAGTTCGTTTACCGGTACGAAGCTGGTTGAACATAAATATAGCTCGAAAAATTGCGAGATTTCCCTAGAGGTATTGACTACGTGACGACAACCTAAGCCCAATACCCTTCCTATGACCAAGGGTGGTATTTTGAAGACCCCCCTCACCCCCCTAAACGGGTCACGTAGTATGAGTACGTTCCCTAAAACAAAAGTGGCCATCATTATTGGGTCGGTGTGCGTGAGACGTCATACAACTTATCGCTGTGTGCGTGTATATCGACACGGTTTATCACCTTCGGTGATATATTTTTCGACGCGTTCGTAGCTTCGTCTATCTTGACATATAACTTATCAAAGACCAAAATATGTTTTTAACATTCAATCGAGTCTACAGTTAAAATACACGTAGCTTTTGTTTGTTTTTTTAGCTATAGATTAATCGAACATGTATCTATTGCTTTTTAACAAAGAAATCTTAAAATATTTTGAGTTTTAAATGAGAAAATTATTGCTAAAATAATGTATACAATAATGCTGACAGTGTAATAATTAATACAATTTTGTGAGAACTATCAATACAAGAGATTGTAAACATTTATCCATGTCCTATTTTTAACAATATTGCACATTCAAGATGATTTTTTTTAAATTTTATAACAGTAATATTCATATAAGTTGTAAAAAAATTCAGTTTGCTTGCGAAATAGCAACCGTGACTGTGGAACTGATAATTTGATAAAACAATCGACTATTAAATAAAAACATTCGAACACTACATTATTTGTATAAAAATTAAAATTTGATTAATTCGTATACAACAATAACTAACTACGAAGCCAAATATCATGTATTTAGAGCATTTAGAGCCGTTCCCTGTCCGTTAGAATGTCAGAATAACTCTGAGTACCCCCTCGGGGAATATAGTCGTGATGCTCTGTCCGTTACCTGTTCTAAACGAACGCAATCGTCGTATAAATCCGTTCTAAACTTATAAGAGAAAGTCGCGTAGAACTAAAACCTAACTAAAACGAACCTATGAAATACGATCACTTTCTGACTAAAACATAAATGTGCGCGTTCGGACGCGCGCGGGGCGGACGCTCGCAACGTTCACCTACCTCTAGGTCACCTAATTACGCCCACTCGATATCTACAAAAACGTTCCGTTTAGGTAAAAGAAGTCACGGGTCGTGCTAAAACTTAACATATTACACGCACTCAAAAGTCACACGTTCAAATAAGCTATGGAAAATTAAATATTAAAACCAGAAATATAAAAACCTGGTTTGGGGACGCTGCAATCGAGTATAATCTTCAATGAAAAATCAGTGTTCCAATAACAAAAATTAGTTCTAGTGATTTTCCGCAATATGGCGAGGTTTTTTTAATTTTCTGGTCGAGGTTTACTATGGAGATTATGCATCATTCGATCATGATTTTCAACGTGTGACTTTTGATTGATGAATTTGATTTCTGTTAATTCCGAAAAACTGAGTTTGCACCTACACAACATTGAAAAAACTTTTTCCCACTGTGTTGCATGAACAATCAAAATATATTCGAGAGAAAACGTATTTGATTCATCTTGTTTTTCATAGGATTCAAAATGCTTTGTTCGTAGCACGAACCATGATTCATCTAAAAGAGAACGAGTAATCATAGATAAAGAGCAGAGAATTATAAATATTACAATAATAATATCATGTAACTTATCTAAGGTTGGATTGCAGTGCGTCGGTCGAAACAATCAGAATTAGATGGGGCTTAAATGATAAATGACATATCAGTCATAACCTCGCTTCATCCGTGGTAGACCGGGAGGGGCTCCCTCGTGATCCTAGGTCATCGAGTACTAGTTTGGAACAAACTGATGTCTTTATTCGTCGTATAATAGTTATATAATAAAACGACCTGCCGGAAGAAAATGGATAGTTAATGTACAGTCACCAGCAGATATATCGTAGCAAACAAGGTGGTCAAATATTTCTAAGCAGTTCTAATTTTCAATAATTTATTTACTCATAGTCAATCAAAAATATAGGAGCACCTAGAACATCAAATATATCGACGCAGTCAGGGTGGTTATAAACATCTGAACAGTTTCGGAAAAAAACCTTACTCCGTTGTTTTACATGTTAATTTTAAATAACATTTAAAGAAATTATTGAAAATTCGCTGTTCACATATTTATGACAAAATACACGTTTAGATATAATTGGTAACATTTACTGTAAATAATTTAATGAAAATTAGCACTGCTCAGAAATATTTGGACACCTTGTATGCTACGATATATCAGATGGCGACTGTACAACGATAGAAGCATTATCATAAATAAATTAAATAAATGCACCTAAATTAATTATTTCAAATAATAATAATAGGAGCCACAGATAGAAAAATTATTTAACATCATTACTATTCCCATGCAAAAACCTTGACGTTCTTCAGATAGTTTCTTACTTTTGCAAACACAAAACTGGTATGCGATGACATAGGATTCCCAATTATGCCCTTCCGGTCTGTAAAGTCCGTTCCACTCCCACCACCCTTAAGTCATCGTCACAAATATGAAAATGGCTTGAACCGTAGGATTTCATACATGGAACAAACTATAATTGACTATGTTCGAGACCAGGATCCGTCTGTCAAGACGGCAAGGCCATTCTCTATACAACGGAGCACCCGTAGTTAGTCTACAGTGCACCCAACACCAGAACCAATATATTAATAATATCCGTATGGTCCCGAACTATTAATAGCATTAAATAAAGAGAGAGAGGAACTGAGTGGGGTCCGCGCTAATCTAGGCATTGTTGGTGGGGCGCAGGGTTCATTTTAGCGCGTCCGCTTGGTCGAATTTCTGCTCGGTGACGGAGACGGCGTCGGACGAGAGCGCTTCCTTTAGCGGCTCCACGCAGTTCTTTGGGATCATTGTACCTGAAGCAGAGTAGTACATTATTATACAAGTGAGCTGAGTTGACCATTACAGTTGAGCGCTATACGTCGGCTATAAACACAGATTACCCCCAATCGATACCGGATGATGACAATTTTGTACACGCCCGAAGTCACCATTTTTGGCGGTAGGTGCGGGTAGCGGGGCACGAAACAATGCAACGTGCTTGGTCATTTCAAGGTCGCACTACTTCAAGCTCGCTTACTCGCGTTGCTTATATCAGTGCAAAATTATAGATGTGTGGCGCGCGTGGGCTGTCTTGTATGCGGTATCTATTGGGGGGTAATCTGTGGCTATAAATGACGACCAACTCGACTAAATGCACTCTGTGGAAGGAAAGGGTACCCCCTCCCCCCCCCCCCCTCTACCAGCTGAACTTACTTTCCCACAGGAACGTCTACCTCCCGGGCACAATCTGCAATGGCCAGTGTAGGAGACCTTAAATCGGCTTCGCACTCAGGTTGGTAGTGGCAGACAAAGTTTATGCAATTGGGGGTACAGGGAGTCTATCCTAATGCAGTGCGATTGCGTCGAACCCATCCAGTCGATGGCGCGCCTGCTAGAATTTCTATTGTGCCCGAATGCCTGCACGAGAGAGGACTTCAATAAAGTTACACTGGACGCTGTGAGGCTCGCCAAATATTTGGCTAATAAAATATAGAAATAAAAGTAGAACAATTTACACGAAAAGAAGATGTAGATTACGGATTGGTAGATATATGCATCAGAATTTCTTCTACAGCTTATGCGCTCCTCACGATGTTTTCCTTTTCGGTTTGTTTTCACGAAGCAGTGTGTAGGGCAGGTAAGCACTGTAAGGTATATGCACTACGTACCGACGATCTTCAGCTGGTCGTCGGTCTTGATGCGCACGACCTGCATCTTGTTGAGCTGTGAGCGCGCCGCGAGCACGGCCTCGACGCGCGCCCACACGGCCAGCACGGAGCCCGCCAGCACGTGGTACGTGCGCCGCCGCAGACCCACCTGACAACCAGCGAGGGGAACTTTGTAGCCACACTAATTAATCGAGATAGAACGGTGTAGCGCGGGGGGTACGCGTGCCAACATTAACCAATACATATATTTTTTTATAAATACCCGCGCCTTTTCCGCTAAACATATTTTGTAACACAACGCCAAGTATAAACAACATCGGAAGCGAAGGGCGCTTGATATATTTTGTTCCATAGAGCGCCATACATTTTACACCCCGGGCGCAAGCCCTGTCCGCTGAGAATATCAAGTCCGTGACGCTCCGCTGTAGCCGGACCGTGACTGGGTGACCACGACTCACCTCGCACTCTGCGGCGTTCCTGCAGGAGGACTTCCAGTAGGCGTGGCTGCAGACCCTGAGCGACGAGTCGTACTGGGCTGTCCACGACGTCTCCGCGTCCTCGCTGCTCACTTTCTTGTATTTCTTCTCTATTTCCGCCAGAGATTCGTGCCGTAATTGTAGTCCGGTGTTTGGCCTGCCGAGGGAACAACGCACGTGGATTAAATTAAACTGTTTCCACCTCCACCTCCCCAACGGAGTAACTTATTCTTCTAGAACATGAAAAACCAATTTCTTATGTATGTCATTTAACAAAATCGTGAACTTTAAATAAAAATTCATTTATTGAGTTGTGTGTCGGATAAATTATAAAGTCATAGAAGGCATTCAGAATACCGAGATTATTTCTGAAATTCTTGTCTATATTTTTCTGCGCTATAAAAATTACTGGCCTACATTTATCTCATTCGTTCGCGCGCAAATAGAATGAAAGCTAAAGCCATACTACGGCCATCTACGGCAGCAAATACAGATGCCGTTTTTGGTAAATACAGCCCTATGTTAACCGAAAACTACATCCGAATCTAGCGTGGCTTGGAATTTTTTATTTCATCGGTTGACTCATTCACAAGATATGTGATTTTTAAGTTCTCCAGTCTGCGGAGTTACTTGCACTAGCTAGACCGACACTAGATCTCCTTCCTCCTTGGCATTCCAACGCACGAGTCACTACTCGTGTCATCTCACCTGTACAACTGGAACATCTGCTCCTTCTTGGAGAGCTTCTCCTTCTTGATGGTGTTGCGCACGGCCACGCACAGAACCGCCGTGTACTTATTGTTTCGTGCTTGCTGCGACAGGTAGAACCCTTCCTTTGGGCCGGATAGTTCAGAGTATTTCTCTAGGGCCTCCGTCCAATCCATGCCGCGCTGAAATTGAAGGTATATTTTACATTAGATACATTTTAGGGCGTAAATTGCCGATAGAAATTTTACTACTGGGTATAATGGGCTTCTTCTTATCGTGTGGGCAGAGCCCTGGTGTCAGAGTTTTTTCAGACCGCCTTACGGCCTCTGACGTGGTTTTTATGTAACGACTATTACCACCAGAGATAGTAGCCGGGACCAACGGCTTAGCGTGCCATCCGAAGCACGGAATCATTTTACTTTTCGGACAATCAGGTGATTCAGCCTGCAATGTCCTAACCAACTGGGGAAAAACGCACAAAGTGATATATCACTAGGTGTCCCCCGTGGGAATCGAACCCACGACCTCCGTATCGAGAGCCAATGCTCTCAACCACTAGACCACGGAGGCAGTATAATGGGCTGTCGAATAGTCTTAATTTTTAAGAAAACTTTCCTAAAATACCATATAAGTTCCATGAGTCCATCGATTACACTGTGATAACGGAACTGCGGGTGTACCCTGAGTTGAAACTGTAGTATGCTACAGATCACGCAACGAAACATTAGCGATGACTTTGAATGCGCAGAAATTAAATTCGGGCCTATTTGGTGGGGGGAAGCGGGAGGCGGAGGACGCGAGAACGCCATTGGCTGAATAGTCATCTTTTACTTCATCAACCTGCGCGAAAATCCCTACCATTTTAACCCAGCAGCGTTCATGATTCTTTGCACGATAGATTACTAGAGTTACTACGATTAAAATGTGTGACATAAATTTGTGTCAACTCTTTGGTAGGTCTACTGGTCAATGGATATTCTGATGATTGTCCCATGAGCTAAGAGCCAAGTGAGCTATAAGATAAGTTAGCAATAGTTAGCATGGTGTAAAGTGAACAGTGTTTAGTCTGGCCGGCGCAGGAAGCGGATGCATCTCACGCGGCGCACACACTGCTCAGTGCACAGTGCAGTGCCAGGTGGAGCCCGCAGCCTGCAGTGTCTATGTCTAGTGAGTACCTCGGAGTGCACGGTGTGGAGCTCGACGGGCGCCTGGCCGGTGGCGTGCCGGCGCAGGAAGCGGATGCATCTCACGCGGCGCACACACTCGCCCGCGCTGCCCAGGTCGAGGATGCCCAGGTCGAACCTGCCGCTGCGCTTCGCTGAGGGGAACACCACACACGAGTATGTTAACTAAACGTGCGTACGGAGTTAAGGCAGCCTCGGGTTGCGGCACGCACGGCTCGACCTATTTGCCCCAAGTGCGTACGCGCCTCAGGTCAGGAGGCTGCCGCGGCGCGAGCTATCGGGTGACGGTTTTTTGACCGTTAAATGCGCCGCGAGATGCGTCCCTCGAAAGTGTAGACATGAATTTCTTTCTTATCGTGTGGGCAGAGCCCTACCTGCATAACATGACAGAGTGAGAGCGACACAGGTCACTTCTAAAAGTCAAATTGAAGGTTATCTCCATAGTATCTCACTCAAATTTGACGTTTAGAAGTGACCTGTGTCGCTCTCACCTCTATCATGGTACGCAGGCAGGTGTCAGAGTTTTTCCAGACCGCCTTACGGCCTCTGACGTGGTTTTCATGTAACGACTACTACCACCAGATAAAGTAGCCGGGACCAACGGTTTAACGTGCCATCCGAAGCACCGAATTATCTTTCTTTTCAGATAATCAGGTGATTCAACCTGTATTGTCCTAACCAACTGGGAAAAACGCACAAAGTGACATATCACTAGGTGTCACCCGTGAGAATCGAACCCACGACCTCCGTGTCGAGAGCCCAATGCTCTTAACCATTAGACCACGAAGGCAGTCCCTCGACATGAATTGAGCATGGCTTACTGAGGCAAGTCCATACTAGCACCATGATTGGGTATCTTTTTGGCCGATATCGGTTTAAAAGTAAGTGTAACGGCACACTTGCGGAACGTTCCGCGGCTGAACGTTCGGTTGAAACGTGTCTACTAGGAAAAATGGCGCACTGGTGTGTCGCCGGTACAGGGAAAAGCGCTGCGTGTTTTTCAACCGAACGTTCAGCCGCGGAACGTTCCGCAAGTGTGCCGTTACACTAATGTAAAATGAAAAGTAACCAAGCTCACCTTGCTCCATGACGGCGGCGAGTGTGTCGGTGAAGTATTTGAACAACCTATTCTGTAACTCTACTGGCATGCCCAGTATCCTGTTCAGGAACTTTGACATATTGTTGTAGTCCTGCAACAAATTGTATAGTTTAGCCGTTTACATTACTACGAAAACATCGTATAAGCGACATGACGGTCGTGTACGTTTAAACGATACGCGTTTCCGATTAGAGAAGAACATGGCATGGTACAGAAACTATTTATACTATAGCTAGCGAGAGCTATAGTATCGTCTGTGAATTCATATCGTGTCGTGTGTATTCATAATGCGATCTGATTAAAAAGAGATTGTTCAGAATCCCTATACCCATTACCCGTACTACTTTTGCACGACGTTTTAAGCCTTTCATTTCTAAGTACATCTATAACAACGTCATCAAAGCTTGCGATATCAAAAAATGCTCAACATGAGAAGCGAAACGTAAAATACATGTGTGGTTAACTGGCCTATCGTACGAGCAGACAGAATCATACATTAAATAAAATTTTTAGCAGTATGAACGGTGAAAATAATAGAACAAAATATTTATTTATTAAATTTTAGTATTACCTACCTATTTTATTTATGTAAATTGTTTATAAATTATCTTATATTTATATATTATAAACTTTACTTTGTATTATAAATTATAATAAGTCTTTTACCTGTTAGATGTCCAATCATTCAGATTGGTCACTATAGGTACACTACCAATTCTTACAATGTTTATTTAGACCCGAAGCTGTTATTTAGAGTAAACCTGTGTTCTTGTAATGTTTTAAAATTTTTTTGGACCCCAATTTCCGGGCTTGCCTTGTGAGGGGACCAATGTTAACCTAGCTAAGCCTATAAATATATCATGCCAGCATGCATAGTTAAGATCCGGACACATTAGGTATTAATTCTAATTGTATAATTTTCTGTTCAGTTATGCATGTTGAAATAAAAATATTTTTCATTTTCATATTGACATTATTTATTGACATTACTTATTATGCTTATTGACATTACTTGGATTAATATTTACTGAATATGAATATGCCTATCATGGGGGTTGAATTGTAATGCCTACCTACTTAAAATTTGTTTTGTAAATTGTGTTTGTTGGATTCAACTATCTATAAATAATATTGTATGTCTGACATCTGACATAGGTAAAACCATAAACATATTATACTTCCGAGTAGACTGAGGAACTCCTCAATATCGCATCACCGAAACCGAAATGTCAATATGTGCGAAATTGATACGTGTGTGAGTTCTAGTGATGTGACATTGACGTATTCGCGATTATCGATATCAAAATCATCGATATCAGATTATCGACTACTTAGTAGTCGATGTGATTTTGATACCGATAATAGCGAATATGTCAATGTTACATCACTAATTTATAGTAGTCACTACTACTATTATATTTTAATATTACGAAGTCTAAATCGGCTAGGCTTACAATCCATCTACCTACACTGCTTTAAAACTGTTACTTAGGTCATAGGTCATAGGTCGACGAATATTTTCTATGAAAAACGCAATTGCCCAGCCCCACGAAAAGTGCGCGCATCACGTGCGTGTGCCGTTTTTTCGATTTAAAAGATACTACCGAGTAGACCAAGCCCTGTACCCGCACTTTCGATGTTCGCTATATCGCCACTGTTTCGGTCCGCGCTTCATTGTAATAGAGTTGAATTTGGAATGAAAATATTCCCGGAATTGCGAAGTTCGAATGTGCGGCTAGAGGCTCAAGTGACTCCTCATTATCGCATCATCGAAACCGAATTGTCAGTATGTGCGAAATTGGTATGTGTGTGAGTTTTTGTGATGTGACATTGACGTATCCGCATTATTGATATCATAATCACACCGACTTCTATAAGGTTTTAATCTGCTGGGTTATAATTTGTCTACATACACTACTTATTATAAAACTGAAATGTGTGTCTGAGCATTGAAAATATTTTGTAATAAAAGCATATGACTATAGAGTTTAGGGGTCCCTGAATCAAAGATTTCTTTATTTTTGATATGGAATCGAATTTATGAAAATAATAAAAACCTGCTGTAGTAGCCAGGACTTAAAAACCTATCCTGTTTTTTCACAGAATGTACAGGTGCAATATAATTTCGAAGAATTTTGCGATACATAATTGAAACTAGCAGCGTTTCAAAGAGAAAAGAACCACGGTTCTCATGATTAAGTATGATAAATTATGCTGATTTTGATTCCATGCATTTACGTATATGTTCCGCCGTAGCACCTAAACTACTGAGCCGATGTTGATGAATGAGGTGGCAATCGATTCGTTATTATTTATGGTCTGGGTGACATAGAGGATACATTTTATACGAACAAAATCAATATGACGGGGATGTTACATCCGATTATGATGAAACTTATTGTGTGAAACCAATGTGTTGTTCAGTTTCAGGCCGCATCTTCTCTACAGCGAAACACTCCCGACGCGGTGGTAGAGTCAAAAACATGACTTCAGAAAGCTATTTGATATTATTTTGAACAAAAATACATTATTTTGAAGAAAAAAAATTGGACTTGAGTGAGTTTAAAATCTAATAATTAGACCTAAAAAACTGGTATGTATTTTATCTCGCTAAACTACTGAACCGATTTTGATGAAACTTTATTTGTTTGATAGCTTATCATCTGACTTAAAATCAATAACCGTACACACATTGAAAAACGAAACTCTCGAGTCTCAAAATCTGGTATATAATTTATGCGGACGAAGTCACGGGTTAAAGCTCGTAATATCTAAATTTTAAAATTGGAACTGTTGCTGTCGTGATATTTTTTTAATTTTGGTACATTTCCAAGCTCAAATTAGCTCTTCAATATTATAGCAAAAAAAAATTCAATTATCAATTAGTCCCGGCTCCAACCGTAAAATGACTGGGCTATAAATCAGCCTTTCAATACCTACGTTTAAAAACAATACCAGAATCTGACGAGACATGAACGGAGGGAGCTAGGTGGTAGTACAGAAAAACATATTTCAAAAATATCGACATATCGATAGATTTTGTGCAATATCTATGCGAAACGGTTCCTTTTTCACGTACACAATAATTTTTTATCTTACACATAATTATTTAAAATTACACATTATTTAGAAAATAGGATGTTTACTGCATTTAATGAATGTATTACTAAATCATTTTAATAAAAACATATGTGAAAACAAGCCTCATGAAAGTGGTATTGTACTGATCGTATTTACCTGTGAAACGTTTCTTTATTTGGGTTGTTGGTGTAAGTTACACTACATTCCAACACGGAACACGACACCATTATGATTTTTTATATTTCTCTTATGAAACACAAAATGAATTTAAATTAAATCACTAAAATAACGAGAAATAATTTTTTGACAGGGCTCCAAAAGACTCCGATTTGTTTCAAAATGGTTTTACGGCAATTATATTATAATCTCTTTCGCACACGTAGCTTTTTTCATTATGATCGGAATCTCATTCACACACTTACTAGGTCTACTCACGGTAGTAGAATAATAATGTCTATGGGTAAAACTGTGGACTAAATTTTTATGATAAGACCTACATGTACCAGTTTGTGACAATAAATGATTTCTGATTCTGATTCTGTCTTTTTATTTCTGAGACCACAGCCACAAAACAGTCACTGCAGTGGGAATCTTGTAGAAGCATACATGATGACACTAGATACTAGGGGGGTACCTTATCGAGGGAGAGCACGCCAGGCGCGGCCTCGCTGTTGACGATGAGGCCGACGCCCACGAGCGCGCTGGCCACGTCCTGGAAGAAGTCCCCGCCGTAGTCGCGCGGCGGCGCCACCAGCGGCGACTCGTACTTCATTATCGCTTTCATCACCGCCTCCAGCGCCGTGCGACCTGAACACGGGTCACGATCATAATCACTGGTTAGTATACGGCTAGAAGCGTAGAAAGATAACTAGAACGGGCAATATACATCGCGGCACGATTCTCTAGAGCTCACCTTGAATGCGCTGACCGTATGTATGTGCAAGGCACTATGGACCCACTATTAATGCACTATTTTCGTCGCCGCGAGGAATACCATAATAATAACCGCGGAAACGAGACAGGCGTATACGCTAATTGCATAGCGCGAGCGAGATAAAATCGATGCTGTTTGTCCCTTTCTGCGTATGCGGTATTTTCTTTGACTAAGTTAAAATTGCTTACAAAATCGTGCAACTTAGACAAAGGCATGATTTTTAGGGTTCCGTACCCAAAAGGTGAAAACGGGACCCTATTACTAAGCCTACGTTATCCGTCCGTCTGTCCTACCTATTTAGGGCTGTAACTTTTGAACCGTAATAGCTAGATAGTTGAAATTTTCTCAGATTATGCGTTATTGCGGCGGATTTGTTAACAAATAATAAAACTGGCAGAATGTTAAAAATTAAGGGGGGTTTTCAACAAGAAACTAGTTTTTATCAACGTTTTTTTCTTCACGCTCTATAGTAAAAACGGTAATACATAAAAGCGTCAAACTTAGTGTGATTATAGAGCAAACTCTACAGAATAACAATAAATACTAAAAACCGGCCAAGTGTGAGTCGGTCTCGCGCTAAAGGTCCCGGACAAAAAAAGTTTTTTTTTCTAAGTTAATAATGTTGTGTTCTGTGGTGGTGTGGTACGGAACCCTCGGTGCGCGAGTAGCCCGACTCACACTTGACCGGTTTTATTTACATATTTAAGTTATATCTCCATTCCTTTCCAGTATACACGCTCAGCTTGTTTTGCTGTACTGCATAAAAGTTTTCATGACAAATGAACGCGCTCTAATGTATTTCAATGATTATTTACACCAAAAATGAACGTGGCATGCTCGACCGTGGCAAACCCGTGATTCTGACAAGCGTCACATTTTTGGCACATTTCAGAGACGATAATGCGTAGTTAACGAGTGGCGACTGCGTACCGGAAAACGCAACGTGGGTAGGCCTTAGATCAAAGTAAAATTAATGGATAGGCCCACCCAACGCGCTTTAATCTGAAGCACGCAACAACTAGGGCACTTCAATACAAACTAGGGCACTTAGTCTGTCATCTCGGTACATATTTGAAGTTAAACTGTTAATTGTTTTGCTTCATTTTTCTGGTTTGAAATGTTCGCGTAGGCCTATCCATTAATTTTACTTTGATCTAAGGGGTAGGCAGTGAATCAGTGAACCCTAAGCTGTACTGACGACCTTGTGAAGGTAGCGGGCACCTGTGGGATGAGGGCAGCGCAGGACCGGTCGTTGTGTCGACCCTTGAGGAAGGTCTACGTCCAGCAGTGGACGTGTGTCGTCTGATATGATGATGCTATACTAATACATATTTTTATGATATTGCAATAAAATACTGAATACTAATGGAGACGTAGCTTAATGGAGAAGTACTCACCATACTTGTTGTCGATGTTGAACTGGCTGAGGTCTCTGCTCTCGGTGGCTCTGCGGTCGCCGTGTGTGAGCGCGCCCAGAGACTCGAGCCGCTTGGCGACGGTGGAGGCGAAGCGGCGCTCGCCCGCCAGGTCTGAGATCAGGAAGATGTACTCCGGCGCGTTCACCTGGTTGGACCGGTGCGTACGACCTAGAGGGACGAACATTGCTCAAATTAAAACACGTTTCAAAAAATTAAAACGGTTTAATCGTCATCATTAATCTCTATCGTCCCCGCTGCAGAAACACAGGCCTGGTCTCAAAGATCGTGTCACGCTTGTTCAATGCATGCTAGCATACGAACAACAACAAAAGCCGAGCTTCAACTGTAGTATAATCTAAACTATTATAAAACTGTAACAGAAATGTGTCTGTACATTGAAGATATTTACAAAAAAAAATTACGGCATGGTTTTTACCCTGTTTTTACATGTCCCTGATTCCAAATCACATATTTTTGGATTTTTTGTCTGTCTGTTTGTTTGTTTGTTTGTTTGGGTGTTTGTTTGTTCGAGTATCACACAAAAACTACTAAACTGATTTTGATGAAACTTTCTTTGTTTGATAGCTTATCATCTGACTTAAAATCTGGTATATAATTTATGCGGACGAAGTCGCGGGTAAAAGCTCGTTCAATATAATAATGTCGAAGGCAATTTGTATAATCCCACGTTTTACAAACGCGTCTCGTCCCTTTAAAATGCTCGCCGTTTTGAAATAATGCCGAAGGCAAATTGGCGACTCTAAAATTTTGGAAACAGTAGCGATTCGGTTCTGGCTGTGGTCAACAGAAACCTAACAAGCTCGTCGCTTCGCTCCTCGCTAACCTAATCGACCCCAATTAAAATTAGTGCCAAGGCAATTTGTTTTGCCATCGGCATATTTCAAAACAGCGAGCGGTTTTAAAACGCACCGCGACGTTTGTAAAACGCGGAATCATACAAATTGCCTGCGACATATACAACACTAGTATTCCCCAATTCTGTCCAGCGAGACAGGTAAATTAGCCCTCGCCAGATTTAATGGTCAATAGATACCTACATGCCTTGAAATTTAATCAGTTTTCATCACGACACGTTTCCCTTCAAAAAGCCAAGGAATGGTTTTAATATCGAACATCCGCCCCCTGCACAGAGTATAAGACTAGAATAGCCTCTGGAACACCACAGTTAATATCTATTTAACAACAAATGTTGTACTATAGAGGACTCACCAAACTGTTGTACAGCTCTGTCGGCGGACCACGGCAGCTCCAGCGTTATGTGGACCCGCCGCCTTTGATTCCGGGCCCTGTTGTATCAGAAAATAATGTGTCAGTTACTTCATATCATATCGAAAGTAATAATTAAAAGAAATTTAAATATTTCAGAAAACCATATAGACCCAGAGCCCCCAACGGTCTAGGGCCTAAACGTATAGGAAAGCTGGATTCAGTCTAGCTCGAAAATAGACGCCAAAGTACATCATTTAGCCTCGGTCTTATGACTCAAAGCGGTCACTGAAATTTTTTACAGCGGTCAGACAATCGCGAAAAAATGGGGTCTGGGCCTAAACATATAGGAAACGAACTGGATGCATTTAAAGAAAGAGCCCTCTTAGGACAATACCACAGCATATTTAGTTTTTCTCAAATCGGTCACTGTTCAAAATCAGACCGGGGTTGAAGATCGAAAAAAATTGGTCTTGGGCCTAAACATATAGGAAATGTGAAACCAACTTGGATCGACAGAACACACTTCACCCATCACGAAAAACCCGGTCTTACATGGCGGATCGGTCACCTTTCCAGAATCAGACCACTTTTATAAGATACCAAAAATGACATATATCTCGACAATGGTTAGTGATAGAAAAAAATTGGTAGGAACAATTTTTTTGGAAATTTAATGACCTTTAAGTCTGCAGTAGCTTTGTTCATAATTTGATGCATAGGAGACGAGATATTTGTAAAAACTGAATAATTAAAATAGTAATAGACAGATATCTCGACAACGGTTGATGATAGGAAAAGTTTGTTCAGGACACAATTGTAGATAATATTATGTTCTACAAGTTTTGTTTTAACTTTGTTTACGATTTTATGTATACGAAACGAGATATTTGCAAAAACGAATTAATTAAAATTATAATAGACAGATATCTCGAAAACTGTTGATGATAGGAAAAGTTTTTTAACATACAATTGTAGATAATATTATGTTCTACACGTTTTGTAATAGCTTTGTTCACAATTTGATGCATACGAAACGAGATATTTGCAAAAAATAATTAATTAAAATAGTAATAGACGATATCTCCACAACGGTTGATGATAGGGAAAGTTTGTTTAGGACACAATTGTAGATAATATTATGTTCTACAAGTTTTGTCATAACTTTGTTTACGATTTGATGCATACGAAACGAGATATTTGCAAAAACGAATTAATTAAAATAGTAATAGACAGATATCTCGACAACGGTTGATGACAGAAAAAGTTTGTCTAATAAAATTGTAGATAATGCTGTTCTACAAATTTGGCTATAACTTTGTTTACAATAAATTCTATTTATAGAATAAAGAGATCTGCGCAAAAACTAATTATTAAAAATAATAACAATCAGATATACGATTGATGATAGAAAAAAATTGGTCAAGATAAAATTGTAGATAATTGTATGATCTACAAGTTTTGTTATAACTTTGTTAGTAATTTGATGCATACAAAACGAGATGTTTCCAAAAATTAATTAATTAAAATAATAACAAAAATATCTCGACAGCGGTTAATGATATAAGAAACTTGTACAAAATAAATTGTAGGAAACTGTATGTTCTACAAGTTTTGTCATAACTTTGTTCACGATTTCATTCATAGGAATGGAATAAATTTTTTTATTTGCATTGGTACCGGTAAAAAGAGAAACTCTTAATACTCCACAACAAGCAATTAATAGCATAGCATAGCATATGCTCACGACTATATTCCCCGAGGGGGTAGTCAGAGATATTCTGAAGCTTCAGAACATCCACGTTTCACTATAGTACCGGAACTCGGTCCAGTGTGACGGGGAGTGAGCCCGTCGTCCTTCCCTTCTTCACCGAAAAGTCAGTGGTGTTATAATAAATCGTACATAAATTCCGAAAAACTCATTGGTACGAGTCCGTCTGGACGGGGATCGAACCATCACCTCCTGCACGGCAGGCAAGGTTACTCGCCACTGGACCACCACGGCTTCTTATGCATACAATTTAAAAAGTTAATACAAAACATGTAGAACAAACAATTATCAACAATTTTATTCTGACTAATTTTTTTCTACCTCTGTCGGGATATCTGTTTGTTATTATTTTTAATGATTAGTTTTTGCACATATCTCGTTTTCTATATATATATTTATCTAAAATTTTATTAGACTAACTTTTTCTGTCATCAACCGTTGTCGAGATATCTGTCTATTACTATTTTATTTATTTAGTTTTACAAATATTTCGTTTCTTTTCCATCAAATCGTGAACAAAGTTAGTACAAAACTTGTAGAACATACAGTTTCCTACAATTTATTTTGTACAAGTTTCTTATATCATTAACAGTTGTCGAAATATATTTGTTATTATTTTAATTAATTAATTTTTGGAAACATCTCGTTTTGTATGCATTAAATTACTAACAAAGTTATAACAAAACTTGTAGATCATACAATTATCTACAATTTTATCTTGACCAATTTTTTTCTATCATCAATCGTATATCTGATTGTTATTATTTTTAATAATTAGTTTTTGCGCAGATCTCTTTATTCTAAAAATAGAATTTATTGTAAACAAAGTTAAAGCCAAATTTGTAGAACAGAATTATCTACAATTTTATTAGACAAATTTTTTCTGTCTTCAACCGTTGTCGAGATATCTGTCTATTACTATTTTAATTAATTCGTTTTTGCAAATATCTCGTTTCGTATGCATCAAATCGTAATCAAAGTTATGACAAAACTAGTAGAACATAATATTATCTATAATTGTGTCCTGAACAAACTTTTCCTATCATCAACCGTTGTGGAGATATCGTCTATTACTATATTAATTAATTATTTTTTGCAAATATCTCGTTTCGTATGCATCTAATTGTGAACAAAGTTATTACAAAACCTGTAGAACATAATATTATCTACAATTGTATGTTAAAAAACTTTTCCTATCATCAACAGTTTTCGAGATATATGTCTATTACTATTTTAATTAATTCGTTTTTGCAAATATCTCGTTTCGTATGCATAAAATCGTAAACAAAGTTATGACAAAACTTGTAGAACATAATATTATCTACAATTGTGTCCTGAACAAACTTTTCCTATCATCAACCGTTGTCGAGATATCTGTCTATTACTATTTTAATTATTCAGTTTTTACAAATATCTCGTCTCCTATGCATCAAATTGTAAACAAAGCTACTGCAGACTTAAAGGTCATTAAATTTCCAAAAATTTTGTTCCTACCAATTTTTTTCTATCACTAACCATTGTTGAGATATATGTCATTTTTGGTATCTTATAAAAGTGGTCTGATTCTGGAAAGGTGACCGATCCGCCATGTAAGACCGGGTTTTTCGTGATGGGTGAAGTGTGTTCTGTCGATCCAAGTTGGTTTCACATTTCCTATATGTTTAGGCCCAAGACCAATTTTTTTCGATCTTCAACCCCGGTCTGATTTTGAACAGTGACCGATTTGAGAAAAACTAAATATGCTGTGGTATTGTCCTAAGAGGGCTCTTTCTTTAAATGCATCCAGTTCGTTTCCTATATGTTTAGGCCCAGACCCCATTTTTTCGCGATTGTCTGACCGCTGTAAAAAATTTCAGTGACCGCTTTGAGTCATAAGACCGAGGCTAAATGATGTACTTTGGCGTCTATTTTCGAGCTAGACTGAATCCAGCTTTCCTATACGTTTAGGCCCTAGACCGTTGGGGGCTCTGGATCTAATATTATAAGGGAGTTGACGCGTATTCCCAACGGAGTTGACGCATATTCCCAACTTGATCGTTATTTATTTATTTTATTTTATTTTATTTTATTCATTTTAGGAAAACTTACGGACTAATTACAGGATAGTAGGGTATCAACATTTTTTAAAACAACATTGCCAACTAAAAGTTTCCACAGATAAATTTCATTCGTTTTACATACTTTTGTCAGTGAAAATACAAATTTAGTATCAATAAAACTAATATGAAGTTACATTACTAAAAGCTCAGAGTTTGCTGGTACTTCAAACCATCCACAAAAGAAAAGGAATTATATTAACTAAAAAGTAAAAGTAGAGAGGTGCCGAGTGAGCCGCTAACTCATTAACCGAGGTAGGTATTTTTCAGTAAGTACTCGTTTAACCGAGGTCGTGCTTGTGCAAAACAAATCAAAGTCTAGATCAACCGAAACACTATTAAAGCTATTAGCGCTGCGCAGTAAGAATGCATTTTGTCTATAGTTAGTCTTAGCAAGGGGAACGTGTAACAAGGGACGTTGCCTAAGGCCTAATTGATTGGTACGAAGACATATTTTAGAGATTAGATCTGGGCTGTCAATGGATCCATTCGAGATATTTATCAAGTAGCAAATGTCGCTAATATTACGTCGGTGTTCAAGGGAAAGAAAGTGGTAGCGCTTGCAGCGGTGTTGATAGTCATCTGACCATTGCCGTGCTTTATAATCAAGAAAACGCAAGAATCTTTTCTGAATACCCTCGATACGTGCCTTATAGACCTCATATCGTGGGTTCCATACCTGAGATGCATATTCCAAGTGACTGCGTACGAAGGCGCAATACAGTATTTTGAGTGACTTCAAATTAGTAAAACTCACCGTAGATCTGATAATAAACCCTAAAGCCTTAGAAGCTTTACTTACGATAAGGTCGATATGTTTATCGAATAGAAGTTTACTGTCGTGAACGACGCCTAAGTCCCTGATCTCATTTACTTTAATCAATTGATGGTTACGTTTCGCAAACCGGCGCAATTCGCCAACATGCTCTTTTCGCTATCTGGCGCTATTCGACAACTATAATAATGCCTACTAGCGCGTTTTGCCTACTTCAGCTTTTCGCCAAGAGCGCGGCTTATATTTTATCGCATTTTTTAGCAATTGACGTACACTTAATTACGGAAGTGAAAACTCTGTAAGTAACCAAAAATTAAATTAAAGATTGAAAAAGTCGGGCGGCGAGCGGGATTCTAACCCACGACCTGCCTTTCCGGGGCATGCTCCTCTCCAACAGAGCTGTCGGCGCCCCGCAGGCCACGACGAAATTTTCAATCTATATTATCGTCTTTAAGGGACGTTTTAACAAAAAATTATTTAATTCATTAGATCCCATTGGGTCGAAGAGTCGGTGGCTCGCCAGCTCTCACAATATGATAAGATTTAGAGCGTTACCCTACTTTTGGCAGGTAACTATACAGGATGAAATTGATATCATTAGCATCCTTTTAAACTAAGAGTCTACCCATCAAACTGAACAACTTTTATTATGGGAGCAAACCGATCGGAGCAAAAAACAAATCTGCTGTTGCATACATTTGAGTCGCAAACTCGCGTGTCGCATTGCAGTTTAGTATGGAACAGCTGATTTTTTATTTCCTCCTTCTACTTTCGGTTTGCTCCCATAGTGAAAGTTGTTCAGTTGGATGGGTAGACTCTTAGTTTAAAAGGATGATAATGATATCAATTTAACCCTGTAGAGCATAATAACAAACCTGCGATCGCTCTGTAGAGAGATACCGCTGGAGGCTGCTTCGGAGATGATGGCGACGTCCTTCTCTCCGTCCATGAAGCGCTGCTTCTCCGTAAGGTTGAGGGTCTCGAGGGGCACGTCCGCCTCGGAGCGGCTCTCGTATAGGATCTGACCGTCCTCGGTTTGCACCACGCGGCCCTTGCGACCCGTCATCTGATGAATTATAAAGTATTTTTGTTAGGTGGTCTGTCGGGTAAGGAGGGCGGCGCAGGACCGAATGTTGTTGGGATCCTTGGGGGAGGGCTTTGTCCAATGGACGTCTATCGGCTGAATTGATGATGATTGTCAATTTCAAATATTTATTGCATTGCCACATTGTGATTATTGTTAAACTACTTGCATCGAGCATTTAGTTTTGCATTCACAAAACAATAATGTTTAATTCAGAATCCATCATGTCAAAGGAATCCATACATAGTTACGTAAAAAGGAACATTTAAAATATATATATTTTTTTTTATTCATAATGGGTTTGCACTTGGCTTCAGCTCACCTGATGGAAAGTGTAGATGAAGCCGAGGATGTAGCGCGCTCGCCCAGACAAGCCTATTTACTCTTCTTTTAAAAATATCCTGATTGTATTTGCTTGGGAAAACAGACGCAGGGAGAGAGTTCCAAACCTTACCGGTTCTCATTATAAAAGAGGATGCGAGCCTATTTGTGCGGATTGTTGGAATATCGACAACGTATGGATGCAGTCTCGCACTACGTCTTGTCGTACGATGATGGAAGGAGGATGGATTTTTCAGTATATGATTCTATTTTTATGAATTCATAGAAGAAGCAATTGAAGAAACCAATGTGATATGTTGCTGAATGTGATAGACACACAAACACACTGTTTCTGTATGCGAGTGTGTGAAAGAGTGAGTTAGTGCGAGTCGACGAGTGAGCAAATGTGATCGAGAGTGTGTGTGTGTGTGTGTGTGTGTGTGTGTGTGAGTGTGTGTTTGTGTGTGTGTGTACCTCGGCCACGTTCTCGGTGCCGCCGAGCTCGTCGACGAGCTGGTCGAGCGTGTTGGGGGGGAGCCGCTTGCCGAGCCGCTCGATGGCCGCCAGCAGCTCCTCCTTCATGCTGCAGGCTCGCTCGATGGCTGACCGCGGCGGGGGCTGGTTGCGTGCCGGACCTGATACAATTAATAAATGTTATACCTACACGAGATAAACTTTTTGATCTCCTCCCTTAAGAGGGATATCACAGTCCAGTGGCAGGGCGCCACATCACATTAAAAAAGATTTCTCAAGAAAGAAAGCCTATAAAAGTATTATATGAAAATAGCTTGAAGGCTTTTGTAGTTTTGATGTTGAGCACTTTTTTAATTTAGGCTTTCTTTATTGAGAAATCTTTTTTTAATGTGATGAGGGCGCCACTGGACTGTGATAGCCCTCTTAAATACGGATCAGTACATTCATTTATAAATATAACTAGCGTTAACCCGCGACTTCGTCCGCACAACTTATAAACCAGATTTTAAGTCAGATCATAAGCTATCAAACAAAAAAAGTTTCATGAAAATCGGTTCAGTAGTTTTCGCGTGATGCTCGTTCAAACACACAAACCAAAAAACTTTTTTTAAATTTACAGTTTTATAATAGTAAAGATTAGGTATCTCACTGACTGTCAAGCTGTACTCACCCAGATATAGTCCGTTGGTGCCGACAGGGGTGCCTGTGAGGCTGTGACCGCCCGGCGCGGTCACCGTGATGGTGGAGGCCGGCGTGACGTTGTTCTTGCGCTCGAACATCGTCTCGATCTTGTCCTGAGTGGTGGAGGGTTTCTTTTTGGGCGCCGCAGCTGCTTTTTTCTTCTTTAGAGGTTTCTTCTTTTGTCGTCCGACCCATGGGTCTGAAATTATATAGTTACTAGTGTTAACCTGCGACGTCGTCCGCACAAATTATATACCAGATTTTAAGTTAGATGATAAGCTATCAAATAAAAAAAGTTTCATCAAAATCGGTTCAGTAGTTTTTGCGTGATGCTCGTTCAAACACACAAACAAACAAGCAGACAGACAAAAAATCCAAAAATTTGTGATTTGGAATCAGGGACACCTAAAAACCACATCGTAACTTTTTTTTTTTATATCTTCAATGTACAGACACACTTCTGTTACAGTTTTATAATAGTTTAGATGGATAAGGTATCTTATGCAGTGAAAGACTAATCGTAATAACCTATTGTCGCTTGATTAGGGTTGAACCTCATCTGCCAGCACAGTATTGCATTTTTCCGTCGCTCCATCCTTTTCTGTCACTCAGGAACGTCATTTGCTAGGGTGAGATAGATAGCGGGAATGCGATCGCACGCGGCAGCACCGGCAGTGCTGCGACCTTTCTCGCTCTAGCCAATGACGTTCCTGAGCGACAGAAAAGGATAGAGCGTGACCAAATGCGAATCGGTGCTACCAGATAAGGCTCAATTATCTGTAAAAGGTTGAGTATGTTCGCATTTTTGTATGGGACTGGGTACCTAGCAATTTTTTTTACCATGGGAAGTTTGTCTCTTCAGAGATAAGCTCGCCCTTTGTACATGTTTTTCTCAACTTTATGTATTACGAGCTTTTACCCGCGACTTCGTCCGCATAAATTATATACCTGATTTTAAGTCAGATGTTACGCTACCACAAAAAAAAAGTTTCATCAAAATCGGTTCAGTAGTTTTTGCGTGATACTCGAACAAACAAACACCCAAACAAACAAACAAACTAAATTCTACAGTTTTTGAGAGTTACGCGGTTATTATTTAATCTAGAATTAAACATTTTAACGGGTTCTTCGGAAATATCGGAAACTCACAATTACCAAAACGCGGTAAGAACCCGTTAAAATGTTTAATTCTAGATTAAACTAAATTCTTTTTTCAAATTTACAGTTTTATAATAGTCAAGATTATGTCCGTGTGTACAATAAAGTGTTATAATATAATATAATATAATATAAAAGTTGTTAAGTGTAATGGTCTCATCATCCCGTTAAAATATTATTTTAAAGGACCCTGTAGTTATTTAGCAACTTTCACACTAGCAACTGAGGTATACCGTCGTCGCTGTCGCTGCCGCCGCGGAAGGGGTTGAAGTCGCTCAGCTCCGAGTCGGAGCCGGCCCTCCTCTCCTCCTCGGACTCCAGCTCCAGCTCCTCCTCGGACCCTCGCACGAACTCGTCTGATGATGAACCGCCTCGCGCTCGCTTCGCTGCCACGTTGGCTTGCTGGCGAGCTGTCACTGAGGGCAGATATTACATGTTTATGTTAAGTAACGATTTATCTATTTAATGGACAGTGGGTACATGCCTCAACAATAAAGCATACAGGATTCCTCACAATATTTTCCTTCACCGAAAAGCCAGTTACAAATCGTACATAAATTCCGAAAGACTCATTGTGTACGAGTCGGCCTAGACGGGGATCAAACCATCGCCTCCTGCACGACAGGCAAGGTTACTCGCCACTGGATCACCACGGCTACTTCAAAATGTTAGTCATCAAATCCTGTTCAGTTATTGATTCCCGACAAACATAACAACATTAACAACTTGGTCAAGATCAAGAATTACTTACGTTTCCTCTTAGACGTGTTAGCCTCGTCGTCGAGTCCGTTCCTGCCGTTGACGTTAGGGGGTGGTGTGGGGAGGGAGAGGGGGGTGGGGAGGGCGCGGGTCAGGGTCACGGTGCCCTTGGACTTGGGCTCCAGCCCGAGCAGCCTGTTGATCCTGTTGCGGTCCGGCGCGGGGAAGTGCTTCTCTACTAGCGTTTGGAATACGCCCCTGTGAACAATAATGGTTTATTATTGTTGTTGGTTGGGCTATTGCAAGCAAGGGTTGTTTTGTGTATGTGTATGTGTGGTGTTACAGTTACTTTACGAAGTATGTGTGGTGTTACATTGATCGACCGAATCAAAAAACAGTGTGATAAGGGATCGGTGTAAGTTGAAGGATGATTTTTCGTCTAATAATAATAATGTTTGAAAATAGTCGAATTTCCGCTGTGATCATAAAAAAAAACAAAAAAATTGCAATAACATTTTTAAAGGTCAACAGTTTCCGAACAATGAAAGATCGTAATCATGCATAACTTTAATAAGTACCTAACCTACCTAGTAAAGAGATTGAATAACTTGTAAAAAAAAACATTTAAAAAGTGATAAATACCACCTATTACTTTTAATATAAGCAAATGTATGTTTTTTGTAAAAAAGTAAATTTAGGCAATCAAAAACCCAACTACGTAAAAAATGAACTTTGATTAAATAAAAACAGAAAAGAGAAAAATAAGTCCAGTACATACTCTAGATTTCTGCGACTAGCAGATTTTACAGTCGGACCCATTAATTAACTAATGATATAAGAGTTTAGGTACTGCCGCCAGAGAAATTTCGTTATAGGAATTTATGCTTTCTAATATATCTGACTACCCCATAGAAAAATAAAGTCGTGAGCATATTTTGAAATAACCTAGATTATTAATTATCCCCTTCCCCAGATAAACCCATACAGGTCCCCTTCCCCAGATAAACCCATACAGGTTTTCGTGGGACGGGTTTTTGTCCTTGTTGTGTTTTGTAAATTTCTTTATTCAATAAAATAAAAAAAAATAAAAATATTAAAAGAAATAAAATACTTTTTGCCATCTACTTCCTGATTTATTTCACATGCAAATATTATGCAGCAAAACCATAATTTACAAAAGTGTTATTCAAGTACAAAGAAGTAAATATTATAATCGAATAAAACCGGTCAAGTGCGAGACGGCCTACTGGCGCACCGAGGGTTCCGTACCACACCACCACAGGACACAACATTATTAACTTAGAAAAAAAAATTTTTTTTGTCCGGGACCTTTAGCGCAAGACCGACTCACACTTGGCCGGTTTTTAGTATTTGTTGTTTTTCTCTAGAGTTAACTCTATAATCACACTAAGTTTGACGCTTGTATGTATTACCGTTTTTACGATAGAGCGTGAAGAAAAAACGTTGATAAAAACTAGTTTCTTGTTGAGAATCGCCCTTAATTTTTACTTTTTTGACATTTTTATTATTTAAAATTCTAAATCTAAATCTAAATTTCAACTATCTAGCTATTACGGTTCAAAAGTTACAGCCCTAAATAGGTAGGACAGACGGACGGACGGACGGACGGACGGACGGACAGACGGACAGACGGACAGACGGACAGACGGACAGATGGACGGACGGACGGACAACGTAGGCTCCCGCAATAGCTAGCAAGCAATAGGGTCCCGTTTTCACCCTTTGGGTACGGAACGGAACCCTAAAATAAAAATGTTCATACCATTGCTCACTAAACTAAACAAAAACAATCCACCTAAAACACTTTCAATTACGAACCAAAACTTCGCACTAAATTCAAACTTCCCGCCTGACGGAGACCAATAATAACATAACCTTGAAATAAAATACCTTTTGCGATCTACAAAAGTATTATTCAAGTACAAAGAACTAAATATTATAAACGAAAACTGTTCATAGTGCTTATAAAACTAAACAATCCACTCAAAACACTAAACTTGCACATATGAACTTAAACTTCGCAACAAATTCAAACTTCCCGCCTCACCGAAAGCAGTAATAACAAAACCTACGAATAAGAAAACAAAACCTACGCCGCTTCCCGCCAAGCGCGTTCATTCGTCCCGCGCCGGCCGCCATTACGAGTCCCACCCAAACCCAACGTCAGAACGGTACACGGTCCCAGCGCATGACGCATGCGTGCTATCATCATTCTAATAACTACGGGATACGGACTAGAATGGCTTGATTCACTGTGAAGAATAAAATAAACCGGTTCTTGAATCAGACGTGCATCGATTTAGTGATTAAAATAACGCTGCTTCGAGTCGCGTGCTCGTGTAGGTTTTGTAGTAAATAATGAGTGTTGTTTTAAGGTTATAATCGTTTGAAAATTACACTGATTCAGAGAGAATTTAGGCTAATTGTGATTTGCATTTGTTTATGAAGTGTTAAAGGATTGTTTTCGATAAGATATGAACCTATTGTGTTGGCGTGTTAATAGTAAATTGTTCTGAACTTTATAAAAATGTACAACGGACAAAGTTTAAAGACGTACCTAGAGGAAAACTGCGTCAACACCAAATTTATTCAATTCGATTATAAATCCAAAGAAAAATTCAACATCGAACTAAAATGTCAAGTCGAAAAAGATCAATCTCCAGAATTTTACAGCGAGTACGCCAACAATTGGGTGAAAAAGTTTTCGAAATTCACCTCGACTACATGGATAGTCAGACAATGTTTTCCGAAACTGAAACGTCTGTTATACAGAAAAACGTTTCACTGCCACCGCTCGTCGTTCAACAAGAAGAAAAAACTCGACTTCGACACTCGCAACCAAGATTGCAAAGCCAGCATCGAGTTCAGAATGAAGTTTATAAACCGAAACACAATAAAAAACGACCCGTTACTCAAAGAAGGCTTAAACTTGACAATTTCAATAGACTTCAATCACACGCACAAAGTACGTACATTAGAGGCTTTTAATATGTTGAAAAGTACATCGGAAACTGACGAATTATTCAAGGGTTACTTCGACAACGGCTGCACGCCGGGAGCCGCTAAATACTACCACGAATTGACTCTGATCGACAAGCATGGAGATGACGTGGAAATATTATCAAACGCTACAATCAATCCGACACTACGACATCTCTTCTACCTTTATACTAAGAGGAGGAAGGAGGGGATAAAGACTCCGAGTGTACAAGAGATGATGGATATGAAACGTAGCGTTTTGGAGCCTAGCGGGTTTACTATGGGCTACAGAGAACCTCTATTGGTCTTATTAACGCCGATGATGAAGAGGGTGATCGCCGAAATTGGGCTGGAATATGTTTTAATTGACAGTACAAATGTAACCGGTGGTCCGATTTGCACGTTATTTTACGTTCCCACCAAAATCGGTGCAATACCATTCGCGTTCACGATTGATACAGACTCTGACGACAGTTTCACTAATGCATTATTTTCTGTGAAGTTAGCTGTTGAAACGGAAACTGGAGGGAAATTCGAACCAAAAATTGTAATGCTGAGTCACATAAAAAAACAGTGTGTCAGTCATTTAATACCTAATTCAAGATTGATGTCTTCAAGACAATCGATATGTAGCGAAGTGTGGGCGTGGTTATTTGACGATGAGAATAAAATCGAGCGTAAAAAACGACACATCCTAATGATCGCGGTCAAGTCACTTCTGTACCCCACAGAAAATGCTGATAAAGTATATACCTATAAAGAAATGCAGGAAAACAAATCAATTCCAGTGAAACTCAAAGAGTATATAGATAATCTATGGGATACGAGAGAAGATTGGATGATCAGCGAAGACCACATTTTGGCGAATCCTTTAGTAGAATTATCTATTAGATTAACCAAGGAATTTATACAGCAGAAATGCAAGAATTTTAACAGCTGCATTCTGGTTGAAACAGTAGCCACAGTTTTAGAGAACCATCAAAGAAGAATAATACACAGTTATATGAATGGAAAGGACACGACAGCGAATTACACGAGATTTTTACCAAAAGCTAAGATCGTTTTAGGTTTCGGTTCAGACGTGCGACGAATCAGCGCCAATGAGTTCAGAATCGACTTACAGCAGCGACCTAAGAAGTTTTTGCACTTTAGAACTGACACGATGTTCTGCGACTGCCTGTACGGCAAGAAAGGGCATTTCTGTGAGCATCTGTGCGCTATCATCAACATTATTGACACAGATGTGATGAAAATTCCCGCTTTGTCGGAAGAAGAGGTGTTCAGTTTGACGAAAGTCGCCGGGGGTGACATCAAAGAAGATATTAAGATAATAAAGCCAGAGATCGACGAACAAATGGAGTTATTCGAAGAAAATGACGATCACGATGAAATAGAAAACGAAACGGACAATCTCAACCAACAATCAACATCTGAAATCAACGACGATTACTTTTCCCAAGACGTTAAAAAGGAAAACAACTTCAGATTCGACCCTTTAGAAGAGGAATCTGATAACATCTCTGACAACAATGACCAAATAACTGAGGACCCTGAGTTACCAACAAAGTCAAATCAAGCTATAGATATACATAAGTCATATGAAGTGGCATTGAAAGCGGTAAACGATGAATTTCGTAGATTAAACAAGTTTTTCAGTGAGAACCCAAACACTTCCAATTTGGAAACAATGAGACGTTTGACAAGAGAACTGAGTAAGATAAGACCTGTAGAGAGAGTCAACCTGGAGAATATGCATATAGTATTGAATGACACGGCAAAACGTAGGCGTACGTAAATCATTAACAAATGAGCTTTTTCAGGAAAGTTGTTTTGATACCTAGAATTAAAAATTAAATTCTTTCAGTATCTAATTTGATAAAATCTAACACAGTTGTATACTGATGTTATTAAGATTGTTCCTACTAGTATTAAGTTGATTTTTAGTTTAAGAATTCTATTTTTGCAGTAAATAAGAAAACAACTAATTTCTTTAATTTCTTATTCGATATTACTTCCCGTATTATGTGTCAAGAGAAATATACAGGATGAAATTGGTATTGTTGGCTTTCTATGGGAGCAAACTGATTGTAGAAAAAAAAACTCTGCTGTTCCATACTAAACTGCTATGTCTACTCAACTCAACTGTATGAAACAGCGTAGTTTTTTTTGCTACGATAAGTTTCCTCCCGTAGTAAAAGTTGGTCAGTTTGATGGGTAGACTCTTAGGCTGACATCAGACGGACTGCACCACAACAACCGCAAGAAGTTTCATCAGCAACCGCACGAAGTTGCATCAGCAACCGCACGCAGTCGCTATATTTATTGCATGCAGTTGTACGTTAGACTTCGTGCAGTCATGATATCAACTACACGCGGTCGGCTACAGTTGAGTGAAGTCAATATCAACTGCATGCAGTCGTGCCTACTGGTAGCCGACCGCGCGAAGTTGATATCATGACTGCACGGAGTCGAACGTACAACTGCATGCAGTTGATATAGCGACTGCGTGCGGTTGCTGATGCGACTTCGTGCGGTTGTTGTGGTGCAGTCCGTCTGATGTCAGCCTTAGTTTAAAAGGACGCCAATGATATCAATTTCACCCAGCGGGGCTAGCACGCCAACCTGCGGTAGCGACATTTAAACACATCCATCTGTCAAATTTAGTCTTCTCGTTCGCTCGCGCGCAAATAGAAAGAGATAGCGCTATATCACGCTATCGCGGGTTGGCGTGCTAGCCCCGATCGATGTAGTGTCACTGTGTCGTTACAAAAATATTACAGTTTATTTTCTATCAAACAAAATTGCAAGAATTCTTTATGAATAAAAATGACAGCTACTGAATAAAATATAAACTTGATAAACCAAAACTTAACCTAAAAGTAAAATTAAAACAATCTTTATACATATAAAACAATCCTTTATTACTGTAAAACAAGTGTTAAAATTTTTTAATTATTTGTTTTTGTACAATTTCGTTCAACTTCAAATATCCAAAGATGATATCCTAGATCTTTATACATCAGAATTTGGTAACATTTTGAGCACAGCAACATTAACAGTAGGAACTGCATGTTACACTGAAATACAGTTCCCGCACCGCATTGATGTTACTTACCTAGTTCACTTCGTACTAATGGCAATGTGTCATTTTGTGTTGGTGTGACATGTTGTTTCTATGAACGTACCTGTCTATCGTTAGAGTGTAAGGCTGCCTGTCCATTGAAGCTGTGCGAGCTGTGTAGCTGTGTTTTTTTAACCAATCAGGAGCTCGGGCGAGGCGCGGCCGATCTCGCCCGAGCTCCTGATTGGTTAAAAAAACACAGCTACACAGCTCGCACAGCTTTAATGGACAGGCACCCATAGACATGTAAGGGTGTGTCCACATCTGGCGAACGGCGCGCGAACTGCGCAGTAAAAAAGCAGGAAAAAATGCATTCGCGGCGCTTTCGTCAGATTTGGACGCACCCTAAGACAATGGATACACATAGGTTTTAGTGGTCTTAGCTTAGCACACTGCCTCCGAGATAACGATAAAATTCCGGAGATATGCCCGTGTCTTTGTTATAATTATAATGCACATGCCAAAACGAGCGTACTCGGAAATATTCTCGTTTTATCACTTTGTCGAGCTGGGCATACTATCCATACAGGAGATATAATATGGCCCACTCTGTCCCACCTTTTCTAAAGGACCCCAAAGACTTACGGCCTACCAGAATCTTATGGCATAAAAAAAATAGAGATTTTCACATGATAATATCAAACTGTCATCTGTCTAGTCAAAGTAGGCCCTCTACAAACTGAGACTTTTTGCAGTTACACAAACGCGTATGTGTCAATCGCGTGACTGCATCTCTACACTAACAATTAACAGCCGCTTGTATCCATTCAAACGGGTGATTGGAGCGATGCACGCGCATGTTTGTACCGACGCAGACGTGCGTATGCATAGCGACAAAGCCTGTCAACGAATGACTGATCAAATATTACGAACGAGGCTGCATCGCGACTGAATGGATGCAGAAGCGCTGCAAAAAGTCGCAGTGTGTTAAGGGCACTAATCCAATTACCCCAGTATTGCTTAATCTGAAATTTTATTCCCTTATTTGCCATCAGATTCTGGTGAAGCAATTTCAGATTAAGCAATACTGGGGTAATTGGATTAGTGCCCTTTACACACTGCGACTTTTTGCAGCGCTTCTGCATCCATTCAGTCGCGTTCAACTGTTTACCCTAACACCCTGTATGTCTACCAAGACATACAGGGTGTTAGGGTAAACAGTTGCACTAATTTAAGGGGTGATTGTGCCCATGATACTGAACAACTTTCCCTAAGAAACCTATAGGAAATTCACAATTTTTTTTTGGACTTTCCATACTAAATGCAATCAGCTGAACGAACATTCGTACAAAGTTTCGAAAAAAAAATTGCAATTCCTATAGTTTTCTTAGGAAAAGTTTTTCAGTATCATGGGCACAATCACCCCTTTAAATCATGCAACTGTTTACCCTAACACCCTGTATATTAATAACAATATACTCGTACTAACTTGGCGGTGGAGACGAAGTCAGTGAGCTCCCCGTCGTCTCGCTCCAGCTGGTCCAGTGTCCTCGCCTCTCCAGTGCTCTGGAGACCTATCACCACACACTTGCCGCATTTCACCGCCTCTCTAGCCGTCACCACCGCGTGGTTCACCTATTGACAAGGTGTTAATACTTATTATTAAAAACATAGCCAGAAAGCGTGGCCGACGTGACCACTGTCAACGCCCCAGTGCTACTATATAGCCCAGTCATTTTACGGTTTGAGTCGGGACTAATTAGTAATTGATATTTTTTTCGGTATAGTATTTAAGAGCCAATTTGACCTTAGAAATGTACCAAAATTAAAAAAAAAATCACGTCAGCAACAGCTCCAATTTTAAAATTTTGATATTATCTCATTCTAAAAAAACCTGATGATAAATTTTTATTTGCACATATTTTAGGCTTTATTATTATACATACTTCAAACATGGTGTAAATATTTTTGTCTACTTAGAAGGTTTTGAAAAATACATTAGTATTTTCTAATAAATACCTCATTTTTAAAATTTTAATGCCTATTTTATTGCTCAAAAATAATGTATATTGAGTTCATTGATATTAATATTATTAATTTAAAAGCCTTCTGGGACATACAATTTTGATTTCTATGTTGCGTATTATTTTTTTTTTAAATATGGTTAGGATAGTATTTTTGTCTATAATTGGTGCCGGTTACAGTTTAAAAGTCCAATTAATAATTACTCCCTACCCCGCCTAACAAAACTCCGTAAAATGACTGGCCTAATAGTATATTACACACCGAGGGCAGGAAAGTAAGAAAGGTCTCAGATCTCATGTAATTGTTGACCGAGTCGCAGCTGAAGTCAACAAACATGTAATCTGAGGCTTTCTTATTGACTGCCCGAGGTTAGTATACTATTTTTCTCCCCGACGGAGGCGGAAAGCGGTAACTTCGTTCAGCGCAGCGGGAAGAAAGTTGACGCTTTCCGCCCGGAGGGATGAAAAATGTAATACAACCCACAAACGGCATATCTCCTTGGATCTTAATCCATCATAGATCATTAGGTGCCTTTAGGCTTTAGTAGTACATTCAATTGCGCGGTAAAGTGCGCGAGATACCACACGCGCCTGGCGTTTGTAGCAACCGAAATCTTATTAAATTAATATAATATTAAATAAAGGTTTTATTCCAGCGCGTGTAACAAATTAATCACGCGCGATTCCGTCGAAGACGTGATAGCGCGCGTGATTATAAGATACTGCTCGCTCTTCTGCGACGCAATCACGCACGCCGCGCCGCCTTATCCCGCGCGTTTGAATGTACGCCTAAAGGCATATATTGTCCCTTTTGATGACGGAAACGGAAAGCAAAATCTATCCAACCATTTTGTTAAACATGCAGTTGTAGCAAAACCCATCTTTAGCATATCATATTAAAGGTTTCAATGATGTATCAATCAAGCTTTGGCTTACAAAAACACCTGGAAATTCACATAACATATAAACTGAACTGATCTCGCTCATATGAAATTCAAGTCTTGCCACTGAAAACTGAAATGTCAATACCGGATGGGACCGCTCATAGTCTTTTATAGCGAGGGTTACCTTGGCGGCGATGCAGAGGTACTTGAAGAACCGTTGGTGCGCCGACCAGAACTGTCCCCACATGGTCTTCCTCATGCGAGACTCCGCGTCTATCAGCTCCGCTGCCTCCGTGAACCGCTGCATCGCTTCCACCCACTGCGAACAAACATAGAATGAATAAACATTATAGACACACGGTGTGGGCATCAGAGCTGTTGACGGTGCTTGAAGGGATACTTATAGGTCTACCAGAATCTCATGGCATAAAAAAAAGTAAAAAAAATATAGATTTTCACATGGTAGTGTCTAACTGTCATCTGTCTAGTCAACGTAGGCTCTTTACAAGCTGCGACTTTTTGCAGCTATAAAAACGCGCGATTGTCAATCGCGTGACTGCATCTCTAAACTAGCAATTAACAGGCGTTTTTATAGATTCAAACGCGTTACTGTAGTGATGCCAGACGCACGTATAATCGATGCAGACGCGCGTGTGCATTGCGACAAACGCCGTCGACGAATGACTGACCAAATACTACGAACGTTTTGCGTCGTGGCTGTATCGCGTTTGCACCGATGCTGTGTCGTGTTTGCATCAATACTGCATCGCGAATAAGACCATAGTGCCCTGAGATATTCATTTAAGGGCACTTTAACTGACATATTTTTAGCGTTGATTGTACACACACAGATCAAACTACCCATAGTTGATAGCGTAAATACAATAAAGTGGGTGCGCTTAGTGGCCGCGTTGGGTCTATGCTTGCACGGAGTGCGGGGGGGGGGCTTCGCGCGGTGTGCGGAGGGGTGTAAGGTACAGCGCGCTGGTGAATCGGTACTGGGACCGCGCCCCCCGCCACCCGCACCCCACGCACGATTTTCCTATCGCGACCCGAGCCCGCCCTTGATCCTGTCGCCGTGTGTACGTATCTATTATTTTATTAGTAATCATTGATTCTCCATTTTTATCAGCAAGTAGCAGTTTGTAAAGAGCCTATTTTGACTGGACAGATGACAGTTTGACACTTGCATGTGGAAATCAATATTTTTTTACTTTTTTTTGTCATGAGATTCTGGTAGACCTCTAGTTAGGATAGCAGTGTAAGCCTCACCAGCGCGACCGCCTTGTCGTAGGTCTCCTTGAAGGGCTCTGACAGAGGCACCTCCACGATCTTGAAGGAGACGCCGTGGAAGGAGAGCTGCCGCGCGATGTACATGCCGCGAAGCTTCATGTCCATCGCCACTATCTCCATAGCACTCTATATATAAGAGACTCACCAGCGCGACCGCCTTGTCGTAGGTCTCCTTGAAGGGTTCTGACAGAGGCACCTCCTCGATCTTGAAGGAGACGCCGTGGAAGGAGAGCTGCCGCGCGATGTACATGCCGCGAAGCTTCATGTCATCGCCACTATCTCCATAGCACTCTGTATATAAGAGACTCACCAGCGCGACCGCCTTGTCGTAGGTCTCCTTGAAGGGTTCTGACAGAGGCACTTCCTCGATCTTGAAGGAGACGCCGTGGAAGGAGAGCTGCCGCGCGATGTACATGCCGCGAAGCTTCATGTCCATTGCCACTATCTCCATGGCGCCCACACCTCTGTTGACAAGAGCAGTATCGTCAGCAAATAAAAAATAATCGATCTATTTCACCATGCAGACCATGTTCCGACTCATCAGACTTGAGTTATGTAGACTAATGAACGTTATACAAGACTCACCGCTTTTCCACAGCGTTAATAAAGTCCATGAAGGTTGGGAAGGGAGTCCCCTCGCCCCATATGCCGAGGCGCACCATGTAGGCCATGTTCCTGGGCTCGGAGGCGCCCGTGGCCGACGCGTACACGACCCGCGCTTGCGGCAGCTTGTTCTGCAGCTCCAGCGCCGTCAGACCTGTCTTGGTTGCTTTGCCTGAACCCACCGGGCACAGATTCTTTGCTTTGTGGCACTCGTCGAATACGATCTGGGATTGAGTTAGGGAGATTGCGAGAGATTCCTTAATAGTAATATGTGACGTTTTCTAGGAAAAGGGACCTTGTTGTCGGTTATAGTTTCAAATATATTTAATGCATTTTTTGGATCGATTAATATCTCCATACAGATAAAAAATTCCATTTGCCCTGAGAACATACTGTCCCAAAACTCAAGCAAAAAACAGGAAAAATCCAAGTTTGATCGTTTGAGATTTTGAAATTTTTTGTAAAAATTGTGAAAATCCCCACCCTTTGTCGATATTTTAGATGTAGTGACCATAAAATATATATTTTTCAATGAAAATACTTGTTACGCAATCTTGAATAACTTTGCCAGTGGTTCCATTTCATTTGTAACCATTATTTCTTAAAGAACTATCTTTTATCAGACTTCTGAGGTAACAGTTTTTTTCTTTTGGCACCCAGTATAAAAAAATTATGGTGGTACAGTACCCGGCAAACATATTGAAAAACCAAGAAGTTTGCCGGCAACTGTAACCTGTCAAATTATTTCAAGAGTTGGCCCGTTTAAGACATTCGCGGACAGTGACCGGCTATAGCAGTGATAACAATAAAAGTTCTATTGTGTCCGTTCACTGTCCGCGAATGTATTAATGAAGTTTTTAAAATGGTATCACACTTCGTAGTCTCTTTTGAAAAAGTATAATAAAAGTGAAAGGATACGACTCCGTCGAAGTCCTCGCCGCACCACTGCAGCAGCTGTTTCAGGCGGGTCCTGTACTTGGTCGCGTTGGACTGCGTCTCGCCGATCAGCGCCGAGTACGTGCTGAACACCACGCCCTTCTTCACGTTCCCGTTTATTGCCGACGACAGCTTCGCGTACTTGAACTGCAATAGACGTGTCATTGTTAGGTGGTAGGTGGGAAATTTATAGACAGAGATCCTACCACCTATTTCTTTGGCGAACGAAATGTCATTCTAGTCCATCTTTACATAGGGGTTAATACAACGCCGCCAAATTGCCTAGAAAAATCTTTCCGCAAGTACCTTTTCCATTATGATTTTTGGTAAAAAATTTTCCACCTATCTGTTTGGGAAGTAAATGAGATGCCATCTGAAGGAGACTGATCTAAAGAACTGGAAAAACTAGGGTTGTCACCTCTCAGTCTGCCGCAACTCTAGGGTTGCCAGGTTCAGAAATGACTTTGAACGGCGGCGGCAACTTTGGCGGCAGACTGAGAGGTGGCAACCCTTGTTTTTCCAGTTCTTTAGATCAGTCTCCTTCAGATGGCATCTCATTTACATCCCAAACAGATAGGTGGAAAAAATTGTACCAAAAATCATAATAGTCGTTGAACACGGCGACCCAGATGGCGCGCTTGCGTCCCTTCAGCTAGTTCTCGAAGATATATTACCTTGTTGAGAGGGTGGACCTCTATCTTGCCGGCGCCGATGTCCCTCAGGTCCCTCTCCGCGTCGTACTTGAGGTCGTTGGACACGGAGACCCAGATGGCGCGCTTACGTCCCTTCAGGTAGTTCTCGAAGATGAGGCCCGCGATCGTGCGGCCCTTGCCTACGCCCGCACCGTCACCTGAGATCACAATTTTATTTTATAACGAGCTTTTACCCGCGACTTCGTCCGCATAAATTATATACCAGATTTTAAGTCAGATGATAAGCTATCGAACAAAAAAAGTTTCATCAAAATCGGTTCAGTAGTTTTGGCATGATACTCGAACAAACAAACACTCAAACAAACAAACAGACAGACAAAAAATCCAAAAATTTGTGATTTGGAATCAGGGACAGGTAAAAACCATGTCGTAATTTTTTTTTGTAAATATCTTCATTGTACAGACACATTTCTGCTACAGTTTTATAATAGTTTAGAATTAGTCGGATAACGTATTTCGCTACGACATTTTCATTCAATATTCTACTCAATTTCTATTTCTCAAGGGCATAAAGGACAGAAGTGGCATACCTAGGTACTTGTAGCCATTTCGAAAATTTAATGATTTTGTGACTAAAGTTCATAGATGACGCGCCCGAATGTTGCGCTTTTAACGGTACCGCAAAAGTGTGCTTAATTGTTTTATATTACTGCTTAGTGACAGATGACATTTTAAAGGACTGGAATGTTAGCGGCAATGTATGGCAGCAGAGCACAACTGAAGGATACTACGGTGACATTAGAAATTAGATGGGTACATGTGTAATTTTTTGGTTTTGTTATTGTATGTCGCGGTGAGTCAATGTGTATAAGTACAGGGTTAATTTTATATCACTGCGGATAACTTCAGCATGGACATCAAAGTGAACAACTTTCACTATGGCGAAAAAAAAAACAGCTGTCCCATACATTTGAGTTGGTTGTTCGATACAGAACATAACATTAATTAATTTAAAGATTATAGATAATAAGGTAATTTTAAGTTGCAAACTGGCAACATTATTTTGTCCCTTTTTTTTATATTGCGTATGGCAATATCGTTCTCTTCCATTTTTTCGCTGTAATAGAATCAGTGCGATTTATTTCAATAAACTATTTAAATTCATTTATGCTGTTTTACTTAATATGGTACTGCAGTTTTGTATGATTTCGATGTTGGCTCTATAGTGAAAGTTGTTCAGTTTGATGGTCTTAAGCACCCCCTTAAGTATTACTAGGGTGTTTTGTTACACCCAGTATAATGTCATCGACGATGGTAGATGCGTGTGATACAGACCGATCAGGAAGCCGGCGCGGGTGCCGTCGGGCAGCGTGTGCTCGTGCGCCTGCGAGGCGTACACGACGGCCTCCAGCTGCAGCGCGGAGAGCAGCCCGCCGCGGATCGTGTCCTCGGGCAGGCTCAGTCTGTACGTCACGTCCACCGGCTCCACCGACGAGAGCGACGCCGTCTCCACTACCGGGTCGGGGTGCTTGCGGCCCAGTTTCACTGCAGGACAAAACAACCATATAGAAATTATTATAATTACCCTCAAAAAAATTATCAAACCATTAAAAAAATTGACGTACAAAATAATAAACTTCTCGGTAATAACAAAAATTACTTTACGTATAAATTTGATCCCAAAAAAGAAATCGTACAATGCAAGCATGACATTTTATAATTTACTTAATTAACAAAATATATCATCAGTTCGCGTTCAGCAAGCAAGTACGTTGCGCGAGCTCACTTGTCAATACCTAATCAAAGACATTTTGTAAAGTTCGACCTAAGTTTATAAAATACAAATCTACATCAATACCTATCGCCTAACATTTCATCTACAGCCAGCAGACAAGCAGTAGCGGGCCGTACAATAACCATAGCATATTGATGCTAGAGCTTTGCTACGATTTTGCTCTTGATAATAAAAAGGTAGGTAGTTGGTCATTGTAGTAATGTTTCTGACCACCCGTAAAGAGATTTTATGGTAAAATATTTTATATAAAACTCACGCTTAGGTGGCATATAATCAGCGTATGTCTCTGCAACACCCATTTCTTCATCGTCTACCTCTTCTTCCTCTACCTGTTAGCAAACAAAAATAATTAAAAATAATATTATTCACATGAAAATCAATAATAATATAACACTGTGTCGTTTTGGCTAAGAATGAATCATACCACTAGAAATAACGTGACCAAAAAAATAATCCAATGTAGGTAATTCAACCTTATACATTCTTGATATGCTGACACTTTTTTAAGGGATTATCAGACCGGATAAGGTAGCAAATTTCACGTGTTTTTTTTTTTTTTTTTTTTTTTTGGCTTCTGCTATGAAGCAATTTAGCCAGTCTCAAGTAATCGGCGAATCACGTTATTTACAGGGGGTAGGTAGATACCCGTAACAAAAATTTTGTTGCGGAAAATCTGAAACAAAGACAACACAGGACATCACAACACAGTATTTTCAAACCTAAATACCCAATAAGCATCTAACGATAATATACAATAATAATAATAAAAAGAGAAAAACAAAAAAAAAAAAAAAACTTACAGTTTTATGTTATTAACCTGAATAAAATAGGCAAGAGCGTAAGTAAATTGTTTAGAAGGGAAGGTCAAAAGATAATTGAGATTTAAAGGGAAGTAAAGGTTGGCATCATTGTTAGAATCTGTTAACAAGTTATAAAGAGGGGGACATTTATTGTTAAGAGGGCAGGCAAAGAAAATATGATCTACCGTTCCATCCTCCAATCCACAGTCACATAGAGGACTGTCTCTTAATTTAAATTTATGCAGTCTAACCGGCGAACACGTGTGTCCCAGACGGAGGCGTATTATAACGCTTGTAACCCTTTTGTCGAGCCGCCGCCACTCTCTGTCGAAGAACCACGGAGGGGATCTTATTGTGGGCTGAATGCTGGAATACTGATACGTAGAAGACGTCCATTTACTTTTCCACTCAGAATTGAGGTATTTAGATGGTAAGTTAATTAGATCCTGTAAAAAATTTTGATAATACTTGCGGTCACCATCAGACACCGCCTCTTTGGCTAGATAGTCTGCTAATTCATTACCTCTGATGCCTGTATGGCTTGGGATCCATACCAAAGTTACTATAATGTTGGATATGTGACATAAGTACAGCATCTCCTTTATTTTGCAGATTATGATGTTACGGGAACAATTTTTAAGAGGATTTTGTGACAAGGCCTGCAGTGCACTGAGCGAGTCTGTAAACACCAGGGAAGGGCTAAGGTTGTTGTTTGCAATATACATTAACGCGGTCAGTATAGCTAAGCATTCGCCTGTGAACACTGACGCTTCCGGAGGGAGTTTTTGTTTCTCCGAGTGGTTGGGAACCAAAGAAGTGAAGGCACAGCCCACTTCCCCATCATCATGCGTTTTGGAAGCATCTGTGTAGAGATGGTGCCAATTAGGCCATCTAGAATTGACAACTTCTAAAAACTTTATGTTGGCATGGGCAGTATCCTTGTGGATGCCAATGTTGATCACCACATCAGAGGTGTGGCAAAGCGCTTCATAAGAAGTGTTATATACTGGGAGTTTGTCACTATTATATAAATGAGCTTCTAAATCTTTAAGGCGATTATGGCTGGTGACCAAAAGAGGCTTCTTTTTGTGAGTCCAATACCTGCTCGTAGTAGTTAATCGAGACAACTCATCTAATTTTTGTAATAGCGGATGCGAGCTGGTTTGAGCTAATCTGAAAATATACCGATCTGAAAGATACTGGCGGCGTAGATTTAATGGTGGCTCAAAGCATTCCACTTGAAGGCCCTGTATTGGGGATGATTTCATAGCACCAGTAACTATGCGCAGAGCCTTTGCTTGAATAGAGTCTAGTTTTTTCAATGCGGCTTTACTACAAGGTTCAAGAACGAAAGAGGCAAAGTCAATATTACTTCTTATAAGTGCATTGTACAAAAGCTTTTGAGAGTATGGGTGGGCACCCCACCATGACCCAGACAAGCATCTTAGAACATTCAGCATTCTCTCACACTTCTTCACCGTGTTATCTATGTGGAATTTACCAGTCAAATGTGTGTCCAGGGTTAAACCTAGAAATTTTGCCTTGTTTTGAATGGGAATAGGTTGTCCATTATAACTAATTTGTAAGTCAGGAATTTGACGAGACCTAGTGAACACTACGGCGACACTCTTACTCGGGGACAGTTCCAAGCCATGGCGAACTAACCACGAACCGATGGAGTTCAGGGAAGAGTCCAAAGAAGCAGCCGCATCCGGAATGCATTTATTACTACTGTAAACACATATGTCATCTGCATATTGCAGGATTCTGCTAGTATTGCCTATTGATGAAGAAAGGTCGCATGAATATAGATTGAATAGTAGTGGACTTAAGACTGAACCCTGAGGCAAGCCTCTCCAAACAACTCTGGGAGTCTGAATTTGACCGTCCAACAACAAATTGATCTTACGGGGGACCAGCAAATTGCAGATGAAGTGCACCAATTTAGCAGGAATACTCAGATTTAGTAATTTACTCCTGAGTACCGAAATTAGAACATTATCATACGCAGAGGACACATCAAGGAAGGCTGCAACTACAGACTCATTCCGGGAAAAAGCCAAGCGAATGTCAGTGTACAAAATGGAGTGACTGTCTGTTGTTCCTTTACCTTTCCTGAAACCTAATTGGGTTTGAGACAGAATCTGCCCATTTTCCACAAACCATTCTAGCCTATTCTTAATTAAATGTTCCATAACTTTGCACAACGCAGACGACAAAGCAATTGGTCTATAAGACGCCCCTAATGTGGGGTCTTTATTGGGCTTGAGAAGAGGAATTATTATGTGCTCTTTCCATGATTCGGGACAAGAACATGAAGAAAGGAAATAGTTTATTAAACCCAGAAAGTAGAGCTGGGCTTCTTTCGATGCATACCGTATAAAGCTGTAGGATATGCCATCCATACCGGGCGCGGTATCGGGTAAATTTGCCAGGACTGTATTCAATTCCGAAACCGTGAATGGACGCGTCATGGGATCATCGGATTCTGGAAACCAAACACTCATTGGGAATTCGTTTGGCGCTGGAGTGTATGGGGGTGCTAACTTATCCAAAAAATCGTCAGACCAAGAGTCAAAGTTAGATGTTGCAGGTGGAGAGGACACAAAGCCCGTTCGAAATCTTCTAACGTTGCGCCACACCGTTGACGGGTGGGTGGATGGAGAGATGGATTTGCAGAAATTATGCCAGCCGTTACGCTTTTTCTCGGACAATAATCTTTTACACCTGGCCTGAATCTTGCGGAAGTTGATGAAGTTGTCCATAGTCATAGAGTTTGTAAAAGCGGTTTCGGCTTGGTTTCTGTCCTTGACGGCTCTCGAACAGTCTGAATCCCACCAAGGTGGAGATGGGACTTTTTTGCTGGTGTTTTTAAGCGGTATGCTAACAGCCGCAGCTGAATCCAGGCAGCCACAGAAACTATTGTAGCAGTCGATGACATTTTGAGGAGTTAACGGAGGAAGACTTTGACTGCTTTCTTTCGTATGTTGACAGAAGGAGTCCCAATCAGCTGCGTTTAAACGGTATTTTTGTAATAAGAATGAAGGTTGAACAGAAGAAGGAGTAAGACTAGGAAAGGAAATGGTTATAGGAGCATGGTCACTGCTGTAAGTCAAGGGGGATACATCCCATGAGAGGGAAGAGGCTAGGGAAGGAGAACAAATGGACAAATCTACTGCCGAGGCCCTTTGGTTTGGAGACGTTCTATAGGTTGGACGACCATCGTTAAGAACACAGAGATTTAGTTCATCTATTATGTTAGCGAGCACAACTCCATTAGGATTGTTATAATGATCCCAAAGGCGATGGTGGCTATTAAGGTCACCAAGAACAAGGCAGGGTGGGGGAAGCATGTTAATTAGACGTTTAAGGTTATCATAAATAGTGGGAGAAGGATGGGGAATATAAACACTCATAATTGAAAAATTTGCAGATTTAATGGCAACTGCATATATGCCATTAAATGGTGTAAGATTTATTAAAGTATAACGGAAGTCTTTTCGAATTAACAGAGCTGCGCCATCCCAGCCGTCATCTCTGTCATGCCGGAGGCACACATACCCAGGGATGGAGAAACGAATCTCCGGTCTGAGCCATGTCTCCGATATGGCGAGGACAGCCGGTTTGAATTTATTAATCAAGTAAATTAATTCGTTTTTTTTGTGACGGATACTTCTAACATTCCATTGAAGCATCTGGTCCATTGTCAGTATGAAGAAGCTGAGAGAGTGCATGTAATTTGCCTGTGACGGTCGGCGGAAGAATAAGAGAAGAATTGTAAGTGGAGAGAAGGTTCATAATATTAGACAGGAGATTATCCAGAATAAGAATAGAGGAAGGAGTATTATCCATAATTTGTGGAGGATAGACGGATTGAGTTTGGGGGGGAGTGATACTTTCAGCCATAGAAGGATCTATATGATGAGGTCTGGAAGAAAATGCACAGCCATTGGGTGGAGGAGGAGGGGAGAAGCTATTTAGGAGCTGTTGGTGTGCCCCATGATCATAGCCATGTTGCAACGGTGTTCTAGTTTTTGGCGTTCTAAAAACAGTTTTTTTATAAGATATTGTTTGTGGTTGACGAGAGGGTTGTGAGACGGCGCGAGAATATTGTTGAGGGGTCCTAGAAGGATTTGAAGGAGAGTTTCGGAAGTAAGAGGGAGATTGCTGGATTTGAGACATATAGTTTTGGGAAGCGGTGACCTCCGCATATGGGGAACGGGCTTTTGGATGACGACTTGCAGCTTCTTGAAAGGAGATTCCCTCCTCTGACATCAGCAGTTTTATTTTGGCCTGGCGCTCATATTCTGGGCACTTTTTATTTATGGCAGTATGACAACCGCTACAGAATAGGCAAGAAATCCTGTCTTCCTCAATGTCGCAGGTATCCCCAGCATGAGGCTGGGCACACTTGAAACAGCGGGGCTGGGATCTGCATACAGATTTTATGTGTCCGAAACGGCAACAGTTAAAACACTGAACTACTGGGTACTTGTATGAATCTACTGAAAATGAGTTATGGAGTAAATAAATTTTGTCGGGAAGTCTTTGACCGTCAAATGTCAGGACTACAGTTTGGGATTCCTCTCGTTTGGCTAATTTGGTTACGGGGTCTACGGATCGATAAGTAAGGCGCCTAACTTTTAATACTTTGCTTGATCTGAATCCAATTGGTAAGCTTATGAGTTCTAAGAGCTCTTCAGTCTGAAAGTCTGTAGTAACACCCCTAATGACTCCCTGCCGGCAAATGTTGAATGAAGGAATTGAAGCCTTGTAGTTGTTTTCTTGGACAAGGGGGTTCTGAATGAAATTATTTGCTCCTGAGTATGAGTTGAACGCAACCGAGAGTCTATTCCGTCCAATTTTTTTTATACCATCTGGGGTAATAAAAGGGATTTTGTTGTTATATATGAATCGGCCAAACTTTAAAGGATGAATGAAGAGGTCATTTTGCTCCGATTCGGGGGAGACTCTGGTAACGTGAACAATGTATGGACCGTCATCTGCGTTATTGTATAAGGTACGTGTGGGTACACTAGCCTCTGTGGACTGTGTTGACCGAGTATTTGGTTCTTCAATAACATTTTTTTTTTCAGGATCACGGGTTCTGGAGCTTCTTCAGCTTGGCGCTTTCGCGGCGTATTTGTGAGTGTATTCTCAACATAGTCTGACACGACCACGTGTTCAGCTGGAGACGGGATTGACATTTCAATATCAGGTGGATTGGGGGATGGAGTAAACATGATGTCTCCGGATAGAAAGGCATCTGGGTCCAGGAGGCCTGAACCAATGTCGGGGGGTTCCTTGGCGTGGGACCCCATTTTAGGTTAGAATTACATCTAGCTACTCACCGATGAATCTGTTAGTATTTACACACAAAACACTTACAACCACCGTGAACAAGACACAAAGTAACTACACAGATGATTTCCGGTATTCAAAAAGGGCCAAAACACGGGAAAACTAAATTTTACCAAAAGTACGTGATTCACCCATAAACACCGAGCTGTCAGTCCTCACGTGTGTTACTCTCACCTTGTCGGGTTGCCACATGTTGGCCTTGGCCTGTCCCCAGGGCGGCATCTGCGCGAACTGGCCGAGCATGCCGGCGAGCGGCCCGCCCATACCCGACGCCAGGATGTGGTTCAGGTTCTGCAGCAAGTACGAGTTCATCCCCGGCATACCTACCATCTCCACTGCGAACAAACCAGCCGTTTTAACACAATATAATAGTACTGTGTGTACTCCCTTCTTTTCACAAACTGCACTTCACCCCAATCATCAGGTGCGTACGGACTAGAGGCAGCCTCAGGGTGAGCAGCATCGGCGCGCACGGCTCGTGTGGAGGCTGCCTCGGTAAATAAAACAACATGAAGCAGCAGGCTGAGGCAACGTGCCTCGGGTCGAGCCACGAAAAACAAAATGGCGGCGCGACAAAATGGCGCCACACCGGATCGACAGCTGATCAAAACCGTGCTCAAAATCACGTCCACGCTTGCGAGGCACGTACGCCGAGGCGCCTTTGAGCACAAAAAACCGACACCGAATGGCTCGCGCCGCGGCAGCCTCGCGTGAGGCACGCTTCGGGCTGAGGCACGTACGCACTTGAGGCAACAGGGCGAGCCGTGCGTGCCTGCGTTCGTGCGTGCCAGCCAGGCGAGGCTTTCTCTAGTCCGTACGCACCTTAAAGCACACATGTCATCTGTGTGTCACCTACCAAACCATCCAGTGTAAAGACACTAAACGGCTAAAGAGCCGTACTATTAAAGTAGCGTAAAATCGTTCTGGACCCGGGGTGCGGTTTTAGTAAGAATTCATTAAATATTCATCTGATTAGCCATAATCCGAATGATTTCTTCTCGTGTAAAAGGAATCATCGGACTGCAAGGATGCAGGCGTTGGCAAGCTCTGGCGAATTTGAATATTTCTGAGCGATAAAAAGGAATAGAAACTACGGGGATATCAGATCCAACCCTTAGTCTCTTATTGAATTAGCGATTTTACAAATTAGTCCTTTATTGAATTGGTACTGTAGCGAATCGGACTTCTTTTTAGATTGCAAACTAGCCATTTTTACATAAACCTATTTGTCTTACAATGACAGATATGGATGAAAAATTAAAGAAAGGCCAGCGATGGGATGGGAGTTTCGTAACCACAACTGTTCGCTTAATAAAAAGGAAGTTATAACCTTCGAAATATAGAAGTTTTTCTGATCATCCCGAAAGGGTTAGCAACCGTGAGCTTACTATGTTAACAATAACGATTGCATAAGTTCTACTTTCACTCGGTTCGTTTTAACTACTAATTATTCTAATTAATTCATAATTACCTAAGATATAAGTTATGTGCATACTCTTAAGTCCAAACTGATCATTTAACTACAAAATGCAACTTAAAAGTATATTTTACAAGCAAAATGAATATATCTAACATTCATATTCATATCAAAAACTAATCTACAAAATTAAGGAACATGAAATGTTAATTTTATTATTTATGGAAAGAGAAAATTATAGAAAAGTAATTCAAGGTGCATTACAAGGCAAATGGAACTACTACTACTACATAGGAAAAAATACTTTAAAAATATATTATTTGACCATTTCAATGTTGAAGATTGTTAAAACCGAAGTTCTAGTCTACTTCGTAATAAAATAGGCGTGACGTATGTTTTTAAAAGTGTACATAGAAGATGTTGGCAGGCAATGCTTCAAAGTTCTATCGAAATTATATCGACATGGTACGGAGTTTAAACCAAATAAGGTCAGACTTAATCAAAATCCGTTGGAAGTAACATCAAATGAAAGTCAAAATCTATGCAAAATCGAATTAAAGTCAAGTCAAAGCCAAGTCAAACTCATGTCAAAGCCAAGTCAAACTCGAGACAAAGCAGTCTAACTCAAGTCAAAGCAAATTCAATGGCATAATCTATTCAAAGTCAAATCAAGTGAATAAATAAGCTAAAATGAAAGGGTAGTCAAATAGTCAAAATCAAGAAGGCAACATGTTTTGTCAATTCAAAGTATTCTATTTATTGTAAACCTCTACGACAGCATAACTATATAGTCCTTACAGTACGGCAATGGATGTACTTGCGCAGAGCAACCGAGGGGCCCTTGCGGGGAAGCGGGCGGCGGAGGTCGCATCCCGAACTCTGTATGAAGAGGTTGGTATTGCCTTGCATATCTGCGCATGACAGCGTAAGTACACGGGCGCGGCAACATCGCCCGCCATCAAGAGCGTTGCTATACTGTGAGGCTTATAGTAATACTGTGCTTCTAAGTATAAGGGATAAGAGGAATTTTGGTAACCATCAGCTGCAAGGCTGATTCCGTCTTCATAGGTTGTAGAGCATCTCTGTGATGGGGTTGGACCAGGTCTGCTTGCATAACTCCAGTCGGCTTAGGAGTTACAGCCGTTTAAAGGTCTGCATCAAATGAATGATCAGCTGCAAGGCTGATCCTAGGATATTATTGTAATATGCACTGTAGCTCTCTGAATAGTACAAAAACTGCGATATTCTGTCGACTAACAGAACATCCTAAGCCGACTGGTTTAGGAGATACTGCCATTCAAAGTTCCGACCTTTGAACGGCTGTATCTCCTAAACCGACTGATAAACCATGTAAATTTTTGTACTGTTCGCATAGCTACAGTGCATATCACAATAATACTTGCATATTCATTTTTAGCAACCATACCAGACATTTGAACGGCTGTAACTCCAAAACTGACTGGAGTTATGCAGGCAGACCTGGTCCATCCAAATCACAGAGATGCTCTATGAATACTGAATCAGCCTTCTTATCTTATCTTGTTGTGGGGGCTGGAAGCCAGCAACACTTCGATTTGTGTCTAGCCCCTAATATTTTTTGCTTTCTTCACCCTTCAAATACATGTTCAATGAAGGAGGCAATACCATTGAGAGGAAGAAGCCAAAGATCTCCCGGTTTTGGATATCCATCACCGAGGAGGCACATGCGCTTTGCCGCCAAGACATCACCAGTCACAAAGAATATGCTACATGGTCTCCTCATCCTCTACATACGCTCGAGAATCAGCCTTGCAGCTTGGTTACCAAAATTCCTCTTATCTCGTAGACCATCTACTCATCTAAACTAGCAAACAAACTAGGTAACGTGCACGCAGTCTAACGGACTCACTCTGTGCGAGTAGCGAGGCGGCGTTGTAGGCGGCCGAGGAGCCCGACGGGAACGGCGGCGGCGCCATGCTCTGACCTACGTCACCCGCACCAGCTTTATTACCAGGGCATAAGGCTCCTTATCGCTAACATAGTTACCAGCTAGTTCTTAGCAACTTACAGTCAACAGGTTTCATATCTAAAGTAAAATTATCGTTTTTTAATTTCATCTTTTGGGGCACCGAGCCTATTGTGCTGCCCTCACTCGTTTTTTTATTTCTAAACAAATAAACATTTCCAAAAAAACAAGAATGTCACATTGCAGTCCCGGAGTGCGATTTTTGAATCTCATACTTTGAACTCAGCAGTTGAAAATGACAATATTACTATGGAGATTGCATCTTTCAATGGAGGTGCTACTGCGAATGTTCCTCCATTGAAAAGGGAAGTACTTCCGCCAGGCTAGGTGTGATGCCTGGGGACCGGCCGTGGTCCAACAGTTATTAATTGGACCTTGTATGTATAATTGTATATCGAATCTCTGTGATTATTTCTCTTGCGCGATTTATGTCTCGCATTCGATTGTGAACCTTATGTGTAGTAGGTTACGAGTTACGTATTTACGATGAACGTTGTCTTTGTATGAAGCATATTTCCGAGAGCGACGGTATCGCCATCTGTTGGCATCTTTGCTATAACTTGTGGGTCCTGACATCTGTAGCAAGTCCCCACATTTCTACTGTAGGCCAGTCATTTTACGGAGTTTTGTTAGGCGGGGTAGGGAGTAATTATTAATTGGACTTTGAAACTGTAACCGGCACCATTTAGTGACAAAAATACTAACCTAAGCCATATTTAAAAAAAAATTGCTACGCAACATAGAAATCAAAATTGTGTGTCCCAGGAGGCTTTTAAATTAATAATATTAATACCAATGAACTCATTTGAGTAAGATTTAACAATATACATTATTTTTGAGCAAAAAAATAGGCATTAAAATTTTAAAAATTAGGTGTTTATTAGAAAATACGAATGTATTTTTCAAAACCTTCTAAGTAGACAAAAATATTTACACCGTATTTAAAGTATGTATAATGGTAAAGCCTTAAATAGGTGCAAAAAAAAAAATTTATCAGCAGGTCTTTTAGAACGAGATAATATCTAAATTTTAAAATTAGAGCTGTTGCTGACGTGATTTTTTTAATTTTGGTACATTACTAAGCTCAAATTGGCTCTTTAATAATAAAGCGAAAAAAAAATTTAATTAGTAATTAGTCCCGGCTCAAACCGTAAAATGACTGGGCTACTGCTGATTTGACATTCAAAAATCATACTTCAAGGTTGCGATGTTTGAAAGTCAAATCAACAGTATAAAAATGCGTATCTCCATACATTTTCAACAGCTGAGTTCAACATAATGAGATTCAAAAATCGCACTCCTGAATAGCCGGGTCCACACCTGACGATCCATCGCGCTCCGATCGCGCGCGGCACATCCACACCGCCTGCAATTCGCTCCTGCCGCGCGCGATCGGAGCGCGATGGATCGTCAGGTGTGGACCCGGCTATTGGCTTTCAATTATTCGAAACATACGGATTATTATTTTATGCTTGTAGTTATGATCTTTAAAACCGCCATGACCACTTTTGGAAGATAATAACTAACTAGCCAATCAGGACTACAATGTGACATTCTTGTTTTTTGGAAATGTTTATACGATTGAGGGCAGCACAATAAGCTCGGTAAGAGGGTTCTTAAGCTGAAGCAAATTTCCCGTTCATCAGCATTTTCATCGACTTTTGCTATTGACTGTACAATTAGTAAAACTGGCTCTTTGATAAAGGGACACATCATAAGGAAACCTGCATGAGCTGAAGAATAAATTGTGATTGTGAAGTCCACCTATCTGCATTGTGAACGCATGGTGGGCTAACCCGCTAACCCACACCACAGTATAAGACAGTAATCAATCTTCATACAACGGTACCAAACGCGGCTTGTATGTGTGCTCGCCAGACTCGCCAGTACGTACGATATCTAAGGCAGCCAAGGCAGCGCCAGACGGGGCTACGCGGAGATATTGACAGTGTGTGCGTGCTACGAGGCGCGCCGCGTTTGGTATCATCGTATTAAGATGGATTGCTGTCTTATACTGTGCCCACACCTACTCACACCAAGAGGGACTTGCAATGTCGTGGATCCAGCGGATTTGGAGGGGCAGTAAAACATGTTTTTATTAAGGTACTTAAATCCGTCATCATATTAAGCGGGTGATTCAGACTATTAAACTGAACATCTATCAGTATGGAGCCAGCATCGAAATCGCGAATTACATAGAATAAAACTGGTCAAGTGTGAGTCGGGCTACTCGCGCACCGAGGGTTCCGTACCACACTACCACAGAAGACAACATTATTATCTTAGAAAAAAAACTTTTTTCGTCCGGGACCTTTAGCGCGAGACCGAATCACACTTGGGCGGTTTTTAGTATTTGTTGTTATTCTGTAGAGTTTGCTCTATAATCACACTAAGTTTGACGCTTGTATGTATTACCGTTTTTACTATAGAGCGAGAAGAAAAAACGTTGATAAAAACTAGTTTCTTGTTGAGAACCCCCCCCCCCCCCCTAATTTTTAACATTTTGACATTTTTATTATTTGTTAACAAATCCGCCGTAATAATGCATAATCTGAGATAATTTCAACTATCTAGCTATTACGGTTCAAAAGTTACAGCCCTAAATAGGTTGGACAGACGGACAGACGGATGGACGGACGGACGGACGGACAACGTAGGCTTAGTAATAGGGTCCCGTTTTCACCCTTTGGGTACGGAACCCTAAAAATGGCAATCGCTCACGCGCGACCCAATTTATTTTGCGTTTTCAATGATAACTCCATAGTGAAAGTTATTCAGTTTGATAGTCTGGAATACGTAACGCTTTTCCAGTAAAAACTTAAATAGCTGAGGAAGATAGAACATAATGTCTTACTTCCTCCTCCAACACCTCGTCCGAGCCCGAGATTGATGATGGGCTTCTGTAGAGAGCTGGCCGATATCTTGATGGGCTTTATGTTGGAGGCTTGACCAAACGCCGTTCCTGACGCAGCTGTAACCAAACAAACTTTATTTTAATCTTTGCATATACAGGTTCTTCTTAATATGCTGACACTTTTTTAAGGGGATGATCAGATCGTCAAACCACAGATTATTTAATAGTTACTACCGTAACAGATACTGCACTCTCTTAGAAAACACTGATTTCGCGCGCTTTTACAGACAACCGAGTCTTACGATCTGTCACCGCCACGAACGACGAACTTAAACGCGTCTTATGTCAATTAACCTAGAGTCGATATCACATTGTCCGTCACGCGCCTCTGACGTAACTACCGAAACGCTAGGGTTGTTTATTGTCAGAAAATACCCTCCATCACCAGGAATTTATTTTCTTCAATCTTATTTTCCAAAATAACGTTTAAACCAAGTTCGAAGACTACGGGAATTACTTCTCCTGAAAGGAATTTTTTTTTTGCGAAAAAAATTTAAACCAACAACTAGTTACCAACATTGATAAAATTATTCCGTTTATTTGTATCTTTATTTATTATTTTGTTTGTATCTTGTACAAACGATAAAAACAATAGCGTTGTTATACCGGTATTCTAAGTATTTTTGCACATATTATTTTCAACACAAAAGTTTGCTTTTGGATAAAACTAAATTAAAATTTACGTAAGTAAGTACCTTTTTTCATCCGTAGGCAATGTGAAAAATGACATATTTTGTTAGATTGTCTACCAAACATCACAATAATTATTAGCAGGCATATTTTCCCAAAAGAAAACCGTCCAGTACAGCATGGGTAGCATGCCAACCCGCGATAGCTGTGATACAGCTATATCACGTCTTTTATCTCTTTCGTTTGTGCGCGAACGAAGGAGATAAAAGACGTGATACAGCCGTATCACGGCTATCGCGGGATGGCATGCTACCCGTGCTGGAAGTACGCAATCGCGATAGCGTGTGATAGCCCTATGTTATTAACATCTTGCAAGGTAGGTGTGACGTAGGTACTTTATCGCAGCTGTCAGACGTGAGTGACGGAGCACTGGTCAAACTGTACAACTTACATTTGGCTCGAGTTGGTTTGTTTAATGGAACAGCAGATTTTTTTTTTCGCATTTTGATGTTGGTGCCATAGGGAAAGTTGTTCAGTTTGATGGTCCGAAGCACCCCTTTAAGTGTCGCATTTAATTTTACACCCTGTATCATCCTGAGCACGTTGGGAGACAGATGGGACTCCCCAATGCTGCAGCGCTGGGTGCCCTGCATACCACCTTGTGACTGCCTACAACTTTGTTGGTTAGGGAATCTTTTGTCATTGCCTTTATAACTAACATAGTTTGTAAGATCATTGTTACTGACATAATATGGATCTGAGTTATCAGAGTAATAAACGATATCATCATCATCATCTCAGTCGATGGATGTCCACTGCTGGACATAAGCCTCAATTTCAGGTCCAGTCAGTCTGAATTGGTGATCTTTTAGTGGTATTTCACCGTACTCGGGAAGCACCACCATAACTTACTTATATAAAGCTACAGCTTGGTCATAAAGTGTAGAAAAAAAATTATCACGCTACATTTGTGAACATCAAACGTAGCATTTCTAACAGAATATAGCATTGGTTTTAGTTAGCCGGCACTTTCACATTTGGACCAAAAATGTATGAAACGAGGATGATGTCTTTTTGTGTGACACTTTAATTTAGGAGATGATATTATGGGAAAATTAGGAAAAATTCAATTTAATTATCTGTTAAACTTACCAGCGAGTGGGTTAGTAGTGGGCTTGATAATGATGGGGGCTGGGCCGGGCCCTGCTTTCGGTTTGGTCACCAACTTGGCAGCGGCTGCCAGGGTCTTCCCTCCACCTGTATGTTTACATATTTTAGAACACTTTGTAGAAAAGTATGGTCAATTATGGTATTTTGGTCAACATTTTGTTACATTAGCTTGGTCTCCTTTGAGAATATTTTTTTTCTGGAATAGATAGCACAACAATACATTATCTATTTCTAATAGATATATTATTATTTTTTTTTTTTTTCTGGAATAGATAGCACAACAATACATTATCTTTTTCTAATAGATATATTATCATGCTGAATAACACACTACTTCAAAACATTGAACAACAAAAATGTATATGCCCAAATAGTGGAGTCGATGGAGGGCTAAAAATGCTATGACCTCCGAACCCAATTACTTTGAGTAAACTATTGTGAAACCTTCTGCATTATGTTAGTTACATTATATACAAAAATGTCTACCCATTTTTTTTGCCGCTCTCCATTATTCCGAGGGTTCCGTACCACCAAACATTACATAGTGTTTTTTAACAAGGACAGTATGGGGAAATCCAAAACCACAGGAGATACAGGGTAACTGTCTTAGGAACCCTTTGGTCTTTTTTTATGAACACAATTTTGGCGTAAATTTTTGGCCAAGCGTAAGTTGTCCAAAAATATGAAAAAAAATTACAACTTTTTTTTTATGCTAATGCATTGTATAACATTCTTTAATTTGAAAGAGGTGACCCAATCTATCCACCACTATAAAAGGCTGCATGCTAGGACAGCCTTGAAAGGACTTATATCAGTCAAAAAAACATTAACAGACCCAAAATGCCACATCATGCATAATGTTTACCTGGCACTTCCAAATTGTCTGGATCCTCGTCATCGTCAAAATCTGAGTCGTCTGACGGTGTCGGGGGATTGTCTTCATCGTCACCAAACGCTGCCCGTTTAGACTATAAACAACAATTTATTTTTTAATCATGATGATCGGATCACACTAGTCCATTGCTGTAAGGGTTGATAATAATAATAAGAAGTCTATGTGTTTTACACAAAACAAATGTTTTTATTTACTGCTATTTTCATCTCTCACAACTGACTTAGGACTCTCACAATAATATACACTACTATGCTTATTCCCACGCACTAATGTCAAGTCCTTGTGTATAGAATGTCATTGATTATATCAATTAATACAGGCTAGCATGGTAGCTACAATAGGGGATCGGACAGTCCGGGACAATTAGTCAAATTAGCAACTTTTAATCAAACGTCAAAACGCGCGCGATGTATGATAAATTTTGCTAAATACCCACAACTCCACAAGTAACGTCATCAACATTTCATTACTTTTTATAGTTCATCATGTTATTAAAAATAGTATTCTAGCTTTAATAAAAAAAGCTAAAAATGTGAGTATAGCGTTATTTTCAAATGTTTTTTTACTAAGAAGATAAAACGAAAACAGTCCGCTCCCCTATTGTATGTGTACAGGTCCTTCTTAATATGCTGAAAGGTTTTTTAAGAGGATGATCCGACCATCAATCTGAATAACTTTCTATATGGGACCAACATCGAAATTGTGAAAAAAACTGCTGTCCAATACATTTTATTTTATTAGAGTAGGATTGCAGTTTTACATATATGGAACAATTTTAATTTCTGAGATTTCAATGTTGGCCCTACAGAGAAAGTTGTTCAGTCTCATGGTCTGATCATCCTCCTAACCTCCTAAAAAAGCATATGAAATAAGGTTCTAATACATATTACATCCCAGGATATACTTTTTTATTGCATGCAAAATTACATTGGTTCATCTCATTTCTGTGCAAGTGAGAGGTAGCAATTTGAATTTGTGTGTTAGAAGAATATTGGCTATGTGCGAAGTGGGCGTTGGGAACTGTCAAGTCGATCGCAGCGCACGCTGTGGCAGAAATTTGAACTACTGACGGTGAAGCTGTGTCAGATTTGCTTGAATCTATGCAAATCCGCACACTAACTTAACACGAAATCTCCAAAACTGTCAAGACTACTAACTTTAAATTTGGCATGGAAGTTTCTATTGGCATCTAGATGCTCACTTAAAAAAGGCTTGTCCCATTTTAAACCCCCAAAGGTGTTAAAACTGAGGTACAAGTTTGTATGGGAATTCCGATACAAATTAGATTTTATGCGGGGCTTCGTCCGCATCCGCTCCCGTCATCGTACAGGAATAAAATATAAGCTAGCTTTTAACACTAATAATAAGCTTTTAAATATAAAAAGTTTCATCAAAATCGGTCCAGTAGTTTTGGCAGAATCCTCGAACAAACACAGTCCTTTACAGTACTATAATAGTGTAGATAATTCACGGCTGGCCGACATAGTTCATGCGCTACGCCGCGCTAGTGTGGCGCTAGTGTCGTGCACATAGCCAATATCTTGAGATGTAATCTAAGAGCAAGGATCACCTTTATTCTAAAGCATAGAGACCGCATCAATTTACGATTGTAGTTGTCTCTTTTGTCTTATGACATACCTTTAATAGTAGAAGGTGACGGAACTATAGATCTTTGTTTATGCGGCTGTCAACTTTTCACTTTTGTTCTAGTGTGTGTGAAAAGTGACCGTAAACATTAGAACAGTTGTCACTTTGGTCTCTTTTGTCCCTACTATTTGATACCACACACTCAAACACAAACGTCAATAATAACTAAAAAGAGAAAAACAAGCTCTGATATTCACTAACCAGCTATAACAACTTGGTTCGAGCAAATATAATTTGAATGTTATTAGGTAGGTATTGCAGGCGGGGACAAACCAAGGAAGGTACCTCAGGTATGTTTTATAATTCTTCTTTGTCCCCGTTTGCGTTTGTTTTTTTTTCTCTTTTCAGTTATTATAATAGTTATTTTATGCAGTCAGGTTTTTTGTTTTTCTTAATAATTTAGTTTATTTCTTACTTTTCAGTCTTCTGTCGAAATGGTACAATAAAAAATACTACAATATACATATTTTTGGAATCATCTGTTCACAAGCTTTCATTTGATACCCATATTGTAATTTTTATAAAAAAAAAATTGTTTATCCCCTCTTTTTTTTAATTTGCAGCCCTCTTATTAAAATAATATAGCCTATGTCACTCTCACGATTTTTAAAAATCTAACGACACCTCATATGATTAAATCCATCAAGCCGTTTAGGCTGTAGGCCGGGCCAAAAAAATAGACATACAAACATACATACATACATACGCTCGAAAAACATAACCCTCCTTCTGGCGCAGTCGGGTAAAAAGTGGACATTCTTGCAATGGTGTGGCTCCCTCTATGCCTTTAGAATGAAGGAGATCCTTGCTCTTAGGATGTAATATACATTAAAGCTCCTTGGCGGTCTTAATATTTCCCCCATTGACCTCCTAGAGAGCGGAGAATAGGTTACCCCCTCCACCTTCCCTAAATGCAAGCTGTAGGATACTAAAGACAATCTGCTTTATTTGATTATACAGGGTGTAAAGGAGAAGTATCAATAACCTTTAAACCACATACTCTACCCATCAAACTGAACAACTGTTACTATGGGAGCAAACCTGTCAGAACAAAAAAAATCTGCTGTTTTATTTGTTTGAGTCAAGTAGATATTGCAGTTTAGTATGGAACAGCAGAAAATTTATTTGTTCTGACATGTTTGCTCGCATATCATAGTTAAATTTGTTCAGTTTGATGAGTAGAATATGTGGTTTAAAGGTTAATGATACTTTTCCTTACACTCTGTATTGAATAAATATAATAAATAAATAACGCTCACAGGCACATACGTTGTAATGATCCCAAGGTAAGCCTTAGGCTTTTGTTATGGGAATCATACAACAACGGCACAAACATAACATCCATGACCGAACCGGGATTCAAACCCAGGTTTGGCAGTCCGGCGTGGCAACCATTACACCAACCGGGTCATCATGGGAAATGAAGAATGTGTCTGATGTATGGAGCGATGATTATTCACAAATCATATCGTGGACATAAGTTTAGTAATAATCTTCTTTTACATTTGGTATTTTCTGATTTATGAATCATTCTGATGATCAAGTTTGTAATAAGAGAACTTATTGTGCAATATCAATTAAAATCACAGTTAAGAATAATGAGGTAACCTATCAAAAATTATGGTAACAAAATACTTATTTGGCACTAGCATTTACATCAACTTCTTGGCAGCCTACCCTGCAGTTAAACTTACATAACTGATAACAGGGTTTTATAATCTTTTTTATAGGTTTTACCTCTCTTGACTATTGTAATAGTGCACTTACTGACATTGGGATAAAAAATGCATGTCACAGCTTCCAATTCTATTTATAGCCCTAATCAATAGCATCTCATAGTTATAAATAATAAAAGGAGCTAGTATTTATTAGTCAGTTTCGAGTAAGAGCGAGGGAATCGAAGCAAACATTGATCCAACGTGATAGCCTGTCGCATTGTGTGAGATGTGCTTTGCATAGGCAAAGTGCAGTTATAAGACGTATTCTAACTATATACCTAGAACCTTCCAAGAAAATCAATACAGCCACACCCAGCTTGCATAATTAAATCTCCAGAAGGACAAAGAAACCACAATATCTAGACAAAAACATTCCTCAATCATCACATGTTGAGAGCGCCTTACCCAGTGACAGTTTTTTTTGGTTAGAAAACTTGAAAACAAAGAAAAAAATTAGGAAAAAAATCGTTTTTTGTAAACCTTTGTCGTGTAATACCTGTACAACTGTATTATACACGCAAAAATTAGTTGAAATACAAACGAAAAACATGAAAAACAAAAATTGGCATTGAAGTAAAGTTCGTAAAAAAGTATCAAAACAAAAAACTATCATTACCATTTTTATAGCTGAATTAGGGTCTCTGAAGCACTTTTTTCAGTTATCAATTGATTACAAACTACGCACAGGTTTAGTTCTTCACTTTTTTATCATACTATTCGGAAATATTAGCGAGAAAATCTTTATTTCGTAATGAAAAAAGGCAGACGTTCCGACGGCGGTCAATGCGTCCGCCATATTGAAAAAATTGAAAGAAGTGCATTTAAATACTCGGATACACACACATCCAATTTTATGACGAAGAAGTAGATTGGTAAATTAATAAAAATTCGTTTACGAAAAAAAGTTAAATCTTCGACAAGTAAGCAAAATACCTTGTAAATAATGTCCACAAACTATATGATGTTAAAAGCATTTTATCGTTAAAATGCAATAAAAATTATTGAGCGTTGAGTGTTAATATAAACTTTTGTCTGTGTATCCGAACAACAGTAATAAAAAAAAAAATAGAGGTGTCTGTCGTTTTGCAAAAAAAGATAACTGACTCAGTGGGTATATATTGAAAAATATCTTTCTTTACTTTTGAATAAACGTGTCTTTTGATTAAATTCAAAAAAGTCATACGTGTGAGATTTTTTTATTTTATTTAAATATTTTCATACACAATGAAATCAGAAGAGAAGGTTCCACAGGGAGCTTTTTGTTGATGATTTGTATCTTTTAGATGAGTTGACTTAGCACGTCTCTAATCTCCCTAGTGGAGTGTAGTGTTGCCGAAAAATCGATAGTTTTGCTATCGATTGTTGAACGTCAAAATCATGTACCCGCTCGATAGTACAATCGATAGTATCGATAGTATCGATACTATCGATACTATCGATATCTCTTTTTATGCAATACTATTGGTAAACAGCAATACTATCGATAGCATCGATAGTTTCGATCGCTGCTAACCAATGAAGTATCGATAGTATCGATAGTATCGATAGTATTGCTCTCCAATAACGAATAGACTATCGATAGTGTCGATACTATCGATACTATCGATAGTTTTGTATTATCGATAGTGATATTTATTTCGATAGTATTGCATTCAGTATGCAAGCCAAACGTGCGCTTATTATAAAGGCAATATACTAGAAAAGTGGTTTTGGTTGAACATAGCCACGTTATACATTTCCACTACCCATTATGCCTGCATACCGAATGCAATACTATTGAAATAATTATCGCTATCGATAGTGCAAAACTATCGATTGTATCGATACTATCGATAGTATCGATAGTCTATTCGATATTGGAAAGCAATACTATCGATAGTATCGATACTATCGATTGATCATTAGATGGCAGCGATCGAAACTATCGATACTATCGATAGTATTGCTGTTTACCGATACTATTGGAGTAAAAGAGATATCGATACTATCGATAGTATCGATACTATCGATACTATCGATTGTCCTATCGAGCGAGTACATTATTTCTCACCTATCGATAGCTATCGATAGACAATCGATATTTGGCCTATCGAGCGGCAACACTAGTGGAGTGGTCGTCGGCCATATTGTTTTTGTGTTAAAAAAACTGTTGGCAAAATTATTATTTCATAATAATTCGATACATCCAAAGAAGCTATATCGGAATAATTTTCTACAATAAAATAATGGATTCTCTAGTTGGCTACGGAAGTGACGACGAAAATGAATCTGAGCGATACACAGGCCATCAATACTCGGTAAGTTATTTATGAATTTCTTCTAGTTACGTCCTTGAGAAATCTCATTTTCTTCCAATTTAGAACGATCTATAAGCCAAGGTTACCTTATAAACGTGTCGTTTAAGTCCTACTCAACCTGTTATTGACATTAAGATATTATTTATGTATAGATTTTAGATGAAGATCTTTGATACTAATGCGTTCTCTGCTTGACAATAGACTGATATTGTAGGGACCGAGCTCGGCCGGGGGCGCGGGCGCCCGCCGCCGCGACGACGACACCAACTACGATGACGTGAATATGGACCTGAGCGAGGTAATTTCCACCTTATTACCCAACAAAATACAGTAGATAATCAACCAGTACAAATCTAGAAGTCAAAAAAACTAGTCCATTAAGTACTTTCATATTCTATATCAGTATTTCTATCTTTATATATTTCTAAAGAAAAAATTCTAAAAAAAAAAAAGCAATCTTTTCGTTGTACTGTTTTCAACGATGATATTAACACTTTTATTATTTTATATGGTTACCCATTTGTAAATTGACACAAAACAAAAGTCAAATACCCCTCGAGTACCGTGCTGAGGCCCCCCTCAAGATGCCCGGCCGGCGCCCTCACTGTGCACCCGGCAGCACCATCACGTGAGTACGTAGCTGTATAAGAACGATATAATACCAATAAAGTGATGACACTTTAACTTTCTGATACCCCTTAATTTCTACTATAGGTAAAGTTCAAACAGAACATTTGGTCTCGTTAAGTGTAAGCAAATTATTAATTTAACACTTTCACTGCTGAAAAACATGCCTATCATCAGGCCTATCTCACTCCGCACTAAAAATAAAAATAAAAATTACCAATTATAAAAATGTACCTATGCGGTCGCACTGCGACGTCGCAGCCCGAATTCAGTACTTGTTTTTTCGCTTGAAAATTAAATTAGTATCCTATACATCGTCGGATGTACAAACATAATAAATTAATATCCGTAGTAGTAGTAGTATATCGAAAGATTGTTAAAAAATACTGCATCACAATCGGTTGTTTGGCCCAAATTTTATGTATTTTTCGTTGTTAGGAATTATTCTGATGACTAACATGAACCAAAATGTGTTTATTTAAGGTAGTGTTCTTTTTTCACGACTCTTTTTTCTAAATCGCGCCGTGACGGAACATTCGTTCATCCTGAATCGGAACACACTACTGACATCCCTTGCACATTCACGCACAAGACAGTCCATGTGTGTGTGACATTCATGTACAGAGAGTCAATGTTTGCGTGTCAGCCGTGCTTAGAGCGAGCATTCGTTAGATAGTGAAAGTAGTCGTAGTCCTTCTGTTGTAAACTCTTATAATATTCCATGCTATTGTGTAATTTTCCTTTGAGAAATGAGCCATTTTTAAACTCAGCAGTGAAATTGTTAATGTCAACATTAAAAGTTAATGGTGACAAGTTCAATGAAGCTCGGGATTTAATTTACTGATGAGGGAACTAAGGTTGAAGATATTTGATGTAGGTGCTTTTCACATAGTTTTAGCCAGTCCTAGTTCATATAAAGCATAAAAGTTGTTTACCTTTGTGACTTCATCAGTGAATCAATGATGTGGAAACACATGGGATTATTTTCTCATTGGTTGAAGTTTAGGGTACGATGGGACTGATATGTACATGTGCATAAAAGTCCCTAAATGTACTAAACAACAAAAAAACATGATACTATAAACAAATAATGATATGTGTATGGGACTGACAGTTAGGTGGTTTCAGTCCATACAAACGTTTGACGCACAATACGAGTAGACAGAATTAATAAAAGTAATATTTTATACTATATGGAAAATAGAAAATCTAGATGTCGCGTATTAAATAACATTTGCAATTTATAATATAATTACGAAGATATAAAGCTTTGAAAATTTTGTATGAAAAATTTCAAAGCTTTATATCTTCATAATTATATTATAAATTGCAAATGTTATTTGATACGCGACAACTAGATTTTCTGAAGTTTCAGAATATCTCTGACTACCCCCTCGGGGAATATAGTAGTGAGCATATGCTGTGAACTAGATTTCCTAAACTATTTTTCGATATATACAAAGTTCCTTATATTAATACCGTCTACGCATATTGTGCGTCAAAGTTTTGTATAAAATTGACCCCTCTGCAACCGCCTTAACACATTTGTTACCTCAAATGTATACATGCATCCATTGTTAAATACATATAACATGAAATAGTTATAAAAAAGTAGTAACAAATGTAAACAGGATACACATTACATGCCCCCAGGCAAAAGCTGCAATAGTGCGGCAATTGTAACTTGTAATTACATTATTTAAAAATGGACATGCTGTCTATTTCTCTAAAACTTCACATGCCTTGATAATGCCTCTTGTATCTCGTGGCTCTATAACCAGAGTAGATATCCAACCAGAAAAACACCTTCATAAAAGCTCCCTGTGGCTAGTACACCCCTACATGCACAGCAATGTTTCTACCAAACTGCCGTTCATTCTTGTACGTGTATGTTTATATATTGCTGCACGCTGTGCATGTAGGAGAGTACCGGTCGCAGTAAGCTTGTATGAAGCCATTTCTTGTTGTATATCTGCTTGTTGCTATAGCCACAAATGAGATGGTTTCAGCAGACGTTACAGAAGGCTATTTTCAAATAATCTGCCCCCATAAACGACTGTTGTTTATGTGGTCCACAGCATGTAGCAAGTGTCCGTTTTTTCGCAGGATTCTCAGGCGGAGTCGGAGCCCGAGCTGCCGCAGGTGGAGCGCGCGCCGAGGCAGCCGCGCGACGACCGCCGCAGCTCCAGTGAGTTCGCCATCTAAGGAAAATATTAAATATCTCTAATGTAGTCAAATTGCAAAAGCGTCGGTGGCGCGTTGCGGAGAGGTATGGACACCCAATTATGGAGATCCGGGTTCGCCCCCACATGGAAAACATGCCATGTACCAAAGAGTTTTTCTAACTTTTGTACATAATACCGACTGCTCTCAAACGGTGAAGGAAAGCATCGTGAGGAAACCTGCATACACTGAAGAAGAAATTCTGATGTGTATGTGAAGTCTACCAATCCGCATTGGGCACGCGTGGTGGACTAATGCCCATACACACTCCCTGAGGGACGTTTATAGGCTGAGGCATCGCCCTAATAGAACGCGAATGCGCGATCATCGCGCGAGTAAGCGATACGACCATGGCGTGTTTGCGCGATAGCAAAAACTAGGTGTCCTATCATCGCGCGAATTGACGACGTGAGCGAGCGAGCGACCGTGGACTAGGGCAGTGGCACGGTCGATACCAACCATGGGCGTCATTATCGCGCGAATTTAAATTAGGAGACATTCGAATTCAATATGTTTGATCGCGCGTTCGTACGAACTAAGTTCGCGCGAATAGATTTACAAACATTTGAGTCGCGCGACCGCGTCGTGCGATTGTCAGTTAGGACACCTGTTTGAATCTTAGACTAATTATATCCGGACCGGCCTTGCGGTAGCATTTCCCCTCTGCCACGGTATAAGAGCAATGATCATGTACATTCAACATTCAATTTTATAACTTATCACTAAACTAGACAGCTTATTATTGCGAAACAATAATTTCGAACTTAGAACGTTTGGGGTTTACACGAGACTACTTTTCATGATTTTGAACATTCAAAATTAGAATCTAAAGTCATAGGGAATAAAATCCAAAGTTGCGGATAACATGTTACCTCGCCCCCCGCAAAAAGTGGCAGAAAGTTTGTTAGTAGAATGACACGTGGTTACGCGTCCCAATATAATTAGTCTAAAGTTTGAATTCAATATGTTTGATCGCGCGTTCGTGCGAGTAAAATTCGCGCGAACCTACGATGATCGTGTATTCGCGATCTATTAGGACGATGCCTGATGATGAATGTAGTCAAATGGCCGTGATCGCTCAGTGCTAGGTGTTTTGAGTTGTTCGTCTGCACTCTACAGTATTCTCTCTCATTGAACAGATGACAGCCGGGGGCGTGGCAGCGACCACGACCGTCGGGAGCGCCGCCGCGACTCGCCGCCCAAGCGACCTGACCGCGACCGCGACCGTGACCGCGACCGCGACCGCGACCGTCGCTCGCCTCGCAGGGACGACAGGGCTGACCGGCACAGGTTTGTATACATTAAAATCATCTAACTCTCTAACTAACATTTTTAGCCTACGTTGTCCGTCTGTCTGTGTGTCCTACCTATTTAGGACTGTAACTTTCGAACCGTAATAGCTAGATAGTTGACATTTTCACAGAATGTGCGTTATTACGGCGGATTTGCTAACAAATAATAAAAATGGAATTTATTGATTTTACATGTATGCCATGTTAGCTTAATCAAATTAAAGATTGAAAAAGTCGGGCGGCGAGCGGGATTCGAACCCACGACCTGCCTTTCCGGGGCATGCTCCTCTCCAACAGAGCTGTCGGCGCCCCGCAGGCCAACGAAATTTTCAATCCATATTATCGTCTTTAAGGGACGGCAGTGCCATCTACCAGAGTTCATTCGAACTACTGACTCACAAGTCTAATGTTACAATTAGAATTCATGCGATATAGATGTCACACCTTATTCCAATGGAATTTATTGATTTTACATGTATGTTTGTCTTTAATTTAAATAATAAAAAGTTATAAATTAAGGGGTCCTCATACAAGGAACTAGTTTTTATCAACATTTTTCTTCTTGCTCTATGGTAAAAACGGTAATACATACAAGCGTCGAACTTTGTGTGATTATAGAGAAAACTCTATAGTATAACAAAAAAAAAAAAACCGGCCAAGTGTGAGTCGGTCTCATGCTAAAGGTACCGGAGAAAAAAAATGTTTACTTTAACATGTTGTGGCGCACTTGACCGTTTTTATTAATGGTTACTAGTTTTTGCTGAAGAGTTCTCAGCATAGGTAGGCCCCCACGAGGTTTACCGATGACCTGATGGAGGTAGCGGACACATGTTGAATGAGGGCAGCACAGGACCAGTTGCTGTGGCGATCCTTGAGGGGGAGGGGGGCCTATGTCCAGCAGTAGATGTCCATCAGTTGAGAAATTAAAATTAGGCAAGAAGATTTAGGCAGAAGTATCCAAAAAAATTTTATATAGTTGGACCAGAATCTGATGGCAAATAGGGAAATCAAATTTTAGTGTAAGCAACACTGGGGTAATTAGATAAGGGCCACACACTGCGACTTTTTGCCCTTTTTGTGCTGCAAAAAGCATCGATTTGGTCGCGATGCAGCCACGATGCAAAACTTTCGTAATATTTGATCAGTTATTCGTCGACAGCCTTTGCCACAATGCACACGCGCTGCTCGTGTGCATCAATACAAACATGTATATGCATACCTCCAATGTGTTTGAATCTTAGACTAATTATATCCGGACCGGCCTTGCGGTAGCATTTCCCCTCTGCCACGGTATTAGATCAATTAATCTAGCGCATTTACTCCCAATTTTATACCTTATCACTAAACGAGACAGCCTATAATAGCGAAACAATAATTTTGAACTTAGAACGTTTGGGGTTTACACGAGACTACTTTTCATGATTTTGAACATTCAAAATTAGAATCTAAAGTCATAGGGAATAAAATCCAAAGTTGCGGATAACATGTTACCTCCCCCCCGCAAAAAGTGGCAGAAAGTTTGTTAGTAGAATGACACGTGGTTACGCGTCCCGATATAATTAGTCTAAGGTTTGAATCGATACAAACGCCTGTTAATTGCTAGTGTAGCGATTCAGTCACGCGAAAGACGTGCGTTATTATCGCTGCAAAAAGGTGCAGTCTGTACAGGGCCTACTTTGACTAGACAGATGACATTTTGACACTACTATGTGAAAATATATATATGTACAATTTTTTTTTTATGTCATGAGATATAGGGGCAGCAAATCTTTGTTAATCGGCCAGCATTAGGCCGGGAATCTAGCTAAGCGGAACTGTGTAAAATTAACTAATCGAATTTTCCTCGCTTGACAGAATAAAGCTATTTTTCTATTATTGGTTAATTTTATACATCTCCACTTTAGTGGATTCTGGACTTTAAGAGGCTCCTAGTCATTGTGAGTGGTATAAGTTTAAACTCAACAGTTTAAAGTATGGTTTAGTGAGGTGTGTGAGAGTTAAGACGCTCTCGTACAAGGTGCATGTTGTATTGTTCAGGTCTGAGAGGGCGGAGCGCGGGCGTGACATCGGCGGCTCCAGGCGCGGCCCGGACCGCCACGACGAGAGGTCTTCAGACTCCAGGAGCTCCGACTCTAAGGTCAGTTTAGTTAGACCATAGAGTAAAGGAGATAAGAAGGAGTGCTATTCTCCATACTAAGTCTCTTAGATGGTGCTGACTGCTTGCCCGGGGGTAGATAAATTGCTAATATACGCTAAGAAATGTTGATCAGTCTTCCAATCTTATGAACCAGGCCAACTATGTAAGAGAGGTAGCTTTGGTAACCAAGCAGATCTGAAAATGTTGATGCAAAAATAGCGAAATGATGCTCATAACGACATCTAGCGAACTAAAATGTACTAAATTCCGGTGTACGCAGCTTAGCATGGAGAATACCATTGTTTATTTCTCCTTACCCTATGGTTAGGTCATGACTGGTACTGATTCGGACTGTGCAACGACTTAACTAATTTTGTAATTTTATTCCTGTCACTTTCTAAAATAAGATTAAGAAAAGAGACAGAAAACCATCAGCTGACTTTAGTGCTGTCAAAGTGACGTTACACGCCCAAAATAAGATGCCATCATAATGTGCGCCATTGGCGACCCGGTTGGTGTAATGGTTACCACGCTGGACTGCCAAACCAGGGTCCTGGGTTCGAATCTCGGTTCGGTCATGGATGTTTATATGTTTGTGCCGTTGTTGTATGGTTTCCATAATAAACAGCCTATAAATAGTGCTTTCTTGGGATCATTACAATGTATGTGCCTGTGAGCGTTATTTATTTATTTATTTATTGGTTTTCAGTCTCTTTTCTTAATCTTATTATAGAAAGTGACAGGAATAAATTTAGTTAAGTCGTGGCACAGTCCGAATCGAGGCCAATGTCAGTATTACTATAATTATAGTACTTACTCTGTGGTATTACTATATGTAGTTTCTCATCTTGTAAACGTTATAAACAAGTGTATAAAGCGTATGGTGGTTGTGGCAGGTGCCCGCCCTGATGGACCTCAAGCCGTTCGGAGGGGAGCCCCCGCCGGTGCACAGCAAGGACGCCCGCGACGCCGTCTCACCCAGGTCACTTCATATAAACTATTATACAACTTGTATTTATTTATTTATTTTGTTTCTTTAGAATCGCCGACAAAGTGAACACAATATTATAACAATTACATAGACAGACTAAAGGCGTGTGCCACCTCAATTAAAGGCAATCACGGTAACAGAAATGTGTCTGTAAATTGAAGATATTTATAAGAAAAAGATTACAATAAGGTTTTTAGGTATCCTTGACTCCAAATACACCTTTTTTATATCCAACCAATTTTTTGATTTTTTTGTCTGTCTGTTTATTTGTTTATTTATTTGTTTGTGTGTTTGTTTGTTCGAGTATCACGTAAAAACTACTGTACCGATTTTGTTGAAACATTTTTGTTTGATAGCTTATGATCTGACTTAAAATCTGGTATATAATTTATGCGGACGAAGTCGCGGGTAAAAGCTCGTAACATAATATATTATTGTCTATTTTATAGGTTCACCGAGCGAGGTGATAGAGGAGACCGTCGCGAGCGAGACAGAGGACGCGAGCGTGACAGAGAGCGACACGGCCGTCGCTCCGAGGAACGAAGGTAACAATACGCAACTGTACGCGCGCGTTTCGTACAATGTCCATAGTGCGCCGGCGCCGGCGCGGTCAGCTTGACTCTGAAACCAGCCTTAAATGTATTGCCCCGCGAGCTCTAAAGTTGACGTGTTAGTATATTTTGATGGCGTTTACGAGCGCTTGAAATTGATCTATAAATCTGATGCGTATCATACGAAACAAGAAGCGAAGAATTTAGTGAATAGCGTCTGTAAAGCCGCATTTCCATTACGCAAGTAGCCTGCAGGGCTAAGCCTCAATTCCCACTGGCGCAGAGTCGAAGCGTCGCGATTCCGGCGTGAAGCGTCACGTTTTTCAACCGTTCTAAATCTTGTCTTGACTATTATAAAACTGTAAATTTGAAAAAAGAAATTTGTTTGTTTGTTTGGGTGTTTGTTTGTTCGAGTATCACGCAAAAACTACTGAACCGATTTTGATGAAACTTTTTTTGTTTGGTAGCGTAACATCTGACTTAAAATCTGGTAATAATTTATGCGGACGAAGTCGCGGGTAAAAGCTCGTTCATATCTATTTCTCTATTAATACGGTACGAATTTGTGTTGCGAAAATTTGAAAACGCTCAGCGACGCGCGTCTGCTGTCTTCGCCTGCAAGGGTCGCTCGGGTTCGCGCGTCACCGCGCGCAGAAATGCTTAACATTCACGGTTCAATGGGGCGAATTATTTCGCGTCGCGTCGCTTCGACTGCGCCAGTGGGAATTGAGCTTAGGCTCAGGCCTCAAGATTAAATAATTGCTTTACTTCGGCGATCGTTCCCAATACAAACAAACTTAACATTGTGTCTACAGGTCTGGCAGCAAACATCGCGAGCGTGACAGGTCTCGGTCGCGAGGCGCCGCGTTCCCACCGCCACCTGCCGTTGCCTCCAGGTAATACCTTATTCTTAGTTATATCTATCCGATCCCATCATAGCTGAGGATCGGGCAAAAAGCTTATTTAATTGACTCAGTAAACGCCAAACTTAGTGGGAGTGTGCCGGTCATGTCTGTCGAATGGTCGTGTTGAAAGGTGGGCAAAAACCATCACGCCCTGAATTCCCGTAAACGGTCGCCGACGTCCGAGACGACTCAGGAAGATATATCCTGGATAATTTTGACGACCGATATGGCTCGGGAGGCATGTGAAACTTATAGAAACGAGGGAAAGAGTAGGTAAGGCCTTAACCCAGCAGTGGGATGATATAGGCTGATAAAAAAGATACTTGGTGCAATTTTATAGTTCTGCATTGCCTTCTCGTGTGTTGATTTAACATAAACATAATAAAATTATGAGTTGTGGAAGTTGTTGGTTATCTTTTGGTTGATAGACTTACACAGACTTACATAGCACAAAAATAGGCAAAGGGCAACCTTATTATTATTATTTATGATTGTATTTGAAACTAATATCATAATGTTGTAGCTCGAGTGAAAGGCGCCACTCTCCACCGTCGACGTCGGGCGACTACAGGCCGTCTTCATACAAAGTCAACAAGAAATTAGAAGTCATGGAGAAAATGGGTAAGTCTTTGTTTCATCCACGGATCTGAATGTTCTCAGAGTTATAGTGTAATATGGTAACGTAGCCAAAAGGCTAGTTTCAGAGTTTAGCGGTAACACTTTGGTTTACCGCGACATAAACGCATATTGCTTGGGTCAGCGATACCTACTCATTATAAATATCAATGAACGCCTTCAATAAACTCTCTTTTTACCACCATCTACGAGCCTCTCAATTACCTCCTGCTCTCATCATATTTCATGGCGACCTAAGGCCAGAGAGCTAAGGACTTCTGGAAAAAACCGAAGCAAGGAAAATAGAAAAAACGAACGAAGAATAGAAAAAAGAAAATAAATTTCGAAGAAAGAAAAAAAAAAAGAAAATGGAGCCAACGATCTCGATCAAGGTAAAAGGAGCGGACATCGACCTGGTCGGGACGTTCCAAGTCACCGAGGGCCTGCGCATAACCCTGCGGGAGGGTCGAAGAAAAATCGAAACCACTATCAACACAACATTAACGGTGTCGGCGCCAATACCGCAGCCACCAAATATTACCACCACGCTGTACGTGCAACCACAGCCGCCACGTAATCCACCGCCAAGACCAGCAGACACCACACCAAGCGCAAGAGTACGTGCCACTGCGGCAACCGCGGCTTGCGGCAGCCCCACCACCACAAAGAGGGAGGCGCAGGAGAACAAGGATGGTGTCCAGGGAATAGCCCGGCCCAAGTTCCAGCGGTGTCCAGGGTTAACCCGGCCCAACCAGCATGCAGCGCACCGAGTAGCATGCGGCCTCGAGCGTCACGTCCGCACCGAGTCAGCACGACGCCGACGTCAACGGCCTGCCTGACCCGCTTAAAATAGGTATCTAAGATAATAGAGTAGTTCCATTACAAAATTTTTACCTTTAGTTGGTCAAATTTACTAATTTTTCTAATCAGGAATTACTATTCCTTTGTTAGTTTAAATCAATGCGGTAATATTTTAATTGTTTTGGAAGTTAAATATAATATAACCAAACCAAATTTAGATGTAGAGTGGTATCGCTGAATTAAATTGCTAAAATATTAACTATAAAGTAACTAAGTCAATAATCAAACCAATGTAGGTATTGTGTACATACTTCGCAATAAGTAACATCGGTCAGTGCACCTCGCACCAGTGTCAGCAGAAATTAATGTAGGTCGAGCATTAGCGCCGACAATATGCGACTTTTAAATAGTAATTGAATGTAATTTGATAACCTCTGGATGCTAAAGCGTTCTTGTAGAATTGAGTAACGATTTAAAATTTAACTTGTTACCAGACTGATCCCCTAGTAACTTAGTGAGATTTAAAGTCTTATTATTTTTCTCTTTACATACTGATTGCGACAGAAGAATACATCATGATTGTTTATTTTCTCTCATCGTTTACACTTACATTGAAATCTGAAATTGTTTTATTAATTGATTAATAGAATATATTGATACTAAGGTATGGTACATAGGTATGTTTTGAAGTTAGGGGACTAGTCCTTTAGCGATTGATCATAGTGTGAACTATCGTATCCTCCGTGAAATCCTTTTGGAACTTGTAACTGTTTTATAGGTTCACTAGAAAGTGGAACCTCGGTAAGGCCAACGCACAATTATGGTTAGGGCGTGCGCTGAAGCACAGCCGAGTTAATGTCCTTGATCATAGTCGACCTTCACAGGTGTCCGTGAAAGGCTTAACGATTTATGGAATTGTCAGGAGTAAATCTCCAAGTGCATTATGGCAAAAAAGTTTTTTTTACTTTGTTTATTTTACCTAAGGGTAAAGGTACCAATACCGTAATACTAATATGTATCTACTTGTTAATAATTATGAAAGTGTGTAATATGAAAAAAAAAAATGTTGTGAAATGAATAATTTGTATATTAATAAAACATTATAAAATATTAGAATTGTCTTATAAACGATGTTTGAGATAAAATTTTTATTTAATAACTTGTAATGAAATGACCTGCAATAAATTTTTATTTGTATAATAACATGAATTATGTTTGTAATTGTCAATTAAGTTAAGTACCTACTCTATCAATTAGCAGGTTTATTTTGTAATATGGTAATCACAAAAAAAAAATATTTTCTTTTTTAATTACTTTTGTAAACAAGTAACATGCGTTAAAAAAAATTTTTTTTTTCTCTGCGACCCCGGGGGTGAAGGGACTTTTCGGGGGAGGTGTAATATGGTAACGTAGCCAAAAGGCTAGTTTCAGAGTTTAGCGGTAACACTTTGGTTTACCGCGACATAAACGCATATTGCTTGGGTCAGCGATACCTACTCATTATAAATATCAATGAACGCCTTCAATAAACTCTCTTTTTACCACCATCTACGAGCCTCTCAATTACCTCCTGCTCTCATCATATTTCAATAGTACACCTTGGACACTTAGCTGTCTATTCATACAAAATGGAAAAAATCTAAAAGAAGAGGTAAGCATGTGCGATACTGAGTGAGTGCGAGCGAGACAGGAATACGCCATTGCCTACATTTACACCACGCTTCCTACCAGCGGGGGTAAAGTTGAAATTGGTGGGAGGTAGGAAGTGTCCGTACTGTATGTAGTAAGTACTAGATACTCTTTCTTATACTGTGAGGAAGAGGTCTGATAATAAATGTAATATAAAAAAACATGTAACTCTTTAAGAGGGCTATCGCAGTCCAGTGGCGCCCTCATCACAGATGTGATGCACATCATGATTAAAAGTAAAGTAATGTTAAAAAAGATTTCTCAATAAAGATAGCCTAAATTAAAAAAGTAAAGAACACGAACACTACTAAAGCCTTCAAGCATTGTTATACAATACTTTTATAGGTTCTAAACATTCCACTTTTAGACAATTGCGAATAAAAACAAAAGCGGCCGTTTTTTTTTCTTTTTTCAAAATTTGTATGTTTAAAAAACCTATAAAAGTATTCTATGAAAATAGCTTGAAGGCTTTTGTAGTGTTCGTGTTGATTACTTTTTTAATTTGGGCTTTCTTTATTGAGAAATCTTTTTTAATGTGATGAGGGCGCCACTGAACTGCGATATCCCTCTTAACTATAAAGACTATTGCTACGGTTCGAATTATGCCAATTAGTCTTAGTCGTTATGGAGATATTTTAAGGAAAAGCTGCACTTTGGGATGGAAGCAAGCCGCTTTGCACAGTGATAGTAGGGACCAAAATAAGCGATTTGACCCGCAGCAGCGCAACTTTCATCCCTTAGGATAATAGATGGCGCCACTTCATTAAAAAAAACTTTGAAAAATTCTACAAGCCAAACGGCTTCACCGATTTCTATTATTAATGTGTCAATCGAAAGAATATTTATTAGTTTATGATAAAAAAAATAAAAAATAAAAATATCTATAATGGCTGCAAAAAGCCATGCATTTTTGTAAATTTTTAAAAGTTATTTTCCGTTTTTTCTTAATAACATTAAAAAAATGTATGAATTGGGTATATTTTTAATTATTCACATTGTTAATAAATCAATAACAAGTTTAATAAAAAAAACTGCATGGTAATATCTTTAATAGTTAGGAAAATATTTAAGATTACATAAGCAGGTAAGGCGCGCCCCAGTCTTAGTAATTATGCAAAAATTACTCAATTTGGTACTGGAAGCAAGCCGCTTTGCACAGTGATAGAAGGGACTAAAATAAGCATTTTTACCCGCAGCAGCGAAACATTAATCGTTTAGGATAACAGATGGCGCCACATATTTCAACAAACTTCAAAAAATTATAGAAACTAAACGGCTACACCGATTTTAATTATTTAGGTGTCAAACGGTTCGACTTTTTATGTTTAAATTAAAAAAAATAATAATAATCAATTATTTGTAGAAATAGAAAGTGCAAAAAAAATAAAATATATAAAAAAAATAAAAAATTTCATGTTTTCACTAAACTACGTTGAACAATGTATGAACTGTGTTTTTCTTTGTCTAAAATTAGACAGATCTATTTCGAATCTAAAAGTGAAAACTGCATCGAAATCGGTTTAGTAGTTATGTAGATATTTCTAATTTCTGCCGATAAACGTCCACTAAACGTTGACGTAGGCCCCCTCAAGGATCGCCAAAACAACTGGTTCTGCACTACTCTCATCCAAAAGGTACCCACTATCATCACCGGATCGTCGGTTCACCTAGTGGAGGCCTACCCACGGTACGTTTTCCGGTACGCGACCTCGCGGTCGCCGGTCGTGAACTTTTCTGCCCCATCAGCATCGGCCAGCTGTTCTGCGAGCAATATGCCCAGCCCATTGCCACTTTAGTTAGCAATTCTTCGGGTTGTGTCGAATACATTTCTGATTTGATTTAGAAAGGGAAACTCCGAGCTTAGCCCTCTAGCCCATTGCACTTTGGTTGACTTGCAGCCTTCAAACTATGCCTTCATTTAGTATTATAATAATAATATTAGTATAGCCAGGTATTGTAGTTGGTGATTGGTATTGTAGTTGTGGTGTATGAGTTTAGATTCCGATACTTTAAATGTACTAGATAATTTGTGTGACAATGTCCAAGATATTTATTTATAGCATTTCAAAATTTTATAGGTAGGTACTTTACTTACGTTTGATTCCCACAGACACTTTTGCAGAATATTTTACACTGCAAGGTGCAAGGTTGGTCGACGTGTCAGCAACTACAGCGTATTGTGTCCGTCGCAGCCTCATTTATAAGTACATTGGTCGGAGAATGTTTTCAATTTAATAGTTCCCATCCCATGCCTATCTTTTTATGATGATGTAACAAGACCTCCTAAGGTAAGATGGACTCCACAATGGTCAAAAGTTGCAATTTGTCAGAATTATCCCTCTTCGACTAACTAAATACGCTTGTAAATCAGGCTGCGCACAATGCACTGACCATTGTATATTTTAACTACTGTGAAGTCCATCCACCTTAGGAGCTCTTGTTACATCCCTAAAAAGATGGGCATGGGATGGGAACTATTAAACAGAAAATATTCTTCAACCAATTCGCTTAGAAATCAGGCTGTGACAGACACAATGCGCTGTGGTTGCCGACACGTTGACCTAGCTTGCACCCTGTCCTCTGCAGTGTAATAAAAATTCTGCAAGGGCGGCTGTGGAAATCATACGTAAGTAAATAGATATGATTTGAAATGATATACAAATATAATATAATAAATTATGCTATTACATGGTCGCTCACTAAATTAAAGCCAAGTAAAAATGTTGTAAGTCACCCAAAGGCAATGGAGATGGCTATATAGATTGTCCCTGCGAGATCGATTAAGAAATGAAGAGGTCCGTCCGCAAGAGAACCAGGGTAGCCGACAGCCCGACACAACCCGGAGAATTTCTAACTAAAGTAGGAATGGGCTTAGCACATTGCTCAACGTACGAATGGGCGATGGGGCTGAAGAGTTCTCGAGTGGCCACCGCGCAGTCGCGTACCGGAAAGCGTATCGTGGGTAGTCGTAATCGTAAGCGTATATCGTAAGCGTATCGTAATAAATCGTAAGCGTATCGTAAGGTGGACCGACGATCCGGTGAAGGTAGCGGGCACTCGTTGGATGAAGATAGTACAGGGCCGGTCCTGTTGTGGCGATCCTTGATTTGTGGACTTTTATCAGCAGAAATTAGAAATATTTACAAAACTACTAAACCGATTTCGATGCAGTTTTCATCTTTAGATTCGAAATAAATCTGTCTAAAATAAAAATACACACTTCATACATTGTTCAACGTAGTTTAGTGAAAACATGACATTTTAAATTTTTTTGTATATATTTTATTATTTTTGCACTGTCAACTTCTACAAATAATTGACTATTTAATTTTTTTAAATTGAAACATAAAAAGACGAACCGTTTGACACCTAAATAATTAAAATCGGTGTAGCCGTTTAGTTTCTATAATTTTTTGAAGTTTGTTAAAATATGTGGCGCCATCTGTTATCCTAAACGATTAATGTTTCGCTGCTGCGGGTAAAATTGCTTATTTTAGTCCCTTCTATCACTGTGCAAAGCGGCTTGCTTCCAGTACCAAATTGAGTAATTTTTGCATAATTACTAAGACTGGGGCGCGCCTTACCTGCTTATGTAATCTTAAATATTTTCCTAACTATTAAAGATATTGACATGCAGTTTTTTTTTATTAAATTTGTTATTAATTTATTAACAATGTGAATAATTAAAAATATACCCAATTCATACATTTTTTTAATGTTATTAAGTGTCCAGTTAAATATTCAAGTTTTCGTTTTAAGAGCTGTCGCTAAACAAACATATGAGCGAGTACCTATAACTATGTATCTATATCCATACAGTCCACTGTGTTGCAATTTTCTTTGAGTCGCAAATATACAAGCATTCAAATCAGTCGTGTTTTTAATTTAAATAATCCCTGCAAGCAAAACGCAACCCTAACGTATTAACATTATGGTCCAAAATCGAACCGGACGGAAAAGAGAAAGCGACGAAGCCGAGCCGTGGTCATCGGTGCAGGTTTTAAGTGATTTATAATATCCGAGTTATAACCTTGACATTGAGTGTGTGAACTAAGTTGAGTTTAGATTACCTAAGTGTTGTTTGTTTTAACGGGATTATTACGAGAACTTTGAACATTACAATGGAGGTGCTTCTTTCGTTACAAGAGGAGGTTTTGGAGAATATAAAAAGAGCTGAGAAAAATTACAAGAAAACGCCTAAAGAGAGAATAAAACGTCCTTACTTAGAAGCTAGATTAGAGGTGCTTGAACTACAATTTAAGGAGTTTAAAGAGGGACATAAGGCTATTATTTCGAAAGCTTCGAAAGAGAAGAAGGAAACATACTTCACTGAGGGCAAATACGAGATTTTCGAGGAACTTTACGTGCAATATAAAACTATTTTGCTAGAAGCTTTGCAAGAGTTGTCAACGCCAACTGCTGAGGCATCTGCCATGCCACCTGGCCATAAGGAGACCAGGCAGAGTGAGGTGAAGTTACCACCTGTGCAGCTACCTAGTTTTGGAGGTAAATATGAGGAGTGGCAAACTTTCTATGATATGTTTACATCATTAATCCATAAGAACAAAAACATATCGTCGGTGCAAAAATTACATTATTTAAAGAGTAATTTGACTGGTGAAGCACTAAATTTACTGCGTAATTTTTCAACTACTGAAGCAAATTATGAAGAGGCGTGGAAACAATTAGTTCGTCGTTACGATAACAAGCGTTACAACTGCAATGCGATTTTGAGAAATTTGTTTGCAATGAAGAAAATACAGGCTGAGTCAGCCAGTGCAATTAAACATTTATTAGATGTTACGTCAACCTGCCTAAACTCATTACAGAATATAGGCATTAGCACGGAGACCTGGGATACGATTATAATTTATCTAGTCGTTTCAAAATTGGACACTGAATCAATGAGACAGTGGGAGCAGCAGCTCAATGTGATCACCGAAGATTTGCCTACCTGGTCACAGCTGAGAGATTATTTAGAGCACAGATTCAGGTCCTTAGAAATGATCGACTACAACGTGATACGTCCAGCACTACCAGCCAAGCCTGTGATGAAACCAAAAGCTTTTCATACAGCAGTTGAGAACAAGCCCAATACTAAAGAAGTTGAGTGTGCAATGTGTAATGAAAAACACTACATTAACCATTGCAAACGTTTTGGACTTATGACACCTAAGGAGAGACAAGAGTTTGTGCAAAACAATCGATTATGTTTTAATTGCCTTTCACCTACTCATTCGGCAATGAAGTGTCGTCTGTCAATGAGCTGCAGGAAATGCGGAAGAAGGCATCATACTATGCTACATTTTGAGAGAGAGAACAACCAGGAGCCTAAACCAGAGAGAAGCGAGCAACCAGTAGTCCCAACGGCGTCACCGAGTGGACCACAACCTGAGAAGAAGAGCACATCACAAGATGACACTAACGTCACGACTACATTTTCCAGAGGGGAGCTACAACCCAACAGCGTGCTACTCGCCACGGCTAGTGTAAAGGTATTTCATTCAAACGGTTGTAAACAATCAATTAGAGCTTTATTAGACCAAGGGTCTCAGGCCTCTTTTGTTACTGAGGCTACTGTTCAGATGCTTGGACTCACACGTAAACCAGTAAGTGGTTGGGTGTCAGGTCTGGGGGATGGTCGTACTAGAATAAAACACACGGTTTCACTGCGCCTGGAATCACGCCATAACTCGGCAAATTCTATTGAAATTAATGCTTATGTATTACATTCTTTGACGTCACTGCTTCCTACAGCCAATCTGAGCACTCCCGAGTGGGACGAAATTTCTAACCTTCCTTTAGCTGATCCTACATATGCAACACCAGGTAAGATTGATATTCTACTAGGTGCAGAGGTCTACAGTGAAATATTACTTGAAGGAATCATTAAGCAATCTGATGGTAAGTTAATGGCACAAAATACTATTTTTGGGTGGATTTTTTCAGGAAAAATGTATTCTGATGTGTCAACAAAAGATAATCTCACTAGTATGCATGTTTATATTAATGAAGACGAGCTACTTAAACAATTTTGGGAGATGGAAAACGAGCCTAACATTATGCAGAAGGAGATGACTAAGAGCGAGAAAGAATGTGAGGATTTTTTTGATTTAACTACATTGAGAGACGATGAAGGGAGATTTATAGTGAGATTACCTTTTGCCACGGATGATCCTAATTGTCAGTATGGTCATTCTAAAGAGAGAGCTATCAAGAGGTTGGAAATTCTAGAGAGAAAGTTATCAAGAGAGCCAAAACTAAGAGGAGAGTATAACAAGGTCATGGAAGAATATTTGAGTTTAAATCATATGATACCAGTTTGCGAGAATGAGTTACAGAATCCTAAGGCGGTCTATCTTCCTCACCATGCAGTAGTGAGAGAGGACAAGGACACGACGAAGGTGAGAGTCGTCTTTGATGCGTCAAGTAAAGGCGATAACAATGTATCATTAAATGATGAACTTCTTGTTGGGCCAAAGTTACAACAAGACCTGAGGCATATCCTAATGAGGTGGAGACATCACAAGATCTGTATTGTTGCTGATATTGTCAAAATGTATAGAATGGTTCGAGTGGCTGAAAAGGACACAGACTTTCAGAGAATCGTTTGGAGGTTTGATCCATCTGAACCCATACAGCATTATAAGCTTTTAAGATTGACATTTGGTACTGCATGTGCGCCATACTTGGCAGTTAAGGCTTTACAGAGACTTGCTGAAGTAGAAGAGGCTAAGTATCCAGTAGCTGCGAGAATAACAAAGCAAGACTACTACATTGATGATTTAATGACTGGAGCTGAAACAGTTGCTGAAGCAGTACAAATACATGACGAGATGAATGATCTAATGAAATCTGGTGGATTCGAGCTTCAAAAATGGAGCAGTAACAATGATGATTTCATAAAACGGATTGAGAAGAATGAAGTAGCCAGTGATAAGCCAACTTCAATCAAACTAAATAATGTGATAAAGGTTTTGGGGCTAAGTTGGAATCGCGAAAGTGATAATTTTGAGTACGTACTTAACTTACCTGAAACAAAAGAGTTTGTCACAAAACGACAAGTATTGTCTGATGTTGCGAGATTATATGATCCTTTAGGTTGGATCGCCCCAGTAGTAGTTAATGCTAAGATTTTCATTCAAAAATTATGGAAATCGGGCCTTGAGTGGGATGATTGCCTAACAGAGGATTTACTTAGCCAGTGGCTTCAATATAGACAAGAGTTGACAGATCTGAAGGAGCTTAAAATACCAAGATGGCTAAATATAACGCGAGTTTCGAGAGTTGAACTACATGTTTTTTCAGACGCTTCAAAGTCAGCCTTTGCAGCAGCAGTATACATTAGAGTCACTGATGAGTCGAACCGAATACATGTTCAGTTAGTAACTGCAAAGACAAAAGTTGCTCCAATTGAAAAAGAGGTATCAATACCGAGGCTTGAACTTTGTGGGTCAACATTGGCAGCTAAGCTAATATTTGAAGTAGCACAAGTAATGAAGATACCTAAAGAGAACTTATATGCTTGGACAGACTCTACGATAGTTCTGGCATGGCTCAAAGGAGGTTCAAGTCGATGGACAACATTTGTGAGCAACAGAGTGTCCACAATATTAAATATTTTGGATTACGAGCAATGGAGACATGTATCTACAGAGACAAACCCTGCGGACTGTGCTTCGCGAGGCTTGCAACCAAAGGAGTTATTACAGCATCCACTGTGGTGGAGAGGACCGCAATGGTTGTCTGAGACTACTGATTATAAGGACAATACAAACGTTGAAGATACACATGAAGAAGAACGGATCAAATCTTTAACTGTTTTATCGAACATTGACGATGAGTTTGTTTGGTCGAAATTTTCATCTTTATCAAAATTATTGAGAGTAATGTCATATGTGAGAAGAATTTTGAATTTAAAGTTACCAAAAATAGAGAGATTGAATTTACCTAAATTTATTACATCAAATGAAATAAATGAGACTTTAATTGCTTGTATTAAACAAGTGCAAGAGCGCGAGTTTGTAGTTGAAATAAAACAGTTAAAGATCCGAGGATGTGTACCTAAAAAGAGCAGTCTGCGCACTCTTTGTCCCTTTTTTGATCAAAGGGGGATACTAAGAGTTGGTGGACGCATAACTCAATCGGACGCATGCTATGATACGAGACATCCAGTGATTATGCCTGCTAAAAGTCATTTTACCAAGCTTTTAATTACTGATGCTCATCATAAGACCTTGCATGGCGGTCCACAGGTTATGTTGAATGTATTGAGAACCAAGTACTGGATTCTACGAGCGAAGGAACGTGTCAAGAAATGTTTCAGAGAATGTACTACTTGTCTAAGGTATTCTACGAAGAAGTCTAATCCATTGATGGGTCTACTTCCAGAGGCGAGACTAAGACCCAGTAAGCCCTTCAAGTCCACAGGCGTGGACTATTGTGGTCCTGTCAATATCAGATTTTCACCAGGTCGAGGAGCGAAGTCATATAAAAGCTACATATGCCTTTTTGTATGTATGGTTACCCGAGCGGTACACCTCGAAGCAGTTACAGATTTGACGTCCAAAGGATTTATTGCCGCTTTCAGGCGATTTACTTCGCGACGAGGTCACTGTCAGGATTTGTTCAGTGATAACGGCACAAATTTTGTTGGCGCAGATAAACAAATGCGAGAAATGTTTGACAGTGCAAATCATCACTTCCTAAGGAGATCGCAGAGCTGCTTACGTTAGAGCGAACAACGTGGCATTTCATACCACCCCACGCACCAAATTTCGGAGGGTTGTGGGAAGCAGGCGTGCGTAGTACAAAAACACATTTACGTAAGGTAGTAGGGAATAGTACTCTTACCTATGAGGAGATGTCCACGGTCCTGGCGCAAGTGGAAGCGTGTTTGAACTCGCGACCGATGTCTTTACTAAGTAACGACCCAAACGACCCTCTCCCCTTGACACCAGGTCACTTTCTGGTAGGTGAGCCATTATTAAATATAGCTGATGATGATTATACTAAGTGTAATGTAGTAGGTTTAGATCGCTGGCGATTGACACAAAAAATTGTTAATGATTTTTGGAAGAGATGGTATAAAGAGTACCTTGTTACTCTAAGTCAAAGATATAAGTGGAATACTAAATGTTCTGAGCCAATTGATGATATTGTAATTTTGAAGGAAGATAATGTTCCACCTGCTAAATGGATTCTTGGTAGAATTGTACAAAAACATACGGGTCCTGATAATATAACTCGTGTCGTATCTATTAAATGTAAAAATGGAGAATTCAAGCGTCCAGTTAGCAAAATCTGTGTCATTACAAAATGAAATCTGTTGTATGTTCTTTTTAATGAATTACAGATTTTATTTACATTTGTTTAAATATTGTTTAAGAATATCTCTGATCGTCCCTTGGGAAATGTTGTCGTGAGCATACGCTATGCTATGCTTGCTAAAATCTTAGTTTTAAGTTTATGTATTATTACATACACAAACCAATGTTCTATCTTATGAGCATGATGTACTTTACTTACCTACATTTAATTATATTACCACCTAATTTATGTACTGATGTTTATTGTTGTTTGTAAGCAAATGAGTGACGTAACGGTGGGCGGCTTGCCGCAGATGATAACAACTATAGGTTGTTACCTTTTTTTTTGTTAAATAATTACTTGTTTAGCATGTTGTGCTTTAAGTTTTTTTTGTTATTTACTACAGAACTTTACTGTTATATTGAGTTTATATACTTACGTACTTTTATGCTACGTTTTTGTTGTTGTTAATGACTTGTACTTTTCTTAAGCTGTCATAAATATGAGTTGTTTTATTAATTAGTTGTATTTAAGTATGTGTAAAGGACTATTGTATGTCCTTTGGTGGGCGGAATGTCCAGTTAAATATTCAAGTTTTCGTTTTAAGAGCTGTCGCTAAGCAAACATATGAGCGAGTACCTATAACTATGTATCTATATCCATACAGTCCACTGTGTTGCAATTTTCTTTGAGTCGCAAATATACAAGCATTCAAATCAGTCGTGTTTTTAATTTAAATAATCCCTGCAAGCAAAACGCAACCCTAACGTATTTGCAAAAAAACGGAAAAATAACTTTTAAAAATTTACAAAAATGCATGGCTTTTTGCAGCCATTATAGATATTTTTATTTTTTATTTTTTTTATCATAAACTAATAAATATTCTTTCGATTGACACATTATAATAGAAATCGGTGAAGCCGTTTGGCTTGTAGAATTTTTCAAAGTTTTTTTTAATGAAGTGGCGCCATCTATTATCCTAAGGGATGAAAGATGCGCTGCTGCGGGTCAAATCGCTTATTTTGGTCCCTACTATCACTGCGCAAAGCGGCTTGCTTCCATCTAAAAGTGCAGCTTTGATTTCATAATTAGTATGACTAAATAGTGCAAACGCTATGCACACGCTTTACCGGTCGGTCCAAATTAGTAAGTACGAATACACTGCTAAATAATTTGTACAATTTGAAACAGCTGTCAATTCGACATGCATATGCTGCACTACCTATTTTTCGTGTGCGGCGTAAGCGCAAGTTAATGACGTCACTGATGACGTCAGACAGCAAACATATCCGCACATTCGCGCATTATGAACCGATTGTGTACATGCTATCTCTACCGATAGCGCATATTTGCGCATTTTGGACCGTAGCATATAATAGTGATAGTCTGGCGGGCTACTTTACGATGTATCTAAACATCTAAAGGTATCTACAGTATTATCAGGCAAGTCTTACCGATGTACCTGCCCAGTTGACAAATTTTAATAGCGCATGAAATAAGCGAAGCGCCAAAGCGACCACTGCACTAGTCTCTCCTCTCATGAGTCTGCTATTCGACTTGGAGCGAGATAGAGAAAGATGGAGTAGCACCAGATTTTGCACTCTTTGACTACCACGCGTGATTGAATTTTAAATAAGTACCAAATTACTTCGGGTTTTGTCGGGGACTCGGTTCTGCTCAGCGCAAACGAAGATTGACGAGCGGAATTATTTTCCTGGCCAACAATCGTGTCGGCGATAAAGTATTCCGACTTCTACCGATGGAGTAGAAGTTGTATGCCAACTAGCTCGTTTCGCCTACTGGCGCGTTTCGCCAACTTGAGCCATTCGCCTACTGCGCCATTCGAAAAAGATTTCTGTGTACAGTTGCACGGATAAAATAATCTTTACTATTAATCTCTATGTTTTAATACAAAAAATATATATTGTTGTCATTATTATTGTCATTCATTTTAGGTAGGTCAAGCGTTAGTACAGTCAGTTTAGTTACAGCAATTTATGTTGACAGGCGGTGTCACAATAACTGAAAATGTCAAGAATGACAGGCGTTGTCAACGGTGACAGGCGGTGACTACATAACAGGCGTTGTCAAAATGACAGGCGTTTTCAAAAGTAACAGACGGTGTCAAAATGACAGAAAATATCAAAGGAGTAAAATTTGTAACATGAAATTATTCCCTGTACACAGCCTGTACAGTGCCTACTTTGCCTGTCACAATTCACCATTGACAACACCTGTCCTCTTTGACATCTGTCATTTTGGCACTACCTGTCACCATTGACAATGCCTGTCATCTTTGACATGATTAATTTTTTTTACAACGGCATCCAACGTTTTGTGAAATATAAAATAGACATTTATTATTTCCCATGTTTCACTTTTATAATTAAGTGTACGTGAAAGAGAAGGGTATGCGAAAGGCGCAGTAGGCGAATGGCTCAAGTTGGCGAAACGCGCCAGTAGGCGAAACGAGCTAGTTGGCATACAACTTCTACTCCTCCTACCGATGACGTTGCCGACATATTTGTCAGCGTGTCTGCGACTTTGATGTGCAGATACATTAAGTGTAACATTCCCCTCAGGCCTGCAGATCAAAACGCCGGACGGATCCATGGCGACGGCGCAGCAGCTGCGCGCCGCCGCGAGCGAGACCCCCGCCCCGTCCGGCGCCGGCGCACCCTCCTTCTACAGCTCCGGCGCCATGAGCGGAGCCAAGATACTAGACCAGGTGCGTGCGGACCATGGGACACAGAACCTGTTGAAATTGCATGGAGACTTTTTAGTTAGAGATGGGAACCTATATCAATTTCACGCGGGCTGTACGTGTACCTACATGCTATTTCTATTCGGCCTCTTTCACTCCGCGACCAAGATAAGCACCTACGCTTTTATGGATTTTCCCCCTCCACAATTCCGCAATCCCTCCACACTCAAATTCAGCGTTATCTTCATAATCATAAGTCTTGACTGAATCTTAAAATTGTTATTGCGACTTGTCATATCGGCATTCCAGGGATTACTCGTGAAGCGTAGATTTTATAAAAAGAAACGTCGCCTTCGGTAAGAATGATCATGTGAATTCGTCTGTACGCCAGCGCAAATATTTTATTAAATAGACTTGTTTATATCTCCGTTCCCTGATTATGAGATTACGGAATTTCGGGAATTCTCGGGAACTATTTTCAATGTGTATATCACACTTTATAATTACAATAACTTTTGAAGTACACAAGATATACTTTCGAAATAAAAAGGACTCGAAAAGAGTTTAATTTACAAAGAATAGTTACAAAGAAAGCTGATAACATTTGATATATAACGTTTTTTATTTTAAATCTCTAATTGCTATAGTTTAGAAAAAAAGAAATATTAAATTTGTAGTACTTAATATTGCAGATCAGTGTAGTTGCTGTAATGTAAGCCATTTTTGCCACAGAAAATGTGTACTAGCCATAGATATATTATAAAAGAACAAGATGCACAATCTCATACAAAATCATAGCAAATTTTTGTCCGAATTGACACATACTTTGTAAACTTTTGCAAAGAGATTGAAATCACTAGACTTTTTTCTGTTATGTTTTCGCGTAATACATATCAATGGAACATATACCTTATTTTCCAGGTATAAAGTTGTAAATACTTCTTACATGTCTTTAAAAAAATATGTATTTTTAAAACAGCATTTTGAAAAAGGAACAAGTTGTCATCTATCAGACGATGACAGGAGTTGTATTTTAGAAAGTCACACGTTCAAATAAGTAGTAGAAAATTTCAAAATTACTTTGGAGATCTTTCGATCATCTTTCTTTCTAATGCTGATTTGAACGTCTGACTTTCAAAAATCGCACCCCGGAACAGAGACAAATGATAAGCCACACAAAATAAGTATGAGTGCTGTAGGTTGATACTAGTACGTGATATTTGACTATTACCAGGCCTGTCTCACTCCACAGCTCAGGTAAGTTTGACAGCCGGACACCTCCGAGGTGTAAATCGCAATAGGTTGCCACTCACCCCTCGGTGGTCACCAAAAAGATTAAAATAAGGTACAGCTTGGCCAAAAACGCCACTGTCGCTTTACATGGCAACACTACACAACAACCTAAACTATTTTGATACTTGCTGTATTTACTCCAAAAGTTTATGCAAAACGTTATCTATATTTAGCTAAATTTAGCTCTGACAGCTGCGAGGCTAGTACGTCAACCCGCGATAGCGACATTTAACATATCCATCTGTAAAATTTAGTATTTTATCTCGTTCGTTCGCGCGCAAATAGAAAGAGAGCGGAAGCGTGATAGCGCTGTATCACGCTATCGCGGGTTGGCGTATCTACTAGCCCCGCAGCTAAATTTTACACCTTGCAGAAATTTTAAATTTATGCAACTGCATGGTTAGCATGGCAGCGAGATATAGAACTATCACACCTTCACTATCTTTCTATTAACCAGCGAGATAAAAGGAATGATATAGCCGTATCACGTGCAACATGCTATGCCTTCTGTATTGTAGAAGAAAATAATGAAAACGCATAATAATATGGAAGTAATAAATACACTTTATATTGCACTTTCAAATTATTTGTTTCTGAATTTTATCAGTATACGTTTGTCATATTTTCGAAGGTCCGATATTTGCATTTCTTCTTTTTACGATTTCCATTTCCTAGCATGGCAGTTTTTTATTTATCGATGCATTCCGGGCGGATTAATTTTGCGGTTTAAATGTTTTCCTGAAAACAATAGGGAAAAACCATAAAAAAGCAATCGAAAAAATGTTTGTCGCAGTTAAGATAAACTAAGCAAAACAAAAAATATCACATGCGAGAATGACATGCGACGGTCAAAATTATGCGGTCGACGCATACCTACTTAAAATATGTACAATTTGGAACCTCGTGCAACCCAAACTCGAAAGGAAATCCCCTAAATGATTATTTTTCAGATGATAACTTACGATAATTGATATAATTTATTGACAACTATTGTTAAAATGCAATATTAGAGTAAATAAATACCTACCATATCAGCTAATCGCTTGTAAATAACATACAATTTGTTCGAAGTTTCGAAGCATGATATACCTCCAAACGTAACAGAAAATAACATACTGAATTACTAGACTAGCACCACTTTTTGTTGCTTTATCCATTTGAAATAATAATAAGGACAAAACTAAAGATTTTACGGTAAATTTTGATTTGAAACGCATAAAACTGCACTCGATGTTTGACATTTTGACGTTTTCCATGATGTTGTCATGATAATGAAAAAAGTTTAGTTCCGTCGTAGAAAAATTATTCGTCTATGACTTGCCGTCATTTTGTGAGTACTGAAAACCCTAGCGATGTCACGCTGTCAGCACGTGAAAGAATGAAAGAAGGAGACTTTGTAAAGGAAGCTGTCATGCCTAATGATTCGGTTCATTTTTGTTTGCACGCCCGCCGTTGTGACAGGTGGTAGGTTATTCGCGAGTTGTACGATAGGACGGGTGCGAATAACTTTGCACCTTATTGCTGTGACGAGAGAGTCGTTATTTATTTAAATCTGTTTTCGAAGTGATCCTTCTGTACGGGTAGTACTAGTATTTATTCTGTGCTATTACACTTAGTCGTATTACGTTTGTTTACAGTCAGAGAGGCAGCGCGATACTGAGGCAAGAGGAGGTACTTTTATTCGTAAAGTACCTCATTTGGGTCTGCCATTTTTCTACCGCTGATTGTGTATCTTGTTCTGTAGGTATAATATATCTATGGTACTAGCATATAAAAGATGAGCGTTTTATTAGTGACTGAACGATAACATAACTTCCCTGCAGGTACAGAAGCGAAAGCTGCTGTGGTCTAACAAGAACAAGTCTGAAGCAGAGGAGGCATCTAAGTGGAGCGGCACCAGGTTCGCGCAGGACAACGACGGCAGACAAGTGTCCAAGTTCATGCGCCTCATGGGCATCAAGGAGCCAGGTAACTGTCTATCATCATAATTCTCTTATTTCGCATTATTTGTGGTCGGCGCAATATGTCATCCTCTTCCATTCATCTATCTTAGCCGTCATTTCAGCACTCACTCCTTTCTTACACATATCATCTTTCAAACAATTCATACCACAGCCATCCATTTTCATACATAACACTCGTCTCCGCATTACAAGCCCTTACCAGGTAACTGTCTATATACCCATTAATGTTGAGCTAGAGTTTCATAGCTGGACAGATATAATATGTAGTATAAACTGTGGTAATACTGGGATTTTTAAGACAGACTGATCTGTGAAAGCCGTCACATCACAATCTTATTTCATCGCAACCGTTCATTCAATCAACTGTTTTGAGTAATTAAAGTCGGTGGTCTGCGCGTACGATGTCGCGGTCGCCTTCCATAAAATTAACTCGTTTATTTTCAATTCTTCCACAGAAAAAGTGAAACCAGAGCCGGACAAAGCGGTAGACCCAATAAAGAAGCAGGAGGAGTTGTTCCAAGCGATGCAGCAGCAGTACGAAGTGGCGCGCGCCACCACGCACACCATGCGAGGCGTCGGCCTCGGCTTCCAGCGGGGACAGTACTAGTGCTAGCCTCGCTGCGATGTCATCTGTTCTGTGACTGCGTGCTTATAAGACTATTTCCTGTGGGGAAGAATTGAGAGGTTTTCTTATTCTCTAAAAATGAGCTCTTATATCTTCAGGTAAAGCTCATTTTAGACTTCTTCCTGTGCGGTGTCTGGTTCACCTTCTATGGAGGGTGATTCTAATGAAGACCTCAGTGTAAAATGATCTGTGACTACGTACTGTCAGACTCCTGTGAGGAAGAATTGAGAGGTTTTCTTATTCTCTAAAAATGAGCTCTAACATCTTCAGGTAAAGCTCATTTTAGGCTTCTACCATGCGAGTCAGCCTCGCCTTCTAATGACGGTGAGCATGAAGTTAGAAGAAAGACCGGAATGTTGTCGATGAAAATTATACTGTATTTCTTCACGATAGAACCTAGAGTTTGGTGTCGGAACCTACTAGAGAATTAATAAACCAGCACCCAGGTTAGAAAGGGATATAATTATCTGATTAGTCCTCTCGAAATTATTAAAAAAAAAACGAGTGCTTGGTCATGGCTTGGTCCGGTCTTTCTACTAAGTTCATAGACAAAATGACAGTAGTGTTTGATAAACAAACCCTTTTTATCCTTTACGCGACTGCGTCGTAAGGAGGGTAATGTTTTTGTGAGTGTAAAATAACTGAATTTAACGGAATATTAATTGTATTATTTAAAATCCAAACCAATAATTTATATTAGTATTGACTTTATTTATTGTCGCTTGAGAGTGAATCGTAACTAACATTTAAAACATTTTTGGGAAATGAGCGTTTTTTTTCGTCAGTTTTTCTGGGGATCGCTAGATGGCGCCATAGTTGTGCCAATTTATATAGAATTTTCAAAATGTGTTTTTTTCATAATTTTTTCATAAAGTTATTCTAAGGGTTTTTTAATTTAAAATGTGCGAGCTAGATTTTACCTATTGCTGCGCAGCATGAGGAACTATTGAAGCGACTTCAGAATTTTCTGTATTCATACAAGATATTGTATTGCAATACTATTGTGTGACTGTGTGGATACCTATACTATACTATACAGGGTGAAATTGATATCATTGGTATCCTTTTATACTAAGAGTCTACCCATCAAACTGAACAACTTTTATTATGGGAGCAAACCGATCGGAGCAAAAAAAATCTGCTGTTGCATACAAATTTAAGTCGAGTAGGCATTGCAGTTTAGAATGGAACAGCTGATTTTTTAGCTGCTCCGATCGGTTTGCTCCCATAGTAAAAGTTGTTTAGTACTTCTTGTTCAGTGTGTTCAGTGTTCTTAATTTAAAAGGATGCTAATGATATCAATTTCACCCTGTATAATTTATCTAAATGTTTCAAATGCGACTTACGAGGTTTTTACGTTATGGACCATTTACAAATAAATAAAGTTTATAATAATATGTGTAGTTATTTCTAATGGATATTTATAGTATAATAAATTAGTGCAGAGACGATCTCTCGCGGCTATGTGTGATATAAACTAATGCTGTTTTTAGTTATAGTTGTAAAACTGATAATCACTGTCATATTATACAGGGTGTACAATAAAATGGGACAGCTACTTAAAGGGGTGCTTCAGACCATCAAACTGAACAACTTTCTCTATGGGACCAATATCGAAATCGCGAAAAAAAAATCTGCTGTCCCATACATTTTAGTCGAGTTATGTTTGCAGTTTTGTATGGTAGAGCGGATTTTTTTTCGCGATTTCGATATTGGTCCCATAGAGAAAGTTGTTCAGTTTGATGGTCTGAAGCACCCCTTTAAGTAGCTGTCCCATTTTATTGTACATCCTGTATTATTTTCCGTTTATTTCTAATTCATATTGTAATTAAGTTACTTTATGTAAAATTTCTACAGGTTTTAATCTTATAATAGAAAGGTGGAGTCATATTTAAAGGGGTGCGCTTGACCATCAAACAGAACACCTTTCATTATGTAGCCAAAATCGAAATCGACACAGAGTCAGCAGTTTTGAAAAAATTACATTTTTTTCGCAATTTCAATGTTGGTTCTAAAGTGAAAGTCAGTTTGATGGTCTGAAGCACTTCCTACATTTTTAAGTTTACGCCTTGTGTAAAATTATTCCTATAATTTCTATAATATGAATAACGGCAGTCAAAATTGTCACAAAAATAAAATAAAAGATTTTAAAACAATATGTTGTTTGTGGTAATGCAGAATGTTAACATTTATGTGTGTAATGTAGTTAGCAGCAGTGGTTATTAGTTTTGTAAGTTAGATAAGTTAATAAACATTATTATTAATTATTTATATGACTTTGATTAAATTTCACACAATACCTATTCTATGTAACTTCCTGAGTTGACCTCTACCATAGTAAAACGTAGTTCCAACATGCCGCGATAGATGGCGATGACGTGAGATGGAGGCGAAGACGGAATATAGGCTTAGCGTCAGCGCATCTAGCGTAGAACTGCACTGGTAGCATGCCAACCCGCGATAGCCGTGCGTGATACGGCTTTATCACGTCTTTTATCTCGTTCTTTTGCGCGAACGAACGAGATAAAAGACGTGATAAAGCCGTATCACGGCTATCGCGGGTTGGCATGCTACCAGTGCAGCTCGAGCATGCGCGAGCGATTTTCATTGATTCAATTGATAATGACCTCTATTCTTATTGAAATAAAGTTGAAAATAGCTTGCAAGGGATTAAATCCTTGTGGCCTCTTCGATTATGCTCGCGTATGCTCCTCGCGCCGGCGAGACACAAAGAGAATGGCGAGACAGGTCCGGCACTTCAAACAACGTTTTAGATTTGACATGATGACGTTCGCACATGCGCACTTTGCGAAAATTGTGCATGACATATGTGTAGGGTTGACTTAACACGCATCGTATGAACTACGTTATACATTTCGTTACTTTTTATAGTTCATTCTGTTATTAAAAATAGTTTTTAAGCTAAAGAATCACAGAAAATGTGAATTTAGCGTTATTTTCCAACGTTTATTTTTACAGTGAGGAGGAAAATAAAATGTATTCTATGTAGCCAAATCCAATGGGTGACTGCATTCCCTTGCTCGGCTTCCCTCAAGTTACCACAGAGAGTGTGAGGGGAGGTGAGGTATCTGAAGTCAGAGGGGGGCGGGGAGTGACCGTTCTGTATGTAGAACTATATACTATTACCTATTCTGTGCCGGCGACGCGAGCATGTGTTCGAGCATACGCCCGTGTCGATGCTTGCGAATGGCGTAGGACTACTGCTATTTTATTATATTTGTTTTTTATAATTATAACAGATTTGCCTAGCTAGTACGCCAACCCGCGATAGCCGTGATACGGCTTTATCACGTCTATTATCTCTTTCGTTTGCGCGCGAACGAGCGAGATAAAAGATGTGATATAGCCATCTTGACTATTAAACTGTAAATTTTTGAAAAAAGAATTTAGTTTGTTTGTTTGGGTGTTTGTTTGTTCGAGTATCACGCAAAAACTACTGAACCGATTTTGATGAAACTTTTTTTGTTTGGTGGCGTAATATTAAATTAAATTAAAAATTAAAATTTCTTTTATTATATCTCAGTAAGAACAGAACATTGAAAACCCTAGCTCCTAATCTAGATACCTGAACCCTAGGAGCTAGTGCCTTCCCAATCAATGCTTAAATCGAAACAATACATAGTACAGAACTTTTTAACAAAAAAGCAGTATTTGTAAAAGAGAATTAAGTAAGTATACAATTATAATTAACTTGATTATTCAAGATAGCATGCAATATCAATAATATTTTTATAGATTTTTATTAATTTGATTAAGTATTACAATTTATTAATTAATCAATAAGCTTTAGAATAGCGTGTTTCAGTGTGTGAGGGGTGTGTGTGTGTGTGTGTGTGTGTGTGGATGGGGGTGGTGTGTGGGCTGTGTGTGTGGAGGGTGTGTACGTGAGTGAGTGCCTGTGTTAGTGAGTTGACCTAGCCCTGCGACGAAGTCCTGGGGTCGGTTATGATATCACTAGGTTAGTGTGTCTGGTCTAGGGTTTTATCATTGCGGTATGCGTAGAATTCCTTCCGTTTCGGCATAGCTTAAGCCTGTAAGTTTTAGTTTTTCGGTAGTTTTAAGGGAGTGCCTACTCATTTTGGTAATGTTAGGTTCTTCTTTGTTAAAATGTTGGTACAGGAATGAGGCCAAGAAAGCAAATTGATGAATATCTGACTTAAAATCTGGTATATAATTTATGCGGACGAAGTCGCGGGTAAAAGCTCGTATCTTATATTACTCTTGGCCATATCACGGCTATCGCGCGCTGGCGTACTAGGTCGGTCATCCATGTTTCGTCAACGCCATCTATCGAGCCATTTGGAACTACTTTTTTAATCGCTTTCGAAAAATCCTCAGAGAAAGGATCTTTAGCTAGAGGGAAAATCCCTCAGACTAAGGAACAAATCCCTCATTTTATTTTTACTCAAAAGATTCGAATCGATGAATCATCTGTGTCAGGCCTGTGTCTCTGGTGCTAGGGTTGAGACTAGTTACTTAAATATTACTCTTTGGACTAGTTCTGTAAAATGAATAGATCATTGCATTAAAATTGATGAGACTAACATTCGATCCCCAAAAATTTATTCTAATTGTAGAATGAGAATTACTAGAAAAGGTTTTAAAATTATGATAGTCGCGAAAACGAGACAGCAACGCTGATCGTATTGAGTGAGCAAGAGAAGAGAAAATCTTTGGTGCCTTTCTGCGTATGCGTTATTTTTGGTGACTAAGTTGAAATTGCTTACAAAATCTTGCAACTTAGGAAAAGAACGGTTTTGCATAATATTTTTGACATTTATTTTTACTCTTTTCTAGTATACCTAGCCTACGCAGCCAGCGAATCTATAAAAATTGAGGAGTTTTCTGACAACTAATAAAATGTAGTTCCATCATACCATAGATGGCGTTGACTCGAGATGGAGGTGAAGATAGAAATTTAGGAAAAAATTAAGCAAAAAATTCATGTCAATAACTCATCCGTTGACACATTTTATTTATATTTTATTATCTTTAAGGTCCACGTTCCGTCAATGTCATTTATCGAACCATTTGGAACTACTTTTTCTTTTTTAAATCAAAAGAGTCGAATCGATGAATCACCTGTATGACTGTTGCTAGTGCTAAAGTTGAGAATAGTTCTAAAGAATGAACTGATCATTGAAATTATTCTTTTGTATATGAGATTTCCCCTAAGTAAAAAAAATGCATTCTAATCTTGCTTGGTTCTAGTCTAATTCTAATCCTAGAAGCTTAGATAATATTATTGTCTTTCTTCATGTTCTAAAAGCTAGCATAGGGTTTTAGTCTATCTATTTGAGAGTAACATAACGGTAAATAACAGTGATTTATAACGTTATAACGAACTCTTATAACGACATTGAAATTGTGGAACGTCACTAAAGTTAAAAACAAATTGCGGGATTCACCGAATTTGCTAAAAATTTTTAATTTTGGATAAATTGTTATCTACCTTATTTCTTGAGCGGTCATTGAATTAAAGATAACGAATTTTATTTAACTGTTGCAAGTGAGAAGTTCCGTTAGTAATTAGATTTTATGAAACGGTGACTAAGGTTACTTGAAAGCAATTTTTTTAGTTTCAAATTTCTTCCTGCAACTTTATAATTGCAGAAGATGGATGAGGAAGAGACAAAATCGTGCCCTAATTGGTAAGTTTCCTTTCGCTTTCATTACTAATGTTGTGTCAATATTTATCCTATTTATATCTACGTACGCTGGCGAGTTATTTTTAGATATTATATGGAGCAACGCAAATGTACAGCTGTTAATTTCATTTCTCGGTTGTTTACCTTTCAGCGAAACGATTTGTTGCAAAGAAGTGCTCGTAATTTGATTACAGTATTCTTTACACCTCTTAAGAGAGCTCAGAATGTATGTTTTGTTAAAAACTTTTAAATCTTTTTAGGGTTCCGTACCCAAAGGGTTAAAACGGGACCCCATTCACAAGCTTACGCTGTCCGTCCTTCCGTCCGTCCGTTCGACCGTCCATCCGTTTGACTATCCGTCCGTTCGACCGTCCGTCTGTCCGTCTGTCCGTCTGTCCTACTTATTTAGGGCTGTGAGAGGGAGGTTACACGGTCAGTATTTCCATCAGTCTGGACCATCATTCTGTCAGTCCGTCAGTCTCCCATCATTCTGACCAGACTGATGGACCAGAATGACGAAATACTGAACGTGTAACCTCCCTCTAACTTTTGAACTGTAACAGCTAGACAGTTGAAATTTTCACACAATTCAACATAGACGTGCGTACGTGCGTGCGTACATGTGCGTTATTATTGGCTTATTTGCTAATAAATAATAAAAATATCACAAAGTTAAAAATTAAGGGGGGTCCTCATACAAGAAACTATACTCCATTTCAAATAGCAATTAAATTTTAAGGCTATTTTGAATTACAGAAACAGTGATTTGAAACACTTCCTCTCACTTATTCTTAGAACAGCTTTAGTAACGTCCAAGATATATCGGATATCTTTCTGATAAATAAATTATATTCGCTAATCAGAAATGACCAGAAAGCAATATAGGAATCGGAAAGTTTTGTCGTCCTTATTTGAAATGAAGTATAGTTTTTATCAATGTTTTTTTCTTCTGGCTCTATCATAAAAACGGTCATACATACAAGAGTCAAACTTGATGTGATTATAGAGTATACCTAAAAACCATAAAGTATAGAGGAACTTACAGCTGAGAGAGCGAGATGTACCTACCGGTGCCACTGTATAATAGAAAGAGATACGTGACGCGAGGCAATAGAACTGTTTTTGGGAACTTGTCGGCACAATCGACAGGGTAAATATTCGTGCTCTGTGAATAATTAGTGAATCTAAAGTGAAATCGTAGATTATTTTGTGAAATACACTAACACTATTTCATTAAATTACCTACGATTTCACGTTAGATTCGCAATTATACACATAACTCGAAGTTTTAGGAGCCGATAAGTGCCGACAAATTCACAAAAAACGGTTTCATTTGACAACTCATGTCAGTTACTCTATTCCGACAGGTATAATAACTTTATGCTAAAAACAGAAGAATATAAATTATATTCATATGGATATCCTTTGAACCTTTCAATATGCTAAGGTTAGCCTTGCTACACTGCACCTCACTGCACTGTTAACACATTCTTATAGTCTGTCCAACATAGGATGGTGATTTTGACAGATCGTTTTAGAGCGATTATTTTACTTTCTGAAAATGTTTGAGCCGTAAACCCTTTAATTTTATGTTAAATGTTAATTAATCTTGTATATTTTTAGTGTATTATCTAAACTATTATAAAACTGTAACAGAAGTGTGTCTGTACATTGAAGATATTTACAAAAAAAAGATTACGATATGATTTTTAGATGTCCCTGATTCCAAATCACCAATTTTTGAATTTTTTGTCTGTCTGTTTGTTTGTTTGTTTGTTCGTTTGTTTGTTTGTTTGGGTGTATGTTTGTTCGAGTATCACGCAAAAACTACTGAACCGATTTTGATGAAACATTTTTTGTTTGATAGCTTATCATCTGACTTAAAATCTGGTATACATATAATTTATGCGGACGAAGTCGCGGGAAAAAGCTCGTAATTTATAAAGCTTTGACGGCTCAAACAGCTTTAAAAAGTAAAATGAAATCTCGAAAACCGCCTGTCAAAATTACCAAGCCATCTTGGACGAACTATAGCTTATGACCTGCCTCATAGATCTGCAATAATATGGTTTACATGCTCAAGAACATGCTTAGCACGGGCAGATGGACTTAGAAATATCACATTCCGGCAGAGTTAAGCACACCATTGTGTTTCATACTTTGAAACAAGCAGCAAATGTGTTAAAAATTTACCTATTTGTCTCCATGTTTAGTTCAGACCAATTCAAATGGGATTATAATTAACGAGCTTTTAAAACTCGCGACTTCGTCCGCATAAATTATATACCAGATATTAAGTCAGATGTTACGCTACCAAACAAAAAAAGTTTCATCAAAATCGGTTCAGTAGTTTTTGCGTGATACTCGAACAAACAAACACCCAAACAAACAAACTAAATTCTTTTTTCAAAGGACATCTGGCACATAATACCAAAAAATGTATAACCGTCCTTCTATTTTTGTTATGGACTATGGAACACTAGAAACTAACTGCAGGCATTAGTTTATTTTATAATGATTTATTAGTTTTTATCATTTTTATATCAAAAAAACATTGTGCTTGCAACACATCCTACCAACTCCTACTAAACAACATTGACAGCCATTTTGGGGTTGCTGCTTTTTTATAATTTATTAATAATAAATGATTAAATAACTCGTTAAATAAAAATAAATGATACTATCTGAGTCGTTTTTATAAAACCTCATAATTTATTACACATTTGACTTCAGTCAAAACTTCTTCAGTCAATACATTTTAGTGTATTTTTTCAAGGGAGAGCGGCGGTTGTCCTTAACAGTTTTATAATTAGTCAAGATCAAGATATTAGTAAACATCTGTTTGGATAATACAGTTTATAATAAAGAATATTATACAGCAAGCGAGAGATCCCGGCGGTGAACTTCACAATCCACTCGGTGCACTGCGCGCGCAACATCCGCGTGTGTCCGGTCTGCAAGGAGCCCGTGCCACAGGCAGAGTTGGAGGAACACCACGAGAAGCTGCACAAGCTCTGTGAGTTTTATTTATGGCTTATTTTATTAGACATATACAAAATAATCTATGGAGGTGCTACTGGGTATGTTCCTAAAGTCAAAAGGGAATATCTTCCGCCAGGCTAGGTGTGAAGCCTGGAGACCGGCTATGGTCTCCTCTAAAATCTGCCATGAAGGGTGGGGTACCAAACCACATCCTGGCTTCCTCTGCGGTGCAGTGCCGCAATGCACCATTCAGCTTGACTGTATTAACATGGCCCAGTCTGCCATTAACCTAGTAGTATATTTAAAATAATTTGAGAATTTAAAATATTTCAAGTAATGATAATTGGCTGATCGAATTTATTGATTTTACATGTATGCCATGTTAGCTTAACCAAATTAAAGATTGAAAAAGTAGGGTGGCGAGCGGGATTCGAACCCACGACCTGCCTATCCGGGGCATGCTCCTCTCCAACAGAGTTGTCGGCGCCCCGCGGGCCACGACAAAATTATCAATACAGGGTGTAAAAAGACTACTCCCGAAAACTGAAACTATGGATTCAGACCATGATACCTAACACTTTGGCACTGAAATTTATTTTTTTTATTTTCACAAATTTAATTTTTTTTCGGGTCTTTATTTCTACAATTATGAACATTAAAGCCTACCAGTGACATAATGCAATACAATTTTAATTGTTAAACACAAGCATTTCGAAAATAGCAAAAATCCGCAATGTAAAACGCACTCATCAAACTCGTCGCCAAGCTACGGTCGCGCGCCACACAGCTGTTAAGCTGTAAGGTCACTGCCCGCTCACCCGAGCGAGTGGGCAGTGACCTAACAGCTGAGTGGCGCGCGACCGTGACTACCGAGTCTACCGAGAGTCGGAGATAACATAACCGCAAACGGTCGTGTGACGTAGTGTTACGACAGCAGCGTGTTGTACGCTTTACATTGCGTGGCAAGAAAATGGAAAAATCACGAATAATTTTTTTTAAAAGGTTAGCGCCATTAATTTTTATATAGGTTCAGTGATATGTTCTTAAAGTTTTCGGGAGATGTCTTTTTACACCCTGTATATATGGGACGTCAGTAGTTTGAATGAACTCTGGTAGATGGCACTGACGTCCCTTAAAGACGATAATATAGATTGAAAAATTCGTCGTGGCCTGCGGGGCGCCGACAGCTCTGTTGGAGAGGAGCATGCCCCGGATAGGCAGGTCGTGGGTTTGAATCCCGCTCGCCGCCCGACTTTTTCAATCTTTTATTTGATAATTGGCTGGTCTTCTTCAAAAGAAACTTTATCTCTTCTCCCCAATGAAATTCTGTTTGCTTCTCTTATCAACACATATTTTTTTGCTACATCAGTACCATGCAAGCAGTGTGGAGAGATGGTGTGTGGGAGCGACTTGGAAGACCATCTCCGGGACTCCTGCGGGCACACCGTCAAGTCTTGCAGGTATGCTCATAAAGCTATGTACGACTTAAAGTTTATCCAGAATCAATAAGTCAATAATTGAACAAGGAAACACACGAATTTGTAAAAAAACAACTTTACTATCAAATTGGCCTAATAAGACGAAAGAGGCATATCCAAAAATGAACTAATAATGATTAAGCAGGGTGTAGGGGCAGGCCTCTGAATACTGAAACTATACATTCTAAAATAAACTCTTAGGTTGGTCGGTTGGTCAGGTTATACCTTCATTTGGCCAATAGAAGTCATTTTGTTTAATGAGTCATTGGCCCCGATTCGGACTGTGCCACGACTTAACTTAACTAAATAAATTCCTGTCACTTTCTAAAATAAGATTAAGAAAAGAGACAGAAAACCAACAGCTGACTTTAGTGCTGTCAAAGTGATGTTACACACCCAAAATAAGATGCCATCATAATGTACGCCATCTTATTTAAAGCGTTTTTGGGCGTTTAACGTCACTATGGCAGCACTAAAGTCAGCTGTTGGTTTTCTGTCTCTTTTCTTAATCTTATTTTAGAAAGTGACAGGAATAAATTTAGTTAAGTTTAGTCGTGGCACAGTCCGAATCGAGGCCATTAATGGCTTAAGTTAAACTTCAGAAGAGATGGATGGATTGTGTGAAGGATGATGATGTGAAGAAAGGAGTGAGCGCTAAAATGACTGTTAAGAGAGATGAATGGAAGAGGATGACTTATTGCGCCGATCACAAATAATGCGAAATGGATAAGAGAATGATAATGAGCATGTTATTGTAGTAAAACAAAGACGAGAAAATTAAATTGAAGGTACTGTGAATTGGAACTGCCTCGTCGCAAGCTGCCGGCCCACGAGAACTACTGCGGGGTCAGGACCGAGCAGTGCCCCGACTGTTTGGAGTGGGTTATGATCAAGTACCGCAGACTGCATCTTGACTCCAACCACGGCTTCCTGAGGCTCGACGATGGTAAGCAACTCATTTATCATTATGCCCACACTTCACTCTCGCCGAGAACTTTCAAGGAAAATTACTATGGCTTACGTCGCCACGAGAACAATGAAGGGCATCCACACTCTCGTTTTGGGCCTGTCTCGCCCTTTTCTCGGCGAGAATGAAGAGCCGGCATTAGAACTTGCAAATATTATCGAGGCCTGCGTGTAACAGGCTTCGTCAAAGAAAAAATATATCACTCAGATCCACAACTCGTTTCGTCAATAAATACATCCTCCATCTGCACCAAACTTCACTTCACATTAGTGACTTCGTGGTTCAAATGTACCAACGTTTCTTCCCATGTGTGACGTAAGAGGCGAATAAGGGATATGGTTTCTTATGCAGTGATTTATGGGCGAAAGGCCAGCCACCTATCACCACTTGACATGTCTTGATATAGGCATGTAATTTAGGGTTGAATCATCTGCCAGCACTGCATCGCATATTTCCGTCGCTCCATCCCTTTCTGTCACTTAGGAACGTCATTTGCTACGGCGAGACAGATACCGGGAATGCGATCGCACGCGACAATACTGGCAGTGCTCCGATCTTGTTCGCTCTAGCCAATGACATTCCTGAGCGACAGAAAATGATAGAGCGTGAAAAAATGTGATGCGGTGCTGTCAGATATGTCTCAACCCTTTCAGTGTATTCCTGCCTGACCTATGACGTTATCGCGGACGAGGTCTTGTATAAGTACTAAAATAATGTTACCTTTATTCCTAGATCCCATACCACAACCGAAAAAAGAAACTCCAAGAGCGACCATACCAAAAACGAATAACGTGCCAAAACCGACAAATATTCCACTGCCGTCAACCAGCAACGGAATCATCAAAAATATTAACCAAGAAAACCAATCCAGAAACTATAACTCCACAAATGGATCTAACCCAAGGAACTACAACAGCTCAATATACAATGGTGGAGCGAGCTCTTCAAGTTTCAGCAATGATGACGGAGCCATGGCCAGCGTATCGAGACCCCAGAGTGTTCACAATAGTATAGCTAAGGCGCCGTTGAAGAGGACCAATGATCAGCCACAAATTAATACGGATGTGGCGGCTGTTAGCAAAGTTAATAAAGATTTGTAAGTACCTCATTGTTTCTATAGCATTTCTGTTCAGAATCATCTGGTGTCCATCCACTGCAAGGTATAAAGATGGAATAGACAGAATAATTCAGATTGTGGCTCACACTGAATTCTTACGACAATTTTGTAATTATTCGTCTTTCAATGTGGGGCGTTATGTTTGTTACCAAGCAGTTTAGAATAGGACACAAACAACAAGTTGATCAACAATGAAAAGAATAGAGGAATATTTGAACAGATTAACTGACATGACAACTGACACTGATTGACTGTGGGCCTAGCAGTGAGTCGACATAAGCAGATTTGATTGATGGATTGATGAAAAAACATAAGATAACCTTTAAATTCTTGTTCACAATCCGAAAATTACTAAACAGAGACAGAGGCCATTTAAAGAGGCAATGCGGCCAGCCTCCTTCCTCGAGTGGGTACTTTGGAGGATAATTTTTTTATTTATAATTTGTTTAGTGGTTTGTTTCTAAGATTTTAACGATTTCCTGGTATTGTTTTTATTGTGATTGCAAAATAGATTAATTTAATATCAATACAGGTGTTTATTATTTCACAAATCCTTAGAAATAATTCCATAATTCGCAGACCAATATCCCGTGGTGCAGTAAAGAAACGTCCAGCCCCAAAGCCGCCAGCGCGTGAACCACCTGCCGACCCCAAACGAGACCTCGCCTTCCAGAGCGCTCTACAGCGGCACCAGCGAGAGGAGAGAGCCCGGCAGGAGCAGAGCGCCTACAATCTGTCCGTGGGTGAGTTGTGACTAATAGAGCGTGCACTGAATGAGACCTCGCCTACCAGAGCGCTCTACAGAGAGCGCCAGGCAGGAGCAGAGCGCCTACAATCTGTCCGTGGGTGAGTTGAAACTAATAGAGCGTGCACTGAACGAGACCTCGCCTACCATAGCGCTCTACAGAGAGCGCCAGGCAGGAGCAGAGCGCCTACAATCTGTCCGTGGGTGAGTTGTGACTAATAGAGCGTGCACTGGACGAGACCTCGCCTTCCAGAGCGCTCTACAGCGGCACCAGCGAGAGGAGAGGGCCCGGCAGGAGCAGAGCGACTACAATCTGTCCGTGGGTGAGTTGTGACTAATAGAGCGTGCACTGGACGAGACCTCGCCTTCCAGAGCGCTCTACAGCGGCACCAGCGAGAGGAGAGGGCCCGGCAGGAGCAGAGCGCCTACAATCTGTCCGTGGGTGAGTTGTGACTAATAGAGCGTGCACTGAATGAGACCTTGCCTACCAGAGCGCTTTACAGCGGCACCAGCGAGAGGATAGGGCCCGGCAGGAGCAGAGCTTCTAAAATCTGTCCGTGGGTGAGTTGTCACTAAATAGAGTGTGCACTGGACGAGACCTCGTCCACCAGAGCGCTCTACAGAGAGGGCCAGGCAGGAGCAGAGCGCTTACAAAGAACGAGACCTTGCCTACCAGAGCGTTCTACAGAAGGGTACCAAATTATACGTCAAAATATCTAGTAATAAATATCTTGGACAATGTCACACAAATTATCTAGTCACATTTAAAGTACCAGAATCTAGCCTGGACTTGTATTATGATAACTAGACAACGATATAGAATACATATATAAATACAAACATCCATGACTCGGGTACAAATATTCATATTTATCATACAAATATTTGTCCCTTACGGGATTCGAACCCGCGACCCTCGGCACAGCAGGCAGGTTCACTACTGACTGTGCTACCGGGCTGTCAAACCGTGAGACTTACTAGAAATGAAAGTAAATTTTCTGAGCAGGCTTTAAGTTCTTTACCAGCAATTAACACTTTCTCTGCGACCTTCATCGTACTACAAATGGGCAGCGAACAACCCACGTTCTATTCACTTTCTATCCAGTTCTATTGCATTTTACCTGTGCTCATGACCTATCGCGTGAGTCACCGAAAACCCACGAGGTGTGTCCTGTGCCCACGAGATGACGGACGTGGTTGACAATCGATTGGCCACGTTGATTGACAATTTCGAATCTACTATTTTTAGTTACCTAAGCTACCTCTTTTACGTAGTTGATTTGGTTCATAATATTGGAACACTAATCAATATTTCTTAGCGTATATTGGCAATTCAACTCGCGGGCAAGGAGTCAGCGCCATCTAGGAGACGGGATTTTGAGCTTTTTCTGACGTATGCTACTTAGTATGGAGTATAGCACTTTTCTTTCACTCTATGCTATTACTTACTTGAACATCCAGTATATTTTGTACTTCTGGTTAAAACATAGTAACTCGTCAGGTCTACCGCCGGTGCTGAGCGCCGCAGCTAAGCTGGAGAAGCTTCGCAAGATGGACGCTCTGCACAACCGCGAGGTGGAGGACACTGACTACAAGAACAAGCTGCAGGGTCGCGTGTGGATGCCGCCTGATATACCCATAGGTATGGAGGTTATAGTAACTCAGGTCTACCTGATGCTGAGCCTGCGGCTAAGCTTCGCAAGATGGACGCGCTGCACAACCGCGAGGTGGAGGACACTGACTACAAGAACAAGCTGCAGGGTCGCGTGTGGATGCCGCCTGATATACCCATAGGTATGGAGGTTATAGTAACTCAGGTCTACCTGATGCTGAGCCCGCGGCTAAGCTTCGCAAGATGGACGCGCTGCACAACCGCGAGGTGGAGGACACTGACTACAAGAAAAAGCTGCAGGGTCGCGTTTGGATGCCGACAGATATACCCATAGGTACGCTGGTGATATTTACATTATATAGATTTCCTACTTTCCTTATAGCTTAGCGCTCTCACTGATAAGCGACACTTTGCGGTCGCCGCGTGTCGCGGAGGGTCATATGTATATATAAGGCGTAAAATGTATAAGCGCGACGCTCTGCGACCCACCGCGACAGCAAAGTGTCGCTCGTCTGTAAGACCCCTTATAAATAACAATAAAAACGTTTTACTAAGGACAACAAAGATAGTGTTAGCAGAAATAAGACTTGGTGATCCAGATTAAGTTGTTTTCGCGCCCTTTTCGCTATTATCCAACTTTGCATCCTTTGATTACTAAACGATTTCGTACTGTAAGGCTCACTTTATTTTAATCCATACCTTTTCTTACAAAACCCTAACTATCAAACCCACAGGCAACGTCCTAGGCTCATCCTCCGACCACAACTCCAACGCGAACCTCGAAGCATCCCGCCGTCGGAACCAGCCGACGCGACCACCTCAAGAAGACCTCCGACCAGCTCAACAAGACCTCTCCGAGTTCCGCGACCTGAAGCCGATGAGTCCGCAGCAGTTCATGGAGCGGTTCAACGAGCTGCGGCTGCGGAAGGGCGCGGGGGAGAGGGAGGACAGGTTCAGTGAGATCAAGAGCTCGCTCCGTGAACTGCGGAGGGGGCTGAATGAGGTGAGATTGTTTTTCTATCTACAAAGTGTTTACAAAATAAAATCGGTCAAGTGCGAGTCGGGGTACTCGCGCACCAAGGGTTCCGTACGACAACCACCAATATTAATGTAAGTTTGACGCTTGTATTTATTACCGTTTTTACCATAGAGCGAGAAGAAAAAACTTTGATAAAAACTAGTTCTTTGTATAATTATTAACTTTTTGAAATTTTTGTTATTTGTTAACAAATCCGCCGTATAACGCATCTAGTACGATTCAAAAGTTACAGCCCTAAATAGGTAGGACAGACAGATGGATAGATGGACAACATAGGCTTAGTAATAGGGTCCCGTTTTCACCCTTTGTGTACGGAACCCTAAAATCCCCAGTAATATTTAAAGGGCTGTCCGATGATACATTTGAGTCTAATCGATGCTGCAGTTTTTTATGAAACAGCATATTTTTTATTTTTTCTCAATATTGGCTCGAGAATCGCAATAAATGAAATTAAACATTATTTTTTTAAATTAATTGTTTAAAAACTGTCTGGACTTACTGAATTACTGTTTGACAGTACGATAATTATAACAGTGTGAATTTGTAGGGACATTTTCACTATTATTTTGGGATTAGCACAGCCGGCAGCCAGCAAACGTGTATATTTAGAAATGTTATACACGATTAGGGTTGCCAAACGTCCCGCGAGAGGCGGAACGTCCCGTTTCTAGACCCTTAGAGGATGCGTCCCGCGAATGATGTGTGCGGGACGCCAATTGTCCCGTTTTCTGGCTAATCTTTCGAGCAGAAGTAGATGTTGATAGAATAATAATAAGGGCGAAAAACTGTTAATCAATGTTTATTAATAAAGAAAACGAATACAGTACGTGACGCAGCACACAAGTGTCAGACGAGAGAGAGCGCCTGACAGTTCTGTATATTTAGTGTTGCAAGTAATTGCGAACGCAATTTGTGAAGGCGTCCATACTTTCATCATCCTCTCCTGGACGCGAACGGTTTAGACCCATTGCTGAGGAGAAAGCTTCGTGCTTAGGTCGGTGGAGACCTTTCGTAAAAGCATCGGCGACCATGTCTTGAGTGCATCTGTATTTAACTGCGACTTGACGAGCGGTGATCGTCTCTCGCACAAAATGGTACCGAATGTCGATATGTTTACTACGAGCATGGTACATGGAGTTTCCTGAAAGACTAATCGCACTCTGATTATCGCAATACAATGTGATAGGATTACCTTTGCATGTAGGCCAAAACTCTTCTTCCAGCTGTTTTAACCACAGTGCCTCTTGAATTGCAGAGGCCAATGACATATATTCAGCTTCGGTACTGGATAACGCTATGGTTTGTTGTTTCTTTGAAGCCCAGCTTATTGCTGCTCCCTGAAATAGAAATATATATCCCGTGCAGGACCTTCGATCTTCACTGTCATTTGCCCAGTCTGCATCACAATAGCCAAAAATATTTACATCATGGTTTCTCTTGTATGTAAGTTTTAAGTTTATTGTAGCCTTCAGGTACCTTAAAATTCGTTTAACGGCTGTCCAGTGTTCATTATTTGGCTGATTGTTATATCTACTCAAAGAATTTACTATAAAAGCTATATCTGGTCTAGTGCCCTGCGATAAGTACAGCAAGCATCCAATGACTTCCTGATATGGAATGCCCGTTAGGACTTTGTGTTGATCTTCAGTTCTTTTCAGCTTGATATTTGCATCACAGGGTGTCCATACCGGCTTACAGTTGTTCATCCCAAATCGGGTAAGTATCTTTTGGATATATAGAGATTGATCTATAGATATCTCATTACTGTTTTCTTGAGAAATTCGAAATCCAATGCATTGCTTAGCTGTTCCCAAATCCTTCATACTGAATTTTACTTTCAGTTTTTCTTTGATGATCAGGGCTGTTTCTTCATTATTAAAGAAGTAGAGCAGGTCATCAACGTACACCGCTATGAATAGAATATCACTTTCATTTAATATACGGTGGTAGATGCAGGGGTCCACATTGGAACGAGTCATTCCTATCTCAATCAGAGCAGTATTCAATTTCTTATTCCATTGTCTACTGGCTTGCTTCAACCCATATATGGACTTGTTCAATCTACATACTTTATTACCTTCTTTATAGTCAGGTGGTGTAGTCATATATATTTCTTCATCAATTTCTCCTTGTAAAAAGGCTGTAACAGCATCCATTTGATGTATTTGAAGTTGGTACTTTGCTGCTAAGCCAATTAAATACCTTATAGAAGAATAGCGGACGACAGGAGCATATACTTCGTGGTAGTCGATACCCTTGACCTGCTTATATCCTTTTATTAAAAGTCTAGCTTTATAGCGTGTTATGGATCCATTTTCGTCTGTCTTTGTTTTAAATACCCACTTGCAGGGAATTGCTAATTTTCCTTCTGGTAAGTCTACTAATGACCATGTATTATTTTGTAGTAATGATTGATATTCTTCATTCATCGCTCTTTTCCACTCATTTGCCATGTTGCTGTTCAGCGCTTCACTCAGGCTTTGTGGATCACTGTTAAGCAGACTCATTGTTGACTCACCATTCATACACATAAATGATGTGGGACTTTGACAATTTTCATACAATTCCTGTCGACGCGGATGTGGTCTCAAAACTCTGGTTGATTCTGACGGAGAGTCAAGTGCTTCATCCGGTGAGTATGTTTTATCATGAACATCTTCATATTGAGTGGAGCTGGAGTCATCTGAAAATGATTCGGAAGATCTATGTGAAGTAAGCTGCGTTTCAGGAGTCTCATCACGATGGTTTTGTGTTTCAGGTTCTATGTTTTCTTCAAATACCTCTGCACGGATCGGTAAGTCCCCTGTTTTCTTTTCTATTACTTTCTTTTTACTTTCATTTGTATTTTTGCATGAACATAATTCATTTTTCTTCTCAATAATATTTTCTTTTTTATTTTCAGGGATGTCATCAACTTTATACCTTTGTACTGAGGCCTCTAGGAATACTACATCTCTACTGACAATAGCATTTTTTGTTTTCATATCTATGAATCGATAACCTTTCGTACAGTCACTGTAGCCAACGAAAATTAACTTACGTGACTTGGCGTCAAGCTTCGTCCTGATCTCTTTAGGTATATGTACCATTGCATCACACCCGAAGATCCTCATGTGACTTAAATTAGGCTTCTCTCCAGTCCACACCTCATGCGGAGTCACGTCTGATAGGGCACGAGTGGGCGAGCGGTTTACTATGTATGCAGCTGTGGAGACCGCTTCAGCCCAGAAGGTGTTCTGTAATTTAGCATTTAAAATCATACATTTAGCACGCTCTATTAAGGTTCTGTTCATTCGTTCACTGAGACCATTTTGTTCTGGGGTGTAAGTATTGGATGTTTGATGCAATATTCCATTATTTTTCAGGTAAGTTTTAAAGCTATTGTTCAAGTACTCCTTGCCATTATCTCTTCTTAAAACTTTAATTTTTTTATTCAACTCATTCTCAACTCGGTTTTTAAATTCCACGAATTTGTCAAAAACTTCAACCTTACTTTTTAAAATATAAACATGTACTCTGCGTGAAAAATCGTCAATGAAAGTCACAAAATACCTGGCTCCTCCAATGGAAACATCCTTCATTGGTCCACAGACATCGGAGTGGATTAGTTCCAGTAGGGCGGTAGCACGGGAGCCTTCACCTGGGAATGGTTGTCTGGCCTGCTTGCCCTCGAGACAAGTTATACAAATACAGCTCTTCGGTTTTGGTGACAACTGGACACCTTCTGCACAATCTGGCATTTTATTTATATCTGTGAAATTTAGGTGACCCATTCGTTGATGCCACAGGTAAGTATCATCATCCGTCTTGGCTATCATGGCTTGTACTTCTTCAGTTGGACACACATTTAACTTGTAGGTATCATTTATGAGATTTGCTTTCACAACCAATCTGTTTTCCTGATTATAAATTTGACAGCCGTTCTCATTAAACATTACTTTGCAGCCACTTTTAATTATCTTGCTTACTGACAGCAAATTAGCTGACAACTCTGGTACAAATAATACATTCTTCACCTGTATAGCTTCGGTGCTGCCATCTTTTGTTAATACCTTTAGTGTAACATTTCCACAGCATTCAACTTTTAATACTTTGTTGTCGGCTATTCTTATGCTCGGTACAGGTGGAGCCGTGACGTCACTGAGCCAGTCCCGGTGCATAGTCATATGCATGGAGGCGCCGGAGTCTACGTACCAGTTTACGGAGTCGTTCATCGACGATGCTGAAAACGCAGCTATAAACCCAGTCTTATCATCATTGTCAGCATGTACTTTTTTGAACCAACAGTTTTTGCTCACATGCCCGTACTTATTGCAGTTGTAGCACCTTGGGCCCTTTCTCTGATTCTGCTGGTCATTTTTGTTTGAATTATATTTTGTGTTTGTATAAAGTGCGGTAGTGTCTGATGTCTTTACTTCTTGAAGCAATTTATTTTTCACCAGATCGGCACTGATCTTCATACCGGAACTTTCCAAACCCATTATCATGGGCTTGTACATCTCAGGCAAGCCTGCTAGCATCAGCGTACCTAGCCACTCATCGTCTATACTGAATTTTATATTTCTCAACTTGTGTGCCGCCGTCATTATTTTGTTTACATAGTCTTCTACCGTTGTACTGTTTTCCAAATTGGTATTTACCAGTTCTCTCAACAATCCAACTTTTCGAGTTAATCCACTGTCTTCAAATGCCCTTGTCAAGTTCTCCCAAACCTGTTTTGAATTTTTAGCATCTTGAATATGGACATACAACATTGGGTCTATTAGTAATATCAATTTTGATTTGGCTTTAATGTCATCCTTTAACGCTTTTGGATCGGTGAGCGCAGGTTCAGTTTCTATGCAGCTGTAAAGATCTTCGCATTGCAAGTATGCCTTTACTGCAAAACTCCAAGTTGCCCAATTGTCTCTTCCTGTGAGTTTCTCAATTGACATTTTATTGTTGCTAGCCATATTTCACTTCGATTAGTGGTATAAGCTGAAAATTTTTGTAAAACACTCGCGAACGCGACAAGATTGAGGTTATAATTTTACACGCGGTTTTTAACTTTGCTTATTTTACTTGAAATACTGTGGGGAACTACTACAGATGTCCAGCACCCACAAGTTATAGCAAAGATGCCAACAGATGGCGATACCGTCGCTCACGGAAATATGCTCCATACAAAGACAACGTTCATCGTAAATACGCAACTCGTAACCTACTACACATAAGGTTCACAATCGAATGCGAGACATAAATCGCGCAAGAGAAATAATCACAGAGATTCGATATATATAGAAGGTCCAACTAAGAACTGTTGGACCACGGCCGGTCCCCAGGCTTCACACATAGCCTGGTGGAAGATCTTCCCTTTTCAATGGAGGAACATTCCCAAGTAGCACCTCCATAATACTATTCGGATCTTTGAAATAACACTGGACGGCAGGTATGAGACGGCCCATAACCTGATAGAATAATAACAAGGGCGAAAAACTGTTAATCAATGTTTATTAATAAAGAAAACGAATACAGTACGTGACGCAGCACACAAGTGTCAGACGAGAGAGAGCGCCTGACAGTTCTGTATATTTAGTGTTGCAAGTAATTGCGAACGCAATTTGTGAAGGCGTCCATACTTTCATCAGATGTGAACCTCAGTTGACACAGAATAGGTGATTTAAAACTTTCTTTTTAATCATGCGCTCTTTTTTATATGATGAAGAAAGATATTTTTGTTGACCGATATTCGTTTCCGATTCAAAAGCTAAGGAGCTTTTACAGGTACGTAAAGGTAGGTTTTCGGTGTATTTTTCACTTCATCCTTACATTAAACTTTTACTATAAACCAAAACTCTTAATTTTTTTATTTGTCTTATTGATTTTATTGTTTTTTCGATTTCTTATTATTTATATATTTGACAGCTAGGTCCCGCTTTTTTAAGCCACGTCTCGCATCTTGGTTGCAAATTTTCCGCTAATCCGTTCACTAAGGTTGGCAACCCTATACACGATTGAATTTTTGTTCCAGGTCACTGCGCCGTACAATAGCAACAATACCAACTTCAATTATAACCAAAAGTAAGTTTCAATTACGTCTACGTTTCTCAGTGACTGCCATGTCAGCTTTAGAATGTAACTCATTGATCTGTACTATGACAGATCGTTAAATTCACGAGACGTGCCCGAATTTGTACTGTACCTTAATCATTATCAATGCAAGTGTACCGCGACCACAGCCCGGACACTGCATACAAAAAATTGAATTTGACAAGATGACGTCAGCACATGCGAAACCAAAGAAATTGAACCTTATGTCTTCTTCTTATGTAACGAGTAACCAGTGCACGGTTACCAGAGGGCGATAGAGGGGGTGAGGTAACAAGTTGGTGGGAGGAAGGGAGTGTCCGTACTGTATCTAGTAATAGATACTCTTTCTTATACTGTGCCGCGACCGTAGTATGGCAGCGTGTTATAGCGCTATCGCTCATTCACTCTCTTTTCATTTGCGCGTGAAAGAACGAGGTAAAAGGCGTGATATTTCGTTATCACGCACATCATGCTTCGGCTTCCTGTTGTTATTATTGAATTGCTAAACTAAAGTGGCAGTGGGCGGGGCACATTGCTCGCTGAACCGATGTCCGATGGGGCCGAAGAGTTCTCGAGTAACGACTGCGTACTGGAAAGCGCAGCGTGGGTAAATAGTGAGCCCCTCACAAGGTGGACCGACGACCTGGGCCTCAATCGCCCTAAGTTTGAACGATACTACCAAACTTAGACAATTTAATAGGGACTCGCCTTGCGGTAGCATTTCCCCTCTGCCACGGTATTAGATCAATTAATCTTGCGCATTTACACCCAATTTTATACCTTATCTTATCACTAAACGAGACAGCCTATAATAGCGAAACAATAATTTTGAACTTAGAACGTTTGGGGTTCACAGGAGACTACTTTTCATGATTTTTACCATTCAAAATTAGAATCTAAACTTATGGGGAATAAAATACAATGTTGCGGATTTCATGTTACCTCGCCCCCCGCACAAAGTGGCAGAAATGTTTCTTAGTAGAATGACATGCGTAACTCGTCCCTATTAAATTGTCTAAGCTACCAAAACAATACCGCAACCAAAAACGTTACGTTATGCACAATTCGTATCGCGCAAATTATATTAATGGTAACGATTTAGCTTTATTTCGGAAGATACGTTGGCGTAACGTTTGATGTCCGTTCGATCGAATTTTCTGTATTGTGCGATTTAACCGTTCCGAAAAAAATTACGCGGTACCATTTTTACATCAGCTAACCAAATCTAAACCAAAACCAAAAACGTTCCGTCCGAACGGTAAAACCGTATAAAATAGCGCAATTGAGGCCCTGGTGTAGGTAGTCACACGTTGGATTAGGGCAGCGCAGGACCGGTCGTTGTGGCGATCCTTGGGGAAGGCCTATGTCCAGCAGTGGACGTCAATCGGCTGAGATGATGATAGCTAATGATATGTTGTTTCTACAGCGACCGTCCCCCGCGCCGCAAACCAACCCGCTCCCCCGCGGCGCCGGCGCCGGCTGAGGAGGGCGAGGTGGAGCTGCCCTGCGAGTTCTGCGGCGTACCTGTTCCCGCCCACCACCTGGTGCTGCATCAGGTACTGATTATATGTCACTCAGTACAGTGAACAGACCGGCTGAGGAGGGCGAGGTGGAGCTGCCCTGCGAGTTCTGCGGCGTACCTGTTCCCGCCCACCACCTGGTGCTGCATCAGGTACTGATTATATGTCACTCAGTACAGTGAACAGACCGGCTGAGGAGGGCGAGGTGGAGCTGCCCTGCGAGTTCTGCGGCGTACCTGTTCCCGCCCACCACCTGGTGCTGCATCAGGTACTGATTATATGTCACTCAGTACAGTGAACAGACCGGCTGAGGAGGGCGAGGTGGAGCTGCCCTGCGAGTTCTGCGGCGTACCTGTTCCCGCCCACCACCTGGTGCTGCATCAGGTACTGATTATATGTCACTCAGTACAGTGAACAGACCGGCTGAGGAGGGCGAGGTGGAGCTGCCCTGCGAGTTCTGCGGCGTACCTGTTCCCGCCCACCACCTGGTGCTGCATCAGGTACTGATTATATGTCACTCAGTACAGTGAACAGACCGGCTGAGGAGGGCGAGGTGGAGCTGCCCTGCGAGTTCTGCGGCGTACTTGTTCCCGCCCACCACCTGGTGCTGCATCAGGTACTGATTATATGTCACTCAGTACAGTGAACAGACCGGCTGAGGAGGGCGAGGTGGAGCTGCCCTGCGAGTTCTGCGGCGTGCCTGTACCCGCCCACCACCTGGTGCTGCATCAGGTAATTTTACCCCTTACGGGGTCGATTTTCAAAAATCCTTTCTTAGTCCACCCCTACAGCCTGTGTAGAATATTCCAAAGGAAAACGCCCAATTCCGTTTCGCCTCAAAACTGGTTAATTTTATTTAGAATTTTATAAGAAATGCTACAATATAAAAGAATAATTTCCATTTCCTTGGGAAGTCTGATATTCCTCCTATTTTGTGTATAATTTTAGCTATAATACTCTTTGTTTGTGTTCTTTGATCATACTCATTCGTTAGTTGTGAACGGAACTGTGATAGTTGTGGCGATCCTTGAGGGAGGCCTATGTCCAGCAGTGGACGTCCATCGGCTGAGATGATGATGACGACACAGAAGTGCTTTTTACTCTCAATCTTGGTTTAGTCCTTTAGTGGAATCTTACAGGGGATACTAAGACGCGTAACGTTGTTAACAGACTGGTTGTCGGCCGGACCTCGCGCAGTACCGGCCCAACAGTGCCTCGCGCAGCCCCTCCCCCTCCCCCTCGCCCCGCACCGCCCCCGCGCCCGCGGCGCCCCCGCGCGACGAGCCCGTCATACCGTGCGAGTTCTGCACAGAGTCACTACCCGTCTACCTCATCAGCGAACATCAGGTATGCAACTATGCTCACATTATAGTCTTTTTGCCCAGTGTCCTTTTACAGCTTTTTTTACCAGCCTGTTTCAATTCACTACTGGGCAAAGGCCTCCCCTTTAATCCTCCAACCATCTTTATCCTAGGCAAGCTCTGGCCACTTGTCGTCAAAAGCATCCAAATCATCCCGTCACCTCTTCGGACGACCCGACGCCGGCGACCATTTTCTGGGATCCACGGCGTAACTTTTTTTGCCTACCTCCGTGGTGCATTCGATAGACAGACATTTTACAGATTCTTCTTCTCTTCTCTTCTTCTCTTCCTGTTACCCCTACGTGGGATATAGGGCTCGGCTCATTTTACAGATTACGAAAGAATAAATTGTGTATCTTAGATCTGTTCCCTGAAACTGATATCTCGTTCAAAATACAAAGGTTCTATTACATGAACATACAAAGTAATGTGGTGCTCCATTCGAAATCGGTATCACACGGCTTAAAACTTACTGTTGAAGAAATATAAAATAATACTTTTTGCAGGAGCGTTGCGGTCGAGAGGCGAATTTATTGTACCCAGACTGATTCGTCACCTGGTCTTCCAATCCTATGGTTATTTTAGTTTAGTTTATAGTGATATCTAACGAGCTATTAAATAAAAATGTATAATGTTTTAGAAATCGACGACAGGAGTTACTATCGACTATTTATCTAATAAGAATGTACTCTGACTTTTATTATGATTTTAGCATGTTATGATTATTATAATGTGGTGTCAGCCGCATGACTATACAGGGTGTAAATGTAGACAGTAAGGGTGTGGTACTTTAGACAAAATGACATAGTTTTTAATTACTAACATTATATTTAGACCATGAAACTAAACATGGGTCGAAATCCGAGAAAAATCCGCACTTTTGTATGGAAGGTCCAAAAATTTTTGTCGGTTTTCGAACCATGTTCCTTAGGGTCTGTTTAAACAGAAGTGAAGTGGCGCGGACATTTCGCGGGCGGGGTGCGGCAATATAAACCTTATAGTACGTAGCATAGAGTCGTTTGGAGAATTACGCCCGCGCCACCAGGCGACGTCGCCTGGTGGCGGGGGGTTTTTACGTCATAAAACGACGCTACGCTACGTACTATAAGGTTTATATTGGTGTTACTTTGACTACCCGCCACCGCCACGCGTCTCTTCTGTATAAACCCTACCTTAGGGAAAGTTGTTTAGATTCATGGTCTGAATACACCCTTAAAGTTATGTTAGTAATTAAAAACTGGTGATTTATAAATGAAATGATTGTACTCACGATAATGAACAACTTTCCCAAAGGAAGCGAAGGGAAATTCGCAAAAAGTAAATGTCAATGTTTTCATACAAACGTTTAAGGCAATAGCAAACCCACGTTTTTTTTGTTGTAAATTTTTGGTTCCTTGGGAAAGTTGTTCAGTCAACTGTTTACAATTTCACCCTATAGTCCGCGCACAACTGCTAATTACTGCCTGAGACAACATGAGGCCTGTTATCTCTGTCTCATATAGTTAGGAGAAATCTTCATAGATTTGCCTTGCCTATAAATTGCGCGCACACTATAGGTACCTTTAGTGTAGAAACATTGCCGAAATTACGCGGCATCATTTCGGTCGCTAATCATTTTTACGTGAAAAAAATGGCGCTGACTGGTGTGCAGCTGGTGAGACGTTTTCCAAGGGCAGTAAAATAAAAAATCTGCAGGTGGCGTTCGTAATTTTAACAAAAAATCTGTCAATTTGAAGGTTAAAAAGGTTGGTATGGTTTGTTTATTGACTGACATTCCCATTTCTTTGTGATGCCAGTAGATAAACTGCTCATTACCAAAAAATAATCAATAATATCGAAATATTCAAATTGTAACCATCAAAATCTTATAAATGAATTAACAAATTGCTCCCTAAAATTAGGAAGTGGACAAAAACACGGAACACTCTCGATCTAAAAGCAAAACTTATAAGATTGTAATTCCATCCAATGTCACAGAACAATGTTTTTTTTAATGAAAATTCTTCAATGAAAAAGCGTTGGACGCGTAATTTCGGTCGCCTAATTTCGGCTGGTGTTTCCCCACACTTCGGCACATCCAATACTTTTAGCGTATTTCTAACAAAAAGGTCAAGTATGAGATGTCAGTCAGTGCGTGGTAGATAGTAAATTATCGTGATTAAAGTATACTTCGTGAATATATATTTTTAAAATCTATTTCGAGTAGCCCAGGAGGCTAACTAGACGGTAAGAAAATATATATATATTGTTAAATTAGGTTATGATGTATGCCCTTATTCAATATTTGTTTTTAGTTAAGACAGAGATAAACGAGCTTGAAATTAGGTAGGGTCGGATAACATTTACTGAAACTATTTTGAAACTTTAGCTAAAAGCCGGACAAGAGCATGTGAAAAATGATCGGACACATGATACGAAACGACAATATCTTTAAATAAATAAATAACGCTCACAGGCACATACATTGTAATGATCCCAAGTAAGCCTTAGGCTTCTTGTTATGGGTACCATACAACAACGGCACACACATATAACATCCATGACCGAACCGGGATTCGAACTCAGGACCCCTCGTTTGGCAGTCCGGCGTGGTAACCATAACACCAACCGGGTCGTCAAAAACCATACTACTCTATATCATCTCTCTCGTATCGTCTCATATTACTGAACCCACAGATAACACTATAAAAGAGATGACTTGAACGGAATGTTCCGGGAAGTCCTTTTGCCAACCCACTATTTATTTTATGCGGTAGAAGCATGAGGTTCATTCTTGACATACATTTTCTAAGGTTTGATGGTCTAGTCATGTTTTTATACTATTCAATCGGTCTACAGTCAAAAGTCAAAATAATTTATTAACTACAGGAGCTTGACGCACACTTTATAAGCGTCAAAACTTTTTTTGAAGTTACCACCGCGAGTTTTTAATCTTATTTCAGTGTTGTGCGGTATAGCTGTTTCAAATAGTTTCAGCAAATTTTACTGAATGGGTAATATGGTGCTATGTTATACTATACTTTTAAGTTACGCTAATTAACATTTAATCTAAGTCGTCCAAATAAACATTTAATGGACCGGTAAAGTCTACTCCTATTGAATGAATGGTGCATTTTTTTCTGTAGGACAGTGTTGCCAAATTCGAACTTTCACAATATACGATAAAGCTGTGGACAAATAGTCATAAAAACCAGTAAATTATAGAGGCGGCTTTAAAATGCTCATGATGTGATGTGTAGCGGAGGCACGCAACTTTTTGATACAAGTACTTGCCTTGTACTGCTCTCTAGTGTTTTCTATTTCATACTGTCTGTTTGTAGTTCTGAACTGCAAAAAATACACAGGGTGTAAGTGACAGCCTAGCAAATACTGAAACTATGAACTCAGACCATCAAACTGAAAAACTTTCACTGTGGAGCCTACCGCAGGAAACGCGAAAAAAATCTGCTGTCCCATACATTTTAGTCTGGTAGGTACAGGTACTGGTAGATACAGCAGTTTTGTATGGGACAGCTGATTTTTTTTCGCGTTTCCTGAGGTAGGCTCCATAGTGAAAGTTGTTCATTTTGATGGTCTGAGTTCACCGTTTCAGTATTTGCTAGGCTGTCACACGCTGTATAATTAATGCCCTTATTTATTTGAACACAGGTTTTTTTGGACTGGTGGTTATTATTTTCGGCTCTCTTTTTAGGGGTTAATTGTATAAGCGCTCAAAGATCTATATTTTATTCTAGATTTAAGTTAAGATCTAATGATAAAGAGCTTTTTTGTTCAGAGATTTGATCTCGAAAAAGAAAATAGCGCACTCTTTTTTATAAAATAGAGGTGTAATTGCTGGCTGTCAACCAGACCTGGGCCTCAAGACAAAGTACTTTCGATTAGTGTTAACGATAGTAGAAAACAAAAAATGTATGGACTCGACGTATGGTGGCGAAAGCAGACGTCAAAATGTTTCGATCGCCAATGTCAAATCCATACATTCTGTCATTTCTACTAGCGTCTACGCCAGTAGAAATGTTACTTTGTCTATAGATCCTGTGCACGAATAGCGTATGTATACAGGGTGAAGTTGTTAGCATCCGTTTAAACTAAGATTACACATCAAACTGAACAACTTTTACTATGGGATCAAACCTGAAATCTCAAAAGATTAATCTGTTGTTCTAAACATTTGAGTCGAGTAGGTATTGCAGTTTTGCACACTGATTTCAGAAGTTGTTCAGTTTGATGGTCTGAACAACCCCTCCACAACTGTCTGTTACAACCTGTATACGTATAACTTCGCCCTAGTGCATATTAAATCTATGGTCTTATCTGACCCAAAAAGAATCACTCTGTATAAATATCAGACTTGACTCATTTAACTATTATACAGGGTCCTTCTTAATATGCTGACACTTTTTTAAGGGTAAGATCAGACCATCAAACTGAACAACTTTCTCTATGGCACCAACATCGAAATCGCGAAAAAATATCAACTGTCTAAACATTTTCCTAGAGTATAGGTTTGCAGTTTTGTATGGAACAGCTGAATTTTATTGGCGATTTCGATTTTGGTGCCATAGAGAAAGTTGTTCAGTTTGTTGGTCTGATGATCCCATTAAAAAGTGTCAGCATATTAAGAAGGACCCTGTATACTACATACTAGAACTGAGACGACACACAAAAACTCTGTGCGCCACATATGGGTTGAACCTCATCTGACAGCACGGAATCGCATTTTTGCACGCTTCATCCTTTTCTGTTGCTCAGAAACGTAATATGCTAGAGCAAAAAGATAGCGGGAATGCTCCAGCACCGGCAGTGCTGCGACCTTTCTCGCTCTAACAAATGACGTTCCTGAGCAACAGAAAAGGATGAAGCGTGCAAAAATGCGATTCCGTGCTGCCAGATGAGGTTCAACCCTGACGTGCTTAGGTAGATGATGGAGAGCGATGGCGATTTACTAAAAAAGTGTGGCGATATATCGCCACAGAGTTTGAGACAGCGTTGGCGTTGTGGTGTGCCGTGTTAGTTCTAGTTGTACAGTCGCCATCAGATATATCGTAGCATACATAATTATAAAATAAAATAAAAATAAAATAAAAATACAAGGTGTCTAAATATTTCTGAGCAGTGCTAATTTTCATTAAATTCTTTACAGTACATGTTACCAATTATATCTAAACGTGTATTTAGTCATAAATATGTGAACAGCGAATTTTCAATAATTTCTTTACAATGTTATTTAAAATTGAAATGTAAAGCAACGGAGTAATGTTTTTTTCCGAAACTATTCAGATGTTTATGACCATCTTATGATCACGGCTGACTGCGTAGATATATTTGATGTTCTAGGCCTGTTCCTATATTTTTGATTGGTTATGAGTAAAGAAATTATTGAAAATTAGAACTGCTTAGAAATATTTAACCACCTTGTTTGCTACAATATATCTGCTGGTGACTGTACACACGGCGACAGATCAACCTACCCATAGTTGAACTCTATGCTCATGGACATAAGTTCGAACTATGGGTAGGTTGATCTGTCGCCGTGCGTACATAATAGTTCTATTACTTGACTACATAATTTATTATAATGTAATAAAATGTTGATCGTTCTATTCTGTTCTGTTATAAATCTTAAGGTTGGCCGCACCGCACTCGCCGCAGTCTCTGCATAAATTGACAGATGCTGCGACAGTTCATACAAAAAGAGACTGCGGCGCGTGCGGTGCGGCCAAGTCTGCGTTCACCTTTAAATGACTGCCTTTATCTACGTTTATTTTATGTTATATTTTTGATAATCTAATGTCTATGTTATGTGCCAGTTAAATAAATATTATTCTTTAGTACGTTGTTTTAACTTTGACAATTTATTTTTAAACACCATTGAGTTATTGCTTGCTACATAAAGGCGCATTTTATTATATACCTTCTACAATATTGTTGTTGTTGTACAACCCTTTGTAAACCATGTTTCAGCAAATTTAAATCAATTCTGATTCTGATTCTGACGGTACTAGAGGAGACACTGCACCTCATCTGGCAGCACGTAATCGCATTTTTTCACGCTCTTATCCTTTTCAGCTGCTTTTTTCTCCTGCTCAGGAGCGTTATTTTCTAGAGTGAGGAAGGTCGCAGCACTGCCGGTGCTACCGCGTGCTGTCGCATTCCCGCTGTCTTTCTCGCTCTAGCAAGTTACGTTCCTGAGCGTGAAAAAATGCGATTCCGTCCTGCCAGATATAAGCGTTGAACCTCATCTGGCAGCACCGCATCGCCTTTTTCTGTCGCTCCATCCTTTTCTGTCACTCGGGAACATCATTTGCATTTGCACGCGGCGGTGCTGCGGCGTGCGATCGCGTTCTGTCTATCTTATTTTCTCTAGCAAATGACGTTCCTGAGTGACAGATAAGGATGGAGCGACAGAAAAAGGCAATGCGGTGCTGCCAGATGAGTTTCAACCCTAATACTGTCCCATTCATGTGCGGTGGTGTTACCGCAACTCACTTGTAAAATCTAGTGACTAGATGCTCTTTCACCCGCCCTGCTCTTCCTACCCGGATGTGGTAAGTCCACATACAGGTACTGTCTTCTCTAGTAGGTATGTACTTATTAGCTCAATGTTCATGGACATGATTTTCGGGATATTGGTCTCAAAGTAAATATTCCGAGAGATAAGTGTACTTTTTGCAACCATCAGCAGCAAGGCATACATAATTATTGTGTAAGTTGTGGTTGCCTATAAAAGGGTTAGCACCGTGCATGTTAATGATTAAGATATTTGTTAAAGATTTGTGTAATAACCTGTTGGTAATCCTAATAAACAAATTGAAATTGAAAGGCTGATTCAGTGTTTATGGGGTGTAGAGTTTTTCTGTGATGGGGATGGACCAGATCTACAAAAACTGACATGGTTCATCAGTCGGTTTAGGAGATACAGCCGTTCAAAGGTCGGAACTTTGACTGGCTGTATCTCCTAAACCGACTGACAGAACTTGACAGTTTTTGTACTGTTCACATAGCTACAGTGCATACTACAACATCATACGATCAGCCTTGCAGCTGATCGTAAATTTTTTACAGACCTTTAATCATCAGTAACTCGTAAACCGACTGGAGTTATGCAGGCAGACCTGGTCCATCCCCATCACAGAGATGCTCTACCCCCCATAAACACTGAATCAGCCTTGGTGCTGATGGTTGCAAAAAGTACACTTATCTCTTATACTAAAACATCAGTGGCGGGGTGGCGGGCTAAGCCTAAGGCGGCAAAACTAAATAAGTTTATTTATTTTGGTATTAAAAGGTTGTAATTGTAACAATGTCTTAGGTTAAGTTCGACGCATTTATTAATCCCTTCTTCTTGTAGTGCCATCTACTATCGGAGGTTGGCTATCATGAGGGCTCCGCGGACCTGGAAACTGCAGCCCTAATCCCTAAATCCAATCATTTAAACGAAAGGTCAAAGAAACAACAAGAATTTTCAACAATTTAATTTAATAAGTACCTTAAATTATACAGGCTGGCCGGGGAGTTGACGTTCAAACGATAAATTTAGGTCCGGTATGTCGTGGGGTATCCGAATCACCCCCATGTATGTTCCGCGATTTTTTATAGTTTTCGAGTTATGATGATTTTTCCGATTTTTGAGGAAACTCGACATGACCGGCTTAAACAACTTCTAAAAAAAAAAGTGTAAGACTTTTTAGAGATTCTTTTTTTGCAACTTAATCTTCATGAATTGTGCCTTTATTCATAACATCATCAGCATCTTAACTTTGATAAAAGTTATGAAAATATTGGTCTAAAGTTAAAAATTTGCGATCCGTGAATTATGACTAAATTTTCAACTTTAAATTAAAACTCTAAACAGGTGACCTTATGATTTTTTAACCAATTCCAAAAATGCGCCCAACTCTCAGCTTTCATAATCATAAATAAAAAGTAGTACTTAAGAGGGCTAATTTGGCTAGAATTGATCTTCAAAGACAACAAGGCGAAAAATTCTTAAATTTTTTTTTTTTTTTTGCCATAAATACCACGCCTAAGGCTAAATAATGATTAAAGAATGCTGGAAACCGAAACAGCGACGGGTTATGCCGGACTCTTACCGGCTAAAATCCCACCGTGTTCCAACTGATCGCATATTGCCGTAGATCCTGAGGGCCCGTGAGGAATCTTCAACACTCTACGGCGCAGTGACCGACCTTACCAGGTCTCATCTCTATTGGCCTTGACAAGCCTACAGGCCTTTAGGTGGTGCGTGGGAACACGCACACATCCACCTCGAGTCCCTATGATCGGAACTGAACCTAACCTAACCTAACCTAGGAGGAGGGAGCCGACAGCCGGGTGCCACCACTGCGACGGCTGTCTCGACGAGACGGCGCAGGACGTGCTGCAGGAATGCCCTGCGTGGGCGGGAGAGCGCAGTGAGCTCTCCCAGGTAGTTTCAGACCTCTCGCTGCCGGCCATCTCTAAAAAGTCTTACACTTTTTTTTTAGAAGTTTTTTAAGCCGGTCATGTCGAGTTTCCTCAAAAAATCGAAAAAATCATCATAACTCGAAAACTATAAAAAATCGCGGAACATACATGGGGGTGATTCGGATACCCCACGACATACCGGACCTAAATTTTACGTTTGAACGTCAACTCCCCGGCCACCCTGTATATCTTAACTTCTATTGCTTCCACTACAATCGATTTGTAATTTTATAAAAATAGACATTAAATCTATATTCATACAAACAAGTGTCCGGAACAAATGACTCATCAACGTTGGGCATATAACCAGTTATGTAAATAGGAAATTATGGCAATTTCCTTAGAAAGATAAGCCAAACTGAACTTAAAATGGCCATAGCTGACTTAGTAAGTTATTAATTAAATAACAATAACAAGTTCAAAATGTATATTTTTGTAATGGTTGATGCTAATATATTCGTAGGGTTGATGACATTATTACAATTCGGTGGGATTCTACAAATAAATAAAAGAATTGAATTCTTGATTCAGAAAAGAATTTAAAGAAATTGAATTCTTGATTCAGAAAAGAACTTAAAGAAATTGAATTCTTGATTCAAGTAATAAATTACCTACAAAAACTTTACTTCAAATTGATTGAAGCAATTAATATTGTTTTTATCCAAACGCTATTTATTTTTAAATTACTGTTTGAAAATATTTTTCCAATAAGTAGAGCTTATGGGTGCAAATTATCACTTAAGGCTGCACCGAGCCTATTGTGCTGCCCCCAATCGTATTTGTTTTATTTTTCAACAATTAAACAATATTCCCAAAAAAACAAGAATGTCACATTGTAGCTATTGCTGATTTTCAATTTATCGGGTCACTGCGGATTTTTTTTTATAATGTTTGTAGTTATTATCTTTAAAACCGCCAAAAATTGCACCTTATTCCTTTAAGCATAAAACATAATAATCCGTAATGTTTTTTGAATCTCATACATTGAACTCAGCAGTTGAAAATGTATGGAGATACGCATCTTTCTACTGCTGATTTGACTTTCAAAAATCGCACCCCTGGAGTATGATTTTTGAATGTCAAATCAGCAGTAGAAAGATGCATATCTCCATAGTAATTTTGACATTTACTACTGCTGTCGTTTAAATCGCACTCCAGGACTAGGGCTCCAGGGCTCCTCCTGTGGCATTCTTGTTTTTTGGAAATTTTTAATTATTTCGAAATAAAAAAACGATTGAGGGTGGCACAATAGGCTCGGTAGGCTCTTAAGGCGATATCAATCGCATCACTACTTTAATAAAAAAAAATTGGTTATCGAAAGCAGTCCACACTAAAAACAACACAAAAAATACTCGTTCGGACATCTAGGCACAGTGATCTGCAACTTTGGACAGTTCCATATCTTCGCACACCTACACTTCGACTTGAACCTCTTCTTCCCTGCTCTTTCTACCAAATTTGTTGATAGAAAACTACCCGCATCTGGCTTTTGGAAATAGCTCAGTTTTGATAAAAACCTTGGCGATGGAGCTTTGGTTCTACTTTCATAGTCCACTGTTTCTTGAATTAATTCGTCTGTGTCATCCCTTTCTGTCGTAGTTGTTTCTACATCGTAATTTAATGTAACTTCTTGAGTCTCATCTGTTACTTTGTCCTCTATGGTTTCAGTAGAGTTGTTTGCAGGTGGTTCTACTCTAGATTCATTGAGAGGTCTGGATTCATTTGTAACTGGTTGTATTTTGACGTAGGTTATTTCGCTGTTGTCTTGAGGTGCAGAAGTCGCTGCTGTCAGATATAAGATGATGGGGAGAAGTTGCCTGGAAATTGAAATAGTTTCGGTTAATGCTGCTTTTTATTTTGTGCGTTAGTTTTGTATTGAATAGGAACAGCTGTTTTTAATCGCGATTCCTGAGGTTTGCTCCAAAAATCTGCTGTTCTATATGTAACGGCAATCGTACTCGATCAAAATGTATGGGACTGCAAATTTTTCCGTCGCGATTTCGATGTTGGTCAAAGAATGTCACTTGGAGCATAAAATCAAGCGTATCGAAATCATTGTTAGAGGCCTCAGCAGTAGCTCGTAAATCAGTCTGTATCTATTATTGAAAACCGTATTAAAATCCCTACAGCATTTTCTGAGATTTAGCTACATTTATGTAATAGGCTACCTATGATTATGATTAGGTAGACAGATAGAAAATCGTGGCGGGGTAAAATTATCTGAAACCAAAACAACTTTAAAGTTGTTTGTCCAAGTCATTTACTGTTTATTGGTAGTTCAAATACTTATACAAATAAAGCATATCTATAAATATATCCTCTGTATTAACAATATATTTTTATTTCTGCAACATCCGGTCCCATTAACGTTTTTTTAGATACCTACAAACTGCATATTTTATTACCATGGCTGATATAATATAATAATGAGAGCTTTGACCTTATTATGAATATTATGTCAGAAAACAGGACCGGTCTAACCAAAATCAAAGACAGACAAAATACCTATTCTAAGCACCTAATTACATCTACAATACATTTCTTTTTAAATCGCAAGAATACTTACAACTTTGCAAAGAATCGGTCTTCGAGTTTGTTTTAAAAAGTTCAATATTAGAATATTAGGTCCAATCTTGGTCCAATGGTCCAATATTAATATCTGGATGCCTGTGAGTTAAAACTACCTATCTATTCTGGATTTTCTCTTCTCGCCATAGGTTTTGCGAATTTTGCGCTTGTTGTAGGTTTTGCGTTTAAATTAATAAAGTAGGTATCCATTATTGCTAATTAAAAACTCACTTTATCTACGGCCTCAGCAACATTATTTATTAAGCACAATAAATAAATAAAATAAATAAATAAATAACGCTCACAGGCACATACATTGTAATGTTAGGCACTATAGGCTTTTTAATATGGAAACCATACAACAACGGCACGAACATATAACATCCATGACCGAACCGGGATTCGAACCCAGGACCCAGGAATAAGGTAGGTACTTAAGTCCCAAACCATGGTTGGTTTTCCTCATGTGGTTACAGTGGTATGCCTAGCAATGAAACCACGCCACCGAGTCAAGGAGTGCGATTTTTTGAATGAGATTCAAAAATCGCACTCCTGAAGTATGATTTTTGAAAGTCAAATCAGCAGTAAAAAAATGCATATCTCCATAGTAATTTTGACATTTTCAACTGCTGAGCTCACCAAATGAGTTTCAAAAATCGCACTCCAGCTCCTAAATGCTCCTTTAATATTTTATTTTTGTAATCAAACAATGTCTTTTGTCTGTTTTTGTGTTGTTTTTGTTGTGTTTTTGTGTATATGTTTGTAATAATCTGAACCCCTTGTATTCACACACTGAAACTAACAAACTTCCCTAAGGAACAGGGGTCGATAAACGAGAAAAATGTTTTGGAAATTCCATAGAAAATCGGCTGATCCGCATTCCGCACTTTTGTATGGGAACTCCCACAAATTTTCTCGTTTTCCTCGTTCCTTAGAGAAAGTAGTTATGAAAAAAAAAAATTTCTGTCCCATACTTTCGGCGTAGTACCCAAGAACATTGTATACAGGGTCCTTCTTAATATGCTGACACTTTTTTAAGGGGATGATCAGACCATCATACTGAACAACTTTCTCTATGGGACCAACATTAAAATCGCAAAAAAAAAAATCAGCCCCATACATTTGGCTCGAGTAGGTTTGCAGTTTTGTATGAACGAGCTGTTTTTTTTTCGCGATTTCAATGTTGGTCCCATAGAGAAAGCTGTTCAGTTTGATGGTCTGATCATCCCCTTAAAAAAGTGTCAGCATATTAAGAAGGACCCTGTACAGTATTCTTTAAGTGGATCAAACTCTTTCAATGTTGTTGTAGGCTGACAACCAAGCAAATGTTTCGCCTCGGAACACCAGTGTGTCTCTTTCTAACGTGTTGCCAACACCCTAGTTAGAAAAGGACACACAAGTGTTCTGGGAATGCACAATCTTGTTACTGTATAACATTTTTGGTAGTACCTAACTATACAGGGGTAAACAGTTGTACTATTTTAAGGGGTGATTGTACCCATGATACTGAACAACTTTCCCTAAGAAACCTATAACCCAGTAAAATTAAGCTGAAATATACCAATCAGGAGAAGTAATTTCCGGAGTTCTGAAACTTTTTTTAAACGTTCCTTTGGTACGTAATATTGAAGAAAAAAATAAGTCCTGGTGTGGGGGGGGGTGAGCTCGAGCTCTAAAGGTGACTTTTTCAGTTTTTCGCTTATTTCTCGAAATCTGAAAGTCGTATCGAAATACTTTGTATGAACAAATTAAACCTGACAAAATTTCCTACAAAATAAGTTGTATGCAGTTTTGTCATAGGACAATACCTTTGAGGGCTTTCGGGGCCGAGAAAGTAACAGCATTTCAAAAATTATGAAATTTGTATGGCGACCCTCATGAAAGTTGAAGATAAAAACAAAATGATTTCATATTCTTAATCAGCAACCCCGAAAACCCCCAGATACAAATTTTCTTATTAAATATTACGTACCAAAGGAACGTTTAAAATAAGTTCCAAAACTCCGGAAATTATTTCTTCTGATTTATCTAATTTTACTGGGTTACTAAAGCAAATTAGCAAAACATTTTTCGACTTTTCATACAAACGTTCGATTAGCCGATTGCATTTAGTAAAAAAAATCCAAATTTTTTTTGTGAATTTTTTTAGGTTTATTAGGGAAAGTTGTTCAGTATCATGGGGGGGGGGGGGGGGGGGTGATTGTACAATCACCCCTTAAAGTAATGCAATTGTTTACCCTAACACCCTGTATTACTCTGTGCTTTCGGGTCGAGGAGGTAAGCAGTTTTGTAAAGAAGTTTGGCGAACGGCCATGTAATTTGAGACCCAGACATAGAGGTCCCATACATGAATGAAACTTAGTAATACGTGTAGAGTGAAACAAAACTGACAAAAATGTAAATTGGTTGTAATCTGTAGAAGTAAGGGGAAAGGTATTTCTCCTTATGATACCTTTTGTATCAAGTGTGTGAAACTCATAATCTTTCTTATTAGATCACACACACTATCAGTTCAACAAAGCCAAATACGTTCTGTAACGACCAAAAATACCTCAGTGATAATATTAGATGAAAATGGCTGTCGTGGTTGCGTTTTGTTACTGTTTTTTGGACGATTTGTCTATTTTACTAATAATTTCTACTTTTGAATCCGGACTTCTGGAGATGTGGAAGTTTTTTTTTAAAATTATTTAATTTTTTCTGTTTATAATAATTATGACCGCCGCCGTCCTGAAGACCTTTTAGTTTTCGTAAAAAATGGCTGGGTCCAAATCTGCCCATCTACTTTTTTTCGCTATTTCGATATTGTTCCCATAGGAAAAAGTTATTCAGTTTGATGGTCTGATCATCCCCTTAATAGAGTTTCAGCTAATTTTGTTAGACCTTTATTAACTAATCATCAATAACCTTGTTACTGAAACCTACATCCTTACCAAAGGCCATGCTCAACTGCTCACGACAAAGTAGGTACCTACTCATTCATTACATAACACATTATATTCTCATAGGTGTAAATATTAGCAGACCCTGACCCACCATTGTTTGACGACGCGACGACTCTAACTAGCTAATCACAACTTCTTGTTTGAACTCGAGTCGTTATGTAAAAGAATTTGACTAATATTGGTCCTTCGAGCCGGATTGGTACTGCTAAAATTGGCATGTTCGTTAATTTGTAAATCGAACTTTCGTTTTTGTTTGTTAATTTTATTACCTATTAAATAAAAATATCGTAATGAATCTTAAGTACAACTACCACAGACGTAATGTTCGCATCTTTTAATTAAAAAGAATATAATTTCTCCAGCTATGGGAAAAAGGCCCCCAAAAAATGTTTGCGTATAGTTATGGAACTCATGTCGATTTGATTCTCATAATCCCAAGATTATAGTGGTAATATTAGCTATACCTCATCTAAACGGAGTGTCCCGTAAGCGCAGTTGGCGCACATCTTGTCTGGGTAAAATATGTTAGTTTTTTATTTTCATGTTACGTATACGTGACGCATTGCTTTACATTTGTGCCATTTTAACAGGGAAAAAGAATCTTAGCAAAAAAGTCAAAACGGTGCATTTTTAATATATTTATGGAGCCTTAGATCTGTATGATGCTGACTGTACCTACCTATTTTAATTACAGTTATATGAAACTCTTAATGATTCAACTAACGAAAAAAATCGTAAATTATTTTATGTTTGTACGACCTTGCATTGTTTGTTGTTATAGATTTTGATCTGTTGATAAAAGTGTTGTTTCCTTAAAATTATTTAATACATGTTTATAGGTAGGCTTTTTCTCATGTCGATGCGAATCGACAATTATCCTTTTGACATTGTCATTATCACAGAGTAGGTACTATAATAAAGATATTATACCTTAAGGAATAGAGTAAGTGACATGAGTTGTCAAATGAAACCGTTTTTGGACGTTTTTTGGAGTCCTCGGCAGGGTAAAAATTCGATTTCTGTGTATAATTCTCAATCTAACGTGAAATGGTGAATAATTTAATGAAACAGTGTTAGTATATTTCACAAAATTATCTACGATTTCACTTTAGGTTCACGATTATTCACAGAAACCGAATTTTTACCAGGACTCCAAATCCCCAAAAACGGTTCTATTGCCTCGCGTCACGTATCTCTTTCTATTATACATGCATGTCGCTAAGTACATCTCGCTCTCTCAGCTGTCACTGTCTCTCTTACGTAGTATAATACCTTTATGGTATACCTACATACAATAAAGCGGGATTTGAACACGCACCCTTTATAAAAAGCCGACACTCAATAAATAACAATTTTCACTATGTCTCTTTTCTTTGCAGTTGGTATCCTTTTCTTGTATGGGTAAAGGTATGAAGTAATTACACCGTGTACAGTCAACATCACAAATAAATTATGACGAAAGGAAGATTAATAATAAAATTGTTGTTGTCTTACAAATAAATAAATAACTATTAAATAAATTATTACCTATAGCTACCTATCTGAATTCATGCTCCTACTTTCACATTACATCTTTACTCGTTATAATTTTACAATTAAATATTGTACTCGTTCAAAATGATGGACGTCCACTGCTGGACATAGGCCTCCCCCAAGGATCGCCATAACGACCGGTCCTGCGCTGCCCTCATCCAACGTTTTCCCGCCGCCTTCACCAGGTCGTCGGTCCACCGTGTGAGGGGCCTACCCACGCTGCGCTTTCCGGTACGCGGTCGCCACTCGAGAACTTTTCGGCCCCACCGGCCATCGGTTCTGCGAGCAATGTGCCCCGCCCACTGCCACTTAAGCTTAGCAATTCTTTATATGATATTTTCAATACTATCCAATTAAAGTCCAATGAGATTTTTCAGAAACAATCTAGAAACTAATCTCTATGTCTATATGAAGTCAGATTTTCGTTAAAATATACAGTTTAAATGCTAGGATTAATTTAGGATTTGTATGGAAATATTTGAGGCACTGTAACTTTAGTAGGTATAGTACCTATAGTATTGAAAATATCACCAGACTACGTTTGTATGGAGCGCGCTCCGAATTATATCCCCTTTTTCCTTGAAGGTCCTGAACCAGGGCCTGATTAACCCTTAGGCTAATTAGGCTGCAGCCTAGGGCGCGAGGATCGGTGGGGGGGGGGGCGCTGAAATCTTGTCTTCGCATGCACTAATCTAGCATTATAGCATCTAGGTAGGCAGCCTGCCTAGGTAAACTCTTATACAGGTGAAATTGATATCATTGGCATCCTTTTGAACTAAGAGTCTACCCATCAAACTGAACAACTTTTACTATGGGAGCAAGTAGCAAACCGATCGGAGCAAAATTAAAATCAGCTGTTGCATACATTTGAGCTGAGTAGGCATTGCAGTTTAGTATAGAACAAATGGTTTTATTTTTGCTCCGATTGGTTTACTCCCATAGTAAAAGTTGTTCAGTTTGATAAGTAGACTCTTAGTTTAAAAGGATGCCAATGATATCAATTTCACCCTGTATATTCCGTGGCCTAGGTTAAAGGGTAGTTAATAGACCGGTAACACGTTTCAGGACTGCGTTTAGAAACACAGCACGTCCCAGTGTAACCGCCCACATCTATCTAAAGATCCTTGGTTTTTTTTAAACTTATCATTAGGCATTAGGTAAGCATTACTAAATTCAAAGTAGATACTAACATTTAAACACACCATGGCATCGCCCAAAAAACTGTCCATTGTGACGAAAACAATAAAGATTTACACACAGACAATCAGCGAAACGAAATTATACAGTGATTAATTGTAAACAAGCTTGTAATTAACTAACTCATAGTAATATTAATAGTATTGAATATTAACTAAGTACCTAATTACCTAATAAATAAATAAAAAACCGTGGTGGTCCAATGGCTTAGTCCAATGGCAAGTAACCTTGCCTGCCGTGCAGGAGGCGATGGTTCGATCCCTGTCCAGGAGTGCTATTTTGGAATCTTTTGGAGATACGCATCTTTCTACTGCTGATTTGACGATTTTTGAAAGTCAAATCAGCAGTAGAAAGATGCGTATCTCCATACATTTTCAACTGCTGAGTTCAACGTATGACTTTCAATACGATAAACTCAGCAGTTGAAAATTCATGGAGATACGCATCTTTCAACTGCTGATTTGACTTTCTAAAATCGCACTCCTGAATTATGATTTTTGAAAGTCAAATCAGCAGTAGAAAGATGCATATCTCCACAGTAATTTTGACATTTTCAACTGCTGAACTCGGCGAATGAGATTCAAAAATCGCACTCCAGTACCTACTTGTTTAAGTAAGTTTGTGTAACGATATAGGCAAGAAAAATAAGTTGCGAAATCTATTGAAATGCTCATTTGCGGCCGTGAATTTTCATGGCAAAAATTTGTTGTAACGAAAAAGAACCCGTAAATGTAAGAAATTAGGTAGGTAGGTACTTAAAATTGTAATTGTTAAGTATTTTCACAAATTTTTTGTTAAGTACTAGGTAGGTAAGTATTCTCGGCGTTTAAGGGTTTGGGGTCGTTCAGTAGTGCGATTTTTAAAACTCATTCTTGAACTCAGCAGTTCTTTGAAAATCTCAATATTACTATGGAGATATTATACCTATGCATCATTCTACTGCTGATTTGACATTCAAAAATCATACTCCAGGAGTGTAATTTTTGAAAGTCAAATCGGCAGTAGAAAGATGCGTATTTAAACTGCTGAGTTCAACGTATGAGATTCAAAAATCGCACTCCAGGTCCACCGCTTACAAGTCATATTAGTCTATATTCACACGAAACTGCTAGGCTAAACAGGCTTTATCAGATAAATAATTTCTTTACAAGGTCCTCTGCCAAAACGCCACTGAACTTGAACTTCGCAAAAACTAAAGAAATGTCCACTAACCGGTACATGATTCCGTTTCAACGTCACACGCGTTCCTCTGTGCTCGCTCGACAACCTCCGGCGAGGGCGCATCTACTATTTATAAACAACTCTATTTAAAAAAAAAAGAAAAATTTAAAAAGTTTAATCCGTAGACAAGGAATGCTTTTTCGCGCCAAACGGTGACTGAGTGACCGCGCGTTTTCTGGCGGATATGGCGGAAAATGGCGGGGCGTGGGAGTTATTAAAGAATCGTGCTTTATGTGTTTCGATGGTCTTGAGGTTTGGTTCCCATTAGATATGTCTGATGTCCATTGTCGTTGGAATCGCTTGGTAATTTATCTTCAAGCTTCCTTATTAAATTATTTTGAATTAGCGAAGTTTTCAATTAAACTGGCGCCTGCGCTTGTACCTAGCACAGGACATACCTGTCCTAGTCCTAGTACTTTTATTAAGGTTCTAAACTGTGAGCAGATAAGGCATGGTCCTTACTTTTATTTAGGATAGGTTCTTACCTATACTTGTCATACACTCCTACTCTATAGCTTCTTTTGGGGTTTTTAGACCTTGTGGAAGTTATAATCGTTTCTCCGTTGTGACGGCTGTTGATCCTGGTTATCCAGGAGTATTAGTTGTAGAAGAGTGTTGAACCAGAAGCCAGAAAGTAATTTATTATCTGATGATCGTATCTGGGGCCTGGAGTGACTCTCTGGGCGTCTCCCGGTGTGGTTATTAGCATTTGGGTAGACCCTTGTATCGTTCTAAAATAATTTTGAATAATCTAGAAGCTTTCTAGAAGTATTTTTTTCCTATAAAGAGGGTTTCTTATGCAATCCTAATATTGATGTGTTCATAACTACACCTTCCTAAAGTATTATAGGTAACCAGGTGCCCTATGAGTTGAATGACACAGCATTGATCCATCACACGACTGGGAATGACTTCAAACCTTCAAACTAGAATTTCCTGTTATCGACTCTACGTCGCAGTTGACAAAGTGGAACTCGAAAAATTCCGAAGATGGGTATATTTGTGACTGTATATTTGTATATCAATCGGGTCAATGCTCTATTTTATTTATTTTTCTATCTCAAAGCTGTGTATTTGTGTGGAGTAGCTGCTACATCTATGTGCGGTTTGTTTAATGTTTGGTGTAAACAAAATAAGTAGGTACTTACTTGATTTTTAAAATATTAAAAACCAAACTTTAAGTTCTTCTAAGCCGCATCTGGGCATGTATTCTACTTACTAAAATATTTTTTTACTTAAAATAATTGGATTATTCGCCCTCTCTTTTTTAATTCGCAATCTTGAAATAATACCTATAGCCTATGTAACTCCCAAAATTTTTACGAATCTAAAGACACCTCATACTTCAAAATCCATCAAGCCGTTTAAGCTGTAGGGCGTGACAAAGAAATAGACATACAAATGTACACACATACGCTCAAAAAGCATAACCTTTCTTCTGGCGCAGTCGGGTAAAAAGTGACCTAACCCGTGAAATCAGGTCATCCGTCATCCCACGAAGTTGGGCACTTTAAGAACATATCTACGTCTGTTTTCTGGCAGTTCTTCACGTAACTGGTTCTGTTGATTTAGGAATTCCAGATGATCAAAGGAAACTCCATTCCTTCGGTTACGTAGTTCCATCGGACAGTCCGATCGATCGGATCACAAGGATATTTTCCCCTGTTGGTTCGCCTAGAATTAACTAGTTAATTATATGGATAGTACCATGATCGTAGTACCATAATCTAACTCAATCTATCTGGTGATAAACAATGCTAGACAAGAAGTCCTGTCCCACGCCGTGTTGTTCGATTCAGTTAGTTCTCGTTCTAATACACTGGTCTATAAACTTAGCTACTGGAATCCCACGGTACCTAAGGTACAAAGGCTGTCCAGGGAAACAAATCTTAAAGCCGGATCTACCAGAAGTCGGACTTTAATACTTAGTGGCTAATTAATAGTGCTAAGTACCTACCTAAGACCTAATTTCGATTCGTTAACTTAGTTTCCAAGATATGGAATTAAGAAAAAAAAGATGCGCGCTACATCGACAAATTTTCAAGTGATTTGCATACCCATGAACATTCTCCATTGTTTATCCAAAGTAAAACATTCATTGAATTGAATTGAATGCCCCGTATTTCCTGTTATTTCAACAATTAGCCCTCTTATAGTTATGGCATTTCCCTACAATAGTGTGTCAGTTTATAATTATTGAAGAATGCACGTTGAGTAATAATGCTCTTGCATGTAAGTGCACGTAATGCATGTAGAATGCAACGGATTCAGAGCAAAACAGATGTCGTTGCGTTAGATAAATCTTGAGAGGCAAGCATAGACCCACGAGTCCACCACACATTGTCACCATGTATCTTACATGAGTTACAGTGGGGGTTTAGAGAAACGGTGGCGACCATTTACAAAACTAACTAGAATCAGACAATGAGGTCCAGCGAGCCCGGGGATGACTCTACAGGGTGCATGTAAGAAAAAGTATCATTAACGTTTAAACCACAACTCTACCCATCAAACTGAACAACTTTTGCTATGGGAGCAAACCTGTCAGAGCATAAAAAATCTGCTGTTCCATACTTAACTCCTACTCGACTCAAATGTATGCAACAGCACATTTTTTTTTTGCTCCGATCATTTTGCTCCCATAATAAAAGTTTTTCAGTTTGATGGTTAGACTATGTGGTTTAAAGGTTAATTAATTTTTCCCTTACACCTTGTATAGAAAATGAGGTCAGTATGGAACAGTGACTACCGGTATAATTTTTTCATCGATTTTCTATGAAAATCCTCCCCCCCCCCCCCACCCCGAAATCGAATGTCTCCCTAATATAAATAGCTAACTTATTGAAACAGTTAGATTAGGAAGGTATTATTGGACACTAGACAATGCAGGAACGGGACAGAGTGTTATATTGTCCATCTACTGCCAGGTCGTAACGGTCTCTGTCTGTCACTGTACTTTGGGCAATAATATTTACATACGAGAAAGCTAACGCAAACAGGTAACTTCTTACCTACAAGGTACCCATTACTTGCATTAAAAAAAAATAGCTGTAGATATGTAAACATCGAGTAAGTACCTATTATGTAAGAAATCGTTAGTCCAGCAGTGGACATCCATCGACTGAGATGACGATAGAAGACACCACCGATTGAGATTGGCTGACGAATAAACCTTGATGAGCGCGCTCCATACAAACGAAGTTTTATTCTATTTTGAATATTAACCAAATAAATTTAATGTTTTTTTTTAACATGGTCTAGAAACTAATATCCTTGTCTGTGGTTTAACAGATTTCCGTTATGTTATATAGTTTCAAAGTTACACTGGCTCAAAGATTTGTATACAAAAAAAAAGCGTCAATTTTTAAACTGTAAAGGTTGTAGTATTTATTACCTTCATTTAAAAAATATTTTATCGAAGTCGGAGTAGTTTTGACGGGTTCCGAAGCAAAAACCTTCAGGAACTCTACTATTGCGCGCGCTAGTGACATATCTACTTCGGTTTGGTATATAATATCATTGGCTTAAACTGATACACCTACCAATTGGTAGTTATGTAGCAGAGCTTCTGACTACCCCGAAAGGGATTATGGTCGTGAGTTTGTGTGTTGGTGTACACGTACATCATGGCAATTAGATGTCATCATTCTCTTGTCCATTTCCCATTATTTGTGGTCGGCGCAATATGTCATCCTGTTCCATTCATCTCTCTTAGCCTTCATTTCAACACTCACACCTTTCTTACACATATCATCCTTCACACAATCCATCCATCTTTTCTTTGGCCTTCCTCTCCTACCACAGCCATCCAGGGGCGTCCGCCCGGTTTTGAGTAACTTTGTAACCATTTTATACATTAACTATGGCACTTTTGAAGCAGAAAACAAAACTGAACAATCTACAGAGAAGTGATTTGGTTTTTCTCGAAATCTATTTTAATTAATAAAACTGAAAAAAAAGAATCTAAAGTCACCCCTTTTTTTCCAGTTGTAACCGTTTTACTCTTACATTGTTGATCAGAAGAATATGAAAATTTACAATATTCTTCACAATACAATATGGAATGATGTGGTTTTCTTATTTTTTGGAAATTCATAAAAAATCATACAGGTTTTCAAAGAAAACTGAATATTCTGACCGGAGCCACGCAATTGAAGCGGGATGGCTAATTGAAGTTTGCTTGTAAGAAAGAGAACCTTGCACTAGGGAGGAGTGGCCTTAACCACTCGTCTCGTAACAATTGACACTCGTCTCTCCGCATCGCATGCCCATACCACGGTAATCTATCACATCGACATCATAGCACTGTGGGGTCGGTAATATTTTTCAGGCTAAGTCTAGACGATACTCGTAAACACGGCTTATTGCTCCCACAAGGCCGAAGGGAACATTATAATATCGATGGTCATTGGCCATAATATGTGCCGCTTACTTCAGTTTCTGTCATCGAAGTAAAAATTTGGCAGCAATTAGGTATGCTTGCCAAATTTTTTCCTTCAAGTAGGTACCTACGTATTTAGACCTTGCAGCGCGCCCGAGCGCTTAGGAAATTATACGTTTTTTTTGCGAATTTCCTATAGGTTTCTTAGGAAAAGTTGTTCAGTATCATGGCTACAATGACTTTCTAAAGTAATGCAACTGTTTACCCTAACATCCTGCTGTATACCGACCCATTTTGAATTTGGAATGTGATGTGAAATCAAGATTAATTATGATTATTGATTATATTAATTTAATTTATTTATTTAATTGGTTAAAAATCAGTTACAAAGCAAAATGAACATAATTATCCTAAAACACAATCCAGCGAAAATATAACTAGACAAAACAGACAAACATTGATTATATTACTATTAGCACAGAGTACTATAATTAATTACGTGAAATACTTGTAGGCTAAAATAAAATCTGTTTTTCCACCCGATTCCACAAAAATTAAATAAAACGAAACTATTCTTATGTGTTATCGACGCAGACAAGAACCGAAGTAACACGTGAACAAAATGTTTATAGTGTTTATGACATCGGAGATGCACTGCCCTTCAACTCAACGCCCCTCCGGGCACTCACTGCGGGTCTGGGCACAGTGCACTAGTTTCTGATGCAGTTCTCCATTGGTTGCAATTGCGCGATTTTCCGACATTATACAGGATGTAACAAAACACCCTAGTAATACTTAAGGGGGTGCTTCAGACCATCAATCTGAACAACTTTCACTATGGAGCCAATGTCGAGAAAAAATAAAAAAAATCTGCCGTCCCATACATTTGAGTCGAGACGGTACTGCAGTTTTGTTTGAAAGAGCTGATTTTTTTTCGCGATTTCGATGTTGGCTCCATAGTGAAAGTTGTTCAGTTTGATGGTCTGAAGCACCCCCTTAAGTATTACTAGGGTGTTTTGTTACACCCTGTATAGGGTTAATTTTATATCACTGCGGATAACTTCAGTATGTATTCTACTCATCAAACTGAACAACTTTCACTATGGAGCCACATTCGAAATCGCGAAAAAAAAAACAGCTGTCCCATACATTTGAGTCGAGTCGGTACTGCAGTTTTGTATGGGACAGCTGTTTTTTTTTTCGCGATATCGAAGGTGACTCCATAGTTAAAGTTGTTCAGTTTGATGAGTAGAATACATGCTGTAGTTATCCGCAGTGATATAAAATTAACCCTGTAGGTATTCTATTCTATTCTATTTTTGTTTAATGGCGTTTCCTTGGTGGATTTTGCCAGTATCTAGTTTAAAAAGAGCAATTAGTGCTTGACGTTGTACGGTAATTGGATATGGCGATCTCAAAGCCCTGTTTTTATACAAAAACACACACTCGAAACCACCATAAAATGGCGGAGCCGCGTGGCTACTTAAATCGCGAGCCAACGACAGACGTCCAAACCCTGTAGGTAAGTTAGGTTGTGAAATGAAATGAAGTCTTTGACATTTCGCTTATTATTGCAATTAATGGGAAATCGCCATAGACGAATATGGTTAAGAGGACTAATCTACAGGGTCTTTTTTTAAAACAGCTGCTGAAGGTTTTTTAAAATAACCAGACCAATCCAACTGAACAACTTTCTCTAAAGGACTAACATAGAAATCGCGAAGAAAATCTGCTTTTCCATACAAAACTGCATAGCGAAAGTTGTTCAGTTTGTTATTTTTGGACTTCCCATACAAAAGTGCGGATTGATCAGCCTATCTATTTTTTTAAAGGTGAAGGTTTAGTTTCATTGTCAAACAAACCAATTTTTTTTTTTAATTATAAACTAGTGGTGTATAAATATTTAGATATTGGGGTCAGGTTTCTCTGAAGCCTTTCTGAAGCCCACCGTAGGTATACCTTGGAGCCAGCATCCAAATCGCGAAAAATCCTTGTGTCGACAAGTCAAGCCTAAGTGACAGTGGTAAAGCCCCCGATCAATCCGTGTCCTTGCAGATCAGATCGGCCAAGCACCTGATCGCGATCTCGGATGAGTCAAACAAGTTCCGACTAATTACACGTTGTTGGCTTTAATGCCCCTCGGCCTAGGGCTTGGCCTCGGCCTCGGTGCAGGACGAAATTATCCTTCGAATGTTAACGGGAGAGATGCCTGTTGAATTTATTATTTACTAAAGAACAAAAGGCATGATACAGGGTGTAGCAACGGTATAGTCTTATTTAAAGGCGTGCTTCAAACAAAAACAAAATTAGCTGAGCCATACTAAACTGCAATACCTACCTACTTGATTCAAACGTATGGGACAGCTAAATTTTTTTTGCTCTGACATATTATTATTTGCTCCCATTGTAAAAGTTGTTCAGTTTGATGGGTAGAGTAGGATTTAAAGGTTAATTATACTTTTCCTTACAAAGGTTAGGGATACAAACATGCATGGTACAAATAAGTATTAATATTCATCATACAAATATTTGTCCCTTACGGGTTTCGAACCCGCGACCCTTAGCACAGCAGTCAAATTCACTATCAACTGAGCTATCGGGCCGCCAATATTATGACCAAAAGCGTTTCTGTTGCACCCTGTAAAAGTTCATTGAATTATCAGCTCGGCCGTAGCGACTGGCGCGAGATAAAAACCCAGCACGTACCTACAAGTATAAGTACCTATAAATTGTTGATCGAAGCCTAACACCCAACGTTTATTGTGATTGTGGTTTAGGCAAGGGTTGGTCTTGGTGCACGTCACCAACGGTCTGGCGATTAGCGTAAGTGGCGGCAGACGTCAGTCCGTCATTTGTGAAGCAAGGAGTGGTATGAAACCGCACGTAGAAGCACACACGGTGACGTATTGACGCAGCGTGTACCGTGTGTGCTTCTAGTTTGGCTTCATACAACTCCTTGCTTCACAAATGACGGACTGACGTTTGCCGTTCCGTCGTGCCTCATCGTGTGATCCCACCAAAAAAATTTTGTTCTTAGGATAATGGTTTGGGAGCGGGTCATTGGGGACAACTTCATGTCAGAGTATATTCAAGATGCTACAGACGACTCAAAAGTAGGTAGGTACGTCTTCATAATAATCTTCAATTGCTTTCTTCCACCAAGCTCTTCTGTCTTCAAATGCAGATCAACTCTGTCGTTTGTTGCCCTTCGCTAGGCAGCTGGCAATATAGCACAAGCAAACTGCCATACGATGAGCCGCAACTGACTAGAGTTTGCTTCTTTCTTCTCTTTGTAATCCAGGTTCAAGTTATAGTGGTTGATCAATCTTCTCTTTGTACTGATTGCAGTCTCTTCCTTACATCATTCTCTTTCTCGGGACTTCTCTTCTTTCTTCAGCACAATACTTACGTAGGCATCTCATACGATTTAAAATTTAAACAGTTTGCATATTTAATTGATAGTTAGAAAATATTGCTTACTATGCCAACTTCGCCATGGTGGGATGTGTAATGTATAATATAAGTTACCTACCTGAATATATTTTACACATAAACCATCCGGAAGAAATCATCTAAATGGATCAGGTCAGTTACGTCCTTTTCCCTGAACGTCCATCGCCCGAATTCCTTGTTCGACCATTTCCCCGAACGGAGATTTCTCCGAACGGACATTGCCTAGTACGTCCATTTACTTGTACGGACATTTCCCCTTACGTCCCTTTATCTAAATGACAGTAAAACCGTATCGAAATCCGATGCGTGGTTTAGAAGAAGTAGGCGGAGAAACAGACTGAAGGATAGACGCGGATAGCGACTTTGTTTTATATTGTACAGTCGCCATCTGATATATTGTAGCATACAAGGTGTCCAAATATTTCTGAGCATTGCTAATTTTCATTAATTTTTTTACAGTAAATGTTACCAATTATATCTAAACGTGTATTTTGTCATAAATATCTGAACAGCGGATTTTCAATAATTTCTTTACATTGTTATTTAAAATGTAAAACAACGGAGTAAGGTTTTCTTCCGAAACTGTTCAGATGTTTATGACCACCTTGCCAGCGTAGATATATTTGATGTTCTAGGCGTTCCTATATTTTTGATTGGTTATGAGCTTATGAGTAAAGAAATTATTGAAAATTAGAACTGCTTAGAAATATTTGACCACCTTGTTTGCTACGATATATCTGCTGGTGATTGTACCATAGGTATTTAGAGATTATAACAAACTTGACAATGACTCAGACCTCAGCCGTTTTATCGGTCACGTCCAATTCCCTGAACGTCCAGTTGTGAACTTGTGACCCAACCGTCTAATCCCCGAACGTAAGTACATTTCCCCGAGTACCTAACTACCTACTCTTACTACTACGAAAATTTCAAGGGTGTAGGTCAGTTCATGACTAAACAACTTTCCCTAAATTGTCAAGTTGTGTATGCGGCTCTCGTATAGGACTGTACAGCCACGAGAAAAAGTGCTTCTCCAAAAACACTGATTAAATCATCTGCAACAGATGTAAAGGCCTATGATGATGATGATATTTTAGTACAAAAAAATTACTAAGTCCATAAAAGGAAAGGGACGTAAGGGGAAATGTCCTTACAAGTACAAATTGAACGATTATTTTGATGAATAATAATACACATTAATGCTTATTTTTGTTGAATTCAAATAAATTTTATTGTGATAAGTAGGTAATTATTATTTAGCATAGGTAGTTGTTTTGGTTTATAATGTAAGCCTATATTGTACGTCCGTGCTGCGGACCAAACTGTTGATTCTTCCTTATTGTAACATCTTTTTTTTTTACACAATTTGAACAATAAATATTCTTTATCTTTATCTTAATCTTTAAGTAAATGGACGTACTAGGCAATGTCCGTTCGGGGAAAAGGTCGTACAAGGAATTCGGGCGATGGACGTTCGGGGAAAAGGACGTAACTGACCTGATCCGAACAATATACAGGTGTTACAAAAGTAAAAATAAAAATTTCAAACTTTTATGGGGGTTGTTGAGACCATCAAACTGAACAACTTTCACTACGGGACCAACATCGAAATCGCGAAAAAAAAAATCTTTTGTCCCATACATTTAGCTCGAGTAGATCTGTAGTTTAGTATGGAGCATCGCATTATGGCGATTATGGCGAATCTCCCCATATTGGGGGAGGTCTACGTCCAGACGATAGACGTCCACTGCTGGCAGTGGACGTCTATCGGCTGATATGATGATGATGATGATCGAATATCGGATTTTTTTTTCGCGATTTCGATGTTGGTCCCATAGTGAAAGTTGTTCAATTTGATGGTCTTAGCCACGGCCCGGCCGATCTCGTCCGAGCTTCTGATTGGTTAATATTTACCCGGCTACACAGCTCGCCCAGCCAGCTCGCATTAGTGGACAGGCAGCCTTAATGTTTATTTGTATTTTTGTAACACCCTGTATATGGGTCGAAAGTCAAATGGTATGTAATATTTAGATACTCTTTCTTCTACTGTGGCCTATTCGGATCGAATAAAGAGGAAAATATTTTGACCTTCCATAGAAAATTTTAACAAAAAATTAAAACCGCCTTCAAAAAAACTAAAAAGTTAAAAAATAATATTGCAGCCTATGACTTTTTCGTTCGCATCATAAGAACATTAATTTGTTTTATTGAAGTCGCTGTCAAGCCGGTTCGATTCGCGACATGGCTTGTATTTTTTGGCTTGGCTTGACACCGACTTCTATAAAACAAATTAATGTTCTTATGATGCGAACGAAAAAGTCATAGGCTGCAATATTATTTTTTAACTTTTTAGTTTTTTTGAAGGCGGTTTTAATTTTTTGTTAAAATTTTGTTTATTTCACAATTTTCAGTGGTGAATTCATTAGTTCGATTTAATAGGAGTGCTTTAAATTAAAAAACGCACTAGTCGGCAGTACGATTTTCGAAGGTTCCCCTCGATTTCTCTGGGATGCCATCATCGGATCCTGGTTTCCTTATCATGGTACCACCCTCGGAACATCTCCTTTCCAACAAAAAAAGAATCATCAAAATCGGTTCATAAATGACGAAGTTATCCGCGAACACACATAAAAAAAAAAAAAAAAATATATACGGTCGAACTGAGAAACCTCCTCCTTTTTTGAAGTCGGTTAAAAAGTGGGGATCAGCCCATCGATTTTCTATGGGAGTCACCTTCTCGTTTCTCGACCCACGGATAAGCCCATCGATTTTCTATGGGAGTCACCTTCTCGTTTATGTTCCTAGGGAAAGTTGTTTTGTTTTATTATCTGGAAAAAACCCTTATTCTTGGTAATAAAAAAATAAGGGTAGGTATATAAGGTGTTACAAAAATACAAATAAACATTTAAGGGGGTGGTTAAGACCATCAAACTGAACAACTTTCACTATGGGAACAATTTCGAAATCGCGAAAAAAAAAATTTGATGTTCGATCATCATCATCATCATATCAGCCGATAGACGTCCACTGGCTGGACATAGACCTCCCCCAAAATGGGGACATTTGCCATAATCGCCATTAATGCGATGCGTTTGCGATGTTCCATACTAAACTACAGGATCTACTTGAGCTAAATGTATGGGACAAAAGATTTTTTTTTCGCGGTTTCGATGCTGGTCCCATAGTGAAAGTTGTTCAGTTTGATGGTCTCAACAACCCCCATACAAGTTTGAAATGTTTATTTTTACTTTTGTAACACCCTGTAACTGTAGGTATACATAGAGTCAAAAAATGTTGATTTGAATTCCCAAAATCTAAACTGTCGATTGACGCGGCCTAATTGTCATACATACCAGCCTAGGTATGTAGACCATTAATTTCTGTTTAAAGGGCTATCACAGTCCAGTGGCGCCCTCATCACATTAAAAAAGATTTCTCAATAAAGAAAGCCTAAATTAAAAAAGTGATCAACATAAAAACTACAAAAGCATTCAAGCCATTGTTATACAATACTTTTATAGGTTCTAAACATTCCACTTTCAGACAATTTCGAATAAAAACAAAAGCGGCCGTTTTTTTTCTTTTACACTGCCACTGGACTGTGATAGCCGTCTTAAGTATTTCAAACAATTAAACTCACCTCTAACTCCTGTTTCCCCGAAACACTAACGTTAGCAAACATAACTGGAACACAATTAATTCGTTAACCTCTGCCGTCGCTATTTTATACTGTAAAAACTTTATCACGAGGAAAGCCACGAGTTTATTATTTCTAACTAATTAGGGAACACTTGTGACCATTATACGAACTGAGTTTTAAACTGCGGAGTTATCAAGGGTTGGGATATGAATCCCGTTATTGGGAATTTGTAATCGCGGGATTCCTGTGAAAGCGCATTTAGTATACAGGGTGTAACAAAACACCCAGTAATACTTAAGGGGGTGCTTCAGACCATCAATCTGAACAACTTTCACTATGGGGCCAATGTCGAGAAAAAATAAAAAAATCCGCCATCCCATACATTTGAGTAGAGACGGTGCTGCAGTTTTGTATGAAAGAGCGGAATTTTTTTTCGCGATTTTGAAGTTGGCTCCTTAGTGAAAGTTGTTCAGTTTCATGGGCTGAAGCATCCCCTTAAGTATTACTAGGGTGTTTTGTTACACCCTGTATATGAGGTTTGATCGTGGTATTCGGAAACTTAAGTAGGAAGGTATAAGTCACCAATACGTACAGATTCTACATGGTGGGACATGGCCAGCTCATTCTTAACATTTTCACTGTGTGCCTGTACTGGGCCTGCATTGAAAGTTGGTAATAAATAACAGTCTGATCAATGGAAATGTCGGTAGAGGGGGCGCCTTCGTAAGACGTAGGTACTCCTGGATCAAATCGGTTACGTCTTACAGGAGTGGTATTTTTGAAAGTCATGTTGAAATCAGCATCAGAAAATGTTAAAATTTCTATGGAATATGCATCTTTCTACTACTGATTTGAACGTGTTACTTTCAAAAATCGCACTCCAGAAAGTTGGGATACGGAACTACGGAAGAGATGTATCAGATGTATGTATGTGATTGAGGCGAGATAGAGTAAGGACCGTAGCCTCACTGCCTACCCCTCAGGGAAAGAGGCATGATGTTATAGATATAGAGATAGGTAATGATATTAACTAAAATAGAGGCTTTGTTCTTCTCTCAAGGGACCTCTTCGTCCTCTCCGACTTACTAGCACTGAGAATAAAATCTGGGAGCACTGTAGACACAGATTACCCCCAATAGATACCGCATAATGAACATTTTGTACACGCCCGAAGTCACCATTTTTGGTGGTAGGTGCGGGTAGCGGGGCACGAAACGGTGCAACGTGATTGGCCAGTTCAAGGTCGCACTACTTCGAGCTCGCTCACTCGCGTTGCTTATATCAGTGAAAAACCATAGATGTGTGGCGAGCGTCGGCGGCCCTGTATGCGGTATCTATTGGGGTAATCTGTGACTGTAGAGTAGATTTAGGTACCCCTCAGTACAGTAACCAAAACTCTAGCTTTAGCACCTACTTACCTAGTCAAAACTGTATTACTTGTTACCTAGGTTCTTAAAATGTCCCACCAGCAATAAACAAATCCCAAAACGCGGGATTGACACGCAACACTAAATAAATCGAACATAATGTAGTGTTATCGAATTAAACGGAAACGTGGCAGGAAGAACACCGATATGAGTCCGCTGGTCCTTCCACCCGTTCGACCGTTTGTGGTCAGTGCTTAAAAATAATGTTGACATTTTAATTACACTAAAAATGTAGGTATCTTTACATACAATGCAGGAGGCACGAATGGTGTCAGTGCATGAATGGAGATGCATTAAAATCTGAGGGTTTCGCTAATAAAGGTAGATGGGCATTCTTAGTTGTGAGTTTATTTCTACATCATCATCATCATCATCATATCAGCCGATAGACGTCCACTGCTGGACATAGGCCTCCGCTAAGGATCGCCAAAACGACCGGTCCTGCGCGCTGCCCTCATCCAACGGGTTCCCGATACCTTGGTCATCGGTCCACCTTGTGGGGGCCCACGGTGCGCTTTCCGGCTGCCACATATTTAGTACATAATGCTCATGTATACCCCCTGAGGGAGCGTTCTAAATATCGAAATTTCACTGTACAAAACTTATGTGATGTGAATTTAACCCTATCCAGCGTGACCTCTCGGTATAGGGTGTAAGTGACAGCCTAGCAAATACTGAAACGGTGAACTCAGACCATCAAACTGAACAACTTTCATTATCTCAGGAAACCTCATTTATACATGGCAAAGAGTTTTTAATAATGGTAATGATGAATATTACTCGATAAATACAGTTTTATCATCTAATGCGATTACAGCGACTATGGAAATCTTTGACACACTGTAACTTGACTACAACCCGGGCGAATTAACTTGGCACCTGGCTCGCACGTGGCTTGGAATTTGACACCCCTCCTGCTACCCCCCGCGGGACCCCGCCGTCGCCGTGCGAGACCGTAGCACAGCATTTCAGTTACCGTTGCACGTGTCCTTGCGCTTTAGGATTTTCGAGTTATTCTTTCCGAGTTTTGTATTTCGAGCCACGTGCGAGCCAGGTCTCAAGTTAATTCGCCCGGTTTGTAGATATTTTAACATATTTAAATTGTCATCTGACAAAATTCAGGCTTCTTATAGAAGCTAATATTTTATTTTTTGCACAGAGATTAGCTTTTAGACTAGATTTAACTTTAGTTGCCTTTAATTTGGTTAGTTTGAAAATAGGACGAAACTTCGTTTGTATGGAGCGCGCTGCAAGGACCTCGTAATCCAAATTATATTTCTGATGCATACGTGACTTTTTGTAATGTATTGGGCACATTGGTAAGGAAACCGGAAAACCATAATATTAATTAGTTTTCTTGTTAAATATGTAGGTAAACATCGGGCTTCATGATAACAACGGTTAGGTATGTACTCTACAACTACATTGTTGTAATATTACCATATTTTTTGTGGTTTAACTTAATTATTTAACCAACATAATCTGTTTTCCCTAATTTTAATAAAAACTGTTACTAGGTCACTTTATACCCGATATATCATCATCATCATCATCTCTCCATTGAATTTAAGTACCTACATTGTTTGGGGTTAGCACAATACCTACTCAATCATCAAAATGAACTCATCTCGTATTCATCTCTAGCAATCAATAGAGAAATAGTGGGTCTATCATTTCACTGTTCATCCCTTCCCATTTTTCTTACACATATTTTTCTTCAGCGTCACCTCATAATAATTTTTTTTTTCAAAATTTATATCACATGGATAGACGAGAGACGACAAATCCCAGGTATGCCTCCTAGCGTGACGGTCGGTACTTTTCAGACCAAAGCAACATTTTACATTACGCCACATCTAGGGCCTATTTCGGCATACAATGGTACCGATTCGGACTGTGCCACGACTTAACTTAACTAAATGTATTCCTGTCACTTTCTAAAATAAGATTAAGAAAAGAGACAGAAAACCAACAGCTGACTTTAGTGCTGTCAAAGTGACGTTACACGCCCAAAAACGCCTTAAATAAGATGGCGTACACTATGATGGCATCTTATTTTGGGCGTGTAACGTTTTCTGTCTCTTTTCTTAATCTTATTTTAGAAAGTGACAGGATTAAATTTAGTTACGTCGTGACATAGTCCGAATCGGGGCCAATGCTTGCTTTGATCTCTACACTTTAAAATAGAGCGAACAAATCTGGCAATGTATGCCGAAATCGGCCCTAAATGTAGGGTAAAGTAATCGCTATACCTTGGATACCTTTGGCGCCTATAGTATTATTTCCTATACTTACATCGGGCGACACAGAAACATGTCATCTCGGTGGTGAATGGATAGGTAAAGCTGTTCGTAAAATTAGTTAATTTAGGTAGGCACCTAGGTAACATCTAGAAATAATAGGTTTTCAATTTCCTTTACCTTTATAGTACCATTATTATTACCTAAGGTTTGGGTGAGTAGCGAACGAGGTTACGAGAGCACGTAAGCGTCTTTCAATCGTTATGCTATTATTCGAAGACAGGCGTTAGTTGAATAGTTGTTGTGTGAGTTAGATACAGATACTTCACTACTATGGTTTAGGGATTTCACATTTATTAGTATAAGTACCTACATATGTAAAAATAAATAAGGTAACATGTTCACCTTATAGTCTCAATTAGGCATTATCAATACCAATACAGTTCCAAGTACCATGTTGTAATAACAACCCAAAAAGACCAAGGCCCTATATCACGGTTAGTTACATATCAAGGCCATTTATTACAAAGTAGGTATATGTACTTACATTACACGATCAAGGCTATGTCCATGAAACTTTCTACGTCATCTCCACTCGTTTTATCACCACTAATGTTCAGATTTAAGCACACGTCTGAGAGGCACGACCAGCTACAATGTTAGGAAGTGTTTCGATTACATTTGTTGGAGGTCACTCGGCTGTCAATGTCAGGTTCTGGGGCAAGGTCAAGGACGTTGCCAATGCGCATGTCCAAAGGGTCAGCGTGGCTGTATTTACCAAGTTCTTATAGACTACGTAAACCTGTGTTCTGATAGGTAGGTACAAGTATTAAGATGTAAACAAATTAAAAGGTTTCCAAGTGGAATAAGTTACCTACGTGGCGAAAGGCTAGAAAAGTAGCCATACCCTATTATTATCATTATCTGTGGTTTTGGGCCTTGACAGGCTTGCTAAGCCTGTGCCACGTAGACCATCGCTGGTCCTTTGTGATCGCCCTTTTTATAGTTCCTTACCAATCCCCACTGCGGCCAGAAATCGCAGTAGATTCTTGATCGGGATAGTTTGTATCTCATCTGGTGTCAGCACCTGCCTACCCAGATGAGTGCTGCGTTTGTACATCAGGGGACCACAATCACATAGGAGGTGCAGAGGAGTTTCCATCTCCTCCTTGCAAAATCTGCAGCCGGTCGTGTCACTTAAATTCAGTGTGTGCATGTGCTTATTTAATTTGCAGTGGCCTGTGAGTGACCTTGCTATTGTACAAATTTGGTCCTTGCTGAGGGCAAGGAGACCGTTCGCAAGTTTGCGATTGTAGCCTTTGATAAGTGCTTTTGAGTGGCCCATGCCTGGGGTGTTACACCAAAGCTTTATTGCCTCACCAAAGCTGGCCTTATTCAAAGAATCTCGCGTTAGACTATTGGGGATTCCGAGAAAGGGTTCGGGGCCTATGAAGTGGTTTTCAGTGCCTCTTCTAGCCAACTCGTCCGCCCTCTCGTTCCCTTCGATGTCTGAGTGTCCATACCCTAAACCATCATCATCATCTACGCTCTTGTCAGTGAAGTATTCGCCAATCCAGTTTCTCTTCTAGGTACGTACTATCAGTTTAAAATAACAATGTGCATGACCTTGAAGAGCCGTTGGATAACTTCACTCGGTTGACAAAGGAATATAGACTCTATGCAAAGGAAACAATCATTTGAATGACTCGAGTGAAGTTCGTGTGATTGGGTGGCGTCACATTTGCGAGCGAGGTCATGCACATTGTTATTTTAAACTGATAGTATACCCCACGTATACCCTAAGGGTGAAGCCAAACGTGCGGTGAGTCGAGTATTTTGAGTCCGTTTCATATAAAATTCAGGAATGCATTGTCTATGACCTCAGCCTTTATATGAAACGAACTCAAAATACGTGACTCACAGCTTACAAAATTACGCTCGTTTGGCTTCGCCCTAAACCAAGGACTTTATAAAACCTTTCAATAGTAAGGTAGTTGTAGAAGTGTCTATCTCGACTACCCCGAAAGTGTTTATAGTCGTGAATTTAAAAAAGGATGAAGGTTGCGATATAGCGTGATCCCAGAGTAAAAGTTCATATCCCTTTGAGTTTTCGAGAGCAGTCTGCACCCTGTAGGTATACAGGGTGGTAATTTGAGATTTTGCACAAAGGGCAGGCAGCTACCAGAAGTGTTTTATCTACAAGATAACTTTCTTAGGAGACTAACTCTCACTTTTGGAGTATTTTACTTCTGCATTCACAGATTTTGAAAAAAAATATCCGTGTTCCAGAAAAATTTCAATTTTCACAAAACTTTCTTTTCATACCATTCGATGCAAACAGTCAGACAATAGAATCAATCTGTGATTTGGAGTGACAGGACACCTAGAAACTGTAACTACCTCATGTAAAGCAATAAAGATTATGATTTATGAAACCATATCGTAATTTTTTTCCTGTAAATATCTTCAATGTAGGTACAGACACTTCTTTTACAGTTTTATAATAATTTAGATTAAACGCTACTGAAAACCGTAATGGCGTTTACAAAGTATTTATTAGGTGCTTCCACCCAAATGGCACATGTAGCATTATAAGAGACCACTTTTGGTGTACACGGAAACTAAAGGCTGTATAAGATGGTGTTACAATGGTGTTAACAGCGCTGTTAACACCGATATAACTCTTATTTGGGCACAAGTTATACAGCCTAAGGTTCTATATTGGAATTATAATGGGCCACAAGGCATTATATCAGCTGCTTAACAGAGTACAAGTGTCTTGTTATACAGACTAAGCCATTATATTGGGGTTACTGCTATACTTAAATAACGCTTGAGGTTCTACATTATACTTCTAGCATCAGCAGAGTGTGTACATAAAAACCTGAATTTATTTTATTAGTAGAGTTAAATTCTTTAAATAAATTCCGTGAGTGTTGGTTATTAATGGCGTGAAGTGAAGTTTTATTGAGAATTTGTGATAACCTCGTTAAGTACACTTTTATAATATTAGCCTGTGAAAACATTTGGGAATGCAAGTTCATTGTGAATGTTTATATGGTTTTATAGCAAATTTTTTACGCGCCTCGGAAATATTTCGTTTTTAATTAGAAATATTGTGAAAATAATTACACGTCAAAATATATGTGTACATTTTTTGTGTCTGATTTACATTTAATCATACAAAGTTTTATTTTATATTATAATAAATATGTGTTTTACGTGTAAATAAAAGCATAAATCATTAGTAAAACATAAACAACACCATAATTTTATTTATCATATGGTTTAGGTTATAAAGTTATAACAAAATGGCGCTTTCTTAAGAAACCTATGTGAACTCTTATAATCCTGAATTAACGACTATGGCTGTACAAGAGTACACACCGGTTCCTCTATAACGCTTATTGCAGTAAATAAGAGTTCAAGTGAACCAATATGCAGCCTGTCGGCTTATATTAGTGTTATTATGGTTCACATCAACGCTTAAGCCATTCATGTGAACTACTTAAACGCCATTATGCAGACTAAAGCAATATAGTGGTATTTTCTGTAGCCATTTTACTGCCAAATGCTGTATTTCTGAGTTACAAGAGTATCTGGGAATACCTTTGGTGTTCCCGAGTGCTAATATAACACCTTTAAGCAGCTTTGAAAAAGAGGCTTAATTACAGAGTTGAGGTGAATCAATATAGAACTTTAAGCGTTAAATCACTCTACGTGTACACCACTTTACTACCAAATTCTGTATTTCTGAGTTACAAGGGTATCTCGGAATACCTATGGTGTTCACGAGTGCTAATATAACACCTTTAAGCAGCTTTGAAAAAGAGGCTGAATAACAGAGTTGAGGTGAACCAATATAGAACTTTAAGCGTTAAATCACTCTACGTGTACACCACTTTACTACCAAATGCTGTATTTCTGAGTTACAAGGGTATCTCGGAATACCTATGGTGTTCACGAGTGCTAATATAACACCTTTAAGCAGCTTTGAAAAAGAGGCTGAATAACAGAGTTGAGGTGAACCAATATAGAACTTTAAGCGTTAAATCACTCTACGTGTACACCACTTTAACTCTATTGGCTGTACAGTAGTTCACATTGACTCTTTTAAGATGCTAGCATTACAGTGGTATAATTCTACACCTTTAGGGTCAGCGCACACCCAGCGTAAAACTGTTCGAGCATGCGCGAGCAGATTTCATTGATTCAATTGATAATGAACTCTATTCCCATTGAAATAAAGTTGAAAATAGCTTGCAAGTGATTAAATCCCTTCAGCGTCTGTTCGAGTATGCTCGCGTATGCTCCTCGCGACGACGGGAGCAGTCGCGAGCATGCGCGCGGATGCTCGCGCATGCTCGAGCATGTTCGAGCATACGCCCGTGTCGATGCTTGCGATCCGTCGTAAGTGTTGCCACCTCGGCCGGTTTTGTACTAAATCTAGCATATTTTTTAACTACTTTAGCCCGAAAAGGGCAATTTACTACAGATAATATTATACAACGTGTTAATGAATTAACGCAAAACTAACAGTTTCTCTTCTAGGTACGTACTATCAGTTTAAAATAACAATGTGCATGACCTTGAAGAGCCGTTGGATAACTTCACTCGGTTGACAAAGGAATATAGACTCTATGCAAAGGAAACAATCATTTGAATGACTCGAGTGAAGTTCGTGTGATTGGGTGGCGTCACATTTGCGAGCGAGGTCATGCACATTGTTATTTTAAACTGATAGTATACCCCACGTATACCCTAAGGGTGAAGCCAAACGTGCGGTGAGTCGAGTATTTTGAGTCCGTTTCATATAAAATTCAGGAATGCATTGTCTATGACCTCAGCCTTTATATGAAACGAACTCAAAATACGTGACTCACAGCTTACAAAATTACGCTCGTTTGGCTTCGCCCTAAACCAAGGACTTTATAAAACCTTTCAATAGTAAGGTAGTTGTAGAAGTGTCTATCTCGACTACCCCGAAAGTGTTTATAGTCGTGAATTTAAAAAAGGATGAAGGTTGCGATATAGCGTGATCCCAGAGTAAAAGTTCATATCCCTTTGAGTTTTCGAGAGCAGTCTGCACCCTGTAGGTATACAGGGTGGTAATTTGAGATTTTGCACAAAGGGCAGGCAGCTACCAGAAGTGTTTTATCTACAAGATAACTTTCTTAGGAGACTAACTCTCACTTTTGGAGTATTTTACTTCTGCATTCACAGATTTTGAAAAAAAAATATCCGTGTTCCAGAAAAATTTCAATTTTCACAAAACTTTCTTTTCATACCATTCGATGCAAACAGTCAGACAATAGAATCAATCTGTGATTTGGAGTGACAGGACACCTAGAAACTGTAACTACCTCATGTAAAGCAATAAAGATTATGATTTATGAAACCATATCGTAATTTTTTTCCTGTAAATATCTTCAATGTAGGTACAGACACTTCTTTTACAGTTTTATAATAATTTAGATTAAACGCTACTGAAAACCGTAATGGCGTTTACAAAGTATTTATTAGGTGCTTCCACCCAAATGGCACATGTAGCATTATAAGAGACCACTTTTGGTGTACACGGAAACTAAAGGCTGTATAAGATGGTGTTACAATGGTGTTAACAGCGCTGTTAACACCGATATAACTCTTATTTGGGCACAAGTTATACAGCCTAAGGTTCTATATTGGAATTATAATGGGCCACAAGGCATTATATCAGCTGCTTAACAGAGTACAAGTGTCTTGTTATACAGACTAAGCCATTATATTGGGGTTACTGCTATACTTAAATAACGCTTGAGGTTCTACATTATACTTCTAGCATCAGCAGAGTGTGTACATAAAAACCTGAATTTATTTTATTAGTAGAGTTAAATTCTTTAAATAAATTCCGTGAGTGTTGGTTATTAATGGCGTGAAGTGAAGTTTTATTGAGAATTTGTGATAACCTCGTTAAGTACACTTTTATAATATTAGCCTGTGAAAACATTTGGGAATGCAAGTTCATTGTGAATGTTTATATGGTTTTATAGCAAATTTTTTACGCGCCTCGGAAATATTTCGTTTTTAATTAGAAATATTGTGAAAATAATTACACGTCAAAATATATGTGTACATTTTTTGTGTCTGATTTACATTTAATCATACAAAGTTTTATTTTATATTATAATAAATATGTGTTTTACGTGTAAATAAAAGCATAAATCATTAGTAAAACATAAACAACACCATAATTTTATTTATCATATGGTTTAGGTTATAAAGTTATAACAAAATGGCGCTTTCTTAAGAAACCTATGTGAACTCTTATAACCCTGAATTAACGACTATGGCTGTACAAGAGTACACACCGGTTCCTCTATAACGCTTATTGCAGTAAATAAGAGTTCAAGTGAACCAATATGCAGCCTGTCGGCTTATATTAGTGTTATTATGGTTCACATCAACGCTTAAGCCATTCATGTGAACTACTTAAACGCCATTATGCAGACTAAAGCAATATAGTGGTATTTTCTGTAGCCATTTTACTGCCAAATGCTGTATTTCTGAGTTACAAGAGTATCTCGGAATACCTTTGGTGTTCACGAGTGCTAATATAACACCTTTAAGCAGCTTTGAAAAAGAGGCTTAATTACAGAGTTGAGGTGAATCAATATAGAACTTTAAGCGTTAAATCACTCTACGTGTACACCACTTTACTACCAAATTCTGTATTTCTGAGTTACAAGGGTATCTCGGAATACCTATGGTGTTCACGAGTGCTAATATAACACCTTTAAGCAGCTTTGAAAAAGAGGCTGAATAACAGAGTTGAGGTGAACCAATATAGAACTTTAAGCGTTAAATCACTCTACGTGTACACCACTTTACTACCAAATGCTGTATTTCTGAGTTACAAGGGTATCTCGGAATACCTATGGTGTTCACGAGTGCTAATATAACACCTTTAAGCAGCTTTGAAAAAGAGGCTGAATAACAGAGTTGAGGTGAACCAATATAGAACTTTAAGCGTTAAATCACTCTACGTGTACACCACTTTAACTCTATTGGCTGTACAGTAGTTCACATTGACTCTTTTAAGATGCTAGCATTACAGTGGTATAATTCTACACCTTTAGGGTCAGCGCACACCCAGCGTAAAACTGTTCGAGCATGCGCGAGCAGATTTCATTGATTCAATTGATAATGAACTCTATTCCCATTGAAATAAAGTTGAAAATAGCTTGCAAGTGATTAAATCCCTTCAGCGTCTGTTCGAGTATGCTCGCGTATGCTCCTCGCGACGACGGGAGCAGTCGCGAGCATGCGCGCGGATGCTCGCGCATGCTCGAGCATGTTCGAGCATACGCCCGTGTCGATGCTTGCGATCCGTCGTAAGTGTTGCCACCTCGGCCGGTTTTGTACTAAATCTAGCATATTTTTTAACTACTTTAGCCCGAAAAGGGCAATTTACTACAGATAATATTATACAACGTGTTAATGAATTAACGCAAAACTAGAAAGTAGTTTGTTTAGAATCGATAGCAGAATCGAATTATCATGGTTTCAACATAGGTAATTTTTAATTTACTAAACCCGATGTCAACCCACCCCACGGGCACACTCACCCTACTTACTACCAAAACAAGATTATAAAAATGTATCCATGAGTACGTTAGCGCTTTCTTTCAGTGCTGAAATGATAACAAATCATTTTTGCCTCCGAACTTAAAATGCGAATAACTTTAAATTTTAAGTATCAAAATAATGAAATTATTGTTTCAATCTAATTCTTTTGTTATAAATCAGTTGGGGTGTATGAGGTTTTGCGCTAATTTATTAACACGTTGTATAATAATCGAACTCTTTTTGAAAATACAAAGAAAATCTGAAAGGTCGAAGCAGATTTAAGGCCGGTTCACACAGAAAGCGGTTCCGGAGGCGGTCCGGAGGCGGGATTGTTGTAATGTACGAGTTTATATGCACCCTGCCACACAGAAAACCGGGCCGGGAGCGGCGCGGTACGCCCGGTACCGCGCAGAACACAGGCGGCGGCGGCGCGGGGCCGGAGGCGGCGCTGAGGCGGCCGCGGCCGCTGTATTCCATTGTAGTCAATGCGAGGTGTCACACAGAGCGGAGGCGGGCGCGTCGCGGTCCGGAGGCGGTATTTACCGCACTGTCATTTTGTATTTTTCCACGATTTTTTTAAATAAATCGCTTTACGGCACTGGATTCTAGTCCTTTTGTGCCACTAGTATTATTTTATTTTCCTTTTGTTATAGAACGTTACGAACTTTTTTCTATCTAAACCGTTGCTTCCAAAATCGATAACTGAGGGTCCGCGTGGACTCCAAACACAAATCTGATGTTAGATTTGAGAAAAGTGGCCGCCATCTTGAACTTTTTTGTTTCTTAGCCGATTGCTCCCAAAATCGTTATCTGGGGGTCCGCGTGGACTCCGAACACGAATCCGATGTCAGATTTGAGAAAAGTGGCCGCCATCTTGAACTTTTTTGTTTCTCAATCGATTGCTTCCAAAATCGATAACTGGGGGTCCGCGTGGACTCCGAACACGAATCCGATGTCAGATTTGAGAAAAGTGGCCGCCATCTTGAACTTTTTTGTTTCTCAACCGGTTGCTTCCAAAATCGATATCTGGGGGTCTGCGTGGACTCCGAACACGAATCCGATGTCTGATTTGAGAAAAACGGCCGCCATCTTGAACTTTTTTGTTTCTCAACCGATTGCTTTCAAAATCGATATCTGAGGGTCCGCATGGACTCCGAACACGAATCCGATGTTAGATTTGAGAAAAGTGGCCGCCATCTTAAACTTTTTTGTTTCTCAACAGGTTGCTTCCAAAATCGATATCTGGGGGTCTGCGTGGACTCCGAACACGAATCCGATGTCAGATTTGAGAAAAACGGCCGCCATCTTGAACTTTTTTGTTTCTCAACCGATTACTTCCAAAATCGATATCTGGGGGTCCGCGTGGACTCCAAACACGAATCCGATGTCAGATTTGAGAAAAGTGGCCGCCATCTTGAACTTTTTTGTTTCTCAACCGATTGCTTCCAAAATCGATATCTGGGGGTCTGCGTGGACTCCAAACAGGAATCCGATGTCAGATTTGAGAAAAATGGCCGCCATCTTGAACTTTTTTGATTCTCAACCGATTGCTTCCAAAATCGATATCTGGCGGTCCGCGTGGACTCCGAACACGAATCCGATGTCAGATTTGAGAAAAATGGCCGCCATCTTGAACTTTTTTGTTTCTCAACCGATTGCTTCCAAAATCGATATCTGGGAGTCCGCGTGGACTCCGAACACGAATCCGATGTCAGATTTGAGAAAAGTGGCCGCCATCTTGAACTTTTTTGTTTCTTAACCGATTGCTTCCAAAATCGATATCCGGGGGTCCGCGTGGACTCCGAACACGAATCCGATGTCAGATTTGAGAAAAGTGGCCGCCATCTTGAACTTTTTTGTTTCTCAACCGATTGCTTCCAAACTCGATATCTGGGGGTCCGCGTGGACTCCGAACACGAATCCGATGTCAGATTTGAGAAAAGTGGCCGCCATCTTGAACTTTTTTGTTTCTCAACCGATTGCTTCCAAAATCGATAACTGGGGGTCCGCGTGGACTCCGAACACGAATCCGATGTCAGATTTGAGAAAAGTGGCCGCCATCTTGAACTTTTTTGTTTCTCAACCGGTTGCTTCCAAAATCGATATCTGGGGGTCTGCGTGGACTCCGAACACGAATCCGATGTCTGATTTGAGAAAAACGGCCGCCATCTTGAACTTTTTTGTTTCTCAACCGATTGCTTCCAAAATCGATATCTGAGGGTCCGCATGGACTCCGAACACGAATCCGATGTTAGATTTGAGAAAAGTGGCCGCCATCTTAAACTTTTTTGTTTCTCAACAGGTTGCTTCCAAAATCGATATCTGGGGGTCTGCGTGGACTCCGAACACGAATCCGATGTCAGATTTGAGAAAAACGGCCGCCATCTTGAACTTTTTTGTTTCTCAACCGATTGCTTTCAAAATCGATATCTGAGGGTCCGCATGGACTCCGAACACGAATCCGATGTTAGATTTGAGAAAAGTGGCCGCCATCTTGAACTTTTTTGTTTCTCAACCGATTACTTCCAAAATCGATATCTGGGGGTCCGCGTGGACTCCGAACACGAATCCGATGTCAGATTTGAGAAAAGTGGCCGCCATCTTGAACTTTTTTGTTTCTCAACCGATTGCTTCCAAAATCGATATCTGGGGGTCTGCGTGGACTCCAAACAGGAATCCGATGTCAGATTTGAGAAAAATGGCCGCCATCTTGAACTTTTTTGATTCTCAACCGATTGCTTCCAAAATCGATATCTGGCGGTCCGCGTGGACTCCGAACACGAATCCGATGTCAGATTTGAGAAAAATGGCCGCCATCTTGAACTTTTTTGTTTCTCAACCGATTGCTTCCAAAATCGATATCTGGGAGTCCGCGTGGACTCCGAACACGAATCCGATGTCAGATTTGAGAAAAGTGGCCGCCATCTTGAACTTTTTTGTTTCTTAACCGATTGCTTCCAAAATCGATATCCGGGGGTCCGCGTGGACTCCGAACACGAATCCGATGTCAGATTTGAGAAAAGTGGCCGCCATCTTGAACTTTTTTGTTTCTCAACCGATTGCTTCCAAACTCGATATCTGGGGGTCCGCGTGGACTCCGAACACGAATCCGATGTCAGATTTGAGAAAAGTGGCCGCCATCTTGAACTTTTTTGTTTCTCAACCGATTGCTTCCAAAATCGATATCTGGGGGTCTGCGTGGACTCCAAACACGAATCCGATGTCAGATTTGAGAAAAATGGCCACCATCTTGAACTTTTTTGATTCTCAACCGATTGCTTCCAAAATCGATATTTGGCGGTCCGCGTGGACTCCGAACACGAATCCGATGTCAGATTTGAGAAAAACGGCCGCCATCTTGAACTTTTTTGTTTCTCAACCGATTGCTTTCAAAATCGATATCTGAGGGTCCGCATGGACTCCGAACACGAATCCGATGTTAGATTTGAGAAAAGTGGCCGCCATCTTGAACTTTTTTGTTTCTCAACCGATTACTTCCAAAATCGATATCTGGGGGTCCGCGTGGACTCCGAACACGAATCCGATGTCAGATTTGAGAAAAGTGGCCACCATCTTGAACTTTTTTGTTTCTCAACCGATTGCTTCCAAAATCGATATCTGGGGGTCCGCGTGGACTCCAAACACGAATCCGATGTCAGATTTGAGAAAAATGGCCGCCATCTTGAACTTTTTTGATTCTCAACCGATTGCTTCCAAAATCGATATCTGGCGGTCCGCGTGGACTCCGAACACGAATCCGATGGCGATGTCAGATTTGAGAAAAATGGCCGCCATCTTGAACTTTTTTGTTTCTCAACCGATTGCTTCCAAAATCGATATCTGGGGGTCCGCGTGGACTCCGAACACGAATCCGATGTCAGATTTGTGAAAAGTGGTCGCCATCTTGAACTTTTTTGTTTCTCAACCGGTTGCTTCCAAAATCGATATCTGGGGGTCTGCGTGGACTCCGAACACGAATCCGATGTCAGATTTGAGAAAAGTGGCCGCCATCTTGAACTTTTTGTTTCTTAACCGATTGCTTCCAAAATCGATATCTGGGGGTCCGCGTGGACTTCGAACACGAATCCGATGTCAGATTTGAGAAAAGTGGCCGCCATTTTGAACTTTTTTGTTTCTCAACCGATTGCTTCCAAAATCGATGTCTGGGGCTCCACCTGGACTCCGAACACGAATCCGAAGTCAGATTCGAGAAAAGTGGCCGCCATCTTGAACTTTTTTGTTTCTCAACCGATTGCTTCCAAAATAGATATCTGGGGGTCTGCGTGGACTCCAAACACGAATCCGATGTCAGATTTGAGAAAAGTGGCCGCCATCTTGAACTTTTTTGTTTCTCAACCGATTACTTCCAAAATCGATATCTGACTAACTGATAACTTCTCAAATCTGACATTAGATTCGTGTTTGGATTCCACGCGGACCCTCAGGTATCGATTTTGGATGCAATCGGTTGAGAAACAAAAAAGTTCAAGATGGCGCCCACTTTTCTCAAATCTGACATCGGATTCGTGTTTGGAGTTGACGCGGACCCTCAGATATCGATTTTGGAAGCAATCGGTTGAGAAACAAAAAAGTTCAAGATGGCGGCCACTTTTCACAAATCTGACATCGGATTCGTGTTTGGAGTCCACGCGGACCCCCAGATATCGATTTTGGAAGCAATCGGTTGAGAAACAAAAAAGTTCAAAATGGCGGCAACTTTCCTCAAATCTGAGATCGGATTCGTGTTTGGAGTCCACGCGGACCCCCAGATATCGATTTTAGAAGTAATCGGTTGAGAAACAAAAAGTTCAAGATGGCGGCCACTTTTCTTAAATCTGTCATAGGATTCGTGTTCAGTCCACGCGGACCCCCAGATATCGATTTTGGAAGTAATCGGTTGAGAAACAAAAAAGTTCAAGATGGCGGCCACTTTTCTCAAAACTGACATCGGATTCGTGTTCGGAGTCCACGCGGACCCCCAGATATCGATTTTGGAAGCAATCGGTTGAGAAACAAAAAAGTTTAAGATGGCGGCCACTTTTCTCAAATCTGACATCGGATTCGTGTTCGGAGTCAACGCGGACCCCCAGATATCGATTTTGGAAGCAATCTGTTGAGAAACAAAAAAGTTCAAGATGGCGGCCACTTTTCTCAAATCTGACTTCGGATTCGTGTTCGGAGTCCACGCGGACCGCCAGATATCGATTTTGGAAGCAATCGGTTGAGAATCAAAAAAGTTCAAGATGGCGGCCATTTTTCTCAAATCTGACATCGGATTCGTGTTCGGAGTCCACGCGGACCGCCAGATATCGATTTTGGAAGCAATCGGTTGAGAATCAAAAAAGTTCAAGATGGCGGCCATTTGTCTCAAATCTGACATCGGATTCGTGTTTGGAGTCCATGCGGACCCTCAGATATCGATTTTGAAAGCAATCGGTTGAGAAACAAAAAAGTTCAAGATGGCGGCCACTTTTCTCAAATCTGACATCGGATTCGTGTTCGAAGTCCACGCGGACCCCCAGATATCGATTTTGGAAGCAATCGGTTGAGAAACAAAAAAGTTCAAGATGGCGGCCACTTTTCTCAAATCTGACATCGGATTCGTGTTCGAAGTCCACGCGGACCCCCAGATATCGATTTTGGAAGCAATCGGTTGAGAAACAAAAAAGTTCAAGATGGCGGCCACTTTTCTCAAATCTGACTTCGGATTCGTGTTCGGAGTCCACGCGGACCGCCAGATATCGATTTTGGAAGCAATCGGTTGAGAATCAAAAAAGTTCAAGATGGCGGCCATTTTTCTCAAATCTGACATCGGATTCGTGTTTGGAGTCCATGCGGACCCTCAGATATCGATTTTGAAGGCAATCGGTTGAGAATCAAAAAAGTTCAAGATGGCGGCCATTTTTCTCAAATCTGACATCGGATTCGTGTTTGGAGTCCATGCGGACCCTCAGATATCGATTTTGAAAGCAATCGGTTGAGAAACAAAAAAGTTCAAGATGGCGGCCACTTTTCTCAAATCTGACATCGGATTCGTGTTCGAAGTCCACGCGGACCCCCAGATATCGATTTTGGAAGCAATCGGTTGAGAAACAAAAAAGTTCAAGATGGCGGCCACTTTTCTCAAATCTGACTTCGGATTCGTGTTCGGAGTCCACGCGGACCGCCAGATATCGATTTTGGAAGCAATCGGTTGAGAATCAAAAAAGTTCAAGATGGCGGCCATTTTTCTCAAATCTGACATCGGATTCGTGTTTGGAGTCCATGCGGACCCTCAGATATCGATTTTGAAAGCAATCGGTTGAGAAACAAAAAAGTTCAAGATGGCGGCCACTTTTCTCAAATCTGACTTCGGATTCGTGTTCGGAGTCCACGCGGACCGCCAGATATCGATTTTGGAAGCAATCGGTTGAGAATCAAAAAAGTTCAAGATGGCGGCCACTTTTCTCAAATCTGACATCGGATTCGTGTTCGAAGTCCACGCGGACCCCCAGATATCGATTTTGGAAGCAATCGGTTGAGAAACGAAAAAGTTCAAGATGGCGGCCACTTTTCTCAAATCTGACTTCGGATTCGTGTTCGGAGTCCACGCGGACCGCCAGATATCGATTTTGGAAGCAATCGGTTGAGAATCAAAAAAGTTCAAGATGCCGGCCATTTTTCTCAAATCTGACATCGGATTCGTGTTCGGAGTCCACGCGGACCGCCAGATATCGATTTTGGAAGCAATCGGTTGAGAAACAAAAAAGTTCAGTCATCGATTCCAGAGCCGTTCAAAAAAAAGCGGCGCCGCCCCGCCGCCGCTTTGGATGTCACACCGGCCGCCTCCGCGCCGCTACCGCGCCGCGCGGACCCTGTGTGGCAGGCTCCGGAACGCCTTCGCTTTCCGCAAAACCGCCGCCGGCCCGCTTTCCCGCAAAACCGCCTCTGAGTGAACCGGCCATTAGTAGGTTTTCAAATTGTTCATATTCCATTTTATAGTTCCTAGCCATAAAATAACTGTCCCTAGAACTTTAAACCGTAACACAGCACTTTTCCTGCTCTTGCTCCTCTTCCTCTGCTAGTAACCCAATAATTACCAAATCCCAGTCCACTATACTTTAAAATTACTCTTCGCACGTCTTTACTTTAAAATATTGTAAACACAACTGCAAAATTCACTGTCAACTGTAGCAACACGGGAGCATCCGCGAGACTGTTCGAACACGCGCGAGCATGCTCGCGCATGCTCGAGCATCCGCCGCTGCCGCCGGCGGATTTTGCCGCTAGGTGTGCGCGACTGCAAAGAACATGCTCGAGCATGCGCGAGCAGATTTACGCTGGGTGTGCGCTGACCCTTATGCAGCAATAATCATATTTTACTGCCCATATAATGCTCTTAAGCAACCAATGCGATATAGGCTGTAAGAAGGCATTTTTGACAGCTGCTCTAACTCTGATCCCGTTACAATAGTATCCGTTCCTGCTCTTATAATGCTATTATAAAGACTAAAGCGTAATAAGCAGCTCTAAGTTCTCAGTTGAACCCTATTAAGTGTTAATTAATGCAACAAGTTCAGAGTTACACCAAAAGTGGTCTCTTATAATGCTACATGTGCCATTTGGGCATTGACTTACCAACTACTGGACGTATTGTCCGCGCTCAAAAGTCGGACACTTTTCTCAAATCTGACTTCGGATTCGTGTTCGGAGTCCACGCGGACCGCCAGATATCGATTTTGGAAGCAATCGGTTGAGAATCAAAAAAGTTCAAGATGCCGGCCATTTTTCTCAAATCTGACATCGGATTCGTGTTCGGAGTCCACGCGGACCGCCAGATATCGATTTTGGAAGCAATCGGTTGAGAAACAAAAAAGTTCAGTCATCGATTCCAGAGCCGTTCAAAAAAAAGCGGCGCCGCCCCGCCGCCGCTTTGGATGTCACACCGGCCGCCTCCGCGCCGCTACCGCGCCGCGCGGACCCTGTGTGGCAGGCTCCGGAACGCCTTCGCTTTCCGCAAAACCGCCGCCGGCCCGCTTTCCCGCAAAACCGCCTCTGAGTGAACCGGCCATTAGTAGGTTTTCAAATTGTTCATATTCCATTTTATAGTTCCTAGCCATAAAATAACTGTCCCTAGAACTTTAAACCGTAACACAGCACTTTTCCTGCTCTTGCTCCTCTTCCTCTGCTAGTAACCCAATAATTACCAAATCCCAGTCCACTATACTTTAAAATTACTCTTCGCACGTCTTTACTTTAAAATATTGTAAACACAACTGCAAAATTCACTGTCAACTGTAGCAACACGGGAGCATCCGCGAGACTGTTCGAACACGCGCGAGCATGCTCGCGCATGCTCGAGCATCCGCCGCTGCCGCCGGCGGATTTTGCCGCTAGGTGTGCGCGACTGCAAAGAACATGCTCGAGCATGCGCGAGCAGATTTACGCTGGGTGTGCGCTGACCCTTATGCAGCAATAATCATATTTTACTGCCCATATAATGCTCTTAAGCAACCAATGCGATATAGGCTGTAAGAAGGCATTTTTGACAGCTGCTCTAACTCTGATCCCGTTACAATAGTATCCGTTCCTGCTCTTATAATGCTATTATAAAGACTAAAGCGTAATAAGCAGCTCTAAGTTCTCAGTTGAACCCTATTAAGTGTTAATTAATGCAACAAGTTCAGAGTTACACCAAAAGTGGTCTCTTATAATGCTACATGTGCCATTTGGGCATTGACTTACCAACTACTGGACGTATTGTCCGCGCTCAAAAGTGTCCGAATCAAAAGAGCACCAAAACGTAAAAAAAATACAATTACGCAAGTCTTCGTTTGATCGGCCCACTACCGCACGTGCCGCGATGGGGGAGTGGGATGGAAAAGAATTTCAGCATTTTCAATGTTTTTAGTCGGTTAATATTACGCGTACTGAGGTTTGTGTAGTTTAGTCTAGGACACTTTTTTAGAGAATTTTGTACTAGACTCGGCGCCCATAGTATTCTACGTCAATGGGTGCTTCGATCAATTACTGAATATTAGCACCGATTTCATAGTAATATTAAACCGATGATGTTAATATACCTAATGAAATCCAAAAATATTCATGATAATACATTTATTGTGATAATGACAATGCATATAAAATTTTCATAATATAGCACACGAATAATATTAAGTATATATTTTATTTACATCAACTTTCGTGAGTTTTACAATTTTGTGTGTGTATATAATATCTAATCTGGCCCTAAATATGATATGGCTAGCTATATTAACATTAATTTTCATTGATTTCAGCTGGCATTACTTAAAACGCAGTTCTTAATAACCACACAGACCATTAAGGCTGCACCGAGCCTATTGTGCTGCCCCCAATCGTATTTTTTTTATTTCTTAACAATTAAACAATATTGCCAAAAAACAAGAATGTCACATTGTAGTCATTGCTGATTTTCAATTTATCGGATCACTGCGGATTTTCTTTTATAATGTTTGTAGTTATTATCTTTTAAACCGGTTTTAACGATAATGCTACAAGCATAAAATATAATAATCCTAGTAATCTAAATATATAAAAGAAGAAACTGACTGAATGACTGACTGACTGACATATCAACGCACAGCCCAAACCGCTGGGTCTAGAGATTCCAAATTTGGCACATAGCTTCCTTATGAGGTCTAGGGGTGCACTAAGAAAGGATTTTTCAAAATTCATCCCCTAAGGGGGTGGAACGGGGGTCCAAAGTTTGTATGGGGAAACGAAATTAGTTAGACTATTTTATTCGAAACTTCACAGGAGTACTCCTTTTGATAAATGAGTAAATACGTGTTTCAGGTTTTTTCAGAATTCAACCCCTGAAAGGGGGAAATGGGGTGGCAAAGTCTGAAAATCTAGATGGGTATGGTTTTTATGGTTTATCAGGTCGCTGATTACGAAAACAATAATGATTTTAAAATCCAACGTGACGGACGTAAAACGTGGACGTGGTATCATCCCCTGTTGGGGTGCGATGGGGTTAAAATGAAGAAACTGACTGAGTGACTGATATATCAACGCACAGCCCAAACCTCTGGGTCTAGACATTCTAAATTTGGCACGTAGGTACCTTATGTGGTCTAGGGGTGCACTAAGAAAGGATTTCTCAAAATTCACCCCCCGAGAGGGTGAAACGGGAGTCCGAAGTTTGTATGGGGAAACAAGATTAGTTGGACTATTTTAGTCGAAACTGCACAGGAGTACTCCTATTGATAAATGAGGAAACAAGTGTTTCAGGTTTTTTTTTATCCAACCCCTGAAAGGGGGAAATGGGGTGACAAAGTCTGAAAATCATGATGGGTATTGTTTGTATGGTTTATGGGGTCGCTGATTACGAAAATTACAATGATTTTAAAATCCGACGTAGACGTGTAATACCATCATGCCGTGCTAGGGTGCGATGGGGTTGAAATGTCTAAATATCATTATGGGCGTCATTTTTATGATTTTTTGGGACGTTAATTGCGGATAAGTAGAGTGTGAGTAGGGGATGAGTAGGGGTACGTAAGTTGTGAATAGGGGATGCGTAAGTGGTGAGGAGGGGGTGCGAAAGTGGTACGTAGAGGGGGCAAGTATGGGGTGCGTAGGGGTGTGTAGGGGGGTGCGTAGGGGTGTGTAGGGGTGTCTAGGGGGTGCGTAGGGGGAGCGTAGGGGTGCGGAAAGGGGTGCGTTGGCGTGTGTATGGGGTTCGAAGGGGGTGCGTAGGGGTGAGCAGCCGGGGATTTGTAAGTGGTGAGTAGGGGGTGCATAGAGGGGGTGAGTAAGGGTGCGTATAGGATGAGTAGGGGTGCATAGTAGTGTGCAGGGGGTACGTAGGGGGTGCGTAGGGGTAGCATAGGGGTGCGTAGGGGGTGCGTAAAGGGTGCGTAAGGGGTGCGTAGGGGTGCGTAGGGTGTGCGTAGGGGGTGTGTATGGGGTAAGTAGGGGAGGGTAGGGGGTGCGTAAGTTGCGAGTAGGAGGTGAGTAAGGATGCTTAGGGGGTGAGTAGGGGTGCGTGAAGGTGTGTAGGGGGTACGTGCGGGTGCGTAGGAGTGAGTAGTGGGTGCGTAGGGGACGAGTAGGTGTGCGTAGGAGTATGCAGGGGGTACGAAGGGGGTGAGTAGGGCTGCGTAGGGGGTGCGTGCGGGATGAGTACGGGGTGCGTAGGGGTGAGTAGGGGTGCGTAACTGATGAGAAGGGGGTGCATAGAGGGATGAGTAGGGGGTGTTCTTTCAGAAGTCACAAAAACAAGTCAGTGCCCCAAAAAAGACCCATAAATTAGTCCTAAGTCCACGCGTACGAAGTCGCGGGCAACAGCTATGTTTCGATAAATTGAAAGTCAATCAGGCCTACAATGTGACATTCTTGTTTTTTGGAAATGTTGCTTGTTTAGAAATAAAAAATATACGATTGAGGGCTGCACAATAGGCTCGGTAGCCTCTTAACAACCACACAGACCATTAAGCCACTAGACGCCGCATAGCAGGACAATCGCGGTCGCCGAGCTTAAGCACTACTACTCGCAAGTAAATATATCAAATATACGCTTTCCTTTTTGTGTACAACAAGTCTTTCAAAGTGGCGTCTCATGGTTTAATGGTCTGTGTAACTCCATAATTATCTAGTAAAATGACGTATTAATAACATCAAATAGTAAATAAAATGAAAGTCACAAAACTAAAGGACGTATTTCTTTACATATAAATCAGCGCAAAGCTGCCATTTTCGTATAATTAAATCATATAATTCACTTAAAATATTAGGCCTTTCGTAAGCATCCAGAATGCACTTCCAATCGGAAGATTACCCTGCCGAATCCAGTATGTCCGTTGTTTCACGTCATCGCTTCAACCCAGGTCATCTATCCGACTTGCCAGCATTATGCAGGTGGTTCGGTGCATCTGCGAAGGCAAACTTCAGCCTATACGCCTCAGCAACTAACACGCTTATATTGGAATCAGTCCAGCTATGTGTTGGAACATTTTGGAGCAAAATCATTAAACCTTGGAAATCTTTTTCGAGCATCAATCTTTCGCGCCAATGGAGCAAAAATGCTGCACAGACGTAAAGCTGGAAGGTCGCGAACCCGTCCGATTCAGCGAGGTAGGTGTCCCAAAGGCGTATTGTACATGGCAGTGGTATTTCCCTAGTGAGTAGGTTGTTCATCCATCGGAAGGAGAACTGGAGGTAGTCTACGCCGTGGTTTTGGAGGTGCTCGTGCAGGGGCTGGTCTATGCGGCGTATTAGCTCTTTCAGTTGGTTTACCTGGGGAAAGAAATTATTTGTTAGAATATGAGTTTTAGATCCTTAAGAGGGTGATACCTATTTTGTCTGGTTTCGAACCGATTTTTGATATCCAAATTATTACATTTAATATTATATAGTTCACATAAAAGTAAAGATACGTTCTTTCTGTAGTGAATCTAACCGTTGAAAACACGATTCTATTTAATTTTCTCGATAGAAAAGAGGAGCAAAGTTCGATTTCAGATTTATAACCAGTTTTACAAGAATCACCCTACACCATTTCTTCTGAATATACATTTGAAAGGTAATTAATTATAGCAGTGATTCTACCCGATGGATTTTACCCCAAACACCCAAGAGAAAAGATATTGATGAAAAATGCGTTTTTTTGCGATCTTGCTTTCAATTGAAGCGGGATGGCTAATTGCAAAAATTTGCTTGTTAGAAAGAGAGGCTTGCTCTAGGGACACCCAGCCTTAATTCGACAAACTATGTAACCTCACAAACCATACCTAACCCTATAAACTCATAACAACAATGTTAATTGACACTTTTAAACCTTATTCGCTTAGATTTTTTTTTTGTAGGTATTTTTTTAACGATCTTTGACAAATTGACACATGCAACAAATGCCCATGACAAATTGTACTTAAAGTTTATAAAATAAATAATTTACGGTCAATATGTACTTAAGGGGCGTCCGCCCGGTTTTGAGTAACTTTGTAACCATTTTATACATTAACTATGGCACTTTTTAAGCAGAAAACAAAACTGAACAATCTACAGGATATGAGAAGTGATGTGGTTTTTGTCGAAATCTATTTTAATTAATAAAACTGAAGAAAAACGACTTTTTTCCAGTTGTAACCGTTTTACTCTTACATTGTTGATCAGAAGAATATGAAAATTTACAATATTCTTCACAATACAATATAAAATGATGTGGTTTTCTAATTTTTTGAAAATTCATATAAAATCATACAGGTTTTCAAAAAAATGGAAAATTCTGACCGGAGCCGCGCAATTGAAGCGGGATGGCTAATTGCAAAAGTTTGCTTGTAAGAAAGAGAGCCTTGCAGATGGGAGGAGTAGCCTTAATGTTTCAATATTGAGCGCTAAGGAAGGAAAACAGCAAATAATAATGTATAAATAGACCTTATAGTCGTTGGAATAATTTTGATTGTTTGTTTCCTAAAGTGAGATCAGTTTTAATTATAATTTAACATATTATGTTAATATTTAGTCATGCTCTGATAAGGTTCACCACATTTTTTTTAACGGACATAGTCCTACGGCCTACCACACATTCCGGCACGTGTAAACCTTTCATAAACATGACAATATTAATTTACAATGACAATTCTGGGTAGGTCACATCAAGCTACGCAAACCCAAAATAAGCTGGCCGCGCGTAGGTAGAGTAATGTATAACGTCGCGCGGCCAGCTTATGATCGTTTTAATTAAGAGCCTACCGAGCCTATAGTGCTGCCGCCAATCGTATTTTTTTTATTTGTAAACAATTAAACAACATTTACGAAAAACAAGAATGTCACATTGTAGTCCTGATTGTCTTTCAAATTGAAATCGAAACATTGCGGATTATTAAGTTTTACGCTTGTAGCTATTATCGTTAAAACCGCCTAAAGTGGCCACTTTTGGCGATTTTAAGGATAATAACTACAAACATTATACAGGGTGTAACAAAACACCCTAGTAATGCCAATCCTAGTATGGGACAGCAGTTTTTTTTTAAATTTTTCTCGATGTTGGCCTCATAGTGAAAGTTGTTTAGTTTGATGGTCTGAAGCACCCCCTTAAGTATTACTAGGGTGTTTTGTTACACACTGTAAAACAAATCGTCAGTGACCCAATAAATTGAAAATCAGCTATGACTACAATGTGACATTCTTGTTTTTTGGAAATATTACTTGATTGTTATGAAATAAAAATCGCTCTGCACCGCTCGGTGCAGCCTTAAGTAGCTTGATGTGTCGCCGTGTGTACATTGCTGTTTACTTAAGGGCTCTTACAGACGAGCGACACTTTGCTGTCGCCGTGGGTCGCAGAGCGTCGCGCTCATGAACACACTTTAGGGTCGCACGACCCTCCGCAACACACAGTGACCGCAAAGTGTCGCTCGTCTGTAAGCGCTCTCAGACGTTAAACAACATTTTATCTTAGAGTATGCACTATAATTACATCATCATCGCCATCACTATAATTTCATCATAATTACATCATCATCGTGTTGACAACGACGCTCTTCTTCGAAAACTTTGTGCCCTCGGCTTCACACCGCGGCTGCTTAACCTCTTTGCGGATTACCTACATGACCGGCAGCAGTTCGTACGCCATGGCTGCTTCGTTTCGCGCTCGTATCACACGCGATCTGGGGTGAGCCAAGGATCAATACTTGGCCCACTCTTATTCGTTCTAATGATCAACGATCTAGATACAGTGCTAAAGCACTCCATGTGCCTGCTGTATGCGGATGACCTTAAGTTAGTCTTAGGTGTGAAGAATGCAACTGATTGTGTCCGACTTCAAGAGGACATTGATGCTGTCTATGAGTGGAGTCTCACGAATAAACTTAATTTTAACATCGAAAAGTGCTGCACTATGTCTTTTACCCGGTCACTGTCCCCGTTACGGACCGATTATACCCTGGGTAGAGATGCTCTACGCCGCGTTGACTCTGTTAAGGATCTTGGTGTTATTTTTGACCCTAAGCTAACATTCCATGAACATATTCAAGCACTCGCTGCCAACTGTTATCGGAGACTTGGTTTCGTCATCCGCAATTCTAGAGAGTTTCATGACACGAAAGCTATACAGCTTCTCTATACGGCCCTGGTGAGAAGCAAGATTGAGGCAGGGTCTATAGTCTGGAATCCATCAGAAGACAAATATACTCTGCTCCTGGAAAAGGTTCAGAAAGCCTTCCTCCGCTATTTGTACAAGAAAAAGTACTGCTATTACCCTTTCATGTACCCTACGAACTTTCTCCTTGGAGTACTTGGTTTTAACGCCCTGGAAACAAGGAGAAATTTTGAACTGCTGAAGACAGCCTGCCGCAATCTGCGAGGTGACATGAAATGTCCCCAGCTTAAAGGCATTGTGCGATTGTTTGTACCGAACAGGTACTTAAGTGCGCGCAGCCACCGCTTGCTGGCCATACCACAGTTCCGTACTGAGGCGCATCGCAATTCGCCTCTAGTGCGAGCTCTGCGTGTTCTTACCGAGCTGCTCGAGTCGTCGCCGCACTGCGATCTGTTCGCTGACAGGTTGTCTGACCTACTCCGAGAGTGTATGATGTTTTGTGAGAGTGTAACTAGAGCCAGCTCTATAACGGGCCAATGAACAGTCTGTCTGTGTGTTGTTTTTGCCTGTCTTTGTTAATTTATGTTTTCTTTTAAGTACCTACCTATAAGTTACATTGTGAAAAGGTTTTAACTGTAATGCAATGTAATACATTTGTTAAATAAATGAAATAAATGAAATCAAGTTTGACGCTTTTAGGTGCCGTGTTTATGATAGAGCAAAAACAAAAATCTCGAAAACAACATGTTTCTTGTGTCAAGAACCCACCTTGATTTTTTTACTTTTCGTTTATTTTATTACTTGTTAGCAAATCCGCCGCAATAACACATATAACGGGTCGGCGAATGAATGCCTCCTTGGGTATGAAGTCCTAAAAATAAATAAAAAGACTAACTGTCAACTAGATTATTTTGAAAACGTACATTGCAGCAATGACACTGCAACTGTAGTTACAACTAAGGCATAGTCCCTGACCATCCCGAAAGGTATTGTGGTCGTGAGATTATGTTCCTATGTTAATAATAAATTAACATCACAATGCTAACGAATTAGTAAACAGAAAAGATTAGCGCCATTATCGTTGAAGCAACTAAAAGACATAAATGGAGCACTATCTTATCAAGATATCATATCATAATAACAATGCCTATATTGTAATTATTATACTTCAATAACTGTGATTTTTTTAGATAAAAATAGTTGCCAAAGAAATTGAGTTAACAAAATCAATAACTAATTTTCTTGCACCAAGTACTTGTGTATTATACATATTATACCCTACCCCTGTGAAATTTTTCATACAAAATTTCAAAAGCTTTATAATTATCTTCGTAATATATTTTTTTTTTCATAAAAGCATTAAGATTAATCACAAAAATAAAGCAGTCAGCACAAGCGTCGGCAAATTCAAAGATATAAAAACAGTCACAAATCAGCAACATGCTTCGTCAAAACAATGAAATACAAGCTCAGTCAAATAACCCGCCCCTTGTCGATCCCGCCGCAAAGGAGCCCATAATGCTTGCAGCATTGCCGTTGAATTGCTATGGCTAGGCTCTGCACCAGAAACGACCCGGAACGGGTTTCACAATTACGCTCCCTCAGTCGACGGCTTTTGCGTCTGGGGTTAAAAATAGAAAAAATATTCACCTTATACTGAATTCCGAGCTGAGCGAATATGTAATTATCCTGAATACTATCCAGGAACTTGGACAGGCACCAGAAGGAGTCTGCCTCTATGATGTCCCTCTGCTCCTCGGTCAGCTTGTCCAGGGGGAAGTTGTCCAGCTCCTCGCCCGGGGCGGCCTCCAGCAGGAACACCATGAAGAACGGCGTCACCAGGTCGTTGATGCCCTGCACGTAGCCGGACGCTGGGTGACGGATAGCCCAGATGTAGAGGATGCGTTCGAACATCACCTGGTGGGGAAAGGTTTAAAATACAGGATCCAACTTAATCAAATGTATGTTTTGTTTTGGTGTGCAATTAAGTATAATTGAATTGAATTGAATTAATATGCTGGTAGTTTTGAAGGGATGATCAAATCATCAAACAGAACTTTCTAATATCAGATGTCCCAGACATTTGGATGGAGTAGGATTGCAGTTGTATGGAACAGCTGTTTTTTTTTTACTGCGGTTTCTTCTTGGTCCTTTAGACGAAGTTGGTCATTTTTATGGTATGATCATCCCCTTAAAAAGCAATCAGCGTATGAAGGACCCTATACAGGATGTTACAAAAATACAAATAAACATTTAAGGGGTTGGTTAAGACCATCAAACTGAACAACTTTCTCTATGGGACCAATATCAAAATCGCGAAAAAAAAATCTGATGTTCCATCATCATCATCATCATATCAGCCGATAGACGTCCACTGCTGGACATAGACCATATGCCATAATCGCCATGATTTGATGCGTTTGCGATGTTCTGTACTAAACTACAGATCTGCTCGAGCTAAATGTATGCAACAAAAGATGTTTTTTTTCGCGATTTAGATGTTGGTCCCATAGTAAAAGTTGTTCAGTTTGATGGTCTCAACAACCCCCTTAAAAGTTTGAAATGTTTATTTTTATACTGTAACACCCTGTATAAGTAGGTTAATGGTCATTCCTGTGGGGCTAGCATGGCAGCGCGACATAGAAAAGACTTACTTCTCTTTCACTTAGCGCCGACAGAGCTTTTCGAATACCTATTCAATGATACCCTACTCAACGTAGTTCTGCAAAGTTAAATTTTTATCTTTTTTACAATATGGCGTCTGGTTGTCGCCATATTGAATTTCGATTATTTACTGTCATGATGTCTTTAGTGACACTCTCAAATCGATTAACGTAAGAATCATCAAAATGGGCCCGCGGGTTTGGTCTCTAGAGTGCCACAAAGGGACAAACTTACATACATGCATAGGCCGATAAACACATTCCTTTGCATATTGCGTCGCGCAGTCGGGTAAAAAAGAGTAATGCTACTGCTGCATACTTAAAAGGGAGTATTGCTACTGCTTCTCTTCTTCTTATCGTGTGGGCAGAGCCCTGGTGTCAAGAGTTTTTTCAGACCGCCTTACGGCCTCTGACGTGGTTTTTATGTACCGACTACTACCACCAGAGATAGTAGCCGGGACCAACAGCTTAACGTGCCATCCGAAGCACGAAATCATCTTTCTTTTTAGACAATCAGGTGATTCAGCATGCAATGTCCTTACCAACTGGGGAAAAACGCACAAAGTGACATATCACTACGTGTCCCCCGTGGGAATCAAACCCACAACCTCCGTGTCGAGAGCCAATGCTCTTAACCATTAGACCACGGAGGTAGTTGCTACTGCTGCATGCTTGAAAGATACTCGGTAGTTGCAGCAAACTCTCTTACCAAACCTGAAAGGCCCGAAAGGGATTGTGGTCATAAATAAACCTTTGCAATTATTCAAAATTTGAACACAAACCTGCACAGTAATCTGCTGGAACAAGGCCACAAGTGGACTCATGCGCGGTATATCAATATGAATCTGTCTGTATGTGTCGTCGTCCCTCTCCGCGTCGTAGTACTGCCTCACGAGGTGCTTGTAGTCCGCTCGCTTACGCTCCAGTGTCTCGGCTCTGCGCTCCGTGTTGGCGGGGAGGTAGCCGGCCAGGAGGCGCCAGGTTACTGCACGAGCCTGTGGATGAGAATGATAAATATTACAATAACTTTTGAGGATGTTCATCACATACTAATGGAGTGTGTTTGGTATGAGCAGGCTCGAATGACACTGATGAGGGAGCTTAGAGTGAATAGACTTGATGTGGGTATTTTTCATGACATCAACATGATCATGAATTGTTAGGTTGTCATACAATAGAGCAGTATTTTTGGACTTCCATACCAAAAACTAGTCATGCATGGTAGACGGGATGGGATTTGAGCAGTCCTTGAATCTTGTTAAAACATTTGTTTTTAACTGACAAAAAAAAAACTTAAGAAGTAAAAAATAATATTGCAGCCGATGACTTTTTCGTTCACATCTGTAAGAACATTAATTTGTTTCATCGAAGTCGCTGTCAAGCCGTTTCGATTCGCGACAGGGCTTGCATTAGTTTCTTTGCTTGGCTTGACACCAATTCCAATAAAACAAATTAATGTTCTTAGTTTTTTTAGTCAGTTAAAAACAAATGTTTTAACAAGATTTAAGGAGTGCTCAAATCCTATCCCATCTACCGTGCATGACCAGTTTTTGGTATGGAAGTCCCGACTCTTATAACATAGTGAGTTACATTCTCTTGGGAAAAGGCTGTGAATTAAACAACTGAAGATGACTCATCAATAAACTACTGACCTTCACCGGTATCCCAGACCAGCTCAGCTGCTTCAGCTCGTCCAGGTCGACAACAGCGCTGTCGTGCAGCTGCTGGAACCTCTCGAGCTTCGACTCGCTGCTCTCCTCGCGCGAGGTCAGCGCCGACAGCCGCACCGCCCGCGGCCGCCCCGGGTAGTGCCGCATCCCGCCCCCGCTCGCCCCCTGACCCCCCGACACCTTCCGGACCTCATACTTCCTCACACCAGCACCATCAACACTCGCACCTTTGACGTCACTATTGTTTAAGGTCCTACTACTGTTCCTGTGAGAATTTATCACGTTTAACGCGGCTGTCTGCGATATTGCCTTCGATATCTTAGTGTTGGCGATTCCGGAGATGATCTCGTCGTCGCCCGAGTCCCAGGCGTCGTTCACAGACGCCTGGAACTGCTGGTACGACGATCCCGACATAACCTCGTTTCGTACGACTGTCTGAAAAGGCCTGCCCGGGATCGCGCGTTGCGGTGTCCTCCAGAAAGTATCAGGCAGCAAACCGTTTTTGTCATATTCGGGTTGGTGACTTTCCATAATAAAATATAGCCTGAAACATTCTAAATAACTTTGTTGGACAACAAAATAATACAGTAAAATTGTTGTTGATATGACATATCACTAAACCATAGACTCGCTGAGCTGAGATGACATTAATTTTTTTTTATCACACGTCACGTTTGTCAACTGGCAGTCGGTTTTCTATTATACATTTTTGGAAATGGTCAAAAACTTTGGTCAAAAATGACGAGTTTTTACAAAAAGTTTATATTTTTAGAAAATGAAGCCATAAAATAACTTTTTAGAAGAATTCCTACCATTTTTGAAAAGTATTTCCATCAATGTAGGTTATCTTTGATGTCAGCTGATTTGTAAATATTAGGAACACAAACAGGAAATGTATTTTGAGCTACAAACAGTGATTTTGTTCAAAATTGTTAAAGCTACGTACGTAAAATAAAAATACCTACCTACTTGGAAAATTGCTATCCTAACTTTGAAATCATGGGTCGCCAAATTTTTCAGACTGTGTTATTTAATAATACATCTCGCGTGGAAACGTAGCGTTTCTATAGAGGGCTTGTTTTATCGATAACACGATACATCAATTTACAATCTAGTTTAGATATCGCTTATTCTTCAAAATGGCAAGTCCTAATCCCGAAACAGAATCATCGATGTTTATGAAAGGCGACGGGAACAGCAAGAAAAATAAAAATCCATCGGAATTGGAATCAACTTCGCGTAAAAACTCAACGGTCACGGCAAGCCTTCCAGCTGAAATCATTACAGTGAAGGACTTCTTTGACTTTATGAAAACCGCGTACCAAGTGTATGAGCACTTAGAAGGTGAAGAGGACGAGGTATCGAAGATAAACTGGGAAGAATTGACAAAACTGACTGTAATCAATCATGTCATTGAACAAGGGGAACGGGATTTACTCTACCAAACTGCGTTTACAGAACAAAAACCTATTACTAGCAAGAGTGATACTGCACTCGAATTAAAAAAAAAAGATAGTCTGCGCATTGAGAAAAGATACAGCTGCAGTGAACTAGAAGGTAGGTAAGGCCTGACACTCAAATTCTGAATTCCAGAACGGAATTAGGATTTATTTGTATGGATTTGGGCCCTCTAGAATTCCGTTCGGAATTACGGAGGCATCAAACCCATAGAAAATCTTTATTCCGAATCTGAAATCCGTTACGGAATTCCGGATGTGTATGTGGCCGCCTTAAAATGGCAGTGCTACATTAGTGCCCATTTTACCCTAAATATTTTCATCTGATGTGCTACGCCATCTAGTAATTAAATAAGATATTAAATATTAAATTAATTTTTTAGGAAAAAGCAGAAGACGTTCTTTGCCACCTGAGGCCAGAGTAGAAATGCTTGGAGTTTGGACTGAAGCTAATCTTAACTGCAAACTTAACGATGTGAGTAAAGTTAAAAAAAAATCAATAATATTTTTTTATGCTTATTTAACTTTGCATTGGTCGGTGATAGATGGCGCTGTATGTACGTTAATTTTCTTTTTAGGTGATAAACGAAGGAATTTTGGATTCGATTCTTCCCTACCTTGTAGGATATAAGAAGCCATCAAAAACAACTAGCGTTTATACTCCTATAATAAAAAAAGTGCCGTCTGGCATTATTTGTGAGGTTAAAAAACCGGCCAGTTTTGGAGGTATGACAATGAATGACATTTGAATAATATCTACCTAATTCGAATGAGGAGTTTTCTGACAGCTAGTAAAACGTAGTTCCAACAAACGGCCATAGATGGCGTTGACGCGAGACGGAAATAGCAAAAAAATTCATGTCACCAAGTCAGGCGCAACCGTGAACGAAGTATATATTCACATTTTTCTTACTTTATAAACACACATTTTTTACTATATTATTTATTTTGTATTTTATAATACTGCAAGATCGCTCAACCCTGTTGCGTCAACGCCATCTATCGAGCCATTCGGAACAAAATTATCTTTTTTAATGGATTTTGGAAAATCCCTCATTCATGTCGCGAAGCCGATTGTTTGTTGGAATAGGTAAACCATTAGGTATTTTCAGGTTTTTTAAATGAAAAGGAATCCAGGGATCGTCTTGGAAGAAGAAAATCTTCTGTCATTGCAGCTCAAGAGCGAGCCAACCAGAAACAAGAGTGAGTTGTTTTAATTTTTCACTAGATGGCGCCAGTTGATGTTTGTTTTAGAATAATCATGGTAAATAGGTACTCCTTGTAGAGATAAAAACATATTACTTACACTATAATACAGCTGGGAGCACCAAACACATTAATAATACCTATAAAACGTCTTATAAATAATGTTTATGATTTCAAACGAGTCTGAAAATAAGATCAATACTTTCGACTCATCATTCAATATCCGATATGGTCTAGTGGCTAGGATACCTGGCTCTCACCCAGGAGGCTCGGGTTCGATTCCCGGTATCGGAAATACATTTTTGCATTTTTATTTTCTTCTTTTTACAGAGGAGAAGTGGAAATTCACGTTTGTGACGAAGTGAAAGGCCTCAAGAAGGATTTCAGATGTCCCCAAAAGTTACTGGTCTCTAAAATGGGCTATTTTGCGGACGTCACGGCTGGTCAGAGGCTGGAAGATATGGATATTTCTGTCCATTGTGATATTCAGGTATAGTTAAATAAATATTGTTTATAAGGGACTTTTTTACCCTACTTTTATATACTACTCTAACTTACGTACGTAATACCGACAGCTCTCAAACGGTGAAGGAAAACATTGTGAGGAAACCTGCATAGATTGAAGAAGAAATTTTTATGTGTATGTGAAGTCTACCAATCCGGATTGGTCACGCCTAATGCCCATAGTCCCATACACCCTCCCTGAGGATAAGGCCGCCTTATTCTGTTCCTTCTGTATTTCCTGTCTATGTCTACTCTTTGTATAGGTACTATGTTTTTGGTGTGAAATAGAGTGTAAATTAATTGATTGATCTATGGCCAACACAGTTGGTGGATGTAGGTTTATTTTTATTATACACCACTAGTTTTTAATTACTATTAAAATTTTAAGGGTGTATTCAGACATGACGAAACTAAACAAAACTACTTTCTCAAAGGAACATAGGTTGAAAAACGAGAACATTTTTTGGACCTCCCATACAAAAGTCTGGATCAGCAAATCGATTTTCTATGGGAGGTCAATAAAAAATTTAAAGTTTGAAAGTTGTTTAGGTTCATTGTCTGAATGCACCCTTAGGGTCAGCGCCCACCCAGCGTAAAACTGTTCGAGCATGCGCGAGCAGTTTTCATTGATTCAATTGATAATGAACTCTATTCCCATTGAAATAAAGTTGAAAATAGCTTGCAAGTGATTAAATCCCTTCAGCGTCTGTTCGAGTATGCTCGCGTATGCTCCTCGCGGCGACGGGAGCAGTCGCGAGCATGCTCGCGCATGCTCGAGAATGTTCGAGCATACGCCCGTGTCGATGCTTGCGATCCGTCGTAAGTGTTGCCGCCTCGGCCGGTTTCGGACTAAATCTAGCATATTTTTTAACTACTTTAGCCCGAAAAGGGCAATTTACTACAGATAATATTATATAATAATCGAACTCTTTTTGAAAATACAAAGAAAATCTAAAAGGTCGAAGCAGATTTAGTAGGTTTTCAAATTGTTCATATTCCATTTTATAGTTCCTAGCCATAAAATAACTGTCCCTAGAACTTTAAACCATAGCACAGCACAGGGCGTAGTATTTCCCAAATATAAGTACATCTTTCTTGCCTCTTTTCATCTTATTGATGTGCTCTTCTTGCTCCTCTTCCTTTGCTAGTAACCCAATAATTACCAAATCCCAGTCTACCATACTTTAAAATAGTTGTTATCGCACGTCTTTACCTACTATAAAATATTGTAAACACAACGCAAAATTCACTACGTCAACTGTAGCAACACGGGAGCATCCGCGAGACTGTTCGAACACGCGCGAGCATGCTCCGCCGCTGCCGCCGGCGGATTTTGCCGCTAGGTGTGCGCGACTGCAAAGAACATGCTCGAGCATGCGCGAGCAGATCTACGCTGGGTGTGCGCTGACCCTTAATTAGATAGTAATTAAAAACTAGAGGTGTATACATTGATAAACAATTGACCCACCACTAGATCTTCGACTGGCTGATGCGCTGGGTCAAGCGAGACACGATCCTGGTGGCGGACTGGCCCCTGCTCGACCCTCACAACGTGGTGCCCATACTGGTCTCCGCGTCATTCTTACAGGTTACTTATTTTATAAACCATTGAACCATCACTAGATCTTCGACTGGCTGATGCGCTGGGTCAATCGAGACACGATCCTGGTGGCGGACTGGCCCCTGCTCGACCCTCACAACGTGGTGCCCATACTGGTCTCCGCGTCATTCTTACAGGTTACTTATTTTATAAACCATTGAACCATCACTAGATCTTCGACTGGCTGATGCGCTGGGTCAATCGAGACACGATCCTGGTGGCGGACTGGCCCCTGCTCGACCCTCACAACGTGGTGCCCATACTGGTCTCCGCGTCATTCTTACAGGTTACTTATTTTATAAACCATTGAACCATCACTAGATCTTCGACTGGCTGATGCGCTGGGTCAATCGAGACACGATCCTGGTGGCGGACTGGCCCCTGCTCGACCCTCACAACGTGGTGCCCATACTGGTCTCCGCGTCATTCTTACAGGTTACTTATTTTATAAACCATTGAACCATCACTAGATCTTCGACTGGCTGATGCGCTGGGTCAATCGAGACACGATCCTGGTGGCGGACTGGCCCCTGCTCGACCCTCACAACGTGGTGCCCATACTGGTCTCCGCGTCATTCTTACAGGTTACTTATTTTATAAACCATTGAACCATCACTAGATCTTCGACTGGCTGATGCGCTGGGTCAATCGAGACACGATCCTGGTGGCGGACTGGCCCCTGCTCGACCCTCACAACGTGGTGCCCATACTGGTCTCCGCGTCATTCTTACAGGTTACTTATTTTATAAACCATTGAACCATCACTAGATCTTCGACTGGCTGATGCGCTGGGTCAATCGAGACACGATCCTGGTGGCGGACTGGCCCCTGCTCGACCCTCACAACGTGGTGCCCATACTGGTCTCCGCATCATTCTTACAGGTTACTTATTTATTAAACAATTGAACATCACCAGATCTTCGACTGGCTGATGCGCTGGGTCAATCGAGACACGATCCTGGTGGCGGACTGGCCCCTGCTCAACCCTCACAACGTGGTGCCCATACTGGTCTCCGCATCATTCTTACAGGTTACTTTATAAACAATTGAACCATCATTAGATCTTCGACGGGCTGATGCGGTGGGTCAAGTGAGACACGATCCTGGTGGCGGACTGGCCCCTGCTCGACCCTCAAAACGTGGTGCCCATACTGGTCTCCGCGTCATTCTTACAGGTTACTTATTTTATAAACCATTGAACATCACTAGATCTTCGACGGGCCGATGCGGTGGGTCAAGTGAGACACGATCCTGGTGGCGGACTGGCCCCTGCTCGACCCTCACAACGTGGTGCCCATACTGCACGTCTAGTATGATTTCTCTACACGCGCGCGACGCGTCTTCGCTGCATACAAAATAACCTGTTTCCGCGTTTTTCGGAGAGCTGAAGCCGCGCTTGCCGCGACTTAGAGTGTGGAAAATTGCCGAGTCGCGCGCAAGTAGAGAAATCATGCTAGAGGGTCTGGTCTCCGTGTCATTCTAACAGGTTACTTATTTTATAACGCTGATTGGGTAGCGGTAGTGGGTATTGCCACAGATTACTAGTTACTCTGTAACAGATACATTACTTCCTTAGAAAACGAGAATTTTTCACGCTTTTAATCATTTACCTACTGCCAGACGGTACGCGCGAAAATATATCTAATAGCGCTTGACACAGCGTTGTTATTACTTCGTACAGCGCTTCGTCTAGAGCGAGTGGCAGAATTCATACAAGCGCATCGATTGTATTTTTCCGATTTTTCCATTTGTTAGAAATTGACGGACCACGATATACCATCTTCTTGGTTGATATGTACCACTTATCCGCACTAAGCGCCTTTCTGATTCTTTTATAATGCGCACAGCCAAGGAGTGGAATGTCCTGCCTGCGTCAGTATTTCCGAGCACTTACAACGCGAATTACTTTAAAGTAGGTACGAGTGAATAGGCTTCTTCTGGGCTAGCTCGCTACTTCTTCGATCCCATCTTGAGGTCAAGAGCAAACCCATTTTTAATAAAAAAAAAATAAAAAAATGAATTAGTAGGTACCTAATTAAATTATATTAGCAGAATTGCCAAGAACTCATCCCGTTAACCTATGTTTTACCTTAATTTTGCGAAGATGGAGCCACTGCTGCACGACTGCCTGATCTACTGCCACGCGCACATGAGTGAGATCGTCAAGACTTCCACAAACCTCGCATGCCTTAGCGATGCCCTGCTGACCAGGTATTCGAAGCCGGACACTACACGATCCGATATAACGTTGATTCAAATCAATTCCTGGCAAAAAATTCTCTGGAGTGCGATTTTTGAATCTCATACGTTGAACTCAGCAGTTGAAAATGTATGAAGATACGCATCTTTCTATTGCTGTTTTGTCTTTTAATAAATCGCACTCCTAGAGTATGATTTTTTAATGTCAAATCAGCAGTAGAAAGATGCACGTCTCCATAGTAATATTGACATTTTCAACTGCTGAGTTGAAAGAATGAGTTTCAAATTCATTCGCTGAGCTCATCAGTTTAAAATGTCAATATTACCTACTACGGAGATATGCATCTTTCTAGTGCTGATTTGCCTTTCAAAAATCATACTTCAGGAGTGCGATTTTTGAAAGTCAAATCAGCAGTAGAAAGATGCGTATCTCCATACATTTTCAACTGCTGAGTTCAATGAGTATGAGTTTCAAAAATCGCACTCCAGGTTTTGTTTCTTTTCTACCTTATAAATATGGTACAATTCTCCCACCAGACTAGCAGCAATGTACACGAACGCCGAACTGGAGGCGATTCGCGATCGCAAGGACAAGATACAATCGCGACTGTACTGCAAGATGATACTGTCCCTAGCCGAACCTGTCCCTGAGACATTAAGGGGACACTACGCTACGCTGGCCACGCTGTTCAAATGCAGCAAGTGAGTTGACCACGTAGTCAGAAGGTACAGGCACAGTATAAGACAGTAATCTATCTTCATATAGTGGTAGGTACCAAACGCGGCTTGTATGTGTGCTCGCCAGTCGCCTCGTAGCACGCACATACTGACAATATCTCCGCGTGCCACGAATGCGCCAGACGGCGCTACTCGGAGATATTGTCAGTTTGTGCGTGCTACGAGGCGTACGCCGCGTTTGGCAACATTGTATGAAGATGGATTACTGTCTTATACTGTGGTTTAGGTCTTTATGGGAAGCTTTCTAGTGGGACCCTGAGCTGTGGGGACACTACGCTACTCTGGCTAAGGTGTTCAAGTGCAGCCAGTAAGTTAGTTGACCACGTAGTCAGAAGGTTTAGGATTCTTTATAGCAGCTCCCGAGCTGAATGCATCCCTAGGACCCTAAGGGGACACTACGCTACGCTAGCCACGCTGTTGTAAGTGTAGCCGATCTGTGCGTTAGTTGCCTACGTAGTCAGAAAGTTTAGGAGCCCATGACGACCCGGTTGGTGTAATGGTTACCACGCCGGACTGCCAAACCAGGGTCCTGGGTTCGAATCCCGGTTCGGTCATGGATGTTATATGTTTGTGCCGTTGTTGTATGATTCCCATAACAAAAAGCCTGAGGCTTACTTGGGATCGTTACAATGTATGTGCCTGTGAGCATTATTATATAATATTTATATATATGTCAGACATTACATTGAGGGGAAACTATACCCTGGCCACGCTGTTCAAGTGCAGCAGGTGAGTTATTAGTTGACTACGTAGTCAGAAAGTTTAGAAGCCTCTTGAAAACTCCCATGCTGAAGTGAACACATGTCAGGGGATGGGACACTATGATATACTAGCCATATGCTGTACAATTTTTAATAAATTAATCACCCCTGAGGCGATTTGCTAGTCGTTGCCGTAGCGACAATGTCTAGCTTACTTATATAATATACGAGCTTTTACCCGCGACTTCGTCCGCATAAATTATATACCAGATTTTAAGTCAGATGATAAGCTATCAAACAAAAAAAGTTTCATCAAAATCGGTTCAGTAGTTTTTGCGTGATACTCGAACAAACAAACACCCAAACAAACAAACAAACAAACGAACAAACAAACAAACAAACAAACAAACAGACAGACAAAAAATCCAAAAATTTGTGATTTGGAATCAGGGACATCTAAAAATCATATCGTAATCTTTTTTTTGTAAATATCTTCAATGTTCAGACACACTTCTGTTACAGTTTTATAATAGTTTAGATAGCTATACCTTTCGTCCAAATCACAATTTGCCTTGCAGTCTCATAATCTCCAATCTTTTTACCACAACCCAAACTGTGTATGTTTTTCTAACTTATGTACGTTAATACCGAACTGCTCTCAAACGGTGAAGGAAACCTTTATACGCTAAAGAAGAAATTCTGATTCGTATGTAAAGTCTACCAATCCGCATTGGACACGCGTGGTGGACTAACTAACGACTATACACCCTCTTTGAGGGTAGGCCTGTGCCCTGCAGTGGGGCTATATAGGCGGATGATGATGAAACTTGTGTTGTCAGATGCAACAAGCTGCTGGGTCGTCACATAGCGGAGCAAGTCCCGTGCCAGCCTGCCTCCATGCGCATCGACCGGCGTGGGAACGTCATCTCCTCACATACCAAGTAAACATCTATACTTACTATATAATAATTAGGTAAGTATAATGGATTAAGTCACGTCCATAATTCCTTTAGGGGTGCTCAGCAACTTTGCAACTACCTTAAACCGGAAGCAAGTTAAAACTACAAGAAATAATATTTTAAATTTAACTTCTACTAACTACCATCTACTAGCTCACCATGACTTCTGAGAGATTCTGAGAATTGGACTTTATGGGACTTGAACAGTCTGGGAATTGTACATTGCGGGTATTGGACAATTTGTACCTTTTTGACAGTTTGGAAGTTTTAGTGAAATGAACTAGCCGCCGAAATTACGCCGCGTAATTTCGTCAGTTGTGTTTTAACACTATAATAGCCTAAGTAATCCACGTGTATTCGGTACCAGGGACTCGTCGTGGAGCCTCAACGAGTACATAACGTGGCTGTACGGCGAGCTGCGTTCTTGGCGACGCGTGTACTGGCGCCTCTGGGCTGACTGCCACTTCCTGCGCTGCCAGCTCTGCGACAGCCACTTCCCTGCCTACCAGGTACCGTTGCGTTTATTTACCTCATCACATCATCCATAGCTTTTATCCACTTACTGCGGGGTATAAATAAGCCTCCTACCCTTTTTTTTATAATAGGTAGGTATTATTCTTCCTGGCCCCGTGCCAATCGCATTAAAATCTTCGTCATAAAAATAGCAAATCTTCAGTCCAGAGTGACCAGAGGCTTCTTAACATAATACTAGGCAAAATAAATAAGCAGCTTTTAATAAAGCAATAGCATCCTTTTTGCAAATAAGTAGTCGCTGTAGTCATCATCAACATGACTCTAATCTAAAACAGGCACTACATTCTCGCCGAGAACAGACGAGAAAGGACATTTATCTGTTCTCTGGCGCGTCGTGAGTCGTAGCTGTTTTCCTTTGAAGTTCTTGCCGAGAAGTTCTCTCGAGAGTGTATTGCCTGGCTTTAGCCGTGTTCACACCGTACATAAGGGTTGAGCCTCATATGTCCGTACGAAATTGCATTAATAAATAATAATAAATAAAAAAAAATAAAAATCATTTATTTCAGGAAACCAGGTCCCATACAAAGAGCATTACATAGGTAGTTTGTCAGAGAATCAAGTTATTATAGATTAAAATTAAAATTAAATTACACATTACATTACATTATTACATTTATATTATAAGTCCAATTTCTCCAGGTACATACACAATGTCAATTCAAATTTGCACATAATTATCTCGTGTGAGCAAGATCACTCCACCAGTATCGCAGTCCAGTGCCTCATGATTGGACACTCGCACTTATCACCTATCACCTTCAGGATGCTGTTCGAACTTCCACGCACTCTGTTTATTAGGGAGGCAATTTTTTTTCTCATGATAGCATGAAAGCCATCGGCGCGAGCCTCTGCAAACATGCCTGAAGCGCTACAGAAACGTGGCAGTCCCAACAACATCCTGAAAGCATTATTATACTGGACACGTAGGGCGTTGTAGGCCTTCTGCGTATATCGAACCCACAGGCTGCTCGTGTAAAAAGATTGACAGAACGCTTTGAATAATGTAATCTTTACTTGTTCTGTACAATGAGCAAACCTGCGGACCAACATATTGCTTCTGACCGCCAACGCCCTACGCTCCCGTTCAATGTCTAGGTCATCCTTCATGTCATGTGTTACAATATGACCCAGGTACCTAAACTGTTGTACTCTTTTTAAAACATTTCCATTTAGGCTAACTGGTGGTACGTATTCCGGCGCACCCCTGTTCGCAGCGAAGACCATCAGCTCACTTTTCTTGGTGTTATATTTCAAACCATGTTTAAACGCATAGGCCTCACATACGGACAGCAGTCGCCGGAGCGCGCTGATCGAAGGACTCAACAGCACCATGTCATCCGCATAGCTGATGTTGTTGACATTGATGCCATCTATCGAACATCCTGCATGCATGCTGCTGAGTTCAGCATTTTGTCACGCTCCACCCTTTTCTGTAGCTCAGAAAAGTCTTTGGCTAGAGCGAGAAAGATAACGGGAATGCTATCTCACGCGGCAGCATCGGCGATGCGCTCGGCCGCACGGTATGGCACGGTATGCTTTCGGCGCCAATCGAGCTCGATCGCTATCTCATTTGACAGTACTACTACTATACTACTACTACCTAATTAGTAAATGTTTTCGTCGATATGTGGAGCTAAGCATAGCTAAAGTAATTTTTAATTTTTGTTTTTATATAAATGTTTAGTTTATAAAATGGAAACGTAAGCGTAATTATGCAGTACCTACGTTCTTTTGTAGAAATAGAAATAGAAATAGTCTTTATTTGTCAATGTAGGTAGTTTTTACAATAGATGTTTACATTTTTATGGTTCGCTACATTCTACCCGTAAGTATACAAATATGGCAAGTATAATTCACACAATTCAATAAGGTAATTACAATTAATGTTAAATGAATCATTAGGCATTATTCAAATTCAATTACATTAAATTACTTACATTAGGTGCATTAGATTCAAGTTTGCAAAATATTTCGTTTTTGGACGAGGCATGTTGCCGAATTTAAAATAGATTGTTTGGAATTTTTTTGTAATTTATTATTGTAATTTGTGACATTGTTACGTAATAAAAACATTATTAATATGTCAAAAGATAATCCGTAATGTCAATTGTTCACTTACTTAGTACCTAATGTAGAACTGTGGAGGCGGGCGCTGGTACTTGTCCTACAGGCTGGATCCTTACCGCGGGTACCAACACACCGATACCTTATAACCCTTATAAAACATTGTATAAATAGTTATGTAAGTATAGGTAACCTACAGATGTTATTCCCACTCAACATGTATTTATACCAATGTGTTTTTTACGCAAATAAATATTTTTGTATTTTTTTGTATTTTGTAGTACGCAAATGCGACCGCATGCGATAGTCTGCGGAAGCACGCGATAGTATACGCGGAAGCACGCGATAGCACTCTCGTCCGTGGGCAGCACATAGGGCATAAATAAATGCGATTCCGTGCTGTCAGATGAGGGTGAACCCTAAGACATGATGGTTGGTGTAGATGGAGTGGTGCTCTCACCACGAGCAGGCGGCGCACATGTTCGCGCTGGAGGGGCGCGCGCCGCTGCCCGCGGGCCGCTACCCGTGCTGCGGCGAGCGCGCCTACCGCTTCGAGACTATCACCAGGAACACGGTACTACCACACTGTACACTCTGTAGTAACGTGACGTGTGTAGATGCCGCTACCCGTGCTGCGGCGAGCGCGCCTACCGCTTCGAGACTATCACCAGGAACACGGTACTACCACACTGTACACTCTGTAGTAACGTGACGTGTGTAGATGCCGCTACCCGTGCTGCGGCGAGCGCGCCTACCGCTTCGAGACTATCACCAGGAACACGGTACTACCACACTGTACACTCTGTAGTAACGTGACGTGTGTAGATGCCGCTACCCGTGCTGCGGCGAGCGCGCCTACCGCTTCGAGACTATCACCAGGAACACGGTACTACCACACTGTACACTCTGTAGTAACGTGACGTGTGTAGATGCCGCTACCCGTGCTGCGGCGAGCGCGCCTACCGCTTCGAGACTATCACCAGGAACACGGTACTACCACACTGTACACTCTGTAGTAACGTGACGTGTGTAGATGCCGCTACCCGTGCTGCGGCGAGCGCGCCTACCGCTTCGAGACTATCACCAGGAACACGGTACTACCACACTGTACACTCTGTAGTAACGTGACGTGTGTAGATGCCGCTACCCGTGCTGCGGCGAGCGCGCCTACCGCTTCGAGACTATCACCAGGAACACGGTACTACCACACTGTACACTCTGTAGTAACGTGACGTGTGTAGATGCCGCTACCCGTGCTGCGGCGAGCGCGCCTACCGCTTCGAGACTATCACCAGGAACACGGTACTACCACACTGTACACTCTGTAGTAACGTGACGTGTGTAGATGCCGCTACCCGTGCTGCGGCGAGCGCGCCTACCGCTTCGAGACTATCACCAGGAACACGGTACTACCACACTGTACACTCTGTAGCAACGTGACGTGTGTAGATGCCGCTACCCGTGCTGCGGCGAGCGCGCCTACCGCTTCGAGACTATCACCAGGAACACGGTACTACCACACTGTACACTCTGTAGTAACGTGACGTGTGTAGATGCCGCTACCCGTGCTGCGGCGAGCGCGCCTACCGCTTCGAGACTATCACCAGGAACACGGTACTACCACACTGTACACTCTGTAGCAACGTGACGTGTGTAGATGCCGCTACCCGTGCTGCGGCGAGCGCGCCTACCGCTTCGAGACTATCACCAGGAACACGGTACTACCACACTGTACACTCTGTAGCAACGTGACGTGTGTAGATGCCGCTACCCGTGCTGCGGCGAGCGCGCCTACCGCTTCGAGACTATCACCAGGAACACGGTACTACCACACTGTACACTCTGTAGCAACGTGACGTGTGTAGATGCCGCTACCCGTGCTGCGGCGAGCGCGCCTAACGCTTCGAGACTATCACCAGGAACACGGTACTACCACACTGTACACTCTGTAGCAACGTGACGTGTGTAGATGCCGCTACCCGTGCTGCGGCGAGCGCGCCTACCGCTTCGAGACTATCACCAGGAACACGGTACTACCACACTGTACACTCTGTAGCAACGTGACGTGTGTAGATGCCGCTACCCGTGCTGCGGCGAGCGCGCCTACCGCTTCGAGACTATCACCAGGAACACGGTACTACCACACTGTACACTCTGTAGCAACGTGACGTGTGTAGATGCCGCTACCCGTGCTGCGGCGAGCGCGCCTACCGCTTCGAGACTATCACCAGGAACACGGTACTACCACACTGTACACTCTGTAGCAACGTGACGTGTGTAGATGCCGCTACCCGTGCTGCGGCGAGCGCGCCTACCGCTTCGAGACTATCATCAGGAACACGGTACTACCACACTGTACACACTGTAGTAACGTGACGTGTGTAGATGCCGCTACCCGTGCTGCGGCGAGAGCGCCTACCGCTTCGAGACTATCACCAGGAACACGGTACTACCACACTGTACACTCTGTAGTAACGTGACGTGTGTAGATGCCGCTACCCGTGCTGCGGCGAGCGCGCCTACCGCTTCGAGACTATCACCAGGAACACGGTACTACCACACTGTACACTCTGTAGCAACGTGACGTGTGTAGATGCCGCTACCCGTGCTGCGGCGAGCGCGCCTACCGCTTCGAGACTATCACCAGGAACACGGTACTACCACACTGTACACTCTGTAGCAACGTGACGTGTGTAGATGCCGCTACCCGTGCTGCGGCGAGCGCGCCTACCGCTTCGAGACTATCACCAGGAACACGGTACTACCACACTGTACACTCTGTAGCAACGTGACGTGTGTAGATGCCGCTACCCGTGCTGCGGCGAGCGCGCCTAACGCTTCGAGACTATCACCAGGAACACGGTACTACCACACTGTACACTCTGTAGCAACGTGACGTGTGTAGATGCCGCTACCCGTGCTGCGGCGAGCGCGCCTACCGCTTCGAGACTATCACCAGGAACACGGTACTACCACACTGTACACTCTGTAGCAACGTGACGTGTGTAGATGCCGCTACCCGTGCTGCGGCGAGCGCGCCTACCGCTTCGAGACCATCACCAGGAACACGGTACTACCACACTGTACACTCTGTAGCAACGTGACGTGTGTAGATGCCGCTACCCGTGCTGCGGCGAGCGCGCCTACCGCTTCGAGACTATCACCAGGAACACGGTACTACCACACTGTACACTCTGTAGCAACGTGACGTGTGTAGATGCCGCTACCCGTGCTGCGGCGAGCGCGCCTACCGCTTCGAGACTATCATCAGGAACACGGTACTACCACACTGTACACACTGTAGTAACGTGACGTGTGTAGATGCCGCTACCCGTGCTGCGGCGAGCGCGCCTACCGCTTCGAGACTATCACCAGGAACACGGTACTACCACACTGTACACTCTGTAGTAACGTGACGTGTGTAGATGCCGCTACCCGTGCTGCGGCGAGCGCGCCTACCGCTTCGAGACCATCACCAGGAACACGGTACGGTACAAACCAATGTTGTATTGTTCTCCCTTCTCGCCATTAGGATTTGAGTCGCTGGATCTTTAGGGCAGAAAGCCAATATCAGTACTTCCCAATAAGACCTCTGGCAACCGCAGAACTGGCAGCCTTTTGGTCCAAAAAATTTGTCACGCCATCCAGAGGTAACTGCAAGCCTGCTGGGTACTTATATACTAGCTACTTGGTGAAACGGGTTGTGTCCACAGCGCGTCTCACCCGATCTGACAATAATATGCAGCATCATCATCAGTTTTTGTCCACCCACAGCAGGTTATAAGCCTTCTCCCCATTATGCCACTCTTTCCCGTCTTGTGCCAGTTTTATCCAAGTCTTTCCAGCTGCCTTTACAATATTATCAGCCCACCTGGCTGCTGGACGAACCAATCCTCTCTTGCATAATCATCATCATCTCAGCCGATGAACGTCCACTGCTGGACATAGGCCTCCCCCAAGGATCGCCATAACGACCGGTCCTGCGCTGCCCTCATCCAACTTTTTCCCGCCGCCTTCACCATTACCCTTCCCCATTTCGCCTTCACCTTCTTCGCCTTCTCTTGCCTAATCTCGGCCGCCAATTGGTCAAGGCTTTGCGAGGCTCCGACAGTAATTTCGAGCCAAAACTCCAAATAAGCCTAGAACATAGTTTAAACGAATACTGACATAATCTAAAGGTAGCAAATTGGTTATTTGTGTGGTCGCAGGGTTGTCAGTTCCGCGAGCACGCGCCCGACGAGCGGCTCGCGACGGACTCTGCGGTGCTGGAGATGTACAGCCGCTTCCGGGACATCATCGCCATGCGTCCGCCGCAGCTGATGTTCCCTGAGCGACTGACCAGGCTTGTTGGGAGAGGTGAGTGCCGGCCTACCGACTGCGCCAGGTTATAACATGAATATGGAACGACCGATTGGAATAAATAGTATAATGCGGGAAGAGAAGTCCCTGTACTCGGCCATGGTAAATTTGATACGCACCATCAATTAGATGAACGAGGGTCATGTTCCAAGTCCTTCCAAGCATTGGCTTGGATTTTTTTTTAGAATGCTTATTTTAATGACGCGGGGTCTTTGACGCCAAATTTCCTGTCGTGCGACTGTTTACTGGCCACAGTAACAAAAGTTACAAGATGCTGCACAGCTATGGCCAGAAATAAACCATGCCAAGTATTGCCAAGCAATCAAGTCAGAAATCTTACTCGTATTCGTCCTCGAAGGCTCGAAATCTGTATTTTCAGTTATAATCTTGAGGTTCAAAATTCAAAATTCAAAAATTTTTTATTCAAAATAATATCATATAGATAGCTTTTTGACGTCATTTTTTGACTCTACCACCGCGTCGGAAGGTGTTCCGTTGAGAGAAGATGCGGCCAGAAACTCTACAACACACATCTTTTAAACAAAACAAAATGTACAAAGTACAATTAAAATACAATATTGCATTACATAGTGTAAAATTGTCAAGACCAGACATTTTGGTCATTCAAATAATCATCGAGTTTATAGTAACCTTTTTGTTCTTTTCTGGGATTGCGTCAATTTGATTGAGTCTACGATTGAGTGGATAAAGCAATTTAAGAATACGTGTGTAAGCTACAGCTTGGCAAAAAAGAGTTCGGAAAAAATGAGCGCCACACTTTCTTTACCAGAACGTCAAGATCTCACATGCCATAACCTGGAAGATCATCCAAAATTTGTTACACAAATAATTTATTTCAACGGTCACCATGTCAAACTTTTCTGCCATGTTGTACTAAGTACCACAACATGCATGTTTTCCTCTTTTTAACCCCCGACAAAAAAAGAGGGGTGTTATAAGTTTGACGGCTATGTCAGTCTGTCTGTTTGTCGATCTGTCTGTTTGTCGATCTGTCTGTCTGTGGCATCGTAGCTCCCAAACGGGTGGACAGATTTCGATGCGGTTTTTTTAATAGAAAGCAAATTTTTGTCCATAGTATAAATCTACCATGTAGTATAACGCCCCCAGAGCCAGGCGAGGAAAGCAACGGCCGGCTGCAGTGTAAGGAGGTGTTCTGGTGGGAAGGCGTGATGCTGGTGCCGGCGCGGCAGCCGCTCGGCCTGCTGGGGAAGCTGTACACCAGCAACAACAAGTTCAACCGTGAGATCTTTGTCGTGGTAGCTGTTGGCTGCGGTTCAACCAGAGACGTGCGAGGTAACCAGGCGGTGAGCGAGGAAAAATCGACCAATGAGAGTGCTTCAATTTCCCAATGACGTGATCGAGCGAGCGCGCTATTGGCGGATTGTTTCCTCGCTACCTCGCACATCACTGGTGGAAACGCAGCCTTAGGCTGCCTGTCCATTGACGCGGAGATAGGCGGCGGAGCGGAGAAACGAGGAAATATTTACCAATAAAAATCTCGGCGAGATTTTATGCAATCCTGATGTGTTAATATTTCCTCGTTTCTCCGCTCCGCCGCCTATCTCCGCGTCAATGGACAGGCAGCCTGAGAGGGGGGATGTGTGGTGACGTGTTGATGGGATTCTGTTCTGGGAAATGTCCAGTATTTTGAGTACAACATTCCAAAATAACTTTTTTATGGCTGTCATTGAGTTGTACTTTCCGTCTCTGCTTGCTTTGAAAAAATAACCTTCATAACAATGATTTTCTGGAGTAGGTACCTTCGAATTACTAATCTGGTAGAACTAATTTTGTTTTGTGATTTTATAATAGTACATTACGATACGTGTGACCTAAGTAGTCCATTATTGCACGGCGTGAAATTATCGTCCGAGCGCAGCGAGGACGATAAACGCCGTGTAATAATGGACTTACTTAGGTCTCGAGTATCGTATACTATTTTATAGCTCGTGTGACCTAAACCCGCCAACTTTTTAATGTAATGAAATTCTCTTTAATGGTGAACTTTTTAACCGACTTCAAAAAGGAGGTTTTTAATTTTATGAATACGTATACCAAATAAAAGAGGAGAAAGGGGGCCCGGGGGGCGAAGCCCCCGGCGGGGTGGAGGGGCGGAGCCCCCCCGGGGGCACGGGGGGCGGAGCCCCCCGAAGGACACAACCACGACTTCAAAAGCTTCGTTAATATTTCGCAATCACAATCAATAGTTAATACTCACCTCTGATCACCCCCTACGCACTTCATACTCACAGGCTCCCTACTCCACCCTAGTACCAACACACTAATAAGGTGTTAGTAGGGGGTGCACCCCCTAATCGCCCCCCACGAGCTAAGGGGTGCACCCCCTAATAGCCCCACGAGCTAGGGGGTACACCCCCAAATCACCCCCACGAACTAGGGGGTACACCCCCTAATCACCCCCACGAGCTAGGGGGTGCACCCCCTAATTACCCTACATCCTAGGGGGTGCACCCCCTAATCACCCCAATCTCCCCTACGCACTTGGGGGCGCACCCCCTAATTTCCCCCTACGCACCCGTTACCCCCTATGCACCCCCTACTACCAACATATTAATAAGTAGTGAGTAGGGGTAAGTAGCCCCGCGTACGTAGGGGTAAGGGGGGTAGGCACAGTAAAATAATATATCATTAATGTAGGGGGTAAGTTGAAGTCAATTGGGGATTTCGCCATTTCAATGTTGGTCACATTGATTGAAAGCACATTTTAAAAGTACCTTCCTTTGTTTATTATGCATCTGTGCAATAAAGTAGATTCATTTTTGAACGTAATCCGTGTAATAATGGACTACTTAGTAACGAAAAACCGTGACCTAAGTGCTGGTTTAGGTCACGGAGTGCTTTAAAAGTACCTATTGTGTATCTGTGCAATAAAGTAGATTCATTTTTGAACGGTGTAGTCCGTGTAATAATGGACTACTTAGGTAACGAAAAACCGTGACCTAAGTGCGGGTTTAGGTCACGGAGTGCTATAAAGGTTTATACAGGGTTCAACTTAAAATGCTGACAAACTTAACAACTTTATCAACGGGACAAACATCGAAATCGCGAAAAATATTCTGCTGTTCTTAACTAGTGTGTTTGAAACAAGAGATTTTTTATTTGGCGATGTCGACTTTGGTCTTATAAATAAATTTGTTCAGTTTGATGACATCATAATCGATGGTCTTTAAAAACCGTCAGCATACCTACCCTGTCTAAGAGTCCATTTCCCCCTATTTGTATAAAAAAAAACTCGCCAAACAATGTTATAAAAGGGCTTAAACTTTTGGATCGCCACGTTTAGTTTGGTCAGGCACTGGTGGAACGTTTATACCCCAATAACAATTGTTTATGTATGGAGTCTGGTATATAAGGGCTTAACGGAATAATGATAAATTTAATATGTACCTAAACTAGCACGTCACCACACAATCGAAATATTCTGTATTGACTATAAAACCCGCTGTAAATACGCTAAGATTGGCAACACTTTGTGTCACAGATTCATACATCCTGCGAGGTGCTTTCATTCAAAATTATTTCTAGTTATTCGCTATCAATTGGCATTACCACGAGATCGATATTCATGTAAATACACAATGTTTCCTTCGCATTAGTGGCAAATTGACATGTACACCGATGTGACTATTACAAGATCCGTCTCGAAGGACCAAACCTCATACTGAAAGGACCAACATTTGTTTAAAACACACCCAGAGTTTTAAAAGTATGGCACATCAGTATACAAGGTGTTAAAAAACACGCAGGTAATATTTAAAGGGGTGGGGGTTTAGACCATTAAACTGACCAACTTTCACATTGGAAGCAAAATAAAAAAAAGTGACTGTCCCATACATTTGAGTCTAGTAGGTGCAGTTTTGTATGAAAAACAGTAATTTTTTTTCGATTTTCTGTTTGATGGTCCGATGTAACCCCTTTAAATATTACTGATATGTTTTGTTACACTCTGCATATCTGAAAGACAGAAAAAGTTTTGCAATATAAGCAGCGCTCTTAAAAACATCAGAATCGTCTACAAAAAAGATTCAATATCAATATATTCAAAGTTACAAAAGAAACGAGTTCGACTCAACGGGAAAAGCCAAATCTGGCAAATCAACTAAATTAATCTCAAAGTTGACAAGGCAGTTAATAGGACAAGATCGTAAGTTCAGCGGCCGTAGTATGGCAGCGTGATATAGCGCTATCGCGCCTTCGCTCTCTTTCTATTTGCGCGCGAGCGAACGAGATAAAAGGCGTGATGTAGCTTTATCACGCGCATCATCCGGCCTCTGATGTCAAAGGCTTTTCTCGTCGATGCGACTATAGCGACCGCTCGTCCGGGCTCCCCACCGCTGGGCACGGCGAGGGCCTCCTGCCAGTCGCTCGCCGGCAACTGCTCGAGCAGCACCGCCCAGTCTGATGTCGCCGAGCGCAAGGAGCTGCGCCCTATCAAGCCTACGCCGAGAGACGACAGCCCGAGAATCAAGGTAACTTGGATCCGGTTCGAAGGACCAACATTTTGCGGGCGTTTGTTGGCGACGTTTTTTGTCGTTAGTGTAGGTAGTCGTAAAATAATAATGGTATTTACGGGCATACCTATCGACAGTGCATTTTGTAATTTAGTTTATGCATTAGACCATTCACTCATGCAACATCCATTCAACTTCTATTCTTCATTCTTGCATGCGTAAAATTTACTACAAGGGTTCAATTCAATACGTTGCATCTAAAGGCGTGCTTGTTAAATAAAAAAAGAAGACAGTGGCCTCGATTCGGACTGTACCACGACTTAACTAAACTAAATTTATTCCTGTCACTTTCTAAAATAAGATTAAGAAAAGAGACAGAAAACCAACAGCTGACTTTAGTGCTGTCAAAGTGACGTTAAATGCGCAAAATAAGATGCCATCATAATGTACGCCATCTTATTTAAAGCGTTTTTGGGCGTTTAACGTCACTTTGACAGCACTAAAGTCAGCTGTTGGTTTTCTGTCTCTTTTCTTAATCTTATTTTAGAAAGTGACAGGAATACATTTAGTTTAGTTAAGTCGTGTCACAGTCCGAATCGAGGCCAGTGTCCAACAATAATGACTTTATGTAGTCTTCTGCCAAACTAGTAAGGCCTAACCATGATTCATACTATAGAATACTACTGTAGTTATGGTGCGCGCTTATGTAAAAATCCCTACCCTAGATGTAGAATGTAGACGACCCCTGAGTGAAATGATTAAACTGTAGTTTATCACAAATAAATAGATAATTAGAACATTTGATGTCACGCTAAGTACTTCACTTGCACTCACTTTTAGTATAAGAGATAAGTGTACTTTTTGTAACCATCAGCAGCAAGGCTGATTCAGTGTTTATGGGGTGTAGAGCATCTCTGTGATGGGGATGGACCAGGTCTGCCTGCATAACTCCAGTCGGTTTAGGAGTTACTGATGATTAAAGGTCTGTAAAAAATTAACGATCAGCTGCACGACTGATCGTATGATATTGATGTAGTATGCACCGTAGCTATGTGAACAGTATAAAAACTGTCAAGTTCTGTCAGTCGGTTTAGGAGATACAGCCAGTCAAAGTTCCGACCTTTGAACGGCTGTATCTCCTAAACCGACTGATGAACCATGTCAGTTTTTGTACTGTTCACATAGCTACAGTGCATACCACAACAATAACATACGATCAGCCTTTCAGCTGATCGTTAATTTTTTACAGACCTTTAAGAGAAGCTCTACACCCCATAAACATTGAATCAGCCTTGCTGCTGATGGTTGCAAAAAGTACACTTATCTCTCGGAATATTTGGCAAACACTAGATCTTTTGTCATCTCACCAATGAATAAACGTCCATTAGTTATAAAATGGATACGAAATATCACAGTAGAAGTATTTACCACCCATTTCTTCCCATGGGTGTCGTATAAGGGTTGAACCTCATCTGGCAGCACCGCATCACCTTTTTCTGTCGCTCCATCCTTTTCTGTCACTCAGTAACGTCATTTGGTAGAGCAAATAAGGTAGATGGAACGCGATCGCGCACCACCGCGAGCAGAAAAAGGCGATGCGGTGCTGCCAGATGAAGTTCAACAAAAACGCGCCTAAGAGGTATGTTTTCTAATGCGGTATTTCTGTGGACAAAAGGCATGCCCACTATCACTTGACAACTCATTCCAGCCAAATTATTTGATAAAATTTGAGCATTGCTACAGCTGCATGCTTCAAAGAATGGTTGGTGGTTGTAGCTGAACTTCTGTCCACACCGATAAAGTCGTGGATTTAAACATGCAACTTCATTCTACTAATGATGTAAGCGGGGAGGTTCCTCCATTTTAGAAGGGTACGAAATCGCACGGTGTGAGAGATAGCTTACTGTTAAAATTTTACTACGCGATTTCGTCATCCGTCACCCCTCCCGCACCGCGCAGCTACCTAGGACCAGAGCCGTGCGAATACAAAACTGCGCCCGGGGCGAAGTCTGATTTTGGCGCCCCATTTTTTTGTCACTTTGTCACTGCCAAGTCACTGTCTTGTGTGTAGTCCATAAAGAAATGACACGCACCGCTAGGGCCTAGTGCTCAAACGTACCTATCAGGCATATAGGTACCTACGCCCTACCTACCTACGCCTATACTTAAAAGTATAACTCTTGTTTTCTATTTAACTCTCTGTGAGATTCGAGATAGGTATGAGAAGGAATCGCTCTTTCAATGATAAAAGTACTTACTTAGGCTGAGATTCAGAGACGATTTTTAAGTCATAGTTCGAACTAAGTAGGGTCAAAAATGTATGGATTTTGACATACGGAGTTAGAACTAAGACTTAAAAAAGTCTCTGAATCTCAGCCTTAGTTACTAATAATTTAGATTTTACTTATAATTTTAACTATTCGTGTGAATGTAGGTACAGTCGACATTCTCACCCATAAAACCATGTCAATCCTATTCCTATATACTTACTCACACAACCAACAATTAGTGTCGTTTTTGTTTCCATATCAAATATTGTAAAATTATATGCATTAAATATCGACTAGGGTGCTTCAGTTATTTCATGACAGTATTGCCACTAGTTACATCCAAATCTTTCAAGCAAAGCGAGCTGAAAATTCGACAGAACTTTGATCAGAATTATATTTTGAGTAAGTTGCAGCAAAATTTTAAATATAGATCTAGCAAAACGATCTCAAAATTGTTTAATTATAGGACTTGGATGAAGCTATGTATGCAATATAATAGTAAACATAGAGAACAGAGTGAGTGAACCGAGCTCGAAATCTCTCATCACTATGACTTGTCTATGACTAGAACACTGTTTATTTGTATTTTGCATTTATTTGTATTTTTTTGCACGGACGCATTATCGTAACTGTGATTGTAACTCTGCGGGTCTATGTGTGTATATCATAATGAAAAGAGAATGGGGGATTTTCTAGAGAAAAAAAAAAGCTAGTTCATAATTTCTCGATAGATGGCGTTGAACAGAGAGGGGTCGATTAGGTACCTATGGTATATTTATGAATATTATTAATAAAAAGACGCAGTATAAACCCTTTGATATTATTGTCGGTTTATTATTAACAATCTCGGTGTTATTGTCGTCAACAATGAATCAAGTATCTGACGTGACTGTATGGCCTAGGGCTTTGTATCCATTTTGAATATAACGACAATAACAAACTACAAAAACCTAAAGCCGGGTCCGCTGCGCCATGTTTTCGTGTTTGCTAACATCGTAACACGAAAACATGGCGCAGCGGACCCGGCTTAACAGAAAAACACAAATAAACCGGGAAACTTGTAATCGCTACTTCATCAACAGCGGGGCTAGTACGCACGCCAACCCGCGATTGCGATATTTAACACATCCATCTGTCAAATCTTTTATCTTGTTCGTTCGTGCGAAAATAGAAAGAGAGCGGAAGCGTGATAGCGATATATCACGCTATAGTGGGTTGGCATACTAGCCCCGCAGATAGTTTATAATAAACCAACAACGATAAGAAAGGGTTTGTTTGTACACAAGGCGACAGATCAAGCTAAGCATAACCAAAATAAGGTGGTCGCGCGACGTTATACGTTATTCACCCTGCGCGCGGTCAGCTTATATTGGTCATACTCAAAGATAAAATATAGGGGTAGATAAATAATATAAAGCAAGACATAGAAACGCTACTTGACATCTATTCACACTTATGACAACCGCCCATTAGAATAAGTGAAATGTCAATAGTAAACAGATACCGTCTTGAACCATTTTGTCACCAGACCTCCAGCTGGAAGACTCTGCTATTTCCTTACGTTAAGAACGAATTTTGCTTGAATTTGCTTAAAAAGTGGTGACATTTGTTTAACAGATTTACGTCTAATCTAGCTCTGTCACTCTTATGGCAATCTGTGTGCGACTGTAAGGAATGACTATACATGTTTTTGTACAGTTTGATATTGGGTAGACCAGCACTGGTAGCATGCCAGTATCGTTCTATTGCGCGCGAACCAACGAGATAAAAGACGTGATAAAGCCGTAACACGGCTATTGCGGGTTGGCATGCTAGGTACCAGTGCTGCACTGGTAGCATGCACACCCGCGATAGCCGTGATACGGCTGTATCACGTCTTTTATCTTGTTCTTTTGCGCGTGAAAGAACGACATAAAAGACGTGATAAAGCCGCATCACGGCTATAACGGGTGTGCATGCTACCAGTGCTGGTCATACCTAATCGACCCCTCTCTTGTCAACGCCATCTATCGAGAAAATTGGAACTAACTTTTTACTTTTTTTTGCTTTTGGAAAATCCCTCATTCAGAGCGAGCGAAGCGAGCTCCAAATTTTTTCACCATATGTCTAGGCTGTGGCCAGAAAACTGTCTGTCTGTAGACTCGGTGTGTTTATGAAGGTGCAATAGTAATAATACCAACTAGAGCGAGGATAGTTCAAATCACTTAAAAAAAGCGCTGCCTACGGTTAAATTGAAGAATTTAAATTAATAACCTGGAGCGAGCGAAGCGAGCTTTTATTTTTTTACTATTAGAATTAGAAGTAGGTTATATTCTAATCCTAATAGCACAAAAAAGTATATTTTTTTATAAACCTTATTAGAATTTGGAAATGCACCTTTGGATCCCTCCGCTCCTTCGTGCCTCTGGTTATTCTTAATCTCTTTGGGCAAAAATTTCCTCCAGGCCGCCCCCCTTGACCTGGCCGCCCTTATCACTTGCCCATTTTGCCCTTAGGAGAATACGCCGCAGCGGGGCTAGTACGTCAACCCGCGATATCGTGATATAGTGCTATCACGCTTCCACTCTCTTTCTATTTGCGCGCGAACGAACGAGATAAAAGACTAAACTTGACAGATGGATGTGTTAAATGTCGCTATTGTGGGTTGCCTACTAGCACCAATATGGATGCGGATACTGGTTACTTTGGGTGTTCGGATAGGATTCAGACAACTTTCTTAAAAGTACAAAGTGCACTACAATAATTATTTTCAACAAATTAAAATAACTTCTAAGAAACAAAGACCGTTTGATTTGTAGTAAAGAACTGCAGTGTAGTAGTGGCACCGTCGCCGCATATAATGATGAATGACAGACAAGGCAAAAACAACAGCAAAAACTAAAAGCGGCTTCCAAGACAAAACAAAAGAAATTACTTTTTACTTCTTACTAGCAAATCCAACATCTGGGGGCCGTGCCGTGTGAAGGCGGTTATAAGGGCTATAAAATATTTGACACTTCTATTGTACGCGCCCACCATCGAACTCAGATGGGTCGGTGCATACAATGCGTTTCGGGAGTCGATAAAATGTTATGGTAGATAGCTAAAGATTTAGATACTTAATTATTTAATGGTGTGTAGTTAGTAGGTACCTACTATTTAGCGTATTTCCTGGTATTCGGCATCTGAAATAATTTCCTTAACACTTTTTAAAAATTTTGCCTATGCTTCATCATGATTTTGGCGCCCCCCTGGTTAAGGCGCCCGGGGCGGGCGCCCCCTTCGCCCCCCCCTTCGCACGGCTCTGCTAGGACCTTAGATTAAAGTAAAATCAATGGATAGGCGTTACGAGAACATTTCAAACCAGAAAAATGAGGTAAAACAATTGACAGTTTTACTTTGAATACGTACCGAGATGACAGACCAAGTGCCCTACTAACCGGGTGAATTAACTTGGCACCTGGCTCGGAATTCGATACCCCTCCTGCTACCCCCCGCGGGACCCCGCCGTCGCCGTGCGAGGCCGTAGCATAGCATCTCAGTTACCGTTGCACGTGTCCCTGAACTTTAGCATTTTCGAGTTATTCTTTCAGAGTTTTTTATTCCGAGCCACGTGCGAGCCAGGTGCCAAGTTAATTCGCCCGGGTTGTAGTTTGTATTGAAGTGCGCTAGTTGTTGCAAGTGCTTTGGGCCTATCCATTAATTTTACTTTGATCTAACCCGTCTCAGTTAAGCGGTATGCCTTTATTTTATAAGTAATAACAATGGATCGTGTTAACGAAGAAAGGCGCCATCGGTGGCGGGGACTCGTGCAAGTCGTGCAACGATGGGTCGGAGCAGAGCAGCTCGTCTGACGAGAGCGAGCCGAGCTCTGCGTCCGGTCGGAGCGACGAGGACGCGCCGCGGCGAGCCCCCAGGCGTCCAACGCAGCATTCTAAGACCACGTGAGCGCTTGCATTTTATCTATAGGCAGGCCTGTCTCACTCCACAGCTCAGGTAAGTTTGACAGCCGGACACCTCCGAGGTGTAAATCACAATAGGTTGCCACTCACCCCTCGGTGGTCACCAAAAAGATTAAAATAAGCTACAGCTTGGCCAAAAACGCCACTGTCGCTTTACATGGCAACACTACACTACAACCTAAACTATTTTGATACTTGCTGTTTTTACTCCAAAAGTTTATGCAAAACGTTATCTATAGGTTCCTTCTTAATATGCTGACACTTTTTTAAGGGGATGATCAGACCGTCAAACTGAACAACTTCCTCTATGGGACCAACATCGAAATTGCGAAAAAAAAATCATCACTTCCATACAAAACTGCAAACCTACTCGGAGCCAAACGTATGGGACAACTGTTTTCTTTTTTCGCGATTTCGATGTTGATTCCATAGAGAAAGTTGTTCAGTTTCATAGTCTGGTCATCGCCTTAAAAAAGTGTCAGCATATTAAGAAGGACCCTGTATATTTAGCTAAATTTAGCTCTGACAGCTGCGAGGCTAGTACGTCAACCAGCGATAGCAACATTTAACATATCCATCTGTAAAATTTAGTATTTTATCTCGTTCGTTCGCGCGCAAATAGAAAGAGAGCGGAAGCGTGATAGCGCTGTATCACGCTATCGCGGGCTGGCGTACCTACTAGCCCCGCAGCTAAATTTTACACCTTGCAGAAATTTTTAATTTATGCAACTGCATGGCTAGCATGGCAGCGAGATATAGAAGTATCACACCTTCACTATCTTTCTATTTACGCGCGAACCAGCGAGATAAAAGGAATGATATAGCCGTATCACGTGCAACATGCTATGCCTTCTGTATTCTAGAAGAAAATTATGAAAACGCATAATAATATGGAAGTAATAAATACACTTTATATTGTGCTTTCAAATTATTTGTTTCTGAATTTTATCAGTATACGATTGTCATATTTTCGAAGGTCCGATATTTGCATTTCTTCTTTATACGATTTCCATTTCCTAGCATGGCAGTTTTTTTATTTATCGATGCATTCCTGGCGTATTAATTTTGCGGTTTAAATGTTTTCCTGAAAACAATAGAGAAAAACCATAAAAAAGCAATCGAAAAAAAACTAAAAAGTTAAAAAATAATATTGCAGCCGATGACTTTTTCGTTCGCATCATAAGAACATTAATTTGTTTTATCGAAGTCGCTGTCAAGCCGATTCGCGACAGGGCTTGCATTAGTTTTTTGGCTTGGCTTGACACCGACTTCTATAAAACGAATTAATGTTCTTATGATGCGAACGAAAAAGTCATCGGCTGCAATATTATTTTTAACTTTTTAGTTTTTTTGAAGGCGGTTTTAATTTTTTGTTAAAATTTTGTTTATTTCACAATTTTCAGTGGTGAATTCATTAGTTCGATTTAACAGTAGTGCTTCAAATTAACAAACGCACTAGTCGGCACTACTATTTTCGAAGGTTCCCCTCGATTTCTCTGCTACCCATCATCAGTTCCTGGTTTTCTTATCATGGGACCACCCTTGGGATATCTCCTTTCCAACAAAAAAAGAATCATCAAAATCGGTTCATAAACGACGAAGTTATCCGCGAACACACATTAAAAAAAAAAAAAAAAAATATACGGTCGAACTGAGAACCTACTCCTTTTTTTGAAGTCAGTTAAAAATGTTTGTCGCAGTTAAGATAAACTAAGCAAAACAAAAAATATCACATGCGAGAATGACATGCGACCACGACGGTCAAAATTATGCGGTCGACGCATACCTACTTAAAATATGTACAATTTGGAACCTCGTGCAACCCAAACTCGAAAGGAAATCCCCTAAATGATTATTTTTCAGATGATAACTTACGATAATTGATATAATTTATTGACAACTATTGTTGAAATGCAATATTAGAGTAAATAAATACCTACCATATCAGCTAATCGCTTGTAAATAACATACAATTTGTTCGAAGTTTCCCAGCATGATATACCTCCAAACGTAACAGAAAATAACATACTGAAGACTAGCACCACTTTTTGTTGCTTTATCCATTTGAAATAATAATAAGGACAAAACTAAAGATTTTACGATCAATTTTGATTTGAAACGCATAAAACTGCACTCGATGTTTGACAGTTTGACGTTTTCCATGATGTTGTCATGATAATGAAAAAAGTTTAGTTCCGATCGTAGAAAAATTCTTCGTCTATGACTTGCCGTCATTTTGTGAGTACTGAAAACCCTAGCGATGTCACGCTGTCAGCACGTGAAAGAATGAAAGAAGGAGACTTTGTAAAGGAAGCTGTCATGCCTAATGATTCGGTTCATTTTTGTTTGCACGCGCGCCGTTGTGACAGTTAGTAGGTTATTCGCGAGTTGTACGATAGGACGGGTGCGAATAACTTTGCACCTTATTGCTGTGACGAGAGAGTCGTTATTTATTTAAATCTGTTTTCGAAGTGATCCTTCTGTACGGGTAGTACTAGTATTTATTCTGTGCTATAGGTACTTTTAGTTTAGCAGACTTTAGCGGATAATTCAGGCTCGTATAATGCTACGGTTCGAATTATTGCTACGGTTCAAAATGCGCAAATATGCGCTATCGGTAGAGATAGCATGCACACGTGCATGTTTGCTGTCTGACGTCATCAGTGACGTCATTAACTTGCGCTTACGCCGCACACAAAAAATAGGTAGTGCAGCATATGCACGTCAATTTGACAGCTAGTTCAAATTGTACAAATTGTTTAGCAGTGTATTCGTACTTACTAATTTGGACCGACCGGTAAAGCGTGTGCATAGCGTTTGCACTATTGGCATAATTTGAACCGTAGCATATGCCAATAGTGCAAACGCTTTACCGGTCGGTCCAAATTAGTAAGTACGAATACACTGCTAAACAATTTGTACGATTTGAAACAGCTGTCAATTTGACATGCATACGCTGCACTATCTAATTTTCGTGTGCGGCGTAAGCGCAAGTTAATGACGTCATTGATGACGTCCGCACATTCGCGCATTATGAACCGTTTGTGTGCATGCTATCTCTACCGATAGCGCATATTTGCGCATTTTGGACCGTAGCATAAGTTTGACCAAAAAGAGTAGGAAACAGTGACGACAGGAACTTGCATATTTTTGTAAAAACAAATTGCTTCCAAAGCTTATTTATTATCTTTACACTAAAAATACACAAAACCTCTTCATCACCAATCCGCAGACCCATAACTGCAGAGGTAGTTGCATATTTTTGTAAAAAAAATTGCTTCGAAAGCTTATTTATTATCTTCACACTAAAAATATACAAAACCTCTTCATCACCAATCCGCAGAGGCATAACTGCAGAGGTAGGTAGGGACAATTATTTAAAATTGTGTGTACCATACACAGGGTGTTAGGGTAAACAGTTGCATTACTTTAAGGGGTGATTGTACCCATGATACTGAACAACTTTCCCTAACAAACCCTCCCTTAGGAAATTCGCATTTTCGCGAATATAAATGAATTAGACGGGGACTGAAATTTGGGGTTAGTCCATCTAGTTATACTATTAGTTATACAATATAACAGAATGGACAAGAAAAATCCTATTTGTTATACTGCTCAATATAACTTATTGGATTCGAAAAAAACAGTAGAGGTTTGGCCATGTAGTTATACCTACATATAAACAGCTATAACTTGTAAAGTGTGTGTGTGACTGTGTGTGTGTGTGAACAGCCGGGTTAGAATCCCGCGAGGGGCAAATATTTGTATTTGCGAATCCTGGATCATGTTGATCCTCAAATCACGATGTTTGTATGTATACAGTCGTAGGACGCGCGTGACGGGTCGCCAGTGGGTGGCGTCGCTGTCCGCCCGCAGCAACCAGGACGGGCAGCGGCGGTTCGAGGAGCGCGCGGCCAGGCAGATGCGCACCGCGCTCGCGCGCCGCCCGCCCAGCCTCCCCGCCGCGCCGCTCACCGCGCACAAGGCCAAGACTCCGCCTGGTTCGTTGTTATTCTACTTGGGCTGAGGTTCCGATGAAGCGGAGACGAGGGGACGAGTTGAATAGTCAACCAATTTGCCTTGTAGGCAGGTTTGATTTTTGAGCGTAGGAACGTTCGTATCTGCACCACCGCACTTTTTACTGGACGTTATCGCCGTGATACCTTCGTCACTCTGCTGCAGATATCTGCGGTAGGTATACATTTACTCACACAAACCAATGTAAACACTTTCGCTGCTAAGCTCAAAACCATGATCCTCGCGCAGTGCTAAAACTGACGCCCCTCATGGGTCGTGCGCAGTCTTTACGTAAAAAGACCAATGCGGCTCACCTCGTGGGTCACCCACCCGCACAGTCGTAACGTTTGGGTGACTCACGATGTAGGTCATGAGCACAGGCGAAATGCAATATAACTTGACCCCCCTTGACCTCTTGCGCACAGTCGTTACGTTGAAACGATAAATGTGGCTCGCGTCGTGGGTCACCCGGGCAGGCTTAAGGTTTTCGGTGACTCGCGCGGTAGGTCATGAGCATTGGCGAAATGCAATTGAACCGGCTCGTTATGTGGGTTCTTCAGCACTTCGGCCCATTTGTCGCCGACAGCAGTTAAAGTGTTAATATTGATACACGAACAGGTGGCATGCGAGCAAGCGAATGTATCGCCGTGATCTCGATCATGCACGCGTGTCATGCGTGCTGCTCGGATTGAGACTGAGTCAAATTAGGCGAACGGGGCTCAATTTATGTGGTCCATGCGCTAGAAGCTAGTACAGTTCAAAGGTAATAAATGGTATCTTCCGCTAATTTAATTCAAAGGTTTATCACCCCTCCCCGCCTCGTCTCGCGTGTTGTTCATATTAAATAGTGTATATTTCCAGCAGGTGGCGTGTACGCGAAGCTGGAGGCGGAGTGGCGCGAGCGGCACGGCCAGAGACAACGGAACAGCGGCTCCGCGCGCATGCGCACCAACAAGAACAAGTGACGAGACACAATATAACGCACCTTATTATACTGTTTGTTTCATTTATATCTACCCTTTAGCGTAGACCCTGGAGACTACTGGACGAAAGGCTTCTGGGATTTGGCTCCCTTAGTAGGGGGAGACAAGGTTTTGTTAGAGGTCTTGGCTTTCCGGGCGGGGGAGTAATAAAATACCCAGACATATACTCACGCCACTGCACTATGGGTAGGCAGAGACTACGACTCGCAACACATTACGATTCTGCCATACTACTGAAACATTTCATAGAATACAGTATAAGAGATAGACATAATTTTTGTAACCATCAGCTGCAAGGCTGATTCAGTATTAATAGGGTGTAGAGCATATCTGTGATGGGAATGGACCATGTCTGGCTGCATATAACTCCAGTCGGTTTCGGAGTTCAAAGGTGACCTTTGAACGAAGTTTCCATCTAGGTAGGTAGACAGGTATTAGCACCAGATGAGATACAAACCCTGAGAAACCTGCACTTCCTGACTCCCGAGTACAGACATTAGCGAACTGTGTATAAGAATTTATATTGTAATAGTTATTAAGTCGTGTTATGTTGTAGTTGTAGTTTCTGACCGCATCTTCTCTACAGCGACAACACGTTCCGACGCGGTGGTAGCTTCAAAAACAGATTTGACTTTTAATAAGTGTGCTTCAAACTCCTCATCATCATCATCATCAGCCTGGTAAACCCCACTGCTGGGTATAGGCCTCTTCATTTTCACGCCAACCAGAACGGTCCCACGCTAGTCTCATCCAATTTTTACCGGCTACTTTGCAAATGTCATCCGACCACCTGGCCGCTGGTCTGCCCACTGACCGTTCCCCCTCCCACGGCCGCCACTCTGTCACTGCCCTCGTCCATCTGCTATCATTCCGCCTGGCAAAGTGTCCCGCCCACCTCCACTTCAGAGTAGAAATCCGCTTGCCGATATCAATCACCTTTGTTCGGCGTCTGATCTCGACATTCGGAACCCGGTCCAGAAGGTCAAACTCCTATATTGAATAAATTATTCAGAATTTATATTGTAATAGTTATTAAGTCGTGTTATGTTGTAGTTTCTGACCGCATCTTCTCTACAGCGACAACACGTTCCGACGCGGTGGTAGCTTCAAAAACAGATTTGACTTTTAATAAGTGCGCTTCAAGCTCCTATACTGAATAAATTATGTTGACTTTGAAAGGGGTGTTCACAGACCAGCGATGGTCACAGTGGCACAGGCGCAAGTCTGTCTAGGCCCTCCACTCCAAATAATAATAATACGAATACGAGGTCTTCAATCTCAAACGATGCCAATAACCAACCAGCCCAAGAGCTAAATAAAAATGCCAGCAACTAGTTTTTAGCAGTATATTTTCACCTTACACCTAGAAGCGCATCCTGTGGGGGAACTGGCTGGAGCGAAGGCCGAACGCAGACTTGAGGTAGCCTCGCAGCAGCTTCTTGTCGTCGCGCTTGCCGATAGCCTTTACCACCGCGTCGTCTACGAGCTTCTGGTCTGTCTTGCGCTGCTCCGATGGAACGTATTTCTGTAAGGAAGAAGGGGGAATTAGAAGATGTCTGATTGCTCAATGGAGATTTTGAAAAACTTAGAATTGATCGGAGGGATGGGAATGTGTATGAAATAGTAAGGTGATAGGCTGACAACTTTTCTATGCGAATTTTGTACCCTGGCCGCAAGGGGTGAAATGTTATTGATGCTCTACATCAACAGGTTGTAACGAAACTCTACTTAAAGGTGTGGTTTAAACCTTCAAATAAATTTCACTATGATGCCATAAACGAGAAAATATAAATGAGTTACAGCTGTTTCATACAAAACTGCGGGGCTAGTACGCCAACCCGCGATAATAGCGACATTTGACACATCATCTGTCAAATTTAGTCTTTTATCTCATTCGCTCGCGCGCAAATAGAAAGAGAGCGGAAGCGTGATAGCGCTGTATCACGCTATCGCGGGTTGGCTTGCTAGCTAGGCTGCAGTATAATAAATATCTTGGACATTGTCACACAAAGTACCTACATGACTCAAATGTATACGACAGCAGATTATTAATTTTTTTCACGATCATGGCTCTTTCAGTTTGATGGGTCTTAAACCATCCCTTTAAATATGCCTATGGAGTTTTGATCATCATCATTTCAGCCAATGGATGTCAACTGGTAAACAGGCCTTCCGCAAGGATCGACATAATGACCGATCCTACACTGCCCTTATCCAACGGGTTCCCCCGCAGCCTTCAGCAGGTCGTCAGTCCACCTTGTGGGGCTCACTATCTACCGACACTGCGCTTTCCAGTTCGCGGCTGCCGCTCAAGAATCTAGACTATCCGTTTTGTTACATCCTGTTTATGGCGACAGTGCCATTACGTTTTCTGTTTTCGTGAGCGAAAAGCAACCGTTACGTTTCAACATGTCCCCGTTACTTGGGCACAACCCACTAAGCGGCTGGATTTTCGTGTCGCAAAACTGTCATTGTGTAATGCCTAATGCATTTATCTGCAACGCAACACGTTAGACCACTATGCATGCCCAATGCACGGCGGACTTCACATACGCATCAGAACTAAAATAAGCTGATCGCCAATAGGTCGAGTAACATATAACATTGTACGGCCAGCTTATGTTGATTTGTATAGCTTGATGTGTCGCCGTATGTTCGCTGTGTGTACTTTGTTGTCTCTCGATTAGAAAGTTACTGGCTATAACAAAACGTACCTCTTTCTTGGTAGCGAAGATGTCCTCTCCCTGCTTGCGCTTGACGCTGCGCTTGGCGCTCTTCTTGTTCTTCTTGAAGTAGTTGTCGTCGAGGTGGGCGGGCAGCTGGAACTCGCCGAGGTCCACCTTCGTCGACGTGCCGATCACGTAGCGCTGGGGAATGCGGCGCAGCGGGCACGAGTTGAACTGCAAATTGTTTAAGATATTGATTAGCTATTGTGTAATATGCTAACCCACTTAGCTACTTACATCTGCCTGCTTAAAATATTTGATAAGTACCCGTTTTCTAAATGTATTGATATCACTGGTGGAAAATATGTATACAAATGTTTTAAGCCACTTTTAGCAGTCGGGAAATTAAAATAAAAAACAGCATTCTTTTGTTTTTTTTTCTCATTTGACAGCGATTCAGTGAAAGCATGAACTTTAAATTGATAAAATGGAAAAAGAACAGTATCGGTCTGTAATTCAATTCCTGCTTTTGGAAGGGAAACATGTGTTGAAATAAAATTAAGAATGCATGCGGTTTAGGGTGACTGTGCACCTTCTATGACAACCTTCAGATATTAGTTTAACAAATTTAAGCGGGGGAAAACAACCGTCTTTGATGAGGATCGCCCAAATGAGGTGACTACCTAGAAAGCTATCTATGTGATATTATTTTAAATAAATAAAAAAAAATGATTTTGATTTTGTATGATTACTGTAGAATGATAAGCTTCACATCATCACATCACACATGAAACTGGATTTTTTAACAATAAAATAGATTTTATTGGAACTACTTCTACTAATCAATTAACAGCGCCCGCGGCATGATACCGCGATAAACGGTTTTATCGAGGCTTTTATCGTATCTTCCGCGACACATGTCGCTGCGTGCATGATGCATGCGATAAACCAAAATTTCGCGCACCAACTGTCACTTGTAGATAATTTATCGAAAGTGCGTGCATGATGGCAATATGGCGGCCGCGCGGTAAAGATACTTGTCTACGTTTGACATTTGAGATCACATAAATTTATCGACCACTCAAGGGTGGTAGATAAACTTATTTTCCCAGTGTTTCAAGTTGGTTTCAAGCGATTTTCACTATCAAAGTCCTCAAAAATGTCCAGAGGGTACGTTAGAAATCTTTTGACGTTCTATGAAGAAAAGAAACAGCAAAAAGAACAGCGGACCCATGGTACAATAATATACTGAGCGGACCAAAGTCCGCGAACTTGCCTCGCGATGAATCCCTCGACATAATAGTTTCCAGCACGAAGAAGAAGAAGTACCTAGTTCGAGGAACACTTGGCTCCAAGGACATCAGCAGAAGGGCTTCCTGTCGTCAAGTCACGTCAAGGTGAGGCTATTTATACTGTTTATAATCTTTGCACTCTTGTTCTAATTTCAAGTTACTAACGGCATTAAGAATGTTGAATGATGGCCATTACCAGCGCGGTAATGATCAAGATCAAACATCTATTGCTCCCACTACCATAAGGAAATACCTACCTACCTGTCCCAATTCATAGCCACTGTGAATACATAGTGGCTTCCCTGAAATACCATGTTAAAATAATAGTTGTGGATGCCATTGAAAAGAAGTTACTTATATTTTATATTATTACAGATTGAAAAAGTTTTCTAAAGCACGGAAGAGGCTCGACAGTTGGAAGCAAGGGTTTCCAATGAAAGTTTGGGATACCAACCAAATGTTCTGGGCGCTATAGACTGCGCCCATATTAAACTTTCCACCACCCGGTACGGAGAAGGTCCAGTTTCACAACCAACATGACAATAATGTCACACAGGTAAAATAATAGAACCTTGTATTAAAATAATTTAAGCGTATTAAGTATATACTATATTCTACTAGTTATTCGGAGCGTTGGTGGCATATTGCGGAGCATGTTGGAAACTCAATCTTGAGGTCCAGGTTCGAATCCGCAAGGACCACATACCTACCAAAGAGTTTTTCTAACTTGTGTATATAATACTAACTGCTCTCAAGCGGTGAAGGAAAAAATTGTGAGGAAACCTGCATATGCTGAAGAAGAAATTCTGATGTGTATGTGAAGTCTACCAATCTGCATGGGGTACGCATGGTGGAATGACACCCATACCATACACCCTCCCTGAGGGTAGGCCTGTGCCCTGCAGTGGGACTTATATAGTCCCACAGCTTCATCTGTGTGAAATTTTTATGCTCATGATTTATAAGCGATTTCATCTAAACTGTTGAACCAATTTATTTGTTCGAGCATCATGCAAAAACTACTGAACCAATTTAAATGAAACTTTTTTGTTCGATAGCTTATGATTTGACTTAAAATCTGGTATATAATTTGTGTGGACAGTAAACTCCAGTACTTAAGTGCATTAAATACTTCAACTTATTTAACAAAACTTTCTTTAAGGTGCCAATGCAATGGATACAATGAGTGAGGTGCCAGCAGAAACTGCAACACAACATTCCAGAGAATAGAAGATTGTTGGCATGAATACATACAACTATTAACCTATACCGGACTGTACCAATACATACCAAAAACTACCAACAACCAAATAAATAAACAACTGCATTCAGTCATTAATCACAGTTCGGGTTTAGGCCCGGACTGTCTACAGAAACTCCTATTCTGTGTCTCAAGCACACCGTCCGTTACTACACTAGTAGGAAGACGCCTGTTTTTGCCTGTTTTCTGCATCTGTGCAAGGCATTTAAGTAGAATTACAATATTCTCTGGAGTATGTTGGCCAATGAGACAGATTTAATAAATGCGTTTAAGTATTGGTTCGGCAACCAAACAAATTAAGTGAGATGGTCAGGTTCGCTGTCGGATGTGTACAGGTTGGAGTTTGAGGTGAGCATGAGGGGTTTGAGCTCACCCGTGTTCTTTAATCTGTACATGAACCGTCTGATTGTCGAGGTCTCCGAGGACATGTCAGATGAGGCTAACATAGAGTAGGAGCGCAGGGTGCTGGCGATGAGGGCGAATATGCTCGTCCGCAGGTTTGTACGGTGTATTAAGGATGTAAAAGTAATGTTATTCAAGGCATATCGCCAGTCGTTCGATTCTAGTCGTGCAGCCTGCGGGTTAGTTACACGCAGTAGTCGCTCAGTGCGCTGTGTGTGCTACACAACAATGGGCTGAGGATGTTGTTGGGGCTGCCTCGTTCCTGCAGCGCATCGAGCATGTTTGCAGCGGCGCGAGTAGATTGCTTTGCAGCCATCATACTCAAACCAGCCGCCTCCCTGCTGCGCGGGGTGCAGGGCAGCACCAACACCCACCTCGAGCCCATTGCAGAGTGGTTCCAGCAGGCGCATGCATAGGCAAAAAGCAGTGAAACCTTAATAATTTCTAAACTAAAAGCATTTTGTTTACTCAATGACTTTTAATTGGTTTAATTACCTGTATGCAAACAAATCAAAGTCATTTGGTAAACAAAATGCTTTTAGTTTAGAAATTATTCAATTTCTACACTGCGGGCAGGCAAAACACAGTGAAAGCCTAATAATTTCTAAACTAAAAGCAATTAATTCATTAAATGACTTTGGTTTGTTTAAATACAGGTAATTAAACCAATTAAAAGTCATTGAGTAAACAAAATGCTTTGTTTAGAAATTATTAGGGTTTCAGTCTTTCTGCCTACCTTCTATGCATGCCTGGGTTCCAGTGTCCCATCATTGGGCATTGGAATAGCCTGCATAGGTGCTCTAGGCCCCCTTTTGTTAATGTTAAATAAGTGTAACTTTTATTTTAACTAACATAGTTTTAAGTCGTTACTAACACCACTATATCTATGATCTGAAACAAAATAAAAAATGAAAAAGAATATTTTTTTTTATTGCTTACAGTGAACTTATTTTGATAAGTTAAATACACAAAAACCTTGATCGCCAAATACATTTTTAAACACAATTAAGGTTAGGTCCGGGTGTCGTAGTGAAGCTCGCAGCACCCTCACGTGTTCTATATCCTGATGGGTGCTGATTGGACCGGACGATCACTGCTTCTCCACTGTTAGGTTAGGTCCGGGAGTCGTAGTGAAGCACGCAGCACCCTCACGTGTTCTATATCCTTACGGGTGCTGATTGGACCGGACGATCACTGCTTCTCCACTGTTAGGTTAGGTCCGGGAGTCGTAGTGAAGCACGCAGCACCCTCACGTGTTCTATATCCTGATGGGTGCTGATTGGACCGGACGATCACTGCTTCTCCACTGTTAGGTTAGGTCCGGGAGTCGTAGTGAAGCACGCAGCACCCTCACGTGTTCTATATCCTTACGGGTGCTGATTGGACCGGACGATCACTGCTTCTCCACTGTTAGGTTAGGTCCCGGTGCCGTAGTGAAGCTCGCAGCACCCTCACATGTTCTATATCCTGACGGCTGCTGATTGGACCGGACGATCACTGCTTCTCCACTGTTAGGTTAGGTCCGGGTGTCGTAGTGAAGCACGCAGCACCCTCACGTGTTCTATATCCTTACGGGTGCTGATTGGACCGGACGATCACTGCTTCTCCACTGTTAGGTTAGGTCCGGGTGCCGTAGTGAAGCTCGCAGCATCCTCACGTGTTCTATATCCTGACGGCTGCTGATTGGACCGGACGATCACTGCTTCTCCACTGTTAGCTTAGGTCCAGGTGCTGTAGTGAAGCTGGCAGCGCCCTCACGTGTTCTATATCCTGACGGGTGCCCATCCGACCAGACGATCACTGTTAGGTTAGGTCTGGGTGCTGTAGTGTAGCTCGCAGCACCCTCATGTGTTCTATATCCTGACGGCTGCTGATTGGACCAGACAATCACTGTTTCTCCACTGTTAGGTTAGGTCCAGGTGCCGTAGTGAAGCTCGCAGCACCCTCACATGTTCTATATCCTGACGGGTGCCCATCGGACCAGACGATCACTGTTAGGTTAGGTCCGGGTGCCGTAGTGAAGCTCGCAGCACCCTCACATGTTCTATATCCTGACGGGTGCCCATCGGACCAGACGATCACTGTTAGGTTAGGTCTGGGTGCCGTAGTGAAGCTCGCAGCACCCTCACATGTTCTATATCCTGACGGGTGCCCATCGGACCAGACGATCACTGTTAGGTTAGGTCTGGGTGCCGTAGTGAAGCTCGCAGCGCCCTCACGTATTCTATATCCTTACGGGTGCTGATTGGACCGGACGATCACTGCTTCTCCACTGTTAGGTTAGGTCCCGGTGCCGTAGTGAAGCTCGCAGCACCCTCACATGTTCTATATCCTGACGGCTGCTGATTGGACCGGACGATCACTGCTTCTCCACTGTTAGCTTAGGTCCAGGTGCTGTAGTGAAGCTGGCAGCGCCCTCACGTGTTCTATATCCTGACGGGTGCCCATCCGACCAGACGATCACTGTTAGGTTAGGTCTGGGTGCTGTAGTGTAGCTCGCAGCACCCTCATGTGTTCTATATCCTGACGGCTGCTGATTGGACCAGACAATCACTGTTTCTCCACTGTTAGGTTAGGTCCAGGTGCCGTAGTGAAGCTCGCAGCACCCTCACATGTTCTATATCCTGACGGGTGCCCATCGGACCAGACGATCACTGTTAGGTTAGGTCTGGGTGCCGTAGTGAAGCTCGCAGCGCCCTCACGTGTTCTATATCCTGACGGGTGCCCATCGGACCAGACGATCACTGTTAGGTTAGGTCTGGGTGCCGTAGTGAAGCTCGCAGCGCCCTCACGTGTTCTATATCCTGACGGGTGCCCATCGGACCAGACGATCACTGTTAGGTTAGGTCTGGGTGCCGTAGTGAAGCTCGCAGCGCCCTCACGTGTTCTATATCCTGACGGGTGCCCATCGGACCAGACGATCACTGTTAGGTTAGGTCTGGGTGCCGTAGTGAAGCTCGCAGCGCCCTCACGTGTTCTATATCCTGACGGGTGCCCATCGGACCAGACGATCACTGTTAGGTTAGGTCTGGGTGCCGTAGTGAAGCTCGCAGCGCCCTCACGTGTTCTATATCCTGACGGGTGCCCATCGGACCAGACGATCACTGTTAGGTTAGGTCTGGGTGCCGTAGTGAAGCTCGCAGCGCCCTCACGTGTTCTATATCCTGACGGGTGCCCATCGGACCAGACGATCACTGTTAGGTTAGGTCTGGGTGCCGTAGTGAAGCTCGCAGCGCCCTCACGTGTTCTATATCCTGACGGGTGCCCATCGGACCAGACGATCACTGTTAGGTTAGGTCTGGGTGCCGTAGTGAAGCTCGCAGCGCCCTCACGTGTTCTATATCCTGACGGGTGCCCATCGGACCAGACGATCACTGTTAGGTTAGGTCTGGGTGCCGTAGTGAAGCTCGCAGCGCCCTCACGTGTTCTATATCCTGACGGGTGCCCATCGGACCAGACGATCACTGTTAGGTTAGGTCTGGGTGCCGTAGTGAAGCTCGCAGCGCCCTCACGTGTTCTATATCCTGACGGGTGCCCATCGGACCAGACGATCACTGTTAGGTTAGGTCTGGGTGCCGTAGTGAAGCTCGCAGCGCCCTCACGTGTTCTATATCCTGACGGGTGCCCATCGGACCAGACGATCACTGTTAGGTTAGGTCTGGGTGCCGTAGTGAAGCTCGCAGCGCCCTCACGTGTTCTATATCCTGACGGGTGCCCATCGGACCAGACGATCACTGTTAGGTTAGGTCTGGGTGCCGTAGTGAAGCTCGCAGCACCTTCACGTGTTCTATATCCTGACGGCTGCTGATTGGACCGGACGATCACTGCTTCTCCACTGTTAGGTTAGGTCCGGGTGCCGTAGTGAAGCACGCAGCACCCTCACGTGTTCTATATCCTTACGGGTGCTGATTGGACCGGACGATCACTGCTTCTCCACTGTTAGGTTAGGTCCGGGTGCCGTAGTGAAGCTCGCAGCGCCCTCACGTGTTCTATATCCTGACGGCTGCCCATCGGACCAGACGATCACTGTTAGGTTAGGTCCGGGTGTCGTAGTGAAGCTCGCAGCACCCTCACGTGTTCTATATTCTTACAGCTCAGCCACCGGACAGGAAAATTCACCATTTGTCAAATTTCTATGTGAAGGCATATAGTCCACAAACATTTGTAACTGGGTTTTTTACTCCGAACTCTGAAACAAGTTTTAATGCCAAATTAGTGATCATTTTTAGGTAATGCATAGTGTATGTATGCTAGTAGTACCGGAACCATAGCATAAATACCTTAAAGTGGGTGCGCTTAGTGGCCGCGTTGGGTCTATGCCCGTGTGGCGTGCGGGGGACGGGCGTACCCTAACTCAATTCGATGTTACGGTACGCGCGCAGGCAGCGTTGGCTGGGACGCACTCCTCCCGGCCCCCGCACGCCCCGCACGATTGGCCTGCCGCGACCGCTGAGCTTCACCACTATTAGTAGTTCTTTACACTATGCCGGAACTGTCCAGTGTGACGGGGAGTGAGCCTCCACAGTAGTTTTCCTTCACAGAAAACCAGTGGTGTTACAAATCGTACATAAATTCAGAAAAACTCATTGGCACGAGTCGGCCTGGACGGGGATCGAACCATCACATCCTGCACGGCAGGCAAGGTCATAATGGTTAAATACGTAAATGTAAATGATACTTACTTCTTTTTTGGAAGCATTCCTAAGAGTATTTATCATTAACATGCTATTCTATTCTATTTTTGTGTTTTTCCCAACAAAAATCTGAATAACATCGTTCTGTCAATGTCAAAGTGACAAAACTCAGTTGAAATTATTTTACATCCGATAAAAACACAATCATCTTAGAAGAAGAAGATAGACGCATACAAATCTAACTATCGCCATCGCATTCAGCTGCTTACAGCAAGTCAAAAGATTCTGCCAAAAAAACGGAATGAACGAATGACTTTTAAGCTGGCACTACACGCACTTCAGTGTTGTCAAACGGAAAATATTTTTTTTATTTAATAATGGCAGCATCGTTTGTAGCTTATCTACGCCGATAAACATTTTATCGGCGGTAGATATGTGTCGAGCTGTCAAACCATGCACCGTAGTGCGATATATATCCCGATGTTTATAAAACAAAACCGCACCGCGCGCGGTGCGATAGCTAGGCTCATGCAGCGGGCGCAGAACATGGCCCATTCTCGCTCTCATTTTTATTCGTGAGAGGCCTTTGCTTTGCAGCAAAATCCCACAGGATCTCATCCTCACGATCAGGACTTTTTATTTTAACAGACATGAAAGCTGGGATTGTGACTTTTCAACACCCAGCGGAAATCCTCGCCTAACCTTCTGGTTGATAACCAGTCTACGTGCTGCCATCTCCATACACTTCCTTGGTACGTCACACGTCCAGTACTCACGGCGAAGGGTCCGGTGACGAGCAGCAGGCCGCTGGGCAGCACGGCGACGAGCACCACTCGCTTGCCGGCGTGGCGCCCCGCCAGCAGGATGCACACCGTGCCGGGGGTCAGGTTGGGGCGAATCCTGCGCACGTGCTTGCTGAACGTCTTGTGGTGAGGCCTGGTGCGGATCCTGGACGGGAGAAACGGGTTGGTTAAACATAATCTACAGTTCGTAGTTTACATACACAGATATGGCAAACAGTGGGCGACTAACATGGAATTCTAGTTGGCGTCAAACAAAATGAATAGACCTATTACTGGGCCCTATCTTAGATGATTATAAGAGAAAGGCAATGTAGATAGATATTACTCTCTTGTGGCTCCTTGTGAGCAGCTATTTTTGTGGGACCAATTAATTGAATTGGCAAGTCAGCTTCTGTCATTTTTAACAAAGCAGAGACATTTGTTATGGCAGGCATCCCAAGAAACTCTGCAATAGGAGGGATTGGATAGAATCACGAGGACGGAGGGAGGAATTTCTTGACATTCTTGACATACATAATTAATTCGAGAAATTGTAATTAAATTAAAAAAAAACTTTCTCAAATTTATTTTTATTTTCCGAAATAATTACATGTGATGTTGGATGGGGGTAGGCATGAACCTCACCACGTATCACCAGGGGGTAGTAAAAACGTGTCCTAAAAAACAGCCAGTTGTATCAGCCATCAGTCCATAGACTACAATCATATGTGTTGATTTACTCCCTTTTAAGAGTGACTGCGAATATGTGGACGAATATAAATACCTGGGTCAAATCATATCACCAGTAGGTCAAACAGACAAAGAAATCGAAAGAAGAGTGAGCAACTCATGAAAGAGGTTCTAGGAGAAGCCAAGAAAATCCTACTAATATTATAAACACGAAAATTTGTAAGTATGGATGGATGGATGGATGGATGTTTGTTCTGCTTTTACGCAAAAACTGCTAGACAGATTTTGATGAAATTTGGCATACAGATAGACCATGGCCTGAATTAACACATAGGGTACTTTTTATCCAGGTAACGCAGACAAAGTCGTGGGCAACAGCTAGTACCAACTAAAGATACGTTTAAATGACACGGCCAGTGCCCTTTTCTCTTTTGACGACCCGGTTGGTGTAATGGTTTCCACGCCGGACTGCCAAACCAGGGTCCTGGGTTCGAATCCCGGTTCGGTCATGGATGTTTATATGTTTGTGCCGTTGTTGTATGGTTTCCATAATAAACAGCCTATAAATAGTGCTTTCTTGGGATCATTACAATGTATGTGCCTGTGAGCGTTATTTATTTATTTTATTTTATTTTTTTAGTTGGGTGGGGAGCACATGTCTCCGCTTCAGTCTTTTTGTTGCTAGCTGTCAACAGTGAGTTTGTTTGGGTGACTTCTCAGCCACCTCTTTAAATTTTAATTTGTGCCGCTCTATTTCTTGGAAAACTGTCGGTATTTCTAGATATTCGTGGATTTCGATGGGATCTGAGAAGTAAAAACTCACTTGTCATGCGTGGGGTAGAAGGATCTTCTGCTGCGAAGGAGAACTGTACGGGTGCCTCCGTTCTTCTCGCCTCCGATCTGCTTCACTACGGTGGTCGGGTTCTTGGGCTTCTCCTTCTTAGGGTTCTTTTTGCCGACAAACTTGTACAGGGCCTGTAATTTTAAAGTGTTTGATTAATAAGCCTCACAACAGTAATTTTATCACTCAAATATTGTACCTAACACCTGTATTGACACGTTCCGGGGCGATAAACGAGACACAATAGAACTTTTATAGTTATTACTGCTATAGCCGGTCACAGTCCAGGAACATGTTAATATTCCTGTGAATCACAATCCGCAGCATGTCTAGTATGATTCCTCTACATGAGCGCGACTCGGCTTTTTTGCAACATGTAGCTGCAAGCGGGGCTTTCACTCTTCGAAAAGCGCGGGATAAGCTCATTTTCTGTGCAGCAAACGTCAAACTTTTAATAAAATACTGCAACGAATCTCCTGACAAAGTTTGCTGTGTATCAAAGTGCTGAAACGCTACTAATGCTATCTTATAAAAACCTGCCATGTATCCTAGGGTCTAACAATAACTGTAATTATTTGGCTTCAATTGGGCTCCTATAACATTGTTATTTTATACCAATTTTGATCATACAACCACAATTTGTTTCCCATCCGCTGCATCTACACGAGCGCTCATAACAGTTTTCTCATTTTATCAGACTTTACGCATCACATTTACAAAAATGGTACAACTAATAAGTCAATCCGGATTTGAACCCACATTAATGGGTTTGATGATTCAGCATGGTGTCAACAAATAGAATAATCTATCTATACTAAAATTCCATAAGTTTATGAAGTTAACCTACTTTCACGGCTAACAGAATCCATTCAGATAATTATTATTGAAAATTTTATAAGGAAGATAGTGTTAAGACTACATTCTGACCAAAACATGTATTGAATTAGTTATAGTAGAGGATTCTCTTCATACATTTTGACTATAATTGTGCGCTTCGGGTTAAAAGCATCAAATTTCTACCATGGATAGGGTGTTCCTCGGTGATCATTTTCAGATGTGGAGGGAAGTCTGATTCGTCCCCTGTGCGCGGGGGGAGGGGGGTGAAGTACGTATCTGGATCATTGTTTTCATTATTATTTTACGGATCAGTTAATGCTACTAGGGCTTGTGTGGTATCGTTTTCGAGTAAAACAGATACAAGGAATTCATTTTTACTGCATAATAGGCATGTTTCCATACAATAAAATAATGTTTTTCACGAAAAAGTAAAAACCATTGCCTTGATTTTTTTTTAAAACATCTATATCTTTGGAAATCTTGATAAATATAAGAAAACAAAATTGACCAAATAAAGGTTATTTAGTCTAGTTTATAAAAAACATATAGTTGTTGGACACTTATCATACAACTACAAGAAAAAAATTCATTTACGCGTCGAGGTAAAGCAGCATAATTCGTTTACTGCGGATTAGGAGTGATGGTTTGGATCTAAACATAGTTTGTAACTTTATAATTTCGATAGCAAACGATTATTTGTTGAAAATTAAATAAAAAAACAAATTAGGCATAGTCTTAATTGGATATAATATGGAGCGGAAACAATTTTAAAGGGATATAATTCGGAGCGCGCTCCATACAAACGAAGTCTGGTTATATTTCCAATATTATCCAATTAAAATCAATGAAATTTTACAGAAACAGTCTACAAACTAATATCTATGCTCGCTCTTGAAATACATACATACATAAATTCACGACCATAATCCCTTGCGGGGTGGAAGCTTTGCTACAACGACCAAATGTTAAGCGTGCAGTGCGTTGTAGCAAGGCTCACTTCGACCATATTGAAGGTTTCACGTTGAAGGTTTCACGATGAAATGACGTGTCAGGTGATGACATCTCTCGCCCACAAAACACTACAAAAAACTTTATCACTTAGTCGCCTCGTGCGACACCCACGTGAAGAAATTGGGTAGTCCATCCTAAGCCGGTACCGAACAGTTTCATAGACAGTCAATGAAGCTTTAACTATTGCGGTCATACATCAACACTACAAATCTTTCCATTAGGAATTGAGTCCTCACTTATTTCGCTTGAGTTCTTCAAAGGCCCTATTTACTTCAGGCTTAGTGTAAAGATTTCCAAGTGTCCCAAGCCGTTCTTTTTCCCTTGCCTGAAAAGAACCACATACCGTATCACACCGGTTAAAGCGATAATTAGTTTTGCAGGCCAGTGTATTGGCCGATACCTGCATTGTGTCAAATTCATTGACACCACCGGTTCGTGAATACCCTACCTTGTTCTTTATCGGAAGCTTGAAACAAAACCGAAAGCAAACCCATAACTCAGAGAGAGCTAATTTACTGAAAAAAAACCCTCAACTAGTAGGTTCTAGTACGATACATCAGTGTCTACGGTTGTGTATGATCACTCTTCTACGTCCTTTTTGCACTGAATCTTCCATGTTGAAAAAGTTACTAGTGTCAGCCTCCTCGGGTGATCATGGGGCCAAATGACTCAAATCTGAGCGGCAGAACAAAGAATTTTACTCCCATTCGTTGCGTAGAGATTTCTTTTTCTGTTGCCTCTAGACTGGAAGAACTGGTTGTTGTGACAAGAATGAGAACAATTCGGTTCTATTTTCATTTACTCGAAGAAATAAAATTTCTCTCTTTCTTTACCTATAAATTTTTTTGGGCATGGCATCCGTAGGAGGTACAAGGAAAAGTGTGGCATCTATCTGCTCTCTCATGGCAATTTTGACGCGACAAATGGGAATAAAGATGTTTGTTCTGCCTCTGCCTCAGATTTGTGTCATTTTGCCCCATGATCACCCGAGGAGGCTGACACTCGTATATATTCTTACATTTTAATGGATGTTGCGTGCAATGGACTTAGAAGAATGATTCGCACCTCAGTGAAAAAGCCACAGCTAGCTCTCTCTAAGTTGCTGCTTTTGGTTATAGTTAAAGCTTCCGCTAAATAGCTAGGTATTCATTTCATTTCATTAGGGATGGACGGACGAAGGATACAGTCGAATGGCACTCAATTTAGATTAGACTACTCTTCCCGAGGCAGAAACTACATCTGCAGTGTCAATAATATCGTGCTGCTTTACAAAAGATGTTGGTAGGTACTGGACGGTGCATTTACACCGCAGCTGCACTCCAAATGCTCTGCGCTATGATTTTGAGCCGGCAATAATTGTCCATTTTTCTATATTCTTAACAACTAAGTATTAAATGTTTTTTTTTTTAGGAGCGTAAGCTCCTCGCGCGCTCCATAAAAACTAAGTCTGATTATATAATCAGTACTAAAAAATTTAAGTCAATGAAATTTTTCAGAAACAATCTAGAAACTAATCACTATAATTGTATTGTGCCCGATTTTCTTTAAAATTATACAGTTTCAATGCTAGGGTTAATTTAAGATTTGTATGGAAATCTTTGAGGCACTGTAACTTCGAAACTATAAATTTTTACGAAGGTCTGATACAATACGAGCATAGAAATTAGTTTTGTGTAGACTGTTTCTGTAAAATTTTATTGATTTTAATTAGATAAAATTGGAAATATAACCAGACTTCGTTTGTATGGAGCGCGCTCCGAATTATATCCCTTTAAAATTGTTGCCGCTCCTTATTATATCCAATTAAGACTATGCCTAATTTGTTTTTCTATTTAATTTTCAACAAATAATCGTTTGCTATCGAAATTATAAAGTTACAAACTATGTTTACCTCCAAACCATCACTCGTAATCCGCAGTAAACGAATTATGCTGCTTTACCTCGACGCGTAAATGAATTTTTTTCTTGTAGTTGTTGTATGATAAGTGTCCAACAACTATATGTTTTTATAAACTAGACTAAATAACCTTTATTTGGCCAATTTTTTTTTCTTATATTTATCAAGATTTCCAAAGATATAGATGTTTTAAAAAAAAAATCAAGGCAATAGTTTTTACTTTTTCGTGAAAAAAAATATTTTACTGTAAAGAAACATGCCTATTATGCAGTCAAAATGAATTCCTTGTATCTGTTTTACTCGAAAACGATACCACACAAGCCCTAGTAGCATTAACTGATCCGTAAAATAATAATGAAAACAATGATCCAGATACGTACTTCACCCCCCTCCCCCCGCGCACAGGGGACGAATCAGACTTCCCTCCACATCTGAAAATGATCACAGAGGAATACCTTATCCATGGTAGAAATTTGATGCTTTTAACCCGAAGCGCACAATTATCGCGGGAAATAGCTCTACTATTAGTATATCTATAATTACAATTGTTTCGCAGCATTGCGAGGTTAAATAAAGAGAATATAACAGTACCTTCTTGTGGAACATCTTGGTTCTGGAGAAGCGGACCACTCCGTTACCGAGGTCATAATTCCTTGGTTTGCCAACTTTGGCCTTCTTGACTCCGGCCGCGGGGGCCGCGGCGGGCTTAGCCGCCGCCTTGGGCTGTGGTGGAGCCATTTATAATCTGCACAAACGAATAATACAACCTCAAAACCCACTCGCCACCTGACTTTTTAGGGTTAGGTTATGATTGTTTGGAACAACTTTGCACAAACAAGTGATTTACATGTAATCTTTAGATATATTTTTAAGGTTTTTCGTATGTAATTACACTTAGAAACAGAAATATTCACTGTAAATTCACTTTTCACACATCAAACGTCAAACTTTCTGTCGACTGAAATAATGTTTTTGAACCGGGTTTTCGGAAAATATTACACGAAATCACTTGTTCGTAAAACAGGGTAGTTAATTTACACGATAAATTGTCTAAATCTTTTGATTTATATTGTATTCCAATGGATTTATTTTCGATTTACACAACATCAACTCACATTCCAACCGGGATCAAGAAAAAGAAGTTGTCATAGACAAAATTCACATATCTGTGGTCTATAGTGATGTCCAAAACTTGACTAAATATGATTACCGGTTTTTCGAAAAAGAAACAAGTTCCTCTTTTTCTTGTCTATGGCAAACAACATCTTTTGAACGCATCCATAATTTGACAGGTAGAGTCAAGTATTGCTAGACTTAAATATACGGTTTCTGGTGGTAGTTTTCACATTTGTGAAGTTGATCGCTTGATGCTTTCGAACAGTGAAATTATGCTCTCAAGTAAGATTCAAACTAAAGCAAAACTCAACAATTTCACGAAATACCACGAAATATATAAGAGTACAAGAAATAGCCCTTCCGATTTCTATCGGAAGACTTTTTTTCCAAAAAAAAGGAGTTTTATATCTTCAGACTGGTAGCCCAAAAGATGTGTCAATTTCACAAAACGTCAACGTCAATCAAAGTCAAAAAAAAATCAAATCAGTGTTGAAAAATGGCTTCGTTGCGAAGCCCGTCTTCGCCGACCGACGGTTATAAAAGGTTCAGTGACGATTTCGCAAACACCAGCATCAACAATTACGGCTCAAATGTTACAAGTAAACGAGAAGCTATGATTTATATATGCACAGTAGCCGCAAGAACACATGTACGCTTTTGTTGTATTAACATTACATTAGTTATGCATTTTAAAACTATTGTTTTAATTTTCTCACCTTGTTGTAAGCATTAACGCCTTCTTCCGACCATATGTGATCCTGTTAGATCGATTAACTGTTTCTTTTAACGCCTTAAATGGATAATGACGCAAAGTATGAGTCATAATCAGATGTAAGCGCTAACCTTTTGACTATCTATAATATAGGAAACAATACGACCTAATTTATCGTAGATCGCAGATTAATAGCTTCTATTATAAACGCATGCCTAGAAATGCTTGCCTTGCATGCTAGTATCAACTTTAAATGTTTAATTGTTACTTAGATAAAATTCGTTCAAGATCTACATAAACATAACTATTTTATGTACAGTTACGATGGTAGCCCCTTTTTAATTTTTTTTACCATGATCTTTGTCTTTGGCAGTAACATGTTTTTTTTTAACACGTTCCTGGACAGTGACCGGCTGTAGCAATGATAACAATAAAAGTTCTATTGTGTCTCATTCACCGCCCGGGAACATGTTAACACTTTAACTGCTGACGACCTACGTGGTAGGTCAGCGACACATGGGCCTCAGTGCGCACAACTCAAACGTTGAGTCAGAATTGTATCAAATCAAATCAAATCAAATAATTTATTGCATGAATTACAGGTGAATCCATAGAGAAAATAACGCGCTCCCCTGGGGAAGAGATGTTGTATCGAACTGTGCACAGATACTCAACTGGGCCTGACGTCATAATAGCGGGAAGTAGCGTATTTAAATGTTAACCCTTCCCCTCACCCGTTTTTCACCCCCTTTGTTGGCGACAACATTTTCTATAGAAACAAGCCGATATGCCATCTCTTCTTACTCTATGGGTGAATCATAATTACATATTAATGTGAATAGAAAGCAGATGTTCGGCTACAATCAATTGGTGCTCTGCCGTAACCCTACCTTAAACAGGTGTTTACAATATCCTAATATAAATAATAATTAAAAATCACAAATTAATAATGTCAAGAAATAAACGATGTTTCAGAATTTGATACTTAAAACTTAATTAACACTAAGCAATTTCAAAAAATATAATAAAATACAATTCAATTTAAAAACAAAATGATCTAATACTAATACACAAATTAAAAATTAAAAATAAGATTTAATCAACAATAGTAGAGTTACCTGTAGCCCATGTATTCATTAATACTATAAAAACATTTTTCCGACAGCCATGCTCTTATGGCACTTCAGGGCGGCCAGGCGCTTTTGGTATAGCATTCCACAGTGGTCGTTTCGCAGCTGGCAAATGTGTATGATCAAAGAACACAAACAAATAGTACGATAGCTGAAATTATACACAGGATAGGAGGAATATCGTTCTTCCCAAGGAAATGGAAATTATCCTTGTCTATTGTGGCATTTCTTATAAAATTCAAATTTACCTATTTTGTAGGCAAAATGGGGATTTGGTGTTTTCCTTTGAAAACAAACTTTATTTAACAAATTTTATTCAACTCAGCCCATTATCTAAAACTAGTTCATAAGATTTTGCACATAAGTATATTTAGTTAATTAATTCAAAGCATAATATCAGCATTCACAATTTCAACTTATAAAATAGTTTGTAATGTTACACAATAGGTATGTTAGAAGGCTGAACTTACAATTTATTAAATACCTACAACATTTTTAAAGGAACATACATTATTTTGACCATAAAATCATGTGAATAAATACAGATTCTGCCTATCTTCACACTTCAAATTGTCTGTGACCAATAGTGTATATTTAATCTGGTTCATACTTTGTAATCATGTGAACCAGATTGAACCAGTATCAGTTTGATTGCACTGAACCATATTGTACAATAGACTTGGGTACATACTATAGCAACAGCTACAAGTCTTTATTGAATTTATCAGGTTCATATTGTTTGTTACTGTTTGTGTTCTTTAGCTCAGACTAGAAAAAAGGTTTCTGTTCTTGCCACAATGAAACGGGGTTATGGATGGTTACTTCACCACTACCAAAAAAGGAAAATAGTTTACATAAGAGGGCTATTCGAGTCAAGTGGCGCCCTCGTCACAATAATAAAGATTTCTCAATAAAGAAAGCCTAAATTAAAAAAGTGTTCAACAGATAAACTACAAAATCCTTCAAGCTATTTTCATAGAATACTTTTATAGGTTTTTTAAAGGCCTAAACATACAAATTTTGAAAAAATAAAAAAAACGGCCGCTTTTGTTTTTATTAGAAATTGTCTAAAAGTGGAATGTTTAGAACCTATAAAAGAATGGTATAACAATGGCTTGAAGGCTTTTGTAGTTTGTCAACTGGGCACTTTTTTAATTTAGGCTTTCTTTATTGAGAAATCTTTATTATTGTGACGAGGGCGCCACTGGACTCCGATAGGCCTCTTAACTTTCGCTTATATGAGCTCTATTACTAAATGGCATCTATTGATTTTTTCATACCAATCTTGGAAAACTGAAACACTTCAATCAAAAGTAGAATGACTTGAATATGGATGTATATTATGCTCTGAATCACATTTTATTACCTATTAGATAAGATAAAAGATTGCTTTAACAAAAAGAAAACAGTGACTCACGATAATGCAATAATTCAATCATCTATTTCTATGTGTACTGAAAACTTACAGCATAGAATGATGAATAGAACAAAATTAAATTTATTACCTAACAGTTTATACTACTGATAAATAGGTAATATGTTTCTGTGAATTTATATGCACATAAACTCACAAGCTGGAGATTCATTGAAAGAACTGATGTTGAACAAAATAGATGGAGATGCTTTTTAAAAAGTTTTAGCAAGCCTAGGCCCAAGATGAAGCCAGAAATAAGTTCACCCTAAGATGTTTAGTTCACCTTCGTGACTTCATAAGTGAATCAATGATGAGAAAATTTTATCTGACCTTCCATACGCCTAGCCTATGGAAGGTCAAAAAAAAAGGTTTTCTTTTTTCGACGCCTTAGGGAAAGTTGTTTACTTTCATCTGAATGCACACTTAAAATTTTTATGGTAGGTAATTACAAAATAGAGTAATTATTTGTTTTACAGTAGGTATAGGCTGATGATGATGATGATTATAATGAGAAAAGGTTTTCAGATTTACACACATTATATTATACAAATAATTGTGGAATTACCATCCACACAGTTTGAGTGACACATTTACCTGAGTACTTGTTATATATAAATGAATGTAGTTCAATGTTGATCGTTTCTGATCGCCTTATCAGTTTATCACGAATACTGACAACTGTTTATCTTGAAGGAGTACACAACATTTTATTTATTTTACTAGCGACCCGTGGTATTGCACAGGTACAGAAACCTTCCTCATGAATGTATCTATTTGTAAAAACCGTATCAAAATCCCTGCAGTATTTTCAGAAATTACCCTGCTGCAGACAGACAGAAAAACGCGGCAGACTTTTATTTATAATAATGTAATGAAGGATAAGGTTTTAGCATTTTTATTTCACGAAATCGTCTTGGCTGTGTCCAGAACCACCACGTACGGGAGGGAGGCAGCTGCCCTCTCCTGCATGGGGTAATCTATTTAAACAATAAAGCACACGACAAAATTAAATATGTAATAGGTAAGTAAGTACCTAACCTACTTAATTGAAAATGTTTGAGACCACTGTCTTGTCTGTGCCTTTTTTTATTAAAACATGATTCAAATGAAAAATGTAACAAAAGTTTAAGAAGTATTTTATTTTTATTATATTTGTTTAGAAAACTTAAACTTTGTTGTGTTAGCGTGATAAATTTGAAAACATGTCTAAAGTTGTGAGTTTTGGTGATAGAATATGGTATACTTTTAAAGAACAATGGTATACATTGAAATCTTGTAAGTTTTTACTATTTATGTTAAATAATAGCACGTCAATATTAATGAATGTTATCTCATTGCCGATTTCGACTACAACTGCTTTAGACTGCTAATTTACCAAAGTAATCAATAACGCAGGAGCGCCTTCGTGATTCGGAAGGCATTTTAAGCAGTTGGTCCCGGATAGTCCCGTCAGATGGCGGTGTAACTAACTATTCGTTAAGCACAGGTCAGACGTCTATTAAGGTGGTTTGAAAATTCTCTGACACCAAACTTGACCTGTAACTTGTCTCCACCAATCTGCCTCTTATTCGTAAGTGTGGTGAGCAGACGCGGAACTTAGCTCGAGATTCAGAGACCTTTTTTAAGTCTTAGTTCGAACTCCCGTATGTCAAAATCCATACATTTTTGACCCTACTTAATTCAAACTATGACTTTAAAATCGCCTCAAGAGAAAACAATTCAGAACAGAGAGTAAATCAATTAAATACCCTAGAATTCACTAGATGGCGCAAACGTTATTAGCTTTCTTTTCTCCATTATGTTCTTGTTCCTTAGTTGTGATGATACCATCTTTAATCTTCCAATAAAATCATTGCAAATCATATTTAATCTCTCGGTAAAATTTCAAAACTTTGTAAGTAACTAACTGTTAGTGTCCCAGTATCTATTGTGTAATGTCTTATTGTTTTACTCCGTTGCGAATCTTATTATAATTCGAAGAAAGGAGATCATGCAAGGTCATTTTTGCACGCCTGCGCTATATCGCGCGTTACCTCTCCAGCGTCCGTAGCATAAGCATGATGTGCGCAATAAGGCTAAGGTGATATCACGCTGCCATTCTACGGCCGCTGTACTTGATTGATTGTAAGTAATAAATAGCGGTTTTACGGTTTTAGCAATATCTTTAATGAGTTCTGGTTGGAATAGGTAGGGTATGCTTAGATGTTAGATGGTCGGTCAATCAAGTAGTTACAATGAACGGAATAGTATAAGAGATGAGTGTACTTTTTGCAACCATCAGCAGCAAGGCTGATTCAGTGTTTATGGGGTGTAGAGCATCTCTGTGATGGGGATGGACCAGGCCTGCCTGCATAACACCAGTCGTTTTAAGAGTTACTGATGATTAAGTGTCTGCAAAAAATTAAATCGTATGATATTGTTGTAGTATGCACTGTAAGTATGTGAACAGTACAAAAATTGTCAAGTTCTGTCAGTCCGTTAAGGAGATTCAGCCAGTCAAAGATCCGACCTTTGAACAACTGTATCTCCTAATCCGACTGATGAACCATGTCAGTTTTTGTACTGTTCACATAGCTACAGTGCATACTAGAACAATAACATGCAGCCGATCGTTAATTTTTTACAGACCTTTAATCATCAGTAACTCCTAAACCGACTGGAGTTATGCAGGCAGACCTGGTCCATCCCCATCACAGAGAAGCTCTACACCCCATAAACACTGAATCAGCTTTGCTGCTGATGGTTGCAAAAAGTACACTTATCTCTCGGAAAGAGACCTACGAAATATTACAATGGAATGCGAGCGGAAGAATCGGGAGCTTGTATAGCCCTGGTCCATATTATACTTATATTACTCTTTGCCTTAGTCTATCAAGGCCCTACTTAGGCGCCCCCCTAGCTAGAGTTCGGTACTCGCTTGAGCCTTGCTCTAGCAGGCGCGGATCCAGCCCTCAAAAAAGGTTGTGGTCACGTCCATCCGAAAATCGGCCAAGTGCGAGTCGGACTTATGACTCACTCACGAAAGAAGACGTTTACAAAATGTATGACGCCACGGCCAAGACTTTGTACAGGTCAAAGCAGGCAAAGCCGCGGGGCGAACACTAGTAAATTAATTAACTTGTCTAAACTATTATAAAACTGTAACAGAAGTTTGTCTGTAGGTACATTGAAGATATTTAAAAAAAAAAGATTACGATCACGGATATCGATGTGATTTTTAGATGTCCCTGATTCCAAATCACCAATTTTTAGATTTTTTGTCTGTCTGTTTGATTGTTTGTTTGTTCGTTTGTTTGTTTGTTTGTTTGTTTGGATGTTTGTTTGTTCAAGTATCACGCAAAAACTACTGAACCGATTTTGATGAAACTTTTTTTATTTGATAGCTTATCATCTGACTTAAAATCTGGTATATAATTTATGCGGACGAAGTCGCGGGTAAAAGCTCGTATAATATAGGTAAGTCTGTTTGCTCACGAAATACAAAGGTAAATGTGTGTTTGTTTGTACATCACAATATCACATCTAGACTCTAAACTGCTGAACCGATTTTGATGAAACTATTACATCTTGAAATCCCATCGACCTCAATTAGGTATGTGGGCATGCCCACCGTGCCCACAACGGTGGATCCGCGCCTGTGCTCTAGTAACAAACACCTTATTGCAAGCCCTGGAGTGCGTTTTTTCAAATACCTAGATACTCTTTCTTATACTGTGCCTGGAGTATGATTTTTTAATGTTAAATCAGCAGTGGAAAGATGCACGTCTCCATAATAATATTGACATTTTCAACTGCTGAGTTCAAAGAATGAGATTCAAAAATCGCACTCCTGATTTAAAGCTGAGCAAAACAAGTTCGAATTTAATTTTTACACAACACGAGACTGAAACTAACTTTGTCTGAATCGGTTTGTACCTTGGTACCTACGAGCTTTTCTGGTTTTAAGTTAGGTATAACAAACGTAGAGCTTCTCTATGATTTATGGCTATTTGAAATTTGAATAGGCTATTCAAAGATTTTTGATCAATTTTTACTTTGGGTTTTTCTAATTTCGTCATAAATAACAAATAAAGCGCCTGTTATTAGCAATCATTGGAAAAAGTGTTGCTAAAATGTTTTTAATCAGGCGTTTAGATCTATAGAAATGCCTTAATTTTCCTACATTCTCCATTATATATAGCCAAGTACCTAATTAAAAATTAAATCTTACATACCTCATTCGATAATGCAAGGTTTACATCGTACTCTTTTGCTCTAATAGAAATGGTAATTAGCGTATCTTTCACACGAGTTCAGTGAGTGTGTCCAACTCCAACACAATGCGTAGGTATTCATGGTCATTCATTCAACTACGTGACGTCATAATATAGTTAAAAATAGAAATGTAGGCACTGTAACTTAAACATGGGTAGGCAATCTGGAGAAGGTAGCGGGCACCCGTTGGATGAGGGCAGCGCAGGACCGGTCGTTGTGGCTATCCTTAGTCCTTAGGGGTGGCCTATGTCCAGCAGTGGACGTTTATCGGCTGATATGATGATGATGAAGGTAATATCAAAGTTAGTAGGTAAGCTATTCAGCTAGATGTGTAGTAAAATTGTGTATACTAACTTCGATATGCAGCTAGATATAAAATTGTACAATAGGAATAGATTGCATTACTTATTCGGTATGTACCTTATAACCACTGCCGCTGTTTTCTTAAAATCAGATTGCTGTAAAAATGTAAACGGCGAAACTGTAAATATTAGCAGACTTGATAAGGGAAGTGACATTGTAGAGATAGAAAAAAAATTACTCGCAGTCGATCTCGACTATATAGTGACTAATTAATTAAAGTAGTCAGGTACGCAGGGGCAAGTGAAGCCCTTAAACACATGCACTCTCTCGTCCTCATTTGATGAACCTTTCTGAATCTGATGAGTATTGGGAAACCAAAACGATCACAGACAGTGATTTTAACCTGTAGGCGGTACCACACGCTGTGGGCACCAGAGATGGACTATGCCGGAAAGAGATTAGTAGGCTCTTTCGACACCCGTGACCCGTCTGAGTTGATTTTATTCTAAGTAACTTCTCTTCTATATCATTGGGTCAACGTGGCAGTGCGACAAGTGACGCCTTACCTATCTTTCACTAACATAGCAAAAGGAGGAAACAGGCATGTGTAAAGTAAAAAATACAGGCACAGCACATCTCGATCCTTCTCGTTTTCCCGGGGGCGGAATGCTAGGCCCACTGGTTTCCTTTGTTCCATCTATACCAGATGACCAGCATACCAGATTCTACCGTCTCCTCTACTCGCGCGCGACTGTTTTTTTTTTCATATTACATAATTAAAGCGGCAAGCGCAATTTTGGCTCTCTGGAAACAACGGGAAGAGATCCTCTTTTCTAGGTAGCCAAGTCGCGTCGCGCGCGAGTAAAGAAATCATGATATACTGCGAATTTATCTACACACCTGTAGGTTTTTAATTTTGTTATGCTGATGGTACACAAGGACCATTTCTCATTGTTATCTCGTCCCCAATTTCCCAACATTGTCATTTAACTTCAGTCTTTCTAACTAATTATTGGTGTATTCTTTTATAAACTTACTTCATGAACGAAATCTTCACTGTGACTATGAACGCTGGTTTTGATAAACAGTTAAATAGAGTGAGAAAGTTACCTAGACGAGTTTATTCTACTTTCGCCGCCTTTATAGATAAAGGTACGATTCTGTTTTATACTATACACGGATGACCAAGGACGCAAGTTGGTATGGGCCAAGGACATTGCTGGGCTGGTCTGGACTTGCTTCCTTAAGCACGACGCTCAAGTCAAGAGCAACTGGCGACAGCCACACTCGTCTTGCTATATAAAGCCAGAGGCAGTTGCGGGTAGTCCGCTACTTTTTAAGTCAGTTTTGCGTATCCTGCCCCTATACCCCTCTAGTATGATTTCCTTTGCTGCATAGAAAATTACCTCTTCCCCCGCTTTTGTGAGGGCAAATCGGCAACCGCGACAAGGAGCATGGAGAAAAGCCGAGTCGCGCGCGAGTAGAGAAATCATACTAGAACAGCGGGATTCCATTTACTAATAAGCTTTCTAACTTGTGTATGTTATATCGACTATAAGCGACTGCTCCAGCTCCTATCAACCCACTGCTGGGAATAGGCCTTCCTTTTATTGCGCTAGTCCTCACGGTCCTGTGCTAATCCTATCCAATGCGAACACGTCGCACTCACAATGTCATCAGACCAACGTGCTGGTGGTCTGCATACGTGCCCCCGTCCCTCTTTTGGTCACGACCCTGATTCTGCCTTGGTCTATCGGCCGTCTTCCCGCTAAACCAAGTGCCCTATCCACATCAACTTTGTGACCCGCTTACCCATGTCTTCGACCCTGTAGCCTGTAGCTATTAACTTACCCGAAAATATTGTATGTAGTCATTATCTAACCACTCAAGGCGAATATGTTTCCTTTAAAATATGAGATAACGAATTAATAATTCAGATTATGAGGTCAATACATCCGTATGCGTCTGCGCATGGTTACTCGACCATGTCCGCCCGTATCTATTGTGTGTGTAGCGTGTTAAATCGACTCGATTAGTTTGTATAAAGATTTAAGAGAAAAGAATTGCGTAGAATTATTATTATAGTGAATATACTACCGTACCGAGTATAACGAGTAGGTACCTACGTTATCGACTTATTGTGATGGAGAAAGAAATGGTTGTTTTGCAAGGTAGGTCTGTTCTAGTCTTTGATTATGAAGTCATGTGAGGAGTAGAGCCGTGAAGTGCGAATCACCGAAAGAGATAGAAAACAAGTTGAGCTAAGATTTGCAGATAACTGAGATATCCATTTCTTGTTAGAATGGAAAGAAACTTATTATGCTTACAATAGTCTTATTTATTTCCCAGGGTTTAGCACTTAAAAGTGCGATTATTCTAGATATTCGTTGCGGTTTACATTTCTAGATAATTGAGATATCCATTTCTTGTCCGAATGGAAAGGAACTTAATATGCTTAAAATAGTTTTATTTATTTCCCAGACAACAATTTTTAGGAATAAGCTTGTGGCAAGTTTATATCAAACTTTCTGGTTATCCTCTGACAAACTTGTAAAATGTACCTATGCCAATGCAAACTTGTGTAATCTTTGTTATCATCACACTTCCGTTACAATCCAGGGGACGTAAGCAAGCCTACCTCCTTCCATACTGAACTGAAATGCAAGTGTCATGATGATAAGTTGCTAGAAAGTTTTATATAAACTTGCCATAAGTTTATTCCTAGAAATTGCAATTTGGGTTACCCATTTAAATTAAAACCCTAAAAGAAGCCGAAATTATCCGCCAGTTTCGAGGGAATTTTGGGAGTACCTATCGTAATCGTAAGGATTATTTGATTAGAACACATTTGAGCTAATAGAAAACGGTGGGGCCAAAACAAAAAACTCTGACCGAGATGATAATCTGCAGAGCGACTTGCCATGCGACTCCTATAATTAGAGAATTTTTTCGATCTCCTACAATCTTGCTTTCTATTTGACAGACACTCGAACGGGCAGCGATGGGGCCGGGGACGCGGGCACCCTGGACATGGGCAGCCGGTCTTCCCTGCACACCGGGCTTAACATGTCAGAGGACGAGCACTGGGAGATGAACTACCATGAAGCGGCCATTTATTTAGAGGTAATTATTCGTTGCTAGCTTTCGCCCGCGTGAAAAAGGTTGATAAACGATGAATTTGCATAATTATAACACACCGCCCCACAGACAAGACTCGCAATCGCAAAATCACACAGCACATCAACAATGCGTCGCGTCGTCACCGTAATCAACGTCCCCGCCGGTGAGGACAGCCTCGTCCTCTGAATACTCCTTTTAATGCTGGCGTCTACAGACGCTACAGGCACATCCCAGGCCGCTTCCCACCGATCCCCAAACCGCCGCGCAGCCCCAACAACGTCCTATGCCGAGGACCGCTCCCCATTCTAGGTGTCCCTAGTTAATCATATAAATTGTAGATGATGCGCAGTGTAGCCTGTCGGTCTTCTACAGAGTGTACTTCGGTGACTGTGCCCAGGAGCTGCATGAGGTCATTCCGCATCTAGACGCACCGCGAGATTTCACCCCTACTTGGTTGACATTCCACATATTCGCACTAAGTGCCTTTTAGAATCTTTTATAATGCGCACAGCCAAGTGGAATGCCCTGCCTGCGTCAGTATTTCTGGACGCTTACAACCCGAATTCCTTTAAAGTACTTGTGATTAGGCTTCTTCTGGGTAAGCCCGCTACATCTTCGACTCCATCTTTGTCCTGAGGACTGGATTGAGGTCAAGAGCTAACCCATCATTTATCTTCTTCTTCGGGTTCCTATCTATTATTGGAGGTTGGCTGGTTTATAAAAAAAAAAATGATACTCACCCTAGCTGCAGAGCGTGCGGAGAAGAGGAGGAGACCATGGAACATATCCTTTGTGACTGCGTTGTCTTTAGCGGCTAAGCGCATTTGCGCCTCGTAGATGGATTTCCAAAACCAAGGATCTTATAGGTTTTTTCCCCTCAATGGTATTGCCGTCTTCATCGGCCATGTATTTGAAGGGTGAAAAAAGTAAAAAGTATTGGGGCTAACACAAAAGATCCCACTGGGTCGAAGTGTTGCTGGATTGTCAGCCCCCACAACAAGATAAGATAAAAGAAAATTAATAATTGAAAAAAAGATTTTATGTCTTCGGATATTATAAAGCTAATCATTTAAAAATTATGCAGAATTTAACAGTCAATATGTTCACCAGGAAGGTCAGAACAACGAGAAGTTCGACTCGCACCCATCAAGCCCCGAGGAGCTGCCAGCATACCTCCGGGTCCACAACCCCTGGTACCACGGCCTGGACCTGCTCGCGTCACTGCTCCTTATCATGCTGGCCTTCACCGAGGACCCTGCAGTTAAAGCTTTTGAGGTAATTTTGTTGTTTTAGCAATGTTAAGGTTAGGTGACTTGGTTAGAAGAGAAGACGACCGGTTGACCAAAGAAGCATCAGAGGTAGGTCAGAAGTCAGTTGGTAGACCACTAGGACACTATAAGGGTCTACAATGGACTATGATTATTCTACAATAAGAAAATGACCCTTAGGAATAAAAAATAAGATGTCAGTAGGAGAGTCATGGAGCTCATATGGACACATGGCAAGGCGAGGTGTCGGCAGAAGGAGCAAAGCATCGTCCGAGTGGTGACCGAGGGAAGCGAAGTGTGGGTCGTCAAGGCACATTGGCTTGACGATATAAAAGAGAGTCGCAGGAGCTACGTGAATGCGATATGCTTAAGACAGAGGAAGGTGGCATAAAAAAATGGAGGCCTTTACCCAGCAGTGAGTGGATTCAGGCTGTGGGATCATGATGATAGGAACAAAAAGGAAGTTCTAAAACCCTGGAACGTTTTTGTGAATGTCAGCTTACATCTTTAATTCAATTCAATTCATTTATTGAACAACAACAAAAAGAGGATTTTTTTAAATGACTACCATTTTTGTTCTTTCAAAATGATGCCATAAAACTTTATCTATTTATTTGAACTATTTGACTTGTATTACGATGATGATGATGACTTGTATTACAGCTGCCAGTATGGGCGCACGGCACGATAGAACTGCTGGCGCTGACGGTGATCGGCGTGGAACTGCACCTTAAACTTAAGTGGATAGGTTGGAGCACCATACTTAAACATAAGAGGACCATGATAAAGGTATAATAAGACGATCTTCTTATTTTATTTATCTCTACCTCTAAATAGTATAAAAAACTCTGACACCAGGGTTCTGCCAACACGATAAGAAGAAGAATAGTATAAGACAAAGTCGCTATCAGCGTCTGTCCTCATCATTTCTGATTCTCCGCTTACTTCTTCTAAACTACACAACGGATTTTGATAGGTTTTTCACTATCTTTTAGTAAATTTCTTCTGGAAGGTTTATGTGTAGTATAGATCCCACCCGAGCGAAGCTGGGGCAGGTCGCTAGTATACGTAGAAAACAGTTCCGTAACTGACTGACAACGGACAGCCTAAAACGCTGAGATAAACATATAATTAACATTCTACAGAGGACGGACGTATGGATGCACTAAGAAATGACTGTGAAAAGATTTCTCGAAAATCCCAATTTCATCACACAAGTTTTATTGACCGAAATGGAAACTGAGCTAACTTAGCCGTTTTACTCCACAGGATAGTTTTATGCTATCGTGCTATAGTGTTATAATCAACGACGTAGGGTTGCCGACGATGCCTTACAGCGATCTACCTTATTCATAAACTAAATATTTGAAAAGAATATTATGCACAACATCACTTGCTGCAAATGTATCAGACTTATAGGCCCAGACACGTAATAAGTACAATCTAAAATCACAACACTAAATGTGATGGTATCGGCCACCACGTCGCGTCGCGAAAAGTTACCTTAATTTTTGCGACATCGCACTGCATCATACTGTTATTACTTTTTGAAACTATCACATACTGCATCTCTTCCAGGGTATAACCTTACTAATAATGGTGCTAGAAGCTGTGGTAGTCCTCTGCCGCCAGTCTTCGCACTTCAGGGTCACACGAGCTCTGCGGCCCATCTTCCTTGTCGACACGCGGCACTGCGGCGGCGTGAGACGATTCATCAGGCAGATTCTACAGAGCTTGCCGCCCATTGTTGATATGCTAGGTATGTCCTACTATCCTATCTACACTTACATCCGTTTTCCTTGTCGACACGCGGCACTGCGGTGGCGTGAGATGCTTTGTCAGACAGATACAGCAGATCCTGCCGCCCATTGTTGATATGCTAGGTAAGTCAATGATCCTATCTACACTTACGCCCATCTTCCATGTCTATACGCGGCACTGCAGCGGCGTGAGACGATTCATCCGGCAGATTCTACAGAGCTTGCCGCCCATTGTTGATATGCTAGGTATGTCCTATCTTCACCTACTCCCATCTTCCAGCTGCCAGTTGAAAGTGTAGCTGTTTATAATCTGTACTATTACCACTCAGGATATTCTTACAAAGTATGAATGTTATCTGTTTCAGGTTTACTGATGTTCTTCGTGGTGACATATTCGTTGCTGGGTTACTACTTATTTTCTGAGCACGTCGACAATGGACATTTTAAGACAATAAGCGATTCTTTCGTCAGTATGTTCGTCCTTTTGACGACTGCCAAGTGAGTAAACTGTTTCTCTAAAAATCTTACTAAAAATGTACAGCGGTAAACTAGTCCTAATGTTTTCTTATATTGTCTCATTTCAGTTTCCCAGATGTAATGATGCCTTCATACGCTAAATCCAAATGGTATGCGTTATTCTTCATTCTCTACATCATCACTGTACTCTACGTTCTTATGAATTTGGTAAGATCTCTTTCTTTTCTCAAATACAGATAACGTCAATCGCGATTCAGCCCAAATGTATGTAACAGCAGATTTTTTATTTCTTCGCGATCTCGACTGATTGATGTGATTCGGAAAAAGTTCAAATCTAGATTTGCGTCGCAACCCCACTTGAAAATGATTTTTGTGGATAGGTACAGAGTTTTCCTGATAAAACATAAGGAATGAGTCCATGAGGATCCTGGGACTCCATGGGGTTTTGAGGTAACAATACCTAGTCGATTTGGAAGGGCTGACTTCTTCATTTCTTCCCCCATATCAAGTCCTCTACGGCTCCTATCAAGCCCTTGCCTTAGATCAAAGTAAAATGAATGGATAGCCCAAAGCGCTTTAAGTTAAAGCACGGAAAACTAGGGCACTTCAATATAGTCAACAAATGCTACTATACGATAGATGAGTTTATGTGTGAAAAATTATAGCGTGCTAGTCTGAAATTTTATGTGATGTCGTTAATTTTCATTTTTTATTTTCTATTTTAAACGTATACAAAATTCTATAATTTTAAATGTTTTTTGTATAATTATTTGTTTTACAATTGTTATTAACGTGCTAGTCTCAAATTTAATGTAATGTAATTAATATTCATTAATTTTTTATTTTCTATTTTAAATTTATACCAAATTTTATAATTTCAATGTTTCTATGTAATTATTTGTTTTATGTTAATTGTTGATATTGTTGTATAACTTGCATGCCTACAATTTGCAATGCCCTATTCTACAGGGTTCATGTACTCATACCTAATCACATTATAAGACCTTTAATACTGTACATGAAAGCAATAAATGAATTGAAATGAATACAAATTAGGGTACTTGGTCTGTCATCTCAGTACATTTTCGAAGTAAAACTGTCAATTGTTTTGCCTCATTTTTCTGGTTTGAAATGTTCGCGTAAGGCCTGTCCATTCTTGTTTACTAATGTCATTGACCCTTGCATTAAATATCCATTAGTGCAGAGCAGACAGTATAAAGAAAACTTTAGCATTTTAAGGTTTCAAGACGGTACATAACCACACCTTGGACTAGCTGTCATTTTGTACAAATGGTAAAAATTTAAAAGAAGAGTTAAGCATGTGCGATACTGTTACGTGCGAACGAAACAGAAATACGCATTTGCTTAAGAGGTAACCACGAAGTAACCAGAGGGGGTGAGGTACTCTTTCTTATACTGTGACATGACTAAAAAACCTTAATTCTACAGATGTTGGCGGTGGTATACGAGACATTCACGCGCATAGAGCGTGAGAAGTGTCGCGCGCTGTTGCTGCACCGGCGCCGCGCCGCGCGACACGCCTTCAGGCTCCTCGTATCCAGGAGAGCCCCTCTCGCGGTCCGGCTGAGGCACTTCGCGGGCCTCATGAGGCATTATGCACCTCATTACAGTAAGTTACCTTCAGGCTCCGTTCGCGGTCCGGTTTTGACCGTACTGTATGTAGTACCACAGCATAATTATATAGTACGGCAATGGATGTACTCAGTGCTGCCAAGTTAGGCGATTTATCGCCTTTTAGGCTATATCAGGGGGTCTATCGGCGACCAAAAAATACGATTGGCGACCGGTCGCCATTTAGGCTATATCTCAAATGAAAATAGGCGATTTTGGGCTATATTAAGATAAACTAACTTTTTCGGGTTATTTTAGGCTATTTTAAGAAAAATCTGAATTTACTTATTGTAAGTAAAATTATATGATTTTTTTATCGCAAACTACATAAACTGTACACTACAACACACTATGTTCCACATAACGAACGTGTATGTTATGTGTTAGAGCTATTTTTATTTTGTTAGTAGAGATTGCAGTTGTAAAAAATATATATTTTTCCGTCACGAGCAGCCAATATAGCATTTATTTTGGCCAATTTGCTGTATTTTTAGGCGACTTTAGGCTATAATACACGGGGAAAAAATTAGGCGACTTTAGGCTACTTGGCCCGAGATTTTTGGCGATTCAGACTGGCTGGGACTTGGCAACACTGGATGTACTTGCGCAGAGCAACGACGGGGGCCTTGCGGGCAAGCGGGCGGTGGGGGTCGCATTACCGGATCTGTATGAAGGTGTTGGTATTGCTTTGCATATCTGCGCATGACAGCTAGAGTACACGGGCGCGCGCCGGGGGGCGGGGGGCGGGGGCATCGCCCGTCATTAAGAGCGTGGCCATACCATAGACATTATTATTCTACTACCGTGAGTAGACCTAGTAAGTGTGTGAATGAGATTCCGATCATAATGAAAAAAGCTACGTGTGCGAAAGAGATTATAATATAATTGCCGTAAAACCATTTTGAAACAAATCGGAGTCTTTTGGAGCCCTGTCAAAAAATTATTTCTCGTTATTTTAGTGATTTAATTTAAATTCATTTTGTGTTTCATAAGAGAAATATAAAAAATCATAATGGTGTCGTGTTCCGTGTTGGAATGTAGTGTAACTTACACCAACAACCCAAATAAAGAAACGTTTCACAGGTAAATACGATCAGTACAATACCACTTTCATGAGGCTTGTTTTCACATATGTTTTTATTAAAATGATTTAGTAATACATTCATTAAATGCAGTAAACATCCTATTTTCTAAATAATGTGTAATTTTAAATAATTATGTGTAAGATAAAAAATTATTGTGTACGTGAAAAAGGAACCGTTTCGCATAGATATTGCACAAAATCTATCGATATGTCGATATTCTTGAAATATGTTTTTCTGTACTACCACCTAGCTCCCTCCGTTCATGTCTCGTCAGATTCTGGTATTGTTTTTAAACGTAGGTATTGAAAGGCTGATTTATAGCCCAGTCATTTTACGGTTGGAGCCGGGACTAATTGATAATTGAATTTTTTTTTTGCTATAATATTGAAGAGCTAATTTGAGCTTGGAAATGTATCACGACAGCAACAGTTCCAATTTTAAAATTTAGATATTACGAGCTTTAACCCGTGACTTCGTCCGCATAAATTATATACCAGATTTTGAGACTCGAGAGTTTCGTTTTTCAATGTGTGTACGGTTATTGATTTTAAGTCAGATGATAAGCTATCAAACAAATAAAGTTTCATCAAAATCGGTTCAGTAGTTTAGCGAGATAAAATACATACCAGTTTTTTAGGTCTAATTATTAGATTTTAAACTCACTCAAGTCCAATTTTTTTTCTTCAAAATAATGTATTTTTGTTCAAAATAATATCAAATAGCTTTCTGAAGTCATGTTTTTGACTCTACCACCGCGTCGGGAGTGTTTCGCTGTAGAGAAGATGCGGCCTGAAACTGAACAACACATTGGTTTCACACAATAAGTTTCATCATAATCGGATGTAACATCCCCGTCATATTGATTTTGTTCGTATAAAATGTATCCTCTATGTCACCCAGACCATAAATAATAACGAATCGATTGCCACCTCATTCATCAACATCGGCTCAGTAGTTTAGGTGCTACGGCGGAACATATACGTAAATGCATGGAATCAAAATCAGCATAATTTATCATACTTAATCATGAGAACCGTGGTTCTTTTCTCTTTGAAACGCTGCTAGTTTCAATTATGTATCGCAAAATTCTTCGAAATTATATTGCACCTGTACATTCTGTGAAAAAACAGGATAGGTTTTTAAGTCCTGGCTACTACAGCAGGTTTTTATTATTTTCATAAATTCGATTCCATATCAAAAATAAAGAAATCTTTGATTCAGGGACCCCTAAACACTATAGTCATATGCTTTTATTACAAAATATTTTCAATGCTCAGACACACATTTCAGTTTTATAATAAGTAGTGTATGTAGACAAATTATAACCCAGCAGATTAAAACCTTATAGAAGTCGGTGTGATTATGATATCAATAATGCGGATACGTCAATGTCACATCACAAAAACTCACACACATACCAATTTCGCACATACTGACATTTCGGTTTCGGTGATGCGATAATGAGGAGTCACTTGAGCCTCTAGCCGCACATTCGAACTTCGCAATTCCGGGAACATTTTCATTCCAAATTCAACTCTATTACAATGAAGCGCGGACCGAAACAGTGGCGATATAGCGAACATCGAAAGTGCGGGTACAGGGCTTGGTCTACTCGGTAGTATCTTTTAAATCGAAAAAACGGCACACGCACGTGATGCGCGCACTTTTCGTGGGGCTGGGCAATTGCGTTTTTCATAGAAAATATTCGTCGACCTATGACCTATGACCTAAGTAACAGTTTTAAAGCAGTGTAGGTAGATGGATTGTAAGCCTAGCCGATTTAGACTTCGTAATATTAAAATATAATAGTAGTAGTGACTACTATAAATTAGTGATGTAACATTGACATATTCGCTATTATCGGTATCAAAATCACATCGACTACTAAGTAGTCGATAATCTGATATCGATGATTTTGATATCGATAATCGCGAATACGTCAATGTCACATCACTAGAACTCACACACGTATCAATTTCGCACATATTGACATTTCGGTTTCGGTGATGCGATATTGAGGAGTTCCTCAGTCTACTCGGAAGTATAATATGTTTATGGGCCATACTGTGACGCTTATAGTAATACTGTGGTAGTACCATACTCTTTCTACTCTAGCCTAAGTAAATGAATGTGTCACTTTCGTACCAGAAATTCCTCGCCACTATTGGCAAATTTTTTTCGCACTTAGGAGCACCCGATGATTCACGCATGATTGATTTTTAATTACCAAATGCCTTCGGGTTCTGACGTGGGGGACTCGAGTCTGGTCTGCGCAAAATGAAGATTGACGAGCGGAATTATTTTTCAGGTTGTACTGTATCTAATCTAAACTATTATAAAACTGTAACAGAAGTGTGTCTGTACATTGAAGATATTTACAAAAAAAAGATTACGATATGGTTTTTAGATGTCCCTGATTTCAAATCACCAATTTCTGGATTTTTTGTTTGTCTGTTTGTTTGTGTGTTTGTTTGTTCGAGTAGTTATATTACTCTGTGGTTCGAGCATCACGTAAAAACTACTTCATGGTGAGGCTTTAATAGTGAAACATTGAACCACTTCGAGAACATACTGACGAGCGTAAATAACTGGTTCATACTGATGAACGCGTACGCCACCGTCGCCGGTCAGTTCAGCCGCGTCTACTTCATGGTGAGGCTTTAATAGTGAAACATTGAACCACTTCGAGAACATACTGACGAGCGTCAATAACTGGTTCATACTGATGAACGCGTACGCCACCGTCGCCGGTCAGTTCAGCCGCGTCTACTTCATGGTGAGGCTTTAATAGTGAAACATTGAACCACTTCGAGAACATACTGACGAGCGTCAACAACTGGTTCATACTGAACCGATTTTGATGAAACTTTTTTGTTTGATAGCTTATGATCTAACTTAAAATCTGGTATATAATTTATGCGGATGAAGTCGCGGGTAAATGATCGTATGCATTATACATTGAAGCATACGACACCGTTTAGACGCCAGTCATGTACAAAGTCGTTGACTAACAAAATAATACCTCCGGCAGGTGGCCTCGACGTGTACCTGATGTTCAAGCACCTGAACCAGTCGTGCTCGGGCGGGCTGACGCGCGCGGAGTTCGCGAACGTGTACGAGGTGTTCGCGCTGCGCTGGGCGCCGCAGACCGCGCGCGCGCCCTGGTACGCGCAGTCCGCGCTCGAGCCCGTGGGCAGGGCTGCCGCCGCCGCCGTGCGGTGGCCTTACTTCGAGTACCTTATATGTGAGTAGATACACATGATATAGTTCGCGAACGTGTACGAGGTGTTCGCGCTGCGCTGGGCGCCGCAGACCGCGCGCGCGCCCTGGTACGCGCAGTCCGCGCTCGAGCCCGTGGGCAGGGCTGCCGCCGCCGCCGTGCGGTGGCCTTACTTCGAGTACCTTATATGTGAGTAGATACACATGATATAGTTCGCGAACGTGTACGAGGTGTTCGCGCTGCGCTGGGCGCCGCAGACCGCGCGCGCGCCCTGGTACGCGCAGTCCGCGCTCGAGCCCGTGGGCAGGGCTGCCGCCGCCGCCGTGCGGTGGCCTTACTTCGAGTACCTTATATGTGAGTAGATACACATGATATAGTTCGCGAACGTGTACGAGGTGTTCGCGCTGCGCTGGGCGCCGCAGACCGCGCGCGCGCCCTGGTACGCGCAGTCCGCGCTCGAGCCCGTGGGCAGGGCTGCCGCCGCCGCCGTGCGGTGGCCTTACTTCGAGTACCTTATATGTGAGTAGATACACATGATATAGTTCGCGAACGTGTACGAGGTGTTCGCGCTGCGCTGGGCGCCGCAGACCGCGCGCGCGCCCTGGTACGCGCAGTCCGCGCTCGAGCCCGTGGGCAGGGCTGCCGCCGCCGCCGTGCGGTGGCCTTACTTCGAGTACCTTATATGTGAGTAGATACACATGATATAGTTCGCGAACGTGTACGAGGTGTTCGCGCTGCGCTGGGCGCCGCAGACCGCGCGCGCGCCCTGGTACGCGCAGTCCGCGCTCGAGCCCGTGGGCAGGGCTGCCGCCGCCGCCGTGCGGTGGCCTTACTTCGAGTACCTTATATGTGAGTAGATACACATGATATAGTTCGCGAACGTGTACGAGGTGTTCGCGCTGCGCTGGGCGCCGCAGACCGCGCGCGCGCCCTGGTACGCGCAGTCCGCGCTCGAGCCCGTGGGCAGGGCTGCCGCCGCCGCCGTGCGGTGGCCTTACTTCGAGTACCTTATATGTGAGTAGATACATTACACATGATATAGTTCGCGAACGTGTACTACGTGTACTAAGTTTACGAACATGGCGAGAAGTCAAGCTGGGGAATTAATAATAATAATAAATATCTTGGACAATGTCACACAAATTATCTAGCCACATTTAAAGTACCAGAATCTAGCCTGGACTTGTATTATGATGACTAGACAACGATATACAATACATATATAGATACAAACATCCATGACTCGGGTACAAATATTCATATTCATCATACAAATATTTGTCCCTTACGGGATTCGAACCCGCGACCCTCGGCACAGCAGGCAGGTTCACTACCGACTGTGCTACCGGGCCGTCAATTGTGTTTCTAGTTACAATTCTCCAGATTGCATATTTGATTGAAAGCGCCTCTCACTCTGTAAATCGCTAAAATCTGAAGCCTTTGCCATGCATAATCAGTGCAACCCTTCAGTGGACGGTTTTCTCATTTTGTCTTACTTTATGCCTGATCGGTATCCATCTGTACCTACCGTGGGTACGGGATGGAATGAGTCTTATCCAGTATAGGTCTACCAGAATCTTATGGCATAAATTTTTTTTAAAAATATAGACATTCACATGGTAGTGTCAAACTGTCGATGCTGTATCGCGTTTGCATCGATGCTGTATCGTACATTGCGACTGAATCGATGCAGAAGCGCTGCAAAAAGTCGCAGTGTATAATTCAATTGCCCCAGTGTTGCTCAAATTTCCTTGTTTGCCATCAGATTTTGTTTCAATTAAGACTCAAAATAAAAATAAAAAATGTTGTTGCAGATGCCTTGATAGTCGGCAACGGAGTGTCGATGGTGCTGCGAGTGTGCGAGGCGGCTGGTGACCTGCAGGACAGCGCTAGGTTGCTCTGTGCTTCATGGGACACCTGGCTGTTCTTATCATGTAAGTTTCAACCATAAACTACATTTTAATTTCCATTTTGCGGTTGTCTTAGGGGCTGTCCATAAATCACACGACTTTAATTAGGAGAGGCATGTCGTCCAGTGTCCACGTAGAGCAGGAAGGGTTTTAAAAAATGTCACGTGACATTTTGTGATTTAATAACCGTTTAGAACCCGGATTTATGATAACAATAGATAAACAATGGGTGTCTCAATCTGCGGAAGTGCAAGTGTTAATATACAAACTGTCTTTGTATACTCAAAAGAGGTGATACAAGCCTCCCCCTAGAAACCTTTACTGCCTATCCACGATGCAGCTTTTGGAACGCGGTCGCAACTCGAGAGCTCTTCGGCCTCTCGACAATCTGTTCTGCGAGCAATGTATCCCATTGCCACTTGAGTTTAGCAATTCTACGGGCTATGTCGACTACCTCGGTTCTTTCTTGAAGTTAACACCTTTATTGTCTGTTCGCAGTGTTCTTAGTGGAGGCAGGTGTGCGTATGATGGCGGTAGGGCTGCCCGCGTACCTGGAGAGCGGCTGGAACGTGTTCGACCTGAGCGTGACACTGCTGGCGCTGATGGGCGCCGTGCTGCTCAGCATAGCGCCCAAGCTCTTCATCGTTGTGATGTTTAGGCCGCTCAGGTTTGTTACTCACCGGAAATTCAAAGATTCTGACCAGAGGCTCACCCCCGACACTAATGGTCTCACGATGATTGACTCACTGCTGTAATCAGCAGAGTCGAGCTCGCCACAATAACCAGACGACACAAGGGACCGAGGAGACCCGCGTAGTTGTGTAGCTAGTCGCTGATAGCTTGCTATAAAAACCCAGAATGAAATTAAACGTTGTCATCCCAATCGAGCAGCACCCCACGGACCAATTGCAAGCGCCTAGGCACCACCCCACAGCCCCAGCCGTATTAGCGGCCGGCAATAGAAGTGATAGGGAGAGGGTAATTGCCCTGGAACCCCCTATGGGGGCTTTGAGAAAATAACCCAAGTAAAGCGTTGTCATTTCTTTGGGAGAGCTGCGTGAGTGCAAGCGTTGGCGGCTGGAAGGCATCGGGCAGCTAATTTAGCAAACCCAGGAGCAAACCCCTTGCAACAGGAGTAAACCCTAAGAATATCTATCCTTCTCCTCCCCTCCCCTCTCCTGAAGGCTTATGAGCAGCTTGAAGAGATCGGTAAGCGCGATAAGTCCCTGAAGATCGTCCCGAAGGGTTATTGGTGCGGCTTAAAGATGTCGGGAAGCACGATGAACTTTTAGCATGAAAACCCCTGATGGGTTACAAGCGCAGCTTGGGGAACACCGGGTCGTGTGTTATGCTTCAGGAGGATAGCAATCCCCATGGAGACTGACGGGAAATGCTAGTCTTTATCTGCACGAACGAAGATTGACGAGCGGACTTATGTTCCAGGTCGTATTTTACTATTATCTATTCTGTGCTATTGTAATTTCAGATTGATGCGGCTATACAAGCTGAAGAAGCGTTACCGCGACGTGTTCGGTACTCTAGTGCTTCTGTCGCCCCTCATGTCGTCGGCGGGCTGCGTGATGCTCGTCATGTACTACTTCTTCGCTATAGTCGGCATGGAACTCTTCGCCGATTACGATCTTAAGAACTGTTGTGTGTGAGTGTTCATCTTGTTTTTAATTCTATCACACAATGAGCACGCCATACAATATTGTCTGTTAATACAGTGAAATCATGGTGTATGCGATTTTGCTAAAATATAACTCGATTTCCAGTTCATGGCTGAATAGATTTCTATTTATTATTTATTTATTTATTTTAATACTTTATTGTACACACGGAAATATACATAAATGAAAAATTCCGCGTGTGAATGAAAAAAATTGAGCAAGCGAAGCGAGCTCGAAAATTCGCATTATATTTTGACTTTATTTCACTACGTGTCTTACTGAGATTATCTGAACATATTATTATTTTGACCTTGTTTTGGATTTGATTAAACTTCTGGACTTTTCTTCTCGAGATTTGGAGGCGGGCGAATATACAGGGTGTAAAATTAAATGGGACACTTACTTATAGGGGGTGCTACATTTCAGTCGAGTTATGTTTGCAGTTTTGTATGGGACAAAGGTTTTTTTTTTTGCGATTTCGGTATTGGTCCCATACTAAAAGTAGTTCAGTTTGATGGTCTGAAGCACCCCTTTAAGTAAGTGTCCCATTTAATTTTACACCCTGTATACTATTATAAATTCTGTGCCCAGATGTGTGCTGTGTGTTCTGGAATCGGAGGTCCAGTGGATAATCATTATTTTATATCGTATTCGTTGTTTAATTGACTGATTATGTTTGCAGGAACACTACGGTGGAGGACTTCTACAAGTTTTCTCTGAACGCGTCAACGCCGCTCGGCTACTACTACCTGAACAACTTCGAGAACATACTGACGAGCGGCGTCACTCTGTTCGAGCTCACCGTCGTCAACAACTGGTTCATACTGATGAACGCGTACGCCACTGTCGCCGGGCAGTTCAGCCGCGTCTACTTCATGGTGAGTGTTTAGTAGTGAAGCATTGAACCACTTCGAGAACATACTGACGAGCGTCAACAACTGGTTCATACTGATGAACGCGTACGCCACTGTCGCCGGGCAGTTCAGCCGCGTCTACTTCATGGTGAGTGTTTAGTAGTGAAGCATTGAACCACTTCGAGAACATACTGACGAGCGTCAACAACTGGTTCATACTGATGAATGCGTACGCCACCGTCGCTGGTCAGTTCAGCCGCGTCTAGCCGCTTTTTAAAAGCATTATTGAGTTTCATTAGATCAAAGGAAAAAACACTTTTTAATCTGTGTTTAATAAAAAAAACAGGATAAAACGAAATAATCAGAAATAATAAACAGATTTTGAATTAAGAACATCTCTTTTTTAAGAATGTTCACATAACTAACCAGTCACGCAACGTATTAAAAACTCTATGGCTCATTTTCACATATTGAAACACTGCACTGGTGTGTCCAGACATCCAATCTCCTTGGTGATTTTGGATATTATATCTCCTTGGAAAAGACGACATTCAATCTCCTTTGACTTGGAGAATACAGACATTCGATCTCCTTGGAAAATACAGACATTTAATCTCCTTGGAGAATTCAGACATTCAATCTCCTTGGAGAATTCAGACATTCAATCTCCTTGGAGAATTCAGACATTCAATCTCCTTGGAGAATTCAGACATTCAATCTCCTTGGAGAATACAGACATTCAATCTCCTTGGAGAATTCAGACATTCAATCTCCTTGGAGAATTCAGACATTCAATCTCCTTGGAGAATTCAGACATTCAATCTCCTTGGAGAATTCAGACATTCAATCTCCTTGGAGAATTCAGACATTCAATCTCCTTGGAGAATTCAGACATTCAATCTCCTTGGAGAATACAGACATCCAATCTCCTTGGAGAATACAGACATTCAATCTCCTTGGAGAATACAGACATTCAATCTTCTCTGACAAAATAGTCAACCTATCTCTTTGGTGAGAACAGGCATTAAATCTCCTTATAGTGCGTTTATATACAGGGTGGAAACCTCTTGGAACCAAACGTTATTTTAGCTGTTGTGTCTACCATACACATACTATGGGCTATGGGCAAGCTATGGGCATGTTATTCATTATGATATTTGTTAAAGGTGTTCTACCTGTTCACGATGGTGGTGCTGACGATAGTGGTGGCGAGCGTGCTTGAAGCCTTCCGGTTCAGGATACAATATAAACGCAGCACCACCAAGAGAGACGGTAAGCTATTATTACGTGTTAATTGTATTATGAAACTTAATGTGCTGTAAATAAGGACGCTAATAGTACATTATGATACAAGTGTGCTAAGTTGGCCATTATAGTCGAAGCTGGATTGTAGCACGAGCCGCAGGCGAGGGCTGTAAATGAACCGAGACTAAAGACCAAGGCTCACGCCTTACATTCGACGTTTTTCATCAAATTTATAATTAAAATTAATAAAATTTCCCAAAACGTTTTTGAGAAATATTTTGAGAAAAATATGTGATCAGCACTGGTAGCATGCACACCCGCGATAGCCGTATCCAGCTATCGCGGGTGTGCATGCTACCAGTGCTGATTACTTTCATCCCACGCTGTGCGCCTGTGTACAAATTAGGATGCGTACACTAGAAGCATTTACCGTTTGCTTCCAATGGCTCACAGTGGGGTATCTGTCGGGATACACGAAGTACACGTGGCCCAACCCATTTGGTAACAATAAATGCTATAAAACGCACGAGTGTATAATAGTAGATTATGTACCAAGGGGATAAAGCAGTGTCTTTCATCACGGGCGCGATATTGAATCCCGAGCGTAACGAAGGATTCTAGGGTTAACTCCCGAGCGTAGCGAGGGAGTTTAGAGTTAACTCCCGAGCGAAGCGAGGGAGTTAAGACTAGAATCCTGAGTGAAGCGAGGGGTTCAAGCTCGCCCAAGATGAAAACACGTTTATCCCCGAGGACCATACTCTACTTTTCACACCCTCCGCGAGAAAATAAAAAGCAATACTGTTAGAAACCCAGGGGAGCGTGTAAATTCTCTATGGTTAGAAACCAATTCTTTTATTAGAGTTTATAACAAAGTATTAGAGTTCAATAGTATAGTATTTAGAAACACTATTTTATTAAATTAAAAGTGAAAGTAGATATTTGAAACATTAGACCAGGAGTGCGATTTTGAAATCTCATTTGCTGAGTTCAGCAGTTGTAAATGTCAAAGTAACTATGGAGATATGCATCTTTCTACTTATGATTTGACTTTCATAAATCATACTTCAGGAGTGCGATGTTTGAAAGTCAAATCAGCAGTAGAAAGATGCGTATCTCCATACATTTTCATCTGCTGAACTCATCGAATGAGATTCAAAAATCGCACTCCTGGAGTGCGATTTTTGAAACTTTCTTTGAACTCAGCAGTTGAAAATGTCAATATTACTACGGAGACGTGCATCTTTCTACTGCTGATTTGACATTAAAAAATCATACTCCAGGAGTACGATTTTTGAAAGTCAAATCAGCAGTAGAAAGATGCGTATCTCCATAGTAATTTTGACATTTTCAACTGCTGAACTCAGCGAATGAGATTCAAAAATCGCACTCCAGGTTGTGGAAAGACAATGTAATATTTTTTTATTACTTTGTTCGTAGCAATAGGAAGGCAATAATAGATACAGAGCAAGTACAGAGATATGCAGTATTCGCGCCATAAAGATGATACTTTTATGATTCGCGCCTTTTTTTCTTTTTTTGTGTTCTATACTCGTGGTGGCCAGTTCAAATTTCGAATTAAGTTCTTTTTGGTGCCTGTCTCCATGATAAGTTTTCATCACAGGTTTTCATACGAATTTTAAGTAAGGATCGTAGTAACTATTAAATAATCTGTGGATGCGGTTCCATATTCAAATCTCATAATTGACCAGCGGGTTATAATGAAATTCAGTACAATATTATTGCCCGGCTAGGCCCAGGGCTATAATGACTTGCTTTAGGTTCGAGTTACATGACATATAATGTTCCATTTTCGAGCGGGTGGTGTGAAAACTGCATTATGTACCTAAAAGCGGTGAGATAAGAGGCAATTTACGAGCAAGTGTATTGAAAATGTATATTTTTTAACATGAAGTTCGACTGTTCTCATACGGTATAAAATTTTCTTGTTTTCAGAGGAGAAACTCCTGCATGAGGAAGTCCATACGAACTGGGAGGAAGCCCAAAGGCTAGGAGCTGGCGGAGAATTAGCAGACGAACTGAGGCCATACCTAACTCCAGGGGTAAGTTACTTTTGGCCACTGGTAGATGGCGGTAAAGTTTGAGTTGCAAAACATTAGAAAAATTATGACATAAAATATTTACAAGACGCGCTAACGCGAAACGGTCAAAGAAGTTAAGCAACGTCAGGTCCGGTCAGTTTATGGGTGCATGACCGTTTCAGTAGACAGTGAAATAACTCGAGCGCCTCCGTGCTTGGAAAGGCACCCCCAGACATACACATACATACATACATAAATACATATTATTTTTACTTTGACTTTCAACGCTTATCACGTAAATTGCATTCGATCGAGAAGTTTAGTACATATTCGTTATTCTTTAAACATTAAGGTTCAAACTCAGAAAACATGTTGTTGTATGCACCGCAAATACGAATAAAAGGACGGTTTTGGGCATAGTGGGTGCGATTTGCACCTAAACCATCACCTGAAAAGTTTAGTATGTATTGTCCGACGAGTCGGTACGCTGAAACTAATTTGAGACAGTAGCTGTGGCAAGTCCGCTGGTCACAATTTTTCATTTTCAATAATTTTCAGGTGGACGTGACATTCATAGGATCACGACCGCGTACGAAAGAGGTGCTGCAGAGGCGTATGTACCAGTCAGAAATACAGAAGTGGCTCTCCGAGGAGGACGAGAATGAAGGTGCGTTTTAACATAAATCACGAATGTATTCCCCTTTAGGGCGGTCAGAAACATTGCTATAACTAACCATACTGTCGGGCCAGGCACTCCGCAGTTGGGTATGAAAATTATCCTACGATCATGGTCCGGGCACTTCATAGAACGATCTCACGAGTCACGAAACTTAAATGTACCTGCTACAGATCAGTGTTGCTACCTAACCTCCGGACCAAGTAGCTAAACCGTACCCAAAAAGTGGCTAGATACTGGAAATTTCATTGTCGCTAAAGTGGCTAAAACTGGCTGAACAAAGAAAAGATTAAAAAAATACATAAATATGCTAAGACGATGCTTAATTGGATCAATAATGCTGATTTACAATCATTTATTCTATAAAATTATGCTTTTTTTTATAATTTTTTGAATATAAATATGGAATTTTGAGTGAGTTATTGTAACCCATTCTATTACTATGTTGATGTTTTACAATTCTCATCATAGAAAATAGCCTTTTGACTTCTACGTTTAGTCGTTTAGGTAAACGGAACTCAAAAACAGTAAAAAAACGCTCTAAGAACCCTTTAAATGATTAACTTTAGCTTAATAAATTGGTATTTATTTATTAATAAATAAACAAAAAAAGTGGCTAGAATAAGTGGCTAAAACATTTAGCCACCAAATATTTTTTTAGTAGCTGACAAGTTCACAAATGTTGCTAGATCTAGCTAAGAAGTGGCTAAAGTGGCAACACTGCTACAGATACTGCCGTCCCGCTCGCACGCGTGCACCTGTATGTTCTTAATCGGCTCCTTTTAAGTCACCCGTGAAGTATCTGATGTAAGCATTGACTTACCAAGTACTGGAAGTAGGGTTCGCACTCAAAAGTGTTCGAACCAAAAGAGCACCAAAACGTAAAAAGAGAACCAATTACGTGACAGTCTTCGTTTGATCGGTCGATTACGCGAACGTGCGGGCGCGCGGCGCGCGCCTTGCCCCGATGGGGAGTGGGATGGAAAAGAATTTCAGCATTTTCAATGTTTTTAGTTGGTTTATACGTACTTAAGTTTGTGCAGTTTAGTCTACTTTTTTCGAGAATTTTGTACTAGACCCCGCGTCCTTGGACTGGACTTGGCTTGGACTGTAGATGAAAATTACACTTATGCTAATGAACATAACAACCCCCAGGTCTCCCCCCCTCGACGACGCTGACCTCCAGCGAGGACCCCCTCGCCCCTCCCCTCATCCAGCAACCGGATGCGGAAGCCAACCACCACCCGCGCCCCGGCTACCAGTTGTAGAACATGCTAAACAAATATTTGTTTGATAGGCTCGCTAACATTTGCGAGACGTTGGAAGCGTTATGACTTGTGTACAAATTTGAACCTTAGGCAGCGGGTTTAGGGTGATTTCTGTTATTTTCCCTTGATTATAAGAAGTATGTGAGCTATACAGGGTCCTTCTTAATATGCTGAAACCCATATAGAGAGTTGTTCAGTTTGATGGTCTGATCATCTCCTTAAAAAAGTGTCAGCATATTAAGAAGGAGCATGTATGTATACACCCCTATTTTTTTATAACCAAAAATTGATAAGGGTGTAGATACAGGAACTGAACAACTTTCTGTGTCGAAAAATGAGAAAATATTTTGGACTTTCCTTACAAAACTGCGGATCAGTCAATCGATTTCCTATGGGACTGGCATGTCAAACTCAAAGTCACTGGTGGGCCAAATTCATAACGTAACGTCCAGTAGAGCGATTTTTTAATCTCATTCGCTGAGTTCAGCAGTTGAAAATGTCAAAATTACTGTGGATACGTGCATCTTTCTACTGCTGATATGACATCAAAAAGTCATACTCAAGGAGTGCGATTTTTGAAAGTCAAATAAGCACTAGAAAGATGCGTATCTCTTTATATTTTCAACTGCTGAGTTCAACGTATGAGATTCAAAAATCGCACTCCTGGACGGTACCTACTTATATTACAAGGCCAACATTTTCAGGGCCCTTGTAAGAAATGCTTCATATCTTATAATAAAAGTGAGCGAGCCGAGCGAGCTCGAAATTTTTCACATCATGACTCAATGCAGTGGTGGTACCTACATAGTATGAGTACCTACGTCAAGTCTGCACGCCTGCGGGCCACATCGGGAACCTATTTTTAAAATTGAATAGGGCCGCAAGAAAACGCGGGCCGCATGTTTGACATGCCGGCTTTGGGAGGTCCAAACATATTTTTTTCGACCCATGTTACTTAGAGAAAGATGTTTAGTTTCATTATCTGAATACAACCTTAAAAGTAAGTAAATCGAAAATGTGTACAGAAAAGGGGTGTACCTACAGGATATGCTCAGACCATCAAACTGAACAACTTTCTCTACATTGTTTATTTTTCGCGATTTCTATGTTGATCCCATTGAGAAAATTGTTCAGTTTGATAGTCTGATAAAAAACAGTTAGCATATTAAGAAAGACTTGAGTTGATGATTTGACTTCAAACTGTTAATTTTAATGACTTATTTGTCTTGAATAAAAATGCCGCAGCTATTTTAAAGATTGTATGGTGTATGAATGTAATAAATAATACAATTTGCGAGTGTTTAATAATACATCAACTGTGATAGATCGAAAATTATTATGTTTACTATGATTTTTAATAATTTATTTTTTATTTTAACGATACGCTGAAATAATAAGCTAATTTAATTAATTATTAATGATTATATTTTAATTTTGTTAATTAGAAATTGAAGTTTATCGATTGTAAATTTTACAAATCATAAATTAATATGGTAAAGCTTTGGATAAAACCAAAACGAGGAAGCAGCGGCAGTCTTACATTGCGTATAAGAAATTTTTGTACAAGAACTGCGTTCTGTTCGTTTTGTTCATAATAATATGTAGACTGCAATACTTAAATGATTATATTCTATTCTATTCTACTTACACGTATAGACTTAGAGAATCATACGAATAAGACAGTGATTTAACTGTGATAATACGGTGGCATTTAAAGATCAACCCAGGCCGATCATAAGGTTGAAAATTGAATGAAAATGTCGGCCAATATCGCACTCTAACCGTAGAAAGAGAAGGTACTAGAAGGAAGCACGTGTCTTGTCATATTCACTCAATAAGAGATGCACATAGTAAATTCGCTCTAGTTAAAAAACGAGATCGCTGCCTTATTGCTGTCCTTATAGGCGTAACCACTTTTTCTAACTACGGCTACCTGACTCAAAAATATCACTTCATATAAATTGTATAGGATTTTATGACTAGCGCTATCGCATACCCGGTTACACTGACATTCCGTCTACCAGCGTCAGCGAAAAATTCTTCGTCTATTACTCAATCAGAAGCTAAGTGTATGTCTTTTGCATTAAGTTCTCATCCTTAGAAGAATGACGGCCTGTTTCACCACGTTTTGTTAAGTTTTATTAGCTTATCTGACAGCTCATTTGAAATAATATCTTGTATGAAAGATATGTTAATCGACCTGTCAAATAAGCTATCAAAAACTTACTCAGAAGTGGTGAAACAGGCCCTAAGTGACCGTCTAGCATCTCGATACCATTCCATCTGGGTTAATATGTCATAACACAAATTGTTTGAATTCGTTGAATTATACTGGCAGTAAGTAGCTCTTCCTCTATTGGTTTCATCTAAGGCTATAGCTTAAATTGCTTTATTTTTAAATTGAAGAACGTATTTTAAAATCAGTATTTATCGTAGAACGAATTTGATATTTTTAGATATTCTTTTTTATTTTAGAACAAATGTTTTGAGATTATTTTTGGTTGTATCATTAATAAGTACCAAAGTGTTTTGACTTGTTGTTATTATTTTAAGTACAATTTATTTGTGTTTAACTTAGTTTTAAGGCAGCTAGTACTGATAAAGCTTTCTGCTAAAATTAAAACGACTATCACAGATCTTTGACTAAAATGTACTAGGATTGACTAAAAATTTAAAAAACTTTTTTTATGTAAACATTTTTCGAGATAGGTAAAAATGACGAAAAAAAGTCTATAATATACCTAATCGCGACCACTCAAATTTGAACGAAAGAATCCAAAAGCAGACCAGCTGCCGTAGCATGATCCGTGTGATTAGATTATATCACGCCTTTTATCTCGTTTGTTTGCGCTCAAATAGCATTCTATTTGAAAAAAAAATAAAAAAAAAAATATTTTGGACATTGTCACACAAATTATCTAGTTACATTTAAAGTACCAGAATCTAGCCTGGAGTGCGATTTTTGAATCTCATTCGCTGAGTTCAGCAGTTGGAAATGTCAAAATTACTCTGGAGATATGCATCTTTCTACTGCTGATTTGACATTCAAAAATCATACTTCAAGAGTGCGATTTTTGAAAGTCAAATCAGCCGTAGAAAGATGCGTATCTCCATAGTAATTTTGACATTTTCAACTGCTGAACTCAACAAATGAGATTCAAAAATCGCACTCCTGGACTTGTATTATGATGACTAGACAACGATATAGAATACATATATAGATACAAACAACCATGACTCGGGTACAAATATTCATATTCATCATACGTCCCTTACGGGATTCGAACCCGCGACCCACGGCACGGCAGGCAGGTTCACTACCGACTGAGCTTCCGGGCCGTCAAACGAAGGCGAGATAGCGCTATATCACGCTGTCATGCTACGGTCGTAGAATGATACCAGAATTTAATTCGGGCCTTACGACGTAGGGGGCGCTACAATCGACTATAACCTTTAATGTCAATGTAGCAAGTACAAAAATAAATTCCAATTATTTTCCGCAACATGCCGAGGTTTTTCATTTTTCAAGTTTTAATTTCACCTCGAAGATTGTAGGGTGTAAAATTTTAATGTGTTACATATCGAACAGGGTGCTTCAGACCATCAAACTGAACGACGTTTTGTATGTAGCCAAAATCGAAATCGCGAAAAAAATCAGCTGTTCATAGAAAAAATTTACCAAAATGTCACGGACCTGAAAAAAGACGGACGTAATGTCACTCTGAAAAGAGGTGAAGCATGCAAGGTCCTACAATTACGTTTGTTCTACAAGGGACCTACGCTCACACAGACGCACCAGTTCTAGGCGCAGGTCCGACAACCCGCCGCCATTATATACCGCGCGACAGGGCGACAGCACGCACACCCATATAAATGGTTGCTTCACTTTTGATTAGACGAGATTCCGTCCGTCTTTTTTTCAGGTCCGTGCCAAAATGTATGAAAGTGCAGATTTTTTTTTCATGGATTTTGTAGTTGGTCCCATTGGTAGTTAAAGTTGGTCAGTTTGATGGTCTGAAGTACCCCATAAAGTATGTAACTTTACACCCTGTCTAAATATATTCTCGTTTATAAGCAGTGTAAGATCAAATCAAATCAAATAACCAACCTCCAAAAGGGACTAAATGCTCTGTATAAACAATTTTAGACTTTCTGAAGTATGCATAAGGTAGATAAAGTGAATGCCTTGATAGTTTATAAGTGCCTGTATCAAATGTGGCCATCTTAATAAAAAGTTACCCTTTTCGGTTACATCGGCCACAAATAAACATTGACTACTGAATCTTAATACTTCATTATAGCATCCCCTTAGTAAGAAGAAAAAGTCACTAACTGACATTTTTCCCAAAATGAGTTCTTAACATCACCGTACTCAGAATGACCTCCTTTATATTTCTGTCTCACTCGCGTTTATTTATATCTAAACTATTATAAAACTGTAACAGAAGTGTGTCTGTACATTGAATATATTGGCCAGAAAAAGATTACAATATGGTTTTTAGGTGTCCCTGATTCCAAATCACCAATTTTCGGATTTTTTGTCTGTCTGTTTGTGTGTTTGTTTGTTTGTTTGTTTGATCGAGCATCACGCAAAAACTACTAAACCGATTTTGATGAAACTTTTTTTATTTGATAGCTTATGATCTGACTTAAAATCTGGTATATAATTTGTGTGGACGAAGTCGCGGGAAAACGCTCGTAAATATATATTTTCACAAATATCTGTCATACTTACTTTCCGAGACACGATGGTGGAAAAATTATCCAATTTCTCTTTTCTTGTGTGATGATTGGAGATCTACACGTTTATTCACCAAATGAGGATTGTTTAAAAGATTAATAATTGCTAACAGAAAATGTATTCCCTTTAAGTTTAACGTTTTTATGAAGTTTTAAACTTCAAACCTCAATATCTTAAAGGTGGACTTCCGATGCTAGCGGCCGACGCGTCTGACGCGCGCGGCTCGCGGCCGACGGCCGATGCGGCCATACTAGTTACTATGAAAACGTATGGCGCCGCTTCCGATGCCAGCGACTGACGCGCGCGGTCGATGTCTATCGCATCGGCCGCGGCCGCGCGCGGCTATGCTCTGACGTCACGCAGAACAAGAATGTTTGCCAGAAATATTACGAAGATTTTACCGAAAATTAGCTTAATTTTTACAATTTTATTTGTATTTTATTATCTACATGGTCGCTCAACGTAGCGATAACACCATCTATCGAGCCAATTGAAACTACTTTTTCTTTTTTCGGAAAATCCTTCTTGCCTACATAATTATTAGCTAGACAGCGATACATTGACAGGTTAAAAAGCCATGGGGACGCAACGCATCCCTGTTCAATTACTCCCAAAAATGTATTTTATCAAAATCCTGTTTTAAACAATGCATTCATATATTCTCTAAACCTAGCAATCTATCAATCAATCAAATATTCTTTATTAAAATATGTATTGGTTTTTTTTGTTTGTGTTTTTATGTTTTTGTTTAAACACCAAAACATAAAAACGTACCCTAAATTTCGGGGAAAATACCCTAAAGTGATAACACTCTGTACAATAGGCACGCGTCAGTCGCTGACCTCGGAAGTGAGGTCTGTCGTCGGCCGCGCGCGTCTAACGCGAGGTTCTGTCATATATGACAGAACCTCGCGTCAGACGCGCGCGTTTTGTCAGTTAGTGAGTTTTCTCTCTATATACCGAGTAGGATAAAGTATCAAGATTTAAAAGTCAATATCAAGTAGTAGATGAATGTGGGATTGAATAATAATTATAAAAATGAATTAAAATGAATGTACGAGACCAATTATAAATGTATGTAAAAAGTATAAGTGCGTAATGAAAAATTGTTTACACTAAGAAAGGAAGTAGTTAAATAGTTTCAGGTTCATTTCGATCTTTTTCTACCTATCTTTCTTTTGTAATTGTTCGTTGTCTCTTGTACACACGGCGACAGATCAACCTACCCATACTTGAACTCTATGTTCATGGACATAAGGTCGAACTATGGGTAGGTTGATCTATCGCCGTGCGTACATTGGTACATTTCTGAAGTGCGATAGAGACATAAAACAGTAAACAAGTTTATGATTAAGAGGGCTATTGGAGTCCAGTGGCGCCCTCATCACATTAATAAGGATTTCTCAATAAAGAAAACCTAAATTAAAAAAGTGCTCAATTGACAAACTACAAAAGCCTTCAAGCCATTGTTATACAATACTTTTATAGGTTCTAAACATTCTACTTTTAGACAGTTTCGAATAAAAACAAAAGCGGCCGTATTTTTCTTTTTTCAAAATGGGTATGTTTCGACCTTTAAAAAGCCTATAAAAGTATTCTATGAAAATAGCTTGTAGGCTTTTGTAGTTTGTCAATTGAGTACTTTTTTAATTTAGGCTTTCTTTATTGAGAAATCTTTATTAATGTGATGAGGGCGCCACTGGATTCCGATAGCCCTCTTAAGCCAGATATTTTGTAGATAATAGTCATTTAAATGTGATAAGCATAATATTATTGACCATTATGTTGTAGCTAATTTTATTTTTTATTTACACCCTAGATAAAACAAAAAAGAAGAATATGCAGTGTACTCATGTATTTCGTAAAAATTTTATGCTCGGGGCGATTGTGTTGACTAAATGAGAGCTAGCGCACACCTGGAGAAGTGTAGCGCAGAGCATTTTTCACTGCCAGACAATTACGACATAGCCTTCCTTGAAATAACATCGAAAATCAATTAACACAACTTTCGCCTAGACTCGCTTCGATGCTCTTGGGGACTAGTAGTTGTGTCAATTTACCTAATTTTCGATGTTATTTCAACGTTAGCAAAGTTTATGATGGTTTGGCTGTGGAAAATTCTCTGCGCTGCGCATGTGCCACATGTGCGCCGGCCCTGCCCACGGGCTCAGATTACCCCCAATAGATACCGCATGCAAGGCCGCTGACGCGCGCCACACATCTATGATTTTGCACTGATATCAGCAACGCGAGTGAGCGAACTTGGACTAGTGCGACCTTGAAATGGCCAATCATGTTGCATTGTTTCGTGCCCCGCTACCCGCACCTACCGCCAAAAATGGTGACTTCGGGCCTGTACAAAATTTTCATCATGCGGTATCTATTGGGGGTAATCTATGACCACGAGATTCAGTTTTAACAGAAACACGCGGATATGCGTAGTAAGTGAGAGAGAAACAAGAGTCGTATTCCCTTTTAGTTTCATCTTAGACTTAAAGATTATTTTGTTTGTATTAATTCTAACCAAATAATTAATGTCTTCGTTTTAACATTATTTCGCATCTCAGTATTAATCGAGAAGTATTTTAATTTATAACTTTATAATAATATATTTTTATGAAGAATTTATTAGATAAAAAGTAGTATAATATTCATGACTGTATAAAAAAGTGTTTAAAATGAAAAGAACTTAGACTGCGCCGAGCGTAGATTTTTTTAATGAAAAAAGACTCGCAGCATTATGTAGACCACAGAACATCAGGAGTGCGATTTTTGAATCTCATTCGCTGAATTCAGCAGTTGAAAATGTCAAAATTACTGTGGAGATATGCATCTTTCTACTGCTGATTTGACATTTTAAAATCATACTCCAGCACTGGTAGCATGCCGACCCGCGATAGCAGTGATACGGCTTTATCGCGTCTTTTATCTCGTTCTTTCGCGCGCAAAAGAACGAGATAAAAGACGTGATAAAGCCGTATCACGGCTATCGCGGGTGTGCATGCTACCAGTGCAGGAGAGCTATTTTTTAAAACTCAAATCAGCAGTAGAAAGATGCGTATCTCCATACATTTTCAACTGCTGAGTTCAACGTATGAGATTCAAAAATCGAACGTTCTGAGGTTTCAGAATATCTCTGACTACCCCCTCGGGGAATATAGTCGTGAGCATATGCCCAGGTCGTGCGCCGGCTCTCAAATGTTTCTTTCACTTTAAAGATGTAATACATGTAGGTCTGGGCCGGATTTAGAGGTGTGGAGGCCTCGGGGCAACAAAGGAGTGGAGGCCCCCTGGCTCCTAATTATTTGCCAAATAAAATAGGAAATTTATTTCAGTCGAGTTTTCTAATAAATAATTTATTGTGAAACCAAGTATAGATTCTTTTATTATTTAACAAACATAAATTTATATAATCTGAAACAAGAATTATTCGAAATTAATTTTTTTCGCGTCATCGTCGATTTTTATAGGTATTTTACTGATTGCCTGAATGGAGTGAAAAAATATAGATCGATGATTTCTGTTCATCTAAACTATTATAAAACTGTAACAGAAGTGTGTCTGTACATTGAAGATATTTACAAAAAAAAGATTACGATATGATTTTTAGATGTCCCTGATTCCAAATCACCAGTTTTTGGATTTTTTGTCTGTCTGTTTGTTTGTTTGTTTGTTCGTTTGTTTGTTTGTTTGTTTGGGTGTATGTTTGTTCGAGTATCACGCAAAAACTACTGAACCGATTTTGATGAAACTTTTTTTGTTTGATAGCTTATCATCTGACTTAAAATCTGGTATATAATTTATGCGGACGAAGTCGCGGGTAAAAGCTCGTATTTAATATAATCATGTTTATACAAAGTACAGTTAGTACAAGTAAAGGTAAAACGCGAAAAAAACTCAAAGGGAAAGTTTTTAACTAGTGTTTAAGTACCTACTAGTCTGAATATGATATTTTTTTCGGAAGTCTCTATTGTGGGGGCCCATCTTTTGTGGAGGCCCGGGGCGGCTGCCCCGGTTGCCCTCCCCTAAATCCGGCCTTGATGTAGGTATAATATTTCAAATTTTGCGTTGTTTATACTCCTAGTTGTAGATGGAATTGTGATGCAAGAAGCTAACAATAGGCAATGCAGGGTTTGAATGATAGAATAGGCGCAGATTCGGCTACTATTTACGTTTCATTCCAAACGAATCATAGCGCAGAAAAAAAGGTTTAAAAACCCCTAAGAATACACTGTGAACCAAATTTGAGCTTTATCTGCTCTAAATAAAGTTTCAAATAGAATTGAGCTTGGAAGAGTGAATTAATGCATTCGAATATCATCTTTGTGTGTGATAGAAATAAAGTTGAATATCGCAAATGTAATCTCAATCTGGAGTGCGATTTTAGAAACTCATTCGGTGAGCTCAGCAGTTGAAAATGTCAAAATTACTATGGAGATACGCATCCTTCTACTGCTGATTTGACTTTCAAAAATCGCACTCCTGAAGCATGATTTTTGAAAGTCAAATCAGCAGCAGAAAGATGCATATCTCCACAGTAATTTTGACATTTTCAGCTGCTGAACTCAGCGAATGAGATTCAAAAATCGCACTCCTGAAACGGTACCTACTTACCATTTCATGGTTCCATATTTCCCGTTCCATTCCATGTATAATTTCACTCGCAAGTTTCCACTATAGACTTACAAAGCATAGTTTCATATTTTGTATGTATCGTCTTCCATTATTTATTTATTTCGTTAACTAAGTTGACCAACTGGTCAACGCTTCGTACCAAGATAAGAAAAAGGTTGCAAGTGTTTTGTTAAGGTGTTGTGTCTTTTCTAGCAAGTTTAGTTGTATATTTGCTAGAGACACCGCTTTGAAACGAGTGTGTTACAATACACACCCATTATCGAATTTGCTTCCCTTGAATTAACAACAAAAATCAATTAAGTACTTAACCTACCTTTCGCCTCAAGTCGCTTCGATGCTCTCGGGGACTAGTAGTTAATTTTTGGATGTTATTTTAACTCAAGTAAAGTCGAAATGGTTTGGCAGTGAAAAATGCTCTGCGCCGTACTTCGCCAGTGTGCGCCGACCCTAAATGACTCACCGGAATCTCACGAGTAAATACCCCATAGAAACAAAGCTTCTAAAGAACGCACAAAATGATTAACTTAACATCGTGACGCACACCTATCTGGGAGATTGTCCCCTGGTTAATTCGGTGTTGCCTACGGGTGGCGTGTCGTGTCGGTGAAAGGTCACGCACACAACGCCGCGTCTTGTACTTAGCTAACAACGAGCGCGATGATATACGCTTTGTCTCTGTGATGTATTTACTCTTGTGCTAGAATACATACAATCTTTTTTTTGACTTAAAAAAACAAATGAAAGATATTTCATTCATTCAAAATCTGTGGCAGCCTTTGACTTTACTTTATCATTTTATTGCTATAGTTTTTGACAGTATTAATTTTGTGACTATTATAAACTTTTATTTTCATCTAATTATTGTTAATTTAATATAATAAAATGATGAAGCGTTGTACATGAATAAATGCACTTTTAAATAAAAATGCGTTTTTTTTTTACTTTTTTCTAAGTCAAAAGAAAAAGTGTTTTCCAAATAAACCAAAGAATAAACCTAAGAGTTGGACCTCATCTGGCAGCACCGTGACCACATCCCCTTTTTCTGTCGCTCCATCCTTTTCTGTCACTCAGGAACGTCATTTGCTAGAGCAAATAAGATAGACGGAACGCGATCGCACGCCGCAGCACCGCCGCCGCACCGCTCTATCCAGGAGTGCGATTTTTGAAACTCATTCTATGAACTCAGCAGTTGAAAATGTCAAAATTACTGTGGAGATAATTATTCATCTTTCTACTGCTGATTTGACATTAAAAAATCATACTTCAGGAGTGCGATTTTTGAAAGTCAAATCAGCAAAGGTCAGTTAAGTGTGACCCAGACATCACTACAGAGTATAAAACAAAGTTGCTTCCCTCTGTCTGTCCTTATGTATGCTTTAAAACTACGCAACGGATTTTAATGCGTATTTTTTTTTAAATAGATAAGTGTTTCAAGAGGAAGGTTTATATGTATAAAATACATACATAGTATCAGCATTGCACCCGTGCGAAGCCGGGGTGGGTCGCTAGTTTTAAATAAAAGAGTAAAATATTTGAAATAATTTTTAATATTTTCTATAATACCTAAAACTTTTTGCGTTTTTAACGATTTTTTACATTATTTCCCATTTTAGCACCGTTTAGCCTAACATCCATTGCGCTTCACACAATAATAAGACATAAAATCTAAAATAAAACAATAAATAGCGATTCATTTGATACTTTGCACAATATTGCGACATTCACGGTTAGAGGAATGACTTTTAGCAAATGCTAACCAACTCGTCTGTCCCAAGTAGGAAGTCCCAAACAATTAGCTACTATTTTCATATTTCTAAGCATGAGCATCTATTATAATTTATAACAGAACCTTTTCAAGGGATTATCCAGATAATGAAATTGAACAACTTTCGCCAGACAGAGATAACCACAAAGATGTGTTCAAAGTATAGCTGTCTCTTTCCACATTTATAAAGATAAAATAAAATGAAACACAATGACTTCCATACTAAAAACTGGTCGTGATCGCGAAATCCAGAATGTATGAAACGTGTGCTACCGCTCAAAGGAATTTGATGGCGTCAGTGCACGTTTCATATAAAACATTTTTTTGTTAGAGAATTGCGCGAGCCTGGGTATTGCGCATTTTGTCCACATGTCTGGCGCCTGTGTAAGGAACATAGATAAAAAAATATATATTTTTACACCTCAAAAATAATTACTAGTATGGAAAATTCTAAAATTTCCCCGTTTTTCGACTCAAAAAGTACTAAAGTTTCGACTCATGGTAAGCCTCTGTTATGTTGCCGTGATAAAAGTGCTATGGAGTTTCATACAATTTAGCGGCATTTTACCGTATCACGGCAGTATGGGACTTCTTACATGGAATGGACTATTATAATAAAAATAATATTTAAAACCTACAATAAGTAGAAACATTTTGTGACATTGATTTTCTGCCTGTTTAAAACAGATTCGTGCATTAGAAGTAGAAAACAAAGATTAGCAGTCTTCTGGAAGACCTTTATTTTACACACATACATAAACTCACGACTATAATCTGTTTCGGGGTGGTCAGAAGCTGTGCTACAATTGCCAACTACGTTTTTAAGCGTGCAGTTGTAACAAGGCTCACTTTTAGGTTCACGATGAAACCTATAGGATTGCACCTCATCTGGCAGCACCGCATTGCCTTTTTCTATCGCTCCATCCTTTTCTGTCACTCAGGAACGTAATTTGCTAGAGCAAATAAGATAGCGGGAATGCGACCGCACGCGGCACCACCGGCAGTGCTGCGACCTTTCTCGCTCTAGTAAATGACGTAACTGAACGACAGAAAAGGACAGAGCGTGAAAAAATGCGATGCGGTGCTGCCAGATGAGGCTCAACCCATTTATATTGCTATAGAAAAATAATAAGTTTTTTTTTAAGTAGAACATTCGAGTAATAAAGCTGAAATATACAATTCCGGAGCGCTTATTCGTTACCTTCAGCGCCTTAAAAATACTTAAGTAAAACCCAACTCCAGTAGAACTGTCTTATAAAACCTCAACATAAATAAACCACCCAAGGAACACGTAAGCTATAGAGCAGCTGTACAGTAGCCGTATAAAGGAAATTTCCTTTATGCAACAAAACACCCTAGTAATACTTAAGGGGGTACTTCAGACCATCAAACTGAACAACTTTCACTATGGAGCCAACATCGAAACAGCCAAAAAAAAATCCGCTCTTTCATACAAAAGTGCAGTATCGTCTCGACTCAAATGTATGGGATGGCAGATTATTTTTATTTTTTCTCGACGTTAGCTCCATATGGAAAATTGTTCAGATTGATGGTGTGAAGCACCCCCTTAAGTATTACTAGGGTGTTTTGTTACATCCTGTATGGCTTGCGTGTTCCTTGAGCATAGAGCCAAAGATTCTAAAGAGCGCACAAAATGATCACGTGACGCTCATTGTCCACTGGCCGAGCCGATTTGTACACGGGCAGCGTGGAGGAGGTGCAAGAGATCCTTCCTCTGAGAGGTGCAATGTCACGTACACACTACCACGCCTGTAGTAGTGTAACTATCGTAGCGCGACTGCCTGAAGCTTGTCTCTGATCACAGAATAGGTAATCTAAACTATTATAAAACTGTAACAGAAGTGTGTCTGTACATTAAAGATATTTACAAAAAAAAGATTACGATATGATTTTTAGATGTCCCTGATTCCAAATCACAAATTTTTGGATTTTTTGTCTGTCTGTTTCTTCGTTCGTTTGTTTGTTTGTTTGTTTGTTTGGGTGTTTGTTTGTTCGAGTATCACGCAAAAACTACTGAACCGATTTTGATGAAACTTTTTTTGTTTGATAGCTTATCATCTGACTTAAAATCTGGTATATAATTTATGCGGACGAAGTCGCGGGTAAAAGTTCGTAGTATATAGTTCTCTGATGGGAGTTTTTTGTCTCTCAAAATTATCTAGCCAGATGTCAGATAAAACCCCACTTGTGTAAACCTGGGTTAGCAAATAACTCCGGGTAAAATAAACAGTTGTTGTTCTATACAAAAAAACATGGGTTACCAACTAAACATGGAATTTATTAGGAACGAGCTTTTACCCGCGACTTCGTCCGCATAAATTATATACCAGATTTTAAGTCAGATGATAAGCTATCAAACAAAAAAAGTTTCATCAAAATCGGTTCAGTAGTTTTTGCGTGATACTCGAACAAACAAACACCCAAACAAACAAACAAGACAGAGAAAAAATCCAAAAATTAGTGATTTGGAATCAGATACATCTAAAAAACATATCGTAATATTTTTTTTGTAAATATCTTCAATTTACAGACACACTTCTGTTACAGTTTTATAATAGTTTAGATAAACTTCACCCACGTCAACCCAGGTTGACGTGGGCTAAAGTGTGGTTTAAAGTAAGTACCAGAACCTAGTCTGGACTTGTATAATGATGACCAGACAAGGATATCGAATACGTACGTCTTACGACAGTTCTACTAGAACGGAATACAGCTACAAAATCAGCAAAGAGAGCCCTCAAGACCGGTCACTTAAATTAATTTTTGAACAATAAGAGGTGGGTATTAAATACGATATTCAATATAGCCAATACATTTTTATAATGCCACTTTTGACTTTTAGGAATTTGTCCGACGGACAGATATGACCTCTAAGCCTCAATTTTGAATTTAATATGGACTTTATGTCCGCCGTGTGCGTTATCTTATACAGGGTGTAACAAAACACCCTAGTAATACTTAAGGGGGTGCTTCAGACCATCAATCTGAACAACTTTCACTAAGGAACCAACGTCGAGAAAAAATTAAAAATATCTGCCGTCCCATACATTTGAGTCGAGACGGTACTGGTTGCAGTTTTGTATGAAAGCGATTTCGATGTTGACTCCATAGTGAAAGTTGTTCAGATTGATGGTCTGAAACACCCCCTTAATTATTACTAGGGTGTTTTTTTACACCCTGTAGAGCCGGCGCACGCTTGGCGAAACGAAACACAGCAAAATTAATTTTCGATGTTATTTCAACGTAAGCAAAGTCTATAATAGTTTTGGCAGAGAAAAATGCCAGGCGTGCGCCGACCCGCCTCCATACCTTCTATTTTCGCGAACAATGTGTTCGACAGACGTCGGTCGTAAAATGGCGTTAATTGTCAACCATAACACCATGCAATAAGGTTTATTTTCAAATAGTGGCATATAAAAAAGTATAGGCTTTAAAACAGCAATAGGACTAATAAATTAATTTATACATAACATAATAATATCAATAAATTCTAATTTTATTTTCTATTCTCCATACAATTAGGTTTAATTTCATTTCAGGGCTGTTTTCATACAATTCATCATGTTTTCTTCAGCCTAAATACGTCGCAATATGATTATACAATCGTTATACAGCTTGCATTCACTATAAATTTTCCTATTATTTTTGCCACTCTAAATTATACCCTCATACTTAGCACTTTAGCTACTATTTCAGAGTGGCTATTTTTGACAATAGGCATTATATCAATATGATAAACTTAAGATTTAAACAAGAAACTAACATAACTCTTGAATTGCTACCATGAAACTGGAAGAAAAACGAAGGAAAATCTGTCAGAATGTTGTCAAAGAAAAATATACCGTATATCTTCGCAATAAAACCTAAAGTCCGACGTCGGACCTAAATAATTCTCTCGTTCACACTTTTAAACATAAATTGTTTGAAGTTAGTTTTTTATTTAGATCTTGTCATCAACATTTATACGTTCGAAAACGGCCCCCAAACATTTAGGGCTGTCCAAAAATGACATAAAAGCTGGGATTTTTTTTAGCGCATATGTATATTAACATAATCGCTAAAGCAATAACGTCGTTAGTGACGCGCTTTAAGGTCTATTTTGATTTAGACAGCCACATTGGCCTCGATTCGGACTGTGCCACGACATAACATAAAAACGCTTTAAATAAGATGGCGTACATTATGATGGCACCTTATTTTGGGCGTGTAACGTCACTTTGACAGCACTAAAGTCAGCTGTTGGTTTTCTGTCCCTTTTCTTAATCTTATTTTAGAAAGTGACAGGAATAAATTTAGTTAAGTTGAGTCGTGGCACAGTCCGAATCGGTACCATTACGTGTTTAAAATCGATCATGATTTTATTTTGATATAGATTTCATTTTCCTCAAGCCCACAATACAGGTACTTTTAATATCAAACAAGTAATAAATCGCCGAAGCATTAAAAATATTGCCTAATACAAAACTTCTTAGGGTAGAACCTCATCTGGCAGCACCGCATCGCACTTTTCCGTCGCTCCATCCTTTTCTGTCACTCAGGAACGTCATTTGCTAGAGCAAATAAGATAGCGGGAACACGACCGCACGCGGCAGTATTGCGACCTTGCTCGATCTAGCCCATGACGTTCTTGAGCCACAGAAAAGGATAGAGCGTGAAAAATGCGATGCGGTGCTGCCAAGTTAGGTTCAACACTTATGCTTCTCCACACATTCACGCGAAGTTAGGTAAGCAAGTTGTACATTGATGCTTCTAGAAAGTTTACTAATTAACAATCACTTTACAGACCAGTCGATGTACAGTGCACTCTCCTAAGCTTGCGTAAGCGCGAGGAATTACAGGTCGCGCGAAACTTCTTATTCGCTCTGAAGTTGGCGTTATCGATGCGCAGAAGCTAATTTGCCATAAAAAAAAGGCCTCCGTCACTCGACCGTCGTAGGTATACATACCGAGATAAGTAACTATGACGATGCGCTTGCTTTATTTCTGCCACTCACGCCAGACGGCAACGTCATATACGTCGCGCGCTGTTCAGAGTAATAACAATGCTGTGGTAAGCTTCACTAGGTACATTTTTGCGCGTACAATTAAAGCTTGAGAATTTATTGTTTTTTATGGAAGTGATGTATCTGTTACGATAATCTAACGCCTTACTAGTAATCTAACGCCTTTTTGACGCGTAAGGTCTATCTACGACTTGTATATTTTATCTGCGCAATGATATAACTAACTTCAGAGTGGTGGAAGTTTAGGCGCGACCGTATTAAACTGGCCATAAGCAAAAAACATTTCCTTTTTAATACGAAGATATCGTATTTCATTCAACCTTTATACCAGTTCGTATTGCCCTCACAGAGGGATTTCCGTACACTTTTATTTTTAGTTTCTGTCTCATAGACAAAATAGTCTACTATGTAGTTCCATAGCAAATGTATTTCTGCTCACAGAACCGGGTACTGAATAAACATAGCTCTACTTATATTGGTCACTTTACTAAAGAATGTGAGAAAGAAAAACCAAATTAAATAAATCTAATTGCATTTAGTATAGAAAGTCCAACAATTTTTTTGCGATTATACACCACTAGTTTTTAATTACCAACATAACTTTAAGGGTGTATTCAGACCATGAATCTGAACAACTTTCCCAAAGAAACATGGGTCGAAAAACGAGAAAATTTTTTGGACCTCCCGTCTCATAGAAAATCGATCGGCCGATCCGCACTTTTGTATGAAAGGTCCAAAAAAATTTCTCATTTTTCGACCCATGTTTCTTTGGGAAAGTTGTTTAGATTCATGGTCTGAATATACCCTTAAAGTTATGTTAGTAATAAAAACTAGTGGTGTATTGGTTTCTTAGGGAAAGTTGTTCAGATCATGGGTAAAATCACCCCTTAAAGTAATGCAACTGTTTACCCTAAACCCCTTTATACGCCTTGAAATTAAGGCAAGTAGGTTTCCTCAATGTTTTTCTTCATTAAAAATCCAGTTTGGGGCCATAGGTTCAGGCGAATATTTTCTATGAGAAACGCGGAATTGCCCAGCCCTCCGAAAAGTGCGTGCGTCGTATTTTCGATTAAAAAGAATGAAAGTACTTTTTATATATTTTATTTATGATTTCACTAGAGTAAGTAAAATAACTTTGTGAGTAAAATTCCAGTAAATATGTTTAAAAGTTATTCTAGTTTGAGAAAATAATATTAAAATGCGTAATTTTCTTCACTTTTAGAAAAGAAATTCTAGCGTGTGGAGTAATTTTAATCGTTTATTCAATTTATGAGTTCACTAGATAAACTATCCAAGAATACTGGGTATTTTTTTGGTTTCGCTAACTTGTCTAAATCTTGTAGAAAATAGGAAAATAAGAGACCCCTTCCGGGTAATTCCGGGACATATGGCCCCTTTACAACTTATAAAGATTACATCGAAGATTGTAATAGTCAGGAGCAATATACAAGCGTGCTACAAAATAGTATCACAAGTGTTACCGCCTTTAAAATAAATAAAAAAATACTATCACGCTGTCAAGATAACTTGGCACATGTAATAGCAGGGGTTCTCTTTCACTCGCGTATATTAGAAGCCAGAGCGACAGGGATTGCCTGCTTTGCCAGAAGCCAAGATAATTTGAACATGTTACTATAAGAACCGTGTACCGGGTTCAAATACGAAGGGGTCGAATAAACTGGACATGTCTTTATTGAAATAGCAAGACCAATATAAAGAGAGCTACGTTGATTTATACATTAACAAAAATAAATATTGTCACACTTTCGGAATGTTTATCCTTCATCTGTTTGTCATGACATTAGCCTTGTTTGCAAACAAAACTAAGCCTTATGTCTATATACTTAACACCTTATATGCATTGTGATTACCACAATTCGTTGCGTTTGCTATAGTAATGATATTTATTGTCCGTTTAAAAGTTTTATATCCACTAGGGAATCTTATGCGAAGTTAATTGTAGATGGAGCCTCTGAAATACATATAGTAAACAGAACTAGACCTTCTGTATAAATCTAAATACCATCAAATTTGAAAACGAGAAAAGGTCACAAAAGTTGCTCGAACACCAAATACAGGGTGAAATTGATATCATCGGCATCCTTTTAAACTAAGAGTCTCCCCATCAAACTGAACAACTTTTACTATGGGAGCAAACCGATCGAAGCAAAAAAAATCTGCTGTTGCATACAGTTAGAGTAGACATTGCAGTATGTTGCATGTTGTTTTGTTTGCATTGTATGGAACAGCAGATTTTTTAGTTGCTCCGATCGATTTGCTCCCATAGTAAAAGTTGTTCAGTTTGATGGGTAGACTCTTAGTTTAAAAGGATGCTAATGATATCAATTTCACCCTTTATGTGCGAGAGACGTTTCAGTTCTCTTATGACGTGATCGAGCTTACACGCTATTGGTGGATCATTTCCTCAACGCCGTCTCGTGGCCAGCCGGCTAGAGATAGTGGGCAATGCCTATCACCTAACCCTGCGCCTAAGCGCTCTCACAGACGAGCGACACTTTGCTGTCGCCTGGTGTCGCGGAGCGCGACGCTCTGCGACCCACCACGACAGCAAAGTGTCGCTCATCTGTAAGAGCCCTAAAATAGCGCGCGAAATTATATTGACGAATCAGAAAGTGCCACGCGCACGCCTTAAATCCCTTGCCGCTATTTGCTAATAGTTTTCGAGCGCTTCACACCAGTGCAGGCCTAGCAAGCCACCCCCGTCAAACCGAGAAGTGCTACATCTCGATTTTTGTCTACTGTCTTTCTTATATTGCGCATGCCAAAATGAGCGCACATGACGGTTTTCTCGTTTTGTCGCATTGTCTAGCTAGCCCTAAATCAAAGCGTCCGTCAGTCTGCTATTCGACTTAGAGCGTGATAGAACCTGCTATTCGACTTAGAGCGTGATAGAGAAAGATTTAGTAGCACCCGATTTTGCACCCTTTGACTACCGCGCATGATTTAATTTTAATGACTTCTGGTTTTGACGGGGAATCTGGTCTGGTCTGCGCAAACGAAGATTGACGAGAGGACAAATTTTCTCGGTCCCCTAAAGCGCGGAGTGCGACGGTATCAGAAGTTAGTAAAGATCAGTAAGTGTCCATTCTGTACGTAGTACCTACACCTATTCAGTCCGTACACAAGTGCTAGCTGAACCGCAGTCTCTTGGCCGGCGGCGGGTGTCACATCTCCAGGGAGACGCCCGCGCCGCCGAGCCTGGTCTCCTTGACCCTGAACCCGTTCTCCAGCAGCTGCCCGGAGAGGGAGTCCACTGTCGACCGCGGGCACGACGGCGGGATCAACACCATCGCGTAACTGCGGAGAGATATCATATTTAAGTGAAAATAAAAAAATCATGTTAATATTTTTCATGTATACGTACATACAGGGTCCTTTTTAAAAAGCTGTCGGTGTTTAAAGGGGATGATGGGGTGACCAGCTCCTTAAAAAACCGTTAGCATATTAGGAAGGGGAAGGACAGTGTATATATCTATCTATACAGGGTGTAAGTGACAGCCTAGCAAATACTGAAACAATGAATTCAGACCATCAAACTGAACAACTTTCACTATGGAGTCACCCCTAGGAAGCGCAAAAAAAAAGTCTGCTGCTCCAATACAAAACAGTCTACCTACTTGACACAGGAGTCGCGTGGCTAGAGGGCTCTCGAGTGGACGTCTGTCGTTGGCTCGCGATTTAGGTAGCCAGTCGGCTCCGCCATTTTATGGCGGTTTCGAGTGTGTGTTTTTGTATAAAAACAGGGCTTTGAGATCGCCATATCCAATTACTATAATTAAAATTTTAAATAATTTTTTAATTTAATTTAATTTAATTTACCGTACAACGTCAAGCACTAATTGCTCTTTTTAAACTAGATATTGGCAAAATCCACCAAGGAAACGCCATTAAACAAAAATAGAATATAATACTTGACCCAATATGAAGCAGCCGATTTTTTTTTTTGCGTTTCCTGCGGTTGGCTCCATTAGTGAAAGTTATTCAGTTTGATGGTCTGCATTCACCGTTTCTGTATTTGCTAGGCTGTCACTTACAACCTGTATATACACTTTACAATATTGTATCCTGTTAGTTATTACAAAAGGATTAACAACATACATGTTTAAGAGCCGGCGCACACCTGGCGAAGCGTAGAGGAGAAACATTTTTCACTGTCAAACGACGCGACGACTTTGCTTGCGTTGAAATAACATCAAAAATCCATTAACATAACTTTCGCCTAAAGTCGTTTCGATGCTCCCGGGGACTATTAGTTTTGTTAATTAATTATCTGTGTTATCTCAACGCAATCAAATGGTTTTGCAGTGAACAATACTCTGCGCTGCGCTTCGCCAGGTGTGCGCCGACCTTATGGTATGAATTGCGTGTAACTTAATAAATAAATAGAAACTGTATCATGCGATATGGCATGCTGATTTCTAACACGAAACAAGAATCGAAACTAGACCTCATGCTATGGGAGGCAGTGGTTCATGTGCCAGAGGTCCTGTAGTAGTGTAATATAGCTCACCCTCCGCCGCCCGCGCCGGTCAGCTTGCAGGCGAGCCCGCGCGCGCGCGCCGCCGCCCTGATCACCTCCAGCGAGGGGTGCGACACGCCCAGCGCCGCCAGCAGGCAGTGGTTCATATCCCAGAGCTCCTGCAATACACAACACTATATTAAGTATCGAATCTTATCACATGGACAGCATGCAAATGTTTCCTCACGATGTTTTCCTTCACCGAAAAGCCAGTGGCGTTACAAATCGTACATAGATTCCGAAAAACTCATTGGTACGAGTCGGCCTGGACGGGGATCGAACCATCGCCTCCTGCACAGCAGGCAAGGTTACTCGCCACTGGACCACCACGGCTTTTGGCTTTACAAGTGGCGACGGGCTCACTCCCCGTCACACTGGACAGAGTTTCGGTACTACTGGTGAAACGTGGATGTTCTGAAGTTTCAGAACATCTCTGACTACCCCCTCGAGGAATATAGTCGTGAATGTATGATACGATGATCTTATCACATCATACAAGGATGCCTGTCTGATCTGTAGTGCTGGTGCAGATTGCTCCCAATATCCTGGTCTGAACGCCGCACAAATGAGTCCATCCTCGATGTGAAACACCAAGACGAGGATCTCGACCTTCTGTATGCTACGAGTCCTTAAATTCTTTGGGCTTACGGTCAGGAGATCAGATTATTTATTAGCCTACTTCATCCTACTGCTGGGCAAAGGCTTCTCCCTTGCTCTTCCACTCGTTCCTATTTTGGGCAACCTCAGACCATTGGTCGTCAAATTTATCCAGGTCATCCCGCCACCTCTTCCTGGGTCGACCTGGACGCCGCCGACCGTTTTCAGGGATCCAGGGCATGATGGTTTTTGCCCATCTCTCAGGATGCGTCCGACAGACATGACCGGTCCACTCCCATTTAAGTTTGGCGCTTTTCTCTCCGGCCGGCAACTATTTGAGTTTTGGAGCGCAACGTGGTGGTGCAAAAATATAAAATACTTACTGCTAAATGTTGATAATCAGCCTCTGTATCAGGTTCACACTTGCCACTGAAAAGTTTTTCCAAAACCTGCGAACAAATTATAATAATTTATATTTGAATGTGCATAGTTCATTTTAAGATCTGCTATACACATTTTACTGGGCAGTAAACGCAATATAACTATAATTTATCGTATTTAGATGTTTGGATAGCGCGATAATTTCTGTAAGAAAACTGGAAGATCAAGAAGAGACTGGATCAGAGTTCGTAAGGATAATCAAATCACTGACCATTGCTGGGCAAATGCCTCCCTCTTTATCTTCCATGCATATCTGTACTGAGCGGCATCCATCCTACGTCGAAAGTATCCAAGAAAATAATCTGGATATATACAAACCCTAGTGAAACGTGTGTTCTGAGGTTTCAGAATATCTCTGTCTCAATATATTCCCCGAGGGGGTACCCTCGGGGAATATATTCGTCAGTATATGTTACGCTGCTATATTTTCAAACCCTGGACTGGATGCAAGAAGCATATGACCGAGCACGTATATTGCGTAAGGCCTATGTCCAGTAGTGAACCAGTACTACCTTTTTTATGAGCTTTTGAAGGACCATTTTTATGGCATCCATTATACTGACTCTCTCACCTGCGTGGCAGTGTGTGCGACGTGGTCGCAGGCCTCCATGATGTGGTCGACGGCGCCCATGTTCCGCTGGCGCAGGGCCGCCACGTTGACGACCAGGGCGCGGGTCTCTCGGGACACTCGCGTGTCTACTAGTAGGACCCGTAGTTCCATCTTGATATCTAGGTGGCGGGGTTTGCTGCCTTTCTTGAATGACACCAGGGAACCAAATGTGCAAGCCGCGTTGTCTATTCCTGAAGAAGTCCGTTTTTAGGGTTAATATAGGTACATGGAGGAAACCATAAAGTTATTATACCTGTCGGAATAGAGTAACTGACATGAGTTGTCAAATGAAACCGTTTTTTGTGCATTTGTCGGCACTTATCGGCACCCTAAAACTTCGAATTCTGTGTATAATTGTGAATCTAACGTGAAATCGTAGGTAATTTAATGAAATAGTGTTAGTATATTTCACAAAATAATCTACGACTTCACTTTAGATTCACTAATTATTCACAGAGCACGAATATTTACCCAGTCGATTGTGCTGACAAGTTCCCAAAAACGGTTCTATTGCCTCGCGTCACGTATCTCTTTCTATTATACAGTGGCGCCGCTAGGTACATCTCGCTCTCTCAGCTGTCAGTTCCTCTATATGATACCTTTATGGAGGAAACTTAAAAAGACAGAAAAGAAATCAATTCTACGCGGACGATCGGCACTATATTTTGAGAGCCAAAAATAGCTTTTTATTTTTAGTAATAAAAAATTTTGGTTAGATCTTTGTATTTTAAATGCACTACGAGAACTCCGAAGTATCAATTTTCCTTAGTTTAGAAGTTATGCATTTATTTAAAACAATTATTTCATTCCCAGGAAATCGAAAAAAAATTATATTTTAGAAAACTTGTTGCGCAAGAATATTTTACGACAAGATTTTAATTAAAAAATATATAATTTATATCTATTTCTACAAAAGCACTTACCAGAAGGAAATCCATGCATAATCTTCTCACAATTAAAAGCCCATTCCGATATTATCTCCTTCTCCTTCAAATCGAATTCCTCCGAACTCTGATCATAAAACACATCGAAATGTCCCGAGGAACTCTTCAACTTCACCAGCTGTATCAACGCACCGGCCAGGCAGACCGCGAACGACGCAGAGCTTCCAGTCCCAGCACCAATTGTCAACTCTGATCCCATGGAAATATCCATAGCCTTAACCTGCAGATTGGTACTACCGAATATACCAGAAAACACATACAGGAAACTCCGTAAGGAATTCTTTTGGTTGCTCTGTAAGCTGTCGAAGTTTGGCTTGATTACGTGGAGAAATTCGTCTACTTTTCTTAGAAGGTGCTCGTGGTCTATCTTGTCAGGGAGTCGCCAACTGAATTTGCCTGTTATTCCAGGGGCTAGTTGTGGGTGAAAGAGGTTTGCTACTGTAGGCGCTATGGGTATGGTTTCCTGGAGGTCCACGCATGGTAGGTGTATGTTGACCACTGGTTCGTTGGGAGAATTTACTTCCTGGAATAGGGATTGAGTTTTAGTGGAATTGTTGTTAAATATATGGTTGTAAATCTTAATCCGGCAGTATGCTGAAATATGATTTAATATGATTGCAGCAATATAGCAGCTCCAAAAAAAACAATGACAATCAAGATTCTCTTCTTAATAAATTAAACACACAAATAAAACAAAAAGTTTTTTAGAAAATATCCGAGTAGCCCTTCGAGGATAAAAATGATTTCCCATGCAAAATGACAATAAACAAAAAGTACAATACAATTATTGTAAAATAGTATAACATTAGTAACATGCATTTGTAGATTATAGACACAAGCAAGAGCGACGCAAAAGAAAAACCACAGCCCTTGTTTCCCAAAAACTTAAAACCAGCGCAAAAAGTTTAAATAATAATTAGGTACACGTTACACTACTCGGCAACCAGCTTGACCAATAGGTTGGGGGTGAGGGGTGTGCGCAGTAGCGCTTTCCCCTACAAATTTTGTTCTGCGCAGTCAAAGTTTTTATACGAAGTAGTTTTCCGGCTATAATACAGTTTTTTCCCCTAGAAGTTTTAAGTACTACATATATAGGAGGTGGCGAAAACGGTCAAATATCAAGTGCTGGACAGTGGATAGTAGCAGCTTTGTGACTTTGATTACCAATTTAAGATGAGCTATAGCGTTTGACTTTTTTTTTATTACTGATGGGTTTGCTCTAGTAGTATAACCAGAACCCTTTCGTTTCGTACAAATATATTGACTTACCATTTGTGGTACTACGATTAAGATTTAGGCTTAGACAATTTAATAGGGACGAATTACGCATGTCATTGTACTAAGAAACATTTCTGCCACTTTTTGCGGGGGGCGAGGAAACATGAAATCCGCAACTTTGGATTTTATTCCCTATAAGTTTAGATTCTAATTTTGAATGGTAAAAATCATGAAAAGTAGTCTCGTGTGAACCCCAAACGTTCTAAGATCAAAATTATTTTCGCTATTATAGGCTGTCTCGTTTAGTGATAAGGTATAAAATTGGGTGTAAATGCGCAAGATTAATAAAATTGATCTAATACCGTGGCAGAGGGGAAATGCTACCGCAAGGCGAGTCCCTATTAAATTGTCTAAGGATTTAGGGGACTAACAATCAAAGAACGGGATGGATTGGAAAATAGAAAGACCAGCCCAGCAGTTATATACAAAAAGGTTAAAGAATAGTAGGATAAAACAATAATAAAAAAAAGTATGTATTTTAAATATCCGATTTTTGTGTCTCAGTAAAGTTTTATTCTGGGGTCTTAACTCAAGCTTTTGGAAGACTTGCATGTGGACCCAGAGCAGTTGCAGAGTCCCAGAAAGGATATCCGGCACATAATACCAAAAAATGTATAACTGTCCTTCTATTTTTATTATGGACTATGGAACACTAGAAACTAACTGCAGGCATTCGTTTATTTTATAATGATTTATTCGTTTTTATCATTTTTATATCAAAAAAACATTGTGCTTGCAACACCTCCTACCAAACAACATTGACAGCCATTTTGGGGTTGCTGCTTTTTTATAATTTATTAATAATAATTGATTAAATAACTCGTTAAATAAAAATAAATGATACTATCTGAGTCGTTTTTATAAAACCCCATAATTTATTACACATTTGACTTCAATCAAAACTTTTATACATTTTAAGGTATTTTTTCAAGGGGAGCGGCGGTTGCCCTTTGAAAGTGTTTACAAAATCACCTAGGATAACTACATAAATATTACTATAAATAGAGTGAAAATTACAGGGTATTAGGGTAAACAGTTGCATTACTTTAAGGGGTGATTGTACCCATGATACTGAACAACTTTCCCAAAGAAACCTGTAGGAAATACGCGATTTTTTTTCAACTTTTCATACAAACGTTCGATCAGCTGATTGCATTTATGGAAAGACCAAATTTGTTTTTGAGAATTTCCTGTTGGTTTCTTAGGGAAAGTTGTTCAGTATCATGGGTACAATCACCCCTTAAAGTAATGCAACTGTTTACCCTAACACCCTGTAGTGACCAATATTCTATCTAGTAACATTATGGCCATAGGATAAAATTTTAATCTAGGTTTTATGCTGACACCAGATTCAAGAATAAAATGCAAAGCACTATATTAGAAGTTTTCTTATATTAACATCTAATGAAAATATACATTACCACATTTTAGAACATGTGCACCCAACATTTTTTAAAGATTGTCTAATAATTTTCTTAAAAAACCGTCAGCATATTAAGAAAGACCCTGTGTTGTAATCTTATGGGGGTGCTTCAGCCCATCAAACTGAACAACTTTTACTACGGAGCTAATTTCGAAATCGCGAAAAAAAAAATCTGGTATACCCAGTGAACGCAAATACAGACATCTGTATTTGCGTTCACTGGGTGTCCCATACATTTTAGTCGAGTCGATACTGCAGTTTTGTTATGGAACAACATTTCTCGGGATCGGGATTTCGATGTTGGCTCAATAGTGAAAGTTTTTCAGTTTGATGGTCTGAAGCCCTTAAGTATTACTAGGGTTTTTTGTTCAACCTAGAAAATAAAAATAGTAAAAAAATCGTTACCTTTATAACAATTGAGCTTCTGAGTCCAAGACTGACGGCTATAGCAGTTTTTCCGTATACAACAGCGTGCTCCCCATGCAAAATCACTTTGCCCGGCGCCGAAACGCTGACCGTATACAGATTGTCCATTGTGTTATACATTGTTCTCTCTTTAGGCTAGGTTTAACAAAAACTACAGTATTTTTTATATTACTTCATGGATTTAATGCGACATTATGATTTCCACTGTTCTACTGTTAAAGTTTTCTGCGTGAACGCATGTATACTCTTCAACTCTTCTTGAAGTACTGTGTTCACCAATCTGTGGAAGAAGTTAATATAGGTTAGAATTATGGAAATTTCTCTTGTAGTTTTATCTGAGATCGACGTTTGCAGTAAGTACAATAGAGTTTAGAATCTTTTCTTTTCGATTTAGGGTTTTTGCGTTTGACATTTTCCTTTTGTATTTCGGTTGTTATGATAATTCGATCTGTTAAGAGTGACGACTTTGGCAGAGATTGGAAGATACATTAGATTTCGATTCTTTTATTGTATTTGGTGATACACGAGTTACAATGTGCAATGTTAATTGCGCACTAAAACGTCAAAAATAGAAATTATTCTTGGTTCCCGACAGGCGACCATATTTATCTCGTGGGTTTAGTACCTACTACGCGACTAAGGGATACATTTTCTTATGTAGGTTATTAAACATAAGGGCATGGATTCGAATCCGCACGGACGACATTCTATGAACCAATGAGTTTTTCTAACTATAATATTGACTGCTCTCAAACAGTGAGGAAACCTGCATCCGCTGAAGAAGAAATTCTGATGCGCATGCGCACGCGTCGTGGACTGACGCTCATACCCTCCATGAGGCTAGGCCAGTGCCATGCTGTGGGACGTAAATGAAGATGATGATGATCGCAACTACCCTATCATCGTCTACTGCTGAACATAGGCATCTCCCAAGGCACGCCACAAAACACTATCCTCGGCCTTGCCAGTTACTCTCCGCTTCTTTAGGTCGCCGGCCTAATTATGTCTGATTTATTACATCGTGATCGTGAATGAAGCCATCAACCATCAAAAGCTACAAATCTTCAGCCAAGGAACCCTAAAATTAACAACATCCGTGACGCACTTCCAGGATGATTCGAGCGATAACTTCTTGCCTATTCACTCCATCGATCTAAGGCAGATAAAATGATAATGCTGTTATTTTTATCACTTTACCTACAAGATGACGGTATTCGTTACCCAGTCACGAGGCTTGTTAAGACGGTTTGAAAATACTCTGACAGTAAGGTAAAAAGTCTAAGAGCGAGATTCAAAGACGTTTTTTGTGTAGTCTGGGTAGTAAACCTAACATAAAGTATAGTATAGGGACTACCACTATACTTTATGTTTGGTTTATACTCTACAATCTTGCGCCCCGGATACTTTATGTCATTGGTATACCTAAGGTTGAAATTGAGAGTGGGTTAATTTTCTTGAAAAAAGTGGTGACATTTCGTACCTATTTTTTCGATCTTTAGGTTCAGTTCTTTAGGTTAGTTTTCTCGAAAATAGAGGTCACATTTTTTTACTGATATTGATCAGTCCTTAGGTTAGTTGCCGGTTTCAGGCCAATGTCGTAAGCTTATGGACTTTGACATTCAGGAGTTATCGTCTCTGAATCACACCCTAAGTTTACCTCCACCACTCCGCTCTGGGCCCGCATGGTAGAGTATGTCCAGTGAGCCTAGCATGCCGTCCCAGAAGAAACGATAAAGATAGAAATCTGCCTGTCTTTGTTACTTTACGCATGCCAAAATGAGACAGATTATAGTCATCCCGCTGGACTTCATTTCATTTCATTTCATTTCATTTATTTATTTGCATTCATATACATCAGCATAGGTATTATAAAATAGTTGCCAAAGTGGGTACATGAGCCCTGCAAGGGCATGGCAATATGTAGGTATATCTTGTCGTCTTATTACTAACAAAATTTAATTACATCGTTACAAATTTTACAAATACATGCTTTTTTTAAAATTTTCGAATTTATGTAAGGTTTATAATAATATTGTTTAATTACAAAATTACATAGGATTATCTTAAAAACAATGAATTTAATTTAACTAATATTCTTACAATATAATTATATGTCAAGTAGGTGGTAAAGTAATACATTTGTCATTTATATAGTCGTTTAATTTATAATAACATTTATTAACTAATATTTGTTTCAGACTTTTATTAAATTGCTTGTCATTGTCAAAAGTTTTAATAAAGTCAGGTAGCCTATTAAAGATTTTTACTGACATTGCGTGAGGACCCGAGTTATGTAATTCTAATTTTGAAAACGGCCTTATCAGTAGATTACCCTGTCTAGTTTTGTAACGACGGGGTAAGTCTCCTAATTTAGTATAAAAGTCTGGGTATTTACGCACAAATTTACAAGTTTCAAGTATATAAATCGATGTAAGGGTTAAGATTTTATGTTCTTTGAAGTATGGCACGCAACTATCAGTCTGTTTGATGTTAAATATAATACGAATACACTTTTTTTGTAGAACGAAAAGCTCGGGTACATTAGTGCTATTTCCCCACATAACTATGCCTTCATTGTCTAGTGTTGTGAGTAGTCGCTGTTGATCCTGGTTTACATGAGTTACAGTAGGATATAAGAGCCCGGTTACACGCTCAGTATTTCGACATTCTGGTCCATCAGTCTGGTCATGTTTATTTGATTTGAAGGGAAACTGATATACTGAAGCACCATGTTAGTCGGGTCAATCTCGAGTCAGTTTCCCTTCAAATCAAATATACATGACCAGACTGATGAAATACTGACCGTGTAACCTCCCTCTAACTGCCTCCGTGGTCTAATGGTTAAGAGCATTGGGCCCTCGACACGGAGGTCGTGTGTTCGATTCCCACGGGGGACTCCTAGTGATATATCACTTTGTGCGTTTTTCCCCAGTTGGTTAGGACATTGCAGGCTGAATCACCTGATTCTCTGAAAAGAAAAATAATTCCGTGCACGTTAAGCCGTTGGTCCCGGCTACTATCTCTGGTGGTAGATGACTACTAAGTCGTTACATAAAAACCTCGACAGAGGCCGTAAGGCGGCCTGAAAAAACTCTGACACCAGGGCTCTGTCCACACGATAAGAAGAAGAAGAAGTAGGAATGTGTGGTTAATGGTTGTTCTGTTTGACGAGTAGAATGGCATTGTTTAAGTTTCCGCACAGACTAAAAGATTATCCTGTATAGGTACCTACTTGATCATATCATGTTCAAACGCTAAAATGCCTTATTTGATTTAATTGGTCAATATTTGAACTTGGTTAGATTCAATATTAGTTAGCCTTGACAAATATCCGGTTCATCTTTACATTTAAAGCGTGATTAGGTTTCAGAAAACGTCACGATATTGATTCATACTGTGACTGCTGTCAGAATGTGAAAGACGTGGTGAAACCTGCACCATTTGAAGAAGAAACATTGATGCGTATTCGAAGTCTATCAAACCGCATTGGGCAAACCCCAGTAGTCAAGCAAGATGATGGTTGAATTAAAAACTCGATGAAAGTATTTTTATTCATCATCAGTCTTTAATCGTCCACTGCAGGACACAGGCCTACCCTCAGGGAGGGTGTATGTGCGTTAGTCTACCACGCGAGCAAAGAAAATATACACTACGCGAAAAGAAGCGACACTCATGCATGTGTGCTCGTAAAAGCGCTCGCGGCTATGTGTGCGGTTCGGCGGCGAGCGCGGGTAGGAACGCAGGTTGCGAGCGGGTGGGACGTCATGTCAATGACGGCCGAATCCCAAGGATGTTCTCGCTCGCTCGACTCAGTGGACGACGCGAGTAGGTACGCGACTTTATTGTCACGTGCGGAAACATGTCATGTCTAGTTTATTGTTGTGTTTCCTACCTGCCTACTCATACTTAACGTCCTTTAAAACAGTTAATTCAAAATGTAGGTATTTTAATTTTGAATATTGATCACGCCCCCTAGGTACTCTTTCCCGATAATACCCACCTACAAACTCGATTTAAAAAAATACACTACCTAGGTACCTGATTTGGATTATAATAATTGATCGTTACATTTGCTACCTACACTTATATTATGGGTATCGAGCATGACGTGAAATTGACACTACAATACTAACTGCAATGATAATACATTATATTTACTTTACGTAAATTAAATATCACCTAGGTAGGTAGATACATATGTATTTTTCGTTTTCGGAAGGTATCGACCATATCGCATACTCGCGCCGGCCCAAGGTCACCGGAGCGGGATCTTTCACGTACACGCAGTGTCATGGCTGTGACGCGAGCCCAATGTGGATTGGTAGACTTCACATACGCATCAGAATTTCTTCTTCAGTGTGCAGGTTTCCTCACGATGTTTTCCTTCACCGGTTGAGAGCAGTCCAGTATTACGTACATAAGTTAGAAAAACTCATTGAAACATAGCTTGTCGTCCATACGGATTCTCGTACAGAGTGTCCATACTTCTCCACAAAGCACAACTGAAAAAAATCTGCTGTTCCATACAAAACTGCAATCCTACTCACGACCCGAATTTATGGGTCATAGCATTATTTGTTTCGCGATTTCGATGGTGGTCCCATAAAGAAAGTTGTTCAGTGTGATTGTCTGATCATCCCCTTTACATAGTTTTAGGTGATTTTGACGGACCTTATAGGTATTAATGGCGACTTGCGCTCAGGACTACATACCTACCTATAAACCATTAACAAAAAACAAGTTCTTTTAACCAGATTCCTTTAGGTTTAAAAAAATTACGTCAATGGCCGTTTTACTACCCTGGCCTTTACCCTTGTTGAATACGTGCTTTTAAATCTTTATTTTAGTTTAACCGGCACTTTATTTTTGCAGAAAAGATCTTATCTTAACACCTATGGCTTTAGCATACAAAAATCAAGCTTTTAGTGATGTTTTAAATGTTCAAACATGTTAAAAAATTTGTTTTATTTCTTGTGACAATAACCCAAAGCGATAATTATGTTTTTAACACTTTTGCTTTCCTAGAACTACTTTAAATTTGTACCATAAAACCTCAGGCACTATACTGCCTTGTACAGTCACCGGCAGATATATCGTAGCAAACAAGGTGGTCAAATATTTCTAAGCAGTTCTAATTTTCAATAATTTCTTTACTCATAGTCAATCAAAAATATAGGAACGCCGAGAACATCAAATATATCGACGCAGTCATGGTAGCCATAAACATCTGAACAGTTTCGGATAAAAAAACCTTACTCCGTTGTTTTACATGTTAATTTTAAATAACATTGTAAAGAAATTATTGAAAATTCGCTGTTTACATATTTATGCCAAAATACACGTTTAGATATAATTGGTAACATTTACTGTAAATAATTTAATGAAAATTAGCACTGCTCAGAAATATTTGGACACCTTTTATGCTACGATATATCTGATTGCGACTGTACCTACTACAATTTAGTTACGAGTATCTACCTTCTCAAGTCTGCAGTCGTAGCAAAGTTAAATTTTAACACACGCACATCTTAGAATTTTAAAATGACAATGTGCAAATGGCTAGCCTTTCTTCCACAAAAATCATCATCATCATCTCAGCCGATAAATATCCATTGCTGGATATAGGCCTCCCCCAAGGATCGCCACAACGATCGTCCTGCGCTGCATCGTCCAACGGGTTCCCGCCGCCTTCACCAGGTCGTCGGTCCACCTTGTGGGCACGTTGCCTACACACTTTGCGCTTTTTTGGTACGCAGTCGCCACTCGAGAACTAGCAGGCCCTATCGGCCATGCCCAGCGCATTGCCACTTTACAATTCTTCGGGCTATGTCGGTTAACCTGGTTCTACTGCCGATCTCTTTATGTCAAGATTCGATCCTGCAAGGAAACCCCGAGTATAGCCCTCTCCATTGCCCCTTGGGTGGCTTTCAGCCTTTTTACTAAGCCTTTAACTACCTCCGTGGTCTAATATGGTTAAGACTTAGACTAATTATATCCGGACCGGCCTTGCGGTAGCATTTCCCCTCTGCCACGGTATTAGATCAATTAATCTAGCGCATTTACACCCAATTTTATACCTTATCACTAAACGAGACAGCCTATAATAGCGAAACAATAATTTCGAACTTAGAACGTTTGGGGTTTACACGAGACTACTTTTCATGATTTTGAACATTCAGAATTAGAATCTAAAGTCATAGGGAATAAAATCCAAAGTTTCGGATAACATGTTACCTCGCCCCCCGCAAAAAGTGGCAGAAAAGTTTGTTAGTAGAATGACACGTGGTTACGCGTCCCGATATAATTAGTCTAAGGGTTAAGAGAATTGGCTTGGCTCTCGACACGGAGGTCGTGGGTTCGATTCCCACGGGGGACACCTAGTGATATGTCACTTCGTGCGTTTTTCCCCAGTTGGTTAGGACATTGCAGGCTGAATCACCTCATTGTCTGAAAAAGAAAAATGATTCCGTGCTTCGGATGTCACGTTAAGCCGTTGGTCCCGGCTACTATCTCTGGTGGTAATAGTCGTTACATAAAAACCACGCCGGCCGTAAGGCCGCCATCAGAGGCCGTAAGGCGGTCTGAAAAAACTCTGACACAAGGGCTCTGCCCACACGATATGAAGAAGACAAAGCCTTTAGTGAGCGACATTGTCTCAGTTCCATACAAAAATGCTAGAGAAGAAAACGTAGGTACTCGCCTCATACGACAGACGCAGAATCAAATGGGATTTTCTTAATAGTTATAGCTGAAAGGAAATTAAGGAGAATAAATAACACAGACCTATGGCGGGCAAGAAGCGGCTTCCCCTGGAACTTATCAGAGACGATGAGGACAGAGAACTTAGCTCCGCACCCGTCGCTCTCATCTGTCACCTCCTGCGAACAAATGAGACAACACTATTATTTGGAGCTTCGTACTCAGGGTTACATGTGATTAGATTACAAAATACCAGCATCTACAGGGTCCTTCTTAATATGCTGACACTTTTTTAATGGGATGATCAGACCATTAAACTGAACAACTTTCTCTATGGGACCAATGTCGAAATCGCGAAAAAATAAACAGCTGTCCCATACAATTGGGCCGAGTAGGTTTGCTGTTTTGTATGGAAGGGCAGATTTTTTTTTTTTCGCGATTTCGATGTTGATGCCATCCAGAAAGTTGTTCAGTTTGACGGACTGATCATCCATTTAAAAAAGTGTCAGCATATTAAGAAGGACCCTATATATGTATTAAAATTAGGATACCACTGGAAGGCTAAGGCATATCCTGAACACCTCTTATAAAGTGAGTGCGAGTGAGAGAGGATGGAAGACAATGGCTGGGTCCATGGTACAATAATATACTGCGCCTGGTATTCTCTTCCGATGACGTGACTGACCACGTGACTGACACAAGCCTACGTCATCATACCCTTTTACCATGTTTAGCGGCCATTTTTTTGTGACGTTGGCTTGTGTCACTCTGGGAATAGAAGACCTTGTTTTTTTAGACTATGGCTGGGTCAATCTTCAGAACGTTTGAACGCCCTTATTATGGCAAAAACATCTGAACGCACGGAAGTTATCCCTAGTTGCAACAAGATCCATGTAGTAAGGGACACCAGAAAACGATTTTATTGAGTCAAGCATAGTCTGGCGCTCGGCGTACCAGAGCTCACACTCCCAAAGAATATGATGAGCGGTTTGTTCGAACTCGTTACCGTCAACCGAACATTCACATAAAGGTGACGCAACCAATTTAAAATAAAATACCTTTCCCTCAAAGTTACCATGTCTAGTCAGAAATCGAGCCCCGCAGTGATCCACCTCTAGCCACGCTTTGTCTAGCTAGTCTAGACGATCGCGAACAGATGGAAAAGATGCCGACCCTTTGTAGACCCTTGCCACCGTAGTTCCCAGTCTGATAAAAGTTCGTCAAAGATGTTGCATTCAAAGTTAAATTTTACTAAATCTACTTCGGTCGCGAGGTTTTAGAAAGTTATGACAAATTTTTCTTGAACGATAGTAATTGGCCGCGCGGCGTTGTAGTTAAAAGTTTTAAATGTTTATTTTTACTTTTGTAACACCTTGTAGATAGAGAAAGATAGAATAAAACCGGTCAATGCGAGTCGGGCTACTCGCGCACCGAGGGTTCCGTACCACACCACCACAGAACACAACATTATTAACATAGAAAAAAAACTTTTTTTGTCCGGGACCTTTAGCGCGAGACCGACTCACACTTGGCCGGTTTTTAGTATTTGTTGTTATTCTGTAGAGTTTGCTCTATAATCACACTAAGTTTGACGCTTGTATGTATTACCGTTTTTACTATAGAGCGTGAAGGTAAAACGTTGATAAAAACCAGTTTCTTGTTGAAAACCCCCCTTAATTTTTAACTTTCTGCCATTTTTATTATTTGTTAACAAATCCGGCGCAATAACGCATAATCTGAGAAAATTTCAACTATCTAGCTGTTACGGTTCAAAAGTTACAGCCCTAAATAGCTAGGACAGACGGACGGACGGACGGACGGACGGACGGACGGACAGACGGACAGACGGACGGACGGACGGACAACGTAGGCTTAGTAATAGGGTCCCGTTTTCACTCTTTGGGTACGGAACCCTAAAAATAAACTGAAGAAGGCCTGAATTTTATTCTTCGTCAAGACGAAAAGGGGGGGGGGGATTCGAGGGTGATTCAAGAATCACCCTTGGCTTTCCATTCTATTAAAATGTCGGAAGCTGGAATTTTCCTCACACTTGAAATAATTTATGTCACGCGAGTTTTATTAAGTGTTACATTGTTCACACGTGATGACTGATTGATTGACTGGTGACTTGATGTCAGTCTGCTCAAGGGTGCTATTGTAAAATGATTAAGGACCTATGAAGTTAACAAAGCCAAGACGAGCCAAAAAAGAAGCGGCGCACTACCGTACCTTTTCTTGAAGAGATTCGACGGATAATTTCGGTCTGGATAGTGAGCTCAAATTTTCAGGAAAGCATGTGGTCGTCACGTTAATAAAATGTACCAAATTTCCCTGCCCTGCTACTTTAGATTTTATTAATACGCAACGAAGTTTGCGTCATTTAATTTGTTTTATTGGAGTCGGTGTCAAGCGAAGCCACAAAATTACTGCAAGCCCAGTCGCGAATCGTACCGGCTTGACAACGACTTCGATAAAACAAATTGATTTTCTTATAGATTCGAACGTAAAAGTCATAGGCTGAAATATTTTCTTCCTTTTTTACTTTTGAAGTCGGTTTTTTTTTTTTTGTAAAAATTTGTTTTATTGGACCAAGATGAACTCAAGACAAGACTTGGCTTAAAATGAGATTCCATTACTTTTTAAGAGTAAAAGGGTTGTGAGTCTTCAGTGCTTACATGCTTACAGTGGGTACATGAAATATTTTTGACGGGTTATTTTATTTAATACTAGCGTTAACCCGCGACTTCGTCCGCACAAATTATATACCAGATTTTAAGTCAGATCATAACTAAGCTATCAAACAAAAAAAGTTGCATCAAAATCGGTTCCGTAGTTTTCGCGTGATGCGCGTTCAAACACACAAAGCAAAAAAAATCTTTTTTTAATTTACAGTTTTATAATAGTAGAGATGTTAAATTCATAAGGCTGTAGAAAATATGAGGAAGAATACAACTTTTCATAAAATTCTGAAATGATTAGGTAAGTAATTAAGTAGGTACTACCTATAGTAGGAAGTAAGGAATAGGTAGGCACCTATTTTTGATTGTATTTTTTACAACTGTTAAAAAAGTTAATTATATTTTTTTCTCCGTGTAATTTCAACTAAATAAATTAGCAGCAATTTCATTTTCAAAAATTTAAGATTTTTATGTTTTCATTAATGGTGTACCTATAGGTTTAGTTTGGGTTAAACTAGGTAGTAACGTAACGTAACGTAATATAATTAACATTTTTTCGTAAGTATATTTCGTAAGTATAAGTATGTGTTTATTTCACGTTTCAGGTGACAAATTTAGATGCCATTTTACCATTCTGAAGGTCATTTCTTAGGTAACCTTGTGATGACGTAAGTGCAAAACGTAAACTAAATATAAAATTACCCAACTTTTTAGCACATACGATTGCTAGTTAACTATATCATATTCCAATAGAACAGCCTGAAAATAACTTCAACGATTAAACCTGTTGATCTTAAAAACAAACGGACCGATTTTCACCTATAGCTGGACGGAATAAAATTCTATGAAATGAAATGAGATTTTATTTGCTAGCTAACTTGTAATAATAACAACCCTCTAGCGTAGCCCATTTTATTTGTTGACGATCTTACCACAGAGTTGCGACACTACCAGTGAGCGAATCATGGAAGTGCGACATCATCAAAGAGCGAATCACGGAAGTGCGACATCATCAAATAACGAATCACGGAAGTACGACGTCATCAGAGAGCGAATCACGGAAGTGCGACATCATCAAATAGCGAATCACGGAAGTGCGACATTATCAAAGAGCGAATCACGGAAGTGCGACATTATCAAAGAACGAATCACGGAAGTGCGACATTATCAAAGAACGAATCACGGAAGTGCGACATTATCATAGAACGAATCACGGAAGTGCGACATTATCAAAGAACGAATCACGGAAGTGCGACACACTAAATTGCGAATCACGGAAGTTCGACATCTCGGAAGTGCAAATACAGACTGTGTTTTTTTCAGTATAGACCTTGGCTTAGAGGGCTTGACGATTATGCATTTTCAAGAATATAATACAGGGTTTTACCGAAATACAGAGCAGTACAAATATAACAGGGCACGTAACATGGGTCTTCCAACATTACGTTTAGCGAAGGCTACTTGGCTCAGCATGACTCTCCTGGGCAAATGGTTTGTGTTCAATACGGTACAGTATTATTTTATTTGTGATACGGTGCACATTCCCGCGGTAAACTCTACGCCTCCTATGACGTGGTCCGATACGATCTTGAGCCTTTCCTATTGGAATAGGCTATAGGTACTGAACTTCGCCTTGTATCCTTGAGAGAAACGTGACAAATTGTTATCAATTTGAATCAATTTCACCTCAACGTCAATCAATGTCACGGTCCGCTCTATTGATTTATTACTATTAGTCTTTTATTAAACTGGAAGTTTACTTCAGTGCAAGGACTCCCATCCCAGTGACACTACCCTGAAGAAAATCGTTCAGTGGTTCATCACTACACAATATTCAAGATTTCTGAATAATGAAAAGCCAATATAAAAAGTACTACTTCAACATAATACAAAAAAGCTATTTTTTTATAATACTTTTATAACGTTTAAAATTACTTCATCGCCTCTGACAGCACCTGTAGATGCTGCGGTGCTTGGATGTAACTACTAAAAGCAAATAAAACCGGTCAAGTGCGAGTCGGGATAGTCGCGCACCGAGGGTTCCGTACCACACCACCACAACAGAACACTAAATTTTTAACTTAGAAAAAAAATTTTTTTTGTCCGGGACCTTTAGCGCAAGACCGACTCACACTTTGCCGGTTTTTAGTATTTGTTGTTGTTTTAGTTAGTTGTTTTAGTATTTGCTCTATAACAACACTAAGTTTGACGCTTGCATGTATTACCGTTTTTACGATAGAGCGTGAAGAAAAAACGCTGATAAAAACTAGTTTCTTGTGTGAGAACCCCCATTAATTTTTTACTTTTTGAAATTTTTATTATTTGTTAACGAATCCGCCGTAATAACACATAATCTGAGAAAAATTCAACTATCTAGCTATTACGGTTCAAAAGTTACAGCCCTGAATAGATAGGACAGACGGACGGACGGACGGACGGACGGACGGACGGACGGACGGACGGACAACGTAGGCTTAGTAATAGGGTCCCGTTTTCACCCTCTGGGTACGGAACCCTAAAAACGAAGGTTGTACTATAAGATGCAAATATTTTTTATTTTGCGCTAAAAGAACTAAAGTTGCAATTAGAATTATCTGGTTAGAATCATTTGTCTGACATTGACACGTAAAATATTGAAATGAAATCAAACAATAATGATACAGACTCACAAAACGCACAAACAGATTGAATAATTAATTATCCTTGCCCCTGTTACATAGTAAACTAAATACTTACGTATGTCGGATATTCGATCATCGAAGGATTTTATTGTGGAATCACGCGTTTTCTTGATTTACGGCCTGATGCCTAGGTTGTGAAACTACTATCGAAGCCCATCGCAGGTTCGGATCTTGCAAATTTTTGTGTGATGAATACGAATACGTGTACCCAAGGCTAGGATGGTTTTTTACCTAGCCTATTCAGTATCCCACTGCTGGGCAAACGACTCCACTTTTACTTTCCAATCATCTCTATTGTGTGCAACAACTGATCTACTTTCCAAGAAGGCTGTCGTGTCTCTCCGCCTTTTTCTGGGTCTGCTTTAACGCCAGCGACCATCCTGGGGAACCCAGTCTGTGGTTATTTTGGCCCATCTTTCAGAACGAATGCGACAGAAAGTCCGGCCCAGTTAGAACTGTAGACATAATAAATAACAGAGGTCCTCCAGTCTGACCTAGATATTAGATTATGACAGATTGGATGTCTTAAATGTAGGTCATTTCTGTTTTTTTGTCGGACGATCATCATTATTATTTTTTTTTTTTTTTATGTGTGATAGGTAAGCATTTGACCCCAATCTCACCTGATGTTGAGTGATGATGAGGCCGAAGATGTAGCATGCTTACCTAGAAAGATGCCTATTCACTCTCGCCTTGAAGAGGCCCAGGTTGTATTGCTCAGGGAACAGGTCCGCAGGCAGGGCATTCCACTCCTTAGCCGTGCGCATTATAAAAGAAGAAGCAAACTTCTTCGTGCGAATTGCTGGTAGGTCAACGACATAGGGGTGGAAACCCAGTCTGCGTCTCGTCCCCCGCAGATGAAAGGGAGACGGTGGTATCAGATCGTGTAATTCAGTCGCACACTCTCCGAAATGTATCCTATAAAAAACAGACAGACAGGCTACCTTGCGACGATGCTCAAGACTTTGTAGCTTCGCCACCGAGGTTGGATCACCTATGAGCTTCCTGGCACGCCTGTCGATTGAGTCCAGCGCGGCCAGCTGGTATTGGGCAGACCCGTCCCAGAGATGGCAGCAGTACTCCATACACGATCGGACATGTGCTTGATAAAGTTGTAGAAGCTGTCCCGGAGTAAAGTACCGTCTGACCTTCGAGAGGACGCCCAGTTTTTTCGCTGCGGTTTTCGCCATGGACTCAATGTACCGTCCGAAATTCAGATCGGACGATATGTTAATGCCAAGGAGCTCCAGGCGATCAGCTATCGGTATGGACACATTTCGGAAAGTCGGGGTCAAAGCGAAGGGACTCCGTTTGTATATGTATCCTCCGTTATAATATGGAACTAAAGTTTGAGTTTTAAATCCTATGTCTAAATCCATAAATTGGTGAAGATATTTTCATATACAGGGTTCTTCTTAATATGCTGACACTTTTTTAAGGGGATGATCAGACCATCAAACTGAACAACTTTTATGGCACCAACATCAAAATCGCAGTTTTGTATGGAAGAGCAAATTTTTTTGTCGCGATTTCGATGTTGGTGCCATAGAGAAAGTTGTTCAGTATGACGGTCTGATCATCCCGTTAAAAAAGTGTCAGCATATTACGAAGGACCCTATATTGTATATTCATCATACAAATATGGCTCGTTGCGGGATTTGAACCCGCAACCCTCTGTACAGTCGCCATCAGATATATCGTAGCATACAAGGTGTCCAAATATTTCTGAGCAGTGCTAATTTTCATTAAATTCTTTACGGTATATGTTACCAATTATATCTAAACGTGTATTTTGTCATAAATATCTGAACAGCGAATTTTCAATAATTTCTTTACAATGTTATTTAAAATTTAAATGTAAAACAACGGAGTAAGGTTTTTTTCTGAAACTGTTCAGATGTTTATGACCACCCTGAAGTGCGTCGATATATTATTTGATGTTCTAGGCGTTCCTATATTTTTGATTGCTTATGAGTAAAGAAATTATTGAAAATTAGAACTGCTTAGAAATATTTGACCACCTTGCTTGCTACGATATATCTGCTGGTGACTGTACTACATTAAACTGAACGCTAATTGAAACAAACATCGTGCTATGATAAAGATGAAATTCCAGTAAATCTGATCTTATCTACAAAGAAGACTTTTCCTAAATTTCCATGAGTAATACGCAATAAGATAATTACAAAGAAAGTACCAGGAAAAGTACTTTGTAATTAATATGGACTTAATTAACAGATGAATCACTGGTAGGATTTTAACGGTTTTGGCTAATTATATTACGATCGATTACGATTTGGGTACTATATTACGATCCTTATACAGGGTCCAACTTAATATGCTGACAGTTTTTAACCGACTTCAAAAAAGGAGGAGATTACTCAATTCGACCGTATATATATATATATATTTTTTTTTATGTTTGTTCGCGGATAACTTCGTCGTTTATGAACCGATTTTGATAATTCTTTTTTTGTTGGAAAGTAGGTATCCCGACGGTGGTACCATGATAAGGAAATCAGGATCTGATGATGTATCCCGGAGCTACACAATAGAACTTCCTCAAAACATCGGCGATTGAAAAATTCGCTTCATATCGTACCCTTTGCGTGTATAACTAATATCTTAGTGGAACTAATGAATTCACCACTGAAAATTGTGAAATAAAAAAAATTTTAACAAAAAATTAAAACCGCCTTCAAAAAAACTAAAAAGTTAAAAAATAATATTGCAGCCGATGACATTTTCGTTCGCATCATAAGAACATTAAATTGTTTTATCGAAGTCAGTGTCAAGCCAAACCAAAAAACAAATGCAAGCCCTGTTGCGAATCGTACTGGCTTGACAGCGACTCCGATAAAACAATTTAATGTTCTTATGATGCGAACGAAAAAGTCATCGGCTGCAATATCATTTTTTAACTTTTTAGTTTTTTTGAAGGCGGTTTTAATTTTTTGTTATTTAAGGGGATGATCAGACTATCAAACTGAACAATTTTCTCTATGGGACGTACATCGAAATCGCGAAAAAAAATCAGCAGTCCCATACATTTGGCTCGAGTAGGTTTGCAGTTTTGTATGGAAGTGCTGATATTTTTCGCGATTTCGATGTGGGTCCCATAGAGAAAGTTGTTCAGTTTGACTGTCTGATCATCGCCTTAAAAATTTTCAGCATATTAAGGACCCTGTATAATAAAATAAATCTATCTACTCTATTAAAAAAAAAAAAAAATTGTTTATTTAAATGTACACAAAAACAATAAAAAGAAAGTAATAGTTAGGTACCTATAACAGAAAATCTGTATTTGTATACATTTCAAAGACACTTCAAACAAGATTGACATGGGTTTCCACGATAGACACAGGGCCTGGAGTGTGTGGAAACCAATTCATTGAGCACATTACAGAGTAGAACTGCGGCATAGTACCAATTGTTAGTAAAACTATTTGTTACACTATAATTAATTATAATTGCAAAGATTTTAATAAACCTAATCATGAATCATATAATACTAAATACATACATAATAAAAATCCAACAAAACAGGAACAAAAATAATGGGGATGAGAGAGATTGTGAGTGTGTGTGTGTGTGTGTGTGTGTGTGTGTGTGTGTGTGTGTGTGTGTTTGTGAATGTCAAAAAAGTCATGCAACAACTCTTAAGAAAGCTTCAGTCTCGTCGTACGTCCAGGATCCCAAAAGGTCGAAAACCTTGGCTTTCGCTTCTCTTACAGAAGATTGTTGTATATTTGCAAGAAGTACGATTTTATTATAAACAAATGGAAAAATGAATGTCCTAAAGCGGTGCGCGAAAACAGTTTTAACTGGTTGTCGAGACAGTTTGAAAACCCTCTTCTTCAGCATAGATTCATAGTTGTCCGAGTTTAGAACCGATTTGTGCACATTAGCGGAGACCCTAAGGATGAAAAGTTTCCTCACCGACAGAACTCCACTTTCTTCATATAACAATTTGGTGGGATGTCGAAATGGCTTTCTCATCATTACCTTCAAAAGGGATCTTTGAGCTCTTTCTACTTTAATTAAGGTCGTAGTGGATGCGTTACCCCACACAAGAATGCAGTAGTTCAGTAGCGATTGGCACAATGCAATATAGACAGATTTCAACAAATCCCAGTCAGTTGTATCTCTGAGTAGCTTCATCGGGTAAATTAGCTTCCTAACTCTAGCCGACAGGGCCGCTATATGCTCGCTGAAGTTCAGTTTCTCATCTAAGATGATACCCAGATAACGAATCGAAGGACTTCTCAGGAAAGCATCACACTCACAATTAACGTCCGTGTCAGCGCCCTGAGAGGTGCAGTGGTGAATTTTTAAATTAAGATCAATTTTAGGGGTTGAAGCTTTTGTCTTGTGGAAGCATAGAAATTTAGATTTTGAGGTGTTGAGCGTTAGCAAATTGCACCCTAGCCACTCAGATATCTTTGCTATTCCTCTCTCAGCACTTTTGAGACACTCCTTCCACGACGGTCCATTAAAAATAACAGCAGTGTCATCAGCATAGCAGATGACGTCTGCTTTGGATGGTGTTATCATAGAAATGTCATTCATATAGACGAGGAACAGGGAGGGGCCAAGTATGCTACCCTGGGGAACACCGAAGGATACCGTGCGCAGGTCACTGCATCTCCCCTCAACTTTGACACATTGCTTTCTTTCGCACAAGTAGCTTTTGAACCATTCCAAGGCGCACCCTCTCACTCCAACGTTTTGCAGCTTGCTTAACAGAATTGGAATGGAAACTGTATCGAACGCCTTGGCAAGGTCCAGAAAGACGCCCATACAAGACTGTCCCTTATCAAGGTGATTCGAGACAGTTTCCGTGAGTAGGGATACGGCATCTTCCGTAGATCTGCCACGGCGAAAACCAAATTGTTGTTCGTTAAACAGGTGGTTTGCTTCCAGAAACTTGACTAGACGCCCATTAACAATTCTTTCGAGAATCTTTGAAAAAGCACCGAGAAGTGAGATTGGACGATAGTTACCCGGGCAGTCTTTTGCACCTCCCTTGTGTATAGGCGTTAAGGCAGCAACCTTCCACTCATCAGGGAAGATTCCTGAAGAAAGACTGAGGTTAATGATATGCGTGAGGGGCTCGACCAAGTGTTCTTTAGAACATTTTAGTATGCGGTTGGAAAAGCCATCAAAACCGGGAGCACTGGACGAGTTTAGTTGCATTATTATGCGCTGCACCTCAAAAACATCTGTAGGGTATAAAAAGAAAGAGTTGGTAGGTGATTCCTTTCCGATCGTTTTTGTGGCCAAAGATTCCTGCGTTTCATTCAGCTTTGTGAGAGTCTGATCTGCTAGAGTTTGACCCACAGTAGAGAAGAAGTCATTGCAGTGGTTCAGAGAATCCTCCGGAGTATTTTTTATATTAAGTAGCTCGGCAGAAATATTAGTTTTCCGGCTTGAGTGAGTTATTCGTTTGATGGTATTCCACAGCATCTTAGGGTTCTTTTTGTTTTCTTCGATCTCTTTGCGGTCGAAGTCTGCTTTAACTTTACGAAGCAATTTAACATTAAAATTCCTATAACGCTTGTAAACTAGTTTTTTAGTTTCATCATTCGGATGTTTGCGTGGAGTTTGTCTCTGTTCTTCGAGCACCTGAGTAGTCCAGGAGTCATCCATGGTTTCCTTATGATTTTGGACTTACCTGTTTTTATTACTTTAGTGTGCTTGTTTAAAATGTGAGAGATTTTTTCAGATAATATTTTTGTAGCTACTAGAGCGGAAGAGCTATTTATTACAGGCGACCAGTCAGACTCAGCCAGGTCAGCAACGATTGCAGGTAGGTTGGGTTTAGATATAAATCTCGCCTCCTGACTTTGTCTAGGAAGTTTACAGTTCAGGGCAATTATTGTTAGGTCATGATCTGTTGATCTGTCTGATCTGCAGGACACACTATTATTTACACTATTATTATTCTATACATATAATAAAAATTTTTAAAATTTTTGTCTGTTTGTCTGTCTGTCTGTTTGTGTGTTTGTTTGTGCGCGCATCACTTCAAAACGGCCAAACCGATTTGGATGGGATTTTCACTAAAGCATGGTGGCCTTTTCATGGTTAGGATTAACATTTAGGCTTTGTTTCATCGCAATCGAGTAACTCAATAATTAATCTTAATAAATATTCATAAATAACATCAACACAATACAGTTTATTAACGTCTTTCAAAATGTGCGAAAACACCGTTTTGTCAAGAATGACTAGACCGTAACATCTGAAATGTATAGCATTTACAACAATAGCATTGTTTTATGAACAACACCGCTCTATTTCAGTATCGCACCTGTTTGTAAACACTTAAAAAGTTGACTTTTAATAGCGCGCGAAATTATAGTGACCAAATTAGGATGTGCCACCTTCAATACCTTGCCGCTATTGGCTACTTGTTTTCGCGCCCTTTTCGCTGCTATCCGATTTTGCACCCTTTGATTACTAAACGACTTCGGGTTTTGTCGGGGGACTGCGCAAACCATAGATATAGTAACTAGATGAAACCATACCGTGGCCGCACATGAAACAGCAATAATGTGACTTTTGCATACAAAAAGTAGGTTTGTTTGGCAAGATGTCATCAACATTCCATAGGTTTGACAATGGTTTGACATCTTGCCAAACAAAAAAACCGGCCACGGTGACCGAAACAACAAATAATATTTCTGTCTTTTTTGTTTACATAAGTTTTTATAACTGGCTATCCCGCTCTCTCATTTCTTGGCTCCATCTTTCAGCTTAAGCGAAAAGTTTTTAATCTAAGGCGCAAACGAAGATTGACGAAGGTTATTATTTTCCTGGTCGTACTGTACCAATAACCACCCCACCCCACCACCCCTGTTCCTGGACCTGTACTGGCCATACAGCCTACACAAAAAGGTATAAAAGAGAGAGACGTTGTGTATGAAGATTATAGGCAGTCCGTCAGGGTCACTTTCGAAACGCGTCGGAATTTCGCATAATTATCAAAATAAGTCACATCAAGGTTTCAATTTCGTTGACCAGTATTTTTGAGGTCAATCGCTTTTGCCAAATCTCTGTGGTCATTTGGTGGACCGCGTTTTTTGAAATTTTAAATTGCATAGTTTGTATATTTTTTGTTATTTTTTTATTTTTTTTAATCAATACTACATACCTACATGTTAATTATGACCATAATGCAATTCGAAGTGATCAGAACTTTGCTACAACTACCAAATATACGTTTTATTTAATCTTGTAGCAAGGTTCACTTTCAATCAATCAATCAATCATTTATTTGTCGAATTATATCTTTATTCAAATGTAGAGTTCATCTTTCTGTCCATTGCGTATCACTAAAGAACAAAATTGTTATTTACGACTTAACATTTTTTTTTTCGCGTTTACAAAACGCGGTTGATACGAGTAGCTTAGTTACCTACGTTTTATCTATGAGTAAATAAATAAATTTTATTTTTTATTTTTTTAAGTAAACTCTAAACAGGCAAATTACCCGAACATTTTTCGTGTAACTTTTTTATAATAGGGGATCGGACAGTCCGGGAGAATTAGTCAAATTAGCGACTTTTAATAGAACGTCAAAACGCGCGCGACGTATGAAAAATTTTACTAAATACCCACAAGTGACGTCATCAACATTTAACTACTTTTTATAGTTCAACATGTTATTAAAAATATTATTTTAGCTTTAAAAAAGCTAAAAATGTGAATATAGCGGCATTTTCAAATGTTTTTTTTTACTTCTTAGTAAAAAACTAAAATATATTTTATGCAGTCGGCTCCCCTATTATTCAATTGTCTTGCGTTTGATATAAGTACCAGGTACTGGTATTTCATAAAAAAAAACTGTAACCACATTTTTTACATGTCAAAATCAGTATTCCTCCACACGTAACCATAGATAAATTAAAGTAGGCAAGATTGCTCACGTCAAACAAAGAACAAAGCTCTCGTAAAACTTATTATTGTCGCCGGTACCTCGTAGTTCGACTTATTATATTAGATGGCGTTACTATACTAGCTGAAGTCGCGCCTATAAGTGGAATACCTAGTACCATCTATCGAAAAATTTGATGAAACTCAACTTCGATGCAGGTGTGCGTAGACCTAAGATGACATAGGAGTGTGTGTGTCTTTTAGCTTCTCGAGTTGAAAGAAAGATTACATTCGCAATTTTATAAAGTAGGTAGGTAAGGTAGGTAAAAGGTACCTTATGAGTACACCTTGGCTTAGTGGTTAAAGTGTCTGCTTGATAATTCTTAATACAGCAGGGGTTTGTTTTTATGAATCACCACGACTTACCATGTTTTATCTACATACAAAAATTTACTCTGCTGCTGTTTACCGTTGAGGGTACTCCTCAACGGTAAACAGCATTGGCTTGATATTTTTCTGTTCACGTTCAGTTTTGATAGCAAAACAAATATTTAATCAGGATCTGGTGCAGTAGCAAGGAATGACTCCGTACGAGGGTACTCCTCAACGGTAAACAGCATTGACTCGCAATTTTCTTGTACACGTTCAATTTTGATAGGAAAACACACATTGAACCAGGATCTGATGCTGAGGCCAGTAATGTCTCCGTACGAGGGTACTCCTCAACGGTAAACAGCATTGGCTTGATTTTTTTTTGTTCGCGTTCAGTTTTGATAGCAAAACACATATACAACCAGGATCTGGTACTGAAGCCAGGGATGTCTTCGTACGGGGGTACTCCTCAACGGTAAACAGCATTGGCTTGATTTTTATCTCTTCCTGTTTAGTTTTGAAAGCAAAACACATATTGAACCAGGATCTGGTACTGAAGCCAGGGATGTCTTCGTACGAGGGTACTCCTCAACGGTAAACAGCATTGGCTTGATTTTTATCTCTTCCTGTTTAGTTTTGAAAGCAAAACACATATTGAACCAGGATCTGGTGCTGAAGCCAGGAATGTCTCCGTACGAGGGTACTCCTCAACGGTGAACAGGATTGTCTTGAAATTTTTTTGTTCACGTTCAGTTTTGATAACAAAACACATATTGAACCAGGATCTGGTGCTGAAGCCAGGTATGTCTCCGTACGAGGGTACTCCTCAACGGTAAACAGTATTGGCTTGCACTTTTTTTGTTCACGTTCAGTTTTGATAGCAAAACACATATTGAACCAGGATCTGGTGCTGAAGCCAGGGATGTCTTCGTACGAGGGTACTCCTCAACGGTAAACAGCATTGGCTTGATTTTTATCTCTTCCTGTTTAGTTTTGAAAGCAAAACACATATTTAACCAGGATCTGGTGCTGAAGCCAGGAATGTCTCCGTACGAGGGTACTCCTCAACGGTGAACAGGATTGTCTTGAAATTTTTTTGTTCACGTTCAGTTTTGATAACAAAACACATATTGAACCAGGATCTGGTGCTGAAGCCAGTAATGTCTCCGTACGAGGGTACTCCTCAACGGTAAACAGCATTGGCTTGCACTTTTTTTGTTCACGTTCAGTTTTGATAGCAAAACACATATTGAACCAGGATCTGGTGCTGAAGCCAGGGATGCCTTCGTACGAGGGTACTCCTCAACGGTAAACAGCATTGGCTTGATTTTTTTTTGTTCGCGTTCAGTTTTGATAGCAAAACACATATTCAACCAGGATCTGGTACTGAAGCCAGGGATGTCTTCGTACGAGGGTACTCCTCAACGGTAAACAGCATTGGCTTGATTTTTATTTCTTCCTGTTTAGTTTTGAAAGCAAAACACATATTTAACCAGGATCTGGTGCTGAAACCAGGAATGGTCCGTACGGAGGCACTCCTCAACTGTAAACGGTATATGCAAGTCAATACTGTTTACCGTTGAGGAGTGCCCTTGTACGAAGACATTCCTGGCTTCGGCATCAGATCCTGGTTAAATTTGTATTTTGCTATCAAAACTGAACGCGAATAAACAAAATTCAAGCCAACGCTGTTTACCGTTGAGGAGTACCCTCGTACGAAGACATCTGTGGCTTCGGCATCACATCCCGGTTAAATATGTGTTTTGCTATCAAAACTGAACGCGAACAAACAAAATTCAAGCCAACGCTGTTTACCGTTGAGGAGTACCCTCGTACGAAGACATCTCTGGCTTCGGCATCAGATCCTGGTTAAATATGTGTTTTGCTATCAAAACTGAACGCGAACAAACAAAATTCAAGCCAACGCTGTTTACCGTTGAGGAGTACCCTCGTACGGAGACATCTCTGGCTTCAGCATCAGATCCTGGTTAAATATGTGCTTTGCTATCAAAACTGAACGCGAACAAACAAAATTCAAGCCAACGCTGTTTACCGTTGAGGAGTACCCTCGTACGAAGACATCTCTGGCTTCGGCATCAGATCCTGGTTAAATATGTGTTTTGCTATCAAAACTGAACGCGAACAAACAAAATTCAAGCCAATGCTATTTACCGTTGAGGAGTACCCTCGTACGAAGACATCTCTGGCTTCGGGATCAGATCCTGGTTAAATATGTGTTTTGCTATTAAAACTGAACGCGAACAAACAAAATTCAAGCCAATGCTATTTACCGTTGAGGAGTACCCTCGTACGGAGACATTCTTGGCTTCAGCACCAGTTCCCGATTAAATAATGTATTTTTCAACAAGAATTTACAAGAATAAAAAAAAATCAAGCCCACGCTCTTTACCGTTGAGGAGTACCATCGTACGGAGACATTCCTGTCTACAGCACCAGATCCTGGTTAAATATGTTTTGCTATCAAAACTGAACGTGTAGGGAACAGGGCGGGTTGGGCGTTAGTCCACCACGCGTTAAAATATTTTATTCATTGATATTTTCTTTTTTAAATGTGTGAGTATATACGCAAGCTTAACAATTTCAAATTTAGTTTTTTTTTCAATAGCCTGGAGTATGATTTTTGAATCTCATTCGGTGAGTTCAGCAGTTGAAAATGTCAAAATTACTATGGAGATAAGTATCTTTCTACTGCTGATTTGACTTTCAAAAATCGCACTCCTGGAGTATGATTTTTTAATGTCAAATCAGCAGTAGAAAGATGCACGTCTCCATAGTAATTTTGACATTTTCAACTGCTGAACTCAGCAAATGAGATTCAAAAATCGCACTCCTAGCAATCTTGTTTAGTATGAATTTTGAAATGTGCGCCATCTACCGGAATTCTCTATAACTGCATGCTACTCCCGCTTAGTATTATATCGTATTGTAGATCAATGAAAAAAATGTAAAAAAACCTGCTTATGAAATTGCTATTTTCAATGTGATGTTATGAAAATAATATATTATTGTTGCTCAAAATAAATAAATATGATGAACCAGAACAGTAAAATGCGATATTTCGTCGATTTCAGACAAATTTTACTTCTAGCGGACCAAGTAATGCCATCTAGTGACATTTTAAAAATTATTGTGAGTTATACAAGGAAATAGCATTCTATGCTTTTCCATCTTCTTTGACGTAACGAATAAAAAAAGAAGAACCGTAACCAAAGAAGATGGAAAAGCATAGAATGCTATTTCCTTGTATAACTCACAATAATTTTTAAAATGTCACTAGATGGCATTACTTGGTCCGCTAGAAGTAAAATTTGTCTGAAATCGACGAAATATCGCATTTTACTGTTCTGGTTCATCATATTTATTTATTTTGAGCAACAATAATATATTATTATAAGTTATTCGAATACATGCAGCATTGATTGAAGAAGCATCCATAGATTCTACCTTAAATTTGGCTAAATAAACGAACTTACCATCAACTCTCTATACTTTCCTCTATATCTGTCTCTTTCACTCTGCTAGATTGGCGCCTCGAATCTGACAAGGCGCGCTCATTTGACGTTTACTTCATAGCGTTTATAGATTTTGCCGCCGAAGCTTGCAAAATTTTTTCTTAACTTTAAAACTTGTTTAAAACAGTGAAATTGCAATGTTTTACTGTGTAAATTACACGGAAAGGTTGTTTTGTGAGTGTTCTGTGCGTGTTTTGTCAAAGAGGTGCCCTTACGGTGTGCAGAAAATAAGTAGAAGCACTAATGAACGTCACCTCTTTAGTGCCGCTGCTTTGGATAAAGAGCGGCCTCTTCGAAGGGTCTTTTGACGCTCTTAACCCTACAGGACAGGGGTGAGTTACCTCTACATCTTTCAATCAAGTGGAGGATGGCTTCTTTAATTGCTTCCCAACAATTTTATGATTCATATCTGTGCTGACACCTTAGCCAAGTTAACTACCTATTTTTCAGGATCTAGTAGGTATGATCCTTTGTATTTCGGCTATTTATGGCTAAACAGAACACTCAGAACATGTATACTATTGTTCCTAGGAACAAACAACAGATTTGATATCTGAACCAATATTTAGTGAGTGACTCTGTGACACCTATAATCTTAAGCTCACCTATACTAGGTGATTTACGTTCTAATATTGATCAAAAGAATGTTATACCCACCCCCTGAAAGAAGAGAAAGTGGTCAAGCAGTGGTTTTGTGAAAAGTGTCGCTGCAGTTTTTGCAGTTGTGTTGCGTACCAACAAAATATCGATGTGGTTGCGTTGTCACCAGTAATTGCGAGGTGTTTACTTCGTGTGCAGACAGACAGATTGACTCTGGCACAGGTGTGTGCGCACTGTCGTTATGTTAATGCAACGTTGTGTCTGCAATGTGGCCAGCCGCTACCTAGTGTGCGGTGTCGCTGGTGGTGGTGTTGTGGTTGTGATGTGGTCGATATAACCCATGTGGTCAGTAATGATACCAGAATGTGGTACCGTGTAAATTCTACAGTTCATTTTCAATACAAAATATGTGCCCGCTCACGTGATGTGGTTGCGGTATGTGTGAAACAACCCTTAGACAACCCCATTGAGCATTGAACACTTTTTCAGCCGAGTGGCATTCTACCTGTTACATTTTAAATCATTAAGTGTCTCTAGTCAATTAAAGTGCGTTATACCTTATAAGTCTTATTACATACACACTTACAGTTAGAAACAAATAGGTTTACCAAAGTTCCCCGGAATGGGGGGTGAAATATCACCCATATTTGCAATGTTAGACATACCTGTAGAAAATATACATTAAAGATTAAAAGGAGTTTGACATAAAACAGATCAACTTATGTAGGTATAAATATGATCACAAACCTATGCCACCTTCCTTTGCAAGAATTTTATGTGTCAAAGATGGTTAAAAACTTAAAGAAGAAAACTAGATGTGCCTACCGAATTTGTTTCCCTTTTTTCAAGATGTTCTTGATAAGGAGTACGGAAGGACAAAATCTTTTTTAATTGCTGTCTTATAATTATGATTGGGTACTGCAGCCAGCCTTCCTTTTAGGCCCTCTGGTCTTTTGCAGTTTTATCGTATTAGACTCAAAGAGTTCCTTTGGCCCACAGTGATTGGATGTCTTGATTTATGTAGACATTTTCTTCCTGGTCACACAACCATACTGAGTTTAAGTTAACAATACTGGCATATCAATACTAGGCTGCGCTTGCACTTAGTCTGGACCTGTAGTATTTGAACCGTTTTGTATTGTATAACAATACCATGAGCTACAATAGCATGCGCTAGTTATCTACAGATAATAGAACCTAGTGCTAGTTAGCTCTCCTAGGCTTTGCCAATATAACCAGATAGCGATTATTGCAATGTCAACAGTATCAGTTCTCTGTCCCTGTGCAGCAGGAATTTTCCTGATGGCGGAAGGCCATTATACCACAGTTCGGTGGTTCTGCACATAAGGTGAAGCACATTTGAATCAGACACATCGGATGTGGTCTGGGGTGCTCACTTCAGGTACAAATATGTATCAAATCTTGTTCTGGTACTTTTTGCCCCCAACCTCGGAGGTCATAGACAGAACGTGGGGTTCATGCATGGCATTACCAACTGATTATCTAACGCAGTGCTTTTGCGCCCGTCAACGCCCACGACCTCGGAGGTCGAATATAGATCATAGGGCATATACAATAGCTTTACTGACTGTCCATCTAGAACCCAGTGCCGGAATGGCACTCGTCGCACCTGGCCGCGGAGGTCGTACATAACATGGTGCATGTGCAATGGCATTACCATTATCATTACCGACCAGTTATCTAGGATGCAGTGCCTGAAGGGTGCTCGTCGCTGCCCTCGACCGCGGAGGTCGAATATAGAATTACTATATGTGGATGCTTGTAAATGGCAAATGACATGTTATTGAATACATTATTTTGTAAAAGAGGCTGTTAGCACCCCGAATATTATAAAATAAAATAAAATAAAAAATAAAATAGATAATAGGGCATATACAATACTTGGCATTACCAACCTCTTATATAGAACCCAGTGCCGGAATGGCACTCGTCGCCCCCGGCCTCGGAGGTCGCATTCAGTACATGGGGCATACCCAGTGGCATTACCAACCTCTTATCTATAACCCAGTGCCGGAATGGCACTCGTCGCCCCCGGCCTCGGAGGTCGTATTCAGTACATGGGGCATACCCAGTGGCATTACCAACCTCTTATCTAGAACCCAGTGCTGGAATAGCACTTGTCGCCCCCGGCCTCGGAGGTCGCATTCAGTACATGGGGCATACCCAGTGGCATTACCAACCTCTTATCTATAACCCAGTGCCGGAATGGCACTCGTCGCCCCCGGCCTCGGAGGTCGCATTTAGTACATGGGGCATACCCAGTGGCATTAACGACCTCTTATCTAGAACCCAGTGCTGGAATAGCACTTGTCGCCCCCGGCCTCGGAGGTCGCATTCAGAACATGGGGCATATGGAGTAGCATTACCGACCTCTTATCTAGGATGCAGGGCCGGAATGGCACTCGTCGCCGCCCCCGGCCACGGAGGTCGAACATAGATCAGGGGCATATATCAGCATTGCTGACTGCCTTAGTAATACCAACCGATTATCTAGAATCCATTACTGGATGGGATTGAACATATATGCTCATCAGTTCATCACCCCCCCGGTCACGTAGACCGTTGACTTTGATTTAGTTGATTTGTTCACTTCTAGGAAAAGACAATCATAGATAGTTGTGAAGGTTGGGATTTCAGAGATGGTCCAACAATCTATTGCGAATATTGCGAGGCATTCATTTCACATTGGATCTTCGGGTTGGCATGGGCACTCTCTCCCACCACTCAATATAGATCCACAATAACTGTACCACCTTCACTTCACATGGCACAATACATTTTGATAGTACCACAACTTGGACACACAAGTGTTGCCAACTGACAATTTACATTCTGTTCAGTTCTTGGGGTAAGGACTTGAGCAGGAGCCCACCACGGTTGGAGAAACTAAAACCCTTAGCGCTAAAAAAGGAGGGGGGGAGGCTAATCAGGCAGTGCACTGACTGGTCATTAAACGAAAGGAACTCCTACTAAAGAGAATCGGTCTTAACAACCTGCGATAAGACATCGACCAGACACTACATTATAAAATAGGGTCTGAGTAACTGAGTAACTTCGTTTGGTTTAGATTCTAGAGCTCCATATGGGATATGTGGGCAGAATTTTATGGACATCTCAGACAATACTCTGCCATAGGTCAGTAGGTTTTACCTGCCGTGCAGCTGGACCATTATAAAATTACAAAATATCCTGTTAGCTAAATACCAGGAGAGAAGGATGCCAATATGTGACACTAGTTTAGTATTTGATTGGCTAGAAAATTAACCCAATGCAGATATTGATAGATCCGAGAGTACCAGGTAGAGTAGTGTAGTGGTGAGATAAACCTAATAATTATAAATAAATATAATAACCCAACTTCAGCTCCAGACACAGAAAATGTTAAAAATCCAGCTGACTAGCTAATGAGCAACAACATACTGTGGAGTCCTTATGCTCAGTACAACATGTAATGAAGCTTGGGTCAACGAGAAGAGTTGTTTTGAGAATGATGTAATTAATCTTTTTCTTATCGTATATCTAATAATATCTTATGTTATTAGACCAGCTATCAGAACTCAAAACGGTCCATGGAGAGAATCATGAAAAAAGCTTACTGGTAAATTTTATTTCGGAAATTGTATTGTTCTCAGATAAACAGTACCGTATAATACTGTTAAGAATGAGGACCTACTATTAAATAATTTTTCATACATCTACCTAATAAGTTCAGTGGTTTGAATTAACTGTAATGCTTGCTTGCCTATCGTGTCCACTTCAAATGTAATGTAACTGTAATGATCTCTGAGGATTGTTTCTGTATGATGGTTAAAATTATGCCTCAACAGGTGTAGAAATTTAATCTTAAATTGTTTTTCTCTTTCAACAGCAATCTGTTCATTTTAAATACCTAGTTACATTGAGTGAGATAACATTTAGTCATTATCAAGACTATTATGTTCTATTACTATTATGAAAGTTATTTTATGGTGTATTTTTCCTTTTTATACAGGACTTGTGTTAATGTACCCATTGTTGATGATTATGGCTTTATGACATACACATTTTCATTTATTTTCACATAGCGTTTGTACTCTTTCACCAGCAGATAGCAAACAGGTCTTCAATCAATGCTGCATGTATTCGAATAACTTATAATATAACTGTTTTGCATTACAACAAAACAGATATTATGAGTGAGAGAATACATGCAGCATTGCAGCAAGGTGCTTGCTGGTGATTGATGAAGACTATGAAGTAAACGTCAAATGAGCGCGCCTTGTCAGATTCGAGGCGCCAATCTAGCAGAGTGAAAGAGACAGATATAGAGGAAAGTATAGAGAGTTGATGGTAAGTTCGTTTATTTAGCCAAATTTAAGGTAGAATCTATGGATGCTTCTTCAATCAATGCTGCATGTATTCTCTCACTCATAATATCTGTTTTGTTGTAATGCAAAACAGTTATATTTTCATAACATCACATTGAAAATAGCAATTTCATAAGCAGGTTTTTTTACATTTTTTTCATTGATCTACAATACGATATAATACTAAGCGGGAGTAGCATGCAGTTATAGAGAATTCCGGTAGATGGCGCACATTTCAAAATTCATACTAAACAAGATTGCTAGGAGTGCGATTTTTGAATCTCATTTGCTGAGTTCAGCAGTTGAAAATGTCAAAATTACTATGGAGACGTGCATCTTTCTACTGCTGATTTGACATTAAAAAATCATACTCCAGGAGTGCGATTTTTGAAAGTCAAATCAGCAGTAGAAAGATACTTATCTCCATAGTAATTTTGACATTTTCAACTGCTGAACTCACCGAATGAGATTCAAAAATCATACTCCAGGCTATTGAAAAAAAAACTAAATTTGAAATTGTTAAGCTTGCGTATATACTCACACATTTAAAAAAGAAAATATCAATGAATAAAATATTTTAACGCGTGGTGGACTAACGCCCAACCCGCCCTGTTCCCTACACGTTCAGTTTTGATAGCAAAACATATTTAACCAGGATCTGGTGCTGTAGACAGGAATGTCTCCGTACGATGGTACTCCTCAACGGTAAAGAGCGTGGGCTTGATTTTTTTTTATTCTTGTAAATTCTTGTTGAAAAATACATTATTTAATCGGGAACTGGTGCTGAAGCCAAGAATGTCTCCGTACGAGGGTACTCCTCAACGGTAAATAGCATTGGCTTGAATTTTGTTTGTTCGCGTTCAGTTTTAATAGCAAAACACATATTTAACCAGGATCTGATCCCGAAGCCAGAGATGTCTTCGTACGAGGGTACTCCTCAACGGTAAATAGCATTGGCTTGAATTTTGTTTGTTCGCGTTCAGTTTTGATAGCAAAACACATATTTAACCAGGATCTGATGCCGAAGCCAGAGATGTCTTCGTACGAGGGTACTCCTCAACGGTAAACAGCGTTGGCTTGAATTTTGTTTGTTCGCGTTCAGTTTTGATAGCAAAGCACATATTTAACCAGGATCTGATGCTGAAGCCAGAGATGTCTCCGTACGAGGGTACTCCTCAACGGTAAACAGCGTTGGCTTGAATTTTGTTTGTTCGCGTTCAGTTTTGATAGCAAAACACATATTTAACCAGGATCTGATGCCGAAGCCAGAGATGTCTTCGTACGAGGGTACTCCTCAACGGTAAACAGCGTTGGCTTGAATTTTGTTTGTTCGCGTTCAGTTTTGATAGCAAAACACATATTTAACCGGGATTTGATGCCGAAGCCACAGATGTCTTCGTACGAGGGTACTCCTCAACGGTAAACAGCGTTGGCTTGAATTTTGTTTATTCGCGTTCAGTTTTGATAGCAAAATACAAATTTAACCAGGATCTGATGCCGAAGCCAGGAATGTCTTCGTACAAGGGCACTCCTCAACGGTAAACAGTATTGACTTGCATATACCGTTTACAGTTGAGGAGTGCCTCCGTACGGACCATTCCTGGTTTCAGCACCAGATCCTGGTTAAATGTGTGTTTTGCTTTCAAAACTAAACAGGAAGAGATAAAAATCAAGCCAATGCTGTTTACCCTCGTACTAAGGAGTACCCCCGTACGAAGACATCCCTGGCTTTAGCACCAGATCCTGGCTCAATATGTGTTTTGCTATCAAAACTGAACGTGAACAAAAACATTTCAAGCCAATGCTGTTTACCGTTGAGGAGTACCCTCGTACGGAGACATACCTGGCTTCAGTACCAGATCCTGGTTAAATATATGCTTTGCTTTCAAAACTAAACAGGAAGAAGATAAGTACAAATCAAGCCAACGCTGTTTACTGTTGAGGAGTACCCTCGTGTGAAGACATCTCTGGCTTCAGCATCAGATCCTGGTTAAATATCTGTTTTGCTATCAAAACTGAACGTGAACAAAAAATTTCAAGGCAATCCTGTTCACCGTTGAGGAGTATCCTCGTACGAAGACATCCCTGGCTTCAGCACCAGATCCTGGTTGAATATGTGTTTTGCTATCAAAACTAAACGCGAACAAAAAAAAATCAAGCCAATGCTGTTTACCGTTGAGGAGTACCCTCGTACGGAGACATTCCTGACTTCAGCACCAGATCCTGGTTAAATATGTGTTTTGCTTTCAAAACTAAACAGGAAGAAATAAAAATCAAGCCAATGCTGTTTACCGTTGAGGAGTACCCTCGTACGAAGACATCCCTGGCTTCAGTACCAGATCCTGGTTGAATATGTGTTTTGCTATCAAAACTGAACGCGAACAAAAAAAAATCAAGCCAATGCTGTTTACCGTTGAGGAGTACCCTCGTACGAAGGCATCCCTGGCTTCAGCACCAGATCCTGGTTCAATATGTGTTTTGCTATCAAAACTGAACGTGAACAAAAAAAGTGCAAGCCAATGCTGTTTACCGTTGAGGAGTACCCTCGTACGGAGACATTACTGGCTTCAGCACCAGATCCTGGTTCAATATGTGTTTTGTTATCAAAACTGAACGTGAACAAAAAAATTTCAAGACAATCCTGTTCACCGTTGAGGAGTACCCTCGTACGGAGACATTCCTGGCTTCAGCACCAGATCCTGGTTAAATATGTGTTTTGCTTTCAAAACTAAACAGGAAGAGATAAAAATCAAGCCAATGCTGTTTACCGTTGAGGAGTACCCTCGTACGAAGACATCCCTGGCTTCAGCACCAGATCCTGGTTCAATATGTGTTTTGCTATCAAAACTGAACGTGAACAAAAAAAGTGCAAGCCAATACTGTTTACCGTTGAGGAGTACCCTCGTACGGAGACATACCTGGCTTCAGCACCAGATCCTGGTTCAATATGTGTTTTGTTATCAAAACTGAACGTGAACAAAAAAATTTCAAGACAATCCTGTTCACCGTTGAGGAGTACCCTCGTACGGAGACATTCCTGGCTTCAGCACCAGATCCTGGTTCAATATGTGTTTTGCTTTCAAAACTAAACAGGAAGAGATAAAAATCAAGCCAATGCTATTTACCGTTGAGGAGTACCCTCGTACGAAGACATCCCTGGCTTCAGTACCAGATCCTGGTTCAATATGTGTTTTGCTTTCAAAACTAAACAGGAAGAGATAAAAATCAAGCCAATGCTGTTTACCGTTGAGGAGTACCCCCGTACGAAGACATCCCTGGCTTCAGTACCAGATCCTGGTTGTATATGTGTTTTGCTATCAAAACTGAACGCGAACAAAAAAAAATCAAGCCAATGCTGTTTACCGTTGAGGAGTACCCTCGTACGGAGACATTACTGGCCTCAGCATCAGATCCTGGTTCAATGTGTGTTTTCCTATCAAAATTGAACGTGTACAAGAAAATTGCGAGTCAATGCTGTTTACCGTTGAGGAGTACCCTCGTACGGAGTCATTCCTTGCTACTGCACCAGATCCTGATTAAATATTTGTTTTGCTATCAAAACTGAACGTGAACAGAAAAATATCAAGCCAATGCTGTTTACCGTTGAGGAGTACCCTCAACGGTAAACAGCAGCAGAGTAAATTTTTGTATGTAGATAAAACATGGTAAGTCGTGGTGATTCATAAAAACAAACCCCTGCTGTATTAAGAATTATCAAGCAGACACTTTAACCACTAAGCCAAGGTGTACTCATAAGGTACCTTTTACCTACCTTACCTACCTACTTTATAAAATTGCGAATGTAATCTTTCTTTCAACTCGAGAAGCTAAAAGACACACACACTCCTATGTCATCTTAGGTCTACGCACACCTGCATCGAAGTTGAGTTTCATCAAATTTTTCGATAGATGGTACTAGGTATTCCACTTATAGGCGCGACTTCAGCTAGTATAGTAACGCCATCTAATATAATAAGTCGAACTACGAGGTACCGGCGACAATAATAAGTTTTACGAGAGCTTTGTTCTTTGTTTGACGTGAGCAATCTTGCCTACTTTAATTTATCTATGCCGTAACTAGCCCAGGCGGAGGACATTTGCCTTTTGGTGGTTTTTCCGATTCAGTTTGCATAGAATGTGCTGCCATCTGTTAAATATATCTTTTACTATGAAAAAAAAAGATTATATTGTCTATGTCAATGTCAAATTGACAAATTTACAAAATGGCGAACCACTTTGCATAATGTGCGTGTTGTTTGTAGTTTTTGTTCAATTTTGTGCCGATTTAGTGATGTTCTGGAGTTTCAGTTGTTCTCTTACCAATGTACAGATTATAGGAATAGTAAGGATACTGGAATTTCACTCGATCGGTGCGGGATTGAACGAAAACTAGCATTCAAACAACGGTATGAGTATATAAGTATATATATAAGTAGGTATGTATAGTATAGGTAGAATTATTTTCAGAGAAACACAGATGGCGCTAGCTAGCCTTCAATTTGACATAAGGTGGATGCATAATGTTGCCACGAGTGGGTTCTCTTTTCTAATATACTTATATTACTCTTTGAACTAGCCCATTACGGACATTAACATCGACTCTAATACCGTGACGACCTTAACCGAGATATCGTTAGCAATTTAAATCGATTTAAAAACTCGATTCTTCATCTTTTCCCCTGGAAATATTAATTGGTGTGTTGAAATCTTTTTAATTCCGGTTAATTTATGTTTTAATTGAATTAGGAAGTTTGATGATGAGATTTAAAACGGTAGGTTTAATGTTAATCTCGTTTCATACAAAAACTTATAACTTTTTTATCTAAAAATGTGCTAGAAGCACTGCCCGTTAAAAGAAAATATTTGTAGTTGTAGCGGGGATTCTGACTACCCCGAAAAGAAAGAAGGTCGTAAGTTTAATCATCTTCATTCATAGTCAAGTCGTGTTAAAATAATAACAGACATAATTTAATTAATTTATTGTCTTCGTTAATTTTGCCTTGAAATCCGTTGCATGATATTCTGGTCGACCTTTAGAAAGTTTTTTTTTTATTTAGTGTTGCCAACGTACGTGTTTAGGATTTAATATTAATTTAAAATTCATTGTATGTCATTGTCAGTTATGTAATTATTGAGTAAGGCAGGACATTGTTAAGTGCGTAACGTATTAAACTTCATTCATTATTTGTTTTAGGCTAAGTGTTTACATAATTCAATTACGTTATTTATAAATTTATAAACGTGGTGATAACGATCGAAATATAAGCACTATTCAAAATTATACAGGTAAAATGTTATACCAAATGAACGTTAAACTTGAAAATCGATAAGTAAAAAAACATGTAACTGATGTAATTTTTTCAATGTTAAAATCGAAGCTTTGTTGGAAACAAAGGTTGTTATCGATTGGTTTTTCAGTTTGTATGCATGCAAAGTAGCATTAAACAATTTTCATGAATCAAAAAGTTTACTGTTAGCACTTTATAGAAAACCTTGTTATTCAATGGACAACATTAAAAATAATAATTTACTTTTTCTTCAAACCCACCTCTGTGCACAGTATTCAACCAACAACACTTTTTTAAATTTAATTTAACCAGGGTTCCACTTTTAATAACACGACAAAACTCAATATCCGTAATCAATCCGTAATAGAACTTCACTATCGCGTTCGATTTTCAAACGGTGCAATTTTTTTTATTTACTTTTTTATCGCGCGGACGGCTTGCACGGGCAGCCGCGAGCCCGCCAACTGATTTCCCGCGTATGCTGAGGTTACTTTGATGACGTATTCATTGTGACTGGACACAAGTATGAGAGACTTTGCTCTAGTATGTTTTTTTGGCTTCGCGAATTCTCAGATAAATTGATAGCGGTAGCTATCAATTCGGGAAGCTTAGATCGTAAACGATAGGCGACTTTATAGCCACAATAAATGCGTTTTTTGACTATATTTGACTATACCTACCTAGGTACAGGGTCCTTCTTAATATGCTGACACTTTTTTAAGGGGATCATCAGACCATCAAACTGAACAACTTTCTGTATGGGACCAACATCGAAAACGCGAAAAAAATCAGGTTTTGTATGGAAGAGCAGATTTTTTATTAGCGATTTCGATGTTAGTCCCATAGAGAAAGTTGGTCTAATCATCTCCTTAAAAAAGTGTCAGCATATTAAGAAGGACCCTATTAGTTTAGGCCAAAAATACATACCAACCTAATCTGATTCTTAATTCCTAATCGTTTCATACAGTAAATAAATTAAAAAAATATATGGTTTTTCCGAACGTTGTGGTGATCCCAAAAAAGCTAAATAATTTCATAGTAAGCAGCAACAATTCAGCTAATTAAAAAGTGATTTTGAGAAAAATAAATCGTAAAAAAATACTGTCTAACAATATAAGTAAAGATGAGATCACAAAAATGAACGAATTTGGCTAGAAACACAGCGCAAGTACAGCGACGGTGGTGAGTAACGGTACTATAGCAATGTTTAATTACGTTAAAATACGTGTAAAAACACATTTGTTATTAAATTTTTTAAGAAAATTAATCTATATAATTTATTTCCGTGGAACAAATCTCAAATAATAGTGGTCTAATAACGTTTAATTAAGATGTATCTCTCGTTCAGGCCAGTAGCATAGCAACATCTGTTTGCGCCAAGACTATACTAAATCTAAAATGTATGGAACTGACCAGACGTGGTAAATATACTTTCGTTTCTGTACCGTGTTATAGTTCACTTACGATGACAGGAAAGTATTGTTTGCACGCAAAACAAAACATCCTCCTTTTATAATATGAGCCAAGGAAAAATGTGTTCGATGCAGTTGTTGCTATACCAACCAACTGTTTACTATCATTATCTGCTTCTACCATGCATCAACACTTTAATTTTATGCTCGGTAGCTTCCAATCGAGCCAATAACCTGCCTCATATTATATCTTATTGTACCTACCTATAGCAGTAGGCCATGCCACCCCCGAGTAAAAGGTAAAAATTGAGATATGCCTCCATCTTTGTAATTTTACGTATGCAAAAAAGAGAGCGCGTGACGTTTTTTTTTCGGTTTGTCGCTTTGTCGTGGGTGGCATGCTAGCCGTGCAGCACGTTAATTTTTTGACATGCGTATGTAGAGACAAAAGACAAAGAGGGCACATCTCGATCTCTCTTTTTCTCAGAGACGGCGGCATGCTAGGACAGTCTTCAGTTATTTTCTCTATGTGGGCCGATGTGACAGGTGGTGAGCGCGCCACTTATAATTTTATTGGACAGTGAACACAATATTCGCAAATAAATTAAGCATGTACTTAGTTGTAGGATTCCTTACGAAGTATTCCTTTACACCGAAAAGCCTGTGGTTACAAATCATCCATAAGTAGACAGGTAAAACACATTATTGGTATGAATCTGATCTTGGGTGGGAATTGCGCCTGGACAAAAGGCGACGCTGCCTGTCACTAGACCACCAAGGATGTTCGGATTTAATACTTACCGATCCTTTCCGAACTCATCTAAACTATTATAAAACTGTAACAGAAGTGTGTCTGTACATTGAAGATATTTACAAAAAAAAAATTACGACGTGGTTTTTAGGCTTCCCTGATTCCAAATCACCAATTTTTAGATTTTTTGTCTGTCCGTTTGTTTGTTTGTTTGTTTATTTGTTTGTTTGTTTGGGTGTTTGTTTGTTCGAGTATCACACAAAAACTACTGAACCGATTTTGATGAAACTTTCTTTGTTTGATAGCTTTTCATCTGACTCAAAATCTGGTATATAATTTATGCGGACGAAGTCGCGGGTAAAAGCTCGTTAATAATAAAAATTGAGAATACCAGAACATCGATCAATAAAAGAATGCGGAAAAAATACAACAGGTTTATCTCAGGTTTAACTTGATGGCAACAAGTGAAAACAATATTCACATAGATGTTATCTGTCAGCTCTACTACTTGATACAGTACCACCGAGTATTACCGTTTGGTGAAGGAAAACATCGTGAGGAAACCTTTATAAGCTGAAGAAGAAATTCTGATGCGTATGTGAAGTCTTCCAATCCGAACTAGGCACGCATGGTGGACTAATGCCCATACAGCCTCCCTGAGGGTAGGCCTGTGCCCTGCAGTGGGACGTATATAGGCTGATGATGAACCAAGCTACAACTGCACGCTAAAAATATAAATGGCAAAGTTTCACTTGCTACTTGCTTGCTACCCCAATCATGGTTGTGAGTTTATGTGTACGAAGAAAAGTACAGTATTTGACATTACAAGCGTGGTGATTATAATGGTTTTATATCACGATATTTCGCCAGTAAAAACTGTCATGAATAGTCATGATCACGAATAATCACGAGAATTCTAAAAACTTACATTATCAAATGGTAAGTTATTGACACTGGACATTGATGGATAAATAGCTTCGGAAAAACCACGAAGCTGGCATAGGTATTGTCTAGGAAAAACCGATAAACGACAAATGAAAACATTGCAGAAAACTGTACAATAGGTATGAGACAATCTAGCTAGAGAATGCCCGTGCCCAGAGAATTTATTGTTTCATTTCAATATCCATATAGACTTCAACCATATCCATAACGAAATCAACCAACACAGATTATCTCGCAAAACCATCAAACATAGATTATCTGAATAACATGTCAGGGTCGATCGAAAATAAAACAAACTTATAATGATTGAAGGAGGCGCGATGGGGCCTCCATTATCCATCATTATAAGTTTCTCGATGGCGACCGTGTACCGGAAAGCGTAGTGTGGGTCCTTCACAAGGTGGACCGATGACCTGGTGAAGGCAGCGGAAACCCTTTGGAAGAGGGCACCGCGATCTGGTCGTTGTAGCAATCCTTGGGGGAGGCCTATGTCCAGCAGGGGACGTCTATCGGCTGAGTGATGATGCGTTGGAGGAAACACTAAAAAACTGCTGGGGAGATCCGAGGTGTCCGAAATAAACAGGAGTACTAAGGACAGAACAACTCTTTCAACTGGCGATGGAGAGGTTTGTGGAGCTAAAGGCCCACCTCTAGGAATATAAGTCAATATAAGTAAATCAATGAGGTATACAATTGAACACAGAGGTTTTATAATAATTCAGCAATGATCTACTTTTATTTCCCCAGCGCAGCCATTCGCGGTGACCGCGGTAGACTTTTGAGGTCTGAAAATACACCAGACTTTCGTATAATGAGTACATTTCTCTGGATTCAAGAGACTGGACTGTCCGTCTTCATTTGTTCTTATTGGATAATTTCACTCCTCCAATTTTCAAAAAGTGAATGGTTCTACGTTGGCTATATACTATTACCTATTCTGTGACGTTGGTGTGGTGTTACCACAGAATAGGTAATAGTATATAGTTCTACGTGTTACCACAGAATAGGTAATAGTATATATGGTGTTACTATAATTATTTTATTGGCCTGCACTGGTAGCATGCCAACCCGCGATAGCAGTGAGATAAAAGACGTGATAAAGCCGTATCACGGCTATCGCGGGTTGGCATGCTACCAGTGCAGGTATTCGTTGAGCCTGATAGTCATAGATTCTGAAAGACACGAAACCATTGAAATATAGTGTGTAGTGTAATAATTAAATACTATACAGCATGAGTGATTGCTATATAAATATAACTCATGCTGAGCTGACTGACATCGAAAAGAAGGAAATTAAATACGTTACATATCAAACGGAGGTGCTTCAGACCATCAAATTGAACAACTTTCACTAATGCAGACAAAATAAAAATCGCGAAATATTTTTTCCATAGAAAACGTCAACGAACAGCAGATTTTTTTTTCGCGGGTTCGATGTTGGCTCCATATGGAAAGTTGTTCAGTTTGATGGTCTGAAGCGCCCTTATTTAATTTTACACCCTGTATGAACTTTTAGTAATTTAACAACATTGTGAATATTGTTTCTTTACCATAACGAGACATTGTTAAAAAAGCCACAGAGAGCAAATCTACAAAAAACTAAATGGCTGCACGCGAATCGACGAGTAAAACTAGTATTTGTGGTCACTAGAATGTTGGTCCGTCCGTGCACCCAGCAAGGTCTCCGCAAATTATCGAGTGTTGGGAAACTAAATACAAAATCTTCATAATGGACGTATTTTATGTTTTATTCATACAATATTGTTTACGACACGTGTATTTATTAAACGACAATATTGCGTGAGATGAAGCATGTTCAAATTTATTTCAATATAGATTTTTTTATTCACCTTTATCTTTAATAGTAAAATCCAATTTAACAACATAATGGCCTCGATTCGGACTGTGCCACGACTTAGCTTAACTAAATTTATTCCTGTCACTTTCTAAAATAAGATTAAGAAATGAGACAGAAAACCAACAGCTGACTTTAGTGCTGTCAAAGTGACGTTACACGCCCAAAAACGCTTTAAATAAGATGGCGTACATTATGATGGCATCTTATTTTGGGCGTGTAACGTCACTTTGACAGCAGTCCGAATCGATACCATTATTATTGATTATTTGTGGTTGGGCTATTGCAAGCAAGGGTCGTTGTAACACGGAGACCAGCGCTGGTCCTTTTGTGTTCGCCCCAAGCTCACCCATATTTACGCATACCTCCGAACTTTTGGTATTTTCTTTTCGTTCTCGGGAATGCAGGTTTCCTCACGATGTTTTCCTTCACCGCCGAGCTAGTAAATGATAAATACAACCGTACATAAATTCCGAAGAACTTAGTGGTACAGGCCAGGAATCGAACCGCGGCCTCAGTATTGAGGCGCTAGCTCTCTTCCGTATGGGCTATCATCGATACCATTACCTAACTACTTCTCTTCTCTTCTACTACCTCCGTGGTCTAATGGTTAAGAGCATCGGGCTCTCGACACGGAGGTCGTGGGTTCGATACCCACGGGGGACACCTAGCGATATGTCACTTTATGCGTTTCCCCCGTTGGATAGGACATTGCAGGCTAAATAATCTGATTGTCTGAAATGAAAGATGTTTCCGTGCTTCGGATGGCACTTTAAGCCGTTGGTCCCGGCTACTATCTCTGGTGGCAGTAGTCGTAGTAAAATCACGTCAGAGGCCGTAAGACGGTCTGAAAAATCTCTGACACCATGGCGCCCACACCATAAGAAGTCTTAACTACTTATTATTATTAAATAAACTTAATCTAATATCATAGATACCCTAATACACTGAAAATAAGAACGAAACAAAAAAACATAACCGCTTCAATCCGGTTCAAAGGACTAGTTGGTCCTTCGAGCCGAACAAGCAAGAATAACGGGATATTACGCGGTACGACACTGAATATTACGCTACTGGATTAGATTATGCAACCGATGCACTAGTTAAACTGCAATAGATAAGTTAGACAAGTTTTGACAACCCATTAAAGTGATTTGTGGCTAAAACCAGATATTACCGGCTTTTAGTGATTGATTTAGAATATTTGCTGTCATTTTTTAGAAGGACCAATGTAACATTAGTAAAAAGAAAGAATCTTCGTTTGTTACTACTAGTGAACCTCAATGGGCAGTTTCTTCCTTCATGCTGACGCATCATTTGGACTGGGTTTTTGAGGAATGCCTCTTCAATACCAATCATACACATTAAGCATTCCGGGAAGAGTATTATATTAAAGATTCTAACATGAAGGACAATCGGACTAGAAACTAGCATCCGACCAGTCAAAAACAGTAGCCCAATGTCAAGAATATCAGTTACTTAGGACATTAAAGTTGTAGCAAGCTGCACCCTCAGCATATAGGACGTTTCATGATGGAATGCTGGTTTAGCAACGAGGCGGTCCTACAGAGATTGAATAAGAGAGCAGAAATCTTAAAAATTCTGAAATTACAGTGCCTTGGTCATATTATGAGAAGTGGCAAATACAAGCTTCTCCAGATTCTGCAGGCGAAAATTTTGGGGAGACAAATGCCTGGTTGAAGAAGGACTTCCTGGCTTAAAAACCTATGTTAATGGTTCGATATGAACACTACCTCACGCAGTGTTCAGGACTGCAGTCTCCATGATCCGAATAGTCATAATGATAGCCAACCATCGATAGATGGTACGACAGCAAAAAGAAGATGATGGAATGATATGTCAAGTGATGATAGGATAGCTAGCTCAACGACCTTAAAAAATGGTGCATATTGAAACCGACCTATATTTGCGGGACTTTGGTGGTACCTATATCCTAAGCCGGAACTACAAGGCTTGTTAAGACTTTATTTAAAACGAGCTTTTACCCGCGACTTCGTCCGCATAAATTATATACCAGATTTTAAGTCAGATGATAAGCTATCAAACAAAAAAAGTTTCATCAAAATCGGTTCAGTAGTTTTTGCGTGATACTCGAACAAACAAACACCCAAACAAACAAACGAACAAACAAACAAACAAACAAACAGACAGACAAAAAATCCAAAAATTGGTGATTTGGAATCAGGGACATCTAAAAACCATATCGTAATATTTTTTTGTAAATATCTTCAATGTACAGACAAATTTCTGTTACAGTTTTATAATAGTTTAGATTGTGCATAAATGTAAAAAAATACTTCGCCATTGCTTCAACATAGAACAATAAAATGCTTATTGCAAAGTGTTACATAAACCAATACGTCACTTCACTTCTCAAGGTCCCGATAACGAACGTTACATTGAGATATACCAAAAACGTATTGCCAAGTTCATTATAATTATAATCTTCTGAAGTGGGACAAATTTTATCATCGTCAAGTATTATGTACTTACTGACGTGCTCGTGGCGTGCTTCGTTGATCAAAACCATCTTAAGAGTTTGGCCCGATTATTTTTAACAGCTATTTCCGGCATAAACCCACCACTGTAACTCATGTAAACCAGGATCTACACAGCGGTAATGCACAACATTACACAATGTAGTCCAGCGCAGCGACCTCAGAAAAAACAAATATCCGACTTCCTTCAATTGCCAGGGAGAGGGAGACATGTGGGCATTGCTAGTGAAATAAAAATAGGCTGACGGATTTTATACGGGGATAATCAGACCATCAGACTGAACAACTTTCTCTACGGGACAAACATATTCAATATCGAAAAAAAAAACTGCTGTCTCATATATTTGGGTACTTTAGGTTTGCAGTGTTCTATGGAACAAAAGATTTCGGTGTTTTCGCGATTAAGTCATTGGTCCCATAGAGTATGTTGCTCAGTTTGATGGTTATTTAGTTAGTTTAATTTGCTTGTTTTGCCCCACTAGAGGGCACATCTGACTGAAATGGTCTAATCAACTCTTTAAAAAAGCATCAGCATATTAAGAAGCCCATACACCCTCCTTGAGGGTAGGCCTGTGCCCTGCAGTGGGACGTTTATAGGCTGATGATGATGATGATGATATTAAGAAGGACCCTGTATTGCATCCTCACTATGAATACGAGGTTAAAGATGACCATTGCTTTATTCACAATGGATAAAGTTCTAATGTTGACTAATTGAAACGTGTTATTACAACAATCTAAATCTTTAAAACGCAATGTCAAGTGATGAGCTAGCTAAACATGCGGTGTCAAGGTCGGCGCCGGCGCATTATCTACGGGTCAAACAAGGCGCCAAGGTGAGCTAGATTAAAGTCAGGTCAACTTTACGAACTGACCTCGCACTCACACCAAGCAACTTTTGACTTAGGCAAAGAGTAGGATCGATTCAGTCCGAAAAACTTTGGTAGGGCTGCCACTTTAGTACAGCAATTCTTTGGGCTATCTCAGCTACTCTGGTTCTTCTGCGTATCTCTATATATCTGATTCGCATGGAAACTCCCAGTATAGCCGTCTCCATTGCCCTTTGGGTGACTTTCAGCCTTTTTATGAGGCCTTGAGGCAGCGACCACGTCTCGGTTCCGTATGTCATGTCATCACTGGCAGTACACACTGATCAAAGACTTCCGTCTTGAGACACTGCGGTATTTGGGACGAGAAGATACTATGTAGCTTTCCGAACTTTGCCCAGCCGAGTTGGATGCGACGATTGACCTCTTTCTTGAAGTTAGATCTACCTAACTGGATAGTTTGTCACAGGTAAACATAATCGTCAACAACGTAGACCGCAGTCTCCGATCTTTACAGGAGTGGGGGTAGATTAGAACATGGACATTTGACATGATCTCCGTTTTGTCCATGTTCATGTTCATCCCATTCGAGTGCGGCGACATGCATTGTCGCATTTGAATAGCCGGGTCCACACCTGACGATCCATCGCGCTCCGATCGCGCGCGGCACATCCAAACGCCTGCAATTCGCTCCTGCCGCGCGCGATCGGAGCGCGATGGATCGTCAGGTGTGGACCCGCCTAATGGGACAGCATATTGAATTTCAGTGTCACCTGTAGTAATTGTAGAATGTGGGTGCCGTTAAGATTCTTTGGAGCAGAAGGAAGATCATCAATCTCAAAATTGTCACAAAGCTTTATAACGACAAACGAAATCAGGTCATCACAGAAACAAGCACAACTGACTTAACAACAATTACCAGCTAGATAATCACAAATGGTATTGTTATGCTACCGTCAGCAAAACAGATAAAGCAGGTATTAATTAGACTCATTAGTTTTTGACGTCAACAGCACGTTTAGTTTATTATGAGGAACTTGTTTCTGTTTGAATACGTAATTCACGATATTGCTAGAGAAAGTTTTGTCAGCAGGTTTTTTCGGAAACTAAAAACGTTGGCCTTTTAAACGATGAATGACGTAAATGATTGATTCATCATCATCAGCCTCTACAGGGTGTAATAAAACACCTTAGTAATATTTAAACGGGTGGTTTAGACTTTATACCATCAAACTGAACAACTTCCATTAGGGAAACAACGTCGGAAAACACAGTATTTTGACACACGGAGCATCCATAAGATCCATTCGCGGGCAGAAAAGGCAAGATATGAGATAGGCCATAGTCTGAGGAACAACACCAAATTCACATCTGAGGTCTGATTAGGGTTCCCAACCGTCCCGCGAGAGGCGGGACGTCCCGTTTCTAGACCCTTACAGGATGCGTCCCGCGAAAGATGTGTGCGGGACGTCAATTGTCCCGCTTTCTGGCTGAACTCAGTTGACTCAAGAAATGATTTATAATTTTAAGTTTCTTTTCTAATAATGCCGTCTTTTTTAAATGCCCTACCTTTTTACCATGCCTTTTTTATCGTCCTACAGACGTAATGTCAAAGATAACAGTCTTTTACAAACATAAAAGAAAATGTTGTGTTTGTAAAATCAAAGAAATTTTTTCTTAAATGACCGATTTTCGTTTTTGATTCGAAAGCTCCTAATAAAATCTACAAAAACTTTAACAATACAGCTTTTGTACATTTTATAAAGAGCTTTTACCTACCCGAAAAAAATGAATATGCCGCTGTTTCATTTAAATTTTTTTCATTTCATCCTCACTAATATTTTTACTACGTATAAACAAAAGGGACTGACTGAAGACTTAAAAATTATTACTATTGTTTTTTGATTTTCCTTATTGATTCTAATTTTGTTATGGTTTTTGCGACTTCTTACACTTTGCCAGCTGGGTCCCGCTTTTTATAGCCACGTCCCGCATCTTGGTTGCCAATTTCCCGCTAATCCGTGCACTATAAAACCTTAGTGCACCTTTGCCAACCGGCAACCCTAGGTCTGATCCATCGATGAAACCCCTTTTGAGGAACCTGTTCCCCTTAAATTCATTTTGGTGTGTTCACTATAATTAAAACTAAAGGGATTGAGAAGCATCTCTTGTTAGCTTAAATTTTCGTCAGAAATACACAAGACTTGCAAAATCCAATCTGCAATTTCCTTTAATTAAAATCTGCGTACCGTAACTAAACGTCTTGGTTCGGAGATTATTCTGAGCTTTCAAAAAAACGCAATCTACAGGGATCCGAGGACATAGTTAGGAAATTAAGAGTACCTAGACAACATGAGGGGATATTTCGCCACGTTTGCGAAACTACCATTGTCTTGTAGATGTTGGTGACAGATGTGAGGAAGGCGACATGGTTCGGTTTTTTTGTCGTTTTATGTGAGAATTTATGGACTGTAGATATTCTGCCGTGCAATTTATAAACGCAGTAACCAACAGTTTGATAGTTTCGAGTAAAACGCGCTCAAAGATTCGACCGTGTTTTGTGGTGCCACGAATTCTACAGTAACCTTTAGTCTATTTGAAGTCACTTTTTATATAGAAAAAACAGTGTAGATTTTAAATTTTGCATTAAATGTACTTAATTGTAGTAATTAAGCATTAAAGTAATCCAAAATTACTTTATACCTAGAATCACATTAGTTTGAAAGCAGGATTAAACAACGCATGAATGCAGTGAATTTGTTGCTTACTGCGCTTATGCGTAGCAATTTCACATAAAATGCATTTGAGCTATGCAGTAAAGTATTGTACTGCGTTCATAAGAAGGAAGTGTCAAAACTATATCAAGCAAGTCGATAGTATAATTTTTTTAAAGTGAAATTAAAGTGAAATTAAAAAATTCTGGACCACTATTTTTCTTAAATAAAAAAAAATATGCTTATTCTATGGCGTCGATTTGAATTTTAATTCATAGCTAACACTTTTTCCGAGATTTTTTCATAAATCAATGTCTGATCATACTGAGGAATTTAAATAAATCGATAACAATGACGGTTAATTTTTGAAAAAAAAATTACAAAGTTTTGAAATCATGCGGTTTTTCTTTTGTATGAAAAGAAGTGTGCGTTTTACTGAAATAACTTCCTCGTTTTGTTAGCTTTCTAAAAAGGTATAAATGTTTTATAAAAAAATGTAATTACAATGTCAAAAAAGGTTTTTTACTTAGTACGTGACACGTAGAGGCAACATTCTCCTGGAGAAAAATTTTACGATTTTTTTTAGATAACATTATTTACTCATTTAAATCTACACATCTTACTCAGAGTGAGCCCCTCGGTTCAATACACATACACGCAAACACTTTCTTAGTTCATTTTCGGTTACTCTTGAAGTAAATGTAAAATCTCATTACCTCCGCTGCGTTTATTATGCGCTGCCTTAAGTCTTCTACGTCGCTTACTGGGGTTTGATAAACAAGGTCTTTTATTGTGTCCCCAGACATAAAAATTACATGAGATCAAGTCGGGACTTCTTGCAAGCCAAGGAGTGGCCTTCCTCTACCAATCCCTAAAATGGTTATGGTACGTTGCTGGCCCGACTTGCAACTTATTCGAATAGATGGATTGGTAGAGGACGGCCAATTCATGGTCTGCAAGAAGCCCCGACTTGACTCCATGTAATTTTCGGGTCTGGGGTAACATGAAAGACCTTGTGGGGACTCTACCCTCCCCCTCTATATTTAGATAACGTATTAGCGTCCCTGCACGTTCACCCTAATTAACTCCGTAATATTATAACCATAAAATTAAATGTAACGTAACTTGTAATTGTTTAATAACTTGTGTACATATAATAAATGTTATCAGTGAGAAATAAGTGATATCAATTTCATCCCTCGCAAGAACATTATATAGAACACGCAAATAGAGACTAACAGTATTCATCCTAAGATCATAACGTAAATAGGGACACATAAAAAATACCCTAAAACCTTGTTTATCAAACCTCAGTAAACGACGTAGAAGACTTAAGGCAGCGCATAATAAATGCAGCGGAGGTAATGAGATTTTACTTTTACTTCAAGAGTAACTAAAAATGAACTAAGAAAGTGCTTGCGTGTATGTGTTCGGAACAGAGGGGCTCACTCTGAGTAAGATGTGTAGATTTAAATTAATAAATTATGTTAACTAAAAAAAAAAAAAAATTTTTCTCCAGGAGAATGTTGCCTCTACGTATCACGTACTAAGTAAAAAAGCTTTTTGACATTTTCTAAAACATTTTATACCATTTTAGAAAGCTAACTAAACGAAGAAGTTATTTCAGTAAAACGCACACTTTTATTCATAAATTTTTTTGAGAAAAACGCATGATTTCAAGATTTCGACGATTGACATGATTCAAGGAACCGAGGGGCTCACTCTGAGTAAGATGTGTAGACTTAAATTAATAAATAATGTTATCTAAAAATAAATCGTAAAATTTGCTCCAAGAGAATGTTGCCTCTAAGTATCACGTACTAAGTAATAAACCTTTTTTGACATAGTAATTCCATTTTTTTCTAAAACAATATACCTTTTTAGAACGCTAACAAAACGAAGAAGTTATTTCAGTAAAACGCACACTTCTTTTCATACAAAAGAAAAACCGCATGATTTCAAGATTTTGTATTTTTTTTTTTTCAAAAATTTACCGTCATTGTTATCGATTTATTTTGAATTGCTCAGTATGATCAGACATTTATTTATGAAATAATCTCGGAAAAAGAGTTAGCTATGAATTAAAATTCAAATCGACGCCATAGAATAAGCATTTTTTTTTTATTTAAGAAAAAGTGTGAAAAAATTGGGTTTTTGGTAAAAAACCTTAAATTCCAAATATCTCGAAAACTATTAATTTCCGACCCCACATATGGGGGTTTACATAATTGCATTTCGGCTGCCCTTTAACATCCTGAAAGCAATACGTCGAATTACAAAATGTATAAAACATATAAAAAATAAACGCGGCAAGAGTTCGCACTGCATTTATACTAAGGATGTGCTCTAGTCATTTATGAATATAGTTACGTATGAAGAATCCTTACCGTAACTACTGCATTTATGCTATGGTATGTTTGGAAAAAAATATTATTTGTCATTATTTGTAAGCAGTAAGATTACTTACTGCACACATTTCTAGGGTTCGCAATGTCGAGGGTGCCTTTACTGCATTTATGGTTTTTGCTTTACCTCCTTCTAAGGTACTTACCGAAAAACGGGTCTTTTTTTCCGAAAGATCTCATCGCGAGGATGCCAAATATGTAATAAACTCAATTTTGAAAAAAATGCACCCACTGCGTTTATAAATTGCGGGGCAGTATTGTTACCAGTAACCAGTGAGTGGAGTACCTATTGAACGATATTCAATGGGTTGGGTACTTGAGTTCATACTTTATTTCTTGCTCTCGATGACGGCAATGATTAATTTTGTATTGAAACAATATCAGACTAGGTTCTATTCCTCTCTACAACAAAACACCTTCCGATGCCGTGGTAAAGTGAGAACAAAAAACTATCTAACACTCAGTCGCAGAAACACTCATTAGAGTTAATCTTCCATTAAATCTCTTGCTAGCTTTTACAACGTCAATAAGTCAAAAAGTGACAGCAAGAGATTTAATGGAGGATTAACTCTAATGAGCGTTTCTGCAATATAGTGATATTATTTAGTTAGAATTTTTTTTTTTTTTTTTTTTTTTTTATTAACTATGGGTTTGCTCTTGACCTCAATCCAGTCCTCAGGACGAAGATGGGGTCGTAGATGTAGCGAGCTTACCCAGAAGATGCCTATTCACTCGTACTTTAAAGGAATTCGGGTTGTAAGTACTCGGAAATACTGACGCAGGTAAGGCATTCCACTCCTTGGCTGTGCGCATTATAAAAGATTCAGAAAGGCGCTTGGTGCGGATATGTGGGATGTCAACCAAGAAGGGGTGATATCCCGCGGTGCGTCTGGAAGTCCGATAGTAGAAAGGGGAAGGTGGGATGAGCTCATGCAGCTCTAGGGCACACTCACCGAAGTACAATCTGTAGAAGACCGACAAGCAGGCCACTCTGCGGCGGTGGGCTAGGCTATGAAGCTTGGCCTCCACCAGCTTACTATCGCCAATGAGCCTCCTGGCTCTGCGTTCAACCGAGTCGAGTGCGGCAAGTTGATACTTGGCTGAGCCATCCCACAGGTGGCAGCAGTACTCCATACATGATCGGACCTGAGCTTTATACAATACTAAGAGCTGTCCAGGAGTGAAGTACCGCTTCACCTTGTTTAAGATGCCCAGCTTTTTGGCCGCAGTTTGAGCCTTAGACTCGATGTCAGCGCCGAAGTTGAGTTTTGTGGTCAAGCGGTGAGAATTGTTGTTTGTTTCATAAAAAATAGCATCTGTAGATTATCGTAGTATGTGATATATCCAGTGAGAAGGGTCCGGTTGTCGGGAGTTAGATTCGGCATCTAGATCCGTTCCATGATCATATGAATAAAAAAAATCATCATCATCATGATCATATGAAAAAGGTGGGTTAAAATGCCGACCACTGGACCGTTCTTGCACATATGTGTAGAAAAGGAGGGAACCCTGAAATAACAGCTAGACGAGATGAATGGAGGAGGACGACATATTGCGCCGACCCCAAGTAATGCGTTATGGGCATGAAGATGATAATGATGATAGCAGTTACTGTACATATCGTGAGGCTTATATAAATATGTATATGCCAAAGTTTTCATTTCCCAACCTAACAGCCAAATAACAATACCAGATGTAAACCTTTGTAATCTGAGATATATTATTACATTCAATGCATTTTTATAGCAACATAAAAATGTAAGCACTACTTTACTCACGAACAAGTAACACATATGGCAGCACATGATAATCAATATTTTAAACTGATAAACAACTATGTATGCTTCATATCGCAATTCGCAAGATCAGTTATAATTTTATCTTTACTTAATCAACTAGCATCACTAACATCTTAAACTGTCTCCGTAGTCTAATGGTTAAGAGCATTGGGCTCTCGACACGGAGGTCGTGGGTTCGATTCCCATGGGGGACACCCTTTGATATGTCACTTTGTGCGTTTTTCCCCAGTTGGTTAGGACATTGCAGGTTGAATCACCTTATTGTCTGAAAAAATTATGATTCCGTACTTCGGATGGCACGTTAAGCCGTTGGTCCCGGCTACTATCTCTGGTGGTAGTAGTCGTTACATAACAACCACGTCAGAGGCCGTAAGGCGGTCTGAAAAAACTCTGACACCAGGGCTCTGGGTGGTAGTAGTCGTTACATAACAAGCACGTCAGAGGCCGTAAGCCGGTCTGAAAAAACTCTGACACCAGGGCTCTGCCCACACGATAAGAAGAAGTGCTGATGACAATAAAAAATGTTGTGTTGGCAGCAGATGACGTCGATTTTGACTATTTATGCAGATTTATGCCATCCTACAGGATATTCTCATAGCATTCTACTGAGCCCGCGTGGCAGTGTATGGACTGTTCATGTTCATGAGCTATATTTATACGGTTTGAAACGAGGTCCAGATTTTAATGAAAAAAATAATCATATAATAATGTTGACGCCGCCCGACGTAATACCCAAACTCAGATCGCGCTCAGATCTGAGTAGTGGAATGGTTTACTGGAACCATTCTTTGAAATAATACTTGAAACCCTCCCGGACCAGGGGCTCTGAGTACTGGAAGGGTTTCCATATACGCGACGCCGCAATGAAGTAGGGTGCCGAAACTGCCGATGCATGGACAATCAATAAGTAGAATGTATAAAATAAAAGTAGCAGAGAGCCATAGAGCGCGAGCCACTTCTAGACCGTGTTACAAACGTCGAGATCCAATGGATTAAAGAGTCGGTGGGAATGACACATGGCTAGAAGAACAGACGGTAGATAGAGCAGACTTGACCGATTGGTGCCGATGATGCAAGAGAGGAGTGATCCAGCAGCCTAGTGGGCTGAGGATATGGCGAAGGCAGCTGGGAAGACCTGGATGAGACTGACACAAGACAGGAAAGAGTGGTATAATGGGAAGGAGGTTTATACCCTGCAGTGGGTGCATAAAACAGATGATTATGATGACAACTTGCATTTGGGTTGAGTCGAGTATTACATTTTCTCTGGCACAGCCGACTTTTATTCGCGACTTTGCTATTGGCGTAGAAAAAGTTGTAAATCACGTATTTCAACTCAGCTTGTATACAGGGTGTACAATAAAATGGGACAGCTACTTAAAGGGGTGCTTCAGACCATCAAACTGAACAACTTTCTCTATGGGACCAATATCGAAATCGCGAAAAAAAAATCTGCTGTCCCATACATTTCAGTCGAGTTAGTTTGCAGTTTTGTATGGGAGAGCGGATTTTTTTTCGCGATTTCGATATTGGTCCCATAGAGAAAGTTGTTCAGTTTGATGGTCTGAAGCACCCCTTTGAGTAGCTGTCCCATTTTATTGTACACCCTGTATACTGACTATAAAAACGACCTACAAAAATGTTCATTGCAAAGATGACTTGATGTTCAGAATAATTATAGGAAATAAGTAATTTGTTGTTTGATGGGATGATGAGTGATGTGTTGACCAATAAAGAAAAAAATTAAAAACGTCTATTAACCTCGATTCTTTAAAACAGGAAAATGGCCTAAAGGATAAGGGTAAACTACATTATACCTGCATGCAACTTGGTTCTTTTAAGACTTTTTGTGTATTGGCACGACGTTTATTTATAAAAGGACGTATGAATGCGGAAGAGGCAAGGTTTGTCTGGATCGTTGCAGGTGAAGGCTACCTCACCTGCCCCATTCGTAGACAAGTCTTAAGTTAATACACGACCGAGTATGTGGAGACATCTACAGTAGCAAATGAGAAATGAGCTAAATTATTATTCGGTTCCGTGTGAATGCACGGAATATATAAGGTGAATGACAAATTATAATATTACACACATGAATACATACCATACATAAACTCACAACCGTAATCCCTTTCAGTATGGACAAAAACATTGCTAAACTACCAACTTTCTGTTTAAGAATAGTTGTTGTAGCATCCGTGGAATTACGTGTCAAGTGGTGAGAGATGGCTAGCCTATCGCCCACATAAACACTGTATAAGAAACCTTTAATCCCTTAGTCGTCGCCTCGTACAACATCCACTCCGTAATCCAACACTACTATGTAATATTTGCAAACAAATCAAATGGATGGTACCCAGAGGATATACATCGGGGTCCAGGGTAGTAATTTATTATTTATCTGAGGTCCGGCCGGGTCTACTCCGGAATAGATGAAGGGATGACCCGGATGCCTTCGAAAATAAATAATTGAAGGTTGCGCAAGATAGGGATGAAAATGGCATTCCTCCGGTAGTGGAGTGGAATAGGCTAGAAAACGAGAAGACATGGCCAAATAGAGCAAACACTTTGGAACCTTCAATACAAAATGTGAGCCTTGTTGCATACTTAAAAGATGATTAATTTCTGACCAACAAGATTACGGTAATGAGTTTGTGCACGTGCTTATGTGACAATTTTATGTGCCCCTTCCTTCAGTCGTGCTTTAGTCCCAAGCTTGATCGTTTAGGCACGTGTCTACTTCGCAATTGTCCTATTTCTCATTTTAACTACTTTTCATACTGACTCCTTCGCAAATGGCCAATTTGATTGCTTGAATCAACCGCAAAGCATTACCTTACTGTTTATTATACTGTGACATTACTAAGAAGCAATATTTTTGCACCATGACGTCAGCGCATTGTTTTCTGAATTCTTATTATAATAGGGCTAATTTTGAATGCACAATGCGGTGTGCTGATCTAAAAACGTTATTGGTTGACGTACTATTATTGTATTCTTGTTACGAGACGGGGGAAGCGTGTGAATTCTCTATGCGTTTACCTCATTTTATTTTAATTAAGTATAAGTGACGTATTGCTTCTTAATAGGCAATAGATGTAACCGTGTTTGTTCATCACAATCGTTCCCATTGCTGGGGTACAGTACAGCCTACCGAGAGAGAGAGAGGTGTAGAGTGTATGGGCGTTACTCGTTTTCCTGTCTGTTCATCATCATTATCATCACCATCTCAGCCGATAGACGTCTACTACTAGCGTTCCCCAAGGATCGCCACAACACGCCCGGTCCTGCGCTGCCCTCATCCAAAGGGTTCCCGCCGCCTTACATGCTACACGTGATACGGCTGTATCTCGTTCGTTCGCGCGCAAATAGAAAGAGAGGGAAGGTGTGATAGCGCTGTATCACGGTGGCATGCTACCCATGCAGGTCGTCTTCCACGCTCCTCTTTCCGCTACGCGGTCGCCACTCAAGAACTCTTCAGACCCATCGGCCATCTGTTCTGCGAGCTATGTGTCCTTGCCATTTGAGTTTAGCAATTTTTCTTCATGTGAACAATTGCTGAACTGACGTGAGTCTGTTCTAATCGACAAACAGCTTGGCAAAAACCTTGTCTGCGCAGATCAAAATTTGTAGGCAAAAGGGCTACAGCGCACACCACCTCCCCATTGTTTAAAATGTTTGTTGCTAGATACTTTATGTTCCCTCTAATATACATACATATACTCACGCCACTATCCCAAAGGGGTAGGCAGAGACTACGGCTCGCCATATACTACGATTCTGACATACTTCGCTCGCCTCATCAACTTTCATACATCTCTTCATGCACTTCCGTCGGTTGAGGGTGCTACGCACTTGTCCTTTTCGGAGAAGATCATTTGTTTGGTAGTGGTAAGTTCTCCTCGGACTCTCGACTGATCCACTCACATTGGATCGATAATCTCCCTAGTGAGTCTACTCTCATTTATCCTCTCCTCTGTACGTGACCGAAACACTATTATTGATCAGTCTTAATCCAGATTTAGTAGAAAACTCAAGTTGGCCGTTGCAGACAAAGTTTATGCAACTGGGGTTACAGGGACCCTGGCAATGCAGTACGATTGCGGCGAGCCTATTCAGTCGATGGCGCACCTGCTAGAATGCCCGTTGTGCCCAAACACCTGCACGAGAGAGGACCTCAATAAAGCTACATTGGACGCTGTCAGGCTGGCCGAATATCTGGTCAATAAAATATAGAAATAGTAAAACAACGAAGTAGAAAACTGCAATCAATATTTAAAACCCCCTTTACTTACAGAAAACAATAACAGACCGAGATTTACCTGCATTTGATAATAAAGCAAAAACCACGAGGATAGTATAAAATATTTTTTTATAACAACAAAATAAATTAAGTTCATTTCAGTCCAAGTTTTATACTGCATTAAAAAGAACTATTTCAACAGTTTAAGCTGGTATTACAGTAAATGTATTATGTAGGTACCAAAGTACATTTCCTTATTCCGTATAATTTTAGTAAACATTGCACTTTAAAGTCTATCCTTATCCTTATTATGACTGTGCATTCCTTACCAAGTAGTCGTCAAGGAAGCGACACATACAATCTAAATCTAGGAATTATACAATTACTTCAACTGAATTACCTAAAAACCTTGAGTGGGACTTCGAAAGAATACTAAATCAGTTCATGAATCAATGGATCAGTTCTGGTTTTTACCACTTTGAATATTATCACAAAATACAAAGGCTATTAAAGGTCAACTCCTTGAAATTAAAGTGCGATCAAACTCATATATACAGGCTGGAATTGATAGATCATTGACATCCTTTTCTAAACTACCCATCAAACTGAACAAAATTTACTACGTAGAAAAAAAAACAAGCCGTTTCATACTAAAGTAATGCAGAGGTGTGTCGAAGTGAAGACAGACTACGAGCCTGATGGTCGGTTCAAATCATTCGGAGAAGATTTGTCCAAAAACATAACCACACATCTTTTAAAAATTTTGTTATATTTTACATTAAAGTAGCACAAAATACAAATACCCGATTTGGTTGTGAGCAGATTTGATTATTTATTGATATCCTATGACATTCCATACAATGTTTAGTAAATTAACAAATATCGACGCACGACGATTGATTAAGTATATTATAGTTTGTCTGACTGCCTCCGTGGTCTAGTGGTTAAGAGCATTGGCTCTCGTAACGGAGGTCGTGGGTTCGATTCCCACAGGGGACACCTAGTGATATGTCACTTTGTGCGTTTTTCCCCAGTTGGTTAGGACATTGCAGGCTGAATCACCTGATTGTCCGAAAAGAAAAATGATTCCGTGCTTCGGATGGCACGCTAAGCCGTTGGTCCCGGCTACTATCTCTGGTGGTAGTAGTCGTTACATAAAAACCACGTCAGAGGCCGTAAGGCGGTCTGAAAAAACTCTGACACCAGGGCTCTGCCCACACGATAAGAAGAAGAAGTTTAATTGTATTTGGAGAGCTGACAGCCCTAATACGGTACCTCCAACACACAGTGGGCCTTCTGTTCTGTAAATGTAGAGACAATCGTATGATCAACTTATCCGAATTCCGTGTCATGCTCATGACGTAATGGTCGCCATGTTGTCTATAAATCGTGGGAAAGCCGTTAGCATAATTAATTGGACTTTCCTCACTTATTGGAATGCAGGAAGGAAAACTGTTTTAAGTGCTATTTAATTTTAGATTACAATAGGAATAAAAACGTTGGTCGGATTGAATGTTATGAAAAACTGTATTTATAAACGGCATGCCAAATATAAAAGGTGGGCAGTCATTTTATGACTCATCATCATCAGTCTCATGAATTGAATCAAACTCTATTTTATTTCATGATGGTTCACACCTCTAGAACTTTTGTTTGAAATTAATAAAAAAAAGTTGGTTGTGAATTAAAAAGTTGATAAGGCTACTCCTCCCATCTGCAAGGCTCTCTTTCTTACAAGCAAACTTTTGCAATTAGCCATCCCGCTTCAATTGCGCGGCTCCGGTCAGAATTTTCCGTTTTCTTTGAAAACCTCTATGATTTTTTATGAATTTTCAAAAAATAAGAAAACCACATAATTTTATATTGTATTGTGAAGAATATTGTAAATTTTCATATTCTTCTGATCAACAATGTAAGAGTAAAACGGTTACAATTGGAAAAAAAGAGGTGACTTTGGAGTCGTTTTTCTTCAGCTTTATTAATTAAAATAGATTTCGAGAAAAACCACATCACTTCTCATATCCTGTAGATTGTTCAGTTTTGTTTTCTGCTTAAAAAGTGGCATAGTTAATGTATAAAATGGTTACAAAGTTACTCAAAACCGGGCGGACGCACCTTAATAATATTATAAATGTACCTTTTTACATATAGGTACGGATCTATACAATTTTTTTTTTTACTTTAGTCTCTGTTTTTTTTTTCTATGTACCTAATTTGGATATCCATCCTTCCATAACCAGCCTATATAATATCGTCCGAACTCTCCGAACTACTGTGCCGGGTACCCCAGTATATTTATGGTATTTTATATTTTGACGACCCGATACCGAAGATGGGGTCGAAGATGTAGCGAGCTTACCCAGAAGAAGCCTATTTACTCGTACTTTAAGGGGCTATGTGAAAAAAATAGGATTCTTCAAAGCTTCATATATCATGAAGTACTAACAGTAGGAGTATGATTTTCGGATATGTGTAAATTGAACATATAATTGAAGTTTTGATTAGAGCCAAAACACGATTAAGACCAAAGACATATATATTACTAGCGTAAGGACATGGCCTATGAGCTTGACTATTGTCCCCAGTTCGTTGGCTCTAAAATGCAAGGAAAAATGTCAGTTTAGAGCACTCGAAAATATATGACACGATATAGTTCGTATACGAGTTATGACAGAAGGCGCAAATTTTTGTTTCTATGAAGAAGATTTTTGTAAAATATTCTGACGGGCCTATCCTTACGCTAGTAATATACAACGTGTTAATGAATTAACGCAAAACTAGAAAGTAGTTTGTTTAGAATCGATAGCAGAATCGAATTATCATGGTTTCAACATAGGTAATTTTTTTCAAAATTTTAATTTTTTTTTTCATAAAATTTTTAATTTACTAAACCCGATGTCAACCCACCCCACGGGCACACTCACCCTACTTACTACCAAAACAAGATTATAAAAATGTATCCATGAGTACGTTAGCGCTTTCTTTCAGTGCTGAAATGATAACAAATCATTTTTGCCTCCGAACTTAAAATGCGAATAACTTTAAATTTTAAGTATCAAAATAATGAAATTATTGTTTCAATCTAATTCTTTTGTTATAAATAAGTTGGGGTGTATGAGGTTTTGCGCTAATTTATTAACACGTTGTATAAATCTATGATTAAGACACATTTTCTCGATAGAAAAACAAGCCAAAGTAGCCTCTGTTTTTATCTATAAACGCTTGGAACTGCTAAACGGTGAATAATAGAAACACGAGACTTGCTTTAAAAAAAAGAGATTGATATTTTCTAAATTTTGATTAGAGCAGAATTGAAATAACATAAATAGTACAATCACAATTAAATAAAGTTTGATTGATTATTGTTTGGCGCTCGATTCGCTTCAGGCGCGCGCGGCGCCCCATCTCTTTCTCTCGCATCAGGCCGTAATATAAGCCATCCCACGCCTGTTTCGCTTAAATTATTTTTCGACATAGGCCCTTAAAGGAATTCGGGTTGTAAGCGCGTTCGGAAATACTGACGCAGGCAGGGCATTCAACTCCTTGGCTGTGCGCATTATAAAAGATTCTGAAAGACGCTTGGTGCTGATATGTGAGATGTCAACAAAGAAGGGGTGATATCCCGCGGTGCGTCTGGAAGTCCGATAGTAGAAAGGGGAAGGCCGGATGAGCTCATGCAGCTCTAGGGCTCCCGTGCTCGCAGGCAGGGCATTCAACTCCTTGGCTGTGCGCATTATAAAAGATTCTGAAAGACGCTTGGTGCTGATATGTGAGATGTCAACAAAGAAGGGGTGGTATCCCGCGGTGCGTCTGGACGTCCGATAGTAGAAAGGGGAAGGCGGGATGAGCTCCTGCAGCTCTAGGGCTCCCTAAAGTGCGTCTACTGGGCACTAAAGCGACCGCTTTCGATTATTCCACCAAAAATAATCTAAGCCGTATCTTATTTCCTACAATAACCTAACCTAACCAAAACTAGTCTAAATCGCGGAACTATTAAACAAGTTTCACATTTATAAGCTCTATTAAAAAAAATTGCTTGCCTCCCTTCAATTTACCTGTGTAATTTAAACATCGTTTTCATAAGACGATGTTTCTTTTACTAGTATTACATGCAATACTTTATTGCGTTTCACAATGGTGTAAATAAATAAATAAAATAGGTGGTGTATTGCTAATAGTATAATGAGATAGAGGTACTTTTTGTTATTAACAGCTCCAAGGCTGATTCGGTATTCATAATTGTGATGGGGATGGACCAGGTCAGCCTGCTCGGTTTAGGAGTAAAAGCCGTTCAAAGGTCTAGTATGGTTACTAAAAATGAATTTATGCTGGTATTATTGTAATATATGCACTGTAGCTATGCGAACAGTACAAAAACTGACATGTTCTTTCAATCGGTTTAGGAGATACAGCCGTTCAAAGGTAGACCTTTAGATCTCACAGCGATGCTCTTCACCCTATGAACACTGAATCAGCCTTGCTGCTGATGATAAACAAAATACGTCTGTCTCTTATTCTATAATGTGCGTGGGTAGTGCGTTCCGGAGAGGTATGGAAACTCAATCTTGAGATCCAGGTTCGAATCCGCACCATGTCCCAATGAGTTACTAACTTATGCACGTAATATCGACCGTTCTCAAACGGTGAAGAGACACATCGTGAGGAAACCTGCATTTGTTGAAGAAAAAATTCCGATGCGTATTTGAAGTCTACCAATCCGCATTGGGCACGCGTGGTGGACTAATTTTTTTTTTTTTTTTTTAATATACAGAGTGTTAGGAAAAGCATCATTAACCTTTAATTTAAACCACATACTCTACCCATCAAACTGAACAACTTTTACTATGGCAGCAAATCTGTCAGAAAAAAAATCTAGACCAACACAACTCAAATGTATGAGACAACAGATTTTTTCCCACTCCCATAGTAAAAGTTGTTCAGTTTGATGGGTAGAGTATGTGGTTGACAGTTATTTTATACTTGCAAACAGCTTACAGCGACCTACATACAGGATCCAGTGATCTTTTAACTTTTAAGTTAACCATCTCATACGAATACTATTTATAATTATAGAAAACAATGTAAATAATGGTACCGATTCGGACTGTGCCACGACTTAACTTAACTAAATTTATTCCTGTCACTTTCTAAAATAAGATTAAGAAAAGAGACAGAAAACCAACAGCTGACTTTAGTGCTGTCAAAGTGACGTTACACGCCCAAAATAAGATGCCATCATAATGTACGCCATCTTATTTAAAGCGTTTTTGGGCGTGTAACGTCACTTTGACAGCACTAAAGTCAGCTGTTGGTTTTCTGTCTCTTTCCTTAATCTTATTTTAGAAAGTGACAGGAATAAATTTAGTTTAGTTAAGTCGTGGCACAGTTCGAATCGAGGCCATTAAGTACCTATTGTTACAAATATCGTAATAAAGATACCTAAATAAAATTGTTTTTTTTTCATTGTTTCATTTGTTGGATATTTAGTATTACCGAAAATCAGTCAATGTTTTCCTCCAATCGTAATATTTTTGTGAAATACACAATTCAGTTCAATAAAAACTAAATTATGTAATTCTCGACCTTCCAAACAATGCAACAGAACTGCTATTTCAACTGAAAGGCCATGCAATCATTGCCGCTTATTTCACATAAGAAATCCCATGATAAAACTCTTACCGCTTGGAGAATAAAGATCAAAATTACTTGATTCAGTGGACTTGGTGTATGGAAAGGAGTTAAACCTGCGCTTGCGCATACGAGCGCACGCAAAGACACAAGCAAAGAGCTCACACGTGCAAAGTAACCACGCGTATAATTATGCAATGCGGTGAAAACGGCACGCTTACTGCATTAGTAGGGTTGACAGGTAACAGAGTATAGATTACACTAGCAGTTACCCGCGACTTTGTCTCTGTTGTGGAACTTTTGTGCCTGTCCTTTCCTCAGGTATGAATAGGGTCCATAATATGCTGACCGGTTTTTATGAGGATCACCATCAAACTGAACAACTTTCCCTATGGAATGTCTGGTCTTGAAAATTTTACACTATGTAATGCAATGTTGTATTTTAATTGTAGGTACTTTGTACATTTTGTTTTGTTTAAAAGATGTGTGTTGTAGAGTTTCTGGCCGCATCTTCTCTCAACGGAACACCTTCCGACGCGGTGGTAGAGTCAAAAAATGACGTCAAAAAGCTATCTATACGATATTATTTTGAATAAAATTTTTTTTTAATTTTAACCAAGGTCGATATCGTGAAAACAAACAGCTGTTCCATACAAAACTGCAACCCTACTCGACCCAAATGTATGGGACAGCTAATTTAACTTTTCGGTATTGGACTTTGGTCCCCTAGAATAAGTTGTTCATAAGTTGTTGTTTTGGTGGTCTGATCATCTCATTAAAAACACCGTCAGGATTTTAAGTTGGAACTTGGATGGGATGCACTATTGCACTATGGCGTTCTATTTGTCGGAAATCGCTCGTGTAGGGTTGTCTCTTGTCGCTCAGTTATTAAAGCAGTCGCAAAATGCAAAAGTGTCTCTGTCTGTCTGTTATACCTATTTTCACGACTAAACCGCTGCATCGATTTTGATGAAATTTGGTATACTATCAGTTTAAAATAACAATGTGCATGACCTCGCCTGCAAATGTGACGTCACTCAATCACACGAACTTCACTCGAGTCATTCAAATGATTATTTCCTTTACATAGAGTCTATATTCCTTTACAACCGAGTGAAGTTATCGAACGGCCCTTCAAGGTCATGCACATTGTTATTTTAAACTGATAGTATACCAAATTTCATCAAAATCGATGCAGCGGTTTAGTCGTGAAAATAGGTATAACAGACAGACAGAGACACTTTTGCATTTTGCGACTGCTTTAATAACTGAGCGACAAGAGACAACCCTACACGAGCGATTTCCGACAAATAGAACGCCATAGTGCAATACGTCGCGACTTTTGTTTTACGAGGTTTGACATCCTTATTCTTATCTTAAACTAAGAATCTGTATAGGATGGTCAGAAGCTTAGCTACAACTATCTGCCAAATATGTATCTGGTACCTTTTCATACAGTTTTAGCAATGCTCTCTTTTTAAACATTTTGAACACAGAACATTACAAGAGGAGTTAGAAGTGCAAAGTAGGCGTGAAACGTGTCGCTACAGGTTATGCAATGATTTGCATAACACCATAAGGCGCGCGGCGTGGTGCGAGCGAGAGGGCATGAGTAATTGTAGCAGCGTGAGCGGGAAGACAAGTGGCGACAGCTGTCTCGAATTTGCATTTCTAACCCCTCATAGAATGTTCTGTGATTTTGAAGATTTCAAGCAGGAAGGATTGACGTGTCAAGCGATGATAAGAGACTAGCTTTTCGCCCACAGAAAAATTGTATAATAAATCTTATCCCTTAGTCATGGGAATAAAATGTGTGGTCCATTCGAAACTACGGCAAATGCAGCAGTGTGCTGCTAAACCAGTCTGTTAAACCAATGAACCAACATGAGCTCATTCCGCCTTCCCCATTCTACTATCGGACATTCAGGCGCTCCGCAGGATATCACCCTACTTGGTTGACATCCCACATATCCGCACTAAACTCCTTTCAGAATCTTTTATAATGCGCACAGCCAAGGAGTGGAATGCCCTGCCTGCGTCAGTATTTCCAAGCGCTTTACAACCCAAATTCCTTTAAAGTACAGTGAATAGGCTTCTTCTGGGTGAGCTCGCTACATCTTCGACCCCATCTGTGTCCAGAGGGTCTACCCGCACATTCGAACTTGGCAAATGCGTGAACATTTTCATTCCAAATTCAACTCTATTACAATGAAGCGCGGACCGAAACAGTGGCGATATAGCGAACATCGAAAGTGCGGGTACAGGGCCTGAGGACTAGATTGAGGTCAAGAGCAAACAAATCTTTTAGGGAAAAAAAAAACGTTCTCCTGCTCTTATCCCATTATTTGGCTAGGCTTAGCTCAAACTCTTATCTATTTAACCTTCTGTCTGCGCCTCTGCACCTACCACTACGACCATCGCTAGTCTATTTTGAACCCCTTTTACAGTTCCCTGTGAATCCCTTTTGCAGTCAGAAATCGCAGGTTTTAACACGGTGGTTTTGCGTCTCATATGGAGTCAATAGTCATCTACCTAGCTGAGTATTTTGTACTCCAATGGGCCACATTCACAAAGAATATGCATACCATCTCCATCAGCTGCTGAGGTATTTAATCAACAAGCATTTAATCAGCATTGGATGCTTGCTTATTGTCCAAGGTGCGCCTGATGTATCCAACCTAAATTAGTTTTACCCAAAGACTTTGAAATCTAACTATCAATTTTGTAAATTTCATTCTCTTATCAATTAAATTTAATATCAAAAGTTTTGTAAGGCTCATCCTGGCTATTAAAATTTCCCCAATTTGTTGCAGCATGTAGTTAGTGTTTAATTACATTACTATTAAAATTTAATACCACTGATACTTGGCCAATGTTTGTATTAAAATAATACATACATACATACATAAGCTCACGCCATTGTCCCAAGGGGGTAGGCAGAGACCACGGACCGCCACAAGCTACGACTCTGACATACCTCTTTAGCCTCATTGACATTCATACATCTTTTGTGCTACGCACTTGTCCTTTTCGGAAAAGATCATTGATTTGATCCTGGTATGTTTTCCTCGGATGGCCTCTCCCAACACTTCCGCTCACCTTATACAACGTGTTAATGAATTAGCGCAAAACCTCATACACCCCAACTGATTTATAACAAAATAATTAGATTGAAACAATAATTTCATTACTTTTATAGTTTAAATTTAAAGTTATTCGCATTTTAAGTTTTGAGGCAAAAATGATTTGTTATCATTTCAGCACTGAAAGAAAGGGCTAACGTACTCATGGATACATTTTTATAATCTTGTTTTGGTAGTAAGTAGGGTGAGTGTGACCGTGCGGTGGGTTGACATTGGGTTCAGAAAATTTTAAATTTTGTAAACAAATTATTTAACATTAAAAAAAAATTACCTATGATAAAACCATGATAATTCGATTCTGCTCTTGATTCTAAACAAATTACTTTCTAGTTTTGCGTTAATTCATTAACACGTTGTATAATATTAAAATAATAAAGTTTAGTATTATGGGCGTGGATCTGTGTTTCCTGTTTAGGTTGGACCATCCCAATTCTTCCAATGGGCGTCGTACTAGGCGACTAATAATATAAGAGACATGTGTACTTTTTGCAACCATCAGCAGCAAGGCTGATTCAGTGTTTATGGGGTGTAGAGCATCTCTGTGGTGGGGATGGACCAGGTCTGCCTGCATCACTCCAGTCGGTTTAGGACCCTTAAACCATCAGTAACTCCTAAACCGACTGGAGTTATGCAGGCAGACCTGGTCCATCCCCACCACAGAGATGCTCTACACTCGAGTGTAAAGCAGAGTCTACACCCCATAAACACTGAATCAGCCTTGCTGCTGATGGTTGCAAAAAGTACACTTATCTCTCGGATTCTTAAACATGGTATCAATGGTACTGACCACCCCGAAAAGGATTATGGTCTTGAGTTTATGTATGTTGTATGTGGACATAAAATGATATCAAAATACATTTTTAATGTCCTAATAAAATCCACAACAAAAACTATTCTGTACTGAAACATTTATTTCTCACGACCGCAACACAATGTCAGGGTAGACATTACATCACCTTCAGTTTAATGTAATAATGTCATTTATAAGTCAGACACAAATAACTCTTAGACATTGTTTTGACCCCAAACTGAGGTGATCATACCTTTACGTAACCAGACAACAAAACACATGACTAAAGGCTCGTTTACACAATGCGAGCTGCTGCCTAGCCAGTAGACAGCAACTCGGTTTGTCTACTCGTACGCCAGTAGCTCGGCTCGCCTTTGCTGTCTACACGACAACTAAGATAAGCTTTTATTCAGCTTTGCTGTCTACACGACAACTAGCTTGTTTTAATAAAAAAAACTTTATTCTCAGAAATGTCAGAAGACCATCTATCCGCAGTCATTTCGAACTCGATTTCGTACGGAGGCGTAGCACACAAAAAACACGGGTTCCACTCACAACTGTCCGGCTGGCACTGGTGAGCTACTGCTGAACGCGTCCAAACGATGCGAGCGACGGCCGAGCCGCTGTTATGTGCGAGTTGCTGCCAGGCGAGCAGGCGAGTGAAAACAAAAAATTTTGTAGTAACTTGGATGCGAGCTACTGACCAACTCGCATGTACAAGTTACTTGTAAGTTACATCCAAACAGTGTGAGTTACTGCAGTGCAGCGACTCGGAAGGCTGACTCGTACGCTAGCTCGCACTGTGTAAACCAGCTATAAGCCGGAAGTTCCTAGGAGATGGTTATCCAAAACCAGGAGATTACAGGTTCCTTCCTCTGAATGGTATTGCCCACATTTACCACCGACTTTGAAGGGTGAAGAAAATAAATATGTATGGGTCAAACACGGGTCAAACAAATTATCCCATTGGATCGAAATGTTGCTGGCTTAAAAGATAATCGAAGCTGAAAATAAAACTCAATATTTTTTTTATTGTTTGATCTAATGTTTATTGTTTTTGTTTTTTGTATTATAAAAATGGAATGGTATACAATATTCAAAACTGAATTGTTATTTTGCATTCATGTTATGTTAACACATTTGTTTTGTTTTTTATAACAATGTGCATTCAGAGCAAATGAGTTAAATACATTTTTCAAATATAATATAATAATTTTTTTTTTAATCCGCTCCCACCTCACTCTCGCCACAAACTGGGCATCATGTATACTGTGTGAGTGCAAGAGAGAGAGAGAACACTTCTGTAGCACTAAGAAGAGGTGTGGAGGGTGTCAACATTGGTGGGAGTGTCAGTTCTGTTTGTAGGTACATAATAAGTTAAATAAAAAACCACAAAAAGTCTGAATGTATGTTTTGTTTTGGTTACTTATAAGACTAAGAGACCATATAAAATACAGAAAACAATAAATCTTTATTAGGAATGTTAAATTTACAGATCTAAGTACTGGCTATAAAACTTATTTCACCTTAACATTTAATATAGATGGTATACTAGTTGGCATTGCGAGTTGTTGATAATTAAAATACAAGAAAAACAATACAAAATGTGAACAAGAATACACTGAAACTAACAGAGGAAATAAATCGGGATATTTCAGTGGTGGTTCTACAACAATCGAAGCTAACGACAACCAAAACATGCCGAGGACGGAAACGAAAAAGTTTCCACTGAGGAGTTTTAGCAAGACCGAATTATGACTCTTATTTGGTTGAATAGCTTTGTACACTCGGTTAGCATTGAAAAAGGAGAAAAAACCAGCGTTCGGCTGGTCCAATTTTAAAGCTATACTGTAAAAACAAATGTAGATAATTGTGGTGACAGCGTAAGGAATTATCAGTCCGTCTTTTATTAATAAAGGCAGCATACTAAAGGTAGATACGAGTAGGAACCAGAAACACATAAAAGGATCTTGGGGAAAACGCAAGGCAACAGGAATTGCTACTAGAAGTATAGTTTTCTCGTGTACTTGGAACGAAAAAAGGAAGAATGCTAACGATACATTAATCAGCGATAATACAAATTTCTTTTTGTTAATTCTGAACAATAAGTCTAGGCAAGACGGCATTGCTGCGAGTGCCGTTACGGATAGACATAGTTTAGCCATTTCCTCATTCGTATACACAGATTTGAGCTTTATAAACACATTGGCGAAGCACCAGACGTTTGAGACTTTATCCTCGAACACTCCACGTTTAAACGGAAACAACCTATTCAGTATTTGTAATATAGTATCCGAAGATCCCGTAAACGGATACCACACTATGACAAACGTAGAAATTACAGCTATAGCTAGTTTATTAAAATTACCAACTATGTACGGAATTTTTCCCCTGAGAGGTACATCTATGAAGCATTTTCTTAATAAATAAAAGAAAAATGGCAAAGCATGGTACAATTCCATTTGTTTGTAATTCAAAGCTTGTACAAAGAACACCGTAGCCATAATATCATTCTCTATAGCTACAATAAAGAACGTAGCCCACAAAAATAGACCTAATGATATACAATTGTACTGAAAATGACCGTGATCTATAAGAATCAATCCTGGATACAATAAAAACAGAATAGTAGCTATATCAGTCCTTTTAAATACATTTTTCAACTCTTTATTCTTAACACGCTCTGCATCAATACATAACCAAAGCACAGCAGTCACATAGAAGTAAACATCACTCAAGAATACAGTCCATCTCATGAAGTTCTTATGGGTCTCATTTTCATAACCTCTCGAGGCGAAAAGTCGGACTGATTCGGGGTCTAACCAGTCTGCAACTAGACCCATTAGGAAGCTGTGATATGCCGTCAGCGGGGGATAATCCAAGCCCCAATATTGGAGATCGTTTTGCGTAGTGTTCTGATACCAGTTCAAATAAGGCGTTTGCAGGGTTATCTCTTGCCAATGCCGTTGTGCCTCATAATCTCCGTACATTGGAGGCTTTTTGTAGCCAGAATAAGGGTATGCCGCCACACACCATCGCACAAGAAGTGCGAAGAACACACCGGGAAGTAAAGCATCTTTCGTCACAGTAAATCTGTCCGGATCGGATTTCTTCGTCATTGCGTAAGGTTTAATCACATCTAACACCGTTTTAAAACACTATTCAGTCATGAAATGTATAAATTATGCGCTGACAACGCGGCAGGTCAATAGATAGAGGAAATTTGACAGATGTACTTACGACATGAACGGCGTCCAAATCCTTGGTCAGCTTTTCCTTCAAATATTCTTCTGTATACACCATATTCGTGAAAGAAAATCCATATAACGCTAAACAGATATTACAGAATTCATGCACAATTCACAAAATATTGCACTTAACACAAGAATTTAATCACGGATACAAGTTTTCTCTGTTCCTAGCACAATGTCGGAATTTTTTTCGAAAGTGAGAAATTGAGAAAGTGGCACGCGAAAGTGAACTTGAAAATCTTGAAATTGCGGTCGCCGAACTGACGAATTTCACTCCGGATGAGCCCCTTTCGGGTGTAGTCCTACTAATTTTAATAGTCTCCATCCGCATACGACATCCATAATTTTTTTGGAAACGGAAATTTGTTGCATAAACATGACCTTGACCCAGGAACGTAGGGTTGTACAAAACGATTATTATTCGACCCTAGTTCGACCCTATTGGCAGATAGATTTTTGACAAAATAAAATAATAGTGAATGAGAAATGGATGGAAATTCATGGAGACCAAACTCTTGTGGAGACCTCTAACCAATCATATACAGTAAAAATTGAATAGACACGTATTCGATTTAACGAATCGAATGATGAGAATCGATAGACTCACGACTCACGAGATGTCGAGTTCAGTTCCATAGACAATTTTCAAAAGACATCCGGTGACAAGGCGGGTCCATTGACTTTTTCAAATTTTGAAATAGGTAGATTTTCCCCATTGGATTTTCCGATTTTTATTCATTTGATATTCCCAAAAAGCTAAATAAAATTGCATCATGAAAATGGAAGGCGAAACTGCATCGCTGAAAAGAAATTTAACAGAGTGGAGATTCAGTCAATATCCGAAATACATAATGTTACCGATTGATGAAAATCATGATCAAATTATTAGATCAAACATAAAAAATGTTGTCTTTTCCGAGGTACATTCTTATGATCCTTTTTATTTACAACAATCTTTCGTTTTTAATATTTTGTTTATTAATTTGAAAAAGAATTTCAGGTGACCCCGCGGCCTCTGGAACGAAATATTCACCTAGTGTGTGCTTCTGATGATGCATTGATCAATATTTTGGACATGGATCCTGAAATAGTCAATCGAGAAGAATTTGCAGACTTCATAGCTGGTAGAAAATTACCGTATGGCGCTCTGCCTGTTGCTCATAGGTAACATTAAAAAAATAATACGAATTCCATTAAAAAAAAAACTGTTAAAATAGTGATGTACTACAAGTTCCCTAATGAGTTAACTGATGCTCTATACTACTGAGAACAATATTCAATAATAAAGATTTGAAAGCAAAATGCGATTTTCAGATACGGAGGTCATCAGTATGGATTGTGGGTTGGACAATTAGGAGACGGACGAGCACTTATTCTTGGAGAATACGTTAATAGGTAAGTAAGATGGAGACAAAGAGTAGCATAGCATATTAAGCATGCATATGCTCACGACTATATTCCCCGAGGGGGCGTCAGAGATATTCAGAAACCTCAGAACATCCAAATTTCACTACTAGTACCGAAACTCTGTCCAGTGTGACGGGGAGTCAACCCGTCAGCACTTGCCACGTCGACAAAGAGTAATATAAGTATATTATAATGTAGACCCCAATGAGCAACAGAAGACATCTAGCAACATCATCCTCATCTCAGCCGATGGACGTCCGCTGCTGGACATAGGCCCCCAAGCTAGTACTAGCAACATGCAACAAGTACTAATACTGGAGGTAGAATTAATGTTCTAATAAATACACCGTGTATTCTGATCGTAGTTTCTGGCCGCATCTTTTCTACAACGGAATACCTTCCGAGAGTAGAGTCAAAAAATTACGTCACAAAACGATATCTCTTCTACGATAGATCTACCATGATATTATTCTGAATTAAAAACCTTTACACCTGTCTTAATGTTTATACAGTCTTGGCGAAAGATGGCAGATACAGCTGAAAGGATCCGGTCAGACGCCTTACTCTCGTGTCCACGATGGGCGCGCTGTACTTCGTGCTGCTATCAGAGAGATGATAGCATCTGAGGCCTGTCATGCTCTGGGAATTCCATCGACTAGAGCTGCTGGGTTAATTGGTACTAAGTATAGTTTTAAAATTTATTTCATAGCACCGCATCGTATCTACAAAAAAAAAAAAGATTAATGACGATTTTTCTGATCGTGCAAATGTTTTAATTTTAAAAATTAACACAGCTAGGTATGCGTCAATAAGTATTTTGTATAGAACTTTTTTATTTGTAATATAATATTCTTCTCTTAAAGTCAGTGACGAAGTGGTTGTCCGAGATGTCTACTACACAGGAAACCCACACCGCGAGCGGGCAGCTGTACTTCTCCGCCTTTCTCCCTGTTGGTTTCGCTTCGGTTCTTTCGAGATACTATCCCGGAGTGGTGAAATACCCATTTTGAAGCAACTTTCAGATTTTGTTATCAAGGTGCCAAAAAACACTTGTTTAGATTTAATTAGCCGTATTGTTTAGATGTATTTCGCCTGATTGGTTTTAGGGAAAGAGAAAAGTTAACGTCGCAATGTTTCAGACTATTTTCCTTGGTCAGTAATTCAATGTTGTTTATTTTCAGGAGTACTTTCCTGATATTCATCTAACAGATGAAAATAGATTCATCCGACTATTCTCAGAAGTCGCTCATAGGACTTTGGACTTAGTCGCTAAGTGGCAAGGTAACAAATCGAATTCCAGTTTACGCTTAGACCATAATTATATACTTTGGAGTTTACGTATGTTTAAAGGTTCTATTATATTTTTGTACTTTTATGTATTCGGGGGAGGTCTTGTATTCTTCTAAATCTAAGTGCATTTAAATAAAATCTCTTTTTTTCTGTTACAGGTCTGGGCTTCGCACATGGATTACTAAATACAGACAACATGAGCCTTCTTGGCTTAACAATGGATTACGGACCATTTGGTTTCGTCGATTCATATGACGGTGGCTTTGTTGCGAATTGCTCTGATGGCGAAGGGCGTTATGCTCTTGCAAAACAGCCTGACGTGAGATACCATGACATTTATTTCCTTCCCAAAAATGCCCCCAATGTTGATAATGATAATAGATGAGGGATTTATTAGGTACCTACAGAGATCTGGCCAGGTCTTATATTCATTAATACAAACAAATATTTCAGGTGGTAGTATGGAATATCGGTCAGCTAGCGAATGCTATTAAGCCTCTACTGAGTTCATCTCAGCAAGTCCACATGTCGCATATTTTGAAAACCTTAGACACTTATTGCAAAAATAAGATCCTGTAAGTTTGCTTTACATTTTAATTTCTTCTGAAAAAATGGGCTTTGAATTGTCGTTTTAATTGGAAAGTATTTTTCTAGAGAGACATTCCTGATGAAGATCGGTTTGAAGGAAGAGAGGTGGGGAGATGAGCAGTTAGTAGAGAAATTGCTCGATATGATGCAACAGACTGGAGCAGACTTCACCGTTACGTTTAGGCAACTAGCCGAGGTAATTTTGAAAGCTTCATTAATTTAGTAGGTTAGTAATTTGTATCTATTATACTAAACATGAAGAATACAAACTGATTAAAATTAATTACTTAGGTACAACTTTTCCTTCCAAAATGACGTCGAAAAATGGAACCAATGAAAATAGGATAAAATAAAAAGGCATGATAGTTAGGGCCTGTTTCACGATCACTTTTGGATAAGTTCTTAATAGCTGGATATTTTCAAATGAGCTGTCAGATATTAATATCTTATCCAAGTGGTTAAACGGGCCCTAAGCATATAGAATACAGAACTTCATGGAATATAATATACCTACCTATGACAAGTGAGTCTAGCTTTTGGCGTGTTATTTTTCAAGCAGTTTTTGACGTATTTGCATAAATTTTTAGTTGGAGCCCTGTCAGATGGTGAGTGAGATATTAGATGAGAAATGGGCTCTGAAACGCCTATCATCACATGCATCATGGGGATGCTGGCTTGATCAATACCGGGAGCGACTTGATAAAGAAGCTGGTTAGTATTCACTTTTAAATGCAGCATCGATGGGAGGTGATGAATAGTTCTGAACCTTTTTTTTCATATAAATACAAGGGACAAGTGTCATATTCATTGTTTTTTTTGTTACCGACTTAATACCTTGCAGGGAGACAGTGCTTAATGATTTTGAATAGATGCGTATCTATTGACTACTATGTACCAAACAGCTACAATAGATCTATTCAGGTCGCAGTAGCTATTGGTCATTAACCAAGCCCTTACAACCAAAATAATACTATGTACCAATGATAATAAAGACTTTTATATTACCGTACAGTCAGCAGCAATAAGCTATATACACTTTAGTATTACGACGTAGAACAAAAGTGTATACTTACAACTTATTGCTGCTGACTGTACAAAGTAATATAATCTATTCATTTATGGAACAAACATCGATATAGGGCACACATAACTGCGACGTCGCATCGCAATGTCAAATATCTGCCAGCGCGCGATGAGTTATTACCATGACATATGTATGATTATCGAACGCAGCGCATCGACGATTTTTGCGATGCGGTGCGACGTCGCAATTATGTGTGGGCACCGATAAATGGACAGATTCTGTTGTCTTAACGCTTATCTTTAGCCTTACTGCCAGTGGACGCAAGCTCAGTAGGCCTTTTTGAAGATGAACGACGCCGACGCATGCTGAGTGTAAACCCAGTGTACATTCCTCGAAATTGGCTGCTGCAAGAAGCTATTGTTGATGCGGAGAGGGACGACTTCCAAAAAGTATGTTTTAGATACAACTGATAAGTCCTGAAACCAACAGTGAACCAGATTTTTGAAATTAAATTCATGTCTTCCAGGTCCGATTTTTATTGCAAGTGATGAAAAATCCGTTCGAGGTTCAACCCGAAGCTGAAAGACGAGGATTTTCAGCACAACCACCGCAGTGGGCGTACGCGTTGAAAGTTAGCTGTTCAAGTTAAATATCTTTTCAAACATTAAACAAATTGATTCTCGTTTTGGTTTTTATTTTGTCACCGAAAACCGGGACGTGCAAAAACATAAGGGATTTTCCGAAACCCATTATTAAAAGAAAAAGTAGTTCCAAATGGCTTGATTTTGGTTTGGTTTGGATGAGGAACGAACGTTGTAAATTTTTTGAATTGCATTTTGTGGTTCACTTTTTTAGTTCTTCGCATTCAACTCACACCAACGCCATCTATCGTAGTATTTTGAACTACAACTATAAATCTAGCTATCAAAAAACTACATTATTACATACTCAGTGATGAGGACAACTGCTCTGCGATTTGATTCAAGCCTCAATTTCAGAACTGATTCAAAGTATTGCACATCACTAAAATAAACGTCAAGTTGACGGCTGCCTGGGCTGCGTTCAGAACGTTTTTGTGCAGTTGTTTTTTCACCTCGCTCTAAGGTTCGGAACGGCCAGGGCGTTTTTTCAACTCGCTATAAGGTACGGAACGGTCACGGTTGTTTTATAACCTCAAATTTTGACATTGACGGTAAAATGGGCTTCCAGGGCTTCCATCATTTCCAAATACAATAAAAAACTGTTCTTCCATGTTACCGGATCAAAAAATAATTTGGAAAACAAACTTTTAATTCAAAACGAGCGAAAAGTCAAGTGACCACAGATAATCCAAACGTCAGAGTGTTTTACAACCATCGAATTAGACGGTTAAAAGTTGCAACCCGTCAGAGGTTCGGAACGGTTGAGTTGTGACAACCGAGTTGCAAAGAGCGTTTTTCAGTGTTGCCAATGCAAATTTTTAGGCGGCCGTGTACATTAGGTAAAAAAGCCGTGTTTATATGGAAAAATACCAACGGTGGGCCGTGTCACTGCTTAAAAAAGGAAACACTTTTCAATATTAGCCAAATGGTGCTGTTTTAAGGTTTTTAATGTTAATTAAACATTTGAAAATTTTATCTATTTGTGTGAAAAACAATTTCTTCTCATCTGTTTTTTGCTCACAGAGCAAGAAAGAGGAACAAAACCCAGCCAACATACCGTAGACAACTTAGTTGCAATGTTGCCATTCGGATTCGGAATTGGATACAGTACACAGTCGAACCATACACTTATTTATAACAGTCTAATACTCTAAAAGTGTTTTTTTTATAAATAAATTAGTCAATTACCGTAGAATTTGTGAAAAGCCGTAGAATCTGCTACGGCCACAGGGTTGCAGCCGTAGGCCGTGGATTTTGTAATTTTTTGGCCTGAAAGCCGTAGAACACGGTAATTGCCGTAGCATTGGCAACACTGGCGTTTTTTCACCGAGGCTCTGAACGGCGTTAGTGCGAAAGTTGCACTCGGGGTGCACAACGGGTGTAGGTTCTGAACGCAGCCCTGTGCGTGCTGCAGTGCTGCCACCTTAGGACTTTCGGCGCTAGATCTAACGCTTTTTAATATGTTTAGCGCCGTATTCTAAGAATTTAGCGCTTTTTAACTTTGAATAAAGCAACAGTATTCGTGTTTGAATATGTTGTATTTTGTAAATCGTGACTGAAAAATGAAAAATATACAGGGTGTACATTAAAATGGGACAGCTACTTAAAGGGGTGCTTCAGACCATCAAACTGAACAACTTTCTCTATGGGACCAATATCGAAATCGCGAAAAAAAAATCTGCTGTCCCATACATTTCAGTCGAGTTATGTTTGCAGTTTTGTATGGGAGAGCGGATTTTTTTTTCGCGATTTCGATATTGGTCCCATAGAGAAAGTTGTTCAGTTTGATGGTCTGAAGCACCCCTTTGAGTAGCTGTCCCATTTTATTTTACACCCTGTAGATAGAATATTGTGGTTGAAATATGTCTATAGAGTGTGCAGTGTTCGGGTGATTCAAATAATACGCTATAAACGCTTATATGAAGTGCTATCGACTTAAATTGACGTTCAGATGGCTTTAGGAAAGACTGATAACTGGCGCGTATCCAGCCCTCAAAAAAGGTTGTAGTCACGGTCACTCGAAAATCAAGTGCGAGTCTGACTTATGACTCACTCACGAAAGGAGATGTTTACAAAATGTATGACGCCACGGCCAAGACTTTGTACAGTAGTAAATTAACAAACCTGTAAAATATAAGTCCGTTTGCTCACGAAATACAAAAGTAAAAGTAAATGTGTGTTTGTTTGTACACACGGTGACAGGTCAGGTTACCCTGTTTGGACTTTGAACTATTAGAAGTTGAACGCTGCGAATCGTGGGAGAGGGTGCGGTATGTTGTTAATTGTTGTTTCGTCTCAAAGCACGCTGCGCCCGCGCCGGCAGCCGCGTCTATGCAGGCTCTGTACCGCACTATTTTGTGTTTTGTACGTAGTGTAGTTATGAGTATATAGGGTGCGTAACCTGATGTGTCGCCGTGTGTACATCACAATATCACATCTAGACTCTTGACTGCTGGACCGATTTTGATGAAACTTTTACATCTTGAAATTCCATCGAACTCAATTAGGTTCATGCCCACCGTGCCCGCCCACAACGGTGTATCCACGCCTGACTGATAAGACTATTCAGAGAACATATTCTATTCTATTTTGGAGATTATGGCTCCATCGGTTTGTCGATGATTCTGCCAATAATATGACTATTTATGAGAGAAGTTTTTAGAGCCAAACCTAGCGCTTTTTCTACCTGAAAATATTAGAATTTAGCGCTTTTTCACAGTTTTAGCGCCCAGTCGATTATTTGAGGTGGCAGCCCTGGCCTGCTGACGATTTTGACATTTGACTGTGAAATCGCGAAAACACTTGTTTACTTTCTAATAATACAATTTACGACATGAATTAGCACAAAATAGTGATGCATCATGTTCAAATAACAACAATTAGATAATAGTTATCTATCCTGACGTTTCATAATCATTATTACGCCGATGAGACGAGCATTCAGCCTTTGCGCGACTCTGTTTCAAGAACAAAAGTTTGCAATGTTCGGGGGCGGTTTGGTCGGTGGTAAAAAGTACAGTGACTTCAAAGAGTGGAGATTCAAGGATCCTCCGAGTTACGCCGAGCTTCCTATAGATGAGAATCCTGATTACAACGTTCCTGTTGCTGTGAAAAATGCTGTGTTTTCTAAAGTAAGACTGTTTTAAATTTTTTTTCTTAGGACTGGCCTTGCGGTAGCATTTCCCCTCTGCCACGGTATTAGATCAATTACAAGTCCTCTGTAAAAAAGGTTACTATAAACTCGATGATTATTTGAATGACCAAAATGTCTGGTCTTGACAATTTTACACTATGTAATGCAATATTGTATTTTAATTGTACTTTGTACATTTTGTTTTGTTTAACACTAGAAAGACCAGCGCCGTCAATTTGACGGTTTCGCGAAATGAATCGCACATACCTTTATGTAATAATTTTCTGATGAGCTGATATTTTCTGAGTTTTTCTCATTTAGTAATATGTATGTCCTGATAATGAAATAATCTTCGTAATGTTTTTATTTATAATGATTCTGATAAGTTATACCTACAAGGGCCGACGCCGTCATTTTGACGGCTAAGTAAATCAAGTAGCCCGTTCGGCGAATTGACATGTAAACAGTGTATGTTACTTTGTTATTGAGGGTAGGTACATATTTTTGTTTATTCTTGACATTTTGTTGCGGTATCAGTTCGTGATCCGTAGCCTGAGAGTGGACTTGTATTGCAAATAATACGTAAATAAATTGTTTACAATGTCTTCGCGTCGAAGAACTGATGCGGAAATTTTGCGCGAATTAGAGAGGCTTCGTGACATAGACGAAAATATCTCTGGTGACGAAAGTGAACTAGACTGTGAATCAGTGCCACACGCGAGGACCGAAAATGTTGATTTTCTACCGGAACTTCAGTCTTCATCATCCGATTCTGAAGAGGACCTGCCTTTGTCAACACTTCGCAACTCTCAAGTGATATCACGCCGTGGTGGGAGGGCCCGTGGGCGTCGTGGTTTGCAGTCTGGACGTGGTTCACGGTCAAGCAACTATACGGTACCATCCGAGGGTGATATCCAAGTAGCCATAGATGGTACAGAGTGGGTTTGCATGGAAAATCAAAGCCACGGAGGTCGACGAAGTCAACACAACGTGATGAGAGAAGTTTCAGGAGTAACTCCATATGCAAAACGGTAGTTGAAGCTACTCATTCCCAAAATAATAAAAGACGCCAGTGTCAAATAAATGTGAATTGCTCAAAAAATCGTACTTGTGATATTTGTGACATTTGCAAGAAACCCGTATGCGGAAAATGTGTAAAATATGTTAAAAAAACACAATTATGTTACAAATGCAATAATTAATATTTCATTAAACACACTTTTATAATACTGATTAAATATAGAAAGTATTTGCGCCTTTTATTCCAATAAAACCTGTCATTGTTGCAATTATAATACTAGCCGTCAATTTGACGGTTGCGGTCTTCGAAGGTAGTCCACAATGGGTGACCCTTCTAGTGTTAAAAGATGTGTGTTGTAGAGTTTCTGGCCGCATCTTCTCTCAACGGAACACCTTCCGACGCGGTGGTAGAGTCAAAAAATGACGTCAAAAAGCTATCTATATGATATTATTTTGAATAAAAAATTTTGAATTTTGAATTTTTTGAATTAATCTTGCGCATTTACACTCAATTTTATACCTTATCACTTAACGAGACAGCCTATAATAGCGAAACAATAATTTTGAACTTAGAACGTTTGGGGTTCACACGAGACTACTTTTCATGATTTTTAACATTCAAAATTAGAATCCAATTATAGGGAATAAAATCCAAAGTTGCGGATTTCATGTAACCTCACCCCCCGCAAAAAGTGGCAGAAAATTTTGATAGGAGAATGACACTTGTTACGCGTCCATACTATTAAATTGTCTAAGTTTTTTTTTATAATGAGCAGAATTATTATTTCATATGTATTTTATAGATAAATATTAACTCATGACCATAATCCGTATCATGGTCGTCAGAAGTTATGCAATCTTGTGGAGCATGCAGTTGAAGTAATGCTCACTTTTAGTATATAATTATGTCAAATAATAATTAAATTAAGAATTGCTAAACTTAAGTGGCAGTGGGCGGGGCACGATGCTCGCAGAACCGATGGCCGGTGGGGCCGAAAAGTTGTCGAATGGCGACCGCGTACCGGAAAGTGCAGCATGGGTAGACCCCTCACACGGTGGACCGACGACCTGGTGAAGGTGGCGGGAAAACATTGGATGAGGGCGGCGCAGGACCGGTCGTTATGGCGATCCTTGGGGGAGGCCTATGTCCAGTAGTGGACGTCCATTGGCTGAGATGATGATGATGATGATGATAAATAATTAAATATCTTAGAGATTGTCACACAAATTATCTAGTCACATTTAACTTCCTCACTCGGATCGGTAAAAAGCCGTAAACTCGGATCACGCGCACGGCTGGCGCTCAAGTATACCCAACTAAAAGAACTGGTTATTACTCTCTATTCCTTTCTTATTTAAATGTACTGTGTATGAGAAGAAAAGAGACCACAACTTACATTCGTTCAGAAATAAAACGTTGAGAAAAATATTTTCCAAATTTTATTTGTTGACTAAAACCCTAATAAAACAATAAATAATTGAAGTGCACATTTTGGACAAAGGTCAGTTTTAGTACATATTTCTGTATGATTTATCATTTGGATAGCAGCAAGGCTGATTCAGTGTTTATGGGGTGTAGACTCTGCTCTACACTCGAGTGTAGAGCATCTCTGTGGTGGGGATGGACCAGGTCTGCCTGCATAACTCCAGTCGGTTTAGGAGTTACTGATGGTTTAAGGGTCCTAAACCGACTGGAGTGATGCAGGCAGACCTGGTCCATCCCCACCACAGAGATGCTCTACACCCCATAAACACTGAATCAGCCTTGCTGCTGATGGTTGCAAAAAGTACACATGTCTCTTATATTATTAGTCGCCTAGTACGACGCCCATTGGAAGAATTGGGATGGTCCAACCTAAACAGGAAACACAGATCCACGCCCATAATACTAAACTTTATTATTTTAATATTATACAACGTGTTAATGAATTAACGCAAAACTAGAAAGTAGTTTGTTTAGAATCGAGAGCAGAATCGAATTATCATGGTTTCAACATAGGTAATTTTTTCAAAATATTAAATAATTTTTTTGCAAAATTTTAAATTTACTGAACCCGATGTCAACCCACCGCATGGGGAAACTCAACCTACTTGCTACCAAAACAAGATTATTAAAATGTATCTATAAGTACGTTAGCGCTTTCATTCATTGCTGAAATGACAACCAATAATTTTTGCCTCAAAACTTTAAATGCAAATAACTTTAAATTTTATTAATTATAAAAATAATGAAATTATTGTTTCAATCTTATTATTTTGTTATAAATCAATTGGGGTGTATAAGGTTTTGCGCTAATTCATTAAGACGTTGTATTATTCATAAACGATTTCTTGTATATTGAGGATGAAACACACTAAGTTTCAACAATTATAGCTTCATAAAAACAATTTACGAAGCATTTTTGTTAATAATTATTTCTTTGCGAAATTCTGCCATGACACCCCGCGAGTGAAAGGGGTGAAAGAAATAAAAATCGATGTGAGTGAGAAGGTTAAAGTACCAGAATCTAGCCTGGACTTGTATTATGATGACTAGACAACCATATAGAATACATATACAGGGTGTTCCAAAACTCAATGACAAGCAGAAAACAGGTGATGGGCAAGATTATGACTACAGGGAAAAAATAAAAAATAGTTTTTGAAATTCTAGATATTTTTCTATAAAATATATTTACCATAAATTAATGGTGATAGAATAGAATAGAATAAGCCTTGGCCTGGGCCTTTTATTAATAGTGATTCCGGAAAGCGCAGCGTGGGTAGGCCCCTCACACGGTGGACCGATGACCTGGTGAAGGCGGCGGGAACCCGTTGGATGAGGGCAGCGCAGGACCGGTCGTTACGGCGATCCTTGGGAGAGGCCTATGTCCAGCAGTGGACGTCCATCGGCTGAGATGAATGGTTATAGGCAACCAATTAATGGTGATAGTCTTTCACCCACAGAAACCAGAAGTCTTATTATTCTTGTATCAGAAGCCTTATCCATTAGTCGCCTCATAGGATGGTCGGGAAGAAATGGGCCAGTCTAAGCAAAGAATGTATTCAGATGTTTGGTGGGAGGAAATAACTAACTATCTATACATATAATAAAATTGTTAATGGTTTGGATGTGCATTGGAGATATTTACAAAAATTCTTAGTTTAGAATACTTATTTGGAATGTAATAAGACAATTTTAGAATTTTTGTCTGTTTGTTTGGGCATGCATCACTTAAAGACTTCTGAACCAATTCGGATGGGGTTTTCACAGAAGCATAGGGCTTAGTTTGGAATATTGTTTAAGCTTTGTTTTATCGCAATCGGTCAGCTCAATCAAAAGTTATGACTTATGAGTATTTCAAGTCTGTTGTTCTTCTCATACAAAGTTGCGGGCGACGCCAGTTATACCTACATACAATATATTTGGATTTCCTGATGACTTTTAATCACTAGAAGTGCTATGATCTAATTAGCAATCTTCCATCAACATAAATCTTTAATTGGTTTTTTACATGATTGTAATGGTGATAGTAAAATACAATAGCACTTTAGAATCATTAAAAAATACATACGAATGCTATACTGATTGATTACTGGGTTCGAAAATATCAGATACCAAAGTTTACCTGCGACTTCGTCTGCACAAATTAGATACCAGATTTTAAGTCAAATCTTCGATAGATTTCATTTCAGTTTCATCAAAATCGGTTCAGTAGTTTTTGCATTATGCTGTTACAAACAAACAAACATTTACAGTTTTATAATATAGTATAGATTTGTAAAATTTTTCCTGCATTATTATTTCATAGGATATCAACTTTTTTTTTACATTGGTACACATAGCGTTGCCAGGCGTCCGGATAAAGCCGGACATAGTTAGGCTTTTTGGATGTGTGTCCGGCCAAATTAGACGAGGTCCGGCCTGTCCGGCTTTTATTAGGCTTTTACATTTTACCCGTCTACTCAATTTTGAAGGAAACCAAGCTTTTGAAGCTGGTATCTGACAAAAATACACATTAATCATTTTTGTTTCAATTACTTGGGTATGTTAAAGTTTATCTAATTAATTAGTCAATCAATCAATCAATCAATATTTATTGAAGAAGAAGAAGAAGTGAAGAAGTTATGTTTTGTTTTCCATTGCAAATTGCAATATTAGTAACTTCTCAATTGCGTGAACGTTTTCGATCCATTGTCAACTCTATTAGGTACAATGAAGTGCGGACCGAAACAATGGCGATATATCGAAAATTGAAAATCCGGGTACAGGGTGAGGTTTTGGATAAAAATGTTGTTGTCGTATTAATAAATAAAATAAAAAAATTAAAAAGCCTTTATTCTACTACTTTCGTAAATTCTACTACTTATTAATACGACACGACACGAAAGTAGTAGTGTCGTATTAATAGTAAGACAAAAAATGCTCAAAAATTAAGGGTGTCCGCCTTTTTTATTAAAATCTCCGGCTAAACTCGCTGGTCTGTCCGGCTATTCGGTTCTTAGACCTGGCAACCCTAGGTACACAGTTTATGGAAGTAAAACTACAAATGTAGTACTCTTTCTATGTTTGTATTAACTTTTTTTTATAAATATTGTTCTTAAATTATCAATCAATCAAATCAGCCGGGCCAAATGGGTGTTAGTCCACCATGCATGCTCTATATTTATTGGTGAACTTTACACACATATCAGCATTTTTTTCCAGCATATTATTATTTATTTATGCAGGTTTTCTTACAATGTTTTCTTTCACCGTTTGAGAGCAGTCGGTATAACGTCAAAAAAACTCATTGGTACATGTGATATCGTCCATAGTAGTCCATACAGATCGAACCTGGACTCCTGTCCTAATATAACTGCATGTTTCAAAAGACTGCTGATAGTTTTTGCAAAGCATCTGACCACGCCGAAATGACCGTGAGTTTATGTTCAAGACTACATGCCTTTGAATCATCATCATCTTATTTAAGATCTACGCTCTTGTTGGTGGAGTATTAGCCAATCCTGTCTCTTTTCCGCTAGTCTCTTGAGTTCTTGATACGACACGACATCAACCTTTTCCTTCACTTGGGCTATCTTTTTCGATTGTTTTTAAAATGTTTCTCCTTTCTTTAACCATTCTTAACACCTCTTCATTTGTTATTCGTTCTGTCCAACTTCCCCCCATCCCCTCCATTCTCCTCTAACACCACATCTCGAAAGTTTCTAGCCTATCTTGATCTCGTTTAGTAAAAGACATTGCCCAATCCCATTTCCCATACAAAACTGGTAAATTTGAATTTCAATTTTATAAGAAATCCCACTGCAGAAAAAGTTAATGTCCATTTCATTGGGAAGCACAAAACTCCTCCTATCCAGGAGTGCGATTTTTGAATCTCATTCGGTGAGTTCAGCAGTTAAAAATATCAAAATTACTATGGAGATACGCATCTTTCTACTGCTGATTTGACTTTCAAAAATAATACTTCAGGAGTGCGATTTTTGAAAGTCAAATCAGCAGTAGAAAGATGCGTATCTCCATAGTAATTTTGATATTTTTAACTGCTGAACTCACCGAATGAGATTAAAAAATCGCACTCCTGTGCATAATTTCAGCTATCATACGATTTGTATGTGTTCTTTGATAATACACATTCGCCAGCTGCGAAACGATCCGAAACGGATACACTATGTCACGTGGGCAATGTCTTTTTCACATCTCGCTACCATACAGTGCAATTCTCCAGATGTATAATTTGAAGTACTTTTATAAATTTATTTCCTTCCAGGTGCCCACGGAGCCTCTAACAGGCACCATACATCTGGTGTGCGCCTCGGAGGATGCCTTGGACTTGCTGGACCTGGAGCCGGGGGTCGCTGACACGGAGGAGTTCATCAACTGTGTCGCCGGCAGGTCTCTACCTGCAGGGGGGCTCAGTGTTTCACATAGGTACTATTATTATTGAATATTATCTTATCTTACTGTGGGAGCTGGCCAGCCAGAGGGGAAGAAACGTAAGATCTCCCGGTTTTGGATATCCATCTCCGAGGAGGCACATGCGTTTCCAAGAAATCACAGTCACAAAGGATATGTGCCATGGTATTGAATATTAACATGTTGGGGCCTTTGTTGGCATAGTGGAGTCTTAGTATTGGAAATTATAACTGAAGATAAGCAACGTCATGTCCGATCAGTCTTTGGATGGGGGACGGATTAAGTGATACTTCATCACGAGCTCGGGAAGGAGCTCTACGGATGGTATGTTATGCAGTTGGTCCCATATAGTTCTCTCAAATTGCGGTGTAACTGTTAGACCAAGTGAGAGACCTATTAGAGTGAAAGTTCCTGAAAGTTCTCTGACTGCAAGTTCACCACTAACTCGCCTCCACTGATCCCCACAGGGCTCCTGTGGGGGAGTATGGCCAGTCCCTGTTACCCTTATTCGTGGGAGAAGGCCATACCCTGCAGTGGGATCCTACATGCTAAAACACACTTTTTACTAAGATATTTAACAGTTATAGCATATTAGCGTCAGCGTATTCGGAAAATCTACATTTTGTCTCTTTCTATTAATTTTAGTTCTCAGCAAAATATAAAAATAACTTTTTCAGATATGGAGGGTACCAGTTTGGGTTTTGGGCCGACCAACTAGGCGACGGAAGAGCTCATACTCTCGGAGAATATGTTAATAGGTATATATTTATTATCTTTAAGGTTACGAACACAAATACAAAATCCCACTACCTGGGTGGAGAATGGTCCACGCACATATGAATTCCTTATTCCTTATTTTCAAATTCACATATACTAAAGTTAGATTAGAACATTGGTTTTGGGTATATATTTTATTATTTCACTATTAAAGCCATTACGTCACGTCGCGTCGTCTTCGCTTACAGGTCGACGATTGGAGTCGCAGTTCTGTATGCATGCATATGCTTTTGCTAACGACTATATTCCCTGAGGGAAGTAGTAACAGATAATCTGAATACTCAAAACATCCACGTTTCACTAGTAGTACCGAAACTCTGTCCAGTGTGATGGGAAGTGAGCCCGCACTTATAATTATAATGGACAGTGGGTAACAATGCATGCCTCGAAATTGAAGTAAGTAGGTTTCCTCGCGATGTTTTCCTTAACCGAAAACATAGTGTTACAAACATGAATTCCGAAAAACTCATTCCAGTCGACGGTGATCGAACCATCACCTCTTGCTCGGCACAGGGATGGTTACTCGCCACTAGACCACCAATGTTTTACTTGAGTCACAGTTCTGCTTTTCTATCTGTCTACCTAGATCTAGAATCTTAAAAAAATATGTTTGATTGTTTGTGTGTTTGAACGAGCATCACGCGAAAACTACTGAACCGATTTTGATGAAACTTTTTTTGTTTGATAGCTTGTGATCTGACTTAAAATCTGACCCTCTAGCATGATTTCTCTACTTGGGCGCGACTCGGCTTTTTTCCATACTACAAGTCGCGGCAAGCGCGGCTTTCGCTCTCTGAAAAGCGCGGGAACAGGATATTTTGTATGCAGCGAAGGCGCGCCGCGCGCGTGTAGAGAAATCATACTAGACCTGCTGGTATGTAATTTGTGCGGACGAAGTCGCGGGTCAACGCTAGTCTAAACTATTATAAAACTGTAACAGAAATGTGTCTGTACATTGAAGACATTTACAAAAAAAAATTACGACATGGTTTTTACCTGTCCCTGATTCCAAATCACCAAATTTTGGATTTTTTGTCTGTCTGTTTGTTTGTTTGGGTGTTTGTTTGTTCGAGCATCACGCGAAAACTACGGAACCGATTTTGATGAAACATTTGTTTGTTTGATAGCTTATGATCTGACTTAAAATCTGGTAAGTATATAATTTGTGCGGACGAAGTCGCGGGTTAACGTTAGTAAAATAATGAAACTATATTAAACAGAAAGGGTGAGACGTGGCAGCCGCAACTGAAAGGGTCCGGGGAGACGCCGTACTCTCGGTTCGGGGACGGGCGCGCCGTGCTGCGCTCCTCCGTGCGGGAGATGGTCGCCTCGGAGGCGTGCTTCCACCTCGGTATACCCACCACACGCGCCGCCGCACTGGTGGGTAAGATATAATTGTTAAATTATTGTTGCCAGGTTGTTTGATAATATGTTCGCTGCGTCCCGAATTACGCCGACAGCGCTGTGAGCGCGATAAATGTCGTTCCGATTTGAAGTGAGCGCGTCCACAATTGAAAACGTGACGTCATTCATGACGTCACTGCCGACGCCATCTTGCAATATCAGGGCTGCGTTCAGAACGTTTGGGTGCGGTTGTTTTTTCAACTCGCTCTATAGTAAAACGTCTTTCACCGAGGCTCTGAACGGCGTTTAGTGCGAAAAGTTGCGCTCGGGGTGCACTCTGGTGCACATAGGGTGTAGGTTCTGAACGCAGCTCAGTGCTCACGGCTTCGAGCCACTGTGAGCGTGTTGTCAAAATTGACGTTTAACAGTTTTGCTGTCGTACATTTTTGGTTTATTTAGGTATCGATTTAGGTTTCTTTAGTAGTAATGGGTTTGATTATGTTCTAAAAAAGACGAATTAAAGTTTAATAACGATTAGTGATGAAGAACATAATAGGAATATTTGAATGTTGTGATGTGAATGGTGTGAGCGCGATATCTAGCGTTCCGAATTGATAGAACGCTATCAGCGCTGTCGGCGCGCTAACGCAAATGGAACGGGTGTTAGCGTTGTAATCGCTCACAGCCCTGTTTTCATGAATCGGAACGTACCGGTTGTAGACCTTATCATCATCATCAGCCTCTATCGTTCAGACTGCTTCAGCCCTTCCCGCCATGTATGTTAAATATGCTAAATGCGAAACTAGCTACACCTAAATCATACTGAATAGGTGTTGCAGGATTCCTGACCACCACCACAAGAAATTAAATTGTTAGCTTATGTTCCATAGTAAGCGAGGACCACAAAGTATGGCGGGACATAAACTACAGCGGGCGAGCGAAGCAGGAGCCGGCGGCCATAGTGATGCGGCTCGCGCCTGCGTGGTACCGACTCGGCTCCATCGAGATACTGGACAAGAGGAAAGAACCCGATACCATGAAGTTATTAGTTGACTTTATTATCAAGGTAAGCTATATTAGAGCTTATTTATAAAGGCATAATGTATGTAATATAGTGATGCGGCTCGCGCCTGCGTGGTACCGACTCGGCTCCATCGAGATACTGGACAAGAGGAAAGAACCCGATACCATGAAGTTATTAGTTGACTTTATTATCAAGGTAAGCTATATTAGAGCTTATTTATAAAGGCATAATGTATGTAATATAGTGATGCGGCTCGCGCCTGCGTGGTACCGACTCGGCTCCATCGAGATACTGGACAAGAGGAAAGAACCCGAAAGAGGAAAGAAGGAGTGGAATGCCTTACCTGCGTCAGTATTTCCGAGTACTTACAACCCGGATTCCTTTAAAGTACGAGTGAATAGGCATCTTCTGGGTAAGCTCGCTACATCTACGACCCCATCTTCGTCCTGAGGACTGGATTGAGGTCAAGAGCAAACCCATAGTTAATAAAAAAAAAAAAAAAAAAAACCCGATACCATGAAGTTATTAGTTGACTTTATTATCAAGGTAAGCTATATTAGAGCTTATTTATAAAGGCATAATGTATGTAATATAGTGATGCGGCTCGCGCCTGCGTGGTACCGACTCGGCTCCATCGAGATACTGGACAAGAGGAAAGAACCCGATACCATGAAGTTATTAGTTGACTTTATTATCAAGGTAAGCTATATTAGAGCTTATTTATAAAGGCATAATGTATGTAATATAGTGATGCGGCTCGCGCCTGCGTGGTACCGACTCGGCTCCATCGAGATACTGGACAAGAGGAAAGAACCCGATACCATGAAGTTATTAGTTGACTTTATTATCAAGGTAAGCTATATTAGAGCTTATTTATAAAGGCATAATGTATGTAATATAGTGATGCGGCTCGCGCCTGCGTGGTACCGACTCGGCTCCATCGAGATACTGGACAAGAGGAAAGAACCCGATACCATGAAGTTATTAGTTGACTTTATTATCAAGGTAAGCTATATTAGAGCTTATTTATAAAGGCATAATGTATGTAATATAGTGATGCGGCTCGCGCCTGCGTGGTACCGACTCGGCTCCATCGAGATACTGGACAAGAGGAAAGAACCCGATACCATGAAGTTATTAGTTGACTTTATTATCAAGGTAAGCTATATTAGAGCTTATTTATAAAGGCATAATGTATGTAATATAGTGATGCGGCTCGCGCCTGCGTGGTACCGACTCGGCTCCATCGAGATACTGGACAAGAGGAAAGAACCCGATACCATGAAGTTATTAGTTGACTTTATTATCAAGGTAAGCTATATTAGAGCTTATTTATAAAGGCATAATGTATGTAATATAGTGATGCGGCTCGCGCCTGCGTGGTACCGACTCGGCTCCATCGAGATACTGGACAAGAGGAAAGAACCCGATACCATGAAGTTATTAGTTGACTTTATTATCAAGGTAAGCTATATTAGAGCTTATTTATAAAGGCATAATGTATGTAATATAGTGATGCGGCTCGCGCCTGCGTGGTACCGACTCGGCTCCATCGAGATACTGGACAAGAGGAAAGAACCCGATACCATGAAGTTATTAGTTGACTTTATTATCAAGGTAAGCTATATTAGAGCTTATTTATAAAGGCATAATGTATGTAATATAGTGATGCGGCTCGCGCCTGCGTGGTACCGACTCGGCTCCATCGAGATACTGGACAAGAGGAAAGAACCCGATACCATGAAGTTATTAGTTGACTTTATTATCAAGGTAAGCTATATTAGAGCTTATTTATAAAGGCATAATGTATGTAATATAGTGATGCGGCTCGCGCCTGCGTGGTACCGACTCGGCTCCATCGAGATACTGGACAAGAGGAAAGAACCCGATACCATGAAGTTATTAGTTGACTTTATTATCAAGGTAAGCTATATTAGAGCTTATTTATAAAGGCATAATGTATGTAATATAGTGATGCGGCTCGCGCCTGCGTGGTACCGACTCGGCTCCATCGAGATACTGGACAAGAGGAAAGAACCCGATACCATGAAGTTATTAGTTGACTTTATTATCAAGGTAAGCTATATTAGAGCTTATTTATAAAGGCATAATGTATGTAATATAGTGATGCGGCTCGCGCCTGCGTGGTACCGACTCGGCTCCATCGAGATACTGGACAAGAGGAAAGAACCCGATACCATGAAGTTATTAGTTGACTTTATTATCAAGGTAAGCTATATTAGAGCTTATTTATAAAGGCATAATGTATGTAATATAGTGATGCGGCTCGCGCCTGCGTGGTACCGACTCGGCTCCATCGAGATACTGGACAAGAGGAAAGAACCCGATACCATGAAGTTATTAGTTGACTTTATTATCAAGGTAAGCTATATTAGAGCTTATTTATAAAGGCATAATGTATGTAATATAGTGATGCGGCTCGCGCCTGCGTGGTACCGACTCGGCTCCATCGAGATACTGGACAAGAGGAAAGAACCCGATACCATGAAGTTATTAGTTGACTTTATTATCAAGGTAAGCTATATTAGAGCTTATTTATAAAGGCATAATGTATGTAATATAGTGATGCGGCTCGCGCCTGCGTGGTACCGACTCGGCTCCATCGAGATACTGGACAAGAGGAAAGAACCCGATACCATGAAGTTATTAGTTGACTTTATTATCAAGGTAAGCTATATTAGAGCTTATTTATAAAGGCATAATGTATGTAATATAGTGATGCGGCTCGCGCCTGCGTGGTACCGACTCGGCTCCATCGAGATACTGGACAAGAGGAAAGAACCCGATACCATGAAGTTATTAGTTGACTTTATTATCAAGGTAAGCTATATTAGAGCTTATTTATAAAGGCATAATGTATGTAATATAGTGATGCGGCTCGCGCCTGCGTGGTACCGACTCGGCTCCATCGAGATACTGGACAAGAGGAAAGAACCCGATACCATGAAGTTATTAGTTGACTTTATTATCAAGGTAAGCTATATTAGAGCTTATTTATAAAGGCATAATGTATGTAATATAGTGATGCGGCTCGCGCCTGCGTGGTACCGACTCGGCTCCATCGAGATACTGGACAAGAGGAAAGAACCCGATACCATGAAGTTATTAGTTGACTTTATTATCAAGGTAAGCTATATTAGAGCTTATTTATAAAGGCATAATGTATGTAATATAGTGATGCGGCTCGCGCCTGCGTGGTACCGACTCGGCTCCATCGAGATACTGGACAAGAGGAAAGAACCCGATACCATGAAGTTATTAGTTGACTTTATTATCAAGGTAAGCTATATTAGAGCTTATTTATAAAGGCATAATGTATGTAATATAGTGATGCGGCTCGCGCCTGCGTGGTACCGACTCGGCTCCATCGAGATACTGGACAAGAGGAAAGAACCCGATACCATGAAGTTATTAGTTGACTTTATTATCAAGGTAAGCTATATTAGAGCTTATTTATAAAGGCATAATGTATGTAATATAGTGATGCGGCTCGCGCCTGCGTGGTACCGACTCGGCTCCATCGAGATACTGGACAAGAGGAAAGAACCCGATACCATGAAGTTATTAGTTGACTTTATTATCAAGGTAAGCTATATTAGAGCTTATTTATAAAGGCATAATGTATGTAATATAGTGATGCGGCTCGCGCCTGCGTGGTACCGACTCGGCTCCATCGAGATACTGGACAAGAGGAAAGAACCCGATACCATGAAGTTATTAGTTGACTTTATTATCAAGGTAAGCTATATTAGAGCTTATTTATAAAGGCATAATGTATGTAATATAGTGATGCGGCTCGCGCCTGCGTGGTACCGACTCGGCTCCATCGAGATACTGGACAAGAGGAAAGAACCCGATACCATGAAGTTATTAGTTGACTTTATTATCAAGGTAAGCTATATTAGAGCTTATTTATAAAGGCATAATGTATGTAATATAGTGATGCGGCTCGCGCCTGCGTGGTACCGACTCGGCTCCATCGAGATACTGGACAAGAGGAAAGAACCCGATACCATGAAGTTATTAGTTGACTTTATTATCAAGGTAAGCTATATTAGAGCTTATTTATAAAGGCATAATGTATGTAATATAGTGATGCGGCTCGCGCCTGCGTGGTACCGACTCGGCTCCATCGAGATACTGGACAAGAGGAAAGAACCCGATACCATGAAGTTATTAGTTGACTTTATTATCAAGGTAAGCTATATTAGAGCTTATTTATAAAGGCATAATGTATGTAATATAGTGATGCGGCTCGCGCCTGCGTGGTACCGACTCGGCTCCATCGAGATACTGGACAAGAGGAAAGAACCCGATACCATGAAGTTATTAGTTGACTTTATTATCAAGGTAAGCTATATTAGAGCTTATTTATAAAAGCATAATGTATGTAATACAACGTGTTAATGAATTAACGCAAAACTAGAAAGTAGTTTGTTTAGAATCGAGAGCAGAATCGAATTATCATGGTTTCAACATAGGTAATTTTTTTCAAAATATTAAATAATTTGTCTGCAAAATTTAAAAATTTCTGAACCCGATGTCAACCCACCGCACGGGCACACTCACCCTACTTACTACCAAAACAAGATTATAAAAATGTATCCATGAGTACATTAGCGCTTTCTTTCAGTGCTGAAAAGATAAAAAATCATTTTTGCCTCAAAACTTAAAATGCTAATAACTTTAAATTTTAACTATCAAAATAATGAAATTATTGTTTCAATGTAATCATTTTGTTATAAATCTGTTGGGGTGTATGGGGTTTTGCGCTAATTTATTAACACGTTGTATAGTGATGCGGCTCGCGCCTGCGTGGTACCGACTCGGCTCCATCGAGATACTGGACAAGAGGAAAGAGCCTGGTACTATGAAGCTATTAGTTGACTTTATTATTAAGGTAAGCTATATTAGAGCTTATTTATAAAGGTATGAGGTATGTTATACTTAGACAATTTATATAGGGACGAGTTACGCGTGTCATTCTACTAAGAAACATTTCTGCCACTTTTTGCGGGGGGCGAGGTAACATGAAATCCGCAACTTTGGATTTTATTCCCCATAAGTTTAGATTCTAATTTTGAATGTTAAAAATCATGAAAAATAGTCTCGTATGAATCCCAAACGTTCTAAGTTCAAAATTATTGTTTCGCTATTATAGGCTGTCTCGTTTAGTGAGGTATAAAATTGGCTGTAAATGCACAAGATCAATTGTTCTCATACCGCGTGGCAGAGGGGAAGTGCTGCCGCAAGGCGAGTCCCTATCTAAATTGTCTAAGATGTAATATAGTGATGCGGCTCGCCCCTGCGTGGTACAGACTCTACTGGACAAGAGGAAAGAGCCTGGTACTATGAAGTTATTAGTTGACTTTATTATTAAGGTAAGCCATCATTTCTTTGTTGTTCTGACACTGCATTTTTCAGGGAGCACCTTCTACTTCGTCCGTGTGGTGTCGGCTAAGAATAGCACTACCCCATTTCCTCCCGTGGGTGTCGCAAAAGGTGACTAAGGGATCTGCCGGAGGATGGGCAGCAGCAGCCTCTGAGTACACACATTAAATCCAACTGCGATCGCCAACCAGCCTGCCAAGCGTGGCGATTATGGCAAATCCCTCCATTTTGGGGGAGGCCTATGTCTAGCAGTGGACGTCTATCGGCTGATATAAATATAAATATCTTGGACAATGGCCTCGATTCGGAGTGTACCACGACTAAACTAAACTAAATGTATTCCTGTCACTTTCTAAAATAAGATTAAGAAAAGAGACAGAAAACCAACAGCTGACTTTAGTGCTGTCAAAGTGACGTTAAATGCGCAAAATAAGATGCCATCATAATGTACGCCATCTTATTTAAGTCGTTTTTGGGCGTTTAACGTCACTTTGACAGCACTAAAGTCAGCTGTTGGTTTTCTGTCTCTTTTCTTAATCTTATTTTGGAAAGTGACAGGAATACGTTTAGTTTAGTCGTAGTACACTCCGAATCGAGGCCAATGTCACACAAATTATCTAGTCACATTTAAAGTACCAGAATCTAGCCTGGACTTGTATTATGATGACTAGACAACGATATAGAATAAATATATAGATCAAAAACATCCATGACTCGGGTACAAATATTCATATTCATCATACAAATATTTGTCCCTTACGGGATTTGAACCCGCGACCCTCGGAACGGCAGGCAGGTTCACTACCAACTGTGCTACCGGGCCGCCGGGCATATGATGATGATGATGATCTTCTACTTATTATTGCTTCATGGTACGCAACTCCAAATTGATTCAATTCAGGTTCTTGATGCGTACGAACGAGTGTCAGTGGAGATAAGCCATCATGATCATCGCAACCTGTACTAGTAAACTTCTAGACATAGGCAGAGTATTCATGAAGATACCGCATATCAGTAGGACGACTTTTTTTTATCCAGACCGCATATGTATCCGCCCAAAAAGTCATTCGAGACAATGGCCTCGATTCGGACTATGCCACGACTTAACTTAACTAAATTTATTCCTGTCACTTTCTAAAATAAGATTAAGAAAAGAGACAGAAAACCAACAACTGACTTTAGTGCTGTCAAAGTGACGTTACACGCCCAAAACAAGATGCCGTCATAATGTACGCCATGGAGTCACATTGCAGGAACTGACCCGAGTACACGTCTCGCGTGGTTTCGCGCGTCGCGTTTGTGCCTGCTACGAGGCTCCACATTCGTCAATCTCTTCTTGTTCTTGTCCAAAAACAATCCCTGAGATTGGGATAGATTCTCCCATAAAATACTTGACACTGGCGGAAATGCAGTGCTAACGCACAAGCAAGAGTCCATTTAATTATAAATAAAAAAATAAATGTACGCCATCTTATTTAAAGCGTTTTCGGGCGTGTAACGTCACTTTGACAGCACTAAAGTCAGCTGTTGGTTTTCTGTCTCTTTTCTTAATCTTATTTTAGAAAGTGACAGGAATAAATCTAGTTAAGTCGTGGCACAGTCCGAATCGGTACCATTACTAACTACTACCACAGTATAAGAAAGAGTATCTATTACTAGATACAGTACGGACACTCCCTTCCTCCCACCAACTTTTTACCTCACCCCCTCTATCGCCCTCTGGTTACCGCGCACTGGTTCCTCGTTATCTACGGAGAAGACTTAAGGTTCAATTTCTTTGGTTTCGCATGTGCTGACGTCATCTTGTCAATTTCAAATTTTTTTATGCAATGTCCGGGTTGTGCTACAACTAAACTAAATAACTTTTATTATAGGAACTGTGAACTGAACTAATTGTTTTATTTCCAGCATCATTTCCCAGAGATAGACTCATCTAATGAAGATGCGTACGTGAAGTGGTATTCTGAAGTAGCTCACAGGAATCTCGATATGGTGGCCACATGGCAAGGTTAGAGTTATACCATAAGAATAGGTTATTCTACAGTCACAGTATAATCGCACTCACTGCTCAGTATACATGTCCTAGGCTCTTTATAAATAACCCTCCTTCTGTCGCAGTCGGGTAATAAAAGCTATACAGGGTCCTTCTTAATTTGCTGACACTTTTTTAAGGGGATGATCCGACCGTCACTGAACAACTTTCTCTAAGGCACAGATATCTAAATCGCAAAAAAAAAAACCAGCTCTTCCATACAAAACTGCAAACCTACTCGAGCCAAATGTATGGGACAGCAGATTTTTTTTCGCGATTTCGGTCCCATAGAGAAAGTTGTTCAGAGTGATGGTCTGATCGTTCCCTTAAAAAAGTGTCAGCATATTAAGAAGCAACCTGTATTGTAGAAAATTTTCTGATTTTTTTACTCCAGTATATTAGAAGTAAGAGAGGAAGAGGGGAAGGGAAGCACAATTTTTGACTTAGAACGCAGATATCTCGAGACAAGCATTATAATGACTTATTTTTTCCAACCCCCGTTTCGTTGTTATGGGATGGGAGGACGAAAAAAAATGGTTTATTACTTCATTTCCGTTTGTGGTTTACTTTTATCTGTCTTGAAAGAAAGAAAGAAAAATTATTTATTTGGGTCTCCGACACACATACAATCTTACATCATGGTTACATTTTAGTGAAATTGTCAAAACATTAATTAATAAAGAGATTGTTTGTGCGCCGCAGTGGCAAAAAGGTCCCAACTCAGCAAAATGCTCGGTTCGGAAGCCGAACTCTGAATTTATGTCGGGGCCTAGCTTATGAGGTGAATCTAACATAATATTTATGTGCAACGAATCCAATAAACACTTGTTATTATTTTGTAACTATTTAGCATCAAGTGTGTGTGTATGTTTGTGTGTATGTGTGTGTGTGTGCAATTAAAAATGAACAGAACAATTTAAAAAACATGTAGAAAAGTACAAAATTACTACGCAGAATTTGCTACCAAATTAACAGTTTTTTTTTTGACAGTCGAGAACATAGAGTTTATATCCTTTTTTAAAAGTAAATTTTGACGTCATCTGTCGCAGAGGGGAGGGGGCAAATTATTCCAACATTTGGTAGCAAGATAGCGAAAACTGCCATCAAACGCCACGGTTCTATGTATCTTGAGGATGAGCAGATACTGAGATGCTCGGGTATTATATCTATTGAAAGAAGATGACCATTGCAACTTGGAGTACAGATACACAGGCTTTCGGAATTTGACAACATCGAAAACCAAGGTAGCCAGATGGAGTTGCCTTCGCGAACTCATATTCAGCATGGAAGCGAAGTCTTCCTGCCAAATTTCGATTTAATAGGCGCAGACAGACAGAGTGGACGAAAGTATAAGGGTTGAGCCTCATATGGCAGCACGGAATCGCATTTTTTCACGTTCCATCCTTTTCTGTCGCTCAGGAATGTCATTTGCTAGAGCAAGAAAGATAGCGGTAATGCGACAGCACCGGCAGTGCTGCGACCTTTCTCGCTCTAGCAAATGACGTTCCTGAGCGACAGAAAAGGATGGAGCGTGAAAAAAATCCATTCCTTGCTGCCAGATGAGGCTCAACCCTTACCACTTTAACTACTGACGACCTACGTGGTAGGTCAGCGACATATGGGCCGCAGTGCGCACGACTCAAACCTTGAGTCAGAATTGTATAGCATTCCACAGTGTTAGCACTGCGCGAATGTCATTGTTTTGAGCTTAGCAGCGAAAGTGTTAAGGTTTGTTGTTTGACTATGTGAACCCTAAAAATTACAATAAATGTCAAAAAATGTGTATATAACCACAGGCTACGGGTTCACGCACGGTGTACTGAACACGGACAACGTGAGCGTACTAGGCCTGACCATAGACTACGGGCCCTACGGGTTCCTCGACCACTACTACGAACACCACGTGCCCAACTCCTCGGACGACATCGGGCGTTACGCTTACAACAGACAGCCTGAGGTGAGGACATCTATCACTGACCTCTATAATACTGTATTATAGAGGTCGGTGACATCTATGCATATAAAACAGTTTGACGACTGACTGACTGACAATGAGACAACGCACAGCGTACACCGCTGAAGACAGAAAAATTAAATATCTGGGTCCTTCTTAAGAGGGCTATCGCAGTCCAGTGGCATCACATTAAAAAAGATTTCTCAATAAAGAAAGCCTAAATTAAAAAAGTGCTCAACAGATAAACTACAAAAGCCTTCTGTAATGTATGTGTATAGATATGGTTGTATCGATGTGTCAATCATACTTTTGACAGCAGTCCGAATTAGACCTCATCTATGCAAAGACGTGTTTTATTTACGGCCACCGCCGCGTACCTACCTACCAAGCTCCCAATATTTCACAGTGGCGTTCGAGATACGCATTACCTACGCGTGCAAATAGTTAAAATCACTCGGCATAATGTCAATTGGTAAAATAAATGAGTTCAAAGTGCATAGTGATGATTGGAATTTATATGTTGAAAGACTAGAACAGTACTACGTGGTGAACAAAATTCAAGAAGACATGCAAGTACCCACGTTAATTACCGTCATAGGAGCAGAAGGATACGAATTACTGGTAAACTTATGTACCCCAAGCAAACCAAAGTCCAAAACATTTGCAGAAATAACGGAAATAATGCAAAAACACTTGCAACCCAAACCTAGTCCGTTAACCGAACGATACAAGTTACGGAACCGAAAACAAAAGGACGCCGAGAGCATCGCAGATTATGTGGCGGTACTTAAAAAAATGTCGATCGGATGCGAATTTGGATCGGGTTTAGAAGAAAGTTTACGTGATCAGTTGGTGTGTGGGGTCAGGAGTGAGGTTATTCGCCAACGTTTATTCACCGAAGAAAAATTGAACTTTGCAAAGGCATATACTATATCTATGAGCATGGAAGCAGCGGAAAAAAAATGCGGCGGTAGTTGAAGGCCAAGGAGGACACGGGGAAGTGACGGCATCGGCGCAGTGCCAGGCCATGGCAGTAGGCAAAGAGTGGCGTGGCAAGTGGAACGCGGGTCGGCAGGCGGCCGCGGGCCCGGGCGCCGGCGCCGGTGGGGCAGGGACGCCGCGAGGAGCCAGTAAGGGCACGCGGGCGTGGGGCAAACCGCCCCTAACTGAACAGCGACGGGAGCAATGCAGAGTGTGTGGACGTCAGCACAGCGCGGCCACGTGTAAATATGCTAGATACGTGTGTCGGGTGTGTAACCAACAGGGCCATTTGAGGAAGATGTGCCCCCATGCCGCGGTTCATCACACTACAGTAGGACCAGAGGGAGCATATGACGAGGGCAACGACTCGTCATCACTGTCAGACAGTGAAGGCAGTGAGGAGGTAACTTATGCAGATTTAAATACTTTGTCAGCAGCGCAGTGCAAACCAATATTAATAACACTTAATGTGCACGGGAAAGACTATCAAATGGAGTGTGACACGGGCAGTGCGGTTTCGTGTATAAGTTACGAACTGTATAAGAACCACTTTAACAATTTAGAAATGAAACCGAGTAAATTATTATTAAGATATTATACAGGGGAAACCGTGCACCCAGTGGGGGTAATCAAGCCTGTGGTTAAATATAAGAATTGTAAGAGGGAATTAGAGCTGTTTATTATTAATGGTGCTAAAACTATGTTGCTAGGAAGACAGTGGTTGTTAGAACTAAACATACAGATAGCAAATGTACAATGTAACTCGCTGAGCTTGAACGAGGAATTCAATTTTACTTATTTCAGTTCCAGATACTGTAAAGTTTTTGAAGATGGATTGGGGCGATTCACAGGCGCGCCGGTGAGCATTTACCTGCGCGAGGGCGCGCGACCGGTGTTCATGCGCGCGCGGCCGCTGGCGTACGCTCTGCGGGCCCCAGTGGAGCGCGCGCTGGAACAGCTGGTAAGCGACGGCGTGCTCACCCCCATCGAACGTTCAGATTGGGCTACTCCCATCGTTCCCGTTTTAAAGAAGGATGGTTCCATTAGAATCTGTGCAGATTATAAGTTGACACTGAACAAAGTTTTGATAGTAGACCGTTACCCGTTGCCCCGAGTAGAGGACTTACTAGCACGTTTACACGGAGGAGTAAGGTTTAGTAAAATCGATTTGTCACAGGCATACGCTCAATTTGTATTGGACGATACAAAACAATGCACTGTTATAAACATACACAAAGGCTTATTTGTTTATAATAGGTTAGTTTACGGCCTTTCGTCAAGTCCAGGCATATTCCAGAGACATTTAGAGCAATTATTTGTAGATTTACCATACGTAGGCGTGTTCCTAGACGACGTTATTATAACGGGGCGTGATACAAAGGAACATATCGATAATTTACACAAGGTATTTGATCGGTTACAGGCACACGGTTTAAAAGTAAAGAAGGAAAAGTGCGCATTTTTTGAGGAGTCCATTGACTATTTAGGATATGTAATTAGCAAAAACGGTGTACACACATGCCCGGACAAGGTCAAAGCCATTAGGAATACATTGGCACCGTCAAATGTCACAGAGTTGAGAGCCTTTATAGGCATGGTAATGTATTACGGGAGGTTTATTAGAAACATTAGCACGATAATGGCACCGTTGTACAATTTATTGAAAGTCAATGTTAAATATAATTGGTGCAATAATTGTCAAACAGCATTCGAAAAAGTAAAGGAGGCGTTGTGCTCGAGCGAGGTATTGGCGCATTACTCGTTAGAGCTGCCGGTCATTCTGACGACGGACGCGAGCGGTGTGGGCGTGGGCGCCGTGCTGTCGCACCTGACGCCGGACGGCGAGCGGCCCGTCGCGTACGCCTCCCGCTCCCTCACCGCGGCGGAGCGCGCGTACGCGCAGATCGACCGGGAAGCACTCGCTATTGTTTACGGAGTGCGCAAGTTTCATTATTACCTGTATGGTAGGAAATTTATACTCAGAACAGATCATAAACCGTTAACTTATATACTAGGTAACAAAGTAGGTATTCCCGTAATGGCTGCGTCCCGGTTGCAAAGATGGGCCGTGTTGTTAGCAGGCTATGACTACGAAATCGAATTTGTCTCATCAAGTAAAAATTGTGCCGATGCATTATCCCGGTTACCTAGTAGGGAAAAGAGAGAAAGTAAGGTCAAAGAAATAACATACGTCAATTTTGTAGAAAACTTTTTACCGGTAACGAATAATGATGTTAGTAAAGCGACATCGAAAGATCCTAGTCTGAGTAGGCTCATGGTATTTATTCAATCAGGGTGGCCCTTAGTATGTGAGGAGGAAAGTATGAAACCCTACTTCCAAAGACGGAATGAGCTGTACGTGGATAATGGATGTATCATGTGGGGATACAGAATGGTTATCCCCACAGCACTGCGTAAACAGGTATTATGTCAATTACACAGTAGTCATATGGGCATTGTAAAGACAAAGGGTTTAGCTCGCAGCTATGTTTGGTGGCCCCTCATGGACAATGAGGTGGAAATGGTGTGCCGTGCCTGCGAAACGTGCGCCGCGGAGGCCAACGCGCCGGTGCGGGTTCCGCCCCAGCCATGGCCATTTGTTGCCCACGCGTGGGCAAGATTACATCTAGATTTTTTAACAATAAAAAATAAGACATTCTTAGTGTTAGTAGATGCTCACAGCAAATGGTTAGAAATATTTGAAATGTTACGCACTAATGCAACCAGTGTCATTAAAGTACTAAGATCCATTTTCGCTAGGTTTGGCCTTCCCACGGAATTAGTATCAGATCAGGGACCACCTTTTACTAGTGCGGAATTCAGAGAATTTTTAAAAAATAACGGAATTAAGCAGTATTTCTCGCCAGCATATCATCCATCTTCTAATAGGGCGGCAGAAAACGCAGTAAAGACGTGTAAACGTGCTATAAAGAAGGCTCTTCGAGAAAAGGCAGACGTAGACGCAGCCTTGCAGGCCTTCCTGCTTATGTATAGGAATACACCACACTGCACCACGGGTCAAAGTCCAGCAATGTTGCTACAACGTCGTTCCTTAAGGAATCGCCTCGATTTGCTACGTAATGACCACACGTTAGAGAGTAAAGTACGCACAGCACAAGAGAGGCAAGTGGCAAACTCGGGTGGCGTACAGCGTTACTTAGTGGAGGGTGAGCCTGTCTGGTACCGGGGACACGGTAATCAGGATAAATGGAATAAGGGAACGGTGGAGGATAGGGAAGGTGTAAATAGGTACATTGTTAATAGCGGGGACGGCCGGTCATTATCAAAACATGTAGATCAAATAAGACACAGAACACGACTGTCTGGTATAATCTGCCCAGAGCCGGGGGATGCCACCTCGACTGGGGGTGAGAATGTTGTCTTAACCGAACCTGCAAGGGAGCCGAACGCTGGGGGACGTGGGACGATGTTGTGTGAAAGGAGTAGTCAGTTGAAGGAAGATACTAAATCTTCTAGTGTAGCTACCTCACCTCTCACTTCACCCCGGTGTTCGTCACCACTGTATGTCACGCCATCGCCGCCACCGCCGCCTGTGGGTCGCCGTTACCCGCAAAGGGATAGGAAACCAGTACTGCGACTGGGTTACGAAAACTCGTAAGAACAGGAAGATATTATTATTGTTAATGTCTATAGTAGGTACAGGTATACCTACCTGGTAAGAATGTACATATATGAACAAGTAGTTACGTTGTCTAAATTTGTATAATCTTAGATAATTAAGAATGCGGTTGCCGCATAGTGGAACATTAGGCATTAAGCGATGCATGTGTAGGAGATTAAAATTAATTATAATTGGTTTACTCGTAACTTAAGTTAGTACTAACCATAGACATTATTATTCTACTATGGTACTAACTCTAATGATGATTTAGAAGAGAGGTGTAATGTATGTGTATAGATATGGTTGTATCGATGTGTCAATCATACTTTTGACAGCAGTCCGAATTAGACCTCATCTATGCAAAGACGTGTTTTATTTACGGCCACCGCCGCGTACCTACCTACCAAGCTCCCAATATTTCACACCTTCAAGCCATTGTTATACAATACTTTTATAGGTTCTAAACATTCCACTTTTAGACAATTGCGAATAAAAAAAAAGCGGCCGTTTTTTTCTTTTTTCAAAATTTGTGTTATTAGACCTTTAAAAAACCTATAAAAGTATTCTATGAAAATAGCTTGAAGGCTTTTGTAGTTTATCTGTTGAGCGCTTTTTTAATTTAGGCTTTCTTTATTGAGAAATCTTTTTTAATGTGATGAGGGCGTTACTGGACTGCGATAGCCCTCTTAATATGCTGACACTTTTTTAAGGGGATGATCAGACCATCAAACTGAACAACTTTCTCTAGGTCACCAACATCGAAATCGCGAAAAAAAAAATCAGCTGGCCCATACATTTGGCTCGAGCATGTTTGCAGTTTTGTATGGAAGAGCAACCATTTTTTTCACGATTTCGATGTTGGTGCCATAGAGAAAGTTGTTCAGTTTGACGGTATGATCATCCCCTTAAAAAGTGTCAGCATATTAAAAAGGACCGTATACATATATTAATTTGACAGATAATTCTATGGAACATGGAAAAGTTCGCGACGGCCTTGGAGCCGATATTGTCAGAAGAGCAGAAACAGAAAATTAAAGACGTCAGAGGAACTCTCGAGGAGTACGTCAAGAAGAAAGTTCTGTAAGTCACCTTATCTAAACTATTATAAAACAACCGTGGTGGTCCAGTGGCGAGTAACCTTGCCTGCCGTGCAGGAGGCGATGGTTCGATCCCCGTCCAGGTCGACTCGTACCAATGAGTTTTTTGGAATTTATGTACGATTTTTAACACCACTGGCTTTTCGGTGAAAGAAAACATCGTGAGGAAACCTGCATGCTTCAATTTCGAGGCATGTATTAAGATAAGATAAGATAAGATAAGATAAATATTCTTTATTTGCACACCAAAATACACATAAAACACAATAATAAACATGAAAAAGAAGGGTACAAAAGGCGGCCTTATCACTAAAAGTGATTTCTTCCAGACAACCTGTGAATGGAGGAAGTTTTATTGTACCTACTGTCCATTACAAGCTTAGAAATGTCATTGATTACAAGTGGCGACGGGCTCATTCCCCGTCACACTGGACGGAGTTTCGGTACTTCTAGTGAAACGTGAATGTTCTGAAGTTTCAGAATATCTCTGACCACCCCCTCGGGGAATATAGTCGTGAGCATATGCTATGCTAATGCTTATAAAACAACTAGGGTTTACCCGCGACTTCGTCCGCACAAATTGAATACTAGATTTTAAGTCAAATCATAAGATATCAAATAAAAAAGGTTCATCAAAATCTGTTCAGTTGTTTTTACAAACAAACAAACGGACACAAATTCTAAAAAAAGGCTGATTTGGAGTCAGTTATACCTGAAAACCATATCGTAATCCCTAATATTATAAATGTGAATGTAAGTTTGTTTGTTAGGCTTTCACGCAAAAACTACTTAACCGATCATCATGAAACTTTGTACATATATTCTTGGAGGTATTAGAACTAACATAGGATAACTTATTAGAAGTAACATAGGATACTTGGGGTTTTCCAAACTCCACGCGAACAAAGTCGCGGGCAAAAGCTAGTATTTAATAGTTCATCCTTCATGTTATTTGTTTGAAGATTGACCTACGTTAAGAAACTAGGTTTAACGGAGATCAGAGATAGTGACGAATTCCTGATGAAGGATCTGTTCACTCTGATGCAGCAGACCACGGCAGACTTCACCGCTACGTTTAGACAACTCGCTGAGGTAACTATTTACATACAGGGTCACAGAATAGGTAATAGCATGTCTGGACAGTTCCATACATTTTAGATTTAGTATAGTCTTGGCGCAAACAGATGTCGCTACTGGCCTGAACGTGATAAATCTTAATTAAACGTTATTAACCCATTCCACGCCACGTATTTATTTAGAAAACGCTATCACCACGCCACAACCCAAAATTTGTCACTATCTGGAAAACATAATACGTACGTTGATAAGTTTATTTGTGATAAAAATAAAAGGATTTTTCAACAATTTTTTTTGTCTGATATATCAGACTTTGGCGGCGAGAGCACGAAACTTAATCGTCTGATATATCTTGATATATCTCGACTTTGGCGCTGAAAAGGTTAAATCACTATTATTTGAGTTTTGTTCTACGGAAATAAATTATATAGATAAATTTTCTTAAAAATTTTAATAACAAATGTGTTTAACACGTATTTTAACGTAATTAAACATTGCTGTAGTACCGCTTTCTCACCACCGGCGCTGTACTTGCGCGAGTTTTCATATAAGAAGGTGGCAACTTTCTTAGTATAGGCCTTGACCCTCTGTTGTGTATAATTTATTTACTCTATGGTAATAGTTTAACTCCCCGCCCCTCTCTGACTTTACAACCCAGGCAAATTAACTTGACACCTGGCTCGAATGAAATTGGTGTAAACAAAACAAATAACAGCAAAAGAATAACTCGAAAATTCTAAAGCGCAGGGACACGTGCAACGGTAACTGAGATGCATCGTTACTGGCCTCGCTTTAGGATTTTCGAGTTATTCTTTTGCTGTTATTTGTTATTTTTTACACCAACGTCGTTCGAGCCAGGTGTCAAGTTAATTCGCCCAGGTTGTAAATACCCCACCTCACCTCACATTTTCTGGGGACACTTTAGGGGAGCCGAGTAAGGGAATGCAGTCAGGCGCGCGCACCCGTTGGATTTGACTTCGTAAAATTGTGTCTTTTCAGTGCATAAAAAAACGTTGAAAAATAATGCTTTTACATAATACTATTTTTAATAACAGAAAGAACAATAAAAATTATCGTAACGTAGTTCAATTTCTTTGCTTTCAGAGTTGCGCGAGACTGTGTGTAGGGTACACACAGTCTCGTGCAACTCTGACAAAAAAATGTTATATGAAACGTGCACTGACGCCATTAAATTCCTTTGAGCATACGTTTCAAACATTCTGGATATCGGTCACGATCAGTTTTTAGTATGGAAGTCCCGAGTTAAATTCTCTTTGCCTACACGCAATGTCATGGACAGTTTGCACAGAGTGCGCATGTGCAGCGCCATTTCGAAATTCAAAAACGTTCTATAGATGACCGGACCTGTATACAGGGTGTAAGGGGCAGCCTTCCGCTATCTCTGGTGATAGTAGTCGTTACTATATTCCGAGAGATAAGTGTACTTTTTGCAACCATCAGCAGCAAGGCTGATTCAGTGTTTACGGGGTGTAAAGCTTCTCTGTGATGGGGATGGACCAGGTCTGCCTGCATAACTCCAGTCGGTTTAGGAGTTACTGATGATTAAAGGTCTGTAAAAAATTAACGATCAGCTGCAAGGCTGATCGTATGTTATTGTTGTAGTATGCACTGTAGCTATGTGAACAGTACTAAAACTGACATGGCTCATCAGTCGGTTTAGGAGATACAGCCGTTCAAAGGTCGGAACTTTCACTGGCTGTATCTCCTAAACCCACCGTCAGAACTTGACAGTTTTTGTACTGTTCACATAGCTACAGTGCATACTACAATAATATCATACGATCAGTATTTTTTACAGACCTTTAAACATCAGTAACTCCAAAACCGATTGGAGTTATGCAGGCTGACCTGGTCCATCCCCATCACAGAGATGTTCTACACACCATAAACACTGAATCAGCCTTGCTGCTGATGGTTGCAACAAGTACACTTATCTCTTATACTACTAGAAAGAACTACACTATAACTCAACTCCACAATAACAAGTTTTTTACTAATTTTCTGTTTGTTTTTTCAGGTAGACAAAAAGGATCTCCTAGATAAAACAGTGATAGAAACTAAATGGTCACTGAACAAGATCCAGGAAGTTACCAAATGGGAGGACTGGGTGATGAAGTATCGAGACAGATTGGATGCTGAGAATGGTTAGTATTGGCTATGTGCGAAGTGGGTGTTGGGAACTGTCATGTCGATCGCAGCGCACGCTGTGCCAGAAAGTACTATGGACGGCGAAGCTGTGTCAGATTTGCTTGAATCTATGCTCACTCAACACTAAAATATCAAAAACTGTAAAGACTACTAACTTAAAATTTGGCAGGGATGATTTATTGCCATCTGGGTGTTCACAAAAAAAATATTTTTCGCAATTCAACACCCAAAGGTCTGGAGTGAAAGTTTGTATGAGAATTTCGTAACAAAGAATGGGTTTTCAAGCTAGATGGGTATTATAATATTATTAATATCGACAATATTGTTAATTAATTAATTTTTTACTTTATCTAAACTATTACAAAACTGTAACAGAAGTGTGTCTGTACATTGAAGATATTTACAAAAAAAAGATTACGATATGGTTTTTAGGCTTCCCTGCTTCCAAATCACAAATTTTTGGACTTTTTGTCTGTCTGTTTGTTTGTTTGTTCGTTTGTTTGTTTGTTTGGGTGTTTGTTTGTTCGAGTATCACGCAAAAACTACTGAACCGATTTTGATGAAACTTTTTTTGTTTGATAGCTTATCATCTGACTTAAAATCTGGTATATAATTTATGCGGACGAAGTCGCGGGTAAAAGCTCGTTTTAATATAAAATACTTAACAAACATTTTAAGCGTCCATTAATTACGTGCGGTGATTTTGGCGATTTTGTTGCATTAGTTTAAGGGGTGATTGTATCCACGATACTGAACAGCCCTAAGAAACAAATAGGAAATTAGCAAAAAAAATCGGCTTTTACAAACTTTCGATCAGCTGATTGCATTTAGTATGGAAAGCCGAAACATATTTTTTTGCGAATTTCCTGTAGGTTTCTTAGGGAAAGTTGCTCAGTATCATCGGATTTAACAATTTTAATGCAACTGTTTACCCCTACTCCTTGTATTGTAAGTTCTTCAACAATGAAATAAATAGTAGGTTATGGAATTGATATGCGGCAAAATGTAGTTAAGTAAATAAAATAACATGTACTTTCTAACGGTTTCAGTAAGTGAAGAGGAGCGTCGCGAGCGCATGAACAAAGTGAACCCAGTCTACATCCCGAGGAACTGGATCATGCAGGAGGCTATTAGAGACGCTGAGAAATACGATTTCGAAAAGGTATTTTTTTTTAAACATTTAAAAGTTTTAAGGGGGGGGGGGGGGTGTTTAGATTTAGACCATCAAACTGAACAACTTTCACTATGGGACCAACAACGAAATCGCGAACGAAAAAAAAATCAGATGTCTCATATATTTAGCTCGAGTAGATCAGTATGGAACATCAGATAGGTACTGTACTGCTGACCACGCCCCGGCTGCGTTCGCTGCGTTGCGGCTCCTAACCCAGTAAAATTAAGCTGAAATATATCAATCAGGAGAAGTAATTTCCGTAGTTCTAAAACTTTTTTTAAACGTTCCTTTGGTACGTAATATAGAAGAAAAAAAAAAGTCCTGGTGAGGGGGGGGTGAGCTCGAGGAAGCGGGGGCTCTAAAGGTGACTTTTTTCAGTTTTTCGCTTATTTCTTGAAATCTAAAAGTCGTATCGAAATACTTTGTATGGACAACTTATACCTAACAAAATTTTCTACAAAACAAGTGGTATTCATTTTTGTCATAGGACTTAACCTTTGCGGGCTACGGAGTCGAGAATGTAACGGCATTTCAAAAATTATGAAATTTGTATGGCGACCCTCATGAAAGTTGAAGATAAAAACAAAATGATTTCATATTCTTAATCAGCAACCCCGAAAACCCCCAGATACAAATTTTCTGTCGGTTCGGAGAACCCTTAAGAGCTGCATTGGCTTTTGAAATTTCCATGGCAGCCATCTTGGATATCGCAATTTTGGATTTTTTTCACCGCCAACCAAATCTGACCAAGGTCCTCTATGACAATTGTTCAAGGTCCATAACCCTATCTGTCATAGTTTCCGCGGGCCGTTGACCTCATCCGTCAGGAGTCGACCTTCTGAGGACCTTCTGTCATAGAGGACCCTGGTCAGATTTGGTTGGCGGTGAAAAAAATCCAAAATTGCGATATCCAAGATGGCTACAATGGAAATTTCAAACGCCAATGCAGCTTTTAAGGGTTCCCCGAACCGACTGAAAATTTGTATCTGAGGGTTTTTGGGGCTGCTGATTAAGAATATGAAATCATTTTGTTTTTATCTTCAACTTTCATGAGGGTCGCCATACAAATTTCATAATTTTTGAAATGCCGTTACATTCTCGACCCCGTAGCCCTCAAAGGTTAAGTAAGTCCTATGACAAAAATGCATACCACTTGTTTTGTAGGAAACTTTGTTAGGTATAATTTGTCAATACAAAGTATTTCGATACGACTTTTAGATTTCAAGAAATAAGCGAAAAACTGAAAAAAGTCACCTTTAGAGCCCCCCCCCCTTCCACGAGCTCCCCCCCCCCCCCCCCCCCCCCCCCCCCTCACCAGGACTTTTTTTTTTCTTCAATATTACGTACCAAAGGAACGTTTAAAAAAAGTTTCAAAACTCCGGAAATTATTTCTTCTGATTTATCTAATTTTACTGGGTTATCCGGTGCGCGCGTACGTCAATAGGTAGCTTTTTTAGGGTTCCGTACCCAAAGGGTTAAAACTTTTTTTTTGTCCATTAATGTTGTAGTGGTGTGGTAGGTACGGAAGCCTCGGCGCGTGAGTAGCCCGACTCGCACTTGACCGATTTTTATTGTAATTTGTTGTTTAAATAGGCATGACATTTGTCTTTAAAGGTTGAAAGAATAATCAAACTTTCTTCTTTCAGGTACGCTTCCTACTCCAAGTCCTGAAGAAGCCGTTCGAAGTGAACGAAGAGGCAGAGAAGCGGGGATATTCCTCCCAACCCCCGAGCTGGTCTTATGGGCTCAAACTTAGCTGCTCTAGTTAATTTATCTTATAGGTTTGGATTGTATTGATTGGAGCATAGTGTTGAGATCTAGAGTACCTACGAAGAGGCGACTACAGGGTGATAATAAAAATTATAGCTGAATTTGAAGGGGTGGACTTGCTGATATGAACTGAAAAACTTTTATTATGGAAGCAAACCTGAAATGGCAGAAAAAATTATCTGCTGTTTCTTAATTTTGAGTCAAGTAGGCATTGGCCCCGATTCGGACTGTGCCACGACTTAACTTAACTAAATTTTATTCCTGTCACTTTCTAAAATAAGATTAAGAAAAGAGACAGAACTGAACTGAACTGAATTCCTATTACTGAATTTCTATTTTGTATTTGTTTGTTTTGTAGAAAACCAACAGCTGATTTTAGTGCTGTCAAAGTGACGTTACACGCCCAAAAACGCCTTAAATAAGATGGTGTACATTATGATGGCATCTTATTTTGGGCGTGTAACGTCACTTTGACAGCACTAAAGTCAGTTGTTGGTTTTTTCTGTTTTCTTAATCTTATTTTAGAAAGTGACAGGAATAAATTTAGTTAAGTCGTGGCACAGTTCGAATCGACACCATTGACTATGTGTGGAATAGCTGTTTTTTTTTTGCGATTTCATTTTAGCTCCCATAGTAAAAGTTCAGTTTGATGATCTGGAGTGCGATTTTTGAAACTCATTCTTTGAACTCGGCAGTCGAAAATATCAATATTACCATGTTGTTGTTGTCCTAAGGTACCCCGATGGTACAGAGGGCCCTCGTGAGACGCCGCCACCTCTCCCTGTCCTGCGCCTGGTGTTCTATTTCGCACCAACTCAACCCGGCTGCTCGTAGCTCAGCGTCGACGGTGCGCCGCCACGTGTGTGCTGGTCGCCCTGGTCGTCTGCTTCCACCAGGCTCCCACGTGAAGGCGACTCTGGCGGAGTTGTCCTCTTCTCTCCGAAGCGTATGCCCGATCCACTTCCACTTGCGTTGAGCAATTTCTTGCTTAATGGGGGTTTGTTGGCATCGGGCCCACAGCTCTTCGTTGCTGATTGTGTTCGGCCAGTAAATGCGCAGGATGGATCTCAGGCTTTTGTTGACGAAGACTTGTACTTTGCTCGTCAGTCCCTTTGTTTCCTTCCACGTCTCGCAGCCGAACAGCAAGACAGACTTCACTATGGATTCGAAGAGAGAGATCTTGATACGTCGAGTGAGGATTTTTGAGTCCCATACCGGTTTTAACTGGGCGAATGCAGCTTTGGCCTTTTTGATTCTGATCTCAACGTCGTCATCGGATCCACCGTTGTTGGTGACTGTGCTGCCCAGGTACGTAAACTTGGCTACAGATTCTAAAGCAGTACCCTGGAGACTGACTGGACGCCTATCGTTTGACTGTATTCGCATTTCGACTGTCTTTTTGGTGTTGATTCGTAGACCCTTACCTTGAGCTTCTCTTTGCAAAGAGTTCAGCTTCTCCTCAAGTTCGGGTAAGGATTGTGAACATAACACAATGTCATCTGCGTAGTCAAGATCCTCTAGGCTTTTATTGTCGCTCCATGGGATACCTCTAGATGTTTCAGTTACCTTTCTCATGATATCATCGAGCAGAATTATGAAGAGCAACGGCGATAGCAGGCAACCTTGCTTCACTCCTGCAGTCATGCTGATAGGTTCACCCAATGCTTGCTCATGGACCACTCTGCAGGTACTGCCTTCATATAGCGAGCGGATGATTTTGAGGTATTTACTTGGTATTCCCCTTTGCTCTAGGCATACCCATAATGCGCTCCAGTGCACAGAATCGAAGGCCTTCTCGAAGTCGACAAACGCAAGAAAGAGTTCGGTTCGCCATTCTACGCATTGTTCGATAATGATGCGCAGGGTGTTCGAGTGGTCGGTACAGGAACGTCCAGGTCGGAAGCCCGCCTGCTCCTCTCGTAGTGTCTTTGCTATCTCTGGGGACATGCGGTTGAGGAGTATTTTTGCAAGCACCTTCGCTGCGGTTGGCAATAGTGTGATGCCCCTCCAGTTGTCGCAGTTTGACAGATCGCCCTTCTTTGGAACTTTCACAAGTAGTCCTTGCTTCCATTCTTGAGGTACACATTCAGTCTCCCACATCCGCTGCAACAAAGGGAAGAGCAGGTCCGCTGATCTAACTGGGTCTGCCTTTAAGAGCTCTGCGTTAATGTTGTCCGCTCCTGGTGCCCTTCCTGACTTCAGTTGTTTAATGGTCGTTACGATTTCTGTAAATGTTGGCGGTAGAGTTGATATGTTGAGAGGCTGCAGTGGGACATTCGCGTTTGTTATGCGATGCGTTTGATGGTATTGTGTCAACAAGTTTGAAAAGTGTTCGGTCCACCGCCGCAACTGCTCCTCTGTGGTACACAGCAGTTGTCCAGCACCATCTTTCAGAGGCTTTTTTGAGGTAAGCGGTTTATTGCACAGGCGCTTTGTGACGTCATACAGTTCCCTCATGTTCATCTTCTTGGCAGCAGTATTTGCACGCTCAGCAAGTTCGTCCGCCGCTCGCCGTCTGTCGCGTCTGGATAGTTTTCTTATCCTATCACGCATTGTAGAATACTCCTGGGCTAAGACAGATTTTGCTATTGGATCAGCAGGGACCAGCAGGTCACTCTTGATTTTCTGCCTCTTCTCAATTGCCTGCCATAGCTCTTGAGACATCCAGGGCTTAAGCTTAGAGTTTGTGTAGCCTAAGATTTCTTCGCCGGTTTTTGTGAATGCAGTGCGCACACGTTCCCAGGTTTCATCCATATTCTCGTCTTCCAGTTCTTCCAGCAACTCGAACTGATTGCGGAGACATATGCCAAAAGACTTTTTATCTTCTGGACTCCTGATCTTTAGCAGGTTCAGCCTCTTGGATGTCCTGTCTTGTTTACGGCGCGGTGCTGCTACCTTGAGCCGTACTCCGGCCACAACCAGGTGGTGATCGCTGTCTATGTCGGCTCCACGATGGTTTCTGACATCAAGTAAGGAAGACCTCCAGGCTTTGCTTCTATCTTTATAAAAAAATCATACTCCAGGAGTGCGATTTTCGAAAGTCAAATCAGCAGTAGAAAGATGCACGTCACGTCTCCATATTAATATTTGGCATTTTCAACAACTGAGTTCAAAGAATGAGTTTCAAAAATCGCACTCTTGAACCACGCCTGAAAATTTCGAAACGGTAAAAATGAATCACCAGTATTATGGTGTTGTAGTTATACTGGAAGTTTTTAGGCATAATTAAATAATACAATTATGATTAGATTGTTACAAAATATGTTATTTTTATTTACAAAACATGTTCTTTTATTTCTTTACAATAGTTTTAGGAATTATTATTGTTATACATTATGAAATGGTCTTTATATTTTTATAATTTTAAGCATAATTTAATTTAAAAAATTACGAAATGTTACAAAATATATTTTTTTATTTACAAAATGTGTTCTTATATTTTTTAATAACTAAACAAATTAGAAGAAACTTTCACAATTAAATTTTGTATTTCGGGAAAATAAGTATAAATAAAAAGGTAACATAATAATCAAATTCCTCACAAAAACAATCAATTTGAACCAAAGAATATGAAGAACACTGTTCCATAATCTTAAATTATAAATAAAGTGGTATTTTGTTATTCCCTATACAGATACAGGGTGTAAGCTTAAGAGGGCTATCACAGTCCAGTGGCGCCCTCATCACATTAAAAAAGATTTCTCAATAAAGAAAGCCTAAATTAAAAAAGTGCTCAACATCAAAACTACAAAAGCCTTCAAGCATTTCCATAGCATACTTTTATGGGTTCTAAACATTCCACTTTTAGACAATTTCGAATAAAAACAAAAGAGGCTGTTTTTTTTCTTTTTTAAAATTTTTATGTTTACACCTTTAAAAAACCTATAAAAGTATTCTATGAAAATAGCTTGAAGGCTTTAGTAGTTTCGATGTCGAGTACTTTTTTAATTTAGGCTTTCTTTATTGAGAATTTTTTTTTATGTGATGAGAGCGCCACTGGACTGTGATAGCCCTCTTAAATGCGTTACATACTTAAGGGGGTGCTTCAGATTATCAAACAGAACAAATTTCACTATGGGTCATTGAAATCGTGAAAAAAAATCTGCTGTCTCATACATTTGGGCACAGTCGCCATTGAGATTGTCTATGGAATAACAGATTTTTTATTATCGTGATTTAAATATTTGTCCCATAGTAAAAGTTGTTCCGTTTGATGATCTGAAGTACTTCACTTAAGTATGTAGCACTCTTTAATTTTACACTTTTTAATTAAACCAAAAAACATCACTTACATAATCTAAAAATAACTCAACAATAATATGTACAGAAACAAAACTTAATATCACTCTCAAATTAAAATAATCTATTCATAATCTTCATCATTGCTGTCGTCTGGTTCAGAATAATCCTCATCTATTTCTATCTTTCTTTTCTTTTTAGCTTGCAAATTCTCCTTATCTTCTTCCCTTTCTTGAATCTCCTGCGCTTCGGTTTTAGCGGAACGATGATGGAAAACAAACGAAATAGTTTGCGCTAAGTCCCAACATTGCTTCAAGACTAAATCTGCTAAGCTTTTCTTGTCAGCACAGTGATACCAGTTCGACAAATCAGACGTACAGTCAGAATTCTCAGGTGGGAGCGTCACTTGGATATTATTCACACATCTACGGCATTTGAATTTGCTGTGGGTATCAGATAAAGTGTTTTCTTCGAGCTGAAACAGATCTTTTAAGTCATCTGATGTGAAATGCCGTAATGATTCTTCATTTTGATCGACTACGGTGTCACTTAAGGCTTTCTTGTGTGCTTGGCGTTGGAATATCTTCTCTTCGATTGTACCTGTTGCTAGTAGCCTGTAAATGAAGCACGGTTTCTTTTGTCCGTCACGCCATACTCTCGCCATGGCTTGGTCGTCATTCGCTGGGTTCCAATCAGGGTCGAACATGATTAAACGGTTGGCACCGATGAGATTCAATCCGCAGCCACCAGCTTTCGAACTAAGCATAAAGATCCATTCTTTGGAGTCTTTTTCGTTAAAGCTCTGAACAACTTTGGCGCGTTTTTTGATCGTCATTGAGCCATCAAGTCTTACGTATTGGTAGCATCGTTTGCGGCACAGTTTCTCAAATAAGTCCAGAGTTTGTGTGTAGTTTGAAACAAGGACAATCTTGTCAGTTGTATTCGTTTTCAGGTTTGCTAATATGCAGTCCAGGATCATCAGTTTGCCGGAGTATTCAGGCTTGACGTCTTTAATGTCATAGTGGCTTGGTAAAAGCTGTCGTGCTTTTTCAAAACCTTCCGATGCTTCCATGATCTTGTCGTAGACCAGATCCGGATGATTGCAGAGTTTTTTCAATGTAGTAATACTGGATAGAGCGCTGAGTGTATTTTTATCACCGTTGCCATTGAATTTGTTTCGAATTGCATCGGAGTTGATGAAGTTTTTGTACAGTTGTGTCTGAAGGGGAGTCATTTTGACGCAAATGACTTGTTCAAACTTGACCGGCAAGTATTTCGTAAGCAGACTGCTTGTTCTTCGTATCATGCATTTGTTTACTATAGAGGTTAGAATCTGAAGACATTCCTGTGCCTTTTCTCTTTCCTGCGGCGTTGCTAAAGCATCTTGTCCTTTCAATATTGGATTTTCGTATTTTTTCTTGAATTCCTGTCCTGTTCCTAATATACCTTCATTGACAAAGTGGACCAGACTGAAGTATTCCGTCAAGTCGTTTTGAATCGGTGTTCCGGATATTAATATTCTCCGTTTAGCCTTCAAAGCCATCAAAGCCTGATATGTTTGATTCTCACTATTCTTCAATCTATGTCCCTCATCGCACAGCACCAAACCGACTTCTGACGAATGCAGAATACTCGAATATATCCTGAACGTTTCATATGAAATGATCAAAACGGGAGTAGCGACTCTCGTAGCTGTGAATGTGTTCATGAACTGTTTCAATTTCAACGTAATATCAGCTTTCGATCCCCCGTCCATAGGCAACGAATTTATCCTTTGCCCTAACCATTTCTGAATCTCATTGTACCAGTTCTTGACTAAGCTACTCGGGCATACTATAATAGCCTTAGAAATTGTCGGTTTACACTCCGGTCCTTGTCGTAACAACGTCCATAGCAATGTTATACACTGCAGCGTCTTTCCTAAACCCATTTCATCTGCCATTATGCATCCGTAAGCGTTTTCTATCTGTTTTCCAGTCACACAATCATACATGAAGCTAACACCTTCTCTTTGATGGGGTCTTAGTACATTTCCTAGGATAGGATCAACGACTACGGCTACTTTGATATCTGTAGGAGCCATTTTCATCTTCTCGTGTTCGGGGATGTAGGGAGGCCGGTATAAAACGAGTGCATTGGGTTCTTCGGGATCGTGTAAAGCTCGCCTAACCTGCGTACGTTTCAGACCAAGACTTTTACTACAATATGACGATACGTAGTTCGGAATAGGTACTTTGAATGGCTTACATAGTATTTGCTTGATCAGGTCCTCGTGGTCGGAGGTGGACATCGATTGGGATGCAGATTTTTGAGATAGAGGTATTTTTGTGCATTCCCGCTTTTTTCGTTTGGAGGCGAGGAGGGGGCTCTTGAAGACGTTGTCTCCCAAGCCTTTTTGGCTCGGCGCTAGGCTGCGCCTCATTTTGGTTTTGTTGTTAACTCAATAAACAAAATTAATCCACTTTTCTTCTATTTTTTTTCAAAACAAAAACATGCAAGAACTTGAAACTTTTGACATTTCTCTGAGGAGATGTGTTGCTAGCGTCAAAAACTAAAAATTTTATGACTTTTTAATTTATAGACCTGGCGCAAAGTCATTTGGGACGCGGTATCGTTGAAAACTATTAATCCGAAGGATTTACTAAACTTGTCTTTATTATTAGTTATTATGTAAAGCCAGACCAGCCTAGCTAGCGCGTTGCACATGATACGGCTATATGCATCTATATCACGTCTTTAACCCCTTACTGCATAGCATGCCATATCGGGCATCAAAGGTTTTTGATACATCATTTAAAGGACAACCGCCGCTCTCCCTTGAAAAAATACCTTAAAATATATAGAAGTTTTGACTGAAGTTAAAAGTGTAATAAATTATGAGGTTTTATAAAAACGACTCATATAGTATAATTTATTTTTATTTAACGAGTTATTTAATCATTTATTATTAATAAATTATAAAAAAGCAGCAACCCCAACATGGCTGTCAATGTTGTTTAGTAGGAGGTGTTGCAAGTACAATGTTTTTTTTATATAAAAATGATAAAAACTAATAAATCATTATAAAATAAACTAATGCCTGCAGTTGTTTCTAGTGTTCCATAGTCCATAATAAAAATAGAAGGACGGTTATACATTTTTGGGTATTATGTGCCAGATGTCCTTTGCCATTCATTTTGTCATACTGGCAACACTCAGACCATTTACCGATAATGTGCGCCTTAATGGACATAAAATGGTTAAAGAAAAAAATTACCGATAATGTACTTTGACATTTTGTAACAATAGATTGCGTCCAGCACTAGTAAAAAAAGAAAAAAAAACTTCATCCAGAAGTGCGATTTTTGAAAATCATACGAGTGACTTGGCAGTAGAAAATGTCAAAATTACTATGGAGATTATCCATCTTTCTACTGCCAAGTCGCTCGTATGATTTTCAATAATCGCACTTCAGCAGGTGAGTAGCTCACGGTTTTGTATTTTATTTTAATTGTTTTCTGCTTTGTGTGGCCATGGAATTTTCACAGTGCGTTGTCAGTTATCTGAGCCAGCCAAAATGTAAGAAAAAGATAGTTTTTCTTGGAATTTTGCAAATATTTTTTGTGTTGAAGTTAGTGTCCAAATATGGGATAGCATGCAGTCTAGTCATATATCATACTGACATATCTGGGCTAAGATGCAGATTTGATAAAGTAATACGATGGACAAATTTGGTATTACATGCAATATTGCTTTATTTATTGAATTAAATTAAATAAACCACATAGTCTACACATCAAACTGAACAACTTTTACTAAAGGAGCAAACCTGTCAGAAGAAAAAAAAAACAATCTTCTGTCCCATACCAAACTGTAATACCTACTCGATTTAAACGTGACAGCAGATTTTTTTTTTGTTCTGACAGATTTATTCCCATAGTAAAAGTTGTTCAGTTTGATGGTTCGAGTATGTGGTTTAAAGGTAAATGATACATTTCCTTACACCCTGTATATATGGTATAATTATATACTATTGTTAGTAGGATTACTATGTTTATGGAAAGGAATTTCGCCGGTTGCTGGGATAATGATTGAGACTACGGGACGCCTGCCAAATCAAATGTCTCAAACTTAATAATCTTGGTATTATTATTATTATGTTCTCTAGAACCCTTACTGCATGCTATGTCATATTTGGAAAAAACAATTTTACACCTGCTTCTGCATCCAATGCCATATTTGGTATCGACAGTTTTTGATAAATATTTCCGAAAATACTTCAGCAATATTTTTTTTCTGATTTATTGTGGATTGCATTAGGGTTTTTCTAAGCCATATATTTTTTTTTAACCAAATCAAAAATTCTATGCAGTAAGGGGTTAATCTCGTTCGTTCGCACGCAACTAGAAAGAGAGCGGAAGCGTGATAGCATTATATCACGCCATCGCGGGTTGGCGTATAGTCTGTCTATAAAGTCTTGACATTAAGGCTGAGATTCAGAGACGATTCGTTAAGACGTGCTAAGCACGAACTAAGCCAAGACAGCCAAAGTAGTATGTACTTAACGCGAACTTACTTTTTGGTATTCACAGTCAAGTTTCAACCGGTGCTAAGCCACTACTCGGCTAAGTACGAGTTATCATTCGTTCATTCCTATTCATTCAGTAGACTACTGTGGGGTGGTTTTGTCAACTGCTACATGAAAGAATGAAGTGATAGAACCATACGAAGTCATCATAAGAGTAAAAGAGGTAGAAGATTGCATCAAAGATGGCCCGTGCTAGTGGAACACAATGGAAAATACAAATTACGCGGGTTATTTGAATTGCTTTTGCGTAAAATCGGCGAATAAATTCATGAAAAATCACGAATTCACAACACAATCAAAATAAAACAAGGAATTTTAATAAAAGTGGTTTATTTACACAATATTTATGGTACAATGCAAAGATTTTGTTTAAATAAAAGTGAATAACTAGATTTATTTTTTTAAGTTGCACCATGTTGTTGTGAAATGCACAGACCAGCAAACAGGTGAAATTAAAGAGAAGTTTCTTCTCCATACTCCTTATCTTCTTTCAGCACTTCATTGGCATCAATAGCGCAGTTGTGCAGAACTACACAGTATACCACAATTCGATATATTGCTTTTAGTTGTTTATTTTGGTGCTCAGTTCAACATGATGTATCCGTCCGATCCAATAATCCGTTTTTTTGGGCACAGAACACGCGTGCCACAACATTTCTGGTCTGAACTTCCACATAATTATAATTTTGTTAGCTCTTGAGCTGGGATTCAAAAGGGAATAACTACTGTCTTTAACTAAAATTATCATTATCCGTCCAGCCTTTATTTGGCCGTCACGTTGCAACATCAAAAATTTTCATCGTTGGTGTCAACGGCCTGAAAATAAAAAATATTTTTATTATACTATAGGTTATCTAATCAATAAACTTTTATTGCCATGGGATCACAAGACTTGTCCATATTAATATCGTATTATAATTAAACATAAAATAAATTGGTGGTGCGATGCGGAAAGGTATCAACACTTAACCATGAGGATTTGTGTTTGAATCCGCACAGATGATATACCACATACATATACAACTACCAACTGTCTTGCAAGCAGTCGTAGCAAAGCTCTTTTAGCATATTGCAGGTTTCACATTGAATAATGTGTAAAGCGTTGATAGGTGGATAGCTTTTCACCCACAAATACACTGCTTGAGAAACCCTTATCCTTTACTTTAGTCACCTTGAACAACACCAAAAGAGAGATGTGGCAAATTGTAAGCCAAAATCACACAGCCATCTTAACACGTTCGCGGGCAGTGAACGAGACACAATAGAACTTTTATTATTACTGCTATAGTCAGTCACTGTCCACAGATGTCTTAATTATTAAATAAAAGACTATTACTTACATATTTAGGAAGATAAGATATGAACATTGATGCTGACATAACCAAGGATGTTGAGTGTTGAGAAAAGCTTAGTCGAGCAAAAAGTATGGGAACTTCACAAACTCTCCGGCACAGGCATTCCGTCAAGGAGGGTGTTGAGGCATTAGGTAGTTCACCACGCGTAATCAATGCGCAGTGGTAGATTACATTACACATCACAATAATGGTAGGTATCCTTTGTATAATGTCGCTCTCCATTAATCAAAGTATCAATCATGTTTTTAATACTGGGTATCAGGGGTTAATACTCCAACTCCAACAAACCGCCCCTAAGATGACACTCTGACCTTATGTGGGGATCGGTTAGTTTACTTTCGTTACCTATATTGTAATCGAAAGCACCATCAAAAGGGATCTTTATTCTAGCTGACGAAGTGGAACAGGACTTGAAGACACAATCCTCGTAAAAACCGTAATTTCTCAACACAGCATACTCCAGAAATTGGACAATAACACGGCCAATATTGTGATATTGTCCATTTTATTTAAAAACCACTGCTTTGTTCCGAATTTTCTTGTTTCAAACAAATATTTATGATATAAATATGTCAAAGGGACTTTGACATTACATTGAGGATTATTTTTCGTTTTGCTGGCAATTTTTGGCATTATGGCCCTGATTCCTTGCTGAGTAGGGCCAAAGTAGGACTTAAGTCGCCGATTTCGGAAACTAATGCTCGGCTTAGTTTGAGTTCAGACTAAGCAAAGTTTTACTCGACTCTGAATACGAAAATTGAACTTAGCATCGGTTTTGACATACGGGAGTTCGAACTATGACTTAAAAATCGTCTCTGAATCTCAGCCTAAGGAACTAATCATTTTAGTATGGTGGTGTTGCCAGGTTATGCTTGATTTTGACGTTCTTGCGTGGAGACAGCGCAGCGCCCTCATTTTTTGTCAAGACTTTATAGACAGACTATACTAGTACGGTAGTAACTATTAAATAATCTGTGATACTAGCCCCGCTGGTCGGGCTAGGGTAGGGTAGGGTAGGCTAGAGTAAGCAAGGTATATATTCCGTGTCAAGGGTAGTGTACTAGAGATGAATGAAAGAATAAATGAGAGCAGTGCTTTGTATAAGCACAGATTAGCGAAGCTTAAAAAGGGTGGCGTTCCGATGTCTCTGCCTACCCCTTGGGAGGCAGGCGTGAAAATTATGTGCGTGTACTAGAGATGATCGCCCGCGCTCTTCCTACCGGCAAGTGGCGCATGACGTTTGTTTGTCGTGTCACCTCTAGAATGTAGTACATATATCAATCCTCATGTCATGACCTAACTTTCCAATGACCATTTTATCCTAATTTAGCATAGATATATTATACAATATATCTATGTAATTTAGGAACTACCTACTTAATACTAAAAAAAATAGAAAAATGGTTAAACAAATTTTATTCAGCGAAAATACGAACATACCTAACTACATCTATATGATCTATAGCTAGGTATATTACAAACTTACTTATTTTATCACATAAATATACACAGTTACAGCCTAATTAACTTAAATTTTAAGAGCCAGCACGTACATACTCAACCAGATGTAATAGCATCTCCTCTCACTTCACTACAAGTCTTGACCGACGACCTCGCCGATTACAAAACTAAAGATTTAATGTTATTTACAATTCAAATCTTAGAACTCCAACATCCGTTCGATGGGTGCGGCGCCGGTGAATATCGATGAGGTATATTTTACAACATACCACATTATCAAGCCGAAGAATAACATACGGAAGATAATGTCCACAGCTCGCATTCTGGAACAATAAATAAATAAAACCGGTCAAGTGAGAGTCGGGCTACTCGCGCACCGAGGCTTCCGTACCACACAACCACAGAACACAACATTATTAACTTAGAAAAAAAAGTTTTTTTGTCCGGGACCTTTAGCGCAAGACCGACTCACACTTGGCCGGTTTTTAGTATTTGTTGTTATTCTGTAGAGTTTTCTCTATAATCACAAGGTTGACTCTTGTATGTATTACCGTTTTTACGATAGAGCGTGAAGAAAAAACATTGATAAAAACTAGTTTCTTGTTGAGAACCCCCCTTAATTTTTAACTTTTAGACATTTTTATTATTTGTTAACAAATCCGCTGTAATAACGCATAATCTGAGAAAATTTCAACTATCTAGCTATTACGGTTTAAAAGTTACAGCCCTAAACAGGTAGGACAGACGGACGGACGGACAGACGGACAGACGGACAGACAGACGGACGGACAACGTAGGCTTAGTAATAGGGTCCCGTTTTCACCCTTTGGGTACGGAACCTTAAAAAACATAGGCATATGCTCACGACTATAACCGAAGGGGGCAGTTAGAGGTACTAAGGATATCCTCGTATCACTACCATTTTGATACATAGCTGAGTCTGTCGCCTATTTTAATGGACCCTATACTTGTATAGGGTACACCTTGATGATGTTACAAAAGTGCAAATAAACATTATTAATGGTTTAGACTTTAGACCATCTCACTGAACAACTTTCACTATGGGACCAACATCGAAAGCGCGACAAAAAATCTGTTTTCCCATACTAAACTGCAAATCTTCTCGAGCTATATACAGGGTGTAAGTGAAAGCCTAGCAAATACTGAAACGGTGAACTCAGACCATCAAACTGAACAACTTTCTCTATGGAGCCTACCTCAGGAGACGTGAAAAAAATCAGCTGTCCCATACTTTTGAGTCGGGTAGGTACAGCAGTTTTGTATGGGCCAGCTGATTTTTTTTGCGTTTCCAGAGGTAGGCTCCATTCTGAAAGTTGTTTAATGGTCTGAGTTTACCGTTTCTGTATTTGCTAGGCTGTTACTTACACCCTATAGCCCATACAACATACATTTGGCTCGGGTAGGTTTAAATTTTTGTATGGAACACAAAATTGTTCAGTATGATGGTCTAAAGTCTAAATCACCGCCTTAAATGTTTATTTGTTTTTTTGTAATAGACTTCTTTACTATGTACGGTATCTCACGATGATTTCTTTTACCAAAATCTGACCAAAATACAGATTTTGGATGGGCAACATAATTCTATGAAATTAGAGTATTAAATGAAATTAGTATGAGTTCCATTAGCCTATGTAAACCTAACGCAATTTAAAAGCTGTAGTGAGCGAAGCGAGCTCGAAATTTTACACACCAACAAGTATTAAACTTACACTTTCATGTGCCTCTTAGCTGCCGGGATGGTGTCGTCAGGCTCCTTCAGGATGTACAGGCGAGCGGCGCGTACGCAGTGCTCGAAGTATGTGGGTATGTCAGCGTCTAGACAACACGTGTATCTACGTCAAATAGTGTTGTCATTGTAAATTTTATTATAATGTGTATCTTCTTTGCTTCTTCAAGCCCAGCGCCCGCGGCATGACGCCTCGATAAACTTTTTATCGCGCATGCTAACTCGTTCGTTCGCGTGCAAAAAGAAAGAGAGCTAGGGCGCGATAGCGCTTTATCGCGCCGTCATGCCGCGGGCGCTGGTGTCAGAGTTTTTTCAAACCGCCTTACCTCTGTCGTAGTTTTTATGTAACGACTACTACCAGAGATAGCAGTCGGGACCAACGGCTTAACGTGCCATCCGAAGCATGGAATCATATTTTTATTCAGACTATCAGGTGATTCAGCGTGCAATGTCCTGACCAACTGGGGAAAAACGCACAAAGTAGCATTTCACTAGGTGCCCCCAGTGGGAATCGAACCCACGACCTCCGTGTCAAGAGCCTAATGCTCCTAACCAAAATGGGCTGATTTGATAAGCACATCATCATCATCTCAGCAGATGGACGTCCACTGTTGGACATAGGCCTCACCCAAGGCCCCATCACGACCGGTCCTGTGCTGCCCTCATCCAACGGGTTCCCGCCGCCTTCACCAGGTCGTCGGTCCACCGTGACCGTCAGTTTTGTGATACTTAGCTTGGATAACCACATATTGTTGGCTTTATAAATCACACGGCATAATGACCAGAAAATCCACAGGCCTTTAGGAAAAAAAACTACAATTCTGTGTTACCAATAGCGTCAACTTTGTATTCTTTCTTCTCTCTGTTATTGAGCTTGGTCCTGACGAGCTGGCCGGCATCAGACTTGAAGTCCCACTGGTTGTTTGTGTAGTACTCGAACACGTCGAAACCTTTGCTGATACGCCGGTGGACTCGGAGCAAGCTGGATGAAATATGAGCATCATACTGGTTATAAATGTGTGGGCAAAAGGTCATGGTTCTACCTAGCTACTTAGTCTTATCAAAATGAAATATAAGATAAACATCATCATCATTATCAGCCTATCATCGTCCACTGTTGAATAGAGACAACTCCCAAAGCGCGCCACAAAAATCTCGGCCTCCTCGGCCTTCCTCATCTAGTCACTCCCCGCTTGTCTCAAATCGTCGGTCCAGCGCCGGAGCGTCACACACTACGCTTGTACTAGTCGTTCACTTCGAGTTGGCCGCTCCCTCCCTTCCTGCTTCCCCGCACCGCACCCCTAAGAGACCCTATTAAACGCAATTTTATAACCTTTAGCAACGCAACCACGTACGGCACGTCCGTCCCGGTCGCTAATATCGCTTTTAATTTTAAATTTTTATTTGCTTGTTATATTATTTTTTGTCGACGGGACCAGTTAATGTGCCTGTGAGGAAATTTTGTAACGGTAATCGACGGCCAACTGGACGTGAACGGGTAGTACTCTTAAGATATTCCGTGACTACGCCTGAAAGTTCGTGGTCTCCACTCAAGAACCCTGACTCCCCATCCATTGCCACTTTAGCTTGCTATTTTTCAGAACCATGTCACGGCTTCGCAATTAATTCTTCTCTATCTCAATGGGATATAGGTAGTCGTGAATATAATAATAATTATTATTTGAATATAATTATGTATTATAAGAAACCTATGGTAGAGAAGTGGCTACTCACACAGGATCGTATCTGAGTAGAATGAGGAGTGCGTCCACCAGCACGGCGGGAATCCAGTGGAACAATACAGCGTGAATGTTGTGAGAGAGGCGGGAATGCTTCATTGAACCTCCCGGGTACCTGTCACACACATAAAGTAGTTGAGTTCGAATAAAGGTTTATTGGTACGGAGACCAGACAACTACACTGACAGAAAAATCAGCCAAAAAAATCGGAATAACGCCGCTATTAAAATGATAGGATTAGGTGAAACACAGAGGCGGTCGTGGTAGCCAAGCTACACAGAGTGTAACAAAACATCCTTGTAATATTTAAACGGGTGGATTAGACCATCAAACTGAAGTGGAAGTTGTTCAGTTTGATGGTCTAAACCACGCCTTTTAATATTACTAGGTTCCTCTACACCTTGACCCATCAGCAAACGGTGGGACAAGACCTTTGATATGGGCAAGATTAAAGTTTTTCCGGGCCTCCATTAATTAACACACAAAATAATGGACCCGGGTTTCGTACAAAATCTCGAAAAAAGTGTTCGAGACCGAGACTAACCTACACAAACCTAAGTACGTTTATAGCAACTAAAAAATTTGAAAATGCTGAAATACTTTTTCATTTTACTTGCGTAGTTTTTACCCCATCGGAGCAGGGTGCGCGCTGCGCGCGAGCCCGTGCCTGTAGTCGGCTGATCAAACGAAGATTGTCGCGTATATAATATATTATGCTTCTTGCTCTTTCGGTTCGGACACTTTTGAGCGGGACCTGATGTGCATTAGTTGGTAAGTCAATGCCCCTCCTATTGGGATTTTATAATATGCATCGTCTTCGAGGCACGTGTCCTAAAGACCGCGTTCTACGTCTTGCACCGATGCGGCTATAGATAACTTACCAGACCACACCGTTAAGAGGGACTCTGTTGAGGATAACTTCCTTGCCGGTCTCGATGAGCTCCGACCATGTCACCTTCACTTCAGCGGAGCTCGTGAAGTTGTATATCATTGTCTTGGAGTCTCTGTTGACAATTGATTTGAATTAATTGAATATGCGAACTGGCTAGCTACTATCTGTCCAGGTCGCGGTAGCCATTGGTCATTAAATAAGCCCTTACAACCAAACCAAATAAAATGCGAACTGGCTGGCAGTGTAGGACACTCTTCGGCGCTAGAAATGCGACCTGGTGACAGAGCGGGAAGTGACTGAATGAGGAAGGCTGAGGATTTTGTGGCTTGCCGTGAGAAAGGCTATGTTCAGCAAGTGGACGATGATGATCTAATAGTAACGATGACATTTATTTTTATAGGTACGGAGTATGAAGCAGGTAAATTATAACGACTTAATGAATTTTTATTATCAATTCTTATAGCCTCTCAGAATGGGTTGATTTTTTCTAATGATAAACAATAATCGGATTATCATTATCTTTTATGATCATTGCCTTTTATTACTTTCTTTTTATATCGACATTTACTACTGTTTCATAGTCTAAACTGCTATGGATAAGGATCGGAAAGAAATCGACATTTACCACTGCTTCACAAGTAAAACTGCAATGGAGAAGATACAGAAAGAAACTCCATAACAACCTAAAATATGTCTAAGTATTAAATTAGGTCCGACGGCGTGTGCATTCTGCGACGTTCTCTAGTAGACTGAACAGTGACTTCCTTCGACTCTGTTATTTATAGTGTTCGTTATGTAACTTCAGTGCACATGCGCGTGTTGTTAGATCATCCGTTCTTATGATTATCTCCGACATACTTAATAAGTACAAATGTTGAACCTACCCACAGCTCAGATAATTCCAGACCACCACCATGATGCCACTGATGAAGACGTCGACTGGCAGGTAATCCGCGTAGCTGTCGCTGCGGCAGTACATGCTGCGGATCACACCCTTGCCGGCACCTGCGGGGTCGTAGGTTCAATTATATTCAGTTTAAGTTCAGGCACATCCTGATGGACACGCAATGACAAGAAGAGGCTAGCACTCTAGTGTGACTGAGAGAGGAATACACCACTGCTTCGGTACTGTCGTCCGCCTCCCGTACCATTGAGCAGGGTTGTAGTTAAAATAGGTATTTAGTACCTACTCTGTCTCATACCGTGGTTCAGGCCTCGGTCCCAAGGGCGCCGCCCAAAGATCTCAGACTCCCCCGAGATAAGACAAAGTCGAATATATCAGTAGCGTGATACGCATAATGAGTCATTTAAAGCATGTTGTATCCTTAAGAAGTATTCATTTGTTGGAAAGCCTGGTTGGTAGTGTCAAAAATGTATATCCATACTAAGTATTATTAATATGCGAAAGTGTTTAATCTATTTCTCTGTCACGTTTTGAGAGCTTAACCGCTGAACCGATTCTGGTGAAATTTAGTGTAAACTACTCGCACTGAGAGATAGCTTTTGAATCCTGAGGAACGACGTAGGCATACAAATTTTAAGAAACAGCTAATTGTTCTTACCAATAAGGAGGCCGGTTGGTCCATTGATATTGTCCGTCCAACCCGGCAGTGGCTCCCATATTATAGGTATAACTGTAGAAAAACAACATGTCTATCCATAAAGTCAATTCAAACACAGTACGCAGTGGCGCGCTATAATGGCTGGTAGGACAGGCAAAATGCCAACGGCCCCGAGAACCTAAACATTTATTATAAATATGAGTTTTTTTACATATTCAGCATAGACGTAACAAAGAGGTGGGCCCTGCCGACCAAGCGTCCTTCTGATATCTGTCTGATCTCAATGACCTCGACACAATGAAGTAAAATTATAAAGTTACTAACGTAAAATCTCTTTCTCCCATGCTAATTGGTGGAGGTGGTCATTTTGTAAATAGAGACCCTGAATTACAAGAATTTTAAATCCAAAACACGTTAGCTTAGCTACATTGTTACCAAAGCTTTGCCTCTCACCTATCGAAGGTCTGAGGATCATGACGGGCATGTGCTCCATGGCTTCGACAGCCAAAGCTTCCGCCAGCGCCTTTGTGAACGCGTATGAGTTGGGCAGCTTGTCCAGGATCCTGTACAATACAATACTTTTAATCCCCTCTTCCTCCCCTCTCCTCCCGCATCTCCCTGTATCATTATGACAAAATATTTTAATCAACACTATCATCTATTTTTATTAATACTTCGTAGGTCGAAGCTACTTTTGCCAAAATTGGCATGTGCTGCAAAGTTGTCACTAATAGTGGCAAATATTTCGCTTTGGCCTATTATTTCGAAAACTAGTTGAATTTTCAACTTGCGCTGATATGAGCTTGTTCATTGCAGAATTGAAACATGCAGGTTTCCTCACGATGTTTTCCTTCACCGAAAAGCCAGTGGTGTTACAACTCGTACATAAATTCCGATAAACTCATTGGTACGAGTCGGCCTGGACGGGGATCGAACCATCGCCTCCTGCACGGCAGGCAAGGTTACTCGCCACTGGACCACCACGGCACGACTACTGAACCAAATTCGATAAAATTTGGCAGAGAGGTTTCTTGAAACCTTGAGGCGAAGGGCATACGCTGTTTTGCCAAAGAAGTTTTGTTTAAGCTGGAAGAGTAATCAATGTAGTACCTATAAGCCACGGACTCTATAGCATCCTGATCCAGGAGTTCAGCAGTCGCGATGACCTTGTGAGGGTCTGCAGGCGGAGGGTACGCCTTCTCTTCTAGCAGCTTCTCGTTCAGGTGGCAGTACGCTGTCGATATATGCACGAATAACTGGGGAGAAATAGGGCTATATCAAAATACTGATGGTCATATCTCTTGATTCCATGGATGGACATAAGGCGGGAGGACAATTGCGTCCCCCTGGATCCGGCCTCCCCTTACCTGGAGCACCTTGTCTCCCGTACACTTGGTTAGTATAGCTGGTTAATCGTGTATCTACAGAATGAAAGATGGCTTTATAACTTGGTAACCAGGTCAGAGGCTTATGCGGCTTGAAAATTGTCTAACAGCAAGTTGACCACTATATTGCCTCAATTAATCCGCATTGTACCCGTGAAGTGGAGTATGGCCCACCCCCTCTCATATTCGTGAGAAGAGCCCTTTGCACTACAATGGGATCCTATACAGGCTACACATTTTGTTTATTCTGTATGTGAAGTGAAGTCGGCATTCGGCACACTTAGCGGCTTTATCATGAGGCCTCCTAATGATAATCTTAGAATTCTTAGATGATAGCGTTCGTTGAAGGTAAACTAACTCTAGAAAACTAGATCTTACTCTGAGTTTCTTGCATTGCTTAGCCAGTTCTATGACGAGTTTGGTTCCGCGTACATTCAAAAGGACAGCCTTCCTTATAGCTTCATCGAATCTGAAAAAAAAATCAAGACAAGATTAATTTTAATACGTGTTAACGCTACAAGCGCGATTTGGGCTTATACAGGGTGAAATTGATATCATTAGCATCCTAAACTAAGAGTGTACCCATCCAACTAAAACAACGTTTACTATGGGAGCAAACTGATCGGAGCAAAAAAAAATCAGCTGTTCCATACTAAACTGCAATATCGGCGCGCCAGTTCGAGACTCAAATGTATGCAACAGCAGATTTCTTTTGCTGCGATCGGTTTGCTGCCAAAAAAGTTGTTAGTTTAAAAGGATGCTAATGATATCAATTTCACCCTGTATAAGGCGTCCAAAAGGCGTCTTATTTTTATTGGTATCTTTCTCGCAGACAAGAGCCCAAGACCCGTCATAAATCATGTACAAATCTACTGGTCAATATTGTGCTGCATGCAATGCATGTAACAGATTATTTAAGACAAAACTTGGATTCTCCAACCACATCCGAGCACTCGCCAGGAACCAAAATGAGGGTCACCATCTACGGATACGTCGGCGTCGTGGAGGACATAATTTCTCTTGTGCGATGTTCATGGAAGCAGTACCTAAGGATATTAATCCTGGTATAATAACTGACTGTAGCAGCGGCGTGTACGATGATATCGACGTTGTCGCGTATGTACGGCCAGCCTCCAGTATACCAAGGTCCATCTCCTCAACGTTACCGTAACTACTTTCACTTTCGGGAGTATAATACCTGATCGTAGCAGCGGCGTGTACGATGATATCGACGTTGTCGCGTATGTATTGGCGGTCGGCCTCCACCATGCCAAAGTCAGGCTCCTCAACGTTACCGCAACTACTTTCACTTTCGGGAGTATAATACCTGATCGTAGCAGCGGCGTGTACGATGATATCGACGTTGTCGCGTATGTATTGGCGGTCGGCCTCCACCATGCCAAAGTCAGGCTCCTCAACGTTACCGCAACTACTTTCACTTTCGGGAGTATAATACCTGATTGTAGCAGCGGCGTGTACGATGATATCGACGTTGTCGCGTATGTATGGTCGGACTCCAGTATGCCAAGGTGAGGATCCTCAACGTAACCGTAACTACTTACACATTAGGGAGTATAATACCTGACTGTAGCAGCGGCGTGTACGATGATATCGACGTTGTCGCGTATGTATGGTCGGACTCCAGTATGCCAAGGTGAGGATCCTCAACGTAACCGTAACTACTTACACATTAGGGAGTATAATACCTGATCGTAGCAGCGGCGTGTACGATGATATCGACGTTGTCGCGTATGTATTGGCGGTCGGCCTCCACCATGCCAAGGTCCGGTTCCTCAACGTTACCAGCAACAACTTTCACTTTCTCTATGAGCTTTGATACACCACCTCGCATTGTTGATACCTTTTCGAAGAGCTGCAAGTAGGGAATTTGATTTTTTTAATTTTTACCTAAAAATTTAACTAAAGGACATTTTAAAACATCGAAGCCATAGAAATCTGCATGAAAAGACATTGACCCCGACTTGAACAGGGTGTACCTAAACTCTTCCCACCAAATTGAACAACTTTCTCTATGGAGCTAAAAATCCCGGAAACCATCGAAATCGCAAAGTTTTTTTTTTGATACACGTCGAAGGCTAACTACTTGATCTAAACAGAGACGGAAGAAGGCGTGGGCGATGTGGGCCTCCGCCCCACGGCCTCGCGGTCCGAGGGGCCTCGCGCTTCAAAGGTTAATGCAGCTTTCTTCAAACTCATGAAAAATATTTAGCTTGGACCATTAAAAGCTACAGTTTTGGCCACAGGCGAATCAGTGCAGAAAATTTCGAGCTCGCTTCGCTCGCTCTAGGATAATTACTATGAAATTTGAAGCAAGTGAAGCGTTCATTAGGCGAAGCATGTTGCTGAAAAATTTCGCTCGCTCCAAATTTCATAATTTTATGTTTCACCTATGTGGGTCGCTCGGTTCCAATGAACCAACAGGTTACTAATCGGTCTTAGCTGCACACTGTATTTTTCAAATATTATGGATTTTTACAGGATTTTTAAACATGTTACAGCCATGTTGTGCTATTTCGAATCAAATTAAAGATTGAAAAATAAGTCTCGGGCGGAACTTGAACTGTAGGTATATTTGTTTATTTGGAGCTCACCTTTTTTAATTTTATCTTGGCATGGGGCCTCGCGAACCTCATCTTGCCCACATATAATTTCGGTCTTGCGCCGCCTCTGGATCTAAATGTTGATCAACGCCTTCTATCGACCCATTTGGAACTACTTTTTTCTTTTTTAATGGCTACCGGAAAATACCTCATTGGAAAATCAACTACGCACCGCTCGCTGCGTATTCAAGATATTGCAAACATGAAGCCTCATTACCCTGTACTAGGTTGTAAAATTACAGTTCAACAATTTCAACTAAGTACCTACATACTAACAACCTAAATATAGGAAGGACAGGTGTTTCGAAAGGGCTTAATTAATACAAACTTATTCTATTAGGTAGTTTGGTTGCCCCATAGTGGGTTCGGCCATAGCATCCATTCCTAGGTAAACATAAGTAAGTTAACTTATTCTTTTTACTGTAAAGTATATTTTTTTGCAGTGTTGTTCCGGCTTTTAAATGCAAGGCGGCTAAGGGATATAAAATTCCATTCGATTTTTAGGTACGAATAAGAAATACTAGTTCGCTAATAATAGTGATTATCGATATCGATTGACGGCCCGATCGATATAGGCTCAGTCGGTAATGAACCTTCCTGCTGTCCCGAGGATCGCGGGTTCGAATCCCGTAAGGGGCAAATATTTTAGTACTTTACATGTGCCTAGATAATTTTTGTGTGACAATGTCCAATTTATTAAACCTAATCGAATATATGTTCTTATAACTTTCCGTATACGGGGTGAAATTGATATCATTAGCATCCTTTTAAACTAAGAGTTTAACCATCAAACTGAACAACTTTTACTATGGGAGCAAACCGATTGGAGCAAAAAAGAAATCTGCTCTTCCTAAACTGCGACGTCTTCTCGACTCAAATGTATGCAACAGCTGATTTTTTTGCTCCGATTGAATTGCCCCCATAGTAAAAGTTGTTCAGTTTGGTGGGTAGACGTTGTAGTAGTATAGTTTAAAAGGATGCTAATGATATCAATTTCATCCTGTACTTATATCGAAATGTTTTTGGCTTTTGATGCTTCAGTACCAAGATTTATCAGTATGTTCTTAGGTATTTGATATTGCCTAAGCATTTCATAAGTGAATAGCTTCACGGGTCGTAACCCGGACCTTAGAAAGGTCTTTGAACAGGTCTAACGCGCAGAGGCTCCTACGTCCTACTTTAGCGAACGACACTTGTTGAACCGATTAGAAATGTTATATGGGATCCTTAATAAATAATGTGGGGCTAACACAAAAGATCCCACTGGGTCGAAGTGTTGCTGGCAAGATAAGATAAGATAATAAATAATGTAATAAATGCGGGGATGATCAGATCATCAAACTGGACGAATTTCTCAACCAACATCAAATCGCGAAAAAAAGCTGTTCTACACAACATGCAAACCTACTCGGCAGAAATGTATGGGACTGCAGATTTTTATTTTATTTTTATGTTGGTCCCATAGAGAAAGTTGTTCAGTTTGGTGGTCTGAACTTCCCCTTAAAATCGTCAGTATTAAGAAGGACCTTGTATAAGTTACGTACCTATAGGTATTATGCTTTCATGGTTGGGCATGCAACATATGCATCCATGGAGGCTCATCACATATTATATTCTGCAATATAGCTATTCTAATTCCTGATACAATGAATCATTGTGAGCGGCAGCCTTCATCAGCAGTGATCGTATTTACGCAAAAATGAATCAGACTATAGGAAATAATAATATGCTGACACTTTGTTAAGGGGATGATATGGAGAGCGATTTTTGAAACTCATTCGTTGAACTCAGCAGTTGAAAATGTCAAAATTACTATGGAGATGTGCATCTTTCTACTGCTGATTTGACTTTCAAAAATCATACTCCAGGAGTACACTTTTTTAAGGGGATGATCAGACCGTCAAACTGAACAACTTTCTATATGGCGCCAACATCGAAATCACGAAAAAAAAATCAGCTCTTCCATACCAAGCTGCAAACCTACTCGAGCCAAATGTATGGTCCCATAGAAAAAGTTGTTCAGTTTGATGGTCTGATCATCCCCTTACAAAGCGTCAGCATATTAAGAAGTATGTAGTTCGGAAGCTAAGGAGAGTATGCCAATTTGCCATGCTATTTTTGTGGGTAAGGAAGTGCTGTGACAGAGCCTCCGTCAGTGCCTTCGCCAATCCTACGCTAGTCCTCCGTCAGTGTTCCGTCAGTCTTCTGCCAATCTTCCGTCAGCCAAACGAGCGGCGGGGCGCTCTGCCGCGCCAATTAGTATAAGAGATAAGTGTACTTTTTGCAACCATCAGCAGCAAGGCTGATTCAGTGTTTATGGGGTGTAGAGCATCTCTGTGATGGGGATGGACCAGATCTGCCTGCATAACTCCAGTCGGTTTAGGAGTTACTGATGTTTAAAGGTCAGTAAAAAATTTACGATCAGCTGCATGGCTAATCGTATGATATTGTTGCAGTATGCACTGTAGCTATGTGAACAGTAAAAAAACTGTCAAGTTCTGTCAGTTAGTTTAGGAGATACAGCCAGTCAAAATTCCGACCTTTGAACGGCTGTATCTCCTAAACCGACTGATGGACTATGTCAGTTTTTGTACTGTTCACATAGCTACAGTGCATACTACAACAATATCATACGATCAGCCTTGCAGCTGATCGTTAATTTTTTACTGACCTTTAAACATCAGTAACTCCTAATCCGACTGGAGTTATGCAGGCAGACCTGTCCATCCCCATCACAGAGAAACTCTACACCCCATAAACACTGAATCAGCCTTACTGCTGATGGTTGCAAAAAGTACACTTATCTCTCGGAATAGATGCCGTACCGTTTCTCGAAGCGATTCGGCGTAGAGGCCTACTTATTTTCAAAATAATAGTTACGAATGAGAAAATAAAATTGTCATGCTCACCGGATCGTTGAAGATGATTTCTAGACGCTCTGTCGGGTTCTTTCCCTTCTTCATACGCACGAGGAGGACAATTTCTCGAATTCCAGGGCATTTTCTGAAATAAGAATAAAATGTAAGTCTAAGTACTTAGTAGGTAAATGTATACAGGGTGAAATTGATATCATTAGCATCCGTCTACCCATCAAACTGAACAACATTTACTATGGGAGCAAACCGATCGGAGCAACTAAAAAATCAGCTGTCCCATACTAAACTGCTATGCCTACTCGACTTAAATGTATGCAACAGCTGATTTTTTTTTGCTCCGCGCGGTTTGCTCCCATAGTAAAAGTTGTTTAGTTTGATGGATAGACTCTTAGTTTAAAAGGATGCCAATGATATCAATTTCACCCTGTATACAATTAACAAGGTTGTAGAATTAAATGCATTACATATCAAAAACCGGCCAAGTACGAGTCGGGACTCGGGAAATTAGTGTTCCGTACTACCAGTTGTTTAACATGGGTCATTGAATAAACCACTATAAATTGACACTGATTTAGTATGTGGCCACATAATGTCGTGATTCTTTACTAAATTAATTGATATTCTGTAACTCAATCTTTATTTTGTACTAGCAACACCTTTCATATAATATTACATTCAAATTAAATAACGAATGGCTTAAAAGGACTTGTATCCAGAGCCGTTTAATATATTACTAACGATTCATTCATATGGCAATACTTGCTTCTGCGATTGGCTGTCGCTGGACCAATCAAACGTCAGGCGCGTTTGGTTGGTAAAGTAGACTGAAAGAGTGGGGAGTGCGACCGAGGTGGGTCAAAACGTATCGGACAGTCAGTTCTCGGTCAGCACTCGAAGTGATAACTAGTATTTGTGAAATGATTGTGATATATTTCAAATTAAAATAGTTTAATAAAATTATAATAATTAGACAGTAAAAGTGAAAATAAAACGGAGTGTTTAGAAAGTCAGACGGAGTTTAATTTCTTTACACTTCAGAAGTGGGATCAAGACCTTCAGCCCGCAAGGTACGTGAATTCGGTCAAAGTCCACTGATATTCTTTGGCTATTGAAAGATTATTGTTTTCCTTAAGTACCTACTGAGTTATAGATTAATCTTTCTTGTGGATTTTAAAAAAAAGAAATTCGTGATGGTTGATTGTTACGTCGGATTTATCATTTGGTCAGCCTACCCCACAATTTTAAATCTGATTATATTTCGGAGACCATTCGGTCAGGGCAACTCCCTGGCATTGTGCTCCGATTTTATTCATAAACCGTTAACCACCGAATTTGAAATTGCAAGCATTTTGATCAGTTGCCAGACTAGCGTTCGGTCGGGGCTACTCTTTGACACCGCTTTTCTGGCATTAAAACGATGCTGTGCGATCGTATATAACCATTTGGTCAAGGCTACTCCTTGATAATGCTATTGTGCGATAAAACAGTATTCGAGCTAAATTGCTTGCAATTATTTTATGATTTAGTTAATTGATATATATACTTTTATACCTACATTGATCGGTACTTAAAGAAAATAAGCCGCAGATTTAATATTGACAGAATTTATGAAATCACTGGCAGAGTAAGTCATGTGGACAAATCGAATTCATATCTTTTATTATGCATGGTGGCCAAATGTGTCACGCAGTTTGGGCTAAAATAATATGTCCATCGTTTTATATGTATCCTGACTAGGTGTGTCATATAATTTGGGCCATGTCGGTCCATCGCTATTATATGCCATTGTATAGTGGCCAGATGTGTCACATAATTTAGGCCATATGTGCCTAGGTGCTATGTATGTTCCTCAACCAGTTCAGGGCCATGTGTGCCTAGGAGTTACGAGCTATGTATGTTACTCAATCAGTTCAGGATCCATATATGCCTAGGAGCTATGTATGTTCTACAATTTATACTCCGTGGTCTAATGGTTAGGAGCATTGGGCTCTCGGCAAGGGGGTCGTGGGTTCGATTCCCACGGGGGACGACTAGTGGGGTGTCACTTTGTGCATTTTTCCCCAGTTGGTTGGGACTTTTCCGGTTGAATCAGCTGTCTGTCTGTTCTTGTCTGAAAAGAGAAGGGATTCCGTGCTTCGAATGGCACGTTGGGCCGTTGGTCGCGGCTTTTCCGGTTGAATCAGCTGATTGTCTGAAAAGAGAAGGGATTCCGTGCTTCGAATGACACGTTGAGCCGTTGGTCCCGGCTACTATCTCTGGTTATGTAACGACTAACTTCGTTACATAAAAACCACGTTGGAGGCCGTGGGGCGATCTGAAAAAGGCTGACACCAGGGCTCTGCCCACATGATAAGAAGAATTTACGAAGTACATTTTTATTCTATCTCTTTCCTGTTTGTTTCATGTTTTCCACTGGATTGTTGAGTGGGTTTGTTTCCCGCTGGATAATGGAGTGGGTATGTTTCCCGCTGGATAATGGAGTGGGTATGTTTCCCGCTGGATAATGGAGTGGGTATGCTTCCCGCTGGATTATGGAGTGGGTATATTTCCCGCTGGACTATGGAGTGGGTATATTCCCCGCTGGATTATGGAGTCGGTATTTGTCTCGCTGGATTATGGAGTGGGTATATTTCACGCTGTTTTTTCTGTATTTATTTCACTTATTGAATATAATTTACCTAAAGTATTGGATGAACAGCGGTGGACGTCCGTCCTCTGAGATGATGATGATAATGATGTTGACTGTGATGACAATGATGATGATGATGACGATGGTGATGATGATGATGATGACGACGATGATGATGACGACGATGATGATGATGACGATGTTGACTATGATGACGATGATACTAACGATGATGATGATGATGGCGATGGTGACGACGATGATGTCGATGATGACAATGACGACGATGATGATGATGACGATGATGATGATGATGGTGGTTGTGATGATGATGACGACGATGACGACGGTGGTGATGATGATGATGATGATGGTGGTGATGATGATGACGACGATGACGACGGTGGTGATGATGATGATGATGATGGTGATGGTGATGATGATGGCTGGACGATCAAGGATTTAATTTTTTATCGCATTCGTTGAATAATAAGCGAGTTCAAACGAAACTTTTGCGAGGTTGGCCAAGACAAAACAGATCGTGTCGAACGGTCGATAAATTGTATCATCATCAGCATGGTCCGTGCAGCCTTTAATAACGGTCATGCCAGTTAATTTTAATTTTACTTTATTACAAACTTACAAGAGGCCTTATTTTTGTTAAATTGTCTCTAATTCAAACAAATTTTAAAATACTGATCTTTAACAATTCTGAGAGATGTTGAGAGATGTTAAGAGTTGCTGCGAGTTGTTGAGAGATGTTGAGAAATTTTAGCGAGCTAATATTCTAAGTTACAATAATTTTTCTTAATGCACATTTTTATTCCGAGGTACTTGTGAATCTGAAGGAGGTCGCCTTCGCTGTCAGAGATGCTACCACGTGCCGTCATGTATGTTTGAGATCCGTCATGGTTATGTTATTTATCTCCCGAGATGTTCACGGCAGTACTGCAGCAAATCTTGACTATCATACTATTAGTGTCGAAATTTTACGATACTTTATCAAATGCACCTTAGTCTTTCTAGTTATGACTGTGATAAGCAATTGTCGGATGTTAAATACATTATTAAGTAATGTACCTACTAGTAGACATATTGATATTTAATGAATTAGATTCTTTATTTTACTCATAATATTGGCATAATATGTGGATGATAACAAAAACGTATTTCAATTGCTTATAACATTTTGTTGTTACATTTAGTTTTTTTTTTGGACTTCTTCATAAGATTTGAATTTCCAGGATCAGTTATCATCCCAATTATGTAAACAGAAGCTAGCATAACTTATATACGAGATTTCCTCCAGGAAACCACTGGGTAAATTTAGTGTAATTGTTTGTTGTTTACAAAATGGGTGTAGATTACTTTGTCGAATAATACTCACGACTTCCGGAAGTTCTATTTCTTATCATTAAAGTAACGATGATGTAGGGTTCAGTTCATTACAGTTGTAGTTAAATTGTAGAGTTGATGTTACTCGCAGAGAAATATGTTGGAAAGTTTATAAATTTATTACTTAATTTCAGTAAGGTAAGATGGCGCTTCCTTCTCTTAGATGTCGACCGTAGGACGGTTCGATGCGAACTCGCTAATTATACTGTAAAATATTAAGAACTAAAGTAAACGCGCGTGCGGAGGCAAAAACTGCACGGTAGTGCGACCGTACAGATGCTTAAGATCAGAATATTAGTGTGCAGTTATAGCTTTTAGAAGACAAGATTTCGCCTTTTCGTTTGTCTTTTACGTGTTTGACAATTTTAGATCCAGATTTGGTTGACTGTGTAACGCCCCTGTAGGTATCTTATCGCAAATGCTGCTTAGTTTTTCACCAATCTCATTGCATTACATTGCATTTTTGGCTAAATAGGTATGTAGCCTAAGCCTTGTAGGACAACCGTTCAAAGTAAGATTTCCATTATGAACAGGATCGAATACTCTAGATGTTGAAGAAAAATAAAAGGTAGAAGCGTATTTTCTTCTAGTCAAATTAGTTGAGGTACCTACATCCAAAGAACCATTAACTTATTTAGTGTTATCTAGGATAGCTAAATTACTTAATTTGCAAAAGTGTTCACTTTAAAACCATTTTGGCCAAGGTGACTTAATGAAAGATGTGTAAATTCAATGAACGTTGACAATGGAGTAGGCGTTATATAAGTAGGCATTATAGGTATATGAAGTTAATTATTCTACTTCATTCCATTTCACAATGGAAAGATGTTCCATAGTCTGTTTCCTTGAATGTATTTAGATATCTATAAATATTACAATTATAAATAGATATTATTGGCAAAGACGCTAGATGGCGTTAGTTGCAGTAGTCATCATAATTATTTTTATAACCATCTTCAAAATTTACGATCGTAATCATATTAATTGTAGAAGGGATTCGTAACCAATACTTACTCGATGAGTTGGACAATGCCATCTAGAAAGTGCGGTAGATTTGTTTATTTTAAAAAGAAACTCTCGTATGCAATCACTTCATAACTATTATAATTATTGCATTATTCGGACGTAGTTAAAGCGAACGACGAGCGAAACGAGCGACGTTCTAAGATTAGAATAAATAAATAAATAAAGACAATGTCACACAAATTATCTAGTCACATTTAAAGTACCAGAATCTAGCGTGGACTTGTATTAGAAAGTGTTCAAAATCAATTTTTTGTTGTCCAAAATGAGGATAAAGCTCTACTTTATGTGAAATGTAATAAAAGCAATGCTGCTACTGTATATGGTATATATGTATTCAAGTTGTAATAGATTTAATTCCATTATTACTGGTATATTTCTCACAAATTACACAGTATTTAGCAACTGTAACAAGTAACTGTTTTATAGTTAATCCCAGTAAGTTGGGCTGTGCGAAAGGCATGAATTATTGCAGACAGTTTAACTAGCTGATAGTCATGGCAGAAAATTGAAGTGAGCTCAAGGCAGGATTTGTTATCAGATGTCTTGTTTTGGGACTACCAGATTTAATCGATAGATAATACTATATGTTATGATACTGTTTTTCTCTAATGAAGTAAATATTAAAACGCAAATAATTATATACTTATTCACGTTCATCTGTCTATTTGTAAGAAATAAGAATGGATTTACGAAATTAATAAACTAAATTGTAATTTTCTTGTTCCTCGCATAATAATACGCGATACGCTTCCTGATAAAGAAGCAGGTTAAGAAAATGCTAAATATCTGAATGCAGTGACTGATCCGGCTGCCGTTATAACTTTTGTCACTGTTTTAATTTATGGATATTGAATCAATTTAAAAACAGTATAAACGGGGACGGTATGGTTATAGTATGCAAATAAGGTGTATTGTTGTATTTTATAAACATAAGAAGCATAAAAATGTAGTAAGGTTGAGAACGTTGTGGCCGCAAATAGAATAAAAATCAAGAATTGTTATTATGTTTATTACATACATTTAAACTTTGAATACCTTCTTAATATTGAATACTTCTTCCTCTAAAATCGGAAGGTGCTATTCCAAAATAAATCATTAGACAAGGAAGATCACAATTATTAGAGCTGCCTCTGTTAGAACTGCAGCAACGTTCACAAACATTAAAGTTGATAAATATTGATATTAGTGTAAACGGCCAAATGTCGTGATTTGTTATTATTATAACACTTACACACGGACATTATTTGTTCATATAATTTATTACTTAAATGTTATTATAAAGGACAACCAGCACATCCCCTTTACGAAATGCCAGAAAATTTATGAAAGTTTGGACTGTAGTAAATATTTATAATAGATTATGGGGTTTTATAAAAACTAATTAGATTTTATAATTTATTTTTATTTAACGAGTTGTTTTGTAATTTATTACTGGTACATTATAATAAGGCAGCAGCACCGAAGTGGCTGTCAATATTGTTCGATAGGAGGTGAGGCAAGCACAATGTTTTTTTTAAATATAAAAATGATCTGATGCCTGCAATCAGTTTCTAGTGTTCCATGGTCCATAATAGGAATGGAAGTACGGTTGTACGTTTTTGATATTATGTGCCAGATGTCCTTCAAATTTAGAAGACATTAAATAATGTAACCAGTTATGAAGATAAGATGCAAGAAATTAATCTCTAAAATTAAACTCAAATAGGTACCTACTTTTTGTGTACCAGCTGGCATTCTTAAATAATTTTTTACATAATAAGACTAAATACAAAAGTAAAAACGCTGAATACTAAAATGTTTGGTCCTGATATTGTAACCGAGTGTATAACTGAAAAAACATTGTGTTGCTGTAGAGTTTCTGGCCGCATCTTCTCTACAGCCGTAACACATTACGAAGCGGTGGTAGTTTTAAAAATAAAATATAGAAATAAAAAAATCCAAATACTTTTAATGAATGATTTTGAAAAACCTGCTGAGAAATGTTTCAATGTTGTGATTGTATAAAGATTATTCTGAGTAATTTTGACTAAATGGTAATGAGAGCTGACTGTTGGATGGCTGTGCACCAGGAGGTTGCACAGGGTCGGATGGCCGAATGTCGTGATTCTTTACTAAATTAATTGATATTCTGTAACTCAATCTTTATTTTGTACTAGCAACACCTTTCATATAATATTACATTCAAATTAAATAACGAATGGCTTAAAAGGACTTGTATCCAGAGCCGTTTAATATATTACTAACGATTCATTCATATGGCAATACTTGCTTCTGCGATTGGCTGTCGCTGGACCAATCAAACGTCAGGCGCGTTTGGTTGGTAAAGTAGACTGAAAGAGTGGGGAGTGCGACCGAGGTGGGTCAAAACGTATCGGACAGTCAGTTCTCGGTCAGCACTCGAAGTGATAACTAGTATTTGTGAAATGATTGTGATATATTTCAAATTAAAATAGTTTAATAAAATTATAATAATTAGACAGTAAAAGTGAAAATAAAACGGAGTGTTTAGAAAGTCAGACGGAGTTTAATTTCTTTACAATAGTAACTGAAGATCATTTTACACTGGTAGCACTGGTGTTAGTTTTTTGGAAATAGAAAAAAAAAACTATCCAAGTTAGTGCCACCCTGATAATTTTCCCGCCATCGCCATCTACACGTTATTTCTGATGTTCATGATTTTTTTCAGATCTTATACGGCTATATTTTTTGAAATAGAGGTGGGGACAGCAATTCCTCGGATTTAATTGAAAAATTTTGTAAACAAATTTTGAATAAAAAATTCTGTTTAGGGGATGGGGGCGGCAAATTCAGTCTCTGCCCCGAACTACTGCAGTAACCTACGCTTCGCCATTGGGGGCCAGCCTACCCTGAAAAATATACGCCCATGAAAAGCAGTCGTCAACAAGGCTGTTACACAAACCTGAGTAGTTTCTCAACGAGCACCTTGCCCATGAAGCCGGTGCCTCCAGTGATCATCACGGTCTGCCCCGTGAAGGTCTCGGCGACTCTGTCAGGCAGAGACTCCATGTCTGCGTCCGATGTGTGTTGGGGCGGCATGGTAAGCCTGGGGATCATAATTACTGTTAGGTTTGTTCATAGTATAAGGTTGCTGATTGTGGTGTTGGTTTTTTCATTTGCTTTAGGAAGCGCCTGAGATGGCAAGTTGCAGAAAATGAGACCAGCTAATTATCGAATTTCTTTGATCGTTAACGCCGTATCCTCAACAGCACAAATGTCTACAAAATATCAGATATTCTGTGCTGTGTGGGCTGGTATGATCTGGGGTTGTTTAGTGGATGACAGACTTTATCATTATTTATACCATACCTTTTCCCCGCAACTTCGTCTGTGTTGCTTTCGGATTTTCGAAAAATCCTTTCTTAGTGCACCCCTACATGCGATGTAGAATGTTTTCATGTTTCTATGTTCAGTGGTTTCGAATCGATTTTGGAATCGGTCTATAGGTATTTTTGATTACTTCATAATTACATATACTGGATTAAAAAAAAATTGTTACTGCTTATTATACCAACAAGCAGACGGAATTACCAACAAAAAAAAACAACGGGTTGCATTCTAGGAGTGCCGGCAGAAGTAAGAGATCTTACGTCACGTGACATCACGGTCTGACTGTATCAATGCTTACGAATTTTCGATCAGGTTACGTGACGTCACGGACGGTCTTGACGCGAGTTTAACATTTTTTAAGTGCAAGTGTTTTTCAAAAAGTGCACAACGCCGCTAAAGACGTTTTCACTTCAAAAATTGTACATCTTCTTTACCTGTCATAAGTGGTGGGTGAAGCCAGTATAGCCAGCTATCGTAAGCCAAGAGCGCCTCGCTCGTTGGCATAATGGACCTTTGGATTTTCTTTGCCTTTGGTAATGTACTCGTAGATACCTACTGTGTTTCGTCATACTTTCCGTCACTTACCAACCTAAACAGTTTTCAGTGTTTGAGTTAATTCATTCGTTAAATCGTTAGGTAACATCTTTGTTTGCTTTGGGACGGAACTATAAATCAAAAGAGTCAAACAAAAGGTCTTTCAATACAAAGAATAATTATTAAACAGTAATGTCACCAGTCACTAATATTTTACGAAAACGCCTCTCCCTTGCAATGACCCAGTTAAAGCTTTTTTTAACCAGTCACTATTATTGAAATAACTAAAGGTCAAAAATTTTGAATTAAAAAAAGTGATAACTCAAAATTTCAATTCTAAAACTTGCGGTTATAAATTATAATCCATGGCTATGGCCCTCTAGGGCCACACAAACGAAATTTGATTAAAGGATATTAACCAATTAAAGTCAATGAAAGTTTTTAAACGCGATCTAGTAACTTAATTAATCTCTGTGCCTGTGGTTTGTTAGATTTTCGTTAAAATAGTTTTAAAGTTTCAGTGGCTTAAAGATTTCCAGCTACCATTGAAAATATATTTCAACGGAAATCTGACAACCACAGACAGATACTGTGGTCTGTCGCCGAAAATGATATTCTCAGCCTGACTGTACTTAGAATATGTCATGCGTTTATCGTGTTTTGCGAATATCATTATTTGCGAATATCTTATTTCGCGAATGTGCTGATTATGAGAATATAATGTCCTGCTAATATGAAGTTTTGCTACTGCGACGGAGCGCTTAGTTTCTAGATCGCGTTTAAAAATTAATTTTAAATTAATTACTTACCAACGAATTTATAAGGGTGTATTCGAAAAATTCCCTAAGGGTAGCGGAGAACTGTTCACATAACCACCACCAAACACCTAGCGAAGAACTGTTCGAGCAGTTTTCATTAATAAATTGATAATGAACTCAATAACATTAGAAATAGAGTTGAAAATAGCGTGCAAGAGATCCCTGTCCCTGTGACATGTTCCCAGATTTTCTTGCAGAGTTCATTATCAATTCGACTTTAGGAACGGGTCGCAAAACGAGAAAATTTTTGGATCTTCCACCTTCTATACAGGGTGTAACAAAACACCCTAGTAATACTTAAGGGGGTGCTTCAGACCATCAATCTGAACAACTTTCACTATGGAGCCAACGTCGAGAAAAAATAAAAAAAATCTGCCATCCCATACATTTGAGTCGAGACGGTACTGCAGTTTTGTATGAAAGAGCGGAATTTTTTTTCTCGATTTCGATGTTGGCTCCATATTGAAAGTTGTTCAGTTTGATGGTCTGAAGCACCACCTTTAAGTATTACCAGGGTGTTTTGTTACACCCTGTAGAAAATCGATCGGCTCATCCGCACTTTTGTATGTAAGGTCCTAAAATTTTTCTCGTTTTTCCTTAGGGAAAGTTGTTCAGTTTCATATCTAAACACACCCTTAAAATTTTGTTGGCTTGTAATAAAAAAATAGGGGTGTATAAACAGTGTAAATCGAAGTGCATCTATGGTACCATTGTTGTCGAAGGCACTGTACCTACCTTTATAATTCACCAACTTGTTTGTTATCTGTGGCACAGAAGGCTAAAGCTTTAAAAAAAACTGACTTGATCAGACTCCGAATTTGTCCGAGTCGCACTGGCACGTTTAAAAGACTAAACTAAATATTTTGTAACAAACGCCTTATGTGAGTTCCCCAGTATTCGTTTCGACATAATTTTGCTGTCTAACTTATAAGAGGCAGCGGTCGCTGTTGGGTTCTCAGCTTTAATATACAGGGTGTTAGGGTCAACAGTTGCATTATACGTATGATACTGAACAACTTTCCCAAAGAAACCTATAAGAAAAGGGGGGATAAAATTGTGGACTTTCCATACTAAATGCAATCAGCTAACCACTCCCTTGTGTTTCTTTGGGAAAGTTGTTTAGTAGGTATCATGACTAGGTACATTCACCCATTAAAGTACTGCAACTGTCTACCTACCCTAACATCTTGTATAAAAGACCAAATCATTTTCATCAGATCTAAAGTTAAGAAAAAAGAAAGAATAAAAGAAAAGAAAAAAAAGAAGAAAGAAATCTTCTTCTTCTTATCGTGTGGGCAGAGCCCTAGTGTCAGAGTTTTTTCAGACCGCCTTTCGGCCTCTGACGTGGTTTTTATGTAACGACTACTACCACTAGAGATAGTAGCCGGGACCAACGGCTTAACGTGCCATCCGAAGCACGGAATCACTTTTCTTTTCAGACAATCAGGTGATTCAGCCTGCAATGTCCTAACCAACTGGGGAAAAACGCACAAAGTGACATATCACTAGGTGTCCCCCGTGGGAATCGAACCCACGACCTCCGTATCGAGAGCCAATGCTCTTAACCATTAGAACACGGAGGCAGAAATCTGCTGTCGTACCTACATACTCTACTCAAATGTATTATGGAACCTGATTTCTTAAAAAAATGTTCCACGCTCGTATAAGCTAATTGGTTCAATCTTAGTCGGTGCCAGGATCGTGCCAGGTTTTTCCTGCATTAAAAATCAGACATAAACACAAAAATATGAATTGTGTCCTATCGCTTGTAACTTACTATCACCCTTAAGGGCCAGTTGATTGAACCTCACGGTTAAGCAATGGAGTTAAAACCTCGTAGGTATAACTATTATCTTTCAAGGGCAACTCTACAGGGTTACTTCGTAGACAGTGCGCATTTTTCTTCCATGCAATCAGTATCATTAATAGAACACCTTAAGGGCTCTTACAGACAAGCCACACTTTGCTGTCGCGGTGAGTCGCAGAGCGCCGCGCTCATACATTTTACCGCCACCCGCCTCCGCGACACCCGGCGACCCCAAAGTGTCGCTCGTCTGTGATAGCGCTAAAGGGAAAAAAATAGTTTTTTGTTTGTTATTTTTTAAACTTATCCGCCCGAAAATTCATGTAGCGTTGCTACACTACACTCGTGAGTCAAAAGGGCAAGTAGGTAGGGTGCGAGCACTGAACATATAATCACTACCGTAGTGATTATATGTTCAGTGATACAGGGTTATTTGTAATTCGACGTATTCCTTTCAGGACGTTAAAGGGCAGCCTGAGGTCCCGTAATGCTACGGCAAATCCGTTAAAACTGTGCTTCATTTTATTCTTTATTATTTACCAATGATTATTCTTTTTGAATTTTGAAAATCGGTCCAGTAATTCCAAAGTTACTGAATTTTGAAGTGTGCTCGAAAATAAAATGCCCCGCGGACACGTGTGACGTCACCCGGCATTACTGCGTACCGGTTACAAGGGACTTTAATATTAAAAATTTTATACCTCGGATATGGTGCGTCCTATGTCGAAAATTTATAGAACCAAAAATATTCTCGTGAATGTGTTCTACAAGATGCGTACATAAAAAAGGGGGTCATGCAGACATCATAAATTTTATATAATATTTTAAGTCCTAAAACCAATGTTAATTTACTACTAGGAGCCCATGGCGGCTCGAATTTAGGGGCAGGGAGGAGGGGGGGAGGTGTACGGGGTGGGGGAGATAATTTGGTAACATAAAGACTTGGACAACATAAACGACCTGAGCAACTCGAACAACTCAGGCAACTCGAACAACTTGGTCAACTCGAACAACATAAACCACTCGAACAACTTGAACAACATAAATAACTCAAACAACTTGGCCAATTTCGTCAACTTGGACAACATAAACAACTCGAACTCAGAAAACTCGAACAACTCAGGCAACTCGAACAACATGAACAACTTGGTCCCGAATAGTCCCGATCAAGTTATTCAAGTTTTACAGTTGACCAAGTTGTTCGAGTTGTAGGAGTTTTCTGAGTTGTTCGAGTTGTTTATATTGTCCAAGTTGACGAAGTTGGCCAAGTTTGAGTTATTCATGTTATTCAAGTTGTTCGAGTGGTTCTAGTTGACCAAGTTGACAAAGTTGTTCGAGTTGCCTGAGTTGTTCGAGTTGTTCAGGTCGTTTATGTTGTCCAAGTCAATTACCAAATCATCTCCTCCACCCCGCACACCTCCTCCCCACCTCCCTACCCCTAAATTCGAGCCGCCATGGGCTCTAGTAGTAAACTAACATTGGTTCTAGGACTTAAAATATTACATAAAATTTAAAATGTCTGCATGACCACCTTTCTTTATGTACGCATCTTGTAGAACACATCCACGAGAACATTTTTGGTTCTATAAATTTTCGACATAGGACGCACCATATCCGAGATATAACATTTTTAATACTAAAGTCCCTTGTAAGCAGTACGCAGTAATGCCGCGTGACGTCACGCACTCCGCCGCGTGGCCGACTGGCCGCCCAACAGTTGCGGCATTCAATTGATCGTAGCTCGCTCATTTTTGGTCGTAGGAAAAAAATAAAAACACCAATGTTCAGGATTTTTAATTTACTTTAATACTACATTCAAAACAAAAATCGTTACGGATCTTCCCATATGTGGGGTCGGAAATTAATAGTTTTCGAGATATTTGGAATTTAAGGTTTTTTACCAAACCCAATTTTTTCGCACTTTTTCTTAAATAAAAAAAAATATGCTTATTCTATGGCGTCGATTTGAATTTTAATTCATAGCTAACACTTTTACCGACATTTTTTCATAAATCAATGTCCGATCATACTGAGCAATTCAAAATAAATCAATAACAATGACGGTAAATTTTTGAAAAAAAATTACAAAGTCTTGAAATCATGCGGTTTCTCTCAAAAAAATTTTAAGAAAAAAAGTGTGCGTTTTACTGAAATAAATTCCTCGTTTTGTTAGCTTTCTAAAAAGGTATAAATGTTTTAGAAAAAAATGGAATTACAATGTCAAAAAAGGTTTTTTACTTAGAACGTGAGGCAACATTCTCCTGGAGAAAAATTTTACGATTTTTTTTTAGATAACGTTATTTATTAAATTAAATCTACACATCTTACTCAGAGTGAGCCCCTAGATTACACGCAAGCACTTTCTTAGTTCATTTGTAGTTACTCTTGATGTAAAGGTAAAATCTCATTACCTCCGCTGCGTTTATTATGCGCTGTCTTAAGTCTTCTACGTCGTTAACTGAGGTTTGATAAACAAGGTCTTTCATGGGTCCCCAGACATAAAAATTACATGAGATCAAGTCGGGGCTTCTCACAGTAGAAGCCGTTATATGGAGTATGTCAAAAAATCCTATATAAATAGTACTATACCCGCCTGTAAGGATATTACGGTTTTCCTTGCGGTTCCAGAGATAAACGGATTTTTCGTATCAGCTCCATACAAATTTTTCGCAAAAAAATTATACAACATCCATTTTAAGGCTACGTCAACTCTAGTGATATATTTAAGCATAGTAATGGTAAACAGAAAATAAATCCAGCAAAAATAACGACCTTAAAAAAATTCAATCCCTATGTCTTTGAAAGCTCATTTTCAGCCCACTGTGCGCCGCTGCCGCCGGCGGATTTTGCCGCTAGGTGTGCGCGACTGCAAAGAACATGCTCGAGCATGCGCGAGCAGTTCTACGCTGGGTGTGCGCTGACCCTTAATGAATTATTAGCAGGTTGCAGCTAAGATTTGAGTTTCGGAGGGTCTACCCTTAACGTCTACCTCCCACATCTCAATTATCAGAGTTAATGAAGGGTGAACTCCGGTAATACCTCATTCACAGAGTTGTTATGTACCTTAATAATCAGCATTGATTATTTTTTGTTCGTTTACTTATTTTGGAAACCTTGTATTTGTATTATGCCTTTATTATGCATCTATGCTTTATCGCGTTTACATCGATGCTGCATCGCAACATAGTAACTTTATGATCGCAACTCAATCGATGCTTTCAAAAAATCGCAGTGTGAAAAGGGCCCTAATCTAATTACCCCAGTGTTGCTTACTCTAAAAATGTGATTTCCCAATTTTCCATCATAGTAATACAACCAAATAATAGTGAAAAATACTTTATTCGAAAAAAATGTTTTTAACAAAACTTAATCTTACTTTAAAAGTACAAGATTTACAACATTCAGTTTTGATGTGTCACATCCACGACTGTAATAAGATCACAGATACATTGTTTTAATTTCACACGTTTCCTGACGGATTACACAAAACATAAATTAAACATTGTTGTATGGCGTAGTTAAAGATAACGATTTTAAGGTAAACGTATAATTAGGCCGGACCGCAGTGGCAAAATCCGCCCAAATCACTTCTACAGGGTGAAATTGATATCATTAGCATCCTTTTAAACTACGGGTCTATCCATTAAACTGAACAACTTTTACTATGGGAGCAAACCGATCGGAGCAACATAAAAAGCAGATTTTTTTAGTTGCTCCGATCGGTTTGCTCCCATAGTAAAAGTTGTTCAGTTTGATGGGTCGACTCTTAGTTTAAAAGGATGCTAATGATATCAATTTCACCCTGTATACAATTAATATGATCGCGTACTACGCGGGGCCCGCAGGCTGCATTTTTGCGTCAGTGCGATGCGGTCCGCTGCGCTACCATGTGGCCCGTCGTAGTGTGCTATACCAAGCGGAACTTTTCATGTTTGCCAGTATTACGTCAAACTAAAAATCCGTCAATGCGTTGCGACCGGCCCGCTCTAGTGCGCGAAGTACGCATTTTCCGCTGCGATACCACCCGCTCCGCCCGTTACCTTTAAGACTGCACCGAGCCTAATGGGCTGCCCCCAATCGTATTTTTTTTACTAACTTAACAATTAAATAATATTTCTAAAAAACAAGAAAGTCACATTGTAGTCATTGTTGATTTTCAATTTATCGGATCACTGTTGATTTGTTTTTATAATCATCATCATCATCTCAGCCGACGGACGTCCACTGCTGTCCAGCAGTTTTTATAATTTTTGTAGTTAATTATCTTAAAAACCGCCAAATCTGGCTACTTTTGGCAGTTTTGACGATAATAGCTACAAGCATAAAACATAATAATCCGTAATGTTTCGTTAAATTGACAGCCAATCAGGACTATAATTCTAGTTTTTTGGAAATGTTGTTTAATTGTGTAGCACAATAAGCTCGGTAGGCTCTTAAGTGTGTTTTTCAGGCGTTTTATAATCATTTGTAGCAGAGACTGATCCCGGTATGTCTAAAGGCTGATTTTCAGAATCCTAATTTAGAAGAATTAAGGTGGTTTCAGTCCATACAAACGTTAATATAAGTAACTTTTTATATATGGAAAAATAGGTTAGAAAATCTAGATGTCGCGTATCAAATAACATTTGCAATTTATAATATAATTACGAAGATATAAAGCTTTGAAATTTTTCATACAAAATTTTCAAAGCTTTAAGTATATCTTCATAATTATATTATAAATTGCAAATATTATTTGATACGTCGCGTATCAAATAATATTTTAATATATATTTTTAAAATCTAGATGTCGCATCTAGATTGTCTAAAATATTTTTCCATACATAAAATATTACTATTATTAATTCCGTCTACGCGTATTGTGCGTCAAAGTTTTGTATAAAATTGACCCCTCTGCAACCGCCTTAAGGTAGACAGGACACTTAATCGGATTACTATCGTAACTAGTTCACTGCTGAAATATTGGAAACTCAAATAATTATCTATCTTCAAACGCAAAAATTTACAATAAAGTGTAGTTGTAATAGTGTCCGCAAATACAAAAGCACCTGTTATGATATGAGGTATGCAGACTATAAATAAAAGCCTATTTTTATCGAGACATTGCGAGCTTTTTTTGTTTGTAACCCGTGTCTCGATAAACAACCAGAAATAAATACAATGTGAAATTTTTGGTTTATGCAACTGTTTAAAAACTCACTGAGGCAGCACTGGAGGCTCGGAGCCCTCTTAACATCTTAAATACATTATTTTGTGGATAATTTGTGTTTTCTGCGACTCAACACTGATTTTATTGACAGCATTGTTATAAGCGTAAATAAAGAAAACTTGTGCAAAGTAAACCAGCTTTTAGATTGAAAAAATATTGAAAAAATACATATTTTTTCAGACTTATTTCATTTTTCTTTCAGAATTATTTTATTTTATTTCGAATGGAATGAAAAAAAAAATTGTCAAAGTTTACCAATAGTAGCGAAGTATTTGATTGTTACGTTTCTAGTACTTGCGAAATCTGAAATTTTTGTATGGAAATAGAAAAAGATCCTGATATTATAACGTACTAGCTGTTGCCCGCGACTTCGTCTGCGTTACCCGGATGAAAAGTACCCTATGTGTTAAATTGTTAATCCAGGCCATAGTCTATCTGTGTGCCAAATTTCATCAAAATCAGTTCAGCAGTTTTTGCGTGAAAGCGGAACAAACATCCATCCATCCATACTTACAAACTTTCACGTTTATAATATTAGTAGGATTTTCGGAACTCATAACTATAAATTTTATCTTGATTTATGCAGAACTGTTTAATTGTTATGCTCACTTAGTCATTCAGAATTTTAACTTTTAGGTTGACTTGCAAAAATAAAGGAAAAACTTTAACCTTCTTTCTGGTGCAGTCGGGTAAAAAATAAGTAAAACACATTGCCCACGTGACGAAGTGTATTCATTTCGGGTCGTTTCGCAGCTGGCGAATGTGTATGATCAAAGAACAAATACAAATCATATGATAGCTGAAATTATACACAGGATAGGAGGAATATCGTGCTTCGCAAGGAAATAGAAATTGTCGTTTTCTACAGTGGCATTTCTTATAAAATTCAAATTTACCAGTTTTCTAGGCGAAACGGGATTGGGCAATGTCTTTTGCACACTTCAAAAGATCAAAATGTATAGCTGTTTTTGGTTTACCCTTTTTGTAATCCTGAGGGTAAGTATTGTGCGAAGTTACTTAATTAAAAGAGGAAATTTTTAATAAGATGTAACCAGAAATAGTGCTCAATATTTTTGGAAGTGCACGTAAAATAAAAATTAACATTAATTATCAAAAATGTTAGTTGCGGTTTGGAAGAGGCGTACAGGGTGTAACAAAACATGCTTCAGACCACAAAACGTCGAAAATAAAAACCTGTTGTTTCATACAAAACTGCAGTATTGACTCGACTCTAATGTATGGGACAGCAGATATATTTTTCGCGATTTCGAAGTTGGCTCCATAGTGAAAGTTGTTCAGTTTGATGGTCTGAAGGACTCCCTTAAAGGGTGCTTTGTTACACCCTGTATATCAGTAGATGATGACAGGATAACAGACAGAAGACGATGATGATGATTGTACACAGTTTAAGCAATGTGACGACCCGGTTGGTGTAATGGTTACCACGCCGGACTGCCAAACCAGGGTACTGGGTTCGAATCCCGGTTCGGTCATGGATGTTATATGTTTGTGCCGTTGTTGTATGATTCCCATAACAAAAAGCCTGAGGCTTACTTGGGATCATTACAATGTATGTGCCTGTGAGCGTTATTTATTTTACTTATTTATTATTGTCATTCCTATAATAAAATAAAAAACAAAACAACGCGCCCATAATTTTGATAGTAAAATATTAAAATCACTTAAATAATAAAAAAATGATTTTTATTATTTATTCACACTGACTTCCAAAAAACAATTGAACACTATTTCGGTTAGATACACCTTATAACAATAATTTTCGATCCTTTACTTACTCAGATAACATAAAAAAACAAAATAGCACACAAGAATAGCTCATTAAGTTTAGAACAAAAATAGAAAATAAGAAATATCACATGGATGTAAAAGAAAGCCAAGTGTTTTACTTCTTTGGCAGGCGTATTACTTTGATGTTAGGGTCGTCGTATACGCAGTCCGTGCGCGATGGGTATACACTCTTCAAGTTACCTTCTAGGTCCACTACTTTTACCTGCAGAAGATAAAAAAGAGTTAAAAAAATACATCATTGGCGATTCCTTAGATTAAAAACTTTTCGCTTACGCTGAAAGATGGAGCCAAGAAATGAGAGAGCGGGATAGCCAGTTATAAAAACTTATGTAATCGAAAAAGACAGAAACATTATTTTTTGTTTCGGTCACCGTGGCCGGTTTTTTTGTTTGGCAAGATGTCAAACCATTGTCAAACCTATGGAATGTTGATGACATCTTGCCAAACAAACCGACTTTTTGTATGCAAAAGTCACACTATTGCTGTTTCATGTGCGGCCACGGTATGGTTTCATCTAGTTACTATATCTATGGGCGATTCATACATTTTTGGTCATGTGAAAGTGCTGGCCAATCAAAACTAATACTATATTCTTAGGCTATATTCTGTTGGAACATGTCCGTCTAAGCATTTATTGTTATGGCACGAAAGCTGTAGCAATAAGTTTTATTTCATCAAAAATGCATGAAAAGTAGATATTTAAAATCTTAATAAAACCACAGATCAAAAATAATAAGTACATAAAACCAAGGATAATAGACTTACAGCTTTGGTGCTATAATAAATAATTTATTTAATCTATGATAATAATAAACGTTTAGACGGACAAGTCCTACCAGTACCTATATCGCATCAATTTTTTTTACCGTCACATTCACATTTTGGACCAAATGATAGGACCTATCACCTATGGTGATGTTCAAAGAGAATATAATCACTACGTTTTAGTGATGTCTTTTAATGACAGTTTTTTTACAATTTACTTCTCTAGTCATTGTTCATCACTCCATAGAAAAGTGTAAAAAACCGGCTAAGTGAGATGTCGAAGATGCAAGTCGGACTTGCGCACCGAGGGTTCCGTACCACCACACAATTTAAGTATATGAATATATAGGGTGTAACAGTGTAATATAAGGGACAGCCGTCCGCAGACAGAAACGGTGAACTCAGACCATCAAACTGAACAACTTTCACTATGGAGCGTATCTTAGGAAACGCGAAAAAAAATCATCTGTCCCATACATTTGAGTCGGGTTGGTACAGCAATTTTGTATGAAACAGCTTATTTTTTTCGCCTTTCCTGAGGTATATATTTACGAAAAGAATAATTGTTTTCTTTCATTCAGTTCGGTATTCTTTGCTTCCTTATTAAGGGTTTCATTGGAACCCCTTGGGTAGGCGACGGGCTCTCTCCCTGGACAGAGTTTCGGTACTACTAGTGAAACGTGTTCTAATGTTTCAGAATATCGCTGACAGCCCGGTAACACAGTCGGTAGTGAACCTGCCTGCTGTGCCGAGGGTCGCCGGTTCGAATCCCGTAAGGGACAAATATTTGTATGATGATTGATGAATATGAACACACACACAAACATACACACACACTTGATGCTAAATAGTTACAAAATAATAACAAGTTTTTATTGGATTCGTTGCACATAAATATTATGTTAGATTCACCTCATACTCGTAAGCTAGGCCCCGACATAAATTCAGAGTGCGGCTTCCGAGCCGAGCATTTTGCTGAGTTGGGACCTTTTTGCCACTGCGGCGCACAAACAATCTCTTTATTAATTAATGTTTTGACAATTTTACTAAAATGTAACCATGATGTAAGATTGTATGTGTGTCGGAGATCCAAATAAATAATTTTTCTTTCTTTCTTTCTTCTATGAATATTTGTACCCGAGTCATGGATGTTTGTATCTATATGTATTCTATATCGTTGTCTAGTCATCATAATACAAGTCCAGGCTAGATTCTGGTACTTTAAATGTGACTAGATGATTTGTGTGACATTGATCAAGATATTTATTTATTATTATATTTATTATCTCTGACTACCCCCTCGGGGAATATAGTCGTTAGCATATGCTTATGTATGCCCTTCGGTAGGGAGCCCTACAAAATTATGTTAATGTTGTTATTCTGTTGTTTTCCGCTCATTTTAATTATTGACGTGAATTAACACACTTTATTGACCTTGAAAGTGAAACAGCTGGTCAAGTGTATGTTGCGTAAAGATTTATGCAATCGACACAGACAAGGTGCGATGACTTGTGGAGATTTGTCGGTGGTATACCTACCTACTCGCTCGTATATCCCTACATGGTGAAACGGAAGTCGTTTGCAACAACTACACATCAAATTGAACTACTTTTGCATGAATCTTCAGGGCGTTTGAACGCCATAACTTATTTAGCCGAACATTTTCATCATATTTATATTAAAACTGTATTGTATTGCAATTAGTTAAAAAAAAAAATACAGAATTAAAACCGCCTTCAAAAAAACTAAAAAAGTTAAAAATAATATTGCAGCCGATGACTAAACTTTTTAAGTGTCAATTCACACGTAACACAACCACACCACAGCCACAACCACACCACAACGACGCCATGTGGTCGGGCGTATATTTTGTATTGAAAATGAATATTACAATTTACACGTACCACATTTTGCCGTTGTTATCGACCACCTGTGTAATACGACCACATCGCGACGGCAACGCCACCACCGGCGGCGGCGGCACCGCGGCCACATCGCCACGGCATGCCGTCAAGCCGTGTTTCCTCTACGAAAGCCGGAGTATAACTGCACATGACCACGTGGTTACCACATCGCAAAGACAGCGACAACGCAACCACATCGACATTTTGTCTGTACCACAACGCAACTGCAAAAAGCCGCAGCGACACTATTCACACGTAACCACAGCTTGACCACATTTTATCGCTGCGACGTGATGTGGTTGTGGTACGTGTGAATTGACCCTAATTCAAATTCAAAATTCAAAATAATTTTATTTCAGACAAAGTCCATAGATTGTTAGTATACATAAACTTAAAAACTATATTAGTACAGTATTATCAACTTGTAGTCCTATACCTACATAGCCTATTTTCTGATAGAGGGGGCAGCGGAGAGGTGTAGTTTCGTCCAGTGCCTCCAGACGGGACAGTGTGGCCGGTTTGAAATGGTGTTCAGGAGACTGTTGGCGCTACTTTGGACGCGACGCATCAAGGAGGCGACTCTACTGCGTATTATGGCGTGAAAGGAAATCACACTTGCCGCCGCGAACATCCCTGACGCGCTGCAAAACCTCGGAAGCCCCATCAGCATCCTGAACCCATTATTATACTGGATACGCAGAGCATTGTAGGCTCTCTGCGTATAGCTGACCCACAGGCTGCACGTGTACATCGACTGGCAAAAAGCTCTGAAAAGTGTACGCTTTACCTCAGTGCATCGTGCAAACCTGCGTGCCAACATATTACAGCGCACCGTCAACGCCCTGCGCTCCCGCTCCATGTCAGAGTTGTCCTTAAGGTCATCGGTGACCCAGTGTCCCAAATACTTGAACTCGTTCACCTTTACAAGTGGCGAGCCAGCAAGAGTGATGCCAGGGATGTTATAGCATTTATTTCCTGCTTTGAAAGCAAGCAGTACACTCTTGCTTGCATTGTATTTGAGACCATGAGTCACCGCATACTCCTCGCAGACCCTTAAGAGCCTACGGAGGGCATTGATTGTCGGGCTTAGCAGCACCATGTCATCGGCATAGCTCATATTGTTCATAGATGTTCCATCAATAGAGCAGCCCACCTTGGTGCTGCTAAGCTCCACAATCAGCTTGTTCATGTACAGGTTGAAAAGACGGGGCGAGCTCAACCCTCCCTGCCTCACCCTGCACTCCAACCTGTACACATCCGAGAGTGATCCAGCCCATTTTACATAATTGCACTGCTTGCTGTACCAATATTTCAAGATCCCTATCAGTTCCTTCGGGAGCGTCGTATCCTCTGAAAGCTTGTTCCACAGTATGTCATAAGACACTAGGTCGAACGCCTTAGACAGGTCCAGGAAACACGCTAATAAGATCATAAATTTTTAAGACAAAAGTCCTTGAGGAAAAGTTTTGTAGAAATGTTAGTATTTTTCGGCGAAAATAGCTTGCTATGAGCTTGCTATATTCTACCTAGAAAAGCGCTCTGTAGAAACTATTGAATAAACGATGACTCTGTGGTCTCAATGTGGAGAAACATTGTGTTTGTTTTGATTTTAAAAGCTGCATCGTTGGTGATGCCGTTTTATTGCGCAAAACTAATATATGTATGTTGTTTGTCTAGCAAAATGAATGAATAATTCAGAAGGGTAAATATTTGGTTCAAGTGGGCTAATTTACATTTTCGAGAGCAGCACGGCTAGCATGCCACGCCCGACAAAAGGAGAGAACCGTCACGAACGCTCATTTTGGCATCGATTAAACGGTAAGTAGATGTATCTGGGAATTGGACCCAACCGGATTTAAGAACGATGGAAATTTGACTATATGGGAATTTGGTAGTAAGGGATTAGACCAAACGGTAACTGAAAGACAGAGGCACATCTCGATCTTTTTCGTTTTCGAGGTAGCATGCTAGGAAGCAGGAGAGATATGCAAACATCACGTAAGCTAAAGATTGGAAATGTATATGAAATGCGACTCGAGTGTATTGACTCTTTACTTGAATTACTTTACAAAATCGAACATAATTATGAACTACACGGCCTTAAAACTAAGTATCAAAGTTTAGTTAGACGGCAATTTGAAAAGGTTTTTGTCAAAGAGATTATACTTAAAGGCATAGAGGGAGCCATACCATTGCAAGAATGTCCACTTTTTAACCGACTTCAAAAAAAGGAGGAGGTTCTATGTTCGGCTGTATGTATTTTTTTTTAATGTATGTTCACCGATATTTTCGTCAATTTTAGAAATTCTTTTTTTGTTTGAAAGGGTATACTCCCAAAGTGGTCCCATTTTAATATTGTGATGATCTGATGACGCACTTCGGAGCTACATGATATAACTCCTCAAAAGTTGACAGCAAATCGTCTGCGATTGAACCAATTGCTTCTTTTCAATGTACCCTTTGCATATATAACTGATATCTGAGTCAAACTAACATATTTAATCAATAAAAATTATGAAATAAAAATTTTTTTACAAAAAAATAAAAACCGACTTCAGAAGTAAAAAAGTACAAAATAATATTTCAGCCTATGAATTTTACGTTAGAATCTATAAGAAAATTAATTTGTTTTGTTGGAGTCGGTGTCAAGCCAAGCCAAAAAATTACTGCAATCCCAGTCGCAAATCGTACCTACCGGCTTGACAGCGACTTCAATAAAACAAATATTATGTTCTTATGATACGAACGAAAAAGTCATCGGCTGCAATATTATTTTTTAACTTTTTAGTTTTTTTGAAGGCGGTTTTTAGTTTTTGTTATTGACGTTTGTGTTCGAGTGTGTAGTGTCAAGTAGTATGGACAATAGAGACCAAGTAGACGAAAGTGTCCTAATGTTTACGGTCACTTTTCACAAACACACTAGCACAAAAAAAATGGACAGCCGCATAAACAAATATCTATAGTCCCGTCTCCTTCTACTATTAAAGGTATGTCATAAGACAAAAAGAACTAACTACATCGTAAATTTGTGCGGACTCTATGGTTTAGAATAAAGAGATCCTTCCTCTGAGGTTTTTGTTCATAAATAAAGATTTTTCAGGCCTTCCTTTAAAGATGATAATCGACCATGAAGTTTTTATACAGGGTGTACAATAAAATGGGACAGCTACTTAAAGGGGTGCTTCAGACCATCAAACTGAACAACTTTCTCTATGGGACCAATATCGAAATCGCGAAAAAGAAAACAGCTGTCCCATACATTTCAGTCGAGTTATGTTTGCAGTTTTGTATGGGAGAGCGTATTTTTTTTTCGCGATTTCGATATTGGTCCCATAGAGAAAGTTGTTCAGTTTGATGGTCTGAAGCACCCCTTTAAGTAGCTGTCCCATTTTATTGTATACCCTGATGGTCTGAAGCACCCCTTTAAGTAGCTGTCCCATTTTATTGTACACCCTGTATAAAAAAAATCGTATCGTAACAAAGACTGTTACGAAAATACATCTTGTGCACTTTTAAAGGTTATTGCAATTTTAAAAGTGTGGGATTAAGTTTTGAAGGCCAGTGTAGATAAAATTATAAATAAAATGAAACTACGTAAATGTGTTGTAACTTGAGTTGAGTGCAAGTTGTAAAAGATCATTGATCAGATCAATTTTTCTGTCATCGATTGTGTATAACCGGGTTTACCTATATAACTATATACTATTACCTATTCTGTACCTATATTTTAGATACCACGATAAAATAGCTCATCGTCAAGTGTAACTATTAAGTAATCTGTGGTTCAAGTGAACTGGGCCTATAGACAAAGTAACATTTCTATTGGCGTAGACAGCGAAAAATTCTTCGTCTATGGCGTAGACGCTAACTAGTAGAAATTACCATAAAGGTATTGTTACGGCCGCTGTCAAACGTCAAACGTAAAGAAGGCATTCGAAAATTCGGCCGGGCCATTAACAATCGCCGTGGTCCTACGGTCTAAGGTTCCGCCTCCCATGCTAGGGGGTGACGGTTCGAATCCGATCCGCGCCAAAAATATTTCTAGATTTTAGTGTTTTTAGAAATTTTCTAGAAGGAAGAAAGAGAAGGAATATTTAAAAGGGGACAAAAAGGTGACGTGTCTAGGAACTTCGAGAAAGGAGGCGAAATTACGAATATTTGAAAAGAATCAGAAAAGTGGGCGTGTCTTCGATCGGTTTCGAGAAAAGAAGGCGGGGTTGGAAATATCTGGAGGTAAACAAACGAGTAAAGAAAAGAAGATCGGAAAAAGGGTATTCCAGAACGTTCTGCGGGATATAAAAGGCGGCGCATTCCGTCTGATGGTTCAGTATTTGATTTAACAGTGAACAGTGCGAAACAAAAGGAAGAAAAGTAAAAGTGGAAAAGTACTAGTGAAGAGAAAAGTGCTAAGAGTGGAACAGTGAGTAGACTAGTGTCAGTGTAGTGCGTGACGTCATAGTGTCGGTGTAGTACGTGACGTCATAGTGTCAGTGTGGTGCGTGTCGTCATAGTGTCGTGCGTCGTGACGTCATAGCCGTGACGCGTGTCGGGTCGTCACAGTAGTGACGTAGTGGACTGTGAACAGTGACAGTAAGTGGTGCACGGGGAATCCCTGCGAGGAGGACCCGGTGAAGTGAACCGAATAGGGGAACCTCTGTGAGGTGGACCGTTTGTAAGTGTATCCCAAATAAACTCTGTAAAATTGGACTTAGCGTTTCACTCCAATCCCGTAACCCGTCGCTCGTAACATTTGGTGTCAGAAGTGTGGGATTGGAGTAAGATGCCGCTGGTGCCAAAAGAGTTAAAGGGTGTCACCACCCGGGCCATGTCGGAAGCGCGGCAGGAAGGTGCGGCCCTTGTTACTGAGGTGCAGCGAACCCCAGAGAGAAGACCTGAGGGAGGTGAAGTGCAGCGCACTCCGGAACAAAACCCAGGAAACTTCCTCTGTCAAATCCAGCGCATGATGGAGGAACAACTGCGCGCACTGAAAGAGGAACAGGCTCGCTGTCAGGAAGATCAAGCTCGTCGTCAAGAGGAACAGGCAGCTCGCCGCCAGGAGGAACAGGTTCGCCGGCAGGAGGAACAGGCTCGCCGGCAGGAGGAACAGCTGCGCGCACTGAAAGAGGAGCAGGCTCGCCGTCAGGAGGAACAGGCTCGCCGCCAGGAAGAACAAATGCGCACGATGCAGGAGGCGCTTCATAAAGATATCACGAAAGGCTTGCGCCAGGCAGTAGAGAGAGTCGAAGCTGTAGAAGGAAGGCTGGATCGCGTGGAGGGTGAGTTTGCCAAAATCCGGCGAGAGGTTGTTTTTGACTCACCCATACAGCCGAAAGGTGTCAAGACTCCGGTTTACGATGGACTGACGTCGTGGCCCGCCTTTAAGCTACAGTTTGAGACAGCGATGAAAGTTAATGGCTGGGGCAAAGAGGAAGCGCAGTCTGCGTTGACATTGGCACTCCAGGGACAGGCTCTCACCGTGCTGGAAGCCGTAGGTGCTGGTGAAAATCTAACGTTTGACAAGCTTTTCGGGGCTCTGGAGGCTAGATTCGGCGACGGACATCTCGAACACATGTATCGGGCGCGATTGAAGGAACGAAACCAACATGCTAACGAGAGTCTGCAGCAATGGTCCGTGGAAGTGGAGAAGCTCGTGCGTAAGGCTTTCCAGTCATCACCAGCAGCCATCGATGACATGCTCCTGCAGGCCTTTACGGACGGGATACGGGACCCGGAGGTGCGAGCTGCCGTGCGACTTGGGCACCATGTTACACTCAGGGACGCTGTTGCCCATGCATTGGAGGTGGAGGCTGTACGGCAGGATCCTCGTTCCGCTCGCCTCAGGGAGATTGTGGTGACTAGAACCTCACCGCCGAGAAATCGAAGCGTCGGTTATGTGTGCTACGAGTGTGGTGAACGAGGGCATATTCGCAGCTCCTGCCCGAAGCGCACAGGTCGTCGGGATGTAGGAGTCTCGACTGATGAGCAGCAGGAAAACTAAAACCAGCCAGGGCTGCGGGGTGGGCGCTGGCCGGTTATGTTGCAACCCCAACCATAAAAGTCAGACAGACATCAGACGGAAATAGTCTGTTAGTCGAGGGAGAGGTCAATGGTAGAATCTGTCAACTAACTTTGGATACCGGAGCTTCGAGAACAGTGATCAATACTCGACTGATAAACGAGATGGAAAGTTATCAGAAACGACTTCTGCAACAAACCAAACTGCAGTTAACAACAGCTACCGGCCAGCGCATACCTGTCAAGGGAGAGTTGGGAGTTTCAATTAAGATCGGGGAAACTCCTTTCAAACATGAGGTGATTGTAGCTGAAATAGTGGACGATTGCATCATTGGCTTAGATTTCTTACAAAATCACCAGTGCAGTATAGACATGAAAAACGGAGTGCTACGGTGTAACACAGAGGAGGTTCCGATGAAAGGTGGATCGTCGGGAAAGGTCTACTGTGTGAGAAGAACAGTTCTCAAACCTAGATCACAGACCTTGGTACCTGTCGTTTTGCCCAAGAGTAACGATGGGAGATTACCACGGAGATGTGCTGTGATAGAGAAAGTTAAAACTGAAACTTCTTGGATTCCGGCAAGGACAGTTGTTGGATCAGTTTCATCTACCTCAATCCCGATACTTAACGTTGGAGATGTGGACCTGACGATTGAGAAGGGGGAGGTTGTTGGTCACTGTGAGGAAGTTTTATGGTTGCGACAATGTGTGGAAAATCCTCCTAGGAAACATAAGGCTGAGGAGGATGTGGTATCCAAAGTTATGGAAGACTCCAGCAAGGACCTGACTAAGCTACAGGCTGTGAAAGCGAAGAACTTGCTGCGGCGTTTTTCAGACCTGTTCTCCCAGAACGACGCGGATATTGGTAGAACAGACTTGGTGAAGCACACGATTAATACGGGAGATGTAGCGCCAATCAAGCAACGACCTAGGCGCATTCCGTTTGCTCGTGAGAAGGAAGTGGAGGGAATGATAGAGGACATGAGAAGGAATAACATCATCGAACCTTCATCAAGTCCCTGGTGTTCACCTGTAGTTCTCGTCAAGAAAAAGGATGGCTCAACAAGATTTTGTGTGGATTATCGGCAGCTGAATGAAGTAACGAAGAAAGACAGCTACCCCTTGCCAAGGATCGACGACACCTTAGACACTTTGAATGGAATGAAGTGGTTTTCAACGCTCGATCTGAAAAGTGGGTACTGGCAAGTGGACGTAGACCCTAAAGACAAGGAGAAAACCGCGTTTTCCACCGGGAAAGGACTGTGGCAGTTCAAGGTAATGCCATTTGGATTGAGTAACGCCCCTGCGACTTTCGAGAGATTGATGGAACATGTCCTAGCTGGAATTCTGGGTGACACCTGTCTTGTCTACCTGGACGACATCATCATTGTTGGGCGAGACTTTGATGACCACCTGAAAAAGTTGGAGAAAGTCTTCGAAAGACTACGTGGAGCCAATCTTAAATTGAGTCCAAAAAAATGTTCTTTCTTCAAACGACAGGTCAATTACCTTGGACATGTAATCTCTGAGAGAGGAGTCGAGACCGATCCTGCCAAAACTGCTGCTGTGAGGGAGTGGCCAACACCGAAAGATAAGACACAAGTTAGAGCTTTTCTTGGACTCTGCTCTTACTATCGTCGTTTTGTGAAAGGGTTTTCGGACATCGCAAAGCCGCTACATCGACTTACGGAAGAAAAGAGGAAGTTCACATGGGATTCAGAATGTGAGGAGGCTTTTATAGAGTTAAAGGAACGTCTGAGTAAGGCACCAATTCTTGGATATCCCGATGTCCAGGGTGAATTTGTTGTAGACGCAGACGCCAGTAACATCGGGATTGGAGGTGTGCTCTCGCAGCGACATGGTGAAAAGGAAGCTGTAATAGCCTACTTCAGTAAGTCATTATCTAAACCTGAGAGGAACTACTGTGTTACCAGGCGAGAATTATTGGCCGTGGTGAAGGCTGTACAACACTTCAAGAAGTATCTGCTGGGACGTAAATTTTTAGTCAGGACGGACCACGCTGCGCTGAAATGGTTACTCCAATTTAAGAACCCGGAAGGTCAAGTTGCAAGATGGTTGGAGCAACTACAGGAATTCAACTTTGAAGTAGAGCATCGAAGTGGAAGAGTTCACTCCAATGCAGACGCACTGTCAAGAAGACCATGTCCAGGAGATTGTAAGCATTGCAGCAAGCAAGAAGGGAAGGAAACAGTTTCACTCAAGGTTATTAGAACTGATGCCATCAACGATGAGTGGGGAAACGAGGCAATGCGTCGCGAACAGGAAAAGGACTCAGGAGTCGGGCCAATCCTGAACTGGTTAAAGAGTGGTGGTTCTAAGCCTCAGTGGAGTGAGGTGGCAAGGTACGGGGCGGTCACGAAGGGGCTTTGGGCTCAGTGGAAGAGCCTCATCGTGCATAACGGATTACTCTGTAGAAAATGGGAGACATCGGATGGGAAAGACTCGTATCTACAGTTGGTGGTCCCACAAGCTAAGGTGAAAGAAATTCTGCGAGTTTTTCATGATGGAACTTCCGGAGGGCATTTGGGTATAAAGAAAACCTTGGAGAAAGTAAAGGAAAGATTTTACTGGTTGCATTGCAGAGACGATGTGGAAGATTGGTGCCGCAAGTGCACAGTCTGTGCAGCTGTAAAGGGACCTCATACAAGGAGCAGGGCGGCAATGAGAATTTATAATGTTGGGGTGCCTTGGGAGCGAATCGCTTTGGACGTCGCGGGACCATTTCCAGTCACTAAATCGGGAAACCGGTATATACTCGTGGTAATGGATTATTTCACAAAGTGGCCAGAAGTATTTGCCATTCCAAATCAGGAAGCGGTCACTGTGGCTACGAAGTTGGTGAATGAAGTTTTCTGCCGGTTCGGGGTTCCGTTGGAAATGCACAGTGATCAAGGCAGGAACTTCGAGTCACAGTTATTCCAGGAAGTTTGCAAAATTTTCGGAATCCACAAGACCCGGACTACTCCTTATCACCCTCAGTCCGACGGCATGGTGGAGAGATTCAATCAAACCTTGGAACGGCATCTTGCGAAGGTCGTCGATAATCATCAAGATAACTGGGACGAGTACATACCTCTTTTCCTGTTGGCCTACCGAACCGCTGTTCATGAGAGTACTTCGGCAACTCCAGCAATAGCAAACTTCGGGAGAGAGTTGAAGCTTCCAGCAGATTTGCTATCAGGATGCGCACCAGGCACTCCTAAAAGTATCAGTGACTATGTGAGCGAACTGCGGGAAAAAATGGTCGACATTTATGAACAACTTCGAGAAGCAGGTCAAAACTCAAGTGACCTTTCAAAGACACGATATGACCGAAAAGCGAACTATGCTGGGTTTGAGGAAGGAACATCAGTTTGGCTGCATAATCCAGTTCGGAGGAAAGGGAAGAGTCCGAAGTTGCAGGCAAGTTGGGAAGGGCCGTATGAGGTAGTGACTAGGATAAATGACGTCACCTATCGAATTCGACGATCGCCAAGGAGCCCGTTGAAGATAGTGCACGTGGATCGATTAGCTCGATATTTCGGCACTAATGATGCTCGGGACGAGCAGAACTAAGGGAGGGGCAGTGTTACGGCCGCTGTCAAACGTCAAACGTAAAGAAGGCATTCGAAAATTCGGCCGGGCCATTAACAATCGCCGTGGTCCTACGGTCTAAGGTTCCGCCTCCCATGCTAGGGGGTGACGGTTCGAATCCGATCCGCGCCAAAAATATTTCTAGATTTTAGTGTTTTTAGAAATTTTCTAGAAGGAAGAAAGAGAAGGAATATTTAAAAGGGGACAAAAAGGTGACGTGTCTAGGAACTTCGAGAAAGGAGGCGAAATTACGAATATTTGAAAAGAATCAGAAAAGTGGGCGTGTCTTCGATCGGTTTCGAGAAAAGAAGGCGGGGTTGGAAATATCTGGAGGTAAACAAACGAGTAAAGAAAAGAAGATCGGAAAAAGGGTATTCCAGAACGTTCTGCGGGATATAAAAGGCGGCGCATTCCGTCTGATGGTTCAGTATTTGATTTAACAGTGAACAGTGCGAAACAAAAGGAAGAAAAGTAAAAGTGGAAAAGTACTAGTGAAGAGAAAAGTGCTAAGAGTGGAACAGTGAGTAGACTAGTGTCAGTGTAGTGCGTGACGTCATAGTGTCGGTGTAGTACGTGACGTCATAGTGTCAGTGTGGTGCGTGTCGTCATAGTGTCGTGCGTCGTGACGTCATAGCCGTGACGCGTGTCGGGTCGTCACAGTAGTGACGTAGTGGACTGTGAACAGTGACAGTAAGTGGTGCACGGGGAATCCCTGCGAGGAGGACCCGGTGAAGTGAACCGAATAGGGGAACCTCTGTGAGGTGGACCGTTTGTAAGTGTATCCCAAATAAACTCTGTAAAATTGGACTTAGCGTTTCACTCCAATCCCGTAACCCGTCGCTCGTAACAGTATCATATAGAGGAACTGACAGCTGAGAGAGCGAGATGTACCTAGCGGCGCCACTGTATAATAGAAAGAGATACGTGACGTGAGGCAATAGAACCGTTTTTGGGAACTTGTCAGCACAATCGACTGGGTAAATATTCGTGCTCTGTGAATAATTAGTGAATCTAAAGTGAAGTTGTAGATTATTTTGTGAAATATACTAACACTATTTCATTAAATTACCTACGATTTCACGTTAGATTCACAATTATACACAGAATTCGAAGTTTTAGGGTGCCGATAAGTGCCGACAAATGCACAAAAAACTGTTTCATTGTCATTACTCATGTCAGTTACTCTATTCCGACAGGTATAATAACTTTATGGAAATTACAGAATGTATGGATTTGACAATGGTGATCGAAACATTTTGACGTTTGCCTTCTCCACCATACATACGTCAAGTCCATACATTTTAACGCTAATCGAAAGTACTGGCTGTAGGCAGGCTGCAGGCCTACCATGAGTTTTCACTGTACGTTACTAAAATTTTGTATGACAGAATTCGTTCTCAACGTAACTGCTAGGAGTGCTGTACGAACTTCAATACAAAAACGGTAGTTTACTCATGGAGTAAGGAGCGTGTGAATTCTCTATGAGTTTACTATAGCAGTTTTATTGTAGTTTACTACAGTATAAACTCAAGGTACAATACTGCAAATAGTATAAGAGATAAGTGTACTTTTTGCAACCATCAGCAGCAAGGCTGATTCAGTGTTTATGGGGTGTAGAGGATCTCTGTGATGGAGATGGACCAGGTCTGCCTGCATAACTCCAGTCGGTTTAGGAGTTACTGATGATTAAAGGCCTGTAAAAAATTAACGGTCAACTGTACGGGTGATCGTATGATATTATTGAAGTATGCACTGTTGCTATGTGAACAGTACAAAAACTGTCAAGTTCTGTCAAGGAGATACAGCCAGTCAAAGTTCCGACCTTTGAACGGCTGTATCTCCTAAACCGACTGATGAACCATGTCAGTTTTTATACTGTTCACATAGCTACAGTGGATACTACAACAATAACATACGATTAATTTTTTACAGGCCTTTAATCATCAGTAACTCCTAAACCGACTGGAGTTATGCAGGCAGACCTGGTCCATCTCCATCACAGAGATCATCTACACCCCATAAACACCGAATCAGCCTTGCAGCTGAATGATGGTTGCAAAAAGTACACTTATCTCTCGGAATAAAACATAGCTCGACTGAAATGTGCGGGACAGCAGTTTTTTTTTTCACGATTTCGTTATTGGTCCCATACAGAAAGTTGTTCAGTTTGATGGTCTGAAGCACCCCTTTAATTGTCCCATTTAATTTTACACCCTAGAAAAAAAATCGGCTGTCCCATACATTTGCGTCGAACAGGATTGCACTTTTGTATGATTTTTTTTGCGATTACGATGTTGATCCCCATCATGGTCTGATTGATCATCCTCTTAAGGCTGTGGAAGGACTCGTCGCCGTGGTCTCCTATGCCGAGGAGCAGACACTCCTGCAGTAGTTTGTTTATGATCGTCTTGCAGGCGAAGAGGGACGCGTGTGACGTCACTTAACAGTATAGTATACCTGTTGGACGGTCAGGCTGTGAAAGGATTCGTCGGAGTGGTCTCCTATGCCGAGGAGCAGACACTCGTGCAGCAGTTTGTTTATGATCGTCTTGCAGGCGTAGAGCGACGTGTGTGACGTCACTTAACAGTATAGTATACCTGTTGGACGGTCAGGCTGTGGAAGGACTCGTCGGCGTGGTCTCCTATGCCGAGGAGCAGACACTCCAGCAGCAGTTTGTTTATGATCGTCTTGCAGGGGCCGAGCGACGCGTGTGACGTCACTTAACAGTATAGTATACCTGTTGGACGGTCAGGCTGTGGAAGGACTCGTCGGAGTGGTCTCCTATGCCGAGGAGCAGACACTCGTGCAGCAGTTTGTTTATGATCGTCTTGCAGGCGTAGAGCGACGTGTGTGACGTCACTTAACAGTATAGTATACCTGTTGGACGGTCAGGCTGTGGAAGGACTCGTCGGCGTGGTCTCCTATGCCGAGCAGACACTCCTGCAGTTTGTTTAGGATCGTCTTGCAGGCGTAGAGCGACGTGTGTGACGTCACTTAACAGTATAGTATACCTGTTGGACGGTCAGGCTGTGGAAGGACTCGTCGGCGTGGTCTCCTATGCCGAGGAGTAGACACTCCTGCAGCAGTTTGTTTATGATTGTCTTGCAGGCGCCGAGCGACGCGTGTGACGTCACTTCCACGAACATCGATGTGCTTTCGTGTGACATCTGAGGAATTTAGTATGTTTTCAATACTCATAGTACAGGCCATGAATTTATTAGAAAGAGAACTGAGGTATGCCGAATGCTTTCATAGCGGGAAGACGAACAAGACAATTGTGTCTCTTTCTAACAATCGCGCTGTTAATTCTGTGTGGAAATGTGTTCAGTATCATGGGTACAATCATCCCTTAAAGTAATGCAACTCTTTACCCTAACAGCCTATATATTTTTCTTCAATAACGTTGTACAGTACGACCAGATAAATAATTACCCTCTTATCTTATCTTGTTGTGGGGGCTGGCAAGCCAGCAACACTTCGACCCAGTGGGATCTTTTGTGTTAGCCCCAATACTTTTTGCTTAATTCACCCTTCAAATACATGGTCAATGAAGGAGGCAATACCATTGAGGGGAAGAAGCCTAAGATCTCCCGGTTTTGGATATCCATCACCAGTAAAAATAATTACCCTCGTCAATCTTCGTCCCAAGTTGACAAAACCCGAGGTTGTTTAGTAATCAAAGGGCGTAAAGTCGGATGGCAACGAAAAGGGCTCGAAAACAATTAGCCAGTCGTTGCGAGGGATTGAAGGTGGCACATCCTGATTGGTCAATATAATTTCCTATTAAAATTTGTCAACTGCGCAGGTACATCGGTAATACTTATAAACCTGGCACTACTGTAAAGGTATTAGAATATCACCAGCCCAGACGTGTGTCATAAGAAGAAACAATTTCCTTCAAGCACCACCATCTTTGATCATACCATGTAAGACTCCACCCTTTGACTACTTATACGTGTTAATGAATTAACGCAAAACCTCATACACCCCAACTGATTTATAACAAAATAATTAGATTGAAACAATAATTTCATTATTTTGATACTTAAAATTTAAAGTTATTCGCATTTTAAGTTTTGAAGAAAAAATCATTTGTTATTATTTCAGCAATGAATGAAAGCGCTAATGTACTCATGAATACATTTTAATAATCTTGTTTTGATAGTAAGTAGGGTGAGTGTGTCCGTGTGCTGGGTTGACATCGGGTTCAAAAACAATTTTTTTTTCAAACAAATTATTTAATATTTTGGAAAAAATTACCTATGTTGAAACCATGATAATTCGATTCTGCTCTCGATTCTAAACAAACTATTTTCTAGTTTTTCGTTAATTCATTAACACGTTGTATAGGGACTAGTAACGCATGTTATTCTACTAACAAACACTTCTGCCACTTTTTGCGGGGGGCGAGGTAACATGAAATCCGCAACTTTGGATTTTATTCCCCATAACTTTAGATTCTAATTTTGAATGTTAAAAATCATGAAAAGTAGTCTCGTGTGAACCCCAAACGTTCTAAGTTCAAAATTATTGTTTCGCAATTATAGGCTGTCTCGTTTAGTGATAAGGTATAAAATTGAGTGTAAATGCACATGATTAATTTGTCTTATACCGTGGCAGAGGGGAAATGCTACCGCAAGGCCAGTCCTTATATAAGTAGTCAAAGAATCCACCTTACCATTTTGTCATTGCATAAAACACATTTTCTGATTTCCCGGTCTCATTCAAGTGGAAGGAGTGGATGTAATGGTATCTGCTATTCTATCTCGTGCCTTACCTTGGTATCTTCGGCGTTTGTGATGGGAGGGAAGCTAATAACTTTTCCTGCAGAGTTCAACAGGCAAGGGTACTTTGGTTTGCCTTCCAACAAGTATAAGTACCTGAAACAAATATCATAGATTATAATCACGTGCAGAGATGTCCTAGATGCCTTCTTGGAAAGGCTGTCTGTAGTTCCATACAATAGAGTGGATTGGAGAGATAAAGGGGAGGGTTTTGCAGTGTGACACTGAATAGGCTATGTAAAGAACATTTTGCTATAAAGCCACAGGTCCGGCATGCTATAGAACGTTTTTGAATTTAGAAATGGCGTCTGTACATGCGCACTTTGTGCAAACTGTTCATGACATTGCGTGTTGGGGGGAGGGTTGAAAGCCGCGAGGGGTATCTGAACTCAGAGGGGGGTGGGGAGTCGCCGTTCTGTATGTAAAACTATGACTAATTCTGTGATATAGCGTTAATATCGTGTATGCAGCGAATAGACGTGAAGAGTAGACATTTTGTCTTCCTTTCCTCCCTATGGGCCTCTGCTTCTTCTCTCAGCTGCTTTCCACTGCAGGGCCGCAGTCGTGATGGTGGGGTCAAGGTCAGCCTGGTCGGCTCCTTTGCCGTGTATAGATTGATAATAATTTACTTGTGTATGCCAGAGTAGATTATTCCTCTTCTTCTAATTCCTCAGCGCCTCTGCCATTGCTCTCAGCTCTCCACTGTAGGGCCACAGTCGGGATAGTGGGGTCAAATTCGGCCTGGATCACTGGAAGGCATTTCAGCCTTGTACAACTTACTTGTGTATGCCAGAGTGGACATTCCTCTTCTTCTAATTCCTCAGCGCCTCTGCCGTTGCTCTCCACTGCAGGACCGCAGTCGTGATAGTGGGGTCAAAGTCAGCCTGGATGGCATTTTAGCCTTGTACAGTTTGATAATAACTTACTTGTGTATGCCAGGCTAGATATTCCTCTTCTAATTTTCAGCACCTCTGCCGTTGCTCTCAAAAACAGTCATGACAGTGGGGTCAAAGTCAGCCTGGATGGCACAGTGTACACTTACTTGTGTATGCCAGAGTAGACATTCTTCTTCTCCTTCTGCTGGAACACTGCTCTCCGGTGCAGGGCCGCAATCGTGATAGTGGGGTCAAAATCAGCCTGGATAGCACTTTTGCTGTGTATAGGTTGTTAATAAATTACTTGTGTATGCCAGAGTAAACATTCCTCTTCTTCTCCTTCCTCAGGGCCTCTGCCTCTGCTGTCAGCTGCTGGAACAGCTGCTCTCCAGTACAGGGCCGCAATCGTGATAGTGGGGTCAAGGTCAGTCTTGATGGCACTTTTGCTGTGTATAGAAGGTCACCTGAGGAACATTTTGTCTGTTAATTCGGTAGTTGACAATTAGTCAAATAAGCAACTCTTTATAGGACGTCAGAACCCGTGCTTTATAGAGTCCTTCTTAATATGCTGACACTTTTTTAAGAGGATGATCAGATCGTCAAACCGTACAACTTTCTCTATGGCACCAACATCGAAATCGAGTAAAATAAATCTGCTGTTCCATACAAAACTGCGAACCTACTCGAGCCAAATGTATGGCACAGCGTATTTTTTTTAATGATTTCGATGTTGGTCCTGTAGAGAAATTTGTTCAGTTTGATGTTCCGGTCACCCCTTTAAAAAACTGTCAGCATATTAAGGACCCTGTGTATAAAATTGCAGTGAACAGTAACTTAGAGACATCATCAACATTTCATTACTTTTTATAGTTTATCCTTTTAATATTAGAAATTCTATCTTCACTTCAGGGTTTAGGCTGTGCATTATCTGTCAGTCAGACATTAAAGTTAGTTAGTCTCAGAAATGTTTTATAATTAAAAATAGTACTCAAGCTAGAGAACGGACTGAAATTGTGTGTAACCTAACTTTCAAACATTTTTTTACTGAGAATATGACATTAAAATATATTTCATGCAGTGGCCTCGATTCGGACTGTGACACGACTTAACTTAACTAAATTTATTCCTGTCACTTTCTAAAATAAGATTAAGAAAAGACACAGAAAACCAACAGCTGACTTTAGTGCTGTCAAAGTGACATTAAACGCCCAAAAACGACTTAAATAAGATGGCGTACATTATGATGGCATCTTATTTTGCGCATTTAACGTCACTTTGACAGCACTAAAGTCAGCTGTTGGTTTCCTGTCTCTTTTTTTAATCTTATTTTAGAAAGTGACAGGAATAAATTTAGTTAAGTTAAGTCGTGGCACAGTCCGAATCGAGGCCAGTATCCTATTTAAACAGAATTTTATGTTTAATGATGAATTAATTATTAATTAAGAAGGTACTTTGTATTAACACATTCATGACCCCATGAATATGTTAAATCCATATTGCAAATATGATTTATTTTTAAAACTTAATTCTATGTAACACTTACCAGGTGGAATTTTTTTCAAATCGTGCGTAGCAATCGTCCCAACATTCCTCTTATCACAAACAGAGTCGTGCAACTTCGTTTGCATTTGAATAAACTTCTTGAACAACGCTTCCGTGAACTTCAAATCTTGGATAATACAACACAGAATGTACGGTCTGACACTACCAACTTGAGATTCATCTATTTTAACATTAGGAATGTTATCTTCAACATATAAAATCTTCATTGAATGGCAGAGATCGCAGACGGTTTCCTCCGGTTCGGGTTCTTCTTGTTTCTTTCCTTTCTTGCCCTTGTTTCCCTTGCCGGACGGCTGTTGGGTCTGGTCTGATTTCGGGCAGTGCTCTCTGATGTAGTCGACGACTTGTTTCGTGCGGCACTGGTCTACGAGCTTCATGAGACGTTTGTCCGACAGTTTGTTGCCTTTGAGGTTTAATTCTGGAATTTAAGATTTTGATTGGTGAGTCAAAATAATTGCTGTGTCATTGTGTGGCGAAAACGGGATGTATGATTTTAATAAAAGCGGTTGTTGTTGATGATGAGGTTTTTTAACACTTTCACTGTTAAGCTCAAAACAATGATACACGCGCAGTGCTAACTCTGTGAAAAGCTATACAATTCTAACTCAACTTCAATTCTGACTGAACTATAGAAACCTTGGATATGGAATATTAATAAAGGCTTTCTTATTTATTTATTTACTAGTTACTTTGTAACAGATACATAATTTTCTTAGAAAACAATAATTTTTCACGCTTTGATCATTTACAGCCAGACGGTACGCGCGAAAATGTATTTCATGGCGCTAGATTAGTGTTATTATTACTTCGTACAGCGCGCTATGTTTGTGATGTTCCCATCTGGAGCGAGTGGCAGAAGTCATACAAGCACATTGATGCGGTTTCTATGGCCAAGTGACGGAGGTCTGGTGTTATGTTATGCAATACAACCTGCCCACAAAACAATTTCTACTCTGCATGTAAAATAATTAATACACCAAATAAAAAAAAATTAAGCATAATGAATCATGTGTTTGTAACATTTTTGTAATAGTTATAAACATTATGCAATTTACTTTAAAAAACCCCCGATTCGCATTTAAATCAGCCAAAAAAAGTAATACTTACATTCTAATAAGACAATTGGACTTTTATGTACGACTTACCTTTCAATTTCGATAAGCTAGCAATTTCACCAGGCACGGTCTTCAATTGATTTTCTCCTACGTCAAAGTTCTTCAGTGAGGGCAGACGGGTTACGTAGCTCGGTATAGACTCTATAGCATTCCCCTGGACCTTGAGGTCCGTCAGATGAGGCAAATTAGCATTCTCAATGTCCAAAAAACTCGTCAGTTTATTGTTAGAACAATCAACTATTATCAAGTTAGGAAAATCACCGAATTTCGGCATTGAATCTATTTGGTTCGAACTGAAATTTATACTCGTCAATTCTTTCATCTTATTCAAGCTTTCAGGAATAGCTGTGAGTTGATTTCTTGATAAATCTAGCACTTTTAGCTTCGGCAGTGAGGTTATGTTTTCATTGAATACTTGCAACTTATTTCCGAATAATAGAAGTGATTGGAGGTTCACGAGACGCTTTATATCATCCGGTATTGTTGTGAGACATGTATCACTGATGTTTAGTAGGTTTATTCCTGTTAATTGGAATACTGTATTGTCCAAACCTGTTTCGGAAATACGCTTCGATATAGCGGCCCCGGACAACTTGATTTCATGTCTATTCTCTGATTTTGCAGTCGTTATCTCTGGCCAGGCACTCATTTTGAAGGAATTTGGTGAACTTTGAGTTCAAATTAGGTGGAAATTGCAATTTAGAACGATCGAAAGAAAAAACGCGCACCACGACACGCGAAACGGCGAGGCAACGGAAGAAAAATTCGACAAGCAAGCAGCTGTCAATGTCAATGTCAAAATTTTTTTTAAATTCTTCCTTCTTTCGAAAAGGCAATGAGATATAGCCCTTACAGCCAGGGTCCCGTAAACCCTTTGGGCTCAAGTGGCACAGGCCCAGGGCCTGATGCCTCAAAACTCAATCCCAACATAAAATTATATCTCACAAATTCCAAGAATTCTGGCCACAATCAAGTCACATGCAGTCGCATCTCTCGTGCTCGCTTCGGTACCAGTTGGTTCCAGTTCTTTATTCTGTTCGTACCGGAACGGTCCTACTCAAGTTCTACTCCGATACCTATTCCAGCTTCCAGAAGCCGTAGCATGCTACACGTGATACGGCTGTATCACGTTCGTTCGCGCGCAAATAGAAAGAGAGCGAAGGTGTGATAGCGCTGTATCACGGTGGCAAGCTACCTAAGAGTAAGGATTTCCTTTATTCTGCTTTAGAATAAATAGAGATTCTTGCTCTTAGCATGCTACCCATGCTGGTTCTACTTCTGTAGCGTGAATTTAATGAATGCGCCTGTTGTAACGCAAAAGCCTGAAAAAGCGGCCTGGAGCTCGCTTGCTTCGCTCGATATTTCAGAGCCTTTGTGACTGGCTGTAAAATAAGTACTAACAGGCTTTTAAAGCTTGGAGCTCATATTATACGTTATGCTAATGGAAATTGTACCGTCACCGTTTTAAGTCCTGAAGTGCGATTTTTGAAAATCATACGTGCGAATTGGCACTAGAAAGATGCATAATCTCCATAGTAGGTAATTTTGACATTTTCTACTGCCAAGTCGCACGTATGATTTTCAAAAATCGCACTTGGTCTCTGAAATTTGGAGCTCGCTTAATAACTTTTGATGTTGCTGTATTTCAAATGTTGTAAAACGTAGTGATTACTTTTTCTGTGCTATAATAGTGGCTAGGCCAGGGCCTGAAGGGGTCCCGGCAACCTAGCCTTATGGGCGTAGCAAACATGTAGCAAGGAAAGGGGCCCGGCTATACCCTGCCTGACCACGGAATATCCATAATAATAATAAGAGTACTGACGTCCTCCCTTCTGATTTTTGATTGTTTGCAATGACCTGGTTTGAAATTGTTTCAAAAAAGAATTTTGGCGTCAAAAAAATCTAGAATGTCTTCTACCTACAAAGATTGTTAGAAAATAATTGTTAACTAAATAAAAAACAAAATGAGGCTTTTAGAAACTTCAGTCAAATATTATGGTCATACAGGATGTTTGGTGCATCGTTGGCCAATTTCAAATGGTGGATAGGAGGGGTCATTAGCTATCTCGACCTCTAGTTTTTTTTTCATTAACCTTAACTTTTTTTGAAAGAGGAAAAATAAAATTTTAAACTCAATTACAATTAAAAAAAAACTAAAAGCGCTCGAGTTCTTCTGATTTTTATATTAATATATGTGTTCTTTCCAACTAAGTATAGGTACCTAAGTGTGTTAAACTAGTTTTATTCTTAATAGTTTTGTTTTTCCAAGAAAATATAATTTTATTTTCTGAGTGTAATTTGTATTTATTTGCAGGCAATTGTTCTAAGTACGACTTAGGCTATAGGTGGTAAGAGTTAAGCAACCGACGCCTAAGTCGTACCGAAGGATCTTTTTTTCAAAAATGGCTTTTTAGAGTTTCTGATGCAAGATGATTGTATTATATGAATGCTGGTTAAGAGTTAAATAAATAAAGATTCCATAAACACAAAAAAAAGTGTTTAAATTAAATTAATCTGAGAGTTACAGCAATTCCCCCTTAGGGGGTACGACTAAGGCAACCTTACCCTATATCAAAAACGATCCAAGAAGATTGGTTCATTACAGCTAATATAAAATAAACACGTCTGAAGATGTGGATTGGTACGTGATTGGTACCTAGTACTTAAAAAATGCCTTCCCTTGTTTTTTTCTTGGATCTTTTTTGCTGAATGAAAGACCTAACATAGTAGACCGCTTTGGTATCACTAACTTATTTTTGACCGGTTTGTGGATTGGGTCCTTTCTGCTAAACTTCGTCCAATTATCAAGGCTGATCAGTTGATCACAAACCATTACTTACCATTTTCAAAAAGCCTTTACCTAGTGCACCTAAACGGTTGCAGTCTATGCTCCTTATGCTACAACGTTATCAGTTAGAATTAGAATTTGTATCAGGAAAGGATAAATTATAATGGCTGATGCCTTATCACGATTCTATGTGGATTATGATAACATAGAAACAGGAAAAGATTATGAGACATTTAAAATACTAGCGGACATAAATCCAGTGCAAGATTAAAGAATCAAATATTCTTATGACAAAGCTACAAGAAACCCCATCAGTTTAGAAATTGGCCAACCATTCCAGTACAACTGCAACCAGCAACTAATAAAACTGGACTCCAGGAAAGGTTACGGACATTCTATCAGACAGGTCATATTTAGTTCATGTTAATGATGCTCTCTACAGAGGAGATTTGTCTCACATTCGCCCTACCTCCTCACAAAACAAGTCTCTGCTACATGACATGACACAAACTCCCTGGACCCAGGTGGTCTCTCTGACCTCTCACACTCCCTGTTTAGAAAATAACGTGAATAGTCAGGAACAATCACATACCTCTGACACTCCGACAACACAGCAGTTTATACCAAACTCAGATTCTCCTCCATCTACGAAAAATATGTCGTCGAGCGTATACAATAGTCCTGTGTCAAGCAGACCTAAGAGAAAAATTAAAAAAACCTTTGTTTTTAGATGATTATGTTTGCGAAGGCACATTAGATTTGTAAATCAGTTAAAAAGTCTGACTGTATTTGATTTAAATGTTTTATCAAAAAAAGGATAACATGTTGGCATAATGGTGCAAATCATTTACCTATATTTGATTGCCCATTTAAAAAAGTAAATTTGACAGCTGTCTATGTTTAGCGCTAAAATGAGGATCTTTTGAATTACCTGGAGTTGCGTGGCTAGAGGGCTTTCGAGTGGACGTCTGTCGTTGGCTCGCGATTTAAGTAGCCACGCGGCTCCGCCATTTTATGGTGGTTTCGAGTGTGTGTTTTTGTATAAAAACAGGGCTTTGAGATCGCCATATCCAATTACCGTACAACGTCAAGCACTAATTGCTCTTTTTAAACTAGATACTGGCAAAATCCACCAAGGAAACGCCATTAAACAAAAAAAAAAATAGAATTACCTACTAAAATCTTAACTAAAATAAAGAGTTTTTTACAATTTGTTGTTTAAATAACAGGGCTGCGTTCACGACCTTTGTATGTTGTGCTCGGGGTGCACTCTGGGTGCACATAGGGTGTAAGGTTCGGAACGCAGCTCTTCGATTAACCATAATGCAGTTAAATCTTGAGCTTATTTCGTCTGCTTAAGCTTTCAAATCGTATTGCTAACGTGGACCTGCCTCCTCTTTCCCGCTGGTAAAAAAGAGATGGCACGCCCTCTGTACATTTTTAGCTTATTTTACTTTGATCCATTCCATCCTCAAACAAATCTGGCTCTATGGCATCCAACTGTGGTCATCTGCAAGGAAATTCAACATCCAATGCCTGCAAAGGGTTCAGAACAACATACTCAGAACCATTGCCAATGCTCTCTGGTTCCACAATCAATGGAAATCCACAAATACGTAGGGCACACTGAAAGTTTCAGGAACGGACCAGTTAGTGACAATGCCAATGAAAAATTTATTTTAATTACGAATAAGAAACTCTATTGCTTTTTAGCGATAAGACCGCCTGTTTTTGTGCCTTTTGTATTTCATGATTGTTTGCTCTCTGTATACTATGTTTTTTTCTTTTTGGTGTGAAAGTATAATTGATTGATTGATTGATTGAAACTCTTTATCAACCCCCTTTTCTCTTTATCTCTATTAGCCGAAAATTTTATTCGATTGTCATTTGTTTTAACGATTTGGCGGCAATTTGAAAAGAGTGTGTCGCGAGGCAAAACGAATTTAGCAAGGAAAAATGTTTTCTCCCCAATTTATTACGATTTTCGTCGTGGTCCTAGTCCATAACAAAGTTAATGATAAACTTCGATAGGTATTTCATGATGAAGCCCTTTCCCTTGACACTTGTTTACAATTGGTTAAATGAGTTTAGGCATGATCGGAGCAATCTCAGTGATGATCTACCTGGGAGATGTCGTTCAACGGCGACAACTGAACAAAACGCCAATGCTGTGCAGCTCATGAGAGAGGCTGATAAGAGAGTGACCTACCAGCAGATTCAGGCAAGCTTCAGCATTGATATGAGTCAAGTGCAAAAGATCCTACACGAATATTAAGGCGTAGGGAAGCTTTGTACTAGATGAATACCCCATAATTTAACCGATTTCAATAATTTCATAGTAAAGCAGAGGGGGTCCACTGCTTCTCACAGAGGTTCCATTGAGCGGGACGATACATAAAATGGAATGGAGGCCACTTCTAAAAATATTAAAAGTATTCCCAACCTCCTAACTACTTCTATACACTTTTTATTGTCCTGAAACTTTCAGTGTGCCCCACGTACCTGGAAATACCTACCGTTCTCCAAGAAATAGAGCGGCACAAACTAAAATACAAAGAGCGGTTAAGAAGCCACCCAAACAAGCTCGCCAACTCTCTGCTGACAGCCAGGGTGGTGACAAACACGAAGCGGAGTCATGTGCTCCCGAACTAAAAGAGGGTAGGGCGCTGGCCCTCACGTCTTTCGACTGATGGCAGATAGGATCTATAAAATCACAAAAAAATAAAAAAAATAACGTTGATTGAGAAAGGTCGAGAGCCCCATTATCCAGATTTTGCCAGGGGCTCCACAAAGGCTCCACATAAGTGTAGTTACGCCACGCCGCGCCGCTACCCGTCAAGTTCAAAAGTGGCTGGTATCAGTGTCTTTGCTGGTATCATACCTATCTATTCTTACGCGAGTCAGATTACAATAATAAGAGATAATAAACGAATAAATACCTACATAGTTACCTAAAAGATCTATTTCCGTTCCGATATTGAAGTAAAATAAAAATAACCTGATAAAATTAATACTTTATTTCCTTCTTACAATAATATTTATCTATTGTGCACAGGAAATAACGGCCTAAGTGGATATTCTTATTGTACCTACCTAATCAAATCATTCACTAAAGTACTAAAGTAGGGTAGGTAGGTAGGTTCTTACTTACCTACCTAATGTTGCTTTGGAAACTATTATTATTTACTAGCGACCCTTCGCTTCGCACGGGTGCAATGCTTATTAAACCTTCCTCTTGAATCACTCTATCTATTAAAAAAAACCGCATCAAAATCCATTGCGTAGTTTTAAAGATCTAAGCATACATAGTATTTGTTTTATAAGTACTCCAAATGTAGTGAAGTGATATACTTACTTACTACATAATTATTACTTATTCCGTGCCTCCCTCATCAGGATGCTCCCACTAAACTAACGCTGGGCCTGGCCATATTTTGCTGATTTTTTAGGGTTCCCAAGTCAAAAAGGAACCCTTATAATTTCGCCATGTCCGTCCGTCTGTCCGCGGCTTAGCTCAGAGACGCTTAATACTGTAATTTGGCGACGCTTATTACTTACCTACCTCCCAACACTTGAAGTGTGGATGATTTTTTTTTCTCGTCTATCCCATGTTGCCTATCCAACGATACCCCATATCGTTGGATAGGTCTTTTAAAAATATTGTGGGTTTGGTAATACCATTTTTTGATTTAGGGATCCATTAGCGAAATATTAAGCTTTGAAGTGAAAAATTTTGTTAGAGTCAAGTGTCTCCCCCCCCCCCCCCTGCCAGCTAAACGGCAATTTAGGGATATGTGAAAAAATTCATGACAGTAGTATCACAGAATAGGTAATAGTATATGTAGTATACAACGTTTTAATGAATTAACGCAAAACTAGAAAGTAGTTTGTTTAGAATCAAGAGCAGAGTCGAATTATCATGGTTTCACATAGGTAATTTTTCTCAAAATATTAAATAATTTTTTTGCAAAATTTAAAATTTTCTGAACCCGATGTCAACCCACCGCGCGGGTACACTACCCTACTTACTACCAAAACAAGATTATAAAAATGTATCCATGAGTACGTTAGCGCTTTCTTTTGGTGCTGAAATGATAACAAATCATTTTTGCCTCAAAACTTAAAATGCTAATAACTTTAAATGTTAACTATCAAAATAATTAAATTATTGTTTTAAACTAATTATTTTGTTATAAATCTGTTAGGGTGTATGAGGTTTTGCGCTAATTCATTAACACGTTGTATATAACGAATTAAAAGGATTACTTACTATCGCTAAGTAGGCTTTTCAAGTTTACGAGTAATAGTCGATCAACTTATAAATAGTACTTTTTAGACTTTATAAGCCAACGAATAAGAATAACTATAGAAAAATAACTCTAAACAAAAGCAACATAATTTTTGGCACCCTTTGAAAAATGACATTTTGTATGAGTTTTGGCGGCAAGGTGTAGTTTTAAGGAACAAATTTCGAACACGGTGTAGTTTTTTTGGGGTCACTTTTTGAGCTTGATTTACATTTATTTCTCTATACATTCTTATTCGTAGTTATTAGCCGTCAAACCGTAGTATAAAACAAAAAGCCTCCTTCTAAGTCCATATTATATTGTGAGGGGCAACTACGGAACCCTATCCTGCGCGTGGTCCGACACGCACTTGGCCAGTTTTTTTTTCATGATTTCGATGTTGGTTGGTCCCATAGAGAAAGTTGTTCAGTGTTATGTCTGATCAACCGCTTAAAAAAGTGTCAGCATAATATTAAGAAGGACCCTGTATACCGCATTCTAGAATATTCATTCAGACTCGTAAAGCTATTTTCAGACTGAACGTTTTATGACAATAGATGTCACTGCTGGTCAATATAAATTTTTATTATCATCAGTATACAATAAAAACATGATGATTATTCGTTTTCGTAGATTACGTATTTTATACCTTTAGCGTAACTTTTATTTTCAGTAGTTAGTACATTCAGTCACACAACGCATTTAAATGTTTATAGAGTACCTATTATGTATTATACTTAAGTAGGTACCACTTACTTTTAAGGATTTTTTTCCAATTATTTTTTCTTTTTTTGGATAAAGAGTATTTTTATTTAGTTTAAAATGGTTTCCTAATTCTGCAAAACAGTTAGTTGGCCAAAATATTATTATGTTCTTTGATTTTACATAATAATAACAGTCAGTAAAGTACTATGAAATGGAGGAGATGAAACAGTGACTGAATGTAAGATTATGATAGATGATGAAAGGCTAGAGCAAGTCAGTGAGTTTGTGTACTTGGGTTGTATGTTCACAAGAGACGGATAGTACGACGGAGATCTAGAGAGAAGAGTGAAAGCAGGAAATATGATTAATGGAGCCTTGCACACCGTCGTGAAGAGTCAAACTATGTCTAAAAAGGCTCGTTTGGCGGTTCACAACGGTGTGTTGGCACCAACTTTAATGTATGGCAGTGAGAGTTGGGTATGGCAGAAGAAGCATGAATCTAGAATAAATGCTGTTGAAATGCGGTCCCTGCGTAGTATGTGTGGTGTGACTTTGAAGGACCGGATACGGAATAGTGTGATAAGAGAAAGATGTGGTCTGAAAGAAGATGTAGTGACCAGGATTGAAAAAGGCATGTTGAGGTGGTTTGGCAATGTAGAAAGAATGTGTGAAAGTAGGTTGACGTATGAAATTTACAAGGCAAGTGTGAATGAAATAGTTGAAAGGGGTCGCCCTAGGCGCACGTACGCTGACCAAATAGAATGCGTACTGAAGAAGGGCCAAATAAAATGTACCCGGAACCGACGAGCTTGTATGAAGAGACTTATGGATGTTGAGGAGGCGAGAGATGTGTGTCAGAATCGTAGCATGTGGCGATCTGTTGTCTCTGCCTACCCCAATAGTGGACATAGGCGTGAGCATATGTATGTATGTATGTAGTAAAGTACTACTTATAAATAGTCTCTACTCTACCCTCCTTGTGAGGGAGATCTATGGCATGCAGTGCAGTGGGGCAATCGTCATTTATCATTTCAGCCTTTTTTAACCGTCCACTGCTTGACATAGGCCAAAAAGGGAGGTTTTGCCATAATCGCCACGTAGGTTGGCGACAGCATTGGGTGTTTCTCGGAGACCTGCTGCTGCCCATCCTCCTCATCCCTTCAGTCGCCTTTTACGACACACGGGATGGGCTGGGGTGGTGGAATATCCTTGGCCGGCACCACACGGTGCTTTTACGACACCCACGGGATGGGCTGGGGTGGTGCAATATCCTTGGCCGGCACCACACGGCACGGCACGGTCTGCTTCAGAGTTGTCAATGTGCAAGCCTATGCCTAGATTGTTGTGAACAAATTTTAAGCGTAAAATAAGTGCTCATTGAAATAAATATTTTTGTATTTTTTTTTTTTTTTAAATTGGCTCGCTGAAAGATGTTTTTACAGTGTTCCAGAATATTTTAATTTTAACTGACTTTTATTATTGACTTTAAATGTAATTGCAATTTTTTTTTTTTTTTTATTTGAAAATTGACATTCTTGACAATATAATTTGTTACATTTTGGTTACATTGCTTTTATTATATTGGTACTTATTAATGTTTTTTCCTTGACATTGTATTTTAATCGATTAAGAATGTAGCTTATTATTATTTTCTTTTTTATGCCACTATTGTAGGTTAACTGACATAGGTTCAATTAATTATTATTTATTTGATGGTAAATGTTTAAATGGCAACAAGTAGATATATATAAATTTTTTTCTTTTATATATATTTTTTTTATTATATAACTTCCACTAGACAATTGTAAATGCCTGGAAAGGTAGGGTTGCATTGGCTCTAATTGTTAATTGTGTATACAGGGTGTACAATAAAATGGGACAGCTACTCAAAGGGGTGCTTCAGACCATCAAACTGAACAACTTTCTCTATGGGACCAATATCGAAATCGCGAAAAAAAAATCCCCTCTCCCATACAAAACTGCAAACATAACTCGATGAAATGTATGGGACAGCAGATTTTTTTTTCGCGATTTCGATATTGGTCCCATAGAGAAAGTTGTTCAGTTTGATGGTCTGAAGCACCCCTTTAAGTAGCTGTCCCATTTTATTGTACACCCTGTATAAATTCTGCACATGTAAACCTGTGACTCATACAATAAATATACAATACAATACAATACAATACACGGTGCTTTTACGACACCCACGGGATGGGCTGGGGTGGTGCAATATCCTTGGCCGGCACCACACGGTGCTTTTACGACACACGGGATGGGCTGGGATGGTGCAATATTCATGGCCGGCACCACACGGCACGTGGAGGGGCAATGTTTTAGTGAAAATTGTGTCGCAAAATTTAAATTTTCTCTACAACTGTACAACTGCGCCAATAATAATTACCTACCGGATAAAATAGATTTCCTATATTGTTTATTATTTATAATTTCTTATCAATAGATAAGTACATTCGGTTTGTTTAAAAGTGGGCTAATTTGTTCTGGTTGTCAATTACTTAACTGGAAGTGATCGGTTCAACACAGAGAAAATACACGCTCCCCTCGGGTTCAACACGATGATAGCCTGGTGTGCTTTTTTCTTGGCCCTTGGCTTGACGGTACAGTTTTTTTCTTATTATTCGATAAAAAGAAAAGTCTTTAAAATCAAATTAAAGATTAAAAAATTCTGGCTGTTAGGTTTCAATAAATACCCAATCAGTAATAAATGTTTGAAAGTGTAAAAAGTGTTTTAAGGGTTGTGATAAAAAATGTATTCGCAGACATAAAGTTCAATATAACTTTTTAAAGCTTTACGCATTTTTTATAAAAAAAAGGAAATTAAAAACGCGACAAGAACTAGATCCTGTTGATTTCTGTCAGAAACTGAGTTAAAAAAAATTTAAAAAGTGGGGATTTAAGGTACCTACCTATAAATTGTGTATGGAATAGTGTGTCTGTGTACTTAAATATCTTTTTTTACACATACTTTATGGGGTGCTTCAGACAATCAAACTTTTGTAGCCCGAGTGTAATAGATGTATGGACTTTGCGGTTTTGGAGCCCAGTGGCTGCCAAACTTTTACTATAGCACCAAATTTGAAATCGCGAGAAAAGAAATCTGCTGATTCATACCTACATATTGGTCGAGTAGCTATTTATATTTTCTATGGAACTGCAGATATTTTCGCGATTTCAATGTTGGCTGGCTCTCTAGTGAAAGTTGTTCATTTTGAGGAAGCACCCTATGTATAAGGTAATGCATTTAACACCATGTATACAGGGTGAAATTGATATCATTAGCATCCTTTTAAACTAAAGGTGGACTTCCGATGCTAGCGGCCGACGCGTCTGACGCGCGCGGCTCGCGGCCGACGGCCGATGCGACAGTACTAGTTACTATGAAAACGTATGGCGCCGCTTCCGATGCCAGCGACTGACGCGCGCGTCAGACGCGCGCGGCCTATGTCTATCGCATCGGCCGTGGCCGCGCGCGGCTATGCTCTGACGTCAAGCAGAACAAGAATGTTTGCCAGAAATATTACCGAGTTTTTACCGAAAATTTGCTTAATTTTTTACTATTTTATTTGTATTTTATTATCTGCAAGGTCGCTTCAACACCATCTATCGTGCCACTTGAAACAACTTTTTCTTTTTTTAATGACTTTCGGAAAATTCCTCTTGCCTTCATAATTATTAGTTAGACAGCGATCCATATACAGGTTAAAAAGCCAAGGGGACGCAACGCATCCCTGTGTAATTAAATTACTCCTAAAAATGTATTTTATAAAAAATCTGGTAAAAAATAGCATTCAAAAATTCTCTAAACCTATCAATCAGTCAAATATTCTTTACTAAAATATATATTGGTTTTTTTGTTTGTATTTTTATGTTTTTGTGTAAACACCAAAACATAAAAACATACCCAAAATTTCCGGGAAAATACCCCGAAGTGATAACACTGTGTACAATAGGCACGCGTCAGTCGCTGACCTCGGAAGTGAGGTCTGTCGTCAGACGCGCGCGTTAGACGCATCGGCCGCTGGCATCGGAAGTCCACCTTAAGAGTCTATCCATCAAACTGAACAACTTTTACTATGGGAGCAAACCGATCGAAGCAAAAAAAAATCTGCTGTTGCATACATTTGAGTCAAGTAGGCATTGCAGTTTAGTATGGGACAGCAGATTTTTTAGTTGCTCCGATCGGTTTGCTCCCATAGTGAAAGTTGTTCAGTTTGATGGGTAGAGTCTTAGTTTAAAAGGATGCCAATGATATCAATTTCACCCTATAGTACGTATTCGAGAGTCATACTTTCACTTTCCAAAATATCAAAAATGTTCAGATGCTTGAGTTAATATAGATTTTCTTCGCTTTTAATAGTAACTTACATTTTTTAGTCATTTGTATTTTTCACTATTTTTAGGCCTCTGCCAGCCCCCTGCTTCCAGAACCAGCTTTCTCGTCCGTCGCTAGAGGTAAGTGAAGTGCTTAGAAAAAGTATTATGTCTACTCCTTTTGCTTCTATTCTACCTTATAAAACAAAAGGGGCCAACCAAAGATAAAATATAGGGATAGATAGGTAAATAATATAAAGCAAGACATAGAAACGCTACTTGACATCCATTCACACTTATGACAACCACCCATTAGAATAAGTGAAATGTCAGTAGTAAACGGAACCGTCTTGAATCATTTTGTCACCAGACTTCCAGCTGGAAGACTCATCTATTTCCTTACGTTAAGAACGAATTTTGATTGAATTTGCTTAAAAAGTGGTGACATTTGTTTAACAGACGTAACAGATAAACGTCTAATCTAGCTCTGTCACTCTTATGGCAATCTGTGTGCAACTGTAAGGAATGACTATACATGTTTGTGTACAGTTTGATATTGGGTAGACCTGAGGGCCAACATTCTTAGGTTTTAAATTATGTGTGTGTAATTGTAATTAACTGTGTGTGTATATGGATAGGGTTTAGAGGCCAGTACTCGTTGCATTTTTTTTTAGAAATTAGATAAAAATAAAATTAGCCCAATATAATTAACAAAGTTGTAATACTAAAATGTAATTAATGCATTAATTAGGTATAATTTAATACTAATACGACTATAGTAGGTATACTACTTATTAATTAATAAATAATCGCAAATTGATTGGTCATCAGTTTTTCCTTAAAATATCATAATCTAGAACTCAAAATTAGTTACAAGGCCGAATAAAATCTGCTGGATTTAAATATAATCTGACAACCGGATTTTATTTTGAAGTGATCAGATACATTGCTTAGGTAGGTACCATATATGTAATATAGATAGTATACCTTACAGTAGTAGAGCAAGTGACTCGAGTTGTCAAATGAAACCGTTTTTGGACGTTTTCAGGAGATTATCGGTCGGCAGGGTAAAAATTCTATTTTTGTGTATGATTCTCAATCTTACGTGCAGTCGTGGATAATTTAATGAAATAGAGTTAGTATATTTCACAAAATTATCGACGATTTCACTTTAGATTCACAATTATTCACAGAAACTGAATTTTTACCCGGAGACTAAGGGAGACGAAATCCCCAAAAACGGTTCTATTGCCTCGCGTCACGTATCTCTTTCTATTATACAGTGATGCCGATAGGTACATCTCGCTCTCTCAGCTGTCACTGTCTCTATTCCTGTATAATAATAACTTTATGGTAGGTACCTAGTCCCTAAGACATGTTGGAAAACGATTTTTTGGACCTACACTGGCGGTGGTTGATGAGCTGGCTGGCCGGTTGCCCCCCTTACAGGAAAAATCCAAAGCTACGCCAATGGTGGATAGATTACTAAAGAGTTAACTACTTCGTGCGTGTCCAGGCGAAAAGGTGTACTTTTGATTTAAACATGGCTAAACCCATAAGGATAGGCCCGTCAGAATATTTTACAAAAACCTTCTTCATAGAAACAAAAATTTGCGCCATCTGTCATAACTCGTATACGAACTATATCGTGTCATATATTTGTAGTGCTCTAAATTGACATTTTTCCTTGCATTTTAGAGCCAACGAACTGGGGACAATAGTCAAGCTCATAGGCCATGTCCTTACGCTAGTAATATATATGTCTTTGGCTAAACCATATTTTAATTCATCATCATCAGCCTTCATACTTCCCGCTGCAGGGCACGTGCCTACCATCAAGGAGGATGTACCTATGTGTAATGGACGTAAGGTCCACCACGTGTAACCAATGCAAATTGGTGGACTCCACAGTCCACATACGCATCAGAATTCTTCTTCCGTGCATGAAGTTGTCGCTGAGAGGTACTTACAACGTGATAATGAATTAACGCAAACCTAGAAAGTAGTTTCTTTCGAATCGAGAGCAGAATCGAATTATCATGGTTTCATCATAGGTAATTTTTTGTTTGTAAAACTATAAAAATAATGAGATTATTGTTTCAATCTAATTATTTTGTTATAAATCAGTTGGGGTGTACTAGCCCCGCAAGTTGATATTGCGATTGGCGGTCATGTTGGTGACGTAATTGTGACGTAGTCGACGTGCACCGTCAGTACCGTTCGCAAGGTCAGCCCGCGCCTACGTTGCGACGGATGACGTCACGCAGCTGTTATTGTGACAAGGTTCCATCGCAAATTGCGATGCCCGCGCAAGTTGCCGCAAATGTGAGCCCCGCAAGTTGATATTACGATTCGCAATATGAGGTTTTGCGCTAATTTATTAACACGTTGTATACAGTTTCTAATGTGGGGCCAGGTTTGAATCCGCATAAAACGACATGCCGACATTGTGGGTTTCTGAAACTGACTGTTTTCAAACGGTGAAGGGAAACAGATGCTTTTGGCAAGAGAAAAAAAACATTAATCTAGGCCTCTACTGTGTTAGCACAGAGTACTATAATTAGTCAAGTAATTAGTACCTACCGTAAGTGTTAGTTTCCGATTTTATCAAATACAAGATCGATAACGTTTGACTATTCTAGGCAATTTGTGATTCATCGATTATAATAATAATATAATCTATTGACAAAAAAAATTAACGCAGAATCGCTAGCACCAAAGGCTAACGCTGTCAAAAAACACCATGTCAATTTGATACCGAGCAAATCGGGTAGTTCTTTACACAGAGTTTTAAAATGTAGTAATATTGTTGTCTCCAGGTTCTAGAATAATATCAGGATGGGAGGCACAAGAGGGTCAGTTCCCGTACCAGTTGTCCCTCCGCCTGGTGAACACCGCAGGCTCGATGCACGCCTGTGGAGCTTCCCTGATCCACGCCGAGTGGGCACTGACGGCTGCTCACTGCACTGCCGAGTGAGTACCCAGTTGGGTTTGACAGCTAAGGATCTATGCCGGACAAGATCTCATGTCACGAGAGGCAAGACAATAGAATACATGGGTGCAAAGTGAATTCTAGGCCTACAGTTAAAAGCCTGTGTAAAGTAGGACACAACAAGTCCAGCCGATCGTACACTTCCGTAAAAGCCATAATAACTTCGAGCTTTTCATCCGCGGTTTCGTCCGCGTTTAGAGAGGTCGATTTTCGAAAAATCCTTTTTAGTCATGTTTCAGTCAGTCAGTCACGGAACTCTTTTAAATAAGTACTTACAGACAGATTCGGCTAAATTAAAGCAGGAGTGCGATTTTTGAAACTCACACGTTGAACTCAGCATTTGAAAATGTCAAAATTACTATGGAGATATGCATCTTTTTACTGCTGATTTGAATTTCGAAAATCATACTTTAGGAGTGCGATTTTTGAAACTCAGTAGAAAGATGCGTAGGTATCTCCATAGTAATTTTGACATTTTCAACTGCTGAACTCAGCGAATGAAATTCGATTTTTGAAGTGCGATTTTTGAATCTCATTCGCTGAGTTCAGCAGTTGAAAATGACAAAATTACTGTGGAGATATGAATCTTTCTATTGCTGATTTGACTTTCAAAAATCATACTTCAGGAGAGCGATTTTTGAAAGTCAAATCAACAGTAGAAAGATGCATATATCCATAGTAATTTTGACATTTTCAACTGCTGAACTCATCGAATGAATTTCAAAAACCGCACTCCAGGACGCCTGGCGACCCCAAAGGATTCGTCAATGTATTAAAATAACCAATTCCAAGATTATATCTGAAGCCTTAAAAAATTAGAAAAAAAAATGTTACCCTCAGGTTTTTTAGAACGAGATAAATAAGACTGTTGCTGATATGTTTTTTTTTTAATTTTGGTTCATTTCTCGGCTCAAATTGGCTCTTAAATAAAATTCCGAAAAAATCTATTCTTCATTTTAGTCCCGGGTCAAACTGTAAAATGACTGGGTTTTAGCACAAATTGAACATTGCTATTTATTTCCACCAGGCGCATTCGTGTTATCGTTAGCGGTGGCTCCAACAGTTTTGCCCGCCCAGAGTTCCAGGTTGAGACCACTGAGTACTACACTCATCCTAGCTACTTGGACCACTTAGCTGGTATGGTTCAGCCCGATGACATTTCTCTGATCAAGTTTGCAAGTGTTACCTTCAATGGTGAGTACCTTACGTTGTTCGCGACATACTTATCTATTTTCGATAACCGACCTAATATAAATGGTTTTTAGATCTAAAACGCCGTAAGTATATGAAATCTCTCTTCAGGAATGATTTTAGAATATCACGTCACACAAGCCATGTCGTTGCAGAAAAAGGACACTAAAAAATTGCAAACATTATTAATATTCTACGTGAATGATCTATTAATAAAATTTACAAGCCAAACTGTGACAAAATTTAATTATTTTAGCGACACTATGATAGTTTGAGGCGGAAAGCATAAAAATATAAATAGCGCTATTTTATCGCGAACAACCATAAAACCACGGCCCATCCTTAGGCATCAGGGACACCTAGTCTGGCGGATGAACTTACGAAGAAAAATTCCACCTGGTTCCTCCATAACTTATTGTAGCATGACCAGCATATTAATAATGCAAATTTTTTCCCAGACCGTGTCCAGCCCATAAGGATTGCCAGCTCGGCTGACAAGGACAAGGACCTAACCGGCGTCAGGCTGGTGGCCAGTGGATGGGGCAGCACCACGACCGGTGGTAAGATATTTATGTATTATATTTTATCCTTTATGGATCAATACTCAAGAAAAATCCCCAATTGTGTGATCATCAATTCATCACCATCTTGCGGTTACATGAGATTTTGGGTTGAACCTCATCTGGCAGCACCGCATTGCCTTTTTCTGTCGCTCCATCCTTTTCTGTCACTCAGGAACGTCTAGCAAATGACGTTCCTGAGTGACAGAAAAGGATGGAGCGACAGAAAAAGGCAATGCGGTGCTGCCAGATGAAGTTCAACCCTAAAACTCACGATCTTGTCAGTTGCACCAGTGTTCCATCTTCGCTATCATTCAGCATTCTTTGCTTTTTATCATCACCATTATTTTCAGCCTCTGTTTATCCAGTTTAGGCTATAGGAATCCCCCAATCGCCGGCGTTGTAATCTGCTCATTGGACCTTGGGGCCACCTTTTATTTCTCGGTATCCATTCATCTATCGTCCTGGCGTCTCATCAAGTGGCCTTTTTTACCTGATTACCAGATTTTGTCTTAGAGGGGCAGACGTAGCATTGCTCTTTGTACTACTTTCAGTACTTTTCCTTACCTTTTTACAATGCATGAGCGTCAAGTTCAAAAATACATTTCCTCTTTCTATTCTAGGTTTAGTTCCCGACATCCTGAACTGGGTGTACCTCCGAGGTATCTCCAACTCGGATTGTTTGGCGGCGTACGGCTTTAACCCCTTGGTTCAAGATTCTACTCTCTGCACGATCGGATACAATGATATCAGCCAGTCTACTTGCCATGTAAGTTCTTAGCATTTAAGTTTGGATCCTATCTCGAAGAAATGGAGGCGCCCAAATGTTTTACTTCGGGTTCTTGCGTCAGAGTAGTGAGACTCTCAGGGCAAATCCTATTCTTTATACCTCTTATGTCAGTTGTGTCATCTATTGGCCAGGGTCACCTTTAACTTAAACTATATTGAACTATTCTTTTATCCTTCAGGGTGACAACGGTAGTCCTTTGGTTTCCTTTGAGGATGGAACTCTGGTTGGTATCTCTTCATTCATGGCCAATCTGGGATGCCACGTTGGAATTCCTGCTGGTAAGTATTATTCAAAATGCCAACGGTAAAAAAGTACTTCTTAAAGTTACCGTTTCTTTGTATCATAGTCAGGAACATAAAAGAATAACTTTCGTTACAGGGTTTGTAAGGGCCAACTATTACCTGGACTGGTACACCGAGGTGACCGGCATCGACTTTGAAGCTGAAGAGGCTACCACAGTTGCTCCGGAAGAAGAAGTCACTGAGGCCCCCGAAGAGGAAGTCACTGAGGCCCCCGAAGAGGAAGTAACCGAGGCCCCGGAAGAGGAAGTAACTGAGGCCCCCGAAGAGGAAGTCACTGAGGCCCCCGAAGAGGAAGTCACTGAGGCCCCCGAAGAGGAAGTAACTGAGGCCCCCGAAGAGGAAGTCACTGAGGCCCCCGAAGAGGAAGTCACTGAGGCCCCCGAAGAGGAAGTAACCGAGGCCCCGGAAGAGGAAGTAACTGAGGCCCCCGAAGAGGAAGTCACTGAGGCCCCCGAAGAGGAAGTCACTGAGGCCCCCGAAGAGGAAGTAACTGAGGCCCCCGAAGAGGAAGTCACTGAGGCCCCCGAAGAGGAAGTCACTGAGGCCCCCGAAGAGGAAGTCACTGAGGCCCCCGAAGAGGAAGTCACTGAGGCCCCCGAAGAGGAAGTAACCGAGGCCCCCGAAGAGGAAACCACTGAGGCCCCCGAAGAGGAAGTCACTGAGGCCCCTGAAGAGGAAGTCACTGAGGCCCCCGAAGAGGAAGTCACTGAGGCCCCCGAAGAGGAAGTCACTGAGGCCCCCGAAGAGGAAGTCACTGAGGCCCCCGAAGAGGAAACGACTGAGGCTCCCGAAGAAGACGATTCCTCATCATCTGAATCAAGCGAGTCTTCTTCTGAAGAGTCCTCAGAGGTTGAAACTACTAAGGCCCCCGAAGAGGAAGCCACTGAGGCTCCTGAGGAGGAAGTCACTGAGGCCCCTGAGAAAGAAGACGATTCTTCAAGCGAATCTTCTTCTGAAGAGTCCTTAGAGGTTGAAACTACTAAGGCCCCCGAAGAGGAAGCCACCGAGGCTCCTGAGGAGGAAAAAGAAGAGGAAAGCAAAGTCATTGACAAGATGAGGCGATTCTTCAGATTCAGGGCCTAAATTATGTTGTACCTGACTGCGCCATAAGGAGGGTTATTTATTACCTACTGTTTTGTTTCTCTGTGCAACTGTAAATAAAATCATTTTGTTTTGATAATTTTCTTTACATTAAAATATTGATAAAACCTTTAGTTATAATAGGATAAAAACCGGCAAAGGGCTTGTCGGTCTCGCACATGATAGGGTTCATCATCATCATCATCATCGCAGCCGATGGACGTCCACTGCTGGACATAGGCCTCCCCCAAGGATCGCCATAACGACCGGTCCTGCGCTGCCCTCATCCAACGTTTTCCCGCCGCCTTCACCAGGTCGTCGGTCCACCGTGTGAGGGGCCTACCCACGCTGTGCTTTCCGGTACGCGGTCGCCACTCGAGAACTTTTCGGCCCCACCGGTCATCGGTTCTGCGAGCAATGTGCCCCGCCCACTGCCACTTAAGTTTAGCAATTCTTTGGGCTATATCAGTTACGGTTTGGGTTATCAGTATATACATAGTGTATATATATAGTGTATAGCGGTATATCAGTTATGATAGGGTTCCGTAGTCATTATATGAAAAGCTACTTACTATAGGAACCATTCAAAGCAAGGATATTGTAGAAAAATTTCAGATTTTTTCCTCCAGTAGGTATCTGTTTTTGACTTGATGACTAAGCTTGATGCAGTAGCGTAGCGCGGGGGGGGGGGGGGGCAAGGGGGGCAAATGCCTCGGGCGGAACTTTACTAGGGGTGGCAAATTCGGGAAAAATAAAGATTGATTGAGCTGTCTATAACCAATTCGTAGAGGAGAGAAAAATCGAGCTCGATTCGCTCGCTCTAAGTTTCTGTTTTAATTGTGTGAATTTGTGGTGATTATAATATTGACATTCTTAAGAAATCTAAATACTCTATGAAATTTGAACAATTGATCGCAAGTTATAACCTTAGATTATCGATAAGAGAACCCACACGGCCTAGCAGCGGGACATGCCTTGACAATATAATACATAATGTGCGTGGAGCTAAATGCGAACTGCATGAATTTGCTCTTTCGGATCATAAAGCCCAACTTATATCTTGTCCTGTAAAGAAAACATGCACATACAATTATTGGTTTTTGACGAGACGTGATTACTGTAAGGACAATATGATAAAATTCGGAGAGTGCATCGACAAACTTTCATTTAGCGAGGTATTCCAATCCGAGGATGGAGATACAGCCTACAATAGTTTCTTCGATCTATATAAATTATTCTATGATCTCTGTTTCCCTGTGATAAAAATAAAATGCAGTACAAAACTAAAACCTAAATGGGTATCCAAGGGCCTCAAAATATGCAGTAAACGTAAGCGTTCGCTCTTATGGAAATATAGAGTTTCGAAGAATTCTCATGATAAACAGTTATTTAAAGCATACTCTTTAAAATATAGTAGAGTTATTAAATTAACCCAAAAGGCTCAAAACAATTACTACATCCAAAACTCTAGTAATAAGAATAAGGCGACTTGGGACTTAATTAATAACAACAAACAAAGATTTCCTAAAGAGAGTATCTCTAAATTAATTGTAAACGGGTTCAATATTACGGACCCTACTGCGATTGCGCAACATTTTAATGATTATTATATTGATCTAGTTCAGTCTCCAAGTGATAACTTAAAGAAATCGCACGTGTACGTATAACTCTCATAAATCTCTTTTCATGAACCCGACTACCCCTGAAGACATTTGTATGATTATAAAAAATTTAAAAAACACTAATAGTACAGGTTATGATGACATATCTAGTAAAGTCATTAAATATACATGTTATCTCATCTCTCCGATCATTAGCCACATTGTAAATTTGTGTATGGAACAGGGTCTTTTTCCGACGAAGTTAAAAACGACAATAATAAAACCAATGCATAAAAAAGACGACAAAAGTGAATTAAAAAATTATAGACCAGTGGCCCTGATACCGTTATTTTCCAAAATTTTCGAGAAAGTTATTTTTAAGAATATGTACAATTATTTTGAAACTAACAATATTTTGATAGAGGAACAGAAAGGTTTTCGAAAAAACAGGTCAATTGACAGTGCTATTTACGCTTTTCTAGATACGGTGTACACAAATATTGATAAAAGACAGCCAGTACTGGCCATGTACATGGACATGACCAGGGCATTTGATTATGTAAATCATGACTTGCTGTTACAGAAATTAGAGACGTATGGTATTAGAGGAAATATTCTAAGGCTACTCAAAACTTATCTCAGTAACAGAGAACAAATCACTCATATAACCAGAATATGCCAAAAATCTAGACTTGAAAAGGTATATACCTCTACTCCAAGAATAGTCACGCAAGGAGTACCGCAAGGAAGTGTACTTGGTCCATTATTGTTTTTAATCTATATCAATGACATACAGAAATCCACAATGAATAATATGATACTTTTTGCAGATGACTGCACAGTTGTATATAATAATGAAAATGAAATAAATAGTAGTCTCAAATCAATTATTGAATGGCTAAAATGTAATAATTTAATTATTAATTTAAAGAAATAATAATCCGATAGTCACCAAGGTAGTATATGAGGGTACTGAAGTAGACGAAACAGCTACGGCCAAATTTTTGGGGCTGTATATTGACAGTGACATGAGATGGCAATCACATATTGACTTTGTCTGTACTAAAATAAGCCAATTTTCTTACGCTTTATTCATGCTAAAAAAGGTGGTTAATCAAAAAGCTGTATTTACAGCATATCATGGGTATGTTGCTTCGAGACTGAGATATGGCATAATTTTCTGGGGGAATGCAACCAATAATGATCGTGTATTCTTGGCGCAAAAAAAGTGTATACGTGCAATATGTGGCATTAAAAGAAGGGATAGTTGCAAACCTCATTTCCAGAGTCATAAGATATTAACATTATGTTCAATGTATATATATGAAACAGCCTTGTTCATTAAACGCCACAGCAGTCTGTTTAGTAATGTAACCAGTGCCCGCCGCTGTGATCAGTTGTGTACCAAAGGAGTCAAGACAACCCTGTACATGCATAGTGTCTTTGCAATGGCCCCCAAAATATACAATAAATTACCCATAGATATATATATTATATATATATCTATGAAATTACCACTTCAAATAAGGAAGTGTGAAGATATAATGACATTTAAGAGAAAACTATTTGAATACCTTACTGATAAGACATTTTACACTATTAATGAATTTTTGAATGATGTATAATTGATTTATTTATGACTCACAACTATTATTTTGATTATGATTTATGATAATACTATTTAAATTTATTGATTGTATCGATTGACATTATGCCTATGATTACTTCCAACGATATCAATGTACTGTACCAGATTACTTCAGATAAAGTCTATAGTATTGAATTAATTATTAATGTAATGATTATTTACTAAATACAAGTGTATAAATTCAATGTATATGTACTTAAATACCTATTGTATGCCTTCTGGCGGATCACAGCGAACATAATATAATGTAACAACCTATTCAACCTGTGTATCACAATAAAGAATTTATGAATTATGAATTATGAATTACTTTGCCTACACATAATCCTAAAGACTTCTGACCACAGCTAAGACGTGGTGTTAAAAATTTCGAGCTTGCTTCCCTCGATCCATAGCTTTTTACTTTGGTTACTTTGCACAAGTTTTGTACGTAAACAGCTCTGAAGTGCGATTTTTGAAAATCATACGAGTGAATTGGCAGTAGAAAGATGCATAATCACATTTTCTACTGCCAAGTCGCTCGTATTATTTTCAAAAATCGCACTTCTGGCTCGAGCCGATTCGCTTGAGGAAAAAAATCTATTAGTTTCTATTTTTGTATGGATAAACCTTGGATAAACAAAAACATGTGTGACCACAACCCAATCGATTACAAATAACTTGCAAATAACCTATCCAACAAGACCTCATTGAGTAGATTTTTTTTATCAAACTCCCTTTTCGTTGAATGGGATGAGGTCGAAATAAAATGTTTCTTATTTCTTTTTGGGTTACCATTATCTGCTTTATGCCTAGATTCTATGGTTTTACGTAGTAAATTAATATTTCTATGGATTCTATAGGTTCAAAAATGAGGGAGTCATACAGACAGACGAAATGGTCGAAAGTATAATTGTTTCTTGTTTGAGTAAGGACCCTTTTAGGGTTCGCTTGTACCCAGCCCGGACACTGCATACAAAAAATTGAAATTGACAAGATAGTCTTTGGACAAGATGACAAAAAGTTTTTAATCTAAGTGCGAAACGGAGTCTAGGGCTGCAAGCGAAAAATTCTTCGTCTATGGGCTGCAATAACATGACTTTTTCGTAAATAAAACTCGTTGACTTTGTGGTTGACACCCGTCTATTCAAAAAGAGTTTTTATCCATGGTCCTAAGATTATATTCTCTTTGTTTCGAAAACATAAATTCTAGTTGGTGACAATCTAGGCTACAGGTAACTGCCGTGCAAGAAGCTTGAAATTTTCCCAACGAAAATTTCAAGCTTCTTGCTGCCGTGGAAGCCGTGGTACCCAGAGGGCGATAGAGGGGGTGAGGTAAAATGTTGGTGGGAGGAAGGGAGTGTCCATACTGTATCTAGTAATAGATACTCTTTCTTGTACTGTGCCTATAGGTACGAAACATAGAGAAAATACGTACTCCATGGTATGCCATGGTACTGCCATGGTACGAAACCACAGTATAACCACAGATTAAATAATAAGTTTAACAGACGTAACAGATTAACGTCTAATCTAGCTCTGTCACTCTTATGGCAATCTGTGTGCGACTGTAAGGAATGACTATACATGTTTTTGTACAGTTTGATATTGGGTAGACCTTAGTATTAACAAAGAGTGAATATAACGGAGACTCAAAGGAATCAAATACCTACATAAATACATGTATTATGTAGGTATGCTGAAAATGAATATTTGTAACCGAGGCCAGACTCTTGTTGGGTCATTGTCATATAGTGCCAAAAAATTGTTCAATTCACACATATTCCTAAATAATGCTTTAATTTAATTTATTTTTACAAAAAGAATCGACAACTATATTATACTTTATACCCATGCAAATCTTTATTAGGAATTAATTCGATAAATAACGTTTTTGCTGTTTTTTATACTCAAATGTCCGTTTCGGTGGTCTGTTTAAAACGGATGTATGCAAGTTCACAACGAAAAAAATAAATGAAAACTGCACTAAGCTTGTACCCTGTTCAGCTTAATTAGTTCTCTCAATCCTCAAAAATCATGTTCTATTGGTATGACTTCTAAAAGTGGCACAGTTTTTTATTTAAAAACGATTGTCACATGTTACACGAGTAGCGTGTCTTTTCGGTGGTTCATATTTCTATCGAAACTTTGCAACATTTGTATGTCTAAATGTGCCCAAAAACAAATAGTTCCTTTCTAGGGAAACTTATGAATGCCCAATGATGTATCCTTAATCCACATTTCACCACAGAAGAGCAAAATCTTTTTCGTTTACCCAAAAATACTTTTGTGTCAAACTCAGTCAAACCTCATTGCGTCTTTCCGGTTACTCCGTTAAATTTGTAATTATTATTGAATAAATTAAATGTTGGCTATAGCGCAGTATATACTAATGTTTTATTTACCAAAACATCATATTTGGACAGCCAGACCGCTAAGCTTTCAAGATAGCTGAATTTGAATGTGAAATTTCCGTTCGGTGGTCATCTTTTTGGTGGTCATTTGTATCTATCGATCAACAAATCAACGTCAGGATATGAATCCACTAATATGAACTGGGGCCGTTTAGGTGGTGTATGGTCCACTCGCTGGCATCCTTATTCACGGGAGAAAGCCTGATAAACAACTGAAATATAGAGAAATGAAGAAGAAGCAGTGACGAGAGATACTAAAAGGTCAAAACGCATTGGTTAAAGGAAATCCACCATCTTTTCCAACTCCTTCTATTGGTTCACACACATATCTTAACCGGTGAAGTCCAGAATCATGAAATGCAGGTTGCATTGCTGGAGATGAAATTCTGATTGAAGTCGACCAATCCATATTGGGCACGCATGGTGAATAGAACTGTCGAACAATCCCATACACCCTTCTTGAGGATGGCTCTATACCCTGCAGTGAAACGTATAAAGGCAAAAACTATTATGATGGATGATAAGCATCATCTTCTCCTAATTCATCTGTTTCAAGAGACACTTTAAGAGTTTCTCAAGGGATTTAGAAAACTATTATTATTGATGGAGTTCAAATCAAAATTAAGTAAACATATAATAGAAGAGAATGAAGTATTAATAAAGCAGATGGAAACTAACAAGAAAAAGAAACTGAAAGCATGGAAGATACTCAAATAGTCAAAAGAAGAACGACAACCGAAAAGATGTCTTTTTGGTGGTCCATATTTTATTATATTTTTAATGTAGAAATTATTAACAATTACCCATATCTGCCGAAATATAATAAAAACGTCACGGCAAATAAATTTAAAAAGTGATTAATGTGAGTTAAATTTTGCTTTGTTTTATTAATAAAACGCAATTCAGGTCTTTTTGGTGGTCAACAGCACCGTTTCGGTGGTCAGAAAAAAACATTTTTTGGTAATTATTTGCTAACGGACAAGAAACGACCTCTATTTTTATTTTATTTAGGTTATATTCACTATTTTACTTCGGTTAATAAATAAAAAGTGGTAAAAATTCACACTTTTTCAAATTGCTTTCTCTGCACCCCTTATATGACAATGACCCTGTTATGTTTGTATCTAGTTATCTACATATACCGTTATCTAGTTATCATAATAATTATATTTATGACTCTGAATATTCTGGTAGCTAATTTGAATTGGACCATTACAGAAGATTGGTGTTGACTATCATATGGCTGACCGCTACCACAGAATAAACAGTAATTAGGTAATTCAAAGTTGGTCCCTCAAGTGAAAGTTGTTCAGTTTGATGGTCTGAAGCACTTCCTTAAGTACCTATGTGTAGCGCATTTAGTTTAACACCCTGTATACTGTGCATCCAAACCTAATTACTGTTTATTCTGTGGTAGCGGTCAGCCATATGATAGTCAACACCAATCTTCTGTAATGGTCCAATTCAAATTAGCTACCAGAATATTCAGAGTCATAAATATAATTATTATGATAACTAGATAACGGTATATGTAGATAACTAGATACAAACATAACAAGAGTCTGGCCTCGGTTACAAATATTCATTTTCAGCATACCTACATAATACATGTATTTATGTAGGTATTTGATTCCTTTGAGTCTCATATTAAAAATGTTATTTTATAGAAAATGTCAATAGCTAATTAGCTGCTCTATACCCTAATGTATGAAACAGCTGATTTTCTTTGTCGCCATTTCGATGTTGGTCCCACAGAAAATAGCCCAGTCATTTTACGGTTTGAGCCGGGACTAATTACTAATTGCATTTTTTTCGCTATAATATTGAAGAGCCAATTTGAGCTTAAAATAAAAAAAAATTACGTCAGCAACAGCTCCAATTTTAAAATATAGATATTATCTCGTTCTAAAAAAAACCTGATGATAAATTTTTTTTGCACATGTTTAAGGCTTTACCGTCATACATACTTCAAACATGGTGTAATGTAAATATTTGTGTCTACTTAGAAGGTTTAGAAAAATACATTCGTATTTTCTAATAAATACCTCATTTTTTATATTGTAATGTCTATTTTATTGATAAAAAATAATGTATATTGTTAAATCTATTTCAAATGAGTGCATTGGTATTAATATTATTAATTTAAAAGCCTTCTGGGACACACAATTTTGATTTCTATGTTGCGTAGCAAATTTTTTTTTAATTTAGTTTAGGATAGTATTTTTGTCACTAAATGGTGCCGGTTACAGTTTAAAAGTCCAATTAATAATTACTCCCTACCCAGCCTATCAGAACTCCGTAAAAGAGGGGGATATGTCTGACCAATTTTCGATCAGGATCAGGGTGACGTCGCGGTCCTGACGCGAGTTTAAATTTTTTTACCTACGAATAAGAATTTATAGAAATGTAAATCAAGCTCAAATAACTGGCCAAGTGCGTGTCGGACCACGCGCAGGATAGGGTTCCGTAGTTGCCCGTCACAATATAATTCTTGTTTTATGCTACGGTTTAAAAAGTACATTTTATAAGTTGATCGACTATTCAAATTACTCGTAAGCTTGTAAAAGCTACTTAACCGTGATAGTTTTCCTTTTAAATTCGTTATATAGGTATGCTATTGCCGTGAATTTTTTTACATCTCCAACTACAAACGTTTAGCTGGGAGAGGGGGGGGGGGGACACTTAACTCTAACCAAAATTTTCGCTATAAATTTTAATATTTCGCAACATGGTATAGATGAGAAAAAAAATGTCATCCCCACTTCGCGAGTCGTTTTAAAAAAAATATTTTTCAAGATTTTATTTTACCACTTTGTCGGCGTGATTAATATTATGTATTCCCATGCCAAATTGTAGCTTTCTAGTACTAAGGAGCTAAGCTGCGGACAGACGGACGGACGGACGGACAGACGGACGGACATGGCGAAACTATAAGATTCCTTGTTTACTTCGGAACCCTAAAAATGGCACCAAAAAAAGTACACAGTGTTCTTTTGTTCTTTAAAAACTCTACCTTGTCGCCAAAACTCATACAACTTGTCATTTTTCAAGAGGTGCGAAAAATTATGTTGTAGAGTTATTCTTCTATAGTTATTAAAATTATGGTGTAGAGTTATTCTTCTATAGTTATTAAAAGTATGTTGTACAGTTATTTAAATTATGTTGCAGAGTTATCTTCTATAGTTATTCTTATTCGTAATTTTTTACCCATTTCAAAAAGTGCACAACGCCGCTAAAGAAGTTTTCACTTTAAAAAAGGCTACGTCATGTGTTTTCATCAATTTCACATGACTTGGAAGAACTGTAATTTTCCAAACTACGTCATCTGATTGATTACAAAAAACGTTATCATAAAGATTACAACTAGAAACAGGAAAGGTGGCTTAAATTATCAATAGACTTATGATTAGTTTAACGACTAGCTATCGCCCGGGACTTTGTTTGCCTAAACCGCGACAAACAGAGGGGTCAGATGCATAGCATATGCTCACGACTATATTCCCCGAGGGGGTAGTCAGAGATATTCTGAAACTTCAGAACATCCACGTTTCACTAGTAGTACCAAAACTAGTCCAGTGTGACGGGGAGTGAGCCCGTCACCACTTGTGATGGACAGTGGGCACAATACATGCCTCGAAATTGAAGCATGCAGGTTTCCTCACGATGTTTTCCTTCACCGAAAAGCCGGTGGTGTTACAAATCGTACATAAATTCCGAAAAACTCATTGGTACGAGTCGGCCTGGACGGGGATCGAAGCATCGCCTCCTGCACGGCAGGCAAGGTTACTCGCCACTGGACCACCACGGCTTTCAGATGTGACGAGGTCAGATGCAATAACATATAGTGGCTCTCGCCCTTAGCGGCGAAGACTGGAACCCTCCAGTCGTCCAGCCTCCTTCCGATTTCGCTATACACTGTGATTACAGAATGCATTTCCTATCTTGGGATTTTAAAATTTATGCAACTCTATCTACAACTTCTGCTTTTTTTTTTTAATGAGTGTTTTCCGAGGGCAGTAAAATAAACAATTTCGTAAGTCTTAGAATTTTATTTGTTGAAAAATATTGCCTAGAGGGCGGCAAATAGGTACTCTACAGCCTACGCCCCCCTTTTAAAAGTATAAATCCGGGGCTGGCTACACGGAAAATCTGAATGATAGTGGTAGGAAATTATTGGGAATACCATTCATCAAAGAAGTTGGGCAGATTTGGACCCAGCCATTTTTACGAAAACTAAAAGGTCTTCAGGACGGCGGTCATAATTATTATAAACAGAAAAAATTAAGGCATTTTTTAAAAATACTTCCACATCTCCAGAAGTCCGGATTCAAAAGTAGAAATTACAAGTAAAATAGACAAATCATCCAAAAAGCAGTAGCCAAACGCTACCACGACAGCAATTTTCATCTAATATTATCACTGAGGTATTTTTTGGTCGTTACGGAATGTATTTGGCTTGGTTGAACTGATAGTTCGTGATTTCGTTTTCTTCCATTATCATAATATTATATGATTATCGTGAATTTTCATTAAAATAAACATAATGAATCCAAAGAAAATTGAATGGACTATCTAATAAGAAAGATAATGACTTTCACACACTTGCTACAAAAGGTATCATAAGAAGAATACCTTTCCCCTAACTTTTACAGGCTACAACCAATTTACTTTTTTGTTAGTTTTGTTTCACTCTACACGTATTACTAAGTTTCATTCATGTACGGGACCTCTAAGTCTGGGTCTCAAATTACAGGGCCGGCCGCCAAAATTCTTTAAGACGCAAGTTACTCGATTTTTAGGCTTAACTAGATTAATACTGCGTATTTATCTATTAATTCCTATGTTTATCAATTTAATCTCTCTGCCTAAGAATTAAAAAGTAATTAGCATTAAATTTAGATTGTTAACAGAATGGGTGTGTGGAGTGTCGTGTTTTTGGTAGCCGTTGCTGGCTTTTCGGTAATTGATTTTAATTATGTTAAATAGTTTTTAACCGGGATTTCCTCTGCCAAGAATAGATGGTGTCCGTCCTGTCTAATCCCAGTATAATTTCGTGTAAAAACATAACACAGTAGGGGCACAGTATAAGAAAGAGTATCAATTCCTACATACAGTACGGAGACTTCCTTCCCACCAACTTTTTACCTCACCCCCTCTATCGCCCTCTCGGCAGTTACCAATGTTAAGCAAATGCGTATTCCTTTCTCGTTTGCACTCACTCTGTATTGCACATGCTTACCTCATCTTTGAAATTTTTCCACTTAGTATGAGAACCTGTGATGTCCTTGCCTGCGTCAGTATTTCCGAGCACTTACAACCCGAGTGAATAGGCATCTTCTGGGTAAGCTCGCTACATCTTCGACCCCATCTTTGTCCTGAGGATTGGATTGAGGTCAAGGGCAAACCCATCAGTAATAAAAAAAAGATGACAGTTAAGTGTCCAAGGTGTGGTAGGTATTCATGTAGGACCAAGTCTTGGAACCGGTGCCAAAAGTACTGGCTCTGTACCTATCGGTCCTTAGCGGTACCTGCCATTTCGGTACCTGGGTACCGGTTACAGGCCTGTACCTGTACTACGCCTGACAAGTACCGGTGCCCAATTCTACCAGTCTCGTAATACCGATATTGATAAGAAAGTAATAACTAATAAGTACGGGTCTCAGGTGCCGGTACCAATTTACCTACGGGTAAGACATCTGGTACCGGTATGACACCAAGGCCATAATGGTAGATACCACCGGTTCCCAAAAATACTGGCATTTCAAGCCCTATCCTTACACAGGCAGCGTCCGAACGAGCTGTGTATAAACGAAATCAGATCATATTTTCAATAGGCATAGGCATAGGCATATGCTCTCGACTATATTCCCGGAGGGGGTAGTCAGAGATATTCTGAAACCTCAGAACATCCACGTTTCACTAGTACCATAATTCTGTCCTGTGTTGACGGGGAGTGAGCCCGTCGCCACTTCTAATGGACAGTGGGTACAATACATGTCTCGAAATTGAAACATGCAGGTTTCCTCACGATGTTTTCCTTCACCGAAAAGCCAGTGGTGTTACAAATCGTACATAAATTCCGAAAAACTCATTGGTACGAGTCGACCTGGACGGGGATCGAACCATCGCCTCCTGCACGGCAGGCAAGGTTACTCGCCACTGGACCACCACGGCTATATATTTTCAATAATAACTAATTAAAGTAGGGATGCAACGATTGCGAAGCGGTGCATCGTTTTGCATCTGTAATCGTAATAATCACGATTAATATAACGATGCAATGCACCGTAGTAAGAATCGTACGATTATTAAATCGAATTGAAAACGTCAATCGGATTGCACTTGTTGACAAATACCAGACTTGAATACTAGATACTTGAGCCAAAAAACAACATTTTAAAAAATCTGATCTCTCACTGCCATTTTAGCTCGTTTGGAGCTAAATCTGGTTTATTATGTCAGATTTGACTTTCATTTTATTTTATTTTTAAATTCAACTGATTCCTATGATTTGATTATCGGTTTAAAGTGAGAAATTAATTTTTGTTCTCGCTATATCCCGTCCACATTTTAAGAAATTAATCTCACACGTAAATCGGACGAGATATCGCTTGATTAACGAGATTGTACAGAATCATGTTCCATATTGTGTTTTTCAAAGCAAATTGTCCTCTACGCATCCAAAAATTAGAATCCTGACCAAGTGAGCCTTTGACTTCGATCTTAAATTAGTAGAAAAAATAATAACAAAATCATGGAATATTTTTTTAATTATTTATCTTTCATTGAAATGCAAAGAAAGTATAATCTCAACTAAATTTGTTTAAATAATCGTAATGCATCGGCTATCGTAATAAATACCGATTAATATCGTAATCGTAATCGTAATGGCCGAATCGTTGCATCCCTAATTTCATTGAAATGTTTTAAAAATTGATATCATTTTGGCATCCTTCTAAACTGGGTCTACCATCAAACTGTACAACTTTTACTAAAGGAGCAAACCGATCGTAGCAAGAAAAAATCTCCTATCAAAACAACATCTTAGATTTGCCTTGTTGAATAGGCGTGTAATTTCCCAAGACCTTATTTTTCTAAGTCATCTATGAATTCCAGGTGAATGCCGATAGCTCGGCAGTCTTCCCCGAAGAAGCCAGAGGTAAGTAGATACCTAATTAATTTTGTCAACCCAACAATGCCAGATTAATTCTGGGAAAACGTCTTCGATTCCATGATTATCTATTTCGTATATAAGGCCCTTCTTAATATGCTGACACTTTTTTAAGGGGATGATCAGACCGTCAAACTGAACAACTTTCTCTATCTATCGCACCAACATCGAAATCGCGAAAAAAAATCTGCTCTTCCATACAAAACTGCAAACTTACTTGAGCCAAATGTATGGGACAGCTGATTTTTTTTCGCGATTTCGATGTTGGTCCCATAGAGAATGTTGATCAGAGTGATGGTCTGATCGTTCCCTTAAAAAAGTGTCAGCATATTAAGAAGCACCCTGTATATGAAGTTTTCCTTGAGGGGGGAACTAGCTTTTCTTTATGATTTTTGATTTCTTATAATCGACCCCAACTACAGCAACTACTTTTTACAAAACCAATCACGAACGCAGGACCTTTTACCCGACTGCGCGACGCAAAGTAGGGTAATGGTGTGTAAAACAAAGAAGGTGCACTCTTTTGTCCTTACTAAATCAGATGGTGAGGAAAACCAGTAAGATCAGAGAAAGGGTGATATTGTGGCTGTGACCGGTAGTTACAGAGTGTAGGCATCAAAGATGTTGGTGATACCTATAAAATATTTTGTAACCATAGAAGTTGTAGTATCTACAGGGTGTAACAAAGCACCCTAATAATACTTAAGGGGGTGCTTCAGACCATCAATCTGAACAACTTTCACTATGAAGCCAACGTCGAGAAAAAATAAAAAAAATCTGCCGTGTAAAAACATTTGAGTCTAGACGGAACTGCAGTTTTGTATGAAGGAGCGGTTTTTTTTTCGCGATTTCGATGTTGGCTCCATAGTGAAAGTTATTCAGTTTGATGGTTTGAAGCACCCTTAAGAATTACTAGGGTGTTTTGTTACACCCTGTATATCAAAAAGGAAACTAAAAGCTAATCAGAAAAGATGGTGCTTTATGTATCTATTTATTTACGGCGCTCAAGATAAAGACACTACTACATTTATAATGTCCGCCACTATAAACCTCTACCCGCACATTCGAACTTCGCAGTTGCGTGAACGTTTTCGTTCCAATGTCAACTCTATTGCAATGAAGTGCGGACCGAACAAGTGGCGATATATTGAACATCGAAAGTCCAGGTACAGGACCTGCATCGCGATATAGAAGTTCTAAATACAAATTCCAAATAGGCCGTTTCTAGACAACACTCTTAAAACTTCCTCCAAATCCCAACAGGTGGCTCCAGGATAGTATCAGGATGGGAGGCAGAGGAAGGCCAGATCCCCTTCCAGTTTTCCCTTCGTATGGTTAACGGAGTTGGCACCGTGTCGTCATGTGGTGGATCCGTCATCCATCCTGAATGGGGTCTAACTGCTGCCCATTGTACTGCTGGGTAAGTATCGGAATCTGCGAAGTTTCCCAATGAAAGGTTGAACCTATATCTGAAGACTAAATGTAGCAGATTCTACAGCAGAACTACACAAAGTTGAATGGAAGCTGCGACCAAATATACTTGATCGAAGAATGGAAGCGAGATTGTGGCTACCGCCTTCTTTTCCGAAATAGGTCCACCACTTATTCCCAGAAGTAGGGTAAAACAGGATCAACAGCGGCGACCACTAACAAACACTGTACAATGAACTCCAGCTAGCCTGGGAGCTGACTTTAATCTGTCTTAGAACCCGAAAATAATTTAATGATTGAAGATAAGAGGAGTAGACATAATACCAAATTATCCGACTGGAGCAATGCATTGGATGGACCATTTCAATTGTGCCTTCTTTCCCTGCTTACAAACATTCTTTAAAAATATGTATGGATAATTTATCAAATCCTTTTTTACCAGGCGCGTCACATTCGTCATTCGCGCCGGCACCGTCAACCTGACGCGCCCAGACACTATTTTTGAGACCTCTGAGTTCTACAACCATCCCAGATACAACAACAACTTGCCATCAGTCGTCCAGCCTGATGATATCTCCCTACTCAGGTTCAACAGGGTTCTGACATTAAATGGTAAGTTCCAACCTTCGACATTTAAAATAAGAGTACAATAATAGGTACTATCCATTACACCCTATCATCTACACGACTTAATTCAAAGACGACTCTGAAGACTGAGTACAAACTAAGTAATCAAATCACTATCACTTCCACTATCTGGCATAGTTCGTCCAATTACAGACCGCGCAACGAAACATGAGCGATGACCTTGAATGCGCAGCAAATCAAATTCGGGTCTATTGGGCGGTGGGAAGCGGGATGCGGCCGACACGCGAAGGCCATTGGCCGATCAGTTGCCTTTTACGTCATCAACCTGCGCGCCAATCTCAAAATCGTTTAGTCTTAAAATGTCCCTTTCCCAAAATGTTCCCAAAGTTTCAAATTTTCCCTTTCCCAGAATCCCTACCAGCGCTCATGATTAGTTGCGCGACCTGGATTGCGATTTTTGAACATCATACTAGCAACTCGGCAGTAGAAAATGTCAAAATTACCATGGAGATTATGTATCTTTCTACTGCCGATTAACTTTATGGCCGATTCGCTCGTATGATGTTCAAAAATCACACTCCTGTACACATTGTTGAATTTAGGGTTTCCTTGCGGTGCGGTGCCTGCCAAGATATTTCAAGGTGTCGTGATACAGGCACCGGTTTCAAGAATAAACATTATCAGCCTCCGTCCTTCTCAATACTATGTTGCCTGCCTTATGTGGATTGGTCTCATTAACGTATTATAAAAGTCAATGATTGATAGTAGTACAATGATAGTGAAATTGCAGACAAAATTCAGCCAATCAGGATGCAAAGTTCAGCTGATATGAACAAGAATTACGATGGAAAGAGGTTGATAGCTAGTGGATGGGGTCGCACCTGGACGAATGGTAAGTTTTTAACGGTATATAGTAGGTATACTTTTCTTTTAAATGGGTCTGGGTTTTGATGATTACGAAACCAAAGCTGGAAGCTAGAAATCTGTTACTCATGAAGAGGTCAAGAAAGTTGACGATGATACAGTGCCAATGCCCTGGAAATAGAGTTTCAGTGGACGAAAGTCCACCAGAAATATCGACGTTTGACACGCCATATTTATGATCATTAAAATTGCTTAAAGTAAACCTTGCTGGTATGCATGCATAGGTATGCTCAAGACTTTATAACCCGAGGGGGTAGTCAGAGATATTCTGAAGCCTCAGAACATCCAAGTTTCACTATTAATACCGAAACTATGTCCAGTTTAAAGGGGAGTGATCTTGTCGCCACTTCTATTGGTCATGCCTCTAAATTGAAGCATGTAGGTTTTCTCACGATGTTTTCCTTCACCGAAAAGCCAGCGATGTTAGGTCGACCTGGACGGGGATCAAACCATCGCCTCCTGCACGACCCACAACGACTTCTTGCATCCGGGTATTAAGTGCAGCAAAGTTTCTGTCCACCTCGAACGGAATATGTTCGTGAGTTATGAAATTAATATGAAATAACTAGCTAGGTGTAATAGCTGAAATCCGATCTTCAAGGTAATGCTCCCGAGAACCTCAACTGGGTATACCTCATGGGAGAATCGAACGATAACTGCAGGTTCGCTTATGGATTCAGTAGCATCATCCAGGACTCCACCATCTGCGCTAACGGGTACAACGTCTCCAGCCAGTCCACTTGCCAGGTGAGTGTAGCCAAAATTATTATTATTGTTGGTCAAAGGTCTACCCCACAGCTTTTCCACCCTTTTGTATCCCCTGCTAACATTTTCCAGTCTGCTTAGTGAAATAGAATAGAACACCGGCAACAAACATCGATAGCACTTCAAAAGAAACTCCAGGGCAGCCAAAACGGGTCATTCTTCTTCTGTTGATGGTGTTATTGAGTTTGACTTGCTATCGTGATAATGTGGTTAGCTAATCAGCGTTAGATGCTTGCTTAATCTTCTCACTCAAGCCAAATGACATCATGAGCCAATCAAATAATCGTGCTAGTGGACAATCTTTGGGACACATTAGGCGAGCGCGTCACTTGATCATTTTGTGCGCTCTTGGCCCCTCAAAGACAAAGCTTGTAGGAGCGCACAAAATGATCTCGTGATGCGCTCGCTCAATGTCTCTCATAGATTTTCCACGTGATTGTTTCTAAGCTTTCACTCCTTGTCCGTGGGGCTCAAGCTCCACCAATAGCAACTTTCACTTGCTGTTCCTTTCAGCGTTTATGTAGCTGGTATCTTTAGCTTTTTCATATGTGCAGGGAGACAGCGGAGGCCCCCTCTTCATTGTCGACGACGACGGCGGCATCACTCAAGTCGGTGTCAGCTCCTTTGTCTCAGCTCAGGGCTGCCACGTACCTATCCCTGCAGGTAAGAAAATCATTTTGTTCTTTTTTTACTTTATCTAAAGTCAATTTAATCACGCCCAAAGAACTAAGATGCCAAGTGACAGAACTTTAATAGCTCCTTCATAGAAATATACAACTTAATCGAAAAAGATCGAGGAATCTGACCCTCAAACCGTCTCAAAAATAAATTCTGGATTTACAACTGCTCGCATAGTTTTAGTGGGTCATTTGACACCAAACCCAATGTTTTATGTTGGGTATAATACCTAAGCTTTATAATGGTCAACGTCAATTTATATGATTTGATTACTTTTACGTCTGCTGTCATGCTGTGTGATAACATGAATAACTTACGTCTTAACAGGTTTCATCAGACCAGGACATTACCACGACTGGTACCAAGAAGTCACTGGTATCGACTTCGATGGCGAGCTCGAACCATCTACCCCTACTCCCGAAGAAGTGATCACTGTGACACAACCGGAACCAACTCCAACTCCTGAAGAAGTGATCACTGTGGGACCACCGGAAACAACTACAACTCCTGAAGAAGTGATCACTGTGGGACCACCGGAAACAACTACAACTCCTGAAGAAGTGATCACTGTGGGACCACTGGAAACAACTACAACTCCTGAAGAAGTGATCACTGTGGGAACACCGGAAACTACTCCAGCTCCTGAAGAAGTAGTCACCGAAGAACCAGAGAGCTCGGAGAGTTCAGAGAGCTCAGAAGAAAGCAGCAGTCAAGAAAGCAGCAGTGAAGAAAATAGCAATGAGGAAGAATCCGAGGAGACAATTGAAGGTACTACCCCTGAGGCTACTGAAGAGTAAACTGAAGGAACCACCATCAGTTAGTAAGAATGTTAGAATACATTGTCAAAGATAGGCTAAAGAATTACTAATGAAATAGTATTGGGGATCAATAAAAATTTAATTTATTGACACTTTGGAATTTTCTTTGGCTTACTTGACGTACAAGGAACATATGTACTGTTGACGTAGGTCTACCATAAAGTACTCTTTGGGTCTACCTCAGCTCTACCTACACCATTAATAATGTTTGTTTATGGGATATAAATTATGACCTACACTAATATTAGGTACTGTAGAGATGGTATGATTTAGATGGTATATCACGGGGTTTAGTACTAGCCACTAATGCTATTAAAACTTTACCTAATGGGGTACCTGGGGGGTATGAAGTTGGGGGTAATTACCTAATCTCTGGAACTACTGAACGGATCTAAAAATTACAGTGTAAACTCCATGTAACACCTCCCAATATAACGTCAAACTTCCCAAAACGTCGAAATTACTGGACTTTGGTTGGTTTACCTTGTTATACATACATTGATACCCTCTATGTATCGTCGCGTCAACTCTAAATACCGTACACCACAGACCTGTCTGTGGCGTCAACAACACTACAATAAACATTATTTTTAAGTCAGTTTCAAAAAGCTTTGTAATTTGCCGAAACTGATAAGCCGCAGCTCGACTGTCGGCATCGTAAGTACGGAATTACCGGAGATTTAAGAAATGCGTTCTTTTGTTTGTTATTAATTAGCCTTGCACGTGTTTGGCTCGATTGCTAGACTGTCGTTAGGTTGTTATTATGGGTTGTACCATATTCTTAGTTGCTAACTTTACAATTGTGAACATGGCGAGTAAGAGAAAGTCTTTGTGTGTTGACGAAAAAGTTTTATTAATACGCGCGATACAGAAGGGAAAGAAGTTAAGTGATGTTGGAATACGCTTTGGATTCATTACATAGGTACTTTACGCAATAATGTTATGTGAAATTGGGCGTCATGTTTTTGTAAATTATACTTTATTAGTAATAGATATTATAAGAGTGTAAAATTATGTGGATTTTTCTATGTTCCATTTAACGTCTTCTCTTTATAACGCCATAATAGACTCAGTCCCTTAAGCGTCACTATATAGAGTTTACACTGTATTTCACAAAAATAGAAAACTTGTAAAACTCCCTACCTATCTTATCCTATCTTATGAACTAAACTCGGACTACTTTAAATATCCTGGTATACGGCTCCACCAAGATGTAATGAATCCTAAACCTAAACCTATCCTACTTAAAGCACTAGATTGTAATAGATTCCTAACTAACCGAACCTAACCTAACGGATGACTTAAACTAATTTGCCTAACTAAATAAAGGTTGTAAATCTACTATGAACTAACTTAATTATGATTTTTTTTTTTTTTGAGTTGAAGATGTTGTTTTGGCCAATCGTGATCTCTAGTGGATAGAACTAACATTGTGAACCGCCTAACAGTAACCTAGGTTGCAACAGACTCGAGGTTTATCTAGTATTCTATTAAACAGTGACAAGGGAATACCTAACTTAATATCAACATAGTTTTAACAATCATACCTAACTTAGCCTATCCTACTTAACCTAATGATAAGTAAAACCTGATCCTATTATAATAAGCCTAACCAAAGTACTACTTCATGATAACGGACTTAAATTTTCCCTTGAACTTAGATCTAAAATTTAACCTAGGAATTGGCTAAAAGATGTGATCGTCTAGGAACCCACATTGCTTAGCAACAACTCAGATTCGTTTAGAAGGACTTAGAGACCTAGATCTTATCTGTAATGAACCTAGAAATAAACCTAACCTGAATAAACTCTTTCCTAAACAGTAAAATTATACAGGGTGTAAATTTTAAATTAATTAAATGTTATAAGAAAATGGTAAGCATATCTTGATTAGTTAACATTGTGATTGTTTTTATGGGGACACCCCAACCTAGTTAGTGAGGTCGGTTACAAGGAGTAATGGAGAACGATTATTATACTCTTATATTATAAATACCATGATTTTGTACCATGATTAGTTAAGACATTGATATTTTCAGCTTTATCTTAAGTGTAACGTCTCCAATCATCTTAGTATGGAGATTAGCTACGGGTTGCTCTTTGCTCACCCAAAGACAAACCAAAACTATCAGAACCTCAAGTTGACTTTTCCAAGAGGATTATTTGTTATATTAATAATTATAATTCTCATAAAATTAGTACCCTTTTAGTACCTTGTAAAATTTTAAAATACAAAATCCTTCTCAAATACTTCTTTCGGATAGGGTATGACCTCAAAAAGACTCTACCACCACGTCACTAGGGGTCCTAACTGCAGAGAAGATGTGGCCAGAAACTCTACAGTGATATCTTCAAAATTCAGTAAGTATGAGTAAGTATTTAAAATAAAGAGGACAGGAGAATTTACTTTCATTCATTAGTCTTTGTCAGTTTGTTATAGTCTATAAGACAACTGGGATAAAAATAGAAAATATTCTATGAAACTTAAACAAGTTGATTTGGTTTTTCTTTCCTAATAGTATGCTTAACATTCTCTATTAACAAGTCATCAGCTTTGATGTAAAATTCATACTAATTATTCTTAACATAGTACCATTCTTTCATGAAACCAATATTGTAAATAAGATATTATCAGCTAAACTAATATGCTCCATCTAATTGCACAAGTATAGGAAATATGATTTCCCTATGAAAACTATCATCAATCCCTCCCAATAATCTAGAAAAGTTACCTATCCTATCCTATTTCTAAAATAAAACGCGGACTTTAAAATCTAACCAATGTCTAAAATATTCCTATTCTAAAGAAGTTTCCCTAGTGTTAAGATAACCCCGGTGTAAGGGCATCTACAAAGCTAGGGGCAGACCCCACATTTACATTTAATCGTGTAGTTGTGTAATGTAGGTTTTCCCGTGTTGTCTAGGGAAAAACCTTCTAAATAGCTAAATTAGGTGTGCGAGTAAGTCAACTCTTGTGTTCCTAGTACCTATGGACTTGTGTTTTATGGGAACTCCGTGCGGCCGAAGCTTAGAGATCAGGAGTCCCCAAGGTGAGTTATATAAGTGTGTGAAATATATAAATAAGGGGACTGAATTTTGCACCCCAGAAACAAAGTACTTGGCTCCCTAAAGAACATCCTCCTCTTGAACGGTGGATTACCAAGCAGCATTTGGCCCAGGTTACAAAACTCAGGTGGCTAAAGATCGCTATGTAGGTAAAAAACGATCGCCGGCGCACCACAAAGCCAGGCTATGAAAATGGAAGTTATTGACACTTTCACAGTATAGCACTGCTAGTCGTGAAAGCACCAAAAACCCACGATACTTCATCGTGTACCAAAAGATTCCTCGAGCTCACAATTTAAATATTAACTCCCCAATAAATGAAATTAACAAATGATTAAAAATATGAAACTCCCAGAATTTAACCCAAAAATCAATAAAGAAAGCTTACTACTTCCCCTTAAATTACTTTACAATTATCCCAAATTATAAACAAAACCTCCCAAAAATACTTAGAAAATTTAACTAAAATCAAAACGCAAACCGGCAGCGAGACAGTGAGCTCTCAGAATAAAGTTGAAGAATGCCTCGATCTCCTATCGCTCCCGCCTATTTATACTCTTTCCATGACGGTAAAAACGTCGCTGACCTCGGTGAACCCAACGATGACCATGAAGCCACAAACGTGGACGATGACAATGATGGTGAAATTTCGCTATACAAAATTGATCTCTATCTTAATGAAAATAAGGTTGAGTCCAGTTATTCCTGATGATATTTACTTAATAAAAGATATGACCTCTATGTCTATAGAAATAAAGTTGCTCAGATTTGCCTAATTCGTTCAAATTGCGAACAATTTAAATTGATCCTTAACTTCTTAAATATAAAGCTTTCTTTCAACCTACTAATTTTTCCCTTCAATTCATACAAAAATACGTCTCCTTATATGGTGATCTTGTGTTCCCTCACTACCCTTCCAAATGAAAAAGCTATTTTCACTATTCCCGACATTAACCTCTATTTACTTTTCATTAAAGATGAATTTCATTTGTACTACTATCCATAATTTTAGTTTCTTAATTAAATAGTCTTACAGCCCGATGCGCAGACTACCTATAGTACAAACTTATTCAATTAAGCTTTCTTCCCCTTGACATAAGATTCATTTTTAGCTAGCGAAATCCTCCTCGCGCCAATTTTTACTCCTTGCATTTTTAACTTTTCCGCGCAGCGTCCCCAAGCTATCTTGCCAACCATTGTGGTTCGCTCTCATTAGAACCTATTATCAACTACGCATGCGTCAGATGTATCAGCTGTTTTCTGCTAACTCGTATTTTCGCCATTGTTTTGCCCTTTTTTTTTAAGATGCTTGATTTATATTACCATTTTTAATAATGAAAGTAATTTTCTAATGAAATATTAGTTAATTATGTCTGAAATATCGAATTCTTCCTCTATTTTTTAAAATAATTCGAATGAAATGAATTCCCTCTCTCAAAAGCTAGTTAACATTATTATTTGAGCTTTAAATAAAACTTCTAATTTCGAGTTTTGCTAAGTTTTAACAGTAGTTATTTTATAATTATGGTTCTATTGTTTGAAGCAATATATTAAGATGTGTCTGATGACTAGAGAGTAGCCTATTCTTTACTGGTGACTACCTAAACCAGTACATTTCTTCCCCCAAAATTTACGCAGATAAAAATCAGATCAAACAGGAGTGATTTTAGAATCTCACTCGCTGATCAGATTGGTTCGGATTTCAATCGGAGCTAAATTTTCCTTAACTTAAAATAGTAACAAAAAAATAGTTTATTAATATTCTTCCTTGAAATGTTCTCAGTGTGGTGTGTATTTAAACCGCACAAATACCAATCATAAGAGAAATAACTTTTAGTGATTCAACATAAGTATCAATTAATGCCCAAAAATTAGCTTCAGCCTACTTCGTCAGTTCTGACTAGGGATCGTATTTGTGAGATACAACAATCCTGTGATAACAAACCAGACATTCCATTACCGATCTCTTTCTATGCGAAATTGAGTATATGGGTGCCCGATAAGTCCCCGTTTCCCTAACTAATTTAACAGCCTCCAAAAATATCTGTGCACCAATTAACATAACTCACACTAAACTCTCTCCCGTCTCACAACCAATAAAAGCACGGAGAATGTAGAGTGTTCTCGTATTTGCATATCCTACCAGTGGAGTAAAAGCCTTCTTGTGGACAGTATTTTCTACTGTAACTTATTAATAATCTTAATCATCGTCCCAGCCATTAAAAACAACTGTCGCGACAACTAAAACCCTCCTAACAGATCTACACAAGAAATCTTTTTGTATGGTGTAATGTGTCCAAGACAGAATACAAATAACCTAATTTTCATGTCCCTGATTTCTGCTAATTCCAAAAGGCCCACTTTCTTCATACTGATAAGTTTTTTTTTTTTATTAATATAATATAATATATAATATGGTATAAAGATTTTAATGTCTCATAAACATTCTGCTTGTCAACATACTTTTTTTTTCCCACATTCATCTCTTTTGCATTACAATCAAAACCCCAATGAAATCAACAGATCATTGACACGAAAGGTAAAAGAAATATAATTTATCCTGAACAAGATATCTTTACATTGTAAAGAGGTTCTAAATCAAATTATTATAAATGATTCAAATGTAGGATTCAAATACCTTTTGAAATTCGAACATTTGCTTTCCCCATTCCCAATTATTCTAATAATTAATTACTCTAGTCACCATCAATCACATATTACTTCAATCTTTATGTTCAATAATGCTTAAGTTAAAATTTTATTTATTATTGTTTACTAATAAAATTCTTTCACGAATCTAACTTATTTGAGTCTGATCTTTTGACAGTTCAACTTAATTTTCTACAAGGCAAGTGGAATCAGCCTTACAGCCAACTCTTCTGCGATTTTTCGTTTCTTTATGGTTGAATATTTATTTTAATTTTATTTAATCGAAGTTCTAGGTTTTATTATTATTTTAATTATTAAATTAAGGTTTTATTTTAATTATTGTTTTTATTCGAAAAGATAATAAAATCGCGACCCCACCGTAGCTATCCTTAACATTTGTCCTTTAGTTGAATGTTTAACCTTAACCTAACCTATTGTGTAAATAATCCTATTAGCAGTGAAATTCTCTAAAAGTCACGATATTCCTTGGTCACGCAACAACCCCATGTCTCGGCAATCTGACAGTAATAATATAAAATATATTATAATAGTAGGTATAAATAAGAATACCCCAAAATAATAAATTTTAAAATGTACATAGTAATTAAGGACACCAGAGGCAAGCGCATCACACCTTTGAGTTTGCTTCACTTGGTAATATTTTTTTTTCAAAATAGTACAATTAACCGGTAACCTAAAAATCATTATAATTAGGAAAATCTGACATCTCTCACTAAACATGTTCTCTTCCTAAATAACCTAGGTACTGCCTGAAAGACGCACTTCCCCCCTATCCATAATTTTTTTTCCCAATAAAATAAGTGTCACCTCAACCCTCCTGTATTTTACCAAGCTCAAACCCGACTTTGACTCTTGATAGCAGCTTATTCTAATTAATGTTTAGTCTTCGGAACCCTTGAAACTTGAAGCACCTACATACATTCCTCCTGATTACAATTAATTCTAACTTACTTCTATAACATAAAACATATTCATACTTAAATGTTGTCAACCTATCAACTACCCTATATGACAACTCCACAATTTTCTCTGCCTAAATGTTATGACTCGCAGACTGAAAAGTCCGGAAAACGCTTCCCCCCCTATCTTCGACTCCTTACGCACGATTGACCATTAGATGTATCTAACGTAACTACTTAAACATTAACATATATCTAAAAGTATATTTATTATAACGAGCTAGTACTAAATCAAACGCACAAAATTACTAGACTAATTATTTTTTGTATTTTATTTCAACCCCATCTATTACCGGAAGTGTGCTAACACAATAGTGTATGAAAACCTAATATTATTAGTGACTCATGTCAAGAGATACATGATACTACAGACTTCCATTGGCCGTCAACATACGCGAGTGATAGAACCCCGAACCAATACTTAAGTCTAGAGAACCCTACAATAGGATTAATTTTAAAACTAACAATAACTAAAAAGCCGTAATAACTCGCATTCTGGTTCAATCAGGTAACTTGTAGTAACTATCAAATACCTGTCTTTAAGGAGCTTTTTATTTTATTTTATTTATTATTATTTAATCTAACAAATAACAACTCTAAAGATATAGTGCAGACCTCCAACTGGATCCAAGTTGACTCAGCTTCAATTTCATCACTCATTCTACTGATAACTACTTCATTCCATATGAACGACCTTCACTAGTGCGACTGAATGACAAATAGCACGCCTAAACCATTCTTGTACCTATCCTTTACTTGTTAGATAAAGGCCCTTTTTTTTTTTCCCAATTCACCGACCATACTTTGCAGATAAAAACAGAGACAATACAAACATGTATGAAAATATGCTTCCCTCTTTTCAACTTATATAGACCCTACAAACTAACCTCGTCCCTCGTCAACATCACAAACTACGCATACACACAAAAAGAAAAACCATTACAGCCACTCTCCCACTCACTCACTAAGTCCAATGTATAATCCCGTCCCACTCTCACAATCATTAACATTCCAAATCCTTCTATAATCTTCCTTTTCCTATGCCTATCCTATAACTATACCACAGTATAAGAAAGAGTATCTATTACTACATACAGTAGGGACACTCCCTTCCTTCCTACAACTTTTCACCTCATCTCTCTCTGGTTACCTCGCACTAGCTACTTGTTACCTACGAAGAAGACCTAAGGTTCAATTTCTTTGATTTCGCATGTGCTGACGTCATCCTGTCAACCCCAAATTCCTGTACGCAGTGTCCGGGCTGTGATTATACTATACTATGTATTATTTACTGACAGTTATCATAAAACTTTCTGCTATCACTTTTGTTTCAGGTTGCACCTGCCCATTTTAATTAAGTTTTACTTTATACAATTTTCCCTGAAATCCTACTTTTGAAGTTTTGAAGTACTTGGTATAAAAACTCTTCAAAAAGAAGAATCCTATATGAGTTCATTCTACTTTTGTTCATAAAAAATGACTATGACTGAATAAAATTATTATTTGCTTTATTTATTATTGTTTTCCACGCTTGATTTACTCAGCAGCATTGAAATTAACTAATTTATGATTCAAAACATAACAAAACCTCTTCTCCCCCAAGTTTTATTTATTTAAACCTTTAAAAATGTTCCTGCCTATTAATCTTAATGTACAATCATCTCACATCCATCCCTATTTCTATAATTTAGTTAAATTTAAAATCTTAATTGGTGACAACATACTTAGTTACTTTTACCCCTTATTATAAATATTTTACTTTAAAATTTAGGTAGTTTAAACTATGACAAAGACATCTCAATCCCAATTAACAAACTCTCATTGACCAATCTCTGACAATGCCTCTCACTAAGATATAAAAATCTGAACCGTTTTATGCTTCTAGGTGTAGGTTCTAAACTGGGTTGTTCTTAACTTCTAGGATAAAATAGACAACATAATATTAAAAAATAAAGATTGAAAAATCAGTCTCGGGCAGGACTCGAACCCGCACTCTTCCAAACCAGGTAAATGCGTTATCCAATAGTACAACATGGCTGTAACATGTTTAAAAGTCAATGATGTTTGAAACATAATTTTCAATTTCATTTGTAGCTAATTTTCTTTTTATTTGATTAGGTACTCTAATATTTGACTCAAAACTTATAATTCTCTTTCACTCCCTACGTTATCTCTAAGCTCTACTAAATGGATAGTGGCCTGCGTTCAGGACGTTTGGGTGCAATTGTTTTTCCAACTCGCTCTATGGTAGAATGTCTATCACCGAGGCTCTGAACGGCGCTTAGTGCGAAAAGTTGCGCTCGGGGTGCACATAGGGTGTAGGTTCGGAACGCAGCTCAGCTCTAGCTCATGTTACTATTTCCTAATATGATATGTTTTTAGTTTTCCATACTTACTTTAAAATGGTCCTAAACTACTAACTTCAATCACATTATTCCCCATTGAATCATTTGTTGTACCTATTCTAACACAGACAAACTTCATTTTACTATATTATTTTTATTTAACTACAAGACCTAAACTAAACTAACTAAATAAGTCTGACCATCCCCTCGAGAAACACTCATGAGTATATGCTACGATGATATGCTACCTAAAGAGTCCTATTTTAGCACGACCTGGCTCAGATTCTGCATAAAGATATTTGATAAATAACCGACCTGACTGATGAGGGCGCCGATCCGTGGATCATGTTTCCTCTTATAGAAGGGCCTCTCACTTTCAGAAAAAGAGGTAGAAGAATCTGATCTCGGTGCATCGGGTCCGCCGACCTCGATGTATCATCACTCATACTGAATGTAGAACTACTGTGCACTGCACAAATACACTACTTTGGCACCACTTTTGCTCACTTTGTAACTTTTTACACTAAAATTATCAAATTGAAAACTTTTATCGCGCCGCCTTGGTGACAGACTTGACGAATGCATGACAGAAGGTTTCACGTCCGGAAAGCAGAAATTCGTTCAGAAACCGTAAGCAAAAGGCTGTAAATATGGTATCTACACTACACTGCTAAACTGCTTCTTCACTTAAGAAAGCTGCGTTTTAGACAGGCTTTCAATCTTATGATTTGACCATAAAATATAAGCTTTTTGGATTTGACATTACTAAACTAATATTTTAGCAGGACTTTCTAGTGAGAACTTCGAGTTCCATTGCACTCGTAGGTCCACCGAACAAGATCGTATCCCACAAGGTTGTCTAACTTGTTTTCATTTTATTTTTATCTTAAAGTTGTCTAGCATGATTTTAGTGTCCCTTTACTTTCTAAAATTATGAAAACATAAAATCCCATTCTATTTTATCATTCTAAAATACTGTACTATAAGAAAATTCAGTTTTGTATACCGTTATTGAATCAAAACTCTAGTTTAATTAAAATAAAAACAAAATAATCTTGTTATCCGTTTCCTGTACGTTTTGGACAACTAGCGCCATCTACCAAGCTCTACTGCGAAACTTTCTATGCCTAAAATCAAAATAAACCTAAGAAATTCTTAAATTTCCCCTTTTAACTTCTTATTCCCATTATAAATAAATGAGCTACCTCTTTTATCTATTTAGCATAATTACTGACTTATTTAAACAACTGCATTTTACGTAAATTCGATTCTAAGATAATTATAATAGTATCATTTGAAACACCCAGCGCCATCTAGTTATCGAAACTTTTACTATAACCACCCATTCACAGAAAACGCCAATGATTCATTCATTCAATCTTTCAATCAATTCAGAGTCATTCAATTCGTTTACCTACTTAATTAAATATAACAAACATTTCGAATTATTTGAATATTAGCTTGTAAGTCACAAATAGTAATTCGATTTATTTTAGTTTTCACTTTATTCAAATAATAATTTAAATTCTAATTTTGGCTTTAAAAGTAAGTATCATGACAATTTTATTCTCCACCCTTGGACATGCCGCTTATTGGCCGCTTAGCTTAGGTACTTATTAGCCAATCAAATTAGACGTAGTCCTAATGAACTTTGCAATCAACCAATAGAATCAATAGAATTTTTATACATTCAGAATTTATCAACTTCCGTTCCATTCATTCATTCTTTTCAAACAACAAACAAAACTTACAAAACAAAGCGAAAAGAAAACATGGCCGATTTGCCGTAAAACTTTCAAACTTTCAAGAATTTCCTCGTCACGCATCCAGACATTTACATCATTGCTACGAAAACATAAAGAAAGAGAAGAAGTTATTCAAACTCAATTCAGAACCTACGTTCCCGTCTACTTGAAAAGAAGAAAACTAGAATTCCTACAGAAAACGCTTCCCCCAGCGTCCTATAGCATCAAGAACCCGCCAAATTTCATCTCCACGCTACGCTCATGGCTACGCTACTATGGATAACGAAAAAGAAGATATTGAAAACTTAACATTCCAAATTCCACGCTCCTGTAACCATCTACTCAAGGAATATACCATCTACTCGAAAAAGAAAACTACCAGGAACCCATTTCAAAACCTGACGCTTCTTTCACGGCGCGTCCTCCCATGGCATCGAAACTCCAAGATCATCATTCTACGCTACACTACTATGACAAGAAAAGAAGATATTCAAAACACTAAATTTCCTATCTCCACGCGCCTGCAACGAAAAGAAAACTCGAAAAGTGAAAATTTACCTCACTCAATAACGAAGATCACCCTAAAATGCAATCCCTACAACCCTTCTGCTTCATCGCCTGGAATCTTGAAACGCAGCCCTCGGTCAAACAACTTAGTGAAACAGCAAATAACCCCAGTGAACCAAAATTTACAGTGCAGTGCTCAATAGAATATCTAGTGAATAGTGCCTTATTAGACAAAGTGAAAATCCAAATCAAATACCAATATAACCTTATAGTGAATGTAAACGATTAACCCATGTTATCAAAAATTAAAGCATATCCCCCATTTTTAAATAAATGAACTAATTATTTACCTTTCATTTCTAAGAAAAACTAACTACATCCCACCTAACAGAATACCTCAGATAACCTCAAGAATGCATATCGTTCTTCACAGTACCAAATTGTAGCCCAAAAGGCTAGCTAAATAATTAGATTCCAACTCAAAATAAAATCATAACATTTCAAACCCTATTTTCTTAACAATCCTTGTCACGGAACACTATATTGTAATATCTATCCTGGTCATAGCGCACCAAATTGTAAAACTCCCTACCTATCTTATCCTATCTTATGAACTAAACTCGGACTACTTTAAATATCCTGGTATACGGCTCCACCAAGATGTAATGAATCCTAAACCTAAACCTATCCTACTTAAAGCACTAGATTGTAATAGATTCCTAACTAACCGAACCTAACCTAACGGATGACTTAAACTAATTTGCCTAACTAAATAAAGGTTGTAAATCTACTATGAACTAACTTAATTATGATTTTTTTTTTTTTTGAGTTGAAGATGTTGTTTTGGCCAATCGTGATCTCTAGTGGATAGAACTAACATTGTGAACCGCCTAACAGTAACCTAGGTTGCAACAGACTCGAGGTTTATCTAGTATTCTATTAAACAGTGACAAGGGAATACCTAACTTAATATCAACATAGTTTTAACAATCATACCTAACTTAGCCTATCCTACTTAACCTAATGATAAGTAAAACCTGATCCTATTATAATAAGCCTAACCAAAGTACTACTTCATGATAACGGACTTAAATTTTCCCTTGAACTTAGATCTAAAATTTAACCTAGGAATTGGCTAAAAGATGTGATCGTCTAGGAACCCACATTGCTTAGCAACAACTCAGATTCGTTTAGAAGGACTTAGAGACCTAGATCTTATCTGTAATGAACCTAGAAATAAACCTAACCTGAATAAACTCTTTCCTAAACAGTAAAATTATACAGGGTGTAAATTTTAAATTAATTAAATGTTATAAGAAAATGGTAAGCATATCTTGATTAGTTAACATTGTGATTGTTTTTATGGGGACACCCCAACCTAGTTAGTGAGGTCGGTTACAAGGAGTAATGGAGAACGATTATTATACTCTTATATTATAAATACCATGATTTTGTACCATGATTAGTTAAGACATTGATATTTTCAGCTTTATCTTAAGTGTAACGTCTCCAATCATCTTAGTATGGAGATTAGCTACGGGTTGCTCTTTGCTCACCCAAAGACAAACCAAAACTATCAGAACCTCAAGTTGACTTTTCCAAGAGGATTATTTGTTATATTAATAATTATAATTCTCATAAAATTAGTACCCTTTTAGTACCTTGTAAAATTTTAAAATACAAAATCCTTCTCAAATACTTCTTTCGGATAGGGTATGACCTCAAAAAGACTCTACCACCACGTCACTAGGGGTCCTAACTGCAGAGAAGATGTGGCCAGAAACTCTACAGTGATATCTTCAAAATTCAGTAAGTATGAGTAAGTATTTAAAATAAAGAGGACAGGAGAATTTACTTTCATTCATTAGTCTTTGTCAGTTTGTTATAGTCTATAAGACAACTGGGATAAAAATAGAAAATATTCTATGAAACTTAAACAAGTTGATTTGGTTTTTCTTTCCTAATAGTATGCTTAACATTCTCTATTAACAAGTCATCAGCTTTGATGTAAAATTCATACTAATTATTCTTAACATAGTACCATTCTTTCATGAAACCAATATTGTAAATAAGATATTATCAGCTAAACTAATATGCTCCATCTAATTGCACAAGTATAGGAAATATGATTTCCCTATGAAAACTATCATCAATCCCTCCCAATAATCTAGAAAAGTTACCTATCCTATCCTATTTCTAAAATAAAACGCGGACTTTAAAATCTAACCAATGTCTAAAATATTCCTATTCTAAAGAAGTTTCCCTAGTGTTAAGATAACCCCGGTGTAAGGGCATCTACAAAGCTAGGGGCAGACCCCACATTTACATTTAATCGTGTAGTTGTGTAATGTAGGTTTTCCCGTGTTGTCTAGGGAAAAACCTTCTAAATAGCTAAATTAGGTGTGCGAGTAAGTCAACTCTTGTGTTCCTAGTACCTATGGACTTGTGTTTTATGGGAACTCCGTGCGGCCGAAGCTTAGAGATCAGGAGTCCCCAAGGTGAGTTATATAAGTGTGTGAAATATATAAATAAGGGGACTGAATTTTGCACCCCAGAAACAAAGTACTTGGCTCCCTAAAGAACATCCTCCTCTTGAACGGTGGATTACCAAGCAGCATTTGGCCCAGGTTACAAAACTCAGGTGGCTAAAGATCGCTATGTAGGTAAAAAACGATCGCCGGCGCACCACAAAGCCAGGCTATGAAAATGGAAGTTATTGACACTTTCACAGTATAGCACTGCTAGTCGTGAAAGCACCAAAAACCCACGATACTTCATCGTGTACCAAAAGATTCCTCGAGCTCACAATTTAAATATTAACTCCCCAATAAATGAAATTAACAAATGATTAAAAATATGAAACTCCCAGAATTTAACCCAAAAATCAATAAAGAAAGCTTACTACTTCCCCTTAAATTACTTTACAATTATCCCAAATTATAAACAAAACCTCCCAAAAATACTTAGAAAATTTAACTAAAATCAAAACGCAAACCGGCAGCGAGACAGTGAGCTCTCAGAATAAAGTTGAAGAATGCCTCGATCTCCTATCGCTCCCGCCTATTTATACTCTTTCCATGACGGTAAAAACGTCGCTGACCTCGGTGAACCCAACGATGACCATGAAGCCACAAACGTGGACGATGACAATGATGGTGAAATTTCGCTATACAAAATTGATCTCTATCTTAATGAAAATAAGGTTGAGTCCAGTTATTCCTGATGATATTTACTTAATAAAAGATATGACCTCTATGTCTATAGAAATAAAGTTGCTCAGATTTGCCTAATTCGTTCAAATTGCGAACAATTTAAATTGATCCTTAACTTCTTAAATATAAAGCTTTCTTTCAACCTACTAATTTTTCCCTTCAATTCATACAAAAATACGTCTCCTTATATGGTGATCTTGTGTTCCCTCACTACCCTTCCAAATGAAAAAGCTATTTTCACTATTCCCGACATTAACCTCTATTTACTTTTCATTAAAGATGAATTTCATTTGTACTACTATCCATAATTTTAGTTTCTTAATTAAATAGTCTTACAGCCCGATGCGCAGACTACCTATAGTACAAACTTATTCAATTAAGCTTTCTTCCCCTTGACATAAGATTCATTTTTAGCTAGCGAAATCCTCCTCGCGCCAATTTTTACTCCTTGCATTTTTAACTTTTCCGCGCAGCGTCCCCAAGCTATCTTGCCAACCATTGTGGTTCGCTCTCATTAGAACCTATTATCAACTACGCATGCGTCAGATGTATCAGCTGTTTTCTGCTAACTCGTATTTTCGCCATTGTTTTGCCCTTTTTTTTTAAGATGCTTGATTTATATTACCATTTTTAATAATGAAAGTAATTTTCTAATGAAATATTAGTTAATTATGTCTGAAATATCGAATTCTTCCTCTATTTTTTAAAATAATTCGAATGAAATGAATTCCCTCTCTCAAAAGCTAGTTAACATTATTATTTGAGCTTTAAATAAAACTTCTAATTTCGAGTTTTGCTAAGTTTTAACAGTAGTTATTTTATAATTATGGTTCTATTGTTTGAAGCAATATATTAAGATGTGTCTGATGACTAGAGAGTAGCCTATTCTTTACTGGTGACTACCTAAACCAGTACAAACTACGTATTAAGGCATCCGCTATTTCTTATATTTCGACGATTTATACATTTTGGTCGAGTAGCTATTGACATTTTCTAATTTTTTTCCGCGATTTCATATTTGGTCCCATAGTAAAAGTTGTTCAGTTTGATGGTCTGAAGCAGCCCTTTGAGTACCTATGTAACGCATTCTTAGGGTTCCTTACCCAAAGGGTGAAAACGGGACCCTATTACTAAGCTTATACGTTGTCCGTCCGTCTGTTTGTACTACCTATTTAGGGCTGTAACTTTTGAACGGTAATAGCTAGATAGTTGAAATTTTCTCAGATTATGCGTTATTACGGCGGATTTGTTAAATAACAAAAAATGTCAAAAAGTTAAAAATTAAGGGGGCTTTTCAACAAGAAACTAGTTTTTATCAACGTTTTTTCTTCACGCTCTATCGTAAAAATAGTAATACTTACATACAAGTGTCAAACTTAGTGTGATTATAGAGCGAACTCTACAGAATAACAACAAATACTAAAAATCGACCAAGTGTGAGTCGGCCTCGCGCTAAAGGTCCCGGACAAAAAAAAAAGTTTTTTTTTCTATGTTAATATTGTTGTGTTCTGTGGTGGTTAACCCGCGACTTCGTCCGCACAAATTATATACCAGATTTTAAGTCAGATCATAAGCTATCAAACAAAAAAGTTTCATCAAAACAGGTTCAGTAGTTTTTGCATGATGCTCGTTCAAACACACAAAGCAAAAAAAAAATCTTTTTTTTAATTTACAGTTTTATAATAGTACGAGCATTATCCCGCGACTTCGTCCGCATAAATTATATACCAGATTTTAAGTCAGATCATAAGCTACCAAACAAAAAAAGTTTCATCAAAATCGGTTCAGTAGTTTTTGCGTGATGCTCGAACAAACAAACAAACAATTTTGGTCATGTACCTATATACAGGGTGAAATTGATATCATTAGCATCCTTTTAAACTAAGAGTCTACCCATCAAACAGAACAACTTTTACTATGGGAGCAAACCAATCGGAGCAACAGTCCTGGATTTGTCAATAGGTCGTATAGGCCGCGGCCTAGGGGCGGCAGATTTCAGAGGACGCTCATTCGATTTCAGAGGATAAAAGTCAAAGAAGTTCACAGGTTTTTTCATGGTAAATTGTTCTGGGGAAAGGAGTTTTTCCTGTTTAAAACGCGCAAAAAATTATCAAAGGTCTTCATTGTGTCAGGAAAAAATTAATTCTTTAGCTCTTCTCTACATAGAAGCAGAGATAATGAACACCATAAACGATGATGTTATAGATGATGTTGCTATTAAAAAGTCATGTAAAAATTGTAATTCTTGATTATTTAACTTTAGTGCCTTCCTTACTACAAATGGAAAATTTTTATTTTAGTAAGGTACATGGGGCGGCGGAAATAAAGTGGCCTACACGCATAAAAAATATAAATCCGGCACTGCGGAGCAAATAAAAAATCAGCTGTTCCATACTAAACTACAATGTCGACGCGCGAATTCGCGACTCAAATGTATGCAACAGCAGATTTTTTTTGCTCCGATCGGTTTGCCACCATTGTAAAAGTTGTTCAGTTTGATGGGTAGACTCTTAGTTTAAAAGGAAGCTAATGATATCAATTTCACCCTGTAGTTAGTTATTGTTATCTTCCAATGGAACAGCAAATTTTTTTTCGAGATTTTGATTTGGTCTCCATAAGTTCGATGGGCTGAACCACCCTGTTTGATAATATTTACCTATTATTTAGGTAACTCATTAAATTTAACAGCCTGTATAATATTGTACCTACGTGTCCCTTAGTTACCTCGTACCGCTACCACTCGTAGCCACAAGCCACAGTAACTAAGTACTTACATTACTGGTGTGTATAATAAACAATTTTTAATTTTAATTTTTTTTAATTTAATTTTAATTTTTTAATTAATTAATTTTAATTTAAAAATTTAATAACTGTTTTAGTTAAATCGAGCTCTAAATCTAAATTCCTTTCAATCCATTATCCAACAAAAAATACAATGAAAATGCAAATCAGGCAGAAAATCAATTGGAAATCGGGCGAAAAGTCTCTATTCTCGAACGACCTACAACCTTACTAAAAATCTAGACCGGCTGTCTAGTGCCTAGTGTCTAGTATAAGCCCTAGGTCTCAGTGTGTCACAGTTTAATTAACGTGACACAAAGAAATAAAAATAGGCGCATGTTTGACGGCGTGCGTCGTATTGCAGTGGCGGGTTTGCGCGCATGCGCGGCGGTGTTTCCAGGGCGGGGCTTCGATTACCCTGCTTTTCGTTTGCCCTTTTTTACATTTAAAAGAGATGGTATAATGTGGACTTTTTTATGTGTAAGTATGTTATACAACAAACATAAAATTAAAAGAAATAGATTCTTCTTATCGTGTGGGCAGAGCCCTGGTGTCAGAGTTTTTTCAGAACGCCCTACCGCCTCTGACGTGGTTTTTATGTAACGACTACTACCACTAGAGATACTTAGTTGCCGGGACCAACGGCTTAAAGTGCCATCCGAAGCCCGGAATAAATTTTCTTTTCAGACAATCAGGTGATTCAACCTGCGATGTCCTAAACAACTTGGGAAAAACGCACAAAGTGACATATCACTAGGTGTCCCCCGCGTGGGAATTGAACCCACGACCTCCGTGTCGAGAACCAATGCTCTTGATCATTAGACCACGGAGGCAGTTAACGGATTACGGAACAAATAACGGATTAGTAAAGTAAGTACTTACAGCAATTTTTTAAATGTCGTCATGATAAAACTGACATGCTTCAATGTCGAGGTTTTATTGAGTCTACTAAGCTCCTCTAAACGGAGAATCTTTCACTGTGGAGCCAATATCGAGAAAAAAAATCTGCAGTACAAGTCTATACTATACTTAATACCTACTTGACTCATATTGGGGCATTCGTTTTTTTATTACGTTTTCTCCAAATTAAAGTTGTTCAGTTTGATGTTCTAAATATCTTGGACAATGTCACACAAATTATCTAGTCACATTTAAAGTACCAGAATCTAGCCTGGACTTGTATTATGATGACTAGACAACGATATAGAATACATATATAGATACAAACATCCATGACTCGGGTACAAATATTCATATTCATCATACAAATATTTGTCCCTTACGGGATTCGAACCCGCGACCCTCGGCACAGCAGGCAGGTTCACTACCGACTGTGCTACTGGGCCGTCGTTCTAAACCACTAGGGTGTTTTGTTACACCTTGTAGATGTACAAAAATTAGCTGAAACTATTTTTAAGTCATTTTTCGCAATTTCGACATTAGTCCCATAGAGAAAGCTGTTCAATTTATCCCCATAAAATAGTTTCAGCTAATTTATTAAGACCGTGAATTCTGAATAATATGTTATGTTAAAAATACTAGCTCGCTTTGGATCTTCTTCTTATCATGTGGGCAGAGCCCTGGTGTCGCTTGTAGATAATAATTATAGTTAGAACCCAATTAACAAGGTGTAAGTTAACTTAAACGCGTTACATACTATAGCGTGCTTCAGAAGTTCGGACCATCAAACTGAAAAACGTTTACTATGGGACTATTTATCAATTTATAATCGTATTTATGTTACGATCAATACGTTTCATTTTAAACCTTAAACAAAACTCCCGCTAATCAAGTAACCAACACAACCCTGGCAACACCAAGAAAATTTGGCGCGCGCGCGAATCGCTCCCCCAAACCAACATGGCGATCGCTCAGAGAGCGCGCCTCGCATTCCACTAACCATCCGGAAAAGCCATTTTCACGTTGAAAAATAAACCAGTTGTTTGTGAAAAATGTTATAGTGTCCAGTGAAGGTTTAAGTTCTGATTCTTCGTGTGTCAGTGAATTAATTGTGTTGCATGAGTGACCGGGATGGTGGTAGCGTGGCGGATGGACGCGATTCGCCGGCCAGCACAGAACAGCTAACGTTAGTCAACTTCCTTTATCTGCGTTCTTTATTTAAAATATAAATAAAGTTTGATCAGAATTTTAAATCATAAACGATCCGTCTCGAAGGACCAATTATGTGTTGAGTTACATTTACTTGCATTTCCGATAATTACCAAATAGTTAAGTTTTTTCTTATAGTTTTTATGAAAATATATAATCTAGCTAAACAGCTAAGCTCGTCAGGGTTTTCGTATTTATATACCCATGCATTATTACCCAACAGTTAAGAAATCTTAGGCAAATTTTGGAAACACGAAAATCGGTCGATAGGTCTCACAAATTATACAACTCCGCAAGACGTGTTAAAACTGAAATCTGTCCGCGGACTGACCCTAGTTTTTTATTTATATGTGTATATAACCCTGATGTTTGAGAAAAAACAAATAATATCGCATTCATACAAAGAGTTAGGTACCTATCTACTAATATATGCAAAGAACTATAGGACTGTCTCTACATCTAGGCATAACTAAAAAACTTGAATGGAAAAAAACTGACGTCTTTTTAGGAAATCGAAAATACACGAATAGGAAATTCAGGCATTTCTATCCATTGTACAGGCCAAAGGCCAAAGTCCAAAGACCACTAGATACGTTTTTTTTAATGTTAACCCAGGAAAACGGAAACGGAAACCCATAGGACTGTAAAAGTAGTCAGTAGAGGTAGACACAATCTCCGACCATCCCGAAAGATTTTTTTTTAGAGCTCTGGTGTCAGAGTTTTTTCAGACCGCCTTACGGCCTCTGACGAGGTTTTTATGTAACGACTACTACCACCAGAGATAGTAGCCGGGATCAACGGCTTAACGTGCCATCCGAAGCATGGAATCATTTTTCTTTTCAGACACTCAGGTGATTTAGCGTGCAATGTCCTAACCAACTGGGGAAAAACGCACAAAGTGACATATCACTAGGTGTCCCCCGTGGGAATCGAACCCACGACCTCCACGAGAAAAAAAATATCTCTGATTAACCCCTCGGGGAATATATTCATGAGCATAATATGCTTACATTCGGTTAAATCTAACAAAAATTCACAGATCTCGTTTGTTCCACGACCTTCGGATAAGTTCATTGAAAATGAATCTCTGCCAAATGAACTTAATTTAAATTGTTTCTCCGCGTCACAAAGGTACTTCTGAACAACCCATCAGGAATACGCAACTCTAATATTTTTTTTTTAAAATAGATAAAATAAATAAATAAAAAGAACTTTATTCATCCACACATATTAGTTTATAAATATCTTTTACATAAAGAGTGTGCAGATGAAAAGGAAAGAGCCTCAGCATAGTTGCTGTTAATTATGGTTTTCCCTTTTTTTACAATCGCTGCGCTGGATAACATTTATTATTTTTATTATGTAAATTACTAACTAGGGTATTACAGTGTGCGAGCCCAAATTGCTAAATTATAGGTCAGAGTACTAATAAGATAGATAGATAGGTACAGAGGCTTGAAGTTAGGACTACCCAAAGATATAAAATAAAAATTAAAAGTACTTCCTGGTTATTTGGCGTATTTAATTGATGGCGAAGAATAATTAATTATTAAAAGTTACAAAAACAAATACAAAAGTATCCTCAAGTCAAGACTTGATCTTTGACCAATTAGATGCCAATTTTTGGCGAGATAGTAGCCATTGCTTACACTTGATTTTAAAGGTATGCAATGACTTTAATGTTTTTAGTGGAGGTGGTAGGTCATTCCAACATTTAGATGCTGCAAATTTAAAAGATCCCCTATAAGCGTCCAACCGGGGCGGAGGCGAAACTTTCAGCAAAGGGTAGCGCACTGATCTGAAACTTCCCTCAGCTCTATCGTTCCATACTAATTTCTTTGCTAGGTATGAGACGGTGTGGATTTTTCCCTCAAAGAGAAAACGAAAGTGCATAGTTTTAGATTACGCCTGTTACACATATTTAAAGTATTGTATGAATTTAAAAATGGGGTAATGTGTGAGCGAGGTGGCACCGTGTAAGTGAATCGAATGCAAGAATTCTGAATACGCTGAATTTTGTTTTCAGTTTTTTTATACAAGCAAGGTCCATACACTATATCGCAATAATCCAGAATTGATAGAACCAGAGCTTCACATAGTTTATGCCTGATGGGCACACTTATAAAAGGTCTTAATTTATAAAGTTGTTTTAGTGAGAAGTAGCATCGTCCGATTTTCGAATCAATATGCTTATCGAACCTAAGGTTACCATCAAATATCAACCCCAAGTTTCTGACAGACATAGCTTCACCGATCTCTTTACGATTTACAATTATTTTTGGTTTTGTGTTTTGCACTCGCTCTATCTGATGTCTTGTGCCTAACACAATATATGCACACTTATCGGCATTTAAAAGGAGTTCATTGCGTCTGGACCAATCCTCTACAGAGACTAAATCCTGATTAAGAAGGTGTATGGCCTGAACAATCTCATCCTCATCAACATCTACGTGCATCCAGAGCCCTAAGTCATATCTAAAATCAAAATAAAATAAAAAAAATCTTAATTTTTTTCGATATCTCATTTCCATAGATATAGTAACTAGATGAAACCATACCGTGGCCGCACATGAAACAGCAATAGTGTGACTTTTGCATACAAAAAGTCGGTTTGTTTGGCAAGATGTCATCAACATTCCATAGGTTTGACAATGGTTTGACGTCTTGCCAAACAAAAAAACCGGCCACGGTGACCGAAACGAAAAATAATGTTTCTGTCTTTTTTGTCTACATAAGTTTTTATAACTGGCTATCCCGCTCTCTCATTTCTTGGCTCCATCTTTCAGCGTAAGCGAAAAGTTTTTAATCTAAGCTCATTTCGTTTTCGAGATTATGGTTCTGGACCGAAACCGGGCGAAAAAAGACCGCATTTTAAAAAAAATTTCGATTGTCAGAAAAAGATTTTTTTTCACACTTTCGCCACAGATTATACGGTAGTACATATAATAGTCTGTGCAGATTATTTAATAGTTACTTTCGCTAAATCCTATAAACAACAAATAAAAAAACATTTAAAATCTTAAAAATATTTAATTATTTGGTTAAATAGTTTTTTCCGTGTAAGGTACACTGAAAAAACTAAATTAAGAATATTTTTCCCTTAGTAGACTATTTTTAAGCCAATTTTAAGAGTATTTTTAAGCCAATTGAGGAAGTAGTAGCCTGCAGTAGCAGGGCAAAGACCTCCTACCACAAATTAGGGTGAGATCCGAGTGGGAGAGTTTTTCGAATCTCCTTGAGGTTTCTTAGGGAAAATTGTTCAGTATCATACGTACAACTGTTTACCCTAACACCCTGTAGATTGTAAAGGTAAATCCCGGGGGATACCTAATTGAAATAATTAGTGCTTATATGCATGAACTTCTGATTCACAAGACGTCCGGCGCACCCTGTACATTCAGCAAAGACTATTATACGGACAACCAGCAAGACTAAGTAGGCATATATCTGCTCGGCATGCGGCACGGCAAACTCTATCTTTATGGCATGGAATCGACTCTACAGAAAAAGAAAGTGCTTATACAGGGTGTCCCAAAACTCTACTTGTTCGGGGTAGTCCCGAAACTAAGTGATAGATAATGATAAATGATAAACTTGATAACTGGATAATAAAATATATTTGGAAAACTTATTGACTTGGAAATAGAATGATTTGATGAGTACGCGCGGCTCTCTTGATGGCTGATTGCGAACTGATTTGTGCAAATGATAAAATGAGGTCGAAAAGGTAAATTGATGAATTAACAGAAATGCTGTACGTTGCTTGCTCGTACATATTCCCGGGCGAGAAAAATAGGGTTTAGTAGGGGTTGATGATTGTGTGGTGAAATGATCTTATCTAATTACAAGATGATAGGACAATAATATTTCATTTAATTAATACTAACATGCAAAAAATGAATTTGTTACCCCAAATGATTTTACAAGATGATCGACAATAATCTTATCTATATTAGTCTTATCTAAGTTGATTCTAAGCGCTCGACTTTGGAAACGAAATGACCGAGCGAAGCACCGGCGATGTGCTTCTGTTTTGCTTTGACACACGCGCACTTTGCTTTGAAAGCTCACTTAAATCACTTATACTACACTGATTGACCGCGCACTCACTACACTGAGCACTAACACTGCTGGTACGATTACGCGCGGCAGGTAAGGGCGCGGCCGAGGCCGGACCCGTTGCCAGCGCTGCTGCTGCGGCTGCCTTCTGTCTGCAGCGGTTCCACCCTAGCACCGCCACGACTGCTACCACCAACGCGAACAGGATGTATGTTGTCACATAGTGGTGGATATCGTGGTTTGAGACCCTATCGGCTAAGGGCTTGTTTCATAATATCGATCTGTTTCTTGATCTCTTCAAGTTTAATATTGGCTAAGCTATCTGAGTCATTGATCGGTATAGATTGATCTGGTATTGTTATATTTATGATGTGATTAATCGGTGAGATGTCAGAGGTTTGCAAATTTGAGCTGAGGCTTAGTTTACTGACCTCTTGTCTATGTGAGTATACATAAAAATCAGCTGTTTTAATAATACACCGCTGATCGACATTGAAAAGGCCAGAGCGGGTCATTTGCACTGCTGTAACTTGATCGTCGCATAGTAACTTCATCTGACACCGCTGGCAGCAAAAATAGAAATATTTATTTAGCGCATTTAATTCAGTCCACCTGTTATTACATGGGCTAGATATAGTTTGACACTTTCTTGAGTTAGGCAATTTTTCACATAAACTTTCATCGTCTTGCATATGATAAATAGGCTTTTTGAGGTGACACAAAAGTAAGTTTGCATCTCTTCGTATGCACGAATCCAAATCCCTTTCAGTAAGCGGTACAAACGCATCCTTTTTAATGTTGATGGCAGCAAAATTAGCTATTGGCACAACAGTTATCTCCGTCAAATTATCTGTCACAAAGGGCACTGGTATAAGTTTTACAACATCAAACATGTCTCTACCAATGAGCGGAATTTTTATTTCGAATAAAACATAGCTCTCTGTTACTCGAGCTCTCACTTGTAATAAATTATATATTTCTGATAATTGATAGTTATCGATTGGTGACGACAGATCTTTCGGGAGCTGGCCCGATATAACGTTCAGTTCTTGTCTTAACTGATCTGGCGTTAATAAGTGAAAGTTGAACTTTCCGTTGTAAACGTTAGTTACTGTGTCTAATAATGTCTGCTGTATGCTTTTTAAACTGAATAAAACATTGCTGGCCATCATGGAAGTAGTGATAAATTCGTTTATTAAATAGATATTCTGCATTTCTGTTTTAACTTGCTTGACTGTATTGTCCAAGTCATTAAATTTTTTATTAATGATTTTGTGGTGACCGGGGCGAGCCAACCAAGGGGGTCGAAGACTTTGGAAATATCTGACAGGAGCGATCTTTTTGTGTGTTTTGATGTTGCGCTATTTATCTTTGATTCAAAATTAAAGCTGTCCTTTTGTGGATTCCACCCTAGTCCTAAAGTCTTTGTTGACTCAGCTTGCTTGAAGTTGAAATTTGCTTGATTATTTCCTTCAACACAGAGGCTTTCTAATAACTCGGGGGCATTCGATTTCCACTTTCTGAGATTAAACCCTCCGGATTTCAGAAGATTAATCATGTCAACTTGTAACGCTTTGGCGGCTTGTATGGAATGCGCCCCGTGTATCAAATCGTCCATGTAAAACGAATTTTCAAGGACACTGGGGGCCAAACTGTCTTGATAGTTTTGCTTTTCATCCCTCGCCAACTGTTTGAGTGTAATCATGGCAAGGAATGGGGCGGCTTTTGTCCCGTAAGTGACCGTTGCTAGCTGAAAAGCTTGTATTTTATCTGATTGTTGATCTCGCCATATAATCTTCTGTAATAGCTGATCTTCTGTGTTCAGCCAGATTTGTCTGAACATCTTCTCAAGGTCACCTGTAAAAGCGTATTTATATTGTCTCCACTTGATGATGAGACTCTGGAGATCTTGCTGTAAATTGGGCCCCCTACACATTACGTCATTCAAACTCACGCCACTGGATGTTTTCGCTGATGCATTAAATACAACGCGCAGTTTTGTCGTTGTGGACTCTTGTCGTATGACGCAATGGTGAGGTAAATAGCACTCCGATTTTAAAATGCTATCGTCAGCTGCGGGTTTCATGTGACCGAGCGACAAATACTCGTTTATAAATAATTTATATTCTTTCGCAATATCCGTCTGTTTGTTAAGTTTTTGTTCTAATCTATAAAATTGGGCTTTTGCCTTTTGTTTTGATGCTCCTAACTGTTCACTAAAATCTAATTTTAACGGTAGTCTAACCTCGTATCGGCCATCTTCCCTTCTTGTTGTAGTTGACTGGTAATATTCAATGCACTGCTGATCTTCTGATGATGCAACTGGTGACTCAGAGATCTCTTCTATTTCCCAGAATTTTTGTATTTCCTCAATGTTATTTAACACTACGTTGCATTGAAACGTTTTCGTGGTACCACTTAATATCCACCCTAGCTGTGTCTGCTGAGCGGTCGGTAACATGGAATCAGCCCTGCAGATGCCATCCATTAATATGATCGAATATACATCAGCACCCAATAGAATGTCCACTGGGCGACTGACATAAAACTCTGGATCCGCTAACTTGATGTGATCCAGGTATGACCAGTCTGGTTTTGTAAACGTACAGCTTGGTAAATTCTTGATTAGATTGTTCATGATTAAGGCGTCGGTTTCGAAAGTAAAATCGCTAATAGTTGATGTTCCCTTGATTGAAATCATCCCTTTACTGCTGCTTTCCTTGTCGCCTATGCCTGAAATAATTCCCTTACACTTTTTTCTTGTTAATTTTAGTGTTTGGGCTGCATGTTCTGTTATTAAAGATGTTTGTGACCCCTGATCTAAGAGGGCACGCATAGTATGATATGTGCCATCAACCCCTTGAATTTGGACGATGGCCGTTGGTAACAATACTTCACATGGATCATTGGTTGACACGTGTGAACTACTTTTTATTTCTTTCCCCGCGCCGCTACCTCCCGCTCCCCCGCTCGCGCCTGCCGCTTTCGGCGGCGTCGGATTGCCTGATTGCGTAAATGCCTCGTGTAACAAGCTATTATGATCTTTATTGCAATCACGGCAACGTCTCTCTGAAATACATGGTTTTCCTGGATGATTATTCAGGCAGTTCGAGCAGAGGTTTAACTTTGTGACCGTCTTAGACCTGTCACAAGAAGTCATCTCGAGAAATTTCTTACAGAAATAAATGCGATGATCATTATTATTACATAGCCAGCACCTAAATTTAGCTAAGGGAATGTTCCTGTTGTTTGTTTGTGGCGGAAGCATTCGAGTGCTTGATGAAAATGAGTTTTTAAAATAGTGTGGCTTCTGATTACCTGGAGGGTTATTCTGATGTTTCACATTTCCTTGGTATTTTTGCGTAGTAGGCGGCGCTTCTTGTTTTCTACGTGACGACTCTAACGTGGTAAACTTTATTTCTAAAAACTCCATAAACTCTTTTAATACTGGTAGATCTCTTGGATGTTTTACAGACTCAACGTAGTCCGCGTACGATTCGGAATCTAATTTTTGAGACAGAAGGTAGACAATCAGTGGATCCCACGTACTGATGTCGATCCCTAGGTTCTTTATAGAGTTAAGACATTCTAGTGTCGTATCATGTATGCGTTTGATATGGTTTAGCGACTGTTGTTGCATAACTGGTAGGTTCATTAATATATTCATGTGTGACGTAAATATAAGTTTCTTGTTGTTAAATCTCTGGTTCAGAATATCCCAGCATATACTATAATTGTCCGAGCTTACTGGTACGTGCTGAATTAACCTTTCAGCCTCTCCTTTGACCTTGGTTTTGAGATACTGCATCTTTTGGGCGGCGGACATTGAAGGGTTATTATGAATGGTTTCCATGAAGAGATCTTTAAACGAAGTCCAGTTGTTGTAATTTCCACTAAACGTTGGGATTTCCAACTGCGGTGTTGCTTTCACCATATGCGCCATTGACCACATCTTCTTGTTAATTCCTTTTTTGAATATGTTGTATTCTCTTTCATGGTAACTGTAACTCTCTTCGTACTCCTTGTTTGAGCCATCGAGCTCGCTATCCAGGTCCCAGTGAAGTGCATCGATAGCAGCCCAGCGTGCCTGTAGCGAGCGTAACGCATCTTCGAATTCCCATCTCTCGGATAAGTTTGATAAATCAATGGATGAAGTTGTTCGTTGTAGTGCCTTAAAGTTGCTCGCTTGTTTTTTGAGCATATCCTCCGTTTTACTAGCCGTTCCTCTTGTTGACGGCGAGGGTTGGCGCGGTTCGATCGGCTTACCCGTAAATGTAGGAGGCTTCAAGACAGAAGTTGGTTGATAAGTTTGGATTTGTGCCCTAACGGTGTCATATCTCTCTTTTACCCGTTCAAATTCTTTGTGAATGTAATAACTATGAGACTCTATACCGATTTCTGATAGCCTTTCATGATTGTTTTGAAATTCCAGCCAATAATTGTCCAGAATATCCAAACGACGTTGTAAATATTCCGGTGTCTTCCTTTCAGAGCCGTCTTTCTTGAAATTAGCTAAGACATGCTCTATTGCTTTCGCGATTTGCTGCTGATTAGCAAGGATATCATCCATTGCCGCCATAATTGATAAAGAATAAAAGGACTGATCTTACTTGATAATGCTCCTTGGTGAGCGGTGGTGACTGCGAGTGGACACACCCTCGGCACCTGATCAACCTTGATCTCCAGAGACCTTATGTTGCTCTGAAACTCGCTGTGCGCCTTGGTTGCACAGCTTCTTGATTCTTGATAAGTTACTGTCGTCTTGATTAAACAGTAACAGTTCCGTAATACACTGTACACTTCACAAACTGTATGTCCGGTAGGTATGGTGAGCGGAAGCACTGACACGATTACAGTTCAATAACCGACACGTGGTGATCCCGCCTTTCAGTAAGACTCGAAGGACCAATGTTCGGGGTAGTCCCGAAACTAAGTGATAGATAATGATAAATGATAAACTTGATAACTGGATAATAAAATATATTTGGAAAACTTATTGACTTGGAAATAGAATGATTTGATGAGTACGCGCGGCTCTCTTGATGGCTGATTGCGAACTGATTTGTGCAAATGATAAAATGAGGTCGAAAAGGTAAATTGATGAATTAACAGAAATGCTGTACGTTGCTTGCTCGTACACTACTATCTCTCTAAGCTGAAAACAGGAGATAAGCCGATTTATAACTGTTCCTATATATATACAAAAATCGAAGTTTGATCGTTTTCGAGATTTGTGAAAATCACCACTCTTCGTCGAACTTTTAGATGAAGTTATAAAAAAATCCTGAAATAACCGTGCCAGTCATCACAATTCGAAATAAAAGCATTCAGGGATATACCTTTCAAAGAAAACACTGTCTATTGTCAGACTTACATGCGGTAAATAATATTTTCGATGATAATTTGAATATGCTACAGGGTATAGGTACCTAATCGAAATGAACGTAGGGGTGGTTCAGACCATCAAACCGAACAACTTTTTCTAAAGGATCAAACCTGAAAAACAACTCTTCAGCTTAGCAATTGCAAAAAAAATTGTCTGTTCATACATTTGAGTTGCATTGCATTGCAGTTTAGTATGGAACACTAAAATGCAACTTTCGAACTGTCGCACTTCTGTGATTCGCAATTTGTGTGTTGCACCGCCGTGATTCGCTCTTTGATGATGTCGCACTTCCGTGCTTCGATCATTGGTAGTGTCGCAACTCTGTGGTAACGTAACATCCTCTAAGCGTAAACATCGTCACATCCTTGAATTCTTCGTCGAAACATCGGCGAGCTGTCAATCGGTATTCGCTAAGGCTATGTCAAGAAGATTACAATATACCTACTACTACAGCCTACCTACCTACCTACTTATGTCAAACTTATGTAAAAACTTTTGTGAACTCATCGATGTTTATTGTTTTTGACAGCGATGTGACGCTTAGATAATTGCACTCCTGCATTTTTTTGCAGTTTTAGGTTTGCTCCCATACTAAAATTTGTTCAGTTTGATGGTCTGAACCACCCCCATAATTTTTTTTCGACTCATTTCAATTTCACCCTGTACCTGTAGTTATTAACCGGCCATCTCCAGTTTAGGGACACTCTATATTCAACCCTCTCTACATAGTTAGTTTCATAATAAATAATATACTTACCAAAAAATACGCAAATATTTCTTCCAGTCGGAATGCTCGGATGCGTTTGGACAGTTATTGAACCGTGTCTGTGTATTGGACAGCAGCCAGAAACCTGACGTACCGCTGGCGTGTCAAAAACACGTCATCCCAGTAAAACATTTATGTCGATTGTGTAACAGCCGTTAAATGAGGTTATTATAGGTTACAATGTTTATCTCATAGATCTCATAAACAATAGGTTTATAACTATTTGACTTACCTACGTCTAGCGTCTAGACTGCAATGCGTAACAATCAACATTGTCAGCCTTGAAGTGATAGTTTTAGGTTGGTATACATCAGTGTCTGGGACCTTTCCGAGTTTCATTGTTACCAAGAAAGACTTTCTTGAATAATAAAATAGACTCAAAATGGAGAAACCATTTGGATTTCTGAGAAATGAATTTTCACAAGTTCGGAAAAAATAGCTTGTGAAAATTCAAGAAGAATTTTTACAATCGATTTTTTCACACCCCATTCGTTTCCAGAATTAGGTTACCGTCTTCATTGGTAACGTTTTGGAACTTAGTGATTCCACAAAATCTAAAATTTTCATGAGCGCATGTTATGTTCAATCGAAATTGTAGGCCTGCATTGGATCTCAACACCTCGACATAGTCTCGATCAGCTCACAACATGCCATATATATATTTATGATGATAATGATGATGATGATGATGGATTCCTTGACGATTTCGACTAGGTACGGCGATTGCTTATCTTTATATAAGGTGTTACAAAAATACAAATAAACATTTAAGGGGGTGTTTAAGACCATCAAACTGAAAACTTTTACTATGAGACCATATCGAAATCGCGAAAAAAAATCGAATGTTCCATACTAAGTAAACTAAAAATCTACTCGAGCTAAATGTATGGGACAGTAGATTTTTTTTCGCAGTTTCGATGTTGGTCCCAAAGTGAAACTTGTACAGTTTGATGATCTCAACAACCCTCTTAAATGTTTAGGGGGAGTGCGGGATGGTTGAACCACCTTTTTCTTAAATGCGCACCACTTTTTATTGCAAAGGTGCAGTGATGTCACTTTAGTGGCATTAGATAGCACAGTTATTTGGCTACAAATGGTATGTACTAAGATTTTTGTGAGAATTTTAATTATTGGGCTAGACAATTTTTTTAAAAAAATGAGATTTGGCTCAACCATCCTCAATGGGTGGGATGGTTGAACAGGGGGGTAGGGACGGTTGAACATACCCTTATAATTAAATAAATAAAACAAGATAGCATTCAAAATTCATTGTAATTATAATAAAATCTCATATTAATTGTATGGGAACAATCAAAAGTTGTTCAAATTGAAATGGAACAAAAAATAATGGTATGTCATCATTGCACACTTTGACTACAGTTTTCTTCATAAGTATGAAGAGAATTATTAAAAAAGAAAACATTTTAATGTCTTTAGCATTATGAACACTATTCTTTAATGAAATGATCACACTAAGTAAACTTTTACAACAGAAACAAATTTTTAAATTTTAAATTTTTAAATTTTTACATGGCAATAAAAAAAAACTGGTATATATATGGCCTTAAGTAAAAGCTTCGGAAGTCCGAATCTACAAATTCTACTTTTTGGTTTCCTTTTTTGAGGCTGAAGCCTGTATTCTGCTTAGTTTTGGATTGGAACGGCATTTAAAGCTGCAAAATAAATAAAATCAAGGAAAAATATTATTATTGACTATGGTCATCCATCCCTCTGCGGGGTGGTTCAACCATCCCTTATCGACCCGTTCATACTTATGTTTAAATTTCCAAAAAAATCTTAATCACTGGTTAAATAGGCTTTGCATTCAACAAACTACACTAGTTAGACAATATAACAATACATCAATATCATACGTACCTTTCAATATAACGCAGAAACGAACAAATAAACCAAATAATTTTTTTTCACTTTTTACTATCAAAAACACATAAACTCAGCTCGAAGTCTAACTACTCTGCCGGCAGCTTAGATGGCACTTGTAGTGTTAGATGAGGTTCGCGGGCATGCAATGACCTATCAAATGATAGCACGAAATTTTCAATCGAAAAATGGAGGTGGCTCATCTATCCCACCTGTTCAAGCATCCCGGTTTCCCCCTATTTGTATTTTTGTGACACCTTGTATATAAAGATTAGCAATCGACGTTTATGTGTATTTTTACTTTTGTTACAGCTTGTATACACAGGGCAGGGTAACATTTATATCATTAGCATCCTTTTAAACTAAGAGTCTACCCATCTAACTGAACCCAAAAAACTACTACTATGGGAGCAAACCGATTGGACCGAAAACTCACTGCTGTTCCCTCCGGACTCATCCAAACAGACCAGAAGTAGGAGGAGGTTACCGATTTAGCACCTCTAGGTAGGTACTCGGCCATCCATCCATTACAGCCTTTGATCATTCCGTCTTCGGACATCATCATCATCATCAGCCTATAAACGTCCCACTGCAGGGCACAGGCCTACCCTCAGGGAGGGTGTATGGGCATTAGTCCACCACGCGTGCCCAATGCGGATTGGTAGACTTCTCATACACATCAGAATTTCTTCTTCAGTGTATGCAGGTACGGACACGGACACGGTTCTTCTTCGGACATAGGCCTCCATATTTCTCAATGACGTTCTGTCCCTCGGCCTCTGCATCCAGTTGGGACCCGCGTGTCTCCTTATATCATTGACCCTGGTGTGCGGCCTCTACCCCGCGTGGTCTTCTTCTTCATATCGTGTGGGCCTCTGCCCCAGGGCTCTCCCTGGTGTCAGAGTTTTTTAGACCGCCTTCCGGCCTCTGACGTGGTTTTTATGTAGCGACTACCAACACCATAGATAGTAGCCGGGACCAACGGCTTAAAGTGCCATCCGAAGCACGGAATCATCTTTCTTTTTAGACAATCCGGTGATTCAGCCTGCAATGTCCTAACCAACTAGGGAGAACGCACAAAGTGACTTATCATTAGTTGTCCCTCGTGGGAATCGAACCCACGACCTCCGTGTCGAGAGCCCAATGCTCTTAACCATTAGACCGCGGAGGCACCCTGCGTGGTTTATCAGGGTCTCCATTGTGTTCTTCTTGTCATACTCCGCGAAAAAAGGCTGATAAAATAAACGATAATTTAACGAGCAGCGACAAAGATCTGAGAGTGTAGAAATAGAAACGATTATGAACTAGCATTCCACGGTCAAGGCTCTGGCTCAAGGATTAGTACACAGTTACAATAAACCGTGATAGACTTAGGTTGGTAATAGTAGGATGGATGTAATGGATTTTAAAGTAACTAATCGGATATTTACGTAGGCATACTTATACAGAGTGTTCATGTACACAGTTGCATTACTTTAATGGGTAATTGTACTCATGATACTGAATAACTTTTCCAAAGGAACATAAGGTACCTAGGCTGATACGCAAAAAAAAAAACCACTTGTCATACTACATTATGAGCGACTGTCTCAGTGTCTACCCTAGCTTCCTGTATAAAAAAGCTAACTCCATGTAGCCAAGGTACAGTAATTCCGACAATTCAAACGTAGGTACCTACCCTACGAGAAGGCATTTTACAGTTACGTACGTTAACACGTACAGTCACCTGCAGATATATCGTAGCAAACAAGGTGGTCAAATATTTCTAAGCAGTTCTAATTTTCAATAATTTCTTTACTCATAGTCAATCAAAAATATAGGAACGCCGAAACATCAAATATACGCAGTCATGGTGGCCATAAACATCTGAACAGTTTCGGATAAAAACCTTACTCCATTGTTTTACATGTTAATTTTAAATAACATTGTAAAGAAAATATTGAAAATTCGCTGTTCACATATTTATGACAAAATACACGTTTAGATATAATTGGTAACATTTACTGTAAATAATTTAATGAAAATTGGCACTGCTCAGGAATATTTGCACACCTTTTATGCTACGATATATCTGATGGCAACTGTACCGTATAGTTTTTTAAAGGCAAAATATTTTATTAATACTAAAGTTGGAGGGAAACATAATCTACCTACCTATTATACAAGGTTATAGACACGCAAAACTACGGCATAATTTATGCATAATTTTAAATGTCATCTTGACATTGACATCACGTGGCATTTATTTCCCTTCCCTGTCTATTTCTTTATTTCTGGAACGAGTCGAAGAAAACGTTTTTCTTTCTGTGACGTAAATCCCCACGCGTGTAGGTGAATTTCGTCATATTTAAAATTGAATTTTATATCATATTATGCATTCACCTCACGTCTCGATTTAGAATGAGTATGACGCTTGAATTGTGACAGCTGTCAAGACAGAGTGACAGCGCGGCTTCTGCGTAGTTTAAGTCTCAAGTCATATTAATTTGAACCTTGTAAATTGGAAGTTAAAATTTAAAATGTACATTATTTTATGAATATAATTATAAGTAGATACGTTTTTAAACATCTATGATTGTATTTCGATGCAAGCCGTAGTCACAGTATAAGAAAGAGTATCTATTACTAGATACCGTAGTCGCTGCCTTGCCTACCCCAATACTTGGCCTGTGGCTAAGATTCGGTTTTTGGTGAAAAACATCATGAGGAAACTTGCATGCTTCAATTTGAGGCTTATGCTGTCCTCTGTGACACTGGACCACTACCTGTCACACTGGACAGAGTTTGGGTACTTCTAGTCGTAATCTCAGTCGATAAACGTCCACTTTTGGACATATGCCTCACCCAAGGATCGCAACATTCGCAACAACGATCGGTCCTGGCCCTGTACCCGCACTTTCGATGTTCGCTATATCGCCACTGTTTCGGTCCGCACTTCATTGGAATAGAGTTGACATTGAAACGAAAATGTTCACGCAATTGCGAAGTTCGAATGTGCGGGTAGAGGCCCAGCAATGCAATTCTCTAACTTCACAACCTAAGGCATATGAATAGATAATAATAATAATAGTACACTATAGAAACGAAACTCCCGCGTTAAATGTCAAGATTCGCCTACAAAATGTCAAGATGCGCCTACCAGTCTCATGTTGGTTTAACCATAGTTTCGCTTCCAGCGTCGGTCTGGGACTCAAAAAACTACCGGGATTTTTCAAACAAGCGGCCCACTGACTTTTTCCCCGACTATAGCAAAGTCAAAAGAAAGGGCATGGATGGGCGTAGCAATTATTGTTTCCCAGGGCGTAGAGGGGCTAGGTATAGATCAAGGTCAGGTTACAAAACAATCTAGGAGCCAGGAGAGCCGGAGCGAGCGAAGCGAGCTCGAGTTTTTCACGATCTAAAATATCCGAACTAGCGAAGCATGCTTGAGATTTTACTACAATACGACTAGGCCGTTACAATAAAAAACGCGTGTGACAGACGAACGGACGTACTGACACCTACATGGTTTCATAAGACTAAAAACCAGGAGCAAGTGAAGCGAGCTCGATATTTTACTATGATATTTTGGCCATTCCAAATCTGCAATAAGATCGATGTAAATCTTGAGCTTGAGATTTTACTCCAATAAGGCTAGGTCATAAATCAAGAGCGACCGAACTCAATCCAGGAGCGAGCGAAGCAACCTCGTAGATTTACTGCAATGCCAATACTAGGTTTGGAATTAGGAGCGAGCAAAGCAAGCTCGAGATTTTACTGCAGTGTGACTTGGGACTAGGTTGCTGCAATACCACCAAGAACAAGGAGCGAGCGAAGCGAGCTCGAGAATTTGCTACATTATACAGGATAATATAATAATATGCTGACGGTTTTTAGGGGGATGATCCTGTGATAATTTTACCATTTTGATACCAGATTTCGATATTGGTCCCATGGAAACAGTTACTCAGTTTGATGGTCATATCACCTCCATAAACCACCGTCAGCGTATGAAGAAAAGGACCCTACGATAAGCTAAAATGCGTGCAGAATGCTTCACCGCAACAGGATTTAAAACCAGGAGCTTTCAGCTCATGCTGAAATCAAGTAGACAAATGTTCATGTAACAAAAAGACTGAGCGAGCGAAGCGAGCTCGAAAATTCGCCGAATATTTTGACTGTCTTTGACTCAGTTACTTACTGAACATATGTATTTTGGCCTTGTTTTGAATTTGATCAAAAAGGTTCTCCAGGTTTGGAGGCCCCTTCATCCAAATCTATGATTAGAGAGCAAAACAAAACGAAATGAGCGAAGCGAGCTCGCAATTTTGCAAAAAACACATTTTTCTGAATTTCCATGACTTTTTAAGAAAGTGAAAAAAAAAACTTAATTGTCGATTATTTTATTGTAGATTTTTAAAGTGTCTTTTTAATCCTGGGGTGGGCCGGAAAGATTATGGAGTGGGCTGTGCCATTTTCTGTGGGATGAAAATAAAGAGGGAAGAAGAGCTGGGCCGGCCGGACCGGCCCACAGGGGTACCGGCCCACCGGGAAAAGTCCCGGTGTTCCCTGGGGCCAGACCGACGCTGTTCGCTTCTATAGTGTATATTCTACTCATATGCCTAAGGTCACAACCTTGACTAATTCGTCGTTGAAACATGGTTGAAACATCGGCGAGCTGTCAATTCAGTATTCACTAAGGTTATAATGTCATGAACTTGTATAAAAACTTCGAAGGATGCTAGAAGGATGTTACATTTGTGAGCTCATCGATGCTTTTGACACTGATGTGACGCTTAGAGAATTGCACTTTACTCCTGCACTCCTGAGAAGTGCCCTCATCCAACTGATTCCCGACATTATAATACGGAATGCTATTAACTTTTATTACTTTGCAATCGAATGTACCTACATTCTGTTCAACAAACAAAATTTTTGAAGTCAGGTTGCCTTTAATCACCTGAAAAGACAATGCGGGTTTTGTATGTAAGATTGGCGCCTTATTTTTCGCCGTTGTTTTTGGCGCGGCCAGCAACCAAACTTGAATATTTTATTTCTGAATAAAGTAATAATCTAAACTTATTAACATGTATATCCCAAAACTCAGTCCGGGCGGAGATATAATTATAAAGGGTTGAAGTTGAAAATATTACCATTACGTGCACTTCAAGCCATTATCTCAGTCCGGACTGAGTTCCGAGATATTTGTATTAACAAGTGTTGTTTTTAACTTTATTCTGAACTTATAATATTCAAGTTTGATTGATGGCCGCGCTAAAAAAAGAAAAAAGGCGCCATTTTTAGGCATAGGCTTTTACAGATGATTTGGGGATACCAAAAACTGAATTGACAGTCGAATCGACTTTAAACACCTGGGTGATCATTTCGTTGGGTGATCATAGTACACATATGAGTGATATCACCCAGGTGATTGAAGTGGAATATACAGGGTGGCCGGGGAGTTGACGCTCAAACGTAAAATTTAGGTCCGGTATGTCGTGGGGTATCCGAATCACTCCCATGATTCCCACACTTCCGCGATTTTTTATAGTTTTCGAGTTATGATGATTTTTCCGATTTTTTGAGGAAACTCGACATGGCCGGCTTAAACAACTTCTAAAAAAAAAAGTGTAAGACTTTTTAGAGATTCTTTTTTTGCAACTTAATCTTCAAGAATTGTGCCTTTATTCATAACATCATCAGCATCGGAACTTTGATAAAAGTTATGAAAATATTGGTCTAAAGTTAAAAATTTGCGATCCGTGAATTATGACTAAATTTTCAACGTAAAATTAAAACTCTAAACAGGTGACCTTATGATTTTTAGCCAATTCAAAAAATGCGCCCAACTCTCAGCTTTTATAATCATAAATAAAAAGTAGTACTTAAGAGGGCTAATTTGGCTAGAATTGATCTTCAAAGACAACAAGGCGGAAAATTCTAAATTTTTTTTTTTTGCCATAATTACCACTCCTAAGGCTAAATAATGATTAAAGAATGCTGGAAACCGAAACGGCGACGGGTTATGCCGGACTGTTACCGGTTAAAACCCCATCGTGTTCCACCTCATCGCATATTGCCGTAGAGCCTGAGGGCCCGTGAGGAATCTTCCACACTCTACGGCGCAGTGAACGACCTTACCAGGTCTCATCTTTGTTGGCCTTGACAAGCCTACAGGCCTTTAGGTGGTGCGTGGGAACACGCACGCAACCACCTCGAGTCCCTATGATCGGACGCCAGACCCCCCAGCCCGACGCCCAGAGACTCAAAAATTACGAGGGAGGCAGACCGCGAGCAAACGCAGCCCGTCTGCGCCCCGTGCGTCTTTGGCGGATCGGGAGTTCAGAAGTCGACTCCCTCTCCCTCTCCGCCGTCTCCTTCTGGAGCATTACTGCCTCACAAGGGGAGAGAACCGCTTCAAATGTTTTACCCACCCTGTATATCTCGAATGACTATGCCCCACAAAACATTTGAAGCGCAATCGTTGAAATGATAGGTAGTTATCTCTTTTATTCACCTACTTTTCCCTATGATATTTTATCCTACTCATTAGGTGAAACTTGTCAACCAGATTTTAAAAGTCAATTACTACTTAAATGAACGTAATATTATATCTACTTATGTAAAACATCATTGGTGGCATCTGGTCCTAAAAGACTGTAATTCGCCTCAATCCTTCTGAAGAAGTATTAAGTTACACAAGAATTTGAATCCATAGAGTAGTTTTGTACATGTGAAACCTCTGTTATATTATTCTCTTTTGATGCTTGGTGGTGTTACTGCTTGATTAGTGTCTGATGTTTTAATTTAAGTGACTTGACGCTTGACCGTAAAGTCTAGAAATTAAATAAATCGGAACATGATCGGAACTAAACTTTTTCATTATCATGAGCAACGTCAAACAGAAAAACATCGAGTGCAGTCCGCCTAGGGAGTATTATATTCCTTGAAAGCAGTTTTATGCATTTCAAATCCTCAGAATACAGATTGTTCTGTATTTCCACTTCTTACCGGTCAAATAATTTAACAACTATTAACGTGTATAATTTTTTTCCTCATTATCAAATTAAAAGAAATTATTGCCGATGTAAATAGAATCAACCTATAGTTTCCTATATCAATATTAACTGTATACTATTATACGACTTCAACTAAATAAAAAGTATTTTGACAGGTATACGAATGTATGGGAAGTGGTCGTTCATCTTTACTGATATTTGAACTTGTCTTTATTATTAGTTAAAGGTTATTGGATAAGATAAAGCAATAAAAAGTGGTGCAAGTCTAGTCCTAGAAGTCTAGTGATTCACAATGTTATTTTCTGTTATGTTTGGAGGTAGACATATACAGGGTGAAATTGATATCATTAGCATCCTTTTAAACTAAGAGTCTACCCATCAAACTGAACAAATTTTACTATGGGAGCAAACCGATCGGAACAACTAAAAAATCAGCTGTCCCATACTAAACTGCAATGCGTACTCGACTCAAATGTATGCAACAGCAGTTTTTTTTTTGCTCTGATCGATTTGCTCCCATAGTAAAAGTTGTTCAGTTTGATGTGTAGACTCTTAGTTTAAAAGGATGCCAATGATATCAATTTCACCCTGTAGATAGAATACCATCAATATCATGCAGGGAAAATTCGAACAGATCGGGTGTTCTTTAGCGATTTGCTGATATGGTAGGTATTTATTTACTGTAATATTGCATTTTAACAAAGCAGCAAAGTTATTCTACATCTGGTACCTTTGAAACCCTCGCTCTATATTTGAATCAATCCTAGAATCCTTCGCTTGCTCAGGTTTCAATACAAGTACTCGCGCCAAAAAACAACCTTGCATATCAAATAAGAAGTAACTATTCTAAACTATTATAAAACTGTAACAGAAGTGTGTCTGTACATTGAAGATATTTACAAAAAAAGGATTACGATATGGTTTTTAGGTGTCCCTGATTCCAAATCAATTTTTTTTTTGGATTTTTTGTCTGTTTGTTTGTGTTTTTTTTTGTTTGATCGAGCATCACGCAAAAACTACAAGACCGATTTTGATGAAACTTTTTTTGTTTGATAGCTTATGATGTGACTTAAAATCTGGTATGTAATTTATCTTTTTTTTTTTGGTTTGTAATTTATGAAGTCGCGGGTAAATGCTCGTAAATCATAGTATCATAGCTCGTAAATGATAACAATAAACCAAAACAAAAGCTGCATCACGAAGTGTCCTTGGTAAAGTAATGGAAAATGAAATAAAGCTCACAAGCAAAAGCTCACGAGCAGTGGGTTACTGAGTCGGGAAGGGTGCCAAGTCCGTGCGAGACCTACATCTAGACGCCATCGCGTCTGCAAAGTCTAGATGCTTCGCCACGAGCACCGGCACGGGCTAGATAGAGATGTGACCTGCAAGGACAATAGGACGATTAATTGATAAATTCCTTTTGTCCGAGTCTATTAGTGTAATAAAGCTGAATATCCTTCTATTTCTATAACCGAATCCTACTGATATTAATAAATGTTATTCCGTAATTGCGCCGACGACCCCCAAGTAATGGGATAAGGGCAGGAAGATGATGATGAATCTATCTATCTATATCTGCAGCGTGAAATTGATATCATTAGTGTCCTTTTAAACTAAGAGTCTACCCATCAAACTGAACAATTACTATGGGAGCAAACAGATCGGAGCAACAAAAAAATCTGCTGTTGCATATGAAACATTTTGAAACTAAACGATACATTTGAGTCGAGTAGGCATTGCAGTTTAGTATGGAACAGCAGATTTTTTTGTTGCTCCGATTGGTTTGCTCCCATAGTGGTTCAGTTTGATGGTTAGACTCTTAGTTTAAAAGCATGCTAATGATATCAATTTCACCCAAATCTTGTCACTGTTTTAAGGGGATGATCAGAACATCAAACTGTACGACTTTCTCTACGGGACCAACATCGAAGTCGTGTTAAAGAAATCCGCTGTTCCATACAAAAATACAATCCTACTTGAGCCAAATACACCACTAGTTTTTAATTACTGACATAACTTTAAAGGTGTATTCAGACCATGAATCTAAACAACTTTCCCAAAGAAACATGGGTCGAAAAACGAGATTTTTTTTTGGACCTCCCATAGAAAATCGATCGGCCAATCCGGACTTTTGTATCGAAGGTCCAAAACTTTTTCTCATTTTTCGACCCATGTTTCTTTGGGAAAGTTGTTTAGATTCATGGTCTGAATACACCCTTAAAGTTATGCTAGTAATTAAAAACTAGTGGTGTATATCTAGTGATTTCTTTTTGCAATTTCAATGTTTGTCCCATCCCATGTATACAGAGAATTGTTCAGTATGGCCTTGATCATCCCCTTAAAAAACGGTCAGCAATCAGCATATTAAGAAGTGGTAGGTACCCCTTTATTCATCGATGATCGTGTGATCAACCCCAAAAACCCTGTACAATCATTGACGAAACATTTCTCTTGAAAATTTATCTTTAAATAGTATTCAAATTCTGTCTACCACTCCATCGCTGCTTAGCTATTGGTATCCTGCAGAGAATTCATAAATTCCAACGTTTAGTTCAACTCTAATCGAAAAACCACTTTGCATTGAACGGTAGCATTGAACACATTCTTCTAAACTGGCGCCCGACCGGGGACTATAAATTACCCAGAGAATGCTTAAACAATGCGCATTTTCAAGCGATTTAATACCTTATGCAAGCCTTCTATTAATAAAATCGATGCTATTTTCGAATAGAATTTAATTTCAAATACATTTTCGGACAAATATGTAGCTTACGTAGGTACCTTGAATTGAGATTATAATCGTCTAGAATTAGGGTTGCTACTTGTCTGGGTTGCCCAGGATAGGGCCTTGTTTGGAGGGAAGTTGAACCCAGACTGTTATTGTCATTTGTAAAGAACATTAAATAGGTAATTAAGTGTTTAATGTTTCTTCTCGTGAAAATTGAAATTGGTATTTCTACGTGCGTCTTTCCATCCCATGGCAATTTTCTCCGAAGCAAAACGATGAAAAATGTTGTGGACAAAATGGCCGCCCAATTGAAGAATATTTTTTTTGAACATTTTTAAAATACAAGATTGCTTCTTCTTTACATAATGGAAATTGTTAGAATCATTGATAATACCACATAACATTATAAGAGGGGCTAGAAGTGCAATGATTTTCATAACACTACCATAGGCGCGCGGTGTGGTGCGAGGGAGAGGGCATGAGTAATTGTAGCAGCGTGAGCGGGAAGACAAGTGGCGACAGCCGTCTTAGAAGCAAAAGCGCTATTTTGCATTTCTAACCCCTCGACCCTCTTATAATGTTCTGTGTATAATGCGCTGGATCCATAATTATATTTTCACCTCACAAGCTCGGAAAGATTCTGTTTGTCATTCGAAATCTGAGTGCAAAAGTGCATTTTATCCGCTAGCGTGGAAAGAGTTTTTAAAATTCGAATCTTTCTGTTCAATAAAGAAAAACAGCCTAAACAAGTTTTTTTTCATGCCATTTTCGTACTGGCCAGTGCGATTATTCTAAAAATGAGGTTGGTGCATTGAAATTTTACTCGCTGTAGTGAGGTGAAAAGTTGTGTGTTGCGCTCGGCAGCAAAGTTATTCTGCGTCTCGTACTTTTGAAACCTTCGCGACGCTCAGGTTTCAATACAAGTACTCGCGCCAAAAAGCAACTTTGCAGCCTTGCATAACAAATAACTATTTCAACTCACAAGCTCGGAAAGATTCTGTTTATCATTAGAAATCTGAGTGCAAAATTGCATTTTATCCGCTAGCGTGGAAAGAGTTTTTAAAATTCGAATCGTTCTATTCAATAAAGAAAACAGCCTAAACAAGTTTTTTTTTCATGCTATTTGCGTACGGGCCAGTGCGATTATTCTCAAAATGAGGTTGGCGCATTGAAATTTTCCTCGCTGTAGTGAGGTGAAAAGTTGTGTGTTTCGCTCGACAGCAAAGTTTTTCTGCGTCTCGTACCATTGAATTCTATATTTGAACCACTCGCTTCGCTCGTGGTTCAATCCTAGAATCCATCGCTTGCTCAGGTTTCAATACAAGTACTCGCGCCAAAAAGCAACTTTGCAGCCTTGCATAACAAATAACTATTTTACAATATTTATCAAGGTGACAGCCCTGCCTGAAACAAACACATATTTGTACCTATACGTGTAGGTTATACGTAGTTCAATTCGTTGACCCAGCCGGCACTGACGTCTTTATTGTTGAAACTAAACAATTTAGCTCGTAAACGGATAGACACAAAGTTAATTAAAGGCAGGGCTTCCCTGCACACATGTACGTATACCTTCGCTGTAGGTAACGTATATTTTACGTGATTACATACCTACCTACCGCCCGCCCGCCGCCTCATGATTGGATCGCTAGATCTCTTCCGTATGAACTATCATCGCTCCCTTGGTGTTACAGTGGTGTTACAAATTGTAAATAAATTCTGAATAAATAAATAAATAACGCTCACAGGCACATACATTGTAATGATCCCAAAGTAAGCCTTAGGCTTTTTGTTATGGGTACCATACAACAACGGCACAAACGTATAACATCCATGACCGAACTGGGATTCGAACCCAGGACCCTGGTTTGGCAGTCCGGCGTGGTAACCATTACACCAACCGGGAATAACTCATTCTTGTACCAATGAGTTATTCAGAATTTATTTAGGCTGACGCCTGGATGGGGATCGAACCATCGCCTCCTGCACGGCAGGAAAGGATACTCGCCACTGGACCACCACGTCTTCATATTATAGTTACCAGACTAACCGTCAGTCGTAGTAACGCTCATTAAAGTTAATCCTCCATTAAATCTCTTGCTGTCACTTTTTGTCTTGTTGACGTAGTAAAAGGTTGTAAAAGCTAGCAAGAGATTTAACGGAGGATTAACTCTAATGAGCATTTTTGCAACTGAGTGTAAGCCGTCAATGTACTTCAAATGACACGCTTTCGGGGTATAGTAGAACGGGTCGTAACAAGACGGCATAATTATAAGAATGGGGTATGCCAAGATGGACCCTGCAGTTTAGTATGGGACAGCAGAACCTTTTTGAGACAATATTTTTTTCGGATTCCGTAGATTCATTTCCAATGTGCTCGATAGTCGTGTGAGGCACGAAATATGTGAATTTTTTGCTCCTATCGGTGTCCTCCCATAGTAAAAGTTGTTCAGTTTGATGGGAAGACTTCTTAGCTTAAAAGGATGCTAATGATATCAATTTCACCCCGTAGATTACCATTATAGTCTCCAAGTAAAATGACTGTCATACGGATATTTGGCCGGACATGACGTTTTTTGCCATTTCGCTATGAAAACCTAAAGACAGGCCCTGTACCCGGACTTTCGATGTTTGATATATCGCCACTGTTTCGGTCCGCCTTTATTGTAATAGAGTTGAATTTGGAACGAAAATGTTCACGCAATTGCGAAGTTCGAATGTGCGGGTAGAGGCCCAGCTCTAAACTTTGGTAATCGATCAATATAACCCAAGGTTCTTCGACCTTTACAAACGAAATGGTCTATATTGGCGTACCGACTGTTCACAGTCTACAGGTTCTTTGCCCTAAAATTACACTAACATCAGCTTTTCTACGAAGTCATTGTCAATCCATAAATCCATTTATGATAGAAAGCTTGGACAAATTATAATTACAGGGTGTAACAAAACATCCTACTAATACTTAAGGGGGTGCTTCAGACCATCAAACTGAACAACTTTCAGTATGGAGCCAACATCGAAAACGCCAAAAAAAAATCCGCTCTTTCATACAAAACTGCAGTACCGTCTCGACTCAAATGTATGGGATGGCAGATTTTTTTTATTTTTTCTCGACGTTGGCTCCATAGTGAAAGTTGTTCAGTTTGATGGTCTGAAGCACCGTATTACTAGGGTGTTTTGTTACACCCTGTATAACTTTGGACAAGCTGTCTATCATTTCTATCATATCAAAATTGCAACCAGTACGGCCTCTAAACCCTATCCATTTCCATATACATGCAAGCAGACATAATTTGTATGACGCCTCACGCACACCAACCTAAGAAAGTTAGCCCCTTTTGTTTTATACGGTGGAATAGAAACGTGATGCTCATTCTAGACATAACTATATACTTTTTCGAAGATAGAAAGTTACATGACCTTTGCCAGTTGCCACCAACCCTGCAATGCTATTTTTGAATGCCACGGCACGTTTCGTACACGATCTATTTCAATCACAGATAGGGACAAACACAAGATAAATGTGTGCGTGCAGATGGGAAACCATGGATTTAGAATGATAACAATACCTACCTACCTATTTCCAGCGTCCTCTGGGAAACCGATCTCATTGATCGATGAACACTGAAAATAAAACCGGTCAAGTGCGAGTCGGGCTACTCGCGCACCGAGGGTTCCGTACCATACCACCACAGAAAACAACATTATTAACTTAGAAAAAAAACATTTTTTGTTCGGGACCTTTAGCACAAGACCGACTCACACTTGGCCGATTTTTAGTATTTGTTGTTATTCTGTAGAGTTTGCTCTATAATCACACTAAGTTTGACGCTTGTATGTATTACCGTTTTTACGATAGAGCGTGAAGAAAAAACGTTGATAAAAACTAGTTTCTTGTGAGAACCCCCCTTAATTTTTAAGTTTTTGACATTTTTATTATTTGTTAACAAATCCGCCGTAATAGCGCATAATCTGAGAAAATTTCAACTATCTAGTATGCTATTACGGTTCAAAAGTTACAGCCCTAAATAGGTAGGACAGACGGACGGACGGACGGACGGAGGGACGGACAACGCTTAGTAATAGGGTCCCGTTTTCATATTACGAGAGATAAGTGTACTTTTTGCAACCATAAGCAGCAAGGCTGATTCAGTGTTTATAGGGTGTAGAGCATCTCTGTGATGGGGTTGACGTCGGTCTGCCTGCATATCGTCAGTCGGTTTAGGAGATACAGCCGTTCAAAGGCGAGTTATGGGTGCAAAAAACGGCCGATCAGCAGCAAGGCTGATCGTATGATACTATTGTAATATGCACTGAGGCTATGTGAACAGTACAAAAACTGACGTGGTTCATCAGTCGGTTTAGGAGATACAGCCGTTCAAAGGTCAGTTATGTGTGCAAAAAACGGCCGATCAGCAGCAAGGCTGATCATAGTATACTATTGTAATATGCACTGTAGCTAAGTGAACAGTACAAAAACTGACATGATCCGTCAGTCGGTTTAGTAGGTACAGCCGTTCAAAGTTTCAAAAATTAATGGTAATAAAAAAAATAATGATTTCCCGAAAGGATAATTATAGGATATTATTGTAATATGCACTGTAGTTATGTGAACAGTAAAAAAACTGACATGATCCGTCACTCGGTTTAGTAGGTACAGCCGTTCAAAGTTGCAAAAATCCTGGTTACAAAAAAATAATGATCTCCCGAAAGGATGATTATAGGATATTATTGTAATATGCACTGTAGTTATGTGAACAGTAAAAAAACTGGAATCCTTCACTCGGTTTAGTAGGTACAGCCGTTCAAAGTTACAATTTTATACAGTTAAATTTTTCTGTGTTATGGATGAATCTGTTAATTTTTTTGGTACCTATTTTGTATTTTTGTGTGGCAATAAAATGCATTTTATTTATTTATTTTTGTTTTAAAGGAGTGAAATAAAGCTGGTTTACTAGTTATAAATACTGTACGAACTGACGTTTCATGTAAGTTTTAATATTAGTTACATATCTACAGCGCACAGTGGTCCCGCGTTCATACTACAGCGGTCGAAAATATAAATGTTTCAATAAAATTTAAATATATGTTTAAATTGGTTTTATAATTACATCTTACGTTCTAAAATCAATGACAAACGCTATTTTGGCAGTGAACTCTTCTTTTTTTGAGGCAAACTTTGGAGACTGGTGATGTAGGGATCGGATGTTAATAGAAATCGATTCAGTAAGTCGCTATTGCGTGTAATCCTTGAGTTCTTTCTGGTATTATGTTGTCTGAAGTATTTTAAGTCTTAGTTTTTTGCTTCCGCAGCTTCTGATGACAACTCTCCTATAGAAAGAATACCATAATCTGTTACCTCAGAACAGTGAATAAGAATGTTATTCACTGAAGCAGGAAGATTATATCAAAGATATTCAGCTACTAGATGCTTGGCAGTTTCTGTGGCATATTCTTCGTTATTAATGTTACACCCAGACAACAAGACTTGTTGACTACAACACAACAACAACAACTACAACAACAACATAAACATATAAAACAACAACAACAACAACAACACAACAACAACATAACATAACATAACAACAACAGTTGTTAACATATATCTGTTTAGATCTGCAATTTTCGCTGATATTTGAGGATTTTCAAAAAAATTCTATGTTGTGTTTTCGTCATCGGAAGAACAACCTCGACCACGACCCAATTTCTATCATTTTTTTTGCTGAATGAGTTCCTCCTTTCAGATATTGATTTTTTTCTACCGGAGTCCCTATATGCCATTTTTTTACATCTAATCGATAGGACACGTAGATAAAATAAAAAAAAAAACATGTCCAAGAGTATAAAAGTGAAGTCCATATTCATAAAGTTCCTCATATATAGGTTTTTTGAGACACTTTTCAAGGGTATTCATTCTTATAGGGATTGCGCCGCATAAAAAACATCAATATGAAGACCTTTATTATAAAGTCCCTTGGTACTCTTGGGTAAATTTGTTGCACTCATATTGTAAGACACACCTTTAGCTACACAATGGTATCCGAAATGTCACGGGCTACGACGGGCAACTAAACTAAAAGACTATGTTTATGCATCAACATTTTTCAATTTTATTTTTAGATGGTGTACTTCGAAGACCTGTAGTTTTTAAATAAAGAATATTTACGATGTTTAATTACTACAGAAATAAAAAACGTAACCTCTTCTTAAGTCCCCATGATTCACAATATCCACTTCTAAACACAATTATTGCAATCACCTTCCGAACGGATCAGTAAATTGCGACTTTTCGATAACGGAAAATGTGTGCGGAATCGCTGACTTACGATGCAAATAAATGAATGATTTTGTTAGAAAACAAGGGGGAATTTTTATATTTTCTAAAACTATGGGTTTTCAACTACCTTTTCATGAAAACAAAATTGGAATTAAAGATAACCGATTTTTTGAATTTTGACCTCTAGTCTAGCGGGACCGCTGTGCAGCGCATATAACAATACCGTCTTATAACCAGCCTTAATGGCGGTAAAAAAAATTTTCATGTCTATTTTTATACTATTCACATAGCTAGAGTACATACTACAATAATATAAATTATGATCAGCCTTGCTACTGATCGTCCTTTTTTGCAACCATAACTGACCTTTGAACGGCTATACCCACTAAACCGACTGACGAATCACGTCAGTTTTTGTACTGTTCACATAGGTAGAGTGCATACTACAATAATATAATATGATCAGCCTTGCTACTGATCGTTCATTTGCACCCATAACTAACCTTTGAACGGCTGTACCTACTAAACCGACTGACGTCTTGCGGGCAGACTTACTTCAACCTCATCACAGAGATGCCCTACACCCTATGAATACTGAATCAGCCTTGCTGGCGATGGTTGCAAAAAAGACACTTATCTCTCGGAATATCCATACACCCCCCACCCGCAAACACTCATGAACGCACATGTCTGAATCACGTGGTTGCTGTCTTGAACTTTTTTGTTTCTCGACTGATTGCTTCTGGCGGCCACTTTTCTCAAATTCGACATCAGATTCGTGTTTGGAGTCCACACGGACCCTCAGATATTGATTTTGGAAGCAAGCGGTTGAGAAAAAAAATTCAAGATGGCGGCCACTTTTCTCAAATCTGACGTCAGATTCATGTTAAAAGATCACAAAAACCCCCAGACATCGATTTTGGAAGCAATCGGTCGAGAAACAAAAAGTTCAAGATGGCGGCCACTTTTCTCAAATCTGACATTGGATTCATGTTCAGGGTCCACGCGGACCCTCAGATTTTGGAAGCAATCGATTGATTGTGAAGCAAAAAAGTTCAAGATGCATTAGATATCATTGGTTGGGATGTTCGGAGTCCACGCGTACCTTCATTATATCGAATTTAGGAGCAAACGATTTAGTAACTAAAAAGTTAAAGAAAGCAACCACGTGATTCAGACATGTGCGTTCGTTCATGAGTGTATGCGGGAGGGGGGTGTATGTGGAGGAGGTGTGTTTCCTGTCCACCCAGCCCAGGTTTTCGGTAGATTCTTGGATTAATTTAGAATGACATGATAAACTTTTTAATCGTTATTTAAATTAACGAATACACACACCCACACTGCTACCTACATTAAATACCTACATACCTACCTACATATCTTCCTGCATACATACTTACATACCTACCTACATAACATACATACTTACAAACCTAGCAACCTGCATACATACCTACAAACCTACCTACCCCTCCCCCTTCATAATTTGCCCTTTTCACAAATCCGGGCGGGTCTACCTTTTTTCTGAACGCCCAACTCGCCCTGTGTTGAAGGCGACATGTCCCCTTCCTATTTCTAAAGAGTGGCAACTCGCCGCAAGGCGAGATTTTTTACTGGCGAGTTGTCACCTAACCCGAAAATGTATACCTGTTCCTGTTGTTTCGTTTAAGCGGCATAAATTGTCATGTTTGTGTACGGTAGCGCAAATAAAAGAAAATTGTATTTTACCTCATAAATACTTTCATACTGATAATTAAAGCAATTTGCGCGAAATTATTCCCTAACCTTTGCAAAATATCAAAAATGCACAACGTTCGTGTTCAATTAATCACTTCTACCGGCACTCCCGAAGTGCAACCCGTTGTTTTTTTTTTCATTTTAGCGTTTATAACCGGTGAATTGTTAGACAATGATGTCAGTTTTAATAGTGTCTACATATCTACTGCGTAGGTACATGATAATACTTTCATATAATCAGGCTTTCCGGTAGTCATAACATCTTTATAAACATTAATTTGTTCAACTTTGAACGGTTGTACAGTCAGCAGCAATAAGTTACTACACTTAAGTACTAAGGCGTAGAACAAAAGTGTATGCAACTTATTGCTGCTGACTGTACCTACTACACCATGTGACGGATTATCTCAGTTTTTATCATGTTCACATAACTACAGTGCGTATTACAATAATATCCTATAATCATCCTTTCGGGAGATCATTATTTTTTTGAAACCATGAATTTTTGCAACTTTGAACGGCTGTACCTACTAAACCGAGTGACGGATCATGTCAGTTTTTTTACTGTTCACATAACTACAGTGCATATTACAATAATATCTTACAATCATCCTTTCGGGAGATCATTATTTTTTTGTAACCATAAATTTTTGCAACTTTGAACGGCTGTACCTACTAAACCGAGTGACGGATCATGTCAGTTTTTTTTACCGTTCACATAACTAAAGTGCATATTACAATAATATCCTATGATCATCCTTTCGGGAGATCATTATTTTTTTATTACCATTAATTTTTGAAACTTTGAATGGCTGTACCTACTAAACCGACTGACGGATCATGTCAGTTTTTATACTGTTCACTTAGCTACAGTGCATATTACAATAGTATCCTATGATCAGCCTTGCTGCTGATCGGCCGTTTTTTGCACACATAACTGACCTTTGAACGGCTGTATCTCCTAAACCGACTGATGAACCACGTCAGTTTTTGTACTGTTCACATAGCCTCAGTGCATATTACAATAGTATCATACGATCAGCCTTGCTGCTGATCGGCCGTTTTTTGCACCCATAACTCGCCTTTGAACGGCTGTATCTCCTAAACCGACTGACGATATGCAGGCAGACCGACGTCAACCCCATCACAGAGATGCTCTACATCCCATAAACACTGAATCAGCCTTGCTGCTTATGGTTGCAAATAGTACACTTATCTCTTATACTATCACTCTTTAGGTACGGAACCCTAAAAAACACTGCAATGTTGAAGGCGATATGCTTAGTCGCTATCAAAGGATTATAATATGTATATAGATTCGAATAACCTGGAAGTATTTCTTTTAACAATTTAGAACATGGTATAAAGTAAAATAGTTTTTACTTCGTTGGGCTAGCCATCCTTTCCTATGCCATCTCTTATCAATACTGCAGCAAGCTACAGCAAGTATCTTTTTGGCAGGTTTGCGTTGTATATGTTTCTATAATTCATGTGATAAACTCACGGATAAACTCTTATATAGGGTCCTTCTTAATATGCAGACACTTTTTTAAGGGGATGATCAGACCGTCAAACTGAACAACTTCCTCAATGGGACCAACATCGAAATCGCGAAAAAAAAAACATCACTTCCATACAAAACTGCAAACCTACTCGGAGCCAAACGTATGGGACAACTGTTTTTTTTTTCGCGATTTCGATGTTGGTCCCAAAGAGGAAGTTTTTCAGTTTGACGGTCTGGTCATCGCCTTAAAAAAGAAGGACCCTGTATATGAAACATAGATCCTTCTTGTAATATATCATTGGGAAGAGGTATAAATCGTGAGCAACATTGCAATTATTAAGATCGACACTTTTAGAGCTCGACAAAAGGATTTGGAAAGTAGGTATATGTGGCTCAATTTTGACAAAAAAGTAGGTACCTACTTATTGCAGCCTTGGTAAAGACGGCAGATCTCTTGACGTACTTACCATTTCCTTCAGAAACTTTATTTGTGTGATGAAAGCGAATCGACTGCACTTTTAAAGGGGTAGATGGTACCTATCTATACCTACAGGGTAGATCTTCTTCGTAACCACTTCAAAAACGAATACGACTGCATTTATGTAACACACGATAACACCACCAGTAAATTCAAATTCCCAATCCCACTTTCAAAGGGCGATTTTTCTGGGGGGGTATAATTAGAATAATCTACAGTTTGTATTATATTATATTCATCAAGCCAACTTACGAACAACATTTTACAATTTCACTGACATGTGACATGCAGCCTCCTTCTTCCATAGCAAAACTGTCCTATTCGACACGTTCACGACATGATAATCCCTTCCTAGCCAAGCAAGACAATATTTTGCACACGCCATTATAATGTTTATGCTTGCTGACTCACTGTGACCTTTACACAATCGATTTTGTGAGCCAGCTGAGTTAGGTACCCGGTAAGTTTTGATATACCTCTACTATACCTCTCTCTGTAGGAGGGGTGTTTATTTAGCTTTCAAAAGCTGTATCGTGGCTACTAAGATTTTGTACAGTTGTTGATACTTAAAGGCGCTCTATATCTATCTCTATATCTCTATCTCTAAATAGTCGTGTTATGTTGAAGAGTTTCTGGCCGCATCTTCTCTACAGCGACAGCACAACCGTGGGATTTGTAGGTGGTATGAGGACACAAAATTTGTGAAGTCGAGTCGCCTCTAATCACCTAAAATTGACAGGTGATGAGGGGATACCAAAAACTGAACTGAAGGTTGAGTGGACTTTCATCACCTGGGTGATCATTTCGTCAGGTGATCATAGTACACATATGAGTCGCCTATGATCTCCCAGGTGATATCACCCAGGTGATTAAAGTGGAATAAACCGTTCGTTCTGACGCGGTGGTGGTAGCTTCAAAAAATATAAAGTGGGCTTCGAGCTCCTATAATTATTGAATAATAGTTATTTGTTATACAAGAGTGCAAAGTTGCTTTTTAACCGCGTGCTCAATTTTGATGACCGAACAAGCGAAGGATTCTAAAATTGAATCACGAGCGCAGTGATTGATTAAAAAATTAGAATCCGGAGCGTCAGCGAGGGAATCAAAAGAGCACGAGGTGAAAAATCTTTGCACTCGAGTGCAACACGTAACTTTTCATCCCACCTCAGCGAGGAAATGACGTGAAAATAAAATGGCGCGCACAAAGCAAATAAAAAAAAAACCAAGAAGGTTCCGAGTCTGAAGTAGTAACTATTAAATAATCTGTGTCTGAATTTTTAACAAAATAAAAAAGGTTAGGTATAATGATAAATTCGGCACCATGGAGGGAGAAGTAAATAATGATGTTTTGAATTCACAAACTTAGTGCACACGATGTTCTAAATTCAATTTACTTTAATCCTCTAGCGAGTCTAGCGGATAAAAACGGCTTTTTTAGATAATATCAGCACGACCTTGTTTACCTACATAAGATACTGCATTTTTGCATTGATTCTCCGACTCTGCTTTCATTGTTAAACATCAACACCCTCTATAGATTTCGTGCTCCACGTACTTTTGCGCTCCATGTGTATAGGAATAATACCTCGTTTTACAATCCCATTTCTAGAATGTGTCGTCTTTACAATGACCTCAGCTCCGAACATATATGACAAACATTTTCCGACATTTTTGACAAGAGTCTTGCAAGATTTAAAAGATGCATCATTGCTGTTCTCAACCCACCACAAGTTATCAGTTAATTTTTGCATTTATAAATTTATTTATTTTAACAATTACTAACAACATAGTTTAATAGTTTTTTGTAATTCAAATTAATGTAATTATATCGCTTAATTTACTTTGTTAATGTAAATTATTGATTTCAATTTTATTTTTAATAATTACCTATTTTGGCTTAATAATATTTTCATTTTTTGATTGGAGCAAAATGCAATGCTTATTGAAATTTGGGTGCCTACTGTATACTTGTATGTATTTGTTTCATTTCTATGTTTAAAGAATTATTAGGATTTTAAGTTATGTAACAAACTCACTCCGCCATGTTTTAAAGATAGTGATGCTGTGTACATGTGTAATTGGATTACAATCTAGTTCTAAATATCTTATTGCAATGTAAATGGTTTCATCTCGACTGTAATCTGTACGTGTACCTATACAATAAAATAAAAAATAAAAAAATAAATAAATATCGAAGAGCAAAAATAGGTACTCTTTCCGAGATGGGGGGATGAAAATTATTTTAACTTTGAAACAAAGTAGGTATCCGCGTCAGTCCTCATCATTTCTGTTCCTCCGCTTACTTCTTCTAAATCACAGATTTTGATACGGTTCAACATTTCACTGTCATTTAATTTCTTCTGGAAGGTTTATGTTTTATTTATGTTTTATTTTTAAAGTGCAAAACCTTATAACGCCAACAGATTTATAACAAGATAATTGCATTATAAAAATAATTTCATTATTTTATTAATTAAAATTTAAATCGCATTTTAAGTTTTCAAGCAAAAATGATTCGTTATTATTTTAGCAATGAATGAAAGCGCTAGCGAACTCAACTCAGAAGAAGTTGTGATCGACAGCTAATTAAGTGTCTATACTATAATATGTTTATTGCCTAGGTATTTGACTATTACCTAAATAAATATAAATTAGAGGAGAACCACTCATAATTACTACATGCCTTTCCACTTCCCAAGCACATGTTATTAAATTAATACGATGAGTGAACTTCGTACCCCTTCAATTTAATTATAAAACACTCGTACGCTTCAAGCGGTGATGGTAGAAAATTATATTTAGCTGACATCTCTAGATTCGACAATGTTATTTCATATTTTCGACGCGTGTTAGCTTAGGCATCATTCTCACTGATGAGGTTTTTGATCCCCACACATTTCCACCACTGTCAGTGTAAACCAGGATCAACAGCGGAGAATCACACTACAGAAGTGCGATTTTTGAAAATCATACGAGCGACTTGGCAGTAGAAAATGTCAAAATTACTATGGAGATTATGCATCTTTCTACTGCCAAGCCAAGTCGCTCGTATGATTTTCAAAAATCGCACTTCAAGGTGAAATCGATATCATTTAGCATCCTTTTAAACTAAGAGTCTACCCATCAAACTGAACAACTTTTACTATGAGAGCAAACCGATCGGAGCACAAAAAAAATCAGCTGATGCATACATTTGATTTGAGTTAGACATTGTAGTTAAGTATGGAACAGCAGATTTTTTTTGTGCTCCGATCGGTTTGCTCCCATGGTAAAAGTTGTTCAGTTGGATGGGTAGACTCTTAGTTTAAAAGGATGCTAATGATATCAATTTCACCCTGTAGAAAATGAAGTCCGCAGCGCGCCTAAGTACAACCTGGGCGAATTAACTTGGCACCTGGCTCGCACGTGGCTTGGAATTTGACACCCCTCCTGCTACCCCCCGCGGGACCCCGCCGTCGCCATGCGAGGCCGTAGCATAGCATTTCATTTACCGTTGCACGTGTCTCTATGCTTTAGCATTTTCGAGTTATTCTTTCCGAGTTTTCCGAGTTTTTTATTCCAAGCCACGTGCGAGCCAGGTGCCAAGTTAATTCGCCCGGTTTGTAGTTCTATTTATTATAACCTAAAATACGAATTTATCCAACTTCACTTCATTGAAAACGGTAAGCCGAATCCAGGGATAATCTATGGCAGGGTTGAGGATCATATACCATACTACTACTACTATTTATACTAAGTAGATGCCAACATCATCATTATCAATCAATCTTTATCACAACCCTTGTCAAGAAACTCTGTTACAGTATACCTACTCGATAGTCGATATTTTTAGCCTCACAGAATAAAATACTTTCTAGAAACAAGAACCTAATATGTTTCAACTTGATATTTCTTAATCTCAAATATTTAATGTCTTGACTAAGATAATCCCACTAACGTTTGAAGAATGTTTAATTCTCAAAATTCAAGATTTAATTTATTGTGGCGAGAATTGTATTACTGGGTTCGAGATTTGTTTCTCGCATTATGAATAATTCTTATCCCATCCAAATAATTCTTGGCCCAAAAACTATAATACGAAACATTGTTTAGGTACTTCAAACGAAGACATTTTCGAGTTTCCTTATATTGAAATACGAAAATATCTTGACTGAAGATTTTTTTCTGTGCTTTATTATCCCACAAAGCATCTCTTTTAATCCTCTAACCAAGACGACTTATCATCAAAAGCATCCAGACCGTGCCACCACCTCTTTCCAGGTTTCGACCTGGACGTCGTTGACCATTTTCTGGAATCGTGGCCGTGACCATTCACTTGGCCGGCTCCCTGGTACATTAGACATTGAGACGTGGTTGGCCCACTACTCTTTGAATCTGGCGTTTTTCCCCAGCGTCGGCTATTTGTGTTTTAGACTTTTAGACCCAGTGATATTTCAAATTACCTATGTATTATACGATTCGGATGGGACAGTAGAGAGACACGTGTGGTAACTACATAAATGTGTATAATAGTAGTTTTGATAGTTACGCGTGTTCATACGCAGACAGAACGGCGCGGGTGTTTTGGCATTTTTCCACGAACACATAATATTATAAAATATGATAACATTTTATGTAAATTATGTATCATTCTGGCTTAGGAGTTTTCTAGTGTATGGTCCCATGAACAGCTATCCTATAATCCAGTCCATTTGTCCAGCAAAATAACACTTTTTCATCAATATCTTGGGGGTTTGTTGTAACCACCAGCCGTAGAATAATGCCGACAATGTAATTTCCTATTTTTTTCATTGTATTTTATTTTATTTATTGCATTAATAATCTACAGGGTGTAACAAAACACCCTAGTAATACTTAAGGGGGTGCTTCAGACCATCAATCTGAACAACTTTCACTACGGAGCCAACGTCGAGAAAAAATAAAAAAAAATTGCCGTCCCATACATTCGAGTCGAGACGGTACTGCAGTTTTGTATGAAAGAGCAGATTTATTTTTTGCGATTCCGATGTTGGCTCCATAGTGAAAGTTGTTCAGTTTGATGGTCTGATGCACCCCCTTAAGTATTACTAGGGTGTTTTGTTACACCCTGTATAAGTAAAACTTGAAAAATAGTCATAAACTTACCTACTTATTTTTGCATTGTTTTATGACCGAGAGAAGTTATAATTATCGTGTTTTGAGCCTAAGAATCAATAATCAAGAACAGTTCATGAACAAAAAAAAATATTTTTTCTGGATTAAAACAACGACTAGGTATTTCATGCGACTCAACCAAAAACAGGTCGATTTGAAAGTAACTAAGAAATCACGCCGACTAAGTGGTAGAATAAAATCTTGAAAAATATATTTTTTAGGGTACGTACTTCCCCTACGTAAAGTGGGGATTAATTTTTTTTTTCGTTTGGTACGGAACCCTTAAAAACGGCAAGTTATTTTTATAATAATAATAATAAATATCTTGGACAATGTCACACAAATTAACTAGTCACATTTAAAGTACCAGAATCTAGCCTGGACTTGTATTATTATGACTAGACAACGATATAGAATACATTGTCCAAGATATTTATTATTATCTAAACTATTATAAAACTGTAACAGAAATTTGTCTGTACATTGAAGATATTTACAAAAAAAAAATTACGATATGGTTTTTAGATGTCCCTGATTCCAAATCACCAATTTTTGAATTTTTTGTCTGTCTGTTTGTTTGTTTGTTCGTTTGTTCGTTTGTTCGTTTGTTTGTTTGTTTGTTTGTTTGTTTGGGTGTTTGTTTGTTCGAGTATCACGCAAAAACTACTGAACCGATTTTGATGAAACTTTTTTTGTATGATAGCTTATCATGTGACTTAAAATCTGGTATATAATTTATGCGGACGAAGTCGCGGGTAAAAGCTCGTTTATTATATAAATACAAACATCCATGACTCGGGTACAAATATTCATATTCATCATACAAATATTTGCCCCTTACGGGATTCGAACCCGCGACCCGGCAGGCAGATTCACTACCGACTGTGCTACCGGGCCGTCAATTTTATTGTGTTATTGTATTTTTATTGTGTAAGTTATGAACTTATGATATAAAAGTGGATAAATTAGAAGCTTGCGAGTTATCTTTCATTGGCCCAAATGGATGAAATACGAGGAAAACATGATGTTATGTGATGTTATTATAGCAGGAAGTTAGCGTAATTAATATTCGGATGTCACGCGATATTTTCTCATTATTCCAACTCCGATCCCATTACCTTTTGACGTCGATAAATGATAATTAAATGTGTATAGGTATTCGTATTCCTTCACTATCATACAAGAATTTTATAACCTTGTGGCGGACTCTTTGGTCGACACTATTTAAAATTAGCTATGAGCGTTCCGGGGTTTCCGAGACAACGGAACCGTCAGAAAATAACAGACTTATTTTTTGCTTATTTTACGCAAGAAAAACGTGAATTAATTTATTATCATTGTGTATATTTCATGTTGCATCATTCCAGCATTATAATTTCGAGTGTAAAGCCTGTTGCATTTATTTATCTGAAGTATCATCAATTCATCATCTCCTCCGAGCTTCACCTTCCGACTACCTGCACCAAGCACCACAGTGGTGACCCGCGACACCCCGAAATATGGACGGGGAGAACCAACCTACTACGTCAAAGGAGGCATTCGCAGTAGCAGTGAAGCTACCACCGTTCTGGCCGGAGGAACCGGAACTTTGGTTCGCGCAGGCCGACGCGCAGTTCACACTCTCAGGTATCACTAGGGACGCAACCAAATATCATCATGTGATCGCTCAGCTAGATCATCGTTGCGCGCAGGAAGTCAAAGACATAATAACAAAACCGCCTGCCGCCGGAAAATACGATAAGCTTAAGGAAAAGCTTATTAAACGACTGTCAATGTCCAGTGAAAAACGAGTGCGTCAGCTATTAATGCACGAGGAGATAGGCGATAGGAAACCGTCCCAATTTCTTAGACACGTTCAAAATTTAGGAGGTTCGAACGTTCCCGACGAACTTTTGCGATCATTATGGTCTAACCGATTGCCTCAACACGTTCAAGCCATCATCGCCACGCAACGCGGCGCTTGCCTCGATTCAGTCGCCGAACTTGCCGATAGAGTAAGTGAGATCGCGCCGGAGCCCCTAGGCGCACGTCCACCTGTCGATAGCCTATCCAATAACAACGACTCTCTTATGCAGTGCATCAATGACCTAACAAAGCAGGTGGCAGCACTGGCAGCGAAGCAGGAAAGGCAAGGTCGCGCACGCAGCAGGTCAGGAAGGCGTCATAATTCCGGGAGATCGCGAAGCCGTAGCGAGTATAACCCTAAGATTAATATCTGCTGGTACCACCAGGTGCACAAGGATAAAGCCCGCAAGTGCGTTAAACCCTGCGATTATAAATCGGAAAACGGGAGCAGCAATCAGTAGGGGCGGCATCTGATTGTAAAACCACGTCAAGCCGCCTATTCGTAATAGATGTAAAGACCAAGCTTCAATACCTTGTAGATACAGGCTCCGACCTATGCGTATACCCTCGCAAACTCATACGCCAGCGCAGACAGAACGCCGGGTATGATTTAGCAGCAGCTAATGGGACTAGCATCAGCACCTATGGCACGGTTCCATTGCCATTGGACCTGGGCTTACGCCGGGATTTTACTTGGAACTTTGTAGTGGCGGACGTGGACAGACCCATTATTGGAGCGGATTTCTTGTCACATTTTAATTTACTGGTCGACTGTCGCTACCAACGTCTCATAGATGGCGTTACATCACTGTCGATCAAGTGCACTTCAGCGCGCTCTTCTGCGTCCACACCAAGCGTCAAAGTCATAACAGGCGATTCAGACTACCATAAAATCCTTGCAGAGTACCCAGAGCTAACCAGCCCAGCAGGAGTCCCGAGGACTGTCAAACATTCGACGCAGCATTACATTCGCACAACTCCAGGACCTTCAGTGTTCTGCCGTCCTCGACGCCTGGCTCCAGAGCGCCTCAAGATCGCAAAAGCGGAATTCGAAGAAATGGTTAAGGCAGGAATCGCTCGCAGGTCAGATAGCCCATGGGCGTCCCCGCTACACATGGTGCCGAAAAAAGACAATGCTTGGAGGCCATGCGGAGACTATCGGGCGCTCAATGCGAGAACCATCCCCGACCGGTACCCTGTGCCTCACATACAAGATTACGCGCAGCAACTATACGGATGCACAGTCTTCTCGACGATTGACATGGTGAAGGCGTACCACTTTATTCCGGTCCACCCGGAGGACATCATGAAAACAGCAATTACTACACCGTTTGGTTTGTTCGAGTTCCCTATGATGTCTTTCGGTTTGCGAAACGCGGCACAAACCTTCCAACGCTTTATGGATGAGACGCTGCGAGACCTGGACTTTTGTTTCTCTTACATAGATGACATTCTTGTTTATTCAGCAAACGAAGAGGAGCATAAGCAACATTTACGTACTCTATTCAAACGCCTGAGCGAAGTTGGTTTACTAGTTAACGTCAAAAAATGCTTTCTAGGACAAGCAGAAGTAAATTTCCTAGGATATACTATCACTGCCAAAGGAACACGACCTCTGGAAGCAAAGGTAGCAACCATTCTCAATTACCCCCTACCTAAAACGGTACGAGAATTACGCCGTTTTCTAGGGATGGTAAATTTTTATAGAAGGTTTATTTCAAATGCTGCTAACCTACACGCACCCCTGAACAACATTTTGTCAGGCCCTAACATCAAGAGCACCCAAGAGATTTCATGGACAAGGGAATTATTGGATGTTTTTGAGAAGTGCAAGCAAAGTTTGTCGAACGCAACATTAATTTCGCATCCTTTACCAGATGCACAGCTCGCATTGATGACCGATGCATCGGATACGGCATTAGGCGGAGTTCTTCACCAAAGAGTTGACAACTCTTGGCAACCATTAGGTTTTTTTTCGAAGAAGCTTAGCACTACGCAGACTCGATACAGTGCCTACGATAGAGAACTCCTTGCTGTCTACGAATCCGTCAAACATTTTCGACACATTTTAAAAGCACGAAATTTTACAATCTACACAGACCACAAGCCCTTGATCTACGCATTTCAACAAAAAAACGAAAAAGGCTCACCTCGTATTATGCGCCAGCTTGATTTTATATCGCAGTTTTCTACAGACCTCCGACACGTTTCTGGCAAGGAGAACGTAGTAGCAGACGCTCTTTCGCGCATGGAAGGTAACATCGCATCTATAGACTTCCCTTCTTTGGCACAATCACAGAAGAAAGACGAAGAGCTCAGTTCACTCCTAAGTGGTAATTCTAGCCTTAAACTTGAGGAAATACCGATCCCAGCCAGCAAGATCAAGCTATATTGTGACACGTCGCACAAACTTCCCAGACCATTCGTCACACAGGAGTACCGTCGTGAAGTGTTTAACTCCTTGCACAACTTAAGTCATCCCGGAGGTTCAGCTACAGTGCGGCTGGTCACGCAAAGATTTGTTTGGCCAGGGATTCGCAAGGATTGTAGAGAGTGGGCTAGGCAATGCTTGCAATGCCAACAAAGTAAAGTTTCACGTCATACCGTTTCACCTCTTTCATCATACCTAACCCCTTCATCTAGATTCTCTCATATTCACCTCGACATCGTAGGTCCATTACCTTCTTCTCAAGATTACAGGTACTGCCTCACGATAATTGATCGCTTCACACGGTGGCCTGAGGTCATCCCGCTGAAAGACATCACTGCTGAAACCTGTGCAACTGCTCTTGTGTCCGGTTGGATTAGCAGATTCGGCTGTCCTGCACGAGTGACTACTGACCGTGGTCGCCAGTTCGAGTGTCACCTCTTCAAGGCACTTACTACCTTGGTTGGTGCACACCACTTCCGCACGACGGCATATCATCCAACGGCAAACGGCATCATCGAACGCCTGCACCGCCAGCTCAAGGCGGCTATCATGTGCCATGCAACATCCTCACGATGGGTCGAGGTGCTACCACTAGTCCTTCTGGGCATGCGCAGTTCCTGGAAGGAGGATCTTCAATCTTCGCCCGCCGAGCTAGTTTACGGCGAAACACTACGCCTGCCTGGACAGTTTTTTTGCCCCAAGGACGACTACTCTGCGGAAGATATCAGCCAATACTCTACAAGACTCCGTTCATACATGGCAAACCTCGCACCTAAGCCTACGTCATGGCATGCTAACACACCTTTCTATGTACCTCGAGACCTACGTACCGCAACTCATGTATTTCTACGGCAAGATCGAGTGAGAGCTTCGCTCGAGCCACCGTACGCTGGTCCATTCAGAGTCATTTCCAGAGAAGACAAATTTTATAAGATCGATTTGAAGGGCAAGCCATCGACAGTTTCGGTAGACCGGCTGAAGCCTGCCTTCATGGCTCGCGACGTCGGCGCTCTACCAGCAGCGGACAACACTTCAAACGCCACCCCACCACCGAGAGTCACGCGAGCTGGTCGCGTGGTTAGATTTCCAGATCATTATCATGCTGGAGCATGATTCTCCGAGGGGGGTGATGTGGCGGACTCTTTGGTCGACACTATTTAAAATTAGCTATGAGCGTTCCGGGGTTTCCGAGACAACGGAACCGTCAGAAAATAACAGACTTATTTTACGCAAGAAAAACGTGAATTAATTTATTATCATTGTGTATATTTCATGTTGCATCATTCCAGCATTATAATTTCGAGTGTAAAGCCTGTTGCATTTATTTATCTGAAGTATCATCAATTCATCATCTCCTCCGAGCTTCACCTTCCGACTACCTGCACCAAGCACCACAACCTAATTTATTGCAATTTTTTGCCTTTTTTTTTATTTTTTTTTTATTGCAATGTATGTGCCTGTGAGCGTTATTTATTTATTTTATTTATTTATTCTTACAGTGTTATAGAGCAGCTTTTAATTAAGGTTTTTTAAGTTTTCCAATGGGCTTAGGTACCTATTTTATTACGATGAATGATTGGATTCCTTCAATTCCTTGTCGATTTCGAGTACGGCGACGGGTAGCCCTTATTAATTATTATAGCTATACATGGTGAAATTGATATCATTAGCATGTTTTTAAACTAAGAGTCTACCCATCAAACTGAACAAATTTTACTATGAGAGCAACCCGATCGGATCAAAAAAATCTGCTGTTGTTGTCGAGTACCTATACTCCCTATGCCTAAGTATAGGATGTTTGTATGTCTGTATGTAGGTATATATAAATGTTTGTATGTCTGTATGTAGGTATGTATGTATGTTGTAGTTCAAGGTGATCTCAAGATAGGCAATAATGGCGACGCCCATAGACGGGGTCACGGTCAAAACGGTTATTCTGTATGTGCGGTAGGTTTGGCGCCAATCCCAATTCCGAATGATCGGGAGATTGGAGCTCGTTCCCCGCTGCATTTAATATATTTTAGTTTAATACAGCGTATAAAAAAAACACTTATTAAACTGATCAACTTTCACCATGGAACCAAATTCAAAATCGCGAACAATAAATCTGCTGTCCCACAGAACATTATAAGAGGGGTTAGAAATGCAAAGCAGCGCTTTTGCTTCGGAGACAGGCTGTCGCCACTTGTCTTCCCGCTCACGCTGCTAGAATTATTCATGCCCTCTCTCTTGCACCACGCCGCTCGCCTTATTGTTGTTATGCAAATCATTGCATAACCTGTGGCAACATGTTCCACGCCTACTTTGCACTTCTAAGCTTCTAACTCCTCTTATAATGTTCTCTTGTTGCCACGTTATTTTCGGTTGTGCGAATCGGGAAGCTATCAATTAGAAAACGGTTGGACTGGTTTGGATGATTTTTCATATGAAATCCTCTCGCCTGAAAAGGTTTTAACATGTCTCCTCTAACTGTTAAGGAACAATGTTTTTGTAATCGTTTGTAAAAGGCTTGCGAAATATCTAAAGCAGTTGTTCCTAACCTTTTCAATCTTGTTACCCCTATGACCTAATAGGAAAACAGATTTTACCCCTCTTTAAAAAAGTGGCGTAGGTAGTATACCTAAATATACACTACGAAATTTTTTGCCAAAATTCAGGAGGGACGGACGCCACGTGGACTGGGCCCACCTTGTTAAAATGATCGTCTTTGTACCATTCTTATTTCCCCTCTAGAAAAGCTGTTTTACCCCCGCGGGGGTAATTACCAAGTTAGGAACCCAGGACCTAAAGGGTACCAATGCCAACCCTAAAGTGCGTTCGTACGTACGTTCGTTCTGATAACATCATTAGAACTTTAAATGATGCACAGGACATCAGACATGCAAGTTCCTAAGCTGATTTTTAATCTACATTACATCGGATGAAGAAGCGGGCAAATATTTATTTACGCTTTGACATTTAAAAACATTTATCGTACATATTAATTATTTAATATGAGAGTCACGTCACGCCTGATGAGTGATGATTGGCATCAATGCCACTCATTTGTTTGCCATCCTGTCCACTGGTGACATGGGACTTAATTAAGTCTGTTGTTTATTATTTTAGCCATTACATAAGAGAAACGTTAATTAATATTGCTTTAGTCAATCGAGAAATAATTATTTCCGGCTCGAAGGTCCAAGCGAACGAGCGATGGCCTATTTCACCACTTCTGAATAAGTTATTGATACCTTATTTGACACATCATTTGACATATTAGTGAGCTGTCAGATAAGCTAACAATAACTTACCCAAAAGTGGTGAAACAGGCCAAATTTTAAAGATTAAAATAAAGGACGGAAGGTCCTGTACTGGACGATCTTATGAGGGTTCCTTCTCTGACCACAGAACCCTATATTCCGAGAGATAAGTGTTCTTTTTGCAACCATCAGCAGCAAGGCTAATTCATGGGTTTTTGGTGTTTATGGGGTGTAGAGCATCTCTGTGATGGGGATGGACCAGGTCTGCCTGCATACCTCCAGTCGGTTTAGGAGTTACTGATGATTAAAGGTCTGTAAAAAATTTACTTAATTTAATTTACGTATGATATTGTTGTAGTATGCACTGTAGCTATGTGAACAGTTCAAAGTTCCGACCTTTGAACGGCTGTATCTCCTAAACCGACTGATGAACCATGTCAGTTTTTGTACTGATCACATAGCTACAGTGCATACTACAACAATAACATACGATCAACCTTGCAGCTGATCGTAAAATTTTTACAGACCTTTAATCATTGTTATGCAGGCAGACCAGGAGTGCGATTTTTGAATCTCATTCGGTGAGCTCAGCAGTTGAAAATGTCAAAATTACTGTGGAGATATACATCTTTCTACTGCTGATTTGACTTTCAAAAATCATACTTTAGGAGTGCGATTTTTGAGAGTCAAATCAGCAGTAGAAAGATGCGTATCTCCATAGTAATTTTGACATTTTCAACTGCTGAACTCAGCGAATGAGATTCAAAAATCGCACTCCTGGTCCATCCCCATCACCGAGATGCTCTATACCCCATTAACACTGAATCAGCCTTGCTGCTGATGGTTGCAAAAAGTACACTTATCTCTTATACTACTATAAACGATCATTTCCTAAACCGTATTATCTTTATTATATCCAGTCATAAAACCTTAACACATTTTACCTGACACCCTTTTAAAATCCTCACGCAAAATGACGTAACTTAATTACTACGAAAACAATGCGTAGCAAGACCGGAAGTAGGGCGTTCCCGGCGACCGGAAGTCGATGGGGTGCATATAATATGACAGTCGTGGCGACAGGGGGGCTAGCTACCCCTGGCTTTGTTGCTAAGTGCAATGTACAGGTGACTGAATGGAGGGTGAGATTAAAATTGCATAATATTATTTTATACTAGCGGTGGCCACGACTTCGTCTGCGTGGAATTTTTATCTATTACGTTCTTCGTCAAGGTGAAAGCTATCTCTATTTGTCCTGCTAAGATAAAAAAGGATAAGTGCATAGGGATTCCCAGGAAGCTGGCATAGGTATTGTCTACAACGTGTTAATGAATTAACGCAAAACAAGAAAGTAGTTTGTTTAGAATCGAGAGCAGAATCAAATTATCATGGTTTTAACACAGGTAATTTTTTTCAAAATATTATGTAATTTGTTTGCAAAATTTAAAATTTTCGGAACCCGATGTCAACCCACCGCACGGGCACACTCACTCTACTTACTACCAAAACAAGATTATAAAAATGTGTCCATGAGTACGTTAGCGCTTTCTTTCAGTGCTGAAATGATGACAAATCATTTTTGCCTCAAAACTTAAAATGCGAATAACTTTAAATTTTAACTACCAAAATAATGAAATTATTGTTTCAATCTAATTATTTTGTTATAAATCAGTTGGGGTGTATGAGGTTTTGCGTTAATTCATTAACACGTTGTATACCTTGGAGTACAGACTGCCCAGGAAGCTAGCATTGGTATTGCCTATACCTTGAAGGGCACACTGTCTAACAAGCGGTGAAACACGATAATACTCATTGGTGGTCGGTAATGAATAATGATCGTTCTTCTTTCGTAAATTCCCGCCAATGTTTCCGACGTTACTTTGTCCCTTTCTAATCCAATGACAAAAACAAAATAAAAACGGGATTTGATAAGGGACTTGGATAACATAAACAACTGGAACAACTTGATCAACTTGAACAACATAAACAACTCGAACAACTTGGTCAACTCGAACAACATAAACAACTTGGCCAACTTGGACAACATTAGCAACTCGTACAACTTGGTTAACTTGAACAACATAAAAAACTCGAAAAACTTGGTCGACTTGAACAACTCAAACAACTTGGCCAACTTGGTGAACTTGAACAACATAAACAACTCGAACAACTTGGTCAACTGGAAAACTCGAATAACTTGATCGAAACCTAGTTGTTTATATGTTGCCAGAGGTGTTCGAATTGGCCATGTTGTTTGAGTTGTTCAGGTCCAAGGTTGGTATGTTGTCCAAGTTAATCACCAATTTATCTCCCCCCACCTCACCCCGCACGCAAAAAATTGTTACGTTAAATTTAATCAAGAAAAAAACTCGCCAAAACGCGCACAGTGTGTTTTTGAACCTCATTTTGCGACAGGCTATCTTTATTGGCTGATTGAATGGAGAAATGTGTCACGAACATAGATATATTATAAAAGAACTATATATCTATGGTCACGAAATGAAGGACAAAAACTCCCGCGACGCTCACTATCATAGTTTTGGAACAAATCCAATTTTTCTTTAAGTCCCGGAATTTTAAGATATAAACTGTATTTATTAAAAACAAAAAAACTGTGCATAAAAATCTTAATTTTGTACTGTAATCCAAAAGGCTTAATATTAAGCTAAATTATAAACCATTTGTGGGCAGGCTAGAGCTTCTCAGTTTCAAGATAATTGTGAATATGATAAAATCGTATTTTTATTTTTTTGTGACTTAAGTCTTTAGTATTCGCAATTTATTTTTGCTTTAAAACGTAGGCAACATTATGGACTACTACCACAATAAATACCGATTGCGAATATCGCGAACTTTCGGAGATATTAATTTTTTTTCAAAATCCCGGGATTGTATAAATAGTGTTATTTTACAAATACTTAATAGGGATGGTTACAATTTTTTTTTATTTCTCTTTTAAATCTGTTTGAACTCTAAAGAGAAATTTATTTTTTATTATCTTTAAAAATAACCGAAATATAAGTGTTTAAAACTTACGGTTACAGCGAGATTCAGTTATAAAAGAAATGACTCAATTATTTGTTTTCTATAATTTCGTTTTCACATTTTGTTAATAAATTTAGTTTTTTTTGGAATTCGTTATAAGATATCTTATAACGAATTGCGTGGTCTGTACTGACATATGGTAGACGGTGGTACATTATCTATATTTTTAATAGCTATTCATATTATTGAAAATGACTAAGCGTAAGCCTGCGTCTTCTCATTATAAGGTATTAAATATCAAATAAAGTCATAAAAATGCAAATAACATTGACCGAAGAACATGACATGATATAAAAAAAAATACGTAGGTACTTCACAATTTCTAGATGTATACAAAATTCCAATGTCCCTTTTTTCCCGACACACACTTGGCCGTTTTATTCATAGCCTATGTTCATCACGGATAATGTAGCATTCTAATGGTGAAAGAATTATTCAGATCGGTCCAGTAGTTTTGGAGCCTGTTTGAACAGGCTTGTTTGTATTGATACAAACAAAAAATCAAATCATTCCTCTTTATTATAATATTTGTGGTGATAATGCCAAATAGCAGCTCTATACCCGGTACTTTACGTCGCCAAAAAGTTACAATCAAATTTGACCAAAATCCCGGAACCCGGGATTTTGAAAAAGAAATTAATATCTCCGAAAGTCCGCGATATTCGCAATCGGTATTTATTGTGGTAGTAGTCCATAATGTTGGCTACGTTTTAAAGCAAAAATAAATTGCGAATACTAAAGACTTTAGTCACAAAAAATAAAAATACGATTTTATCATAATCACGATTATCTTGAAACTGAGAAGCCCTAGCCTGCCCACAAATGGTTTATAATTTAGCTAAATATTAAGCCTTTTGGATTACAGTACAAAATTAAGATTTTTATGCACAGTTTTTTTAACCAACTTTAAAAAAGGAGGAGGTTTCTCAATTCGACCGTATATACATATATATTTTTTTTTTTTATGTGTGTTCGCGGATAACTTCGTCGTTTATGAACCGATTTCGATGATTCTTTTTTTGTTGGAAAGTAGATATCCCAAGTGAGGTCCCATGATAAGGAAACCAGGATCTGATGATGGATCCCAGAGATATCGAGGGGAACCTTGAAATCGTAGTGCCGACTAGTGCGTTTGTTAATTCAAAGCACTACTATTAAATCGAACTAATGAATTTGCTACTGAAAATTGTGAAATAAACAAAATTTTAACAAAAAAATTAAAACCGCCTTCAAAAAACTAAAAAGTTAAAAAATAATATTGCAACCGATGACTTTCCCGTTCACATCATAAGAACATTAATTTGTTTTATAGAAGTCGGTGTCAAGCCAAGCCAAAAAATGCAAGCCCTGTCGCGAATCGTACCGGCTTGACAGCGACTTCAATAAAACAAATTAATGTTCTTATGATGTGAACGGGAAAGTCATCGGCTGCAATATTATTTTTTAACTTTTTAGTTTTTTTTTGTTTTTAATAAATACAGTTTATCTTAAGATTCCGGGACTTAAAGTAAAAATCGAATTTGTTTCAAAACTATGATAGTGAGCGTCGCGGGAGTTTTTGTCCTTCATTCGTGACATATTTTTCCTTTCAATCAGCCAATAAAGATAGCCTGTCGCAAAATGAGATTCAAAAACACACTGGCGCGGTAAGAAGTAAGAACCCGTTAAAATGTATAATTCGAGATAAAAAAATTGTCAACATAGCTCGTAATGTCAATCAATCTTACCTCAGCATTTGTTCTTTCCAGAAAATGCGCAGAAAAAGAAAGGTTGGCGGACTGCGTGGCTATAGGTAGCCGGTTGCGAGGGGCCATGGGGACCAGACCACCGGCCCAGTTCTGGCCCCAGCTGTGGGCCACCGTGGTCCGGAACCTGCTGCTGAAGAAACGGGACACCAGGAAGACTCTTGCTGTAAGTACCTATGATGCAGCCTGGATCATAATTAGGGGATCGGACAATTAGTAACGCGCGCGATGTATGAAAAATTGTACTAAATACCCACAAGTGACGTCATCAACATTTACTACCCGTTTGTCTGGAGTTGGCCGTCGATTACCGTTACAAAATTTCGTCAAAGTCACATTAACTGGTCCCGTTGACAAAAAATAATATAACAAGCAAATAAAAATTTAAAATTAAAAGCGATATTAGTGATCGGGACGGACGTGCCGTACGTGGTTGCGTTGCTAAAGGTTATAAAATTGCGTTTCATAGGGTCTCTTAGGGGTGCGGTACGGTGAAGCGGGAAGGGAGGGAGCGGCCAACTCGAAACAAATGACTAGTAATTACCTACTTTTTATAGTTCATCATATTATTAAAAATAGTAAATTCTAGCTAAAAAAAAATATGCGTTGTATTCAAATGTTTTATTTGCTAAGAAGATAAAACTAAAATATTTTTTATTCAGTCCGCTCCCCTATTTAATTATTATTTTAATTCCATTCTGAAACGTTGATATTATTTATACCAAAACTAATCGCCAAACCAAAGATTTAAAAAAATCTTTGCGCCAAACCTTCTAGGTTAAATTTAAACAACATGAAAACTCTTTGGTTCATTTACAATTTTTTATTTTTTTCCAGCGTATAAAAACTCTTTGCTTGATTTATTCCTTTTTACATTTCCGATTGTTTTTTTGTTATTTTTCTATTGTTTTCTTTTTTCTTTAGTATAAAACACAGACTATTATTTATGTACTACGTGTAAAATAAAATCTTTCTTGATTTAATACAATTACTTGACAAAAGCGTGACAAAAGTTTTCAAAAAGAGATATATACAACGTGTTAATGAATTAACGCAAAACTAGAAAGTAGTTTGTTTAGAATCGAGAACAGAATCGAATTATCATGGTTTCAACATAGGTAATTTTTTTCAAAATATTAATTAACTAGCGGCCCGTCCCGGCTTCGCACGGGTGGATGTCTAATCTTTTCTAGCAATAAATATAGCCTATGTTACTCAGGGTGAATGTAGCTTTCTAATGGTGAAAGAATTTTTGAAATCGGCACAGTAGTTTTTGAGTTTATTCATTACAAACATACAAACATACAAAAATAGGTACAAATCTTTCCTCTTTATAATATTAGTGTAGATTTGTTTGTAAAATTTTAAATTTACGCAACCCGATGTCAAACCACCGCACGGGCACACTCACCCTACTCACTACCAAAACAAGATTATTAAAATGTATCCATGAGTACGTTAGCGCTTTCATTTATTGCTGAAATGATAACAAATCATTTTTGCCTTCAAACTTAAAATGCGAATAACTTTAAATTTTAACTATCAAAATAATGAAATTCTTGTCTCAATCTTATTATTTTGTTATAAATCAGTTGGGGTGTATGAGGTTTTGCGTTAATTCATTAACACGTTGTATACCTAATATGTATAGTAAATTATACCTTCTGGGTTTTCCAGAAATATTGTTTAAAATGTATCATCATTCAATTATCAATTCCACCAAGAAACCGTAAAACAATTACCTAGGTACTAGGTATGCCCAAATAGGTATGTCTAGAAAATTTTCTTTTCAGTTTTAGAGACCACAAAGCTATTTTTGAGCGTAGACAATGTCGCAACTGCACCGCAACGATGTTGCAACTGAATCACCGCTGTTAGTACTGAGCCTAAGGCGATGTCCTATTCTATTGCCATCGCTCGGCGATCATGCGTTCGTCCGACGAAAATCATTGTGCCACTGTGCGTTTAAACATCCGCGAAATATCCTATAGAAGGTCGTGCTATCATGAGATGCGATCGAATTGTTCTATTTTTATTCAGATATAAGTATGTTTAAACGCACAGTGGCACAATGATTTTCGTCGGACGAACGCATGATCGCGCGAGCGATGGCAATAGGACAGCGCCTTATCGCCTCGATATTAGCCGCGATTCCCCCGCGAATCTGGGCCTCTACCCGCACATTCGAACTTCGCAATTGCGTGTACGTTTTCGTTCCAATGTCAACTTCTATTAGGTACAATGAAGTGCGGACCGAAACAGTGGCGATATATCGAACATCGAAAGTCCGGGTACAGGTCCTGATTAATTACAGAAATATCGCGGCGGAATGGCGGCGATACACAGAGGCGATATTACGGCGATATCGCGGCTATATCGCGATGATATATCTTTCTTTCAACGCCTTCGCTCAAAAATCGCGATATGGCCTTTAGGTTTCCCCAAAGATGACTTTTAATTTAGTTTTTAACAAAAGATGACCCCAAACAGAGCCTCTTACTTTTCTAATCCACAGGAAGTGCTAGTTCCACTCTACTCGCTCGGCGTCCTGATCTTCCTCAAGATGCTGGTGCCGAACCCCAACTTCCCGGAAGTCAGGAAGCCAGGTCGTCTCCTCAGGGTGCACCACGACGCCTTCCCGGAGAACCATTCAGTGGCCGTGGTCGCAGATTGGGCGACTGCTAATGGGACTATGGTAAGAGCATAGCAGGCAACAACAACACACAGACAGACTGTTCATTGGCCCGTTATAACGGGCTCTATAGAGCCAACTCTTGCAACACTCTCACAAAACCTCATACACTCTCGGAGTAGGTCAGACAACCTGTCAGCGAACAGATCGCAGTGCGGCGACGACTCGAGCAGCTCGGTAAAAACACACAGAGCTCGCACTAGAGGCGAATTGCGATGCGCTTCAGTACGAAACTGAGGCATGGCCAGCAAGCGGTGGCTGCACGCACTTAAGTACCTGTTCGGTACAAACAGTCGCACAATGCCTTTAAGCTGGGGACATTTCATGTCACCTCGCAGATTGCGGCAGGCTGTCTTCAGCAGTTCAAAATTTCTCCTTGTTTCTAGGGCGTTAAAACCAAGTACTCCAAGGAGAAATTTGCAGGAGGTAATGAATTAACCAATCAACTTGGTTTCTGTCTTTCATAGTTAGATATTGTCGATTTTATGACGGTGAAATTAGAAATTAAAAATGGATCAATGTTACAGAATACATAATACTCAAATTCATAATTCGACGACTAATAAGGGTTCCGTGGTCAAACAAGGAACCCTTATACTTTCGTCCATTCTGTCTGTATGCCCCGTCTCAATAACCCACTCATTTTTGCATCTATTGAATCGAAATCTAAACTATTATAAAACTGTAACAGAAGTGTGTCTGTACATTGAAGATATTTACAAAAAAAAAGATACGATGTGGTTTTTAGGTGTCCCTGATTCCAAATCACCAATTTTTGGATGTTTTGTCTGTCTGTTGTTTGTTTGTTTGTTTGTATGTTTGTTTGTTTGTTTGGGTGTTTGTTTGTTCGAGTATCACGCAAAAACTACTGAACCGATTTTGATGAAACTTTTTTTGTTTGATAGCTTATTATCTGACTTAAAATCTGGTATATAATTTATGCGGACGAAGTCGCGGGTAAAAGCTCGTTCAAAATAAAAACAGAAATGTTGTAGTTATGAAGAAACAAACTTTTTTCAACCCTCCCATACAACGAAAAGGAGGATGGAAACTTTTTTTAATAAATCGTTTTTTTATTAATTTTGTGAGGTGTCGTTAGATAGATGCAAAGTCGTTACAATGCTTGTATTTCGAGATAATATTATACTAAAGGTATGAGCTCAGAGTCAAAAACAGAGCATAGGTAAGTACTTAACTTTTAAAATACCGGAGTTAATAATCTGAAATATCTAGTCTTCTTCTTATCGTGTGGGCAGAGCCCTGGTGTCAGAGTTTTTTCAGACCGCCTTACGGCCTCTGACGTGGTTTTAATGTAACGACTACTACCACCAGAGATAGTAGCCGGGACCAACGGCTTAACGTGCCATCCGAAGCACGGAATCATTTTTTTTCGGACAATCAGGTGATTCAGCCTGCTATGTCCTAACCAACTGGGGAAAAACGCACAGTGACATATCACTAGGTGTCCCCCGTGGGAATCGAACCCACTACTTCCGTATCGAGAGCCAATGCTCTTAACCATAAGACCACGGAGGCAGTTATATCTAGTAATAACTAGATACTCTTTTTTATACTGTGGATATAGGTAGGTATTATAGCACAGTATAAGAATGAGTATCTATTACCCGGAACGATTACTAGATATACAGACACTCCCTTCCTCCCACAAAATTTTTACCTCACCCCCTCTATCGCCCTCTGGTTACCGCGCACTGGGGGTCTACTCAGGGATTCGAACTTCGCAATTGCGAGCACATTTTTGTTCCAATTTCAACTCTATTCCAATGAAGAGCGGACCGAAACAGTGGCGATATAGCGAACATCGAAAGTTCGGGTACAGGGCCTGGTTACTCGTTACCTACGAAGCAATTTCTTTGGTTTCGCATGTGCTGACGTCATCTTGTCAATTTCAAATTTTGTATGCAGTGTCCGCGCTGTGCTGAAGAACTTTCAATAAAAATTGTAACGAACTCTGGAGCACTAAAATAAAATTAAAACCTGTAACATAAAATACGAAAAAACTATTGTCGGCTCGATCGATAGATGCTGGCGCTGAATGAAATTAACTCGTGCCATTTGATTGCAAGTTATTTCAAGATAAGCTTTTCATTTATAATGACTACGAAACCCTATCGTGGGCTAGTCCGACACGCTCTTAGCCGGTTTTTGTAGGTCATTTCATTACAGAATCGAACGCCGTTCGAGGTCGATTCTCGTTTTACTTTCCATTTCTACGGTATGCACATGCCATTAATAAAAATTGCCGTCATAAAAGAGAGAATGGACATTAAAGTCTGTAAAACTATAAACACACCCTGTCACGGGATCATAAACTTTAATTACCCGAGTTTAGAGAACCATTTAGCTTATTTGATGACATCGAGCCTATTGTGCTGCCCCCAATCGTATTTATTTAATTTTTAAACAATTAAACAACATTTCCGAAAAACAAGAATGTCACATTGTAGTCCTGAATGGCTTTCAATATATCGGAACATCACGGATTCACAAAAAGAAATCAGTAATGGCCTGATAAATTGAAAATCAGCAATGACTACAATGTGACATTCTTGTTTTTCGGAAGTATTGCTTAATTGTTATAAAATAAAATAAAATATGATTGGGGGCAGCACAATAGGCTCTCTGTGGTTTTGTTCCTTGATAAAAACCTTTCGCTGTATGCTTTATGTTTTTGTTCAAGAGCATTTTGGTGTACCCTATATCTAATCAAGTTAGTGCAGAATCCACACGTACGCCCCTAGCTAATCAAGTATCGTATCCCGTCAACCAATAGGTAGGAAATGGATACCTATAAATGTATTTAATACAAAGTATGAATAAACTTACCTACCTTATTTGTAATTCAAAAATTCCTAAATCAAAACAGCTCTTGATAACGTGAAGCGATTGCAAAACTTAACGAGGATGCAAACAAAATTTAAAGTCTCTGATCACCCCAGGGAGCATTCTGGTCATGAGGTTATGTATTTAATGTACCTATGTTTAAGTGGCAGCTACCTACATCTTCCTTTGGCGCCTTCGAACTACTGACTGAATCCTATTCAGAATAATTGTTAAAGGCCTGACTTTCTTCGTCTATCTTTTTCCGTCTCTATCGTCTATCTTTTTCCGTCATACAGAAACATCATTCGATAGATCGAGAAAGATTGCATTTCCACAGTCAACAACAAAAGCTCCACTACATCACAAGAAGCGCTTCTGTAAAATGTTAATTTTCTTTCAACTGCTACGAATTCCTTGCAGAGTTTCCTAGACGAGATCAACGGGCTCCTCATAGATTCAGGCCAGCTCGCCATCCGCTGGATCCGGTACAACAACACGACTGAACTGAACGACGCATACCACGGGGACGCCAGGAACTTTCCCATAGCAGTCATATTCCACACCGACCCGAGCTCTTTTGATGAACCTCTTAGGTAAGCAAGTCATCAAAAGTCTTGGAACTTCTAGGAGTTTCCGTCTAGTCTAGCTTATCTTATCTTGTTGTGTAGGCTGACAAGCCAGCAATACTTCGATCTTTTGTGTTAGCCCCAAAACTTTATATTTCACCCTTCAAATACATGGTCGATGAAGTAGGCAATACCATTGAGGGGAAGAAACCTAAGACCTCCCGGTTTTGGATATCCATCTCCGAGGCGGCATATGCGTTTAGCCGCCAAGACATCACAGTCACAATGGATGTGTTCCATGGTCCTCTGCCGCACGCTCGGCAAATGGGATCCGAGCTAGTCTAGTATTTGACTGCTCATGCCGTGTGGTTTTCAATTTAGGATAGACACTTCATTTCTTCCCTTGGGATCCGAGGTGACTAAGCACCTAAAGGTCTACTCGGACTTTTAGATTTTCGATAAATTGTGAACGTCTTCGTTCAAATGTCAACTCTATTCAAGTTAGATTTTAATGAAGTTGCGGCAAAAATAAGTCCGAGTTTAGGACCTGCCGGCGCAGCATGGCAACGTGATATAGCGCTATCACGAGTTAGCACTCTTTCTATTTGCGCGGACATGATAAAAGGCGCAATATAGCCTTATCGCGCGCATCATGCTGCCGTTGCAGATCTACATACAGACCTACCTAATGATAATGTGTATGTGGAAGGATCTGAATTTCTGCAGGGTGTGTAGATATGCCCGGAATTATTACCGGGACTATTGACTGAACTATTATATTAACATGAAGTGACACACGCTAACATATTATTAAGATGGAAAGCTCCTCTTGAAGAAAGATAAGATGAAATGCCTTCCGCCTGACTAGGTGTCATGTCTGTAACACCTTGGGGTCTTCTAATGGTAGATCCTAATCCTTATCGAGTTAATGCATTTGAAAATCGTTCTTCCAGATACACAATCCGCACGAACCCCTCCAGAGATGGGACGCCTTCCACCAGAACTCTAATGACGTCACCAGCCAAATGTCGAGAGCGGCCCGTCCGGAAGGACTGGTCTTCGGACTGGTCTCGCGGCGGGCAGCTCATACCTATATCGGAGATGCAACGTGAAGATACCTGTCCTGTACTGCAGTATTACTACTCTGGATTCTTGGCATTGCAGACGCTGATTGATTATATTAAGATAAAGGTTAGATCTAGCTTCTGAAGATTCCTACTTAGTAACATAAATATTCCAGGATTTGATGGATGTCCGCTCAAGCGACAAAAGCCTGCTTGAAATTCATAGAACCTTTCCTAAATACCATTTGGTGTAAGTGATCGGTCCTTTAAAAGTCCAAAGAACGTTGACAAATCCCCATAGTGGCGCAATTATATTTCCATTCAGTGTCATAGCGTACCTATTTGTAGCAGGGCAACTACTGTAATATTACTTATCTAGGTATATTATAATTTTGGTTTCAATAAAAGAAAACACGAGGTACAGTAAAATGTATCTCCATTCAGAGTCTTCAACGAGAAAACCCTTGCTCTTTGATCATAAGCTACAATACATCTTGGACAAAAAAAAGTTTTTATTTATTTTACAACGAGGAAATTTAGGTTACTATGATTTGGCCAAACCCTCTTTCATCTGATTACAGAGTTAGAATTTACCACCAGTCCATCGCCGGTAAGGTTTACAATGTTTTAGAAATTTTGAAACAGAACTTGCCGTGCGTGACAACTACCCTGAAAAGTGGGCCACCTTTCGTCTAGAGTTAAATGTACCTTCTTTTCCAGTTGGACACCGGCCAATCATTCCCCCCGCCTCGCGTAGACCTTCGTCAGTTCCCCAAGCGGCAGCACACCGGCGACTGGCTGGTCATCTTCCGCGTCATAATGCCCATGTACATGGTCATGACGCTGTCGCAGTTCATCACATATCTGCTGATGTTTGTGGTGGGAGAGAAGGAGAAGAAGATCAGGGAGGGGATGAGAATTATGGGGTTGAAAGATTCTGTCTATTGGTAAGTCTGGTTTGTGATATTGGGGATTGCTTTTCGGAGCCATGCTTTTGATGATATGCTTAGTCATCGCCAGTATCTTAACTGCATGTGCCATGATCTTCTTGTACCTGCGGTATGTCACCTATGTTTTTGTTTCACTGGGGCCTCTAACTTGCCTTCGGAATGGGTCCACATGGACGAATTTGCCCTTATCACTCTTACTAATTCATAGCCTTTGCCTTTGTCCTACAGCAGAGATTAATTATACTTATATATATATTAATAATACAGGTTAATATTATGCTAAACTAGGGTTAACTAATTGTCTGTGATCTCCTTTATTTCTGTTAGAACTGGCTGTTGCTTGCTATATTAACGAAGGTGGCTTTTAAATAAGATGTTGATGATGCTTATGAAAATGTTTTATTGCAGGGGTTCGTGGTTCCTAATCTACGGTGTCTTCGTTACTATTTTGTCTATCGTCAGTACTGTTCTACTGTTTACTTTAAAGGTAAAACACGTTTATTTCATTTGAAACTTCCTACAAAGTCAAAAAGTCAAGTCAGTCAAGTCCCAATTTTTTTCATAACTATGTTTTTGTGTACAATAAAGAATCTATGAATCTATGAAGTCTACGAATATTCTTTTGAAATGCACCTTTTATTTCCAGGTGTTCCAGCATTCATCATACATTCTAATATTTCTCCTGATGTTGCTTTTCGGGTTCACAATCATCACGTTTGCGTTCATGCTTACACCGTTCTTCGATAAGGCCAGGGTAAGTTATATTTTCAGAGTATTACAGCTGCAACACAGAGTGTTACAATTAAAATGCGTTACATACAAAGTTGTTCAGTTTGATGGTCGGCAGCACTCTGTTTAATATGTAACTGATAAAATTTTACACCCTGAGAAATTCAATATGGTCATACCTAAAATATGCTGTTGAAGCAAAGCAACATTATTGCTACTACTTGCGAGAAACATAAAAAGATCATGTTTGTATATATGTCACTTGTCTGTTAAGTACGCCAGAGTGAGTATGCAAGATATTCCGACTGGAAGCTTCTCTACTAATATTAATTTGAACGTAACTCTTGCAGACAGCTGGAATACTGGGCAGTTTTGCCGTGAACCTGATGAGTGGGCTCTACTTCATCCAGGTGTTTGTCTCCAACGCTGACTCTCTCGCCTTCTGGTTCGTCTCCCTCATCAGCTCCAGCTGCTACGCTCTTGCTATGGATAAGGTAAGAAGTTCCAATGTTGAGCATAATAGATACACGTCATGATAATGAGTGTTTGTTCTCTTTAGACGCTGAAATCGACAACTTTGACTTCAAAATTCTTTGACTACCTTCTGAACACTAAACTATCAATCCCGAACGGCCCACGCCTGACCCATTTTTGAGAGATGAACCTAATCTGCGTCATCAATTCTTTCAGTGGAACACCACTACAAGACCAGGTTCCACTGAAAGACTCAGATCTAAAATTTCTCTTACATGTCGTCTCTATTGTTTTTTTCAATGTGTGTGTGTGTACAAATAAGTGTTAAAATAAACGAAGACAATGATAAATTGGAAGGGAACTAAAGCTTTCTTTTTTCAATCCCATAACTTCTTAGTTCCGTATTAAAATCATCAACCAGCTCCAGTACCCGGACTTTCGATTTTCGATATTTCGAGACCGTTTCGGTCCGAGCTTCATTGTAATAGAGTTGACATTGGATCGAAAAAGTACACGCAATTGCGAAGTTCGAATGTGCGGGTAGAGGCCCTGATCGATACAACGACTACAGCCATGGTTATCTTTCTAGGCCCTGGTGCTCGACATGGCAGGAGTGGGAGTCACGTGGGATAATTTGTGGAGCGGCCCAGGAGTCCCATTCGGAGGCAGCCTCATCATGATGGCAGTTGACACCGTCCTTTATGGCTTAGCAGCCTATTGGCTTGATGCTGTCATACCTAGTAAGTATTTAATGAGGGTTATTTCTTAGGAAGAAATTCTATCTACTGACTTGTCTCCACCAATTCCTTTTTCTCCAATATTAAGTAGGTGACAAGTATAACAACTTTTTTGTGCCTCAAGAGTACAATGTATGTCTCAGGTGAATACGGTATCAAGCAGAAGCCATGGTTCTGCCTTCTACCCTCATTCTGGCTCGGCAGTCGAAGAGGTAGAGTGTCTGCCGTCCATTTCCATTCTAATGGCGAAGCTGCTCACAATAAGGATATTGAACCTGTGCCAAGGTAAAATTGAGAAACCCGTTTTCTTAGTTGCTTCCTCGAGATTTCTTCTACTCGAGTTGACGTCCATTCAATCTAATTGTATGTCAAAAATGTCCTCGTATCGTCGGAAGAAATCTCGAGAAAGAACTTAGAATAAGAGTGTTCGACTTTTTGCAAAGCGCATATCAAAGGCAGATTTTTGAAGTGAAAACTTCTTTCGCGGCGTTGTGCACTTTTTGGAATGGGTAAAAAATGTTAAACTCGCGTCATGACCGTGAAGTCACCCTGATCGAAAATTGGTCAGACATATCCCCCTCTCTTTGAATGTATGCCTGTTCCTGCTGTTTCGTTTAAGCGGCATAAATTGTCATGTTTGTGTGCGATAGCGCAATAAATGAATATTGTATTTTACCACATAAATGATAGTACTTTTATAGTGATAATTAAAGCAATTTGTGCGAAATTATTCCCTAACCTTTCCAAAATATTAAAAATGCACAACGTTAATGTTCAAGTTTTCACTTTTGCCGGCACTCCCGGAGTGCAACCCGTTGTTTTTTTGCTGGATCTGAAGAATCATGAATTCATAATTTTTAAAGAATGTCATGTCACTGGCACAACGAATCTAATCGTTACACTCTTTTTTTGGCAGGGAGCTCCAAGATAAAGAAGCAATCAGAATCGTGGGACTCCAGAAAAGTTTCCGTCACTGTCGACGTCCAGAAATTAAAGCTATCGATGGCATAGACCTGAGCATCTACGAGGGGCAAATCACTGCGGTTCTTGGCCACAATGGTGCTGGAAAATCAACCTTATTCAATATCCTGACTGGGTTAACTGCTCCTTCTGCTGGGACGGCCTATGTTTATGGGTTGGATGTAAGGTAAGAATATCGTTAGGTTAGCAATAGGGCTAAAGGGAATTTGGCTGCTAATATTGGGCGCATTGCTCCTTTATTTCCCGGGAAAGACCTTGTAAAATTAAAAAGAAAAAGAAAATGTAAAGACCATGTTGGTTATATATGACCTTGGGAAATAAAAAATACCATAGTGGTGCCTGGGCGATCGTAACATCGTTTAAATGTGCCATTTGTAGAGCAGGGTGCTCTGCTCTCGTTGTGGTGTCTTAAGACCTAGGCTTTTCATCACAAGCGAACCACCCTCAGTACTGCACGTTAGGCAGAATAATTGTATAAGATGGTGTCATTTGATAACGATTCCATAATTTCAACTAAAATTGGAGTCTCAATTCGTGAAATTGATCAGTAATAATTATTTCAGCACCAAAATAGCACGATAATGAATATCCTTGATGCCGGCTCTTCATTCTCGCCGAGAACGGGCGAGACAGGCCGAGAACGAGAGTGTGGATGCCCTTCATTTTTCTCGTGGCATCATAAGCCATAGTAATTTTCCTTGAAAGTTCTCGCCGCGAGTTCTCGGCGAGAATTCTCGGCAAGAGTGAAGTGCGGGCATGAAACTTTCATTGTATTCTTGGCTTCTTATTTAGGGATCCAAACGACATGTATGAGATACGGCAGATGATCGGCGTGTGTCCGCAACAGGATGTCCTCTTCGATCTGCTCACTGTCAAAGAACACCTCACATTCTTCGCTGCTGTCAAGGTTTGTCTAACACTCTTATTATGAAACTGGAGGACCGCGACCGCGGCGAACTTCGTACCGCCTTTGAATCTTCCCGACACACACTTGGCCGTTTTTTTAGCCTATGTTCATCAAGGATAATGTAGCTTTTGAACGGTGAAAGAATTATTCAGATCAGTTCTGTAGTTTCGAAGCCTATTGAATACATACAAACAAACAAACAAACAAACAAAAAATCTAATCTTTCCTCTTTATAATATTAGTATATGTAGATTGAATTGTTTTTGCTTCTCTACTGAGGCTACGGTCTTTATGGGTATGAGACTCATGGCACAATGATACCTAGCATCCATGACTAAACATGGGAACAGAAACATGAACTTATAGTTTGGCATGCTGCCATGATAACTGTCACACACCGACCGGACGCGGGTCCACACCCACGTCATCAATCACGAATATGTTATCCAGTTGGGTAGTCAGAAATCTAAATATAGGTACTAACTTTATCGTGTCGTCCTTATTTTATTGCCAGAAATCAAAATAATGTATCCTTTTCCAGTAATAGTCACTGATTAGCCAAAATCAGAGTTTAGTTCAATATGGTTAATTCCAGGGTATTCCACGCAAAAGGCTGTCAGATGAGATAAACAGAGCTCTATCAGATGTCGGCCTGATGGAGCAGTCTAGCGTCTTCTCTAAACATCTCTCAGGAGGGCAGAAGAGGAAGCTTAGTATTGCTATCGCTTTCATTGGAGATCCTAAGGTAAGACTCATAATTTTATTAGATAAGCCTAGAAAGTCACATTCCAATCCTCGGTGATCTAGGAAAATCTGCTTTTTTGTATCAGCCATATGATAAAGACGGTAAGGATTTTTATAAGTACCTACCTTTCTCTGTTAATGGAAAGTCAATGGAAGACATTTAAATCATCATCATCATTATTAGCAGTCTCGATTCATCCCTACTCTGCCCAAGCACAGGCATATCTTGGATACTGCCATACAAATAGGCTCGCATTCACATGAACAGATAAGCATGGTGCGATGCTGAGTGCGAGTGAGAATAAGGACTACATCATTCCTTAGTGTCGTCTTCCTCCCGACTTCCGCGAGGGGGTGAGGTAAAAATCATTGGGGGGTAGAGAATGTCCGTACAGTATAGTAGGTGTGTAGGGTACCACACTATTTCTTATACTGTGGTATGGGGCATTAATTCATCACTCGCCGCGTTCCCAATCCAATAGCGTACTCCTCCCTCATAAGGATCACAATTTCTTCTTCCGCGTTATGAACGGAAAAATACCAATGCCAATGAATTCCATTGCAGATAATAATCCTGGACGAGCCAACAGCGGGTGTAGATCCAGTATCAAGGAGACAAACATGGCGCATCCTGCAGCGAGCTAGACGAGGCAAGGTCTTGCTGCTAACTACGCATTTCATGGATGAGGCTGACATACTGGGAGATAGGAAAGCTGTTATTAGTAAAGGCAGGGTAAGTTGGCACCCACGTCTTCATTAATTTTGGAGACTGTAACTGTCCCCCCTCCAGTGAGATTTGCTTTACTGATGGTGATGTTTGTCTTATTGGCAATGGAGAGGGCTATGCTCGGAGTTTCCCTTTCCCAAAGACTTTGCTAAACTTAAGTGGCAGTGGGCGGGGCACATTGCTCGCAGAACCGATGGCCGGTGGATCCGAAAAGTTCTCGAGTGGCGACCGCGTACCGGAAAGCGCAGCGTGGGTAGGCCCCTCACACGATGGACCGACGACCTGGTGAAGGCGGCGGGAAAACGTTTGATGACGGCAGCGCAGGACCGGTCATTATGGCGATCCTTGGGGGAGGCCTATGTCCAGCAGTGGACGTCCATCGGCTGAGATGGTGATGATGATGATGATGTTTGTCTTACACAGGTACGATGTGCTGGCACGTCGCTATTCCTGAAGAACAAGTTCGGCATCGGATATCATTTGACGCTAGTGTTGGATGGTGAGTTTTACTTTACCTATAAATTGCCATAAATACATAGTTCACACTTACGATCTCTTAGGTACGAGATTAATATTAGTTTAAGAGATAGTTTCCTTGGTAGTGTTTTTGTGGACTAGCAGCCACTTGACGATATGATAATATCTTTCTGATATGTGGTAAAAGGAACCTTTGTATAAATAATTTGCAGTTATCTACAGGGAAGGACCCTGTAATATTATGCTAAAACTTTTTTCAGGGGTTGATCAGACCGTCAAACTGAACAACTTTCTCTATGGGGCCAAAATCGAAATCGCGAAAAAAAATCTGCTGTCCCATACATTTGGCTCGAGTACGTTTGCAGTTTTGTATGGGACAGCTGATATTTTTTTCGCGATTTCGATGTTGGTGTCATAGTGTAAGTCGTTCAGTTTGACGGTCTGATCATCCCCTTAAAAAAGTGTCAGTACCTATATTAAGGGAACCCCTTGAAAGAAGAATACCCAGTCATTAGCCTAATGATAATGACAGAATAGTTTACCTAGGTATGTGTATAATTAAGTACAAATTAAAATTAATTAATTAAATCTGGAAGTCATAGAAGAAGAAAGGAAAAATATTGTTGGTCAGCTGTAGCAAAGTTTCTGACTACACCAAAAAAATTTATGGTAGTTAGTTTATGCATGATGTACGGAAGTGACGGAAGTCATCCCAGGATCCTAACATGGCTAATCTTACAGGAGCCTGCCGTGAGCACCAAATAACTCGTCTAGTCCGAGGCCACGTGCCCCGAGCGGAGAAGGCGCGTCGCCACGGACGGGAGCTGTCGTACATTCTGCCTCACTACGCCGTGCACCTGTTCCCGCCGCTCTTCCAAGCCATCGAGCATGAGATCAAAGAGAAGACTAATCGACTTGGTGAGTTCTTCGCTTCTTGCATCTACCAGTTTATGCAAATCGTCTCGTCATAGACTCTATTCCAGATAAAAGATTACTGCGAACATTATTATTACCTGTACTTTTTTAGGGTTCCGTACCCAAAGGGTGAAAACGGGACCCTATTACTAAGCCTACGTTGTCCGTCCGTCCGTCCGTCCGTCTGTCCTACCTATTTAGGCCTGTAACCATAGAGAATTCACACGCTCTCTTACTCCATGCCTGTAACTTTTGAACCGTATAGTTTACAGAATATTTGAAATTTTCTCAGATTATGCGTTATACGGCGGATTTGTTAGCAGATAATAAAAATGTCTAAAAGTTAAAAATTAAGGGGAATTCTCAACAAGAAACTAGTTTTTATATACGTTTTTTCTTCACGCTCTATCGTAAAAACGGTAATACATACAAGCGTCAAACTCAGTGTGATTATAGATCAAACTCTACAAAATAACAAAAAAATACTAAAAACCGGCCAAGTGTGAGTCGGTCTCGCGCTAAAAGTCCCGGATAAAAAAAGTTTGGCACGGAACCCTCGGTGCGCGAGTAGCCCGACTCGCACTTGACCGGTTTTATTTATTTAAATCTTTATTAGCTTGACTTGAGGCCATATCACTCTAGCATATCCTCACATAGCATTCATTCTCTTCTTAACAATCTTCTTTGTATCAACAGGTATAACAAGCTACGGCGTATCAATGACAACCCTGGAAGAAGTGTTCTTAAGCCTAGAAGGAGAGAACGATGAAGAGATAGAAGCGGTGGAAGGTGTCTCCTCGGTGAAACTGGTGCGAGCTCGTGCGCTGTCCAGGAGTCTATCGCTTCAGAGCAAGACTCTTAGTTACCAGGTTAGTATCATGACAACCATTTATTTTCTGCTAAGTATAAAGGTTTCTATCGTTTATTCTTCTTCTTCTTGTGTTGCCATCTCCTAAGTATTAGAAGTTAGCTAAGTATATAGATTTGGACCCTGGAGACTGCAGCCTTGATTTGTGTGGTGGTGTTTATATTTATTATTATATTATATTTCATGGTTTTACCATTCCATTCCACTATGTCTTGAGGAAACCTGAATTCATCAATTTGCATAGTGGACTAACGAAATATTATTCGAGGACGATCGTTTTCATATTTTAAGATAATTATGTGGGTATCCTAAGAAGCTTATGTTTCCTTCTCCCGTTGTCACATTTTGTAAACACTTTTCGCTGTGGATGGCCGGGTACGGTAATGTCCCGGGCTCTTGGGGTCAACGAAAATGTATTCCATTACAACCCTGGTAGCATAACATATGCTCACGACTATATTCCTCTAGGGGGTAGTCAGAGATATTCAGAAACTTCAGAACATCCATGTTTCACTAGTAGTACCGAAACACACAACCCTGGTGGATACTTATAAACCCATTGATGTCCCCAGAAAAGCTCGTTTTTAGTTTATCCAGAACCAGGTTGATCTAGAACCAGAATACATATTATAAATTCGACCATTTGACCTGACTCCTGACAGCCTTTTAAATATCACATCCAATATGTTGGATTATTCTCAGATTAAAGAAACCATAACAATTTCAGGAGCTAAATGACAAAGATCAGCAGAAGACGACGTCCTTGCCAACACCCCCGGCGCAGCACGCATTACATTCCACCACGCATGGAGTCGAACATGTTAAGGTAATTGTCTTCTGTTAAGATAGACAGGCACGAACAAGAAGCTTTAAATTGTATAGGCACGACAAGGTTATTCAATACAGGGTGATACTTAAGGGGATTCTTCAGACCATCAAACTGAACAACTTTTACTATGGGACCAACAACGAAATCTGCTGTTTTATATAAAACATGGACATGGATAGAGTCCCAAATGTATGAAACAGCTGGTTTTTTTCGCGATTTCAATGTTAGTCCCAAAGAAAAAGTTGTTCAGTTTGATGGTCCGAAGCACAACTTTAAGTATGTAAAGCATTTATGTTTACAGCCTGTATACTGGCACTCGGATATTTTTTAATCACTTTCAAAGTTCAGTTTGGTGGTCTGAACCACCCCTTAAAATTTGGAGAGCCGTAAAAGGTAAAAACATTTTGGTACAGGGTAACTTCAAATTTGAAAAGATTCGGTGGGTTCTATTATCTTATCATTTATCACAGACTTGAAAATCTTGAAATAAAACTATTTTAAATATACAGTCAGAAATTTCAAGTTTTTTCTAGTAGGAAAACATACAACCACCATAACAATCTTCATACAGTTGGCAGTTGTAGCCATGTTACTAATCACCCCGATTGGGATTATGGTTGTGAGTTTGTACGTAAGGAATCTCCCCAGGTCCCCCCAGAAGTTCCAGTGTCAGTGGATGCCCTCGGCGAGGTGGTGAAGACGAGCCCATCGTGCTGGAGAACGTTCTGCGCGCTCGTCTACATCAGGACCGTCAGGATGATCAGGGACCCTTACAAGCTTTACGTGATGATCTTCATGCCTATCAGTAAGTCTAGTCTGTGTTATGGAAATAGTAATTGTTTGTAGCCTGTAATATCCCAATGCAGGGCAAAGACTCTCATGAATAAGGGTTGGGTCATACTCTATCATACAGGTGATACAGGCCCTGTGCGGTCACTTGTATTCACTTGCTGCTTAAATATTAAGGCAGCTTTTAAATTTTCTTCCCAGAAAAATCTTCTCTCTTTGATCTTGAAATTTTCTTTTGGCCGTTTTTTTAGAGTAATTTTGGTCTCTACCAACTAAAAATGTAATGTTTACCAAAAATACAGGAAAGGACTAGGTTTTTATAACATGAATATTATAATGACGGACATAAATGCCATGGCAAAAGCAGATTGTCATCAAACTTCTCTTAAATCTTCTAAAAAATTATATAGAGCTACTTTGCTGGCGCTGTTGTAAAATATCAGAATCAAACTCGAACTTAAGAATTATTGTAAAAACATGCATTTCGGTCGAAACTGTAAATGTATGAAGAACGAAAAAACTGTTTCTTAAAAAATATTAATATAAACTACGTTTTTCTTTCCAGTATCCTGTGCTTTGGGACTCTACATGAAATCAAGGCAGATAGTATTTTTCCGAATGCAACCACTCAAATTGGATCCGAATGCCTACTTCAATAAAACTCCTATCGCCTTGTTCAGCGAAAGTCAAAATTCTAAAGAAATCATCGATTTGAGGGAATCTTTGGAAGCTCTTGGAGCAAATCCTATAGTAGATTTTAGTGGAAATTTTTCAAGTCTTCTCGACATGGAGAACTTTGCGGCTTACAACTTGAAGGATAGCCTGATACCATACGGGAAAATATTGGCCTATTACAATAGCACTTATACACATAGTTTGCCTATTATCATTAACTTGTTGGACAATAGTATTTATAAGTGAGTACCTTTCAATACTATCTACAGATGAGACCAATGTTCTAAAATCAATATTCATGCCACGTCAATATATCTGATATATCCTGAAACCTGGATGCTTGAAAAGATAGTAGTTGTGGCAACGTTTCTGATCACCCCAATGAGGACTACGGTCGTGAATTTGTGTATGTATATCTAGAAAAAGTATATCGAATCCCCTTCAACTCAAATAATTAGGAACGCGGTAAGAATCCGTTAAAATGCTCGATTTTGGTTTACCTATCTTGATGACATTGTTAGTAAGAATGGTTTTTGTGACCATTTTCTTGCCTTTAAATAACAATTTGTCAAAAACGATCAAGTATTGGACGATGACTTTATTAGTCACGATACTATATACTTATATCATATACTTAATTATACTTTAATCAGACGTATGCTAGAATGCTCACAAATACATATGTTCCCAGGAACATAGTCAGAGATATTGTAAATATGTTCCGACAAATACACATTTCGCAAAAACTGCTCAAACATTTTTATCAATCGTAAACGTTTTCCCTCAGGGTATTGATGACAACATCTAATATGATAGAAAGCTTCAAGCCTATCGAGGTGTTCACGCATCCCTTCCAGCAGACTGAGCAGCAGGAAGAGTTCAACGTCGGAAATGTGGTGTGCGCTATATTCATGGGCATGATCTTTGCTCTGGTGCCCGTGACGTTGGCTGTTGACATCGTTTATGATCGGGAGGTGAGTTGCTCATAACAAAACTTGTCAGATACCATAGATTCTGCTGTTATAGTATCATCATTAGCAGCAATTCTTGAAAATTATACTTCCACCACACGTTGAAGTTGATTGATAGAGGCAAGGTAGAGATCAACTTCCTGCCTTGCTTAATTATTTTCAGGCCTTCTCAACAGACATCAGTCTTGGTTTAACGAATATGCCTTAAGTAATAGCAATTATATCTGGCGACAACAGCTTTATGTGGATACCAAAGCGAGTATTCCGAGACTTTTCAATAAAAAAAAGCTCTCAAGCACATGATTATAGCTTACCTGTAGGTACCTATTAAGATAAGATAAGATAAATATTCTTTATTTGCACACCAAGAATAAGCAAATACATTAAGCTGAACGATACTGGACATCGGAGCTTTTACAGAACATCCATGGCGGAACCATAGGATTGCTAATGGAATATGCGTCCCATAGACTAGTTATACAAGCTTTATTTTTTTTATTTAATACTTTATTGTACACACGGAAAAAACAGAATAACACAGCATTATAGACTAGTACAAAGGGCGAGCTTATCTCTGAAGAGATTTCTTCCAGCAGACCCATTATAAGGAAAAAGTTTAGAAAGTGAGGCAGGCAAGGTGTACACAATTCAGAGAAATTAATAAACTAAAAACACAACCTGAACAATAACTTAATTGATAATTTATACCTAATTTTAAACTACAAAAGAAAATAAACAAATAAATATATTACAAACATACCAATATATAAATACCTACATAAATAAGTATAATAAATACATAAACCTAATTTATGGCAGAGAAAGATAGTGATCTTTAACTTTCTTTTTAAATGTACCGATTGTTGGACAGTCCCTTATACTTGCGGGAAGAGAGTTCCACAGGCGGGCAGCATGGACAGTGAAGGAGTAGGAGTAGAAGTCAGTGGTGTGGGACGGGATATTAAGGAGAGTACGGAGGTGTGATCTACAGGGTTTGTCAGGAGGCCGGAAGGAGGAAAAACGTTCGCGGAGGTAGGTAGGAGCAGAAGGATTGTGGAGAGTGTTGTACAGAAGACAGAGGATATGAGAGTTCCTGCGATCACGAATAGGAAGCCATTTCAACTGCTTCCTGCAGTCTGATACATGATCGTATTTGCGCAGTCCAAAAATGAAACGGATGCACAAATTTTGGAGTCTCTCTAATTTATTGACAAGTTCCTCTGTGGCATCAAGATAGCACACATCGGCATAGTCTATGATAGGAAGGATAAGGGATTGGGCTAAGGAGACTCTGGTTTTGAAAGGGAGGAAATTTTGGAGATGTTTAAGGGAATGGAAGGAGTAATGCACTTTTTGGCTAACCTGATTTATGTGAGCGGACCAAGATAAGTTGGGATCAAACGTGACCCCAAGATTTTTTGCCGATTTACTCAAAGGGATGATGACACCATTGTAAAGTACCGATGGAATGGTAGACGCATGTAGACGGTTGCTCATGTATCTACTGCCAAGGATCATGGACTGTGATTTGGCAGGATTAACCATAAGACCAAAGGAGTCAGCCCAAGTACTGATACGCCCCAGGTCTTTATTTACCTCATCGATGGCTTCAATGACGTCATCAGCCCTAAAGTGACGATAGATTTGGAGGTCATCGGCGTACAGATGGAAATTAGAAGAAATGACAGTAGTTATAGTAGTAAGCTTAACATTGATTGTTGCAGATAAAAGCGAAGAACCAGCTTCGGGTGAACGGGCTGTCGATGAGCATGTACTTCCTCACCTACTTCACCATCCTCATCTTCATAATGCTCGTCACCACCGCTGGAGTGCTTGTTCTCGTAAGTTTCTCACTCATGGGCTCACTCAGATTCTTCTTTCGTGTCAGCATGAGCTACATCGTATGACAGTTTAATCATGCTGTAGTGGGAATATTCAGCAATGTTTGTTCCGAAAACACCATAAGAAACGTTATCTCTTAGCCTAGTCATCTCTTACGATAACTAGAGTCACATCACCCAAGTTATTTCAGTTGCGATGTTACGGCGTCGCAGTTGCGACGTCGTTGCTTATGTGAATGATTCCTACGGGAAGAAATGGGATGGTCTATTCTAAGCCAGAACTTTATAAAAAATTAAAATAAATAAATAACGCTCCCAGGCTCATACATTGTAATGATCCCAAGTAAGCGTCAGGCTTTTTATCATACAACAACGGCACTAACATATAACATCCATGAACGAACCGAGATTCGAACTAAGGACCCTGGTTTTGCAATCCGGCTTGGTAACCATTACACCAACCGAGTCGTCAAAAGAGATGAATAACGAATAATATTATGTTTTTCTTGAGGCTTCATAGGTAACATGACAATAATTTTACGTGGGATATTAAAATTAAACGTCTCTATACATATAGGACACTATTATCTCGAATTAAGATCTCTACCTCTTCTCCGCAGGTAATCCTCAATGATATACCAAGCCTAACCAACGGGTCCGCCATCACGATGCTGTCCGGGCTCCTCATCCTCTACAGCCCGTCCGCCATTTTGTTCAACACCTGCCTCTCGTACGTGTTCGACAAGATGGACTCCGCTCAGAGCATCATGCCCAACATTACCACCTGGATCGGCGTCATTCCGTTCATTTTAGTTGCTGTTTTGGATACTTTCAAATGGGGTAAGTTTATATGGATGTTTTGTATATTGTGGATGTTTACTATGATGATTCCTCAGACCATCATCGTGCACTGGACATATGGATCTAAAGTAGGTATAGATCTTTCATCCAGCGCATGCCCTTTTTTCTGATGTTCATAGTTATGGGGCACTGTATACGCTTTTATAATAAGATACCAGAGGATATTCTAAACTTACCAGACAAAAAGTTTAAGTCCCATGTTAAACAAATCCTCTGTAAAAAGGTTACTATAAACTCGATTATTATTTGAATGACCAGAATGTCTGGTCTTGACTTAGACTACTTATTATAAGGACCGGCCTTGCGGTAGCATTTCCTCTCTGCCACGGTATAAGATCAATGATCATGTACATTACATTCAACATTAAATTTTATAACTTATCACTAAACTAGACAGCCTATTATTGAGAAACAATAATTTAGAACTTAGAACGTTTGGGGTTTACACGAGACTACTTTTCATGATTTAGAACATTCAAAATTTGAATCTAAAGTCATAAGGAATAAAATCCAAAGTTGCGGATAACATGTTACCTCGCCCCCCGCAAAAAGTGGCAGAAAGTTTGTTAGTGGTTACGTGGTTACGCGTCCCTATACAGGGTGGCCGGGGAGTTGACGTTCAAACGTAAAATTTTGGTCCGGTATGTCGTGGGGTATCCGAATCACTCCCATGTATGTTCCGCGATTTTTTATAGTTTTCGAGTTATGATGATTTTTCCGATTTTTTGAGGAAACTCGACATGACCGGCTTAAACAACTTCTAAAAAAAAGTGTAAGACTTTTTAGAGATTCTTTTTTTGCAACTTAATCTTCATGAATTGTGCCTTTATTCAAAACATCATCAGCATCGTAACTTTGATAAAAGTTATGAAAATATTGGTCTTAAGTTAAAAATTTGCGATCCGTGAATTATGACTAAATTTTCAACTTTAAATTAAAACTCTAAACAGGTGACCTTATGATTTTTTAGCTAATCCTAAAAATGCGGCCAACTCTCAGCTTTCATAATCACAAATAAAAAGTTGTACTTAAGAGGGCTAATTTGGCTAGAATTGATCTTCAAAGACAACAAGGCGGAAAACTCTTAAATTTTTTTTTTTTTTGCCATAATTACCACGCCTAAGGCTAAATAATGATTAAAGAATGCTGAAAACCGAAACGGCGACGGGTTATGCCGGAACTCTTACCGGCTAAAACCCCACCGTGTTCCACCTCATCGCATATTGCCGTAGAGCCTGAGGGCCCGTGAGGAATCTTCCACACTCTACGGCGCAGCGACCGACCTTACCAGGTCTCATCTCTGGTTGTCTGCGTGGGAACACGCACACAACCACCTCGAGTCCCTATGATCGGACGCCGGACCCCCCAGCCCGACGCCCAGAGACTCAATATTGTGTGCGTGTTCCCACGCACCACCTAAAGGCCTGTAGGCTTGTCAAGGCCAACATAGATGAGACCTGGTTACACACCTACACGATTAAATGTAAATGTGGGGTCTGCCCCTAGCTTTGCAGATGCCCTTACACCGGGGTTATCTTAACACTAGGGAAACTTCTTTAGAATAGGAATATTTTAGACATTGGTTAGATTTTAAAGTCCGCGTTTTATTTTAGACATTGGTTAGATTTTAAAGTCCGCGTTTTATTTTAGAAATAGGATAGGATAGGTAACTTTTCTAGATTATTGGGAGGGATTGATGATAGTTTTCATAGGGAAATCATATTTCCTATACTTGTGCAATTAGATGGAGCATATTAGTTTTGCTGATAATATCTTATTTACAATATTGGTTTCATGAAAGAATGGAACTATGTTAAGAATAATTAGTATGAATTTTACATCAAAGGTGATGACTTGTTAATAGAGAATGTTAAGCATACTATTAGGAAAGAAAAACCTAATTTACTTGTTTTAGTTTCATAGAATATTTTCTATTTTTATCCCAGTTGTCTTATAGACTATAACAAACTGACTAAGACTAATGAATGAAAGTAAATTCACCTGTCCTCTTTATTTTAAATACTTACTCATACTTACTGAATCTTTGAAGATATCACTGTAGAGTTTCTGGCCACATCTTCTCTGCAGTTAGGACCCCTAGTGACGTGGTGGTAGAATCTTTTTGAGGTCATACCCTATCCGAAAGAAGTATTTGAGAAGGATTTTGTATTTTAAAGTTTTACAAGGTACTAAAAGGGTACTAATTTTATAAGAAATATAATTATTAATGTAACAAATAATCCTCTTGGAAAAGTCAACTTGAGGTTCTGATAGTTTTGGTTTGTCTTTGGGTGAGCAAAAAGCAGCCCGTAGCTAATCTCCATACTAAGATGATTGGAGACGTTACACTTAAGATAAAGCTGAAAATATCAATGTCTTAACTAATCATGGTACAAAATCATGGTATTTATAATATAAGAGTATAATAATCGTTCTCCATTACTCCTTGTAACCGATCTCACTAACTAGGTTGGGGTGTCCCCATAAAAACAATCACAATGTTATCTAATCAAGATATGCTTACCATTTTCTATAACATTTAATTAATTCAGACTTACACCCTGTATAATTATACTGTTTAGGAAAAAGTTTATTTAGGTAAAGTTTATTTCTAGGTTCATTACAGATAAGATCTAGGTCTCTAAGTCCTTCTAAAAGAATCTGAGTTTTTACTAAGCAATGTAGGTTCCTAGACGATCACATCTTTTAGCTAATACCTAGTTTAAGTTTAGATCTAAGTACAAGGAAAAATTTTAATCCGTTATCATGAAGTAGTACTTTGGTTAGGCTTATTATAATAAGATCAGATTTTACTTATCATTAGGTTAAGTAGGATAGGCTAAGTTAGGTATGACTGATTGAATTATGTTGATAATAAGTTTAGGTATTTCTATGTCTTTGCTTATTAGAATACTAGATAAACCTCGAGTCTGTTGCAACCTAGGTTACTGTTAGGCGGTTCACAACGTTAGTTCTATCCACTAGAGATCACGATTGGCCACAACACCTTCAACTCAAAATAAAATCATAATTATGTTTAGTTCTTAGTAGATTCAAAACCTAATTTAGTTAGGCAAATTAGTTTAAGTCATCTGTTAAGGATTGTAGTTTTAGTTAGGAATCTATTTCATCTAGTGCTTTAAATAGGATAGGTTTAGGATATAGTTTACATCTTGGTAGTGCCGAATACCAGGATATTTAAAGTATAGTAGGTTAGTTCATAAGATAAGATAGGTAGGGAATTTTTACAACTGGGTGCCGGTTGCCCAGGATCTAGTTTAGGATAAGATAAGGTAGTTTAGGATAGGGTTAGGAATTTTACATCTTGTGTGCGCATGACCAGGATAGATGTTACAGTACGTTAGCGCTTTCTTTCAGTGCTGAAATGATAACAAATCGTTTTTGCCTCAAAACTTAAAATGCGAATAGCTTTAAATTTTAATTATAAAAATAATGAAATTATTGTTGCAATCTAATTATTTTGTTATAAATCAGTTGGGGTGTATGAGGTTTTGCGCTAATTCATTAACACGTTGTATTACCGTTTTTACTATAGAGCGTGAAGAAAAAACGTTGATAAAAACTAGTTTCTTGTTGAAAACCCCCCTTAATTTTTAACTTCCTGCCATTTTTATTATTTGTTAAAAAATCCGCCGCAATAACGCATAATCTGAGAAAATTTCAACTATCTAGCTGTTACGGTTCAAAAGTTACAGCCCTAAATAGGTAGGGCAGGCGGACGGACGGACAGACCACGTAGGCTTAGTAATAAAATAACGTCCTGTTTCCACCCTTTGGGTACGTAACCCTAAAAAGGGCTAAGTCAAACTAAAGACCCAAAACTCGAAACCCTAATGAAAAGAGAGCAAAAAGCAGCAAAACAGAAGCATTAATCAAGCATGTTGTTATGTAGTCTCTTCTAAATCCCAATAAATGTTTGAACAACTGAACCTAATTGTTTTGTTTCAGGGAGCGGCATAGCCTTCTATCTTCACATGGTGTTCAGTTTCCTCGATGTCATGTACATACCTTACGCCATCATCTATTACGTTGATAGGTAAGTACCTACACATTGACATTATTTTAATGTTATTTTATTTGCCAAGTTCAAGGCAAAGGCTAGAACTTTCCACAGTTGACTTAGAACTTTAGAGAAAATGCAGGAAATGAATGCAGGTTAAAGAAAATACGTAAGTAATTAGATTTAAGACCGTTTCCACCAGATCAACTTTGGAAAGGGTCTTATAATGGATGGATCCATTGGATTTCAAAACAAAATAAAATGAGTCCTTGTAGTGCGTAGAAAGAGAAGGTACTAGAAGGAAGCACATGTCTTGTCACATTCACTCAATAAGAGATGCACATATCAAATTCGCTCTAGTTAAAAAAGGAGATCGCTACCTTATTGCTGTCCTTATCGGCGTAACCACTTTTTTCTACTGACTCCAGCTGACTCCAAGGTTGTCACTTCATTAAATTGTATAGGATTTCATGACTATCGCTATCTCATACCCGGTTACACCGATATTCCGTCTACCAGCGTAAGCGAAAAATTCTTCGTCTATGTTGTAGTGTGTAGGCAAACTATAAAGATAGTATAGTAGTAGAGGAACTGTCACGAGTTGAAACCACAATCAAATGAAACTGTTTTTGGACGTTTTCAGGAGATTATCGGCAGGGTAAAAATTCGATTTCTGTGTATAATTCTCAATCTAACGTGCAATCGTGGATAATTTAATGAAATAGTGTTAGTATATTTCACAAAATTATCGACGATTTCACTTTAGGTTCACGATTATTCAAAGAAACCGAATTTTTACCCGGAGACTAACGGACACTAAATCCCCAAAAACGGTTCTATTGCCTCGCGTCATGTATCTCTTTCTATTATACAGTGATGCTGCTAGGTACATCTCGCTCTCTCAGCTCAGCTGTCAATGACTCTATTCCGTAAGGTATATAATAACTTTATGAGGCAAACAATCTACTTAGATTCACAGGTCAATATATGTATATTCCGAGAGATAAGTTTACTTTTTGCAACCATCAGCAGCAAGGCTGATTCAGTGTTTATGTAGAGCCTCTCTGTGATGGGGATGGACCAGGTCTGCCTGCATAACTCCAGTCGGTTTAGGAGTTACTGATGATTAAAGGTCTGTAAAAAATTAACGATCAGCCACTGGCTGATCGTATGTTATTGTTGTAGTATGCACTGTAGCTATGTGAACAGTACAAAAACTGACATGGTTCATCGGTCGGTTTAGGAGATACAGCCGTTCAAAGGTCGGAACTTTGACTGGCTGTATCTCCTAAACCGACTGACAGAACTTGACAGTTTTTATACTGTTCACATAGCTACAGTGCATACTACAACAATATCATACGATCAGCCGTGCAGCTGATCGTTAATTTTTTACTGACCTTTAAACATCAGTAACTCCTAAACCGACTGGAGTTATGCAGGCAGACCTGGTCCATCCCCATCACAGAGATGCTCTACACCCCATAAACACTGAATCAGCGTTGCTGCTGATGGTTGCAAAAAGTACACTTATCTCTTATACTAATCGTCTTCTTTAGCAATGGTTGTTTCTTCTGTTTCTTGTAGTGTGTTCGTCCAATGCAACCTGCGTGGTCTGTGCACAACGCCGGCCCTCTCCAGCTACTTCACGGCGGAGGTGTGGGTGCTGATCGCGGCGATGCTGCTGCACGTTCCGTTGTGCGGCGCCGCTATATTCGCTGCTGATAGACTCAAGTCCGGCGGCAGGATATGTCCGGTAAGCAGCTGGCTTATTATACGTGCACGGATGACTTACTTGAGGACTTCCTTTGTAACCTTTGTTGAATCGTTAGATCTATGTCATCGTATTTGACTTTCCATCGTAGTGAAGAGATTATTGAGGTATTGAATGCGGTTGACGTGGCTGTGTTCTGAGTAAGTCAAATCTTCTTATCGTGTGGGCAGAGCCCTGGTTTCAGCGTTTGTTCAGACCGCCTTACGGCCTCTGACGTGGTTTTTATGTAACGACGACTACTACTAGAGATAGTAGCCGCCGGGACCAACGGCTTAACGTGCTATCCGAAGCACGGAATCATTTTTCTTTTCAGACAATCAGGTGATTCAGCCTGCAATGTCCTAACCAACTGGGGAAAAACAGACATAGTGACATATCACTAGGTGTCCCCCATGGGAATCGAACCCACGACCTCCGTATCGAAAGCCAAATGTTCTTAACCAATAGACCACGAAGGCAGATAGTAGTAGTAAGTCAAATATAGGATAGGTAGAAACGCAATATTCTTATTCCTGCAATCTCTGGTACGCCTGTGTCCCTGCGGTGGGGATAGTAGAATGCTGATGATGAATGTTGAGAAAGGAATATTACGAGAGGAGGTAGAAATTCATCAGGTTTCCTTTCGCGAATAAACATGAAGGAGAGCGGGCCATACTTCACTTCATTAGGGCCCAGTGCAGATTAGAAGAAGCAAGTTGGTGGTTAACTTGCTGTCAGAGAATTTTCAAGCTGCCTCATTGGGTCTTTGACCTGGCATAACAAATAGACAGACACAGTGCTATGTAGATGTAACGGAATTATCCAGGACCAACTGCTTTACTGTCTGTGTGGTGTCGGCTAAGAATAGCACCACCCCATTTCCTCCCGTGTGTCGTAAAACTAAGGGATCTACCGGAGGGTGGGCAGCAGCATCCTCTGAGTACACAGATCTAACTGCGATCGCCAATCCGCCTGCCAAGCATGGCGATTATGGCAAATCCCCCCATTTTGGGGGAGGCTTATGTCCACAGTGGACGTCTATCGGCTGATATGATGATGATGATGAACTGCTTTATATGCTGATGAAAAACGGTTATCCATCCGAAGAGTGACATAACCTTGCGTATCTTCGATAATCGTTTCCGATGCCATAGCTTCACTATACCAACCAATGGATGTCATTTTTTTAAAGAACGATTGCTTTTCCGTTTCTTCAGCGCAAGCGCACAACTTTAGAGCCCGGCGGGTGTGACGCGGAGGCGGAGGCGGGCGGGGAGGTGGGGGAGGACGAGGACGTGAGGAAAGAGAGGAGGCGCGTCAAGAGCATACTGCAGCAACCCACACACAACGCTCCGGCGCTGGTTGTCCATGTGAGTAACATTACATAAAGGTAGGGGGCGTGTGAACGCAAATGTGCCTATGTGAATAGGCAAATATGCACTGAATAGGTCCTTTGCAAATGTGAACACACCCTTACGCTACATACTAAATCCGCAACTCCTTAATATACTTAACGTTGTTTTAGGTGACGGTTTTTGAAGGATAAGACCAATAAAAAAACAGTTGTCCTATACATTTGCGAGTGGGATTGCAGTCTAGTGTGGAACAGATGTTTTTGTAATAATCTAGTCTGGACATGGATTCCCAGGGAAAAAATTATTGCTACTTCCTTGGAGAGTCGGAAAATCGTATAACCGTGGCTGGTCTTTTGTTACATCCTGTGTAAGTTAAGGCATTCCCTTGACACTTCATAAAAACAGGCACGCACTGACAAGAAGAGACTAGCAAATGCATCATGTGCGAATGAGACAGGAATACACACACTGCCTACCGTCGCCTTTAAATATTACTAGGGTGTTTTGTCAGTGTCACACCCTAGTAATTTCGTAGTAATTTGGGATCAGAACAATATAATTTAACCGTAACCACCTAAACTATTATAAAACTGTAACAGAAATGTGTCTGTACATTGAAGATATTAACAAAAAAAAATATACGACAAGGTTTTTACCTGTCCCTGATTCCAAATCTCCAATTTTTTAATTTTTTATCTGTATGTTTGTTTGGGTGTTTGTTTGTTCGAGTATCACAACAAAAACTACTGAACCGATTTTGATGAAACTTTTTTTGTTTGATAGCTTATCATCTGACTTAAAATATGGTATATAATTTATGCGGACGAAGTCGCGGGTAAAAGCTCGTGATTAATATTTTCGTATCTCTCTTTCAGAATCTCCGAAAGGAATACAAAGTCCGTGGCACAGGCTCTGGAGGTTGCTGCGGTGAGGGTGAGCCGGGGCGGAAGACCGGCCTCGGTCGACTGAGCCTGGCGATCGAGGGGGGCGAGGTGTTCGGTCTACTGGGGCACAACGGCGCCGGGAAGACCACCACCATGAAGATCATCACGGCTGAGGAGCGGCCCACTTGCGGCACGGTAAGGGAGGGTTGTGGATTAGAGATGTAACAAGCGGAGACAATGTGGTTTAAAGGATTTATGAGTTGAGGGTTCAAAAGTAGGGATAGAGTAGTGGCTAGACTTTCAAGTTTCAAAGTTTTATTTGCCAGGAGTGCGATTTTTGAAACTCATTCTTTGAACTCAGCAGTTGAAAATGTCAATATTACTATGGAGACGAGCATATTTCTACTGCTGATTGGACTTTCAAAAATCACACTTCAGGAGTGCGATTTTTGAAAGTCCAATCAGCAGTAGAAAGATGCATAACTTTTTATCTTTTGTTATCTTATTAAATAAGTATTTAATAAGATAACAAAAGATTAAAATTCCTTATGTTCTACCACAGACAGGGAACGCAAGAACAGTTTTTTATGGGACAGCAAATTTTAAATTTTTTCTCGATTCAACTTTCACGATGGCTCCATAGTGAAAGTTGTTTAGTTTGATGGTCTGAACCACCCCCTTAAGTATTACTAGGGTGTTTTGTTAATTCACTAGATAATAATTGTGGTGGGTGGTGTATCAACTTTGCAGCAATAAGTTAAGCACTAATTGGCCTTCACCAATACGCTATGGGTAAGTTTAGGATTAAAACCCATTCTCTCTCACCCTTGGGCCCCTTGGCATAGATTTTCGCGAGAGGAAGCCTTTGCCCTGAACTGGGTCCCACACACATAAATTAATTACTTACTTTAATGTTGTTTTTTTTTACTCAACTATCCATCACATCGCAGGTAATGCTGGGCGGGCAGAACATAGATGACTCCGTAACGTCCGCATTCCAAATGCTGGGCTACTGTCCCCAGCACGACGCCCTGTGGAAGAACGTCACCATACGGGAGCATATAGAGTGCTATGCCGCCATCAGGGGCGTCAGCAAGAGCGACACGCCTAGGTAAGAAAGGCCCTGACCCAAAACAAACGGGTTTAGGAAACTTTATGCTATACTCCATTTCAAATAGCAACGAATATTTAAGGCTATTTTGAATTACAGAAACAGAGATTTGAAACACTTCCTCTCACTTATTCTTAGAACAGCTTTAGTAACGTCCAAGATATGTCGGGTAGTATATCTTTCTGATAAATATTTGCAAATCAGAATTGACCAGGAAGCTATACAGGAAACGGAAAATCTTGTCGTCCTTATTTGAAATGAAGTATAGGTGATTTTTTATTGTTATTTCAGGGTTGCTCCTTTAATAAAAGTAAGTAGTTCAATTTGATGGTCTCTGAAAATTTGGAGTGTTTAAAAACTTGAATTTTACCAGTCAGATCTTGGTTTCTAGCTTTCGTTACGAACGAATTTGTAAAAATTAGGCCCCTAAAGGACCGTAATAACGAGATGGTAGAAGATAATTATGGAGATTTCGTATCTAACTACTTCAACATAAATTGATCTCCTTCCAGGATAGTAGACGCGTACCTGAACGGTCTACAAATAATGGACCACGCGAGTAAGAACGCTGACGAGTGCTCGGGCGGGACGCGTCGGAAGCTGTCCTTCGCGCTCGCCATGGTCGGCAGTCCGCGGGTCGTGCTACTGGACGAGCCCTCCACCGGCATGGACCCCAGGAGCAAGAGGTTTCTCTGGGATACCATCCTGGCTAGTTTCCAGGTAAGATCACTTATACAAATAATGGAGCACGCTAGTAAGAATCCAAGGGCGGATCCAGGGGAGGTCATTGGGTTCATGACTTCTCCTTGAGCTGAGACTAGGTCGACCACGGAAAATTTTTTGCTGGTCTGCCTAACGATCTACTAGTTAGGCCGCGGGCCGCTTCGAGCTTGCTAATCGAGAATGCAAGATTGGCGTGACTGGACCTCGACTATGTGACTCCACCCTGACTCGAAGGCTTGATCTGCCCTTGTACTCAGGCGAGACGCATCGGAAGCTGTCCTAGGAACAAGAGGTGCCTCTGGGATAGTATCCTGGCTAGTTTCAAGGTGAGATTACTTATACAGATAATGGATCACGCAACTAAGAAAGCGGACGAGTGCTCGGGACGCATCGGAAGCTGTCCCATGAGTAGTTCCTCTGGGATACCATCCTGGCTAGTTTCCAGGTAAGATCACTTATACAAATAATGAAGCACGCTAATAGGAACATGGATGAGTGCTTGGGTAAGGGCGGATCCAGGGGGCAATTGGGTTCGTGACTCCTCCTTAGGCTGGATCTAGGTTGACCACTGAAAATTTTTTGCTGGTCTGCCTAACGATTAACTAATTCGGCCGCGGGCCGACCATTCCGCTCGAAGTCGTCAGCTGTACCACTTCGAGCTTGCTTAGCGAGAATGCAAGATTGGCGTGACTGGACTTCCACTATGTGCCCCTCTCCTGACTCAAAGATGGAGGTGTATCTAACCTTTATGCTCAGGAGGGACGCGTCGGAAGCAGTCCTAGGAACTAGAAGTGCCTCTAAGACACCATCCAAGCTAGTTTCCAGGTAAGATTACTTATACAGTTAATGGATCGCGCGAGTAAGAACACGGACGAGTGCTCGGGACGCGTCAGAATTTGTCCCAGGAACAAGAGGTGCCTCTGGGATACCATCCTGGCTAGTTTCCAGGTAAGATTATTAACAGTTTTATGTTGAGTTTTACGATAAATTGATAAATTGCCCTTCGTGGTTCGTCGTAAACATATGCTATTTTGTCATCGTATCTCAGGGGCGGTAGATCGGAGCTATGGTCGCAATTTAATATGTTTTTAAAAGTCTTTACTGTCAGTGGTGCTACAACTCTTGGTGAATTTTGGCCTCCTCCACAATTGAATGCCATCTGCATAATCCCTGGCTTTCCTTCTCCAGGTGGTAAACGTGCAGGCGGTTATCTAAAACGTTACTATTTTTTTTTTTTGCAGGGTAAAAAGGGTGCTATTCTGACAACACATTCCATGGAAGAGGCTGATGCTTTATGTTCAAGAGTTGGAATCATGGTCAAGGGTGGTTTGAGGTTCGTGAACATTTTAACTCTCCTTCGATTTCAATATCTAAATCCAAACATCGCCAATAGTCTAAATAAGGTCATAATGATGTATGTGATGTTCTCAGGGAAAAGGACCTTTGTTGTCGGCACGGAGTTATTAATTGGAAACTAAAACCAACAACATGGTCTCTTTTCCCAGATAACGTGACATATTGTTGAGACAGGTTGAAAATAATGAGTTAATCAAGTTGACCACGCAGAAATACGTTTTAGGTTAATGAAGACCCAACACTTATCTAATTGTTAAAATACTATCGTCTTACAGATGTATTGGTTCAACGCAACACTTGAAGAATCTGTATGGTGCTGGATACACGCTAGAGATGAAGATTGGGCAGACATGCCAGAAAACGGTACGTTCTCCAAACTAACACCCGAAATTCAACTCTGATTTCAATGAAAATTTGACCCTAAGAGCAAGGATCTCCTTTATTCTAAAGCATAGAGGGAGCTATACCACAGCAAGAATGTCCATGTTTGTGTTTGAATGTGTGGTGTCAATTAGTATGGACAAAAAGAGATCAATTAGATCAAAGTGACAACTGCCCTAATGTTTACAGTCAGTTTTCACACACACTAACACAAAAGTGGCAAGTGAAAAGTGGACAGCCGCATAAACAAAGATCTATAATTCCGTCTCCTTCTACCATTAAAAGTACCTACGTCATAAGACAAAGGAGACTAACTACAATCGTAAATTGATGCGGTCTCTATGCTTTAGAATAAAGGGCCTGACTTGCCTTGGGCGACCTGGAAGTCCTTAAACCGACTTCGAACCCAGGTCAGTCGCAGTAAGGACAACATGGTCAGGTGGGGATTCTTAGGTGCGCAAAATGTGACTTGCTTGTGCGGAGCTCCACAAACGATGGCTCATCTCACATCGTGCCCTGCGTGCCCTAACACCTACACGCAGGAGGAGCTCATGACCGCTAGCGACGGTGCAGTATCGGTTGCCCAATTCTGGCAAGGAACTATTTAGCGACTTTGTTGTGTTGAAGTCGACACGATAAGTAAGCAATAAAGTTGATCCTTGCTCTTAGGTTTGACCACAATGGCTGTAACGCTCTTTGGGTGTGGAAGAGCTCTGGATATTTTATGTCATGTGCATATGACGTCCGATGACGACATACACAGTCCGATGCAAATAAGCCAAGTAGCCGCCGCGAAAGTCAACGACGGAATGGCAGGGTGGAGCAGGCTTCGCTGCCTCCGTATCTCGCCTCAGCTACCTACGGAGCATTACAGCCTTTATGGTCAGATTATGTACCAAATGTCAATTGATAACAATTGAGAAACATTCACCTTGTTGCAGATGATGGAATCGGATGTCTCACTGTCGCCATCACCGCTGAGATCGACTGAGAACTCACCGTCTTTGGGAGAGGCTGATGAAGGTTTGTGTGTGATGTGCTTGCGAATGATCTCAGTCTTGTGTTTGTAAGAGATAACTAAACGAAGGGTGGAATGGTGGTTGCTTTTTACATTTTTGCCTTCTGGCACTGTATTATGTATCTGGGAACATGTAAATCATGTCATTCTTTGTCTGTTCTCGTGAAAGTGATCAGAATTTTTAATTTTTAATTTATTTTTGTATTTCCTCATTTTACCGACTCACTACGTTTTTAGTCTCATTTTTTAAATCAGAAGTGGGATTAACTTTATTCTCAATTTGTGAAAGCTTTGGTTCTCCTTTCGTTTAGTGCTTTGATTTTTAACGACTCTTAGTCAAAATAGTACGTTCCATTCATCTCAAGATTAGGTAACAATTTAATGAGCCTCATTAACAAATATTTGATCAATCTAAATGACTGTTTCAGGAAACTCGCGGGGAGGCTCGGTGTCGGTTGAACCAGAAGTGGAAGGCGAGGCGGAAACCGTAGATGTTAGTATACACACGCCGCTTGTAGCCGGTACTCCACCTCTTCCCCGGCTGCAACATCACAGGTAAAAATCGTTTAGGTTAAAAACACCTCTAGCTTGCTAATGGTTAAACAAAAAAAAATCATAAAAAAAAAAATTACAGTTTAAGTGAGGTCTCACTTCTTAACGATATAGCTTTATCATGTGTCATTATTTAACCACATATTAGAAAAATGCAAAGATGCCCTGGAATTTATCAATAACTTTTGACAGCCCGGTAGCACAGTCGGTAGTGAACCTGCCTGCTGTGTCGAGGGTCGCGGGTTCGAATCCCGTAAGGGACAAATATTTGTATGATGAATATGAATATTTGTACCCGAGTCATGGATGTTTGTATTTATACAACGTGTTAATGAATTAACGCAAAACTAGAAAGTAGTTTGTTAAGAATCGAGAGCAGAATCGAATTATCATGGTTTCAACATAGGTAATTTTTTTCAAAATTTTAAATAATTTTTTTGCAATTATTCAAATTTATTGAACCCGATGTCAACCCACCGCACGGGCACACTCACCCTACTTACTACCAAAACAAGATTATAAAAATGTATCCATGAGTACGTTAGCGCTTTCTTTCAGTGCTGAAATGATAACAAATCATTTTTGCCTCAAAACTTAAAATGCGAATAACTTTAAATTTTAATTATCAAAATAATGAAATTATTGTTGCAATCTAATTATTTTATTATAAATCAGTTGGGGTGTATGAGGTTTTGCGTTAATTCATTAACACGTTGTATATGTATTCTATATCGTTGTCTAGTCATCATAATACAAGTCCAGGCTAGATTCTGGTACTTTAAATGTGACTAGATAATTTGTGTGACATTGTCCAAGATATTTATTTTTTTTATTTTATTTATAATAACGTAAAACACCATAAGATGTTTCTATACAGGGTGTAAGGAAAAGTATCATTAACCTTTAAACCACATACTCTACCCATCAAACTGAATAACTTTTACTAAGGGAGGAAATCTGTGAGAGCAAAAAAAAAACATCAGCTGTTCCATTTTAAACTGCAATACCTACTCGACTCGAATGTATGTTATTGTTTATGATGTGGTTTAAAGGTTAATGATACTTTTACATCCTGTTATCTACTGCTGAATAGTGAACAATAACCTCACCCAAAAGGTGCTCCACACAACTCTTTTGCCTTCGACAGCTTTTTATTTATTTATTACTTTTATTATTTATTTTATTTATTTCCTTTTAGGAGAACTTACAGCTAAATAACAGTTCGGTTTCTACAAAGACAGATTGATAGTCAGATGCTGACAACAAGTTCAATTCAATTTTCATGCACTGACATTGGCTTTAATATTTTCTAAGGTTTATCGTTTTTGTAAAAAGCAATAACAATTAATGAAAATTTTCTTAGAAACGTGTCAAGCGGCGGTGTGAGTGCGGAAGCAGCCATAGTGTTAGTTGGACAACTGTTCCCGTCTGCCATCCTGGAGGAGAACTTCTCCGAGAGACTGGTGTTCTCAGTGCCCCAGTCCTCCGTCTCCAGTCTAGCCAGGTGTTTCCAGCAGATCGAGGAAGGTATGTGAAAACAGTCATACGTTTGTTATGTTGATTACACGTTGGGTGCCAATTCGATAGATTAATTACACTTTGGGTACCAGTTTAACTTAACTTTAACTTTAAAAGCTGATGATTGATTGTTTGATTTGCTGCTTATATATTTGGCGCCAATTTATTATGTTTATTACATGTTGGGCGTCAGGTTGTTATGTTGATTACACGTTGGGCGCCAATTCGGTATATTAATTACACTTTGGGTACTCGTTTGATTTCCTGCTTATACGTTTGGCGCCAATTTATTATGTTTATTACATGTTGGGCGTTAGGTTGCTATGTTAATTACAAGTTGAGTGCCACTTAGTTATTTGAATACACGTTAGGCGCACATTAATTATAATGATTACACGTCGGGGGCCAGTTAGTTATATTGATTCCACGTTGGGCACCAATTTGTTATGTTGATTATACGTTGGTCATCAGTTTGCTATGTCGACTACCCATTTGGGGTACCAAATGGCAACTTAGTAGCATTGTTGGTAAACAATGCTACTAAGTTGCTTACTCGATGAGGGCCAATTTTTTATTGCTTACACTTTAGTATTTCAAAACGTTGGTAATTGTTTGATAAAACATATTTTTGTCCACAGCAAAAGACAGATTAAACATCGTGGAGTACAGTTTCAGTCAGACCACACTAGAGCAAGTATTCTTAAAGTTTGCACAAACTGAACAAAACGTCGAATCTCTCGACCAAGAACATTAGGAAATCCGTTAATATTAGTTACGTATAAGTTGATTAATTAATTAATTCAGTTCAGATTTATTTGACTTGACGTGGAAAAAGTAATGCAGCGATTACATTACCCTGCCCGATTTGGCATACATTGCCTGATTTGGTCTCTCTATTTAAAAGTGTAGCGATCAAAGGAAGCAATGTATGCCAAATTGGGCCCTGCGTGCAGGGTAATGTAATAGGCCCATAACTTATAGCCAATAAAAACCCGAAAGATAATAACGTAATCGAACCCGCACTGCACTGCATAAAATTTTAAAATGGACCTCAAACTGTCTGAAAATAGTGTTGTGCCGCGGAATGAATAAGTTCTTTCAATTGAATGGTAAAATTACAAAGATATGTTGATGTTGGTGGTGATGAACTTGAATTTTCTTTTAAGTCGAGTCAACTTTTTGATTTCATCAGAAACATTCGTTTTGATTTTCAGAATCAGGATTATTTCAAACATCGATAAACTGTCTGTGTCGTACAAACTTTTATCGATTGATTGAAAAGATTTGAAGATTCGCCTGAATAGAAAATTACTGCAAATGTAAAATGAAACGCCAAGTCAAAAAATCTTAACAAATCATGTGCTTTTGGAAAACAAAACTGTAAAATAAAGATCGCTTCTTGTATTTGTAGTTGAGTTTAAAATAAGCTTTATTTCCAGTTGGAGAGAGAATATTATCTAGATGTCGGTAGTTGATACTAGATCGTGTTGACGTGTATTTTTTTATCATTTGATACTTTTCGTAGCCAGTTTTTATATACAAATTAGACTCATGAGATGAGATTTTGCAATTTCACTGTGTTTGTTACATTACGAATTTTATTGTAAATTAAAAAAATCTGTATTAAACTCATATTTTTATTACTTTTGGTTCAACATGACAATTCTGAATCTCAATTATTGTATGTTTATAATAGTAGTGATTTTTATTATACTGAAGAAATGGTTTTTCATCGATTTTTATTTTTATTAGAAAAAGTTATGATGTATTGCTGTAACAAACATAGTGTTTATGTATAGGTAATATTTATAATTTAGTTTAAAACATCGTAATGAATTTACTCAAACCTGAAAACAGTCGCACTGACGGAATTTTTAAATCAAAATAATTAAATGTCGACATTTAATTAAAATTTGCTGCATCCGGTCTCGAGGATAAAAAAGTCGAAAAATGTTACCAAAGGCATATAAAAAATGATTTCGTTGTCCACCAATCCAATGGTTTTCAGGTTTTGAGTTAATTCGTTAACATGTAATATGTATGTACAGTAAAAAAATTACAGTAAAAATGTTAGCGTACCATTATTTATTTATTTAAGGTTACCTAATTTTAGTAATTTTGTGATTTAATTTCTAGTCCGAGTCAATTTTTGAATAGTTTGTTTTTTTTGTATAAATATTTTTTGCTATTAAAGTTTTTCTAGGCGTCAAACTATGTACCTATAAATCATAATATTGTGGAAAATTGTTGAAATATTTGTCTAACAAGGTAGTCTTATTGTAAGTAAATACAGACTAAGTATAACATTGTGATCTCTCAACTATTATAAACAGTTAGATAGAAGTGCAAATGAATCAATCTTTTTAACTGACATTATGGGACATAGGACCAGGATAGCAACTTATAAAAAAATAGGAAAGAATCATACCTAAGTGAATCTTCAGGGCGTACGCCATAATTAAAATACACCAGAATATACCACCAAATAATTTTAATTTATCTGGTCGAACATTTTGCCTTGTTTATAAGAAAAGGCATACAATTTTATAGCGCTGTTATTAAAGTCTAGGAGCTTTATAATAGTGCTTTGACGCTTTTTCTTATACTTAGACAAGGTAAAAATGTTCAGCCAGATAAATTATGGCGTTCAAACGCCCTAAAGATTCACCCTCGTTCATTTGTAACAGCTAGATTAGATTACCTACTTTATGTTGAATCTAAAACTACATAAAGCCCATTATTATTACAATGAAATGCCATGTTTAATAAACTATTTTGGATTTATTTAAGTGCAGAGAAGCGGTGAAGCTATGTGTAGTAAAATGTAATAATTTGCTGCTGGTGTATGCTGAGGTTTAGGTCAGCACCGTCAAAAGATTGTAGATAAAGAGTCAATTTATTTCTGGTGCGATTTGGTTTAAAGTTCTGACTCAAAGCAGCGATGCTCTGATGCATACATTAATAGAGTGTAATAAAAGGGACAGATATAATAAAGGGGGTTAATTAATCAATTCATAACGACCTAATGCAAACTTTGTGTAAGTCTGGGACCCAATCGCGCTAAATAAATCTCCACTGTAACGTCATTGGACCGCATGCGAATCACAACGTTTTGCACATTCGGTACCGCGCTAATTATTTGATAGCTCATGACAACCGTTTGACAGATCGCTCAGACGTTTCAGTCTGTCAGAAACATAATAAATAAGTCTTTAGCGCGATACGGAATTCAGCACAGTTGAATAGTAAACTGGCATAATGATTAAACTTCGATATTTTAAATTGACGCGATCGGCCTCGAGGTCTTTGGATAATGTGTGTATGTTTATTTGACGGATTTAGTCTAGTACAGACTTGTATTAATGAATTGTAAAACAATTATTGTTTACCATAAATTATTGGTCTTTGGTTCGACATAGAACCTGTTATTACCTAGGCCTATGTCCGTCTCTCAGTACCTACATATTATTAACTCTAATAGATTTCGTAAGACTAGGTTTTACCTAAAGACTGAACAGCAAACCTCCATTTATCATTTTGAGTGTTGAGGTAAAACCTAGATCATAAAATGTACCTATTTAATAGGAGAAGTGCTTAAAATTTTATAAACGTTCAATAATCAACCTGTATAATGTAGGAACAATAGTAAAGTCGATTTCTCGTACCAAAACGCTGTAATTTTTTAATGATTGAAGATTGTATTGAATTACACTGTCGAAATTGTGAACAATTTAAAAAAGTTAATGTAATATTGGTGGGAAACTTTGACAGCTTGGCCAGTGCTCCGTAACTCACGTTTGACAGCTGCGATAAGAAGCTCGAAATTAGAAAAAGCGCGTGAAATCGGCAGAGTGCTGTAGGTAATACGGTGCCGCGTAAATCATGAGACACGGGCTGTGGCGCATTGGCATAAGGCGCAATTTAATTCGTCGTTCCTGAAGCGGAAAGTTCGAAATTTGAAAAAACTCAAAATCGGCAGAGTGCTGTATCTGCTACGGTCTTGGCTACGGTAGTAATTATTGAATAATCTGTGGCTCAGCTATGACGTTTTAACTTTTTAATCAATAGGGATGTGGTTGAGTGATTCAAAAAAATGAGTCGGTAACGGAATTATTATTCTTGAAGGATTTTTACTGTCAAAATAACTTTGAAGCTTTCATAGTTATTTTAATTAAAAACTCGATAAGTGTAAGTTATTTTGACACCAGAAATAAGTTCACACAGTTTCGACAGAGTAAAATAATACAAACAAAGTTTATAGAATAAAAACTTAGTGAAAATAAGATCAGTATTAGGTTAAGGAAAATTTGTTTTAGCGAAGTGATGCTTAAAATTCAAAATGTAAGTGAATGAACGAATGGAAGATTGAATGAATGGTTGTTATTACGTTTTATCTTTAAAGAGAATGTTTTGGCGCTATGTAGGAAGAAGGTCAAGGAAATTATGTAACTGAATAGGTATTTTTTTTTGTTTTCAAACTGCACGAAACAGCGGGGTTAAGATCTGAAAGAGCATCTGAAGATTCGCGATTGATCTTTTTTATCTAGGTAGGTATGCAATCTAATGTTTGAACAACTTTTTAAAAAACTTGCCATAATGTTTTTATTAAAAATGTGTATTACATAGTCTAAGATAAAAATATATATTATTTTTTTATTTTTTTTTTATCACATCACTATCACAGTCCAGTTTCATTTCATTTATTACTTCATTTCATTTATTAATTTGTGAATACAGGTTTACATTAGTAGATGGTATAACAGTGGGAGAATAAACAGTACGCTGCATTCTGCCGCTAGGCATACAAATTATGCATCTTACATAAAACTAACATTAACAAAAAACAAAAAATTAGGAAAAAAGATAATGATTACATAATTGTGTCAAATCTTAATTAAATTTCAACAAAATATATTTTATAATTGATAAATATTATCCATAGACATGCTATTATTAGGTACACAATAGGATTCAATATAAAATTCAATAACATTCAAGCAACATACACAAATAGACTGTTAAGAAATAATAGTTAATGTCAATTTTTTTATCACATACATTTTTTTTTCCACACTTAGTGCACTTAGGCACCAGTGGTGCCCTCATCACATTAAAAAAGATTTCTGAATAAAGAAAAAAAGTGCTGAACATCAAAACTACAAAAGCCTTCACGCTATTTTCATAGAATACTTTTATAGGTTTTTTTAAAGGTAAAAACAAACAAACAAACATACAAACAAAAACAACAACAACAAACAAACAACAAAAACAAATTTGTTTGTTTTTAACATACAAATTTTGAAAAAAGAAAAAAAAACGGCCGCTTTTGTTTTTATTCGAAATTATCTAAAAGTGGAATGTTTAGAACCTATTAAAGTATTCTATGAAAATAGCTTGAAGGCTTTTGTAGTTTTGGAGCACTTTTTTAATTTATTTTTTTGGGCTTTAGGCTATTTAGGCTTTCTTTATTGAGAAATCTTTTTTAATGTGATGAGGGCGCCACTGGACTGTGATAGCCCTCTTAATATTAAGTAAGTATACCTACTTACTAATGAAAAAATATGTTTATTTCATCATAAAGCTTATTTTATCCATATTATTTTTTTATTTGTATTCAGTAATTACTTAACAAGAAAGTCATTGTTACCTAAATAATAACATGACATTTCGAAGCCTGAGGTAATCCACAAATAATAAAATTCAGAAATTCTTAATTTCGACACAAAAGGCAGGTTTTTTAAAAACTTATCAAGCTATGCAATTAACTTTGAACTATAATGTACTAAATACCTACAAGAACATACACGACAAAGAAACGTCATGCGCCACATGAGAGTACGATGAGCACAGGTGCGAAAGAGATAGCTATATCGTTTTACTAAGAAAGTGTAGCGATATGGATTGGGCTGTCCCAGCTGTGTGTTGTGATGTCCTATTTCTAGTACATACGTAGTACATAATAGTTCAATAGTACCTAATAGCTATGTGTACTAAATTGTTTATGTAAAATAGCGAATCTATTCCCGTATTTTAGCTCCATGTATGCATGCGTACAAACTCAACTGAGCAGTTTAAAAAGAAACAACTTCGTAACTCGTGTAGTTTTAGCCTTATTTACATTTCGACACAAATTTTATTGTTAACAAAAGGCAGAATAATTAAAATATTAACTATTTATTACTTTGTTTTCTTTTCTAAAGATCCTTGGGCTGAACTAAAACATGAATAAGAAGCTAATTAATAATTATAATCTAATCAGATTGTAAAACAATTTTACATTTGTAGGTACCATATACACTATGTACATAGTGTATATGGTACCTCCTACAGTATACAGTGTCCTTCTTAATATGCTGACACTTTTTTAAGGGGACGATCAGACCATCAAACTGAACAACTTTCTGTAGGAATGGGACCAACAACGAAATCGCGAAAAAAAAAATCAGCTGTCCCATACAAAACGGCAAACCTCGTCGAGCCAAATGTATGGGACAGGTGATTTTTTTTTCGCGATTTCGATGTTGGCCCCATAGAAAAAGTTGTTCAGTTTGACGGTCTGATCATTCCCTTAAAAAAGTGTCAGCATATTAAGAAGGACCATATATGTTACACACGTGTATATCTTATTATTATTACTGACACCTGAAGTTTTCACAGGATTTTTTTCAAGTTTAAAATTTCTACCTATACAGTGTGAAATTGATATCATTGGCATCCTTTTTAACTAAGAGTCTACCCATCAAACTGAAAAACTTTCACTATGGGAGCAAATCAGCAAACATTGTCTAAGGAGCAAACAAATCGAAACAAAAAAAAACAGCTGTTGCATACATTTTGAGTCGAGTATTGCAGTTTAGTATGGGACAGCTGATTCTTTAGTTGCTCCGATCGGTTTGCTCCCATAGTAAAAGTTGTTCTGTTTTATGGGTAGACTCTTAGTTTAAAAGGATGCTAATGATATAAATTTCACCCTGTATATAGGTAAAAAAACAAGGGAAAAAATAAATGAAAACCCTATAAGTAAAACACCTCATTCAAGGCCTCTACTTGAGGAACCCTACCCAGGACGCGGACGCTGGCAGCATTCCCCCTCTGGATTGCTAGGCTTATCCGCTGCCGGAGGAAGCTGCCAGCTCTCCTGTCGCCTGCACTCGACTAGGCGTGCGGACAGCTCTTTAATAAGGAGTTTTACTTGCGGTCCCCATGAACCTAGGGTTTCTACCCCACAAGGCATAAATATGTAGGTATCCCTCCCCAAAATATTAAAATTAATTTTCTAAAAGATCGCCTTTTCTTTTTAAGGGTTCCCGCCATAAAGTTACTTACCGGAGCCACAGAATAATAGGCATGATGATAATAATAAAGATCACTGAAATAATTATATTATTATAATATTATACAATGAAGAAATTCTAAGAAATGTATTCATTTTAATATTTGAAGCGAGATTCATTATATTTTTTGAAAATAAAAACACGAAATATCAGCCATCCGCCATTTTAAGTAAAACACCAATCAGAGCGTGTGACGTCACGCCTTTGCTTCGACATCGTCGTGTACTGAACTAACGTCCAAAGAGAATGGAATCACTACGTTTTACTAACGTCATTTTGTTTGAATGAAAGTATTTCCAAAGTATTTATTTCTCCAGTATTTTATTAATAATTTGTAGTTTGAAACTATCCTATTAGTACGAGATACGAACGCAAGATCATGCACCTATCCCTTAGGCGAACGGCATGTGATTCATGTTAAAGTTTACACAGGGGTTCACACAATGCCACCGGGTTGCCTAGCAAAATCTTGCCGCAAGTCCTTTACCATGATGATTTATGGTACCATATTTAACAAAAAATGCACCTATATTTTAGGCCAGCAAATGGGGTGCCATCGGAAGGAGACCGATCTAAAGATCTGGAAAGACTAGGGTTGCCACCTCTCAGTCTGCCGCAACTCTAGGGTTGCCAGGATCAAAGAAGTCATTTTTAACGAGAAATGCACCTATAAAGTAGGGACTTAATTTCTACACCAAATTGAAGCTATCGTCTTCCTCGACACGGTGGACCAGGGTTGCCAGCCTAAAAGCTGCCGCAAATGAGGGTTGCCAGCACTTTTACCAACAATTACACATACCTGATAGGAACGATTTTAACAAGTAAATGGGGTGCCATCGGAAGGAGACCGATCTAAAGAACTGGAAAAACTAGGGTTTTCACCTCTCAGTCTGCCGCAACTCTAGGGCTGCTAGGTTCAAAGAAATAATTTTTCAGCGAAAAGTGCACCTGCAAAGTAAGGATTAATTTCTACACAAAATCGAAGCCATCGTCTTCTACCAGACCAGACTCTCGCCAGACCTGATCTACCATGGAAACTCTCGTTTTCTAACATGTATACATTTTACATAGGGCATACACTGAAATGCGTTACATACCTTCCTACTTAAGGTTAAATTAATTCTGAAGACGGATACCTATAGGTAAAGGTAAACCGATTATTTCATTCATAGTTAAACACGTTTCATACATATTTATAAACACTCTAGTACAGCAAACAATGTTGATATTTAATAATAAAAATGGACCAAGTAAAAGGACAATGGGCAAAAATGTCTGGAGTGTGGCCCCGCCCTACTAAACCTTCAGTAAGTATGGCATGTCTGTCTAATTGTTGGTCTATTTACATGCATTCAATAACATTAACGCGCATTCCAGAAATACTTTATTATAGAAGATAATATACATGGTGTAATAAAAAACCCTATTAATAATTTTAACCTCTTGTTTAAAATCAATTGTTTTCGTCGCGCGGATCCGCGTTCCGGCATACCAAAGGTTAAAGGGCTAGTTAATACCATCAAAACGAACAACTTTCACCACGGAGACAACTTCGAAAAAATAATACAATCTGGTGTTTCATACAAAACTGCAGTAGGTACCTTCAGCCGAATTTTTCCCCGACGTTCTCTCTGTAGGTAACGTTGTTCAGTTTGATGGTGTTAAATTAAATATTACTAGAGTGTCTTATTACACCAGTATACACTGACACCAACGAAAACTCTCGCACACAACAATTCTTTTTAAATTTTCTGCCTAAGCTCAAATTGTTTTCTTTTTAACCGACTTAAAAAAAGGAGGTTATCAATTCGATTCGTATGTATGAATCATTCCCACCACGTCGCTTCCCATGACGCCGCTTCTGTAGATGTGCCTTGGTTCTATTCCCATCATGTCGCTCCTCCTATGTGAGTACAGGCGAATGTAATATTAAAGGAATTGCAAAATATTAGGGCTTCCAAACAAATATACAAAATTTCATAGGTGTATGTATGTTTGTATGTATGTTTGTCCACGCATATCTCCGAAACTATTAATCGAATTGTGACCATTCTTTTTTTATTGGCTTACATTTACTCCAATTTAGGGAACAATTAAAGTTACATCAAAATCGGTTCAGTAGTTTTCAAGATAATTATGAACTAATACGTGTAAGTGTGACGGCCTGGTTTGTATGTATTTGCATGATAACTTTGGCATTTCTAAAAATTATAATTTTATTTGAAGTCTTTCCGCCCCGCCACAGACCGACGCATGCTTGGACTCATAGTTACAGTGCACCAATAAATTTGACACAGCTCAGTCGTTTGAAGTTGTATTTTTATACCATTAATGTTGTAAGATAGCTTATAAAATTCTGTATGTTTTATGTAATAGCTATAATCACAATAAAGCTACCGGTTTCCGAGAAAACTGGTGGAATGATTGCTGGTAGGTAACAAAAAATACAATACATTTAAAATATTTCAGTAAATACACATTTTTTCAATTTAGGTGTCTATGAAATGATTAAAGTAAATTTAATATGCTTTCAAATGACACCTTGCAAAACCTAATTAACCTCAGGTGCGATACAATTGAAGAAAAATTAAAACCGTCGGCAGCGCGTATATGGAAACCCTTCCAGTACTCAGAGCCCCCGGTCCGGGAGGGTTTCAAGTATTATTTCAAAGAATGGTTCCAGTAAACCATTCCACTATTCAGATCAGAGCACGATCTGAGTTCGGGTATTGTTATATATCCGACACGGGAGCGTGGAGCGAGTGAAACAACCGGCGGCTAGAGACACACTACTTTATTAGATGTAAGGACACCGTGGTGGGCACAGCCACACACACACATGCAAACCCTATACACATCATTTCCTACCCCTATTTATGCAACTAAATCTATACAATAAATACCTAATAAAACTTTTTAAAGTTAGGCAAAGGACGTTTCCGCAACGCCTGTCTAGTGACCACAAGAGAGACATCGGTTTTCCCACGTTCCTCAGTCCCGGACTCTGCTTCATGGAATTCATCTTCCGACTCTGCCCATGTCCTTTCCTCTCCGATATCTTTTCCTTCGGGCGGGTAATGTATTGGCCGGCTCGTCGACGGTAGCACGTCGTGCTCTACAGTGGTTCTCTGCATACTATTAGCATCCTCACCCTCCTGTGTCTTCGGGGTCGATTCCGGCGGGGCGTTTGGAGACGGCGGTGACGGCTGTGTCAGCGGCGACGGCGGTGACGGCGAAGACGGCGGCGGCGATGGCGGCGATGGCGGCGATAGCGGTAGAGGAGTTTTCCGTGGTGAGTAGTTATTTCTCTCTGTATTCTGATCATCTAACATGTGGTTTTGATCGTCACTAGTGCCTTTATTAGTAACAATTTGATTTATGTGTTTCCTAATAAATGTTAAAGTAATACAGTCTTTTACTAAATATACAACTTTTCCTAATCTCCTTTCTATTATCCCCTTACACCAGTTATAATTGTTTTTGCTTTGAAATTTTTTGTAATGAACAACATCTCCTTTCTTACATTCTCTACGTTTGTTATTCTGCGAACACTTTTGTTCACCATTTTTAGAAACTAGTGCCGTTGACGAGGGCAGGGATTCCTTTGGATTTAATAAATCAAGACGTGATCGTAATTTATGGCCGTAAACAATCTGTGCGGGTGAGAACCCCGTGGTAGAATTGATCGAGTTGCGATAGTCGAACAGATACTTCAATAGTTTCAGTTTACTCTCTTTTACAGTGCGACTCGACATTATACTGGACTTAATACCTTTTTTAACCACCTTCACAAAGCTCTCTGCTTGCCCATTACTAGCCGGGTGATAGGCCGGTGATGTCATATGCGTTATTCCATTTATTTCACAAAAATGTGTAAACTCCTGCGAACAAAAAGCCGTGCCATTGTCACTCACTATTGTATGTGGCAACCCATACCTTGACATAAAATCGTACATCTTCTCGATCACTGCCGTTGACGTAGTGCTACTATTCATTTCATAAGTTTCAACCCATTTACTGTGTGCGTCAACGACCACTAAATACATACGGCCATTCAATGGCCCGAGGTAGTCAATATGAAGCCTATAAAATTTGTATGGCGCTGGTCTCCAGGGGGCCGGAGGCATGCGGGGGGGTGAGCCCCGCAGTTGGATGCACACATCACAACCCCCTATCATGTGTTCAATGGCCTTATCTACCCCCGGAAACCAAAACCGTGACCTAGCTTCGGCTTTCGTTTTGACGATTCCTAAATGTGAGGAATGTAATTCAGATAGCACTTTTTTTCGTAACGTCTGTGGAATAACGACCTTATGGCCACGCATTACGCAACCATTTTCATAAGAAAGCTGTGTTTTGCATTGGTGATACGGTTTTATATTCACATTATCAATTTTTTTGGGCCAACCTTTTATAATATACCCAATTACCTCATTTAGAATAAAGTCCTTTCGAGTTTCTTCTGTTAGTATGGGCAACGTGATAGGTAAGCTTCCCTCTACGACAAAACAAACATATGCTGCACGATCAATCTCCTCGCCCGCTGCGCCTGCGCCGGCTGCGACGGGGCCGCGAGGCGTACCCCCCGCCCGCACCTCCTCGCCGCCCTGAGGTAGGCTGGCGCGGGATAGATAGTCCGCGGTGTTATCAGCGCTTTTTACATATTCAATAATGTAATTATATCCGGCTAAAAACATCGCGTACCTCTGTAACCTGTTTGCGGACACTTCAGGAATACCGCGATGTGGACCAAAAATCGATATTAGGGGCTTATGGTCTGTCCTCAAAATGAAGGGATCAGATCTACCGTATAGGTACTGGTGGAACCGCCGGACTCCAAAGATTATGGCGGTTGCCTCTTTCTGAATCTGTGAATATCGTTTTTCAGCTGCGTTTAGTGTTCGCGATGCAAATGAAATAGGCCTCTCACTACCGTCCGTATCGACTTGCGACAGGATCGCTCCTAGTCCATTTGGTGAGGCATCTACAGTTAAAATTAATTTAGCCTTTTGGTTAAAATGTGCCAAAACCTGATCTGAAATTAAACACTTTTTTATCGTGTCAAATGCGTTCCCATGTTCGGTAGTCCAGTTCCACTTTATACCTTTTTTTAATAAATCGTACAGCGGGCTCAAAATACTAGACGCGTTAGCCACAAAACATCTGTAATAATTTACTAACCCCAAAAATGACTGGAGCTGACTGACGCTAGTAGGAATCGGTGCTTCTATCATCGCTTTAACCTTTTCGGGGCACTTTTTTAATCCACTTTTATTTATAATATAGCCTAAATAGCTAATTTCATCCTTAAAGAACTCACACTTCTCGTTTTGTAACGTGAGACCTGCATCCTGTAATCTTTGAAGTACGGCGGTCAGACGGTCCAGGTGTTCCTTAGTGTCCTTACCTGTGACTAACACGTCGTCCAGCATGCACAGCACGCCGTCCATGCCTGACAGCACATGCTCCATGGCGCGCTGAAATATTGCCGGCGCGCTAGCCAGCCCAAACACTAACCTAGTATACTTGTATAGCCCTCGATGCGTGTTTATGCAAGTAATCTTTTGTGATTCATTATCTAACATAAACTGGTTATAGGCCATTGACAGGTCTAGTTTCGTAAATTGTTGACCTCCATGCAATTTTGAAAACAACTCTTTAATAGTGGGTAAAGGGTATTGTTCTACAATCAGCTGTCTGTTGATACTGACCGAGTAGTCTGCGCAAAGCCTAACAGAGCCATTCCGCTTCAGAACCGGAACAATAGGTGACGCATATTCAGAAAATTCGACCGGTTCTATTACGCCTAGACTGACCAGTCTATCAATCTCTTTATCAACTTTTTCTCTCAACGCAAAAGCGATAGGGCGCGCTTTACAAAACACCGGCTTCACATTATCTTTTAATGACAACTGTACGTGATATCTGTTAAATAACCCTAGTTTGTCTGAAAATAAATCTTTGTATTTACATTGTAACTGCATTAAGAAAGTTTCTGACTGTTCGAAGTAGTTAACAGATGTCAATTCTAATTGAAAAATGGAAATAAAATCTCTGCCTAGAAGTGGTGGGCCGCCGTCGCGCACAACATACACGTCCAGCGCGTGAGTGCGGTCTGCGAATGTGACGGCCAGCCTGGCCACGCCCGCACAGCTGATGCTGGTACCGTTATAACCTATTAACCGTTTATTAGAGGGTGACAATGGCACGTCTTTGAAATGAGTTTCATACGTTCTCTCTGATATTACAGTTACCGCGGAACCACTATCGATTTCGAATTTTAAATTCAACCCGTTAATTTGTACAATTTCTACCATTGGGGCTCCTCCTACTGAACGTATATTAAATAACTTACCATCGTCATCCGTGCCCTCACCTGCGGCACCAGTTTCCAAATAATTCACTTTAGTGCACACCCTACGCAAATGACCTTTCACATTGCACTTTTTACACGTATAATTTTTATACCGACACTCCGCACTTTTATGGTTTGTATAACCACACACGGCGCATTTCACTTTACCGCCGGCGGCGGCGGTCTTACCGCTAGGCGATATCTTGAACAACGGATCTCCGACGGCAGCGGGGGCACCGGGTGCGCCCGCGCCAGCAGCCACGCTCATGCGAGCACAGCGTAAGCTTTCGGCCAGCTCCACTGCCTTGGCTAACGTGAGCTCTGAGAAATTCTGCCCATATAATTTCTCCTTTTCGAGCCCCGGTAGCATACCCATTATGAAGCGGTCCCGCAGTGCTTCCTCTACGTTCAGGAAGCTGCAGTGAGCCGTGAGACCTCTCAACCTTGCCGCCCATTGGCTGTGCGATTCCCCAGCCTGTTGGGTCGCTGCATAAAAATTATGCCTTTCGCCAAACCCGACTCTTTTTGGGGTGAAATGCTGGTCGAGGAGTGAAAGTATATCCTTATAGGGTACATCCTGGATCTGCTTCGGCAAAGCCAAGTCTGCCGCTAATTTAAAAGTACCCTCATTGAGTGCGCTCAAAAGTATCGCTCGCCTCTTTGTTTCAGTCGGATCTTCCTTGTCATTGACTCCATTTGCGATGCACCATTGTTCAAAACGACATTTATACGTTTGCCAGTTTTGCAAACTGTGATCGAACGCGGATAAAATTCCAAACTGTGTCCCGGACATTTGCACTATTTTTAATAATTCCTAAACGCGGGTATCGTTCGTCGCCACTGTTATATATCCGACACGGGAGCGTGGAGCGAGTGAAACAACCGGCGGCTAGAGACACACTACTTTATTAGATGTAAGGACACCGTGGTGGGCACAGCCACACACACACATGCAAACCCTATACACATCAGGTATTAATTTCGGAACACTTTTAAAGAAAAATCAAATAAAAAGCTTCCACTATTCAGAATCTTACTTTATGGTACTAACGAGTTGGATCTGAGCCGCGGGAGAAATTTATGTGCGATGTTCCTGGACTTCAGATCGCCTGCCGAAACGAGTGAGCAATAGTATCGCGTATTCGTTTCGTTTTTTTTAATTTTCTTTTGATTTTAATTAGTTCTGTTATAATGAGTGAACAAATTTACGTATTTACAAGTCGGTAAGTAGGTAAGTACTGCAGTTTTGTATGAAACATCCCTAGTGAACCACCCCTTTAAATATTACTCGGGTGTCTTGTTAAGAAAAATTATCCAAATGCCCGATAATTAGTTTATGGCATTTTATAGACACTTTTATGTACCTACCAAGTTATTCACCATAATTTTGACACTACTACAAATGTTATTTTTTCATCATCATTATCATAATCACGATATACACCACTAGTTTTAATTAGGTACTAACATAATTGTATGAATGTTTTGTAAAATGTTGTTAGTATAATTATTAAAAATTAGCGGTTTATTTACGATATACGATATTTATTTGTTACCATAAAACCTATTGGTAATATGTAATACCTAACCGATTTAAAAACAAAGAAAAATGTTCCTAATGCCCGTTGATTCGTTTAAATTACTATGTTTAAGTATGTACAGTACTACATACATAAAATAACATTATGACTTCACAAAATGTCACGACTTTTATGTTTTTGTTACCTACCACAATAACTAATTATTATAATAATTACTCTAATACTCAGTTGATCTTTTATTCCTTCTAAGGTAGTCCCCGTCTCACATATTTTTATAAGGGTCCTCGGAGTCACGGTACGGATTCATATTTAAAATGCTTTTTAGTGCATTGTGCATACCCTCCCGCGGCTCAGATCTAAAATCCGGGTAGCATTTAAACATCTAAATACTGAAATTGACCATTGTAAACACTCCCGGAGGATCAGCTTTAGTATCCTGCGGCATGAATTTGGGGGGGGGGTCCCCACATGCCCCCCCCTAAAGGGAAAAAGTGAGGAAACACCCCATTTTTTATTTTTTTAATATTTGAAGTTTGAGGTTGTAATTAGCAAAAAAGTGCAATTTTTAGTATCCTGCATTCCAAAAATAGGTGGTAGGGAGCGTAGGAGGAGAGGGAGGCCCCCTCTGCCCCCCCCCCCCCCCCCACCACCCACGCTGGGAGGCAAAAAAGAAGTGAATAAACGAAAAATTTTGTTTTTTTGTAACGGACAATGAGAGGGGGGGGGGGTGAGAGGGGTGAGCGAGGGGGTGAGGGAGGGGGTGGGCGAGGGGGTTGGCGAGGTGGTGAGCGAGGGGGTGAGCGAGGTGGTGGGCGAGGGGGATAGTGAGGGGGTCGGCGAGGGGGGAGGAGGATGGGGAGGGGAGGGCCCCCGGGGGGTCTCCCACAAAAAATCATACAACGAGCAAAACCGCAGTTAATGTCAAAAAACCTTTCTGTACCGGCATTGGCACTGGGCCGTAGCGGAGCGGCGGAGGCCCGGCCCCTTTTTGGCAGAAGTAAGGGGTGCAATAAATAATTGCCGAACAAACCGAACGAGCTAAAACTCAAGCGATTTACTAGAAGCCGTTAAAGATTTCCACTATCCACTTTCTGGCTTCATCATGAGTCCCAAGACACCATGTATAATGTATGGTACTCGTCCAAACAATCTTAACGAGCCCAAACTCGATGGGTTTACTAGTAGCCATTAAAGAGTTCCACTATCCTCCTACTGGCTCCATCATGAGCTCCAAGATACCATGTATAATGTATGGGTCTCGTCAAAACAAACTAAAAGAGCCCAAACTCGAGTGGTTTACTAGTAGCCATTGAAGAGTTCCACTATCCTCCTACTGGCTCCATCATGAGCTCCAAGATACCATGTATAATGTATGGGACTCGTCAAAACAAACTAAAATAGCCCAAACTCGAGTGGTTTACTAGTAGCCATTGAAGAGTTCCACTATCCTCCTACTGGCTCCATCATGAGCTCCAAGATACCATGTATAATGTATGGGACTCGTCAAAACAAACTAAAAGAGCCCAAATTCGAGTGGTTTACTAGTAGCTATTGAAGAGTTCCACTATCCATCTCAAGACTCCATCATCAGATCAGCTCGATTGTACAAAATTATTGTATTGTCATGCGAACTACATACACCTGCAAAGTTTCAAATCTATACATTAATTAGAAGTAGGTTAAAATTGATTTCCTAGATTTTCTTACATACTTAGTTAGTTACATACAGGTGAAGCTAATATAAGCGTGTTAAAAAGGGTCCCGCTGGCTGTAGGCTTTTTCAAACTGCCATTCTTCCATTTTGACGGAACAAATTATATTTCTAATTGGTTTCGAATCGATAGAACAAATTTGGAACTAAATCCCAGACATACTCGCATCGTTCTACGACACGGGGCCGTGTAGCCACACTATTTTTAGTGTAATAAAAAACTTTGAAGGCTCAAACAACTTCTAAAAGTAAAATGAAAACTCTAAAACCACCTGTCAAAATCACCATGCAATCTTGGACGCACTATAATTTATTTTTACATTAGTTTATAAGGAAAATAAACTGAAAATAAACAATTATCTGCTAGAATAAAACTTGAATTAGTAGTTATAGAAAGAATAAAGACAAAAATGTGTCTTGTTATTATGCTATGTCACGTCATGCTATGTTATGTTATGCTAAGCTATGTTATGTTGTGTCACGTCATGCCATGTTACGTTAAGTAAAATAAATCTCTCGTCAGCTAACGACGTATTATGTATGTTTAATATTATTCATATAATTTTTGAGGACAAATAAATTTGTAATACTTAATTATAATCATTCATTGTTGTTGGGTTATTATACGAACGTTTGAAAATATAATTGAAATTTTTTTTTCAATAGAGACACTCATTTGGTGAGTTGTAGAATAACATGATCATAATGTTTGCGTTTACAGGTAAGTGTAACATGATATTGAAAAGTAAGTAAAAATTATAGTATTTTTTTATAAGTAGGCAACGGTTTACGAAAAAATTAAAACCGCCTTCGAAAAAACTAAAAAAAACAAAAAATTATATCGGAGCCGATGACAATAAATGATTTCTGATTTCTGACTTTTTCGTTTGCATCTAATAAATAAATAAATATAATAAATATCTTGGACAATGTCACACAAATTATCTAGTCACATTTAAAGTACCAGAATCTAGCCTGGACTTGTATTATGATGACTAGACAACGATATACTATATACATTCATACATATATAGACACAAACGTCCATAACTCGGGTACAAATATTCATATTCAGCATACAAATATTTGTATATATTTTTACTTTTTTAGTTTTTGGAAGGCGGTTTAAATTTTTTCTTAAAATTTTGTTTATTTCGCAATTTTTGTAATGAAATACATTATTTTGACTCAGATATCAGTTATACATGCAAAGGGTACTCGATACAAAGCAAATGTTTCAATCGCCAATGATGTGCTGTCAACTTTTGAGGAGTTCTATTGTGTACCTCCGAAACGCGTCATCACATCTTCACAAAATTAAAATGGAAATACCTCGGGGGTAAAACCTTCAGAACTAAAAAAGAATCACCAAAGTCGGTCAAGAAATGCCGAAGCTATCACGTAAATACATACAAACCAGGCCGTCACACTTACGCGTATTAATTCATAATTATCTTGAAAACTACTGAACCGATTTTGATGTAACTTTAATTGTTCCCTAAATTCGAGTAAATGTAAGCCAATAAAAAAAGAATGGTCACAATTCGATTAATAGTTTCGGAGATATGCGTGGACAAACATACATACAAACATACATACACCTATGAAATTTTGTATATTTGTTTGGAAGCCCTAATATTTTGCAATTCCTTTAATATTACATTCGCCTGTACTCACATAGGAGGAGCGACATGATGGGAATAGAACCAAGGCACATCTACAGAAGCGGCGTCATGGGAAGCGACGTGGTGGGAATGATTCATACATACGAATCGAATTGATAACCTCCTTTTTTTAAGTCGGTTAAAAAGAAAACAATTTGAGCTTAGGCAGAAAATTTAAAAAGAATTGTTGTGTGCGAGAGTTTTCGTTGGTGTCAGTGTATACTGGTGTAATAAGACACTCTAGTAATATTTAATTTAACACCATCAAACTGAACAACGTTACCTACAGAGAGAACGTCGGGGAAAAATTCGGCTGAAGGTACCTACTGCAGTTTTGTATGAAACACCAGATTGTATTATTTTTTCGAAGTTGTCTCCGTGGTGAAAGTTGTTCGTTTTGATGGTATTAACTAGCCCTTTAACCTTTGGTATGCCGGAACGCGGATCCGCGCGACGAAAACAATTGATTTTAAACAAGAGGTTAAAATTATTAATAGGGTTTTTTATTACACCATGTATATTATCTTCTATAATAAAGTATTTCTGGAATGCGCGTTAATGTTATTGAATGCATGTAAATAGACCAACAATTAGACAGACATGCCATACTTACTGAAGGTTTAGTAGGGCGGGGCCACACTCCAGACATTTTTGCCCATTGTCCTTTTACTTGGTCCATTTTTATTATTAAATATCAACATTGTTTGCTGTACTAGAGTGTTTATAAATATGTATGAAACGTGTTTAACTATGAATGAAATAATCGGTTTACCTTTACCTATAGGTATCCGTCTTCAGAATTAATTGAACCTTAAGTAGGAATGTATGTAACGCATTTCAGTGTATGCCCTATGTAATATGTATAGATGTTAGAAAACGAGAGTTTCCATGGTAGATCAGGTCTGGCGAGAGTCTGATCTGGTAGAAGACGATGGCTTCAATTTTGTGTAGAAATTAATCCTAACTTTGCAGGTGCACTTTTCGCTGAAAAATTATTTCTTTGAACCTAGCAGCCCTAGAGTTGCGGCAGACTGAGAGGTGAAAACCCTAGTTTTTCCAGTTCTTTAGATCGGTCTCCTTCCGATGGCACCCCATTTACTTGTTAAAATCGTTCCTATCAGGTATGTGTCATTGTTGGTAAAAGTGCTGGCAACCCTCATTTGCGGCAGCTTTTAGGCTGGCAACCCTGGTCCACCGTATCGAGGAAGACGATAGCTTCAATTTGGTGTAGAAATTAAGTCCCTACTTTATAGGTGCATTTCTCGTAAAAAATGACTTCTTTGATCCTGGCAACCCTAGAGTTGCGGCAGACTGAGAGGTGGCAACCCTAGTCTTTCCAGATCTTTAGATCGGTCTCCTTCCGATGGCACCCCATTTGCTGGCCTAAAAGATAGGTGCATTTTTTGTTAAATATGGTACCATAAATCATCATGGTAAAGGTACTTGCGGCAAGATTTTGCTAGGCAACCCGGTGGCATTGTGTGAACCCCTGTGTAAACTTTAACATGAATCACATGCCGTTCGCCTAAGGGATAGGTGCATGATCTTACGTTCGTATCTCGTACTATATGGTCCAAATTGTTGAAAACGAAAACAAAGAAATGCTAGTGATGGAACCAGGAGTGCGATTTTTGCATCTCATTCGCTGAGTTCAGCAGATGAATATTTCAAAACTACTGTGGAGATATGCTTCTTTCTACTGCTGATTTGACTTTCATTAATCATACTTCAGGCGATTTTTGAAAGTCAAATCAGCAGTCGAAAGATCCGTATCTCCATAGTAATTTTGACATTTTCAACTGCTGAACTTAGCGAATGAGATTCAAAAATCGCACTCCTGAGCAACGATATTAATGTACCAGTAGTAGCTGTACTAGATAAGGCGATCGCACGTTACACTGGAAATCGTCGAAATACCTATACTCCATTTTTATTAAAGACGAAAAAAAGAAGATCACAGAAGCAGGGCTACGAAACCTTTTCAGACCGTGATCATTTTATAAAAATTCGAAACACTTACAAGTGTTTGATGACTAATGAATATAAGAATTAGGGGTAGCGAGTGAAACAGTCAATAGTCTGTAGCGCACTGGCATTTATTAGAACTAAAACGCTGTCACCGGGTATACTCACATACGTAGGCACATTTTAGTTCACACTATCGGAGTTGATGGAAAAATAAGAAAACGTCTGTTATGTATGTGCTCTCTAGTAGCATAGCGAGGGGGGGCAAATGCCCCGGGCACCGGGCGGCACTTTACCAGAGGTATCAAAAATATTAATTCATTGAGCTCTGACTGAACCACAGGGTGTTAGAGTAAACAGTTGCATTACTTTAAGGTGTGATTGTACCCATGACACTGAAATACGTTTCTGAAGAAACCTATAGGGAATCCGCAAAATTCAGTCAGCTGATCTAACGTTTGTATGAAAATGTCAACTTTTCATAAAAATTTTGGATTAGCTGCTTGCATTTACTTATAGGAAGACGAAAAATTTTTTTATGAATTTTATTTAGGTTTCTTAGGTAAAATTGTTAGGTATCATGAGTATAATCACCCCTTTTAGTAATGCAACTACTTACCATAAACAACCTGTATAACCAATTCGTAGAGCAGAGTAAAGTCTATTTTTGAAAGGATAACCAACCCCACCAAACCAAAACCAAAAGACCTAAAGATGTCTGACCACAACCCGAACAGGTTGTGCTAAAAAATTTCGAGCTGGCTTCGGTCGCTTCGGTCTCTCCTTTATGTTTAACGTAGATCTTCTTATAAAGATAAGGAGGCAGGAAAATCGGTCTGTGCTCCGGGGGATAGACACCCACGCTACGCCACTGGTGCTCACTAATGTCCGTTATTCCGAATTAATAAACCGCGCTGACAATCGATTTTGAAGACGTATTAAACGAGTACTTCTTAAGCCTTAAAAGACATCTTAAAATAGATCAAGTCGGTATCAGCTAATATCACTTAAAATGTCTCAAGCAAACTCAAAAGCCTATGCCTAAAAATGGCGCCTATTTCCTTTTTTTAGCGCGGCCATCAATCAAACTTAAATATTATAGTTCAGAATAAAGTTAAAAACAACACCTTGTTAACACAAATATCTCGGAACTCGGTCCAAACTGAGATATAAACGCTTGAAGTGCACGTAATAGTAATATTTTCAACTTCAAGCCTTTATACAGGCGGAGGACATTTGCCTTTTGGTGGGTTTTCCGATTCAGTTTGCATAGAATGTGCTGCCATCTGTTAAATATATCTTTTACTATGAAAAAAAAGATTATATTGTCTATGTCAATGTCAAATTGACAAATTTACAAAATGGCCACCTACCTTGCGTAATGTGCGTGTTGTTTGAAGGTTGTTTGTAGTTTTTGTTCAATTTTGTGCCGATTTAGTGATGTTCTGGAGTTTCAGTTGTTCTCTTACCAATTTACAGATTACAGGAATAGTAAGGATACTAGAATTTCACTCGATCGGTGCGGGATTGAACGAAAACTAGCATTCAAACAACGGTATGAGTATATAAGTATATATATAAGTAGGTATGTATAGTATAGGTAGAATTATTTTCAGAGAAACACAGATGGCGCTAGCTAGCCTTCAATTTGACATAATGTGGATGCATAATGTTGCCACGAGTGGGTTCTCTTTTCTAATATACTTATATTACTCTTTGCCTTTATATCTCCGACCGGACTGAGTTTAGGGATATATATGTTAATGAGTTTTGTTTGTTACTTTATTCTGAACTAATATATTCAAGTTTGGTTTATGGCCGCGCCAAAAACAACGGCGAAAAATAAGGTGCCAACCTTCCATACAAAACCCGCATTGTCATTTGAAATATTTTTTTTTCCAAAAATGGAGTTGCAGAATCCATGTTGCAGAAATCATTAGAATTTTACCCGTCTGCTTGTAACATCAATATTATTTGGTATTACTTGCGTCGCGCAGAGCGTTGCCGGTAGTGTGATGTGATATGGACGCACCTAATCGAATCCGTCAGAAATTCAGAAAAGTGGCCGCCATCTTGAACTTTTTTGTTTTTCAATCTATTACTTCCAAAATCGGTATCTGGGAGTTCCTGCCATCTCCAAACACGAATCTTAAGTCAAAAATTCAGAAAAGTGGCCGCCATCTTGAACTGTTTTATTTTTCAATCTATTACTTCCAAAATCGATATTTGGGGGTTTCTGCCATCTTCAAACACGAATCTGAAGTCAAAAATTAAAAAAAGCGGCCGCCATCTTGAACTTTTTTGTTTTTCAACCGATTGCTTCCAAAATCGATATCTGGGGGTTTCTGCCATCTCCAAACACGAATCTGAAGTCAAAAATTCATAAAAGCGGCCGCCATCTTGAACTTTTTTGTTTCTCAACCGATTGCTTCCAAAATCGATATCTGGGAGTTTCATCCATCTCCAAACACGAATCTGAAGTCAAAAATTTTAAAAAGTGGCCGCCTTCTTGCACTTTTTTTTTTTTCGTCCGATTGATTCCAAAATTGATATCTGGGGTTTTCTGCCATCTTCAACCACGAATCTGAAGTCAAAAATTAAAAAAAGCGGCCTCCATCTTGAACTTTTTTGCTTTACAACCGATTGCTTCCAAGGTCGATTTTTTTATTATTATTTTTTATTTATTTTAACCTATTTCGTCCCATTGTTGGGCAAAGGTCCTTCCAACCTTCAAAAAACCTTCCAAGGTCGATATCTGCGAAAAAAAAGAAAAGTGGCCGCCATCTGGTACTTTTCCGGAGATTCCGGAGTGAGATATCTATTTTGAAAGCAGTCAGTTAACAAACAATTAAATTCAAGGTGATCTTATTTGTTTTTTAACCTTATTTGTTTTCCTTCCAATTTTCTGATTTCTGATATCAGATTCATGCTAATAGATCGCAGGAACCCCCAGATATCGATCTTGGAAGCAATCGGTTGTAAAGTAAAAAAGTTCAAGAGAAATGAGAATGTTGACTTCGGACCCGTGTTTGGTGACCACAGAAACCCCTACATATCGGTTTTGGAAGCAATCAATTAAAAAACAAAAAAGTTCAAGAATACGGCCACTTTTCTGAATTTCTGACTTTAGATTCGTGTTCAGAGATAGCAGAAACCCCCAGATATCGATTTTGGTAGTAATAGATTGAAAAACAAAAAAGTTCAATATGGCGGCCACTTTTTTGAATTTTTGACTTCATAGTCGTGTTTGGAGATGGAAAAAACCCCCAGATATCGATTTTGGAACCAATCGGTCGAAAAACAAAAAAGTTCAAGATGGCGGCCACTTTTCCGAATTTCTGACTTTAGATTCGTGTTCGGAGATAGCAGAATCCCCCAGATATCGATTTTGGAACCAATCGGTTGAAAAACAAAAAAGTTCAAGATGGCGGCCACTTTTTTGAATTTTTGACTTCATAGTCGTGTTTGGAAATGGCAAAAACCCCCAGATATCGATTTTGGAACCAATCGGTCGAAAAGAAAATATTTCAAGATGGCGGCCACTTTTCCGAATTTCTGACTTTAGATTCGTGTTCGGAGATAGCAGAATCCCCCAGATATCGATTTTGGAACCAATCGGGTAAAAAACAAAAAAGTTCAAGATGGCGGCCACTTTTTTGAATTTTTGACTTCATAGTCGTGTTTGGAAATGGCAAAAACCCCCAGATATCGATTTTGGAACCAATCGGTCGAAAAGCAAAAAAGTTCAAGATGGCGGCCACTTTTCCGACTTTCCGAAATTTCTGACTTTAGATTCGCGTTCGGAGATCGCAGAAACCCCCAGATATCGATTTTGGAAGTAATAGATTGAAAAACATAAAAGTTCAATATGGCGGCCACTTTTTTGAATTTTTTACTTCATAGTCGTGTTCGGAGATCGCAGAAACGCCCAGATATCGATTTTAGAAGCAATCGGTTGAAGAACAAAAAAGTTCAAGATGGCGGCCACTTTTCTGAATTTCTGACTTTAGATTCGTGTTCGAAGATCGGAGAAACCATACATTTTTCTAATAGGTATATTTAAATTTGCGATTGGTCAGAAACTACATTATTTATTTTCCTTTTGCAGCAATTAGTTTACAATATGTTACAATGTTTCATAATTTTAATCGAAAATGCAGAGCTTCAGAAGTGCGATTTTTGAAAATCATACGAGCGACTTGGCAGTAGAAAATGTCAAAATTACTATGGAGATTATGCATCTTTCTACTGCCAAGTCGCTCGCATGATTTTCAGAAATCGCACTTCAGATCATTTTATGGTTTATCTGCTGGCAACATTACGCACGTCACTGCATCACCCGTGTGCCATACCATGCGACGTCGCCGCGGTTACGGCTGCTGAATTGACGCAGTGGCAATGCGTCACCGTGTATGCTCCTACGTGCGGTTTCATACAACTCCTTGCTTCACTAATGACGGGCTGCTGTATGACACTCCGTCTTGCGTCCAGCGTGTGTGAATAAAAACCTATTAGTCTTCTGTAGTCTGTCGCCTAATTGTCATCATTATCTCGTGACGATTATATCCACAGAACATTATAAGAGAAGTTAGAAGTGCAAATTAGGCATGGAACGCGTGCCACACGGTTATGCAATGATTTGCATAAGGTGCGCGGCGTGGTGCGAGCGAGAGGGCATAACTAGTTGTAGCAGCGTGAGTGGAAAGATACGTGGTGACAGTCGTCTCCTAAGCAAAAGCGCTACTTTGCATTTCTAAACCCCCTTATAATGTTCTTTGATAATATCAATGAGGCGTTTCGGTAAATAAATTTTTTTTACAAAAAAAGTAAAAACCGACTTCAAAAGTAAAAAATAAAACAAATTAATTTCCTTATAGATTTGAACAAGATTTGAACGTAAAAGTCATAGGCTGAAATATTATTTCTTACTTTTTTACTTTTGAAGTCGGTTTTTACTTTTTTTGTAAAAAAAATTTTATTTCATAGCTTTCAGTGATTAAATATGTTAGTTCGATTCAAATATCAGTTATACAACGTGTTAATGAATTAACGCAAAACTAGAAAGTAGTTTGTTAAGAATCGAGAGCAGAGTCGAATTATCATGGTTTCAACATAGGTAATTTTTTTCAAAATATTAAATAATACACATGCAAAATTTAAAATTTTCTGAACCCGATGTCAACCCACCGCACGTGCACACTAGGGTGTACTTACAACCAAAACAAGATTATAAAAATGTATCCATGGGTACGTTAGCGCTTTCTTTCAGTGCTGAAATGATAACAAATCATTTTTGCCTAAAAACTTAAAATGCGAATAACTTTAAATTTTAAGTATGAAAATAATGAAATTATAGTTTCAATCTAATTATTTTGTAATAAATCAGTTGGGGTGTATGAGGTTTTGCGCTATTTCATTAACACGTTGTATATGCAAAGGGTACATTGAAACGAGGCAAATGGTTCAATCGCAGACGATTTGCTGTCAATTTTTGAGGAGTTCTATTGTGTAGCTCCGAAGCGCGTCATCAGATCTTCACAAAATTAAAATGGGACCACCTCGGGAGTATACCCTTTCAAACAAAAATAGAATTTTTTAAATTGGTTCACAATTGACAAAAATATCGGTGAACATACATAAAAAAAAATACATACAGCCGAACATAGAACCTCCTCCTTTTTATGAAGTCGGTTAAAAAAGTGGGACCACCTCGGAAGTATACCCTTTCAAACAAAAAAAGATTTTTTTTAAATTGGTTCACAATTGACGAAAATATCGGTGAACATACATAAAAAAAAAATCTTTACATCTGAACATAGAACCTCCTCCTTTTTTTGAAGTCGGTTAAAAAAAATTGCCACAGTAATAAACTAATGATTGCCAAACGTATTTTCCTAGATTTCCAAGTTTAGAGACAAATTAATTCATACATTAATAATACGATGACGATCATAACGATTTAAATGAAGTTGTAATAATTTTAGTACAATTTTTTAGAATTTTTAAAGATGTTTTTTTCGAATTGTCAATATGGCTACTACTAGCGCCACCTGACGGATATTTTTCATATCAGTCTTTAAAAAAGCTTCATTGAAACAAAGGCGAACCACATGTGCGCACCACTGCTTCTTTAGGTCTTTCAACATCGCCATTTTGTTGTTTGATACAATATTCATAATTTCTTTAAAGTGTGTACTATAAAGAATCTTTTTTACCTTCTTTTCGCCCCTATCTGGAATGGAGTATAGTTCACTTCGAACAATGACAATGACAGACCGCAATGTGTCAATTTGTGTTATTTTGTATGACATGTTCTTTCCAAAGAGTACTTTGTTCTTTCTATGAACGTGCTTGTTTAGAGTGTAAATCAATGAACCTGTGTTCACTTTTGAATAATTAAATTATTACGCACATTAGCACTTTGAACTTGTCTGGGAGCATTTCTTGCGTAGAACAAGACTTTTGTTCGGCAGAATATAGAAACATCAAACTTCCACGTAGGCAAGTACCTAGGTACCTATATGAAAAATAATAATTATATTACCTAATTTAAGGGCTGAAACTGGTTAGGTTATGAAAAATTAGCCTGCCTAAAATACCTACATATGTACTTAGCTTTTGATTTCGTAATAAATAAATTGGAGAATTTGGATATACCTACATAATAGCTGCTGGGTCTCCCCGTGTGAGAGTTAGCCGCTTATTTCTCATTGTTATCTTGTCAGGAACGTAAACAAATAACTTGCTTCGAGTTTTTATTGATGTGTTATTTTATTACCTAGAGGAACTGCACACCATTTATAGATGTTTAAAACACAAAATAACTAATTAATGTTCTTAAATACTGAACTACGACTATGCAGTTCGTTGACAACACGAAGTCGTAAAATAGTAGCTTATCTATGACGAAGTCTTTACAAGGGTGTGACGTCACAACCAGTGCTGCCAGATCCAATTTTCGAAATACGGGAGGTGTACCAATAAAAAATCGGGAGATGTATGGGCGACATTATGAAAAAATCGGGAGATAACTTTTTCCTTAAAATTAATCAGACCATGGTCTTTTAATAAATGTTTTTTTAACATTTTTCGTTTACTTTAAAACCATAGCCATTGCAATATTTTTTAATATTTTTCGTGTGCAAGATCCCTGAATTTCCTAATTTGGCCGGTTAACCAAAGCAGGTTTATTTCGCTACTTTGCAATGTTGCAAAATTAGTAAACTATAACTGCCAAAACTTGCCATTGAATAAATATTCAACTTTATGTTATTAAGTCAAAGTATAGTTTAGGCTACGCATTTTACAAAGTTATTTACACATTTAACATAGCATTGCATAGCTTAGCATTTAATTTTGTTCCATTTTACGCAGTTTTTTCGAAAAAAAAGTTGTTCTTAAAAAATCGGGAGATTTGAGTGGGAATCCGGGACATCGGGAGACATTGACAAAAATCGGGAGATATCCCGGAAAATCGGGAGATCTGGCAACAGTGGTCACAACAGACGCCATGACACCTACCGAGTGTTTTGGCGTGAAATTGAAAATGATTCGAAAGAAAGTAAAATTTTCGCTATTAGACCTTTGTTTTCTGCAAAAATAAGTTTTTTTCTAAAATAGTACATATGAAAGAACATAATAAGATAGTTTCTCAAAATTAGTCATCATGCCTATTACTAGTATTGCGGAACCGGGTACCAAAGGTAACCAACCTTACAAGAACTCAGTACAGGGTGATAACTTTATGGTTCACGCCGAAAAAAAACATTGATACAAGCGTGATTCATAAGATTATAAACTTCTTGAGCGTGACCACATTTAATCTTCTTGAGCGTGACGGACCAGAATTTGCTTTTTTAAAAATGAATTTACGGTTTTAGAACCCAGGATTAGGGCGGTTAAAACAAGAAAATAGCGACTTTGGGCGAGTAAATAGCGAGTTTGCAAAACATGGTAGAGTAGATTCAAAGCTGATCAACAGCTGAGTGAATTTCAAAGAGTACTTACTCTTTGGAGTACTTTTTGGTGAGTTTTTCAGTCATTCCATTCTCTTTGAGAAGCTACTTTCTTTAGTCTTTGTCTTTGAGTTTTTCTGTCACCGAAGCAAAGAGTACTTTATAAAAAAAAGTACTCTTTGTTTATTATAACATATAATAGTCTGTGATTATAACCGGACACTAAAATAGTAGCTTATCTATGCCGGACACCGAAGGTGGCTGCGGCGTGCGCTGCGCGTGATAGGCTATAGGCAAAGAAAATATCTATAGGTCTCCCGCCTAGGGAGTATTATATTCCTTGCTATAGGTTAAGTGCAAAAAGTACTTTTTTAAGTGATAGGTTATTTCGCATTCGCAAAATAATTCGCATAAAAAACATTTTGTGAAATATTGAAAAGGGTGTGTTTTAATGCAGAAAAATAAAAGAATTGTTTGAAGATAAGATAGAGGCGTTCGTATACAGGGTATAAGTGACAGCCTAGCAAATACTCAAAGACTACAGTTTAATTAAAACAGTGAACTCAGACCACCAAACTGAACAACTTTCACTAAGTACTATGTACCTCAGGAAACGCGAAAAAAATCAGCTGTCCCCAAAGACATATACAACGTGTTAATGAATTAGCGCAAAACCTCATACACCCCAACTGATTTATAACAAAATAATTAGATTGAAACAATAATTTCATTATTTTGATAGTTAAAATTTAAAGTTATTCGCATTTTAAGTTTCGAGGCAAAAATGATTTGCTATCATTTCAGCACTAAAAGAAAGCGCTAACGTACTCATGTATACATTTTAATAATCTTGTTTTGGTAGTAAGTAGGGTGAGTGTGCCCGTGCGGTGGGTTGACATCGGGATCAGAAAATTTTAAATTTTGCAAACAAATTATTTAACATTTTGAAAAAAATTACCTATGTAGAAACCATGATAATTCGATTCTGCTCTCGATTCTAAACAAACTACTTTCTAGTTTTGCGTTAATTCATTAACACGTTGTATATTACTTATATAAATCTATGGCTGTCCCATACATTTTAGTCGGGTAGTACAGCAGTTTTGTATGGGACAGCCGATTTTTTTTCGCGTTTCCTGAGGAAGGCTCCATAGTGAAAGTTGTTCAGTTTGATGGTCTGAGTTCACCGTTTCAGTATTTGCTCGGCTGTCACTTACGCCCTGTATACCTAATTAGGTAGGTATATTTTATTCTTCATTCAATAATATTTTAATTCATAACTACTCTACTATTCTACTTACCACAGAAAATGACCCACTGACCAGATAAGCTACTAATTTCTACTTACATTCAGTGAGCTTCTAAAACTTAATATCATTGCTTACATCTAAACTATTATAAAACTGTAACATAAGTGTGTCTGTACATTGAAGATATTTACAAAAAAAAGATTACGATATGGTTTTTAGATGTCCCTGATTCCAAATAACCAATTTTTGGATTTTTTGTCTGTCTGTTTGTTTGTTTGTTTGTTTGTTTGGATGTTTGTTTGTTTGTTTGTTTGGGTGTTTGTTTGTTCGAGTATCACGCAAAAACTACTGAACCGATTTTGATGAAACTTTTTTTGTTTGATAGCTTATCATCTGACTTAAAATCTGGTATATAATTTATGCGGACGAAGTCGCGGGTAAAAGCTCGTTAAAAATAAATACGTAGAAATGCTTTTATATGGAGTAGAAGTCATATGCCAACTAGCTCGTTTCGCCTACTGGCGCGTTTCGCTAACTTGAGCCATTCGCCTACTGCGCCTTTCGCATACCCTTACCTTTCACGTATGTACACTTAATTATAAAAGTAAAACTATGATTTTAACACAATACTTCTGTATTAAACAGAAGCCTGTGGATTTTAAGGATTTCTTGAACAGCCGTTTTTTCCCTAATATTAAATTCTACAGCAAAAATGAGTGTTGTGCTTTGTCAATTGTGTCGTTGTAGATATCGATATTTTAAAAGTTCGAAAATATTTTTATATTCGCTGCAACATTCATGAAACGTAGATATTCTGTCTGAGGTTTCAGAATATCTCTGACTACCCCCTCGGGGAATATAGTCGTGAGCATATGCATATGTGTTACATTCATGAAATAGAATACTTACCTACATATAATATAATTATAATAAGTACCTAATCTACCCTCAATCGAATTTCTTCATTTCTAAACAATGGGTCTGACAAACGTTTTTCACTTTACATGTCAAATAAATCTTCAAAAAATAACGATCAAAACGGTGTTTTTACTTTTTTTATATCTTCAAAAATGGCTGAGATATTAACGATCAAATTGCGTATTTCCGGACGAAGGTTTTTAAAAACGCGGGCGGGCGCCCACTAGCCTAGATTCCAGAAGCCAGAAGTCCAGGCTAGATTCTGGTACTTTAAATGTGACTAGATAATTTGTGTGACATTGTCCAAGAAATTATTATTAATTATTATTATTTCGGCAGCCGTAAAATCCTTATTCTTCATAAAATATTGTGCCACCATCAAACTATCCACTCTTGGCAGATTGTCCGAGTGACCTTTTTGAAAACCTTCATCCATTCTACACACCACATGGTTTACTTTAGTGTAATCGGTTATAAAATTAATGGATAAGTATTATTTCCTTGAAATACAAGCACACTATTAGGTATAAACGAAATTAAACGAATTTTTGACGAACAAACGAAACAAAATGCACCGGACCGAGCGCCGCGCTGTGTCGCGGTCGCGGGCTGAGCGGGGGTGTGACGTCAAAGCGTGAGCGCGCGTAAACTCGGAAATTTTAAAAAGCGCTTAAACTTCTCGTCGTCATAACTTCGAAAATACTGCATGTATTGAAGTGAAATAAAAACTAATGTAATGTACATGATCTACGCTAAGATTTTAAGTGTATTTTTTAGTAATATTTTGACCCTTTTGTGTTCCCCATTAAGAGGATAGGCAAGTACCGTTTTAATGATAAATTAATCGACGATTTCAAATTAATAAAACATTGGTAGGTCTAGGTAGGTAACTAGGTAATGCGAAATTAGATTTTCGACAAAATTTAAAAAATATTCGGGAATGAGATTTCGAAATCTCAAATTATAAAGATAATAAACAGAACACCTACCTGTTTAGTATGCGTTGGGTAATTATTCGATTTATTAAGAAAATGAAAGCATAAGAAATTAAATAAAAGTCTATTATCCTTCGGAAATATGAATATTTTAAAATCAAATGTTCCATAAAATAACTAACTACCTATTACTAACTATATTGGTTCATATCTCTTAATTTTTTTATGATTAAGCAAAGTGTAAGCAGTGACCATAAATAATGGACTTTTAAAAAATAAGGACGCTTTAACAAATATAAGAGAAAAGTGAATTTGTCAAAATGCGACAAGAAAGCAACGAGAAATCGCCAGAATGGAAGAAAGACAAACTTATCTCTAACGGATGGTAAGTTGATTTAAAAAGCACCTCTATTAGATAATATTTTAATTTTTTTCGATAGATAAACTGAAAATTGAAACTATTGAAATTCCTTATTTATCGATAGACTATCGATACCTAGTGGACTCACGATCGCAACACTAATTGGAATTTCGATAGGGTTTTTATTTGTAATGAATGATATTTTGCCGACTATAAAATAAGTTTTATTTTTCGGCTACAATACGTAAAATCTTTTACGTATTCATAAAATCGAAAGTAACAGGGTGATAAATATGAAATTAAGTACATTTTATAAGAGTGTCATCTTGAGTTCATAGGTACTATCTAGACCGAAGTTATGAGCGCTCAAAAATATGCAGAATCTCTTCGAGAAAAGGTACGGTAGTGCGCCGCTTTTTTTTTTTGGCTTGTATTGGCGGGGGGCACTACCATGCTGGGGGTTTCGGCGCCACTAAACGGTAGCGGCCTAAGGACACCCAAAGAAGAGGTACGGATCTTGCGTCGCGTAGGGCGTTGATGCTATGCGGTGGATTTTGTAGGACACTTGCGAGTACACCGCACACGCAGCACGCAAAATTTGTATAAACTGACATATTCCATCATCACCCTAAATAAATGACATACAATACAATTAATATTAATAACATAACACAGACATCTTGGACAGTCTGCTTGATCAACAGCTGGCCGAGCATATTGAACTCCATGACGCTCAATTTGGGTTCAGACCCGACTTATCCACGGAGAGTGCCATATTGTGCCTCAAGCAGACTGTTCAATACTATACCAATAGAAAAACACCTGTCTTTGCCTGCTTTTTGGACCTGTCAAAGGCATTCGACCTAGTGTCATATGAAGTTCTATGGGACAAGCTACGTAAAGTAGGGCCAATTTAATAGGCCACATTTGACATTTGTCAGTTTGAGCTTCATAGTGAGGTGCCCTGCTTAAGAAGACTGATTCGATTCAGACTTCAATCATAAATGTGAATTGTATTCAGTTATTATGAAAAGGTACTTATACAACGTGTTAATGAATTAGCGCAAAACCTCATACACCCCAACTGATTTATAACAAAGTAATTAGATTGAAACAATAATTTCATTATTTTGATAGCTCAAATTTAAAGTTATTCGCATTTTAAGTTTTGAGGCAAAAATGATTTGTTATCATTTCAGCAATGAATGAAAGCGCTAACATGCTTATGGATACATTTTAATAATCTTGTTTTGATAGTATGTAGGGTGAGCGTGCCCGTGCGGTGGGTTGATATCGGGTTCAGTAAATTTTAAAGGTCAACTGCCGCTCTCCCTTGGAAAAATACCTTAAAATGTATAGAAGTTTTGACTGAAGTAAAATGTGTCATAAATTATGAGGTTTTATAAAAACGACTCAAATAGTATCATTTATTTTTATTTAACGAGTTATTTAATAATTTATTATTAATAAATTATAAAAAAGCAGCAACCCCAACATGACTGTCAATGTTGTTTAGTAGGAGGTGTTGCAAGCACAATGTTTTTTTTAATATAAAAATAATAAAAGCTAATAAATCATTATAAAATAAACTAATGCCTGCAATTAGTTTCTAGTGTTCCATAGTCCATAATAAAAATAGAAGGACGGTTATACATTTTTGGGTATTATGTGTCAGGGTGCGGACTCTCAGATATCGATTTTGGTAACAATCGGCCCAGAAACTAAAAAGTTTCAAGATAGTGGCCAATTTTCTCAAATCTGAAATCAGATTCATGTTAAGAGATCGCAGAAACCCCTAGATATCCATTTTGGACGCAGTCGGTTGAAAAACAAAAAAGTTCAAGATGGCGGCCACTTTTCTCAAATCTGACATCGGATTCGTGTTAAGAGATCTCAGGAACCCCTAGATATCGATTTTGGAAGCAATCGGTTGAAAAACAAAAATGTTCGATAAATTAGGTATGTAAGTAGGTATCTTATTTTGATCCTTAAACGATTTGTTTACGATAGAAAATAATAATGGGCCAGGGATTCGACTGATGATTTCTAAAATAAAATTACAGTACCTATTAAAAAGAAATTGAAGTCTGAATCGAATCACTCACTTTTTAAGCAGGTCACCTCACTATGAAGCTGAAACTGAAGTGCGATTTTTGAAAATCATACGAGCGACTTGGCAGTAGAAAGATGCATAATCTCCATAGTCATTTTGACATTTTCTACTGCCAAATCGCTCGTATGATTTTCAAAAATCGCACTCGCACAAATGTCAAATGTGGCCTATTAAATTGGCCTTACTTTAGTGATACAACACTACCGTCAGAAGTTACGTCCTTGTTTCGGTACTGGTACTGTAATCAGAAAAATAGTGTCAGATGGGCGGGAGCCCAATCGAACGTGTACCGGTTGGAGTGCGGGGTGCGGCAGGGTGGGTTGAGCTCACCCCGCCTCTTCAACCTGTACATAAATCGTCTGATCGGTGAACTCAGCAGCACTCGTACCGGATGTCATATAGACGGCGTCTGCATGAACAACATTAGCTACGCAGATGATATGGTGCTGCTGAGTCCATCGATCGGGGCACTTAGGACGCTTGTAGCTGTCTGTGAGTCATATGCGGTGGCCCACGGGCTCAAGTACAATGTCAAGAAGAGTGAGCTGATGATGTTTAGGACTAACACTATCAACTACTCCAATGTACCTGGAGTCTCACTCAGTGGCACTCCCCTAGGATGGGTGACAAAGTTTAAGTACTTGGGCCATTGGGTCACTGATGATCTCAGGGATAACTGCGATATTGAGAGGGAGCGTAGGTCGCTGACTGTCCGTTGTAATATGCTGGCACGAAGGTTTGCACGATGTACGAAACAAGTAAAAATCACACTTTTTAAAGCATTTTGTCAGTCTTTCTACACGTGCAGCCTTTGGACCCGGTATACGCAGCGGGCATACAGCGACCTACGCGTACAGTATAATAACGCATTCAGGATACTGATGGGGCTGGCGCGGCATTGTAGTGCGTCGGGAATGTTTGCGGAGGCGCACACGGACGACTTCTATGCTATATTGAGAAAACGGTGCGCCTCCATGTTGGGCAGGCTCCGAGCCAGCACCAACGGTCTCCTGAGTGTGTTTAAAGACCGGTGGGACTCCCCGCTGTTACATCACTGGGTGAAGCTCCATACCGGGTTTTTAAAATAAAATAAAATGTTTTGTTACTAACACTAGCTGTAAGATACTTGTATACTAACACTATATGGACATCTTGTCTGAAATAAATTATTTGATTTGATTTGATTTGATAACATAAATATGCTTGATTTTTTTTCTTTTCTTTATTCTTAATTTTTTTCTTTTCTTTCTTTATTCTTTTCTTATGCTTTTTCTTCTTTTTCTTGTAAATATTTTTGTCTCCAGGGCGCAGGCGCGTCCAAGCCAGCAGTTCAACGTAGTTCGTCGAGTTTACCAACAGGAGGCGCTGAACAAAGACGCCGACTACCACACATTTGACAAATCATGTTCGTATTCGCTGTTAGACACAAATCAACGAAAAGCAACAAATCCATTTCGTTAAGACTAGGTTTAATAGAATGCAACCGTATCGAAATTTGTCCACCCGTTTCCACGCTAGGTGAACATAGACAGACACAAGACAAAGTTAAATGTTGATAATGGTGTTGTTGCTCAAAGTACCTGGTCCAACCTGGTCCTAAATTTAGACCTCATCCTAATCTGTAAATAATTGTAAAAATGGTTGAAGATCCGTAATTAAATTTAAATTAAAACACGATTACGTTATGCGTGGTGGTGATACAGTGTCAGTTTTTCAAGTCCGAACAAATTCCTTGACGGTACAAAACTCTCCAAAACACGCTAACATTTGTAATCAAAGTGGTACTATTGCTTCGAATGGCTTTCCAACCTAATATTAAGTCACATGATCTAACAGTCCTCAGCCTGGACAGATTTTAAAGTCCGACCTTAGACAATTTAATAGGGACGAGTTACGCGTGTCATTCCGCTAAGAAACATTTCTGCCACTTTTTGCGGGGGGCGAGGTAACATGAAATCCTCAACTTTGGATTTTATTCCCCATAAGTTTCGATTCTAATTTTGAATGTTAAAAATCATGAAAAGTAGTCTCGTGTGAACCCCAAACGTTCTAAGTTCAAAATTATTGTTTAGCTATTATAGGCTGTCTCGTTTAGTGATAAGGTATAAAATTGGGTGTATATGCGCAAGATTAATTGATCTAATACCGTGGCAGAGGAGAAATGCTACCGCAAGGCGAGTCCCTATTAAATTGTCTAAGAGTCCGACAAATTTTCTTTACTACAAAACTCACCAACTCTCGTAAGTTGTATTACTTCAAGTGGCTTGGCTTCCTAACTTACAAAATAAATCACCTGCAGTGCTAGCATGATTACTCGCTTGACGCGCGCCTGCGGGTTTGAAAACCATACCCGCGTCTGTCATTTATCCCGCGATGCTGAGCATGATTTGACAGCGCGCCAGCCACTCTACTGAGAGATAGCAAAGTCGCGGCGCGGGTTTGTTGGGTTACCTTACCGGTTAAAACTATCAATTTTATATATTGAAACACCGAATCGGTAATTAGAGCCCGCGCACAATTGGCCGGTCGCGACCATAAAGCGCTCTCACTCATATTATTTACGCTATGACCGAACGGTGATCATGCTCGCATTTGTAGACTAGAGTCTACGAATAACAGTTGAGCGCTCGCGTCATCGTAAGTCGCGGCCATCATGTTAGCTACTGTAGAGACAGAGGCGAAGGCGCGCTGATATAGAGATATGGTATAGAGAGACTCGAAGTCGCGGGGTATCATGCTAGCTAGCACTACTGGTCTACCAGTCGTTAATTTGGCAGTTTTCTGAGTACCTACCACTGACAGTGACCATTTTGTGACACAGCATCTTTTGTTTCTATTTGACCCAATACCTATTATATGCTATTATTGAGTTTGGGGCCTTGACAGGCTTGCTAAGCCTGTGCCACGTAGACCATCGCTGGTCCTTTGTGAACGCCCTTTTTAAAGTTCCTTACCGATCCCCACTGCGGCCAGAAATCGTAGTAGGTTTTTGATCAAACCTAATATCTAAGTAGGTAACTAGGTACACTATGTGTACAAATAATACGTTTACAGTTTACCGATCATGTGATGCCGGTGTCTTATTATTGGAGTAGGGAACGAGAGAAATAATTCACTCTCTAACTGATTGATTAAGTACCGTCGAGCCCCTAACTTCGCCTGGTTTTTGATATGTTTTTCAATCTATCTCTCATATTGTGGAGTATTATATGGGAACTCAAATGAAAAATGTTTCGTTTTATCTAGGGCTACAACTTAAGACCATCAAAACTTAAGGCTACTCCTCCCATCTGCAAGGCTCTCTTTCTTACAAGCAAACTTTTGCAATTAGCCATCCCGCTTCAATTGCGCGGCTCCGGTCAGAATTTTCCGTTTTCTTTGAAAACCTGTATGATTTTTTATGAATTTTCAAAAAATAAGAAAACCACATCATTTAATATTGTATTGTGAAGAATATTGTAAATTTTCATATTCTTCTGATCAACAATGTAAGAGTAAAACGGTTACAATTGGAAAAAAAGAGGTTACTTTGGATTCGTTTTTCTTCAGTTTTATTAATTAAAATAGATTTCGAGAAAAACCACATCACTTCTCATATCCTGTAGATTGTTCAGTTTTGTTTTCTGCTTAAAAAGTGCCATAGTTAAAGTATAAAATGGTTACAAAGTTACTCAAAACCGGGCGGACGCCCCTTAATAACACATACTACAAATGACAGGAAAACGACGCAACTGAAACAGGCGAAGTTTGGGTATTGTTTCTTATCTTCGCCTACCTTGTATTCATCAATGATATAGATACCTGTATAATTGTCTACAAGTGCAATTGTCATTCTAAATATCTCGAACAAAAGTAAACTTTATATCTGTATACATAGAGTTGATTTTCCTACAGAGAAAAACAAGCAGGCGAAGTTTGGAACCAAGTCTGAAGTTAGTTTACTCCAGTTCCGCTCACGGAAAAAACTCATGTGTCATCAAATGAAGTGAAGTTAGCTACGTTTCGCAAGCAAAAATGGTACCATGAAATAAAATTGATTTGAATTTGGTAGTTTTATGCATGGGCAGATAAATACATTTTCGAATAATTATTATTTTCTAAAATAGGCGAGGTTAGGGTTCGCAGGCGAAGTTAGGGGGCTCGACGGTGCCTACTTGATTAGTTCTTGTTTAGTACAGTGGGTATCCTTCCAGTGGGCTACCAATGCAAGAGAGCAATCAAAAGCTGCGGCATCGGCGACTGCCTCCTCAACTCAGTGCCCCTGGTACGATGGCTGCCAAAGTACAGCGTCAAGAGAGACCTGATAGGAGATATGGTCGCTGGAGCTACTACAGCTGTCATGCATATACCTCAAGGTAAGCGGAAACAGAAAATATCGCGATTTCTTAGATGGTGAACATCATAATTATCTTAAAGAGAGTCCACTGCGTTAAGCGGAGCAGGCGCGTGTATGGTCCGCGTGCGGGTCTGTTTCTGGAAAATCGAAAAGCACTGCTACGTACCTAAGACATCCGTTCGCGCATCAATTGTGTAATTTTGGGCATTCTAGACCGAAGTGGTCTAGAATGCCCAATATTACACTACTGATGGACAGTCCGTTTTCGGTCGAAAATGCTTTAAAGCAGAATTGAATCGTACATGCATGAGTAAATGATTGAATGAAATACATCTTTATAATATTGATCAATCTATATCATTGTTCAGTAAGAAGGCGAACAGCGTGAGCATTGAATATTATAAAGATGTTTTTCATTCAATCATATATTAATTATGTACTATAATAAATTCTACTTTAAAACATTTTCAATTGAACGCTTTCCTAACGTGTTGGTTTGTTATATACTAGGTGGTCTAGAATGCCCAATATTACACTACTTCCATCGCATGCGCAGGCTAGCGCTTTCATTCATTGCTGAAATAATAACGAATCTTTTTTGCATGAAAACTTAAAGTGCAAATAACTTTAAATTGTAATTAATAAAATTATTAAATTATTGTTTCAATGCAATTATTTCTGTGGAAATCAGTACTGTATGAGGTTTTGTGCTTATGTTGTATAATTTAATATAAGTAATTTTGTGAAGCGCCTGAAATAAAATACTCTTAAAATAATTACCTATTATATTTTGTCTTGTTTCTACTTCTAATGATATCACAATACGTTCCAGGTTTGGCCTATGCCCTCCTAGCAGATGTACCCCCAATAGTGGGACTATACATGGCGTTCTTCCCAGTGTTAATATACGTTATATTTGGAACATCACCCCATATATCTATGGGGACTTTCGCAGTAGCCTGTCTAATGGCTGGCAAGGTACCTATGTCCATAGCGTAAATACAATAAAGTGGGTGCGCTTAGTGGCCGCGTCGGGTCTATGCTTGCGCGGAGTGCGGGGGGGCTCGCGCGGTGTGCGGAGGGGTGAGGCACCGGCCGTTGGGGTACAGCGCGAAGGTGAATCGGTACTGGGACCGCGCCCCCAGCCACCCGCACCCCCCGCACGATAGGCCTGTCGCTACCCGAGAGCGCCCTCACTATTAGTATATTCACTTTGCTATATCGTTAGTCCACCTTTTCTTTTTTCGAATCGACCAATACAGCATTACCCAGAGAGCATCGACTGCTTATTACTGCGGACTATGGGGGGACCACACCAGTGACGCGGCGAAGCGCCCTGGTAGGTCTACCGAACCAATGAAAGAACTTAAAAGCAACCTGCCCGAGGGGCACCCCTAAGGGGTACGGACCTCGGCAATGGGCGTTGCTGGGACTGATGATGATGATGATGTCTTCCTTGCCGATACGGCTACGGCGACTGCTGCTGGTATGATGGGCTTCGCTGGTGTGCCCTGATGTGACTTATATAGCCAATCTTTGCGGTGAAAGTACGTCCGCATATGGTACACTTGAGCGTGCCATTCTCGTAATTATATTGTATAGCCGCAGGTGGTCGGGCTTTGAGTTGGTCCCGCTTGATATCGAGATCCTCTCTCCTCTTTTCTTCAAAGGAGGAAATATTTGTCTGAACGAGATGCCTCCATTCCGGGCGCTTAGCTGCGCGTTCCTCCCAGCTCTCTGGGTCTATAGCACAGTTTTTCATGTGCCTCTTCAGCACGTCCTTGTAACGAAGAAACTGGCCCCCTCTTCTGCGCTTGCCATCTCTGAGCTCCGAGTAGAGGACACGCTTCGCCAACCTTTTGTCTGACATGCGGAAGACGTGGCCGCACCAGCGTAGTTGCCGTCTCATTAGATAGGCTTCGATTCCACTAACATTGGCACGCCGCAGCACCTCTGTGTTACGAATGCGGTCCGCCCATTTTATGTGCAAAATGCAGCGAAGACATTTGAGGTGAAACCTATCTAACGTCCGAATATGCCTACGATATAAGCACCACGTCTCAGCGGAGTAGAGAAGATTGGGCAGTACTACGGCCATGTACACAGCGATCTTAGTCGACCTTCGGATGTCGTGTGAACGAAACAGCCTCCACTGCAGCCTCCCAAAGGCAGCAGAAGCGGCACCAATCCTGCTATTGATCTCGGCATCTAGGTCCCCCTTAGCCGTCAGGGTACTTCCCAGGTATCTGAACTTATCCACCTGCTTCAGAGTGTCCTCACCTAGGCGTATGTTCAGTGCAGAACCAGCTGTTTGTAGTGTATCCAAGGACATAACCTCGGTTTTTTTGACACTGATTTTTAGCCCGTACCTGCAGCATGCCTTATCTAGTTGATTCATCAGCTGTTGCAGACTCTCAGGGGAATTAGCTACAAAGCAAAGATCATCCGCGTACATTATTTCTGTGATGATGCTAAGAGAGACCCTGGTATGGGCCTTGAGTCTAGTCAAGTTGGGACTACGTGGACTACGATAGGGTAACGGGGATCGGTGATAATTAGTCCAACACACATACATACGACCATGAGCGTTTTTCTTTTGGATTTCTAGTGGATCGATAGATGGCGTTACGGTCTGTGCGAATAAAGGTAAAAATTTCAAAAACTGTTTCTTTTAAATAATAAAGAGGGAGAAGATGATCAAAAAGATGCCAACGCATCTTTTAATTGAATATTTGTTTATTTACGAATCATTTTAATCGAAAATATGAAACTGTTTACGTCTGATATGGGTGTATGGGCTCGGTCCCTTGGCCTTTAAAAAAAAGTCAGGCACAATCTTGACATGATTTTGACAGGATCTCGCCTAAGTTTCTATGGAGCGATAAGCATGTCATCTGTCGAGTTTTTTAGGAACTAAATTAAAAAAAGAAAAGAAAAACGCTCATTGGTAGATGCAACCAATAGGTGTAGGATTAAAAAAAAGTATTAAAAAAAAAGGTTTATTTAATTTTGCATCCACTTAGCCTGATTATTATTTACATTGTATTAAGAATAGTGTTGCCGATCTATCGATACGATCCTATTTTTTTTGGTAGTACCGTTACTATCGATTATAGGTACAGGGTGTTAGGGTAAACAGATAGATGCATTATTATATAGGTGATTATACCTACGATACTGAACAACTTTCTCTGAGAAACCTATAGGAAATTAGTAAAACAATTTGTAGACTTTCCATACTAAATAAAATCAACTGATTGAACGTTTGTATGAAAAGATGACGAAAAGTTTAATTTTTTTGCGACTTTCCCTTGTAATTGTTCCTTAAGGGGCCCATTCACAGTAGTCCGTCTTGCAGTCCTACACCAATATCGGATCGTGAATGGTGTTGCAGTCCTACAAAGCGTTCGATGACCTTGGGCAAAATGTATGAGTAGTCCTACTTGCAGGATAGTGTGTGGCTTCGTAGTCCTGCATGTAGGACTACTGTGAATGGGCCCCTTTAGGGAAAGTTGTTCAGTGTCATGATTATGCAACTGTCTAACCTAAAACCTACCATGTAAATAATGTGGCATTTTACCATAGTTTTGTAGAAGGACTGAAATATGCATAAAATAATTGTGAACCTATTTTGATGTGTGCCTGTGGACCAATTTAAAAACTGCAATTCTTTGATCCCGATATTCTCTTGGGATTGGATAGAAGTCGCATTTTAATATTCGCGATCTATTTCAGACCGCAAATCCATGGTCAGAAATTTAAAAATGTGGTACCAGGTCTACCCAGGTCTACCCAATATCAAAATGTACAAAAACATGTATAGTCATTCCTTACAGTCGCACACGGATTGCCATAAGAGTGACAGACGCAAATCTTTTACGTCTGTTATACAAATGTCACCACTTTTTAAGCAAATTCAATCAAAATTCGTTCTTAACGTAAGGAAATAGCTGAGTCTTCTAGCTGGAGGTTTTGGTGACAAAATAGTTCAAGACGGTATCTGTTTACTATTGACATTTCACTTATTCTAATGGGCGGTTGTCATAAGTGTGAATGGATGTCAAGTAGCGTTTCAACTATGTCTTGCTTTATATTATTTATCTACCCCTATATTTATCTTTGTGTGGTACATAAACTAGTTCTATGCTTCTTTGTTCTCGAAAAGTTTTTAATCTAAGTTTGTTCTATTCTCATATTTGGCAGGTAGTAAGAGAATACTCGACACGACCTGAGCAGCCGCATCTGTTTAATGAGACCAACTCAGAATTAGACATGGCAGGTAAACACTAAACACTTCATTAAATTGGTCAATGATTAGAGAATATAATTTTATGTTTTCTTTTGGGATAAATAACCTTTGACATTTTAAGTGTCACGCAGGTTGGAAATATAAATCCCTGTCGAATCTAGAGATAGATTTTTTTTATTTTTATTGTATGTCTTACGTTCGCGTGCATGGGGCCGAAGCCAACATGTAGAGGCCCGTTCAAAAGACAAGTTAATCTAAATGTAAGGGATACACAAATGGCGGATACCATCTCCGAGCGTACAACATGATACCCACGGGGATGGTCCCCGCCATTTGTGTAAAGACTATTGGAGTACGGCGCTATGGCCGCGATGGAAAAATAAGGTCTTGGGCTATGGAGGTGAAAGTTGGATGGATGGATACTGGGCTATGGGAGGAGACTAACGGACGCCTGCCATGACAACTAGTCTCAAAATTGTGAAAAGGGCAGGCGGTACTGACTCGCCGGCTCGTCGGGTGGGCCCCATAAAACGGCCGCACGCACAAAGTGCGACAATGGGGCAACATCTCATTGAGCGGCTGAAGGTTGTCGAGAGGTGCGGCTCCGGTTTCACCATCGCGGGGTTTACCCCCGTGAGCGGGTTTCCCCGTTATTACGCCATTACGTGCAATACACTTCCAACCTGGAGCATAGGTTCTGCTCTTGCAATTCCACTCTGGACGGCCAATGAAGGCAAGCCAGAGGTAGGGGGGTGTGTTACTGTGTGTGTGGGTGTGGGGGTGTGTGTGTGGGGGTGTGTGTGTGTGTGTGAGCGCATGTTTGTATGGTCCCCCTGGATAGGGGTCCGCGGTGTCGCCACTCACCGTCAGCTCGCCATAAGCTGCCCCCGCGGGGTTATTTTTATTTATTTTTATTATTATTATTATTTTTTTTTTTATAGATTTAACCTATCGACTTGAACCATAACACACTGAAAAAAAAGATCAACCAAACTAGTGTTAAATATAACCAAACTGTTCAAACAAAACAACAAACAACAACTGTTCCAACTTCCCAACTGTTTTGTTCCAAACTTTCGGCTATACATAGCAAAACGTGCTGCTATTTATAGCCGAAAGTTTGTTTACATGCTACAAAACAGTTGGGAAGTTCAGTTTCAGTTTCAGTGCATAAAATATAATCGTAATCTTTCTTTCTTCTTACTTTTCTTTTTCTTTCTTCTTGCTTTCTATGTGACTTGTTCTTAGAGGTTCGTAATCGAATGCCATAGAGATGAAATGCTTAAGTTTATCGACATGCGAGATATCGATATTTTTACACTCCTATTTTTTTATTCAAATTTTCCAAAATTTTCTATTTTTATTGGTCGATGACTCTTCGACATGTCTTTCGTGCGGAAAAATAATCTGTTCCATAGAAAACTTCAATGCCTACCCAATCCAAATGCGAATGTCGAGAACTGCAGATATTCATCGCTATTTCAGTGTTAGTCCCATACTAAAAGTTGTATTTTGTTCACAGAAGAACTGCTTGCAGAGCAATATTCACCATTACAAGTCCTCAGCGTTGTCTGTTTGACGGTCGGCATATTTCAGGTACCTGAGCTTGATCGAAGTACCTGTTTTTGCTTTATATTAATGACATACCTAAACAGAGTAAATATCCTATGGTCCTCTATGCAGACGACACCACTATAGTCATAGAATGTGAAAATGATAGTAGCTATGAATTCGAAATCAACAACACTATTGAAAATGTTATAAATTGGTTAGATGTTAATAATTTAAAAATAAATTTAGAGAAGACCAAAGTTATGCATTTCTCTCAAAGAAAACCAGGACCCAATCTAAATATTAACTATAAGGGTGAAAACATATCTAGTGTAGACGTTACAAAATTCTTGGGACTCTCTATCGACAAAAATATGTCCTGGGAATCTCAGTCCTCGGAGGTTTGTAGGAAACTTTATAAATATGCATAAGCTCTTCATAAGATTTTGAAAATTGTTAATCAACAGGCTGTACTAACTGCATACCATGGTTTCGTTGCTTCCACAATGCCATACGGTATCATTTTCTGGGGAAATTCGAGTTATAGGGATGTATTATTCAGAGCACAAAAACGATGCATAAGAGCCATATGTGGTTTAAAAACTATAGAAAGCTGCCAAGAGTCATTTGCGAGGTTACAAATTTTAACTTTTCCTTGCTTATACATTTTAGAGTCATGTATGTTTGTTAAATCGAATCCCGAATTATTCCGAACTAGAGTATTGGCGCCAGGTTTCAATTTACGTCCTAGAAAAATAATGATTCAAACTAATATTTGCAAAACGGCTTTAATGCAAAAAAGCGTAATTGATATGGCTCCGAGAATTTATAATAAGCTACCAGAATCGTTAAAAAAATGTAATAATAAGAGAACGTTCAAGAATGTGCTAACAAGTTTACTGATTGATAAATGTTACTATAATTTAAATGACTATTTCAATGACAATTTATAGCTTTATGATTTCTTCTTTAATTTTTTGTTATTTCCTTTTATTTTGTGAGACATGTTGACATTTTAATAAACTGTGACAGTAATTTTTTATGCTTTCATCAATTTTATTTTGTAATCTTTCTTATGTACAATTTAGTGACAATGTTGTTGCAAATATTTTTGACATTTTATAAAGACTCTTTACTTAATACTGCTATAATATAATAATTATCATGTCATAATAAATAAGAATAATAATTGTTTTTATATTCGCATGCCTCATGGTACATCATAGTGGTCCTGTAAAACTACACTCCAACTATTGTATAATTTTTCTATTGTACTTTTTACCTATGATGACGAATAAATGTTTCTGATTTCTGATTTCTGATTTCTGAGTTTTATTTTCTTTTCTTTATTCGGGCAACTAATACGAATATTATCAGAAGTGGGTTCGAAAGCAGTCACTATTTTCTGGTAGCTACACAATGGTACCGATTCGGACTGTGCCACGACTTAACTAAATTTATTCCTGTCACTTTCTAAAATAAGATTAAGAAAAGAGACAGAAAACCAACAACTGACTTTAGTGTTTTTGGGCGTGTAACGTCACTTTGACAGCCAAAGTGACGTTACACGCCCAAAAACGCCTTAAATAAGACGGCGTACATTTTGATGGAATCTTATTTTGGGCGTGTAACGTCACTTTGACAGAACTAAAGTCAGTTGTTGGTTTTCTGTCTCTTTTCTTAATCTTATTTTAGAAAGTGACAGGAAAAAATTTAGTTAAGTCGTGGCACAGTCCGAATCGACACCATTGTGGGCTGATGTCATGTAGACAATATCGGATCATTATCAGCCTATCAGCCTAAAAAACTATTAGCCATTAATGTCCCACTATTGGGCAAGGAAATCGGCGTCGAGGCAGACCAAGAAAAAGATGGCGAGACGAAATCGATAGTTTCCTAAAGAACTGGCCTATCGAAGCGCAGAACCGGGACGCATGGAGAGAATGGAGGAAGGCCTTTCCCCAACAATGGGACAACGACGGCTGATATAATAATAATAATAATATTGGGCAAAGGCCTGCCTCTGTTTTCTCCAAGTCCCTGTTCTGCGCTTCGGTAGGCCAGTTCTGAAGGAGGCCATCAATTTCATATCTAAGGATAGAGCTAGATTAGACTTAAATCACCACTTTTTAAGCAAATTCAAGGAAAAATCGTCCTTAACGTATGCAAATAGCGGAGTCTTCCAGCTGGAGGTCTGTTGACAAAATGGTTCAAGACGATATCTGTTTACTATAATATTGACATTTCGCACTCTAATGGGCAAAATTCAATTCAAAATTTATTCAAAATAATCGTATAGATAGACGTAATTTTTTGACTCTAATAGGTTGTCATAAGAGTGAATAGATGTCAAGTTGTGTTTTTTTATGTCTCGCTTTATAATATTTATCTACCCCCTAGGGAGAAATTGATATCATGTGCATCCTTTTCAACCGACTTCAAAAAAGGAGGAGGTTTCTCAATTCGACCGTATATACAGGGTGAAATTGATATCATTGGCATCCTTTTAAACTAAGAGTCTACCCATCAAACTGAACAACTTTTACTATCAGAGCAAACCAATCGGAGCAAAAAAAATCCGCTGTTGCATACATTTGAGTCGCGAACTCGCGCGTCGACACTACAGTTAAGTATGGAACAGCTGATTTTTTATTTGCTCCGATCGCTTGGCTCCCATAGTAAAAGTTGTTCAGTTTGATGGGTAGACTCTTTAGTTTAATAGGATGCTAATGATATCAATTTCACCCTGTATATATATATATTTTTTTTATGTGTGTTCGCGGATGACTTCGTCGTTTATGAACCGATTTTGATGATTCTTTTTTTGTTGGAAAGGAGATATCCCAAGTAAGGTCCCATGATAAGGAAACCAGGACCTGATGATGGATCCCAAAGAAATCGAGGGGAACCTTCGAAAATTGTAGTGCCGACTAGTGCGTTTGTTAATTTAAAGCACTACTATTAAATCGAACTAATGAATTAATCACTGAAAATTGTGAAATAAACAAAATTTTAACAAAAAATTAAAACCGCCTTAAAAAAAACTAAAAAGTTAAAAAATAATATTGTAGTTGATGACTTTTTCGTTCGCATTATAAGAACATTAATTTGTTTTATAGAAGTCGGTGTCAAGCCAAGCCAAAAAACTAATGCAAATGTTCTTATGATGCGAACGAAAAAGTCATCAAATACAATATTATTTTTTAACTTTTTATGAACTAAGACTCTACCCATCAAACTGAACAACTTTTACTATGGGAGCAAACCGATCGGAGCACAAAAACATCAGCTGTTGCATACGTTGCATACATTTGAGTCGAGTGGGCGTTGCAGTTTAGTATGGAACAGCTGACTTTTTTTTTGCTCCGATCGGTTTGCCGCCACAGTAAAAGTTGTTCTGTTTTATGGGTAGACTCTTAGTTTAAAAGGATGCTTATGATATCAATTTCACCCTTTATATCTATGGGCATGCGTATTACCTTTACAATGTGCATATATATGTAAAAAAATCGTATGTATGCTTTAACTGGGTGCTAATTTCTATTCCATTCTTCACGGCAGGTTCTGATGTGGATGCTCCGGCTGGGTGCGGTGTCGACGCTACTGTCGGAGCCCCTGGTCTCCGGCTTCACGACGGCCGCCTCCTTGCACGTGCTGGCCTGCCATCTGAAGGACCTCTTCGGAGTCAACATCATCAAGCTGGATGGCAACTTTAATGTTATTTTTGTGAGTTTCTCGAGTCTATTTTCATTGAAAAACGATGAAAAAATTATACCGGTAGTCATTGTTCCATACAAATATTTGGATTTCGGGGGGGGGGGGGGGATAAATCACACCTATCCCCCCCCCCCCCCTGAATACGTGCTTGAATTTCTTTTTCCCTCTCTCTGGTGTGACTAATATATTTAAACTCGTTTCAGACAGTAATAGAGGTGTGCAAAAACCTACCAAATATCAACTGGTTAGCGTTCACGATATCTGTTATAGCCTGCACAACTATAGCGCTCAACAACGACTTACTTAAGGTTTGTATTACACACAGACACACACACATAGATAGGTACATATACACACACACGCACACGACTTTTAAAACATTTTGGATTTGACCGGACTTTTGTCCACACCGCACTGCATTTTCCCGTACCTTTGTCCCTTTTTGTTGCCCAGAAACGTCATTCTCTGTCTCTACCTAAACATTGCTTGCTTGCTGGTCCGAGAGTAGTTTTGATAGACCTACGGTATGAAGTACTAGATCCTCTTTATACTGTGCCTACGGCGTACAGGCAGGCAATGCTAGTCCTCTGATCTGTTATAGAAGGTAAGTATGTCTGTCGTCATCATCATCATCATCATCCACTGCTGAACATAGGCCTCTCCCAAGGCGCGCGACAAAACTCTGTCCTCGGCCTTCCTCATCCAGTCGCTCCCCGCTACTTTTTTTAGGTCGTCTGTCCAGCGGGCAGCAGGGCGTCCCACACTACGCCTACCAGTTCGCGGTCTCCACTCTAGAACTCTGACACCCCACCGGTTGTCAGTTCTTCGACAGATATGACCAGCCCATTGCCACTTCAGCTTGCTAATTTTCTGAGCTATGTCAATCAGTTTAGTTCTCTGACGTACCTATCATTTCATTTCTAATGTGATCTGTCAGATAAACACCGAGTATAGCTCTCTCCATAGCTCGCTGAGCGACCTTGAATTGATGAACTAGTCCTATCGTCAGGGTCCATGTTTCCGCACCATTACTGGCAGGACGCACTGATTGAACACTGAACTGATTTTAACATTGGTATGTTTATACATTGAAGGTATTTACAAAAAAAGTTACGGTATGGTTTTTAGGTGTTTAAATCCAAATAATTAAAATCTTTGGATTATTGTCCGTCTGTTTATTTGTTCGCGCATCACGCGAAAACTGCATGACCAATATTGATGAAACTTTTTATGTCTGAAAGCTTATATTTAGATTTAAAATTGAAATTGAAATTGAAAACGATTAGTTATGAGTTCAGACGTGTAATGTGTCGCTTAAAGTATAAAGATAATGACTTACATCTAGGTACCTTAAGACTATGTGTGAGTGGGGGGCTAGACACACACTACACAAAAATACAATCACCCCTTAAAGTAATGCAACTGTTTACCCTAACACCCTGTATAAAAAAATGAATTGTTCCAAACAAATTATTAATTGCAAAATTCTTACAAAAGAATTTTCTGATTTTAATGTAATATTATTATAATTGCAGCCATGGATCAGCAAAAGGAGTCGAGTACCAGTGCCAATAGAGCTACTAGCCATTGTAATAGGAACCCTGGTATCCAGGTTTGGTGCCCTGAAGCAACAGTTTGGCATCAGTCTAGTTGGGCACATACCTACTGGGTAAGTAGCTGTTTATGATGTTTTCCAACTATATGTATTAAGCACAGCATAAATAACTATACAGGTTGAAATTGATATCCTTTTAAACTAAGAGTCTACCCATCAAACTAAACAAGATCTGAACCGCCCCAAAAAATTTGGAAAGTGTTTACAAAATCACTACTAAGGTGATTTTGATATTTCCCTACTAAATGTATAGGAATTTAATTTTGCGTTTTCTGAGAGTTCCATAGTACCTTCAACATAGAGATCCTTATCAGTTAGAGAAGAGAATGGGATGAAAAAAAAGTTTTGTGAAAAATTCAGTTTTTCTCGATGACTGTACATTTTTTTCAAAATCTGTGAATCTGTAAATGCTCCAAAAGTTAGGGTTAGTCTCCTAAGAACGATTTCTTTTTATTATCATAATTTATAATCAAGCCTAATTTGTCCAGATATTTTCTTGTGACTCAGTTATGTTTTTTCCCCAGGCTTCTATGTCATTGTAGTCACACGTAAATATAATTGTAGCATCGTCAGCAAATAAAATGGTCTTATGGGAAGTTATCAGTGGTAGTTTATTTATTTATTTTATTTTATTGACGACCCGGTTGGTGTAACCGGGCCGGACTGCGAAACCAGGGTCCTGGGTTCGAATCCCGGTTCGGTCATGGATGTTATATGTTTGTGCCGTTGCTGTATGATTCCCATAACAAAAAGCCTGAGGCTTACATGGGATCATTTCAATGTATGTGCCTGTGAGCGTTATTATTATTATTTTTTTATTTTATTTATTAGTCATATAAAACAGATTACAGTTATAAAAACACCAAATATAAACAGATGTCATTCATATAAGCCAGAAACAACAGGCATCCTATAACGCTACCCTGTGGCATCATAGACCATTTATCATACCATATCGGTTGACATGACGATACACCAGTACCGATTGGTAGTGGAACTTTATATCAAAACAAATCTTGCAGGCTACCAGTACCTCAAGTCCCACCAGTGGAGCTGATCCCAACAGTGGCCTTGGACGCGTTCACCATCACGATTGTGACGTATACGATATCCATGTCGATGGCGCTGATCTTCGCTTCTAAGGACAAGTACGAGATCGATGCTAACCAGGAACTGTTGGCGTTGGTTAGATTTATTTTTAAGAGCGTCGGTGGCGCGTTGCGAGGAGGTATGGAAACTCAATCTTGAGGTCGGGGTTTGAACCCGCATGGGCGGACTTTTCTAACTCTCAAACGGTGAAGGAAAATATCGCGAGGAAACCCGCATACGCTAAAGAAGGAATAATTATTTTCCCTACTCCTCCAATCTTCTTTGATTAATTCATTGCGGGTTCCAATACAGATTAGAGTCATCGCGGGGCTCGCTGGACTTCATTGTCTAGTGTTGTGAATGGTCGCCGCTGTTGATCCTGGCTTACAGGAGTTACAGCGGTGGGAATGTGTGGTGGGCCTATGCCAGATGAAAAAAAATGAAGGAATACAACTTGAAGCGTATGTGTAGTCCACCAAACAGCATTTGGCACGCGTGGTTGACTGACGCCCAAGTCTTATCTACACTAATATTATAAAGAGGAAAGATTTGTACCTATTTTTGTATGTTTGTAATGAATAGGCTCAAAAAGTACTGGGCCGATTTAAAAAATTCTTTCACCATTAGAAAGCTGCATTCACCCTGAGTAACATAGGCTATATTTATTGCTAGAAAAGATTAGACGTCCAGCCGTGCGAAGCCGGGACGGGCCGCTAGTTTATAATAAACTAGCGGCCCGTCCCGGCCTGCCTGCCGTGCAGGAGGCGAATAGGCGATATGGTTCGATCCCCGTCCAGGCCGACTCGTACCAATGAATTTTTCAGAATGTATGTTACGATTTGTAACAACCACGGCTTTTCGGTGAAGGAAAACATCGTGAGTAAACGTGCATGCTTCAATTTCGAGACACGTATTGTAACTACTGTCCATTACAAGTTGCGACGGGCTTACTCCCCGTCACACTGTCAGTGCGATTTTTGAATCTCATTCGCTGAGTTCAGCAATTGAAAATGTCAAAATTACTGTGGAGATCTTTCTACTGCTGATTTTCCTTTCAAAAATCATACTTCAGGATTGCTATTTTTGAAAGTAAAATCAGTTGTAGAAAGATGCGTCTCTCTATAGGTATGAGACTCAAAAATCGCACTCCTGGACCGAGTTTCGGTGTTCGGCGAGTTCGTTTCACTAGTGAAATGTGGATGTTCTGAGGTTTCAGAATATCTCTGACTACGAATTGCTAATTATTAAGCCGGTTTGTCATTCTATTTATTTACCGTTTCAGGGTGCGAGCAACGTGTTTGCATCGTTCTTCAGCTGCGCTCCACTCTGCGCCAGTTTATCACGGTCATACATTCAGTATCAGGTAAAACAAATTTCTTGTTATTTGTTCACTTTTAGTCCGACCAGAAGTGCGATTTTTGAAAATCATACGAGCGACTTGGCAGTAGAAAATGTCAAAATTACTATGGAGATTATGCATCTTTCTACTGCCAATTCGCTCGTATGATTTTCAAAAATCGCACTTCTGTCTTATTGTGCAATGCAAACACTCGATCAGGGCTGCCACCTCCAAAAATCGATTGGGCGCTAGAATTGTAGAAAAATCGCTAGAGTCCAAAATTTGAACTCTATTCGATGATTATTTGAATAACCAAAATGTCTGGTCTTGACAATTTTACACTACGTAATGCAATATTGTATTTTAATTTTACTTTGTACATTTTGTTTTGTTTAAAAGATGTGTGTTGTAGAGTTTCTGGCCGCATCTTCTCTCAACGGAACACCTTCCGACGCGGTGGTAGAGTCAAAAAATGACGTCAAAAAGCTATCTATATGATATTATTTTGAATAAAAAATTTTTGAATTTTGTTTTTTTTTTTATTTTGGTCGAAAAAGCGCTATATTCGGCGCTAAATTCTTATCACATAAATAGTCCTTTAAAGTTCAGCATTCAGCAGACCAGCCTATAAACGTCCCACTACAAGGCACAGGCCTACGCTCAGGGTGTATGGTATGGGCATTAGTCCACCGCGCGTGCCCAATGCGGATTGGTAGACTTCACATAGATCCACATCAGATTTTTTTCTTCAGCGTGTGCAGGTTTCCTCACGATGCTTTCCTTCACCATTTGAGAGCAGTCGGTATTACGTACATAAGTTAGAAAAACTTATTGATACATGGCATGCTGTCCGTGCGGGTTTGAACCCGGACCCCCATAATTGGGTGTCCATACCTCTCTGCACTCAAAAACCAATAATGTTGCTGTATTAAAAGTTGAAAAAGTGCTGGATTCTCTGCTAGGCGCTAAATTCTGTGATACGGCGCTAAAAATACAAAAAAAAGCGCCCAAAGCGCTTCTAGATGGCAGCACTGCACTCGATTCAATCGGTATCGTATTTAGACTATCGGCCACCCGCAGAAAAGTCGTCTCTAAACCAAATCTCGTATGTAAGTTCTGTATATACCTACAACAGGTATGGCTGTGTTCGGGATACTCTCTGGATCACGAAACTGCTTGTTGTATAATTCAAAAGTGGTGGAGGGGGTAGCAGTGACGTCATAAAGATGGCCGCCGACGGTTTTAGTTTTTCTTCAATTGTAGCGCACCTATGAGGTCAATCTAGTTGTGCAAGGAGTCATTTGAAAGCTTATTAAATTTACTTTAATCATTTGATAGACACCTAAAGTGAAAAATCTGTATTTACCGAAATATTTTCAATTTATTGCATTTTTTGTTACCTTCCAGCAATCATTCCGCCAGTTTTCTCGGAAACGGGTAACTTTATTGTGATTATAGTTATTACATAAAACATACAGAATTTTATAAGCTATCTTAAAATATTAATTGTATAAAAATACAACTTCAAACGACTGAGCTATGTCAAATTTTCTGGTGCACAGTAACTATGAGTCCAAGCGTGCGTCGGTGTGCGGCGGGGCGGACGGACTGCAAGTAAAATTATTATTTATAGATTATTATATAATTAAGGTTTCTATTGTAATATTGATTAGAAAAATGTGCAATTTTATATTATTTAGGTACCTGCACATGCACATGCATTTACATAAACTGTAGATGTACAGGGTTTCAACTTAAATGCGTATTTAGATTGGACCATAAAACTGAACAACTTTTATAATGGGACCAACTTTGAAATCATGAGAAAAATAATCTGCTGTTTCATACATTTTGGTCGAGAAGGGATTGACATGTTCTATGGAACATCCAATTTTATTTCACTATTTCAATGTTGACTCCAAAGCAAGGTGATAGTAGTTCATCATCATACCCCATTTGATATTATATGTAACGCATTAAATTTTACACTATGTTACAGAATAGGAAATAGTATATAGTTCTACATAATAACATAACAAGGATGAAGCTGCCTTGGAAAGGTGAATAAAAGAATGAGAAATCCAATATAATTTAACAGGTTTATAAATATGTATTGTTTATAAAAACAATTGTTAGTTGTAAGCATGCAAAGTAAAACTTGGAAGCGATTCATCAACATCACCAAAATCCCCGATAGGGCATAATTTTTTTTTTTTTATTAACAGCCGCATCTCGCATTGCGGCAGCCTATTTTGCATTGGCAAGATATTAATTCCAAATCTTTTAACGAAATACATCATGGTTAACGTTGTTATCGGTGACAACTTTTTGTTTTCCGGTGTCCAACCATGGTTTGTAGGTGGTGGTACATTTTGAATTGCCACATCTGCAGTGGCCGAAGCGTAACCTATATTTGGTAATTTGCTCTTTTTATATGTTGTTTCAGAGCTTCTTGTGACGGTGTAAGATTATCCACGATACCAATATTTAAAAAAAATCTACTCTAAGATTGTCCATATTGTCAACCGTGTAGGTACAATTTGGGTTTCTTATGACAGTAAAGAACCATAATAAACTACTCACCTTCATGCTCTAGATCTTCTGTTAGGTCAACCACCGATCCAAATTTTTCCAGAAGATCGTAATTTTCTGTGAAGACTTTCCACGTGCCATTCTTTGAAAGACTTAACAATGAGCTTGTGCTGTCCCATCCTGTAAGAGTGTTGTACGCCAATAAATCCTGCTAATAAATCAAATCGCGATAAATTTATTTCACAATACGTGATAGAGCAAGCAACAAATCTTGAGGGAGATATAAGTAGAATTATGTTAATTTTATTTTATTTTATTTTATTTTATAATATTCGGGATGCTAACAGCCTCTTTTACAAAATAATGTATTTAATAACATGTCATTTGCCATTTACAAGCATCCACATATAGATTTTATACATTTAACAATCATTTATGTTTCTATAAGTGGTCTTCTGAGTTAAACAGCAGAAACACTGACGTTTTACTGTTGCTTACTCATTTCTTCGATAAGATACCAGCGTAGGTCTGGATTCAATGTGGAATGAGCGCGAGTAAACAAAAATACGATTCAGTCCATAAAATTGTTCCAGCTGACTGTCGGACCAGAACGACACTTGTTTATTGGCGTTACACGCTCTTACAGGATGCGACAGCACAAGCTCATTGTTAGGTTTTTCAAAGAAAAGCACGTGGAAAGCCTTCACAGACAGAAAATTACGATCTTCTGGAAAGATTTGGATCGGTGCCGGTGGTTGACCTATCAGAAAATCTAGAGCAAGAAGGAAGGTGCGAAATTTATTATGGCTCTTTACTGTCAAATTGTACTCTTATAAATCTTATAATATATTCCTTGCCACCACCTACAAACCATGGTTGGACATTGGAAAACAAAAAGTTGTCACCCACAACAATGTTAACCATGTTATTTCGTTAAAAGATTTGGAATTAATATCTTGCCAATGCAAAACAAGCTGCCGCAATGCGAGATGCGGCTGTGTTTGATAAAAATAAAAAAAGGCATGCCATATCGGGGATTTTAGTGATGTTGCTGAATCATTCTACCTAGTTTTACTTTGCATGCTTGCAACTAAGAATAGTTTTTTTATAATTATAACAATAAATATTTATAAACCTGTTAAATTATTTTGGATTTCTCATTCTTTTATTCACTTTTCCAAGACACTTGTTATGTAGAACCTGTAAAATTTAATGCGCTATACATGGTGAAATTGATATCATTACCATCCTTTTAAATTAAGAATCTACCCATCAAACTGAACAACTTTTACTATGGGAGCAAACCGATCGGAGCAAAAAATAAATCAGATGTTCCATACATTTGAATCGAGTAAGCGTTGCAGTTTAGTATGGAATTTTTAGGCTGATTAATTTTTAGCTCCGATCGGTTTGCTCCCATAGTAAGGTTGTTCAGTTTGATGGTCAGCCACAGTAGACTCTTAGTTTAAAAGGATGCTAATGATATCAATTTCACTCTGTATGTATCAAATGGGTACCTACTTAAGTTCAGGCCATCAAGTGGAACCACTATCACCTTGGGAGTCAACATTGAAATAGTGAAATAAAATTGGATATTCCATAGAACATGTCAATCCCTTCTCGACCAAAATGTATGAAACAGCAGATTATTTTTCTCTTGTTTTTAATGTTGGTCCCATTGTAAAAGTTGTTCAGTTTTATGGTCTAAACTAAAGCACCCCCTTAAGTATGTTACGCATTTAAGTTGACACCCTGTACATCTATAGTTTATGTAAACGCATGTGCAAGTACCTAAATAATATAAAATTGTATATTTTTCTAATCAATATTACAATAGAAACCTTAATTATATAATAATCTATAACTAATACTTTTATTTGCAGTCCGTCCACCCCGCCGCACACCGACGCACGCTTGGACTCATAGTTACTGTGCACCAGAAAATTTGACACAGCTCAGTCGTTTGAAGTTGTATTTTTATTCAATTAATGTTTTAAGATAGCTTATAAAATTCTGTATGTTTTATGTAATAACTAGTATCACAATAAAGTTACCCGTTTCCGAGAAAACTGGCGGAATGATTGCTGGAAGGTAACAAAAAATTCAATAAATTTAAAATATTTCGGTAAATACAAAGTTTTCACTTTAGGTGTCTATGAAATGATTAAAGTTAATTTAATAAGCTTTCAAATGACTCCTTACACAACTAGATTGACCTCATAGGTGCGTTACAATTGAAGAAAAACTAAAACCGTCGGCGGCCATCTTTATGACGTCACTGCTACCCCCTCCACCACTTTTGAATTATACAACAAGCAGTTTCGTGATCCGGAGAGTACCCCGAACACAGCCATACCTGTTGTAGGTATATACAGAACTTACATACGAGATTTTTTTTTTCTCTGGTCTGGCCCCTACACTAATTGCACAGATTGAATAGTTTTCTCATGTCGGCAGGCAGGAGGTAAGACGGGTGTGTCGTCAGTGATAAGCGCGATGCTGATCCTGTGCGTGCTGCTGTGGATAGGGCCGTTCTTCGAGGACCTGCCGCGGTGTGTGCTCGCCTCCATCATCGTGGTCTCCCTCAAGGGCATGTTCATGCAGGTCAAAGAGCTCGCCAAGTAAGATACGTTATACTACAGATAGGTAGTAAGACGGGGGTGACGTCAGTGATAAGCGCGATGTTGATCCTGTGCGTGCTGCTGTGGATAGGGCCGTTCTTCGAGGACCTGCCGCGGTGTGTGCTCGCCTCCATCATCGTGGTCGCCCTCAAGGGCATGTTCATGCAGGTCAAGGAGCTCGCAAAGTAAGATACGGTATACGGTATCATTAACCTTTAAACCACATACTCTACCCATCAAACTGAACAACTTTTACTATGAGAACAAACCTGTCAGAACGAAAAATAAAAACAGCCGTTCCATAGTAAACTGCAATACCTACTCGACTCAAACGTATGGAGCAGTGGTTAATACTTCTGACATACGTTCTGACAGGTTTGCTCCCATAGTAAAAGTTTTTCAGTGTGATGGGTGTAGAGTATGTGGTTTAAAAGTTAATGATACTTTTCCTTACACCCCTGTATTTGCGAATTTTTTATAGGTTTTTTTGGAAATTTATTCAGTATTGTGGGTACAATCACCCTTTAAAGTAATGCAAATGTTCACCCAAACACCCTGTAGATATTCGTCCATATAGCTTTTCCATAAATTAAAAACTATTAAAACTTATTTAATCTCTTCAATTCAAAATCAATTTATTAAAACGAAAAGTACAAAGTGCGTATCCACGACAGGCTTCGTCAAAGGTAATACATCACTCACGTCCACAACAGGCTTCGTCAATAAATTTATCCCATATACTACCCGTTTGTCTGGAGTTGGCCGTCGATGACCGTTACAAAATTTCGTCAAAATCACATTAACTGGTCCCGTCGACAAAAAATAATATAACAAGCAAATAAAAATTTAAAATTTAAAGCGATATTAGTGATCGGGACGGACGTGCCGTACGTGGTTGCGTTGCTAAAGGTTATAAAATTGCGTTTCATAGGGACTCTTAGGGGTGCGGTACGGTGAAGTGGGAAGGGAGGGAGCGGCCAACTCGAAGCAAATGACTAGTATCTGTAACAAGCTTGATCAATTTATATACCTACAATCTATAAACCTCCTCCAAAGCCTCTCCCTGCGGGACGGTCCCTAGAACGTTGGCAGCATTCCCCCTTTGAATCGCCAAGCTTATGCGTTGACGAAGGTAACTGCCAGCCCTCTTATCACCCGTGGACTCTAATAGGCGCGCAGATATGTCTCTCACAAGCTGTTTTGCATCGGGTCCCCATGGTCCTAGGGTCTCAACTCCCAAAGACTTACTTCCAGCGCTTCGATGACTCAGCCGATGCCGCAGCAGCACCCGCGCCCGACGACGTCCGACTATTAAAGACTATTATCCTATTTAATTGTCCTCTTCATAGACTTATAATAAGACTAGGTACTACTCATTGGTCCTCTTATTATTTTGATTGCAGATTCTGGAAGCTGAGTCAATTGGACGCAGTCGTATGGGTGGTCACTTTCCTGACCACTTTGTTGATTGACATCGATATCGGGTAAGTTTTTATAGGTACAAGAAATATCTACCACACCTACGAACCTAAAATTGTGTCTGGTTGTCGATCTGCTTGTTTGTGCACTTGAAATTGAAAACTACTGAACCGATTAGGATGGAGTTTTTATAGAAGCAAAGGGCTTAATTTGGTTTAACAGGCTTTTTTTATTGCATTCGGTTCATCCAATGCTGCTATTCTAAAATAATTATTCCACCGATTTTGATGGGACTTTGCAAAATGAATTTTACACTCATCAGAATAAAAATATGCAATTAATGGCCTCTCATGGGGAATTTTGCCTACCCTTCTTTTATAAGTTGATCGCAGACTCGGTGCCGGCCTGCTAGCTAGTGTGGGCGCGCTGTTTTGTCGATCACAGAAACCCTACACGTGTCTGCTAGGTCGCGTGCTCAACACTGACCTCTATTTGGACATCAAGAGGTATAGAGCTGTAAGTATGATAAGTTCCATAATCAACTGTTCATAGTTAATTAGATTCCATTTAGGAGATGAAATAAGTACCTATATACTGGGTGGAAAGTTAAGATGGGACGCAAAGGGCAGCTATAGGCTATCAAGTTCGTGCGCAGCACTCCCATGGTCTGCGTGGCGCGCGGGAGGGGTGTGTGTATGGTGACAGAGGGGAGCGCGCGGCGAGGCGGGGAGGGGACGCGCACGTATCGCATGCTGCGCTTGCCACCTTAGTTCTATCGACGTTAGATCTAGCGCTTTTTTGGTATGTTTAGCGCCATATCTAAGAATTTAGCGCCTAGTTGAAAATCTTGCGCTTTCCTAACTTTTAATGTTGCATCAGTATTTGTGTTTCAATATCCTGTAATTTGTATTTTTTTAATTGAAATATAATAAATATTTGATAGCGTATTATGATCAAAACATGTCCAATACAGAGTGCAGTGTTCGAAAGATTCAAATATTATCGCTCGGACTGACTGATAACTGTCCATTGTGACAGAGGATGAGCCCGTCGCCGCTTGTAATAGAATTTTTACACTAAGTTTTTTTGTCAGGCAGAAGAAATCCAAGGTTTAAAGATCTTCCACTACTGCGGTGGTCTGAACTTCGCGAGTAAGAACTTGTTCAAGGAGACGCTGTTCAGGAAAGTTGGCTACCTGAAGCCCGCCGAGGTGCTCCACAGGGTTGGTTGGTTTCGGTATCACACTGTACTTATCGCTCCCATCTGTCATGCACTTTATACTTATTGCTCTTATATGAACCGTTCTCCCACAGGTACAATGTGTGATAATAGATGCCACAGCCCTCTCATACGTGGACGCGCCCGGGATCAAGACCCTTGTGGCTGTTCAGCGGGAACTAGTCTCCAGCAATATAACTGTGCTTCTAGCTGGAGCTAACCGTAAGATTCATTATAATAATAGAAGCCATGTTCTCATACGTGGACGCGCCCGGGATCAAGACCCTTGTGGCTGTTCAGAGGGAACTAGTCTCCAGCAATATCACGGTGCTTCTAGCTGGAGCCAACCGTAAGATTCATTATAATAATAGACGCCACATTTTCATACGTGGACGCGCCCGGAATCAAGACACTAGTGGCTGTTCAGCGGGAACTAGTCTCCACTCCAGCAATAACACTGAGCTCAGGGCCGTAGCTAGAACTGGACTGAAGGTAGGGCATAGGAGGTTTAAGGTAGGGCGGAAGCAAAAGGCTAATTTTTTGGATGACTGTCTCTGTGAATTCTAAGAAAGAAAAGCATACACCTAGAAGATAGTCTCATTAGTCTACCTATCCTCCAAAGACAAGTTAAAGGCTGGATCGAGCGGAGCGACCTCGAAATTTCACACACCAAGACTAAAAACGGTGTCAGTCCTCGTTCAATTTTCCATCCATAAGACGACATGCGTGGTTGCGGCTAAAAAACGTCAATGTTGTAAGGGAATTTGCTCCACTTGCCTATATTGTAAAGACTATAATAATGGTTGGGTAATTTTTGAGGTAGGGCATTGGTATTTTATGATAGGGCATTGCCCCACGATGCCCCCCCCCCTAGCTACGGCCCTGACTGTGCTTCTAGCTGGAGCTAACCTTAAGATTCATTATAATAATAGAAGCCATGTTCTCATACGTGGACGCGCCCGCAATCAAGAGCCTAGTGGCTGTTCAGCGGGAACTAGTCTCCACTCCAGCAATAACACTGTGCTTCTAGGTGGAGCTAACCGTAAGATTTATTAGAATAATAGACGCCACGTCCTCATACGTGGACGCGCCCGGGATCAAGAACCTAGTGGCTGTTCAGCGGGAACTAGTCTCCACTCCAGCAATAACACTGTGCTTCTAGCTGGAGCCAACCGTAAGATTTATTATAATAATAGACCCCACGTTCTCTTACGTGGACGCGCCCGGGATCAAGACCCAAGTGGCTGTTCAGAGGGAACTAGTCTCCAGCAATAACACTGTGCTTCGAGCTGGAGCCAATGGTAAGATTCATTATAATAATAGAAGCCATGTTCTCAAAACTAAAAAAAAACGAGGACGCGCCCGGGATCAAGACCCTAGTGGCTGTTCAGCGGGAACTAGTCTGCAGCAATAGCACCGTGCTTCTAGCTGGAGCAAATGGTAAGATTCATTATAATAATAGAAGCCATGTTCTCATACGTGGACGCACCCGGGATCAAGACCCTAGTGGCTTTTTAGCGGGAACTAGTCTCCAGCAATAACACTGTGCTTTTAGCTGGAGCCAATGGTAAGAATAATTATAATAATAGAAGCCATGTTCTCATACGTGGACGCGCCCGGAATCAAGTAGTGGCTGTTCAGAGGGAGCTGTGCTTCTAGCTGGAGCCAACCGTAAGATTCATTATAATAATAGACGCCACATTCTCATACGTGGACGCGCCCAGAATCAAGAGCCTGTGGCTGTTCAGCGGGAATTAGTCTCCAGCAATAACACTGTGCTCCTAGCTAGAGCCAATGGTAAGATTCATTAGAATAATAGACGCCATATTCTCATACGTGGACGCGCTCGGGATCAAGACCATAGTAGCTGTTCAGAGGGAACTAGTCCCCGTCAAAAAACCGTCACCATATTAAGAAAGGGCCCATATATATATATATATATATATATACACATATACTGTTTACGCCCATGTTCCATTAAGGTAAGCAGACATACCTAATCAAATTTAAACTTCAAAGATAATATTCTAAATTCTAATAGACATCTTTTCTCTCTTTCCAGCTCCAGTACTAGAAATGATAGAAAGGTACAACGCTCTGGAAACGGACAGACTACAGCTGGACACATTTCCTACCGTCCACGACGCTGTTGTTTATTACAAAGTGCTAGAATCTAAGAGAGGTGATCTAACAGTCAATGTCAGTACGTAAACCTAGTGATATCTGTGTGTCTATCTGTGGTGTTTAAGTCATTGCCCCTCTGTACCATGTTCTCCTATGAACGGAAAGGAGCTTATCGTTTTAACGTACGCGTCGTATCGCTCTACACGATTTTCCCGAAGTAACATGACCATAGGAAGGCAAAAGGGGGCATCGCGCGATATCAAGCAAAACAAGGTGTGAGAATTTAAAGATGCTGGGTCTATAAGGCAAATCTGAACCAGGGTATCATCATCATCATCATCATCATCTCAGCCGATGGACGTCCACTGCTGGACATAGGCCTCCCCCAAGGATCGCCATAACGACCGGTCCTGCGCTGCCCTCATCCAACGTTTTCCCGCCACCTTCACCAGGTCGTCGGTCCACCGTGTGAGGGGCCTACCCACGCTGCGCTTTCCGGTACGCGGTCGCCACTCGAGAACTTTTCGGCCCCACCGGCCATCGGTTCTGCGAGCAATGTGCCCCGCCCACTGCCACTTAAGTTTAGCAACTCTTTGGGCTATGTCAGTTACCCTGGTTCTTCTGCGGATCTCTTCATTTCTGATTCGATCTCGCAGGGAAACTCCGAGCATAGCCCTCTCCATTGCCCTTTGGGTGACTTTCAGCCTTTTTATGAGGCCTTGAGTGAACGACCACGTCTCTGTTCCATATGTCATCACTGGCAACACACACTGATCGAAGACTTTCGTTTTAAGACACTGCGGTATTTGGGACGTGAAGATACTACGTAGCTTCCCGAACGCTGCCCAGCCGAGTTGGATTCGACGGTTGATCTCTTTCTCGAAGTTGGACTTACCTAACTGAATAGTTTGTCCCAGGTAAACATAATGGTCAACAACTTCGAGCGCAGAGTTTCCGATCATTACAGGAGTGGGTACAACATGGTCATTTGACATGATCTTCGTCTTGTCCATGTTCATTTTCAGACCAACTCGTTCGGAGGCTCTGCTGAGATCATCGAGCATTTGACTGAGCTCCTCCATAGTCTCCGCCATGATGACTATATCATCGGCAAACCGAAGGTGACTGATGTACTCGCCGTTTATGTTGATGCCTAGCCCTTTCCAGTCCAGAACCTTGAAAACATCTTCCAGTGCAGCGGTGAACAGTTTCGGAGATATAACGTCTCCCTGCCTCACGCCTCGCTGCAGTAGGATAGGTTTCGAGTTCTGGTCCTGTAGTCGGACTGACATAGTGGCGTTTTTGTACAAGCATTTCAGCACTTCGATGTACCGGTAGTCTACTTGGCAACGCTGAAGAGACTGCAGTACAGCCCAAGTCTCGATCGAATCAAAGGCTTTCTCGTAGTCCACGTACGCCAAGCAAAGGGGCAGGTTATACTCTTCAGTCTTCTGTATAACTTGCCGAAGCGTATGTATGTGGTCCACAGTGCTAAAGCCCTTTCGGAAACCGGCCTGTTCGGGAGGCTGGAAATCGTCAAACCTGCGCGCGAGACGGTTCGTAATGACTCTCGAAAACAGCTTGTAGACATGGCTAAGAAGGGAAATGGGCCTATAGTTCTTCAACAGGGCATTATCGCCCTTTTTGAAGAAGAGCACCACCAGACTTCTGTTCCATGCCTGCGGCGTTTTGCCCTCGAGTATGACGGAATCGAACAGCTTCTGAAGGGCCTTCAGGACCGGTTTTCCACCCGCCTTCAGAAGCTCGGCCGTAATCCCATCATCACCCGGCGCCTTGTTGTTCTTTAGCTGTTTGAGAGCCATACTAATCTCGTACAGGCTGACGTCCGGAATATCTTCTGTGTAGTGCCGGGTCAATCTAGCTCTTGGGTCGTTAGCCAGATCTGTAGCGGGTCTTCGTGTTGACGTGTATAACTGTCCATAGAACTTCTCAACCTCTCTCAGAAGCTCAGGCTTGGACGATACGATTCTGCCATCCTCAGTCTTCAGCTTTGATAGCTGGCTTTTCCCAACCAGGGTGAAACAGGGGTGGGTTGAACCAGGGTATATGGGTATCAAATCGTCGCTAGTCTTACTAAACGACGTATCTGACATTTTTGGCGTAACTGACTTATTCATTGTAAGCGATCTACGTTTCAAAGACCTATGTATCTTCAATCGATAGCACGTTTTGACAGGTAGACGTAGGTAACTATAAATTCATACAAATACGGTTTCCACTAAGTGCCGTATGGCACATACGACTTTTACTCAAGTTTTTTAAGAATCATATTGAAGATTGAAAAATTAAGTCTCGGGCGGGACTTGAACCCGCACCCTTCCAAACCGGGGATGTGCGTTATCTAATTTCGCTACCGAGTCCACTAGCCAGAGAACGAAATTTTCAATCTGTTGCGTCTTGAGGGGACGTGAAAATGAAAATGAAAAAGAAATGAAAATTTCGTTCTCTGGCTAGTGGACTCGGTAGCGAAATTGGATAACGCACTTGTTGGAAGGGTGCGGATTCAAGTCCCGCCCGAGACTTAATTTTTCAATCTTTAATTTGATACGAAATAGCACAACATGGCTGTAACATGTTTAAAAATCCATAATATTTGAAGTTTTTTAAGTATCAAAAAAGTGACGAAACTTACAAAAGTGATAAAAAGAAATGTTGTTAACTTCTTAAAATAGTAATATTTCATATTTTCTGAAATTGTAATTTCACAGTGGTTCCTAGAGCTCAAATCATACCATAGTTTAAAGTTATCTTTATGATCTCTATAAATTATAATTACTTTTAATGTCGACTGTGATTGATAGGTACAGTCGGCCGCAATAAGTTTTATACGCTTTAGTACTACGACGTAGAATAAAAGTGTATACAACTTATTGCGGCCGACTGTACCTATAGCCTAATTTTTAGTGTTCTGTACCAAAATTGGCAAAACGGAACACTTATGGAATCAGCGGTGTCTGTCCGTCCGTCCGTCTGTCACAGGCATTTTTCTCATAGACCGTAAGACATAGGAAGTTGAAACTCGGTACAGATATAGAAAAGCTTTTTTTTACCATATTGGATCCAATATCATAAATGAGGATGGTGGATGGAGGTGTGGTTAATGATGTGTTTTATCTATCTATCTATCTTCGTTGCGGAGGTTGGCCGTCGACTGAGGGAGCGAAATTGTGACCCCCGTTCCGGGTCGTTTCTGGTGCATAGGCTAGCCATAGCAATTCAACGTGGCAACGCTGCTTGTATTATGGGCTCCTTTGCGCCGTGATCGACCAGGGGCGGGTTATTCGACTGAGCTTGTATTTCATTGTTTTGACGAAGCATGTTGCTGATTTATGTCTGTTTTTGTACCTTTGTCGACGCTTAAAAAAATATATCAAAATTTTTCTGAAATTGTAATTTCAAAGTGGTTCCTACAAGAGTCTTAAGCATACCAGTAGATAATCTTCTTGATCTCCATAAGTTATAATTATTTTTATTGTTGGCAGTGATTGGATAGCCTTATTATTGAGACTGGGGGACACCTAGTGAAATGTCACTTTGTGCGTTTTTCCCCAGTTGGTTAGGACATTGCAGGCTGAATCACCTGATTGTCTGAAAAGAAAGATGATTCCGTGCTTCGGATGGCACGTTCAGCCGTTGGTCCCGGCTACTATCTCTGGTGGTAGTAGTCGTTACATAAAAACCACGTCAGAGGCCGTAAGGCGGTCTGAAAAAACTCTGACACCAGGGCTCTGCCCACACGATAAGAAGAAGAAGATTAGCGCGATACCGAATAGGTAGAGTTGTGATTCGATAGGCAGTGGTTCAGTGACGATTCAATGGACAATTTATTTACCTCGATGGGCCCTCTGTTGTCAAGACTAGTATGATTTTTTTTTTTAAAGTTAATCTTTAAAAGTGCAATCTTGTTATCTGGAGTACGTTGAACTCAGCAGTTGAAAATGTATGGAGATACGCATATTTCTACTGCTAATTTGGCCTTCAAAAATCGCGCTCCTGGAGTATGGTTGTGTCAAATCAGCAGTAGAAAGATGCACGTCTCCATAGGTAGTAATTAAGTAATATTTACATTTTCAACTGCTGAGTTCAAAGAATGAGTTTCATAAATCGCACTCCTGTAATTTTAAAAACATATTTTACTCGAAAAGATTATACAGGGTGTTAGGGTAAACAGTTGCATTACTTTAAGAGGTGATTGTACCTATGATACTGAACAACTTTCCCTAAGAAACCTATAGGAAATTCCCTAAAAAAAATCAGACTTACAATACCTACTAAATGCAATCAGCTGATCGAACGTTTATATGAAAAGTCGATTTTTTTTTTCAGTACAATCACCCTTTAAAGTAGGTAATGCAACTGCTTACCCTAACACCCTGTAGTTGAATCAGGAATAGGTAGGTATTGTCGTGAAATATTTAAAACTGTGAAAATGACTGGGTTTCCAGTTATTAAACTAAAGTAGACTTAATAATTTAAAAGTGAGTTGTGATATTTTGTACCTTAAATAAATATTTACTTACATTTGTACTTAGGTGGAACTTAATAAAATGTTGATTATTTTATGGAATTGTTTTATTTAGTTCTGTAATATTGTCTTAGTGTAATTAAACTGGTAGTATAGTGTCCGCCTATCTAACCCATAGGGCCTATGGAGAAGAATCAGAAAGATACTCCATATGGGACAATCAAAACATTTTAAGTATAGAAAATCACACATTTTAAGAATTCGATACACTTTATAAGTTAACCGTTTCGACACAAATTTTATTGTTGTTAAGGCGTCTATTTTATACAAAACTATGACGCACAATACGCGTAGACGGTATTGATATAAGTAACTTTGTATATATGGAAAAATAGTTTAGAAAATCTAGATGTCGCGTATCAAATAACATTTGCAATTTATAATCTTACTAGCGGCCCGTCCCGGCTTCGCACGGGTGGACGTCTAATCTTTTCTAGCAATAAATATAGCCTATGTTACTCAGGGTGAATGCAGCTTTCTAATGGTGAAATAATTTTTTAAATCGGCCCAGTACTTTTTGAGCCTATTCATTACAAACATACAAACATACAAAAATAGGTACAAATCTTTCCTCTTTATAATATTAGTGTAGATTACGAAGATATTTTAAAAGCTTTGAAAATTTTGTATGAAAAATTCAAAGCTTTATATCTCCGTAATTAATTACATTATAAATTGCAAATGTTATTTGATACGCGACATCTAGATTTTCTAAACTATTTTTCTACATACAAAATTTATTGCGCGTTTTGTGCGTCAAACGTTTGTATGGACTGAAACCACCTTAGGCAGATAATTAAAATATTAACTACCTATTTATTACTTTATTTTCTTTTCTAAAGATCCTTGGGCTGAAGTAAGTAAAACATGAATAAGAAGCGAATGAATAATATAATCTAATCAGAATGTAAAACAATTTAACATCTAGTCAACTTGTACCTACCTATACAGGGTGAAATTGGAAGCTTGCCAACGTGCAACCCGTGCCCAAAAAAGGCAGTCGTGCCGACCCTGTCAACTATAGACCAATATCGGTCACTTCCATACTCTGCAAGACTATGGAACGTGTACTTAACAACCGGCTCCTGGCATACCTGGAACATAACGACCTCCTCAGTGACCGTCAGTATGGGTTCCGCCCAGGACGGTCCACGGGGGATCTTCTTGTGTATGCCACTCATCTGTGGAGCGAGGCTGTCGAGAGATACGGGGAGGCACTTGCCGTGTCTCTTGACATATCCAAAGCCTTTGACAGGGTCTGGCATGCAAGCCTTTTAAGCAAGCTTCCTTCATATGGAATTCCGATTGACCTATGCATCTGGATAGCTGACTTCTTGAGCGAACGATCCATTCGAGTACTCATTGATGGATACTCATCGGATCAAATGGCTATTAATGCCGGTGTTCCTCAAGGGTCAGTTCTTTCAGCCACTTTATTTCTGCTGCATATAAACGACATGCTTGTGCCCGGAACCTTTGGGTATGCAGACGACAGCACTGTTGCTGACAGATATCTGTCCGGTGCAGGGGTCAAATTGGACATTACTCAGTCTTGTCGAGAGGCCATGGTGCAGCGAATAAACTTGGCCCTTGAATCTGTGTCCGACTGGGGTGATACTAATCGGGTCAGTTTCAACGCAAGCAAAACACAGGCGTGCCTTTTCTCCACAAAACGGAGTCCCTTCGCTTTGACCCCGACTTTCCGAAATGTGTCCATACCGATAGCTGATCGCCTGGAGCTCCTTGGCATTAACATATCGTCCGATCTGAATTTCGGACGGTACATTGAGTCCATGGCGAAAACCGCAGCGAAAAAACTGGGCGTCCTCTCGAAGGTCAGACGGTACTTTACTCCGGGACAGCTTCTACAACTTTATCAAGCACAAGTCCGATCGTGTATGGAGTACTGCTGCCATCTCTGGGACGGGTCTGCCCAATACCAGCTGGCCGCGCTGGACTCTATCAACAGGCGTGCCAGGAAGCTCATAGGTGATCCAACCTCGGTGGCGAAGCTACAAAGTCTTGAGCATCGTCGCAAGGTAGCCTGTCTGTCTGTTTTTTATAGGATACATTTCGGAGAGTGTGCGACTGAATTACACGATCTGATACCACCGTCTCCCTTTCATCTGCGGGGGACGAGACGCAGACTGGGTTTCCACCCCTATGTCGTTGACCTACCAGCAATTCGCACGAAGAAGTTTGCTTCTTCTTTTATAATGCGCACGGCTAAGGAGTGGAATGCCCTGCCTGCGGACCTGTTCCCTGAGCAATACAACCTGGGCCTCTTCAAGGCGAGAGTGAATAGGCATCTTTCTAGGTAAGCATGCTACATCTTCGGCCTCATCATCACTCAACATCAGGTGAGATTGGGGTCAAATGCTTACCTATCACACATAAAAAAAAAAAAAAAAAAAAAATTTATATCATTAGCATCCTTTTAAACTAAGAGTCTATATACCCATCAAACCGAACAACTTTTACTATGGGAGCAAACCGATCGGAACAAATAAAAATCTGCTATTCCATACTAAACTGCAATGTCGACGCGCGTGTTCGCGACTGAAATGTATGTAACAGCTGATTATTTTTTGTTCCGATCGGTTTGCTGCTATAGTAAAAGTTGTTCAGTTTGATGGGTAGACTCTTAGTTTAAAAGGATGCTAATGATATCAATTTCACCCTGTATACACGAGTGTTATATTATCTTAAACAAACGTTTACTGACATATGAAGTTTTCACAGGAAACGTCAAGCGTGATTTTGTGACAAATATAATAATAAACTTTATTTTAACCCTTCGAGCACCAACCTATAAAAAGCCTAATAAAAGAAACCTTTTTTTTTTCAATAAGGTATAATTTAGCCTTTAGCTTTAGCCTAGTTTTTCGATCCTTAAGGATCGACAGGCGCTCCAGAGGTTAAACTTTAATAATAATAAACTTTAATATACCCGCCTGGCCGCCCGAACGCGCTTCATAGCATACAAACGAAGTTTGATCCTATTTTCAATAATAGGTACAGCCCGGGCGAATTAACTTGGCACCTGGCTCGCACGTGGCTCGGAATTCGACACCCGCTACCCCCCGCAGGACCCCGCCGTCGCCGTGCGAGGCCAGTAGCATAGCATCTCAGTTACTGTTGCATGTGTCCCTGCGCTTTAGCATTTTCGAGTTATTCTTTTGCTGTTAATTTGTCATTTTCGTTTTCGTTCGAGCCAGGTGCCAAGTTAATTCGCCCGTGTAGTTACCACAATCGAGAAACTAATTTCTCTGTCTGTGGTTTGTCAGTGATAGGTCCAAGAAAGGCAGGAAGCTGGAAAAGGTCAACTTTGATTAAATAAAATAGCAAGATAGTTGCCTATCGCACATGGACCGCATAAATACGGCCCCGTCGCCTAATTTACTTAGAGCGGCATTGGCACCGATTCGGACTGTGCCGCGACTTAACTTAACTAAATTTATTCCTGTCACTTTCTAAAATAAGATTAAGAAAAGAGACAGAAAACCAACATCTGACTTTAGTGCTGTCAAAGTGACGTTACACGCCCAAAATAAGATGCCATCATAATGTACGCCATCTTATTTAAGGCGTTTTTGGGCGTGTAACGTCACTTTGACAGCACTAAAGTCAGTTGTTGGTTTTCTGTCTCTTTTCTTAATCTTATTTTAGAAAGTGACAGGAATAAATTTAGTTAAGTCGTGGCACAGTCCGAATCGGTACCATTGTGTGATTCAGATAAGTACTTTTTTTGTTTTAGGCGGGATAAAGGTACCAAAGGTACCTTCGTGTTTGCTTCGTGTGCTTAAAACTCATATTAGGTACAAATCAATGCAAAAAGAAAAAAAAAACAAATCACACAGGTCTATTTTTCGAGTGCGTACCTAATGCAAGAACGTCACCTATATCAAAGGTATCCAATTAAATATGAAATCAAGGAAATCAAAAATAGGTACCTACTGCAAAAGAAACCTATGAGATAAAGTAGGGACCTACGACATTCACGTAATTATAAAAATGTTGTTGTGTTGTGGAGGAACTCACACGGTAAACACGCAATGTTTACAAGATTTTTGTATTTGTCGTTTTTAATAAACAAGCGATCTTTATACGTTCATTCACAATGCACAATCATAAAGCTATTGCGTCTATAGATCAACAATAAACTTTTCATAATGAAAAATATTAATCTTCCATCATTTCTATCGTAGTTTTCTTTTATCTACAGACGGAGTTTTATTTACAAATTAACCCTAATCCCTTTAGTACAAGTGAAGCATTGCTATTGGCACCAAGGGACTCTAACTTTACCTAAGTGCACCGCACCCAGAATGGGTACGGACTTATCGGAGAGGTAAACTAATAAAGAATTTCAGCGTTATCTACAGGCTGTAACAATACACCCTAGTAATACTTAAGGGGGTGCTTCAGGCCATCAAACTGAACAACTTTCACTATGGAGCCAACATTGAGAAAAAAAAATCTGCTGTCCCATACATTTTAGTCGAGTCGGTACTGTAGTTTTGTATGGGACAGCAGATTTTTTTTTCTCGATGTTGGCTCCATAGTGAAAGTTGTTCAGTTTGAAGGTCTGAAGCACTCCCTTAAGTATTACTAGGGTGTATTGTTACACCCTGTATATTAGGCAGGTATCCGAACCAACCACACCACAAACACATCAAAGGAGGCATGGAAAGTGCAGAAAAAACATGTCATTTCTTAAAACCGTAGGTCTTCAAACAAATCCGACATACAAATATCAACCGAAGATTGTAAATATACTTTAGATTTGCACACCCAGGTGCCAGAGGATATGTATAAAAGAGGCGACTCTATTTTTGAGGACCCTAATACTATGAAATTTTCACTGGAATATTGTATTTTGTTTGCCTAAACATATAGGTGTACAAAACAGGCATTTGCTGAAGAAAGTCCACTAAACCGCATTGGGCGGTGGACAGTCACCCATACAGATACACCCTATCGTAGTGTAGGCCCTGTACCCTGCAGTGGGGCGTATCTATAGGTTAATGATGATGATGATGGGTGTAGAAAACATGCAGCAGGAAACATAATTAATGAAAATGCATGCATGCATTTCCGAGGGAGTAGTCAGAGACATTCTGAAACTTCAGAACATCTACGTTTCACTAGTAGTACCGAAACTCTGTCCAGTGTAAGTGTGACGGGGTGTGAGCCCGTCGCCACTTGTAATGGACAGTAGGTACAATACATGCCTTGAAATTGAAGCATGTAGATGTAGGTTTCCTCGCGATGTTTATTAATGAAAATGTGTAAAATATTTAATTTCCTCACCCTGTAATTGCGTACCTACACATAATGATGTACGTAGGTAAACCATGCATAAGAAATTATGAATGGAAAGGAATTTCCTTGTTTATGGAAGTGACGCAATTATCGCGTAGGTAACAATTAGGTAACAATTTACCTACTTCTGTTTTATCTTAAATTAACTTCACTGATAAAAAAGCCAGTAGCTTCCTCTATTGCTATTATAAAAGGTTTAAAAACTGTCTCGCAAAGTAAACGAATGGGTTAAACATTACCGTCTATGAACGCATTGAGTCGCCTTGAAAACAAGACAACGTCACAGCAAGACGATGTTTATTATTGCCTCCACACACGGACCTGAAAAAAAGACGGACGGAATCTCGACTAATCAAAAGTGAAGCACCCATTTATATGAGTGAGCGTGCTGTCGCCCTGTCCCGCGGCACATAATGGCGGCGGGTTGTCGGACCTGCGCCTAGAACTAGTGCGTCTGTGTGAGTGTAGGTCCCTTGTAGAGCAAACGAAATTGTAGGACCTTGCATGCTTCACATCTTTTTACAGTGACATTACGTCCGTCTTTTTTTCAGGTCCGTGCCTCCACATTAGTGGTGGAGTATGAAACGCTCCCTTTCACGCTTATTCGTGAGGCTGTGGCCTGGTGTAGGGAAGGTAGGGTTCCAATGATAGACGCGTCATACGCCAACATGATTGCACTTAAGCGTGACATAGTGACGTGTAGCCCGTACACTAGACGGCGCGTTACTATGTGAAAGCCGGGCAATTTTTACCTTGCTTTAGGTATTGTTGCTTGGGGGAGGCCTATGCCCAGCAGTGGATGTCCATCGGCTGCATCGGCTGAGATGAGGATGACCTATCACTAAAACTCAGTAAGAACCAGTTCAAAATATTCAATTTTAGTCCAATTGACAACGAAAAAGATTAAGGTAATTTTAAGTAGCCGAAACAGGTAGATAAAAGGTCACAGATTCAGTCGTTGTGAGTTGTGACATAGTAGGTATAATAAGGCCACTTTAAAAAGGCCAATAAATCAATCACCTTGCTTGCTTGAGAATCATGTTTTACTTGTTATGATAGGTCAAGTAAGCATCGTGAGGAAATGTACCAAGCACGTATCCAGGGTGTGGGGCGGATTGGACGCATCTAATTAACCCCCTGGGTAAGTGGGTTGAAGTGGTCTTTTTTGAGGAGTTCCATTGTCTATCTCCGAAGCCCCTCACCAGATCTTCACCAAATTAAAATGGGACCACCTCTGAAATATAACCTACCAAACATAAAAATCAATTCATAATTGGCAGAGTAATTGCGTAACAAACATACCTACAAAAAATACAAAAAAAAAATTATAACCTCCTAACCTTTTTCGTCGGTTAAAAATATGTGACGCGTTTAATAACATACTGTTTACCTAAGGGTGAAGCCAAACGAGCGTAATTTTGTGAGTTGTGAGTATTTTGAGTCCGTTTCATATAAAGCCTGAGTGAGGTCATAGACAATAATGCATACCCAGATTTTGCACTCACAAAATTACGCTCGTCTGGCTTCACCCTAAAGGCTGAGGTCATAGAATAGAATAGAATAGAATTATTTATTTCATATTATCAAATTCATAATTACATGTAAGTGCGTTACATAAAAAATAAAAATGTCAAAGGATAATATGATCGTCAAGAATAAAAAAAATAAAAAATAGAACAATAAAAATTTCAACATCACTAATATAGAGGGTAACAATGTCAAATAAATAATGTAATACGTAAGAAAATACAATTCTAAATAATTTAAATAAAATGTCGCTACAATTACTTATTGTAGTCTACTTAAAGTCAAACAAAAGAAATTCGTTTACAGAATAAAATTCACCATCCAGCAAAAGAATTTTTAGTTGGCGATAAAATGATTCGTCATTGCATTCCCGGATTTTATATGAAACGGACTCAAAATACGCGACTCACAACTCACAAAATTACACTCGTTTGGCTTCACCCTAAAGGCTGAGGTCATATACAATGCATTCCCGGATTTTATATGAAACGGACTCAAAATACGCGACTCACAACTCACAAAATTACGCTCGTTTGGCATCACCCTAAAGGCTGAGGTCATAGACAATGCATTCCCGGATTTTGTATGAAACGGACTCAAAATACGCGACTCACAACTCACAAAATTACGCTCGTTTGGCATCACCCTAAAGGCTGAGGTCATAGACAATGCATTCCCGGATTTTGTATGAAACGGACCCAAAATACGCGACTCACAACTCACAAAATTACGCTCGTTTGGCATCACCCTAAAGGCTGAGGTCATAGACAATGCATTCCCAGATTTTGTATGAAACAGACTCAAAATACGCGACTCACAACTCACAAAATTACACTCGTTAGGCTTCACTATAAAGGCTGAGGTCATAGACAATGCATTCCCGGATTTTGTATGAAACGGACTTCTTTCTTATCGTGTGGGCAGAGCCCCCTGGTGTCAGAGTTTTTTCAAACCGCCTTACGGCCTCTGACGTGGTTTTTATGTAACGACTACTATCACCAGAGATAGTAGCCGGGACCAACGGCTTAACGTGCCATCCGAAGCACGGAATCATTTTTCTTTTCAAACAATCAGGTGATTCAGCCTGCAATGTCCTAACCAACTGGGGAAAAACGCACAAAGTGACATATCACTAGGTGTCCCCCGTGGGAATCGAGCCCACGACCTCCGGTAGAGAGCCAAAGCTCTTAACCATTAGAACACGGAGGCAGTAAAGGCTGAGGTCATAGACAATGCATTCCCGGATTTTATATGAAACGGACTCAAAATACGCGATTCACAACTCACAAAATTACGCTCGTTTGGCTTTACCTAAATATCGTAATAATTAAGACACTTGTCACAATTAATAAAACAATGACAATATTACAAACAGCGCCCATCATAACATAACGCCGGAGATGTTTGTCCAGTCATTAAAGAGATGGCCTTATATGGCTGAGTGGCCTTATAAAACCACCTGTTATCAGAACAAACTGAGGTAGTTAACTAAGAATTTGATAAGAATTTGAGTTTGCCTAACTAACGTAATCACTCTGGTCACAATACAGCAAGCAAGCAGTGTAAATACTAAACCTACAGCATGCGTACCTATGATAAAAATATTATATTCTAATTTAAGAAATTATGGCTCCATTTTAGTGTTGATGATTTTTCCGATTTCTAGTTTAAATGGCAAAAGTGCGTGACATTGTAAGGTTTTAAATATTTAGTGACTTTAAGGTTCTTGAAGTAATGCACAAAACACAATCTTGAGCCACCATACATTGGAGCTCATTGTATGCCGGGGAGTAGTCATAAGACACGCGACGCGATCCCCTAGTAACAGAAAAGAGACCAGCAACGCAACTCCCTACGTATGATAACAATAATTATTGATCATCTTATTTAGATTATAAAAATTATATAAGATACACAAAGGACGCTCCAAAAATGTCAGATTCATAAAATAAATAAATAAAAAAAAACATCACAGACATGCGATAGCTTTCAATAACATGCCCATACACTTCGGGCACGTATAAAAGCTTTCGGGACCTGTGCAAAGGCACTAATCACAATCACACAATCATAATAAAAAAAGGATTCAAACGGATACTTAGAAGGCATCTCTATGTCTTACCTATCGCTACTGCTTGATTTGATGTCACAAAACATGATTTATCGTAATTAGGTAAAATAATGCGAACATTACTTTACCTGCACTCTGCACGCTTTAAGATAATAATTGTTAGTTGTAATAAAGTTTCAGTCTACCTATATTATTTAAGAGCCATTCTATCAAGCTAAATCAAAGGCTACTGTACGGTTTTCACGAAGACCTAATGTCACGTACCTACGCAAAATGCCTGACACCTATACGCAAAATGATAGTCACCTACGCAAAATGCCAGACACCTACCCAAAATGCCAGACACCTACGCAAAATGCCTGACACCTACGCAAAATGCCAGACCCATATGCAAAATGCCAGACACCTACGCAAAATGCCCGACACCTACGCAAAATGCCAGACACATATGCAAAATGCCAGACACCTACGCAAAATGCCAAACACCTACGCAAAATGCCAGACACCTACGCAAAATGCCAGACACCTACGCAAAATGCCAGACACCTACGCAAAATGCCTGACACCTATGCAAAATGCCAGACCCATATGCAAAATGCCAGACACCTACGCATAATGCCAGACACCTACGCAAAATGCCAGACACCTATGCAAAATGCCAGACACCTACGCAAAATGCCAGACACCTACGCAAAATGCCAGACACCTACGCAAAATGCCAGACACCTATGCAAAATGCCAGACACCTACGCAAAATGTCAGACACCTACGCAAAATGCCAAACACCTACGCAAAATGCCAGACACCTACGCAAAATGATAGACACCTATGCAAAATGCCAGACACCTACGCAAAATGCCAGACACCTACGCAAAATGCCAGACACCTACGCAAAATGCCTGACACCTACGCAAAATGATAGACACCTACGCAAAATGATAGACACCTACGCAAAATGATAGACACCTACGCAAAATGCCAGACACCTACGCAAAATACCTGACACCTACGCAAAATGATAGACACGTAAATGTATGAAAAAACTTTATATAAGTATAAATAAAACACTCCTTTTCAAATCGCTGTCTAACTTAAGTGTGAAACTTAGTTTTGCAGGCCAGTGTATTTCTGTACAAAACAAAGCCCTTTTCGGCATTGGTCCGTCTAGTAGGTCCTGTGCAACCAAGTGTACAAAAAAAAATTGATTGATTGAAGAAAATAAGCGGTGGCCTCATGAAATGAAATTTAATGACATGCATTTAGTAATATTGTACTCTATTATTACCGATCTTGTAAACTGGCCGAACTAGTCAGTAATTCTCTAAGGTGGTCATAGTGATCAGATCACCATAAAAATGTTAATAAAAGTAAGACAAACAGCCGAAGGATGGAACCTGTTCCAAGGTCCAATGACCGCCATCACAAACTATATTTAGACTATCTTATTGTACCTACCTATTGAGTTAGACTTTATGTCGTATGAGGACTAAGAAGAAATCGCTCCATTATTGTTGTGCACGTCAAATGTTGCTGGTTCGCTCGGAGTTTCCCTGCGAGATCGTATCAAAAATGTAGAGATTCGCAGAAGAACCAGAGTAGCCGACATAGCCCATATAATTTTATTGCTAAACTAAAGTGGCAATGGGCGCAATACATTGCTCGCAGAACCGATGTCTGATGGGGGCGAAGAGTTCTCGAGCGCAGCGTGGGTAGACCGACGACCTGATAAAGACGGCGGGAACCCGTTGGATGAGGGCAGCGCAGGAGTGCGATTTTTGAAACACATCCTTTGAACTCAGCAGTTGAAAATGTCAATATTACTATGGAGACGTGCATCTTTCTACTGCTGATTTGCTCAAGGAAATCAAAGTAAAGGAGTGCGGTCAAATCAGCAGTAGAAAGATGCGTATCACCATACATTTTCAACTGCTGAGTTCAACGTATGAGATTCAAAAATCGCACTCCAGGACCGGTCGCCGCTGGGGCGATCCTTGCGAGAGACAAAGCAATACTTTTTGGTGCATGCAGCCAGCCTATGATTGTAAATAAAACCCCGAATAAGGTAGTGCATTGTGTTTTGTAGGTATGTTACTTAATGTAGGTTTTTATTTTATTTTCAGACAAGGTTTCACTATAGCCTTCACAAAGGTACTCAGCACTACTTACTCGTGTACGTACAGAATAAAACAATTAAATGAGGCCCTAATATCAATTACTTACAATGTTGTTTTCTGTTTTTATTTCATTGCAGTGTTAGTAACGTAAGCTTAGATAGGTAGTATAGTGAGCTAATCTCATGATAAGTAAGTATAAATATATGATATAATTTTTATACCTATATATTTTTTGCGATTTCTGGTTTGCTCCGATAGTTGTTAAGTTGGGTTATTCGATGGAGGTCATGTTTTAATGACCACAGAAAATTTCGACACGATAAAAAAAATCATCCAGTATAGAATTATTGGTTCCTCGGAAACGGTTCTAACGATTTGGATCATCATCAGCCTTCAAACTTTCCACTACAGGATATAGGCCTACCTTCAACAAAAATTGTATGGGCGTTAGTCCACCACGCGTGCTCAAAGCGAATTGATATAGACTTTATACATACGCATCAGAATTTCTTCGTCAACGTATGCAGGTTTCCTCACGATATTTACCTTCACCGTTTGAGAGCAGTCGGTATTGTACGTACATAATGTATGGATGTTAGAAAAACTCATTGGTTCATGGCATGTCGTCCGTGCGATGTCGAACCCAGACCCTCATGATGGGTGTCCATATACCATGCACTCCGCAACGCGCCACCGACGCTCTGGATTTGCATAAAATTATGTGTAATTTAGATAAGTAATGCTGTTTTACTAACTTTGCAAGTTTATCTAGATACGTTTCATTCCTGGGAAAAACCTAAGGCACGGTGCAAACGAGCTACCGTCCACAGCCACCGGGATAGCAAAATGATGTACAGTCCTATAATTTGTACTGCCTATAACTCCATGGTTTATAGGTACCCCAGTTTTATACTCATAGCGCAATTTATCTTTAATTTCTTTAACTCTCATATTCATTCATTATATTACCTTCTTAATAAAAGTTGTCACGCGACATACCTGGCTTTATATGTGTTCTTTGACCCAGCTCACGCTGGCACGATAGAAGAGAATAAAAGTTGTTTTCATGGGTCATGATCATTTTCAATATCATAATTGCACTGTTCCAAAACGCGTCAATCTTCGGGCAAAACCCGCAGCCCAAAAGCTTCCAGAAAAGTACCCTCAGCAGTTCGTCTAGAGAAGCTAGTCATCAAACGCTATCAAAAGAGCCCAAACACGGTCTGCTAGCTATGTGCATAGAGTTCCCCACGATGTTGTTCTGCTCCATCATCAGACCCTCGGCAGTACAGAAGCTCACCAAACTTTATCAAAAGAGCCCTTCATTTATTGCCTTGCAAGTTGTCATGTGACTTGCCTGGCATATACGTATTCTACTAGCTATGTGCCTATTACTTTGTACCAGGATATTATAAAGTCTATGATACTTTTCTACCCCTAGATCTTTTTCTGCAGGTCGCGACGAGATCAGCGACCGTGACCGTGATATGAGAGCAAGCTATTTTCCCGGCATCTCGTAACAGTCGTTTATGTAACGGAACTATAGTAAACATTGGAGTCCAAGTCACACGAATTAGCCATTTGTAAGACCAGGGATAAGGTTTCTTTTGCAATGCTCCAATATACACTATAGTATCCGGTATCCATATAGTCACTAGCAAGCGCTTAGGTACCCAAATGTGTTTTGAATTTTGTGGAACAATAATGTGACAGAAATCGCTATAATCACTATACTACAGGGTCCTTCTTAATATGCTGACACTTTTTTAAGGGGATGATCAGACCATCAAACTGAACTACTTTCTCTATGGGATCAACATTAAAAACGCGAAAAAAAAATCAGCTGTTCCATACAAAACTGCAAGACGACTCGGGCCAAATGTAGGTATGGGCCAGCTGATTTTTTATTTCGATGTTGGTCCCAAGTTTTTCAGTTTGATGGTCTGATCATCCCCTAAAAGTGTCAACATATTAAGAAGCACCCTGTATACAAATATTCAGATTCCGTTGGCCAGATTATAAGCGCGTGCAAAGCGAAGACTCGAAAAAGACCCAAATAGTCCACGTCAAGCAATGCTACGATCCTAACAACTATGACGGAAACATGTCTTGGAGGTAAGATCCAACTATTCTCCCGCCTGGGTTCGAGCTTGATCACTGGACTTCCTCTTCATTTTTGGGTCCCAAGCTACGCCTTGCAGTTCGTGGTTTCCATTCTAGAACTTCGACTCCCCATCGGTTGTCAGTTCTTCGGTATAGCCCATCCCATCGACACTTTAGTTACTTCCTTACGTTCGAATGAGCGAAGAATCGCTCCATGCTTATGCCTTGCACCCAATCACACCTATACGAGGTAATAGTACGGCCACGGCCTACACACCAGCGCTGGCGCATGCAGTATCATACGAAAGGCGCGCATGACTTGACGCGATTTTTTATTTTTCTAGTCTTAGTAAGCTTTACGATCGAATGGCATTCCTACGGCCAGTGAAATAATCTGAAGACTATTTTTATTTGTGTAAATGTAGTGATTATTTCGTGGGACTCCTTTTTTTTATTTTCGGGGTAAGTTCTAAGTACTTTTGTAACACTTTTTTTTTGCTTCTTTTATTTCAAAGACCGGAGTCGAAAAATTTTGGTAATGGTCAATCAGAATCTTACTAAATTAATGGGGTGTAAATATATATGGGTGGATTATAATCCTAATTTTACTGTGGGTCACGGACGATGATCTCTTCGCAACCTGCAGAAAAAGGTCTGGGGGTGGAAAGTATCTTTGACTTTATAATATCCTGGTACTTTTCTGGAATAATAATAGTTTGTTATCTGGTGAAGGCGGCGGGAACCTGTTGGATGAGGGCAGCGCAGAGCCGGTCGTTATGGCTATCCTAGGGGGAGGCCTATGTCCAGCAGTGGACGTCCATATCGGCTGAGATTAATAACTGTATTGACGCTTAGCCTTTGAACTGCCGGAACGTAACGCGACGAACAATTTATTTTCTATTGAGGCAGACCGTTGGTTAGTAAAAACTAACCTGACCATCCTGGAACCATCTATATTCTATGCCAAAAGTAAGCTCGCTTAAAACACAGTTTGTGCTTAATTTTTTTTAAATCTCATAATATTGATTATTTTATCTTTTTTTCTTTATTATTAACCCATTAATGGCCAAATGTAAATGATAAACGTTATTAATACAAAATCAGAATTTTTATAATCTTTGAAGGATTAAAAATACAACACAGAAAAAAAATATTTAAAAAAATTTTATTTTCCATGTTCTTAGGGGGTGTACTCGTTTGAGTACACTGGTCACATATAGGTCAAAATTTTCAATGAATGACTTTTCAAATTAAAGTGTTTTTTGACATTTCTTGCATATCCATTGAACCATTGAATAACAAAGAAGACATCGTAGTTGCTTTTCAAGTTTTTTTAAAGTATCCTGAACTATCTTGGAGCGAACCTTCCACTACAGACGAAGATGTTCGAGAATTTTGTCACATAACTTGTCGCAAATAGTGGCGGTCAATGCTACGACGATACAAAAGTTGATCCATGGGATCATATTTGCTTATTAAATGCATACGCCAGGCTGTGCAATAGCCATATCCACCATATTATACGTAAATACCTACCACCCATCACCACTATTTGTTGCTTCATCATTATTGACGAGATAAAGGTTCCTCTTGATATCACAGAACTTATTTATTGGCATGGTACTTCATCATCAGCCTATCATCGTCCACTGCTGAACATAGGCCTCTCCCAAGGCGCGCCACAAAACTCTGTCCTCGGCCTTCCCTCATCCAGTCGCTCCCCGCTACTTTTTATAGGTCGTTTGTCCAGCGGGCAGCAAGGCGCCACACACTACGCCTACCAGTTCGTGGTCTGCACTCTAGAACTCTGACACTCCACCGGTTGTCAGTTCGTCATGTCAGTTTCAGTCAGTTTGGCATGATACTTGACACTAGCTAAACACCAACGTCTTCATCTTAAGACCAATATATAGCTTGTTGAAGTAACGTATAGTGTCCGAAAAAAATCAAGATAGGTACACCAGTATGTACAATACCTAAACTCTATCAGGTTGGGATATGACTCAAGTTGGGACGCATGTCTATTATTTTGGCTGTATTTTATATAATGTCCCGCTAGCTAGAGGTCCCGTTAGTCTTTCTAGATCCATAAAGTTCTGGGTGCTGGGTGATAAAAGCGAGTTAGGTAGGGGGCGAGTACCTGCGCGACACCGGATCTTGAAACAACAAATGTTTACAAATTACTGTTTGCAACAAAACAGTAGGTACTTGCTGTATAACGATGGGAACAGGATAACGGAACTACAACATTACAAAAGAAACGATTTACAAAAATAAACTAATCTTCCCGTTAAAAAAAACAATAACAGTTACAAAGCAAGTTCCTTCTCTTGCGAACACTAAGGGTAGAGATATTGCACACTTATGTGGCCAGTGTACTCAACTGAGTACAGAGTAAAAAGTCATCATGTAATTCTGAAAATATAAACAATTCATTGCCAAATGATTACTCAGATCACCCACTGCAATGTTTCATATCACATTTAGCACGAAAAATTATGTTAGCTTATTGAATAAAAATAAAAATAATAAAATAAAACACTTGGTCGCATGATCTTTAGAACTGTAACTTGCAGTGTGTCCAAATAATACAAAATTCAAAAAATAGATACTTTGTTATTAATATGTAGTAAGAAATATTACATTCTATTAAAATAAATAAACACTTAATATAAAAGCTTGTTTAATTTAGTTATTTTTTCAAAGGTTTGACTGTACTCGTTTGGGTACAGCGACCGTAAATGGGTTAATTGAACCAATGCTTACGACCGAAACCAAAACCTGAAAGGGAAACTGGCAACAAAGTCCGGACACAGATTATAAAATAGTCCGGGGAAGTGGACATTCGGGGAGATTTAACGGACCGGCTGGTCATTCCGGTAATATGACCTAACGGACTTGAGGGAAGCAACCGTTTTAGTACCTATATTATGTAGGTACTGTACCTATGTTTCCCAAAGGAGAACGCTCAATCCCGTTTCGCCTACAAAACTGGTAAATTTGAATTTTATAAGAAACGAGCTTTTACCCGCGACTTCGTCCGCATAAATTATATACCAGATTTTAAGTCAGATGTTACACTACCAAACAAAAAAAGTTTCATCAAAATCGGTTCAGTAGTTTTTGCGTGATACTCGAACAAACAAACACCCAAACAAACAAACAAACAAACTAAATTCTTTTTTCAAATTTACAACGATAGAAAAGGATAATTTCCATTTCCTTGGGAAGCACGATATTCCTAAGCTCCTATCCTGTGTATAATTTTGGCTATCATACGATTTGTATCATTTGTATGTGTTCTTTGATCATACACATTCACCAAAACGAATTGAAACGAATACACTTCGTCATGTGGGTAATGTTTTGTACAAATGAACAATAATTAATAAGGTTAACAACTCACACATACAGAAACGACCCTAATCACTTTCGGCGTACCTACCTACCTATTCAGAATACCTCTGAAGCCCTGGTGATTCGCATGTGATACCGTAATCACCTGATTTCCTGGTGTCAGTATACTATATTAGGGTAAACAGTTGCATAACTTTAAGAGGTGATTGTATCCACGATACTGACAACTTTAATAAGAAATCTATAAAATAGGAAATACGTAAAAAATATTTTGGACTCTCCCTCCATACTAAATGCAATTAGCTGATCGAACGTTTGTATGAAAATCGAAAAAAATCTAATTTCCTTTGGTTTCTTAGGGAAAGTTGTTCAGTATCATGGACACAATAACCCTTTAAAGTAAAGCAACTGTTTACCCTAACACCCTGTAGGTACCTTCCTATACTTTGTTGAACTAATTATTACCCGTTGTTCTTTGTTTAAATTTCCTCTACCCTAAGGTTGTCTGGAAGAAATCGCTTTTTAGCGATAAGACCGCCTTATTTGTACCATTATTGTTTTTTTTTATTCCTATGATGTATCTGTGTTTGGTGTAAATAAAAGTATATTTCATTCATTTCATTCATTCATTCATTATTATAACAGTTAATCGAACAAGGCTTGTGGAACTGAGCTAATAAAACTAGAGCTAACTATAGTTAGTTTCTTACTTACATTTATGTTTTTATAGTACTTATTGCTATTAACCATAATACTGTCTTTCTCTTCAATTAATTCAACTAGGTACGTAAAATTGACATCAATGGAACAACCGTCAAAACATAGACCTGGGGCCGGTGACGAGGTCGTATACCCATCGAGCTTGGTGCATGAGGTCGATGGGTGAGAAGTACTCCAAAATTTGACTACCATTTTTGGTTGACCAGCACTACCTGCCAGGATATCCGGCGGACGACCGAGTGTACTTCGTAACACTAATTAAGACCAATCGGATAAGCATAATTTTGTTCATAAGCTCGATGGGTAATTAGTCTCGTCTCAGAGAGGTTACTAGTCACCCTCCTACACAAAACCAGGATAGGGGTCGGCCGACTAAGTTTTTTCGCATCTTCTAATAGTAAACTATTGCATGAAAACTGAATTATGGATAAGCTCGATGGGTTTGGGTATACGACCTCGTCACCGGCCCCCGATCTAACATGACTTACTACAAAGCTATATGTATAATTAGACCATGATTAGAATTAAAATGGAGGGATGCCTAAAATCTTAAGAGGGGGTGATACAGATTTTGTCTGTTTTCGAACCGATTTTTAATAACCAAATTATGACATTTAATATATATATATAGTTCACATAACAGTGTAAATACGTTCTTTCTGCAGGGCATCTAAAGAGGAGCAAAGTAAGTTCGATTTCAGATTTATTGGTAATATTTTCAGATTTTATTTTATTTATAATTTATTTATTTATTACAAGGATCACCCTACACCATTTCTTCTGAATATACCATCATTTGAAAGGTAAATAATTATAGCAGGGCTTCTACCCGATGGATTTTTCCCCAAACACCCAAGAGAAAAGATATTGATGGAAAATGCGTTTTTTTGCGATCTTGCTTTCAATTGAAGCGGGGTCGCTAATTGCAAAAGTTTGCTTGTTAGAAAGAGAGGCTTGCTCTACTAATACCTAGCCTTAAAAAACGAGTTAGTTCGATTTTTGTTTAAAATTAGACCCCATCACCTAGGGTTCCGATTTCAAAATGGAAGGATATTGTCTTCTAGGATGCCTAAAATGCCTAATTTTGCATTAAACCTTGAAATGCCTTTCAAATGCGGCAAAGACAATAGACCCACTGAAATATAATGTAGTTACCACTAAGAGTTACCTAGATTGCTCAATCATTTTGATTTTACATTCCAGTATGCCCACTATAAAATCAAAATAGACAATTCGTGCTACACGGTGCGTTTACAAATTACCTACAGCAGCTACAATCTTGTGCGATTGTGCATTAGTCATTTAAATTAGCATCGTATTTCGTGTACAGTACTCATTAGGTATTATTTTATTGATTACCAATTGCCTGATTATGTTTTTACAAGAATATTTTGGGTTAACTTGTTTTACTTGCCATGCAGGAATACAATATTAAAGTTACTGGCACTAAACGAGGGTATTTCCTTTTAAGGGTGTATTCAATTCAGACAATGAAGCTAAACAACTTTCCTTATGGAACGTCGGTCGAAAAAAATTCTGATAGAAGATTCCTGACCACCCCGAAAGAGATTATGATCGTAAGTGTATGTATGTGTGTATGTAAAAATTGCAAATTAATAAAATGTTGTTGCCACCTCTTGTTTCGCGAATCAATAAGCCACAATTTTTTTAATTGCGTGTTTCAAAATGAACTTGACACCATTTGCACCACGCATATTTTTGCAAGATAATTAATTGGTGTGGTATTTTTATTTTTTGTTTTATGACTTAATGATAATTTATCCGACGACCTGGTGAAGGCGGCGGGAACACGTTGGATGAGGGCAGCGCAGGACCGGTCGTTATGGCGATCCTTGGGGGAGGCCTATGTCCAGCAGTGGACGTCCATCGGCTGAGCTATGATGATGATGATGATTTATAAAAATAACTTGATGTGGATATACTCCGCTACGGGTGTGGTCTATGTGGTCAACAAGAATAGAGCAAGCATGCGGGGGCGCCGGCAGGATTATTTTTAGGGGGATGCATCTGCCTGGATGCCCATACATTAGTAGTCGTAGCAGGAGGGTAAGGTGGAGAGAGTACATCTGTATTTAGCGGTACGCCAACCCGCGATAGCGTGATATAGCGCGATCACGCTTCCGTTCTCAGGGGTGCAAGTACACCTCTGCACCTGTGGGGAACTACTACAGATGTCCAGCACCCACAAGTTATAGCAAAGATGCCAACAGATGGCGATACCGTCGCTCACGGAAATATACTTCATACAAAGACAACGTTCATCGTAAATACGTAACTCGTAACCTACTACAAATAAGGTTCACAATCGAAGGCGAGAAATAAATCGCGCAAGAGAAATAATCACATAGATTCGATATATACAGGGTGGCCGGGGAGTTGACGTTCAAACGTAAAATTTAGGTCCGGTATGTCGTGGGGTATCCGAATCACCCCCATGTATGTTCCGCGATTTTTTATAGTTTTCGAGTTATGATGATTTTTCCGATTTTTTGAGGAAACTCGACATGACTGGCTTAAACAATTTCTAAAAAAAAAAGTGTAAGACTTTTTGGAGATTCTTTTTTTGCAACTTAATCTTCATGAATTGTGCCTTTATTCATAACATCATCAGCATCGTAACTTTGATAAAAGTTATGAAAATATTGGTCTAAAGTTAAAAATTTGCGATCCGTGAATTATGACAAAATTTTCAACTTTAAATTAAAAGTCTAAACAGGTGACCTTATGATTTTTTAGCCATTTCCAAAAATGCGGCCAACTCTCAGCTTTCATAGTCATAAATAAAAAGTAGTACTTAAGAGGGCTAATTTGGCTAGAATTGATCGTCAAAGACAACAAGGCGGAAAACTCTTAAATTTTTTTTTTTTTTTTTTTGCCATAATTACCACGCCTAAGGCTAAATAATGATTAAAGAATGCTGGAAACCGAAACGGCGACGGGTTATGCCGAACTCTTACCGGCTAAAACCCCACCGTGTTCCACCTCATCGCATATTGCCGTAGAGCCTGAGGGCCCGTGAGGAATCTTCCAAACTCTACGGCGCAGCGACCAACCTTACCAGGTCTCATCTCTGTTGGCCTTGACAAGCCTACAGGCCTTTAGGTGGTGCATGGGAACACGCACACAACCACTAACCTAACCTAACCTAACCTAGGAGGAGGGAGCCGACAGCCGGGTGCCACCACTGCGACGGCTGTCTCGACGAGACGCCCCGTGCGTCTTTGGCGGATCGGGAGTTCAGAATTCGACTCCCTCTCCCTCTCCGCCGTCTCCTTCTGGAGCATTACTGCCTCACAGAAGGAGAGAACCGCGCGCCAAGACGCCTCACTGTCGACCTTAGCGCGAACCATGGCCGGCAGCGAGAGGTCTGAAACTACCTGGGAGAGCTCACTGCGCTCTCCCGCCCACGCAGGGCACTCCTGCAGCACGTGCTGCGCCGTCTCGTCGAGACAGCCGTCGCAGTGGTGGCACCCAGCTGTCGGCTCCCTCCTCCTAGGTTAGGTTAGGTTAGTGGTTGTGTGCGTGTTCCCATGCACCACCTAAAGGCCTGTAGGCTTGTTAAGGCCAACAGAGATGAGACCTGGTAAGGTTGGTCGCTGCGCCGTAGAGTGTGGAAGATTCCTCACGGGCCCTCAGGCTCTACGGCAATATGCGATGAGGTGGAACACGGTGGGGTTTTAGCCGGTAAGAGTTCGGCATAACCCGTCGCCGTTTCGGTTTCCAGCATTCTTTAATCATTATTTAGCCTTAGGCGTGGTAATTATGGCAAAAAAAAAAAAAAAATTTAAGAGTTTTCCGCCTTGTTGTCTTTGAAGATCAATTCTAGCCAAATTAGCCCTCTTAAGTACTACTTTTTATTTATGACTATGAAAGCTGAGAGTTGGCCGCATTTTTGGGATTGGCTAAAAAATCATAAGGTCACCTGTTTAGAGTTTTAATTTAAAGTTGAAAATTTTTTCATAATTCACAGATCGCAAATTTTTAACTTTAGACCAATATTTTCATACCTTTTATCAAAGTTACGATGCTGATGATGTTATGAATAAAGGCACAATTCATGAAGATTAAGTTGCAAAAAAAAGAATCTCCAAAAAGTCTTACACTTTTTTTTTTAGAAATTGTTTAAGCCAGTCATGTCGAGTTTCCTCAAAAAATCGGAAAAATCATCATAACTCGAAAACTATAAAAAATCGCGGAACATACATGGGGGTGATTCGGATACCCCACGACATACCGGACCTAAATTTTACGTTTGAACGTCAACTCCCCGGCCACCCTGTATACAAGGTCCAACTAAGAACTGTTGGACCACGGCCGGTCCCCAGGCATCACACCTAGCCTGGCGGAAGTACTTCCCTTTTCAATGGAGGAACATTCCCAGTAGCACCTCCATACACCCATGCCCATGAGACGCAGTAGGAAAGGTGTTTCGATGTTCGAAATGATTATTGTTCAGTCTAGTCTCTGGATGCGTGACGGATTAGTACCTATAAGTTTTGTATTTTATTTCGAACGACTCTGTGATGCTCGTTAAAAACAGCCTGGTCCCGAATACACAGCTATATTCGATAATATAAATTAGTCTTTTAAAACTTGAATTAAAGTAAACAAAAGGAATTTAAAGATAAAACAGGTAACACTGGTTTTGTTTTGATTATTATTCGATAAATGTATTCTAATCATGTGACGGTGTCATGGAGAGAGGGGGTCGCGAGTTAGGTCGAAAATACGTTGTTAATTATGATTATAGGTACAGCAATTTTATACAAGATGTTATCAAAATACAAATAAACATTCACGGGGGTGGTTTAGTTAGACCATCAAACTGAACAACTTTCACTTTGGGACCAAATCAAAAATCGAAATCACGAAAAAAATACAGATGTTCTATGCTAAAATACAAATATCTGCTCGAGCTAAATGAATGGGACAGCTGATTTTATTTTTCGCGATTTCGATGTTGGTTCCACTGTGTTAGTTGCTCAGTTTGATGGTCTGAACAACAAAAGTTTTAAATGTTTATTTTTACTTTTGTAACACTACGACCCGGTTGGTGTAATGGTTGCCACGCCGGACTGCCAAACCAGGGCCCTGGGTTCGAATCCCGGTTCGGTCATGGATGTTGTATGTTTGTGCCGTTGTTGTGATGATTCCCATAACAAAAAGCTGACGAAAAAAGCCTTTTGTTATCAGCTGAAAAAGCTATATCAGATAACAAAAGGCTTACTTGGGATCATTACAATGTATGTGCCTGTAAGCGTTATTTATTTATTTTATTTATAAGTCGTAGTCGTAGGCTTCTAATGTAGCTTAGGGAGGCTCGTTCTCATTCTCATTCAAAAGCAAGAACATTGAAATAATCAAAGAAAGAAAATTGAATATATCGTGATTCCAAACAGGGCCGGATTAAGCTATATAGAGGCCCCTAGGCACTTCAAGCCTCGGGGCCCCTATCCCCGTGGGCCGTGGGATGGATTTGTCTCTGTGTCCGGGGGCCAGATACAGGCTAGGTGGTCGCAGTAAGATAACTACAAAATAACATAATCCACTAAAATGTGGAGTGATCTCGAGCTCGAGATTTTACTGCAATATTATAAGTCGTTGCGCAATGCGATTTGAATTCTGAATCAAGGACCGAGCGAAGCGAACTCAGGATTTTACTGCAATACGACTAGGTCAGCTCATTATTTTCCTACATATTATGTTTATTGCACCTACCTAGAGCTCATATCAAAATGGACTTGATTTGTGTATGAGACAAAAGCATCGAGCGAGCAATAATAGCTCTCGGTATATTAAACAGGATATAATAACTCGCTTACAGCCAGAAGTATGTTTTAAACTTAGATCAAAGTAAAATAAATGGATAGGCCCAAAGCGCTTTAAATAAGTTGAAGCACGCAAAACTAGGGCACTTCAATACAAATAAGGGTACTTGGTCTGTCATCTCAGTACATTTTCGAGGTAAAACTGTCAATTGTTTTGCCTCATTTTTCTGGTTTGAAATGTTCGCGTAAGGCCTGTCCATTCTTGTTTACTAATGTCATTGGTTTTAAAGCCGAAAACAAAACAACAAAAATGAGCGAGCGAAGCGAGCTCGAAAATTTGCAATAAATATATTTTCAATACCTTTTTTAATGACTTTCACAGACTTAATAATTCGATAAAATTTTGGGGTGAGTTAAATCTTCGAGTTTTTACTTATTTTTCTCTCAGGCCGCGGGGCCCCTAGACGGCGCTGGGCCCATAGGCCCGTGCCTACTTTGCCTCTATGGTTAATCCGGCACTGATTCCAAACTGTAACAGTACAATCACCCCACCATGTCACATTATACAGTGTGATATTTATATCATTTGCATCCTTTTAAACTAAGAGTCTACCCATCAAACTGAACAACTTTTACTACGGGAGCAAACTGATCGGAACAAATAAAAAATCTGCTGTTCCATACTAAATTGCAATTAAAGCGCGAGTTCGCGACTCAAATGTATGCAACAGCAGATTTTTTTTTGCTCTGATCGGTTTGCTCCCATAGTAAAAGTTGATCAGTTCAATGGGTTGACTCTTAGTTTAAAAGAATGCCAATGATATAAATTTCACCCTGTATACAGGGTGTAACAAAACACCCTAGTTATATTTAACGGGTGCTTCAGACCATCATACTGAACAACTTTTACTATGGGGCCAACATCGAGAAAAAATTTAAAAAATCCGCTGTCCCATACATTTTAGTCAAGTCAGTACTGCTGGTTAGTATAGAACAGCTGATTTTTTTTTTCTCGATGTTGGCTCCATAGTGAAAGTTGTTCAGTTTGATGGTCTGAAGCACCCCCTTAAGTATTACTAGGGTGTTTTGTTACACCCTGTAGGTACCTAATGCTGACCGCTTAGAATTGCATCAACCCTGAAGGGTATTGAATTGACGTCCAGTGGGTCGCCCCAGATTTAGGTAGGTATCACTATAGTTCAGTCCATGTTGTACCCACTCCTATAATGATCAGAAACTCTGCGCTCGAAGTTGTTGACGATAATGTTTACCTGGTACAAACTATTCAGTTAGGTAGGTTCAAGAAAGAGATCAACCGTTGAATCCAACTCGGCTGGGCAGCGTTCGGGAAGCTACGTAGTATCTTCACGTGTGGGGACACGGTGGACCAACGATCTGGTGAAGGCGGCGGGAACTCGTTGGATGAGAGCAGCGCAGGACCGGTCGTTGTGGCGATCCTTGGGAGAGGCCTATGTCCAGCAGTGGACGTCCATCGGCTGAGATGACGATGATGATGGTAGTTCAGTCAACTGAACTAGTGGGAATAAACGATCGTAGTACGTGGTGAGTGAAGGCTAACCTACATGAGTTTCAAGTAGGGATGCCAACCCTACTATATAATATAGTATCCTACTATATTATTACTATAATTTTGAGAAAAATATATAGTAGGCAAAACTACTATATTTTGATGAGCAAATCATTTTTATAGAATTTAACTTAGGTCCAATAAAAATGCCCAATAACTTAGCATCATTTAAACAATTTTCTCTTTCTTCATCACATTTGTTCCATTTGATCTAAACTGGACCATGTAGACACTTCCTAAAGACTGAATCCACTGCTGAAAAATGACAAGTTTTCCTCAAGACAGATTAATCAATTTTGCGACTTTTATGTTTACAGGATGCATTCTTTTCTATAACGAATGGAGAGATGATTGTTCCTTAAGAATACAAACTTGATATTCAAACCAAAAAGTTGCAAAAAAATTTCTTTTAGAAAATTATAAATTAACAATTATTCGAAAAATACTATATATTTTCTTATTTTTCCCCGACCTACTATATTTTTTCGGGCACATAGGCTCGAAATACTATATTCGGTCTAAAAAAAGTTGGCAACCCTAGTTTCAAGCCAGCTCATACTGGCTCCACGTTGTGCAGGATCGGGAAACGTGGTGCTCCCTTGTTTCGGAGGCCAAGACCAACTTCAGGTCGCTGAGCCAGAGAAGTTAGGTAGGCGATGAAGACGCGACGTATACAATTAATTATTAGGTACAAAGAACATTAAATATACATAAACCAGGCCAAGGTATTTAGATAAATCTTCAAGCTTGGCTTTGTTGACGAGTTCTTAATTTTATTTCCCATTAGTAAAATACATAGGTACCTACTAAGTACATAACATACATATTTTCACGCCTGTCTCGCACTTGGGTCTCTCGGATATAATCCTATTTCGGGGTGTTCTTTGGTAGGTATGAAACTTAGAGTATGAAATGAACACATGTATAGGCCTGAAGTGCGATTTTTGAACATCATACGAGCGAATCGGCAGTAGAAAGGCCGGTGCAAGGTTATCCATTACTTACCGGACACCTTGCATACGGTCGAATTGAGAAATCTCCTCCTTTTTTGAAGTCGGTTAAAAAGTTGCTGAAATCTTCGGGAATGTATGCCAATACGTAAATATACAGGGTGTCCCAAAACCCAACGTCAAGCCGCAAATAGGAGATAGGTAAGTTTATAACTGTTCAGGGAAAAATACAAAAAAAAATCCAAGTTTGATAGTTTTCGAGATTTTGTCATTTTTTTTAACATTGGAAAAATCATCACCCTGCGCTCAACTTTTAGATGTAGCTACTACAAAGTTGTAAATTTTTTCATGAGAATACTTGTTACGCAATCCAGAATAATTTTTTCAGTGGACCCAATTCAAAAATAAGCGATTGGTTCCACGCTTTTTACAGAAAACACTTTTTTCTCTCAGACTTCTACCAACCAATCGCTTATTTTTGAATTGGGTCCACTGAAAAGATTATTCTGGATTGCGTAACAAGTATTTTCATGAAAAAATTTACAAATTTGTAGTAGCTACATTTAAAAGTTGAGAACAGGGTGCTGATTTTTCCAATGTTAAAAAAAAAAGACAAAATCTCGAAAACTATCAATCTTGGATTTTTTTTTGTATTTTGCCCTAAACATTTATAAACTCACCTATCTCCTAATTGCGGCTTGACGTTGAGTTTTGGGACACCCTGTATAGAAAACGAGAGGTATGTCAAGATCGCTCGAAGGGGAATCAATTGCCTCTCCTCTCCCTTCTGGGAAAAGGCCCGAGTTTATGCCTATCAGTACCTACATTCGATTAGAATTCAAATTGTTTTTTTACACGGATCTGTGACAAAAACATACGGTTTAAGAGTTACCTACATTTCCTGCTTCGGCCGTAACGTTGGCGTCGCCTAAATTAATAGTTTGCCACACACTTTGCGACTCTGCTATCATTAATTTAGCAGGCGCTTTTTGGTTGTAAAATAATAATATCAGTGATATTACATACTTATAATGTTACAATAATATTATGATATTCAGTACTTATTTCGGTTTATAATATTTCAATACAAGATAATAACATAATAAATTAACAAACAGCTAAATTGTTTGCTGAATTTTAACGTAAAATTATTGAAACAGTTCAATTTTGTACAGTTCAAGAATCAAAATTTTGTTATGTAGGTACCTACTAATATTATGTAGTAATAGAAATAGATACTCTTTCTTATAGGTACTGTATGTGAATAGTTCATTATTCATTAAACTTGTCTTGTTTTGACTTTTGGCATTGGTAATAGAAATAAAACAATAACATTAATTTCATTCTAATTTTTATTAACGATTCGTCATCAATTGTATAACAACTATTGTAATATCTACATCTAGGTAGGTAAATAACAAAATTGATCTATTTAAAATTCTAAAAACTAAATAATAATCATAAATAACTTAAAAAATAATAATTAAATACTAATTGTTGCCTGAGCAAGTTTAAAAACAACGTGAAAAAAAATGTCAAATTAATTGCAGTAGTTTCGTGTTTTACTAGGTGTTTTAGTTTAATTTTGCAAGTTGCTTTATAGTAGCAGATTTTCTGTTTGCTGTCATATAAAACATGAAACCCCCGCCTCACTCCCACAAATAGGTACCAGTAGGCCTAGCATGCCACCCCCGAGAAAACGACAAAAATGTGACTCCGTGAGACGTGATGTGAGACGTGCCTCCATCTTTATTATTTTACGTATGCCAAAAAGAGCGCGCATGACGGTTTTCTCGTTTAAACGCTTTGTCGTGGGTGGCATGCTAGCCGTGCAGGTAAGTATATAGGGAATAAGAATGCTCAAAGGCACATTTTTTAAACCTGTACAGGCAATTTCTATTTGGAATTGCGTTTACATCACAGCCTCTAAGATTTTAAAAAAACTTTCTAAAAATAATATATTTTTTCAGAACATACATAATTTTTCAAGCTATTCGAATTTTTATTACGTTTATTATAATAATATCTATTAAGTAATATATTTAGCACAAATTTAAGATTCCTTTAAGGACACTTATTCAAATCCTAATGCCATCCGTTGTATCAACCATAAAACCCAATCTGTATTTATTCATACAATACATAGGTTAACAGTTGATTAAATAAACACTGACTTTTACCACCTGCATAAAAGATAAACTCATAATTTCTACAATCTCTCTCTCTCTTCCTGGCTTTTAATCCCATATGGTGGTGGGGTCAGCCTTCCGTGTCTTTTCTCTCCACCTTGCCCTATTTCTGACGTCGTCTTCGGAGACATTGCACTCGGTCATATCACAACGAACTGTGTTCATCCATCCATCATTCATAATTTCTACAATAATAACCGATAAAGGTAAGCGCATACTCCGAGGGTCCGCATCAGGTCGGGCCGCACCGAAAAAATCCGCTCAAATCGCTTCTACACAATTTATATGAACTATAGTCTATCGCATGCTGGGCAATCTAGGAATCTCCCTTCTTGACTACGTCACAAACGTTGAGATCCGACGTCGAACTAAGGTTCAGGACGTCGGGGACCGAATAGCTTGCTTAAAGTGGCGGTGGGCAGGACACGTAGCTAGGCAAAATGATGGCAGGTGGAACAAAGCCTTAACAGAGTGGTGGCCGAGATTAGGCAAAAGAGAAGTAGGTCGTCCGGCAGCCAAGTGGGTTGACGACATCTGGAAAAGTATCGACGAGACCTGGATGCGGCTGGCACAGAACCGAGAAGGATGGCAAAATACGAAAGAGGCTTACGCCCTGCAGTGGGTAGATACGGGCTGAAAATTATGGATGATGATGATGATCGCATGCAACGCCGGGGCGAAGCGGGTCGCATTATTGCGCGGCGGATTTCCGTCAGTGCGATGCAGCCCGTCGTATGTCTGCCAGTATTACGTCAAACTAAAAATCCGTCAATCCGTTGCGACCCGGCCCGCTTTAGTGTGCGAAGTAGCTACGCATTTTCTGCTGCGTTGTGGCCCGCTCCGCCCCGATGCGGTCCGTCTTTGTGTGTTATATTATACCAAGAGGAACTTTTTACGTCCGCCATGCCAGTATTACGCCAAACTAAAAATCCGTCCATGCGTTGCGACCGGCCCGCCTCTAGTGCGCATTTTCCGCTGCATTGTGGCCCGCTCCGCCCCGATGCGGCCCGTCGTTGTGTGTTATGTATGTTATACCAAGAGGAACTTTTTACGCCTACCAGTTATTACTTCAAACTAAAAATCCGTCAGTGCGTTGCGACCGGCCCGCTCTAGTGTGCGAAGTACGCATTTTCCGCTGCGATGCGGCCCGCCCTAATATGCGCTTACCTTTAGGATGCAGTCAGAGTACTGAATACTTGAGCATTTTTCCCCTGATAGGTAACTAATTATTAAATTTTACCCTTGACAATTTGTTTTAGTGGATAGTGACGTTTTTACGGGCAAACTATTTATCTATTTTAAAATTATCTACACTAATATTATAAAGAGGAAAGATTTGTACCTATTTTTGTATGTTTGTATGTTTGTAATGAATAGGCTCAAAAAGTACTGGGCCGATTTAAAAAATTCTTTCACCATTAGAAAGCTGCATTCACCCTGAGTAACATAGGCTATATTTATTGCTAGAAAAGATTAGACGTCCACCTGTGCGAAGCCGGGACGGGCCGCTAGTCTATGATAAAATTATGTTTTCCATCTGATCTGCGAACTTCAAACGTCGTTTTAAATATTTTAATGTAGAAAATACTTATTATGAAAATAAATGTTCATGCAAAAAATACTTTTCTAAAATAGCTTGTTTTACTTTGACAGTGGCATAAGAAGAAAGTGCCTAGTCTAAACTACCCCAAATTATATTTTTACGACTATTTTCCAGATCCTTCCACCGTTAAGTATACCTACTTTCTATATAAGCAAAGCATTCCTGAACAACCATGTTATATCTATCCCCTCTAGTTTTTTCTAATCTTTCATATAAATAATGCCCCGGGCGGCACTTTACTACGAGCGGCAAATTCGGGAATACTATAGAATTATAGATTGATTGAGCTATGTCTAAAACCAATTCGTAGATCAACTTTTTTTTTCTCTGACCTTCTCAAGGTCCTGTCACGCGTGTTTATACCTTATACCGTTTTAGTCCCGATCGGAGTAAGATAAGGGTTTGTTTGTGCATAAATCATGGAATAACGTAGTCTATCACCTGTGATTACAGTAAAAAATCACACTAAACTCGGATAGGTTTTGTCATCGACAACGTTAGGTAAGGGTTGCTATACACATAATCGGGTCGGCAATGTCGGTTCGGTAGTATTTGTCGATCAACAAAGCCAACCTGAAGCAATCACTGCACTTGCTCGGCATCATTCGGCTTGTGCCGATCGGCTAGTTCGTTCGAGTAGACGCATCATAAAATTTTTGTCAAAAGCCGACCCGCATAGTGGGAAAAAAGCCGCTCAACAGCGGCTTTTTTCCCGAACATTAATCACACATAGGTACTCGATTTTACCGCCCGTCTGTGCAGATTTAAAATGCCGGCCCGCTTATGTGTATAGTAACCCTAAATTACGATGACAATAGTACATTACTGCAGCGGCCAGCAACAGAGGCATTGATGGACGAACGTGTAAATGTGTGATGTGAAGTGAACATACGTAAGTCCATCAATGCCTAGTTGTGGCCAAGGCTTGTACAGTACTTTTCTCAAATAATGCGCGGAAATTAAAACAGTTAATTTTCTCAAATAATTCGCGGAAATTAAAACTCTTTTCAAAATCAATGACGAACATTTGACGAACATCGAACAACAATTAGTTTTTTTTCTTCAATAAACAGCTTTCTATTTGCAAGCCAATTCGAAATTTAAATAAAACCTTTGATAAGTTACCTCCTTGGTCGCCATGTTTCGGAGAAAAAGATCGTTCCATTTTTAAATTACACGACAGATATGAGTTTAGTAATGTAATTTATTTGGTCGCTAAACACGACAGATATGGATTTTCATACAACATTGCCGGCCGCTGCGCGCATGTATTTGGCCAGTACTGCAATTTCGATTTATCTCGAAGAAGGTTGTCAAAATAATGCTCACATTTCCAAGCATGTTTGAGAAAATAAAATTATTGTGAAAAATTTAAGCGCTGCGCGCAGTAAGGTACCTTTTTGAAGGACTGATATAAATACAGATCAAATCCAATATTTACTACACCTATTTTAATAATTTATGCGTACAGCGGAATGTTTTTACGTATAATTTTTTATTTCTACATAAAGCTCTTTGCGACTAATCGTGATTTAAGACTTTCTCATTATTTAACCTCTCGTATGCCGGGAGTTACAGACACAATAGAAATCAATTGTTTTCGTCGCGCGGATCCGCGTTCCGACCAAAGGTTAAATTTAGTTTTAATTATTACCAACTATGTTGGTTTAATTATGTTTATTTTATAAACAGTTACGCTATAAACGGTCCGTTACTTTCAGGTCCCTTTTGAAAATTATGCCGGTGTCGATTTAAAGCAGTGTTATATCTTTATTAAAAAAAAAATAATAAGAACTAATAAATAAATATCATTTAGTAATCATTTGGAAACTGCAAATGTTGTTTTTGTTCATACAAAAGCAAATTTTTTGTTATTTATACACCTTTAGCTGAAGCTTTAGTTCTGTAGGGATGCTCATTCATGTACTATCACGGACTTTTCCGCCTGACTACCACTAGGGTCATTTTTGCTTGCATACTAAAAAATAAAAGCGCTGCCTAACCCCGCCCTATTGATGAATAGAACACTTAATTAATAGTTTCCAAACAATAAATTTTGCGCGAAATTATGCGATTTTTTTTTTAAATGGTCAGGCGGAAAAGTCTCCGGTAGTACATGCGTTTTGGTAATACGTTGTATAAGATAACTGGAACGAGTACAATAGTATTAATTGAGTACCTATTATCACGTTTTTAATTATTTTAAGTCGATCGAATGTAACTGCGCAGTATTTTTTAAAACCGCGAGAACCAATCAGGACGCTCCACGGTTGCGCAGAAAAAATAGCCTGCCTCTATTGGTCGATTGATTTGGCGCCTCACGCATTGACATTCGGTCATTAATACTGCACGGCAATCAATTTAGCACTTTAAAGTAGTAAACATAGGGTTGATTATTAACAATACGTGATCGTAGATCGCTCAGTCATGAGCTATGACCTTGAATGCGCAGAAATTTAATTCGGATCTAAATAGCGGGGGGAAGCAGGAGGCGGCAGAAGCGCGAACGCCATTGGCCAATCAGTCATCTTTTACGTCATCAACAGCTGCGCGAAAATCCCCACCACTTTCCTCGAGCGCTCATCAACCGCGGCCTATAGGAGTTACTATACCTTACAGGAGTAGAGGAAGTGACATGAGTTGTCAAATGAAACAGTTTTTGGGAACTTATCGGCAGGGTAAAACTTCGAGCTCGGTGTTATAATTGTGAATACATAAAGTGTAAAAAAAATTATCTACGGTTGCAAAATTATCTACGATCTTCTTCTTCTGACTTCTTCTTTCTATTATCTTTATCTACGATTTAACTTTAGACACAGGTCCGGCACTCTATAGAACGTTTTTTAATTTCGAAATGGAGTCTGCACAGTGCACATGCGCACTTTTTGCTAACTCGTGTTGTGTTCATGACATGACATTGCTTGTAGGGTTGAAAGCCGCGCTTTGCATTTAACGTTTAACGTTATTTATATTTCGATACTTTTATTGTTTTTTCTGTCAAAGAAAGTACCTATCACTAAAAAGTATGAAACGGTTCAGCTAAACGTGAAATAATCGCGGACAAATATACAATACATACGGGTCAAACTGAGAACCTCCTTTTTTTTTAAGTCGGTTAAAATACTAAAACCTTCTCCTAAATGTAACAAATACATTTCTGAAAACCGCATTAAAATCGGTTCAGCCAAACACGAGATAATCGCGGACAAACATACATAGATACTACATACAGGTCATACTGAGAACCTCCTTTTTTTTTTTTGATGTCTTAATAGTCTTTCGTATTTGAGCTAAAGAATTATTGAAATTGTGAATTTAGCTTTATTTTCAACGTTTTTTATGCACTGAAAACACTCTTTTATGTAGTCAAATCCAACGGTTGCGCGCGCCTGACTGTATTCCCTTGCTTGGCTCTCCAAACAAAGTGTGTGGTGAGGTGGGGTATCTGAAGTCACAGAGAGGCCGGGGAGTGGCCGTTCTGTATACTATAAATACTATTACCTATTCTGTGCTTTAGATTCACAATTATTCACAGAGCTTGGAATTTTTACCATGCCGATGAGTTCCCAAAAACGGTTCTATTGAATATTTGAATCGCGTCACGTACCTATATCTTTTTTTCATAATACAGTGGTGCCGCTAGATACATCTCGCTCACTCAACTGTCAGTTTCTCTATTCCAGCATGGGTAGCATGCCACCGTGATACAGCGCTATCACACCTTCGCTCTCTTCCTATTTGCGCGCGAACGAACGAGATAAAAGACGTGATACAGCGGTATTCACGTGTAACATGCTACGGCTTCTGGTATAGTAACTTTACGACCTATGCTTACCTCGATGAACTACAATATTTTCCTATAAGTCAAGTTCATGAAGGTAGTGACTGCGTGATCTATAGGCTTGACTATGAACGGTATGGATCCCAGGCCGACTCCCACCATTAATAGGCATCGTGTTTTCGGAGGTATTGATTTTGCGTACTTGCTTAAACCCACCCCCGTGTAGTAGGATATCCTGGAAAAACAAAACATAAATAGCATTAATTATTAACCCGGTCCTGACGCATATGAAATGCGTCAGGACCGCGCAAAATATATCCGTGGACTGCGGGAGTTTCGTGAGAGTGAGCGTTTGCGCGCGACGAGTCTCAGAAATAGTTCAAATTATCTAAAAAAAAATGTGAGTAACACACATAACCAGGTCTACCCAATATCAAACTGTACAAAAACATGTATAGTCATTCCTTACAGTCGTACACAGATTGCCATAAGAGTGACAGAGCTAGATTAGACGTTAATCTGTTACGTCTGTTAAACAAATGTCACCACTTTTTAAGCAAATTCAAGCAAAATTCGTTCTTAACGTAAGGAAATAGCTGAGTCTTCCAGCTTCTGGTGACAAAATGAATCAAGACGGTTCCGTTTAGTATTGACATTTCACTTATTCTAATGGGCGGTTGTCATAAGTGTGAATGGATGTCAAGTAGCGTTTCTATGTCTTGCTTTATATTATTTATCTACCCCTATATTTTATCTTTGCACTAAAAAAAATTTTCTATGGTAGATTGTTTCATTCATGATAAAAAGTAAACAAAAAACCACCTTAAGAGGGCTATCGCAGTCCAGTGGCGCCCTCATCACATTAAAAAAGATTTCTCAATAAAGAAAGCCTAAATTAAAAAAGTAATTAACACGAACACTACAAAAGCCTTCAAGCTATTTTCATAGAATACTTTTATAGGTTCTAAACATTCTACTTTTAGATATCTTTATCATAAGATTTAAATTAACGTGAAAGGTGACCTAGGTAATCTTGTCTCAAATCTAAGACAACGCAGATAGATGGGGTAGCGCAGATCTGAGACATAGCATACAAAGGGTCAGTACCTGTAGGTGTCGGCCACAACACAAAGCGACAAAAGGATAAAGCCGTCATGTGCGCTCATAAACTTCTTCAGTACCGTTGTGATTTGAAAATCGATGAAACGAAAAAGTGACACTAAATAGTTTCTGAAGGTTTCACGTCTAGCGTGTGTGAACTGCACACATGTATTGTTTGGTCTAGTGCTTAGTGTCATTATAGAGGGAGGAAATAGGGGAATACGTTTGTATGGAAAAAACGGTACTAGTCTATCCTCTTAATCTTAGACAGGTTTCATTCCTGAAAAATCAAAAATGTATGAAAACTCAGATTTTTCAAACTGAAAATGGTCTTTCAGCGGCCATGGGCCATGGACCATGATATGAAATGAATGGTGAATGAATGAATGGTCAAAGGCTTTGGTGCCATACTAAAATAAATTCTAAAAATTTCAAATATTATTGATTTTAAACATGTTACAGCCATGTTATGCTACTACGAATCAAATTAAAGATTGAAAAATTAAGTCTCGGGCGGTACTTGAACCCGCACCCTTCCAAACCGGGGAAGTGCGTTATCCAATTTCGCTACCGAGCCCACTAGCCAGAGAACGAAATTTTCAATCTGTTGCGTCTTGAGGGGACGTGAGCGACATCTACTGGAAGTTATTACAAACTAGCCAACCCGCAAATTTCGTTCTCTAGCTAGTGGCACAGAATAGGTAATAGTATATAGTTCTACATACAGAACGGCCACTCTCCGCCCCCCTCTGACTTCAGATACCTCACCTCCCCTCACACTATCTGTGGTACCTTGAGGGAAGCCGAGCAAGGGAAGGCAGTCAGGCGCGCGCACCCGTTGGATTTGACTACATAAAATATATTTTATTTTTCTCCTCACAGTAAAAATAAACGTTGGAAAATAACGCTAAATTCACATTTTCTGCGATTCTTTAGCTTAAAAACTATTTTAATAACAGAATGAACTATAAAAAGTAACGAAATGTATAATGTAGTTCATACGATGCGTGTTAAGTCAACCCTACACATATGTCATGCACAATTTTCGCAAAGTGCGCATGTGCGAACGTCGGCATGTCAAATCTAAAACGTTGTTTGAAGTGCCGGACCTGTGCTAGTGGGCTCGGTAGCGAAATTGGATAACGCACTTCCCCGGTTTGGAAGGGTCAAGTCCAGCCCGAGACTGAATTTTTCAATCTTTAATTTGATTTAAATTCTAAGAAGTTCTATCAGAATAATATAGCCTTAGCTAATTAATTTCATCGAAAGTGTATGAAAGAAAAGGCAGATTTTTCTAACTCAAATAAAACCAAGGACAATAGACCTACAGCGTTGGTGCCATAATAATAAATGTTTAGCTTTAGATAGACATAATTATGCTAGCAGAATATCGCATTATGTTTTTTTGGCCAGCACTTAGGCTCTAAACCTTAGACTACTTATATCGGGACGCGTAACCACGTGTCATTCTACTAACAAACTTTCTGCCACTTTTTGCGGGGGGCGAGGTAACATGTTATCCGCAACTTTGGATTTTATTCCCTATGACTTTAGATTCTAATTTTGAATGTTCAAAATCATGAAAAGTAGTCTCGTGTAAACCCCAAACGTTCTAAGTTCGAAATTATTGTTTCGCAATAATAGGCTGTCTAGTTTAGTGATAAGTTATAAAATTGAATGTTGAATGTACATGATCATTGCTCTTATACCGTGGCAGAGGGGAAATGCTACCGCAAGGCCGGTCAGGATATAATTAGTCTAAGCTCTAAACAGACGGACTGCAATCCAACCGCAAATTGCAGTTTCAATGCAGTTGACACAACCTGCAATACTGTCAACTGCACTTGAACTGCAATTTGCGGTTGGATTGCAGTCCGTCTGTCTAGAACCTTACACATTTTGGACCAAGTCTGATGATGTCTCTAAGTATTATGATATGACTGTTTTGTTTGTTTGTTTGCTTTATGTGGTTATTGATATTGTTATATAATATAGTAGTACCTGTTAATAGTAAATCCAGGGATGATAATCGAGGCCAGCGTCTGCCATATGAGTGCATCTCCCGTTTCAATAACAACTCTTCCTTTATTGCTCTGTAACGTACAAATAATTGTTAATAATTTTTATACAACAATAAATACATACAATAAATATCATGGACATTTATAAATATTTTAGAATATTCCTGACGCAGTACTACTCTTAATACATTCCATTGCGAAAAAGAAATCTGCTGTCCATAGTTTTGTGTGTTTGTTTGATCGAGCATCACGCAAAAACTACTGAACCAATTTTGATGAACCTTTTTTATTTGTTAGATAATGTTCTGATTTAAAATCTGGTCTATAATTTGTGTGGACGAAGCTGCGGTTTAACTCTAGTAATAATATATACTGAACAAACCCTCCAAGACTTAATACTCTTGTCAGCAGTGTCAGCGAGCACGTAAGCGAAGGCCACCCCGTAGCTCCAGCGGACAACTTTCCCCGGGATCATCGGCCGGAACGCCTCCCCCACCTCGTTGGCGTACCCTGCAACATGGATCTGTTTTCTGACTGCTATATTACTAGAGACGAGGGGTGAGTGACCTTAGACCACATGACTGGGTACCACAGATTACGCCCAATAGATACCGCATACAGGGCCGCCGACGCTCGCCACACATCTATGGTTTTTCACTGATATAAGCAACGCGAGTGAGCGAGCTAGAAGTAGTGCGACCTTGAAATGGCCAATCACGTTGCACCGTTTCGTGCCCCGCTACCTGTACCTACCGCCAAAAATGGTGACTTCGGGCGTGAACAAAATGTTCATTATGCGGTATCTATTGGGGGTAATCTGTGCTAGGGACCAAGGGACCAACCTCGCGTTAGCATTCCCTTCTGCACAATTACACGATCACGGAACATTATAAGAGGGGTTAGAAGTGCACAGTAGGCGTGGAACGTATCGCCACAGGTTATGTAATGATTTGCATAACACCATAAGGCGCATGGCGTGGTGCGAGCTAGAGGGCATGAGTAATTGTAGCAGCGTGAGCGGAAAGACAAGTAGCGAAAGCCGTCTCCGAAGCAAAAGCGCTACTTTGCATTTCTACCTCTTATAATGTTTTGTATAAGTACATGATCAATTGATCATGTGCACTTACATACAATTTTATACTTCTATCTAAAAACTATTGATAGCTTGAAAACACGATAAAAAACAATGTCCCATCTCTATGAGATTTCAATTGTTTTGATATGAGATTCCGCTCCCTGATTATCACTAAACGAGACAGCCTATAAATTTGGAACAATAACTTCTAACAAGTCTCATTTGGGGTCACACAAGCCTATTTTCAACAATCAAAATAAGAATCGAAAGTAATAGAATAAAATCCAAAGTTTTCTTTAACTCTTTTGATGAAAATATTTTGTTCTCGTTTTATAAATACCATTCTTCTTCTTATCTTTTGAGCAGAGCCCTGGTGTCAGAGTTTTTTCAGACTGCCTTTCGGCCTCTGACGTGGTTTTTATGTAACGACTACTACCACTAGAGATAGTAGCCGGGACCAACGGCTTAACGTGTCATCCGAAGCACGGAATCACTTTTCTTTTCAGACAATCAGGTGATTCAGCCTGCAATGTCCTAACCAACTGGGGAAAAACGCACAAAGTGACATATCACTAGGTGTCCCCCGTGGGAATCGAACCCACAACCTCCGTATCGAGAGCCAATGCTCTTAACCATTAGATCACGGAGGCAGTTTATAAATACCATTAAAATACATACAACCCGGGCGAATTAACTAGGCACCTGGCTCTCATGTGGCTAGGAATTCGACACCCCTCCTGCTACCCCCCGCGGGACCCCACCGTCGCTGTGCTAGGCCTGTAGCATAGCATCTCAGTTACCGTTGCATGTGTCCCTGCACTTAAGCATTTTAGAGTTATTCGTTCCGAATTTCCGAGATTTTTATTCCGAGCCACGTGCGAGCCAGGTGCCAAGTTAATTCGCCCGAGTTGTAATTAGTTATTTTCATAGATAGTAGAGTATTTTTTTTTTTGTCCGTCCAACAGTTTGAGTTCGAACTTGGACTCCAATTCCGTTTGTATCCCCGGAAGTGTCCAGGAAATGATAAACCTGGTTTCTGCGAATCCTAGACTCGGTTTGTACAAAGATTCTGAAAATTACCAACTTAAACCAACTTTGGTTATGTAATTCTCCAAAATCTCCTACCAACTATAAATACTGTACCTTTAGTTATAAACAAGGTAATACGGTATAAAAATAAAGATCTTACCCAGGTACCGCACCCATGTGTCCCGGAAAAGGTCATTATGACCCATCGCGATGGCTTCGACACCAATGTTTTAATCTCAATTTGATTGGTCAAAAACCTACTTTTTTTCCACCTGAGGCATTATAGATGCGTATAGAACGATATTATATATAGTTTTTGGCTAAATACTGAATAATAGTAAGTAAATTACGTAAAACAACACTCTCAAAGGTTAGGTTATTATTGGACTAATTTTGCTCTTGATTTATGAAGTTTCATAAGTCATTTTATGACTGTAGCTTATTTCCACTGAGTTTCATACAAATTCAACATATTATTTAATTTAGTTTGTATGTTTTTAGGCCTGTTTCAAGATTTTTACCATATTTTTAGGCATATTTTCACAGATGAAAATTTTACTTGACGACTTGACAGTTGACAGATGACAGCAAAATGCAGGGTTGCCAGGTATGATTTTCCCAATATCGAGATTTTTTTTCACAAACGATACTTTTTGAAGAAGAATCCCCCTAGATATAATGGTAGGTTTAGACGATGACAATTTCACGGCGCCTATTTTTTAGCACGAAAAAAAAAGCACGGCACGCTTTCTTTTACACGCTGCTAATTTCCAGCGCCAAATTATTCGCATGCGAATGGAGAAAACCGTGCTAATGATTAGCACGACGCGTTTACACGAGTCAAAAAATTAGCAAGGGGGATGCGAGGGACGCGGACGGAGGTCACTAGCGATGCGTGCTTTTTTCATGGCTTTTTTCCGTGCCGTAAAATAGTCGTGTGAAAAGTGTTTATACGGTACTTTTTTTGAGGCGCCGCTGAATTGGCGCCTCGAAATTGTCATCGTCTAACCCTCCATAATTCGCGGCACGAATCTCTAGCGCTGACCTTGAATGCGCTGACCGTATGTACAGTAAAGAGCACGTCAAGCTTGACACTTTGGACTTTGAATCGAACTGCAAGTGTAAAGCTTGATGTGCTCTTGACTGTACAAGGCACTATGCACAATTTTCGTTTAAATTCACTCATTCGAGCGCTAGAGTTTCGTGTCGCGAGGTATACTAATGTCATTTGGTAAAAATAAACCACAAATACACAGAAAAAACAGTCGATCAACTCAATCAATCAACAAAAATCTATGTTTTGTGATGCGTAGGTAGTCCATTTCAGTAAAATAATTTTGGTCTTTCACAAAAAATGATATGGATTCTTGGGATTGGGAGCCCTTGTCAAAATCCGTTTGGGGCTCATACTTGTATGTGCCAAAATTTTTATAGTTTTATGACACTTTGTGTACCTAAATATTGTTTTCTACTATGTATTAGGTTTATGATACAATTTTAATACTGTACCGGTATTAAAATATAGTAATACGTTATTTGACTTTAAACTCAAAAGCACCATAGACAACGCATATGTATTATGGCACAGGTATCGAACGAGCCATGATAGTCAGAGTCAGCCTATAACAGAACACCTGTTTTATATAATTTATATAATGTTTTTATGATTAATAAAATTTACTAAAAATCCCAAAATTTCCCGCTTTGATAATTTTTTTCCCATCAATTTCCCCAGTGATTTCATTTCCCCAAAGACCAAATTTTTTCTTAAAATCGAAGAAAAAACACCCAATCTGGCAGCCCTGCAATAATGGCCGGCTACTTCTGACATTGACACTTGCGTGACGGATATTTTTTTTTAATGAGTTTACGGATTCAGAACCCAGAAGTGCGATTTTTCAAAATCATACGAGTGACTTGGTAGTAGAAAGATGCATAATCTCCATAGTAATTTTGACATTTTCTACTGCCAAGTCGCTCGTATGATTTTCAAAAATCGCACCTCAGGAGTTTAGGGCTCTTGAAACGAGAAAATACCGACTTTGGGCGAGTAAATAGCGAGTTTGCAAAACATGGTAGAGATTCTGCTCTAATCAGCTGATCAACAGCTGAGTGAGTTTTTCTGTCACCGAAGGTGGCTGCGTGATAGGTTATTTCGCATTCGCAAAATAATTCGCTTATAAAACATTGTGAAGTATTTTTCTATATTGAAAGTGTGTGTTTTAGTGCAGAAAAATAAAAGTAATTGTTTGACAAAGTTAATGTGCGTGTAAGATAAGATAGAGGCGTTCGTATACCTAAATATATTTTATTGTTCATTCTATAATATTTTAAAATTATTCTAACATAGAATTAAAATACTTCGAAATTCTTTTCTACCTTTTCTATGATTTTTTGATTTTTTAAGAGTACCTAGCCGTATTTACCCTACAATAAGATAAAATTCTAAAAAACAAAAATTAGTGTTGTGCTTTGTCATTTTGTCGATGTGGATATCGATAACGAATTAACGATATTTTAAAAGTTCGAATGCAACATAAATAAATAAAATAGAATATAATAAATAGTACAAAAAGTAGGGTACCTAAGTATTAAATGTCTAAGCAATCTTTATGTAATATTATATTGTAATGTTAGGTAGGTAATATTTATATGCTTATGCTTATGGTGTCTACACATCAAGCCCGCCGACACAGCCCCTTTCTTTCCATATAATGTGTATGCTCGGGCTGTGTCGGCGGGTTTGGTGTGTAGACAGAGACACCATTAAACAAGTAGGTATGTAAAATTAGTAGGCCTAATTAGTTTCATATGTAAAAAATTACTGTAGCATTCAAAATTCATTACATTTACTTAAGGCTATTGTACCGTTGGCGCGCTCCATACAAACGTAGTATGGTGATATTTTCAATACTATCTAATTAAAGTCAATGAAATTTTTCAAAAACAATCAAGTAACTAATCTCTATGTCGGTAGGAAGTCAGATTTTCGTTAAAATATACAGTTTCAATGCTAGGATTAATTTAAGATTTGTATTGAAATATTTGTGGCACTGTAACTTTAAAACTATAAATTTTATCGAAAATCTGACTTCATACCGACATAGTAATTAGTTACTAGATTGTTTTTGAAAAATTTCATTGACTTTAATTGGATAGTATTGAAAATATCACCATACTACGTTTGTATGGAGCGCGCCAACGGTAGAATAGCCTTAACAGTTAAAACCAAATTACTAAAAGTTAATTTGCATTCGACAGTTTTTAAAAGCGATAATTAGGTATGTTTTTCGTCTAACTTTTAGGGTCAGCGCATACATCTAGCGGAAAAACTCTCGAGCAGTTTTCATCCATAAATTGATAACGAAGTCGATAGCTAATAGCTATGAACATAGAGTTGAAAAAAAATGGTGTGCAAGTGATAACGCGAACACTTCAAAAGGGTATAGGTACTTTTGTGTAGGTACGCTATTTTCAACTCTATTTCAATTTACATTGAGTTTATTATCAATCAATATATCAATGAAAATTGATCTAGCATTTTTTCGCTAGATGTGCACTGACCCTTAGCCCTTAATAAACATTAGAAACATTTCTTACAAATTCTAAAGTATAAAAAGCTGAATAAATTGTCAAACAATAGTTCATTCATCTGTAATTTCTTTACAAACAGTCGCAGAATTGTAAGCTGTCTATCACAATGTTACAATGAATTTATGACTTATGATTATGACATTTATGTAGGTAGGTAGGTATGTATGTATTTTTGCAGTCATTAAGTCATATCATTTATTGAAATAGAAAACTTCATAGAATACAGTGGGCTCTTTTAAATATTATGTATTTTATTTTTATAACATTCGTTCATTTAACTAATAGGTTTTTTTTAGGGTTCCGTACCCAAAGGGGAAAAACGGGACCCTATTACTAAGCCTACGTTGTCCGTCCGTCCGTCCGTCCGTCCGTCCGTCCGTCTATCCTTCTGTCCGTCCGTCTGTTCTACCTATTTAGGGCTGTAACTTTTGAACCGTAATAGCTAGATAGTTGAAATTTTCACAGATTATGCGTTATTGCGGCGGATTTGTTAACAAATAATAAAAATGTCAAAAAGTTAAAAATTAATGGGGGTTCTCAACAAGAAACTAGTTTTTATCAACGTTTTTTCTGCACGCTCTATCGTAAAAACGGTAATACATACAAGCGTCAACCTTAGTGTGATTATAAAGCATACTCTACAGAATAACAACAAATACAAAAAACCGGCTAAGTGTGAGTCGGTCTTGCGCTAAAGGTCCCGGACAAATAAAGTTTTTTTTCTATGTTAATAATGTTGTGTTCTGTAGTGGTGTGGTACGGAACCCTTGGTGCGCGAGTAGCCCGACTCGCACTTGCTTTTATTTAATTTACACTGAGGCCACTGATATCCCACTTCTGAAAAAAAAAACGTGATTTTCTTCGTGTTCAAATCGGGATACCAATTATTCTCCTTGACTCTAGTATCTCTATTTTCATTCTTATGATACTGGGTCGTTCTTTAGTATTATTCTGAATCTTTCTAATCTTTCTATACATTGGTACATACTAATAATAAATTTGTCTTCAGCAATAAACATAATTTGTTTAGTATGTATGACGGTTGTCGTAAGTAAGTCATGGCGCAACTGTGAATACGATCATTGATTCGTTTATTTAAAAACCATCACGTTTTGCAAATGGTAGCATCTTCTGTCGTAAAATCGTCATGCACTATGCCAATATCTGTGACTATGCTAATGTGATGTAAATTATCCTACAGTGCTCCGAATTGTTATTTTAACTGACCTTGAGTTAACCTACAAGACGTTATGTTATTGCAATGAAATAATTGAACTTTGTTATCATCTTTTAATATTGATATAAATATAACATATCTATGCTTTAATTTGTGTAGCCAGAAAGTACCACATTCACTGCTTTCTGTTTCTAGTTTGCCTAAAGAAGGATGCCATCAAAGCTGGTCTTCAAGTTACTAACGTATCCCATTTACATGTTTACAGTGCAGTGGCTAACCATGGAACGGCCAAATAAGGCTGAGACAGACATTTGTCTAGAGACGACCTACCTATATCAAAATTCATACATTTTCGTCCCTATTCATACTCAACTCACATCTGAATCTAAGTCTATTCAAACTTTCAGATAATAATAATGTACCTACTGTGTGTGTGATAGATTTTGATGGAAAATATCCTCCATTACCAGCCTTCATGTTTCTCAATCACGTGTCGTAATTTTGCTTAGAGATAGGTACAAGCATAAGAGTCTGATAAAAAATGTAATTGTCTTTGGTCTTGACCGGTTATTATGGATGATCGTGATGTAAAAAGCGTTTAGTTTTTTTTCATCAATTTATATCAAACTCGATTTTTTGTCTTGTATTCACTCGAATCATCGTCCTTACAACCTTTGTTACTCGCAAGTGCATCAGCGAATGGTTTTCTTTTATAAAACCAAGGTTTTCCTGAAATTGTTCAAACAATGTCGTGTATTTAATTGGTAAACAGCTAATTGCCGTTACCCTGTCTTCGTTATAGAGATTGGAATAAAATTACAATGACCTTACTTGTTCGGTTATATTTATTGGATATTTCATTTCCACATGTCAACAAGTTTCAATCGTATAGCATTGATAAGTAGCACTCATTGGTTATAAAGTAGATTTATTGATAGCAATTCGTCGGAATATTCAATTCTCGTTTTTGTATAAATTTTCTATAAACTGCATCTTTCATAGTTTGCTGTAACTGAGGACTGAAGCGCTGCTCTGGTCAAACAAACTTGTTTTTAAGGCTAACAACTTCTTCAATGAAACATTAGTCTCAGACAGAATTTTAGCTACGAACTAGGTGTTATGTCTTCCACATAAAGAGTACCTTTTACGATTGTGAATGGTACTATAATAGTAGTTTGCATCAAGCGAGCTATTTATGTTCTCTTAGCGCATAAGGAAAACACGTGTACTAGTTACAACTGCGTACCTATCATCATCAACAAAATTGACTAAACTTTGACTAACACACATAACTGAACAACGGTAGGTAGGTAGTTAGATTCATATTTTTTCTATTAAAAGTACCTATACCAGCACTGATAAAATGGCGCTAACAATCCCCTTATCTCATTAAATACGCATTTGTAGTAGCGATTTTAGTTAAGATCAAAGCCAAGGATTGACGCAAAAATAATGATAAAATCGATCACACCACTATCTAGGCACTTGACCTTGTCTTGTCACTTCAACTACTTAGCGATTTGTCGCGATGTTCTCAAATAAACGTTGAATAGAATAGGTACCTACTTCATTATAGCAAATCATTTTACACGTAAAATCCTTGTCTCAGGCCTATAATAGTCGTGACATAACATAACATAAATATTCTTCGTGACTCTTGAGCTTATGCTTATTTCTTTAAGGCCGGTTCACACAGAAAGCGGTTCCGGAGGCGGGATTGTTGTAATGTACGAGTTTATATGCACCCTGCCACACAGAAAACCGGGCCGGGAGCGGCGCGGTACGCCCGGTACCGCGCAGAACACAGGCGGCGGCGGCGCGGGGCCGGAGGCGGCCGCGGCCGCTGTATTCCATTGTATTCAATGCGAGGTGTCACACAGAGCGGAGGCGGTCCGGAGGCGGTATTTACCGCACTGTCATTTTGTATTTTTTCCACGACTTTTTTTTTAATCGCTTTACGGCACTGGATTCTAGTCCTTTTGTGCCACTCGTATTATTTTATTTTCCTTTTGTTATAGAACGTTACGAACTTTTTTCTATCTAAACCGTTGCTTCCAAAATCGATAACTGAGGGTCCGCGTGGACTCCAAACACAAATCTGATGTTAGATTTGAGAAAAGTGGCCGCCATCTTGAACTTTTTTGTTTCTTATAGTAGAGGATTCTCTTCATACATTTTGGCTATAATTGTGCGCTTCGGGTTAAAAGCATCAAATTTCTACCATGGATAGGGTGTTCCTCGGTGATCATTTTCAGATGTGGAGGGAAGTCTGATTCATCCCCTGTGCGCGGGGGGAGGGGGGTGAAGTATGTCTCTGGGTCATTGTTTTCATTATTCTTTTACGGATCAGTTAATGATACTAGGGCTTATGTGGTATCGTTTTCGAGTAAAACAGATACGAGGAATTTATTTTTATTGCATAATAGACATGTTTCCATACAATAAAATAATGTTTTTTACGAAAAAGTAAAAACCATTATCTAGATTTTTTTTAAAACATCTATATCTTTGGAAATCTTAATAAATATAAGTAAACTAAATTAATCAAATAAAGGTTATTTAGTCTAGTTTATAAAAACATATACTTGTTGGACACTTATCATACAACAACTACAAGAAAAAAAATCATTTACGCGTCGAGGGAAATCAGCATAATTACTGCGGCTTACAAATCTTGATAAATATAAGTAAACTAAATTAACCAAATAAAGGTTATTTAGTCTAGTTTATAAAAACATATACTTGTTGGACACTTATCATACAACAACTACAAGAAAAAAAATCTATTACGCGTCGAGGGAAATCAGCATAATTCCTTTACTGCGGCTTACGAGTGATGGTTTGGAGGTAAAAATAGTATGTAACTTTATAATTTCGATAGCAAACAATTATTTGTTAGAAAATTAAATAGAAAAACAAATTAGGCATAGTTTTAATGGATATAATAAGGAGCGGCAACAATTTTTAAGGGATATAATTCGGAGCGCGCTCCATACAAACGAAGTCTGGTTATATTTCCAATATTATCCAACTAAAATCAATGAAATTTTACAGAAACAGTCTACAAACTAATATCTATGCTCGCTCTTGAAATACATACATACATAAATTCACGACCATAATCCCTTACGGGGTGGAAACTTTGCTACAACGACCAACAACAATGTTAAGCGTGCAGTGCGTCGTAGCAAGGCTCACTTTGACCATATTGAACGTTTGACGTTGAAGGTTTCACGATGAAATGACGTGTCACAAAACACTGCCAAAAACTTTATCACTTAGTCGCCTCGTACGACACCCACGTCCACGTGAAGAAATTGGGTAGTCCATCCTAAGCCGGCAGTTTCATAGACAGTCAAAGCTTTAACTAATGCGGTCATACATCAACACTAGAAATCTTTCTATTAGGAATTGAGTCCTCACTTATTTCGTTTGAGTTCTTCAAAGGCCCTATTTACTTCAGGCTTAGGTAAAGATTTCCAAGTGTCTAAAGCCGTTCTTTTCCCCTTGCCTGAAAAGAACCACATACCGTATCACACCGGTACCGATACTTAGTTTTGCAGGCCAGTGTATTGGCCGATACCTGCATTGTGTCAAATTCATTGACACCACCATTCGTGAATACCCTACCTTGTTCTTTATCGGAAGCTTGAACCAAAACCGAAAGCAAACCCATAACTCAGAGATCATACTGAAAAAACCCACAACTAGTAGGTTACTAGTACGATACATCAGTGTCTACGGTTGCATATGATCACTCTTCTACGTCCTTTTTGCACTGAATCTTCCAAGTGTAAAAATTTACTAGTGTCATGTCAGCCTCCTCGGGCGAACATGGGGTCAAATGACTCAAATCTGAGGCAGCTTCTGTTGCCTCTAGACTGGAAGAACTGGTTGTTGTGACAAGAATGGGAACAATTCGGTTCTATTTTCATATACTCGAAGAAATAAAATTTCTCTCTTTCTTTCCCTATACACTTTTTTTGGGCATTGCATCCGTAGGAGGTACAAGGAAAAGTGCGGCATCTATCTGCTCTCTCATGGAAATTTTGACGCGACAAATCGGAATAAAGTTGTTTGTTCTGCCTCTGCCTCAGATTTGTGTCATTTTGCCCAATGATCACCCGAGGAGGCTGACACTCGTAAATTGTTACATTTTAATAGATGTTGCGTGAAAAGGGGCTTAGAAGAATGATTAGCACCTCAGTGAAAAAGCCACTTGCTGGCTTTGCGTGGCTTTTTTCAGTAAATTAGCTCTCTCTAATTGGCTTTTGGTTATAGTTAAAGCTTCCGCTAAATAGTTAGGTATTCATTTCATTTCTTTAGGGATGGACTGGACGAAAGATACAGTCGAATCGCACTCAATTTAGATTAGACTACTCTTCCCGAGGCAGAAACTACATCTGCAGTGTTAATAATATCGTGCTACTTTACAAAAGATGTTGGTAGGTACTGGACGGTGCATTTACACCGCAGCTGCACTCCAAATGCTCAGCGCTATGATTTTAAGCCGGCAATAAAAAAATTGCCGATTTTCCTATATTCTTAACAATTATTAAATGTTTTTTTTTGAGGAGCCTAAGCTCCTCACGCGCTCCGAATTATATCCTCTTAAGAGGATAGATATAGGAGAGGGAGCACGCTTCATAAAAACGAAGTCTGGTTATATATTCAATACTAAACAATTAAAGTTAGTGAAATTTTTCAAAAACAATTTAGAAACTAATCTCTATGCTTGTATTGTGCCCGATTTTCTTTAAAATATATAGTTTCAATGCTAGGGTTAATTTAAGATTTGTATGGAAATCTTTGAGGCACTGTAACTTCGAAACTATACATTTTTACGAAAATCTGACACAATGCGATGCGAGCATAGATATTAGTTTGTAGACTGTTTCTGTAAACATTGAATTTAATTGGATAATATTGGAAATATAACCAGACATCGTTTGTATGGAGCGCGCTCCGAATTATAGCCCTTTAAAATTGTTGCCGCTCTTTACTATATCCATTAAAACTATGCCTAATTTGTTTTTCTATTTAATTTTCAACAAATAATCGTTTGCTATCGAAATTATAAAGTTACATACTATGTTCACCTCCAAACCATCACTCGTAAGCCGCAGTAAAGGAATTATGCTGCTTTACCTCGACGCGTAAATGAATTTTTTTCTTGTAGTTGTTGTATGATAAGTGTCCAACAAGTATATGTTTTTATAAACTAGACTAAATAACCTTTATTTGGTTAATTTTGTTTACTTATATTTATCAAGATTTCCAAAGAAATAGATGTTTAAAAAAAAAATCAAGGCAAAGGCTTTTACTTTTTCGTAAAAAACATTATTTTATTGTATGGAAACATGCCTATTATGCAATAAAAATGAATTCCTCATATCTGTTTTACTTGAAAATGATACCACATAAGCCCTAGTAGCATTAACTGATCCGTAAAAGAATAATGAAAACAATGATCTGGATACGTACTTCACCCCCCTCCCCCCGCGCACAGGGGACGAATCAGACTTCCCTCCACATCTGAAAATGATCACCGAGGAACACCCTATCCTTGGTAGAAATTTGGTGCTTTTAACCCGAAGCGCACAATTATCGCGGGAAATAGCTCTACTATTAGCCGATTGCTCCCAAAATCATTATCTGGGGGTCCGCGTGGACTCCGAACACGAATCCGATGTCAGATTTGAGAAAAGTGGCCGCCATCTTGAACTTTTTTGTTTCTCAACCGATTGCTTCCAAAATCGATATCTGGGGGTCCGCGTGGACTCCGAACACGAATCCGATGTCAGATTTGAGAAAAACGGCCGCCATCTTGAACTTTTTTGATTCTCAACCGATTGCTTCCAAAATCGATATCTGGCGGTCCGAGTGGACTCCAAACACGAATCCGATGTCAGATTTGAGAAAAATGGCCGCCATCTTGAACTTTTTTGATTCTCAACCGATTGCTTCCAAAATCGATATCTGGCGGTCCGCGTGGACTCCGAACACGAATCCGAAGTCAGATTTGAGAAAAGTGGCCGCCATCTTGAACTTTTTTGTTTCTCAACCGATTGCTTCCAAAATCGATATCTGGGGGTCCGCGTGGACTCCGAACACGAATCCGATGTCAGATTTGAGAAAAGTGGCCGCCATCTTGAACTTTTTTGTTTCTCAACCGATTGCTTCCAAAATCGATATCTGGGGGTCCGCGTGGACTCCGAACACGAATCCGATGTTAGATTTGAGAAAAGTGGCCGCCATCTTGAACTTTTTTGTTTCTTAGCCGATTGCTCCCAAAATCGTTATCTGGGGGTCCGCGTGGACTCCGAACACGAATCCGATGTCAGATTTGAGAAAAGTGGCCGCCATCTTGAACTTTTTTGTTTCTCAACCGATTGCTTCCAAAATCGATATCTGGGGGTCCGCGTGGACTCCGAACACGAATCCGATGTCAGATTCGAGAAAAGTGGCCGCCATCTTGAACTTTTTTGATTCTCAACTGATTGCTTCCAAAATCGATATCTGGCGGTCCGCGTGGATTCCGAACACGAATCCGATGTCAGATTTGAGAAAAGTGGCCGCCATCTTGAACTTTTTTGTTTCTCAACCGATTGCTTCCAAAATCGATATCTGGGGGTCCGCGTGGACTCCGAACACGAATCCGATGTCAGATTCGAGAAAAGTGGCCGCCATCTTGAACTTTTTTGATTCTCAACTGATTGCTTCCAAAATCGATATCTGGCGGTCCGCGTGGATTCCGAACACGAATCCGATGTCAGATTTGAGAAAAGTGGCCGCCATCTTGAACTTTTTTGTTTCTCAACCGATTGCTTCCAAAATCGATATCTGGGGGTCTGCGTGGACTCCGAACACGAATCCGATGTCAGATTTGAGAAAAATGGCCGCCATCTTGAACTTTTTTGATTCTCAACCGATTGCTTCCAAAATCGATATCTGGCGGTCCGCGTGGACTCCGAACACGAATCCGATGTCAGAGTTGAGTACAGTGGCCGCCATCTTTAACTTTTTTGTTTCTAAACCGATTGCTTCCAAAATCGATATCTGGGGGTCTGCGTGGATTCCAAACACGAATCCGATGTCAGATTTGAGAAAAGTGGCCGCCATCTTGAACTTTTTTGTTTCTCAACCGATTGCTTCCAAAATCGATATCTGGGGGTCCGCGTGGACTCCGAACACGAATCCGATGTCAGATTTGAGAAAAGTGGCCGCCATCTTGAACATTTTTGTTTCTTAACCGATTGCTTCCAAAATAGATATCTGGGGGTCTGCGTGGACTCCAAACACGAATCCGATGTCAGATTTGAGAAAAGTGGCCGCCATCTTGAACTTTTTTGTTTCTCAACCGATTGCTTCCAAAATCGATATCTGGGGGTCCGCGTGGACTCCGAACACGAATCCGATGTCAGATTCGAGAAAAGTGGCCGCCATCTTGAACTTTTTTGATTCTCAACTGATTGCTTCCAAAATCGATATCTGGCGGTCCGCGTGGATTCCGAACACGAATCCGATGTCAGATTTGAGAAAAGTGGCCGCCATCTTGAACTTTTTTGTTTCTCAACCGATTGCTTCCAAAATCGATATCTGGGGGTCCGCGTGGACTCCGAACACGAATCCGATGTCAGATTCGAGAAAAGTGGCCGCCATCTTGAACTTTTTTGATTCTCAACTGATTGCTTCCAAAATCGATATCTGGCGGTCCGCGTGGATTCCGAACACGAATCCGATGTCAGATTTGAGAAAAATGGCCGCCATCTTGAACTTTTTTGTTTCTCAACCGATTGCTTCCAAAATCGATATCTGGGGGTCTGCGTGGACTCCGAACACGAATCCGATGTCAGATTTGAGAAAAATGGCCGCCATCTTGAACTTTTTTGATTCTCAACCGATTGCTTCCAAAATCGATATCTGGCGGTCCGCGTGGACTCCGAACACGAATCCGATGTCAGAGTTGAGTACAGTGGCCGCCATCTTGAACTTTTTTGTTTCTAAACCGATTGCTTCCAAAATCGATATCTGGGGGTCTGCGTGGATTCCAAACACGAATCCGATGTCAGATTTGAGAAAAGTGGCCGCCATCTTGAACTTTTTTGTTTCTCAACCGATTGCTTCCAAAATCGATATCTGGGGGTCCGCGTGGACTCCGAACACGAATCCGATGTCAGATTTGAGAAAAGTCGCCGCCATCTTGAACATTTTTGTTTCTTAACCGATTGCTTCCAAAATAGATATCTGGGGGTCTGCGTGGACTCCAAACACGAATCCGATGTCAGATTTGAGAAAAGTGGCCGCCATCTTGAACTTTTTTGTTTCTCAACCGATTGCTTCCAAAATAGATATCTGGGGGTCTGCGTGGACTCCAAACACGAATCCGATGTCCACGCGGACCGCCAGATATCGATTTTGGAAGCAATCGGTTGAGAATCAAAAAAGTTCAAGATGGCGGCCATTTTTCTCAAATCTGACATCGGATTCGTGTTCGGAGTCCACGCGGACCGCCAGATATCGATTTTGGAAGCAATCGGTTGAGAATCAAAAAAGTTCAAGATGGCGGCCATTTTTCTCAAATCTGACATCGGATTCGTGTTCGGAGTCCACGCAGACCCCCAGATATCGATTTTGGAAGCAATCGGTTGAGAAACAAAAAAGTTCAAGATGGCGGCCACTTTTCTCAAATCTGACATCGGATTCGTGTTCGGAGTCCACGCGGACCCCCAGATATCGATTTTGGAAGTAATCGGTTGAGAAACAAAAAAGTTCAAGATGGCGGCCACTTTTCTCAAATCTAACATCGGATTCGTGTTCGGAGTCCATGCGGACCCTCAGATATCGATTTTGAAAGCAATCGGTTGAGAAACAATAAAGTTCAAAATGGCGGCCGTTTTTCTCAAATCTGACATCGGATTCGTGTTCGGAGTCCACGCGGACCCCCAGATATCGATTTTGGAAGCAATCGGTTGAGAAACAAAAAAGTTCAAGATGGCGGCCACTTTTCTCAAATCTGACTTCGGATTCGTGTTCGGAGTCCACGCGGACCGCCAGATATCGATTTTGGAAGCAATCGGTTGAGAATCAAAAAAGTTCAAGATGGCGGCCATTTTTCTCAAATCTGACATCGGATTCGTATTCGGAGTCCACGCGGACCGCCAGATATCGATTTTGGAAGCAATCGGTTGAGAATCAAAAAAGTTCAAGATGGCGGCCATTTTTCTCAAATCTGACATCGGATTCGTGTTCGGAGTCCACGCAGACCCCCAGATATCGATTTTGGAAGCAATCGGTTGAGAAACAAAAAAGTTCAAGATGGCGGCCACTTTTCTCAAATCTGACATCGGATTCGTGTTCGGAGTCCACGCGGACCCCCAGATATCGATTTTGGAAGTAATCGGTTGAGAAACAAAAAAGTTCAAGATGGCGGCCACTTTTCTCAAATCTAACATCGTCCCGTCCCGTGAAATATGAATAGAGCTTTAGTTTTGCGTACGATTTCCAATATGAGATCGTACATCGTATCAGGGTCAAAAAATTTGATAAATACGATTTAAATCGTACGGTTGGCAACACTGTCATCGATTCCAGAGCCGTTAAAAAAAAAGCGGCGCCGCCCCGCCGCCGCTTTGGATGTCACACCGGCCGCCTCCGCGCCGCTACCGCGCCGCGCGGACCCTGTGTGGCAGGCTCCGGAACGCCTTCGCTTTCCGCAAAACCGCCGCCGGCCCGCTTTCCCGCAAAACCGCCTCTGTGTGAACCGGCCATTATTGCCAATGTCGGATTCAATAATGTAGGTAAGGTAACTAGCAGTCGTCGTAATGCTACGAATAAGAATAACTATAGAAGAATAACTCTAAACAAATGCAACATAATTTTTGGCACCTCTCGAAAAATGACAAGTTGTATGAGTTTTGGCGGCAAGGTGTAGTTTTTAAAGAACAAAATTAGAACACGGTGTACTTTTTTTGGTGCCACTTTTTGAGCTTGATTTACATTTGTATAGTCGTAATGGTAGAGTAGGTTATCCAATTCTATTAGGAGGGTCTCCGAAAAGAATCCTCAAAATAACATACTGTAGTAGATAAATAAATCGTTGATAGGTACTTTTTTCAAATACCTATTATATTTTTCAGACGCCATCATTCCGGACTTCCCAACCCAAAGTGTGTTGTGCATAATTATTTTGTTCAAATGTTGAGAATGTAACATTAAATATTTTGTTCGGATTTGTATATAGGTGGTTAGGTCACAGATTATTTAATAGTTACTACCGTAACAGATACTGCACTCTCTTAGAAAACACTGATTTCGCGCGCTTTTACAGACAACCGAGTCTTACGATCTGTCACCGCGACGAACGACGAACTTAAACGCGTCTTATGTCAATTAACCTAGAGTCGATATCACATTGTCCGTCACGCGCCTCTGACGTAAACGCTAGGGTTGTTTATTGTCAGAAAATACCCTCCATCACCAGGAATTTATTTTCTTCAATCTTATTTTCCAAAATAACGTTTAAACCAAGTTCGAAGACTACGGGAATTACTTCTCCTGAAAGGAATTTTTTTTTTGCGAAAAAAATTTAAACCAACAACTAGTTACCAACATTGATAAAATTATTCCGTTTATTTGTATCTTTATTTATTATTTTGTTTGTATCTTGTACAAACGATAAAAACAATAGCGTTGTTATACCGGTATTCTAAGTATTTTTGCACATATTATTTTCAACACAAAAGTTTGCTTTTGGATAAAACTAAATTAAAATTTACGTAAGTAAGTACCTTTTTTCATCCGTAGGCAATGTGAAAAATGACATATTTTGTTAGATTGTCTACCAAACATCACAATAATTATTAGCAGGCATATTTTCCCAAAAGAAAACCGTCCAGTACAGCATGGGTAGCATGCCAACCCGCGATAGCTGTGATACAGCTATATCACGTCTTTTATCTCTTTCGTTTGTGCGCGAACGAAGGAGATAAAAGACGTGATATAGCCGTATCACGGCTATCGCGGGATGGCATGCTACCCGTGCTGGAAGTACGCAATCGCGATAGCGTGTGATAGCCCTATGTTATTAACATCTTGCAAGGTAGGTGTGACGTAGGTACTTTATCGCAGCTGTCAGACGTGAGTGACGGAGCACTGGTTAGGTGGTTAAGCTAGCTGGGGAAAAGCTAGTGCAAATATAAAAATAATGAGCGTTTTTCTTTTCTTTTTTTATTTTAGTTCCTAAAAAACTCGACAGATAACATGCTTATCGCTCCATAGAGAAGTAGGATAGATCATGTCAAAATCATGTCAAGACTGTGCCTGACTTTTTTTAAAGGCCAAGGGATCGAGCCCGTACAACCATGTAAGACGTAAATAGTTTCATATTTTCGATTAAAATGATTCGTAAATAATGAAATATTCAATCAAAAGATGCGTTGGCCTCTTTTTGATCATCTTCTCCCTCTTTATTATTTTTAAGAAACACTTTTTAAAATTTTGACCTTTATTCGCACAGACCGTAACGCCATCTATCGACCCACAAGAAAACCAAAAGAAAAACGCTCATTCCCAAGGGTAACTTTGTATTCACATCGGTACAATAACCAAAATATGAGTCGGAAATTAATTAATTAGTTAGATAGCTTACTATGCTTACTTTGTCTTGAATTTCTCATAATAAATGACCGGCTTGTTATGGCGTCAAGGGGAATTACCAAGCTCATGTTTAACAATGGTTCTACTTTGCGAGTTTTCCTTAAGCAAACGGCTAAAAATGAAAAAACGTTTGGTTCGATGATATTTTTACTGTTAGGTATTTCAAAAGTTTCGGAAACCGCACGCAGCGGTGTGAATTACGTCATTCTAAAGAAAAAAAACAACCTTTATAAGGAAGTTTTTGGGACTCAAATACCTATGTGGTTCTTGATTTTTATCCTTTCGTTTAGTTTGCATTTCTAGCATCCTTGCAAGTTGCACTACAGACTTTCTGTTAATTTTATGCGCTTAGCTAACACTGGTTTTACATTTCCATGTCTCGAGAAAAGTTAAAACTTTCGCAACAAAGATAAGATTCAATTCGTGCTATCAAATCTACGTTCTAATGACTGCTAAATCGGAGTAACATAATCGGAGTACATCATAATAAAATTGTACATTTGGCATGTACGTTTAGGATACGTACCTAGTGGAATGCATGCATTGAGACCATTTTAAAATTTTTGTCTGTTTATCTGTTTGTTTGCTTACACATCACTTAAAAACTACTGAACGGATTTAGATAGGGTTTTCACAAAATTATAGTGGCTTAGTTTGAATTAAATTTAGTCACTGCGGATTTGTAGTTATTATCTTTAAAACCGCCAAAAGTGGCCACTTTTGGCGGTTAAATTGAAAGCCTGTCTGGGCTACATTTTGACATTTGTTTTTATGGAATTGTTGTTTAATTGTTTAGAATTCATAAAAAATACGATTGAGGGCAGCACGATAGGCTCGGTGTTCCCTTAAAGGAGTGCTGCATAATATTCTCAGTTATTATACCCAAAATTATAATCACGCCTGAAAGAACTATGAATACCTAGTTGCTATACCTACTAGTTCACAGAAGATTGTCGATAAACTCGGACGTGTTGTGGAACAACACTAGCAGTGCTTCAAAAATTGTTCAAACAAAGTGTGGTTTTCCTTTTTTTATCGCGACATTCACAGTCATCTATGATTTATAAATCGTTTATTGATATTGTGTCATTTTAACCAAAGTCATTGAACTAATTATTCACAATTTGATTAAATGCAAACGTGTATCATATTCATGCAAGTTCATGATAAACTAAACGAGGTTACGAGACTTACGAGCAGGCAAAGTTCGTCCTTATTCAATAAGGAAATATCGCATTATTTGCTTTATTTTGTGCATGAAATTGAAATTGAAATTGAAACAGATTTATTGTCACAGCAAAAAAAATTATACATCATTTCATCTAAACATATTAAATGAAATATAACATTAACATTACACATTTACTGCTGGCTATTTTTATTTGCTGGTAGTGTGGTAAAACACACTGACCAGCGCTGTTTTTCAGCATAACCCCTTTTTCACGTACCGGCAAAAATAGTGTCGACACTGTCGCAAAAAACAAACATTGCAGATTGGTTGCACACAATGCCCTAGCCGCCGATAAACGCGTTCGATAGCTTGTCATTTAATTTTCACTTTGATCAAAATTATGTAATGGACCGTGAATGGAGATGCCGAGAACCTTTTTATTTCCTTATATTTATCGTTACCTAAATTCGTTTCTTTTCCTAGTTTTATTTTTATTTACATATTTCACATTAATTATCTTTTTCTGATTTTCTAACAATATCAATTTAAACACGCCGTGGAATGATCATACAAAGGCTGCATAACGCTAGATAACCTGTGGTTAAAGTTCTTAATAATCTGTGCTTCGTCGATACACTAGACATTTAAAAAAAAATTGCCATAGACACCACACCACACTCTTGTTCTTCCTTATCTATGAGCTTGACATGCTCGAGTGACAAGACTCACATCATTGACAGTTCTATCCGTAAGCAAATTGCAGTTTATTTTTGAATATAAGATTATTATTTATTTACATTTAATGTATGAAAATCGGGGGTATTGTCGTGTTACCGTGTGCTAACGTGATATGGCGGAGAAGTGTTGCCTGGCTATACGAGCGCAAATCATTAAAGTGCGTCTTCACGATTTTCCAAGAAGTGAGAAAAGATTCCAGACATGGCTAAAGTCTTTGAATGATCCTGCTTTGTATAAGCTAAACAAGAATGTGATTATATTGCGACGAAGAGTATGATGCAAACAGCTAAACACTTTGAAGCTAAGCTAACATCCGACAAAAGCCGGCAATGAGAGTCCAGTTTGTTCACACTCCTGATGCCTATCCTAATTCCTACATTATTTACGAGACGGGGACGACGGGAAGTGGTTAACCTACCAACTAAAAGCGATTTCAATGGTAGGTAAATCGAAACATTTTTTATTTAAAGATTATAAGGTTAATTTAGTGATGTGATGGATGTGACAATGTGAAATGTCGACTATCGATATTTGTGGTCGTCCAGTCCTAACCTTAGATCAAAGTAAAATTAATGGATAGGCCCAAAGTGCTTTAAGTTGAAGCACGCAAAACTAGGGCACTTCAATACAAATTAGGGTACTTGGTCTGTCATCTCATCTCAGTACATTTTCGAAGTAAAACTGTCAATTGCCTCATTTTTCTGGTTTGAAATGTTTGCGTAAGGCCTGTCCATTCATTTTACTTTGGCCTAAGGTCCTAACCATGATAATTGTGATCAAGTGTTATTTTATCTTACATGTTTTTTTTATTTATTTACAGCTCAAATTGCTTTATCCAAGCCCATCAGCACAATGACTACAACTGCAGATGCCGTCAACTTTTTTGATCAGTTACCTATTTGACAGTTGCAATGGTGGATGTCTTCCCTCATTAATTGAACAACTACGATTAAGAGTGTCTAGAAAAATTGGGTTTTCTTGTAGGTAAAGTAAAGGAATTTCTCGTTTTATGCTCGAATTTTTAACCGAGATCCTACTTCCTTATTATCTTAATTTATTACCCGACTACGGCGAAGTCAAAAACATCATCGGTCATTTTTGACCGGTATGTGTATAATATGTATATATGTTCATCTGTTCCCTCATAATTAATTATTACTTTTAGAGACTGTTATTTCAAATTGTATTCACCATAATAAATGCCATAAAAGAAAACAAGGACTAATGCCAAGTTTTTTACGACATGATATCTAACGCGATGCACTAGCGATTTAATTACACAAGATATATCTAGCGTCCATAATTGGATCTTACAAAGAGAAAGAATTGTATTCAAATGTTGTTCTGTACCTTACTTACCCCCTCGTTCGGTTAAGGTCAGTTTCGCTATATGGCAGATTTAGTGGAGTCCCTGAAGATTTTACTTCGGAACCCGTCAAAACTACTCCGATTTCGATAAAAAATAATTAAATGAAGGTTATTTAAAATACTACAACCTTTACAGTTAAAAAATTGACGCTTTTTCTTTCGTATAGAAATCTTTGAGCCAGTGTTACTTTAAAACTACATAATTATATAACATAACGGAAATCTGATAAACCACAGACAAGGATATTAGTTTCTGGATCGTGTTAAAAAAAAACATTAAGTTTATTTGGTTAATATTCAAAATTGAATCAAACTTCGTTTGTATGGTTCGTATCTCAATTAAAATTGCCTCAATGTAAATGTCCTGTTCTTACATGAACTCGCAAGTTATGAAGCATTTTTTCTTAAAATTTAAATTTTTTGGGTTACAACTTTTTACTTGACTGAGAGCGTCAATTTTTAAACTATAAAGGTATTTTAGATTGGAGAAGTTTTAAAAAAAACATGAAAATCAGAGTAGTTTTGACCGGTTCCGAAGCAATAGTACTTTTTAAAGCTACAGGTACTCGGTTAATTCGCGTTACGGCAGATTCTTTTTACGGTTAGGGCAGAAGTTGGCCCTAGTCCATTGATTATTATTACAAATATCTCGGAACTCAGTCCGAACTGAGATATAAAGGCTTGAAGTGCACGTAATGGTAATATTTTCATCTCGAAGCCTTTATATCTCCGTCCGGACTGAGTTAGGGATAGGTAGGTATACATATTACATAATACGTTTTGTTTGTTACTTTATTCTGAAATTAAATATTTATGTTTGGTTGCTGGCTGCGCCAAAAACAACGCCGAAAAATAAGGCGCCAACCTTACATACAAAACCAGCCTTGTCTTTTGTAATACGTTCTTTACTGATCAAGCATTCGAAAAAAATTTTTTTTTTGGGAAATATACTATTCAAAATACAACTGTGATTGACACAATGGACGTTCAAAAATAGATACGTACACTCGAATAACATAACCCTCCTTCTGTCGCAGTCGGGTAAACTTGAGGCGATCTTGTGGGTCCCATGTGGTTCTCTTGTGTCATTTGAAATTGAGACTTTTTCCAGGTTATAAGTAAAATACTCTTTTCTAGGCTTTCCAAATTTACGTGAGATTCAGAATACCTATTTAAGATATTAACCCAAATAAACGAAATTGTTAATAAAGAGCATGTTTTATTAATTTCATCCTAGCTTTTCCCTGCTACTCCGAATCTAGAAATTCGTATTTGCCACCGACAACCGGGATATTATAAGCTAGCAATAGTGATAGCTTATAATATTCCGGGTTGGTGGCAAATACGAATTTTGGGGTACAAACCCAGGTTCAGTTGATTGTGTGCAATACTATCGATGCGCTAGTATCGATACAATTGCACACAATCAATAAGTATTGAACATTCTGAGATATACTACTGTCGATAGTGCGCACATCCCTAGTAGTGTTGCCATATGAATGCGGCTTTGGAGTATATGAATGTGTTTTTCTTCTGGCAACACTTCTTTGAGGTGTATCTCAGAGGAAGGATCTCCTTACTAAGGTGTATCGATACCCTCCCCCCCCCGTACCCCTGTCATAGCGTTATTCCCCTCGCCCGAAAGATTCCAGTCTGTACGGTAGTACATATAATAGTCTGTGAATTTAAAATGTCTTTTTATGCAGTATGTACTCTTTGCGCTACGGATAGGAGGCGGTATATTGTTCCATATTTTAGATGCGGCATACTTAAAACTCCCCTTAAACCCGTGAGATTTGTGTCTTGGTATGACCATAGCATTTTGCACAGTAGATCGTGTATTCCTATCGTGCAAGCTCTTATAAAAAATCAGCTTCTCGGAAAGGTACCCCGGTGTTTGTCCCTTCACCACTCGATGCGTAAGACACGCCAGATGAAGGTCCCTGCGCGATTGCATATTTAACATATTATTATCATTTATGATAGGTGAGATATGTGATCTTTTTGGTATGCCAAAACAAAATCTTGCGCATGCGTTTTGAACTCTTTGAATTGCACCTGCGGTCTTTTTACGTAATCTTGGTCCATATACTACGTCACAGTAATTAAAGAGTGACAGCACCAGAACATCGGACAGCAATATCCGGACCCGAACAGAGAGAAACTGTCTTATTCCATACAGAACTTTGAGTCTGTAGAATGTATTCCTGATGTTGGAGTTAACGTGAGAGACATAAAGCAGCTGCTCATCCATCAGAACTCCCAAGTTCCTTGCCATCAGCACCCTTTCGATGATTTCATTATTAATTGAGATAGAGACGTTCCTCTCAGCCACTCCTTCAATTTGATGTGGTGTGCCCAGAATTAAATACTTTGTCTTTGTTGCATTGAGTACGAGCGTGTTTTTTTGGGACCAGTCATGTATAGCATCAAGGTCAGTATTTATCTCATATACTGCTTGATTTGTGGAGTCATTTATAAAGGATTTGTATAGTTGTGTATCGTCCGCATAGAGGTGAACTTTACAATATCTTAAAATGCCAACTATATCTGCTGTGAAAGCTACAAATAACAACGGACTCAGAATGGAGCCCTGAGGAACACCCCGCGTTAAATGCCTAAGGCTCGATTTCAATTTGTTTCCTCCCCCATCCTCTGTCACTACCTGTTGGTACCGATTTGTGAGGAATGACTTAAACCACTCACAACTTTTTTGCGATACTCCGTAGTATGATAGTTTTGCGAGAAGCAGTTCACTATTCAGACAATCGAAAGCCCTTGAGAAATCCAATAACACAAGAACCGTTGTCTTTCCCTCGTCTGACGCCGATATAATATCATCAGTAACATTCGCAAGTGCAGTAGTTGTGCTATGTCCTGATCTGAACCCTGACTGCACTGAAGGAATAACACCACTATTCTCTAAAAACATTTTTAGCTGCTTCTCTACAACCCTTTCCACCACCTTTGACAACACAGGGAGGATGCTTATCGGTCTAAGGTCCTTAAATTGCTCGACATTTTTGGTTTTAGGTATTGGTTTCACTATCGCAACCTTCCATAACTCAGGGAATATTCTATCTTGAATAGACTTATTTACAATTGCTGTTATTACAGGTGCAGTTGTAGAAAGAGTTAAACGAATCATATCGGCTGTCAGAAGATCGTGACCGTTGGCATTGGTTTTAATACTGTTCAAAATTTTCTCCACATTCTCCACCGAAGTAGTTTCGAGTTCAAATTGTTTGTTATGAAATCTTGAATTGCAAAACCGTTTCAAAGTTTCTCCGTCCGGCGTTGAGCTACCCGGGACATTTAAAAAGAAATCATTTATATCGTCAGGTCGATTCAGATTGTCAGGAATACCGGACAGACATGGATCCTCAAAAATTGATGTTCGTTTTAGGTGTGACCACATAGCTTTGGGATTTCTAAAATTTTTATTAACATAAAATGTGAAATACGCCTCCTTTTCTCGTCTCAAACTTGATGTTACAAGGTTTTTCAGTTGCTTATAATATTGTTTGTGAGAGTCTAAACCAGTTTTGCGTGCTCTAGTAAGAGCTTTATCCCGCAACGACATCATCAGTTTGATAGTATCAGTAATCCACGGACTTAGGGTTTCTCGTATTCGTTTTCGCTTTAGTGGAGCATGCTTATCAAATAAACCCACGACAATTCTGTTAAACATATCTACCATCGTGTTAATGTCCGTTTGCTGACGAACTTCCTCCCAATCAGCAGCTTCCAGATCGGTTTGGAAGGCTACTGCATCCAAATCCTTAAAAGATCTGTACGTTACGTATCGCGGAAGAGGTTTTGGCTTGCTTACGTCTAAGTCTGATAACACCAGAGCGTGGTCACTCAAGTCATAGTTGTGAAAAACCTCTACATTAATACATCTAGAAGGGGAATCGGTAAGTATCAAGTCTATTAGAGTCTGAGAAGTATCTGTGATTCTTGTTGGTTCTTTTACTAATAATTCCAAATTTTGCTGTGTAAGAAAAGCAGATACGTCTCTTGCATTCCCTATTTGAGGATTTTTCATATCGACGTTAAAATCTGATAAGATACAAACATGGTCACAGTATGTGAACATACTAATTGACTCACTCAATGCATCGATAGCATCACTAACCGAAATACTCCTCTCCGGACGATACGCCGCACATACCGCCATCTTAGCTTTAGGAAGGTTCACCTCCAACCACATTTGCTCCAAAAGTGAGGTGGGATGGGTACGAACACGAACCTGTATACCGCGCCTAACATAAAAGCCCACTCCTCCACCGCTTCTATTATTAGGCCGTGGAGAAAGTTTCAAGATATACCCCGGGATACAAGGTGCATGTTTTTCTGCTCCTTCCTTTGTCCAAGTTTCATTAAGTGCTAATATATCCGGTTTGTGTTTTTCCATACTTACCTGTAATTCATCACGTCCGGTATTCAGCGATCTCACATTCAAAAGTCCAACTTTCAAACTATTTCCTTTGAACTTAATCATTTAAAAATATTAACGAAATTGAAAACTTATCGATAGATTCGTTCATCAACAGCACAGGCATTGGCATTGCATTTAAAATAACAGATTTCTGTAGTTGTACTAATTTTGATTGACAATAATAAGAACTCTTAAAGTAAAAACAATATTGAAAGTTAACATAGACCACATTAAAATTATTAAAATTAACAAACATGCAAGATTTTTTGGTTAAAATGTGAAAATAAAAGGTAAGATAAAAACATAAGACTTGTAAAACACCTGTACATTTTTGTTTGTGTTTCCGCTTAGCATTGTGAATCCTCATGGCTTGGCTTGAAGAACAGTCGCGAGCAGTCATCCTCATCTCTGATACGATGGGTATTATCTCCTTTTGAGTCTGTCTTCTTTGCCAGAATTCGACCATTGCGCGTCCAGATAAATTTCCAACCATTTGCTTTACCCGATTCTCTTGCTTTACGAAATAACTGCCTATTTACTGCGGTCAATCTCTCATTTATGTAGATAGTTGTGTTTTCGCCGGGTAGTTGTAATTGGGTAGTAGTGACATTGCGTCTGACCCGGGCATTTCGCAGAAGCGCATCGCGGGTGCTGCGTCGCACAAGTCTGACCGTTAGGGGGCGCGAGCGTTCCCTGTTTTCCTTCTTAGGTGGTCCTACGCGATGAGCCCAAACAATGTCTCGCTCTTCCAATGTTACACCGATGTTAGAGGCAATCAACATTGCCAGATGGAATGGATTTTCATTTGAATCCTCGGGTACACCAGAGATATCCACATCGTTGAGAAGTGAAAGTTGTTGGCAATCAGTCATGTCGACGCGTCGGTCTAAGAGTGATACTTTGTATACAAAATTATGTGATTTTCTATTTGAATGCTGAACTTCTTTGAGTTCTTGTATCATCATCACTGGTACAAAAACCCAAAGCCCTGTTTGATAATCGCGACAACGACAATTCAGAGTATATTGCTTGTTACTAATGTCGCTAAACTTGCAGTGCTTCATGTGTCCTAGCATTCTCAGCAGTGTACTCTGAATTGTCACTTGTCACGTTTATTTAAACAGGGCCCAGTTGTAATTTTTTAAATTATTATTTAAGTGAGGATTACCAACTGATAAAATCACAGTCAAGCAAACATTTTAAGAAAGAAATTAATATCGATACAATTTAAAGAATGTGCAATCCCTAGACTTTTTAATAATCATGAATATTCCCATTTTTATTAAAATTCTGTACCTATCCTGGTCATTTACATACACGGAACAAATGCACGTTGCAAGTTCTGACACGAGCAGTTATCTCACTATTTTGTGTTTTGTACGCAGTGTAGTTATGGGTATATAGGGTGCGTAACCTGATGTGTCGCCGTGTGTACATATTTTAAAAGTAGGTAAACACATTTTTTAAAAGCCATGAATGTAGGTAAATAGTAGATTATGGATAATAAAGAAATAATCACTTAATTTCGTCCTAGCCGTGGTTTACACAAGCTGTCTGACTAAGATAAATTATTTTTTTGCTAAAATTCGTTAAGAGTGGCATACATAATGGGAAGGAGGCTTATATCCTGCAGTGGGAGGTCAAAAGCTGATGATGATGAAGATTTCTTATAGCAGATTTTGACTGCAGCGACTGTTTATTATAAAAGCAGTCAGGTCCGCAGGATGTTCTATCTAAAAAAAAACTAATCAAATAAAGATCTAATTTTATAGATCTACTGAGATTGATCAAAAATCGTTAGTGCTTTTTTCGAGAAACCAATTACAAAAATTTGAATTGCACAGCTAAAATCCATCTTCTTTTTTTTTTTTTTTTTTATGGAACTTTTAACCCTGAGGGTTATGTCAGCCGCAAGTATCTGACATGACAACAATTTTTTTTCGTATTATTTCGACTTTTTCAAAATATGTTTTCTTTTCCTTTGTCCATCTTTGCCTCAATCTTGCGAAGGCCCTCTCTCCAATCCTCTTTGCTATGTGCAAATATTGACCAACTCTTCAGGAAGGCATCCAAGTTGTTTTTCCATACTTTTCTGGATCTACTTCACCATCGAGTAGGTACCTTGCTGAGCCCAGTCTGTAGATACTGTGGTGGTTTTGGCCTATTTCCAGTTCAGATGACTAGGTACTTGAGATGTTTTTTTCTTCCAGTATATTAAAAAACATATTTTCTGGCGCAGTCGGGTAAAAAATAGCTGTCGTCCGGTGTAAAATAATGCTTATTAAAAAGACATTTAAACTAAGTAGGTAAGCCATGTTTTCCTCACACGACTAAAGTGAGATCAAACATAGATAACCCGCGAAATATCATCTATTATAATAAAGTGTGCAATCCATGTCATGCGATATGCTCCACTTAGGCTTCCTTCCACTAATAGAAATAGAAAAGAGTGGGCCATAAGCATTTGCCATGTTGAACCAGGCTGTTCCCTAAATGCTTAGCATAAGAAAAATTTAATTGCTGTAAAGATTGCCTACCTAGCCAGTTCTATTACTACTCTAGTAAGCTTTACATCATTTGGGTCGAGTAGGTTTGCAGTTTAGTATGGAACTGCAGATTTTTGTTTGGCTATTTCGATGTTGGTCCCATAGAGAAAGTTGTTCAGTTTCAGGGTCTGATCATCCTCTTAAAAAACCGTCAGTATATTAAGTTGGACCCTGTATAAGAGCTACGCTCTTGCCGGTGGAGTATTCGCCAATAATCCAGTCTCTATGAGTTCGTGACACGACACATCAACCTTTTGTTTCAATCCCCAACTTTAAATTCCCCTCTTTCGCAAAACAAACAACTATTGGCACGTCTAATCGAAGTTTCGGGTGTACAGAGGGCTGGCAGATACCTCGGCCAGCAAATTAGTCTGGCCATACAAAGAGGCAACGCAGCCAGACTACTGGGAACTCTGCCGTCAAGCGGTCATTTAGAAGATATTTTTTTATGTATAGCATAAGTTCTGTTTCTCTTTTTCTCTAGGGTGATAACGTTAAGTCTATGGAGTTATGCATAAAATTTTATTTTCTTTGTAATTTTCTTCATCGACAACTTTCTATGTGATTTCTCTGACTAATAAAAGTGACCTTGCTCCGGGAGATGCTATGATATCAGTCTTCTGGATGAATTATTGATCTTTTGAAGGTCCTTCGACCTTATTAACTCTTTACAAGCTAATGCCATGCTATAGTTGCTTTTAATCGATTGTCGTGGTAACCATTGTGATGGGGTTATGTTCAGTCAACATTTTGCGGCTTAAATTATGGTGAAATTGGTCACATTAAACCTAGCATTTTCAAGCAAATATCTTAGTGTTTAAAAAATATCTAATAGATATCTAGTAGATATTCTGTGCTGTGTGGGTTAATTTGTAGCTATGGGTATGGACCCAAACTCAGGAAACGCGAAAAAGAATCAGCTGTTCCATACAAAACTGTTGTACCCGGACTCAAATATATGAAACAGTTGTTTTATTTCGCTTCATGAATCTTGCTGTCCCTTACACCTTAATTATAGCCACAGACGAAGCCGGGTTCTGTGATATAGCCTATCTATTACTGTAATGCGTTCCGTAGTTACACAAGTAACATTTCAGTACAGTTTAGTCAAGCAATAAGATTAACACCGTATTATCTCTTACAAGATATTATTGACAAAGCACTTTTAATTTTATGTTTAGTTTACCTACTGCTAAGATTTTTAGTTCAAATCTAGACATTTAATGGAGTGGCGCGTGACATTTTTATATCAATCAAGGTAATTTCAAATATAAATATTCGTGATGACTGTGTTCTTTTGAAATTAGCAACATGTAGACGTTTATGTAATTTCCTGGAATTGTGTAGTTATTCTGTCATTTACGTTTGTGACAGTAAAGTTAAAATTCATTTCCGCTTTACACGATCAGTTTTTTTGTTATAAATAAAAAGATGCGAAGCAAAACATACAATTCTATTCCAAGCTTGAGTTCCGTAATGATACATTAATTGACGATTTCAAATAAACGTAAAACATTTGAACATCACACAGTATTCAACTAATGCGAAATTAGATAGACCGGCAAAATTTTTAAAAATAATCTGAATCAAGATTTGAAAATCTCAAATTATCTTTGAAAACAAATAACTTATGCCTGTTTAATATGGGTTAGGTAATTATTCGGTTTTTTTTTTAAAGAAATAAAACAAAAGAAATTAAGTAAAATTAAAATAATAATATTAGTCGTGGGAAATAATCATGAATACATATTTTAAAATCAATAATCAATGAATACAATTTCCATAAAATAAGTATTATTTTTATATTTTAACAGAAAGTTCCATAATATTTGTATCTATTTATTTAGATTAGGCAAAGTGTAAACAGTGAACAAAAATAATGGACTTTAAAAAAATAAGGACGTTTTAACAAATTTATAAGAAAAGTGAAAGTTTCAAAATGAGACAAGGAAGCAACGAGAAATCGCCAGAATGGGAGAAAGACAAACTAATCTCTAACGGATGGTAAGTTGATTTAAAAAAAAAATTAAAAAAAAAAAAATGTTTTATTTCAGACTAAGAATTGCCCATATTTAAAGCACCTATAATAGTTTTAATTGAGTGTAGGTAATTATGTACTTATTTCGATATTTTTTTCGATAGATAAACCAGAAAATTGAAACTATTGATAAATTTCCTTGTTTATCGATAGACTGTCGATATCTACCTAGTCGACTCAGGATCGCAGCACTAATTGGAATTTCGATAGGCTCTTTGTAATGAATATTTTGCCTGCTGTAGGCTTAGCTTCTTTTTCAACTAGAATACTTGCGAGTTTCTTTCAAAAACCGACTTTGTTTAAGAATTTATAAAGATAAAGACGTTAATAAAGTGTTAAACTTGACAGATTTTGATTTATAGCGGTGATAATGTTTATAAATATGTACCTATAAGAAAATTATCATTGGCAGCACAGCGATCTTCGCGTGATTACGAATTGCCTACTCGTGATATCCGAATGGTTGATAAGAACGTAAACGCAAACGTAAAATAGTAACTATGCGATGCGTCTATGGTATTATAAAACAATCTTTCATACAGAGTGGCACATGGAGAAGGGGTCAGTATGGTATGGGTACCTCTGAAACTACAAGAGATAGCCAAAAAAATCATTGTAGGTATCATTTAGGTACCTAACCGTTACTAGAGGCGACACCCAGACACAATTTTTTATAACACTGGTTTAAGCTAATTGGCTCAACCTAACTTAGCTTGTGCCGGGCGCGTGCTGCACCGCGACGCAGCGCCCCCACCAGTGCGCGCGCGCCCCGCACTGCTGATCGTGGTGCACAGATTTTGTTCGCGTCGTCTATTCTAGACATAATAAATTGTCTTCGATTTTAGAGATAAGAAAAACTGCATTCATAGATTTTCAAAAGCTCCTACCCACGGGATCAGTAGCTATGGTTGCAGTGGCACACGCGTAAGTCTATCTATAGGCTCCCAACTCCCAATATTAATAAACGCCTGAAATAAATGATAAATTATGCTAGGTACCTATTAAAATATTTGCTGTGTGTTAAACTCTAGGCGGTTAAAGTTCAATGAGGCAGTAGTGACCGATAAACTTTAAATGCTAAAGATCAAGCCTTTCGCCCACGATACAAAGCAAAGACACTGTAAAGGAAAAGTCGCCTTATTTCTCGTAGATCCCCGCTACCCAACCCGCCGCGTAGTCCCAGCAACAACGTCCTAATGTCGAGGTCCGTATCCGTACCCCTTCTATGCCCTTAAGGCCACTCATTCCTAGTACAAGGCTCTCTTTCTTACAAGCTCCCGCTTCAATTGCATGGCTCCGGTCACAATTTTCCGTTTTCTTTAAAAACATGTATGATTTTTTTTAATTTTCAAAAAGTAAGAAATCCACACCAAAAATATTCAACAGAAGAATATTGTAAATTTTCATATTCTTCTGATCAATAATGTAAAACGGTTACAACTGGAAAAAAAGGGGTGACTTTTGTTTTGGGTGACATGGATTCGTTTTTCTTCAATTTTATTAATTAAAATAGATTTTGAGAAAAACCACATCACTTCTCATATCCTAAAGATTGTTCAGTATTGTTTTCTGCTTAAAAAGTGCAATAGTTAATGTATAAAATGGTTACAAAGTTACTCAAAACCGGGCGGACGCCCCTTAAAGGCTGGTCCACACAGAGTGCGGCTGCGATGGAACGGTGACGGACCGGCTGCGGTGTCAGGCCGCGTTCAGACGACCCGCAAAAAAATAATTAAAATTTTTAGATCCGATTTTTTTCACTAGGATCCGGGCTCCGGCATGGCACAGTCAGTCATATTTGATACTTAAGTTACTGCACGGGAAAAGTTCCGTTCGTAATCCCACAAATGTCCAGGAAATTATACCTAAGCCTGAATCTGGCAACCCTAAATGTGGCCCTCAACCCGCGCAGTAATAAAATAAACACTATTTATCAGTTTCAAAAAATATTCCCTTTACTGTCGTAAAAGGTCGTAATAGCCCAGTAATTTTACGGAGTTTTGTTAGGAGAGGTGGGAAGTAATTATTAATTGGACTTTTAAACTGCAACCGGCATTATTTAGTGACAAAAAGACTATCTGAAAACATGTTTAAAAAAATTCGCATATTTAAATATTTTTATTTTCTATGTTCCGTAGAACATAGAAATTAAAATTGTAAGTCCCAGAAGGCTTTTAAATTAATAATATTAATACCATGCACTGATTTGAATAAGATTTTACAATATAAATTGTTTTTGAGAAATAAAATAGGCATTGAAATTTAAAAAATGAGGTTTTTTTTTATTAGAAAATACGAACCTATTTTTCAAAACCTTCTAAGTGAACAAAAATATTTACACTATGTTTGAAGTATGTATATAATGCCTTAAATAGATTTCGTATGGAAAAATATTACCATCAAGTTTTTTTTTTTTTTAATTTAATTTAATAATATTTTATTACATTTCTAAGTTCAAATTGGCTCTTAAATACTATACCAAAATGAGGTCCCGTAATGCTACGGCAAATACGTTAAAACTGTGCTTCATTTTATTCTTTATTATTTACCAATGATTATTCTTTTTGAATTTTGAAAATCGGTCCAGTAATTCCAAAGTTACTGAATTTTGAAGTGTGCTCGAAAATAAAATGCCCCGCGGACACATGTGACGTCACCCGGCATTACTGCGTACCGGTTACAAGGGACTTTAATATTAAAAATTTTATATCTCGGATATGGTGCGTCCTATGTCGAAAATTTATAGAACCAAAAATATTCTCGTGAATGAGTTCTACAAGATGCGTACATAAAAAATGGGGGTCATGCAGACATCATAAATTTTATATAATATTTTAAGTCCTAAAACCAATGTTAATTTACTACTAGGAGCCCATGGCGGCTCGAATTTAGGGGCAGGGAGGAGGGGGGGAGGTGTACGGGGTGGGGGAGATAATTTGGTAACATAAAGACTTGGACAACATAAACGACCTGAGCAACTCGAACAACTCAGGCAACTCGAACAACTTGGTCAACTCGAACAACATAAACCACTCGAACAACATAAATAACTCAAACAAATTGGCCAATTTCGTCAACTTGGAAAACATAAACAACTCGAACTCAGAAAACTCGAACAACTCAGGCAACTCGAACAACATGAACAACTTGGTCCCGAATAGTCCCGATCAAGTTATTCAAGTTTTACAGTTGACCAAGTTGTTCGAGTTGTCCGAGTTGTAGGAGTTTTCTGAGTTGTTCGAGTTGTTTATATTGTCCAAGTTGACGAAGTTGGCCAAGTTTGAGTTATTCATGTTATTCAAGTTGTTCGAGTGGTTTATGTTGTTCGAGTTATTTATGTTGTTCAAGTTGACCAAGTTGACAAAGTTGTTCGAGTTGCCTGAGTTGTTCGAGTTGTTCAGGTCGTTTATGTTGTCCAAGTCAATTACCAAATCATCTCCTCCACCCCGCACACCTCCTCCCCACCTCCCTACCCCTAAATTCGAGCCGCCATGGGCTCTAGTAGTAAATTAACATTGGTTCTAGGACTTAAAATATTACATAAAATTTAAAATGTCTGCATGACCACCTTTTTTATGTACGCATCTTGTAGAACACATCCACGAGAACATTTTTGGTTCTATAAATTTTCGACATAGGACGCACCATATCCGAGATATAACATTTTTAATACTAAAGTCCCTTGTAAGCAGTACGCAGTAATGCCGCGTGACGTCACGCACTCCGCCGCGTGGCCGACTGGCCGCCCAACAGTTGCGGCATTCAATTGATCGTAGCTCGCTCATTTTTGGTCGTAGGAAAAAAATAAAAACACCAATGTTCAGGATTTTTAATTTACTTTAATACTACATTCAAAACAAAAATCGTTACGGATCTTCATTACTAATTAGTCCCGGCTCAAACCGTAAAATGACTGGGCTATAACACCCATGATGGGAAGAAACGTTTAAGCCGAAATTACCGTTTAAGTTAATATGGTTGGCATAAGTTCCTGTACGGATGCCGTACGGTATTAATATCAAAAAGTAATCGATTATTTATAACAAATTGTTGTTTATTTACAAAGGTTCAACGTATAGAATGCATCACATGAGTGTAAATAGGTCTCATTACTAAGCTGATAAGAATGACAGTGGTCACAAACTGGAATTTTACTATTCTTTTTTTAAACGCGTTTACGATGGTTTGCATAAAGAAGGTATTTACAGTCTACAATATTTAAGATCTCATCTAACCACGTATTGAAATTAATTGTTATAAATAACAAATATTTTTTAAACTGCAGTCTTGCCGAGTAGGTACCTTGTACACAAAAACAACATACTTAATTACTTTGATTAAAATTTAATCAAACCATAATTATGAAAAATTACAGTAAGTCGTGATGTAACTCTAATTAAATAGCTTAATTAAGAGTTCCTAACCTAGTGCTTGTGGTTACTGTAATATGAAACGAATATGAAACAATATAACGCCGACAATGCCGCTAGCAAAAGATATTCAGGAGTGCGATTTTTGAATCTGAAAAATGAAAAATCGCACTCCTGAAGTATGATTTTTGAAAGTCAAATCAGCAGTAGAAAGATGCATATCTCCACAGTAATTTTGAAATTTTCAACTGCTGAACTCAGCGAATGAGATTCAAAAATCGCACTCCAGGGCTGACATAACCTCAGAGTTAAAAGCACCAACAAAAAAGAATAAAAAGGAACTATTTTTTTAAACTCTTTTAGGATGGTTTGCACAAGACATACCACATTGTTGCATTCTCCATTTCAATCGACTAACTATGGAAAAAATAGTGTTCTTTCACGAATTATTAGAACCTACAATACATCGTTCAGTAGCGCTGACATTTTTACTGGCTCTAAAAGTAATTTTAGGAACAGGGTGCATGAGTTGCTTTGTGATGTTTAGTGTTCTACCCGCTTATGTACTTGCCTGACGTAATCGAAGGATGTCTTACCATTTTTCGTTCAAACACATGTCATACCATATAACATTTCCTAATTCACACTGATGAGATAATAGGTATAGTAATAGTGTGAGTGCTTCGACAACACAATTTCTAACCTTTAATTATCAGGTATTGCTTAAATTCATGGACAATTTTTTTTTTTTTTTTTTTTATAAATCTACTCCCCTCAAAAATGTTTTATAGTAACTAGATTGTACACTACGGTGCTGGCACCGGGGCAAGTGAGATTACCTAATTCCTCGTGTGTCCCTTTCTAACTAGGGAGTCCATTCATTCTCAAATTTGACGGGATACCTAATATGCATTTATTCAAGCCTGTTTCTTACCATCTCTATCTGCACTGGTAGCATGCACACCCGCGATAGCCGTGATACGGCTTTATCACGTCTTTTATCTCGTTCTTTCGAGCGCAAAAGAACGAGATAAATGACGTGATAAAGCCGTATCACGGCTATCGCGGGTGTGCATGCTACCAGTGCAGGATTCAATATTGGCCTCGATTCGGAGTGTACCACGACTAAACTAAACTAAATGTATTCCTGTCACTTTCTAAAATAAGATTAAGAAAAGAGACAGAAAACCAACAGCTGACTTTAGTGCTGTCAAAGTGACGTTAAATGCGCAAAATAAGATGCCATCATAATGTACGCCATCTTATTTAAGTCGTTTTTGGGCGTTTAACGTCACTTTGACAGCACTAAAGTCAGCTGTTGGTTTACTGTCTCTTTTCTTAATCTTATTTTAGAAAGTGACAGGAATACATTTAGTTTAGTTTAGTCGTAGTACACTCCGAATCGAGGCCATTGTCTTTTTATTCTGAAAATGTTTTTGAAGTAAACTCAGACTAAAAAAATATATATATATAATTAATTTTGAGTTTACCCGCGACTGTTCTCGTTCATCCGCAAAAATAATACAACGTGTTAATGAATTATCGCAAAACTAGAAAGTATAATATTATTGCCAACATATCTAGTTTGTAAGAAATGATAAAATACCTTTGGAAATATGGACGGTATTGCGTTCGATTTCAAGAATTTCCGTGAAGTTGTAACATAATCTTCCACTTTGAAATGTTTCGAGCACACGAGTGATGTCTTGCTGGTTTTCCCAGGGACTACTGTCAACCATTTTTCTCTCAGCGTTTCATCCCTGGGAAATCTACAAGCAACACACATTTTGTGTTTAATACATAGGTCGCCAAAATGGTCAATGGTCACCCTAGTTAAGAAAAGTTTAGCGAAACAATAAAATATCTAACCTGTGGAAAGAAAACCCACAGCCAGGATAAATTTCATTTTTGCATCCAGTAACACAACAAAAATTGACCATTTCGAAGGTTTACAATGTTATTATCAGTTATCACAACAATTTAATTTGTTATTTTATGACTTTTCAAATTTCAAATATGTCCGCCGTGCAAAGACATATATAAATATATAAATCTATGCCGCCGTGATAATATTTTTTCATAACACCAAAGAGTTGCCAAAGTTTTGAAATAATACACTAAAGTATTGTACTTACCTTATTTGTTTTGTCATAAATTGAACAAAATTAGTGTAAAACAAATAAAAATTATCAATACCTAATATACTTTAAATTATGAATTTTCAAAACAAAAATATTTTTTTAATTTACATACATCTTTTGTTACAGTAAATTCTGAAGTGGTAGCTTAATAAGTTGGCAACACGTTAGAAAGAGACACACGAGTATTCTGGTTATCTCACATTTGCTTGGTTGTCAGCCTACAACAACATTGAAGGAAATTAATACTTATTACGTAACATTAGAGTTTATTTTGCATTCTCCTCGAAATTCGAGAGTTTGGTCCACCTATAGGATACTATATACAATGTTCTTGACTCCCCTAAAGCTAAAGTTAAGTGACAGTTGTGCGATTTTTGAATCTCATGGGTTGGGCTCGGTAGTTGAAAGTCAATGTTACTGTGCGTGTATGCATCTTTCTACTGCTGATTCGTCATTCGAAGGTTATACTCCAGGAGTGCGATTTTTGAGAGTCGGGTCGGCTGTGGAGGTATGCGTATTTCCATACATTTTCGGGTGCTGAGTTCAGCGTGTGCGATTCGAGAATCGCACTCCAGGTTCGTAATATGTTTTTTTTTTCTCAATATCTTCTTCTCTCTTCCTTAGAATATCTATTATATTATTTTATGTATGTACAATTTATGTAGTTATATCGTTCCCTCTATATTTACATATTTATGTATTTACTCCTTTCCAGATCGTATATTGCCTTAGTTATATAATTTATCAGTGCTGTTTACCGACTTTATTTATTATAAGTGTCTCATTGTATCTCTGACTGCCCCCCTCTGGGGTAGCAATGAAATGATAATGCATGCTCATGTTAATTTAACTCACTTACTGTGTAATACATCGCGGTCAACTTTTATTGGCTACTTATGTATAAGACTCTTGTAATTTAGCTAAGTTCAATATGCTGTTGTTGATCCTAATAAATATAAAATAAAATAAAAATAAAAGCAAAGAAGGTATTTAGCAGGGTACGAAGGGAAGTGATAATTATCATTGATAATTATCATGATAATTATCTTGATAATTATACGTTGATAATTATCTTGATAACGTAGCTTGATAATTATAAAATTATTGAAAAAACAAAAAACTTGCGCTAGTAATGTCACGCTCACGAGATGCGTATCCGATCATGATCCGACCACAATTTGCGAAAAAAGAATCACGATTATTTATTCTCACTGTTTTCTGTTGTTTTTCTCAATTATTTGTTATTATTTGTGATACCTACGAAACGAAAATGCCGAAGACTGTGAGCTGGTTGGTCTGGAATTCTGGATACGAGTGTATTTAAAACAAAAATGTAATAAATTTTAGAAGTTTTAGTTTGAAATTTTATTCAAAACTAAGAATTAGCTTGGATAATTATCCGATAATTATCTGATAATAATCAGATAATTATCAAGGAAAATAATTATCTTGATAATTTCGGACCCTGGTATTTAGGCTCTACACTCTACATGTTTAAGATCTCATCGAGATCTCATCTAACCGCGTATTGCAATTAATTGTTATAACTATGACTGTCATTGTTATTAGCACAAGCAATGTGATAGACGCTAACGATATGGCGTGGTGCAAGTCGACCTTAATATGATTAATGTTAGGTATTTTATAATTATATATAGTTTTTATTTTATATTGTAACATATTCTTATATTGCATGTTCTGCACTGCATCGTGAATCTCTAAATTATAACAAATATAAATCATTATGTTTTGTTTATTCAAAAGTAAACCTTCTTGTTTTTAAATAGCTATCATTTTCGTCATTAAACTTTAATGCAGACTGTTGTTGAATTACACGGATCGAAGCAGTGACTGGAAACGGCACTTTTACAACAAATACCTTTATACACCACTAGTTTTTAATTACTAACGTAACTTTAAGGGTGTATTCAGACCATGAATCTAAACAACTTTCCCAAAGAAACATGGGTCGAAAAATGAGAAATTTTTTTGGACCTTCCATACAAAAGTGCGGATCGGCCGATCGATTTTCTATGGGAGGTCCAAAAAATTTTCTCGTTTTTCGACCCATGTTTCTTTGGGAAAGTTGTTTAGATTCATGGTCTGAATACACCCTTAAAGTTACGTTAGTAATTAAAAACTGGTGGTGTATTATTTTATGATGGCAATCGTTAGTAACGATTGTAATTTTTTTAACCTTTATTTATTTAATCCATCCATCCATCACAGCCCTTGATCAGTCCGTCTTCGGACATAGGCCTCCTCCATATTTCTCCATGACGTTCTGTCCCTCGCCCTCTGCATCCAGTTGGGACCCGCGTGCTTCCTAATGTCATTGACCCATCTTTCTGGTGGGCGGCCTCTACCTCGCGTGGTTTCTCTGGGCCTCCACTCCAGTGTTCTTCTGGTCCAACGCTCAGAAGCCATACGAGCAAAGTGGCCAGCCCATCTCCACTTCCGGCGTTCTATAGTGGTATATTTATTTAATACGTGGCTTTTAACTTTAAGGCTATGCCACCCCTATCGTACCTTTACCCTAAACGCTATTAGTAACGCTGTGCCACCTAGTTTCTAAATCAATAAATAGGTACTTTAACTTATCACATGACCGTACATGTATGACATGTATCACCTTTTTTCAGGTGGTTGAAATACTTCAATTACAAATTTTTTTATGCTTAAAAAAAGAACAAGGCTATAAACTACTGATGATATAGAAAAGCATCAACCAAGGGGTGTCTCGTGTTGTAAAAAAACCGATCTGATCGACCGCGACCGCGACCCTTTCTCTGATCATGATGGTTTCCTGTTCCATCAGATGAAATACATGCCTCTACCAAAGTATATACTATAGAGTACATAAAACTGAGAGGAAATTCAAAATTTATTCAAAATAATATCACATAGATAGCCTTTTGACGTCATTTTTTGACTCTACCACCGCATCGAAAGGTGTTCCGTTGAGTCTCTCAACGGAACACCTTCCACCACGGACCATCTTCTAGATGCAGCCAAGAAACTTCATAAATGAATACCTACCTACTGCTGGTCGCATCTAGAACAATATTTTATTTCTTTCATAATATCTATCTATTTCTTTATAAAAGCGTTCCAACAGTTGACCACCCATCCGTATCGTTGCATTAACCGTTTAAAGTTTACCAATAATATTTCAGTTATATACCAACGGTTACTTTTACAAGACGTTTAACTATCTAGTTTGTTTAACACTTCTAGTAAGTGTTAAAGAAGTAACAAAAATAATTTTAAAACAAAAGGAATAGATTTTAAAATCGATTAAAATGTGAAATAGTGACTTTTACTCTCATAATACGATTAATTTACTATCTAATTTGTTATTTCATGTTTCAAATAAAAGTGGTTAAATCAATCAATTAGTTTTTGCGAAAGAAACGTTCTGTGTTCAATAATTTCAGAGAAATTAAAAGTGGTAAAATTACACAGTACATAATTCACTTTTACTTTTACCAGACGTTTCAATTCGCTAATCTATTTCAATAAAAAAAACAAATTTAAAAATTGTTTTTAAAATAAAATTAATACAGGATTGAGACCTATTTATAAACTTGTTACTATAACCTGTGTATCACAAAGAAATAAATATGAATTAATGAATTATTTATTCAAAAAGAGAAATAAATACCAAGTGACTGCATCCTAATCTCAGTTTTAATCAAGGACGTTTCGAAAGAATGATTTTTTTAACTCTGCAACTAATTGCTGACGAAGGAATATCGTTCGACCTTGTGACGTGAACAAAAGAAAATGCGTATTAAAAAAACTTTTCTTTTCTTCGACAAAGACTTCAGGGAAGATAGTGAAAATGTACCACTGCTTCAGGATAGTGATAGTGACGATTATTGGCAAGTCTATTATTTTAACTTTATTTTGTAGTGAAGATTGGCAAGTAACTTTATTTTAAAGGGTGCCTCAGTACATTAATAAATATCCGTACAGAACGAAAGCTTCACCTACACACCACCCAGCCAGGTAGGGTTGTCTACCCTACTATATAATATGGTATCCTACTATATTACGGGCCCTACTACTATAATTCTGAGAAAAATATATAGTAGGCAAAACTACTATATTTTGATGAGCAAATAAATAGAGAATTTAAATATATTGGTACATTCATTTCATTCATTTCATTCATTCATTCATTCATTCATTCATTCATTATTTTAACAATTTTCTTTCTCTTCATCACATTTGTTCCATAAACAATTTTCTACTAAATATACTAGGTACTGAAAAGTGACAACTAGTTTTCCTAAAGTCATATTTATCAATTTTTTTAGAAATTATATTATTTCTGTATCGAATCCAGCGAATTCTGCGTTTACAGGATGCATTATTTTCTATAATTAATACGAAATATAGAAACGATTGTTCCTTACAAATAAGAACTTGGTATATTCAAACCAAAAAGTAGAAAAAAAATATCTTTTTGGAAAAAATTTAATTAACAAATTTTAAAAAATACTAAATTTTTTCTTATTTTTCCTCGATCTACTATATTTTTTCGGGCACTAGAAATACTATATTTGGTATAAAAAAAATTGGCAAACCTATACAGCCAGGGTATGTACACAGGTGCACCTATTCGTCTATGTCCTCTAATGCGCGCCGTGTGTGATTGCACCGACAGCAGCTGCTTGTATGAAACTTTCGTTCTGTAGGGATATTAATTAATTTCATGTGACCTCAGAAAGAAAAAAACCGGGACATACCACTTTCAATAAAATCTAAATAACCTAGTAATTTCAAACCTAGAAAAGTATTGTTTAAAAAAATTGCTATCAAGCTTTTGTCGCTGGAAAGTTAGAGTCGCACTTTTTATCTTAGGTTTTCTTTTGAGAAATCGTAAATTTTGTGATGAAGGCGCGGCACCACTAAACGGTAGATACCTTAGGGCACCCTTAGCAGGGGTACGGACCTTGACGTAAGACGTTGATGGCTTAGACAATTTAAAAGTACCTAAGGACTGGCCTTGCGGTAGCATTTCCCCTCTGCCACGGTATGAGACTAATTGATCCTGTGCATTTATACTCAATTTTATACCTTATCACTAAACGAGACAGCCTATAATTGCGAAACTATAATTTTGAACTTAGAACGTTTGGGGTTCACGAGAGACTACTTTTCATGATTTTTAACATACAAAATTAGAATCTAAAGTTATAGGGAATAAAATCCAAAGTTGCGAATTTCATGTTACCTCGCCCCCCGCAAAAAATGGCAGAAAATGTTGATAGGAGAATGACACGCGTTACGCGTCCATACTTTTTAATTGTCTAAGGTTGATGGGGCAATGCGGCGGATTCGTTCGGATTGGGTAGCGAAGATCGGTGAGAGCTCTAAGTGTGAACGCAGGTGTGCGCACCGCACACGTAGCATGCAGATTTTGTATGAACTGACATCTTCCTTCATCACCGTTACGTGGACTTTCGATGCTGGCGGCCGATACGACAGATGTGCGCGGCTTGCGGCTGACGGCCGATGCAACAATACCCAAGAGAATATAATCACTACGTTTTAACAATACTAGCTACTATGAAAACGTATGGCGCCGCTTCCGAGGCCAGAACTGACGCGCGCGGCCATGCTCTAACGTCGCGTCTCACGCGCCAGTCGCTGACCTCGGAAGTGAGGTCTGTCGTCAGACGCGCGTGTCGGTCGCAACGGCCGTAAAAGCCTCGAAAGTCCACCTTAAATAAAGTATTTATGATTTGAATATTTACAGTAAGTATTTTTGTCCCCAGGGCGCAGGCGCGTCCAAGCCAGCAGTTCAACGTAGTTCGTCGAGTTTACCAACAAGAGGCGCTGAACAAAGACGCCGACTACCATACACCTGACAAACCATGTTAGTATTTGTTGTTAGACACAAAAATAATCACCGGAAAGTAACAAAGTCCAATTTCGTTAAGACTAGGTTTATTAGAACGCAACCATATCGAAATTTGTCCATCCGTTTCGGTGCCAGGTGAACATAGACAGACACTAGACAAACTTAAATGTTAACGGTGTTGTTGCTCAAAGTACCTGGAACTAAATTCAGACCTCATCCTAATCCATAAATAATTGTTAAAATAGTTGAAGAGCCGCAATTAAATTTAAATTAAAACACGATTATGTTATATGTTGTAGTAATCAGTCAGTTCAGATCAGTCAGTCAGTCCGAACTCCGATTATATTTTTTGACGGCAAAAAACTGTCCAAAACACGCCAACATTCGTAACCAAAGTGGTATATTGCTTCGAATGGCTTCCCAACCTAATAATAATTCAACCTGATCTATCCGTCCTCAGCCTGGACAGATTTTCAAGACCAATCAATTTTCTTGCCTGTGCAAAACTTGCCAACTTCCGTAACCAAACTGGCCTTGCTTCGAGTGGCTTACCAAACTAAAAAATAATAAGCCACCTGGTCTGCCAGTCGTGAACTTGGCAATTTTTCGAGTAGGTACCACCACATAAGAATCTTCTGACACAGCATCTTTTGTTTCTATCTGACCCAATAAGTAGGTACAATAATACTTACAGTTTAACGATCATGTGATGCCGGTGTCTCATTATTCTCTAATAATGATAAGACACCGGGAACGAGAGAAATTAATTCGCTCTCTAACTGATTAGTTAAGTACCTACTTGATTAATTCTTGTTTAGTACAGAAAATACGTCTTTTCTCCACGAGTAGTATACAGTACGCTCTATACACTATTACGGGTCTTCCTGAATGGGACTACAATATAAAACGCGAAAAAAATCTGCTTTTCCACACAAAACTGCAAACCTATATACTTTTTTCTGCTTTTCTATGTTAGTCCCGTAGAGAAAGTTGTTCAGTTTGATGGTCAGATTATCTCAGAAAAATCGTCGAAAAACGACCCTATATCTATACCTATATCCATGCATTAATACAATTGTTTTTGCGTATCTGTTTCTTAGTATAAGAGATAAGTGTACTATTTGCAACCATAAGCAGCAAGGCTGATTCAGTGTTTTACCATCTTTAATGTTTTTACACAGAATTTCCTCTCCATATTCAGGGTGTAACCAAACACCCTACTAATATTTTTAAAGAGCTGGTTGAGACCATCAAACTGAACAACCTTCAGTATGGAGACAACGTCAATAGTGAGAAACAGCTGATTTTCATTCTGAATGTTGGCTTTTTAGATTAAATACTTACTCTGATGAAGTGTTCGGATTTCTTAAAATTTTTTGCCGGTTTTTTAAATGGTTATAAATACTGAACGAACTGACGTTTCATGTCACTTTTTAATATTATTTACATATCTACAGCGCATATAACAATACCGTCTTATAACCAGCCTAAATGGCGGTAAAATTTTTTTTCATGTCTGTTTTTATACTATTCACATAGCTAGAGTGCATACTACAATAATACAGGGTGTACAATAAAATGGGACAGCTACTTAAAGGGGTGCTTCAGACCATCAAACTGAACAACTTTCTCTATGGGACCAATATCGAAATCGCGAAAAAAAAATCTGCTGTCCCATACATTTCAGTCGAGTTATGTTTGCAGTTTTGTATGGGAGAGCGGATTTTTTTTTCGCGATTTCGATATTGGTCCCATAGAGAAAGTTGTTCAGTTTGATGGTCTGAAGCACCCCTTTGAGTAGCTGTCCCTTTTATTGTACACCCTGTATAAATTATGATCAGCCTTGCTACTGATCGTCCTTTTTTGCAACCATAACTGACCTTTGAACGGCTGTACCCACTAAACCGACTGACGAATCACGTCAGTTTTTGTACTGTTCACATAGCTAGAGTGCATACTACAATAATATAATATGATCAGCCTTGCTACTGATCGTTCATTTTTTGCACCCATAACTAACCTTTGAACGGCTGTACCTACTAAACCGACTGACGGATCATGTCAGTTTTTGTTCTGTTCACTTAGCTACAGTGCATATTACAATAGTATCCTATGATCAGCCTTGTTGCTGATCGGCCGTTTTTTGCACACATAACTGACCTTTGAACGGCTGTATCTCCTAAACCGACTGATGAACCACGTCAGTTTTTGTACTGTTCACATAGCCTCAGTGCATATTACAATAGTATCATACGATCAGCCTTGCTGCTGATCGGCCATTTTTTGCACCCATAACTCGCCTTTGAACGGCTGTATCTCCTAAACCGACTGACGATATGCAAGCAGACCGACGTCAACCCCATCACAGAGATGCTCTACACCCTATAAACACTGAATCAGCCTTGCTGCTTATGGTTGCAAAAAGTACACTTATCTCTCGTAATATCTGTACCGTAAAATTATTTTCAAAACAATTATTGGGGAATGAAGGATAAGTGACGGAATGAAAATAGAAGGCATGCATTACTTCTTAGTTCATGTTAAAATTCATAAGTCAGTATTCAATGGTCTGCCCACGCAGCTAGTTTTTAATTAATCCAAAAATTCTTAAATCGAATCAACATCTTTTCACCTTCCAGTGGGCTACCAATGCAAAAGAGTAGTTAAAAGCTGCGGCATCGGTGAATGCCTCCTCAATTCGGTGCCCCTGGTACGATGGCTGCCGAAGTACAGCGTCAAGAGAGACCTGATAGGAGACCTGGTGGCTGGAGCTACTACAGCTGTCATGCATATACCTCAAGGTAAGCGGAAACTTCCTGACTGTGCCTTAAGTAATAAATCAGTTGGAGTTAGGAAAGACCTGACAGGTAGAAAAAAGAAATAACGGTATCTCTTAGGTGGGGAAAGGAGATGGATCATTATCATGTCAACCGAAAGACGCCCACTGCTGGGCAACAAGCAACAACTTTTATGACTACTAGAAACAATTTATCGTGTTATTAATAGAACTGTTTAATATCAGAGAGACGTTATAATCTATTAGCGTCCACTGCGTTAAGCGGAGCAGGCGCGTGTATGGTCTGTTTCTGGAAAATTGAAGAGAACTAACTACGTACCTAACGCGTTCATTCGTGCGCCAATAGTGTAATATTGGGCATTCTGGACCTAGGTGGTCTAGAATTCCCAATATTACACTACTGACGGACAGTCCGTTTTGGATCGAAAATGTTTTAAAGTAGAAAGGAACATCGGGCATGCATGAGTAAATGATGGAATTAAAGATATCTTTGTAATACTAAGCAATCTATATCACCGAAGTGACTGAAGGTGAACAGCGTGAGCATTTAATTTTATAAAAATGTATTTTATTCAATCATATTTTAATTATGCATGTACGATAATAAATTCTACTTTAAAACATTCTCAATTGAACGCTTTCCTAACGTGTTGTTTGTAATAATAGGTGGTCTAGAATGCCCAATATTACACTACTTCCGTCGCTTGATTTTATTAGAAACTATATACATATACACATATATATATATATATATATATATATATATATATACTATATGTGAAGCGCTAAAATCCTAAAATTAGTTTAATACTCGTAAAATATTATTAATTAATATTTTGTCTTGTTTCTAATGATATCGTAATATCGTTCCAGGTATGGCCTACGCCCTCCTAGCAGAAGTACCCCCAATAGTGGGACTATACATGGCGTTCTTCCCAGTGTTAATATACGTTATATTTGGAACATCACCCCATATATCCATGGGGACTTTCGCAGTAGCCTGTCTCATGGCTGGGAAGGTATGTCGATAGTCAATACATTCGTGTTGAATATAAGGCGCACATAAATAAATAAATATCTTGGACAATGTCACACAAATTATCTAGTCACATTTAAAGTACCAGAATCTAGCCTGGACTTGTATTATGATGACTAGACAACGATATAGAATACATACAACGTGTTAATGAATTAACGCAAAACTAGAAAGTAGTTTGTTTAGAATCGAGAGCAGAGTCGAATTATCATGGTTTCAACATAGGAAATTTTTTTCAAAATATATGAAAATTTTTTGCAAAATTTAAAATTTTCTGAACCCGATGTCAACCCACCGCACGGGTACACTCACCCTAATTACTACCAAAACAAGATTATAAAAATGTATCCATAAGTACGTTAGCGCTTTCATTCAGTGCTGAAATGATAACAAATCATCTTTGCCTCAAAACTTAAAATGCGAATAACTTTAAATTTTAACTATCAAAATAATGAAATTATTGTTTCAATCAAATTATTTTGTTATAAATCAGTTGGGGTGTATGAGGTTTTGCGTTAATTCATTAACACGTTGTATATAGATACAAACATCCATGACTCGGGTACAAATATTCATATTCATCATACAAATATTTGTCCCTTACGGGATTCGAACCCGCGACCCTCAGCACAGCAGGCAGGTTCACTACCGTCTGTGCTACATGGAGCTAATAAGTGACGGATTAAGAATAGTGTTGCTGAAATATCGATAGGCCATCGGTAGTATCGATCGATACTATCGATTATAAATAATGTTAGTGGCATTTTCCCAATTTTGTAGAAATATTGAAGTATGCATCAAATTCTAAACCGATTTTGTTATGTGTTTCAGTGTTCTTATGCCCGTGGACCAATTTTTAAACTGAGAGTATTTTATCCTGGTCGGACTTTTATCTTCGGATTGGACAAAAGTCGGATTCAATTCTTGGCTGGCCTTTTCGGACCGCAAATTTTAAAATGTTTTACATTAACTAGTTGTAGTAACTGCCTCCGTGGTCTAATGGTTAAGAGCATTGGCTCTCGATATGGAGGTCGTGGGTTCGATTCCCACGGGGGACACCTAGTGATATGTCACTTTGTGCGGTTTTCCCCAGTTGGTTAGGACATTGCAGGCTGAATCACCTGATTGTCTGAAAAGAAAAATGATTCCGTGCTTCGGATGGCACGATAAGCCGTTGGTCCCGGCTACTATCTCTGGTGGTGGTAGTCGTTACATAAAAACCACGTCAGAGGCTGTAAGGCGGTCTGAACAAACTCTGACACCAGGGCTCTGCCCACACGATAAGAAGAAGATTAACTAGTTTTTTTTTGCAGGTAGTAACACAATACTCGACACGACCTGAGCTGCCGCATCTATTTAATGAGACCGACTCAGAATTAGACATGGCAGGTAAACACTTCATTTTAAATGATTGGAGAATGCAATTTTATATTATATTTTATTTTAGATTAACTTCTGACATTTTCAGTGTCACGCATAAATATTCTTAATCTTTCTTTCTTCTTTCTATCCTTATTCTTTCATCTTACTATTTTCTTATCTTTTATTTCTCCTATTTTTTAATTCTTTTTTTACCTATTTTTTCTTTCTTTCTCTAGTTACTTTAATATTGTAAAATGCTGAAGTTTATCGACGTTGCGAGATATCGATATTTTTGCAGTAATTTTTTTTTATTTTTCTATTGTTTTCATTAAAGTTTTCATTTATCAATGACCCCTCTACGTGACTTCCAACAATGCGAAAAAATAATCTGTTCCATAGAAAACTCGTTCCAAAAGTCCCAAACTAAAAGTTGTACTATTTTGTTCACAGTGGAAGGACTGCATCCAGTGCAATATGCACCATTACAAGTTCTCAGCGTTGTCTGTTTGACGGTCGGCATATTTCAGGTAAGTTTTATTTCATTTTTAACCGACTTCAAAAAAAGGATGAGGTTCTCAATTCATCCGTATGTTTGTGTTTTTTAGAAGTTACCGCCGAGTTGATCCCATTTTGATTTGGTTAAAATGTGATAAAGCGTTGCGGAGACACAATAGAACTCCTCAAAAGTTGATAGTAAATCATCGGTGATTAAAGAAATTGCTATGTATCAATGTACCCTGTTGTCAAAATAATGCTAAAGCATGTTTGAGAAAAGTATTTTTTTCAGTTTGATGGTCTGATGCCCCCCTAAAGTATGTAACGTATTTCTCTTTACACTCTGTATTACCTTACAATATGTGCTAGCTAATTATGTAAAAAATCGTCTGTATGTTACAAGTGGGTGTAAAATCCATTATATTCTTCATGGCAGGTTCTGATGTGGATGCTCCGGCTGGGTGCGGTGTCGACACTACTGTCGGAGCCCCTGGTCTCCGGCTTCACGACGGCAGCCTCCTTCCACGTGCTGGCCTCCCAGCTGAAGGACCTTTTCGGAGTCAAGATCATCAAGCTGGGCAGCAACTATAAAGTTATTTTTGTGAGTTTTTCTTGTTTTTGTTGTGTAAGGAAAGGTATCGTTAACATTTATACCACATACTCTACCCATCAAAGTGAGCAACTTTTACTATGAGAGCAAACCGATAGGAGCAAAAAAAAAATCTGCTGTTCCATAATAAACTCCAATAATACTACTACTCGACTCAAATGTATGTGTGGGGAACTACTACAGATGTCCAGCACCCACAAGTTATAGCAAAGATGCCAACAGATGGCGATACCGTCGCTCACGGAAATAATGCTCCATACAAAGACAACGTTCATCCTAAATACGTAACTCGTAACCTACTACACATAAGGTTCACAATCGAATGCGAGACATAAATCGCGCAAGAGAAATAATCACAGAGATTCGATATAATTATACAACGTGTTAATGAATTAACGCAAAACTAGAAAGTAGTTTGTTTAGAATCGAGAGCAGAGTCGAATTATCATGGTTTCAACATAGGTAATTTTTTTCAAAATATTAAATAATTTGTAAGCAAAATTAAAAATTTTCTGAACCCGATGTCAACCCACCGCACGGGCACACTCACCCTACTTACTACCAAAACAAGATTATAAAAATGTATCCATGAGTACGTTAGCGCTTTCTTTCAGTGTTGAAATGATAACAAATCATTTTTGCCTCAAAACTTAAAATGCGAATAATTTTAAATTTTAATTATCAAAATAATTAAATTATTATTTCAATCTAATTATTTTGTTTTAAATCAGTTGGGGTTTATGAGGTTTTGCGCTAATTCATTAACACGTTGTATACAAGGTCCAACTAAGAACTGTTGGACCACGGCCGGTCCCCAGGCATCACACCTAGCCTGGCGGAAGTACTTCCCTTTTCAATGGAGGAACATTCCCAAGTAGCACCTCCATATATGCAACAGCAGATTTTTTTTTTGTTCCGGTCTGTTTGCTCCCTTTGTAAAAGTTGTTCAGTTTGATGGGTAGAGTATGCGGTAAGTATAAAGGTTAATGATACTTTTCCTTACACACTTAGGATGATACCTATGCTATGTTCAAGAATTCAAAATACCTATACTCCATTCCAGATAGGGGCGAAAAGAAGGTAAAAATGATTCTTTATAGTACACACTTTAAAGAAATTATGAATATTGTATCAAACAACAAAATGGGGATGTTGAAAGACCTAAAGAAGCAGTGGTGCGCACATGTGGTTCGCCTTTGTTTCAATGAAGCTTTTTTAAAGACTGTTATGAAAAAAATCCGTCAGGTGGCGCTAGTAGTAGCCATATTGACAATTCGAAAAAAAACATCTTTAAAAATTCTAAAAAATTGTACTAAAATTATGACGACTTCATTTAAATCGTTATGATCGTCATCGTATTATTAATGTATGAATAAATTTGTCTCTAAACTTGGAAATCTAGGAAAATACGTTTGGCAAGCATTAGTTTATTACTGTGGCAATTTTTTTTAACCGACTTCAAAAAAAGGAGGAGGTTCTATGTTCAGCTGTATGTTTTTTTTTAATGTATGTTCACCGATATTTTCGTCAATTATGAACCAATTTAAAAAATTCTTTTTTTACTCCCGAGGTGGTCCCATTTTTTTTAACCGACTTCAAAAAAAGGAGGAGGTTCTATGTTCGGCTGTATGTTTTTTTTTATGTATGTTCACCGGTGGTCCCATTTTAATTTTGTGAAGATCTAATGACGCGCTTCGAAGCTACAGTCGCCATCAGATATATCGTAGCATACAAGGTGTCCAAATGTTTCTGAGCCGTGCTAATTTTCATTAAATTATTTACAGTAAATGTTACCAATTATATCTAAACGTGTATTTTGTCATAAATATGTGAACAGCGAATTTTCAATAATTTCTTTACAATGTTATTTAAAATTAACATGTAAAACAACAGAGTAAGGTTTTTTATTCGAAACTGTTCAGATGTTTATGGCCACCATGACTGCGTCGATATATTTGATGTTCTAGGCGTTCCTATATTTTTGATTGGTTATGAGTAAAGAAATTATTGAAAATTAGAACTGCTTAGAAATATTTGACCGCCTTGTTTGCTACGATATATCTGCTGGTGACTGTACACAATAGAACTCCTCAAAAGTTGACAGCAAATAGTTTGCGATTGAACCATTTGCCTCGTTGCCCTTTGCGTATATAACTGATAGACGGAGAGCTGGCTACGAGTTTTCAAAATGATAAGGTGCAAGGACAATTTTTATGTAGATACCTTCCTTATTAGCTGAAAAGTACATTGCACTGACTGGCAGAAGTCTACCCCGGGGAGGGAAGCGGGGGCGGGCGGTCAAAGACGCCAATTTTTAATCAAAATAAAATCATTAGTGCAAGGCCGGAATTTCACGTAGTTATAGTTTTTAGTAGTAGAAATAGCGTAAAATTATTGGCAGAAGTCTAGGTCGGGGATAAAGCATCGGCAGAAGTCGATGAAGTTGTCAAAAATTATTGAAATTTTAATGATAAGGTGCACTTGTGCCAATTTGGTTTTTATATAATTGATGGCTTCAAATAGCTGTATACAAATTGGCAGAAGTCAAAATGGTGGCTAAGTATACGAAAAAATGACTTTTAATTGTGGCAGTTTTATACATTTTCTTATAACTTGTTCGACCAAGTATTGAAAATGTTATAGTATGTTACATATTTGTAATCTACTCACAAAGCCCTTTCATTTGATACCCCACATGTTTTAAAGAGAATTGTTTTCTTCTTTTTACTGCCATCTCTTCATGACGTCACAGTTTTGACCCCCACAGTCTGAGCGCATGTCATCTCATATATTTGTGTTCAGAATTTCATAAAATCACTGTGGTGGTATAAGTAAAGTACAGTTTTTGGTCAAGAGATCACCGAGCCTCCAGTGCCCTCAATGTTATTTTTTTACTTTCTAGATAATTAAACATAATTTTCAAAAAACAAGAATGTTTCATTACAGTCATTGTTGGTTTTCGATTAATCCAAACTTTACAGACTGCTATGTTGTTTGTTTGCTGTTACTACTTATAAAAAACACCGATGAGATGAGATGACATGCGCTCAGACTGTGGGGGTCGAAACTGTGACGTCATGAAGAGATGGCAGTAAAAAGAAGAAAACAATTCTCTTTGAAACATACCATGTGGGGTATCAAATGAAAGGACTTTGTGAGTAGATTACAAATATGTAACATACTATAACATTTTCAATACTTGGTCGAACAAATTATAAGAAAATGTACAAAAATGCCACAATTAAAAGTCATTTTTTCGTATACTTAGCCACCATTTTGACTTCTGCCAATTTGTTATATGGCTATTTGAAGCCATCAATTATATAAAAACGAAATTGGCAGAAGTGCACCTTATCATTAAAATTTCAATAATTTTTGACAACTTCATCGACTTCTGCCGATGCTTTATCCCCGACCTGGACTTCTGCCATTAATTTTACGCTATTTCTACTACTAAAAACTATAACTACACAAAATTTCAGCCTTGCACTAATGATTTTATTTTGATTAAAAATTGGCATCTTTGACCGCCCGCCCCCGCTTCCCTCCCCGGGGTAGACTTCTGCCAGTCAGTGCAATGTACTTTTCAGCTAGTAAGGAAGGTATCTACATAAAAATTGTCCTTGCACCTTATCATTTTGAAAACTCGTAGCCAGCTCTTAGTCCATGATATCTGAATCGAACAAACATATTTAATCACTGAAAGTTATGAAATAAATTTTTTTTAATAAAAAAAGTAAAAACCGACTTCAAAAGTAAAAAAGTAAGAAATAATATTTCAGCCTATGACTTTTACGTTCAAATCGTTTCTTCGTCTATGGTTCAAATCTATAAGGAAATTAATTTGTTTTATTTTTTACTTTTGAAGTCAGTTTTTACTTTTTTTGTAAAAAAAATTTGTTTACCAAAACGCCTCATTGATATAATCAAAGAACATTATAAGGGGGTTTAGAAATGCAAAGTAGCGCTTTTGCTTAGGAGACGACGGTCACAACGTATCTTCCCACTCACGCTGCTACAACTACTTATGCCCTCTCGCTCGCACCACGCCGCGCACCTTATGCAAATCATTGCATAACCGTGTGGCACGCGTTCCGTGCCTAATTTGCACTTCTAACTTCTCTTAGGCGGTGTCCTATTGCCATCGCACGCGCGATGGTGCGATGCGATCTCATCGCGCGATGAAACCGATCGCGCGATCAAAAAACGTGTGTCCTAATTTGGTGCGATGCGATCGATCACCCTCCCTTGCTTCGTGTACCTGCACTCAGCGGGACCCCGTGTCCTAGAACGATGCGAGTATGTATGGGATTTAGTTCCGAATTTGTTCTATCGAATTCAATTAGAAATAAAAAAAAAACCGTCAAAATGGAAGAATTAGATCCAGAGCCACCAACGGTCTAGGGCCTAAACGTATAGGAAAGCTGGATTCAGTCTAGCTCGAAAATAGACGCCGAAGTACATCATTTAGCCTCGGTCTTATGACTCAAAGCGGTCACTGATTTTTTTACAGCGGTAAGACAATCGCGAAAAAGTGGGGTCTGATGGAGAACCAATGTATCATCTTACTGGCTGGAAAAAGTGTTAAGTTCGTATCTATGATTTATTATGATTTGTTAGCGGTGGTGGTATTGTCAAAAAAATGGAAGATGGTTTTGTTTTGAAAGTAAAATGTAGAAATGAAGAAAATAAAAGTTTAAGTTGATAAAATATTTTTATTAAACGAAGCACCTCACCAATAGTGGTAGCAGAAGCGTGGTTTACTGAAATTTATACCTGCGGGAAAATAAGATTAATTAGGATTAAAAAGACGAAAGATGGCGGAAGCAATAATAAAGGCGAATATAAAACAGTTCGACGGAACAAATTTTTCAACGTGGTTATTTCGAATTAAAAGCTGGTTAAATGAAAATGATTGTCTGGGGGCAATCGAAGACAAATTGTTTGCAAGCCTTCCGGAAAACAAGAAGTTGGAGGTGAAAGCAAAAAATATCGTAATTAGTGGAATAGCAGATACACATTTAGAATATATTAAAAATGAAGACACAGCATATAGAATGATACAAAATTTAGAAGCGAATTTTACTAAGAAAAGCACAAGGGGAAAAATTTATCTAAGACGGAATTTGAGTGAGATGAGATTTGATGAACGAACCTCCATGATGAAACACCTTATAGAAATGGAGGAGATTTTTTCACAGCTTAAAGATGCTGGGTCTACACTCACAGAAGAAGAAAAGGTCAATTATGTGTTGCTGTCGATGCCTAAAACGTACGAAATGGTCGTAACAACTCTAGAAATGATAGAAAACTTGAAGTTGGATTTTGTAAAGGATAGACTTCTTGGAGAAGAAGAGAAACGTCAAAAGGATAATCGGAACTATGGCGGACTGGACAATGCTGCCTTTCTATGTTATAAATGTAACTTACCCGGACATAAACAATTTGAATGTAAGCGTCAACCATCAGGAAGAGGAGTTCGAGGAGGATTTTCAGGTCGAGGCCACCAGATATCATCTAGAGGATATGGTGATAATAATCAAGGATTTATAAGAGGAACAGGGTCGTCAGGATACCAAGGACAATCGAGAGGAAGGTATGCCGCCGGAGCAAGACGAGGACGCGGATGGAACTTTGGACGAGGAGCAGGATGGAGTAATGGAAGAGAATATGGTAGAGGAGATTTCAATACATTTTCAGCAGAGACAGATGATATTGGATTTACCGACGATACAGGTGAGGTACACGCAGAGACGGGTGACATTGGAATTGCCGACAATACAGGTGAGGTGCACAACTGTTATGAAAGTAATAAATTAGTATGGTGTGTAGACTCTGGGTCATCGGACCACCTTACAAACAGAAAGGACTTATTTACGGAGTATGTGGACTTTAAAATACCTAAAAACATTGAGGCTGCTAAAAGTGGTGTTACATTGAAAGCAGTGGGAATTGGAAATATAAAAGTGAAATGTTTTGTTGGTAAGAGATCTACGGACTGTACTATTAAAAATGTTTTCTATGTACCGGACTTGAGAAGGAATTTATTGTCAGTGTCAAAATTGGAAAGTAACGGTAAAAGAGTAGAATTTTGAAACGGGAAAGTTAGGGTTTATCACGCGAATTACTTATTAATGATTGGAAATAATGAAGGGTCATTGTATACGATTGAAATGCAATTGAACAATACAAATTGTAATTTTGTATCTAGTAATGATGAGGTCATACAGCTGTGGCACAGGCGGTTTGGTCATTTGGGGTTAAGAAGCTTGAGTACATTGACACACAAAAATTTAGTAGAAGGATTAAATGATTTAAAAGGTTTACCAATCAATGAAAATGCACTATGTGAGCCTTGTGTGCTAGGAAAAATGACTAGGCAACCGTTCAATAGAATCGGGTATAGAGCGAAGTCTCCATTAGAGCTAGTTCACACTGATGTATGTGGTCCCATAACTCCTATAACTAGGGAAGGATATCGATATTTTCTAACATTTATAGACGATTATACACATTTTACTATGATATATCTTTTAAAAGAAAAGTCTGAAGTATTTGAATGTTTCAAAACTTATTATTATTATGTTACAAATTATTTTAACACGAACTTACGTAAACTCAGAGCTGATAATGGAGGTGAGTATACTTCTGGGGAAATTCAGAGATTCTGTAATTATGAGGGAATACGTCTTCAATACACTGTTCCATACAATCCTGAAATGAACGGTGTCGCAGAAAGAATGAACCGAACAATCATGGACAAGGCGAGGACAATTTTATCTGAATCAGGGTTAGGAAAAGAATTCTGGGGAGATGCGGTATTGTACTCTGCATACGTTACTAACAGGAGCCCAACAGTAGGAAAGGAATAGACACCATGTGAATTATGGACCGGACGGAAACCAGATGTGTCATTTATGCGAGTATTTGGAAGTATCGCATACAATCATGTACCTAAGCAGTTGAGGCAAAAACTTGACAATCCAGGGAAAAGAATGATTATGATTGGATATTGCACTTCAGGATATAAATTATATGACGAAGAGAATCAAAGGACTTTAGTGGGTAGGAATGTCATATTTGATGAAAGAAGAAACATGGATAAGAATATAATCTACGTACCAGAACAGGGAAATGAAAAAGAAAGTGAAGAAGGTGAAAATAAAAGAGAGAGAGAAAGTACAAGAAAAGAAGATAATTCGAGAGAAAATTCAAGAAAGACACAAGAACATGAAGATGAAGAAATTGAAGAAAAGATTAAAGAGACTCCCAAAAAGAAACAAGTTGGAAATAAAGAAGAGAATACGGAAACAGGGAGAGGCAGGAGACATAAAAGATTACCAAAGAGGTTTGAAGATTATGAAATAGATCTAAGTGATGATGAAGAGTGTTTGTTTGCATATATGACAAGTCATGAGAATGTTCCTATCAGTTTTGAAGAAATAGAACAAAGAGAAGATAAAAAACAGTGGGAAAAAGCAGTAAAAGAAGAATTAAAAGTTATAGAAGAGAGTAAAACTTGGAAAATTGTACCTAAACCAGAAAATGAAAAGTTGATTGACTGCAAATGGATATTTACCAGAAAAGAAGTAGGAAATGAAGAAATTTATAAAGCAAGGTTGGTAGTTCGTGGATTTAAGCAGAAGGATAAATTAGAAGATATTTATTCACCAGTTCTGAAACTCCAAACATTGAGAACTTTGTTATCAGTTGCTGCACATAAGGATTTTCATATAAGCCAAATGGATGTTAAAGGGGCTTTCTTATATGGAGATATTAAAGAAGATGTTTATCTTCAACCACCAGAGGGATTAGAGATTCCAGAAGGTTATGTGTTGAAACTTACCAAGTCATTATACGGATTGAAGAAATCACCAAAGTATTGGTATGAAAAATTCCATGATACAATTACAGGATATGGTTTTAAAAGATCACAAAATGATTACTGCTTATATACAAAGGGAGAGTTATATTTATTATTATATGTCGACGATATACTCATTATGGGAAAAGATTTACAGGAAAACGAAAAGGTTAAACAATTTTTATGCACCAAATTCAGAATGAAAGATTTAGGTTGTGATAATTTAACTTATTTAGGAATTTCGATTAACAAGATGCCAGGGGAGGTTCATATAAATCAGACTAAGTATTTAAATGGCGTTTTACGTAAATATAACATGCAAGATTGTAAGGGTTGCGATACACCAATGGATCCAAATTTTGTTTTGAGTATTGAACTCAGTGAAATTGATTTCAATTGGGAATACAAGTGTAGATCATTGATTGGATCCTTAATGTATACTATGATAGGTTCAAGACCTGATATTGCGACTGCCGTATGTTACCTCAGTAGATTTCAATCTCAACCATGCGAAAAATTATACAAAGCTTTGAAAAGGATTTTGAGATATGTTAAGCAAACTGTAAGCTATTCTTTAATTTATAAGAAAAGTGATTGTAAACCAGATTTTGTTTTGATGGGTTATGCAGATGCTGACTTTGCGAGAGATGAAACAGATAGGAAGTCAACTTCTGGCTACTTATTCAAGTTATTTGATAACACTGTAATTTGGAGATCTAAAAAACAGTCAACGGTTTCTCTTAGTACAACTGAAGCAGAATTAATTTCACTATGTGAGGCTTCTATGGAAGCTTGTTGGTTGATGAAAATGTTATCAGACTTAAATATAAAGATTGAAAATGTCGTTATTTTTGAAGATAATTCTAGCACTATTAAGACAGTTAATAATCCAGATCAAAAGCGGTTGAAGCATCTTGATGTAAAATTTAATTTTATAAAGCAGAAAGTTGAAGAGGGATCTATTATTGTAAAGTATATTTCAACAACGGAGCAAATAGCTGATATTTTGACAAAACCTTTGCCTAAGATAAAGTTTTTAAACTGTGTTAAGTGGATAGGTATGTATTGAAAGATGAAACATTGAGGGAGAGTGATGGAGAACCAATGTATCATCTTACTGGCTGGAAAAAGTGTTAAGTTCGTATCTATGATTTATTATGATTTGTTAGCGGTGGTGGTATTGTCAAAAAAATGGAAGATGGTTTTGTTTTGAAAGTAAAATGTAGAAATGAAGAAAATAAAAGTTTAAGTTGATAAAATATTTTTATTAAACGAAGCACCTCACCAATAGGGTCTGGGCCTAAATATATAGGAAACGAACTAGTTGCATTTTAAGAAAGAGCCCTCTTAGGAGAACACCACAGCAGATTTAGTTATTCTCAAATCGGTCACCGTTCAAAATCAGAGTGGGGTTGAAAATAAAAAAAAAATAGGTCTTGGGCCTAAACATATAGGAAATGTGAAACCAACTTGGATCGAAAGAACACACTTTACCCGTCACGAAAAACCCGGTCTTACATGGCGGATCGGTCACCTTTCCAGAATCAGACCACTTTTATAATATAACAAAAATGACAGATATCTCGACAATGGTAAGTGATAGAAAAAAATTTGTTATGAACAAAATTGTTGGAAATTTAATGGTCTTCACGTTTGTAATAACTTTGTTTACAATCCTATGCATAGGAGACGAGATATTTGTAAAAACTGAATAATTAAAATAGTAACAGACAGATATATCGACAACGGTTGATGATAGGAAAAGTTTTTGAAAAATAAAATTGTAGATAATGTTATGTTCTACAAGTTTTGTAACAACTTTGTTCACGATTTGATGCATACGAAACGAGATATTTGCAAAAAATTATTAATTAAAATAGTAATAGACAGATATCTCGACAACGGTTCATGATCGAAAAAGTTTGTCTGAAAAACAATTGTAGACAATGTTATGTTTTACAAGTTTTGTTCTAACTTTGCTCACGATTTGATGCATACGAAACGAGATATTTGCAAAAACGAATTAATTAAAATAGTAATAGACAGATATCTCGAAAATTGTTGATGACAGGAATAGTTATTGTAAATAATGTTATGTTCTACAAGTTTTGTAACAACTTTATTCACGATTTGATGCATAGGAAACGAGATATTTGCAAAAAATTATTAATAAAAATAGTAATAGACAGATATCTCGACAACGGTTGATGATAGAAAAAGCTTCTTAGAGATACAATTATAGACAATGTTATGTTCTACAAGTTTTGTTACAACCTTGTTCACGATTTGATGCATACGAAACGAGATATTTGCAAAAAAATATTATTTAAAATAGTAATAGACAGATGTCTAGAAAATTGTTGATGATAGAAAAAGTTTCTTAAAAATACAATTATAGACAATGTTATGTTCTACAAGTTTTGTTACAACTTTGTTCACGATTTGATGCATACGAAAAGAGATATTTGCAAAAACGAATTAATAAAATAGTAATAGACAGATATCTCGAAAATTGTTGATGATAGGAATAGTTTGTGTAGCATAGAATTGTAGATAATGTTATGTACTACAAGTTTTGTTCTAACTTTGTTCACGATTTGATGCATATGAAACGAGATATTTGCAAAAAATAATTTATCAAAATAGTAATAGACAGATATCTTGACAACGGTTGATGATAGAAAAAGTTTGTCCAGGATACAATTGTAGACAATGTTATGTTCTACTTATGTCCTTACTTGTACAACAGTGGTTGATTACTTTAATAAAACCACTTGAGTTTAATTATTAAGGCCAAAGGTTTTATTTCTCACCTTTATCAAACTTCCATAAAACAAAATATTAATTTTCTTATAGATTCGAACGTAAAAGTCAAACTGAAATATTATTTTTAACTTTTTTACTTTGAAGTCGGTTTTTATTTTTTTTGTTATTGAAACTCGAATTCTAGTCGTAAAGACCAAAAAAAATCTTTGCCTATGCCATTCTCCCATTTTGACGGAACACATTTTATTTCTAATTGGATTCGATAGAACAAATTCTAATCAAATTAAAGATTGAAAAATTCAGTCTCGAGCGGGACTTGAACCCGCGCCCTTCCAAACCGGGGAAGTGCGTTATCCAATGGCTGTAATATGTTTAAAATCAATAATATTTGAAATTAGAACAAATTCTATAGAACAAGTTCTAGGACACGGGGTCCCGCCGAGTGTAGGTACACCCTTGATCGAAATTAGGACATTCAGTACTGATTCCTATGTTTGATCGCACGATCGTGCATCGAATATAGAACAATTCGATCGCATCGCATGATCGCGCGATCGAAATTAGGACATTCAGTACTGATTCCTATGTTTGATCGCACGATCGCACGATCATTTTCATCGGACGGACGCATGATCGCGCGTGCGATGGCAATAGGACAGCGCCTTATAATGTTCTGTGTATATAATCGTCACGAGATAATGATGACAATTAGGCGACAGACTACAGAAGACTAATAGGTTTTTATTCACACACGCTGGACGCAAGACGGAGCGTCATACGGCAGCCCGTCATTTGTGAAGCAAGGAGTTGAATGAAACCGCACGTAGGAGCATACACGGTGACGCATTGCCACTGCGTCAATTCAGCAGCCGTCACCGCGGCGACGTCGCATAGTATGGCACACGGGTGATGCAGTGACGTGCGTAATGTTGCCAGCAGATAAACCATAAAATGACCTAAAGCTCTGCATTTTCGATTAAAATTATGAAACATTGTAAAATATTGTAAACTAATTGCTGCAGGAAAATAAATAATGTAGTTTCTGATCAATCGCAAATTTAAATATACTTATTAGAAAAATGTATGGTTTCTCCGATCTTCGAACACGAATCTAAAGTCAGAAATTCAGAAAAGTGGCCGCCATCTTGAACTTTTTTGTTTTTCAACCGATTGCTCCCGAAATCGATATCTGAAGTGCGATTTTTGAAAATCATACGAGTGACTTGGCAGTAGAAAATGTCAAAATTACTATGGAGATTATGCATCTTTCTACTGCCAAGTCGCTCGTATGATTTTCAAAAATCGCACTTCTGGGGTTTTCTGCGATTTCCGAACACGAATCTAAAGTCAGAAATTCGGAAAAGTGGCCGCCATCTTGAACTTTTTGTTTTTGGATCGATTGGTTCCAAAATCGATATCTGGGGGTTTCTGCCATCTCCAAACGCGACTATGAAGTCAAAAATTCAAAAAAGTGGCCGCCATATTGAACTTTTTTGTTTTTCAATCTATTACTTCCAAAATCGATATCTGGGGGTTTCTGCGATCTCCGAACTTGAATCTAAAGTCAGAAATTCGGAAAAGTGGCCGCCATCTTGAACTTTTTTGTTTTTCAACCGATTGGTTCCAAAATCGATATCTGGGGGTTTTTGCGTACTCGTTAAATACGTCTTCAAAATCGATTGTCAGCGCGGTTTATTAATACGGAATAACGGACATTAGTGAGCACCGGTGGCGTAGCGTGGGTGTCTATCCCCCGGAGCACAGACCGATTTTGCTGCCTCCTTATCTTTATAAGAAGACCTACGTTAAACATAAAGGAGAGACCGAAGCGACCGAAGGCTGCTCGAAATTTTTAGCACAACCTGTTCGGGTTGTGGTCAGACATCTTCAGGTCTTTTGGTTTTGGTTTGGTGGGGTTGGTTATCCATTCAAAAATAGACTTTACTCTGCTCTACGAATTGGTTATACAGGTTGTTTATGGTAAGTAGTTGCATTACTAAAAGGGGTGATTGTACTCATGATACTTAACAATTTTACCTAAGAAACCTAAACAAAATTCATAAAAATTTTTTTAGTCTTCCTATAGTAAATGCAAGCAGCTGATCCAACATTTGTATGAAAAGTTGAAATTTTCATACAAACGTTAGATCAGCTGACTGAATTTTGCGGATTTCCTATAGGTTTCTTCAGAAACGTATTTCAGTGTCATGGGTACAATCACAACTTAAAGTAATGCAACTGTTTACCCTAACACCCTGTGGTTCAGTTAGAGCTCAATCAATTAATATTTTTGCCACCTCTGCTAAAGTGCCGCCCGATGCCCGGGGCATTTGCCCCCCTCGCTATGCTACTAGTGAGCACATACATAACAGACGTTTTCATATTTTTCCATCAACTCCGATAGTGTGAACTAAAATGTGCCTAAGTATGTGAGTATACCCGGTGACAGCGTTTTAGTTCTAATAAATGCCAGTGCGCTACAGACTATTGGCTGCTTCACTCGCTATCCCTAATTCTTATATTCATCAGTCATCAAACACTGACATGTGTTTCGAATTTTTTATAAAATGATCACGGTCTGAAAAGGTTTCGTAGCCCTGCTTCTGTGATCTTCTTTTTTTCGTCTTTAATAAAAATGGAGTATAGTCAGTGTTATTCTTTGTTTAAAATGTAGATTCAAATTATTTATTAAAAAATGTACACTGATCTGAAATAATTGAACTCTTTGTGTGATACATAAAATAAATAAATAAATAACGCTCACAGACACATACATTGTAATGATCCCAAGTAAGCCTTAGGCTTTTTGTTATGGGAATCATACAACAACGGCACAAACATATAACATCTATGACCGAACCGGGATTCGAACCCAGGACCCTGGTTTGGCAGTCCGGCATGGCAACCATTACACCAACCGGGTCGTCATAGCACACAAAGAGTTCAATTATTTCAGATCAGTGTATTTAAAGCCAATCTTTTAATCTTTTCGTCAATTTAAAGCCAAGCTTAATAAATAAAAAAAAATAATAGTAAATAAATAAAAATAAAAAAATAAAGCCAAGATAGGCTACTTTGGCGTTACAAGAAGAGCACATCAACGAAGTTCTCAAAATCAACAGACATAATCAGTCGCTGTGGTGGAACACGGCCATGAAGCATCACCTACTGTTGACGACGACTAATGTAGCAAAACACGCTCCCAAGGGATTCACATATCCATATGAGTTCTCTATGGGCTATCTCATCGTATTATATTGAGGTGATTATGGCATATGAAACAGTCTACCCCCTTCATGATTGACTTGTCGCACTGATTACAATGTACTGCAATGTATATATATGTAATGCATGCAGTGGCGTAGCATGGGTTTCTGCCGCCCGGGGCAAAAACTGATTTTGCCGCCCCCTTAAGACAAAAAACCAACTTACTCACACAAAAAATAACGGAGCGAGCATAGCTAGCTCGAAATTTTTTTGATTTATTCAGGTTTGATTTACCCATGCAAAAATATGAACTTAGAGCGAGTGAAGTGAGCTCGACTTTTTCTCCTCAAAACGAATCGGTTAGAGCCAGAGCTTTTTACGTACAAAACATGTGCAAAGTAACCAAGTAAAAGATATGGATTGAGCGAAGAAAGCTCGAAATTTTTAGCACCACTTCATAGGTGTGGTCAGAGCTCTTTAGGATTATGGTAATTAAATTGCATAGTAATTAAATTCGAAAATTATATATATTATATTTTTCCCGAATTTGCCGCCCCTGTTAAAGTGCGGCACGGGGCATGCCCCCCCCCCTGCCCCCCCCCCCCCTCGCTACGCTACTGACTGCATGGATTCATTAACTGTGGTAACAAGTGTCGCGGGGTATGGATTTTTATGTCGGCGTGAGTGGTCGCTTAGTCCGATACTTCCGATTGATAGGATGACGAGGATACTGTTGGAGTAACTAATATCTTGAAATTTGTTTCAGACAGTGATAGAGGTGGGCAAAAACCTACCTAATCTCAACTGGGCAGCGTTCACAATATCTGTTATAGCGTGCACAACTATAGCGCTCAACAACGAAGTACTTAAGGTTTGTGTCACACACACCCACACCCACAGACATACACACACACAAGAAACCAAGACCCTAAAAGATGTTGGTACCCAGATAGAATAGTCTGTGCTAAACCTGGGACCAAAGACCCTACTATCTTTCTGTCGCCCCAAAGCGTCATTCGCTAAAGCAAACAATATATTCCGAGAAATAAGTGTACTTTTTGCAACCATCAGCAGCAAGGCTGATTCATTGTTTATGGGTTGTAGAGCATTTTATGATGGGGATGGACCAGGTCTGCCTGCATAACTTTACGATCAGCCGTGCAGCTGATCGTAAATTTTTCACAGACCTTTAATCATCAGTAACTCCTAAACCGACTGGAGTTATGCAGGCAGACCTGGTCCATCCCCATCACAGAGATGCTGTACACCCCATAAACACTGAATCAGCCTTGCTGCTGATGGTTGCAAAAAGTACACTTATCTCTTATACTAATATTGCTTGCTGGTGCCGCCCACACACCGCAGTCCGAAGGTAGATTCAATAGACCTACGGCGTGCAGTGCATGCAGACATTGCAGGTCCAATTACTGTATAAATTAATAATATTATAATTATTGCAGCCATGGGTCAGCAAAAGGAGCCGAGTCCCAGTGCCCATAGAGTTACTAGCGATAGTAATAGGAACCCTGGTATCCAGGTTTGGTGCCCTGAAGCAACAGTTCGGCATCAGTCTAGTTGGGAACATACCTACTGGGTAAGTAGCTAGGGTATTTATGTTGTTATTCAACTGTATGTATAAGAACAGTATTAGGTACCATAGTGTAAAGAAAAAAATGGTGAAGCTCAGCGGTCGCGGCAGGCCAATCGTGCGGGGCGTGCGGGGGCCGGGAGGAGTGCTTTCGGGCCCGCGCTGCCTGCGCGCGTACCCTAACAGCGAATTGAGTTAGGGTACGCTCGTCCCCCGCCGTACCCCGCACGCCACGCGGGCATAGACCCGCCGCGACCGCTGAGCTTCATCACTATTTTATTTACACTATGGTATTACTATAAGGCTTACATTAGGGCAACGCTCTTGGTGGCGGGCGATGCCGCCGCCCTCTGCCCTCCGCAAGGCCCCCTACGTTGCTCTGCGCTAGTACATCCATTGCCGTACTGTAAGGACTATATAGTTATGCTGTGGTAGATATAAGTATGCAGAAGATAATTAGACATAATTATCTAGCGCAGGTGAAGGAAAAGGTTGATGTCATGTCGTATCAGGGACTCGAGGAACTGGCGGAAAAGAGACAGGATTGACGAATAATCCACTGACAAGAGCGCAGCTAAATGAGATGATTATGACGTTAGCACTGTGATGACTGTGATGGTATAATTCTCACGTCTATATGGAGGACTAACTTTTGCCCGCGACATCGTCCATCCATCGTGAATTTTAATGAACTTCAACACAACCCTTTTGGAGTTGATTTTCAAAAAATCCTTTTTTGGTACTCACTACTCACCAACCTCTCTAGAATATTTATTTAAAATGTTTCTGCCGTTGTCTATCACCTTAGTCTTAGTCTATCACTATCAGTCAGTCATTCAGTCACGGAATTTATTTCTAAGTAAAGATATATAGATAGATAAGCCTGTGCCCCATTTTAGTGAGAAAGTATAGAAGTATCATTGTGTGTTGTGTACTACAGACACTTATCATCATCATCAGCCATTACTGCCTATATCACAGATCACAAAAACATATCTATGGCCTATATACATAAAGGTTACGGTGTGATCTGTGGTTACGGTCTTTTCTCTCACGAATAAGCTTGAGTGAATCAGCCATAAGTGCCGATGGATGAACTTTATATTAAAACAAATCTTGCAGACTGCCAGTGCCTCAAGTCCCACCAGTGGAGCTGATCCCAACAGTGGCCTTGGACGCGTTCACCATTACGATGGTGACGTATACGATATCCATGTCGATGGCGCTGATCTTCGCTTCCAAGGACAAGTACGAGATCGATGCTAACCAGGAACTGCTGGCACTGGTGAGATTTATCTTCAATCATTGAGCTATTCTGTACTGTACATAATATCTCCTTACTTCGGCTTACTTTCTGCCGACTCAGTAGGTTTATAAAATACGAGCATTTACCCGCGACTTCGTCCGCATAAATTATATACCAGATTTTAAGTCAGATCATAAGCTATCAAACAAAAAAGTTTCATCATAATCGGTTCAGTAGTTTTTGCGTGATGCTCGAACAAACAAACACACAAACAAACAAACAGACAGACAAAAAATCCAATCAAAGTGATTTGGAATCAGGGACATCTAAAAACCATATCGTAATCTTTTTTTGGATCTTCAATGTACAGACACACTTCTGTTACAGTTTTATAATAGTTTAGATTAGATTGGTTTCCTCTTGACCTCAATCTAGTCTTCAGGACAAAGATGGGGTCGAAGATGTAGCGAGCTAACCCAGAAGAAGCCTATTCACTCGTACTTTAAAGGAATTCGGGTTGTAAGTACTCGGAAATACTGACGCAGGCAGAGCATTCCACTCCTTGGTTGTGCGCATTATAAAAGATTCTGAAAGGAGCTTAGTGCGAATATGTGGAATTCCAACCAAGTAGGGGTGATATCCCGCGGTGCGCCTGGATGTCCGATATTAGAATGGGGAAGGGGGAATGAGCTCATGCAGCTCTTGGGCACAGTCACCGAAGTACACTCTGTAGAAGACCGACAAGCAGGCCTGCGACTGCCGACTGCGGCGGTGGGCTAGGCTATGAAGCTTGGTCTCCACCAGCTTACTGTCGCCAATGAGCCTCCTGGCTCTGCGTTCAACTGAGTCAAGTGTGGCTTGTTGACACATTGTAGTCATTGCAGATTTTCAATGTATCGGGTTACTGCGGATTTGTTTTTATAATGTTTGTAGTTAGTATCTTTAAAACCGCCAAAAGTGGCTACTTTTTGCGGTTTTAACGATAATAGTTACAAGCATAAAACATGTTAATAAACAGGTAATGTTTCGATAAATTGAAAGCCAATCAGGACTACAATGTGACATTCTTATTTTTTGGAAATGTTGTTTAATTGTTTAGAAATAAAACAAATACGATTGAAGGCAGCACAATAGGCTCGGTACCAATAAAAGATTTATTTTCCGTTTCAGGGTGCGAGCAACGTGTTTGCATCGTTCTTCAGCTGCGCCCCATTCTGTGCCAGTTTATCACGATCATACATTCAGTATCAGGTAAACAAATTGCTATTAGTGCTTCTACGCGTGATACGTGAGGACTGACTGTGGTTCAAAGCATACATTACTCTACGTGCAGGGCCGATTTCAGACGATTTTGACACGGAAATGGTGGGTTCGATTCCCACGGGGGACACCTAGTTATATGTCACTTTGTGCGTTTTTCTCCAGTTGGTTAGTACATTTCAGGCTGAATCACGATTGTCTGAAAAGAAAGACGATTTCGTGCTTCGGATGGCACGTTAAGCCGTTGGTCCCGGCTACTATCTCTCTACTATCTCTTCAATGCCCACACGATAAGAAGAATAAGTGTCAATACGCGCACAGATCGAATAAGTCTCTCATGTCGGCAGGCAGGTAGTAAGACGGGTGTGACGTCAGTGATAAGCGCGATGCTGATCCTGTGCGTGCTGCTGTGGATAGGGCCGTTCTTCGAGGACCTGCCGCGGTGTGTGCTCGCCTCCATCATCGTGGTTTCCCTCAAGGGCATGTTCATGCAGGTCAAGGAACTCGCCAAGTAAGATGCGTTATTCTATATCTTAACTAAGTATTATAAAACTGTAACGGAAGTGTGTCTGTACATTGAAGATATTTACAAAAAAAGTTATGATATGGTTTTTAGATGTCCCTGATTCCAAATTACCAATTTTTGAATTTCTGTCTGTTTGATTATTTGTTTGTGTGGTTTGTTTGTTTGGTCGAGCATCAAGCAAAAACTACTGAACCGATTTTGATGAAACTTTTTTTGTTGTTTGGTTTCATAGGTTTCCATGTTGAATGCTCTATCAATATTAATTCTCTTATTATTTTATATTGCAGATTCTGGAAGCTGAGTCGATTGGACGCAGTCGTATGGCTGGTCACTTTCCTGACCACTATGTTGATTAACATTGATATCGGGTAAGTTTTTCTGAAATAAATGTCCTCAATTTTTTAAAGCAATGTCAAAAGTTTTCTCTTTTATTTTGTTGACGACTTAGCTTTAATTGGGTTTTTAAAGATTTAAAAACAGTACTATTTATATCTATTCTATACATATATATAATAAAATTTTAATGGCATGGATGTTCATTGGAGATTTTTACAAAAAAAAATTAAAATCTTTGTCTGTTTATCTGTTTGTTTGTGCACGCATCACTTGAAAACTACTGAACCGATTTGTATGGGGGTTTCACAGAAGCAAAGCTTTTTTTTATTGCAATCGGTTTATCCAATCAAAAGTTGTGAGTATTTAAAGTCAGTGATCTGGAGTGCGATTTTTGAATCTCATTCGGTGAGTTCAACAGTTGAAAATGTCAAAATTACTGTGGAAATATATGCATCTTTCTACTGCTGATTTGACTTTCAAAAATCATACTTCAGGAGTGCGATTTTTGAAAGTCAAATCAGCAGTAGAAAGATGCGTATCTCCATAGTAATTTTGACATTTTCAACTGCTGTAATGGAGTCGCGGGCGCCGCTATTCTAAAATAATTATTCCACCGATTTTGATGGGACATTTTGCCTATCATTCTTTTACAATTGCCAACATTTCATTTTAAGAAAGGTACCAAAATTAGAAAACCATTTGGAGATTATGTGATTCAAAGCTTATATCAAAATTATCAGATTTTTCTATCCATTATTTCTCGAGTTATTTGAAAAATACTGAAAAATAAAATAGAGGTTGAATGAGATTTTATTCCTTTGCCTGCTTCTATTGTATTCGACAGTTTTTATTTTTAATTTTATTGTGGCCAAGGTATTATAGCCGATCATCCAACGTTTTTCAGGAAATACAAAAGTAAATTAAAAATAGAAATATCGGTCAAAAATTTATCGGAAAAATACGTAACCTATTTTTATATTTTTCATTAAAAATAGGTGGTTAAAAAAATGTAATGTCAATTTGATTGCAGACTCGGTGCCGGCCTGCTAGCTAGTGTGGGCGCGCTGTTTTGTCGATCACAGAAACCCTACACGTGTCTGCTAGGTCGAGTGCTCAACACTGACCTCTATTTGGACATCAAGAGGTATCGAGCTGTAAGTATTATTTAACGGTGAAGAAAAACATCTTGAGGAAACCTGCATACGCTGAAGAAGAAATTCTGATGCGTATGTGAAGTCTACCAATCCGCATTGGGCAAGCGTGGCAGACCGACGCCCATACACCCTCCCTGAGAGCATGCCTGTGCCCTGCAGTGGGACGTATACAGGCTGATGATGATTTGTGTCATAGTACATCATGCCCCATTATTAGGGTTCCGTACCCAAAGGGTGAAAACGGGACCCTATTACTAAGCCTACGTTGTCCGTCCGTCCGTCTGTCTGTCTGTCTGTCCGTCCGTCCGTCCGTCCGTCTGTCCTACCTATTTATTGCTGTAACTTTTGAACCGTAATAGCTAGATAGTTGACATTTTCTCAGATTATGCGTTATTGTTAAGTGTGAGGCGGTCTTGCGCTAAAGGTCCCGGACAAAAAACGTTTTTTTTCTAAGTTAATAATGTTGTGTTCTGTGGTGGTGTGCTACGGAACCCTCGGTGCGCCAGTAGCCCGACTCGCACTTGACCGGTTTTATTTTATCCTCCTTTGGTTTTGTTTTGGGCGTGCAAATAAAAAAATGTTTGTTATGTTACACTCCCGACTGAAGTCCAGTTAATGGAACTTCTGGCAAGATTTCCGGTAATCCCATTACGGGACAACTTTAGCGGGACTGCTTAATACACGTTAATTCTGGAGTCATTCTAGAAATTTGCAAAAAGGATTTCTAGCAATTCGCGTAGGTAGGTATCTGATAATTTTTAGGGTTCTGTACCCAAAGGGTAAAAACGGGACCCTATTACTAAGCCTACGTTGTCCGTCCGTCTGTCCGTCTGTCCGTCCGTCCGTCTGTCCTACCTATTTAGGGCTCTAACTTTTGAAAAAAAAAAATCTAAGTTAATAATGTTGTGTTCTGTGGTGGTGTCATGGTGTGGTACGGAACCCTCGGTGCGCGAGTAGCCCGACTCGCACTTGACCGGTTTTATTGCATTTGGTACCATGAGTCGAAAGGCCCTCATAACAGATTTTCTTCAATAATTCTAAGCTACAAACGTAAAAGCACAAACTACATTTCAAAACTATTTAATTTAGATCACCGCCAATTGACATAAGCATGCCCCTACTAGCCATATCCATTTCTCTATCATTGTGCACTAGAAATATTAAGAATTCCACTGAACACATAAACAGTACATAGATGAGGGTAAATGTCAGCCACTGGATCAAATCCAGTACGCTGATCTGGTGGTTCGAGGAGTATGGGTATTTATGGTCGGGTAGCAGGTTCATTTCTAACGGGTTTGGTGGTGGAGAGATTCTGGGGACAAACAGAAAGATAGTTTTATAAACTTTGTGCAACTATAAATATGTACCTAAGTATCACTACAGAACGAATAAGCGGCCGCTATCGGTGCACTCATATACAACGTGTTAATAAATAAGCGCAAAACCTCATACACCCCAACTGATTTAAAACAAAATAATTAGATTGAAACAATAATTTAATTATTTTGATAGTTAAAATTTAAAGTTATTCGCATTTTAAGTTTTGAGGCAAAAATGATTTGTTATCTTTTCAGCACTGAAATAAAGCGCTAACGTACTCATAGATACATTTTTATAATCTTGTTTTGGTAGTAAGTAGGGTGAGTGTGCCCGTGCGGTGGGTTGACATCGGGTTCAGAAATTTTAAAATTTTGCAAACAAATTATTTAATATTTTGAGAAAAATTACCTATGTTGAAACCATGATAATTCGATTGTGATAATTCGATTGTAAACTACTTTCTAGTTTTGCGTTAATTCATTAACACGTTGTACTACCCGTTCACGACCAGTTGGCCGTCGATGACCGTAACAAAATTTCCTCACAGGCACATTAATTGGTCCCGTCGACAAAAAATAATATAAAAGGCAAATAAAAATTTAAAATTAAAAGCGATATTAGTGACCGGGACGGACGTACCATACGTGATTGCGTTGCTAAAGGTTATAAAATTGCGTTTATTAGGGTCTCTTAGGGGTGCGGTGCGGGGAAGCGGGAAGGGAGGTAACGGCCAACTCGAAGTGAATGACTAGTATAGCACTTTAGGATACGTAGAAACAGGTAGAGCACCTACCCCGGATGAGTGTGTGTACCTGTTCGTATGTCCTCGTACGCCACTGCTATAAAAAGTCTGTAGCCCTTAGTCGCTATATGGGCTATATGCACGGCACTAGCGCCACACTACCGCGGCATATTTTCACAGCTTGTCCCGCAAAAGTAAAAATTTCTGCCACCCCGGGCGCTGCGATCGACTTGACAGTTCCGAACACCCATTTCGCACATAGCCAATACAACACCAACGGAAAGAAATGGGGCGGTTTATTCTTATGGAGTCCACCAGAATATAAAGCTCGCCACTACATAAAAAACCGTATCCCTTAGTCGCTATGTACAACACCAACGGAAAGAAATGGGGCGGTTTATTCTTAGGAAGTTCACCAGAATATAAAGCTCGCCACTACATAAAAAACTGTATCCCTTTGTCGCTATATGCAACACCAATGAAAAGAAATGGGGCGGTTTATTCATAGGGAGTTCACCAGAATATAAAGTCCCCGCCCCGAAAATGACCCACTGACCAAAGCTCGCCACTGCATAAAAAACCATATTATCCCTTTGTCGCTATATACAATAGCAACGGAAAGAAATGGAGCGGTTTATTCTCCACCGATTCTAGGGCGGTTTTTTCACCAGAATGTAAGCAGCGACCACCAATCTTTAACCTAAGACAAAACTACTACAAACCTTTACATTGTTTTCTGTAGGTATTGTTAATATTAGATTCCATCCTTCCTCTCAATCATTTGATAATTTAGTTTCATAATTGTTTCAAAACGCAATGAATAAATGAAGAAAACGAAAACTAAGTCATTTCCAAAATTTGTTGTAAATCACGATCAAAGCACGCTTTTCAACTGAGTTGAGGATTTTTAACGATTTAATTCCCATTTCATAGCTTTTTTAGATAACTTGATTGCAGAACCCAGGTAGAACGTTATAATTTCATACAATAATTATTTTGAAAAGCATCGTGCACATCACATTCTATTCTATTCTATTTTTGTTTAATGGCGTTTCCTTGGTGGATTTTGCCAGTATCTAGTTTAAAAAGAGCAATTAGTGCTTGACGTTGTACGGTAATTGGATATGGCGATCTCAAAGCCCTGTTTTTATACAAAAACACACACTCGAAACCACCATAAAATGGCGGAGCCGCGTGGCCACTTAAATCGCGAGCCGACAGACGTCCACTCGAAAGCCCTCTAGCCACGCGACTCCACATCACATTGAATTTGCATGCAATCATATGTCATATGTGTCAGGTTTTCAGTTTGACATTGAAAGACCTTTTTTCTTAATTTTTTTTTTTTTTTTGGGTTCAATTCAAGGTAAAGCGATTACAGCATCGCATACAACCGATGTCAGGAATAAATACTCTCATTTATAGCAAATAAAACGTTGGTGTTCGACGTTTCAACGCTTCTTTGGAGTTTTTGGAGGCAATCGAGAAACGCAGGAAACGCAGAGAAGTCCACAGGAAAGAGGTGAACCGACCGCTTGCCGCGCTACAAAAGAACGGAACACTTTTCCTGTTCACGACCCACACCAACATATTTCACTGAACTGTATATTGTTCACTTGCACGACACTTTGTTACGCAAAACAACACCGATTTTACGAACCAAAACTCACTATAAACAATAAAAATTCGATGAAATATGAGGACTCCAAACGTATCTGTTCAAATCCCGCCAAAAACTCCCCTTTTTTCTTAAAATAAAATTAGTTTGAAAGCATAGACGAAGAATTTTTCGCTTACGCTGATAGACGGTTTGAAAGAGATTTGATACAAATATTGTCTTATCAGTCGATACCCAATCTTTTTTTATATCATAATTAGAGATCGGATATACGGATGCATATTTACCTAAACTTCATTTTTCATAAGAATAATGTGGACAAGTCTTAATTCATTTATTTTATGAAACAATCCCAGGATCGTTCTTAAGTCCCGGGATTGGTAAAATATTAGAACTTAGACATTTGAACAACTCGGACATCATGAACAACTCGGACAATTTGAACAACTCTGAAAATTTGGTCAACGTACACAACTTTGACTCAGTTGACAGAGTTTTTCGAGTTGACCAAGTTGTTCATCTTGTCCGAGATGTTTTTTGTCGAAAGTACTTAATTGGACAACATGAACAATTTGGATAACTTGACCAAGTCAAATCAGTTGGTCAAGTTGACCAAGTTGTTTACTTTGTAAGAGTTGTTCATGTTGTCCAATTAAGTACTTTCGACAAAAAACAACAGTTCTACCTACTGTGGACTACCTACGAGGACCAGTATGAAAAAACGGTGCAGGTTGTCCAATTTTGTAAAGTAACTTTATTCGGAAAGGCATATCCATATTCTGTTTTCGTGCGGAAAAAAGTGAAGTTTAAGCATAGATTTATATATTACTAGCGAGTTTAAGTAAATATATGCATCTGATTATCCAATCCAATCCAATCTCTAATCATAATATAATAAGATAGAATGTATAAAATAAACGAATATGGTCTAGTTTTTTTTACACTAAGTTTTCTTTTCAGGCAGAAGAAATCCAAGGTGTAAAGATCTTCCATTACTGCGGTGGTCTGAACTTCGCGAGTAAGAACTTGTTCAGGGAGACGCTGTTCAGGAAAGTTGGCTACCTGAAGCCAGCCGAGGTGCTCCATGATGAGGACAACAATCTGACGAAGATTGACTCCTATGAGTGGGATCCTACCATTGGGAATAGGGTGGGTTAAATGTGTTTTTATGATTTTTATGAAGTGGGTGTTTTTTATTTTAGGACATTTATGAAGTGGGTGTTTTTTGTTTAGGGCATTTATATGACATGGGTGCTTTTTATTTTAGGACATTTATGAACTGGGTGGTGGTATAATTTAGGACATTTATGATGTGGGTGTTCTTTATTATTTAGGGCATTTATGAAGTAGGTGTTTTTTGTTTTTTCTAGTGAAACGTGGATGTTCTGAAGTTTCAGAATATCGGAATATATACGGAATATAGTCGTGAACACATGCTTATGCTGTTTTTTATTATTTATGATATTTATAAAGTGGGTGTTTTTTTTATTTAGGGCATTTATGATTTGGGGTAAGGGATTTAGGTTTTAGAGGTGATCATGGAGTTTATTTTTATTAGGGAAATTTATGAGGGGGTTAGAAGAGTACAACCTCTACTTTTCTAAATCGCGCTATCTTTATCGCTGATGCCTGTTATGAGCTTTATACTTACTGCTCTAATATGAACCGTTCTCCCGCAGGTACAATGTGTGATAATAGATGCAACGGCCCTCTCATACGTGGACGCGCCCGGGATCAAGACCCTTGTGGCTGTTCAGAAGGAACTAGTCTCCAGCAATATCACTGTGCTTCTAGCTGGAGCCAATGGTAAGAATGAATCTTACCATATATCCATTATTACCATATATTTATCGTAATCTTTATTATAGATCTTTAAATGAGGTCATATAGTAAAGAAGTTTGGCGGAAAGCCATGTAATTTGAGACCCAGACTTACATGATACATGAATGAAACTTTATTACGTTATACATGTAGAGTAAAATAAAACTAACAAAAATGTAAATTGGTTGGAACCTGTAGAAGTTTTCCAACTATTGAAATTACTTGCCAGGTTACCGCCATACATTTTTTATACAGGATGTAGTCTCAAAGTTGACAAAGAAAAAATTGTTTCCGCAGAAGTCTGACAGAAAAAAGTGTTTTCTGTAAAAAAAATGGAACTAATAGTTTATTTTTGAATTAGGTCCGCTGAATAGATTATTCTGGATTGCGTAACAAGTATTTTCATGAAAAAATTTACAGATTTGTGGTAGGTACATCTAAAAGTTGAGAGAAGGGTGGCGATTTTTCCAATGTTAAAAAAAATGACAATGTCTCAAAATACTAGTTTTTTTTTTTAAACTATCAAACTTGGATGTTTTCTTGTATTTTTCCCTGAACAGTTATAAACTCACTTATCTCCTATTTGCGGCTTGACGTTGAGTTTTGGGACAACCCTGTATACCTGCTTACCTAAAAAATTGGAAAACTGCTCTTCAGAACCAATCACTGTTTTAAATTAATTAATAAATATTATTTTATTTCTCTTTTTGTACATATTTGGTTCTATTGGTCCCATAGTGAAATTTGTTCAGTTTAATGGTCTGATCATCCCGTCAAAAAACCATCAGCATATTAAGAAAGGGCCCCTGTATAATACATACATACATTGTTTATGCCTATGTCCCTCTAATAGTATAAGAGATAAGTGTACTTTTTGAAACCATCAGGAGCAAGGCTGATTCAGTGTTTATGGGGTGTAGAGCATCTCTGTGATGGGGATGGACCAGGTCTGCCTGCATAACTCCAGTCGGTTTAGGAGTTACTGATGATTAAAGGTCTGTAAAAAATTTGCGATCAGCTGCACAGCTGATCGTATGATATTGTTGTAGTGTGCACTGTAGCTATGTGAAGAGTACAAAAACTGTCAAGTTCTGTCAGTCGGTTTAGGAATAAGAATAGAGAATAAGAATAAGAAAGTCAAAGTTCCGACCTTTGAACGGCTGTATCTCCTAAACCGACTGATGAACCATGTCAGTACTAGTTTAGTACTGTTCACATAGCTACATTGCATACTACAACAATAACGTACGATCAGCCTTGCAGCTGATCGTAAATTTTTTACAGACCTTTAATCATCAGTAACTCCTAAACCGACTGGAGTTATGCATGCAGACCAGGTCCATCCCCATCACAGAGAAGCTCTACACCCCATAAACACTGAATCAGCCTTGCTGCTGATGGTTGCAAAAAGTACCTACACTTATCTCTCGGAATATAAGGTAAGCAGAGACTTCAAAAAGATAATATTCTAATAGACACCTTTTCTCTCTTTCCAGCTCCAGTACTAGAAATGATAGAAAGGTACAACGCTCTAGAAACGGACAGACTACAGCTGGACACATTTCCTACCGTCCACGACGCTGTTGTTTATTACAAAGTGCTAGAATCTAAGAGAGGTGATCTAACAGTCACTGTCAGTACGTAAACCTAGTGAAATCTATAGGGTGTTTCAGTAAACAGTTGCATTATTTTAAGGGGTGATTTTACCGATGATACTAAACATCTCTCCATAAGAAACCTGTTGGGAATTCGCAAAAACATTGTTTTCGGACTTTCCATAGCACGGCGACAGGTCAGGTTACCCTGTTTAGACTTTGAACTATTAGAAGTTGAACGCTGCGAATCGTGCGAGAGGGTGCGGTATGTTGTTGTTGTTTCGTCTCACAGCACGCTGCGCCCGCGCCGGCAGCAAAGAAAATATACACTACCGCGAAAAGAAGCGACACTCATGCATGTGTGCTCGTAAAACCGCTCGCGGCTATGTGTGCGGGTCGGGCGAGCGAGGGGGGGTGCGCAGTATGCGAGCGGGTGGGAAAACAGGTCATTGACCTTTTGAATTACATGGTTGCTCTTGCTCGCACGACTGCACGACTCGGCCGTTGAAATAGGTAAATATTTTCTTTGATTCTGCGAGCGAAGCGTGCGACGCCGACCATACACTATATAGTTATATTTTAGTTTTAGGATAATTATGTTCAGTTTGCTTTGTAACTGATTTATAATACCGAACATAAATAATATAATGACACAGGCTTAGATTAAAAACTGTTTACTATATCTATGGACACAGGTTAGTTCAGGGTTAGTTTAATTCCAAAGCACAGCACAAAAGAGTAGGTATACAATTAGAAGGAGTAGGTACTTAAAGAGGTAGTTACTTTTCTCAAATAAATAAATGAGAAAATTATATCGTAATTTGCAAGTATACGTAGCAAAACATTTTTTTTATTCAATACTATTGTAATACATAGTTACAAGAACGATTTTAATTATTCATTTTATCGTAAGTGACAAGGTATTCATTTTATCGTAAGTGACAAGGCGTGTATGACCGACGCTCAACTTACGATAAATTAAATATTCAACAATTTCATTGTAACCGACAAGTACTGACATGTACAAATGAACATGTTTTGCAACTTACGATAAAATTTTCTCAATTTAATAAAATCGTAAATATCTGTGCCTTAGCCGTCTGTGTAAAAATATGGATATCATAATAAAATAAATTAAATATATCTTGGACAATGTCACACAAATTATCTAGCCACATTTAAAGTACCAGAATCTAGCCTGGACTTGTATTACGATGACTAGACAACGATATAGAATACATATATATATAGATACAAACATCCATGACTCGGGTACAAATATTCATATTCATCATACAAATATTTGTCCCTTACGGGATTCGAACCCGCGACCCTCGGCACAGCAGGCAGGTTCACTACCGACTGTGCTACCGGGCTGTCAAATGTGGATTTTATTTCACAATAATATCCACATTTGACAGCCAGCAATAATCTAGAGATTACTTGAATAAACCATATTTGTCACTTACGAGGAACTTAGTTCTTACCCAGGAACTGTTTGTGTGAAGTTAAAAAGGACATTAAAAAAATATACCTATAGCTTTTTGTTGTTAGTATAATCATAATCAGTGCTCCGTCACTCTTGTTTGACAGCTGCGAAAAGTACCTACAGCGTCGGCGCCAATTAGGTTTGTCAAAATATTTTTGGGAGGCCTAAATCGAAAACTATTTCGAGATAATTGTCTCAATAATTGTCGCGGGATATCACAATTTCTTGGTTGACATTCTACATATCCGCACCAAGCGCCTTTCTGAATCTTTTTTACCCGACTGCGCCAGAAGGAGGGTTATGTTTTTCGAGCGTATGTATGTATGTTTGTATGTCTATTTCTTTGGCACGGCCTACAGCCTAAGCGGCTCGATGGATTTTGACGTATGATGTGTCGTTAGATTTGTAAAAATCGTGAGAGTGACTTAGGCTATATTTTTTTATTATGGCATCTGGGAAAAAAAAAGAGGGGGAATAAATAATTTTTATTTGTAAAAATTTACAATATGGGTATCAAATGAAAGCTAGTAAACAGACGATTCCAAATATGTATACAACGTCTTAATGAATAAACTAAAAAGTAGTTTGTTTAGAATCAAGAGCAGAATCGAATTATCATGGTTTCAAAACAGGTAATTTTTGACAAAATATTAATTTATTTGTTTTTAAAATTTTTAATTTACCGAACCAGATGTCAGACCACCTCAAAAGCATACTCACCTTACTAACTACCAATACTAGATTATTAAAATATATCCATGAGTACGTTAGGTAGCGCTTTCATTTATTGCTGAAATGACAACAAATCATTTTTGCCTCAAAACTTAAAATGCAAATAACTTTAAATTTTAACTATCAAAATAATGAAATTATTGTTTCAATCTAATTATTTTGTTATAAATCAGTTGGGTTCTATGAGGTTTTGCGTTAATTCATTAACACGTTGTATATTGTAGTACTTTTATGCTACTATTTCGACATAGGACTAAAAAGTATGAAATAAACCAAATTATTACGAAAAACAAAAAAACCCGATTGCATAAAAAAACTGTTAGCTGAAAAGAGAAAAACAAGCTCTATAATCACTAATCAGCTATAACAACATTAATTAAATATAATTTGAATGTTATTAGGTAGGTATTGCAGGCGAGGACAAACCAAAGGAAGGTACCTAGGTATGTATTATACTTAATTCATCTTTGTCCCCATTTGCGATACCTACCTAATAACATTCAAATTATATTTTACTTAATGTTGTTATAGCTGATTAGTGATTATAGAGCTTGTTTTTCTCTTTTCAGTTAACAGTTTTTTTATGCAGTCGGGTTTTTAGTTTTTCATAATTTATAATGCGCACAGCCAAGAAGTGGAATGCCTTGCCTGCGTCAGTATTTCCGAGCACTTACAACCCGAATTCCTTTAAAGTACGAGTGAATAGGCATCTTTTGGGTAAGTTCGCTACATCTTCGACCCCATCTTCGTCTTGAGGACTGGATTGAGGTCAAGAGCAAACCAATCAATAATTAAAAAAAATAAAAATATTTTCTATGTCAGAAATTTCAAAATGAAAAGATTACAGATATTTTTAATAAAATAAAGTCGTTTTTCGGTCCGACTAGTGACGTCATTCGTTGGACCTGTAAACTCCTAGGTAAAATAAAAATCAACTTAAAATAACTGGCCATTAAGAAAAAATATAAATATATTCAATATGTCAGAATTTGACATTTGATGTTGCCGTTTCTGTTTCCAGTTGTAAATAAGTAAATTTAAAAATGACGTTAATATAGGTAATATTTAATGACGATTTTACAAATGACTAAATACGAGTTATAAATTCTTTGCGACATCAATATGTATTAAATTCAACCTGATTATATTATTATCCAAATTATTGTCAAATTTTAAGGCATTATTCTAAACCTAGAAATCGATGAATGTAACACACAAACTATTTATTTTATTTTGAAACAATCGAATGAAAATTAATTACTTTAAATTTTAATGAATTGGAATTTACATACTACATGTTTATTCTAATCGTAACTTCTTACTCATTACTTCAAATTAAAATACATTTATCCCTTACGATGTGATTTTAACGTTTTATCGTGTCGCTTGTAAGAAACAATATTTTTGTAGGAATGCAGCAGATTTTTTTTTGTTCTGAATGGTTTGCTCACATAGTAAAAGTTGTTCAGTTTGATGGGTAGAGTATGTGGTTTAGAGGTTTAATGATACTTTTCCTTACACCCCGTATACACCACTAGTTTTAATTACTAACTACATTTTAAGGGTATTTTCATTCGAATATATAAAAAACCTTTCGTGCCTACTAACCTAAACTAACCTAAACCCCTACGCAGAAAATTTATTTCATAATTCTGTCTTCAGCGATTTAAGCTGTGAGCTATTTGTCGGTCAGTCAGCGGAACTGTTTTATAAGTATAGATGAATAAACAACTAAACGCAAAAGACAGCAATAAAATTTTATTTTGAGTGACAAATTCAGCGGGCAAAGCTCAGCTTACGATCTTCCTAAAAACGCTCGATAGAAGCGATGAATATGTTCCATACCTTCTATTGATTTTAATGTAAGTGCGTACAGTGAATTTGTTTAATCAGAGAAAAAAAATCGGAGTTCAGTGGTATTTTCAGGGGACTTACGACAAAATGTCCCTTACGACATTTGAAACGCAACTTGAGAGTTGTGCGCGTCGTATGCTGAATTTGTCGCTTACGATAAAAACATCAACAGTGGAAATTGCAAATGTCGTAAGGGACATTTTGTCGTAAGTCCCCTGAAAATACCACTGAACTTCGAATTTTTTTCTCTATCGATCTGTATTAAATCATGTTTTGATATCCCTTAAAATGAATGAGATACGAGGCCCATCATTTTGTAGTAAGTTAAACTTTATGTCGTATAAGCAAGGAAAATTTCAACCTTCTTGCATATAAGTAAAAGTTTAGGTTCAAGCTCTAATGTAATTTTTTGAAACGTCTTAAGTCTTTATAGTTACCAGCTGTAATACACAAACTAATTAGAAAGAACTACCTGTAAAACGTTGTAAGTAACCCACCTACAAAATAATTATATTCTTTACAACATAAATTCTGTTAAAATAATTTTAAACTTGAAATGAACATTATTAACAATTCTAATTACTTAGTGTCATCCCCAGAGTATTAGTACCTATGTCTTTTATTATTTCCTTGCACCAGTGTAAATAAGGTTGTCTGGAAGAAATCGCTTTTTAGCGATAAGACCACCTTATTTGTAATTCTATATCTTTATTCAAATGTATATTCTGTTTTTTTCTGTTTCTGTTGTCTTGTTGTGTGTTGTCTCTGACTACCCCCTCGGGGAATATAGTCGTGAGCATATGCTTGCATATGCTTGTTTTACAGAATATAAGCATAAGCATATGCTTATGCTTATATTCTTTTTTGGTGTGCAATAAAGTATAATTGAATTGAATTGAATTGAATATTCGTTTTCCGCAAGTATCAACCCTATAGGTCACCGACGCGGGGGCTCACACGTACGAGGAGTGTCGTGGCTGTGCCGGCAGCCACGTCTATGCAGGCTCTCTACCGCACTATTTTGTGTTTTGTACGCAGTGTAGTTATGGGTATATAGGGTGCGTAACCTGATGTGTCGCCGTGTGTACATGCAATCAAATCAGCTGATCTAACGTTTGTATGAAAAGACGAAATTGTTTTGGAGCGAATTTCCCTTATGTTCCTTTGGGAAAGTTATACAGTACCATCATGAGTACCATCACCCATTAAATTAATGCAACTGTCTACCTTAACAACTTGTTATATGTAGTAGGTGTCAAATAAATGTGCATAGAATCGAAGAAGTCATTTTTGAACCTGGTAACCGTATAGTTACGACAGACTGAGAGGTGGCATCTCTAGTTTTTCCAGTACTTTAGACCAGTCTCCTTCCGATGGCACCTCATTTACTTCCTAAACAGACAGACAGAAAAATCATAATGAAAAAAATTTTCCTTTTTCTATGCGGTAAGATTTTTCCTAGGCAACTTGGCGGCGTTGAATTAACCCCTGTGTAAACATACACTCACATTTCGTTCGCCTACGAAATAGATGCATAATTTTACGGTCGGATCTCGGTATTTAAAGCCGGTTTAAAAATGCCGCTTGTTCTTTGTATGGCACCTATGTCAAAGTGAAAATAAAGGTTACATAGGTAGTCTTTTTATTTTTATAAATTGAATGTACAAACCATGCATTACATGTCGAATGTTACAACTCGATGTTATCGTAATATTGACGAACAATGTAGACCTAATTAGTGTTTCAAATTGTAAATTATTTAATCTCGAATGTACTTATCTTGTATACCTACTACAGACAACAAGAATTGGCAAAAAAATTAAACTTTTTTTTTTTCAATCACGAAACTTCGTTACCTATTTTTTTGAATTACCTTTTGGAATTACATATTTTTAAGCCAGCTTTTGTTGTTTGGTACCTTTACATTAACTGTGCCTTCTAGATTTGTATCCTATTATAAAAAATTTGGTCCTTCTTAATATGCTGACAGTTTTTAAGGGGTTGATCAGACTATCAAACTGAACAACTTTCTCATATAACCAAATGGTGGAATTTGCGAAAATCTGACGGTCCAAACAAAACTGCAAACCTACTCCACCTATATGTATGGGACAGCAGATTTTCTTTCGCGATTTCGATGTTGGTCCCATAGAGTAAGTTGTTCAGTTTGATGGTGTGACCATCCCCTTAAAAAAACTGTCAGCATAATTAAAGAAGGACCCTGTATATCAATTATAAATCTTTTTATTCTTATGTAAAGATCATGATACTTCCATATCTACAACTAAAAGTAAACCTTGCTAGCACTCGTCCGTATCCCTAACGGACCCCTCACTCACTTAGACATTAGGGGTCCATTCAATAGGGGCATTAACTGTTGACTGTTGTACAGTAATACCAGGCAAACTTAAAGGCAGTCTTACCGATGTAGTACCTACCTGCGCAGTTCACAAAATTTATATTGCGTGCGAAATTACATTGGCTTATCAGGATGTGCCACTATTGACTATATCCTGGCTGGAATCCGTTACCGCTATTGGCTGATTGTTTTCACGCCGTAGAAAGAGAAGGTACTAGAAGGAAGCACGTGTCTTGTCATATTCACTCAATAAGAGATGCACATAGCAAATTCGCTCTAGTTGAAAAAGGAGATCGCTACCTTATTGCTATCCTTATCGGCGTAACCACTTTTTTGTACTACGGCCACCTGACTCAAAAATGTCCATAGTCTAAAAAAACAAGGTCTTCTATACCCAGAGTGACACAAGCCTACGTCACAAAAAAATGGCCGCTAAACATGGTAAAAGGGTATGATGACGTAGGCTTGTGTCAGTCACGTGGTCAGTCACGTGATCGGAAGAGAATACCAGGCGCAGTATATTATTCTACCATGAAAATGTCACTTCATATAAATTGTATAGGATTTATGACTATCGCTATCTCATACCCGGTTACACTGACATTCCGTCTACCAGCGTAAGCGAAAATTCTTCGTTTACGTTTCACGCCCTTTTCGCCGCCGAAAAATCTGCTATTTGACTTGGAGCGAAATAGAGAAATTGGCACCTGATTTTGTACCCTTTGACTACCGCGCATAAATGACTTCGGGTTTTGACGGGGACTCAGCTCTGCGCAAACGCAGATTGACGAACGGAATTATTTTCCTGGTTATACTTGTAGTTGTAGGTATAGGTACTTGGCAGTTATAACAAGATATGATAGCTACATAACGAATTTAGTGAAATATTAGGTTAATGTTAGTACTTAACTTTTTATTTATTTTGATTTAGTGGATAACAAACTCCAATATTGTAAAGCTATTCAGTTTATGCAATTTATTTGGTAAGTTTTAAGTTGGAAAAATTCAATTGACATTTTATTTACCTCGATCAGCCTTCTGTTGTCAAAGACTAGTATGTTTTTTTTTAAAAGTTAATCTTTGAAAGTGCTATCTTGATATCTGTATCTGTAATCTAAAAAACATATTTTAAAGGAAAATATTCAACACTGAGAAAATGACTGGATTGCCAGTTGTTAAACTAAAGTAGATTATATAGGTAGTTTAAAAGTGAGTTGTGATATTTTGTACCTAAAATAAATATTTACTTATATTTGTACTTAGGTAGAACTTAATAAAATGTTGATTATTTTATGGAATTTGTGTTTTATTTAGTTCTTTAATATTGTCATAGTGCTACAGGCCAATCGTGCGCGGTAAGCGGGGGCCGGAAGGAGCGTGTCCCGTACCGACTTACCTGCGCGTGGTACCGACTTTGCCGGTACCCCGTCCCCCGCACACCGCGCGGTCATATATTCCGAGAGATAAGTGTACTTTTTGCAACCATCAGCAGCAAGGCTGATTCAGTGTTTATGTGGTGTAGAGCATCTCTGTGATGGGGATGGACCAGGTCTGCCTACAATACTCCAGTCGGTTTAGGAGTTACTGATGATTAAAGGTCTGTAACAAATTAACGATCAGCTGCAAGGCTGATCGTATGATATTGTTGTAGTATGCACTGTAGCTATGTGAACAGTACTAAAACTGACATGGTTCATCAGTCAGTTTAGGAGATACAGCCGTTCAAAGGTCGGAACTTTGACTGGCTGTATCTCCTAAACCGACTGACAGAACTTGACAGTTTTTGTACTGTTTGCATAGCTACAGTGCATACTACAACAATATCATACGATCAGCCTTGCAGCTGATCGTTAATTTTTTACAGACCTTTAATCATCAGTAACTCCTAAACCGACTGGAGTTATGCAGGCAGTACTGGTCCATCCCCATCACCGAGATGCTCTACAGCCCATAAATACTGAATCAGCCTTGCTGCTGATGGTTGCAAAAAGTACACTTATCTCTTATACTAATAGTCCCGCCGCGACCGCTAAGCGCACCCACTATACAGGGTGTAAGGAAAAGTACATACTCTAAGGGTTGAACATCATCTAGCAGCACCGCATCGCCTTTTTCAGTTGCTCCAGCCTTTTCTGTCACTCACGAACGTCATTTGCTAGACCAAATAAGATAGACGGAACGCGATCGCGCGCGGCGGTGCTGCGGCGTGCTGTGTGACAAAAAAAGATGGAGCGACTGAAAAAGGCGATGCGGTGCTGCCAGACGAGGTTCAACCCTTACTATACCCATCAAACAACTTTTACTATGGGAGGGTCTGTGTCAGAGGTGAAAACTTCGGAATGTTTCCAAAAAGAAGTTTTCAGGAATATTTTCGGAAACATTCACTAAAACTTCCAAAATTACCGGAAACTTCGGAGTTTTCAAAACAGATAAGGTATTTTATTTACTTTAGACAACAAAACGCACCTGCACTGGTAGCATGCACATTGCACACCCGCGATCAAAACACCTTAGGAATACTTAAGGGGGTGCTTCATTCCATCAAACTGAACAACTTTCACTATGGAGCCAGCTTCGAAATCGCAAAATAAAAATCACCTGTTTCATACAAAACTGCTGCAGGTAGGTCTACCGGCTCGACTCAAATGTATGGGACAGCAGATTTTTTATTTTTTTCTCGGTATTGGCTCCATAGTGAAAGTTGTTCAGTTTGATGGTCTGCTGAAGCACCCCCATAAGTATTAGGTACTAGGGTGTTTTGTTACACCCTGTACCTATAGGCTGATGATGATGGTCGTATATTTATTCATTTACAAAATTCCATAAAAGCAACGTTTTATCATTAAACATTTTAAATCCTTTACTTACCTAACATAAAGATAATCTTGTAATTAGTTTCATTAATCAATGATATCTTTTAATTATCAAAATAATTCGCGATAATCTATCTTAATCATATGATTTGACTTAAAATTAATGAATTAACTAATCATCGATTATTCACAAAATATTCTTATTATATAATTTAGTTTTAAACATGTCGGTTGTATATTTCTTAGGTCTGCTGTGCATCCTAGGATTTGCTCAGGTAACTATTCGGAATTATTATTTAAAATGGTATTTATTCACTTTGAAACAGTACCTACAGAATTTTAATTTTAAAATGTTGAAAGCACCCAAGCAGTTGTCGAAAAATAATAATTTCAACACGTGGTGTTACTGTAGTAATTATAGAAGGTAGGTATTATAGGTACCTGTTTAACTACAGGGTGAAATTGATATCATTAGCATCCTTTTAAACTAAAAGTCTACCCATCAAACTGAACAACTTTTACTATGGCAGCAATTCAATCGGAGCAAAAAAAAACAGCTGTTGCATACATTTGAGTCGATAGATGACAGATGTTGCAGTTTGGTTAGACTCTTAGTTTAAAAGGATGCTAATGATATCAATTTCACCCTGTATAACGGTATTAATTACTCCCCGGGCGAATTAACTTGGCACCTGGCTCGCACGTGGCTCGGAATAAAAACTCGGAAAACTCGGAGATCATAACTCGAAAATGCTAAAGCGTAGGGACACGTGCAATGGTAACTGAAATGCTATGCTACGGTCTCGCACGGCAACGGCGGGGGGTAGCAGGAGGGGTGTCAAATTCCGAGCCACGTGCGAGCCAGGTGCCTAGTTAATTCGCCCGGTATGTAATAGTTATGTATAAGTAGGTATTATTGTTGTATGGGTTGTATTGTAATAGTTGTAGGTATAGCACAGAGTTAATACTCTGTGCTATACGGGTGAAATGCAGAACGGATGTACATAGATACTATTTAAGTTGTCTCGTAAGTTTAAAATAAGATACCGTCTTTTCTCTTTCCTTGATTAAAATTATTTCCATTATTCTGAGCAGTGTATTTATTTCCCAATTAAGCCCATTTTTTATTTTTTTGATGCGCGCAATGAGGCACGAATTATTATATTTTTAAAATTTAATACTAATATAACTTTCATACAAATTTTATATGTCTCTCCACCACCTTGTCAATTTTGTATATTAGGAAATAATTTTTTCTTAGTTTAATTTAACTTTTTTTTGGTTAAAATGACCACTTAATATCTAAATTGTCAGATTGAAATAGGCTAGAATTAAAAGGAAACGATTTAGTCATAAGATTAGCGTATTAAATGTTTGTCTCCATTTTTGTTAATTTCGTAACTCAGGGTTAGTAACGACATTTTGGGCACAATTACAACAACAATTCTACCATTCGATTGTATTTTTATAAAATGGCATCATTTTCTCAACTTACGTCAAAATATTGACATTAAGATGGCCGTATTTTGCTTCGCAGTTCGAGGTTGGTGTATGACACGCATTTTGTTAAATATCAATATCAGGGTTAATAACGCGATTTTCCTATTTCCGGTAAGTGTAATTTGTCAGTTATTTGCTGATTTTTCGTGCGTAAGAGATATAATTACCGCTGGGATATAAGTTATTGTCAAACCAATAGCGATTTTGGTAGCAAATATTTTTGAAGTTAGGATTTCTCAGTTTATTTTATCAGTTTCGTAACGTTTCGTTACTCAACGAAACTGAGCTCTCAGTTTCGTTACACTAAGGTCTCGTTCATATGAGTTTGTGACATAATACTGTTTTTTTTAACATTAGACATCAAGTAATATCCAAAATAGTAAATAATATGTATTAATTAATTTAATACTAGAAACTAAAAAATATATTTTAATGTTCTATGAAAATAATTTTATAAAATATAATGAGATTATAAAACATAACACAAACTAAATAGCGGCGTCTTCTCCTGGCTGGCAGCATCTTCTCTCTGGCTGGAGCGATGTCGTCTTTCTTGCTGGCGGCATGATTGTTTGCAGATAAGATTGATTTTTGACAAGGTTTTTGCAATTAGTACAAAAATATACAACGTGTTAATGAATTAGCGCAAAACCTCATACACCCCAACTGATTTATAACAAAATAATTAGATTGAAACAATAATTTCATTATTTTGATAGTTAAAATTTAAAGTTATTCGCATTTTAAGTTTCGAGGCAAAAATGATTTGCTATCATTTCAGCACTAAAAGAAAGCGCTAACGTACTCATGTATACATTTTAATAATCTTGTTTTGGTAGTAAGTAGGGTGAGTGTGCCCGTACGGTGGGTTGACATCGGGTTCAGAAAATTTTAAATTTTGCAAACAAATTATTTAACATTTTGAAAAAAATTACCTATGTTGAAACCATGATAATTCGATTCTGCTCTCGATTCTAAACAAACTACTTTCTAGTTTTGCGTTAATTCATTAACACGTTGTAGATTTAAGTTAATTAATAAAGTTGATTTATGCCATAAATATTTTATTTATTTTAATGCTTATGTGATCTCACCCTTACCTCATCAGTTTCGTAACAATTTATCAGTTTCATTACAATCTCAGTTTAATAACTATTTCGTTACGGTACATCTATTCTGCATTTCACCCATACCTACTTAGGGGTATATACCTATACCCCTAAGCTATAACCACAGAGTACTATAATGGGGAACACAAAAGGGTCAAAATATTACTAAAAAATACACTTAAAATCTTAGCGTAGATCATGTACATTACATTAGTTTTTATTTCACTTCAATACATGCAGTATTTCCGAAGTTATGACGACGAGAAGTTTAAGCGCTTTTTAAAATTTCCGAGTTTACGCGCGCTCACGCTTTGACGTCACACCCCCGCTCAGCCCGCGACCGCGACACAGCGCAGCTTTTTTTTTTTTTTTTTTTTTTTTTTTTAAATGACGTTTACAGCTCTGCTCAGGGAGCAATTACTGCTTTTTACTGCGGACTATTGGAGGGACCACGAAGGGTCTACCGAGCCAAAATGAATGAACTTAAGCAACCGACCTAGGGGCACCCAGAGGGGTACGGACCTCGGCATAGGACGTTGCTGGGGCTACGCGGCGGATTGGGTAGCGGGGATCGGTGAGAAGCGGGGATCGGTGAGACACAGCGCAGCGCTCGGTCCGGTGCATTTTGTTTCGTTTGTTCGTCAAAAATTCGTTTAATTTCGTTTATACCTAATAGTGTGCTTGTATTTAAAGGAAATAATACTTTTTCTCAAACATGCTTGGAAATGTGAGCATTATTTTGACAACCTTCTTCGAGATAAATCGAAATTGCTGTACTGGCCAAATACATGCGCGCAGCGGCCGGCAATGTTTGTATGAAAATCCATATCTGTCGTGTTTAGCGGCCAAATAAATTACATAGTAAACTCATATCTGTCGTGTAATTTAAAAATGGAACGATATTTTTCTCCGAAACATGGCGACCAAGGAGGTAACTCATCAAAGGTTTTATTTAAATTTCGAACTGGCTTACAAATAGAAAGCTGTTTATTGAAAAAAAATAACAAATTGTTGTTCGTTGTTCGTCATTGATTTTGAAAAGAGTTTTAATTTCTGCGAATTATTTGAGAAAATTTACTGTTTTAATTTCCGCGCATTATTTGAGAAAAGTACTATCTGACTCGACTATATGACTCGGGTACAAATATTCATATTCATCATACAAATATTTGTCCCTTACGGGATTCGAACCCGCGACCCTCGGCACAGCAGGCAGGTTCACTACCGTACCGACTGTGCTACCGGGCTGTCAAATTCGCGGAATAAAGATGAAAAGGTGTGTATGTTTTATGTAAGCATTACCTGCTGTCGGGTAGGTATTTGTTCAAGCTTAAACCTTCCTTAAAGTGTGTCTGTGTGTGTTTTATTTAGGACCTACATTATGGACAACGATTTAAAAAATCTATATAGGTAGGTACTCGCAATCGCATTCCACATCTTGCACGTACGAGGTTGTTGTTGTTGATGATTATTTGTGTTTTATTAGTTTAAAAACATCGAAATGGTCTTCACAGCAGTGCGCTTTAGTTTTAGGCCCTATTGCATCTACTCTTTTTATGGCCGTCATCCACTTCTTTCTCATTTTTGGGTCCTCAGGCACATAAAAAAAGAGTTTATCGGGTGTTTTCACAGTTGAATTGAAACACTGAGGCACAATACAATACTTTTTTTCCATTTTCACTGAAGAGAACTCGATGTTTACTGCACAGCAGCGAGCGTACGAGAGCGCGACTGACCAAAGAGTAGAGTAATATCGACTGACGAATGACCGGGGGTGTGACGTCATCGGCTAGTGGGCGCCCGCCCGCGTTTTTAAAAACCTTCGTCCGGAAATACGCAATTTGATCGTTCATATCTCAGCCATTTTTGAACTGTTTTTGAAGATATAAAAAAAGTAAAAACACAGTTTTTTTTCGTAATTTTTTGAAGATTTATTTGACATGTAAAGTGAAAAACGTTTGTCAGACCCATTGCTATATAACTATCTCGCCAAAAACGTATTTTCAAATAGTGACTTTGTTTCGAGTTCCTATGGTTCAAAAGTTTTGAGTTGCTCAAAGAAATTATAAATATTACAGGGCAGTCCTACGATCGGCAGCCAAGAGCCGGCCATCATCGAAGACTTGCGTAATGGTAAGTCTCGTCTAATCAAAGAGTAAAAACATTTGAGGATTACTACAGAACCAATAAATGGAGATCAACCATGAACTGACAGCTGAGAGAGCGAGACCTAGCGGCCCCACTTTATAATAGAAAGAGATACGTGACGCGAAGCAATAGAACCGTTTTTGGGAACTTGTCAGCACAATCGACTGGGTAAATATTCGTGCTCTGTGAATAATTAGTGAATCTAAAGTGAAGTCGTAGACAATTTTGTGAAATATACTAACACTATTTCATTAAATTACCTACGATTTCACGTTAGATTCACAATTATACACAGAACTCGAAGTTTTAGGGTGCCGATAAGTGCCGACAAATCAACGACAAATGCACAAAAAACGGTTTCATTTGACAACTCATGTCAGTTACTCTATTCCGACAGGTATAATAACTTTATGAGATCAACACAGGGGCGTAGCGTGGGCTTCTGTCGCCCGGGGCACATTAGCACATACCGATTTTGCCACCCCCTTATCATAAGAAGATCTACACACAAAATAACGGAGCGAGCGAAGTGAGCTCGCAATTTTTTTGCACATCTATTCGGGTTGTGGTCAGGGCCCCTAGACAAAATACTTTCGATTAGCGTTAACGACAGTAGACAACATAAAAAATGTATGGACTTGACGTATAGTGACGAAAGCTGTTTTATTAGTTAAATGTGCACTCTATGCCTGCCTCACTTCTATGCTTTCTCTCTGTCTCGGGTTTGCTGGAAGAAATCTCTTTAGAGATAAGCTCGCCCTTTGTAATTGTCTATTATGTTGTTTTCATGTATATTTCCGTGTGTACAATAAAGCGTTAAAATAAATAAATAAATAAATAAAAGCTAACGTCAAAATGTTTCGATCGCCAATGTCAAATCCATACATTCTGTCATTTCTACTAGCGTCGACGCCAATAGAAATGTTACTTTGTCTATAGGCCCAGGTCAGACATGGTTTATCTATGCAAAAATTTAAACTTAGAGCGAGTAAAGCGAGCTTGACTTTTCTCCTCAATACAAATCTTTTAGAGCTAGAGCTTTTTTACGTTCAAAACATGTACAAAGTTACTAAAGTTACCAGTTACCTATGGATCGAGCGAACCAATTAAACTCGATATTTTTAGCATTACGTTTTAGCTGTGGTCAGACCTATTTAGGATTGTGTAGATACACACAGAAATTAAAACAGAAACTTAGTGCGAGCGAAGCGAGCTTTACTTTTCTCTGCTCTCCCAAGTCACAGTATAAGAAAGAGTATAGTAATCTAGCAGACCTCAATCAATCTATACCTATTTTTCCCGAATTTGTCGCCCCTTAGTAAAGTGCCGCTCGCGGCATTTGCGGTTGTGCTGTTTGGTTATTCATAAAAATACGCCGCATTGAAAGTTATATAACAAATCCAGCAGGTGGCTCCAGGATCGTGGCTGGCTGGGAGGCCCAAGACGGTCAGATTCCGCACCAGATCAGTCTGCGTATGGTCAGTAATGCCGGCCAGGTCAGCTCCTGTGGGGGCTCCATAATACACCACGAATGGGTGATCACCGCCGCTCACTGCGTTGCCAAGTAAGATTACTTTTACTTTTAACCCGAGAGGTTGCAAGGGGTGCTCAGCACCTGGTCTTGCAGCGCCGGAGCATCTGGTCTTCAGGTCGTCAGATATACCTAAGTTATACCATAGAGTAAATAAATTATACACAAAAGAGGGTCAATGCCCATACTAAGAAAGTTGCCACCTTCTTATATGAAAACTCGCGCAAGTACAGCGCCGGTGATGAGTAACCGGTACTACAGCAATGTTTAATTACGTTAAAATAAGTGTTAAACACATTTGTTATAAAAAAATTTAAGAAAATTAATCTACAGGGTGAAATTGATATCATTGGCATCCTTTTAAACTAAGAGTCTATCCATTAAACTGAACAACTTTTACTATGGGAGCAAACCGATCGAAGCAAATAAAAAATCTGCTGTTGCATACATTTGAGTCGAGTAGGCATTGCAGTTTAGTATGGGACAGCTGATTTTTTAATTGCTCCGATCGGTTTGCTCCCATAGTCAAAGTTGTTCAGTTTGATGGGTAGACTCTTAGTTAAGGATGCCAATGATATCAATTTCACCCTGTATATAAGTAATTTATTTCCGTGGAACAAAACTCAAATAATAGCAGGCCTCTCGTTCAGGCCAGTAGCGACATCTGTTTGCGCCAAGACTGTACTAAATCTAAAATGTATGGAACTGTCCAGACATGGTTATACATACAAGGGGTACCTACATCGATACGAAGCAAATAGACAATCGCCGATGGTTGTCAATTTCTAAACGACTTCACCTTTGTATAAAAGGGGCCCGCGAAGTCTGTGCCAACACCTTGGAACGTTCGAGCTTGAGTTATACGGTCTCGCGGTAGATCTCCCATATGGGAGTGATTTGCTGACAATTTTTGCGAGTTCTCTTATGTAGCTCCGAAACGCATCATCAGATCATCACCAAAATCACAAACTCGGTAAATTCTTCAGATTGAAAAAAGAATCATCTAAATCGGTCAAGAAATGACGAAATTATGGCGCAACCAAAGGGCTTAACAAAAAATACAGTCGAATTGAGACCTATCCTATCCTTTTTTGAAGTCGGTTAAAAAGCAAACTAGGAATATCAGCATCATAGTAGAATGATGATCTGCTGCCTCTGTCTACTCCTAGGAGACAGGACAGGCTTGCCTTGAGCTACCTATGTACAATACGGGCGACTTAACTTGACACATCGAAAATCCCAATAGCAATGACAAATAACAGCAAAAGAATAACTCGAAAATGCTAAAGCACAGGGACGCGTGCAACGGTAACCGAGATGCATCGCTACTGGCCTCGCACGGCGACGGCGGGGTCCTGCGGGGGGTAGCAGGAGGGGTGTCGAATTCCGAGCCAGGCAATCAAGTTAATTCGCCTGGGTTGTATGTTTTTATTTCGAAATATTTCTGTGTCACCCACAGCCGTCCCACATTCGTCGTCCGCCTCGGCCTCACCAACCTGACCCGTCCGGAGTACATAGTGGAGACGTCCCGCAAGTACATCCATCCCCGCTACATCGAGGTGCAAGCTGGTGTCCAAACCGACGATATTGCTCTGATCGGCTTGGAGCAAAGCATCCCTTATGGCAGTAAGTATAAGGCTGGCTGTCCAACAAAGATGTGCGAGGTAGCGTGGTAGCGAAATAATTCACCAATGGGCGCGCTTCAGTTCCCTTATGACATGATAGTCTAAGAGATAAGAGGAATTTAGGTAACCATCAGCTGCAAGGCTGATTCAGTATTCATAGGGCAGCTCTGTATTCTCTGGGATGGGGATGGGCCAGGTCTGCCTGCAAAACTCCAGTATGTTTAGGAGTTACAGCAGTTCAAAGATCTGATATGGTTGCTAAAAATTAATATACATGAATATGCAGGTATTATTGTAATATGCACTGTAACTATGCGAACAGTACAAAACTGAGATGGTATATCAGTCGGTTTAGGAGATACAGCCGTTCAAAGGTCGGAACTTTGAATGGCTGTATCTCCTAAACCAACTAACAGAACATGAGTTTTTGTACTGTTCACAGCCCAAAGGGCTACAGTGCATATTACAATAATATCTTATGATGGTTACCAAAATTCCTCTTACCTCTTATACTATGATCAAGCTAGCGCGCTGTTGGTCGATTATGTCCTCGCACAGAGCCGCCGTCTCTGGTGGAACACCCTAGAGTCATTTATATACTAATTAAGAATAATTAATTCGCACTTTTAGTAAACAAACATTGTATTGTAAGCGACCGATGGCCACTTACACAAGCGTCTTTGTATTTATATACTTAGATAGCTTAGCTTGGTCACCGGTATGCTTAACCTTAGGATAAATTTCACCTAAATAGCATTAATCTATGTATAAAAATTAAGTTCCCAAATTGTATTTTCTAGTGTTTTAAGTTTAACATGGAATAAAAATTTTTATTTATTTATTTATGGTAGGTTTAGACGATGACAATTTTGCGCCGCCAATTCTGCGGCGCCTAAAATTATAGCACCGTATAAACCCTTGTCATGTGAATGGATGGACACGTTATGTATGTATTACGTCATCATCGTCATCATCATCAGCCTATATAATACATATATCCCAATGCAGGACCCTTGCTAGCGATAGCCCAACCACAAATAATAATAATAAATAATAGACGTGGCGGTCAAAAATTCAAAATTCAAAATTCAAAATTTTTTTATTCAAAATAATATCCTATAGATAGCTTTTTGACGTCATTTTTTGACTCTACCACCGCGTCGGAAGGTGTTCCGTTGAGAGAAGATGCGGCCAGAAACTCTACAACACACATCTTTTAAACAAAACAAAATGTACAAAGTACAATTAAAATACAATATTGCATTACATAGTGTAAAATTGTCAAGACCAGACATTTTGGTCATTCAAATAATCATCGAGTTTATAGTAACCTTTTTTACAGAGGACTTGTTTAACATGAGACTTAAACTTTTTGTCTGGTAAGTTTAGAATATCCTCTGGTATCTTATTATAAAAGCGTATACAGTGCCCCATGAAAGATGTGTTGACTTTACTGAGTCGAAAATGTGGGAATACTAATTTATTTTTATTTCTTGTATTGTAATTATGAACGTCACTGTTTTTGGGAAAGAGAGACAAATTTTTTCGAACATATAAAATATTTTCGTAAATATATTGACTGTAGAAAGTCAAAATACTGATATCTTTAAAAAGATCTCGTAGTGAGTCTCGACAACGCAGATTATAAATGGCTCGAATTGCCCGCTTTTGAAGGATAAAGATAGCCTCGACGTCTGTAGCACGGCCCCACAGCAAAATACCATAAGACATGATACTGTGGAAGTAGCTGAAGTATACAAGTCTTGCAGTAGCTATATCAGTTAGCTGTCTAATTTTTCGAACTGCATAAGCTGCCGAGCTCAGCCTACCCGCTAGGGTTTCTATATGTGGACCCCATTGCAGCCTCGAGTCAATCTTTATCCCTAAAAATACAGTATTACTTGTGAAATGCAATATATCATTATCTAAAGTTATATTATTTTCATTATTTATAACGTTTGGTAGAGTGAATTTAATACATTTAGTTTTCTTTGCATTTAAAGCAAGATTATTAACACTGAACCAGTTCAGAACTTGTCGAAGAGTGTCATTTACATTGTCATTAATATCATCAACATCTTGCGCCTTTCTACTTGTTTTGAAAGTAATAAAATAATACTTACCTAATTATTTCATTTGCCAGAATTCATCCAGCCCTGCCGTCTGCAGAACAGTGAGACCAAGAACGTGAACTACGTGGGCAAACGGCTCACAGTCAGCGGCTACGGAAGAACTGATGACCTCATTAACGGTAGGTGGTAGATACCACCATAAAGTTATTGTAATAACTTTATGGTGGTAGATACCTATCTATACGATGGTATCTATACGAAAAGTTTTATACTTACACTTAAGAGGAAAGGCGTGTCCCGTTTAGTCCATACAAACGTATTCCCTTATTTCCTCCCTGGATAACGATAATGACACTGCACTAGAGCAAAAGCCATTGCAAAAGCATTTTAATTCCTCAGTAATGTATGTATATTACCTACCACGTCCCTGTTTTGTTGTTTTATAGAAATTAATGAATTGGCGCGACAACCATCAGTGGTCACGTTGTTTAACAACAAAATAAAATAAAAAATAACAAGAAATGTATGCACCTTCTTTTAAATTAAGCTTTTTATGCATGCTGAGTTAGCCTATAAGTATGACATGTATACACTCAAAATTATCATGTACCATTGTGAACAAGGAATATAATACTCCCTAGGATTGTGAATGTAAAACTATGTGTCATGTTGGCTTCCTAATAAACAAATAAATAAAATAAAATACTATGACTATGAGAACTAGGAGCCTTCTAAAACTCGGTAGAGAGTACATATGTTCCTTGTTCTAAAATGACAGATTTCAGACATCCAACAAATTAATAGAAAAAATTAAAGGAAAACATACGAACTCTTTCTTATTAAATTATTCGTGAAAAAATTACTTCTTGTTAAATAGGTCTAATTTCGGAGGAGGAAACAAGGGAATACGAGATTTTAATTTCTATTTTATGTAGTTAAAATTAGTCCGAGCTGCAGTTGTTACTTCCGCACTGGTAGCTCGGTTTCTCGGGATCAGCGCAACAGGAATAGACCTGTAAAAACCTATTCTTCAACATTCTTGCAAACTGCCTTTCCTCTTAATTACCCGACTGCGCCAGAAGGAGGGTTATATGAAACTCAATTCATGTAAACTGCTCGAGATATCCTTCAAAACTTTCTTCCTCTCTAATGTTTTGTGCGTAGAGCTTCCTCTCTAATTATGTTTTATGCGTATTGCCCCAGGTGGAACCGCGTCTGAAGTTCTGCTCTGGGTTTTCCTCCGCGGCATCACCAACGAGGAGTGCAGGCAGTGGTACACCGGCAATGTCGTTCAAGAGCAGACTATCTGCGCCGAGTACTATAACAACACCGCACAGTCTTCATGCCAGGTCAGTACAGACAGGAGCAACAACTAGGAAGGTACCTCCAGTGAAAAGGAGAGATCTTCCACCAGGCTAGGTGTGAAGCCTGGGGACCGGCAGTGGTTCTAAGTTGGACCTTGTAAATATAATATATATCTAATATCGGAGATTTTTTTTCTTGCGCGATTTATGTCTTGTATACGATTGTGAACCTTATACTTATATGTAGCAACTTCATCATCATCTGCCTATCATCGTCCACTGCTGAACATAGGCCTCTCCCAAGGCGCGGCACAAAACTCTGTGCTCGGCCTTCCTCATCCAGTCGCTCATCAGTCGCTCCCCGCTAACTACTTTTTTTAGGTCGTCTGTCCAGCGGGCAGCAGGGCGTTCCACACTACTAGGACGATGTTCGCGGTCTCCACTCTAGAACTCTGACATCCCACCGGTTGTCAATTCTTCGGCAGATATGACCAGCCCATTACCACTTCAGCTTGCTAATTTTCTGAGCTATGTCAACAACTTTAGTTCTCTGACATATCACTTCATTTCTGATGTGATCTCTAAGAGAAACACTGAGCAACTTACTGGTTACCAATACGTCGCATGTTGCCTTTCGTACACATTATGATGACAATGGGGAGTTTTCTGACTGCTAGAACTGGAACAACGATATATTTAGGAAAGCAAACTGTTTACTTATCAATTATCAAAATGCCATTGTTTCCAGGGCGACAGCGGTGGCCCCTTGACCTTAGTTGACTTGGACGACAAGCCCACCATGGTTGGTATCGTCAGCTTCGGATCCTCCGCTGGCTGCAACAGTCCCTTCCCATCTGGTAAGTTTCGTGCAGGTTATTGGGGGAAGAAGTAGTGTTGTCAGTTGATTTCTCCGCCAGGCCGGACATAATTATTTCTAAAACCGGATATTTGGTTCCAAGACACTGGACAGATGAGTAATTTTTGCCGGGTGGTGTGAACTTCGCTTTTCTTTCCGAGCAGTGTTCTGGCTACATAGTGTATAGTTTTTAATTACTAACATAACTTTAAGGGTGTATATAGACCATGAATCTAAACAACTTTCCTTCAGAAACAATGATCCAAAACGAGATTTTTTTTGGACCTCCCATGGAAAATCTATCGGCCGATTCGCACTTTTGTATGGAAGGTCCAACAGATTTTCTCGTTTTTCGACCCATATTAGGGAAAGTTTTTTAGATTCATGGTCTCTCGCCTCATCCACTTTCATACATCTCTTCATGCACTTCCGGCGGTTGAGCCTCAACCATTGACGGTGCTACGCATTTCTCCTTTTCAGAGAAGACCATTTATTTGGTCGTGGTAAGTTCTCCTCGGACGTCCTGTCTCGACTATTCCACTCACATTGTATCGATAAATCTCCCTAATGAATCTACTCTCATTCATCCTCTGTACTTGACCGAACCACATGAGCATACCTCTTTCAATCCTGGTTACCACATCATCGTTCAACTTACACCGATCCCTTATTACTCTGTTTAGATTTAAAAAAACCGGACACGCAGGACCATTAAAGGCTAATCCCGAACACTTGGCAACCCTGTGCGGAAAACCTCCAAACTAAGATCCAAATTTCTCTCTACAGCATTAAAAATAAACAATTAATTCCAGCGTACGTCCGCCCTGGACACTACCACGACTGGTATTACGAAGTGACTGGCCTCAGCTTCGACTGGAAGAGCTCGGACCTCGAGGGCAATGGATCTGAGAGTAATGAAAGCAGTTCCGAAGAGGGTGAAAGCAGTTCCGAAGAAAGCGAAGACAGTGGCGAGGTTCCCATCATTGTTGCTCCTTAAACTTGTTCACTTTAATCCATTGTTAGAGTAGGTGACGTGAACATGAGGTTTTGTAAATGTGTTGCAATAAATATTTATTAATTCGTAAGAATTGTTTTAATTTTTAAGCACGTTCGTTACTTTCAGATCCTGTCTGTCCGATTTAAGTTAATTTCTGTATAAACAATTATCGTTTTCTGATTAACTATAACGACTATAACATTTTCAATTTCTCTAAAGTCCATCAACTTTGTCTGGACTGTGCTGTGTTTTTCAACCAAGGAACATATGTACTCTCTTTTTCAACATAAAAACTAAGTTACTTATAGCCTGTATAACATCCCACTGCAGGGCAAAGGCCTCCACCCACGAATAAGGGTAAAAATTGTTCGTATTGATCACTTGCCCTTTGAAACTTTCGATCCAACTAGTTACCAATAAGTTTTCTTCTATTTCAGCCATTGACTTACAAACTAATGGACGCCAGGAGTGCGATTTTTGAATCTCATTCGCTGAGTTCAGCAGTTGAAAATGTCAAAATTAGTATGGAGATAAGCATCTTTCTACTGCTGATTTGACTTTCAAAAATCATACTTCAGGAGTGCGATTTTTGAAAGTCAAATCAGCAGTAGAAAGATGCGTATCTCCATAGTAATTTTGACATTTTCAACTGCTGAACTCAACGAATGAGATTCAAAAATCGCACTCCTGGTCTCATACAAGATTATCGATAAAAGTATCCCAGACTCTACATAACCGTCATATCCGGCCGTAAAATTATGCACCTATTTGTTTGATGCACGAAATGTGATTTAAAAGTGAATGTTTACACAGGGGTTCACGCCGGGTTGCCTAGCAAAATCTAACGAAAAGAGTAACAATTACACTCTGTGCGTGTATTTGTTACTCTTTTGGTTCGGACACTTTTGAGCGCGGACCCGACATTCAATAGTTAGTAAGTCAATGATTTCAGCAGTCATTTAGTAGTAAATAAAACACATTAACAATTACAATAAGGTATTTTTATTTACCCACAGTTACAGCGCTTCCGAATTCTTTGAATGTAAAATGATAAGTAATTTTATTTACCCAGTTATAGCGCTTTGGTAAAATAAAATGATACAACGATTGTAATACAATTGTGTGACTTATGCCCGTTTGCACTAAGCTCAAATTAGGCTAAACTTTGTACAGTGACTCCTAAGCCTAGAAGAGACAAATGCAGCTCGGACTGATTTTATCTACTTAAAATGGACGAAATCAGCATTTCGTATTCCCCTGTTTCCTCCTCCAAAACTTTATCGATTTTAATAATTCTTTCAAGAATAATATGGGAAAGACTTTGGATATGTCTGTATGTTTTGCTTTTTTGTTTATTATATTCGTCAAATTTGTTTACTGGATGCATTGAGGTGAGGCAGCAGATACATCGTAGCAAACAAGGTGGTCAAATATTTCTAAGCAGTTCTAATTTTCAATAATTTCTTTACTCATAATCAATCAAAAATATAGGAACGCCGAGAACATCAAATATATCGACGCAGTCAGGGTGGTCATAAACATCTGAACAGTTTCAGAAAAAACCTTAATCCGTTGTTTTACATTTTAATTTTAAATAACATTGTAAAGAAATTATTAAAAATTCGCTGTTCAGATATTTATGACAAAATACACGTTTAGATATAATTGGTTACATTGCTGTAAAGAATTTAATGAAAATAAGCACTGCTCAGAAATATTTGGACACCTTGTATGCTACGATATATCTGATGGCAACTGTACCTACTAGAGGCGACACCCAGGCAAAATTTTTTGTAACACTCGTTTAAGCTAATTGGCTCAACCTTTCTTAGCATGTGCCGGGCGCGTGTTGCACCGCGACGCCCCCAGTGCGCGCCCCGCATTGCTGATCATGGTGCACAGATTTTGTTCGCGTTGTCTATTCTACAGAGTGTAACAAAACACCCTAGTAATACTTAAGGGGGTGCTTCAGAGCATCAAACTGAACAACTTTCACTATGGAGCCAACTTCGAAAACGCAAAATAAAAATCAGCTGTTTCATACGAAACTGCAATACCGGCTCGACACAAATGTATGGGACTGCAGATTTTTTTTATTTTTTCTCGATGTTGGCTCCATAGTGAAAGTTGTTCAGTTTGATGGTCTGAAGCACCTCCTTAAATATTACTAGGGTGTTTTGTTACACCCTGTATACATTCAATCTAAACTATTATAAAACTGTAACAGAAGTGTGTCTGTAGACATTGAAGATATTTACAAAAAAAAGATTACGATATGGTTTTTAGACTTCCCTGATTCCAAATCACAAATTTTTAGACTTTTTGTCTGTCTGTTTGTTTGTTTGTTTGTTTGTTTGTTTGTTTGTTTGGGTGTTTGTTTGTTCGAGTATCACGCAAAAACTACTGAACCGATTTTGATGAAACTTTTTTTTGTTTGATAGCTTATCATCTGACTTAAAATCTGGTATATATTTATGCGGACGAAGTCGCGGGTAAAAGGTCGTAATTCTATACATTCAAAGGCTGGATGTCTGAAAACGGGCGATATGTCATTTTCGAAAGCTTACAATTTTTGTTCTAGTGTTATTATGCAGGGAGGAAACAAGGCATACGTTGTATGGAAAAAATGATACTAGTGGTTGTTGGAGCAATGCATTTTCTTATGAGGGGTATCTAATGCAATTTAGGCATCGGTTAAGATGCTAAGTTTAGGACAAACGGGCGTAAGTCTGTTTTTGGCCTAAACCTAACAATTACATTCAATTAGGGATGCAACGATTCGGCCATTACGATTACGATTACGATATTAATCGTTATTTATTACGATAACCGATGCATTACGATTATTTAAGCAAATTTTGTTGAGATTATACTCAGAATCAGTTTCCCTAGTGTTTTTTGCATTCCAATGAAAGATAAATCAATAAAAAAAAAACTTTAAAAATTTCCAAGATTTTGTTATTTTTCTTCTAATTTGTTCACTTCACTTGGTCAGGATTCTGATTTTTGGATGCATAGAAGCCAATTTGCTTTGCAAAACACAATAAAAAAATTATGTAACATGGTTCTGTATAATCTCGTTAATCAAGGGATATCTCGTCCGATTTACGTGGGAGATTTATGTTTTAAAATGAGGACGTGATATCTCGAGAACGAGAATGCATTCCTTACTTCAAACCGAAAATCAAATCATAGGAATCAGTAGAATTACAAAAAAAAATTATTCAAATCTGATTAAAAAAAAATAGATTTTGCTCCAAATGAGCTAAAATGGCAGTGAGATCCGATTTTTTTTAAGTTGTTTTTTTGGCTCTAGAATCTAGTATTCAGGTCTGTTATTTCACAACAAGTGCAATCCGATTGACGTTTTCAATTCGATTTAATAATCGTACGATTCTTACTACGGTGCATTGCATCGTTATTAATCGTGATTATTACGATTACAGATGCAAAACGATGCACCGCTTCGTAATCGTTGCATCCCTACATTCAATAAATAATTCCAACACTGCTAAACAATAAACATCAATGACTTCACTTAGTTTTCGGTTCAATACTACTTAAATTCATATCGGATAAATGCACCCATGAGAGACCACAACACGATATGATTGAAAACAATCATATCATAGTATAAGAAAGAGTATCTAGTACAGTACGGAGTACGGACACTCCCTGCCCCCGCCAATTTTGCCACAGGGACGTGATAAAGTTGCAGAATATACAGGGTGTAACAAAACACAATAGTAAGGGGGTGCTTCAGACCATCAAACTGAACAACTTTCTCTATGGGGCCAACGTCGAAATCGCGAAAATAAAATCAGCTCTCCCATACATTTGGCTTGAGTAGTTTTGCAGTTTTGTATGGGACAGCTGATTTTTTTTTCGCGATTTCGATGTTGGCCCCATTGTGAAAGTTGTTCAGTTTGATGGTCTGAAGCACCCCCTTAAGTATTACTAGGGTGTTTTGTTACACTCTGTGTAAGGGTTAAACCTCATCTGGCAGCACCGCATCGCCTTTTCTGTCGCTCCATCCTTTTCTGTCACTCAGGAACATAGACATAGACAGAATGCAACCGCACGCGGCGGTGCTGCGGCGTGCGATCGCGTTCCGTCTATCTTATTTGCTCTACCAAATGACGTTCTTGCGTGCGGTTGCGTTGTCTACCTTATATGCTCTAGCAAATGACGTTCCTCAGTGACAGAAAAGGATGGTGCGACAGAAAAAGGCGATGCGGTGCTGCCAGATGAGGTTCAACGCTAAAAGTAGTACTTACGGAATGGTCGGTTTCGTCTGTCAATAACCTCAGATACTGCACCACATCCCGCACCGAGAAGGATACATGGATTCGAGCCCATATCGGCTTGTCATCATAAATAGTTTCAGATTTTTTATGGAAATGTTAATAATTAAATTATCTGTACTTACGTATATTCGAATAGAAGTTGGCATTCGCCATTTCTTTTAATGTAAGAAAACACGATTTGAGCGTGCCATATTTTTCTATCTATACCACGTGTTAATGAATTAGCGCAAAACCTTATACACCCCAACTAATTTATAACAATGAAACAATAATTTAATTATTTTGATAGTTAAAATTCAAAGCTATTCGCATTTTAAGTTTTGAGGCAAAAATGATTTGTTATCATTTCAGCACTGAAAGAAAGCGCTAACGTACTCATGGATTCATTTTTATAATCTTGTTTTGGTAGTAAGTAGGGTGAGTGTGCCCGTGCGGTGGGTTGACATCGGGTTCAGAAAATTTAAAATTTTGCAAACAAATTATTTAATATTTTTTAAAAATTTCCTATGTTGAAACCATGATAATTCGACTCTGCTCTCGATTCTAAACAAACTACTTTCTAGTTTTGCGTTAATTCATTAACGCGTTGTATAATTTCTTTGCCCCAAAGCACAGATTATTTGTATTGTATGGAAGAAATGTCTTTTAGTTTTTAGCTATAATAAGACCTCGTTCATACCACTATCAGCTAATTATTAACCTGATGTTCATTGTACTTTTGTGTTTGGTGTGAATAAATATACAGGGTGTAAGGGACAGCCCTCCACAGACAGAAACGGTGATTCCAGACCATCAAACTGAACAACTTTCACAATGGAGCCTACCTCAAGAAACGCGAAAAAAAATCTGCTGTCTCTATTTGAGTCGGGTAGGTACAGCAGTTTTGTAGGAAACAGCTGATTTTCTTTTTCGCAATTTCTGAGGTAGGTTCCGTAGCAAAAGTTGTTCAGTTTGATGGTCTGAGTTCACCGTTTCAGTCGGCGAAGGGCTGTCCCTTACACCTTGTATTCCAACATGGCGCCATCTAGCAAATATTTAAATAGTATTCAACCCAAAACTATGAGTAAATATCCCACAGAGACAAAACGCCCATAGATAGTCAACTGGCGCTCACCGATTTGTCCGCGAACGGCGTGTGAGAGAACTAGTCGGTGAAAGGTCACGCACACACAACCGCGCCTTGTACTACGATTGTATGAAGTATTGTGTCTATGTGATATTTTACTCAAGCGCCAAAACACCAAAAATCATAACCTTACAAACAAACAATAACATTTACCTATCAGCTTCTTCCTCGTGAACGAGATTCGCTTGAGTGTAATTAGAGAAAGCCAACCTTAAGATCTCTTGGCAATATTCCTTTTCCTCCTTATACTGGTCTGTGGTAAGCTCTGGTAGTTTGAGGTGGTCTTCTAGGAGTTTCTTGAGGCCGATGGTGGGGTCCCTGCACTGACTGAGGACGGTGGAGTTTTGGCCTTCGACTAAAGCGAGAAGGGTGCTTAGGAGGTGCTCTGTGGTTTCATCCCTGCCCGCTTTCATTTGATCTGATATTATCCGCACCAGGTTTAGTTGGATGAATTGTTCTGTAAATTAGGAAAATGGCACCTATCAGCATAGAGTAAATAAATTATACACAACAGAGGGCCAATGTCCATACTAAGAAAGTTGCCACCTTCTTAGTTGCCAACTCGCGCAAGTACAGCGACGGTGGTGAGAAACGGTACTACAGCAATGTTTAATTACGTTTAAAATACGTGTTAAAAACATTTTTAAGAAAATTAATCTATATGATTTATTTCCGTGGAACAAAACTCAAATAATAGTGATCAATCATTCAGGCCAGATGATACTTGTAGCGACATCTGTTTGCGCCAAGACTATACTAAATCTAAAATGTATGGAACTGACCAGACATGCTATCAGATTAAGAACTTATTTGATTTGATTACTAGGGTGTTTTGTTACACCCTGTCAGATTTGGAATTAGGTATTTAGCTTTTTTATAGTGAAGTCTCGCCCTATCGTCTCTTAGTTCGGGGACACGTCATTCCACTTCAGTCTTTTCAGACAGCGAGTTTGCGAGCTTGTTTAAGAAATAAAATAGTCTCTTCGGTGATGGAAAACAATGTACAGTGTGCATGAATTCACAAAAAAAAATGTTTTGTTTTTAGAGGAACTCAGTGAAATCTATCTATAATTTGAAAGAACAGATGGAACTTAGGATCTTTAAATTATACATATATTTATATTTAATTATATAATTATAATATAGATGTTCATACCTCTGGCGTCGTGGTAGTTCTGGCACAGATATCTGACGAGGAAGGCGGCCTTGGTCCTCGCGTTCAGCTCCGGAGCGGCCAGCAGTTGCGCGAGGGTCTCGCAGCCTCCCTGCGCGGTCAGCTCTCTACACGCTGGCACGTATTCGCGGGTTGAACCTGGAAGGTTATTTTGTTTTAGAGTTTGTTCTTCTTGCCTGCGCAGTTAAAACCGCCACTCCCTGCCCCTCGTTTACTTCAGATACCGCACCTCACACCCGCAGTTCAGGGGCCATTTCAGAGAGGGTATAGAGCTTGATATCGTCGTCTTAGGGTAAAGACCTCGGGAATGAAATTTTGGTATATTATTATTATGAACTTTCTGGAAAGAAAATCTCACAAACCATGTCCTGATTTGACTAAAAAAAATATCTGATACTCGTTATGCAATCTATAGCGTGTCATATAAACCTTGCAAATACTCTCGAACATACAAGTTATAGGACGCAGTTTTTTCTTCCTCCTGAAAAAAAATCTCTTTTGCACTTATGAGTTCTTCACTCTAAGGCGGCGATATGTGTTTTGTCCTATTTACTCAATAAGAGATGCATATACAAGGCGTAACAAAACACCTTAGTAGCTGGTAAAAAAAATCAGCAGTCCCATACAAAACTGCAGTACTGACTGAACTCACGTCTATGGAGCTAGTTACTTTGCTTAGATGTTTTTACACTTACAGGATATAGCATAGAGGCACTTAGCGAGCGCGTTGCCTCTCTCCGACTGCACGAGAGTGAGCAGGACATTGAGTAGCCCGCACTCCAGCGCCCGCGCCTGGCAGAACGGGTTGTTCTGACACAACTCCGCTAAGACGCAGCTTGCTTGCGCTCTGATCTCGTCGTTCTCACTGCCGTAGCATATTGGGAAGATCGCGTAGCCGCCCATTTTGTAGAAATCTGCAATAGAGATAAATAAATTGGTAAAAATTGTTAATAAAAGATGTCACAAATGACAGAGGTTCTAATCTAAGAATATTGAATATGAGTGAGTAGTATTGCCTATGCCATCATCACATCATCAATAAGGTGCAATATCAACCTTACAACAATAAATATATTGGATTAACCTCCTATGGGTTTATCACGGATCCATACAAAGAACAAAAATATTTTTTGCAGAATTTTGATTGTGTCAAAAGTTCTACTTTTTAAGTTTCACAATTTAGAATTACATATCCCACAAACTATTGTAAGAAGTTATTTTGAAACCTCAATATTATAGTCCGAGATCCGACCGTAAAATTATGCACCTATTCCTTAGGCGAACGAAATGTAATTCTAGTGTATGTTTATATACTTTTAATTCAACGCCGCCAAGTTGCCTAAAAAAATCTTGCCGCAAGTGCCTTTTCCATTATAATTTTTGGTTTAACTTTTTCCACGTGTTTGTTAGGGAAGTGAATGAGGTGCCATCGGAAGGAGACTGGTCTAAAGTACTTTAAAAACTAGGGTTGCCACCTCTCAATCTGCCGCAACTATAGGGTTGCCAGGTCCAAATATGTCATTTTGAATCTGGCAACCCTAGTCTTGCGGCAGATTGAGAGGTGGCAACCCTAGTTTTTAAAGTACTTTAGACCAGTCTCCTTCCGATGGCACCTAATTCACTTCCCTAACAAACACGTGGAAAAAGTTATACCAAAAATTATAATGGAAAAGGCACTTGCGGCAAGATTTTTTTAGGCAACTTGGCGGCGTTGAATTAAAAGTATATAAACATACACTAGAATTACATTTCGTTCGCCTAAGGAATAGGTGCATAATTTTACGGTCGGATCTCCGTCTATTAAAAGACCTATCTAAAGATTCTAATCTAAAGACCTACACACTGATTCACTGATGTGCACTAGAATTTTCTTTTTCATCCCTCAGTTACAGATATTGTATACAGGGTGTAACAATACACCCTAGTAATACTTAAGGGGGTGCTTCAGACCATCAAACTGAACGACTTTTACTATGGAGCCAACATTGAGAAAAAATCTGTTGTCCAATACCTTTTAGTCGAGTCGGTACTGCAGTTTTGTATGGGACAGCAGATTTTGTTTTTTTCTCTATGTTGGCTCCATAGTGAAAGTTGTTCAGTTTGATGGTCTGAAGCACCCCATTACTAGTGTGTATTGTTACAACCTGTATACAGACAGACAGATAGGACGAAATTATAAAGGACTCAGTTTGTTTGCCATTTAACTACGGAAACCTAAAACCACTTGGTTCAACTCACCATTAGCGATGTCAATATCGTCAATAAACTCGAGCAGGTTATTGAAGGCGGTCCTAACGTCCTCAGGGAGCGCCTGGCCCTGCTGGATGCTCCTCATCCTCACCGTGTCCGTGAGCACCCTCACTGAGCTCCTTATCACCTCCGCCATGTCCACCGTCAGGCTTCTGAGGGCTTCTTCTAGGAATTTCCGACGCTGTAAGCAAAAAGATTTGTTGAATGTTAAAATTGTAAATCTCTATCTATAATGTCGCGCCTCTTTCCCAGTTGGGTAGGCAGAGAATAGGCCGTGCCATCGTCTACGATCCTTACATACATCTCTCACCTCATTCACATCCATACATCTCTTCATATATGCCCATCAGTTATGCTTATGATTTATGAATACTCTGCACCTCACCTTATTGTAGGATGCAACCGATTAGATCAGAATACATCCTCCAGCCGTCCAGGAGCTCTAGATCGAGTAGACTGACAATTCCATTCATATTACTCTTTTGTACATCTGAAGCGGAATACTGGACATATAGCGCGACTAAAGGACAAGAGGTGGACGCTCCGGGTCACTCAGTGGCAAGGTCCGGTAGGAAAGAGAAGGGTAGGAAGACCTAAGAAAAGATGGTCTGATGACATCATAGAGGTGGCAGAGGACGACTTGAAAACGAAGGCACAAAATAGAATAACATGGAACGAGATGGAGGAGGCTTTTACCCAAAGAAGGGATCCGTAATAGATATATAATAGAAAAGTAAATACATATATACTTAACTAACTATACTAACATAACATAAGTAAACTACTAATAAAAACTAAAAAACATTTGAAATGTACTTTTAAATTACGGAATAAATAGAGCTTTATTATTGTTACGAGCTTTTACCCGCGACTTCGTCCGCATAAATTATATACCAGATTTTAAGTCAGATGATAAGCTATCAAACAAAAAAAGTTTCTTTAAAATCGGTTCAGTAGTTTTTGCGTGATACTCGAACAAACAAACAAACAAACAAACACACAAACAAACAAACATACAAACAAACAAACAAACAAACAAACAAACAAACAGACGGACACAAATTCCAAAAATTTGTGATTTGGAATCAGGGACATCTAAAAACCATATCATAATTTTTTTTTGTAAATATCTTCAGTGTACAGACACACTTCTGTTACAGTTTTATAATAGTTTAGATTATTACATCTGAAGTCATGTATCCTCTCCACATGACCAAACCAGCAAAGCATACCTTATTCTTGTCACAAAATCTTTCAATTTACACCGTCTCTAATCTAATCACACATATTGTAAATTGATGCTTGGAAATACTAATTTAGCACAACAAACTCTATTCATTGATTGACATATCTTTCATGGGGCACTGTATAAGCTTTTATAATAAAATACCAGAGGATATTCCAAACTTACCAGACAAAAAGTTTAAGTCTCATGTTAAACTAAAAACCTAAGTCTGTACCACCAGTCAGACTTGGAGGAGTACCCTTGAGTAGAGTCACCAAGTTTAAGTACCTGGGGCATTGGGTCACTGAGGACCTCTCTGATGACTTCGACATTGAACGGGAGCGTAGGGCACTTGCAGTAAGATGTAATATGGTGGCTCGTAGGTTTGCACGGTGTACAGAACATGTCAAAATAACACTTTTTAAAGCGTACTGTCAGACTTTTTACACCAGCAGCCTATGGGTCAACTATACATGCAAAGCTTTTAATGCCCTACGCGTCCAGTACAATAATGGTTTTAGGATACTATTGGGGCTGCCCCGCTTTTGCAGCGCATCAGGCATGTTTGCAGAGGCCAATACAGACGGGTTTCAGGCAATAATAAGGAAGAGATAGTAGCCTCCCTGATGTGTCGAGTGCGGGACAGCCCTAGTGGACTCCTAAACACCATACTGCATACTGGAGAAGACTGATTGCCCGGTCATGCGGCACTGGAAACGTGTGCACATGGGGTCCAGACCCGCTTTGTTTAATATAAAATAAAACTGTTACTGTTTCTGTGTACCTACTAATATAGTTTTTAAGAAATACTAACATAAATATGGATGTACTTACCTATCTGAAATAAATGATTTGATTTGATTTGATTTAAACAAGTCCTAAAAAAGTAAAAAAGGTTACTATAAACTCGATGATTATTTGAATGACCAATATGTCTGGTCTTGACAATTTTACACTATGTAATGCAATATTGTATTTTAATTGTACTTTGTACATTTTGTTTTGTTTAAAAGATGTGTGTTGTAGAGTTTCTGGCCGCATCTTCTCTCAACGGAACACCTTCCGACGCGGTGGTAGAGTCAAAAAATGACGTCAAAAAGCTATCTATATGATATTATTTTGAATAAAAAATTTTGAATTTTGAATGTTGACTCTAAATATGTAAGAATAACATATTCAGAACATCAGTAAGTCCGTAAGTTTTCCTAAAATGACTTAAAATAAATAAATTAATTAATTTCTGAATTCACTAATAGATTATAGTCTGACCGCAAGACCTATACCGCTCCATAGGTAGCTGCGTGGCGACATGCGGGGTCAGAGAAGCCCGCTCCGCTCTGCTCTTGCATCGGCTACATGGTTTATTTAGACTAGACTGTGTATGCCATATGCACATGAGATAATTCATAATCCATAACTGACACCCCCAATGAGCGGTACAGCCCATGTTGTCAGACTATCTCTATCATAATATTTTATTTCACCTCATCATCGCGAAAGATTTCATTTCATTTCATCATCTCCATTTCCACTAACTAAATAAACTAAGAAAATTTCCAGTACCAACTGCATACAAAATTTCATACATGAAATACCAAATTGCCTATTGGCGGTTAAACGAAGATGCTGGCAGTGCATCTACGGGCATTAACGTAATATACTAACTTCTTCATCCATAGGTCCAAGTTCTGAGTTGCCCGGAGCATCTTCCGCCTTCGTAGCCTCCATGGCGAACCGGAGGAGACCCTGCAATAGATATGTACAAAATATTGGTAGTTCTATCTCTTTCACTTTCGTTGCTAAGCTCAAAACCATGAAACTCTAGCAGTGCTAAAATTTTGTAGGTCATGCGCACAGTCGTAACGTGGAAATGACCAATATGGCTCACCTTGTGGGGCACCCGGACCGGCGTAAGAGTACTAATATAATAGCCAGCAAATATCTTGAGCCAAGACCTTGAAAGCGCAGAATAACATTTGTAGGTGAAAGCGCTACTGCCCATACCCCTGTACCATAGTGTAATTAAAATAGTGTTTGCGCTCGGTGTTCGCAACAGGTCAATCGCAGGCGGTGAGCAGGGGCCAGGGGTAGTGTGTTACAGTACAGCCTTACCTGCATATTCCAGTCTCGCTCACTCTCACTCAGTATCGCACATGCTTAACCCGTTGAGCTCCGGTCGAACCGTACGGTTCGAAAAAGTAGGCTAAAGCTAAAGGCTAAATTATACCTTATTGAAAAAAAAAAGTTTCTATTATCTTAAGGCTTTTTTATAGGTTGGTGCGAGAGCGATGATAGCCCATACGGAAGAGAGATAGCCCCTTAATCCTGAGGGCGCGGTTTGATTCCTGGCCTGTACCACTAAGTTCTTCGGATTTTATGTACGGTTGTATTTATCATTTACTAGCTCGGCGGTGAAGGAAAACATCGCAAGGAAACCTGCATTCCCGAGAATGAAAAGAAAATACCATAATTTCGGAGGTATGCGTAAATATGGGTGAGCTTGGGGCGAACACAAAGGACCAGCACTGGTCTCTGTGTTACAACGACCCTTGCTTTAGCCCAACCACAAATAATCAATCAATATAGGTTGGTGCTAGACGGGTAAATTGTATTTTAAATTTTTTCCAATTGTATGAAATGACAGCTATCAGCTGACAGTGTCCAAGGTATGCCTACGTACAGTATGAACACACCCTGCCTCCCACCTATGTTCACTTCACCCCCTCTCAGTGGTACAGGTAGAACAACAGTAAGCAGAATCCTATCTCACTCGCACTCACTTAACATACATGTGCTACCCTCTTCTTGTCAGTGTGAGTATGTTTGTATAAAGTATCCAGGGTGTGGTTTAAGTTTTAGGCTCTTTCTTTCTTCTTTCTTATTGTGTGGGCAGAGCCCGGGGCGTCTAATATGATTTCTCTACACGCGTGTGACTCTGCTTCTTTCCATACTACAAGTCACGGCAAGCTCAGCTTGCGCTCTCTGAAAAGCGCGAGAACAGGTTATTTTGTAAGCAGCGAAGGCGCGTCACGCGCGTGTAGAGAAATCATACTACATGCTGGTGTCAACGTTTTTTCAGACCACCATGTGGCCTCTGATGTAGTTTTTATGTAACAGCTTGATGTGCCATCTGAAGCACGGAATCATCTTCTTTCTTTTCAGACAATGAGGTGATTCAGCCTGCAATGTCCTAGTCAAATTGGGAACAATGCACAAAGTGACATATCACTGGGTGTCCCCCATGAGAATCGAACCAACCTCCTCCGTGTCGAGAGCCCAATGCTCTTAACCATTAGACCACGAAGGCAGTTTTAGGTTAGTTTCCTACAACAATCATATTAGAATAGTTTCTGTTATAGGTAACTATTTTGGTCAAAAAATCAATAATTACAAACCTGTAAATTCCTCGGCTGCCTTGGCTGGATGGGCACTCTCGGCATGTCGTCACTCCTGCTGGGGTAAGTGATCGCTCCCATGAACAAAGCATTGTTATTATCAGGATTATTAGAGGCCATTTTGAGACAAAACTTTATCACACTGAATGAAGTTTGGTAACCGCACAAACTATGACACAATTTGACTGGAAATAACGTGCGGTTTTATCTAAAAAAATGATTGTGAATGACTAATCCTCTTGAAATATAGAGAAATATGGAGAAATATCTAGAAGTTGATTCAAATTAAAAACACGAGAAGACCAAGCCTCGACGTCAAGTGTCACTTATTGACAAAATGTCAAAATTTTATTTGACATTTGTTTTTTTTTATAATTGGTAAAGGACCGAGCCGTATACAGCCAAATCGGATGTAAAAAAAGAACATTACTATCAGTCATCTATCAGTTTAAAATAACAATGTGCATGACCTTGAAGGGCCGTTGGATAACTTCACTCGGTTGACAAAGGAATGTAGACTCTATGCAAAGGAATCAATCATTTGAATGACTCGAGTGAAGTTCGTGTGATTGAGTGACGTCACATTTGCGAGCGAGGTCATGCACATCGTTATTTTAAACTGATAGTAATTTCATTTTCACCTTTTAAGCCGCGTTTTTTGCACTTGTTTTTTAGCAAACAGTCGACAAAAACAGAAAAACAAATCCCACCTATCCCCCCCCCCCCCCCCCCCCCCCTGGATGCGTGCCTGTTCAATAACTCAAAACTGTTGTTGTACAGTTGCTCGACTCTAATGTATGTTAGGCTACGAATAAGATGTTAGGTATGTATGGGACAGAAGTGCGATTTTTGAAAATCATACGAGCGACTTGGCAGAAGAAAATGTCAAAATTACTATGGAGATTATGCATCTTTCTAGTCTTTCTACTGACAAGTCGCTCGTATGATTTTCAAAAATCGCACTTCTGAAGATTTTATTTTTCGACGTTGGCTCCATAGTGAGAGCATACTAATACCTGGTGAATGTGTGTACAGGTACAGTCAGCTTCAAAATACAAGGTGTATCAAATAGGTAGGTACATGTTGTATTTTGAGGCTGACTGTACCTTCTTAATATTTGATTAGGTAAGTACCTGGAATTATTGTAAAGAATAGATAAAAAGGTTCATTGAAGCGAAGCGAAGATCAGATAAATCCGAATATAAAAACATAATTTTATTGACAAAGAGATCGACTTAGGTACGTAGCGTAGCGTAGGTACAATAAATAAATTCATTTTATCTTGTGATAGCTTATCAAGTACCTAGCTTTGAGATAAACCAAGTGGTTTTCATGAAAAACATGTTTTCACAACATAAAGCAAAGAACATCTTAATGCTAGTGTTCTGAATTAAATTCAATTTTCAAAGTTTTTGTTTTACGATAAAGTATTTGGTAAATCGGAGTTAAAAGGAGTTAATTTTAAGGAGAGGTGATAAAAGGGTTAATTTTATACGGTAAGTTTGATTTATTACATTTATTTCAATTGTTACTCAATTTAGCACAAGAAAATAATTTATTTGTACATAATGGATAGGTACCTAAAGGATATTTGATAACTAGTATTGTCGGCCTACCTAACCAAATTTTTGAAAATTCACAAAAATGAACAGATTTTCATACAACTTACCATCATCATCATCATCGGTTGTCGGTTGCTAACGGTTTTTTAAGGGGGTGATCAGACCATCATTTCAAAAAACCCTAGAGCAAAATTATTATTCCACCTACATATAATTTTTAAAATTAAAAAAGCTCGTTCTACTTGTGAAGGAAAAAAAGAATAAATAAACCGTTAAAATAAAATAATTACTTACACACGGCGACGTTATACATTACTTTACTCTACCTACGCGCGGCCAGCTTATTCTGGTTATGCGTAGCTTGATGTGTCGCCGTGTGTACCTACTTGTTTACCGTTCATTGTCACACAGATGAACCAATGCCACAACATAATAGTTTACTTACCTGTTAAACCCAATCCTTACTCGTATCATACATGATCGATATGTGATATAATATGCAACACATGTGATGCACCGGGGTTTAGGTACAGATTGGCCGACATTAAGGTTTTTTAAAAGAATAGTTCTTATTCTAATAAAAGACAGCTGGTAGTTGCAGCAACGTTTCTGACCACCCCGAAAGGGATTATGGTCGTGAGTTTATGTATGCATGTAGGTCCTAAGTCCTAACTATCATCATCTCAGCCGATGGATGTCCACTGCTAGACATAGGCCTTCCCCATGGATCGCCACAACAACCGGTTCTGCGCTGCCCTCATCCAACGGGTTCCCGCCGCCTTCACCAGGTCGTCGGTCCACCTTTTGGGGGGCCTACCTATGCTGCGCTTTCCATTACGCGGTTGCCACTCGAGAACTCTTCGGTCCCATCGGCCATCGGTTCTGCGTGCGATGTGCCCCGCCCACTGCCACTTAAGTTTAGCAATTATTTGAGCTATATCAGCTACTGACATTTATGTTAATAGATCTTAACTATAAACATATAAATGTCAATATTAATAAACAATAGTCACTGGTAACCTTATCTTCGTTTCCACTTCCAGCGATGTCGCCTCGTCAGGACCACATTATCCAGCCCGAGAGAATCCACATGGAACAGACGCGGCCTCCCCCGCCCCCCGCTCCCGGCAGACTTCAGCGCCCCCCTCAGGACCATCCTGCCGTCTACATAGATAGAACCAGGAATGTACAGAGAAATAATACTGCTATCACAGCAACTAATAGACGGTAAACATGAGGGTTTCTTGAGCTTTATATATTTTTAACTGACTTCATAAAAAACGGAGGTTCTATGATTCCCCCCTATGTGTATATCGCTATTTTCTCAAAAGCGATTGGACAGGTTTCGTTAAGATGTTGTCTTTAAGGTATTCAGTCGATATGCCGTCTGTGGTGAGATAAATAAAGTATTAGGGTTTTTTTTTATTACTCTTTGTATCTATTATTATTTAGTAGGAAAGAAGAAGTTAAGAATACATGATAGCTATTTTGTTTGGTAGAAATTTTACAAGCAGTAATGCATAATCTGATAAATGCAGTAAAATATGATAGATAAGATAGGTAGATAACTCATACTGATAGGTTATTGTTTAAGTTTATCTTTATGTTTAAGTATAATCTACATATTGAATATAGTTAGGTAGATGTAAAGACAAAATGTACACAAGAATAAGAAACAGATTTTTTTTAAATAAAAATAATAATTAAAACTTTCTGCATTTTCAGTTGTTTTAATTTAACCTTCGCCTGTCCATAAACTGTGGTCTGGAATTCTCAATCCAGAATTTGAGACTGAAGTGATGCTATTTCATAAAAAAAAAACATGTGTGCAGTTCATTGTTTCATAAAGCGATTGCATTATGTGGATTTCCCTACCTTCTCCTTTTTCTACCATGGCATAATCACTAAGGTGAATGAATAATGTAGCTCTAAGTAAACTAATTAGATAACCGATCCGTCCAACGCCAGAAGTGCGATTTTTGAAAATCATACGAGCGACTTGGCAGTAGAAAATGTCAAAATTCCTATGGATATTATGCATCTTTCTACTACCAAGTCGCTCGTATGATTTTCAAAAATCGCACTTCAGGAGTCATTATTCCGTGCATTTATAAAATGATGTGCAAAAATATAAATAGGTAGGCGCATACAGTAGCTCCGTGTGGAATGAAGCAAACCGCGGCGAGTGGCCACCCGCCCGCCACGATTGTCTGTGTTGCCAACATTAAATATTTCCCGTAATTTCTGTCAGATTTAAAAGGGAAGGTGACATTCTTTTGCGCGCGAACGAACGATATAAAAGACGTGATAAAGCCGTATCACGGCTATCGCGGGTGTGCATGCTACCAGTGCTGATATTGATATGATATTCTACCTATATTTAGCAAAAAAAACTCCTGGTCAACCAATGCTTTGAAGTGCCATACCCAAATAAAAATAAAATAGCATTCTAAAAACTCCACTTCGAGTCACTCAATTCATCAAATCAACCCGCATCAACCCACTGCTGGGCATAGGCTACTTCGTACGTTATGTTGTTGTACGCACGGCGACACATCAAGCTATACAAAACCAACATAAGCTGGCCGCGCGACGTTATACATTACTCGACCAACGCGCGGGGTCAGCTTATGTTGGTTTTGTATAGCTTGATGTGTCGCCGTGTGTACTCGTGGGTACAGTAGGTAGGTATTAATCAATTAATGAAAATGAGCCCACTGTCCCACCTTAAAGCAACGTCATCAACCCATTTCTAGATATACAAACATAGGCCTCCATTTTATTGCGCCATTCGATTCCTCTCCTCACGGACCTTGGACCTAGCATACCGCCCTCGCCTCGAGAAAACGAGAAAGATCAAAAATCTTTTCTGGTAACAGATTTCTCGCTTTGTCGTGTGTGGCATCATGGCATGCTACTAAAGATATACCACTTACTAAGTTGTCAGTCAAAACTTCATATTTCAGAAAACACCCACAAAAGGCAATGCTGATTATAGAAATACATAAATTACAATTAGAAATCAATTTCTACCGCATTTTTATTGCAGCTTATTATTTTAAGTTGGTTATGCTATTAAAAAAAAATCGATTTAATGCGGAACTTGACATAAATAGTACATTACTGCAGCGGCCAGCAACAGAGGCATTGATGGACGAACGTGTAAATGTGGGCCGAGGCGAAGCCGAGGCACACATACGTAAGTCCATCAATGCCAAGTTGTGGCCAAGGCTTGTATAGTACTTTTCTCAAACAATGCGCGGAAATTAAAACAGTAAATTTTCTCAAATAATTCGCGGAAATTAAAACTCTTTTCAAAATCAATGACGAACAACGAACAACAATTTGTTTTTTTTTTCAATAAACAGCTTTAAAAAAAAAACATTCAAAATTTTGCAATCCAGTTCGAAATTTAAATAAAACCTTTGATGAGTTACCTCCTTGGTCGCCATGTTTCGGAATAAAAGATCGTTCCATTTTTAAATTACACGACAGATATGAGTTTACTATGTAATTTATTTGGCCGCAATTTGGCCGCTAAACACGACAGATATGGATTTTCATACAACATTGCCGGCCGCTGCGCGCATGTATTTGGCCAGTACAGCAATTTCGATTTATCTCGAAGAAGGTTGTCAAAATAATGCTCACATTTCCAAGCATGTTTGAGAAAATAAAGTTCCCGGAATTTCGAAATTATTGCTGGCAGTACCGAGATTAGCGGAGCGGCAACGTCGCACGATCGATGCGCCGACGGCCGACCGCTCGCTGTGTGAAAGGCACATCTCAAAAAGTTTCCTTTTTTGCGCTGCTGCCTTGCCTAGCTATAGCCATATTCTATTGCAATAGAAATACCTACTTAGTACCTTAAAAAACAGAAACAAAATCAGAATCAGTACATTATTTATACACTTATTACATAGTAACCTAGGTAGGTATTTCTGTACCGAAATAAAATACCTGTTCAATAGGTAATCATAGTTTGTGACGTTATGTTCTCATTGTACTTTGTACATTTTGTTTTGTTTAAAAGGTGTGTGTTGTAGAGTTTCTGGCCGCATCTTCTCTCAACGGAACACCTTCCGACGCGGTGGTAGAGTCAAAAAATGACGTCAAAAAAACTATCTATATGATATTATTTTGAATATTTTTTTTTTAATTGAATCACATTTGTTCCATTTGAATTAGACTGGAGTGACTGGACCATGTAGATACTTCCTAAACAATTTTCTACTAAATCTACTACTGAAAAGTGACAACAAGTTTTCTAAAGTCAGATTTATCTATTTTTTAGAAATTATTATTATCTCTGTATCGAATCCAGCGACTTCTGCGTTTACAGGATGCATTATTTTCTATAACGAATACAAAATAGAGAAATGATTGTTCCTTAAAAATAAGAACTTGGTATTCAAACCAAAAAGTAGCAAACAAATTAAATTAACAAATTCGAAACATACTATTATTATTTCTTATTTTTTCCCGATCTACTATATTTTTTCGGGCTTTATGGCTCGAAATACTATATTTGGTCTTAAAAAAAGTTGGCAACCCTAACCCGTACACCAAACCTACTACTACTAGCACTATCCAGTAGTGCGATTTTTGAAAATCATACGAGCGACTTGGCAGTAGAAAGATGCATAATCTCCATAGTAATTTTGACATTTTCTACTGCCAAGTCGCTCGTATGATTTTCAAAAATCGCACTTCTGGGCACAGGCGGTAGACATACCACATATTACCTTACCTACCTCTTGTATATCAAGGAGGGTGTACGCTATCAGGTGATGTGAATGTGACTCAGGTGTTAAAATAATGTAAGGGGGCATTAGTTTGTTAATCCACCACGAGTACACAACGCAGATTGGTAGGTATAAACTTCGTACAACCAAAGAAAATACAAATATACCTTAACTATTATAGGTACTAACGCGAAACTACATTAAATAGGTATCTAGCTATAAGCTGTGCTCCTGTTCCTGTGCTAAGGAAATAATAACGAATAACGCATTGTAAAATTATAAACATAGGTAGGTATAGGTAAGTACCTTATTCGTTTTTTTACATTTATGTAGGTAAGTAAAGTAGGTAGGTATACGAATTAAATAAAACATTGCAATAAAGAGCAAACTGCAGTAAAATGCTTTTGAAATAAAATCGGAATTCTATGCGGTAAATAAGTACCAATATGGGCTATATCTAGGTATATAGGTAAGTACACAGGCAAAGCAGGAGGCAGACGAGACGCCAGGAGAATCTAGAATTCTAGACTGATATTCTAGTCTAGCTATTAGCCTAAAAAATTCTGTCTCATCAAAGATTATCCATTTGGAATGGAATCCACCCACCTTTTTTTTTGTACCTTTTGTATACAGCGAAGGCGACGTTGCCGTTCCGCACAAATTTGAATACTAGGAGTTCTATACTGGAAAGGCTGAAATTCTAGCTCAGTGGTTTCGGCCACGGAGTAAGGTTTCGGCTCGTATTAATTTAGAATATTTTTTTCAGTTAATTTTCCTACTTACCTTACCTATGTGTTACGTCCAAACAGAAAATGACACACTAAAAATGTAAGGTATCATAAGGGTATCATAAACTTTATTTTCAAGTATTTTTCCGGTTACCCCTTTTCGGTACACCTACAGGATATTTACCTATCCAATTTGTAAAATCGCGAAAAAAAAAATTGCTGTCCCATACATTTAGCTCGAGTAGATTTGTACTTTAGTATTGTAGAATACTCCTTTCTACTAAGGGTTGGTTGAGGTTGATGTATATAATGAAACACAGATATAGTCTTCACTAGTGAATGTGACTGGCACACGTCCGCGCAGCACGGCGGTCGGTGCACGAATACCGAGCGAATCAGTCTATCGCAACTGCATAGATGCGAGAAAATGTATGGGATAGGGCAGAACTTGAATGGGCGTCTATATTCGTCTCTTTTCTTGACCCTCTCTTTCATGAATTGTCACGTGACGTAATTCAGATGTTTTTCACACGTTATGAAACTAAACTCTGTCTAAATTATTTAAAATGTTTTTGGGTGTTTATTATATTTAAAATTAATAAAAAAACGTGAATATAAAACATAAAACACAAGTAAATTCAGTGTATTACGTGATATTGCACCATAAAAGCTTAAAATTAAGTACTAGAAATGCGAAATATGCTGTGAAAGGTCGGAAAGAAAAGATGGTAAGAAACGTAACTTCATAGCAAGATTTCCACTGGATGAAGCTCGGTAAGCATAAATTTATCCTTTTTATCAGCCCAGGTTTATATTTAGGCAATCATTTTCGTAAAGAGCGGGAAGTATTTGTAAAGAAGTGAGGGATTTGGAGAAATGTCGATATCGATATAATTGTTGATACATACATGCAGACGCATACGGATTCGAACGACTATGCTCCCTGAGGAGGTAGTCAGAGATATTCTGAAACATCAGAACATCCACCATACAAAAATCATCCATCATATTTTTGATGATATGATAAGATTACACTTTTGTATACATGTTTTATTTTCAGATGCAAAAAATGGGTTCAAGTTACTGGAAATGAAGATCTAGCGTACCTACATACCAATCGAAAAATGAACCAATTATTATTTGCGAGAAACATTTCCTGCCTGGAAGATTTTCATAAAAAATGACAAATTGAAACCAACTGCCATTCCATATCCATACGGCTCACTGCATACTATCCTGTAATTAGTCCGTAAGTTTTCCTAAAATGAATAAAAAAAAAATTAAAAAAACAAAAGGACTAATATTGGCGTCTTTTTTTTTAAGCGGCCAGGTACCAAATATTGTGGGTATTTTAGGGTGAATATTACCTTACATTGTTATGCAAAAAAAAATTTCCTGCGGTGTAACGTTTCGGAGATATTTAACTTTAAAGTTTCAAAAAATTCACTGTACAAAAGTCATTAAAAGTAACTCGTTTTGGGTCTTATACCACACATTATTTATTTTACAGCCCAGAATTATTAGTTTTAATTATTTATGATATCATAACGCACATTTTGTGCAGGAACGCACCGCAATCCTCACTCGTTTGCGGTGATGGTTTGAATGTTGAAATTTTCTATTTTGTAAGATATTGTATTGATTTATATATATTTGTAGATTACTTGTGTTACTGGCCAATGCTGTGTGCGCCTGTTATATGTGTGTGTATTAGAAATAGATTTTTAGCGTTCCTATGTTATTGTAAATGTTTAAATATGTATACTGTTGGTGCGCCATATTAAATAAAATAAAATAAAATAAAATAAAATATCTTAAATGTACATAGTCTTCTTTAAGAGTTTCATAACAGTTAGGATAGCCAATCTAACCTATTATTTCAATGTGGTATAATTTTATGTAAATTTATTATAATTATTAATACCTACGAATGTCTTTTCTTTATCTCAAGACAGTCCCGGACTTATTAGTAGGTGGCTAATTGTTTGTTTTATTCTAGTGATTGGATTAACATCAATCCATCACTAAAAAAATCTGCAATTTTTAAATATCAATATCATATGGCAATTTTTTTTTTCTGCAACTATCGATATCGTTAAATATTCACAGCACATCACAACTTTGCATTGTCATTTTGTTTTCAATATTGGCAACATGTTGCTCTATGTTGGCTATGGAATGGTAGCTTCAAGTCATACAAGTTGACGTTTTTAACGATTATTTTGCTCCAAGGAGTCCCGTCTCTTAAAACGTAGTGATTATATTCTCTTTGGAGCGAATGCACGATAGATATTCACCACAGACCGCGTCCGCCGATAGACGGCGCTACCGGCGCTTTCCACATTAACTACTCTTTATTGCTGTACACTACATCTCTTTCTTGTTTTAATTTATTTTTTACCTTTACTCGAATCTACCACCGCTTCGGAATGTATAGCCCGTGGAGAAGAAGCGGCGCAAGAAACTCCACAGTTTAGCTAATCTCTTAAATCTTATTACAATACAGTGTTGACTGTTATCAAAGCTATTACATCAAACAAATTACGAATTACTTATTGAGACTAATTTGTTTACAGAAAATAGATATTTATCAAATATTGATCTGAAATTGTCAAACACCAAATTCAACGATAAACAATGTTTATGGAAATTACAATCTCATTATATTAACACATTTGAGTTATTGTTACTTCTGTTCTATACTATCCCTTCCCTGTAAAAATATTTTTCTATTGATAGGTAGGTAAGTAAACCTACAAAAATAACGTTCCATAGATCTTTATTATCTCTTATTTATTTATTTTGGCTAACTACTAGTCAAAGTCACTGCTTTAAGATCGTATCCATTTCCGTTTCATCAAATTAAGGAGGTAAGGACAAAAGAGTGAATCTGTGATAAGCACATACACTTATGCATTCAAAATATTCTGGCGGGGGCCAGCCATTGCAATAAAGCACTCACAGCTATTTTATTTGCATGACCCTTTAGCTTTTGCTAACAATTTGATAGTTGCATGGCTCTGTAACCCATATCATTTTATTGTTGCATGATATTTTAGCTTTCGCTAACAACTTCATAGTTGCATGGTCTTATAACCCATATAATTTTACAGTTTCATGAATGCTGATATAACGCTGACTGACAACAATATTAAGTAAGGTACACTAGGTCGCTTTCGTTACCAGCTATGTTCAGTAGTTACCTTTAGTTAGTCGACTAGACTAGTTTTGAGAAATCAGCAGTTTCAATTTAATGGACCCGTTTAATATGTAGATACTATTTTACGAACCATACAGTTATATCATTTGGTAGGCTTTAAAAAAAATAATGCTATTTTTAATTACAATTTACATGAATTAAGTGCAACTGTTGTTTAAACTTAATTGCCTGGCGTCATATTATTACAGAACTGCAAATCATTTTGTTTTTTGACTTGCTTGCACTGAAATTATGTTCTTTATTTAAAATATTATGAATTTATGATTAACCGATTTGGTTCAAGTACAGTATAGTATACTTTAACACATACAAATGATTAAATTAACAGTGCAGTGCCTGCAGTGATTAGGTAAGATACAGATTTTATCTATACAAAGAAGAAAGTGCAGTAAGTCATTAATTCCTTTAGAGTTATTCATAGCGTAGCTACTCACAATAATTAATGTCAATGGAATGACAACTACAAGCTGCTAATAATTACTTATTTGACTTGTCATCTGAATGACCAACTACGAGCTGCTTATAATTATTTATTTGACTTGTCATTTGAATGACCAACTACAAGCTGCTGATAATGAAATAACAGTTTTTTTTTCAATTGAATGACCAGCTGCAAGTTGCTAATAATTATTTTATTTATTTGACTTGTCATCTGAATGACCAACTACAAGCTGCTGATAGTAAATTTGATAGCATTTGATGCCCAGCTAAAAGTTGCAAATGTCAATTGAATGACCAGCTACAAGTTGCTAATGTCAATTAAATGAACAGCTGAAAGTTGCTAATGTCAATTGAATAACCAGCTACAAATTGCTAATGTCAATTAAATGACCAGCTGAAAGATGCCAATGTCAATTAAATGACCAGTTGAAAGATGCTAATGTCAATTGAATGACCAGCTACAAGTTTCTAATGTCAATTGAATAACCAGCTAAAAGCTGCCTATGTCAATTGAATGACTGAATGACCAGCTACAAATTGCTAATGTCAATTAAATGACCAGCTGAAAGATGCCAATGTCAATTGAATTACCAGCTACAAGTTTCTAATATCAATTGAATGACCAGCTGAAAGATGCTAATGTCAATGGAATGACCAACTACAAGCTGCTAATAATTACTTATTTGACTTGTCATCTGAATGACCAACTACGAGCTGCTTATAATTATTTATTTGACTTGTCATTTGAATGACCAACTACAACCTGCTGATAATGAAATAACAGTTTTTTTTTTCAATTGAATGACCAGCTGCAAGTTGCTAATAATTATTTTATTTATTAGACTTGTCATCTGAATGACCAACTACAAGCTGCTGATAGTAAATTTGATAGCATTTGATGCCCAGCTAAAAGTTGCAAATGTCAATTGAATGACCAGCTACAAGTTGCTAATGTCAATTAAATGAACAGCTGAAAGTTGCTAATGTCAATTGAATAACCAGCTACAAATTGCTAATGTCAATTAAATGACCAGCTGAAAGATGCCAATGTCAATTAAATGACCAGCTACAAGTTTCTAATGTCAGTTGAATGACCAGCTAAAAGCTGCCAATGTCAATAGAATGACCAGCTGAAAGATGCTAATGTCAATGGAATGACCAACTACAAGCTGCTAATAATTACTTATTTGACTTGTCATCTGAATGACCAACTACGAGCTGCTTATAATTATCTATTTGACTTGTCATTTGAATGACCAACTACAAGCTGCTGATAATGAAATAACAGTTTTTTTTTTCAATTGAATGACCAGCTGCAAGTTGCTAATAATTATTTTATTTATTTGACTTGTCATCTGAATGACCAACTACAAGCTGCTGATAGTAAATTTGATAGCATTTGATGCCCAGCTAAAAGTTGCAAATGTCAATTGAATGACCAGCTACAAGTTGCTAATGTCAATTAAATGAATAGCTGAAAGATGCCAATGTCAATTAAATGACCAGCTGAAAGATGCTAATGTCAATTGAATGACCAGCTATAAGTTTCTAATGTCAATTGAATAACCAGCTAAAAGCTGCCTATGTCAATTGAATGACTGAATGACCAGCTACAAGTTACTATGTCAAGTTGCTAATGTCAATTGAATAACCAGCTACAAATTGCTAATGTCAATTAAATGACCAGCTGAAAGATGCCAATGTCAATTAAATGACCAGCTGAAAGATGCTAATGTCAATTGAATGACCAGCTACAAGTTTCAAATGTCAATTAAATGACCAGCTGAAAGATGCCAATGTCAATTGAATGACCAGCTGAAAGATGCTAATGTCAATTGAATGACCAGCTAAAAGCGGCCTATGTCAATTGAATGACTGAATAACCAGCTCCAAGTTGCTAATGTCAATTAAATGACCAGCTGAAAGATGCTGATGTCAATTGAATTACCAGCTAAAAGTTTCTAATGTCAATTGAATGATCAGCTAAAAGCTGCCTATGTCAATTGAATGACCAGCTGAAAGATGCTAATGTCAATTGAATGACCTGCTACTAGTTTCTAATGTCAATTGAATGACCAGCTAAAAGCTGCCAATGTCAATTGAATGACCAACTGTACTGTGCTAATAACTGTTTGTTGTACATGGCAAAGCAATAACCGTTAACATTACAAGCTGACAATATGAGAGTAATCACCCTGACCATTTCAAACCTCTTAGCTATTAATTGGAGACATTTTCTCTTTATTAAGCACTAAAGCAAGGAGGTATGGTTCAATCGGCGCCTTAGCAGTCGTCCTGTTGAAGGCTGGTTTTTCTGTGACATCTAGGAACATACAATCTGCGAACAAAATTGTTAACCAGTATTATCGGTTTGATTATGAATGTTATGATGCTTGAATATGATATAGTTATTAATCTTCTCTCAACTGAGATGAGCGTTTCTTGTTAAAATGTGAGTAGGTATTTCAAGAAATACCAAATTTAATATGAAATCACCTGATCATTTTCTGATCCTTTTTGATACTTTTTGTAAATAGTTGTCTGAATTAACATTGATCCTTAAAATATAAAATTCCTTGCTCAAATAGCCAAAGAAACTAATTAGTTTCGCCTGGAGTGATTACATCCATAATTATGACATTAACAACAATGTTGCAAAGATAAGATCAACGTAATGTTACCGAATTGAAGTTCTATAAAGTATAGATTACGTCAAACAAGTTCCGGTAACAAATAGGATGATGATGAAAATTGGCAATTATGTTGGTACTATTGATGTTTGTATTGAAATATTTTCATGAACTAGTACCACCAAATAAGCTCCGAATGTGTTGTATATTATTATTGTTCTCGCATACCTACACTGAGAATGTCCAATAAGTAAAACTTTTAAAACGTAAAACTTTGGATTTCAACTTAAAGTTTTTGTGACATCAGAATGTTCGTTACGTCGAATGTTCGTTACGCCGAATGTTCGTTACGCCGAATGTTCGTTACGCCGAATGTTCGTTACGCCGAATGTTCGTTACGCCGAATGTTCGTTATGCTGAATGTTCGTTACGCCGAACATCCGTTACGCCGAATGTTCTATACGTAGAATGTTCGGTACGCATAATGGTAATAAGTAACTTTTATTAGAGACCATGACAACTACGAAGTACGACAATTACTTAAAAATGACAATGCGTCAATATAAGTATAAAAAACAATTGGAATAAACTCACTTGGCATATCTTGGTTACCTAATCCTGTTCGTCTCGAATCAAGACACTATTCTTAACCTTTGGTATGCCAGAACGCGGATCAGCATGATGAAAACCATTTATTTCTATTGTGTCTGGTTTTTCCGGCATACGAGAGGTTAATGGGCGTATTTTGGATACCTATTAGGCCATAATGACGGACTACAAGCATGCATTAGTATATGCTCACGACTACACTCCCCGAGGAGCAGTCAGAGACTCCAAAACCCAAGGACACCCTTGCCCCACCAGCACCGAAACTCCGTCCAGTCACGTGTAACGGGCAGTGAAACTGGAGCTACGGACTACGAGGCCCTTTTATATTTGCGGAATGCTTTGAATAAATTCTTTTAATCGTGTAAAGTAATACAGAATGATTACGTGACCTTAAAGATTGATGTCCGCAGCTGGCGTACATTTGTCCATCCTAGGCGCCGCGCCGCGCCGTCACGTGTTGTCCCACACCTTACTCCTGTCTGGTCTACCCTCTTTCCTCCAGCATCAGCATTCGATGGTCGACATGTGGGAAAAGAAATACAGTATGTAGATAATTCCAAATAAACGATTTAAAATCGGGACAAAAAACTATTTTTCCTTTTCTTTTGAAATATATTTTTATCACTGTGAACTTTAGGCAAAAATAAAGCAACGCTAGCAGACACCAGATAATTAAGATAATTCCCAATAAACGATTTAAAATCGGGACAAAACTATTTTTACTTTTCTTTTGAAATATATTTTAACACTGTGTAACTTTTTAGGCAACAAACAAAGCAACGCTAGTAGAAACCGTCTTCGATTGTGTTTAAATAAATCGCTTAGCTTCCTTAAAGGAACAGTGTAATTTTATTACGTAGGCACCGTTTGCATTTTTAAATTTTCAACTCTCAACAAACTGATAAGCACTTTACTCACGTGAATTTCGAATCCCGGCGTCGCCAATGTAGAATACTCCTTTCTACTAAGGGTTGGTTGAGGTTGATGTATATAATGAAACACAGATATAGTCTTCACTAGTGAATGTGACTGGCACACGTCCGCGCAGCACGGCGGTCGGTGCACGAATACCGAGCGAATGCACGATAGATATTCACCACAGACCGCGTCCGCCGATAGACGGCGCTACCGGCGCTTTCCACATTAACTACTCTTTATTGCTGTACACTACAAGTATGAAACATCTGATTTTTTTCTCGCGATTTCGATATTGGTCCCTTAGTGAAAGTTGTTCAGTTTGATGGTCTAATATTTTTGTAGCACCCTGTATAATTCTACTGTATACCTAAATACTTAATAAATAGATACAAACATCCATGACTCGGATAGACCTACTAAATAAATTCATATTCATCAATCATCCAAACCTATTTGCCACTTACGGGATTTGAACCTGCGACCTTCGGATAAGCAGGCAAGTTCACTACCAACTGAGCTACAGGAAGGTCATCGTCAATACGAATCTAAAGCGGACAAAAAGCTGTGTTCATCATCATCATCCTCTAAGGCAGTGCAGATATTTTGGCAATAATAACCACTCCCTGAGCGATGACGAGGAAATAGCCAGTTTCCTTTGCATTTTAATGATTCACACTTAGCCCGGCTTTACATATACTGAAAGTTACTGTATACGATTGTATCGTTTACCTAATGATTTATATAGATTTAGAGGAAATATACTTACGTTGTTGTTGTTTTTATTTTAGTCCTCCTTTGCTTTGTCTTTGTCTTGTGTTATTTTATGGCGAATGTTGTGTTTGCTTCTAAGTGATGTATTCATCAACTTTAGAACCACTGTGTGTTAAAATTATGTAAAATTGTGAATGTATCGTTAGCAAACCTTTAAATAAATTAAATTAAATTAAATACTAGACTAGGTAACTAATCAAATAGGAGCAACATTATTTTTTTAAGTTTATACAATGGTCCTTCTTAATAATTATGCTGACACTTGGGGATGACCCGAACATCAAACTGCACAACTTTCTTTACGGTCCCGTACATTTGGCTCGAGTAGGTTTGCAGTTTTTTATGGAACAGCTGATTTTTTTTCCACTATTTCGATGTTGGTCCCATAGAGAAAGTTGTTCAGTTTGATGGTCTGATCATCCCCTTAAAGAAGTGTCAGCATATTAAGAAGGACCCTATATTGCCCACTTCATGTGTAATCCTAATTTTTTACCAATAAAATAAAAATAAAGTATACTTAAGTTATTTGTTCAGTTTGATCATCTTAAAATCTAAACTATTATAAAACTGTAACAGAAGTGTGTCTGTACATTGAAGATATTTTCAAAAAAAAAATTACGATATGGTTTTTACCTGTCCCTGATTCCAAATCACAAATTTTTGGATTTTTTGTCTGTCTGTTTGTTTGTTTGTTTGTTTGTTTATTTGTTTGTTTGTTTGGGTGTTTGTTTGTTCGAGTATCACGCAAAAACTACTGAACCGATTTTGATGAAACTTTTTTTGTTTGATAGCTTATCATCTGACTTAAAATCTGGTATATAATTTATGCGGACGAAGTTGCGGGTAAAAGCTCGTACTTTATAAAGGTGTCCTGTAATCCAAAATGCATGCATGCATGAAGATTAAAAAAGAAAACGATCCCGACATTGTCGTTTATCGTGATCCTCAGTAGAACACATAGCTCCAAAATACAGTTCCTTTAATAAAATTTCCCATCGCATAACACTTAATTCAACGCTATAAGTACGATAATGGCTCGATTTACAGGACTTTAAGTGCAAAACGATAAATTGTGTCCCACTTTGCTTTATTGCGCCCATTCACTTTATATATAATAATTGTATATAGGTTTATATTTATGTAGCAGGTTATTATGTCGCGTTGGTTGTGCGCAGAAAGATTTTTTTTAATAAAATCGGTCAAGCGTGAGTCGGGCTACTCGGTCACGGAGGGTTCTGTGTATGGTTGCCAACTTTTTTTTTGACCAAATATAGTATTTCGAGCCTTAGTGCCCGAAAAAATGTAGTAGATCGGGGAAATATAAGAAAAAATAAGTAAGTATAGTAATTTTCGAATTTTTTAATTTAAATTTTTCAAAAAGATATTTTTTTGCTACTTTTTGGTTTGAATACCAAGTTCTTCTTTTTAAGGAACAATCATTTCGTATTCGTTATAGAAAATAATCCATCCTGTAAAAGCAGAAGTCGCTGGATTCGATACAGAAGTAATATAATTAAAAAAAAAAGATAAATCTGACTTTAGGAAAACTTGTTGTCACTTTTCAGTAGTATATTTAGTAGAAAATTGTTTAAGGAACAAATGTGATGAAGAGAAAGAAGATTGTCAAAATAATGTTAAGTTATTGGTAATTTTTATTGGACCTAAGTACCAATATATTTAAATTCTCAATAAATTATTTGCTCATCAAAATATAGTAGTATTGCCTACTATATATTTTTCTCAGAATTATAGTAGTAGGGCATTAATATAGTAGGATACTATATTATATAGTAGGGTTGGCAACCCTAGTTCTGTGCCACACCAGCACACAACAGAATTAACTTACACAATTTTTTTCTCAGGGTCCTTTAGCGCGAGACCGACTCACACTTGGCCGGTTTTTATTTGTTGTTATACTGTAGAGTTTGCTCTAATATCATACCAAGTTTGACGCTTGTATGTAGATGTAGACGTAGATAAAACTTTTATGAGGACCCACCTTAATTTTTAACTTTTTGTCTTTTTTATTATTATTTGTTAGCAAATCCGCCGACATAAAAACACCACACTGTGAAAATTTCAACTAACTAGCCCTTACGATTCAAAAGTTACAGCCCTAAATAGGTAGGACAGACGCACTGTGGGCTGAATTTCGCGTTTCATAGACATTCAAAATGTTTTTTTAAGTGTCGCTTTTTTTTGTTTGGAAACGGTTGGGAATACATACTTTATGCCTTATATAATGAACTTTCCAGTTTATAATCGTAAACAGCGCACTCAGAATTTTTTTCGAAAAAATTTGTATGGAGTCGGTCTAATAAATGATGATATCTCCACTATCGCGCAATTACGCCTAATATCCTCTTAGGTCATTAATATATGAATTATTTGGGATTTTTCGACATACTCCATGCTAAGGTCAAACGTGCGTTTTTTATTTTAAAAATCTTTTATAATTTATAATTTTTTTTAAAGTTTATTTTTTCGTTTTTAACTAAAATTAAGTTTAAATCTATACATTTAAACTTTATGCATTTTAATGATTATGTGTTTTAAGTGTTAAGCGTTTTCAATATAGGCATTTTCAATTATGGATTCTAATATAGATAGACCCCGTTTTTTTTTGTTATTCAAATGTTGGTCCTATAGTGAAAGTTCTTCAGTTCTTTCACTATAGGACCAAAATTTAAATACCGAGAAAAAAAACGGGTCTATATTAGAATAAACTCCCCTTAATTACGGTACCTATTAAATTTTACACCTTGTATATTTATAGTTAGCTAGATCCAGCGGTTAGATCTCTTTGTGAAAAAGAACTTAGAAACTGCAAAAGCGTTCTTTGTCAAGAATTTCTTTGAAACCAAAGGAAACTATTAACTAACAACTTTTAAGTTTATCGTGGCTTTTTCTTTCTTTTTTAGGGATCCCCTTTTTTTTTGTTTTTTTTTTTTTATTCAAAATGGGTTTGCGCTTGGCTTCAGCTCACCTGATGGAAAGTGTAGATGAAGCCGAGGATGTAGCGCGCTCGCCCAGAAAAAGCCTATTTACTCTTCTTTTAAAAATATCCTGATTGTATTTGCTTGGGAAAACAGACGCAGGGAGAGAGTTCCCCTTTTAATTACGGAACCCTCAGAGTTCTGTTGAAGGTATCCACCGAACACTATCATGTACCAGTAACGAGTAGGTACCTAACCATGTCTTGGTTGGTTTGGTTATACATGGTGTAAATTTTAGTAATAAATAAGTCCCATAGAACGAAAGATATCTTGATTTTAGAAAACCATGGCATTCCACGATTCCCATATATGGCATGACAGTATAGGGAAATGTTGCCATTTTTATGTGACAGTTGAGAGGAACATTTAAATAGCGAAAAAAAATCAGCTGTTCCATACATTTGACTCGAGCCAGTACTGCAGTTTTGAATAAAATTGAATAGCTGATTATTATTTCGCGATTTCGAAATGGCTCCATAGAGAAAGTTGTTCAGTTTGATGGTCTGACTGAAGCACCCCCTTAAGTATAAACTAGGGTGTTTTTTTACACCCTCTATAACCAACCATTATCTTGGCTGGCAAGGCTCTAAGTATTATCTATTTAAAACATATTTCCATATAAAATTAAGTCCGCTACACTATTTTTTTCATCTGTAAAAAAAAATTACTTCCTGTACATACATGGTTTTCTCTCCAGAGCTACGCCAGTTAGGTACCTAGTTACCTACCTATACATATAAACGAACATAGCGTTCACCCGCCGGGAGAAGGGGAGACTGGGGTGAGTACGACCTTCGCGGAAGTACCTACAACCTAAGGCTACAATAGAGTAATTACATAGCCTTTGATACAATCCATCCTATATTATTTAGATACCTACTGCGTTATTAGCTTGATTTATTTGAATTTGATAAACGGACGGACGCCACGAAAGGACGGACGTATTTTACGGTGTTTTTGAATAAAATTGATATAGAGACTCGTTTTGGGGAAAAATTTAACCACTCCGCCACTGGAGATTACCCTCTAGGACTAACTCAACTATGACTAGACATTCTGGGAAATGGACTTCGTGGGAATTGGACATTCTGGGAATTAAACATTTTGGAAATATAACATTCCGGGCATTGGTCATTGTGGGTATTGGACATGCTGGGCATTGAACGTTTAGAAACCTCTGAATATTTTAGGAATTGGACGTTTTGTACATATAATCTAAAAAAAATCACCTATTATTGCAATTTGCATTTGGAACAAAAAACTAGTTACTTAAATGATTTTGATGAATTTGTGGAACTATTTTTACCAATTACATTAAATCATCTAGCTATAGATGTTTATTTTCATTCTATAAGTAATTATTTATTTTAGTCATTGGTGAAAGAAGTGTATTAGAATTCAGTCTCAGTCTTACTCTTATTCCCATCTATGTGGAAATGGCGTGAGCATATAAAATGTTACATAAATTTTTGTTTTTTAATTTATTGGAAAATGGCCTCGATTCGGAGTGTACCACGACTTAACTAAACTAAATGTATTCCTGTCACTTTCTAAAATAAGATTAAGAAAAGAGACAGAAAACCAACAGCTGACTTTAGTGCTGTCAAAGTGACGTTAAATGCGCAAAATAAGATGCCATCATAATGTACGCCTATTTAAGTCGTTTTTGGGCATTTAACGTCACTTTGACAGCACTAAAGTCAGCTGTTGGTTTTCTGTCTCTTTTCTTAATCTTATTTTAGAAAGTGACAGGAATACATTTAGTTTAGTTTAGTCGTGGTACACTCCGAATCGAGGCCATTGTCACACAGATTATCTAGTCCGCTTCTTTACTAGCTGGCTAAGCTTATCGGATTTGACCATATAGATTTAATTTATACATGAGTTTGACTTTTTCTAATTACTTATAAGCTTATACCTGATTATACCAGAGCTGTCGCTATTAATCATAGTAGATAATAGTTAATAGAACTTAATTATAGCTGCTATGATTATGAAATCATTGATCCGATCTCATTCGAAATTTATGCAGGCTTATCTGGCCACTGCATTTTGAATACCTACCACATTGGAAGGGATTACCTTAATCCCTTAAATATAAGTACTATCAGTAACATTAAATTCACACGGATATAGGATACATGACTAGCTAGATTAGACGGCCCGGTAGTACAGTCGGTAGTGAACCTGCCTGCTGTGCCGCGGGTCGCGGGTTCGAATCCCGCAAGGGACAAATATTTGTATGATGAATATGAATATTTGTACCCGAGTCATGGATGTTTGTATCTACAACGTGTTAATGAATTAGCGCAAAACCTCATACACCCCACCTGATTTATAACAAAATAATTAGATTGAAACAATAATTTCATTATTTTGATGTTAAAATTTAAAGTTATTCGCATTTTAAATTTTGAAGCAAAAATGATTTGTTATCATTTCAGCAATGAATGAAAGCGCTAACTAACATGCTTATGGATACATTTTAATAATCTTGTTTTGATAGTATGTAGGTGAGTGTGCCCGTGCGGTGGGTTGATATCGGGTTCAGTAAATTTTAAATTTTACAAAGATTATATTTAATATTTTGAAAAAAATTACCTATGTTGAAACCATGATAATTCGATTCTGCTCTCGATTCATGGATGTTTGTATCTACAACGTGACAAACTACTTTCTAGTTTTGCGTTAATTCACGTTGTATACAGGGTGTAGCAAAACACCCTAGTAATACTTAAGGGGGTGCTTCAGACCATCAAATTGAACAACTTTCACTATGGGGCCAACATCGAGAAAAACTGCAAGACCTACTCGACTGAAATGTATGGGATAGCAGATTTTTTTTTTCTCGATGTTGGCCCCGTAGTGAAAGTTGTTCAGTATATCGTTGTCTAGTCATCGTAATACAAGTCCAGACTAGATTCTGGTACTTTAAATGTGACTAGATAATTTGTGTGACAGTGTCCAAGATATACTGTTATACTCATTCATTTATTGTTAAGTACCATGGAACAATTTGAATCATTACCCACCGTAGAACCTTTTCACAGCAAATTATTTCCTGTCACGTTTGAGAGAAGCTTAATAATGACGTTAATACACTGCGTTCTACGATGGATCGTGATCCAAATTGGTCGAATTTACACATACCAAATAGTGTTTTAACAATTAAATATTGTTTGCTAAAAATTATCCACCTTCCAACATCCGGTTCCGGAGTTTTAACGTGGTTTTGAGTGAACAAAAAAAAATTCGAACACGAATTGTACAATTATAGAAATTGACATTTGCGTTTCTGTCATTTTGCGCATCTGACATTATGCGTGCAATTCAAACCAATATTTTAAATACACAGCTCAGTCAGACATGCCAAAAATACAACTTACGACAGTTTTATTACATGTACCTAATAGATAATTGTATGGAATGGAATACTTGTCAAGTCCCTCAGTAATTACCATCGACTGGAGCTGGTAAACAGTAAAATTAAACTGTCAACTCGGGTAAAGCGAAAGGATCTTGAACTTTCGATTTATAAACATGTTTAGGTGTTATATTTCTGTATAGGAATGTCTAATAGAAATGGAGGTGCGCAGAGGTTAAGCCGGTGGAACGCAACATGAATGTTAAATTTGATCGACGCTAAAAAAATATACTCTCTACGCCAACACGAAAACAATTCGAAAACTGGAGATGGTTCATTTTAGGCGAAACTCCCCTGAAAAAATTCGAAAATGAAAAAAAAAACGCAATTTAATTTAAGTCAAAAAAGAAAAAGTAGGTTTACTGGGTACATACCTAATTACTGCTTGCATAAGTACATTCTACAAAGTAAAAAAATAATGTAATAAATAAAAACCGGCCAAGTGCGAATCGGAATTGCGCTCGGAGGATTCTGATATTCTGTACCACAGTGCCACACCATATACTAAATAGTATTTTGTAAAATTTCAACTGTACCTAGGTACCTAACCACCTATACAGGTTACATTATAGGGTGAAATTGATATCGTTAGTATCCTTTTAAACTAAGAGTCTACCCATCAAACTGAACAACATTTACGATGGGAGTAAACCGATCGGAGCAAAAAAAAGATCTACTGTTCCATACTAAAATGCAGTGCCTACCTACATAACTGGTAGGCGGTTGATCAAAAAGTTATTGTCACCTACCTACGTGTTTCACTTTATAAATATACGAGCTTTTACCCGCGACTTCGTCCGCATAAATTATATACCAGATTTTAAGTCAGATGATAAGCTATCAAACAAAAAAAGTTTCATCAAAATCGGTTCAGTAGTTTTTGCGTGATACTCGAACAAACAAACACCCAAACAAACAAACAAACATACAAACAAACAAACAGACAGACAAAAAATCCAAAAATTGGTGATTTGGAATCAGGGACACGTAAAAACCATGTCGTAATTTTTTTTTTGTAAATATCTTCAATGTACAGACACACTTCTGTTACAGTTTTATAATAGTTAAGATGTGCTAAAGTGCGGATGCTGTGTTTCATTCTCTGAAAACATTCTAGTGCCTACGACTCAAGCAGATTTTTGATGTTGCTCAGATCGGTTAGCTCGCTCCCATAGTAAAAGTTAGTAGTTAGTAAGTTCAGTTTGATGGGTAGAGTATGCTTATAACATCAATGTCACCCTTTAGTTCAAAAGATACAGCTATTTATAGGTACGACAGACAGACGGACGGACAGCGTAGGCTTATAAATAGGGTACCGTTGGCACCTTTTGTGTACGGAACCCTAAAAATAATAATATTTTGGGTATTAGCATGGACATTTTCATTTCACCTAGGGCATAAACTCCACCTATTATAAAGCTGAACTAAACCAACTTAATGGCACCCCAGGGTGCCCTGGCTCGCTGAAATTGAACCTGGAACGACGCCATTGAGAGCCAGACATTGTAATAGCTCTCCACTTTGTAGATAGTACATTGTACGCACGGCGACAGATCAACCTACCCATAGTTCGACCTTATGTCCATGAACATAGAGTTCAACTATGGGTAGGTTGATCTGTCGCCGTGTGTACCTGCCTATATTATGTTTCAATATGACTGTCGTAAGAAACTAACCTTAAAATTAAAATACAGGGTGTAAGGAAAACTTTCATTAACCTTTATATACTCTACTAAACAGAAGTGCGATTTTTGAAAATCATACGAGCGACTTGGCAGTAGAAAATGTCAAAATTACTATGGAGATTATGCATCTTTCTACTGCCAATTCACTCGTATGATTTTCAAAAATCGCAGTTCTGAACAACTTTTACTATGGGAGCAAATCGATCGAAGCCAAAAAAAAAATCTGCTGTTCTTTACTAAACTGCAATACCTACTCGTCTGAAATGTATGAGACAGCAGATTTTTTTGCTCCGATCGGTTTGCACCCATAGTTAAAAGTTGTTCAGTTTGATGGGTAGAGTATGTGGTTTGAAGGTCACGGGGCTATGTGAAAAAAATAGGATTCTTCAAAGCTCCATATATCATGAAGTACTAACAGTAGGAGTATGATTTGCGGATATGTGTAAATTGAACATATAATTGAAGTTTTGATTAGAGCCAAAACACGATTAAGACAAATTTTCTCGATAGAAAAACAAGCCAAAGTAGCCTCCGTTTTTGTCTATAAACGCTTGTAACTGCTAAACGGTGAATAATAGAAACATGAGACTTGATTTAAAAAAAAGAGATTGCTATTATCTAAGTTTTGATTAGAGCAGAATTGAACTTACATAAATAGTACAATCACAATTAAATAATGTTTGTTTTTTCGCTTGATTCGATCCAGGCGCCTGCGCCGCCCCATCTCTTTCTCTCGCATCTGGCAGTAATATAAGCTATCACACGCCCGTTTCGCTAAAATTATTTTTCAACATAGGCTCTTAATGATACTTTTCCTTACACCCTGTATAAAACATCGAAAACAAGTAGGTAAGTAAAGCTTTCAGGATGGGCAGAAACATTACTACAACTGGGGTACCTACCTAACCTATTTACCACTCCTGTCTTGCAAGCAGTTATGCCTTTAGCCACTTTAGCGTACCTATTTGAGTAGGTCTCGAAATGAAATGTATACTGGTGATTGTGCGCGATAGCCCACAAATACACTGCAAAACCCTTTTCCCTTAGTCGCATCGTACGACCCGACTACCCGATCCCCAAGGGAAGAAATGGGATGGGTAACTTGAACCACACAGGGCATTAAATGAATAGGTAGGTAGATATAGTTATTAATTGTAGGTAGGAAAGGTACTACGATTTCTCTATTCAGGAACCTGATGAGTCATCAACTCATTTTCCTCAAAAATATGTTGGTGTACTTATATAAGTAATACCTATAGTTAATTTATAAGGTTAAATACCTACATAGCCTATCAACCTATCACGGAAAGTTTAAGTAACCTACTTAGGTACTTATCTATTTTTTTTGTACCTATTGTGTGTACCTTCATCATCACTACACACAGGGTGAAATTAATATCATAAGCATCCTTTTAAACTAAGAGTATACCTTTATCAAACTGAACAACTTTTGCTATGGGAGCAAACCGATCGGTACAAAAAAAAAAATCTGCAGTTGCATACATTTGAGTCGCGAACTCGCGCGTCGACATTGCAGTTTAGTATGGAACAGCTGATTTTTTATTTGCTCCGATCGGTTTCCTCCCATAGTAAAAGTTGTTCAGTTTGATGGGTAGACTCTTAGTTTATAAAAGGATGCAATTTCACCCTGTAGTACTTAGTATGTATGAAACAAAGTCGCTTCCCTCTGCCTGTCCCTATGTATGCTTAGAATTTAGATACTACGCAACGGATTTTGATGCGGTTTTTTTAATAGATAGATTGATTCAAGAGGAAGGTTTATATCAGCATTGCACACGTGCGAAGCCGGGGCGAGTCGGTAGTACTTACCTAAATTAAAGTTTTGAGTTAGGTACACACGGCGACACATCAAGCTACCTAAAACCAAATAAGCTGGCTGCGCGTAGGCATAGTAATGTATAACGTCGCGCAGCCAGCTTATTTTGGTTTTGGGTAGCTTGATGTGTCGCCGTGCGTACAGGACCTACTAGGAACGTTCTATTGAAGTAGAATGTAGTAGAGCATCTCCAACTGCATAGCAACTTCGTCGCATTTCATATTGTAAGGATGTAGGTTAGGTACGTAAGAGAAGGCTTGCAAGCCTCGTGTCTAGTGCTCGACTGTATTCTAGACTTGTAAACCTAGACAGGTAGGTACCTAGATGGGTATACATAGAATCAAAGGGCCACGGGGGTTTCGCCGCACTTTCGTAATCCGTGAAACGTGGGCTCCCAGCTCCGAGTCGAATGCCTAAGCGAGCTGGCAACGTCGCACGCTCGACCGACGACCTCGCGTTATCGCCTCGGTGACGCGATACCGAGAAAAGGTCACCGGTAGCACCAGCTCTCACCACCATCAAACTAATGTCTTCACATTCTAAACAATCGTAGATTCGACAGATATACCATAAATAAAACTGAAAAATAAAGTTTGCAACGTGGCGTTGCCAGCTTGCTGGGGGGGTTATCGCCGTCTCACTCGGTCACCCGCCGCGTCCCGCTAGCCCCGCCCCCCTCCGACCACAGCGCCGTCTAGCGGCGGCTCGGCGCAAAGTGACGTCGACTATACAGCGTTGCCATTCCGTACTTATAATTTTGCTGGACGTAAATTTTCAACCTATACAGTTCAATGGACTTTTCAAAAACGCTAAACGTGTCAGGTTTATAGTAAAAAGTCTCGTGTTCCCCATGGAAGCGTAGTTAGTGGTGTAAAACTAGTCGTTTTTGAGTAAAATTGTGAAAATATAAAGTGCAAGTTGCGTGTACGTGTTAAGTCCCGTTGGGAGCTCCGACTTTGGTTTACGGCTAAAAGGTAAGGAATTTAACACTTTTTCAATCATAAATCGGTGTAACCAACATACCACAACCGTTGTAAAGTTATTTTAACGAGTTAGAAAGTACCAGTTAACTTCCTACTACTTGTGCATTCGTCATTTCTACTCGGTTACCAGTTTGACTAACTGCGCAAAATAGTAAACTTATTCACAAAAGTTATATAAAGGTTTAGAAAAGACCATGTTGTGGTGACTTGATGGCACGTGCAGGGAAAATATTATGTAAGATACGATAAGGTTATCATGCGATGTGTAAAGCCATTGGTCGAATAGATATTTTCGTTTCAATGCCCTTTGGCCAGACGTTGGTTAAAATAGATTCGATGCATCCGTACGAATAGACGGGCTCTGAGCCGAGCGACATAGGCCTAAAGAGTTGGGCACAACTTGACAATCTCTTGCTCGTAGGCGTAACAATATGATTAAAATAAAAAATATAGCTAAGAAACACACACAATTTAGACTTTACTAGCTTTTGCGCGAAATTGGAATATCAAAAATCCCTTCCTTAGGGCACCCTTACATCCAATGACATTTCATTTTACTTTGATACAAATACAAATATCTTTATTAACAAAATAGAAATTCAGTACACATGATACAATGGACCCCGCATGCGGCAAGCCAGAATCTCGGGAATCCTCATGATCTAAGCTTACATCCTCCGTACAATCTATAATTCTTCATGTTTCTATCTTCAGTGGTTTAGGCTGTGCATTGTCGGTCAGTCAGTCAGTCACGAAATTGTCTCTATGTAAAGATTACAAATTACAATGTCCCAATGTTGGGCAATAGATCACAGATCTCAGTTTTTCAAAAGTTCCGTTTTTCGAATTTAAAATATCCGATGACACGAAAACACACCACTAAAAGTAAAAAATGTGCGAAAGACGCCATATCCAACGCAAAACAAAAGAATTAAATTCAAAAACAAAAAAAAAACGAGAAAAGATAACACTCTGACCAAAAATTTAAATGGGTACAAAAAATTCACCTACAATACAATGCAAATGCTCACGACTATATTCTCTGAGGGGAGTCAGCGATATTCTAAATTTAATGCCATATTCAAATTCAAGATACCTAATTCACATTTCATTAGCAGCCCCCAAACTCTTTCTAGGGCTGACATAGCCGTATGGAAGCACAAAAAAAAATAACGAAAATACTTCTCTGAAATAAATAAATAATCCTTTCTCCTTCTTACCTGTGTTCTGCAAAATAAGAAATCGGAAAAGTTCAGTTCAGATCAGCTTCAACAGCAAGAGTACTTACATAGTAACTTATTCTTACAACACCTCCTCGTTGGCAAGTCCTAGACTCCTAGAAATACGATTCTGAGAAGTCCTAGAACTTAAACTACCTTTTTGAAATTGAACCTAAAGGTAGATAGATGTACATGCTTCAATTTCGAAGCGTGTATTGTGTCCATGTCCATTTGAAATGGCGTCGGGTTCACTACATGTCACAGTGGCTGGAAAAAGCTGGGGTACTGCTTGCGGATATGTATACCTAGGTAGGTAGTTAGGTACTCAAAATGTTATAGGTAAAGTACCTAGTAGCCTAGTATTTGAGTCTGACTGTCCCCTCGGTTAATAAAGTCGTACGCATATGCGATGCGTTTTTCGTCGTATCAGGCATAACATATGGCGTTATGGCGATCCTTGGGGAGGCCTATGTCCAGCAGTGGACGTTCGTCGGCTGAGATGATGATGATGATGAGGCATAACATACAATAATATACTCGCGCCACTATCCCACACGGATAAGCAGAGACTACGGCTCGCCACACACTACGTTTCTGACATACTTCTCTCGCCTCATCCACTTTCATACATCTCTTCATGAACTTCCGGCGGTTGAGGGTGCTACGCACTTGTCCTTTTCGAAGAAGACCGTTTATTTGGTCGTAAGAATTTGACGAATGTCGTGGCTACCGTAGTAAGTTCTCCTCGGACGCCCTCTCTCGACTGTTCCACTCACATTGGATCGATAAATCCCCCTAGTGAGTCTACTCTTATTCATCCTCTGCACGTGCGAACCACCTAAGCATACTTACTTCTTTCAATCGTGGTTACCACACCATCCTTCAACTTACACCGATCCCTTATCTTATCACTGTTCTTGATTCGGTCGGTTACTGTAACACCACATACTTCGTAAAAAGCGCATTTCCACTGTTGTGTAAAGAATGTCTTCATTTTAGATCTGTTTAAATTGCTAGTACTCTAATGAATAACCGATACAGAGGTGGTGTTCCCCCACCCTAATACTCCCACATCCTCCGGATCCCGAATGTTACATCTGGCGATTGTGTTTTCTTGAAAATTTTCTAAGTCCTGATTTTGTATGGGACCCTCGGGCTAGTGTCCGTTTGGGGAAATGGCCGTTCGGGTAAATGTCCGTTCGGGGACAAGGCCGTTCGGGGAAATGGACGAAACCGGGAACTGGACGGTCGGGTCCATTGTGGACGTTCGGGGGAAAAGGACGTAACTGACCTGATCCGTCTCTTATCATGTATCCACCAAGGATTTTAGAATCAAAAAGGATGCCACTCCTCCTTACAAGCATGGAAACAAGAAAATTGGCCATGGCGGTCGGTAATGTTCGACCTTCTTTCGTACGTCTCCGTAGTCGATATTTCCAACGTTTTTGTGTCCCTTTCTATCAGAACTAAAATTAAATAAAAACTTTTTTTTTTAATTTTTGTCTAGAAAGGGTAACGTCGAAAACAGGGAATTTACGAAAGAAGAACGATCATTACCGACCACCAAGGAGTATTATCATGTTTCGCCGCTTGTTAGGCAGTGTGCCCTCCAAGGTATAGATAGACAATACCTATGCCAGCTTCCTGGTATCCACAATAGGTTGACAAAGACTGGATCTCAAATTCTCAATTCGGCCCTGACATACCTACTTCTCTCGTTTCAAATTCACCACTCCCGACGGTTTCGCCTAACTCTCACCCGGAATTTTTTAATGACGTCCCCATTTTGTCGTTTCGAAACGTCCCCCTTGGTCTCCCTTTATCAACGAAACTGGCACGCTCACCAATATCTGTTTCGTAAATCTACATTCATTCATCCTTTCAACATAACCAAACCATCGAAGCATTGATTTCCACTCAATCTTTCATCATCATCAAAGCAACTGCCTCCGTGGTCTAATGGTTAAGAGCATTGGCTCTCGATACGGAGGTCGTGGGTTCGATTCCCACGGGGGACACCTAGTGATATGTCACTTTGTGCGTTTTTCCCCAGTTGGTTAGGACATTGCAGGCTGAATCACCTGATTGTCTGAAAAGAAAAGTGATTCCGTGCTTCGGATGGCACGTTAAGCCGTTGGTCCCGGCTACTATCTCTAGTGGTAGTAGTCGTTACATAAAAACCACGTCAGAGGCCGAAAGGCGGTATGAAAAAACTCTGACACCAGGGCTCTGCCCACACGATAAGAAGAAGATCAAAGCAACACTCTTTTCGGTGAAGTATTCGATCCTGTAGGCTTAGCATGCCATCCTCGAGAAAACGATAAAAATCGAGATGTGCCTCTATCTTTTTACCCGACTGTGCCAGAAGGAGGGTTATGCATACATGCATGCATATGCTCACGACTATATTCCCCGAGGGGTTAGTCAGAGAATATTCTGAAACCTCAGAACATCCACGTTTCACTTGTACCGAAACTCTGTCCAGTGTGACGGGGAGTGAGTCTGTCGCCACTTGTAATGGACATGCCTCCAAATTGAAGCATGCAGGTTTCCTCACGATATTTTCTTTCACCGAAAAGCCAGTGGTCGAGCCAGGAGGGTTGTTTTTAGTTTACGTACATGCCAAAAAGAGCGCGCATAACGTTTTTCTTGTTTTGTCGCTTTGTCGTGGGTGGCATGCTAGCCGCGCCGCAGAGTACTTTTGAAAGTCACATGTTCAAATCAGCAATAGAAAATGTCAAAATTATTATGGAGATGCATCATTCGTCCACTGTCGAATACAGGCCTCTCTCGCGCGCCACAAAACTCTATCCTTGGCCTTTCTCATCCAGTCGTCGGACCAGAGCCGAATGGCGTCCCGTAACTACCCTTGCATTTCGTGGAATCCATTCTAGATCTATGACTTCTCGTGGGCTGTCAGTTCCTCATCATCATCATCATATCAGCCGATAGACGTCCACTGCTGGACATAGGCCTCCCTCAAGGATCGCCATAACGACCGGTCCTGCGCACTTTGTCACTTCGGCAGATATCCTACTAATATTATAAACGCGAATGTTTGTTTATGGATGTTTGTTACTCTTTCAAGCTAAAATGGCTGAACCGATTTCGATGAAACTTGGCATATAGACAGCTCTTATCCCAGAATAACACATAGGCTACATATTATATGGCCACACAGACGGAGTTGCGGGCAAAGCTAGTATTTTATACTTTTGGTGTCGTCAAAATGTTTACTCCATCTATAAAATTCTTACAGTCGGTCGTTGCAACATCGATTGCACCGGTACAATTTATATTATGCATTTTATTGCACTTATGTGTCAACAAGCGCTTCCGCGAATGTAATATTATACTATCTTATCACATGTATGTTTTTCCAGGACTTATCTACCTAATTGACTAATAGCAATTTTATTATGGCTTTTACGCCTGCCACACACATACGAAGTTCCGAATCAGAATTATGATTTTGTATAGGATTTGATGCCTCCGTAATTCCGAACGGAGTCCTGGAGGGGGCAAATCCATTACCAAATCGTAATTAGACCCGGAATAATTCCGCATGTATATGGCGGGCCTTAATCGCCCTTATATCACAGTCGGCTGGAATAGCACTCACAAAAAGAAATAATTGTGTGGTCTTAGCTTGGATCAACTCATGGTTTCCTATAGCTCCGTACAAGGCGACTAAGGGATACGATTTTCCATGCAGATTTTTTTATTTCTTTAATTGACTTTTGGTTGTGCTTTAGCACTGCATTTCCGCTGCCAGTGTTTCCGCTCCCTTTTCAAGTAGTAGTATGGGAGAATCTATCCCAATTCCAGGGATTGATTTTGGTCAAGAACAAGAAGAGATTGAGGATTGCGGAGCCTCGTGGCAGGCAAATACGCGACTCGCGAAAACCACGGGAGACAAGTGCTCGGGTCAGAAGTCAGAATGTGCTACGTGGCTCCATGCAGAATTTTTGTGAGCGAAAGGCCACCTTCCATCATTTGACACGTCATTTCATAGCACTTTCAATAGAACTATACAGGGTCCTTCTTAATATGCTGACAGTTTCAGGGCTGATCAGAATCAGACTGTCAAACGAAACCATTTTCTCCATGGGACCAAAATTGAAATCGTAAAAATTAAATCTGCTGTCACATACATTTGGAGGTTTGCTTGCAGTAGTATGATGATGATGATGATTTAGAAGGACATGATATGCAGGTAGTAGTTAGCATAGTTTCTGACCGCCCCGAAAGGGATTATGGTCGTGAGTATGAATTTCTATTCTAAGCTACGCGGTATACATGATGTTAACGTGTATGGGAGTGAACCAGTATGCCAAAGAAGTAATAATTTTGTGGTACAGGGTACAACTTAATATGCTGACGGTTTTTTAAGAGGATGATCATGATCAATCAACGTCAGAATCAACAACTTTTTCTATGGGACCAACATCGAAATCGCGAAAATAAATCTGCTGTCCCCATAACATTTGGGTCTAGTTGGATTGCAGTTTTTTATGGAACAGCAGATTTTCTTCCCCATTTCAACGTTGGTCCCATAGAAAAAGCAGTATAATGGTCTGATCATCCCCTAAAAAACCGTACCTATAAGCTTTGCTATAAGTCAGTAAGTAGTAATACCCATAATGCTATAATAGTATGGTATCCGGCAACCAGCATTAAGCATAGAGGCCAACACTATGCCGAATAATACTGTAGTACAGGTAATTAAATCATTTCGCTTGTATGAAGAGTCGGGGATGTGGGCGAGACGTGACGGATGACGTGTTTTAGACAAAGCTGTGAGGGTAGAGACAAGCCTACGTCACTCAGTCGTAGGTACCGAGATAAGCACCTGCACATGGGAGCAAGCGAGGGACTTGCTTGATTTCTGACACTCGCGCCAGATGACAACTTCGCATACGTACATTTTTGCGCGTACCGTCCGTCTGGCAGTAAAGAAGTGATGTATCTAACTATTAATCTTTGGAAGAATGTTGATAAGATGACAGTCTTCAACGAGATATATCTGGAGATACACGGCATCTCCCGGGCTCACTGGACTTCATTTTCTAGTTGAGTGGTCTCCTTCTGGTTATAGGAGTTACATTCAAAATACACTAGGACATTAGAGGGTGTCCATTAATAACGTGAGGTGATTTTGGTCAATCAACGTCAGGCGGGAAATCAATCGACCAATAGATGCAGATCATTTTTGTCGCGCATCCGTAGAGTATTCTGATTGGTTCGCGCGGTTTCAATAATAGTCAACTGCGCAGGTACATCCGTAAGACTTATAAACATGGTTGTATCCTATTTTTCGTTCGGATTCGGATACTTTTGCGCGTGGACCAGCCGTGATGTCCATTTCTTGCACGTCATGGGATCTCTATTTTTCTGTGTTGTCATTGTCAGTATTATAATATAGCCCCTTTGCTTGCAGGTTCGCAGTGGCGGTGTAGTGAGCGGTGAGGTGGTAGTGTGTGTGAGTGTTTCGGTGCGCGGCATGGCCCGCAGCTAACGGCGCGCGCTCGCCCCGGCATGCGCGCCGCCTAGCCATGCCAGCTGCGCACAAGGTGATATGGCGCAGTACTCTCAACGGACTCAGCCGATGCACAGGTTTGTCTTCCCCTTCGTTTTTTTAAAAGGTACCTAATGGCTATCTAGCTTATTTGAAAAGGGACCTCATGGCGGTTACGACAGTTTTTGACTTCTCTGTAGGAGGTTAACAAAACGGTTCAATTAATAACGCTCTGTATGTGACGAATTCATCGATCACCTCATGCGGATTGAAATATTTTAGGAATAAGATAATATTTATGGTCTAGTCTATTTGAAAAAGTACCTAATAGCGGTCTAACCAATTTAAAAAGGGACCTCATGGCAGTTACGACGGTTTTTGACTTCTCTGTAGAAGATTAACATAGCGGTTAAAATGATAACGCTGTTAATGACGAACGTACGTAATAATATTCCAAGATCCCACTGAAGGATTTCTACAGAATTTGTTTAGGCACTGACACATAATCCAGTGGAAAGATCATCGTTTAGAGCGGGAATTTCCAACCAGCGCCTCCCTTAGGGAGCGTTGATATCGTAGCGAGGCCCAATGCGTTTGTATTTTGTAAATAAAAATCCAGTCAAAGACGTAAATTTCACTTACTAATTAATTTTCACCCATTCGGTCGTTGTTACCGACATGTATGCAGGTCTCAGCAGTAAAAATTTTGTGCTTTTGTTTTTAATTATGTTAAATAATAATGTATAAAAAAATATGGAGAGGCGGGCATGGCATTATTAAACAAGTACTGTATTTTTTATAAGCCGGGAAAGTGCGACGCATAAATGATTGAGAAACCTTGGTCTAGTCTAGCCTATTTGAAAAGGTACCTCATGGCGGTTACGACGTTTTTTAACTTCTCTGTAAGATATTAACATAGCGGTTGTATGATAAGTGATAACACTAAATGACGAGTGCAATAAGGTATTTAATGCGAATTAACACATTTTAGGGACTTGTAGTGTTAATGATGGAGTATAAAAAACGTTTTCGCATTTTGCAAGGAGACTGGCAGCCTCGCAATCCTCATAATAATGTTGGGATATAATAAAAACCTTTTCCGCTATTTGTATGGAGCCTGGCAAGCCCGCAATCCTCTTAAACGTAATTACAAAACGCGTCAGAACCATGCGAGTGGGTGCAGTGTTGCAACAATGCATAGTTCTGAATCGTTACCGGTTTTACCGTTTCACCGATACAACACCGGTTTACCGATTAATGCCCGGACGTTTTAACTACCGTGGCTAACTATTTAAATACTGTATTAGTTATGTATCTACGGTTTTACGGTTTTAGTTGGGGGTTCTGTGAACTAAACACATTACCACAGATTATTAATTTTTAGGGTTCCGTACCCAAAGGGTAAAAACGGGACCCTATTACTAAGCCTACGTTGTCCGTCCGTCCGTCCGTCCGTCCGTCTGTCTGTCCGTCTGTCCGTCCGTCCGTCCGTCCGTCTGTCCGTCTGTCCGTCTGTCCGTCCGTCCGTCCGTCCGTCTGTCCTACCTATTTAGGGCTGTAACTTTTGAACCGTAATAGCTAGATAGTTGAAATTTTCTCAGATTATGCGTTGTTACGGCGGATTTGTTAACAAATAATAAAAATGTCAAAAAGTTAAAAATTAAGGGGGGTTCTCGACAAGAAACTAGTTTTTATCTTCACGCTCTATCGTAAAAACGGTAATACATACAAGCGTCAAACTTAGTGTGATTATAGAACAAACTCTACAGAATAACAACAAATACTAAAAACCAGCCAAGTGTGAGTCAATCTTGCGCTAAAGGTCCCGAACAAAAAAAGTTTTTTTTTCTAAGTTAATAATGTTGTGTTCTGTGGTGGTGTGGTACGGATTACGGAACCCTCGGTGCGCGAGTACCCCGACTCGCACTTGACTGGTTTCTTTTTATTACGTATGGGTTTGCTCTTGGCCTCAATCCAGTCATCAGGACGAAGATGGGGTTGAAGATGTAGCGAGCTTACCCAGAACAAGCCTATTCACTCGTACTTTAAAGGATTTCGGGTTGTAAGTGTTCAGAAATACTGACGCAAGTAAGGCATTCCACTCCTTGGCTGTGCGCATTATAAAAGATTCAGAAAGGCGCTCGTTGCGGATAGTATTCAATCTTCTTCTTATCGTGTGGGCAGAGCCCCGCGCGATCCTCCGCGACACCCGGAGACTGCAAAGTGTCGCTCGTCTGTGAGAGCGCTTAGGGTGTATACAGGAGTGCATTTCGCCTGAAAGACAGCTGCGACGTTGCAGTTTGTGCACCTTTAGAATAGCACTGCACCCAGTCGGGTGTCTGGCGAGGCGACTTATCTCTTAGAACGTATAACTAGTTAGTTATATGGTGTAAGACTTATCTTTATCTCGCCGACATCGTCATTATTTCTTATCCCTACCAGCGGGGCTAGTACGCCAACCCGCGATAGCGTGATACAGCGCTATCACGCTTCCGCGCGCTCTTTCTATTTGCGCGCGAGCGAACGAGATAAAAGACTTCTTCTTCTTCTTCTTCTTCTTTGTTATTTATCGTGTGGGCAGAGCCCTGGTGTCAGAAGTTTTTCAGACTGCCTTACGGCCTCTGACGTGGTTTTTATGTAACGACTACCACCAGAGATAGTAGCCAGGACCAACGGCTTAGCTATCCGAAGCGCGGAATCATCTTTCTTTTCAGACAATCAGGTGATTCAGCCTGCAATGTCCTAACCAACTGGGGAAAAACGCACAAAGTGACATATCACTAGGTGTCCCCTGTGAGAATCGAACCCACTACCTCCGTGTCAACAGCCAACCACGAAGGCCATTTAATTATTCAATGTTACACACATTACATCAATTTTTTTTTTCGCTTTTTATATAGGGTCCTTCTTAATATGCTGACACTTTTTTAAGGGGATGATCAGACCGTCAAACTGAACAACTTCCTCTATGGGACCAACATCGAAATCGCGAAAAAAAAATCATCACTTCCATACAAAACTGCAAACCTACTCGGAGCCAAACGTATGGGACAACTGTTATTTTTTTCGCGATTTCGATGTTGATTCCATAGAGAAAGTTGTTCAGTTTCATAGTCTGGTCATCGCCTTAAAAAAGTGTCAGCATATTAAGAAGGACCCTGTATGTTGGTCCCATAGAAAAAGTTGTTCAGTTTGGTGGTCTGAGTGTGGAAATATGTAACACATTTAATTGTACACCCTGTGATTTCTAATCCTAATACAGGAGTGCGATTTTTGAATCTCATTCGCTGATTTCAGAAGTTGAAAATGTCAAAATTACTATGGAGATATGCATCTTTCTACTGCTGATTTGACATTAAAAAATCATACTCCAGGAGTGCGAGTTTTGAAAGTCAAATCAGCAGTAGAAAGATGCGTATTTCCACAGTAATTTTGACATTTCAACTGCTGAACTCAGCGAATGAGATTCAAAAATCGCACTCCAGGGGCCCTAGACAAGTTGACATTCTATTGGCGTCGATAATAGAAACGGAAAAAATGTATGGATTTGACGTATGGTGGAGAAAGCAAAAGTCAAAATGTTTCGATCGCCAATGTCAAATCGATACATTCTGTCATTTCTACTAGCGTCTACGCCAATAGAAACGTTACTTTGTCTATAGGCCCTGTTTCCTTTAAGCAATTACAATCATCCTTAATGTCAATTCATTGTATTAGTAATGGTATAATTATAGCAAATATTTATTGCACTTTTCCATAATTACTGCCTACCTACACTATTATTATAGCATTAGCTTAGTCCATAGTTGGACATTGTTGTTTGTTGGCATTATTGCCTCTTCTAGACTTTCTTTTTGCTTTCCAATTATCTCTCGACAAGAGTTACTGGACAGGTTTATGTTTTATGTTTTACGAAACTAAATTCCACTCACTCTACAGGGTGTAAGGAAAAGAATCATTAACCTTTAAACCACATACTCAACCCATCAAACTGAACAACTTTTACCTTTTCCCATACGTTTGAATCGGGTAAGTACTAGGTAAAATATTGCAGATTAGTATGGGACTGCTGATTTTTTTTGTTCTAACAGGTTTGCTCCAGTAGTAAAAGTTGTTCAGTTTGATGGGTAGAGTATGTGGTTTAAAAGTTAATGATACTTTTCCTTACACTCTGTATACTTAAGACCATAATCCCCTAGGGGGTAATGATGATTTTTCTTAGTTCGTAGCTGCCTCTTTATTCAAGTCGGTAAGGCAATATACAGGGTGTAAAATTAAATACGTTACATATATCAAAGGGTGCTATGGAACAGCTGTTTTTTTTTTCGCGATATCAATACTGGCTCCATAGTGAAAGTTCAGTTTGATGGTCTGAAGCACCCCCTTTGATATGTAACGTATTGTTAACGCTGTTCCATAAAAAACGTCAATGGCGACTCAACCCAAATGTATGAACACTTGATATTTTTTTCGCGATTTCAATGTTGATCCAATAGTGAAAGTTGTTCAGTTTGATGATCTGAACACTACGTTAGTTTACATCGTGTATTATGTTTAAAACAAACACCTAATATGATATGCAATTTTATAACGAGAGCAAGCTGCAGGCAAAACCTGACTTAATTATTCTAAGGAACTCTAAAATGTCAGCTGAATCCTGTCCACTCCATAAATTAAATGATGGATACCCTAGTATAATTATACAATAAACCTAGTTCAACAGCTAATGGCATAGTCATAAAGTTCATAACTGCGCGAAACTGGGATACAGTGTGCAAAACAACATTATAAACTAACATTATGCAAATTGTTTCTATTTTTAGTTTTAGGTGCAGTCAGATTGGAATTTAATCCGTTACATTCGTTTTTAGTTGTTTTATATTAATTAAGGCAATTTCTTTTAAAATTTATGACACGATCGATAGACGATACCTATACCTATTGGGATTTGGGATAGTAAAAAAAGCAAAATTAATAATTTTGAAAAACCCACTACGGATGTAAACGTTGTAATCGAAAAAGGATGAAATATTTTTTTGGAAAACCCCCGACTGAAAGAAAGTAGGTAACTAACGAAAGATAATAAAAAATTCTTGACAGAAAGTTGACCATTGATTTGCAATTTTGCCTCCAACGATCCGCACTAGGCCTGCGTGGTGGAGTTTGGCTTACTCCTTATTCTACAGGGTGAAATTGATATCATTGGCATCGTTTTAAACTAAGAGTCTACCCATCAAACTGAACAACTTTTACTATGGAGCAAACCGAGGGGAGCAAAAACAAAATCAGCTGTTGCATACATTTGAGTCGAGTAGGCGTTGCAGTTTAGTATGGGACAGCTGATTTTTTAGTTGCTCCGATCGGTTTGCTCCCATAGTCAAAGTTGTTCAGTTTGATGGGTAGACTCTTAGTTTAAAAGGGTGCTAATGATATCAATTTCACCCTGTATAGAGGAGGTCTGTGCCCTGCAAAGGGATCTTTTTTTCAGACTTTAAAAATCTTTTTAGGGTTCCGCACCCAAAGGGTGAAAACGGTAACTGCTGAGGATAAGAAATAATGAATTAATGACGACGGCGAGATAAAGATAAGTCGTACACCGTATAACTAACTAGTTATACGTTCTAAGAGATAAGTCGCCTCGCCTGACACCCGACTGGGTGCAGTGCTATTCTAAAGGTGCACAAACTGCAACGTCGCAGCTGCCTTTCAGTCGAAATGCACTCCTGGGGGTCTACTCCGGGATTCGAACTTCGCAATTGCGTGAACATTTTCGTTCCAATGTGAACTCTATTACAATGAAGAGCGGACCGAAACAGTGGCGATACAGTGAACATCGAAAGTGCGGGTACAGGGCCTGTATACACCCTAAGCGCTCTTACAGACGAGCGACACTTGGCGGTCTCCGGTTGTCGTGGAGGATCGCGCGATCTTAAAATGTATGAGCGCGACGCTCTACGACCCAGCACCGCGACAGCAAAGTGTCACTCGTCTGTAAGAGCCCTAAGCCGGATACCGCACCGCTAACCATGATAATGAAACACTATCATGTTATTTATGACAAAAACAATTTAGAAACCAAATGTGTCATCGTTAGTGTCACTTGGTGACACAAAGGTCATTCCTCCAATGTTTACCATCATTCAATCAAAGGAAAAGATAAAGGTTACCGACCCACATTTATTTAGCGAAGTTATCGGAACCTATTTGCGAATAGCTAATTAACTGACTCAAGGTTGGACTACGATAAAAATGGACGAAAAATGAGGGTAATGCACTGGTTGAAAACAAAGTATACTGTGTTCTAGTTAACAATACAATGGTAATTTACCCACACATATTTGAAGCTATCTCATCTCAATGACATTAGTAAACAAGAATGGACAGGCCTTACGCGAACATTTCAAACCAGAAAAATGAGGCAAAACAATTGACAGTTTTACTTCGAAAATGTACTGAGATGACAGACCAAGTACCCTAATTTGTATTGAAGTGCCCTAGTTTTGCATGCTTTCATTTTACTTTGATCTAAGTCTCATCTAATATCCTTAGATCGGATTTAGTATGTACTATCGCGGACTTTTCCGCCTGACCACCACTAGGCTCATTTTTGCTTGCATACTAAAAAATAAAATCTATGTCTTACACGGTAGTAACTATTAAATAATCTGTGGTCTTACCCCGCCCTATTGATGAATAGACCAGATAATAATAGTTTCTAAACAATAAATTTTGGGCGAAAAAATGCGATATTTTTCTTAAGTGGTCAGGCGGAAAAGTCCCCGATCATCATCATCATCATCATCATCAGCCTATCATCGTCCACTGCTGAACATAGGCCTCTCCCAAGGCGCGCCACAAAACTCTATCCTCGGCCTTCCTCATCCAGTCGCTCTCCGCTACTTTTTTTAGGTCGTCTCTCCAGCGGGCAGCAGGGCGTCCGACACTACGCCTACCAGTTCGCGGTCTCCACTCTAGAACTCTGACACCCCACCGGTTGTCAGTTCTTCGGCAGATATGACCAGCCCATTGCCACTTCAGCTTGCTAATTTTCTGAGCTATGTCAACCACTTTAGTTCTCTGACGTATCACTTCATTTCTAATGTGATCTCTCAGAGAAACACCGAGCATAGCTCTCTCCATAGCTCGCTGAGCGACCTTGAATTGATGAACTAGTCCTATCGTCAGGGTCCATGTTTCCGCACCATATGTCATTACTGGCAGGACGCACTGATTGAACACCCTCGTCTTGAGGCATTGTGGTATAGCCGAGGAGAATATATGACGGAGTTTCCCGAAAGCAGCCCATCCCAGTTGGATGCGCCTAGCGGCCTCCTTTTCGAAGTTGTTTCTACCTAGTCTTATAGTCTGTCCAAGGTAGACATAGTCTTGCACAACTTCTATCGCCGCCTCACCGACGTATACCGCCTCTGGCTCGACATGAGAATTTAGCATGACTTTCGTCTTGTCTAAGTTCATGCCGAGACCGACCCGTCGGGAAGCGGCATTAAGGTCGCTAAGCATGCCACTGAGGTCCTGCATCGATTCCGCCATGACGACAATGTCATCCGCAAAGCGCAGATGTGAGATGTACTCGCCGTTCACACATATGCCTCGTCCTTTCCAATTAAGCGTCTTGAATACGTCTTCCAGCGCATTGGTGAACAGTTTCGGGGAAATAACATCCCCCTGTCTCACTCCTCTTAGCAGTTGGATCGGCTTCGTCTGCTGATCATGTACTTGAACGGACATAGTGGCGGCGTCATACAGACATCTGAGCACCTCTATATATCGCCAGTCTATCTGGCATCGCTGCAAGGATTCCAGAACAGCCCAGGTCTCGATCGAGTCGAAGGCTTTCTCATAGTCCACAAAGGCTAGACACAGAGGCTGATTATACTCTTCAGTTTTCTCTATAATCTGCCTTACCGTGTGGATGTGGTCTATGGTACTGTATCCTTTTCGAAACCCGGCCTGCTCCGGGGGCTGAAACTCGTCGAACTTTCGAGCGAGACGGTTCGTAATAACCCTCGAGAACAGTTTATAGACGTGGCTCAGAAGTGAGATCGGTCTGTAGTTCTTGAGAAGGGTTTTATCTCCTTTCTTGAAGAACAAGACCACAACACTTCCGCTCCACGCCTCCGGTGTTATGCCATTGTGAATGACGGAATTAAAGAGCTTTCCTAGGGCCTTCAGGACAGGAGTACCTCCAGCCTTCAGAAGCTCTGTTGTAATTCCGTCTTCACCCGGAGCTTTGTTATTTTTTAGTTGTTTGAGGGCTTTCCTAATCTCGCTCGAGTCAACGTCCGGGATATCGTCCGTGTAGTGGCGTACTAGTGGGGCTCTGGGGTCGGTGTTACGAGCTACAGGTTTTGGAGCGTGTGTTGCATACAGACTTCCATAGAACTTCTCGACTTCTGTGAGGAGCTCCGGCTTAGAGGCAACAATCTTCCCATCTGCGGTTTTGAGTTTCGACAGGTGGCTTCTCCCGAGCTGCTGAGCGAACACTTTCGACCCCCGGTTCTGCTCAATCGCCTTCTCTATGGAGCGTGTGTTGAAGCTTCGGAGGTCGCGTCGTATCAGCTTTTTTATTTGTTTATTGAGAGCCCGATGTTCTGCCGAAAACTCTTGCGCAGATAGAATTTCACGTCTATGCCTCATTAGCTCCAGGGTCTCGCTTGAGAGTTTGGATTCTTTTGCCACACGCTGCGTGCGGAAATGCCTGTAGCCCACTTCACGGAGAGCTTTCACTAGTTGGTTTGTAGCCTCGCCAACGTCCTCGGTGGTTTCCAACGAATCAAATCTGTTCTGGAGGTCAAGTTGGAAGCTGTCACTTCCAGCTACAGTTTGGTGCAATGTGGGACGGAGAGTCGATTTCATCAGACGTCTTCTTTCGAGCTTGTAGTTAATATTCAGAGTGCCCCGGACAAGTCGGTGATCACTTCCGGTGTTAAACCTATTGATCACTGATACATCTCTGAATATGTGCCGTTTATCAGTCATGATGAAATCGATCTCATTTTTCGTCCGGCCGTCAGGGCTTCGCTAGGTCCACCTCCTTTGGGGCTGCTTCTTGAAGAATGAGTTCATCAAGTATAGCCCTTGCCTCTCTAGGAAGCCGACTAGCATATGCCCTCTCTGGTTCCTGTTACCAATACCGTGCGGACCCACTTTCGACTCATCGTTCTCCTGTACTCCCACTTTGGAATTGAAATCCCCCATCACAACCGTGAAATGAGTCTTTGCGGTATCGTTGATAGCTCTAGAGATATCCTCGTATACCGATTCGACTTCTTCGTCAGAGCCCGTCGTAGTCGGCGCGTATACCTGTACAACCTTCAAGCTGTACCTTTTGGTGAGTTTCAGTACGAGGTACGCTACCCGATTCGACACACTACTGATCTCCACTACGTTGTTGATGAGGGATTTGTTGACGAGAAATCCTACGCCACCCTGGGACAGCCTTTCGCCTTCTCGGAAGTAGAACAAGTGGCCAGATTCCAGGGTCATCGTATCCCCGATAGTACAAGATATTTATATTGAATATGTATCCTGTATACTTATTCAAAATAAATGATTGATATAATGATATAAAGCATAAACATAGCGTTGCTAATGAGCATCCTTTTAAACTAAGAGTCTACCCATCAAACTCAACAACTTTCAGTATGGGAGCAAACCGATCGGAGCAAAAAAAATCTGCTGTTGCATACATTAGAATATAATTGAGTAGGCATTGCAGTTTAGTATGGAACAGCTGATTTTTTTGTTGCTCCGATCGGTTTGCTTGCTCCCATGGTAAAAGTTATTCAGTTTGATGAGTAGACTCTTAGTTTAAAAGGATGCTAATGATATCAATTTCACCTCGTATAAGGTCTAACAAAATTAGCTGAAACTATTTTAAGGGGATGACCAGACCATGAAACTGGACCAATATCGAAATCGCGATAAAAAATCAGCTGTCCCATACAAAATGGGAAAGCAGATTTTTTTTCGCGATTTCGATATTGGTCCCATAGAGACAGTTGTTCAGTTTGATGGACTGAAGCAACCCTTTATGGTTCCAAAAGGGTTTTTTTTACACTCTGTATAGGATCCTTCTTAATAATATGCTGACGGTTTTTTAACGGGTTGATAAGACCACCAAACTAAGCATTTTTTCTCTATGGGACCAAACCAACGCATCGGCGAAATAAACAAAAAATATAACAGAGCATCTTATGTCGGCCAAGAACAAAACAAGATGCAACTTCGGGTCTTTGAGCTAACTTTTAAATAAATTATTATACGTAAAATTCACAATCCTCTTCGGGGATGGACATATTCTAGATATGGTTTGTACTTTTCAAGTCTAGAACCGAGATATTCAAAGAACTAAAATTATTAAATAAAACCTACCATATCAGAAATGTGGCCTCTCTACTCGATACACACTTGATCTGCTTCAAACTGGATGTAACTAGAACAAATTTTACGTGCGAAAATAACAAATTATTTATACACCGTTTCTTTAACACTTCGGCCGTGACTCTATCTACTGTCAAGGTTTTTAGACTTTCGATATTGAACTTTTTGTTTAGCTGTTCTGTAGGCCTACCATGAGTTTTCACTGTATGTTACTACTGTAGTTTCGTCGCCAATATTGTATGACAGAATTAGTTCTCAACGTAACCACTAGGAGCACTGTACGAAATTCAATACAAAAACTGTAGATTACTACAGTAGCTTTACTGTAGTTTACTACAGTGTGAACTCATGGTAGGCCTACAGTACTTACATTCCCTCCCTAAGATGGTTTTTCAGTTTGAGTTGGTCCTGGTTGTTGTACAGGGTTGTAGAGGGTGGCCCAAAGCCCAGTTTAAACAGCAGGAGAGGGTGGAATCTGTTAGTAGTTTACCTGTAGATTATCTTACGGTATAGTGAAGATGTTCAACGTAAAACTGTGCTTACGGCACAGTATAAGGCTGCCTGTCCATTAACGCGAGCTGGCTGTGCGAGCTGTGTAGCTGTGTAAATATTAACCAATCAGAGATCCGACCGAGATCGGCCGAGCTCCTGATTGGTTAATATTAACACAGCTACACAGCTCGCCCAGCCAGCTCGCATCAGTGGACAGGCAGCCTAAGACACAGGTTACACGGTCAGTATTTCATCATTCTGGTCCATCAGTCTGGTCATGTTTATTTGATTTGAAGGGAAACTGATATACTAAAGCACCATGTGAGTCGGGTCAATCTCGAGTCAGTTTCCCTTCAAATCAAATATACATAACCAGACTGATGGACCAGACTGATGAAATACTGACCGTGTAACCTCACACTAAGACAGTAATCCATCTTCATACAGTGGTACCAAACGCGGTTTGTGTGTGTGCTCGCCAGTACGTACGCCTCGTAGCACGCACACGCTGAGAATATCTCAGCGTGCTACGAATGCGCCAGACGGGGCTACGCGGAGATATTGTCAGTGTCTACGAAGCGTACGCTGCCTTTGGCACCAATTGTATGAAGATGGATTACTGTCTTATACCACAGCCCGGACACTGCATACAAGAAATTGACAAGATGACGTCACTACATGCGAAACCAAAGAAATTGAACCTTAAATCTTCTTCGTAGAACCAGAGCGCGGTAACCAGAGGGCGATAGAGGGGGTGAGGTAAAAAGTTTGTGGGAGGAAGGGAGTGTCCGTACTGTATCTAGTAATAGATACTCTTTCTTATACTGTGCTTACGGTCTCATCCTCTCCCACCTGAATCTCTAAAAAAATGATAACCGCTACGATCAAGAGGTAGAATGCAATGCAATGACGCTGACCACCAGTCATACGATGTGGGCAGAGACAGATGAATGGAAGATTAGTCTCTTATTATTCTTCTAAAAGCTGAGACGAAGAAGATGATAGAGAAGACTATCTTTGCCCCAATTGCTGGACTCCACACGCCCACCTATATATTGCAAGCGTCTTGACTTGTTTCAAGATGTTAACGATTTTCTTCTCCAAACTCCACTCAAAACGACAGCTATAAACTGCCTCCGTGGTCTTTTATGAGCATTGCCATAATAATAATTTAGCTAGTTGGTCAGGACATTGCACGCTGAATCCTGTCTGAAAAGAAAGATGATTCCGTACTAAATTAAGCCGTTGGTATCGGCTACTCTGGTTGTAGTAGTCGTTACACAAAAAACTACATCAGATGCCGTAAGGCTGTGTGACACGAGGGCTTGCTGCCCACACGATAAGAAGCTATCTTCAGTGTTCGACCCTTTCATAATGTCACTAACCTCCGTCTATTAGAAGATCACATTATAGCCCCAATGATTAATCTATCGTCTTCATCATTACCGTAACGTCCGACCCGTGACATTTATAGCAGCTTGCCAGGACACTGTTTGCTTTTTGCGTGCGTTTGCGGTGGCGTGGTAACCGGATTTGCGTGCCAAGTAACAGGCTAGGCATCTGTGTAGGTTTTTTTTTAATTGTGAGCTCTTACTTTAGCCGCAACGGACAAGAATTTATGAATATGTATGAATCTAGAGCGTGGAGGCAGCAAGGTGGACCGACGACCTGGTGAAGGCAGCGGAAACCCGTTGGGTGAAGGCAGCGCAGGACCGGTCGTTGTGGCGATCCTTGGGAGGCCTAGATTGCAAATCGGCTGAGATGATGATGAGTCTAGAAGAAGCAAGAGGAGTGTATCAGGACCATCATCATAGGCATTAACAAAACAAAAATACAGCACCAGATGATTTAAGCAGTGTTGTTAGAAAAGCACTTTTTCTCATGGCTGAACAGTCCTATACGAGAGCGGCACGCACGTCCGCACCCTTGACAACAAAACTGTACGCCGGTGGATGGCCTGATTGCGAGATGACGGGGATTGTGACACCATGATGCCTTCGAACTTCGAACCAGGCTCCATCATGAATAGTCCGACCATCTCATGTTTTCTTTCTCCACCTTCCTTTTTTTGCGAATTCGCGGCGACTATTCAGGACCGACCAAATTGGAGATCCTTAGTCTGCGTTCTTTGTGAAAAAAAACAACTGTTAGAGGACCTGTTGAGGATTTATGGGCGTTAGTCCACCACATGTGCCCAATTCAAATAGATATACTTTCATCGCAATAGAACTTCTTCATCGTATGCAGGTTTCTTGTTTTCCTACGCAGTTTCAGAGCGATCATTATTACGTATGCTATTATGTACATGTACGTATGTATATAGGTTAACGTACGTTTGGCATTTACATCGGGAATGTAACAATGTATATTGTGTAGGTACTTTTTGCGAGCAAACGTGTCGGTTGGCAGGCGTTCAGTGGCATGGCGCCGTCATCTGTGTGCCAGGCGACTATTTGATATCTTTGATATGTTAATATTAATTTGCAGTTGATCTCGTAGACTGAACAATTTTGAACAGTCCTGCATTAACCTCTTGTACTAGAACTCATATTAAAATCTTTGCAATTTGTCCGAATTGAACCCACATAAATAAAGTATGCATGCTGTTGGGTGGGTGGCACTTAATACTTAACATTTTATTAATAAACTCAATCGTATTTGGCATGTTTATTGTCAGCTAGTGCAAAAAAAGGGAGCTCTTTTGGTTCTGCCATTTATGGAACGTTGATTATGAATGAATCTTTGTTCAGCTTGGTTCAGCTATAAGTACATAATAAGATTTAAACGCAGTCCTGTCAAGATATTAGAGGCTCTTTGACATTGATATGATGGTCATAGTATAAGAAAGAGTATCTAGTACTACATACAGTAAGCACAGTCCCTGGCCCCCCTCCCCCCCCCCCCCCTCCCATCTATTTTCACTTCACACCCTCATGGTAGGAAGTGTGGCGAAAATAGTAGTAAAGAGTATATTCCTGCCTGCCCACTTACTCAGTATGGCACATGCTTATCTCTTCTTGTCAGATGTTCCCTTTTTTTTTATTACGCAAGGGTTTGCTCTTGACCTCAATCCAGTCCTCAGGACGAAGATGGGGTCGACGATGTCGAGCTCAGCCAGAAGAAGCCTATGCACTCGTACTTTAAAGGAATTCGGGTTGTAAGCGCTCGGAAAACACGCAGGCAGGGCATTCCACTCCTTGGCTGTGCGCATTATACAAGATTCTAAAAGGCGATTTTGAAAGGCGCATTTTGCGAGCAACACAGCTGCCGTATCGCTCTAAAGTTATTTTGTATGAAATGACAGGCAAGTGTCCAAGGTGTCACGGTTCAGTTTTAGAATGTTAACCCACAAATTAGGTCAGAAAGCGTCTCGACGAGAATACAGTCGGGTCACAAATCCGAATAGAAATAGTCTGGTTTCAGACGATTGGTAATCAATGTGACCGCTTTATTTATGGTACGGCCTCTTTTGTGGGGCTTGATGAAGAATCGATGACACAATGTATTGTGGGATAGGCTTACATAATAGAATGTGCATACTTTGGCTAAAATAAGTGATGAAGCTCAGCGGTCGCGGCGGGTCTATGCCCGCGAGGTGTGCGGGGTACGGCGGGAGACGGGCGTACCCTAACTCAAGTCGCTGTTAGGGTACGCGCGCAGCCAGCATGGGCCGGGACGCACTCCTCCCGACCCCGCCCCGCACGATTGGCCTGCCGCGACCGCTGAGCTTCACCACTATTAGTTCATTAGTTCTTTACACTATGCTTTGGCGGAAGAATGGAAGTGGGGCCAGAGTGTATGGAAAAGTTAGAACTAATCAGTTAAGAGGATAGTCCTGCATATAAACGAAGTTAAATCCTATTTTCAATACCACAATGTCTGAAATTACTCAATAGAGAAACCCACAGAGCGACATGGCCTCGGGCCCAAGGTCTTTAATAAAGATTTGATAAAAAATTAAGGCATGAATTTTTTTAGACACTATCTAGATCTCTGTGTCTGTAGACGGATTTCCCTTAAAATATTATACAGTTTCAATGCTAGTAAGAATTGTATGGAAATCTTTGAGCCACTGTAACTTTGAAACTTATACATTTTAACGAAAATCTAACAAACCGTCGACTCTGATATAATAGTTTCTAGATCGCGATAATGTTAAAAAAAAAACAATTTTTTTTCTTAGTCTATTCATATTTCATCCCACTGCTTTGCAAAGGCCTCCCCCTTTATCCCCATGCATCCCCCTTGAGCCTGCTCCATCCACCCTTCGTCGAAGGTATCCAGGTCCATCGCTTCCGGGTTCGACCCTGACGGTGACGTCATCTTTCCGGGTGTAATTTAGTTGTTTAAATATTAAAAAATATACTTTGTAAGCTTTTTGAAAGCTACTTATTCATTTATTCAATACGAGCTTTTACCCGCGACTTCGTCCGCATAAATTATATATCAGATTTTAAGTCAGATGATAAGCTATCAAACAAAAAAAGTTTCATCAAACTCGGTTCAGTAGTTTTAGCGTGATACTCGAACAAACAAACGCCCAAACAAACAAACAAATAAACAAACAAACAAACAGACAGACAAAAAATCCATAAATTGGTGATTTGGAATCAGGGACAGGTAAAAACCAAGTCGTAATTTTTTTTTATAAATATCTTCAATGTACAGACACACTTCTGTTACAGTTTTATAATAGTTTAGATATTTCCGAGAGCGACGGTATCGCCATCTGTTGGCATCTTTGCTATACCTAACTTGTGGGTGCTGACATCTGTAGCAAGTCCCTACAGATCTATAGAAAAATAGAATTAAGCTACGTTTGTATGGAGCACACTCAGGGTTATAATTAAGAAGATATTTATATCCTCTTAATTAAAACCGCTATCACAACATACACACATATCTTGTCTACCGTCGTAAGCTGTAATATTTCGAGTTTAAAGCGACATAGTATCGCGGCTGGTCTAAAGCACTTAAACCTCTCAGCTTAGGTGCTTAAAGCCTGAACTAATGACGCCTTGGTGGGGGGAGGGGGAGGTGGTGTCAGGATGAATATTATATAGCTATATGTACTACAACGGTCGTATAGATGTTGTTTCTTGGGCTTATGTGTGTACAAGCGCCTGCAGTTTTAGATATTGGGTAAGCTCATAAAATCCGCCCAAATTGCTTTTATAGAATTTATATGAACTATCACATATATTCCGAGAGATAAGTGTACATTTCGCAACCATTAGCAGCAAGGCTGATTCAGTGTTTATGGGGTGTAGAGCTTCTCTGTGATGGGGATGGACCAGGACTGCCTGCATAACTCCAGTCGGTTTAGGAGTTACTGATGATTAAAGGTCTGTAAAAATTAACGATCAGCTGCACGGCTGATCGTATGTTATTGTTGTAGTATGCACTGTAGCTATGTGAACAGTACAAAAACTGACATGGTTCATCAGTCCGTTTAGGAGATACAGCCGTTCAAAGGTCGGAACTTTGACTGGCTGTATCTCCTAAACCGACGGAACCTGACAGAACTTGACAGTTTTTTTACTGTTCACATAGCTACAGTGCATACTACAACAATATCATACGATCAGCCTTGCAGCTGATCGTTAATTTTTTACAGACGTTTAATCATCAGTAACTCCTAAACCGACTGGAGTTACGCAGGAAAACCATGATAATTCGATTCTGCTCTCGATTCTAAACAAACTTCTTTCTAGTTTTGCGTTAATTCATTAACACGTATTTGTACATTTTGTATGTAAAGTTAGAAGTCTGTTACACAGAATATGAAAGGGTAATCCCCTGAGAGTGAAGGGATAGCATCCCAGACTGATTTTCTTGTCCTCCCCTTTCCACCCTTGGGTCTAGAAACGTGAAATTTTATAGCTAACTTCCATTTGCTACGTTGATAATGAAATAGGGGCTGAAAAGGTCTACGCTTTACTCTTTGTCTACAGGGTGAAATTGATATCATTGCCATCCTTTTAAACTAAGAGTCACCCATCAAACTGAACAACTTTTACTATGGGAGCAAACGGATCGGAGCAAAAAAAAATCAGCTGTTGCATACATTTGAGTCGAGTAGGCATTGCAGTTTAGTATGGGACAGCAGATTTTTTAGTTGCTCCGATCGGTTTGCTCCCATAGTAAAAGTTGTTCAGTTCGATGGGTAGACTCTTAGTTTAAAAGCATGTTAATGATATCAATACCCTGTATATGTATTCAGACACTATTGTTATAAATGATGTAGGTAGCTATACCTATCTACAGGGTGAAATTGATATCATTAGCATCCTTTTAAAGTAAGAGTCTACCCATCAAACTGAACAACTTTCACTATGGGAGCAAACGGATCGGAGCAAAAAAAAAATCAGCTGTTCCATACTAAACTGCAATGCCTACTTGACGCAAATGTATGCAACAGCTGATTATTTTATTGGTCCGATCGGTTTGCTTCCATAGTAAAAGTTGTTCAGTTTGATGAGTAAACTGTTAGTTTAAAAGGATGCTAATGATATTAATAATTTCATTCTGTATACTGACTTATTGACATACATAAACTCACGACCATAATACCCCTTTTCGGGGTGGACAGAAAGTATTATTTGTATATTACGTAGAATGCGGCGGGAAAACGATGGATGAGGGCAGCGCAGGACCGGTCGTTATGGCGATCCTTGGGGGAGGCCTATGTCCAGCAGTGGACGTCCGTCGGCTGAGATGATGATGATGATGACGTAGAATGTTATGTTAATACAAACAATTTCCAAAACCAACCCCTAGACCAGTGGAACACTTCCAAGAAAATCCAGATTACAAAAAAATTGGCAGACATCCTCCCAAGTTTCTTATTCAAAAGTTCACACATCCAAAACTTTTGACAACTCGATAAACAACGCACACAAGCGCACGTAGTAGGTACCCTATTATTATTACTCCCACCAACCCAGCTGATTCCCCGAGAACGCGACGTTGCCGCTCTTCAGACAACGTGGCGCGTTGCCGCTCCGCTCTCGAATTTCGAACTTGTTTTGCAAAGCGAATTCGAATCGCAAATGGCAGTTAACTTTTCGTACATAACGGGAACTTGGTTCAATTAAATGTGAAACCAGTTTTTAAATTTTGGTCCTCGTTAATTAGCCATTATTTCCAAAAAAGAACCGACATTGAAACGAGAGTGCATTTTAAATATTTCGAATGTTGTTTTTCTTATTGTATAATAAAACTACCTAGCTAAACAGGGTGTTACAAAAATACAAATAAAAATTTCAGGGGGTGGTTTAGTTAGACCATCAAACTGAACAACTTTCACTATGGGACCAATATCAAATATGTGAAAAATCTGATGTTCCAATACTAAACTACAAAATCTACTCGAGCTAAATGTATGGGACAGCAGATTTTTTTCTTCGCGATTTCGATGTTGGTCCCAGAGTGAAAGTTGTTCAGTTTGATGGTCTAAACAACCCCCTTAACAGTTTAAAATTTTTTTTTTTTACTTTTGTAACATCATGTATAATCCGAAAAAATTATGTACTATTATTATCTACATTTATGTAGCGGTACATAACTATAGGTATATTATACCTAGATATTATCTACTCTGTGATATAAAGTGTTCAAAGAAATAAAATAATAGGGGAGTATAGGGTAAAAAAGATACAGGGAAAAAACTAACTAAGAAAAAGCTATTCGATATCTTAGAAAAAGGAACGTGTAAGCTGATTTTTTTTTAAATTGAATGAAATAAATAGGTGTAAGATAGCAACTAGCAACATGAAAGGAATTCTGTTGGTTTGGTACTGAAAGCCGAATTTTTTTACAGAGCGATTTATTGAAGAAAAATTTCTTGCCATGCACTTTTGCAGCACTTGCGGTCTGCAGTATCAAAATAACCAGCTAACGTTTATAGTCTACTTAGATATACGGAATTGCGGAAAGGCTAGCAGTAGTTTTCTAAATAAGACATGATGTTGCTAGAGGAACCGTTTTGGGAACCAAGTTTTAACTACTCATTGATAAATTTTACTTGTACTTGTACCTATGTTACCAACTGCTTTCAAACGGTGAACGAAAACATTGTGAGGAAACCTGCATACGCTAAAGAAAAATTTTGATGCGTATGTGAAGTTGTGAAGTCTACCAATCAGCATTGGGCACGCGTGGTGGACTAACGCCCATACACCCTCCTTGAGGGTAGGCCTGTGCCTTACAATGGGACGTTTATAGGCTGATGATGATGAGGACTTGTACCCGATCTTTGAATAAACTAGGTGTATCTATATACTAGGTACCTACGTATGTTTAATCACGTTATCATTATCAACATAGTATACATTCAGACAGAACTGCCCGATAACCTGTGCGGCATCGATCGCCGCGTTGCCGCTCTGCTCAGTCCCCGGGCCGAGCGACGTTGCCGTCCCGCGCGCCACCTATTATTATTTATTTTTATTATGTTGCCCGCTCCACTGCATGCTGCTTGCGTCACCGTGCAATGCCCGAATGTAAAAAAACTACTATTGTTTTCTCGTCTTGATAATTAATAATCCTGTCTGTGTGAGGATGTCGGATTGTCAGTGTCAGCTCAGCTGTCGTCGGCTCAAATAAGTTGCATTTCAACTTTATTTCCAGTCTTCAAATTGCTCATTGTTAACAATTTTGCAGAAATGGTCAGCGTCAAATAATGTATTCGAATGTATTGCATACAAATTGTTCACTTGTACAAGGAAAGACAGCGTATTCTTTGATTTCACGTGAATAATAGACTTTTTCTTTCTATGTGAAAACCCACGTTCTCTTAGACTTGCCCAATTTGTACTCTACAAATATTTTGATAATTAGCTCTGGTTTCCAAATCCCTGTCTACCGTTCGTGTAAATTTCAAAGTCAAAGTCTTGCAATGGTTCGCTTTTAAATTCCAATGACGATAAAATCAAAATGTTATGTTATGCACAGAATAAGTTTACGCATTCGTATTCCACACTTGTGAAATAGTTGAACCGTCCAAATAGTTGAATATTGCTTTGTGCTTGTGCAAATATTTTGCACCTACCATAAGTGTTCATTTGGCAATCAAGATAGCTTCCCAAATGTTACCCCACAGGCTTCTAAATTTTAAATTCAAACTGAGATGTAATAAAAACTCTGGATCAGGAGTGCAACTCACTACGCGTCACATCGCTGTCAAAAATATCGATGAGCTCACAAATGTAACATCCTTGTTGCATCCTACAGATCGTCTGAGTTTTTATATGAGTTTGACACATTATAATTATAACCATAGCGAATACCGAATTGTCAGCTCGCCGATGTTTCAACGACGAATTTAAGGTCGTGACGATGTATGCGCTTCGTGAATTGCCTTGCAGGAAGCTGGGAAAGGTATTGTCTATAGTCTGGATAAATTCTAAATCAGGTTAAGACCAGATTTTACACGACCTATCAAATTTTTTCCGTCACTCAGTAGGCGGAACTATATCCAATTGAATTTGCGAACCACAAGCAATCTTCTTTTTTGTTCGCAAGTCATCATCATTTCGATTATGGTGTTCGTACTTCGTAGCTTTGATTAGGTTAGTTTATTACATCAGAGTCTGCATCAATCACAAACTTGATATTGTTTGACAGTCTACGCGTGGGTGCTGCTTTTTGCTCGAGGCTTTAATTTCAACAAAAAGTTATTACAATCGTTGTTGTTTCATTTGCCCATTATTTCTGAACACTTCAGATTTATGCGCCGAATTTGCAAATTCTGTTTCCCCACTTTCCCAGTAGACGTAGTGTAGGAAGCGATGGTTCGATCCCCGTCCAGGCCGACTCGTACCAATGAGTTTTTCCTGATGACATCATGAAGAGATCTGCATACTTCATTTCGAGGGATGTATTCTATTTTACTCTCCATTATAAGTGGCGACGGGGCTCACTACAAGTCATACCGGTCAGTTTCGGTACTACTAGTGAAACGTGGATGTTCTGAGGTTTCAGAATATCTCTGACTCGGGGAATATAGTCGTGAGCATATGCCAGTAGATGTTTCGTTTATGTTGCAAAATTCTCAAGCCATTTCACGTTTCACAGCACTCTTTGCGCTTCCATCAGGTCAGTACATCAACTGTGTCAATATTTATCAACACTTTTCTACCGAGAGGTATTGCTTCATCGATTTTCTGCGAACTTTTATAACGTTCAACGTAAGTCTCTTCACTGTAAAGTCTCGTTTCCTGATATCGCCTGGCACCCTCTTTACTGCTAGCAGTTTTCTTTTATGGTCGCCACTCCAATTTTCCAAGGATTGGGAGTGCCACTGGATTTTCTTTCTAGAAATCTCTTAATGGCTTTGTTGACAATTCTTTTGTAATTAATGTTTTATTGGTTGCTGCGAGTTGAAGATACTTTTAGCTGAGTTTTGTCTTGAAAGAGTGGGTTGTTGATATTGACCTGTATTAATGTATGGATCGGATGTTTGTGCTTATGCGGTAGATTACACATTACGTAACAAACAGGCAGACAGACACACGAGTTTATAATTATGTAGATACTTACTAACTATATTTTTTTACTTCGTACGTATTAAATATCGGGCAGGACAGTTATTTGACATTTCTTTGTAAAAACAAATATTAAAATATTTGACGCACAAGATAAAAGTACAACAGAACTGAAGACTTATTTGCTCATTTGCCGAGCATTCTCAGAAATACCATAATAATACCTTAGACCATAATAATACACCGTTCAAGACCCAAAAGTAGGTATTCAAGTCAACTTTTCGAGACAAATAAATGTTGTGTTCTCAATTCATGCTCGGAGTATTAGCGACTTTTTGTGATCTTATTATTACCTTGAGGCGACTTAAGTTTGTAGACACGTGTATACGTCTCAAGGACGGCGAAAAGTCTATGATTTCACTCATGGCGATTTATACTCTTGATCTTTATCCACAGAGTTGATATTCCACAAGCATTCTCATTATAGATTATTCAGACTTAAGTTATTCCGAGGTTTTGTGATCCTCCGATTCAGAAATCATTAGCAAATGCGGATTTCTCATATCTTACGCCATTGTGTGAATGCCTTCTACGGAGTTGGACTAACAAAAGCTATGTGTTGAACCGGATACGTTACAAATTGGTATGTTAATAGAAAAGTATAATTTAAGACTGAATCTCTGAACCATGTCTTTAAGTCATACTTACAAAGCCGTCAAATACATTATCGACAACATTTTACCGTATCATTTGCATAGTTCGATCGTCTGGAAGAAATGTCAATTTACTGATTTGAAAATAGTGGTTAGAATAGAAAGTAAACTGGTCTAGACATGGTAAATTATGTATTTAGATAGAAGCATAAGGAAGGGTTAAGAGGAGTAAGCTTTTTTACTTATAATAAGACTTTATGACTTTTTCTAGACCTATTTTCATTTTAACCACTATGGTATGTGTCCTACCACAATCACGCAGCGAAATGTATTTAAAGTCTTTGATAGATTTTAATTTCAGTTCATATCCTGGGTAATTTCGATCAGTTTCAACATTTTCAGCGCACGAATCTAAATTCTAGACTTACTTGTGCTTCCAGGTAGGAACGGTATTTCAATAAATATGTTTTTGTCACCTGCTTCTACGGCATATTTTTTGTCTGTCAGTTACCCTACTACAGCATTACAGCGCACAGCGCAGCACACCCCTAAGTGTAATATTATAATTAACTGACGCTCGTTTGTTGAACGGATACAAACGGTCATTGGTAACTGCATACTCAGTTTGTAATCAATAACGATACCATTTAATGATGGAGAAGACCGGTCTGTCTGATTTTTTAACTTCGATCGGTTCAGTTTTTTAACTTCTACAGATGTTTACCTATACAACTTTAAAAGAAAACCAAGGCGCTTTAAATAAGAATATGAACGCATGACCTTGAAAAATAGCTAGCTAATTTTACTTTGTTGAGTATGATCGGCATCCAAAAATATTTGATACTTACGACTTTTTCGCAAGAAACGGACCAGTGACTTGACTACCTACAATAAACACTCAGCATTTTTGATGCAGACAATGCAGATAGTACTCAATCAAAGTGAAATTAAAGTAGTTGGCCATCAAATTTTCAAGGTCATTCAACAGATTGAAGCATTGAACCGATACTGGGTGAAATAAAAGTCTGGCTTCCCTGATCATAGATGGTCCATGGCAGTCAGGAAACTGATATCCAATGGTTTGTCTATTTTTCGGGTAAAGTCCTAAGTATTACTCATATCCATCGCTGTAGCTTAATAACTTCAAAACTTTACTGTCCTAGAACTTGCAAAGGTAACCAAAAAAGATAGTGATACTGGGTAGGAAAAATAAGTATCAATCTTCCCTCTATTCCAAACAGGAGACATCAATCCGTCAGATAAGACTTGGAATCCGGAAAATGTAAACTATCACGCTGCAAACACTATTGAAATGCACACTAAGGAGGAGCTGGTAATTGCTTCCAATCACGCAACGGACAGTGAGTCATTAGGCTGTTCAGTTGAAGGTAAACAACTATTAAGGGTTTTTATTCAAGTGCCTTTACTGATATCTATGATGACAGCGCTATTTGGTAATTCAAGTAACAATTAGGTAATTGCTTGTCAAATAAGCGTGTTACAAGAAACTGCTGGTAGTTTTGAGTCAATTTGCATATTTTGGAGCGTTTGATTTGCATTGACTGCGGTTCAACTTTATTGTGCACGTAGCAATATCAGCTTCCAAATACGAGTAGCTAACATGATTGCATTCTCTGGCAAATAATGGTATTCTGTGTAGATATAACTTTAGCATAGTGAGGCAAATGTTTATTTCTATTACAGTCAGACGACCAAGCTGAGATGCGAATGTTGAGATGGATGTTTGGTGTAACTAGAATGGACAAGATTAGGAATGAGTATATTAGAGGAAGTTTGAAAGTAGCACCTATGACGGAGAAATTGCAGGGTAATAGATTATCGTGGTATGGGCATGTAATGCGGAGAGACGAGTGTCATGTTACGCGACGAGTGCTAAGTATGAATGTGGATGGCTGTGGTAGGAGAGGCAGGCCGAACAAAAGATGGATGGATTGTGTGAAGGATGATATGGGTAAGAAAGGAGTGAGTGCTGAAACTACGGCTAAGAGAGATGAATGGAAGAGGATGACATATTGCGCCGACAAATAATGGGAAATGGGCAAGAAAATGATGACAGTCAGACGACTAAGATTTAATAGCCGTCGAAATAACGTTGAATGTATCTTTGATAGAACATTAATTATTAATTACGACTGTCGTCAAACTGATGATACAATACTGAATAGCTATAAAAATTCCCTCTTTAAATAGCAATATAATATGGAATCTTTCGGTCTTCGAATTTATGGCTTAGTGAAGGTCAAATTCTGACTGTCAGAAGTTTAAAAGGCCAAGGATTATAGTCTGAGTAGCGTTAGAATTTCTTAGATGTGTAATAAAAGAAGAATTGTTTTTATACACGAATTCAATAGGAGATGCGTGATTTGTATACGAATTACGAATACGAGAATTTTTCGAGGTTTTGTTTTTATTTATGTTGAGAAATGAAACCTATTGGAAAATACATTATTTCATGCAGTCAATAATTCTGCCATGCTTATCAAGATTGCGCAGTAAGTATTTTGTTGGCAGGGTTAAGTTGTATATGATTCTGGAATCTTTGTGACGAGCTCTAATAATAATAAGACACTTCGATCCATATAGTTATATCTTATTCGGAAGAGGTAGAAATGGTAAGCAATAGTGCATTAAGTATGGTCGATCGTAATGGACCTCGTAAGAATTCCGAAAATATATTTGGCTCAATTTTGCCAAAACAATTCGTAAAGTAAGATAGACAATCGAAGCTACGAACGCGTAAAAAAATTGCTTAACCCTATCCATATACACGCACATAGACATAATTTGTATGACGCCTCATGTACACCAACCTAAGAAAGTTGGCCCCTTTTGTTTTATACGGTAGAAGCGTGAGGCTCATTCTAGACATTATACTTTTTCTAAGCAATTCGTATTGCACTGTTGAAACACACGGCAGAATTATATCGACACATTTAATGACTATAAGTAGGGACTTGAACTATATAATTCACAAACAATTGATAAAAGTAAACGTGAACGGTTTCCAGCAGCTGTCTGTAACGAATATAAAACTATATATACCTACCTAACTTATATCTACGTAAACACGTGCTCGCCTACTCGACAATAACATTCTACGACGCATGTTGCATGCCGTGATGATATGTATGTATATTAAAGTTGTGATCGGAAGGGTCAGCCCGTCCCGCGCTTCCCCTCGCCCGTATCGATCGCGCGACGTTGCCGCTGTTAACTTTCCCCGGCGACGTTGCCAGCTCGCACGTATTATTTAGATAGATTTAACAAGAGTAGTTTATTACTTGTTGCTATTGTCTGCAGTATTTTATATCTGTGGTGTCAGATTTAGTTCACAGGATGTGAATTGAAACGCTTTTGTAAGTGGAGTAGGTTTGTATGAAGATGTTTCATTCATTTTTAAAACTCGAAAGTCTAGACCTAGAAGGTTTTTTCTAGGAATTGGTACCCTACCCACGCTGCGCTTTCCGTTATGCGGTCATCCATCGGCCATCGGTTCTGCGAGCAACGTGCCCCGCCCACTGCCACTTTAGTTTAGCAATCCTTTGGGCTATGTCAGTTACTCTGGTTCTTCTGCGGATGGATCTCTTCATTTCTGGTTCGATCTCGCAGGGAAACTCCGAGAATACTGACTGAGTGACTTTCAGCCTTTTTATGAAGTAAACCTACAAGAAACTAGTTTTTTTCAACGTTTATTGTTTTTGGGTTTTTGCTCTATCGTAAAAACTAAAAACGATAATACATAGAAGTATCAAACTTGGTGTGATTTGATTATACTAGTACAAACTCTTCAGTATAAACAATAAATAATAAAAAACCGGCCAAGTGTGAGTCGGGCTCAGAGAAAAAAAATTTTTTGTTTGGTAAATTTAATTTTTTAATTTGGTTATGTGGTCGGTCGTTTGGTGCGCAATTTTTCCGTGTCATACTTGACCGGTTTTTATATATATAATGTCCATTTATTTTCGTCCGATGTTAATATAAAGTAGGTATGTGGGTTTTGAAACTAACAAACATTTTATACACAAAATAAATTTATTGGAATGATACAAGAACTAAAAAACCTAGACTAAATTAGAGTTAACCCGCGACTTCGTCCGCACAAATTATATACCAGATTTCAAGTCAGATCATAAGCTATCAAACAAAAAAAGTTTCATCAAAATCGGTTCAGTACCTAGTTTTTGCGTGATGCTCGATCAAACAAACAAACAAACACACAAACAGACAGACAGACAAAAAATCTAAAATTTTGTGATTTGGAATCAGGGACATCTAAAAACCATATCGTAATATTTTTTTTGGAAATATCTTAAATGTACAGTCACAATTCTCTTACAGTTTAATAGTTTACTATCAGTTTAAAATAAAAATGTGCATGATCTTGAAGGGCCGTTCGATAACTTCACTCGATTGTAAAGGAATATAGACTCTATGTAAAGGAAATAATAATTTAAATGACTCGAGTGAAGTTCGTGTGATTGAGTGACGTCACATTTGCAGGCGAGGTCATGCACATTGTTATTTTAAACTGATAGTAGATTGATTTTGATTCCTAATAGTCTTTATCAAGCATATAACCTCACTTCTAAACTCTAACTTCTGGTCCATATTAAACTTCCTAACAGCTGGTAACAACGATTCAAAGAACGACCTGTCCTCGTCTTCGTTTGAATAGCTACATGTCGCATCTGGCATTATTGAGTTTACATATTCTATGGCCTCACTTTCGTGTTTAATTTTTTTCCTTTTAAGATTTTCTATAGGTTCCTCGTCACTTTGCCATGATTCGTCCTCGGTTTTAGTAGTTACAAATGTTAGTTTTTTGAATGTGTTGGAATCTTCGTTTCCGCTCCATTCGTCTTCGCTGCCGGTCTTAGAGTATATGTTGTTCAGAAACGATAATTGTTTTGCGTACATGTAATCTCTTCGGCCGTCTTTTTTCCTGTTATTGCGGACGAATGAATCTCGTATGTTCCGCCATTTGTTGTTCAGCTTTTTGTCTGTGGAAAAGAAAATTTATAATCATCGTTGGTAATATGCTAAATACATACTCTTTAACAGTGTGGGATGCAGTTTTTCTTATGGCTATGAGTCCATGTTGTTATTTGAACGCAAAACCGTTTAAAAATCCATGGATCTCGTGTGTTTCACGATCTTCGGGTCAAATAAACTGAATTAAATTTTTCACAAAGGTACCTACAACTTCTAAATAACCCATCAGTGATGCACCTCCAATAATTTTATAACATCTCTAGGGGTTTTTATTATTTTTTCCATATTTTCATTTTGTTTTCGATTTTTTTTCTCACCGAAACAAAAAACGGTAATACATAGAACATGCATAGAAAAAACTATAATCACACCAAGTTTGACAGTATAACAACAAATAATGAAAACCGGCCAAGTGTGAGTCGGGCTCGTGCTCAAGGTCCCGGAGAAAAAAAATGTGTACGATAATATGTTGTGTGGTGTGGAACGGAAAACGGAACCCTCGGTGCGCGAGTAGCCCGACTCGCACTTGACCGATTTTAATGTAGGTCTCGTCGAGACGCGTCTTTTGCATCCCAATCAGCCACGTAGTCCCAAAACTTGTATTTGTAATGTATCTGATAGATGTGCAACCCCATTTGTTCCCGTAAACGAATGAAGCGACTAAGGGATAAGGATTTCATATGCAGTGTATTTGTGGGCGGAAAGGCTAGCCACCTATCACCTCATTTCATCTTTAAAGTAGGTAAGCCTTGTTACAACTGCACGCAAGAGAGCTGCTAGTTGTAGCAACGTTTCTGACCGCCCCTAAAAAGATTATGGTCGTGAGCACACGCATAATACTTACTGACTTCGTCCTTTTCTCTCGCAGCTAAGTTATCGTAATCCACTATGATTGATCTCGCTATCTCAGCCCACGCTTGCATCCTTCTGTTCTTAAACTTGTAGCCCTCGCATTTGAGGTCCCATATCTCTGGATACTTCTGCACTTCACTTATAAATAACTCTACATCTAATGTACAGTTCATTTTGGAAAGTTGAAGTTGATACGTTTTTGGAGCGTTTTCGGTGCGTAGCGGACGCGATACGCGACTGTTTCGCGCCGGCAGACGACGCCGAGTGAGCCGCAACGGATCGGAGCGAGACCGCTGCGGTTGGCTGCGGTGCGGCAGGCGGTTTGGCAACGTCGCGTCGCTTTGTCGCCCTGTGTTTTGTGAACTTATTCTAGGGGTTACATTACTTATAACACAGAGTACTATAATGTACTAGCGTTAACCCGCAACTTCGTCCGCACAAATTATTTACCAGATTTTAAAGATCATAAGCTATCAAACAAACAAGTTTCAATAAAATCGGTTCAGTAGTTTTTGCGTGATGCTCGAACAAACACACAAAGCAAAAAAAAATTTTTTTTTTAATTTACAGTTTTATAATAGTACGAGCATTTACCCGCGACTTCAGCTTCGTCCGCACAAATTATATACCAGGTTTTAAGTCAGATCATAAGCTATCAAACAAAAAAGTTTCATCAAAATCGGTTCACTAGTTTTTGCATGATACTCGAACAAACAAACACCCAAACAAATAAACAAACAAACAAACAGACAGATAAAAAATCCAAAAATTTGTGATTTGGAATCAGGGACAGGTAAAAACCATGTCGTAATTTTTTTGTAAATATCTTCAATGTCAGACACATTTTTGTTACAGTTTTATAATAGTTTAGATAGTACGAGCATTTACCCGCGACTTCGTCCGCACAAATTATATACCAGATTTTAAGTCAGATCATAAGCTATCAAACAAAAAAGTTTCATAAAAATCGGTTCAGTAGTTTTTGCGTGATGCTCGTTCAAACAAACAAACAGACAGACAAAAAATTAGTGATTTGGAATCAGGGACACCTAAAAACCACATCGTAACTTTTTTTTTTGTTAATGTCTTCAATGTACAGACACACTTCTGTTACAGTTTTATAATAGTTTAGATTAAATACATACATACGTTCACGCCTTTGTCCCACTAGCTAGGGTCGGCAGAGACAATAGCCATTACGATTCTAACATAGGAATAGGTAGATAGGTGTAGGTCTACCCAATATCAAACTGTACAAAAACATGTGTAGTCATTCCTTACAGTCGCACACAGATTGCCATAAGACTGACAGAGCTAGATTAGACGTAAATCTGTTACGTCTGTTAAACAAATGTCACCACTTTTTAAGCAAATTCAAGCAAAATTCCTCCTTAACGTAAGGAAATAGCTGAGTCTTCCAGCTGGAGGTCTGGTGACATTATGGTTCAAGACGGTATCTGTTTACTATTGACATTTCACTTATTCTAATGGGCGGTTGTCATAAGTGTGAATGGATGTCAAGTAGCGTTTCTATGTCTTGCTTTATATTATTTATTTATTTATCTACCCTTTATTTTATCTTTGGGTACAACTCATTCGTTTTCAACATCCACGTCTCTTCAGTCTTTAAGGTGGCGGTTGACAGGCGACCGCACGCCGCACGCCGCAACCGCATGTCGCGACGACACTACTGGTTTGTATGTAATTCTATGAAATACCCTGCGCAGCCGGCGACACGCTGCTCGACTTCACTGCGGTGCGGTCGAGCTTCACTGACGCTCGACCGCAGACCAGTAGTGTCGCCGAGTGCTGCCAGCATGCGATAATTATCTTAGATTCACGATATTTTTGAGTGGCATGCGATAGAACATAAAAGTCGGGTATAACACGATAATTCATACAAATTCTACGATATTTCTTTAATTTAATGAAATTTCTATTTTCAACCACATTTTCCGTTAAATTCCAACAATTAATCATACTGGCGTTTGGTATTTGGTAAAGCAGTGTTTAAATATTACTAGATATAATAAATACGAGATGATAATTTTGGGAAACAAATAAAAAAAACATGTTTTTACTTTTTACGGAAATTTTTTCTACTTATTCGTTTTTACGAAAATCTTTTCAATTCACCATTTATTAGAGCTCAAGTTACGGCATAGTAGATATAAAGCATCATCCTAAATCTTAAAACCCTACTGAAAATTATTACCCCAAAAAATACCCTAAGTTGGCAATACTGTCTGTAGCTGCGGCGTGCAGTTGCGGCGTGCGGTCGGCTTCCAATTCACGACCGCAGCGACGTGTCGCGGCGACACGTCGCGACCGCACGCCTCATGCGGTCGGCTACCAATTTGCTCCTTTATGCTCTTCGGTTCCGGGTTATATCGAATACCTACATACAAGTACGTATCCAGGGGTAGTGGGGTAACCATCCCCCCCTCACCCCTCCAAATCCTAATAAATGTATAGAAGAGTGATAACAGCGATTTTCAGAGCATGTCTCAGGTAGACGGGTGACACGGGTGTAAAAAAAAAAGTTTACCTAGAATAGAAGGTTCTGACCGCCGCCCCGGCGCCCTTCGAAACCCATCCGTACGGTCGTGAATTTACGTATACAGGGTGAAATTGATATCATTAGCATCCTTTTAAACTAAGAGTCTATCCATCAAACTGAACAACTTTTACTATGGGAGCAAACCGATCGGAGCAACGAAAAAATCTGCTGTTCTATACTAAACTGCAATGCCTACTCGACTCAAATGTATGCAACAGCCGATTTTAGTTGCTCCGATCGGTTTGCTCCCATAGTAAAAGTTGTTCAGTTTGATGGAAAGACTCTTAGTTTAAAAGGATGCCAAGAAAATCATATTCGAGACGCCAGAAAATTCGTCCCTACTCGATCAGCAGACCAGTATTTCCTGAACAGTGCCCGAACAGCGTTTTTCAGAATAACGATTTATTTTCATTTCCAATTCGTCTGAATTATGACATAAAAAGTGAAACGAATTGCTGTTTTATTTGTACGGTCGTTAAATCTAATTTCAGTTGTTTTTGACGTGCCGGCCACGCTGTTTCGAAGTCTCGGTTATTTTTGGCTAGATAGGTACTTACTACTTGTACCAACTGTGATTTATGATTATGACAAATGCGTTTCTTCCTAGAATAACAATTAACGATTTCCCTTTACTATATTTTAGGATTGTCTTAATATCGCCTTGCTATGCTGACGGTTTTTTAAGAGGATTAGCAGACCATCAAACTGAACATCTTTCTCAAAGGGACAGAGGTCGAAATCTCGAAAATATCATGGCCTATAGACAAAGTAACATTTCTATTGGCGTAGACGCTAGTAGAAATACTAGCGTCAGTAGTGTAGCGGGCGTGTAACGTCACTTTGACAGCACTAAAGTCAGCTGTTGGTTTTCTGTCTCTTTTCTTAATCTTATTTTAGAAAGTGACAGGAATACATTTAGTTAAGTCGTGGCACAGTCCGAATCGAGGCCATTGTCTACCCTAACACCCTTGTATAGCCTAATTATAATGAAACTAAAACATCACATAAACCATACATCAACCAACTGGACAGCATTTATTTGGTTCCGTATACAGGGTGTCAGGAAAAGTATAATTAACCTAACTCTACCCATCAAACTGAACAACTTTTACTATGGAAGCAAACAAGTCAGAACAAAAAAAATCTGCTGTCCCATACTAAACTGCAATACCTACTCAATTCAAACGTATGGGATGGCAGTTTTTTTTTGTTTTGACATGTTTGCTTCCATAGCACCCATAGTAAAAGTTGTTCAGTTTGATGGATAGAGTAATATTTTTTCTTACACCCTGTATAATCTATCTATATGCGTTCACGAGGTAAAACTCTCTAGAAGTGAGCATCTGAAAATTATAGCTTAACTTTTTAATTTAAGACTCTAAAGTTTCAGCAAAATGGGAGCTACGGCGTGAGTTTCACGCTTAGCCAAGATAAGTTTGCGGATTTTTTGCTCCACACTTCCATAAAGTTGGCTGCAGTGTCTTAAATCTTGTCTTGGAGGTTCCAGCGTAGGAGTTTTGTTTTGCAGTCATCGTATGCGTCAAAATAAATTACCATTTAATGCAATTTAATGGATATTTTGTTTGCGTTTTCACATGAAAAGGACGATTTAGTTGCCAATCATAATAATACAAGAAGAAAATACTTATTTCCCCACTTGAATATTTTTGGTAAAGTTCTATGTATAGATCATAGGACCACTTATGTTATGTTATGATCCTATCATAGGTTTAGATTTTCTGAATATTATTATGTTTGGGCTGGCTTCAGCTTACCTGATGGAAAGTGTAGATCAGGCATGTCAAACATGCGGCCCGCACTGAACTTTCTTGGGGCCCGATCCAAATTTAAGAAACAGCTTTCTGATTGCAAAGGTTCAGACTGCAAAGTACTTAGGTTCTCATGTAGTAATACCACCGTTTTAAACATGATGATGTGGAAAATTTCGAGCTCGCTTCGCTCGCTCACTTTTTTTAGTTATTAGAGTATTGAAGGTCTAGTCTTTCCACGACCTACCTTATTTTTTGATTTCTGCACATAGAATTACTCCCAACCCGAATAAACATTCCTGGGAAGAGATTGAATTTCTTTTTCTACAAATAAATAAACGATTAACGAACGAAAAAAAAATCTATGACCGATACTATTTCTCTAAGTTCGTCCCGCTGATTTTACTGTCATTATGAATTTGACCCGCCAAAGATTTTGAGTTTGACATGCCTGGTGTAGCTGTAGATGAAGCCGAGGATATAGCGCGCTCACACAGAAAAAGCCAATTAACTCTTGTTTCAAAAATATCCTGATTTGCTTGAAAAAAAACAGACGCAGGGAGAGAGTTCCAATCCTTACTGGTTCTTAAGGATGCGATCCTGGTATCTTTGATTCTATACTTGGATTATTCAAAAATAAAAGAATTGACTTCATGCCACGGATTACCCCCAATAGATAACGCATACAAGGCCGCCGACGCGCGCCACACATCTATGATTTTGCACTGATATAAGCAACGCGAGTGAGCGAGCTCGAAGTAGTGCGACCTTGAAATGGCCAATCATGTTGCATTATTTCGTGCCCCGCTACCCGCGCCTACCGCCAAAAATGGTGACTTCGGGCCTGTACAAAATTTTCATCATGCGGTATCTATTGGGGTAATCTGTGCTTCATGCCAATAGGTACATGCCAATGATAAGGAGGAATGGCATCCTTTATGATTCTAAAATCCTTGGTATACTCTGTCTAAAAAGGGTACGAGGGAAATATGCCATAATTACATGCGTTGACGGAGGCAGGTCAGGCTCTGGCAATATTAGACAAGAGTGAATAGGCATTTTGTATTTGCTAAAAAATAACATTGCTTTAAATGTTAAGAAACTAACTGTTTTATTGTTTGTTACAGGTATAATATGGAACGATTGATATCTCCGCTTATTCGCTTATGAGGTAAATAATAATATATTGTTTTAGATATTATACTGTATTCGTTCAAACTTTGATATAACCAAACCAACCAAAGGATGTAAGAAATTAACAATGAGTGATGAAAGGGTAACCTCCCGATTTTTTACCGTTGACGTGACTCAGGAATAAGTTTTCTTATAAAAAAAAATAAAAAAAATAGGTTTAATTCTGGATAATCTTTGGCGGATTCCTATAATTGGTCTGTTCTGTGTTCATTGTTTGTAACAATTTTTTGTAATTTTGACTGTTGGTTTCCCGAATAAAAATTTAATTTAATTTAATTTAATTTTTATAAATTGTATGGGGCGAGAGGCTAGCCACCGTTTACATAAATAAACTAAAAGTGTATTTAGGTACAACTGCACTCAAAAATATTGTTGTCATAATGTTTCTGACCACTTCGAAAGGGAGTATTGTCTAAAGCGAAAATTAACAATTATTTCTTTTTTATTATTTAATCAATAATTTACAATAACAAAGACCTTAGGTTTAATGAATACTATTATAAAATTTTAATACTAATCAACCATAATAATAACTAACTAATCTTTCATTAAACAAAAAAAAACTAAACGTTCAAGTCTTTATTTTTATAATTAAAGAATATTGGAATGATATCTCAAATGTAGAAATTTATTTAAACAGACTATAAAGTCAATTTTTACCCGGCTGTGCCAGAAACAGGTAATTCCTTTTTGATGTCTAAAAGAAAACTAATCAGAACTGTCCCTCCTCTGCAACTTGACATCCAAAGCGTCCATCTTATCGTTCCTCGGGAAGGTATTATTAAAATGTGCCCCCACTGCCTCCTGCATGATATTGGCAATCTGCGCGCGCGCCCACATCTTGATGTTCAACGGTAGCTGCCTCATCTCTGGAAGGAAAGAGAGGAGGAACAGCCTATCGCTGTCGCTCTCCGACCCTGGCACGTCGACGTTGAAAACTGGCATTTCTACTTCTTCTGGTTCACTGTCTGTAATAAATAAGAAAAATCTTTTATCATCAGTACTGTAAGGGCCGTCTGCATACCTAAGCCACCGACATAGCGGGAAAGTAGAGGCAAGGTTTCTTATCGTATTTTTATGGACGACACGTCACTATCACCACTTCACTTCATTCTATCTCCTGAAACCTTCAATCAACCAAATCAGCTCACCTCAACCCACTGCTGGGCTTAGGCCTCCCTTTCATTGCGCCACTCTTCAAGGTCCTGTGCCAATCTGATCCATGTCCGACCCGCAACCCTTGAAATGTCGTCTGACCAACGCCTCGGTGGTCTACCCACGGACCTCCTTCCTTCTCTTGGCCACCATTCTGATATCGCCTTGGTCCATCGGCTGTCTTCCCTTCAAGTCAAATGTCCTGCACACCTTATGTTCGTATGGAACGAGTTACCAGACAATGACATGAAAATGGACTGACTGGATGTTTTATTACCTGTGCTTTGTTTTCTCGTTTTGCGTCTCTTTGGTTTCCGTGGGGGGTTGGAGTGGGTCAGGGGGTCATCGTCAGGGTCGAAGGCTGTGTCTGGTTGCTGACCGGTGGCCGCTGATCCTATGTCGTCTCTGGAAGGAAAGGGTTAATTAGTGAAGTTTTAATTGCGATCTTTTATATTATGGTTTTGAGTTTTGACGCATTTATTAAGTAAGATCCATTGTTTGTTTAGGTCGAAGTAATAAATATTTTGGACATTGTCCCACATATTATTTAGTCCCGGAATTTAGTCCAAACAAAGACGACAAAATCGAGAAAAAATATCACCAGTAGGCCTCGCATGCCACCCCCGAGAAAACGACAAAAATAGAGATGTGCCTCCATCTTTATTATTTTACGTATGCCAGAAAGCACGCGCATGACGTTTTTCTCGTTTAAACGCATTGTCGTGGGTGGCATGCTAGCCGTGCTGTTCCATACAAACCTGCGATTTTACTCTTATACAAGGGTCCAACACTAACTTTCTCTATGGGACCACCATCGAAACCGTGAAATAAAATCAGCTGTCCGATACATTTGACTCGAGTAGGTTTGCACTTTTGCAGTTTTGTATGGAAGAGCAGATTTTTTTTTCGCGATTTCTACAGGGTGTAACAAAACACCCTAGTAATACTTAAGGGGGTGCTTCAGACCATCCATCTGAACAACTTTCACTATGGAGACAACGTCGAGAAAAAATAAAAAAAATCTACCGTCCCATACATTTGAGTCGAGACGGTACCTAAGTAGTTGCAATTGTTGCAAATAACAATGACTCTGATAATAAAAATAATGCGAATTCTGAAATTCACCGCACAATTGCCCCTTGTGGAATTCGAAACGTCAAATTGTGGTTTGATTATGTGTCATTCGACATACCTAATTAGTCCGTTTAGTAGTTTAGTAGGTATGTTTAATTGTTTACCTATAAAACCTTCCTGTTATTGAAATCAAATGAACTGCTGACACATTTTAGAGTTTGTCCTCTTGGTTCATATCTGTTCTTGGGAAACAACATGAACAAAATAACCTAAGAGACATCGAATCCATACTATTCTTCATATGAAAACATTTCAGCAACACTGATTTTCTGAAATTTTTTTCCTTTACTATCGACTAGCTTGTGCTTACTTTGTCCGCGTGAATTCGGGAAAACTTTAACACCCAGTTATACCCTTATAGAGGTCGATTTTTGAAAAATCCTTTTTTAGTGCACCCACAGTGCACCCCTACAACCCCTCTGGAATACCTTTTCCAAATTTCATGTTTCTCTCTTCAGTGTTTTAGGCTGTGCGTTGTCTGTCAGTCAGAGAACAGTTTTATATAAGTAAATATCATCATCATCTCAGCCGATGGACGTCCACTGCTGGACATAGGCCTCCCCCCAAGGATCGCCAATAACGACCGGTCCTGCGCCGCCCTCATCCAACGTTTTCCCGCCGCCTTCACCAGGTCGTAAGTAAGTATAGTACTTTAAAATAGGTAGGTATATAGATTTGTGGGAATCCGCTTACGTAAGAGTAGATTACACATTATTATACTTATATGTGTATTACAAGACGCAAATAAGGTCCAGTTGTCGGGTTTTGAGTTAAAGTACTGGACACTTTTTGCGTGGACGTCCACATATTTGTAAGAACTAAGTAGTAGCTACTGAAAAAGTTCGCCTGATCGATATTCGACCTAATGTTGGATCTAATATCAATGGGTAGGTAGAAGGAGCACAGATTACCTAATAGTTATTACGTGTAGGAGTATCAAAATAATAATGTTGAGCATTCTTGCCGTCAATTACAAAAGGAGATTATTGTGGCAAAATTGATCGTTCTGTCCATTGTATAGAGTCCATAGCAACGCATTGTTCTCTTCAATAGTGTCCCGTTACTATGCCGTTCTTTTATCCTATTGTCCTTGGATATGAAAGGACCAATATTCTTTGAAGTTATGCTATATATAAGCCTATGTTGGCTTGAATTTTAGAATATTGTGGGTGTTTGGTTAGGTTCTTTTATCTTAAACATAAATGAGTGTAATAGACGAAAAGGTACAATGTGTAAACGAGAACTCTGTCTTTAATGACACAAATGCGTGTGTGAAAGGGACGAATTGGCACATTCGCTGGTAGGTACTTTGTCATTGTCACTACTACTATACAAATACTATATTTAGAATGTCATAAATAGTCATAATAAAATAAAAACATTTTAGTCATCAACTCATCAGATCACTTATCATCACCTCTTAAATAAAAGTGTAGCATATGTGATACACAACCCATTGTGTTTATCAATTGTTATCTTAAATCCGACACACAAGGTGTGTGTCGGATTTAAGACAGGATAACCTGTAAAAATGGGAGTAAACAATTGGTGATGTATCACATGTGATACAACAAAAAAGGAGGTGACCGCATACTCATCAGGCTCGCTAATATCGCCATCGTAGCCGCCGAGGAAGCACATCTTCTTGAAGTAAACATATGGGCGCTTGTTGATCCTGACGCCCGTCTTGCGCGCGCGCAGCTCCCTGTTATACGCGTCCCTTAACGACCGCCATTTTCTTTGCAATTGTAGGACTGCGAAAAAGAGCAAATTAGTACTCGGGCTAGCCCGTTAGTGCCCTGACGTACGCGTATATACGAGTTTTGCTAACTTTATAGCGGTGCCTCAAAGACATTCTATTTTTATCGCAATTCTACAGGGTGAAATTGATATCATTAGCATCCTTTTAAACTAAGAGTCTACCCATCAAACTGAACAACTTTTACTATGGGAGCAAACCGATCGGTACAAAAAAAAAGTCAGCTGTTCCATACTAAACTGCAGTGCCTACTCGACTCAAATGTATGCAACAGCTGATTTTTTAGTTGCTCCGATCGGTTTGCTCCCTTAGTAAAAGTTGTTCAGTTGGATGGGTAGACTCTTAGTTTAAAAGGATGCTAATGATATCAATTTCACCCTGTATACACAAGGACTTCGCATCAACGCGCTGTTATTAACAGGAGGGCAAAAGTGTGCTTGATTGTTTTACATTTCTGCTTAGTAACTGAACAACTTTCACTATGGGACCAACATTGAAATCGCAAAAAAAACAGGTGTTCCATAGAAAACGTCAATAGTGACTCGACCCAAATGTACGGAACAGCTGTGTTTTTTCCCATTTTCAATGGTAGTCCTATAGTGAAAGGCGTTCATTTTGATTGTCTGGAGCACCCCTTGAGGTGAAAGAAGGATATATGGGCGTTGGTCTATCACCACGCGTGTCCAATGCGTTATTGTAAACTTCACATCCGCATGAGAAGCCGTAGCATGCTACACGTGATACGGCTGTATCACGTCTTTTATCTCGTTCGTTAGCGCGCAATAGAAAGAGAGCGAAGGTGTGATAGCGCTGTTTCACGGTGGCATGCTACCCATGCCGAAGCCGTAGCATGCTACACGTGGTTCAGCTGTATCACGTCTTTTATCTCGTTCGTTCGCGCGCAAATAGAAAGAGAGCGAAGGTGTGATAGCGCGAATCAGGTGATAGTGAAAAGTGACCGTAAACATTAGGGCAAATGTCACTTTGGTCTAATTGGTCTCTTTTTTCCATACTACTTGACACCATACACTCAAACACAAACGTCAAAAAAAGTGGACATTCTTGCAATGATATGACTCTCTTTATGCCTTTAGGTATAATCTCTTTGTAAATAGTCAAAGTGTCGACTCCATTACCAACCTCTGTCATAAGCGGTGGCCTTATTACACTCGTTCCAATCCTGGTAAATGCTGGCCCCTACTTCTTTCCACAGCGCCAGTTTCACTTCCCTGTCAGCGTTGTGCTCGGCGTTGAACAACCCTGGCCGTTTCTTCACCTCCTCTATCAGCTTCAGTGGAGTAAATATAGACATTTCGAGTTTCGTACGAGAACTAAATGGTAGGGGATATTTTTTTGTAAATTCTTGTAGTTGGTAACTATTTTTATTGCGAAGTAATTGAGTCGCTATTTTGCAATTCCGGTTCAATTCTTGTAGGACTTTGACCCAGTTTTGTTTGTTGTTTTGTTTGTGTGTGTTTCGATGACAATTTATTTGTTGTCCTTTATGTTTTTAGATCAAACGTCGTTACTACTTTATTCAAGAAACAGACAAAAATAATTCAATACAGGGTGTAAGTGACAGCCTAGCAAATACTGAAACGGTGAACTCAGACCATACAACTGAACAACTTTCGCGTTTCCTGAGGTACGCTACATAGTGAAAGTGGTTCAATTTGATGGTCTGAGTTCACCGTTTCAGTATTTGCTAGGCTGTCACTTACATCCTGTATACAGAATAAACTAAACACAAATTTTCTTTTGACACTTTTACGACTATGAATTACGAAATAAACTTTTTGTTTTGATCAGTGATTCTACATTGACGGCCCGTTAGCACAGTCGGTAGTGAACCTGCCTGCTGTGCCGAGGGTCGCGGGTTCGAATCCCGTAAGGGACAAATATTTGTATGATGAATATGAATATTTGTACTCGAGTCATGGATGTTTGTATCTATATATGTATTATATATCGTTGTCTAGTCATCAATACAAGTCCAGGCTAGATTCTGGTACTTTAAATGTGACTAGATGATTTGTGTGAATTTGTCCAAGATATAAAAAAAAAAAAAAAATTATATGAATTTTTAGTGCTGGTGCAGACCATCAAACTGAACAACTTTCACTACGGGAGCCCGGGAGCAAACCTGAAATAAAAAAAAAACTAAACTGCAATGCCTACTGGACTCTATAAACAGCAGATTTTTTTGCAATTTCAGGTTTGATCTCATGGAAAAATTGTTCAGTTTTATGGTCTGAGTCACCCCTAAACATTTGTCCACTCATTTCAATGTCAACCTGTAGAACGTTACTGCGAATAATTGAAATAGAAAGGTCTCTGGAGTGCGATTTTTGATTATCACACGCTCAAAGCGAGTAGTAGAAAATGACGTAAAATCGATGATTTGCCATTTTTGAATTCAACTTTCTATCAAGGTCGTAAAGGTCAACACACACGGCCGCTATAATATGTTGCTGTACTCTTCTAACGCACGCCAAATTACATAAGCGCGTCTCTTTCCTACGTGTGAGTGAGAGGAACCGATATCAATTTGCGTGCGTTAGAAGAGTACAGCAACATATTATAGCGGCCGTGTGTGTTGACCTTAACGGTCGTCACAGACACGCGCTATAATATGTTGCTGTACTCTTCTTCCGCACGCCAAATTACATAAGCGCGTCTCTTTCTTACGTGTGAGTGAGAGGAACCGATATCAATTTGCGTGCGTTAGTAGAGTACAGCAACATATTATAGCGGCCGTGTGTGTTGACCTTAACAGACGGACGCTATAATATACAGCGCAGTACAGTGCAGTATAGCGCTATACTGGGCTATAGAGTACGGTATAGCGCGGTAAAGCGCAGTACCGCGCTATAGAGCGCAGTATAGCGCTATAACGCGTGTGCATCAAGATGGCAGGATCAAAATCATCGATTGAAAATTTGGTATAACGGTGGGCACCTGTCTCATACATTTAGGTCGAGTAGGTAGAACAGCAGTTTTGTATGGAATAACAGTTTATTTTTGTATTTTCGATTTTGGTCTCGCATAAAGTTTGTCAGTTCGATAGTCCAATCAACCCCTTAAAATCCGTCTGCTAGTGTTGGGCGTAATTCAATTAAATTACGTAATTGGAATTACTGAATTAATTGTTGATTCAATTACATTAATTTAGTAATTAAATTTACACAATTACATTTACAAGGGTCACAAATAATTCATGCTGATGCGGAAACCTGGAGTGGGGTAGGTGTCCAAGTGTCCACCGTCTGTAGGTCCGCGTGGATTGAATCCGATGACAGATTTGAGAAAACCAGCCGCCATTTTGAACTTTACAGTTTTTGGACAGATTGTTACCAAAATCCATTAGGTACCAAACATCCACCCTACACCCACCACATTGACAAATATACTCCACATACAACCCAAGACCCACCACCAAACATCAAATGGCTAACGCAATCATTCTTCACTTTCAACATAATTATTATACATTATAATCATAACCAAAAAAAGTTATTAAGTAATTGCAATTCACCAAAATTACAATTGTAATTATTAATACAACTACTTTTCAACAATTCGGTGTGTCATGTTTTTTTTGGAGGGCTAAATCGAAAACCATGTCGAGTTAATTGTCTCAATAATTGATGAGACAAATAAATACTGTTGAATTTAATTTAATTAATAACAATATTTTCTATGTCAGACATATCAAATAAAGACCAAATTGACAAACCGAAAGTTAATCTAAGTTTATTAATTCTAATAAACTTAATAAACTTCAATTAAGAAAAATAAAAGCTAATAAGTCATCATCTTAAGAAAGGTAAATTAGAAAAAAAAATCTAATAAATTAATTATTAGTTAATTATTTTTTGCCCAACACTGGTACCTGAACTACCTAACATACTATGTTACTGATAAAAGAAATACATTTTGAATTGAAGACGGGATACCGCCGTCTTGATGCTCACAATCTATTCAATGAACTGACTAGCCTACTACGCCCTAGTGATGTGCCGATACAGGTTGGACTCGAGTGCGGATTCGTATACCTTATACCATACCTAAGTACTCTCTCACTCGAAAATGTGAAATATAGTATTCGGATTCACAATACTCTGATTCGAGTTCTTACAGTTAGCACTTACCTACATAAAATACCTCTTTAATTTCTCATCTCTTGCCGAAAAATGACTATATTAAGTAAGAGTGGCTGTATGGTTAAATGGGTTACCTACATCATTTATGGGGTGCTTCAGACCATTAAACTGTACAACTTTTACTATGGTACTAACTTTGAAATCGCGAAAAAAATAATCCTACATTTTGTTCGATTAGGTATTGGCATTTTCTATGAATGACATTTGCTGTTTTTCGCGATTTCTTTGTTGGCTCCATAGAGAAAGTTGCTCAATTTGATGGTTGCTCAGAGTGGACTCGAATACGAGTAGGTACCAAATCGAGTTCGTTACTCGAGTACTAGGTACCAATTTGATTCTAATTTCAATGAGTACCTACCAAAGAAATAAGAAAATTTTTATCGAATAAATTAATATTAATATCCGATTACTAAAATAGTCGTCTCGGCACATCACTAGTACTACAATGTTGGCGAGCCCGGCGGCGAGCACAAGGGGCTCGGCCACGCCGCACGCACACCCGCCACCGTAGAGTCAACTCCACCATATGGAAGACCACTTCTTGATACTATTAAAAAAAAATCTAGAGCAAAAGCAAGTACTTTGTTTAGCAACGTAGTCTATTTATCATTTTAGATAGGTATTAAAATTTAACTTAAATACACATTTAAAACATAATTGATCTTATTTTAATTCGTAAATCAATGATTTTATTTAAGTCTGTTGTTTGTGCTCGAGCGTCACTCGAAAACAACTGGACCAATATTATGTAGGGTGTAAATTTAAATGATTTACAGTTGTCAAACAGAGTACTTCAGACCATCAAACTGAACAACTTTCACTATTTTGGTTCCATAGTGAACATTGGTTAATTGTATAACGTGTACAGTGTACCAATACAAAGGTAGCAAATAATAAACAATTTACTTTGCCAAAAAAAATACCTTCAAAAAAAATTATAAGTATCAAGATCGATAATTTTGCCGTTTGTGTCTGTGTGCGTGAGTGCGGTAGCTAGCTTGCGCGTATAGGAATACAAATTTATACAGGCTGTTCACTTAAATGCGTTAAAATATGGGTTAATGGGGTGGGATCAAAATCAAACCAGGAGGTTTGATTCCTTTTATCTAATCGTATGCCGCCAATGATCGCGAAGGTACCCGCGACAAAACTGGTTCGAGTGAAAGGTCTACCTATCTTAAAAATTTACAATGAAAAAGTAGACCCTCCTACTTAGTTGTTTGATTTGATTTCCCAATAAAGACAAGAATAAAAAAAATTACCGGATGATTTTTTTTTACCGTTCCGAAACTTTAAGGGGTGGTTCAGACCATCAAACTGAACAACTTTTATTTTGGGATCAAACCTGCAATCGCAAAGAAAAAATCGGCTGTTCCATACTAAACTGCAAAGCCTCCTAGACTTAAATGTATGAGACAGCCGATTTTTTTTGTGTCATTTGGTTGGTGAGACACTATTAACTCATAGGCGGTGTCCTATGCCATCGCACGTGCGATGGTGCGATGCGATGTGATCGTACTGATGGGTAATTCTCCGAAATTTTTCAAAGAGCTTCGAACATTTCAGTATGGAAGCTGGCATACCTACTTTCCGCCATTTTGAAAAAATCACGATTTTGCGGCCACTGATGAAACATATGCCAATCGACAGGGAAAATAATTACAAACAGACAATATACTTTGGTAAAATGACCTAAGTGGTATACTTTCGGAGATATAGGTGTTTGAAAATTAAAAAAAATAAAAACATTTTTTTCCACCCGAATTGACTTTTTTGATCAGGAATAGATCGGCAAAGCTCAGGATCGATCAGGACTTAATATAATTATATAATATTATTATTATAAATAAGTTTTATTCATTAATTTACTAAGATAAATAAAATACCTACCTACAAGCCAGACAGCTACGAGCAAGACGGTTGTTGTAGCAGTGTTGCTAACCATTCCGAGAAGGATTAATTCGTATTTACCTATGTATTAAATACTTGATCATCATCATCATCATCTCAGCCGATGGACGTCACACTGCTGGACATAGGCCTCCCCAAGGATCGTCACAACGATCGGTCCAACGGTGTCCTTAACGAACGGGTTCCCGCCGCCTTCATCAGGTCGTCGGTCCACCTTTTGGGGCCCCACCTAACCACTGCTGTTACCCGGGGTGCGGGAGCTACCCACGCTGCGCTTTCCGGTACGAGATCGCCACTCAACGGCTCTTCGGCCCCATCGGCCATATCGGTTCTGCGAGAAATGTGCCCCGCCCATTGCCATTTTAGTTTAGCATTTTTTTGGCCTATGTCTCAGCGGATCTCTTCAGTCACATCTGGTTTGCCGATGGTAAATAAACCAAGCATCGAGGCAGATTATACTCTTTTCCATCTTCAGTATAACGCGCCTAAATAGCCTCGCGAATAAGCTTCCGGTTTTAAATGCGTTTAACACAGAAACATTATCGAATTTTTACCTCTTCGTCAACATGATGAAGTCTATCTCATTTCGTGTACCGTTTGTGCTCATCCAGGTTCATTTCCTGTGCTCACGCTTCATAAAGAAGGAGTTTTCATCACATAGAGTTCCTTCTCCATGAAGCCGTCCATTAGTTGGCCCCGTTAATTCCGTCGTCAAACATCAAAATAATTAACCCACTCGTAGATTTTCACCGTCATTTGCCCAGTTTTGCGTTGAAGTCTCACATGACAACGTGTGCTTTGGAACTATAAATGGCTCTAGAGACATCCTCCCCATACATAGACCCTACCTCGTCATCATATTTCTGTTCTTATGTCGGGGCCCAGGTATACCTGTATAACCTTTAATGAATACTGTGCGAGATTTGTGGAACATAAACCCGGCACCGTGCTGGGGCCCGAGACTTTAGGTCGCCATCTCGAAAATAAAGTAGGCTTCCGAATTTGAGGATTCTCGAGTCTCTCCCTCTTTTCGGACTTCAGATGCTCCAACGATATTCCAACGTATCCTGCTCAGCTTTCCCTCGATTTCAGCGCGCGACTCGTCGGTCCGCTGTGACGAGTGTTATATATTACCAGGTGCAGCTGTTGTCGGTTGTGGTAGCCGGATCTCTGAAGATTCTTCGCACACCCTGCCCCGCCGTTACCTTGACCGCTACCATAGCCAGGAATATCAGGGCCGCCAGGGAATGGGAACCTGGTTTTGGTTGAGTTGGCCCTGGCCACGCTTGGCAGGCGGGTTGGCAATCGCAGTTGGATTGAATGTGTGTACTCAGAGGATGGTGCTGCCCATCTTTTGGTGGACATAATGAAAATGAACATGAACGATCATGTAAAATGTCTGTGGTGTACCATCTCTGCGCTTGAAGCTGTTTACAATTATGTTTACCTGGAACGAAACTATCCAATTAGATGGGTGCAATTTTGAGAAAGAGGTCAACCTGTCGAATCCGACTCGGCAAGGCAGCTACGTAGTCTTTTCACGTCCTAAATTCCGCAGTGTCTCAAGACGAAAGTCTTTGACCAGTGTGTATCGCCAGTGATGAAATACGGAACTGAGACTACGTCTCGCTCACTCAAGACCTTATAAAAAGGATGAAAGTCACCCAAAACGCAATGGAGAGGGCTATGTTCGGAGTTTCCCTGCGAGATCGAATCAGAAATGAAGAGATCCGCAGAAGAACCAGAGCAGCCGACAAAAAGCTACGTAGTCTCTTCACGTCCCAAATACCGCAGTGTCTCAAGATGAAATATGGAACTGAGACGTCGTCGCGCTCTCAAGCCTTCATAAAAAGGTTGAAAGTCACCCAAACGGCAATGGCGGGCTATGTTTGGTGTTTCCCGGCAAGATCGAATCGGAAATGAAGAGATCCGCTGGGACATAGCCCGAAGAATTGCTAAACTAAAGTGGCAATGGGCGGGGCACATTTCTCGCAGAACCGATATGGTCGATGGGGCCGAAGAGTCGTTGAGTGGCGATCGCATACCGAAAAGCGCAGCGTGGGTAGCTCCCGCACCCCGGGTAACAGCAGTGGTTAGGGTGGGGCCCCAAAAGGTGGACCGACGACCTGATGAAGACGGCGGGAACCCGTTCGATAAGGACACCGCAGGGCCGATCGTTGTGACAATCCTTGGGGAGGCCTATGTTTAGCAGTGTGACGTCCATCGGCTGAGATGATGATGATGATCAAGTATTTAATACATAGGTAAATACTAGGGATGCAACGATTCGGCCATTACGATTACGATATTAATCGTTATTTATTACGATAACCGATGCATTACGATTATTTAAACAAATTTAATTGAGATTATCCTCAGAATGAGTTCTCATAGTGTTTCTTAAAGAAACTTATACCAACAACAATTAACTGTCATTAGAATGCAAAGAAACTTTCTTTGCATTCTAATGAAAGTTAAATCATTAAAAAAGAATTTTAGAAAAGTCAAAAGATTTTGTAACTTTTTCTACTAATTTGAGATCGAAGTCAAGGGTTCACTTGGTCAGGATTCTGATTTTTGGATGCGTAGAGGCCAATTTGCTTTGAAAAACACAATATGATTCTATATAATCTCATTAATCAAGCGATATCTCATCCGATTTACGTGGGAGATTAATTTTTTAAAATGTGGATGAGATATCGCGAGAACGAAAATGTATTAATACTTCAAACCGAAAATCAAATCATAGACCTCAGTAGAATTTAACAAAATAATAAAATGAGTCAAATCTGACCAAAAAAATGACAGATTTAGCTCAAAATGAGCTAAAATGGCAGCGAGAGATCCGATTTTTTTAAGGTTGTTTTTCGGGTCTAGAATCTAGTATACAGGTCTGGTATTTGTCAACAAGTCCAATCCCATTGAAGTTTTCAATTCGATTTAATAATCGTACGATTTTTACTACGGTGCATTGCATCGTTATTAATCGTGATTATTACGATTACAGATGCAAAACGATGCACCGCTTCGTAATCGTTGCATCCCTAGTAAATACGTATAAATCCCTCTCGGAATGGTTAGCAACACTGTTACAACAACCGTCTTGCTTGTAGCTGTCTTGCATGTAGGTAGGTATTTTATTTATCTTAGTAAATGAATATAACTTATTTATAATAATAATATTATAAAATTATATTAAGTCCTGATCGATCCTGAGCTTCGCCGATCTATTCTTGATCAAAAAAGTCAATTTGGGTGGAAAAAAATGTTTTTATTTTTTTTAATTTTCAAACCCCTATATCTCCGAAAGTATACCACTTAGGTCATTTTACCAAAGTATATTTTCTGTTTGTAATCATTTTCTCTGTCGATTGGCATATGTTTCATCAGTGGCCGCAAAATCGTGATTTTTTCAAAATGGCGGACAGTAGGTATGCCACTAAGGCAGGTTGCTCTTTATAGCGCTATACTGCGCTATACTGCCCGGTATCTTTCAGATGGCAATAGCCTCCTCTCACTCACACAAGAATGAGACGTGCTCATGTAATATTTCGTGTGTTAGAAGAGTTCAACCTCGGCGGTATCGCGCTATACTGCGCTCTATAGCGCAGTATAGCGCTATACTGCGCTATAACGTACTCTAGAGCGCAGTATAGCGCTATACTGCGCTGTATATTATAGCGTCCGTCTGTTACGACCTTCGGTCGTCACAGACACGCGCTATAATATGTTGCTGTACTCTTCTTACGCACGCCAAATTACATAAGCGCGTCTCTTTCCTACGTGTGAGTGAGAGGAACCGATATCAATTTGCGTGCGTTAGAAGAGTACAGCAACATATTATAGCGGCCGTGTGTGTTGACCTTACTCGCAACGAGTGCTCCGAACCACTCGTAACCAATTCTACCACTCGAATGTTTGACGTTTGTAATGTTGCCAGACGTCAACAGATTTATCTTTTTTTCTACGTTCCGTTAACCCATAATTTTGGCGGTAAAGTCCGATTTGAAATGTTATTATGAAACCATTCATTCGTTCGTGCAATTGAAACATTTTCTGTGTGAATCGAAACGGTTTTGGCACATCCGAACGATTTCAAAAATAGAGAAAAACGTAACCACAAGGAATGAAAATCTCAATTCGTATGCGAATGTCAAGTCCCTCGTATGATTTTCAAAAATCGCACTCCTGGTCTGACCTAGGGGTAAGCTTGACAACCTAAGGCCCGCATTTAACGTCCTACGGATTAAAATGCATGCATGCATATGCTCACGACTATATTCCCCGAGGGGGTAGTCAGAGATATTCTGAAACCTCAGAACATCCACGTTTCACTAGTAGTACCGGGGCCTCAATTGCGCAATTTTATACGGTTTTGGTTTGGTTTTGGTTTAGATTTGGTTTAGCTGAAGTAAAAAAGCTATCGCGATATTTTTTTCTGAACGGTTAAGTCGCACAATACTGAAAATTCGATCGAACGGACATCAAACTTTACGCCAACGTATCTTCCGAAATAAAGCTAAATCGTTACCGTTAATATAATTTGTGCGATACGAATTGTGCATAACGTAACGTTTTTGGTTGTAGTTTTGTTTTGGTAGTATCGTTCAAACTTAGGGCGATCGAGGCCCTGAACTCCAGTGTGTGGTTTATCAATTAAAATTCTTTTATTACTGGAATGTCACTCTTATAACGGCTTGATGAAATATTTACTAAGTGCTTACGTGATCTTAATATCACGTAGTTTATTAATAAGGTCCTTATGACCTCTTCAATTTAAAACTGCCTCCGTGGTCTAGTGGTTGAGAGCATTGGCTCTCGATGCTGAGGTCGTGGGTTTGATTCCCACGGGGGACACCTAGTGATAATATCACTTTGTGCGTTTTTCCCCAGTTGGTTAGGACATTGCAGGCTGAATCACCTGATTGTCCGAAAAGAAAAATGATTCCGTGCTTCGGATGGCACGCTAAGCCGTTGGTCCCGGCTACTATCTCTGGTGGTAGTAGTCGTTACATAAAAACCACGTCAGAGGCCGTAAGGCGGTCTGAAAAAACTCTGACACCAGGTCTCTGCCCACACGATATGAAGAAGAATTTAAAACTACGCTATTTTTGTGACGCGGCAATCGCGGTCGCAGTTCGTAAACACTGCGACTGAACGTGAAAACGCGCGGCGCGTTCGGGCGCGAGCGAGGTGCGACTGAGGGCGCGATCGCGCGTTGCGTGCGCAGCCAGTCGCCGCTGATTGGCCGCTCTGCGACTGCAGAGCGACTGGCCCGCCCACTGCGACTTTTCCTGCGTAGACCTACTACATGCCTACTACAGGGTGTTAGGGTGAACAGTTGTAGGGTGCGATTGTACCCATGATACTGAACAACTTAGCATAGCATGGCATATGCTCACGACTATGTATATTCCCCGACGGGGAGTGAGCCCGTCGCCACTTGTAATAGACAGTAGGTACAATACATGCCTCGAAATTGAATCATGCAGGTTTCCTCACGATGTTTTCCTTCACCGAAAAGCCAGTGACGTTACAAATCGTACATAAATACCGAAAAACTCATTGGTACGAGTTGGCCTGGACGGGGATCGAACCATCGCCTCCTGCACGGCAGGCAAGGTTACTCGCCACTGGACCACCAGGGCTTTTTTACTGAACAACTTACTCTAAGAAAACTATAGGAAATTAGCAAAAAAAAATTTTTACTTTTCAATCTTTTCATACAAATTCATTAGCTGCTGCGGGTGCTGAGGTCGAGAAGTGTCGAAAGTACCGCGATATGGCTGGCAGCTACATATTCACGGCAATAGGTTTTGAGACGCTGGGTCCTTGGGGCCCAGAGGCCAAAGCATTCCTTGCAGACCTATCGGGGCGTCTCAATGAGACCTCTGGTGACCGCAGAGCTGGTAGCTACCTGGCACAAAGAATCAGCCTCAACATCTAGAGGGGGAATGCTGCTAGCCAGTTGGGCACCATGTCTTGCGGCGACGCTCTGGAGTGCGTGTATTATCTGTAATTTTTAGGTTTAATGTGCTCATCTGCTTTTATGTTTTACGTTAGGTATTATTTAGATTAATTTTATAGTGTTTATTGTTTATGTACCATTATTAAATAAATTAATAATGTATCGTGCTATAATATACATCTATACATTATAGCTGCCGTGTGTGAACCCCTTTAAAGTAATGCAACTGTTTACCCTAACAACCTGTTTCAGTATACAGGTGGGAAGGTGTCTGATTAGTGTTTCTAGAATTCTGAAAAAAGATCATTCATGATCATATCAGGTCATCATTGGCCTTTCCATCTTATCAGGTATTTCCATCTTATCATCTTATCTATTCATGATAATTTTAATAAATATCGAATATCAAAAGTCTATTTGAGACTTTATTTGAGTAACAAAATTACTAATCGAGATTTTTTCGCAACACTAGATACCTAAGTACGTATCTCATCTTCGCGACCTCTAAAAGTATGAAAAATTAAATTAAAAGTCGATTAAGAATTCAATACTAACTTTATTTCAGCAACATTTTATACACCTAACTAACTAACTGTTCTGTAGCCAAGTCTTGAAATCGCCGTTTTTTTTATTTCAAAAGCTTTTTTGTCGACTAATGCAATTTTCTTGTTTCTTTTCAAATTCTTGAATTTCAGAATTCTTCTGAGATTTCGCAAAAAATATGTAACTAGCTTGCTACCTACCTGTTTAATAGCCTTTTTTAATTCATTTCTAGATGCTCTACTTTTGTAGTTATAGCGCGATTATATCCGAAATCTGTACCACAGAGTACTATAATTAAATTAGAATACGAACCACAGACCAGAGCATGAGCAGACCCTCAAACTGCACCACTTTCTATACAAGACCAACCTAATCGCACCGAAATGAAGGGGTTTCCCTGACCGAACGACCTGCCGGCCTGCCTGCCGGTGGCTCTTTCAGAGCCACCTCGCCTCTACTAAACTACGTCATTTTAGTAGGTATACCTATTTTTGACTAGCTTGTCCTTCATTATGTCACAGAGGAGCCTTCTAATCCAAGGAAATCACATTGTAAAATCATAAGAATTCGCCCCAAATTTAACAATTATCTAATTAACTCATTAAATATTGATCTTCAAAAAATTTTGCTCAATAGCAATTTTAGATCTTAATATTGTCTACACAAAGGTGTGTGTCTCAAGTAAATGTGACTTCGACTTAAAAAGTAGATGCACATAATACAGATTTTTTCCAATATACCTTGGCTTTCCTTTGAACACAGGTTTCATATGTATTTTATAGCAAAATAGGAAATAAATATGATGTATAGCATATAGAGCCGAGATGTTGAAGATTGGAGTAGCAAAGAAATTTGAAGCCCGCCACCTGCTCTGATCCTGATTCCCTGTCACACCTTCCTTCCTATTTCTTTAACATTCGTCAGTATCGATACAAAAAAAGTTACTTATTTATTTCTCTTTCCCACGAGACGTTAGAAAGAATGTCGCAAAAAAAATAAACATATTTCCTTTCTATATTCGAGTTTAAATTTTCCTCTATCCGTGCGGTCCGTGCCATAACCACAAATAGGTATAACATTTTTGATAAATGTTCTAGACAGCCTAGATTTAAACTTATTATAATTTGTGGCCTTATAAATCATAATAAAATTAAATAATTATAGTCTATAGGTACAGGTTTTTACAGACAACACCTACGAAATATTGATGTGGTGTAGGTATTAAAAACGGCAACGTCGCATGTCGGAGGCGCTGTTGCCGCTCCGCTTGTACCGCTATGCGACGTTGCCTCGCCGACCCACTTCCGAGCGGCAACCACGCAATTTTTAACTTCGCTAATTTAGCTTGCTTGTTTAGGTTTTGTACCTGCTGGTTAGATAATAGATTTTTTGTTTATATTTTTGGCTTTTGATGTGGTTGTTGGAAATAATAACATTCTAGAAGGAACACTTACTTCTCCACGTGGTGTGTGTGTCATAGCTTCATAGGTAGGTATGATATCTTTTTGTATTCAATGGTTCTCAGTGATGTTCTTATATTTTACAGATTGTAGAAATTCTGATTGTGAAGTCCGCCAATCCGTTCCGTATTTAGCACGCGTGGTGGACTAACGTTTGAGCGTTCATGCACCACAGAGTAGGCTTGTGCCCTGCAGTGGGAGTGGGACGTATAGCAGGGTGTAATTCGGAGCGCGCTCCATACAAACGAAGTCTGGTGATATTTTCAATACTAAGATATTATAGGTAGGTAGTCGATATTTTAGATCTTAACGAAAGTTACATATTGTGCTAAAGATGCGGTATTTTTTCCATGAAAAATATGAATAGAAAAATATTCGTCGTTGGGAAAACTGGGAACACCGCTGTTTTCTTTTAAGAGAAGCTTATTCCGAGTTCGAGAGCGCAAATGCGCGCTGCATACAGACGAAGTCTGGTGATATTTTCAATACTTAATACGAAACAATTAAAGTCAATGCAATTTTTCAAGAACCATCTAGAAACTAACCTCTATATTTGTATGAAGTCAGATTTTCGTTAAAATAATACAGTTTTAATGCCAGGATTAATTTAAGATTTGTATGGAAATCTTTGAGGCACTGTAATGTAATGTAACCGTGGTGTGTGTGTCATAGCATCATAGGTAGGTATGAATACCTATGATATCTTTTTGTAGGTAATCAATGGTTCTTCAGTGCTTGGTGTTTTTATATTTTACAGATTGTAGAAATGCTGATTGTGAAGTCTGCCAATCCGTAATATTGAGCACGCGTGGTGGACTAACGTTCATGCACCACAGAGTAGGCTTGTGCCCTGCAGTGGGAGTGGGACGTAGTAGCAGGGTGTAATTCGCACAATATAAAAAAATTCGTCAAGATTTAACATATTACAACTTGGGCGAATTAACTTGGCACCTGGAGTGCGATTTTTGAATCTTATTCGCTGAGTTCAGCAGTTGAAAATGTCAAAATTACTATGGAGATATGCATCTTTCTACTGCTGATTTGACTTTTAAAAATCGCACTCCTGAAGTATGATTTTTGAAAGACAAATCAGCAGTAGAAAGATGCATATCTCCACAGTAATTTTGACATTGTCAACTGCTGAACTCAGCGAATGAGATTCAAAAATCGCACTCCTGGCTCGCACGCGGTTCGAAATAAAAAACTCGGAAAACTAGGAAAAAATAACTCGAAAATGCTAAAGCGCAGGTACACGTGCAACGGTAACTGAAATGCTATGCTACGGACTCGCACGGCGACGGCGGGGTCCCGCGGGGGGTAGCAGGAGGGGTGTCAAATTCCGAGCCACGTGCGACCCAGGTGCCAAGTTAATTCGCCCTCGTTGTACACACGGCGACAGATCAACCTACCCATAGTTTAACTCTATGTTCATGGACATATAAGGTCGAACTATGGGTTGGTTGATCTGTCGCCGTGCGTACATCGGTTTAGGAACAAGTACGGTAGTCCATCAAATAAACAACTTTCTCTACGGGACTAACATCGAATAAAATCTGTGGTTCCATACAAAACTGCAAACCTACTCCAACCAAATAAATATACAGGGTGAAATTGATAGGTATCATTAGCATCCTTTTAAACTAAGAGTCTACCCATCAAACTGAATAACTTTTACTGTGGGAACAAACCGATCCGAGCAAAAAAAAAAAATCAGCTGTTCCATACATTTGAGTCGAGTAGGCATTGCAGTTTCGTATGGAACAGCTGGTTCTTCTTTTGCTCTGATCGGTTTGCTCCCGTAGTAAAAGTTGTTCAGTTTGATGGGTAGACTCTTAGTTTAAAAGGATGCCAATGATATCAATTAGGTGTTACAAAAATACAAATAAACATTTAAGGGGGTGGTTAAGACCATCAAACTGAACAACACTTTCACTATGGGACCAACATCGGAATCGCGAAAAAAAATCTTTTGTCCCATACTAATAAGCTCAAGTAGATCTGTAGTTTAATATGGAACATCGCAAACGCATCGCATTATGGGGATAATGGCAAATCTCCCTATTTTGGGGGAGGTCTATGTCCAGCAGTGGACGACTATCGGCTGATATGATGATGATGATGATCTTACATATAGTATTTTTTTTTTCGCGATTTCTGTTTTGTTCCCATAGTGAAAGTTGTTCAGTTTGATGGTCTTAACCACCCAATAAATGTTTACTTGTATTTTTGTAACACCTTGTAGATACAAACCTCCATGACTCGGGTACAAATATTCATATGCATCAATTTCATCATACAAATATTTGTCCCTTACGGGATTCGAACCCGCGTTAGACCCGAAAAAATCTGTTGTTCCATACAAAACTGCGAACCTACTCGAGCCAAATGTATGGGTAGTATATCGTCTGTATTTATAAAAAGGTATAGAGATATGTTTTTCTATCAGTGCAGACTGCAGACCGCACTATAGCCACCAGTTGCACAATGCATATCCGGTGCATTGTGCAGATCTGCATCTTCATGCTAGCGAGCACCGCCGCGCCATATGCATGCACTTGTGTTAGGGCTGCCACCTTGCCTTTGTTTAAAAAAATATACATTATGTAATTGATATCACCTCTGCGACCGCAAAGTGTCGCTCGTCTGTAAGAGCGCTTAGTGGTAGCATGCCACCCACGACAAAGCGTTTAAACGAGAAAAATAAAAGCGGTCAAGTGCGAGTCGGGCTACTCGCGCACCGAGGGTTCCGTACTTCCGTACCACACAACCACAGAACACAACATTATTAACTTAGAAAAAAAACTTTTTTGGTCCGGGACCTTTAGCACACGACCGACTCACACTTGACCGGTTTTTAGTATTTGTTGTTATTCTGTAGAGCTTGCTCTATAATCACACTAAGTTTGACGCTTGTATGTATTACCGTTTTTACTATAGAGCGTGAAGAAAAAACTAGTTTCTTGTTGAGAACCCCCCTTAATTTTAACTTTTTGACATTTTTATTATTTGTTAACAAATCCGCCATAATAACGCATAATCTGAGAAAAGGACATCTGGCACGTAATACCAAAAAATGTATAACCGTCCTTCTATTTTTATTATGGACTATGGAACACTAGAAACTAACTGCAGGCATTAGTTTATTTTATAATGATTTATTAGTTTTTATCATTTTTATATAAAAAAAACATTGTTCTTGCAACACCTCCTACCTCCTCCTACTAAACAACATTGACAGCCATGTCGGGGTTGCTGCTTTTTTATAATTTATTAATAATAATAATAAATGATTAAATAACTCGTTAAATAAAAATAAATGATACTATCTGAGTCGTTTTTATAAAACCTCATAATTTATTACACATTTGACTTCAGTCAAAACTTCTATGCATTTTAAGGTATTTTTTCAAGGGAGAGCGGCGGTTGTCCTTTCAACTATCTAGCTATTACGGTTCAAAAGTTACAGCCGTAAATAGGTAGGACAGACGGACGGACGGACGGACGGACGGACAACGTAGGCTTAGTAATAGGGTCCCGTTTTCACCCTTTGGGTACGGAACCCTAAAAATGCGCACTCTTTCTGGCAAACGTAAAATAATAAGGCTGAAGGCATATCTCGATTTTTATCGTTTTCTCGGGGGCGACATGCGAGGCCTACAGGAACGAGTGGAAGTAAGGAGAACTTTGACCAACAATGTGATGAAATAGACCATCTAAAAAAAAATCTTTGTTCCGATCAAAACGAGAAAAAAAGCCATTCAGCAAGATAGCAACCCTGTACATAATAATGGTCGCCACATCCTCCTGCCCCGAGTACAATAACCATACGTTATACTGAGACTGGTTAAATATTACCATTAGATGATTAGATGGAGATGGTTATACCCTGTTATACCTTAGCTTAGCCTAACCTACGCCTCTATCCAGCTTATATTCAAGTCTAAATCTTACAGTACGAGCAGGAAAAATCATCGCTTGCGCAATCCCTCGACAAAACCCATAGTCTAAAAAAACAAGGTCTTCTATCACAAGCCTACGTCACAAAAAAATGGCCGCTAAACATGGTAATAGGGTATGATGACGTAGGCTTGTGTCAGTCACGTGATCGGAAGAGAATACCAGGCGCAGTATATTATTGTACCATGACAAAACCCGAAGTCGTTTAGGGCTCTTACAGACGAGCGACACTCTGCTGTCGCGGTGGGTCGCAGAGCGCCGCGCTCATACATTTTAGGTCGCGCGACCCTTCGCGACACCCGGCGACCGCAAAGTGTCGCTCGTCTGTGAGAAGTAATCAAAGGGTGCAAAGTCGGATTAGCAGCGAAAAGGACGAACACAATTACACAATCGTGGCAAGGCAATGAAGGGGGAATCCACCTATCGGGGGATAGGTGGATCTCCCCTTGGATATACGTGCTTGGCACTTTTTCATTATTGAGAAATCTTAATTATTGTGAACTGAACGGTAAAAAGTCTCTTAAATGCCTTTTTTTTTTAAGAAAAAAGACACGTAGGAGCAATAAAACCTAACCTAGCTTTACCATTAATTAAATAGCAATAAATAAATAAATATCTTGGACAATGTCACTTACCCCTTTAAAAAACAGTCGCCATGACTGGGGTGTGGTTACGCCAAACAGGACGACTAAAGAAATAAAACCGGTCAAGTGCGAGTCGAGCTACTCGCGCACCGAGGTTTCCGTACCACACCACCACAGAACACAACATTATTAACTTAGAAAAAAACATTTTTTGTCCGGGACCTTTAGCGCTAGACCGACTCACACTTGGCCGGTTTTTAGTATTTTTTATACTCTAGAGTTTTCTCTGTAATCACACTAAGTTTGACGCTTGTATATATTACCGTTTTTACCATAGAGCGAGAAGAAAAAACGTTGATAAAAACTAGTTTCTTGTTGAGATTTTGAGAACCTCCCTTAAATTTTAACTTTTTGACATTTTTATTATTTGTTAGCAAATCCGCCGTAAAAAGGCACATTCTGTGAAAATTTCAATTATCTAGCTCTTTCGGTTCAAAAGTTACAGCCCTAAATAGGTCGGACAGACGGACGGACGGACAGACGGACAGACGGACGGACAGACGGACGGACGGACAACGTAGGCTTAGTAATAGGGTCCCGTTTTCACCCTTTGGGTACGGAACCCTAAAAACAGTCTCCATGACCGGGGTGTGGTTATGCCAAACACGACGAATAAAGAAAAAACATTTTTATAATCATACATTTAATTGCGACCTCTCGTTAACATTTTGAAATAGCCTTAATATCTCTATTTGCAACTCCAACTTTTTCCTTAAGGGCAAATTTTTTAACATGGGCACTAAAGACATGGCAAAATGAAAGTCTTGATTCTTGTCTTCGAATGCACTTTTCAATTCCTCCACACACTCCATATTCTCCTCCAACTCTTCAACAGGTTCAGCAGATTCAATCTCATCTTTTATAGGAACTTTTCCGTTATTTTCCGCTCCTTCTTCGATATCGTCTACAATCTCATAGGTTCTGCTTTCATTCTGCCTTTCAGGTACTGACCCATCCTTTGAACCCTGGCTTTCTGATACTAACCCATCTTTTGAGCCCTGGCTTTCAAATACTGACCCATCCTTAGAACCCTGGTATTCTGATACTGACCCATCCTTTGAACCCTGGCTTTCTGATACTACCCCATCTTTTGAGCCCTGGCTTTCAAATACTGACCCATCCTTAGAACCCTGGTATTCTGATACTGACCCATCCGTAGAACCCTGGCTTTCAGATACTGACCCATCCGTAGAACCCTGGCTTTCAGAAACTGACCCATCCTTAGAACCCTGGTATTCTGGATCTGACCCATCCGTAGAACCCTGGCTTTCAGATACTGACCCATCAATAAACATAACTATGTTGCGTTTTAAATTTTTTACGAGAAATCAGGGCAATGGAGAAACAATTAGTCAATATGTGACAGCTCTGAAGTTGCTGAGTCATGATTGCGAGTTCGGAGATCTAGTTGACAGTCTGATAAGAGATCGCGTCGTGTGCGGAGTGTTAAATAACGTAGTAAGAGATAGACTACTACGAACAGAGGAGTTGAGTTTAGCGAGGGCAGTGCAGATATGTGAGGCTGCCGAAATGTCGAAAGAAGAAAGTCGCCAAATAGAAAACGGGGCTTCGAGTTCTGGTGTGCAGATCGACGAGGTTGCAGGTCGCCGTGCCGGGCGCGGCCGCCGCCGGGGGCACGCGGGGCGCGCTGGCTGGTCGGGCGAGTCGGGCGGCACGCCGCCGCCGGCGCCGGCGCAGCGCCGCGGCGCACGCGTACCCTGTTTACGGTGTGGAAGTGTTAACTGTGATGGGGCACCTCAGAGGTGTCCAGCCACAAAAGCTTTATGTTTTTTGTGCAACGCGTTAGGTCATTTCGCGCGAGTGTGTACACAAAAAGTGATCGGTAGGCGAGTGCATAACGTGAGTGTTTCGGACTCGGATAATTCGGAGGATGATGCGTTATATGTGAACGTGATTAACGGCGGCGCCGGCATAACGTCCTCGACGAAGGAATGGATTGAGATTATGGACTTTAACGGTGAGCGTATTTGTTTTAAATTAGATACAGGCTCAATGATAAATGTGCTATCAAAAGCTGATTATGAACGTATAGCTGGTTTGTCGAATCTCACTCCATATAGTAAAAAAGTATATTCATACACCGGGAATGCTGTGCCTATAATAGGGGAGTGTGCCCTGTCTATAAAATATAACTGTATCGAATACAATTTAAAGTTTGCCGTCGCAGACATGAGCTGTCAAAATATATTGGGGCTGAACGGTTGTGTACAGTTAGGGGTTATTAAAAGAATAGATTCGATTAAAATCGATAAATATGCAGATTTGTTTAAAGGCTTGGGGAAGTTACCGGGTGTACATAAAATTAGTATCGATGACACGGAACAACCTATTATATGCCCAGCACGAAGGATCCCACTAGGGTTACGAGACAAACTATACACAGAATTAAAAAGAATGGAAAAATTAGGTGTAGTTCGCAAAGTTAATCATCCGACAGAGTGGGTTAATGGTATCGTTATAGCTGCAAAGAAAAACGGGGATATACGGGTATGCTTAGACCCGCGTGTGCTGAACCGCGCGGTGCGACGCGCACACTTCACGCTACCGACGGTGACGGAGCTGGCAGCGAGGCTGCAGGGCGCGTGCTACTTCAGTGTGCTCGACGCGCGCTGTGGGTTTTGGATGTTGGAGCTAGACGATGCAAGTGCAAACTTATGTACATTTAGTACGCCATTCGGTAGGTACCAATTTTTACGCCTTCCATATGGAGTTAACTGTGCACCGGAGATGTTCCATGCAAAGGTAAGGCAATACTTGGAGGATCTTGAAGGGACCGATTCCTTCATCGATGACATAATCGTCTGGGGCAGGACGAAAGAAGAGCACGATGTGCGTTTGGAACGCCTGTTGGAGAGAGCGAGAGAGATAGGTATTAAATTTAATGAAGAAAAATGTAAATTTGGTGTGAAAGAGATAGTTTACCTGGGACACGTCTTTGATGAGCGCGGCATGAGGCCTGATAGTTCCAAGATTAAAGCGATCATGGAAATGCCCTATCCTAATGACCGGAAAGCACTGGAGAGGTTTCTAGGTATGGTCAACTATCTAGCTAAATTTATACCTCAGTACTCAGAATCGGTCGCCATATTGAGGAGTCTTCTAAAAAAGGATGCTGTGTGGGTTTGGGATCAAACACATTCTGAAGCTGTTAATTTATTAAAAGAGAAAATAGCGTCTGCTCCAGTGTTGTCCCTGTACAGTAGAGAGGTGCCAGTTGTGCTGTCCGTGGATGCGAGCTCGGTGGCGCTGGGAGCGGTGCTGCTGCAGAGCGGGAGGCCCGTCGAGTATGCCTCGCTCACACTCACCGACACACAACGTCGATATGCACAGATCGAAAAAGAAATGCTGGCCATCGTGTTCGCGTGTGAACGCTTTCATCAATACGTGTTTGGGAGGAGTGACGTAACGGTACAGACGGACCATAAACCACTAGAGTCTATTCATAAAAAGTCTCTAAGCGATGTTCCAGCCAGATTGCAACGAATGATGTTGCGTATCCAGGGTTATGACATAAAAGTGATTTACACTCCCGGTAAATATATGTATATTGCGGATACATTATCACGCGCACCCTTACCAGAGTTGATGCATGAGCGTGTGAATGAGGAGGTGGAAGCGCAGACTTGTTTTTTGTTAGAGCACGTACAATTTAGTAATGAAAAATTGAAGTTAGTTAGAGATCACACTACTCAGGACAGTGAATGTCAGGCTCTGATTAAATATATTGTGGAAGGTTGGCCTAGGAATAAGTACGACGTAGATGTAAACATTCGCAATTTTTGGTCATATCGTGAATGTTTGCAATATGTTGAAGGCATCATACTCAAAAATGTAGCAGTATTCATACCACGTTCGTTACGTGACGAAATGTTAAAACGGATACACGAGGGACATCTGGGGATTGACCGCTGCAAGAGGCGCGCGCGCGATGTAATGTTCTGGGAGGGCATGTCGCGAGACATTGAGAGCGCGGTGCGCGAGTGCGCATCGTGCGCGCTGCTGGCCCCGCGCCCGCACCGGGAGCCGCTGCTCTCACACAACATACCGGATATACCGTGGCTTAAATTAGGCTCGGATATATTCGAGTACAGAAAGAAGTATTATTTAATATTAATAGACTATTTTACTAATTTTGTAGAGGTCAGTAAATTGAATTCGATTACCAGCAAAGCAGTGATAGAGGTCATGAAAGAGCAATTTGCCAGGCACGGCATACCAAATGAAATAGTGACGGACAACGGTCCTGCTTATAGCGCTAAGGAATTTACAGAGTTTATGCGTGAATGGGAAATAACACACGTGACCTCTTCACCCTTGTACCCGCAATCGAATGGTAAGAGTGAGCGAACAATACGTACAGTAAAAAATCTTTTGAAAAAATGCTATGACGCGGGACAAGATTTTTATTTAAGCTTGTTGAATTTAAGAACAACACCACGATACAACTTGGATTCACCTGCTCAAATGTTAATGGGGCGACGGTTAAACACTAGATTACCAATGCATAAGGACTTACTATATGAAAAAGTAGACAATGAAAAAAATTATAAAGTACTTTTAGATAATCAACACAAACAAAAAGCCATTTACGATAGATCCGCGAGGGATCTCCCTAAATTACGAGAAAATGATAACGTAGTTTTAGTGGACGGTTCGGAACGAAAGTTGATGAATGTGGTACAAAGATCTGCAGAGCCAAGGTCTTACATATTGCAGGATGCAATAGGACGTAAGTACAGACGCAATCGAAGTCATATTGTGAATAGACAGCCGGTGCAGACGGACACGCGCGACGCGAGCAGCGGTGTAGGCGCTCACATTCCGTCCGCTATCTTCACGCCGCCTACAAGCGGTGCGGAGCAGCAGAAGGTAAATAAAAACGCGTCACGTGGATCTAAGCATACGCACGATACTACGCGCAGGTGTGATAGTCAGGGTCCAATAACAAGAAGTAGGGCTAAACTTATGGCATTAAAGGGGCAATTACCAACCCATCATGAATAACAAATAATTAAAAAATATCAAGCCTAGGCATATACTTACCTATTATTATGGGCAGTATCATTGTCGTTATAATTATAACATAAGTTACGCTAGGTATTAACTAAGCTAAATACATACATGAAATGGAAATACATAGTGAATAAAGTAGGTAAATAAAAAATATGAGGTGACGGGTTTTTAGTTTATAGTTTTAATGTACTTACTTGTTTATATCTTGGTTAAACAATTAATAATAGAAAAAATTTAGAAAGTAAATATATTGTGTTTTTCTATTTCAATAAGAGAAAAGATGTAGGATTTATTATGTTATCAAGATGTAGTACATAAATAAAGTAAATAAACAGTATCAAGAGACGGGCTTCAGTGGATAATGTAAAGTAGGTCATGGTTAAGAAATTTGTAATGATATAAACTTAAGATGTTAAATCTATTGTCTTTTCTATTTCCATAAGGGAAGAGATGTAGTATTATATTAATATTATGAGGGTTGATTTATATATTTGTATACCTATGTACCGCCATGTTGTATGAGAATAAATCAGTGTTCATCTTGCAAGCTGTGTTTTACTACACTTAGAACTCTGGCTTTCAGATACTGACCCATCCTTAGGACCCTGTCTTCCAGATACTGACCCATCCTTAGGACCCTGGTTTCCAGATACTGACCCACCCTTAGGACCCTGGCTTCCAGATACTGACCCATCCTTAGGACCCTGGCTTCCAGATACTGACCCATCCTTAGGACCCTGGCCTTCAGATAATAACCCATCCTTAGAAACCTGGGTTTCAGATACTGACCCATCCTTAGAAACCTGGCTTTCAGATACTGACCCATCCTTAGGACCCTGGCCTTCAGATAATAACCCATCCTTAGAAACCTGGCTTTCAGATACTGACCCATCCTTAGGACCCTGGCCTTCAGATAATAACCCATCCTTAGAAACCTGGCTTTCAGATACTGACCCATCCTTAGGACCCTGGCCTTCAGATAATAACCCATCCTTAGAAACCTGGCTTTCAGATACTGACCCATCCTTAGGACCCTGGCTTCCAGATACCGCTAAATCCTCAGAGTCCTCTAGGAAAGTCAAAGGAGATTCGAAAAAAATGGGATGACGACCACGTGGTCTTTTTCTGAACAGCTTCAGTTCTCTGATGAAACTGTTTCGCAAATTGATCCAACGCTTGCGGACAGCTCTTACTGGAAGATAAAGGATAATATCAGTACACTTCGCAGACCTTATAGGGGGTATCATCATCTCAGCCGATAGACGTCCACTGCTGGACTGTCCTGAGCTGCTCCCATCCAACGGCTTCCCGCCGCCTTCACTGGGTCGTCGGTCCACCTTATGGGGGGCCTAACCACACTGCGCTTTCCGGTACGCGGACCTTCACTGCTGGACATAGGCCTCCCCCAAGGATCGCCACAACGACCGGTCTTGCGCTGCCCTCATCCGACGGGCTCTCGCCGCCTTCACCAGGTCGTCGGTCCACCTTTATGGGGGCTAAACCACACTGCGCTTTCCGACACGCGGTCGCCACTCGAGAACTAGCAGGCCCAATAGGACTCAGGTTCTGTGAGCAATATGCCGCACCCATTGCCACTTTAGTTTAGCAATTCTTTGCGCCCACTGACAATTCGTTGGACTGCATACGTATGCTGGGGACCGCTATCAAGTCCACAAAACGCGTATGTATGGAAATCGAAACTAATTGCTAAACTAAAGTGGCAATGGGCACATTGCTGGCAGAACCGATGGGGCTGAAGAGTTCTCGAGTGGCGACCGCGTATCGGAAAACGCAGCGTGGAAGCCCCCAAAAAGGTGGACCGACGACCTGGTGAAGGCGGCGGGAGCCCGTCGGATGAGGGCAACGCAGGACCGGTCGTTGTGGCGATCCTTGGGGGAGGCCTATGTCCAGCAGTGGACGTCCATCGGCTGATACGATGATGATGGAACACGGATGTGTTAAATTACATATACATATCAAACTTACTAGCATTTCGTCTCTTATCTCCCCATTCGTTCCAATGCGCAGCAAACAAAGCCTGAGCGACTTGTCTCCAATTATTATTTCTAACATGCCGACTGCAGTTAGAAGTGTAGTTCTTGTCATACAGCACTGGCCTTCTCCTAATTTCATTTATAAGTCTCCTATTACTGGTCCACAATTTCACTTTGACCATGTTTGAGCAAAACGGCCGATTTGTTCGCGTGCTGCGTGGACGACGCGGCGTGCAATACTGGGAACTGTAAAGTGTAAACAATACTCCCTAATAAAATCGTAGCTTATCTATGACTAGGGTTGCCAGGTCCGATTTGTTTTAAATCGGGGCAGAAGGTAAAACAAATCGGGATTTAGGGTTGTAGATCGGGAATTCGGGACACAAAAAACAATGTATTTTAAAATTAACTGCGTTTCGCTAAGTGCCTGCCTGAATTTAATCCTACATACTTAATAAAAGACAGACAGCACCATGTGCAAAGTACTTTAAACGGATCAGCTCAGTTACGTCCTTTTCCCCGTACGTCCATCGCCCGAATTCCTTGTACGACCTTTTCCCCGAACGGACATTGCCTAGTACGTCCATTTCCTTTTACTGACATTTCCCCTTACATCCCTTTCCTTGCATGGACATTTCCTCTTAGTACATTTAAACTTCTTATTTGGAGCTGGTTTGATGAACGAGTAACTTTTCATCCAAACATCAAGAAAAGAACACATTCTTCTTTGTTTATTTACTTGTTCTATTTTGAGCGCATTGTCGCACTCCATATAGCGATGTGTGTGATGCGCAATTTATTTATTTTTTCTAATAATAATGGTTTTTTAATAAATTCATTGATTTATCGCGAGGGACATGTCCCGATCAGGTCCAAATCGGGACGCGTCCCCCAGACCCTGAAAACCGGGACGTCCCGCGCAAATCGGGACACCACTCTAGTGACGACATCACTCGAGAACGGCTGGACTGGACCGATTGCGATAGAAACTTTGGTGGGTTGTTGAGCACGTGCCAGGGAAGGTTTATAAACAAAAAACGACCAAGTGTGTGTCGGAAAAAACCAGGGTTCGATAAAATCCGATTTTTATAATAAATATCAAAAATCAGATTTTTTGATATATATCCGATATTTATATCCAGGTTAAGAAAAAGAAGCGAATTTCATTAAACACTTAAAAATGTGAAAAGAATTTGTAAAATAATATAAGTGTCAAATTACCACATTTTTATTTAAAAAAAGTAACAAAAGAATTAGTGTTTACCTATCTGAGAAATAATTTTTTAATGAACACTTAAAAAAACAAGGACCTATTATTATTATAATCTTCATTTGTTTGTGAGATAAATCAACTAATTTTAATAATAATTTGTAATCATAAAAAGTCAGAGCAATCTCCATTTTTTATTACCTCGTAAAATAAACCTTATATGATATGAATTTAGAGTTTCAATTTCAATAAAAAGCTAGCCGGAATACTAAAAATCTATGAATTCCTTCATTTATGTTTGAGTCTCTCAGGGAAACTGCGAGCCTCTCCATTATCCTTTGGGTGACTTTCACCCATTTTATGTTCAGATTCATATGTCATCAAAACTCATCGCGCAGTACACGCGGGTCAAAGACTTACCTCTTAAGTTGAAGGGGATTTCCCCAACTTTAAATGAGATTGCCATTTTGGAAAACAATCTAAATTATTCTGAATTGTAGTTTTTCGCCACGTGTTGCAAGGGGAAACATTAATCTCCAAAATTCTTAGTTCAGAAAAAAGGAAAAAATCAATTGATATATATCAAGATAAAAATCAATTGATATATATCGTGATATATATCATGATATATATCCGCTGATATATATCGGCGAACCCTGGAAAAAACTGATTCTGAGGCGGTACCTACGAAGATCGCCGGGTCAGCTATAATAAAATCGGGTGCAATGCAACTGTGCTGGGGACAGTCGGCCGTTTACTATTTAGTAAACCCTCCGTGGTCTAATGGTTAAGAGCATTGGCTCGACACGGAGGTCGTGGGTTCGATCCCACGGGGGACACCTAGTGATATGTCACTTTGTGCGTTTTTCCCCAGTTGGTTAGGACATTGCAGGCTGAATCACCTGATTGTCTGAAAAGAAAAATGATTCCGTGCTTCGGATGGCACGTTAAGCGTTGGTCCCGGCTACTATCTCTGGTGGTAGTAGTCGTTACATCAAAACCACGTCAGAGGCCGTAACGTAAGGCGGTCTGAAAAAAACTCTGACACCAGGGCTCTGCCCACACGATAAGAAGAAGAAGAAAGATATACCTAATTACCTACTATCAGACAGGTATGTTGGACCAACATACCTGTTTGATAGACTATCAGTGATAGTAGGTAGTCCAACATAGTTGGACGTCACTAAAGCTGTTCTGAGAATTCGTTTCAAATCACTGTTTCTGTAATTCAAAATAGCCTTAAAATCTCGATTCTAGGAGTACTTATAGGTAGCTAGGTACCTTACCAAGTAGGTACTTATACATATGCGATATGCGTGTTCTATACAATTCAGTTAGACAATGCATGAATGACCGTTGACCACACACCTTGTGTTATTTACGTTATCTCCTTAGCAACAGAGTGATCTTGGCAATGTAGGCTTCCACGCCTTGAAAATTAAAACTAGCTACAAGTTCGACAAAGTAATAACAATACCAAATAATCTCGCCTCAAATCCTGAATGCGAAGTGCTGAATCAGTGCGCGACGTTGCCGCTCCGCGCCACCGAGGCGTTGCCGCATCGACGGATACGATGGCGCCACGTTGCCGCTCCGTGCAGTGCGGGCGGGCGCCACGCGACGTTGCCGCTCCTCCAGCCTAAACCGTAAAATACCATTCATTCAATTAGTGTGTAACTTTTTAATGAATTCGAAAAGTTACTATTTGCAAATAACTTTATCCAGAATGTCCAGAATGCATCAGAAGCGGGGCGAGCTGTTTGTTGTTGCTGTTGGAACTGTAGCCCAGTCATTTTACGGGTTGAGCCGGGAGCGGGACTAATTAATAATTGATATTTTTTTAAGTATGTACCTATAGTATTTTAAAAGCCAATTTGAGCTTAGAAATGTACCAAAATAAAAATAAAAAATTGCGTCAGCAACAGTTCCAAAGGACATCTGGCACATAATACCAAAAAATGTATAACCGTCCTTCTATTTTTTTTTATTATGGACTATGGAACACTAGAAACTAACTGCAGGCATTAGTTTATTTTATAATGATTTATTAGTTTTTATCATTTTTATATAAAAAAAACATTGTGCTTGCAACACATCCTACCAACTCCTACTAAACAACATTGACAGCCATTTTGGGGTTGCTGCTTTTTTATAATTTATTAATAATAAATGATTAAATAACTCGTTAAATAAAAATAAATGATACTACCTGAGTCGTTTTTATAAAACACCATAATTTATTACACATTTGACTTCAGTCAAAACTTCTATACATTTTAAGGTATTTTTTCAAGGGAGAGCGGCGCTTGTCCTTTAAAATTTAGCTAATATTTCGTTATAAAAAACCTAACGGTATTTTTTTTTGCACATACCTACTTAAGGCATTACTACTTCAAACATGGTGTAAATATTTTTGTCTACTTAGGTTTTGAAAATTTTAATATTTTCTAAAAAAGAACTAATTTTTGAATTTCAATGCCGATTTTATTGTTCAAAAATAATTTATATTGTTAAATTTAATTCAAATGAGTGCATGGTATTAATATTATTAATTTAAAAGCCTTCTGGGACTCACTTTTTGGATTTCTATGTTGCGTAGTGATTTTTTATATGTTTTCGATAGTCTTTTTGTCACTAAATGATGCTGGTTACAGTTTAAAAGTCCAATTCATAATTACTTCTCACCTCGACCCTAACAAAACTCCGTAAAATGACTGGGCTACTGGTACATTATTCAGTCGGTTTCACTCCGCTAATAACACGCTAGACTTGCGTCGATCGATATTATAAAATTCAGCGAGATTTTCCTGCTATATTTTTGTTAAGCTGGCATCGTGACCCTGCGATTTGGACCGATCACGGCGCTAATGGTCCGGAATCTCGTTGATTGCACAATTTCCGTGCTCCATCCCTCCATCCCATGGTCCTTTTTAGGCCCCTAGATAGGGAGAATGGCATTCAAAACCCGTTTTAGTAGATTACTCGGGATCGTGGTATGGGATGGAGTCAGTGTGCTTTTACTGGAACCCGTTTGCGTCGTTCCTCGGCCCCAATTTTACTCTACACGTTTCATTTAAATCATTTTGACGCTAGACTTCGCATAAACACGTTTTTGCACACAGTATCAACGTTTTTTTCTTGAAGTCGAAAACAATTCGGCAAGCTCGACGAGTTTCTGAGAAAAACGTACTTATGGTTTTTTCTTTACGTTCCGGCATACATATTTCATTAGATTCGCTGATACACGATACAACTATGCGAGTGCGAGCATAAAATCTTAATAAACTACCTCAGCAGCAATTTATGGCTTGAATCTGAATATACCCCGCCGTTGGCTCCCGGGACCAAATTTACTCCATGCAATATTTTTTTATGGCTTTACGTCATTTTTTAGCTGTTTTTTGCATTTACTGCATCCGCGATACGCAGAACCGTGTTGTTTTATTAAAAATATGTTTTACGTCTGTTTCAGGTAATAACATCGTCGAGGCGTAGAAATACTCATTCAGGTAGGAACCTGCGTGTGATAAAAATATGAATCACCTAATTAAATAATACAGATGTCTTTCCGAGAACAACTGTTTCCACAATATTATATTTCTCAACTGACTCACCGAAGGTTCAAATACTAGCGACTGAGCAGTTATGAACTCTGTTGTGGGAATCCCAAGGCTCAATGTTATGAGACTTTAGCTGACCATACAATCCGAGCCATCAAGGATGAATATTCTCATACCGTTTTGCGACGAGTGAAAGGAAACAATTATGGGGCTCAGACCCAAACAGCTTCACAAGGATTCCGAACCAAACCCTGACAAAGAAATAATAATACGTTTTGAGAACGAAGAAACCGGTGCTTTTGCGTGACAATGTATTCTAAAACCAGATCGTTACTTTTCAAACACGTGCAATCCAAATCTGACCGAATTAAAAGCTATTTCTGTCGGCAAGCTCTGCAAATGCGATAGTACATACTACATAGTAGTGGATGCTGTGGATGTTCAAAATTGTCTAATAGTTCAAATGCTTTGCTCAAACTTTCTTCAGGCAAATTGTTATAGAATAGAAACTGTAAATGTTTGTCCAAATGTTCGCCAGAATACGAACAGCATCCGTTTCGATTAGTTTTGGCAGGGGTCCGATGTTTACGCATTTATTTCTGGCATAAATCCATCAGTTTACTATGCTCGTCTAAACAAATTCTATAGCAAAATAGCTTTCATTTCCATTCAGAAATTTTGAAAAAAACTTCTCGTAATTTGTTTTTAAAGTATCAGAATGCAAATTCTGCAGTTTCGAAGCGAAATTGAGCCTTCATAACAAGTAGCATTAAATTCGCACGGCTTCGTGAAAGTCAATACGTCCGCTCGCCCAGTAGGTACGCTGGACTGGAAACGTGATCTTGCTTGCCACTGCGACTAGAATGTCATATCTTGAACAAGTACACTTTATACCAACACAACTTGTTTATAATTAACCAGTGGATAAGGTTCAAGATGAAAATTACTTGGGAGAAAAACTTGCAGTAGCTTTAAAAGGATGGCTCTGTAATGAGGTAGTTGCGAAAATGTATAATCGATGTTGACAGAAGGTGCAAAAAGCGGGCGCAGATGGATGGAATCTTTGTAGGAACTCAGGTAGCTTGGAAAGGAATTTTGGGTATATGAAGTGAGATATTGAGCTCACATACTTCTTAGATGATACAACCACGAACACCATTTATCATGCTAGCTTTAATAGATGATCCAAACCTCGAAACTTTGCCAAATAACTGTTTAATCCCAAAGGCATGTCTGCGTTTTCATCTACGATGCTTTCAATTCTGGAAGCATTGGAGCTTATTAATAGAAGCACATTCCTTTTTCATTAAAAAATTCATTCAACTAAACTGTTAGACCGTTTTCCATGTAAATTTATTGTTAACTTCGTAGAAAGTTGCAGAAAAAAGACGCTCATGCGTACGCCGGCCATCTTGGTCAGGCTTGACGGACAACGGGTGTGGCCTTGGCGGTTTCCTGCATCGATGAACATTACTTTGTTTCTGTACCTTCAGCACAGAATGAGATACAATTCGATAACATTGTATGCTCATGTTTTTATTTTATTATAATACGTTGCCAGTAGGTGATCTGTTGCAATTCTATACCAGCTTAACCTGTCTGTCTAATGGATGGGTATTGGACCCGTCTATATAATATTAATAGCTACGAGGCATCCGCTACATTTAAATGTTTGTAAAAGCCCCTTTGTGTATGCGTTTGCATCTGTTCAAAGCATTCTGTTGTTAACAACGTATCTGTGCTTTCTCTGCATTTAATTCTCACTAAAATGGTCTGAAAATTTTCATTTTGTGCCTTGTCTGGTGTCTCATTAACATACGATTTAGGAGACCAACATCATATAAGGTTAACAATGATTGGAAGCCATAATCCGGAGAGCATTGACGTGCGACTGATTACATTAGTAACACTTATTAACCGAGCCATAATTTATAATATAAACTAGAAACATTGTTTTTATTTTGAGAGAGTGTGGCGTAACAACTGACTAGTTCACATCTGAATTGCAAATGGCGGCGCGGAGGTGCGGCAACGTTGCTAGGGCTGGACGGCAACGTCGCTCCGTGCGTAATTTTATCAAAGGCAATCTGACTTATCTGTTATCATAAGATACATACACAGTTGTTCGTCTCGCTTTGGCGAACACTTACTGTTCTACGGCGTATATAATTTTTTTTTTTTTTTTTTTTTATTATATGTATAGATACAGGTTTTATTTGTTTCCCTTAAGCTCAGCTTTATTTATGTGAAAATCTTCGAAAACAACGAAGAGGCGGTGCTTCTATGTCTTGACTTAGGTACCGCAGAGTTACTCGTTTAAGAAAACCAAGAATTAAGCTAAGATAATGTTTCTAAAACAAAATAATAAAGCATATTTTTCCGTGGCTGTGTTGAGGAAAAATATGCTTCCAACCATTTCAGGAATGCACACAAAGTTTACAGAGGGCCGTATAAATATTTTCAGCCTGCAAAGTTCCCGCCTACCGCGATTATGCTAAAAATACAACGTCTATTTACTTTTAGTTTGAAGCTGACATCGATTTATCATCTGTCTGACACTCTGACCTCACTGACTCTTGATAAATAAACGAATCGTCTTGGGCACCTAACTTTTTTATTACATTCAAATGTATTGTTCAATTTGAACTAAACATAAATACTTACGTCTTTTCTCACCCTTTGCCCTGCAGTGGGACGTTATACTATAATTAGGTACACACAGCGACACATCAAGCTATATCTATAACATAGCTGGCCGCGCGTAGGTTGCACAACGTATAATGAATGTCTGTGTTTTGTTTTGACTATAGGATGATTTGTCGCCGTGTATACCTAGTATACCTACACCCCGAACCCTATTTCTTTTTTTAATTAAGGAGGTGCCTATACAAATTTTAAGGTTCAGTTCAGATACCTAATGCTAATGAAACTAACAGCTTTCCCTAAGAAACATTGTTCGAAAATTGAATAAATTTACGTTCCATTATATGGATGGATATTATACCTATATCGATCTAGTGATCGGCACTGTTGTATGAAAGGAACTTTTGTTTTTTTCGTTTTTCAATTCATATTCTTTAGAAAAAATTGTTAAGATTTATTATTTCGACTGGACAGAACTTTGAAAATTATCAGGTGCATAAAAAAATTGAGATGTAGTTATATGCATATAGGTTGGTAGGTAGTGGCTAACTGGCTAGTGCTCGATAAAACACTAAAAAGAAGTAAACATTTTAGTGCGAGTTCAAGGGGTGCACCTTCTCGCAGCGTATCTACTATTTTACAACTTTTTATTTTTTTATCAAAAGAAAAGGATGGCGATATTTAAAAGCTTTTTAGAAATATCGTGAATCTTTTTACATTTGATTATTTCTTTGTATGTCTTTTGTTTTTATAATTTAATCTTAACTATTATAAAACTGTAACAGAAGTGTGTCTGTACATTGAAGATATATATATACAAAAAAAAGATTACGATATGGTTTTTAGGCTTCCCTGATTCCAAATCACAAATTTTTGGACTTTTTGTCTGTCTGTTTGTTTGTTTGTTTGTTTGTTCGTTTGTTTGTTTGGGTGTTTGTTTGTTCGAGTATCACGCAAAAACTACTGAACCGATTTTGATGAAACTTTTTTTGTTTGATAGCTTATCATCTGACTTAAAATCTGGTATATAATTTATGCGGACGAAGTCGCGGGTAAAAGCTCGTTTCTACTAAAGACAAAAACAAAAATTTTCACACAAAGCAACCTGTAAATTATCGACATCAAACCACCTAGCTAACCCTCCCTCCCCGACAGTGGCGCGGGGAGCGGAATTGAATTTTTGTGATTCCCCCCAAAAGGGGGATATCACCCCACTCCCTTCAGACCTTGAAGCTAACTCCAGTAACGAATCAGCTGTTTATTGTTGTTACTTTTAATCTTCTACCTATATCATCATCATCTCTGGCTCCTAAAAAAATCACTTACTTTGAAATGAATCTGCCAAGTGCCATAAAATGAATAAGTAGGTAGGTATATAGGGTGAAATTGATATCATTGGCATCCTTTTAAACTAAGAGTCTACCCATCAAACTGAACAACTTTTACTATGGGAGCAAACCGATCGGAGCAACTAAAAAATCAGCTGTCCCATACTAAACTGCAATGCCTACTCGACTCAAATGTATGCAACAGCAGATTTTTTTTTGCTCCGATCGGTTTGCTCCCATAGTAAAAGTTGTTCAGTTTGATGGGTAAACTCTTAGTTTAAAAGGATGCCAATGATATCAATTTCCCCCTGTATAGGTGTACAAATAGCTCCCTTGAAAATTTTACAGACTATAAAAAACATTTAACATTGACAAAAAATGCCCTTTCATCAATGAAGCGAAGCATTACACAAAACTTTCCATGGCAGAACGTTTAATATAACACTGGTACTAGACAAATATATTTTTCCAAGAATACCGCCGCCCCGGTCCCGTTGCCTGGCAACCATCGACCTCTGGAGCGCCCCCTCGCAATTAATTACATCCCTAAAGGACGGGCGACCTTGCCGACTAGATTGATTTTCAGACGCCCTCAGCATGTTGCATGTTCTATTATTATTAGCTAGTAGTAATAATAAAAAAACTAGCCAAGTACGAGTCGGGACTCGGGCAATTAGTGTTCCGTACTATCAGTTGTTTAACATGGGTCATTGACATAGATTACCACCAATAGATACCGCATAATGAACATTTTGTTCACGCCCGAAGTCACCATTTTTGGCGGTAGGTGCGGGTAGCGGGGCACGAAACGGAGCAACGTGATTGGCCATTTCAAGGTCGCACTACTTCTAGCTCGCTCACTCGCGTTGCTTATATCAGTGAAAAACCATAGATGTGTGACGAGCGTCGGCGGCCCTGTATGCGGTGTAATCTGTGGTCATTGATGATACCCACCCACTATAAATTGACACTTACTTAGTATGTGGTCGCATAGTAACTGAAGATCATTTTACACTGGTGTCATTTTTTTGGGTATATAAAAAAACTATCTAAGTTAGTGCTACCCCTGCAATTTCTTGGATTTAATTATTTTGTTAAACATCATTTTAATTAAAAATTTGTAAAATATATTTTATTAGACTCGTATTTTCATGAGCTTTCAATTGATCTCCACACCATAGGGTAGAAAAATGTCTACCTCCCCATTCCCCAAATTGCCGCCCAATATAAAATTTAACTTTTTTTACTTCATGTCATGATTCTCATGATATTGGACCTGCAATTATGTCTGTGCCGAGTTTCAGCTTCCTATGTCTTACGGTCTCTGAGAAAAATGTCTGTGACAGACGGACGGACAGACACCGAGCTGATTCCATTTGCCAATTTTGGTACGGAACACTAAAAAGATACAAACATACATAAACTCCCGACTTTTTCCCAGAGGGGTAGGCACTGAGACATTTTGCGCAGAGGTAGAGGTGACTTTCATCTATTCAATATTTCCTATCCAAACTTCATTCAAACTACAATCTACAACGTTCTCTATTCATAATATTTCTCATCGTATCCCTAAAAAAGGCTTTAATTTACTTTTTATTGTTATTGGAGTCTCTGTCAAGCAAAGCCCGAGAAATTAAACCAAGTCGCGCGACTCCGATAAAACAAATTAATGTTCTGTAGGTATACGCAGCTTTTTAATGTTGAAATCTGTAAATTTTGTGTTCATCATCATCTCAGCCGATGGACGTCCACTGCTGGACATATGCCCCAAGGATCGCCATAACGATGGTCCCTGCGCTGCCCTCATCCAACGGGTTCCCGCCACCTTCACCACCAGGTCGTCGGTCCACTGTGTGGCCTACCCACGCTGCGCTTTCCATTGATCCACTCGAGAACTTTTCAGCCCCATCGGCCATCGGTTCTGCGAGCAATGTGCCCCGCCCACTGCCACTGTAGTTTAGCAATTCTTTCAATCAATCAAATATACTTTATTTTACACCAAAACATAAACAGTAAAATACAGAGAAAAAATACAAGAGGCACAAAATAAGGCGGTCTTATCGCTAAGAAGCGATTTCTTCCAGACAACCTTAACTGCCAATTCTTTGGTAAAATTATGTGTTGTTATAATTTTGATTCCCGTTATACAGGGTGAAATTGATATCATTAGCATCCTTTTATAAGAGTCTACCCATCGAGATCGAAGATCTTCAAAGTGCGGGTATAACTACAGGATGAAATTGATATCATTAGCATCCTTTTAAACTAAGAGTCTACCCATCAAACTGAACAACTTTCACTATGGGAGCAAACCCATCGGAGCAACAAAAAAATCTGCTGTTCCATACTAAACTGCAATGCCTACGCGACAAAAATGTATGCAACAGCTGATTTATTTTTTGCTCCGATTGGTTTGCTCCCATAGCAAAAGTTGTTCAGTTTGATGGGTAGACTCTTAGTTTAAAAGGATGCTAATGATATCAATTTCATCCTGTAGTTATACCCGCACTTTGAAGATCTTCGATCTCGCTTACAAGATTCTGCAACGGTTGCTGGATGAAAGCCATTAACTTATGTTCGAACGTCGATGATATAAGCAAACGATGATTGGTAATGTTATTCTCGGCCTCATGACATGACGTGTATGTTTATAAATCTGTTAATAACATCAGCAGTTCATTACTCTTCAACGGAAGATGACGATAGATGCTGTCTCAGGCGATAGCGTAGTTTATTATCGTTTTAATATTAATCATCGCTAGTGTTGCCAGCGAAGACTCTTCGACTAGGAGGCAAAATTGCCGTGTTTACGCGGAAAAGGTATTCAGATTCTGTGGCACAGTACCGTATAATATAGTGCGTGCGTATAGAGGGAAAGTTCTTGGTCATACCTACAGGATGAAATTGATATCATTAGCATCCTTTTAAACTAAGAGTCTCCCCATCAAACTGAACAAATTTCACTATGGGAGCAAACCGATCGGAGCGAAAAAAAAAATCAGCTGTTGCATACATTTGAGTCGCGAACTCGCGCGTCGATATTGCAGTTTAGTATGGAACAGCGATTTTTTTGTTGCTCCGATCGGTTTGCTCCCATTGTGAAAGTTGTCCAGTTTGATGGGTAGACTCTTAGTTTAAAAGGATGCTAATGATACCAATTTCACCCTGTATAGTGACAGTGCCAGTTTAAAAAAAAAAACGTCCTGGCCCTGTACCCGGTCTTTAGATTTTCGATATATCACGACCGTTTCGGTCCGAACTTCATTGTAATAGAGTTGACATATTGGAACGAAAACGTTCACGCAATTGCGATGTTCGAATGTCCGGTGAGCTACTGTAAAACCATAGAAATAGGAGTAGTAAAACATAAACAGAAAGCGCATGAAATCTTGTTCAGTGGTGATTTATGATTTCCTCACGATGTTTTCCTTCACCGTTTGAAAGCATTCCGGACATTTCCATACGTAATTCGTTATAAAAACTCATTGATCTAGTAGCTACTTGGTATCTCGTATACTACACTCGTATATCACACGGTGGACCGACGACCTGGTGAAGGCGGCGGGAAAACGTTGGATGAGGGCAGCGCAGGACCGGTCGTTATGGCGATCCTTGGGGGAGGCCTATGTCCAGCAGTGGACGTCCATCGGCTGAGATGATGATGATGATGATGATCTCGTATGTAAGTAGGTATAATAGATCAGTATTTCCGAGTACTTACAACCCGAATTCCCTTAAAGTACGAGTGAATAGGCATCTTCTGGGTAAGCTCGCTACATCTACGACCCCATCTTCGTCCTGAGGACTGGATTGAGGTCAAGAGCGATTAGAGCGAACCCATAGTTAATATAAAAAATAAAAAAGATATGTGGGTAATTAATCTGGTACATCATCAGTCTATCATACGTCCCACTGCAGGGCGCAGGCCTACCCTCAAGGAGATGGTATGGGGGTCCTTCCACCACGCGATCCCAATGCGGATTGGTAGACTTCACACACGCATCAGAATTTCTTTTCCAGCATAATATGTAGATTCCTTACTATATTTTCCTTCGCCGTTTGAAAGCAGTCGGTACACGGCATATCGTCCGTGCGGATTCGAACCCGAACTCTCATGATTAGTGCGTACTGCGATAATAAAGTCTAAAAGACAGTTAATTAAAATAATAACAAACAGAATGGTAACTAAACACGACGACCTCCGGTCCACTCGGCCAGTTCACCCACTCGAACTAAATTATTCGCTGTAAACAACTTCCACCTATACTTTCTGTTTGCATGCGTGTGCGTCATGGTTAGGGCTGTCTATTGCTCTCATATTATGTGTTTAGCGTAAGAAAAAGAAATACAAAAATCAAGGCTGTGATCATGATGGGAAGGTGTGTGTATCATAATTAATGAAATGAGGGCAAGATTGCGGAAGGCTTGACACTTTCGTGTTCTGAAGTGGTTCTGACGCATAATGCGCGTGCGCGTTGTGCGGACTTTTTAAACGCACACCGCAAAATTATTCGTCCATCCATGTAATGGAGAGTGGACTGAGTGAAAACCTCGTTTTATTTCAGGAGTGCAATTCACTAAGCGTCACATCGCTGTCAAAAATATCTACGAGCTCACAAATGTAACATCCTTCTTGTATTCTTCAGATCGTCGAAGTTTTTATATGAGTTTGACACATGTCATAACCATAGCGAATACCGAATTGTTAGCTCGCCGATGTTTGCGCAGTGAATCGCATTGCAGTCCAGTTTTGCGTTTATTTTATTACAAATATTTGTGGCAACCCTACAATAAAATGGGCGACTCGTGCGCCCGCGCCATGCCAGACGCTCACGACATTATCTCACATTCCTCCAGATATAAATGCAGCTATATTATATCGTGACCCCTACATGCAATGTTAGTATTACAGTCCACGTCTCTTGTCATTGGGTCACATGAGATCACAGAAGTTGTGCCGTAGACGAAGAATTCTAGACCTTATCTACTTGCATTTATGAAATTATATTGTATCACAAAACCGAAAAGGAGTATATACAGTGTGAAATTGATATCATTAGCACCCTTTTAAACTAAGAGTCTACCCATCCAACTGAACAACTTTTACTATGGGAGCAAACCAATCGGAGCAACTAAAAAATCAGCTGTCCCATACTAAACTGCAATGCCAACTCGGCTCAAATGTATGCAACAGCTGATTTTTTTGTTGCTCCGATTGGTTTGCTCCCATAGTAAAAGTTGTTCAGTTGGATGGGTTAAAAGGATGCAAATGATATCAATTTCACCCTGTAGATCATCGTCCAATGCTGAAGTGAAGGCGCAGTATAAGAAAGGGGGGGACACTAGTACATACGCCCCCAAGATGCGCCACAAAACTCTATTCTCGATCTTCCTCATCAAGTCGGTCCCCGCTACCTGTTCAGGTCGTCAGTCCAGCGCCGGAACGTCCCACACTACGCCTGTCAGTTCCTGTAGGTCTAGTATGATTTCTCTACACGCGCGCGACGCGCCTTCGCTGCATAGAAAATAACCAGTTCCCGCGCTTTTCGGAGAGCGAAAGCCGCGCTTGCCGCGACTTGTAGTATGGGAAAAAGCCGAGTCGTGCGCAAGTAGAGAAATCATGCTAGAGGGTCTGGTCTCCATTCTAGAACTCTGACTCCCCATCGGGTGTCAGTTCTTCGGCAGATATGACTAGCCCATTGCCTCTTCAGCTTGCAAATTTTCAGAGCTGTCTACTCATAGTCAGGGTAATCTGAGATATTCATAAAACTCAGAACATCCACGTTTCTGTCTAGAATATTCTGTCCTCTGAACTTTGTCCAGAATGTATGGGCATAGTGTAAAAAAAAAGAACTAATAGTGGTGAAGCTCAGCGGTCGCGGCAGGCCAGTCGTGCGGGGCGTGCGGGGGCCGGGAGGAGTACGTCCCGGCCGACGCTGGCGCTGCCTGCGCGCGTACCGTAACATCGTATTGAGTTAGGGTACTCCCGTCCTCCGCCGTATCCCGCACGCCACGCGGGCATAGACCCAACGCGGCCACTAAGCGCACCCACTTTAAGGTATTTACGCTATGGTATGGGGATGGATATTGAACCCGTTACCACTTAGAACCACTCCGAGGTCTGCTACTGCAGCCTCCATTGCCATAACCCTTTCAAACGTGGACATTCGGTACAATACATGCCCCGAAATTGAAGCATGCAAGTTTCCTCACGATGTTTTCCTTCAGCGAAAAGCCTGTGGTGTTAAAAATCGTACATAAACACATACAATGTACACACGACGACAGATCAACCTACCCATAGTTGAACTCTATGTTCATGGACATAAGGTCGAACTATGGGTAGGTTGATCTGTCGCCGTGTGTACTTCGTGTACTTACATAAACTATAATCCCTTACAACGCAATATAATATCACGAATTCCACGAACTATGCGGAGATTAGAGATTACGCCTAAAACGAATCGAAATACTAGGTACTTGTGAGATACTAACTTTATCTTCAATCTATGTTAAACGAACCTGAGTGGACGATTGCCAAGTCTCCGTCTATCTGCATACAAAACTGTAGGCAGTAGGCGGTATAACTAAGAGTTACGTTCGTGTCACATTTGTTAGGTTTCGTTTAGCAAATCGCATCGCTAGCCGACCGTTCAAGGTTCGATCCGTATCTGTTCCACTCACATTTACCGTCTATTCTTGATTCTATATAACCTTACCATACAACTATAGACATGAAACGACTCGACAGTCGACACGGCACTGTGTTGAATTATACAAGGTGTCAAGTCGGCTGTCGACATATGCACTCAGAAATCCAATTTTAAAGAGCTCTTTGATCAAGAATAAATAGGCTTAGTACCTAATTGTGTCCCGTTGGCACACTTTGGGTACGGAACGCTAAAAACTAGATAAAAAATCAATGGGTGCTGTAAAAAGTGCAGAATCAAAAGAGCCCAAAAATGAATATCTGAAAGAACTGTAGTCAGTATTGCTCCATCTCTCTCGTTGAGTGAAATTTCCAATGATTTCACACGAGACTGCATGTTTTTTATGTGATTTTGGCGTAACATAATATTGAGAATTTATTGTGCATTAAAATTTGACAAAATGCGTCTTGGACGACGCGCACGTTGGACTCCTAATAAAACCATTTTCAGATGTTTTACAAATTAGTCATGTTTTACTACGTTTAACTTATACACGCTACTGGTTTTCTCGTATGAAATTCCTAAAGTCATGCAAATAAAAAACTTTCAAGGTCAAGATAACGTTTATTTATGTAATTCTCAAAATTGTGCGTGCGCGCCTCACATCAACTGTTTAAAATAATGATCGACCAAGATATATCACATCACATCATACTACATACATACACTTCACCTAAGACCTATTGGGATAGACAGAGACATCTATCCACCACCTGCTAAGATTCTGACACTCTATTTCCTCTCCAATATCTATAAGCCGCTTCATTACTCGTCGGTTTCCAGTACGTAATCCGCTCCTTGATCAGTGTAAAATATTTCGAATCGTGTTTTTTATTTCCACCAAGCCACACGGGGACTGGGACAACGTGGCGTGGCGTGGCCTACTCCGCACCCTCATGAACGGTTTTGATCTGCTTTAAGAACTTGTGAAACTACAGGCTACGATTTATTGTTTTTTTATTTATACACATTGATAAATTCAACAAGACTTGAAGATATTTCTTGCAAAGCAAACGAGTCACAGTGTTTTTTTTCTTCAATCTATGAAGTACCTGAGAGGAAGTATTAAATCATACCATAAATACTCTACCTAATTGTTTTCATTATCAATTTATCACGCATTCAATGAGTTGAGACTACGCTAAGAAACTCGTATTTGGTGAGAGGCAGGCACTTGGAATTTGAAGGTCTTGAAATCAGAACAGCTTCTCTTTATATTCTCGCTCTCTCTGTGGAAGAGGATACTCTCCTTATCCCATATTAACTGCGTTGGATCATTCTTAAAATATACATAATTTCTGCCAGAAGATAAAAAATTTTTTTTACATACAAACCCACAAACTTAACCTATTTTTCTGAGTGTCAAATATTTAATTCAAAATTTCTTCATTTCAGGTAAAAGAAAAAGCTGAAAACAACATCAAAGCATCCACGAGCCCGAACTCCATCGTCGATAAAACATGTCGCCGAAAAATTCAACTCTTAGGTAAATTTTCTAACACAACATCAATATTTTGACAAGTGTTGGTTTCACAAAATTTTACTTTACCTTTTACAGTAATTTTGGGAGGATTTCTTATTCATTCTATTTTAATTATTTCCCTATTTACGTCTGTTATGTAAAAAAAAATTTTATTTGTCAGTGTTTCACTAAAAATTTGAATTCTGTAATTACAGGAACTTATTTATTCATTTTTTTTTCTACCTGCCTTTACACGTAAACGGATCAGCTTCAGTGGTTTTAAATTTTGCACTTGACACTGTCCGTTCATCCTCGTCCGCTTGAAAAAACAATCATTCTGACAAATATTTAATTCAATGGAATACGTGCTATCCGTTCGATGTGCTGAGCGCGACTGCCGCGAGATCCATTCAACAGGCAGCCAGGATGTGGGCGGGGCGAGCGGGACGCGGCGTCATTGGGCGACGGACCGGCACGCAATGATGGCGGCCGACGCATTCGGCCAATGAGCGGCGCGCGGATCGAACGCGCGTCCGTCCGACAACCGGCGCGACGTTGCCAGCTTTTCAGAAAAAAATACCAGATTCGACCTTCTTAGGACCCCCGGTTTTTTTTTTGTTTGGCCGCGTTATCATTCGGGAACGTGTATCGAGGTCCTTATCCGCTAGTGAGATGGTGGTTCGCAGGTGGATTTACAGTGTTGTGTAGTGTATTATGGTGTGGTCTACGCCATCGGGAGAGGTGTTGATAGACATCGTCACAAGGTAACTGTTCCTGAGTCTCTTGACAGCGTGGCTGGGCCCACCTCGTGGTACCGGGGTGACGTGTCCGTACATTATCGTAAAGAACATCGATTGCTGCTAAAAATATCTTTACTTACCTACCTATTGTGTTTATAGTTATACGCTTTAACGTTTGTTGAGACATCCTGGGTCAGCATAGAGACATGACACTTGACTGAGGCGAACATGTCTATTCGTAGTCCACGTTTTTGGGTGTCTGGTAATTTTTATCAGCACTGCACTAGTTTCGATGATGCGATTCTGTTTATCCTTCCCGGGAAAGACTACGAAAGCGTCTTACAAGCAGTAAACTCTTCCACCTATATTTCGTACGGTTTGTACCTGAATTCTGGTGACTAGTATGTAGTATGTACTGTGCATGTACTGTGTTTGGTATAGCATCCAATTTCATCCTGCACCTTCCCTGATTGCTATAGTTTCCTGTTTCATCAAATTCAGGATGGTAACTACCAGAGAGTGTATCTGTGTTTGGCAATTAGCACACACACTCGCATGAACTTAGAATTATCCTGAACTGCGTAAATGACTTTTAGTATAAGAGATAAGTGTACTTTTTGCAACCATCAGCAGCAACGCTGATTCAGTGTTTATGGGGTGTAGAGCATCTCTGTGATGGGGATGGACCAGGTCTGCCTGCATAACTCCAGTCGGTTTAGGAATTACTGATGATTAAAGGTCTGTAAAAAATTCACGATATGGTATAACATTGTTGTAGTATGCACTGTAGCTATGTGAATAGTACAAAAACTGTCAAGTTCTGTCAGTCGGTTTAGGAGATACAGCCAGTGAAAGTTCCGACCTTTGATCGGCTGTATCTCCTAAACCGACTGATGAACCATGTCAGTTTTCGTACTGTTCACATAGCTACAGTGCATACTACAACGATAACATACGATCAGCCTTACAGCTGATCGTTAATTTTTTATTGACCTTTAAACATCAGTAACTCCTAAACCGACTGGAGTTATGCAGGCAGACCTGGTCCATCCCCATCACAGAGAAGCTCTACACCCCATAAACTCTGAATCAGCCTTGTAGCTGATGGTTTCAAAAAGTATAAAAGGCATTTACGCAGTTCAGGATAATTCTAAGTTCATGCGAGTGTGTGTACTAATTGCCAAAAACAGATACACTCTCTGGTAGTTATCTTTTATGCTATAAATAAGCAATTACCCATCTAGAAAGCATTATCCTTAATCTGTAAGCGAAGTGAGTTCTAACCAGCAGTGCTTGTTTGAAAGCAAACCTGGCAGATGGATACAAGTTTTGTTCCTTTTAGGACCCGTTAAACTATAGTCTTTCCACTGTAAATATGAATATATTGAATCAATTTCTAAAGAAATGGGTGTCGAAAATTTGCACATACCTATATCTTAGAACATACCTATTTAACTCATTACCCTCCTATCTAAAACCAAGTTTACACACCGTTTGTTATCTACGGAATGTAATCACGTTACATTAGCAATGGTACTAAAATAACTATGACCATTGAAAATACAATTATCATGCATACAATTGCATACCATTACTATACATAGGTACACAAACTTACTTTTCTTGTGAAGTTGTGAAAGGTGACTAGCACTTTCAACAAAACACAACAAAACCTGATTCCTTTTATCAAATTCATACCTACCACCCGTGGTACGAATTTGATTAAAGTTCAACATGATCTAGGTAGGTAGGTTAGGTACATCTTATCTTATCTTGGTGTGGGGGCTGGCAAGCCAACAACACTTCGACCCAGTGGAATCTTTTGTGTTAGCCCCAATACTTTTTGCTTTCTTGACCCTTCACAAATACATGGTCAATGAAGGAGGCAATACCATTGAGGGGAAGAAACCTAAGATCCGGTTTTGGGTATCCATTTCCGAGGAGGCACATGCGTTTAGCCGCCAAAACATCACAGTCACAGAGGATATGTTCCTTGGTCTCCTCATCCTCTCCGCATGCTCGGCAGCTGGGATCTATGGTGAGCTTCATTTTGTGCATCATCGTGCCTGTGGCGTAGTTTAGGTACTAACTAGGTTAGGGACATGCTTTGATATGTAGTAAGTGCACAAACTAAGTCTAATAACCTCATTCCTATTTCGGGGTAGTCGGAATCTTAGCTACAACTATATCACGACTATATTCCATTTCCCGAGGGGGTCGTGAGAGGTGTTCTGGAAACTCAGAAATCCACGTTTCACTAGCAGTATCGAAACTGTCCAGTGTGACGGGGAATGACTAATGAACAGAGGGTACAAATAAAGCATGCAGGTTTCCTCACGATGTTTTCCATCACCGAAAAGTCAGTGGTGTTGCAAATCGTACTTACATAAATTCTGATATTTCTGATTGGTACGTATTGGCCTGGATGAGTATCGAACCATCGCCTCCTGCATGGCAGGCAAATTACTCGCCACGAGACCACCACTACTTTTTACAACTACCAACCTTTTAAAAATTGTAGCAAAGTTTTCATTTATGGTATATTCAGGGTTTCATGCTGAATAGTGTAAAAACACGAAAACAACAAAAGGAGCCCATAAAAATTTACATTCTGCAGTATATTACGCAAATTGGAAAACACCTACATAATCAAGTACATAAAACATTCTTAGTTATGTAAAACATAGGTTAGAACAGTAGGTATCGTACCTAAATCTGTATACTGCCTTAGAAGGTCAAAACTGACGTTAAGATTATCTAAGTGGACGCTACGTCCTTGGCAATGACAGACCTCGATCGAAACATCTTTTTTTTTACCCGATTGCTCCAGGAATAATGTTTTTGAAAATATATAGGGTCCTTCTTAACATGCTGGCGGTTTTTTAAGGGGGTGATCAGACTATCTAACTGAACAACTTTCTCTATGGAATGACGAGTGAAATCGGGAAAAAATCTACTGCGATCTTACTCTACCCAAATATGGGACAGCAGATTTTTTTCTCGCGATTTCGATGTTAATTCCATAGAGAAAGTTGTTCATTATTAAGTTGGACCCTGCATATGCGATTGATGCCAGATTGGCTATGTACTTACTCTAAAACAAAGCCTCCAGCAATGCAATTCACTAAGCGCAAACACCGTCCCAACTAGGGTTGCCAACTTTTTTTAGACCAAATATAGTATTTCGAGTCTTAGTGCCCGAAAAATATAGTAGATCGGGGAAAAATAAGAAAAAATATAGTATTTTTCGAATTTGTTACCTAATTTAAATTTTTTCAAAAATATTTTTTTTTGCTAGTTTTTTGTTTGAATACCAAGTTCTTATTTTTAAGGAACAATCATTTCTCTATTTCGTATTCGTTATAGAAAATAATGCATCCTGTAAACGCAGAAGTCGCTGGATTCGATAAAGAAATAATATAATTTCTAAAAAGAAAATCGTTAAAATAATGTTAAGTTATTGGTCATTTTTATTGGACCTAAGTATCAATATATTTAAATTCTGTATTAATTATTTGCCCATCAAAATATAGTAGTTTTGCCTACTATATATTTTTCTCAGAATTATAGTAGTAGGGCCCCTAATATAGTAGGATACTATATTATATACAGCAGGGTTGGCAACCCTAGTCACAACCTTAAATTCGTCGTTGACACATCGGCAGGCTGACAATTCGTATTTGCTATGGCTATATCATAAGTCAAACTCATAAAAACTTCGACGATCTGTAGGATGCAAAAAGGATGTTACATTTGTGAGCTCGTCGATGTGTTTGACAGCGATGGGACGCTTAGTGAATTGCACTCCAGTAGCCGGTACATTTCAAATGTATGATTTAGACATTTAGACAGGTTGTGGACTGTGGTTGACTGATTCATCGCGGTCTAGCCAGTACCGTTAGACCTAGAAACGTGACATTTCTGTGAAACTTTCCGCTCTGCAGGCGACCAAAACGATCAATCTCCAACCAGAGACGAGAAAAGGCACAGTATTAGATTGGCTGTAAAATTAAATGCGTGCATGGCCATCAAACTGAACAACTTTCACTATGGAGCCAAATCTAAATCTCTGAAAAAAAATCAGCTGTTCCATAGAAAATGTCAGTAGCCACTGGACAAGAATGTAATTATGAAACAGTCGATTTTTTTTTCGCGATTTCAAACTTGTTCCCATAGGCATAGTAACAGGTGTTCAATTTGATGGTTTGAAGCACCTCATAAAGTGTGTAACGCTTTTAAGTTTATACCCTGTATCTATTCTTATTCGTAGCTCTGTATGAGTACTAAGTTAGTACAGTACGTACTGTAGAGATGGTACGTTTTAGATGGTATATCACGGGGTTTAACACTGGCCACTGTGCTAGATTGAATTAGGAACACATCGCCGTTAAATAGTAAAATAAGAAAAGCGATAGGATTTTATTCTATCCCGGGTATTAACGAGAGACGGACGTATTGTATCATTGTAATTTTATCTAAAAGAAAATATACTCGTCTACCAGATATCAAGTGTGTTTCGTCTTCAATACCCCTCGCAGCCAAGCTAGGTCTATAGCGTGGAGACGCAGCCAGATGGGCAAAATAAAACGAATAAATCCAGATTATTTGGATTTTATTGGACTTTTTGTCTTTTGCACTCGCTTTGCTCTCGATCGTCTTATGAATGAAAAATAAACGAACAACGAGCCTAGGGATGCGCGTTTCAAATTTCGAATCCAAAACCAGCCAGTAGAAGCATAACCGACCTCCATGCTACAGTACCTACAGACAGCCCCTCCCTATCAAACTCACCCCTACTGATTTGCGACCCTTCTTTTTACTTTGAAAAAATGAATGAGTAGAATGACGGATGAGTAGGCAAGTGTGAGTACAGCTGAAAGGGGCTGTCCTAGGCTTACGTACGCCTGATCAAATTCAGAGCGTACTAAACTCAAACACAAGTATGACCTTTGGTTAACTTAAAATAGCAAGATAGGCGACTAGCCTATCGCATAGACCGCATAAATTGAGCCCCCGTCGCCTAATTTTCTTATAGAGATCCTTTTTTTATTTTAGGCGGGATAAAGGTACCACAGTGTCTTCGCGTGCTTAATCATTCAAAACGAATAAAAGAATCACACGGCAATCGTAAGTACATGAAAAGCAGGTCAATTTTTCGAGTGCGTAATGCAAGAACGTCACCTATCTTCCGCTATTTTAATTTCATCAAAGGGTATGTCGTAGTCGGTAGGCGTATATGTAGCAGGTAACCAGCAATTGCCTCTGCCTATCCCAATGTTACAGATGAGTCTGAATTTATTATAGGGTAATTTTGGGACTACTATCCATATATTCTGGGGTTGTTCAGACCTTCTTTCGTGTAAGCTAGAGCTATAGGGTTTGCTCTGTAGCCTGAAGAACCTTTTTAAAATAATATTTTTTCGAATTCCGTACATTCATTTCCAATGTGCTCGATAGTCGTTTTAGGCACGAAATCTGTGAATTTTTCTCTGTAATTTTTAAGTCAGTTGTTTCAAGGTATACCAGTTGCTAATTTGACAGTCAGTCAGATGTGCCCTCTTCTGGGGAAAAACAAGCAAAAGACATTGCCCACGTGACGAAGTGTATTTCGTTTCGGGTCGTTTCGCAGCTGGCGAATGTGCATGATCAAAGAACACATACAAATCGTATGATAGCTGAAATTATACACAGCATAGGAGGAATATCGTGCTTCCCAATGAAATGGAAATCATCCTTTTCTATCGTGGCATTTCTTATAAAATTCAAATTTACAAGTTTTGTAGGCGAAAGGGGATTGGGCGTTCTCCTTGTACTTGTAGTAATAAAATAATAAATGTGATTTTTCAAGACAAGTTAAATAAAAGCTTGTAAAAAACACAACAACACATATTAGATTACAGTAAAAGGGATCTAAGCAAATTAAAATTGTGCAACCAATTTGTTCATATTATGTACCTACTTACAGTTTTATAACAAGCTATTTAAGAATTCCTGTATCTACATGACATAAACGTATAGAATAGCGTGTCGAGGATGTGCACTCTATCCATGTAACTACAGTTCATTGTTAATCTAAAGGCACTCAAGATTACCACTTAATAGGAGCTATTAGAACACTTAGTCAGCACAAAGTCCTATTACAGTTCATATATTATAGAGTTATCCTCAATATTATTAAACATGTAATTTACCGTAAATTGCTCAGACGTTTCCCGCACGACTATTAAAGTGAGAATTTATGAGAAATATTTTCCAGTTTTAGTTAAATTTACATACTACAACATGCATGTATTCATAGTTTCCTTGATGAACTGGATATTTTGTAATTTTGATAAATGGACGCACTATGGTGTTAAGTATATTAATTTGATTATGTTACAAAAACTAGCTCTTGCTCGGGACTTCGTTCGCCTGGATTTGGAAAAAACTGAGAAAAAAATTTTACAGCCCATTTCGCCCCCTTAGGGGTTAAGTTTCGAAAAATCCTTTCTTAGTGCAACTCTAGAACACCAGTGCCAAACATATTTCTATCTTTACTTGATTAGGCTGTGCCATTGTCTGTCAGTCGGTAACGGAACTGTATACAGGGTGAAATTGATATCATTAAGCATCCTTTTAAACTATGAGTCTACCCATCAAACTGAACAACTTTCACTATCGGAGCAAACCGATCGGAGCAAATAAATAATCAGCTTTGCCATACTAAACTGCAATACCTACTCGACTCAAATGTATGCACAGTAGATTATTTTTTTGCTCCGATCAATTTGTTCCCATAGTGAAAGTTGTTCAGTTTGATGGGTAGACTCTTAGTTTAAAAGGATGCTAATGATATCAATGTCACCCTGTAGATAGAATTACCTGCATTTATACGATTTTTATGGGCATACTACACAAAACAATTAAAAATTTAAAATGTCATTATTTCGCACTATGTAACTTTGTTTGTTATCCGAAGATATTTTTAGAATATTTTTCTATCATTTGGGTGCTACTGAATTTGGAATCCAAACCCCAATCCCAACTTTAATAAGAGGACAAAAAAAACGTGGAGGAACATGCAAATATAATCAATAAATCAATCAAATCAGCACACCATCTACCCATTGTTGGACATAAGCTTACTTTTCATGACATCAATTCCTCACGGTCCTGTGCTAGCCTGATCCGATGCACCCTCAGTCCCTCATAAAGTCTTCGGACCAACATGCTAGGGGTCTGTCTACTGACCTCCCTTGGCCACCACTAGGGTTGCCAACTTTTTTTCGACCAAATATAGTAGTTCAAGCCGAGAGCCCGTAAAAATATAGTAGATCGGGGAAAAATAAGAAAATATATAGTATTTTTCGAACTTGTCAATTAAAAATTTTCGAAAAGAATTCTTTTTGCTACTTTTACCACTAAATACTAAATACCTTGTTTTTATTTTCAATCATCTCCCTATTTCGTATTCGTCATAGTAAATAATGCATCCTGTAAACGCAGAAGTAGCTGGAGTCGATAGAGAAATAAGATAATTATTAAAACTTAGATATAAATCAGACTTTAGGAAAACTTGCAGCCATTTTTCAGCAGTGGATTTATTAAAAAATTGTATAGGAAGTATTCTACAATTCTACATGGTCCAGTCTAGATCAAATGGATTAAATTATGTGATGAAGAGAGAGAAATTGTTAAAAAATAATGTTAATTTTATTGGGAAAACGTATCAATATATTTATATTCTCTATAAATTATTTGCTCATCAAAATATAGTAGTTTTGCCTACTATATATTTTCCTCAGAATTATAGTAGTAGGGCCCCTCATATAGTAGGATACTATATTATATAGTAGGGTTGGCAACCCTAGCCACCACCCGCCTTCCCTTCTAGCCAAGTCTCTCCCCCATACTTATTTAATAACAATAAATATTACATAGAATTACAGTTAATACAAGGTCGTGTACACGTTTTTAGAGTGAGGCGTCGTAAAATGGAATGCGTTAAAACAATTGACAGTTAATTTTACAATCAATTCGCTCCATTTACAGACAACAGTAGCACTGATGACCTTGTGAAGGTCACGGGTACCCGATTGATATAGAAGAAGAAATTCTAATGCGTATGTTTGTGTGAAGTCTACCAATCTTGGGCATGCCACGCTTTAAAACGCCCATTCCTTGAGGGTAGGCCTGTGCCCTACAGTGGGACGTATACGAACATGGTGCTTCAACCCATCAAACTACTTTTAATACAACAACTTTTACTATGGGGCCAACTTTGAAACCGCAATAAAAAATCTGCTGTGCTGTGTTCGGACTGTGCCACGACTTAACTTAACTAGGAAATTTATTCCTGTCACTTTCTGAAATAAGATTAAGAAAAGAGACAGAAAACCAACAGCTGACTATAGTGCTGTCAAAGTGACGTTACACGCCCAAAAACGCTTTAAATAAGATGGCGTACATTATGATGGCATCTTATTTTGAGCGAGTAACGTCACTTTGACAGCACTAAAGTCAGCTGTTGGTTTTCTGTCTCTTTTCTTAATCTTATTTTAGAAAGTTACAGGAATAAATTTAGTTAAGTTCAGTCGTGGTACAGTCCGAATCGGTACCATTGACATTTTCTATGGATATGCCGACTTTTTTCGCGATTTCGATTTGGCTCCGTAATAAAATTTAAGGTCTGAAACACCCTGTTCGATATGTGACGCATTTAATTTCACACCCTGTATAGGCTGATGATGATGACGACACAAACAAGCACAGGCTCATGACAAGATTACCTATACTACGTCGTATTCTATAAAGTTCTTACTCTTTTACGTAACAGTTCTGTTACTCGGCCCATATTATCGATGGCTGATAATGATAATGATAACATCTATGAATACAATCTGCATTAGCATCTCTATTCGTGTCACAACACGCCTAGATAAGGAATTTATTACTTCCTTCCTGTGACGTCATAGTACTGGCGAACAAAAACATTTTACACGCTATGTCTATGTTAGGTAGGGCAGGGACGTAGTTAGGGGAAAACAATTAAAAGTTTCTAAAAGGATATCTGGGTCATTTGTTTAGGCATGACCGTTACAAGCTTCTTTATTATTAATAACTAGCGACCCACTCCGGTTTCGCACGGTTACACAAATCTTCCTCGTGGAATCAGTCTATCTATTAGCAACAACAATATCAAAATCCCTACAGTAGTTTCTGAAGTTAGCCTATGGCCTATAAAATACAGACATAGACGTATAAACTAAAGACCGGCAATATCAGTTACACAAATGGCACCACTTTTTAAGCAAATTCAAGCAAAAGTCATTCTTAACGTAAGGAAATAGCGGAGTCTTCCAGCTGGAGGTCTGGTGACAAAATGGTTCAAGACGGTATCTGTTTACTATTGACATTTCACTTATTCTAATGGGCGGCTGTCATAAGTGTGAATAGATGGCAAGTAGTGTTGTTATGTCTTGCTTCATGTAATATATCTATGAATACAGACAGAACGTCAGGAAATCGCGGCGGGATATGTAGTGATGATTGGAAGAAAATGAAGATAAACAGGGCGTTGAAAGAAGGAAGAAATCATGATTGGAAAACATTCGGGAGTTGACAGCAATCAGCGCAGACCAACTCTTTTGACATGCGAGGGATAAATAGATCGCTGTAATGAGGTTGAGGGTTAGTACGAAAAAATATAATAACTTTGATGAAAAAGTTTAACGGACCTGCATTTTTATAAACAAACGACCGTCTTTGATCTTATAGATAATTCTTGTGACGATCTAGTCAATGGCATATCATTGGATTTGACTCATCCGCTCCGGCCGTGATGGCAACTGAATTTCGCAACCAGTACTCAAAAAATCATACCAAAGGTTGGTAACCGTAGTTGCCAATAAAAAATTAAAAAGTAGTTAATATAGAGAACTAGCTGTTGCCCGTGTCAGATTCTAGGAGGGATAGAGCATATAATATTCATGGCATATTGTCAGGATTAGGTCCATAAACTATTCAACTAATTTACTATCGAATTTAATAATAATTAAAGCAAATCAAAGTCATGATGCTGATAGTGAAAGCTACATTCTGATAGTGTTCCTACATCGTGTCAAACCTATCATGTATTATGTTATTATCATGATCAGGTTGATCATCATCAGCTTATCATGTGTATGTGTGTGTTGTGTATGTTGGACCAGATGCCCAATAAGAAAGGGAAAGATATCATGATACCATCATCATGGTTATCATCATCATCATATGTCCCAAGTACAGGGACATAGGACTACAAACCCATGATCATAGTGAAGTGGATATAAGGACAATAATGATATTAAAATGAAACGGGAGAATATTTAAGTTAATATTTACTCAATTATCTTTTATTTCACTGACTCGACATTTAATCTGCTTCGCTAGTTGTTTTCCCTATATGCCATAGGGCAAGCATAGGGCCTATATGGAGAAGAAGCAGGAAGAAACTCCATAGAACAACCAAAATACAACATAATCATAATATGATCACATGTTCCACAACACTTAGTAAATTCCTATATTTAAATTAATAATATTTAGGGTAACACTTACACTTGGGCAGCGTGACGGTCTCAATCGCAAAAGGTGCCGCTTTTCGACAAACCACATCTTTTATAACATTTGCCACCGAACTTCACGATGGTTCGAAATGGCGGCAAATGTATCCAGGAAATGGAGTTTGTTTACAATATTAGGGAACGTACTAAATCCTTTTAAAATTACAATTATTGTTTCACAAATTATACTATGATTTTAGGATGAATAATATATCGGTAAACACAACCTATCAATCAAATAAGTACTTTTTAGTTGATCAAGTAATTCTCACGTTTGCTTCTTGGCGCGGAACAATCAGCGACAAGACGATAGTGTCGTTTGTATATTATTTTTAGAAACACACAATAATATCAATTGGATTCACTATACTTAATCATTAATTATTATATCACAGAATTAGAGTAATTATCACTGTATAATTAATATCACAATTCCAACAACATTCATCAAAATAAGTTACTAAACACTGTCAACAAAGGTTTGCTTTTTAATAGATATTGCCAAGTCTAAAAATGAAATATAAGTAGATTAAATAATTTAGATTCAAACTCATGAGTCTCATGACTCGACTCGCAACTCATTCAGTTTAAAGAGAACTTCTATTTCTAAGTTTCCTGAACAATGTTAATTTACATACAGTTTTCGATTACATAAAGTCAAATATTCTAACACCCGCGACTTCGTCTGCGTTACCCGGATAAAAAGTACCCTATGTTTTAATCCAGGCCATGGTCTATCTGTACGCCAAATTTCATCAAAATTCGTTCAGCAGTTTTTGCGTGAAAGTGGAACAAACATCTATACTTACAAACTTAGTAGGATTCGCAGTTCGCAACTATAGCTCTATAGAATGTCATGTCTTGTCATAATTATGCATGTAGGTAATTCGTTTGCGGTGAAAAGATTTGTCAACTAGTATTGTGAAAAGATTTGTCAACTAGTATTGAGAAAAGATTTGTCAACTAGTATTGTGAAAAGATTTGTCAACTAGTATTGAGAAAAGATTTATCAACTAGTATTGCTAGGGTGCACTTTACATATCAGGGTTTCAGTACGTCACACTGAGACGCTCTCTTCTCTTCTCTTCTCTTCTCTTCTCCGGACGTAACGTTTTATTTGACCCCTAAAAACTAAGTCAGTCCCTGTATTGGCGGGGTCCCAAAATGGAGGCAAACAAAGTTATAATTCTTGCGACGTCGTGTCGTCTCCCAAAGCTAAAACCCCCCCGGGGGCCAGTTATTTGTTTTTTATATACTTAGAAAGCCATTGTTATGGAAGTTTACTTTAATTTTGGTTGTAAAAAGAAAACATTGTCTGAAAAAAACATGGAGCTTAATATTTTTGTTTAAGAACATTTTCTTTTCTTTTAGAACTGGTTCTTTCTGACACAGAGAGACGTTTTCGCATTTATAATATTACCACATACATATACTCAAGCTCATTATTCCTAATGGGGTAAGAGTAAGAAAAGTATCAGGTATACTACATCAGTCTATGTAGGGTCCGTCTTAATATGCTTTTCAAGGGGATAATCAAACCATCATACTGAACAACTTTCTCTAGGGGACGAACATAGAAATCGCGAAAAAAAAATCATCATCATTGGCATCCTTTTAAACTTAGAGTCTACCCATTAAACTGAACAACTTTTACTTGGAAGCAAACCGACCGGAGCAAAAAAAAAAACAGCTGTTGCATACATTTGAGTCGAGTAGGCATTGCAGTTTAGTATGGAACAACAGATTTTTAAGTTGCTCCGATAGGTTTGCTCCAATAGTAAAAGTTGTTTAGTTTGATGGGTAGACTCTTAGTTTAAAAGGATGCTAATGATATCAATTTCACCCTGTATACATTTGGCTCGAGTAGTTTTGTATGGAACAGCTGTTTTTTTTTCGCGATTGCGATGTTGGTCCCATAGAGAAAGTTGTTCAGTTCGACGGTCTGATCATCCCCTTAAAAAAGTGTCAGCATATTAAGAAGGACTCGGTATACGTCCCACTGCAGGACACAGGCCTACCATCAGGGACGGTGTAAGGGCGTTAGTCAACCACGCGTGCCCAATTAAGCATGTTTCCGTACCAAGTTTTCCTTCACCGTTTGAGAGGATCCTGTGTTATGTTCAAACAATTTTTTATAATAATAAGTATATTATCTAAATGGAGTTTTGATAACAAATCAATCACAACTGAAAGATCTAGAGCATAAACAGTTACTCACAGTATAATAATCAATATTATCATAGTTATGCATATTTATCTCTACATTCTTTTGTGTGGTACGGTACACATCTTATCTGATATAGATACTTTTATCCATGCTTTTAGGATACTACTTATGCTTAGGAAGTTGATTATTTAATGATACAAACATAATATGCTCACGACTATATTCTCCGAGGTAGTTAGAGAATTTAAATGTATTTCTGAAATAAAGTACAAAAAAATTAATTCTAAACTATTATAAAACTGTAACAGAAATGTGTCTGTCATCAAATCATCATAGGCCTTTACATCTGTTACAGATGATTTAATCAGTGTTTTTGGAGAAGCACTTTTTCTCATGGCTGTACAGTCCTATACGAGAGCCGCATACACGTCCACAGCCTCTACAATAGAACTGTACGCCGGTGGATGACGAAGGGATTGTGGCAGCATTATGCCTTTTGTCACGTTTCTCTGCCAGGTGTGCGAACCAGGCTTCGTCATGAGTAGTCCGACCCTCTCTTGTTTTCCCTCTCCAGCCTCCTCTATTTTCCGCGTGCTCTTCCCAATTAGTGGGGCTGTTATTAGTGGGTTTGTTTGTTCGAGTATCACGCAAAAACTACTGAACCGATTTTGATGAAACTTTTTTATTTGATAGCTTATCATCTGATTTAAAATCTGGTATATAATTTATGCGGACGAAGTCGCGGGTAAAAGCTCGTATTAAATAAATGTACATTCGACTAGAGTTAATTTTATTTAAGAGAAGTTAATTGATAATGAAAATAAAGAGTTTCTTCTTCAAAATCGAGAAAAAGAAACAGCAACGGCTACTCTAAAAAATTTTTTTTTTTTAAATATAACTTAATAATCAAAAAGAAAGTAATTCTACAATAAACAGGGTGTTAGTTTAAACAGTAAACATTAATCTAAACTATTATAAAACTGTAACAGAAGTGTGTCTGTACATTGAAGATATTTGCAAAAAAAAGATTACGATATGATTTTTAAATGTCCCTGATTCCAAATCACCAATTTTTGTTTGTTTGTTCGTTTGTTTGTTTGTTTGTTTGGGTGTTTGTTTGTTCGACTATCACGCAAAAACTACTGAACCGATTTTGATGATACTTTTTTTGTTTGATAGCTTATCATCTGACTTAAAATCTGGTATATAATTTATGCGGACGAAGTCGCGGGTAAAAGCTCGTATAATATAAAGGGTGATTGTACCCATGATACTAAACAACTTTCCCTAAGATAAGAAACCTATAAGAATATACGTAATAATGAAAAAAAGGCTTTTTTATTTAGTTTCCTTACTAAATGCAATCCAAATGTTTGTATGAATTACTTACTCACAGTTAAAATCACCATGAACCTTCAAATGCTTTGTCATCATCATCAGTCGTCACGCGTGACACACGCTGCCCCCACATGTGGCCTTGACTTGTGACTCCCGCGCACTTGTCTATTTACATCCTCTCGTCTGTCTGCCGCTCTATACTTTTTGTACTTTCCTACACTTTCGAAGGACAGAGAGTTAAATAAACAAGCTACGCGTGTGGTGAGCTGGTTGTCAATTGTTTTTTGTTGACGCTTACAGGGTTAAAGTTCTGAGTTTTTAATTTGTTGGGAATTAATGGGAATCGTGAGATAAATAACACTTGTACCCACCCCAACAGCACAAATGTCTACAAAATATCTAATAGATATCTACAAAACATCTTAGTGTCTACAAAACATCTAATAGATATCTAGTAGATATTCTGTGCTGTGTGGGATACAGGGTGTAAGGAAAAGTATCATTAACCTTTAATCCTCATACTCTACCCATCAAACTGAACAACTTTTACTATGGGAGCAACCCTGTCAAAAAAAAAATCTGCTGTCCCATACGTTTGAATCGAGCATTCGGTATTGCAGTTTAGTATGCGACAGCAGATTTTTTTGTTCTGCCGGATTTTCTCCCATAGTAAAAGTTGTTCAGTTTGATGGGAAGAGTATGTGGTTTAAAGGTTAATGATACTTTTCCTTAAATCCTGTTTACTTAACTACTACTATACATACTACTAGCGGCCCGTCCCGGCTTCGCACGGGTGGACATCTAATCTTTTCTAGCAATAAATATAGCCTATGTTACTCAGGGTGAATGCAGCTTTCTAATGCAATGGTGAAAGAATTTTTTAAATCGGCCCAGTACTTTTTGAGCCTATTCATTACAAACATACAAACATACAAAAATAGGTACAAATCTTTCCTCTTTATAATATTAGTGTAGATAAGGTCTACCAAAATTAGCTGCATTTTTTTGAAGGTGATGATAAGACCTTGAAACTGAACTTTCTCTATGGGACATCGCAAAAAATCTGCTGTTCCATACACTTTGGTAGACTAGCCTTAGCTGTTTTTTCCCGATTTTGAAGACGATACTCTTTATTTTCATTATCTACACTCTACAGGGTGAAATTGATATCATTAGCATCCTTTTAAACTAAGAGTCTACCCATCAAACTGAACAACTTTTACCATGGGAGCAAAAAAAAATCAGTCGTTGCATACATTTGAGTCGAGAAGGCATTGAAGTTTTTTTTGTTGCTCCGATTGGTTTGCTTCCATAGTAATAGTTGTTCAGTTTGATGGGTAAACTCTTTGTTTAAAAGGATGCTAATGATATCAATTTCACCCTCTATACAATAGTATAATTTCCATCTTGAACTAAAGGATCCCTGAAAAGTTTTCAGTAAATATTCCCCTTTTTATCTCCAACTTCAGTTAACTTGCAAGGTACCTGAGAACTCTAAGAGCATCGTTTGAACTTGACAAAGTTTTCTCCACAAAGTTGTTCTCTCACAAAAAGTTTGTAAAACTGAAAATTTCTTCGTTATACGCCCTCTGCTGTAAATCGTTTTCAATTTAACTCTTGTACAAAAGGCATATGTTTACTTGTTCCTAAATGTTGGTTAATTAGAGAGCTTTAGAGAGTTATCTATAATTAATGGACTCTTGCTTGTGCGTTAGCACTGCATTTCCGCCAGTGTCAAGTATTTTATGGGAGAATCTATCCCAATCTCTGGGATTGTTTTTGGACAAGAACAAGAAGAGACTGAGGATTGCGGAGCCTCGTGGCAGGCAAAAACGCGACGCGCGAAACCACCGGAGACGAGTGGTCGAGTCAGTCCCTGCAACGTGACTCTCTATTAGAGAGTTGGTAGTTTAAGTTGATTTTAATAACTTCTAAATGGGAGGTAATCACGACCATGTTGCAATAAGAAAGAGTACGTATCTACATACAGCACGTGTGGAGAGGAGAAGACCATGGGACATATCCTTTGTGACTGCGATGCCTTGGCGGCTAAACGCATTGTGCGTCCTCGGAGATGGATATCCAAAACTGGGAGATCTTAGGTTTCTTCCCCTCAATGGTATCGCCTCCGTCATCGACCATGTATCTGAAGAGTGAAGAAAATAAAAAGTATTGGGGCTAACACAAAAGACCCCACTGGGTCGCAGTGTTGCTTGCTTGCCAGTCCCCAAACCAAGATAAGATAAGATACATACAGTACGAACACTCCATGCCCCCACAAATTCTGACCCCCCTCGGTGTTACAGGAGGTGGACAAAAATAAGCACTGTCTCTACATCACACTCACTCAGCAAACATGTCAAGCCTCTTTTTGTCAATGCGACCCAGTTTGTATGGAGTGTCCAGCTCCAGGATGTGACCATGTCGCAGTGTGGATTAATTTGTACCATCTGGTGACTTGAAGTACAGGTATGTGTGTGCAAACATGCATACTTACCAAGCACCAGTCTCCACCTTCAATCCTATATATATTGTGCAACGTACATGTAAACCTTTTGTGGAGAAAATAAAGTTTTTGTATTTTTTTGTATTTTTTTTTTTTTTATAGAGTAAGAAGAGATGGCATATCGGCTTGTTTCTATAGAAATTGTTGTCGCCAACAAAGGGGGTGAAAAACGGGTGAGGGGAGGGTTAACATTTAAATACGCTACTTCCCGCTAGATGTGTATGATATGACGTCAGGCCCAGTTGAGTATCTGTGCACAGTTCGATACAACATCTCTACCCCAGGGGAGCGCGTTATTTTCTCTATGATTTGTACCTTAAAAATAATATCGCGGGTCCAGCTTGGATTGGACTACCCCATTTCTTAAAGAGTTTCTTATCCATTGTTTTTGTAGGTTTTTATACTAGTCTCAATTAAAAAGCCGTGGTGGTCCAGTTGCGAGTAACCTTGCCTGCCTTGTAGGAGGCGATGGTTCGATCCCCGTCCAGGCCGACTCGTACCAATCAGTTTTTTAGAATTTATGTACGATTTGTAACACGACTGGCTCTTCGGTGAAGGAAAACATTGTGAGGTAACCTGCATGCTTCATTTTCGAGGCATGTATTGTACCTACTGTCCATTACAAGTGGCGACGGGGTCACTCCCCGTCACACTGGACAGAGTTTCGGTAATACTAGTCATCATCATCATCATCATCAGCCTATAAACGTGCCACTGCAGGGCACAGGCCTACCCTCAAGGAGGGTGTATGGGCATTAGTCCACCACGCGTGCCCAATGCGGATTGGTAGACTTCACATACACATCAGAATTTCTTCTTCAGTGTATGCAATTTTCCACACGATGTTTTCCTTCACCGTTTGAGAGCAGTCGGTATTACGTACATAAGTTAGAAAAACTCATTGGTACATGGCATGTTGTCCGTGCGGATTCGAACCTCGAGGATAATTGGGAGTCCATACCTCTCCGCAACGCACCACCGACGCTCTACTACTACGGTAATACTAGTGAAACGTGGATATTCTGAAGTTTCAGAATATCTCTGACTACCCCCTCGGGGAATATAGTCGTGAGCATATGTTATGCTTTATACTAGTCCACTGCTGACCTCACTATGCGCGCCACCTTACTCGGTCCTGTGCTTCTTGCATACCTTTTTTAATTTATATTCATTAAAATATTACAAAGGCATTTTCCTCAAGAGAATCAAAACCTAATAGCACGGTGCGAACAAGGAAATAATTATCTAAAACGTTGTTTACGTAAAATGAGACACAAATACTCATTAGTGACTCACTGGTTTATCTACACGTCTTGTTTTCGTTACTGATTGACTAATTGGTGAACAAAGTTCATACTTCTTGCTTTTATCTTTAGCTGTTCAACTCGTTCCTCAACGAAAAGTGCCCTAAAAGCACTTACGGCAGGAGTGCAATTCTCTAAGCGTCACATCGCTGTCAAAAACATCGACGAGCTCACAAATGTAACATCCTTCTTGCATCCGAATCGTCGGAAGTTTTTATATGAGTTTGACACATGAATAACCATAGCGAATACCGAATTGTCAGCTCGCCGATGTTTCAAAGACGAATTTAAGATTCTATCAAATTCGAAATCGCGAAAAAAAATCTCAGACCATCAAACTGAACAACTTTTACTATGAGACCAACTTTGAAATGGCGAAAAAATCTGCTGTTTCCATAGATTTATATATTACTAGCGTAAGGATAGGCCCGTCAGAATATTTTACATAAACCTTCTTCATAGAAACCAAAATTTGCGCCATCTGTCATAACTCGTATACGAACTATATCGTATCATATATTTTCGAGTGCTCTAAACTGACATTTTTCCTTGCATTTTAGAGCCAACGAACTGGGGACAATAGTCAAGCTCATAGGCCATGTCCTTACGCTAGTAATATATATGTCTTTGGCTGTTTCATATGTTTTGGTCGAGTGTAGCTATTGACATTTTCTATGGAACGCCTGTTTTTTTTCGCGATTTCGATTTTGGCTCCATTTAAAGTTGTTCAGATTCATGGTCTGAGTCTGACGCACCCTGTTCGAATGTAACGCAATTTAATTTTACATCCTGATATTATAATACTCGCGTCTATGTCCCATTAGGGTAAGATTTAAAGAACCATTCTTACATCTTCAACGTCCATAAATACGTATAAGTATAAGAATAGTCCATGTTTATTCTGTGCGCTTTGAACATGCGTTTCTTTTTGGCATTTCAAATAATAAATGGGAAAAAAGACATAACTTAACAAAAGTGTAAAAAGACGTATCTCTATAAAAAACGCATACTTACTAAGTTTCATTAAAAGTGTAAGTGCCACTGCTTATCTATTACAGCAGGTCATGCAATCTAGCGTATTCTCGAATCCAAAAAATGATTAGTTCCATTTCCAATTCTAATAAAACAGTAGCTTCTTGAACTAAAAATACGCACCCGAAAGCTTACTTAAACTTTCGCTTCCACTCGAAACACTTTCGTCACACACAGCGAATAAGAGAATACAAAACGTCTAATCTAAACTTAGTACTCCACTTGGTAAAGTTCGGTGATTCGCCACTCCAAAGCTGGGGGATGAGAAAACTTGACGGGAAATACTTCGGGCCGAAGATCGAGTAATTACTGAGTACAATTGACGGGCTCTATTCTAATCCAACAAGACTCTAGAAAGTATTTATGATTGCAGACCCTTTTAGATGTTGGGCACTTACTTGACTTACAACTTTGTAAAACCAAAAATAAAATTAAGTGTAGTAGTTTCGTCATATTTTTTGTTTGCGCTCGCTCTTTGCGTTGCTGCGCTTTACCAGGGTTCTTGTAAATACTTTGCTTGTAATTCTTTACCACCGTAAGTTGTAGGTAGGTACATGAATGCAATAAAGAAATCTAATATAATCTTGATAAAGCGCTAAATTCCATTCCAATACATTTAATATCCTAAAAAATAATAACATACATACGCTCACGCTATTGTCCCATGGGGGTAGGCAGACATCACGGACTGCCACACGCTACGATTCTGACACACCTCTTTAGCCTCATTCAAATATATTTTCGTGCCTACACTTCCGTTTATTGAGTTTACTACGCACTTGTCCTTTTCGGAAAAGATCATTGAATTGATCATGGTATGTTTTATAGGAAGGCCTCTCCAAAAAATTTATGACTTCAGATCAGAAGAAGCCAAAAGGAGAAGGACGTTTATGTGTGGAAGAATATCTTATCTGACTTAAGACTTTTCTTAGTTACTTATAAGTTTTTTTATTACACAGGACAGGAGGTCTTAGTTTGTGATTTGAACAACGTATGTTCCATTCTACTATACATTGTGTGTTGGTGTATTTATAACGCCATATTTTCTGCTCAGAACATAATGTTGTTCTAGACTAAACTAATGATTTCCTGTGCTGCCAGACGTAACTGAACTAGCCGATTACTAGTTACTATAATAGTAAGGACAAACGTAAACAAGGTACCTATATATTCCAAAAGTTACGACGTTATTACTGATTTAAATGCAAAAAAACTCCGCACGAGTCGTAAAACCATTTATTATAATGTTGAATGTTCTCAGACGCAGACATTGTACATGTAGTTAGCTGCGTAGACTAAAGCAGGTATGTATAGAAGCAAAACGCGTTCCTTTTCCCCTACAGGCGGCTATCTAACGAGTTTAGACAACATAGCAAACTTTCGAGTTTCATCTCGCAGCGAGTCAAGTGAGTGACCTTCGCGAGCGAGCAAACAGCCGGCTGGCAACAACGTACAACCCATATCTACATTTATAACGATACGCTGTATACACAGATTGGATCAACAACGCTGTGTACATGTACGTATAGGTATAGTATAGCTACGCTTAGCACGATGACCCGATCGCCCCCTCCGCGCCACGCCGCACTTCACCGCCCGCCATTCCGTGACGCATCAAATCCGCTTTACAACGCAAATGGCGTAACTCCAACTCTTACTGTTCGACTCGCAATCTTATCTAGACACGTTTAGGTCGCAAATGTTAGTGAAATTAGAAACAGTTGGAACATTGCGGCTGTGAAATAAGCGCGGGAAAGTGTTCATTGTATTTATTTTTGTACATCAGGCGCAGTCGGACACAAGTGCAGTGTTCCGAGAATCGTTTCAAAAACAGAAACGTTCGTTGTATTCTATCGCAGCGTGGTCTCGTCTGGACTTCATGAATGCAACTATGAATTGACGTTCGTCGAGTATTTTATGATAGAATTCTGGGATGCTCGCAGAGCGTCACGTTTTATTCACTACGTCTTTTTTCGTCCAAACTTTGTTTTTGTTTGGTCCATCATGGAATTTTACTTAATTTTGGAGTAAATAAAAGATAATCCGTGGACAGATTTATGGTCCCATTTGCATATTATTTTAATAAACGGGTTTACGTAATTAATCACATAAAATTATTTTACAGCGTTGGTTTCCTTAAACACTGCTTTTACGCAATGCAAATTAGAAACTAAAGATACATCGTTTTGGCGTTAAGACTTGTGATTGGGACACAAGCGCCACTCAATTAATTTTCTATTTCGTAGTAATTAAACATAATTTAATGCAGTTTATTATTATTTCCCATTATCACCAATGTCATCATTCGCTAGAAAACTCTCTCGAACTAACAAACAAAATCATTACACGAATCGAACCAGTTACCAGATGTCCAGAGCGAAGGGAAAGAAAAGAAAGAACGGTAGCTTTTTGCAATTTGTAGTAAAAAAACAGGAACTGCGATTTGAAATTCCAATTCATTCGTTGTTTTTATCACTTTTTAGGTCGCTAACGGTATTTAAATTCGGCGGATAAACATTTTATTTATGCGTTTGCAAGCTTAAACTATTTTTGCAAACGTTTGGTAAAATTGAATTACGTTATCGCATTTAAAAACTGGTTTTTGGACTTAGACGGATGTAAAATTGTTAATTCTATACCATTTATTTTAATTACTCTTCAAAATAAAACATGCATTAAATTACGTCGAGTGATGCAAATGCATTTAATTACATATTTATGAAAATGGAGTCGATTATGAAATCAGGAAATTGAGAAATAACATAAAATTTTTATTATTAAGTATATGCAATAAAACGTCCTTAATAAAATGTTTATGTTATATGTCTGTAATAGCCTATTTTAGGAAAAAAGCAATAATTATTGTAAAAGGGAGTAGGCCATACTACAGCTCAGGTAGTCAGACAGGTACCCAGTATCGGTTCATGTAAGAATGACGTTAAATAAATAAAATAAAAAATATATATGTGGAAGGAAGTTAGTAGTCAAGTAATAGGTAGGTATGTGTCTGACTTAGCTTTACGAATAACATAATAATGGCTTAAATTAATTCTTAACTAGCTGTTGCCTGCGACTCCGTCTGCGTTGACATATAATAATATGTAGCCTATGTGTTATTCTGGGCTATGAACTATCTATATGCCAAGTTTCATCGAAATCGGTACAGCCGTTTTAGCGTGAAAGAGTAACAAACATCCATACAAACAAACTTTCGCGTTTATAATATTAGTAGGATATGCACGTTGTAATTTCAGATGCCAAAGCTATCGATCACTTATACAAAGATGCACCACACTCGACTGGTTATAAAAACCGCCTTTCATATTTAAAAAAAACAAGCTATTTTTCTCATTTATAACTAACCGAATGGTGAAATCCTTTCCGATAAAAAACATGCGCATAACGGCTTGGCAACGAAGCCAGTATTTTGATGGCGATCACCTACTTTCATAAAATGCTAACAGCCTATCAATCACGTTCGTGCGTCATCGTGCCCATACAAGTTCAAGTATTGAGTGGTTTCTATCAATTATTTAACATCCAGCATTTTGGATAGCTTGTATTTACAGTTAGGACTTTTTATATTGCATCCTAAATTGAGGAAAAAAGAAGTAACTGTTAGTTACATCATGTTAAAAATCTAATTTAATTGTTTCTTTGAAAATATTGGTAAGAAGTGTTTAAATTGAAATGTGACTGTCGCCATTTCCAGTCTACTCTAAACACGTAAGTTTTATAAATATTGTGTTTAATTTCTATCAACAATTTTGATTGTGAATGTGACCTGTGACCTTATACGACTTCATTGCGTTATTCTTCGTTATATCGGTCTTATTAAATTTTGTACCTTTAATAAACTTGGGAAAAAACGGTTGTGTTTTTTACTATTGTTAACACAATCCAATTAGGTCAAAAGGACGCGACGTAACTGTAATAAAAATTGAATTACTAAAATTCTATATTTTAAGTTTGGTTCACCTTCACTTTACCTCCAATTTGTAATAACAATCGCGAACCAAGAGTACAAAGTTTTTACGAGCGACTGAAAGTCATTCGCGATAACCTGTTTGCCCGCTGAACTTGACATCTGTATTTATAAAACCTATATATGTGTAGGTATATACACTTATATGTGACGATCCACATGCAAAGGTACCTTAGACGTGACTTGAGACGTTCTTCCTCGAATCTGTATGAGATTAATACGACCGTCTGGAACGATAACGTCGTATGTATTCGCAAGCCATAAAATTATGTATTGGTATGAATATGTATGTGTCAGTACGTAGATGTGTGTAGGTCGAATGAGTCAAAACTGATTCATTGTTTAGTTATGATTTTTTTCTAAACGTTCTTTTATGAAGTAAAATGTTTTTTTATTGGATAAAGGACGTAATTGTTTTTGATGGGTGATGTAATTATTGCATATACGTCTTTTTAACCGACTTCAAAAAAGGAGGAGGTTTTAATTTTTAAGTTAATAAAATTAGTACATAATTGTTGAAGCGCTTATTGACGTAGTGGAGCCATTCAAGTCAATTCAGTTCAAATAATTTATTTCTTACAATGTGTCCATAATATAGGGTTAGTATTGTAACTTGGAAACCATCACTGAAGTTAGCGCAACGTCAATGATAAATAGATTCTATCAGATTTAGTAGTATTTCATCCTAAGCGCCTCCGTGCTACGGAAGGAACGTCAGCAGTTTTCCCCGGATAGTAGTAGTCCCTATTGAGGCTGCTTTAAAATACTTTATATTCTTTATTGCGAGCACTGTCACCCTATTTTGAGTCGAACTCTGCAACTTTTAATGACCAGTACGTACACTTTTTGAAAGGAAAACGCCCAATCCCGTTTCGCCTCAAAACGGATAAAATACAAATATTCTACATATTTGTATTTTATAAAAAATGTCACGAATCACGATAGAAAAGGATAATTTCCATTCCTTTGGTAAGCACAATAATATTCCTCCAGTCCTGTGTAAAATTTCAGCTATTATACGGTTTGTATGTGTTCTTTGATCATACACATTCGCCAGCTGCACAACAGCCCGAAACGAATACACTTCGTCACGTGGACAATGTCTTTTAAACGTGCTTTAAAACATGAGTGTAGGTTTCCCTCGCGATGTTTTCTTCCACCGAAAAATCATTAACACCAACGTACAAACGAATCTATACAGGCATTGAAATTTCACAAGACTTTCACAATTCGTTGCCGCAACCGCAAGCTCTTGTCCGTTATTATTAGCAGCGGAAAAAAGCAGCAAATTGTGAATACCTCGCGAACCGGTTTGTTTGAATCATTGGATTGCGTTTTGAACGGAAAACCTTGCACGCGAACGTTTGCGATTTCTTCGATAACGTTTTTGAACTGGAAGCATTTGGTTTGAACTCTTTAATATGTAAATGTAGGTTCAGTCACATACATATACATATATACATAAATACACTTATACGTACATATAAGCTCGCGCACGATTATAATCCCGTTTTTAACCGACTTCAAAAAAGGATGAGGTTGCATGTTCGTCTCTATGTTTTTAAATATATTTCACCGATATTTTTTGTTGTGTGCAAATATCGATTACCTACCTACCTACCTACCTACCTTGATCACCTTGATGGGATGTAGGGTGATTTTTTAAACACTTCTTTTCAGAGGTGGTTCGAACCATCAAAAATGCTTTTCTCGACTCAAAATGTATGTATTTTATTACTTGTTTTGGGTAACCTCTGGTCACTGGTCGTCTTTATCCAGGGCATCCCGCCACCTCTTTCTGGGTCGGGACGCTGCCGACCGTTTATGGGGATCCAGGCACGATGTTTTTTGCCCATCTTTCAGAATGCATCCGACAGACATGACCGGCCCACTCCAATTTAAGATTGGCGCTTTTCTCTCCGACGCACGTCGGCTATTTATTTGAGTTTTGGAGCGCAACGTGGTGTTTCTGACCCGGTCGGTTCGTTTGTATGAAACAGCAGATTTTTTACGATTTCAGGTTTGCTCCCATAATAATTAAGTTGTTCAGTTTAATGGTCTGAACTGAACCACCCCTGAAAATTTGGAAACTGTTTAGCTAGTATTTTAAGTGCCCTGCTACAATATCACACTTAAAATGATAGTTCATTGTTGTAGCAAGTTTTCTGGTCACCCCGGAAGGGGGGATAACGGTCGTGAATTTATGCAGGTTTCGACTTTCCCGTTCAAAACGTTGTTTGTACAGAACTTCTCAGCTCACACTTGGCAGGCGGCGTGGGCGCACGGAATGCGTACGGGCTAATGAATCGCCTAGCTGTTGTGAAACTGAATTCCGATCGCGTTTCCCTTTGTTGTAGGGTTGAAATATACGTCAGGAATTGTGTTACACGGTTATTTTATTACATCAGTATAATTACGTTCCACTACAGGGCACAAGCTCCCTTTCACGAATAGACCAATTTAGGATTTACAGAACACTGATCGATGGCAATCGACGTTTGTCCATGCCGTTCGCCAATCGCCACGTCGCGTCGTGCTTTTTGTATAGATAGATAAACCGTCGACCGCTATCAATCAATGTGTCGCAAATCGCAAACCTTACCTCTGCACTGCATCAAGATAATAAATCTAATTTAATGATAATTATACCACTGTCTCGACCAGAAGAATTTGCAAAAATTCTTACGACATTCCTGACCTTTGCCCTGTAAATCCTGTAATCGATATTTCCCCTAAAATAACGATAAGCATAATTTCAGACGGTTTCTGTTTCACGTCGCTGTCAACCCTATTACGATGACGCACAAATAACTTGTCACAAAGTTCTGGTTCTGACACCTTCACGAAGCTTCCAATATTTCCACTATGTTTTTATACAGCTATTGGTGAACACACCTGCTCCTCACAATTACAATGTGTTTCCAATTCCAATAAGGGTAAAAAAATGTTTTAACCGACGACAAACAAGCACACATACAGTCACATTACACCATTATAAGCTTTACACCACTCCACTCTGAATTCAGAGTAAAGCCTACTTTAGTGGGAGATGGGCGTGATATTTGGCTAGAAGGGAAGACGGTGGTCTGTGGACCAAGGAAGTATTGGAATAGGTGTCCAAGTGATGGAAGGAGGTCAGTAGGCAAGGCAAAGGGTTCTGGGTCAGAAATGGATCCGATCAATTCCGATCAGCATAGGACCGTGAGAAATGACGCAATAAAGGAGGCCTAACAGTGGTATGATTTTATTGTTTTAAAAGCTGCATTAGTTTACTAGTTGGGAAAGCCTGCAATATAATAGTATAAGAGATAACTGTAATTTTTGCAACCATTAGCAGCAAGGCTCATCAACTCGCTCAAAAACTGACATGGTTCATCAGTCGGTTTAGGAGATACAGCCGTTCAAATGTCGGAACTTTGACTGGCTGTATCTGTATCGACTGACAGAACTTGACAGTTTTTGTACTGTTCACATAGCTACAGTGCATACTACAACAATATCATACGATCAGCTGCAGCTGATCGTAAATTTTTTACAGATCTTTAATCATCAGTAACTCCTAAACTGACTGGAGTTATGCAGGCAGACCTGGTCCATCCCCATCACAGAGAAGCTCTACACCCCATAAATACTGAATCAGCCTTGCTGCTGATGGTTGCAAAAAGTACACTTATCTCTCGGAATATAAGGAAGGGACATAATATTATATTGTACCCAAGTCAATCGTATTCTACATATTATAGCAAAGGCAGAAAGGGCAAAGTTAATTAAGAACAGTCTTTCGCGAAAGCCATAAGAATAATGGTACGTTTTATTGCAAAACTTTTACAATTACATTTGTATGAGCATTGAGCAGTAAAGTTAAAATGTTGGAAGACGGACGGTTTTGGTGGGTTGCAAAATCTGCCATTTTGTAAACATTCTATGTTGTGGAAGAACGAAATAAACTATGCTTTTCACTTTTGAATGGTCTACAAATTGTTTTGCCTAGTAGCTTCGTACGTACATACCTTTCACATACCAGTACGATTGAAACACAACTTGAAAACTTTAACATTTCATAATAAAACTAAATGTTATGCAATCAAAACACGCCCTATGCTGTTTTCAAAACCTCATGTTGATTGGTTTTAAGTAGGGATGCGTGCTAGGATGCGTGTAACAAACAGGCAAACAGAAGAAATTCTTAATAAGACCGGTCAAGTGCGAGTCGGGCTACTCGCGCACCGAGGGTTCCGTACCACACCACCACAGAACACAACATTATTAACTTAGAAAAAAAAAACTTTTTTTGTCCGGGACTTTTAGCGCAAAACCGACTTGCAATTGGCCGGTTTTTAGTATTTGTTGTTATTCTGTAGAGTTTGCTCTATAATCACACTAAGTTTGACGCTTGTATGTATTACCGTAAGAAAAAACGTTGATAAAAACTAGTTTCTTGTTGAGAACCCCCCTTAATTTTTAACTTTTTGACATTTTTATTATTTGTTAACAAATCCGCCGTAATAACGCATAATCTGACAAAATTTCAATTATCTAGCTATTACGGTTCAAAAGTTACAGCCCTACATAGGTAGGACAGACGGACGCACGGACGGACGGACAGACGGACAGACGGACAGACGGACGGACGGACGGACAACGTAGGCTTAGTAATAGGGTCCCGTTTTCACCCTTTGGGTACGGAACCCTAAAAACTAAATGTTATGCAATCAAAACACGCCCTATGCTGTTTTCAAAACCTCATGTTGATTGGTTTTAAGTAGGTATATTTTAAGGGATGTTTAGTAACAAACAGGCAAACAGAAGAAATTCTTAAAAATTAAAATTGCATTATATCGCTTATTCTACATCTCGCCTCGATAATATTTTCAACGTGCAGACTTGTTTATTATATTTTATCTATACATTGAACATGACAAATGTTTTTGGCGTTATTTTTAGTTATTGTAAATAAGGAAACATTAATGATACCTACAGACAAACATATGTACACACATATTATTAACTTTCGCAGACAGACTACAAGTTGGTCGGACGACATTCTTAATTTACATAAGTACCTAACTACTTAGGTAGGTACTTATAACTACAGTGTGAAATTGATATCATTGGCATCCTTTTAAACTAAGAGTCTACCCATCAAACTGAACAACTTTTACTATGGGAGCAAACCGATCGGAGCAAAAAAAAAATCATGCATACATTTGAGTCAAGTAGGCATTGCAGTTTAGTATGGGACAGCAGATTTTGTAGTTGCTCCGATCGGTTTGCTCCCATAGTAAAAGTTGTTCAGTTTCATAGGTAGAGTCTTAGTCCAAAAGGATGCTAATGATATCAATTTCACCCTTTATAACCTTCTTATATCGTATAATTTGGAGGAAATTGCGTCATCCATAACTTTCCTACACAAATACTTTGAACTTGAATTAATAAGAATATAAAAAAAAGAAACTGAATACAAATAACATAATTAACATAATAAATATTGGTTCAGATCCGTGAGTAGGTGAGTCAGGTACAGTAATGTTAGTCAAACGAAACAATGGGTCGAAATGAAACGCTATAGTGCGTGATTCATACTTTAATCTATAGATGGCACGCAAACAAATTTAACTTTTGACTAAAGCATAGAAAGAGTAATGGTTTGGTTATTCATACATTCATCATCATCATCATCTCCCTGCCCTTATCGCATTACTTGGGGTCGGCGCAATATGTCGTCCTCCTCCATTTATCTTTTAGCCGTCATTCCTTTCTTACACATGTCATCTTTCACACAATCCATACATCTTTTCTTTGGTCGTCCTTTCTTCATGCAGCCATCTACATTCATATTTAATACTCGTCTTGTCATATGACACTCCTCTGTTCTCATCACATCTCATACCACGACAATCGATTATCGCGCAGTTTTTCATTCACAGGTGCAGGTCACATTTCATTGATCATCATCATCACAGCCTAATATACGTCCCACTGCAGGGCACAGACCTACCCTCAGGGAGGGTGTATGGGCGTTAGTCTACCACGCGTGCCCAATGGGGATTGGTAGACTTCATACGCATTGGAATTTCTTCTTCAGCGTATGCAGGTTTCCTCACGATCTTTTCCTTCACCGTTTGAACGCAGTCGGTGTTATGCCGGCTCTTCATTCTCGCCGAGAACGGGCGAGACAGGCCGAGAACGAGAGTGTGGATGCCCTTCATTGTTCTCGTGGCGTCGTAACGATTACTGTGACGATTGTTATCGTGTTACCGATCATGTTGTGTGAATTTGCGATCGCGAGTATCTTTTGGGCCGTTTCGAGCAGCAGTGCAATTCACTAAGCTCAAACATCGTCGCATCCTTTAGATCGTTGGAGATTTCATATTAAGTTTGACACAACGCATACCGAAGGATCAGGTCAGTTACGTCCTTTTTCCCCGAACGCCGAATTCACAGCTCGCCGATGTTACAACCGATGTTTGTGCTTAGAGAATTGCACTCCTGATTATAAATTTTTCTATCGATAAAGTCCGAAGTCCAGGAAGCAATCCCTTATGCCATGGAACCACGGGTACTTAAAATTACCCGTGGACCCGGTGATGGGTCAACCCTCCGGGTCGACGGGTAACGACTGCTGACACACCGTTGACAATGTGAATTTCTATAGTATGATGAACAATCTTGCTTCATTAATTTTGTTTACTTACAAGAAAAGTATAAAACGTAATTAACTGTGTTACTACTAATTACACCTATGCACTTTATTACTTCGTTAACAATAGCATATTAAACAAATGTATCCAATTTAAAACTTTATTTCAACTAATTAGGTCATCATTTACATATTTCACGTAAACACGTTTATTTGGATCGAGTTACAGAATGTTTTGGAAAAACACTGGATTCAAGTCACATTAGAGTGTCTTTAGATACAATAGAAAATGTACAATCTATGAATCCCTTATCTTCTTCGTATATTATTTGCCTGCGAAGTGTTCGTGTTCGGAATAAAAAGTAACCCTTTCTTACAACTTACATTACATACTCATACAACTTACTCATTTCAATCTTTCAAATGTTGTTTATATTTTGATGAATTTTTGGTGGAATCCCTCTTCTGGTATCATCGTCTAGGTCAGACGCTTGTCAGACGTGTCTCAATTTGTATAGCCTTGGTATGAATTCGGCCACGACTGCTTCAGCTCCGTTACCATTCCGTTCCGTTGCTTCGTTTGATGAGCTCTCATGTGGCTAGGTAAGATATATCGTGGTCATCATAATGCTATATTATATTGCGAGATAAGAGTTCTCTGGCCAAAGTTCGCCGGTAGGTAGCGATCCTATCGCATACTCACGCCGGCCCAAGGTCACCGGACCGCGCTCGTTCACGTCCAGGCAGTGTCATGCCTGTGGCTTGACTGCTTCAACCGTCTGTAACTAAAAGGTCTACGACGACCTATCTCTAGTGATTCCTCTCCATGTAGCTAAAGGCTTGTTCTCTTTGTCGACAGGCCCGGGCAGACAGAACACGGGCACGGCGGAGCGCTGGCGTACGGCGGCAAGCCGGCCGCGGGCGCGGTGGTGGCGCCGACCAGGCCTCCGCCCGCCGCGCCCTACGCGCAGCCCTACCCCCAGCTGCGTCTACACCAGCCCGGCTATGGATCCGCTGCGCTTACATACAGGTAAAAGAAGTCGAAGTTTAATCTATGTAAATTCTGCAGGCAGAAACCCTGCAATCCTTTACCTGCTCCCACGAGCTGCAGATGCTACAGCCTATGAGGCTATAAGTAGGGAAAACTGACACTGGTAAATAGGGGTTAGTCCACTCTGATCATGCGATCCGTTGCTTAGAGCCATATCAACATAATATCAACGCAAAATAAATTGATTCTTTTTTTGCGACTTCATGTTTGCTTCCATAGTAAAAGTTGTTCAGTTTGATGGTCTGAACCACCCTTGAAAATCTGTAAAGTGCTGACTAATTCACCTAGTTTGAATACCTTTCCTCTGGAATTATGTAATCATAATCATTTATTTGATTTGAACTGGTGGTTAATGAGCGGATGGTGGATGATAGATGGTGATGGATGGTCTATATTCTATAACAATAATTGACAGTTTTACATGAAAATCATTATTAAAACAATCGTCATTAAAACAGTCATCGCATTGAATAATAATTAATGACGATACAATGGTACACTCCTTCACATACTAATCACGACTTTTGAACCTTGGTTTGCATTCAATTGCTATTGGTTTTGCATATCATAACAAATAATTTTGACCTTTATAATTATAAAGTACCTTACCTACTATGAGAAAATACCACAGATTATGAAAGACTATCACCAATTTCGACCTCGCTAAATGTGCTCTTGTGAGTGTCAGACCATTTGTATGAAGTGTCAAGGCTGTGAAGAGCACACAAAGCACATTTTTGTTATGAACCGATATTGCGTCATGCTATCTAAATGGATAACTGCCAAAGCTCTTTTATTATTGTTTGTTTCCTGTTATTGTAGATTGTGAGTTTCTTGAAAGCACTCCAAAATAGATATCAAATGAATCAACACTTGTTTTCATGATTCAAGTGTTATGGGGCGCGTGATTTTAAGTGTGGCTTCCTACCTACCTTTCAGGGTTCTTTCAAGGTTATAAGACAATAATCCATGTTCATACAATGGTGCCAAACGCGGCGTACACCTCGTAGCACGCACCATCCGGTAGCACCGTCTGGCGCATTCGTGGCACGCTGAGATATTGTCAGTGTGTGCGTGCTACGAGACGTACGTACTGGCGAGCACACATACAAGCCGCGTTTGGTACCATTATATGAAGATGGATTACTGTCTTAGGCTGCCTGTCCACTGATGCGAGCTGGCTGGGCGAGCTGTGTAGCTATACTTTATACTGTGCCCAAACGGTGCCAATAGGTCCCTATTTCTAAGCCTACGCCGCCGTCCGTCTGTCTGTCGGTCCCCTACCTTTAAAGAGCTGCATCTTTTGAACCATTGGTTGAACCGTACCGTATTAGGTAGCCGGTTGACATTTTATTCACAGAATATTATTGCGGATTTCCTAAGAAATAATAAAAGACAAAAGGTTGAAAAGAAATACAAGAAACCCCGTAAAAGAAACTTGTTTTTTACCCGACTGCGCCAGAAGGAGGGTTATTTTCAGTTTTTGCTCCATTGTAAAAACGGCAATACATGCAAGCGTCAAACTTGGTTTGGTTGTGAATAAAACAACAAATAATAAAAACCTGCCAAGTGTGACTTGGGGTTGGGCGCTATGGATCCTGAAAGAACACTTTTTCGTAAATACATAACACAAACGCAGATATAAGAGCTAGCTATTTGACAAAAATACTTAAGATTTTTTATTTTTGTGGAAATTTTCCAAAAAACAACCAATACAGGACAGTTCTGTTTGAACTGCAATCTAATTTGATAGAGAAGATGTTGTCAAAGGTTGGTTATATTATAATTAAATAGTAGTCTGTAGTTTAATAGTAGTATTACAATGTAGCAATAACTATTTTGTTTATGTGCAATATATGGATTCTATAGCACACATACATAATACATGGCTTATCGTTACACATGGCTACACATTATTGTATTTAATTCATGGAATTTATTACACTATCGGATCACTTAAGGCGCGCAAAGCAGCAAGTATTAGGCCCTCTCAGAATTTCTTTTAAAAGTTGTGAATTTTTGAACAATTTGAGTTTAAATTCATGTAAAATTCATAAAAAAAAAGGTTTTAGAAGTTGATAACATCGATTATATGAACTATCCATTGATAAAGTAGTCCCCTTTTTAACGGAATTGTGTGGATATTCTGAATTAGGCTACATTTAGATAACCTACCTGCATATGAAGGGAATACAGCAGCGTTCTGAAATAGTTTATACCTTTCATGATTTTTAACTTACAACTTTGTCAAAAAGATGGGCCACAATGGTTAAATCTCACTAAATAATATTGTGGTCTCACTAATCTTTGCATGTTTAGGTGTTTGGATGTTTCTGACGCATAAACGGCTGAACTGATTTGGATAAAATTTGGCACGCAATTAGAATAATTATATTCTGTATTTAACACATACGCACGCACACATAGCCGCGGTTTACTAGGTAGTAAATAATAAATAAAGATCAATCCGAATTTTTATGGACTCAATTTCATATTTTTGTCTATTTTCATTTTATTTCCACAGTAGTTAGCGCCTTAAAACATAATCAATATCAATTACAAATTAAATCATTAACAATAAGTAGATATCGTTTATGATTGAAACGTTCGTAATGAATGGATAATTTAAACAGTTGAAGGTTAATTATGTATTTATTTATTACATAACGGCGTGACGTCATCCATGTGGACTGTGGAGTGACTAAGGTCACAGGTTTATTACTTTAGGTACTATTACACAAACAAAATGTATGAATAGATAATGTAATCTACACTAATAATATAAAGAGGAAAGATTTGTTTGTTTGTTTGTATTGAATAGGCTCCGAAACTACTGGACCGATCTGAATAATTCTTTACATTATCCGTGATGAGATGAGCATAGGCTATTAAAAAAACGGCCAAGTATATGTCGGGAAAAAATTGCAACGCATGCCACGAAACAGCTAGTAAATAATAATTAATAATAGAGTAATTGTGTTTATGGGCCGATTGCATTTGTCGGCCAATATGGCCAATACTAACCAATCTGCTAACACATAGGTTCTCAAACTTATTTCGCCCACCGCCCACTTTGAGCAAAATTTTTTTTCTAGCGCCCCCCAAATTGTTTCGCACTACAACTTCGTAAAAGTTCTTCCTTTTTAAAACTATATTTTTTAATCTATCCTCGTCCCGAGGGGACCGCCTAAATGCCCCCTAATTTTCTACTGCCCCCCTAAAAGCCTCCAATGCCCACAAGGGGGCGTTATCGCCTACTTTGAGAAAGGGTGTGCTAACAGGCCTGTGCCCTATAGTGGGATATAATATAATACGTCAGGGTGGTCGGAAAAACAGTTTCATTACTTAAAGAGGTGATTGTACCCATGATACTGAACAACTTTCCCTAATAAACACATTTATTTTTGCGAATTTCTCCTGTTTCTTTGGAAAATAAGGCCGGTATTACAGAACGACACTCAGGTGGAGATCTCTTCTTGAGTATAGATAGAAAAGGATGCAAATACATACAATGTATACATGCATCCTTGTCTATCTTTACTTAAGAAGAGATCTCCGCTTGAGTGTCGTTCTGTAATACCGGCCTAAAAGTTATTCGGTATCATGAGATGCATCTGTCTGTGTCTCTAATGCCTTGTATACAATACAGGGTGTACACTTAAATTCGTTACATACTTAAGGGGTGCTTGAGACCATCAAATTGAATAACTTTCACTACTGAAAAAAAACGGCTGCTCCATACATTTGGGTCGAGTCGCCATTGACGTTTTCTATGGAACAGCTGTTTTCTTTTTCGTGATTTCAATGTTGGTTCAGATTGATAGTCTGGTCGTCCCCTTAAAAAACCGTCGGCATATTAAGTTATAAATAAATATCTTGGACATTGTCACACAAATTATCTAGTCACATTTAAAGTACCAGAATCTAGCCTGGACTTGTATTATGATGACTAGACAACGATATAGAATACATATATAGATACAAACATCCATGACTCGGGTACAAATATTCATATTCATCATACAAATATTTGTCCCTTACGGGATTCGAACCCGTGACCCTCGGCACAGCAGGCAGGTTCACTATCGACTGTGCTACCGGGCCGTCGATTGTGACTGTGAAGTTGGGCTCTGTAAATATTTTATGTACCATTTGCGGTGGCCACAAGGCCGTATAGCTTGAGATTGCTTACATGCTTGCATACATTTCAAACACACCAAATGCGAATCGTCAGGTCAATAACCTCTATTAACTATTGGTACAGCTACCCGTGTATAAAATAACACGAGTCAGCAACTTCTTTTGTATTTTAATCTTGATATGCAATAACTGCTAATTGCGTTTGCATACAGTCAAGATCTTTAGATACATTCTTAGTACTTAATTAACTTATCAAACTGCAGTTTGTATAATTGAGAACTTGTATCTTTAACTATACTTATAATAAATAGCGTTTGCTCGCGACTTTGTCTGCGTGGATAACACTCAAATAAACCCCTTAGTAGAGGTCGAATTTTGAAAAATCCTTAGTGCATTCCCACATCGTCCATTATTTTATGTTTCTATCTTGAGCGGTTTATGCTGTGTGCTATTTTTCAGTCGGTCAGTCAATTCGTATACAGGGTGTTAGGGTAAATAGTTGCACTACTACACCCATGATAGTCAACAACTATCTCCAAGAAACCTATAAAAATGTTGACTCTTCATACAAAAGTTCGATCAGCTGATTGCATTTAGTATGGGAAGTCCAAATTTTGTTTTAAGAATTTTCTTTATGTTTCTTAGGGAATGTTGTTCAGTATTACGGGTACAATCACCCCTTAAAGTAATGCAACTGTTGACCCTAACATAACACCCTGTAGATAGATTGTAAACTTGGCATGTCTGTGCATTAAAAATACAATAAAAAAACATTATTTTTGGGTTGCTCCCAAATTTAACACTCATCTATGCCATTTATTACAAATTGATGTACATACGGCGACAGATCAACCTACCCATAGTTGAACTCTATGTTCATGGACATAAGGTCGAACTATGGGTAGGTTGATCTGTCGCCGTGCGTACCTTGTTCATTCAAAATAATGTATCAGAATTGAGGATGATTTTTATACTTTTGTTAAATAATTTAACATCATTATTCACACATCAATATAATCGAGTACAGTACCGTATCGTATACAATATGAAATCTTGAAAGTGGCTCTGAGTGGCGTATTCAGTGTTTTATTTTGGAGTAGTCGATCTACGTAATAAAGAAAAAATTAAGATCATTTTTAACATTGTTTGTTTGTTTATTTGTGCACGTATAACTTAAAAATACGACTGCCTCTCGAGTCTCAACTGACTCCAATCAGAATGGAGTGAAAATTTAGTTTTTATTTCATCGCAATCGATGGTCCTTCTTCCCCAAAATGGACGCATAGCCATAGCCTCTTTCTATTAGATTTGGGCAGTTAGTACTAAAAAAGTCCACAATTCAAAGAATAATCTACTTAATGGCGCGTAACGAAATTTATAGATATAAACTGGCTACATTTCTTGGTATTACTGGAATTTGGCACAAAAATCTAATTTAAAAGGTTGAATGTTTCATTTGCAGTGTTTTATGGTCGAAAAACCACCTATAACTTGGCGCGTTATTCCTGAACCATTAATATGTTAAAAGTCCCCCTTCCATTAACTACACTACATCCTTGGCAGCCTCGATATGACCATTTCTGTAGGCCTACCATGAGTTTACACTGTAGTAAACTACAGTAAAACTTTCGTAGTAAACTACAGTTTTTGTATTTAATTTCGTACAGCGCTCCTATTGGTTACGTTGAGAACTAATTCTGTCATACAAAATTGGTGCCGCAACTACAGTAGTAACGTACAGTGAAAACTCATGGTAGGTCTACTGACTGGCTAAACTTTCCACGTAAGTAAGCGGTCATCATCATCACCAGCCTATATTCGTCCCGATGCAAGGCACAGGCCTACCCTCAAGGTGTATGGGCGTTCCATCCATACATTACACGATCTGATACCACCGTCTCCCTTTCATCTGCGGGGGACGAGACGCAGGCTGGGTTTCCACCCCTATGTCGTTGACCTACCAGCAATTCGCACGAAGAAGTTTGCTTCTTCTTTTATAATGCGCACGGCTAAGGAGTGGAATGCCCTGCCTGCGGACCTGTTCCCTGAGCAATACAACCTGGGCCTCTTCAAGGCGAGAGTGAATAGGCATCTTTCTAGGTAAGCATGCTACATCTTCGGCTTCATCATCACTCAACATCAGGTGAGATTGGGGTCAAATGCTTACCTATCACACATAAAAAAAAAAAATAAAAAAAAATACAGCGTAGGTGGTTGGTAGACTTCACATACGCATCAGAATTTTTTCTCCAGCGAATGCAGGCTTCTGATTATTTCCTTTACCGTTTGAGAGCAGTCGATATTACATAAGTAAGAAAAACTCATTGGTTCATGGCATGTCGTCCGTACAGATTCGAACACGGACCCCCACGATTGAGTGCCCATACCTCTCCGCAACACGCCACCGCGACGCTCAAAGTAAGCGGTCACTGTTGTCAAAATAACAGGTCTACAACACGGGCGAATTAACTTGGCACCTGGCTCGCACGTGGCTCGGAATTCGACACCCCTCCTGCTACCCCCCGCGGGACCCCGCGCCGTCGCCGTGCGAGGCCGTAGCATAGCATCTCAGTTACCGTTGCACGTGTCCCTGCGCTTTAGCATATTCTTTCCGAGTTTTTTATTCCGAGGCACGTGCGAGCCAGGTGTCAAGTTAATTCGCACGGGTTTTACATTATCATAAACTTTACACCCCAAATAAATTATTTTCTCTATTCTATTCTATTCTACCTCTATATGGAATGTAATCTTGAAATTATCTCATTCTTCAAGTCACAAGTTTATTCATTCGACTAATTATAATGAGTCTTTTGTCAGACTGCAGTTACGATATAAATTCAAAGTATTCAAACAGTTGATTGTTTACTCAAAACATAATAACAATGAGAACTGAATGGATGAGTCCGCATTGCGTTGAGATAACGAAAAGCATTGTTGTGGGCAGGGCCGCAGTAAGAGGGCCACGGGGTCCTAAAAATTAATTTAAGAAGTTTGACGTATCTTTATCTCCGTCACTCGCGTTTGACAGCTGCGACAGGTACCTACGGCGCCACACGATACAGGCTGTCTTGCATTGGCATAAGGTGCGTTTTAGTTTATAGTTCGTCAAGGTTGACTGGAAAATCGCGCGAAATCGGGAGAGTGAAGTATCTGTTACGTTAGTAACTATTAAATAATCTGTGCTATCTTTTTGTGTAGTTTTCTGCAAAGTGACCATACCATGCTCCCCATGAGGTGACTATTGTATTTATACGTGTCAATCTGTCAATTCAAGTATCAGCACTTAATCCATATAAGAAACTAAACAAATTCATACAAATATACAGTAAAAAAAATTCAAAAAGTAAATTGTTCTGACATATTTTATACGCTGGCCAGCAACAGCCCTGTCGTCAATCGAAGAAAAAATCTGTGTGTGAAAGCATGTTTTGTTTTTGTAAATGTTTCGTATATCGTTGGTGATTTTCTTTGATCTATTAATAACATCGCACGTTGTTTATGCGGGTTTATTCGCAGCCCATTTGGATTCTATTTTCGTACGGTTTCGTTGGATTTAGTTCTTCAAAGATCTAAGACCCAGCATCAATTTCCTTTATTTATTTGATTTGCATCAGTCAGTATCGTCAGGCATCACTTATATCGAGATTCGATTCAATTGAACTAGGATACAGAAGCATGGAGGGCTCAGACGTCGAAAAAGAATTTGTGGATTAATGTGGCGGTGAACGAGATACGTGGATAGACGAACAGACGGCAGGTGGAGTACCTTGAACGAATGGTGGCCTAGATCAGGCAAGAGATAAGTTGTCCGTCCTGCAGCCAGATCTGTTGACATCTCGAAGGCTGGAACTGCTTGGATGCGATTAGCAAACGCCTGGAAATATGGCACGATGAGGAAGTTTATGCTAGAGGGTGGATTTTGAAGACAATAGTATATCTCAGGTAGATATGTTTTGTGGTATCCAGTGAGTGATGACGTCAAGCAGCCTTGTGAGATTTTTCGAGCTGAAGATACGATCGTACCTCTTGGCAATTAGGGCCTCAACTCTAACCTCCCCAACTACGTCCCTGCGTCATCTATCTATGCCGCGAGATATCCATGACAATGCACAGCTCTGGGAAAGACGTTTCGCGCGTTTTTGCTCTGTAAGATAATGCCAGGAGTCATTGTGTCGTGTGAAGTGAGAAACAACCGCGCCATATTATTGTTTTTGTTATAGTCTGCGGTTTCTAGTTCGCTAACGAATGCGCGCGTTTTATAGTTGGGTTTGGTGGGTTGCTTAATTTTGGAAGCTGTATACGAATTCGTTTATTGGTATTCGAATGGAATCTTAACTGAATATTTCCAATCTTGTATAGAAGCACACAAGCCCATCTCGATCGTTGCCACTTCAAGGCACAGGCCGACCCTCATATACATAATGCCCGGATTGTGAGAGTAAGGGCATTGCTCATTTATCCTTGATTAACCCGTCCTTTCCTCTGTGTTTGTCACGGATCCATGCAATAACAATTCTGTTGAGTCTGGAATGTCAACATACGAGAGGTAAACATCTCCAGCGTCCAGCGACTGAAAGCGCAGCGCGGGTAGGTGTCCCCACAAGGTGGACCGACGACCTGGTGAAGGTGGCGGGCACTCGTTGGATGAGGGCATGGCTGGACCGGTCGTTGTAGTTATCCTTGGGGGAGGCATTATGTTCAGCAGTGCACGTTTAATTTTAAAATCGCTTAATATGCTGACAGTTTTATAATATTATAGTTGGCAGTATCCACCCTTGCCATCCAAGCCCATGCTCATAACAGTGGGCTTTAGCACTCTTATAAAGAAGTTTCCTGACGCAAGATCTAGGCGCCAAATAGTGACGAAAAATTTAATAACAATACCGACCTCTAGACCACGCCACGTTATGACTAAGTGAGCTTTCTTTGCCAAGGCAGAGATACGAAAGAATGCGTAGTCCCATTAAAATTTACGTAAAGCGTTGGACAGTGGCCAACCAGAGCGGTTATGAAACGAAAGACGCAGAAATAGCGCAGTGTACAAGTGGAGTGTGCATTAGGGTAGTGCAGTTCTTTGCTTGCTACTTTGGCACATATGTATTTGGTTTGCTATTTTGGACTGTATTTGAGCGTACGTAGGCCTCGCCACAACGACAGGTCGTGCGCTGCCGTCATCCAACGGGTTCCCGCCGCCTTCACCAGGTCGTCATTCCACCTTGTGGAGGACCTTCCTACGCTGCGCTTTCCGGTACGCGGTCGCCATTCGTCAACTCTCGGGAGAGGCCTATGTTCAGCACGTGGACGTCTATCGACTGAGATGACGATGGTTTGAGTACGTGGACCATTTTGATGTATACAGTACAGGGTGAAATTGATATCATTAGCATCCTTTTAAACTAAGAGTCTGCCCATCAAACTGAACAACTTTTACTATGGTAGCAAACCGATCGGAGCAACAAAAAATCCGCTCTTTCATACTAAACTGCAATGCGTACTCGACTCAAATGTATGCAACAGCAGATTTTTTTGTTGCTCCGATCGGTTTGCTCCCATAGTAAAAGTTGTTCAGTTTGATGGGCAGACTCTTAGTTGAAAAGGATGCTAATGATATCAATTTCACCCTGTATATAAAAGGATCAAAATAACATAAAATATTGAACAAATGACAGGATTATGAAACAATTGGAGATAAGCTTCAGGAGCATAGGCTTAGGTGGTTTGGACACGTGAAACGAAAGCCGTATGTAGGAAATATGGCACTGCAACTGTAGATTCCAGGACAGAGACCAAGAGGACGTCCGAAGACTAGATGGATGAACACAGTTCGTAGTGATATGACCGAGTGCAATGTCTCCGAAGACGACGTCGGAAATAGGGCAAGGTGGAGAGAACAGACACGGAAGGCTGACCCCACCACCATATGGGATTAAAAGCCAGGAAGAGAGAAGAGAGAGAGAGACAGGAGTATGAAACGACTTAGAAGTATTTGGATAAGAAGCCAGTTGAGGCTTGACTAGATCAATGCTCGTGACCTATTTGAAGTGTAGCTACTGAATAAATACTGCGTACAATAAGTTTAACTTCCATACAATGTGTACTTCAGTTGATAAATACGACCGACTCCCTCTTTCTTTTGTTCTTGAAGAGACTTATGCTTTCAAAGGACGAATACAGGCTGATGATGACATATAAACATTAACCGCCCATTTTATTACTCAGAACAAACTAATCTATGCTAATGATTTATTTGAATGAACAGTTGTGATGTGACATTACGACGCAGATTGTAGTAAAAACATGAGTAAAGCGACAAAGTAATACGAAACTAAAAAGTCTGTTGCAATAACCACATTGGTTGCACAATAAAACTGTGTAAACATTCATACTTTATCAACAATTTGTATTTGCTGTAGTTATGTCTGTGGTGACGTCATGCGATAAGGAGAACGCGTGGCGTATGAATCTATATTTAGTTCGTTGATAAAGATCTTGGGCTTACGGCGTAGGTTTGAAAATGCTTTATTTCGAGGGAATTTGTTTCTGGAAGAACGTCTTCACAAGTGCTGTCCAGTTTTAGAATAGCACCAAGCCAGACCGGTGTCGTATGATGTGACAAATGCGATGTTTTGGCAGTTAAACGCATGTGCCTCCTCGTAAATGGATATACAAAACGGGGGGATATTAGGTTTCTGCCCCTGAATCATCGCCGGATCATTTCGTGCACAGAACATAGACTTATCAGGGCCCCTAGACAAAGTACTTTCGATAAGCGTTAACGACAGTAGACGACGTAAAAAATGTATGGACTTGGCGTATGGTGACGAAAGCTAACATCAAAAAAGTTTCGATCGCCAATGTCAAATCCATACATTCTGTCATTTCTACTAGCGTCTACGCTAATAGAAATGTTACTTTGTCTATAGGCCCAGACGAAGTTTCCGTACGCTATCGCCTCATCAATACATTGCTACCACAAGCTGTTCTCTTTGAAATAGTTAACTAAAACCAGCGGTGTACTTCACGCAAGCACGTGCAGAGAAGTCGGTCGAATCACGTTTGTTTGTGCCACCACGTGCCCGAAAGCGGACGCTTAATAATAATAAAAAAATAAACAATGTAGAATGTGAACGCAGCCGCTACACCCCCCTCGCAACCTTGGCCTTCCCCTTCCCCTCTGACATCTGTCAGTGACTCGCGAAGGAATTTCTAAAATAATGTCGGTGAATAACTTTGTGCTATTCGATTTGGGATATGTTGCGAGAAGAAGATTCGGAAGGGTTGGGTTTTGCTTTTTTCAGGTTTTAGCTGCTATATAGATTTATTTTGTATGTATTTGTAGTTTCCCTAGCGTTTCTATAGCTGATAATAATGGCGAAGAAATTATGTTTTATCAGTTTTATATTTAACAAAATATTACCCACTAGTTGTTTCCCGCAACTTCTTCTGCGTATAATTTTCTTTCCTCAGGGATCAAGATTTGTCTGTAAATAAAATTTCATCAAAATTGGTTCACCGGTTTCGCTGTAAAAACGTAATAGACAGACAGAGAGACTTGCATTTATAATATTAGTGTGGAAGTATGGATTATTTAATTAGCATAATATGCTTATGCCCACGACTATATTCGCCGAAGGAGTAATTAGAGATACTCTAAATATACCATGTTCAGAAGATTCACATTTTATTACCAAGAGTGCGATTTTTGAAACTCACACATTGAACTCAGCAGTTGAAAATGTCAAAATTATTATGGAGATAAGCATCTTTCTACTGCTGATTTTTTTATTTTATTTCTAGTATGATTTTTGAAAGTCTTCAAAAATCATACTCCAGACACAGAGTATCTATGCTCCAGGAGTGCGATTTTTGAAAGTAAAATCAGCAGTAGAAAGATGCATAAATCTTCATAGTCATTTTGACACACTCTTTGTCTGTGTGTGGTGAGACTGCAACTGTGAGCAAAGACTGTGAGCGAGGAAAAAATCGCTAGCTCTTGATGTTTTTCAATCAATCAATCATTTATTTGTCGAAAGTAGGTTTAGTAATTATTACATTGATCTTAAACATTAACATAAGGTATCTCCACTTTCAGTCACAATATCATGACATACAAATATTTCTTATCCTAGGGTACAATAATAGATTTTGCCTCGCTACATCACACAGCTTTGGTGGAAAGTCAGCCTAAAAGTGCCATTACACTCTTAATACATCAGGACCGATTTCGGCACACATTGCTTAATTTATTCTCTCTATTTTTAATATGTAGCGATCAAAGCAAGCCATGTCCAAATCGGGCCTGATTTATTGGGAAATGTAATCGCACCTTTATTCCACACAAGTGTTAAATTTATTACAGTAATAGAGCAAACAGTGTGCGAGACAGTACCGGCTAGACGGTTAACAAAAATACATTTCAAGGGTAGCTTCCATTTACGCAATTACCCATTCCCTACCCAAGAGAGCTCAACTTTGAAAACCCAGAGGGGCTGAAAATTTCTCAGAAACACTGATGAAGTAAAGTTGATAGATTTATAAAAACGCGCTTAGCATTGGGTATGCCAGGTTTGGGGGATCCTGATGAACTGATGAGATTCACAGGAATCCCCTGGGGGACCTGAATCGTGCTAGGGGATCCTGATCGCCGAACCCGTTCATAATATCGCGACTTCTTTCTTTTGAGTTGACTTTAAAAAAGTATCATATGTGTTAATCCATAATACATTCTATGTGTGTGCCAAATATCATCCAAATCCGTTCAGCCGTTTATGCTTGATTGAGTCACAAACATCATCACAAACTTTTAAGTATGAAATAGGATTAGTAGGGGATACAGGGAAGCTCAGCGTGGGGTTCACACGGTGGACCGACGACCTGGTGAAGGCGGCGGGAACCCGTTGGATGAGGGCAGCGCAGGACCGGTCGTTATGGCGATCCTTGGGGGAGGCCTATGTCCAGCAGTGGACGGCCATCGGCTGAGATGATGATGATAAAAAGGATCTTGTATACAGGGTGTTTGTTCTGCTATTTTTGTCAGATATGTCTAATAATAATTGATGTAGGTAACTCATTTCCCCACCTACTGCTTGTTTAGTAACAAGGTTATAATATACGATATATGTACCTAACCACCTGCGCCTTATAGAGTCCACTGGTGATAAGAGGGCTGGCAGTTACCTTCGTCAGCGTATAAGCTTGGCGATTCAAAGGGGGAATGCTGCCAGCGATCTAGGGACCGTCCCGCAGGGAGAGGCTTTGGAGGAGGTTTATAGATTGTAGGTATAGAAATTGACGAAGCTTGTTGCAGATATATGGGATGTATTTATTGACGAAGCCTGTTGTGGATGTGAGTGGTGTACCTAACTAATTATTTTCCATAATATATCCTTCGGCCCGACCTAGGCATAACATTTCGGTAAGTCTAGGTGACTTCCTACGACTTTGAAACGTCCCCGGCGTATAGTCGCTTTGCTCAGTCAAGCTCAAAGGGCATGAGCATGAATATGTTTACTCTCTGGAGATCTATGCTAAATTACTACACTTTACAAGGTTACGTTTCGTAAACAGACATATTAATCTAAAGACGAAATATGTGAACGTTTCTGCGAATTAAAATGTACCAAAAGATAGTAACTTATTATTAATCTGCGTCCAAAGGTATACTAATGTATATGGGTCCTGTGATTTCTGTTTTTATGTACGACTAGGGTTGCCAGGGCCATATTTAATAAACATGACAAGTCGAGTTATTTTTCAAATACCGACACTCGATTTTTGTATGGACTGGATTGACATCTGACGTTCTTGACGATCTATGTTTACATCTAGGTTTTTTGGCCAAGAAATAAGTCTACTTGTCACGTTAAGGGCTGTTCCACACTAAATTTCCATACAGTCCGGCACGGCTGCGGAACGGTAGCGGCAGTGTGACACCTAGTTTACAACTACTGCCGGCCGGCCCGCAGCTGGCCTGCAGCCGCACTCTGTGTGGCTCAGCCTTAAATCTCACGTTATCCCCGGATACTTGCTTGACAATTTCCAAGATATTTATTTATTTCGAAGAAGATGATAATGAAACTAACCCATCACTTAACCTGTTCCAGGGATGGAAGTTACACCCGAGGCGGAGGAGCCGTGGGCGAGTACCGGGCGAGCGGCGCGCGCATGTCACTTCTCAACACGGCGTACCTCCCTCCCCCCGCCCCGCCGGCCCACCACCCCCCGCCGGCGGACCCTCCCCCCTACAAGAAGATACGCATCACCGGCGACAGGCCCGTCACCCACCATCAGCAGCTTAGGGTTGATACTAGGGTAAGATTCTCCATCTTCGTCCCCCTCCATCGTTCCCACTGCTGGGGCATAGTACCTACCAATACCAACATATGTACAAGGGCGTTAGTCCACCACGCGCGCCACTGGATTTCAGATCCGAAGCCAATGGCATAGCGTTGGCCTATTGTCAGAGCGAACTTTCGGTTTCAGCAAGTTTCGGCACAAAAGACATTGCCCAATCCCGTTTCGCCTAAAAAACTGGTAAATTGGTATTTTATAAGAAATGCCATGGTAGAAAAGGATAATTTCCATTTCCTTGGGAAGTATGATATTCCTCCTATTTTTTGTATAATTTTAGCTAGACTACTTTTAGACTACTTACTGCTAGACGCTATGTTCGGCTATTCGGAAAACATCGTGTATTCGTGTAGAAACCTGCATGCGCTAAAGAAGAAATACATATGCGTGTTTGAGGTTTGGGCGCGCGTGGTAGACTATCACCCCATCTGGTATTGAGTAGATCCTTAAGGACAGACCTCAGCCACAGAATCGATAATAAATTATATAGTACTACATACAGAATAGCCACTCCCAGCCCCTCTCCGACTTCAGATACCGCACCTCACCCCGCATTTTCTGGGGACACTTTAAAGGAGCCAAGTAAGAAGCACATAAACGCAGGGTCGTCTTAACCATATTGGGCGCCGGGGTGCAAAAATTTGCCTGCGCCCCCTACACAACAAAAAAAAAACATAATTTCTGTATGTTCCTTTTTTTTACAAGCTAAATAACTTGTTAAAAAACTAGCATTTAGGTGCTGACGACCTACGTCATAGGTCAGCAACTAAAGGCCCGCAGTGCGCACGACTCGCTCGGTGAGTCAGGATTGAATCGCATTTCACAGTGTTAGCACTGCGGGAGTATCATTGTTTTGGGCGTAGCAGCAGTGAAAGTGCTAGCAGATTATTCGTGTTATGTATATAAGGTCTAACAATATTAGCTAAAACTATTTTAAGGGGATGACCAGACCATCAAACTGAACAAGTTCTGTGGGACCAATATCGAAGTCTGATCATGTCTTAAAATAGTTTCAGCAAATTTTGTTAGACCTTATACATATAAGGCAATCGGCTTGCGCCCCTTAGGTCCCTGCGCCCGGGTGCCACGTACCCCTTGCACCGCCGAGTAAAGACGGCCCTGTAATAGTGGCCCTGAGATAGTTTTAGCAGCAGTAATAATAGTAAATGTTTGTGTACATTGCAGGAGCCGGTGAACTCGTACAACACGGTGGAGGTTCTGTCCCCCAACCCCCCCTCGGAGCCCACCATCGAGGACCAGAGCTTTAGGACCACCAAGGATGAGTTGCTGCAACAGATATCGAAGGTACATCAATATACAAGCCACTTAAGGCTCCTAGCACGAGACTTAACAGCAGCCTTTCTTCTTTTCTTGTCAATAGTTCTTCAGGGGTGTTTTTATATTTTACTGGCCAGATTTTCGGCTAGCCTGATAGCGTCAGGTGTACCTCTATTTAAATCCTCTCTCGTACAGATGTTTGGGCACAACAGGCATTCTAGCAGATGACCCATCGACTGGATAGGTTCGCCGCAATCACATTGTGTTAGGCCATAACTATGATTCCTCTGCCCGCACGCGACGCGCTTTCACTGCATGGAAAATGACCTCTTCCCGCACCTTACAGTCGCGCTTGCCGCGATGGGAAAAGGCTGAGTCGCGCGTACTAGAGAAATCATGCTATAGGGTCTGGAATGCAAGCTAAACAAGCATCTACACAGAATGGGCCCCAACTGATACGACTTGCAATCGCATAATATTCACACAACACGACCGTTAACACGATAACAAAACATCGTTAGAGACAGACGGAGACATCCTCTGACAACTTCTGTCAACTCCTTTTTCTTCTGGCGTCTACAGACGCTAATTATCACCGATCCCTGCTACCCAATCCTGGCGTAGCCCCAATAATGTCCTATGCCGAGGTGCGTACCCATTACCGCGGGCCGCGACCCCTCTGTCGCCCTCGATGACGTATTGTTATTGAAGACATGAAAGGTACCTAACAGAGGTACCTAACAGCTATAAGAGATAAGTGTACTTTTTGCAACCATCAGCAGCAAGGCTGGTTGGTTCAGTGTTTATGGGGTGTAGAGCATCTCTGTGATGGGGATGGACCAGGTCTGCCTGCATAACTCCAGTCGGTTTAGGAGTTACTGATGATTAAAGGTCTGTAAAAAATTAACGATCAGCTGCACGGCTGATCGTATGATATTGTTGTATTATGAAATGTAGCTATGTAAACAGTACAAAAACTGTCAAGTTCTGTCAGTCGGTTTAGGAGATACAGCCAGTCAAACGTTCACATAGCTACAGTGCATACTACAACAATAACAATACGATCAAACTTGCAGCTGATCGTAAATTTTTTACAGACCTTTAATCAACAGTAACTCCTATACCGACTGGAGTTATGCAGGCAGACCTGGTCCATCCCCATCACAGAGATGCTCTACACCCCATAAACACTGAATCAGCCTTGCTGCTGATGGTTGCACAAAGTACACTTATCTCTCGGAATATTATGTTTTGGTGGTATCAAAAATTCTGAGCACCTCGAAATTGGAATGCGGTCGTAAGATAACATTTTCCAGCCCACATCCAACTTGCTTTTCTTTAAAATATTCCTCTTTTATTTTAAAATAGAAAAGAACGAAACAGAATACATTTAAAAGTGTCACTTTGACTCTTTTGTACAACGAAACGTGACCAACTTGAATTAGTTAACCTACTGAATGACATGTATTATTTCATACTAAATGCCTTTACTATTGAAAATACTTTGTAAAATGTAAGTAACGGTTTGGTTGCACTATATTTGCATACCAGTATCATACACAATTGTTTTTATGTACGATGTTTATGGCGTATCCGTGAGAGGCTTTTGCCTTGCCCTGGAATTCTACAGGCTATAACTTACTTAATAATATGGTGCCATGTGGTTTTCGGTTGAAAGTATGCTGATTTTGTCTCCCATTTACCCCCTGTGGCCACTACACTACACTACAGCAAAACAATATACTCGTATCGCCTCTGCCATATCCCTATGTTTTGTTTGTTCTCGCTAAATTAATTACTATAAGAGATAGGAGCCTTCGAAATATTTCGAAAATGACGAAAAATTTGTCAATTATACCGCTGTTCACTGTTTAGACCTGCAGCAAGCGAATTTGACAAATATAAACAAAAAAGGAAAACATACAGATATAGCCAATGTCTCTCTCATATTATTCTTGAAAGAATGATTAAAATCGGTTTAGTTTTTGAGGAGGAAACACAAACGAAACCGTGATAATGGTTAAGAGCATTGGGCTGTCGACACGGAGGTCGTGGGTTCGATTCCCACGGGGGACACCCAGTGATATGTCACTTTGTGCGTTTTTTCCCAGTTGATTAGGACATTGCAGGCTGAATCACCTGATTGTTTGAAAAAAAAAATGATTGCGTGCTTCGGGTGGCACGTTAAGCCGTTGGTCCCGGCTACTATCTCTGGTGGTAGTAGTCGTTACATAAAAACCACGTCAGAGGCCGTAAGGCGGTCTGAAAAAACTCTTGACACTAGGGCTCTGCCCACACGATAAGAAATAAATATTGTTTTTAACGAACATTTTTCATTCACCAGGTTGACCGTGAGATGGCCCTCTCAGAGGCGACCCTCTCGAAGTTAAAAAAGAAGCAAGAGGAGCTAGAACAGACCGCCTCGAAGCCTGCCAGGGCCGAGGAACCGGAGGAGGCTGTGCCGAGGCACAGAAGTCTGGCGCAGTGCGTCTACGCAGACAACAGGAAAAAGGTACAGGTTAATATTGCAATTTGGTATCTTTTTTATTATTATTATTAGTCTGTAGTTAGGTTAAGGCAAAGAAAGGTCAGAAAAGACGGCGACGACGGCTGTCTTTATAGATTCGATTGTATTTGTACTATTTGTGATCATCTTAAATTGGAGTACCTTTTTGAGTTAAGGCTGCACCGAGCCTATTGTGCTGCCCCCAATCGTATTTTTTTCATTTCTTAACAATTAAACAATATTTCCAAAAAACAAGAATGTCACATTGTAGTCGTTGCTGATTTTCAATTTATCGGGTCACTACGGATTTGTTTTTTTAACGTTTGTAGTTATTATCTTTAAAACCGCCAAAAGTGGCCACTTTTGACGTAGTTTTAACGATAATAGCTGCGAGCATAAAACATAATAATCCGTTATGTTGCGATAAATTGAAAGGCAATCAGGACTACAATGTGACATTCTTGTTTTTTGGAAATGTTGTTTAATTGTTTAGGAATAAAAAAAATACGATTGGGGGCAGCACAATAGGCTCGGTAGGCTCTTAATGTTTGTGGGTATGTACGTTTAGCATCTTGTTTAGTAAAACGTAGGCTACCTATATAAAGTTTGCCTCAAAAAAAAATTACACCACTGGCTTTTCGGTGAAGGAAAACATCGTGAGGAAAGCTGCATGCGTTAATTTCGAGGCATGTATTGTACCCACTGTCCATTACAAGTGGCGACGGGCTCACTCCCCATCACACTAGACAGTTTCGGTACTACTAGTGAAACGTGGATGTTCTGAAGATTCAGAATATCTCAGACTACCCCCTCGGGGAATATAGTCGTGAGCATATGCTTATGCTATCTATTTATCATATACAGGGTGTAAAATTAAATAGGACACTTACACTTATTTAAAGGGGTGCTTCAGACCATCAAACTGAACAACTTTATCTACGGGACCTACACTGAAATCGCGAAAAAAAAATCTGCTGTCCCATACATTTCATTCGAGTTATGTTTGTAGTTTTGTATGGGACAACGGAATTTTTTGTCGCGATTTCAGTGTTGGTCCCATAAAGAAAGTTGTTCAGTTTCATGGACTGAAGCACCCCATTAATTAAGTGTCCTATTTAAATTTACACCCTGTAATGGAGCTTTGTCTCTAGTGGGGTGTTTGCTCAAGTTATATAGATCTTACGAAACCCCAGCTAAAACGTAAAAGCAAAATAAATTGACTTCACCGCCCCTCACCCCCAGGCATCGTCAGCGCACGGCCTCCTCGCGCACCTCGGGCCCCCCGTCCTCTACCCGCTGTACAACCAGCCCCAGGACACGGAGGTCTACCACGAGAACATCAGGAAGCACAGGACCTTCAGGAAACGGCTCGCCGAACATATAAGAAGGCTCAAGCTTGAAGCTGAAAAGGTATGTAATATGATTTAGGGTTACGACAGATTGATCGACGGTTTGCCCATACAAAGAGCACGATTAGTACGGGACATCGTTCGCCACGCGTTCGCAAGCGTACGGCGTCCCATACAAATTTTGTGCTTTTTGTATCGATCAATGTGTCGAAACCATAAAGTAACGGACCAGTGATTCCAATCGTAGATTCTTTTTTATCGGTGAAGCCCTACCCACCACTGTAACTCCTGTAAACCAGCGGCCGTAGCATGGCAGCTTGATATACTCTCTTTCAATTTGCGCGCGAACGAACGAGACAAAAGGCGTGATATAGCCTTATCGCGCGCATCATGCTACGGCGGCTGGACCAACAGTGGCGCCCACTCGCAAAACTAGACAAAGCAGTCTAGCCCGGGGAAGACTCTTATCTGTGTTGGAACCCGCAGAGAATGTAATCAAAGAAGTAGGAGAAACAAAAATCTGACTTCCGTCCATTCCACACAGCAATAGAAAAGCATGGCTGATTAAGTAAGCTTACTCCATGGATTATTTATGGCAAGACTCTACTGCGCAAGCAGCAATATTAGTAGCAAAACAAAAGAGAGGACCATAACTCTACCTTGCCCATTATTATTGTCGGGAGTAGTTGGTATCCCTCGTCTATCAATATTTGACCAAGATAGCAGACTTTCCCCTTCCTTCCTCGTGGTCAAACTTAGTAGTCAAACTGATTTGACCATGAGGAATTTTAACATTCTTCGTTGTCAAACTATCTAATTTATTAAACAATTACACCCTGTGTAATAATCTAAACTATTATAAAACTGTAACAGAAGTGTGTCTGTACATTGAAGATATTTACAAAAAAAAGATTACGATATGGTTTTTAGGCTTCGCTGATTCCAAATCACAAATTTTTGGACTTTTTGTCTGTTTGTTTGTTTGGGTGTTTGTTTGTTCGAGTATCACGCAAAAACTACTGAACCGATTTTGATGAAACTTTTTTTGTTTGATAGCTTATCATCTGACTTAAAATCTGGAATATAATTTATGCGGACGAAGTCGCGGGTAAAAGCTCGTCTTGAAATAAAATTGTACTGTTAAAGCCAAAAGTTTTGTTAACGTAATTGGCTACTTGACAACTAGTCAAATCAGCTACTCTTTATCGGACGTCAAAACATGCGCTTTGTATGAAGATTTGTACTAAATATTGAGTTGTGACGTCATCAACATTTTCATTACTTTTTATAGTTTATCTTGTTATTAAAAATAGTATTCAAGCTAAAAACTCAATGAAAATGGGAGTTTAGCGTTATTTTCTAACCCTTTTTTTATTCAGTAGATAAAAATAAAATATATTGAATGTAGTCAAATACCCAATTTATTTAAAAAGTAACCTACACCTATATCGCCATGTATAAATTCCATTTGACATTTTATTATGAATTCGTTTCGTACACAGGGTGTAGTTGTTTAATAAATTAGATAGTTTGACAACGAAGAATGTTAAAATTCCTCGTGGTCAAATCAGTTTGACTACTAAGTTTGACCACGAGGTAGGAAGGGACTTTCCTCCTGTTAATGGTTTGCAAAAGCTCCCTAGAGCTTCTTGACTTGTCATTGAACTTAATTGATAACTTCGTGAACCCAACTAATGCGCAGCATTCTGTGGTAAAACCACATTTCTATTGTCTCTAGTTTCTAGCGAGTAGCTTCTTTGACATTAGAATACTACGGCATACGTTAAAATTTATGTTGTTTGTATTGTCACTCCGCACTCAGTATAATAACGCGTTCAGAGTGCTGTTGCGGCTGCCGCGCGCCTGCAGCGCGTCGGGCATGTTCGCGGATGCACACGTAGACGGCTTCCAAGCGATACTACGGAAGCGAGGCGCCGCGACGCTCCGCAGAGTGCGCGACAGCACCAACAGTATTCTGTCTGTAGCAGCGAGTAGGTGGGACAGTCGCTTTATCAAGCACTGGGCCACTCTGCATTTAAGTGTCTGTACTAACGTAGTTATTTAAGTGTTGCGTCGTTACTAACAAACTTAAATTAAATTAAATTAAATTAAATGAATGTTATGAATTGTTAAATTGTAATTGTATTGTAATTTATTATTATGAAATGTGTAATTTTTAATTTTTAATTTTTATTGTAAATGTAAAGTGTAAAATGTAATATGGATCAAGTAATCCGAAATAAAAATTATTTTATTTTATTTTATTTATTTATTATTTATTGCAGAGAGAGGACGCGCTAGCGGAGGCGTACAGCAGACGAGCGGCGGAGTGGTTGCGGCGAGTCGAGCGGCTCGAGCAGGGTCAGAAGCGGAAAGCCAAGGACGCCAGGAACAGAGAGTTCTTCGAAAAGGTTACTACACTGTTTTCTTCTAGTTCCAATACGATAGTAGTTCCGGTAGTAGACTTGACTTTCAAGGTCGCAGCCCAAAGTAGGGATGTCGTACATACATACATAGATATTATATGCTCACGCAGGCAGAGACAATGATCGCCATATGCCGTAGCATAATGTTGAGAAGATTCAGACACGTTTCTCTCGTGTCCTCAAAGTTAATAAAGTCTCTTCATACATGCTACATCTGATAAGAAATACTGAACAGATTTTGATGCGCTTTGACACTGTCTTTTACCCCATTCCTTTATTTGATAGGTAGTAATCGCCTCGCCAAGCCCTCATCAGTTCCTCACAATATTTTCCTTCACCGAATATACAGTGGTGTTACATCCGCACGCAAGAGCGGTACGCCACCACAGCGTCGTTTTACGCATTGGTCGCTGCGTAAATTCCTAAAAACTCATTGGTCAGTCCGATCCAGGTTGAAATCAAACCGCCCCGCTTTCTACACCGAAGGCGAAGTTACTAGTCAATAAGATCACTCTCGGATATTTCTTAATTCAAAGCAAAAAATCTATCATATGGCATTTTTTGTCGTCCTTCTTGGTTCCGCGAGGGTTAGATTTCGAGGTCAAGGTGTTTCAGCCAGTTTTCCGCTGCCAGGGTTAGTCTATAGAGTTATTCAATTCCACCGGGGAAACGGCGCAGAGTGTGCGCCCTCATTTAGTATTGAACCTTATCTGGCAGCACCGTATCGCCTCATTTCGTCGCTCCATCCTTTTCTGTCACTCAGGAACGTCATTCGCTACAGCAAATAAGATAGACGGAACGCGATCCCCTACCACATGGGAGAGGGTTTGGTTGGTCTGGTGCCCTGCAGTCTCACAAAGTCTAAAAAACACTACTAAACGTAATTATTCCTCCCCAGGTGTTCCCCGAATTAAGAAAGCAGCGGGAAGAGCGGGAACGGTTCAACCGACTCGGCGCCCGAGTCAAGTCCGAGGCGGAACTAGAGGAAATAGCTGACGGTCTACATGAGCAGGAGCACGAGGACAAGAAGATGAGGTCCTTGACCGTCGTACCGCCCCTCCTGAGGGACCCCTCGGACAAGCGCCCCGTCTACATCGACACCAACAGTAAGTTATTGTTTACATGAGCATGAGGATATAAGATGAGGACCCTGACCGTCGTTACCGCCCCTGTTGAGGGACCCCTCGGACAAGCGCCCCGTCTACATCGACACCAACAGTAAGTTATTGTTTACATGAGCATGAGGATATAAGATGACGTACCTGACCGTCGTACCGCTCCTCCTAAAGAACCCACACACACACACACACACACACACACACACACACACACACACACACACACGGCACACGTCAGCACACGGTGTGACCATCAGACATGTTGACAATACATGAATCCGATACCAGGATTACTCCTGCGTCAGCCACATACATACATAAGCTCACGCCATTGTCCCAAGGGGGTAGGCAGAGACCACGGACCGCCACACGCTACGACTCTGACATACCTCTTTAGCCTCATTAACATTCATACATGTTTTCATGCACTTCCGCCGATTAAGGGTGCTACGCACTTGTCCTTTTCGGAAAAGATTATTGATTTGATCGTGGTATGTTTTCCCCGGACGGCCTCTCCCGACACTTCTGCTCATCTGTGCTCGATAAATTTCATTCGTAAATCTTCTCTCATTCATTCTCTCTACGTGAACGAACCATCTAAGCATACCCCTCTCAATCCTTCTTACTACATCATCCTTCAACTTACACCATCACACTGTTCTTGATTCGATCAACCAAAGTAATACCACACATACTTCGTAAGGAGCGCATTTCAACTGCATTCACTCGACTTTCATTCATTTTATTCCACACCCAACATTCACTCCCATACATTAGAGTAGGCACCAACACAACCATTCACAATTCTTGATAATGAAGACCAGCCAGTGAGCACTAATTTGTCTGGGAACGCGTAACCCATTCCTCAGCGAGTGCAGAACGAGAATACATCTTCTTGCGCTTGCCGCGTGGTCCGGCCAGTAGAAACGTTCTGAAAGCCCCATATCTGGTCGAACAAAGCTCGTCATTTCCTTGCTAGAACAGCGAGAAATTAAGCGAGTGAAATTACGCCGCATTTTCCCGCATAGATTTTTACCATGGTACAATAATATACTCCGCCTGGTACTCTCTTCCGATCACTGACACAAGTCTCCGTCATCATACCCATGTAGGGAGTGGGCTGATAAAACACACAAGCTGGAGTGGTATAGCCTTACAGGTCTACAACACTCCAAGAAATTTATCAGCAATGCGACAGCTCGTGTCTCAAAGTTCATACTGAACAACAGCAGGAGCAAGGCTCGTGCCATCGTCGGAGCCCTCACTGGTCACTACGCCACAGGCACGATGATGCACAAGATGAAACTCACCCTGGATCCCAGCTGCCGAGCGTGCGGAGAGGATGAGGAGACCATGGAGCATATCCTGTGTGACTGTGATGTCTTGGCGGCAAAGCGCATGTGCCTCCTCGGTGATGGATATCCAAAACCGGGAGATCTAAGGCTTCTTCCCCTCAATGGTATTGCCTCCTTCATTGACCATGTATTTGAAGGGTGAAGTAAGCAAAAAAGTATTGGGGCTAACACAAAAGATCCCACTGGGTCGAAGTGTTGCTGGCTTGCCAGCCCCCACAACAAGATAAGATAAGATAAGATACCCATGTAACATGTTATGTTGAAATAAAGTGGCAATGTTTTTGTGACGTAGGTTTGTGTCACTCTGGGAAGAGAAGACCTGTTTTTTTAGAGGATTTTTACCTAGTCTAAGCTCATGCGCGTAAGTGCTATGGTATCTGCACGAACTGAGGGCCTTAATAGAAAAAGAATGCATGGTCTTACCATTCAACAAAAGGACAACACACTACCACATCACTATGACAGTTTTATGAAGATTCAGTCATAAGACTTATGAAGATAAGGTTGAGTTTAATTTGATTAGATTGTAAGGATGAATTTGGATGGCTGTGGTAGGAGAGGCAGGCCAAAGAAAAGATGGATGGATTGTATGAAGGATGATATGTGTAAGAAAGGAGTGAGCGCTGAAACGACGGCTAAGAGAGACGAATGGAAAAGGATGACATATTGCGCCGACCTCAAATAATGGGAAATGGGCACGACAATGATGTTGTTTTTTGGTCACACTAATTCTCGAACTATAGGTATAATAGTCCTCATGTGATTTCTACTGGTTCTGTGTTCTGTGGTCGCACCACGCTACGTTTTCCCAAACGTGGTCTCTTCTTCAGAACCCCTTCACTCCACTCCTAGTCTGGGCACATCTGCCATTTAAAGGAGAACACCCAATCCCCAGGGCCGGATTAAGCCATGTAGAGGCCCCTAGGCAATGCAAGTCTCGGGGCCCCCCTGCACATGGGCGTAAAAATGGTTCTTTTCCAGTGTGGTCCAGATTAGGTGGTCGCAATAAAACAGCACATATCTACTAAAATGGCGGATGCTGCAACACGATCCAAAACCTATAAGTCTGTGTAGTGTTCCATAACAAAATTGGGAAAACGGAACATTTATTGAATCACCTCGATGTCTGTCCGTCTATCTGTCTGTAACACTCTTAAACTCGTTTATCTTGGAGATAAATTTTATATATATAATATATAAAATTCTTATATTATAAGAAGCTGAAACTTCGTTTTTTATATCAATTAAAGGCCCAATTAGAAGAGTGCAGTCAAAAAAAGATTTATTATTATAATTGAGCTTAGGAGTCAAAAGTTTTTTATTCTTAAATTATCATGTGGGGTATCATTAAAGGAAACGTTATGAAAATGAAAAAAATTTTTTTTTTAATCTTTTCTTAATTTTTTATTCAATTCAAATTCAAAAACGATTTTTTTTTCTCACGAGCCGCGGGGCCCCTCGGCGGTGGTGGGCCCGTAGGCTCGTGCCTACTTTGCCTATATGGTTAATCCGGCACTGCCAATCCCGTTCGTTTCGCCTGCAAAACTGGTAAATTTAAATTTGAATTTTATAAGAAACTAGTGTTAACCCGCGACTTCGTCCGCACAAATTATATAGGTACCAGATTTTAAGTCAGATCATAAGCTATCAAATAAAAAAAGTTTCATCAAAATCTGATGAATCTGAAGTGATGCTCGTTCAAACAAACAAAGAAACACACAAACAAGCAAACAAACAGACAGACAAAAAATCCAAAAATTTGGTGATTTGGAATCAGGGACACCTAAAAACCACATTGTAACTTTTTTGTTGTTAATATCTTCAATGTACAGACACACTTCTGTTACAGTTTTATAATAGTTTAGATGCCACGATAGAAAAGGATAATTTCCATTTCATTGGGAAGCACGATATTCCTCCTATCCTGTGTATAATTTCAGCCATACGATTTGTTCTTTGATCATACACATTCGCCAGCTGCGAAACAACTCGAAAAGAATACACATTGTCACGTGGGCAATGTCTTTTATTGAATTTAAGAGCTATTCCGTTAGCCCTAGTTTTAAGTGGTCAATCTTTAAAATGCTTACCCATTTTGTTTGTGCCACAGGGCGGTGTATGGACATGGAGTCGGAGCACAAGGAGCTGCAGCTGCGAAACGTGTGGTCGCAGCAGGAGAGGGAGCTCTTCAGGGAGAAGTACCTTCAGCATCCCAAGAACTTCGGTCAGATCGCCTCCTTCCTGCCGCGGAAGAGCGTCAGGGATTGCGTTAGGTGAGATACTTACTTATATTTTCGTAACTGGTTTTTCTATTGGTTCAAAAACAACGGCTGGCTTTGAAATTTAAATTAATAAAAGCTGATTTGAAATGTGTTTAGAATTGTTCGTCTGTTCAGATGAATGCGACAGGTTCAGCGACCGGTCTTATTTCTAAAATAAAATTAAAAATGTTTATTATTACTTACTCAATATTTTATATTTTTTATTTCTGTGTTGTGATTGTGGTCTGAATGAAGCCTTAGAGGGTGAATCGGTTAAATTTGAGTCTATCAAACTTCTTTGGTACTTCCAATGGTCGATTACTCATTTCATATTTTCATCAATACCAGACAGAATATCCAAAAAACCAATTGTTTGTCGCGTAGATCTGCACAACCGCACACAAGACGTTATCCCTCTTTTTATCTACACTAGCTACAGTTGCCTCTAACCGTTATTATTTGGTTGTAAGAGCTTAGTAATGATTCCGTGCTTCGGATGGCTCGTTAAGTCGTTGGTCCCGGCTACTATCTCTGGTGGTAGTAGTCGTTACATAAAAACCACGTCATAGGCCGTAAGGCGGTCTGGAAAAACTCTGACACCAGGGCTCTGCCCACACGATAAGAAAGAAGGGCTTGGTCAGTGACCAATAGCTACCGCGACCTGGACAGATCTATTGCAGCTGCTATTCTAGCAAGTCTTCACCACTATGGCAAGTCAATCTCAATGAGCTGCCATCAAATCGACATAAATGAAGATCGAAACTAAAAGTCAAATAACTTTCTCAGATTCTACTACCTATCGAAGAAGGCGGAGAACTACAAGCAGTTGCTCCGGAAGCCTAGACAGAGGAGGCCGCCGCGCGGGCCCCGGCCTGCCCCCGAGCCCGAGCTGCCCGCCGGCGTGACCACTCGCCTGCAGCGCTCACAGGGTACGTACTGACACTAACACTAACACTAACACTAACACGTAGAGACACAACTACAAACAGTTGCTCCGGAAGCCTAGACAGAGGAGGCACGTACTGACACGTATATAGCACTACTACACACAGTGCATTTGCGACGTCGTTGCCGTGCTGTACCCATAGACAAAGTGCACACGCTTCTTATTCTACAAACGAAAACGCCGCAGCGTTATCGACGATAGAAAAACTACAGAATGCTAGATATGTCACAAATTATTGACAATCGCTAAAAGCTGAATCTGCTCTATGGTTAGCGTTCAGTTCACTCAATCATTCGCTCTTTCATATTTCCTCTTCCTCAACAAATACTAACCAATACAAACAACAGTAAATAATAAACACAATCTGTGTAATTGCTTCAGTAATGCTTCCACAATCATGGTTGTTACCTGGAGCACCGTCGGGCGGGTTATTAGATGCTTCTGTTAACAGTTGGTATCGAACTCCACCGCTAGATGGCGTAGTTCCACCTTTACACAAACGATTTGGTGTGTGGTGCGGTTTTGATTTCCAATTTTACGCATTTATATTCACGCCTATGTCATTCCATTGATTGGGGTAGGCAGAGGCAACAATACCATTCTGATAAACCTCTTTTCTATGTTCAACATCCATCAATTCGCTCGACACATTTGTAGTTTGTCAATTGAGCATACATACATACATATATGCTCACGACTATATTCCCCGAGGGGGTAGTTAGAGATATTCTGTTGTCAATTGAGCACTTTTTTAATTTAGGCTTTCTTTATTGAGAAATCTTTATTAATGTGATGAGGGCGCCACTGGACTCCGATAGCCCTCTTAAAGAACGAAGAACTGACTACCTATATAAATCAGTAGATCTGGCTTGGCAACACTGCGTAAATAACGTGTGCTATGCTTTTAGGGCTGCAGTCTCCAGGGTACGAATAGCCCTAATGATAGCCAACCTCCGATAGGAGATGGCACTACAAGAATAAGAAGAAGCTTTTTTATATACCGACTGTTTGAGGAAGAACGCGACTGTGTGAAAAAATAAATTGCCAAAATATACGATTGACTAAACAAAGTTTGGGGAAAAACGCGACTGGAAATTTTTACAGATAGGGAAAATAATTGGGTATATTATTATAGTCCAATAGATTGCATCTTCAACATGCATCAAGTAGTAGTGTGGAGGAACTGAGTGGAATAAGTAGGTATATCTCTGTGATAATTTCTCTAGTGCGAATCATGTACTGCACTCGATTGTGAACCTTATTTAGCTACCTCTTCACATTATGCGATGAGTTTAGCAAAACAAGAAGCATAGTAATGTGAACTGTATTGCGCAGGTACTACGGCCCGGTCTGTGGACAACAAGGAGCAGATAATGGAGGACGCGACGTCGGGCGCTGAGCCCGTCACCTGCATCCCCGTGCCGTCCGCTGCGCCCATCAACAACCCCAGGCGAGTCTTACACTATTTACTACATTTATTATAGCGACCCACTACGCATAGGGTCTACAAACCAGTCTTCATATGAGTGTAAATTACTATGCAACCGCTCTCTCAAGATCTTCACCCGTGTCCGTCTTGTGAGCAATGCTTAAACAATTTATATAGGGACGGATTACGCGTGTCATTCTACTAAGAAACATTTCTGCCACTTTTTGCGGGGGGCGAGGTAACATGAAATCCGCAACTTTGGATTTTATTCCCCATAACTTTAGATTCTAATTTTGAATGTTAAAAATCATGAAAAGTAGTCTCGTGTGAACCCCAAACGTTCAAAATTATTGTTTGGCTATTATGGCTGTCTCGTTTAGTGATAAGCTGCGTGATAAGGTATATAATTGGGTGTAAATGCACAAGCACAATTGTTCTTATACCGTGGCAGAAGAGGGGAAATGCTACCGCAAGGCGAGTCCCTATGAGCAATGTGAGGTGTTACGTATTGTCCATCCCTCTATACGCTTAGATCAAAGTAAAATTAATAGATAAGGCCTTACGCGAACATTTCAAACCAGAAAAATGAGGCAAAACAATTTACAGTTTTACTTCAAATATGTACCGAGATGACAGACCAAGTGCCCTAGTTTGTATGGACCAAGTGTGCTAGTTGAGTGATTCAACTTAAAGCGCTTTGGGCATTAATTTTACTTTGATCTAAGTCTGTACGGTGTCGAATCCTGGACACTCACTCAAACCATGTACAAGCGACTTGGGGCTTTTGAGATTTGGGTATACTAGAGGGTGTTGAAGATATCATGGACAGGCAGAATTAGGAATTAGCAACGAGGCGGTCCCGCAGCGGATGAACAAGAGAGTAAAAAACCATAAAAACGCGGAAACTACAGTATGTCGGTCACATTATGAGTATATTGATATATTGATTGATTTATTGATTATGAGAAGTGAAAAATGCCATCTTCTCCACATTATTCAGCAGGGGAAATTTTTAGTGAGACGCATTCGCCTGGTAGAAGGACTTCCTGGCTTAAGAACCGGTACGAATGGTTCAATATGAACACTCTCACTGTTCAGGGCTGCAGTTTCCAGAGTCCGAATAGCCCTAATGAAAGCCAATCTCCGAATACTAGATGGCACCACAAGAAGAGATCAGTGAAAACTGTATTAAAATCACTACAGCAGTTTCTGAGATAAATGTGTAATTGTAGACAGTAGTATTATCTACGATTAGTGATATTGTATTTGGCTGTTCTTGTGTTTAAATAAATCATTAATTCATTCAGATTAGCTTATACAGGCAGGCAGGACGCGACAACGAGTGCGTTGACTTTAGTATCATGTGGACATATTCTATCTGTTGTGTGCAAAATGTTATCCAAATCTGTTCAGGAGTGCGATTTTTGAATATCACACGCTCAAAGCGAGCAGTAGAAAATGACGTAAAATCGATGATTTGCCATTTTTGAATTCCACATTCTATCACTTGCAACGAGTGCTCCGAACCACTCGTATCCAATTCTACCACTCGAATGTTTGACGTTTGTAATGTTGTCAGACGTCAACAGATTTAACTTTTTTTCTACGTTCCATTATCCCGTAATTTTGGCGGTAAAGTCCGATTTGAAATGTTACTATGAAACCATTCATTCGTTCGTTCGTTCAATTGAAACGTTTTCTGTGTGAAACGAAACGGTTATTGCACATCCGGACGATTTCAAAAATAGAGTTAAACGTAACCACTCGGAATGAAAATCTCAATTCGTAGGCGAATGTCAAGTCGCTCGTATGATTTTCAAAAATAGCACTCCTGGCGTTTATGCGTGATTGATGCTATATTTGTATCTCGCGCTTTCAAATTCATAAACGAATGATGCATAATCTCCATATTTATTATGACAATTTCCGTATGCGAATTGTAATTTGTACTATTCCAAAATAGCTTTTCAGGATTTTGACTTCAGGTGAATAAAAGTCTGACCATAATAAACTTTTTACTATCATCGACTTTACATGAAATACGAGGTTATCAATTCGTCGTAAAGGTACCAATTAATTCAATCTTGAACATGGTATCTTAGGTAACAGTAAAACGGGTATTTCATCAGAAAATATAAAATTTTGCTACTCAATGTATCCCTTATAACATTATTAGTCTGTATTTACAAACCCAATTTAATTTACTCTCCCGCAAAAATATTCCACAACATCAATCGAAATAAAACATTCTAGGAAAAATACATGATAATTTTAACCGCTATATCAATGAAATACAGAGAAATCGTACGATTGCTAGCTATTTAATTACACCGTGTCAACACTGGTCCCGGTCTATGAATTATTCACCCATAGCTCGGGAGTCGGCTGCTTTTTTACTGAGACTTTTTTTTGTTTGTCCTCGTTATTTGGCTTTTAAGTTGATAAGGGGGGTTAAGTTTGTATGTTAGAGAATGGAGCTTGAAATTATGAATTATGTACACGTTCATTATCCGTAATGGGTGAGAGAGATCCTCTGGTGTAGATACATCAAATTTTACAATACAAGTAATGCCATGTTTGTGAGTCTTACCCTCAGAGGAAGGATCTCTTTATTGTAAAGCATACAGACCTGCATCAATTTACGATAATTGTTAGTCTCTTTTATCTTACGAAGTTCTTGTAACAGTAGAAGGAGACGGGACTATAAATGTTATTTATGCGGCTGTCCACTTCTTTTTTGTGCTAGTTTTTGTGAAAAGTGACCGTAAACATAAGGGCAAATGTCACTTGGTCATCTTTTGTCCATACTACTTGACACAACACACTCAAATATAAACATCAAAAAAGTGGACATTCTTGCAATAGTATGGCTCCGTCTATGCCTTTAGGTATAATCGTTTTTTTCTTACCGATGTACCTGTGTATTTGACAAATTTTAATAGCTCGCCAAATGATATTGACCAATTAGGATGTGTCACGTTCGCGCGCATATTATCCCTTGCTGCTATTTGCTAATAGTTTTTGCGCGCTTGTCACCGGCGAAGCGTCCAACAGTCTTGCTATCTATTCGACTTAATAGAGAAAGATTTTGTAGCATCCGATTTTGCACCCTTTGACCACCGCGTATGATTGATTTTAATTACTAAATGACTTCGGGTTTTGACGGGGACTCTGGTCTGGTCTTCGCAAACGAAGATTGACGTGCGGACAAATCCTGGAGTGCGATTTTTGAATCTCATTCGGTGAGTTCAGCAGTTGTAAATGTCAAAATTACGATGGAGGTATGCATCTTTCTACTAATGATTTGACTTTCAAAAATCATACTACAGGAGTGCTATTTTTGAAAGTCAAATCAGCAGTAGAAAGTTGCATATCTCCATAGTAATTTTGACATTTTCAACTGCTGAACTCAGCGCTTATACAGGCTCCAACTTAATATGCTGACGGATTTTTTGAGGGGATGATGAGACCATCAGACTGAACAACTTTCTGTATGGGACCAACATCGAAAACTCAACAAAAAAATCTGCTGATTTCAACATTGATAAAGTTCCCATAAAAGATAGTTCGTCAGTTTTATGGTCTGATCATCCCTATATGTTAAAATATGTAATTGTAATATCTATAAATGTTAAAATGTAATAATAAAAAGGCGAACGGATTCCTAAGCAAACGTTAGACTCGACGGGCAAGGAGAAATGTTTGCCCAACCACTCTCTGTTATGAGAATAATTCAATTTTTCATCCTCAGATTAATCGTTTAAAATTCATATTTTTATTTCAATTCTCTCCGGAGGAAACGGAACTTTCTTTTTTTGAAAGAAAAGTTTCTTTTCTATAATTTTTCGTTGAGACGAAGCTTCGTTGACTGTTCATTTAAGTTTTATTAAATCGTACTTATTTAATATTCTTATGAATTCTTTTTTGGAGTGCACTTTTTTGTATTGTATAATTACAGAATGGAACCGACTCTAACCTCTGTCTGTTAGCTATTTGATGAGCGATCTTTATTAAAAACTAAAATTACATTATTTCATACAAAATCTAGCTATTCCATACATTTTGATAGAGTGGACGTTTTGAAAGAATGGATTTCTTTTTCGTGATTTCGAAGTTAGCCTCATAGCACAGTATATAGTTCTACATACAGAACGGCCACTCCCCGCCCCCCTCTGACTTCAGTTACCTCACCCCCCCTCACACTCTCTGTGGTAACTTGAGGGAAGCCGAGCAAGGGAATGCAGTCAGGCGCGCGCACCCGTTGGATTTGACTACATAAAATATATAAAATTTTTCTCCACACAGTAAAAATAAACGTTGGAAAATAACGCTAAATTCACATTTTCTGTTATTCTTTAGCTTAAAAACTATTTTTAATAACAGAATGAACTGTAAAAAGTAACGAAATGTATAATGTAGTTCATACGATGCGTGTTAAGTCAACCCTACACATATGTCATGCACAATTTTCTTAAAGTGCGCATGTGCAAACGTCATCATGTCAAATCTAAAACGTTGTTTGAAGTGCCGGACCTGTGCTCATAGTGAAAGTTCTTACGTTCCAGTTTGATGACACCCCCCTAAAATGGATAACGCTTTTTAATTTACAACCTGTATATCGATCTGAACAACATACTGTTTAAAAGCAATATTTTGACTTTTCGTAACATTGACCGCGTTGGTCGAGTTTGTATGAAAAATCTATATGTTGGTTTTGAATACACCATTGTTATGATCCAAAACGTAAGCTATACAGACTTTTTATTATTGAAACCGACGACGACACAAACATGACATCCATGACCGAACCGGGATTCGAACCCGGACCTCTAGTTTGCCCTCTGTAGTGCGATTTTTGAACATCATACGAGCGACTCGGCAGTAGAAAATGTCAAAATTACTATGGAGATTATGCATCTTTCTACTGCCGATTCGCTCGTATGATATTCAAAAATCGCACTTCTGACGTGGTTAACCATGACACCAACCGGGTCGTCAAACATTTCACATTTTCCATTGAGATTATTGGTTTGAGTTCATCGCTACTTTTTATACACAAGAAATTTTTACCTTTACAGAAAAGTCAGTGATGTTACAGTAACATATCGATGTAGATGTATCGATAATATCGATATCCCCCGCCGTGCACGTCTCTCCCGACGCGGCTTGTTTAGATTTTTACGCAAACACCAACCGTCCATCTTCCTAATTGCCTTAATTAAAAACCAACCGTCGAGAAAGAGGTACACTCCGCGTAACTCCAATTAAAAACGATTTGGTTCCGCGAATTGGTTCTGTTTATATTCGATTTATTAGTCAAAAATACTGTATCACTTTCTCACATATCTGCATAACATACTTTCATGCCTGTTTGGGGTAGGCAGAGACAATAGATCGTCACCAGCTACGGTCTCAGATTTTCCTTGCATCTAAGACATTTTAGTCTTGTCGGTTTCGGTGACTCTCTTTAAATACATCGCCGAGTAAAGTTTTTTTAAGGGGATGGTCATATTATCAAACTGATCAACTTTCTCTACGGGACTAACCCTTGTTAGTTTGTTGTTTCCTTAAACCAACTCATAAAGTTATAGGTGTCTGTGTATATTGTGAATCTAACGTGAAATCGTAAATAATTTAATGAAATAGTGTTAGATTTAATGAATTTATTGGTAAAACAAATAACAGTGGGTAAGTACATAAAAAATAAATAAAAATGTTGAGAACCTAAAACTAACTTAACCTAAAATATGGTGCAGGTTTGGATAGTGTTAGTATATTTCTCAAAATAATCTACGATTTCACTTTAAATTCACAAATTATACACAGAGCTCGAATATTTAATCTGTCGATTGTGCCGATAAGTTCCCAAAAACTGTTCTATTGCCTCGCGTCACGTATCTCTTTCTATAATACAGTAGTGCTGCTAGGTACATCTCGCTCTCTCAGCTGTCAGTTCCTCTATTCCTGGTATACCTTTATGGCTGTCCCATACATTTGGGTCGAATAGGATTGCAGTTTTGCATTGGAATGGACCATCAGATTTTTTTCTGCGGTTTAAATTTTGGTCTAGTCCGATCATCCCCTTAAAAACCAGTCACCTTATTAAAAATTTCTATTAGGTCGTCTGTTTTCAACAACCCAATACCGTACAAATCAGAAACCCCCTTTCCCGTAGTCGGTGAAAACAACTGCATTCACAACACACCCCGGAATCCCAGGATGAGATTAATTTGATTGTCAGTTTACCCGCGCCGACCCGTTGTTTGCACCCCCCACCCCCCAACCCGCCCTCAACTCGCTAATTACCATCCCCCGTATTAATTGGTCAGGGGTTTTAATGATGTTCAAATAGTGACGGTTGGCTTTGCAGTTTTTGCAATATTGAGTTTTTATTCAAAATTGTGAAAAAAGAGATGAACAGGAAGCTGGAAATGTTATAAAACTGCCTATTATACGTTTTTGTTACTGTGAATAACATACATACATGCATTTTATCACGGGGGTAGGCAGACAATAAAGCAATTTGTGTAGACATAAATGAATTTGACAATTTCTGGCACAAATTTTGGGACATTTGAATTTGAAAAACTTTTATTGTGCAAACAGACAGCAATTATTTGTTAGTAATAAGTGGATTTATCTGACAGCGATATATTGGGAAAATCTCTGATTACCCCCTATCTAGGGAAATTTAGTCGTGAGCATAATTATAGGTACTTCTATGAAGAAATCGATATAAAAAAGATAACGATAAAAATCTCTAGTCAACATTACATTACTAGTTTAATTTGAATCTATTGAATTTTTGCTAAGCTCTGATGTTTATCTACTATCGTTTACTTTCGTCACACCACAAACGCCCTCAAAACAACAGATTTAATTAAAAATCAACTTAATCAATTAGCTAAAAGATTCATTATTGCATAATGCAGTACACAACCGCGGGCTAAGCGATGTAATTAAAAGTGCCGAATTCAGCTAATTATGTTTGCCTTTCGTTGTTTTACTTGCATGTACCCCATCCCGCTGAGATTGTGTTTATTACGATATTATTGGCTCACCCTTCTGCTTTTTTAGTTTTCCCATGGGTGTTTATTTAGGGGGGGAAGCCGCGTTTCTTTACTGTATTGATGTAAAGAAATTGAAATTGGTTGGTTAATTTTCTAAATTAAACGCGAGATAAAACATCTTTGTGATTGTTTATTTTGGAAATGAATTACATATCGACTTCAAAAAAATAGGAAGCCATCGATTCGGTTGTATGTTTTTTATTTTATTGTAGCAACTATCCATAACGACTGATTTTCCCTATGCCTGTCTTTAACTTTGAAATATTATACAGGGTCCTTCTTAATATGCTGACATTTTTTTAAGGGAATGATCAGACCATCAAACTGAACAACATTCTCTATGGGACCAACATTAAAATTGCGAAAAAAAACAGATATTCCATACAAAACTGCAAACCGACTCGAGCCAAATGTATGGGACAGCTGATTTTTATTTCCCGATTTCGATGTTGGTCCCATAGAGAAAGTTGTTCAGTTTGATGGTCTGATCATCCCCTTAAAAAAGTGTCAGAATATTAAGAAGGACCCCTGTACATTACCAACGCAACAATTATCATATTGGAAATAGACGCGTCGATTTTTTTATGAAAACGACAAATACATGGTCGATGAAAGTTTCCAGATTCCACATAAGACGTTAAATTCTTAGGCATCAACTAAAATACTAAAATCTAACCCTTTGTCACCAGATCGGACCTGACAAGAACGCCGCCGCTCCCGCCATCGCCGCCGCCGGCGTCGTCAGCGCCGCCGGCGCCGGTGACGTCGACGCCGAGCAGTGTGTCGGCGGGTTCGCCCGCGCCGGCGCCCACTCCTCCCTCCAGCCTGCCTTCTGATATCACGCCTATCAGCGAACCTATGACTTCTGCTGCTGTTATTGTGAGTATTACTACAAGTGATAGAAAGAAAGAAAGAAAGAAAAATTATTTATTTGATTGATTATTTGAGTGATTAAAAAGATTGTCCAGTAAATAACAAAACACCCATCCTTGTTCTAGGAATTTCTAATAGACTAACTCAAGGTGTGGATATATCTGGGAAGGGATAGAAACTAGACAAGAAACTTATACTGGTTTTAATTAAGTTCACACATAACTATCTTTTATTTATGTTGCCCGAATCATAAATGTGGTCGTAATTTTTAGGTCGAAATTTGAATGATCTTATTCCTATTCTGTGTTCTTCTTCAGGATGAAACCTCACAAAAGTCATTAAAACATTTATGTACGTTAGAAAATGTATTTTCACACCACCCGCTCGAAAATGGAACATTATATGTCATGTAACTCGAACCTAAAGCAAGTCATTATAGCCCTGGGCCTAGCCGGGCAATAATATTGTACTGAATTTCATTATAACCCGCTGGTCAATAATGAGATTTGAATATGGAACCGCATCCACAGATTATTTAATGGTTACTACGATCTTTACTTAAAATTCGTATGGAAACTTATCATGGAGACAGGCACCAAAAAGAACTTAATTCGAAATTCGAACTGGCCACCACGAGTATTGAACACAAAAAAAGAAAAAAAGGCGCGAATACTGCAAATCTCTGTACCTATTGCTACCAGTGCTACGAACAGAGTAAAAAAAAAATATTACATTTTTAACCGACTTCAAAAAAGGAGGAGGTTTCTCAATTCGACCGTATATATTTTTTCTTTCCACAACTGGAGTGCGATTTTTGAATCTCATTGGCTGAGTTCAGCAGTTGAAAATGTCAAAATTACTATGGAGATACGCATCTTTCTGCTGCTGATTTGACTTAAAAAAATGGCACTCCTGAAGTATGATTTTTGAAATTCAAATCAGCAGTAGAAAGTTGCATATCTCCATAGTAATTTTGACATTTTCAACTGCTGAACTCAGCGAATGAGTTTCAAAAATCGGTCTCCTGGTCTAATTTTTCAAATATCTACTTTCACTTTGAATTTAATAAAATAGTGTTTTCTAAATACTATTATACTATTGAACTCTAATACTTTGTTATAAACTCTAATAAAAGAATTGGTTTCTAACCATAGAGAATTTACACGCTCCCCTGGGCTTCTAACAGTATTGCTTTTTATTTTCTCGCGGAGGGTGTGAAAAGTAGAGTATGGTCCTCGGGGATAAACGTGTTTTCATCTTGGGCGAGCTTGAACCCCTTGCTTCACTCAGGATTCTAGTCTTCCCTCGTTGCGCTCGGGATTCAATATCGCGCCCGTGATGAAAGACACTGCTTTATCCCCTTGGTACATAATCTACTATTAGAATCTTCTTATCGTGTGGGCAGCAAGCCGTGGTGTCAGATTTTTCAAACCGCTTTACGGCATCTGACGAAGAAGAATCGGCATCTATTTAGAAATCATAATCACAAACTTTTGGACCAAACTACTCCGCATAGCAATCTAACTCATGCGTTAACCTATTCCATTTCTCCCAACAGACAACCTCCTCAATAACAACGGTGACGTCTTCCTCTCCGTCGTGCGTAACGACGGCGTCGATAACGCCCACGCCTACGTCGTCCGCGCCGGCACCGTCGCCGGCGTCGGCGTCGACACTCTGGGTGCAGTCGCCGGCGAGCCTCGCGCCGACCAGCGCGCCGCCGACGCCGCAGCCGGCCCAACCGCCGACCCCGACACAAACACCTACTCCTGAGGCTGGTGAGTTTATCTTGTCGTTCATTTGTTTTATATTGTAGATAGAGGAAGAGTTAAATGCTGGTTATAGTCGGCGTTATCGTTATTTAGAGAATATAAGAAAAGATACACAACATACATACATTGTATACATTGAAGAGAGACGACAGACTAGATGGCTCTTTAATATTATTCTTATATTTGATTTTTTTTTCAAGCTTTTTTTTTTCAGTGAAGCACAATTCGAATAACAGTAGATAATTCGACAGTGAATTTTATCCTAAGGTTTAAAAAATTTAAATAATTTTGTATTATTTAATTACATTGAAAAATGAAAAAAAAAATGGTATTTTAATAATTTAATTTGATTTACTAGTGTTTATTTAATTAATTACTCAGAAATATGATACAATATAATCTTGTACCGTAATAAAAAATAAAACTTAATCTGATTCAAGATTATTACCGATATTAATTACAGAATCACTGTACGTTGTATCCAATATGTCAAATATTTAAAAAAATACACAGGTAATAGAAATATTATAATCTCATTGACATTTGGAGTGTCACAAATTTTAGCACATAGGTACAAAATAATTATTTTACTTACTACCTTAACCTCGCTTAACCCGCAGAAAATAAACAGCGTTTTTAATTCTTAAATATTTATTTTAACGACACAATAATTAAATTAATTTAAAATTTTAACTTACAGCTTCGTTCACAATTTATTTAATACTGATATGTAATGATTTCACTACGACATAACATTTCACTGGCGTCCTTTGTTTTATCTTTATATACAAACTTAAAATAAAATGATCGATGATTAGTGATGATTTGAATACTTAGCAAAATACATCATTTACAAACAAAAAAAATGCATTTTCACTGCATTATAATTACGTATACAAAGAAATGAGCAATTATTATGCTTGTAAACTTTATACATTAAAATAATTTATTTCAGACAATTTATTGTTACTTATAATTGTTGTTGTTTATTTTTTTTTGTTTCAAATGTATTCTGGCGAAAATAACGTCACTCTCACTTATAAGTTTAATCTAGTAACATTTAAAAACTTTTTTCTTTTCTAAACTTCACGAATCGTCCGGCGCACTACATGTAATCAACATCTAACGCTGATTGTCAAATCTCCACCACTAACAAGTCCATCTCAATGATATTACTTGTAAATACGCTTTTTAAGTGCCAGAAGTCGATGGCTCAGGATCAGGATCAGCTTCAGTTTCACTCCTCGCCAAGGTCACACCTTCTTCTTCAGCGTGACAGCGCTTCCTATGTTTATGTACGAAATAGTACGAAGGAAATTTACAGCCACAAGTCTTGCAAGGGTAGTAATGTATCGTGGTCCTCTGGGACTTTCTGTGCCTGCACCAGTTCCTATCAGCCGAGGTCTCTTGCCATGCCGCGTTTAGGACCCTACTGAATCTGACAGGGCCATCACATGATGCTATATCCAATACTGCGTTAGAAGATGGCTTTACAGGTTCCGGAGCTTCGATTCTCTCGACGTCTAGCTCGCTGGATGTTGTGGAGCTTGGTGACGGTGGTGGTGGGGTCACAGGTGGTGACGGGACCCTGGCTCGTCTGGGGACAGGGCGGTGGGCCCCGGGGGGCGGCGCGGGGCGGGCCACGCACGGGCTGGGGCCGAGCCATGCGCGGTATAGAGACAACATACTGCCGACGCGGTCGGAGGCCGACTGGCTGGCTTGAGAGTTTGATTTCGTTTTTATATACGCGGGGGATGAATGTGTTATCATTGTTATGATTTTTGAAATCTGTCTTTGAGGGAAACAAAATTAGTTTGAAAAGTAAGTTTCATATGTCATTGTAAAAATAGGTCATGGTTTCTTCTTCAAATATTCAGTAAAATAGAGTCGAATCCTTCGTACTTTTTTGCTCGTTACATATTCTAAAAGCGATAAGCGTTCTTCTAAAGCTTCTAAAACACATATTTTCACCGTAAACCCTTTCCCGTGTGGTTATAGACTACTCTATAACCAATTATCTTTTAACGATCATAATATGACTCGAAAATTTAATGAATACAATTAATAAAATTTTTGTGATAGCTCTTATACAATTATTTTGTTGCTTTTAGTTTTTATTATATGGCGATGGATTAATTTTGATCGTTTGTAGAATTAAGTTGGTGAAATAATGAAAATGCTATTATTAAACTTAATTATTAATGTGAAGTCATGATGGCTAATTATAATGATAAACAAGATGGGGTCAAAAGAACTTTCATAAAATTTTAATTGGTCTAGTTAATAAACGTCTGGATGTCATTTACTTTTTCTGGAATAACTTTAATGCTACGACAGTTTTGAAAATCTATACAAGCACATACAAGTTATAACATTTTTAACTCGTTTAGGGTGTACATTTGAATGCGTTAAGTACATACTTCAAAAAATTTCTAACAGACCATTTTTAAATATGGGCAATTCTTAGTCTGAAATAAAACATTTTTTTATTTTTTTTTTTTTATTTTTGAAATCGGGAAAAAGATTAGCTGTACTCCTTCATGCCTGCTGGTTTCATGTACAGTCAGCAGCAATAAGTTGTATACACTTGTGTTCATATAACTTATTGCTGCTGACTGTACTACGCATTTAGCACTTCTTTTATCATAGACAGGATACATTTTAGTCAGTGCTGAACATAGACGAAGAATTTTTCGCTTACGCTGATAGACGGAATGTCGGTGTAACCGGGTATGAGATAGCGATACTCATGAAATCCTATACAATTTATATGAAGTGACAGTTGTGAGTCAGGTGGCCGTAGTACAAAAAAGTGGTTACGCCGATAAGGACAGCAATAAGGTAGCGATCTCCTTTTTTAACTGGAGCGAATTTGATATGTGCATCTCTTATTGAGTGAATATGACAAGACATGTGCTTCCTTCTAGTACCTTCTCTTTCTACGGTGCTGAAACTTTAACCATGCATTCTAGTCGTAAAACTGAACAACGTTCTCTATGGAATGCCAAGCATGAGATCGCGAAAAAAATTCGCTGTTTCATTCAAAATTCAAAATTTTTTATTCAAAATAATATCATACGAGTATAGATAGCTTTTTGACGTCATTTTTTGACTCTACCACCGCGTCGGAAGGTGTTCGGTTGAGAGAAGATGCGGCCAGAAACTCTACAACACACATCTTTTAAACAAAACAAAATGCACAAAGTACAATTAAAATACAATATTGCATTACATAGTGTAAAATTGTCAAAACCAGACATTATTCTATTATTCTTTTTTATGGATCGAGTAGGTACTGCAATTCTGTATGAAACAGCTGATTTTTTACGCCATTTTAAAAGAAAGTTTGACGATTATAATCTGTACTGTATGGTTCAAGTTTCTTCACTGACTAAAGATTTATCCTGTAGACATTGTATAGAAAGATTTTCGCGTGATATCTGAGCGCGCTGGCTTGACTAATTCACTTAAATGTCCCATGACAGCCCGCCGTTGTTAAACCGACATCATTCTTTTGAATACCGACTCCATCCTCAAGGGAATAGTCACTTTTCTATTCTTCTTCAAATAGCTCTCCGATGCGGACCGCGTTTGACAATATTTTGTTTAATTTTAAGGATTTCTGTTTAAAAAGAAAATGTTAAATCGGGGAAAAAGGTAGAAATATTTTTCTTTTATTTTGAACTACGTTACGTTACCCGAGATTTCGTCTGTGTATTTTTTATGTTTTTTTTTACGTACTGCCTCCGTGGTCTAATGGTTTAGAGCATTGGCTCTCGACCCGGAGGTCGTGGGTTCGATTCCCACGGGGCACACCTAGTGATATGTCACTTTGTGCATTTTTCCCCAGTTGGTTAGGACATTGCAGGCTGAATCACCTGATTGTCCGAAAAGAAAAATGATTCCGTGCTTCGGATGGCACGTTAAGCCGTTGGTCCCGGCTACTATCTCTGGTGGTAGTAGTCGTTACATAAAAACCACGTCAGAGGCCGTAAGGCGGTCTGAAAAAACTCTGACACCGGGGCTCTGCCCACACGATAAGAAGATGTTTTTTTTTGTTTTCCACGGTCTTCAGGATGAAAGCTATCTCCGTGCCAAATTATATCAAGATCGGTTTAGTGGTTTTAGCCTTGAAAAAGTTACAAAAATATACATACAGACCGACACATTTTTTCATTTATAATATTAATGTGAATTTGCTAGAAAGAACTGTATCGAAAGTAGGAAAGATTGGACTCTAATCAAAATCCCTATGGAAAAGTTGCTAGCTGGCGACTGCTCTGTCCTTTTTTTAATTCTTCGCCACTTTGGTCATCGTACGTTCGCCTAGGCCGGCAGTTATCTTTAAAAACATGAATAAATTTTTCATATTTCCACTTCTCTCGGGACAGATATTTATTTATATTTCGTATCTGAATTAAATATGTAATTGTGTCATTTGTCTTTGCGTAGGACGAGTAAACAATATGCTTGGTAAAATATAAAAATTGCGTATCACTCCTCCCTCCGGACCGAGGGCTTCTATTCTATCGTTTGAACAATGTTGATCTAAAGTGAACCAAGCTTATAATATAAAATCCTACAAAAGTAATGCGTAAAATTGTTAGGCAATGATCTGACGATCAAACGAAACAACTTTCTCTACGGGACCAAAAGAAGAATAAAAAATTTTTGCTATTTTTTGCTATATTATATAAAACTGCAAACCTACCCAATTCAAATGTATGGGACAGCGATTTCGATATTGATCCCGTAGATTGTGCATAAGTTAAGAGGGACTTTGTATCCACGTGTAATACGGAATTTTCAATGTTTTTTTTCTGTTTGGGTAGTTTTATAAAGTTACAAACGACGACGACCCGGTTGGTGTAATAGTTACCACGCCGGACTGCCAAACCAGGGTCCTGGGTTCGAATCCCGGTTCGGTCATGGATGTTTATATGTTTGTGCCGTTGTTGTATGGTTTCCATAATAAACAGCCTATAAATAGTGCTTTCTTGGGATCATTACAATGTATGTGCCTGTGAGAATTATTTATTTATTTATTTTAACCTGTTTTGTCCCATTGTTGGGCAAAGGTCTCCCCTATGGTTTCTACACACCGAACCCGCCGAAAAGTCGCCGACTACGGTTTTTTCGGCCGGCAATTTGTCGGCGGGTTCGGTCTGAAGGTGCAAACAGACACCACTTGTTTGGTATAATTTTTATTAAAGCTGGCTGACGTTAAAATGTGACAATGTGTCATTTTTGAATCAATCAACAATTGTTTTTTTCTCATTTTAAAATATTTTGTATTTTTGTGTCGTTTTTAGATGACGAGGGAAATAAATGCAACTAATCTTTACAACTATGCGATTATAGCCATATCTACTCTTAGCATATTTAGTGGTAAAGGCCCTGCTTCGCTGTTGCACGACCCCATCCTTTGGGACCGCCGAGTATTGGTTCTATGTTCCATTCATCTCAACTGAACGCTTTCAATCTATGTAGGATAATGACGATTGTCATAACTTGTTTATTTTGTAGTCCCAAGTGGTGTTGTGGGCTTGTTTTGTTTCTTTTTAGTATTGTGAATTAATGCGGATTTTAAATATTTAGTCATGTTTGTGTAGTGTTGAGATTTTGATGGGATAAGTTAATGCATATAGGATCCTTCTTGATATGCTGACACTTATTTATGGAGTTGAACAGACCATCATACTGAACAACTTTCTCTATGGGACCAACATTAAAATCGCGAATAAAAAATCTGTTGTTCCATATAATTTGAGCCGAGTAGCCGTTGTCGTTTTGTATGGAACACCAGATTTATTTTTTCGCGGTTTATATTTCAATGCCATAATGAAAGTTGTTCAGTGTGGTCTGAAACATCCCCTTAAGTGTGTAACGCATTTAATTTTACAACCTGTATACAGGGTGTTAGGGTAAACAGTTGCATTACTTTAATGGGAAATTCTTAGGGAAAGTTGTTCAGTGTCATGGTTACAATCACACTTAAAGTAATGCAACTGTTTACCATAACACCCTCCCTCTTTCAAATGCTTTCCAATTTGCAAAAAACGATACAATAATAAAGTAAAACTTGGACTTAACCCGTATTATCCCGTAACCCTGTTAATCCCAGTGACGTCCACGTACAGAACAGCACGGCCGCCGTACACACGGAATATTAAATCAGACGTCTGTGGCTCACGCGTCGCTTTTATACGATTAACCGTTTCGCGCTTTGTGACGACTTGTAATGGAGGCTATAGTGATTATTGTTGGTTATACAGGGTGAAATGGATATCATTAGCATCCTTTTAAACTAAGAGTCTACCCATCAAATTGAACAACATTTACTATGGGAACAAACATGTCAGGTTGCTCCTTAGACCATTTAAATATGGACGAGTTACGCGTGTAATTCTAAAAACAAACTTTTCTGTCACTTTTTGCGGGGGACGAGGTAGCATGAAATACGCAACTTTGGATTTTATTCCGTTACTTTAGAGTCAAGTCGTTTAATGTTATCAATTTCACCCTGTGTGTGTTTTGCGTAGTCGGTAGGATACCGATGAATTTTAGGTTCGGTTATTAAGTAATGTGGTGTTTCTCCGATCATCATAATTTATCGATTCTCTGAAATTGATTAACTTGATATTAAGAGCCGAATCGCCACGCCAAGAACTGAGAAAAAAGACCATGTCGATTTGATACCGATTATAATCGGCTAGTTACACAATAATAAGACTCTATTCGTCGTGGCGCGTTACTGAGAGGTATGAAAACTCAATCTTGAGGTCCGGGTTCGAATCCCCACAGAAGACTTGCCTTGTAGCAATTAGTTTTTCTAACTTATGTACGTAATACCGAATTTCCTTTACTAACTACCATACACCCTTCTTAAGGGTAGGCCTGTGCCTTCCATCTGCAGTGGAACTTTTATAGGCTGATGACGAAATCTAAGGCTGGTTTCAGAGTCACGTGTCGCACAATGAAATTGTGTGAACCGCGCGCGTACCGACAGCGTTTCACCGTGAAACGATACAAGGCACCACCTAGCTCATGGCACGCGCATTGACCAAACGCGCCGGCGATCAGCGTGACTCTGAAACCAGCCTATATGAAATAGCTTTGCCTATTAAATAAAATAACTGGTCAAATACAGACGACAGTGATCCACCGCGCTCTCTGTATCTGTTTGCATGCAGCTGCTCTGTGGAGCGTGACAATTTAACGAGCCGACTGTTGGCCGAGCAAACAGCGCGGGACATCTGCAGATTAAATGGCTCTTTACACTCTGTGGCACGCCGCACCGACTATACCTAGACCGTCTACTCACTTTGGTTTATTATTTATTTTTATATATCGTTGCAGCTTAGAATTGGCCAAGACCGCCCAACGAATTTTCCCAGTTGGATATACACCACTAGTTAGGGTTCCGAAGTCAAAAAGGAACTCTTATAATTTCGCCATGTCCGTCCGTCTGTCCGTTCGTCTGTCCGTCCGTCTGTCTGTCTGTCTGTCCGCGGCTTAGCTCCGAGACGCTTAGTACTAGAAAGCTTTAATTTGGCATATGTATACATATTCATCACGCCGACAAAGTGGTAAAATAATATCTTGAAAAATATTTTTTTTAGGGTACCTCCCGATAGTATAAAACAAAAAGCCTTCTAAGTCCATATTATATTGTAACGGGCAACTACGGAACCCTACCCTGCGCGTGGTCCGACACGCACTTGGCCAGTTATTTTTAATTTGCTCTCAACGCATTTACTGACAATGAAACTAAACAAATTTCCCTTAGGAACGTGGGTCAACAAAGGAAAAAAATTTTGCAGCGTAGAAAATCGATCGGCTGTACCGCACGCAAATTCTAATGTGTCCACAAGCCTGTGTGTATTGAAAAATAATGTTTTTGTTATTTATGTAATTATTAATATAACGTAATGTATTTTAAATCCTAGCTGTCAAACCACGTAGGACACGTAACAAACAGAATCATGAATCTCAATATCAGGTTATGCAGTTATGGACGAAACGGAATACAGTATGAGGTCTGTTAATACCTCTACTATAGGTACATGTAATAAATAAGTACATCTCGTAAAACACACACCCATATCAACCCGCAATTCAAATGTATTTACCAGTCCAAACTGATTGTCTGAGAAGAATACGGAGAAGGTTTAAAAAATATATAAATATCCAAGTTTATAAATGGTGGTTTATACCACTCGACTCAAATTTATAGGACAGCAGATTTTTTATTTTATTTCGACGTTTGTCCTATAGTGAATGTTGTTCAGTTTGATGGTCTCAACTAGTTCTTTAAAATATTACTGGTGTTTTGTTACACCTTGAATTCAAATTTTAATGTTTTGCATTAGTTTATTAATGTTTTTTTTTCGAAACCAATTCGACAACAATTCGAAGCTGCAAGTAAAATGTGGTCATCATCAGACACTATTAAATATAATGTAGGGCACAGAGCTTCTCTCGCTAGTAAGATAATGCTGTCTTAATTCTAGCTTTCCGTTCTATAATTAATGAAGTAGTTAAATAGTGTGAAAGGAGCGAAATCTCGGAGTACCCAATTAGCGCTTGCTCAAATATCTGTAATTGGGTGGATTAATCGACAGTTGTAGCCATGGATGAAGTCGGGGTGGAAGTGGCGTAGAGCGTGGTTAGTTATCTTATTGTTTATGGCAAAGAAAAGAGAACCAGTAGGGGTAAACGGGGTAATCGGAGTCAGTGGGCAATGGTGGTCAAGGTAATAACTAAAAAATAAAAATGGCTAGAGTCGCGCACGCAGTGAATTCAAGGCCACAAAGCGTGCCCCTTGGTCCACTCAAACACCCGCGCACTCCGCGTTGAACGCTAAGAAGGAATGGCCGCGTCACTGTTTCGCGCCAATTCGATGTAATTTTTCGTGTGCACATAATAAGCGGTGAGTGGATTACTATTACACATATACTTTAATCAACAATTTGATTGTTTAGTCTGGACATTTGAAAACAGATTATTTTAACATTTGTGGTGGTAAATCTTAAAATAAATATTGTGTGGCCATATTTTTTCAATATGTCAGGTTCGGGTAATGAGAGTCGGGTGACTCTCATTACCCGCAGTGATTCATATTACCCGCAGTACTTATGAAGTTACCTACATGTTATTCTTATCTTTTGTAGATGCCGAAAACACGCCCTAGAACTACAAACAAAGCTCAGTGGTCAGTTGACACACTCCGCAAAGCAAAGGAGCCATGAGACAAGCGGCCTAAAGTATGAACATACCTTTTTCCAGCTTCCAAAAGCGTTTAAAGAAAAATAATTCATCTGAACCACGCCTTGGGCGCCTACCTAACGCCCTTCAAATGAAAACTACATCGGAAGCATTCACCCTTGCATTTCCTAGCCCTTTGATTGCACCAGAAACTCTGCCCATTCCAGCATCTGCAAGTGCATCTTCCAGCACTTTTGTTGAAAATGTACCAGCTACTCCACGAAAGCAAATCGTTCCACATTCATCAGAATCTCCGATTGCTTCTTCTAGTTCTGTAATCATATCGCCCATTCCTTCACAAAGAAACTTTATAAAACTTCTACCAATTCCAGAAAAAACACTAAATGCTAAAACAAAAAAGGTCGAGCTAAGCAGCATGCCAAAATATTAACATCTACACCAATGAAAGATATTCTAGTAGAAAAAAAAAATAAAAAGAAAGAGAAAGTAAAGAAAGAAAAAAACCAGGATAAATCTAAGAAGCGAAAAGAAACTCAGAAACTAAGGGCAGACAATAAAAAACCAGTTAATAAATCCAGAAAACGGAAAACTCAGAGCAAAGCTGTGAAAAATAAAGCCAAAAGACGTGTTCTACAAGATATACAATCGTCTTCTGAATCTGACACAAGTGTCACCAATATATGTGATGATAATGAAGATGACGACGTAGAAGACCCTGCAATCGGTGTTAATACTTGCCTCATTTGCTGCGAATTCGGTCGGAACAACGAAATATGGTACAGATGCACATCATGTGGGCTATGGGCACGTGCAGACTGCTCTGGGTGGGATTCGGCCGAAGGTTATGTGTGTGATAACTGCTAGGATGAGCTGACTCCCATTACCCAACAGGTGACCACAATTTCCCGCACGTGCGGACAATGGTGGTCAAAGTTGATTTTAAAAAAAAAATATGTTATACCTAAAGTACGTTACCAAATTTAATGAAACTTGTTAGACTGATTACTGGATAAGTATGTCACTTAAATATAAACATAAATAAATATTTCTTTTAAGAACTTGTATTTAATAATGAGTTTTGCTTAAGCGACCCCCATTACCCCGTTTACCCCTAGAAATAGCATTTAGTTCAAGAACTAGCGTGACCATAAAAAAACGAAAATACTAATCAAATTCAATTCAACCTTTATCGTCTTATGAGTTACGAGCTTATGAGTTATGCGTTATTTATGACAGAATCATTATAAAATTGCGATTGTGAGAGTGACCTTATGACTTTATGAGTTACTTAGCTTTTTAGCCTATGTTACTCAGGAATAGTGTAGCTTTCTATTTTTTTTTTTTTTTACAATCCGTTCTTTAGTTCCCGATATTATTCCCCATAAACAAACAAACACTTTTTGGCACTTTATAATATTAGTCTAGATGACTCTATGCGCTTTTCTGTACGAAATGTATGGATCGATATGTCATATCGACCATATCAGTGGCACGCGGCTTGCACCAGCATGTTTTTTTTCGCTATTTAATTGTTGATCCCATAGTGAAAGTTGTTCAGTTTGTTGTTCTGAAGCATTCTGTTTAACTGTAACGCATTTAATTTTACACCCTGTATATTCCAGTAAAACTATTATGCATCCCTAATATCTCTAAGATAAACCGTCTGGTTAGAACGGAGAGCCAACACTAATTAGAGAACATACATATTTACCCTCCAGATTATTATACTTGCCACGATCAAGGGAATTTACTCGATTTGACTTGAGTTTAAACGTTTCGAAATGGAATCTGTGATGATTCCTTTGATCTGGTTAAGTTTATTTAAGAAGTGATTAATAAAAATATTATTTTCTGTAGCTTATAAATACAGTAGAAATGATCATCCAAATTTGTCGTTCTCAACTTCTCACTACAAGTCCACACGGGTACAATGAAAATAGACCAAATAAAAATTACACTAAAAATATAAGAGTAATAAAACTGGTCAAGTGCGAGTCGGTCTACTCGCGCACCGAGGGTTCCGTACCACACCACCACAGAACACAACATTATTAACTTCGAAAAAGAACTTTTTTGTCCGGGACCTTTAGCGCGAGACCGACTCACACTTGGCCGGTTTTTAGTATTTGTTGTTATTCTGTAGAGTTTACTCTATAATCACACTAAGTTTGACGCTTGTATGTATTACCGTTTTTACTATAGAGCGTGAAGAAAAAACGTTGATAAAAACTAGTTTCTTGTTGAAAACCCCCCTTAATTTTTAACTTTCTGCCATTTTTATTATTTGTTAACAAATCCGCCGCAATAACGCATAATCGTTACGTTAACGTTTATTGGGCCGTCTCGTCAACACAATTCTAGTCTTTTCTGGTTAAAGCTCAGGGTTAATGAGGATCAAGTCATATGTAACATTCGCAAAATGTCACACTGTGTGAGTGTTTTCATACCAAGATACACTATAAAAAGTATGATGAGTACTGATGAGTAATATAACGCCAATTTACTCATTTTAGTACAATTTTCATACAGCGCGGGATTTAACATTCGATAAACAGATTTGACTATGTTGGCAAATATCTTAATTCTTTTAGCCTGTCCATTAGTGGTGACAGGCTCGCTCCCCATCACACTGGACAGAGTTTCGGTATTACTAGTGAAAAGGGAATGTTCTCATGTTCTCTGAGTTTTCAAAATATCTCGACTACCTCGGGGAATATCGTATGTAATGTAAACCAGCCCAAAGTTATTCAAAATCAGAACATTAACAACCTGAACTAAGCTAATTACGAGTCAGTTTGCAAATAGCTAGCTACAAGTATAGTTGATAGCTGGCTGGAGCTGGAACAGCTGACTGTTAATTATTGAGCTACACCCATGTTGCACCGCTGCACTTCGCCTGTTTATACATGTTCACGTTAAACTGTTTACTTTGACCGGAGTTTGTTTGATTTATGTTTTACATTTGCTTGCTGTACAGGGTGAAATTGATATCATTTGCATCCTTTTAATAAACTTAGAGTCTAACCATCAAACTGAACAACTTTTGACAACGTGGCTGACTTATAGACAACGCACAGCCTAAACCGGTGAAAATAGAGACATGCAATTTGGAATATATATTCTACAGGAGATGTATGGGTGCACTAAGAAAGATTTTTTCAAAAATCGACCCCTAAGGCTGCCTGTCCATTGACGCGAGCTAGCTGGCGGAGCAGAGAAAAAGAGTTTTATTCTTCTCTTCTTATCGTGTGGGCAGAGCCCTGGTGTCAGAGTTTTTTCAGACCGCCTTACGGCCTCTGACATGGTTTTTATGTAACGACTACTACCACCAGAGATAGTAGCCGGGACCAACGGCTTAACCTGCCATCCGAAACACGGAATCATCTTTCTTTTCAGACAATCAGGTGATTCAGCCTGCAATGTCCTAACCAACTGGGGAAAAACGCACAAAGTGACATATCACTAGGTGTCCCCCGTGGGAATCGAACCCACGACCTCCGTGTCGAGAGCCAATGCTCATAACCATTAGACCACGGAGGCAGTTTAGAGTTTTATCAACCAATCAGGATTGCATAAAATCTCAGCCGAGACGCGGCCGAGCTCCTGATTGGTTAATATTTCCTCGTTACTCTGCTCCACCAGCTCGCTCCGCGTCAATGGACAGGCAGCCTAAAGGGGTAATCCACGCGGATGATGTCGCGGGTAAAAGCTAGTAGTACTTAATTATGTTATGCAGGTTACTAACGATCCGTTAGTGAATTTATTATCTTCCAATTCACCAGTCTTTATTATAAGTTTTAACGCATTTGTATTTAATTAATTGATATTTAGTTTTTTTAGTAGTTGCGATAACTGCTAAACCTCGCTAAACATTAAACAACAGCGCGCCAGCAAGCAGACAGCATCGTACAATATTCAGGACGCGCGTCGTCCAATTTGCAAGGCAAACCAGATTATCCGCCAGATTTAGTTGCACAATCACTGCCTTATTTCATTATTTAACGGTTCGCTCTAATGCCTGACTGATTTACTACGTTTTGTGTTTGGAATAACACAAGAAATGTTTTCGAATTAATTCGTTGAAAGTAAATCACGACTTATTGTAATTTTTTTTCATAACTATGTTTTTGTGTACAATAAAGAATCTATGAATCTATGAAAGTACTGATTTCTGTATTAGTATTTCTCGAAATTCAACCCTCAAAATATTGTATGAGAAAAAATGTTTTTGGATCGAACTTTCTTCAAAGTACTAAATACAAAGGATTCGGAGGGAATCGCAGGGTTCGGAGGGTTGGATTGACTCTAAGGTGCTGTTTGAACAGAAGTGACGACGATAGCGTCGTTTGGAAAATTACGCCCGCGCCTCCAGGCGACGACGTCGCCTGGTGGCGCGGGCACGATTTTACTTAACGACAAAAACGACTCTATGCTAAGTAATATAAGGTTTATATTTGTGTTACTTTGACTATTCGCCACCGCCACACGTATTTTCTGCATAAACAACACCTAAATTTAAAGTTGTATTTTAACACATTTTTATTTTAAACCTACTGTCTGTAAAAATGAAAAGCAGACGAATGAGAAGCAGATAAATTTTGACAGAGTTAGTTTAAACGAGCTTTTACCCGCGACTTCGTCCGCATAAATTATATACCAGATTTTAAGTCAGATGATAAGCTATCAAACAAAAAAAGTTTCATCAAAATCGGTTTAGTAGTTTTTGCGTGATACTCGAACAAACAAACACCCAAACAAACAAACAAACGAACAAACAAACAAACAAACAGACAGACAAAAAGTCCAAAAATTTGTGATTTGGAATCAGGGAAGCCTAAAAACCATATCGTAATCTTTTTTTTGTAAATATCTTCAATGTACAGACACACTTCTGTTACAGTTTTATAATAGTTTAGATAGGTTTTCTGACTTTAATACTCAATGCCATCTTATCTTATCTAAATTCAGTATTATACAGGGTGTCCCAAAAACCAACGTCAAGCCGAAAACGGTTGATAGGCCAGGTGGTGACAGTTATCAGAAAAATAAAATAAAAATCTAAGATTAGTACTTTCCATAAAAATTTTTTTTTTTTAATTTACACCCTGTGATGATCTTTTAAGTACTATGACTACAAATCTTTACGTTCGGGTTCAGTATAATAACGCGTTCAGGATGCTGTTGGGGCTGCCGCGCTTCTGCAGTGCATCAGGTATGTTCGCAGAGCATCGTGTGGACTGTTTTTATACCACGATGCGCAAACGCTGCGGGTCCCTGGTGCGCAGAGTGCGTGGCAGCGGCAATAGCATCCTGAACATGATCGCGAGAAGGCTCGACTGCTCTTACATAAACCGGTGCTGCATGATGCATAGTCCTGCATGAGTCACGCGGCACTGGCAAAATATGTAAAATGTGTTCTGATGTGTTCTGATTACTAACCTTTAAGTTAAGTTGTATCACTAACAAAACGAGTCATGGTCACTTGAATAAATGATTATTATTATTATTGTATGTCTTACGTTCCGTAATCACGGGCAATTAAGTCCCGGACCTTTGGAAGGCGTGCATGGGGCCGAAGCCAACATGTAGAGGCCCGTTATTATTATTATTTACTTTTCAATTTTTTTTTGTGTGTGGTGTAACCCTGAATAACCCTTCTGTCATCTACAGTCTGAAATTAAAACACAACTGCCTCAGTTTTAAAGAAAATATCACTTTTTGCCCCACCATGCACTAAAAATTATTACATCTCCCAACTTTAACTAACTGTACTGAAAAAAAAATGTAATATGTTATTTCGGCAAGTGACTTTAAAAGATGGTGTATTTAGTCAGGATTCTAAAAAGGTATAATACTAGCTAGATTATTTATTAACTAAGAACACATAATTTTTTTTTCAAAAGAGACCCGATTTTAAGCTAATTCTTTTTACATAGTTAAAATGGTTCTAATGCACGTTAGGCTTTCTCTAAGTCCCTAATTGCCAGGTACAAGTTTGAATGAGATGGATAGTGACCTACGTGCATTAGAACCATTTTAACGATGTAAAAAGAATTAGCTTAAAATCGGGTCTCTTCTGAAAAAAAAAAATTATGTGTTCTTAGTTAATAAATAATCTAGCTAGTATTATACCTTTTTAGAATCCTGACTAAATACACCATCTTTTAAAGTCACTTGCCGAAATAGCACATTACATTTTTTTTTTCAGTACAGTTACTTAAAGTTGGGCGATGTAATAATTTTTAGTGCATGGTTGGGCAAAAAGTGATATTTTCTTTAAAACTGAGGCAGTTGTGTTTTAATTTCAGACTGTAGATGACAGAAGGGTTATTCAGGGTTACACCACACACAAAAAAAAAATTAAAAGTAAAGATTTGTAGTCATAGTATTTAAAAGATCATCACAGGGTGTAAATTTAAAAAAAAAAAAATTTATGGAAAGTAATCTTAGATTTTTATTTTTATTTTTCTGATAACTGTCACCACCTGGCCTATCAACCGTTTTCGGCTTGACGTTGGTTTTTGGGACACCCTGTATATTATAAAAACTAAAAAATTTAAAAAATAATATTGCAGCCGGTGCCGACTAGTGCGTTTGTTAATTTGAAGCACTACTGTTAAATCGAAAAAACCGCCTTCAAAAAAACTAAAAAGTTAAAAAAATAATATTGCAGCCGATGACTTTTTCGTTCGCATCATAAGAACATTAATTTGTTTTATCGAAGTCGCTGTCAAGCCGATTCGCGACAGGGCTTGCATTAGTTTTTTGGCCTGGCTTGACACCGACTTCTATAAAACAAATTAATGTTCTTATGATGCGAACGAAAAAGTCATCGGCTGCAATATTATTTTTTAACTTTTTAGTTTTTTTGAAGGCGGTTTTAATTTTTTGTTAAAATTTTGTTTATTTCACAATTTTCAGTGGTGAATTCATTAGTTCGATTTAACAGTAGTGCTTCAAATTAACAAACGCACTAGTCGGCACTACGATTTTCGAAGGTTCCCCTCGATTTCTCTGGGATCCATCATCAAATCCTGGTTTCCTTATCATGGGACCACCCTTGGGATATCTCCTTTCCAACAAAAAAAGAATCATCAAAATCGGTCCATAAGCGACGAAGTTATCCGCGAACATACATTAAAAAAAAAATGTACAGTCGAACTCTCGGTCCTACTCCTTTTTTTGAAGTCGGTTAAAAATAGTGAATAAATCGAGAAGAACGAATCGTTTTCGAACTAAAGCGTTTTCGTTTGCTAACTAAAGTTACTAGTATAGTATTAGTTGATCTGTGCTAAAGTGTTTTGCAATGTTGATGAATATCCCTACTACCCTTAGACAATTTAATAGGGACTCGCCTTGCGGTAGCATTTCCCCTCTGCCACGGTATTAGATCAATTAATCTTGCGCATTTACACCCCACTTTTATACCTTATCACTAAACGAGACAGCCTATAATAGCGAAACAATAATTTTGAACTTAGAACGTTTGGGGTTGGGGTTCACACGAGATTACTTTTTATGATTTTTAACATTCAAAATTAGAATCTAAACTTATGGGTAATAAAATCCAATGTTGCGGATTTCATGTTACCTCGCCCCCCGCAATAAGTGGCAGAAATGTTTCTTAGTAGAATGACACGCGTAACTCGTCCCTTGTCTAAGCTAGTACCAATTATTATTAACGGTCATCATCTCTTTGTCAACAGCAGTAACAGAACGCATAGGAACACCATCGACGATAATCCCGGCGCCCGCGCAGGGTAGCTGCGCGGTGTGCGGGGTGCCGGGGGCGACGCGGACCGTGTCGCGGTCGAGAGCCGCGCACTACGGTCTGAAGGAGGAAGCGGTCGGCGCGAGGGTCTGCGAGCCTTGCCATTGCAGGTCAGTGTCATAGATGGTCCTTTGTATTCTTTTTAGGGTAACCCTAGGTAGTTCCCTCCAGTTATGTCTGTCATCATCATCATCTCAGTGGATAAACGTCCACTGCTGGACATAGGCCAAGGATCGCCACAAAGACCGGTCCTGCGCTGACAATGATGACGATGACGATGACGTTGGATGACCAACGTGTTGCCACCGCCTTCATCAGGGCGTTGGTCCACCTTGTGGGGGCCTACCCACGCTGCGCTTTCCGGTACACGGTCGGCACTCGAGAACTCTTCGGTCCCATTGGCCAACTGTTCCTGTGCCTAGCCCATTAACACTTTAGCTATGCATTTCTTCAGGTTATATAGGCGACCCTGGTTCTCCTGCGCATGTCTTTTCTCATTCGATCCCGCAGAAAAACTCCAAGCATAGCCCTCTCCATTCTATCCGTATGCCCTCTCCATCTATCTGTATGTCCCTCTGCAATTGCTCTCTCGTTTGTGCACCTATTGAAACGAAATTGAATGTAAATATTTTTAATTGCAGATGTGTAAGATCGAGGTACACTCGTTGTCCTGTTCCCACGTGTCCCGGGCCGCGGGTGAGAGCGAAACGACTGCGGCATCTACCGCCGCGATGGCATGACCTTTCGATAGACCTGAAAAGACCTCTTATGGATGAATTTCGTGAGTTACTGTTATTATATCATTTACATTTAGCGCAAAATTGGTATTAATCGGTTCCGAGCCAGGTTTTGAACCTGCGATCTGCCTTATCATACCAGGCAGGCATTACCATATTAATAATAAATTAGAAATACTAAGATATGTAGTGTATGTTATATACTTATGCCTACCTCTCGGTGTTGTCACTTGTTCCCTACAAACGTAACAAGATAGATTATCAGCAGATTTTAAACTCCTCTCATTCTTGTTTATCAATGGTTAACTCAACTTTAATCTTCATTTTAACGGGTTCTTACCGCGTTTTGGTATTTGTGAGTTCCCGATATTTCGGCAGTGTTACAAGGCAGCAGTTTCGGCAGTGTGTGTGTGTTTTAGATTAAATAATAACCGAGTAACTCTCAAAAACTGTATTAACTTAACTTTATTTCTAAATTATTTATTGCCCCAAAAAAGAAAAGAAATGGTTTCCAAACCGTAATTAATTCTTCTTAATTTACCCTGAATCTGTTACCTACTATCCCATTAAGATTACTGCTGAGATTATTTAAAGATGAACTATTGGCTATGTGCACGACACTAGCGCCACCTAGCGCAGAACGGCCCCGTGAGTTATTTGTATATAAAATGTTAAAATAAAGTTTGTTCTTTTATATTAAAATAAAGTAAAAAGTAAATAAATTAGCAATATTGTCGATATTAAAAATATTATAATACGTAACTAGCTGACATTCCCACTGTTTGTTACGAAATTCTCATACAAACTTTCACCCTCGTTTTCACACCTTTGGGGGTTGAATTGCGAAATATCTTTTTTTTGTGTACACGTAGATGACAATAGAAACATCCCTGCCAAATTTTTAGTTATTTTATTAGTCTTTGTAGTTTAAGTATTTGAGCGTTGAATGAGTATTTGCATAGATTCAAGCAAATCTGACACACCTTCACCGTGAGAAGTTCCAATTTCTGTCACAGCGTGCGCTGCGATCGACTTGACAGTTCCCAACACCCACTTCGCACATAGCCAATAGACGGACATTTCTAAAATTGTATACGTCACAAAATTTTGTATCTCTTCCAGAAATACCAAGCGAACTAAGCAAATGTTGCCTAGCTTGCTTCAAAAGGATAACGAGGCGACTAGAGACGGTCGGTGAGGGTGGGTCGACCACGGAGCCCACGGAGGAGGAGGCGGCCAGGTTCAGGACTCTGATCCGGGAGCACGGCACCGCGTGGGACCGCATGGCGGCGAGCAGCGGACGCAGTCCCGCCAGCTTGAAGGCCTTCTATTTTACCTACAGGTTTGTGGTTGAAGTTACTGTTTCTGAGAGGTTTTAGGAGGATGTCGATGACAAAGAATAGATTATAGTTGATTTGTAGTGGCTTCACTTGCGAAATTTCTTAAAGGGTTGCATTTGGGTAGTTTTTTTTCGGTTGCAAATAAACACGACTCAGAACAGCTGACAGACGATAGACAGGATGGATTTGAGATGGGGCATAAAGCGCAGGTAACCGGTATAGCTACAGGAAAATATTTTAGGAGACCATCCTTATCTTTTTGACACATTTTAAATGACATTCACAGATTTTGAATAAAATGTGCAGTCAGCAAATAAATGGACAATTTACACAAAAACTTTTTTTTATGCCAATCGATCCTGTTTGTTATAAGGATCAAAAAGTCTAATGGAGCAACTGAGATTAGAGTACCAGAAATGTCAGAAATAGCACAAAACGTTTCCCATACATTTCGTAAGAATAAGTGTTTTAGCAGAGCTTTGCTACTAGTGCAGTGAGCCCGTCCGTACATCACACTTATTCTAAATTATAACCTATTCATCCCCAACAGAAAAAAGCTGCAACTAGACGCATTAGTATCAGAGCGGGCGGCCCCCCGCGGCAGCGACACGGACGACAGTGTGGCCAGTTCTGGCGACACGGACACGGCGAGCGCGTCCTCGCCGCGCCCCCCGCCGCTCCCCGGCCCCCGCACCGACGCCGTCGCGCCCAAGGGACGCCGCCGCGACGAGTACGACTCCTCCGCCACGGAGACCGCCGACGAGGAGAACGACGCGCCTAGTGCTAAGGTAAGGAGATGATTAGACGCGTAATGTGGAGTTTCCTGACAGCTAGTAAAACGTAGTTCCAACATACTGCGATAGATGGCGTTGACGCGAGATGAAGGCAAAGACGGAATTTAGCATAAATATTAAGCAAAGAAATGCATGTCACTTCAAGCGCATCCGTTGACAAAGTATATGTTCAGATTTTTCTGCTAACTTTAAAACAAAAATTTTTTGCGTTTTATTTGTATTTTATTATCTGCAAGGTGTTTTGTCAACGCCATCTATCGAGTCATTTGGAACTACTTTTTTTAATGGGTTTGAAAATCCCATATTAGGAATGTTCACACAGGAAAACGAAACGCTTATTGAGAAGGAAGATCCGGTGACTTATTAATGGTAAGGTACATTAATGCTGGTCACAAATCAGTGCCGTACATCCGATCGGCGCTAGTCACATATCAGTGCTAATCTGTACTTACGCACGAGTACGACTCCTCCGCCATAAAAACTGCGAATGAGGAGAATGACGCACCTAGTGCTATGGTGATTAGATAATAATCCTCGCCCCGACCCTGCCCGGAGAAGAAAAGGCAAGAAACTCCAAACTCCTTACCTTTTCTTCTTCTGGATGAGTCAAATGACAGGTAAGAATCGGATTATCATTATCTGTTATTTCCTTCATGATCATTAACCTTTTATTATTTTTTTCTTTTATTTCTTTTCATTGACTTGACATTTACAACAGTTTCACAAGTAAAATTGCAATGGAGAAGAAACTGCAAGAAACTCCATAGCTACCTAGAATATGACCAAGTATTGACTTACGGCGGCGTGTGCACTCGGCGACGTTCTCAAGCAGACGGCCCCGTGCCATTGTTCGACTCTGTTATTTATACAGGGTTATAGAATAAATAATTGCATTACTTTAAGGATTGATTGTACCCATGATACTGAACAACTTTTCCTAGGAAACCTATAGGAAATTGAAAATTTGCAGTTTTCATACTAAATGTAATCGGCTGACTCGCGACCATAATAACTTTAGGGGTGATCATGATCTTTGTATAATTAATTGAATACTATTTCAAACACACAGATTCACACTAACATCTGTTGTCTGCAGATAATCCCGTCGATAACCCTCTCGACGCCGGTAGCGCCGCCGAGTCCGCCGCCGCCCCCCGCGACCTCAGCGCCCCCCGGCGGAGGCGGAGGCGGGGGCGGCGTCGGGGTGGGGGGCGGCGGTGGGCTGGCGCGCAACGGTCAGCCGCCCCTCACCGTGCGCGACGTCGTGCTGAATATGATAGAGATCAGCCTCATGAAGAATAGCCAGCCCGTCCCGCCTATCAACAAGATTCAGCCACCTAAAGTAAGTGTTTACACATCTCTGCCCTTGCAGGATGCCAGGGTTCATTTTGATCATGTAACTAGCCTAAAAGACCTTTTGTATGTATTGAGTATTGAATGCAATAAATATATTGAGTAGATGGATAACCGACTGTCATTGAAAATCCATATTTATTACAGAATTTTTTTTTTGGTTTATTAAACCCAGAGTTAATTGCTGACATAGGTTGACGAAAGTGGAGCTTAGGTTATAAGCAAGCTTAAGCAAAATGTAGGCTCATTATAATTCTGTAAGTCTCTTCTAATCTTGAAATTGTGGCTCTATCGTGATGATTATGAATCTCCAGTGTGAATAGCAAAATCTGCTTGACGTTGTTTGGCAATAGATATTTCGGTGATCTCAAGCATCGTTTTTGCACAAAAACATATTTGAGCCATCATAAAATCGCGGAGCCACATGAGCACCTAAAACGCGTGCGTGAAATACGCCTGTGTATCCTCTAGCCACGCGATCCTCTGTAAGTTTCGCACCATTTCAAAACTAACCCGTACACAACCTCACCAGGTATCCTCATCAACGCCTCGCGAGACGCTAGCCACGCTAAGCGTAGTGAACAGCTCGCACGTGGCCTCCTCGCCGGTGTCCCCGCAGCGGCCGGCCACCATCACCCCCCTGCAGCACCCCCCCGACCTCAAGGACGGGGTCATGGTGCTGATAGAGCCGCGCGCCGCGCAGGAGCCCCTGCTCGATCTCAGCGTCAAGCGGCCGAGGCATGAGCCCCAGCATATGAATAAACAACAGGTTAGTTCTAACTACTAGAGTAATAATCGTGATTTTTTGACGGAAATTTCCATCACGATATATATATATTTTTTTTATTCATAATGGGTAATGTCAAACGCAAGCTTGGCTTCAGCTCACCTGATGGAAAGTGTAGATGAAGCCGAGGATGTAGCGCGCTCGCCCAGAAAAAGCCTATTTACTCTTCTTTAAAAAAAATCCTGATTGTATTTGCTTGGGAAAACAGACGCAGGGAGAGAGTTCCAAACCTTACCGGTTCTCATTATAAAAGAGGATGCGAACCTATTTGTGCGGATTGTTGGAATATCGACAACGTATGGATGCAGTCTCGCACTACGTCTTGTCGTACGTTGGTGGAAGGGGGATGGTTGATGTAACCCCTGGGCACATTCGCCGAAGTGTAGCTGATAGATGTTTAGAGGTTGATGAACATTGGATGTGGACTGTGGATTGGATCAGTGATTTGATTCTGGACCGGCAGGCTTGTATGCAAAGGAACTGACAACCGATGAGAAGTCAGAGTTCTAGAGAGTAGACCACAATCTGGCAGGCGTAGTGAGTGTGCCCTATGGGCTACGGTAGAGTCCTACCGCCTGCTGGACCAACGACTTAAAAACGGTAGCGGCAACTGGATGAGGAAGGTCGAGGATAAAGTTTAGTGGGGTCGCCTTGGTAGAGACCTATGTTCAGCAGTGGACGATGATAGACTGATGATGATGATGAGATTGTATGAAGAAATAGGCGTGAATGAAGCGAAAAGTTATGATCGTAATATGTGGCACGCCGTAGGCTCTGCCTACCCGACTAAAAAAGAGATGTGACATTTTAGAGGTGCCGCAAGGGGCAAATATTTGTATGGTGAAATATTAGGAATAAAGAAAGTTGAATACTAATCCTTCCTCCTGCCCTTATCCTTGTTACCAAAATTATAGATGTTTCTATTTATACATGTGGGGTAATGAAGTGAGATAGGAATGTAGGTCGAATGAGGTATTGAATAAAATCACACATTGTAGGATACGTGTTGTATTGTCAACGATCCGTACAAGACAGAGAATCAATCGATTAATATTATAACTAACTTAAGTATAGCTTAGTCAGCTACGTTTGTCACAGTGTTGCAGCGCGTAACGTTAAGTCGCGGTAAAAGGGTAAACTTAGGCATATACCACAGTAATCACAATACAAATCCAGGCTAGATTCTGGTACTTTAAATGTGACTAAATAATTTGTTTAATTTAAACTACAATTTTACCAACCATCTTACTTTTCTCTCCCACAGCCCTACCGCAATTCAAACGAATACCAAACCTACAGACAAGAAAGGGAATCCCCCAACCAATACAACTCAAAACCCAAACCAGCCCCGGCGCCCAGACCGACCCTCAAACCTACCCCGAACCCGAAAGGCTCCATAACCCTCGGAACACCAGTAGAAAACCGTTTCGAAGCCAGAAGGACCCCTCCCGACCCCAAGACGGGGTCTATAACCGCGGGGACCCCGGTCCACGGGTCCCACCACCTGCCAGAGAAGAAGAGCTTCGATTATTTCAAGAGAAGAAGTCCTGGAGGTCCAGCGTACTACGCGGGGGTCACCAATCAGCCCCGACCGCAGTCACCGTCATTTTCACCGGTAAGATTTTAGTAACAGTACATGATATGACATAAAATGAAAGATATTAGATTATATTAGAGTAAATAAATTATACACAACAGAGGGTCAATGCCCATACTAAGAAAGTTGCCAACTCGCGCAAGTACAGCGACGGTGGTGAGTAACGGTACTACAGCAATTTTTAATTACGTTTAAAATATGTGTTAAACACATTTGTTATAAAAATGTTTAGAAAATTAATCTTTATTTCCGTGGAACAAAACTCAAATAATAGTGATCCAATAACGTTTAATTAAGATTTATCTCTCGTTCAGGCCAGATGATACTTGTAGCGACATCTGTTTGCGCTAAGACTATACTAAATCTAAAATGTATGAAACTGACCAGATATGATATTACTTAAGACCCTAAGCGCATGGCGCGGCTTGTACAAGGTAACAAAATACGCTTGTAAGATTTAAGGGGTGGTTCAGAGTCTCCACTTAAGGGCCTGTTTCACCACTTCTTAGTAAGTTCTTGTTAGCTTATCTGAGAGATTATTTGACATATTTTGTATGACAGATAAACAACGGTCACGGTTTTGTTTATGTCGAAACGATCTGTCAAATGAGCGAACAAGAACTTACGAATTTTTGAAAAAGGCCCTAAACTTCCAAATCTCTCTAGTGAACATTTTTCAATTATGGTCACCTTAGAGTCTGACCAAAACGCCATGTTCAATGGGCGTTTTTCCTGTAGTTTTCTAGGGGATGAATAGATCGCGCCGTGGCCTGTGCGAATAAAGACCAAAATTTTAACTTTAAATTTAAAAACAAAATTTAAAGTTTCTTTAAACAATAAGGAAAAGATAATCAAAAAAAGAAGCCAGTGCATCTTTTAATTGAATATAATTTCATTATTTACGAATTTTTTCTAAATGAAATTTAAAAAATAAAAGAAAGACACTCCTTGCGATTTTATATCAATACAAACGCGCGATCTCATCGTGGCTTTGCCGTATTTTCATGTAAATTCAATACAAATCTCTCCACAGCAAAACGCAGGGGCCTACACCCGTCCCTACGGCCTCGACAACCGCCAAATAATAATGACGGACTTCATAACGTCGCAACAAATGCACGGCAACACGCGCCGCGTCGAGCGCGACCGCGTCGTGGACCGCGTCGCCGACCGCGTTGTGGACCGCGTCGCGGACCGCGTCGGCGAGCGCGAGCGCGCCTCCTCCCCGCAGTACTCCCCCGCGAGGAGGGACGCGCCCGTCTCCGTCATACAGAGGCATACCCCACAGATGTACACGCATTCGCATCCTCACCCACATCCGCCGCCAGGTTTGTTGAACATATAAGCTAACCTAATCTCCATTCAGGAATTCGAGAGACAAAATGTAAACAAAATGTAGACGTCACTGTCAAAGTGACATTACGTGGTCAGAAACCTTTGGTGCGTTTATTAACAATAAAATTAAGGCGGCACGGCATATAATAAATTGCGTTGACATTAAAAAAGGATTGTCTATCTATAAATAATAAAAACAATTCGTGACGATTTGAATGACATTTTTAAATTATGTTATGTAGCCCGCTACTCTGTCTGTGTGGGCTTTTTGTGCTATGCGTAGCATCCGCGCATAGCGTACGGACTCAGTCGAAGGTATTAAACAATCAAGAGACGCGTTTACGTTATTGTATACAATAAAACATCTTTTTCATTAAGAACTTTTTTAAAACGAACCAAAGGTCTAAAATATCTGATTGTTGCCAGACCACGAAATAAAATATTTACAGTCACGCTTTCTTTTAATCAAAATTAAATTATAACTTGCGTTTTTTTAAATTATTTTCTATACAAAATTAACATATCATTTGTCGTAATCCTTTGCGAGTAGAATAGATAATTTACTGTTATTCATTCCGGAGATAAGTTTTCTTCCGTCTCGAGATTGTATTTTCTACACTGGTATCACCGTTGTTTACATTTTGTCTCTCGAATTCCTGAATGGAGTATAACCCTCTTTTTTACATCATAAAAAATTTAAAACCAAATATGTTCTTTACAATTTTCTCGTTAAAAACTGTCATCGAGACTTTAAATCGCATGCATGAATTAGTAGATGCTCTCTTGTAAAAACTTTGCTTGTCCGAATGGACGTATTTTCTGTCGGTGAGATGGTCTTATCTACTAAGACCCGTAGAAGGAGAAGGTATAGAGCCCGTGTTTTGTCCTATTCAATCAATAAGAGATGCAGTCAGAAAATGTTCTCTAGTTAAAAAGGAGATCAACAATTTTTATTTAAATTTTTTATCTCCAACTCCATATCGCTGTTATATAAGCGGTTACGGTAACGCTCTGTCTCTCTTCTGAAACTTCTCGGTCAATGCTTTAACCAAAGTACCATCAGTCAGATTGAGGGACTGAAGATCTTGTTTTATTCAACCATGTAAAAACTTACTCAATCAACGGTACATGCATGTTACAATAACATTTTAATTATCAAATCAAAAAGCAAACATTTTATCAACAAAATAACATTATTACGCTGTCACTAACACCTAAACATCGTATTTCTTACGGCTAATACCCGAAGTGGGGCTAAACCAAGGTTTACCCGGTTGAACCAAACTATCCGGTTGAACCAACCTACCCGGTTGAACCTCGGTTTGGTCACACTTCGGGTATTAGCCGTAACGTGTGTATCTGTCGGGCAGGGCACGAGGCCTTCACGTCCCTTGTAGACGTAGCGTCGGCTGCGACAGCCCTACCGGTGCCTCGCGGTGCTCAGCCTGAGCCAAAACCCGAGCCGAAGCAACAGCCGAGCCATCCCACACATCATGACATCAGGTACAGTAACCAGGACAATAAACTCACATCTCTAGTCGACGTAGCATCGCTGCCTCGCGGTGCTCAGCCTGAGCAAAAACCCGAGCCAAAGCAGTCGAGCCATCTCACCCAGTCGAGTAAAAGTAAAAAATCGCAATGTATCGATTTTTTGGCGACGTGTTTAAAGTACAATGTTGTTTTTTTAAGCCAATTGTAAAGAGATTAATATGAATTGTTCGATCATCCTAGAGAAACAGTTTTCAGCACGGCTAGTATCTCACGCACGATAAAACGAGGAAATCATAACAAAAACTCGAATATTAATGAAGTGTGTATTGTATTTCAGATTACAAGACAGAATACAAAGAGAGATGTCGATGGCACAGAAATACCATCAAATACAACAGTACCAGGTGCGTACAAAAGCCGCGACAGCTAAAACATCATGCTAGAGTCCAGCATAGAGTTATAAGTTTGAGAAACCCTGTGCTAGACCATCTGGTTAAATAATATTGCAAACAAAACAAGCACTAGAAAATAGGTTATTTGTCTCATTAGCCAGCCAACCCGCAATAGAACGTAGCGTGTTAGGATTAAAGGGGAGGCATTTGCCCAGCTGTGGGTTGATATACAGGGTCCTTCTTAATATGCTGACACTTTTTTATGGGGATGATTAGACAATAAACTGAACAACTTTCTCTATGGGACCAATATAGAAATCGCGAAAAAAAAAAATCAGCTGTCCCATTTTTTTAGCCTGAGTAGGTTTGCAGTTTTGTATGGAAGAACTGATTTTTTTTTTGCGATTTCGATGTCGGTGCCATAGAGTAAGTTGTTTGTCGTTTTGTTTGTCAGTTTGACGGTCTGATCATCCCCTTACAAAAAATGTCAGCATAATTATTTGTCTTACCACAACAGTTTGTAATATGTTTCTCAGTCAACCATCTTTGAATTTTAGTTCTAACAGTATATCTCTGTCTATGGTCAGGTGTTAGAACGAGACAGAAGAGTGCAACAGCAGGCACAATACATGGAGAGAGACAGACAGATTGCTATGCAACAGAGGTACGTTAAATCATTTACTTTTATACTTCGTATCACGAATTTAGACAACCTCCTTTTTTATTTTCCAACTAGTCAAATCAGAAACTCTGAAATTTTTTATTAAATAATGAATAGTGACGTCATTGTTTTTCGTCGCCTCGATTCGTTACATTTTATAGTTAAAAATAGTATTCAACCCATAGTCTAAAAAAACAAGGTCTTCTATTCCCAGAGTGACACAAGCCTACGTCACAAAAAAATGGCCGCTAAACATGGTAAAAGGGTATGATGACGTAGGCTTGTGTCAGTCACGTGGTCAGTCACGTGATCGGAAGAGAATACCAGGCGCAGTATATTATTGTACCATGTATTCAAGCTAAAGAAAATAATTACTGAGAATGTTAGTTTAGCGTTATTTTTAGTTAAGTGTTTTTTTTACTGAGAAGATATATTTTATGCAGTCAACGCCGCCCCAATTATAATTTATCTTTAGTAGCTTTTACTTAACTTCTACTCTAACTAAATTAACAGTAAACTTTGCAGAGAACGAGCGATGGCGGCGATGCAAGAGAGACACATAGCCCTCGAACAACAACACCAGCATCAGCAACAGCAACAACACCAGCAACAACAGCAGCAGCATCAGCAACAACAGCAACAACACCAGCAACAACAGCAGCAGCACCAGCAACAACAGCATCAACAACATCAGCAACAACAGCATCAACAGCACCAGCAGATGTTGCACGAGAGACATCAGCAACTACAACATCAACAGGTATTTTTGAACTAGAAAGTATTGTATTGATGTTGATGAGATGATGACTTGCGTATTGTAAATCCGAAAAAAAGCTTTCACATATCTAAAACTTTTCGAATGTTTTTTTAAAAGTAATTTTCCTGCGCAATCTGATTTATGCCAATCCATTTCGAACTTTAAAAATGTTGTTCCTTAAATTATACAGGGTGTAACAAAACACCCTAGTTATACTTAAGGGGGTGCTTCAGACCATCAATCTGAACAACTTTCACTATGGAGCCAACGTCGAGAAAAAAAAATCCGCTCTTTCATACAAAACTGCAGTACCGTCTCGACTCAAATGTATGGGATGGCGGATTTTTTTTATTTTTTCTCGACATTGGCTCTATAGTGAAAGTTGTTCCGATTGATGGTCTGAAGCACCCCCTTAAGTATTACTAGGGTGTTTTGTTACATCCTGTATAGAAAGAGGGAAAATATAATCGGAAAGATTTTATACTCTAATTCTTTAATTTCATACTTTAATCTAAACTACACTGGCCTGCAAAACTAAGTATCACACTTTAGTTAGACGGCAATTTGAAAAGGAGTGTTTTTGTTTATGAATAAAGTTTTTTTCAGGCATTCCTTAAAAGAAGATAATAGACTATGAAGTTTTTATACAAAAAAAAAACGTATTGTTTTTGTTTCTAAAATACATACATCTTGTGCACTTTAAAGGTTATTGCAATTTTAAAAGTGTGATACTAAGTTTTGAAGGCCAGTGTATTAAAACTGTAACAGAAGTGTGTCTGTACATTGAAGATATTGACAAGAAAAAGATTACGATATGTTTTTTAGGGAGCACTGACTCAAAATCAACCTTGCTTGTATGTTCGAGCATCACGCAAAAACTACTGATCCGATTTTTATTAAACTTTTTTGTTTGACAGCTTATGATTTGACTTAATATCTGGTCTTAGACTAATTATATCGGGACGCGTAACCACGTGTCATTCTACTAACAAACTTTCTGCCTCTTTTTGCGGGGGGCGAGGTAATATGTTATCCGCAACTTTGGATTTTATTCCCTATGACTTTAGATTCTAATTTTGAATGTTAAAAATCATGAAAAGTAGTCTCGTGTAAACCCCAAACGTTCTAAGTTCAAAATTATTGTTTCGCTATTATAGGCTGTCTCTTTTAGTGATAAGGTATAAAATTGGGTGTAAATGCGCTAGATTAATTGATCTAATACCGTGACAGAGGGGAAATGCTACCGCAAGGCCGGTCCGGATATAATTAGTCTAAGTATCTGGTATATAATTTGTGCGGCTGAAGTCTCGGGTAAACTTTAATAATAAATATTAATATGTGTAGCAGCAGACGGCAGTAAATCAGGAGAGCGAGCGACGAGCGCAGCAGAGTGTGGGTGTCGGGGTGGGTGTGGGTGTGGGTGTGTCCTACAGCGCGCCCAAGCACAGGGCACTCACACCACACCACGTGGAGAGGAAGGACACGTGAGTACACTGTTACATTGCTACCATCAACTAGTCTTATATTTATGTTACTAAGTGCTATTTGAAGCCAGATAATGGCCTCGATTCGGAGTGTACCACGACTAAACTAAACTAAATGTATTCCTGTCACTTTCTAAAATAAGATTAAGAAAAGAGACAGGAAACCAACAGCTGACTTTAGTGCTGTCAAAGTGACGTTACACACCCAAAATAAGATGCCATCATAATGTACGCCACCTTATTTAAAGCGTTTTTGGGCGTGTAACGTCAGTTTGACAGTACTAAAGTCAGCTGATGGTTTTCTGTCTCTTTTCTTAATCTTATTTTAGAAAGTGACAGGAATACATTTAGTTAAGTTAAGTCGTGGCATAGTCCGAATCGAGGCCATTGCCATCCGTATACTTTAGTTACTGATTCGAACTTTGCTTCGATTCAATCTCGGTCGAGGAATTCCTCGAGTCGAGGACATTTTTGACAACTGATCGTGATCACACAATAGGGGAGCGGACTGCATAAAATATATTTTAGTTTTATCTTCTTAGTAAAAAAAAAACATTTGAAAATAACGCTATACTCAGATTTTTAGCTTTTTTTTAGCTAGAATACTATTTTTAATAGCATGATGAACTATAAAAAGTAATGAAATGTTGATGACGTCACTTGTGGGTATTTAGTACAATTTTTCATACATCGCGCGCGTTTTGACGTTCGATTAAAAGTTGCTAATTTGACTAATTGTCCCGGACTGTCCGATCCCCTATTGTATGAATGTATTGCTCCTAAACGATTTCTGTCACGGCGACTGTTTCAACTCTGTTGTTGGCGTTGTTAACCTCTCAAATGCCTAACAGTCATTTTTTATTTTTTTTTATTTTAATTTTCTTATAGAAGATATTTGCACATAACAGGCACGTCGTTTTTATAGTGATATTGTATAGCTGCTGGTGGTTGGGGTTTCAATTCGTCACGTTTGCCATCTAGTCGTGATCGATTACTCGATATTTCTAAATAAAATATTACCTACTGGTACGAACTCGATATCTATTCCTTTCCACGTGTAAATAAAAAATCTCCTTTTTCTCTGTATTTTCTTCCAATCCAGGGGGATGCCAGTGCACCCCCTTTCATCCCCCTTCCGGTGCATATGTGAAATCACCATCCACGGGTAGACATAGTGTGGTCAGGCCTCCGTCACTCAGCCGTAGGAACTGAGATAAGTACCTATACTTTGGCGCATCGTAAGCGATTCGCTTGTATGAATTTTGCCAGTAGTTTTAGATATTTGAGTGAGTGTGCGGATTTGCATAGATTCAAGCAAATCTGACAAAGCTTCTCCGTCAATAGTACAAACTGCCACAGCGTGCGCTGCTATCGACTTGACAACTTCTTGTCAACGACTTGCGTTCCCAACACTCACTTCGCACATAGCCAATACTAACATGTCCCCTCTCTCCACAGCCGGCCGGTGGTGGTATCATCGTCAGCACCGGCGCCTGCGCCGGCGGGGGTGGGGGCGGCGGGTGTGGGGGTGGGTGCGGGGGCGGGCGCGGGGGCGCCGGGCGCGGAGACGCGGCCGCGCCCCGCCGAGGGCACGCTCACGGCCGCCTCGCTTATTGACGCCATCATCACGCACCAGATCAGCCAGACCTCCGACCAGAGGTTTCCGGTAAGTTATACTTTTGTTTTTTACATAGAGATCTAGAGAGATGCCAACCAACGCGCTGAGTACGAAACCCAGTGTCGCATCACCACCAGTACCACGCGATAGAAAGTATTTTGGTAACTTGAATGTGCTCATTATCCATTGCGGTATCAGAACTCAACGTTCGAATAATCTTTAGTACTCTACGCAAGCATTGTAAACTATTTACACAAAATATTTCGACTGGCTTTCAGCCTCATACATAATACATTGAATCCTTACTGTCGCGAGCAATGTGTTCCGTTTTTGCGCATATTGCTGCGACACTGGCCCCGCCCCCTTTGTTTTTGTGATCTGTGGTTTTTTACTAGCATTTATCCGGGACTTTGTCCACACAAATTATACAGAATCCAACTTAATAATATGCTGACAATTTTTTAAGATCAAACAGAATAACTTTCTCTATGGAAACCACATCGAAATTTCGAAAAAAAATCAGCTCTCCCATATATTTGGCTCGAATAAGTTTGCAGTTTTGTATGGAACAGCAAATTTTTTTTCGCAATTTCGATGTTGGTGCCATAGAAAAAGTTGTTCAGTTTGACGGTCTGATCATCCTATAAAAAAAGTGTCAGCATATTAAGAAGGGCCCTATATACCAGATTTTAAGTCAAACCATAAGCTACATACCAAATGAGTTTCTTCAAAATCGGTTCAGTAGTTTTTTCGTGATCCTATTACAAACAAACATTTACAGTTTTATAATCGGTCTAGACTAGATGTCTATGTTATATCTATGTAGTCTAGCTATAAAACGCGCCGACCACAGACTTTAAATACTCATAACTTTTGATTGAATGAACCGATTGCGATGAGTAAAGGCTGTATGTTAATCCAAACTAAGCCCTATGCTTATGTGAAAACCCCAATCAAATCGGTTCTGCTGTTTTTAAGTGATGCATGCAAAAACAGACAACGAAACAGACAAAAATACAAAAAATTCTAAAAATGGTCTCAATGCACGCCAAGTTTATAATATTGTTATAATGTATAGATATGACAGATTGTTTTACATATTTTCGTATAAAAGATATGTCAAACAATCTGAGATAATATCAATAACTTATTCAGAAGTAAGGAAATATGCCCTTAAAGTTGTAAATTCTTCGTTTCGTGAGTATATACACAGTTTTTCAATTATTTCGGGATTTTATGTTTATTTGGGACAGCCTTGAGTTAACACACAATAACACTAACTCCTAATCTTATCCCCCAGGCCGCACTAATACGCGAAGACAACCCCTCGGCTCCCCCCACAAGTGGCCCCCCCTCCCAGCAACAGAACAGCGCGGAGCGAGCCGCCGCCATGGAGAGAGAGCGAGAGCGCGAGGAAGCCGCCGCCGCTGCCCTGACCACCAGCATCAAGTTAGGGGACCTCGCCTCTAACATCATCACCAGGGACTTCTGTAGTCCCACTACATCTATGTTGCATCATAAGTGAGTATAAATACATTAAAACGCAAAGTAAACAAAAAAGCGGTGAAGGAAAACATCATGAGGAAACCTGCATACGCTGAAGAAGAAATGAACAAACATACATACATAAATAAGCTCACGCTATTGTCCCAAGGGGGTAGGCAGAGACCACGGACCGCCACACGCTACGACTCTGACACACCTCTTTAGCCTCATTGACATTCATATATCTTTTCATGCCTTCCGTCGATTGAGGGTGCTACGCACTTGTCCTTTTCGGAAAAGATCATTGATTTGATCGTGGTATGTTTTCCTCGGACGGCCTCTCCACCACAACTACAAACCACAAACCACAATTGTGTCGCGTCTTAATGTATTGTCTTGACTATTATAAAACTGTAAATTTTTGAAAAAAGAATTTAGTTTGTTTGTTTGTTTGGGTGTTTGTTTGTTCGAGTATCACGCAACAACTACTGAATAGATTTTGATGAAACTTTTTTTGTTTGGTAGCGTAACATCTAACTTAAAATCTGGTATATAATTTATGCGGACGAAGTCGCGGGTAAAAGCTCGTTATACTATAAATGTTTTGCAATTTCACTGGTATATAATCTAACCGTAGTTTATCATTTACAGCAGCAGGTTCTCGGTGCCCAGCTCGGAGACGTACAGCGTGGGCGGGGTCAGTGTGAGTGTGAGCGCGGCCGGCGGCGCGGGCGAGGAGTGGAAGCGACAACCCAAGCACGCGCCCTACCTCGAGCCCGTGTCGCCACCGGACAACCAACATGCTAACAGGTATGCTTGCTTAATGATCAACATTATTATGCCTCGAAGGAGTAGTCAGAAAGCTGATGATTATGATGACTTACAATTCTAAGGCAGTCTCTTTGACTATTTATTTATAAGGACTGGCCTTCCCTGAAACTATTTTAAGGGGATGATCAGACCATCAAACTGAATATATTTCTTTTCTTTGATCCTTATTTGTTTCGAAATGAATACACTTCGTCACGTGGGCAATGTCTTTTCATGTTTCTATCGGCTTGGCTTTACAATTGGGGCCCAGGTTTTGGCGGTGGATAGGGTGACCCCACAGTACCCCCCCCCCCCCCCCCTCCGCAGAGGTGCGTGGTTTTTTTTAAAATTAATTTTTTAGTGTGCGTAAAAAATGATTTTTATGCTGTCCCTTGACCCCCACCACAATAATGGTATTGACCTTAAACTCAAAGCCAGAACTCAGTCAATTAGGTTAGCGAGGAGCGAAGCGACGAGCATGTTAGGTTTCTTGCGACCACAGACGAAGAACCGAATCGCTACTGTTTACCTAGTCACCTCGGGGGTTCACACTAAAATATTAATTTAAAAAATCCACGCATCTCCGCGCGCGCAGTGATACGGGGGGGGGGGGGGGGGGTAACCCAACCCCCCACCCCCTAGAGCCTGGACCCCAATTGTAAATATTTCCTTTTCTATTCGATGAACCATGAACTAACTTGCCTATTTCTTCTTCCTTCCCACAGAAACAACAGTAACCGTCGGTACAGCGGGGTGGGGGTGGCGGGCGCGGGCGCGGGGGGAGTCCTCACCGCGTTCGACTACGTCACCAACCGCATCGTCGAGGTGATGAGAAGCGATGCCGACGAGAGAGCCAAACCACTCGCCTTCCCTACCGCCGCGTACGCCTACCCTTACAGCGCGCTCAACGTGGCCAGCGCGACACCCACCGGCGACGGTACGTACACTTATAGTGGCGATGATGACGAGCCGCGAGCTTTGTCCACAGTTGAGAAGAGATGACGGAGCCTCGTGTCAAGTTCAAACGCGAACCGCGCGAACGCCACACGAATTACACAACCGCTCGCGGCCAAACTTGCAACGTGACTCATGAAGTAGTTCTTTCTAATTAGTTTGTGCTCATGAACAATATTGTTCATAAAATCCTTGCGTGACTTCCAATAAAGAGTGGATGAATGAAATATACTTTTATTTACACCAAAACGCAGATATAGCCAGGCCTGTCTCACTTCACAGCTCAGGTACCTACGTTTGACAGCCTGACCGCAGTGTGGAGTACAATGGTCGCTTATTGACATAAGGCTCATTTTAGTTTTCGTTCCGGTTCCGGAAAAATCCGGTTGAGAGAACTATCTGTTACGGTAGTAACTATTAAATAATCTGTGAGATAGCATAGAAAAAATCATTCATTCTTTTATCAAAGAGTGATGGAGTACGATTTTTTAAAGTTCAAATCAACAGTAGAAAATTTTAATATTATTATGGAGATTATGCATTAATTCGATCATGATTTTGAACATGTGACTTTCAACAATCGCTCTCCTGATTTGACTAGTTGACGACTATCAGATAATGGTTTTCTTTGTTTCAAGAGAACATGTCCAGCTTGATATTCTACTTATAGGCATAAATAATTACATAAATACCATTTATTACCCTTAAATTAATAAATAATACCTTTTAACAGGTGGTGCGCCCCCCGCATCAGCGCCCCCCGGCCCCCCAGCGCCGGCGCCCCCGCCGCCCCCCGAGCCGGCGCCCCTCATGTCGGCGCAGTACGAGCCTCTCTCCGACGAGGACTGACAGCGCCGTCCCGCTCCCACCCGCACACACCCCCCGCCCGACCCGCACCCATAGCGACGCTCCGTCATTAGGGGCCCAAAAGGCCCCACGCAAGGCCCCCCACACTGATGACCTACAATAAGAGTTTGTAATGCTTACGGTTGACTTTTGGATTCGTTATAGTTGGTCATACGCTTAGAGTATGTATATATATGCAGTGCGCGCCTAATCAAAGTATAAACAACAAAATATGTACACAGGTATGAATAACGAAATGTGTTAATTTCTCATTCAATAATTAGTACCAATGTAAAACGCGGTTTGATTGTGTCAACGAGAATATTCAAGAGCAATATTCAAACAATCTATATTTTCCTATAAACGTCTGTCTATCAGAAAATTTTAAAGAAAATACTAGCATAAAAAGAAAATTAACAAAATTTACTCACGCTCGCTGTCAAAGGCGTACATACGCGCGTTCTATATACGTATACATACTCTAAGGTCATACGTCATACACTATCCATGGATCAAAGGGGGTCCTAAATATATGCGGACATAACCCAGCTAGCTCTTGGAAAATTTATAGAGCCTGTGAAACCTAAAGACATTGTTTCATCTAAACAATCTGACAAGAAAGGGAAATATCACCAAATTTGGTCTTACTACGCTATCATTCCTATCATTTAGAGGTTTCGAAGAAATACGTCTCACTTAGCCCTTGATTTCTAAGCGTATTAGGAGCTTAGCTGACCATTTCTGGTACCAACTCTCTTTATGTGTGGGGTCGGTTTATAACGTTGAAGAGTCAGCGTTTTCAAGCAGCTTGACGAAAATCGAAGCTGAAATAAATAGCTGAATTGCTTGAAAAATGTAGGGATACTTCTGTGGAATCGAGAAGTCAAGGAATTGTAATATATTCTCTAGTGATTCTGATCTTTGCTATTACTATATGTAATCAAAGAAGTATTTATAATGCGGTCAGATCACTGGATGAACAAGAAATGGCATGTGCCTTGAGATGAGATAACATGGGAAAAAAATAAAAATTGTTTTGTTATCTTAGCTGGCATGCTAATTTTCACACGGATAGACATAACTGTAGAATACCTAATTACCTACAGAATAAACCATGAGAGAAATATCTACAAATAACAGTAGAAAAGATTCTTGCGCGACATAATTGTATAAAATGTATAGATTTAGAGCGCAGGGCAAGTAACTAAACTGAATTTGATATATTCATGCCATTTGTAACCTGATCAAGAATTGAAAAAATCGTGTTATTTCAACAATTGTAAATTATCCTACCGGCTGCGCCATTTCAAAGCTTCTGTTAGCAAATATTAGTTATATGCTAATATAATCAACATTATCGTCAGTGTTATCTCTTTTAACTGCGATAAATATAACGTTTTCTTAAATTCTTGGTCAGGATAAATCTTATGTACTCTAAAAAAACATAAATAACGAAAAAAGAACCGTATATCTTATGTAATAAAGCAGGGAATATGTTTCATGTGTTGTGGGGAAGCTTTAAAATATTCGAATTGACGGAAATGTACTACTTTTCACATTGTCCAGAGGAATCTGCCCTTAAAACTTTTAGCTGATGTAAAATACAGTAGTGTACCGGAAAAAATGTAATTTAGGTGTCCATAGAATAAGCGAGTCTATTCAATTTGTATGTAATAAGTTTGCTTCAGTGACAGTAACGATTACAATATGTCACTAAATCTGTATTTTTCACAAATGTGCTAGTTTTTATCACTTGCATGCTGGTTTATACGTTTTATGTTGCCGCTCTGTCACTACTGTATTTTACACATTTTATGTGCTACGTAACATTGAATGTGCTCCAAATTGAAAGAATACTGAATTTCTTGAATGGGAACAAACAACCAATTCAAAATTGTAGTGGAATCTGATGAAAAGATTTGGAGTGCGATTTTTTAATCTCATTCGCTGAGTTCAGCAGTTGTAAATGTCAAAATAACTATGGAGATACGCATCTTTCTACTGCTGATTTGACTTTATAAAATCGCACTCCTGAAAAGAAAGAAAGAAAAGAAAGAAAGAAAGTCAAAAAGAAAGAAAGAAAGTCAAATCAGCAATAGAAAGATGCATATCTCCACGGTAATTTTGACATTTTCAACTGCTGAACTTAGCGAATGAGATTCAAAAATCGCACTCTTGGTCTTTAAGTAAAAAATTCGCGCATCGCCGATTGGCGATCGTACCTTCGGCTACGAAAAGTTGGTTAACATTTGTCACCTTCATTCTATGAGAATAAGGTTCAGAAATGTTACACAGATTTCTTAGCGCGTAGATATGTGTGACACAATCTTTTACTTATAGGTCAAAGTGATTCTTTGAGGAATACTGACACTCAGTTGCAGAAACGCTCATTAAAGTTAATCCGCCATTAAATCTCTTGCTGTCACTGTTTGTCTTGTTGACGTAGTTAAAGCTAGCAAGAGATTTAATGGAGGATTAACTCTAATGAGCGTTTCTGCAACTGAGTGTGAGTGTTTTTACTGTATTTTTCAGTTTGGTACCCATACAGTGTTACTACTTGTACGACACAAACCGTTCACGTTAGAAACTCGATACGCTTAATCGATGTCGAATTTAGAAGTACGATTATAAAATATTAAAACCGTTATTTATTTTAGTTGTTCAAGTTTTTAAATTATTTTCTGATGTCGTAGTTGTCTTACGAGTAAACTGAATTATAATTACTTAAGAATAAAAATCGGGTATTAAATACTAAACGAAAAATATTCAAAGTAATTATTTTTGTAGTATCGAAAAAATGTATAAATTTGTAATTTTAGTAGCACTGCCTACCAACTTACTAAGTGATGCGAAATTACCTCAGTAATTTTAAGTGGCCGACAATGCGGTTTTGGTGTCACGTTGCTAAAAAGTTAAATTAAATCATAGTGGTTACATATTCGTGTATTTTATCCAGTCTTCCGTCGGCACTGATATCGTAGACTGTATGATAGTTACACCGCCATTCGATATATTTAATTTAAAAAACTGATCATTTACCTTGTAGACTTCTAACACACATTTGTGCAAAAAAATCTCGGCGTATTGAATGACACAGTTTCACAAAATATTCAATGAAAATTAAAATGTCAACTCACTCAGCAGAGTGCTAGATTTAAATTTCAAACATCCTGATTCGTATGCGAAAGGCATAAAATAATGGAATTTGTGCATTATTCTTAATAGGTACGCATTATCTGTGAAATAAAAAAAATTGCATTCCTTTGAAAGATTTCTAATTAAAAGTCTATAGGTTAATTGGTCTGTAAACACTTAGGGCTTTACCGTGTTTAAAATAAATGTTTCTGTAAAATATTCAGTCAGCCATCGTAAATCAAGTTTGAAGGCTGATTTTTGGTAAACCATTTAGGTGTTGACGTCAGTTAGACTTGCCCCCAGCGCATGCGTTCCGCAGATTCCTCAAACTTTACCCTTCGGTTCTGCCTTTTGTGAGTCGCTATGTAAAAAGATTTAGTTTTACTATGGACGAATATTAATGATTGTTTTTTCCATTTGAATTTCTTTGTCAATACAGACACCTGCAAATAAATAATGGGATCGAATGTAACCGTAAAGACTATAGAATAGTTTACGACTAAAGTATAGTTTAAACTATAGTATAGACTATAGTACCACTGCACACTTAGAAAATATTGCAGTTATTATTTTCTCAGTTCCAATCGATCCCTTTCTTCATTTGTAGATAAAGTCAGTGATAATTAAAATATGAAAGCACATAAAATAAACTAAACCTGCTATGTGTCGACCGCGCGATATTCGCGATTTGTTAATATTAATTAAGTTTTTTTGTAAGTTTATAATTTGTAAAGCTTTGGCTTCGGAATTCGCTGCCGCATCATTTCATTCATTAGTACACGCGTAGTTGAATTACTATCATTTACTCGTACGTATCATGTATATAAATCATTTTTTCATTCGTTTTTATGTATAGTTTGTTTACTACGGCTCAGCGAACTCCGGAACGATCGAACGGTTTTCGTAACTCGACTAAAATGTTTCGGAAACTTAGTTGAACTGTTTAAAATACCCAATATGATTATAAATATTGTACACAAGGTTAACGGATTAATTAAAAAAAAAAGTAAACGGTAAATTATATACATATGTAAAAGTAAACTGTATGGTTATTATATATAGATACTGTGCATTTGTAATTATACAGTAGTTTTAATTAAGTTGTACGTTAGAGATTTCATTTGTTAGTTAGGTCTGGCCGTGGCCGGGTTATAAATATTGATCAGGACGGGATATGGATGTGAAGTGTGCGTTGCATGCCAGTGCGTGGCCGCGTGGCCCCGTGGCCTTGTGGCCCCGTGGCCGCGTGGCCTTGTGGCCCTGTGGCCGCGCCGGGCCGTCTGCCGCGCTCTGCCACGGTGCATTTTACTTTGTGATGTGTTCCACTTCCAAACCTCACACACTTCCAATATTACTTGTAACTTAAAGTAGTATTGGAGGTGGATGGGGTGTTTTTGTAAATGTTTTCGAGTTATGTGTAAAAACGACTGATTAAATTTACTTTGAGCTAGTTGTGGAGCGGCAGACGCCTCGGCACTCTCGACATTGTGATTTCTTTATAAAATTGTAATGTAATTTAATGTAAGTAGCCGAAAGAAAAGATAATCCATGTAAGTCCGAACTTAAGCAAACAAAGTTTTTGGAGGACTAATCAAATAAAATAAGAAAGCAAATCTATTTATTTTGTTTTATTTTTCTACATACTTACCTACCTACACACTGGGTCAGCGCACACACATCTTGCTGAGAATTGCTCGAGCATTTTCAAGTGCCTAATGAAATGTAGTTATAATTTTACCTAGCAGACGGCGGCGCGTTTGCTGGCGCACGCTATTTACAACTCTATTTGAACTGGATAGTGACGACATTTCATTGAGCACTGGAAAAGGCTCAAATAGTTCTCCGCTAGATGTGCGCTGACTCTTATAATCACAGAGTGTTCCTTTCATATGGTTCCTTTCGTCGGCATAGCACCCTGCCCCTCTAGCATGCCATCCTCGAGATAACGATAAAAAACGAGATGTGCCTCCATCTTTATTATTTTACGTATGCCAGATAGAGCGCGCATGACGTTTTTCTCGTTTAAACGCTTTGTCGTGGGTGGCATGCTAGCCGTGCTGGGTTTAATATCTCTGTGGTCTCGTCGAAAGCATAGAGTAGATAATAAAACCACATACAAAATCTCGGAAAACCACAGGTTAGCATCTGTGGTCAAGAACTTTGGTTGTGATAGTGACAGAGCAGCGTTGTAAAATAATCTGTGATATAAGTATGCCTATACAGGTGTAACAAAACACCCTAGTAAAATTAAGGGGGTGCTTCAGACCATCAATCTGAACAACTTTCACTATGGAGCCAACGTCGAAAAAATATAAAAAATCTGCCGTCCCATACATTTGAGTCGACTCGATAGTGAAAGTTGTTCAGTTTGATGGGTAGACCCTTAGTTTAAAAGGTTGCTAATGATATCAATTTCACCCTGTATATAGAAAAATAGTTTAGAAAATCTAGATGTCGCGTATGAAATAATATTTGCAATTTATAATATAATTACGAAGATATACTCAAAGCTTTGGAAATTTTGTATGAAAAATTTCAAAGCTTTATGACTTCGTAAAAAATTATATTATAAATTGCAAAATTAAATTTTAGTTGATACGCGACATCTAGATTTTCTAAACTATTTTTTCATATATACAAAGTCACTTATATTAATTCCGTCTACGCGTATTGTGCGTCAACGTTTTGTATAAAATTGACCCCTCTGCAACCGCCTTAAAGGGAAACTATATTTTCAAAACGGTTTTGGTTTTTACTAGTTTTGTGTTTACATCTCATGTCGTGTACTTATTTAAATAGAATGTAGCGTAACTCTCAAGGTTTAGCGTCTAAATATAAGTCTTGAATCACAGCCAAGTTCACTGTCCACGATACACTATGGACAGTCCAAGGTTCAGTTATAGCAACCCAAAGAACCGTGCATGGACGGGCTTGACCGTCTTCTCGGCATACCTGGTCGTCCTCATGGTGGAAGTATACATCGAGATCTTTGAGAAGAGCACCCATCTGAGGATCTACGACAAGTTATGTGAAGTTATTGTTCGTTTCAAACAGTTCATGAAATAAAAATACAGTGCTAGTAAATATTATTTATTAAAAAATGTGTATTGTTTCGTTTCTTGTACTGGACTTCCTGTCGGATGACCTGAACATAAAAGACACCAATTGTTGTGTCGGAGTCGGACGGACTTATGTATAAGCTACCAAAAGGCTCGGGTTACGACACATTGATCGACGGACAAAAAAAGCACGATTATATGGGACGCCGTAGTACGCATCGACGGTCGGCGACGCCGAAGTAGCGAACGGCGTCCCATACTAATCGTGTTTTTTGTATGGACAAACCATCAATGAATGTATCGTAATCGTATTCGTAACCCACATCTACAGGGTGTTACGGTAAACAGTTGCATTATTTTAAGGCGCTCCGTCGCAGTACGGTGATTGTACCCATAAGACCCAACTTTCCCTAAGAGAAAAAACTATAGGAAATTCGTGAAAAAAATTTAGGACTTCCCGTACTAAATGCAATCAGCTCATGGTCACAGTATAAGAAAGAGTATCTATTACTAGATACAGTATGGACACTCCCTTCCTCCCGCCAACTTTTTACCTCACCCAGACCTCACCCCTCTGTCGCCCTCGGGAGTTACCTGTAGCCTAGGTTGTCACCATCTAGAATTTATGTTTTCGAAACAAAGAGCATAGGTGAAGGATAAAATCTCTTTTTTGAATAGACGGGTGTCAATGCCTTTTATTTACGAAAAAAGAAATAAATGAAAAAAAATTGACTGTCTGGGTCTAGTTCTAGGCAAACAAATAGCAGAGAATTTAAAACGCTAATGCTTTTATAGTCTAAGTTTTGCTCCCCGGCCTATTTTTATTTTGCAAGAAAAAAGGTGCAAGATGGGCATACATTGTGCAGTTTACGGCTGTCCAAGCAATTATAAAGATATTCAAAGAAGATTCTTCATATTATATTTTTCCCTCAGAGGAAGGATCTCTTTATTTTACGGTACCTAAATATAATCTCTTCAATTTTTCCCATTCGTTCATCGACTATGTCACGCGCGCCATCTGCCCGTCACAAGTTGTACCGCACGCAACTTAAGTTGTGGCAGCCCTAAACCCGTTTAGCATGTGCTGACGTCATCTTGTCAATTTCATTTTTTTGTACGCAGTGTCCGGGCTGTGTCATGGTACAATAATATACTGCGCCTGGTATTCTCTTCCGACCACGTGACTGACACAAGCCTACGTCATCATACCTTTTTACCATGTTTAGCGGCCATTTTTTTGTGACGTAGGCTTGTGTCACTCTGGGAATAGATGACCTTGTTTTTTTAGACTATGCAATCAGCTGATCCAACTTTTGTATGAAAAGTCGAAAACAATATTTGCGAATTTCTAATAGGTTTCTTTAAGAAAGTTGTCACTGGTACAATCACTAAAGTAATGCAACTGTTTACCCTAACACCCCGTATGTTCGCTGATACCTTGACCATTCTGCAATATATACAGGAATTGCGAAGGAGGTTGAACCTCATCTGGCAGCACCGCATCGCCTTTTTCTGTTGCTCCATCCTTTTCTGTCACACAGGAACGTCATTTGCTAGACCAAATAAGATAGACGGAACCACAGACTTCTGGACGGAACGCGATCGCGCGCGGCGGTGCTGCGGCGTTCCGTCTATCTAGCAAACGCGCCTTGCGTCTTCCGTCTGTCTTATTTGGTCTAGCAAATGACGTTCCTGAATGACAGAAAAGGATCGTGTGCTTTTTACTATTTCATACTTTTAATAAAAGTTTTATATAAAAAATTCTAAAATAAAACAAAGAAAAAATGTTGTAAAATTTAATTATCAACATTAACGAATCACTCTTAACCAAACAATTATGTACAAACAATACGCTTCCATTCACCCACGTGGTAACTTTGGCAAAGGTGTGCAAAATACTGAATAAACAAACCGAGAACAAGCGGTCTTGCTCTTCGGATTCCAAACTGAAAATAAGTTAAAAATAAAATTCTGTATTAAAAAAGGAAAAACGCTTAAAAATACAACTTTTATACAATGAATAAATAATTGTTTCTATGATTGATTTACTTACAATTAATGTTATTCATACACTAAATGTGGCGTGGTTATTTTGCCACCTACATACCAATGCTACCTTCAAAGTTAAACCGGGCCGGACGTGACAACTTTACGTTATAAAACCATAGAATAACACTAAAAGATTAAATAAGACTACCCATCATAAAATACCAGTTGCTAGAGTACTAACAATCCATATAATACTTATATCCACAATGGACTTCATAAAAGCAATCTATACTCTTTTCAAAACACAAGAAGACAATGTGTGAAGGCTAGCGCAGTCGCTCTTTCTCATATTGATTAAATACAGCTGTTTTTTACTAGAATAATAGCGCCCAATCAGGTCTTTATCCGATATATCTTACAAATATTGCATTAAATATCCTTTCTTCTTGTGTTCCCATACTCTTCTTAATACAAAATAATCTGTAAATGTTATTCTAAAGCTACTCTCTAGATTACAATGTAAACCAATATTTTTCAATACCGGACAACAATCCAAAATTTCTAGACTACCTACCAACTTCATTTAAAACGGGGCATATTGTTGAAATAAATTGAAAATTCACAAAATATCACTGACTCCAACCAACAAATTTCTGTATAATAAAAAACATTTTATTACATAGAACTTTCCGAAAATACAGGTTATGGGTACGGGCCGAGACGACTTTGGAACCCGCAACGAATTAGGGCCATATCACAAGCTATTTTTGAGCGTAGGCATTGACCTAACAATATCGCCGCGATATTTCAGAGAATCGCACTGAAATCGCACCGATAACACAGTAAAAATCGTGGCAATTCAGTTGCGACATCGCCAAGGCTCGAAAATTCTATACGTAACCTCTTAGGTAGGTAGTCTAAAAACATATAACTAGAAAATACTTATTATTCTACAGCCGGCCCGGTGTTTACATTACTCATTTACTTCTTGGCGAAGTCGACTCCGGTCTTGATGTTCTTCAGCAGCTCGGGGATGGCCGCCTTGAGGAGTTGCTGCTCGTATTCGTTGAGCTTGCCGTAGCCGAGGTTCTTCTCTACGCCGTTCTTGCCGAGGACAACGGGGTTTGCGAAGTAGGGTGACTCGGTTATGTCTGATTTGATGTACGCGCATTCTACTACGTTGGATTCGCCCTGGAATTATAGTGTTTAAAATTGTGAATATGATTATTTTATTATATGACTATCGTATAGCAGGATAGCATTATTGATTACAAACTCGAGGTTCAGAGTTAATTACTTTCATATTAAAAAGTGTAGTGTAGTCTTAGTGTAGTGAACAACTTTCTCTATGCCATAGAGAAAGTTGTTCCATAGAGTCTATGACCAAAACATGGAAATCGCGAAATAAATCTGCTGTTCCATATAAAACTGCAAACCTACTGTAGCCAAATGTATGGGACAGTTTTTTTTTCGCTATTTCCATGTTGGCCCTATGTCCAGCGGTGGGCGTCAATCGGCTGAGATGATGATGATGATGTTGGTTCCATAGAGAAAGATGTTCAGTTTGATGGTCTGATCAACCCCTTAAACTGTCAGAATAAAAAGTTGGAGACTGTATAACACAGGCAGACCGACAGAATGGACGAAACATGAATCATTTCTCGTTTGACTACACTTTCGATTGGTGCGCTATGATTAAATATGATCTGTAATATTACCTTAAGTCCTCTAAGTACTGCGCCGGCGAGCCTGGCGCCGGCAAAGGCCATGGAGAGCGTGGCCGAGCCACCGCCGGCCTTCGCCTTCACCACCTGAAGTAAGGAAACATTCGTTAGTCTTAAGATAATCAGCGGGTAATCCCATCTCAGTGCATATGCTTGCTTATCGTGTCGAATTTTGAACAAAGTCACTAAATAGTACCTTGCCAGAATTGGGCAACCGATACTGCACCGTCGCTAGCGGTCATGAGCTCCTGCGTGCAGGTGTTAGGGCACGATGTGAGATGAGCCATCGTTTGTTGTGAGATGAGCCATCGTTTGTGGAGCTTCACACAAGCAAGTCACATTTTGCGCATCCGAGAATCCCCACCTGACCATTCCTAACATTCCTGGACTTCAGCTTATCGCCGAGAGTTGCCACCCGAAGCACGGCAACTAACAACGTAGTGTTTGTTACTCTCGGCACAAGCACAAGGTCAGTGCATATGTGAGAGAAGGAAGCGTCGTCAAAATATCACGTAACCAGTAAGCCTACCATGAGTTACACTGTAATTTATAGTACATACAGTAGTTTTTCTCACAATTTTTTAGGTATTGAATTTGATACAACACTCTTATTTTGAGAAGTAATTCGACATACAAAATGATTATTACAATAAAATTTTTTAATAAATGATCAAGTCTTAAATGGAAAGTCGCTTTGCAAGTCTGTTACTGGGCGGTCGCGTGTAGGGTTCTTGTTCTCCGGCCAGCCAAGAGGCTCCAACATTTTGTGGTATCTGAAGTGTGAGTTTTTGTATAAAAACAAAACAATCCTTGACTGATTACCTCTTTCCGAATAATATGAAGTATATTTGTTTTAAGATTGGCAAAATCATCGACATCACGATGGAGCCACAATTTAAAGATTAGAATAGATTTAAAGTCTAAAATTACCTCAGTGCCAGCCTCCTGGATCCTCTCAGTCAGCGCCTTGATCTTGCCCTGGTCGGTCAGCTTGACGAGCGGCTGGCTCTGGCTCAGGAGGGGGATGATGGTGACGCCGGAGTGTCCCCCGATGACGGGGATGGTGACGGAGCGGGGGTCCACGCCGTTGATCTCGCCGATGAAGGCGGCGGCGCGGACCACGTCGAGTGTGGTCACGCCGAGGACTCTGCGGGGGTCGTAGACTCCGGCCTGTTGGGTGGAGTTGATGTATTTTTAATTTATGATATAAATATCTGGTCAGTCACATTTGAAGTACCAGAATCTAGCCGTGACTTATACGTACGTATTATTATGACTTTAAAACGATATAGAATACGTATATAGATACAAACATCCATGACATGGGTACAAATATTAATATTCATCATATTATTATTTACCCTTTGTGGGATTCGAACCCGCGACTCTCGGTACAGCAGGCATGTTGATTTAGTATACAATTGTTCAAGTCTGATGAGATGACAGTTCCAATTCGTTATTTCGTCAAGCAATTTTTAACCGCCCGACACTACAGACTGAGCTATAGGGCAACCATTTTTAGGTCCATCTAAAAAAGTGCATAGAAACAGTGCAAATAAAACAAAATGAAAAATAGTCTACTACCCGTTTGCTTGGAGTTGGCCGTCGATGACCGTTACAAAATTTCGTCACAGGCATATTTACTGGCCCCGTCGACAAAAAATAATATAACAAGCAAATAAAAATTTAAAATTAAAAGCGATATTTGTGACCAGGACGGACGTGCCGTACGTGGTTGCGTTGCTAAAGGTTATAAAATTGCGTTTAATAGGGTGCGGTACGGTGAAGCGGGAAGGGAGGGAGCGGCCAACTCGAAAAAAACGACTAGTAGTATCCAAAAAGTACGATCAACATGGAGTAGAAGTTTTAGTACAAGTTTACAAAAATTAAAAGGTAAGGAAAAATAACAAATTAAATAGTTACAAAAGGTAGGTTTTGGCTCTGTCTTCATGGTAGAATCCATTAAAGCTCTATTTGTCTTGGCTTAGAGTAGCGGGGTCATAGTTATTCGGTACTCCAGATCCAGAACGGATAACTGGGGACAATTCAGAGTTTTATCAGGACTTAAAAGTCCTTAAAAGCCTCGTTAACAGGTCTATGACTTCGGTTAACGAATACCAACACCTAACACCACGGTACTAACTACGTAACTACTTAACATGCCTATCGAGACACTCGATATAAAGTAGCAGCTAATTTTATTAAACAAAGATCCATTTACAGTCTTAAGAAGCCATTGTTTGTCAGTGTTATCGAACAACAGTGAGATATGATGTACGTAAACAAGTGTTTTGTCAACAACCGCCACGTTCTCTTGATCTATTGATCTGTTAAGTATTGACGTTATGTGTTATAATTATAATTTATAATATAACAATGTACATGAATTACGAATGATAAATGATCTATAGCATTGAAAATGATGAAATGATGATATTTTAGTAATTTCGTCGAAAGGTTTCGTCTAGTTGTTTATGGTCAGGGACGTGATTTTTTAATCTGTTTCATCCCACAGGAGAGCGATTTTTGAAACTCATTCTTTGAACTCAGCAGCTGAAAATTACAATATTACTATGGAGATATGCATCTTCTCAATCATTTCAAAAATCATACTTCAGGAGTGCGATTTTTGAAAGTCAAATCAGCAGTAGTAAGATATGATATCTCCATAGTAATATTGACTTTTGCAACTGCTGAGTTCAAAGTATGAGTTTCAAAAATCGCTCTCCAGATTTGCGTATCAATTAATCTAATCAAATCAGCTCACATCTACTCAGAGCTGTAAATAGCTCCCTACATATCGCGCTTTAGTACGACCAGAAAAATAAATTCGCATTGGTTATAAACCCTAGTCTTAAACCTCCAATAATACTTCCTAGAAATGTTAAAGATCAAATCTAAATACCAACATTCTCTTTTAACAAGATCTCTATTAATTCTACAATCGTAAACGATAACTATAAGTACTATAAATAATAAATGGTGATAACAGTAAACGTTGTTCCGTCACAAATGCTGATAAAGTGAAACAAAGTCGCGTGGTTAACTCATCAATAAATAAAATAGGTGATTAGATCAATGTACCGTATGTCATAATAATTTCTTTATGTCTAATATAGCAATCAAGATAAGCGAAGGATAAGGTTGCAGAGGTCCATGAAAGTGAAATGGTAGACTGAACTGTTTCTGATACTAAAATACAGGGTGCAACTTAATATGCTGATGGTTTTTTAACAGGATGATCAGACCATCAAACTGAAAAACATTCTCTAAAGGACCAAAAGAAAAATCTGCTGTCCCATAGGTAGAGGTACATTATGGGGGAGTTCAATTCAATTCAATTCAATTATACTTTATTGCACACCAAAACAGAATATACATTTGAATAAAGATAAAGAATTACAATTACGTACAAATAAGGCGGTCTTATCGCTAAAAAGCGAACGGCGAGCGGAGTTATATGGAACAGCCGATTTTTTTTTCGGGATTACGACATTGGTCTCATACATAAAGTTGTTCAGTATGATGGTCTGATCCCCTTAAAAACCGTCAGCATATTAAGAATTTTCTCTCTAATAATCATTTAACCTCTCGTCGTCAAAACACGGATCCGCGCGACGAAACATTCTATCTTCTATCTTTTCTTTCTTTCTTTCTTCTTTTGATTTTTTTTGTGTCTGTATTTCCATACGAGAGGTTAAGAGTCCTAAAATTAAATGTGTTACACAATGTGCTACATATTAAAGGGTGTGTTTCAGACCATCAAACTGAACAACTTTCAATATGAAGCCAACATCGAAATCGCTAAAAAAAGATCTGCTGTTCTATTCAGGGTGAAATTGATATCAGTAGCATCCTTTTAAACTAAGAGTCTACCCATAGAACTGAAAATCTTTTAATATGGGGGCAAACCGATCGGAGCAAAAAAATAATTAGCTGTTGCATACATTTGAGTCGCGAACTCGCGCGTCGATATTGCAGTTTAGTATGGAAGAGCAGATTTTTTATTTGCTCCTATTGGTTTGCTTTGCTCCCATAGTAAAAGTCGTTCAGTTTGATGGGTAGACTCTTAGTTTAAAAGGATGCTAATGATACCAATTTCACCCTGTAGACAACGTCAATGGTGACTCGCTCGACCCAAAGCGTATCCGGAACAGCTGATTCTTCTTTCGCGATTTCAATGGTGGTCCCATAGTGAAAGTTGTTCAGTTTTATGGTCTGATAACCCTCTTAAAATCCCGTAAACATATTACGGCCGACCCTGACCCATTTGTTGATTACGGAGTTGCACAAGTGTTTACGTGTTTGCGTGGCGGCGTAGCACGCTTCACCTCCGTGGCATGTCATTTTATATGCATTCTACATACATAAACCCACGAAACTGATTATCGGGTTGGCAACAAACTATGCTACAATGGCCAACTGTCTTTCCAAGTGTGTCTAAGTAAGCTATTTAAGCATATCAAAGGTTTAAGAATGGAACGAGTGGATAAGCTGCAGTACCTACTAGAGTCAAATATATGGACCAGCTGATTTATTAAAAGCCTATGCCTAAAAATGGCGCCATTTTTATTTTTTTAGCGCGGCCTCAAACAAACTTGAATATTATAGTTCAGAATAAAGTGAAAAACAACACTTGTTATTACATATATCTCGGAACTCAGTCGGAACTGAGATATAAAGGCTTGAAATGCATGTAATGGTGATATTTTCAACTTCAAGCCTATATATCTCCGTCCGGACTAAGTTTAGGGATATACATGTTAATAAGTTTTGTTTGTTACTTTATTCTGAACTATAGGTATTATTCATGTTTGGTTGATGGCCACGCCAAAAACAACGGCGAAAAATAAGGCGCCAACCTTACATACAAAACCCGCGTTGTCTTTTTACTTTGATGTCTCCATATTGAAAGATAGAGGGAATGAGAGACAGAGGAAGACCTAGACAGAGTTATCTAGCCCAAATGACGGAAAAGGTTGATGTCGTGTCGTAAGACACTAGCGGACAAGAGACAAGATTGGCGAATACTCCACCGGCAAGAGCGTAGCTCTTAAATACGATGATTATGATGATGATATTGAAAGTTGTACAGTTGGATGTTCTTAATCACCCCATTAAATCGTACTAGGGTGTTTTGTTACACCCTTTATAATTAAAGTCAGCGTGGTTGGTTTGGAACTCTGCAGGAGTTGGTTTCGGAGATGTGGCTGTTAAAAGAGGTTCAATTGGGGATAGTGCTCCAGTGTTCCTGCAAGATCCAGAGGATGAACAATTTTTTCTGAAATTTCGAGAATATTGTGGAATGTTCCAGAATGTTATAAGATCTTCCAAAAGGCTCTTCAATTTCTCCATCGTATTTTTCTGTCATCCTGTCTGTATAGGCTAATCTCATAAAATACTGTAGGGACTTTGATATGGTTTTCACTAATATACAGGGTGAAAATGATATCGTTTTAAACGAAGAGTCTACCCATCAAACTAAATAACTTTTACTATGGGAGCAAACAGATCAGAGCAAAAAAAAAATGTAGTGTTCCATACTTAACTGCAATACCTACTCGACTCAAATGTATGTAACAGCAGATCTTTATGTTGCTGCGATTGGTTTGCTCCCATAATAAAAAAATTTCAGTTTGATATACAAAGGTAGAATCGTAGTTTAAAAGGATGCTAATGTGTCTGTATTTGCGTTCGTTATAAACTGATTCATTCACAAGGAAGGTTTGTCTGTAGATATTTATTGCAACCCGTGCCAGCCTGGAGCGGGTAGCTAGATTTAAATAAAAATGTATGCATGATCCTATTCAACTAACCTTGGTCAAGACCTCGGAAGCGATGGGCACCATAGAGTTGACGGGGTTGGTGATGATAGCAACGATGGCCTTGGGGGCGTTCTGTGAGATGCTGATGGCGAGGTCGCGGACGATCGACGCGTTGGTGTTGAAGAGGTCGTCGCGGGTCATGCCCGGCTTGCGGGGCACTCCGGCAGGGATGACCACCAGGTCCGCATCTGCGGATTGGGTTGTTTATAGTATTTGCTATTTCATTATAATTGGCAATAAAGCATTTTTTCATTTCATTAAATTTTTTCGTTTCACAGTTGTTTTTCAGGGTTATTCAATCAATCAATCAATATACTACATGGTTATTATGATTAGAATCAAATTAAAGATTGAAAAATTAAGTCTCGGGCGGGACTTGAACCCGCACCCTTCCAAACCGGGGAAGTGCGTTATCCAATTTCGCGACCGAGTCTTGAGGGGACATGATTATGATTAGTTTGTAAGAGATTGTAATTCTATTATGAGGTTTAACAAAATTTGCTGAAACTATTCTATGGTCATGATCAGACGATCAAACTGAACAAATTTTACAATTGGACCAAAAGCATGAAATAAATAAATAGAAATGTGTTGTTCTATACAATGGGACAGCAGATTTTTATAAGATTTTCTTTAAAAAAAATTATTTAACTTTTTTTTCATTTGTTCAATGAAAAAGCCACAATAAATTTTATAACATATAGTAACATGAAAGAAATATTTTAAGTTTTATCACAGGTTTTATTCATGTTACTATGAGATTTTGATGTAGGTCCCTTACAAAAAGTATTTCAGTTTCATGGGTCGATCAAGCACTTAAAATAGTTTCAGCTACTTGTGTTGGACGTTATAGTTTTAAATACAGTATCAGTAGCTGTCCCAATGTTGAGCTAAAGCCTATTCTTCATAGGTAGTTTCAGACCAAATTGGCCTTGAGGCACAACAAAAAGGTGGTACAACGAATTTGATGAAGTCTTAAAAAGCTGGCCATTCTAAACACAAAAATAAATAACTTCATACATATTGCACTCAAAAATCATTATCCCTAATGGGACCAGCAGATTCTTGGGCATTACACTGAATCCACTTATATACAAAATATCTTCATAATTGAACATATTCTATTCTAAAGACAACATCAATGAGTTTGCAAATATCTAGTTTAAATTGCAAACATGCTTGACTTGTACGGTGATACATATTCAGTGACATCAAGGATTGTTTTATGTAAAAAACACATACGTCACCATGAAATGGTGGAGCTGAAGATTAATATATGTATATTGGTTATCGATAGGTAAGTCGCCAAGGATTTTAGAATAACAAATTATTAGTGTTATTGCTTATTAACACCAGGCGGAGTCACATTGAGAAGTAAATTGAAAAAGACTGTCGGCCGACACAAGGATCAAACTATAACATGTATTACTGTTGTTTTCCCAAATAAAGAAATTTATTATTATTATTATAACCACCTGAATCGTGAGCCGATTGTCTTGACAACTGGACTAATAAGACAGTGATTGATATGAGCGAAATCTCTCACTTCTACAGCAGTGACGTGTAGCATAGATTAGAAATGAACCCAAATTCAACACATAGTGCTTTGATACGTCATCAATAGATGTCAGAACCTCTCTATGGAAAATCTGTGTTCGACTTAATTTGTACTAAGATAACATAGCATGGGAGGAGCTTTGTAGCAAGCTGGAGCAGGAAACCGTCCACCCAATAACAGATTTTTAACGAGACTCTGATTATATTGTTTACTTGCAATTAAATGGCATTGACAAGATCAATTGGTAGTCCTATTTACCTTCAATACATGTGCATATGTAAATTACAATGCCAAGGCCACGTAATATTAGACTTCTAGCCAACTAAAATACTTAAGTAAATACACCTCAAAAACATTACAAAATCATATCATAGGTTAGATAATTCAACAGAACCACACTTGACCTTGATACTGGCTAAAAATAAGATAATTTATAGGTTACTCTCTTAATCTTTAGGTTATGTTACATAACATATTTTTTACCCAATTTCTCTGTAAAAAAAAAATATGTTTTTTTACCTTTGATGGCGGCGGCAAGCTCTTCAGGTCCCTTGTGGCCGCTGACCTTGGCAGGTGTGTTCATATGGGAGAGGTCCACTGCCACGCCAGGGGTCACAGGCGCGATGTCGTACAGCGCTAGCCTGGTCACCAGGGGGTTTTGCTTCATGAGCAACGCCAGGGGCTGCCCAATACCACCTGATGCTCCCGCCACCACAACTTTGAAGTTCCTCTAGAAAATAAGAAATTTTATCAGCATTTTCGAGGTTTGGGAGAGTTGTGTTCCTGGGAGAGTTGTCAAGGTTGGGAATAATGGGTTAAAAAGTTGTGATAATAACCTGTGATGATGTGGAGAAGTTTTTAGCGCCATTCTGGACGGCGACGGCGGCGGCAGGTTTCAACGTGCGCGAGAACATTTTTATATCGTTTTCGTATTAGAATTAAACTAATATATGACGAAAATTGATTATTCGACAAAACTTCCACCTGACCCAGCTGACCTTTGGTGATAAACTAGTGATGTAATGTTACTTCTATTGTGCTGTCAAAAACCTGTCATTATGCCGTCATTATTATCACCATCGATTATGAATATTAACAGCCTCTAAATTATGATTTTATTGGTAAGAGCTACACAATAAATGCTAAAAAAATACGTAGAATAATACAAACTGAATAAAACTAAAGATTTAAGTAAAATAAAAGGCTAAAGAACCCAATAGTGTTGTCTCTAACTTTACGATAAGAAGTTGAATCGATTATTTGAAAAAACTTTTTCGTAAAATGTTCTCAAAAATAAAAATGAAAATAATGTATGGAAGTTGACCCAATTTATGCCCAATTTACACGCACCGCACCAAAAAACATTTTCAGTGTGTATATCGTGCATTGGTGAAACGAAACGCATTTATCAATTTGACATTGACATTACAAAATGACAGTGACAGAGGAGTTTTTGGCGGGATTTGAACAGATACGTTTGGAGTCCTCATATTTCATCGAATTTTTATTGTTTATAGTGAGTTTTGGTTCGTAAAATCGGTGTTGTTTTGCGTAACAAAGTGTCGTGCAAGTGAACAATATACAGTTCAGTGAAATATGATGGTGTGGGTCGTGAACAGGAAAAGTGTTCCGTTCTTTTGTAGCGCGGCAAGCGGTCGGTTCACCTCTTTCCTGTGGACTTCTCTGCGTTTCCTGCGTTTCTCGATTGCCTCCAAATACTCCAAAGAAGCGTTGAAACGTCGAACACCAACATTTTATTTGCTATAAATGAGAGTTTTTATTCCTGACATCGGTTGTATGCGATACTATAATCGCTTTACCTTGAACTGAACCAAAAAAAAAAAAAAAATGACAGTGACAGATGACAGTTGGTTGACTTGGGTGGAAAACATCTTCAACTTTCCATCAGAGGGGGGACAGAGGGGAACTTTGAGGAAAAACGCAAAGAAACCAGCGGCATCTTCTTTGAATAACGTGTAACTACAAAAATATTGTCTCAAATTTCCGATAGATGTCTCTTCAAACTCAACAATAAAGCAAAGGATCATGACCAAAACCAGGCTGAAGATGCGTCATGCTTCATCACCATTCATTAACTAAAAATATTGGTCCGAATTTTGAATCACTTTGGTGTTTTTATAGCCATGTGCGAATGGGGGTATAAAATAAAATAAAATAATAACGTAACATGATTAGTTTCACCAAAGCTTTAGTTCCTTCCTCTTAGCGCCCAAGCTTCGCCGGGCCATAGACTTAGCTCATAGATGACCATAGGACTTATACACAATACCTATGTCAACTTCCTTGGTAGTGAAACAGAATTAAAATCTATATTTGTCAACAATAATTATATGATACTCCCTTTTAGGTACCACTATTTTATTTTTATTTTATTTGTTTAGTTATTTTATTATTTAATTCCAGCAACAGTACAACAAGACCCATGTATGAAAAATATCTTAACAATAGAATATACATAGGTACTTATTTTGAAATCTATATAATCTAAGTTTGAATTAAAATCTTTTTGTAATCTAAGGCATTATGGTTGCGTACAGTACTGGTGAGCTCAGCGTGAGTTGACATGATATTTGACATAACATGACAATGCATGTCAAATGTGAACTCAATCTTTTTGCGACAAGTTTGGTAACTATAGACTGGTCGCTGATAATAACTAACCCTACCTTACAAGATTACTAAGCAAATACATTTTGTAGCTAAAGTAACAAAAACTAACATAAAAAAAACGTGGTCAACACGTGGCCGTGACACGGCGCAGCTTGGCACGTTTTCGTATGATGGAAAAAGTGGACCATAGAGACACCACATTTTACCTCATCGAATTAAGGAACGGAACTAGTCTATTGGTCTAAATAGGTATCCGTTTCTAATGCCGGCCTAAAAACGGTTATTAAAGACAGTATACTCGATCTGACCTTAGAACCTTTCAGGCTGAGCCTAGGCAGACCAAGGCATATTTAAACAACGTCGAAAGGACAATAATTAATATTCCTGTTGTACATAAAAGCATTGTTTTCATTTATCAATTCGATAAATTCGATGTATGTTTTATTTTGGTGTGCAATAAAGTATAATTGAATTTAATTGAATTGCAAGACTGCCTTCCTAGTAGCACCAAAAATTCGATCGGACCCATGAACCTGCCAGGGTAGCTTACAGCTGACCAGATTTTTAAAACCTTACTAATCGGCCTCTAGACTAACAGATATAATTCATTCTTTGATTCGATGAGGTAAAATGTTGTGTCACAAGAGTCCACTTTTTTATCAAACCGGAAAACGTGTCAAGCAGCGCCACAGTATAAGAAAGAGTATTTATTACTACATACAGTATGGACACTCCCTGCCTCCCACCAACTTTTTACCTCACTCCCACCCTCTATTGCCCTCTGGTTACCTCGGCAGTTACTTGTAGTCTAAACTGACACCACAATTGACACGCTAGAATTTATGTTTTCGAAATAAAGAGAATATAATTATAATCTCAGGACGAAGGATAAAAACTCATTTTTTGAATAGACGGATGTCAAAGCGTTTTATTTACGGAAAAGTAATTACCCGCACGCAGCGAAAGTTATTGCAGCTTTAGCAAGAAAGGAAACTACCGAGCACTATTTACAAATTTATTTACAGATAGATATTCGCAGAAAGTATTTACAACATTTATTTAACGTGAAATCGGAAATCTCGGTACCAAAGTTTTGGCGAGTATTTATGACATGACGTAAGTCATTTGTCTTCTCAAAAAGCCGTAAATCTTTTTATAAAAACAACACAGAGTTTGGTACGTAGAAATGGAGGTTGCCACACAGCCCTAGACTCCATGCCGCATGTGTTGACGTCATTTGGTCAATTTCTGTTTTTTTTACGCTGTGTCCAGGTTGTGGCTGCGCCGTGGTATTAATCTTGTAAGGTAGGATTGGATACTATCGGCCACCTGTCTACGAGCGGTTATGTGTTGTTCAGTTGTTCACGTTTGAGTTGCCACCTCTTTTTTTCACGCGAGACTCCGCCATCTTATCTCAAATGTGTTTTTGCTCATAAAACAATCTTAACAATCCTCATCGACTACGCTACGACATGTGGAGGAGTTGTTCTTGGAGGTGGGGGTAATCGTGCCCATATACCACGGCGTTGTGGAAACTGCTCGCATAAACTAATTAGAATTTGTGGTGCCGTACCAACAAAGAGTTCATTCTGTGGACAAGTTCTCCAATTTCATGGTAAATGTTTTGAGTGCGTGGATTACGCCTGGATCTGTAAAGCTCGCACCTCACTCTCACCGAGAATTCTCGCCGAGACTCGGCGAGAACTTTCAAGGAAAATTACTATGGCTTAAGACGCCACGAGAACAATGAAGGGCATCCATTTGTAATGAATGTTATACTTGGATTCAGACAAATTCAGCTTCTGAAGTCATACCTGCACTAGAATTTTGACACCAACAAGTTTTCTTTGGTTGTGGGATATTACGTTAAAATCTCGATCATATCATACCGAGTATCATATATCATACAGAGTGTCAGCACAATGCCCAGAAAGACATTATTATTCTCACATTTACTCCAGTGCATGGTAACTTATCAAAAATATGCCTACGTGCTTTGATAATATTATGTTGTCCGTTCTGTTAGGTCTATTTCAAATTCGTTTAAAACGTTTATTACAATAAAATAATAACTATATTAACATTACCTTTTAGAGTTCAAGTCTGGCAAGAGTTTGTTGTGCGTGTTGGCGATCAGCTAATAGAGAAGCATTCAAACAAAGGAGAATGCCCACGTGACTATAGGACACTGTATCGCTATCAAATCTATTGTGTTACATTGTTATATGGGCTTAGTTGTAAGTGCTAGTGTTTTTTGTGCATAACAAGAAGTAACGTAACGTAGTAGTGTATGGTTTTGACCACCCCGAAAGGGACTACAGACTTGAGTTTATGTATTTGTGTGTAAATAGAACTAAGCTAAATATTCTAATTAAATTATTAATTAAGGAATGGATGCTTTTGTTTTTATAGCCTATCTTTTTATAAGTAGGATTATTCAGATTTCCCATCAAATAGTTAAACAGTTTTCTTTTTACAATAATCCTTAGTAAATTCCCTGTCTTTTGACGAAAAATTGACCAGACGCAAGATCAGCCTGACTTTCATAGAACTTTGGGCAATCTCCTTTATTACTAAAATTATAAAAAAAACTGATCCTATTTAATACAATTTACGTAATATTTCAAAACTGTTTTAATTAAAATTAGTAAATAATTTAACTTATGTTCTGCGGTAGCACCATATTATTGTCACCTAGCAACACCAGCTACACAAGTTGTCACAATATGGCCGCCGTTACAACTTGCGCATACGCTTGTTTGTGTTTTGCGCCCATTTTGTGATTTGAGTGTTGATCTTCACTTCAGACGTTGAGGCAAGATTACTCCTCCGTCCTGTTACTGAGGCTACTACTCTAAACTAGAACAAAATAGCTCATTACTGAGAAAAAGTAGATTCCATTGTAAAGCATACATATAGCTATATGTATGCGTATATATAGCAACTGTTTCTTGTTAAATATCATAGGTGGCGTTTCAAATTTATTTGCATTAAAATGGCACTAGAGGGCTCTCTTTTTCCGATATATTACTCTACTCTTTGCTTTCCATTTTCCATGAAATATTGGTGAAACAACCAAGTTTAACACAGTTGTTTGGAGAAAAATAGAAGAAGAATTCGACATGAACGTTATACAGGCAGTAAAGTTGTATATAACGAAGATGACAGAGGAGAGTGGCCCTGGCATGAAAGTCATTCTCATGGACAAGGAAACTGTGAGTTTGCACCCATAATATTATTGTTAAACATACTGATTTCATTTCAAAAGAACCTCAGAAATGTAGGCTTTCAAATGGTTCAACTAGTATTTATCATACTTTAATTTTTCCTCAGAATTTGCATTACAATTTCATCAACTTATGCTTGCAAATATTCTAACACTAACTGGGGTAGGCAAACTTACATTGAAAATATTATTACAATTTATTGGGGGATAATCCCATTGCATATTATGTGATGGAATGCATGTATATACATAGATTTCCTTTCAATTCTTCCTTATCGTATGGGCAGAGCCCTGGTGTCAGAGTTTTTTCAGACCGCCTTACGGCCTCTGCCATGATTTTTATGTCCAGGTGTGGTGGATCCAGCCCTTAAAAAAGGTTGTTGTCATGGCTTGCCGAAAATCGACCAAGTGCGAATCGGACGATGGACTCTCTCACGATCGATCCATTGCATTCCTGCAAAAGAGACGTGTACAAAATGTATGACGCCCAGGCCTTGTACAGACCTTGTATAGGAACACTACTTAGTCTGCTCACAAAAATTACAAAAGTTTTAGTGTGTTTATTTTCACATCACAATATCAATCTAAACTCCTAAACTACTGAACCGGTTTTGGTGTAACAGCTCGAAAGTCTATTAACCTGAATTAGGGTTGTGGTCATGTGTACGTCTGTAGGTATACGTGAATAAGCTTGATGTGGGCATATTTCACGCATAATCCGGCTCTGATGCTGCTAGAAAAGTATTCACCTTTGCAAATTCATCAGTGTCTCATTAAGAAAATTGAAAATATTATTTATAGGCGACAAAGGTTTATAAACAAAACCGGTCAATTGAGAGTCGGGCTACTCGCACACCAAGGGTTCCGTACCACACCACCACAGAACACAACATTATTAACTTAGAAAAAAAACTTTTTTTGCCCGGGACTTTTAGCGCGAGACCGACTCACACTTGGCTGGTTTTTAGTATTTGTTGTTATTCTGTAGAGTTTGCTCTATAATCTCACTAAGTCTGACGCTTGTATGTATTACCGTTTTTACGATAGAGCGTGAAGAAAAAACGTTGATAAAAACTAGTTTCTTGTTGAGTCCGTTGTTCCCTTAATTTTTAACTTTTTGACATTTTTATTATTTGTTAACAAATCCGCCGCAATAACGCATAATTTCAACTATCTAGCTAATACGGTTCAACAGTTACAGCCGTAAATAGGTAGGACAGACGGATGGACAGACGGACGGACAACGTAGGTGTTATAATAAAATATCCGGAGCTGTCACACTATTTTATTGCAAGACAGAACACTTGACAATCAGCAAAGTCTTATTCCATAAACTCTCAAAAGAGATCACAACACAACAGTAGGCTTAGTAATAGGGTCCCATTTTCACCCTTTGGGTACGGAACCCTAAAAAAGGAAAAAATAAGAAAGAAAGAAGAGATGAAAGATGAGCCTATGCTATTCCAGGAGCCTACCTTGATTGGTTTCCGGTCTGAAGGAAGCTAAAATACTGGCGGCGTTACCGCGTTGTTTTGCCAGTGCTATGCGTTGGACCAGAAACGAACCAGAGCGGGGGTCGCAGCCCCTGTCCCGGAGCTGGATTAATTAAATTAGGTGGACCGACGACCTGGTGAAGGCGGTGGGAAAACGTTGGATGAGGGCAGCGCAGGGCCGGTCGTTATGGCGATCCTTGGGGGGCCTATGTCCAGCAGTGGACGTCCATCGGCTGAAATGGTGATGATGATGATGATGAACATTTTTGTAGCCCTAGGTATGGTGGCATAATGGTGCGTAAAATTGCGCCACGCCCCAGCCATCTGGCTCGTAGCATTGCTTGATGCAGACTATTGAAAGAATGGGACAATTGGGTCTTTTTCTAGTCTTCACTTCGTACGCGTAGTAAAGTAACATATCTGCATCTGTTTTCAATTTCAATTTGTTTATTAGGATTACCAACAGGTTATTACACAAATCTTTAACAAATATCTTAATCATTAACATGCACGGTGCTAACCCTTTTATAGTTTGTTATAATATCATTAGCCTGTTTGTTATAATATCATTGTTTTTAATAAAATTTTCAGACAAGTATAGTAAGCATGGTGTTCAGTCAGTCGGAAATACTTCAGAAGGAGGTGTACCTGTTTGAACGTATCGACAGTCACTCCAAGTGGGACAACCTTAAACACATGAAGTGCATCGTATTCCTGCGGCCAACGTCAGAGAACATCGCTCTACTGTCCCGGGAACTGAGGTTCCCTAAATATGGAGTTTATTTTATATGTTAGTATTTTATATCACCAGATGGCAGATGCCTATTTAAATAAATAAGTATCTAGGAAATACACAGATTATCTGGTCCCGTTTAAAGTACCAGAATCTAGACAAAGATGTAGAATGCATACACAGGCTGTAACAAAACACCCTAGTAATACTTAAGGGGGTGCTTCAGACCATCAAACTGAACAACTTTCACTATGGAGCGAACATCGAGAAACTAGGGTGTTTTGTTACATCCTGTAGATATAAGATAGAGAAACATCCATAAGTTGGCTACAAATATAGGGTCCTTCTTAATATGCTGACAGTTCTTTAAGGTATGCTCAGACCATCAAACTAATCTGCTGCTCCATATAAAACTGCAAACCTACTTGAGCCAAATGTATGGTATAGCTGTTTTTTTTTGTGATTTCAATGTTGGTCCCATAGAGAAGGTTATTCAGTTTGATGGTCTGATCATACCCTTAAAAAACTTTCAATATAATATTAAGTAGGACTGTGTGTATATTCACGATACAAATATTAGCCCCTTATGGGATCCAACCTTTTAGAAGATACTTGGATCATCAGCCAGGAAGCCAGCCAGTCCTTGATTCTATTTCTATACATAATTTGTTGTCACGCAGACTTCAGCAATGTGATATCCAAAGCGGACATCAAGACCCTGGCAGAGTGCGACGAGCAGGAGACAGTGCGGGAGGTGCAAGAAGTGTTCGCTGACTACCTCGCAGTGGACAGACATCTGTTCTCCTTCAACATCGTTGGCTGCTTGCACGGTGAGTTGAAACCTTCTGCACCTTGGGGACATCAAGTCGATTACCAAAACCAGATCAATTAGTGCCACCAGATTTGTTGTTTGCCTAAAACAACAAATCTGTGTTTTTATCTTCTTATAACGTCCGTCACAGCTGTATATCAAAGTAAAATGAATGCGAACATTTCAAATAAGCAGAATAAGTTAAAAAAATTGCTAGTCAATATCACCTTTATTTTTTCACAAAACATCAGGTATACTTCAAATGCGTACCGAAATGACAGACCAAGTGTCAATACTTTTTACCTATGTTAATGCTCAACTTTGTGTGCTTCAACTAAATGCGCTTCAGGCCTATTCATTCATCTTACTTTGGTCACATATGTATGCATTGGGAGCTTTGTAAACACTTGAAAATCCCTGAAGCCTTGGTGGTCCAGTGGCGAGTAACCTTGCCTGCCGTGCAGGAGGCGATGGTTCGATCCCCGTCCAAGTCGACTAGTACCAATGAGTTTTTCGGAATTTATGTACGATTTATAACACCACTGGCTTTTCGGTGAAGGAAAACATCGTGAGGAAACCTGCATGCTTCAATTTCGAGGCATGTATTGTACCTACTGTCCATTACAAGTGGCGACAGGCTCACTCCCCGTCACACTGGACAGTGTTCTGGTACTACTAGTGAAACACGGATATTCTGAGGTTTCAGAATATCTCTGACTACCCCCTCGGGGAATATAGTCGTGAGCATGCTTATGCTATGCTTATGCTTGAAAATCCCTTCATTTTTAAAAATCTTATTTAAGATTTTAATTTGTGTTCTGCAGGTCGTCAATGGAACCAGAATCATCTGCAGCGGTGTGCTCAAGGGCTACTGGCGTTACTCATGTCTCTGAAACGCCGCTGTCAGGTTAGTGACAGAAAATATAAGCATTTAAATTACTTTCTGGGAGTCGCTCGGTGAGTGGCTTCGCGGGACGGTCGCCATTTCGTATTAAATCAAATGTTTTTTCGTTCATATAACAATCCTTGAGATTACGATAATCCCAAACCCCATTCGGTATTAGCAGGGCTGCGTTCAGAACCTACACCCTAGGTGCACCCAGAGTGCACCCCGAGCGCAACTTTTCTCACTAAACGCCGTTCAGAGCCTCGATGAAAGACGTTCTACTATAGAGCGAGTTGAAAAAACAACTGCATAAAAAGGTTGTGTACGCAGCCCTGAAATGTTTACAATGCACTTGATTTAATTTGTACCGGGCAGCCTGTTCAGTGGTAAACTTACGCCGGCCGCCGCCGCCGCAAGCTCTGTTTTTTACTTTGAGCGCACATATCTCAAGATACAAGGATTGTAATAACTTAGTTTGTTTTGTTCTACGGTAAAACAAAAAAACTAATTTTTGCGAACGCCCTTTTTCCTTGTATGGGAGGGGGGAGGGGCGTCGAAAAGAGTTTGTTTCTTCATTATTACAACATTTCTATTTTTAGGTTGCTGTTATCTGTGTTAATAGGTGCAAAAATGAGCAAGTTATTGAGGCGGGGCATACGGACAGACAGACAGTTTGTCTACGGAACCCTAAGAAGGAATAATAAATGTCGCAGGTGCGCTACGAAGCGGCGTCGGAGCCGTGCGGCCGGTTGGCAGAACGCGTGCGAGATCTACTTCGTCGCGAGGCTGTCCTCATCGACAACAACATACCGTTCAATGGCGACATCCCCACGCCTCTGCTCTTGATCATCGACAGGAAGGACGACCCCGTAACGCCACTGTTGAATCAGGTAGGTTGTGTTGTCTTCTTGTCGTGTGGGCAGCAAGCCCTGCTGTGGACTGTGCTGTGCTGACACCAGGGCCCCATTCAACAAACGTTACAATTGTAATTTACAATGACAATTCAGGGTACATTGCTGGTTAATATTGACGCTTAACATGTAGTAGGTAATGTGTCACTAACATTATCAGCAATGTACCCTGAATTATCATTGTAAATTACAATTGTAACGTTTGTTGAATGGGGCCCAGTAGGTCTGTTATTGGGTTGTCGTGTGTCGGTTGCCTCTCCATGGCTTATAATAAAGCTCCAATTGTATGGTGGCTCAAGTTTCAGTTTTTTTCAAAAAACAACCCCTGAAGTCGCCAAATTATTTAAATAAATACATATCTTGGACATTGTCACACAAATTATCTAGTCACATTAAAAGTACCAGAATCTAGCCTGGACTTGTATGATGTGTTGGTACCACAATTTTAAGACTAGAATGAATTATATATCTATGCTTTCTCTATCTATAAAAGTTTTCTCCATAGTGAAGTCACAGGTAAATCTAAACTATTATAAAACTGTAACAGAATATGTGTCTGTACATTGAAGATATTTAAAAAAAATTACGACATGGTTTTTACCTGTCCCTGATTCCAAATCACCAATTTTTGGATTTTTTGTCTGTCTGTTTGTTTGTATGTTTGTTTGTTTGGGTGTTTGTTTGTTCGAGTATCACGCAAAAACTACTGAACCGATTTTGATGAAACTTTTTTGTTTGATAGCTTATCATCTGATTAAAAATCTGGTATATAATTTATGCGGACGAAGTCGCGGGTAAAAGCTCGTATATTGATAAACTTGACCGAAAAAAAAAAATTTGTCTTTTTTGTTCCCATAAGTTTTCATAACTGGCTATCTAGCTCTCTCATTTCTTGGCTCCATCTTTCAGCGTAAGCGAAAAGTTTTTAATCTAAGTAACGTAATGAAACCATTGCAGTGGACATACCAGGCGATGGTGCACGAGCTACTAACTATAAACAACAACCGAGTGAGCCTGGCGCACGTGCCGGACGTCCACAAGGACTTCCGCGAGGTCGTGCTCTCCTCGGAACAAGACGAGTTCTATGCCAAGGTCAGTCTCTTACTATCTCTCACTATAAATAACCTAGCGTAAGTGCCAGCCGTCGATTTTCCCTAATTAAAATATAACGCTCACAGACACATACATTGTAATGATCCCAAGTAAGCCTTAGGTTTTTTGTTATGGGAATCATACAACAACGGCACAAACATATAACATCCATGACTGAACCGGGATTCGAACCCAGGACCCTGGTTTGGCAGTCCGGCGTGGTAACCATTACACCAACTGGGTCGTCACAATTATCACTTAATTATTATACTATTAAACAAATGGTGTTTAATGTACCTAGAATTTATATTGCAGCCATCCTACGTCTACCATCTTGCATCCTCCTAGCCTACTGGCTGGCATTGCCCTTACCAAGCACTTAAGATTGGATTGTTAATCTAATCCGTTTAATTTAAACCCTCGCGTTTATTAAACCAGAGGAGGTACATACGAGTGTTTGAGTTTAGTTTAGTAGTTACTTTTGGCACAAAAACATTTTTTTTTGTTAATCACTAGGTCATTGATTCCCACAGAACCTGTACTCAAACTTCGGTGAGATCGGCCAGACGATGAAGTCGCTCATGGACGAGTTCCAGAAGAAAGCCAAGAGCCACCAGAAGGTCGAGAGCATCACGGACATGAAGAACTTTGTCGAGACATATCCGCTGTTCAAGGTATACTGTTCATTCTTCTTTAACAATATGAGAATGATATATCTATTGAGACATTAGTTACTTGCACCAATTATAAAATGTTCAACTCAAATGTATGGGACAGCAGATTTTTTTTCGTGCTTTCGATGTTGGGTCCATAGTGAAAGTTGTTTAATTTGATGAGTAGAATACATGGTGAAGCTATCCGCACTTACCTTCTTAATATGCTGACGGTTTTTTAAGAGGACCATCATACCATCAAACTGAACAACATTCTCTAAGGGACCAACAGCGAAATCGCGAAAAAAGGATCAGCCGCCGTTTCATATAAAACTGCAATCCTACTCGACAAAAATGCACAGCAGATTTTGTTACGCAATTTTTGTTGGTGGTGGTTTTAATGTGTATGTTTTGGTGTAAAATAAAGTAGGTATATTTGATTTGATTTTGATGTCATAGAGAAAGTTGTTTAGTTTGAGGGTCTGATCACCCTATTAAAAAACCGTCAGCATATTAAGTTGAACCCTGTATGTTCAAAGGCGCATTACTCTCAGGTGCCAATTTAACTTCGGCGGGTATTAAAATGTGTAACGTTTTCAGAAAATGTCCGGCACAGTGACGAAGCACGTGACGGTGGTGGGGGAACTGTCCGCGTGCGTGACGCGGCACGGCCTGCTCGAGGTGTCCGAGCTGGAGCAGGAGATCGCCTGCCAGAGCGACCACTCCAAACACCTGCAGGTTTGTTAGCCTATGACTTACAACAGTATCCAAGTCTGACTAGAGGTAGAAAGTAGAATGAAAAATTGCACTCTTACATTTGTAATATTAATTTTGGAATTTGTCACGTCATGTTGGTTGAGTGTTGAAATTATTTCCACCCAGGACGATCGGACACGGAGGAAATCCTACCTAATATTATACTATCCAATGTGAAAGTTACTGACGTTCGATGAGGTTGCGAGTCAATCACGCAAAAACATATTACATGCAGTTCTTTGACATCATCAACCATTCGGCCAATCACAGTCGTTTACGATCACGTGACTAAAGTAGACAAAAAACATATTTTCTTTGTTGTTTTTTTCTTAAAATATCCAGTATTTTTCTTGGTGACTTAGTTGGTTTCCTAAATTCATATAAAATTTAGCTTATTTCTGTAATTCGTCACAATAAATATGGATTTCTAGGATCAGTCATCATCCCTATAACCTGTATAGTCGGCACATACTCATGCTTAATTTATCGTCAACAGCGTCTAAAAACCCTAATATCAAAAGACACGATTCGTCACCACGACGCGGCAAAACTAGTGGCCCTCTACGCGCTCCGCTACGAGAAGCACGCGAGCAACGCGCTGGGGGCGCTGGTGGAGGCGCTGAAGCAGCGGGGGGCGCCGGAGACGCTCGTGCGGGGGGCGCTGCACGCGCTGGAGTACGGGGGCGCACACGCGCGCCAGTCTGACCTGTTCGGTCTGCAGGACGCCGTCAAGATCACGCAGAGGCTGTTCAAGGCAAGAACATTGTATATAGTATTCTTTAAGTGGACCAAACTCTTTCAATGTTGTTGTAGGCTGACAACCAAGCAAATGTTTCGCCTCGGAACACCAGTGTGTCTCTTTCTAACGTGTTGCCAACACCCTAGTTAGAAAGGGACACACAAGTGTTCTGGGAATCTTACTGGTCTCGTTGCCAGCACCGTAGTGCACAATCTTGTTACTGTATAACATTTTTGGTTCAAGGTTTGTTTACATGTTTACGCTCATTAAAGTTGGTATAAAGTTTCTGCTGTGGTCAGAAACTTTGATATGTATGTTCTATATTGGGTGATTTTGTAATAGACCGAGATCCGACCGTAAAATTATGCACCTATTTCATAGGCGAAAGAAATGTGATTCAAGTGTATGTTTACACAGGGGTTAATTCAACGCCGTCAAGTTGCCTAGAAAAATCTTGCCGCAAGTACCTTTTCCATTTTGATTTTTGGTAAACTTTTTCAAAGAAGTCATTTTTTAACCTGGCAACCCTATAGTTGCGGCAGATTGAGAGGTGGCAACCCTAGTTTTTCCAGTACTTTTGATCAGTCTCCTTCCGATGGCACCTCATTTACTTCCCTAACAGACAGGTGGAAAAAGTTATACCAAAAATCATAATGGAAAAGGTACTTGCGGCAAGATTTTTCTAGGCAACTTGGCGGCGTTGAATTAACCCCTGTGCAAAGGTGGACTTCCGATGCTAGCGGCCGACGCGTCTGACGCGCGCGGCTCGCGGCCGACGGCCGATGCGACAGTACTAGTTACTATGAAAATGTATGGCGCCGCTTCCGATGCCAGCGACTGACGCGCGCGTCAGACGCGCGCGGCCGATGTCTATCGCATCGGCCGCGGCCGCGCGCGGCTATGATCTGACGTCACGCAGAACAAGAATGTTTGCCAGAAATATTACCGAGTTTTTACCGAAAATTTGCTTAATTTTTTACCATTTTATTTGTATTTTATTATCTGCAAGGTCGCTTCAACACCATCTATCGTGCCACTTGAAACAACTTTTTCTTTTTTTAATTACTTTCGGAAAATTCCTCTTGCCTTCATAATTATTAGTTAGACAGCGATCCATATACAGGTTAAAAAGCCAAGGGGACGCAACGCATCCCTGTGTAATTAAATTACTCCTAAAAATGTATTTTATAAAAAATCTGGTAAAAAATAGCATTCAAAAATTCTCTAAACCTATCAATCAGTCAAATATTCTTTATTAAAATATATATTGGTTTTTTTGTTTGTATTTTTATGTTTTTGTGTAAACACCAAAACATAAAAACATACCCAAAATTTCCGGGAAAATACCCCGAAGTGATAACACTGTGTACAATAGGCACGCGTTAGTCGCTGACCTCGGAAGTGAGGTCTGTCGTCGGCCGCGCGCGTCTGACGTGAGGTTCTGTCACATATGACAGAACCTGGCGTCAGACGCGCGCGTTAGTCGCATCGGCCGCTGGCATCGGAAGTCCACCTTAAACATACACTAGAATCACATTTCGTGCGTCTATGAAATAGGTGCATAATTTTACGGTCGGATCTCGGACTATAAACACTTTCGTTTCAGGGGCCCTTGACAAGTTGACATTCTATTGGCGTCAACGCTAATAGAAACGGAAAAAATGTATGGATTTGACGTATAGTGGAGAAAGCAAACTTCAAAATGTTTCGATCGCCAATGTCAAATCCATACATTGTGTCATTTCTACTAGCGTCTACGACAATAGAATTGTTACTTTGTCTATAGGCCCAGGAGTGGTTCAGACCATCGACTAAGAGAGCAAACGTGAAATCACAAAAAAAAAGCAGCTGTTCCATACATTTGAGTCGAGTAGGCATTGCAGTTTAGTATAAAACAAAACAGCTGATTTATTTTTGGTATTTCACATAGTAAAAGTTGTTCAATTTGATGGTCTGAATCACCCCTGAAAATGTGGAGTATATAAAAAAACTACCTATTATAACATAGTATAAGAAAGTTTTGTACTACATGCAGTACGGACACTCCCTGCTTAATGAGACTTCCGAAGCACGGAAAAGCATCGAAAAACTGACCTAATGTTACGCCAATGAGTGTTTATCATACAGTCAGCAGCAATAAGATGTATACACTTTTGTTCTACGTCGTAATACTAAAGTGTATACATCTTTTTGCTGCTGACTGTACATATTTTAATTCAAAAATTTACATTCCAGGGTCTAAGCGGCGTAGAAAACATCTACACACAACACACGCCCCTCCTAAAAGACACCCTCGAAGACCTCATCAAAGGGAAACTCAGAGAAAACCTCTACCCAACCATCGGGGGCGACGACGGTTCCTACGGCCGGCGCCCCCAGGACATCATCGTGTTCATAGTCGGGGGCGCTACGTACGAGGAGGCGCTATGCGTGCATCAGATCAATCAGACGTACCCTGGAGTAAAGGTTGTCTTAGGAGGGACAACTATACACAATTCTACATCATTCTTTGAAGAAATCAAGTCTGCGATGCAGGGAGTGCATCGGATGCATACACGACATATCAGGAATGTATAGGCTTTTTCATAGATTTTGACGGTTTTATAAAGTTACAAACACTGCAAGTCATCAAGACTGCAGTTTTTTTGGCGGGGTTGATTTTGTGTTTCCGGAATCCATGTGATGCGCTCTATTATGAAACTTTGAACCTTATTGTATGATCACCAATATCTCATTCGGAAGAGGTAGAAAAGCTAAGCAGAGTGCATAACTGTTTAACGAAAACCCGTTCGTCGAAATCACGGTTCACAACTGTTTCGTTCGACGAAAGAACTGTTCAACGAAAGCACGGTTCTTCGAAGTATGTAATGTACCAAAATTACTTACCAAGCATGGCAGAATAGACTATACATTTATTTAATTCCGATTCCTATACCGAATAATGACCGCCCTAAGTGGAGACACAGTATAAGAAAGAGTATCTAATACATGGAGATCCATCTTTCTACCGCTCCGAGAAAAGGGCGTGAGTGTATGCAATGATTTTACAGGGTGTAACAAAACACCCTAGCAATACTTAAGGGGGTGCTTCAGACCATCAAACTGAACAACTTTCACTATGGACACAACATCGAAATCACGAAAAAAAAAACACCTATTTCATACAAAACTGCAGCACCGACTAGACTCAAATGTATGGGACAGCTGATTTTTTTCTCCTGATTGTTACGTTAGCTCCATAGTGAAAGTTGTTCAGTTTGATGGTCTGAAGCACCGCCTTAAGTATTACTAGCGTGTTTTGTTACATCCTGTATATGTTACTTGACTGTATGTATGTAAAGTAAAGCCTGACCAGAAATATAAAAAACCTGATTTGGCGACGCTGCAATCAACTTATAACCTTTAATGTAAATATTCCAAGTACAAAAATTTGTTCCAATGATTTTCCGCACCATCGCGAGGTTTTTATATTTCAGCATGGGTAGCATGCCACCGTGATACAGCGCTATCACACCTTCATTCACCATCATTCTATTTGCGTGCGAACGAACGAGATAAACGACGTAATATAGCCGTATCACGTGTAGCATGCTACGGCTTCAGAAGCCGTAGTAGCCGCGATACAGCTATATCACGTCTTTTATCTACGAGATAAAAGACGTGATATAGCCGTATCACAGCTATCGCTGGTTGGCATGCTACCCATGCAGGTCGGGCTTTAAACCATTGTGATTGTAACACTTGGCAGTTATTTTAAAATTATATAGTACATTACTGCAGCGGCCAGCAACAGAGGCATTGATGGACGAACGTGTAAATGTGGGCCGAGGCGAAGCCGAGGCACACATACGTAAGTCCATCAATGCCTAGTTGTGGCCAAGGCTTGTATAGTACTTTTCTCAAATAATGCGCGGAAATTAAAACAGTAAATTTTCTCAAATAATTCGCGGAAATTAAAACTCTTCAAAATCAATGACGAACAACGAACAACAATTTGTTTTTTTTTTTCAATAAACAGCTTTCTATTTGCAAGTTAGTTCGAAATTTAAATAAAACCTTTTTTGAGTTACCTCCTTGGTCGCCATGTTTAGGAGAAAAAGATCGTTCCATTTTTAAATTACACGACAGATATGAGTTTACTATGTAATTTATTTGGCCGCAAAACACGACAGATATGGATTTTCATACAAACATTGCCGGCCGCTGCGCGCATGTAGTTGGCCAATACAGCAATTTCGATTTATCTCGAAGAAGGTTGTCAAAATAATGCTCACATTTCCAAGCATGTTTGAGAAAATTGCATTTAAAATTGATTTTCTACATTTTGCGGGAGACAATGTTCGAGGTGCGAAGAGCACAGGTTTTTCGTAAGAAACATGCTGGACCAGTGTACAGTCGCCATCAGATATATCGTAGCATACAAGGTGTCCAAATATTTTTGAGCAGTGCCAATTCTCATTAAATTATTTACAGTAAATGTTACCAATTATATCTAAACGTGTAATTTGTCATAAATATCTGAACAGCAAATCCTCAAAATTTCTTTGCAATGTTATTTAAAATTAAAATTTAAAACAACGGAGAGTAAGGTTTTTTTCCGAAACTGTTCAGATGTTTATGATCACCCCTGCGTAGATATATTTGATGTTCTAGGCGTTCCTATATTTTTGATTGGTTATGAGCTTATGAGTAAAGAAATTATTGAAAAGTAGAACTGCTTAGAAATATTTGACCACCTTGTTTGCTACGATATATCTGCTTGTGACTGTACATTGATATCTTTTGACTAGTTCTAGCAGTTATTATGCAGTATTTTATTTTCATGCGTCACCGCTGCGTTTGGCTGACGGCCGCGCCCGTTTTCGCACGCGTGTTTCCAAACACAGGCACACCTAGCGTAGCGTATTCGAGCATTTTTCGTTCATCAATTTATTGATAATGAACTCAATAATAATTGAAATAGAGTTGAAAATAGCGTGCCAGAGATCCATGTCCCTGCGACGTGTTCGCATTATTTCTTGCATACTATTTTCAAATCTATTTCAATAGTTGAGTTCATTATCAATTGATGAATGAAAACTGCTCGAACAGTTCTCCGCTAGGTGTGCGCTGACCCTAACGCAGCGCAATCTCTTATACTAAGCTTTAGGTACTTTTAATGTTATTAAGTATTTCATAATCATAAGTTATTAAATTATTTATAATCATTAGTTTCCAAAATATCCAAATAAAATTGTAATTATTTATTTACCATACTTTTGTTTTTCATTTTCTTGTCCCCTACCCCTACGAATAAGAATAACTATACAGGGTGAAATTGATATCATTAGCATCCTTTTAAACTAAGAGTCTACCCATCAAACTGAACAACTTTCACTATGGGAGCAAACCGATCGGAGCAACTAAAAAATCAGCTGTGTCATACTAAACTGCAATGCCTACTCGACTCAAATGTATGCAACAGCTGTTTTTTTTTTTTGCTCCGATCGGTTTGCTCCCATAGTAAAAGTTGTTCAGTTTGATGGATACTCTTAGTTTAAAAGGATGCCAATGATATCAATTTCACCCTGTAGAAGAATAACTCTAAACCAAGCAACATAATTTTTGGCACCTAATGAAAAATGACATTTTGTATGAGTTTTGGAGGCAAGGTAGAGTTTTTAAAGAATAAAATTAGAACACGGTATAGTTTTTTTGGTGCCACTTTTTGAGCTTGATTTACATTTTTATACATTATTATTCGTAGATTTACCTCTTAGCGCTCTTGCAGACGAGCAACAACATTAATCAATTGATAATGAACTCAATGTTCATTGAAATAGAGTTAAAATCTCTTGTACGCTATTTTTTTCCCGGTCCCTGTGAAGTTTTTGCATTATTTCTTGCACGCTATTTTCACATCTATTTCAATAGGTCACTGAGTTCATTATCAATTGATGAATATAAAATTGCTCGAACAGTTCACCGCTAAGCTAGGTAACCTTTATGGTTCTTGGTTCAAGATGAAATAAAACACTCAACTGTTGTGTTCAAAACACATTTTTTTAACTTTTTTTATTGAAAAATATTTTGTTGTCACAGATGTTGTAGTACAACAATATAGTAATAAAACGTTGCCATTGCTTTTGGCACAATCCAGTTAGAGACTCGGCGCAGCGAGTCGACAAGCTTCCAAAACAACATCTCCAAGCGATGCACAAAGCATTTTATACATTCTTACCGAGTTACAGTTACGCTCTGATAATCTATAAAACCCGATTTTACAGTAACCTTATTCTTCCATACATTTCCATCATCATTTCAGTCTTTACATAAATATACGCCCCAACACCGTGCTACCATTAGTTTTGACACCAATTGACATGCTTTAAGGTATACGAATGATATAGCACAATGCCGAGGTAACAGTTGGTAAAGTCCTTCGCTCGATAGAGCAACACACATTTATAAGGCATTTCTTTTATACATAGATAGTATGGATGAACATATATATTTACATCGCGAAATAAAGTGCCGTTATGAGGTACAAAATATACGAAAGCTGCATAACTTAGGATTTATAACAATCGTGATACCGACTGTTTTTGATGACGATTATGTGTTTTTATTCACATATTTTTATACAATTCACGATTTCAAAAGTCATGTATAAGACAAGGCACAAGGACTGTTTTCCTCTTGAATTAATTATTCGAATCATTTCTACCTCTATTTCACAACTGAATAGGGACTCTTGAGACGTATTACTTTTGCCTTATCATCAAAATAGTATTATATTTTGTCTTATTATTTTTGATTAACAATATACAACCAGATTCCGTGAACTAGGTAAATAATATTAGTTTAGACTGATCCGTGATTGGCTGTCTCAAAGCTAACGTTCATTCAAAAACAGTAGAAACGTTGTTGAAACTGGAATGCAAAATTATTAATTTTTAAAATAATAATTTTATTTATTTTTGGACAACACATATATATATTCATAAATAGGTTCTATTTGGAACATGGATAGTTTTTAACTTTAAAATATGGAACCATTCGTTTTATATTGTTAAATAAAAGTTTACTTTTGCGCTTATTTTTTAAAATCTAGATGGGAATAAAGAATCTAGACCTTTTAAACGATGACTTAGAAACTAAATTCATACGATACTTTATAAGTCTCCGTTGCTGAAAAGGTCAGATATATATTCGCATCTGTCTACAAGTGGCTGTGTGCGTAAGCGATGTACACGATACATACACAGAGTATGTATAGGAACTGTCGCGGCATCTCGCGACAATAATAATTAACTCGGTAGTTTATAGGATTTGTACCAAATGTACACACAACCGAATCTATACGAATTTAAAGGAACATACGTCATTCGTTTTTTTTATAAATTTGAAAACAAGATTTTAAACGAAATTAAAATTAGGGGCTGTGAAATTAGCTCACAAACCGAGACCGTATCAACCAGTGTTGTGACACGAGAAATTATATCGATATAATAATATTTGTTATATCATCTAGTTCATATGGCGCCCAAACAATCAACATACGCACATATCATATCTCACTCTCGTCATATCATAGCAACAAACGTACGCGGTGGATGCACTCACGCTGATAAAAATTTAAATCAAAACAAAAAGAAAAAAAAAACAATAATAATAAAATACGCGGGACTGGTACCATGTTCTCGAATAAAAGAAAATCTATCGTCTAACCGATCACGAACATGGTACGGGTCCGATAGGCCCTTTCCAACTTTTTTTGTGATTTTTTTGAATGTTATCATTTTCATATTTATCGAAAATCTTTTTTATATATCACAAATTATACACGAATAGAAGCCGCTGGGAAAGGACTCGAGTAGTTTCCCTCTATGTTACCTATATACATATATACACCTTACATTATATCCATGGACTTAGCAAAGATTTATACGTTATTTTTTTATTCCAATCTTTATCAATCTGTCCTGTTTTTAATTGTAAATATGTCTATTGTATATCTAGATTTAATGCTATAATAATTAATTCTGTACTAAATACGGTATCGGATCGAGATTATTTTACAAAATTTTAGCTTTTTAAATAATAACGATTTACAAATTAGATAAATTTTTTCGTTGGAAAAATAACATAAAATGTTTCGGTCATTTATAAATCGTCATTTAAAAATGCAGACGTCTGTGGCAGTGTTAAACTACGACACATTACACTGACAAATTGAAGTTATATTTATTTGATAAGGTATCTTGATAAATTAAATTGCTAGGATTTTGGGGATCTAATCATTTTGGTTGATTTGAAATATGATATCAGTGTCTCAAAGTATCAGTGTAACATCAATTGTTAATGCCATTTTAATTAATATTTTCAGCCCTGCGTTCACTAAAACGGAAATGATAACTATATCATTACTCTAGATGTGTAGTATAAGTGCCTCTAACATGGCATGTCGCTGTCCTAATCGGTAGGGTAATTTAGCTATTGCAAGAAATCTCTTGGTTTAATCTCATATTAATGTGTTCTGAAGGTAGATTAACTTTGTTGTAATCATATAAAAGATCGGAAAAGAACACCAGTATTAGGCCTAGCACACGATCTCCGAGAAAACGAGAAACATCAAAGTTGTCTTTGTTATTATGCTCATACTGAATTGAGCGCGCTTGACGCTTTTCTCGTTTTGTCGTGTGCGTTACACAAACCATACAGGGGCATACCAAAGATGTGAAGAAAAAAACCACGTCATCTAAATATCGTACTTCAAATGTCAAGCTTGACGTGCTCTTGACTGAACATGGCTGTATGGGCTAGTTCTATTTGCCTTTCACAAACAGGAAAAATTTAAACAGAATCGTGAAAATAAATCTAACTGCAAAGCACAAAAGAAAACGATATGATAACATTGTAATTCTTAACCAATGATATAAATTTGTTACAGTTGTCACCCCTAGAGTTTGTCGCGAATTGCACAAAAGTTACCAATCAGTCAAAGTCATAACACGACACTTATGTTTCGGATTAGATCTCGCGCAGATGTGTGCAAATCGAACGAAAATTGGGACACGCAGAGGCTCCTAGCTTCGTGTAATATGTAGGTAACTAAAGTGCCAATCTACAGTCGATATTGGTCATTCCTGTATTAGCGAACGCAGGACGTTTAATACCGGGTACCGACTTTGGAAAACAACGTGAATGTCACTTTGTCCACAATTGGCGCTACCCAGGGAGCACCGCGAGGAGGTCATGGACAAGCCCCCCTTGTTCACACGATTATTATTTTTATTTATTCATTCATTTATATATAAATCAATCTTGAGCTTTTAAGGTTTGGGTATTTGATGTCACAGCACATAGTTTACGTTGTATCATAAAACAAATTACTCCAGACTAATTAAAAAAATCATGAAAACTGAGATACGGGGAGAAAGTTTATTGGACATAATTTTACGTAAATAGCCATGGCCAGTTATATGTGTCTTTTGCTCTGAATTTTTTCATTTAGAGCGCATATGATTTATCTTTCCAAATTATTTACAATATAGATATTATATTTATAATACATTCTGAATCAAAAGGTGGTTTACAAATTTGTGCTGTGACGATCAATATTATATTCAAGAACTGGAGTAATAGAGACTACATTCCCGTGCGTTTGCGACGCAATAACTCTCTTACACACGTTTAATAAAATCTTACGTTGATTTTAAACCTTATGTTATTGTAAAAGCTCATTTTAATAAAAAATGGACATAACTATTTCGGCTTCTAATTGTGCAAATAATAATAAACAAATACATGTACATACAATAGTTACCAATAAAACGTGTTCAAGTCTAATATATTCGAGTAAAAAAAACAGGATCGTATGGTTTTTTGGCGTGACAATTTACCTTATTGTACAAGATATAATCGATCACTGAGTAGCCAAATTTTTCATGTTTTAATGGACTGCCTCTTTCTTATTTAAATTGCTTTTTAATGTAACTCAAGGGCATACAAAATTTGCTTTCACTTAATCCAGTCGCTACTTTACTTCTGCAGTCCTGAGACGTATGAGAAAATACATTGGTATTATTAACATAAGGTAAATATTCTGTATTCAAGCCACTTCGATCAGAACTTGAAGGCTTGCGTTATCTAGCGGCATTTGCGAGCAAACTTGCATCCCAAAGAATCTCTGAACACGTTTTATTTGTAAGGTTTATAGCTTTAATAAAATATTTAAAATAAGGACAACACACGAATTCAAGAGATGAATCGTAAACGAATTACTTTTCAACTCTTACAGAAGTTTTATCTACATTTTAGACCGCGTTTTGAACAGATAAACGACAAGCAACAATAATCCTTAAAAAAATAAAGCTTAAAGTTGTAATTTGGCTTGAACTACTTAGCGCGGTAAACAAATGAAGGGAATTCAAAAACCTAGTTTAGAGCGACTTTGGTTTTGACAGAAGATCGTTGTTAAATAAAAAGTAACTTTATATTCTCAGCGCCTAGGTTCCTTATCCTATATCTATCAATTTTTATTGTCAAATCTACTGGCGTACCTTACCTACGCACCGGTTTTTAAATTCCATGAACGCGAGTAGCATTTATAAATACTGTTCTTAAAAGGCAGTATTCCGTAGAAATAGATATTTATACATAACATAGCGTTTCGATAGCGGACATATTAAAAAAAAGCAATTACAAAACAATTACAATATTTTGGAAGTATGTAGAACAATATACAAATTCAAAGTAAGTCCATAGACGTTGATGGCGCGAAACAAATTCTTTTGTAAAGTGTAAAATGGACACTTAACAATTTTAATAATCAAAAGAAATGGAAACAGAGGGTATTCGTAAAACTAACGTAGTACTAAATAAATACGCTGTAAACGGCAAGCCATCGTCTGTGCGATGACATGCGTTTATCTAAAACGATATAGTCGAGAGATGTTGCAAGGTTTTTGGTACGATAGAGAAGCTAGTGGAATATTTTTCATCAATTCAATATTTCTTTTTTGGCTCCATCGTGAGAACGATGATTCTGCCATGTCATGGAAACAGACTTTAGGTAATAAAAAAAGGAGTCCGGTAAAAACGATGTGGTTGAACTATGGGTATCTCAGTGATGCGCATTCGATCGTTATTATAAACAATAACTAGAATCGAAGACTAAAAGTTTCTCGTAAAACAAAAAGACGTGGAATTTTGGCAACAGGTAAATTAGGAAAACTTATTTTTAAACGTTTTTTTAAAAGGTTTCAAAGTAATTTTTCATTCTCTTCAATCGAATCCTCTAAATCAATTAATTTTTTCTCATAAAAACTAAAATACTTTTACCCAAACAAGATTTTTTTTATTATTTTTTTTAACTCTGTTTCCACATTTTTATGATTTTTTTTACACTAAATAAAATAAAAATCCGTGGATTTGCTGAAGGATTTAAATATTGCTTGTATATCTGTCTTAATTCAAAGTATAAAGAAACATATATTTTCGATTTAAAACACATCAATTAAAAAATGATCTTCGAAACTATGAAATGGAGTTTATTTTCAGAACTCTCTTCCTACCAAAAACCTTACAAAATCCATCGACAAATAATATAATTTGAGAAAGTATTATCTAGCTATGTTACACGATCCTTCCTCAACATCCTAGTTGAGTCAAGACCGAGTCCTCAAGGACTCAATGACTATACTTATACAAAAAAAATATCCTTTTAATGTTTTTTTTGTCCCGCCGTGCTAAGCTTACTAAAGAATGCAATTTATGTGTATTTGTACACTGGTTTGGAATTTACGAGTAAGGGTGAATACGATTTTTAGGCCAAAAATCTTAAACGCTACAAGTCCAGCTTTTTGCCCTTCGATTTTATTTAATAATTGAGAAAATTTCAAGTCTTTACTCATTTGTTATCCTCTCCCATTTTAGATTTTCTCATACCGCCGATACATGGATGGACGCATACTATATGCGGTCTGAATACCGCTATAAAGTCCGCAAAACGCGCATAACGCTTCAGGCAGTACGAATATGTTAATTACAGGATGTAAGAAACATAGTTCTCTTACAGTTTTATCTTTAATAGGTTTTAGGGGGCACCGCGCCCCCAGTACTGCCCTCTATGTTTTTTCACTTTCTTAACAATTATACATTTCCAAAAAAATATAATGTCACATTATATTTATTGCTCATTTCAAATTTGTCGAAACATTACGGACTGTTATGTTAATTATATTTGTAGTTACTATCATTAAAACCGCCATCGTAACTACAACATAAACATTTAAAAAAAATCGTAAAGTCCCAATTGAAAATCAGCAAAGACTATATGTGACATTCAAGTTTTTTTAAAATGCTGAATAATAGTAAAGAATTAAAAAAATATGATCAAGGGGAGGCCTGGAGGCTCGGCACCCTCTTAACACGTCTTTTCCAAGAGTTTTGCCCACGCGAAGAGTCTACCACATAAAAAATTAAGACAATTGTAGACATCGAAAACATCAATTAAGATTAAAAAGTACATTATTGCAGTGATTGTATTGCCGTTACCGAAGGCGTTTAGTTAAAGTAAGTTTTAGATACGAGTTTAAAACTAACTTCAGTTCTGCAGAATTCGTTCGTACTTAACCGTGATGATAGCATGAAACTATCTCCTATTGAAAGCTGTATCAACCTCTCTAGTATGATTTCTCTGCTTGCGCGCGACTCGGCTTTTATCCAAACTATATGTCGCGGCAAGAGCGACATTCGCTCTCAAAGCGCGGGAAGAGGTAATTTTTCATGCAGCAAATGCGCGTCGCGAGAGTAGAGAAATCATACTAGAAGCACGTGGCATCCGAATAAACGAGTAAGATCGCTTTTTGTCTCCTGTTACTTTGCATATGAGCATGCAAGATGGCTTTCTCGTTTTATCGTGAACCATGCTAGGCTTATAAAATCGGTCGAGGTATTCGTTAAGACAAATAAACATACCTAATGATAATTTATAACATAGATATACATAAGAGTACCAGTGCACATTCTTGTAGAAATGATTAGAGCTAACACAAATCATAGGAAATATGTCAATGAGAATCATAAAAGGTACCTAACGGATACTTGCATTATTTTAGCGACTAACGATCTCATCTCAGGCATAGAAGTACCGATAGCAATTAGGTACCTTTTTCAAAACATGTAAAGTTTAGACGCTCCATAGTCAACTTTTAAGAATTACATTTCACTTTTGTACTCAAATTACAACAAGTTAACTAACAATTCAGCTTTTTTGGAAAACAAAAAGATTTTTTTGGAGTCGAAAAAGTGTGTGGTGTTAAAAACACTGTAAGGCGGACCAATGACTTGCCTTCACAGCACCAAAGGTGACCATATGGTAGAGAAAAGGCTGGTGCATACCTGGTGAAGCACAGCATAGAACATTTTTTCACTGCCAAACCTTTATCGACTATGCTTGCGTTGAAATAACATAGAAAATCAATTAACACAACTTTCGCCTCAAGGTGCTTTGATGCTCTCGGTGACTAGTAGTGTTAATTGATTATCGATGTTATGTCAACGGAAGCAAAGTCGATAATAGTTTGGCAGAGAAAAATGTTCTACGCTGCGCTTCGCGGAAAAAAAGTCCGTCAGATTCCATACTGAGGCCTTACGGTCATTTCTGTACCCCGAACAAAAATTACGTCGTTTAAAAGCTAAAAATATGTAATTTAAGTATAAAAGTGATTAAGATACCTATACACCTTTGAATCAAGCAACACATTGACCTAATTTCACGCACGCAAACACATTTGAGCATTCATTTTATGTGGCAGTGGCATTTTGACTACAGCGCGTCTTACACAATTTATCTAACAAATAACTTATAAACGAATTGGATATACATAGAATGGTTAGCTCAATCATTGTTTAAATGCCAATTTTTTGTTGATAGACCATATTTACATACGAATAAGGTTTGTAATCGTTCGTCTCTTTTGTAAGTTTTACAGTTCGAATAATTTTGTTTATTATTTTACAGAAATTTTAAGTACAATAGGTTTATTTATCGAAGTATTTCTTTCTGAGCTATTAATATTTATGTTATGTTGTAAGCTTATTTCAACATAAGAAAACTTTACCAATACTAACTGTTTTGTTACAAAAACCTTTTATTAATTAAATTTTAGGAGAGTCAATGCAATTAAACCCTTATTCACATGTAAATAAGTTACAAAGATACATCTCTGACGCTTATGCAATACAATTATAGGATTAACCTACTTTTAAAAAGATAAATTCACATAACACCAGTTTCCTCGGTCCTTCATAAGTTGACTTAAATACATACGAACGAAAGTAAAATTCCAGATAACGTATAATATTCTTGTTTATAGAGTTCTACAGACTATTTCAAATAAACAAAACGCAGGAGCGATAATAGTGATTTCGGTGTCATGTGAAAAGTACAAAATCTCAAAAAAAGTTTATTAATCCTACTATTTCTAACAGAGAGATATTCCAACTAGTAGTTGCAGCACATTTATAACCTCGGCATCGCTTCAACACGAAAAAAAGCGTGCTAATGTGAGCTTTAAACAGCTTTCCATACAGTCCAAAGTCACATTGACATGAGTGGACCAATAATCGTCCGCTGTTGTCTTGCACTTTATGACTTACGACTTACAGGTTACTTTTGCACTTTTCATTTCCAAGTTAAAGCAATGACGAACCAATAAATGTACTACAAACTGTATCCACACTCAAACCTAAACATTTCGATCACAGTATCAATATTATTGCATCGCAAATTGGGAAAATCCACAGCACATCCTTCAAATAAGATATAAAAGAATTCAGTTATGCCAGTTTAAAGTATACCCCATATAGGAAGTTAGGTCGAATCTAGCTATCCGCCTGAATTTATGAATCTTTAAAAATCTTTAAAGATCGAAATATGCCTCCATATTTGTTACTTTGCGCATGCCAAAAATTTGCGCCAATGACGGTTTTGTCGCTTTGTCATGCGGCGTATATTAAACGTACTGATATTTACTATTCCCAAATTCATAGCCCGCTTGGTGGAGTATGGCCCACTGCCTCTTATTCGTTAGGAGGCCTTTGCCCTGCAGTGGGTTTCTACAGGCTATAACTTACTTCTAGCCCCAAATATAATGAATCTGTGGAAACGATTAGGTAAGCGTGAGGTATGTCAGAATATATCTTCGTGCGTATTAACAAATGAACGCAAATGTTTGAAACAGTGAAATGTTTACTGAGTAGATGTGTCAATACCCTGCCACCATATTCGAAATTGACGAACAAGGCTTTATCTCAAAATGACTTCTAATAATTCAGGATCGTAGCAGGTGGCACCCCACGATCCGTTACTAGCTACCCCAAGGAGTAAAGCGTATGTGTTTGTTATAAAAACAATTATAGTCTGGTCACATACAAATGAGCGTCCAGCGTACAATTTGTATGGAACGTATGACAATAGAACGAAAAGCTAATGGTTTTTCATATTAGTTATTATTTCAGATAAATGAAGAGTTTTATAGCCTTGAAATACTCTGGTAAAAGGACTTATGGACTTTGATAAAACTCGGTACGCGTTCTAGTTATATTACATAATATCTTTCTATCTCTTTTTAGATATTACTGGTTATTTTTAATGTATTTTATTTACAATCAATTAGCAACTAATTACTAACTGATAAGCTTTCTTTTACAGTTTTTTTGTGAGCGCGTTCATTTCATCCTGTAACCTTAAAAATGCTAAATTGAACCTTGCTGCAACGCTTTAGAAGCTTTTGTAGCCATGTTTCAGACCCCAAAAGGATCTCAATGTATTTACATAATATCTAATCATAGTTATTTGTATTCTAATCACCCCTAGGACTGGCGAACGCATCTTGTCACGCTGAACAGTTTTGGCAATGCTAGTTGTTTTAATTTTCTGAATATCTCTGACTTAACCTTTCGGAATATATACAACATATTCTAGTTACTTATTTAACACATTCACTGCTGACCTACCTCATAGGTCCGCAATAATGTGGTCATGCTTAAGAACCCGCCTAGCGGGACGATTTATATCGCATTTCGGCTGTAGCATACCGTCGATCATATTTTGAGAGCAGCGAATGTGTTAGCTAAAAGTAAAATTCGCTTACAATTCCACCTTTAAAAGGTAATTGTAGCCCGAAAGGCAAAAGTATGTATTACATACTAATTTTCAAAACATTGCGTTCATTTATCAATGACGTCAGATAATGTAACAATATCAACTAGCACGCGTGAGTGTGTGTGACGTATAGGTACGTACATGTAGATGTACATGTGGGCAGGCCTAGCACGGCGGGTGCGTGTAGACGCGGCGGGGGCGGGGGTGTGAGCGGGAGGGCGCGAGGCGCGCAGGTTACGGGTGCGAGGAGTGCACGCCGGGCGTCGTCGAGCCGGAGGACTGGTGCGGCGGGAGCAGCACCTGCTGTTTGCAAGTGTCATGTTAGATCATATTTGGGCTGTGGAGATGTATTTGATATGGCTCAGGACCACAACAGAATTTCTAACTTTTGGGTATAAAAGTATAAAAAGAATCATCCAAATCGGTCAACAAATGCCGAAGATATCGCGTAAATTACATTATAAAGAAATTAAAACATACGAATTGAGAACATTCTCCTTTTTTTTCTGTTTGTTAAAAATAGTGATCACTGCGTCCACAATATTTGTTAAAATCGATTTAAGTATTCAGGGTATAGCAAAAAACCCTAGTAATATTTTAATAGGATGGCTAAGAATCAGACCATCAAACTGAACTACTTTCACTATGGAGCTAACATCACGGAGATGGTGCAATTTTAATACAAAAGCACTCTCGTTTGGGGGCATTTTGAAATGGTCTGATTTTAGAGCATTGATTTTGTAAATTGATCTAAGGGTTTCACCTGTGAACAAAGGTTCACCCTGGTTCGTTTATGGGCTTTACTTGCAGTAGGCAGTAATGTCCTGAGGTGTGGTTCCACGTCCATCAGTGGGCGCGTGGTTGAGGTAGACCACGTCAGTATGGCGACACGTACCTGTATGGCGTGGGGGTGTGAGACGGGCGGGGAGGCGGTGGGCGGCGCGTGGTTCAGGTACGCCACGTGGTGGTGGTGGTGGTGGTGGGGCGCGGCGCCGCCCGGCCCCATCAGTGGGCACAGCACCTGCGGGTGGAAGGGGTACTACGCGTTGTCAGTATTATAGCCGCATACTGTAACACGGTGTCTAATTAATTGCGTTACAATCTGAACAGAATTCGGTTCAGAACATCAAACTGAACAACTTTCACCATGGGTCCGACACTGAAATCACGAAACAAAGTATGTTTCATTCATTTTGGTCGGGTAGCCATGGAAAGAAGAACGACCACTTCCCATACATTCGTTTACCTGTCAAACTATTTGTTATTCAGTTGAAGTCGTATAATACTTAAAGGTTAAAGTATCAGTTAATATTGATATAGGAAAACTATGATTAATTCCATTTACATCGGCAATAGTTTATTTTGATTTGATAATGAGAAATAAAAGTTATATATGTTAATAGTTGTTAAATTATTTGACAGGTAAAAAGTGGACATCCTTCTTTCTATGGAACAACAGATTTTTAAGGGGATGGTCACACAATCGAACTGACCAACTTTCTCTATAGGTCTGTTAAAATTGCAAAAAAACATCTGTTGTTCTATACATGACAGCTGATTTTTATTTTCTTGATTTCCAAGTTGGTCCCATAGTAAAAGTTGTTCAGTGTGATGGTCTGAAGCACCCTGTTCGATATGTAACGCATTTAAGTGTACACCCTGTTAATTAACACTGTTTAAATAAATATGCACCTATCAAAGTCAAAATTGTTATGCTTGCACTACATTCTCGGCGAGAACAAACACGAGTGTGAATATCCTTTATAGTCCTCGCGGCAAATAGAGTCGTAGCAATTTAAATCCGACGTTGACAGGGGCACGGTTAAAAAAATTGAGTTTCTCTACTCGCGCGACTATTATTATAAAAAACACAAAACAATCTTCTTATCGTGTGAGCAGCAAGCCCTGCACGTCTAGCATGATTTCTCTACACGCGCGCGACGCGCCTTCGCTGCATACAAAATAACCTGTTCCCGCGCTTTTCGGAGAGCGCAAGCCGCGCTTGCCGCGAGTTGTAGTATGGAAAAAAGACGAGTCGCGCGCAAGTATAGAAATCATGCTAGACGGTCTGGAGTCACAATATTTTTTAGACCGCCTCTGACGTGTTTTTGGACGGCTACATAACAATGTTCACGTTTTGTTTTTTGTTGAATGACGCGGATAAATATCTTTTCTATGTAGCGAATTCGCGTCACGCGCGTGTAGAGAAACCTAAGAACAAGGATCTCCTTTATTCTAAAGCATAGAGACCGCATCAATTTACCATTGTATTTTAGTCTCTTTTGTATTATGACGCACCTTAAATAGCAGAAGGAGACGGAACTATAGATCTTTGTTTATGCGGTTGTCAATCAATCAATCAATCAAATCGTCTGCTTAAAGGTACAACCATATAAATGCAGAACTTGAGATTTTTTACCTGTACATACAACATGATTTTCTGAACTCAGCTATACAACGTGTTAATGAATTAAAGCAAAACTAGAAAGTAGTTTGTTTAGAATCGAGAGCAGAATCGAATTATCATGGTTTCAACATAGGTAACTTTTTTCAAAATATAAAAAAATTTTTTTTGCAAAAAATAAAATTTACTAAACCCGATGACAACCCACCGCACGGGCACACTCACCCTACTTACTACCAAAACAAGATTATAAAAATGTAACCATGAGTACGTTAGCGCTTTCTTTCAGTGCTCAAATGATAACAAATCATTTTTGCCTCAAAACTTAAAAAGCGAATAACTTTAAATTTTAACTATCAAAATAATGAAATTATTGTTTCAATCTAATTATTTTGTTATAAATCAGTTGGGGTGTATGAGGTTTTGCGCTAATTCATTAACACGTTGTATAATTATCTTATTTTTGAAAAAAATTCACTTATGTGGTTGTACCTTTAAGCAGACGAAATATGCTTTATTTTACACCAAAACATAAACAGTAAAACCACCGGTTGTCCACTTTTCACCTGTCACTTTTGTTCTAGATTGGTCTAATTGGTCTCTTTTGTCCATACTGCTTGACACCACACACTTTAAACACAAACGTCAAAAAAACATTGGCAACATGGACATTCTTGCAATACTATGGCTCCCTCTATGTCTTTAGAATAAAGGAGATCCTTGCTCTTAGAGAGAAACCATCTTACAAGAGCAGCAGCCGTAGCATGAAGCGAGCTATAAGGCTATATTATATCACGTTTTTATCTCGTTCGTTTGCGCGCAAATAGAAAAAGAGCTAATGCGCGATAGCGCTATATCACACTGCCATGTTACGGTCATCATACTTGAGACTAGGCCTGTGCCCTGCAGTGGGACGTATACCGGGTGATTTTTTAAACACTTTCCGAAAATTTCACGGGTGGTTCAGATTCAGAGTCTTCAGGTCATCAAATTAGACAACTTTTAAAATGGCAGCAAACCAGAAATCGTAAAAAAAATCTGTTGTTCTACAGGGTGTTAAAAGTGCATTACTTTAAGGGGTGATTGTACCGATGATACTGAATAACTTTCCCTAAGAAACCTAAATGAAATTCGCAGGTTTCTTAGGGAAAGTTGTTCAGTACAGTCACCAGCAGATATATCGTAGTATACAAGGTGGTCAAATATTTCTAAGCAGTTCTAATTTTCAATAATTTCTTTACTCATAACCAATCAAAAATATAGGAACGCCTAGACATCAAATATATCTACGCAGTCAGGGTGGTCATAAACATCAGAACAGTTTCGGAAAAACCTTACTCCGTTGTTTTACATTTTAATTTTAAATAACATTGTAAAGAAATTATTAAGAATTTGCTGTTCAGATATTTATGACAAAATACACGTTTAGATATAATTGGTAACATTTACTGTAAAGAATTTAATGAAAATTAGCACTGCTCAGAAATATTTGGACACCTTGTATGCTGCAATATATCTGATGGCGACTGTACAATCACCCAATAAGGCCCTATGGTAGGACGAAACACCTTGGAGGCATCTTTTATTTTTCATGTTTCGACTAGATTTATACAATTTACCGAAACCAAAGACTTCAGTATTCTTGGATAGTTTATCTAGTGAAATCATCCATTGAATACACGATTGGAATTACTTCACTCGATAGAAAATCGTCACATAGATGACGTATTTTCTTGTATTTTTTAAACATTTTTCTGGTGTTAGAAGAACTTAAAACAGTTTCCAATTTTTGGTATTTATACTCACATATTCACCATTAGTTTACTAGATTGACTGTTGGTGCCTACGCTAATGTATGGGAGTGAATGTTGGGTATGGAATAAAAGGAATGAAAGTCGAGTGAATGCAGTTGAAATGCGCTCCTTACGAAGTATGTGTGGTATTACTTTGGTTGATCGAATTAAGAACAGTGTGATAAGGGATTGGTGTAAGTTGAAGGATGATATAGTAACAAGGATTGAGAGGGGTATGCTTAGATGGTTTGGTCACGTAGAGAGAATGAATGAAAGAAGACTTACGAATGAAATTTATCGAGCACAGATGAGTGGAAGTGTTGGGAGAGGCCGTCCGAGGAAAACATACCACGATCAAATCAATGATCTTTTCCGAAAAGGACAAGTGCGTAGCACCCTCAATCGACGGAAGTGCATGAAAAGATGTATGAATGTCAATGAGGCTAGAGAAGTGTGTCAGAGTCGTAGCGTGTGGCGATCTGTGGTCTCTGCCTACCCCCTTGGGACAATGGCGTGAGCTTATATATATATATATATATATATATAGTTTACTAGATAACTGAGCCACTAGAGCCACTGTGGGATGGCTCAGCCAAGTATCAACTTGCCGCACTCGACTCGGTTGAACGCAGAGCCAGGAGGCTCATTGGCGATAGTAAGCTGGTGGAGGCCAAGCTTCATAGCCTAGCCCACCGCCGCAGAGTGGCCTGCTTGTCGGTCTTCTACAGATTGTACTTCGGTGAGTGTGCCCTAGAGCTGCATGAGCTCATCCCACCTTCCCCTTTCTACTATCGGACTTCCAGACGCACCGCGGGATATCACCCCTTCTTGGTTGACATCCCACATATCCGCACCAAGCGCCTTTCTGAATCTTTTATAATGCGCACAGCCAAGGAGTGGAATGCCTTACCTGCGTCAGTATTTCCGAGTACTTACAACCCGAATTCCTTTAAAGTACGAGTGAATAGGCATCTTCTGGGTAAGCTCGCTACATCTACGACCCCATCTTCGTCCTGAGGACTGGATTGAGGTCAAGAGCAAACCCATAGTTAATAAAAAAAAAAAAAAAAAAAAAAAAAAAAAAGATAAACTAATGGTGAAATCATAAAAAAATCTTAATCTTAAATGTAAGAAACGGCAGTTTTTTTTTGCGATTACATGTTTTATCCCATTGCAAAAGTTTGATGGTCTGAACCATGCCTGAAAATTGTTAAAAAAATCGCCATAGGTTGATGATGAATTTAAAATGATACGTATCGAATGTAATTTCAATCTCCCAACTATTATTAGTAAACAAGAATAAAGTAAAAATTCAATAAATACCTGGAACGGAGGCTGCTGGTAGTGGTGGTGTGGATGGGGGTGGGGATGCTGGTGCTGGTGCTGGTGGGGGTGCGGCGTGTGCGCGGGGGAGGGCGGGGGGTAGAGCGCGGGCGAGGCGGCCGCGGGGGACGGCGCGGGGGGCGGCGCGTACCCCTCCGAGCCCCCGCCGCCTACCGACCCGCCGTGGTACATGCGCACCTGCCGGACGAACATTCATTAGTCGCTGTACGCAACAAATTCCATACATTTAGTCTACAGGGTGAAATTGATATCATTAGCATCCTTTTAAACTAAGAGTCTACCCATCAAACTGAAAAACTTTTACTATGGGAGCAAATCGATTGGAGCAAAAATAAAATCAGCTGTTCCATACTAAACTGCAATGCATATTTGACTCAAATGTATGCAACAGCTGATTTTCTTTTGTGCTCCGATCGGTTTGCTCCCATAGTAAAAGTTGTTCAGTTTGATGGGTAGACTCTTAGTTTAAAAGGATGCTAATCATATCAATTTCACCCTGTATATTTATGAGTAATGACAAATGATATTAGTAACGAGGCTCTTAGACAATACACTCGTGACCTAGTAAAGTCAGTCGTTTTACAACATTCAACTAAGCAGCTCAGGCAACCGGAACTCACTTACTTTTGACAATAAACTTATGGTCCAAGAGCCCATGACGATCAGATCTTCGTTGTTTCATAAAAGCTGAAAGTTTCTCAGCGCATGCTCCCAACACAGGAATGATGGGCAACTATGAACTTTGACATCACTAGGTGTCCCCCGTGGGAATCGAACTCATGACCTCCGTATCGAGAGCCAATTTTCTTAACCACTAGACTTCGGAGGCAGTAAGAGCCCTTATACATGTATAGATAACTAAGTAAGTAAGGGTAGGTAGCTCACCATATGCTGGTACTGTATCTGCTGGGGCGGCGCGTGCGGGTGGGGGTGGGGGTGGGGGTAGGGCATGAACTGCTGCATGGGCGCGGGCGCGAGCTGCAGCGGCTGCCCCGTCGCCGCCGCGACCTGCACCCCCGCCGGCACTGCGCGCATCAAACGGTCTGACACTTATTAATATGAAGACCACACGCATTGCATGATTGCACTACTACACTATAGGTCAAATAGAATCTCATGACATCAAAAAATTTGTATGTAGTCAAATCCAACGGGTGCGCGCGCCTGACTGCATTTCCTTGTTCGGCTCCCCTCAAGTTTCCCCAGAAAGTGTGAGGTGAGGTGGAGTATCTGAAGCCAGAGGGGGGCGGAGAGTAGCCGTTCTGTATGTAGAACTATACAGGGTGTAACAAAACACCCTAGTAATAATACTTCAGGAGGTGCTCCAGATCATCAAACTGAACAACTTTCACTGTGAAGCCAACATCGAGAAAAAATATAAAAAATCTGCTGTCCCATACATTTGAGTCAAGCCGGTATTGCAGTTTTGTATACAACAGCTGATTTTTATTTCGCGATTTCATAGGTGGCGCCATAGTGAAAATTATACAATTTGATGGTCTTACTAGGGTGTTTGGTTACACCCTGTATACCTATACCTATTCTGTGGCTAAGCTCAAAACAATGACACTCGCAAGGTGCTAAAATTGACACCCCTTGTAGGTCGTGCGCACAGTCGTAACGTTGAAACGATCAACGTGGCTCACCTCGTAAGATTTTCAATGACTAGCGCGGTAGGATATGAGCACACGTGAAATGCAATGGAACTCACTGACGACGTGTTTCTTGCGTGTTGTTGCTGACATACGACGTAGTTCGTCGGCAGCAAAAGTGTTAATTTATGATGTTTACCCGCGATTTCCTTCGCACAAATTATATACCGGCGCGATAAAGCGCTATCGCGCCCTAGCTCTCTTTCTTTTTGCACGCAAACGAACGAGTTAGCAGGAGCGATAAAACGTTTATCGCGACGCCATGCCGCGGGTGCAGATTTAAGTCAGATCATAAGCTTTCAAACAAAAAAGTTTCAACATCGGTTCTGTAGTTTTTGCATGATGCTCGAACAAACAAACAGACATGACAACAAATTTCAAAATTAGTGATTTGAGACGGGACTTAAAAACCTTTTTCTTGTAAATATCTTCAATGTGACACTTCTGTTACAGTTTTATAATAGTTTAGATAATGACCATCCACCGAAACTTCTAAGCCGTGTAATAAGGTATGGTAACTCACCTTTCCTCCCGGGATAAGGGCGGGGCGGCTGACCGGGCAGCGGGCCGTGCTGCCCCGCGCCCCCCGCACCTCCTCCCAGCGCCGCACCGTACGCAAGCTGCAAAGTTACATGAATTTTCTTTACATACTGTTTGGACGAAAGTTGTATGTGGTAGGTTTACATTTTCAGTTGTTATTGTTGTGTGAATTATGAAGAAAGCACTAATGTAAACAACACTCAAATTCTGAGCAAACCGGGCCGTACGCCCCGGATGACAGGTTAAGGGGGCGCCAAAAACATATGTTAGAAAAAAAAATATTGCAACGTTTTAAAAAATATTGCAGAAAAATCTCGTGCTCGCTTCACTGCTCCTGGTTAAAAACCTTTAAAATTTTATTGTATTAAGACTGTCGTAATGCAGAAGTCATTCCAGCACTGGTAGCATGCCAATCCGCGATAGCCGTGATACGGCTTTATCACGTCTTTTATCTCGTTCTTTTGCGCACGAACGAACGAGATAAAAGACGTGATAAAGCCGTATCACGGCTATCGCGGGTTGGCATGCTACCAGTGCTGGTTTTAGATAATATTGCTTCTAATAAAATTTCAAGCGTTGAACCTCATCTGGCAGAACGGAATCGCATTATTTGACGCTAAATTTTTCCATCGCTCAGGAACGTCATTTGCTAGAGCGAGAAAGATATCGGGAATGCGACCGCACGTTGCAGCACCGGCAGTGCTGCGACCTTTCTCGCTCTAGCCAATGACATTCCTGAGCGACAGAAAAGGATAGAGCGAGAAAAATGCGATCCCGTGCTTCCAGACGAAGCTCAACCCTTAAAAGTTTAAACAGTATTTTATTAAAGAAAGATATCTGACCACCTCGAAGGGACTACGGTCGTATGTTTATTAAGTTAAACTTTCGGCATCCGTTGAGTTTTTTGTCATTAGTCCATATCCGCAAAATGTGTTTTTTTTTTCAACTTCGTACTATTTTCACAGGGTTATTTTTTAAAGAACATACGAATTTGTTAGTTAATGGTAGAATAACAACAAATCCAGAATGACTTCGGAGCGTGGACTTTAATGAACGGTACTGTGCTATCATTTACTCAGCTGTATGATAAATACAAGGCCAAACCAGTGCGACACGATAAAACAACGTGATTGTAAAGAGATGGTACAAATCTTAATGTCCAACTTCATTGATAAGGATAATACTGTGACCAGTTATCTAGAAAGATTATACTAATCCAATAATTTCTCTTTACGAATAAACTGAAAATGTTTGACGGGGATTTTGTATACATCATATTTTTTTGTGACTGACTCAACAAATGTATCCATAAACACTTGTGTTTTGATAAGGCGATGATAAAATAAGAGACGCAATATCGTCAAAAATCAGGGTCTTTCAGAGTCCAAATAAAATTGAACATTGTATTTTTTTCTCATCTTCTTTTGAAATTTTATCGGGGAAACTATAATTTATTTAGTTTCGAAATTTCTACACAGAAACTGCTTGTGCTCAGTTTATATTTTATGCTAATAAGACTATTTAACGGTCAGTTGGCAAACCAGCAAGCCAGATGGTCGGAAGCTACGAATAAGAATAATAGAAGAATAACTCTAAACAAAAGCAACATAATTTTTGGCACCCAATGAAAAATTACATTTTGTACGAGTTTTGGCGGCAAGGTGTAGTTTTTAAGGAACAAATTTCGATCACGGTGTACTTTTTTTGGTGCCATTATTGAGCTTGATTTACATTTCTAGTAGGTCGGAAGACATCTGTAGAGTAGCCGGCAAACAGGATGAGACCAGCGTGGGACCGTTCTGGTTGGCGTGGTAGTGAAGAGGCCTATATCCAGCAGTGGGGTTTACCGGGCTGATGATGACGATAAAAACTAACATTTAAACCTTATCCCATTATTTGGGGTCGTCGCTGTCATCTTCCATTCATATCTCTTGGCCGTCATTTCAGCACCAACTCTTATCTTACACATATCAATATTCACACAATCCATCAATTTTTAACCGATTTCCAAAAACGGAGGTTATTGTTTTTTTGTCATAAAAAATACTGTTCCATGTAGCCTCTATATTCTCAAGGTAGGTATTCCACCAAGTCATTGCCATCAGGTAAGACCGAGGGCAAATACACACTCCTTTGTCTTAATCGCCACTCAAAATTCACCTTTATGACATTCACTCATGTCATGTACTTACTTAATGAAATAAATATGATTATTATGTAAAGCAATCACTAATTACTAAGGTAAAGACAGGGTCGACCATTATCAAACATATTTATGATTTATTGAACATGACATTTAGCCGTTTTAATCAGTCATATTTATTCGCTTGTGATTGCCAGACGTTACAATAAAAATAGTTAAAAATGTTGATAGTATTTTGGATAATGGTAACTTTATTTCTAATTAAATTATTTAATAAACTTTCTACTGGTAAATGTTACGCAGACAATGTGATGAGTGGCAAAGTTGTTATAGTGACTGGAGCAAATAGTGGTATAGGGTATCAAACAGCGCTGGACTTGGCGAAGAGGGGAGCCAAAGTGATACTAGCATGCCGAGACGAGGTCAAAGGCAAGAGAGCAGAGAAATCGATAATAAAGAAAACTAAGAACAACAGCGTTAGATATGAACATTTGGATCTAAGTTGTTTTGAATCGATAAGAAAATTCGTTGAAAACTTCAAGAATTCTGAAGCAAAGTTGGACATTTTAATAAACAATGCCGGAGCAAGTGGAATGGGTACTAATAGAACTACAGACGGTATAGTCAAAGATATGCAAGTTAATTACTTAGGTCCTTTCTTATTGACTGTACTTTTAGTACCTTTACTAAAGAAGTCAGCACCAAGTAGAATTATTAACGTATCTTCGTTTCTACATAGATTCGGATCTACAGAAAACTTGAACGAAAGCTGTAACTTTGTTAAACTTTACTCTAACAGCAAACTATGTAACGTATTATTCAGTAATGAATTAGCACGGAAATTAAAAGATACAGGTGTAGCTGTGAATAGTTTAAACCCTGGTCAAGTGAATACATCTTTGTATAGAACTACTGTTATAGAAAAATTGAGAACTTTAGTTCTGTACGCGTTTTTTAAGACGCCCCAAGAGGGGGCCCAAACGTCAATATATTTGGCGGTTTCTGATGATTGCGATCAGGAAACTGGGAAGTATTATGAAGACTGTGCTGAAAGTAGAACGTCTTGGAAGGCGGAGGATGAGAATCTAGCCGCTAAGCTGTGGATGATGTCGGAAGAATATGTCAAGTTGAAGAGGGAAGAGGCTATTTAATGTTTATCTTAATTAGGTCGTATAAAGTGTTATCAAATTGCATTTGTTTTTTATTGCTATTGATATGATACATAACCTATAGATATGTCAAGGTTATTCCGGTGCAAAGGTAACATTTTCATTTAGAACAAGATATCTTTAAATGCAAAACCATACGAAGGAACAAAATTTTATAGGAATTTAGAAAATTCGTAAAAATTTATCTCTATCATCTCCAGTAAAAGGGCGCAGGCCTAATCTCATGGTTATCGTCTTTAGTCCACCACACGTGCCTGCCCGATGCGAATTGGACTTCACATACGCACATTTTTTTCTTCAAAGTACGCCGGTTTCCTCATGATATTATTTTAATTACTTAAAATGACACGTATCAATATTTTCCAGTTAATCAAGTAAATATTTTTCTAGTAGTCGTAACAAGTTTTACAAAATCGTTATTTTATTCGAAGAATTCATAGCCTAGTCCACCGCCGCAAAGTAGCCTGCTTGTCGGTCTTCTACAGATTGTACTTCGGTGAGTGTGCCCAGGAGCTACATGAGCTCATCCCGCCTTCCCCTTTCTACTATCGGACTTCCAGACGCAAAGCTGATATCACCCCTTCTTTGTTGACATCCCACTTATCCGCACCAAGCGCCTTTCTGAATCTTTTATAATGCGCACAGCCAAGGAGTAGAATGCCTTGCCTGCAACAGTATGTCCCAGAGCTTAGAACCCGAATTCCTTTAAGGTACGAGTGAATAGGCGTCGAAGATCAAGATAGGCAAGAAAGCTTGCTACATCTTCGACCCCATCTTTGTCCTAAGGACTGGACTTTGGACAAGAGCAAGCCAATCAGTAATAAAAATAAAATTCTGCGTAGTTTTGTTTTGAGAATGTTACACTAATACCTAGAAAAAAAGTTGTGTTTTTATACGAGAAAGAAAATAATCCTGTTTATTTGGATTGTTGACATACAAACTAGGCACTCAAAACGACATAATATTAGCATAAAAACCACTGCAAACAAAATCGTATTAGTTACAGAAAACATTTGAAGCCGTGATTCACTATTACGTAACATTAGGGTTGAACCTCATCTGGCGGCACAGAATCGCATTTTTGACGCTCTATCTTTATCTGTCGCTCAGGAATGCGACAGCACCGGCAGTGCTGCGACGTTTCTCGCTCTAGCAAATGATATTCCTGACTCCTGAGCGACAGAAAAGGATAGAGCGTGAAAAAATGCGATTCCGTGCTGCCAGATGAGGCTTAACCCTAATTATGCTTTATACAGTTACTATAAGGGGTGTTAGGGTAAACAGTTGCATTACTTTAAGGGGTGATTGTACCCATGATACTGAACAACTTTCCCTAACAAACCTATAGGAAATTCGCAAAACAATAATCGACTTTTCATACAAACGTTCGATCAGCTGATTGCATTTAGTACGAAAAGTAAAAAAAAAATTGTTAATTTCTTAGGAAGAGTTGTTCAGTATCATGTGTACAATCACCCTGTAAAGTAATGCAACTGTTTACCCTAACAACCTGTAGTGTCAGCGCCAAGTCTAGTCCAAGTAGTTCCGAAAAATCCACCATCTTTATAATTATATTATACGAGCTTTTACCCGCGACTTCGTCCGCATAAATTATATACCAGATTTTAAGTCAGATGATAAGCTATCAAACAAAAAAAAGTGTCATCAAAATCGGTTCAGTAGTTTTTGCGTGATACTCGAACAAACAAACACCCAAACAAACAAACAAACAGACAGACAAAAAATCAAAAAATTTGTGATTTGGAATCAGGGAGATCTAAAAACCATACCGTAATTTTTTTTTTGTAAATATCTTCAATGTACAGACACACTTCTGTTACAGTTTTATAATATTATATTATATTAGCAGAGCTGCGTTCTGAACCTTTTTGTGCGGTTCTTTTTTCAACTCGCTCTATAGTAAAACGTCTTAGACCGAGGCTCTGAACGGCGTTTAGTGCGAAAAGTTGCGCTCGGGGTGCACTCTGGGTGCACATAGGGTGTAGGTTCTGAACGCAGCTCTGTACAAAACGAACCAATGCTTTTACAAACACCACAACAATTTAGTATAACATTATCAACTTGATGAAAGGACAACACCATTGATCTAAAATATAAATGCACACTGTTCTCAGTGCATTGTGATCAAACCACAAAGTGCTTCTGTACCTTGTTCACCTGTAGCCAGGGGGTTATTTCAAATTTAGCTATAGCTAGCGGTCAGTGCGTAAGAAACTCACAGTTAGGAAAATAGAGGGGCTGAGACATGGTGTAGGGGTTAAAATTACGAATATAAATAAATGAAATAAAACCGGTCAAGTGCGAAGCGGGCTACTCGCGCACCGAAGGTTCTGTACCACACCATCACAGAACACAACATTAACTTACAAAAAAAGACTTTTTTGTCCGGGACCTTTCCGGGCAAGACCGACTCACACTTGGCCGGTTTTTAGTATTTGTTGTTATTCTGTAGAGTTTGCTCTATAATCACATTAAGTTTGACGCTTGTAAGTATTACCGTTTTTACGATAGAGCGTGAAGAAAAAACGTTAATAAAAACTAGTTTCATGTTGAGAACCCCCTTAATTTTTAACTTTTTGACATTTTTATTAAAATTTCAACTATCTAGGTTCAAAAGTTACAGCCCTAAATAGGTAGGACAGACGGACGGACAACGTAGGCTTAGTAATATCATAATATGGTCCCGTTTTTACCCTTTGGGTACGGAACCCTAAAAAAACTAAAAAAATATAGTTTTTCACATGGGAATCAAATTGTCATCAAGTGGGCCCTTTACAAACTGCAACTTTTTGCGGCGATAAAACCGCGCGTTTGATAATGAGTGTATATTTAAGAGCGTTTGGAAGCCCAAATCATCTGGCCGAACATTTTCATCTTGTTTATAAGAAATTGCATATAATTTTATAGCGAAATTTTATTACAAACGTTTTTCTTCGTGGCTGTATGGCGTTTCGGAAGTGCTGCAAAAACGGCAAAGAGTCGCAGTGTTTGTAGGGCCCTAATCCAATTACCCCAGTGTTGCTTACTCTAAAATTTGATTTCCTCATTTTTCATGAGATTCTGGTCGACCTATAAGTATATTACAGGGCCACATTAGTTACCCCATCTTATTGGAGATTTTTAAATTAATTCGCTCTGTTCCCATACACAGGTTTCTTCTTAATTTTCTGACGGCTTTTTAAGGGAACGATGGATCAGACCATACAACTGAAAAACTTTCTCTATGGAACCAACATCGAAATAGCGAAAAAGAAATTAGCTAATTCATAAAATTAAAAAAAAATATGAGAAACCTGTTTTTTTTTGCGATTTCGATGTTAGTCCCATAGAGAAAGTTAAGTTAAGTTCCCTTAAAAAGCCGTCAACAAATTAAGAAGAAACCTGTGCAAACCCGTCAGCATATTCATTAAAAAGGACCCTGTATACAACGTGTTAATGAATTAACACAAAACTAGAAAATAGTTTGTTTAGAATCGAGAGCAGAATCGAATTATCATGGTTTCAACATTGGTAATAAATAAAATTAAATTTTCTGAATCCTGTGTCAACCCACAGCACGGGCACACTCACCTTAATTACTATCAAAACAAGATTCTTAAAATGTATTCATGAGTACGTTAGCGCTTTCATTCATTGCTGAAATGATAACAAATCATTTTAACCTCAAAACTTAAAATGTGAATAATTTTAAATTTTAACTATCAAAATAATGAAATTATTGTTTCAATCTAATTATTTTGTTATAAATCATTTGGGGTGTATGAGGTTTTGCGCTAATTTATTAACACGTTGTATATGCGGTCCAGGTACCGTTATAAATTCAGCAACCTGTCCGTTGACGCGGAGATAGGCGGCGGAGCGGAAAAACGAGGAAATATTAACCAATCAGGATTGCATAAAATCTCGGCCGAGATTTAGATTGGTTAATATTTCCTCGTTTCTCCGCTCCGCCGCCTATCTCCGCGTCAATGGACAGGCAGCCTTAGGGACCAATAAGTTTAATCTTACAGAGAAAGTGTGTCCAAGAGAAGGATGAGTAATTGTCTATTCTTATGTTGTTTTCATGTATATTTCCGTGTACAATAAAGTGTTAAAATAAAAAAAAATGAGCTAGGTTTTTATTAATTACCTAACTACGAAATTAACGATTAAGAGCAGGCTGTCCCATCAGTCGCGGAGATAGGCAGCCTTAGGGGGGCACCAATAAGCTAAATCTTACAGAGAAAGTGTGTCCAAGAGAAGAATGAGTAATTGCCTATTATTATGTTGTTTTCATGTATATTTCCGTGTGTACATACGGCGACAGGTCAGGTTACCCTGTTTGGACTTTGAACTATTAGAAGTTGAACGCTGCGAATCGTGCGAGGGTGCGGTATGTTGTTGTTGTTTCGTCTCACAGCACGCTGCGCCCGCGCCGGCAGCCGCGTCTATGCAGGCTCTCTACCGCACTATTTTGTGTTTTGTACGTAGTGTAGTTATGGATATATAGGGTGCGTAACCTGATGTGTCGCCGTGTGTACAATAGTGTTAAAATAAAAATAAAATGAACTAGGTTTTTATTAATTACCTAACTACGAAATTAGCGATTAGGAGCACGCTGCCCCATCAGTCCCCAGGAATATAGGACATAGGCATACTATCAGGTATAAAAAGGTTAAATAAAAGCATGTCTCAACCCCGGCAAACACTCGTGAGCTCACCGCGTCGGGGCGGTCCCTCTTGTCCACCAACAGTATAGGCGGGTACTGTCGGCAGTCGCATCCCATCTCCATCTGTGACACCCACTTGTTTTGTTAACCGTACTTACCGAGTAGCTGTGATTTTGTTGAACAAGTATTTTATGTGACATGAAAGATTTAGTGCAATTTAAAATGTTCGCGCGACTAGATTTTCTTGTCCAACAAATTCAAAAGACATCTCTTTGGACCATTCCAAAGAAACAAATAATGCATACTAAACCTAAACATTTATTATTACGGCATCAACGCTGTAGGGGCAATGTCCTTGGATTTTATTTGGGTTCGAAAAATCCGTTTTTCATACATTTTCGACGAAATAAACAAATAAAAAAACAAATTAAATTTATTGCCATAAGATGTAATTTTTTTACAGTTTTAATGCCCATTTTTTTGAAATGGACAGATTTAATACATTTTTGGTCCAAAGTGAAATGGTCCTACAGCTTTGGTTTCATAATAATAAATGTTTAGATGGGATAGTTCTAAGAGCATATAACATTATTTTCCTTTGGCCGGCACTTTCACATTTGGACCAACAAATTATGAAACCTGCATGGGTAGCATGCCACTGTGATACAGCGCTATCACACCTACGCTCTCTTTCTATTTGCGCGCGAACGAACGAGATAAAAGACGTGATACAGCTGTATCACGTGTAGCATGCTACGGCTTCTGGATGTTGTCCTTCAGACAAAATTATTGGGTTAGCATAGTCGACGTATGTCGCGCTTCCATGCTACACCTATATCTCTTTATGTCCTAACAGAGCGATAAAATGCGGGATTCGCAAACGCTAGGTCCGCTGTAGTCTATGTGAAGGTTCTACCCAACATCAGTATATAGATGGGTGTAGTACTTACGGCGGGGTGGGGGTGAGGTAGGTATGCGGAGGGTTGCTGAGCTGCCGCCGCGGCCGCCGCCGCGTAGATCACCGGCATCGCTGGCATCTGCCATTATTTATTTATTTATTACTACTAGTTTCACATACAATGTTACACTCACAGTTTCACAACTTTGGAGGGTGTAACAAAACACCCTAGTAATATTTAACACTTTTGCTGCTAAGCTCAAAACAATGATCTTCGCGCAGTAAGCTAACACTGGAATCCTATACAATTCTGACTTACCGGGCGAGTCGTGCGCACTGCGGCCCATTTGTTGCTGTTTTACCACGTAGGTCGTCAACAGTTAAAGTATTAAAGGGGTGGAAATTATTCAGTTTGATGATCTAAAATCATCAAACTGAATAATTTTCACTATGGAGCCAATATCGACAAAAAATCTGTTGCTGCAATACCAACTTGACTCAAATGTGTGGGGCATTTCATTTTTTATTATTTCTATATTGGCTCCGTAGTGAAAGATGACCATGGCCAATTTAATACCTTATCATCAAACAAGACAGCCTATAATTGCAGAACAATAACTTAAATAGTCTCGTTTAGGGTTATCACCAGACTATTTTTAACATTCAAAATTAGAATCTAAAGTAATTGAATAAAATCCAAAGATACGGATTCCATGCTATCTCGTATCGCGAATAAAAAAAGAAAAGATTGTTAGTAGAATTACACGCGTACCACCATAGTTATATCACAGCATAACTATACAGGATGTCACAGAAGTAAAAATAAAAATTGAAAACTTTTAAGGGGTGGTTTAGTTTAGACCATCAAACTGAACAACTTTCACTATGGAACCAACATCGAAATCGCGAAAAAAATAATCTTTTGTCCCAATACATTTAGCTCGAGTAGATCTGTAGTTTAGTATAAACGCATCGTATCATGGCGATTATGGCAAATCTCCTCATTTTGGGGGATGCCAATGTCCAGCAGTGGACGTTTATCGGCTGGTATGATGATGATGATATTTTTTTTGCGATTTCGATATTGATCCCGTAGTGAAAGTTGTTCAGTTTGATGGTCTTAACCACCCCCTTAAATGTTTATTTTTGTAACGCCCGGCAAGGGATGTACTTGCGCTGTCATGCGCAAGGCGATCCCAACACCTTCATACAGATCCGGTAATGCAACCCCCGCCGCCCGCTTCCCTGCAAGGCCCATCTGCTCAGCGCAAGTACATCCGTTGGCGTACTGTAGTGTAGCATGTAGGTACTCACCATGTGTGTGGGCGGGGGGTGTACGTTGGGCACGAGGCTCACGCCGGGCCCCACCACGCCCACTCCGCTCAGCGACATGCTCGCGTGTAGTGTAGTGTAGTGCAGTATGTAGTGTACTCACCATGTGTGTGGGCGGGGGGTGTACGTTGGGCACGAGGCTCACGCCGGGCCCCACCACGCCCACTCCGCTCAGCGACATGCTCGCGTGTAGTGTAGTGTAGTGCAGTATGTAGTGTACTCACCATGTGTGTGGGCGGGGGGTGTACGTTGGGCACGAGGCTCACGCCGGGCCCCACCACGCCCACTCCGCTCAGCGACATGCTCGCGTGTAGTGTAGTGTAGTGCAGTATGTAGTGTACTCACCATGTGTGTGGGCGGGGGGTGTACGTTGGGCACGAGGCTCACGCCGGGCCCCACCACGCCCACTCCGCTCAGCGACATGCTCGCGCCCACTGGAGTGCCCGGCGTGTGTGGCCTGGGGGGGGGGAGATCATCAGTACATTACAAACAAACAAAAATCATTTATTTTGGTAGTTTTTATACATTAACATGCGATATAAACCGACCCGCTAGGCGGCTTCTTAAGTAAGGCCACATTTAAACCTTTTGTATACTGGTGCCTCCACTGTTGAATAAAATGGTTGAATAAATGAATTGAATTGAATTGAACTGTAGCGCCAGGCGAAAACATACCGTTGTATGCTGACGACTCCACTATAGAGACGCGGTGACCATAGGCAACTTTGACCCGTATATACAGGGTGAAATTTATATCATTGGCATCCTTTTAAACTAAGAGTCTACCCATCAAACTGAAAAAAAAAATCGGCTGTTGCATACATTTGTGTCGCGTAGGTATTGCAGTTTAGTATGGAACAGCTGATTTTATTGTTGCTCCGATCGGTTTGCTCCCATAGTGAAAGTTGTTCAGTTTGATGGGTAGACTCTTAGTTTAAAAGGATGCTAATGATATCAATTTCACCCTGTATAGGTCTCGAGTTAAAAGTGTTCAGCACACGACGGAATCTTGCCAAAATCGAGTCCAGCATAGTAAAGGTTAAAGGACCTAGGAGGTAGGTTTCGTCAACAGCGAATGTGTTAAGAATGTACGAGATCATTTGTATTTTTATATGGGTAATCAACTCGGCTGGGGAGCGTTCGCGAAGATACATAGTATCTCCGATATCCGATGTCTGATGAGTTCTCGAGTGGCAACCGCGTACCGAAAAGCGCAGCGTGGGTAGGCAGTGAACAAGTGAACTCCCACAGTGTGGACTGACGAACTGGTGAAGGTAGCGGGCATCCGTTGGATGAGGGCAGCGCAGGATCGTTAGTTGTGGCGATCCTTGAAGAAAGCTTACATCCAGCAGTGGACGTCAATCGGCTGGGATGATGTAGCATAAGCATATGCTCACGACTATATTCCCCGAGGGGGTAGTTAGAGATATTGGTACCGATTCGGACTGTGCCACGACTTAACTAAATTTATTCCTGTCACTTTCTAAAATAAGATTAAGAAAAGAGACAGAAAACCAACAGCTGACTTTAGTGCTGTCAAAGTGACATTACACGCCCAAAATAAGATGCCATCATAATGTACACCATCTTATTTAAGGCGTTTTTGTGCGTGTAACGTAACTTTGACAGCACTAAAGTTAGCTGTTGGTTTCTGTCTCTTTTCTTAATCTTATTTTAGAAAGTGACAGGAATAAATTTAGTTAAGTCGTGGCACAGTCCGAATCGGTACCATTCTGAAACTTCAGAACATCCGCGTTTCACTAGTAGTACCGAAACTCTGTCCAGTGTGACGGACGATGATGATGGATGATGGGGGACGGACGGGTGTGGGATGATGTATTGTTTACGTATTACACATGGTGTACTTACCGGCTGTGGTTGGGCGTGGTGGGGCTGCGGGGGGTGAAGGGCTTGGCGGCGGGGTTGAACTCCTTGGCGTTGGGGTTGAGGGTGGACTTCTTGAGCGGCGCGGGGGCGGCGGCGGGGGGAGACGCGGGCGCCGGCTCCTCGGGCGGCTCCTCCGGCTTTGGGGCCGGCGGGGGCTGCAAACATCATTACATTAATTGTCTGCTAACATTTTTGGGGTTCGTTCTTCATATACGTAAAAAAATTGAGTGTCAGATTTCGAATACCTACGAAATTTGTTTCCCATAAAGTTTAGACAACTTTAATGTTGTTCTGTAATCTATTAATGATGTAAAGTAAAGATCAAAATCATGCCATCGACTAAACAGAAGGAGTTTCAAAATATCAATTTATTTTAACCACAAAAATATTACTCCTTTCATAATGAACTGAGCATGCGTTTAGGCTGGTTTCAGAGTCACGCTGACCGCCGGCGCGTTTGGTCAACGCGCGTGCTACGAGCTAGGTGTTGCCTTGTATCGTTTCACAGTGAAACGTTATCGGTACGCGTGACTCTAAAACCAGTCTTAGACGTTTCTAAATGTTGTCTGGAGATAGCCCAGAGTGACCGAGGTCTGTGCTTGGACTATTCCGTTTTGTTAACTTTAATTGTAATTAATGTTACGATCATTAAGGTGTTTTCAGTCCATACAAAAGTTTGACGCACAATACGCGTAAACGGAATTAATAAAAGTAATATTTTATATACGGAAAAATAGTTTTAGTTAATCTAGATTTCGCGTCACAAATAACATTTGCAATCTTAACTATTATAAAACTGTAACAGAAGTGTGTCTGTACATTGAAGATAATTACAAAAAAAAAATTACGACATGGTTTTTACCTGTCCCTGATTCCAAATCACCAATTTTTGGATTTTTTGTCCGTCTGTTTGTTTGTTTGTTTGGGGGTTTGTTTGTTTGAGTATCACGCAAAAACTACTGAACCGATTTTGATGAAACTTTTTTGTTTGATAGCTTATCATCTGACTTAAAATCTGGTATATAATTTATGCGGACGAAGTCGCGGGTAAAAGCTCGGTGTATTATAAAATTGCAAATGTTATTTGTGACGCGACGTCTAGATTTTCTAAACTATTTTTCAATATTATTCATATATTATTCATTATTTATTATTCAAAGTTGCTTATATTAATGCCGTCTACGCGTATTGTGCGTCAAGTTTTGTATAAAATTGACCTCTCTGCAACCACCTTAACCAGTTTTATTCTGGTCAAGATGTTTGATGGCTATTATAAGGTGACCCTCAAAACGTCCTAACGTGAGGTGACAATCGACTAGAGGTACCTTGTGTGCGTGGGGCGGTGTGTGCAGCTTGGGGGGTCGCTGAGGCTTGGCGTGGGGGTCGGAGGGCGCGCCCGCGTTGGCCGACACCTCGGGGGTGCTCGGCGCGGGGGGCGGCGGCGGCTGCTGCGGGGGCGGCGCGGCCTAAGGGGGGCAACACCGTTTAGTTACCACAACCATACTGTTATAATTATAACCAAAGACTTTCAATAGTATTATATTAAATCTCTTTGATTATAACACATGCCGATTTTAGTAACTTACGTATAACTGGCCTTTCAGTATGAAACCTACATGCTTCAGCTTAGAAGGGTGTACTCATAAAAAGTTTCACTATTTGTTACATTGAACATAAAGCTCCTAACAACTGCCTCCGTGGTCTAATGGTTAAGAGCTTTGGCTCTCGACACAGAGGTCGTGGGTTCGATTCCCACGGGGGACACCTAGTGATATGTCACTTTGTGCGTTTTTCCCCAGTTGGTTAGGACATTGCAGGCTGAATCACCTGATTGTCTGAAAAAAAAAGGATTCCGTGCTTCGGATGGCACGTTAAGCCGTTGGTCCCGGCTACTATCTCTGGTGGTAGTAGTCGTTACATAAAAACCACGTCAGAGGCCATAAGGCGGTCTGAAAAAACTCTGACACCAGGGCTCTGCCCACACGATAAGAAGAAGAAGATTGAACATAATTTGGGCACTGCTAGTGAAATGTGGATTTTCTGAATATAGAACATTTACAATATATTTAGAACATCTCTGGCCCTTCTCTGGCCCCACGGAGATTATACTCTTATGCATAATGCTAATGCTTTCGTCTCAGTGAGGTGGGACCATGTTTTTTTTAGGGTTCCGTACCCAAAGGGTGAAAACGGGCCCTATTACTAAGCCTACGTAGTCCGTCCGTCCGTCTGTCCGTCTGTCCGTCCGTTCGTCCGTCCTTCCTACCTATTAAAGGCTGTAACTTTTGAACCGTAATAGATAGTTAAAATTTTCTCAGCTTATGCGTTATTGCGGCGAATTTGTTAACAAATAATAAAAATGTCAAAAAGTTAAAATTTAAGGAGGGATTCTCAACAACAAACTAGTTTTTATCAACGTTTTTTCTTCACGCTCTATCGTAAAAACGGTAATACATACAAGCGTCAAACTTAGTGTGATTATAGAGCAAACTCTACAGAATAACAACAAATACTAAAAACCGGCCAAGTGTGAGTCGGTCTCGCGCTAAAGGTCCCGGACAAAACAAGTGTTTTTTCTAAGCTAATAATGTTGTGTTCTGTGGTGGTGTGGTACGGAACCCTCGGTGCGCAAGTAGCCCGACTCGTACTTGACCGGTTTTATTTTCATGAGCGAAAACAAAATACAACAGTTCAACCCACTTGCATGTTTAACTAACAGTTTCTTGATGAAATGAGAAATTACATTGATAACTACTGAAAACCGGCACAGCCGCTAAAAAAAGAATTATTTTGGAAATACTGCTTCATTAAAATTTGGAAAGAGCCCACTCAATGGTGCAAGGAGATGGGGGCGTTAAAAAAACATCCTCATTTGGGTATTTGACTACATATAATATATTTTAATTTTATCTTCTTAATGAAACTAAGGTTAGAAAATAACGCTAAAGTTCCATTTTCATTGAGTTTTTAGCCTGAATACTATTTTTAATAACAAGATAAACTTTAATTAGGCTGTAGGGCGTGCCAAAGAAATATACATACAAACATACATACATACATACGTTCGAAAAACATAACCCTCCTTCTGGCGCAGTCGGGTAATAAAAAGTAATGAAATGTTGATGACATCACAACTCATTATTTAGTACAAATGTTCATACAAAGCGCACGTTTTGACGTCCGATAAAGAGTAGCTGATTTGACAAGTTGTCAAGTAGCCTATTGAATCCTACATCTAACGTTACGGTGGCAGATTTTCCACAAATCGTTGCGTGCCATGCATATGTTACGCCCGACCTTTGACGGACTACAGAACCGTTAAAGCCTAGGTTCTTGAATATTTTAAATCGAATGGAAATCTATTGAAATACGTAGAGTACTCACAACAGGCTGTGGGTTGACGGGCGGCGGGGGTGCGGAGGGCGCGGGGGAGGACACCAACTTGAACTCCTGCCCGAACTTGCGTAGCTCCTGCAACATTATACCATTTATATTAACTTTATGTCATCGATTTTATGAACACACAATCATCAACCTATACAAAACCAACATAAGCTGGCCGCGCGTATGTAGCATAATTTATAACGTCGCGCGGAAAGCTTATTATGGTTTTGTATAGCTTGATGTGTCGCTGTGTTTACATCCATGTGAATATTATAAATGAATGAAAAAGTGTATTCGTGTCAGCCTGTTACATTTTCACGGTTAAGCCGAGCAATTTTGATGTAATTTAGTACAGAGATAGCTTAAACCTAGAGGAAGGACATACGCATAGAAATTCCATGTTGCTATCACAGACTTCTTTCTTAACCTATTTGTTTTTTTTAATAATTGATATGGAATACGTTTTATTCGTTAATTAAAATACTAAGTGTACATTTAAATGCGTTACGTACTTTTGGGGTGAACAACTTTCACTATGGCCAACATCGAAATCGCGAAAAAAAATTCAGCTGTTCCTTTTTCGTTTTCGATAATGGCTCCTTAGTGAAAGTTCAGTTTTAGGGTTAAACCTCATCTGGAATCCTTCCTTGAATGTTAAACGATACACTTAAATCACTTACTACCCTCTACTTCAGATAATAAACTTGAAATATTTGCTACCCTCCACTGCATCGATATCAATTAGTTGACATAGAACTCATCAAACTGTTCACCTTTAGGCACAGCATCGCCTTTTTCTATCGCTCCGTCCTTTTTTGTCACTCAGGAACGTCATTTGCTAGAGCAAATAAGGTAGACGGAACGCGACAACACGCCGCAGCACCGCCTCGCGTGATCGCATTCCGTCTATCTTATTTGCTCTAGCAAAAGTCGTTCCTGAATGACAGAAAAGGATGGAGCGACAGAAAAAGGCGATGCTGTGCTGCCAGATGAGGTTCAACCCTGATGGTCTGAAGCATGCAGATCATGTTCAAAATATAACGCATTTATTTAACCTGTATAACGATGGTACTCCACCGACAAGAGATGATACTGATGGTACCATACCTGCACTTCGTCCTGTCGGCGCGGCTCGGGCGGCGGCGCGTGGTGGCGCGGAGGTCGGCCGTGGTTGTCTGCCGGCGGGGGGTTCTACCGACAATACGTTACTCATCAATAAGAATAGAGTAGAAACAACCACATAACATTATAAGAGGGGTTAGAAGTGCAAAGTAGGCGAGGAACGCGTCGCCACAGGCTATGCAATTGCATGACACCATAAGGCGCGCCTCGTGGTGCGAGCGAGGGCATGAGTAATTGTAGCAGCGTGAGCGGGAAAAATGGCGACAGCCGTCTCCGAAGCAAAAGCGCCACTTTGCATTTCTAATCCTTTTTATAATGTGTAAATTTTGATGAATATGAATATTTGTACCCGAGTCATGGATGTTTGTATTTATATATGTATTCTATATCTTTGTCTAGTCATCATAATACAAGTCCAGGCTAGATTCTGGTACTTTAAATGTGACTAGATAATTTGTGTGACATTGTCCAAAAAAAAAAAAAATGTTCTGTGGAAACAACATTAACTGTCTCTGAATTAAAATTAAATTCTGTAGAAAGTTTTAATTTGGTTTAAAGAAGATATTGAATGACGAGGATTTTATACTTTTGAGGTTAAGGGATTGCCCGAAATCGACTAAAAAGATAGATTAAAAGTTAGTTGTCAATTTATAGTTTTATGAGGATTTTAAAGCTGTTAGTTCTATGAGCATTTTAAATAGTAAACTTACGTCACAGCCCGGACACTGCATACAAAAATTTGAAATTGACAAGATGACGTCAACACATGCGAAACCAAAGAAATTGAACCTTAAGTCTTCTTAGGTAACGAGTAACTAGTGCGAGGTAACCAGAGGGCGATAGAGGGGGTGAGGTAAAAAGTAGGTGGGAGGAAGGGAGTGTCCGTACTGTATCTAGTAATAGATACTCTTTCTTATACTGTGCTTACGTGGTGGTGATGTGGCGGGAAACTTTGTCTCGGGTGAGCTGGTCGCTGGTCTCCGTTCAGTTTCGTGCCGGCGGCCGGCGACGCTCTGCGGCGAACACAGGTTATGACTGATTAAAATAATTATCTACAAGACATACAATCTTTTACTGAAACTTTTATTGTAAGCAGTTTTAATCAGCATCATTATGTTTGTTGTTATTCCATAGAGTTTGCTCTATAATCGCAGTTTGACGCTTGTATGTATTACCGTTTTTACGATAGAGCGTGAAGAAAAAACGTTGATAAAAACTAGTTTCTTGTTGAGAACCCCCCTTAATTTTTATCTTTTTGACATTTTTATTATTTGTTAACAAATCCGCTGTAATAACCAGAGATCGGAACTACGGGTGCTATTACTATCAAAAGTATGGATATGACCAAAATCCCGGGATTCCCGGGATGTCCCGGGACTCGGTACCTTAGTAACGGATGTAAATACAGTACTAGGATTCCGAATGAACATGATTCTACTGCTTGTAGTATACACAATCTGTCCCTTTAAATGAATATCATGAAATTTGTTAGTAAACTAAGTAAATAAAACAATTATATGACATTCAGGGTATATTTTTCTCGATTTAAATATGAACAACATATAACAGCTTTTATTTAAACTCAAATTAGGTAATAAATTCCTTGACTTCCCGGAATCCTGGGATTTCCAAGTCATATCCATGTTAGTGATAACGTCTAAAATAGCACCCAGATTCCGATCTCTGGTAATAACGCATAATCTGAGAAAATTTCAACTATCTAGCTATTACGGTTCAAAAGTTACAGCCCTTAATAGGTAAGACAGACGGACGGACGGACAGACGGACAGACGGACAACGTAGGCTTAGTAATAGGGTCCTGTTTTCACCCTTTGGGTACGGAACCCTAAAAATGACAAAAAGTTAAAAATTAAGGGGGGTTCTCAACAAGAAACTAGTTTTTATCAACGTTTTTTCTTAACGCTCTATCGTAAAAACGGTAATACATACAAGCGTCAAACTTAGTGTGATTATAGAGCAAACTCTACAGAATAACAACAAATAATAAAAACCAGCCAAGTGTGAGTCGATCTCGCGCTAAAGGGGACGGACAAAAACATTTTTTTTCTAAGTTAATAATGTTGTATTCTATGGCGGTGTGTTACGGAACCCTCGGTGCGCGAGTAGCCCGACTCGCACTTGACCGGTTTTATTTATTGATATTATAAATTCTTATCAAAGTTAATAAATAAATGAAAGAATAACGTTACCTCTCTTGTTATTTTTCCAAATCGTCATTAATATTACATTCGCAAAATCATAAAATATTTGCAAAAGGGCGAATATAACATTTTGCGAATTGGTCATCTCGTAATTATTGATAATGTATAACTAGGACTTTGCTCTCACTGCCACCAGACCGACCGTCGAGGCCTACCGCCTTGTATACAGGGTTATTTGTAATTCGACGTATTCCTTTCAGGACGTTAAAGGGCAGCCTAAATGCAATTATGTGAACCCCCATATGCGGGGTCGGAAATTAATAGTTTTCGAGATATTTGGAATTTAAGGTTTTTGAACAAAAACCCCATTTTTTCGCCCTTTTTCTTAAATAAAAAAAAATATGCTTATTCTATGGCGTCGATTTGAATTTTAATTCATAGCTGACACTTTTTTCGAGATTTATTCATAAATCAATGTCCGATCATACTAAGCAATTCAAAATAAATCAATAACAATGACGGTTAATTTTTGAAAAAAAAATTACAAAGTCTTGAAATCATGCGGTTTTTCTCAAAAAAATTGTATGAAAAAAAGTGTGCGTTTTACTGAAATAACTTCCTCGTTTTGTTAGCTTTCTAAAAAGGTATAAATGTTCGGCCCATTCATGGTCTGCAAGAAGCACCGACTTGACTCCATGCAATTTTCATGTCTGGGGACACATGAAAGACCATGTTTATCAAACCTCAGTAAACGACGTAGAAGACTTAAGGTAGCGCATAATAAACGCAGCGGAGGTAATGAGATTTTACCTTTACTTCAAGAGTAACTAAAAATGAACTAAGAAAGTGCTTGTGTGTATGTGTTCGGAACCGAGGGGCTTACTCTAAGTAAGATGTGTAGATTTAAATGAATAAATAATGTTATCTAAAAAATTTTCGTAAAATTTTTCTCCAAGAGAATGTTGCCTCTACGTATCACGTACTAAGTAAAAAACCTTTTTTGACATTGTAATTCCATTTTTTTCTAAAACATTTATACTTACCTTTTTAGAAAGCTAACAAAACGAGGAAGTTATTTCAGTAAAACGCACACTTTTTTTCATACAATTTTTTTGAGAAAAACCGCATGATTTCAAGATTTTGTAATTTTTTTTTCAAAAATTAACCGTCATTGTTATTGATTTACTTTGAATTGCTCAGTATGATCGGACATTGATTTATGAAAAAATCTCAGAAAAAGTGTTAGCTATGAATTAAAATTCAAATCGACGCCATAGAATAAGCATATTTTTTTTTATTTAAGAAAAAGTGCGAAAAAATGGGGTTTTTGTTCAAAAACCTTAAATTCCAAATATCTCGAAAACTATTAATTTCCGACCCCGCATATGGGGGTTCACATAATTGCATTTAGGCTGCCCTTTAACGTCCTGAAAGGAATACGTCGAATTACAAATAACCCTGTATTAGGGTGGGTGTAACCATTAGAGGAAGGAAGTATAGAGATAGTGCGACAAACAAAATTCATGTGTTATGTGCGGCAGCCGGTGAGGCAAACGGGGGGGGGGGGGGGGGGACGTGTGTAAGAAGATTGCAGAGAGAGATAAGATGATAGTAAAAATTATACGCGCGAGAAAGACAAAAAATATACATAGCTTCGTACATACTATTGTCTTCTCTTTTTGTCCTTATTTGCCATTTATTTGCATTTGCTTCATATATTTTCGAGGGCGGAAGAAATATTGTTTAAAATAATATTAAAAATTCTTTTTAAGAATTAATTACTCATCTTGATACCTATGAAAAGTTATTCCTTTACATTTGCTTATATCTCTTGAATTGTTTAGTGCAGTATCTCAGTGCACACCACGGCATTTTTTATGCAGATTAATTTTTTTTCAATCAAACTGCTACACATGACCGCAGTGAGAGAGCGACTAAATGGCCGAGTACTATATCGCCGCAGTTGAATGGGACCACGTTATGAAGCGCGATGTTCATTCTATATATACTTCCTTCCTCTATGGGTGTAACATACTGTGTGGGCACGTGGTGGTGCTGCTGCTGGTGGGGCGCATGAGGCGCGTGGGGCGCATGAGGGTGGGGCGCATGAGGCGGATGCGGAGGGAAGGGCGCGTGGTAGCCGCCCGCCTGCGCCGCGTAGCTCTTGCCGCCTGCTGGACTCGGTGCACACACCGGCTGAAATGTTCAGTACATATTGTATTATATTCGTAACACAAAAGATCCCCCTGGGTCGAAATGTTACTGGCTTGACAGCCCCCACATCATGGACTTAGAATGATAAATCCACCAATCCTTCTTACAAGCTAGGGATGCAACGATTACGAAGCGGTGCATCGTTTTCCATCTGTAATCGTAATAATCACGATTAAAAACGATGCAATGCACCGTAGTAAGAATCGTACGATTATTAAATCGAATTGAAAACGTCAATCGGATTGCACTTGTTGACGAATAGACGACCTAGGTTACAGAGCCGAAAAACAACTTTTAAAAAATCGGATCTCTCGCTGCCATTTTAGCTCATTCTGAGCTAAATCCTTGCCTAAATCTGACTTTTTTTTGGTCAGATTTGACTCTCATATCGTTATTTTTTTAAATTCTACCTAAGGTCTATGATTTGATTTTCGGTTTGAAGTATTACATACATTCTCGTTTCCGCGATATTTCATCCACATTTTAAAAGATTAATCTCCCACGTAAATCGAACGAGATAACACTTGATTAACGAGATTATACAGAATCATATTCCACATAGTGTTTTTCAAATAAAATTGGCCTGTACGCATCCAAAAATCATAATCCTGATAAAAGAGAACCTTTGACTTCAGAGAAGGAGACAAGATTAAAAAGTCAATTTCGATGGGTCTTATAGCTTTGTATGGCAACTTTAGACAGTCTTACTATTACGTATAGGTATTGAACTAAGGTGAAGAACATGACAGTATAGAAAAAAAAACTGTAACCTCGAAATTCAAAAATTTTAGATTTTTTTTTTTTAGTTTATTTTTGCTACGGCGGGTTGTGATCTTTAAGACACGGGTTTTTATATTACTCATTTCGTACCCTATAACAATATAAAAACGGCAATCGGTAATCTTTTTTGTAATTAAAAAGTCCCGTGGCTACAGTACTATTAGTACATCTAGTGAAATCATAAAACATTCTATAAAAAGTACTTTTGTTAACTCCTTTTAATCGAAAATACGGCACACGCACGCACTTTACGTAGGGCTGGGCAATCGCGTTTCTCATAGAAAATATTCGTCTGAACCTATGGCCCCTTGAGCAGCGTCTTAGCGGCACTTACGCTCTCGTGGGAATCGTTAAGTCAATTTTAAACGAATACTCTACAATAATGCTATGATATGACTATCTATGGCGAAAAAAAACAATATTAAGATTTATTAGAATTTTTTTAATGTAAAATTAATCAAGAAATCCAAGTTTTAAGAACCTGGAGTGCGATTTTTGAAACTCATTCTTTGAACTCAGCAGTTGAAAATGTCAAAATTACTATGGAGATATGCATCTGTCTACAGATGATTTGACTTTCAAAAATCACACTCCTGGATTGTGTTTTTTGAAAGTCAACTCAGCAGTAGAAAGATGCATATCTCCATAGTAATTTTGTCATTTTCAACTGCTGAGTTCAAAAATCGCACTCTATCATTAAGTAGAAAAGACACCAACAAATATTACCCTCTCTACTAAGTTCTTAATATGCGAAGCACACTATTCAGGGTATGGAACAGTAGATTACTTTTCCGCAATTCCAATTTCGGTCCCACATAGAAAGTTGTTCAGTTTCATCGTCAGCGTATTCAGAAAGACCCTATAGACCCTGTTTAGCGGGAAAACCCAATTTTAATCAATAATACTACAATATAAACTCAAATCATCGCCCTGCTTAAGTAAAACCACAAAAATGACATGGTACTCTGTGACTACATTAACGAGCGGAAGAGTGAAGGAACATGAACATTACCGCGGGCTCCTCCTGCCGTCGCTCCGCGGACACGTGGTTCCTGGGGGGTCTGTGGGGCTCCTTGTCCTTGCCGGGGGGCCCGGGGGGCGCGGGGGACGTGTGGTGGTGCGGGTAGGACGGCTTGTTCACTGAGGTCGCCGGCGGGGACCCCCCGTTGTTGGTCTGCACTGTCGGCTTCCCCGTCAGCTTGCCCGTCTGGAAGAGTGAATAACCGACAGACAATTAGTCCTAAAGCACATATTAGTTCTACATACAGCCCCTGTCTGACTTCAGATACCCCACCTCACCTAACTTTCTGGGGAAACTGGAGGGGAGACGAGCAAGGGAATGCAGTCAGGCGCGCGCGGAACGCGTTCGCGGTTTCTGGTTTGTTTTGTATTCTTATGCTAATAGAAGGTAAAGCGTATTAACGTACCATGTTTCCTCCAGGTTTCCTCTTGTTAGGTATGACGTACTTGCCGCTGTCACTCCTCGCGACCGCCACGAACCTTTCCTCGTCTCCAGCACTATACTCCGCGAAGCTACATGCTATGCTCATAGAAGGTAAAGCGTATTAACGTACCATGTTTCCTCCAGGTTTCCTCTTGTTAGGTATGACGTACTTGCCGCTGTCGCTCCTCGCGACCGCCACGAACCTTTCCTCGTCTCCAGCATTATACTCCGCGAAGCTACATGCTATGCTCATAGAAGGTAAAGCGTATTAACGTACCATGTTTCCTCCAGGTTTCCTCTTGTTGGGTATGACGTACTTGCCGCTGTCGCTCCGCGCGACCGCCGCGAACCTTTCCTCTTCGTCTCCGTTCTCGAGCTCTATGCGAGCCTTGTATGACGGCGCGTTCTCTATTTCTGCCGCTATCTCTTCCGCTTTCGCTTCTGCGTCTCTGTTGAAAGATAGACTGGTTATAAAGATTGTTTTTTATATGATAGAATGGTTATGTTATGGACAGTTTTTGCCTGCGACTTCGTCGTCGCGACTTTGATCATATTATATCTACGGCTCCCGTCTACGTGGTGAGATAAAATATAGGTGAAATTGATATCATTGGCATCCTTTTAAACTAAGAGTCTACCCATCAAACTGAACAACTTTTACTATGGGAGCAAACCGATCGGAGCAAAAAAAATCAGCTGTTGCAGACATTTGAGTTTTGTATGGAACCGCAGATTTTTTTTTCCGTTCGGTTTGCTCCCATAGTAAAGTTGTTCAGTATGATGGGTAGACTCTTAGTTTAAAAGGATGCTAATGATATCAATTTCGCCCTGTATAAGTGTTTAAGTCGAATCCATTGGACTCTTACAGACCTAGAGTCTCATATATTTATCTAGTTCTGTTATACCTATAAATATAAACGATCAATGACGTCTAATCATAAGCTTTTAAACACAAAAATGATAAGGTCCAGGTCATCTACGTGTTCCTTTCACTCTCACCCAGCATATTGTATGTTAGCTAGCCTATTTGTATGAAGTTTCCACGATGTAGGTTACTGACCTATAGTCCTGGGTATCCTTCCTCTGCAGCGGCAGCGTGTAGCCAGCCAACGAGTGATCGTAGGTGCTGTGCACTCCGTAGACCTCCTCGTTCTTGCGGAACATGTCGGCGGCGTCCCAGCCGTTGGCGCGGTGGTCCAGGTCGAGGTCGTCGACGCGCGCGTCTCCGTTCAGCGAGGGGGTGTCCGCTGTGTCGCCTTCGCAACCATCCCAGGGCTCCAGGTGACGCTCTTCGCCTGTACGGCCGTTACCTGCAGGAGGGTTAAGTGGTGGTTAAGTTTATAGGTCGGATTTCGAAAAGTTAGGGCCTGTTTCACGACTTTGTAAGTTCTTGTTTTGACAAATCATTTGACATATTTTGTATCAATAATATGTCAACCGATCTGTCCTGATAGGTTGAAACTTATCTAGAAGTGGTGAAAAAGGCACATATAAATAAGCAGAAAACAATCTGGGAATCGGTGTTGTGTCGTTCCAGCATATCGAGTCTGTCAATCATCGCCATCCAAGGAAGATCATTATCAGCCCATATCCACCCACTGCAGAGCACAAGCCTCCTTCCCATTTTGCCATCCTTCCAAACAGGATATCCCCCCAATATGAACAGAATCAAGCAGTGGCTGCTACCTGAGTAGCGCTGTACCACAGTATAAGAGTATGTACTCACCCCCTCTGTGGTACGGGAGGAGGGCGACAATGAGCAAAGTCGTCTTTGTCTCTCACTCACACACACTCAGTAAACATATTCTAGGCTCTTATCAGTGCGAGCCCATTTGTATGAAGTGTCCAGGATGAGGCTGTACCATGAAAAACCACAGTCTTACCATTAAACTTGCTAGAAATAGCGCTGTCTGTCTGAAACACGTCGTGTGTGGCGTACTCGAGGTCCGAGTCCTTGGCCCTGATGGAGACCACATCCTGCGGCTTGAATATCAGCTTCTCCACCACCGAGTCTACGGCGACCACGCCCTCTTGATCTACGCGGTGCGCCACTTCTAACACCACCTGCAGGATAAACAATGATACTTTAGATAAAATGTGTTAACTCCATTTGTATTCACTTTACAGTCATGGTCACGGCGCGGCGGTCACAAACCAGAGGTTCGGATTCGAATCCTGGTCTACTCATCGATATTACAGCCATGTCACACTAGCGATTCTTGAGTGCAGGCGCTGAAGGAACGATATCGCCGCGATATTTCTAAGATCAATCAGTGTCACGGCGAAATCGCGGAGATGTTGCCGCGATAACGCTCAGTAAAAATCGCGGCGATTCAGTTGCGATGTATATTTGTAGATACGATATGGCCAACGCTCATAAATCGCGTCTATGATATGGCTCTTATGTGTTTATACTAGCTTTTGCCCGCGGCTTCGACTACGTTGAATTTCTAATCTATGTGTTAATGCAGAACATAGGTATTATGACATATACTGCGTGCAAAATTGTATCCAAATCCTTTCAGTCGTTTATGCGTGATGAGTCACAAACAAAGACAATTAGATACCCAAGTTTACCCACTCAACCCCAAAGAACCAATCATCATCAGCCTATAAACGTCCCACTGCAGGGCACAGGCCTACCCTCAGGGAGGGGTGTATGGGCATTAGACCACCACACGTGCCCAATGCGGGTTGGTAGACTTCACATACACATCAGATTTTCTTTTTCAGCGTATGCAGGTTTCCTCTCATTGTTATCCTTCACCGCTTGAGAGCAGTCAGTATTATCACTACATAGTATAAAACAAAGTCGTTTCCCGCTGTCTGTCTGTCCCTATGTATGCTTAGATCTTTAAAACTACGCAACGGATTTTGATGCGGTTTTTTTTTAATAGATAGAGTGATTCAAGAGGAAGGTTTATATCAGCATTGCACCCGTGCGAAGCCGGGGCGGGTCGTTAGTAAGTTATAAAAACTCATTGGTACATGGCATGCTGTCCGAACGAACCAATAAGGAACATAAATACATAACGATAACTATAATAGACGCAAACCGTCGGTATGTATACGAAAAATAATGCAGTTAACAATAACATTTGAACAATCAAACGCGTACGAATGCTTGTTTACATTCAAGACTTTAGGAACAGAAACAAACGGTAGGGCGTCTGATTATTGTCCGAGTTCTGATTGGCATAAAAAAATATATTATCTGTTATTTTCCACATCTTACAGGGTAACTTTTTTTTGACGTATCGTTTTGGTTCTTTGTTATCATTTGCTATGTCATTCTGCAAAGGAACTACAAAGATTTTGAATTGATAATACCCGGTGAGAATAACTTTTTACGTGGAAGAAAAGTAATTTAAATTATGATTAAGATATTAAATTTGCATATGTCTTACCTTATTGTGATATTTTTAACATTTTTCACATAAAAACCGCGTAAGAAAACCGGCGATCTGACATTTTTACTTTTTTTCAATTTCAATTTTCAATCTATGAGGTTCAATTATTATTGAACCTCATAGATAGAACCGCGATATTTCGCGTCCGTGGGAGTTCAAGGGTTAAACTATAAAACTTTCTTTATGGGACTAACATCAACATTTCAAACAATAATCTGCTGTTCCATATAAAACTGCAGAAGCTGTAATGGTCGGCAAACAACTTGACAATAGCCTTGACTGCGCAGAACAACATATGTATTTTGTAGGCGAAAGTGCTACTGTGCACACCGCTCTTTAGCCACGTAAGCAACTACTGCTTACTATCTTCAATCTACACATCTACAATATAAAGTTGTTCGATTTGATCAAAGCAACCCGTTTAATTTGTTACGCATTTAATTTTTAACCCTGTATATTCTACAGAACAGGTAGTATTCCGAGAGATAAGTGTACTTTTTGCAACCATCAGCAGCAAGGCTGATTCAGTGTTGATGGGGTGTAGAGCATCTCTGTGATGGGGATGGACCAGGTCTGCCTGCATAACTTCAGTCGGTTTAGAAGTTACTGATGATTAAACGTCTGTAAAAAATTAGCAATCAGCTGCAAGGCTGATCGTATGTTATTGTTGTAGTATGCACTGTAGCTATGTGAACAGTATAAAAACTGACATGGTTCATCAGTCGGTTTAGGAGATACAGCTGTTCAAAGGTCGGAACTTTGACTGGCTGTATCTCCTAAACATACTGACAGAACTTGACAATTTTTTTACTGTTTACATAGCTACAGTGCATACTACAACAATAACATACAATCAGCCTTGCAGCTGATCGCTAATTTTTTACAGACGTTTAATCATCAGTAACTCCTAAACCGACTGGAGTTATGCAGGCAGACCTGGTCCATCCCCATCACAGAGATGCTCCCCATAAACACTGAATTAGCCTTGCTGCTGTTGGTTGCAAAAAGTACACTTATCTCTTATACTATAGGGATGAAATGATGTTGCGGCCCTACCCAATGTAACCCGTCGCAATATGCGATTACCTTAAGGGGTTGTAATTGTAATCGTTTACAATATTTTGAGAGTAGGTACTGTAGTTATACAGGGTGAAATTGATATCATTAGCATCCTTTTAAACTAAGAGTCTACCCATCAAACTGAACAACTTTGAATATGGGAGCAAACTGATCAGAGCACAAAAAAATCTGCTGTTGCATACATTTGAGTCGAGTAGGCGTAGCAGATTAGTATGGAACAGCTGACTTTTTTTTTGCTCTGATCGGTTTGCTCCCATAGTAAAAGTTGTTCAGTTCGATGGTTAGACTCTTAGTTTAAAAGGATGTTAATGATATCAATTTCACCCTGTAGTAAGATCGCTTTACTAAGTTTTGGTATGGGATTACGTGTCATGGACGTTTAAAATATCACAGCAAAGCAAAAGAAACCTTGTGTCTAGTTTTTTCTGATAATTATGATAAACCACATTTGTAACAATTCATAGAAGTAGCGGCAGCATTACAAATTGCGCTGAAATGCTCAGCACGCGATTCATCTGAAGCAATTTGACAATTATGCTCGTAAGCGGAGGGGTTTAGAATGGATAGGTATGCCATGCCGTATGGCGCAATGACATTTGCAGCGAGAGTTTTGCTTGGTTACGTATACATTGAACGTTTTTTATGGAGAATATAGCGGAGACAAGATAAAACGTGGCCACGATTAGGCAAAAGAGTGCGTCGTCCGACGACGAGGTGAGTAGATGATATCAACAAAAACATCCATAAGACCCTTATGCGAATGACGCAGGACTGTGAAGGATCACAAAATGGGGAGGAGGCTTTTGCCCTGCAGTGGGTGGAACAGATCTGGGGAAATGGCCTAAGGCTGCTTTTCCAGGCTCGCGTGGTGTGCGGAGGCGTGAGGCGCTGGCCGTTGGGGTACAGCGCGCAGGTGAATCGGTACTGGGACCGCGCCCCCGTCACTCGCACCCCCCGTACGATAGGCCTGTCCCGACCTGAGAGCGCCCTCACTATTAGTATATTCACTTTGGAGCAAACAATCCGCCAATAGCGCGATCGCTCGATCACGTCATTGGGTAAATGAAGCATTCTTATTGGACGATATTTTCCTCGCTCATCGTCTCGCTAACTAGCACATCTCTGATGGAAAAGCAGCCTTAATCCAAAAAACTTAGTTGTACGCGTCTGCATGAACGAAGATCGAACCATCGCCTCCTTTGTTGACTTGTTAATTTTGTTTACTTTTGATTCTTAAATTGGTATTCATTATTTAAACTTATTTAAATTTCTACTTGTTGATAAACATGCAGATAAATCGAATAACAAGCCGGTAATGGACACAAAGGCGTAACAAAAACTAGCAAACAGTTACAAAATGTTAAGATTGCAGCTAAATCACCGTGCAGGCCACTCCAGTATCATTCAAGTATTAGCGACCATTACTGCTAAGCTGCTCGATTGACTTCTAACACGATTACTTTTGCAAGCAAACTCTTTGCATTATTTGAATAGGACTGGAGGTGTAATATACAATACCTATTACAAAAGCTAATAAACCACGTAGTTTAGTAAATCGTCCCATGGTACAATTTTATTCTTCTCTATGACGCATATACGCGTTCCGCGGACCAGTGACCAGACCGCATTATATGCGTCCATCTAAAAAACCCTATTAAATACCCTTTAAGTATTAATAGGGTGTTTTGTAACACTTGTACTTCAGACCATCAAACTGAACAACTTTCTCTATGGCACCAACATCGAAACCGCGATACAAAAAACCGCTGTCCAATACATTTGGCTCGACTAGGTTTGCCATTTTTGTATTTAACAGCAGATTTTTTTTTTCGCGATTTCGAAGTTGGCGCCATAGTGGAAGTTGTTCAGATTGATGGTCTGTAGCACCCCCTGAAGTATTATTAGGGTGTTTTGTTACACCTGTATAAGGAACTAATGAGTTAAAGATTGCCTATGCTTATGTAATGTGTTAAAACTGTTAAACAAGGAGGTTGGGAAACATCTACAGTGCCGGTAGCTTAATTGGACGAAGGCATGTCCCAATTTGGCAAATTGTGGGTTCAAGGCACAATCTGCACTATTATAAAACTGTGTCGCGAATTGAAGATATTGGCAAAAAAGGTTACCATATGGTGTTTAGGCACAGCCCGGACACTGCATACAAAAAATTTTAATTGACAAGATGACGTCAGCAGATGCGAAACCAAAGAAATTGAACCATAAGTATTCTTCTTAGGTAACGAGTGCGAAGTAACCAGAGGGCGATAGAGGGGGTAAGGTAAAAAGTTGGTGGGAGGAAGGGAGTGTCTGTACTGTATCTAGTAATAGATACTCTTTCGACGTCAAAAAGCTATCTATATGATATTATTTTGAATAAAAAATTTTGAATTTGAATTTTGAATTTCTTATACTGTGGTTTAGGTGCAAATTAGCTTTTTGCCCTGTCTGTCTGTGCGAGCATCACGACAAAACCACTATTATTATTATTTATTTTTATTATTATTTAATACTTTATTGTACACACGGAAAAAACAGAATAACACAACATTATAGACTAGTACAAAGGGCGAGCTTATCTCTGAAGAGATTTCTTCCAGCAGACCCATTATAAGGAAAAAGTTTAGAAAGTGAGGCAGGCAAGGTGTACACAATTCAGAGAAATTAATAAACTAAAACACAATCTGAACAATAACTTAATTAATAATTTATACCTAATTTTAAACTACAAAAGAAAATAAACAAATAAATATATTACAAACATACCAATATATAAATACCTACATAAATAAGTAAAATAAATACATAAACCTAATTTATGGCAGAGAAAGATAGTGATCTTTAACTTTCTTTTTAAATGTACCGATTGTTGGACAGTCCCTTATACTTGCGGGAAGAGAGTTCCACAGGCGGGCAGCATGGACAGTGAAGGAGTAGGAGTAGAAGTCCACCACCGGTGCTATTTTGACAAAACTTCTTGTGCTTATGATTTGACTTAAAAACTTGCATATATTTTAACTCGCCACGATGCCGGGCGCCGGTGCGGACGAAATCGCGGGTAAAACCTAGCATTTTCTAAGGATGCGTCGAAATAAAGTAACATAATTCATAGATACAACAATAAAACTTTTACACTCATAGTTATTACACAAAGTACTTATGTTGCAACAACCATACATTATCTCAATCGTTCTAGGAAATACCGCGTTCAATACCACGCAAAAAGAAACCTATAACTTGAGTGTTAAAGTATATAATATAGTGCAGTGTTAAATGTTAAGTGCACTTAGTATTATGGACTCTATTGGATCGGTCATAAAGTTTATTATAAATGAGGAGGGAAGTGATCATAGTTTAGTGACAGATAAAGCGGCAGGAAATCTGTAGTGGCTGCGTTTCGTTTGTCTGCTATAGTTTGGCTTAATTTGTTTAGGAAATGTGATTTAATTAACATTAAAATTTTAGCGTTACGCATACATTAATAAAACCGGCCAAGTGCGAGTCGGGCTACTCGCGCACCGAGGGTTCCGTACCACACCACCACAGAACACATTATTAACTTAGAAAAAAAATACTTGTTTTGTCTGGGACCTTTTTAGCGCAAGACCGACTCACACTTGGCCGGTTTTTAGTATTTGTTGTTATTCTGTAGAGTTTGCTCTATAATCACACCAAGTTTGACGCTTGTATGTATTACCGTTTTTACAATAGAGCGTGAAGAAAAAACGCTGATAAAAACTAGTTTCTTGTTGAGAACCCCCTTAATTTTTTACTTTTTGACATTTTTATTATTTGTTAACAAATCCGCCGTCATAACGCATAATCTGAGAAAATTTCAACTATCTAGCTATTACGGTTCAAAAGTTACAGCCCTAAATAGGTAGGACAGACGGACGGACGGACAGACGGACAGACGGACAGACGGACAGACGGACAGACGGACAGACGGACAGACGGACAGACGGACGGACGGACGGACGGACAACGTAGGCTTAGTAATAGGGTCCCGTTTTCACCCTTTGGGTACGGAACCCTAAAAATGGACAACATTTTATTTTATTAACCACCGGTTCTTATTGAAGAATAAGAGATATTTTCCGATTTCATTTTCGATCGAAAATTTTAACCTTTCATAAAATGAAAAAGTCAAAACCTAAGGTGCTGAGACGACTCGAATTGACCCGATCTAGCGAACCCGGAGCATTACATGAAACTTATTTAGAATCAGAATTTTTACTCCATACTTTATTGCATTCCAATCACTCTGACTTTTCTCAATACAATCAAAATGAGAGTAAAAGATAGACGATAAGCCGTCAGAAAAGAACACTTCCCAGACAAGTTAGCTGTATTCCATTCCATATAAGGACGAAAAGATTTTCCGGTTCCGCTTTCTGGCCAATTCTGATTTCTGATTAGCAAATATAATTTATTTATCAGAAAGATATACTAACAGACTTAGATCAAAGTAAAATTAATGGATAGGCCTTCAGGAACATTTTAAAGCTACCAGACATATCTTGGACATTACTAAACCTGTTCCAAGAATAAGTGAGTGTTTTAAATCTCTGTTTTTGTAATTCAAAATAGCGTTGCTATTTGGAATGGAGTATAGATACTGATACTGGGATATCGAGCGTCAAACCGACAGCTGACTACAATATAACACATCCGTAATCAAACGATGTTCAAGTGACTCATTCCGAACTCTAGCTTTATTACCCATTCATCAAATCACCACGTTCAACCATGAACTTGGTAAGGTATAGTTATATTAATATTAAAAATAAGGAAGTGTTAGTTAAAGCCATATCACACAGCATATTTTTGAGCGTAGGGGTTGACGTTGATATCGCGATATCGCCGCTATACTTGTGAAATCAATTAGTCATCATCATCATCAGCCTATCATCATGAACATAGGCCTCTCCCAAGGCGCGCCACAAAACTCTGTCCTCGGCCTTCCTCATCCAGTCGCTCGCCGCTACCTTTTTTAGGTCGTCCCTCCAGCGGGCAGCTGGGCGTCCCACACTACGCCTACCAGTTCGCGGTCTCCACTCTAGAACTCTGACACCCCACCGGTTGTCAGTTCTTCGGCAGATATGACCAGCCCATTGCCACATCAGCTTGCTAAATCAATCAATCAATCAGTGTCGTGGCGGAATCGCGGCGATAACGCTCAGAAAAAAAAACAGCGATTCCGTTACGATGATGCGGCGGTTCAGTTGCGACATTGCCTACGTTCAAAAATTGCAAGCGTGATAATTATCTACGTACGTATACGTATTTAGTCATTACGTTTTCACGGCTAAAGCCATGAACAGATTTTGATGAAATTTGGAATAATAAGCATAAGCATTTTTAGGGGATAATCAGACCATCAAACTGATCAAGTTTTTCCATGGGAAGAACAGCGAAACCGTAAAATTCAGCAGTTCCAAATGTATGTCCGAAAAAGTGAAAATTATTTATTTAATAAGAAAAAGTTGTTCAGGTTAAAAATACTGCAAACCGGAACATTTTTAGGGGAGTGAGGGGGGATGCCGGCACCATAGGTGTCAGCTATTCTAATGTATATACTATGTATTCTGTGGTCATAAACGTAAGGAACATTTACACACAAACATAGATTTAGGTTTTTAGTGAACCTCAAACCATAAAATGACCGTACTAGTAAAACTGCTCCAAAATACAACACAATGTGTTGCCATTGAACATTTTACGCCAGAGCCACTTTCAAGAATTTATTTTACAATCACATACTTACTGCACACGATATATTTAATGATTTGTGGATAGTTCTGTTAATATAATATTTCCCAAATATTAATAAAAAAGGAATCTCAATTGTTACATTTGAACAAGGGACATCAATTTGTAATAAAATAAATAAATATCTTGGACAATGTCACACAAATTATCTAGTCACATTTAAAGTACCAGAATCTAGCCTGGACTTGTATTATGATGACTAGACAACGATATAGAATACATATATAGATACAAACATCCATGACTCGGGTACAAATATTCATATTCATCATAAAAAGGGGCAAACATTTTTTTAAATGGCGTAATCTGTGTTTTATTTCGGAAAAACTGTGTATATAACATTATATACTCGGCGTATTTAACACATCAATCGTACAAATGCAGGTTAAGAGGTCAAGTTCCACAACATAAAACAATTTCTTGAATGAAACACAAATTTTACTCCTGACACCAAAACGTTTCAACTTAAGTTTCCGCTAATTCACTTCTTTTACACAATTACACGATTAAAGACGTATAGTAATTGTAAAAAGGTCTAAAATGGTACAGCACAGCACTATTGATCCGACCTATTTGTTTCGTAAGGTCACGTGCACAGATAAACGCAACGTTTCTGATGCATTTTTAGTCTGCATCGCTATGGCATGGCATGCGGAAGTAAAAGTATGAGTTCGGTTTACACCTATACTGTTGCTTGAACAAATTTACGCAAAGCATAAACATAGTATGCAGGGTGTTAGGGTAAACAGTTGCATTACTTTAAGGGTTGATTGTATACATGATACAGAACAACTTTCCAAAAGAAACCAATAGGAAATTCGCAAAAAAATAATTCGAAAATGCAATCAGCTGATCGCACGTTTGTATAATTTTTTTGCGAATTTGCTATAGGTTTCTTGAAGAAAGTTGTTCACTATCATGGGTACAATCACCCGTTAAAACTGCAACTGTTTACTCTTACACCCTGTAGTATCAAGAGACTTATGGATGTTGAAGAGGCGAGAGGTGAATCGTAGCATGTGGCGATATACTGTCTCTGCCTACCCCAGTGGGACATCTATAGGCGTGATCATATGTATGTATGTTTAAACATCATCATCAGCCTATCATCGTCCACTGACCATAGTCCATAAGCTCACGACTACATTCCCAAAGGGGGAAGTAAGAGACATTGATAAATATCGCATATTAACTTCATCAAGAATAAAAAACTGTTACACATTAAAAAAAATGACAGATTCAAACAAAAGTGCTCCCAAACAATTGTACTTTGTCATATTTTTGTTTTGCTAAAAGATATGTGTTTTAGAGTTTCTGTTCTTTGCGACTCGGTGGTAGACAAAAAAATCGGTCTTTATGAGATATATGAATTTCGGGGTCTACAGCAATGTCACTAGAGCGAGTGCGGGGTCAAAATTCAACCAAATACGTGTCACGTGATTTATGGATACCGCCTTATGTAGTTTCAAGTTTTCCATCCAATTTGGAGTGATATTACATTTTTAACCGACGAAAACAAATACAAAAAACGGAGGAGGTTCTCAATTCGACGCGTATATATTTTTTTCATATATTATCACGCATAACTTTCTACAGAGTAGTCCGATTTTGATAATTCTTTTTTTATTGGAAAGGGAAAGGTTAAATCGGTGAAGATCTGATGAGGCACTTCGGAGCTACACAATATAACTCCTCAAAAGTTGACAGCAAATCTATATTTATGATATCAGAATCCAAATAATGTACTTATTTCACCACAAAAAATTATGAAATATTTTTTTTTTCAAAAAATTAAAACTGACTTCAAAGCTCAAAAAGTAAAAAATAATATTGCTACCGATGAATTTTACGTTAGCATCTATTAGAATATCAATTTGTTTTATTGGAGTCGGTGTCAAGCCTAGCCAAAAAATTACTGCAAGCTCAGTCTCGAATCGACAGGCTTGCCAGCGACTTCGATAAGACACATTGATATTCTTATAGATGCTAACGTAAAATTCATCGGCTGCAATATTATTTTTTACTTTTTGAGTTTTGAAGTTGGTTAAATTTTTTTGTTATTAGTGATATTTTTTATGTGCTTAAATTTGCTTCAAGTTATATTCATTATTAATTTATTAAAGTAAATGTTGATATTAGTATAATGTTTACAATTTAAGACTCGTCCATTCGAGCAGCGCATACGTGGGGAGTTTCAAAGTAGGCAAATAGAGCAATAGTACACTTTGTGTACATTCACATAAATTACCATGCATTTTCACTCCAGTGGTCAAGTGGGTATAACATTCATAATTAATTAGCTATTCTCAATGGGGTTTCTTAATCGTACTATGATGTTTGTTTAGAAGAACTTTATTCTTTTACAGTAATAAAATAAGTATCATGTTTAGAAGTCAATCAAATCTGCAGTAGAGACATGGTTAATCCCCATAGTAATTTCGACATTTTCTACTACTACTTTCTTACAAGACGATATCTAAGGCAGCTAAGGCAACGCCAGACGGGTTTACGCGGAGATATTGTCAGTGTGTGCGTGCTACGAGGCATACGCCGCGTTTGGTATGAAGATGGATTACTGTCATATACTGTGACAATATCGACCAATCAGGATGTGCTACGTTCGCGCGCCTAAATCCCTTGCCGCTATTTCCTGAAAGTTTTGTCTGAAAGCTGCCAACGAAGCGACAAAACGAGAATCATGCGCATTCATTTTGCCATGCGTAGAGTAACAAAGACAGAGGAATTAGGACACTAGATTTTTCTCGTTTTATCGGGGCTGGTATGCTAGGCCCGCAGGCACCATCAGCATCAGATTCAAGACGAGAGAGTGCATCTGTCGCGCACAGTCATACACATAACAACATAGTTGTAGAGAGTTTTTGAACACCCCGAAAGATTCTGTAGCGACTAGTGACTTTAGACACCAGCCTGCTTAACATGATAGAGGTGATAGCGACACAGGTCACTTCTAAACGTCAAATTGACGGTTATCTCCATAGTATCTCACTCAAATTTGACGTTTAGAAATGACCTGTGTCGCTCTCACCTGTGTCATGTTGCGCAGGCAGCGCTCTGCTACGACTTATCGGTGTTTTCTAAAGTCTCACTCTCTTGTTCCTTAGAAGAAGAGAGTGAGACTTTAGAAAACATCATCAAAAGGCATGTGCAAGGTTAAAATATGAAAAATGAGCATGAAAATACGTTAAGATTTTACCAGTAAATCGCGTAATGTTAATCAAATTAATTTCACAGTTGATTGTGAACGCTTTCTGGAACATCCCGCCCGTTTACTTAACCCACATGCAATATGCAGTTTATTAAGAAAATAATGAAAAGTCTAAATGTCTCGATGTTTTGACTGGCTGACACATTGACTGACACATCTTTATTTTGTTAGTATTATACATGACTAGTTTATATTGGCCGCGGCTTCACCTTCTTCGTAGAATTAAATAGTTTGTTTTTAACTAAAAGTTAATTATTTCTTTTTTCACACAACAGGGTGTCTGCCAAATTACACTAAAATCGACGAGGAACAGAAGATAAATGGACAGAAACATGACAAGACCATAATAAATAAATAAAATACAATATAGCGAAGATTACCTGCGCGAAACTCGGCTTTCGGCATTGACCAAGCTTGTGCACTATACAGCGTCCGACATAATGTGCTGACGGTTTTTTAAGGAATGACCAGACTATCAAACTGAACAACTATCTCGGGACCAACATCTTAATCGCGAACAAAAAATCTGATGTTCCATATAAAACTGCGATCGTAGTCGACCCAAATGTGTCGACAGCAGATTTTTTTCGCAACTTCGATGTTGGTCTCATAGAGAACGTTTTTTAAGTTTGATGGTCTGGTCATCGTCTAAGAAACTGGCGACATATTAAGTTGGACATTGTATAATTCTGTGGGTGAATGGATCAACTAATGTATTTGCGCGATATTCGGCTTTCGGTTTCGCGACAGAGCCTTTTTACTATAGCTATATCAAAGAAGGTTTCCAGGCTAACAGAAACTTGATACACCTGATACTGACGAAGCCTTCGCCCTATACGAAGATTGGCCTTCCGTGTATGCAGAACTCGGCCTTCGCACTATACTGAGCTCGGCATTCTGGCTATGCAGAATTCGGCTTTAGGCTTATGCGGAGCTCGGCTTTCAACCTATGAGGACCTCGGTCTTCGGCCCTCGGCTTTCGATCTCAACTCACCTCAAACTGAGCGCTGAAAGTCTTGAACACGCCCTCCCAGAGGCTCCCGGACTGCGTTAGCACCTGAACTATATCCCCAACGTGGGAAGTAGCCGCGTGCATAAAGTGTGCGTTATTGTACACCCCCTCAGCCACCACTCGGCCTCGTGGCGACCTGCAAACAATAACAAACATACAATTTACAAGCTCAATGCGACAAAAGAACTTTACCAAATCAAAATAGGTCTATATAAAACCGCCTTCAAAAAAACTTAAAAGTAAAAAAATAATATTGCAGCCGATGACTTTTTCGTTCGCATCATAAGAACATTAATTTTGTTTTATTGAAGTCGCTGTCAAGCCGGTACGATTCGATACAGGGCTTGCATTTTTTGGCTTGGCTTGACACCGACTTCTATAAAACAAATTAATGTTTTTATGATGCGAAGGAAAAAGTCATCGGCTGCAATATTATTTTTAACTTTTTAGTTTTTTTTGAAGGCGGTTTTAATTTTTTGTTAAAATTTTGATTATTTCACAATTTTCAGTGGTGAATTCATTAGTTCGATTTAATAGTAGTGCTTTAAATTAACAAATGCACTAGCCGCTAGGACGATACTAGCCGGCACTACAATTTTCGAAGGTTCCCCTCGATTTCTCTGGGATCCATCACCAGATCCTGGTTTCCTTATCATGGTACCACACTTGGGATATCTCCTTTCCAACAAAAAAAGAATCATCAAAATCGGTTCATAAACGACGAAGTTATCCGCGAACAAACATTACAAAAAAAACTATACGGCCGAATTGAGAAACCTCCTCCTTTTTTTGAAGTCGGTTAATAAAAGGAACCTTCAACTCTACTGAAAAATCTCTTCACCAAGATGGCAAGTTAATCAATCATACCAAAAAATAAGCAGTATAAAAATACAGAAAAAAGATACAAGAGGTACAAAATAAGGCGGTCTCATCGTTAAGAAGCTACTTTTATAGCACTCCGTGACCTAAACCCGCACTTAGGTCACGGTTTTGCGTTACCTAAGTAGTCCATTATTACACGGATTACACCGTTCGAAAATGAATCCACTTTATTGCACAGATGCATAATATACAAAAGAAGGTTCTTTTATAGCATTCCGTGACCTAAACCCGCACTTAGGTCACGGTTTTTCGTTACTAAGTAGTCCATTATTACACGGATTACATTACACCATTCGAAAATCATTAGATATCATGGGGGTGATTAGGGGGTGCACCATGTAGTGCGTACGTGCTTAGTGGGTGAGTAGGGGCTGATGATGATGTGACGGTAGATGTGATTAGAGGTTAGTATTACCTATTGATTGTGGTTGCGATATATGAACGAAGCTTTTAAAGTTGTGGTTGTGTCCTACGGGGGGCTCCGCCCCCCGTGCCCCCGGGGGGGCTCTGCCCCTCCACCCCGCCGGGGGCTCCGCCCCCGGACCCTCATTATACCCTATTCGTTGGTATACGTATTCATAGAATAAAAGTTCAACATGAAAGAAAATATCAATATAATAAAAAGTTGGCGGGTTTAGGTCACACGAGCTATAAAATAGTAATCTACTACTACTTAGGTCACACGTATCGTAATGTACTATTTCCAGACAACCTTAGAGTAGATGAAACAATGACGAAGAAAGGTAGGCCGTGTTTCCAAAAAATCAAGTCACAGCACTCAAATGACAATTGAGGAATTCAGAGAAATATAATATCAAAACGAATGTTGTAATTGTATTACAGTAATTGATTGAGGCAGTCAGAATAGAATATTACAACGAATTAAGTTATATTAGTTGTATTGCAATAAATCTTTATTTTTATGAATGTATTAGCTTTAAACAAAAAATAATAAAAACATGACCACGAGAGTCCACTGGTGATAAGAGGGCTGGCAGTTACCTTCGTCAGCGTATAAGCTTGGCGATTCAAAGGGGGAATGCTGCCAGCGTTCTAGAGACCGTCCCGCAGGGAGAGGCTTTGGAGGAGGTTTATAGATTGTAGGTATAGAAATTGACGAAGCTTGTTGCAGATATATGGGATGTATTTATTGACGAAGCCTGTTGTGGATGTGAGTGGTGTACCTATTACCTCTGACGAAGCCTGTTGTGAATGTGAATGTTGTACCTATTGCCTTTGACGAAGCCTGTCGTGGATACGCATTTAATACATAAAAACATGACAGCTAAAAAACTGATTTGTATTGCCTAAATGTTGATTAGCTGATTATTATTTCTACATTCACTGTTACTATGTTCCCCCCAAATCTATTTAAAAATAAACAAACTATTAGAGTTGTTAAGTTGATAACCTTGACATATTAGTTATTTATTATGCATTCTGACTCTGAATGGTATTTTGTTTTTTGTTTCAGTTACTCGCCGACTTTGCCGACATGAATTAAGAGGCACTTAAAATTCTGGAAGGGTAATACTAATACATGATTGACATGTCAAATAGATCTTAACCATTTGTAATAAAGCTTCACATTTGCGAATTTATCTAAAGTTAGTAAAGGGCATGGGTAGACAGTGGCCTCGATTCGGAGTGTACCACGACTAAACTAAACTAAATGTATTCGTATATAACCAACAGCTGACTTTAGTGCTGTCAAAGTGACGTTAAATGCGCAAAATAAGATGCCATCATAATGTACGCCATCTTATTTAAATCGTTTTTGGGCGTTTAACGTTACTTTGACAGCACTAAAGTCAGCTGTTGGTTTTCTGTCTCTTTTCTTAATCTTATTTTAGAAAGTGACAGGAATACATTTAGTTTAGTTAAGTCGTGGTACACTCCGAATCGAGGCCATTGTCCCCACTTAGGTAGTTTCACACTTTAAATTGTAGCAATGAGGGATTTTTTGCGGGGCCATTAAAAAAGAAAAAAATATTAAAATTGGCTCGATAGATGGTGTTGATGTGAGATGGAAAACATGAAAAGACGTTCAGTGAATGGATGCATTTATGTTCACTTTCTCACCTATAAGTGTTAGAGAAAAAAAAAAGGGCTACATACACACTCTATCAGCAAGTTGACCACAAATTCTTCATCAATCTTGCCTTGGCCTCGGGCACCGCTTAAAACAGGACTTCCCAACCAGTCAGTGGGGCTAACTAAGGATATAGTAGGGGGGGTGGGTCCAATGCTTAGACTAATTATATCCGGACCGGCCTTGCGGTAGCATTTCCCCTCTGCCACGGTATTGGATCAATTAATCTTGCGCATTTACACCCAATTTTATACCTTATCACTAAACGAGACAGCCTATAATAGTGAAACAATAATTTTGAACTTAGAACGTTTGGGGTTTACACGAGACTACTTTTCATGATTTTGAACATTCAAAATTAGAATCTAAAGTCATAGGGAATAAAATCCAAAGTTGCGGATAACATGTTACCTCGCCCCCCGCAAAAAGTGGCAGAAAGTTTGTTAGTAGAATGACACGTGGTTACGCGTCCCGATATAATTAGTCTAAGGTCAAATGTGTTGGAATTATGTATAAAAAATCCTTTCACGAATTCAGTTACAAATGCACGCATTTCCCGGCATCTTCAGACTCAGTAAGTCTCAATTTGCACCATTCTATCCGCGATTGTCTTTAAAATTGTGTATTTGTGTTTTTATCACGTTAAATAACAAAAATTAGCATAGCATAGCATAAGCTCACGACTATATTCCCCGAGGGGGTAGTCAGAGATATTTTGAAACCTCAGAACATCCACGTTTAAATTAGGCGGCAAGAAAATATTACTTATGGAGGCTAGACGCAAAAAGGGTTTGGAAAGCCTGGCTTAAAAAATAAACAAACTCTGGCCTCAAAATGAGATAAGTAATTACGGAAACAGATTGTAGCTGGTTCAGATAGCTGCAAGGCCTTGCTAAATTCCCTATTAGTCATAGCACGCAGATGATTGATTGTCAAGTCAAACAATATTTGTAGAGAGGTGTGTGGAGGTTTTAGGTGTTCTGCCTGTCTAGTAGATTGCGTAGAAGGGAAAATACAGCAGTTTTGCAATCACAGGGTTTTTGTGGAGAGAACAATTTTTCATGTTCACATCAATTACAATCAAGAGAGAGAAAAAGTGTTGCTGCAATTTAAAGGGTGAAGTGAAATTACTTTAAAATAATGTGGACAGTGTTGACAACAATTTTATTACTTTCAGTTTTGTTATCATCACAAATAATAGCTTGGGTACTACAAACATTCGTATTCTACATACAAATATTTGTCCCTTGCGGGATTTGAGCCCTCAACCCTCATTTCAGCTGGCAGGTTCACTAACAACTGAGCTATCAGGCCATCAAAGGACATCCGGCACATAATGCCAAAAAAATTATAACCGTACTTCTATTTTTATTATGGACTATGGAACACTAGAAACTAACTGCATGCATTAATTTATTTTATAATTATTTATTAGTTTTTATCATTTTTATATATTAAAAAAAACATTGTGCTTGCATCACCTCCTACTAAACAACATTGACAGCCATTTTGGGGTTGCTGCTTTTTTATAATTTATCACTACATAGTATAAAACAAATTTTGATGCGGTTTTTATAATAGATAGAGTGATTCAAGAGAAAGGTTTATATAGTATATTTAGTATCAGCATTGCACCCGTGCGAAGCCGGGGCGGGTCGCTAGTTAATAATAAATGTCCAAATAACTTGTTAAATAAAAATAACTGATACTATCTGAGTCGTTTTTATCATCATCATCATCTCAGCCGCCGATGGACGTCCACTGCTGGACATAGGCCTCCCCCAAGGACTGCCATAACGACTGGTCCTGCGCTGCCCTCATCCAACGTTTTTATAAAACCCCATAATTTATTACACATTTGACTCCAGTCAAAAGGACATCTGGCACATAATACCCAAAAATGTATAACCGTCCTTCTATTTTTATTATGTACTATGGAACACTAGAAACTAACTGCAGGCATTAGTTTATTTAATGATTTATTAGTTTTAATCATTTTTATTTAAAAAAAACATTGTGCTTGCAACACTTCCTACCTCCTCCTACTAAACAACATTGACAGCCATGTTGGGGTTGCTGCTTTTTTATAATTTATTAATAATAAATGATTAAATAACTCGTTAAATAAAAATAAATGATACTATCTGAGTCGTTTTTATAAAACCTCATAATTTATTACACATTTGACTTCAGTCAAAACTTCTATACATTTTAAGGTATTTTTTCAAGGGAGAGCGGCGGTTGTCCTTTCTATACATTTTAAGGTATTTATTCAAGGGAGAACGGCGGTTGTCCTTTAATGATTCACATTGTCATTTCACTGATTAGTTTAATAAATAGGAACTATTCCTTGTGACATTTCAGTTGTTAATAATAATAATAAAATTTGCTTTAAGGAAATATAAAGTAAAAGGAAAAGTTAATGCAGATGCTAACGACATGCATGATTACAGGAAAACATAATACGAAACGTAAATGCCATAACCTTTCCAAGGTACAGTATAAATTTCTAGGAAATTATCTAACGGATGATGGAATCAAAGACAACTAACTACATGTTTAAGAAGATAGGTTTGCAGTTGTATCAAATTAACAGCTGCAAAAGGGATATAGTCATTAGTATTTGTAAAAAGTAATAAATATTTTGTACATTTTCACACAGATTACCTAGTCCTATTCAAATTCGAATATAGTACAGACTTGTATTATGATGACTAGACTATGATATAGAATACATCTAAACTTTAAAGATACAAAGACTTCAGTAACAAAAATTTGTATTTCCCATACACATATTTGCCCCATGAGCGTTTAGAACCCGCGATCAGTACAGCAGGCAGGTTTACTACCAAAGCCATCTGTATACAAACATAGACCACACCCTGGACACTTAAGAGTCGGTGGACACCTGACGAAACACAGTGCAGAACATTTTTCTCTGCCCAACTATTATCGACTTTGCTTGCGTTGAAATAACATCAAAAATCAATAAACACAACTTTCGCCTCGAGTCACTTTGATGCTCTCGAGGACTAGTAGCTGTGTTAATTGATTTTCGATGTAATTTCAATGCAAGCAAAGTCGATAATGGTTTGGGAGTGAGAAATGATCTGCACTGTGCTTCGTCAGGTGTCCACAGGCTCTTAAGTATCCATGGTGTGGTCTATGTTTGTATACAGATGGCCTGATAGCATATTTGGTAGTGAACCTTCCTACTGCACTGAACGCGTGTTCTAACCGTGCAAGAGGCAAATATTTGTATGGGGAAGTCTGCACTGCGCTTCTCAGTCAAAAGTATACAAACAGGCTCACATTGACAAGAGGTAAGCATGTGCAATACTGAGTGAGTGCGAGTGATAGAGGACTCTTCTTCTAGTCTTTCACGAGGGGGTGAGGTAACAATTGGTGGGGGGAGGAAGTATCCGTACTGTATGTAGTACCATACTCTCTTACACTGTGACTAGACAATTACGTTAATGTTGTCAACTAAATTGCATTTTCTTTTATCACTTGTAATCACATGCATGATTATTACTATGGGTTGAGGGCATTAACAGATATGCACCTGAGCCATTGCAACCATCGCTGGTCCTTTGTGAATTTCCCTTTTACAGTTCCCTACTGATCCCCACTGACTGCAGTAGATTTTTAACAGTAGATATTTGTATCTCATCTGGTGCTAATACCTGTATACCTAGATCAATACTTCGTTTGTACATCAATGAGCCACATTCAAAAAGAAGATGCAAGGGAGCTTGCATCTCCTCCTTGCAAAATATTCAGTTTAGTGGTAACTAACATGCATGCGGTAGCATGCATGATGATTATTTGTTACTAAGTGAAAATGGTATCCATTAACATAACAGTTAACAGCTAATTTCATGTCTAAAGTGGCAATATTTATGGCAACATTAATTTTAGTAGTCAGAAGCAATAATTTCCTATATCATTAGATGTTTTTATGTGTTTATTGCTTACAAAACAAGTAATGATTAGGGAAATATCAAATTAAAGGAGTTTTCTATAGGAAATACATATCTATTATTGTCCTAACTTTAATGGTTTTAGGCTTTTAGGGACATATTTACTTAATTAGGTAAACAATATGGCAAATATCTTGCCTAATGGGAAGGGGGCGAGGGTGCGCTCTAGTGCTTTTGCCTACAAATTTTGTTCAGTGCAGTCAAATTTTTTGCCAAGTTTGCCAGCCATTATAGGTACAGTTACTATGTCAAAGAAGCTCAAGGTTCGGAACCATTCTGGTTTTGTGAATTTTCATATATTCCTGCATAATTTGTTATTTCAACTTTAGATTTTGTTTGCACTGAAGAGCATAGCCATTTTACCAAAGTAATTATGACAAAGTTAATAATTTTACAGTAGCTCTAATGAATAACAACTTTCTGGAAGAGTTGGTCGCTTCATACAATATCTGTCTGGATTGATACTATTCAAAGACAAAACTACTAAAGTATGGGAGAAACAAAAACTTTAAACTAGCTTCAACTTTGTCCTTTTGGATCAAATCAAGTAAACAGTAAAAATAATATGCATCTTGTAGATAAGATAAGATACTTTGATGGGAGGAAGCTTGTGGGCAATATGGATGATAGAGAAGTTTTTATAACATCTCTCGGGTCTGACTTTAAACTCATTCGCATGCTGACAACCTAGGACCAACCCTTCATAGGTCCATGACAATGATGCTTGTGGTGTACATGAACCCGCCTGGTGCCTGACGGTTTGTATCGCATTCCTGCGGTATGCTACACAGCAACGAGCATGTTAGCAAATTGTTTGATATTTGGAATTAAATTGAACTTATATCTCTAACTACAAATTAATTGAAATGTATTTTACATATCTTGGACATTATCAGATTATCACACAGACAATCTAGTCCCATTGAAAGTATCAGAATCTAGCCCGGACTAGAATAATGATGACAAAACATGAAAACAATGATATAAAACTTCAATGCCTGAATACACCGTTAAATTGTTGTTAGTAATTAAAAACTAGTGTCGTCTACAGTATTCATATTTATCATACAAACATTTGTCCTTTACGGGTTTCAAACCCATTGGATCAGCAGGCAGGTTCATCACCAACTGAGCTATCGGGTCGGTGTCAGTACAGAAATGCTTATTTCAGCATTTAAGTCTAACCTAGTTACAGGGTTCGAAATTATCATGATAATCATCAGATTATCATTTTCTTTGATAATTATCACGATAATTATCCAAGCTGATTCTTAGTTTTAGGTATAATTTCTAACTCAAAAGTTCTAAAATTGCTATTTTTGCTTTAATGCACACTAGACATAGCGTAGTATTCAGACAAATCAGCACCTAGTCTTCGGCATTTTCGTTTCGTATCACAATGAATAACAAATTATTGAGAAAAACAACAGAAAAAAGTGAGAGAAACTATTTCGTGTTTGTAAGCTTGTTTTTTCGCAAATCGTGATCGGATACACATGGCGCGACATTGCTAGTACACGCTTTTTGTTTTTTCAATTAATTTTATAATAATTATCAACAATAATTGATAATTATCACTTCGAACCCTGCGCACAGCAGTACAGAAATGCCCATTTCGGCATTAAAGTTTAAAAGGGTCCTTAAAGGTCCCGCACAAATGTTCGATCTAACCTAAGACTGTTTACATCAAAATAAGGAAACAGCAAAGGTCGAAGACGGTTGTTAAATTGTAAACTTACTTAGACCCTGACCTGGCCGGCAAAACAAAGAGACTAGTACCGCAAACGATTCTAATTTTAACATTTAACTGACCATGCTTGAACTGAAGAAAAGAAATGCTATCTAATTAAGAACTTTGGACGTTTGCCAAATGTTATCATGGCTTCCTACAAATTATATGGTGAATGCAGCTGCTTTACTAAATATACTTACTCCTTACGGCCTAGTAATCACTTAAATACGGTCCACACTATTATGAAAAATCCACTGTTGACATAATCAACTAATTACCAACTTTAGTCACCAATTACGAAAACACAGGACAAATAATAGGTTTAGGAACTGGGGATCAGCTGATTACACTCGTCTAAATTAATCGTCGCGAGTAGGTACACAGCAAAAGTAGGGCAAACATCTAGACTGGGCGGGCGAACACAGCCGCAACGCGGCGCTATCTAGTCACCACTCGCGTTCATAACACGATCCCCAGCGCTTTGTTTACAGCCATTGTCCTACGCTTACGACACCAGAAACTGTCAGTCTGACAATACGATCCTCGGAAAATTCGCAATCCTTATACCCCCAATAACAAAGGCATGTCACACCAATGCTGAAAGGATAAAAACTAGCCTTACCTCGGCGGGCCTTGGCGATTTTTACGTTTGTTGTTCATATCTCCTTCGCCCGACTGCCCCGGCGGGTAGGCACCTTCTCGTCTGCGCGTAGGGACCGGAATTTTGGCTAATTATTATCACTTCTTTCTTTTACAACACAGTCCTTTCAACTTTCGCGGATGCACTTAGCTGCAGTTGAAATTATGAGTTAACACTTGAAATGCGACAACAGGGATGCATCGAATTCACTAAAGTTGTTTGACATTTGCCAACAAATATAAATTATAATATATTTGAGTACAAAATCGCAGTTCGATTTATTATCGGGAAATTATTCCCGAAAAATAAGCAGATTGGCAGATTTCTCGTGCCTGCAATCAGCGCAGGAATACAACATGGCGCTGTGACGTATCCATCAATCGAATTGCAAAACGCAAATACGCACTGTATTTCACTGAATTCACGACAATGCAACTAATAAATATATAAGTTAATTTTTGGACCGCTTTTGGAATAAATATCACTTCACGATAAATAGAAATTCATAATAGGGTCAACGTTTGACCGACTTCCCATAATAGAAATTTCAATATGGCGGATAACTCTTTGACTTTTCGGTGTTGCCATCAAAAACATTCCTGTACACGAGGGAAACGTACACTATACACGTTCCAAATAGTTTTTTTTTTCGATGATGATGATGAAATTCATCATAAAGAAATATAAGAAAATAGAAACAAACAAGAAATGCTTTATTTACGATGTAATACACTATCTTCATTTGTACAACATACTCTTTCTTATCTCAGATTTTTTTAACCTAAGTTCATTATTCAATCAATATTTTTTTAGATGAATATCATGGCATGGTACAATAATATACTCCGCCAGCACTGGTAGCATGCCCACCCGCGATAGCCGTGATACGGCTTTATCACGTCTTTTATCTCGTTCTTTTGCGCGCGAACGAACGAGATAAAAGACGTGATAAAGCCGTATCACGGCTATCGCGGGTTGGCATGCTACCAGTGCTGGATGAATATTAATGGAAGATAATATATTGAGCCGATCCCAAATAATGGGAAAAGGGCATGGTAATGACGATAAAGTATTTTTAATACAAAATTATAGATTTAATACAGAAAACATAAATATTTGTTGCTGTGTCATTGACTTCTCGGAACTCGGAACTACCATTTACTTCCTCCAAGAATGCAACATAACAAAACTAAACTAACGAAAACCTTCGCGCGCGCGCGCGAATTTTCATTATCGATAATGTCGTCGCAAGTTTATTTTATTGATCGTCGTGTGCGAATTTGTAGGTCACGACGAAAATGAGTCTCAAAAACGGGGCAAAAATGTCGCAACGTGAGAAATTCGAGTTAATTAACTCGGAAGTGCGTTCTTTTTACGAGTATTGTAAAGAAGCGGGTATGAGTGATGAAGAAATGGACATAATTTGTCGTCCGTTGACCAACTCTGTGAGGAAAGCGTCGATTAAGAGATGGACCAGGGTCTTTATGTTCCTGGTGATGGTCATGGCGATTGGGTACACGGTCAGTCAAACGGATACGTTCCAGTGGCACGCATCAGCTATCGCGAGGATCGTACTAATAAAAATTCTGCCTATTTGGGATTGGACGCCCTTGTACTACAACAAGTGCTTGATAGAGAGATCTCAGCCGCAGAATTTGGATACTAATCTTATTTCGCCAACGGATTGTATCGCTTGTGAAGCTATCAGTAAGTTTTACTTTCATACTGTTTTACGAAAGTAGGTTGACGTATGAAATTTACAAGGCAAGTTTGAATGGAATGGTTGAAAGGGATCGCCCTAGGCGCACGTACGCTGACCAAATAGGATGCGTACTGAAGAAGGGCCAAATAAAATGTACCCGGAACCGACGAGCTTGTATGAAGAGACTTATGGATGTTGAGGAGGCGAGAGATGTGTGTCAGAATCGTAGCATGTGGCGATCTGTTGTCTCTGCCTACCCCAGTAGTGGGACATAGGCGTGAGCATATGTATGTATGTATGTATACTGTTCTACATTGCTTTACGATATTGCGAAGTAGATCATATTCTTTTTACCATTATGGACCAGGTAACCTCTGCCTAGTTTAATTTCAAGTACCTATCGTAATTTTAAACCTCAGAAAGATCTCAGAATGCAATGTAACTACTTACAGTGCTGCATGAAAGAGTAGACTAAAATTGAGGGCGCCACTTTCGTTGTATGACCTTCAAATTCACGCATAACCTGGCAAGACCAAGAACATTGTATACAGGGTGATTTGACCAATCACTCTGTATATTCTATGGGCAAACAAGACCGACTTACAATTTGTACTAAAATATTTAGTTCCAGGCCCTGTACCCGCACTTTCGATGTTCGCTATATCGCCACTGTTTCGGTCCGCACTTCATTGGAATAGAGTTGACATTGGAACGAAAATGTTCACGCAATTGCGAAGTTCGAATGTGCGGGTAGAGGCTCTGTTGTCACCGTTTTCTCGTTGTCTCTTTTTTGTTGTTGTACTTACCATCTATTTAAGCCTTATTATATTATGTTGAAGCACGTTGAATTTGAGTAGGAGTTAGGTAAATTAATTAGGCACCTACTAATTAGGTGTCGCAACAACGAACGTGCTGTGAATATTTACATACATACATTCATAAACTCATGCTCAAGCTTCCCAGGCAGAGAGACTATTTATGGGGTCTTGCTTGACTATTTCTCCACTTGGAGCGATGATCACAGGCACCAGTCTCCCACAAACATAACTGACTGTAACATTTAGTCTCTAAGAAATATGTACTCGTTTGTGGTAGAAAATAAACATTTTTATTTATTATTTATTATTATTATCCCGACAATATGAACAATTTTCGTTTTTGAGTTACAATCAATTTTAGTATTAGTCTAATGAAGATATGTAATGGGCCCAGAACCTGACCAAAATAATTAACAAAATAAATTTTGTTCACAACTTAAAAGCACCGTCAAAGGAACAAATTTGAAATAGCAAAAAAAAAATCCGCCGTTCCATAGAAAATGGCAATGGCTACTCAACCAAAATGTATGAAACAGCAGACAATGTATTTCACAGGTGGTCCCAAAGTTGTTCAGTTTGATGGTCTGGACTGGAAGCACCCCTTTAAGTATGTAACGCATTTAAGTTTCCACCTGTATGTAGTAGGTAATTACTTACTTACGCTTTCTAATATACTTATATTACTCTTTGCTTACGCTCTATTATGTCCCAATAGCACATCCACAGCTAAACAATGATTCGCCACCTGCGATCCGGACACCTCTTGCCTCTTCAACACCAAGAAAAACTAATTATAAAAGCAACGATTGTTACAGAAAACGTGGCCCGCCTCTCAGACACGAGCTACCACGAGGTCTTCAACCACCACCTGCTCCGAGGCGCCCCAGTCATCGTGTCCGACGCTTACTACGACTGGTCCATATCTCGATCAGACCTTAATCTCACCAGTCTGATTACAGACGACGACCGCCTTAGAGTCTCTGTCCCTTGTCGTATTCTCACTAACATAAGAATAGGCCGACAACCCACGGACTTAGAAGAAATCGTCTCAAGAATAACCAATAGCAACATACCATCATGGTTCGTTCATTTCCAAAACTGCGATATACGAGCGGTGAAATCGTTCAGGATACTCGCGCCTCGTCCTTATTTCTTGTCGCCGCATATCCCTCCGTCGCATTTCAACTGGCTTTTGCTATCTAAAAACTATGACACTCATAGATACAAGTCTTTGGAGTTAGATGTTGGATTGATTGTCATGTCCCAGTTGAAAGGGAAGACTTTAATACAGTTGAAACCTAAAGCGCCATGCGAAGACGATTGTTTCATACAAAATTTTGATTTAAACGAAGGAGAGACTCTGGTTTTAGCTAATTCTTTGTGGGAATTGGAATATTTGCCGGGAAAAGGAGAGAATGTTGCTATGATAACCGAAACGGATTGGATTGAGTCATAATGTTCATAAACTCGTGTTTCGAGATAGTTTTTGGTGTAGTTTCGTGTTAGTGTATGTGAATCATGTTTAAAAGCCCCTTTTGATGGGTTATTGAGTATTGTCTACCTTATAGTAGTTGTAAAAGGAATTTCCTTTTTTTATTTGCCTCCAAAAGTTAAGTATAACTTAAAACAAGTGCCGGATTTTCAATAGATACGAAAAATCTTTAAGTGGCCCTAACCAAGCCAACCCTATTTATGATTGATTGCACTGGGTTAGTTCAGAAAATTTTCCCGTTCATAATGGGTTTCTGAGTTGCACGAAGGGAGGCTCCCTGGGCATTCAGCAAACGTTCAAACGTTATCACCACAACGACAAGTCAAACTTTATGACATAAAGCCATCGACACGACAGAAGAATTGGTGTCTGGTTAGGGCTCTATATTTCTTGTAGTTTTTTCATAATTGAAAACTGTAAAATTGAGAAGGAAACCGACAAGAAATAAATAATCGAAAATCTGTCTAAAGATGCGAATAGATTTCCCAATTAATCAGGCCCGATTTGGCAAACATTGCTTGCTTTAATCGCTATACTTTAAAAATAGAGAGACAAGCGATTTTTGAGCGTAGCCGATTTAGCAACCGCACCACAACGACGTCGCAACTGAATCGCCGCGATTTTTATTGAGCGTTATCGCTACGACATCGCCGCGATTCCGCCGTTACATTGATTGATCTCAGATATATCGCGCTACAAAATGGCTTGTGTAATATGGCTCTAAATCTGGCAATGTATGCCAAATTCAAACCCCGCCGAACTGGCAGCGTAATGAACCTTTAATCCGGCTAACAACTAACAAATGAAATAGAAAATATAAAATGCAAAATCTAAAAAAACACTCGACGTGTGAACACGTGCAATATGAAAACAAATATGGCTGTATTAGTTTACCTATATAAATATTAATGACTGCTATACCTATACCTAGTTATATTTAAACATTGCACTATGAAACTAAATAATTTTATCGACATTGAACACATTGAAACTTGGGCTTCAAATCCCGCAGTCAGTTTGCAATCTCAGCATTGTCAATTCCGCGGTATCTGGGTGTTGAGTTCCCATTAAATTTTGTCTTCAGGTACAACATGAATAAATCGTAGTAGCCCAGGAAATTAGCTCAAAATGGCTGTCAATATCAACATCTCGTAGTCCACTGCTGAACATAGACCTCTTCTAAGGCGCGCCGCAAAACTCTTTCCTCGGCCTTCCTCATCCAGTCGCTTTCCCGCTAACTTTCTCAGGTCCTCGGCCCATTGACCAGAGGGCGTCCGAAGCGAATAATTGCCTTTAAAAAGTCTAATTAGCCTGGGCTATAGCGTGGAAAGCGAAATGATAAAATATATTGCGGGGTTTGGAAAACTGATATTAAAAGCCCTCGAAACGCAAAATAGACTGAAAAAAATTGTTGATACATATCAACAGCATCCCAAATGCTAACATTTCACTTAATTTATATAGAAAATAAGGACTAAATTTAAAACACACACTTTGTAATTCTGCACAATTGATATCAGAATAGTAGTTAGTTAAATTGTAAGTTGTTTCAATAAATTTTGATTGTGACAGAGTACCTCAGTATTACATATTAATATATTATAATGTGAAGCAATGATTTGACTTTATTGTTCATTAATTTCTTATTGACTTGAACTCATTTAAAAATAGACTATATCCCCCTAGGGTAGTAAGAAATATCCTGAAACCTCAGATCAGAACATCCACGTTTCACTAGTACCGAAACTCTGCCCAGTGTGACGGGGAGTGAGCCCGTCGCCACTTGTAATGGACAGTGGGTACAATACATGCCTCGAAATTGAAGCATGCATGTTTTCCTTCACCGAAAAGCCAGTGGTGTTATAAATCGTACATAAATTCCGAAAAACTTATTGGGACCAATTTCTTGGAAGATAATAAGGGACTTTAGTGTTAAGAGTCCTTGTACTGTTCAGTGGCGCCCTCATCACAATATTAAAGATTTCTCAATAATGAAAACCCAAAATGAAAAACTGCTACTCCAACTTAGGTAATATGAAAGCAATTTTTTTCATAAACAGGGTGAAATTGATATCATTGGCATCCTTTTAAACTAAGAGTCTACCCATCAAATTGAACAACTTTTACTATGGGAGCAAAACGATCGGAGCAAAAAAAAAACGGCTATTGCAAACATTTGAGTCGAGTAGGCATTGCAGTTTAGTACAGCTGATTTTTTTAGTTGCTCCGATCGGTTTGCTCTCATAGTAAAAGTAGTTCAGTTTGATGGGTAGACTCTTAGTTTAAAAGGATGCTAATGATATCAATTTCCCCTGTATAATACTTTTATAGGTTCTAAACCTTCCACTTGAAGGAAAATCTGAAGTAGAAATGGCCGTAAATAGCCGCATTTGTCATTCTTTAAATTACACATACATAAACTCACGCCTCGCTCGCTTTCTTTAAATTTATAATTTTAAACCTATAAGAGTGTTGTGTAAAAATGGAGTCTTTCATTTTGGATTTTCATTATTGAGAAATCTTTAATATTCTGATGCCACTGAACAGTAAAATAACTCTACGGATTGAAAGCAGATAACCTCATTAATTTTCCATTGGAGAATGAACTAGTAAAACCCCACATATTACAAAATGACATTTATTAAATTCCTAACTTAATTAAACTATATAAATGCAAATTAAAGTCACTCTGTCTTCTCCTTGTGGATGGGTTTGCCGCGGAACCAAAGTACCAAGTTCTTAATCGACAATATCACTGGAAACATGACAGGAAGGAACAATGGAATGTAGATTGCGTACCTGGAACCAAATATTCATTGTTAATATCATCATAATAGAAGGGATCAAAAGATCTAGAGGGATTCAAAATTGGGGCTGAATATTCCGACGCAATAGATCGGTCGTAAGACACGGGAAAATGTCAGGATAATCCTGAAAAACTTAGGTGTTTTTAGGGTTCCATACCCAAAGGGTGAAAACGGGACCCTATTTGTTGTCCGTCCGTCCGTCTGTCCGTCTGTCCGTATTTAGGGCTGTAACTTTTGAACCGTAATAGCTAGATAGTTGAAATTTTCTCAGATTATGCGTTATTACGGCGAATTTGTTAACAAATAATAAAAATGTCAAAAAGTTAAAAATTAAGGGGGGTTCTCAACAAGAAACTAGTTTTTATCAACGTTTTTTCTTCACGCTCTATTGTAAAAACGGTATTACATACAAGCGTCAAACTTAGTGTGATTATAGAGCAAACTCTACAGAATAACAACAAATACTAAAAACCGCCCAAGTGTGAGTCGGTCTTGCGCTAAAGGTCCAGGACAAAAAAAGTTTTTTTTTCTAAGTTAATAATGTTGTGTCCTGTGGTGGTGTGGTACGGAACCCTCGGTGCGCGAGTAGCCCGACTCGCACTTGACCGGTTTTATTTTAAACAATTAAATTAACGCAATGTCAATACATGTCCTTCAAGGTAAAATACCTATCTCTCAATGTAAAAAACATGTCTCTCAATGTAACATGTCTTTTTGTGGCTTACTGTGACACACAACGAGCGTGTCATAAACAGGGTGCAAAAGAAAGTGTAGTCAGATTCAAAACCATCAAGCTGAACAGCCCGCAGAACATTATAAGAGGGGTTAGAAGTGCAAAGTAGGCGTGGAACGTGTCGCCACAGATTATTAAATGATTTGCATAACACCATATAAGGCGCGCGGCGTGGTGCGAGCGAGAGGGCATGAGTAGTTGTAGCAGCGTGAGCGGGAAGACAAGTGGCGACAGCCGACTCCGAAGCAAAAGCGCTACTTTGCATTTCTAACCAAGATAATGTTCTGGAACAACCAATATCGAAATCGCGAAAAACATCAGTGCCCCTAGACAAAGTGCACACGCTTCTTATTCTACAAACGAAAACGCCGCAGCGTTATCGACGATAGAAAAACGACAGAATGCTAGACAATGTCAAAAATTATTGACAAACGCTGAAAGCTGAATCTGCTCTATGGTTAGCGTTCAGTTCACTCAATCATTCACTCTTTTTTTTATATATGCTAAATTGTGTTCGATTTTCAAAAATATTTAAAATTAGAGATTGCCGTCAAATTCCTGACGCCCGCCATTTTCTAGCGTTATCTGCAAGGTCTGGTCGATTGCCAGGGAGCGTTTAAAACGAAACGTTCACTGTCGACAGCAACTGTCAAAAACTGCATGTTGTCTAGGCCTTTTCTATTCGTTTTCGTTCTTTTCTACAGTCCATTCATTTTTTATCGTTTCTACTGTCGTTAACGCTAATCGACACTTTGTCTAGGCCCGCAGCTGTTGAGTCGAGCGAGAGTTTTGTATGGAACAGCAGCTTTTTCGCGATATCGATGTTCATTGTGAAAGTTGATCAATTTGATGGTCTGAAACATTTGTAAATGGACTTACTTCTGATCATCAGGGAAATAAAGCAACGCCAGTAGACTAGGTTCCATGAACGCCGTCTCAGCGGCCCGGAAGGCCTCCTGCGAGGTCCTGTACGCCTCCACCAGCTCTCCCCTCGCCATCAGCTCTGTGGCGATCTGGATGCTCTCGACTGCATCGTTGATTGACGCGCCTACTTCGTCGTTTATCACTATGTTTGATATTTCACCTGGAAAGTATATTAAGTAAGCATAAGCGTATATTCACGACAATATTCCCCAAGGGGGTAGTCAGAGATATTCTGAAACCTCAGAATATCCACGATTCACAAGTAACGAAACTTTGTCCAGTATTGTATAAAGGTGTGAACAAATTTATTTAACAATGGTACCGATTCGGACTGTGGCACGACTTAACTTAACTAAATTTATTCCTGTCACTTTCTAAAATAAGATTAAGAAAAGAGACAGAAAACCAACAACTGACTTTAGTGCTGTCAAAGTGACGTTACACGCCCAAAATAAGATGCCATCATAATGTATGCCATCCACGCCGTTTTTGGGCGTGTAACGTCACTTTGACAGCACTAAAGTCAGCTGTTGGTTTTCTGTCTCTTTTCTTAATCTTATTTTAGAAAGTGACAGGAATAAATTTAGTTAAGTCGTGGCACAGTCCGAATCGGTACCAATATAATACAGAGTATAAAGTCCTTAATAATTATGCTGACGGTTTTATAAGGGGATGATCAGAACATCAAACTGAACAACTTTCCCTATGGGAACGAGATCGAAATCGAGAAAAAAAATTAGCTGTTCCATATAAAACTGCAAACCTAGTCGACCCAAAAATATGGGCAGTAGATTTTTTATCCGCGTTTACAATCCATCCATCCATAGAGAATGTTGTTCAGTTTGGTAGTCTCTCCATATTCTTAAAAAACCATCAGAATATTAAGAGCCCTGTTGTATATCGAATCTCTGTCATAAATTCATTTGCGCGATTTATGTTCTGCATTTGATTGTGAACCTTATGTGTTACGAGTTAAGAGTGCGACGATAAAATTGGTCTTGTGTGGAGCATAATTGCGAGGAAGGCAGTAACTCCATCTGTTGGCTTCGTAGCTATAACTTGCGTTGTCTATGATTGTAGTGAGTGTTATCACATGGTGACATCACATACATCTTACCTAGCAACTGTGCCAAGGACTGCAGCGTCCTTTCAGCAGACGTGACCTGCTCCAAGGTCCTCAAACGGAGGAGATTGTCTATCTCCCACCGTCGCGGCACCACTGACCGTAGCGGGTCTAATTGGGCGCCTTTTATGCAATCCTGGCAAACAATGTTAGTAAAATAGTTATTTGTTAAATGCAAGGCTGCACAGTAAGCGAGTGGTTCAAATATAGAATCCTGCGAGCGTAGCGAGAGTTTCAAAGGTACGAGACGCAAAATGACAAATAAAACAGTATATGAATCCCGTAGAACTTAATGGTACAGGCCAGGAATCGAACCGCCGCCTCGTGATTGAGTTGGCAGCACGGAATCGAATTTTTTCATGCTCTATCCTTTTCTGCCGCTCAGAAATTTCTAAAGCGAGCTAAAACGAGAAAGGTCACAGCACTGCCGGTGCGGCCGCATGCTGTCACATTCCCGCCGTCTTTCTCGCTCTAGCAAATAACATTCCTTAGCGACAGAAAAGGATGGAGCGTTAAAAAATGCGATTCCGTACTGCCAAGTGAGGTTCAACCCTAAATCTCTTTCGTGTACGTTATAAAATGCGTGTCTTTTAAAACTCACCGTATCAGTAATCCCAAACAGCTTCCTCAGCTGGGACACAAATGTGCCCATAACGACCCTCACGTTGGGCTTGTGCGTGGGATTCTCGTCCCTGCACTCGGCCACTGTTGGACTAGCGAGGAACACCCCGCCCCACTTAGGCGACATGAACGCTTGCACTGGCGATGATATTATTGTATCTGCGGGATTAAAAGTTGGTAAATATCTTTTCTAGTCTCAGATCCCTTCAGAGCTGAAAGTGGAGTTCGCCATGGATGCATCCTTGTAGTAAACAGGCCTAAGGTATTAACTTTGTCCTTAGGCACAGTATAAGAAAGAGTATCTATTAAGATGACGACCCGGTTGGTGAGACGGTTACCACGCCGGACTGCGTATGCTTTGGTCATGGATGTTATATGTTTGTGCCGTCGTTGTGTGGTTCACATAACAAAAAAGCCTGAGGCTTACTTGGGATCATTACAGTGTATGTGCCTGTGAGCGTTATTTATTTTATTTATTATTTTTATATACCATATACCATAGAGTAAATAAATTATACACAACAGAGGGTCAATTCCTAGGTCAATGCCCATACAAAGAAAGTTGCCACCGTCTTAGTTGAAAACTCGCGCAAGTACAGCGACGGTGGTGAGTAACGGTACTACAGTAATGTTTAATTACGTTAAAATACGTGTTAAACACATTTTTTATTAACATTTTTAAGAAAATTAATCTACATAATTTATTTCCGTGGAACAAAACTCAAATAATAGTGATCAAATAACGTTTAATTAACATTTATCTCTCTTCAGGCCAGTAGCGACATCTGTTTGCGCCAAGACTATACTAAATCTAAAATGTATGGAACTGACCAGACATGCTTATACTGTGCCTAAGGGCACCCAGAAGTTACGGATCTCGACAAAAGGCGTTTCTGGGACTACGTGACAGATTGGGAAGAGGGAGGCGCAGAAAATAGATACTTACCATCGTCGTCGTATATGACTAGCGGCGCAATATTGCACGGCACGGCGTACAGAGCGAGGCTGACTGCACGAAGTTCCGCAACTCTTGGTGCCGCTCGCTCCTCTAAAAATTAAGAAAATGCTTATGTAGGCGGCAGAAAGCGCAGCTCGCTTCAAGCACACCAGGTATAAAGCCTTAGAGGGCATATGCATGCTTTAAATATGCCGCCTCCAAAATTTGGAATGATTTACCACCGCCGATCCGCGGTTCACTTGTTCTGACACTTGCAACTTTCAGAAAGAAATGTCAAAACTGGCTAATTATCAAGCAATCCGAACTAGCGGTGGGTGCAGGCTATCCCCTTATATAATTAATATGACTTAGATTTTATTTGAACTGTTTTTTATTTGGTTTTTGTGTCTCTTGTTTTTTATTGCTTTTAAGTTTTTTTTTCTTTTTTTCATTACTTTTTGCCTGTTTGTTATATTTATTGTTACTAGTTAATAAGACTTTTGTAGTACCTAGTAGATCTCTTTTTTTATATTAAGTTCGGCTGTGACAATAATAGCAGTGGTAGTTGGTCTGACCAACTACCGTATACTGATGTCACAGACCATTTTGTCTTGAATATGTTTATTGTTTTGTGTTTTTTTTAAGTCTTTTTATGTCCTGACTGTGTAATATATTGTTTTTGTAATGTAAGACAAATAAAGAAATTCTATTCTATTCTATTCTATATATCTGTTAGAGACAGTGGCAGTGGAAACCGCAGGTCCTTGAGGAGCTGAGGCCAAGAAGTTTATAAAAGACCTGGGCTGCAGATTACGAGAGAGGGGCAAAGACTGATGTTTGTTTCACAGTAAATAATTACCTAAACGTGTTAGTAGGGCGTGGAGATGATCACGGCGGACTGAGTAATGGCGAGACCAGTCGCTTGTGTCTGGTACCTGTAGGTAAAGGTATATAATATAAAGGTCTAATTACAAAATTAGCTGCAATTATTTTAAGAGGTAACAGACCATCAAACTGAACAGCTTTCACTAAAGGGCCAACGTTGAAATTGTCATCACTGTTCCATTCAAAACGGAAGACCTTCTCAAGACCATAATCCCTTTCGGGATGGTCAGAAATATTTCTAAAGCAGTTGTAATGAGCGTTTTTCTTTTGGTTTTCTAGTGGATCGATAGATGGCGTTACGGTCTGTGCGAATAAAGGTCAACATTTCAAAAAGTGTTTCTTTAAAATAATAAAGAGGGAGAAGATGATCAAAAAGATGCCAACCCATCTTTTGATTGAATATTTCATTATTTTCGAATCATTTTCATCGAAAATATGAAACTGTTTATGTCTGACATGGTTGTACGGGCTCGATCCCTTGGCCTTTAAAAAAAAGTCAGGCACAGTCTTGACATGATTTTGACAGGATCTCGCCTACGTCTCTATGGAGCGATAAGCATGTCATCTGTCGAGTTTTTTAGGAACTAAAATTAAAAAAGAAAAGAAAAACGCTCATTGTAACAACAAAATGAATGATGTACAAATATTATTGGTTGTTGACATGTTATAGCCATATTGTGCTGTTTAAATATAAATTAAAGATTATTTAAGATACCGATCATCACCAGCCTTTACACGTCCAATCGCAGGGCACAGGCCTAACACCATGGAGGGTGTAAGGGCGTTAGTCCACCACGCGTACTCAATGCGGATTGGTAGACTTCACAGTATAACTATACGCATTAGAATTTCTCCTTCAGCGTATGCAGGTTTCCTCATGATAATTTTCTTCGCCGTATAAGAGCAATTGGTATTACGTAGATATTGAAGATCAATGTAGCCCGAAATAAAAAAAATTGATGTATGCACGTAAAAATTACCGGCTTAGCTTGGAAGTCGAAATCGAGTAAATAAATCCATTGTGACTTCAGTGTGACGTTGTGCAGGACACTTAGTTCGTCCACGAAGGAGCCGATGTAATCTGGAAATACATTCATAACAAATGACAATCTGTTTAAGACAGTCATGTTCTTAATTCTGATAAAAGAATTAGGGAAATGATAAAATAAACATCTAATTTTAGTGTCTTTGCTAAGCAGTGCGGTCTCGTAGACCCCTAGTTTGTATCACCACTAAGCAGTGCGGTCTGTTAGCTCTAGTTTTAGTGTCTTTACTAAGCACTGTGGTCTATCGGACCCTTAGTTTGTAACACGAATAAACAGTGCGGTCTGTATCGCTACTAAGCACCCTTTGACTACTTATTATAAGGACTAGCCTTGCGGTAGCATTTCCCCCCCGCCACGGTATAAGAACAATTGATCTTGTGCATTTACACCCAATTTTATACCTTAACTAGACGAAGACTAAACGAGACAGCCTATAATAGCGAAACAATAATTTTAAACTTAGAACGTTTGGGGTTCACACGAGACTACTTTTCATGATTTTTAACATTCAAAATTAGAATCTAAACTTATGGGGAATAAAATCCAAAGTTGCTGTTTTCATGTTACCTCGCCCCCCGCAAAAAGTGGCAGAAATGTTTCTTAGTAGACTGACACACGTAACTCGTCCCTATATAAATTGTCTAAGGTAGCACCACTTAGCAGTGCGGTCTTTTACGTCTAGTTTTAGTATCTCTACTGAGCACTACGGTCTGTTTGTAGCGCTACTATAGACATCCACTGCTGGACATAGGCCTCCCCCAAAATGGGGGGAGTTTACGTATCTTCACTAAACACTACGGTCAGTTTCCCCACTAACTCCTACCTTCCACGGCGTCCCTGGCATCAAACTCGAGGGTCATAACGTCGGGCCTCGGGTGTACGACGGACAGCACGACGTGGTAGCCCTCGGCGGGCGGCAGGCGGGTCTGTCGAGCCGCGTCGGCCGTGTCGGACACTGCGCCGCGCAGCACCGCGGTCTGATAGACCCACTGCTTTAGCGCTTCTACTATGGTTGGGGCCGCTGTAAAAAAGAGAAAATATTACCCTAACTTATAAATGCAAATGTGAGTTTGTTACGCGTAAACTACTCAACCGATCTTATACACATACTTTCAAGATATAGGAGTTCATAGGACAAATAAAAGAAAATTATCATATTATTTTGTTTTACTTTTTTTAAGATCTTTGACAGTTATTTCAAGACGCGAGCGAAGCTAGTCATAAATAAAAATAAGTACAAAAACCTTCAGAACCGAAGATGTTTATTATGGTGTAACGTCACAAGCTACCATGTTACAGTCGTACCAGGTTTATAAGTCTTACCGATGTAGGTACAGGCGCAGTTGAGTTATATTGACCGATCAGGATGTGCCACCTTCGCTATGGCTAATTGTTTTCGCGTCCTAATCGCTGCTATCCGACTTTGCACCCTTTGATTATTTGATTATTTCCTGGTACTTTATTTGACCAAGTTTGTTTGCTGTTAAATACAAAACTGAAAACCTACTCGACCCAAATATTGGTCGTTGGTCACTTAGAAAAAGTTGTTTAGTTTATGGTCTGCATTCCCATAAAAAACCGTCGGCATATTAAGTTAGGTTCCGTATATTAAAACGGAAATCTGACAAACAGACATAGAGATTAGTTTCGCGATCGTGTTAAAAAAAACGTTTTTAATTGGTTAATATTAAAAACAGGGTCAAAATCTATGAATATCCTCTTCTTCTTCTTATCGTGTGGGCAGAGCCCTGGTGTCAGAGTTTTTTCGGACCGCCATACGGCCTCTGACGTGGTTTTTATGTAACGACTTCTACCACCACAGATCGAAGCCGGGACCAACGTTTTAACGTGCCATCCGAAGCACGGAATCATTTTTCTTTTCAGACAATCAGGTGATTCTGCCTGCAATGTTCTAACCAATTGGGGAAAAACGCACAAAGTGACATATCACTTGGTGTCTCCCGTGGGGATCGAACCCACGACCTCCGTGTCAAGAGCCAATGCTCTTAACCATTAGACCACGGAGGCAACCTTGTTATTAATAAAAATAGTAAGTATACAAGCTAAAAACTCAACGAAAAAGGGAGATTAGCGTTAGTTTCAGGGACACTTTCCACTGGGGTCTGACTAGGTATTGAAATATAGTATCAAACTTCGTTTGTATGCAACGTGCTTGCAGGCATAATTATCCTAAACATACCTTTAGAATCCCTAAAGAAAGCCACCCTCTCCCCGCTGATCCACACATCCTGGAACAGTGGCTTTCTCTGCACAACGTAGAAATGATTGTGCTTCGTCAGGTCGAAGCTCGAAGCCACCTCCTCGACAGCCTCCGTGTCGTCAGCTACCGCGTTCAGGGTGTGATGTAGCTCGTCCGAGAGGATACCTTTGTTTATTTTGAGCTTTATTACGTCTGCAATAGAGGTTTTAATAAGTGAATAATTATTTTGGACATTGTCACAAAACAAAAAAATAGAGAGACGAGTGAAAGCGGGAAATAGGATTAATGGAGCGATGCACACATTCATGAAAAGTCATAACGTGTCCAAAAAGGCACGTTTGGCAGTTCATGACGGTGTGCTAGCTCCAACTTTGATGTACGGCAGCGAATGTTGGGTATGGCAGAAGAGGAATGAATCCAGAATAAATTCTGTCGAAATGCGTTCTTTACGCAGTATGTGCGGTGTGACTCTAAATTACAGAATACGAAACAGTGTAATAAGAGAAAGATGTGGATTGAAAGAGGATATAGTAACAAGGATTGAAAAGGGAATGCTGAGATGGTTTGGTCATGTGGAAAGAATGAGTGATAGCAGAATGACGAATGAAATATATAAAGCAAGTGTGAATGGGACAGTCGAAAGGGGTCGCCCTAGACGTACGTATGCGGACCAAATTGGTAGCGTACTTAAGAAGGGTCAGATCAAATGTACCCGAAACCGACGAGCGTGTATGAAACGACTTATGAGTGTGGAAGAGGCGAAAGAGGTGTGTCAGGATCGTAGCCGATGGCGATCTATTGTCTCTGCCTACCCCAATGGGACACAGGCGTGAGTATATGTATGTATGTGTATGTCACAAAACACTTTATTTCCCCGCACATTTTAAGATTTTTCTGACAGAAAATTATTATAATTTGCGGCCGCTCTGAAACTACTATAATCTATAGTCTAGACTTGTATTGTGAAGCCGTAGCATGTTGCGCGACTCGGATATATCACGCCTTTTATCTCGGTCGTTCGCACGCAAATAGAAAGAGAGCGAAGGCGCGATAGCGCAGTATCATGAGTATCATATGAGTCTTTCTAACTTATGATGTACATACCTAATACCGCCTGCTCTGAACGGTGAAGGAAAACATCGTGAGGAAACCTGCATACGCTGAAGAAGAAATTCTGATGCATATGTGAAGTCTACCAATCCGCATTGGGCACGCGTGGTGGACTAATGCCCATACACCTTGCCTGAGGGTAGGCCAGTGCCCTGCAGTGGGACGTTTATAGGCTGATGATGATGATGATACAAATATTTTATTTGCCCCTTGCGGGATTAGAACCTACAACCCTCTGCACAGCAGACAGGTTCACTGCAGACTGAGCTCTCGGGTAAACTCGGGTTAGAATGACTTTGATCTCTGTTGATTCTGAATAATTTCGCTAGATGGCGTTAGTGGTAGTTTCAGTTAATGTTGATATAATAAAGTTAAACCTACCAGAATGCTCAAAACTCTTCTCAATGAGCCCGGCGACCTCAGCAGCGGTGGTCTCATCATCAGCCATCACAGTCAGTTCAGTTGTTATGGCATGATTTAACGTATGGAACGAGTTTATCTTCTCTGACGGGAGGGCCACCCTGAAATTATAATCAGAATAATTTACATCACGATATACACGATCATCATCATCCTCAACCTATAAACGTCCCACTGCAGGGCACAGGCCTACCCTCAGGGAGGGTGTATGGTCCACCACGCATGCCCAATGCGGATTGATAGACTTCACATACGCATCACAATTTCTTCTTCAGCGTATGCAGGTTTCCTCAAGATGTTTTCGTATACATGATACTGTTTTATTACTGGAAAAATTGTAAGGGTCTATTCAGATAATTAAACTAAACATATGTTTCTCTAAGGGACATGGGTCGAAAAATGCGTTTTTTTTTGGATATCCACTTGAGGTACGCACGGCGACACATCAAGCTATACAAAACCAACATAAGCTGGCCGCGCGACGTTATACGTTACTCGACCTACGCGCGGCCAGCTTATTTTGGTTTTGTATAGCTTGATGTGTCGCCGTGTGTACCTACCGTAGAAAATCGATCGTGTGAAGGGCGCTTTTGTACGGAAAAGCATTTTTCTCGTTTGTCGATCTATGTTCTAAAGTTGCATAGCTTTATCATAGCGTAAATACAATAAAGTGGGTGCGCTTAGTGGCCCCGTTGGGTCTATGCTTGCGCGGAGAGCGGGGGGGGCTCGCGCGGTGTGCGGAGGGGTGAGGCACCGGCCGTTGGGGTACAGCGCGTAGGTGGATCGGTACTGGGACCACGCCCCGCACCACAGCACCCCCCCGCACGATTGGCCGGTCGCAACCCGAGAGCGCCCTCACTATTAGTATTAGAATAAGAATAAGAATAATATTTATTAATGCACAAAAGCCATTTTACAAACGTAATTCTTATCAATAATTGATGCACTAAATGTTAAAATACTACTAGGCTAGGCTTATTGGTAGGTACAGCTGATGCCATGAAAGGCAGGGACTACCTGCCTGAGATATTGACATCAGCTATAACTGTGATATAATAAAGGACATCTGGCACATAATACCCAAAAATGTATAACCGTCCTTCTATTTTTATTATGGACTATGGAACACTAGAAACTAACTGCAGGCATTCGTTTATTTTATAATGATTTATTAGTTTTTATCATTATTATATAAAAAAAACATTGTGCTTGCAACACCTCCTACCTCCTCCTACTAAACAACATTGACAGCCATGTTGGGGTTGCTGCTTTTTTATAATTTATTAATAATAAATGATTAAATAACTCGTTAAATAAAAATAAATGATATTATCTGAGTCGTTTTTATAAAACCTCATAATTTATTACACATTTCACTTCAGTCAAAACTTCTATACATTTTAAGGTATTTTTTCAAGGGAGAGCGGCGGTTGTCCTTTATAAGTCACATTTCAGACAATAGAACTTATTGCACAATTACAATAATTGTAATGTGCTTGTACTATGATTTGTGTGGTTTGTATATGTGAGTGTATAAGTAGGTGTGTGTGTTAATGTGGGGGTGCGTGCGTGTGTGAAAGAGAGGGAGAGATAGAAGGAGAGAGAGAGAGAGAGAGAGAGAGTATTATGTTATTGGTTATTCGGGGGGGAGAAGATGGGTTTCTGTTTCATTGTAAGATAGATTTTGTAACCACAATTTTATATATTCACTTTGGCTTTATTATCTGAACACACTTTTTCCAGTAATTAAAAATATATTTATATTGAGTTTTGATTCCATATTCGGTAGGTGCCACAAACGGCGATATACCAAGGGCATTTTTGTTTACAAAGCAATAAAACAATCAGATAAGGAAGAGTCAAAACTGAAGGAGAAACGACAATAAAGTAATGCACATGATAGTTTGGTGATATCGATAACTTGGTGACCTCTGTTAAAATATTTAAATAGCTGACTATAATTAATTGCATGATAAAGAGGTGATGTTATGTTAAGACTTAATCTTTTCACGATACCAACTCAAATTAAAAAAAAAACATGTTTAAAAAACTCTACCACCGCGTCGGAAGGTGTTCCGTTGTAGAGAAGATGCGGCCAGAAACTCTACTATACCCTTTCTCATTATAATGGATGATGTAATGCACAAACAGAGTCCGAAAAAAAAACATTCCTTTATCCTGGAAGAGTCCGACATGCTTTTGGCACACCTTGGACACTTAGCTGTCATTTCATACAAATGGAAAAATTTTAAAGAGGAGGTAAGCAACGAGAAAGGAATACGCATTTGCTTAACATTGGTAACTGCCGAGGTAACCAGTGTGTGTTGCCAGTGATGACATATGGAACAGAGACGTGGTCGTTCACTCAAGGCCTCATAAAAAGGCTGAAAGTCACCCAAAGGGCAATGGAGAGGGCTATGCTCGGCGTTTCCCTGCGAGATCGAATCAGAAATGAAGAGATACGCAGAAGAACCAGAGTAACTGACATAGCCAAAAGAGTTGTTAAACTTAAGTGGCAGTGGGCGGGGCACATTGCTCGCAGAACCGATGGCCGGTGGGGCCGAAAAGTTCTCGAGTGGCGACCGCGTACCGGAAAGCGCAGCGTGGGTAGGCCCCTCACACGGTGGTCCGACGACCTGGTGAAGGCGGCGGGAAAACGTTGGATGAGGGCAGCGCAGGACCGGTCGTTATGGCGAACCTTGGGGGAGGCCTATGTCCAGCAGTGGACGTCCATCGGCTGAGATGATGATGATGATGATGATGGAGGTAACCAGAGGGCGATAGAGGGGGTGAGGTAAAAAGTTGTTGGGAGGAAGGGAGTGTCCATACTGTATCTAGTAATAGATACTCTTTCTTATACTGTGCTTTTGGCCACTTTTTTCGCAATTTCAATTTATATTACCACAAAGTTGTTCAGTTGATGATCTAAACTTTAAACCACCGCTTTAAATATTGAAACTAATTTCAATTTACATAATTTTTTAAACACGTACTGAACCCATCATCTATTTTACTAGATACTTCTATTATACAGGGTGTAAGGAAATGTATCATTTAACCTTTAAACCACAATACTCTACCCATGAAACTGAATTAACTTTGAAACAAACATGTCAGAGCAAATAATACTTTTCCTTACACTCTGTATATTAAACTGTTCCGTTCTATCAAAAAGTAGTTGAGTATTCATCGTAAGCATCAATCAAATCCACCAAAAATAATTCTTAGTACGCGACACTGCGCATCATACAAAAAATATTGCTGCTGGCTTCGAACCCGCGATCAGACTGAACCCGTACCTGTAAACCTCGGTGGTCTTCCACCAGAGTGGCACCCCAATGATGATTAGCACTCCGACGAACGAAGCGCTCGCCCACATCCTGTTCGATTCTGTAACCAAAGATACACGAGTGTGAGTAAGTTAGAAATACACGGAGAAAAAAATGGGTACCTCTACCTAGTAGCGTACAGGGGATAAAAAAAATTATAAATAAAAAAGAAAAGGGATAAAATGGTTAGCACTTCAGTTCAGACCATCAAACTGAACGACTTTCACTATGCGACCAAGATTGAAGTCGCGAAAAAAAATCTGCTCTTCCATAGGAAACATTAATAGACGGTCGACCCAAATGTATAGAACAGCTAATTATTTTTTTGCTGTCTCAATGTTGGTCCCTAAGTTGTTTAGATTGATGATATGTGTAGTATGGTAACTGGGCCAATGTAGTGTGCCTCGCGTTAATGACGTTTAGCTGCGTAAGTAGTTCGTAAGTTATAAATAAGTGCAACTATGTATTATCGATTGGATTCAATATACGACACTTAAACTATCAACTATGTTTGACTCTACCATCCAACGTCTCCTCGCATCATCCGTGCAATAACCCACGAAATACCACATATGAAACATCCCGTAAAATTAGAAACTTATACAATTTTACACTCTGTTTAACCAACGTGATATCAATGATATCACAGATCCTGCTGGTTTCGTTCAGATGGAAAAAAAGTGCGTACCCACTCGTATTTTAAAACAAAAGCAGCTAAAACTAAACGACAACAAGACGCCAATACATTGAGTGTGATGCTTTAGATCGTGTTCATACAATACTGTTTACAGAGTGAAATATCAGCCACCGATTCCGTGAGTTTGTTGATAGAAAGTATTAGCAGAAATCAATGCTTAGCTTAGCTGAAACTATTGGCTGCATAGTCTGCCGCTGGTAGACGGAATGACAGTGCAACCGGAAGGACGGACGGACGGAAGATCATAAAATTCTATACAATTTATATGAAGTGACTGCGGAGTCAGGAGGCCGTCGTAGTACAAAAAAAATGGTTATGGGTAAGAACAGCAATAACAGATGCGAATTTAAAAGACACTGGTTATCTTATTATTTTAGTAAGTAATTTTTTAGTTTTGAAGTCCGTTTTTTTGTATTTTTTTTGGAATGTGTATAATCGTTTAGAAATAAAAAAAAATCGATAGAGGGCAGCACTATAGGCTCAGAACCATAAAGATATTATACCTTACGGAATAAAGGAACTGACACGAGTTGTCAAATGAAACCGTTTTTGGCCGTTTTCAGGACTCTATCGGCAGGGTTGTGAGTTTGTTGATAGAAAGTATTAGCAGAAACCAATGCTTAGCTTAGCTGAAACTATTGGCTGCCTAGTCTGCCGCTGGTAGACGGAATGTCAGTGCAACCGCCGGGTATGAGATAGCGGTTAGTCATAAAATCCTATAATACAATTTATATGAAGTGACTCCGGAGTCAGGAGGCTGTCGTAGTACAAAATAAAAACCGGTCAAGTGCGAGTCGGGCTACTCGCGCACCGAGGGTTCCGTACCACACCACCACAGAACACAACATTATTAACTTAGAAAAAAAAACTTCTTTTTGTCCGGGACCTTTAGCGCAAGACCGACTCACACCAGGCCGGTTTTTAGTATTTCTTGTTATTCTGTACAGTTTGCTCTATAATCACACTAAGTTTGACGCTTTTATGTATTACCGTTTTTACGATAGAGCGTGAAGAAAAAACGTTGATTAAAACTAGTTTCTTGTTGAGAACCCCCCTTAATTTTTAACTTTTTGACATTTTTATTATTTGTTAACAAATTCGCCGTAATAACGCATAATCTGAGAAAATTTCAACTATCGAGCCATTACGGTACCAAAGTTACAGCCCTAAATAGGTAGGACAGACGGACGGACAACGTAGGCTTAGTAATAGGGTCCCGTTTTCACCCTTTGGGTACGGAACCCTAAAAATGGTTACATCGGAACAGATGCGAATTTAAAAGACACTGGTTATCTTATTATTTTAGTAGTTTTTTAGTATTGAAGTCGGTTTTAATTTTTGTAAATATTTGTTTTGGAAATGTGTATACCGTTTAGAAATTAAAAAAATACGATAGAGGGCAGCACTATAGGCTCAGTACCATAAAGATATTCTACCTTACGGACTTAGAGGAACTTACATGAATTGTCAAATGAAACCGTTTTTGGGCATTTCAGGACTATCGGCAGGGTAAAAATTCGATTTCTGTGTATAATTCTCAATCTAACGTGAAATCGTGGATAATTGAAAAAGTGTTAGTATATTTCACAAAATTATCTACGATTTCACTAGGTTCACGATTATTCACAGAAACCGAATTTTTACCAGGACTCTAAATCCCCAAAAACGGTTCTATAGCCTCGCGTCACGTATCTCTTTCTATTATACAGTGATGCCGCTAGTTACATCTCGCTCTCTCAGCTCTCTGTTCCTCTATTCCGTAGTATAATACCTTTATGCTCAGTACCAACCCTGATTTATAACGTGACAGAAGCAACGAGCCAGGTCAGGTGTTAAATAGCTTAATTGAGAACAATTTACACTCGACATCGACACTTATTTAGATAGGCTATTTTGTGAAGTATTTTTTGTGCTATGACATTGGACGTTTCAGATTTACTAACATTAACACCTTTTTAAGGCCGAGATGAATGACATGATATGAATACAGCGTTTTAGGTAATGATTACAAAAATTACGCACATAAATTCAACAACAACATGAAATTTCTATCGGGTTAGAAGGATTTGAAGGTTTCAGGTTAAAATGACATGAAAAAGTGGTGACAAGCTACCCTGAAATAGCTTTAAGGCCTTTAAGGGAATAAATTCAGAGCGTGCTCGATACAAACGAAGTCTGGTGATATTTTCAATTCTTACCAAATAAATTAAATAAAATTATTCAGAAAAAATCTAGACACTAATCTCTATGTTTTTATGAAGTCAGATTTTCGTTAAATTATTTAGTTTAAAAGTTACAGTGGTACCGATTCGGACTGTGCCACGACTTAACTTAACTAAATTTATTCCTGTCACTTTCTAAAATAAGATTAAGAAAAGAGACAGAAAACCAACAGCTGACTTTAGTGCTGTCAAAGTGACGTTACACGCCCAAAATAAGATGCCATCATAATGTACGCCATCATATTTAAAGCGTTTTTGGGCGTGTAACGTCACTTTGACAGCACTAAAGTCAGCTGTTGGTATTCTGTCTCTTTTCTTAATCTTATTTTAGAAAGTGACAGGAATAAATTTAGTTAAGTCGTGGCACAGTCCGAATCGAGGCCACTGCCTCAAAGATTTATACAAATATTAGCATTTTAAAACTGTATATTTTAACGAAAATCAGACTTCGTACAAACACAGAGATTAGTTTCTAAATTGTTTCTGAAAAATATCATTGACTTTAATTTGATAGTATGGAAAATATCACCGGACTTCGTTTGTTTGTATGCAGCGCGCTTGGCGCTCTCTGAATAAACTTACTCGGAAACGGTTAAAGGAAACTCGGAAATAACTAATGGGAAATCGAAACCTATTCTTAAAATTTCATGGGAATCATAAATTAATCTATATAAAGATGAATGTGTGTATGTTTGTCCTCCATGCGTTCCTAAACCGTTCCTCCGATAGCGATGAAACTTTGGTGGGTTGTTTTATTCCAAACAACCATAGTGTAATCAACCTAGGGGTAGATAAGACACTTAAGGGTGTCCCCTGACAACGTGAGGAGACCTTTATTCTTATTCGTAGCCTCCCACCATATAATAATTTAAACTTTAACGCACGTGATTTCTATAGGGTGACCTAACAAGTTCTAGAGGGCAATGCAACTACAACAAGGACCTTATTGTGTCCTATCTAGATCACAATACGACCTGAATACCTCGAAACAGTAATTTATTGTCTACAAGTGGTTATTATTGGTGTAAATAATATACACTGTTCGCTGACACGTGTGATTAGGTTGACATTGTGCTAGTGGAGGGTTTAAGTAGCTAATTATTGCAGACTTGCAACGTAGTAACTTATTATTTAATCTGTGCTTGCAGTTGTGCAGGCACAGGTAGGGTTATACAGGATGTAAAATTAAATGCGCTACATGAAACTGAACAAATTTTACTATACATGGTGTTAGGGTAAACCAAACAGTTTATACCGCATGATACTGAACAAATTTCGCTAAGAAACCTATTGGAAATTCGCATTTTTTCGACTCTTCATACAATCGTTCGATCAGCTGAATGCATTTAGTATCGAACATACAAAAATTATTTTGCGAATTTCCTATAGCTTTCTTAGGGAAAGTTGTTCAGTATCATGGGTACAATCACCCCTTAAGCGTCCGCCCGGTTTTGAGTAACTTTGTAACCATTTTATACATTAACTATGGCACTTTTTAAGCAGAAAACAAAACTGAACAATCTACAGGATATGAGAAGTGATGTGGTTTTTCTCGAAATCTATTTTAATTAATAAAACTGAAGAAAAACGAACCCAAAGTCACCTCTTTTTTTCCAGTTGTAACCGTTTTACTCTTACATTGTTGATCAGAAGAATATGAAAATTTACAACATTCTGCACAATACAATATAGAATGATGTGGTTTTCTTATTTTTTTAAAAATTCATAAAATATCATACAGGTTTTCAAAGAAAACGGAAAATTCCGACAGGCGCCACGCAATTGAAGCGGGATGGCTAATTGCAAAAGTTTGCTTGTAAGAAAGAGAGCCTTGCAAATGGGAGGAGTGGCCTTAAGGTAATGCAACTGTTTACCTTAACACCCTGTAGAGCCAATACAGAAATAGCGAAGAAAATTTGTTTTTCCATAGAAAAGCTTAATAGGTAGCTTAGCTACTCGACTGAAATGTATGGGACAGCAGATTATTTTCGCGATTTCGAAGTTAGAGCCATAGAGAAAGTTGTTCAGTTTGATGATCTGATCATCATGAAAAACCGTCCGCATATTAAGAAACACCTTGTATGATGATGAATCATCATATTATGCTGACGGTTTTCCATGATGATCATACCTTCAAACTATGATATGCTCAAAAAATAATTCCCATCTAGGTGGGCAGGTAGGAGGTAGTCAGTTACACAAATATTATTTTTTCAAAGTGTGTCATAAAGAGTTTTAATAAAACTACAAAAATTATTTAAAAAAAGATTTTGAATAAACCTATAAAGTCTATAAACACAGAAGAAATCATTATTTATCATTCCTTGCCCAATAATAAGGTAGTTAGTTTGACTGAGTGCAACGACCAAAAAGCCAACCAAACCAAACAAACCTAATGATATCTTATCAGTCAATGCACCAGATTAGACACTTTAACACCTCAACTCGTTACTCGACATTAAAAATCCCAGGACATCTGGTTAGAGAGACCTAAACTCAAGGTACCTACCTAATATACCTCACACTGGTCAATACCCTCACTGGTCACTACGCCACAGGCACGATGATGCACAAGATGAAACTCACCCTGGATCCCAGCTGCCGAGCGTGAGGAGAGGATGAGGAGACCATGGAGCACATTCTCTGTGACTGCGATGTCTGGGCGGCAAAACGCATGTGCCTCCTCGGTGATGGATATCCAAAACCGGGAGATCTTAGGCTTCTTCCCCTCAATGGTATTGCCTCCTTCATTGACCATGTATTTGAAGGGTGAAGAAAGTAAAAAGTATTGGGGCTAACACAAAAGATCCCACTGGGTCGAAGTGTTGCTGGCTTGCCAGCCCCCACAACAAGAAAAGATAAGATAAGATACCTAATATAACGTTCGCATTATTTTCTTCAAACATAGGCAATCTTCTTTTTCTTTATGAAGATTCGCGCGCATAGTGGGCATTCTAGGACGCTATTTCCATAATGGTAATAAAGCCGCAATGAAAGGAATAACACATACATATAATTAATAAGTAATAATGGATGTGTAGAACCAGATGAAACTGGATTCTTACAGAATGATGTCAATTAACATGGTCCTCGTTACAAAAATGTCAGGGATGCACTTGTGTACCACATTAATAAATATCCCTACAGAACGAAAGCTTTATACAAGCAGCAGCGGCCGTTGTCTGTGCACTAACACATCGCGCATTCTAATGCGCGATGTGTTAGTGTCGGAACGTTGACTGGCTGTATCTCCTAAACCGACTGACAGAACTTGACAGTTTTTGTACTGTTCACATAGCTATAGTGCATACTACAACAATAACATACGATCAGCCTTGCAGCTGATCGTAAATTTTTTATAGACCTTTAATCACCAGTAACTCCTAAACCGACTGGAGTTATGCAGGCAGACCTGGTCCATCCCCATCACAGAGAAGCTCTACACCCCATAAACACTGAATCAGCCTTGCTGCTAATGGTTGCAAAAAGTACACTTATCTCCCGGAATATACTTAGGTATAAGTACCTACTTAAAAATTGAACACTAAATACTTAGTGTTCAATTTTTAAAAGTCTAAGACGCAAAACAAATTGAAAAGTCACGAAAAAGAGATTCACACAAAACGATACTGGTCTGATATTTGTCTAAAATATACATATGAATAAACAGACCAAACTAGTTTAGACCCCTAAGGTAGAGTTCACACTTAACACACTCACACACACTCGTTTATTAGTAGCGTAGCGAGGGGGGGGGGGGGGCGGCAAATGCCCCGGGCGGCACACTAGGGGCGGCAAATTCTGGAAAAATATAGATTGATTGAGCTCTGCCTATAACCAATTTATAGAGCAGAGAAATGTCGAGCTCGCGTCGCTCTCTCTATTTATTTATTTTATTTTATTTTATTCATTTTAGGAAAACCTAAGGACTAATTACAGGATAGTAAGGTATCAATAATCTATATTCCTAATTATGCATGGATATACTAAAAGAAGTCTGGCCACAACATTTTTGTGCAAATAAATGTCTAGCCTGCTTCGCTCGCTCCGTTACATTTTGAGTAAGTAGGTCTTCATAAGGGGGCGGCAAAATCGGTCTGTGCCCCGGGCGGTAGAAACCCACGCTACGCCACTGTCGTTTATAATATTTTCCTGTCGTCTGTAAACTTTTTCAGCAGTTCTTTGCATTGTGTGAGTGACAGTCACCTTCAATTTTGGACAAAACAATTTACTTTGCAGATTTTTTGTAATTCACACCTCTTTAACAAGGCTTTTGAATACAATTTCAATGATAATACTGAAAATAAATATATCACATTAATCTTAAACAGATACCTCTATATACAGGGTGAAATTGATATCATTAGCATCCTTTTAAACTAAGAGTCTACCCATCAAACTGAACAACTTTTACTATGGGAGCAAACCGAAAAATCTGCTGTTGCATAAATTTGAGTCGAGTAGGCAATAATGCAGTTTAGTATGGAACAGCTGATTTTTTTGTTGCTGTAGTAAAAGTTGTTCAGTTTGATGGGTAGACTCTTAGTTTAAAAGGATTGCTGCGATTGCAGCGAACCTATCCAGTAGATGGCGCAACTGCTGGGATGCCCGTTGTGCCCAAACACCTGCACGAGAGAGGCCCTCAATAAAGCTACACTGGACGCTGTCAGGCTTGCCGAATATCTGGCCAATAAAATATAGAAATAGTAGAACAATTGATTGATGATGATTGTACCCATGATACTGAACAACTTTCCCAAAGAAACCTACCTACAGGAAAATCGTAAAAAAATGTGGAGTTCCCATACTAAACGCAATCGAAGTTTTGTATGAAAAGTCGAGAAAAATTGAGAATTTCCTATAGTTTTCTATGGAAAAGTTGTTCAGTATCATCGGTACATTCACCCTTTAAAGTAATGCAATCAACTGTTTACCCTGATACCCTGTATATCTAGTGCGATCATTGATATCTTAATATCAATATAAAGGTAAAGGTATATTATCAGAACTAGATTCACATGCAACGTTCGAAAAAGCTCCAGAGCTCTTTTTTGTACTAGCTGACAGTAAACATAACTGAATTTAAGAATCAAATACGACATATTAGTTACTGCCCCCAAACAGCAACCATACTTGATTTGTGTGGGTTAATGTGTCAATTCGTACAAAGCTAAGATTTTATGAGACTTGCGAGTCTATAGCAATTATGTCAATGAACGCGATTCAATTTTCTGCTGTTGTGGATAGATGCAGAATTTTTCTTGGATGTCTGTGATCAGTGATCACGCCGTCTCAGAAAACCATAGATCTGATAGAAAACCGGATCGAATATTTGATATTCACACTGTGTCGTCAATTTATCAAGTCACGAATGGTTTATTTCGGTAATTTTCCTTCGATGTCACATGCTCTAACAGAGATCGTAAACAATGAGTCTAAACTTCAGCCAATTAAGGATTCAAATCCCAGAACAGATACTTATCATGCTGATACTTTGTAATTATAGATTTTGGAAGTGATGAAACGTTTATTGACCCTGTAGACCTACCGTAAAATTATGCACCTATTTCTTTTTTGAGTGCAATGTGATACTAGTGAATGTTTACACAGGGGTTCATACGACGCCACTAAGTTGCCTAGTCAAATCTTGCCGCAAGTACCTTTGCCAGTATGATTTTTAGTTAAAAATTTTCCACATATCTGTTTGGGAAGTAAATGAGGTGCCATCGGAAGGAGACTGAAGTGCGATTTTTGAAAATCATACGAGTGAATTGGCAGTAGAAAGATGCATAATCTCCATAGTAATTTTGACATTTTCTACTGCCAAGTCGCTCGTATGATTTTCAAAAATCGCACTTCAGATCTAAAGAACTGGAAAAACTAGGGTTGCCACCTCTCAGTCTGCCGCAACTCTAGGGTTGCCAGCCTCAAAGAAGACATTTTTGAACCTGACATACACTAGAATCACATTTCGGTCAAAAAAGAAATAGCTAGGTGCATACGGATCTCTGACCATTGGGTACAAAACTATTTGAGAAAGTCCTTGGACCAAAAAAATACCTAAACCATAATATTTTCAACTTCCAGAATTTCACAGTTAACACTTTTTATCTATACTAATATTATAAAGAGGAAAGATTTTATTTTTTGTTTGTTTGTTTGTTATGAATAGGCTCCGAAACTACTGGACCGATCTAAATAATTCTTTCACCATTAGAATGCTACATTACCGATGAACATAGGCTAAAAAAAACGCCCAAGTGTGTGTCGGGAATATTTTAAGGCGGTACGAAGTTCTCCGCGGTCATCTAGTTTATTATAAAATATCTGTATTTACTTACGCTGTAGGTACCTAATCTGATGCAATCAGACGACTAAGTTTATGGTTATGGCGTTATTAATATGGGGTTTATCCTAAGTGTTTATTTGCCCCATATTGCATATTAAGTATAAAGCTAGGCTTAGGTGTGCGAGAGATAAGTTGACCGACGTGATAAGACAGAGTATAAATGTGAGAGAATTTTATGAAATCCATAAAAAACTGAGGCTAATGAATTTTAACGAAAATAAATGTAATTTTCGTATCTTTTCTGTCATCAAGTCAATATTCAGTATTTAATTGCTTTCCATAAAATTATAGCATTCATTCATTACATGAGATGGTAAACTTAAAATCATTATGGACCCCGTTTTGTAGGGCACTGCAAACAAGTAGAGGAGAGGAGGTCTTAATATAATTAACAAAATTAAAATTACTATCGTTCAATATACAAACATCGTTCATAGTACACAAGCATGCATATCTTAGAATTAGAACTTTAAAAAGAAAATTAAATAGTGATGATTGTATTGTTTAAAAAATTAAAATATTGCATTACTAATTAGTATATTTTATATTTATAATTATAAGATTTCAGAGATATCCCTGAAACGAAGACTCATCGACATGTGTATCCTGCCTATCCTAACCTACGGTGCCCAAACCTGGTCTCTAACAGAGTCTCAAAAGTCCAAACTCAAGGTTTGTCAGAGAGCGATGGAGCGCAGTATATTAGGTGTTAAAAGAACAGATCGTGTCAGGAATACTACACTGCGCTCCAAAACACAAATCGCCGACGTGTCGGGATGAAAACAGCTAAACTAAAGTGGGAATGGGCCGGCCATGTCTGTCGAATGCACCAGGAGAGGTGGGCAAAAATTGTTACGCCCTGGATTCCAGAAAATGGTCGTCGGCGCCCAGGTCGTCCTAAGAAGAGGTGGCGGGATGATCTAGATGCTTTTGACGACAAGTGGCCAGAGCTTGCCCAGGATAGAGATGGTTGGAAGATTAAAGGGGAGGCCTTTGCCCAGCAGTGGGATGAAACAGGCTAGGAAAAAAAAAATTATAAGATTTGTTTCTAAGTATAATATTAAATAATTATTTATTATCTTGTATTTATTTATTAATACTCATTAATCATCATCATATTACTACAGGTAGACTAGGTGGAGTAGTCTCCAATCTTGTATCTCACATCTGCAGGGCTAGCATGCCACCTATGAAAAAGCGACAAAACGAGAAATACGTCATGCGCACTCTCTTTGGCACACGTGAAATGGAGGCACATCTCGATTTTTATTGTTTTCTCGGGGGTGGCATGCTAGGCCCTCTGTTTAGTAACTCTATGTCTTCAGAATGTCTTCCGTTCTATTTTCTCTTCCAATATAGCATGAAAAGAATCTTTCCTGTCATTTTGTCATACAAAAGTAACAAAGACGGAGGTATATCTCTATCTTGTTTTCTCTGGAGCAGCGGCATGCTAGCGGCAAAGCAAAAATGATACTTTCTCGCTAGCAACAATCAAAGTTCGTACACTAGGGCAACTCTGCCGTGCTAAGCCAAAAGGGCGTATGTCTGAAAATGACCAAAATCTGTTCTTTATTTGTTTTGGATTCCTTGAACTGTAAGGAACCAGATTTTGTAAACAAAAAAAAATTATCTTAACTAGAAGTGCCTGAAAAACTACTAAGCAATTAGGCGTATAGTACTTTTTTGCACCATTAGACGTATGTCTGAAATACTAAGCGAAAAAGTAGTATAGTTCACTTACTAAGACGAAAAGACGTAAGTCTGGTGAGAAATACGATGGTTGTTATTATTTTAACCGCAAATTATAACAACTATCCTAAGCGGTTTGGACGTATGTCTGTACTGTAGTGTGAAGGAAAGTGAAGCTGAATAATTAAAATAATTCCTAGGATTTAGGCCATGAAAAGACTATTATTTTATGGTTTTTTAGTGACTAAGTGATATAATTATGCCAGAAATTGCCAGACCCAACATTGAACTACGTTGTCTACGTCAATCATGAACCGTTGCTAACCAGACCAAAGCCTTATAAAACAAATCGTACATTCATGTTGTTTAGGTACATTACGTATGTCGATGATATGCGTATTTTTGTCCACTTATTTATATTTTAACTTCCGCGCTTCGACCGTTTCTATAAATAAATAAATATAAATATCTTGGACAATGTCACACAAATTATCTAGTCACATTTAAAGTACCAGAATCTAGCCTGGACTTGTATTATGATGACTAGACAACGATATAGAATACATATATAAATACAAACATCCATGACTCGGGTACAAATATTCATATTCATCATACAAATATTTGTCCCTTACGGGATTCGAACCCGCGACCCACGGCACAGCAGGCAGGTTCACTACCGACAATGCTACCGGGCCGTCAAAATGACATTGAGTTAGTTTTGTCGCGGTAATCTTTGCCACTATGTATTTAGCACATTATTACAAATTTGAAGTAAAAATATAAATAATATGTTAAACGATTTTTATACAGGGTGTTACAGAAGTAAAAATAAACATTTCAATCTTTTATGGGGCTGTTGAGACCATCAAACTGAACAACTTCCACTATGGGACCAACATCGAAATCGCGAATTTTTTTTTTATTTTATCCCATACATTTAGCTCGAGTAGATGTGTTGTTTAGTATGGAACATCGCAAACGCATCGCATCTTGGCGATTATGGCAACTCTCCTCATTTTGATGGAGGCCTATGTCCAGCTGTGGACGTCTATCGGCTGATATGATGATGATGATGATGGAACAAAAATTTTTTTTTCGAAATTTCGATATTGGTCCCATAAAGAAAGTTGTTCAGTTTGATGGTCTTAACCACGCCACGCCCTAAAATGTTTATTTGTATTTTTGTAACACTCTGTATAGGGTCCTTTACTAATATGCTGGCGTTTTTTTAAGGAGATAATCAGATCAGGAGTGCGATTTTTGAAACTCATCCTTTGAACTCAGCAGTTGAAAATGTCAATATTACTATGTAGATACCATCTTTCTACTGCTGATTTGACTCTCAAAAATCATACTTCAGGAGTGCGATTTTTGAAAGTCAAGTCAGCAGTAGAAAGATGCATACCTATCTCCACACATTTTCAACTGCAGAGTTCAACGTATGAGATTCAAAAAACGCACTCCAGACCTTAAAACTGAACAACTTTCTCTATGGGAACAAAGTCCAAATCGGAAAAAAACCTGCTGTTCCATATAAAACTGCAATCCTACTTGACCAAAACGTATGGGACAGCAGATTTATTTTTGGGGATTTTGACCTTGCCTTGGTCATGAAAGAATGATAAAAGAAAGTTGATGTTGATGAAATAAAATATATATCCCTATTATTATATCCCTTAATATTATAAATGTGAATGTAAGTTTGTTTGTTAGGCTTTCACGCGAAAACTACTTAACCGATCATCATGAAACTTTGTACACATATTCTTTAATATTATAAATGTGAATGTAAGTTTGTTTGTTAGGCTTTCACGCGAAAACTACTTAACCGATCATCATGAAACTTTGTACACATATTTTTGGAGGTATTAGAAGTAACATAGGATAATTTTTAAATGGCTTAAATGCGAGCAAAGCCGCGGGTAAAAGCAAGTATTTTTTTTTATTTTCAGTCGGAACCAAATTAAAATTTCTAAACAATTAAACAACATTTCCAAAAACAAGAATGTCACATTTTAGTCCTGATTGGCTTTCAATTTATCGGAACATTACGGATTATTATGTTTTATGCTTGTAGCTATTATTGTTAAAACCGCCAAAAGTGGCCAAGACAAGAACGTTATTTAATAGTTAGAAATACAAAAAATACGATCGAGGGCAGCACAATAGGCTCGGTGCCCCCTTAAGGCTTGACCTGAAATAGACCATACAAAAAAGAAAAATATGAATTTAATAGGTGGAGATTTGTAATTAGCTTACAGTTACAAGGATACAAGTGTTTACTCCTATGTAATCAATGCTTTAAAACTTCCTAAGATTAAATAAAATAAAATAAATATAAAACTTAAATGCTCTTTTTCATGGTGCATCTGCATACCATGAGTTGCGATCAAATCTGTATGCCGATGACGTCACATACATACAACCACAGACATACAACAAACAACAATAGAAGATCTGATTAAACATTAAAAACAGCTTTGTTTTATTAAACTCAAAACGAAACAAGCGAGTATCATAACTATGACTATGATATAAAATATCATCATCATCATCTCAGCCGATGGCCGTCCACTGCTGGACATAGGCCTCCCCCAAGGATCGCCATAACGACCGGTCCTGCGTTGCCGTTATCCATCGGGTTCCTGCGGCCTTCACCAGGTCGTCGGTCCACCGTGTGCGGGGCCTACCCACGCTGCGCTTTCCGGTACGCGGTCGCCACTCGAGAACTTTTCGGCCCCATCGGCCATCGGTTCTGCGAGCAATGTGCCCCGCCCACTGCCACTTAAGTTTAGCAATTCTTTGGGCTATGTCAGATTAATAAAATACTTATAAATAAAATAAAACATATAGGGTCCTTCTTAATATGCTGACATTTTTTTAAGGGGATGATCAGACCGTCAAACTGAACAACTTTCTATAAAGAAAGTTGAGTTGAGTTCGAGTTGTTGTTGTGTTTCGATGTTGGTGCCGTAGAAAAAAAATAGATTTTTTTTCGCTATTTCTATGTTGGTCTCATAGAGAAAGTTGTTCAGTTTGATGGTCTGATCGTCCCCTTAAAAAGGTGTCAGCATATTAAAAAGGACCCTGTATGAAAAAAAATCAGCTGTCCCATACATATTAGTCGAGTCGGTACTGCAGTTTTGTATGGGACAGCAGATTTTTTTTTCGCGATTTCGAAGTTGGCTCCATAGTGAAAGTTGTTCCGTTTGATGGTCTGAAGTACCCCCTTAAGTATTACTAGGGTGTTTTGTTACACCCTGTATAGCGAGATCACAAATTACACATAAAAATGTAATTAAATTAATTTCATTTTGTAATAGTTACTTGGAATTACTCAATTACTTTTATGGTTACGATTATAAATGTATGCTCTTCGAAACTAAAGAAATAGTATACATATAATATACTAATTCGATCGTTTATAATTGTTACCGAAAAACGAATTGAGTAATTACAACAATTACAAAATGTAATTAGTAAGTAATTAAGTAGAGCCCGATGCTGTTCGTTGGATGCAAGAATTTAAAATATCTCTGGCATGTCATACTGTATCTTCATCCATTCCATGACAATCGTATCGTCTGGCCCTAACATTAAAAATAGATCTCACATTATTATGTAAACCTACGGAAGATTGTATTTAGACGACATTGGAATGGGCCGGCGTTTTATTTTCAACTTTCTCAATGACAGGGACACATTTGAGAGTGTTAGTGTGACAGCAAGGTAACCCCTATGGATCACATAGTATAGTTATCTGAATAAATAAAGATTAGAACCTAACATATTGTGATTGCGGCAAACCTATGCAGTCGATGGGTTATCAGCTAGAATGTCCCTTGTGCCCGAACATCTGCACGAGAGAGGACTTAAATACAGCTAGATACACCTGACCATATAAGCTAGCCGGATACCTAGGCAGTAAAATATAAGAACACCACTGAAGAACAAAAAGAAGAAGAATAAAGATTTAATTGGGCAAAGGCGCGATTCTAGAAATGAATTCGTACTCTATTAATGGCAGATTTTTAAACTACGCAATTCTGAAAAAAATCGGGTTGTACAAATAACAGATTCTACAAGTGACCGATTTTGCAAATGACCGATTCTACAAGTGTCTGATTCTACAAATGACCGATTTTACAAATGACCGATTCAACAAGTGACCGAGTCTACATTTGACCGATTCTACAAGTGACTGATTCTATAAATGCTCGATTTTACAAAGACCGTTTCTACAAGTGACAGAGTCTATAATTGACCGATTCTACAAGTGACTGATTGTACAAATGACCGATTTTACAAATGACCGATTCTACAAATTCCCATTGCACAAAGGCGAATTTACTTTTAAACTTAGTTTTGCTATGAGATTGGAATAAAAATGTGAAAGAATTTTTCTTTTAGAATAACATAACATGAACAGTATTAGTCATTTACTAAGTACTTATATTTCAATAGGACAGTCTTAACCATAGACATTATTATCTTAACGTTAACATGCAAAAAAAAAACACTATAAATTAAATAAAAAAAACAAAAATAAAAATGCCATGGTGAAAATAAAGTTTTGTTTTTATTTTTAGGTTAGTTTTATGTTGACACCTTAACAATATCTTATTGGAACAGAATCTACCTTCTGTTTTTTATTTAACATCGTCTGCATAATGTGACTCCATTACAAAATCACATAATAGAATGAATAATATAATAATGTAACTAAACAAAACAGGTTATTATACTAGTTTTATCATACATCTGATACATCGAACTACCAGACGGAATGGCGCTAAATAATTAACACGCGACAACCATGCAAAATTAAAAACAAATCATCAACATACCAGAACCCATCACGCGTTCGTCACATAAAAAAAAATTAAAATAAAAAATGAGGCAAAAACAGCGCGTCCCTGCAGCCTCTAACTCTAGGAAATACTGGCCAGTCCGCATCCGCGCCGCGTTCTGAACGTACGCCTGCGCGGCTTTCAGAATAACCGCCAAAAAGCACATTGCTAATCTGTGCCGGGAAGTTTACGTGCAGTGTTTATTTTCGTCTGAGGTGACTAAAGCTCGTCTTGTTAGATACAAAGGATTTTCTTGATACGTTTGGGTGAGTTTTACATTTAATTTAGGAAATATTTGAGATTTAAAAAATTATGCACATTGCGTTAAAATATAGAAGACATTTTGCAGGATTTTTTTTCGGAAGGACAAAGTATTAAGAATTCAAAGTATTTTAAAAAAAAATTTACACGATACGACAACGACATTGTTATTCCACTAAATTCCTGATGGAATTTTGGGGAAAAATATTGTATATTTGAAATAAACATATGTAAAAAAATATATAAATGAAAAACAAAAACAAACAACAATTATAAAAGAAATTTCAGCAAAAAAAAATTTGTATTTATAAATGACAAAGATATACTTACGCACAACAACAATTGGGAGTCAATAATTTTTAGCCGTACCTACGCACAAAAAGCGTGGAGTAAGGAATTCTTACATTGTTATCGAAAACACTTAGCATGTTATTAAAGCAAAAACTGAAACAATGACTTTTTTTTAATTAATTTTCTGGCGTGTTTGTTTTCAGTCAAACGATAGCATCAATAATTGCGGTTTTCGTGGCTTTGAAAGGGTAGCCAGCTATCACCAAATGATAGTATTCTATCATGAAACTTTCAATTTGCTAAAAGGAAGCCTTGCTACAACTGGATGCCTAAAAGATTTGGTACCTAGTTATAGCAAAATTTCTTGAGTATCCTTAAAAAGCTAGCCTGCTGTCACCAAATGACACTATTCCATACTAAAACCTTCAATATGCTAAAAGCGACCCTTGCTACAATTGCATGCTTAAAAGATTTGGTGGTTGTGGCAAAATCTCTGACCATAGAAAGCTGTATTTAGTTCTGACATATACGTACGTACGTTACGGTCGCTACGTAACTCGAATTGATTAGTCAAAACATAAAAATACTATATAAAATCACAAAAAAAGGTAAAATGCTTCATTGGAAAACTAAATTGGAAAAATAGCAAAAATCTATTAAAGCGTTAGATAAGCTTTATGGGTTGGAGTACTGTAAGCCGAAACCACGCCACACAGATAACGAAGTTATTATCTACTACCTATCTATTCTTCTATCCTTACATACAAAAAGTTTCGTGACTGACAAACAACGCACACGCACAGCCTAAACCACTGAAGATAGAAAAGAAAACATGACATTTGGATGGAAAACATATTCTAAAGAGGATGTAGGAGAGCACTAAAAAAGGATTTTTCAAAAACTGAAGTTTTACGAAATCAACGCGAACGAAATCGGGGGCAAAAGCAAGTAAGTTTCTCGTAAGGAGAAAATGCCGCTAGTTCTTTTTACGATTTTCCTGTTATGTTGGGGTAGAGCTATGTGTGACCTGACCTATATTTCCATTTGCCACTATTTATCTGTTCTCACGAAGTTTTCCAGGAAATAAATATCTTTGAAAGGCAACTGCCTCCGCTAAGTCAGCTTTTCTCGAAGAATTGCAATCTTTCTTTTCTTAAGGGTGCAAATAAAGGAGATCATTCAGGCTCCGTACATTTTTGGGCCTTTTCTGAAAGTCCCGGCCAACAAAAAAAGTGGTACGTATTATTCACTAGTGATAAGATTGCTGCTGCGAGCAAATGCTCTTCGATGCTCTTCTGGTTGGAATTATCCCTAAGAAAACTAACCTAGAAATCAACATCCAGAATCAATCAAATGGCCCACATCAAGCCATTGCTGGGTAGGCCTCCTTTTTTGCGGCATTCCTCAGGCTCCTGTGCTAATCTGATTCATTTTCTGACCAACGAGTTGGTCGTCTGCCTACTGACCTCTTTCCCTCCCTTGGCTACCATTCCGACACAGCCTTGGTCCACCGGCCGTCTTTCATTCTCGCCAAGTATCCCGCCTATCTCATCTTTTACTATACGATCGGCTCCCCAACGCCGTTGACCTTTGGTTCTTCGACAAAAGACTATGCCTAAAAATTGCGCCTTTTTTCTTTTTTTAGCGCGGCCATCAATCAAACTTGAATATTATAGTTCAGAATAAAGTTAAAAACAACACTTGTTATTTCAAATATCTCGGAACTCAGTCCGAACTGAGATATAAAGGCTTGAAGTGCACGTAATAGTAATATTTTCAACTTCAAGCCTTTATAACTCCGTCCGGACTGAGTTTAAGGATATACAATGTTAATAAGTTTTGTTTGTTACTTTATCCTGAAATAAAATATTCAAGTTTGGTTGCTGGCCGCGCCAAAAACAACGGCGAAAAATAAGGCGCAAACCTTACATACAAAACCCGCATTGTCTTTTCTACGTCGGGTAGGTATACCTACGGTCCAAAATAATTATTACAAAATCCAGTAGGATCTAAGTCTTGTGTTTCATTTGAGAGAAAAATTTGGGGTTAGGTTTTTTTGCAATGTATAGCGATATAGTAAAGTTCACTCCTCAATATGTTAACGGTTATGCAGCACAATAGTAAAAAGATAGATAGAATCTTCAAATACTCTTAAATGTTATGAAGTTAGGTTTTTGTTTACATTCCAAGACAGTTCTCTGGGAACTTATTACTACAATGTTTATGGTATGCGGCAACTAGAAAACTTTCTGCTCTAGAATGGTAAAGCGTTTTTGTTTAATGATTCATTCACGTAGCCAGTCGCTTGATGAATATGAGCCGTTTCTGTTTGCATAGCAATTATACTTAGGAGGGATGCCACATTATCCACAGAGAATAGTAAAATATTATGATCCTCATAGCCGATGTATAACTCCACTGGCTTTTCGATGAAGGAAAACATCTTGAGGGAACCTGCGTGCTTCAATTTCGAGGCATGTATAGTACCCACTGTCCATTACAAGTGGCGACGGGCTCACTCCCCGACACACTATACAGAGTTACGGTACTACTAGTCAAACGTGGATGTTCTGAGGTTTCAGAATGTCTGACTACCCCCATAAGTATGTGCGCGTAACATACACACAGACGCACTATCATCTTTACCATCCTGAATGTGATGCCTAATGGAACAGGGACCGTTACGATTAAAGTCATAGAAGCCATCAAGATCATAGCATCAAGAGATGTTAACGATGCCTGGTAGTAATAATGAGATAGTCCTAGCCTTTAGGTAGGTGCTATTCGAAGCCGGACATTACAAGGAAAATTATACTATGTGGATGTGGTTGTGTGCTTTCCAGCATCAAATATACCATCCCAATTCTTACAGGAGACGTTCGGGAGACTCCCTTATTTGGATTCTTATGCAATATTCTTGTCGGCGAAAGGACAGCTATCTATCTCCACAAGATACATCATTCCACCATATGAAACCTTCAAATAGTGAAACTGTCGCCTTCTAATTGATACACTAGACACAGCTTGATATTGAAGCATAGGTTACTCACGATGTTTTCCTTCACCGAATAGCCAGTGGTGTTACAAATAGTACATAAGCATTAAAAAAAAATATTAGTTTACGACTTATCCAGGATTGGAACAAGCCTTTCGCTTCCTACACGGAAGACGAGACCTTAGTTAGACCCCCACGGCTTTATGGCATTGAGATCTAAGATCAAACCCAGCAAAAACAGGTGTCAGGAATTTGTCACGATTACTAAAATCTTAAAAACAGAAATCCAATTTCATGATGCACAGAATGTAACAAACTTGGTAATACGTAAAAATGACGAAACGTTGAAAACTTCGTCGTTTAAGTTGACCTTTGAAAAACCTGAATAAATATAAGTCTATGATAGGGCATTAAAATGAATGAGGCATTGAGGTGCCTATTGTTTTAAACAATTTGTGCTGACAAAATTCAATAGAGTTAATTGTGACTTATTTGATTTTTGAATTATTTCAAAGGACGAGGTTTTATGTCATGTATTAGACACGCTTATTCCTTAACGGAGACATCAGAGCCTCAGGTGTATACCAATGCCCTGTGATTAATTTGATATAGGCTATAGTCAGACCAGTTCTTTCGCGACCATCCCTCTAATCCAGACGTTAGCGGGGGGGCGGATGGTGTAGCGGGGAAGGGAACCGCGCGCCGCTCAAAGGCAGTCGCAGTCACACGTGTTACCTCACCTCCCGCAACGTCTGTGCCCCGCGGGATGGGCGAGCACTAACTTGTCTGAGTCTGATTATTAGCAAGTGGTACCACTAAGTTCTATGGTATTTATGTACGGTTGTATTTATCACTATCTTATCTTATCTTCTTGTGGGGGTAGGCAAGCCAGCTACACTTCGACCCAGTGGGATCTTTTGTGTTACCTAACCTACCCTAAATCATTACCAAAAGCATCAGAAGGAAAATCGTGAGGAAACCTGCATACACGAGAATGAAAAAAATAGTTCGGAGGTATGTGTTAAATATGGGTGAGCTTGGGGCGAACACAATCAGCAATGGTCTCAGTGTTACATATCGAACCTTGCTTGCAATAGTCCGGCTAACAATAATAATAAGTTAGATTAGCAAGTTATCATATCTCGCATCACTAGTTGCCTGTCGCCTATAATTTGGCCCATTCCAGTCGACGGGACCACAAACAGTTTCCTACTTCGTCGAGTCGATGGTATGCCATTGAATAAAGCAGGAGAATTGGTGTAAGCAGTTAATTCATTCTAAGCTATTATATATTCTCAGATCTACGTGGAAATACCATTCGAGGCCAGAAATTTTCTTTGCTGCAATTATAAACTAATTTACCAAGCAGCAGCGCGAGCATGTAGTTCAAGTTTAGCTCGCTTTTCCTTTTTGGCTAGAAATATCACAGGAGTCGAAATATATAGATTGTCTGCAAAATTTCAAACATGAGTGGCATGGCGGTGTCTGTTCAATATTTAACAAGAATAGCGACAGAGTAAAATGGACTTTATGAACAACCGATTTACATACGAGCATCTAAAATTGTAATGAATGACGTAGGAAATAAAACTCATTTTAAATTGTATTATGTTGAGCGAAATACATAATGAACGAAGGTGTGTCGCTGTAGTTTAAGAAAGGTCAATGAGAAACGTTGCTCCGTTTCGCCGCAGTGAGTATTTACGACAATTTATCGAGTAAGTGCAGCCAAAGTATATAAAGCTAGGTACCTACTAGATTTCGTCCGCGTAGAATTAGCTGTCTTGATAATAATTTGAATGGTAAGTACTGGTAGGATTTATTTGTAATACCGCTAGATTTTCGGTGAAGGAAAACTTCAATTTCGAGGCGTGTTTTGTGTCTAAATCCATTAAAAGCGGTGATGGGCTCACTACCTGTATATACAGCAAGATCTGAGACCTAGAAATCCAGGCCAGGTCATAAGAAAAAATAGGAAACTATAAGGAAAACTATGGACACTCTCATATAATCTTTCTAGATTTTTCAAGAGCTATCTCGGCCGGAGCGCGGAGGTCCGTTACTTAAGGTCTATTAAGTAATTTTATGTCTAAAGATACGATAGGTCCGGGTTTTTTTCAAGACGTAATGCTACCTCCGGCTCGTCTAGAAAACTAGGGCATTGTAAGGCTTTGGAATGGCTACATATTATAGTATAGTAAGTTACGAGTGAATTGGTATATTGTGTATAAAAATCATTATATTGAACCTATCTGGAAGACATCCAGAAAGTGCTAGTTTTGCTAGAAATAAACGGCACTATCAAAGACGTATCACAAACGTTTCTATTGGAATAGAGTCATCATCTTGATCAACAGTGGCCCTCTGTAGTCTACTGCCTTATCACAAATGGGTGAAGAGGAGCCATATTTCACTATGCGGGCCCAGTGGAGATGTTAGTGATTAACTTACTGACAGAGTATTGCAAGCGAGCACAGGAATTGGGAAAGACTACCTTACTACAGAGGAGAGTGAAGGAAGCATAAGAAGCTCTCAAATCTCAAAATTTCCTTATATTAAAAGGAAGTAGGAAAAGTAACAGATCTGAGGTTGATACAAATTAGACAGCTAAATAATTTTGCTTGATGTAAGAGGTGTTTATTTACAATAGTGAAGCGAAAGACGCTCTGTTGATCAAACCAGGGTTTTTATCGAACTTTCATGAGTGGTCCACCACAAATTCCTAGTACTGTAACTCCGTCAAACCAGGATCAACAGCTGCAACTACTCACAACACTAGACAATAAACAATGAAGTTCAGCGAGCTGGGATGACTATCTGTCTTTGACCCGTAACGAATTTAATCTTCTTCTTATCGTGTGGGCAGGGCCCTGGTGTCAGAGTTTTTTCAGACCGCCTTACGGCCTCTGACGTGGTTTTTATGTAACGACTACTACCACCAGAGATAGTAGCCGGGACCAACGGCTTAGCGTGCCATCCGAAGCACGGAATCATTTTTCTTTTCGGACAATCAGGTGATTCAGCCTGCAATGTCCTAACCAACTGGGGAAAAACGCACAAAGTGATATATCACTAGGTGTCCCCCGTGGGAATCGAACCCACGACCTCCGTATCGAGAGCCAATGCTCTCAACCACTAGACCACGGAGGCAGTTTTTTAATTATAAAAGAAGATACGAGGAGTAGAAAAAACAAACATCGTTCGTAAGGTTGACTGACGATCTCATAAACGTCATCGTGGGGAAACGATGGACGCACTGTGGAGATCATGGAGGAGGCACGTGCCCGACATTTGGCTAAAATGATGGCTTCAGCTAAGAGTAGAAAAATCGCATACACTAGAGGAAGCTTCCCTTGTGTATTGATACAAGTATGCAACAGTAATGAATGGAAATGGGACAAAGACCTGAGCATAAAGCGGGTTTTATGTAAATATTGTGTACTGTTTATTCCTGGCACAGTTCTCATGCGAACAAAGAAGTGAAGTGTTTCGACGACGTTATTTTTGACGATGACAATTTTACAGAAGAACAGTTTATAACGCGTGCAAAGTTCAATATCTTTAGTGGCATTTTAAAAATGTCATGTTTTGGAATTCGGTAAAATAACATGTTTTGTTCCTTACGTATACGGACTTCAAGAATAACGTTTCCGTATGGTTATAAAAGAAAACGATCATGGCACTTCGATTTGTGATATATCGCGACCGTTTCGGCCCGAATTACATTGTATTGTAATAGAGTTGACATTGGAACGAAAACGTTGATACCAATAGAATGAAAATCGCAAATAAGATTTCCATAATCACAATTGTTTTGTGTCAAAAGAAGCGTTTTTTGTACTTCTACTTATAAAATCAGAAGATGTTTAAGTGTCAATGAACCATGGGCCTCGTCATAAATCAAGCTCGTGTTTCAAAAAAGAAGTTCATGCCTGTACCGAGAGTAACCGTGTGTTTATGAATGGTCAATGAAAGAAATATTCGTAAGAGAAGTGACATTGACAAAGAATGTTTAACAGAGGGTCAAAAGAGCGGTCAAGATATAAACAGATAAATTGACACGTTCATTCATTTACATAATTAACTATGATAAGAACGAGGAGTGAGAGAAAATAATGAATGTGAATTGGATTTGAAGGAAAATAATCCACAGACAATGATATGCATATTAATCCATTACCAATGGTATGCATATTCGATTACGACTCTTACAAAGCATTCCTGACTATGCAATATACCTTAGATACAGTGGGATAATCCTTGAATCATCAGACAATCAAACTTCTATCAGAAATAAGAAATCAGAATCATTTATTCGTCATCATAGGTAAAAAGTACAACGTCTACGTCAACGTCTATGGGACTAACATCGAAATTGCGATAAAAAAATCAGCTGTCCCATTTTTGCTTTTTCGGTTTTAGTCCGTACTCCGTAGTGTTCAGTTTGATGGTCTGATCATTTCTTTAAAAAACCCTCAGCATGGGACTAAAACCGAATTTGCGATAAAAAAAATCAGCTGTCCCATTTTTTCTTTTTCGGTTTTAGTCCGTACTCCGTAGTTTTCAGTTTGATGGTCTGATCATTTCTTTAAAAAGCCCTCAGCATATTAAGAAGGATCATATATATTTCAATGTTTGCGCTAAACACAGATGCACGGTACTTTCCAAATGCACTTTCTCGTCGGTACCCCTTATTCGCCTGAATCAACCTGAATATAATTGAACGGGATACCGTTACAAGATCAGAGACAATAGGGTTACCATTACCACATTCTTTTCTTGCTATATGTTAAAATTTAGAAGAAATTTACAGGAATAATAATAAGGTGCCAATCAAGGTAAAGTAGGTATAATAAATATTGAATGTCAGAGTGAAAGACAACGGTTATTACAGATATAATAATAATTGTTTACAAACGACGTGATGCCCTCTTGCCTCGTGTATAATTGCACTTGATCTGCTTAAGGTGAAGGCTCGATACAAAGTGCATATTAATTGAGAAGTAACTTTAGAATGGGTCAATAATAATGGAGAATAAATTGAGAAGTGTTACGGTGTATCAAGCATACAATCATAATTTATAGGTGACGAACATTTGATACCTTTTGAAATACTATAGCCATGTTCGGGACTTTAGCATATGGGATAGGGCACATTGCTCGCAGAATGAAGGCCAATGCGGAAGAGTTCTCGAGTGGGGGCGGGAACCCGTTGGATGAGGGCAGCGTAGGACCGGTCGTTGTGGCGATCTTTGGGGGAGGCCCTATCGGCTGAGATGATGATGATAGCATATGGTAGAGATACTATAGTTGATACGAAAAATGATGATTGTCTTTATATGAAAACGAGATTAATGACGAAAACGGATTAAAGATAAAATGACTAACATCGAAAATGTAAAAAAAACCGCTGTTTCATAGAAAACTGCAAACTTACTCGATCCAAATGTTTGGGACAGAGAAATTATTTTTCCAGATTTTTATTTTGATCCCGTAAAGATAGTTCAGTTTGATGGTCTGATCATCCTTTTACGAAACCGTCATATAATATTTTTAAGAAGGACCCTATATAAACTTTCTCCGAATATCGTTTACTGACAAAAGTTCAAACGAAATCAAAATAAACCCGCGGTTAAAAAAATTCCAAGCAATTATGGCAAACGTCTAGAATTGAAAAGTGAATTGCACAGAACTGCAAGACTAAAATTAGCCTCAATCTCAGACCGACAGACTAGCAACAAAATTTACGTTGCAAACATCCAATTCCGAAATGATGCAACGGATCCGACTTATTGCATCTTTCTTCTTATTCCTTTGACATTACAGTTGAATTTTGTAATGAATGTTTTGCTTGAAAGCTTTTTATAGCTCCTGAAATTAGATTGATTGAAAAGATATTCAGTAGCATAAGCATGTTACGCGCGAAAAAGCAGGAAAGCACCCTTTAGACGGGCAACTGATCGCTGCTTCTTACCAAGGCCAAATCGCAAAAATTGTTGGGATCAACGCGCGCTCCCTATTGGCTGAGACCGGATTTGCGATCGTGCTTTCGGCCTTTAGACGAGCAATTTTGCTGCCGCGCGATTCGTCCTTGGCAGGAAGCACACAATCGATTGCCCGTCTAAAGGGCCCTGAAGGCCGTGCGCGCTCCTTTTAATCACAAGCTCAAATAGATCATTTTCATTTCTAGGAGGCGGCTTGATGCCATGTAGGTATCAATGATTTTTGACAATGATCTTAACTTGTGATACCAACGAAAACATCTTGAGGAAAAACTCATACGCTGAAGAGATTCAGATCAATTCTGACGCATAGTCACCTACCTATTCCGTCCGACTAGCGCTTATGGGCATTCACACCCAGAGAATTGATACCCTAACCTAATAGATAACTAAACAATATATGTAGATAACTTTTTGGTGCTTTGCTCACACCATGGATAGTAGGCCTGTGCCCAGTTTCATTATTTTAAATTATCCCATTCTTATTCAGGTGCTTTATCACAAACTAGCTGTTGCCCGTGACTTCGTCCGCGTTACCCGGATAAAAAGTACCCTATGTATTAATCCAGGCCATGGTCTATCTGTATACCAAATTTCATCAAAATCCGTTCAGCAGTTTTTGCGTGAAAGCGGAACAAACATCCATCCATACTTGCAAACTTTTATAATATTTGTAGGATTTACGTGGAGAATGAATATTTTATTAAGTAGTTTACTTCTCCTTAAACAGATATGATTGCAATTAAGAAGTTTATAATCGTTCCAACATTTTGTACGATAACAAATATAAAGAGGTTCACAGTTCATAATCTTTTAACCTTCAAACGAACTGTAGGAACAAGGCTTTATAAATAGAATGAAGATTTCAACTGTCAAGAACATACGATCCACCTGCTATCTTATCCGCGCCGTTTTAACCGACTGCGGGGATCGAGGATGCTCTTTTACTTCTATATAAAGGTACCATTATTGCTGACTGCCAAATTTGTCCCCCACGGTTTGAGAGAGTATTTTTTCCCGAATAATGAGTACCGAAGAAAAAAGCGGGGGTTTTGCGCGACGTTGTCCTGCGTCTTTTGTCACTCTGTAAATCACTAAGCTGTGAAAGTAATACTTATAAAGTGTGACTTTTCTATGTCATTTCACAATGGACAAAATTAAATTTTTTTTATTACCAATTTTATTGAATAAACTAAAAATATATTTAAAAATAATACGTATTTTTTAAATGACATTTTTATTTATTATAAATCTTTTATAAATTTTGAATTTTCTTGAAAAGGGAGGCATATTATGGCCATTGCTACCTTGACCGGAGACGATGATGAAATTGATGAACGATGATTTAAAAAAGTTCAGTGATATGTAAAGAAATGTCGAACGATTAGATTCAAGTAGTACTTAATTATTGTACTCTGTGGATTCACAATAAAAAACCTATAGTCAAAGTATAGTGCTTGCTTGGGATCATTACAATGTATGTGCCTGTGAGCTATATTTATTTATTTTACCTATTTATTTATTCATTAATTATTTATTCAATTTATTCAAAAGAAATGCATCTCACTCCGTCGTGGAATTAATGTTATAGTTTTTCAAATAACTCGAGAAATAATAAAATTAATAGAAAAAATCTTAAATATAGGTACGCTTTTATGGACTTTTTAGGAATTTTTGATACATTTCCTAAAACGAAATGTTGTCCATTGACCGACCTTGAATAAAGAGAACTTGGAGACCAATGCCCTTCGAGAAGACTCCCAAAATAGTGTGGACGATCCTTGACCTCCAAAAATACCAGATCTGATCACATATCGGATTCACAACCCGCAATAAAATTTAAATAAAGATCACAGGATGTAAAAATAATCTCGCTTTTAAATGTATTTTCGATTATTCACAACCTTGGCTAGCGAATTTTTTTACTTTTTTTTAGATTCTTAAACGTCACAGATTTCACCGTGTGACGAATAAACCGCGATAACGTGTGCGTATTTCTGGTTGAACAAAATGTTGCGAATAATTTTATTATTTTCACCAGCCATAGTCCAGTAAACAAGTGTTCAATTTAAGAGGGCTATTCGAGAATCGAATTCAGTGGCGCCCTCGTCACAATAATAAAGATTTCTCAATAAAGAAAGCCTACATTAAGAAAGTGCCCACTTGACAAACAACAAAAGCCTTCATTTTTAGGCTTCAAGTTATTTTCATAAAATACTTTTATAGGTTTTTTAAAGGTCTAAACATACAAAAAAAAAAAGATTTCTCAATAAAGAAAGCCTACATTAAAAAAGTGCCCACTTGACAAACAACAAAAGCCTTCAAGCTATTTTCATAGAATACTTTTATAGGTTTTTTAAAGGTCTAAACATACAAAAAAAAAAAAAAAAACGGCCGCTTTTGTTTCTATTCGAAATTGTCTAAAAGTGGAATGTTTAGAACCTATAAAAGTATTGTATAACAATGGCTTGAAGGCTTTTGTAGTTTGTCAAGTGGACACTTTTTTAATTTAGGCTTTCTTTATTGAGAAATCTTTATTATTGTGACGAGGGCGCCACTGAACTCGAATAGCCCTCTTAATGGTGCTTAGATTTATGACTTTTGGATCCTTCAATCTTGTCCTACTAATCTTATCTTATGGTGCTGGCAAGCCAGCAACACTTTGACCCAATGAGTGGGGTAATCATAGACATTATTATACTACCTACGGGGTAATAGACATTTATTTTCTTCACCCTTCAAAAACATAGTAAATGAGAGAGGCGTATTGCCTCCCTCATTAACTTTTCTTATAATAGCTAAATTGGGTCTTTACCATTATGACCTCTGCGCTGCCCTCATCCAACGGGTTCCCGCCGCCACCAGGTGGACGGTCTGTCCCGCCCACTGCCACGGTTCTTCTGTGGATCTCTTCATTTCTGATTCGATCTCGCAGGGAAACTCCGAGCATAGCCCTCTCCATTGCCCTTTGGGTGACTTTCAGCCGTTTTATGAGGCCTTGAGTGAACGACCACGTCTCTGTTCCATATGACCGGTCGCTATGGCGATCCTTGGGGGAGGCCTACGTCCAGCAGTGGACGTCCAGCGGCTGAGATGATGATGATGATTATGACCTCATTAATCCATCACAGTATTATTACAAGGACTATTAATAAATTCGGAAGCAAAACAATTCACCTACTATGTTTGTGTGGTTTTCCGCAAACGAGTTTATTTTATTTATTTATTCTAATCATGGTATATTTACCTCTCCATCTGAATATGGGAAGTCGCATTAAACTTATGACAATATTTTGGCAATATTTTGGCAAACTGATTTGATGGATTGATTTATAATATAAGTTACTAAATGTGGAAATAATATTTGCATTTCTATAAATCCTAACTACAGACATACATAAACTCACACCTTTCTCCCAGAAGGGTAGGGAAGGGTAGGTAACATGGATCACCACTTTGGGTGGTCCTGACATACCCCTCTCTCGCTTCCTGATCCATGGATACATCTTGTCATACATTCTCGTTGATTTCTGCAAATTTTTACCTGGCATATTCAAATTCCGTCCCCAATCGGGTGTACCTATTATTAGAAATTAAGTTAGTTCCATGACATTTGGTATATAAACAAACAGTCAATGTGTCATTGACTAGACTAGACGTACTCTGTACCAAAGTTTATCGATATCGGTATTGTTTTAGCATGAAGCCGGAACAGACCTGTATTCAAACTTTTCAATAATACAACGATAGTTGTATAGAGGTTCAGGCACGTACACACTTGCCCTTAGGTGCAAGTGCAAATAACGAAGACCTCATTTCTCTATGAGTGCAGTGTTGCACAAGCGTTTGCGAAACGTGATGCAAGATGAAAGAGATAAGCGTGGGAAAACAAAGTGCGTTGGTTTTACAAATAGGAAGCTACAAGGAAAATTATAAATACTGTTTCTTGGAAAATATCACAGATCTTGCAGTCGCAAACTGAATCTATTTCAGAAATAAATATCATCATATCAGCCGATAGACATCCACTACTGGACATAGGCCCTCCCTCAAGGATCGCCACAACGACCGGTCCTGCGCTGCTGCCCTCATCCAACAGGTTCCCGCCGCCTTCGCCAGGTCGTCGGTCCACCTTGCCGGAGGCCTACGCAACGCACTTGCACTTTCCGTTACGCGGTGGCCACTCGAGAACTCTTCAGCCCCACAATGTGCCCCGCCCATTGCCACTTTAGTTTACCCATTCCTTGGGCTATGTCGGCTACTGGTTCTTCTGCGAACCTCTTCAGTTCATCAGTTCTGATTCGATCTCGCTGGAAAACTCTGAGCGTAGTCCCATTGCCTTTTGGGTGATTTTCAGCCTTTTTATGAGATCTTGAGTGAGCGACCACGTCTGTTCCGTATGCCATCATCATCACTGGCAGTACACACTGATCAAAGACGGTCGTGTTCTTTTAGACACTGACTGCGGTATTTGGGACAAAGAAGGGGGGGACATTCATTTTCGGTGGGGGGGGGGGGGGGGGGTAGACTAATGCCCATAGACCCTTCTTAAGGTAGTGCCCTGCACTTGGACGTATACATACATACGTATACAATGTATGTGCCTGTGAGCGTTATTTATTTATTTTATATAGGCTGTTGATGATTATTATTAGTGTGATATTAGAGAGATAGAACATCACTTATTTAGTTTAAGTTTAAAAATGGTGTGTAACTCCACTCTAGTCTTACACAACTTGTATTTAGACCACACAGTTATTTAGATCCTATACTTATTGAAACACTATAGATAGGTATACTTTCTCTGATACAATGATGCATGGGAACGTGATGGGGATCTTGTTCACAACCTTTTGTTTTTCGCTGATTTATTTATAGTGGTTTTTCATGGTGGAGGTACATCCATAAAAGCTCACGACACTTTTCGTGCACAAATGCGTGCGCGAACAAACAAACACACGAACAGAAACAAACAAAAAGAAAAAAATCCTAAAGATAGTCTCAATGCATTCCATTACGTATCCTAAACGTCTATAAAAAAAATATGAATATTTTTGCAAATATCTTCAATGAACATCGACGCTATAATTTACAATGTTATTATATGTATAGATAGAATAGATGCATTATCTAAAATGATAATCACGCAGTAAATACAAATGCGTAATAAACTACATACTTATTACATAAATTGTAGTTAATTTCCTCAATTACCTACGCGTTTAAATCGATATCTTGCTGTCATTAGAGTTCTTTGAAAACAAGCGTAAATTAAATGAATGCAAATTATGTCAGTGTCACTGCGTAATCAATTCGTTTAATTGTTCAGCATTCTTGTATACTACTTAATTTTAATGGCGTTACCAAATTAAAAGTTTCAGGCCAAATTTTCTCTACAGCGTTAAAACGTTCCGAGATTTATAAAGACTTTAAATAAAACCGGTCAAGTGCGAGTCGGGCTACTCGCGCACCACCACACAGAAAGATTTTTGAGTTTACATTTCTGACATTCTGCGTATTTCAGGCTTTATGCGTACACGCATAATGTCGGATATCTACGCAAAATCCTATCAGCACTCCATCTGCATCCTTTCGGTAGCATGCACACCCGCGATAGCCGTGATACGGCTTTATCACGTCTTTTATCTCGTTCTTTTGCGCGCGAAAGAATGAGATAAAAGACGTGATAAAGCCGTATCACGGCTATCGCGGGTGTGCATGCTACCAGTGCAGGTGCAATCATTATGTGTATAAACCATTCAAATTATGAATAATTTTAAATAGCCTGTTCCACGACTTCTAATCTGTCCTGGAAGTGGAACCCGCAATGAATTTTATTAAAGAAGAAGATAGTAGGAGTAGGAAAAGCAAACAGGTATCCGAATTCTCTCCAGTGGCGGTTACAGAAAAAATTCAAGGGGGGTCGCTAAAGATATCTAGAGGTAGGTTCTAGGCCAGTCATTTTACGGAGTTTTGTTAGGCGGGGTAGGGAGTAATTATTAATTGGACTTTTAAACTGTTACCGGCACAATTTAGTGACAAAAATACTATCCTAAACCATATTTAAAAAAAATTGCTACGCAACATAGAAATCAAAATTGTGTGTCCCAGAAGGCTTTTAAATTAATAATATTAATACCAATGCACTCATTTGAATTAGATTTAACAATATACATTATTTTTGATCAATAAAATAGGCCTACAAATTTAAAAAATTAGGTATTTATTAGAAAATACGAATGTATTTTTCAAAACCTAAGTAGACAAAAATAATTACACCATGTTTGAAGTATGTACGATGGTAAAGCCTTAAATATGTGCAAAAAAATACATATCATCAGGTTTTTTAGAACGAGATAATATTCAATTCAATTCAATTCAATTCATTTATTGCTTTCATGTACATATCTATATTATAAAATTGGAACTGTTACTGACGTAATTTTTTTTTAAATTTTGGTACATTCTTAAGCTCAATTTGGCTCTTCAATATTATAGCGAAAAAAAAATGTAATTAGTAATTAGTCTCGGCTCAAACCGTAAAATGACTGGGCTATTCGGTTTGTTGTTGAACTAGGTTGTCCTCTAAATTCAAGGCGACTGACTTACCTATCTACAGGCTGTATCGCAAAGATTTTTTTCGACTTTTCATACAAACTTTCGATCGGCTGATGGCATTTACTATGGAAAGTGTAATTAATTTTTTTGAGAACTTCCTATAGGTTTCTTTGGGAAAGTTGTTCAGTATCATGGGTACAATCACTCGTTAAAGTAATGCAACTGTTCACCCTAACACCCTGTATAACCAATACAGGGTGTAACAAAACACCCTAGTAATACTTAAGGGGGTGCTTCAGACCATTAAACTGAACAACTTTCACTATGAAGCCAATCTAGACTCAGAGTCGACGGACGAAAGGAACGAACGAAGAGCACTGGCGGAGGGGGGCGGGGGAGGGGGGGGGGGGGGGGTGGCGCGGTCGGCCCCGCAAGGGGGAGGGGGCGCGCGCTGTATCCGCCACTGCTTCCCTCCATTTATTATAAATACTTCTCCAAGATCATCTAAATCATCAAAAGCACAAAACATTGCATCACCATCTCAGCCGATAAACGTCTACTGCTAGACATAGGCCTCCTACCAAGTATCGCCACAACGACCAGTCATCCAACGGGTTCCCGCCGCCTTCACCAGGTCGTCAGTCCTTGTGGTTGTGGAAGTCCTACAAAATGCTGCGCACGCTGCGCTTTCCGGTACGCGGTCGCCACTCGAGAACTCGTCGACCATTATATTCTACGAATTTGCCCACCCCATTGTCATTGTCACTTTGTCAGTTTACCAATTCTTTGCAAAACATTTGCTCGGAAAACAATATTGTTACAATCGAAAGTTGATAAGTTGATAACAGAAGCAGGAAAAGAGCGGTAATAATATTAAATGCAAGGACATTAGCGAACAAGTTTCGATTGCCAATACACATTACTTTCATGACGTCTAATGAACTAGGAAGCGAAAGGAACAGATCGATTAGAGATACATTGATTGCTTTCATTGAGAACCTAGTCACGCGGATCTAGACAGAACGTTAGTTGGATCCGTGTCTGGACTTCGTTTTTAGGGTTCCGTAGTCAAACAAGACACCTTTATACTTTTGATCATTCTGTCTGAAAATTTGGCACGAAGACAGATAATAATTGCCGAGTTACGTTGGAAGAGTTTCTGGTTGCATCTTCTCTACAGAGCGACATGAAAATTGTAATAGATGCTGCTGATGCCTAGCTGATGTGATTTAAGTCCCATGTTAAACAAGTCCTCTGTAAAAACGGTTACTATAAACTCAATGATTATTTGAACGACTAAAATGTCTGGTTTTGACAATGTTACACTATGTAATGCAATATTGTATTTTAATTGTACTTTGTGTATTTTGTTTAAAAGATGTGTGCTGATGAATTTCTGGCTGCATCTTCTCTTAACGGAACACCTTCCAACGCGGTGGTAGAGTCAAAAAATTACATCAAAAAGCTATCTTTGTGATATTATTTTGAATAAAAAGTTTTTGATTTTGATGCTATACTTGTAACATCTAGTATTTCATTTGAGTCTCACTTGCACGAAAACAACTTTGCAATACGAACTCCTATAACCAAGTACGCAATGCTGATATTATCAAAAAGCCATTGGACACCTGTCATAAGATACTACAGTGTCATGAATCCATTAGATGAAGCAACTATGGTTGCTAACATGTAAAGAGCTCCATTTAAGTGTGGAATGGATAGGCATCTGTTTCCAAGAACAATGGGCTGACTTTGTTGGTGGTACTGGTATAGGTAGAATTTCTATATAACATTGATGGCATTTTAACAGAATTAGTGCAGAACCGTTGTCATAAAAGAAAAACACTTTTACTACTCTAATAGCCGACGTCAGAGAGAAAAGCGCATGTCTGTCGGGTGCATTCTAACCTGAGAGATGGGAAAAACTATCATGACCTGCATCCCCAAAAACGGTCGGAGGCATCTAAGTCGACTCAGGAAGAGGTGCCTGGATGACCTGGATAAGAGCCTATGCTTAAAAATGGCGACTTTTTTCTTTTTTTAGCGCGGCCATCAATCAAACTTGAATATTATAGTTCAGTATAAAGTTAAAAACAACACTTGTTATTATAAATATATCGGAACTCAGTCCGAACTGAGACATAAAGGCTTGAAGTGCACGTAATAGTAATATTTCTAACTTCAAGCCTTTATATCTCCATCCGGACTGAGTTTCGGGATATACATGTTTATAAGTTTTCTTTGTTACTTTATACTAAAATAAAATATTCAAGTTTGGTTGCTGGCCGCGCCAAAAACAACGGCGAAAAATAAGGCGCCAACCTTACATACAAAACCCGCATTGTCTTTTGACGACCAGAAGCCAGAGGTTGTCCAAAGCAGGAACGAGTGGAAGAGCAAGGGAGAGGCCTTTGTTCAGCAGTGGGATGAAGTAGGCTAATAAATAACGAGGACTATGCGATTAAGAAGTCATTTCTTTATGATTATAATAAAACAGACGGACGATGAAAAAGAAAAGGAAACATAATACATACATACGAATTTTGTATGAGTATAACGGGTTTGGTCAACATGTCTGCAGAGTTACAAATTTACGAGAAGTGCACGTTTGTTTTTATGATCACTTACAGTTACTTTGTATCACAATGTAAGATACGCGGAAGATAATATTTTACCTGCATTTATGATAATGAATAAATTATGATACGTATTATGTGAAATCCACCAATACGCATTGGGCACGCCTGGTGAACTATCGCCCGCACTCTCTCAACACGACATCGACATAAGGACATCATCAGAAAGATAATAGTTATAGTACTACATAAAAGTAGGCTTGTAGTTCCAGCAGTGGGAACGATAGTTTGTGTCTACTTCTCCGGGAAAAGGGAAGAAAGAAACGAAAGATAAAAATAAAAAAAGCGTTTTAAAAGGGTTGATTTGTCGCGAAGTCGCGTGGTTCGTCATGTCAACTCTCTTTAAGATATTTTAGCGCCCTCTGGCGAATTAACACTATAGCAATTAAGAACCATTAGCAACGAATGACAAATCCTTTACAGAAAACCGTATCTAAATTGGTCGAGCCGTTTTGGAGATAAATGGGAACATTCGTTTGCACACAAACAAACAACCTTTCACCCTAAACGCATACACCTTCTCCGTTCTGTCGTGGGGTATAAGCGTTAGTTTATAAATGTTGTTTGTTTTTTATAACATCTTCATTCTCTATTCCAATAGGAAAACCTATCAGATCTCAATGCTGAATTCCTTGAGACGCTAAGCGGTCCAAAGTGCAGTGTTTAATACAAATATGTTAACATCTCCATATTGCGTCAATACGCCACTTGTTGGACACAATTTACTTGTTTGCCCACTCATTACTAAGATGTGATACGACATATCACGTGCAGTTTTTATCTCGTTTACATTTCTGACTGTCCCTCGACGTTCTTTAAACTTTAAGACATAATCTACGAAAGTTTACAAATTTCCTTAGAATTATCTTGGTTTACCGTGATGTCGTCCTAAATTCATGTATCATAATATAAGCCGATAACATTAGTCATGCATGAATAAACTTTATTTTTTTCTGAATATTTGCAATGTGAAGTGGCGCTGGTCATATCCGCCGAAGAACTGACAACAAATGGGAGCTCTAGAATAGAGACCACGAACTGGCGTTGACGTAGTGTGGGATCGACTGCGCTGGACCGATGACCTGATTATAGTGGCGACTGGATGAGGAAGAACGAGGATTGTTTTTGTGGCACGCCTTGGGAGAGGCCTATATTCAGCAGTGGATAATGAAATAATGATGATAGATATTACTATCAATGAGATGTAAAGACAATGCACATCCCCGCTATATTTCTGTCATATGCCGTGAATTTTACTATTCTTACCGGTGTCTGCATCATCAAAACATATGTTGCGATGTATGTAAGCAGACGGGTTGGGTTTTTAGTATACAGGGTGAAATTGATATCATTAGCATCCTTTTAAACTAAGAGTCTACCCATCAAACTGAACAAATTTTACTATGGTAGCAAACCAATCGGAGCAATAAAAAAATCAGCTGTTCCATACTAAACTGCAGTCCCTTCTCGACTCAAATGTATGCAACAGCAGATTTTTTTGTTGATCCGATCGGTTAGCTCCCATAGTAAAAGTTGTTCAGTTTGATGGGTAGACTCTTAGTTTAAAAGGATGCTAATGATATCAATGTCACCCTGCAGTTGGAATAATTTTCAATAGATAATGAAGTTTAATGTATTCAGAGACTTATATTTCGTCTGCTTCAGTTCAAAAATTACCCGGCATCTTTGATACAAAGAACGGAAGGCCGACACTAATTCAACACTTACTTATTGTATTTTACAATTTGTAACAACTACGCAAATACCTCAAGTCACGCTAAAAAAAATGCTAATTTCAAAAATATATGCTAATATAAAGAGGTGTGTCTGTTCTGTAGAGTAATTTTTATGTTTATCTGCTTGTTAGAGCATTACACGATACTTGTTAAATTAAATGCGTTACATACTTAAGGGTGCTTCAAAGTCCATCAAACTAGCAGTACAACTTTTACTATTGGAGAAACATCGAAATCGCGAAAAAAAAAAGCTGCAAACCTAGTCGACCCAAATGTATTGGACACCTGATTTTATTTTCACGATTTCGTTTTTTATCTTTGCTCCCATAGAGAAAGTTGTTCGGTTTGATGGTCTGATCATCCCCTTAAAACACCGTCAGCATAATAAGTTGGACCCTCTATGGGTCAAGTCAGAGGGCATGAATGCGTTAAATAAGCAATAATGCTTACGACTATATTCCTAAGATAGTCAGAGATATTCTAAAACCTCAGAACATCCACGTTTCACTAGTAGTACCAAAACGATGACCAGGAGTGCGATTTTTGAATCTCATTCGCTGAGTTCAGCAGTTGAAAATGTCAAAATTACTGTGGAGATATGCATCTTTCTACTGCTGATTTGACTTTCAAAAATCATACTTCAGGTGTGCGATTTGACGGATATGACGGGTGAGCCCATCGCCACTTGTAATGGACAGTGGGTACAATACATGCCTCGAAATTGAAGCATGCAGGTTTCCTCACAATGTATTCCTTCACAGAATAGCCAGTGGTGTAAATAAATAAAACCGGTCAAGTGCGAGTCGGGCTACTCGCGCACCGAGGGTTCCGTACCGCACCACCACAGAACACAACATTATTAACTTAGAAAAAAAAAACTTTTTTTGTCCGGGACCTTTAGCGCAAGACCGACTCACACTTGGCCAGTTTTTAGTATTTGTTGTTATTCTGTAGAGTTTGCTCTATAATCACACTAAGTTTGACGCTTGTATGTATTATCGTTTTTACGATAGAGCGTGAAGAAAAAACGTTGATAAAAACTAGTTTCTTGTTGAGAACCCCCCTTAATTTTTAACTTTTTGACATTTTTATTATTTGTTAACAAATCCGCCATAAAAACGCATAATCTGAGAAAATTTCAACTATCTAGCTATTACGGTTCTATAGTTACAGCCCTAAAGAGGTAGGACAGACGGACGGACGGACGGACAGACGGACAGACGGACAGACGGACGGACGGACGGACGGACGGACGGACGGATGGACGGACGGACGGACAACGTAGGCTTAGTAATAGGGTCCCGTTTTCACCCTTTGGGTACGGAACCCTAAAAAGGGTAAAGGTCGATAAGCAAGATACAAAAATACATTGTTGATAATTCAACCATAACACTCCGTTGGTTCAGTGGGTGTGTCAGTCGATTTCCGGAACGGCAAAGGTTTGCTGACATGCAACCTCGTGGGTGTGTCTCCACTCACCAAGCCGGTATATTAAACAACACTTGCGTCACCACTACGCTACTTTCTCTTTACTGCAGGTGGACTATTACTTTCAAGGTCATCTAAATAGTGACTTAGAGCATTAGATGTGACGGCCCGGTAGCACAGTTGGTAGTGCACCTGCCTGCTGTACCGAGGGTCGCGGGTTCGAATCCCGTAAGGGACAAATATTTGTATGATGAATATGAATATTTGTACCCGAGTCATGGATGTTTGTATCTATATATGTATTCTATATCGTTGTCTAGTCATCATAACACAAGTCCAGGCTAGATTCTGGTACTTTAAATGTGACTAGATAATTTGTGTGACATTGTCCAAGATATTTATTTATTTATTTATTTTATATTTAACTTGGAAAGGATGATGCTGTGTGTAGGATTTAGGTCGTCCAACAAGTCTCGTACTCTTACTTCTCTCGAGTAATTTAAATAGTGACTTAGATGTAACTGGGAAAGGATGATGCTGTATTTAGAACTTAGGTCGGTATACAACGTCTCGTACTCTTTCTTTTGTCGAGTCGACATTGCCAATCAGCGGTAGAGTGCCAAACTTATCGAGAGTTCAACCCCTCTAGCACACCTTGGACACTGTCAGCTGATAGCTGTCATTTCATAAAAATTGTTTAAAAAAAAAACAGAGTTAAGCATGGGCAATAGTGAGTGAGTGCGAGCAAGACGGGAATACGCATTTGCTTAAGAGGAACCACGATTCAGCTAGAGGGGTGAGCTAAAAAGTCAGTGAGAGGCAGAGAGTGTCCGTACTATATGTACATAGTACTAGCAGTCGTAGTTGTACGGTGCCTCAAGTATGATTCCTCTTCTTGCCCGCGACTTTGCTTTTTTCATACTAGGAATACTTTTCGCGGAAAGCGCATCGTCCGCTCTCTGAAAAGCGTGGGAAGAGATCATTTTCTATGGAGCGAAGGCGCGTTGTGCTCGGGGAGAGAAATCATACTCACTTACAATCCTAATTAAAATGATCTCGTGATCATGATTGCAGATATAACCATCACAATAACCGCGTAACTCTTAAAAACTGTATAACCATCACAGTCGACATTTTTGACAAAATTTTGATAATAGTTTATTCTGAATTAGCGCAACGTTACGGGACCAAAAGAATCAGCTGTAAATCGTTATAATTACCCGCCACGCCCGCGTAATCGTTATAATGAAAGTACGTTGTATATGCCAAGAGGTAGAACAGTCATCATCTATATTCATGACTATCTTAGCGAAAGTTTAGAGCAGAGGCTTCATTTTTCACGGATATGCGGCGTCTTCCTTTTCCTTTCTACTTAATTTTTCTGAGGTAGGTTTAAAGGCGACATCGTTAAAATTTTATTTTTATGAGTGTTTCACTTGTTACGACCAATGGCTCGTTTCGTTGCATCACAATTCCTTCTTCAGCGTAAGCAATTTTATTTCTTTCACCGTTTTTGAGAGCCGTCTGTATAACATACATTATTTAGAAAAACTCATAACACTACATAAGAAATCCATTTGGTAGTCACTTCTAAACAGGAACGGAAATCGGGTTGGGTGAACAATTTCAAGTAGGTACCACACGGCTTTCCAGCTAGTAGGTATTTAAATAGGAATTAAGATACAGTGAGATCACCCTTCATTGCATTGCGTCAGTCTGGCGTCAAATATCGATCGATAGCAAAGATTGAAGTAGGTTCCATAAATAGATTAGTTTCAGCAGCATCTTGTAGAAAAAAAGAGCTTAGCTTGTGGGCGGTGGTACCATAGGTAGCTTCCAGATTCATTTTCCCAAAAGGACGCCTTTCTTTCTGTCACGTCATGGCTAGGGTTGCCAGGTCTTAGAACCGAATAGCCGGACAGTTTACCGGACATTTGGATAAAAATGCCGAACACCCTTAATTATTTAGGATTTTATGTCTAAGTAGTTAGTTTTTTTTTTGCAAATCTAGGTTTTTTTTTATCATTTACTTAACATAAAATCTACTTAATATTCTAATGAAATACTAAACAATAAAATTTAATGATTCAGTCTTCTTGACTACCTAAAACAAAGATAATTAATATTTTTGGTCGCCAGATACCTGAAGTGCGATTTTTGAAAATCATACGAGCGACTTGGCAGTAGAAAGATGCATAATCTCCATAGTAATTTTGACATTTTCTACTGCCAAGTCGCTCGTATGATTTTCAAAAATCGCACTTCTGCTTTAAAGCTCAGTTCGCTTCATAAAGGAGTAGAAAGATCAAATGCAATAAGCCTAACAAAAGCCGGACACCGTCTAATTTGCCCGGACACACATCCAAAAAAGCCTAACTATGTCCGGCTTTATCCGGACGCCTGGCAACGCTAGTCATGGCATTCGTTTGAATAGAGATATCGTGGTAAATCGATTTTGACAATAAAGCATACAGCCACGTATTTGAATAGTTCACGGTGTTGTATGGACCAATTTTTCATAATGATACTCTAACCATTCCACTCCACTTGAATTGCACGTTCACTTTTATAAAGCCTCTAAAATTAAGATGGGCATCCTAATTATCAATCAATCAATTATTCAACTATTATAAAACAACATCTAAGACACACATTTTTCTAGTAGGTATCCAACAACAATAACATGAGTAGTTTGTTTATTTCGTCCACATGAGGGGTATTTATTTACTCGTGTGTTTCGTCTTTCGACTCTCCATAAGATTACGAAAAAAATATTTGTCATCCGATTTTTGTCTACTTACATCTTAAGATTTTTCTACCTACGAATAGTCATTCTAACAAATTTTCCGGAACAAATAACATATACAAAGTATCTAGAGATTCTAAGAGCCTATTGCGCAGTGACAACAGTACGTAATTATAGCAGCGTCCGATTTATTGAAACAATGAAGTTTTATGCGCGCACGCAAGCTTGTTTCGTATCGTAGCTAGGGTTGTTAAATTTAGATAATTGTTGAAAAAACGCTCGAGCATATCCAGACTTTCAGACTATATTTCCCGAAGTAGTCAGTGTAAATCTCTGAAATACCTATAGCATACGTATCCTTATTTCACTAACAGTGCCCAAACTCTGTCTAATGTGAGAGGTGCACTGTAAACACAATACACGCCTCGGAATGGGGAGTTTAATTTTTTTATTTCAAAATTAGAATCTAAAGTAATGGAATAAAATCCAAAGTTGCGGATTTCATGCTATTTCGGTCCCCTGCATAAAGGTATCATATAGAGGAACTGACAGCTGAGAGAGCGAGATGCACCTAGCGGCGCCACTGTATAATAGAAAGAGATACGTGACGCGAGGCAATAGAACCGTTTTTGGGAACTTGTCGGCACAATCGACTGGGTAAATATTGGGTATATTCGTGCTCTGTGAATAATTAGTGAATCTAAAGTGAAGTCGTAGATTATTTTGTGAAATATACTAACTCTATTTCATTAAATTACCTAAGATTTCACGTTAGATTCACAATTATACACAGAACTCGATGTTTTAGGGTGCCGATAAGTGCCGACAAATGCACAAAAAACGGTTTCATTTGACAACTCATGTCAGTTACTCTATTCCGACAGGTATAATAACTTTATGGTCCCCTGCAAAAAGTGACAGATAAGGCTAGTGGAATTACACTCGTAACTCGTCCGTAGTTAAATGGTCTAAGGCAAAATAGCATGGTTCCTGAACCCACTTCCTTATTTACAATTACAATAGCTACAGAACCATTTTGTAAGTGGGACGAAAACATGAACTTGGACTGTTTTTATTTTAATTACAAGTTTTTTGCGTTTGAAGACAAACAGAAATAAATATTCAGGTCAAATCGTCAGACGGGAATGAAGGTCGCTTATTTAAAAGTAATCATGTCAAAGTGAAATCGTGTTGAATATGTGTACATTAAACTCAAACTTATATTATGTAGAACTATATACTATTACCTATTCTGTGCTTATATGCAAGGTCACAGAATAGGTAATAGTATTGGCAAGGTATAACAAAACACCCTAATGATATTTAAAGGGATGGTTTGGTTAGACCATCAAACTGAACAACTTTCGCTATGGAGACAATGTCAAAAAAAAAGGAATTCAGCTGTCCCATACATTTGGGCGACTGGATGAGGAAAACCTAGGACAGTTTTGTGGCGCGCCTTGGGAGAGGCCTATGTTCAGCAGTGCACGATGATAGACTGATGATGATGATGATGATACATTTGAGTCGAGTAGGTAGGAACTGCAGTTTTGTATAAAACAGAAATTTTGTTTCTCTCGATGTTGGCTCGATAGTGAAACTTGTTCAGTGTGGTGGTCTAAACAGTCTAAACCACCTCTTCAAACGGTATGCTTTATTACACCCTTGTAATATGATGTAGAGATTGGGAAAACAATTCTTGCTTCATTGGCTTACACATTTAAAATAATACGAGAATAGCCAGACCACCACGACTTATAAAAATAGATTTAAAAAAGTGTTCAACTCTAAAACTGAAAATAATTTGCTCTTGAATTTCCAGAAGCTAGACTTCAGCTGATACGTTAAACAATAAATCATGTATAAAAACGTGCAACAGAAATAACACCGGCGTTTTTAAATTCTCAATTTTACTGCTCAACCTTGATTTTGTGAGTTTAATTTTAGATTTAGACGTTTTGTTGTGGACGACATCTGCTGCTGAAATTATCAGTTGATTTCACACAATACAGATCATTACAGAACTCTTATACAAAGTACAACTTAATATGCAGACGGCTTTTTAAGATGATGATCTGAAGTGCGATTTTTGAAACTCATTCGCTGAGCTTAGCTCTTGAAAATGTCAAAGTGTGTGAGCGCGAGGACTCGCTCAGGAGTGCGATTTTTGAATCTCATTCGCAGCTGTTGAAAATGTCAAAATTACTGTGGAGATATCCATCTTTCCACTGCTGAATTGACTTTCAAAAATCATACTTCAGGAATGCGATTTTTGAAAGTCAAATCAGCTGTAGAAAGATGTACGTCTCCATAGTAATATTGACATTTTCAACTGCTGAACTCAGCGAATGAGATTCAAAAATCGCACTCCTGAACAGAATGGCCGAGCTGTTAGGTACCTTTCATGTCTTCAATAACAATACGTCATCGAGGGCGACAGAGGGGTCGCGATCAAGTATGATTTTTGAAAGTCACATTTGTCAACTGCTGAGCTTAGCGAATGAGATTAAAAAATCGCACTCCAGGCCATCAAACTAAAAACTGAAAAAAACAAAAGTGAAGGATAGAAAACGAATGAATGCAGCTGAGATGCGAATGTTGAGATTGATGTGTGGTGTTTCTAGCATGGACAAGATTAGGAATGAGTATATTAGAGGAAGCTTGAAAGTAGCGTCAGTAACTGGAAAACTGAGCAGTAATAGATTATCGTGGTATGGGCATGTGATGCGGAGAGATGAGTGTCATATTACAATACGAGTGTTAAATATGAATGTGGATGGCTGCATGAAGAAAGGACGACCAAAGAAAAGATGGATGGATTGTGGGAAAGATGAAATGATGTGTATGACGGTTAAAAGAGATGAATGGAGAAAGACTACATATTGCGCCGAACCCAAGTATTGGGATAAGGGCAGGAAGAAGATCAGGGCATCAAAATGAGCAACTTTCTATATGGGACCAACATCGAAATAGCCTGCCTCCGTGGTCTAATGGTTAAGAGCATTGGCTCTCGACACGGAGGTCGTGGGTTCGATTCCCACGGGGGACACCTAGTGATATGTCACTTTGTGCGTTTTTCCCCAGTTGGTTAGGACATTCCAGGCTGAATCACCTGATTGTCTGAAAAGAAAGATGATTCCGTGCTTCGGATGGCACGTTAAACCGTTGGTCCCGGTTACAATATCTGGTGGTAGTCGTTACATAAATACCACGTCAGAGGCCGTAAGGCGGTCTGGAAAAACTCTGACACCAGGGCTCTGCCCACACGATAAGAAGAAGATCGAAATAGCGATACAAAAGTTGTTCAGTTTGAAGGTCTGATCATGACATTAAAAAACATATTATTTAACCAATACGTGCCAATACATTCGTCATAGGTACGACACTACGAATATGGCTTACTCTGTGAGATATAACTTGATTGCACATAATTAAGTCCATGGTATAAATCTTATGCCTTCGTCACACGTACGAAAATGGTGTGTTTTGTACGACTTTGTACTTTGTACTAAAAGGGTTTATATTTAACTTCCAGATTAACTGGGGCAATCGCTGCCGCATTCTTACATTGTATTTTTACAGGATCATTCTCACTAGATGCATTAGCCTGATAGATCTAGTGATCATATTTCTTCTTATTAGATAGTATTATATTAATAAACTTATTAGTAAAACATCACAGGATTTACATTCCATGATAAAGTTTGTACATGTGTTGATATCTTCTTCAGGATGATATTCAACGATTTTGAAGGGGGCCAAAGTAGGTAAAAATAAATATTTAATGACGACATTTCAAAAAAAGTTTGCCCCCCCTACACTAAAGAATAATTACCGCGACGGGGCCAAACTTTATCATGACTTGTAACTTAAGGATTCGTACCTATACTACAACGTGTTAATGAATTAACGCAAAACTAGAAAGTAGTTTGTTTAGAATCGAGAGCAGAATCGAATTATCGGGGTTTCAACATAGGTAATTTTTTTTCAAAATTTTAAATAATTTGTTTGTATGTAAAGTTTAAAATTTACTGAACCCGATGTCAACCCACCCCACGAGCACACTCACCTACTTACTACCAAAACCAAAGAGAATATAATCACTACGTGACCAAAACAAGATTATTAAAATGTATCCATGCGTATGTTAGCCGTATGTCATTTGTAATAAACCTAATATTAAGTTATGTAATTCCGACACAATGTATTGTTGTTCATGGAAATAAATAAATGAAATGAAATGAAATGTTAGCGCTTTCATTCATAAAAATGATGACAAATCATTTTTGCCTCAAAACTTAAAATGCTAATAACTTTAAATTTTAACTTTCAAAATAATGAAATTATTCATCATCATCATCATCATCTCAGCCGATGGACGTCCACTGCTGGACATAGGCCTCCCCTTGGGGGAATGAAATTATTGTTTCAATCTAATTATTTTGTTATAAATCAGTTAGGGTGTATGAGGTTTAGCGCTAATTCATCAACACGTTGTATATTTGTAGCATTAGATTATAAGGTCCTTTTGCAATATAACACATTAATTCAAAGGGGATGATCTAATCAGAACATCAAACTGTATAACTTCTTCTATAAGGACTATATACTGTATAATCTGTGTGACAATCATTGATATCTTATATAACACTGTAACAATGCTAATAAGTCGTTTCATGCACTCGTGTGAACATCAAGAATCAATATTGGTATAAAAGGGCAAAGAGTAGGTATACAAGATTACGTTATAGTGCGTGGCATTGGCATAAAACACAAACCATTATCGCGACCGGAAAATATTTTCAAACCGAGCGATAATATTCAACAAGCCACTTCAAATGCAGTTTTGAAACTACGCAATATAATGTTTATCAATTATTGGTACATGGTTTTTAATTGCGTTTATTACAAAAACTGTAACGTATACAGGGTGTAAATTAAAATAGGACAGCTACTTAAAGAGGTGCTTCAGACCATCAAACTGAACAACTTTCTCTATGGGACCAATATCGAAATCGCGAAAAAAAAATCTGCTGTCCCATACATTTCAGTCGAGTTATGTTTGCAGTTTTGTATGGGAGAGCGGATTTTTTTTTCGCGATTTCGATATTGGTCCCATAGAGAAAGTTGTTCAGTTTGATGGTCTGAAGCACCCCTTTAAGTAGCTGTCCCATTTTATTGTACACCCTGTATAGGTGATTTTTAAAGACTCAAAAATGTCTGGTGTGGTTCAGAGTTCAGACCATCAAACTGAACAACTTTTACCATGGGAGTAAACATTTTTTGCGATTTCGGGTTATTGCTCCCATGATAAAAGTTGTTCAGTTTGATGTTCTAAAGTTTAGACCATTTTTAGGGGGAAGTTAAACTAAACGACCCCTAAAAATGTATAAAAGTGTTTACAAAATCACCCAGTATCACTTTAACTTCTGACGACCTACGTGGTAGGTCAGCGACAAATGGGCCGCAGTGCGCACGCCTCAAACGTTAAGTCGGAATTGTATAGCATTCCACAGTGTTAGCACTGCGCGAATATCATTGTTTTGAGCTTAGTAGCGAAAGTGGTATCAATAATTTTATACAGGGTCCTTATTGATATGCTGACGGTTTATAAGGGGAGGACAAACTGAACAATCTTCACTATGGAGCTAACATCGAAAACGTGATAAAAAAAATCTGCTGTTCCATACATTTGGGCTGTTGACGTTTTCTAGGGAAGCGCTGTTTTTATTTTGTAATTTCGATGTTTTCTCTGTTCAGTTTAATGTTCTGATTACACCCCTTTAAGTTTGTAATCATCTAAGTTTACATCCTGTAAAATAACAAAAAGAAGTCCATAGAGAAAGTTGTTCAGTTTGACAGTCTGATAAGCCCCATAATATATTGAATATTAGTTTAGAAGGCCCTGTGTTTGTAATAGATTTTAATCATACATACATACCTGGAGTAGGCAGAGACAACGAAACGCCACCTGCTACGAACCTGGCAAACCACTCCACATTCATTAGTCCTTTCATGCATGCTCGTCGGTTTCGGGTAGATCTGACCTGGCCCTTCTTAAGCACGTCGCCAATTTGGTCAGTATATGTACGTCTAGGCCGTCCCCTTCCAACATTTCCACTTACGCTTACCTTAAAAGATTGCACTCGTCAATCTGCTCTCATCCATTCTTTCCATATGACCAAACCATCTCAACATACTTTCTCTATCTTTGTCACTACATCCTCTTTCAGACCATAACGTTCTCCTATTACACTATTTTTCAATTTTAATCATTTAGTTCAGTAAATCTGTTTGGAAAATGATACCCTACCTTACAAAAGGTCGGGTATCCGGGATTTTTGGATATGTTATACAGGTAGAGGTCCTTAATAAAAATACAAGTTTTCGACTTTGGGGTCCTGCTGCGGGCTCTGGTGTGACCATAAAACAACGAAAATTTTTAGACTTTTTCAGTAAAACTTAAACGTTGGGTTTTAGAGCAAACTTGTTTACTAAAGCTTTAAAGAAGACCAAATCCGCTACAATTTGATAGTTGAATCATCTTTATATACTGAATAGTTCCCAAGATACAACACCTCAAAGTATGGAGAGGTATGACTAATTCCTTAAAATTTCGTTTTTTTTTTAAATTTAAATACATATGTTATTAACTTTAGGTTTCACTGTGAAGGTGTTCAGAAGAAGTATAAATAATACGCTACAATATGTTTTTTGAACCATAAGATGCGACACTTATAAATTTTCAGCAAATGTCAATTGGTAAACAAATACTTAGATATCGAACAGAATTTTTTTTTTACAAAATAATATGTAGCCTATGGTAATCAGGGATAGTGTAGCTTTCTATCAGTGAAAGAATTTTACGAATCGGTTTGGTACTTCCAGAGATTACCTACATACAAAAAACCCTCTTGAGCCCAGCTTTTCTGCACCCACAGGCATAGGGCAGTTAGGAATTAGCCCTAACTGCCCTTATTTTGAAGTGCTGTATCTCGGTAACTATACACTATAAAAAGATGATTCAAAAACCAAACTGTAGCGCATTTAGTGCTCTTAATTCCTCTAAAACATAATTTGACTCTAAAACCTAAGCTTTAGATTTTAAATAATGAAAACTGAAAAATCTTCGAAATTTTCGTTCTTTTATGGACATGGCAGAGCCCGCGGCAGCACCTCAAGGTCGAAAACTTGGATTTTTAATAAGGACCTATACCCGTATAACATATAAAAAAATCGTGGATACCGGACCTTTTGCAAGGTAAAAAATTAGATTTAAAAACGTGGGTATATGCTGTCATTAACTATTTTAAAGAATGACAGAAACATGTGACTTCGTACGCACTGCGCACACGCAATGTACGCTTTAGAATAGAAACAAACAAAATATTTAGCAAGCGCCAGCTAAAAAACTAAATGACGACATTTTAGTCGGATGTCTTTCAGCTAGTATTTTTTGCTTCCTGGCAAACATTTTGACGGACGATTTAATATTAGGTTTCTTTAAAAAAAAAATGTTTTGTCGTAAATACAGGGTGTACAATAAAATGGGACAGCTACTTAAAGGGGTGCTTCAGACCATCAATCTGAACAACTTTCTCTATGGGACCAATATCGAAATCGCGAAAAAAAAAACAGCTGTTCCATACATTTCAGTCGAGTTATGTTTGCAGTTTTGTATGTGAGAGCGGATTTTTTTTTCGCGATTTCGATATTGGTCCCATAGAGAAAGTTGTTCAGTTTGATGGTCTGAAGCACCCCTTTGAGTAGCTGTCCCATTTTATTGTACACCCTGTATATGTTTTTTTTTTTTAAATGAGCAGTTGTGGAGCTTTATTCTTATTGTGTTATAAATAAATAAATAAATAACGCTCACAGGCACATACATTGTAATGATCCCAAGAAAGCACTATTTATAGGCTGTTTATTATGGAAACCATACAACAACGGCACAAACATATAAAAATCCATGTATGACCGAACCGGGAAATCTTTTTAAAGCAGGCACTTCACTCTCGCGAGAACTTCTCGGCGAGAATTCTCGGCGAGAACTTTTAATGCCCGCACTTCACTCTCGCCGAGTACTCTCAGCGAGAACTTTCAAGGAAAATTACTATGGCTTACGATGCCACGAGAACAATGAAGGGCATCCACACTCTCGTTCTCGGCCTATCTCGCCCGTTCTCGGCGAGAATGAAGAGCCGGCATAAGGACAATTACTACGGCTTATGACGCCACGAGAACAATGATGGGCATCCACATTCTCGTTCTCGGCTGTTCTCGGCGAGAATGTAGTGCCCGCATAAGAAACTTCAGACCAAAAACCCGTTAAAATGTACTCTACCGTCCATCTACCGTCAAAAATCCATAACATGTTTCGCGTAGAAAGAGAAGGTACTAGAAGGAAGCACGTGTCTTGTCATATTCACTCAATAAGAGATGCACATATCAAATTCGCTCTAGTTAAAAAAGGAGATCGCTACCTTATTGCTGTCCTTATCGGCGTAACCACTTTTTTGTACCATAGAGAAAATAACGCGCTCCCCTGGGGTAGAGATGTTGTATCGAACTGTGCACAGATACTCAACTGGGCCTGACGTCATATCATACACATCTAGCGGGAAGTAGCGTATTTAGATGTTAACCCTCCACTCACCCGTTTTTCACCCCCTTTGTTGGCGACAACATTTTCTATAGAAACAAGCCGATATGCCATCTCTTCGTACTCTATGTTTTGTACTGACTCCAAGGTTGTCACTTCATATAAATTGTATAGGATTTTATGAGTAACGCTATCTCATACCCGGTTACACTGACATTCCGTCTACCAGCGTGAGCGAAAAATTCTTCGTCTATGATGTTTCGTCATATCATAACATTCGTCCTATAATCGAGATAAGAATAAGAAAACGTTCAGTAACGACAAAGTAATTTCACAATAATATGCGTATCGTTTGTCATCAAGTCGTTATCCTAATGGTATTATGATATCATCCTGATCATTAAGTTTAAGGGCGTACAATATTATTCGAGTACCTAATTGGCGTTTAAACACGGTCCTTCTTAATATGCTGACACTTTTTTAAGGGGATGATCAGACTATCACACTGAACAACTTTCTCTATGGGACCAACATCGAAATCGCGAAAAAAAAAACAGCTGTCCCATACATTTGACTCGAGTAGGTTTGCAGTTTTGTATGGAAAAGTCGATTTTGTGATTTTGATGTTGGTGCCATAGAGAAAGTAGTTCAGTTTGACGGTCTGATCTTTCCCTTAAAAAAGTGTCAGCTTATTAAGAAGGACCCTGTATGTACATATATTGTACTAGCAAGCGTTGCAGTTGCAATTAGTCTTTTTTTTTGTCAGGAACCTTCACAAACCACCAAAACTTCATAGCGATCGGACGTATGGCATAGCTAGAAACACATAAGGGACAAACAAACAGATAAACAGACAAAAAACATTGTTTTTTTTTTTCATTTCTGTAGTTACAGTACTGTTTATTTATAGCAGTTCAAGTTTCAGAAAAGATCGAATTCTTAATTTTTTCTAAAATTTTTACAAAATGGTCAACTTCATTCAGAGCGCTACTTTGCGGTCGCCGAGTGTCGCGGAGAGGATCGCGACCGTAAAATGTATGAGCGCGACGCTCTGCGACCCACCGCGACAGCAAAGTGTCGCTCGTCTGTAAGAGCCCTTAGTTATGCAATACCCGATACAAAAAATAGACTTAAGTACAACTACGCCAATCCGTTCCACAAATCATACCGAACCAAACAGATCATTCAAAATATTTTCAAGACAGTTTAGTTTATTTTCAATACTTCACTATTCCATTGACGCACGCACAGGCCCCCTGTTTATTAATACCCTCCCCCCTCAGTTGACGTCATCCTTACGTAATGTGGTGGGAGTGTCTCCTTGGACTTCGGTTTGCTAGTTTATAGCGCATGGTTAAAAGGCAGGGGCGGACTTGTGACCCCACGCCACGGCATACGAGGTGTAAAAAATTAACAACATAATTTTTTTTTTTTATTAATGATGGGTTTGCTCTTGACCTCAATCCAGTCCTCAGGACGAAGGTATCAACATTAAAATTTGAAAACTATTTGGAGTTTCCTACAATGCTTAGCTTATACATACAGGGTGCTTCTTAATATGCTGACACTTTTTTTAAGGGGTTGATCAGACCATCAAACTGAACAACTTTCTCTATGGGACCAACATTGAAATCGAGAAAAAAGATTAACAGATTTTTCTATACATTATATCTTGAGTTACTTGTCTAATGTGGGGATGCATTTCATTTGCCTGAATCTGAACTTATCATCGTTTAACATTTTTTGTCCAAAGGAACATTAGAGAAATTCGCAAAAGAAATTATGTCTTTTCATATAAAACGTTTAATCAGCTGATATTGCATTTAGTATGAAAATTTCAATTTTATTTTCGAATTTCCTATAGGTTTCGCAGGGAATGTTGTTCAGTATCATGAATACAATCACCCCTTAAATTAATGCAACTGTTTACCCTAACACCCTGTATGAGAGATAAATCAAAATTAAATGAAGTACAGGTAAAGTCACCAAGAAAATATTAGTAATTCCAACCGCAAGGTACCTACCTTAATTACCATCTTTATTTTGTTTAGCTTTGTTTGACTAGGGTTTATGGCCCTGCTAAACCTAGAATGTCTATTTGTTGTTTACAAACTACTCATAGGTCGGGTTAAATCGATTCTGCCGCAAAGCAATGAAATGCTAGTGTAATTTCATCTGAAGAAAAATAGTACATTACTGCAGCGGCCAGCAACAGAGGCATTGATGGACGAACGTGTAAATGTGGGCAGAGGCGAAGCCGAGGCACACATACGTAAGTCCATCAATGCCTAGTTGTGGCCAAGGCTTGTATAGTAATTTTCTCAAATAATGCGCGGAAATTAAAACAGTAAATTTTCTCTAATAATTCGCAGAAATTAAAACTCTTTTCAAAATCAATGACGAACAACGTGCGAATAACGAACAACAATTTGTTTTTTTTTTTCAACAGCTTTCTATTTGCAAGCCAGTTCGAAATTTAAATAAAACCTTTGATGAGTTACCTCCTTGGTCGCCATGTTTCGGAGAAAAAGATCGTTCCATTTTTAAATTACACGACAGATATGAGTTTACTATTTAATTTATTTGGCCGCTAAACACGACAGATATGGATTTTCATACAAACATTGCCGGCCGCTGCGCGCATTTATTTGGCCAGTACAGCAATTTCGATTTATCTCGAAGAAGGTTGTCAAAATAATGCTCAGATTTCCAAGCATGTTTGAGAAATAGTACATTACTGCAGCGGCCAGCAACAGAGGCATTGATGGACGAACGTGTAAATGTGGGCCGAGGCGAAGCCGAGGCACACATACGTAAGTCCATCAATGCCTAGTTGTGGCCAAGGGTTGTATAGTACTTTTCTCAAATAATGCGCGGAAATGAAAACAGTAAATTTTCTCAAATAATTCGCGGAAATTAAAACTCTTTTCAAAATCAATGACGAACAACGAACAACAATTTGTTTTTTTTTTCAATAAATAGCTTTCTATTTGCAAGCCAGTTCGAAATTTAAATAAAACCTTTGATGAGTTACCTCCTTGGTCGCCATGTTTAGGAGAAAAAGATCGTTCCATTTTTTAATTACACGACAGATATGAGTTTACTATGTAATTTATTTGGCCGCAAAACACGACAGATATGGATTTCCATACAAACATTGCCGGCCGCTGCGCGCATGTAGTTGGCCAGTACAGCAATTTCGATTTATCTCGAAGAAGGTTGTCAAAATAATGCTCACATTTCCAAGCATGTTTGAGAAAAGAATTATATTACTTTTAAAAAAAAAAGACTTAACATGGAAGATGATAATATGATATGATCAATTTTATGAAATAAAATTTTCTTTGGAAAAAATACTTGGCAATTTTCAGTAAAAAAAATGTTGACACCATATTCGTAATTAAAACAAAAAAATTAATTACTTTTTAAAACAGTAAATGGTCACAATCATATTTTTTTCCGTGCAATTATGGCCAGTGTGGCAAGCAAACAGTTTAAATCAAAAAAGATTATTTACCAATGAGATTATAGTACAAACATTTTTCACGTAATTTTCATCTTCATCCTCTTTTTTAACCGACTTAAAAAAAGGAGGTTATTTTTATTATTACTTCCATAGGTGGTAAGTTGCAACCGAAATACGAACTTAAACAATGCGCAGAAGGTTGTTGATAAAATTTTAACGATGTTTAAATTAAACACCGCATAGGTCATCGCGAATATCACGGCTCGATTGTTTAAAGTTTGTTTTGACCACGTGCTGTATACACGTGACGTGATACTTTATATCACGGTGTTTATAGTTTTAATCGAAAATACATTAATTTGAGATGTTAATTGCATTTTTAATTTTATGTTTACGCTATGGTTATGTAAAGTGGGGAAAGGCGGGAACATTATTTTAATCTTCGGCGGGAATGAATCTATTGACATGAAATCTAGCACGAAATAGATTTTGACATAGAATCAAATCTTTCCATAGCATATCATAGCTTTGTCTCCGTGGTGGGCTCTCGACACGGAGGTCGTGGGTTCAATTCCCACGGGGGACACCTATCACACTAGGTTTCCCCCGTGGCCTATGCACAATATGCCTATGCAGTGGCAATGTCCTAACATTGCAGACTGAATCACCTGATTGTCTGAAAAGAAAAATGATTCCGTGCTTCGGATGGCACGTTAAGCCGTTGGTCCCGGCTACTATCTCTGGTGGTAGTTAGTCGTTACAAAAAACCACGTCAGAGGCCGTAAGGCGGCCTGAAAAAACTCTAGCACCAGGGCTCTGCCCACACGATAAGAAGAAGATAGCTTTGTATGGAAGTGCCAATATGTTACCTTAAACGTACCTAAGCGTAAAATTCTTGGTCAATGTATGTTATGGAAGTGAAGTCAAAGAGAAAATAATCACTACGTTTTAGTGCAGTTGTGAAAAGTAACGGCACAGTATAAGACAGTAATCCATCTTCATACCAAATACCAAACGCGGCGCACGCCTCGTAGCACGCACACACTGACAATATCTCAGCGTAGCCCCGTCTGGCGCTGCCTTGGCTGCCTTAGATATCGTCGTGCGTACTGGCGAGTCTGGCGAGCACACATATAATCCGCGTTTGGTACCATTGTATGAAGATGGATTACTGTCTTATACTGACTGTTATACTGTGGTGACGGCAACGAAAACACGCACCGTCCCATGCGCTATATCTTTGAAGCAGATTGCGATAGAGAAACAAAGCGTTCTCACGATTGATTTTGATTCCATGTTCGATAGGTGCACAAAAACGGTGAGTTACCAATGTAATTGTGTTTACTTTGTGGAGTTTTTAAAGTCGCACCTGCGTGGGAAGCATAGCCTGGACGGGTTTTTTTTTATGTGCAATTTTAATTCATTGATTATCCTTAGATCGAGTAGTGCAAGTAATTTTTAAGTGCAAATGTGTGCGCTGGACACATTATGTGCACTCTCTGGTTTGGTCCTTATCTTCCTATCTGATGGAGCGCGAAAGAGAAACTGATACGATAAGAGGTGGGGTCGAAGTCGAACGCAATGTCTGTAAGACACAGGTTACACGGTCAGTATTTCATCAGTCTGGTCCATCAGTCTGGTCATGTATATTTGATTTGAAGGGAAACTGACTCGAGATTGACCCGACTAACATGGTGCTTCAGTATATCAGTTTCCCTTCAAAACAAATAAACATGACCAGACTGATGGACCAGAATGACGAAATACTGAACGTGTAACCGGGCTCTTAGAGGGAGGTTACACGGTCATATTTCATCAGTCTTGTCCATCAGTCTGGTCAATCGTTGAATGACGCCAGAATGATGCCAGAATGATGAGTGGGTTACACGATCAGTTTCCCATCAGTATTTCATCATTCACAATGGAATGACGGAATTAATTTTCATCAGTCTGCACCACCATTCCATCAGTCTGGACCATCATTCCGTCAGTCCATCATCCTCCCATCACTCTGACCAGACTGATGGACCAGAATGACGAAATACTGAACGTGTAACCCCCTCTAAGGCTCGGCGCAAACGAGCTACCGGCCACAGCCGCTGATGCAGGCTGGAGGAAGTCGCGGTCGAGGACACTGCTTCGAGTGGTGGCACTGGCCACACGTGTGCGGCGAGTACCTACAAAATGTATGAAAAAGCGTGTGAACTGCCTGTCGCTGGCTACCGGTGGCTCGTTTGCGCCGAGCGAAGACATCAGAGATGTTGACAATGCTTGAAAGAATAAGCCATTTCTTATGACACTCATCTGGGTTGGACAAAACAGGATTGAAAGAGGTATGCTTAGGTGGTTCGATCACTTACAGAGAATGAATGAGAGTAGACTCACTAGGGAGATTTATCGATCCAATGTGAGTGGAACAGTCGAGAGAGGTCCGAGGAGAACTTACCACGACCAAATAAATGGTCTTCTCCGAAAAGGACAAGTGCGAAGCACCCTCAACCGCCGGAAGACCATGAAGAGGGTATGAAAGTGGATGAGGCGAGAGAAGTATGTCAGAATCGTTTCTGCCAACCCCTGTGGGATAGTGGCGTGAGTATATGTATGTATGTATGCACAAACTCAATATTAAAATCCATTTATCCTATTTCATGAATGGGTGGTGCTATGTATTGGCACTGTTAGTTGATTAAGTACATTGGGTCTCTGCCCACCCGTTTAATTATAACAGTCAGTCTTCATTGATACCACTTTCAAAGTATTAGAATAACAGCTCCGATTGATTGTCAATTGAACTAAATAAAAACTAGTATTGGACTCTGGCAGAGCAATACTCAATATTCCACAGTATATTAGTAACAAGTACATCTACAATGATCTGAAAATTAACACAGTTAAACAGGAAATTACGGAATACAGTAGGAAATACCAGAGAAGGTTGTCAACGCACAAAAACAAACAGGCTCTAAACCTGACAGGAGATGGTAGTCTCCAATACTGAAAAGACACAGTGTACCTAATCTTTCCTTTAAAATTGGCCACTCGAAGTAGGAATTCCTTGCATGCGATAGGGATGAGTGGAGGAAGGTGATAGCTGACGGTGGAGCAGCCCACGAAGAAGTCTGGTTTGAATCTCTGGCTGTAAAGCGAGCAAAAAGGCACAGGGACGAACAGGCTCGTGCACCAACCGACACATAGCACAAATGCCGTAAATGCGGCAGGCATTGCCACTCCCGAATTGGCTTATATACAGCCATGAACGTCGGTGTCTTAACCAATCAGATGCTGTTTGAAACATCTATTTAGAGGAAATAAGGCCCATGATGATGATGACCAACAAAAAAAAGAAACAAAAACAAAACAAAAAAGATTCAACAGCACAGAGTAAAAGATAAATTTTGAGCAAAAACGGATGAAAGTATCTACTTTTATCAGTGAAAAGAGTGCTTTATTTTATTGTTTTTAAAACAGATTGCTATGAAGCAGAAAGAAAAAAAAGTCTTAGTCTCTTCAAATAACACTAACCCTAAAGCCCTAAGTACGATTATGACTTGGTTCCTGTGACTTCGTATAGAAATTTCCATTTAATCAAAATGGAAGCAAATCGGCGCGTACGCCGCTGGCCGCAGTGACGTCACAAGTCCATTGTATGTAGATTTGTGACATGTTTCAATATATTTTTTCTAATTAGACATGCAAGGCGATTTGAAATGGTAATTGTGTAACAAATACCTATGATTTTATTGGATAATGTGGTTGCTGTTGCTAGATAGAATTGATTAGGAATGTATTTAATGGTATGAGAAATGTTGTTGTGATGTTTAATTTTAATATTCCAACTTCCATCTCTTCTTTTTTTAATCAATCAATCAATCACCTGGCTTGTTCCCTATTTGGGGTCGGTCAGCCTTCCTGATACTATTTCACCGCTCTTGGCGGTTTTGCGTTATTTCTAATTATTCTATTAATGTATGGGAACGCAGTTTTTTTTCGCGCTTTTTTGTTAGTCCCATAGAGTAAGTTATTCAATTTGATTAAAAAATCGACAGCACATTAAAAAGACCCTATCTGTAATTTTTTTTTATTTTATTTATTTATCTATAAAATAATGTGTATATGTATATGCTTGTAAAGGCAGCCTTTAGTGATACTTCCTTTGATTAATGTAACCTTTATCATAACCTACCTACCTACCTACCTTTTACCTATGTTACCTAATGTCATGCACAATAAATAATTTTATTTCATTTCATTTATACGATATACTTAATCATTGGCTGTTAGTAATCTTGTAACTTCTGAATGACTTGAACGATTGATGTCAGCTCTACTTGACTAATACGAAGGTGTTCCGTTGAGAGAAGATGCGGCCAGAAACTATATTCATATAATAAAACTATAGTCATATTCATACAATATATCAGCTTTGTCAAAAGGATATTCATAGCAAAAAAAAATGAAAATAACAATTTAATATAAAAGGGAAATTTAATTATTAACTCCACACAAAATCTCCAAAATACTAACTTTAAAGGTCATTGGGCGAAATCTGACCCAGCTAACAAAATTTTTCCTATAAAAACCAAATTGGTTTTGAAATGTTTAGTATTAACCCACATAAAATTTTATGTAGTTATTTATTTTTTAAACCATGGGAAAATGTACTAAATGTACTATAATACTAAAATGTATTAAATGTACGAAAATGTAAAAAAATGTATAAAAATATTCAATTTTTCTTTGTTAGTTTTTGGCCTGAATTATCTCTCTATCCGTTATCTACATTAATCTTCTTCTTATCGTGTGGACAGAGTCCTGGGTGTCAGAGTTTTCTCAGACCGCCTTACGGCCTCTGACGTGGTTTTTATGTAACGACTACTACCACCAGAGATAGTAGCCGGGCCCAATGGCTTAACGTGCCATCCGAAGCTCGGAATCATCTTTCTTTTCAGACAATCAGGTGATTCAGCCTGCAATGTCCTAACCAACTGGGAAAAAACGCACAAAGTGACATTTCACTAGGTGTCCCCCGTGGGAATCGAACCCACGACCTCCGTGTCGAGAACCATAACCATTAGACCACGGAGGCAGTGCTAGTCTACATTAATGCGACATATATATTCATGAACTAAAGACATTTATATAAACATCCTATACAATTTTTCTTCTGTAGGTCGTGGGTATTATAGGTTTCATACTAAGGTGCCCAGTGACCTTTCACATGTATGTCTCACTTTGCCTACTACTACGAAAGGGTTTTTCGAAACTCAGCCCCTAAAGGTGTGAAATGGAAGTGAGAGTTTATATAGGATTTCAGTAGCCAAGCAAGGGGAATCCATCTAGTATAAGTACATATGTTATTCACTTCTCTTAACATAGAGTAAATTATTCTATGAACAACAGATTAGCATAACACAGTAGTATAGTATCTGCATCATAAAGGTATAGTGAATAGATCCAAATAGATTCATTATATAGACCTTAATAAGTGCTTGTAATGGAAGGATCATGTTTATATGACTTCCTGATGCATACAATTTTAATAAATTACTCAGTATATTTTATCATACTGTTACGAGCGACGGGTTCCGGGATTGGAGTGAAACGCTGAGTCCAATTTTACAGAGTTTATTTGGGATACACTTACAAACGGTCCACCTCGCAGAGGTTCCCCTATACGGTTCACTTCACCGGGTCCTCCTCGCAGGGATTCCCCGTGCACCACTTACTGTCACTGTTCACAGTCCACTACGTCACGGCTATGACGTCACGACGTACGACACTATGACGTCACGCACTACACTGACACTATGACGTCACGTACTACACCGACACTATGACGTCACGCACTACACTGACACTAGTCTACTCACTGTTCCACTCTTAGCACTTTTCTCTTCACTAGTACTTTTCCACTTTTACTTTTCTTCCTTTTGTTTCGCACTGTTCACTGTTAAATCAAATACTGCCGCCAGTTGAAATTCGCCGCCTTTTTATATCCCGCAGAACATTCCGGAATCCCCTTTTTTCGATCTTCTTTTCTTTACTCGATTGTTTTCCTCCAGATAGTTCTAACCCCGCGTTCCTTTTTCGAAACCGATCGAAGACACGCCCACTTTTCTGGTTCTTTTCAAATATTCGTAATTTCGCCTCCTTTCTCGAAGTTCCTAGACACGTTCACCTTTTTGTCCCTTTTTAAATATTCCTTCTCTCTCTTCCTTCTAGAACATTTCTAAAAACACTAAAATCTAGAAATATTTTTTGGCGCGGATCGGATTCGAACCGTCACCCCCCAGCATGGGAGGCGGACCCTTAGACCGTAAGACCACGGCGATTGTTAATACACCCTCCGAATTTTTGAATGCCTTCTTACGTCTAACGCTTGACAGCGTTCGTGACACTGCCCCTCCCTTAGTTCTGCTCGTCCCGAGCATCATTAGTGCCGAAATATCGAGCTAATCGATCCACGTGCACTATCTTCAACGGGCTCCTTGGCGATCGTCGAATTCGATAGGTGACGTCATTTATCCTGGTCACTACCTCATACGGTCCTTCCCAACTTGCCTGCAACTTCGGACTCTTCCCTTTCCTTCGAACTGGATTATGCAGCCAAACTGATGTTCCTTCCTCAAACCCAGCATAGTTCGCTTTTCGGTCATATCGTGTCTTTGAACGGTCACTTGAGTTTTGACCTGCTTCTCGAAGTTGTTCATAAATGTCGACCATTTTCTCCCGCAGTTCGCTCACATAGTCACTGATACTCTTAGGAGTGCCTGGTGCGCATCCTGATAGCAAATCTGCTGGAAGTTTCAACTCTCTCCCGAAGTTTGCTATTGCTGGAGTTGCCGAAGTACTCTCATGAACAGCGGTTCGATAGGCCAACAGGAAAAGAGGTATGTACTCGTCCCAGTTATCTTGATGATTATCGACGACCTTCGCAAGATGCCGTTCCAAAGTTTGATTGAACCGCTCCACCATGCCGTCAGACTGCGGGTGATAAGGAGTAGTCCGGGTCTTATGGATTCCGAAAATTTTGCAAACTTCCTGGAACAACTGTGACTCAAAGTTCCTGCCTTGATCACTGTGCATTTCCAGCGGAACCCCAAACCGGCAGAAAACTTCATTCACCAACTTGGTAGCCACAGTGACCGCTTCCTGATTTGGAATGGCAAATACTTCTGGCCACTTTGTGAAATAATCCATTACCACAAGTATATACCGGTTCCCCGATTTAGTGACAGGAAATGGTCCCGCAACATCCAAAGCGATTCGCTCCCAAGGCGCCCCAACATTATAAATTTTCATTGCTGCCCTGCTCCTCGTATGAGGTCCCTTTACAGCTGCGCAGACTGTACACTTGCGGCACCAATCTTCCACATCGTCTCTGCAATGCAACCAGTAAAATCTTTCCTTTACTTTCTCCAAGGTTTTCTTTACACCCAAATGCCCTCCGGAAGTTCCATCATGAAAAACTCTCAGAATTTCTTTCACCTTAGCTTGCGGGACCACCAACTGCAGATACGAGTCTTTTCCATCCGATGTCTCCCATTTTCTACAGAGTAATCCGTTATGCATGATGAGGCTCTTCCACTGAGCCCAAAGTCCCTTCGTGACTGCCCCATACTTTGCCACTTCGCTCCACTGAGGCTTAGAACCATCACTCTTTAACCAGTTCAGGATTGGCCCGACTCCTGAGTCCTTTTCCTGTTCGCGTCGCATTGCCTCGTTTCCCCACTCATCGTTGATGGCATCAGTTCTAATTACCTTGAGTGAAACTGTTTCCTTCCCTTCTTGCTTGCTGCAATGCTTACAATCTTCTGGACATGGTCTTCTTGACAGTGCGTCTGCATTGGAGTGAACTCTTCCACTTCGATGCTCTACTTCAAAGTTGAATTCCTGTAGTTGCTCCAACCATCTTGCAACTTGACCTTCCGGGTTCTTAAATTGGAGTAACCATTTCAGCGCAGCGTGGTCTGTCCTGACTAAAAATTTACGTCCCAGCAGATACTTCTTGAAGTGTTGTACAGTCTTCACCACGGCCAATAATTCTCGTCTGGTAACACAGTAGTTCCTCTCAGGTCTAGATAATGACTTACTGAAGTAGGCTATTACAGTTTCCTTTTCACCATGTCGCTGCGAGAGCACACCTCCAATCCCGATGTTACTGGCGTCTGCGTCTACAACAAATTCACCCTGGACATCGGGATATCCAAGAATTGGTGCCTTACTCAGACGTTCCTTTAACTCCATAAAAGCCTCCTCACATTCTGAATCCCATGTGAACGTCCTCCTTTCTTCCGTAAGTCGATGTAGCGGCTTTGCGATGTCCGAAAACCCTTTCACGAAACGACGATAGTAAGAGCAGAGTCCAAGAAAAGCTCTAACTTGTGTCTTATCTTTTGGTGTTGGCCACTCCCTCACAGCAGCAGTTTTGGCAGGATCGGTCTCGACTCCTCTCTCAGAGATTACATGTCCAAGGTAATTGACCTGTCGTTTGAAGAAAGAACATTTTTTTGGACTCAATTTAAGATTGGCTCCACGTAGTCTCTCGAAGACTTTCTCCAACTTTTTCAGGTGGTCACCAAAGTCTCGCCCAACAATGATGATGTCGTCCAGGTAGACAAGACACGTGTCCCCCAGAATTCCAGCTAGGACATGTTCCATCAATCTCTCGAAAGTCGCAGGGGCGTTACTCAATCCAAATGGCATTACCTTGAACTGCCACAGACCTTTCCCGGTGGAAAACGCGGTTTTCTCCTTGTCTTTAGGGTCTACGTCCACTTGCCAGTACCCACTTTTCAGATCGAGCGTTGAAAACCATTTCATTCCATTCAAAGTGTCTAAGGTGTCGTCGATCCTTGGCAAGGGGTAGCTGTCTTTCTTCGTTACTTCATTCAGCTGCCGATAATCCACACAAAATCTCGTTGAGCCATCCTTTTTCTTGACGAGAACTACAGGTGAACACCAGGGACTTGATGAAGGTTCGATGATGTTATTCCTTCTCATGTCCTCTATCATTCCCTCCACTTCCTTCTCACGAGCAAACGGAATGCGCCTAGGTCGTTGCTTGATTGGCGCTACATCTCCCGTATTAATCGTGTGCCTCACCAAGTCCGTTCTACCAATATCTGCGTCGTTCTGGGAGAACAGGTCTGAAAAACGCCGCAGCAAGTTCTTCGCTTTCACAGCCTGTAGCTTAGTCAGGTCCTTGCTGGAGTCTTCCATAACTTTGGATACTACATCCTCCTCAGCCTTATGTTTCCTAGGAGGATTTTCCACACATTGTCGCAACCATAAAACTTCCTCACAGTGACCAACAACCTCCCCCTTCTCAATCGTCAGGTCCACATCTCCAACGTTAAGTATCGGGATTGAGGTAGATGAAACTGATCCAACAACTGTCCTTGCCGGAATCCAAGAAGTTTCAGTTTTAACTTTCTCTATCACAGCACATCTCCGTGGTAATCTCCCATCGTTACTCTTGGGCAAAACGACAGGTACCAAGGTCTGTGATCTAGGTTTGAGAACTGTTCTTCTCACACAGTAGACCTTTCCCGACGATCCACCTTTCATCGGAACCTCCTCTGTGTTACACCGTAGCACTCCGTTTTTCATGTCTATACTGCACTGGTGATTTTGTAAGAAATCTAAGCCAATGATGCAATCGTCCACTATTTCAGCTACAATCACCTCATGTTTGAAAGGAGTTTCCCCGATCTTAATTGAAACTCCCAACTCCCCGTTGACAGGTATGCACTGGCCGGTAGCTGTTGTTAACTGCAGGTTGGTTTGTTGCAGAAGTCGTTTCTGATAACTTTCCATCTCGTTTATCAGTCGAGTATTGATCACTGTTCTCGAAGCTCCGGTATCCAAAGTTAGTTGACAGACTCTACCATTGACCTCTCCTTCGACTAACAGACTATTTCCGTCTGATGTCTGTTTGACTCTTATGGTTGGGGTTGCAACATAACCGGCCAGCGCCCACCCCGCAGCCCTGGCTGGTTTTAGTTTTCCTGCTGCTCATCAGTCGAGACTCCTATATCCCGACGACCTGTGCGCTTCGGGCAGGAGCTGCGAATATGGCCTCGTTCACCACACTCGTAGCACACAAAACCGACGCTTCGATTCCTTGGCGGTGAGGCTCTAGTCACAAAAATCTCCCTGAGGCGAGCGGAACGAGAATCTTGTCGTACGGCCTCCACCTCCAATGCATGGGCAACAGCGTCCCTGAGAGTGCTATGGTGCCCAAGTCGCACGGCAGCTCGCACCTCCGGGTCCCGTATCCCATCCGTAAAGGCCTGCAGGAGCATGTCATCGATGGCTGCTGGTGATGACTGAAAAGCCTTTCGTACGAGCTTCTCCACTTCCACAGACCATTGTTGCAGACTCTCGTTAGCATGTTGGTTACGTTCCTTCAATCGCGCCCGATACATGTGTTCGAGATGCCCGTCGCCGAATCTAGCCTCCAGAGCTCCGAAAAGCTTGTCGAACGTCAAATTTTCACCAGCACCAACAGCTTCCAGCACAGTGAGAGCCTGTCCCTGGAGTGCTAATGTCAACGCAGACTGCGCCTCTTCTTTGCCCCAGCCGTTAACTTTCATCGCTGTCTCAAATTGTAGCTTGAAGGCGGGCCATGACGTCAGTCCATCGTAAACCGGAGTCTTGACACCTTTCGGTTGAATGGGTGAGTCAAAAACAGCAGCGACACGACTATGAGATCTGCTCTGCTCAACCTCTCGCCGGATCTTGGCGAACTCACCCTCTACACGATCCAGCCTCCCTCCGAACTCACCCTTCACATGATCCAACCTCCCTTCGAGCTCTCCCTTCACACGATCCAACCTCCCTTCTACGGCTTCGACTCTCTCCACTGCCTGTTGCAAGCCTTTCGTAATATCTTTATGAAGCGCTTCCTGCATTGTGCGCATTTGGTCTTCCTGCCGGCGTGCCTGTTCTTCCTGGCGTAGAACCTGTTCCTTCATCATGCGAGCCTGTTCCTCCTGGCGGCGAGCTTGCTCTTCTTTCATTGCGCGCAGTTCGTGAACCTGTTCCTCCTGCCGGCGAGCCTGCGCCTCCTGGCAGCGAGCCTGCTCCTCTTTCAGTGCGCGCAGCTGTTCCTCCATCATACGCTGAATTTGACAGAGGAAATTTCCTGGGTCCTGCTCCGGAGTGCGCTGCACTTCACCCCCCTCAGGTCTTCTCTCCGGGGTTCGCTGCACCTCAGTTACAGGGGCCGCACCTTCCTGCCGCGCTTCCAACATAGCCCGGGTGGTGACTCCCTTTAACTCTTTTGGCACCAGCGGCATCTTACTCCAATCCCACTTCTGACACCAAATGTTACGAGCGACGGGTTCCGGGATTGGAGTGAAACGCTGAGTCCAATTTTACAGAGTTTATTTGGGATACACTTACAAACGGTCCACCTCGCAGAGGTTCCCCTATACGGTTCACTTCACCGGGTCCTCCTCGCAGGGATTCCCCGTGCACCACTTACTGTCACTGTTCACAGTCCACTACGTCACGGCTATGACGTCACGACGTACGACACTATGACGTCACGCACTACACTGACACTATGACGTCACGTACTACACCGACACTATGACGTCACGCACTACACTGACACTAGTCTACTCACTGTTCCACTCTTAGCACTTTTCTCTTCACTAGTACTTTTCCACTTTTACTTTTCTTCCTTTTGTTTCGCACTGTTCACTGTTAAATCAAATACTGCCGCCAGTTGAAATTCGCCGCCTTTTTATATCCCGCAGAACATTCCGGAATCCCCTTTTTTCGATCTTCTTTTCTTTACTCGATTGTTTTCCTCCAGATAGTTCTAACCCCGCGTTCCTTTTTCGAAACCGATCGAAGACACGCCCACTTTTCTGGTTCTTTTCAAATATTCGTAATTTCGCCTCCTTTCTCGAAGTTCCTAGACACGTTCACCTTTTTGTCCCTTTTTAAATATTCCTTCTCTCTCTTCCTTCTAGAACATTTCTAAAAACACTAAAATCTAGAAATATTTTTTGGCGCGGATCGGATTCGAACCGTCACCCCCCAGCATGGGAGGCGGACCCTTAGACCGTAAGACCACGGCGATTGTTAATACACCCTCCGAATTTTTGAATGCCTTCTTACGTCTAACGCTTGACAGCGTTCGTGACAATACTTATACTTTAATACACTGTGTGGTTTTTTACTTTGGATATTTCGTTTTTGGTTGATTTCGTATATGTACAGGGTTTTAGGGTAAGCAGTTGCATTACTTTAGAGTTCAAAAACATTTGGGTCGGTTTATAGTTTTGTATGAAACAGGTAAATTTTGTGTTTCTAAGAAGATTTTTGAATAAATGAGTAGCTAGTTTCAAATGAGGGCAATATTATCTTATGATATTTTTGGTATAAACCATAGGGGTGTCACCCTATGTAAACAACCCACTTGCTTTTTATTGCTTAGCCACTGATGATAAATACGACATTCGAAACATATTTTTTTAGGTACTAAGATCCGTAAAAGTTAACTTTAATCTACTGCCGTTAACGATTCTAAACTCTAGATCTTATCTAATCTATCTGAACTATTTAAATACCCGTAGCAATACTTTACAGCGAGATTACGGCGTACATTTTTGAAAATGTTTGTTTGTAGGTTATGTTTTTATTATTGTAATATTATTGTTTAAAGCCAGAGTTATTTCATCCGGGCCAACTTAAGTACTTAATCAGTTCATAGTTATTATGTTTGTATAAACAAATTATAAGAATAGCGATTAAAATCAGTGATAATCGATCATAAATCCGAAGATTATCAGTCTATAAGTTAAACTTACCTTCCGCGTCGGATTTCAATTCTTCCTTCCCCATTATGACGACAAAACTAAAACACACTTTAGCACATTCGAATAAACCTGAAATTTGTACTGAAATATAATATTTTTGCGCAAAAAAGTGAAATTCTCAGTGTTTTGGTTCAACTTGTTTGACATTGACAGTGACGTTGACAATTCTTCTCAACGTTGCCACCACTGGAATTTGGTGTTGCCAGAATACGTTTCTTAAATCCTACCAAAAAATTTAGCTTATTAGGTTGGCAGCACTGTGAAATGTGCTTATGTTGCACGAAAGTTTCCTTATTTGGTTTGCAAACAAAGTCCGACCTATGTTTTTTTAGTATGGCGTTGTCTCTTTCTCTCATCATGATTGACATCAAATAAGGGAAATTTAAAATAATTGCGCCAATCTTTTCTTTTCGTGTAAATTTTGTGGATTTCGTTTTGTTTGAAATGCATTTTCGATAAATTAGGAAAAGCAAAGAGAATATAATCACTACGTAGGAAAAGTACGTTCCTATTTCATTATATTCATAAGAAAAACATTACTTAAAAATGTACGGATCATTCTTACGCCGACATTATTGCAAGTAAATAATTATATTTAACGCATTCCTTCTTTCTTTACAGATGCACCCGAGGATGCGGTTGCAAAGTGCATCGTGACTTTAATTTTGGAGAAATCGCAAGAAAAATAACCAAAGATGTCGAATACCGTGGAGAACGGTATTGGCGATGACGCACGGTACTTATTTTGTTTTATTTTAATTTTAATTTAAGGTTTTTGAAGTATTAGTGATGTAGGGAGTAGAGAAGCATTTTGGTAAGATATACTGGGTAGACCCACCACTTCCTGATAAGTGTCAGATAGCCTATGCAGCAGATAAATAGACCGGAATCCTATCTAATTCTTTTTCCATATAATTATCTGTTAGATATGCTGTCTGAAACTTATCAGCAAGTGGTGAAACAGGCCCTTAGTTTAGTATCTCCAAGTACATGTGTATTGGGAGCTGAGAGTGCTGTAGGTTTGCCTTTACCACCATTACCAGGGTTACCATTACCATTATACAGGGTGTAAGGAAAAGTATAATTAACCTTTAAACCACAACTACCCATCAAATTTAACAACTTTTACTATGGGAGCATATCTGTCAGTACAAAAAATTCTACTCTTTCATACATTTGAGTCATGTAGTTGCTCCCGTAGTAAAAGTTGTTCAGTTTGATGGGTAGAGTATGTGATTTAAAGGTTAATGATACTTTTCTTTACACCCTGTTTACATATTAGAGAGGTATGATTGAGGTAAGTAAACAGTGTAGCAAGAAACTATAGAAGTACAGTCAGCATCAAAAGGAGATTTGCAACTCAGAACCAAATAAATCTACATATTCAAAGTTACTATACATGTGTGAAAGCTGTATAATTTAATGATCTGAATCTCCTCTTAAATAAAATACAATAATGTTTTAACATGCCACTTTTCTTAATGTCCATACTGAATTTTTAAACCAGATTGTTTTTTTTTTGGGGTCGACCCACAACTGACCACCCCGTTGCTGTAGGGCTAGCATGCTACGCACGACAAAGCGACCAAATGTGAAAACCGTAATACTTGCGTAACCGTAATAATAAAAATCACACTCCTGAAGTATGATTTTTGAAAGTCAAATCAGCAGTAGAAAGATGCATATCTCCATAGTAATTTTGACATTGTCAACATGAACTCAGCGAATGAGATTCAAAAATCACACTCCTGACCCTTACAAAGACAGAGGCACATCTTGATTGTTTTATTTTGTCGGGGGTGACTTGCTAGGTCCACTGAGGAAAGGTCTATTTATTCTTTATAAAAGCAATGTGTACAAAAAAAGAGGTAAACAAAAAGAATCAAAATCACTCATAAGTTATTTTAAAATAGGGTTGTACATTTAATATTAAACTTGAAAAATTAATATAGATTTTTCTTACAGTAAATGTTTAAATAAGAGAGCAAACACACAAAATATCCTGAGTAGCCCGGTACTAACACGGTTTTGTAAGTCGCTATGAATGGCATTCGCAAATTCTTTAATATTTCACTACTTCAAAATTGTTTGACGCATGGCACTTGAAAAATATTCTTAAGCCATTCGCACAATCATTTTATTTTGTCATGTTTGAACGTTAGCATGGCACTTAACTCAATGTTAAAAATTTATATTTGGCATGAAATAGATAATTAGTTTTATATTTCACCAAATAATTCTGATCATACCATTAAAACACAACATAGCACAAAAAAAATCCTGTTTTCATATTTTCTGCTCATTCCATTCATGCATTTTAGATTTGTGCAAATTGTACTTGCATTCAAATCTTTAATTCATTTTCAGTTATTTTCTAAATAATTTCTTGTTTTTAATAGTTTTATAGGCAGGCATTCAAAATATTTCATCATAATATTTGCACTTGAATGAATATTATTTACATGCAATGTTTTTATAAATACTTATTTTTGTTATTTTCTGCATGTATTTGGCTGGTATATTCTTTTATAAATGTTACAAATTTTAAATGAATTAACAACATTCTGTGTAAAGTTGACAATAAATGTTTAACACTCTACAGCAATGAAAACGGGTCACCTTAGGTCACCAACAACATAAATATTAATATCTCGGAATCTAAGAATGATAGCTTATTCAAATAAAAAGTATTTTATGTAGTAGTTTTTAATGTTAAAAAAGAACTGACCACTTTTAAAGCTAGTAAAGTTATAAACAATGTTTTTATCCATCCCTAAAATGATAAAAGGATAACGTTTACATTACTGTCATTGTTAACATTTGTAAAGAGAAATACCAGCTATTTATTAATTTCTATTGTTGTATTCTTACAGCATGTTTTTTTCAGCCAACTAACTGCTGCCGGGCACCTGCAGGCTTATAATGTGTGTTTTGTTCTCTTTTCCAGCGGAACTACCTATTTCTTTTCCAGAAGTAGGTCGAGCGCGTCGCTATGGCAACGGATAAGATTATTTCTCTCTATTTATTGGAAGTCTTTGCTAGTCGTTCTGACGCCACTTGTATTGCTGCCTATACCGATTTTATATCAGGAACCGGTAAGATAAATTATGTTTTTTATTTATTAACTAGCTGTTACTCGCGGCTTCGTCTGCATTGGATTTTATGCCTGTGTCCATCCTTAAGGTTCCAACTATCCTTATACGAAATTTCATCAAAATCTATTCAGCGGTTTAGCCATGAAAGCCATAAACGCTAAAGTCTCGCGTTTATAATTTTTGCATTTGCTTTACTGAGTGAGTGCAAACGAAAAAGAAATACGCATTTGCTTAACATTGGTAACTGCCGAGGTAACCAGAGGGCAATAGAGGGGTGAAGTAAAAAGCTGGTGGGAGGCAGGGAGTGTCCGTTCTGTGTGTAGTAATAGATACTCTTTCTTATACTGTGACGGTAAAGTGATAATATTCGGAACTGAGAGATGGTTGCTCATGCTCACTGAAGGTCAAGTCTATAAAGGCTGAAAAAAAGGGCAATGGAGAGGGCTATGCTCGGAGTTTCCCTGCGAGATCGAATCATAAATGAATAGAATCACTGAAGAACCAGAGTAGCTGATAATTTCAAAACAGATATTCAATAAAAACTACACGAATTTACAAAAGACTAATTTAGGATTTAAGTACAACAGCGAAGTCCTTTGTCTGCCGATAAACTGTTATCACATTTTAGCAGAATGTATTGTAATCAAACTTCTTTGTACAATTTTTGAATAATTAAATAAAATAAAAATGCAAATATTCCAGAAATTCCGATGCATGTACGTCGTCCTAATCATGGCGACGTACTGGGTGCTAGAACTGCTACCGCTTCCAGTAACCTCCATGCTCCCAATTGTGTTGTTCCCAACGATGGGCATCCTGGACTCCGATAGTACGTGCGCCTCTTACATGAAGGAGACCAACATGATGTTCATGGGTGGGCTGATGATCGCTGCTGGGGTGCAGCACTCGAGGTTGCCGCGTAGGGTCGCGCTCTGGACTGTTCAGGTCATCGGATGCTCGCATCGGAGGTAGGTGGTTTAACTCCCGACGCAAAAATAGGAGCGATAATCAGAGTCCGGAATTTTGGTAGCACTTTTAATATGTCAAAGGGATTGCACGTTTATCGACTTCCGATTATGTCAATATATTAAATTAAAATCACAAAACAGTACATCAAGGAATCTTCTTCTTTATAAATAAGCTCTGGGTATTTTACTAACCATTTCTCTATCGTATCTTTCTTAATACGAGACATTTTCGATATTAGATACCTAATGAAACACATTTTAAGATACCAAATGATTGACATTATGTTGACATAGATGTTTAAAACAGTAATCAAAAGGTTAATATCAATGCCAGTATCAATAATAATAAGGACCTAACCATAGGACCTAACAATCTGTTTGAGATTTAATATATCGACGCAATCGGAAGTCGATAAACGTGCAATCCCTTTGACATATTAAAAGTGCTACCAAAATTCCGGACTCTGATAATAGTTTGACTAGTCGAGATGCTAGATGATGCTATGCTTATGAAAATCGGTTCAGTAGTTTTCAAGATAATCAGTTTTATCGATTAAAACTTAGCTTAGTGATACATGCTACCCTAGGACGATTGTGCTACCACGTTATCCCGTGCTCTTTTCTCGCTCTCTTACGCTTCGAGTGAAAGAGAGATAAGGTGCGACTTTGCTGTTCATGGTATATCCTGCTGATATCATAAAGATTCGCTGCCATGGCAGCGCAGCGTGATATAGCGCTGTCGGCTCTTTTTCTATTTGCGCGGAAACGAACGAGATAAAAGGCGCGATATAGCCTTATTGCGTGCATCATGCTGCGGCTGCTGATGTTCTAATATATGTGGCGCTTTTTAATATTCACATAAAGTAAAGAGAGGTACTTAATAGAGACCTAGTATCAAAAGCAATTACTCATTTATTATGATTACATTATTTATGGCCTATAATTAACCCATGGCCCTTAATTTATTATTTTATTAGATTTTTTCACATTATATATTTTTTACATAATTTCTTTCAGGTTGAACTTCGGTCTAACGTTCGTGACGATGTTTATATCGATGTGGGTGTCGAACGCGGCCGCTACCACTATGATGGTACCCATCGTCGAGGCCATATTAGAAGTTTTAGAACAGGTAATTTATCTTTCTAATTAAGCTTGTTCCACCATCGATCATAAAGTTACGTTTAAACGCTTGCGCAAGCCTAGACAAGTCTGCTGTACATCGACTTGTCTGTAAAGCTATTGTTACTAGCTTACTTTATAAAAACGTCCATGTACAACGGGCTTGCCTAAGCTCTTGCAAGTGGCAAGCGTGTAAACGTACCATAAGGTCTGATACCAAACGCAAGCCGATTTTTCAAAAAAAATAAAATTTCGTTCTTAATATGCTGAGGGTTTTTAAAGAGGATGATCAGATCATCAAACTAAACAACATTTTCTATAGAATCTACGTAGTTTTTGTCGAAATTTCGATTGGTCCAATAGAGAAATTGAACGGTTCAAACTGAACAGTTTGTTGGTCTGATCATCCTCTTGAAAACCGTCAACATATTAAGTTGGACCCTGAATTTGTAGTAATTTTTTTTAGATTACGCATCAGTTCGGTGTCCGTCAGTCTTTTACAAGCAATTTATTCAGAAACTTAACAGATGTGAAATTGAAAAAGATTTTGAGGTGTGAAATCGAAAAGAATCATCAAACTAAAAACCATTAAAATCGCTCATAGATATATATTAGAATTGTTTACTTACGAATAATTTTATTTTAATTCTCTTTCGAAAATAATTGACAAAATGTGTTACAATTTCAGCAAGGGTTAGGAGATGTATACATAAACAGAAAGAAGCCTGCTCTCACGGAGAATGGTAAAGACGCCAAGCCTGTCGAGAAGAACACGGAAGAAGAGTGAGTAAATCCCTCTTTTTAACTTATGTTAGGCATCGCCAGTCAGTGGCCTAAGGGGGGGGGGGGCCAATACGAAACAAAGATTCTAGATACGGGAGGGAGGAAGGCAGCTGCCGCTGAATTTTTTTTGCATGATATGGTCTCAACCACACCCTGTTAAATATTACTAGGGTGTTTCGTTACCCGTACAAAGAAAGCGCGCGAATGTGCAGCTACGGCATATTTCTTAACCTTCCGCCCCGCTCTACTGCCGTGGGAACTTCTCAGTTAAATTGACCTGCAATGATGATTCTTGTTCCAGGCCACCTCTACCGAGCGACATAACGGTCTGCTACTACCTAAGCATCGCCTACGCGTCCACACTCGGGGGCTGCGGCACTCTCGTCGGGACAGCCACCAACTCCGCCTTCAAAGGGATATTTGACTCGTAAGTACTTGCGATACGATTATGTTTACCTGGAACAAACTATTCAGTAAGGTAGCAATTTCGAGAAAGAGGTCAACTGTCGAATCCAACACAGCGTTTGGAAAGCTACGCAATATCTTCCAGCCCAAAATACTTTGGTGTCTGAAGACGAATGTCCGCCCAAAGTTTAGATCCATAGTCTCTGCCTATCCTTCTGGTAAAAAGGCGTGGGTTTATGTATGTAGGCCAGGATAAAGACCCTGCAGTGGGATCCTATCCTACACTAGATTTTTTGTAAATGAATGTACTGTTATTGTTCACAGCGAGTTCCCAGAGATCTCGAACGCGGTGGACTTCTTCTGGTTCATGGCGTACAGTACACCACCCATGTTGATCATGCAGCTGCTTGTGTGGATCGCCCTGCAGATCACCTTCATGGGCATGTTCAGGTTTGTTTATAGTTTGGTTTACTTCGCATGCTTGAAATTTGTTTCAATGAGGCGTTTTAAGTTTAAGAAATTCAAAAGTGTGCACCTATGTACGCAGGTAAGAAGTTATACTTCTTTGTTTTGAATAAAATCGGCGTATGCAATTTCTGTCACATGTTAAATCATGAGCACCAAAACCCAACACGACCGGTAACACAATCATATCCATGTTGCGTCGCCGTAATACTCGAGGACAGCCTACTCCGTTTTCTTCTGGTGTCTACAGACGCTACCGGTACGTCTCTGGCCGGTTCTCACCTATTTAGTTCCAGCAACGCCCATTGCCGAGGTTCGTACCCCTAAGGCACAGTACACGACACTCCCTACCTCCCACCAACTCACCCCTATCGCCCTCCAGTTACCCGGCAGTTACCAAAGAACAAGACTTAAGGTTCTATTTCTTTGGTTTCGCATGTGCTGACGTCATCTTGTCAGTGTCTGTTTTTTGTTAGCAGTGTCCGGGGTGTGCCTTAGGGGTCCCGTTGGACAGGTTGCTAGTTCATTCACTGGTTCGGTAGACCTACCAGGGCGCTTTGCCGGCACTAGACCACAGTAATAAGCAGTTACCACTCCCTTAGCTGTATTTGTCAGTTTCGAAAAAGAAAGAAAAAAAGAAGAAGAATAAAATTAGCACAAGAAACCCCACTTTTCTGTACTTTATCTTTAAATATTGTAGCATGTCAAATGCGTATGCAGGCCAAGGAGTGAAGCGGCTAAGAAGGTGGCGGCGGCCAGCTCGGGCTCCCAGAACACCATGAAGGTCATCAACGAGCAGTACAGGCGTCTAGGACCAGCTAGCTTCCACGAAAAGGTAAATAAACATTAAATAGACCAGCGAAGCATGGCAGCGTAATACAGCCCTTTCGCGCCTTAGCTCTCTATTTGTGCGAGAAACGTGATAAAAGGCGCGATATTACCTTATTTCGCGCTGTCATCCTGCTGGTGCAGTTTGTGTCAAGGAAACTAGAACTTGGCATAGTTATAGCAATAATTGGCCCAATTACTTAAAACCTTCATTCCTATTGGGGTCAGAAGGGGTTAAACAACATAAAAGTTTTAGTATTTTACAAAAATGGGAGACTAAATTATACAACGTGTTAATGAATTAGCGCAAAACCTCATGCACCCCAACTGATTTATAACAAAATAATTAGATTGAAATAATAATTTCATGATTTTGATAGTTAAAATTTAAAGTTATTCGCATTTTAAGTTTTGAGACAAAACTGTTTTGTTATCATTTCAGCAATGAATGAAAGCGCTAACGTACTCATGGATACATTTTAATAATCTTGTTTTGTTAGTAAGTAGGGTGAGTGTGCCCGTGGGGTGGGGTTGACATCGGGTTCAGTAAATTTTAAATTTTACAAACAAATTATTTAATATTTTGAAAAAAATTACTTATGTTGAAACCATGATAATTCGATTCTGCTCTCAAATCTAAACAAACTACTTTCTAGTCAAAAAACTGTTTTTCCTACCAACTGTATGTTTTTAAAACCACGTAAAAATTACTGGTAGTACGAAACACTAAATGCCAGAGTCCCTTTGCCGGTATTTTTTTCTACGTTCTGTCTTCTATGATAATTAGAAATGTAAAAACAAATGTGAATTGTGTCGTTTCAGGCTTCAGGTTGCCTGTTCATCTTGGCCGTGTTCATGTACATCTTCAGGAAGCCTGGCTTCATGCCCGGCTGGGCTGACGTCATGACTACCATGTTAGTACCATTCACTTACGAGTATTTACAACATCATCTCCCCTGCCCTTATCACATTACTTGGGGTCGGTGCAATATGTTGTCTTCCTTCATCTCTTTTAGCCGCTTTTTTTTATATCATCAAACAGAACAACTTTGACTATGGGACCAACACTGATATCCCGAAAAAATCTGCTTTTCCATACATTTGTGTCGAACAGAATTTTTTATAGCAATCACATTTTTTTCTCGTTTTTTTTATTGGGACCATAGTGAAAGTTGTTCAGTTTGATGGTCTGAAGGATGTCTGAAGGACTCATTTAAGTGTAACGCATTTTCTTTTACACTCAGTATTAAGAGGGTACTGAGCCTATTGTGCTGCCCTCCAATCATATTTTTTTATTTCTTAACAAACAAAATTTCCAAAAAACAAGAATGTCACATTGTAGTCCTGATTGGTTTTCAATTTATCGAAACATTAAGGATCTTTATGTTTTTTGTTTGTAGATTTATTATCGTTATAACTACAACCATTATAGAAACAAATTCGCAGTGAGCCGATAAATTATTGACAATCAGCCATGACTACAATATGACATTCTTTTGGAAATATTGTTTAATTGATTAGAAATATAAAAATACGATTGGGGGCAGCATAACAGGCTCGGTACCATCTTCAGGCGAAGCCAGGGATCTATCTTCTGTGTTTTTTAGTCATAGACACTACTTGCGAACTTTTTCTAAGACTAGACATTACGTATAATTTGTAACATGTGATGTATTTTGCAGGAAGGTGAAGGACGGAGTGGTGTCGATGTTCATAATCGTGTTGATGTTCATACTGCCCATGAGCGTTGACTTTATCAAGTTCTTCTCTTCTGCTTCCTCGTGTAAGTACCTTATTATCTTCTCTTTTATTAAAGTCTGACCACCCCCGAGAAAACGATAAAAATAGAGATTCCATCTTTGTTATTTTTACGTATTCCAAAAAGAGCGCGCATGACGTTTTTCTCGTTTTGTCGCTATGTCGTGGGTGGCATGTCTGCCGTACTGATTTTAAAGAAAAGAGAGAGTGTATCAAACTCAAAATATTTTATTCAAAAGAATATATCACATAGATAACTTTCGGACGTAATTTTTTTAATCTACCACCGCTTCGGAAGGTGGTCCATTGCAGAGAAGATGCGGCCAGAAACTACACATAAAAAAATCATCTACACAGAAAACACACATCTTTTAAACAAATTCTTTTAGGGTTCAGATACATTGACGGACGGCGAGCGATGGCGGGTCCATACAAAAAGTTAATATGGGACGGACATAGCCGTCGACGCTGCGAACGGCGCCGAACGCGTTCCCATACTAATCTTGGCTTTTTGTATAGGCCCGCCGTCGTTCGCAGTCGGTCAATTTGTCTCAACCCTTATCGTGTACTCTAACCCATTTTCAAATTAGTTTCAGGTTTTTTTAAATCCTAACCACATATCCCTAATATTATAAGTTTGTCTGTTATGCTTTCACGCGAAAACTACTTAACCGATCATCATGAAACTTTGTACACATATTCTTGGAGGTATTAGAAGTGACATAGGATACTTGGGGTTTCCAAATTCCACGCGGACGAAGTCGCGGGCAAAAGCTAGTACAATATACAAATGCTGTAGTTTGGTCCTTCAAGCCGGATTTAAAGAAACAAGAGTAGATTTTTTCATAATTATGTTTTTGTGTAAAATGAAGAATCTATGAATCTATTTAGACATGTGTGAGAGGGTTTAGTGTAAATTTTTTCTGTTCTTAAATGTTTTATTCTGGTTTCAGATGAGGAACTGGTGGCCTCGAAGCCGTCCCCGGGTATAGTGACGTGGAATGTACTGAAGGAGAAGGTGCCATGGGGTCTCCTCTTCTTGCTGGGTCAGTATCTCTAAGGAAAAACGTTGTTAGCTTATACTGCGATAAGTAATGAGGATCAACGAGGGTTTTATTTTGATTGTAGGGTCCAACTTGATATGATGATGGGAGGAGAAGGATCAGACTATCAAACTGAATAACTTTCTCTATGAAAAAATCAGCTGTCGATCAAAATGTATGGGACATTTTGGTCGATAAGGACTGCAGTTATAAAACTGCGATCCTGCAAGAAAAAATCAGCTGTTCCATGTAAATGGAACAGCTAATTTTTTCTTGCGATATCGACCTTGGTCCCATGGAGAAAGTTGTTCACTATGATGGTCTGATTATCCCTTTAAAAAATCGTCAGCATATTAAGAAGGACCATACAACAGAGTGAAATTAATATCATTAGCATCCTTTTGAACTAAGAGTGTATCCATCAAACTGAACAACTTATACTATGGAAGCAAACAGATCGGAGCAATTAAAATATCCGCTGTTCCATACTAAACTGCAATGCCTACTCGACTCAAATGTATGCAACAGCTGAATTTTTGCTTCGATCGGTTTGCTCCTATATCAATTTCACCTTGTACAAGGTGTTAGGGTAAACGGTTGCATTACTTTCAAGGGGTGATTGTACCCATGATATTAAACAACTTTCCCTAAGAAACCTGTAAGAAATTGTAAATAAATTTTTTTTTTACTTTCCTTACTAAACAAATTCAGCTGATCGTTTGTATGAAAAGCCGAAAAAAAAAATCATATTTCCTATAGGTTTCTTAGGGAAAGATGTTCAATATCATGGGTACAATCACCTCTTATTGCATTGCAACTGTTTACCCTAACACCCTGAATATCGATTATAATAAAAAGTCTTCTTTCAGGCGGAGGCTTCGCCCTAGCAGAAGGTTCGAAGGTGACAGGGCTGTCAGGCATGATCGGTTCATCTCTGAACGGGCTGGACGGGCTCCCGCACTGGCTGGTGCTGCTGGTGGTGGTGCTGGTCACGCAGTTCATCACCGAGTTCACCTCCAACGTCGCCATCGCCAACCTCATACTGCCCGTGCTCGCCAACATGGTATGTGTCCTCACACACACTTATGTTCATCACTTGATTACGTTATACAGGAGCTGGATCTAAAAAAACGCATTGATTAAAGAGACTAGTAATAGGCAACCGTCACTCGGCCGTAGGCCGTTTCTACCAGGCCCTGTACCCGCACTTTCGATGTCCACTATATCGCCACTGTGTCGGTCCGCACTTCATTGGAATAGAGTTGACATTGGAACGAAAACATTCAAGCAATTGCGAAGTTCGAATGTGCGGGTAGACCCACTTGTAGAAACTATTGATCGACGTCGACAACTCCATTCTACCATCGATCTAGCATCGATCGACGATCGATCGATTGGTCTGGGCCTCTTCCCGCACATTCGAACTTTGCAATTACGTGAACATTTTCGTTCCAACAATGTCAACTCTATTCCAATGAAGTGCTGACCGAAACAGTGGCGATATAGCGAACTTCGAAAGTGCGGGTACAGGGCCTGGTAGAAACTATCGATCGACGTCGACTAATCCATTCTACCATCGATCGACGATCGATCGATTGGTCTGGTCGCTTAGATTTGTCCTTCGAGCGGAAGGAGCAGGGCACAGGAGTGCGATTTTTTAATCTCATTCGCTGAGTTCAGCAGTTGAAAATGTCAAAATTAGTGTGGAGGTACGCATCTTTCTACTGCTGATTTGACTTTCAAAAATCATACTTCAGGATTGCAATTTTTGAAACTCAAATCCGCTGCAGAAAGATGCGTATCTCCATAGTAATTTTGACATTTTCAACTGCTGAACTCAGCGAATGAGATTCAAAAATCCCACTTCAGGTCACTTTACAGATGTCTGACCATAACTATAACGATGTGATGTTGTCCGCAGGCGCGCACGCTGCACATAGACCCGCGCTACCTGATGATCCCGGCGACGCTCGCCTGCTCCATGGCGTTCCACATGCCCGTGGGAACTCCACCCAACGCCATCGTGGCAGGAGTCGCTCACATACCCACGGCTAAGATGGTGAGTCATTTATACGTTTTGTTTTAAAACACTTTTCAAAATATACAATTATACATATAGGGTCCTTCTTAATATGCTGACACTATTTAAGGGGATGATTAGACCATCAAACTGAACAACTTTCACTATGGGACAAACATCGAAATCATGAAAAAAAAAACAGCTGTTCGATACAAAATTGCAAACCTACTCGAGCCAAATGTATGGGACAGCAGTTTTTATTCGATATTTCGATGTTGGTCCCATACCGAAAGTTGTTCAGTTTGATGATCATTAGCTTAAAAAGTGTCAGCATATTAAGAAGGACCCTATATACAGGCTGTTAGGGTAGACAGTTGCATTACTTTAAGGTGTGATTATACCCATGATACTGAACAACTACTACTGAATCAAATTAAAGATTAAAAAATTAAGTTTCGGACGGGATTCGAACCCGCATTCTTCCAAGTGCGTTATCCAATTTCGCCACCGAGCCAACTGCTTAGAGACCGACATTACAACTGGAATGCACAACACAACACAACATGGCTGTAACATGTTTAAAAATCAATAATATTTGAAACTACTACTGTATAACGATTTCTCACTTTCAATTTTTAACCACCAGGCTGTCGGCGGAATCGGACCTAAAATAATCACCACCCTGATCGTCTGGGGCGCATACCCCACGTGGGGTTCCCTCATCTTCTACCCGGACGCGGTGCAACCCCTTTGGGACTCCATGTCCACCGTCAAACCAGACACCGTCACACCTCTCCTGGCCGCAGCAGTCCAAAACCTAACCCTGGCCTGCAATGTCAACCCCAACGCGTTAGATACCGTAAGGAGATTTAATTGTACCCTCCCAAAAGCTTCCCACGTAAGTAATACCACCATGTTGACTGATTTGGCTTTAGGAAAGTTTTCCTGCAATTATTTCCCATTTATTAAGAGCTAAGTGTGTTATGTTGTGTGTTTTGATGAATTTTTTAGGTGACCAAAGGATTTTTTTTGGTAGTAATGGTGTTGAAACGTATTTATTATATTCAGTGTTGCCAGCCTCAGTTAAATAGCATTTTTTTGCCGAAATATAAAGCATTTAAAAAAATGTATATAAATATGTATTTTTGTATAAATTTTTTTATACCCACCGACTGAACAGATTAAAGAAAATATTTTCAAATAATTAAATATGTATCAATTCCATATACTTGTTTTGTAAATATTTATTTATTTAGCGGAAAAAGCGGGTGCGGGCTATGTAAAAAAATCTAAAGTTGTCATAACTTTTTTTAATCATGTTTGATCGATATTTTTTTAATTTTGATGACTTGTGTAGGTGTGTATAAAGTAAAAAAAAAATTGTGGTGTTCCTGTATTGTAAGAAAAAAGTCAAAATTGTTTGTTTGTGAATTTTTTTCATGTTAGAAAAATGTTTGCTATTTGACCATGGTGCCATAATATAAGCCAAGCATATGCTCACGACTATTCTCTACGAGGGTGTCTAGAGTTATTCGGAATATCCTAATTGTACTGGCAATACCCAAACTCTGCCCATTGTGACAGGCCACGATGTTTTTCCTAGTGGTGTTAAAAATCATTCAAGTTGCCATATATGTGTGATATATTATTAAATCACATAAAACAATACTAAATGGCCTTAACACATTTATGTAAGCAATTGACAAAGATATGTGAAGTTGTTATTAATGTGTTACTTGGAATTAAAAACAATTTTTACCACTTCACCATTGACATGGTACTAATTAATCTTGGGAAGCCCGAAAGCTTAATTGTAGTAAACCTGGCTGCTAAGCAAAGATACGAAGATTCAAACTCATTTAAGGGCTAAAAAGGGTTTTATCGAAGCCGGTAAATAAAATCCAAAAATGTACGCAAATGTTTCTCATTTAAAAAAATCATAAATTACATGGTCAAATAGCATTTCTAGGGCCTATTGTGATACTAATCATGTTTCGACTTAGCAAAGAAATGTATTTAGTTGTTTAAGTGATTGAAAATGAGCAGAGCAATAAAAATTATTGTTAATACTTTATTAATACTACTATTGGGAATGGCATCTACCAAAAACAAAAAAAAAAATTATTGCACTATATCTTTAAAATTTTTGTCTATTAGGCTACGGATAACTTCCGTACGTTCAGAGGTTTTGCAATAATGGTATGGTAGTATATAAAAGTATACTGATACTTCGACTTAGTTTGCTTCCAGTAATAAGTAACAAAAGAGGAATCTAAAAATTCGTTTAGGTTCCCTGATCCCTCGTTGGCTTAGTAATAGGTACCTTTCGACGTACATCTAATCGCGCGGGATTGCACGCGGGAAACGACGACACACGCAAAAGAGCGAGCATTATTCTGCAATCTCACGCGCAATCACGTAGGTCTAGCATCGACGCAAACGCGCATGATTAATTTGATTTTCGCGCCAGAATGTAACATTCATAAATATTAACATAAGAAGTTCGCTATAAAAACAAATACGACTTTTCGCGCGGAATTTCAGTTACAATCCCCAGGCGTGTGTTATTATTATTACACGCGCTCTTTACCGCGCGCAATCCCGTGCTCAATCCTGCGCGATTGAATGTACGCCTAAGGGAGCGTTTAAACAGAAGTGACGTGGCGCGGACATTTCGCGGGTGGGGTGCGGCAATATAAACCTTATAGTACGTAGCATAGAGTCGTTTGGACAATTACGCCCACGCCTCCAGGCGACGTCGCGATTTTTCTTTACGTCAAAAAACGACGCTATGCTACGTAATATAAGGTTTATATTGGTGTTACTTTGACTACCCGCCACCGCCACGCGTTCTGTATAAACCCTACCTAAAGGCACCTTTCGTCATATGCTTTTCCTTTTAATGTTCTTTTGCAATGAAGGGAAATCGGATATTTGATTTGCCTTCTCCAATTTTGATTAAATTTGTTGCGGGTTCTAAGACAATGTAGATTCTTCTTAGCTCGCTGGACTTCATTGTCTAGTGTTGTGAGTACCCGCTGTTGATCCTGATTTACAGGAGTTACAGCAGTGGAAATGCTCCAGAAAATATGCAATGCCATTCCTAATGTAGTAGAAATTATGTTCAAGAATCATCAGTACAAAATTTTGCCAATAAATAACAAAATAATACCGTCCGAATGCTCCTCGAAACATTTTATAACGATATTAAGAAATAATAAAACGATTACAGTCAGACAAGAAAATGGTCTATCTGATTGACTCTATCACTTTTATAAAACTTCCTAGCCAATGACAATGTTGCTAAGGTTGAAATTGTAATTTTTTTAGATTCAAAACAATACAAAAAGTAGACCTTATTGTTTTATAACGTGCAAACGAATTTCTACCTTAGGGTGGTAGACCACTTTTTTGGCCAACGATACGAACGAAAGTTGATTATTACCACCTTTATTTCTATAGTAATAAAGTTCATAAATGTTAATCAGCTTTCGTTGCCAACCGTACAGAGGATAAGAATTGTTACAGACAAAACATGGTGCTATAAAGTGAACAAATCATTTTAAATTGATGCATTTTAAACTATGTAGAGTGCAAAGTAGATTTATGTTCATTTATATACTTCACTCATCCAGTAAAAGATTTCTAGCTTATTGACCTGTGTTCACCAATGCGGAGATGTGCGGCAAATGGTGTAATTTATAATATGACAAACTATATTTTGCCTGCGACTTCGTCCGCATTGCTCTCCCTTTATGATAGCGAGATAAAATATAATTATACCAGTTTTTAAACACAACAAGTTTCATCAAATTCGGTCCAGTAGTTTTTGCTTGATGCTCGAACAAACAGACGGACAAAAAATTAAAAAAATCTATCATTCGGAGTCAGGGACACCTAAACGCCATATCGTAATCTTTTTTTGTAAATATCTTCAATGTACAGACCACAAAGATATTATACCTTACGGAATAGAGTAAGTGACATGAGTTGTCAAATGTAACCGTTTTTGGACGTTTTTTGGAGTCCTCAGCAGGGTAAAAATTCGATTTCTGTGTATAATTCTCAATCTAACGTGAAATGGTGAATAATTTAATGAAACAGTTCATTTCACAAAATTATCTACGATTTCACTTTAGGTTCACGCTTATTCACAGAAACCGAATTTTTACCAGGACTCCAAATCCCCAAAAACGGTTCTATTGCCTCGCGTCACGTATCTCTTTCTATTATACAGGCATGCCGCTAGGTACATCTCGCTCTCTCAGCTGTCACTGTCTCTCTTACGTAGTATAATACCTTTATGGTACAGACACCCTTCTGTTACAGATGTGTAGATTAGAAAGTTAGTATTAAGACTAATTGAGTCATTTCGACTACAGCGACCGTTTTAAGATATTTTAAAGTGCATAAGTGTGTGAGCTGAACACAAATGTACTCTCTCGTCCTAAATCTGATGGAATGGGAGACCGATACAATCAGAGGTGTGGGGTCTAATGCAGTAGCTTATAAATCTTCGATCCGCCTCGCATATCTCCGCATTTGTGAACGCTGGGACAAAACCAGCCCTCTTATTTGCATAGCTATTTAAATTAAAATACATAGTAGTTAATATTGTGTCCATATAGATAATAATAAACACTTTGCGGGCTAACTCATTTCTTAGGCCTCGCGAGTAAGTATCAAAGATTTATTTGTAACATGGTGGTTAGTCTACTCATATACGTACATACAAACATATGTGACGAAAGGAAATTAAGTGATACAACCGACTGCAGATTTTGCAGAGATAGAGTCTCCTCTGCACCTTCTATGCGAGTATGGCCCCCTGATGTACACACGGCGACAGGTCAGGTTACCCTGTTTGGACTTTGAACTATTAGAAGTTGAACGCTGCGAATCGTGCGAGAGGGTGCGGTATGTTGTTGTTGTTTCGTCTCACAGCACGCTGCGCCCGCGCCGGCAGCCGCGTCTATGCAGGCTCTCTACCGCACTATTTTGTGTTTTGTACATAGTGTAGTTGTAGGTATATAGGGTGCGTAACCTGATGTGTCGCCGTGTATACAAACGTAATACTCATCTAGGCAGACAAGTATTGATACACGAGATACAAACCATCCCGATAGAAAAAAACTGAAAATTGTATACACCACTAATTTTTAATTACTAACATAACTTTTACGGTGTATTCACACAAAGAAACTAAACAACTTTTTCTAAGGAACATCAAATAACGAGAATTTTTTTTGGACATTCCATACAAAAGTACGGATCAACTGATCGATTTTCATCATGTTCCTTAGGGTCAGCGCACACCCAGCGTAGATCTGCTCGCGCATGCTCGAGCATGTTCTTTGCAGTCGCGCACACCTAGCGGCAAAATCCGCCGGCGGCAGCGGCGGAGCTTGCTCGCGCGTGTTCGAACAGTCTCGCGGATACTCCCGTGTTGCTACAGTTGACGTAGTGAATTTTGCGTTGTGTTTACAATATTTTATAGTAAAGACGTGCGATAACAACAATTTTAAAGTATGGTAGACTGGGATTTGATAATTATTGGGTTACTAGCAAAGGAAGAGGAGCAAGAAGAGCACATCAATAAGATGAAAAGAGGCAAGAAAGATGTACTTATATTTGGGAAATACTACGCCCTGTGCTGTGCTACGGTTTAAAGTTCTAGGGACAGTTATTTTATGGCTAGGAACTATAAAATGGAATATGAACAATTTGAAAACCTACTAAATCTGCTTCGACCTTTTAGATTTTCTTTGTATTTTCAAAAAGAGTTCGATTATTATATAATATTATCTGTAGTAAATTGCCTTTTTCAGGCTAAAGTAGTTAAAAAATATGCTAGATTTAGTCCGAAACCGGCCGAGGCGGCAACACTTACGACGGATCGCAAGCATCGACACGGGCGTATGCTCGAACATGCTCGAGCATGCGCGAGCATCCGCGCGCATGCTCGCGACTGCTCCCGTCGCCGCGAGGAGCATACGCGAGCATACTCGAACAGACGCTGAAGGGATTTAATCACTTGCAAGCTATTTTCAACTTTATTTCAATGGGAATAGTGTTCATTATCAATTGAATCAATGAAAACTGCTCGCGCATGCTCGAACAGTTTTACGCTGGGTGTGCGCTGACCCTTAGAGAAAGTTGTTCAGTTTCATTCGTCTGAATACACTCTTAAAGTTATGTCACAGTATAAGACAGTATACAAAGAGTTGCTAAACTTAAGTGGCAGTGGGCGGGGCACATTGCTCGCAGAACCGATGGCCGGTGGGGCCGAAAAGTTCTCGAGTGGCGACCGCGTACCGGAAAGCGCAGCGTGGGTAGGCCCCTCACACGGTGGACCGACGACCTGGTGAAGGTGGCGGGAAAACGTTGGATGAGGGCAGCGCAGGACCGGTCGTTATGGCGATCCTTGGGGGAGGCCTATGTCCAGCAGTGGACGTCCATCGGCTGAGATGATGATGATGATGATGATGATAAGACAGTAATCTATCTTCATACAATGGTGCCAAACGCGGCGAACGCCTCGTAGAACTCACACACTGACAATATCACCGCGTAGCCCAGCGCATTCTTATCAGTCTGACATATTTTCGCGCGCACACATACAAGCCGCGTTTGGTACCATTGTATGAAGATGGATTACTGTCTTATAATGTGGTTATGTTTAGTAATTAAAAACTAATGGTTTTCCTAAAATAAAATGTTATCCATTATGTTGATCACCTCCGTTTTAATTGACATTTGTTTGTATGAACGTGTATGAGGGTTGTATAATCTCATTATAAGTTAGTTGAATTGTAAAATTAGGTTTGTGATGGGAAATAATACTTCAAATTTTACTTTTGTTGTGAACGCACGGTAAAAGAATGAACATTCAAATATAGGCTTAAGGTCGTGCTTTGAAGATATACTTTACAATGACAACGTTTCAATAGTAGACATAAATTAGTAATTTTGAAGTATTGTTGATTATTCTTGTCACAAAGAGTGTAAACTCACTTTGTAAATAGCGGATCGTTGGATTGTATTAATTGTTAGTTTTTATTATAATAAAAATGTTGGATAAATTACTTATCGGTTTTTTTTTCATACAAAACACGCAAAACCTATACAAAACACGCAAAACTTTCCTAAAGAATAAACATAGAACACAGAAGCATCTTCAAAGTAATTTCACAAGAAACTTATACTTTAGCCACGGAATATACAGTGTGAAATTGATATCATTAGCATCCTTTTAAACTAAGAGTCTACCCATCAAACTGAACAACTTTCACTATGGGAGCAACAACAAAATCAGCTGTTCCATACTAAACTGCAATGCCTACGCGACACAAATGGATGCAACAGCTGATCGGAGCGAAAAAAATCAGCTGTTGCATACATTTAAGTCGAGTAGGCATTGCAGTTTAGTATGGGACAGTTGATTTTTTTTGGGCCGATCGGTTTGCTCCCATGGTATAAGTTGTTCAGTTTGATGGGAAGACTCTTAGTTTAAAAGGATGCTAATGATATCAATTTCACACTCTATATACTTTTGCTAATAATACCGAAAATACAATCTTTTCCTAATGAACTAATAATTATTCTGCATTATCATTTAAAAAAATAAACAATTACCTATTTACCGAGTTGAGCAAAGGTGTGTTTATAGTGTTGGTTAGTGCTCAACTTGCAGTTATTTTAAATAAATTTTTACTGTTAATTCACTGGGTCGGAATCGGCACGTACGCAGCGGACGGATATATATATAGCTTTGTATTGATTCCTATGGAACCACTGATGCCGATCTAATGGACACAGTTCAATAGAAATCAATACAAAGCAAGAAATTCGTCCGCTCCGTACGCGCTAACTCCCATCCAGTGGAAAATCCCCCTCAGCGTTTGTAGGCTAATCGAAACTTACTGTATGGATTTCCATGTATTTTAATACGGTTTCCTGATATAGATAGACTGATTCACGAGGAAGGTTTGTATACCCATGCAGGCGCGTATCCGGGAGGAGGGGGTTTGCAAATCTATGAAATAATTACGCATTGCCATAAACTTATTCTATTCGTCAACTCTACCAAAATAACATTGACTACAGAAGAGTAGCATTTCCATTCAAAGTGTGCATGTTAGCCCATTTGGAGAACAAATTTATATCAGTCCATATAGCCTTCGACCACAGCGTGACTGTGAACCAAACCACTATTACTGTCATGAACGCCGGCCCCGTGCCTGCGTGCATCTGAAATGTATGAAATTCATCTACAGGATGTAAGAAAACACCCTGGTAATATTTAAAGGGAAGGTTTAGAGTTAAGACAATCAAACTGAACAACTTTCACTAAGTATTCCGAGCGATAAGTGTACTTTTTGCAACCATCAGCAGCAAGGCTGATTCAGTGTTTATGGGGTGTAGAGCATCTCTGTGATGGGGATGGACCAGGTCTGTAAAAAATTTACGATCAGCCTTGCAGCTGATCGTAAATTTTTTACAGACCTTTAATCATCAGTAACTCCTAAAGCGACTGGAGTTATGCAGGCAGACCTGGTCCATCCCCATCACAGAGATGCTCTACACCCCATAAACACTGAATCAGCCTTGCTGCTGATGGTTGCAAAAAGTACACTTATCTCTTATACTAAAGGAACCATCATCGAAATCGCGTTTTTTTAAATGTTTTCGGCTTTGTCTCTATGCAATACCTAGACAATACAACTGACAACTATTAATAAAACCGGTCAAGTGCGAGTCGGGCTACTCGCGCACCGAAGGTTCCGTACCACACCACCACAGAACACAACATTATTAACTTAGAAAAAAGCTTTTTTTGTCCGGGACCTTTAGCGCAAGACCGACTCACACTTGGCCGGTTTTTAGTATTTGTTGTTATTCTGTAGAGTTTGCTCTATAATTACACTAAGTTTGGCGCTTGTATGTATTTCCGTTTTTACGATAGAGCGTGAAGAAAAAACGTTGATAAAAACTACTTTCTTGTTGAGACCCCCCTTAATTTTTAACTTTTTTACATTTTTATTATTTGTTAACAAATCCGCCGTAATAAACACATCATCTGAGAAAATTTCAACTATCTAGCTATTACGGTTCAAAAGTTACAGCCCTAAATAGGTAGGACAGACGGACGGACGGACAGACGGACAGACGGACGAACGGACGGACGCACGGATTAATAGGGTCCCGTTTTCACCCTTTGGGTACGGAACCCTAAAAACAAACTGACCATCTTCCAAGGAGGTATGTAGACGTAAGATGCAACCATGGCGTTAGGGGGTGTCCCCGTGCTGAGGTGGAACGGTAACGAACAGCCGAGGGTAGCTGCTAGCATCAGGTACAGCGGGTTCACGCTTGATATTACACTCTGTGGATAAGTATTATTAAGTATTATTTATTTTAGACGTTTGTAGTCTCTGCCTACCCTAGTGGGAGACAGGCGTGAGAATATGTACGTATTTATGTACTTACACACGGCGACAGATCAACCTACCCATAGTTCGACCTTATGTCCATGAACATAGAGTTCAACTATGGGTAGGTTGATCTGTCGCCGTGTGTACATACAGTAATTAGTAACTACTTAACTGTTTAGCGGGAAACCTATAAACAGGGTCTAAACTTAATATGCTGACGGTTTTTTTAGGATAATGATCAGACCATCAAACTGAACCACTTTCTCTATGAGACCGACATCGAAATCGCGAAAAAATCTGCTGTCCCACACATTTGGGTTGCAGTTTTATATGGAACAGCTGATTTTCTTGTTTGCTACGATATATCTGCTGGTGACTGTACTATCGCGTACTTTTGCTTGCATACTAAAAAATTAAAACCGCCTTCAAAAAAACTAAAAAGTTAAAAAATAATATTGCAGCCGATGACTTTTTCGTTCGCATCATAAGAACATTAAATTGTTTTATCGAAGTCGCTGTCAAGCCGGTACGATTCGGAACAGGGCTTGCATTCGTTTTTTGGCTTGGCTTGACACCGATTTCGATAAAACAATTTAATGTTCTTATGATGCGAACGAAAAAGTCATCGGCTGCAATATTATTTTTTAACTTTTTAGTTTTTTTGAAGGCGGTTTAAATTTTTTGTTAAAATTTTGTTTATTTCACAATTTTCAGTGGTGAATTCATTAGTTCGACTAAGATATTAGTTATACACGCAAATGGTACATCGATATGAAGCGTATTTTTCAATCGCCGATGATTTGCTGTCAATTTTTGAGGAGTTCTATTGTGTAGCTCCGGGATGCATCATCAGATCCTAGTTTCCTTATCATGGTACCACCGTCGGGATATCTCCTTTCCAACAAAAAAAGAATCATCAAAATCGGTTCATAAACGACGAAGTTATCCGCGAACACACATAAAAAAAAAATATATATATATATACGGTCGAATTGAGTAACCTCCTTCTTTTTTGAAGTCGGTTAAAAATAAAAGCGCTGCCTAACCCCGCCCTATTGATGGATAAACCAATTAATTAATAGTTTCCAAACAATAAATTTTGCGCGAAATTATGCGATTTTTTTCTTAAGTGGTCAGGCGGAAAAGTCCCCGATAGTACCTATATCCAAACTTACAATTCTAGCAACAATCGGCAGCAAGGTAAAAGAGACGCACGAGTTATTTGCGAACTCTGTGAATATTTTACAGAACAAAACCACCACGAAGCCCAATATAGGAGCCGGCCAATGTTGGAACAGAAGAAGGAACTTTTCAAATTCGTTCGTCATTCTAGAGGTTTTTAGAGTTTCAAATATTGTGCAGCTGCCACCTGCAGAGAGAGAGAGAAAGCTTCAGAGATATAAACTTAGGTACCTATTCGACAATATTAACAGAGATTAAAATAGATAGGTATTGTTATCATGTTCTGTGATCCAATACAGTTAGGTACCTCATCGGCCTATACAGGGTTACTTCGGAGACAGTGCGCAAATTTTACGTATATGAAGCTAATTCAAAATAAAAAGACCCGTATTTTTTTATTTTACCATGTCTCATACAAAAATGTTAAAAGTCGAGCGTAAACAAAGACGCGTGCGCACTCTGCGGATGGGGTTGCGATCAGTGACTCACCCTCGAGAGAGGCCACGGGGCGCGTACGCCCCGGTCGCCCACGCGCTACCCTCGCACCTACCTACCCTTTTGACTCACGAGTGTAGTGTAGCAACGCTACATTAATTTTCGGGTGGAGACATTGAAAAAAAAAATACATTTAATGTGTTCTATTAACGATACCGATTGCATGGAAGAAAAATGCGCACTGTCTTATTTTATTTTATTTTATTTTATTGTATAGGTACACGTACAGATTACAGTCGAGATGAAACCATTTACATTGCAATAAGATATTTAGAACTAGATTGTAATCCAATTACACATGTACACAGCATCACTATCTTTAAAACATGGCGGAGTGAGTTTGTTACATAACCTAAAATCCTAATAATTCTTTAAACATAGAAATGAAACAAATACATACAAGTATACAGTAGGCACCCAAATTTCAATAAGCATTGCATTTTGCTCCAATCAAAAAATGAAAATATTATTAAGCCAAAATAGGTAATTAATTATTAAAAATAAAATTGAAATCAATAATTTACATTAACAAAGTAAATTAAGCGATATAATTACATTAATTTGAATTACAAAAAACTATTAAACTATGTTGTTAGTAATTGTTAAAATAAATAAATTTATAAATGCAAAAATTAACTGATAACTTGTGGTGGGTTGAGAACAGCAATGATGCATCTTTTAAATCTTGCAAGACTCTTGTCAAAAATGTCGAGTTCTATATGTTCGGAGCTGAGGTCATTGTAAAGACGACACATTCTAGAAATGGGATTGTAAAACGAGGTATTATTCCTATACACATGGAGCGCAAAAGTACGTGGAGCACGAAATCTATAGAGGGTGTTGATGTTTAACAATGAAAGCAGAGTCGGAGAATCAATGCAAGAATGCAGTATCTTATGTAGGTATACAAGGTCGTGCTGTTTCCGTCTACTTTCAAGTGTCGAAATTTTGTACTTAAAGCACCTCTGTGGATAGCCTACCAATTTCCGACCCATATTTTGTCGAAAAGAAAGGATCCTGAGACACTTTTTTTGGACTCTCTCGATGTTCTCCACATGAATCGAGTAATAAGGAGACCAGACAGGGCATGCATATTCAAGTATGCTTCTTACAAGGGCATAGTAAAGATAAAGAAAACTGTACGGATTCTTAAAGCCCTTGGTAGATCTCGTTATGAAGCCGAGCAATCTCATGGCCCTTTTAACAGTGTGCTCATAATGCGGGCGAAAGGAGAGTTTCTCATCAAACAAGACACCAAGGTCCTTAGCTACGACCTTTCGCTCCAGATTCTGACCCGAAAGACTGTAATCGAAAATTACTTTGTGGTGCTTCTGAGTAAACGAGATGACGAAACATTTACCGACGTTGAGGGACATCCTATTCTCAGTGCACCAATGCGAGATCACATCCAGGTCCCGCTGAAGTGCGATACAGTCACCGACTTTATCGACCTCAGCGAATACCTTAAGGTCATCTGCATAGAGTAGGCAGGGACAAGTCAGACGGTCAATGTCTCTGAAGTAACCCTGTTTATGTCACACTGCTGGGCACATGCCTACCCTCAGAGAGGGTGTAAGGGTGTTAGACTATCACCACTCGTGCCTAAGACGGATTGATAGACTTAGACATCAGAATTTCTTCTTCAGCGTATGCCGGATACCTCACGATGTTTTCCGTCATTGTTTGAGAGCAGTTGTTATTACGACTTATGTTAGAAAAACTCATTGTCTGGCATGTTGTCTGTGCCGATTCAAACCCGGACCCACATGACCACGCTATCAACGCTCTAAGAAATAAGTGGCTATGTACTCAGTTATCCTATTTTGTCATAACTTATAGATGACTTTGACATTATTATGAATTGATTGCAATGAATTGATTGCACTCATAGTTACTTCAACGTTGGTCCTCGAATTATGAGTCCGAGTTTAGTCCGAGTTTAGAATCGTACCCATTTAAAATTTGATTTTTGAATTCTTTACAAAATTGCACCCTTGAGCCTGTGCCTGAGATATCCGTAGGTTTTACCACAGAGTAGATACTTACTATAATTACTAGGTACAGTTTTTTACTAACCAATTATAAATAGTACTGTCCAGTGAATATTATTTTGAACTAGCGTCCAATTCAAACATGTTTTGCTGGGTCTTTTGGGCAGAGGTTCGTGCTCACCTACAAAATTAAGAACAACACGTTCATTACCATACCCCGACCTAACAAACTGATAAACAATACCTAGCAAGGTGCAAGAAAAAAGCCTCCCCGAGTGACGAAACGTGAATTCGTCGGGCGCACTCTGGGCAATCAGCCTCGATACGCCCATGGCTGACTGGCTAATCTTTACGTGGAACCCGTCCGTTCGCACCTCCGCGAACGTGCGTCCGGCATGTTCGCGGAGGCGCGAACGGACGGGTTCCACGCGATCATTCGCAAAAAAGTGGCCTCGCTACTGCAGCGCCTGCGTACCAGTAACAACGGCATCCTGAAATGCATTGCTGCCAGATTTGACTGTCCCATACAAAAGCACTGGGTGGAGCTGGTGATTGGGACAGTCAAATAAAAGACATAATGCCTACCTACCTTGTCGATATTTAATTAACATACACTAACATAATTTTAAGTAAACATTGTTACTAATCATCCTACTAACAAAATTATGGATTGTCTTTTTTGGTCCGAAATAAATGAGTATTTATTTATTTATTTATTTATTTATTTATTATTTACACTACAACCCGGGCTAATTAACTTGACACCTTTTTTTTTTTTATGTTCGATAGGTAAACATTTGACCCCAATCTCACCTGATGTTCAGTGATGATGAGGCCGAAGATGTAGCATGCTTACCTAGAAAGATGCCTATTCACTCTTGCCTTGAAGAGGCCCAGGTTGTATTGCTCAGGGAACAGGTCCGCAGGCAGTGCGTTCCACTCCTTAGCCGTGCGCATTATAAAAGAAGAAGCAAACTTCTTCGTGCGAATTGCTGGTAGGTCAACGACATAAGGGTGGAAACCCAGCCTGCGTCTCGTCCCCCGCAGATGAAAGGGAGACGGAGGTATTAAATCGTGTAATTCCGTCGCACACTCTCCGAAATGTATCCTATAAAAAACAGATAGACAGGCTACCTTGCGACGATGCTCAAGACTTTGTAGCTTCGCCACAGAGGTTGGATCACCTATGAGCTTCCTGGCACGCCTGTCGATTGAGTCCAACGCGGCCAGCTGGTATTGGGCAGACCCGTCCCAAAGATGGCAGCAGTACTCCATGCACGATCGGACTTGTGCTTGATAAAGTTGTAGAAGCTGTCCCGGAGTGAAGTACCGTCTGACCTTCGAAAGGACGCCCAGTTTTTTCGCTGCGGTTTTCGCCATGGACTCAATATACCGCCCGAAATTCAAATCGGACGATATGTTAATGCCCAGGAGCTCCAGGCGATCAGCTATCGGTATGGACACATTTCGGAAAGTCGGAGTCAAAGCGAAGGGACTCCGTTTTGTGGAGAAAAGGCACGCCTGTGTTTTGTTTGCGTTGAAACTGACCCGATTAGCGTCACCCCAGTCGGACACAAATTCAAGGGCCAAGTTTAATCGCTGCACCATGGCCTCTCGACAAGACTGAGTAACATCCAATTTGACCCCTGCACCGGACAGATATCTGTCAGAAACAGTGCTGTCGTCAGCATACCCAAAGGTTCCGGGCACAAGCATGTCGTTTATATGCAGCAGAAATAAAGTAGCTGACAGAACTGACCCCTGAGGAACACCGGCATTAATAGCCATTTGATCCGATGAGTATCCATCAATGACTACTCGTATGCATCGTTCACTCAAGAAGTCAGCTATCCAGTCGCATAGGTCAATCGGAATTCCATATGATGGAAGCTTGCTTATAAGGCTTGCATGCCAGACCCTGTCAAAGGCTTTGGATATGTCAAGTGACACGGCAAGTGCCTCCCCGTATCTCTCGACAGCCTCACTCCACAGATGTGTGGCATACACAAGGAGATCCCCCGTGGACCGTCTGGCCGACCTGGCTGGCACGTGGCTCGGAATTTGACACCCCTCCTGCTACCCCCCGCAGGACCCCGCCGCCGTCGCCGTCCAAGGCCGTAGCATAGCATTTCAGTTGCCGTTGCACGTATCCCGCGCTTTAGCATTTTCGAGTTATTCTTTCCGAGTTTTCAGAGTTTTTTATTCTGAGCCACGTGTGAGCCAGGTGCCAAGTTAATTCGCCTGGGTTGTACGTAAGATTAAAATTTAGGTAAGTATATCTACAGGGTATTTCTTAAAATATTTATGGTTTTTTAAGGGAAGACAGGTCCCATAGTGAAAATTGTTCAGTTTTATGAACTGAAGTTAATTTTACATCCTGCATAACATGTTCTACAGCTTTATTAAATATAGTAATTACCCGAGTGTCTTGTGAAGTATTTCAAAAAGTCCATATTTACAGGAATTATGAATAACAACAGAGCACATACGATTGTGGCAGACGCATTATTGTTGTGGCTGTAAAGATAAATAAAACAGATGCAATGAAAATTAAATGAATGCATGTGAATTTCTGATAATTTAATCCAGAAAATTTATATATACCTACTCTTCTTTCTATCTATTTAGAAACCTATTACTTTACATGCGTCCTGGTGCGAGCCCTACTGTAGGCCTCGCATGCCACCCCCGAGAAAACGATAAAAATCGAGATGTGCCTCCATCTTTATTATTTTACGTAGGCCAGAAAGAGCGCGCATGATGTTTTTCTCGTTTAAACGCTTTGTCGTGGGTGGCACGCTAGCCGTGAGTGGGCCTGCCATGTCGATGCCACCATGCTAAAATGAGCGCGCATGAGGTTTTCTCGTTTTGTCGATATATCGTACATGGCATGCTTGCAGTTACAGCTGACAGTTTGTGTAGGGACCTACCTAGTTGGTAAATGTTAGGTACTGATTGAACAAACCTGTGTAGTGTGCTAGTCGTTGCCTGCAGTATTATGAGCAATACTACGATAAAACTTACAACCTGAAATAAAATGATTTTATTTCAATCACTAGGTACTGTACTATTGAGAAAAACATCTATTGTAGTATTGAGAAGACTGAAAATGATGTCTTTGGATGATTTAGGAGAAAACCCTTCGTGCTTCGGAAGGTTAAGCAGCAAGGGCGTCCAGCTTTTGATCCATGAGGGCCAAATCAGGTATTTCAGGCACAGACTCTTCCATTAGATGCCAGAATTCAAGCAAAGCCTATAAAGTCGGTTTAAGAATAGATACTCTGACACCAGATTTACCACTTGCTGGAGACAGATGCACACTGGATTGTTGTTGATCAAAAAGATATCTTATATAGGGTGTTATGGTAGTTACTTTAATGGGAGCTTGTACCCATGATACTGAACCACTATCCCGAAGTAACAAGAGAAATTAGCGAAAAAAAAATTCAAACGTTCGATCAGCTTGCTTAGTACCTATGGAAAGTCCAACAATTTTTTTGCAAAGGAGTCCATTTTTTGTATGCCCACCAAACGGTTCAACGTTTATTGATGGTATTACACTCTAAATACATAATTTAATTTATTATAGTAATCAGACGATAGATTTGGTAAAAATGAAAACGAAATTATGAAATAAAATATAAAAAATGCACCGTTTTGACTTTCTTCCCAAGATTCTTTTTTCCGGTTAAAACGGCACATGTAAAGCAATGCGTGTATAGCGTTCCTATACACGCATTGCTTGCGCATTGCGCATTGCGTCTTAGATGTTGATACGAAAATAAAAATGAAAAATCCAACGTATTTTGCCTAGACACGATGTGCGCCAACGGCGATTACGCGACACTCCGTTTAGATGATATAGCTAAGTTACCACTATAATCTAGAGATTATGAGAAACAAATCGACATGAGTTCCATAACTTTACGTCAACTAATACGCTAAAATTTTTTTGTTAGCCTTTTTCCCATACTAAAACTGAGGATGTTCTTTCCTCCTTAGGATAAAGTAAAAGTAATACAACTGTTTAGCCTAACATCCTGTAGCTACCTAGCTATACATTATTGACCAACTGTTGTTCGGGCGGTCTAAAAAAACTCTGGCACCAGGGCTCTGCCCACACGATAAGAAGAACTGTGCAAGTGTACTAATTTAGTAGGACATCTTACAGCTTGATGAAAATTCAGTTTCCCCAGTTGCTGATATTGTGTCGAAAGTAATGTGTGCACGTATTGCGTTTCTTCTTCCGAGATGCCGACCTCCAGCGCTATTTCACTTTGTGCCCTGAAACATTAATGTCATGAAACTATTCAAAATGTGTCATATAGCACTCTTAGTAAAATAATGTCCTTGTTTGTGATTTTGAGTTAGGTCATTATTTTACTAAAAGTGTAAATTATAATTGAAATAGAGTGGAAAATAGCGTGCAAGAGAAGGACAGGGATGTCCCTGTGACGTGGTCGCATTACTTCTTGCAAGCTATGTTCAACTCTATTTCAATAATAATAGAGTTGATTATTCATCATTTGATAAATGAAAACTGCTCGAACAGTTCCCCGCTAGGTGTGCGCTGACCCAGAAGTGAAGTGATAAAGTATTCAGGTACCAAGTACTTACCTGAACATTCCCAAGTAATAGAAGTTCATCCAGAGATAAAGAAGTGTCTCCATCACCAAAACTCCTGGCAGATTCAGTAGCATAAAGTGAGGAAACTCTATCTTTGGCCCGTGAGGGAATATTCTAAAAGATAACAAAGAATACAACACAGAATAAATATACTTTATTAGTATAATAGGGTCCTAAGAAGGACCCTATTATATACATTTTAAAGCCTAAAGTGCGAAGTGGGCCAGTGGGGTCTGTATGATGCGCGCGATAAGGATGTATCGCACCTTTTATCTCGTGCGTTCGCTAAAGAAAGAGCTAAGGCGCGACAGCGTTATATCGCGCTGCCATGCAGCCGGTGCGGTGCTGGCCGCCCTAAAGAGAAGCGCCTACGTAAAAACCTTCACCTACTAAGGTTGCGTCCACATCTGGCGAACGCGCCGCTCGCGAGCTTAGGTACTAATTGCAGAATCGCCAAGAACTGTCTAAAACACTATGTCGATTTCATTCTGATTGAATCGGGTCCTACCTACTTATACAGGGTGTAACAAAACACCCTAGTAATACTTAAGGGGGTGTTTCGCACCATCAATCTGATCAACTTTCACTATGGAGGCAAAGTAGTAAAAAAAATTAAAAAAATCTGCCGTCCCATATACATTTGAGTCGAGACGGTACTGTACTGCAGTTTTGTATGAAAGAGCGGATTTTTTTTTCGCGATTTCGAAATTGGCTCCATAGTGAAAGTTGTTCAGTTTGATGGTCTGGAGCACCCCCTTTTAAGTATTACTAGGGTGTTTTGTTACACTGTGTATATTTTAGCCCTCATTGCCAGGCTGCCATGACTTTTGGTTTTAAATAAAATCATCATCATCATCATCAGCCTATCATCATCCACTGCTGAACATAGGCCTCTCCCAAGGCGCGCCACAAAACTCTATCCTCGGCCTTCCTCATCCAGTCGCTCTCCGCTACTTTTTTTAGGTCGTCTCTCCAGCGGGCAGCAGGGCGTCTGACACTACGCCTACCAGTTCGCGGTCTCCACTCTAGAACTCTGACACCCCACCGGTTGTCAGTTCTTCGGCAGATATGACCAGCCCATTGCCACTTCAGCTTGCTAATTTTCTGAGCTATGTCAACCACTTTAGTTCTCTGACGTATCACTTCATTTCTAATGTGATCTCTCAGAGAAACACCGAGCATAGCTCTCTCCATAGCTCGCTGAGCGACTTTGAATTGATGAACTAGTCCTATCGTCAGGGTCCATGTTTCCGCACCATATGTCATTACTGGCAGGACGCACTGATTGAACACCCTCGTCTTGAGGCATTGTGGTATAGCCGAGGAGAATATATGACGGAGTTTCCCGAAAGCAGCCCATCCCAGTTGGATGCGCCTAGCGGCCTCCTTTTCGAAGTTGTTTCTACCTAGTCTTATAGTCTGTCCAAGGTAGACATAGTCTTGCACAACTTCTATCGCCGCCTCACCGACGTATACCGCCTCTGGCTCGACATGAGAATTTAGCATGACTTTCGTCTTGTCTAAGTTCATGCCGAGACCGACCCGTCGGGAAGCGGCATTAAGGTCGCTAAGCATGCCACTGAGGTCCTGCATCGATTCCGCCATGACGACAATGTCATCCGCAAAGCGCAGATGTGAGATGTACTCGCCGTTCACACATATGCCTCGTTAAATAAAATAAGCAAGGTAAACTTACGTTTCGAAATAATTTTTAAATATCAGATTTGTTTGACTTCCTGCCAGAGTTGCCATGCCACCTGTGAAAATATTCGAGGAATCTATTCTATCTTACGTTGAAGGAAAACATCTTGAGGAAACCTGCATACCTAAGCTGATACGGTGAAAAATACATTCTAAGAAGATAGTGTACCCTAGCTAGACCACCAACCAATCCGCATTGGGCAAATGGGCACACGTCGGGGACTAACGTCCATACACTCCGTGAGGTGCCTGAGGGTAGGCCTGTGCCCTGCAGTGGGCCTTTAAACCACATACCTACTCTACCCACCAAACTGAACAACTTTACTATGGGAGCAAACCTGTCAGAACCAAAAAAAATCTACTGCTCCATACGTTTGAGTTAGTAGGGTAGTATGGAACGCTGATTTTTTTTTCCGTTCTGTCAGGTCCCATAGTAACTACCTAAAAGTTGTTCAGTTTGATGGGTAGAGGTATGTGGTTTAAAGGTTAATGATACTTTTCCTTACACCCTGTATAGGCTGATGATGATGATGATTTTATATACTATCCTATATACAGGGTGTACAATAAAATGGGACAGCTACTTAAAGGGGTGCTTCAGACCATCAAACTGAACAACTTTCTCTACGGGACCAATATCGAAATCGCGAAAAAAAAATTCGCTCTCCCATACAAAACTGCAAACATAACTCGACTGAAATGTATGGGACAGCAGATTTTTTTTTCGCGATTTCGATATTGGTCCCATAGAGAAAGTTGTTCAGTTTGATGGTCTGAATCACCCCTTTAAGTAGCTGTCCCATTTTATTGTACACCCTGTATATTATACAAATAGTATAAAAATGGAATCGAAGGTTTTATAGGAATCCCTCTAGCGAAGTACGCGAATCCAGCAGACAAGCATTCAATACGTTTGAAGATTATATCCACGGACAATAAAGGGTGCGCTGAAGAATAGGAGAGCGGACTGGCATAAAATATATTTTAGTTTTATCTTCTTAGAAAAATAGAAAACATTTGAAAATAACGCTATACTTTCATTTTTAGTTTTTTAGGGGTCCGTCCGTCCGTCCGTCTGTCCGTCTATCCGTCCGTCCGTCCGTCTGTCCTACCTATTTAGGGCTGTAACTTTTGAACCGTAATAGCTAGATAGTTGAGATTATGCGTTATTATATATTGCAGCGGATTTGTTAACAACTAATAAAAATAAAGTTAAAAATTAAGGGGTTTTTTCAACAAGAAACTAGTTTTTATCAACGTTTTTTCTTCACGCTCTATAGTAAAAACGGTAATACATACAAGCTTCAAACTTAGTGTGATTATAGAGCAAACTCTACAGAATAACAACAAATACTAAAAACCGGCCAAGTGTGTGTGGGGCTCGCGCTTAAGGTCCCGGACAAGAAAAGTTTTTTTTCTAAGTTAATAATGTTGTGTTCTGTGGTGGTGTGGTACGGAACCCTCGGTGCGCGAGTAGCCCGACTCGCACTTGACCGGTTTTATTTTAGCTAGAATACCTATTGTACTATTTTTTAATGATGAATTAGAAACAGTAATGAAATGTTGATGACGGCACTTGTGGGTATTTATTCATTTATTCATACATCGCGCGCATTTTGACGTTCGATTAAAAGTAGCTACAACCCGGGCGAATTAACTAGGCACCTGGCTCGCACGTGGCTCGGAATTTGACTCCCCTCCTGCTACCCCCCGCGTGACGCCGCCGTCGCTGTGCGAGGCCGTAGCATAGCATTTCAGTTACTGTTGCGAGTGTCCCTGCGCTTCAGCATTTTCGAGTTATTCTTTCCTAGTTTTCCGAGTTTTTATTCCGAGCCACGTGCGAGCTAGGTGCCAAGTTAATTCGCCCATGTTATAAGTCCTTACTTACTTACCAATAGAAGAAGAATAAGCGATACCCAAGAAGTAAAAAATAGTGAAATCCGTTGGCTTCTGGATACTGAAATAAAATTAAAGAGTTTTAGGTAGATATTCCAATTAAAGCTTTTTTTTTATTCTTTTTTTTTGAACTTTTAACCCTGAGGTGTCAGCCCTACATAATTATAATAACTATCTCTTATGTCTACTGATCACGGACCTGAAAAAAGACGGACGGAATCTCGTCTAATCAAAAGTGAAGCACCCATTTATATGAGTGTGCGTGCTGTCGCCCTGTTGCGCGGGACAAAATGGCGGCGGGTTGTCGCACCTGCGCCATAGTCTAAAAAAACAAGGTCTTCTATTCCCAGAGTGACACAAGCCTACGTCACAAAAAAATGGCCGCTAAACATGGTAAAAGGGTATGATGACGTAGGCTTGTGTCAGTCACGTGGTCAGTCACGTGATCGGAAGAGAATACCAGGCGCAGTATATTATTGTACCATGCACCTGCGCCTAGAACTGGTGCGTCTGTGTGAGTGTAGGTGCTTTGTAGAACAAACGAAATTGTAGCACCTTGCATGCTTCACCTCTTTTTAATGTGACATTACGTCCGTCTTTTTTTCAGGTCCGTGCTACTGATGTCAATTATTTGATTTGGCTAGTATGATGTCTACTCGACCGCGACGCGCCTTCGCTGCATAGAAAATTACCCCTTCCCGCGCTTTTCAGTCGCGCTTGCCGCGACATGTAGTGTGGAAAAAGGCCGAGTCGCGCGTAAGTAGAGAAATCATTCGAGAGGGTCAGTTTAGAGCTACTGTAGTGGACTAGCTGGTAGACACAGCATCTAACATCGTACCTTTGTTCATGGCGGGTATGTTTCTGATTAGCCTTTCCGACTGTATAAAATACTTCCAAAATTCCCATCTGTGATCAAAATAAACAACTAAAGTATACAGGTATTATGATAATTATAATTGTAGTTCAGCAGGTAGGTATTTCACGGGCCGTAGCACGGACCTTTGGAAGGCTTGCATAGGGACACAGGTCCAACACACAGAGGCCCCTTTGCGACATTTTTCTCTAAATTATGCGATGGGATCTCGGATGGGATGGACCAGAAAGATTTTTTTTTTTTTTTATTTTGGTTCTGTTCAAGGTTTAAGAGATATAATATCCCATATGACCGATGTCTTCAATAAATACTCTAATTTATAGTAATTAAAACGTTGGTGTTCGACGTTTCAACGCTTCTTTGGAGTTTTTGGAGGCAATCGAGAAACGCAGGAAATGCAGAGAAGTCCACAGGAAAGAGGTGAACCGACCGCTTGCCGCGCTACAAAAGAACGGAACACTTTTCCTGTTCACGACCCACACCATCATATTTCACTGAACTGTATATTGTTCACTTGCACGACACTTTGTTACGCAAAACAACACCGATTTTACGAACCAAAACTCACTATAAACAATAAAAATTCGATGAAATATGAGGACTCCTAACGTATCTGTTCAAATCCCGCCAAAAACTCGGACCAGAAAGAATGAAAAAAAAAAACTTTTTTTTTTTTTAATTTATATTATTATGGTACATACTCGTAAGTGCCTTTCTAATATAGGTTAAATTTATTTGGTGCCTTCAGAATAAAGAGGAATAGGTAAGGTAAGTCATCAATGGGGACCACAATTAATTTTTTTTTGTTTATTATTATTTTGGTTGCTTGGAAGTTGAAGTTAGCGCTAAAAACTTTTTGGTTCGCGCTTATAGTTTCGCGCCTTGCTTCGCGCCAATAAAAAAATAGTATACTTATAATATTTTTAAAAGTTATCCAAGGAGATCGAACCAATGGCCTTAACACAATTAATAGTTAAACCTTTTTGCTTACATTCTCTTTAAAACTACCTTCTAAGACTGAAAGGGACTGACCTTTTCAAGTTCAGTTAAGACAGCTTTTACAAGTGGCATCATGAGTCCACAGGCCGTCGTGTTCGACATCCACATTGATAAAAACATGCACAGGAAAAATAATATAAAACTTAATCTGAAAAAAGTAAAGCAGGATCATCTAAAAAAAAGAAATAGGTAATAAAAGATGTATGAATGTGAATGTGTTTAGAGGTGTGTCAGGATTAGGGCATGCGGTCGTCCATTAGTTTCTGTCTACCCTTATGGGTTAAATACGTGAGCTTATTATGATATACATAATTAACATAGAAAATTAATAACTTGATTTGGACATCTGGCACATAATATCCAAAAATGTATAACCGTCCTTCTATTTTTATTATGGGAACACTAGAAACTAACTGCAGGCATTAGTTTATTTTATAATGATTTATTGGTTTTAATCATTTTTATATAAAAAAAACATTGTGCTTGCAACACCTTCTACCTCCTCCTACTAAACAACATTGACAGCCATGTTGGGGTTGCTGCTTTTTTATAATTTATTAATAATAAATGATTAAATAACTCGTTTAATAAAAATAAATGATACTATCTGAGTCGGTTTTATAAAACCTCATAATTTATTACACATTTGACTTCAGTCAAAACTTCTATACATTTTAAGGTATCTTTTCAAGGGAGAGAGGCGGTTGTCCTTTTAACTTGACTTGAAAATAGCCATTTCAAGCTATATCATAGCATTATACATTTTACATATTATAGCATTATACATACACCATGTTCAGATTTAGCGCATTATTTTTTGGAAAAATCTACCGACACCACGATACATTACAAAAATCTCTGTTTAGCAGAATGATAGAGATTTTAATTGTAAAAAAATGCCTCATCGCGTGATAGGATTACGCCCATAGGGCACGATGGCTTACAGTAGGCAGTAAGTAACTGTTGAATAATCTGTGACTTTACCTATAATGAGAGCATCCGAATATAAGCATTAGTCTCAAAGCGACTCTTCTGTGTATAAGACTATATTCTATGGCGACGATAATCATCATCATCCCCAGACAGTCTAGCAGACCGTTACCTACATATACCTGTAGAAAAACATGGTTACTAGTAAATGCGAGATTGCGAGTGACAAGTTAACAAAGAATGCTTATAAAAGAAAGTGAAATTTCTCTTTACTTTATGTCTCCACTTTTTAAGTAAATCAAGCTAATTTCAACCTTAAATTAAGGATATAACCGATATAACGAAAAGCCTCCAGCTGGATCCTGCGCGCCAAAAGGTATCAAGATGGAATCTATACTGTTGATATGTTATGTGAATAGATGATGTCTTGTTTTTTTTTTCAGTGATAATTTTTATGGGAGGGTTTTGAAATTCGTAGGTATCCGCAAACTTTTTGTGTAACGGAAGTTCGAAATTTAAATTTCACAGCTGAGCTTAGACTATGTAATACACTACGTCTTTCTACGCAGCTGAGGTAGTTTCGCTTCTACCGTGTGTTTTTACGACGGGTAACTTTTTGAAGTGAAACTTTTTTTTTAAATGCTTCTAATTTAAATAATCTAGAGGCACTACGCCGAATACCTTAAAGCCTGTACTGACCTGAGTAAAAAAATCCTTATTTGTAAAGCCCATGAGAGTAGTTAAAGCTATAGGCACAAAAGCAACTATGCAGGGATGCAACACATCCGTTATCCAATAGATTGATGTAATTAGGAGGACGTAGAAACTTTTATAAGCCTGAAAATATCAAAATGGTTAAAGTAAAGAGGTACCTCTACAAGAAACTGACATAAATAAATAAAAACTGAAGGCATAACAGCTCTGTCGCGTCATTTTTCTCGCTCAGAGGTACCTAACGCAAACAGCATGGGCAGAGCCTGCGTTCAGAACCTACACCCAGAGTGCACCCCGAGCGCAACTTTTCGCACTAAACGCCCCGTTCAGAGCCTCGGTGAAAGACGTTTTATTATAGTATAGAGCACATCTGTGGTATAGAGCGAGTTGAAAAAACAACCGCACCAAAACCTTCTGCAGGTCTAATATGATTTCTCTACACGCGCGCGGCGCGCCTTCGCTGCATACAAAATAACCTGTTCCCGCGCTTTTCGGAGAGCGAAAGCCGCGCTTGCCGCGACTTGTAGTATGAAAAAAGCCGAGTCGCGCCCAAGTAGAGAAATCATGCTAGAGGGTCTGAACGCAGCTCAGCATGCCACCGTGATACAGCGCTATCACACCTTCGCTCTTTTTCTATTTGCGCGCGAGCGAATTTTGACAGATGTATGTGTTAAATGCAGGTTAAATGTCGCTATCGAGGGTTGGCGTACTAGCCCCGCTGGCTTTATACAACAAAGGGCTTTTCGAAAGCAACCTAATTTAGACTTGAAATTACTCACACTCACATTGTTTTCTCCTAAAAAAACGATAGGAAGTAAAAGAAGTGGAGTTAATATCAAAACGATTATTCTCCAATAGACCTTGCAAAACAGTTTTGCGCGGTCTCTTTTAGTTACTATCACAAGGTTTGTTTCTCTGAAAAGTTAACGAAATATTGGAAAAGTTACAGTAATGTGTGTAAGTAAAAATACAGTGAATATTTTAATAATATTACTTACGATGATTCTGATTCTATATCCATTTTGCTATAAACTATAATCGATAAAGTGATCTCGACGGCTTAGATATTTGTAGTCTTGAAAATCATATGCCAAACCAAAACAAGTCTCCATGCCGTTAAAAAAAAGTATACAAATGGTAGTATTTGATTTTCACATATGGCAGCACAGTCACTTTTTGACAAAAATTACAACATTTTCAAATCAGTTGTCAAATTGTTGTAAAGAAGGTTGGGTGTGTGATCAATAAAACCATATCACTATCGTATTCAATTACGATTAACAAATTAATTTATCAATAAAACAATGCCCGTCGAGTTGGAATTTGATTACACCGCCGCTACGGCGTCAATGGACATTTTTTCTCAAGACGACATAAACATTTTACGCGAGTGGACTCAGATATTGGATAAAACGAAATATGTGCCGAAGGATTTAAGCGATAAACAATTGTTATTATTCTATAATGCATGTTACGGTGATATGGATAAGACGAAGACATGTATAGAGAAGTATTACAACTGTAGGAAGAACGCGCCAGAGTTTTTCGACAATAGAATTATCACCGCCGAGGAACTAAGGACCAGCGTCGAAGCACTGTAAGTACAATAACAGCTTATAATAGTAAATATAATAGCTTGTTACATAAATATTGGACGCAGTAACAGCTAACTTATTTAGTACAGCGTGTTTATAGAAAAAGCTGACTGTAGTAGTTATTGATTTATCTTCAAAGCAAAAATGACAGCTAAAGCTTGAAACAGCAATCTATTTTTAGGTGAGAGACAATGATATTAGTTTTTTCTAAAGACAGAATGCATTGTAGCTTGGAAACCAATTCAATTTAATCAACACAATAGATTCCTTGCACTTTAAGTAGGATTTATTTTTATGAAACAGTTTTATCAAAATGATTTGCCTCTGTGGTCTAATGGTTAAGAGCATTGGCTCTTCCCACAGGACACCTGGAGTGCGATTTTTGAATCTCATTCGCTGAGTTCAGCAGTTGAAAATGGCAAAATTACTATGGAGATATGCATCTTTCTACTGCTGGTTTGACTTTCAAAAATCATACTTCAGGAGTGCGATTTTTGAAAGTCAAATCAGCAGTAGAAAGATGCGTATCTCCACAGTAATTTTGACATTTTCAACTGCTGAACTCACCGAGTGAGATTAAAAAATTGCACTCCTGGTGATATGTCACTTTGTGCGTTTTTCCCCAGTTGGTTAGGACATTGCAGGCTGAATCACCTGATTGTTTGAAAAGAAAAATGATTCTGTGCTTCGAATGGCATGTTAAGCCGTCGGTCCCGGCTACTATCTCCGGTGGTAGTAGTTGTTATATAAAAACCACTTCAGAGGCCGTAAGGCGGTCTGAAAAAACTCTGACACCAGGGCTCTGCCCACACGATAAGATGATCAAAATGATTAAATTTTCAAGACAAAACGTATCCATAATATATAATTATTAATTTCTTTCTCTTTTTTCTGACTATCTACGAAATTTTTGGGGTGCCGTTACTTGGACTATGCCGTCCGTCTGTCCTACCTTGAAAGGGCTGTAACTTTTCAACTGTAATAGATAGCCAGTTGAAATATTTAGTACTGTTACAGTGAAATTATACAGTTTGATGTTCTGATCATGAAATTAGCATAGCATATGTCACGACTATATTCCCCGAGGGGGTAGTCAGAGATATTCTGAAACAACAGAATATCCACGTTTCACTAGTAGTACCGAAACTCTGTCCAGTGTGACGGGGAGTGAGCCCGTCGCCACTTGTATCGGACAGTAGGTACAATACATGCCTCGAAATTGAAGCATGCAGGTTTCCTCACGATGTTTTCCTTCACCGAAAAGCCAGTGGTGTTACAAATCGTACATAAATTCCGAAAAACTCATTGGTACGAGTCAGCCGGGACGGGGATCGAACCATCACCTCCTACAAGGCAGGCAAGGTTACTCGCCACTGGACCACCACGGCTTCAAATCATCAAATTAAATCATATAATTTATTCATTGAATGTAGGTAAAGATCTTATAATATAAAATAATACTCTCAACTCAACTCTCAGCCAAGTGGCATACAAATATTTAAAAAAAAGTTAAGGAAATTTTATTATTATAAAGCCAGGTCCGCTGCACCATGTTTTATGTTATTATCATAACATGTTAGCAAAACATTTCCCTCCCCCGCAGGCGAATGTGGGTGATGTTATCCACTGCAAATGGATAACATCACCCGCATTCGCCTGCGGGGGGAGGGAAATGTTTTGCTAGCGTGTTATGATAACATAAAACATGGCACAGCGGCTTAAGAATGCCAACAGGCATGGTAGGTATAGAACTTATTAATTAATCAGCTAAACTATAAAATATCAGAAGTGCGATTTTTGAAAATCATACGAGCGACTTGGCAGTAGAAAATGTCAAAATTACTATGGAGATTATGCATCTTTCTACTGCCAAGTCACTCGTATGATTTTCAAAAATCACACTTCATATCAAATTAGTTTTAAACATAATTCAAACAATTAACTCTTCAGTCAAATCAACCAATAAATAATCATCAATTCAATAGTAACATTTATCCAGTAATAATTTAGTTCATTCACATTTAAAGTTCAGAATAACATTCATAGGTTTCACTTACACTTTCTGGTAACTTATTATAAATTTTAGGGGACATGTAAAGCACTTTTTTTAGAATGAGATTTTTTTTTTATTAACTATGGGTTTGCTCTTGACCTCAATCCAGCCCTCAGGACGAAGATGGGGTCGAGGTGGTGGGGATGGAGTCACTGAAACCCTTCAAAAAACCATCAGTATATTAAGGAACATCCTTTATAAAGTTACACATGGCTTGTAATTTTTTTCAGTATTTTTACATCTTGAAAAATACCCTAATAAATAAAATATTTGGTACTCAATAATACTAAAATGATAATTCTTTTTTTTTTTATTAAAATATTGAAAAATATTTCACTTGCTCTGAAAAAAAAAAAGTGAAGTGAACCCGTTTTATAGAGTGCCTTGTGTGTGCTGGAAAGGCTCATCAAATAAATAAGCCCTCCCAAGTCGCCCTTCATTGACAATAAGCTATAAATAATCCCTTTAAAGATGAACAAAAGGTGCTTATTATGTCAATAGGTCATTGTGTACCTAATAATTTTAACAATAACAGTAGTCAAGTGTTGCAAGATCTCCGGACTTAAGGTGCTAACATCAGCAATATTTTGGTTGTTCATTCTTAAAATGTAAGGTATTCTAAAAGCGTTACTATGACTGTACCCTTGAAAAGTGATTTATAGCAATTTTTAAGTTCCTGCCCACCCCATTATAGATACATTTATGCATCATCATCAGCAGAAAGTTGTTCAGTTTGATGGGTAGACTCTTAGTTTAAAAGGATGCTAATGATATCAATTTCACCCTCACTGTGGCATCGTATCTCCCAAACGGGTGGATCGATTTCGATGGGGTTTCTTGTAATAGAAAGCTAATTTTTGCGAGAGTGTTCTTAGGTTTGTTTCATGAAAATCAGTTCAACTGTTTTTAAGTTACTTTATAACAATTATACGAAATAACATTAAATTACAAAAAATAAACCACCAGCACCAAAAAAAACAAACATTTAAAAAGTTATAAATAATTCGGACACCTATTATTTGTGATGTTTGCAGATGTTTGTTTTACTTTTTAACATTTTCTTTAATTAATTTAAAAGTGGCGTTACTGTGACTCACCTATGACACTGCACAAATAAAATGAGAATATTCTGCAAGTGCCATATTTATCATTGGACGAGTTTCGGTATTACTAGTGAAACGTGGATGTTCTGAGTTTTCAGAATATCTTTGACTACCCCTTCGGGGAATATAGTCGTGAGTCATTCGCTTATGAATTTTACCTAAAAATCAGGCGTGGCGTGGCTAGTGTTACTAATGGTAGTGCCTTAAGGTCATTCGGACATTGTAGTGATGATGACATAATATAACACCTAGCCTTTCGATTATGATGTGATGTAATTATTGTACATCTCTGTGCCTTATGTTTTCTCAATTACAACATCTTTTAGGCAAGCCCGATTTTCTCTTTTTATTATGTCCACAAATGTGACCTTGAAAGCCTATTTTGCAAAACATTTACATAACATTTCGACCTTTGGTAGGTAAATCCATCTGAACAATATAGTGTCGTACAGATACGAGTTATCTTGGTAGCTATTATTATCCCACTGGTGGGCAAAATCCTCCAACTGTCTCTGTTCTAACTCCTACCACTTGTCATCAAAATAATATCACCCTTCTTCATAGAACGAGGACGCCGACTAGGTAGGTACCATTTTCTAGGATCCAGGGTGTAACAATTTTTACCTACCAGAAGGTAGCGGACAGACTTCAAAGAGTGTTACCTATTTGGGTATTTCTTACGGAAAAGAAAAAAAAAATATTTTTTATTTTTTTACAATATTTTTAATTTTTACTCATGTATTCTAAAGTGTATCCAAAATAATGGTTTTCAATATATAAGGTCACGCTTAAAAACCTTTGCAAGGGGTTGAAAATGGGGTGCAAAGGTATGGTTGTGACATTGAGCAGCATGGCTGTGACCGTTGATGACATTTCAGCTTTTCTTTTGTCCCCAATACTTTGTGTGTTGTTTTTATTCGGTGGCATCTAAAACAATAAGAAATTCTACATCAGATAAACAAAGTCATTCGATCTCACAATATCCTCCACTGCTGGTGTCAAAAATAATTTATATTAGATACGTCACAACCATGCATTTTTGTCACAGCCATGGTCTCAAAAAGCCATGGTATCAAAAAGCCATGGTTGTGACTGCCTTGGTCGTGACATTTTCGTGCCGTGTCCGACATAACTTAAAAACTAGATGAGTTCTTTGCAATATCTTACTTTTAGCAGAAACTATTTAGTTTAGTTTACAATTCATAAAAAAAACACCAGCATTACAATTGTACTTACCTTTTATAATTCGGGCACGGCCTGGACAGGTTTAGATTGTCACTTTTCAAAATAAAACACAAAAACTATTTTTTATATTCACTTCGCTATTCACGCCGTCCGGGAAAGGGGAGGCCTAGAATGTTGCCAAAGAAGAAAAATATATAGTGATACCGGCTTTTAATTATCTTACGTTTCTACCGTTTTAGAAGAAAAATTATTTTGTGGCATGGCTGTGATAATTTTTTTTCGGACAAGCTTTATAAAGTTTTATATTTTACACTTATTACCAAAACGAAACAATCAATTTATTTTGTGATAAGTTGAACGCACATAAAATGAATGGCAATGCATTTATTTTCAATAAATCGAAAAGGAATTCAGAAAAATTTTTTTTTTAGAGTATTTCGGTGAGCGGACACAGCATGGCTGTGACATTTTGGTCATAGTTGTATGTGTAAATCCAACAGCTGTATATTTTATGAGTAATTAAGCTTTCAGTATAGTAAATAAAGTTAATTACTATTATAATTGGAAAAATAAACAAGAGTGACTTCGCCCAGCTAACCAATTCTCACGAAAGACACTATTTTTCGTAAGAATAAGAATTACCCATTTATCCTACCATTTTACCAGTTGCTGCGCTCTATCTAACATCTCGTTTAAGGGGCTATGTAAAAAAATAGGATTCTTCAAAGCTCCATATATCATGAAGTACTAACAGTAGGAGTATGATTTGCGGATATGTGTAAATTGAACATATAATTGAAGTTTTGATTAGAGCCAAAACACGATTAAGACAAATTTTCTCGATAGAAAAACAAGCCAAAGTAGCCTCCGTTTTTGTCTATAAACGCTTGTAACTGCTAAACGGTGAATAATAGAAACATCAGACTTGATTTAAAAAAAAGAGATTGCTATTATCTAAGTTTTGATTAGAGCAGAATTGAACTAACATAAATAGTACAATCACAATTAAATAAAGTTTGTTTTTTCGCTTGATTCGTTCCAGGCGCGCGCGCCGCCCCATCTCTTTCTCTCGCAGTAATATAAGCTATCACACGTCCGTTTCGCTAAAATTATTTTTCGACTTAGGCTCTTAAGTTGAATAATAGCTTGCCAATAAAGCGACTTGCAACAATTTTTGGCAAACTGAATATTAACCTATCAATTGATAATGTAATCTTACTTATTTGAATCTAAAATCAATCACTTATTATCTATCTATGTTATCTATACTTTGTTTTAATGTGTAGATAAAAAGAGCAAGCGAAGCGCGCGACATGTTATATAGAAAAAAGTCAGGACGCGCGCATGTAGAGAAATCATATTAGAGGGGAGATTTAAGACGCGATAGATCGGTTTTGAAAACCATTGTCTTCGGCTTCTAGTATCGACTATCGATACGTGACATAGGCCCACAAGTGCGATTTTTGAAAATCATACGAGCGACTTGGCACTAGAAAATGTCAGAATTACTATGGAGATTATGCATCTTTCTACTGCCAAGTCGCTCGTATGATTTTCAAAAATCGCACTTCTGGATAAAGATGAGGTTGAGGGCCCTGAAATCCTGGATCGGCCCCTGTACTGTAGGGTCCTTTTTAATATAGGTACTGAAGACCATCAATCTAAACAACTTTCACTGCGGGACAAGAGTCGAAATTGCGAAAAAAAATCGTATTTTACCGAAATATACAGGGTGAAATTGATAATATTAGCATCCTTTTAAACTAAGAGTCTACCCATCAAACTGAACCACTTTTACTATGGGAGCAAACCGATCGGAGCAACTAAAAAATCTGCTGGTCCATACTAAACGGTAATGCCTACTCGACTCAAATGTATGCAACAGCACATTTTTTTTTGCTCCGATTGGTTTGCTCCCGTAGTAAAAGTTGTTCAGTTTGATGGGTAGACTCTTAGTTTAAAAGGATGCCAATGATATCAATTTCACCCTGTATATGGGAAAGCTCATATTTTTTCGCGATTTTGCTGTTAATCCTTTAGATATAAAGTTGTTCAGGTTGATAGGTCAATGATTTCACACGAAGTATTTTCTACAATAATTATAAACCTCAGATAGACAAGTAAGATGACATTGAAAACCTGAATAAAATCCGTTTTGGGGTTTTCGAGACATTCGTAAATTGCAAAAAAGTTGCATTTAATATTGGACAGTAGGATATGTTGAGGTCAACCAGAAATTTATGTTATGATTTCATAAAGTACCACCTACTGTACAATGAAGTAATTTTTTGAATATTTTTTACTTGAATAAAATTAACTGACGATCGTTACTTTCAGTGCTGACTTGTAGAAACTTTGCGTACCAAAGTCCATTTTAAACGATAAGATAAGATAAGTATAATGTCCAGCTGTAGCAAAGTTCACGTACCTATTACCATAATTATTATTTCAGGATGAAGTGGTCGTATAATATACTAGTAATAGGTAATTTAAAGTTTAGAGAAACAATGAGGGTCTCGGATTCTGAGGTCACTAGACGTCGAAACAGAAGGCAAAGGTCCTGCGTCATTATTCCTGGATTGTTTGTGCAGTGTGGCAAATTCTATGTACAGACACACTTCTCTTACAGTTTCATAAGAGATCTCTTTTAATGGTTTCCTTATTGCTAGTCATTTTTGTTTCTCTTTTTTAGCCTTTGCTGTAATGAGTCAATATAATGTTCTGTTATTTATTATCCTAATGAGTAGCCAGAAGGTCATCAGAGATTTTAACGACGCCTGAACCCCTCAGCTAGCTTGCCTAGTCTACCAGTGGGCTTAGCATGCCACCCCCAAGAAAACGACAAAAATTTTGATGTGACTTGTCTTTGTTACTTTACGTATGTGTAAGCGGGCGCGCATGACGGTTTTCTCCTTTTGTCGCTTTGTGTGTGTGGCATGCGCAGACCAGTTATGGCATGCTACTGCTGCTATTATAATATGGTAAAAAGTACGTAAAAAAGTATTTATTGGCTCACACAAAGAAAGACGTGTACAAGGTATGACATTAAATTGATTAAATTGACAATTACCGTCTTTGTGAGAAACTGGTATCTGGGGCAAATGGACCTGTATCTCAGATCACCAGGCTGCCCCTCGTAGTAGTCTCACTAAGTACCTACGTATACCAACTTACTTGAGATACATTAGTATTAAATGTCTATAATAGGATCGTAATCATCTATGATTATAAAATACCTTAACCTATATCTATAATCATACCTCGTAGGCCAAGAATTCAACATAGTTAGTGCAGAATGCCTTCGAAATCGATTACTTGAGCTAGAATGCTCTGTGACTATCAATGAATGCCTTGCACCCACCCATATTCTCAATCGCTTCCTCGAACTCTGCCTCAACTTAATCTCAGACATCCTTGACTCAACTTCGAAATCTGTATGCTTAGTCATAATAACCTTGAGGTTCTTCCTAGAATTTGAAGTGAAACAACCACTAAAAAAAACGAAAACGTCCTCGACTCCAGAAATTTCCTCCATAATCATAATCATAATCATTTATCCATCATTCCTTCATTTTTTTTCCATCAATTCTAGGAGAAAAGAAACGTCAAACTCAAGGTACCTACAGTCTGTCAATAAAGTCATGACAAATAAATGAGAGCGCTGCTTCTGTAGGTATAACCAACGGTCTACCTAAAGGTTTCCTGCCCTGCATATTCTTTGTGAATGTGGTCAACTATTATACAGACATATCAGTATTTATCTTGGCAGACAAGCACTGTCTTCAGATTTGATACAAGACCTCCCTGTTGAACCTACTGTGATTCTTAACCACAGTAGGGATTACTAGGGAACTGTAGAAGGGTCGATCACAAAAGATCTGTGATGGTCCCAGTGGCTCAGACGCGAGTCTGTCAAGGCCCCAAACTCACACAATAATAATAAGGTTTCCTTGAGATTCGTGAACGTCACTGAAGCAAGCTTGAGGAGACCTTAAAAGACATTGCTCGCGTGACGAAATGTATTCGTTTCGCAACTAACGAATGAGTATGATCAAAGAATTCATACAAATAGTATGATAGCTAAAATTATACACAAGATAGGAGGAATATCATACTTTCCAAGAAAATGGAAATTATCCTTTTCTACTTTAGCATTTCTTATAAAATTCCAATTAAAATTTACCACTTTTGAGACGAAACGGGATTGTTTCCATTGGTCGCAAGGTCGCAAGCTACCTTGAGTTTCACGTTTCTTTCTTCTACAGATTAGACGGAGGAAATTTCTCGGGTCGAATACGTTTGTGACATGTATTCAATTTTACTGAGTGGAGATCAACTTGAGTGGAGGAAATCTCGAGGTCCCAACTAAGAATACGGATGTTAGTCTTAGGTTTGGATTATTGGTGCATTCGCTAAAGTGGTCCATTCGGGTAAGTGGTATAGGAATGGTCTATTCGGGAAATGGGCTTTCTGCATCGGGATTATCGGGTTAGTGTGCAGAACAACACCGTATTAGTTTGATATCCTTTTAAGATTTGTTTCAACTACTGTCGGTGAGGTGCAAGTTTCGGAACCGTTAACCGAAGTTTCGCAACGTCACGTCGTTCTAGTCTTTGGGTGACCGTTTAAGTGGTAGGAATTTCATCTCAGGCGTGTTTCGGAAGGCACGATAAGTAGTTAGTCCCGGTTAGTTCCGTCAGACGGCGGTGTAACTATTCGTAAGCCGGGAGTGCGATTTTTAAACGAAACGAGTAGTAGAAAGATGCATAATCTCTATAGTAATTTTGACATTTTTCACTACTCATTTGAACGTGTGATGTTCAAAAATCGCACTCGAGGACGGAGGCCTACGATTCTTTGACAGCAAGTTGACCACTAAATTGCCATTCAAACGTCAGCATGTCTAGTATGATTTCTCTATACGCGCGCGACGCGCCTCCGCTTCATACAAAATAACCTGTTCCCGCGCTTTTCGGAAAGCGAAAGCTGCGCTTGCCGCGACTTGTAGTATTCACCTGTAATTCATGCAATAAATTATTTGATTTGATTTGATTTGATTTGGAAAATAGCCGAGTCGCGCGCAAGTAGAGAAATCATGCTAGGGGGTCCGCTCATCTCGTCTCGACTCGACTTCCATACTACTTGTCGCGGCAAGCGCGACGTTTACTCTCTAAAAAGTTCGAAGTAGCGGTCATTTTCTTTGCAGTGAAGGCGCGTCGCGCGCGGGTAGTGAAATCATGCTAGAGGCTTAACCCTCTACGCGACCTTGTCAAAGTACCTTATCGTTGTCTTTAGTTCCAATTAACTCTCGAGCATTTTAATCTTTTGTGATAAAGTTTAAATTGGCTTTTAACGTGAGTTGGAAATTGGAATCAGATAGAATTAAATCCCAGTAGAGAGAGACAATGCAGTGGCACAGCTGTTCCGTTTTACAGGAAAACATTAATTAAATGACCCATTTGGGTCAATGCCAATTGTACCTGCAACTTGTACAGTCCAGGGCAGGATTCAATTGTGTTTCAACTTATTAAAATATTTAGTCCTTGGAAATAGGTACCTACTTATACTTACATTTCTAAGGACGAGATATTATTCTTTTTTTTTAATTCTTAGAATCAAATGTGCGATAATCGGACCGGGCATCATGTTTTGGAAAAGCCTAGTTCTTTATAGCGTAAATTAATTTTTGCTATTTATTCAATTTACGCTATGATGGGTAAAAATGGGTAAAAAATGTTAAACTCGCGTCAGGACCGTGACGTCACGTAACCTGATCGAAAATTCGTAAGCATAGATAATAGTCAGACCGTGACGTCACGTGACGCAAGACGTAAGATCTCTTAGTTTTCACTTCTGCCGGCACTCCCGGAGTGCAACCCGTTGTTTTTTTTCTCTGACTTTTTGACTTGTATGAACAAAAAAAAATTGCCTAACCTTCGCACCTTGCACTCTCGCAGTTTCCAATTTTATCGAAAGAAAAGATATGTTACTTTCATAATAAACGGAGCTTAAAATTGTGCCACGTCACATCACATCACAGATGTGACACTCGTAGCATTGCTTGACGTGAAGTATTGAAAGAATACCCAATTGGGTCTTTGTCAAATCTACAGTTAGCGTGCGCTAGTAAATAGGTACCTTCAATTTTGAGTAATATCGTGTTTCTAGTATATATATCCTGTGTGTTTATCGTGTCATATTATCCATTTACTGAAATTGGCTAACTATTATATTAAAAAGCAGATTCGCAAAGAACTGTCAAAAAAACACCATTTCGATTTGATACTTAAACTTATAGAATGGGGTTAATAAAAAATAGATATTTAAATAAATTGAAAACCAATAGTGAGTACAATGCTACAATGTAATGTTCTTGTCTTTTGTAAGTGACATTGAACAATACCATCAATTGTATAATTGAGACAAAGACGAAGTGTATCATATTAAATATTTACATAGGATGAACAAAAAGAGATATATAGCGGTATTTTTATCAAAGTCAATCTTAAATAAGTAATCGGGCCTCCTAAAAGCGGGCCTGCCTGAAAGCCGTGCAAACTGGATACTGAAATATGGACGAGACGCTTCAACGTCGCCGTCGCCTCGCAAAGGTCAGCCCTTTGTGTTTGATTAGAGATGTTACGGATATATCTAATCGTATCCGATATATAAATATTAAAACATTCACATGTACAAAAATAACTAAACCGTTCTGAACCTTTTTAACCGACTTCAAAAAAAAAGGCGGTTATTAATTCGATACGTATGTATGTAATATTATACGAATTGCAAAATATTCACCTATGATAATCAATTAGGGCTTCTAAACAAATATACAAAATTTCATAGGTGTATGTATGTATGTATGTTTGTCCACGCATTTCTCCGAAACTATTAATCAGATTGAGACCATTCTTTTTTTATTGGCTTAAATTTACTCCAACTTAGGGTACAGTGCAAGCTTCATCAAAATCGGTTCAGTAGTTTTCAAGATATGGACTAATTAAAGTGTGATTGTAAGTGTGACGGCCTCGTTTGTACGTATCTACGCGATAACTTCGGCATTTCTTAACCGATTTAGGTGATTCTTTTTTAGTTCTGAAGTATTTACTCCCAAGATGGTTCCATTTTAATTTGGTGAAGATCTGACAACGCGATTCGGAGCTGCACAATAGTACTCCTCAAAAGTTGACAGCACATCATTGGAGATTGAAACATTTGCCTTGTATCGATGTACCCTTTGCGTGTATAACTGATTCTGAGTCAAAATAATTTATTTCACTACTAAAAATTGATAAAATTTTTTTAAAGAAAAATTTAAAACAGCGTTCAAAAAAATTTAAAAATAATATTGCAGCCGATGACTTCTTCGTTCGCATCATAAGAATTTTATCGAAGTCGGTGTCAAGCCAAGCCAAAAAACTGTCGCGGCTTGACAGCGACTTCTATAAGACAAATAAATGTTCTTATGATGCGAACGAAGAAGTCATCGGCTGCAATATTATTTTTTAATTTTTTTGTAGGCAGTTTTAATTGTTCGCATTATTTCGCTATATTACGTTATGTTATGACTTATGAGTTATGTATGACACTGAAATGGAAAGAGAAAAATAATTTAAGTCCAACACGAGGAGAAAAAAAATGTCTTCAAGAGTAAGGTCCACTTTGTCGCTGTGCGTCACGTGGTAAGTGAATTTAAGAGATAAGTGTACTTTTTGCAATCATTAGCAGCAAGGCTGATTCAGTGTTTATGGGGTGTAGAGCATCTCTGTGATGGGGATGGACCAGGAGTGCGATTTTTGAAACTCGGCAGTTGTAAATGTCAAAATTACTATGGAGATACGCATCTTTCTACTGTTGACTTGACCTTAAAAAAATCATACTCCAGGGGTGCGATTTTTGAAAGTCAAATCAGCAGTAGAAAGATGCGTATCTCCTCACATTTTCAACTGCTGAGTTCAACGTATGAGATTCAAAAATCGCAATCCAGGTCTACCTGCATTAACTCCAGTCGGTTTAGGAGTTACTGATGTTTAAAGGTCCCTAAAAAATTAATGATCAGCTGCAAGTGCTGCAAGTTGATGTTGCCTATCCATCTTGTAGGGTTGCAAGTATCCGAATTACAAACTTGTATCGGTACGAAAAATATTACAATATCCTTATACGAAAAGTTTTTATTAACATCCCTAGTTCCCTACTAATATAATAGGTGACGTTATATAAAGGACCAATGTCTCGCATGGATTATTCCGTAGAATGGTTTAGGTTATTTATAACTTGTAGCATAATTTTGTATCATCATCATCATGTACGTTCGACTGCAGGGCACTGGCCTAAAATCAGGAAATGTATGGGCGTTAGTCCACCAACGCAAGATGCGGATTGGTAGGCTCCACAGTTCACATACACATCAGAATTTCTTCTTCAGCGTATGCAAGTTGCCTCACGATGTTTTCCTTCACCGTTTGAAAACATTACAAAAACTCATTGGTACATATACAGTCAAGAGCACATCAAGCTTTACACTTGCAGTTCGATTGTAACGCTTATGGCGCACTAAATAAGAACGGTACAAAGTCCAAAGTGTCAAGCTTGACGTGCTCTTGACTGTACATGACATGTTGTCCGTGGGGATTCGAACCCGGACTGAAGGACAGAAGTATGTCATTGACTCAGGGCGTCCTTATTAGAAAGTCATTAACCTACATTTAAAAATTTGTTCTAAAATCAAGATCTCTTGTTAATATTAGTTGATATCTTGTTTATACAGGCTGAAATTGATATCATTAGCATCCTTTTAAACTAAGAGTCTACCCATCAAACTGAACAACTTTCACTATGGGAGCAAACCGATCGCCAAAATCCAAAAAAGATAAAAAAATGACCGAAATTCCAAAAAAAGAATTGCGAATTTCCCATGGTACAATAAATACTGCGCCTGGTATTCTCTTCCGATCACGTGACTGACCACGTGACTGACACAAACCTACGTCATCATACCCTTTTACCATGTTTAGCGGCCATTTTTTTGTGACGTAGGCTTGTGTCACTCTGGGAATAGAAGACCTTGTTTTTTTAGACTATGGCATTTCCTATAGATTTCTTATTGTAAGTTGTTCAGTATCATAGGCACAATCACACCTTAAGTTATGCAACTGTTTACCCTAACACCCTGTATAAGTACTTAATTATTTTCCATAATATACCTAAAAATAGTAGTGCAATAATTACCTAATATCTTTAAAAATAAATAATCTAGGTACAACGTTCAATATATATATCTTGAACGATATAATATATCTATTGAACATTGCCCCTAGATTATTTATTTTCAAAGATAATTAACACAAGCCCTATTATCGACACTCTAATCACCTCTAATTGAACATAAAAAGTAACTGAAACGTGATATTTTTCCACACAATCAGGTGAATTATGTACCTTGTGTACACTTCTATTTGCGAACCTTGACCCGAGTGCCCAGTCACTCACAAATATTTAAAATGTACATTTATTAGTTACTGTCAAGCAAACATTGACGAACGGACTATCCGTTTGTCAATTTAATCTACTTTGCATAAGTATTGGGTACCTAATAAATTACATTGTCTAGGAGCTGAAAACCGTTTTTATACAACTCAAAAATTTTAACTACACTGGCCTGCAAAACTTTAGTTAGACCACAGGTTAGACGGCAATTTGAAAAGGAGATTTTTTTTTATAAAGTTTTTTTCAGGCATTCCTTAAAAAAATAAGATAATCGACTATGAAGTTTTTATATAAAAATAGTATTGTTTTTGTTTTGAATATACGTCTCGTGCACTTTAAAGGTTATTGCAATTTTAAAAGTTTGGTACTAAGTCTTGAAGGCCAGTGTATCTATCAACATATACAATACACTACCTTTTGCCCGCGACTTCGTCCGCGTGGAATTAGGATATCGAAAAATCCTTTCTTATTGCACCCCTACACCCTCTGTAGAATACAATATTCCGAATTTCATGTTTTTGTTTTAGCGGTTTAGGTTAGACTGTGCGTTGTCTGTTATTTATTTATTTATTTATTTATTTATTTATTATAAAACATTACATGTAAATTTACAGAGCAATTTCCAAAATACTTACATGCTAATAATACATAGGTAATTTACTAGTCATTGTTAGTCAGTTAGTCTGTCACGGAACTGTTTAATAACTATACAACGCGTTAATGAATTCGCAAACGCAACGCAAAACAAGAAAGTAGTTTGTTTAGAATTGAGAGCAGAATCAAATTATCATGGTTTCAACATAGGATTTTTTTTTTCAAAATATTAAATATTTTTTTTGCAAAATTTAACATTTACTGAACCCGATGTCAACCACCGCACGAGCACACTACTACCAAAACAAGATTATAAAAATGTATCCGTGAAAACTTAAAATGCGAATAACTTTAAATTTTAACTATCAAAATAATGAAATTATTGTTGCCACCTAATTATTTTGTTATAAATCAGTTGGGGTGTATGAGGTTTTGCGCTAATTCATGAACACACTGTAGATATAAACTAATTATAAATTGGGCGTGGGTGGATGTAAGTACATTGAAGATATTTGCAAAAATATTGAGTTTGTGTTTAGGATACGTAATGGAATGCATCGAGAAAATATTTAGATTTTTGGTCTGTTTGTGCATGCGTTACTTAAAAACTACTGAACCGATTCAGATTGGGTTTTCACAAAAGTAGTTTGGATTAACATTTAGGCTTTATTACATCGCAATCGGTACATTCAATCAAAAGTTCAGAGTATTTAAAATCAGTGGTTTGCGAAACGAAGTCGCGGACGCAGCTAGTCATGAATATCATCGTCATGGTTGCTTGGTTCAGTACAAAACGCATGCAAACCCTAATGTACTGCGAGTAGACGTGTGAAACCAGCCATAAAATTTACAAAATTACCCTGAAATCGTGTCCATGAAACTCATTTCTGCTTACATTACCTACTGAATTTTTAGCACCTGAACGCTACATTTTTGTTTTTATGAAACCTTTATGATAAACCTTTTGATAATATTAAAGCTAATTATTATTTTGTTCTTGCGGTAATCTTGGGTCACCGAGGACTTTGAATTGACGACGACTTATTCTTGTGCAGCCGTGCAGCATTAGGTAACTTAACTTGTACAGTTTCGTTTGCAGCGTTTTTGTAAGTGAAAGACAAGCCATCTTCATTAAAAGGGTCTTTTATCCTCAATCGTGTTGTTGATTAACCAATGTTAAACAAAAACACTTTTGCTTGCCGTTGTTCGGTAATATAGGTTACATGGTGATAGTTTATAAGAGTATGATCAGGAGAGCGATTTTTGAAACTCATACTTTAAACTCAGCAGTTGAAAATGTCAATATTACTACGGAGATATGCATCTTTCTACTGCTGATTTGACTTTCAAAAATCATATTTTTCAGGAGTGCAAGTATTGAAAGTCAAATCAATCAGCAGTAGAAAGATGCATATCTGCATAGTAATTTTGACATTTACAACTGCTGAGTTCAACGAATAAGTTTCAAAAATCGCACTCCAGAACATAAAACTGAACAACTTTCTGTATGGGACCGACATAAAAATTGAACTGCAAACCTACTCGAGCCAAATGTATGGGACAGCTGATTTATTTTTCCGTGATTTCGATGTTGGTCCCATAAAGAAAGTTATTCAGTGATGGTCTGATCATCCCCTTAAAAAAGTGTCAGCATATTAAGAAGGACCCTGTATAAATAATTAGTCCTCGCTAACTGAACTTGAACGGGTCTCCGCTGCCGTAGACCCATCAGGTTTTGAAAGTATTTGATGAATTTCCCCGTGTATTTCCAGAGAATTCTCCTACCTGCCGGAAAAATCGGTGAAGGGTTACGACATCATCTTCCACCGGCTGCATCTGACGGAACCCTCCAAGTACTTCCTGGAGCACGGGTCCAAGATACTCTTCATGACCGTTGGTAAGATGACATTCTATTTCCTAATACTTAGTACCTACAACTTGGTCACATTATCTGTGCACCTGGTCACATATTAATGTCATCTGGTGTCGATGATGTATACAGGAAGCAAAAGTATCATTAAACTTTAAACCAGTTAAACCACATACTCTACCCATCAAACTAAACTTTACTAAGGGAGGAAACCTGTCGGAACAAAAAAATCTACTACATTTGAGTGAGGTAAACGTATTGCATAAGCGATTTTTTTATGGGATCAAACCTGACAGAACAAAAAAATAGCATAGCAGATTTTTTTTGCTCTGATATGTTTGCTCCCATAGTATTCCGAGAGATAAGTGTACTTTTTGCAACCATCAGCAGCAAGGCTGATTCAGTGTTCATGGGGTGTAGAGTTTTTCTGTGATGGGGTTGGACCAGGTCTGCCTGCATTACTCCAGTCGGTTTAGGAGTTACTGATGATTAAAGATCTGTAAATTTTTTTCGATCAGCTGCAAGGCTGATCGTATGTTATTGTTGTAGTATGCACTGTAGCTATGTGAACAGTACAAAAACTGACATGGTTCATCAGTCGGTTTAGGAGATACAGCCGTTCAAAGGTCGGAACTTTGACTGGCTGTATCTCCTAAACCGACTGACAGAACTTAACAGTTTTTGTACTGTTCACATAACTACAGTGCATACTACAACAATATCATACGATCAGCCGTGCGGCTGATCCTTAATTTTTTACAGACCTTTAATCATCAGTAACTCCTAAACCGACTGGAGTTATGAAGGCAGACCTGGTCCATCCCCATCACAGAGATGCTCTACACCATATAAACACTGAATCAGCCTTGCTGCTGATGGTTGCAGAAAGTACACTTATCTCTTATACTATAGTGAATGTTGTTGAGTATGATGGATAGAGTATGTGGTTTAAAGGCTAATGATACTTTTCCTTACACCCTGTAGGTATTTTAGGTTATTAAGAACCAATGTAACCATGAAAGCAACCAATAAATGAATATGAATATGAATAGGGTACAGAGTGCTACAAAAGTAAAAATAAACATTTAAAACTTTTAAGGAGGTTAGACCATCAAACTGGGACGGACGGGAATATTGCAATCGCGAAAAAAATATTGATGTTACATACTAAACTATAAATCTACTCGATCTAAATGTATATCGGGAAGATGAAGCTAACCGGACTGACGCGATTATTAAGATCGTACTGACGCGAAGGGGGAAGCAAGAGGGGCAACTATAGGTTATAGTTTATACGGTGTTGAGAGTATTATTAACATCGGTATTTCACATTCATTTCATGAATGAATCACAAGGTGAAAAAAAATACATTAGTTGTTGTAAAGTTATGTAAGACATAGCCAGGTTCCCACGTACAAAGCATAGGTACTGATTGTTCTTAGATACATATCGTGGGATAGATATTCTGCTTTTGAAACGACAAAAAAATATTATGCAAAAATGATGTGATCCAAACAAAAATGTATTCAGGATTTATTACGTAAAAGAGTTCTTTCATCCCGCGATTATCTTCAACTAATGATTATTTAGGCATTGAAAAAACCACCTCATTTCTTCTGGTGGGTGTCTTACGAGGCGACTAAGGGTTGAACCTCATCTGGCAGCACCGCATCGCCCTTTTCTGTCGCTCCATCCTTTTCTGTCACTCAGGAACGTCATTTGATAGAGCAAATAAGGTAGACGGAACGCGACAGCACACCACAGCACCGCCGCGCGCGATCGCGTTCCGTCTATCTTATTTGCTCTAGCAAATGACGTTCCCGAGTGACAGAAAAGGATGGAGCGACAGAAAAGGGCGATGCGGTGCTGCCAGATGAGGTTCAACCCTAAGGTCTCTTATGCGGTGTTTTATGGGCGGAAAACTATCCACCTGTCACCATTCTTACCGATCCCCGCTACCCAATCCGCCACGTAGCGGTAGCCCCAGCAACATCCTATACCGAGGTCCGTCCATTATGGGTGCCCATAGGTCGGTTGCTTATGTTCATTCACTGGCTCGGTAGACCCTTCGTGGTCCCTTCAACTGTCCGCAGAAATAACAGTAGCTTATGACTGACTGCCTTCGTGGTCTAATGGTTGAGAGCACTGGCTCTCGACATGGAGGTCGTGGGTTCGATTCCCAAGGGGGACACCTAGTGATATGTCACTTTGTGCGTTTTTTCCCCGTTGGTTAGGACATTGCAGGCTGAATCACCTGATTGTCTGAAAATAAAAATGATTCCGTGCTTCGGATGGCACGTTAAGCCGTTGGTCCCTGCTACTATCTCTGGTGGTAGTAGTGGTTACATAAAAACCACGTCAGAGGCCGTAAGGCGGTCTGAAAAAACTCTGACACCAGGGCTCTGCCCACACGATAAGAAGAAGAAGCAGTAGCTGCTCTCTGAGCAATGCTGTAAGGTCCGCCACACACATACGGAATTCCGATTCTGAGTCAGAATTCTGTATGTATGTGGCGGACCTAATTGTTAATTCGGAAAAAACCTATCACCACTCGACACGTCATACTATCTACATCTACAGGTTGTAACACCCTAGTAATACTTAAGGAGGTGCTTCAGACCATCAAACTGAACAACTTTCTCTATGGAGCCAACATAGAGAAAAAAAAAATCTGTCCCATACATTCGAGTCGAGCCGGTATTGCAGTTTTGTATGAAACAGCTGATTTTTATTTCGCGATTTCGAAGTTGAGTCCATAGTAAAAGTTGTTTAGTAAACAAATAAAGTTTTTTGTATTTTGTAAGTAGGTATAGTTTGATAGTCTAAAGCACCCCCTTAAGTATTACTAGGGTGTTTTTTTTACACACTGTAGAAACAGTCAATATTATGCTAAAGGTGAATCATGATTGTTGATGGGTAGTGGGTATTTGTAGCAAGGTTCCTGGCCATCCCGAAAAAGGATTATGGTAGTGAATTTATGTATGTGTGTACAATGTCTTTCAGATTTAATTTTCATCAGAAATCTTCTCAGTAGTTTCGCACTATTAAATGAACAAGGTCAGATTTATCTGAAACCTACGAACATCCTACTTCCTACTAATATTATAAAGGCGAAAGTTTGCAAGTATGATAGATGGATGGATGTTTGTTCCGCTTTCACGCAAAAACTGCTGAACAGATTTTGATGAAATTTGGCATTCAGATAGACCATGGCCTGGATTAACACATAGGGTACTTTTTATCCGGGTAGCGCAGACGAAGTCGCGGGCAACAGCTAGTGCATAGATAATTGATACCTCACTAGCCTCATCCACAAAATGAATGTGGCTGTCAGGATCGTAGCAGAAGTGCGATTTTTGAAAATCATACGAGCGACTTGGCAGTAGAAAGATGCATAATCTCCATAGTAATTTTGACATTTTCTACTGCCAAGTCGCTCGTATGATTTTCAAAAATCGCACTTCAGGTGGCGTTCCGTTGTCTTCGCATACCCCAGTGGGAGAGATGCGTGAGAATATGTTTGTACGTATGTTCTATTAAGTACCTCTAAATCTATGTTGGAGCATTGCATTCCATATTTTCTTATGGCGCAGTGTCGCAATGTCAGTAAATATAATGCGTAGACAATGTTGAAAGCTGTTGCGCAAACGATCGGTTCAAACCAATGCTGTATCTACAATAGTTGTACAAATACTGTGCCTAATTATTGTTACGAGCTTTGTAAAGACTATACTACAGGGTGAATTTGATATCATTGGCATCCTTTTAAACTAAGAGTCTACCCGTCAAACTGAACAACTTTTAATATTTTATTTTATTTATTTTCGGAAGATTTACAGCATTACAATTTTGTTAAACATTCTTATATAAATCTAGGCGCCAATTAAAAATCTTCTATGGGAGCAAATCGATCGGAGCAAAAAAAAAACTGCTGTTGCATACATTTGAGTCAAGTAGGCATTGCAGTTTAGTATGGAACAGCAGATTTTTTAGTTGCTCCAATCGGTTTGCTCCCATAATAAAAGTTGTTCAGTTTGATGAATAACAATGAATTCACCCATTCATTTTTTTTGATTTTTGAATTTCACCCTGTATACTGGGCTCTTGTAAACGACAACATTTTTGAGTTTGAGCTCAAAATAATCTCGAGACACAAATATTGCAGAGACCCGCCATTAATTACCTACTTTGAATATTTTTTTTATATTCGGTCTTTTTTGATAGCTGACGAATAAAAACAATTTAATTACAGATATTAAAAATTAAATTTTTTGACAGAAATCAGAATTACCTCTGGTCCAGTTGTTGTTAAAAGTGTCCAATGTTAAAAGTGATAACCTTGCTACAATTTCTTGCTTTCGAAGGTATTTGGAATGGATGTTGTAGCAATACTTCTTACCACCCCAAAAGTGCACATGGTCGCTAGTTTGTGTATGTATGTATTTACGTAATGGTCGTTTAAAAAGTTGTATTTTATATTTTACTAGCGGCCCGTCCCGGCTTCGCACGGGTGGACGTCTAATCTTTTCTAGCAATAAATATAGCCTATGTTACTCAGGGTGAATGCAGCTTTCTAATGGTGAAAGAATTTTTTAAATCGGCCCAGTACTTTTTGAGCCTATTCATTACAAACATACAAACATACAAAAATAGGTACAAATCTTTCCTCTTTATAATATTAGTGTAGATAATTTTCGTGTGTAGGCATAAAATTGTAATCAGTTAACATTATCATTAATCACGATTGCATTATTAATTAGGTATGACTTGAGCATTTGCTTTGGTTGGTAACATTTTGAATATTATGATACTAGTAAAATGCTATTATGTAAAATTAATTTTACGATAAAGATTAAAGATAAAGTATTTCATTTTATTTAATACTAGCGCTCCGCCCCGGCTTCGCACGGGTGCAATGCAGATATTATATGCATATAAACATTCCTCTTGAATAACTCTATCTATTTAAAGAAATCGCATCAAAATCCGTTGCGTAGTTTTAAAGATCTAAGCATACATAGGGACAGACAGACAGCGGAAAGCGACTTTGTTTTATATATTATGTGAAGAACCTATACAACGTGGTAATGAATAAACGCAAAACTAGAAATTGTTCAGAATCGAGAGCAGAAACTTATTAAGTATCAAGGTTTCAATTCAACATAGGTTCAAAATATCAAGTACCTAATTAATTGTTTGTAGGTACCTATCATTTCAAATTTACTGAACTCGATGTCAACCCACCGCACGGGCACACTTACCCTACTTACTTTGGTAGTAAGACAGAATAGTACCAAAATAAGATTCAAATAATGAAATTATTGAGTTGGGGTGTGTGAGGTTTTGCGCTTATTCATTACTTACCTAAGTATTTTTAAGCGATGTAATTTATACATACGTGTAGGTAATATAGACTGCTCTAAAGGAAACATCGTCAGGAAACCTGCATAGGGACGTTAAAAAAGAAATTCTGGTAAGTGTCCACCAAACCGCTATTCTGTGGCGTGAGTTAAAAAACAAAAGATATTTTTCGAAAGGCAAAAAACCAAAATCATGACACTTTCCTATAATTTACCAACTTACTTACGGTATTGCGTTTCCTGTTAAATAAAAATCACTTATAATTAAAAACCAATGCCATTTTAATAAAAATAAACAACCAAAAGGTCATAGGAAAATTACTCGATAATTTTTGCAAAAAGAGCTTGTTCTTTAAATCCTTTTACAATAGGACCTTGATAGGTCATCGATCTTAAGGCCTAGAGTCTAGACTGCAGGATTCCTTTAGCAAGGACATCCAGTCTGTTCAGGTTTTATAAAGGTAATGTACTTACCTTTATTGAGAAGACATGTCTTTGAACACGTAGGTTCTGTTGCGAAACTTCTTAGAATTTTAGCTGACTGGACGCAATATAATTTTCCATGACTTTAGCAGGATTTAATTTTCATATTGCTTGTAAAATAGGTAAGGTACCTATCCATTCGATAGGCAGCGAGAAAGAGTAGGTATCTATTACTAGATACCAATACTACTTCCACACTTAGATCAAAGTAAAATTAATGGATAGGCCTTACGCGAACATTTCAAACCAGAAAAATGAGGCAAAACAATTGACAGTTTTACTTCGAATATGTACCGAGATGACAGACCAAGTGCGCTAGTTTGTATTGAAGTGCCCTAGTTGTTGCGTGCTTCAACTTAAAGCGCTTTGCGCCTATCCATTAATTTTACTTTGATCTAAGCTTCCACAGACTACTACATACCTACTATGGTCATAGTGTAAAGAACTAAGAGAAGCTCAGCGGTCGCGGCAGGTCAATCGTGCGGGGCGTGCGGGGGCCGGGAGGAGTGCTTCCCGGCGGCCCACGCTGCCTGCGCGCGTACCCTTATAGCGAATTGAGTTAGGGTACGCCCGTCCCCCACCGTACCCCGCACGCCGCGCGGGCATACCGCCGCGACCGCTGAGCTTCATCACTTATTTTATTTACACTATGGTTATGGTTATTAGGTAGGTATATTTTCAATTATGGATTCATATTAATTTCGCAGGAAGTATTTTTTTAGGTTTAGACGAAGGTATGTCTAAATGTTGGAGAACTAGGTACCCGAAAAAAATCATATCTATTTATGTTGTAGACGTCGTAGGAACCATTTAACCTGTGCATTTAACATTGAAAATGTTTTTTCGATGGCTGCTGGTAATGGTAAGGGGTCATTTCCTAGAAATAGTGCGACATAGCGATTACTCTTGAAGTTTTGAGTCTATCGTGACGGTTGAGGTGTTAAAATGTTTATATTTATGAGCGCTACAATAGGCGAAAACGATAGGGAAAAAATTGATAAATAGGTGTAAGTACAAGAAAATAATAATAAGAAAAAATACAATAAAATGTTTACTTATTTCACATGGATACCGTCTGTTTTTTCTGCAAAACTAGAACCAGTACGAACTCCGAAATAAAAAAATATAGATTTCACTTTGCAACTTGCGAGTTCCTATCCCGTAGAGAGTACATATGTTCCTTGCTATCCCGATTCCCGCCCAACCAAAAAGGCCCCCTTTCGAAAATATTTTTTTGGTGTTGCCTGCCTGAAAAAAAACTACCATGTAGGTAGTAATTTTTTTTAATTTATTTTTTCAGATGCGTGTTTAAATAAACGGGGACCTCAAAAAGGATACATTTTCCTTTTCGACATGAAAGGTGTCCGACTTGGCCATCTTACACGAGTCAGTCTATCGTAAGTTTTTCACTCCTTTATTTTTAATTGTTTTCCTTATATGCTATGCACTAATAGGAATATTGCCGTCTTTGCCATTTTAAAAATTATGCCTATAACTGTGTTGTGTTGTTAATTTAATTTAAATTTTAAATTAATTATATGTTTTAGCTTTCAAAAGGAGAAACAAAGGTAAAAGACGTGCAAAATGTTAGATGTTTTTTTTTATTTCCGACTTTAAGTTCAAAACAGAGGAAAAATCGTAGTAATACCTACACTTTAGATTGTAAATATTTACTACGTTATTTACGTCATATGAGTATTCTCGTAGGTACATTCAATTACGTTAGTATTTATTGAAATAACTAGCGTGACAACACAATTAACTATGATTAATTTATAATTATTATAATATTATCTTCAAGATGATCGAAACTCGTTTTGTAAACAAGCATAACATAAACAATAACTTATTGCATAGCACCCAATGATATTCTACACAAGATACCTACTGATATCTGCCGCGCCACAGCCGTCTCGCTCGTAGCATTGCTTAACGAGGTTTATTGAAAGAAGACCCAATTGGGTAGTTTTCGAGTCTTTACTTTGCGCTCGCTAGTAACATATCTGCTATCCTATCTGACATAATACATATTAGAAAGGACTAGAACATTATCGCACTTATTTAGGTACGCACATAATCAGGGCTGCCAGTAGATTTTTAATAATTATTCTGCCATGTCACTGAAATTATACAAAAATGACTCACAGGATACAAACAGAGGTAAAAAATCCATAACAAATAAAACAACAATTTTTCAAATTATTCATGACATAATTGAACCTACGTTGTTTTTTTTGTTTCCCAACAGGTATTTCTGCCTTTTTTTGCATCAACTAGTAGTGACTTTTATGTTACCGGTAAGCGATTTTTTGACTCAAAAAGAGCTCTTCAGTCGATATAGTATCTTGTTTTTGTTTTGTATCCAAATAAAACATATGAGATACATGAGATTTCAAAAAAAATACATGAGATTTCAGGATACAGAGAGGATACAATTAGCCGCCCAATTATACAGTTTTTGTATCCAATTATACAATCTGGCAGCCCTGCACATAATCTCTACAGGCTGGAATGGATAGTTATTATCAATAGCGATGCGTTATCGGCTACCTAACGATTATTGCTCTGCCAAAATACGTGATCAGAACCCTTAATAAGTATAATATAATCAAATAATAAGTCAATGAAAAACATAATTTTAAATTTTAATTCGATATTTTATATTCTGTATTGTTCGTCGGTTCACACAGTTTATTTTCTTTGCCAAATCTAGCTAGGTTGAAAAAATGTTCAAAATTTTTTGTTATACAAGTTGTAACATAACAACCGGTACTAGTAATATTAATTAAAGGGGTGGCTTAGACCATTAAACTAAACAACCATCACTATGGAGACAACGTCGAAAAAAATTTGCTCTCCCATACATTTGAGTCGATTGCTGCAGTTTTGTATGAAATAGCAGATTTTTTTTTTGTCGACGTTATCTTTATCTCCATAACTGAAATTTGTCCAGTTTTATGGTATAATCTAAATCATTACTAGGGTGCTTTGTTGTTTTATTTTTCATAAAATAAAATGTTACACAGTAATTATTCGAGTGTTTATTACTTGTCCTTTTAACCTTCAGATCCCTGATTAACATTTTAACTGACGCATTTAATTTACTTTACATTACGTCTCTGTGCATTATTTTATAATTATAATTATTATAATAGTGTTTACAACTCAAGTTATTTTTCCCCTTTACGTTTCAAAATAAAACTTTAATACATTTATATTCAGTGTTTAGATGTTTAGTTATATCTACAGGGTCATTCTTAATATGCTGACTGTTTTTTTAAGGAAATGATCAGACAATCATCAAACTGAACTTTCTCTATTGGACAATAATATCAAATGCATTGCATGCATGCATTTGGGTCGAATAAGCTTGCAGTTTTGTATGGAACAGCAGATTTTTTCATAGAGAAAGTTGTTCTATTTGTTGTTAATCTGAGCATCCAAGTAAAAAATAAAATACATTTAGACGAACACAGAACCTCCTTTGAAAACGGTTAAAACCGTATTAATCTACTCTCACCTCGAAAAACATACTAAAAAGTCTAAAAACGTATGTAGTGTAACATCTCAGGAACAACTTTTTTTAATTTGATAAGAGCGTATAATTTAGGTGCTAGAAAACATCATATTGTTTTTTTTATCACAAGACATGCATAGATAAACCATACTAAACTGGCATCGCATATTTTAGGTTCGGCATTTTTCGAGCAAATTATTTGTTGAGGGGGAACTGGGTGGGCCCCATTTAAATTCATTTATTACACTTGACAATTGTAATTTACAATGACACTTTAGGGTACATTGCTGATAATGTTAGGATATAATTTAAACTACTGCATGTGTAGTGTCATTTATAACCAGCTATGTAGTATGTACTACCCTGTGTGTGTGTCAAAGCGACAAAATAAGAAAACCATCATCCCTCGCTATCTAGGTATCACATACGAAAAGTAACAAAGACAGGGTCACGTCTCGGTTTTTGTCGTTTTATCTGGGGTGGCATGCTTAGGCCCTTTGAATTGTCATTGTAAACTACAATTATTGTCATATTTATTAAATAGGATAGGGCCCTGGTCGTTGTCCTGCTGAATATAATACAGCCCATCAAACTGAACAAATATCACGATGGAGCCAACTGCGAAATCGCGAAAAAAACAGCTATCCCATACATTTTAGTCGAGTCGGTACTGCAGTTTTGTAGCAGCAGGACAACGGCCAGGGCCATTATTCTATTTAATAAACATGACAATTGTAATTTACAATGATAATTCAGACGGCCTAGCATGCCACCCCAGATCATAATCATAACACGAAAAAGTCCATAAGGGCCCCCGTGTAATAAATCAAACTAAACTAATTTTTCATATTCCAGGTCACTCCGAAAGTTCTTCACGTATATTCAGGAGGCTCTGCCTGTGCGCATGAAGGAGGTCCACGTCCTCAACACGGAGCCCATTCTTGATAAACTGCTGCTCCTCATCAGACCCTTTATGGATAAGAAGTTCTTTGATTTGGTGAGTTTATTGTTTTAGTAGCTTATCGATATATGACCCGCTCACATTATCTCTGCATCTGACGTCGTTACGTTGTATCGACGTCAGATGCTGAGATAATCTCTGACTAACGTAGAAGAGTTGTTAAAAACCTGACCAATACCCTATTATCGCGACCGTTTCGACAATAACTTAATTGTTATAGAGTTGACATTGGAACGAAAACGTTCACGCAATCGCGAAGTTCGAATGTCCGGGTAGACCCCCTGGTTCGGTGTGAAACCGTGTATATCAAACTATTAAAGCAACGATGATGCTAACCGTTGTACTTTATAAGTACGTTCCTTTACAGCCCGTTTTTGTTAGGCCCTACAGATCTCCTATTCTTACTCATTGCTGAAATTGTTGAAAAAGCCCCAGTGCCAAAAAAAATCGTCTACTTGATGATCAATGATGCATGTCCTGAGTGTGGCCCCTTTTTCCAGTCACTCATGTCTTGTGTTTCCAACCTTCTACCCGTGGAGACCAAGGCATCCTTTGCAGTGTTTTATGGAAAAAACTAGCCACCTCCACTCGATACCTCCATCCAACTTGAAACCAAGTTCATCTTTCGCACCCTTGGCAGTCAGCCTCAATACGACCATTGCTGACTGACTAATCTTCACACTACAGCATGAGTGATTGTCGTGCGATATAGCTCATGCTGACACGAAAGAAGATATGTGAATTTCTATAACACAAGCTATGTCTTGATATTTCCAGATTAAGTTCCACCACAAAAATGATGACATGGAGAACTTTTATGAAACTGTCATTCCTCGGTCAGCCCTCCCTCCGGACTACGGCGGTAGTCTACCTGACACTCAGACCCTGCATAAGAAGTGCATGCAGCAATTGCAACTACTGGAACCTTTCTTCAAAGCTGAGGAACACCAGAGGGTTATGGCGTTACCTGACAAGAAGAGGGACAAAGCGCTGGAAAAGAATTTCAAGAATCTCGACATAGATTAGGTTGGTCCTTTCTTTTTAGGGATATTCCAAATTTTGAAATGGCTGTTTTTACTTTTTAGTAACAAGTTAGTTTAAAGTATGAATGAAAGAGCCCAGTTTGACAAAAATATTATTGCGAATAAAAAGAGTACATTTTATTCATTGTACTTAGTTTGTTTGCCCAGGTGGCAATAGTTGCAGCCTTTCATGAAAATATTTACAAAAAAAAATATTTTTTTCTCAAAATATTTTTGCTCTCTACCCAAAATATTGACAAGAGTTTTTAAAAGATATCTCATTATTATTATGAGTTATTGTTTAAAGTATCTAACAAGAAAATGTTAAGGACTGAAGGTCCATCGATTTTATGGTTGTACGGATGTAAATTGCTTTTAGAGGTAGGGCTGCTGCAAGGGTACAAACCCTTCTCGCAAATTTTTTAAGAGTGGCTTGCACCAAAAAGTGCATATACATCTTTAAATATGATGCTTTCACTGTCATAAAGTATGAGCTAAGTGAGAGAGAGCATTCACTAAAAACGTCCTAATTACCTTTCGTTGCAAGCCATTATCGGTCTTGTATGTGATAAACATTTATTTTGTGTTTCGAAATTAACTTTATGGTAAAAACTAATTCAGTTCGATTACAAAGATTAGAACTAGGTATTTTTCGATGATGATGATCATTGATGATTGATCGAAGATGCTCTATTTTTTCTTATTCATTATATTCCATTCTCAAGTAGATCAGTCCTTGATACATCTCTCCATCCTGAAACCTTAAAAGCTACGAGTGATTCTTGCTACAACTGCACGTTGAGGTAGTTGTAGCAATGATTCTGATAACTCCCAGTCGTAAACTTGTGTATGATTCTACAGTTAAAAATACTTTTTTTAATACTGCTTACTCTCTATCGCTGTGATAATCACCATCAGAGGCTTGCATTTAAGTGTAATCTTTAGAAAGAGCATAGTACAAGATATAAAAATCTATTTTACTATAAACTCCAAAATAGTATTGTAGATAAAAAGGATAAAATTATAAATATGCTTGTGTAGAAATGTGTATATTCTAGAGCCTTAAAAAAGATGTGAAAGTACCTATAGATAAATAAAAAAATTGTCTTTGTTGGTAAATCATTTTTCGTGATTGTCGCCAAGGTTGGCTGATTTTATTTGAAAACGGCGACAAAATTTCCATATTCATATTAACCTTGGTATTTGTAGACTAGCATCCGTTAGCTAGACCAGATTTGATTTTACATTCACAGATTATCATATATGATTAAGTTAGTTTCAAATTAAGTAAACTTTTTTTAGAATATCCAGTTCTTAAAAATATTAAATAACTTATCAGACGTTTTTAATTACTTCCGGGTATTTTTATTTTAGTTAGCGGTTATTTTTGGATGGAAATATTATGCTTCTTGGCCATGCTTTTGTAGTTTGCTTTGTCTTCTCCATTATAAGGAATTAGTACTTAATTTTTATTGGTAGTCTACAGGGTAGGATAAGAATTGTACAGACATACATTGTCAATTGGTATCGTGCTCTTATCAGGGATAAATACGGCATTATATTCTTACGATAACCTATATCATTCTAAATTTTGTGATTATTAATGGCTAGGACTGTGAATTGAATTCCAGATAGGCGTGTGAAATAATTAGGTATGTCAAACATATTCCAATTAATATTACATAGAATTTTAAGAGATGCATATTTTGAGTGTATTGAATCTCTAGTAAGTAATTAACAATTGTAATTAAGAGGTGCCATACAATAAGGCGTTTTCAAAGGTTGGCATGAAAAATTATATAGATGGCGTTATATTTAGTAGTACTTAATCATTAAAAACTGTCAAATTCAATGTCTTTCAAATCGTTACGAAGTCGTGTAATCTTATTTATTTTTAAAATGTTCCTAAAATTTGAACATTTTGAGAAAAATGCGTTTGACAAGATAAGTCATTTTTTTTAAATACTTGTGAGTGAAATATGTTTAGAAGAATTATTGTTTTTAGTGAATACGCCTCATTGGATGACAATTTTTTAACTTTGCTTAGGTACTTGAACCTCATGCATGACCTATTGTGACATAATTCTTAGGAAAGGGACCTGGCTTAAAAATTGTAGTTTTATAGAAAATTTACTTAGGTGGCGGTTAAAATCTTAAATCTATTACATGTACGCACGGCGACACATCAAGCCATATAAAACCTATATAAGGTTGCCGCGCGTAGGTCGAGTAACGTATAACGTCGCGCCGCCAGCTTATGTTGGTTTTGTTTAGCTTGATGTGTCGCCGTGTGTACCTACAATCTGTCTATAAAGTCGTGACAAAAAATTAGGGCGCTCTGGCTACACCACCATACTAAAATGATTAGTTCCTCAAACCATAGATATAGTATGGGAGATAAATATTTTAAAGCAAGACATAACAACACTACTTGCCATCTATTCACACTTATGACAACCGCCCATTAGAATAAGTGAAATGTCAATAGTAAACAGATACCGTCTTGAACCATTTTGTCATCAGACCTCCAGCTGGAAGACTCCGCTATTTCCTTAAGTTAAGAACGACTTTTTCTTGAATTTGCTTAAACAGTGGTGCCATTTGTGTAACTGATATTACCGGTCTTTAGTTGATACGTCAATGCCTCATACATTTATGTCACGAATTTATAGACAGACTGTACATAATTTTATTTAGGCTTGTGGTACCTACAATATTTTCCTAACATGTTTTGTGATAGTAATAATTATAATTATTGTATGTAATAATAATCCTGAATTGTGCGGTGAATATTTTACTAAATGCGCTATTTGTTTAGTTCTGTTCACAGAACATTAAAAAGTTTATTAGAAATAAATATTTTATTTAGAGATTGCAGTTTTATTAATTTCTTATTCTATTCCTTTGACTTTTATTAAATAAGTCATACAACATCACAAAAAGTAGCGATGATAGCCTATACGGAAGAGCGCTAGCAGCTCAATAGTGAGGCAGTGGTTCGATTCCTGTAGGTACCACTAAGTTCTTCGGAATTTTATGTACGGTTGTATTTATCATTTACTAGTTCGGCAGTGAAGGAAATCATCGTGAGGAAACCTGCATTCCCGAGAATGAAAAGAAAATATCATAAGTTCGGAAGTATGCGTAAAATATGGCAATATGGGTGAGTTTGGGGCGAACACAAAAGACCAGCGATGGTCTCAGTGTTACAATAAATAATAACACTAATAATAATTAAAAAAAAATTAAAATTAACATCATAATCGTGCATGACATCACAGAAGTAAATATAAAAATTCGATTGTCTGTTAAATACATGCTGCAAAGGTCATTGGGCGAAATCTGACCCAGCTAACAAAATTTTTCCTACAAAAACCATATTGGTTTTAAAATGTTTAGTATTAACCCACATTCAATTTTATGTAGTGTACAAAATTGTACGTAAATGTACAAAAATCTACAAAATGTACTAAAATGAATGAAAATGTACAAAATTGTACGAAAATGTACAAAACTCACAAAATTTACAAAAATATACAATGTACACACGGCGACAGGTCAGATCCCTGTTTAATAAACGTTACAATTGTAATTTACAATAACAATTCAAGGTACATTGCTGGTTACTATTGACGCTAAACATGTAGTAGGTAATGGCGTGTAACGTCTATAAATGTAGGTACGAAAATGTAAATAAAATACAAAAATATTACATTTTTCTTCATTAGTTTTTGGCCTGAATCCCATTATCTACATTAATGCGACATAATATATTCATAGTCATAGTCATAGTCATATAATTTATTGCAACCATGGGTTTAAAAGATGTTAGGTACATAATATTGATTCCAGTACACATGGACCCTGCTAGGGCACTGCAAAACTTAAATCTAGAATTGGAATTAAAATTGAATTAGATTTAAAATTATTTCATTACATTATAATTTGTTAATAAATGCCTATTTAATTGAATTTATACTCACAAAAACTTAAATCTAGAATTAAAATTATGTCATATATTATAATTTATTAATCATGGCTATCGAATTGAATTGAATTAAATAAAATTACACTTCCAAATAGAAAACAATTAGTAAAACAAAAGAAAAACATAATACCTACTATAGGTCTACAGAACAAAACTAAAAAAATGAGATGATTACATATACATATTTGGTAGGTAGATATTCCTTTGTTAGAGTGATAGGCATGTTAAAAGGTAAAAAGAGAAAGTTATTAAGTTTTAAATTATTCCGTCCTCAAAAAACTCCTGCAGTGTGTAATAGCATTTTCCAATCAGATGTTTTTTTAATTGTTGAATGAAGTTATTAAATTCGTCTATTTTCTTTAAATTTCCTGGTAGCTTATTAAATATTTTTGCTGCCATTGTCTGCGGTCCAGAGCTGTGTATTTGCAATTTAGAATGTGGCAGTGCCAGTCTGTTTTTATAGCGTAGGTTTGACGGACGCGTGTCGTGAGCAAACAAAGTTGGATATTTCTTTACAAACTTACAGATTTCCAAGATATAAATAAGTAACTAATTCATGAACTAGAGACATTTATCTATAACATCCTATACATTTTTTTCTGTAGGTCGTGGGTATAGGTTTCATACTAAGGTGCCCAGTGACCTTTCTATATAAAAAAAACATTGGTGACACATAACGCATTTTACTTTATATTCTCTAAATAAAATTAATTTCAACTTTTCAAGCTAAAAATGTTCATAAGAACTTCAAAACATCAGTAATGCCATCTATTGACAAACATTAGAAACTTTATGGTAGAAAGAAACAGTAGAAAATATTTTTCAACTCTGGCAACTGGATGAACTGTCAAAAAATAACCGCCATTCGTAAACACCTGCCTCCGGGTTTTTTGTTTACAATAGAAAAACGGAAAATTATGAATGAAAGTTATTGTTTTATCCAAGAAATGTGTATTTAAATTGAACTGTAGTGTATTTTACGTGTCGAGGTGTATATAATCAAATGATACGTTACGTTTTCAAGGAGTTATAAGGTAAGCATTATTAAAAGTTTTCGGTTACAATAAAATTGACTTTATTGCATGAAAGTAACAGAGTAAATTACTTTTATCTATTAATAGATCAATATTATTACTTACGTGTAAAATGGAAGAGTTAGAACTGTGTGAATTAAAGTGAACCAATTTTTATGAATGTTTCTTGTAACCATTTTGTGATTCTGGACTGGTGCTACTTTCTATAAACTTGGTTCTTTGGCTTTAAAATAGGGATGCAACGATTACGAAGCGGTGCATCGTTTTGCATCTGTAATCGTAATAATCACGATTAATAACGATGCAATGCACCGTAGTAAGAATCGTACGATTATTAAAATGAATTAAAAACGTCAATCAGATTGCATTTGTTCACAAATACCAGACCTGAATACTAGATTCCAGAGCCGAAAAACAACTTTAGAAAAATCGGGTCTTTCGCTGCCATTTTAGCTCATTTTGAGTAAAATCTGACTTTTTTATTGGTCAGACTTGACTCTCTTTTTTTTATTCTACTGATGTCTTTGATTTGATTTTCGGTTTGAAGTATTACATACATTTTCGTTCTCGCGATATCTCATCCACATTAATTTCAAAAGATTAATCTCCCACGTAAATCGGACGAGATATCGGTTTATTTAACGAGATTATATCTACCTCAGAATCATGTTCAATATTGTGTTTTTCAAAGCAAATTAGCCACGCATCAACGAATCAAAATCCTGGCCAAGTGTACCTTTGACTTTGATCTCAAATTAAAAGTTTCAAAATCTTGGAATTTAAAAACAATTTTTTTTAATGATTTAACTTTCATTGGAATGCAAAGAAACACTATGAGAACTCATTCTGAGTATAATCTCCACTAAATTAGTTTAAATAATCGTAATGCATCGGTTATCGTTATAAATAACGATTAATATCGTAATCGTAATGGCCGAATCGTTGCATCCCTACTTTAAAACTAATATGCTTAATTTATTAACACATATATTTTCACTTCATTAACACATATTTCACTTCATTGCCCACGTAACAAACTGTATTCGTTTCAAATGGTTTCACAAGTAACAAAGGAGTACAGTCAAAGAACAAATACAACGAGTATGATAGCTAAAATTATACATATAATAGGAGGAATATTAATATCGTAATTGCATTTTTTTTTTTTTTATTTGAGAATTTACATTCTTGACAATATAATTTGTTACATAACTTTTACTATGGGTACTTATTAATGTTTTTTCCTTTGACATTGTATTTTAGTAGAATTTATCGATTAAGAGGGCTATCGCAGTCCAGTGGCGCCCTCATCACATTAAAAAAGATTTCTCAATAAAGAAAGCCTAAATTAAAAAAGTTATTAACACGAACACTACTAAAGCCTTCAAGCCATTGTTATACAATACTTTTATAGGTTCTAAACATTCCACTTTTAGACAATTGCGAATAAAAACAAAAGTGGCCGCTTTTTTGCTTTTTTATTTTTATTTATTTATTTAATACTTTATTGTACACACGGAAAAAACTGAATAACACAGCATTATAGACTAGTACAAAGGGCGAGCTTATCTCTGAAGAGATTTCTTCCAGCAGACCCATTATAAGGAAAAAGTTTAAAAAGTGAGGCAGGCAAGGTGTACACAATTCAGAGAAATTAATAAACTAAAAACACAATCTGAACAATAACTTAATTGATAATTTATACCTAATTTTAAACTACGAAAGAAAATAAACAAATAAATATATTACAAACATACCAATTAATAAATACCTACATAAATAAGTATAATAAATACATAAACCTAATTTATGGCAGAGAAAGATAGTGATCTTTAACTTTCTTTTTAAATGTACCGATTGTTGGTTTTTTCCCAATTTGTATGTTTAGACCTTTAAAAAACCTATAAAAGTATTCTATGAAAATAGCTTGAAGGCTTTTGTAGTGTTCGTGTTAATTACTTTTTTAATTTAGGCTTTCTTTATTGAGAAATCTTTTTTAATATGATGAGGGCGCCACTGGACTGTGATAGCCCTCTTAAGAATGTAGCTTATTATTTTTATATATTTTTTTTTATGCCACTATTGTAGGTTTAACTGACAGTTTCAATTAATTATTATTTATTTGATGGTAAATGTTTAAATGACAACAAGTAATTTTTTTTATATAACTTCCACTGGACAATTGTAAATGCCTGGAATGGTGCCTGGATTGCATTGGATCTAATTGTTAATTGTGTATATAAATTCTGCACATGTAAACCTGTGACTCACACAATAAAAATATACAAATACAAAATATCATACTTCCCAAGGAAATGGAAATTATCCTTTTCTATCATGGGATTTCTTATAAAATTCAAATTCAAATTAACCAGTTTTGTAGGCGAAATGGGATTGGGCCATGTCTTTTATGTGAGATGGCAGTTGTCTCCATAGTATTTGAAGTTTACAAGTGACCTGTGTTGCTCTCACCCCTGTCATGTTACCGGAGCTGGTACTTCAAATGGTATTGGATAGTTTAGGTGACAATGTTGACGTTTTTTTTATTAATTTATATTTATTTAATTTTCAGCACCTTCACTATGGATCCAGTTGACAACAATCAATTTGAAGTCAAATTCAACGCGAAAAGCAAACGTAAGATAGCTACTCCATGCCCGAATGTCTACCTAAACCCAGCATTGGACCTCCTCGCCAACGAGGACCCTATGTGCAACACCGCCATGGAAATCATCCCGAACAAGAAACGAAAAAGGACAAGAAGCTGTGACATCACTGTATTTGAGAACACTGCCTTAGATTTAGGTATAAGTAAGGCAGCAGTCAATGAGTTCTTAGTAAGAGAGCTTGAGAATGTAAAGAAAAATCTTAGGGCTTGTAACAGTCTAGAAAATTTTGATTTAAGACCTAATTTTGATTTTGAACCAAATACTGTAATTGAAACTGAAAATATTAGGGCTTGTAATAGTGTAGAAAATGACGATATAACACCGAATTTCGATGTTGAACCAGAAGAACTGAATACTGTAGTTAAAACTGAACCAAAGATAGATATCGAAGAATCAAAAATGATAACTGAACCTATTTACGCTAATTTAACTAACGTCTCTGAAACTATTGTTCCTGACGAAAACACAAAATTCGAAAATTCTATGAACGATATGTCAATCTTGCCAATAGAAGAAACAAATTTTGATAATTCTTTAAACCAACATTGTATGGAAATATCGAACATTGAACCTATTACAGACGAAATAGATTCAGGTATTTCTGTTTTAGAACAGAAATCAATAAATACAATCACAAATAGTCAATTTGATAATGATGTAGACCTATCAGCGATAAACAATACGACAAACATACAAACAAATATAACCAATCAAGTATTTATAAACAATCCAAGTAATTTAAGTTTAAGCTTCATAGATCGTCTTGCCCTTGACTCACCAATCGCTTCAAACCAATCTCTATACTTAGATGACGACCTAAATGAAAGTAACATTATGGAAATAAAAACAATAACAATAATAACTAAAAAGAAACTTATTAAAGACAAAAAGAGAAACACGAATCCATTCTTAGATCCAAATTTGAGTGAAAAATTAAATAACGAAATAGAAAATCCATTTTTAAACCCAAATGAAACAAAACCTGAATTAGAATATAATGAAGAAGCTATGAATAGACCAGTTGAAGTCCAAGTGCCTCAAACTATAATGCCTAGAAGACTTTTTACAAGTGAAAACAGCACTATATCCACTGTGAACGAATCCTCAATCAACATTGAACAAAATGAATATGAAAATATAGACGAATATAGATCCGAAAGTCCTATTTACGAAAATGTATGCGAAGAACCAGTTAATAAACAAAGTAAAATTCTTGGACACGACGTTTCTCATTTCAGTGCTGTAGATATCATGAACTTAAACAAATTGAGTCAGGGTAACAGTTCAAACGAATCTAACGATAGTAAAAAGGATTTTAAACATCATTTACTAAAAGCCAGTAATAAACTATCAAAGAAAGTGTTAAAAACATTGAAAAAAACATTTAAAAGCGACAAACATGAACACAATTCCACTTTAAACCCTTACGAAGTCCCAAGGAAACCGCCAAAACAACAAAAAACGGTAGCAAAAGATTCTGGAATCGAAAATCCAGCGTTGAACTTAGATAATTCTGACGAAATAGAAATTGAAGAAATAGATGACGAGGAACATCAGTATGAAACTATCAAAACTTTAAGAAACACGCGGCTAAATATGAATGTAACGCCTTTGAGAGAAAGAGGCAATGAGCTGGACATATCTCATAATAAAACCAACACGCCTGGCAAGAAGGTAAGGTTTGACTCTACGTTAAACCAGGAGAAGGTTATTACAGGCAATAGTTTTGATTATGGTGTACAAAGCCCAGGTTTTGATGCCAAGATAGATAAGTACCACGACGAATTGGAGAACTGTATTAACGAAAGGAAGTTTTTGCAGCAAAATATGTGATTTGTTCAAAGATATCTGTGTCTAGTAAACAAAAGAAAAGGTAGGTAGTGTACCTTGGGCTTGGGTCTTGGCAGATAAAATACCGAAAAAAAAAACAGGATGTAAACTTCAATATCAACATTATTGCACTTTATTATTGTACTAGCTGTTGCCTTAAAAAGTATCCTATGTGTTAATCCAGATCATATTCTATCCGTGTGCCAAATTTCATCCAAATCGGTTCAGTGGTTTTTGCGTGAGGAGCGTTCAAACAAACTTGCGTTTACGATTTTATAATATGTATACAGGGTCCTTCTTAATATGCTGACACTTTTTTAAGGGGATGATCAGACCATGAAACTGAACAACTTTCTAGAGAATGTTGTTGGTCCCATAGATGGGACCAACATCGAAATCGCGAAATAAAATCAGCTGTCCCATGCCATGCCATGCCCCATGCCATGCCATGCCCATGGTTCGAGTAGATTTGCAGTTTTGTATGGACGAGCAGATTTTTTTATCGCGATTTCGATGTTGGTGCCATAGAGAAAGTTGTTCAGTTTGATGGTCTGATCATCCCCTTAAAAAAGTGTCAGCATATTAAAAAGGACCCTGTGTACAGGGTGATATTTATATCATTAGCATCCTTTTAAACTAAGAGTCCCACCAAACTGAACAACTTTCACTATGGGAACAAACCGATCGGAGCAAAAAAATAATCAGCTGTTCCATACTAAACTGCAATACCTACTCGAATCTAATGTATGCAGATGTAACAAATGATTTTTTTTTGCTCCTATCGGTTTGCTCCCATAGTGAAAGTTGTTCAGTTTGGTGGGTAGACTCTTAGTTTAAAAGGATGATATCAATTTCACCCTGTAGATTTTGCTTTAGAGTTAGACCGTCAAACTAAACAACTCTCACTATTGGACCATTATTGAAATCGCGAAAAAACATTATTTGTTCCATAGAAAACATTATTTTTTCCCTAGAAAACAATGGCTAATAAAAAAACCAGCTTATCCATACTGAGATCAGTATGGATAAGCTGGTTTTTTTTTATCATAGGAAGTTGGTCAGTTTGACGGTCATAAAATATATAAAGCATTTAAGTTTACACCCTGTATTTCGTGGGAAAATTAGGTATTATATTGGGTATTATTTGAAATGGAATCATGGCTTTTTACTTTCTACAAGACAGTTAAATCAAAATAGTTTTGGCTATGTTAATAGCGTTTACATTTAACTTAATTTCTCTACTTGGTAAATAATTTATATTTTTAGTTTTATAGAACTTTTGTTCATCTTTTGTTTAAGGATTTGATTGCATTTAACTATGAGCCGAGGGTCGCGGGTTCGAATCCCGTAAGGGACAAATATTCGTATGATGAATATGAATATTTGTACCCGAGTCATGGATGTTTGTATCTATATATGTATTCTATATCGTTGTCTAGTCATCGTAATACAAGTCCAGGCTAGATTCTGGTACTTTAAATGTGGCTAGATAATTTGTGTGACATTGTCCAAGATATTTATTTATTTTATTTATTTATTTAGTTTTAACTTATTTAATGTTGTAGTTGTAGTATCATGTGATTGTTAGCATTTGCTTGTACTGATTCTACTTACATTTTCCAAAGCATTATAAAACCCAAAGTAGAAATGAAATGACCTGCACTTTAATGATAGTTAATTATAATTTAAATTAAATTATTTTTATATAATTTTTAAGCATTCCAGCCAAATACCTTTGTCGAGGCTATCTAATTAAATTATGAATTAGAATATAAGTTATTTATGCAGTAAATTAACTTTGATCAACTTGAAAATAAAATACATTTAAGTATAAAATGTCTTCCTATTTCAGTAGGTCGGAGATTTAGGATTACACTGGCCCCGATTCGGACTGTGCCACGAATACAGGAATAAATTTAGTTAAGTTAAGTCGTGGCACAGTCCGAATCGGTACCATTGGCCCCGATTCGGACTATGCCACGACTTAATTAAATTTATTCCTGTCACTTTCTAAAATAAGATTAAGATAAGAGACAGAAAACCAACAGTTGACTTTAGTGCTGTCAAAGTGACGTTACACGCCCAAAATAAGATGCCATCATAATGTACGCCATCTTATTTAAGGCGTTTTTGGGCGTGTAACGTCACTTTGACAGCACTAAAGTCAGCTGTTGGTTTTCTGTCTTCTTTTCTCCATGCTCTTTTCTTAATCTTATTTTAGAAATTTGACAGGAATGTGGCACAGTCCGAATCGGGGCCACTACCTACGAGTTCTAAAGCAAAGGGCTTTGCTGACGTAGAATTTCGTGTCTTTTCAATATAAAAAGTCCAGGAGTCTCCTGGTAGGTTACCTAAGACTCACGCGCGACTGCTTTTTCCATCTCTTTGAGGAGAGGTATTTTCTATACAGCGTAGGTGTATCCCGCGTAAATAGAGAAATCATACTAGAGGGCCTGTTTTAAATTGAAGTTGATTGGGTAGTTTAGATATAAAGATAACAGACAGACCACATCGCAAGACACATCTAATCTATTCTAAACTATTTTATAACTGTAACAGAAGTGTGTCTGTACATTGAAGATACTTACAATATAAATAGGTATTATGATATATGGTTTTTAGGTAGGTATCCTTAACTCCAAATCAACCTTTTTTTTAGAATTGTTGTCTGCCTCTTTGTTTATTTGTTCGAACATCACGCAAAAAACTACTCAACCGATTTTCATGAAACTTTTTGTTTGAAAGCTTATTTATGATTTTACTTAAAATCTGGCAGGTTGTAAGTGACAGCCTATCAAATACTGAAACGGTGACCTCAGACCTTCCTCAAACTATCAAAATGAATGAGTTTCACTATGGAGCCTACCTCAGGAAACGCGAAAAAAAATCAGCTGTCCCATGCAATGTGTTTTTTTTTCGCGGTTCCTGAGGTAGGCTCCATAGTGAAAGTTGTTCAGTTTGATGGTCTGAGTTCACCGTTTCAGTATTTGCTAAGCTGTCACTTACACCCTGTATAATTTGGGCGGACGAAGTCGCGGGTAAACTGTTAGGTAATTGTATTACCTAGGTAATTTCAAAACGCACAGGCTAACATAACACTATGCAAGTTAACCAATTGATATAATACGGGAGGACCTTGGATGCAATACTGCGCAGTCGCTGTGTCGGTTATTGGATAATGGTTCTATGCACGTGCTTTTTGTTCCTACCTTCTCTAGGGCTATTGTGTAAGTTGCCGATTACATCGATTACAAGATCAGTAACGTATTATGACTACTAGGCAATTTTTAAGAAATATTTTGTTTCTGTGATCATCGCATCCATTGTCTGAAATTAATTAAGGGCCTATGTCGAAAAATAATTTAAGCGAAACGGGTGTGTGATAGATTATATTACTGCCAGATGCGAGAGAAAGAGATGGGGCGGCGCGCGCGCCTGGAACGAATCAAGCGAAAAAAACAAACTTTATTTAATTGTAAGTTCAATTCTGCTCTAATCAAAACTTAGATAATAGCAATCTCTTTTTTTAAAATCAAGTCTCATGTTTCTATTATTCACAGTTTAGCAGTTACAAGCGTTTATAGACAAAAACGGAGGCTACTTTGGCTTGTTTTTCTATCGAGAAAATTTGTCTTAATCGTGTTTTGGCTCTAATCAAAACTTCAATTATATGTTCAATTTACACATATCCGCAAATCATACTCCTACTGTTAGTACTTCATGATATATGGAGCTTTGAAGAATCCTATTTTTTTACATAGCCCCTTAACTAAATTTAAGAAAGGCTGATGATGATGATGATGAAGAAGTAGAATCGCAATGAACTGAAGAAAATCACCATGTTGATAGATACCGATTGAATCGGGTACCTATACAACGTGTTAATGAATTAGCGCAAAACCTCATACACCCCAACTGATTTGTAACAAAATAATTAGATTGAAACAATAATTAAATTATTTTGATACTTAAAATTTAAAGTTATTCGCATTTTAAGTTTTAAGGCAAAAATGAATTGTTATCTTTTCAGCAATGAATGAAAGCGCTAACGTACTCATGGATACATTTTAATAATCTTGTTTTGGTAGTAAGTAGGGTGAGTGTGTCCGTGGGGTGGGTTGACAACGGGTTCAGTGAATTTAAAATTTTACGAAAAAATTATTTAATATTTTGAAAAAAATTTCCAATGTTGAAACCATGATAATTCGATTCTATTCTCGATTCTAAACAAAATACTTTCTAGTTTTGCGTTAATTCATTAAAACGTTGTATAGTTACATATAACGTCTAAGATAGGCGGGTCAGGTTGCAGGTTCTGACACGAGCACTTGCCTCGCGTGGTGTTTGCGCGTCGCGATTTTGCCTGCCACGAGGCTCCGCAAACTTCAATCTCTTCTTGTTCTTGATCAAAAACAATCTGAGATTAGGATAGATACTCCCACAAACTACTTGATACGAAATGCAGTGCTAACGCACAAGCAAGAATCATCATCATCATCATCTCAGCCGACGGACGTCCACTGCTGGACATAGGCCTCCCCCAAGGATCGACATAACGACCGGTCCTGCGCCGCTCTCATCCAACGTTTTCCCGCCGCCTTCACCAGGTCGTCGGTCCACCGTGGGAGGGGGCCTACCCACGCTGCGCTTTCCGGTACGTGGTCGCCACTCGAGAACTTTTCGGCCCCACCGGCCATCAGTTCTGCGAGCAATGTGCCCCGCCCACTGCTCTTTGGGCTATGTCAGTTACTCTGGTTCTTCTGTGGATCTCTTCATTTCTGATTCGATTTCGCAGGGAAACTCCGAGCGTCCTTTGGGTGACTTTCAGCCTTTTTATGTGGCCTTGAGTGAACGACCACGTCTCTGTTCCATATGTCATCACTGGCAACACACACTGATCGAAGACTTTCGTTTTAAGACACTGCGGTATTTGGGACGTGAAGATACTACGTAGCTTCCCGAACGCTGCCCAGCCGAGTTGGATTCGACGCAAGAATCCATTAATTATAAATAAGTAAAAAAAAAGACAGGCTTAAGTAGGTATACATTATGTATTCGTAGCTATGTGCTAAGTATGTAGGTACCTATGTGTAGATATCTATTGTAACTACCTACTTAGTAGCATGTATCAATTCTAAAATAGGTATAATATCAAGCTTTATGGCTCTTTATATTAACCACCAATTACGTTTCATTGCATACATCGATTTTTTATTGGCAATTCATTGCTTTCAATAAGTTTGTTTTTGTCTGGGCATTCGTTGGCACTGGTTTTTATTACTTCATGTTTTTTAAAAATTGATTCTGAGAATGTGCTCACACAGAGTGCGTTTTGGAGGCGAAAAGCTAGCCATCTACTCTACTAATTTTCACATCATACCATCACCCTAAAACTGTCAGTAGGTAGGCACCTAGTACCTACCTACCGACGGACGTATCTACCTACTTTCTTTATACAGGGTGTAACATCCTCCCCCCCTGCGCCCTAGTAATACTTAAGGGGGTGCTTCAGACCATCAATCTGATCAACTTTCACTATGGAGCCAACATCGAGAAAAAATAAAAAAAATCTGCTCTCCCATACAAAAGTGCGGTAGGTACCGACTCGACTAAAATGTATGGGACAGCTGATTTTTTTTATTTTTTCTCGATGTTGACTCCATAGTGAAAGTTGTTCAGTTTGATGGTCTGAAGTAAGTATTACTAGGGTGTTTTGTTACACCCTGTATACCTACAGGGACGTTCTTTATTATATGCTGAAGATGTGTTAAGGGGATGATCAGATCATCGAACTAGTCTTTAGGTATTGTGGTATTGGTACCTAGGTAGCCTTAATCGAATCCATATCTTGTCTATAAAACGAGACTAATGATGGAAATAATCAAAATCACGATCAAATGGAAGCGAAAACAAAGGCGGTCGTTAAAACGTGAATTGATTGATACCTACTGCGGACGGTGTACGCTTTCAGAGTAACCACATCAGGGCCGGAGTCAGAATGCACCTAACTATTTTAAGGCCCTACCCACAACCCGACCACGTTAACTCTACACCTCGCTGGAATACGATACCCCTCTTGCTTCTCCTATGGTTAGAATCATTGTTACCGATACGCGTCTGTACACAGGGTTTCACATCGAACCGGAGCGTCATCGTCAGTAAAACGTATCGACACCAGCAGGTGCAGATTTAATGTGACCGGATTGTAGTTACGTAAAAAGTAAACATTTTCTGTCTCTTTAAGGACGTCTCCGACGGTAGTAACATTAGTTATAGCACACAGGAATACTTACATGGAAAATTTTTTAATTTTAAGAATAACTTAAAGGCTGAGATTCAGAGAGACGCGTGGTCTCTGTTCTGGATTCTGGATAAGGAAGCCTGAGTATTGAGACCTATGCTGTTCAATAGAGGACTATGAGAGGATTATGATGATGCATGGTCAAGGTAAATCATAAGTAAGTCTAAATAATCTTGGACCTTATAGTCATCATCTGATGATGCCTGTGCCCTGCAGTGGGACGTATATAGGCTGATGTCTATATACGTCCCACTGCAGGGCACACTCGCTTACCCTCCGAGAGGGTGTATGGGCGTTAGTCCATCATGCGAACCCAAATGCGGATTGGTAGACTTCACATACACATCAGAATTTCTTCTTCAACGTATGAAGTTTCCTCACGATGTTTTCCTTCACCGTTTGAGAGCAGTCTGTACTACACGTAATTACATAAGTTAGAAAAACTCATCGGTACTTGTTTGGCATGTTGTCCGTACAACATGGAATCCAGACCATGAGGTCTGGGGTAATCATGGGATTAAGAGTCCATACGGTGTGTCGGTGGCTCTTAATCATGGACCTTAGGATATCATATTAATGTTTGCCAAGTTGAAACAAAAAATCTTGTTGAGGGCCTCATTGGAAACCTCCAGCCGGCCCTGTCCGCAAATGATGCCGTGTATTTACCGTCCCTAATGAGACCTGTCGTCGATATACAGCTATCAGGACAGTACCGAGAAAATTGAGGGTAAAAATAGATTTATGAACTAGCAACCTTTGACTATGTGAGTGTAATATGAGAAAAACAAGGGTGCGGGCCGTAGATACCTTGGGTTGGGTTACGTAACAGTTGTTATTGCCCCTTCAAAGTAAACATATTGTCTCTATCTATTACGTGATGTTGAAACGAACCTATTTTTCATAAGGTTTCATGATAAAACACAAAAAAAAATCATGAAAAACATCGATAGGGAAATTAAAAGTTAAAACGAGACGTGTAGGTATTGTGCAACGCGCCATGCGATTTCGCATTGAGTTTTTCTTACCCTATATACCTACTTAATACGTAGGTACGTACCTACCTACGTAATACCCGACTGCACTAAAACGGTGAAGAGCAACATCGTGAGGAAACCTGCATGCGCTGAAGAAGATATTCTGGATGCGTATGTGAAGTCTACCAATACACCCATGTATTATAGAGGTGAGCCTGTGCCTGTGTGACGTGTATAGACTGGTTAGGATGATGGAGCCACACATCGATACAAAATGGTTATACAGGGTGTAACAATACACCCTAGTAATACTTAAGGGGGTGCTTCAGACCATCAAACTGAACAACTTTCACTATGGAGCCAACATCGAGAAAAAATAAAATAAATCTGCTGCCCCATACAAAAGTGCAGTTCCGACTCGACTAAAATAAAATGTATGGGACAGCAGATTTTTTTAAATTTTTCTCGATGTTGGCTCCATAGTGAAAGTTGTTCAGGGTGATGGTCTGAAGCACCCCCTTAAGTATTACTAGGGTGTATTGTTACACCCTGTAGAATTTCCAACCATGGAACTGGGTCGTATCTCGCTTATAATAAAACCTAAGTACAATTTTTTTAACAGCGATCTTCATTTCTTATGAAACAATTCTGAATTCAAATGAGGCTAGAAGAGGTGTGTCAGAATCGTGTAGCGTGTGGCGGTCTGTAGTCTCTGCCTACTCCCCATGTGATAATAGCGTGAACGTACTTCAATATACGAGAAAACGAAAACGAAAGTGTTCTATGTCTAGGTAGAAACCTTTATGCACTTGAACCAACAAACGCCTTAAACCCAACAAAAGGGAACGCATCAAACTAAACAAACCATATCTTATCACGTCAGTTGACTAGTCAAACTGTCCTGGGTAACAGTTAGTTTAGCAGGCTAGTAAATATTTAATGTCTGCAAATGACATGAATATCCTACAATGTAGGTATACCTAGATTTCTTGGACTACCAACTCTACAGACGTTTCATGCAAGGTAAGAGGAGCGAGCATAATTACCTACAGTACAGGAGTGCGATTTTTGAAACTCATTCAGTGAGTTCAGCCGTTGTAAATGTCAAAATAACTACGGAGATACGCATCTTTATACTGCTGATTTGACTTTCAAAAATCGCACTCCTGAAGTTTGATTTTTGAAAGTCAAATCAGCAGTAGAAAGATACGTATCTCCACAGTAATTTTGACATTTTCAACTGCTGAACTCAGCGAATGAGATTCAAAAATCGCACTCCTGATGATATTATTGCAATGATTAACATAAATATAAATAGGATTAATGTCCTATACAGCAATAAAACTAATTGTTTTGTAGACTTAACGTATTAATAATTAACATAGTACACTCTTAAATTGTAATGTATCCATTTACTAATAATCCTAGTAACAATAAATATGAAAGTCAGAAAGAAAATCAATACTATCATAAATGTCTTAATCCAGAAAAACTAAGTCTACACAGCAAACTGAATAACTTTTAGCTCCCGATCGGAGCAAAAAAAAATCTGCTGTTCCATACCTACTAAACTGCATTGACCTATTATTCGACTCCGATCAAATGTATGCAACAGCAGTTTTTTTTCACCGATCGGTTTCCTCCCATTGTCAATGTTGTTCAGTTTGATGGGTAGACTCATAGTTTAAAAGGATGCTAATGATATCAATTACACCTGTATACGTCTAGTGATACTGTTTCAAACAATCTGCACTTATCTTTTAATTCACATTCGTAGTCCATAAGATAGTTCATCTGCAACAACATAAGGTGCCCTCGCTGAGAATAGAACGGACTCCTATCTGGACATGTTGGATTTGTTTTTACACTTGACCTTGGGAGGCCATCTGCAACTGTGTAGTAAGATTCTATTTCACGGAAGTAGGCTATTGAAACTAGTGTGGTTTCTATTAATATCAGAAGTACGATTAGCTGATTGGCATCAGGTATTAGGTACCTATAGGTAACGCGCGTACGTAGCTTGCTACGAGTAAAGGAGCAAATTGGTAGCCGACCGCATGAGGCGTGCGGTCGCGACGTGTCGCCGCGACACGTCGCTGCGGTCGTGAATGGGAAGCCGACCGCACGCCGCAACTGCACGCCGCAGCTACAGACAGTATTGCCAACTTAGGGTATTTTTTGGGGTAGTAATTTTCAGTAGGGTTTTAAGATTTAGGATGATGCTTTATATCTACTATGCCGTAACTTGAAAAGATTTTCGTAAAAACGAATAAGTAGAAAAAATTTCCGTAAAAAGTAAAAACATGTTTTTTTTATTTGTTTCCCAAAATTATCATCTCGTATTTATTATATCTAGTAATATTTAAACACTGTTTTACCAAATACCAAACGCCAGTATGATTTATTGTTGGAATTTAACGGAAAATGTGGTTGAGAATAGAAATTTCATTAAATTAAAGAAATATCGTGGAATTTGTATGAATTATCGTGTTATACCCGACTTTTATGTTCTATCGCATGCCACTCAAAAATATCGTGAATCTAAGATAATTATCGCATGCTGGCAGCACTCGGCGACACTACTGGTCTGCGGTCGAGCGTCAGTAAAGCTCGACCGCACCGCAGTGAAGTCGAGCAGCGTGTCGCCGGCTGCGCAGGGTATTTCATAGAATTACATACAAACCCAGTAGTGTCGTCGCGACATGCGGTTGCGGCGTGCGGCGTGCGGTCGCCTGTCAACCGCCACCTTTAGAGTGTTGTAGAATACTATGCGGAAACTCAGTGGTAGATAGGATTCTACCAATGTGTTTTTCTAACTTATGTACCCTTGTTAACGAGACGGTTTTCCACCGGGGCTACGCACGGTTTTAAACCGTGCCTACCGTCCGGTCGTTAGTTATGTATTACACTATGAAGGTTTGTTAACATCGCCGGCGCCGGACCGGGTAGAAACCGTATCGTACGGGCCCGACTGCTCTCAAACTAGAAGGAAAACATTGTATGGAAACCTGCCTAAGCCTTAGACTACTTATATCGGGACGCATAACCACGTCATTCTACTAACAAACTTTCTGCCACTTTTTGCGGGGGGCGAGGTAACATTATGTTATCCGCAACTTTGGATTTCATTCCCTATGACTTTAGATTGTAATTTTGAATGTTCAAAATCATGAAAAGTAGTCTCGTGTAAACCCCAAACGTTCTAAGTTCGAAATTATTGTTTCGCAATAATAGGCTGTCTAGTTTAGTGATAAGTTATAAAATTTAATGTTGAATGTACATGATCATTGATCTTATACCGTGGCAGAGGGGAAATGCTACCGCAAGGCCGGTCCTTAAGCTGAAGATGAAATTCTGGGCTGCGTTCACGACCTTTTTGTGCAGTTGTTTTTTCAACTCGCTCTATAGTAGAACGTCTTTCACCGAGCCTCTGAACGGGGCGTTTAGTGCGAAAAGTTGCGCTCGGGGTGCACTCTGGGTGCACCAAGTGTGTAGGTTCGGAACGCAGCTCAGATGTTAAGGCCACTCATCCCTAGTGCAAGGCTCTATTTCTTACAAGTAATTTTTTGCAATTAGCCATTCCGCTTCAATAACGTGGCGCCCGCCAGTCAGAATTTTCCGTTTTCTTTGAAAACCTGTATGATTTTTTATGAATTTTCAAAAATAAGAAAACTACACCATTCTATATAGTATTGTGAAGACATATTCTTCTGATCAGCAATGTAAGAGTAAAACGGTTACATCTGGAAAAAAAGGGGTGACTTTGGATTCGTTTTTCTTCAGTTTTATTAATTAAAACAGATTTCGAGAAAAACCACATCATTTCTCATATCATGTAGATTGTTCAGTTTTGTTTTCTGCTTAAAAAGTGCCATAGTTAATGTATAAAATGGTTACAAAGTTAGTCAAAAAGTCTACCAATTAGCATTGGGCACCCGTCTCTCTGAAGGTAGGCATGTCTGCCTGTGCCCTGCAGCGGGAGGCAACGGATGAACGGACGGAACAAAAATGTTACAATGTAGAGTTTTGCACATAATTCTGAAGCCTTCAGACTACCACGGTGACTACGCCTTTAGGCCAATATTAGCAATCACAATCTAGGACAAGAATAGTAAATAACAATAAACTCTTGTTAGTGCTATTTACTCGTTGCTAATTTACGGAGACGGCGTTCAATCAACACTGCAAATATGGACGCTTTGATGCTAAACTTTGATGTGCGCGGTAAATGTTTGCTTCTTGATTGCCTAATTGTAAGATTATTATTATTAACCATCGTGTCTACGTGTAGCTACCTACATTATAAAATTATAGGTACTTACTTTACACATTGTAAATAGTACATTACTGCAGCGGCCAGCAACAGAGGCATTGATGGACGAACGTGTAAATGTGGGCCGAGGCGAAGCCGAGGCACACATACGTAAGTCCATCAATGCCTAGTTGTGGCCAAGGCTTGTATTAAAACGTAGTGATTATATTCTCTTTGGCTTGTATAGTACTTTTCTCAAATAATGAGCGGAAAGTAAAACTCTTTTCCTCGAACGTTCTCTTTTCAAAATCAATGACAAACAACGAACAACAATTGGTTTTTTTTTTCAATAAACAGCTTTCTATTTGCAAGCCAGTTCGAAATTTAAATAAAACCTTTGATGAGTTACTTCTTTGGTCGCCATGTATCGGAGAAAAAGATCGTTCCATTTTTAAATTACACGACAGATATGAGTTTACTATGTAATTTACTTGGCCGCTAAACACCCACAGATATGGATTTTCATACAACATTGCCGGCCGCTGCGCGCATGTATTTGGCCAGTACAGCAATTTCGATTTATCTCGAAGGAGGTTGTCAAAATAATGCTCACATTTCCAAGCATGTTTGAGAAAATTAAATTTATTACATTTTATTTTAGGGGTAGCTTTACAAGAGATCATCAAACTGGAGTGCCATTTTTGAAACTCACTCGCTCAGCTCAGCAGTTGATAATATCAAAATTACCATACTGTGAAAATTACTATCATATGGAGATATGCATCTTTCTACTGCTGATTTGACTTTCAAAAATCGCACTCCTGGAGTATGATTTTTTAATGTCAAATCAGTAGTAGAAAGATGCACGTGTTCATAGTAATATTGACATTTTCTGAACACTACTCACCTGATTGTAAGAGTCTCCACGCTGCAACTAGAAAGTTTGCCAAAGATAATAATTATAAATACGTATGGGTGAAATTTGGCAATGTTTACCTGCGTAAAGATGACTGCAGTGAGAGCAAGTCCATTCGTGTGAAAAACCAGGATGTTCTTAAGTCTCTCATGTGATTATTTATAATAATTCTACTGTCCTTAATATATTGTCCTAATATCTTAATATATATATCCTCCTCCCCCCGCGGGCGTACGGAGTTAACACGTACATCTCTGTGCTCGTCACTTTAAAATTCTAAATCGTGTAAAAAACTGTTTCGAAATACAAAAATTATACTACAACGTGAAGCCCTAGGCACTAGCTTTGAGAAACATTAATTTTCTTTTGGATCCACTGGAAAACAAGGAAGATATCACAATTAGCATTTTCTAACAACTGCGAAATATTTAAATCACTGCGACTCGGGGTCATCGACCGTCCTTCGTTCGTGCGTGATCGTCACTGCACATCGGCTGTTCGGAACTCGTTCGGAGTTGACGTCCGAGACCGCGCAAAATACCGGTACTGCACGTCAATTTGAGAGGTATTTACATCTAATAACATAAATACAAGTGATATAGTGTCGTCAAGTACGTACGTGCCTACTATTTGTTAATCATTGATTAAGTTGCATACGAGTCGTCCACTTAAGGCGAATTCAACATTCTTCTTATAGTTCTGAGAAAGTTAGTGATATAAAATGTTAAAACGTACTCCTCCAAACACTCCCACTGCGCAATTATTCAGTTCGGAGCCAAATTTAACATCTTATTTAGACGATGAATCAGCAGAAAAGTCAAACGTAACTCATAGAAAAAGAAAACGCCAAGAAGATGAATCCCAAAGGATGGAAAAAATGGAGAATATGATGGCAGAGATGAAGACGATTTTCTCGGAGTTTGTCTCTCAACAAACGAACCAAAATGCTAAAATAGACTCACTGCAGTCAGCTCTAAATGATATTAAATCCCAAAATGCGGTCATTAGGATCCAGAACTCCGAAATTCGTGCACAGAATGAGGAGTTACAAAAGTCCATGGATTTCTTATCAAATAAATACGATGATGCCCTCCAGGATATCGATAAATTGCAAATTGAATGTGTCAAAAATCAAGAGGTAATCAAAACACTCGAATACAAGGTGGATAACCTGGAAAGAAACTTAAAAGCTACATCTATTGAACTGAGAAACGTCCCGACTACTACTGTAGAAAACAAAGAGAGCCTTACTAATCAAATTCAAAATCTGGGTGCTGCTGTAAACCGGCCTCTAGAAAAATCTGAGATTAAAGAGATCTTTCGTACCAAAGCTAGATCAGATGCTGGTGGAAAAATTATAGTCGAATTTCTATCGTCATCTACAAAAGAGGATTTATTGAGGTCTGTAAAAAAATACAACAAGGAGAACAAAGAGAATCGCCTTAATACTACTCATCTTCAAACTCAAGGACCTAAGAAACCCATATATGTATCTGAGGTATTAACTACCAAAACTAGACGCCTGTATTATCTCAGCCGTGAGTTCAAAAACAACAGCGATTACGAGCATTGCTGGACTATGAATGGCAAGGTCTATCTGCGAGAAAAAGACGGATTTCCTAGCCGGCTCATCAGCTCAGAAGAAGATTTACTTAGTCTACGTAAAGAAAAAAAATGACTCTTATGTTTCTTTTTGCCCGACTTTATGTACTTGATGTGCCCTGCCTCTAATTGTAATAACATGTCCTTAACTATAACAACTAACATATCATATTTTTTCATTTGTATCCTAACATCATCCACGCGTATATCAATCACATTCTATTACACACACCATACACACAAACAATGTTTACTATACCGTTTTAATAAATATAATTTTGATCTATACTACAGTCTATTACATTCTAAACATAAAGAAATTATTTCACCTAACTATTTTATAAAAGTGAGATTCCTACTATTAACTGTTATACTATTGAGTAAGCAAGGAATAATACCTAAGGAATACTACAGTCTATTATATCCTAAATATAACGAAATCACTTCAATTAACTATTTCAAAAAAGTGAGATACCTATTTCTAACTGTTTTAATATTGAGTGAGCAAGGAATAATATCTATTTGTGCAACCAAATCTGTGTCACTTAAACAATCTGATTTTAAAATTCGATAATACACAAATAAATATTCAAAACATTGACTCAATCAAAATATCAGACTCCGCTACATGTGACTTGGAAAATTGTGTTCCATCGCATCTGAATCTTAACCAGTCTCTTAAAATATTAAATCAAAATATTAGAAGTATAACGAAAAATATAACAGGTTTTTACACTATTCTTGCTAGAACAAACATTGAATGGGACATCATCACGCTGACTGAATGCTGGCTTCCTAGCACAAGTTATATCCCGGACATTGAGGGGTACACTTCCTATAAAACTAGTACTAATCTCTCGCAAAATGAAGGTGTAGTTGTTTATGTGCGTAAAGGTATTGGCGTAATAGTAGAGGAGCCTTTATTCAGAGATACAAATTGCCTTCAAGTAAAAATAAATAAGGAAACAATTCTGCTGGCAATATATCGTCCTCCGGGTACAAAGGACATAACACAATTTTTAAACTCATTAAATGCTACCTTATCAAATATTTCCCATTATAGAAATGTCATAATTTCCGGTGATATAAATATAAATATAAGTGACCAATGTTATGACACAGATAAAAATAAATACCTAAACTTGCTAGCTTCGCATGGCCTTCTGCCGGCGAGTACTCTTCCCACTCGACTAAGTACCTGTCTAGATCACATTATTCTAAAAACTCACTTACCTGCTCATACTCGAGTGGCTCACTCTGCTCTTACCGATCATGACACAGTTTTACTATTTCTGGATAAAAAAGTAGTGAAAACGAATACACCAAAACCTATAGTCCGCATTAACTATGAACAATTAGATTTAGATATTCAGAAACTAGATTTTGGTCCTGTTTTTAATTCAAAGGATACTCACTCAGCTGCTAACATTATGGTTGGACTGATAAAAGGCGCTATTGAATCGAACTCTAAATCAACATTAGTACCAAACCGTAAAATCATTCTGAAGCCATGGATTACAGCAGGGCTCCTTCGCTGTATCCGGCACAGAGACAGTATGCATAAAAAGCTTAAAAGGACCCCTAATGATGTTCTCCTTAAAATATCCTACACCAGGTACAGAAACTTCTGTAACACTCTATTAAAAAAAGTTAAGAAGGATTATGAAAGGAATGAAGTGATTAAGGCCGGTAACAATAGCAAAAAACTCTGGGAGGCAATTAATAAAGTAACGAATAGAAGCATAAAGAAAGATAAATCCACCCACTTACTAACTTTAACCACTAGTCCTTTTCAATCTGTAAATGCTGTGAACGACTACTTTATTGGCATCGGTAAAAACCTTGCTGAGAAGATTGCTACTACACCGACAAACCACAGAGCTCATAAAGTAAATCCATGTCAATCTATGGTTCTGCTGCCAACAGATGAGACTGAAGTTAGGAAACTCATAGTTTCTCTTCGCAATGATTGTGCAGTGGGATGGGATGGAATATCCAGCAATCTACTAAAAAAACATATAGATAAATTAGTCCCTCCCCTAACATATATATGTAACTTGGCATTGGCAACTGGACTATTTCCAAAAGCTTTTAAAAAGTCCCTTATTCATCCGGTGTTTAAGGGAGGGGATGGAACCATGGTAAATAACTACAGACCTATAGCTGTCCTCCCTGCACTTTCCAAAGTTCTTGAACGGATTCTGAACAAAAGGCTCATAGGGTATTTGGAGAAATTTAACTTGCTTTCACCCACACAATATGGCTTCAGGTCAGGTAAGTCGACTTCCGATGCAGTCCATGACTTAACAAATCATATTATCACAAACATGGACGCGGGAAAGAAAGTTATAGGTATTTTTCTAGATCTAGCCAAAGCGTTTGATACGGTTTCTGTACCCATCCTAATTCAGAAGTTAGAAGACGTGGGAATAAGAGGTTTACAACTTAATATTTTTAAAGACTATCTAAGTGAACGTACACAGCGCGTAAAGGTAGATAAGTATCTCAGTGACGAACGAATAATCACTTATGGCGTGCCCCAAGGCAGTGTGCTTGGTCCAACTCTGTTCCTTGTCTACATCAGCAGTCTGGGTGCGATCCCTATTCCAAACGGCAAGATAGTCACTTTTGCTGACGATACCGCGCTCTTATTTAGCGCTGATACATGGCAAGATGTATTTACTTCTGCCCAATCGGGATTCAATTCTGTGATGGAGTGGCTGCGGAATAGTGTCCTCACCTTGAACACAGATAAGACCAAATATATCACTTTTTCCTTAATAAATAAACTACCATCTTCCATAAATTCTCACTCCATTGTGGCTCACTCATGTTCAAACCCAAATACAAGCTGCTGTACCTGCTCTCGTCTACAGGATGCTGAAAGCATTAAATATCTTGGGGTAGTGATAGATAGAACCCTCAGGTTTCACTCACACATAGAAGTCCTAAATGGGCGGCTGCGAAAGTTAATTTACGTTTTTAAGACTCTGAGACATGTAGCGGATGAGAAAACTAGAAAATTTGTATATTATGCCCTTGCTCAGTCAATTTTGACATATTGCATCACCTCTTGGGGTGGTGCTCCAAAAACGACCCTGTTGAACCTAGAGAGGACTCAGAGAGCAATTCTCAAGGTCTCTTCTTTCTTACCTTATCGTTATCCAACAGAGCTACTCTACAAAAAATGTAAAGTGTTAACAGTACGACAGCTATTTATACTACAGACAGTCTTGAAACAACACTCGCTCACAGTCTTCTCCTCCACAGCGTCTGGTGGCTGCAGACGTTTCAATCCAGTGGACTGTTACCAGGGTCTAAATCAACTGACTAAAAAGTCCTCAAATCGCTTCTTTTGCTTCCTAGGCTGTTACTTATATAATAACATAAATAGAATAATAAATATGTATCCACTTACAAAGCATACTTGTAAAGAAAAGTTGACAAAATGGCTACTAGCATTAAACTACGACGAAACTGAATGTTTACTTACTATACTTGAATGAACAGTATACAAACCTGGCCCCCTGTCAACGCGCTCGCAAGCCTACACCCCCCCCCCCCCCACTCACACACACACACAACACACACACACAACACACACACACACACACACACACATACTAACAATAGTTCTAAGTTCAATATAAATGTTCCTTATCTTGGTCAAAATATGTTAATTTCCGACTCCGTCCGTGGGGTGAGAGCCTGGTGACCCGTCACCCAGATCTACAAAACACTGTGTTTGTAGTTCTATGGCAGGAACCAGTCTCTCACATAATATTATACTCTATTGTCCTTATATTGTCCTACATTGTCATCTATGTTAACTAATATTATGTGTGAGAAGAAATAAAGAAACATTTATTTATTTATTATTTATTTATTGTACTTTTTTAAACCTTTTTTATGGCCTTATTATATTATCAAAATGTCAACAGATTTAGAAGTAAGTTAACCGAATTTTATTTAAGCGTATTAAATAGTAATTACGACTTAGTATGCCTGACGGAAACTAACTTGAATGATGGCGTTTATGATGGCGAACTCTGTGATGAGCGCTATAATATTTATCGACGTGATCGCTTCACGACATCTGTCAAAAAAGCTGAAGGTGGCGGAGTACTAGTCGCTGCAAAGACGCACCTCAATGTGGTCCGTCAGGCATCCTGGGAAAGTAGGGTGGAGGACCTTTGGTTGAGCATCATTCCGAATAAGTCGAATGTTCCTATTATTAATATATGTGTCTGTTACCTGCCGAACCATCTGTCAATTGATGATATCACTATGCCTTCTATACTAATTCTCAGAAAGTTATCCTTAATTCGAACGAAAATAATGAATTCATATTTATTGGTGACTTTAATACTCGGTACATCACATGGTCCAGCTCTATGTCGACTAATAACACCCGTATATTCATTCCTACCAATCCTTTAGATAAAAGAGCACAACTACTTACTTCTTTCATAAATCTCTGCAACCTATTCCAATTCAATAACATTCCGAACGCTAATAACCGCTGTTTAGACCTTGTTCTGTCTAGTCTGGAAGGACTTAATGTGTATGGCGCCGACACTCTGAGCAGACTCGATGCTCATCATCCCGCTCTGGTATTTGAAATAGATTATCCCAAACCTACGAAACCAATGTTACCAGGTAATCACGAACGTTTCAATTTCCTAAAATGCAACTACGATAGGATCAAATCAGAGTTGAGCAAAGTTGACTGGCCGACCACACTCGCATCTCCTAATGTAGACATATGCACTGAAACCTTCTACTCAGTATTGGACTCTATAATACGCAAACATACTCCATTTACGAAAAACCACTCGTCTAAGTTTCCAATCTGGTACAATTATACACTAAAACGTTGCATTAAGGAAAAAAATAAATATCACAGGCTGTACAAAAAGTTCGGCAACCCACGAGATTATGATGAGTTCTCTATATTGCGTGCTAGGTGTAAAAACCTCACTGCTAACTGTTACAAAGCATTCATTACATCTGTAGAGGACTCGCTAGGAATGGGTAAAAGCATTCGGTCATTCTGGCGGTTTGTCAATGCCAAGAAAGGGCACTGTACTATACCACAAACAATGACATACGATCAGCTCTCATCTTCCAGCGGACAGGGTGTCAGTGAACTTTTTTCCCAGTATTTTGGTTCGGTGTTTAATAGCCCGACTCCGTGTAGTAGTAACATACCAACCGATCTCGGTACTGTCCAAAGTAATGTATTGGCTACAATCGTAATTGGAAAGGACGAAATTGTTTCGAAAATAAAACAGCTGGATATGAGCAAGGGTGCTGGACCGGATGGTATTCCAGCACTATTTGTAAAAACCTGTGCAAATGAACTTAGCACACCTCTTTATTTACTTTTAATAAATCCCTACAGACGGGGTGTTTTCCCTCAAAATGGAAATTCGCTCATATTGTTCCAATTTACAAAACTGGCGACAAATCAAAATGTGAAAATTACAGGCCTTTAGTATCCTTTCATGTTTGGCTAAACTTTTTGAGTCTCTGGTCTACAATTATCTTTACTATCACATCAAACCAGTTTTGACCGACAGACAGCATGGGTTTGTAAGAAACAGATCTACTCTCAGTAACCTACTTGAATATAAAAGTTATCTCTGTAGCGCTTTCGCTGATACGAGTCAGGTAGATTCTATCTATACAGATTTTTCCAAGGCTTTCGATAAAGTTGATCATTCCATATTATGTAAGAAAATTCAATCACATGGTATACACGGTAATCTGTTTCGGTGGGTCTGTTCGTACTTAAGCAACAGAAGTCAGATAGTCGCTATTAAAGGTCACTCATCCGCACCAGTTCCCATAGCCTCGGGCGTGCCCCAGGGGTCACATCTTGGACCACTGTTTTTCGTCATATTTATAAATGACTTGGTCACTCGCATCTCGTCCCCTTGTCTTTTATACGCAGATGACTTGAAGGTATTTGCCAGGATAAACAGTGTCAGCGACTGTCTCGCACTTCAACGTGATCTCAATGAGATATCAGATTGGTGCGCGAGAAACAGGATGTTTCTCAATGTTGGCAAATGCTTCATCATCTCATTTACAAGGAAGCATGCGAAAGTCATGTTTGACTACACGCTTTCGACTCAAATATTGGAGCGTAAGACAGTGGCAAAGGATCTCGGTGTCCTCTTCGATGAACAGCTCAGCTTTCGCCCGCACTACGAGCAGATAGTAAAGAAGGGTAACAAACTACTAGGATTTATAACTAGAACTACCAAGGGATTTAAGAAGCCTGGCAGCTTTCTTTGTCTCTATTACAGCCTCGTACGAAGTACACTCGAGTATTGTTCAACAGTGTGGTCACCATACTACGCTGTTCACACTCAGACAATCGAAGGTGTGCAGAAGAAATGCCTCGCTATTCTTTCATATAAATTATACCTCAGTGGCACCCTAAAAGATTATAATCAAAGGCGCAAAAGATTCAAAGTTGAATCTCTTGAAGCCCGGCGTAAACAGCAGGACCTACTTTGCCTTCACAAAATTTTGCACTCAACCATAGACTCGCCTGCGCTGCTCTCGTTCCTCAACATAAATATTTACTACAGATGTCGCGTCCCCAGGCCTTTCTCACTGCAAGTCTACAAAAATAACACTTCCTTTTATAACCCTATCACCCGAATGTGCCGCCAGTACAATGAATTAGTTGATTCGAGCATCGATGTTTTTGATTCCTTTAACCGTTTCAAAAGAAATCTCAAAAATGTCCTCCACCCCTCCTAGATTTTAAATGTTTTCATGTTCTTTGTAAGTACTGTTTTATTTGTGTAGCCTATATTCTTAAATTAGTTTTTCACTTGAAAATTGATCTAAAAGCATTTAAATGTAATCAAAAAGTAAAACAACTTGTAATTACCTACTATACCTAAGTTTTGTCTAAAATATTACCGATCGTGCTGTGCACATTGTTTTGGATCACGTCTAGAATTAAAACCATTTCCTGTACTTTTTTATAATGTTTACGACTGTGATCTGTTTATGTGCCTAATAAATAAATAAATAAATAAATTTTCAACTGCTGAGTTCAAAGAATAAGTTTCAAAAATCGCACTCCTGGAGTGCGATTGCACGTAAATGTTGAGCTTCAACTTGCAGCAAGGAATCGCATTTATTTACGCTCTATCCTTTTCGGTCTCTCATAGGAACGTCATTTGCTAGAGCGAGAGAGATCGCAGCACTGCCGGTGCTGCCGCGTGCTGTCGCGTTCCCGCTATCTTTCTCATTTTCTCTTTCTTTCTTATATATCGAATCTCTGTGAAAAACTTCTATAGTGCGGTGTTAGTTCTGCGATCAATATTGCTCCTTAGCTGTTGTTGGTTACGGTTTACATTTGCGCGTTCAGTTTGCGTTCCATCTGTGGATGCTACATGTGGTGCCATCTGTGATACTTCCACAGGGACAACATCGAAATCAATCAACTTGAAAATAAAGGGTCCAACTTAATATACTGACAGTTTTTTAAGAGGATGAACTGACCATCAAACTGAACAACTTTCTCTATGGGACCAACATCGAAACCGTCAAAAAAAATCTACTGTCCCATAGGACATACACACACACACACACTCACATCACCACCATCATCATCATCACTCACATTTGGAATTTTTTCACAAACATAGGTATTACAGGATTTTTTATAGAACTGAAGTGCGATTTTTGAAAATCATACGAGCGACTTGGCAGTAGAAAGATGCATAATCTACGATAGTAATTTTGACATTTTCTACTGCCAAGTCGCTCGTATGATTTTCAAAAATCGCAGTCCAGGTGATTTTTTTTTTTTTGCGATTTCTATGTTGATGCCATGGAGAAAGTTGTTCAGTTTAACGGTCTGGTCATCCCTTTAAAAAAGTGTCATTTTTTTTTCTCACTTTTCTTGTGGTTCCTTCCGTGCCTTAGAATGGATTTAAGACTACGAGATTTTGAATGGACCACCACCCACCACATTATTTTATTACCGAGGGTGATCTACGATGCAATACATACAGCGCTACTGTAGTGATAAAAATTGGTTCTGCATGGGCTGTACAGGGTGTAACAAAACACCCTAGTAATACTTAAGGGGGTGCTTCAGACCATCAAACTGAACAACTTTCACTACGGAGCCAACATCGAGAAAAAATAAAAAAAATCATCTGTCCCATGCAAAACTGCGGTACCGATTCGACTAAAATGTAATGGGACAGCTGATTTTTTTTATTTCTTCTCGATGTTGGCTCCATAGTGAAAGTTGCTCAGTTTGATGGTCTGAAGTATTACTAGGGTGTATACCTACTTACTTTAGGGCCTAAAGTACAGTCGCTCTATAATTTATTTTCTCACCAAACAGGAAGGGTAACACAAACTTGCTCATTTACAATGTACCTAACTTCATTCACACCAACATAAAAGATTACCAGATATAAATCATACAGTAATATCACCACCATTCCGACACGATTATTACCACCCCATAAAAGCAAGTAAGATCCTACTAACCCCATTTCAGAGTTCACCAACCTTTCTTTAGGGTTAACACCTGCCACTTCTTGATTTAAGAGTAAATCAATCAGTCAATCAGTATTAATTACCTACAGATAGTATGAGCGGGATTGGTCAAATTTATAAAAAATACGGGAGCTTTGTTTATCCCGTATTTTTATTTGACAAATTACGGGTTCCTATTTTTTCAAAATCTGAAATGAATAAAAAAAAAATGCCATGCATATCTGACAACCCTAGCTACCAGTCTTTATAATGCGGCTAAGTTAAAACAACCCTATAAAACTTGGCAGGACTTCTGAGATTTTGTCAGTTTAATTTGGCAGGGTTATAGACGCCAGTTGTCCTGACCTATGGTGCCAAGAATGTTTTTCGATGGATGTGGATATTTCCCAGCTGTTTTTCTTTTATGCTCATGTTTTAAATGTTATAAATAAATGCTATCGATGGATTAATGCTTGTTTTTACTGCATTATTGACTTACTGTTATTTCTTGTCTTGAAAAATGTACGGAAAATATTTATTCACCCGTTGTGTTAGGTATAATTTATACAGGGTGATTTTTAATAGGTCTGTATGGCTTAAAGGGGAAAGAGTACAGCCCATTAGAAGTCTAAAACTGTATGGAACCCCTGGTCGAAAATCACTGGTTTCGGAAATAATGGACACTTTAACTTTTTTTCGAAAATTACCAAAATTTAAGGTAAACGCATAAAAATAAAAATAAATACCTATTGAATGCATTTTGTTTTTACGTTTTCTGTTTACTGGATAAATTATTCATAAACTAAAAACAAAAAATCTCATAAGTTACTTCAAATTTTAAAGTTATGAGAGCTAAAAGTCGTAACATTACAAAAAAAAAATACTTTATTGAAATTTCAATTAACTTTTGAGGAAAATATCGTCAAATGACTTGTCGTACAAACGATGTCAATAAATTCCATGTTTCCTTAGCTTTCTAAAAAGGTATAATAAGTGCACAAAATTCTCAAAAACCGCACAAAAAACTCAGTTATTGTCGAGTAGGTAAACCGTAAGCTACACGTTTTTATTACTTAAAGCTCCTGTAACAACGTTATTGACAAAAAACTCCTTTACCATATCGCCTTTCTAACTCTGATAAAGGATCTTATGGATGTACAGTGGCGGTCTGTTCAAGCTTTACCTTTTGACAGCTGTCATGTTCTTAAGTCAAAGCAGTAAAGATTATTTTCCCTATTATGAACACAAATGCCATACGACGTAATAAACAGTAGGGTAAAAACACTTTTAAACTTTTAAAACACTTGATTTTTATTTAAAAAACACTTTGTTTATTTCAAATCTTGTTCAAATTGTCTGCCTTGATTTCTTATACACGCACGGAGTCGTTTTCTCAAGTTGGAACGAGTTACAACCCCGGTAAGTTCTCACTGTATTTGATCAGCAGCTGCTAATATTCGGTTTCTTAACTCTTCAACATCATTTACTGGTGTAGTGTAGACTAAGTCTTTCATGTAACCCCATAAGAAATAGTCGCAGGGTGTTAAATCCGGGCACCTTGCCGGCCATGGCGTCGGTCCACCCCTACCAATCCAGCGGAGTGGAAAATTTTCGTCCAGCCATTCTCTGACACTAGTGCGGTAGTGCGCTGGGCAGCCATCGTGCTGAAATATCATTTGTTACAGGTTGGCTAGCGGAACATCTTCGAGAAGTTCGTCCAATTGGTTACAAAGAAAGTCTTCGTAAGCTTCACCATTCAAGTTATTGGGTAAAAAGTATGGCCCAACTATGTATTTGTCGATAATACCCATCCACACGTTTAATGAAAATCTTATTTGATGAGCTCCTTCTTTGGCTACGTGAGGATTTTCACCCCGTGAAGCCCAGTAGTGAATATTGTGGTAATTGGTAATACCGTCACGATCAAACTTGGACTCATCAGTCCACAAGATCCTGCTCAGAAATGTGTTGTCTTCAGAGTCCATATGTTGCATATACCGACAGAAATCCACACGTCTTGCAGGGTCTCCCTCCTCTATGGCGTGAACAGGCGTGTAGTCATTATCTCCATGGCGAACTTCAGTAACGAAGAGTACGCAGACATAGTGTTTGTGTATGGATTCTGTGACGGTAATACTGGAGAGATTTTCCACTCCGCTGGATTGGTAGGGGTGGACCGACGCCATGGCCGGCAAGGTGCCCGGATTTAACACCCTGTGACTATTTCTTATGGGGTTACATGAAAGACTTAGTCTACACTACACCAGTAAATGATGTTGAAGAGTTAAGAAACCGAATATTAGCAGCTGCTGATCAAATACAGCGAGAACTTACCGGGGTTGTAACTCGTTCCAACTTGAGAAAACGACTCCGTGCGTGTATAAGAAATCAAGGCAGACAATTTGAACAAGATTTGAAATAAACAAAGTGTTTTTTAAATAAAAATCAAGTGTTTTAAAAGTTTAAAAGTGTTTTTACCCTACTGTTTATTACGTCGTATGGCATTTGTGTTCATAATAGGGAAAATAATCTTTACTGCTTTGACTTAAGAACATGACAGCTGTCAAAAGGTAAAGCTTGAACAGACCGCCACTGTACATCCATAAGATCCTTTATCAGAGTTAGAAAGGCGATATGGTAAAGGAGTTTTTTGTCAATAACGTTGTTACAGGAGCTTTAAGTAATAAAAACGTGTAGCTTACGGTTTACCTACTCGACAATAACTGAGTTTTTTGTGCGGTTTTTGAGAATTTTGTGCACTTATTATACCTTTTTAGAAAGCTAAGGAAACATGGAATTTATTGACATCGTTTGTACGACAAGTCATTTGACGATATTTTCCTCAAAAGTTAATTGAAATTTCAATAAAGTATTTTTTTTTTGTAATGTTACGACTTTTAGCTCTCATAACTTTAAAATTTGAAGTAACTTATGAGATTTTTTGTTTTTAGTTTATGAATAATTTATCCAGTAAACAGAAAACGTAAAAAAAAAATGCATTCAATAGGTATTTATTTTTATTTTTATGCGTTTACCTTAAATTTTGGTAATTTTCGAAAAAAAGTTAAAGTGTCCATTATTTCCGAAACCAGTGATTTTCGACCAGGGGTTCCATACAGTTTTAGACTTCTAATGGGCTGTACTCTTTCCCCTTTAAGCCATACAGACCTATTTAAAATCACCCTATATACGTATAAGAAAGAAAGTAACACAGTATTCTGGAAGCTTTCGTATGTACCTGTACTAGGGTTTTCACTTTTCCCGATTTAATCTAGATTTTTTATTTATTGGTACCACTTGGTATATCTAAACTATTATAAAACTGTAACAGAAATGTGCTGTAGGCTGTAGTAAATCATACGAGTGACTTGGCAGTAGAAAATGTCAAAATGCATTTATCTACTGCCAATTCGCTCGTATGATTTTCAAAAATCGCACTTATGGTTTTTACCTGTCCCTGAGTCCAAATCTCATTTTTTTTATTTTTTGTCTGTCTATTTGTTTGTTTGTTTGGGTGTTTGTTTGTTCGAGTATCACGCAAAAACTACTGAAACTATTTTGATGAAACTTTTTTTGTTTGATAGCTTATGATATGTCTTAAAATCTGGTACTTATATAATTTTTGCGGACGAAGTATTTATGATTTCCTTGTTTTTTCCCACATGTTTTCCTTCACCGTTTGAGAGCAGTCGGTATTACGTGCATAAGTTAGAAAAACTTATTGGTAACATGGCATGTTTTCCGTGCGGATTCGAACCCGGACCTCTATAATTGGGTGTCCATATCTCTCCGCAACGATGCTCTCGATGTACATTGTATACCTACAGGGTGTAAGTAAAAGTAGGTATCATTAACCTTTAAACCACATAGGTACTGTACCCATCAAACTGAACTACTTGTAGTATGGATGGGAGCAAACCTGTGAGAGCATAAAGAAAATCAGCTGTTCCATACTAAACTCCAATGATACCTACTCGACTCAAATGTATTCAACAGCAGATTTTTTGCTCCGATCGGTTTGTTCCCAAGGTAAATGTTGTTCAGTTTGATGGGTAGAGTAGATATGTGGTTTAACGGTTAATGATACTTTTCCTTGCTGTTTTTGTTTATTTTGTCTCTATTTTAAAGTCTTCCAAAGCACGGCAAAAGATAAAATATAAAGCCTTAAACATAGATCTTCCTCTTAGTTTGATCTAGGGTCATGGGGTACATTCACCCGTCTATGAGATTGACCTATTTTCCGGGCATCCTGTTTTCCCCATCCTGTTTTTACCCGTAGGCTTCCGTTGGTAGGTATTTTAACTATTAAAGCTTTAGGTACTGACTGTACCTACGCATTGAACATAATATTATCATCCTTTGGTTTATTTTAAGTTTTTACATAATGTTTAAACAGATTTATACTCCCCTAGTCATTTTAATTACTACTTAACGATTTTTTTTTAATTTCTTTCATTACCTATTTTTTTTTTCTTTGGTGTATTCAGAAAATGAACGTAAACAAAAAAATCTTTGGACCTCCCGTTGAAAAGTGCGGATCAGTCGATCGAATTTCTATGGAAGGTCCAAATTTTTTGTTTGTTTTTCGACCCATTCGTTGTTCCCTAGGCAAAGTTTGTTTAGTTTCACTGTCTGAAATTCTGAATACACCCTAATGTTGTTTGTATTTAAAAGCTAGTGGTGTGTATAGTGATTTCCGTGTGTACATACCTACTTAAAGTGTTAAAATAAAATAAATAAATAAATAAACCTGTTTATTATATCCCTCTTGGATATAATAAACAGGTTTTATTTATTAGCATAGCCTAGCATACCAACCCCGACCAAACGAGAAAAATTGAGATTTGTCTATATGCCGCATGTCAAAATGAGCGCCTTTTATCGCTTGATTCCCAGTTATATCGCTAGATTGAGAGTAGGTTCCTACAATGTTTGTACAAAGTTCTTTTACGAGGTACTTAGAAAACAACAAGGTTACCTTAAAATTATATTTCAAAAGCTATAAATAAGAACAAAGTTACAATTCCATCAAAATTCGTCACAAAAACACAAAGGTCTATCCTCAAGCAAGCGACCCTTTGTCTCTTTTATCTCGCCGAGGCTGAAAACTGACGTGTCAAGAGACTGAGACAAAGTAATCTTTAAAAAAAATAAACGTCACTTTTCCCGCGTTTTCCTCCGCCTCCCGTCGCGTCGCGCTCCGATGTACGCATGCCTCGTCTACTCTCAGTATTGAATGGACAACGCTTCGCCGGCCCACACCGATTTTCTAGACGATAGACGTACGGTATATTGATTTTCAACGCAACAGTGTTAATTTTATATCTCACCACAATCGCCTCCAACGATACGTGTTGTGCCAGTGATTTATCTATTTATTATTAAAAAAAACAAACAGTGCCTTTTCGAGTGTTTACTATTTTTAATTTTGACAATTTTTAGGGCAGCTTTACATCTATAACCGGTAAGTGGGTCACTAATTTATTAACCGGGTAAATTAAATTGTTTCTTAGACGTTTCGGTTTGTATGGATGATTTATTTTGGCGGTAAAATTAATGGGTTATCAAGTTTGGAGGTCGAATGTGTTTAGAAATGTGGAGTACTTATTTTGTTTACGAAAAGCTACCTATTGATTAGGAATGCTTCGGGAAATCCGTGCCAGGCACGATGTTTTCTATACGATTTTGTTTTTCGCAAATTCATCGGTATTCTTTCCGGTTAATCGAACAAAGCGTTTTACCGTAATTCTTGATTTCAATCGAGTTTACTGAATCTCGATTTTTATTTACATTTATTGCGTCTCGATGATATAATTAGCAGATTGTAAACATTTTTTTATAATATCTGTGTACCTATTTGAATAGTAAATGAACTAACTTGCGTCATTCATAGGGAGATAAAATATGGCTGTTTATTTTATTAACGTATCAAAAAAACAAGGAAAACTATGCTATGATTTTACGACTTTGATAATCTGACCGGGCATTTCGATAGTCGTGCTACATAACAAAAATTAATTACGAAAATGAATAGTTTTTTTTTTTTTTTTAACAAGACTGAATAAATTACCATTTATGACTTTTGCTCATTGTACTAGCTGCCGTCTGCGTAATACGTATACTAAATACTACTCTAATACGTCAGGCTACTATAGAACTTCTTTATCACTCGATGCTCTAAAAAGCACGTAGCAATCACCTCTACACAGCTACTGTAGAGCGTATGTTCTACTTGATGCTCTAAAAAGTACGCAGCAATCACCTCTATATAGCTACTGAAGAGTTTATGTGCTACTTGATGCTCTAAAAAGCACGTAGCAATCACCTCTATACAGCTACTATAGAGCTTATGTGCTACTTGATACTCTAAAAAGCACGCAGCAATCACCTCTATACAGCAACTGTAGAGCTTATGTGCTACTTAATGCTCTAAAAAGCACGCAGCAATTCACCCCTATATAGCTACTGTAGAGCTTGTGTGCTACTTATTGCTCTAAAAAGCGCGTAGCAATTCTACAAAGCACAGCTACACGACTACTGTAGAGCTTGAGTGCTAATCGATGCTCTAAAAAGTGCGTAACAATTACTTTTATACTTACTGCTATTGTAGAAGTTGTATGCTACTATATTATAGGGATACCTAACCTAAGTAGGTACTCCAATCGTGACCTCATTTTGTCATGTTGATACATAAGTAACTACTTTAGTACGAAATCAGAAGTATCTCTTTTCATTCATTCCGTTTCATTCTAAGCATCGTATAAAGAGTTCAATCGAGAGAATACATAATTAATTTGAAGTTCTGTGAATGAAACGCAAATAACCTTTTGAAATGGGCTTCCTCGAAACAGCCTTTCCCGGAAAACAAGGGATTTTAATAGATACGCCAGGATATTCACAATGCAATTTGTGATAGCTGCCCGGAGCGTTTTGTTGCATTGTTTCCTTTGACGTCTACCGTAGTTCAGGAAAATTGGATTTAACATTATATGAGTATGATAGGACGTTGATCTGATACAGATGTTAAAAATAAAGCAAATATTTTTACTCAGCCCGTGGCGTGGCTTACGTTTCGAGTACGATTGGTTGGGATTGTTAAATACAGGAAGATTTTTTTATCACCATCCAAATTTTAATAAAATGTTTGTTTATGAAAAAAAATCGATACGTGTTTTTTCTTTTAGCATCGCTCAGTACTAAAATATTGAGATATGACTACGCAAAAATGTCTTAAGAAAAACAATTCGACTGGACACAGTACGCACCTACCTGTGCCACAGATTACTTATTAATAGCAAAGAAAATATTACTAACACTCGACCCGATTTCGCGCGCTTTTTCGAATGTAGAACTGCTTTTCACGAATCTCTGTGGTCAGTAATTTTCTTTGGGTCAGAGCCTTTTAATTTTTAGAAAAAGTTTATTATGTGTCATTGTGTCATTCAAAGAGTACTTTATTATAACCGTGTCATTGAACAAAAATAAACAAAATAAGGGACTAGTATAACATTTTAACAATGTTTTGAAAGTGTTGTGTGTTCCTGTTAAGTTTACAATGCGTGGGACTCTGAAGCTAGGGCTCCACCCCCTGGTCCTGCCTTACCCGGTCGGTACGAATATGAAACTCGATGACCAAGCTTTATGGAAAATTCTGTAGGATAACATTTCTAAATGTGCAATTTTGACCTGCCCTTTTTTTTAATGAAATGGGTTCTATAAGTGATACCAAACATGTAGAAAAAATTTGGATGGTGATAAAAAATCTTCCTGTATAGATAAGTTAAAATTGGGAATCCAAAAAGTTTGTATTACTCGTCTACATATTTTTCATACCACCAAAGAGTTTTCATTACATCTAATAAATGCAGATCTGGCAGCTTTCTGACAGAAAAAAATTACGTAAAGCCAAATACTTCAATTAAAAAGAAAAAAACATTTCCTCCTTTTTAGTTTTTATGGTTTTTGATATTTTGTTTCCAAGACATCTTGCAAGTTAACATTAAAAAAAAATTTATCAATAGAAAGTTTTCATTTCGAAATCCCAAATAATCTCAATAATATTCTCTTTGGTGTTTTTTTTTTTCAAACTGAATTAAAATACCTATTTCAAAAAAACGACGATTTTCCTGGATCGCTGGTGTATGGTAAATTCATAGATTTATATATTACTAGCGTAAGGATAGGCCCGTCAGAATATTTTACAAAAACCTTCTTCATAGAAACAAAAATTTGCGCCATCTGTCATAACTCGTATACGAACTATATCGTGTCATATATTTGTAGTGCTCTAAATTGTAATTTTTCCTTGCATTTTAGAGCCAACGAACTGGGGACAATAGTCAAGCTCATAGGCCATGTCCTTACGCTAGTAATATATATGTCTTTGGGTAAATTATATATTTGTTTCAACAAATATAATTATTATTTATATTCAAAGGGAAAAATCTGCCCTAAACAAACGTGGCACGCACGTTTCTTTAGTTACTTTGTGATCTTTGAATTGATTGTGAAATAAAACAAGCTAAAATGTTGACAACATAATATTCAATTCAAGGCGTTCAACTCTGGTTTAACCTCAACCCGTGTCCCGTATCTAAAAGAAGTTTTATTATCGATTCCGAAGCGTAAACAACACGCCGAAAATATGTCTATATTTTGCGAGCAAAATACTGCAATATAAATAAAATGTTATTGGCAATAATGCAGGTAGAGTAGAGGCAATGGCCGTGATTTATATTTTTACAACCGTATTACAACTCAAGAAAAAAAACAGGCTACCAGTAGATTTTTTATAATTATTTAGCATGTCACTGAAATTATACAAAATTGACTTGCCGGATGTACGAGTACCTGGTGTAGAAAAACTCAAAAATAAATAAAACTATGATTTTTCTGATTATTCGTCACGTAATTTGAACAAGTCGATTTTTTGACCCAAAACACGCATTTTTTCACCAACTTTACAACATCGCTGGTTCAACCGAGAGAAACAACATTCTATAAAACGAACCATAGATCTTCTGCGATTTTCCAACTCCAGCAGAGCTTTTCAGTTGGTACAGTCAAGAGCATGTCAAGCTTGACACTTTGGACTTAGTACCGTTCTTATTTAGTGCGCAATAAGCGTTACAATCGAACTGCAAGTGTAAAGCTTGATGTGCTCTTGACTGTACAATGATTTTTTTTTGTGTCCAATTATACATAAGAGTACAGAATATATAGATAGAGGATACAAAAAGCCATACAGTTTTTGTATCCAATTAGACAATCTGGCAACCCTGGAAAAAAGTCGGGAACGATCGGTCGGGTCGGGATCGGGAGTGATTTTCGACTAAAAAAGACGCGTGGATTTCGCATAGCATGTATACGACGGCATCGACTATTTCCTAAAATCTCACAACGAATACACTAATATTTTTTATAAAGGGTGTAAAATTAAATGCTTTACATATCGAACAGGGTGCTTCAGACCCCCCAATGCGGATTGGTAGACTTCACATGTACGCATCAGAATTTCTTCTTCAGCGTAAGCAGGTTTCCTTACGATGTTTTTCTTCACCGTTTGAGAGCAGTCGTATAACGAATACTAGTTACGTCAAAAAACTCACTGGTACATGGCTGGCATTTCGTCCGTGCGGATTCGAATCGAACCCGTACCTCAAGATCAAGATTGAGTTTCCTCTCCGCAACGCGCCACCGAGAGTCTTTGACTATTTATTATAAGGACAGGCCTTGCTGTAGCATTTCTCCTCTGCCACGGTATAAGACAAATTGATCATGTGCATTTACACTCAATTTTATATCTTATCACTAAATTAGCAACTTTAATCGAACGTCAAAACGCGCGCGATGTATGAAAAATTTTACTAAATACCGACAAGTGACGTCATCAACATTTCATTACTTTTTATAGTTCATCATGTTATTAAAATAAATAGTATTCTAGCTTAAAAAAAACTAAAAATGTGAGTATAGAGTTATTTTCAAATGTTTTTTTACTAAGAAGATTAAACTAAAATACCTACCTATATTTTATGCAGTCCACTCCCCTATTGCGAAACAATATTTTTGAACTTAGAACGTTTGGGGTTCACACGAGACTACTTTTCATGATTTTAAACATTCAAAATTAGAATCTAAAGTTAAAAATCCAAAGTTGCGTACCTATTACCTCGCCCCCCGCAAAAAGTGGCAGAAATGTTTGTTAGTAGAATGACACGCGTAACTAGTCCCTATAATAAGTAGTCAAAGCCGAGAGTAGAGACGCTCGGTACTTAGCGTCACGGGTACAAGCTAGTTATTCGTCAATCATAAGTAGGTATAGTACCTATCTCTCGGCTTCTTGAGATAAATATTATGCAACCTACCTACGTACTATTATTCTAAAATAATAATAATGGACGTTATCTCTAACTAATGATTTTATCACTTAAAAAGTAAACCATATCCGCAATTAAATTTAGTTTGCGTTTACGTATTTTAAGTTATTCTTTATCTTTGTTATTGTCACTTAATTTCTCAATATTTATTAAAATATCTAGGGCGTCCCACACTACGCCTACCAGTTCGTGGTCTCCACTCTAGAACTCTGATGCCCCATCATTTGTCAGTTCTTCGGCAGATATGAGCAGCCCATTGCCACTTCAGCTTGCTAATTTTCAGAGCTTTTTACTTTACTTCTCTGACGTATCACTTCATTTCTGATCTACCACAGAGTAGGTACCTACTATAATTACTACGCTCTACTAAGGCCTACTGAGATATCGATCACCATAATATGCTTGCATTGCTTTTAAGTGAACCTGTGCCGTTGTTGTATGATTCCCATAACAAATTATTGGGATCATTACCATGTACAGGGTGTAACAAAACACCCTAGTAATACTTAAGGGGGTGCTTCAGACCATCAATCTGAACGACTTTCACTATGGAGGCAACGTCGAGAAAAAATAAAAAAAATCTGCCGTCCCATACATTTGAGTCGAGACGGTACTGCAGTTTTGTATGAACGAGCGGATTTTTTTTTCGCGATTTCGACGTTGGCTCCATAGTGAAAGTTGTTCAGTTTGATGGTCTGAAGCACCCCCTTAAGTATTACTAGGGTGTTTTGTTACACCCTGTATGTGCCTGTGAGCGTTATTTTTTTTTCATTTATTTAACCTCTCAGTCGTCTAGACTCTAGAGCGAGCGACCACACATTTGGGATAACTTTATGACTTGTACTATCAGTTTAAAATAACAATGTGCATGACCTTGAAGGGCCGTTGGATAACTTCACTCTGTTGTAAAGGAATGTAGACTCTATGTGAACTTAGAGTCTACATTCCATGTAAAATTAGAGTAATGTCTCGAGTGAAGTTCGTGTGATTGAGTGACGTCACATTTGCGACCGGGGTCATGCACATTGTTATTTTAAACTGATAGTACCTGAAAGTTTGAAGGCATGCCTGCAACCATCGATACATACAAAGGAACTGCACATGGTCCTCAGGCGATAGCCTGTCTAATAAAAGTTAAAATTCAATAAAGATTTGTGTCCATTTCAGCGACCTACGTCTTTTTCTATGCACGTATTTTAGCGTAGACATTTTCTGAGTAGGTCATGTTCTTAGGCATGTCAAGCGATAGTACAGACAGTTTATTTACCTAATAGCAATTTCAGTCAGCGGTTTCCACTGCCATAGGTAGGCCGGAACTAGGGTTGCCAGATGTCCTTTATTTTAAAAGACGTCCTCTATTTCAGACCCAAAAATTGATCTTGTCCCCTAACTTGAAATCCTTAAGAGAATTCTACTCGGAGCGCGCTCCATACAAACGTAGTATGGTGATATTTTCAATACTATCTAATTAAAGTCAATGAAATTTTTCAAAAACAATCAAGTAACTAATCTCTATGTCGGTATGAAGTCAGATTTTCATTAAAATATACAGTTTCAATGCTAGAATTAATTTAAGATTTGTATGGAAATATTTGTGGCACTGTAACTTTAAAACTATAAATTTTATCGAAAATCTGACTTCATACCGACATAGAAATTAGTTACTAGATTGTTTTTGAAAAATTTCATTGACTTTAATTGGATAGTATTGAAAATATCACCATACTACGTTTGTATGGAGCGCGCCAACGGTAGAATAGCCTTAATAAAGGACAAGCCGAAAGGATTTTTTCCTTTTTTTTCCCGAATATGTGGACCAATAACCGAAATCAGTATGATATTTTATTAAAAATAATAATTGTATCCTTTATTTTCGTATGTCCTTTATTTTATCTTATCAAATCCTTTAAAACATTAATTGGGAGCTAGCAACCCTAGCCGGAACCCAGATTTCTCTAAAGCTTGACCTGAAAGGATACACGGAATTAAAACTGCAATTTTCCACGAAATACAATACCTGGCTGACAGCTGACAGTCGTATTATACCTACATATGCACACGGCTATTGTAATATGTACTCATATGCACATATGCATGCCGGTTACTGTCGGTTGAGTTGAGGTCGGTTGACAGCTAAATTGCTGCCAATTTCGACAGAGAAATGTTATTGCTACGGAATGACACAATAAACCAATCAAGCGGTAACTACACCACTGTACTAACGTCAGTTCCAATACAGATTAGAGTCATCCCAGGGCTCGCTAGGCTTCATTGTCAGTATTGTGGTCGCCGCTGTTGAACAGGACGCCACTGTAAAACCTAATAACCATAGTTTAGAATTCACGTTGTAGGTTTTGACGCGAGCACTTGTCTTGCGTGATGTTCGCGCGTCTCGTTTTTGCCTGCCACGAGGCTCCGCAATCCTCAATCTCTTTTTGTTCTTGATCAAAAATAATCCCTGAGATTGGGATACATACTCCCACAAACTACTTGACACTGGCGGAAATGCAGTGGTAACCTGTGGTGCTAACACACAAGCAAGAGTCCATTAATTACAAATTAAAAAAAAAATAAGAAAGGACGCCACTGTAAATCCCGGCCTTGCGGTAACATTTCCCCTCTGCCACGGTATAAGCGCAATGATCATGCACATTCAACATTCAATTTTATAACTTATCACTAAACTAGACAACCTATTATTGCGAAACAATATTTCGAACTTAGAACGTTTGGGGTTTACACGAGACTACTTTTCATGATTTTGAACATTCAAAATTAGAATCTAAAGTCATAGGGAATAAAATCCAAAGTTGTGTTCCAACATGTTACCTAAAGTGGCAGAAAGTTTGTTAGTAGAATGACACGTGGTTACGCGTCCCGATATAATTAGTCTAAGGTAAATCCTAATCAAAGAGATTTAATATAATACTACTTAATATATTGAAAGTCTTTGATCAATACCCTTATTTACAGTGGTGGGCGGTGAATCTATGCCTGAAAAAAAAAAAACGTCCATCCCCTATCTCTCAACTCAACTCGACAAGAGTTGAGTTTGTATCCCTGTATTGGAAATCTACCGTTACCTAACTTACTTTTACTGTTAGTAAATAAACCTTAAATTAAAACTTATAAATTATAGTCACTTTATTTATTCTATCCAATATCTCGCATCGTATTTATTGATTTTACATACATATATGCCATGTTAGCTTAATCAAATTAAAGATTGGTAATGTCGGGCGGCGAGTGGGATTCGAACCCACGACCTGCCTATCCGGGGCATGCTCCTCTCCAACAGAGCTGTCGGCGCCCCGCAGGCCACGAAGAAATTTTCAATCTATATTATCGTCTTTAAGGGACGTCAGTGCCATCTACCAGAGTTCATTCAAACCGCCCGCCCGACATTTTCAATCTTTATGTTGATCTAGCATCGTTTTTCATAGTTTCTCATCTGAAGCATGACAGAATCGTCCTAACGAGATTGCTCTTGCAGATAAATAGTTTTAGACAGCCAGACAAATAAATATGAAACTTCTAGGATAGGTTTATAAACTATCTACCTATACACCATACCAATAGAACAGTCATAAGATGTAAACAAAAACACCTCAAAATAGCTTTTAGTAAAATACTATTCACGGGCTAAATTGTTGTTCTTTGCCTCCGACTTCCTATGCAATTATGCACAGCCATGACCTTGAATCAATCATCATCATCATCAGCCTATACAGGGTGTAAGTGACAGCCTAGCAAATATTGAAACGGCGAACTCAGACCATCGAGCCTACCCTCAGGAAACGCGAAAAAAATCAGCTGTCCCATACAAAACTGCTGTACCTTCCCCACTAAAATCTATGGGACAGCTGATTTTTTTTTCGCCTTTTTTGAGGTAGGCTCCATAGTAAAAGTTGTTCAGTTGGATGGTCTGAGTTCACCGTTTCGGTATTTGCTAGGCTGTCACTTACACCCATATGTCCCACCGTAGGGCACAGGCTTACCCTCAGGGAGGGTGAACGAGCATCAGTCCACCACGCGTGCCCAATGTGGATTGGTAGACTTCACATACGCATCAGAATTTTTTCTTCAGCGTATGCAGGTTTCCTCATTATGTTTTCCTTTAGTACTGTTTATGCGTTTGAGAGCAGTCGATTACCTACGTGTATAAGTTAGAAAAGCTCATGGCATGTCGTGATTGAGTGGCCATACTTCTTTAGTTCACTAGTTCCAGAGATTACCCCCTATATACATCCAAACATACCTCTTTATAATATTAGTATAGATATAGATGAATGACGTGTCTAAAGTGGTGATAATGACGCACGTTATCATTTTAAAGACGCGTAGAAATAGATGTAATCAAGACATAAATATGCTGGGAAAATAATATGTGTGTTTCCGCTTATACATATTAAGACAAAACTTAACCTAACCCTGTTACCCTTGGATTTAATAAGCTATTTATTAGTGTGTTCTTACTTACCTTCGAAAACGGTTTCGGACGTTACATTCTATCCCATTAGAAATATCTTGAGATGTAAACATAAAAATGATAGACAGGGATAGGTATCTATCCAAATTTTATTTCTTTATAACTCAAAACTAAGTAGTGGTACCTAAATATAAGCCTGAAGAGGGTGAGTAGGAGTGATACATACTTTACCATCCATGCACATGCAGTGATTAGCCTCAGTGAGGATCTACTATAGTCTATACTATAGTATAGACCAAGAATTTTGGATGATATAAGACTTATATCGTCCAAAATTCTTGGTTACTTATATTATACGTAATAGACTCTATACTATACTATCCAAACTTCTTCGAGGACTGAAGCAGTCTGCCATGTGCCCAATATAGGATATATAGAATAACTGCACGGGCGACATGACCCCTCGATAAATGTTTTATCGCGCTTTTTATCTTACATTCCGTGTATTTCCGTACATCGCGGAAAATAAGATAAATGGCGCAATAAAACGTTTATCGCGCCGCCTTGCCGCCAGTACATTTAGGACATTTGTTTATATCGCTAAGATTTTAGAGGTTGGAGAGGTTAGCTTTTTGTTTGTTTACCTTTTGAGACTTTTTTACTGAAATAGAATATAACATTAAAATGTTACTCTTACATAATCTGTTATTTTATTTTCTTCGCTGTGATGTAAAATTGACGATACCGATTTTATGGGAAATAGCTTTATGAGTTTGAAAAGTTTATTTGGTTTTATGTTGAGGATTATGGTACCTACCTAGTTAAGGACAAATTACACCGAGGCCGAATATTTTAGATTTCGTGGTCGTAACGCTTTGCTTGAGAGCGTCTATTAAAGGTAAGGACACTCAATCTTAATGTCCGGGTTCGAATCCGTAAGTAATACATGCCATACACCAATCAGATGTTTAAACTTATGTACGTAATACCGACTGCTCTCAAACGGTGAAGAAAAACGTCGTGAGGAAACCTGCATACGCTGAAGAAGACATTATTTTGCGTAGGTATATATGAGAGTTCTACCTATTGGACAAGTGTGGCACACTAACACCCATAGCCACAGGTTTTAAGGGGTTGATCATCAGAACATCAAACTGAACAACTTTCTTTATGGGACTAATATCTAAAACGCAAATGAAACGACTGTTCCATAAAAAACTGCAAGACTATTCGACCCAAATGTAGAGTATGGGACACCTACTTTTCTTTCGCGATTTCGCCGTTTGTTCCATAGAAAAAGTTATTCAATTTGATGGTCTGACTGATCAACCTCATAGAGGGAGGTTACACGGTCAGTATTTCATCAGTCTGGTCCATCAGTCTGGTCATGTATATTTGATTTGAAGGGAAACTGACTCGAGATTGACCCGACTAACATGGTGCTTCAGTATATCAGTTTCCCTTCAAATCAAATAAACATGACCAGACTGATGGACCAGAATGACGAAATACTGGACGTGTAACCGGGCTCGTATAAAACATCTGCATAGGACCCAGATAGGACCCTGTATGACCATCTAAGATGACCACTGACACATGTAATTTCCTTAATTCACGAATTGATTTTGCGGTTTTTAACAACAAAAAAAATTTTTTTTTTATTCAAAACCAATTAATTAAACCATTCAATTATTATTATTTTTTTTACCTAATTAATGCAATATAATTTTCAAAATTTCTAGGCTATAAGCTCCTTTAAATAATTATACTTATAGTGTCGACACCGCGACTGTAATTAGTTTCCTACAAATGTGTTAATAACAAGTCTTCTACTAAATCTGTAACAGCAGAAGGAAAGGATCAATATTCATTGAATAAAATACGAGTACTTAAACAAATGTGTTGTGTACAATACCAACTAGTCTAGCGTTCAGCATGCATAAATAAACTATTTTACAATTCACCTCCGATATAGTTCTTTTTTAAACTTGACAGTAAATTCTTTTTTAGGGTTCCGTACCCGAAGGGGTGCTAACGGGGACCTATTCATAACGCTGTCCGTCCGTCCGTCCGTCCGTCTGTCTTTCTGTCCTACCTAAAGGGTATCTTTTGAACTATAATAGCTAGACGGTTAAAATTTTCACAAAATATGTGTTATTTTATTATTATTATAAGTAGGTAGATATTATGTTTTTATAACCATTTCTTTTTTCAACGTTTTTTGTTTGGGTTTGCAAACCAATTTTTAGTGTTCCGTACATTTATTTTATTTATAAAATGTTTAGATAGTACCGCACTCCGTCTAATTTTCTAAGCAAATGCGAATAACTTTGCGATTCTAAAGCGAGCTAAGCGAAAAGGCTTTTGAAAAATTATTTTAATTGAAAGTTCTCTATTTTAAAGAAAACAATTTAGGTTAGTTTTAAGTTCATCATATTGGACTAGAGTTTAAAACACTTTGAAGATACAGTTGCCCTTGCAACAGATCTTGCTACATCTCCATTTTAACATAAATTTTCTGTTTCTACTTTTACTTTACTGCATAGATCGAAATTACAATTGTAAATTCCGTAGATTACATTCAATGTAGTAGCTCGAGACTGACTGTACCTTCTACTACAAAGGTACTCGTACCTTTACTCGCGTCGCTAACAAAAAAGAATCACGACAACCTGTTCACAACGTAAAACTGCCATTTCACCGCATTCGTGCATACACATTCGACAAATTTTATGCGCATCTTTATTTTAGGCAATGGCTCCGAGCATGCCAATCGATCGGCCCCAACACGCTACCACGATAAATAACTTTTTATGCTCACTCTATAGGATTGAGGAGAGCTGTGCAAGACCGTAACGTTTTGCAAGCAGTCACTCGAGACCGTGGCTTGCTCGCGCCCGTCCCGCGCCCATGACCGACCCTTTCCGAACTCCATTCGACTACAAAGCGTATAACCCAGCCTCTACAAAGCAGGCTGGGGTCCCCAGAGACCGATCCGACATACCTCTAAGAGCTAAAAGCGTCTGCCTATCCGAGAGACCCCAATCTAAATATGTGCGCACCGTCCGTAGCGCCGACCACCGATCACGGTATTCCGCCAAACAGTTCTACCACCAACGACCGCCATCCCAAACCAAAACTCGCCAAAAAACTACCAAAGTCGTCGTCAAACAACAAAATAGGAAAGTAGTCGAAAAAGTCCCGTGCGCCGTTTCCGTTCAAACGTTGTCGATACCGATGAAATATGCGGATCCTAAACCTAACCATTCGACCTCCAAAACTCAAAATGTACCCGGGCGAACCGATTGCACAACTAAGTATTCTAATCCCCCTAAACAGGTCGGCGACAACAAGAGGCTGTGCTCGACCGTCGGTGGGAAAGAGACGGAGAATAAGCTGTTGGTGCAGATCAGCGAAGCCGAGCAAGTGTCAGACTTTGAAAGGATTCTTAATTCTAATGCAATACTGTGCGAGAGGGCGCGCGGTCACGTGTGGCGCGGCTGCGTCGCGGGCCACTCCACCGCCTCCGTGCTGCCGCGGCCGCGCTCCTCCTACTCCCTCCACGCCGTGAGCCAGGCCTACCACTACCTGTTCCGCCAGCACGAGGACTCGCTCCAGCCTCTCATCGACCGCTACCGCAAGGCGGCCGCCGACGACCACAAGTCTTGCCCACCTATCAGTCTACTCCAGGACGACTGGTACGAAAACCTCCAAGACTTATCAGAATTCTACGAAGACGACCAAGCACTGAGACAGGAGATAGAAACTATTACAGACAAAATAGTCACTGAGGAAGTCAGAACTGCGACCGAAAAGAATCCTAGTAGTGGTAAAAATAAAAACTTTAACGTAAACTTGACTGATTTGATCGGCCTTAGAGTGAATGGTGAAGGATATTCGCCGATATCTACACAGGACGGCCCCTCGTCCGACGTGGAGAAGGCAGATAACGAAGTATACGAAAACGATGCAAAGGAATGGCTCGGACCGAGTATGAACGCAAACTCAAATGATCGGCAAAATTCACAGGACCAAGACGACTCCAGCGTCGATTGCCTCTCGCAAAACTTGAATTCAGTTAAGATCGACAGTAATGCAAAAGTACCGACGATAACCTTCAGTAATTGTAGCGAAGGTCGGGCGAGGAGCGAGAACGCAGACAATTCCGAAGTGGACATACATTTGACCGTGCCCTCTGTTGACAGCATTGATGAGTCCCGACCACCTATGATATGACCTCGCTCTTTGTCATTGAACTGATTAAATACTCAGCCATCCGTTAAATTAGTTACATTCGAGTTTAATCATTTAACCAAGATGATAGCTTTAGAAGCTGAACAAACGATGCCGAAAGAGGTTCCAAAGGTGGAGCCGACGAGCTCCCGTGGGCCGCTGCAGAGATCGAGCGCTGTCAGTCAAAAATCCGTCGAAATAATGGTCCATCCAGAAGGTTCGAACAACCCCCTGCACAGATCGAAACTAGCCCCCAGTAGATCGACGTCGGAGACGCAATCAAGTGGAAAGAAAATACTCAATTTGAGAAAGACGAAGAATTCTTCTATAGAGTCAACTATAAGTCTACCCAATCAGAAGTCTTTAGAGAAGAAACATGGGAGTTTGCGGCATCAGAAATCGGTGATCGGTGCTCATTCTGACATCACGCTAAGCACCCAGCCGTCGATAAACGACGACAGGAAGGCGCTAAGGGAAGCTTTGTATCAGGGTATATTTCATAGGCACAGAAGAACAATATTTGCAGTTGGTTCGTTCCTTAGAATGCTTAAGAGCAAAACTTCGAATTATGATTCTATAAGATCGGAATCCGATGAAATATAGCACCCGTAGATTGTTTAGTGATTATGAAATGTTTTTATAGTAAAAGTGCCACAGACTGATTGTGCTTTTTGTATTACGGGGAGAATTATATTAAAAAAGTAATGTTATTAGGTACTTACTTTTTAAGACTTTCGTTAAAATGTTCCTGATATTAGTTTCGAAAGGTCTTTGTTATTTTTAACCCCGCTTGTCGAATCTGGTTGTTGCAATGCCTAAAATTAGAGTAGCATTAATCAACAATTCATTGGAAGGCTAGAATAGCAGACAAGTCTAAGTTTAGAAGCATTGTTAATTATTCCTTCGAGTTCGTGAGGCTTGTGAATAATTCATACATTACCGAGGATGTTAGTGAAAGAAAGAAAAGAAAGGAAAAATCAAAAGGACCACACGGAACAGAATGGATAATGTGGGTTCATACAATTACCATATCGCGTGTTTGGGTACTCAAGGGCATTTGCGAGCAATTTGATTTTACCTTGACTTATATTTTTTTCGTTACAAAAAGTTTTGAATTTGTTACCCCTAACAAGTTTCCCCAAGTTTCGTAAAGATTGCAAAGGAAAGATTACGTTGAATGGTAGGGCTAGGGCTGCCTCCTGATTTTAGGCTGTTAGGCCCGATATTTTTGTGAGAAAATGTTTCGTCTGCTATTTTAAGTAAAAATTCTAATTTTGTGTATAATTTTTGTACATTAAGGCTGCCTTGCACAAAAAAGTAACACGTTTAGGGAATGCTCTGTCTCTCTCACTACTTATACTGATGACAGTGACAGCGTCATATTTAAACAAATTAAACATGTTTATGTTTAAGCCTAAATACTTTTTGGTGCAAACCAGCCTAATTTTGGTTTTAAAACTATAAATACCTATGTAAATTGAAGGTAAATTGTTAATTTTTAATTTTTATTTTTGTACCGTTAGGTATTTAAATAGTCTTCTCTCTAGATTTCCTTTATTTTATTAAGTAATTGCATATTTAGAACATTATTGTTTGTTACAATCATTACTGAAATCGATAAAACTGTCTACGTAAGTGTCATTTTAAATAGTGATTTTTTTTCTTAAGTTCATACCTAAGTAATTTATTATTAAATCCGCACGGGTGGCAGCCCTAATTGAACCAAACAAATGAGGTTTAATCATGGTGTTTTATTTTTATTATGTAACATGAAACGGTTATTAGCTTTCAAATCGTAATTTATTATAACATTTATCATCAGATTGTTATTTAATCAGGAAATGAAGTAGTTTTACGATTTTACTCAACAGCTTTGTGCAAAGGTAGAGCAAAAAAACAAAAATGACTGTTATAATATGGACTTTTTTATCATTATAATCGGTGTAGTTACCTCCATATTATGTAAAGTGTTTCCTACTGTATCGAATATTATCCTATTAAATGGTTCGATAGTGAACGGTTCACTACCGAACCATGTTAAACCTGCCTTCAGTGAATACGAATATTTGTACCCTAAAGATGTATAAATGTTTATATTTATAATAATATTATGGTTTACGCTGTGCGTTGCAGGTTGTCTATCAGTCAGTGAGTCACCGGTTATGTGGTTATCATAGAACAAGCCTTGTCTGATATTCTGGTACCTTAAATGGGTCCAGAAAATTTAGTGTGACCATGTTTTGCGGGAACCCGTTGGATGAGGGCAGCGCAGGACCGGTCGTTATGGCGATCCTTGGGGAGGCCTATGTCCAGCAGTGGACGTCCATCGGCTGAGATGATGATGATGATGTTCAGGATATTGTTTTATTATGACAATCTAGGGGTTTTTTTATACTATAGGAAATTCGTACTAACTACGAATTGATTTTCATTTATTCTTACAAAACGAGAAACATTAAAACACTCATGCTATGCCAAACTGTAGGGAAATATTGTAGGCATGAGCATGGGCATGAGATCATATTGGTTCTGTTTGCAAACAATTATAATTATAACAATCATAACAACTATTATGAAGGAATCCATATAAAAACGCTTCAAACGAATAGAGAGCTTAAATTGTATGTAGTAGTATCCACTTTCATACCAACTTAAAAATTAAGCATATAATTAAATTTATATATTATAATGAAAATTATATAAAAAGTAGATTTGTAATTATTTTGCAAATTGTTGTTAGATTTTAGTAGTGGTGTAAAAAGTTGGATCAAAATGGATTGTTGAATAGGTACCACATTTTTGGAACATTTTATGCACTTTTTATATATTTGTACATTGGAAAAAAGTTTTTTGTAAGACATTGCGCTATTGTGAGTAGAACATTGTAAATTGTTTATTGTTTTGGAGGTAAAGTAAAACAAAAACACTTTTCATTTAGCCAATGCATTGTTAAATAGTCTTGAAACTTGAGTAAATTATTTTGTATTGTTTATTTCATTCATAAATTATATATTTCATAATTACACACACTTTCTCCTGTCATTGTTCCTGTCACACCAGAGAAGTATGGAACCGACACCTAGTTTCTCCATGTCTGTCTGACAGTTACCATGCATATACACTCTGACTATAATATAAATCAACTCATTGCTTCAACTTAAAAAGATCTTCTCCATGTAAGAGTCTCTCTCTCTCTCTCTCTCTTCCTGGCTTTTAATCCCATATGGTGGTGGGGTCAGCCTGCCGTGTCTTTTCTCTCCACCTTGCCCTATTTCTGACGTCGTCTTCGGAGTCGTCTCCATGTAAGAGTATAAACAAAAATCATAACAATAATTATAAAAAATAATGCTCCCGGTCAACGCCAACCTTTGGTTTCCTCTCCAACCAAAGCCATCTTAATATTTGTAATTTAAACTATTTGTTTCACTTTACCGACAAGTTATATAAATAATAACAATGATATACCGGCATATAAACATGAGCTTTGTAATTTTATTAAATTAGATAGCTTTTTTACATTAGTGAGTAGAAAACGATATTTTATTTCGATTATTAATAAGCGCTACTTTGTTTAATATGATTTTAATTTTTAAATGTTTCCATTGATATACGTACTGTAGAAGGACTATGTTAATTTTAAGTAATATCTTCGGTATTAATAATAACTTGAATTTAAAAAAAAAGATAAACAATGTTGTGATTGAAATATTTCTTATGACTACTTTTGTCCGTGATAGAGTATTTTATAAAAAAAAATATAATCATTTTTCAATTTTTTCCAATGACAATACATGGGGCTACACTTACAGTGAAAACATACAGTCCACAGTGCCTATAAAAAATTACTAATACAGTGCATGTACATACTAGTAAATGTACTGTTAATAGAAATCGCTGGTACCAATCGTATTTTGTCTTTAAAAAAAACCTGGCTTTGGCTTTTGTATATAAATGGAAGACTACCCCATCTAATGACATCGACGAATTTGTCCAAAAGACAGTCTTTTCTTTGAAATACTCAATTAATATATTTAGTTTATGTATTTTTCCAAATTCATGTTATTATTAAGACTATTAACTGTTAATTGTGTTATTCATTTGTAATTTAACATTAAGGAAAAAAACTATTGTTGAATTAATTTTAAGTGTCATTATAATTAAGTGAACACGATGATAAACAGTTTTTTCTAGACTGCCCAATATGTAACGAATTAATGGGCCAAATTTGTATGATGGGACGAAATATTTTGCTGAAATAGAAAGTTATATTTTTTCTCAGTTAAAAAAAATTATACTTTTTTTAATACTAAAGTTTCGTGATGTAGACATTCCTTTTTTAAAGTCCAAAATGTTTGACAGAACAAATTATAAGACTGCGTAAGAGTTATGAAAAAAAAAGTTATGCATATAATGAAAAAAAAAGAGATTTCTTTCTGTAAAATTTTTTGATAACTTACCTAATTACATTACTGGCATTTATATTTTTTGTTTTCTTTACCCTAATAAAAATACATCGTAACCATATCTGGCAACCCCGTAAGGGATTATGGTCATAAAATAAGCTTATACAGGTTGTGACAAAACACCCTGGTTATATTTAAAGAGATGGTTTAGATAGATCATCAAATTGAACAACTTTCACTATGGAGCCAACACATCGAGATTTTTTTTTCAACATCTGTTGTTTCATCATTCAAACTTGCAGTACCTTTCCCTATACCTACCTACTCGACTCAAATGCCTACCTATGGGACAGCTGTTTTTTTTATTTTGTCGACGTTGTCTCCATAGTAAAAGATGTTCAGTTTGATGGGCTAACTAAATCACCTCTTTATTACTAGTTTGTTTTGTTTCACCTTGTATAGAAAACTTCGAATGTCACGCCTGAATACGTCCCCTACAATGATTAGCCACGCGATTGGTCGTGTTACAATAAAAACTGTAAAGGAATTAGGTACCTAGGTCTTGTTTGCGATTAATTTGTCCTATTGGATAGTCGCTCCACACATAGCTTGGTAGGTACATAGCTTAGGTTACATAGCGTAGTAGCACGTGAATAAATATCCCTACAGAACAGCGTGATAGCGCTATCACGCCTTCGCTCTTTTTCTATTTGCACGCGAACGAATGAGATAAAACAAGTAGAACAAGTAGCGTAGCGAGGGGGGGGCAAATGCCCGGGCAGCACTTTACTAGGGGCGGCAAATTCGGGTAAAATATAGATTGATTCAGCTCTGTTTATAACTAATTCGTAGAACAGAGAAAAGTCAAGCTCGCTCAAGTTTCTGTTTTAGTTATTGTACCTACCTACACATAATCCTAAAGAGTTCTGGCTTAGACGTGGCGCTAAAAATGTCGAGTTGCTACGCTCGATGTATAGTGTTTACTGGTTACTTTGTACGTAATAAGTTCTGGCTCCAACTGATTTGTATTTAGGAGAAAAGTAGAAGTTTATATTTTTATTTTACTTACTTACATATAAAAATACATCGTAACCATATCTGGCAACCCCTTAAGGGATTATGGTCATAAAATAAGCTTATACAGGTTGTGACAAAACACCCTGGTTATATTTAAAGAGATGGTTTAGATAGATCATCTAACTGAACAACTTTCACTATGGAGCCATCACGCATCGAGAAAAAATTAACAAAATCTGTTGTTTCGTCATTCAAACTTGCAGTACCTTACCCTATACCTACCTACTCGACTCAAATGTAGGTATGGGACAGCAGCTTTTTTTATTTTGTCGACGTTGTCTCCATAGTAAAAGATGTTCAGTTTGATGGGCTAACTAAATCACCCCTTTATTACTAGTTTGTTTTGTTTCACCTTGTATAGAAAACCTCGAATGTCACGCCTGAATACGTCCCCTACAATGATTAGCCACGTCATTGGTTGTGTTACAATAAAAACTGTAAAGGAATTAGGTACCTAGGTCTTGTTTGCGATTAATTTGTCCTAATGGATAGTCGCTCCACACATAGCTTAGGTTACATAGCGTAGTAGCACGTGAATAAATATCCCTACAAGCGGCTGTATTTCACACATAGCGCGCGATAGAGGACGTACGAACAGCATGGCTAGCATGACAGCGTGATATAGCGCTATTACACCTTCGCTCTTTTTCTATTTGCGCGCGAACGAATGAAATAAAACCGTAGCGAAGCGTAGCGTAGCGTACCGAAAGCATAGCGAATAGGGGAGGAGGGGGGCAAATGTCCCGGGCAGCACTTTACTAGGGGCGGCAAATTAGGGAGAAATATAGATAGATTCAGTTCTGTCTATAACTAGCTATTCGTAGAACACATAGTCTAAAAAAACAAGGTCTTCTATTCCCAGAGTGACACAAGCCTACGTCACAAAAAAATGGCCGCTAAACATGGTAAAAGGGTATGATGACGTAGGCTTGTGTCAGTCACGTGATCAGTCACGTGATCGGAAGAGAATACCAGGCGCAGTATACACCGTGTAAAAAGACATCTCCCAAAAACTTTAAGAACATATCGCTAACCTTTTAAATTAAAAAAATTATTCGTGATTTTTCCATTTTCTTGCCACGCAATGTAAAGCGTACATCGCTCGGGTGAGCGGGCAGTGACCTTACAGCTGTGTGGCGCGCGACCGTAGCTTGGCGACGAGTTTGATGAGTGCGTTTTACATTGCGGATTTTTGCTATTTTCGAAATGCTTGTGTTTAACAATTAAAATTGTATTGCATTATGTCACTGGGAGGCTTTAATGTTCATAATTGTAGAAATAAAGGCCCGAAAAAAAATTAAATTTGTGAAAATAAAAAAAATAAATTTCAGTGCCAAAGTGTTAGGTATCATGGTCTGAATCCATAGTTTCAGTTTTCGGGAGTAGTCTTTTTACACCCTGTATTATTGTACCATGGTGGAACAGAAATTTCGAGTTGCTTCGCGCGATATATAGTGTTTACTGGTTACTTTGAACGTAATAAGTTCTGGCTCCAACTGATTTATATTTATGAGAATAGTCAAGCTCGCTTCGCTCGCTCTAAGTTTATATTTTTATTTTGCTTACATTTATAAATCAAAAGATGTCTGACCACAACTCGAATAGTTTACCAAAAAAATTTCCAGCTCGGTTCGCTCGCTCCGTTATTTTTTTGCATAGGTCTTCTTATAAAGATAAGGGGGCGTCAAAATCGGTCTGTGCCCCGGGCGGTAGAAACCCACGCTACTGGATTAAACGCGTGATTCCTATAGCTGTATCACGTGCATCATGCTACGCCTTCTGAAGCCGTAGCATGTTGCGCGCGATACAGCTATATCACGCTTTTTATCTCGTTCGTTTGCACGCAAATAGAAAGAGAGCGAAATAGTTAGTGACACAGACCCAAGCATTTTATAAACTTGATGGGTCATCCAGTTGCTTTTTTTACAGAGGACTTTTTTGATCTGAATTTCAAAGATTCAAGGACGCGGTCATCAATAAGGAAGGACTTACGCTTAAGAGGGCTGCCGGAGTCCAGTGGCTCCCTCGCCACAATAATAAAGATTTCTCAATAAAGAAAGCCTAAATTAAAAAAGTGCTCAATTGACAAACTACAAAAGCCTTCAAGCTATTTTCATAGAATACTTTTATACTTAGGTTTTTTAAAGGTCGAAACATACACAGTTTGAAAAAAGAAAAAAAACGGCCGCTTTTGTTTTTATTTGAAACTGTCTAAAAGTGGAATGTTTAGAACCTATAAAAGTATTGTATAACAATGGCTTGAAGGCTTTTGTAGTTTGTCAATTGAGCACTTTTTTAATATAGGCTTTCTTCCTCTTAATATAAAAAAACAAATGTCCCGCTAGCAAAGGCGAGGACAATCACAATCATACTTACCATTAGGTACCAACAATATTATTTACAGTAAGCCCCTAACTGCCGTGTAAACCGGGGTCACAGTCGGACATAGCTAGGGCGCGCCCATGATCGCTATACGATTATTATCTACGTAATGACCATGTCATAATGGACATTGGATATATGGCACTGAAATAGAATGACAGGGCCGCTTGCAGGGGGTTGGGTACATAAACTTAATATAGGAAGGTAGGTACCAGCATATACAGGGTGTACAATAAAATTGGACAGCTACTTAAAGGGGTGCTTCAGACCATCAAACTGAACAACTTTCTCTATGGGACCAATATCGAAATCGCGAAAAAAAAATCAGCTGTCCCATACATTTCAGTCGGGTATGTTTGCAGTTTTGTATGGGAGAGCGGATTTTTTTTTCGCGATTTCGATATTGGTCCCATAGAGAAAGTTGTTCAGTTTGATGGTCTGAAGCACCCCTTTAAGTAGCTGTCCCATTTTATTGTACACCCTGTATATCGTAGCAAACAAGGTGGTCAAATATTTCTAAGCAGTTCTAATTTTCAATAATATCTTTACTCATACATAACTAATCAAAAATATAGGAACGCCTAGAACTTCAAATATATCGACGCAGTCAGGTTGATCATAAACATCTGAACAGTTTCGGAAAAAAACCTTTTTTACATTTTAATTTTGAACAGCATTGTAAAGAAATTATTAAAAATTCGCTGTTCAGATATTTATGACAAAATACACGTTTAGATATAATTGGTAACGTTTACTGTATAGAATTTAATGAAAATTAGCACAGTTCAGAATTATTTGGACACCTTGTATGCTACGATATATCTGATGGCGACTGTACTATTAATATTAAGTTTGTGGTTGGGAAATAGGTATGTTTGACAACAGTAGTGGTGAATCACTGGATTAGTCATCATAATTATCATCTCAGCCGATGGACGTCCACTGCTGGACATAGTTCTCCATCAAGAATCGCCACAACGACCGGTCCTGCGCTGCCCTCATCCAACGGGTTCCCGCTACCTTCACCAGCAGTGCTAGCATGATTACTCGCTTGACGCGCGCCTGCGGGTTTGAAAACCATACCCGCGCCTGTCATTTATCCCGCGATACTGAGCATGATTTGACAGCGCGCCGCAGCCACTCTACCGAGAGATAGCAAAGACGCGGCGCGGGTTTGTTGGGTTACAATACGCTTAAAACTATCATTTTTATATATTGAAAAAACACCGAATCGGTAATTAGAGCCCGCGCACAATTGGCCTGTCGCGACCATAAAGCGCTCTCACTAATATTATTTACGCTATGACCGAACGGTGATCATGCTCGCATTTGTAGACTAGAGTCTACGAATGACAGTTGAGCGCTCGCGTCATCGTAAGTTGCGGCCATCATGTTAGCTACTGTAGAGACAGAGGCAAAGGCGCGCTGATATTGACATATGGTATAGAGAGACTCGAAGTTGCGGGGTATCATGCTAGCACTACAGGTCGTCGGTCCACCTTGTCGGCCTACCCACGCGCTATGCTTTCCGGTACCTACGCGTTCGCCACTCGAGAGATCTTCGGCCCCCATTTTTGATATGGCTATACAGGGTGAAATTGATATCATTGGCATCCTTTTAAACTAAGAGTCTACCCATCAAACTGAACAACTTTTACTAAGGGAGCAAACCGATCGGAGCAACTAAAAAATCAGCTGCCCCATACTAAACTGCAATGCCTAGTCGACTCAAATGTATACAACAGCTGATTATTTTTTTGCTCCGAACGGTTTGCTCCCATAGTAAAAGTTGTTCAGTTTGATGGGTAGATTCTTAGTTTAAAAGGATGCCAATGATATCAATTTCACCTGCATAAGAATTGTGCCTGCGGGAACATTCTCAGTAACAATTTTTTTACCAGATTCCCTGTGGAAACTCTTATTGACTGAGTCATAAAGAAGAATATGGCTTGATTGAGGAGATTTCTTCGAGTTTCGAATTGAACCCCTCGCCGCAGACTACATTGATTTCTGAATTTTCTGAAGACAGGCGACGTTTACTTTGAAAGTGGGTTGACTGGCGTACGGTTGTGTGCATCTTTACATAGGTAACTATCTATCTATACATGCATACTTTATTACTTACATACACGGATCAGACCGTCCAACTGAACATCTTTCTCTATGGGACCAATATCGAAATCGCGAAAAAAAATCGGTTGTCCCATACATTTGACTTGAGTAGGTTTGCAGTTTTGTATGGAAGAGCTGATTTTTCTTTCGCGATTTCGATGGTAGTGATATACAGGGTGATATTGGTATCATTAGCATCCTTTTAAACTAAGAGTCTACCCATCAAACTGAACAACTTTCACTATGGCAGCAAATCGATCGGAGCAACAAAAAAATCAGCTGTTCCATACCATACTGGTTGGTGTAATGGTTACCACGCCGGACTGCCAAACCAGGGTCCTGGGTTCGAATCCCGGTTCGGTCATGGATGTTATATGTTTGTGCCGTGTTGTTGCATGATCCCCATAACAAAAAGCCTGAGGCTTACTTGGGATCATTAAAATGTATGTGCCTGTGAGCGTTATTTATTTATTTATTTATTTATACTAAACTGCAATGCCTACGCGACATAAAATATGTATGCAACATCAGATTTTTTTTTTGTTCCGATCGGTTTGTTCCCATAGTAAAAGTTGTTCAGTTTGATGGGTAGACTCTTAGTTTAAAAGGATGCTAATGATATCAATTTCATCCTGTACAGTAAGTTGTTCAGTTTGATGGCCTGATCATCCCCATAAAATTTTTTTCAGCATATTAAAAAAGGACCCTGTATACCGGATGATTTTTTTACCGTTCCGAAACTTTCAGATGTTTCAGACCATCAAACTGAACAACTTTTATTGCCGGTAGTGCTATCCGTGTGGCAAAATACTGGGCTGGAAAAATATAAAATGACATGCCATCGACTCGATAGAAGAAGAAGAACAACTTTTATTATTGGACCAAACAGGAAATCGCAAAAAAAAAAACAATCAATGCTAAACTAAGTTTTGCTTCCATAGTAAACGTTGTTCTGTTTTTTTTTTTATGGTCCGGAACGGTAAAAAAAATACCGTTGTAGGTACAACCTAACCTACGGGGTGTGAAATTAAATGCGTCACATTTATAAAACATCGTGCTTCAGACCACCTGAACAACTTTTACTATGGAGCCAAAACCGAAATCGCAAAAAAATTATGGTGTGATAATATCATCAATGACAGTATCATAGACATTTTCCCGCGATTTCGATGTTTGCTCCATATAGTGAAAGTTGTTCAGATTGGTGCACTCCAGTGCAAGGCATTTAAATTTACACGCTGTATATAGGTACATAAAAATAAAAAATAGCTGGGTCTTAAAATAAAAAAGATAGTTTTTTAGGAAAGTATCAAAATTAAACAAATCAAATTTTGAAATAAGTCATTATTATTTCATGTAACTTCAATTGTTTATTATTACCAGTATTGGTTTTACAATATATTATTATTATTACGATAACTACACAACAAATTATATAATCATACGTATAGTAATCTATCAGCCGAAAAGATTAAACCTTTGGTTTCTAGCTTATACAGGATCCATTTACAATTTTTTAAATATAAATTGGTGTTTCTAATTGCTCTCTTTTTTTTCTAAGCTTTTCTGAGTATTAATAAACTTACTATAAACGGGTAATTTTAAAGTAAATTGTTCGAAATAAAATTGTTTTATCACTATTAAATAAACTGAAAAACATTATATGATTTCAGATGCTGTCAAAAACCACCAGGAGGCGCTCTAAGCACTTTTTTATTTAGCACCACTCCTACTCCAATAAGGCATGATCAATATTCTGTGATAAAATAATTTTTAAATTCTCAATTTCGATACCCACGGATTTTAAATTACGATATTTCGATTACAAAAAGAAAAATAGTACTTACATACATTTTTACCATAAACTAAATAATCCAAATTAAAAAAAAAACTATAAGGACTAGAACGTCACTTATCGCAAGAATTAAAAAGTTTTTAAAACGTAATATTTTAAGACTAAAATTAAACTGACCCAATATGGTCCTAATCATAATCATAAAAGATGATAACAGCACACAGTAGTGTCACCCAGTATTTCCATTATTTTCCTTACTTAGCCCTCAACTGGTAACTCATGTAGGTATTATAAGAATCAAGAACTCAAGGGATTTCAATATACCAAGAATTTTCAGAACTATTTTTGAACTACAGAATGGCCTCGATTCGGAGTGTACCACGATTAAACTAAACTAAATGTATTCCTGTCACTTTCTAAAATAAGATTAAGAAAAGAGACAGAAAACCAACAGCTGACTTTAGTGGTGTCAAAGTGACGTTAAATGCGCAAAATAAGATGCCATCATAATGTACGCCATCTTATTTAAGTCGTTTTTGGGCGTTTAACGTCACTTTGACAGCACTAAAGTCAGCTGTTGGTTTTCTGTCTCTTTTCTTAATCTTATTTTAGAAAGTGACAGGAATACATTTAGTTTAGTTTAGTCGTGGTACACTCCGAATCGAGGCCAATAGCTCCAATAATGGAGCTATTCCAAACTTGTGAATATGGTATTTGATGTATATACATAGTTATAGCTGCGCGCTACGTTCGCGCAACCCGACTGAACTCAGTAATAAACGAGCATCGGTTATAAGCGGTTGTTTCTCTCATCCACAAACATCTCACTGGCTGACGAGTTTTTCGGTTACCTACGCGAGAAAAAAAAATAAAAAGGAACATGTCCTATTTGGGAAATTTGACTATTTTCGACTACAAAACATGTGAATGGTCACTGTTTAAAGGTAGATTAGGACAGTTTCTAAAAGTAAACAAAGTGGAAGAAGAAAACAAAAGTGCAATCCTTATTACTCATCTATCCGACGAGTCGTACCGTTTAGTGCGTAATCTTGCGTACCCTTCCGATGCGGATACGTTAAGTTACGCTTCACTTGTAGCATTACTTGACGGACATTTCAAAGACAAGAAATGTTCATATGCGGACAAAGCGAAATTCTACGGGGCGACGAAGAGTCCGGGCGAAACTTTGAGCGACTGGGCGGCGCGACTAAGAGGTCTCGCAATTTACTGCGACTTCGGCACCGCTTTGGAGAAGAATCTTACAGACCGCTTCGTCCTAGGCCTGGACTCCGGTCCCGAACGCGATAAGTTGTTCGAGCAAGATCCTGCTAAAATGACAATTGAACGAGTATTGGAAATAGCCGAACAAGCGGCATCGGCAAGGACGGCAAAGCTGTTTGTGCCTAAAATCAAGGAGGAGCAAATTTACCACGCAGGACGCGAGCGCGAAGGCGTAAACAACCGCGGTAACGGTTCGCGGCGCGGCGGCGGCGGCGGCGCGGGACCGCGCGCCGGCCCCGGAGCCGGCGGCGCCGGAGTCGGAAACGAATCGAGTTTCCAGACCGCGATGTGTAAAGTGTGTGGTATGAAAAATCACAGTGAATCAAAGTGTCGTTATAAAGGTTATAAATGCCAAAAATGCGGTGAAAAAGGACATTTAAAAAAAATGTGTCGTAGCAAAAATTATAAGTGCCCGCGCCTCAACAAAATAAGTGATGACGAGTGCGAGGGAAGTGATTGCGAGGAATGCCAAAACTTTAATCTAAGGTATGTGACTAACAAGCCTATAGAATTAAATATAACTCTAGGGAAAAATAACATTTCTATGGAATTAGATTAGGGTTCCGGCACATCTGTAATTTCAGAGCAATTATACAACAGTTTGTTTTTGAATTACAAGTTATTTGAAAGTAATATGAGAATGTGTTTATACAACGGACATAAAATTACACCATTAGGATACTTCAAAGTAGATGCAACATTTAACAAAATAACAAAAAATATAAAAATTTTTGTCGTTAAAAATGGTGGACCACCATTAGTGGGCCGTAATTTCATGTCTGCGTTCGGTGTGACGTTCACAACGAAAATAAACAATATTTCAAGCGAATCAAATGATGTAAACAAGTTGTTGGAACGGTATTCTGTTTTGTGGAATGATGAATTGGGATCATTTAACAAGTTTAAAGTTAACTTAGAATTAAAAGAAAATTCGGTGCCAAAATTTTTTAAACCTCGGACCGTTCCGTTTGCATTGAAAGAGAAAATAGAAAAAGAGCTAGAAAGGCTAGTTAGTTTGGGTATATTAGTTCCCGTTAATCACTCTGAATACGCCACACCCATAGTACCAGTACTGAAGGAAAATGGAAAAGTCAGAATAGCGGGTGACTATTCTGTAACATTAAACAAAGACCTTATAGTGGAAAAATACCCCTTACCCCGTATTGAAGAGGTTTTCGCTAAGTTGGGAGGTGGTATGCATTACAGCAAAATAGACTTGAAAAATGCGTATAACCAATTTATGTTAAGTGACTCCTCGCAGGAGCTTACTACCATAAATACTCAAAAGGGTCTATATAAATACACTCGCTTAGTTTATGGGCTAGCCAACGCTCCAGCTATCTTCCAAAAAGCGATAGAAACCCTCCTTTCAGGCATTGAGGGTGTGAGCTGTTGGTTGGATGATATATGCATTACAGGCCCGGATAGGAAAACTCACCTGGAAAGATTACAGGAAGTTTTAAGTAGATTGAGCGGTGCGGGTTTACGATTGCAAAAAGAGAAGTGTGAATTTTTTCAAAAAAGTGTCACTTATTTAGGCTATGTTATTGACAAGAACGGGTTACGAACTTGCCCCGAGAAGGTTTCGGCCATCATCAATGCACCCGAGCCGTGTAACGTTACAGAAGTAAAACGATTTTTAGGTGTAGTTAATTACTACAGGAATTTTGTACCGAATGCGTCATCCATAATGAATCCACTACACGAGCTACTGCGTAGTGGAGCGGAGTGGGAGTGGGGGCCGCGGCAGCGGGCCGCCATGCGGTGCGTGCAGCGCGAGCTGGCCTCGGAGCGCGTGCTGGCGCACTTCGAGCCCTCCGCCCAGCTTGTGCTGGCCGTGGACGCGGGGCCTGCCGGCCTGGGTGCCGTTCTCTCACAGTTAGCTGATGACGGTACTGAACGACCACTGGCGTTCGGCTCAAGGTCATTGACGGCTAGTGAGAGGAACTATAGCCAGATTCAAAAAGAAGCGACCGCTATAATATTTGGGGTGAAAAGATTCCACCAATATTTGTACGGTCGTAGTATTCCATTCGTACTTAAAACGGATCATAGGCCACTGGTTTCTATTTTTAATAATAAAACCGGCATATCGATCACGACGGCATTGCGCCTTCAGAGATATGCGATAATTTTATCGGCCTACAACTATGAAGTACAATATACGTCTAGCGCGAACAATATAGTAGCAGACTATTACTCACGTGCACCCTTAGAGGAAACTAGGACTAAGAGCGATGAGGAATTCGATACGTATTGTTCGATAAAATTTCTAGACGCTTGCTCTAAGGCAGTCTGTTTGAATGACATAGAACAAGCTATGAATGAAGACAAAACGCTGAAAACCATAATTAAATATATGAAGCATGGGTGGCCTCGCAAAATAACATGTAAGGCAATATTGCCATATTTTAAGTGTAGAACTGACCTACAACTTGAAAACGGTTATTTACTGCGTGGGCATAAGGTCGTAATTCCGTCAACACTAAGAGAACGAATGTTACAGGAATTACACAGTACCCATCTTGGAATTATAAAAATGAAAAGTAATGCTCGTAGTAGAATGTGGTGGCCAAATATCGATAAAAATATTGAGCAGTGTATAGCCGCATGCGACACATGCCTCAGTGTTCGAGCGGCCCCGCCGCGTGAGGCCCCTGCGCCGTGGCCCCGGGTTTTAGGGCCCTGGAAACGCACCCACATTGACTACATGTACTACATGTCTACTTTTTATCTTCTTAAAATAACTAAGTTTTCAGCGATTTTTACTACTGGATACTATTTTAAATAACAGGATAAATGTATGATGAGAATGTAACATCATATTACAGTACTAGTAGTTTTAGTAGGTACAATCTACATTCAAAGATGTGCGAAGTGTGCGAATTCACATTCGTGTTCGCAAATACAGACCTCCACCAATCCGTACAAAAGTGACAAAGCAAAAAAAACATCAATGCGCGCTCATTTTGGTACGCAAAGTTACAAAGACAGCTCTCTCTCTGTCTCGGGTTTGCTGGAAGAAATCTCTTTAGAGATAAGCTCGCCCTTTGTAATTGTCTATTATGTTGTTTTTATGTATATTTCCGTGTGTACAATAAAGTATTAAAAAAAAAAAAAAAAAAAAAAAAAAAAGACAGAACATTTCGATTTTTCTCATTTTGTCCCTTGTTTGGCATGCTAGGCGCACTGGTGGTAGATAATCTCGATTATTCGTGAGAAGGCCAGTGCCCTGAGTATCGCAAAAGCTGATGGCGTGACGATAATCGCAATAGAAATCAATGAAAATACTAAGTGTCACTAAGTGTTAGAGTTACCATCATTTAACTATTGTATGTATTTACAAATGATAAAGAAATCAAGGCACACAATACAAGTCGGCTTTGCCTCTCTATAAAACTATAGGACTCCATTTATATACAAAAGTTGGCCCCAAAAATAACGCTGTTTTAAAAAAAAAGTTAAATTTTTACATCGCTACAAATCTACATCACGCGGACTTTTACCTTTACACATTACTCATTTAAATACATTTTTGAGTGTTATTGATTTGAAAAACTCACGACTGTAAACCTTTTTGGAGTGGTCAGAAACATTGGTAGTACCACTAGTTAGTTACCAATGGCCTCGATTCGGAGTGTACTACGACTAAACTAAACTAAATGTATTCCTGTCACTTTCTGAAGAGACAGAAAACCAACAGCTGACTTTAGTGCTGTCAAAGTGACGTTAAATGCGCAAAATAAGATGCCATCATAATGTACGCCATCTTATTTAAGTCGTTTTTGGGCGTTTAACGTCACTTTGACAGCACTAAAGTCAGCTGTTGGTTTTCTGTCTCTTTTCTTAATCTTATTTTAGAAAGTGACAGGAATACATTTAGTTTAGTCGTGGTACACTCCGAATCGAGGCCACTAACATTTTTAAGCATGCTGTAGTCACTTCATGATTTTTTTTACATTACTACAGGGTGAAATTGATATCATTAGCATCCTTTTAAACTAAGAGTCTACCCATCGAACTGTGGGACAACACAACTTTTACTATGGGAGCAAACCGATCGGAGCAACAAAAAAAATCAGCTGTTCCATAATAAACTGCAATGCCTACGCGACACAAATGTATCAACAGCAGATTTTTTTTTGCTCTGTTTGGTTTGCTCCCATAGTAATAGTTGTTCAGTTTGATGGATAGACTCTTAGTTTAATAGGATGCTAATGATATCAATTTCACACTGTTTAGGTAACTACTCAAAATTTTGTTCCAGTAATGTTTCTCACTAACCCAGAAAGGAAATACGGAAGCTTATATTTTTTAAGGAACTTCTTTCGTATTGAAATTATTGTTAGGATCAATATTTTTTACAATCAATAACTCTCAAATACATCAATTAGTTAGTAAGTAAAATAATGGCCTCGATTCGGAGTGTAGCACGACTAAACTAAACTAAATGTATTCCTGTCACTTTCTAAAATAAGATTAAGAAAAGAGACAGAAAACCAACAGCTGACTTTAGTGCTGTCAAAGTGACGTTAAACGTCCAAAAACGACTTAAATAAGATGGCGTACATTATGATGGCATCTTATTTTGCGCATTTAACGTCACTTTGACAGCACTAAAGTCAGCTGTTGGTTTTCTGTCTCTTTTCTTAATCTTATTTTAGAAAGTGACAGGAATACATTTAGTTTAGTTTAGTCGTGGTACACTCCGAATCGAGGCCAATGTCTAAATCTGTTCTAATAATATAGAATACAGTTCACTTTTAGCTCTATAGCCTCTTGCAGTCTTTACGTATTCAAAATATTGCTTTTCACAACACTATTTTATTATGGAGCTTAGATAAAACCAAGAAAGGGAAGAAGCGAAGCGATATATTACTAAAACGAAAAAAATAGGACAGTGCTGATAGCATCTAACTCAATGTCCCTATTATCGAATTTATGCAAAGTCGTGTGAAAGTTTTGAAAACAAACGCGTGGTGAACATAGTTTCTTCCTCGATTGGTTTCACCTAAGGAATTTTGGACGAATAATTTTTGATTTACGATGTATATTGAATTTTTTATTTTTGTAAATAGCAGAGATCAGTAAAGATTTCTTTTAATTTCTTCTAATAATTATGGACTTCAATTTTTTACACTGTATCACAACTTTTATATACACAAAAAGCACTCATTTCATACCCTGAAAGTCTTTCCAAAGTTCACTTCTCTTGCCACCTTTTTTAAATATCGGTTAATGTCATCTCACATAGTGTCTGTTGAATTTTAGATCTTATTTCAACACTTCTAGAGTCGGTATCAAAGTCTATGTTATTTTAAACATAGCTTAAGATTGGCATATCTAATGGTGTTACTAATAAACCGTGTTTGTTACAAAATAAACACTAATCAGAAATTACTTGCAAAGCTGATTAATCTTTGAACATAACGTATTAAATTTCAACTATAAATGAACTGCAATTTTGCAGTTCATTCGCAGATGAACTGTAAAATAGTTCTAAATCTTTTCTAAACTGAAATGTTTGATTTGATACTAGATACAATTTGTAGGTTGGTATGTTACATCGGGAGACAGATATTGCTAAGTTGCTAACTTTGTCTATCGTGATCGCGTCATTTGTGTTAATTACATAATTATGCGCGACGGCCTATTTTATTTGCAGTTATTGTGCAGTCGTATCAACTGTACCTAAAGCAGTTTTTAAGGTCATTTGCAGTTCAAACGCAAAACGCCAGCTCATTGACTTTATTCGATAATTCAGTAGTGTTCACTAAACAAAAACACGTTTTATTATAACAGCCAGACCTTCATCATATTTGGCACAACAATAACCAACGTAAAAAGCGATAAGCTTCAGTTATTCCAAAATTATTCGTTTCAGAGTCACGTTTTTTTCTTGCCTTTGCTTTCTTCGGCGAATATTTCTTTGTATTCGTTGAGTAGTATTTCGACGACATGGTTTTGCTGGATGCAGTCTATGGCGATGTTGTGTGCTTGCTCTGCTGGGGCCCAGAGGAGGGTCGGGCCAAATACTATGGCCAGGTTGGCTGTGTGCATTCTGTTGCGCTCGCTGAATTGAGTTACCCTGTGGAAGAGGTGGGGACGTTTATCAATCAATCAATTATACTTTATTTAAGACGTAAGTGTAGCAATGCATCTGCTGAATTTACGCGACGTAAAATACGCGTTGACACATCACTACGCGACCTAAGACGTCGCGTATTTTACGCCGCGTAAATTGACAACCACAGCAATTTTTTTAGGGTTTCCTGGTCAGACAAGGATACTTGGACACTTTGCTGTCATTTCATACAAATGGGAAAAACTGATAGGAGATAGGCATGTGTGATACTGAGTGCGAGTGATATAGAAAAATATACTCTAATCTAAGTTTACCTCCTGCAATGGGGGCGGGGTGTGTCCGTACTGTATGTAGTACTAGATACTCTTTCTTATACTGTGCCCTACCATCATGGGTGAACGGGTTTTAATCCACATTGCGTGTCTAATGCGGATGTGGAAACACATAATTTAAAATGAAATTTCTTTAGTTTAGTTAATGAATATCGCAATATTAACAACAGACAGCCAAGGAATGGAATGCCCTGCCTGCCTCAGTATTTCTTTATAAATCTAATCCCTTTAAAGTACGAGTGAATAGGCTTCTTCTGGGTTAGCTCGCTACATCTTCGACCCCATCTTCGTCCTGAGGACTGGATTGAGGTCAAGAGCAAACCCATACGTAATAAAAAATAAGATCGTATTCCCTTGTGAGGTGAAGTGACGATAAGTAGATATTAGAAGAAATAAGTGGAAGTAGAATCCAACCTAATGTTGTGGGTAGTAGAATTGTATTTACCTCAATAGATGTTCCAACAAATATTTGAGCGTTTCTCTGTTGCATTGAGGTAGAGCCTGAACGATGTCTCTAAACTCCTTCAATCTTGATTCCTTCGGCTTTATTGCTGAAAAAAGAAACAAAAGAACGTTGAATATAGGTAATATAAATTAAGTTAGTGATAGCTCAAAAGAACCAGTGCTTAAAAAAGGAGGCTGTGATTCGAATGCTGGTCTAAGTTTTTTTTATAACTTATGGGTTTGCTCTTGACCTCAATCCACTCCTTAGGACGAAGATGGGGTCGAAGATGTAGCGAGCTTACCCAGAAGAAGCCTATTCACTCGTACTTTCAAGGAATTCGGGTTGAAAGTGCTGGTCTAAGGTCCTCAGAACTTACGTAGGATTGAATTTATAATCATTAGGAATTACTACTCGGTGATGTAAATCCCATGAGGAAATTATCGTTGTTTGTGTTCAGATTTCAACTCCGAGCAATAGGGTTAGAAAAAAGCAGGACATAATCTCTCCAATTTAACGTAATCAACTCGCTGTCAAGAGTATTTTGGAGGCGATTGAATGTTTCTTGACTCAATCCTTAAGGCTGCTTTTCCATCATAGATGTGCGAGGTAGAGAGGCGTTGAGCGAGGAAACAATCCGCCAAATAGCGCGCTCGCTCGATCACGTCATTGGGAAATTGAAGCACTCTCATTGGCCGATCTTTTCCTCGAACATCTCTGGTGGAAAAGCAGTCTATAGCAGCCAAAGGCGCCTGTTGCACTTTCAAAAAAGTTCCTCATACTCTACGAGAGTCACAATATTATACCTACTAGCATTTTATTTCTAACTAGCGGCCCGTCCCGGCTTCGCACGGGTGGACGTCTAATCTTTTCTAGCAATAAATATAGCTTATGTTAATCAGGGTGAATGCAGCTTTCTAATGGTGAAAGAATTTTTTAAATCGGCTCAGTACTTTTTGAGCCTATTCATTACAAACATACAAACATACAAAAATAGGTACAAATCTTTCCTCTTTATAATATTAGTGTAGATTCAATAAATAGATATTTAGTATTATGTACCTAAGTCACCCTAAGTTAGTATTATGTACCTAAGTCACCCTAAGTTTTATTAAGTCACCTTAAGTTATTTAGTATTTAGTATTACCTAAGTCACCTTAAGTTATTTAGTATTATGTACCTAAGTCACCCTAAGTTTTGTTTTATGTTATAAAATTTATAAAAAAAAAAATTATAAAATATTGTATTGAGAATTTGAGACTCTTGATCCCACAGACAAACCGTGGAAACGGTTTTGTGGGTCTTTCCTATGTATGTGTATTCAAGAAATAAAGTTTTTGAAATTTGAAATTTTTGAATTTGATTTTTTTTTGAGATAACTTATGCAAAGGTTGTTAACACTTACAGCAAGCCGCTAGCACCCTATCGAAGAGGCTGCAAGGTATGAGGGGCTCCTTCAGCTCTCTGAAGAATAACTTCAGCGAGCCCGTCAGCACGTGTATGTCTGGGCTGTTCTCTATTACTGACAGATTGTTCTGGTCCACCTAGAAGGAGAGGACGTGGTTTTTTAGACACAGGCATTTTTGTAAAGTTTGTTTTGTGCTTGTGAAGGTGATAGGAAAAATTTCATTGATATGAGGGTTAGTTCATAAAACTGAACGTCGATGGAGCCAAAATTCATTTTAATTCAACATTGTAAAGATAAATTTTCTCAACGCTGAGGGAAAATGGACACACCAAGCCGGTCATGTAGGTTTTGGAATAACACTCCTACCAATCATTAACAGGCTATAAGGTAATAGCAGATGTATTTTCGACGCGTAGTTGACTTAATGCCCATATACTTTCCTTGAGAGTAGGCCTGTGCCCTGCAGTGGGGCGTATATAGGCTGATGATGATATGCATTTTCAATTTGAGTAATTCATCTTCTAGTAAATGTTCAACATAGTTTATTTCACCAAAAAAAACATGTTAATAAAATACGAAGCAAATGTTTGCTATGACTATACGTGTATTCTGCGAGGGGGTAGACCCAGATACATCCAAGTTTCACTAGTACCTTAGTACCGAAACTCTGAAAAAGAAACCAAATGAAGGGAATCCTAACTAACCTCCAATCGTATCTTCTGCACCTGACTAAGATTTCCACTGGCTCTGTACAGGCCATCTGTGCACATATTCTCTTCGCTGCTCTCAATCTCCTTGACGCAGGCCACGACGAAGTCTGGCACTCGAGGACTTGCCGCCGGACAAACTTCCTCCAGCTTACGACCGAATACTGGCTCTTCTGTAGATTTAATTTAGAGTTATGTTTGTAAAAAGAGTTTGAAAGCAAGTTCACACGCTTATAGCCTAATTTGTTATGTATTAAACCATAGGCTGACATTTCAAAAACGTTACTTCTGGGCTTGTGGAAGAAATAGCTGTAAAGCTAAGACAATTTTATCTTTGTACATTTTCCATGATCCTCTAGCATACACATGTTATTCGATTGTAGGTACAGTCAAGAGCACATCAAGCTTTACACTTGCAGTTCGATTGTAACGCTTATGGCGCACTAAATAAGAACGGTACAAAGTCCAAAGTGTCAAACTTGACGTGCTCTTGACTGTACAATGTTTCATATTTACATAATCTTTCATTTTGACGAAACGCACATGTTTTGAGTGTTTTCAATATCTACAGGGTGTACAATAAAATGGGACAGTTACTTAAAGGGGTGCTTCAGACCATCAAACTGAACAACTTTCTCTACGGGACCAATATCGAAATCGCGAAAAAAAAATCCGCTCTCCCATACAAAACTGCAAACATAACTCGACTGAAATGTATGGGACAGCAGATTTTTTTTTCGCGATTTCGATATTGGTCCCATAGAGAAAGTTGTTCAGTTTGATGGTCTGAAGCACCCCTTTAAGTAGCTGTCCCATTTTATTGTACACCCTGTATATCTCATCATTATGAATTAAACACTGTTTAATATTCTTATTATTTTTTTATACATAGTTTAAACAAGAGAGTATACTCGGGTCCGCACAAAGTGGAGATCCTGTCTCTTCCTCCCTTTTGGAAAAGAGTATGCCTAGCCTAGTATATGCTTGCATGGATCTAAATAAAATACATCATACTTAAAAATTTCTTAAAATACTTTGTGTTTAAATGTTACCAATAAAGTTTCTAAAACCAATTAACTAGGTATTAACAATTATCTACATAAAAATAGGTACATTTTAAAAGTTAGTAATGTTTTGTTATTAAAAATAGTTCTAAAAAACATTTTCTACAAACCCACTATGTAAAAAAAACATGCGAAAATAATCTATTTTACAACCATCCACCGTACTACGGAGTTTTAGAGGAACAACTAGGTTAAAAGGAAAAATAAAACAACACCAAATTAAAATTATTTTAAACAAGTTTCCAAATCAAAAGTAGCAAAATACAAAAAGCACGAAATTTGTACAATACCCACCTTCTTAAAAATTTCGAAATGTATCTTCTGAATCTCAAAAATTTCCTTAAATTCATAGATGCACATTTCTTGAAATGTAACGCACTATATGAATGAAATAATTTTTTAAATTCACATTCAAGTCATATATTTTAGGTTCTTAAAGCGTCATAAAAAAGTCAATAAATAGAAGAAAAATACAGTAAAAATTTTTTTTTACTTAATAGCCTTTATTCAGAATATATGCTCCACTTTTTCTTCTACTCATTGAACCATAATTTAATTAAAAAACTAACTACAGCAACTAAAACCAAATACAACGTAAAATTTCCAAACCTTCATAGTGTTAACGTTATCCACACCAAACTACTCAACCAAAAACTAAAAAACCTTTGTGAATCAAATCTAAACTCAAAAAGTGCAAATTCACACCAAAAGTAACTCAAATCGAACCTTGGTAGATTCCCTTCTTCACCAATGAGTCCATCGTAGGCCGTTTTGCGAAGAAGTTTCTTAATCTTCTCTTTACATGAGACTTGGGTATTGAAACTTCTGTAGAATCGCTGAGGTCTTCGTTACTACTGCCGCCAGCTGAAAAAACGATACCAACATAGTACATAAAGAATTAGGAAAAGAAAATAGGCATTCGGAAGAAGCTGTAGATGAAGAATTTGAAGCTATAGATGGACCAAGGACTGTAAGATAGTTAGATGTTAACCATTGGTACCGATTCGGACTGTGCCACGACTTAACTAAATTTATTCCTGTCACTTTCTAAAATAAGATTAAGAAAATAGACAGAAAACCAACAGCTGACTTTAGTGCTGTCAAAGTGACGTTACACGCCCAAAATAAGATGCCATCATAATGTAGGTACGCCATCTTATTTAAAGCGTTTTTGGGCGTGTAACGTCACTTTGACAGAACTAAAGTCAGCTGTTGGTTTTCTGTCTCTTTTCTTAATCTTATTTTAGAAAGTGACAGGAATAAATTTAGTTAAGTTAAGTAGTGGCACAGTACGAATCGAGGCCATTGTGTCCCAAAACAAACACAAGACATTTAAAAAAGTATTGTAATGTTGAAAGAAAGAAAATGTTTATAGGATTCAGCCACATGCAATAACAAATTATTAGAGTTATTATATATTTGGCAAATCAATTAGGTAAAGGCAACAAATTGGGTAATGTCTTTATCACAATAGTCAAACTGAAAGACATCGAATCGAAAGGAAAATAAGAGTTAAAATTATATATATTTTTAAATTTACGAAGAACCAATAAAATTAATTGACTTCCGATGTTCATTAAAATTAACATAAAATGGTTCACTGAAATTTTAATTAAAATAGATTTAACTTTTACAGGCGGTAATACACGACACCTTAAACCACGTAAAATGAATAAAGAACGTTGAAAACATATTTATAAACACATTATCAGAACAGGTAGATTTGTTAGACAGACATACACAAGTTTATTTTATAGTTAAACACCTCAAACTTTGTAACTACTTACTCTTCTAAAAACTCCTTATTTCACTGTCTTTAAAATAATAACGTAATATTATATAAAACAAAATATCGTAACTTATATTCATTCATATAATTCATCATATAGGTAGTTGAAATGTACCCCCAGAGAATTAAATAGCTATTTGTTTCAAAAACGTTTTATACCTGATAATAGAAAATGGAATAATACGGTTTAGACATTTGGTTTGGAGTCAGCCCAAGATAAAAGAAAGATAAGTTATCGAAGATATAGCTATATATCTCCAGATTGTGTTAATGCTTGATTAGGCAAGGCAGATAATAGATATATAAACACGGATGTCGTAAAAATTCAGGTTAATAATTTCAAGACTGTAGAAATGCTTTCGTATCGTTTTGTTTATAAAACAAGTATTGTAATTTTTTATTTATTTTGACAATGAACAATCAAAATTACTTTGTAACTCTATTAATCACAATAGGTCGATGGTTGTATTTGTATTCAAATTTTGCCAAAAGAGCAATGAAGTCTCTTGTAGAAGAACTGTAATTGAACTGCAAAAATACAGTTCATAATTAGCCTATTTAGCCTGGTCATGTAATTAGCCGAAAGTTCACCAAACGAGTTGCGAATAAACTGCAATTTTGCAGTTCAAATGCAGCAGGGTGTGTACCTACTTTATTTAAACTTCTGAACTATTTAATATCTGTTTTTATTATATTCATGATATCAAAAAATTTGTCTTATCGCTAAGAAGCAATTTCTTCCAGATAACCTACGAACTAGAAAATAATAAAATCGAAATCCACATACGAGTGTGTAACATTTTTTTTATAGTATTTTTGAACGGTATCTTCGATTGGTGCACTTTTTGCGTAGTCCGTTTATTAGGCTTTTTCACTGGGTTAGCTAAATCTTCTAAACTAGAAGTCCAACTAAACGAAACTGATTGTAACACTCCATACGCCATTTCATTCATTTTATTTATTTATTGAATCAACTTTTAGAAATAAAAAGATTTATAATTTATTTTTTTTAAACTTCGCCACATATACTTTTTCACCAAAACATAAGTTAACAGAACACTGTCTAGCACTAACTCAATTGACTTTATCGATAACGAATATCGATTTTTGTCCACCATTTAAAAGAACAACAACAACAAAAACCGATTGCAGTGTGATTCCAATATGATTAGAACTTTAAGAAAAGTTAATATTTATTCTCGCGCGTTAAAAAAGTTGAAAATTTAAGGAACTTCTTAAAAAGAGTATATTTATGCACCGTTTCATTAATAAAGCTAAATAAAGACTGCAATACAAAGGACACCTAATAATTAATCAGTGCTCTACGATAATGATAACGATAATAGCAGATAGGACAGTCATGTTGGTCATGTTGACGACTTGACGACTAGGTGCGTCAAACTACGTTTTTAACTGTTTCTAAACAATTTGTTACAATTTAATCACGCTGTAGTCTAGATAGGTACCACGTGGAATTGTCAGTAGACAGTTACATAACGGGCGAATTAGCTTGGCACCTGGCTCGCACGTGGCTCGGAATAAAAAACTCGGAAAACTCGAAAAGAATTACTCGAAAATGCTAAAGCGTAGGGACACGTGCAACAGTAATTGAAATGCTATGCTACGTCCTATGCGACGGCGGGGTCCCGCGGGGGGTAGCAGGAGGGGTGTCAAATTCCGAGCCGCGTGCGAGCCAGGTGCCGAGTTAATTCGCCCTGGTTGTAATTTATTCGACTCATAGAGTAGGAGTCTACTGAGCAGTGGCGCCCTCATCGCAATAATAAAGATTTCTCAATAATGAAAACCCAAAATGAACAAGTGCTACTCCAACTTATTATAAAACCCTAAAAGCTATTTTCATATAAAACACTTACAGGTTACTTATAGGTTCTAAACATCCCACTTTAAAAAAATCAAAATAAATATAAAAATGTCAGTTCCTTTCTTTTTTCACATTTTATGAACTCCAGGTTTAGGTAATGCATAATGTGCAGATACATAATATAGTGATTCCGTGCTTCGGATGGCACGTTAAGCCGTTGGTCCATGGGTGGTAGTAGTCGTTCAGAGGCCGTAAGGCGGTTTGAAAAAACTCTGACACCAGGGCTCTGCCCACACGATAAGAAGAAGAAGTACCTAGGAATACTTATACCTATAGAAGTAGATAACTAAAAGTACCTATAGAAAATAACCATAGAGTTAGCTATTGAACCCATAGTTAATTTTTAACGCAGGTTTACGCAAATGGGGCCTAGTAGATTTTATTTATATTATAATTGATATAAATATAACCCACAAAACAAATAAATGTCCTCGTGAAAAATGTTTAAACTTACGTGAATTATTATTTAGCAATCCAAATCCATCTGGAATACAACAACCCCCCATTTTGTCACAGAATAAACACGAAAAAAAAAAAGAAAAAGAAAGTTATAGGTTGAATAGCGTTAACACACGTTTAAAAAAAATACGAGCGTAATGAGTTTCATGTACAAAGTCTCAGATACTACTGTAGGCATGAGGAAAATCTAAATAAATTAACTAGGCAGTTACTGGTGGTGTTTGCTACTGGGAAGTTGAGTCATCTGGCACCTAGCTAGAATTAAAAGGATAAATACCAACTAGTGGTTTAATTTGCAAAATTATTATTAATTTGTAGGTGCTAGGTAGATAAGTACACAGTTATAATTAATTTAATGCCGTTTTTCGATATTTGAATTACTGGCACCAAACAAGGTAAAGTTACAAACAAAATAAAACCGGTCAAGTGCGAGTCGGGCACCTCGCGCAACGAGGGTTCCGTGCCATACCACCCCACAACATAATAAGTTACAAAAAAGTGTTGTTTTTCCGGGACCTTTAGCGCGAGACCGACTCACACTTCGCCGGTTTTTATTATTTGTTATACTGTAGAGTTTGCTCTATAATCCCACCAAGTTGCTAGGCTGTCACTTACATCCTGTAATATCATATTTTTGTCCGTGTCCCGAGTTATGATCCCCCGATATGTCCAGCACAACCCGGGCAATCGCAACAAGTATGCTCAAATCTTCACCATGATGGCAAGTCAATCCGATGGCATCATGCTGCATGATGCCATCGACTACCACAGCCATGGAATATATGCCACAGCTACACAAATTCCTTTCTCAAGAAGGTGAAAAAAATGTTTATTTTCTTTTTAATAGTTACCTTTTTGATTGCTCCTGTTGGAATGTCTGGAGACAGGTGGTGTGCGACCAAGGCTCTCTAAGTCTGTGTTGCTACTCTGGTATCTTGAAGGGTCATCTTCTGCAAGCCGTGGACCCTGGAGAGTAAAGATTGTTGATTGAATATTGACGCCGTTTTGATTCTCATAAACATCAGAATCAAAACGGCGTCAATATTGCAGACGACTGTGTACTGTGTTTGTTGCCTGCAATTACTGTGTACTATGTTTGTTGCCCGCAAAATTGCAGGTAACAAACATAGGCATAGGTAGGCAAGAAACACAGTACACAGTTGTATTTTAGAGTTGTTACCTTTGCAGTGATTTCTCACTGCATCGAATTCTCTCTGCAGTAGGTAGGTGGGTATTGTAGTTTGTTGTAGGTACAAAATTTGAATGTATGTTTTGTATAATATGTAAACTTGGGAATTAATTTTTAAAGCGCCATTCTTTGAGTATCTTATGTTAGGTACTCAAAGAATAAACATCTAAACAGGGAGACGTCCCCTACTGGACCTAGGCCCAATGATTGACACAACAGCAATCCGTAAGCCACCTTCACCAGGTTGTCGGTCCACCTTGTGTCGCCACTCAAGAACTAGCAGGCCCCATCGAACATCAGTTCTGCGAGCAATGTGGTTGCCATTTTCGAGGTTGAGGTGTTTCAACCAGTCTTCGCCGCTGCCGAGGTTAGCCTGTGGAATTCTCCGATTCCTCCGGGGAAAACAGCGCAGAGTGCACTTATTTACAACATGGAAGAGGGTCTGGTCAGGTGCCTTCAATGTCTAAGGGCTCTTACAGACAAGCGACACTTTGCTGTCACGGTGGGTAGCGTCGCACTCATACATTTTAAGGTCGCGCGACTCTCCGCGGCACCCGGCGACCGCAAAGTGTCGCTCGTCTGTGAGGGCGCTAAACTCACCAGTTTGAAGTAAACATCCTGTATGCACCTGAGCCACCGTTTGGCGCCCTCCACCGTCTCATCCTGCAGCAGGTACTGATCGTAGCCCACCGTCATCATCAGAGATCTGTTGTGTCTGAAACATTTGTTCATCTCCTATTATCTTCGGCTCCCAAATCAATAGGAAAATGTGCCTTGTAAAATATGTTTTTGATCGTAGTTAAAAATCGCCAAGTCTTTTTCTTTGAAGAGATGGACAGAGCATTTTTTACTGCAAGCTGACAGCAAGATTTATTTGAAGCAAACATAAGCATAATTCTAAAAAAAAACAAAAAACATTATATGACTTTTGAAGCAGCATTAAAAGAATACAAATAAACATTTTAGGGGGTCGTTACACCATCAAACTGAACAACTTTCTCTATGGGACCAATATCGAAATCGCGAAAAAAATATATGTATTATATTTTTCCATCATCATCATCATCATATCAGCCGATAGATGTCTACTGCTGGACATAGGCCTCCCTCAAAATGAGGAGAGTTGCCATAATCGCCAAGATGCGATGCGTTTGCGATGTTCCATACAAAACTACACAGCTACTCGAGCTAAATGAATGGGACAAAATTTTTTTTTTCGCAATTTCGATGTTGGTCCCATATAGTGATAATTGTTCAGTTTGATGGTCTCAGCAACCCCCATAAAAGATTGAAATGTTTATTTTTACTTTTGTAACACCCTGTATAGCTCCAAGCTTACCTTCTAGTGTGAGCAGGTATACACGGCACGATGCAGGCATTCCTCAGTGGTAGCACCAGCTCGGCTCGAGGAGCTGTCGGGCTTGGTGGTGTCCCGGGTGGTCGGGGCATTTTCTGCAAGAGATTCTGAAGTTAGATGAAGTTTGATAATCTTCTTATCGTGTGGGCAGCAAGCCCTGGTGTCAGAGTTTTTTCAGACCGCCTCCGACGCGGTTTTTATGTAACGACTGCTACCACCAGTTTGATAATTCTGCAATGGATTTTGGGGCTGTTTTTGATTGTGCTAGATTTGTGGATGGTTACAGCATGATTAGAACTTTACAAACAACTCAGGACAGGAGTGAAGTTGCAAAAATTAACCGCACCCTTTTGCCCTTATCCAATTAATGTCATTTTCCATTCATCTCTGTTAGCCGGTAGGTAATTTAGTCTTTTCTTCCTTTGCCTTTCACACAATCCAGCTATAAATCTGCCTCCTTGGTCTAATGGTTAAGAGCATTGGCTCTCGATACGGAGGTCGTGGGTTCGATTCCCACGGGGGACACCTAGTGATATGTCACTTTGTGCGTTTTCCCCAGTTGGTTAGGACATTGCAGGCTGAATCACCTGATTGTCTGAAAAGAAAAGTGATTCCGTGCTTCGGATGGCACGTTAAGCCGTTGGTGCCGGCTACTATCTCTAGTGGTAGTAGTCGTTACATAAAAACCACGTCAGAGGCCGAAAGGCGGTCTGAAAAAACTCTGACACCAGGGCTCTGCCCACACGATAAGAAGAAGAAGCTATAAATATTTTCTTTGATTTGCTTATCTTTTATTTTACAGATGTACCTACAGTACAATACTGTTTTGATCAAAATTCAACATTAGAGAGTGAATAGTAAAGTAAGATATTCTTTGGACGAAAATTTCAAAGGCACTTCTTTGTCAGTCATGTTTCCTCGTGAAGCTAATACTCACAGTAGCATAGTAAGTCTTCTGATCCTTGTAGAAGATGAGGGCAGTTGGTGTGAGGATCATGTAGCAGTCCATCCAGTTCTTGCGACTCTTCTTCCCGCTTTCAGAGAACTTGGTCCTTTTAACTGGGCCCTCTAGGATTACGTTAGCCTGGAATCAGGATAATATTTGGATAAGCTTATGAGAGAGTATGTTAAGTAGTTGGTCCTTTTTTTTTTTTTATTAACTATGGGTTTGCTCTTGACCTCAATCCAGTCCTCAGGATGAAGATGGGGTCGTAGATGTAGCGAGCTTACCCAGAAGATGCCTATTCACTCGTACTTTACCAGTACTCGTCCTTTTTGGACTTTGGAGTCCTGAAAACTGTCCATAGCCTTCTATGGATGTAACTTAACGAATACTGCCTTCAGTATTCGTTATTTGGAATGGCTTGAACATGCTCTAACATCTTCGCTCAGGCCGCAAATAGAAACAGAGTTTCACAACTAGAGTGGTCAAATAAGAAAAGAACAAAGAACATTCTCTATTCTTATTTCACAACCTTTTGTGGCTCTCGTAGAAGATTCGTAACCAGTTGTCATAAACAGAAAAATCGTTCTTGCTACACAGCTCTTTGCCATAGAAAATATCACTCATCCAGCATAGTGGAATTTCCTTTATGCGTGAGTTATATGCCGTAAATTTTTGGGTAAATTGTCAGATAAAATGAGGCCCGAATCCGACGAGTAATGTGTCAAGCAAATTATCAATGTTTAAAAGAGATGTGTCTGGATTCTGGAACATGGCTGTTATGGTGACCAAAGTGTGAGTATGTAAAGGCCATAGTCCTTTAAATGACATGTGTAAGTCCCATAATTATAATGATAATATGTGTACTTAAAGCTCTTTGCAAAGATGTTCATGCCTTTCCTCTTCTGTAAAGATAGAACGCTACTCTAGCTCATTATTTGCAAACCCATTTGCGATTTTGTCTCAGACCGGCTTACAGTGAACAAGACTTCGGACTTGCAACTAAAACTTCTATATTATAACCCTTACCTCGGCAGCCTGAGGCAGCAGCATTCTCGGTGCAGGCACGGGCGACCTCATCCTTTGTTTAGGAGCCACCATCGACCTGGACTTCCTGTTCCTCGCGTACCCAGGCTTCGTCTCCCGCACCTCCACATCCAGGCTGTCTCCTGAGGAAGATGCTGGGAGCTGGAGGTGGGTAGGTCTTCGCACGTTGGCCAGGAGAAGATTTTCGGTGGATCCACCTGGAATGTTAGATGGAGAATGTGTTTTTGGTCTGTTTGATAAATATCTGCGTTTCGCATTTTATGTCACCGTTGACAATGTGTTAATAAATTAGCGCAAAACCTCATACACCCCAACTGATTTAAAACAAAATAATTCGATTGAAACAATAATTTCACGTGGATGTTCTGAAGTTTCAGAATAGGTATCTCTGACTACCCCCTCGGGGAATATAATCGTGAGCATATGTATGTCTGTATGTATGTAATAATTGCATTATTTTTGATAGTTAAAATTTTAAGTTATTCGCATTTTATGTTTTGGGGCAAAAATGATTTGTTATCATTTCAGCAATAAATGAAAGCGCTAACATACTCCTGGATACATTTTAATAATCTCTTTTTGTTAGTAAGCAGGGTGGGTGTGTGTGGATGCGGTGGGTTGACGTCAGGTTAAGTAAATTTAAAATTTTACAAACAAATTACCTATTTAATATTTTGAAAATGTTGAAACTATGTTGAAACGGCTTTTATCTCGCTTGTTTGCGCGCGAACAAACGAGATAAAAGAAGTGATATAGCCGTACAACGGCTATCGCGGGTTGGCGTACTAGCTAGGCAGGTATATAAAGTCGTCATAACGCCTTTCGACAGAAATTACGATGATAGGTCGGTACATTCATGATGCGAGTTTTGTGGCGTAGAGGCTCTTGCTCAGCATTTTTCTTCTTAGGGCTAAACACGGCAATTAATTACAAATTCTTGTAATTTACGTATTACGAAAGGAAAATTTCCTTAATATCACCACAAATATTAAAGATGACGTAAACATAAACTACGTAGAAAGTTCATAAAATTTCGATTAAAAGCTTCGATTTGTCCTGCAGGGCTAGCACGTCACGCAAGAAAAAACGAGGACACAATGAATCTAGCTTGAGTGTGGGCCCATGTTCCAACAGTGGAATCGAACGACAACTGATGATGATGACGAATAGGTTTTTGAGTAAAAAATGATACTTTGATAAGTGTTTAGGAGCATCTAGACATTGGCCTAAAATATAGTACAACTATGAATTTATGCTTCTTAATTTATGCTCCTTCAGACATACCTGTCATAGCTTTGAATGGAACTACACTTAAAAAAGAGAGTCACGTTTTAAGTATAGAAAGGGAGCGCAGGGCGCTTGCGGTCAGGGCCAATATGGTAGTCCATAGATTCAGGCATTGCTCAGCTCAAGTAAATATAACACTGTTTAGAGCGTACTGCACATCCCTGCTCTTTACGACTGTAGTGCATATCGTTAGGATCTCTAATCTAAGGTAAGGGCCCTACGCAGTCAATGTGCAACGTTTTTGCAGCGCATCTGCCATGTTCGTGGGTCGATGGGTTTCCCACTAAGCTCCGCAAACGGTGTGCCGCGTTTATGTCCTACTAGCTATTATGTTAAATCCTTACCAAATCTCTTATTAAGCCGGATGAACGGTGGACTGTCCGAGTTGGCCTTGCTGAAGCTCCTCTCCAGCTCGGCCCTGGTCCTCTCGGAGGTGGGACTCCAGTCCTGGAGACGCTCATACTGCCGGGCCGAGGACTTGGCCGTCGGGAGATCATGGTGGTTTTCCTGTAAATGTAGGAGAAATGCTGTTAGAAAACACGGTGTAGAACTCACTCGCCTTGCTGTTTTTTCGTATGTTACGTACGATTGTGCAGGGTGTAAGAAACAGCCGAGCAAATACTAAAACGGTCAATTCAGACCATCAAACTGGACAACTTTCACGATGGAGCCTACCTTCGGAATTTAGAAAAAAATGGTGTGTACTGCACGTAGAGTTGTAAATGCTACGTAGCCTACCACTGCCTACGGTAGTCTACCGGTAGACTATGGTAGACTACGGTAGACTACCGATTCATTATTCTTAGTTTTACATATTTGTATTTCGTTGTATTTATGGGAGAAAAATAAACATTATCTTATCTTATCTTATCTTATACCGTAGATTATGTAGATTTCAAATAAAAAATCGTCGATTTATTTTTAAAAAAATTTTTGATTTTTGTTTATGTAATATGTACACACGGCGACAGATCAACCTACAAATAGTTGAACTCTATGTTCATGGACATAAGGTCGAACTATGGGTAGGTTGATCTGTCGAATTACTAATCAATACAAATTAATTAACATTTTGTAAATATTTTAAAATGTCAACAAAAGACGATTTTAAACTTTAAAGATTTTAAATTGTCATTAGGCTATAAATTGCCCCTCTTTTCGGACATGAAGGTTTCCTCACGATGTTTTCCTTCACCAAAAAGCCAACGATAATTCTTTAACACCGTCCGTACCGACATGAAATATAAATTATAAAAACCACATTTCAGTAGTACGTACGTGCCCTGGGAATCGAACCCATACATACCCCTAGGAGCTATCGTGGCTTAGTGCATAATATCACATTTTAAACAGCCTTTTATAAAATAGTGTATTTCAATGTCCTTTTTTCGCGTTCTAGATTGATTTTTACTTTCTCTAAAATTATTGCCGACGCTCTTTTAGCTTATTTATCACAAATAATAAATGGCAGCCGCCTTAAATATTGTGAAATGGCCAAAATTTCTACGACTGGATAATCTACAATTGCTACCCTAGCTTATGTAGCCTACCGGTAGTCTTACCTCACGATTCGGTAGACTACGGTAGATTTACAACTCTATGCACGTAAGAAGTTATAAGATGTGTTACATCGGCGCGCGCGTGCGTGCCTTAACATCTGTCAGATGCTTAAATACACCTTCGCGCCAATAGAAGTCATTCATCATCATCATCATTTTCAGCCCGTATCCACCCACTGCAGGGCATAAGCCTCCTCCCTCATTTGAGTCGGATAGTTACAGCAGGTTTTTTTCGCGTTTCTGAAGTTGTTCAATTTGATGGTTTGAATTTACCGTTTTTAGTATTTGCCCGGCTGTCTCTTACACCCTAGGTAAATTAGATATTTGCCCTAAACGATAGTTAGAATTATATCCATTTTCCACTAGCAAACCGCACGCCATGTGGCCAGAACCACCAAAAAGTTCCATCAGACAGAGGAGTATAATTCCTTCAGGCGTCTTCAAAATTTCTGATGCCCTCAATAAGTGGCTAACAGAATTCATTCATTCATGTCACCAGCATGGGTAGCATGACAACCCGCGATAGCCGTGATACGGCTTTATTACGTCTTTTATCTCTTTCGTTCGCGCGCAAACGAAAGAGATAAAAGACGTGATAAAGCCGTATCACACGTATATGCAGTGGACAGGTGATTCCTTAGAATGAACCACCGCATTTCTTCCCGCAGGCAGGCCTGTCTCACTCCTCAGCTCAGGTACGTTTGACAGCCGGACACCTCCGAGGTGTGCATCGTCGCTCATTGACATAAGGCTCATTTTATTTTTCGTTCCTGAAGTGCGCGTTCGAAATTCGAAAAATCGAGTTGAGTGAACTATCTGGTACGGTAGTAACTATTAAATAATCTGTGCCGCAGGTGTCGTACAAGGCGATTAGGCAATGGATAAAGGATTTTTTTGCAGTTTTATGTGGGCGAAATTTCAAAACATTCAAACCGTATCAGAGCTTATAATTTATTACAAATATTGTCATGTAAAATAAGGAAAAACGTCATTGCGTCAGAAGCATCCCATCCGGCACGAAAACAATTTATTATATTTTTATTATATTACATAATCAGTTCAATTCTCATTGTTTTTTGTTGCTATGAAATTTGTCTGAAATCGTGAAATACCTACCAAATTATATCTGTAAGATAAGTTTGTCAGTTAATTTAACATATTAAAAAAAAAATTACAATGTGGTGTTTAGGTGTCCCTGAAGATTTTTGTTTCTTTTATCGAGCATCACGCAAAAACTACTAGACTACTTTTTGATAATCAGCGGCAACACTTAGTGCCAAAAGTGGCAACACTAAAATATCTTCTATCTTTTTCTAATCGTTTTGTTTATTCTTTCAAATATAAGGATTATAATAATGGTAGGTAATTAAAATCACTGACAGTGGTCAGTGATTTTCATCCCTAGCAAATGTCGAGAAAAATAATAATGACAATGGCCCCGATTCGGACTGTGTCACGACTTAACTAAATTTATTCCTGTCACTTTCTAAAATAAGATTAAGAAAAGAGACAGAAAACCAACAGCTAACTTTAGTGCTGTCAAAGTGACGTTACACGCCCAAAATAAGATGCCATCATAATGTACGCCATCTTATTTAAAGCGTTTTTGGTCGTTTAACGTCACTTTGACAGCACTAAAGTCAGCTGTTGGTTTTCTGTCTCTTTTCTTAATCTTATTTTAGAAAGTGACAGGAATAAATTTAGTTAAGTTAAGTCGTGGCACAGTCCGAATCGAGGCCAATGTACCTACGAGATTTAGGTACTGAATTTTTAGGCCATTTTATTTATTGTTATAGGTACCTATAACCTTTTCGTCCGTCCACAAACTACGTATCTACTCTACTTATTCCTTGATCGTCTTATACAACATTCACTGGAAGAAAGATGGAGTGTTTTAAACCGAGAACTAATCAATTCATCGAGTCGATATTATTCCTATTCTGGGTGGTCAGAATCTTTGTTACAAACTAGTAACTTCATGCACAGTTACCTATAGCTAAGATCACCAAGGTTTCAGGATGATTTGATTGTAATTTGTACTATCATTTGCTACTATTAATTAATTTAAATAAATAAATAAATAAATAAACGTAACGTAACGTATAATAATTTACGTCTAGGTATGAAAAAAATATGTTGTCGTACGATGCTGTCATCGTGAGAGCGTCGGTGGCGCGTTGCGGAGAGGTATGGACTCCCAATTATGGGGGTCCGGGTTCGAATCCGCACGGACAACATGCCATGTACCAATGAGTTTTTCTAACTTATGTACGTAAACCCGACTGCTGTCAAACGGTGAAGGAAAACATCGTGAGGAAGCCTGCATACACTGAAGAAGAAATTCTGATGTGTATGTGAAGTCTACCAACCCGCATTGGGCATGCGTGGTGGACTAATGCCCATACACCCTCCTTGAGGGTAGGACTGTGCCCTGCAGTGGGACGTTTATAGGCTGATGATGATGATGATGCTGTCGTGTCGTATCAGCACGGCTAGCATGCCCCCCACGACGAAGAGTTTAAACGAGAAAAACGACTTGCTCGCTCTTTCTGGCATAACTACGTAAAATAATAAGGATGGATACACATCTAGATTTTTATCGTTTTCTCGGGGGTGGGATGCGAGGCCAGAAGTGCAATTTTTGAAAATCATACGAGCGAATTGACAGTAGAAAGATGCATAATCTCCATAGGTAGTAATATTGACATTTTCTACTGCTAAGTCGCTCGTATGATTTTCAAAAATCGCACTTCTGGCCTACAGGAACATAACAAACTAGCGGAAAAGAGACCGGATTAGAGAATACTCCACCGATAAGACCACCGAGGTGATGATGATGATGATAATGTTGAAAAAAAAAGACAGACAATTTTTTCTTGACAATGCTTAAACTAAACCAAAAACAATTGAAACTTTAAAAAAAAGGTTTGAGCAATATTTCATAAGCCACCTCGAAAGGGGACGGTTTAGGAACGGTTGTATTTATGTATAAAGGACAACCGCCGCTCTCCCTTGAACAAATTCTTTAAAATGTATGGAAGTTTTGACTGAAGTCAAATGTGTAATAAAATAATTATGGGGTTTTATAAAAACGACTCAGAAAGTATCATTTATTTTTATTTAACGAGTTATTTTGTCATTTATTATTAATAAATTATAAAAAAAAGAAGCAACCCCAAAATGGCTGTCAATGTTGTTTAGTAGGAGGTGTTGCAAGCACAAATTTTTTTTATATAAAAATGATAAAAACTAATAAATCATTATAAAATAAACTAATGCCTGCAGTTAGTTTCTAGTCCATAATAAAAATAGAAGTAAGGTTATACATTTTTTGGTATTATGTGCCTTATATTTTATTAAATTACCTCTCGAAACCATGTCTTTCCTCGCTTCAACTTAAACATTATCACTTTTTACACAAACTATTATAAATTTATAGCGCACGGCCATTCTTTAGAACACTTCATTGCAACAAATTATGCTCAACTTGACTGCTAACATAACAAATAAGGTAATTATTAAAGGAAAATCGACTATTACACTAATGCACAGTGACACACAGACACAGACTGAAATATAGCGTTATGATACTGTGAGAGTTGGGATATTGTCGATAAATGGTATATCGATAAAAGAAATAATTGGTCCGAACTTTGAACAAAGTTCAGGAGGAGGAGGCCGATCGTGCTAATTTAAAACATGTTATGCAATTTCAGTTGTAATCAAATTGCAAACCAGTTGCGAATTAACTGTGCTGAATTCCGTATCGCGCTAATCTTGACTTATTTGTACTTACATACTATATGATTGACAGCCTGAAATGTTGCGATACCGAATGTGTAAAAAGTTGTGCATGCAGTCCAAGGCCTTTTCAGTGGTGATTCATTTTTGGATAACAGTTTTGCTAAGTCTTAAACACACTTTTGTCTTTTGTAATGTTAGGTTACATTCAAATATTTAAATTATTGTTTATGTTACAAGAAAGGCTAACTTCGATGCGTGCCAGGATATCTCCGATCTCCTTTGTGTGCCAAATGAATATTATGTAGTCTAAACAGTTTTATGTAAACTAGGTTTCACGTTACTTATGTGAAAGGGTTGCCAAAGAGTGTTTGAGATATAACATAGAGGCCTTAAAGTTCTTGGCCTATCCCTTCCACTAATAGATTCAATCATTTCATTTCACAATGTAGTTAAAAATCGGACGGTATTTAGACACTCGAATTATTCTGTGTGTTTGTAATAAATATAATACAAATGAGGGCAGCGCAGGACCAGTCGTGTGCATGGCGATCCGTGAGGAAACCTTTGTCATGTCCAGCAGTAGACGTCCATAATGCTGAGATAATGATGATGCAATTGTTTTTGTCTGAAAGACTGACTTGTCTTTTACTGTAAATATTTACTTTAGACTGTCGAAATGACACGAAGTCCTGACAGAATTCAATTCCGTCTTTTGCTACTTTAGTCTAAAAACAAAGTATCGACAATCGAAGCACCGATGTCCCACCCTACGCCCTTATCAAACGTCGGTCGTCGATTCAACGTAGGAACCAAGTTATCTGCCCCATTATTACGCATACTCTCTGATTGTTGTGCATTCGAATGTAATTCAATCAACTCTTTACACATAGTCACTTTGCATCGCATCGACCCTTATCTTTGCAATTCTAGTTCCATATTTACACATCTATGTACTCTTGTTGTTTTTGGAATGTCATACACAGAGTGTAAGTACAATTAAAATAAATGAAGCAGGTAAATACTTTAGGGGGTGCTTCAGACCGACCAACTGAACAACTTTCACTATGGAGCCAACTTCGAAACTGAGCAAATAGACTCCTCACACGTGTATACTGATTAAAAGCTGATTATGATCTTAATTTAAGATAAAGAAAAAACGTGCGTAAATCGGAGCTCATAAGAAAATGGTTATAATAACGAGAAATGGCGCCTACCCTTCCCAAATGACACTGTAACTGTAAAACAACAGAATATTTACATTATTTATATATTTTATTCTAAATAAAACATTTTACAGTTGATTAAATACATACACGCATTGATACAACACACACTGATACTTGATACATTTATTTTCGAAAATGCTCGCCCTAATTCAATATTGTAACAAGAAAAATAAATAAACGTTTTTCCTGTGGTTTTCTATAGGCTATAGGGGACCGATAGATGGCGCTACGTATAAAGGTCAACATTATTAAATGTGTTTCTTTTGAAAACAAGAAAACAAATTATAGTTAGGTTCATAATCATTCAAAATTGCTTTAATTTAAATAGATTACAATAACAGTTATTTTATGGAAATATCGTTTCGGAATATTACTACTTATTATTCGTATTATGTAGTTTAAAATCAAATATTTTCCCTTCCCCACTAAATATACAATGAAAATTCCAGTTTTTGTTCTACCTTTCTCTTCTGTTTTGAATTACAAATCGTTGCGGAAACTGCATCTCTAATCATGCTGAATGAGTTTACAATAGGCTTTTCTATTACAGCCAACATTAAGTCATTGGACAATGTAGATAAAAAAAGGAATAAACAAAAGATTTATTACTCAAGCACGCTCTAATACCGCATACTGAGAGACCGCATCAGAAATTAAGTGCCACAGTGAATATAAAAGAAAATAGTGAAGATTCATGCTAGGAAGTCGCTATACCGACAAGGCGGAAAATTTAAGGGTTGTCATGATTCGTATACGATTACGTACAAAAACGGTGAAGGAAGACATCGTGAGGAAACCTGAAGAAGAAATTCTGATGTGTATGTCAAGTTGTCAAGTCTACCAATCCGCAATAAGCATGCGTGGTGGACTGACTCCCATACACCCTCCCTGAGGGTAGGCCTGCCTGTGCCCTGCAGTGGGTCGTCTATAGGCTGATGATGATACGATTAAGTGACAGATGAAGCAATGCTTTGACCTAGTGTTGGACAAGATCAGGGTAGAGAGGTACCTAGGTCGTCCATCATCCAGGTGGGCTAATATTGCAGAGGCGGCAGGAAATATTTGGATGCGACTGGCACAAGATAGGAAAGAGTGGCATATTGGAGAGGAGGCTTATACCCTGAAGTGGGTGGACAAAACTGTTGATGATAATACGATTACAGAACTACGAAATAAGAGTCTTTTTGTTTTCGAATGTCACGTCCGAAAAGATATCGTAACTCTACAGGGTGAAATTGATATCATTAGCATCCTTTTAAACTAAGAGTCTACCCATAAAACTGAACAACTTTCACTATGGGAGCAAACCCATGGGAGCAAAAAAATATCAGATGTTCCATACTAAACTGCAATGCCTACTCGACTCAAATATATGCAACAGCTGATAATTTTTTTGCTCCGATCGGTTTGCTCCGTTTTTTTTGTTCAGTTTGATGGGTAGACTTAGTTTAAAAGGATGCTAATGACCATTTCACCCTGTATAATAAATTAATAACGTAGGCACAATAATGTGATTGAAATTAGCCAGTTATCAATTATCATCCACTGGTGAACATAGACACTGTGTGTCTTGGGATTAGGTCGTCGGCCCTTCGTCGGACGAAGGGGTCTAAGGACATCCCATACTAAGTCTGCCAATTCGTGGTCTCCACTCGAGAACGAATAAACAAAACGTGCTCTACTTATTTGCAACTTTACTGTAACCATGATGCAACCACACCTTATTATCAATCAATACAGACCAGTGTTTCTCAATCCTATTATACTGTGACCCCAAATAGCCTAAAAACTGACGTATTCCCCGAAGTGCGAAGTCTACAGTTGTTTTATAAATGTACTAAATACACGTAATGTGTTTTATACAGTAAAAAATTTAAGTATTAGTAAACTACTAGTATCAAATCCTTTAGATCTCCCTTCAGACATGTCTGACGGTCAGAGAAAGTGCATCCGACCCTATCTCTGACCGTTGCTATTCTTCTCGTTCTATCTTTTTCAAGCCGGCACTTCACTATCGCCGAAAATTCTTCAAGGAGAATTACTACGGCTTATGAGGGCGCTATCACAGTCCAGTAGCCCCCTCATCACATTAAAAAATATTTCTCAATAAAGAAAGCCTAAATTAAAAAAGTGCTCAACATCAAAACTAAAATATTTTTATAGGTTTTTTAAAGGTATATAAAGGTATAACATACAAATTTTGAAAAAAGGAAAAAAACGGCCGCTTTTGTTTTTATTCGAAATTGTCTAAAAGTGGAATGTTTAGAACCTATAAAAGTATTCTATGAAAATAGCTTGAAGGCTTTTGTAGTTTTGATGTTGAACACTTTTTTAATTTAGGCTCTCTTTATTGAGAAATCTTTTTTAATGTGATGAGGGCGCCACTGGACTGTGATAGCCCTCTTAAGACGTCAAGAGAACAATGTACCTGACTACTTTGATGAATTTCCTCGGAACACACCTGCTCGATGGGGGAGCACGCGAATTACACTTTGAAAAACACAGGCACAGACTGACGAATGGGAAGGCAAGGCGCGCCGGATGTACGCTATTGGCCCGCGAAACGACGCCATATTGTATCGGGTGAACAACCACTTTGTATGCGCGCGCGCATAATTAATGGATGACATGCAGTAATCTTACAAATTAGCACAACACTATGGCTGTGCCATCCGGAGACTTGAGTCATTGGATTTTTTCTTTGCGAATAATTATTTTGGGTTTTTCTAACTGTAAAATAAATAATGAAAGTGAATATTGCCACAGCCCACAACTGCAAGCTCCAAAATTAGTCTGTCGAAAAGCTTCTGACTACCCCTAAAAGTAACTACTATAGGTATACTTGTACATAACATTTGATTGATTTTGTTATTTTTGTATAATTTTACATAATATGCAGTTTGTTATTTCACTGTGCAAATAAAGAATTATAATACTATTATTTTAATTTTAATTAATTTTATCATCCAGGTACGAAAAGATAAATTTAATGAGTGTTAAGGAAACATTTATAATGGAGGACAAAATGTATTAATAAGTAATACCTACTTTGTAACAGCGATTCAGAGGTCAACAACAAATAAAGATAATATTAAATTGGAAAAAAAAATTGCTTGTGCGATGCCGAATTTTAAGTGTTTATGTTCTGTAGGTATAATATATCTATGGTGTTTATAAAAAAAGTATCGATACGAATGTACTCGTAAATATAGTTTTAAACTATAGATAGCCAGATTATCGACGGTTCGACAACGCTAGTTTAAATTAATAAGTTAAAATGTTTAAATTAACCTATCAGCGTATACAAAGTATAAAACAGGCTCTTAACCGGCCTCTGACTTGACATTTAATTTCATCTGCATTATTTCCAGGAATTAAAAACAATATACAGAAATATAAGCTAGGAGAAGAGCTATGCCCAACATAGTCCCTTGCGGAACTCCTTTGATTTCCTAATAAAGATGCGGTTTCTATTGACGCAGCATTCGAATAAGAACAATTTTATAGTGTAATAAATACTGATGAATCATTGTGTCCTCATTGTTATTGATTGCTTTGTTGAATGGCGAACCTTTTTAGGGAGAGGCCTGTAATTTTAGGTGGTCAGGCGCTGCCAAATTATGACGTTCATTCAACGCAAGAGCGTCAATGGCGCGTTGCGGAGAGATTAATTTCGATCATGAGGGTCCGGCTTTGTATGCACACACACGACACGGAAAAAGAATTCTGATACGTTACGTATGACCGCTACAGTAGGGGTTGGGGTACAAAACCTTGTGTTGGGCTAGTGACCCGTAGAATTTCGCTGGTTTGCTTTCAAAAGAATGATAAAGCTGAATCATGACTTAGAAAGTGCTTTTACATAAGAAAACGTCAAGGATCAAAGAGAGATTGGATGTAGTACCGCTACCTTAAGCTACACGTTTTGGGATCATTTATCAGATAACTTAAGGCTGTGCTTAAGGATACCTGAAGGGATGAGGCATTGGCATGAGGCATTTGACGACCCGGTTGGTGTAATGGTTACCACGCCGGACTGCCAAACCAGGGTCCTGGGTTCGAATCCCGGTTCGGTCATGGATGTTTACATGTTTGTGCCGTTGTTGTATGGTTTCCATAATAAACAGCCTATTAATAGTGCTTTCTTGGGATCATTACAATGTATGTGCCTGTGAGCGTTTTATTATTATTATTATTTATTGGTGCTATTCCGAGTTAGTCATCACACGACAAGTTTATACTGACCTCTTGGTAAGAGTGTGAGATATGTTGTACACGAGGTTCCCGTCTCGGCGTGCGGTACTGCGTGATGCGGGGTATTACCAAAGGAGGGCGCTGCTCTCGACTGTACACCGCACATTCTTCTGGCGTTATCCACTGTAACAAAAGACATTAGAAGTTAGGGATGTTATTGGAGTGTAAAAGTTTCTTCCAGTCTTGATTAGTTTTGTTTCATGCGACAGAATGGGAATGAGGTGGTAAGTACCTGTTGAAGATAATTTTAAAGGTACTTAGGTACCTATAGATTAATAAATTATCAAAATGACAAAAACTATCACCGCTTGAAAGGTTTTATTGTTGTATAAAACCTATGTTTATTACTCGTATTAAACTTCGTAAGTTTCGTAACCCTATTTTTTTAATATTATTAATTAATTATTTATTCTAAATTTTTTAGCTTTTGGGGCTTTTAAGCTTGCATGCTTCACGAAAACTTGAAAGCCGATGCACCGATTTATACAAAACATCTACTTCAAATTTGAAAAAATTAATATATCATTATATCATAAATTATTCAGCTACTGCGAGTGCTTAATTTATTCTGTGGGTCAGAAAAGTTTAGGTTTTGTACTTATTTCAAAATTTACTTCAAATAAAACCTTTAAAAAACACCTCACCTCTTACAGCCCTCATTATAACAATATAATTACATCAATACGGGCGCAAGGCAAAAAACAATAAAGATAATAATTTATTATAATGATTATTTTCTCTTATAACATATAAAATAAGCGCATACAGAGTTAGATATATCTTAAATGCAACATCGCGAAGTTCATTCGATCCTCCACATAGGCGCCAATTAGCGCCGGAAACAGAACAACGACTCCGTTCTCTGCTGAAACTTGATCTGAAGGAAGTGCATTTGCATCGATGCGCAAATTTATATATTTCAATTTAAAGCACGCTGCAATTTGACCCTTACGTAAATATACAGGGTTTTGCTTATTATCGATAAAAATATATCGATAATCGAACAACATTATGGAAATTGGTAAATGAATGAATGAATGAAAACTCGACTCAAACTCAAAATTTTTTATTCAAAATAATATTATCACATAGGTCGTTTTTTAACGTATTTTTTTTATTGACTCTACCACCGCTTTGGAAGGTGTTCCGTTTTAGAGAAGATGCGGCCAGAAACTCTACAACACACAAATATAAGTATACAAATTTTCACTTGCACTACCGGAAAAAATACAAATTCATAAACGGAAATTCATTGATATATTATAGTACAGGTATAAGTAATTGATTATAGTATTATCTAGATAATATTCGTATAAGTAATAAAAAAGCTAATTTAATTTTTAATATCACACATCCATCCATATTCGAAAATAACCATAAAATAACACAAACTCTATGGAATTTATGCATTAATTTTTCGTATACGAATCAGGATGAGTTAAAAATAGCACAAACAAACAATTTTTTTTTAAATGATTTTCACAATTTTTTTTTTTTACTTTTTTGTGTATGCTATGCATGTGATATTTCAAGATAGTTTACCTCTACTCTTATAGGTATTTTGTTGTAGAGAAGATGCGGCCAGAATCTCTAGGGTTGATTATGAAATCATTAAATAATTTATGTGTATCTTAAGACAGCTGTTGTATTGTAACACAGGGTGTAACAAAACACCCTAGTAATACTTAAAGGGGTGCTTCAGACCATCAATCTGAACAACTTTCACTATGAAGCCAACGTCGAGAAAAAATATAAAAAATCTGCCATCCCATACATTTGAGTGGAGACGGTACTGCAGCGTAGAATACACCTTTAGCCAATTCGGAATGGCATTTAAAATCAGCACCGCTTACTTCAACTTCCACTCATACATAGTAGATTGACATTGACACCTTCCGGATGCATAATTTAATTGCACAGACAATGTCTGCATAGTAACGAACAGCTTTAGAGACAACTGCATTTTAAAGTGTTTTGCTTTTTGTCATTACATCGCGAATTCGCGATAGTTAGATAATAATTTCATTGGTTGGAGGTCACCAACAAACTCAGAGTAGCGCAGAGAGCAATTGAGAGGAAAATGGTAGGAGTTACGCTAAGAGACCGAAAGCGAAACGAATGGCTCAGAGAGCAGAGCAAAGTCACTGACGTCATCAAGCGTATCGCGAAACTCAAGTGGCAATGGGCTGGTCATATCGCCAGAAAAGAAGGCTCGTGGGCCAAAGCACTGTTGGAGTGGAGACCGTGGGGAGAAAAACGCCCAAGAGGAAGACCGCAAATGCGTTGGTATGACGATATCAAAAGAACAGCTGGAGTCAAATGGATAGAGACAGCACAAGATCGAGAAGGATGGCATAGACTGAAGGAGGCCTACGCCATTATGGTTGAAAACGGCTAAAAAGAAGAAGAAGAAGAAGAAGAAGAATTTCAATGGTGTAAGTTCTAGCAAGGATTCTACTGCAGTGCAAAGACCTACTCTCATGAATATAAGTGAAATAGATAAATGAATAAAATAAAATGAATGGTATGTAAGGATCGTAGTACATGTACGCACGGCGACAGATCAACCTACCCATAGTTCGACCTTATGTCCATAAACGTAGAGTTCAACTATGGGTAGGTTGATCTGTCGCCGTGTGTACATGGTGCTGCGCCCTAATCTTTGCCCCACTGAGAAAATGACGTTATACAGGGTGTAACAAAAACACCCTAGTAGTACTTAAGGGCTGCTTCAGACCATCAAACTGAACATGGAGCCAAAATTGGAAACGCGAAAAAAAATCTGCTGCCCCATACATTTGAGTCGAGTCGGTAGGTACTGCAGTTTTGTATGAAACTGAAGATTTTTTTCACGATTTCGCCCACTTTAGAATTACTAGGGTGTTTTGTTACACCCTGTAGATACCTAGATAGATAAAAAAAAACCGTCTTATAGGTAGGCTATCAATCCGTCGCGATTCGCGAATGTTTTGTTTCTAACATGAGTTGTTAATTTTTTTTATGAAGAATGAAAAGAAAAATACTAGTATGATTTAAACTACTCCTAACAAAATTATGACCTCGTCTACTAATATATTTGGTAAAAAATGAAAGTCAGTAAAATATCTAAAGTTATAGCAAATTATAAATGCAAATAAAACCACAGATTAATAATAAGTTACTCTGATACTACGAAAGCTAAATGATAACTGCAAATAAAACCACAGATTAATAATAAAGTTACTACGTACGTAAAACCCCGTAAGTGAAATCCCTCGACTCATTGCCTCTAATGATCGACGCGAACTGTTATTTATTTACATTCCTCTCACAAAGAACTCGCTTAATCACCTTCATAATATTTCCATAATGCTGAGTGAAGTTAGCAAAACTAACATAGGTGCTTCGAGTCAAAGTTTGCTATTATTTCAAGCTTTCAGCAAGTCTAGCTCCTTTGCCTTTGCCGCCGTTACTTAAAAAAAAAAAAACCTCCTTGCTTGCTTGCTTGCTTTTTACTTGGATTTGCTCCTGAATCCACCCACTGATAGATAGAGGCCATTATTTATTTGTTCATGCCACCTTCCTGTTCTGAGCATCTCGCATCCATGTAGCTCACGCGACTCTCTTTATATCTTCAACCCATATCGTGGCGCAGGGTGGCCCCACGCTTCACTTCCCTTCTCTCGGCTACCACTCGGGCAATGCTTTGCTCCATCAGCAATCACCTCGCCTTGCCATTTCCACTTGAGCTCCATGTCTCTCTACCGATATCTTGTACCGTTAGTACGGCGTCGGATTTCCCCTTCCAAGGAACCGCAAACTCCAGTCAACCCTTCGGAAAGGTTCTGTCAAAAGCACAAAAGTTTGTGCAGATTTTCGGTAATATCATCATCATCATCATATCAGCCGATTGACGTCCACTGCTGGACAGAAGCCTCCCCCAAAAATGGGGGGATTTGCCATAATCGCCACGCTTGGCAGGCGGTTATACAGGCTGAAATTGATATCATTGGCATGCTTTTAAACTAAGAGTCTACCCATCAAACTGAACAACTTTTACTATGGGAGCAAACCGATCGGAGTAACTAAAAAATCAGCTGTCCCATACTAAACTGCAATGCCTACTCGACTCAAATGTATGCAACAGCAGATTATTTTTTTTGCTCCGATCGGTTTGCTCCCATAGTAAAAGTTGTTCAGTTTGATGAGTAGACTCTTAGTTTAAAAGGATGCCAATGATATCAATTTCACCCTGTATAGTTACCTATTTATTAGTGAGAAGATTATGGCGGCGACCATTATATAATGACTTCCTAAGCTTCCTTCCTAAAATTATTTTACTAAATTACGTTTTGTCTTGCTAATGTGCTGACTTTGTAAGTTTCTTATTCAAAGTCATATAGATTGTTACGCAACGTGGCTCTGTCATTTTCTGGCCATTCTTTAAGCTTCGCTGATTGTCTGATTCTAAATGTCAGATGTTTACAACACTAATGGTTATCGCGTTAACATTCTCGCTTGTAATGTTCAGCGCTGAGTAGGTTTTGATTGCAGAGTTAAAATTATTACGACCTTTTGAACCGAAAATATCTTATTTGGGACCGACTACGACGTAATATTGTACAAGCCTATTTGCTGAATGAAAGTAAGTTGTGTTTTCTTTCCATTGGGTTTCATACGAGGAGGCAACTAGGGGATAATGCCACAAATAGATTGTAATGGCTTACTTCAAATTAACTTCAGAAATTGAGAGATTCAGGAAGGACAAGTGCGTTAGCACCCTCATTCGACGGAAGTGCATGAAAAGATGTATGAATGTCAATGAGGCTAGAGAAGTGTGTCAGAGTCGTAGCGTGTGGCGATTCCGTGGTCTCTACCTAGCCCCTTGGGACAATGGCGTGAGCTTATGTATGTATGTATGGAGAGATTCGCAGAAGAACTAGAGTAACCGATATAGCCCAAAGAATTGCTTAACTGAAGTGGCAATGGGCGGGTACATTGCTCGCAGAACCGATGGCCGATTAGGCCGAAGAGTTCTCGAGTGGCGAACGCGAACCGGAAAGCGCAGCGTGGGTAGGCACAAGGTGGACCGACGACCTGGTGAAGATTGCAGGAACCCGGTAGGGACCAGCCGTTGTGGCGATCCTTGGGGGCTGGACATAGGTCCAGCGGTGGATTTAATGAAAGTTCAACCATTTTGTTACGTAAGAGATAGTAGTTATTGATCATCTCAAAGCATTAATGTCCCGAGTACGAGCTAATTAATAAGTAAACCTACCTAATCGTATGATTATAATCATTTTCCCATCTTTGCATCATCAATCATCCATCATCCTTAGGTTCTCAAATTAGTCATAAACAATCGTTTTGAGGTCAAGGCAGCCGCAGAGACCGTAGGCAACCGGTTGTTCAAACCCACTATCTCATTCATAAAGTATCTGATGACGTTAGTTTTAAGTTTTAATGAATCATTCAAATTCAACAAAGCGTTGTGGTGTCTATGTTTTGGTGTTATTTGACTTTTACTTTCAATTTGATAGATCCGGTTTGCTGAGCCGATAGTTTTTTTAGCATTGACTTTACAGTGCTGCAATTAAGCATCTAATGTTTACAATGCGGACCAAAAGGGGACTCGCATCAAATTTTGCATTATGATAAAGTCATTCAGGGAACTGTTTTATATTGGTGTTTTTTTTTCGAAACTGTCCAATACAGCATAGCTCAGGGAGTACTGGAGTGCAATTCACTAAGCGTCACATCAGCGTTGACAGACTTACGGATTTATCCGGGAGGAATTCAGAAGATTGCCGAAATTGGGCATCGACTCTGGGAGCGCAAATGTGACCCCCCCGCTCCGGTTCGTTCCTGGTGCAAAGGTTGGCCATAGCAATACAACGCGGCAACGCTGCTAGCGTTATGGACACCTTTGCACCTGGATCGATACGAGGCGGGCTATTTGATTAATGTGTTGATTATTAGTTGCATTGTTGTAAATAAATAAATTTTATTCAGAAGATTTCTTTAAATCCGTAGATTTGCCATTGAAATCCGTAGATCCGTAGGCCAGGTCAGAAATCCGTAGGTAGATCTACGGATTTTTGACCTGGCCTACAGATCTCGTAGGTAGATCTACGGATTTTTGACCTGGCCTACAGATCTCGTAGGTAGATCTACGGATTTTTGACCTGGCCTACAGATCTCGTAGGTAGATCTACGGATTTTTGACCTGGCCTACAGATCTCGTAGGTAGATCTACGGATTTTTGACCTGGCCTACAGATCTCGTAGGTAGATCTACGGATTTTTGACCTGGCCTACGGATCTACGGATTTCAATGGTAAATCTACGGATTTTTAGAAATCTTCTGAATTTCTCCCTAAAACGTCAATTTGCTGCATAGAATGATACCCAGCCGCAAATAAATCAATTCATGTTTTCTTTTTACTTTGAACTGTGTTTCATAAAATATGGCTCGTCCCTACTCTTTTCCATCTCCTTCCTTCTACTTTCTGTCGCTATACAGACATGACAGAAATATTGCACTGTAACAAGTATGACAAAAGGACTAGCACAGATTGATTTTCATGTTGTCTGGGCATTATTCTTGCTTAAAGTTTCCTTTTCTTCGTCAAATCAGAGGGATATTTCGGGCTAAATAGTCAGATAAAGCACTAAAAAAAGTCTGTAGATCTTCTGATTTTTCAAGAGGTCATCTACGGATTTCTCCTGATATTTCAAAATTTGATCTGGTAACACTGCGTCACATCACAGACAAAAATATCGACGAACTCACAAATGTAACATCCTTGTTGCATCCTTTAGATCGTCGTGGTTTTTATATTGAGTTTGACATACAGAATTGTCAGCTCGCCGATGTTTTGCTCGCCGAATTGCATTGCTGCATATTACTGCGGTGTATATGGGGGGACCACACCAGCGACGAAGCGCCCTAGGTCAACCGAACCAGTGAAATAAGCTGCCACCTGCCCAAGACCATGGCATTGGGCTTTTACGCGGCGGGGATCAATGAGAAACCCTCGTACCTACAGTAATTCGTAGTGCCTATGAGTATTTATTAATGTCTTGCACAATGAACTGCGTACCTACTTACAAAGATAAATTGAATGAAACCGTACTCCGTAATCATGCTGAGATAAGATAGCCAAGTTTGTTGTACTACATGCTAATGTTTAAAAACAACAAGATAATTGTCAGCGAGACACAGTTTATGGTGTTTTGGAAAACATTGACATTTATTTTATGACAACCTTCTGTAGAGTCGATGGGCCGATGGCATCATTCTACAGGGTGAAATTGATATCATTGGCATCCTTTTAAACTAAGAATCTACCCATCGAACTGAACAACTTTTACTATAGGAGCAAACCGATCGGAGCAACTAAAAAATCAGCTGTCCGATACTAAACTGCAATGCCTACTCGACTCAAATGTATGCTACAGGTGATTTTTTAGTTGCTTCGATCGGTTTGCTCCCATAGTGAAAGTTGTTCAGTTTGATGGGCAGACTCTTAGTTTAAAAGGATGCCAATGATATCAATTTCACCCTGTATATTAGCACAGTGTTTTGCCACACGGATATAACTTGCACTACCGACAGTGTTTTCATACATTGCTCCACGCCTTTTCTGCTCTTGAGTTTTATCTTTTAAAATACTTGCAAGATTTTAGAAATTATCAGTCTTTATTACACTGTGGGGTCAAACACATAATTTTGACGTGTGTACCTTCCCACAATCCCACACATTTCTGCAGAAGCTTTCCTGCTTGTTGGTTGAAGTGCTCATGTAGTATTCTGTAAGTTTCCGATTGTTTCGAATACAAGATCGATATAACGTAGGTACCTATTTTATGGCTGTTCTAGGCAGCATATAATATTCATTGGTTCTAGGCAATTTTTAGGTAATATTGTGTTTCTCCGATTATATTATCTGAAATTGAGAACTACTGAGAAGCAGAATCGAAGAGAACTGTCAAAAACTCACCTTGTCTATTTGATACAGATAATCTGGTAGTTACACAATAAGAACACAGGTTTCCAAACGTTGTTTTCTATGCATTGATATCATTAGCATCCTTAGTCTACCCATCAAACTGAACAACTTTCACTATGGGAGCAAACCGATCGGAGCAACAAAAAAATCTGCTGTTCCATACCAAACTGCAATGCGTACGCTACACAAAATGTATGCAACAGCAGATATTTTTTTTGGTACGATCGGTTTGCTCCCATAGTAAAAGTTGTTCAGTTTGATGGGTAGACTCTTAGTTTAAAAGGATGCTAATGATATCAATTTCACCCAGTATAGGGAAGCTAAGTTAGACAAACAAGAATGGAAAATCTTTGTGAATATTTTTATTCATTGCATAGGTTTTTGCCTTGCTATATTCCGTATCAAACGATATTTTTGTGGTCCTTAGTTAAACATGTTGTAAATTGATAAACCGAATCGGTACGCAGTCGTAACGTCTTCATCCCAGTGGATTAGTGTAATAAAAATACAAATCTGATGATCTCATAGGATGCTCCACACGATTTAATATCAATGTCGTATATGAATGTCTTCGTATAGGACATCCGGCGATTTTAATATAAAATGTGTCCTTTAATGCCCTTTTGATATTTCCCTCTACGAAGAACGGATTGACAGAAATGTGATCGCGGTGTTCTGGAAATAAACTGTGTAGAATTTTATTTAGGTATACTTAATTGTAGCACTGTCCAAAAAATACGTTTTATCACTTTATAAGTAAGTAAGTATTATCTATTATACAGAGTGTAAATTAAATGCGTTAAATACATGGGTTTCAGACCATTAAACTGAACAACTTTGACTATGGGAACAATATTGAATAAGTACGCGAAAAAAAAAGTTTTTCCATCAAAAATTTCAATATGTCCGAATTTTTTTTCGCGATTTCAATGTTGGTCCGGTCTGAAGCACTAACGAATTTAAGTTTAACACACTGGCTACAAAATGTTTGTAGTAATTTCAGACAAAATGTTTATATTGTATTGTATCCTACCTAACCTATATACGGTGATCAAGATGGTGCGAAAAAAAACAAAACGAAGAATAGGCACACAGTTATTCGTTTGAATGTATTTATTTTCTGTTCGGATTTTTTGTTCCACTCTTTGGAGCGTAGGTAGGTATCTAGTTTTTCTATGAGTGATCGAAGGAAAAAACAAACAAAATTAAAAATTGTAATCAACAGGCAAAAGGCACATCCTTCCGAACCATACGGTTTATTCATTGCGGAGGGATGAACAACCAAAATATTCCATATCCGATGTCGGGCACGTTGTTATGACATACCGGGCACTTGTTTATTTGTTCTAGTTTACTTTTAAGTGCCTCACTCATGTCCGACTTCTGTTCAAGTGTTACACTTTAAACGTACTTTAACGTACCAATTTATTAAGGAAGGACATTGGCCGAATGACAACCACTCTACTGCCTGTAGGGCTACCATGAGTTGCTATAGTAAATTCATTAAACGCAACTAAATTCGTTTTCGTAAATTATTTGTATTGAATTCAGTACAGCGCCTCTGGCGGATAATTATGTAACTAAAATTTGACTAAAATCCGCACCATGAGTTGCTGTAGTTGACTATCGCCGTTAATGTAACTAAAATGACACTACACTTATTGTAGTTCCCATACAATTTCGGCACCATGAGTTACATATTTGACAGATGTCATAGTAATTTACTATAACGAAAGTAGTTGCGGCTGTCACCTAAATTTTTCTCCGTGAAACAGTTTTATTTGTTGAGTTTTTTTTTCAAATATGTCTACAAGAGTATATTTTGCTTGGAGAATGTTAGCAGAAGCTGAATCTGAGGACGAATGGAATATGCAAAGGAGCTACAGTGTTCATATGCGCGCACAAAGTCAAAAGGACCCTTTTCGCCCCCTCACCTCGTGAAATTCATTAAGTGTGCAGTATAACAACTGAGGGTACTGATGGGGCTGCCAATGTTCCGTAGTGCTTCCAATATGTTTACGGAGGCGCACAGTGATGGGTTCCACGCGATAATGCAAAAGCTGTGCATCTCTGCTGGGCCGTTTGCGCTGCAGCCCTAATAGCCACAACCTGCGCGCGTTGGCAGACATATGGTACTCCCCAATGCTGCAGCAATGGGTGCGCTTGCATGCCACCTTGTAACTACCCACATCATTGTTTGATAGGGAATCTTTTGTTATTATTGTTTTTTCAGGGATCCGTTTTTATTATTACCTATTACTAAGCCTACATTGTCCGTCCGTGCGCCCGTCAGTCCCTTTGTTCTACCTATTTCGGGCTGTAACTTATGAACCGTAAAAGCTAGTTAGTTGAAATTTTCACGAAATATGCGTTATTGCGGCGGATTTGCTAACAAATAATAAAAATGACAAAAAGTTTAAAATTAAGGGGGACCATACAAGAGACTAGTTTTTATCAACGTTTCGCTCAATCGTAAAAACGGTAATAGGTGCAAGTATCAAACTTGGTGTGAATATAGAGCAAACTCTACAATTTATAAGAACTAATAATAAAAACCGGCCAAGTGTGAGTCGGTCTCGTGCTAAAGGTTCCGGAGAAAAAAATGTTTTTGTATGTTGGTGGTGTCGTACGGAACCCTCGGTGCGCGAGTAGCCTGACTGGTACTTGACCGGATTTATTTATTTATAACTAAAATAGTTTGTAAGATCATTGTTACTAACATTACTTATATGCATCTGGTTCTGGGTTATCTGAATAATAATTTAATTTTTTATTAAATTAAGACTTTCCTATTAAATAAATGACTTATTATTATAGATAAAAGTTTTATTATTTTACATACGATAAAAAGAGCATTATATGCGTTTCCACCAAATCACTCAAAATGCAAATGGTGCTAAGTCTCACAAAGTCACGCCATAGATCAAACTGTGATTCACTGCACCTTATTTTCTTTTTGTCTTTTTGATTGCAAGTCCAGCTAGATTCTGCTACTGCTACTTTAAATCTTCTTCTCTTCCTGTCACTGTGGGGTATATTTAGGGCTTGGATAATAGCTCTCCACCGGTTGCGATCTTGGACAGCACTGTAGATATCCCCTCAGGTCATGTTAAGGCTTTTGGCTTCAACTTTCACCGAGCGGCGGCGCCAGGTTATTTTAGGACAGCCTCTATTTCGTTTGCCTGGTGGGGGTGGGTGTCATGGATGGGTGATCGTCTCCTTAATGCATGGCCTAGCTACTGCCACCTTCAGGCAAGGATCACTTTCTCTATACACTGCTCACTCGTCCGTCTCCATAACTCCTCGTTTGAGATGGTGTTTGTTAAGAAGATCTTCAAGATTTGCCTGATGCATTTGTTGATGAAAACTTGGAGTCTGTCATAATATTCTTGCGAAATAAATTGAAATTGAACTATAAATCCGGTTTCAATCAAAACACAACACTCACAGAATATATGAATATATGTCAAATATAAGTCAAAGAGAATATAATCACTACGTTTTAATATATGTACTGACATAACACTTAAAACGTAGTGATTATATTCTCTTTGATAACACTAAAACGTAAAAAACTCCATGCAATGCTTACAGTAACACACCTTTTTAAGGCCTATGGGTAATTTTTGTATGGAAGTTGGAGTCTTTTTTTTTGAAGCGGCCAGTTACCAAATGTTGCGGGTATTTTAGGGCTATTATTACCTTACATTATTATCCAAAAAAAATTGTCCTACGGTGTAACGTTTCGGAGATATTTAATGTTAAAGTTTAAAAAAAATCACTCTAAAAAGCTCATTAATTGTTACCCATTTAGGTTTCTTTACTACTTTATTTGTTTTTATAGCCCAGAATTATTAGTCTTACCCACTTAAGTACCCACAATATTTAGTTCGTAGAAACTTATACTAATTCAAACGAGCGACCGCCAATTAGCGAGGATTGCGGTGCGTTCCTGCACAAAATATGCGTGAATCATCACGCCAAAAACGACACATCAGTCACAAATAATTAGAACTAATAATTCTGGGCTATAAAAACAAATAAAGTGGTAAAAAAACCTAAATGAGTAACTTTTAATGATCTTATTAGAGTGATTTTTTAAAACTTTAATATTAAATATCTCCGAAACGTTACACCGTAGGACAATTTTTTTTTTATAATCATGTAAGCAGAATGTAAGATAATAATAGCCCTAAAATACTCACAACATTTGGTAACTGGCTGCATGAAAAAAAAAAAGACGCCAACATTACCCATACCCCTTTAGGACGGCCGCACATTATCAGAAATTTCTGACAGAAAAATTCTGACGCTCGCCGGAAGGCACTCGGTGCATACATTTTGTATTAGACCCCGCACACTGTCAGAAAAATTCTGACCGGTCGTCCGCTTCTGATGCACACCGGACGGCCCCTCAGCCGGACGTCAGAATTTTTCTGACGGAAGGCGTGTTAGCCATACATTTTGTATTAGGCCCCGCACACTATCAGAAATTCGGATCAGGTATTGCCAGACGTGCGATAATTATCCTAGATCTACGATATCTTTGTGTGTCATGTTCATGTGATAGAAATAAAAGTCAGGTATATTTATTTTCTGTAAACAGGTCATTTACTCAACGTTAATAGTTTCAGAGTTTTAAGCAAAATTCCGGAAAAAAACAAACAGAACTTTTAACTTTTTTTGCGATTTTGTCAATTAAATTTTGTTAGCAAACCTCAGATTTGGATTCAGCACCCCAAAATACATATAGAATGGAAGAAATCAGAACTACCACAAAACTTTCCTAGTAAAAACACAATTTGACTGAATTATAGCCCCAAAAGGGCTAAGGTGGCAACACTGGGTCGATGTGCGTTGATTGAAATATGAAACACGACTGGGCTCAAAAGTTGCCGGATCAAAATTTCTGATAGTATGCGGGGTGCGTGCGGGGTGCTTCCGGCGAGCGTCAGAATTTTTCTGTCAGAAATTTCTGATAATGTGCGGCCGTCCTTAATCTTAGATTAAAAACTTTTCGCTTACGCTGACCTTTTATGGTATTAACACAATACTTTTTAAATTGACTTTTTTTGGCTTTGATCTAAGAGGAAGGAGTCTCTTTATTCCAAACCAAAGAGACTCCTTCCTCTTAGGCTTTGATGCAATAAGTCGTAATAGTGAAGACGTTGAGCGAATAGATAACATATAATTCGCACCATGAGTTTCATCGCACGCAACGAAAATCGTTAACGTATAGACGACAGGCACTGTAGCTCATGGCGTTCCATGACTCACTTCACACTTATCGATGTGTCTCTTTCTAATTGCCTATTAGAAACAAGGATAGCAAAACTGGCCAAAATCTTTTGAACCCAAGCCAAAAAAAAGTAAATTTAACCCTAGAGTGCTCGCGCTATGAGCATTTTGCCGCTTGCGTCAAAAAATTAATGGTATTTTGTAAACGATGCATTTGTCAAAGTCAAGCGTCCCAGTAGCTGCCCCTACATTACATATCTCACCTCCCCATTTTAGAAATTAGAAGAAATTGAGTGCGCGGGTTACCTCACGAAGAAAGGGTTGTTATAGGTGTGTCGCGTTTGGCGGCAAATTACTCACTGCGCGACTACGCTCGTAAGTAAAATTCATGTATGGTTTTTTACAGTACGTTTAATTATTATTAGTTTCATCGTGTTTGTTGTTTTTTTGATGTAAATATAATAATAATATATTTATTTAGGTTATTCTGGTTGGGTGTTTTTGTTTTAATTAGTTGATTTAAAAAAAATAGGTGATTGACGTGTGAGGTATAAGAAGTCGATACTAATACTTAAGCATGTTACAGAAACCAATGAGAAATTTATTTTTACCATCGGAACATCTGAAAATACCATCAGAAAGAGAAGGTATATAATATGTGCAGTGGTCCATCCAAGAAAAATAGAAGGACCAAAAAAGAGTGCAATAGATGCGCAAAGTTACTGTGCAACGAACACTTTATGTACACACGGCGACACATCAGGTTACGCACCCCATATACCCATAACTACACTACGTACAAAACACAAAATAGTGCGGAAGAGAGCCTGCATAGACGCGGCTGCCGACGCGGGCGCAGCGTGCTGTAAGACGAAACAACAACAACATACCGCACCCTTTCGCACGATTCGCAACGATCAACTTTTAATAGTTCAAAGTCCAAACCGGGTAACCTGACCTGTTGCCGTGTGTACATGTGTCAGGACTATTTTACTGAAACACATGCCGTAGATGAAGAAAACATTTAATTTTCTTATTAGGCTCAAATATTTTTTTATTTTATGCGGATTGAGATAAAGTTGTTACTAAAATTCAAGAAAGGACATCATCGGCATTTTATACATTTTTGGTCCAAATGTCAAAGTGCCGGCCAACAAAAAATAATGCTATATTCTGTTAGAACTTGTCCGTCTAAGCATTTATTATTCCAAAAACCAAAAGGCACTTTAAAAATGTTAAATTTTATTTTATTTAAGTAGGTAGGTAGGTTGTAACATAAAAATCATTTTCTATATGAGCGGCAAAATGCTCCCCACGCGATCACTCGCGTTTCACGGCAGGACGCGACTACTCTAGGGTTAAAACGTATTGTGTCAACACCATACATAACATATAGTACACCTACGATTAAATTAAAGAGGTTCGTTACTATGTAAGCATGGCATGGAGTTGTTTACGTTTTTAGGGTTCCGTACCCAAAGGGTAAAAACGGGACCCTATTAGGTACTGACGGTACTAAGCCTACGTTGTCCGTCCGTCCGTGCGTCCGTCCGTCCGTCCGTCCGTCCGTCTGTCCGACCTATTTAGGGCTGTAACTTTTAAACCAAAAGAGCTAGATACTTAGTTAAAATTTTCACAGAATGTGCGTTTGCGGATTTGCTAACAAATAATAAAAATGTCAAAAAGTTTAAAATTAAGGGGGGTTCTCAACAAGAAACTAGTTGTTATCATCGTTTTTTCTTCTCGCTCTATGGTAAAAACGGTAATATACAGGGTGTCCCGTAAACCGACGCGACGTCAACCCGGCGCATGCTGGTAGGTTAGGTCATGACTAAGCGGAATATCAAAATTTGGCTTTGGTAAAAGTGGCTTAGTTTTCGAGATATTGGCAGTTTTAACACAGATACTGCATAGACAATTTGTAGCGGGGTGGCACTCAAAATAGTGAATAAGGTAAAGAGTTTCACGAATTTCATAAAACTGTCCTTATCTCGAAAACTAAGTACCATTTCCTAAAGTCAAATGTTGACAGACTGATTGATTGATTGACAGATTTTTTTTATTTTAGTGTATTCTGGTTATGCGTGAACTAACCTATCAACATCCACCTGGTTGACGTCGGTTTACGGGACACCCTGTATGCAAGCGTCAAACTTGGTGTGTTATAGAGCAAGCTCTACAGTATAACAAAAAAATAATAAAAACCGGCCAAGTGTGTCGGTCTCGCGATAAAGGTGCCGGAATAAAAAAAAATTTTTTTACGTTAATATGTTGTAGTGGTGTGGTACGGAATCCTCGGCCTCGATGCGCGTATAGCCCGACTCGCACTTGACCGATTTCCTACAAATAGTTACCATGTCACGGAGAAAAATTAAGGTGACAGCCGCAACTACTTTCGTTGTAGTAAATTACTATGACATCTGTCAAATATGTAACTCATGGTGCCGAAATTGTTTGAGAACTACAATAAGTGTAGTGTCGTTTTAGTTACATTAACGGCGATAGTCAACTACAGGAACTTTACTCATGGTGCAGATTTTAGTTACATAACTATCCGCCAGAGGCGCTGTATGGAATTCAATACAAATAATTTACGAAAACGAATAAAGTAGACGTACTGCTATCCTTGTTTCTAATAGACAATAAGAAAGAGACACATCGATAAACGGGACCCTAATACTAAGCCTACGTCCGTCCGTCCGTCCGTCAGTCTACCTATTTAGGGCTGAAACTTTTGAACCGTAATAGCTAGATAGTGGAAAGTTGGTGTGATTAACAAATAATAAAAATGAAAAAATAAAATTAAGGGGGATACTAAGGGGGCGGCAAAACTGGAACCCCGGGCGGCAGAAACACACTCTACGCCACTGTGTCCTCTCCTCATACAAGAGACTAGTTTTTATCAACGTTTATTCTTCTCGCTCTATCGTAAAAACGGTAATACATGCAAGTATCAAACTTGGTGTGATTATAGAACAAACTCTACAGTATAGCAACAAATAATAAAAACCGGCCAAGTGTTACTCAGTCTCGTGCTAAAGGCCCCGGAGAAAAAAACATTTTTGTAAGTTATTGTTGTGTGTTACGGAGCCCTCGGTGCGCGAGTAGCCCGACTCGCACTTGACAGGTTTTTATTTATAACTAACATAGTTTGTAATATCATTGTTACTATTGTTATTGTTATCACTGTTATTATGCATCTGAGTTATTTCAATAATAAATGATGTGATTTAATTTAATTTTTAATTTAATTAAGACTTACCTATTTAATAAACGGCTCTATTATAGATAAAAGCTTTATTATTTACATACAATAATAAAAAGAAAATAAAATGCGTTTCGACCAAATCACTCAAAATATGGAAGCATCGCCATCGGTACAATTTCGCGATTTGTACAATTCCATGAATGGTTCTAGAAGCATGTTACTGTTCTAACTATCACACAGTCACGCCATAGATCAAACTGTGATTCACTAGACCTCATCTTCTTTTTGTCTTTTTGATTGTAAGTCCGGCTAGATTCTGCTACTTTAAATCTTCTCTTCCTGTCACCCCCACGTGGGGTACATTTAGGGCTCTCCACCGGTTGCGATCTTGGACAGCACTGTAGATATCCCCTCAGGTCATGTTAAGGCTTTTGGCCTCAACTTCCACAGAGCGGCGGCGCCAGGTTATTTTAGGACGGCCTCTATTTCGTTTGCCAGGTGGGTGTCATGGATGGGTGATCATCAGGCCTCCTTAATGCATGGCCTAGCTACTGCCACTTTCGTTTAAGGATCACTTTCTCTATACACTGCCATAGTGTAATCAAACTAGTGAGCGCGCTCGGCGGCCGCGACAGGCCAATCGTGCGCGGTGAGCGGAGGCCCGGGGGAAGCGTGTCCCGGTACCAATTAACCTACGCGCGGTACCAATACTGCCGGTGCTTCACCCCCCAGCACACCGCGCAAGCATAGATCCACCGCGACCGCTAAGCGCACCCACTATTGTTATAATTACGCTATGACACTGCTCACCCGTCCGTCTCCATAGCTCCTCGTTTGAGATGGTGTTTGGTCAGAAGATCTTCAAGATTTGCCAGAGGCATTTGTTGATGAAAACTTGGAGCCTGTCTGTGACCGCTTTACGGATGAACCTAATGTAATGATACTATAAATGCGACTAGATAATCTGTGTGACAATGTTCGAGATTAATAAATATCATATTTTCTTAATATTCTTGCGAAAGACATTTAAATACATCTATAAAACCCGCTTCAATCAAACACATAACACTGTAAGAATAAAAACGTAAACAACTCCAGTGCAATGCTTACAGTAACAAACCTTTTTATTTTAAACGTATTACTTTACGGTATTGACACTATACTTTTTAAATTAGCTTTTTTTGGCTTGGACTCAAATTTTTTTTAACTATGTCTGCTATCCTTGTTTCTAATAGGCAATAAGAAAGAGACACATCGATTAAGTGTGAAGTGAGTCATGGAACGCCATGAGCTACAGTGCCTGTCGTCTATACGTTAACGATTTTCGTTGCGTGCGATGAAACTCATGGTGCGAATTTAATGTTATCTATTCGCTCAACGTCTTCACTCTTACGAATGTAGCCACGTCAGTTGATTTTACTATCACAACTCATGGTAGACGTACTGGATAGAATGCTATTCTATCCTATCCCATCAATATTATAAATGTGAATATGAGTTTGTTTGTTTGTTTGTTTGTTACGCTCTCATGCGTAAACTACTCAACCGATCATCATGAAATGTACACGTATATACTAAAGGACATAGCCGAAATAGGACACATTTTATACTATACTAGTGTTAACCCGCGACTTCGTCCGCACAAATTATATACCAGATTTTAAGTTAGATCATAAGCTATCAAACAAAAAAGTTTCATCAAAATCGGTTCAGTAGTTTTTGCGTGATGCTCGTTCAAACAAACAAACACACAAACAAAAAGTCCAAAAATTTTTGATTTGGAATCAGGGATACCTATACCTAAACCATATCGTAATCTTTTTTTTGTAAATATCTTCAATGTACAAACACACTTCTGTTACAGTTTTATAATAGTTTAGAAAAAAAAAACAATATTGTTTCTGAAGGGGTTTAATAAGTATTAAAATTTGAAAATTTGTGACGATGTTTGGATGTTTATGACTCAATCACGCAAAAACTACTGAACTGATTTCACATAAGATACTTTTTAAAGTCGACGCAGACGAAGTCGCGGGTAACAGCTAGTATAGATAATATTTTGAATTAATCATAATTTAGTAAAATGATTCTGTTCTACGTTTTGGTCTCTCCGTAGACACCAATGGTGATGTTTTAACGCGGGTGTAAAATATTCACGCTAATAAAACACAATGGCCTCGATTCGGTGTGTACCACGACTAAACTAAACTAAATGTATTCCTGTCACTTTCTAAAATAAGATTAAGAAAAGAGACAGAAAACCAACAGCTGACTTTAGTGCTGTCAAAGTGACGTTAAACGCCCAAAAACGACTTAAATAAGATGGCGTACATTATGATGGCATCTTATTTTGCGCATTTAACGTCACTTTGACAGCACTAAAGTCAGCTGTTGGTTTTCTGTCTCTTTTCTTAATCTTATTTTAGAAAGTGACAGGAATACATTTAGTTTAGTTTAGTCGTGGTACACTCCGAATCGAGGCCAATGTGTCTTTATTTGGCAAGTCTTTACGACTACAGGCTGTAAAGTGTAGGTATTATTAGACATTTGCATTACCTACTTTTAATTTTTTAAAAGGATGATTGCACTCAAGATAGGTACTACAATGGGTCGTCTATCGCTCTTATTCCAATACAAATACCGAATGTGGTTTTTTTGTGTATTCCGGTGTGCGAATAAAGAATAATTGTCTTACGTTAAATACCTAGATTCAAAGATTTTTGACCAAAAATAAATCTTTGCCTAGATTGTTCTTTGAAACTATTCTACGTTTACAAAGACTAGTAATGTAAATAAGTGTATTTCTTTAAATTAGCAGCAGCTTCGAGACAAAACGTTAAAACGATTACCCACTCACGAACATTCCGCACTAACTGGTGGAAATAATAGCGCAGTTTTAACGAAGAATGCGTTTTTCAGACTGAATAGAAAACGTCTCAATTGCACATTTTGCATTCTGAAGTATTGCTTAATGCTGGAGGAAGGCTGTAGGTATGTACATACCTACATAGATAGATAACAAAGACACATTTTTTACTATGGACCCCTATGGACGGCTAAAAATGACCCAAAGAGCAATGCATGCCGACAAACTGTTATGCAGTTTGGCATAAAATGTATCTGTGTAATGTACTGTGTTTTGTGAGAAAATAAATAATTAATTAATTAATGTAGAGGGCTATGCTCGGAGTTTCTCTGCAAGACCGAATTAAAAATAAAGATATTCGTAGAAAAACCAAGGTCGGCTATGTCGGCACATAGCTCGAAAATGGCATCGGGCGGGCACATTGGTCGTCGAATAGATGGCCGATGGGGCCGTATTTAGGTACTTACCTTTTCCAAAAAGGACAAGTGCGTAGGCACCCTCATTCGACGGTAGCAGTGTATATTTTCTTTGACGGTAGTGCATGAAAAGATGTATGAATGTGAATGAAGCTAAAGAGGTGTCTCATAGAATCGTAGCGTGTAGGCGGTCCTAAGTTTCTGCCAACCACCATGAGACAATGGCGTTAGCTTATTGTTTGTATGTACATAGGTACTTTTGCCTTAGAATTTATTCATCTCACTGACGGTAAACACATTATCAATTCGGACAAAAATTTGCTAAGATTTTGCTAGTTCTTTTATTTTATGACCAATGATAGGAATACTTACTAATAAGAAATGAGCCGTATAATTTTCGATCAAAACTTTTAAAGGATATGACGTTTCAAGATACACTCCTAAATGTTAAATAAAACATAACAATGAATGACTCGGAGACCAATTTCCACGCTCATTGACTCTGTCTCATTCATTAAACCATAAAATTGTGCAAGTGAGAATGGGACGAATGCATGAATGGGTCCATTGAAGTTGACTCTAAGGTCAAATAAGTTCCACTGGATGTTATAAATTAAGGACGTACAGATAGCAACGCAAGTGTGTGAACGTTAATTAATTCTACTCGTGAAGTCTTAAACCGTCTTAAATCTACATTGTTGTTGTTCATTTAGGTATGGTTTACGAATCTCAAGAAATTTGAAAACCATTTGGAGATTATGTGATTCAACGCTTATATCAAAATTATCAGATTTTTCTTTCCATTATTTCTCGAGTTATTTTAAAAATACTGAAAAATAAAATAGAGGTTGAATGAGATTATATTCCTTTGCCTGCTTGACTATTCTATATTGTATTTGACAGTTTTTATTTTTAATTTTATTGCGGCCAAGGTATTATTGCCATAAATCAGACGTTTTTCAGAAAATTCAAAAGTAAATTAAAAATAGAAATATCGGTCAAAAAGAGCGGAAAAATACGTATCTCTAATTTTTTTACCTATTTTTATATTTTTCATTAAAAACAGGTGGTAAAAACAATTAGACTTTTAGAGCTCTGTGAGCTGCCCATGAGCATGCAATATTTCATTCAGGAGAATGAATGAATGAATGAATGACGAATGCCTACTTGTTCATGGTGTGAAAGGAAAAGTATCATCAACCTTTACACCACAATACTCTACCCATCAAACTGAACAACTTTTAGTATGGGAGCAAATCTGTCAGAACAAAGAAAGAATCAACTGTTCAGTTTAGTATGGAACAGCAGATTTTTTCACGCTGGCAGGTTTGCTCCCATAGTAAAATAAAAGTGGTTCAGTTTGATGGTAGAGTATGATGTTGTTTAAAGTTTAATAATATTTTTTCTTACACCCTGTAGAGTAGATATATTTTTAACGTTAATATAAATATACCGGCAAAAAGCTGCCGTCTTATACAGGAAAAAAATGTTGTGAAGAAATTCAAGTTTTGAGTCTCATTAAATCTTGGACTACATTTTGAGACTGGAAAAATAGTAAGAAAACCACAATGACTCAAAACCACGCCCTATAATATTGAACTAAAGGCGCCATTCATGATCTAAGCGCCTATTAAATATACTTAATAGATAAATACACCCATGTTACGAATTCCTGAGTGAATCACCTGATTTGTTGACTTCTGCACACACAGGCTTCCTTGCAAATATATTGAATCATGGCCTTATCTTTTAGGGTGACAATGATGACGCTACTGTGATAAATAAAGTTTAATTCATCTATCGTATGTGGCTACAAACCGCCGACCGGTTACACTGAAAAAAATTATCAGTGTAAGTGACAGCCTAGCAAATGCTGAAACGGTGAACTCAGACCATCAAACTGAACAACTTTGACTATGGAGCCTGTCTCAGGAAACGCGAAAAAACATCAGCTGTCCCATACAAAACTACTGTACCAAACCGACTAAAATGTATGGGACAGCTGTTTTTTTTTCGCCTTTCCTGAGGTAGGCTCCATAGAGAAGTTTGTTCAGTTTGATGGTCTGACTGAGTTCACCGTTTCAGTATTTGCTAGGCTGTCACTTATATACCCTGTATAACCAAATTTTCGTGACTTCCAAACTGTTTTGCAGCACATAATCAAACATTTGGTTATAAATAGCAAAACGTGTTGTTATTTATAGCCGAAAGTTTGCTATATGCTACAAAACAGTTTGGAAGTCACTAAAATTTGATTATATTTAACACTAGTTTGGTTGATAATTTTTTAGTGTAGGTGTAGGTGTCGACACTCTAGTGTCGAGTTACTTCATCCAACCCCTTCTCTGATAGTAGTGGTTCTATCAGAATCCGGAGTGTAAGAAGAAAATCGATGTCCTTGTGTGCCTACATTACGCGGATAAAAAAAGTTACAATATTATCTTGGTGAACGATAAAAAAAATACTGTCTATGTAAAAAGGTTTAGGTACCTGCTAAAATGAATGGTTATTTTATTACATCTTTCGTGCACTTATGGAATGAAAGATGTATGTTGTACAGTTTCTGGCCGCATCTTCTCTACAAAACGCAACTCCGACCAACACACTTCCGACGCGGTGGTAAAGTCAAAAAGTTACGTCAGAAAACTATACCTTGGTGATATTATTTTAAATACAAAATTATGAGGTTTTGAGTTTTTGCACCTATATAAAAAAATAGATAAATTAATATATCTGTCACAAATCACAGCGATTACCTAATAGTTATGTCATAATCATAAGTCCGTCATCATTTGTCCGTGTGGTGTCGGCTAAGAATAGCACTATCCCATTTCCTCCCGTGGGTATCGTAAAAGGCGACTAAGGGATCTACCGGAGGATGGGCAGCAGCATCCTCTGAGAACACAAATTCAATCCAACTGCGATCGCCAACCCGCCTGCCAAGCGTGGCGATTATGGCAAATCCCCCCATTTTGGGGGAGGCCTATGTTCAGCAGTGGACGTCTATCGGCTGATATGATGATGATGATGATGAATCATAAGTCGTCTGAACCTAGCTGGTTCCTAAACATAATTATAATAAAATATATAAAGCTTCCTTTATTCGATAAACAGACTTAATTCTCCTGATATTTATAATGTTTACTACGTATTAGGTCTCCCTTACTAAATGTAAGCGTAATTACAATCCTTAACTATCGTTCTAATTGGTCACCCCAATAACTTTAATCGTGTGTGCCTTATCTCGAATTCTCAACAATCAATCAGCAGCTGTTATAGCAATTCATTCTTTAACATAACTGTGTAATAATAACAAACCATGTCGTATTTATGTTGTAACTTTGTTTCAAAGTCCAAAGGAAGAGAAAGATTCGCATAAAAATAGGGTTTTTGCTCTGCTATCGCCACAGAACGCGAAAATTTATTGGAAAGTGTAGACGCGGTTTAAAATTATACAATTAAAGTATAAGTGAAAAAGTATAAATTATGACAAAATAATGTATGGAATGGAATATTTAATAATGAATGGAATAATTAAATAATGAATAAAAGTTTGATGGCACTAAACAAATTCATGAATTATGACAAAATAATTAACCTACCTATGGGACAGCTGATTGTTTTTTCACCACCCACCCGTATCTAATAATTAAGGATTGACAACATACAAGCATAGAAATTAGTTTCTAGATTGTTTCTTAAAAATTTCATTGACTTAAATTGGTTAGTATTGAAAATATCACCAGACTTCGTTTGTATAGAGCTCGCTCTGAATTATATCCCCTTAATTGAAATTGAATAAATTGTAATATGACGATCAAAACTTATGGTTTGGGAGGCCGTGGTAACTGGTACCAGCGTTGCCAGACGTCCCGATTTTGGAGGGACGTCCCGATTTTTAGCCTAAAATGGAATGTCCCGCGCGGGACAGGCTTAGTCCCGCTTTTCGGGAAATACTCATCCAATATAATCTGGAGCTATCCTGTACAGAGTTCTTCAAATATATTAAAGAAAAAAATTAAATTTTAAAAGAAGTTAAATTTTCAGAGAAATATAATCATTAAAATACGTTTTCTATGGCTATCTATCATCAACATCATTGTAAACTTAGTTTGAAACTCAGATAGAAGCTTTAAGTAGTAAAAATCGATCATTTACTTTTTTTTTATTATTATGTCCCGCTTTCGGCGAAAGAATCCCGTTTTTTTACTCAAAAATTGTCTGAATCCCGCTTTGCCCGAAAAAAATCTGGCAACGCTGACTGATACCTAACTAAAACATAAGTAGTGTTATCGTGTTCTTATTTCGCAATAAGTGATAATAAAAGTGAACTATTCGAAACTCTACAGTTATCTAACATCTAACAGTTCTCATTAGCACTTCACCAACAATACTATGATTCATAAACTACAAAGTTTTGTTTACTTACGCAGAGAGTACCTTTAAGAGCAATAACCTAAATAACTGACCTTTGCCACTACTATTGTAACTCGATCCTAATTGGTCGTGTTTGGCACGAAGCCAATGTTTAGTTGGGTGTGGTGAAAACTGCGTGATTTTACAGACACATTGTGTGGGCAAATAAATAGGTAGTTTAAAAGGTTCGTCATTTTTCAATAGGATTGGAAAACGTAGCTTTGTCTTTGCCGCTCGACTAAGGTTTTCTAATTTTTTTACGACTACTTTTTATGCAAATATACAGGGTGAAATTGATATGATTAGCATCCTTTTAAACTAAGAGTCTACCCATCAAACTGAACAACTTTTACTATGGGAGCAAACCGATCGGAGCAAAAAAAAAATCTGTTGCATACATTTGAGTCGAGCAGGCATTGCAGTTTAGTATGGAACAGCTGATTTTTATTTTGCTCTGATCGGTTTGCTCCCATAGTGAAAGTTTGATGGGTAGACTCTTAGTTTAAAAGGATGCTAATGATATCAATTTCACCCTAGTACCTACTTGTTAACTTTGTTTAAAGTTCTTAAAACTATTAACTAACCGATCATAATCCATTAGTGAGAGTTAGCTAACAATTAGTTTAATGAACAAAACTAGATTTAAAGAATTAAAAACACTTACGCCATTATAATTAATACTTCTATAAATCACAATCAATTAACAAACATCTTTGAAAATCTATTGAGTTGGTACATTATTGAAAAGAGATTTCTTTAACTATTAACGAAGAAACTGAAGATTTATTCTACCTAATAGTTAAATTCTCCAAACTAAAGAATCGGAATGTCCATATTTTAATGTAAATACATTTAGAACAGGCAATAATCGAGAATGACGTGACTTTCTCGATAGAGTTCGACCTAATTTCGAGTTGCAATGATACTAAAAGATTTAAAATGCAGGAAGCTACTGGTGTTTTTATAGCCAGAGCGGGATCACGTGTGTTGTGTAGATAATTTGTTACAATACCACCAGTCTCATACGTAACGCCTGTCTTCAATAAAAGTGGGTTTTTATAGGCCGACCGGATAAGTCAGACCACGCCCGCGGCGTTACAGGAGCGCGGGGGTGGGAGCTACCTATGCAGCCTACACATCACCCTCCCTCTGCCTCCACTCGCATCCCCCGCCTACACCTATGTTATGCTAACGCGTTGGATTATAACTACGATTAAGAATAACTAGATTATAATTATTACCTACACACACATTACACATACCTTACATTTATTACATTTTTTATTATGCATAGTGCGCAAACGGACGCTGCATACAAACGAAGTTTGGAGATATTTTCAATAGTATCCAATTAAAGTCAATAACATTTTAAGAAACAATCTAGAAATTAATCAGTATGTTAGTATGAAATCAGATTTTCTTTAAAATATACAGTTTTAATCATAGAGAATTCACACGCTCCCCCCATGGTTTTAATAATGCTAGGATTATTTTAAGACTTTGACTTACTTACACATACACACATACATGAAACCGTTTTTTAAGTTAATTCATCATGGTATGGCACATTATCACGTTTAACAATAAAAAGAAATCAAATCTAATAAAAACACAAATGAAATAGAGAGTTTAGCACTTTTTCTCATCTATTGTTAAGTCTGTCTCTGTCACACGTTTATTGTTCGTTGACCTATCGTTTACTATTGTTTCTGAACATACTGCAAAAACTATAAAAATGTTAATGTTAGACATTAGTTGAATCTTGTCATAATTGTAAAATACCATACTTATTACTATAATTATTACAACAATAGCAAGGACAAATGCCAAATTAAAATACCATGCTTTACCAACGTATATCGTAGACTTCTCATCCCAAACACCAAATACCGCAGTGTCTCAACTTTTCAAGACGACAATCTTTGACCAGAGTGATAATTATGATATGACATAAGGAACAGAGGTGGTAGCTCACTCAAGGCCTCATAAAAAGGCTGAAAGTCACCCAAAGGGAAATAGAGATGGCTATGCTCGGAGTTTCCCTGCGAGATCGAATCAGAAATGAAGAGATTTGCAGAAGAACCAGAGTAGCCGACATAGCCCAAAGCAGTGTTAAAGTGGCAGTGGGCATGCCAGGCAGTTGCTCTCAGAACCGATGGCCGATGGGGCTGAAGAGTTCTCGAGTGGCGACTGGAAAGTGCAGCGTGTGTAGATCGACCCCCACAAGGCGGACCGACGACCTGGTGAAGGCGGCGGGAACCCGTTGGATGAGGGCAGCGCAGAACCGGTCGTAGTGACGATCATTTGGGGAGGCCTGTCCAGCAGTGGACGTCTATCGGCTGAGAAGATGATGATGAAACGTATCGTAAAATCAACATGACTAAACAAATTGCCAATCACTCCGATATGGGGCATACACACAGACAGACAAACAGAATAGACGACCGAACAATAAAAATAGCTTTAAATTCCTACATACAGGGTGTAACAAAACACCCTAGTAATACTTAAGGGGTTGCTTCAGACCATCAAACTGAACAACTTTCTTTCATACAAAACTGCAGTACCTACCTACCGTTTCGACTCAAATGTATGGATGGGATGGCAGATTTTAAATTTTTTCTCGACGTTGTCAGGATCGTAGCAGGTGGCGTTCCGTTGTCTCTGCCTACCCCAGTGGGAGACAGGCGTGAGAATATGTATGTATGTATGTTCGCGACGTTGGCTCCATAGTGAAAGTTGTTCAGATTGATGGTCTGAAGCAACCCCTTAAGTATTATTAGGGTGTTTTGTTACATCCTGTATAATAAATACTTTAAGAAATTTTAGCCCTTAGTCACCTCGTACGACCGACAGGAAGAAATGGTGAGTATATAAAGGTGTCCAATGAAGTGTAGGTCAATAAATCTTCCACACTATCAGTATAAATGATTTAAAACTAGGTTTATATACTAGCAGCTTCCTCGGTTTAACGATGTTTTAACGACTACTTTATTTTTAGTTTGTTTCCTCCTTAGTTCATTCTGTTTTACCATTGGTTTGTGTTGGTATTGAATAGTGTTACTACTTAGTTAATAAACAAGGATTTTTTAATCAAAAATAAATGTACAAGGATGTACCTAGAAGGAATTCCTGAAAATCAAGACATTATTCGCGATCTTCTTATCGTGTGAGCAAGCCCGGTGTCAGAGTTTTTTCAGACCGCCTAACGGTCTCTGACGTGGTTTTTATGTAACGACTACTACCACCAGAGATAGTAGCCGGGACCAACGGCTTAGCGTGCCATCCGAAGCACAGAATTATCTTTCTTTTCAGACAATCAGGTGATTCAGCCTGCAATGTCTTAACCAACTGGGGAAAAACGCAAAATGTGACTGGGTGGAATCTTAGCAAAAAAGTCAAAACGGTGTATTTTTTATATTGATTTCATTATTCCGTTTGCATATTTACCTAATCTTTCGTCCGATTATTATTTATTATTTATTTTATTATTATACCAGATGATAAGCTATCAAACAAAAAAGTTTCATCAAAATCGGTTCAGTAGTTTTTGCGTAATACTCGAACAAACAAACACCCAAACAAACAAACAAACAGATGGACAAAAAAATCCAAAAATTTGTGATTTGGAATAAGGGACAGGAGTGCGATTTTTGAATCTCATTTGCTGAGTTCAGCAGTTGAAAATGTTAAAATTACTATGGAGATACGCATCTTTCCACTGCTGATTTGACTTTCAAAAATCGCACTCCTGAAGTATGATTTTTGAAAGTCAAATCAGCAGTAGAAAGATGCATATCTCCACAGTAATTTTGACATTTTCAACTGCTGAACTCAGCGAATGAGATTCAAAAATCGCACTCCAGGTAAAAATCATGTCGTAATTTTTTTTTTGTAAATATCTTCAATGTACAGACATATTTCTGTTACCTACAGTTTTATAATAGTTTAGATTAATAAATTAAATTATGTTTTTAAACTTACCATAAATAAACATTACCGTTTGTGGGCCTAAAATAAATTGACTGCTTTGCACAACCCTACCCACTGCTTAATGAAGGAAGCATTACACACGCAGAATTATAATAACACGAAAACATTAGCATGATAAAAACAAAACAGTATTCAAACGCACTTATCACGAAACCTAAACACGTATTACCTAGGTTTTATTCAATTCAAAGGCTACCTTATAAAGAACCTGAATAGGTAGGTACAATGTTGGCCACATTGACGGCGTAAGGTCCAAGTTAGTTCTAAATTCAACTTTAAAACAAAGGGTTAAGGTTCTGAGGTAGTGTAGGTGATTGGGTATTTTATAGTACCGTAAGTGCTTGCCAGCGTCCGTCTGTCTGTTTTGACTGCCTACGTGATTTTTAGAACGTTTGATTTTTTTTGTGGTCGGTCATTCATTTTCATATAAAATCTACATTTGGTTTGTGTAACCATAGTTTCTCGACATGGATTTAGAAAATGATGCCAGTTTCCTGTTTCCCGATACCTAACGGGCAAATTAAAAAAAATCATTACCATAGTTAATTATAAAAACACTTTATACAGGCTGTTAGGGTAAATAGTTGCATTACTTTAAGGGATGATTGTAATGTAGGTACCCATGATAGTGAACAACTTTCTCTAAGAAACCTATAGAAAATTAGCAAAAAACATGTTGGTCTTTCCATACTAAAAGCCATCAGATAATCGAACGATTCATTTGTATGAAAAGATGCATTTATTTTTTTGTGAATATCCAAATGTTCTTTTGAGAAAGTTGTTTAGTATCATGAGTACAATAACACAAAAATAATGGAACTGTCTATCCCAACACAAAAATATCCTGTACCTTTACCTACCTAATACCTTACCGTTTTTTTTTTTCGATTTTAATATTTTTTTCCCATAGTGTTCAGAATAGTTCAGATGTTCAGTTTTATTGGTCTGAAACCTGAAACACCCCCTAAACTCTAAAGTAATAACTCATTTAAGTTGAGATGCAATATATCTAAACTATTATAAAACTGTAACAGAAATGTGTCTGTTCTGTACTCTGTACATTAAAGCTATTTACAAAAAATAAATTCGAACATGGTTTTTACCTGTCCCTGATTCCAAACCACCAATTTTTGGATTTTTTGTCTGTCTGTTTGTTTGGGTGTTTGTTCGAGTATCACGCAAAAACTACTGAACCGATTTAGATGAAACTTGCTCCCATAGTGAAAGTTGTTCAGTTTGATGGGTAGACTCTTAGTTTAAAAGGATGCTAATGATATCAATTTCACCCTGTGGCCTGTATAAGTAGGTAAGTTAAGATGATAGTCCATACGGAAGAGAGCTAGCGCCTCAATACTGAGGCCGCGGTTCGATTCCAGGCCTGTACCACTAAGTTCTTCGGAATTTATGTACGGTTGTATTTATCATTTACTAGCTCGGCGGTGAAGGAAAACATCGTGAGGAAACCTGCATTCCCGAGAATGAAAAGAAAATACCATAAGTTCGGAGGTATGCGTAAATATGGGTGAGCTTGGGGCGAACACAAAAGGATCAGCGCTGGTCTCCGTGTTACAACGACCCATGCTTGCAATAGCCCAACCACAAATAATCAAGAGCCTGTATAAGTAGGTAAGGTTAGAGATATTATTTGTGTTGTTATAATTCTTAGTAGGTAGGTACTAAGTAATTTTATTAATGTTCTTTGTGAGTTACTGTTAACATTTGCTGAACACATGCATCCCAAGATCGTCTGATTGCAGATTTCAAGAACATGATTTCAGTTAAATTATTTTATTTTCAAATACGACTTCCTTTCTGCGAAATGTAGGTACCTACTTATTTTTATTTTTTGTCATTCATGGTTGCAACTTGTAGCTTATATTTAAATTGAATTTTCCTTGTTTAAAAGTTATTAATGGTTTCCATAACTTTTGAGTTTTAAGGGGATATAATTCGGAGCGCGCTCAATATAAACTAAGTCTGGTTATATTTTCAATACTAGGTAACCATCCAATATCTGTGCTTTACATTTTTCAGATGTCCGTTAAAATATAAGTATAGTTTCAAAGTTATCGTGGCTCAAAATATTCCGTAAAATTCTTAAATTAATCCTAGCATCGAAACTATATGTTTTAACGGTAATCTGAGAAATTTAAAGCACAGATATTGGTTTCTAGATCGTATCTACAAATTTTCATTGACTTTAATTGGTTAATATTGAAAATATAACCAGACTTCGTTTGTATTAGATCGTGCTCCTACCGCGTCTATTATAAATTATAACTAACATTATAAATTTGCTTGAAAAGGTATATCAAGCCACGGAAAACAATAGGTTAAGTAGGTAAAACTAAAACAACCATCATGTCTCATTTACTAAGCATTGTTTGTAATTAGGCCTAGCTAATATTATTATTGAATTACTCATCAATTCGTAATAACTATTGTTTTACAAACATATAAAGTAACTAAGCTTTTGCTCTTGGCATTGGCATGGCCCCTGTAGTAATCTTCTCGCTTTCTGGATAAAACTTACCGTGCCTAAACCACAAATGCCCACATACCGTGTACCAATAAGTTTTTCCTCAAACGGTGAAGGAAAACGTCGTGAGAAAACCTGCATACGCTGAAGAAGAAATTCGGAACCCTGCCAGGAGTGACATTTTTGAACATCACATGTTCAAATCAGCAGTAGAAAAATTCATAATCTCTATCCATAGTAATTTCCTAAATAGTGTGAACTGAGAATTTATCTAAAAACAATTGAATGCCAATTTACAACCTATAGAGATCGGAAGTACTACGTACCTACACCTTAACAACATATTCATAAGCCGTATCTCGATATTTGTAACTCAAAATCGAACCAACATTATGAATACAGGGATTAAAATCGGCGCCTTGGAATTGCGATACTAACGATGAACAGAATTTTGATCCTATTTGATCCCGAAATACCGACCGATCCTTGGATATTCTTGGAGTAAAAATAAAAATCACCGAACGAAATGTTAAAATCATTAAAAAAAAAAAATTTGACGGGCAAAGATCGTAGACCATGCAGCCCATTCGACATGATTTATTTATTTTAATATTTCTTCATTTTGTGCGTGATTTTTTAGTTCATTTATTGTTCAAAAATGTTTAAGTAACAAAAGATAAGTACAGAAACAATACTGATTTATACATTTTAATACCTATATAGAATCTCATAGTGGGTCAAAGTTGCAGCCAATTTTACGATAACAAACTATACAAATTAGTAAATATTGATTATCAATTAAGTATTGTATCTACTTCCATATTAGTCATTGTATTTGTTTGCGAACTAATGCGTGGTCTATTTCAAATAATATGTGAATGCTGTTAGATAAAATGTAATGAAATATGATTAGATACAAATTAAAAAGGCATCACCACATTGTGTTATGGTTATTATTATTGATTATACAGGGTGACATTGATATCATTGGCATCCTTTTAAACTAAAAGTCTACCCATCAAACTGAGCAACTTTCACTATGGGAGCAAACCGATCGGAGCAACAAAAAAGTCAGCTGTTCCATACTTAACTGCGGCGCCTACTCGACTCAAATGTATGCAACAGCAGATTTTTTTGTTGCTCCGATCGGTTTGCTCCCATAGTAAAAGTTGTTCAGTTTGATGGGTAGACTCTTAGTTTAAAAGGATGCTAATGATATCAATTTCACCCTGTATATATGATAATCAATGATTTAATGAGGTTGATAGTTTGATGACAGGGAATTTCTAATATTCTGGGGTCAGGTACCTATTCCTTTAAATGGATGGCACTAAAATTTTGAAAAGATAGTGCAACGCGACTGTAGTAGGTAGTCACTCAATTAAAAATTATCTTTTAGTACATTTTGGACATACTTACATCTTGACAATGTCCCGCAATGTTTGACAATGGTGTCGATTCGAACTGTGCCACGACTTAACTTAACTAAATGTATTCCTGTTACTTTCTAAAATAAGATTAAGAAAAGAGACAGAAAACCATCAGCTGACTTTAGTGCTGTCAAAGTGACGTTACACGCCCAAAATATGATGCCATCATAATGTACGCCATCTTATTTAAGGCGTTTTTGGGCGGGCGAGTTAAGTCGTGGCACAGTTCGAATCGACGCCAATGTCCCGCAATGTTTGACAATGTCTTGTAAATATTGTTATTGAGACCTTATAGGTAAAATTATACAATGTCCACCAAACCAAAGTATATATTATATAGACTTATATGATCAAACTAAGACGAAAATGCATTTCGCACAATTTTCACAATCTAATACCGGAAGTATTTTACTAGTTACGGTAAATAAGTAGCTGTTACATTGGTGCCGTGGAACGATCAGTAAATAGAATAAGTATCTATAGCACATTGACATCGGCATCGGTTATCACAATTAGGTCGACGAGAGAGCCATCTGGTCTGAGGGGCGTATGTCGTGCCATGTTACTATTTATCTAGATCTGTTTTATAGTTATTGATTTATTTTCATGTTTATTAAAATATTAGGTTCTTCTAACAAAAACCAATCGATAATCGTCAATCGATATTTATTTAACACTTGAGACAGGCAAAGATCTGTGACCACAATGCCAGGTCAAGTGTAGCCTAATCCAAACTAAGGTTTAAAATCCCTACGAAAACAAGAATTTTAGGAATTTTAAACTTCTTGTACTACGTGCCTGCAACATACGTAGACAAAGACAAACGATAAATAAATAAAACCAAAATTAATACTTCTCAAAAAGATTGTATGTCAAAAAGAAATATAAAACTCTGGCTGAAATTTGTGAAAAAAATTTACGGAATGCCTTTTTCAGTAAAAAAAAAGTTGTATTTATTCTTTTTATGTTTAATGGCTGACAACAATTTTTTTGTCACTTTTCGACCAGACTGTTGAAGACCGTGCGGTATAAAAACTCTTTTTAATCCAAGGAGGTTGTAAAATTTGTTATAATTAGGTACAATGCATTTATTTATATTTATATATCAAGTATTTTTGTACTAATAGACAGATAAATAATTAAAATAAAAACATTTTTTAAAAAGCTGTTGACGTTTATACACGCGGAATCGATTGTATGCCAAACTAAATCATTGCGTGCTGTTTTTTAGCAACGTTTTTGCTAACAATGTTCAACGAAGTGTTTTAACATTGTTTTCTTCTAATCTTAATTTTAAATGAGTTCAAAATGGTCTGTGGCCTTATAATGGGCTTTGTGATGATTTGTAATGACATTGATGGGCTACTGATAATTGTTAATGATTTATTATCACAAGTTGTAAAGAAATTCATTCTTTTTTATGTTAGACGAGATAAGATAAGATTGCAGATTGGTCGTAAATTATATAATACAGTACTTAATTATAGTAAATTAAGAATTTTTAATATTGTTGCTAATATTAAGGGATTCTCTAAATATGGAACTTTTATAAGAATTAAAATCACTCATTGTACTCATAAAACAAATAAATGATCTTGATATCCGAACAATATTTGTACTTAATACGTACGTAAATTTTTGACGTACTTAAAAATGTACATGTACATTTTGAAATTAGCAAAAAAAATTTTTCGACTTTTCATACATTTGAGTCTGGTGGGAGAAAGTTTTTTATGGAACAGCAGATTTTTCGCTTTTCCTGAGTTTAGCTCCATAGTGAAAGTTATTCAGTTTGATGATCTGAATTCACCGTTTCAGTATTTTCCTGGCTGATGATTCTACAATAAAGGACACTGGACAAAAATGTATGGCCACAGGTCCAACAGCCCCTCGCTATGGCACATGAAGGGACAGTTAGAAGATATCCTCACGTACATGGTGTGCAAAGGGCATCAAAATATTTTCGAGAAAAAATTAAGATACAGGGTGTTTTATTTTTACGTGGTCATTTTAGGAAGAAATCATTTGCAATTATGGCCCTAAAGGTTTAATCTGTTTCCGGGTGATCAGACACTTAGCTACAACTACTAAAAGTTATTATTAAGCGTACAACAAACAGTAAGAAGGCCCACGTGTACTGAAAAGGCAATTTCAGGATGGAATAACGTTTTGGGTTTACGAGATGCTAAGGGCTATAGATTATTTTGCATTAATAATAATAAAAAAACAATAATACTTTCCATATGAAACAAGGAATTCAAGCAGCAGATAAAAATTACAGTGAAATGCTAACATTTGTATGAAAAGCCACTAAACAAAACACCGTATTGTATCTTTTTTCTCTCGAAAAGATATTGGTGCCGCATATAAAAAACATTTTATATTAAGCCCCCTTTCAAACGTAGTATACTGTATGCCACTTTGGGACGGCTTGGACCACTTCTGCCCAGTGTCCTTTAATACTTAACCAAACTACTTTACTTAACGCAGATACATAACTAGGTAGGTAATTAAGGTTTCAAATATATAATTAAAAAGTTAAACATTAATTCAACTTCACAATACGGCGTAGCGTGTAATCTGTCAGTTAATTTTAGTTGTTAAAGCCAAGTTGCAATAACAAAACAACTTTAATCTGGGTTATAGTGTCGAAACAGCGCATTTAGGTGGCAATTATCATATTCCAAATTGACTAACCGACCGATTATTTATCGCAATACAGTATTGCATGTTTGAACTTCGGTTTAGCAAATACTGCAGTTTTTTTCAGATACGATCGAAAATATAGCGTGAAAAATTGGTGGTAGGAGGCATTTAGTATTCGATTTATAACAAAAAGCCGGTGTACTTACAGAAGTACCTATATTTATTGTGGTTTATTTGGTATGTCTACCTACCTAGAACCAGAGTAACCGACATTGCCCAATAAATATATGGTAAAAAGTGGAAACGGACGCACATTACTTGCAGAACTGACGGCTGATTGGGCCGAAGAGTTCTCGAGTGCGGTCTACGTAAAATCGCAGAATACACAAACTTTACAAAAACCACGCAAAATTATTTTAATTAGGTATGCAGATAGCCTAACACTCAGTTGCAGAAACGCGCTTTAGAGTTAATCCTCCATTAAATCTCTTGCTAGCTTTAACTACGTCAACAAGACAAAAAGTGACAGCAAGAGATTTAATGGAGGATTAACTTTAATAAGCGTTTCTGCACCTGAGCGTATGAATTATGTAGATTGACCTGATACTTGACTTCCTTATCCCGAAAACAAAACTGATTTCCTGCGAAACCCAACTTAATATGCTGACGGTTTTTTATGAGGATAACCAAACCATCAACCTGAAGAACTTCCTCTGCGGGACCAATGTCGAAATAGCTAAAAAAAAAATCCTGTCCCATACCTAAACTTTGGTCGAAGAGGATTTTGCAGTTTTATATATGGAACATCTGATTTGTTTTCATGATTTCGACCCTGGACCAATACAGGGTGAAGGGTGAAATTAATATCGTTAGCATCCTTCTAAACTAAACAGTTACACGGTAGATATCAATTTCACCCTGTAGAGAAAGTTGTTCTTGTTTATTGCTTGTGATAATCTCCTTAAAACTCGTCAAAGGATATATTTGAAATTGCTTTTCATTTCATTCTATCACTACCTATGATCAATCGAATTTATTGATTTTACATGTATGCCATGTTAGCTTAATAAAATTAAAGATTGAAAAAGTACCACCAAGCACCCAAGCACCAAGCGCCAAGCACCAAGCACCAAGCACCAAGCACCAAGCACCTATGATCACTACATAAAAACAGCAAAATGTTTAGTTCCGAATTTGAAACGATATGTCAGTGTATACTCGAGTTTAACCATAGAGTTTAACTTTTCTGGTTAATCCGATACCAAGAATTTTAACTCAAATAAGTTTTTGAACTCCAGATTTGGATTCCGAGAAGTATTTATACGAATACACGTGTTAATTTCACAATGTAAAACAAAAGATGCGCTTGTTTTAAAGAATGCACCTTTGTTTTATGCAAATATTATTCTTCAGCAAAAACACTGTTGTGTTGTTTAGAGTTTCTGGCCGTATCATCTCTATAGAGAAATACCTTCCGAAGCGGTGGTAGAGCCTCGAAAAATTATACAAAAATGTTATAAATATGTCTTTCTATGTATTTGATTTTTATATTTGTTTTTTATTTACCCACTGTTTCAGAGAAAATCGTTTATGATTATGTATTACAGACGGAAACCACAGGAAACTTAAGTGAATTTTACGTTTTTCGAATTTTGGAAAAAAAAACACAAATAACAATAAAATGTTAAAAACAATAGTAACCTACCTACTTGCAAGTGTTTTATCTAAGCATGTTAAAAAATTTGAGTGCCTCACTCATTCTCGTAGAATGATATTTTCAAAAAAACCTATACTACCTACTTATTTATTTTATCACTAGGTATCGTCAATATTTTTAGCATTTTTTTAAACAAACAATAAAATTGTTGACGTCGTTTTAATATATGTACGATGGTCGATGACTGTACTCGGGGTCCAGTTTGCAGTATTTTCTAATTGTTCAAAGGGGCTTCCCAAAATGATGGGATTCCCCATCTCTAACAAAGTCAACGCAAGTGTATATTTATAAAGCGGAATCTTTAGGAAAAAATTGCGCACATTTTTAGTTTTTTTTTTTAACTAGGATACAATTTTTAATAACATGGTAGACTATGCTACTACTACTAATTTATGTACGATTTGTAACACCACAGGCTTTTCGGTGAAGGAAAACATCGCGCGTTTTGACGTTCGATTAAAAGTTGCTAATTTGACTAATTGTCCCGGACTGTCCGATTATACTTACCAGAAAAATGATGAAACAAAATAAACGAAAGAGATTTTTCGACCGACTCGCCATTTAGAAAACGTTTGGCTGATCCGTACTTTTGTATGGAAGATCCAAACAAACTTCTAGTTTTTCGATCCATGTTCCTTAGGGAAAGTTGTTTAGTTTCCTAATCTGGATATACCCATAAAATGTTAATGGAGTAATTTAAAAAAGTAGTGTACCCACAACAAACGATTCACATAAGCAAATAATATTGATGGTCAGCAAAACAGACACAATGGGATGTAAACTGCTCTTATCCAATAAAATGTGACCTCATTTTGAGTACTATAAGATCAGCCAGTCAATGTTACGATATTTGGAACAAGGTTACGAAAATGGGTCTAGAAATTATTTAAATTGTGTTGTATACAAGAATACACTTGGTATTGACGATTTTTTAACCGTAGGTATTAAAATAAAAAAGGTAAAAATTATGTAAGAAAAGTATCATCACACCAAATAAAGAGATATGGACAATATAATTAAACACGTAACGTAAATATATTAAAAAGAAAAAATCGTTATCTTAATTTAGTTATCGTCACAAAGTCTCGACTACAATAAGATGCCGGAGGATATTCTAAAAACTTGTCCGAGAAAAAGTTCTCTTCTGTAAAATAATGCTTTTTATCATAGACTGGTCTTTAAAATGTTACAGCATTATTTAAATCTATGGTTACAGTAATTCATTCGATTTTTTTTGGTAGTTAGCTGCTTTGTTTTGTTTATAAGATGTGATTTTGTAGAGTTTCATAAGTGCGATTTTTGAAAATCATACGAGCGAATAGGCAGTAGAAAGATGCATAATGTCCATAGTAATTTTGACATTTTCTACTGCCAAGTCGCTCGTATGATTTTCAAAAATCGCACTTCTGGTCGCATCTTCTCTACAACATAACACTCTATCATGAACTCGTTTTAAATCATTTGATAGGAGAGCGGACTGTATAAAATATATTTTAGTTTTATCTTCTTAGTAAAAAAACATTTTAAAATATCGCTATACACACGTTTTTAGTTTTTTTAGCCAGAATACTATTTTTAATAACATGATGAACTATAAAAAGTAATGAAATGTTGATGACGTCACTTGTGGGTATTTAGTTCAATTTTTCATACATCGCGCCCGTTTTGACGTTTGATAAAAAGTTGCTAATTTGACTAAGTGTCCGATCCCCTATTCTATCGATATTATGTCAAATGTATTATTATGTTTTCTAATCGTATTTAGATATTAGTTAAGGTTGTTTTTATTTACAAAGTTATTCTTTGTTAGTATTTTATTACCTTGATCTTAGCTTCAAAACTTACATTGTTGTTATTACATGGTACTAAGTGGTAGTTTTAGTTTTTACAATAACTGTTCTTGGTACATCATCTATTATGTACAGTATTACATAATTACATAAGCAATCATGTGTATCGTTTAATTATTACCAATTAAGTTGAAAGTTAATAAGAAATTGTTATTACTTAACTAGAATTGTATGTTCATTTACATTTTCTTATGGAGGACTGTGATTTTAGTATAAACTTGTTTACTTTGATAAAAAACTGCCTTGTTAGAAACGAATTTAACGCGTTATTGTTCTGGAATATTTTAATAGTTTATTTAAGTTTGTTGTTGATGGGTAAAACCATTATTTTATAAAATATATGTAGTTATATGTGGGTAATAAAGTTATATGTATATACCCAATTACCCAACGAATTAAGTCTGGACTTGTATTGTGGTTACCCGAAAAAGAAATAGAATTATGTATTAATAATTATATACATACGCCGTTATCAAGTCACCAATATTTACTTCTTACAATATTCTAATTCGACCCTTTGGCATCACAGCCCGTTTTCATTACAAACAAGGTTATTGGCTCATAAGTATTGTTAAAGATATATCATTATACGTAAATACTAAAATTTTTGACGTTGTTATCTACATATTCCATTAGGTAATCTTAATTTAGTGCAGAGACTAATTTAACGTTGTCATTAACATTAAACTACATTTTGCTGTATATAGACACAAATGAGACCAATCCCCATTACTGGAACTAAATGACACACTCAATGCACTAATCAATTGTTTACAAAGAATATACAACAAAACAAACTAGCTATATGTCTAACAGGAAACCCGACGTATTTCAAATCGGTCGCAAGAATCTTTGCGTCGACATACCTTATAGAGAATTCAATTAAAAATTCAAGACAGTGATCTAATGATTGAAATATGCCACTTACCTCATCCTCCTCATCATCATTGTAAAACGGATGTAGCAGCAAATTCTTCCAGTAAATAACACTTGAGGGTATCGCGTACGCATCGTTGTCCCTCAGATTAGTGTAAAAAGGACTTTCTCTATCAGAACACGCACTTATAGAACAACTTTCGACTTCAATGCTGCCACAGGAGCAACCTTCATCGGTGTAACTGTATCCGTATTCTATCTCCTCGTAAATGTTCTCGTCTGTCGTGATCGCGTCTCGGACGGGCTCGTAGCCGTCGTCGAGTGGCTTGTCCGGCGTCATGACTGCGACTGGTGTACTCGCCTCACACCTGTCGTGCTCGTGCAACGCGTAAACAGGGTATTGTGTAGGTGAAAAGTCGCTAGCCGTATCAAACGATATGCGCGATATTGTAGCGTGGTGCTGCGATAGAACTTTGCGTAGAATTTCGTCAGAGTTGTGGAAGCCCGTCGAATGGGACCAGACAGCCGCGTAAGCATCTTTCGACTCTACCTCTACGTCACTGCACTCTTTGTAGCTCCAGCATGTGCTTTCAGAATCGCTTTCAGATTCCAATCGTTTCGCTACTTCCATAATAGTAGATTCAGTTTTAAGATCCATGTTATCGTAAATTGAAGATGATGTTGACGGTGTTTTTAATCTAGTCCGTCTTGGAGGCACTGGAGGTCCGTGTCCTTTGTCAAATATAGCGTTAATATCACTTTTCACTTCACTTTTCGGCGTGCTCGTAACGAAAGAAACATCCGATATTGTAGATTCACACTCACTGCATTCTTCTAAACCGTTCTCAAGTTTCACTTCACTTATAACATCTTGTTTGCTTTCCACATCAGTCATACCTTCTAAACATTGGTCAAAAATGTTGAGGATGCTTAGGGAAACTTCTTCTTGTGCCGGGATGAGGTTTCTCTGGTACTCATCAAGCTTGTAGATCTCTTTGCCGAGCTGCGAGAGGATTTCATCGAAGGCGCTGTCGGGAGATGTGCTGGTTTCGCTCTCGGATTCAGGGGACGGAGGCCGGACGGTTATTAGAGGGTCGTATTCTTCGATGGAGGCGCGCAAGTTGTTTAGCCAGGCGATTATCGGCTCTGCGGAGCGTTGCTCGCGGAGTGTGGCCGCCACCGCGTCGGGGAGCCAACTTGCAAGTTGACACGCCATTCTGCACGATAACCGGTGTATGATTCAACACTCGAGTTTCCGCGAAGGGACGACGTTGTTTGACTCCATTCAAGAGTCGCTTTAGTTACACTACGGACAGATTGCAACTGGCGCTAGCGACTCTCGCATGATAGCATTGATAGCAGACGACATTTGCACTCCACTGCGATTGCTTATCGCTAAGTTTCTTCCTAATTATTACGAAAACGTTCAGAGTTAAACTCGCCTGACCTTTGTGATATTTTCGCTCGAATTTTTATCTAAATTGCTAGCACATTTTGAACGCGACGGTTTATTTTTGAGAACGCATTAGCCTACATCACGAAAATTAGCACAGCCCGGAAAAAAGTTAGGAAGAGGAAAATAGGGAAAAAAAGTTTGTTTTGTTTTATGATCTGTTACGTTCCGTTCGCGCGCTTTTCTCCCGATTTTTTTTTAATCGGACGGAAGCGTGCGCTCGCTCCACGTCCACCACGATAGTGGTGCGCCCGCGCAGTCCGGCAGGCCGGCAATTAATTGGATGCGTTCATGAGTCTGTGTTTGTGACCGATATTCTGCGTTATTTCTGTGGTGCGCGGCTCGGCGTGGCGTAACCGCACTAAAAACTAAAAGCAAATGCAATGTGCATTAGATAAATGAAGCAGATCGGCTGAGATGGCTACCTATGTTGCAGTGAGGGTGACCACTTGTTTAGGCTTGCACGGGACTTGTACCTGGAGTTCGATTTTTGAAACTCATTCGTTGAACTCAGCAGTTGAAAATGTCAAAATTACTATGGAGATACGCATCTTTCTACTGCTGATTTGACTTTCAAAAATAGGAGAGCAATTTTTGAAAGTCAAATCAGCAGTTGAAAGATGCTTATCTCCATAGTAATATTGACATTTTCAACAGCTGAGTTCAAAGAATGATATATTTTTATACAAGAGCATGAACTAAGGATGCCCTAATCCTTTAATCAGTTATAATGTATTTAGGCAGTGATAGGATTATATATCCATCTTTACCATGCATGATATACAGGGTGAAATCGAAGATATTCGACAAATTTTGGTGGCGAGTTGTACTCCTGATTTAGATCTTATATTGCAGAGTTTTCTTGAAATCAAAATTATGAAAATAAAAGACATTCTAAGCATGCCAAAACATTCAGAAGGGGTTCATAATAAACGCTCTGTGTCATACACACTTTAAATAAAAAAAATGTTTTTTAAATTAAAATTAAATAATTCCTTAAATAAACATTTTCTCATTCGAACTGTACATTTCCACCGGCCGGCGAGCCCGGTCAACGTCCATCCCCTCGCAGGCGGAGCACCCCCGCACAACTCTAGCGAGCGCATCCCCACCGCTCGGCAAGGTCGCACGCGCCTCAGGCAAACAAAACAAAAACAGTTTCCGTTTGGTCGCGATCTGATTAAGAGGTTACCGCGCTCTGTAATCAATCAGTGCCCGCTTACGTATCGGAACTTGGATTTCAGTGCAGTGTCGTATTAGGTTCAACCTGAATTTGTAAAAAAAAGTCGTACACAAATCTGCAGTTTTTTGGATATGGTGATAATTTATTAGTGAGAAACACGGAGGCTTCGTGAAACGCAAAGACGCTATCGCAAGATGCACCCTGCTTCTCAAGTATCATCCCTTATTTGTGGGGGGAAATTAAAAGATGTGTGTATGAAACTGAATCGACCACAGTGAGTGAACTGAGAGAAAAAAATGTCAGTGCATTTGAGCTGTAAATCACAACCAGCGCCGCCGTGTCGGGCTCAATTTGTGCATACGAAATGGAGGTGGTCACTTTGAACATCTGTTAAAATAAGGTAAGGACATTTCCTTTTAGTACTTAACGGACAATGGTATACCTACCATTGATTCTTATACCATAAAAATATCGTGCTTTAAATGCTTAAATTCGCCAAAACTCAACAGATGGCGCTATTGTTTCGTACCGCTCACTCTCGCTCGCCGCGTATCGGCCTCGCATCTGTACAGTCAGTCACAAATTAAATCAGCCACAATTAATAATTACGATATTTTAAAATCTCGGACGTTATTTAATTTGGTCTAAATCTATTTTTAAAACCAGCCATATCTCGAGTATAACACTCTCTTAAATTTTGTCGATTGATTTCAATTTCACCCTGTAGTTCTTTGTAGGAGCATACCTACATGATTCGATGTATTAGGTAATGTATACGTAGGTGAGATATATTTAAAGTACAATCTTGCATTTCTTATGTAAAGCTGAAATGAATACGGATTACAAAATTTGTAATACCTGTAATATTTAATATTACAATAAAGGCAGGCCATATTTTGTTTTGTAAAATATGATATTTTTATCGGACATTTTTCAGAATCCGAATCTAAATAGAGAATTATGGTGACCCTATTTGCAGCGTCTTGCAGATTGAGTCCGACGCTCGTTACCAAGACGCGGGCTGCTTTACCTTACATATTAAATTAATACACTCACGACCATAATCCCTTTCGGGGTGGTAACTAAATACCTAATGATAATTGCACTTTCATAGAGTGCAGTTGTAGCGATAGGAAGGCAAATATTCGAATTCTTTACATAAATTATTGGCACCTAGAGGAATTTGTCGACTTATGAAATCTTTGGAGGTACCTATGATCTTTTATTTTTTTATTTTGTCATTGTAAATTCGCAATTAGTGTAATTGTAATAAAATAAGTAGTAAGAATATTTTGTTTTTAACCTATGGCCAAGCAGGTCATAAGCTTCTAGGTATGGTTAAGGGTGTCATAGGTACTCAAATTGTCTCAAATCTTATTGATTTTAACTGGTGATTCAAAATAGGTATATAATATAGGATAATTTTCCTATTTGATGTACTAAGTACCTACTTAAAATACGTAAATTTATTCCCGGAATGATGAATAATTCTGTGTAATGATTAAAGAATAATGATTTAGGGGAAATAAGTAGAAATAATTTGTGGTAAGTAGATAAGTGTAGAGTTTCCTAGAGTAAAACACAAATAAATTAAATAGTAAATATACTCATTTTGTTAATATACGAGTAAAGCAATTGACTCTACATTGCAAATTTTTTTCTGTTACAGTGAGTAACAGGAAAATGACCACAAATCGCACTTTGTTAGGTGAATAACAAGTCCACACATACACAAACAACCCCCCCCCCCCCCCACACACACACACACACACACACACACATACACATTATATACAGGATGTCCCAAAACTCAATTTGTGCAAATGATAAAATGAGGTCGAAAAGGTAAATTGATGAGTTATCAGAAATATTGTACGTTACTTGCTCATACACGCCTTTAGGGGCCGATTTTCAAAAATATTTTCTTAGTACACCCCTACATCCTCCATATCTAACAGAATTATAATATTCCAAGTTTCATGTTTCTATCTTCAGTGGTTCAGGCTGTACGTTGTCTATCAGTCAGTCAGTCAGGGAATTGTTTCATAATTCTTAAGATATTGTAAGTAATTAATTAAATATCCGTTAGGCCAATGTTCGCTTTGCTTTAATATGCCTATTTCTTGTGAATTGGCACAATTTAACCCCTTGCATCACATCTCCTTTCATCTTGACCTACAATACACTTCCGCAAAGTTCCCGCAACCTATATTTCCCAAACATCTAACGTTGCGGACCGCGGGCCGCGGTTTTTAACTCCATCAAATGAATGAATAACGCAAACTGAAATTACAAAGATCTATCATTCATTCAATATGAACATTGATTTCGTAACTTTGAAATCAACTTCTAGTCCAATTGCTTTAAATGTTACTTTTGCTTGTAGTTTTTATGCGACTTGGGATGTTTTGATTTTTGGAGGATTTTTAAAGACCACTGTCTTTGGGGTGTATTTTTGAGAAGCTTCATGGCATAACTCTTATTTTTAACTGAGTAAGTTTTAAAATGGGTTGTTTCTAGTGACTTTGTACATAGCATAGGTTGGTTAAGTTCGCATATGTATGTAAATGGTATGAAGATGTTAATGGCAACAGAAAATATCTTGTTAGGTATTTACTATGTAGGTACCATAATCGTGTATCTAATCTAAACTATTATAAAACTTGTAACAGAAGTGTGTCTGTACATTGAAGATATTAACAAAAAAAAAGTTACGATGTGGTTTTTAGGTGTCCTGGATTCCAAATCACCAATTTTAGGATTTTTTGTTCGTCTGTTAGTTTGTTCGTTTGTGTGTTTGTTTGTTTGAACGAGCATCACTCAAAAACTACTGAACCGATTTTGATGAAACTTTTTTTATTTGATAGGTTATGAACTGACTTAAAATCTGGTATATAGGGTCCTTCTTAATATGCTGACAATTATTTAAAGGGATGATCAGACCATCAAACTGAACAACTTTCTCTATGGGACCAACATTGAAATCGTGAAAAAAAAAATCAGCTGTCCCATACATTTTGCTCAAGTGAGTTTGCAGTTTTGTATGGGCGAGCTGGATGTTGGTCCCAAAGAGAAAGTTGTTCAGTACATCCCCTTAGAAAAGTGTCAGCATATTAAGAAGGACCCTGCATAATTTGTGCGGACGAAGTCGCGGGTTAACTCTATTGATTATAAGTGTTAACTTTTTTGTTATTTAGGTAGCTATACCTATTTTATATTTTATGACTCTCCCTTCTATTTCTCATTCCAAAATAGTCCCACCACTATTTTTTTTATTAATAAAACAATTTTAAGGGTGTACCTATTCAAATAATGAAACTAAACAACTTTCCCTAAGGAACATGATGGGTCGAAAAACAAGAATGTTGGACCTTCCATACAAAAGTGCGTATCAGCGGAGTCCAAACATTTTTCTCGTTTTTCGATCCAAATCCACTCTCCGAATTGAGAATCCTCCTCCTTTTTTGAAGTCGGTTAAAAAATAAGCTTCTTCTTCATATCGTGTGGGCAGAGCCCTGGTGTCAGAGTTTTTTCAAACCGCCTTACGGCCTCTGACGTCGGTTTTTATATAACGACTACTACAACCAGAGATAGTAGCCGGGACCCACGACTTAACGTGCCATCCGAAACACGGAATCATCTTTCTTTTCAGACAAAAAATAGGCTGTACACTGTATAGTTGATTGTTTATCTAAAACGTTTATAAACACCCCAAAGCCGACAATGGAACAAAGCGATAGACAACAGATGTCCGTACAGTCATCGTTACCAATTCAGACAATTTAGATACTAATAATTACTAATTGCTACCAATGTGCCTCAATTAAATGCCACTTGTCGTTTTATTCGCTCGCACTCGTGACCTGGCGTATTGGTTTGTCTCTGTTATCTCTGTACGATAAAGTTTTGTATTTTTTAGTGTTCTTAATTCAAGATAACGTGTTTTGGGTTCCTTACCCAACGGGTGAGTGAAAACGGGACCCTATTACAAAGCCTACGTTGTACTGTCCTTCCGTCCGTCCGTACTAGCTTCAGAGGGTTGAAAGAATGTGCGTTATTATTGGCTATCAAATAATGATAAAAAGTTTATTAAAATGAAGTGGGGTTTCCATACAAGAAACTACATTTTTGAACGTTTCTTTGTTTTTAATTACTCTATCGTAAAAACGGTAAATACATAGGTACAAAAGCGTCAAACTTGAACTGTATAGGTACTCTATAAAAAAACAAATATATATAACAAACGGTCAACTGTGTGGTGTGTGTGTATCGGGCTCGCGCTAAGCGTCCTTAAATTTTTTTGGTAATAATGTATGATGGTATCATGGTACGGAACCCTCCGTGCGTGCGACCGGTGTGAAGTTAGCGGCCAAAAAGTTATCGGCCACTATTATCCGACAAAATAAAAAGTCGTCAAAAAAAATAGTCCAAATAAGAACCCAATAGCCGGGAAAATGATACAAACGAGAAATATAGACAGCAACAACATCAAAAATGTGATAAATAAAAAATAAAAAATAATTTGTGAAAACGTGAAAATTTAATATTAAAAGTTCAAGGTGAGAGTTGGGTGAAATGCAGAATAGATGTACCGTAACGAAATCGTTATTAAACTGAGATTGTAATGAAACTGATAAATTGTTACGAAACTGATAAGGTAATGGTGAGATCACATAAGCATTAAAATAAATAAAATATTTATGGCATAAATCAACTTTATTAATTAACTTACATCTACAACGTGTTAATGAATTAACGCAAAACTAGAAAGTAGTTTGTTTAGAATCGAGAGCAGAATCGAATTATCATGGTTTCAACATAGGTAATTTTTTTCAAAATGTTAAATAATTTGTTTGCAAAATTTAAAATTTTCTGAACCCGATGTCAACCCACCGCACGGGCACACTCACCCTTCTTACTACCAAAACAAGATTATTAAAATGTATACATGAGTACGTTAGCGCTTTCTTTTAGTGCTGAAATGATAGCAAATCATTTTTGCCTCGAAACTTAAAATGCGAATAACTTTAAATTGTAACTATCAAAATAATGAAATTATTGTTTCAATCTAATTATTTTGTTATAAATCAGTTGGGGTGTATGAGGTTTTGCGCTAATTCATTAACACGTTGTATATTTTTGTACTAATTGCAAAAACCTTGTCAAAAATCAATCTTATCTGCAAACAATCATGCCGCCAGCAAGAAAGACGACATCGCTCCAGCCAGGGAGAAGATGCTGCCAGCCAGGAGAAGACGCCGCTATTTAGTTTGTGTTATGTTTAATAATCTCATTATATTTTATAAAATTATTTTCATAGAACATTAAAATATATTTCTTAGTTTCTAGTATTAAATTAATTAATACATATTATTTACTATTTTGGATATTACTTGATGTCTAATGTTAAAAAAAACAGTATTATGTCACAAACTCATATGAACGAGACCTTAGTGTAACGAAACTGAGAGCTCAGTTTCGTTGAGTAACGAAACGTTACGAAACTGATAAAATAAACTGAGAAATCCTAACTTCAAAAATATTTGCTACCAAAATCGCTATTGGTTTGACAATAACTTATATCCCAGCGGTAATTATATCTCTTACGCAAGAAAAATCAGCAAATAACTGACAAATTACACTTACCGGAAATAGGAAAATCGCGTTATTAACCCTGATATTGATATTTAACAAAATGCGTGTCATACACCAACCTCGAACTGCGAAGCAAAATACGGCCATCTTAATGTCAATATTTTGACGTAAGTTGAGAAAATGATGCCATTTTATAAAAATACAATCGAATGGTAGAATTGTTGTTGTAATTGTGCCCAAAATGTCGTTACTAACCCTGAGTTACGAAATTAACAAAAATGGAGACAAACATTTAATACGCTAATCTTATGACTAAATCGTTTCCTTTTAATTCCAACCTATTTCAATCTGACAATTTAGATATTAAGTGGTCATTTTAACCAAAAAAAAGTTAAATTAAACTAAGAAAAAATTATTTCCTAATATACAAAATTGACAAGGTGGTGGAGAGACATATAAAATTTGTATGAAAGTTATATTAGTATTAAATTTTAAAAATATAATAATTCGTGCCTCATTGCGCGCATCAAAAAAATAAAAAATGGGCTTAATTGGGAAATAAATACACTGCTCAGAATAATGGAAATAATTTTAATCAAGGAAAGAGAAAAGACGGTATCTTATTTTAAACTTACGAGACAACTTAAATTGTATCTATGTACATCCGTTCTGCATTTCACCCAGTTGAAGTCTGCTCTGAGCTAGTATAGCTAATAGTATGCACAAATATGTAGTCTTTCAGGAAAACATAGCGACATGGAAAACCCTGGCCACAAAAGTATCGTAATCAGCCAGTTACCAAGGCACTTAGGTTTTTAATGTAGGAACATTTTCAAAAAATTAGTTCAAGGTGACGGTTCAAGTCTGCTCTGATCATCCTATGCTATTATTATGCGCAATGAAGTAGACTTTCAGGAAAACATAGCGGCATTTACTATCCTGGCAATATAAGTATCGTAATCAGCCAGTAACCAAGGTACTTAAGTTTTTTCAGTAGGAACATTATTTTTCATAAATTAAGTTCAAGGTGAGGGTTCAAGTCTACTCAAATAAAATCTTGCTATTATTATGCGCAATGAAGTAGACTTTCAGGGAAACATAGCGGCATTTACTATCCTGACGATATAAGTATCGTAATCAGCCAGTAACCAAGGCACTGAGGTTTTTTCAGTAAGAAAATTTTCAAAAATTTAGTTCAAGGTGAGGGTTCAAGTCTGGTCTGTTGAAATTTAGCTTTCATTGTGCAAAAGAATGTATTCTTTCCGGTAAACATAGCGGAATTTACTATCCTGACGATATAAGTATCGTAATCAGCCAGTAACCAAGACACTTAAGTTTTTTCAGTAAGAAAATTTTCAAAAATTTAGTTCAAGGTGAGGGTTCAAGTCTGCTCTGATGAAATTTAGCTTTTATTGTGCAAAAGAATGTATTCTTTCAGAAAAACATAGCGCCATGGACTATCCTGGCGATATAAGTATCGTAATCAGCCAGTAACCAAGGTACTTAAGTTTTTTCAGTAGGAACATTATTTTTCATAAATTAAGTTCAAGGTGAGGGTTCAAGTCTGCTCTGATTACCTTATGCTATTATTATGCGCAATAAAGTAGACTTTCAGAAAAACATAGCGGCATTTACTATCCTGACGATATAAGTATCGTAATCAGCCAGAAACCAAGGTACTTAGGTTTTTTCAGTAGTAACATTATTTTTCATAAATTAAGTTCAAGGTGAGGGTTCAAGTCTGCTCTAATAAAATCTTGCTATTATTATGCGCAATGAAGTAGACTTTCAGAGAAACGTAGCGCCATGGACTATCCTGACGATATGAGTATCGTAATCAGCCAGTAACCAAGGCACTTAGGTTTTTTCAGTAAGAAAATTTTCAAAAATTTAGTTCAAGGTGAGGGTTCAAGTCTGCTCTGATTAAATTTAGCTTTTATTGTGCAAAAGAATGTATCTGTCAGAAAAACATAGCGGCATGGACTATCCTGGCGAAATAAGCATCACCTTCAGCCATTAATATAGGTTGTTAGGTTTTTTCAGTAGGATCATTTTCAAAAATTTAGTTCAAGGTGAGGGTTCAAGTCTGCTCTGAACATTTTATGCTATTATTATGCGCAATAAAGTAGACTTTCAGGAAAATATAGCGGCATTTACTATTCTGGCGATATAAGTATCGTAACCAGCAAGTAACCAAGGTACTTAAGTTTGTTCAGTAGGAACATAATTTTTCATAAATTAAGTTCAAGGTGAGGGTTCAAGTCTGCTCTAATAAAAATCTTGCTATAATTATGCGCAATGAAGTAGACTTTCAGGGAAACATAGCGCCATGGACTATCCTGACGATATAATTATCGTAATCAGCCAGTAACCAAGGCACTTAGGTTTTTTCAGTCAGAAAATTTTCTAAAATTTAGTTCAAGGTGAGGGTTCAAGTCTGCTCTGATTAGATTTAGCTTTTATTGTGCAAAAGACTGTATTCTTTCAGAAAAACATAGCGGCATGAACTATCCTGGCGATATAAGTATCCTAATAAGCCAATAACGAAGGTACTTAGGTTTTTGCAGTATGAACATTTTCAAAAATTTAGTTCAAGGTGAGGGTTCAAGTCTGCTCTGATGAAATTTAGCTTTTATTGTGCAAAAGAATGTATTCTTTCAGGGAAACATAGCGGCATTTACTATCCTGGCGATAAAAGTATCGTAATCAGCCAGTAACCAAGGTACTTAAGTTTTTTCAGTAGGAACATTATTTTTCATAAATTAAGTTCAAGGTGAGGGTTCAAGTCTGCTCTAATAAAATCTTGCTATTATTATGCGCAATGAAGTAGACTTTCAGAAAAACATAGCGGCATTTACTATCCTGACGATATAAGTATCGTAATCAGCCAGAAACTAAGGTACTTAGGTTTTTTCAGTAGTAACATTATTTTTCATAAATTAAGTTCAAGGTGAGGGTTCAAGTCTGCTCTAATAAAATCTTGCTATTATTATGGGCAATGAAGTAGACTTTCAGAAAAACATAGCGCCATGGACTATCCTGACGATATAAGTATCGTAATCAGCCAGTAACCAAGGCACTTAGGTTTTTTCAGTAAGAAAATTTTCAAAAATTTTGTTCAAGGTGAGGGTTCAAGTCTGCTGTGATGAAATTTAGCTTTTATTGTGCAGAAGAATGTATTCTTTCAGGGAAACATAGCGCCATGGACTATCCTGGCGAAATAAGCATTACCATCAGCCATTAATATAGGTAGTTATATATTTTCAGTAGGATCATTTTCAAAAATTTAGTTCAAGTTGAGGGTTCAAGTCTGCTCTGAACATTTTATGCTATTATTATGCGCAATGAAGTAGAATTTTAGGAAAACATAGCGGCATTTACTATCCTGGCGATATAAGTATCGTAATCAGCAAGTAACCAAGGTACTTAAGTTTTTTCAGTAGGAACATAATTTTTCATAAATTAAGATCAAGATGAGGGTTCAAGTCTGCTCTAATAAAATCTTGCTATTATTATGTGTAATGAAGTAAACTTTCTGGGAAACATAGCGCCATGGACTATCCTGACGATATAAGTATCGTAATCAGCCAGTAACCAAGGTACTTAGGTTTTTTCAGTCAGAAAATTTTCAAAAATTTAGTTCAAGGTGAGGGTTCAAGTCTGCTCTGATGAAATTTAGCTTTTATTGTGCAAAAGAATGTATTCTTTCAGTGAAACATAGCGGCATGGACTATCCTGGCGAAATAAGCATCACCATCAGCCATTAATATAGGAAGATATATTTTTTCAGTAGGAAAATTTTCAAAAATTTAGTTCAATGTGAGGGTTCAAGTCTGCTCAAATAAAATCTTGCTATTATTATGCGCAATGAAGTAGACTTTCAGGGAAACATAGCGGCATTTACTATCCTGGCGATATAAGTATCGTAATCAGCAAGTAACCAAGGTACTTAAGTTTTTTCAGTAGGAACATAATTTTTCATAAATTAAGATCAAGGTGAGGGTTCAAGTCTGCTCTAATAAAATCTTGCTATTATTATGTGTAATGAAGTAAACTTTCAGGGAAACATAGCGCCATGGACTATCCTGACGATATAAGTATCGTAATCAGCCAGTAACCAAGGTACTTAGGTTTTTTCAGTCAGAAAATTTTCAAAAATTTAGTTCAAGGTGAGGGTTCAAGTCTGCTCTGATGAAATTTAGCTTTTATTGTGCAAAAGAATGTATTCTTTCAGTGAAACATAGCGGCATGGACTATCCTGGCGAAATAAGCATCACCATCAGCCATTAATATAGGAAGATATATTTTTTCAGTAGGAACATTTTCAAAAATTTAGTTCAATGTGAGGGTTCAAGTCTGCTCAAATAAAATCTTGCTATTATTATGCGCAATGAAGTAGACTTTCAGGGAAACATAGCGGCATTTACTATCCTGACGATATAAGTATCGTAATCAGCCAGAAACCAAGGTACTTAGGTTTTTTCAGTAGTAACATTATTTTTCATAAATTAAGTTCAAGGTGAGGGTTCAAGTCTGCTCTAATAAAATCTTGCTATTATTATGCGCAATGAAGTAGACTTTCAGGGAAACATAGCGGCATTTACTATCCTGACGATATAAGTATCGTAATCAGCCAGTAAAAAAGGCACTGAGGTTTTTTCAGTAAGAAAATTTTCAAAAATTTAGTTCAAGGTGAGGGTTCAAGTCTGCTCTGTTGAAATTTAGCTTTCATTGTGCAAAAGAATGTATTCTTTCCGGTAAACATAGCGGAATTTACTATCCTGACGATATAAGTATCGTAATCAGCCAGTAACCAAGACACTTAAGTTTTTTCAGTAAGAAAATTTTCAAAAATTTAGTTCAAGGTGAGGGTTCAAGTCTGCTCTGATGAAATTTAGCTTTTATTGTGCAAAAGAATGCATTCTTTCAGAAAAACATAGCGCCATGGACTATCCTGGCGATATAAGTATCGTAATCAGCCAGTAACCAAGGTACTTAAGTTTTTTCAGTAGGAACATTATTTTTCATAAATTAAGTTCAAGGTGAGGGTTCAAGTCTGCTCTGATTACCTTATGCTATTATTATGCGCAATGAAGTAGACTTTCAGAAACACATAGCGGCATTTACTATTCTGGCGATATAAGTATCGTAACCAGCAAGTAACCAAGGTACTTAAGTTTGTTCAGTAGGAACATAATTTTTCATAAATTAAGTTCAAGGTGAGGGTTCAAGTCTGCTCTAATAAAATCTTGCTATTATTATGCGCAATGAAGTAGACTTTCAGGGAAACATAGCGCCATGGACTATCCTGACGATATAAGTATCGTAATCAGCCAGTAACCAAGGCACTTAGGTTTTTTCAGTCAGAAAATTTTCTAAAATTTAGTTCAAGGTGAGGGTTCAAGTCTGCTCTGATTAAATTTAGCTTTTATTGTGCAAAAGACTGTATTCTTTCAGAAAAACATAGCGGCATGAACTATCCTGGCGATATAAGTATCCTAATAAGCCAATAACGAAGGTACTTAGGTTTTTGCAGTATGAACATTTTCAAAAATTTAGTTCAAGGTGAGGGTTCAAGTCTGCTCTGATGAAATTTAGCTTTTATTGTGCAAAAAAATGGATTCTTTCAGGGAAAAATAGCGGCATGGACTATCCTGGCGATATAAGTATCGTAATCAGCCAGTAACCAAGTTACTTAGGTTTTTTCAGTAGTAACATTATTTTTCATAAATTAAGTTCAAGGTGAGGGTTCAAGTCTGCTCTAATAAAATCTTGCTATTATTATGCGCAATGAAGTAGACTTTCAGAGAAACGTAGCGCCATGGACTATCCTGACGATATGAGTATCGTAATCAGCCAGTAACCAAGGCACTTAGGTTTTTTCAGTAAGAAAATTTTCAAAAATTTAGTTCAAGGTGAGGGTTCAAGTCTGCTCTGATTAAATTTAGCTTTTATTGTGCAAAAGAATGTATCTGTCAGAAAAACATAGCGGCATGGACTATCCTGGCGAAATAAGCATCACCTTCAGCCATTAATATAGGTTGTTAGGTTTTTTCAGTAGGATCATTTTCAAAAATTTAGTTCAAGGTGAGGGTTCAAGTCTGCTCTGAACATTTTATGCTATTATTATGCGCAATAAAGTAGACTTTCAGGAAAATATAGCGGCATTTACTATCCTGGCGATATAAGTATCGTAACCAGCAAGTAACCAAGGTACTTAAGTTTGTTCAGTAGGAACATAATTTTTCATAAATTAAGTTCAAGGTGAGGGTTCAAGTCTGCTCTAATAAAAATCTTGCTATAATTATGCGCAATGAAGTAGACTTTCAGGGAAACATAGCGCCATGGACTATCCTGACGATATAATTATCGTAATCAGCCAGTAACCAAGGCACTTAGGTTTTTTCAGTCAGAAAATTTTCTAAAATTTAGTTCAAGGTGAGGGTTCAAGTCTGCTCTGATTAGATTTAGCTTTTATTGTGCAAAAGACTGTATTCTTTCAGAAAAACATAGCGGCATGAACTATCCTGGCGATATAAGTATCCTAATAAGCCAATAACGAAGGTACTTAGGTTTTTGCAGTATGAACATTTTCAAAAATTTAGTTCAAGGTGAGGGTTCAAGTCTGCTCTGATGAAATTTAGCTTTTATTGTGCAAAAGAATGTATTCTTTCAGGGAAACATAGCGGCATTTACTATCCTGGCGATAAAAGTATCGTAATCAGCCAGTAACCAAGGTACTTAAGTTTTTTCAGTAGGAACATTATTTTTCATAAATTAAGTTCAAGGTGAGGGTTCAAGTCTGCTCTAATAAAATCTTGCTATTATTATGCGCAATGAAGTAGACTTTCAGAAAAACATAGCGGCATTTACTATCCTGACGATATAAGTATCGTAATCAGCCAGAAACTAAGGTACTTAGGTTTTTTCAGTAGTAACATTATTTTTCATAAATTAAGTTCAAGGTGAGGGTTCAAGTCTGCTCTAATAAAATCTTGCTATTATTATGGGCAATGAAGTAGACTTTCAGAAAAACATAGCGCCATGGACTATCCTGACGATATAAGTATCGTAATCAGCCAGTAACCAAGGCACTTAGGTTTTTTCAGTAAGAAAATTTTCAAAAATTTTGTTCAAGGTGAGGGTTCAAGTCTGCTGTGATGAAATTTAGCTTTTATTGTGCAGAAGAATGTATTCTTTCAGGGAAACATAGCGCCATGGACTATCCTGGCGAAATAAGCATCAACATCAGCCATTAATATAGGTAGTTATATATTTTCAGTAGGATCATTTTCAAAAATTTAGTTCAAGTTGAGGGTTCAAGTCTGCTCTGAACATTTTATGCTATTATTATGCGCAATGAAGTAGAATTTTAGGAAAACATAGCGGCATTTACTATCCTGGCGATATAAGTATCGTAATCAGCAAGTAACCAAGGTACTTAAGTTTTTTCAGTAGGAACATAATTTTTCATAAATTAAGATCAAGATGAGGGTTCAAGTCTGCTCTAATAAAATCTTGCTATTATTATGTGTAATGAAGTAAACTTTCAGGGAAACATAGCGCCATGGACTATCCTGACGATATAAGTATCGTAATCAGCCAGTAACCAAGGTACTTAGGTTTTTTCAGTCAGAAAATTTTCAAAAATTTAGTTCAAGGTGAGGGTTCAAGTCTGCTCTGATGAAATTTAGCTTTTATTGTGCAAAAGAATGTATTCTTTCAGTGAAACATAGCGGCATGGACTATCCTGGCGAAATAAGCATCACCATCAGCCATTAATATAGGAAGATATATTTTTTCAGTAGGAACATTTTCAAAAATTTAGTTCAATGTGAGGGTTCAAGTCTGCTCAAATAAAATCTTGCTATTATTATGCGCAATGAAGTAGACTTTCAGGGAAACATAGCGGCATTTACTATCCTGACGATATAAGTATCGTAATCAGCAAGTAACCAAGGTACTTAGGTTTTTTTAGTAGTAACATTATTTTTCATAAATTAAGTTCAAGGTGAGGGTTCAAGTCTGCTCTAATAAAATCTTGCTATTATTATGCGCAATGAAGTAGACTTTCAGGGAAACATAGCGGCATTTACTATCCTGACGATATAAGTATCGTAATCAGCCAGTAAAAAAGGCACTGAGGTTTTTTCAGTAAGAAAATTTTCAAAAATTTAGTTCAAGGTGAGGGTTCAAGTCTGCTCTGTTGAAATTTAGCTTTCATTGTGCAAAAGAATGTATTCTTTCCGGTAAACATAGCGGAATTTACTATCCTGACGATATAAGTATCGTAATCAGCCAGTAACCAAGACACTTAAGTTTTTTCAGTAAGAAAATTATCAAAAATTTAGTTCAAGGTGAGGGTTCAAGTCTGCTCTGATGAAATTTAGCTTTTATTGTGCAAAAGAATGCATTCTTTCAGAAAAACATAGCGCCATGGACTATCCTGGCGATATAAGTATCGTAATCAGCCAGTAACCAAGGTACTTAAGTTTTTTCAGTAGGAACATAATTTTTCATAAATTAAGTTCAAGGTGAGGGTTCAAGTCTGCTCTAATAAAATCTTGCTATTATTATGCGCAATGAAGTAGACTTTCAGGGAAACATAGCGCCATGGACTATCCTGACGATATAAGTATCGTAATCAGCCAGTAACCAAGGCACTTAGGTTTTTTCAGTCAGAAAATTTTCTAAAATTTAGTTCAAGGTGAGGGTTCAAGTCTGCTCTGATTAAATTTAGCTTTTATTGTGCAAAAGACTGTATTCTTTCAGAAAAACATAGCGGCATGAACTATCCTGGCGATATAAGTATCCTAATAAGCCAATAACGAAGGTACTTAGGTTTTTGCAGTATGAACATTTTCAAAAATTTAGTTCAAGGTGAGGGTTCAAGTCTGCTCTGATGAAATTTAGCTTTTATTGTGCAAAAAAATGGATTCTTTCAGGGAAAAATAGCGGCATGGACTATCCTGGCGATATAAGTATCGTAATCAGCCAGTAACCAAGTTACTTAAGTTTTTTCAGTAGGAACATTATTTTTATAAATTAAGTTCAAGGTGAGGGTTCAAGTCTGCTCTGATCACCTTTTGCGATTATTATGCGCAATGAAGAACACTTTCAGAAAAACATAGCGGCATTTACTATCCTGACGATATAAGTATCGTAATCAGCCAGAAACCAAGGTACTTAGGTTTTTTCAGTAGTAACATTATTTTTCATAAATTAAGTTCAAGGTGAGGGTTCAAGTCTGCTCTAATAAAATCTTTCTATTATTATGCGCAATGAAGTAGACTTTCAGAGAAACATAGCGCCATGGACTATCCTGACGATATAAGTATCGTAATCAGCCAGTAACCAAGGCACTTAGGTTTTTACAGTAAGAAAATTTTCAAAAATTTAGTTCAAGGTGAGGGTTCAAGTCTGCTCTGATGAAATTTAGCTTTTATTGTGCAGAAGAATGTATTCTTTCAGGGAAACATAGCGGTATGGACTATCCTGGCGAAATAAGCATCACCTTCAGCCATTAATATAGGTTGTTAGGTTTTTTCAGTAGGATCATTTTCAAAAATTTAGTTCAAGGTGAGGGTTCAAGTCTGCTCTTATGAAATTTAGCTTTTGTTGTGCAAAAAAATGGATTCTTTCAGGGAAAAATAGCGGCATGGACTATCCTGGCGATAAAAGTATCGTAATCAGCCAGTAACCAAGTTACTTAAGTTTTTTCAGTAGGAACATTATTTTTCATAAATTAAGTTCAAGGTGAGGGTTCAAGTCTGCTCTGATTACCTTATGCTATTATTATGCGCAATGAAGTATACTTTCAGAAAAACATAGCGGCATTTACTATCCTGACGATATAAGTATCGTAATCAGCCAGAAACCAAGGTACTTAGGTTTTTTCAGTAGTAACATTATTTTTCATAAATTAAGTTCAAGGTGAGGGTTCAAGTCTGCTCTAATAAAATCTTGCTATTATTATGCGCAATGAAGTAGACTTTCAGAGAAACATAGCGCCATGGACTATCCTGACGATATAAGTATCGTAATCAGCCAGTAACCAAGGCACTTAGGTTTTTTCATTAAGAAAATTTTCAAAAATTTTGTTCAAGGTGAGGGTTCAAGTCTGCTCTGATTAAATTTAGCTTTTATTGTGCAAAAGAATGTATTCTGTCAGAAAAACATAGCGGCATGGACTATCCTGGCGAAATAAGCATCACCTTCAGCCATTAATATAGGTTGTTAGGTTTTTTCAGTAGGATCATTTTCAAAAATTTAGTTCAAGGTGAGGGTTCAAGTCTGCTCTGATTAAATTTAGCTTTTATTGTGCAAAAGACTGTATTCTGTCAGAAAAACATAGCGGCATGGACTATCCTGGCGATATAAGTATCCTAATAAGCCAATAACGAAGGTACTTAGGTTTTTGCAGTATGAACATTTTCAAAAATTTAGTTCAAGGTGAGGGTTCAAGTCTGCTCTGATTAAATTTAGCTTTTATTGTGCAAAAGAATGTATTCTGTCAGAAAAACATAGCGGCATGGACTATCCTGGCGAAATAAGCATCACCTTCAGCCATTAATATAGGTTGTTAGGTTTTATCAGTAGGATCATTTTCAAAAATTTAGTTCAAGGTGAGGGTTCAAGTCTGCTCTGAACATTTTATGCTATTATTATGCGCAATAAAGTAGACTTTCAGGAAAATATAGCGGCATTTACTATTCTGGCGATATAAGTATCGTAACCAGCAAGTAACCAAGGTACTTAAGTTTGTTCAGTAGGAACATAATTTTTCATAAATTAAGTTCAAGGTGAGGGTTCAAGTCTGCTCTAATAAAATCTTGCTATTATTATGCGCAATGAAGTAGACTTTCAGGGAAACATAGCGCCATGGACTATCCTGACGATATAAGTATCGTAATCAGCCAGTAACCAAGGCACTTAGGTTTTTTCAGTCAGAAAATTTTCTAAAATTTAGTTCAAGGTGAGGGTTCAAGTCTGCTCTGATTAAATTTAGCTTTTATTGTGCAAAAGACTGTATTCTTTCAGAAAAACATAGCGGCATGAACTATCCTGGCGATATAAGTATCCTAATAAGCCAATAACGAAGGTACTTAGGTTTTTGCAGTATGAACATTTTCAAAAATTTAGTTCAAGGTGAGGGTTCAAGTCTGCTCTGATGAAATTTAGCTTTTATTGTGCAAAAGAAAGTATTCTTTCAGAGAAACATAGCGGCATGGACTATCCTGGCGATATAAGTATCGTAATCAGCCAGTAACCAAGGTACTTAAGTTTTTTCAGTAGGAACATTATTTTTCATAAATTAAGTTCAAGTTGAGGGTTCAAGTCTGCTCTAATAAAATCTTGCTATTATTATGCGCAATGAAGTAGACTTTCAGAAAAACATAGCGGCATTTACTATCCTGACGATATAAGTATCGTAATCAGCCAGAAACCAAGGTACTAAGGTTTTTTCAGTAGTAACATTATTTTTCATAAATTAAGTTCAAGGTGAGGGTTCAAGTCTGCTCTAACAAAATCTTGCTATTATTATGTGCAATGAAGTATACTTTCAGGGAAACATAGCGCCATGGACTATCCTGACGATATAAGTATCGTAATCAGCCAGTAACCAAGGCACTTAGGTTTTTTCAGTCAGAAAATTTACAAAAATTTAGTTCAAGGTGAGGGTTCAAGTCTGCTCTGATGAAATTTAGCTTTTATTGTGCAAAAGAATGTATTCTTTCAGGGAAACATAGCGGCATGCACTATCCTGGCGAAATAAGCATCACCATCAGCCATTAATCTAGGTAGTTAGGTTTTTTCAGTAGGAACATTTTCAAAAATTTAGTTCAAGGTGAGGGTTTAAGTCTGCTCTAATAAAATCTTGCTCTTATTATGCGCAATGAAGTATACTTTCAGAAAAACATAGCGGCATTTACTATCCTGGCGATATAAGTATCGTAATCAGCAAGTAACTAAGGTACCTAAGGTTTTTTCAGTAGGAATATTATTTTTCATAAATTTAGTTCAAGGTGAGGGTTCAAGTCTGCTCTAATAAAATATTGCTATTATTATGCGCAATGAACTATACTTTCAGGAAAACATAGCGCCATGGACTATCCTGACGACATAAGTATCGTAATCAGCCAGAAACTACCTGTTCCAACTGAAAAAACTTAAGTACCTTGGTTACTGGCTGATTACGATACTTATATCGTCAGGATAGTAAATGCCGCTATGTTTCTTTGAAAGTCTACTTCATTGCGCATAATAAGAGCAAGATTTTATTAGAGCAGACTTGAACCCTCACCTTGAACTAAATTTTTGAAAATGTTCCTACTGAAAAAACCTAACTACCTAGATTAATGGCTGATGGTGATGCTTATTTCGCCAGGATAGTGCATGCCGCTATGTTTCCCTGAAAGAATACATTCTTTTGCACAATAAAAGCTAAATTTCATCAGAGCAGACTTGAACCCTCACCTTGAACTAAATTTTTGAAAATTTTCTGACTGAAAAAACCTAAGTGCCTTGGTTACTGGCTGATTACGATACTTATATCGTCAGGATAGTCCATGGCGCTATGTTTCCCTGAAAGTCTACTTCATTGCACATAATAATAGCAAGATTTTATTAGAGCAGACTTGAACCCTCACCTTGAACTAATTTATGAAAAATAATGTTACTATTGAAAAAACCTAAGTACCTTGGTTTCTGGCTGATTACGATACTTATATCGTCAGGATAGTAAATGCCGCTATGTTTTCCTAAAAGAATACATTCTTTTGCACAATAAAAGCTAAATTTCATCAGAGCAGACTTGAACCCTCACCTTGAACTTAATTTTTGAAAATGTTCATACTGCAAAAACCTAAGTTCCTTGGTTACTGGCTTATTACGATACTTATATCGCCAGGATAGTCCATGCCGCTATGTTTTTCTGACAGAATACATTCTTTTGCACAATAAAAGCTAAATTTAATCAGAGCAGACTTGAACCCTCACCTTGAACTAAATTTTTGAAAATTTTCTTACTGAAAAAACCTAAGTGTCTTGGTTACTGGCTGATTACGATACTTAAATCGCCAGGATAGTCCATGACGCTATGTTTCCCAGAAAGTCTACTTCATTGCGCATAATAATAGCAAGATTTTATTAGAGCAGACTTGAACCCTCACCATGAACTTAATTTATGAAAAATAATGTTACTACTGAAAAAACCTAAGTATCTTGGTTTCTGGCTGATTACGATACTTATATCATAAGGATAGTAAATGCCGCTATGTTTCTTTGAAAGTCTACTTCATTGCGCATAATAAGAGCAAGATTTTATTAGAGCAGACTTGAACCCTCACCTTGAACTAAATTTTTGAAAATGTTCCTACTGAAAAAACCTAACTACCTAGATTAATGGCTGATGGTGATGCTTATTTCGCCAGGATAGTGCATGCCGCTATGTTTCCCTGAAAGAATACATTGTTTTGCAGAATAAAAGCTAAATTTCATCAGAGCAGACTTGAACCCTCACCTTGAACTAAATTTTTGAAAATGTTCCTACTGAAAAAACCTAACTACCTAGATTAATGGCTGATGGTGATGCTTATTTCGCCAGGATAGTGCATGCCGCTATGTTTCCCTGAAAGAATACATTCTTTTGCACAATAAAAGCTAAATTTCATCAGAGCAGACTTGAACCCTCACATTGAACTAAATTTTTGAAAATTTTCTGACTGAAAAAACCTAAGTGCCTTGGTTACTGGCTGATTACGATACTTATATCGCCAGGATAGTCCATGACGCTATGTTTCCTTGAAAGTCTACTTCATTGCGCATAATAATAGCAAGATTTTATTAGAGCAGACTTGAACCCAAACCCTGAACTTTATTTATGAAAAATAATGTTCCTACTGAAAAAACATAAGTACCTTTGTTACTTGCTGATTACGATACTTATATCGCCAGGATAGTAAATGAATGAATGAAGAAGAAATATACTTTTATTTACACCAAATACAAATTACATTATAGGAAATAAAACTTATTCTGGTACAAATTAGGCGGTCTTATCGCTAAAAAGCGATTTCTTCCAGACAACCTTAGGGTAGAGGAAATATAACAAAGAACGGGTTGGTGTTAGAAAAAATTGATAAATTTAAAGAAGTTAATACAACAGAATACAAATATACATACATACCTATTATACATATATTTAGGGGTTCATAGATAAATAATAAATAAATAAATATATATATATATAATCATACTATAATACATATCATACATGCTGCAATAAGACATAAACATACCTACACACGTACCGGATTGATTTAGATAGAACAACAAAGGGGGAAAGGAAACTAAAAAACAGGGTCAGAGGTCCAGAAAAAAAGCTTTGACTTTCGATTTAAAAACATCCACGGAAGGAGCGTGTCTGATCGACTCTGGCAACGAGTTCCAAAGTCGAGCAGCTTGGACTGTGAAGGAATGGGTGTAGAAGTCGGAAGAGTGGGATGGGATATTGAGAGAGAGATTGTTGGAGGAACGTAAGGGACGGCCAGTAGTAAGGGAGCTAAAGATGAAGCGTTCTTTGAGGTAGGGGGGAGTCAACGGATTAAATAGGATAGAATAGAGGAGGGACAGGACATGAGCGTCTCTTCGACGGCGGATTGGGAGCCACTTTAGTTTAGCGCGGAATTCCGACACATGGTCGTATTTCCGTAACCCAAAGATAAACCTGATAGCAAGTAAATGTTGCTATGTTTCCCTTAAAGTCTACTGCATTGCGCATAATAATAGCATAAGATGATCAGAGCAGACTTGAACCCTCACCTTGAACTAAATTTTTGAAAATGTTCTTACTGAAAAAACCTAACTACCTAGATTAATGGCTGATGGTGATGCTTATATCGCCAGGATTGTCCATGCCGCTATGTTTTCCTGAAAGAATACAGTCTTTTGCACAATAAAAGCTAAATTTCATCAGAGCAGACTTGAACCCTCACCTTGAACTAATTTATGAAAAATAATGTTACTATTGAAAAAACCTAAGTACCTTGGTTTCTGGCTGATTACGATACTTATATCGTCAGGATAGTAAATACCGCTATGTTTCCCTAAAAGAATACATTCTTTTGCACAATAAAAGCTAAATTTCATCAGAGCAGACTTGAACCCTCACCTTGAACTTAATTTTTGAATATGTTCATACTGCAAAAACCTAAGTTCCTTGGTTACTGGCTTATTACGATACTTATATCGCCAGGATAGTCCATGCCGCTATGTTTTTCTGACAGAATACATTCTTTTGCACAATAAAAGCTAAATTTAATCAGAGCAGACTTGAACCCTCACCTTGAACTAAATTTTTGAAAATTTTCTTACTGAAAAAACCTAAGTGTCTTGGTTACTGGCTGATTACGATACTTAAATCGCCAGGATAGTCCATGACGCTATGTTTCCCTGAAAGTCTACTTCATTGCGCATAATAATAGCAAGATTTTATTAGAGCAGACTTGAACCCTCACATTGAACTAAATTTTTGAAAATTTTCCTACTGAAAAAATATATCTTCCTATATTAATGGCTGATGGTGATGCTTATTTCGCCAGGATAGTCCATGCCGCTATGTTTCACTGAAAGAATACATTCTTTTGCACAATAAAAGCTAAATTTAATCAGAGCAGACTTGAACCCTCACCTTGAACTAAATTTTTGAAAATTTTCTTACTGAAAAAACCTAAGTGTCTTGGTTACTGGCTGATTACGATACTTAAATCGCCAGGATAGTCCATGACGCTATGTTTCCCAGAAAGTCTACTTCATTGCGCATAATAATAGCAAGATTTTATTAGAGCAGACTTGAACCCTCACCATGAACTTAATTTATGAAAAATAATGTTACTACTGAAAAAACCTAAGTATCTTGGTTTCTGGCTGATTACGATACTTATATCATAAGGATAGTAAATGCCGCTATGTTTCTTTGAAAGTCTACTTCATTGCGCATAATAAGAGCAAGATTTTATTAGAGCAGACTTGAACCCTCACCTTGAACTAAATTTTTGAAAATGTTCCTACTGAAAAAACCTAACTACCTAGATTAATGGCTGATGGTGATGCTTATTTCGCCAGGATAGTGCATGCCGCTATGTTTCCCTGAAAGAATACATTGTTTTGCAGAATAAAAGCTAAATTTCATCAGAGCAGACTTGAACCCTCACCTTGAACTAAATTTTTGAAAATGTTCCTACTGAAAAAACCTAACTACCTAGATTAATGGCTGATGGTGATGCTTATTTCGCCAGGATAGTGCATGCCGCTATGTTTCCCTGAAAGAATACATTCTTTTGCACAATAAAAGCTAAATTTCATCAGAGCAGACTTGAACCCTCACATTGAACTAAATTTTTGAAAATTTTCTGACTGAAAAAACCTAAGTGCCTTGGTTACTGGCTGATTACGATACTTATATCGCCAGGATAGTCCATGACGCTATGTTTCCTTGAAAGTCTACTTCATTGCGCATAATAATAGCAAGATTTTATTAGAGCAGACTTGAACCCAAACCCTGAACTTTATTTATGAAAAATAATGTTCCTACTGAAAAAACATAAGTACCTTTGTTACTTGCTGATTACGATACTTATATCGCCAGGATAGTAAATGTTGCTATGTTTCCCTTAAAGTCTACTGCATTGCGCATAATAATAGCATAAGATGATCAGAGCAGACTTGAACCCTCACCTTGAACTAAATTTTTGAAAACGTTCTTACTGAAAAAACCTAACTACCTAGATTAATGGCTGATGGTGATGCTTATATCGCCAGGATTGTCCATGCCGCTATGTTTTCCTGAAAGAATACAGTCTTTTGCACAATAAAAGCTAAATTTCATCAGAGCAGACTTGAACCCTCACCTTGAACTAATTTATGAAAAATAATGTTACTATTGAAAAAACCTAAGTACCTTGGTTTCTGGCTGATTACGATACTTATATCATCAGGATAGTCCATGGCGCTATGTTTCCCTGAAAGTCTACTTCATTGCATATAATAATAGCAAGATTTTATTAGAGCAGACTTGAACCCTCACCTTGAACTTAATTTATGAAAAATAATGTTACTACTGAAAAAACCTAAGTATCTTGGTTTCTGGCTTATTACGATACTTATATCGTAAGGATAGTAAATGCCGCTATGTTTCTTTGAAAGTTTACTTCATTCCGCAGAATAATAGCAAGATTTTCTTAGAGCAGACTTGAACCCTCACCTTGAACTAAATTTTTGAAAATGTTCCTACTGAAAAAACCTAACTACCTAGATTAATGGCTGATGGTGATGCTTATTTCGCCAGGATAGTGCATGCCGCTATGTTTCCCTGAAAGAATACATTCTTTTGCACAATAAAAGCTAAATTTCATCAGAGCAGACTTGAACCCTCACCTTGAACTAAATGTTTGAAAATTTTCTTACTGAAAAAACCTAAGTGCCTTGGTTACTGGCTGATTACGATACTTATATCGTCAGGATAGTCCATGGCGCTATGTTTCTCTGAAAGTCTACTTCATTGCGCATAATAATAGCAAGATTTTATTAGAGCAGACTTGAACCCTCACCTTGAACTTAATTTATGAAAAATAATGTTACTACTGAAAAAACCTAAGTACCTTGGTTTCTGGCTGATTACGATACTTATATCGTCAGGATAGTAAATGCCGCTATGTTTTTCTGAAAGAATACATTCTATTGCACAATAAAAGCTAAATTTCATCAGAGCAGACTTGAACCCTAACCTTGAACTAAATTTTTGAAAATGTTCATACTGCAAAAACCTAAGTACCTACGTTATTGGCTTATAACGATACTTATATCGCCAGGATAGTCCATGGCGCTATGTTTTTCTGAAAGAATACATTCTTTTGCACAATAAAAGCTAAATTTCATCAGAGCAGACTTGAACCCTCACCTTGAACTAAATGTTTGAAAATTTTCTTACTGAAAAAACCTAAGTGCCTTGGTTACTGGCTGATTACGATACTTATATCGTCAGGATAGTCCATGGCGCTATGTTTCTCTGAAAGTCTACTTCATTGCGCATAATAATAGCAAGATTTTATTAGAGCAGACTTGAACCCTCACCTTGAACTAAATTTTTGAAAATGTTCCTACTGAAAAAACCTAACTACCTAGATTAATGGCTGATGGTGATGCTTATTTCGCCAGGATAGTGCATGCCGCTATGTTTCCCTGAAAGAATACATTCTTCTGCACAATAAAAGCTAAATTTCATCAGAGCAGACTTGAACCCTCACCTTGAACTAAATTTTTGAAAATTTTCTGACTGAAAAAACCTAAGTGCCTTGGTTACTGGCTGATTACGATACTTATATCGTCAGGATAGTCCATGGCGCTATGTTTCCCTGAAAGGCTACTTCATTGCACATAATAATAGCAAGATTTTATTAGAGCAGACTTGAACCCTCACCTTGAACTAAATTTTTGAAAATTAATCTACTGAAAAAATATAACTACCTATATTAATGGCTGATGTTGATGCTTATTTCGCCAGGATAGTAAATGCCGCTATGTTTTCCTGAAATTCTACTTCATTGCGCATAATAATAGCATAAAACGTTCAGAGCAGACTTGAACCCTCACCTTAAACTAAATTTTTGAAAATTAATCTACTGAAAAAATATAACTACCTATATTAATGGCTGATGTTGATGCTTATTTCGCCAGGATAGTCCATGTCGCTATGTTTCCCTAAAAGAATACATTCTTCTGCACAATAAAAGCTAAATTTCATCAGAGCAGACTTGAACCCTCACCTTGAACTAAATTTTTGAAAATTTTCTTACTGAAAAAACCTAAGTGCCTTGGTAACTGGCTGATTACGATACTTATATCGTCAGGATAGTCCATGGCGCTATGTTTCTCTGAAAGTCTACTTCATTGCGCATAATAATAGCAAGATTTTATTAGAGCAGACTTGAACCCTCACCTTGAACTTAATTTATGAAAAATAATGTTACTACTGAAAAAACCTAAGTACCTTGGTTTCTGGCTGATTACGATACTTATATCGTCAGGATAGTAAATGCCGCTATGTTTTTCTGAAAGTCTACTTCATTGCGCATAATAATAGCAAGATTTTATTAGAGCAGACTTGAACCCTCACCTTGATCTTAATTTATGAAAAATAATGTTCCTACTGAAAAAACTTAAGTACCTTGGTTACTGGCTGATTACGATACTTATATCGCCAGGATAGTCCATGCCGCTATATTTTTCTGACAGAATACATTCTTTTGCACAATAAAAGCTAAATTTAATCAGAGCAGACTTGAACCCTCACCTTGAACTAAATTTTTGAAAATTTTCTTACTGAAAAATCCTAAGTGCCTTGGTTACTGGCTGATTACGATACTTATATCGTCAGGATAGTCCATGGCGCTATGTTTCTCTGAAAGTCTACTTCATTGCGCATAATAATAGCAAGATTTTATTAGAGCAGACTTGAACCCTTACCTTGAACTTAATTTATGAAAAATAATGTTCCTACTGAAAAAACTTAAGTACCTTGGTGACTGGCTGATTACGATACTTATATCGCCAGGATAGTCCATGCCGCTATGTTTCCCTAAAAGAATACATTCTTTTGCACAATAAAGGCTACATTTCATCAGAGCAGACTTGAACCCTCACCTTGAACTAAATTTTTGAAAATGTTCTTACTGAAAAACCTAACTACCTAGATTAATGGCTGATGGTGATGCTTATTTCGCCAGGATAGTCCATGCCGCTATGTTTTTCTGAAAGAATACATTCTTTTGCACAATAAAAGCTAAATTTCATCAGAGCAGACTTGAACCCTCACCTTGAACTAAATTTTTGAAAATTTTCTTACTGAAAAAACCTCAGTGCCTTGGTTACTGGCTGATTAAGATACTTATATCGTCAGGATAGTAAACGCTGCTATGTTTACCGGAAAGAATACATTCTTTTGCACAATGAAAGCTAAATTTCATCAGAGCAGACTTGAACCCTCACCTTGAACTAAATTTTTGAAAATGTTCATACTGCAAAAACCGAAGTACCTTCGTTATTGGCTTATTACGATACTTATATCGCCAGGGTAGTCCATGCCGCTATGTTTTTCTAAAAGAATACATTCTTTTGCACAATAAAAGTTAAATTTCAACAGAGCAGACTTGAACCCTCACCTTGAACTAAATTTTTGAAAATTTTCTTACTGAAAAAACCTCAGTGCCTTGGTTACTGGCTGATTACGATACTTATATCGTCAGGATAGTAAATGCCGCTATGTTTCCCTAAAAGTCTCATTGCGCATTATAATAGCAAGATTTTATTAGAGCAGACTTGAACCCTCACCTTGAACTTAATTTATGAAAAATAATGTTCCTACTGAAAAAAACTTAAGTACCTTGGTTACTGGCTGATTACGATACTTATATCGCCAGGATAGTAAATGCCGCTATGTTTTCCTGAAAGTCTACTTCATTGCGCATAATAATAGCATAAGATGATCAGAGCAGACTTGAACCGTCACCTTGAACTAATTTTTTGAAAATGTTCCTACTTAAAAACCTAAGTGCCTTGGTAACTGTCTGATTACGATACTTTTGTGGCCAGGGTTATCCGTGTCGCTATGTTTTCCTGAAAGACTACATATTTGTGCATACTATTAGCTATACTAGCTCAGAGCAGACTTCAACTCTCACCTTGAACTTTTAATATTAAATTTTCACGTTTTCACAAATTATTTTTTAATTTTTATTTATCACATTTTTGATGTTGTTGCTGTCTACATTTCTCGTTTGTATCATTTTCCCGGCTATTGGGTTCTTATTTGGACTATTTTTTTTGACGACTTTTTATTTTGTCGGATAATAGTGGCCGATAACTTTTTGGCCGCTAACTTCACACCGGTGTGCGTGCGTGGGTCCGACTTGCACTTGGTCGGTATTTTTTTAGTGTTCTTAGATAATATGTTTTTTAATTTTATAAGAACTTATTGAGCCGAAAATTTTGCGGTAGCTGGGGGAACATTTAAAATTTTATCTGTGACCTGAACACGAGTTTATGACCTTGACCTTGTAATGACCTAAGTATCTATATTTATAATAGTCAATTTATCCAGCAAGAAATAAAACTATTTTCATTCTGAACTGAAGCACCTATAGGTATTTTTATCATTGATTTTGACGCATTTTCAGCGAAACAGCAAACTACTTACCTACTACAATATTGTACATAGATTTCAAATTATAATAGTTTTTTTACGGCAAAACAACAAAGAAAATTGCAAACCACCGCACCGCAATGACGCATACCTACAAAGGACTATGTCAATGGTAAACACATTACCCTCTTTCCTCCCGCAGTCGGTCGATAGAGGTCACAACACTGCCCGCATGTCTAAATCGATCGATTCTGATAGGTTGATAACATAATCAAACTTACACGCTGACGGTCTAGCTAGCATGCTTAGTCAGTTGCATGGAGTCGCGATGCGAGTGGGTGGTTTAATTTTGGTAGGTCGTGTCTTTATTTAATATGGTCAACATATCATAGGAGCGCAGCGAAGACCAAAAAAAATCTTTGATATCGTCGGCTTATTGCAAGAAGTCATTAACGTCAAAAAGTCACTAAGTACAGCTGACCATCCTACTAAGTTCACCGCGACGGACGAGTACTATTATAAGCAAAAATCATTATCTAGATAGTTCTTCAAATTTCACCTTTATCGGCTTATATTGTAAGAAGACATTAACGTAAAAAGTCACTAAATACAGCTGACCATACTCCAGAGTTCTTCGCGACGAGTACTATTATAAGCAAAGATCATTATTTGGATAGCACTTCAAATTACGCCTTTATTACCTATGTATAAAGCCCATAAACCTACGGAAAAAATATTGCCAAAATTAATTATTTGATTTCTCGGGTTTTACAAAATAGTAGTTAATGACTTCTTGCGATAAGCCGACGATATTATTGATGGTCTGAGTTCACCGTTTCAGAGACTGCGAAGGCCTGTCCTTTAAACCCTGTACACCATAAACCCATAGTTTTAATTACTAACAAAATATTAAGGGTGTATTCAGACAATATGAAACTAAATAACTCTCCCTAAGGAACATGGCTCGAAAGATGAGATTTTTTTTGGACCTCCCATAGAAAATCGGTCGTTTGATCCACTGTTTTTGTATGGGAGAAATGCACATTTTTATTTTTATTTTAACCCTTCTATGGTTAGTGTTGAAAATAGGATCTGACTTAGTTTGGTATGCAGCGCGCTCGGGCGCTCTACAAACCATAATAATTTTATCCTCTTATAAAAGGGTAGAGCAGAAAAAGGGTAGTATTTTTGAAAAATCGTTTCTTAGTGCACCCCTACATTCTCTGTAGAATATACAGGGTGTAAGGAAAGTATCATTAACCATATAAAAATGAACAACTTTTAGTAAAGGAGCATACCTGTCAGAACAAAAAAAAACTCAGCTGTCTCATACATTTGAGTCGTGTAGGTATTGCAGTTTAGTATGGAACAGCTGATATTTTTTTGCTCTGACAAGTTTGTTCCCATTGTCCAAAGTTGGTCAATTTGATGGGTAGAGTATGTGGTTTAAAGGTTATTAATACTTTTCCCCTGTATTTTCCAAATTTCATGTTTCTATCTTCGGCGGTCAGTCAGTCAGTCATTCAGTGAGTCACGGAACTCTTTTATAAGTATAAGAAGATAGATAGATTGACTGGGCTGCAACAGCATCACTACTGTCAATCAGTTAAGTATAACTTTTTATAACAAGTCCATTAATTAATCAATTCAATATGCGTCGTAAACATTTTATTGGTACAGGCAGAGTGTTTTTATCTTGCGGTCGCAATAAAGATTTTAATGTTAATCTATCATTTACCAAAATAATTTAAAATCAACTGGATCAAGCTCGTAATTTTGTATGCTAGACTTAAAGGTCACAGATTAATATCAATGTATATTACATGGTGTAAATTTAAATATCTACGTTACCTACTTAATAAACACAGGTCGCTCGTTCACTATGGAGCCCACATTAAAATCGCGAAATAAAAATCATTGCCAATTATATTTACATTTTCTAAAGAATAGCAGTTTCTTTTGTGATATAGTTGGCTCCTTATTGAAAGTTGTTCAGTTTGATGGTCTGAAGCACCCGGTTCGGTATAATTAACGTATTTAATTTGACATCCTGTACACAATAAAAACTGTAAACATTAAAATTGGGGATAAAGAATAAGTTTATGGAACGTAAAATGAAATGTTTTTTAATGTTTGTCGGTTTGTTCTTAATGTGCCTTCGTCAAATGTGATCTAGGAGTAGTGTTAGAAAAACTACTAATTATGTTTAGATATTTACTGAAGAAAAAGAAATAATTTCTCCGTATAATATTAAGAGAATAAAATAAATCACGCAATTAGAATCGAAGTAAATAGAACAAGACGTTAAACGATGCGTAAACACATCAATAATGTATGTATTAACCAGGAATCGAACCGGTATCCTATCATTACCATCACACTATAGAATTAAGCATAACGCATAATTATAGGGTCTGATCATACACTGGTAGGAGACAATTTATGTAGAATACAAGTTTTCTCGTTTAAAAGATGTGTGTTGTAGAGTTTCTGGCCGCATCTTCTCTCAACGCTTTCTCTCTAATATAAATCAATTTCACCCTGTATATAATATTATTTTGAATTAAAAATGTTGAATTCTGAAAATTTTGAATTTCTCAAATTTCTCTGTGGCTGTATCACAAGTTCTTCTTTCTCAGAGGTTCCCATACTTTTCTGGACCAAGCATGTATCAAATGGGATGGATAGGTGCGATTTATCGCGTCCCGAAATCCAAATATTTCTATAGAATAGTGATTACAGCTATTATCATTGTTTTTCAATCAAAATACAAAATGTATTTGTATTTTTGGCTAGGAAAGAAAACTAGAGTCGAATGTGAATTTTGTTCATAGCATCCAAATATCCTAATAACTGGATTTGAAAATCCCGTAGACTGAATATTGTCAATTCAAGCTGAACGTGTATTACCGGAAAGGGATGGAGAATATGGAGATATGGGAAAAAATGTATGAGAAATCGTGCCTTTGTTTGACTTAGTTCCTGCAAGATTTTGTATGCAGTTTCAACTAAGGTATATCTAACAAAAATAATTATCTATGTGTACTTATAAACTCTGTGTACTTGGCGTATAAGTCTTGTTTTCTCTACTATTATTAATGTAAAGTAAGTTCTATATTCTTTTTCTATGACAAAGCCAGAGATGTTGATGGCTTCATAATACGAATTGTTACAATTCTTTTGATTTATAATGTATACACAAAAGAAACAGAGTTAATAGCATCCATACGTCTCTATTGGCCCTAACCTAATTACCATGCCCCACGGGGCAATCACCCCTATCCCGTATGGTGTCAAAATGATGCATTAGTATAGGTAATTTATAATTTCAACTATTTATTAAAGTTGGTGCAAAGGGGTTCCATCCACCTACACCATCACCATCAGTGATACTTTAGCATCACTGCTTTTATAATATGGTCTAGCATGGCAGCGCGACATTAATAGCGCTATCGCGCCATTAGCTCTCTTTACATTTATGCCATGAACATGTTAGAAAGGGACTGAGCATTTGTGTGTCGAATGCTTTCACAATGAGAAGAAAAACCAAGAGAATCTCTTTTTGACAGGGTGCTCGTAATACTACGTGAAATTACCGTAATACCTATGTTTGTGGTGAAATTACACAATAATTCTCCTATCCAGTATTTAGCTCTATTTATTCTCTAAATATTGCGACACCTAACATTACCTAATTTAATTAGGCTAATTATACCATGTTTATACCTTCTACTTCACATTCTGTCAGGAGTGCGATTTTTGAACATCACACGTTATAATCAGCAGTAGAAAATGTCAATATTACTATGGAAATTATGCATGTTTCTACTGCCGATTTGATCGTGTGATGTTCAAAAATAGCATCGCAATCTCCTGTATTTTTACCGTCTTTTGTTCTTCTAACATCATGGTTTGCGCACATACGAGCGAGAGAAAGAGGCGCGACAGAGCTTTGTCGCGGGTATCATGCTAGGCCCTCTGATTATTAGTTGTAATTATAGTATTAACGCTATTCCTTTCTTCTATGCCTCCCAATACACGGTTTTCCGACTTTGGGAGTCAGGGATTCAATTATTTTTATTACATTAAATTGTAATCAAACCAATAACTATTATTATTTTTATTTTTTTATTATTAGTCCTACCCCACTAGGAATGAGGTTTGAGATTATAGAAAGTTTTATTTTATTTAGAAGTTGATGAATAAGTAGGTAGGTACTAAGTACTTACTAAATTACACGGTAGTATCTGGATGACTTGAACTTACCTGAAAAAGCAAAAACAAAATTATTAATCAAACACACAACTTTCAACACTGAGGTACAGGAATAGGGCTTAAAATCGATCACAGTCATTATAATAGAGTCTACCATCATGGAGATCTACCAACTTTCTCTCCGATCATTAATTTGTAAAGATTCTAAAGATTCCTACACCAGAAATATAAATAGCTCATCCGTTAGACATGTATTAATAAAACATAATTTATGGTTTATTTCCCATTGGTATGGGATCTATTGAAATTAGGTTTTCGAAGGATGTGGTGATGATACTCAATATCTGGTATTATCGAAACGGGTGGTCGATTATTATTCTAAACAAATTATTTTGAATTCGGCGATTGAACCGGTACAATACTGGTATAATGAGATAGAGTAGATATATAATAATGTAGGTACCTAGTGAAGGTTTTAAAGATTGAGACACAGATATATTGTCACATCATCATCATCATCATCTTCCTGGCGAACTGTCCGCCAGGAAGATGATGATGATGTGACAATATATCTGTGTCTCAATCTTTAAAATCTTTCTTAGTATATTTGCTCCAAAAAAAAATTGCTGATACTATTTTAAGGGACTATCAACCTGAACAACTTTCTCTAAGGATTGCGGGAAAAAAAAACGACTGCTCCATACTAAACTGCAAACCTATCGACCCAAATTCCGAATGTACCTAGTCAGCAGATTTTTTTCGCGATTTTGTTATTGGTCCCATAGAGAAAGATGTTCAGTTCGATGATCTAATTAATCATCCTCAATAATTTCAGTTAATTTAGTAAGAACAGCTAGTTTAGTTAGACAATATTTTGTCAAAAAAAACATATCACTGATATTTATTTACCCATACCTAGGTAGGTAGTAGGTACTATTGAAATTAGGTAAGTAAGTATATAGGTAGATACCAATTTGAAGATTCAAATATTTTGACTCTAAATCTACTAAATATAGCATCCTTTTTAATATGCTGACACTTTTTTAAGGGGATGATCAGACCGTCAAACTGAACAACTTCCTCTATGGGACCAACATCGAAATCGCGAAAAAAAAATCATCACTTCCATACAAAACTGCAAACCTACTCGGAGCCAAACGTATGGGACAACTGTTATTTTTTTCGCGATTTCGATGTTGATTCCATAGAGAAAGTTGTTCAGTTTCATAGTCTGGTCATCGCCTTAAAAAAGTGTCAGCATATTAAGAAGGACCCTGTATATTAGTACCAAGGAATATAACTACTCTCTACATTAGTACATTACTGCAGAGGCCAGCAACAGAGGCATTGATGGACGAACGTGTAAATGTGGGCCGACGCGAAGCCAAGGCACACATACGTAAGTCCATCAATGCCTAGTTGTGGCCAAGGCTTGTATAGTACTTTTCTCAAATAATGCGCGGAAATTAAAACAGTAAATTTTCTCAAATAATTCGCGAAAATTAACTCTTTTTATCAAAATCAATGACGAACAAAGAACAACAATTTGTTTTTTTTTTTTTCAATAAACAGCTTTCTATTTGCAAGCCAGTTCGAAATTTAAACAAAACCTTTGATGAGTTACCTCCTTGGTCGCCATGTTTCGGAGAAAAAGATCGTTCCATTTTTAAATTACACGACAGCTCGACAGATATGAGTTTACTATGTAATTTACTTGGCCGCTAAACACGACAGATATGGATTTCCATACAACATTGCCGGCCGCTGCACGCATTTATTTGGCCAGTACAGCAATTTCGATTTATCTCGAAGAAGGTTGTCAAAATAATGCTCACATTTCCAAGCATGTTTAAGAAAAAGTTATTTATATACTTTGCTGCTACGCTTCAATCATATTCGAAGCTTTTAGATACTAGGTACGTTCCGAATACGATTGTTTCACTTTTTCATTACAAAAGTTTACCGAAAACCTTTTAAGAATATGGCCAGCATTTATCAAGAAGCTACCTCGATTAATAAGAAGTCTGCCCATATACTACAAGTTTTAAAGCAATTATCAAAGAGAGAGTAGTCCTTCGAGTGGTTGAAAGTATGACATCTAGCCTTTATATGGCCGAAAGTCCAGTAAATACAAATACTTAGTAGTTTATACAACGTGTTAATGAATTAGCGCAAAACCTCATACACCCCAACTGATTTATAACATAATAATTAGATTGCAACAATAATTTCATTATTTTGATAGGTAGTCAAAATTTAATGTTATTCGCATTTTAAGTTTTGAGGCAAAAATGATTTGTTATCATTTCAGCACTGAAAGAAAACGCTAACGTACTCATGGATACATATTTATAATCTTGTTTTGGTAGTAAGTAGGGTGAGTGTGCCCGTGCGGTACCGTGGGTTGTCATAGGGCTCAGTAAATTTAAAATTTTGCAAAAAAAAAAAATTTTGAATAAAATTACCTATGTTGAAACCATGATAATTCGATTCAGCTCTCGATTCTAAACAATCTACTTTCTAGTTTTGCGTTAATTCATTAACACGTTGTATACGCCATAAGTACAGTTTGTACCATTTTTGTTTAGCATGCTGGCATGCTGCTACTGTACTGCTGTGCTGTGTAAAAAGTGAGAGTCGCACAAAGAACTATGGAATGTGCTATGCTTGGCATCAAGCTCCTAGACCAAGTTCCGAATAGGTATACGGAAATCCGACGCCGTAGCCATACTAAGGTTCAAGATGTCGGAAAGATAGTCATGGAGCTCAAATGGAAAAGGGCAGGATGTAATGGCAGATGGAGCAAAGCATTGACCGAGTGGTGGCCGAGGGAAGAGAAGCGAAGTGTGGGTCGTCCGGCGGCTTGATGGGTTAACGATATAAAGAGAATCAAGGAAACTACGTGGGTGCGACATGCTCAGGACAGAGTAGGGTAAATAAATAATAATATACAACGTGTTAATGAATTAACGTAAAACTAGAAAGTAGTTTGTTTAGAATCGAGAGGAGAATCGAATTATCATGGTTTCAACATACCTAGGTAATTTTTTTCAAAATTTTAATTTTTTTTTCCGTAAAATTTAACATTTCCTGAATCCGATGTCAATCCACCGCACGGGCACACTCACCTTACCTACTTACTACCAAAACAAGATTATTAAAATGTATCCATGAGAACGTTAGCGCTTTCATTTATTGCTGAAATGATAACAAATCATTTTTGCATCAGAACTTAAAATTGTGAATAACTTTAAATTTTAACTAGTATAAAAATAATGAAATTATTGTCTCAGTCCAATTCTTTTGTTATAAATCAGTTGGGGTGTATGAGGTTTTGCACTAATTTATTAACACGTTGTATACATAAATACAGGGTGAAATTGATATCATTAGCATCCTTTTAAACTAAGAGTCTACCCATCAAACTGAACAACTTTTACTATGGGAGCAAACCGATTAGAGCAACTAAAAAATCGGTGTCAGTCCCATACTAAACTGCAATGCCTACTCGACTCAAATGTATGCAACAGCTGATTTTTTTTTGCTTCGATCGGTTTGCTCCCATAGTAAAAGTTGTTCAGTTTGATGGGTAGACTTAAGAGTCTACCCATCAAACTGAACAACTTTTACTAAGTGAAATTGATATCATTAGGTACATTAAAATGATATCAATTTCACTTTGTATATAGCATAAACAAATGGAGGCCTATACCCAGCAGTGGGTGGATTCAGGTTGGAAATGATGATGAAGACTGTATATTCAACGATTCTCCATCAGGAAAAGCGATAGAGAGAGACGCAACCTGACCAAAAAAAATTCTCAAAGTAACTCTACATTTCGTACAAGAGCGCCATCTATCGAAATAGAACATAACAAAGTACGCGCCGAGGCCCGCAGCAACCAGACGTACTGCGCCATCTAGCATAAGTTTATGAAACTACAACAAGCTACATGTCAAGAACGTGGGATCTTAGTTAATTAATAATGATGATAGATGTCAGTAAAAGGCTTAAGAAAAAGAAACTGTTATTTAGAGCTATTATTGTTTCGCGCAATTTTTTTTTACCCGAATGTTTTCGAGATTGGTTCTCATTTTGGCGCTCTTTTTTCGTTTTAATTACTTAATCGATACGATGGTTAACTAACGTAAACTCGAAATTTTTTTCATTTTTGTTTGGTTCTGTTTGAGTTTGTCATTGTCAGTTTTATTTGCACGATCAGTCGATCACCTACCTTATTATACCTAATTTCAATGCCTCGTAGACGGTAATTAAACGACGGCAAAACATTGTAACAGGTGCTTTGTGAATTGCTAATGACATGCTATTATAGGAACTTTACAAACAGCAAAACCGATAGGTAGGTAGGTATAGGTTAAAAGTTATTAACTTTAGTAGGTAGATACCAAAAGCATATAATTTATTTTCAACCTAACCACTTTTTTTTGCTCATGCACTTCTTAAAAAATTAACAATTGTTGGTACCTACTGAGTAGTGAAAGATCCATTCTAGGTTTTACTTGATCGAAGATTCTAGGCCCATACATTTCAGGGAGATAAGCGCAAGAGGATATCCTAATTAGGTCCCCTAGACTCTATTCTATTAGAACCTAATATATAAGTACTTTAGCGGGGTAACATTTGGGTTACCTAGGTAGGCTAGGTATACCCTTGGGTTTACGTACCCTTTTTGTTGTTAACTTTTTTATATCTAAACTATTATAAAACTGTAACAGAAGTTAGTGTGTTGATTGTGTGTGACATTGAAGATATTTACAACAACAAAAATTACGACATGGTTTTTACCTGTCCCTGATTCCAAATCACCAATTTTTGGATTTTTTGTCTGTCTGTTTGTTTGTTTGTATGTTTGTTTGTTTGTTTGTTTGGGTGCTTGTTTGTTCGAGTATCACGCAAAAACTACTGAACCGATTTTGATGAAACTTTTTTTGTTTGATAGCTTATCATCTGACTTAAAATCTGGTATATAATTGATGCGGACGAAGTCGCGGGTTAACGCTAGTGTATAAATAAGTAGGTACCTACCTAGGTAAACAAAATAGAGGCTCTTAGATTAAGCCATAGAAAAAAGGCTGCCTATGATAATACCTAATGATTAATGATTAGCGAAAATAAAAATAAAAAATTTGAGAATTGGACAATTTGCGAATCGGACGTTCGGCGAATTGGACTTTTTGAGCCCACTATTAGCGGGATATGCGCTCAATCAAACGTAAACAAAATCATTGATATCATATCTCAAATGAACTCTACATCGTAACATTAGTCATTAAACAATGCCAAAATTAACACACTTTCTCTGCCCTCAATAACTATGAATTAGGTATCCTTTCCACGGATAAATCATCGACCTTGCTAGGTCAATAACAGTCTGAAGCCTAGTCCAACTAACAAAGTCTCTAACATAACTTCTAATCTTACCCCGTAAGTTTCAAAATCCCCTAATTCACAAGCCTTCGTAAAACGAACTTATAACAATAGTAAGTACATCAAACCATAATAGCCTTTATTCCAAGGGATTAAGGACCAATAGTTAAAGATAATTCATTGTTGCGTTCCGGTGTATGGGCAAGAGTCGAATTACAGTGAGCTATGGACTATGGAGTTACGTAAGTAGATTTTAATTTGTTGTTAGCAACTAGTCAGTGGTTATGTTTGCGATATTTTTTAATTAACATTCATATTGTAAGCAAAGAAGTCCACTGCTGGGCATGGACCTCCATCAAAGAGGGACTTTACCGTAATCGCCACGCTTGGCAAGTTGGCATGGATTGGCAATCGCAGTAAATATTGTCCCATTTTGATAGGACTGACTGGGGATATAAAAATAAAAACAACTATAAATCCCATCCATTTCTTACCGAGAATATCGTTATACGAGACGACTAAGGGACACATTTTTATTAGGCAGTCCTTGTCGTGGGCGAAAGGCCCTATCACCACCTATCCCTCATTTTGTGACGTGCTCTATAAGACATGACATGGGGTACGGTTTATAGTTCAGGAGTGCTATTTTTGAATCTCATTCGCTGAGTTCAGCAGTTGAAAATGTCAAAATTACTATGGAGATACGCATGTTTCTACTACTGATTTGACTTTAAAAAATCGCACTTCTGAAGTATGATTTTTGAAAGTCAAATCAGCAGTAGAAAGATGCATATCTCCACAGTAATTTTGACATTTTCAACTGCTGAACTCAGCGAATAAGATTCAAAAATCGCAATCCTGTTTTTATTTAAATCGCCAGCCAGTCCTATCAAAATGGGATAATTTACTGCGATTGCCAATCCATGCCAAGCGTGGCGGCTACGGTAAATCCCTCTTTTTTTTATATATTGGACAATGTCACACAAATTATCTAGTCACATTTAAAGTACCAGAATCTAGCCTGGACTTGTATTACGATGACTAGACAACGATATGGAATACATATATAGATACAAACATCCATGACTCGGGTACAAATATTCATATTCATCAAACAAATATTTGTCCCTTACGGGATTCGAACCCGCGACCCTCGGCACAGCAGGCAGGTTCACTACCGACTGTGCTACCGGGCTGTCAAACCTCCTCTTTGGAGGAGGTACATGCCCAGCAGTGAACTTCTTTGCTTACAATATGAATGTTACTAGTTACTAACAACAAATTAAAATCTACTTATGTAACTCCATAATCCATAGCTCACTGTAATTCGACTCTTTCCCGTACTTCCATGCCCACTTTGATCTTTATTATATAACTAGCGACCCGCCCCGGCTTCCCACGGGTGCAATGCTGATACTATGCATGTATCATATACATATAAACCTTCCTCTTGAATCACTCTATCTATTAAAAAAAACGCATCAAAATCTGTTGCGTAGTTTTAAAGATCTAACCATACCAGACAGACAGACATACGGGAAGCGACTTTGTTTTATACTATGTAGTGATATCTCGGAAGAGATAGAAATGGTAAGCAAGAGTTCAGAAGTGCGATTTTTGAAAATCATACGAGCGACTTGGCAGTAGAAAGATGCATAATTTCCATAGTAATTTTGACATTTTCTACTGCCAAGTCGCTCGTATGATTTTCAAAAATCGCACTTCTGTAAGTCACAAGGATTTCGATAACATTATGACTCTACATTGCCAAAAAATACTTATTGAGATTGGCTACGATTTCGAGGCCTCCGCACCTCATCTTCATGCACTACAATAAGTAACGAAAACCCACACTGATTCCACTCTAATGCATTTTCAATGACGCTTTTCTCCACGTCAAAAACACGCAAATCATATCAAAACATATAAAAATAGCCTAAACATTAAACCAATGGGTACATTTCGCTCGTAACATCCGCTCATTCGGCAAATTTTATGATTTATTGATGTTGCCGGTTGCCTTCCATCAAACTAGCTAGTTCCAAGGTTGTATACATGTTTACGGTGTGGTAATGACTTTGATTTTAGTTGGAAGACTGAAAAAAATTGTAGTTATGCGCTGGAATTACGTTATGCGATAATGTACCTTATAATACGAGATGATCACTATAATAGGTCCCTAATAAAAAAAATAAAAATAAAAAAAGACTAACAAAATAATCTGAAACTGGCCTCGATTCGGACTGTGCCACGACTTAACTTAACTAAATTTATTCCTGTCACTTTCTAAAATAAGATTAAGAAAAGAGACAGAAAACCAACAGCTGACTTTAGTGCTGTCAAAGTGACGTTAAATGCGCAAAATAAGATGCCATCATAATGTACGCCATCTTATTTAAAGCGTTTTTGGGCGTGTAACGTCACTTTGACAGCACTAAAGTCAGCTGTTGGTTTTCTGTCTCTTTTCTTAATCTTATTTTAGAAAGTGACAGGAATAAATTTAGTTAAGTTAAGTCGTGTCACAGTCCGAATCGAGGCCACTGTTTCTCTACAAACATCTATAAAGACTATTATGCGAAACCAAATAAAAAATATCTAATTTAAAAGATACCTAAGGGTGAATCAAATGAATAGAAGACAGATATTGTTAGTTTTAGAATTTTGAAGATCACCCCGAAAGGGAAAACTATCGTGCTTCGATCATCGTGAGTTTAATCGCTACCAGGACCAGGAGTGCGATTTTTGAAACTCACAAGTTGAACCCAGCAGTTTAAAATGTGAAAATTTCTATGGAGATATACATCTTTCTACTTCTGATTTGACTTTCAATAATCATACTCTATAGGAGTGCCATTTTTGAAAGTCTAATCAGCATTAGTAGTAAGATGCTTATCTCCTTTCGCAGCTTATCTCCAAAGTAATTTAGACATTTTCAACGGCTGAGTTTAATGTGTGAGTTTCAAAAATCACACTCCAGTATCTTCATTCAATGGCTTGGCGAGCGTTTACATTCTTTTCATTTCCACTAAAATCCCTAACCAAAATTTTCCCTAATAAAAAAAGCTCTATTTCATCAGAATATTGAGATACTCAATCATATTCATCTCTCTCCTTGTGAGTCAGCAGTATCGAGACAATCACTTAAACCTCCGCTATAAAAAGACAAGGATTTTATTCCAAGGATACAACCTACATGCGTGCACATTACATTACTGATAGTGAATGTTATTTGTGGTTTGTCAATTAATTATAGTAGTTTACACTTAAGGGGCTATGTAAAAAAAATAGGATTCTTCAAAGCTCCATATATCATGAAGTACTAACAGTAGAAGTATGATTTGCGGATATGTATTAATTGAACATACAACGTGTTAATAAATTAGCGCAAAACCTCATACACCCCAACTGATTTATAACAAAATGATTAGATTGCAACAATAATTTAATTATTTTTATAGTTAAAATTTAAAGTTATTCGCATTTTAAGTTTTGAGTCAAAAATGATTTGTTATCATTTCAACACTGAAAGAAAGCGCTAACGTACTCATGGATACATTTTTATAATCTTGTTTTGGTAGTTAGTAAGGTGAGTGTGCCCGTGCGGTGGGTTGACATCGGGTTCAGAAATTTTATAATTTTGTAAAAAACTTATTTAATATTTTGAAAAAAATTACCTATGTTGAAACTATGATATTTCGATTTTGCTCTCGATTCTAAACAAACTACTTTCTTGTTTTGCGTTAATTCATTAACACGTTGTATAATTGAAGTTTTGATTAGAGCCAAAACACGATTAAGACAAATTTTCTCGATAGAAAAACAAGCCAAGGTAGCCTCCGTTTTTGTCTATAAACGCTTGTAACTGCTAAACGGTGAATAATAGAAACATGAGACTTGATTTAAAAAAAGAGATTGCTATTATCTAAGTTTTGATTAGAGCAGAATTGAACTTACATAAATAGTACAATCACAATTAAATAAAGTTTGTTTTTTCGCTTGATTCGATCTAGGCGCGCGCGCCGCCCCATCTCTTTCTCTCGCATCTGGCAGTAATATAAGCTATCACACGCCCGTTTCGCTAAAATTATTTTTCGACATAGGCTCTTAATTATACGATGTCCTTATTATCTTATCTTATTATGGGGGCTAGCAACACTTCAATCCAGTGGATCTTTTGTGTTCACTCCCACATATTTATTTTCTTCACCCTTCAGAAGCATTACTGGTAAACGAGGGAGGCAATATAAAGTTCAGGAGAAGAAACCTGTAATCTCCCAGGTTTTGGATATCTATCTCCAAGGAGGCACATGCGTTTCGCCGCCAAGACATCACCAGTACTTACATGGTTTCCTCCTCCTCTTCGCACGCTCAGCAGCTTCATCATCAGCCTATAAACGTCCCACTGCAGGGCACAGGCCTACCCTCAGGGAGGGTGTATGGGCATTAGTCCACCACGCGTGCCCAATGCGGATTGGTAGACTTAACATACACATCAGAATTTCTTCTTCCGTGTATGCAGGTTTCCTCACGATGTTTTCCTTCACCGTTTGAGAGCAGTCGGTATTACGTACATAAGTTAGAAAAACTCATTGGTACATGGCATGTTTTCCGTGCGGATTCGAACCCGGTCCTCCATAATTGGGTGTCCATATCTCTCCGCAACGCGCCACCGAAGCTTAGCAACTTATTCATCATCAATACTACATCCCACTGCAGGGAACAGGTTATCAAGAAGACGGGTGTCCACCACGCATGCCAAATGTGTATGTGTCATATGTGTCACAATTGACCGAATTGTTCATGTTGACCGAGTTGTTCATGGTGACCGAGTTGACCAAGTTGTTCATGTAGTTGTAGCCTGTGGTGTGATGGTTAAGAATGCGACTCTCTATCCGTAACACTGGTGTGATGGATAGGAGCGAAAGGTCAAGAAAAAAAATTCCTGCCCGTCACACACTGGTGTGACAGTGCAGTGTGACAGTTAGTCAGCCGTGATAAGAATTTCTTCTTCAGCGTATGCAGGTTTCACGATGTTTTCCTTCACTGTGCCTGTGTGAGCGTACTAACTCTTCTAAACATTTGTAATCTAACAAAGTCTGACCCCGGAAACTTCACCCCACACCCCTAGACTTACGTAATACCTAACCACTGGACCTAGAAACGTGACCTAGACCTTGCTTGCGACGTAGGTGTATCAACTATACCTACCTACCTAACGAGATTTCCTTGGAAAGCATCTAGTAATAGATACTCTTTCTTATACTGTGGGCGAAAGTATGCTATGCTGATGCTATGTAGTAAAAATGCTAAAGGAACTCTGACCTCCCCCGAAGGCATTGCGAGTAGGTAGGTAGTAAAATGGTTGAAGATCCCTATTTATTGACTGACAATTGGCTACTTGACAATTAATAGTCAAATCAGCTACTCTTTATCGGACGTCAAAACATGCGCTTTGTATGAAGATTTGTGTAAGGTTCGAATTATGCCAATAGTGCAAACGCTATGCACACGCTGTACCAGTCGGTCCAAATTAGTAAGTACGAATACACTGCTAAACAATTTGTACAATTCGAACGTTTTCGTGTGCAGCGTTAGCGCAAGTTAATGACGTCACTGACGACGTCAGACAGCAAACGTATCCGCACATTCGCGCATTATGAACCGATTGTGTGCATGCTATCTCTACCGATAGCGCATATTTGCGCATTTTTGACCGTAGCATTGTACTAAATATTGAGTTGTGACGTCATCAAAATTTTCATTACTTTTTATAGTTTATCTTGTTATTAAAAATAGTATTCAAGCTAAAAACTCAATGAAAATGGGAGTTTAGCGGTACTTTCTAACCCTTTTTTTATTGAGTAGATAAAAATAAAATATATTGAATGTAGTCAAATACCCAATTTGTGTGGTCTTATTGTAGGTATAGTATAACTACCCGATTCAATCATATTAATCGACATGTGATGATCACAGAAACATATACATATAAACAATATTATATACAATATATATAAACAATATTACTTAAAAACTGGCCTAGATAGTCGTAATACGTTATCGATCTTGTAAACGATATATTTGGAAACTTAAACAATGTCCACAGCATATTAAACTTTGAAATACCTACGTTTGTTCGAGACAGCTAGAAAGTAAGTTACAAATGTAATTCCCTAGCCAAGGAAATCTAGGATCCCTAGGAACTCTAGAGAGTGCAGAATTACAAAAATACCACTGTCCTTCAAACAAAATATGCAACTTATTAATAGCAGTTTAAAATTATGTGTTTTGAATATCGTATGTCTAGGAAATGTAAGTATGGAGTTTATCTCAAGGATAGAAATAAACACAGTATGTAGGGCAGACGGCTTGGCGCCCAACCAAATTGTTTGTGTTAGATTTTGTAACAGGGTAAAATGGAGAGGGTTTCAAATAACATCCGGTTTTTATAATTGATGGCTGACGTTTTTGAAATATTATCGGGTTACGTGTTACGATGCAAAAAATTTATTTAGGGTTCTTCTTAATTATTTAATTTTTTAATTAATCATTTATTTCAGATCACATGAATCCATAGAATTGTTAGTAAAAATTTCTTAGAAAGACCTATGTTAGTATAGTGAACATACAATTCATTACATTACATTATTACTATCAACTTCAATTGAATTACAAGTTTTACTTATGTATATAAAATTATAATTGAATAGAATTGAATTAAATTGAAATAAATTATATTGAATTAAATTTAACCACACATACATCTTTCATTTTATCACCAGGCTCACCCAGTATTTCAGGATGGAACAATCCACCTTTTCAGCGATTACCTTCAGGATCCTGTTGCCGCTGCCACGCACTCTACCCATAAGGGATGACACTCTCTTCCGTCTGATGGCATAAAAATCGTCAGTGCGTTCTTCCGCGAACATCCCTGACGCACTGCAGAATCGAGGCAGCCCCAACAGTATCCTGAAGGCATTATTGTATTGGACACGAAGGGCATTGTAGGCTCTTTGAGTGTAGTTCACCCACAGACTGCTCGTGTAGAATACTTGACAGAACGCCTTAAAAAGGGTGATTTTAACTTGCTTTGTACAACGAGCAAATCTGCGGGCCAACATATTACTACGTACCGCCAACGCCCTCCGTTCACGCTCAATATCTAGGTCGTCTTTCAGGTCATCAGTAACAATAACAATATGTCCCAAATATTTAAATTTACATACTCTATTTAAAATAGTGCCATTGAGTGATAGAGGTGGCACATAGCTGGGACCCTTGCCACCTGACCGGAAGACCATGACTTCACTTTTCGTCGAGTTGTACTTCAAACCGTGAGCTCGCGCATATTCCTCGCACACGCTCATCAACTCCCTAAGACCGTTGATCGAGGGGCTCAGCAGAACCATATCGTCTGCGTAACTGATGTTATTGACGCTTACACCATCTATGTGGCATCCTGTGTGCATATTGCTGAGCTCCTCGACCAGGCCATTCACATACAGGTTAAAGAGCGTGGGCGAGGACACTCCACCCTGCCTCACTCCACACTCCAGTCCGTACGCATCGGAGAGTGTGTTGTTCCATTTTACATAATTGATTTGATTTTTGTACCAATATTTAAAAACTTTGATTAATTCAGGTGGTAGACTAGTTTTCTCTACTTTCTTCCACAGCACGTCATAAGACACCAAATCAAAGGCCTTCGATAGGTCTAGGAAGCATGCATACACTTGTGTTTGTCTCTCTGTGTAGTACATGACAGTGTGCTTAAGACTCAGAATTGCCGTCTCGTTAGAGACTCCCTGTCTGAAACCAAATTGAGCATCATGTAATTATGTTGACACTTTTTAAGGGGATGATCAGACCATCAAACTGAACAACTTGCTCTATGGCACCAACATCGAAATCGCGAAAGAAAAATCAGCTCTTCCGTACAAAACTGCAAACCATCTCGAGCCAAATATATGGGACAGCTGATTTTTTTGCGCGGTTTCTTTGTTGGTCCTATGGAGAAAGTTGTTCAGTTTGATGGCCTGATCATCCCCTTAAAAAGTGTCAGTGAAGTTGGATACTGTATAGGGTCCTTCTTAATATGCTGACAGTTTTTTAGCTAGTAAGATTTCGATGTTGGTGCAATAGAGAAAGTTGTTCAGTTTGATGGTCTGATCATCCCCTTAAAAAAGTGTCAGCATATTAAGCCGTTGTAGCAAGGCCGAAGAACAAAAAGATTTTAAATTAATTAACTACGAAATCCAGTTGCATGGATGCATTATCGTCCGTGCTAGTTCCCAGGCTGTCTGTCTGTCTGTCTGTAATCTGTAGGTACGTGGGTGTATGTGGGTGCGAGATAATGCTTTAATACCGTTTTAAATGTCAACATTCGCTTCATCAATTGGGGTTTATTGATTTATTTATTGGTGTAATCAACGTGTGAGTGCACTTTATTTATTATTCTAACTGGAAAATAAATAAAGGTTCACTCTTACCTAGCTCAAAAGAATAATATAAATAAATAATTTGGACATTGTCACACACTCATCAGAATAGGAGTGCGATTTTTGAATCTCATTCGCTGAGTTCAGCAATTGAAAATGCCAAAATTACTATGGAGATACGCATCTTTCTACTGCTGATCTGACTTTCGAAAATCGCACTCCTGAAGTATGATTTTTGAAAGTCAAATCAGCAGTAGAAAGACGCGTATCTCCACAGTAATTTTGAAATTTTCAACTGCTGAACTCAGCGAATGAGATTCAAAAATCGCACTCTAGGTCGAATAATCAGGTCTAAGCAGTATTTTGATTGACAAACCCACCGAATCACTGCAGCACTTGACACATAAATTTTATAAAGGCAATTTGTACCAAAAGCGTAATAATGACCTACCTAGAATACCTATGACCTACTCAGAAAATGTATTGATGAAAAGAAAAGGACAACATTCTGAAACGACGTGCATAGAAAGAGAAACAGACTTAGGTCGCCGAAATTAGATTATAGTCCTTAGTAAAGTACCTACCAGATTCTAGTCCGGAGTTCCGGACTTGTATTATGTATGATGACTAGACAACGAAATAGAATACATTATATTATGTAGATACCAACATTTATGACTCGGGTGCTCATTATTCATACTACAAATATTTGCCCTTGCGAGATTCAAACCCGCGTCCCTCGGATCAGCACGCAGGTTCACTACCAACTAATATTCCGAGAGATAAGTGTACTTTTTGCAACCATCAGCAGCAAGGCTGATTCAGTGTTTATAGGGTGGAGAGCTTCTCTGTGATGGGGATGGACCAGGTCTGCCTGCATAACTCCAGTCGGTTTAGGAGTTACTGATGATTAAAGGTCTGTTAAGAGCGATGATAGCCCATACGGAAGAGAGCTAGCGCCTCAATACTGAGGCCGCGGTTCGATTCCTGGCCTGTACCACTAAGTTCTTCGGAATTTATGTACGGTTGTATTTATCATTTACTAGCTCGGCGGTGAAGGAAAACATCGTGAGGAAACCTGCATTCCCGAGAACGAAAAGAAAATACCATAAGTTCGGAGGTATGCGTAAATATGGGTGAGCTTGGGGCGAACACAAAAGGACCAGCGCTGGTCTCCGTGTTACAACGACCCTTGCTTGCAATAGCCCAACCACAAATAATAATAAGGTCTGTTAAAAATTAACGATCAGCAGCAAGGCTGATCGTATGTTATTGCTGTAGTATGCACTGTAGCTATGTGAACAGTACAAAAACTGACATGGTTCATCAGTCGGTTTAGGAGATACAGCCGTTCAAAGGTCGGAACTTTGACTGGCTGTATCTCCTAAACCGACTGACAGAACTTGACAGTTTTTGTACTGTTCACATAGCTACAGTGCATACTACAACAATATCATACGATCAGCCGTGCAGTTGATCGTAAATTTTTTACAGACCTTTAATCATCACTAACTCCTAAACCGACTGGAGTTATGCAGGCAGACCTGGTCCATCCCCATCACAGAGATGCTCTACACCCCATAAATACTGAATTAACCTTGCTGCTGATGGTTGCAAAAAGTACACTTATCTCTTATACTATAAGCTGTCGATGTCGAGTCGTCAAACTTACCATATTATTATTGTTCCAATTAATCAAAATGTGAAATCCAAGAACATTGTATATAGTAATCAAAGCCGGATTTAGCATAAAAATCTCCTTTCGTTAATAAAAAAGGACAAGAGAAAGTTGCCAAAATACGTAGAGTGCCTAAAATGGCAATCCACACATTATCTGAGTTAAGTATCATCTGAATGGTAATAAATTATCCGTGTTTTTGTTACCTCGTTGTTGTCACTTTTACTGAATTAGGTTAATTGATTAGGTTCGTCTTCGTCATGACGAAGAATTTTTCGCTTGTCTTCGTACACAGGAACAACTTTTACTGGAGCAAAATTAAAAATCTGCTGTTCCGTAAAACATTTGCTGTTCCATACTAAACTGCAATTCTTACTAGACTTTTTTTGCTTCAATCGGTTTGCTCCCGTAGTAAAAGTTGTTCAGTTTTATGGGTAGACTCTTAATTTGAAAGGATGCTAATGATATCAATTTCATCGTGTATAGGCTTAAATACTTTTGCTTGTTTGGCTATAAAATTGACATCATTGATTTAATGTTTATGTAATAAAAGGTGTCTAAAATACCAGACTTTTACTGGTACCTACCTATGTGCTTAAAATAGGTCGTTGAGCCTAGAACAAAATCTAAACTTCTTTGCAGCCATATACATAAATTGTACGTAACTAATTGTACTCTGACAATAGCTAAAATACGCACGATTTTTACGCATCTTCCTCATTGGATTAATAAAAAAAGGTTATATCTATCGAACTCTGCATGCACAATGTATAGGTAGGTATCTATTCTATACATATAATAACATTGTAAACTTGACGCCAATACTTGACGTACAGAAGATATTCGCAGCATTGAGACTATTTTTAGAACAAGTTCTAAAAATGGTCTCAATGCTGCATTTTTAGAACTTGTTCTAAAAAATGGTCTTAATGTTTCTATGTTTGTGCACGCGTCAGTTAAAAACTACTGAACCTATTTGAATGTAGTTTTAATAAAAATATACGGCTTGGTTTCGATTAACATATAGGCTTTTATTTCATCGCAATCGGATCATTCAATCAAAAGTTATGAGTATTATGTTTGTGCACGCGTCAGTTAAAAACTACTGAACCTATTTGAATGTAGTTTTAATAAAAATATACGGCTTGGTTTCGATTAACATATAGGCTATTTCATCGCAATCGGATCATTCAATCAAAAGTTATGAGTATTATGTTTGTGCACGCGTCAGTTAAAAACTACTGAACCTATTTGAATTTAGTTGTAATAAAAATATACGGCTTGGTTTCGATTAACATAAAGGCTTTCATTTCATCGCAATCGGATCATTCAATCAAAAGTTATGAGTATTATGTTTGTGCACGCGTCAGTTAAAAACTACTGAACCTATTTGAATGTAGTTTTAATAAAAATATACGGCTTGGTTTCGATTAACATAAAGGCTTTTATTTCATCGCAATCGGATCATTCAATCAAAAGTTATGAGTATTATGTTTGTGCACGCGTCAGTTAAAAACTACTGAACCTATTTGAATGTAGTTTTAATAAAAATATACGGCTTGGTTTCGATTAACATATAGGCTTTTATTTCATCGCAATCGGATCATTCAATCAAAAGTTATGAGTATTATGTTTGTGCACGCGTCAGTTAAAAACTACTGAACCTATTTGAATTTAGTTGTAATAAAAATATACGGCTTGGTTTCGATTAACATAAAGGCTTTCATTTCATCGCAATCGGATCATTCAATCAAAAGTTATGAGTATTATGTTTGTGCACGCGTCAGTTAAAAACTACTGAACCTATTTGAATGTAGTTTTAATAAAAATATACGGCTTGGTTTCGATTAACATATAGGCTTTTATTTCATCGCAATCGGATCATTCAATCAAAAGTTATGAGTATTATGTTTGTGCACGCGTCAGTTAAAAACTACTGAACCTATTTGAATTTAGTTGTAATAAAAATATACGGCTTGGTTTCGATTAACATAAAGGCTTTTATTTCATCGCAATCGGATCATTCAATCAAAAGTTATGAGTATTATGTTTGTGCACGCGTCAGTTAAAAACTACTGAACCTATTTGAATGTAGTTTTAATAAAAATATACGGCTTGGTTTCGATTAACATAAAGGCTTTTATTTCATCGCAATCGGATCATTCAATCAAAAGTTATGAGTATTATGTTTGTGCACGCGTCAGTTAAAAACTACTGAACCTATTTGAATGTAGTTTTAATAAAAATATACGGCTTGGTTTCGATTAACATATAGGCTTTTATTTCATCGCAATCGGATCATTCAATCAAAAGTTATGAGTATTATGTTTGTGCACGCGTCAGTTAAAAACTACTGAACCTATTTGAATTTAGTTGTAATAAAAATATACGGCTTGGTTTCGATTAACATAAAGGCTTTCATTTCATCGCAATCGGATCATTCAATCAAAAGTTATGAGTATTATGTTTGTGCACGCGTCAGTTAAAAACTACTGAACCTATTTGAATGTAGTTTTAATAAAAATATACGGCTTGGTTTCGATTAACATATAGGCTTTTATTTCATCGCAATCGGATCATTCAATCAAAAGTTATGAGTATTATGTTTGTGCACGCGTCAGTTAAAAACTACTGAACCTATTTGAATTTAGTTTTAATAAAAATATACGGCTTGGTTTCGATTAACATATAGGCTTTTATTTCATCGCAATCGGATCATTCAATCAAGATTCAATCAAAAGTTATGAGTATTATGTTTGTGCACGCGTCAGTTAAAAACTACTGAACCTATTTGAATGTAGTTTTAATAAAAATATACGGCTTGGTTTCGATTAAGATATAGGCTTTTATTTCATCGCAATCGGATCATTCAATCAAAAGTTATGAGTATTTAATTAAAGTCAGTACGAAATCGCGGGCGCCGAGTCACCATTAATAAATGGTATAGCTTTAGCTACCTTTATACCACGAATTTAGGGGGGGAAAATAAAATATCCCATTGCGGGAAAAAGTCTCCAACTCTTCAGGGTCTGAATAGCCCTAATGATAGCCAACCTCCGATAGGAGATGGCAACACAAGAAGAGGGGCTAATACTAATGTGTTGATCCAAACCACTACGTCTAACTGAGACCACGTGAACGAAGTCGCGGGCACAACTTGTAATAACATAATAAACATAGTTATCGGAATTAGTGACCTCGCATCGGCGCAGGCGCAACGGTAAACCAACGCAGCGCAGGAAGCGGCGCTGGCACAGAACCTGTTCTTACTATAGTAAAGAAGGGACGCAAGGTGCACTGAATGTGGTCGGATGTCGTGTGAGTAATGGGGGTTTGTTTATGAGGCACACATTAAATTACAACCCGGGCGAATTAACTTGGCACCTGTCTCGCACGTGGCTTGGAATAAAAAGCTCGGAAAACTCGGAAAGAATTACTCGAAAATGCTAAAGCGCAGGGACACGTGCAACGGTAACTGAAATGCTATGCTACGGCCTCGCATGGCGACGGTGCGGTCCCGCGGGGGATAGCAGGAGGGGTGTCAAATTCCGAGCCACGTGCCAGCCAGGTGCCAAGTTAATTCGCAGAAGGGTACAATACATAAGTGGGTAGGCCGACAAGGTGGACCGACGACCTGGTGAAGGCGGGAACCCGTCGGATGAGGGCAGCGCAGGACCGGTCGTTGAGGCGATCCTTGGGAGAGACCTATGTCCAGCAATGGACGTCATAATATGGCAGGCTGAGATGATGATGATGGCAATACATAAACTAACGACCAACATCGCTTTCAGGGAGGGCAGAAACCCCGCTACAATTACTAACTATCTTACTAAGCGTGCAGTTGTTACAAGGCTCATGTTTCAATATTTAATGGCATCCTTTCTTCCATTCGCCGACAAAACACAAAATAAGAAACGCAGCTGGTCTGGATTGATACCGAGTAAAGGCTCTATCCGGGATCAACTGCTTATCATAATTCATTTTTTTTTTTCGGGTATAGGGCGACCACACGTTCCCTCCGCTCTGTAACTCCTGTAAACCAGTATTAACAGCGACTACTCGTAACACTAGCTAGACAATGAAGTCCAGTGAACCGTGATGAATAATTTGTCTTGGAACCCGCAATGATTTTAATCAAAGAAGATAGGAGTAGGAAAAAATTAATATACCAGTTCCGTCCATTGCAAACGGGAGACAACAAAGTATGGTTATTAATTAATCCAACTCCAGAGATAATGTTGTGAATAATTGTCTTAGAAGGTTCATGATTCCAGTTTTAAATTCACAAAACCTTAAATAAACCACCGCCATTGGCCTCGATTCGGACTGTGCTACGACTTAACTTAACTAAATTTATTCCTGTCACTTTCTAAAATAAGATTAAGAAAAGAGACAGAAAACCAACAGCTGACTTTAGTGCTGTCAAAGTGACGTTACACGCCCAAAAACGCTTTAAATAAGATGGCGTACATTATGATGACATCTTATTTTGAGCGTGTAACGTCACTTTGACAGCACTAAAGTAATCTGTTGGTTTTCTGTCTCTTTTCTTAATCTTATTTTAGAAAGTGACAGGAATAAATTTAGTTAAGTTAAGTCGTAGCACAGTCCGAATCGGTACCATTATCCTCACCATGAGTTTATATGTTTTATGAGTTTCTCTAACTTATATCGATATCGATTGCTCCCAAACGGTTGAAGGAAAAAATCGTGAGGAAACCTACATACCTATGCTGAAGAAGAAATTCCGATGCGTATCTACCAATCCATATTGGGCACGCGAGGTGGACTAACTCCTATACCCCCTTCCTGAGGGTAGGCCTGTGCCGTATGAAAGCAGATGTTGAATTGTTGATGGTGATGATATCTTCACCATGCTCTCATGGTGATACCCTTGTAGTGGAAATTAAAGAGACTGATGATGATACTAAAATATAAATAAACCAATAGATAGGATGCAAACATAATGAACGAGTTAACAAGGTCACAGCGCAGCGCAGTGTCGACGATCTCTCGACACCGTTATAGTATTCAAATTGATCCAAATTAAGTATACCAAAGGTTAGCGACTGCCGAATAAATTTGACCGTAATAAACAATGATGATAATTTAAGGTTTTGTAACAGTCATGATTATTTTTGTACTTACTAACTTGTACTTAGCAGTCAACTTGCAAATAGTGCTTTGAAAATTTTTAGATTAGGAAATCTACATTGGGATTCGAATCCCCTTTACACGCTTTTTTCTAATTATTACCCCAGAGATTCCCCATTGTAGACATTACCCGAAATTTTGGGACACCTTTGGACCGCTTTTCTTCCAAGTTTACTTAGGTCGGTCGGTACGTACCTGGATTCTCTAAGGTAGTATACTAATATGATTTCTCTACACGCGCGCGACGCGCCTTCGCTGCATACAAAATAACCTGTTCCCGAGCTTTTCGGAGGGCGAAGAAAGCCGCGCTTGCTGCGACTTGTAGGATGGAAAAAAGCCGAGTCGCGCGCAAGTAGAGAAATCATGCTAGGGGGTCTGGTGAAGGTAGCGGGCACCCGTTGGATGAGAGCAGCGCATGATCGGTCGTTGTGGCGATCCTTGGGGAAGGTAGGACGTCTATCGCCTGAGATGATGATGATGATTTGTCTACTCGTTTATTAATCCGTATTCTCCGCACTGTCTCGACTAAACTCATCTTTAGTCCGTACAATAAACAAAATCATTGTGAAAGATAGACTCCTTTGGGAGACAAGTAAACTGAGTAAAGTTACGTTTTATTACTTGATAAAATTTCCCAAACACACACAATATAAATTCCCCTCGAGAAAAGCTCGCAATTTTACCGAAATTTGACAAATGGGAAGCCCCCGATGCCTACCTAGGAGACGGGAGGTTGCCCATTCATACCCCCTCTCCCACTAGGAGGCAGGGGATGCTGCATTGCGCTCCAAGGTTACGTAATACGACCTTGACCTTGAGATTGGGTACAGAGAGTCTGGGATAAAAGTTCTTTACGTGTATTTTATTCGGGTTCTTGGTATATATATTTGGCGACGGCACCGTAGGAAATAAGCTTTGTTAGATTGTTATCATATATTGAATTCTTTTTCGACGTCCTTTTATTTTCTTTTCTTTTACTTTCATCATCGGCCTATACAGGGTGTACAATAAAATGGGACAGCTACTTAAAGGGGTGCTTCAGACCATCAAACTGAACAACTTTCTCTATGGGACCAATATCGAAATCGCGAAAAAAAAATCCGCTCTCCCATACAAAACTGCAAACATAACTCGACTGAAATGTATGGGACAGCAGATATTTTTTTCGCGATTTCGATATTGGTCCCATAGAGAAAGTTGTTCAGTTTGATGGTCTGAAGCACCTCTTTAAGTAGCTGTCCTATTTTATTGTACACCCTGTAGGTATACATAGTACATCCTACTTCTATGATATGTACAATACATACGACCCATTACAGGGCACAGCTATCCTCAAAGGCAAAGCCAAGCCCAATGCCAGGTCTTGCTGGATAATATTACGTTACGTAATGTTGCGTTTATTTTGTATTTGTTCATGGTTACGTGTAGGCATTTTGTTTTGTTTAAAAGATGTATGTTGTAAAGTTTTTCGCCGCATATTCTCTGCAACGGAACACCTTCCAATTCCAACACGGTGGTAGAGTCAAGTAGTAAAAAGCTCAATGCGTGATATTATTTTAAGTACATTTTGAATTTAGCGAATTGGTACACATATGCACCAGATTTTTTTCTTCTGCGTACCTATGCAGGTTTCCTCACGATGTTTTCCTTCACCTTTTGGGAGCAGTCAGTATTACCTTACCTGTACTTATTGAAAAACTCTTTGGTAGGTACAAGGACTATCGTCTGTAAGGATTCGAACCTGAACCCTCATGGTTAAGTGTCCATACCCCTCCATATCGTCCCTACGGTTTTCAGTGGGCCTATAGTTATGAACCGACAAAACGACAATTATTAGGACTTTGCATAAGTATACGAAAGCGAGCGAGCCTGATAGTTGTCTCGTTTTGTCGCTTTGTCTTGCTTGGCATGCTAGCCCCTACAGCTACTTAGATGCAGGTTTTTGCACTTAGACTACTTATTATAAGGACCGGCCTTGCGGTAGCATTTCCCCTCTGCCACGGTATAAGATCAATGATCATGTACATTCAACATTCAATTTTATAACTTATCACTAAACTAGACAGCCTATTATTGCGAAACAATAATTTCGAACATAGAACGTTTGGGGTTTACACGAGACTACTTTTCATGATTTTGAACATTCAAAATTAGAATCTAAAGTCATAGGGAATAAAATCCAAAGTTGTGGGTAACATGTTACCTCGCCCCCCGCAAAAAGTGGCAGAAAGTTTGTTAGTAGAATGACACGTGGTTACGCGTCCCTATATAAGTAGTCTAAGTTTTTGCACAAACCACATCCACCATCATCCATCACGCTTGATCACCCTCCAAGTAATATAATCTGATCCTACCATGTTCCCACGAGAAGCCTTAGAAAGTAAAAACACGTACCTACAGTAGGCTAACCCGGAAGAAAAATCTATTACCCTTAGTAGCTTAATGACCTTAGAGCAGTTCCTGATATTACGTTCACTGTGCGTTAATATAATAGTAGTTATTAAGTAATAGCATACCTGTGGTATAATAGTGTTGTTTAGAAATAAGAGGTTTATAACAGGCCTGGGAAGATAAAGGATGGATGAAAGGAGAAATATTCTGAAGACAATAGACAACCAGAGAGGAAAAATGATAGACGGTACCCGACACCCCTGTCCCCACTCATTGGCTGGCACTTTTCCTCGCTGAATGGCTATGCGGCGCTGTTTTGGGTAAATACTTACCCGCCAACAAGGACGTTTATTTATGTAGTTGTTAACTTACTATTTAAATTATTTTTTGCATGCATGTTGCTGATTGGGGTCCTGTTTAAGTATTAATTTATTTTTGACGAAGAATGTTGCAGATACGGATATTATGCCATTTTGAAGAAGCGTGTTGCAGATTTGATGCTTGAAAATTTTTGTTTTTTTTCGTTATTTCTTTTAATAAAAATCTTTTAAAAACTTGGTTTTCGGAATGGAATGAGTTGCCAAATGATTATAAGTTTTTGATAGCTAGCCTTTCACCCACAAAAACATTGTAAACTACACCTTATTCCCTGTAAATTGATTTGTAAAGGTAACCCTGCACAGTGCACATTCTTGTACTTTCCTATTCAGGGCGCAGCGCAATCCTCAGTTCACATTTGCATGCAATTTGTATCGATTTCGAAACTACCTAGTCCCGACAGAATACCGCTGTATGTAAAGTAACCTTGTGTTGTGTCTATTAAACAATTAGTTATACTTTTAAAATATTTACAAATGTAGGTATATCTAAGGTACCATAATATGAATAATTATAATTAACCAAAATAAATGATAATTTTAAGTAAAATGTAGAGCGACAGACTGTAGTCGACCATATTAGAGAGAGAGGAAGACCTACACGGCTAGCATGCCACCCACGACAAAGCGTTTAAACGAGAAAAACGTCATGCGCGCTCTTTCTACCATATGTAAAATAATAAAGATGGAGGCACATCTCGAGTTTTGTCGTTTTCTCGGGGGTGGCATGCGAGGCCTACTAGACAGAGTTATCTGGCCCAAGTGAAGGAAAAGGTTGATATTGTGTCGTATCAAGAACTCAAGACACTAGCTGAAAAGAGACAGGATTGGCGAATACTCCACCGACAAGAGCGTAGCTCTTAAATAAGATGATGATGGTAAAAATTAGTTTTAAAGGTGCAATATCTTTCCTTGGGGTGCAAGGAAAGAGTCTCCCTGAGTGACGAAACCTGAGTTCATCAGGCGCACCCCGGGCAGTCAACCTCTATACAACCATTGCTGACTGACAAATATTCAGCGTGAGTGATTGTCATGCGATGTAACTTACGCTGACACGTGAAGAAGAAGATGGTACCTACAGTATATTCGTGTAAACTAATTCATCATCATCTTTTAAAGTACGCTCTTGTCTTGTCGGTGGAGTATTTGCCATTCCAGTTTCTTCTCCGCAAGTATTTTGAGTTCCAACCTGTTCTTTTACCTGTGCTAGATAACTCTGTCTACCCTGTCCTCTCTGCCTCTCTTCCAAGATACCTTATAATTTGACACTCCCTTGGAACTGCTATTTAGTTTTTTGGAATCAACGTATTTCAAACTTAGACTACTTATATAGGGACGCGTAACCACGTGTCATTCTACTAACAAACTTTCTGCCACTTTTTGCGGGGGGCGAGGTAACATGTTATCCGCAACTTTGGATTTTATTCCCTATGACTTTAGATTCTAATTTTGAATGTTCAAAATCATGAAAAGTAGTCTCGTGTAAACCCCAAACGTTCTAAGTTCGAAATTATTGTTTCGCAATAATAGGCTGTCTAGTTTAGTGATCTTGTCTCGACTATTATAAAACTGTAAATTTCAAAAAAGAATTTACTTTGTTTGTTTGTTTGTTTGGCTGTTTGTTTGTTCGAGTATCACGCAAAAACTACTGAACCGATTTTGATGAAACTTTTTTGTTTGGTAGCGTAACTTAAAATCTGGTATATAATTTATGCGGACAAAGTCGCGGGTAAAAGCTCGTAAGTCATAAAATTGAATGTTGAATGTACATGATCATTGCTCTTATACCGTGGCAGAGGGGAAATGCTACCGCAAGGCCGGTCCGGATTTAAGTAGTCTAAGATTTCAAAGAATAGAGCCACAAATAGAATCAGGAAAAATCAATAAATTAAACAATATCATTCAATGAATCATTCACCTACTTGGTTTAAATGTGATTCATCCAGGATCGTTCTAGATCCAGGTATATAAATAAAGTAATTGTATCTTTTGATGTGCTCTCCTGCAAAATGCAAAAGTTACTCACTTTTGCAGGAGAGCACACAAAAGATTAAATTGTGTATTTGATCTAAAATCCTAGGGAATGTCGAATTGTAAACGGATTATGACACCGAAATTCAAATATTTAACGAAATATTCTATCCAGACTTTATCGATTATCGATAATAGCTTTGGGAACCAAGTCCCAGCTTCCTAAGTAGGCATCATTATAACACCCTCCCGTGGCACCCGGGGTGACCCACCTCCCCCTGTCCGTGAAAAGTTCAGAGGTCACAGATTCTTGCCAAAGTGGAAGCAAATTGGATAGGACATGTCCACAATGTACTCACATCTACGAACTCACATAGCTTTTCAACCCTTACTGGGACAGATTTTTTATAAATGTTTTTTTATTCTCATATAATAAATCTGTTGTATTTGTATAATTTGAACACCATCATGGTCATAAAATTTCATGTTAGAGGACAATTTTACGTCTTTTTTTAAATTAAAAATGGATTTGCCTCAATCCAGTCCTTAGGACAAAGATGGGGTCGAAGATGTAGCGAGCTAACCCAGAAAAAGCCTATTCACTCGTGCTTTAAAGGAATTCTGGTTGTAAGCGCTCGGAAATACTGACGCAGGCAGGGCATTCCGCTCCTTGGCTGTGCGCATTATAAAAGAATCAGAAAGACGCATAGTGCGGATAAGTGGGATATCAACCAAGAAGGGGTGGTATGCCGCGGTGCGTCTTGAAGTCCGATAGTAGAAAGGGGAAGGCGGGATGAGCTCGTGCAGCTCTTCAGACACTCAACAGCGTCTGTAGACACTCCTAACATACATTCCATGCCAGTTAATATTAAGTATTTTTTCCCCTTCTGTAGTTTTGCCTCGTGCCTCCACCAACCTGCAATGGGCATGCCTGTTGGAGTACACCACTTCCTCCCACCATTATTCTTAGGGGACCTTTGCCCTGCAGTGATATCAGTCACACAGGCTATAACTTACTAAACTATAAAATCATTTTAGACCAAGAGTTTGATTGGCAAATATGTGTAGGGTGAATACAAACATAATTGACCCAAGTATAGATTGATATTGAGTATAGGTAGATATATGACTGTAATGTAATTCTATATCATCGTCTAGTGACTAGAAAACTTTACTAGAATCTAGTTATCATACCTAACACTTGGATTTTGGATTGAATTGTTGGATTTACTGTCTGGGTCTATGACTGTAATGTAATTCTATATCATCGTCTAGTGACTAGAAAACTTTACTAGAATCTAGTTATCATACCTAACACTTGGATTTTGGACTGAATTGTTGGATTTACTGTCTGGGTCTAGATAATCTGTGTGACAACAATACCCAAGACATTTATTTCACCATCCTCGGACGCTATGCACGCAAGAATAATTTGCGTTACATCCCAGTCGGATTAAGTCGGAATCACGATATTTCTCTCTAAGCACTTATTATAGAACTGTCAAACAGGGCCAAGGTTTTGTAACAGTCGCCGTGGACAATAATTATCAACGATCAAGAACATTGAACCGACTATTTTAAATTGCAAATCAAATTATATAACCGACCGGTCATTCTTGATCCGAGATCGATTAAAGAACAGCGTTTAAATCTAATTATAATTTAATAATCTGTATTTAAAAACAAATTAAGATAATTTGCGCGTTAAAATGCAGTTTTGTAGATAAGCGAATATAATCGTTATAGTTTGGTAATAAAGTAGCAATTTAAAGTAAAGCAATGTTGCAAGGATGAGGTGTTGCAGTTGATAATGCAATAGCGCGTAAAAGGTCGTTACACACGAGAGTTCTAAAGTTATAATGTATAACATCCCAAGATGCACCACAGAATAACTTAATTGTATTTTTGTATCGCACGCAAGGTGCAAATCGTCGGGGATAGTGCAATAGCGCGTAACAAGTATTTGCGAAAACCACGTAAACGTGCAAGACGAAAAACTTTACACAGGAAAGTCAGTGCAAAATCTTGTATGGATAACCTAACCCAAGCTAACCTCTGACAGTCTGATACGTTCGAAGAAGACATCATATTATACCTATCCACTTTTATAGGTTCCCCTTTCTACTATCGGACTTCCAGACGCACCGCGGGATATCATCCCTTTTTGGTTGACATCCCACATACCCGCACCAAGCGCCATTCCGATTCTTTTATAATGCGCACAGCCAAGGAGTGGAATGCCCTGCCTGCGTCAGTGTTTCCGAGCGCTTACAACCCGAATTCCTTTAAAGTACGTGTGAATAGGCTTCTTCTGGGTAAGCTCGCTACATCTTCGACCCCATCTTCGTCCTGAGGACTGGATTGAAGTCAAGAGCAAACCCATCCTTAATAAAAAAAAAAAAAAAAAGGTTTAAAGTTTAAACCAAGCCTCAGCCTGTTCAAGAAGTTATTCAGTGTTTTCTCTTTGCTGTGTAAAGTTTTTCGTATGGCACTTCGTTATCTCTGATCGCCGATGAACGTCCACTACTGGACATAGGCCTCCACCAAGGATCGCCATAACGACCGGTCCTGCGCTGCCCTCATCCAACGAGTTCTCGCCCAGCACGTCGTCGGTTCTAAAAGGAACACATTTATAATTGTTGACCTTCGGGAACCTTTGAAGTTCACAACGGAGTGGAACCCCACGGACAGTAATGGCCAGCAAACATCTTGAGCAAGATCTGAACTGCGCAGAATAATATTTATAGACGCAAACCCTACTGCGTATACCCCTCACCCCTCTCATTTGATTACCCCGCAAATTCTTCAAGTTGTTTTCTGGGTCAAATATTGTGTGCAGGAGGCCGATTCTTTAAGCGTCACATCGCTGTTAAAAACATCGACGAGCCGAAGTTTCTTGTGACGATGTTTGCGCTTAGAGAATTGCATTGCTGTATTGGGGCCGATCCCGAATTACCTAATGAATTATTCAAGACCTCAAGACAAGACCCTATTTGCCCGTGGCGCCAAATAAATAGACAAGCTGCTAACTTTAAGACAGAATATCCATAATCTTAAACAAATGCAATCGATTCTATCAGTTCTTGATCGTGACATGAAATAGAAAGTTAAGTCACTACTAGTGACACTCGTATCCGATGCGGTAAAGTGAGTTTCTTTCGAGAAGATCTAAATTAAGATTTTGAATTGTGATTTGTCTTACATTGAAGATATTTTTAAGATATTTGATAAAAAATAAATACGTAATGATTTTAATCAGTAGCTGTACGTCTACCATGAGTTGTGATAGTAAAATCAACTGACGTGGCTACATTCGTAAGAGTGAAGACGTTGAGCGAATAGATAACATTAAATTCGCACCATGAGTTTCATCGCACGCAACGAAAATCGTTAACGTATAGACGACAGGCACTGTAGCTCTCTGCTGTAGCTCATGGCGTTCCATGACTCACTTCACACTTAATCGATGTGTCTCTTTCTTATTGCCTATTAGAAACAAGGATAGCAGACATAGCTAAAAAAAATTTGAGTCCAAGCCAAAAAAAGCTAATTTAAAAAGTATAGTGTCAATACCGTAAAGTAATACGTTTAAAATAAAAAGGTTTGTTACTGTAAGCATTGCACTGGAGTTGTTTACGTTTTTATTCTTACAGTGTTATGTGTTTGATTGAAGCGGGTTTTATAGATGTATTTAAATTTCTTTCGCAAGAATATTAAGAAAATATGATATTTATTAATCTCGAACATTGTCACACAGATTATCTAGTCGCATTTATAGTATCATTACATTAGGTTCATCCGTAAAGCGGTCACAGACAGGCTCCAAGTTTTCATCAACAAATGCCTCTGGCAAATCTTGAAGATCTTCTGACCAAACACCATCTCAAACGAGGAGCTATGGAGACGGACGGGTGAGCAGTGTCATAGCGTAATTATAACAATAGTGGGTGCGCTTAGCGGTCGCGGTGGATCTATGCTTGCGCGGTGTGCTGGGGGGTGAAGCACCGGCAGTATTGGTACCGCGCATAGGTTAATTGGTACCGGGACACGCTTCCCCCGGGCCTCCGCTCACCGCGCACGATTGGCCTGTCGCGGCCGCCGAGCGCGCTCACTAGTTTGATTACACTATGGCAGTGTATAGAGAAAGTGATCCTTAAACGAAAGTGGCAGTAGCTAGGCCATTCATTAAGGAGGCCTGATGATCACCCATCCATGACACCCACCTGGCAAATGAAATAGAGGCCGTCCTAAAATAACCTGGCGCCGCCGCTCTGTGGAAGTTGAGGCCAAAAGCCTTAACATGACCTGAGGGGATATCTACAGTGCTGTCCAAGATCGCAACCGGTGGAGAGCCCTAAATGTACCCCACGTGGGGGTGACAGGAAGAGAAGATTTAAAGTAGCAGAATCTAGCCGGACTTACAATCAAAAAGACAAAAAGAAGATGAGGTCTAGTGAATCACAGTTTGATCTATGGCGTGACTGTGTGATAGTTAGAACAGTAACATGCTTCTAGAACCATTCATGGAATTGTACAAATCGCGAAATTGTACCGATGGCGATGCTTCCATATTTTGAGTGATTTGGTCGAAACGCATTTAATTTTCTTTTTATTATTGTATGTAAATAATAAAGCTTTTATCTATAATAGAGCCGTTTATTAAATAGGTAAGTCTTAATTAAATTAAAAATTAAATTAAATCACATCATTTATTATTGAAATAACTCAGATGCATAATAACAGTGATAACAATAACAATAGTAACAATGATATTACAAACTATGTTAGTTATAAATAAAAACCTGTCAAGTGCGAGTCGGGCTACTCGCGCACCGAGGGCTCCGTAACACAAAACAATAACATACAAAAATGTTTTTTTCTCCGGGGCCTTTAGCACGAGACTGAGTAACACTTGGCCGGTTTTTATTATTTGTTGCTATACTGTAGAGTTTGTTCTATAATCACACCAAGTTTGATACTTGCATGTATTACCGTTTTTACGATAGAGCGAGAAGAATAAACGTTGATAAAAACTAGTCTCTTGTATGAGGAGAGGACACAGTGGCGTAGAGTGTGTTTCTGCCGCCCGGGGTTCCAGTTTTGCCGCCCCCTTAGTATCCCCCTTAATTTTATTTTTTCATTTTTATTATTTGTTAATCACACCAACTTTCCACTATCTAGCTATTACGGTTCAAAAGTTTCAGCCCTAAATAGGTAGACTGACGGACGGACGGACGGACGTAGGCTTAGTATTAGGGTCCCGTTTATCGATGTGTCTCTTTCTTATTGTCTATTAGAAACAAGGATAGCAGTACGTCTACTTTATTCGTTTTCGTAAATTATTTGTATTGAATTCCATACAGCGCCTCTGGCGGATAGTTATGTAACTAAAATCTGCACCATGAGTAAAGTTCCTGTAGTTGACTATCGCCGTTAATGTAACTAAAACGACACTACACTTATTGTAGTTCTCAAACAATTTCGGCACCATGAGTTACATATTTGACAGATGTCATAGTAATTTACTACAACGAAAGTAGTTGCGGCTGTCACCTTAATTTTTCTCCGTGACATGGTAACTATTTGTAGGAAATCGGTCAAGTGCGAGTCGGGCTATACGCGCATCGAGGCCGAGGATTCCGTACCACACCACTACAACATATTAACGTAAAAAAATTTTTTTTTATTCCGGCACCTTTATCGCGAGACCGACACACTTGGCCGGTTTTTATTATTTTTTTGTTATACTGTAGAGCTTGCTCTATAACACACCAAGTTTGACGCTTGCATACAGGGTGTCCCGTAAACCGACGTCAACCAGGTGGATGTTGATAGGTTAGTTCACGCATAACCAGAATACACTAAAATAAAAAAAATCTGTCAATCAATCAATCAGTCTGTCAACATTTGACTTTAGGAAATGGTACTTAGTTTTCGAGATAAGGACAGTTTTATGAAATTCGTGAAACTCTTTACCTTATTCACTATTTTGAGTGCCACCCCGCTACAAATTGTCTATGCAGTATCTGTGTTAAAACTGCCAATATCTCGAAAACTAAGCCACTTTTACCAAAGTCAAATTTTGATATTCCGCTTAGTCATGACCTAACCTACCAGCATGCGCCGGGTTGACGTCGCGTCGGTTTACGGGACACCCTGTATATTACCGTTTTTACCATAGAGCGAGAAGAAAAAACGATGATAACTACTAGTTTCTTGTTGAGAACCCCCCTTAATTTTAAACTTTTTGACATTTTTATTATTTGTTAGCAAATCCGCAAACGCACATTCTGTGAAAATTTTAACTAAGTATCTAGCTCTTTTGGTTTAAAAGTTACAGCCCTAAATAGGTCGGACAGACGGACGGACGGACGGACGCACGGACGGACGGACAACGTAGGCTTAGTACCGTCAGTACCTAATAGGGTCCCGTTTTTACCCTTTGGGTACGGAACCCTAAAAACGTAAACAACTCCATGCCATGCTTACATAGTAACGAACCTCTTTAATTTAATCGTAGGTGTACTATATGTTATGTATGGTGTTGACACAATACGTTTTAACCCTAGAGTAGTCGCGTCCTGCCGTGAAACGCGAGTGATCGCGTGGGGAGCATTTTGCCGCTCATATAGAAAATGATTTTTATGTTACAACCTACCTACCTACTTAAATAAAATAAAATTTAACATTTTTAACGTGCCTTTTGGTTTTTGGAATAATAAATGCTTATACGGACAAGTTCTAACAGAATATAGCATTATTTTTTGTTGGCCGGCACTTTGAAATTTGGACCAAAAATGTATAAAATGCCGATGATGTCCTTTCTTGAATTTTAGTAACATCTTTATCTCAATCCGCATAAAATAAAAAAATATTTGAGCCTAATAAGAAAATTAAATGTTTTCTTCATCTACGGCATGTGTTTCAGTAAAATAGTCCTGACACATGTACACACGGCAACAGGTCAGGTTACCCGGTTTGGACTTTGAACTATTAAAAGTTGATCGTTGCGAATCGTGCGAAAGGGTGCGGTATGTTGTTGTTGTTTCGTCTTACAGCACGCTGCGCCCGCGTCGGCAGCCGCGTCTATGCAGGCTCTCTTCCGCACTATTTTGTGTTTTGTACGTAGTGTAGTTATGGGTATATGGGGTGCGTAACCTGATGTGTCGCCGTGTGTACATAAAGTGTTCGTTGCACAGTAACTTTGCGCATCTATTGCACTCTTTTTTGGTCCTTCTATTTTTCTTGGATGGACCACTGCACATATTATATACCTTCTCTTTCTGATGGTATTTTCAGATGTTCCGATGGTAAAAATAAATTTCTCATTGGTTTCTGTAACATGCTTAAGTATTAGTATCGACTTCTTATACCTCACACGTCAATCACCTATTTTTTTTAAATCAACTAATTAAAACAAAAACACCCAACCAGAATAACCTAAATAAATATATTATTATTATATTTACATCAAAAAAACAACAAACACGATGAAACTAATAATAATTAAACGTACTGTAAAAAACCATACATGAATTTTACTTACGAGCGTAGTCGCGCAGTGAGTAATTTGCCGCCAAACGCGACACACCTATAACAACCCTTTCTTCGTGAGGTAACCCGCGCACTCAATTTCTTCTAATTTCTAAAATGGGGAGGTGAGATATGTAATGTAGGGGCAGCTACTGGGACGCTTGACTTTGACAAATGCATCGTTTACAAAATACCATTAATTTTTTGACGCAAGCGGCAAAATGCTCATAGCGCGAGCACTCTAGGGTTAAATTTACTTTTTTTTGGCTTGGGTTCAAAAGATTTTGGCCAGTTTTGCTATCCTTGTTTCTAATAGGCAATTAGAAAGAGACACATCGATAAGTGTGAAGTGAGTCATGGAACGCCATGAGCTACAGTGACTGTCGTCTATACGTTAACGATTTTCGTTGCGTGCGATGAAACTCATGGTGCGAATTATATGTTATCTATTCGCTCAACGTCTTCACTATTACGACTTATTGCATCAAAGCCTAAGAGGAAGGAGTCTCTTTGGTTTGGAATAAAGAGACTCCTTCCTCTTAGATCAAAGCCAAAAAAAGTCAATTTGAAAAGTATTGTGTTAATACCATAAAAGGTCAGCGTAAGCGAAAAGTTTTTAATCTAAGATTAAAGGGGTATGGGTAATGTTGGCGTCTTTTTTTTTCATGCAGCCAGTTACCAAATGTTGTGAGTATTTTAGGGCTATTATTATCTTACATTCTACTTACATGATTATCAAAAAAAAATTGTCCTACGGTGTAACGTTTCGGAGATATTTAATATTAAAGTTTTAAAAAATCACTCTAATAAGATCATTAAAAGTTACTCATTTAGGTTTTTTTACCACTTTATTTGTTTTTATAGCCCAGAATTATTAGTTCTAATTATTTGTGACTGATGTGTCGTTTTTGGCGTGATGATTCACGCATATTTTGTGCAGGAACGCACCGCAATCCTCGCTAATTGGCGGTCGCTCGTTTGAATTAGTATAAGTTTCTACGAACTAAATATTGTGGGTACTTAAGTGGGTAAGACTAATAATTCTGGGCTATAAAAACAAATAAAGTAGTAAAGAAACCTAAATGGGTAACAATTAATGAGCTTTTTAGAGTGATTTTTTTTAAACTTTAACATTAAATATCTCCGAAACGTTACACCGTAGGACAATTTTTTTTGGATAATAATGTAAGGTAATAATAGCCCTAAAATACCCGCAACATTTGGTAACTGGCCGCTTCAAAAAAAAAAGACTCCAACTTCCATACAAAAATTACCCATAGGCCTTAAAAAGGTTTGTTACTGTAAGCATTGCATGGAGTTTTTTACGTTTTAGGCCTCGTTCAAGGAGACGATGCTCTTCACGCGACACTTCACACGGCACGTCACGCGGCACTTCAAGCGTATTCTCCGTTCATGGTTCCGTCCGCGGCAGCTGCCGCTACACGCGCCGCGGCAGCTGCCGCTACACACGCCGCGGCAGCTGCCGCTACACACGCCGCGGCAGCCGCCGCTACACCCGCCGCGTCGCCCGCCGCGGCTACCGCAGCTTTTTTTGCATCCTGTCAGTCTTTATACAACGTGTTAATGAATTGACGCAAAACCTCATACACCCCAACTGATTTATAACAAAATAATTAGATAGAAACAATAATTTCATTATTTTGATAGTAAAATTAAAAGTTATTCGCATTTTAAGTTTTGAGGCAAAAATGATTTGTTATCATTTCAGCAATGAATGAAAGCGCTAACGTACTCATGGATACATTTTAATAATCTTGTTTTGGTAGTAAGTCGGGTTAGTGTGCCTGTGCGGAGGGTTGGCGTTGGGTTCATTAAATTTAAAATTTTAGACACAAATGAATTAATATTTTGAAAAAAATTACCTATGTTGAAACCATGATAATTTGATTCTGCTCTCGATTCTAAACAAACTACTTTCTAGTTTTGCGTTAATTCATTAACACGTTGTATAAGCTACTTGGTCTTATCCGTACGAATTCGTTTTAAACCGCCCGTTTCATTTTAAACCGGTTTAAAACCGCCCGTTTACAACTATAGCCGTGTTGCCCGCCGCTGCACCCGCCGCGTCAGCTGCCGCGTCAGCCGCCGCTTCAGCTGCCGCGTCAGCCGCCGCGTCAGCTGCCGCGTCAGCCGCCGCGTCAGCCGCCGCGTCACCTGCCGCGGCTGCCGCCACATGCGACGCCTCAAATCAAACAAAAGCATGCAAAAACGCTTCTCCGTGAACGCTCTCATACATCTTCATATGTTTGTTTTTCCGGCAGGCCGCGCCGCGTGAAGTGACGCGTGAAGTGCATCGTCTCCTTGAACGAGGCCTTAGTGTTATCAAAGAGAATATAATCACTACGTTTTAAGTGTTATGTCAGTACATATATTAAAACGTAGTGATTATATTCTCTTTGACTTATATTTGACATATATTCATATATTCTGTGAGTGTTGTGTTTTGATTGAAACCGGATTTATAGTTCAATTTCAATTTATTTCGCAAGAATATTATGACAGACTCCAAGTTTTCATCAACAAATGCATCAGGCAAATCTTGAAGATCTTCTTAACAAACACCATCTCAAACGAGGAGTTATGGAGACGGACGAGTGAGCAGTGTATACAACGTGTTAATAAATTAGCGCAAAACCTCATACACCCCAACTGATTTATAACAAAACAATTAGATTGAAACAATAATTTCATAATTTTGATAGTTAAAATTTAAAGTTATTCACATTTTAAGTTTTGAGTCAAAAATGATTTGCTATCATTTCAGCAATGAATGAAAGCGCTACCGAACTCATGGATACATTTTAGTAATCTGGTTTTGGTAGTAAGTAGGGTGAGTGTGCCCGTGCGGTCAGTTGACATCGGGTTCAGTAAATTTTAAATTTTACGAACAAATTATTTAATATTTTGAAAAAAATTACCTATGTTGAAAACATGATAATTCGATTCTCCTCTCGATTCTAAACAAACTACTTTCTAGTTTTGCGTTAATTCATTAACACGTTGTAGAGAAAGTGATCCTTGCCTGAAGGTGGCAGTAGCTAGGCCATGCATTAAGGAGACGATCACCCATCCATGACACCCACCCCCACCAGGCAAACGAAATAGAGGCTGTCCTAAAATAACCTGGCGCCGCCGCTCGGTGAAAGTTGAAGCCAAAAGCCTTAACATGACCTGAGGGGATATCTACAGTGCTGTCCAAGATCGCAACCGGTGGAGAGCTATTATCCAAGCCCTAAATATACCCCACAGTGACAGGAAGAGAAGAAGATTTAAAGTAGCAGTAGCTGAATCTAGCTGGACTTGCAATCAAAAAGACAAAAAGAAAATAAGGTGCAGTGAATCACAGTTTGATCTATGGCGTGACTTTGTGAGACTTAGCACCATTTGCATTTTGAGTGATTTGGTGGAAACGCATATATGCTCTTTTTATCGTATGTAAAATAATAAAACTTTTATCTATAATAATAAGTCATTTATTTAATAGGAAAGTCTTAATTAAATAAAAAATTAAATTATTATTCAGATAACCCAGAACCAGATGCATATAAGTAATGTTAGTAACAATGATCTTACAAACTATTTTAGTTATAAATAAATAAATCCGGTCAAGTACCAGTCAGGCTACTCGCGCACCGAGGGTTCCGTACCACACCACCAACATACAAAAACATTTTTTTCTCCGGAACCTTTAGCACGAGACCGACTCACACTTGGCCGGTTTTTATTATTAGTTCTTATAAATTGTAGAGTTTGCTCTATATTCACACCAAGTTTGATACTTGCACCTATTACCGTTTTTACGATTGAGCGAAACGTTGATAAAAACTAGTCTCTTGTATGAGGACCCCCCTTAATTTTAAACTTTTTGTCATTTTTATTATTTGTTAGCAAATCCGCCGCAATAACGCATATTTCGTGAAAATTTCAACTAACTAGCTTTTACGGTTCATAAGTTACAGCCCGAAATAGGTAGAACAAAGGGACTGACGGGCGCACGGACGGACAATGTAGGCTTAGTAATAGGTAATAATAAAAACGGATCCCTGAAAAACAATAATAACAAAAGATTCCCTATCAAACAATGATGTGGGTAGTTACAAGGTGGCATGCAAGCGCACCCATTGCTGCAGCATTGGGGAGTACCATATGTCTGCCAACGCGCGCAGGTTGTGGCTATTAGGGCTGCAGCGCAAACGGCCCAGCAGAGATGCACAGCTTTTGCATTATCGCGTGGAACCCATCACTGTGCGCCTCCGTAAACATATTGGAAGCACTACGGAACATTGGCAGCCCCATCAGTACCCTCAGTTGTTATACTGCACACTTTATGAATTTCACGAGGTGAGGGGGCGAAAAGGGTCCTTTTGACTTTGTGCGCGCATATGAACACTGTAGCTCCTTTGCATATTCCATTCGTCCTCAGATTCAGCTTCTGCTAACATTCTCCAAGCAAAATCGAAAATGACCCACTGACCAAATATACTCTTGTAGACATATTTGAAAAAAAAACTCAACAAATAAAACTGTTTCACGGAGAAAAATTTAGGTGACAGCCGCAACTACTTTCGTTATAGTAAATTACTATGACATCTGTCAAATATGTAACTCATGGTGCCGAAATTGTATGGGAACTACAATAAGTGTAGTGTCATTTTAGTTACATTAACGGCGATAGTCAACTACAGCAACTCATGGTGCGGATTTTAGTCAAATTTTAGTTACATAACTATCCGCCAGAGGCGCTGTACTGAATTCAATACAAATAATTTACGAAAACGAATTTAGTTGCGTTTAATGAATTTACTATAGCAACTCATGGTAGCCCTACTGAGCTTAACTGAGTCAATCGGACTTCAGAATTAGTGTACCTGCAATGGGACGTCCAAAAAGTCTAAATAATTTATTCTTTTGACTTTTTTTGAAGCTACCACCGCGTCGGAACGTGTTGTCGCTGAAGAGAAGATGCGGCCAGAAACACTATCTATGTACGTTGATGATGATAATTGTCAACGCGACTTAGGGTGCGCGACTGGAAATAATGTTGGTGTCCCATTTGATTTTACGCTTTTTTGGCGCTGTAGATTGCTATAGTATAGAGGTGCTTACGAGTGTCCATTGATGTATAACTCAGGTCACAAACGGGATGTCATTGCATTAAAAGTTACAACTCGAGGGTGACGGACGCTTCAAATTGACATAAAGAATTAGCTCTGTAATTTGGACCGGACAGCCCATTCAATGGTAATAAAATAATACAGGTCAGTTGCGTAGCTGGAGAAATGTGTCACTGAGACTCTGATAATGGGCAGTGCTAGTACCTACACACATTATCGCACACGATGCAGGCTGTCGCGCATCGACATAAAGCGCATTTTAGTTCGTCGCAGTTAGCTGTAAACGCGCACGAAAGTTAATCTGTCGAATGGGTGAGAATCGTTCGAGTACCAATAGTAACAGCATTTTGGTCGATTATTTAGTTTCGTCTAAGACCAAGAGGTCGGCAGCGGGCAGTAGGTATCGGTGCCATAGCGATAACATAGATCAAATATACTGTTTGTGAATGAATGTGAATCATTTATTAGTGTGGTCGATAATTGGGAGTAAGTAGGGCAAGAAGCAAGGAGTAGATAGGTATACAGTGTGTTCACTTAACTGAGAAAACCCTTTAAATGCGGTTAGATTATAGGGGAAAAAAGTCCAAAATGAAAGATTAAAAATTCCACGGTTTCATTTTCTTTCGAAGTTTTTCGGTTTTGGTCACCTTTGGCTAAAAACGCAAGAATATTTTTCAAATTATTATTTCTAAGAAGTTTTCAGTTTTTTGTAGTTTTTAAATCAAGTAGATAGGCAGGTTATCACAGGCGTAATTTTTTTCTGAGAAATCCTAAAGTCACCCACCATACAGTCTTACTACCCAAATACCCAAATACTCACACACAAACACAAACAACACAAACAGCTCTTGTAAATGTACATTTGTAGCAAGATTCCCACATAATTCATAGTCATCATCATCTCAGCCGATGGACGTCCACTGCTGGACATAGGCCTCCCCCAAGGATCGCCATAACGACCGGCCCTGCGCTGCCCTCATCCAACGTTTTCCAGCCGCCTTCACCAGGTCGACGGTCCACTTTGTGTCCCCACAGGTCCCGCCCATTGCCACTTTAGTTAAGCAATTCTTTGGGCTATGTCGGCTATTCTGGTTCGTCTGTGGATCTCTTCATTACTGATTCGATCTCGCAGGAACACTCCGAGCATAGCCCTTTCCATTGCCCTTTGGGTGACTTTCAGCTTTTTTTTGAAGTGAGTGAGCGACCACGTCTCTGTTCCATATGTCACAATGATGACATATGGAACAGAGACGTGGTCGCTCAGAAAGTGGTCAAAGACATTCGTCTTGAGACACTGCGGTATTTGGGACGTGAATATACAACGTAGCTTCCCGATCGCTGCCCAGCCGAGATTGACCTGTTTCTCGAAGTTAAAAGGACCTATCTACTTTTTGACACCCTGTATGCATTAATTTGATTCACAAATTGGTTGCATTATAAACATACGCTATTTAGATAACACTTTATCAGATCACATTAAAGAGCTAACTGCCCTACTCACATAAGTATAAAATAAAATACCAAACAATAGTGTTGAAACAAACCTGGATATAAAGTGCAAGTGAATGTATGGCCTCGTTGACTTGCTACTCTTTAAGATATCCCCTAAATTATCGTATTTTAGTCTTTGTGACGAGGGTTTAGGAGTTTGGAGAGGGGACTAGTTAAGTTTAGACTTTACTTGTTCGCGTTGTTTGTGAGATTATGAAAATGAAGAGCGTTTTAATGTAATTTACTACTTGGAAACTAAAGCCACAAAAAATTTTTAAAAATGTCTTTCTGCTCATAAGGTGATTGATAAGATTTATAAATCATAAGAAATTGTGTCCAACGAACATTTCGGGGCCGTAGGTTCAAGCGAATATTTTCTATGAGAAACGCGATTGCTCAGCCCTCCGAAAAGTGCGTGCGTGTGCCCTATTTTCGATTAAAAAGAATTAATAAACGTACTTTTTATAGATTTTTTTTATGATTTCACTAGATAAACGAATGGTGAATATGTGAGGAAAATTCCAGTAATTATAAACGGTTGCAAGTTATTCTAGTTTGAGAGAATAATGTTAAAAATGCGTTATTTTCGTAAGAAAATTCTATCGAGTGTTCAATCGTGTATTCAATTGATGATTTCACTAGATAAACTATTCAAGAATACAGTGTATTTTTTATTTTATTTATTTTATTTTATTTTAATACTTTATTGTACACACGGAAATATACATAAAAACAACATAATAGACAATTACAAAGGGCGAGCTTATCTCTAAAGAGATTTCTTCCAGCAAACCCGAGACAGAGACAGAGATTTTTTTCGTTTCGGTAACTTAATAAATCTTGTAGAAAAACGAAAAATAAGAGACCCCTTCCCAGGTAATTCCGGGAGCTATGGCCCCTTAAGAGGATGATCAGCCTATCAAACTGAAACAATTTTCTCTATAGCGTGTCTATAGCACGGAATATAAATAAGAGTAGAAAGAATCCATAGGAACAAACAGTATCGAAATCGCGAAAATTATTTTGTTGATGGTCTGATCATCCCCTTAAAAACCCTCAGCATATTAAGAAGGACCATAACTATATTTTCTCAAACATGCTTGGAAATGTGAGCATTATTTTGACAACCTTCTTCGAGATAAATCGAAATTGCTGTACTGGCCAACTACATGCGCGCAGCGGCCGGCAATGTTTGTATGAAAATCCATATCTGTCGTGTTTTGCGGCCAAATAAATTACATAGTAAACTCATATCTGTCGTGTAATTTAAAAATGGAACGATCTTTTTCTCCTAAACATGGCGACCAAGGAGGTAACTCAAAAAAGGTTTTATTTAAATTTCGAACTAACTTGCAAATAGAAAGCTGTTTATTGAAAAAAAAAACAAATTGTTGTTCGTTGTTCGTCATTGATTTTGAAAAGAGTTTTAATTTCCGCGAATTATTTGAGAAAATTTACTGTTTTCATTTCCGCGCATTATTTGAGAAAAGTACTATACAAGCCTTGGCCACAACTAGGCATTGATGGACGAACGTGTAAATGTGGGCCGAGGCGAAGCCGAGACTCTGTTGCTCCGTGACTGACTGAATGACAAACAGACAAGACAATGCACAGTCAAAACCTAGAAACATGAGAAATACCACGGGGAATACAATAATTTATATTGTACAGAGGATGTAGGAGTACAATAATTTATATTGTACGGAGGAGTGATCTAAGAATATTTAATAAAGTTATACTCAGAGACAAAAATTAATAAAACCAAATAAGAAAGGAAGTATTTTTTTTAAGAGGGCTATCACAGTCCAGTGGCACCCTCATCACATTAAAAAGATTTCTCAATAAAGAAAGCCTAAATTAAAAAAGTGCTCAACATCAAAACTACAAAAGCCTTCAAGCTGTTTTTCATAGAATACTTTTATAGGTTCTAAACATTCCACTTTTAGACAATTTCGAATAAAAACAAAAGCGGCCGTTTTTTTATTTCATTTTTCAAAATTTGTATGTTTAGACCTTTAAAAAACCTATAAAAGTAGGTATTCTATGAAAACAGCTTGAAGGCTTTTGTAGTTTTGATGTTGAGCACTTTTTTAATTTAGGCTTTCTTTATTGAGAAATCTTTTTTAATGTGATGAGGGCGCCACTGGACTGTGATAGCCTTCTTAACTAATTTGATAAAAAAATATATAAACAACTTTAAATAATCAATGAAACCCTATTACAACGTTTAACATTCCATAACTTGCCTCAAGCTTGCCTCAAAAGAAAAATTATTGTCCAAAACAATGAGTAATTTTTTTTAATGGCATACCTTGTCGTATGCTTAAGGATTTGTGAAAAAAAACTATAATTATAATGTCTGTAATCACTAGAATGTCACCATACGATGGGTTTTAATTAACAGACAGAAGCGGCACTGTTCGAGATACAACGAAGTTTGGAATCTTCGACCAAAATAAAAGGAGCTAAAGAAAAATAGCCTTTAAGAGATTTAAACATACGTCACAAAACAGATTTTCTATTTTATGTTTTGTCTACTTTTTAAATAAAGTCAGTGTTTCTGTACGCCGTTAACTGGATCGTAAAGCATGCCATCCTCCTCTATTCCCTCGCAACTGAAGGAGACAGAGTGTAACGCAGCTGGGCAAATAAATACACAAAGTTGTGGAAGTCATTAAACGGTGTGAAAGTAAACAGCGGCTTAGTTTATCGGCCTTCGTCACAAATACACTAGGTACGGAAGGTCCACTTTATTTCAACAGTGACTGCGATGTCACAGCAATGCAATTCACTAAGAGCGCTTACAGACGAGCGACACTTTGCGGTCGCATTGCGTCGCGGAGGGTCGCGCGACCGTAAATTATATTGAGCGCGACGCTCTGCGACCCACGGCGACAGCAAAGTGTCGCTCGTCTGTAAGAACCCTAAGCCCAAACATCGTCACAACCTAAAATTCGTCATTGAAACATCGCATATTCGCATCGGCGAGCTGACAATTCGGTATTCGCTACGGTTATACTTATGTCGGGAGAGGCTATGTTCAGCAGTGGACGATGATAGGCTGATGATGATGATGATACTTAATGCCATATGTCAAACTCATATTAAAATCTTCGACGATCTGAAGGATGCAAGAAGGATGTTAAAGAAGGCCATATAATTTGAGACCCAGACATAGAGTGAAACAAAACTAACAAAAATGTAAATTGGTTGTAATCTGTAGAAGTTAGGGGAAAGATATTTCTCCCTGATGATACCTTTTGTATCAAGAGTATGAAACTCATAATCTATCTTATTAAGTCGTCCACTCAATCTTCTACGCATTCATTTTGTTTATTTTAATGAAAATTCACGATAACCATACCATATTATGATAATGAAAGAAAACGAAATCACACGTGACGACACTATCAGTTCAACCAAGCCAAATACGTTCCGTAACGACCAAAAATACCTCAGTGATAATATTAGATGAAAATAGCTATCGCGGTTGCGTTTAGTTACAGCTTTTTGGATGATTTGTCTATTTTACTAGTAATTTCTACTTTTGAATCCGGACTTCTGGAGATGTGGAAGTTTTATAAAAAATGCCTTAATTTTTTCTGTTTATAATAATTATGACCGCAGTCCTGAATGGCTTTTAGTTTTCGTAAAAATGGCTGGGTCCACATCTGCCAATCTTTTTTGTGAGCTCGTCGTTGTTTTTTTTGGACAGCGACGTGACGCTTAGTGAATTGCACTTCAGTACAGACGTTGTCTTGGCGACTAAACGCATGGGCCGGCCTCCTTGGAGATGGATATCCAAAACCGGGAGATTACAGGTTTCTTCCTCTGAATGGTATTTTGCCCCCATTTGCCACGGTTTCGAAGGGTGAATAAAATAAATATCTAGGGTATACAAAAGATCGCGTTGGCTCGAAGTGTTGCTGGCTTGCCAATAATAAGAAAATTTCAACAAAATCGTAATAATTTCGCCCATTAGCAAAACACATGTTTGATTAATTTTTTGAATGAGGATGGCCGGTGATATTTTTGTAACGCATGAGGCGCTGAACTAGGTATAAAGATGATGATAAAGATTCACCTTTTTGAACATGATAAATAACTAAATTTAAAGTGCTGTTGAAAATAATTGATTTCTTACAACTGTGTCATAGTTATTACGGTAATTATGTTATGGAGTAGAAAAGGAATTAAGATATATTTCATTATTGAAGATAGTGCCGAAATCGAATATTCTAAACGCACATATTGGACGTATCGATTCCACCAAGAGAACGTCCTACGTAGACCTTCTGTCATATCTATACTGTGTGCCTTCATTCCTTCAATCAAATGACGTCGTATTTAAATAAGCAATAATTAATTAATTAATACACACATTGTAATAATATGTCTGACGTCCGTCCTGTTATTTGATAAAACGTGATATTTATCGAAAACAGAAAATGCCCAAAGCTGTAGTCTAACGAAAGAAGGTGGAATTCCAACGCCGACAAATTGTGTTATCGACGTATTATATTAATACTTATAACTAACTAGCGGCCCGTCCCGGCTTCGCACGGGTGGATGTCTAATCTTTTCTAGCAATAAATATGGCGTTACTCAGGGTGAATGTAGCTTTCTAATGGTGAAAGAATTTTTGAAATCGGCACAGTAGTTTTTGAGTTTATTCATTACAAACATACAAAAATAGGTACAAATCTTTCCTCTTTATAATATTAGTGTAGATTATTTTGTTAACATTTTGATTATTTATTTTATAATCCGTTCCGTTACTGCAAAGCACAGCTGCAAAGATATACTTATTCTACATACTTTTGTGTCAAAGAAGCTGCGAATCGGCCATAGAGGAAAGAAGTATAGAGATAGTACGATAAACAAAATTCATGCGGTAGTCGGCAGCCAGTGAGGCAAACGGGGGGGGGGGGGGGCTTGTGCAAAAATATTGCACAGAGAGAGATGAGAAGATAGTATAAACTATACGCGCGAGAAAGACAAAAAACATACATAACTTCGTGAATACCATTGTCTTCTCTTTTTAACCGACTTCAAAAAAAGGAGTAGGTTCTCAGTTCGACCGTATACAGGGTGAAATTGATATCCACTGTACGCACTGCAGTTTAGTATGGAAGAGCAGATTTTTTTGTTGCTCCGATCGGTTTGTTCCCATAGTAAAAGTTGTTCAGTTTGATGGGTAGATTCTTAGTTTAAAAGGATGCTAATGATATCAATTTCACCCTGTATATATATATATTTTTTAATGTGTGTTCGCGGATAACTTCGTCGTTTATGAACCGATTTTGATGATTCTTTTTTTGTTGGAAAGGAGATATCCCAAGGGTGGTCCCATGATAAGGAAACCAGGATCTGATGATGTATCCCAGAGAAATCGAGGGGAACCTTCGAAAATCGTAGTTCTGACTAGTGCGTTTGTTAATTTGAAGCACTACTGTTAAATCGAACTAATGAATTCACCACTGAAAATTGTGAAATAAACAAAATTTTAACAAAAAATTAAAACCGCCTTCAAAAAAACTAAAAAGTTAAAAAATAATATTGCAGCCGATGACTTTTTCGTTCGCATCATAAGAACATTAATTTGTTTTATAGAAGTCGGTGTCAAGCCAAGCCAAAAAACTAATGCAAGCCCTGTCGCGAATCGGCTTGACAGCGACTTCGATAAAACAAATTAATGTTCTTATGATGCGAACGAAAAAGTCATCGGCTGCAATATTATTTTTTAACTTTTTAGTTTTTTTGAAGGCGGTTTTAATTTTTTCACCTATAAGTTTGTCCTTCACTATAATTTATATGACTGGCAATATCTATTGTCTTCTCTTTTTCTCGTATAGGTTTATCCTTATTTGCATTTACTTAATATATTTTCGAGGGCGAGAAAAAAACATTGTTTAAAATAACATAAAAATTATTTTTAATAATTAAATCATCTTCATCATCATATGAAAAGTTATTCCTTTAAATTTGCTTACATTTATTGAATTGTTTGTGCAGTATCTCAGTACACACCACGGCATTTTTTATGCAGATTAAATTGTTTTCAATGTAACTGTTACACGTGACCGCAGTGAGAGTACGACTAAATGCCAGAGTACTATATCGCCGCAGTTGAATGGGACAACGTCATGAACCGTGATGTTGACTCTATACTTCTTTCCTCTATGGAATCGGCCGATCTATTTTCTATGGGAGCTAGGTCAAACAAAAATCTAAGAGTGAAGATTTAAATACTGCTACATTTGACGCTATCAGGCTTGCCGAACACCTGGCCAGTGAAGAAGAAGAAAAATCTAGTATTTCGACCCATGTTCCTCAGGTAAAATTGTTTAGTTTCATTATCAGAATACAGCTTTAACATTTTTGTAGTGATTTAAAAAATAACTCACTATCAGAGGATTTTCAAGTCCGAAATAAGCCTACAAATCCAAACAAAGACATCAATTTAATACCAACCTAAATTGTTATCAGAGCATAAACATTTAGAATCTAAATTATATTAATATTAAGTTGAATATTCACATACAAATACAAATGGTACAGGGTGTAACAAAACACCCTAGTAATACTTAAAGGGGTGCTTCGGACCATCAATCTGAACAACTTTCACAATGGAGCCAACGTCGAGAAAAAATAAAAAAAATCTGCCGTCTTATACATTTGAGTCGAGACGGTACTGCAGTTTTGTATGAAAGAGCGGTTTTTTTATTCGCGATTTCGAAGTTGGCTCCATAGTGAAAGTTGTTCAGTTTGATGGTCTGGAGCACCCCCTTAAGTATTACTAGGGTGTTTTGTTACACACTGTATATTTATTCAATAAATTATGGGTGTTGTGTATAATTGTGTTTTATTTATTAATTAATTTAATATATTTTATTCACATAATTAATTGGACGTCTGAAATGGAATAGAATCATAGACATTATTATTCTACTACCGTGAGTAGACCAAGTAAGTGTGTGAATGAGATTCCGATCATAATGAAAAAAACTACGAGTGCGAAAGAGATTATAATATAATTGCCGTGAAACCATTTTGAAACTATTTGGAGTCTTTTGGAGTCCTGTCAAAAAATTATCTCTCGTTATTTTATTGATTTAATTTAAATTTATTTTGTGTTTTATAAGACGAATATAAAAAAACATTATGGTATCATGTTCTGTAATGGAGTGCAGTGTAAATTCCACCAAAAACCCAAATAAAGAGACGTTACAAAGGTAAATAGGATTAGTACAGTACTACTTTCACAACACTTTTTCTCATATATTTTATTCTTAAAATTATTTCGTAATACATTCATTATATGCAGTAAACGTCCTATTTTCTAAATAATATATCATTTCAAATAATTATGTGTAAGATAAAAAAATATTGTGTACGTGAAAAAGAAACCGTTTCGCATAGAGATTGTCCAAAATCTAATCGATATGTCGATAGTTTTGAAATTTATTTTTCTAATCTACCACCTAACTCCCTCCGTTCATGTCACGTGAGATTTTCTGTTATTTTTTTTAACTTATTGAAAGGCGGATTTAGCCTGGCCAAATATTGCCAGAAAATCTCTGTCCGAAAAATTCTTACACGCCGATTTTGACGGAATGGTTTTACTAATTGCGACATTATAACATTACTATTTAGCATGTCCATAACCCATGATACATACTGACAGATTTACAGATTTATCAAAAATCATTATTCCTCTCTTTCGACACATTAAAATGTATAATAATTTAGCGATATTTTGTTACATTGCACAGTGTAATATCGGACCCTAAAATCGAACGTGGCCCATTTTTTGCCAGAAATAGATAGTTAATAAATACAATTTGAACACAATAGTGAAACTCCCGATTCCATATTGGAAATCCGAATTTAATAAAAGCGAACTAAAGTCCTTTAAGAAATATTACTGATTTCCGGATATTTTCTGAGGAATTAAAAGTAACAACTCTAACCCAAACTTTAAATCTATAATATTATATTAGAGAGTCCATGGAATTGGTTGCTAGTTTTTTTTACCCGATATGGTTGACTTCAGTGAAAAAAATAAAGAAGAAAAATATTAAATAATTAATATTTAAATTTCTACGACCTGCACGAGTCTCAAACTATTCTTAAAACACGTGTAAATTAAAGGTCTTTCGACATGTATATGCAGCAAAGCAGTAACAGGTTTAGATATTTTAATTTTTTTTATTTTCTGATATCCGGCATAAAAAGTAGGCGATTTTCAGTTTTTTTTTGTCTCTCAAACTATAAATCGCAGACAATCGGGAGTTTCAATCTTGTATTCAAAATGTTATTAACTATATTTCTGGCAAAAAATGGACCACGTCTGATTTTAGGGTCCGATATTACACTGCGCACTTATGCACTGTGCGACCGGGCCAAAGTAATGCTTAATATTATTGACTGGGTAACTTCGTAACTTCCAGATTTCCTGCAAATGCAATAACGATACAAAAAATGGGTACGAATGTCAAATAGAATACGCTAGGAGCCTAAAACAAATATATGGTATGCAGTCGACATTTCAAAGAAAACTGTTTCGTGCCACGAAATCACCGATCGGCGTCTTTAATAGAAAGGATCTATACCTACTGAATTTGTCCCGATGTTGGTAGGTGTTTATTCGTTATATGTGGGCGTCCAAACATAAAGGGTTCAGTAGTGGGGTATAGAGTTAAGACTAGATTCGGAATCTAGAATAGTCAATTGATAATATTGATTAATAAAATTTTCAAAAACTGGCATAGTTTTTTTTTATCTGACATTTGTAGTTGAAACTCTGAAAAAGCTTGTTTTGAGAAAAAACATTTTTAAAGTTCGATAAAATAGGCCAGTCATTTTACGGAGTTTTGTTAGGCGGGGTAGGGAGTAATTATTAATTGGACTTTTAAACTGTTACCGGCACAATTTAGTGACAAAAATACTATCCTGAACCATATTAAAAAAAAATTTGCTACGCAACATAGTAATCAAAATTGTGTGTCCCAGAAGGCTTTTAAATTAATAATATTAATACCAATGCACTCATTTGAATTACATTTAACAATATACATTATTTTTGATCAATAAAATAGACATAAAATTAAAAAATGAGGTGTTTGTTAGAAAATACGAATGTATTTTTCAAAACCTTCTAAGTAGACAAAAATATCTACACCATGTTTGAAGTATGTATGACGGTTAAAGCCTTAAACATGTGCAAAAAAAATTTATCATCAGGTTTTTTAGAACGAGATAATATCTATATTTTAAAATTGGAACTGTTGCTGACGTAATTTTTTTTTAATTTTGGTACATTCTTAAGCTCAAATTGGCTCTTCAATATTATAGCGAAAAAAAAATTCTATTAGTAATTAGTCCCGGCTCAAACCGTAAAATGACTGGGCTAAAAAAACACTTCTACTTATTTGTTACATAGATTTTGATTTATTAATGTAGATTAAGATATTCTGCATGAAATCCACATATAATTATATGTGAAACTTTATAAAATAAAAAGTTACGATCTAAACAAAGAATTGATACAAAGTTTAGTAAAAAGGTCCACTTGTCGTTGTTTAGTACAAAGTGAGTAAATACGACCACATAATGTAATAAATAAAAAAGCAAAGTTAAGTAAATTATATTCGTACTCTATTTAAGAACTAACAAAATAACAGACGAGATCTTTTTGATTATAATTTGAACAGAACACTGAATCTTTAAAAATTACATAAAAGGTGACGTATTTTCTTGAACTCGTATTTTTAAAAAAAATTCTCCTTTTAGAAGAACTTTAAATAGTTTCCAGTTTTTAGTATTTATATTCACATATTCACCATTGGTTTATCTAGTGAAATCATAAAAAAATCTGTAAAAAGTACTTTTGTTAATTCTTTTTAATCGAAAAAACGGCACACGCACGCACTTTTCGTGGGGCTGGGCTGGGCTGGGCAATCGCGTTTTTCATAGAAAATATTCGTCTGAACCTATGGCCCCTTAAGTTACAGTTTTATAACAGTGTAGGTAGATAGATTGTAGCCTAGCCGATTTAGACTTCATAATATAAAAATATAATAGTAGTAGTGACTACTATAATTATTGATGTGACATTGACGTAATCGCGATTATCGGTATCAAAATCACATCGACTACTAAGTAGTCGATAATCTGATATCGATGGTTTTGATATCGATAATCGCGAATACGTCAATGTCACATCACTAGAACTCACACTCTTATCAATTTCGCACATATTGACATTTCGGTTTCGGTGATGCGATAATGAGGAGTTCCTTGGTCTACTCGGAAGTATAATATGTTTATGAATAGAATAGAGTAACTGACATGAGTTGTCAAATGAAACCGTTTTTTGTGCATTTGTCGGCACTTATCGGCACCGGCTGGGAATAGACGTCAGATTTTGTTTCCGATTGTCTGTTCAGACTACCTGATCGGTTTTACTCGATACACATCCGATTCTAGCGCCAGACTTTGTCTGAACTCAGTCGTTCTCGAGCTGTGCTTGCTTGCATACGGAGCAGAAAGTAAAAGATGGATGACAAATTACTGTTACTTATTGCATATTATTTTGCTCGTGTTAGCGTTTCAACGTCCATTGAAACCATGCTTCTTCCAATATTTCGTTACACACGTCTTCCCAAGACAAATCTTTCCTCTGTCTATCGTGATACCCTTCACTGCCTGTATCCCATAAGCAACTACGTTTTTCAACGGCCATTCGGCCAATACGGCTGTTCGGTGTCGAAATTTTCCGCCATCGTCCGAACCACAACTATGCGATGCGTCCGTTCAGTGTCACGCTAGAGAGTCAACCGGCAAATCGGAAGGAAGAATCGGACGTCTATTTGGTCACTGTACAAAAATATGCAGACCGCGCCCTCAGACAATCGGGTCGGAAATAAAATCGTAAACGTCTTGGCGCTGTTTCCGACTCGGACGTCCGATCCGACTATCGGATCGGATGTGTATTAAGTATTCAAACAAATGTATGGCACGAGTGCCTTCAGACAGTCTGATCAGACCATCGGATCCGACTGTCGGATGAAAAAATCTGACGTGTATTCCCAGCCTAAAACTTCGAGTTCTGTGTATAATTGTGAATCTAACGTGAAATCGTAGGTAATTTAATGAAATAGTGTTAGTATATTTCACAAAATAATCTACGACTTCACTTTAGATTCATTAATTATTCACAGAGCACGAATATTACGCAAAATAGAAAGAAATAAGTAAATAGCAAAACAATAATACAGTCATTTTAAACTTTGCACCATCTCACAGTTACATTATTGTGGGAATCAAGAACAATGGTACAGAAAAACAAGACAGAGACGGCGATACATCATTAATATTATGATCGTTTGTATATAAGTTAAAACTGTTTGCGTAGCTTTCATTCTTTACTGCAGCAACAGTAAGAGTTTTGTAGGTGACGGTGAGTGGATGACATAGAAGCGGATGCTTGGTTACAAAATCTGTCAGGTAAGCAGGATACTGCCTACATTTAAGCGTAAGTGTGCGTTCAATTAATATCAAAGTATTATTTATTGACGGCCCGGTAGCACAGTCGGTAGTGAACCTGCCTGCTGTGCCGAGGGTCGCGGGTTCGAATCCCGTAAGGAACAAATATTTGTATGATGAATATGAATATTTGTACCCGACGAGTCATGGATGTTTGTATCTATATATATGTATTGTATATCGTTGTCTAGTCATCATAATACAAGACCAGGCTAGATTCTGGTACTTTAAATGTGACTAGATAATTTGTGTGACACTGTCCAAGATATTTATTTATTTATGAATATAATTAAAATTAAAAACAACGATAAGTTCCATGTACCACGAAAACATGGTGGGACAGGCCTAACGGTGGCAAGTGGTAGCCCGGTTTTTTGGATCCTTAAAGTAGCCTTAAACCAAATGGCCTTTTACAGGGTACTAGGAAAAATATAGTACTTTGGCTTGTTTTTCTATCAAGAAAATTTGTCTTAATCGTGTTTTGGCTCTAATCAAAACTTCAATTATATGTTCAATTTACACATATCCGCAAATCATTACTCCTACTGTTAGTACTTCATGACATATGGAGCTTTTAAGAATCCTATTTTTTTACATAGCCCCTTAAACCACATACTTACTCTACCCATCAAACTAAACAACTTTTATTATGGGACCAATATCGAAATCGCGAAAAAAATCGGATGTTCATACTAAACTACAAATCTACTCGACCAAAACGTATGGGACAGCACAGTTTTTGATGTGATTTCGATGTTGGTCCTGTAGTGAAAGTTGTTCTGTTTGATGGTCTAAACAACCCTTTGTAACATCTTGTAGGTATATGCCAATGTTATAGGTATTTATTACGCAATGAGTTCAGGTGTCTGTTATGTACCTACCAGCCCATAACCTTCATTAACTGCGCCATAACTGTAACAAATCGTGAAACATTCCATCTGCCATTGGAAAGTGCACCTAATTGTCATTTATGCAGAAATGTCGCCATCTCTCCTCTAGTGAAATGTGACAAGAATGACAATAGATTCTCTCACGTACGTTTCCTCGTACCGATTGATTAATGTTTAATTAGTGATATCGTATCTTAATTTGTGATGAAGAAATTATCGTTAAGGTGGTTTCAGTCCATACAAACGTTTGACGCACAATACGCGTAGACGGAATAAATAAAAGTAATATTTTATATATGGAAAAATAGTTTAGAAAATCTAGATGTCGCGTATCAAATAACATTTGCAATTTATAATATAATTACGAAGAATAAAGCTAAACGCTAAACGCTAAACGCTATATCTTCGTAGTTATAATATAAAATGCAAATGTTATTTGATACGCGACATCTAGATTTTCTAAACTATATTTCCATATATACAAAGTTACTTATATTAATACCGTCTACGCGTATTGTGCGTCAAAGTTTTGTATAAAATTGAGCCATCTGCAACCGCCCTAAGACGACTGTGTAGCTAGCAGTCTTTATACAAGAGGCGAAATCATGGCTTTATATTATACATGCATATGTTCACGACTATATTCCCCGAGGGGATCAGAGATAAATTCTGAAAACTCAGAACATCTACATTTCACTAGTAGTACCGAAAATCTTTCCATTGTTACGGGTAGTGAGCCTGTCACGACTTATAATGAACAGTGGGTACTATTTATTTATTTATTTATTTATTATAAAACATTACATGTAAATTTACAGAGCAATTTCCAAAATACTTACATGCTATCAATACATAGGTAATTTACTAATGATAATACTTAATCGAGATCAGAACAAAATAGATAACTTATAAATTGTTGATAACAGATATTGCATAACTATAAAACAAATGAGGACTATTGTTAAAAATATCAGCTTCAGGAACTTGCATTAAAACTAAATTTAACATTTGAATGGCTCGCGCTGTAGGAGCGTTTGCGGCTACTATATACTATATCGTACCTCGTAATTGATGCATAGGTTTTCTCACGATTTTTCCTTCAGTTTAGTATGGAGTATGGAACAGCTGATTTTTTATTTGCTCCGATCGGTTTGTTCCCATAGTAAAAGTTGTTCAGTTTGATGGGTAGACTCTTAGTTAAAAAGGATGTTAATGATATCAATTTCACCCTGTATAAGGTATCAAATTAAGTGTAAATTCGTAGTTATTTCATAAAACTGATGTTATTCAATACCTCATTGGAATGTGAATAATAATAACTATCAAACAGTTACTCGTATACGAATGATGCACTAATGAAGTGAATTCACATCCCGTCAAGTGCAGTTTTTGTCATTTATACTATAAAGTGACATTTTATTACAATTGATATTTAAAGATAGGCAGTTATACTTGTTTTTAGGCTTCCACGGTCAAATGGTAAAATAACTTAAAACCCTTAAGTTGAGACCTAATAATTTTTTTGTCATTTGTGTTCGTCCTTAAGAAAGAGAGATATATCAATCTCTCTCTTTCTAAATTAAAAAACTAAAATGAAAAATGGTTAAACATTCAGCATTCAGGGAACCGATCGCGCTAAATAAATCTCCACTGAAACGTCACTGGACCGCATGCGAATCGCAACTTTTTACACATTCGGTATCGAGCTAATCATTTGACATTGACAGCCGTTTGAAAGAAAGCTCAGACGTTTCAGGCTGTCAAATCACATAGTAAATAAGTCATGTTTAGCGCGATACGGAACTTAGCACAGTTGAATAGTAACTAAATGACGAAGAACTTCAATGTATCGGGCCCCTGAAGCCGTAGCATGCTACATGTGATACGGCTGTATCACGTCTTTTATCTCGTTCGTTCGCGCGCAAATAGAAAGAGAGCGAAGGTGTGATAGCGCTGTATCACGGTGGCATGCTACCCATGCAGCATGGCTAGCATGCCACTCACGACAAAGAGTTTAAACGAGAAAAACGTGCGTTTATGACTATGCGCGCTCTTTCTGGCATACGTAAAATAATAAAGATGGAGGCACATCTCGATTTTTATCGTTTTCTCGGGGGTGGCATGCGAGGCTTACTCGTCTAAATTTTACAATGCTTATTCTTTTTTACAATAACCACGGAACCCTCTTTCATGCTTAATCGCACACGGTCTTGGCCCGTTTTTTAGAACTCTTTGTCTGTCTGTACATACAAGTTTAGTAACTGTTATTTCAAATTTCCTTTTATGGATTGTATTTTAATTGACGAAGGCCATCTACCTGCATTCTGAGCCAGTCTTATAGCTCCAGGTACCTGTTTAGTGTTTCTGTTTACTATAATTACAGTCAAGTGCTCACGCTCATGTCCCAATGGGGAAGGCAGAGTCAATAGATCGCCACATGCTGCGATTCTGATCTGCGATCTTGCTTCTTCAACATCCATAACTCTCTTCTATTCGAATTCTAATAAAAAATTTAAATACTTCTAAACAATTTGTTTACCAGGTCGTCGGTCCACCGTGTGAGGGGTCTACCCACGCTGCGCTTTCCGGTACGCGGTCGCCACTCGAGAACTTTTCGGCCCCACCGGCCATCGGTTCTGCGAGCAATGTGCCCCGCGCCCACTGCCACTTTAGTTTAGCAATTCTTTGGGCTATGTCAGTTACTCTGGTTCTTCTGCGGATCTCTTCATTTCTGATTCGATCTCGCAGGGAAACTCCGAGCATAGCCCTCTCCATTGCCCTTTGGGTGACTTTCAGCCTTTTTATGAGGCCTTGAGTGAATGACCACGTCTCTGTTCCATATGTCATCACTGATAAGACACTGCGGTGGACCGACGACCTGGTGAAGGCGGCGGGAAAACGTTGGATGAGGGCAGCGCAGGACCGGTCGTTATGGCGATCCTTGGTGGAGGTCTATGTAAAGCAATGGACGTCCATCGGCTGAGATGATGAAACAATATGTCTTGGATAAGTTATTCAGACAGTCGAAGCTGTCGAAGCGTCGAAAAAAATTGCAACCAGTACCTGGCCTCTAAAACCCTATCCATATACACGCACACAGACATAATTTGTATGACGCTCCATGCACACCAACCTAAGAAAGTTGGCCCCTTTTGTTTTATATGGTAGAAGCATGAGGATCATGCCATACTAGACATATAGGTACTTTTTCTAAGCTAAATACATTATTTTGTTGCTTTTACTGTGGATAATTAATTAATTATTTAATCATCGAAGGATTCGATTTATATAACACCGACGGGAATCAAAACAAGCGTTTCAAACGCAGGCGCAGTAAGAAGCCAACTATTCAAAACATACAAATGATTGTAAAAGATAACAATAAGTTAATAAAGCTATTGTGTGTCTCAATTCCGCAGTCTGGTCACACGACACTGGCTTTAGTATGGTCACCAACTTATGTACAATCAAAACTAGTAGCTATACATACATACATCACAAATGTATTCCATTTTCATATCATAAATCATAATACTGTACCTAGTGGTCATCCATCAGAAATACTGAGCAGCTCGCTCGTAGCATTGCTTGACACGGGGTATTGAAAGAAAACCCAATTAGGTCTTTTTAAAGTCGCGTGGCTAGAGGGCTTTCGAGTGGACGTCTGTCGTTGGCTCGCGATTTAAGTAGCCACGCGGCTCCGCCATTTTATGGCGGTTTCGAGTGTGTTTTTGTATAAAAACAGGGCTTTGAGATCGCCATATCCAATTACCGTACAACGTCAAGCACTAATTGCTCTTTTTAAACTAGATACTGGCAAAATCCACCAAGGAAACGCCATTAAACAAAACAAATAGAATAGGTCTTTTTAACCGACTTCAAAAAAAGGAGTAGGTTCTCACTTCGACCGTAAATTTTTTTTTTTAATGTGTGTTCGCGGATAACTTGAACCGATTTTGATGATTCTTTTTTGTTGGAAAGAAGATATCCCAAGGGTGGTCCCATGATAAGGAAACCAAGATCTGATGATGTATCCCAGAGAAATCGAGGGGAACCTTCGAAAATCGTAGTGCCGACTACTGCGTTTGGTAATTTGAAGCACTACCGTAAATCGAACTAATGAATTCACCACTGAAAATTGTGAAATAAACAAAATTTTAACAAAACATTAAAACCGCCTTCAAAAAAACTAAAAAGTTAAAAACTAATATTATGCAGTATAGTATAGTATGCAAGCCCTGTCGCGAATCGGCTTGACAGCGACTTCTATAGAACAAATTAATGTTCTTATGATGCGAACGAAAAAGTCATCGGCTGCAATAATAATTTTTTAACTTTTTAGTTTTTTTGAAGGCGGTTTTAATTTTTTGTTATTCGAGTCTTCACTTTGCGCGCTCAAGTTACATCTTTCTGCATCTTTTTGTTATAATATCATTGTTTAGTGGTATATAGGTAAGTTTCATGTTTTCGAAACCTTAATTTCTTTTGTGATAATTTCAATATCGAATTTTCATCACCTCTAAATGGATATTGCATAGGAAACGTGTAGAATTAGTGGCTGTACAGTATTTTTATCGCACATCAAGCTTGAAATGCGCCGTTACTGGCCAGTTATGTAACCTTATTCGAATAACTACTTCTTGGTACATATTCTTCATGGTACATTGAGTTTTCAGAAAAAGATTGCATCTATTCATGATCAGATCACGATCGATAATATCGGAAAAATATTATGTATCGATCGATGTAGTTCTTATTTAGTAAGAACTTTAAATGAAAGTTAATAAAAGCGGTCAAGTGCGAGTCGGGCTACTCGCGCACCGAGGGTTCCGTACCACACCACTACAAAACACAACATTATTAACTTAGAAAAAAAAACTTTTTTTGTCCGGGACCTTTAGCGCGAGACCGACTCACACTTGGCCGGTTATTAGTTTTTGTTGTTATTTTGTAGAGTATGCTCTATACTACTGCAACCTTCAGAAAGAAATGTCAAAACTGGCTAATTATCAAGCAATCCGAACTAGCGGTGGGTGCAGGCTATCCCCTTATATAATTAATAAGATTTAGATTTTATTTGAACTGTTTTTTATTTGGTTTTTGTGTCTCTTGTTTTTTATTACTTTTAAGTTTTTTTTTCTTTTTTTCATTACTTTTTGCCTGTTTGTTATATTTATTGTTACTAGTTAATAAGACTTTTGTAGTACCCAGTAGATCTCTTTTTTTATATTAAGTTCGGCTGTGACAATAATAGCAGTGGTAGTTGGTCTGACTAACTACCGTATACTGATGTCACAGACCATTTTGTCTTAAATATGTTTACTCTTTTGTGTTTTTTTTTTAAGTCTTTTTATGTCCTGACTGTGTAATATATTGTATTTGTAATGTAAGACAAATAAAGAAATTCTATTCTATTCTATTCTATTCTATTCTATAATCACACTAAGTTTGACGCTTGTATGTTTTGTGCCGTTTTTACGATAGAGCGTGAAGAAAAAACGTTGATAAAAACTAGTTTCTTGTTGAGAACCCCCCTTAATTTTTAACTTTTTGACATTTTTATTATTTGTTAATAAATCCGCCGCCATAACGCATAATCTGAGAAAATTTCAACTATCTAGCTATTACGGTTCAAAAGTTACAGCCCTAAATATGTAGGACAGACGGACGGACGGACGGACGGACAGACGGACAGACGGACGACGGACGGAAGGACGGACGGACGGACGGACAACGTAGGCTTAGTAATAGGGACCCGTTTTTACCCTTTGGGTACGGAACCCTAAAAAGGATGCTGCGCAACCCATCTCAGAATTTTTTTTTTAACTTCTTCTGAACTAATCGATACTTATTTATACAGCGTGAAATTGATATCATTAGCATTCTTTATACTAAGAGTCTACAAATTAAGAGTCCTCAAATTGTTTTTTTATAAAATACTATAATAATAATAGTAGGTAAACCAGAAGGTAAACCTGAGGAAAGGACCTGTAAGTCTCCTTTCACCCTGTAGTTTAATCAAAAATACTTATTTATCTTGTTCCAAAATCTTATTCCGATATAACGACTATACTTTCAAAAAGCAATTCAACAAAACATTTCGCTATGTTATTCTAATCTTATTATTTATTACATAACAAAGCAAATGGAGCCACGTGACCGCAAATCAGATTATTGTGGCTTCTGCCACCCGTACTGGCTGGATTACGACCGCAGATCCGACACCGTAGCGAGATACAAGAAACATAACTTCTATAAAATAAATAGTTGTTTTTCAATAATATAGTGCCTTAATTGCTAATTTAAATTGGTGAAGAATAAGGCAATCAATGATCCAAAATTGGAACATTCACAAATTCCTGAAATATCTGAGGATTCTGAGGGCACTTTTGTCTCGTCAAAACATCAATTCGTTTTTTTTTAGTAAGTTATAGATGTATGATGTATGTATGATGATGTAGTAGATTTTAGTTACAAATTTTTCTTATAAGTAGGTAGGTACTTTTAAGCCAAGGTGGACCGACGACCTGGTGAAGGCGGAAACCCGGTGGATGAAGGCAGCGCAGGACAGGTCGTTGTGGCGATCCTTGAGGGGGGCCTATGTCCAGCAGTGGACGTCCATCGGCTAAGATGATGATGACGATTTTTTTAATCGATGCTGATTTGATCAAAGTTGATCTCTATACCACCAGGGGTTCCCAAAGTGTGCGCCGCAGCGCCCTAGGGCTTTTCATGCTCAAGCTCCTCAAGAAGAAGTTGAATTTCATTGAACTTTAAACTAATATTAATTTCAAAAGCTTTAAGAATTCTCATTCAATTTGCAAGATCACGTGACGTTATGTGAAGCCGGATTTTCAGCGCCTTGAACTGAAATATACTTATAGTTTGGGAACATATTATGCTCTATACTATGTTTTGTCGTAAATATAAAGAATATTGTATTTCTTTACCTTTACCTTCTTAATATGTTGACTTTTTTAAGGGGATGATCAGACCAACAAACATAACAACTTTCTCCATGGGACCAACATCGAAATCGCGAAAAAAAATCAGCTGTTCCCTATGGGGAACAGCCATACTAAACTGCAATTTGCAAAACTACTCCAGCCAAATGCAACTAGGACTGCTGATTTTTTTCTCGCGATTTCGATGTTGGTCCCATCGACAAAGTTGTTCAGTCCTATCATCCCCTTAAAAAAGTGTCAGCATATTAAGAAGGACCCCTGTATACTTGATTGATTCAATTTATTAACTACCTATGTTATTTGATTAAGGAAATTAAGAGGTTGTTTGATTTGTTTATAAAAAATTGTTTTGAAGTATTTTAAATCTGGCACGGAATATACAGGGTGTAACAAAACACCCTGGTAATACTTAAGTTGGGTGCTTCAAACCATCAATCTGAACAATTTTCACTATGGAGCCAACGTCGAGAAAAAATAAAACAAAATTGCCGTTCCATACATTTGAGTCGAGACGGTACTGCAGTTTTGTATGAGAGCGCTGATTTTTTTTCGCGATTTCGATGTTGGCTCCATAGAGAAAGTTGTTCAGTTTGATGGTCTGAAGCACCCCCTTAAGTATTACTAGGGTGTTTTGTTACACCCTGTATGTATAAGAATCAGGTAAGATAAAGAGTACCTGTACGAACGTAAGAATCTGGTACCATCCGTCCCCTAAAAAAGTTTCAGCATATTAAGAAGGACCCTCCCTATATATTTATTGTTTAACTCATTAACATTATTGGTTGATAGTTTCACCGAAGTTTCTGCCCACCCCAAAAGGAACACGGTCGTGAATTTATCTATGTACCACTAGATCAAGGTAAGAACTAAAGGCCTTCAGCCACAAACAAAACAAAGAGCAGCATACAGGATGATCTTCACAAGGGCGACCCAATCCATCTCACCAATTGCCGTCATCCTGTCTCGTCCCCCATTTCCTGGCTAACTTCACCATTCACCACACCTTTATTACAAAGGCTATAGAGTATATTTTCGTTTGACAAAGCGTAGATTTGGTTACAAATAAATTAGTGTGCGGATGTTGACGGTTTGACATCGGATTTGTTTAAATATAGATCGGTGGGTTGGGCAAGTTGTTCGGTTAATGCGTTTTAGATGCAACTGGAGGATAAAATTAGCTACGATGAAAACTAGACTTTATTTACAAGGAATATAAACACATAATTACAAGGAATATAAACAATTTAGCATACCTATTGAAGGTTTCAGGATAGAATGATGTGATAATGGCCCCGATTCGGACTGTGCCACGACTTAACTAAATTTAAACCCTGTCACTTTCTAAAATAAGATTAAGAAAAGAGACAGAAAACAAACAGAGGGTCTACCCGCACATTCGATTCGAACTTTTGCGTGAATGTTTTCGTTCCAATTTCAACTCTATTACAATGAAGTGCGGACCGAAACAGTGGCGATATAGTGAAGATCGAAAGTGCGGGTAAGGGGGCAGCTGAATTTAATGCTGTCAAAGTGACGTTATATGCCCAAAATAAGATGCCATCATAATGTACGCCATCTTATTTAAGGCGTTTTTTGGGCGTGTAACGTCACTTTGACAGCACTAAAGTCAGCTGTTGGTTTTCTGTCTCTTTTCTTAATCTTATTTTAGAAAGTGACAGGAATAAATTTAGTTAAGTCGAGGCACAGTCCGAATCGGGGCCAATTTCGCCCAAAAAATAAAATAAACAAGGACAAGGATCAACCCGCGAGCGCGCTCCAGACAAACGAAGTGCAATTCTAATTTGAATATTAACCAATTCAATTCCATGACATTTTTTAAACACTATCTCGAAACTCATATCCTCACTCATAATTATAAATATTCATAAATTATGTAGTTTCAATGATAGGATAAATTAAAGATTTGTAAGGAAATCTTTGGACTACTGTTACTTAGAAACTAAGTAGGTAAGTACCTACCTAAAATCTAACAACCCATAAGGTATAAGGGATACCTACTGCTTAAAAATTTCATTGAATTAAATTGTTTAAAATTCAAAATAGAATTAAACTTCTTTTGTATGGAGAGTTCTAACGGATACATCACCCGTTAGAACTCGCCATGTTAAACAATATAATTAAATAAAATGTCTGTCAATTATGTTTTAATCATATCTATGCTTGTATGTTGCCAAATTTTCGTTAAAATATACAGTTTCAATGCTAGATAAGGTTTGTATCAAAATCTTTGAGGCACTGTAACTTTAAAACTAATACATTTTAACAAAAATCTGACAACTGTCTGACAACATACCAACCATAGAGATTAGTTTTTATATTGTTTCTGAAAAATTTCATTGACTTTAATTGATTAGTATTGAAAATATAACCAAGCATCGTTTGTATGGAGCGCGCAACAAAAACAATTTATCCTCTGAAGTGATTATCGTCACAATAATAATTACAGCATAGAACTAAACGTTATGAATGCAAAGTGCAATTATCAACTGGAAATACTAATCATTAGCACATAAACAATTTATTTATATCTACAGAGTGATTAAGACCGCGGAAACACAAACAAAAGATAAAATAAACAAACAATGTGACGAGTTTTAGTCCACTCTGTTTAATTTTATAGTCTGTGGCCAGATTTAGACGTCAACTGCTGATCTGTCTCTGCTAATGAATTCATTGCCCTTTTTATAACCGGGGGCCTAAAGGGCCTTTTAGATTGGGTTGGGAGAAACGCAACTTTACTTTGAGAATATTGGGAATTGTGGACAAGTAAATCCTATTCCATTAAAAACTACGAAACTATTCTTAAATACATACGCTCGAAAAACATAACCCTCTTTCTGGAGCAGTCGCGTAAAAAGTCAAAACATGAATTTCTTATTGAATTCCTCTAAAAACTGTAATGTACGAATACGCACAACGCACAACACTGGTAGAAAAAGAAATAGGTACCTAAAGTACAGTCGAGCGGTCAATTCCGTCAGCGGGGTAATTGAGACAAATGGCTATAACTTCTGATCGCTATAAGCACTTAGCAGGTCGAGAAAATGCATATTTCTTCAATAAATACCCACCTGCATCAGTCGTCGCTACTGAATTAGAGCAAAAGCTATAACCATTTGACTTACCTAATTACCCCGCCCCGCTGACGGAATTGCCCCGAATATATTAATACTATTTACAAATAACGGCGCTTTTTCCTGGAGTCATTCTACTAAAGAATATATATATAGGTAGGTACACGATAATTTTCAACATACTATTTATATTAGGTACCTATCTACCATTAAACAAAATAAACAACTTTACAATTTTCTATCAAAACTTTTGAAGTAACGTTGCATTACAGCAAGTGTGAACTTACCCTAACTTTGCTCTAGTTTGTAGTTGTACTAAGTAGTTAATAAAATTTAAATGACAAACCAAAAGAGGTGCCTAGATTCCGAAATAGTAGAATTTAATGTAACGTAGGTACAAGAATGTAGAAAATGACATTTTATTTGATAAATACTTTACTAATAAATAGATAGGTAGGTCTTTGAGATATGGGTATAACGGAGGATGCTGAGGATATTATCTTCATTGACAGACAGAATTAGCATCGAGACGGTCTTGCAGAATGCATAGTACGAATAAGAGAGTAGAAATCGTAAAAACCATAAAATGTCGGAAACTACAGTACCTCGGTTACATTATGTGAAGTGAAAAGTACCCACTTCTCCAGATTATTCAGGCAGGCAGGGGATAATTTTAGGAAGACGAATGTCTGGTTGAAGAAAGATTTCCTGGCAGAGCTGGCTGGCGGAGCGGGGAAGCGGAGTTTTATTAAACAATAAGATTGCAATCAAAATCTCGGGCGAGATTTTATGCAATCCTGATTGGTTAATATTTTTAACGCTACACCGCTCCGCCAGCCAGCTGGCGTCATGTACATGTACAGTACATGGCTGCAGTCTCCAGGGTCCGAATAGTCCTAATGATATCGCCAACCTGCGGTAGGAGATGGCACCACAAGAAGAAGTAGGGTACAATCAAGAAGTTTACAGAGATGGAGATTGCATTACAAACATTTTTTCGAAGCCAGAATCGAAGACCTTTATGACGTCACTGATGTTTCCCATCTCATTTCGATCGACGGCCCGGTAGCACAGTCGGTAGTGAACCTGCCTGCTGTGCCGAGGGTCGCGGGTTCGAATCCCGTAAGGGACAAATATTTGTATGATGAATATGAATATTTGTACCCGAGTCATGGATGTTTGTATTTATATATGTATTCTATATCGTTGTCTAGTCATCATAATACAAGTCCAGGCTAGATTCTGGTACTTTAAATGTGACTAGATAATTTGTGTGACATTGTCCAAGATATTTATTTATTTATTCATTTCTTCTTTACATGGAGGTCAAATGAAGGTCATTCAATGACAACACCATGTAAAGAGGAAATGAGATAGGAAACATCAGTGACGTTATAAAGGTCATAAATTCTGGCTTCAAAAAATGGGTACCGACCACGTACCGACAATGAAAAAGATTTTTCAAAATGCTACCAAGCTTTTTTCTTTGAAATTGCACTGTAATGTTGTAAGGGTCATTTTTGCAGGTAACGCTTCTGACATCTATTCAATTGTATGGAACAAGTGGATCAGAAAAATCGGTCCGCGAAATTGTTAACAATGGCTACCTACCGAGAGATCCAAATCAATAGAGAACCATCCAACCATTCGTTTTTTTTTAAATCTGTGGCTATAAAAGCTGAATTGTATGGACTAGGTAGGTAACTGACTCGAATCATCAATCGTAGTGTTAACAATAAATACAGCGAAAATGTAATTTATTTCTATAGAAATGTGGAATTTGGGGACGTGAGATAAACCTAAGGCGGATATTCAGCAGAGCAGCTCTGAAGTTCTATTTGTGAATCTCACACTTTCAAAATGATGCATAATCATTTATCTCCATTATAATTAAGTATAACATTTTCCCCAGTTTTTCTACTGCTGATTTGAACATGATTTTTTCCAGGACAACAATGTTCTAATATTTTAGGCTCTTGACCTTGACGTTAACGTCGACATCTCTATCACTAAAATTAATAATTAAATAATGTAATGTAATAAAACTTTCAGACCCTCTGCAATTATATTGCATGTACTTCATTATTGTGATACTGCAAATAAATACTGAATACTGAATACAGTTACAAAAATCGCACTCCTGATTAAAAAACGCAAAAACCACATCGAAACCGATGTATCCGTTTTATTGTAGCGGCTGACGTACGAATCCATCAATCGAAGACATACAGAAGTGCGATTTTCGAAAATCATACGAGCGAATTGGAGTAGAAAGATGCATTATCTCCATAGTAATTTTGACATTTTCTGATGCCAAGTAGCTCGTATGATTTTCAAAAATCGCACTTCAGGTAGTAAAGTAACTCGTAATTTCGAGCGCCGCTACTTTCTTTACCTTTCTAGCAGCTGGCAATGAAACTATAAATAGCAACCCCTTTTTGTTTTTAAGGGGATGATCAGACCATCAAACTGAAAAACATTCTCCATTGAACCAACATCGATATCGCAGAAAAAATTTCATCTGTCCCATGATTCGCTGCATATTGTTGTTGTTGTAATCTCTTGTATTATGCCTGTATATGCTTTGGGCACCTTTGAGTGTTTGTATTATATGTATTGGAGCTTTGCTTTGAGAAATTGCCTATACCCTTACTTTACCTAAGTTCTAAACCTGTGTATGTATACCTAACCTAAAATATCGTTCTGTTATCTGTAGGGGAAGATTGGCACCATTCGTACAAGGGGCACATACATACAGTAGATTTTACAGAAAAACTAAGTGGAGTACGGTCATGTCTTTTCACGTGTACGTAGCCTTTGTTCGACCGCATCTTTAGACCGGTAAGCCGCGACAGCAGCGCCATTACACAGAATACGACAGGTAGTAAAGTGTTTTTGCACTTGGTGCGTAAATATTTTATGGTGATTCACGATCGCATTGTAACTACTTTTATTACATTTCTAACATGATAATTACCTTATGACATGTAAATATCCTTAACAAAAGTGTTTTAATTACAAATATTTTCTTGTTTACACGTTTCTAGAAAATAGGTAACTTTTTTTAACTTATATATCATGGGGTACCTTCGGACAGCATGGAATGGGGCACATTAGTACGCGACAAATGGATGGTGATTCCTGATAGATTAATTTATTTTTACAGAAACATGGTGTAACATTACAAAATTGAAGATGAGGAGTAAGGAAGTAGAGTAGACGAAAATTTGATGCTTTATCGGCTGTAGATGATTGTCATGGAGCAGGGGATCACAAACATTTTTTTACCATACCTCCTTTGGGCAAACAAAAAATATCCACGCCCCCCGTGTCACATTAGGGTACCTAGGTACTACAATACAAACGACATGTTAGTTTCATCATCTATGTACTAAATAAAGATAATTTTCGGTGCTGTATGAAAGTACCCCATTCGTGTGGCAGATTCGTACGAATTCCGGATGAAAGGAAAATCACTTTTATTCAATAACCCTCTAAAATACACATTCATACTATTTTTTCCCTAATAGCCAAATCTATGTGCTATTTCAAGATGATTTCCATAAAGCTTTGAGAAATAAATATCTTAAACCATAAACCATATGTTTGGGTCGAGTAAGTTAGCAATTTTTACCAGCAGTTATTTTTCCGATTTCGTCAGTGCTCCCATAGAGAAAGTTGTTCAGTTTGATTGTCTGATCATTTCCTTAAAAAACCGTTAGAATAAGAAGAATAATTTTATGATACCTTCCTACCTACTGACAGATTACTAATAATCATCGTAATCAGTGATCCGTATCGATTCATGAGCTGAACTGAATCATTTCCCATCAAACCTTAGTACAAAACCAACTATAGTTTGAACTCTATGTCCATGAACATAGAGTTCAACTCTGGGTAGGTTAATCTGTCGCCGTGTGTATGTGTAAGTACCTACCTATTCATTGCATGGATGTTATTTTATATTATGTTTATTGTTATTGTTGAATCAACAATTCGTAACTAACTATACATAGTAGGTAGGGTTCAGTATGACGTTTTCTTTTGTATAAATCTTAACCTATTGTAACATCTGCAAGCATTTATTTGTTTACTCTATTTTAGCAGCACAGCCTTGAGTTGAGATGTAAACAATAACCTCAAAACTTTAATTTCAAAAATTAATTAAAAATAGATTATTTTTCTGTTCTGATATTATTGTACCTACATATTTGTTAGAATTTTAGTAGTATGTTATGTTTAAGTATTAGGTTGAAGGTGTAAAGATTTTCTTATATAAACCATTACCTAAATAATTAGTTTGCTAAAAAAATCATAAAACTTAATAATTCTAACCGCAGTTAACTATGCTCATTTTATCTGGCTATTAACTTTAATGAACTTTCTATTTCAGAAGCAAAGATTTATCTTTTTTTTTTTTATACCAATCGTTTTTCATCACCATCACACCTGATGTAGAGTGAAGATTAAGCCCAATTTGTAACGCTTCAATTCCTCCTAATTTCAAAATATTTTATTTCTAGAGTTTTAAGTTTTAAGTTAGAGTTGCAAGGATTGCTATGGCAAAAAGAGCTTTCAACGACAAAAAACACCTTTTGAAAGCAAAAATATCGAGCAAAATCCGAAAACGCCTAATTAAAGTGTACATCTGGAGTATTGCACTGTACGGCAGCGAGACGTGGACATTGACTAAACGTGATCGAGATAGGCTGGAAGCTTTTGAGATGTGGTGTTGGAGGAGAATGGAGGGGATAAGTTGGACGGAACGAATAACAAATGAAGAGGTATTAAGAATGGTTAAAGAAAGGAGAAACATTTTGAAGACAATAGAAAACCGGAGGGGAAAGATGATCGGACACCTGATACGAAACGACAACTTCTTTAAAACCATACTGGAGGGGAAGATAGAGGGGAAGAGAGGCAGAGGAAGACCCAGACAGAGTTATCTAGCCCAAGTGAAGGAAAAGGTTGATGTCGTGTCGTATCAGGAACTCAAGACACTAGCTGAAAGTAGACAGGATTGGCGAATACTCCACCGACAAGAGCGTAGCTCTTAAATAAGATGATGATGAGAGTTTTCGTAAAATCTGCAAAGGCCTTCACAAATACCTACAAATAAAGCAAGAATAAAGAATATAATAATATAGGTACTATAATAAATAAATAATATTTTATTGATTGATTGTTAAATTTACCACAGAAATGACACGCTAGGTAGTAACTATTAAATAATCTGTGACGCTAGGGTATTTACAAAATAATGATACAACCTTTGCTGAAACTGTAAAATGTTACACATTCTAATAATCACTAAAATAATCAGCCTGAAACGTGCTGAAAGGTTCCTAATTAAATCCAAACAGTAAATTAATTCCTTAAATTCGCAGTCGCAACAAAAAGATCAAATCCTCTAAACCTCCAATATATATACAAAACTTCTAATCTCTCTTAAGTAAATCTTCTTGTCCCCAACCGACAGACTGTCAAAACTTCTGTCAAACAAAATTGTCCGTAAAACGTTTCGGCAACACAAAATTCTAGTCTTTAAAAAAAACTAACCGTAGTGAACCTGTCCTCTTCAGCATTCAGCAGATCGCCGACCGAAGATGCCTTCGCCTGATTGGCCAGATGCCTCCTGCTGTTCAGGACATAGGACAGCTCGTCGAGGTACCTCAGAGTTAGATTAGCCATTGTAGCACTCACTTCACGGTTAGCACTGAACTCTGCACTCACGTAAACACTACGGTAGACACGGCGCGTGCGATCGCGGGCATGGTGCGGTTGTGACTGGCTGGCGAACGCTAGCGGGGCAAAGAGTAGGTATTGCAGTTGGTATTCTGCTTAATCCATGCCTAAACCTTCAGAATTTATGAGTTTAGGAAACCTTCAGGAACTTGAGCATGACCCAAATTATATAGACTGGAAAATAACGTAGCTTGTTTCTGACTCCTTGATTTTAGGCACGATCAGCATCAATGCCTTTCTAATCATCATCATCGTTATCATACGATTGCTGATTGGTATCGGTAGCCACACCACATATAAAAGTCGAACTTAATTGTTCGGGATGGAGACTTTGTACCGACAATCCGTTTGTAATTTCATTCATCCGACAGTTATGGGAATTATATGAACATAATTCCATCTAAAACAACACCACGAATAACTGGGTTACCACTCAACAATTAAACTATCTGACATAATATATTTGCTGTTCAAGTAAAATCTGGAACTCTATAAATATTTTACGTTTTTGTATGATATATTTCTACGTCAGCCTCATAGACACTTTTTTTCGTCTATAGAGCTAAAGTATTTTGAGAAATGTTAAAGCATTTGTAGGTTGTACATATACGAGTAATTACCTATGCTTGAATTCAGTTCAGTCGGCATAGAGACTCTCTACACCTATTGGCGCGTCTTCCAAATCTTGCAACTCGCTTATCTATGCCACTGTTGCATTCACAGTGATCCATTTCTTACTTTGTGTGACGCGACTCCGTCTGTTTCCTTGCTCTTACGTAAACAATAGTCTTTAACAACCTCCGTACTCTACATCAACTCTAGGTAGAGAGTACAAAACGCGAAGACGTACCAACAAATTACTCTTTCAGACATAAGAATAGAATTCATTCATCAAGCCCATTTGTTATGTCTATTAAGATATACAACAAATTACCTGAGCAATTGAAGCAAGTAACTAAGGAGGTAACTTTTAACAAAAAATTAAAAGAACTTTTACTAGAGAAATGTTACTATAATCTCTACTAATTCCTAAATGACGAAACCCTTAGAAAACATAAAATTTACCCATTAATAAATATCTAATAAACTCATTAATGTACCTACCTATTATGTAGTTATAAATAGTAATATGAAAACTTTTTGCCATTATTGTGATTATTACCTTTGTTTTTACCAACTTTTGAGACCTACGCTATGTACCTACCTACTATTTTCATTTCTATTGTTTTTATAATTGTATAATTGCTATGCCCTACAGGGTCCATAATGATCTCATAGTTTATAAGTTAACATCTTACTGTACATTATGGAATGCAATAAATATATTGAGTATTGAGTTTTAGAAGATGTCTTATGCACGTGAATCTAGCAAATTGGATCATATCTGGGCTAGGTGCACACGGCAACAGATCAACCTAATCTACCCCATAGTGGAACTCTATGTCCATGAACATAGAGTTCAACTATGGGTAGGTTGATCTGTCGCCGTGTGTACATTGCTTTTAGATTTACTCTTAGTGTGAAATGCACATATTGGTGCAGCAGTCGAGATTTGATGGTTTGATTATGCTTTTAAAAAACCGTCAGCATATTGAGAGAGACCCTATACTACAGGGTGTAAAAAAAAACTGTTGGGAGCCTTAAACGGTTGCTTCAGATCATCAAACTGAACAACTTTCACGACGGAGCCAACATTGAAATCGCGAAAAAAGTCAGCTGTTCCATACAAAACTACAAACATAACTCGACCGCAATGTATGGGACAGCAGATTTTTTTTCGCGATATTGGTCTCTATGAGAAAGTTGTTCAGGTTGGTGGTCCAAAGCAACCCTTTAAGGCTCCAACAGGGTGTTTTTTACAGTCTGTATGTGTATTATAATCCCCGCAAGTTGATATTGCGATTGGCGGCCATCTTGGTGACGTAATTTTGACGTAGTCGACTGTGCACCATCAGCACCGTTCGCAAGGTCAGCCCGCGCTTGATGACGTCACGCAGCGGTTATTGTGACAAGGTTCCATCGCAATATCAACTTGCGGGGATTATACTATTTAGTTCCAGCGACTCAGGGTGTCCCAAAACTCAACATCAAGCCGAAAACAGGAGATAGGTTAGTTTATAACTGTTCAGGGAAAATTTTAATTAAAAAAAATCTAAGTTTGATCATTTTCCACATTTTAAAATTTTATGATAATTGTGAAAATCACCACCCTGCGCCGAACTTTAAGTTGTAGTGACTGCAAAGGACATCCGGCACATAATACCAAAAAATGTATAACCGTACTTCTATTTTTATTATGGACTATGGAACACTACAAACTAACTGCAGGCATTCGTTTATTTTATAATAATTTATTAGTTTTTATCATTTTTATATAAAAAAACATTGTGCTTACATCACCTCCTAATAAACAACATTGACAGCCATTTTGGGGTTGCTGCTTTTTTATAATTTATTAATAATAAACGACTAAGCTTTTTTATAATTTATTAATAATAAATTACTAAAATAACTCGTTAAATAAAAATAAATGATACTATCTGAGTCGTTTTTATAAAACCCCATAATTTATTACACATTTGACTTCAGTCAAAACTTCTATACATTTTAAGGTATTTTTTCAAGGGAGAGCGGCGGTTGTCCTTTATAAAATTTTTCCATGAAAATACTTGTTACGCGATCTTCAATAACTTTGCCAGTTGGTCCCAATTCAAAATAAAAGCATTAGTGGCACACTTTTTAAAAAAGCAATATCTTTTGTCAGACTTCTGCGTTAACGGTTTCTGCGGAAACTTTGAGACTACACTCTGTATAAAACATGTATGGCTTTAACCTGTCAAGTTATTTCAAAAGTTGGCCCATTTATCAAAATTTTAAAATGATATTAAGAGAGACCCAAGGGATTACTACAGGGTGTAAAAAAAACGGTTGGAGCCTTAAACGGTTGCTTCAGATCATCAAACTGAACAACTTTCACAATGGAGCCAACATTGAAATTGCGAAAAAAAGTCAACTGTTTCATACAAAACTACAAACATAAGTCGACCGCAATGTATGGGACAGCTGATTTTTTTTCGCGATTTCGATATTGGTCTCTATGAGAAAGTTGTTCAGGTTGGTGGTCTGAAGCAACCCTTTAAGGCTCCAACAGGGTTTTTTTAGTCTGTATGTGTATTACTATTTAGTTCCAGCGACTGTACAGGGTGTCCAAGAACTCAACATCAAGCCGAAAACAGGAGATAGGTCAGTTTATAACTGTTCAGGGAAAAATTTAATATAAAAAATCGAAGTTTGATCATTTTCCACATTTTAAAATTTAATTAACATTGTGAAGATCACCACCCTGCGCCGAACTTTTAGTTGTAGTGACTGCTTTATATATTTTTCCATGAAAATACCGCTACTCGCTAAGCAATCCTAAATAACTTTGCCAGTGGTCCCAATTCAAAAGAAAACAATATCTTTTGTCAGACTTGTGCGGTTACATTTTCTTCTGTGGCAATTTTGAGACTACACCCTATATAAAACATGTATGGCGCTAACCTGTAAAGTAATTTCAAAAGTTAGCGCATTTAATCAAGTTTTTATAAAATTGTATCACACTAGGCACTTCTTTTAAAAAACTAGGTTTAAATTTTTCAGCATATTAAAAAAGACCCTGTATAACACAAGATATTATTATATTCTACAACATCGTAACAATCTTTGTAACATTTCGAAACAATCAGGAACTGTTCTTAATAACTACGACCAACTTAATAATTAAAAACAATAGTAAACCATTACAGTGATGTTGATGTATAAGATCGTTATATTTATTAGCTACATGCTAACGGTTTAGATTACGTGTGATAAAAACTTACTTTGAATTATATTTCGTAATAAATAGGTACAAATCTGATTGTTATCTAAATATTAGCTATTGTACCTACCTACCTAATACCTCCCATACCAACCAATATACTTGATTGTTTCAAGTTTTAACTAAGTAATTTGATTAAGGAAATTAAGAGGGTTGATTTGTTTACAAACATTTTAAGTATTTCCAATCTGGTAAGATATTATATTAAAGAGTACCAATAGTTAGCACTTTTGCTGCGAAGCTCAAAACAATGACACTCGCGCAGTGCAAACACTGTGGAATGCTATACAATTCTGACTCAACGTTTGAGTCGTGTGCACTGCGGCCCATATGTCGCTGACCTACCACGTAGGTCGTCAGCAGTTAAAGTGTTAAAGCTTGTATCCATTAGTTAGCCAAGACGACGACATTAATTTACAGGGGTGAGGGGGGATGAGTTGCGGTGGTAAAATCAAAAAATGGCGTCAAAAAGCTTTCTATATGATATCATTTTGAATAAAAAATTTTGAATTTTGAATTTGAATTTTAGTTATCATAGAAAAACAATGAAAAATCTTTGTAAACACTTTTCTATACAATTACCTATTCGGATTTTGGGGGGAGGTTTTTTTTGTGATTTAGACATCGAAAGTGAACATTGTTTAGTTTTATGGTCAGAAGGACCCCTAAAATATGTAAGTAACTCATTTATATTTACACTTATCTAAATATATGATCATTACCAGGTGAGGTAGGTACACTCGACTACATATTATTTTGGGTTCGCCTTACATAACATAGGCACAACTCCTATAGCCAAATCAGGCACAATGTCGCAACCCCTAGAAATTTTCGTCGCCACTATGAACTTAATATATCATTGTATATTCTCTACGACTCAGTATTATGCATTTCCGCTTGCTTTCACTGCGCATGCGCGCCGGGTAATTAAAATGAACGTGATTCGAGACCGTTTTATTATAATTATTGTTACGTCAGGCTCAATAGCTATCTTTAATTGGAATGGTCTCGAATTAAGAGAAGAGTTTTTTAAATATACTTAGATACATAGGTACAATTGGTTTAATACTATGCTACAACAACCAACACCCCAAAACCAATAGGTCTAAGCTATATAATTAAATATTAAGTATAATTTAAATGCATTAGATTCTGACTTAAACAATTTAATAGGGACGAGTTACGCGGTTCATTCTACTACGAAACATTTCTGCCACTTTTTGCGGGGGGCGAGGTAACATGAAATCCGCAACATTGGATTTTATTCCCCATAAGTTTAGATTCTAATTTTGAATGTTAAAAATCATGAAAAGTAGTCTCGTGTGAACCCCAAACGTTCTAAGTTCAAAATTATTGTTTCGCTATTATAGGCTGTCTCGTTTAGTGATAAGGTATAAAATTGGGTGTAAGATTTATTGATCTAATACCGCGGCAGAGGGGAAATGCTACCGCAAGGCGAGTCCCTATTAAATTGTCTAAGACTTCAGACCATCAAACTGAACAACTTGGGAGTCAGTTGCCTCAAGGTAGACCAGTTGCTGTCAAGCTGGCTTAATTTGACAGTCAGTCAGATGTGCCCTCTTGTGGGGCAAAACAAGCAAGTAATAAATAAACTTTCACCATGGAGCCAACATTGATTCCCGAAAAAAAAAATGTTCCATACAAAAATTACAATGGCTACTCGACCCAAATGTAGGCATGGAATAGCAGATTTTTTATTCACTTAAAAATATCTTGCGTAGGTACAGTCACCAGCAGATATATCGTAGCAAACAAGGTGGTCAAATATTTCTAAGCAGTTCTAATTTTCAATAATTTCTTTACTCATAACCAATCAAAAATATAGGAACGCCTAGAACATCAAATATATCGACTTAGTCAGGGTAATCAGAAACATCTGAACAGTTTCGGAAAAAACCTTACTCCGTTGTTTTACATTTTAATTTTAAATAACATTGTAAAGAAATTATTGAAAATTCGCTGTTCAGATAGATATAATTGGTAACATTTACTGTAAAGAATTTAATGAAAATTAGCACTGCTCAGAATTATTTGGACACCTTGCATGCTATGATAAATATATCTGATGGCGACTGTACCTGACTACTTTTCTAATAAAAGAGTTTAAAGTGTCCCTGTAAATTTAAAATCCTACTACATAGGACCTATACAATTTAAACTCGAATCGGTAGTTTAAACGTAAAGTCTAAAGAAACATACTAGCTGCAGAGATTATCGTCAACTTAAGAACTGCATAAAAATTCAAAATATAAGTAGCTAACGATTTCCCCGTTTTCTGAATAACAGTTATATGACATGTGATGTGATACAGCATTAGCAATTCAATAAAACCATTTCAATTTCAAGGATTAAGTAGGTATTACAAATCACGACAATTTTCAAATGTGACAAGTGTAAGGGCATTGAACTGTTACTAGGGTTCCGTACTCGAAGAGAACCAAACCCTATTGTAATGATGCCAGTAAGTCTATATATTTTAGTTTTTTTTCGTTGGAGATATGTTATCTTTACAAAATTAATTCAAGAAACTAAAACTACACTATCAGTTTAAACTCGACAGCGACCTAAAATATATCGCTTTTTAGCGATAAGACCGCCTGTTTTTGTGCCTTTTGTATTTCCTGATTGTTTGCTCTCTGTATACTTACTATGTTTTTTCTTTTTGGTGTGAAATAAAGTATAATTGATTGATTGATTGATTAATAAACAGCCTATAAATAGTGCTTTCTTGGGATCATTACAATGTATGTGCCTGTGAGCGTTATTTATTTATTTTTTTATTTATTGATTGATTGATATAGGTAGGTACCAAAACACGGTAGTAACTAGTTAAAAGTGTAAAATTTTAGATTAAACACAAAAATATTTCAATACGGTGGTGGCGGTGTTTCCTTAATTTAAAATCATCGAATGTCTTTTACGATTTTTTTCGCCAAAAATCAATCTTCGAATATAAAATACAATTTTTAGCAGGTATATTTAGAACAAAAAAATCATAACGTAACATACTGTTTATTCCAACGACAATTTAAAATATCTTATAACATCGAATGAAATACCTACCACAACAACTGTTCAATATTCAATAGGTACCTAAGGTACCTTAGTTAATAAGCACTTAAGAAAAATATATTTTTAAGTCCGACAAAACTAACATTTGTGCAGAGCCCATAGTGCAACATTCTAAGTCGCACTTGTCCGCTTTTTTACTCCACACAGGTTTCTTGGGAATTGGGCGTGTAATCGAAACTTTATTGGACATCTGGAATTCTGGACACTTTCGAATTTAGCTCGGACATCTGGTAAGAATGTTTGGAATTTAAAATAGAACCTGTTATTCCAGATTATAAGAAACATGGTACAATAATATACTGCGCCTGCGCCTGGTATTCTCTTCCGACCACGTGACTGACCACGTGACTGACACAAGCCTACGTCATCATACCCTTTTACCATGTTTAGCGGCCATTATTTTGTGACGTAGGCTTGTGTCACTCTGGGAATAGAAGACCTTGTTTTTTTAGACCATGATAAGAAACCAAAATAGGTACTTATTTAATTTTCTTCCCAAGTTTTATAAATTCTTACCCAGTGAGATTATTGTTACAGTAAACATCATTGTTCTTGCCCATATTATTACCTACTGATATTTCTAGTAATTAATATGGGATAATTATAATAACAGCTGTACAGGAAGTAATAAATAGTACATACATACCTACATAAACTCGCGTCCAAAATGCCTTTCAGGGTGAGTGGACAGAAGCTAAAAAAGAAGTTATACTTAATACAAAAGTGGCCACATAATTTGAGATGAAGAGGAATAATTTAAAAATTAAATAATTAGTAAGTATCTAGAATTCTAGAACTCCCTTTTACAGTTTCAGTAATTTTACATGTTAGGTACTAAAAGATAAGTACTTCAATAAATAATAAACACATGTTTTGGTTTTAGGATAATTATGTTTATTTTGCTTTGTAACTGATCCAAATCAAATAAGTAAATTATAATAATAATTTTTTTCTTAGTAAAATATACAATGGACAGAAAATCTATTGAGCTGTTTGAGCTATAATATTTTCACTTATGCTGGAAGAAGCATTTTAATAATAATTTTAAAAATAAAGGTTGGCATAGAACTTAATTAAAAAAGAGAGGTAAATAAGAGCATTATCAAGAGAACCTTGAAATAAATATCTAGAGCACATAATTGCACTCCACTTTTAATAATCTTCGTGTAATTAATGCGTTCAATACACAATTAAAGATAAAAACGTAGGTATACTTTCAAAGTTTACTATTTATATTGAATTTCATTAAAAAATTCTTAAGATATAAACACAAAAGTAGCCGCAAAATTTTAAGATCTTCATAAATAAAAAACAAAGGATAGAGCCACCACCACCACTTGATATAGTCCGAGATCCGACCGTAAAATTATGCACATATTTCTTAGGCGAACGAAATGAGAGTCTAATAGAGCTCAATGAATGAATGAATAAAATTGTTCTTTATTATTACCTACATTAAAAATACGAGATAAAGGCCTATTACAAAAAGAATAATCTTACAAAAAAAGTTGGTCTTAAAGCTAGCAAACTATTTCTTTCACACAATGTAGGAACAATTGTAGGTAAGTAGGTAAGGTACTGAAGAATATGGGCTGTGTTTCGAATTTTATATATGGGATCGAATTTGCGATCGCGAAACAAATCAACTGTTCCATACATTTTTGGATTGTGTAGGTAGGCCGTTGATGTTTTCTATGGATCCACCAATCTTTCCCCCGATTTTGATGTTGGCTCCTCCGTAAATAGTAAAAGTTGTTTACATTGATTCAGATGGTATGAAGCATTCTGTATTATACTTCAATATTATTGTTAGTTTTTTGTTTACATCATAAGACATTTCTAATGGAGTAGAATATAATATTGAACCGAAGGCTAAAGATGTAAAGAAATCAGCTGATTCGTTAAAATAACACGCATCGAGTGCTTTTGGGTTGCGTAGAGTGGTGTTACAAAACCTCAATAAAATATTATTGTCTATACAGGGTCCTTCGCTGACACTTTTTTAATAGAATGGTCAGACCCTCAAACTGAAAACGTTCTCTATGGGATCAACATCAAAAACGCGAAAAAAAATCAGCTGTCCCATACATTTGGCTCGAGTAGGTTTGCAGTTTTGTATGGAACAGCGGATTTTTTTATCGCGATTTCGATGTGGATGTCATAGAGATATGTTGTTCAGTTTGACGGTCTGCTCATCCCTTTAAAAAAGTGTCAACATAATTTAAGTATTTGTAAATTGTTCTACCTTTAATCAATAAATTCTTCGGTATATGGAGTTTTGTAGTTAAAGAGTTATTTTCATACTAAATTCATACTTGTTTATCTCGACAATTCGTTTCCAAAACAAAATAATATTTAATGTCAACAATCATTAAATAAAATTGATTAAATTGAAAAGTTTATTGTATTGCAAGAGTGAGTATGTTTTTTTACTCACGTTTGGAGACAGTAAGAAGTAGATAAATAAATTAGGCATATCGATAAATCGAATGTCATGCATGATAAATGATAATTGATAAACGTGCAATTCCTTTGACATTTATAAACGCTACGATTATTCTGGCCCTACCTGTTTAAACTTGTTCCACTAAAGGTGGACTTCCGATGCTAGCGGCCGACGCGTCTGACGCGCGCGGCTCGCGGCCGACGGCCGATGCGGCCATACTAGTTACTATGAAAACATATGGCGCCGCTTCCGATGCCAGCGACTGACGCGCGCGTCAGCCGCGGCCGCGCGCGGCTATGCTCTGACGTCACGCAGAACAAGAATGTTTGCCAGAAATATTACGAAGTTTTTACCGAAACTTTGCTTAATTTTTACTATTTTATTTGTATTTTATTATCTGCAAGGTCGCTCATCCACGTTGCGATAACACCATCTATCGAGCCACTTGAAAGTAGGTACTTTTTATTTTTTCGGAAAATCTCTCTTGCCTACATAATTATTAGCTAGACAGCGATCCATGTACAGGTTAAAAAGCCAAGGGTCTAATTACTCCCAAAAATGTATTTTATCATAAACCCTATGTAAAAAAAATGCATTCATATATTCTCTAAACATATCAATCTGTCAATCAATCAAATATTCTTTATTAAAATATGTATTGGTTTTTTTGTTTGTGTTTTTATGTTTTTGTTTAAGCACCGAAACATAAAAACATACTCTAAATTTCGGGGAAAATACCCTAAAGTGATAACACTCTGCACAATAGGCACGCGTCAGTCGCTGACCTCGGACTTCCGATGCCAGCGGCCGATGCGACTAACGCGCGCGTCTGACGCGAGGTTCTGTCATATATGACAGAACCTCGCGTCAGACGCGCGCGGCCGACGACAGACCTCACTTCCGAGGTCAGCGACTGACGCGTGCCTATTGTGCAGAGTGTTATCACTTTAGGGTATTTTCCCCGAAATTTAGACTATGTTTTTATGTTTCGGTGCTTAAACAAAAACATAAAAACACAAACAAAAAACCAATACATATTTTAATAAAGAATATATGATTGATTGACAGATTGATAGGTTTAGAGAATATATGAATGCATTTTTTTTACAGAGGGTTTATGATAAAATACATTTTTGGGAGTAATTAGTTAGACCCTTGGCTTTTTAACCTGTACATGGATCGCTGTCTAGCTAATAATTATGTAGGCAAGAGGGATTTTCCGAAAAAAGAAAAAGTACCTACTTTCAAGTGGCTCGATAGATGGTGTTATCGCAACGTGGATGAGCGACCTTGCAGATAATAAAATACAAATAAAATAGTAAAAATTAAGCAAAGTTTCGGTAAAAACTTCGTAATATTTCTGGCAAACATTCTTGTTCTGCGTGACGTCAGAGCATAGCCGCGCGCGTCTGACGCGCGCGTCAGTCGCTGGCATCGGAAGCGGCGCCATACGATTTCATAGTAACTAGTATGGCCGCATCGGCCGTCGGCCGCGAGCCGCGCGCGTCAGACGCGTCGGCCGCTAGCATAGGAAGTCCACCTTTAGGTACAATATTATTTACTATAAACACCATAAACATTATAACATATATTATTATTTTATTTACTATAAACACACAAAACGCTATACAATACAATATGTACAGTACATATTGTATAGCATTTTGTGTGAAAGAACAAAAAACTGCAAATTCAAATCTGTGTCTACGGAACCAAACAACAATTTATCTCAACTTCAATATAAATTACAAACAGATTGTCTTCCAAATTGATGTAAAGAGTATATCTAAAGTAATACGGATCATGATTACGTGAATGTCTTGTAACGAAATGGTGCAATTTGATCGAACGTTGCCAATAATGACGTTGTTTGCAATCCGCATTGATACGGGCAGATTGGCCAAGGATGCTCTGTGTGATTGCTTTATGATATTAGATTCACATTAGATTGCAATACCTACTTATTAGTTTAAAACATCTCGATAAACACTCGGTTGATACATTAGAATCTCAAAGCAATTAAAACAAATTAAAACATTTATTAATATCCACACGTAAACAATAAAAAAAAAAGTGGCCCAACATTATCAATCCCAACATTTTTGAAATAACTAAAAAGTAGTTTTATTGATGATGATGATGATGATGAGATAATTCTAATGAACGTTGGGTCTTTCCTAATATGCTGACGGTGTTTTATGGTGATGATCAGACCTTCAAACAACTTTCTCTATGGGACTAGCTAGCATCGAAATCCTGAACCAAAAATCTGATGTTCCATTCAAAACTGCATACCAAATGTTTGGTGCAACAGATTTTTTCAGATTTCTATGTTAGTCCATAAAAAAAGTTTCTTCAGTTTGATGGTCTGATCATCACCATAAAAAAACCTTCAAAATATTAAGAAGTACATTCATCAGAATTCTTATCATATCATCGATAAAAAAACTTTATCGTTAATTCGAAAATGTTGGGGTTGATTATGTTGGACCACTTCTTTTCCTTGTTTACGTGTGGATATTAATAAATGTTTTTATTTTAGAAAATGCTTTGACATTCGAAAATAGAAATAGTGCTGTGTGAGAAGGCTTAATAGATAGCTTACTAGGTTAGGTACACAAACTTAGGTATATGAAAGCAGTGTAAATTACGGTACCCTGCCTATGAGTGTGAGATATTCATGAGACCTGTTAATAAATGGCAGACAATGGATATGATGGTCGGAGAAACACAATATTAGGTACTTACCTACATAACAATTTCCAGTAAAGTTATACATTATCAATATTATCACTGATGCTATAATATCGTTTTCTGTGAGGTCAGAAACTTTCATAAAACTGCCAGCCGCATTACATACCAAGGCTATATTTTAGCAGTTTATAAGAGTATCATATTAACAATAAAACACAACTGAATGAAATCGAAATCCATGTAGGTACTCTATGATTACAATCTAATGACTGTGAGTGAGAGTGGTGTCAACAGCCATACAATGATAAGTACACATAGGTATACAATACAATCATACATATAATGTGCGGCCACAATGTTAATGTATGCACAAGTCATTAACATTGGTATGAGACATGCAGGGTATTGTTTGAACGGAACTTAGAAAGGTAACAGTTAAATGAATGAGAATTGGCGTTTTTCAATTATGGAGTCAATATAATTATTTAGAGGATCAGACACATATTAAAAAGTTAGTTATTTATTTTATAGGGTCCTTCTTAAATATACCGACGGATTCTCAAAGGGATGATCAACCTTGGGACTAAAGTCGAAAGCGCGAAAGAAAATCTGCTGTTCCATATAAATCTGCAATCATACTTGACTCAAATGTATGGGAATTGGGAATATAATTTTTGTTTCGCAATTTCAATGCTGATGTCGTAGAGAACTGAGAATGTTGTTCAGTATGATGGTCTGAGTGCTATAAACATTTCGAAATACATAAAATAATACATCCCTATATCATATAGATTTTCTGTAGTATTTTCTACCTTGTCAATAAAGGCTGGGCCACACAGAGTGCGGCTGCAGGCCGACTGCGGGCCGGCTGCGGGCCGTTAACTTACCAATATACATCTATGCCGTTAACTATGGAATTATATGCGAGGTGTCACACTAGATGCAGTCCGGCGGCACGGCTGCGGAACAGCTACGGAACGGTAGCCGCAGTGTGACACCTCGCATATAATTCCATAGTTTACAACTACTGTCGGCCCGCAGCCGGCCTGCAGCCGCGCTCTGTGTGGCCCAGCCTAAATTTCGCATTGTGTTTTGTAATTTTACGTGCTCGATTAGTGATGAAAAAACCCGTAGTCAATAAAACGTCGAGACATTCGAAACTTCCTGAGCACCTTTATCATCACCCCCAAGTTACATACCACCCTTAAAACCAATCACTATTTTAAAATCAACCTTAATAAACATATCATAAGAACTGCGCACGAGTTTAATAGCTTTTTCTGTATGTTTGTCTGATCGAGAAACTACAAAGCAGCGGATGTGTTCAATGAGATGATCATGTTACTTGTCCAAGGACACGCCTGGCTGCGTTTAGGGTCTATGACCAGACAGACAGACAAACTGAGCTAACCACAGCGCTATTCTAGAATGCTATTGATTTGACTCTATCAATGACTTGAATTGAACAAAATTATTTTCAGTTTATTTATCAATTTTAAAGGAAAATCAACAGTAAATTATAATGTAGAAGGTATTTACAAAAATAAAGGGTCCTTATCTAAACTATTATAAAACTGTAACAGAAATGTGTCTGTACATTGAAGATACTCGTATTTACAAAAAAAAAATACGACATGGTTTTTATCTGTTCCTGATTCAAAATCAAATTTTTTTGGATTTTTTGTCTGTCTGTTTGTTTGTTTGTTTGTTTGTATGTTTGTTTGTTTGTTTGTTAAAAGCTCGTTCTTAATAAGTTGAAGGTTTTAAGGGGTTGATCAGACCATCGAACTGAATAATATTGGATGGACCTACATCGAAAAATCGAAATCGCCGAAAAAATTACAGCTCTGTCTGTTTTCTGTAGTATGGAACAGCTGATTCTTCTATCGCGATTTCGATGGTGGTCCTGTTCTAAGTTCAAAATTATTGTTTCGCTATTATAGGCTGTCTCGTTTAGTGATAAGGTACAAAATTGGGTGTAAATGAACAAGATCAATTGTTCTTATACCGTGGAAGAGGGGAAATGCTACCGCAAGGCGAGTCCCTATATAAATTGTCTAAGCTAGATGTAAAGTGTTCTTAAGTTCTGAAATAAGTTTTTATTTGAGAGATTATTCTGTTTGGGTGAAGTTAAACTATCGATTCCTCAAAGACACAGCAAAGGCCATAAATATCTTTCTTTGAAATTTAAAGTATTCCAACTAAGTAGTTTAAAACCGCACTATCACCAAGATCCGTCACATCTCCAAACCAAGCGCGAAATGATTAAAATTCACCTAAACAAACAGTAGGTCAGTGTACCAAATTATCTCTGAAGAGCTTCTACAAAACAAACGATGAAAGTCGGTCACATTTCTTTGGCACCTAGACACATTCGTTGCCACTTCGACGTTTTGTAACGGTACACGGAGCTACAAAAAGCTTCTACACGGTAAAAACTGTGGAGAATCGTACATTGCACTGCGTACCTTGTTTGTCTGATATTTTTGAATGCATTTTTATTAAGGACGCGTATGCAGAATTCGAAAAAATGTCATGTTTTCCGGTACATTTTCACAAGAAACCGCATCATTTTATGAATAGTTATTGATACCTACTGATACATGGAACCTTTATCTATAAATCTGTGGGAAAACAATTTATAATATTGCTATTTTTAATACCAAAATATCAAATTTCCGTACCCTCCTCCCTTGAAATCTACGAAAGTGGTGTGTCTTTCGGTACATTTATCTCCAAAACTACATTATTTTTATGAGTAAAAAAAATACTATGATATTATAGATATAGTCAGCTCAAAACGTTGGGAACAAAAATAATGAATTAATTCTAAAAACTCTCAGAAAAAAAGAAAATAGTTTTTAAAGAAACTTGCAATATTTTTGTAAATTTTGCTAATCCACGTAAACCTTGACGTACTGCAATAAGGTTTAGTTTACTTTGGCAATCACACCGGATTTTTGTTTATATTCACAAGCTTTTTAATGAAGAAATCAGTCGGCGTTCATGCGCCCTTGTGGATGGACCTCCATGTCGCTCTACAGCAGCTCCTGGCAGTAAAATACATCGCTGTACGCACACACAATTGTATTTTACCATTTCTCTTGATACTTGATTTGAGTATACAAAATAAAAGAATGCCACAGTTACAAGATCCCTCGAGTTTAGGCTCGTTAGATTTGTTTTGGTTATCTAATGAATGTGGTCATAGTCAATTAAAATAATAATGTAGAAGATATATTAATTTTTTTTTGCTTTAACATAGCAAAATTAGCGAATAAATAATAATAGTCACTTAGGAGTTATTCTTGTTATTTATTACCTATTTTTATTTCATGGTGGCATTACTTTTATCTTTATTTAGATCTAATAGGTAGGTAGTACATACGGTACCTTCAGACGGTGAGGCAAGAAGGGACGCAATGCGGCGCGGCGGGCGGGGTGCCGGGGCGCATTATTGGCTCTTTTGTTAAATTTTTGAAGTGTCATAATAATTATGTTATCTTCTGGTAATGTTTCCCGTGCGTATATCTAATACTCTGACATGCCCTACAGCCTAAACGGCTTGATGGATTTTGACAAATGGGGTGTCGTTAGATTCGTCTTAACTATGTGAATGTGAGTGATGTATGTTCTGTTTTGGTGTGCAATAAAGTACCTATAATTGAATTGAATTGAGCACATATAACATTTTAATATGGCGACGACGACTCAAAAACGAGAGGAGGAATAAAACAATATTTTTTATTAGAGCAATACGGGTATCAACATGGAAAGCTAGTAAACATCAGATTCCATATAAACCCCTAGTTTTTAATTACTAACCAAAATAGGGTGTATTCAGATAATGAAACTTATTGAAATTCACTGGTGAACACTGATCGAAAATGATAAAATTTATGGACCTCCGATACAAAATCGATCGGTGGACCAGCATTTTTAACCGACTTCAAAAAAGGAGGAGGTTTCTCAATTCGACGGTAGGTATATATATATTTTTAGTATAGGAAGTCCAATTTTTATCCTTTTTTGTCCCATATTCCTTAGAGAAAGTTGTTTAGTTTCATTGTCTGAATACACCCTATACATTTTTTTAGTAATTTAATCTAGTGGTGTATATGAATATTGGGGGAGAACGGTCAGCGGGCAGAACAGCAGCCAGGTGGTCGGATGACATTATGTAGAGAAGCCGACAAATAGTGGACGAAACTATCGAAGGCCGTTCTGGTTGTCGCGAAAATGAAGAGGCTTATTCCCAGCAGTGGGGTTTCTCGGGCTGACGATGAATATGACATAAATTTTATAGTACTACTACTAAAAAGTCTTAAATAAAACCAAATTTTTACGAAAATATAAAACTCGACGGCGCGTGAAAAAATTATTAACTGAAAAGAGAAAAACAAACTCCAAAAGTATTATTTTAAATATTACTCGAATTTTTAGGCCCCGGACAAACCAATAACAAATAGTACCTGATTCAAAATATGCGAATTATAATAAAAGTATTCAAATTACATCGCTGCGCGCCGGAGCAGGTATATGGGTGGGTAGTGTAACTTCGAAGTGCAACAACAATACATTTAGAGTCACAATGCTATTTACGATATGCACGTGTTGCCAAGCTACAACTGGGATCACATTTTTTGGTGTTTATCACTTGTGAGTCACTTTGCTACTTAGATGGCTTTGTTCGTACGTTTGGTTTGGAGTGTTCTTTCTTGTGATCCCTAACAACTTAGCTTCTGTTTTATGATTATACCATTGCCATTGCTATTCACATTTGAAGCGCATAATTCCTACCTGCCTACCTGTCCAGTAAGAGATAATTTTGACTTGGCTCTATTTATTTACGTTTCATACTGTGTAGGTGTAGTTTACATTTTGCTCCTACAATTAGATACCTAAGGCTGCAAAAACAATATAAGTACTTTTTTTGTTTTTAACTAGTTTTTGCCGCAAGTCTGGTATATACAGGGTGCAACAAAACACCCTAGTAATACTTAAGGAGGTGCTTCAGACCATCAAACTGAACAACTTTCACTATGGAGCCAACATCGAGAAAAAAAAAAAAAAAACAGTTGGCCCATACATTATGTGCCGAGCCGGTATTGCAGTTTTGTATGAAACAGTTGATTTTTATTTCGCGATTTCGAAGTTGGCTCCATAGTGAAAGTTGTTCAGTTTGATGGTCTGGAGCGTCTTATATTAATTTAAGTTAAAATAATAAAAAAATATTTTTGCCAAAACACAACAAAAAATATTACAAGTATCAAGTGGTTTCAGTTAACTCATACTTTTGCCGCTTGGCAGTTATCTCTGTGTGAGTGAGCCTTGCGCGTGTAGTAGTACGAGCAAAAGCCTAAAATTGGGATGTCGAAATCGTAAACGCGTCCTTAACACGTTGTATTACTGCCCTAACAAATTAAACGATTTTTTTTTTTAGGGGAATTGAAGAAGACGAAGATCTAGACAGAGTTATTTTGCTTAGCACAAATGAAGGATAATATTGGAGTAGTGTTGTATCATCTAAAGGCACTTGCAGAAAAAAGACAGGATTGGCAATTGCTCCACCGACAAGAGTGATGATGATGACATAAACTTGCAAAACCCGCATTAGCTCTTTACAATCTCTACCTTTTAAAATGTCTAAATTTTTTCCCTATTTGATAAAAATCACAAAAGAAAATTAAAAACGGAATCATAAAAAAAAAATCTCAGCTTTCACCTTTTGCTTCCTTGCTTAAGGCGCTTACAGCAGCGACACTATAAAATAAGGGTCATTAAAGAGTAAACCACTTTTCGAATATAGTTTATACATATTCTTAGGAAAATACAAAAACCAATTTAAAAAGAAATATGAAATAGAAATCTTTCCACCCAGAAATAAAAGAGTAGGTAGGTATATATTGTTTGTGCTAAAATATTATGTACACGACTGCTCACGACTAGGTTAAATTCCCGGAGGGACAACCTGCTCAGAAATATCCATACTAATTAATATAAATGCAAAAGTATTTCTGTTTTCTGATGGTTTTCTGTTACGTTTTCACGGCTAAACCACAGAACCAATTTTGATGAAATTTTCATAGCTTGATTGAACCGTGAGATAACTAAGCAACAGGATTCCATGCAGACAAAGTCGCTGGAAACAGCTTTATTCTAATTAAGTATGACGGTATTGAGTATGAGTTGACATGTTCTGAATACCCATATTTCACTAGCACTCCTTTAGGAGTGAAATATGGGTTATTTAATATGGGGACAGAGTTTAAACTCTTTCCAATCACCAACCAGAGTCCCAAAGTGAAAAGTTGTGAGCCTGTTTCCAGTTTTGATAAACAGTGTGGACTAAATAGAAAAAAAATATTGTAATAACAATAAGTGCCTCTGATTTCAAGCCAGTTAGCACTTTAACGTGAACATGTGCGATATTAAATCCATCGCTAATCGAAACCTTATAAATAGGATAATTGACAGATTAGATTATGGCTTCTTCCAGCAAAAGTGATTCATTCGCTTTTATAGCATTAGGTTAGGCACGCCAAAACGAGGGGCTTACTAACCGTTCTGATAATACCTACCTACGTATACAGGGTCCCACCTAATATGCTGACTGTTTTTTAAGAGGATGATCAGACCAGATCAGACTGCCTCCGTGGTCTAATGGTTAAGAGCATTGGCTCTCGACACGGAGTTCGTGGGTCCGATTCCCACGGGGGACACCTAGTGATATATCATCAGTCTGTCTGTCATTTCAGGTTTTGCGTTAATTTATCAAAACCTTGTAAATCCATCATAGTAACAGTAATTTTATTATACGTGTAATTACGTACACTTTTCCAACCCGTCGTTTAGTCAAGCGTAAAACGTTATTAATGAATAATGACAAACATAAATCTCCAAGGTAAAATAAAAAGACTATAAACGATGCCTCATTCAATTCATGTCACGCGCGTACAGTGGCTTACTACAAATTGACCCACTGGCTAAGAGAGAGGTTAGGTTACTTGAAAATAAGCGAGTAATAGAAGTGTTGAATAGTAACACACTGAGCGGAAGCACCCTGGACAAAACGGACACAAGACTTGTAAACAACTCTCTCTCTTCCTGGCTTTTAATCCCATATGGTGGTGGGGTCAGCCTTCCGTGTCTTTTCTCTCCACCTTGCCCTATTTCTGACGTCGTCTTCGGAGACATTGCACTCGGTCATATCACAACGAACTGTGTTCATCCATCTAGTTTTCGGACGTCCTCTTGGTCTCTGTCCTGGAATCGACAGTTGCAGTGCCATATTTCCTACATATTCGGGTGGCTTTCTTTTCACGTGTCCAAACCACCTGAGCCTATGCTCCTGAAGCTTATCTGCAATGTCACGAACACCCAGGCTACCTCGCACATACTCGTTGCGGATTCTATCGCGCCTCGTGACACCGCACATCCACCTCAGCATCTTCATTTCGGCTGTTTGTACAGTTCGGACATGACAAGACAAGACAATACTAGACATACAAGACTTGTAAACAACGTTTTTCAATTTTCTGTTAACTTTACATCATATGGAAAGGGGCATTTTGAATCCAGGGAACATTTTGGGAATATCCCTCACATTACGAACCTAAACGCAATATCTAAGTATAGTCCCGATATGGTCACATGTGACGATGTCACCCACCTGTTTACATTTGAAATTCCCAGGTTGTCCAGATTGACAGACACTTTCCAGGTAAAGCTAGCGCTCCCTTTCATTGCGCCCCTGTATCGCAATATTCCTGCTGTGCATATATTCTGGGATATTTAACTCTTTTTATGAAGAAGCAAATCTATAAGCATTTCTGTATCCTGCATCACGTCACATTGGTTTTTTTTAAAGATTATCACTAAATTCTAAGAAAGAAGGTGATGTGTGATTTTGGTAAAGGAACATTCTATAAAAGCTGATGTGAGGGATACTTAACTTACAGACCCCGGTCGATTTTGCCAACGGTCGCCTTTGCAGTTCCTTTCCGTTAGACCATAAAGTAACATTATTTTTTTATGGTTCATACTGGCAAAAACTTAGGAACGAAAAGTGAATACGGCGTCCACGTTGAGCCACCAAATCTAGAGCTCAACTTGAAATAACTTAGGTGCTCTTTCTTTCTTTTCGTGTCATAATATACTGCTCTAATACAGGTGCTCTATAAAATTGGTTCTCTTCTTGGAGCACCTTATGCTCTATAATATCTCTATTGGTTCTCTTCTTGGAGCACCTCAAAGCAGCCCGCTCCCCGCTCCGCTCATCACACCCACTTCAACATTTCCTCTTCATAGTGTGTCGCACACGTGCGTCCGTGTGTCCCGGACACGCGTGCTCCAAGTAAAAGGATTTATTTACAATTGTTAGGTAGAAAATTATGTACCTAAAGGTAGACATAAAATACTAACAGCATCCATACCTATTCTTCTGTAGCTTACAGCTTCTATCGAAGATAATTCTTTGTTTCTGTTTAAAAGAAAGTAGGTAAGTACACAGGAAATTGATTTTGTGAAATATACTTAACCAAACTTTAGTGACTTGCGAACTATTTCGGTTATAAACAGCAAATCGTTTTGCTACTAACAAAACATTTTTTTCATCGCATGGACCACGTAGTTTGTCTCTATTTATCCAGCCCAATATTTTGCCATATTTTCCACATAACATAACCTTCCGCTTAGTAAATATATTTTCTGTTTATTAGTTAGGAGGTTCTCTTTTATAAGGAACTTCTATTTTAGAAGAGCGTAGGTACTGAAATACGGAAATAGCAGGACCTGTTTCTTCTCATTTCTTCTTTCGTGTTTAGCATGAGCTACATCGCAAGACACTCACTCAAGCCGGTAGTGTATATTTTCTTTGCTCAAGCTGTAGTGTAAAGATTAGCCAGCCAGCAATGGTCGTATCGAGGCTGACTGCCCAGGGTGCGCCACACAGAGCCGTGCGAATACAAAACTGCGCCCGGGGCGAAGTCTGATTTTGGCGCCCCATTTTTTTGTCACTTTGTCACTGCCTAGTGTCTAGTCCATAAAGAAATGACACGCTCCGCTAGGGCCTAGTGCTCAAACGTACCTATCAGGCATATAGGTACCTACGCCTATACTTAAAAGTATAACTCTTGTTTTCTATTTAACTCTCTGTGAGATTCGAGATAGGTATGAGAAGGAATCGCTCTTTTAATGATAAAAGTACTTAGGCCGAGATTCAGAGACGATTTTTAAGTCATAGTGGGTCAAAAATGTATGGATTTTGACATACGGAGTTCGAACTAAGACTTAAAAAAGTATCTGAAGCTCTCAGCCTTAGTTACTAATAATTTCGATTTTACTTATAATTTTAACTATTCGTGTGAATGTAGGTACAAAATGTACGTACAGTCAACATTCTCACCCATAAAACCATGTCAGTCCTATTCCTATATACTCACACAACTAACAATTAGTGTCGTTTTGGTTTTCATATCAAATATTGTAAAATTATATGCATTAAATATCGACTAGGGTGCTTCAGTTATTTCATGACAGTATTGCCACTAGTTATATCCAAATCTTTCAAGCAAAGCGAGCTGAAAATTCGACAGAACTTTGATCAGAATTGTGTTTTGAGTAAGTTGCAACAAAATTTTAAATATGGAGCTAGCAAAACGATCTCAAAATTGTTTAATTATAGGACTTGCTGAAGCTATGTATGCAATATAGTAGTAAACATAGAGAACAGAGTGAGTGGAGCTCGAAATCTCTCATCACTATGACTTGTCTATGACTAGAACTCTGTTTATTTGTATTTTTAACACTAAGCACGGACGCATTATCGTAACTGTGATTGTAACTCTGCCGGTCTATGTATGTAGTATCACAACGAAAAGAGAATCCAGAGCGAGCGAAGCGAGCTCGAAATTTTTTCACTATATGTCTAGGCTGTGGCCAGAAAACTGTCTGTCTGTAGACTCGGTGTGTTTACGAAGGTGCAATGATAATAATACCAACTAGAGCGAGGATAGTTCAAATCACTTTAAAAAAGCGCTGCCTACGGTTAAATTGAAGAATTTAAATTAATAACCTGGAGCGAGCGAAGAGAGTTTTTATTTTTTTTACTATTAGCATTAGAAGTAGGTAATATTCTAATCCTGATTGCACAAAAAAAAAAGTATATTTTTTTATAAACCTTGTTAGAAATTGGAAATGCACCTTTGGATCCCTCCGCTCCGTCGTGCCTCTGGCTATTCTTAATTTCTTTGGGCAAAAATTTCCTCCAGGCCGCCCCCCTTGACCTGGCCGCCCTTATCATTTGCCCATTTTGCCCTTAGGAGAATACGCCCCAGCAGTACGTCAACCCGCGATATCGTAATATAGCGCTATCACGCTTCCGCTCTCTTTCTATTTGCGCGCGAACGTACGAGAAAAAAAGACTAAATTTGACAGATGGGATCGCTATTGTGGGTTGCCTACTAGCACCAATATGGATGTGGATACTGGTTACTTTGGGTTTTCGGATAGGATTCAGACTTTAACTTTCTTAAAAGTACAAAGTGCACTACAATAATTATTTTTAACAAATTAAAATAACTTCTAAGAAACAAAGACCGTTTGATTTGTAGTAAAGAACTGCAGTGTAGTAGTGGCACCGTCGCCGCATATAATGATGAATGACTGACAAGGCAAAAACAACAGCAAAAACTAAAAGAGGCTTGCAAGACAAAACAAAAGAAATTACTTTTTCTTCTTACTAGCAAATCCAACATCTGGGAGCCGTGCCGTGTGAAGGCGGCTATAAGGGCTATAAAATATTTGACACTTCTATTGTACGCGCCCACCATCGAACTCAGATGGGTCGGTGCATACAATGCGTTTCGGGAGTCGATAAAATGTTATGGTAGATAGCTAAAGATTTAGATTCTTATTTATTTAATGGTGTGTAGTTAGTAGGTAACTACTATTTAGCGTATTTCCTGGTATTCGGCCTCTGAATTAATTTCCTTAACACTTTCTAAAAATGTTGCCTATGCTTAATCCTGATTTTGGCGCCCCCCTGGTTAAGGCGCCCGGGGCGGGCGCCCCCTTCGCCCCCCCCCCCTTCGCACGGCTCTGGCCACACGGTCACTAGTTGAGACTCTTTCCTTGCACCCTGCCTGCTCTTAGAGTATAAAATAAGCAAGTATGTATACCTACTCTAAGAACCTGCTAGGTATTGCATCGTGATTAAGAACCTAACAGACAATAATTCAAACAATATCTTAGCTGTAGTTATTTACTCCAATCATATCCAATACAGAGATTAATAGCGTCTTCCTAAACTATCGCAAGAACATAATTACGTCGGAAATTCATATTGTCATCATTCATCGAAGACATGCAATGACCGGTGAATGATGAACGAACGTAATGAACGAATGGAAACGTGAAAGTGAGTCGTGAGTCGAAGTCACGGGATATTGTGGAAGCTAATCACATTTCGTGGACAAACTTGTAAGCAGTTGGGGATTGATAGAAGGGTATTAACTTAATAGTATTAACCGTATTATGTAATTCTAAGGAGTCTTGTTTATCCCTGTCCATTTAAAGTTATATTATTTTGGGACCTATAGGTAGAAGTAGGTACACACCAATCGGTAGGTTAATTGGCAGGTAGCGGGTTCAAGTCCCGTTCGATACGCAATTTTTTTACAAAAACACGGAGAAAAATATGTGGTAGTACTTATACAGGGTCCTTCTTAATATGCTGACACTTTGTCAAGGGGATGATCAATTGATCAGACCGTCAAACTGAACAACTTCCTCTATGGCACCAACATCGAAATCGCCAAAAAATCTGCTGTTCCATACAAAACTGCAAACCTAGTCGAGCCACTTGTATGGGACTGCTGATTTTTTTTCGCGATTTCTATGTTGGTCCCATATACAAAGTTGTTCAGTTTGATGGTCTGATCCTTGTTTGATCATCCTCTTAAAAAACTGCCAGCATATTCAGACGGACCCTGTATTTGACAAATATTTATTTTAGTAGACTTTAGTACAAAAATAGTTGACTGTAGTACAAAAAAAATAGTTGACTTTCCTGGAAAATTGTTAGTTATTAAATCTAATTCTGGTATATTTATTTATTACTAGCTTTTGCCCGCGACTCGGTCTGCGTGGAGTGGACATACAGGGTGTAACAAAACACCCTGGACCATCAAACTGAACAACTTTCACTAAGGGGCCAACATCGAGAAAAAATAAAAAAAATCAGCTGTCTCATACATTTTAGTCGAGTCGGTGCTGCAGTTTTGTATGGGACAGCAGATTTTATTAATTTTTTCTCGATTGGCCCCATAGTGAAAGTTGTTCAGTTTGATGGTCTGAAGCACCCCCTTAAGTATTACTAGGGTGTTTTGTTACATCCTGTATAATAATATGTAGCCTATGTGTTATTCTGGGCTATGAACTATCTATATGCCAAGTTTAATCGAAATCGGTCCAACCGTTTTAGCGTGAAAGAGTAACAAACAAACGTCCATCCAATGACATTAGTAAACAAGCATCCATCCATACCTACAAACTTTCTCGTTTAAGATAAGTATTACTAATCATAGTTACTGATTCAATTTTTGTCGCTCATTGTTGTCGCGTGTGAACAATTTCAGGAAACCTAACTATTAATAAAACAACAGTTTTTATGAACACTGCTAGGTTTGCCAATAATTAGCACAGATTTAAATAATTTATTCCTACTTGTTAACAGCGCAATTATGAAAGGTGTTACGATTATTACGTGTTTGAATCCGATGTAATCGAGCCAACTTACATTGGTACAAATACCAATCTCGTAAATAAGCTGAGTAGGTAATACTATAATTACGTTTTTTTTAAATAGGCCAGTATTATTTACACAAAGCTACTTTTTGGTGCCCCGTTTCCGTTTTCCTACATATTTTTTATTATTAGTTCTGTAAATAAAGTCAATGAAATTTTTAAACACTATAGTATAACATGTTAATAAATTAACGCAAAACTAGAAAGTAGTTTGTTTAGAATGGAGAGCAGAATCGAATTATCATGGTTTCAACATAGGTAATTTTTTTCAAAATATTAAATAATTTTTTTGCAAAATTTAGAATTTACTGAACCCAATGTCAACCCACCACACGAGCACACCACCCTACTTACTACCAAAAAAAGATTATAAAAATGTATCCATGAAAACAAATCATTTTTGCCTCAAAACTTAAAATGCGAATAACTTTAAATTTTAACTATCAAAATTATGAAATTATTGTTGCAATCTAATTATTTTGTTATAAATCAGTTGGGGTGTATGAGGTTTTGCGCTAATTCATTAACACGTTGTATAGAAACTAATCTGTGCCTGTATTTTGTCTGAATTTTTATTTTTAAGTTTTTCATTGACGGGTCAAACTCAAAATTAAGCAGCAAAACTGTTACACATGCTTTAAGACTAAAATTATTACTTTATAGTAGAACTTTTTTATTTAATGTCCACTTACATATGTATTTTAACATTATATATGATAAGAAATAGGTAGAATTAAAAAGTCATATTGTTATATTATTTTTCAGAAGCGGAAACTCCACTCCGTGCCCTGTCACAACTACGATTTTATAAACAAAAGATGTTTATTATTAGAGTTCCCTTAAAAACTAGCAATCTTTTTCTAATCTGAATATAGATTTAAACATATAGAATTGCTTTTACGCAATTTTCACTTTAATAATACCTACTACTGTACCTAAGTTTCGACTTTAATCTCACCGGCAAATTTTTTTACTACTCCGTGGACGTTATGTTTTCAAACATTTAAAGTCGGGAAAAAATTACTTTTTGCAATTTTTGTAAAAATTTGTATCCTTAAATTGGCCACACTGTAACTGTCAGTTTGAAAAAGTAGTGCCAGTCCATCAGCTGTGATAATTAGTGTTTTGTTTTGTAGATTTAAATAAAATTATTTGAAATTAGAAAGCATAATTTAACAACTCCGTGGGCTAATTTTAAGAATTAACCGGTAAGTATTCCTATCGATTGATAATTAAAAAGTATGCGCTAATTGGATATCTCTATGTATTTCTACTTTCTAACCTTCAAATGTAAAAGCCGGTTTTGTCAGGCGGGTAAATATTCAAAAATCTCCACTCCATGGACCTCCACTCCATGGTAACGACTTGTCCACGGAGTGGAAAGAGCGTCCATGGAATGGAAATTGTTGGTAAGAGTAGCTTGTTTATTATTTAAAGTAATTTGAAAATTTAAAGTATTTTTGTAATTGTGGGTGTCGTAAGAGGCGACTAAGGGATATGAGGTTTCTTATGCAGTGTTTATGTGGACGAAAGGTCTATTACCACTTAGCCCATAATTCCATCCTGAAATTTAATGGCTAAATGTGAGCATTGCTACAGCTGTTGACTTGAACAAAAAGTGAGTAGTTGTACCTATGTTTCTGACCGTTATGTTAAAAGAACGGCTGATCGATATGTAGCTCTCGGATAAGATATTGAAGATCTGAAGACCCTGTATCAAACTCTAACTGCAGTGGAAACAAAAGTTGACATATTTTTGGTAAAAGAAGAAGAAATTTGCGCTGCCGATGATCTTTTGTCTCTAGTCCCGGAACTAAAAACGGTCAAAAACACAATGCGTGTCCACCAAGTTCGCTGGAATATTTCTGAGCCAAATACTATTTATTTGCGTAGACTTAACTGTCTTAATTGTGAAAAAGATTGCTGTATCGGAAAATATATAAAATATATACCAAAGAGCCTCACAACAAACACCAGAATTTCCAGCCGATGATGATCAGACGTTGCCGTTCACAGGGCAAACTGAAGAGGAATGTTCACCTGAGATCATTAACAAACGACCTAGACGGCGAATAATGCGCCTTAGTGATAGTAGCGATTAACAAAGGTGCAGGATTGGTTGAAGGAATTGCTCGGAAAAATTATAATAATGATTTGATTGGTGGTGGTAAAAATATGGCTTTTAAGCATCTTAGACGCAAAATAATTTTTTTCTGCGACGATAGCGACAGTGAAGTTGCAGGACCGGCTATGAAGATTTCTTATGATAAAAATGATAACATGGCATGTGATAATGCAGAAATAAATACTGAAATGCCTCGGGATGTGCCTTATCAAAAAGATCTCAATACAATTGAAAGTTCTGATGAGGATGATACAATTTTTTAATTACTTGTTCAACAAAGTTGATCATTGTTTTATTGTGATTTTTGAAAGAAACGTGATCTCAATTATGTTCCTAAGTTATGTTAATGTTGTTCCTAGTGATAATAAATGATTACGTATCTGTAATTTTGGTTTTCCATTAGTTTATTTGTCAATATCTTCTGACAAAACTCCACTCCGTGGTCAAAAATCTACTCCATGCCAAGCTCCGTGGACACAGTTCACTCCATGGGCATACATTTTCTTATTTTTCAATTTTCTTAGTACCCATGACGTTTCATGCTTGGTTTCAATTTTTTAAATATTGTTTATGGATCAATCCTAAAGATACGCAAGTAAAAAGTAACACAAATTGATGTACGATTTTTTTTTAAATTCGGCTACAACTTTTGAGATTGACCCTGACATTAATTGATTGTATTGGAAATATAATTTAATTTCGTTTGTATCCAGCGCGCTCGGACGCTCTATAAGTAAGTACTATTATCTTAAAATTATCTTTAGCATTAACTACTACAGAGCTTACACAAACCAAATCCATACTAATTACAAGAGTTAACAGTTTACAAAGTTGATTAAATTCCGTTATTTAAATGCAACGAATGCATCGGCGAGGAGGCGTGAAAATTTACATTTTCCAACACACGATGCGCTTTGTTTAATGCAAATATAATTAATAAGCAAGTACAGAACATAATGATGTATTTATCGACACTATACCTATGTAATTATAGATACAGGATGGAGAAATTTAAACTTTTTGAATTAAATAATTAAAGCTAGTCCGTGCAAATAATGCGACAAATAACGGACAAAGTTTTTAAAATTGATACAGTTTCCCTAAGGCCCTATGGTAGGACGAAACACCTTGGAGGCATCTTTTATTTTTCATGTTTCGACTAGATTTATACAATTTACCGAAACCAAAGATATACCTCAGTATTCTTGGATAGTTTATCTAGTGAAATCATCAATTGAATACACGATTTTTATATTTACTTCAATCGATAGAAAATCGTCACAAAGATCACGTATTTATTATTATTTTTAAACATTTTTCTCATATTAGAAGAACTTGAAATAGTTTCAGATTTTTGATATTTATCCTCACATATTCACAATTAGTTTATCTACTGAAATCATAAAAAAAAATCTATAATAAGTACTTTTGTTAACTCTTTTTAAGGCTCTCCGTCCCTAGTGCAAGGCTCTCTTTCTTACAAGCAAACTTTTGCAATTAGCCATCCCGCTTCAATTGCGTGGCTCCGGTCAGAATTTTCCGCTTTCTTTGAAAACTTGTATGATTTTTATGAATTTTCAAAAAATAAGAAAACCACATAATTCTATATTGTATTGTGAAGAATATTGCAAATTTTCAGATTCTTCTGATCAACAATAAAACGGTTACAACTGGAAAAAAGGGGGGACTTTGGATTCGTTTTTCTTCAGTTTTATTAATTAAAATAGATTTCGAGAAAAACCACATCACTTCTCATATCATGTAGATTGTTCAGTTTTGTTTTCTGCTTAAAAAGTGTCATAGTTAATGTATAAAATGGTTACAAAGTTACTCAAAACCGGGTGGACGCCCCTTAATCGAAAATACGGCACGCGCACGCACTTGTCGGAGGGCTGGGCAATCGCGTTTCTCATAGAAAATATTCGTCTGAAGAGTCTGAACCTTAAAGTGCCGATACTCAAAAGTGGATTTTAAAAAAAATTACTGGTTTTTACCGAGTTTTTGATATTAATTTATATCCCTAAGTACCTACCTACATACCTACTTACCTTGTATCAAGGACGCGGTAAGAGCCTGTTAACAAAAAAAAAACTTTTTTTTTTCAGTAATAGCCGAGTAACTCTCAAAAAATTTATATTTTGCAATTTTGTCGTAGTATTTTTTAGGTGATTAAAACCGATGAATAAGTCGGTAAAACTTGATTCAAAAGAAGATCAAGTTTTACTTATTGAACGGTTTTTTATTTCAAAACCGGCACCAAATCGATAGAGCAAGAGATTTGACATAAAATTGAGGTAATATTCTGTAACACCCCGTGTAAAATTATCACTGACAGGCGTTAGTTTACTGTTTAGTAACGGAATATCAGATTTATTGCAGTTTACGAGGCTCGAGCGAAGAATCGATTAACTTTGTACATTGCTTATTGGAAGTATAAGTATGCTACGAAGTTAGTAATCTGTTAAGAGTCAATATATATCAAAGACTTCTCTATAATGAAAAGCCAGAAAGAAAAAGTGCTAGGTAGTACTCCAACTAACTTTAGAATACTTTTATAGGTTCTAAACATTCCACTTAGAATAAGTACCTATGGAAATAAATGAAAAAGTGGCAGTTTTTTTTTTAAACTTGGCATAAGTACTTATGGCAATGGGGAACTTGCACAGTTTTATATTTTTATAATAGGTTATCATAAAGATTTAAGGCTTACATAAATATACCTACCAAAAACAAAAATCGTAAAAAATGCACAAATCATTTTATTTATTGCAAATCAAAAGTTGACTTTTCAAATTCCACGCCAAAACGTTCACAGTGACGTGACGTCACTCCTTATTCATTTTAATGCGTGAAGCTCATTTCATTACAAATTAGAAGAGTACAGCAACATAATATGTTGCTGTACTCTTCTAACTAACTACTATCCTGGCTTAAGGAATGACGTCACTTTGCGCTGACTGGTGTTTTAAATTACGTTCCGATCCACGTAACTTATTATTGATATATTTCGTAAAATATTAAAACTTCAGAATAAATCTTTCAGTAATGTTCTATTCACAACTACATTACTATTGAATTATTAACATAATTTCTCATTATAATTTTGGTGCAAGTTCCCCATTAATAACTCAATGGTATCGATTCGGACTGTGCCACGACTTAACTTAACTAAATTTATTCCTGTCACGCCCAAAATAAGATGCCATCATAATGTACGCCATCTTATTTAACACGTTCCGGGGCAGTGAATGAGACACAATAGAACTTTTATTGTAATCACGGCTATGGGCGGTCACTGTCCCGGAACGTGTTAAAGCGTTTTTGGGCGTGTAACGTCACTTTGACAGCACTAAAGTCAGCTGTTGGTTTTCTGTCTCTTTTCTTAATCTTATTTTAGAAAGTGACTGGAATAAATTTAGTTAAGTTAAGTCGTGGCACAGTCCGAATCGAGGCCAATAACTGTATAAAAGTAATGGACCGAAAATATTTCCTTGTAGAAGTCCTATTATCTTAGCGGAACTAATAAATAACAATTAAATGCAATGCTCATACAATTTCTTCTAAATCTGTCATGTTAAGACGAGATGGATAATTTCAACTGAAGCGCGAAATTACTTCGACAAAAAAAATTTGATTATGGTTGACAGGCGCGAAAGTTTTTCTGCAACTTTTTGAGATAAATTCTGCTCTTTTTTTCCATGGAGAGAAATGATATTTTATCAAATCTAATCTAATACAATAAGGTCATGACATGATTTTAGTTTTTTAAATAGCTTTTGAGAGCAATCGACGTTTACATGGAGTAAAAGTTCGATCCTTCGATCATTGTATCTTCGATATTGTTGATCGAAGACTCCATCCCATAGTCGAATCGCCTCTTAGAGGGAGGTTACATGTTCAGTATTTCGTCATTCTGGTCCATCAGTCTGGTCATGTTTATTTGATTTGAAGGGAAACTGATATACTGAAGCACCATGTTAGTCGGGTCAATCTCGAGTCAGTTTCCCTTCAAATCATATACAGGGTGTTTGGTAGGGAGCTGTACATACGCCTAGGGTAGAAACTAGGAAGGGTCTGCTACCTACCCCCGCCCATTATATTGACCTTGACCTCAAGGTTTTATTCTAATGATTTTTTTTTATTTTTTTTGAAAAATTCGATTTTTTTGACTAAAACTACCTGTAGCTCAAAATCTATCCAGAAGAAAGGTCTGCTAATGGTCTTGTTTTAATCTTTAGGGTCTTAGTGTACTGTAAAAATTGATTTCACACCAAAAAATTGTAGAGAAGAAAAGTTATGGGGCCTGAAGTACCGTTGTAAGGTAAAAAAATAATTTTAAGGGCAACTTTCTACGGGTTTTAAAAAAAAAATAACAGGGTTGGAGTTCTTCTGATTTTTTTAAAACATCCCCAGTCCATACCCTTTCTAACGATATGCTAAAAGTGTTATTATCACTTGTAGTTCCGAAGTTATTAGTTAATATCCGCAACTAGGGCACTTTAAGCAAAAATTTCAACTAATGTAAATTAAATGTGTCTGATCGTAAAAGGATAGCAAATGAAACGCAAATTTGTTAAATGACTAATTTAATTACAAAATTTGTTCAAATTGGTGACCATTAACTTGTAAACATGCTCGGCACCTCTTCCTCATCTCCACGGTCACCGTGGCAAGCAGCATTTCGTCGCGCATCGTATTGAAAGCGGCGTGGATCTTGGTTATCAAAACCTCCCTTGTTGGTACTTCCTCTGTGTACACCAACTCTTTCGCCCTTCCCCAGACGTAGAAGTCAAGCGGGGTAAGGTCAGGCGACCTTGGAGGCCAGGGAATTGGCCCGCCACGACCAATCCAAGCATCAGGGAAGGAGTTATTTAAAAACTCCCTCACTGCTAGGCTCCAATGGGCAGGACAGCCGTCGTGCTGAAAGACTATGGGCCGATCTTCGTCAAACACATCTTCCACTAAAACGGGCAGTTCATTTTCGAGGAAATGTAGGTAATTTTCCCCGTTTAAGTTGTCTGGCAAGAAGTGCGGCCCTATCAAGCGATTGCCGATGACGCCTGCCCATACGTTCACGGAGAACCTTCTTTGAAATCCTCTGTGCCTCTTCACTCTTGGGTTTTGCTCTCTGGGTGCCCAGTAATGGAGATTGTGGTAGTTCACAATTCCCTCCCTGTCAAACTTTGACTCATCGGTCCAGAGTATACTCCGCAAAAAATGTATGTCCTCCACGTCCGTATGGAGCAAGTGGCGGCAAAACTGCATCCTTCGTGTGTAATCGCTTTCCTCTAAGCCTAAAACAATAAAAAATTCAATGTTAGCGTTTTCCCTATGAATTGGTAGCGATGTAACATTGATTGATATCTCTGTCTTTCCATTTCTCTCTCTCTCTCTCACACACATGCTCACGTTCATTTTAAAATTGCCTAATTTACGTGCTAGTTCATTACATGAGAGCTAAAAACAAAAACTTAATGTAAAAAAAAATACCTTGTACAGGGGTGTAGTGGAAAGGATGACTTCGATTTTCCCGGAGAACAGACCAGACTTTCCAAAAGCTTAACCCAAGTGCCCGGGCTACGGTTCTGATGCTTCTGGTAGGATCTTCCATAAATTGGGCCAATATCCGTTCGTCATCAGTCACATTTGGTTCAAATCTGTTGACACTTGGTTCTCGGAAATTTAAATTTCCGGTTTGTCGTAGACGCCGATAAGTAGAGCTAAACGTCTGGTGGTTGGGTACTCGTCGGTCAGGATACCGCTCTTGATAAATCCTCCGTGCCTCGCGCCCATTGCAATTAGCCATTCCATACACCAACAGCATGTCGGCATACTCTTCGTTAGTAAATCCAGGCATTTTACCAACAATAAACGTAACCGTAGGTAAAAAACAACAAAACTTAACAAAAACGAAGTAATAACAAACTCAACAACGAAGTAATAACAAACTCAACAAAATTAACGAAAACAGTGGAGCGTCGTAAGGGCAAGTACGTAAGTTAGCTAAGATGGGTAAATCTCGACTGACAAAGAGCCCAACACAGAGCCCAACGAGTTACCTGTCCCCGTCGACACGAGAGTGAAAGAGACAGAATACCTGTTGCTCTCGTGTAAGAGTGAGACAACAAATTTTACCTGCCAACTGTGGGCCAAACTGGTTTAAATTCCGGGAATTACAATTGTCTTACAAAGGTAGATTCGTGGTGGTAAAAGTGCCCTAGTTGCAGAAATTAGTTAATAACTTCGGAACTAAAAGTGATAATAACACTTTTAGCATATCGTTAGAAAGCGTATGGACTGGGGATGTTTTAAAAAAATCAGAAGAACTCCAACCCTGTTATTTTTTTTTTAAACCACCTAGAAAGTTCCCCTTGAAATTTTTTTTTTACCTTACTACGGTACTTCAGGCCCCATAACATTTCTTCTCTACAATTTTCTGGTGTAAAATCAATTTTTACAGTACACTAAGACCCTAAACATTAAAACAAGACTTTTAGCAGACCTTTCCTATGGATAGATTTTGAGCTACAGGTAGTTTTAGTAAAAAAAATCGAATTTTTCACAAAACAGAAAAAAAAATCTTTAGAATAAAACCTTGAGGCCAAGGTCAATATAATGGGCGGGGGTAGGTAGCAGACCCTCCCTAGTTCCTACCCTAGGCGTATGTACAGCTCCCTACCAAACACCCTGTATACATGACCAGACTGATGGACCAGACTGATGAAATACTGACCGTGTAACCTCCCTCTTACAACACCCACGGCAAAATAATTGGGTTCGGTAGATTCTAATACTAAAATCACACGACATTTAGCACTAGGGTACCTAACTATGCTCACGTCACTAATAGTCACGACTTGTTTATCATGGGAGCAGTCGGAATTAACTGTCTTAAATCTCTCTCTCTCTCTCTCTCTTCCTGGCTTTTAATCCCATATGGTGGTGGGGTCAGCCTTCCGTGTCTGTTCTCTCCACCTTGCCCTATTTCTGACGTCGTCTTCGGAGACATTGCACTTGGTCATATCACAACGAACTGTGTTCATCCATCGTCATTAGCTCATCATTACCTGTCTTAAATATCACCATATTATTCAGAATATGAATCCATCATCATCATCACAGCGTAGAGTATACGTGTGTCCTGCAGTGGGACCACGCGTGCCCAATGCGGATTGGTAGACTTCACATACGAATCGCAATTTCGATTTAGTATACGTCCGTTAGAAAAACTCACGGATTGGAACCCGGACCTCTAATTTGGGTTTCCATAATTCTCCGGAACGCGCCACCGAGACACTCTCCCCAAATGGCACATGTAGCATTATAAGAGACCACTTTTGGTGTACACGGAAACTAAAGGCTGTATAAGATGGTGTTACAATGGTGTTAACAGCGCTGTTAACACCGATATAACTCTTATTTGGGCACAAGTTATACAGCCTAAGGTTCTATATTGGAATTATAATGGGCCACAAGGCATTATATCAGCTGCTTAACAGAATACGAGTGTCCTGTTATACAGCCTAAGGTTCTATATTGGAATTATAATGGGCCACAAGGCATTATATCAGCTGCTTAACAGAATACGAGTGTCCTGTTATACAGACTAAGCCCTAGGATTGGTGTTACTGTTATACTTAAATAACGCTTGAGGTTCTACATTATTCTTCGAGCATCAGCAGAGTGTGTACATAAAAACCTGAATTTATTTTATTAGTTAGAGTTAAATTCTTTAAATAAATTCCGTGAGTGTTGGTTATTAATGGCGTGAAGTGAAGTTTTATTGAGATTTTGTGATAACGTAGTTAAGTAAACTTTTATAATATTAGCCTGTGAATACATTTGGGAATGCAAGTTCATTGTGAATGTTTATATGGTTTTATAGCAAAGTTTGTACGCGCCTCGGAAATATATCGTTTTTAATTAGAAATATTGTGAAAATAATTACACGTCAAAATAAATGTGTACATTTTTTGTGTCTGATTTACATTAAATCATACAAAGTTTTATTTTATATTATAATAAATATGTGTTTCACGTGTTTCACGTAAATAAAAGAAATCATTAGTAAAACATAAACAACACCATAATTTTTATTTATCATATGGTTTAGGTTATAAAGTTATAACAAAATGGCGCTTTCTTAAGAAACCTATGTGAACTCTTATAATCCTGAATTAACGACTATGGCTGTACAAGAGTACACACCGGTTCCTCTATAACGCTTATTGCAGTAAATAAGAGTTCAAGTGAACCAATATGCAGCCTGTCGGCTTATATTAGTGTTATTATGGTTCACATCAACGCTTAAGCCATTCATGTGAACTACTTAATCGCCATTATGCAGACTAAAGCAATATAGTGGTATTTTCTGTAGCCATTTTACTGCCAAATGCTGTATTTCGGAGTTACAAGAGTATCTCGGAATACCTTTGGTGTTCACGAGTGCTAATATAACACCTTTAAGCAGCTTTGAAAAAGAGGCTAATAACAGAGTTGAGGTGAACCAATATAGAACCTTAAGCGTTAAATCACTCTACGTGTACACCACTTTACTGCCAAATGCTGTATTTCTGAGTTACAAGAGTATCTTGGAATACCTTTGGTGTTCACGAGTGCTTATATAACACCTTTAAGCAGCTTTGAAAAAGAGGCTTAATTACACAGTTGAGGTGAACCAATATAGAACTTTAAGCGTTAAATCACTCTACGTGTACACCACTTTACTGCCAAATTCTGTATTTCTGAGTTACAAGGGTATCTCGGAATACCTGTGGTGTTCACGAGTGCTAATATAACACCTTTAAGCAGCTTTGAAAAAGAGGCTGAATAACAGAGTTGAGGTGAACCAATACAGAACTTTAAGCGTTAAATCACTCTACGTGTACACCACTTTAACTCTATTGGCTGTACAGTAGTTCACATTGACTCTTTTAAGATGCTAGCATTACAGTGGTATAATTCTACACCTTTATACAGCAATAATCATATTTTACTGCCCCTATAATGCTCTTAAGCAACCAATGCGATATAGGCTGTAAGAAGGCATTTTTGACAGCTGCTCTAACTCTGATCCCGTTACAATAGTATCCGTTCCTGCTCTTATAATGCTATTATAAAGACTAAAGCGTAATAAGCAGCTCTAAGTTCTCAGTTGAACCCTATTAAGTGTTAATTAATGCAACAAGTTCCGAGTTACACCAAAAGTGGTCTCTTATAATGCTACATGTGCCATTTGGGTCATTTTAGCAGTCGGAATTAGGTATTCTAAATATAACCATAATGATTATGCAGAATATCCATACCTATTTATTTCTTATGTAAGTAGTGCCCTGTAGTGCGATTTTTGATTGGATTTTTCCTGGATTGTGATTTTTGAAAGTAAAATCAGCAGTAGAAAGATGCATAACTTCATGGTAATTTGATATTTTCAACTGCTGCGTTCAACGTATATTTCGCTGAGTTCAGCAGTTGTAAATGTCAAAATTACTATGGAGATACTGATCTTTCTACTGCTGATTTGACTTTCAAAAATCATACTTCAGGAGTACGATTTTTGAAAGTCAAATCATAAGTAGAAAGATGCATAATATCTCCATAGTAATTTTGACATTTACAACTGCTGAACTCAGCAAATGAGATTCAAAAATCGCACTCCTGGGCACTACTTACTTGAGAAATAAATATGGATATTCTTGATTTACACGACTCATATTTATACGGCTGATGTTACTCATGATTTACACGACATTTAAAAAAAATAGAAAACTCAAAAAAAAAACACTTCCATCAATAATCTTTCCGCCATCATTCACTATCCATTCCATCTTTTGTCATGTAAAAGAAAAGAGCTAGCTAAAAAGAATGCACAATGCTTTCGGATCAACTGCTCCGACGCTGCCAGCAGCGCAACGATATCGTAACACTTTCACCTTCACGCCTCGTATTGTTATAGCAATCATTGTTACTATGCCTAGAATGATTTATTTAGATTCTGTCGTGTTGGAATGATATGATACCGGTTTTTATCAGACTCCGGTGTAGCTAAAACGAGAGTAAATGGTCTTATTGTCGTGGTGATGATGACTTTAACATCTCATGATTTAAGGTGATTCAATCTAAAGTTATGATATGATATGAGATATTGCCGATAGACATGGCTGTGGTTTCAGCTTAGAATGGACCAGCCGTCACCAGCCCATTTCTTCCTGTGAATATCGCTGTCGTACTAAGGCCGAGATTCAGAGACGATTTTTAAGTAATAGTTTGAACTCCCGTAAGTCAAAATCCATACATTTTTGACCCTACTTTAGTTTTAAAAATCGTCTCTGAATCTCGGCCTAAGAATCAACGGGTAATTTTTTCTTATCTGCAGTGTTTTATATAGGTTAATATGCTGACACTTTTTTAAGGGGATGATCAGACCGTCAAACTAAACAACTTCCTCTATGGGACCAACATCGAAATCGCAAAAAAAAAATCATCACTTCCATACAAAACTGCAAACCTACTCGGAGCCAAACGTATGGGAAACTGTTATTTTTTTCGCGATTTCGATGTTGATTCCATAGAGAAAGTTGTTCAGTTTCATAGTCTGGTCATCGCCTTAAAAAAGTGTCAGCATATTAAGAAGGACCCTGTATATTATCCTTCTTTATTAAGTATGCTGTCGGTTTCTTAAGGGTATGCTCAGACCATCAAACTGAACAAGTTTCTCGACGGGACCAAAATCGAAAACACGAAAATAAAAAATCTAACCAAAGTACCTTAATACCTTTGGCGAATAATACGAATGTTCACAACATCAAACTCTTCTCGCTAAAAAGTCAATTATCTACGCTATACTTAAGCATAATTTATCGTCAAAATTTGGTCAAAATGGTAGAATATGCCCATTTCCGTCTGCCGGCATTTTCGTATTGTTCTGAAGCATGATTTAGATGGCCATTAGTAACATGTTAGTAACGGTAAAATTATGAATTAGTTGTCGTTCTTTAAATATTCAGTCTTTTGTCGGATCTAAAGTGGTTTTGACGTGAAAAGTTTTTCATTTCGGTCTAAGGGGTCAGGTTACCAAATTTTTTTTCACCTTTCCTTAATTTTAGGGAGAGTCCACAAAGAAGATGGGCAGATTTGGACCCAGTCATTTTTACGAAAACTAAAAGCTATTCAGGAGGGCGGTCATAATTATTATAAACAGAAAAAATTAAGGCATTTAAAAAAAAAAAACTTCCACCTCTCTAGAAGTCCGGATTCAAAAGTAGAAATTACTAGTAAAATAGACAAATCATCCAAAAAGCAGTAGCAAAACACAACCACGACAGCTATTTTCATCTAATATTATCATTGAGGTAGTTTTTGGTCGTTATACGGAACGCATTTGGCTTGGTTGAACTGATAGTGTGTGTGATTTCATTTTCTTCCATTATCATAATATTGTACGGTTATCGTGAATTTTCATTAAAATTAACACAATGAATGCATAGAAGATTGAGTGGACTATCTTATAAGGAAGATTATGAGTTTCACACACTTGATACAAAAGGTATCTATCATAAGGAGAAATACCTTTCCCCCAACTTCTACAGGTTACAATCAATTTACTTTTTTGTTAGTTTTGTTTCACTCTACACATATTACTAAGTTTCATTAATATATGGGACCTCTAAGTCTGGGTCTCAAAATACATGGTCCGCCAAACTTCTTTGAAAAGGATCGGAGTAAGAAAAAATTGTTAAATATTTATTCTCCTTGTGTAGTGGAGCTCCTTCTCTGATCAAATGTGAACCAACAGGCAAAACCAACAAAACAAGGACAAAAAGTCAACAGCTACAAGTCTCTCTTAAAACCAGCTTAGATCTCGATAATCTCTCACCCACATATCTCATTTTAATTACCCTTTCCACCACTTTCACACCAAATTACCTTCCAAACACACCCAGTAAATCAATTAGTTCATATTTCCATCCGTAAATGGTACATTTAACGGTAAATACCTCACTGTAATGCCTAGGCAGTACTTTCTAGCCTAGATGCTTGGATACTTGATGACAATTACGCGTAAATGCCAGCTGTTTATGGCTGCAACTACGAACCCACGAGGTAGGTTGGTAATTTACACTTTTCTAGTAATTATCAAGAGTATGTAAGGCCTTTGTTTAGTATGCTGATGCTATAAGTTACAATGTCGTCTCAGGAACTAGATTTTCTATTAGTCGGAACATTTTCTATTTGAAAGGTTTTTTTTTTTAAGAGTGATATCTCTGAAAGTCAGCTGTGACTGTGACTTTCAAAAATAGCTCTTTGTGGGCGACCAAAATAAATTTTTACCTAAAATGATAAAGTTTTAATGTCTTGCATTTATCTTGTTTTCATCAAAATAATAATAATATCTTCTTGGCCCATACCAGAAAATAAGGTGTTGGTAACAAACCTGCAAATTATGATTATGACCCACCCCATCATCAGTCGCCTATTGAAATTTGCATTTAACTAGATAGTATTTGTGTCGTAATTTTTCTGGGACTCTACCACATCGCATTGTAAGCTCTTACTAACGGTTATTTGACGGCATTTTCTCTACAGCTATAAAAATAAGATGAAGAGAAGATGCCGACGAATATCAGCAGGTACAAAAAAACCGACTTATTCACTAAAGACCTGGAGTGCTATTTTTGAAACTCATTCTTTGAACTCGGGCTGCTGACAGTTGAAAATGTCAATATTACTACATGTCAATATGACGTGCATCTTTCTACTGCTGATTTGATTTGACATTAAAAAATCATACTCCAGGAGTGCGATTTTTGAAAGTCAAATCAGCAGTGGAAAGATGCGTATCTCCATACATTTTCAACTGCTGATTTCAACGTATGAGATTCAAAAATCGCTCTCCAGGTCTTCCAATTTCATAATATGAGCCACACTTTTCGTGAACCTTTTTGCCAGTTGCAACTTGTAAGAACTTTTTTCCACGCCATCAAGATAACATAGCTCAATAAATCAAGTTAAAAAGATACCAAAATGATGAACAGATAATGAACTAGATACAATTAGACTATTAATCACAAAACGAATTCGGCCCGCGAGTAGCAAAAGCGAAATTGTCCGGCGCACGCGTCTCATTCAGGGCGGAACGGTGCTAACACCTTTCACTACCCGACATGCGCTTGTTTAGGGTTTCGGTATAGCCCTATACCTCTTATACAGGGTCCAACTTAAAATGTTGACGTTTTTAAGATGATAAGATCTGATCCATCAAACTGAACAACTTTCTCTATCCGAACAAAGTCGACAACGCGAAAACCATTTCAACATTTTCAACTGTCCCAAACGTTTGAGTCGAGTACATCCGTAATTCCGAACTGAATTCTGGAGGGGGCAAATCTATACAAAATCTCAATACCGAATCAAAATTCCGGTATGGAAACGAATCCGGAAGCGAACAGCGATAGGTTTTGGGATCAGAAATATGTATTTCAGTCTCATGTGATCCTCGTCCTCAGCGTTTACTTATACAAGTACCTATTTTCTAACTAATTATATCCCTTTCCCTTCCCCAGAGCAAACATAATAGTCAATAATTATCTCCGCATACAAACATCCAGATCGTCAGGCCGTGGGACCGGCAATATTCCATAGGTCAGGGATCAAACGAGTTGGCATTTCGTTCCACACCTCTCGCCTCCGCGGACACGCCCTGGGCAAATCTTTTCGTATTGTGTTATTACTAGAGATGTGCCAGCCACGCCATGTTATACAGATTATCAAGTACCTTTTTTGGTCCTAAACAAACCTAAACTTGATAGAGATGTTGATTCCTTTAAAGTACGAGTGAATAGGCATCTTCTAGGAAAGCTCGCTACATCTTTGACCCCATTTTCGTCCTGAGGTCTGGATTGAGGTCAAGAGCAAACCCATCATTAATAAAATAAAAAAGATGTGGAAGTAGTGTGAAAGGTTTTGAGGACGAAGTGCTGCAGGATTTAGACCGTTTTAATCGCGTAGGTAATGAAGTCATCCCTAAAGAAGCCATATGTAGGTAATGGGCTTGTGAACAGTTTCGTCCAAATATCATAATTATCTATTGATAATGACTATTCTAGGATGATCGTGAACAACTCTCGAAAAGCGAAGCGTTCGGCAGAGTCAACCAAGCCTGTAATGGGCAAATTAAACAACCAGCCCAAAGACAACCGAAGAACACACGTAGAAAATGGTCTAAGGCTCTAATCTACGCATTGTATAAAATACGAACTTGTAAATATACAGTTTTAGAGATTATGGCTTATTAAAGGACTGGAAATTCTAGCATCAACGAAAAGGATGAAATCGCGTAATGGATAACGCGAAATAAGAAATGTGGAATGCTTGTGTGGTTTACCACCAGCTTCACTGGTAGCATGCTAACCCGCGATAGCCGTGATACGGCTTTGTCACATCTTTTATCTCGTTCTTTTGCGCGCGTACGAACGAGATAAAAGACGTGATCAAGCCGTATCACGGCTATTGCGGGTGTGCATGTTACCAGTGCTGGGGCTAGTACGCTAACCCGCGATAGCGTGATATATATTCAGGGTGAAATTGGTATCATTAGCATCCTTTTAAACTAAGAGTCTACCTATCAAACTGAACAACTTTTACTATGGGAACAAACCGATCGGAGCAACTAAAAAATCAGCTGTCCCATACTAAACTGCAACGCCTACTCGACTCAAATGTATGCAACAGCTGATTTCTTTTTTGCTCCGATCGGTTTGCTCACATAGTAAAAGTTGTTCAGTTTGATGGGTAGACTCTTAGTTTAAAAGGATGCCAATGATATCAATTTCACCCTGTAGATATAGCGCTATCACGCTTCCGCTCTCTTTCTATTTGCGCGCGAACGAACGAGATAAAAGACGTGATATAGATGGATATAGCCGTATCACGTGCAACGTGCTAGCTAGGCTGGTTGGTACAGGTTCCAATAGAAATGATGATAAGATAGTGATTGGATCACTACAGATAATAGAGAGTTCGATATTATATTCCAGTCAACCTAAGACGGGCACACCTCTAGTAATTACCATAAACTGTGATCGACATTATTGTTGATTATATTCTCTTTGGCACGCCGGCAATTTGCATCAGTGTTTGTTCTCTCTATGATGTTGTTAAGATAATGATTGGGTGAGATTGTAAAGTTCATTTGATGCTGAGATCTTATTGAGAGATGTAAACAGTCAGTAAATATGAATGAGAGATACTCAGGACAGAGGAAGGTGGCATAAACCATAGAAGATTATAAGAGGGGTTAGAAGTGCAAAGTAGGCGTGGAGCGCGTGCGAGAGGACATAAGTTAGTTGTAGCAGCGTATTGCGATAGTCGTCTCTAGGGTTGCCAACCCTACTATATAATATAGTATCCTACTATATTAGGGGCCCTACTACTATAATTCTGAGAAAAATATATAGTAGGAAAAACTACTATATTTTGATACAATATATAGGGTCCTTCTTAATATGCTGACACTTTTTTAAGGGGATGATCAGACCGTCAAACTGAACAACTTCCTCTATGGGACCAACATCGAAATTGCGAAAAAAAAATCATCACTTCCATACAAAACTGCAAACCTACTCGGAGCCAAACGTATGGGACAACTGTTTTTTTTTCGCGATTTCGATGTTGATTCCATAGAGAATGTTGTTCAGTTTCATAGTGTGGTCATCGCCTTAAAAAAGTGTCAGCATATTAAGAAGGACCCTGTATATTTTTTTTAATTTATAGAGAATTTAAATATATTGGTACCTACTTACTTAGGTCCAATAAAAATGACCAAAAACTTAACATTATTTCAACAATTTTCTTTCTCTTTATCACATTTGTTCCATAAACAATTTTCTACTAAATATACTACTGAAAAGTAGCAACAAGTTTTCCTAAAGTCAGATTTATCTATTTTTTTAGAAATTAAATTATTTATTTATCGAATCCAGCGACTTCTGCGTTTACAGGATGCATTATTTTCTATAAAGAATACGAAGTAGAGAAATGATTGTTCCTTAAAAATAAGAACTTGGTAGGTATTCAAACCAAAAAGTGGCAAAAAAATATCTTTTTGAAAAAATTTAAATTAACAAATTCGAAAAATACTATATTTTTTCTTATTTTTTCCCGATCTACTATATTTTTTCGGGCACTAAGGCTCGAAATACTATATTTGGTCTAAAAAAATGTTGGCAACCCTAGTCGTCTCCGAAGCAAGAGCGCTACTTTCTTTGACTACTTATATAAGGACTGGCTTAGGGGTAGCATTTCCCCCTGCCACGGTATAAGACAAATTGATCATGTGCATTTAAAACTCCATTATATATTTTTTTTTTGTCTTTATTGCATCCTTGAGGTAAAATTTACAGGTCTTAAAGATAGGTATAGTACATCTCAGGGACCCTGTTAGGGCACAGCATTTGTCCATTATAATTGTTAAAATGGATGTAATTGAATTTAATTAATTTGAGAATACAATAGAAAAAAATAAAATAAAAGGCGACAATAATAATTGATTAATAATCTACATCAAATTGAAATAATATAGTAGGAAAAAACAATAGCATTGGTAAGATAATGAATAATAGGTAATAGTACAATGTCAACTTAAAGTACGGTTAAATTAGGCACTAATCATAGAAATGTTCGCAAAACAGTCAGGTTCAATACATTCAAACTATGATAATATTTAAAAAATAAAAATAATGTCAATTTGATAAAAGATTAAATTAAAATAATATAATATTAGTTTATATGATGTCAAAAATTCTTGTCGTCAAAAAATTCCTTTACTGTATAATAACACTTTTCAACTAGTACGGACGTTAGCTTTTGTTGAAAAATATTGTCTTTACTTTCGGTTTTTAGGCTTTCTGGGATTTTATTATATATGGATGTCAATCTATAATTTGGGCTGTTATCAAACATTTTTAAATTGGATTTGGGCAGCATTAATTGGTTTTTAGAGCGTGTCGTAGGGGGTGTATTATATCGTTATTTTACACCTTATCACCAAACGAGACAGCCTATAATTGTGAAACAATAATGTTGAACTTAGTTCTCACGTTCACACGAGACTACTTTTCATGATTTTTAACATTCAAAAAAGATTCAAAATTAGAATCTAAAGTTATGGGGAATAAAACCCAAATTCATATTACCATACCCCCCGCAAACAGTGGCAGAAATGTTTACTAGTAGAATGACACGCGTAACTCGTCCCTATTAAATTGTCTAAGGGAATAACATCCAAAGTTGCGGATTTCATGTTATCTCGCCCCCCGCAAAAAGTGGCAGAAATATTTATTAGTAGAATGACACGCGTTACTGCGTTACTAGTCCCTAGTAGTCAAAGGCTACACTTTCAAACCCCACTTATAATGTTCTGTGGCGTAAACAAATGGAGGTCTATATCCAGCGGTGGCTGGATTTAGGTTGTGGATGATGATGATGATGAAGAAATATGGATAGATACGCTAACTTGACCGTTTATTAGAGATAGTGCCAAGATACTTCAGATGTTTTATCTGTCAGATGTTGCGATATCAGATAAGAAACTTCAGATATTACGTTAGCTCGTGTCAGATTGTGTTGTTTTGGTCACATTTCTTTTGTTCTTTCTTTGAACAGCCTTGGAACTGTATTATTTTATAACAGAGAAAAAAAACAGAAAAAATCTCGTTCACTATTATTAACGTTGTTATAAATTACAAGCAGATTTAAAATAACGTTAAAGTCGCGAGGCCAGCTTAAGTTGGTTTTGTATAGCTTGATGTGTCACCGTATGTACCTATGAAAACATTTGCATGGAATTTTAAGTTATCTCAAATCGTATCGTCACTCCGCCGCCCTCATTGTTATCTGGAGTTGGTGTTGATAAGAACATATCTATGTACTTGTACAGGTACATATTATGTAGGTTCAATTACACTGACAACATCACATTTTGAGGAAATTTTAACTACAATGGCTAAGCTATTAGCTACCGTCTAGCTGCCTAGACTGTATATCCTCTTATCGTCTCATAATATGAGATCCACGCTCTTGTTATAGGTTATAGTATAGGTAGGAGCAATATCTTTTTCCAGTTCTTCTGTTCTGTGTCTTGATTTAATGCGACACGACTTCGGTTATTTCTCACTCAGGCTAAATCATTCAGTCTGTAGATATTTCTTCCTATCTCTTGCTCCATTTTAATCTTTAAAACTTACCTAATCACTTTAATCTGGATGATGTACCTAAACAGGAATATTTTTCTCTAAAGATGAACAACGATTGTTTGTATTGTCAATACCTTAATCGTTCTATTTCTGTAATAAGAATTAAGAAATTTGATCTAGTTGAACAAATAATAGTAAAAACCATGTCTGAATACTAAAATCCTGGTATACAACAACATCTAGGTTTTCATCAAACACCCTGAAAATAAGTCTATGAAGAAGTACAATCTACTCACATATTTAGTCGAGCTCATCCTTCGTACCCGATTCATAGGTTTCTTCAAGGCTCTCCTGTACTTATTTTGCTCAATAGAAGCTGCCTGGTCTTCCAGCACAAACCAATCCGTCACAGAACCCCTCCTGGCTGACTTCACACTTTGCACTTCACTGGCACGCTTAGCACTCAACATTTGAGACAACTCCTCTTTGAACTCCTCGCTCACTTCACTCGTTTTAGCAGTTTGCAACACTTTGGGAGATGGTATTGTGCTGAAAGAGGAACTTTTACGTTTCTTTCTGATGTTTTCCTTAGTAGATTTGGTATAGGGTTCACAATCACTCAAGTAAGTCTCACTGAATAAATCCACGGCTTTGTCGAACTCCTCGAGAAGATTTTGAACGGATTCTCTATTGAAGATGTTGACGACTATTCCACTGGATGCCGAAGTTTCTGTCGACAAGCTGGAGTTGTTCATAGAAGATTCTCTAGATAACTCTCTGATACTCTTCAGATAAACACTGTCATCGTTGTCGTAGTAAACGTTGGATATGTATTCTAGACTTTCGTTGGAGTTCCAGGCATCACCCATAGTGTCGTTGCTTCCAAAGACATAAGACAAGTTCTTTAGTAGCCTCTTACCGCTACCTTCGTCTTCTTCTTCAATGGCTTTTGGAAGAAACTCGAAGCTCTTGCTCCTTTTGTAAACAGGTCTGTTGTTGTCCTTCTTTTCCATCATATCTTTGTTTCTGAAGAACCAGAAACGTTTGCTGGTTTTGTAGTCATGCTCGACGCTGTCGTGTTCTGGGGGTATGTCTGGTTGTGGCCGTTTAGATAAGGTATTCAGATTAACTTTGTTTGTATCATCTTCTACAATGGTCTTCCATTTCGGCTTATCAGGTCTTTCCTTCTTACCCAAGAAGCTTATACGAGAGAATCTGTCTCGAAAGCTGAACGATTTCTTCAGAGGTGATACTTTTTCGTCGTCAGATGATAGTTTTTCTGATCCCGGTGAATCTGGGATGTTTGGGAGGCACGAAGAGAGGAAGCTCGATGTTTTTGCTACCACCAGATCTGTCGATTGTCCTCTTACAGGGCCGGTGTAAGGCTTTAGTCTATCAGGAAGTTCACCTAATAGACCTCTCTCGATAAGGAGTAAATTTTCGGTATTTAGCTTTTTGAGGACAGGTCGTCGGACAAAAGGTTTCTTATCTTTATCCTCCATGGTGTACGTCATCACCAGACCGCGGCGCGTTGTCGACTGGCCATATCTTGTTTGTCCTGATATCTCTGTAGATAAGACATTGATAAACATCTTCTGAAAAATATGAGTTTTAGTTTTAGGTGTTTATGAGTCGTTTCCATTTGTTTTAGGTTTGAATGAGATTTATGAAAAGTGGGTTTTGTCTTGGATAAAGTACATGTCTAGATTGAGCTTCTCGCTTCTATAATACTAAAATAAACGGGACAACTTTCTTATGTTGGTGTGCGTGACAGCGTCACACACCTTTATCTCTGACACTATCTACGGGAAAGGATTCAGTCAACTGTTGGCTGATATTTTTGACTGTCCATGTAGGTAGACATATACCTGAGTACTTATATCTAAGGTTTTTGTATTGTTTTCAGAGAAACTAGCTTACCCTTTTTAATAGTCAGTTATCCGGTGAGATATCGTCAGGTGTAGCTGTATTTAAGTCTTCTCTCGTGCAGGTGTTCGGGAACTTGAGCATACTAGCAGATGACCCATCGACTGGATAGGTTCGCCAATCACACATTGTTAGGCCCATTACTTGTAAGATCATTGATTAGGAAAATGTATGTCATTGTATTATAAGTGTTCTTATTTTGTTCTTGGGTCTAGTCAAACTGATTCTTATACGTATAATTGACGACTTATAATTTATTTACCAACTCTTTGGTAACACCAAGTACACACGGCGACACATCAAGCTATACAAAACCAACATACATAGATGGCCGCGCGACGTTATACGTTATGCAACCTACGCGCGGCCAGCTTATGTTGGTTTTGTATAGCTTGATGTGTCGCCGTGTGTACATAGTACTAAAACCTATCAACCTACTACTATTGAAAGATAGCGTTCAAGTGTTCAAACACTATTCTGGCTTTTTTTGCTAATGTTTGAAATAGTTTGGATCAGTCAGTCAGTAGGTATACCAGGTTGAAAGCACTTTTCTTTCGCGATTCAGTTTGATGGTCTGAAGATGGTCTGAAGCGCCCCTTTAAGCATTGTAACGCATTTAAGTTTACACACTGTATAAGCACATCAATTCAACTTTTTTGCTAATAAGGTAATAAGTCATCAAAATATAAAATTGTTATTCATAAACAGACGTTCGTTGTATCAACGTAAATTTACACAACTAAGTATTACCTGCACGCAATAATAAATTACTGTTATAATTAGCGAAATAGTTTAAAAACTAAATATTTGGAAGTTAATTATAATTAGCATCCGGTAGCTTCATGGATCCTCATTGCGTTATGTCATGTACCCAGTATTCAATTATAGCATTTTCGTATTTTGCCAGTGCCCTCGGATTTCCGGTCCAATATTCTACCCGAATGAGGGCTACCACCTTATATTACTCTTTGGCTACCACTAACCACTAGCAGCTGCCGTAGCATGTTGCACGTGATACGGATATATCACGCCTTTTATCTCGTTCGTTCGCGTGCAAATAGAAAGAGAGCGAAGGCGTGATAGCGCTATATCACGCTGCCACGCTGCGTGATAACTGATAGTGCTATATCACGCTGCCATGCTATGGTATCACTATCAGCCTTTTCACACAATGATTTTTTATCGATGCTTTCCATTGACGTAGAATAGAACAAAATAGTACAAAATTTTCGAAAAAAGTATGTGAGACTACATTCAAAATCCAAAATTCAAAATTTTTTATTCAAAATAATATATAGATAGCTTTTTGACGTCATTTTTTGACTCTACCACCGCGTCGGAAGGTGTTCCGTTGAGAGAAGATGCGGCCAGAAACTCTACAACACACATCTTTTAAACGGGACGTATGCTGATCAAATCAGTTGCGTCCTACAAAAAGGGGAGGTGCGGAGTACTCGAAACCGACGGGCATGTATGAAGAGATGGATGGATAGGATGTGCATGAGGCAAAAGGGGTATGTAAGGATCGTAGTAAGTGGCGCGCCCTGGTCTCTGCCTACTACCTATAGATAGATAGATAGATAGATAGTAACAGAAACTAACCACCGGCGTTAAATGTCGAGATACGCCTACGGTACCTACCAATAAGCCTACCGTCTTGTGTTGGTTTAACCATAGTTCGCTTAGTGTAGGTACTATTATTATCTACAAGTCGGGCGAATTAACTTAGCACCTGGCTCGCACGTGGTTTGAAATATGAAAATTCGGAAAACTCGGAAAGAATAACTCGAAAATTCTAAAGCGCAGCGGGACATGTGCAACGGTTACTGAAATGCTATGCTACTAGCCTCGCACAGCGACGGTGGGGTCGCGCGGGGGGTAGCAGGAGGGGTGTCGAATTCCGAGCCAGGTGCGAGCCAAGCCAAATTGTGCCAAGTTAATTCTCCCGGGTTGTATTCATATGTAATTAATTAGCCATGCAAGTACCTACCTACCTATGAAACTTCGTTACCAAGTAACGGGTAAACAGCTGAACATTTCACAAGATTTAGTTGAAACCGTAAAACGCAACCTTGCGGTTAGATCGATGAAACACGTAAACGTAGTGTGGCTAAACTGTATCTCACACGTAAACGTGAAAACTAACAAAATTCATTGTCTAAGCATGTTTTCAAAAGTGTAAAACCTGTGATCGTTGTATTTTGGTACCTATGTCGTATAGATACTTCACTGTGTTCTAATTTAGCTACAGATCTTTTTGAGACCCTAAAGCTAAACTATCCACTTTTACTTTTTAAACGTGGATGTCCTAGAAACACCTAAACAATTTAATTGATCGCATTTTCTAGGTCTCACTAACCTAAATAACCGAACGCGGCAACAACAGTAACCCCTGACATTCTAAAGTCAAAACCTAGCTTATGAAAGCCGCAACGTAACCTATACAATACAATACCAGTTGCCAATTAAAACATTCCCACAACTCTTTCTCAACCAAGGAAGTTAAATAATGGTATTTTGTTATAAATTAATAACAGAATCGCCAGGGCGGTCGGGCATTGTATCGCCGAGAAAATCTTCGCCGGTCAGGAGTCTGCCTGTTTGTAAGTATCTAGCTATTAAATAAGTACTTACTGTCTATAGTTTTATTGTTATGTGTTATTAAAGCAAAGGAATCAAGGGAAAAAGCGCCTGGAGGTAATATTTTAGCGAGATGTTGCTATTTCTTATATTAATATTTCAGGCGCTCTTGTTTCTTTTTGTGCGAAAAACATAAAATGCGTACCTATGGAATATTTTCTTGTCGCTTTTTTGTTGAGATATTTTTCTATTTAATGTAATATGTTGTTATATAAAATATAAAACGGTCGTCGACGTCCGGGTCGTCCTAGGAAGAGGTGGCGGGACGATCTGGATTCTTTCGATGACGCGTGGCCCGAGCATGCTCAAGACAGAGATGGTTGGAGGGTTAAAGGGGAGGCCTTTACCCAGCAGCGGGATGGAATAGGCTAGGAAAAAAAAAGTTATGTGTCGTATTGACTTTTTATGCAGAGTGTATCCTAATGGGTCTGACAAACGTTTTTCACTTTACATGTCAAATAAATCTTCAAAAAATTACGAAAAAAACTGTGTTTTTACTTTTTTTATATCTTCAAAAATGGCTGAGATATTAACGATCAAATTGCGTATTTCCGGACGAAGGTTTTTAAAAACGCGGGCGGGCGCCCACTAGCCGATGACGTCACACCCCCGGTCATTCGTCAGTCGCGCTCTCGTACGCTCGCTGCTGTGCAGTAAACATCGAGTTCTCTTCAGTGAAAATGGAAAAAAAGTATTGTATTGTGCCTCAGTGTTTTTTTTTATGTGCCTGAGGACCCAAAAATGAGAAAGAAGTGGATGACGGCCATAAAAAGAGTAGATGCAATAGGGCCTAAAACTAAAGCGCACTGCTGTGAAGACCATTTCGATGTTTTTAAACTAATAAAACACAAATAATCATCAACAACAACAACCTCGTACTTGCAAGATGTGGATTGCGATTGCGAGTACCTACCTAGATTTTTTAAATCGTTGTCCATAATGTAGGTCCTAAATAAAACACACACAGACACACTTTAAGGAAGGTTTAAGCTTGAAAAAATACCTACCCGACAGTAGGTAATGCTTACATAAAACATACACACCTTTTCATCTTTATTCCGCGAATTTGACAGCCCGGTAGCACAGTCGGTACGGTAGTGAACCTGCCTGCTGTGCCGAGGGTCGCGGGTTCGAATCCCGTAAGGGACAAATATTTGTATGATGAATATGAATATTTGTACCCGAGTCATGGATGTTCGTATCTACAGGGTGAAATTGATATCATTGGCATCCTTTTAAACTAAGAGTCTACCCATCAAACTGAACAACTTTTAGTATGGGAGCAAACCGATCAGAGCAAAAAAAAAATCAGCTGTTGCATACATTTGAGTCGAGTAGGCATTGCAGTTTAGTATGGGACAGCAGATTTTTTTAGTTGCTCCGATTGGTTTGCTCCCATAGTGAAAGTTGTTCAGTTTGATGGGTAGACTCTTAGTTTAAAAGGATGCCAATGATATCAATTTCACCCTGTATGTATACGTCCCACTGCAGGGCATATTCTATATCGTTGGCCAGTCATCATAATACAAGTCCAGGTTGGATTCTGGTACTTTAAATGTGACTAGATAATTTGTGTGACATTGTCCAAGAAATAATTATTAATTATTATTATTTCGGCAGCCGTAAAATCCTTATTCTTCATAAAATATTGTGCCACCATCAAACTATCCACTCTTGGCAGATTGTCCGACTGACCTTTGTGAAAACCTTCATCCATTCTACACACCACACGGTTTACTTTAGTGTAATCGGTTATAAAATTAATGTAAAAGTATTATTTCCTTGAAATACAAGCACACTATTAGGTATAAACGAAATTAAACTAATTTTTGACGAACAAACGAAACAAAATGCACCGGACCGAGCGCCGCGCTGTGTCGCGGTCGCGGGCTGAGCGGGGGTGTGACGTCAAAGCGTGAGCGCGCGTAAACTCGGAAATTTTAAAAAGCGCTTAAACTTCTCGTCGTCATAACTTCGGAAATACTGCATGTATTGAAGTGAAATAAAAACTAATGTAATGTACATGATCTACGCTAAGATTTTAAGTGTATTTTTTAGTAATATTTTGACCCTTTTGTGTTCCCCATTATTAATATTGAAGTTTTGCACATCTTGTGTTTGTTGCACGAGGCAACTATGGGATAACGTTTGTAGTGTTTATGTAGGCGACATTTGACGCTTGTTATCATGCATAATCGAATCTAACATTAACCAAAGGCCAGTTCTTTAACCAATAATTTCGCAGTTCCCAGTTCAATATCGCAGCTGATCGGTTCCCTGGACTACGATGACTATGAGAGCAGCACAGTCCTGGACTCAGTGCCAGAAAGGGAATGGCGACTGCTGGCAGCACTGGCTCGCAAGAGAGAAGAGAACGACGAGAGGGAGAAACTTGCTGACGAGTTCAGGAAACTTTGGCAGAAGGAGAAAATAGCCAGGGACATTGTTAGTATATGCCAGTTCATGTCATTCTATTGGATGCCGGAGGTACGTAAGAGATACGTTTTTGTGTGGTTCTTTTTTTTAACTCAAAAACTGCCTTGCTCAAGGAGCCTTGCTTATTACTGCAGGCTATGGGGGGACCACACTAGACAACGAATCGCCCTGGTAGAACAACCGTACCTATGAAAGAACTTAAGCATCCGACCCAAGGCACCTAGGAGTACGGCCCTATCGCCTCGGCATGCGGCGTTGCTGAGACTACACGGCGGATTAGGTAGTGGGGACCGATGGAAAGCAGCCTGGGATGTACCGTAGCTAGCGTCTGTAGACGCCAGAAATGTTCAGAAAGATTGACCAAAATTACCAAATAGGAGAAGATAAGAGATGATTTGTCCTACTATACAAAATGTATTTCCTCAGGTACAAGCAGAAACATCAGACCAATATAAACGTTATCTCCAAAAGAAGAGGGAGGAAGATTCCATGTGGCAGGAGTACAGGAGGATGCAGATCACCTCTGAGCAGCAGATCAGGAGAGATGTGCTCCTGGACAACATCAGGCATAAGGAGAAGATGAGCGCAGATAGACTGGCCTGGTGTAGCGATAAAAAGGTTGGGAAGAAGTACCTATCGGAATCCACAAATCAGAAGCAAACTAATCTGAGCCAGAAGCATACAGGGTGAATGGAAAAGTATCATTAACTTTTAAACCACATACTCAAATCAAATTGAACAACTTTTACTATGGGTCAAACCGATCTGAGCAAAACAAAGTCTGCTGTTGCACACATTTGAGTCGAGTAGGCGTTGCAGTTTAGTAATGGAACAGCAGTTTTTTTTTTAGTGACAGTTGTTCAGATGCTTTTCCTTGCGCCCAGTATCTATAGGTGTAACAAAACATCCTAGTAATAAGTATATAAAGGGGTGTTTAGTTTCAACCAGCAAACTGAACATCTTTTACTGTGGAGACGTTGAAAAAAGTTATACTAACTGCAGTTTTCTATGAAACGTGATCATGGCAGTTATATCACTGCAGAAATATCAAGAACATTTTCGTTACTGGACAGTTTTCCATCAAAAATTCAAAATTTTTTGTTCAAAATAATATCACATAGATAGCTTTTTGACGTAATTTTTTGACTCTACCACTACGATACAGTACGGACACTCCCTTTCTCCCACCAACTTTTTACCTCACCCCCTCTATGGCCCTCTGGTTACCGGTGTTGACGTCATCTTGTCAATTTAAAATTTTTGTATGCAGTGTCCGGGCTGTGACTCTACCACCGCGTCGGAAGGTGTTCCGTTGAGAGAAGATGCGGCCAGAAACTCTACAACACACATCTTTTAAACAATACAAAATATACAAAGTACAACTCGTCAGTTTAAAAAATTTCGTAAGTTAGGTTCCTTAACTATCCTAAACTTTAGAACTTTCGTTTTGTCCTCACAGGCAACAGAAATAGTAGGTAAAGCGATAGGAGGAGAAGTGAGATCGTTGCTGGCGGCAGACCGGCGGACGAAGCAAGGAGAGGCGGAAGACTGGCGCAAGAGAGTCGAGTTCGTCGACGGACTGCAGAGAGTGGACGACGCGCGGCGCCGGCGCAGCAATATGCTGAAGGATGCTTCACGGGTACATTACTTACATATTATACGAGCTTTAACCCGCGACTTCGTCCGCATAAATTATATACCTAGGTACCAGATTTTAAGTCAGATGATAAGCTATCAAACAAAAAAGTTTCATCAAAATCGGTTCAGTAGTCTTTGCGTGATACTCGAACAAACAAACACCCAAACAAACAAACAGACAAACAAAAAATCCAAAAATTTGTGATTTGGAATCAGGGACAGGAAAATACCATGTCGTAATTTTTTTTTTTTGTAAATATCTTCAATGTACAGACAAATTTCTGTTACAGTTTTATAATAGTTTAGATAGATTAGATTGTCACGTCACCTATTGGTTTGCACGCATAATTAATAGGCACAATAACATATAGGTTCCTTCTTAATATGCTGAGACTTTTTTAATGGTATGATCAGACCGTCAAACTGAACCACATTCTCAATGGCACCAATATCGAAATCGCGAAAAAAAATTTTTTTTTTTTTTTTTTTTTTTATGTTCGATAGGTTTACATTTGACCCCAATCTCACCTGATGTTGAGTGATGATGAGGCCGAAGATGTAGCATGCTTACCTAGAAATCTGCTCTTCCGTACAAAACAGCAGACCAACTCGAGCCAAATGTATGGGACAGCTGTTTTTTTTTCGCAATTTCAATGTTGGTCCCATAGAGAAAGTTGTTCAGTTTGATGGTCTGATCATCCCCTTAAAAAAGTGTCAGCATATTAAGAAGGACCCTGTATATCTAAGTACGCAAATCAGACACTCAGAATTTCAGATACCTACAACATCTATCTATCGACATACAAAAATTCTTTACATTACTGACATTCTGCGTTTCTGGCATTCTGCTTAAAATCTCACTCAGGTGGGAGACACAGTATGGTTTCCCACCGTCTTTGTTCCACACAATTATAGGTCCTACGTATTCGATACATTCCTCAACTGCCTTCAAGACTAAAGTTAAATACTAACTGTCAACATTCTCTACTAACTAGGCAATCACGTTTTTTGTCACGAATTCCAAAAATATTTAAAAAAATCTGTGGATATTCTGAATGGTGCCTCGGTGAATATAGTCATGTGCATGATGAATATGTGTGAAATCACAAATGATCAGGAGTGCGATTTTTCAAACTCATAAGTTGAACTCAGCAGTTGCAAATGTTAAAATTACTATGGAGAATATGAATCTTTTTAGTGCTGATTTGACTTTCAAAAATCGCACTCCTGGATTGTGGTTTTTTTAAGTCAAATCAGCATAGCAGTAGAAAGATGCATATATCCATAGTAATTTTGACATTTTCAACTGCTGAGTTCAACGTGTGTTTCAAAAATCGTACTCCAGAAAAAAGTGTACATAGTCAGAACAGAAGAGAACAACCTCACAGCTTGCGTTACTCTTTAGATATATAGGATAAGTTCTACCACCATGCCTTTATCTATCACATGAAAAGCACACACACATTCTACCTACTCCTTTTAATGTAGGTATCTACTCTCATTTGATGTGTGTGTGTTTGTGTGTGAGAAAAAAAGAAATCTTTATTCACCATAAAAAAATTGTGAATAAAGATTTATGTTAGAAATATTAAACCCACAGCGCGTAGCAATAACCAACGCTCTCAACACCTGGGAGTCAACGCTGCTGCGGCAAGAGGTGTCCACCATGGAGACGGCTAGACGCGCTGCGCACGCGGTGAGCGCGGCGCTCACCGACGCGCGCAGCGAGCAGCTCGCGCGTGCGCGCCGCCTGCAGCTGCAGCACGCGCGCAGGGTCGCCGCCTTCACCAAACAGCTGAGGGACGCCTTGAGGGGCGGACGTCTTTAAATTAAGATAAATACGTGTAAGAATTAAAGGGAGGGATCATAATCTCCGCCAATATTGGCTATGTGCGAAGTGGGTGTTGGGAACTGTCAAGTCGATCGCAGCGCACGCTGTGGCAGAAATTTGTACTGTTGCGGGACAAGCTGTGAAAAATTGCTTGTATCTATGCAAAACCACACACTAACTAAACACGAAACCTCGAAAACTGTCAAGACAACAAACTTAAAATTTGGCATGGAAGTTTCTATTGGCATCTAGATGCTCACTTAAAAAAGGTTTGTCGTATTTCAACCCCCAAAGGTGTTAAAGCTGAGGTAAAAGTTTTGTATGGGAATTCCAATACATCTTAGATTTTGCCCGTGGCTTCGTCCACATCCGCTCCTGTCATCGTACCGGGATAAAATATAAGCTAGTTTTTATGACTAATAATAAGCTTTTAAATATAAAAAGTTTTATCAAAATCGGTCCAGTAGTTTTGGCAGAATCCTTGAACAAACACAGAGTCTTTACAGTACTATAATAGTGTAGATAATTCACGGCTGTCCGACATAGTTCCTGCGCTACGCCGCGCTAGTGTGGCGCTAGTGTCGTGCACATAGCCAAGAAACGATATAAAAATATAGCAGCGGATTATCATCGTCCACTGCTGCACATAGGCCGCTCCCAAGGCGCGCCACAAAACTCTGTCCTCGGCCTTCCTCATCCAGTCGCTCCCCGCTACATTGTTTAGGTCGTCTGTCCAGCGGACAGCAGGGCGACCCACACTACGTCTACCAGTTGGCGGTCTCCACTTTAGAACCGTTGGCAGGTATGGTGGTCAAAAATAGGCTGTCATGTCGCAGTTGCACGGTAACGACGTCGCAACTGACTCGCCACGATTTTGAAGAACGCAATTCAGCTGCGACACTGGTAATCTCAGAAATATCACGGCGATGTCGCAACGATATCGCGACGACAATATGGTTCCGTCTCCGCCTACGCTCAAAAATCGCTTGTTTAGTTTGGTGATCTGTATGATATTTTGGACCGTACCTAATCGTAGTACACATAAACCTACTTGGTTCACATTTAAATAGAGTAAAATGATAAGGAACAGTAAAGTTAAGATTCTGATTTTGAAAAGCGTCAGAGTGGAAAATAGACAATTTATTTCATGATTTTTCCACAATATGGCGACGGTAGTCATACAAAAATTTATAAAATGATAATTATGTTTGTAAGATGTAATTCTTGTGTTGTTTTAATATATTAATACCTGTAACTTGTCCGTTTTTAACTGTTTTATACAGGCTGTAACAAAACACACTAGTAATATTTAAAATAGCTACAAACCCTGTATGTAACCGCTATTTAAGCTAAATATTATTGCATGCTGTATTTCTTTGTAAGTGGTTGTGCATTTATTTTTAACTTAAAAATTATGTAACCAACCCACCTTTGAACAATGTAACAATCGTTAAGAAATCTATAAATAAAATAAAATAAACCGTTGCGCGAAATAGCCGTATTCTTCGTCTTAAAATTTTTCTAGGGTGTTTTGTTACACCTTCACGTCTAGTATGATTTCTCTACACGCGCGCGACGCGTCTTCGCTGCATACAAAATAACCTGTTCCCGCGCTTTTCGGAGAGCGCAAGCCGCGATTGCCGCGAGTTATAGTATGGAAAAAAGCCGAGTCGCGCGCAAGTAGAGAAATCATGCTAGACGGTCTGTATTAGTCTTGTGTATCCTTTCGAGAAACAACATTATTTAATCTCATCCTTATTCGTGAGACTGTCTACCTCATAATTGGCTACTTGACAACTAGTCAAATCAGCTACTCTTTATCGGACGTCAAAACATGCGCTTTGTATGAAGATTTGTACTAAATATTGAGTTGTGACGTCATCAACATTTTCATTACTTTTTATAGTTTATCTTGTTATTAAAAATAGTATTCAAGCTAAAAACTCAATGAAAATGGGAGTTTAGTGTTATTTTCTAACCCTTTTTTTATTGAGTATATAAAAATAAAATATATTGAATGTAGTCAAATACCCAAAGGTATAATTAATTTAAAATCAAAAACGGTAAGTGACTTTTTTTTGTTTTTATATTATAATTAAAAAAATATTAGCTTAGACTTTATATCCATTTTTGTATGGGGAGGGTATATTTTTCGGATAGAAGGATGAGCCTGGGCACACTTGTTCCTTAGGTGGTCTAGTGTGAAAAACGCCCGGAGGACTCCCTCTATCACCCCGCCATGGGGGTGGAGGGGGGGTTGAACTTTTCAGATACCGCACTCACTGTGATTCGTCATAACTGCCAATTTCTAGCTACTAGGGCATTTTTGGTATCGTTTTTGACTAAATCAAAGTAGCTTAGTTGATTTCTGAAACAAAAAAAATGTATTCCCATACAAAAAAATTTAAAAACAGTGAAAAATATAAAATTAGTAAAAATTTTTTTTTTTGTTAATTACCATAAACTTAAAACCGGTAACAATATCGGACTTTAAAAAATATATTTGGAAAGCTGCTTTTATACAAATTCCAAAAATATAAGGTTTGTTGAGAAAAAAGCAAAAAAAAATGAAAGAATAAAAATTAACGCAACTAGGCAGGAACAAAAAAAATTAAATGAAATGCAGGAGTGGACGTAGAAGTGTCCAATTTTGTATACAATTAGTAGTTACTATAAGCATTAAAGGAAAACTAAAATATTTTACAATATTATACCAGTTTTCTTGATACATAAACTGCACAAATAACTTAGTAATCCTGTGTATTTATACAGGATTACAAAGTTACACTTGCAGTTGCACTTGTATATTGTCATGTCTTGTTGACTGACATATCAACGCACAGCCCAAACCACTGGTTCTAGAGATTTGGAACTTAGGTTCTTTATATAGGACGGTTTACAAAATGAAAGGAAACATCAGATGACATCATCAACATCATATATTTACAATAAAACAGATTAAAATTTTATTTTTCTTCTTCCTGTATACATTTGCCTTCGCAATGACACAACTCTGTGCACTTTAGTTGCCGTTGCAAACACCGGCACCTGTTGGTGCCGCACCCCTTTTTGCATCTACACCTAATCATTTCGATGCAGGCTTCAGCAGCAACAGGCAAGTCTGTCCATGTAGGTTGCCAACTATCGCCGACTTTTGTCCATCCCCAGTTAGATGGATCAGGAAGATCTTGAATCGGCGACATTTGACCCCATACATGGACAGCTTGAAAAACTGCCCTCAAGAAATGTTGATATAGAGCCGCTTTTGTGGGTGGTATATGCTCTAGTTGGCGGTCTTTTTTGGTAAATAAATGTATATGTACCGTTAAAATGTTGCTTTGTTACTTATTAGGTAGCTAGTTTTATGAAGTTACCTACCTGTCATATAAAATTATAACAATCTTTTCAAGGATGGCAAATGAGTCGTTGTTCCTGCCTTCATAGGCTGCCAAAAAACCATCTGTGGCAGTAGGGAAAACGTTCCATGTCTCCATTGCACTTTTTTTCCCTTTCCCATTAAAACTAGAAACTGTGTCACACCCCGTGAATGCGTGGAATAAAGGAAGGACCTTTGTTTTTTGTGGTCCTGGAAGAAAGTTTTTTAATTGCTAAATCAAGATGACGTGTTTAGAAGTAAAGCAACATTTTAACGGTACATATACATTTATTTACCAAAAAAGACCGCCAACTAGAGCATATACCACCCACAAAAGCGGCTCTATATCAACATTTCTTGAGGGCAGTTTTTCAAGCTGTCCATGTATGGGGTCAAATGTCGCCGATTCAAGATCTTCCTGATCAATCTAACGGGGATGGACAAAAGTCGGCGATAGTTGGCAACCTACATGGACAGACTTGCCTGTTGCTGCTGAAGCCTGCATCGAAATGATTAGGTGTAGATGCAAAAAGGGGTGCGGCACCAACAGGTGCCGGTGTTTGCAACGGCAACTAAAGTGCACAGAGTTGTGTCATTACGAAGGCAAATTTTTATTTATTTATTTTATTAAGAAATTACAATGGCAGCTTAACCTAAATATCGTAAAATGTACAATTTTCTTACTATGCTACAATTGTAAATATAATATGTTGGTAGGTACATTTTTGTATTGTAGTGATATATTTGATATATTATGATCTAGATAATAATATGATGTTCTTACAATATGTAGCATAAAAGACCGTTGGGTGATAGAACATTACCGTGTTTCGCACTTCACACTCCATTCCATACAAGAACAGAAAGATACTTCATTTATTATTCAGCTTTTGTAGAAATGAATTTATTTTTCTGAATACCTACTTAGGTATACCTACTATTCGACGTATCTTGAACATTACTAAAGCCGTTCATAGAATGTAGGAATAGACCAAATGTCTAGGTAGGTACTTCAATCTCTCATTATAATTGGTTCAAAACATCTTTAAAATTCTGTTGTCATCTGGAACAGAGCATAGGTACCTAAAACCCAACAACCAAATTAGGCTAGCTACGGTTACGATTTACACTACCCTCCGTGCTAGTTTGTTTGTATACACAAAACAAACTGTTAGTCGGTAGAAAAGTATTCCTCGACGCGTCGTCGCTCGGCCGCTCAATAGGTACGAAACAAGTTATTAGCCAGTATAGTATACGCAAAATTTGTACATGAACAGAAATGATCGGATGGTTATTCTTATCTAAGTAATTGGTTGAATTTGTTACTGTATTATATTGGATACAGAACGGTAGAACAGTAATAAATTATTTATAGTAAAGAAGGGCTATATAAATATTGTAATTGATGAAATACTTGACATAATTTTATAAATATGTGTATCGTGTGTATATTATGAAGTTTGTAGGTATCATACATAAAAGTTATATAATATATAGGTATGTTATAATTAATAAGTATTTACCAATTATATATACGTGTTCTTTTTAATTTATTTTAGGTTTGCTAGTTGAATTTTTCAGACCTGATCTCTTATTTATTTATTATAACTATTGTAAAATTTAAGTTTTGTTATGGATTTGTATTTGTGTCAATTTGATATTGTATAGTGTATTATTGTAATTAAGTAATGTGTATTAGTGTAATATTTTCAGTATTTTGTAAGTAGGTACGTCCAGTTTCCATGTATAATATTTACTGAAGTTGTCAATTTACATGTGACTATTCACTAGCTTTGGATACTAAATAATGACTCTGTTTCATCATAAGATAAGGATTTGAGGAAGTCAAAGATAACTTTTTTACAACTATTTGGGTTCAGATTCGTTAAAGCTATGATTAGGGATATTTTGTTGTACAGAAATGGTCCAAGGAATATGGAAGACTTTTGCCCAAATGATGTTAAACAGAGCGGAACTTTATACACCTTATCCTTTCTTCTTTTCCCGATGTTGTCGACAGGCTCCCTGTGTTGTCTCCAAATAACGTGTTTTATAAAGAGTTGTCGTACCGTAAGAACAGGGATTTCATTGTATAGTAAATGCGTAGGGTGCCTAAACTTTTTGAACGACATCACTTTTAGCACCGCACGTTGCGCTCTTTCAGTTGCAATCAGTGTGGTCTTTGCTGCGCCGCCCCACGCATTTATACCGTATGTTAATAGAGACTGACAAAGTGCATAATACACAGAGATCAACAATTTCCTATCACATATGTACCTAAGCGTCCTAAAGATAAGTATCAGTCTTCTCACCCTCCCTGTAAGTACTGATATGTGCTCTTTCCAGTTAAGATGTCTGTCAATAATAACACCTAAGTATCGAATATTTGCGGCCTCTTGGATATCAATACAATCGCACGGAAACCCATTCCTATCGCAGTGGTGAGCCTTTACTGAAATACAGTTTTGTGGTACAGTAACACTTCGTATGCTAAAGTTAACATATTTCGTTTTAGTTTCATTTAAAGTCAGGAGATTGTTGTCTAACCAATTGGTTACCAGTCGAAAGCCATTCTCTGCAAGTTCATTAACATGGGCCCAAGATGTTCCAGAAAAAAGTAGAACCGTATCATCTGCGAAAGCTATTATTTTACCATTACGTAAAGGCAGCTGGCACAAGTCGTTGATGTATATGAGAAACAAGGTTGGGCCCAGTACGCTTCCCTGTGGAACGCCATACTGAATCGCTTCCTCGTCACTCACAACATCACCGACCCGTAGACACTGTTTTCTGTTAGTCATATAGTCGGATAATAATTGAAGAGGCTGACCACGTACCCCAAGTCTTTCCAGCTTTCGCAATAGTATGGGAACAGAGACAGTGTCAAAGGCTTTGGCCAAATCAAGGAAAATACCCATACATTTTTTACCTTTGTCCAGATTTGATGACACAAAAGATGTTAACTGCTCTACAGCATCCGAAGTGGATCTGTTATTCCTAAAACCGTATTGATTTGGCACTAGTATATCATATTTTTCAAGATAGGATTTTAGTCTCTTATTTATTACCTTTTCTAAGATCTTAGCTAATGTCGGCAGTAACGAAATAGGTCTGTAGTTCGAGATACTGTGTCTGTCCCCAGTCTTATGTATTGGTATCACTACTGATTTTTTCAACGCCTCAGGAAATTTGGCCTGCTCCAGGCATAGGTTGCAGATTATTGAAATAGGTAAGGCCAGGGCATGTGCATTAGTCTTGATCAAAGATGACGTAATTCCATCCCAACCACAAGCTGAACTCGATTTTAGAGAATTTATGATTCCCACTATCTCATCATAGTCAGTCGGTAAGAGAACCAAGGAATTTGGGTTATTTGACATTACGGTGGTATTTCTAACTAGATCTGCTTCAGCTAATTGTTGTTTGTCCAATATCCTGTTTGCCAATAGTTTTCCAATATTTACAAAATATTTATTAGCGTAGTTTAAGGAAGCCATGGGTTTAGATTTTAAATTTAAAATTTCTTTTGCACAGTCTTTAGGTTTTTCCATATAACACATACTTTTTATAGTTTTCCATTGCTTTTTCGGGTCTCTACAATGTCTGTTCAGTTCCTGTCTGTAATATGCACTCTTTAGATTTTTTAGAATTTTGTTGCAAGTGTTACGGTACCTAGTGTAGCTTATTTTTACTATGACATTGTCTGGATTTTTTTTAAGTTTCATGTGTAACCTATCCCTGTGTCGCATACACCGAATCAAACCTGGCGTAATCCAGGGTTTAGTATTTGTTTTTCTACTTGAAAGGATTTTGGTACTCGAGTGATTTTTAACACACTCTGTAAGGAATTGCAAAAATGAATCAGTAGCCTCATTTGCGTCGTTTTTGAGTAACTCTAGCCAGTTAATACTTTCAAGTTCTTTTTTCACTCCATTATAATCAATCTTCGTTAGCGTAGTACGTTTTTTCCTTGTATATTGCACAGTTTTAGATAGGGAAGCGATGACACAAGCATGGTCAGTTAATGTAGAGTAGCATACTACAGTGGTAACCTCAAGACTAGTTCGAACAAAGCAATGGTCTAAGCAGCTTACAGCACTAGTAAGAAAAGTATGAGTTGGAAGCATCCCATGTAATGCCAGCAATTCAAGGTATTCGGTAGACTTAGCTGTGTCATTACCGTCCTTTATATCGATATTAATGTCACCCAATAACACAAGATTACCATTCTTATAATGTGTAAGTATTTTATCAATTGACGAAATGAATTTATCAAGGCATTTGAATTCGTAGGGTCTATATACACCAACCACAGTATAATCTTTCAGCGTAACTACGAGACTATTTAGTTCCTCAGTGTTATCTGGTTCTACAACTTGTGCCTCAATGTTATTATTTATATAAATTATTACTCCATCATTCTGGTTGTAGTTTCTTTCGGTTGCAAAGTGTCTGAAATTCTGTATGGATGGTATTTGGATAACTTTTGAGAGCCAGCATTCTGTTAAGATTATGATGTCGAAATCTAACGCTAATCTTTGTAATAGAACTTGCAAACCATCAAAATTTTTATTGATACTTCTTATATTTTGGGAAAGGATACGTAACTGATTCCTACAATTATTATTTAATGTAGTTTTGCAATGCTCCGGGACGTCTATCGCCACTGCGCTACCGACCTTGATGTTGCCATCAATGTCGGTACAAAGGCCTCTCACATCAACCATTATCTATTGTTATCTTAAATTGAAGTTGCAGTTTATAAGCGCATGGCGGTAAGCTTGTCCGAAACATTGCAAAAATAATGTGATTTATATAGAATAATATAATATAATATTGTATTTTAAGTATAGGTGTGTTTTTAAATGAATAAAGTGTGTATGTTTGGAATTTGAGTGTATTAAGTAAAATATAGTAAGTAGATGTGATAATAAAATAATGCCCTTTGAACTTACGTGACAATAAAAAATAATAGTAAAGCAAAAAAAGGTTTTCTATACTACTACTGAAGTCTGTGTCCAGTCAATCTTTTTGAGCAGTTTCTTCAATTTTCAATTCTTCCATTTGCTCCAGCGACTTTATTAAAATTGCCGGGGATTCATCGATTCTTCGTATGAAAACCCTGCCAGATGATGTCCAACAATATCTATACCCACAAGTTTTCTGCAAAATGCGCGCATGATAATATAGATTCCTTGCATGTCCGGTCAGAGACTCAGAAAAGTAAAGCATTGCCTCTGTCCACTCCTTATTGACATTCTTTGTGTTTTATTTATTATCCGAGTTGATTTTATTATATCTCTTCACAGCAGCAATGGTTCGATTACGTAGGTGCGTATTCCGATATTGGACTATTACCGGTTTTCGTTTATTAGCGTTGATCCTGTATACTTCAGTGATATCGTATTTTTCAACAGTAAGACCCAAGGAAGAGTGGATTTTATCCAGCGTAACATATAAGTCTTCATTTTCTTCCTTTGGCAGATTATTAATTTCTAGTGTTGCATTGAGTTGTTTTCTTTGCACCTGTTCCAGTTGATCTTCTAGAATGACAATTCTTTGCAGAGCAATGTTATGTTCCGCAGTTATTTTCTCCACAGTTTTTTGTAATTGTTCATTGAACTTGGTAGATTGTTCCAGTACTTTCTCCATTTTTATATTGGACTTCAGTATTTCTTCGTTGTGAGTTTTCATTTCTGCATACACCTCACACAGCTTATTAAATTTGGAATCATGATCTGTCTTCAAGCTTGCGAACATGTTTTTCATGTCTTCTCTAAGAGATAACATTTCGTGTAGATCTGGATTTAGTTTACGCTTCCTGTTATCGCTTTTGCCTTGGTTTGTAAGATCCGGGTCTGAAGAGTATTTGCCGGACGGCGAAAATCGATGCATATTAGTTGTTGATGTTTTGTCTGCAACCTTTGCGTTTACTATACACCTACCGCTACCGATAAGTGACACTTTAAAACTGAATTTAGGCGTTATTCGTATGCGTTTAAGGACGTTTATTATTTGTTAATGACAAGTTGTATTTTATAACAAATCAGGTAAGCGACCACACTTGACAGAGAATGAGCGATGAATGGAAATGTATACAGGAAGAAGAAAAATAAAATTTTAATCTGTTTTATTGTAAATATATGATGTTGATGATGTCATCTGATGTTTCCTTTCATTTTGTAAACCGTCCTATATAAAGAACCTAAGTTCCAAATCTCTAGAACCAGTGGTTTGGGCTGTGCGTTGATATGTCAGTCAACAAGACATGACAATATACAAGTGCAACTGCAAGTGTAACTTTGTAATCCTGTATAAATACACAGGATTACCAAGTTATTTGTGCAGTTTATGTATCAAGAAAACTGGTATAATATTGTAAAATATTTTAGTTTTCCTTTAATGCTTATAGTAACTACTAATTGTATACAAAATTGGACACTTCTACGTCCACTCCTGCATTTCATTTAATTTTTTTTGTTCCTGCCTAGTTGCGTTAATTTTTTTTTTTTCATTTTTTTTTTTGCTTTTTTCTCAACAAACCTTATATTTTTGGAATCTGTATAAAAGCAGCTTTCCAAATATATTTTTTAAAGTCCGATATTGCTACCGGTTTTAAGTTTATGGTAATTAACAAAAAAAAATATTTTTACTTATTTTATATTTTTCACTGTTTTTAAATTTTTTTGTATGGGAATACATTTTTTTTGTTTCAGAAATCAACTAAGCTACTTTGATTTAGTCAAAAACGATACCAAACATGCCCTAGTAGCTAGAAATTGGCAGTTATGACGAATCACAGTGAGTGCGGTATCTGAAAAGTTCAACCCCCCCTCCACCCCCATGGCGGGGTGATAGAGGGAGTCCTCCGGGCGTTTTTCACACTAGACCACCTAAGGAACAAGTGTGCCCAGGCTCATCCTTCTATCCGAAAAATATGGGTGTTGTCCTATAATGACCCAGCTATATCACAAATGTAACGTTAGAAAGTAAGTTTTGAGTGGTGTGACGAGTAAATTATTGATTTAACTATTCTTGTTTTAATGACTAATTAAGGCTACTCCTCCCATCTGCAAGGCTCTCTTTCTTACAAGTAAACTTTTGCAATTAGCCATCCGCTTCAATTGCGCGGCTCCGGTCAGAATTTTCCGTTTTCTTTGAAAACCTCTATGATTTTATATGAATTTTCAAAAAATAAGAAAACCACATCATTTTATATTGTATTGTGAAGAATATTGAAAGGACAACCGCCGCTCTCCCTTGAAAAAATACCTTAAAATGTATAGAAGTTTTGACTGGAGTCAAATGTGTAATAAATTATGAGGTTTTATAAAAACGACTCAGATAGTATCATTTATTTTTATTTAACGAGTTATTTAATCATTTATTATTAATAAATTATAAAAAAGCAGCAACCCCAACATGGCTGTCAATGTTGTTTAGAAGGAAGAGGTAGGAGGTGTTGCAAGCACAATGTTTTTTTTATATAAAAATGATAAAAACTAATAAATCATTATAAAATAAACTAATGCCTGCAGTTAGTTTCTAGTGTTCCATAGTCCATAATAAAAATAGAAGGACGGTTATACATTTTTGGGTATTATGTGCCAGATGTCCTTTTCATATTCTTCTGATCAACAATGTAAGGGTAAAACGGTTACAACTGAAAAAAAAGAGGTGACTTTGGAGTCGTTTTTCTTCAGTTTTATTAATTAAAATAGATTTCGAGAAAAACCACATCACTTCTCATATCCTGCAGATTATTCAGTTTTGTTTTCTGCTTAAAAAGTGCCATAGGTAATGTATAAATGGTTACAAAGTTACTCAAAACCGGGCGGACGCTCCTTAAATGAGACCAGCAGTAACTTAATCTTAAGTATTCTTTGGTAATTTGACAAAATCATTGACATTTTTACTTAAGTATATTTTTAATGGACGGATTCGGTTCGGAATCGTCTTATGTATAGTAGCAAACTTTGTTTACTTGGGGAATACAAGGACTGGATTGAGGTCAAGGTCAAGAGCAAACCCATAGATAATAAAAAAAAAATACATAATTATCCTACCATTATGTTTTACGATAGACGCCATATTTTGTTGTTTTCATCACAACTACGCCACCACGGGCGATAAATCCAAATCGGCGGACGCTCTCACGTGGTTTTGATCTTATCGTTTTACATTAAATCCAAAATGGCGGATTCCACAGACGCCATTTTGTTTTCCTCCAATACATCCTACCTCAGCATCCTACTTCAATTGACGTTTGTGACTTTTCTCGATCTTCTCCTCAGTCTTCCACCGCTGAACGTCATGTCACATCCATGTTGTGCATACGGCAAAATTTTAATACTGGTGCTACGGTTCGAATTATGCCAATAGTGCAAACGCTATGCACACGCTTTACCGGTCGGTCCAAATTAGTAAGTACGAATACACTGCTAAACAATTTGTACAATTTGAACTAGCTGTCAATTTGACGTGCATACCTATTTTTTGTGTGCGGCGTAAGCGCAAGTTAATGACGTCACTGATGACGTCAGACAGCAAACGTATCCGCACATTCGCGCATTATGAACCGATTGTGTGCATGCTATCTCTACCGATAGCGCATATTTGCGCATTTTGAACCGTAGCATGGACTTGCGGGTTTGTTAGTTTGTAATAACTTCCAGTAGATGGCGCTCACGTTTTGTTCTCCGGGTAGTGGGCTCGGTGGCGAAATTGGATAACGCAATTCCCTGGTTTGGAAGAGTCAAGTCAGTTGTCCCGCCTGAGACTTAATTTTTCAATCTTTAATTTGTTTTTTTGACGTCATGTTGCGCCTGAGCCTGAGCGTGCAAGCGAGAGCGCGGAACAAATTTCTCTTTCTCGCGTGACGTCAGAGCTAGTAATTCGAATATTCATCAATGTTTCTTTATGACGTTATCACGTAAAACTATCGTCCGTAAACCGACTTTACCGACAACAATTTTTTTGTTTGCTTCATAATAAATCCAAGATGGCGGATTCTACACAGACGCAATTTTGTGTTTCTCCAAAGCATCCAATTTTTGGAATCAATTTACATCTTTCCTCGATCCTCTCAGTCTTCCACCGCTGAGCGTGCACTCAGCTGGCTGGTGGCAGCTTTGAGCCTCGCGCTGGCCTTCCTATACTTGCAGAGCACAGCCTCGGCAGCCAGGAGTACGGCTGATGCTGAACTGGTGCTGGGGCGGGAGGACGGCTGGGAGGGCGTGCCGGAGGACGAGAGGCAGCTCCAACGAGTGCTTATTGAACCGGTGGTCGTGTATTTGAAGTTTACGTCCTGGAAATTTGAAAGGTCAATGTTAATTTTAGTAGTTAATTATATTATCATCATCTCAGCTGAAAGACCACTGCTGGACATAGGAGGCCCTGAAGGATCGCCATGACTGTTACAGAGTAAAAGCGTTAGCTTCAATGCTCGATTCCAAAGAGTTTCTGACCATCCCTAAAGTGATTATGGTCGTGAGCTTATGTATCCTAGTTAGGATACATAAGCTAATGCTAAGCTCTTTAATGTACAGACACACGAAGTGTGTCTGTACATTAAAGATACTTAAAAAAAGTTATTATATAGTTTTTACGTGTCCCTGAATCCAAATCACCAATTTTTGATTTTTTTGTCTATCTGCCTGTTTGTTCGAGCATCACGCAAAAACTAATAAACCGATTTGGATGAAGTTGATTGGAGTGCAGGGCAATAAATTAAATAGTCTGTACCGGAATATTGAAGCTTTATTTAATAGTAAATTACATAATTGGAAATGCAAGTGCAAGAGCATCGTATCGCTCGCACCGAGGAAAAAGACAAAAGTAATGGCCGACCCTCCATAGTGTTGAGACGGATTTCTAGTGATGTGCTACATAACCGTAACAGATGAAACTTTTTTGTTTGAAAGCTTATGATCTGACATAAAATCTGGTATATAATTTGTGCGGATGAAATCGCCGGTAAAAGCTCGTGTGTAATAATTGGGGAACGCCTGTCTATTTCGCCTAAAATCATATGCTAACCTGCATCTGAGGTCTAGCCAGAACCTCAATATCCTTTATCAAATGGCATCCACCGACGAAGAATCTTCTGCTCTCTGCACTCACTCTATCCATCTCTTCTGGCCTAGAGCAGGACAGCTTCTTGCTGTAGCGGCCGGGGGTTAACGAGAGAGCGAGATGGGTATACCCTTCTGTTCGGTGTCTGCCCCACCAGTCCGTGGATATGACTTCGAAGAATAGGTGGAGGGGTGGCGGGTCTGAAACAAAATAAATTATTAAAGTCAAATCATGGGGGTCTGGGACCTGGATTTGAATCCGCACGGAAGACATGTCAATGGGCTTTTCTATCTTATGTATGTAATACAGACTGCTCTCAAACAGTGAGCGAAAAAGTGGGGAAACCTGCATATGCTGAAGAAATTCTGATGCGTACTACCCGTTTGTTTGGAGTTGGCCGTCGATGACCGTTACAAAATTTCGTCACAGGCACATTAACTGGTCCCGTCGACAAAAAATAATATAACAAGCAAATAAACATTTAAAATTAAAAGTGATATTAGTGACCGGGACGGACGTGCCGTACGTGGTTGCGTTGCTAAAAGTTATAAAACTGCGTTTAATAGGGTCTCTTAGGGGTGCGGTACGGTGAAGCGGGAAGGGAGGGAGCGGCCAACTCGAAGCAAATGACTAGTATGTGTAGTCCACTAATCTTCCAAACAAAAAGAAACCCGTTTGCGAGTTTATTTAAACCGCGGTCACAGTATAAGAATATCTAGTATCGGATAACCGGACACACCCCGCCCCCCACCAATTTCTTACCTCACCCCCTCTGGCAGGACCGTGGCACAGCCCGGACAATGTATACAAAAATTTGAAATTGACAAGATGACGTCAGCACATGCGAAACCAAAGAAATTGAACCTTAAGTCTTCTATGTAGGTAACGAGGAACCAAGTGCGCGGTAACCAGCGGGCGATAGAGGGGGTGAGGTAAAAAGTTGGTGGGAGGAAGGGAGTGTCCGTACTGTATCTAGTAATAGATACTATTTCTTATACTGTGTACGTGGCGTAAAATGTAAAGCAAACGCGTATACCTGTCTCGCTCGCACTCACTCAGTATTGCACATGCTTACCTCTTCTTTTCAATTTTCCTATTTGTATGAAGTGACAGCTAAGTGTCCTAAGGTGTGCTGCAAACTCGCGCATGCTAGAAATTGGCTGGCATGACGTGACCGGTGTTAAGATCCATTCCAGTAGATTCGGTTTTATTATATCAAAGTGATCAAAACACAATTAAATGAACACATACCTGACCCAGCAATGGCTTCAAGATTAAGCTCTACCATATGTCCAAAATGCCAAGTTTCTGCCGACGACGCAGATTTACTTATATGGGTCCTTCCTTTAAGATCATCGCTGCAATCAACGCCATCTGGAATCTGACACGTTTTGACATTTTACATATCTCACTAATATCATAGAGTAAATAAATTATACACAACAGAGGGTCAATGCCCATACTAAGATAGTTGCCACTTTCTTAGTTGAAAACTCGCGCAAGTACAGCGACGGTGGTGAGTAACGGTACTACAGCAATGTTTAATTACGTTAAAATATGTGTTAAACACATTTGCTATTAAAAATTTTAAGAAATTAGTATATAGTCATAGTAGTAGTGGTATTTCTATACAACGTGTTAATGAATTATTTCAACATAGGTAATTTTTTTCAAAATATTAAATAATTTGTTTGAAAAATTTTTCATTTTCTGAACCCGATGTCAACCCACCGCACGGGCACACTCACCCTACTTAGTACCAAAACAAGATTATAAAAATGTATCCATGAGTAAGTTAGCGCTTTCTTTCAGTGCTGAAATGATAAAAAATCATTTTTGCCTCAAAACTTAAAATGCGAATAACTTTACATTTTAATAATCAAAATAATTAAATTATTGTTTCAATATAATTATTTTGTTATAAATCAGTTGGGGTGTATGAGGTTTTGCGCTATTTTATTAACACGTTGTATAGTTTATTTCCGTGGAACAAAACTCAAATAATAGTGATCTAATAACGTTAAGATTTATCTCTCGTTCAGGCCAGTAGCGACATCAGTTTGCGCCAAAACTATACTAAATCTAAAATGTGTGGAACTGACCAGACATGCTAATATAGATGTGAAAGTTTGTAACGATGTTTGGCACACAGATAGAATATGTTCTGAATTCACACATAAGATACTTTTTTAAGGTCCACGCAGACGGAGTCGCGGGCAACAGCTAGTTGGGACTAAATAAGCATTGGTGTGGTGTTGCCGTTCCTCCCATACAACGTAAAGAGTGTGTCGTTAGATAGGTGTTATAAAATGGAACTAAACTTCATCAGGTTCGTATCCGCATAGACGGCACGCCAAATGCACCAATAGATTTTCTAACTAATTTACTAAATACCGACTTCTCTCGAACGGTGAAGGAAATAATTGTGAGGAAACCTGCATACGCTGAAGAAGAAATTCTGATTCGTATGTGAAGTCTAACAATCCGCATCGGGCACGCGTGGTGGACTGACGCCCATACACCCACCCTGAGGGTAGGCCTGTGACCTGCAGTGGGACGTATAATAGCCTGATGATAGTCATGACGATGATTGGGTCTCATCATCATCATCATCTCAATCGATGGACGTCCACTGCTGGACATAGTTCTCCATCAAAGATGCCACATCGAGCGGTCCTGCGCTGCTCTCATCCAACGGGTTCCCGCCGCCTTCACCAGGTCGTCGGTCCTCCTTGCCGGCCTACCCTCGCTGCGCTTCTTTCTTTCTTATCGTGTGGGCAGAGCCCTGGTGTCAGAGTTTTTCAGACCGCCTTACGGCCTCTGACGTGGTTTTTATGTAACGACTACTACCACCAGAGATAGTAGCCGGGACCAACGGCTTACAAGCCATCCGAAGCACGGAATCATTTTTCTTTTCAGACAATCAGGTGATTCAGCCTGCAATGTCCTAACCAACTGGGGAAAAACGCACAAAGTGGCATATCACTAGGTGTCCCCCGTGGGAATCGAACCCACGACCTCCGTCTCGAGAGCCAAAGCTCTTAACCATTAGACCACGGAGGCAGTCTGCGTCGCTGCGCTTTCCGGTACGCGGTCGCCACTTGAGAACTCTTCGGTCTCATCGGCCATCGGTTCTGAGAGCAATGTGCCCCACCCATTACCATTTTAGTTCAGCAATTCTTTGGGATATGTCAGCTATTCTAGTTATTCTGCGGATCTCTTTATTTCTGATTGGATCTCGCAGAGAAACTCCGAGCATAGCCCTCTCCTTTGCCAATTGGGTGACTTCCAGCCTTTTTATGAGACTTGAGTGATTAAGATAAGATAAGATAAAGATAAATATTCTTAGATGATTATGAATAATAATCATCAATCATCTTTTCTTATTTTATTTGATGATGATTGTTGATTATTTCTGTGATTAGGTCTAAGACATTTGAATGCTTCTATCTCGTAAAAAACAAACCTTGATATTAAATTCGATGTATATGTTGTCCAATTCGAAGTCGTTAGCTGTCACTATTTCGAACACGACGTAGTACTGCGTCCTCCCGAGCGGCGGCATCGCGAAGGTCACCAGCTGTTTCTGTTTCTTCTCCCATTTCATGTACAGCTTCCGCAGCTGCAAATAGGTTTGCTAACCTGAAGCTTATTTTATTTTTATAGATTAATGTTTCAGATAATGCTACTGACCCATGATTTCTTTGCATGATTTTTTCTCTGCTTGCGCTACGAGAATTTGCAAACATTCTTTTGGAGCCCCCTCAAATTGCATCTCTGCAAGTTGGAAGTTTAAGCATATGTGGAAGAAATTTCTTCAGAGGTAAGCTCGCCCTTTGTACATGTCTATTATGCTGTCGGTATTAATCTGTATTTCAGTGTGTACAAAAATATGTTAGAGCGATTTGCGATTGCCGCCACGACACCGCAACGAAATCGCAATTGCATCGCCGTGAGACGTCGCAACTGAATCGCTGTATTTTTTAAGCACAGGCGTTGACTGCGTTTGTCTCTTTCTCTGCCTGTTTGTTTATTCGAACATTACGAAAAACTACTGGAAGGATTTTGATGAAACTTTTTTGTGTTTCAAAGCTTAAGATTAGACTTAAAATTGGTATACATTTATGTGCATCTAGTGAAGATAGATTTTATCTCGCCGGGAGCTGGTAGCTGGTAAATAAAATAAAAACCAACCAATGTCACCAGCTCATCTCCTCCGCCCTTCTCCTCAAAGGTGACTTGAACGCCATACGTGTAGCCCAACTGCGCAGTCGCAGTCTCCACCACGTAGGGGTTCAGTTCCAGCTCATTCACGTCGGGGCTGATGATGATGAAGTTCTGTCGCGTGTTGTGGTAGATCGAGAGGAGGGTCGCTTCCTGTTTGAGGAGGAGTTGAGAGTCTCTGTGGAAAAGAAAATTTATTACTAGGGATCTTAACCCTCCGCATACGAGGTGGGGTATTACCACTGAAAAAATCTGCATTATCTTTTCCTTGAATAGCTGCGTGTGTGACGTTGCCAGGTTTACAGGTAGCTTAAAGCGATATTACACGGATCAATTTCGGTTCAATATTGCTTTCAATTCAATTCCATTGCTTCAATGGCATTGAGACATCTAAATACATTTCAATTTGATTATTGAAAGCTAAGTATAGGAAATGCGTGCAATGTTCAATGTTTTTCAATGGAATTGATGCAATTTGGTTGATCCGTGTAATATCGCCTTTAGCTTAAGCGGATTTTACACGGATCAATTTCGGTTCAATATTGCTTTCAATTCCATTGCTTCAGTGGCATTGAGACATCTAAATACATTTCAATTTTATTATTGAAAGCTAAGTACAGGAAATGCGTGCAATGTTCAATGTTTTTCAATGGAATTGATGCAATTTGGTTGATCCGTGTAATATCGCCTTTAGCTTAAGCGGATTTTACACGGATCAATTTCGGTTCAATATTGCTTTCAATTCCATTGCTTCAATGGCATTGAAACATTCGGGACATTCGGGAGTTACACGTGAATCCGGCGTCTCAGACCCCACCTTGTACTGGACGTCGTCAAAAACGTAAGTAGCTTTTTTGAGGTTTTTAATTGTGTCTTTAATCATTTTAATTGCATTATCATTTTATATTCTAACGAGCTTTTACCCGCGACTTCGTCCGCATAAATTTTATACCAGATTTTAAGTCAGATGATAAGCTATCAAACAAAAAAAGTTTCATCAAAATCGATTCAGTAGTTTTTGCGTGATACTCGAACAAACAAACACCCAAACAAACAAACAAACAAACAAACAAACATACAAACAAACAAACAAACAGACAGACAAAAAATCTAAAAATTGGTGATTTGGGATCAGGGACAGGTAAAAACCATGTCGTAATTTTTTTTTTGTAATTATCTTCAATGTACAGACACACTTCTGTTACAGTTTTATAATAGTTTAGATTAGAATTCCACTCTGACCCCGGAATCAAGAAATCGAGCCATGTTTATTGGAAAATGACTTGGATTCTTCTTTGTGGTTGGATACTGCAATGAATTAAAAAAAAAATTAAAAAATCAGAAGTTTGAAGATGAGAATGGTTGTGAACCAGATCATTGCAGCATCGCATCTGAATTTCCGACTGAAAAAGATAAAGCATATAGTTTTCGAACAAAAAGGGGCAGTTCTATTGGTCATTCATGAACTAGGAGTCATTCCCAGATATTTGGAACATAGTCTTTATGTGTCCGAAAATTGTGCAAATATGCTTAAAAATAATTAAACCTGAGATATTAAGTTTATTATTTACTTTTCGTGTCCGTCCGTCCGTCCGTCCGTCCGTCCGTCTGTCCTACCTATTTAGGGCTGTAACTTTTGAACCGTGATAGCTAGATAGTTGAAATTTTCACAGATTATGTGTTATTACGGCGGATTTGTTAACAAATAATAAAAATTTCAAAAAGTAAAAAATTAAGGGGGGTTCTCAACAAGAAACTAGTTTTTATCAACGTTTTTTCTTCATGCTCTATTGTAAAAACGGTAATACATACAAGCATTAAACTTAGTTTGATTATAGAGCAAACTCTACAGAATAACAACAAATACTAAAAACCGGCAAAGTGTGAGTCGGTCTTGCGCTAAAGATACCGGACAAAAAAAAATTCTAAGTTAATAATGTTGTGTTCTGTGGTGGTGTGGTACGGAACCCTCGGTGCGCGAGTATCCCGACTCGCACTTGACCGGTTTTTTATTTCATTAAATTCTTGAGAAGACAAGCTGTAGAATATCTCTTTATAATTACAAGGCTAGTCATAATTTTAGTAATTAAAAATCACTTACTCATTATACTCTGAATTATCAAAAACAATATGCATGGCCGTCCACTGCTCCTCTTCCATGGCAACATTTTCTTCGCTCCTAAACAAATGTCCCATCGAACTAGAACTAGAATCTGCCAACCCAAATTTATCATTCAAATTCAACCTCTCCAAACAAGAATTCAAATTTTGAATTGAGAACTTATTGTTTTTAATCACCCTATTTTTTTCTGAAGGCAACGGTAAATAACAATCTTCATGAATATAAGTGAATATTTTAGAAGGTCTGAATTCTAGGTCTTTTATCATGTCATGATAATTTAATTCCGTATCTGATATACAGTTGTGGACATCTGAGTAACGTTGAAGTTCCCAGGTACTAAAAACTTTCTCTTGCCATTTAAAAGTGTATTCGTCCGTTTTGTTTTCGAGCTGTTTTAGGTTGACACTGTTTGAGTCGCTGGTGTAGTCTTCGAATTTCGGTAGGCATAGTATTCCATCCTGTGGTTTTAGTTTTACCCTGAAAAAAAAACGCAATTTTTGTGTTAAGGGTCGTAAGCAAGTTATCTATCTAAAAACTATTATAAAACTGTAACAGAAGTATGCTGTACTTTGAAGATATTTACATGAAAAATATTATAATATGGTTTTAGTTTTAGGTGTCCCCGAATCAATCTATTTTTTGTCTGTCTGTTTGTTTGTTTGTTCGAGCATCAGATTTTTTAGTTCGTTAGCTTACAATCTTACTTAAAATCTGGAATATAATTCGTGCGGACGAAGTTGCAGGTAAACTCTATAAAATTCACAAATTTTCAACTCTCCCATGTACCTACTTACATCTTACATCTTTGGGACCATAAAATTTTTGCACAAAAGGTTTTTCGAGTCCAAAACTTGAACATGCCAAATTTTTCTAGTTCTAGAAGTTTGAAAATCATTATGTAAGCTGTATCAACTGGCTTAAATTTTCACCAGCAAAAATTGAGACAAGGTATGAATACCTAGTTCTCTTGCGGTATTCTTTTCTATCTCAATTCTTGTCACAACTTTCAATTCAGATTTTTCAGATTTCTCATCACACAAAATTGCTGTGATTTCGCACATGATATGAGACTGATATTATAAATGTCTGTCTGTCTGTCTATTACGTGTTTGCGTCTAAAACGCTGAACTGATTTTGATGTTTGGTGTAGAAATAGCTTTAAGGCTCGGCGCAAACGAGCCACCGGCCGTGCCATAGGACAATGCAAGGCATTAAAATTCCACGCATGATGAAGTCGCGACTACCTACTTAATATCCACATGAGTTCTGCTTGAAGGTGGCCCATAAGCCCACTGCCCAGCGGTGGACCCCACTGATCATGACACAGATCAGTAAGAATATGTCCAAGATCATGATGAGAATAGAATAGTTGCAACTCACATGAAAAATCTGCATTTTATAAACAGTAAAATTAAGTCTTACTTGATTTGTATATTTTCCACAGGTTTGTTGAGCCAGTGAACTCCCGTTACTTTGTTACAACGATTGAAATCATTCATTTTTATTAGTTAGAGTTCATTGAATATACCTAAAAATTGTAAATTTGTTTATTTACTTTTACCGATGTCATGTGACCGTCACCATGACAACTAGGCTGCGTTCAATTTTATTAGATGCACATTCGTATATGATGATCAAGCATTCTATTATTATCTCTGTTTTACTCATTGTATTTGTATGAGAATTGAGAAAGCAGGGAAACAAAAGTAACTTTTGTAGTCTCGCTCTTTTCAAGTTAGAGAGATGCTTCGAGATTGTAGTGTAGATTTTTAAACGAGAACACAGCCATTTCTTCACAAAGTGCTGCCAGTTTTTGTCTATTGAATTTAGCGCTTTTTTACAGCATAGTTTTACAGTTTTGGCGCTCAATAGATTTTTGATCTAGCAGCACTATCAGTGCTGCCAATTCTGGAGGATGTCGCCGATTTCCGGATAATGTGGGTACGTGCGGGAAGAGCGCGGGCAATGATTCAAAACGGGGATTTTCGGGGAATCGACTGTTTAACGAGTGCCAAGCAAGGAATGTGTAAATATGACTGTCGCCTCTCTGGTTACCTCGGCAGTTACCAATGTTGAGCAAATGCGTATTCCTTTCTCATTTGCACTCACTCAGTATCGCACAGTCATGCTTACCTCCTCTTTTAAATTTTTCCATTTTTATGAAATGACAGCTGCCAGTGTCCAAGGTGTGCCATCGCGATAACATCGAACTTTCGCGATTTGTGTCATAGATATTAATTAATTTATATTTTTGTGGTAGATAGATACCATTTGTTCGATTATGGCAACATACAGATCTCTACACCGCGCTGATCCGGGTATTCCCCATAGAGTTGTTAAATAACTTAATAATATTTTAAATTTTTGAACCTATTAAATTGGGATTTTTCTATTCAGTTTAATTTAAAAAAATGTTATTGTGATTCAAACTAAAAAATAAATACATTAGTAAAGGTGTTTTTGGTTATTTAGTCATTTATTTACAACAAAATAGATACAAATATAATCCTTAACCTAAAAACAAAAGAAAAACAACAACAATCATGTTTTGGGCTGCGTTCAGAACCTACACCCGTTGTGCACCCCGAGTGCAACTTTCGCACTAACGCCGTTCAGAGCCTCGGTGAAAAAACGCTCTTTGCAACTCGGTTGTCACAACTCAACCGTTCCGAACCTCTGACGGGTTGCAACTTTTAACCGTCTAATTCAATGGTTGAAAAACACTCTGACGTTTGGATTATCTGTGGTCACTTGACTTTTCGCTCGTTTTGAATTAAAAGTTTGTTTTCCAAATTATTTTTTGATCCGCTAACAAGGAAGACGAGTTTTTTATTGTATTTGGAAATGATAGAAGCCCTGGAAGCCCATTTTACCGTCAATGTCAAAATTTGAGGTTATAAAACAACCGTGATCGTTCCGTACCTTATTGCGAGTTGAAAAAACGCCCTGGCCGTTCCGAACCTTAGAGCGAGGTGAAAAAACAACTGCACAAAAACGTTCTGAACGCAGCCCAGTAAATGTGTTTTTTTTAGCCTTTGTTTTTAGGTACAGCAAGTCTTTACTTGGTAATCCGCGAGTTTCCAACTAGTCAAATTAACAACTCTTTATCAAACGTCAAAACGCGTGCTTTGTATGAAATATTGTACTAAAATTTGGAGAGTGACGTCATTGTTTTTCGTCGTCGTTTTGATACTTTTTATAGTTTATCCAGATATAAAAAATAGTATTCAAGCAACAGAATTACTGAAAATGTGAGTTTAGCGTTATTTTCAAACGGTTTATTTACTGAGCAGTTAAAACTAAAATATATTTTATGTAGTCAACTCCCCAATTTGTGCTCCAATCTAGTTCTAGCCTAGTCCTTTTTAGCTTCTTCAACTGCCCCATTACTAAAACTAAGGTGGCAACACAGATTGAAACGTCAGTTTCAGTTTCTAACGGTATCTCGCAAAAGTAGCCTGCTTGTATAAAAATCCCCGATTACATTAAAATAAAACAGTAAATTATCAACGAGACACTATCTTATCTTAGTACAATCAATAATGGACAAACGCTTTTGTGTTCAGTGTTGAAGCGGACGCGTTATCGTGTTTTATTTGTGCAAATAATTTACAACTACAATTTTTAATAAACCACACAGATTTTCAGTGAAAATGTCTTCGGCACAGCGTGAATCTACAGTTTCTGTGCCTTTGACGCCAATGAGGAGTCACTGGCGTACTATTTTTGATAAGGTTTGTGTTTTTAACTAAAGTTTTATAGTCGTAATTTTCTCATTTAACCAAAGTCCACAAAGTAACGTTTCATAAGACTTCGTTTTAAAATGAAAGTATGATTCACCGTAAGCCGCTTTTACACATTTTCATAACAATAGGATCGTAAATACTGATTGAAAATACAAACAATAAGTTTTCTTTCATTTCACTAACATATTATATTTTCTCAACTCCACTGAGAGTCTGTATTGTGCAGGCTTGTAGGTGCTGGCAATAGTGGCCATTAGTTTATAAAAAAATAAAAGAAATCTAAATGTTTGTGAATCACACATAAATGGATGAACGGATTTGGATGAAAGGACATCATTAGAGATCGGATAATCGGATCCATATTTACATAAAGTTGAGGTGTTGGCTATTATATTATGGAGGGCACTTTTATACAAAAAAAAAAATATTTTTGTATAATTTTAAGAAGTCACTTTCATATTATGTATCCGAGTAGTTATACCTTCCTGACATTCCGGGATTAAATTCATTAAAGGTCACGTTGCAGGGACTGACCCGAGCACACGTCTCGTGTGGTTTCACGCGTCGCGTTTTTGCCTGCCACGCGGCTCCTCAATCCTCAGTCTCTTCTTGTTCTTGTCCAAAAACAATCCCTGAGATTGGGATAGATTCTCCCATAAAATACTTGACACTGTCGGAAATGCAGTGCTAACGCACAAGCAAGAGTCCATTTAATTATAAATAAAAAAAAATCATTAAAAAAATTCTATTTTTAATTAAATAATTTTAAAAAGTTGCTTCCATAGTATGCATTCGATTAGTTATGCATTCCCACATTTTCCAGGCATCCCGATAAATATTCAAAAATAATAATTTTAAGTAAGCTTCTTCAATAACTTTATAGCTAAAAATGAAGTTTAGGTAAATATGCATCCGAATATCCGATCTCTAGACATAATCCATGTTTCACACATTTTTGGTCCAAATGTGAAAGTGCCGAACAGCAAAAAATTCTGTTATAACATTTTCGTCTAGGCATTTATTATTATGTCATGAAATAGTTGAGCTGTAAATTTTATTACATCAAAAATGTATAAAAAGTAGTGATGAAACTATTATGATTTCGGTTAATCGTAATCGGCGATTATCAGCATTTAACAATTAATCCAAATCATTGATTCTCATTGCAATTATTTAACGATTACCTATGAGTTATATTAGTATCGAACTACAGACCAATAAGCTTAATGTCCTGTTTATATAAAGTATTCGCATCCACACTCTTAAGTCGAATCACTAAAGTTGTAGATGAAATCCAACCACTCGAGCAAGCCGGCTTCATGAAGAACTTCTCCACTGCAGACCACATTCATACACTAAAAATGATAATTGAAAAATACAACGAATATGAAGCACCTCTATACATCGGTTTCGTCGATTACTCTAAAGCTTTTGATTCCATATCGCATGCTTCGATTTGGGAAGCTCTTGTTGACCAAGGAGTAAATGCTCACTACATAAATATAATAAAAGAAATATACAAGAAAAGTCAAGCGAGAGTAAGACTAGACTCCCCAGGACCAGCGTTTAACCTAGAAAGAGGCGTGAGGCAAGGTGACCCACTGTCACCGAAACTGTTCATTGCTGTCTTGGAGGAAATATTCAGATCTCTTCACTGGGACAAGTTAGGACTTAACATTTATGGCAGAAAATTAACACACCTGAGATTTGCAGACGACCTTGTCCTGCTATCAGAAAAGCCAGAGGAACTGCAATTTATGCTTACAACGTTAAACCTACAAAGTAAGATGGTCGGCCTGGAAATTAATCAAGAAAAGACAAAGATAATGACAAACAGCGAAGAGATATCAATGCTACTGGAGTCAACACCGTTGGAATATGTTAAAGATTATGTTTACTTGGGACACCTAATTGCATTTAACGATTGCATGGAAAAAGAAATCGATAGACGTGTAGCGAATACTTGGAGGAAATACTGGAGCCTGAAAGAAATATTCAAAAGAACTTTACCAACAAAAACAAAAACCAAAGCGATGGAGACCTGTCTAATACCATGCCTAACTTATGCCTGTCAGACTTGGGCACTAACTAAGAAATCACTCGCTGCAATAAAAACCTGTCAGAATAGCATGGAAAGAAGTTACATGGGCATAAGACTCAAAGACCGGGTAAGAATATCAGAGATAAGAGAAAAGGCAAAATCTAGGGATGTCATTAAAGAAGTCTTAAAATCCAAATGGAAATGGGCAGGACATATACAACGGGTAAAAGATGATCGCTGGACTAAAGTTACAACAAACTGGTACCCGCTATATAGAACTCGAAAACGTGGTAGACCCTGTAAAAGATGGAGCGACGATATAGCAAGCATTGCCGGCAAAACATGGAGCAGGCTAGCTAGAGATAGAGCCGAGTGGAGAAGATTGGAGGAGGCTTTTACCGCCGTAGGCGGTCCTTGCTAACGGGATGAAATTATAGAATAGATGTGAAAAACAAAACCAAATATAATTGTGTATAATTAATTGCAACTTTGAATAATGCATGCGGAATGATAATAAAACTATTTTAATTGTTAATTAATTGTTTATTGGAATATTATAATGTAAATGTATTTAGTAAGGAATGAATAAAAGCTTATCTTATCTTATCTTATCTTATGAGTTATATTGCAATTTTAAATTCAAATTTATCTGAATTATAATGGAATAAATAAATATCTAATAAATCAATCACAAGTTGTTACATCAAAAAACCATGTCAGATGCAGGACGGTGGTTTGATAAATCGGACACCAGGGCTTGCTGCCCACACGATAAGAAGAAGAAAAATTAGACGATTTTTTTTTTTACCTTTATCTAAATCTAAACTATTATAAAACTGTAACAGAAGTGTGTCTATACATTGAAGATATTTAAAAAAAAAGATTACGATATGACGAGAGACGTCCCTGATTCCAAATCACCAATTTTTGGAATTTTAGTCTGTCTGTTTGTTTGTGTGTTTTTTTGTTCAAGCATCACACAAAAACTACTGAACCGATTTTGATGAAACTTTTTTGTTTGATAGCTTATCTTATCTTATCTTGTTGTGGGGGCTGGCAAGCCAGCAACACTTCGACCCAGTGGGATCTTTTGTGTTAGCCCCAGTACTTTTTACTTTCTTCACCCTTCAAATACATGGTCAATGAAGGAGGCAATACCATTGAGGGTATTGCCTCCTTCATTGACCAATTGATAGCTTATGATCTGACTTAAAATCTAGTATATAATTTATGTGGACGAAGTCGCGGGTAAATGCTCATCTATATCTATACATATAATAAAATTCTAAACTTGCCGATGATGTACATTGAAGATATTCGCAAAAAAATTAATTGGGGGTGTTCAGGATACGTAGTGGAATATTACGACCATTTTTAGAATTTTTGTCTGTTTGTCTGTTTGTCTGTTTATCTGTTTATCTGTTTGTTTGTTCGCGCATCACTTGAAAACGACTGAACCGATTTGGATGGGGTTTTCACTAAAGTATAGGTCATGGCTTGGGTCAAATTATAGGCTATATTTCATCGCAATCGGTTTATTCAATCAAAAGTTATGAGTATTTAAAGAAAAAGTTGCGAGCGCCACTGAATTTAATGCACGCATAACTTGAAAATTACTGAACCGATTTGAATGATGTTTTCACAAAAAACATGGGACGTAGTTTGTATTAACATTTAGGCTTTATTTCATCGCAATCGGTTCATTCGATCTAAAGTTATGAGTATTTAAATACAAAGTCGCGGGACAACTGAATTTAATACACGCATTACTCAAAAACTTCTAAACCGATTTGAATAAGGTTTTCACAAAAGCGTGGACTAACATAATTATAGGCGTTATTTCATCGCAATCGGTTAATTCAATTAATAGTTATTAGTATTTAAACACAAAGTCGACCGCCACTGAATTTAATGCACAAAACCGATCTGAATGGGGTTCTGCTATGCAAAGACCAAGTCAAAAAATCCTTAAGGCTTACGGTTTAGGTAGTTAGTACCAATTCAGCATTAGAACTGAGGAGTTAGAACCCCAAATTCAATTAAAAACTATTTGCAAGATGCCAGCAATTGATAATTTTTAGGGTTCCGCGTAGTCAACAAGGAACCCTTATAGTTTCGCCATGTCCATCCGTCTGTCCGTCTGTCTGTTCGCAGCTTAGCTCATACATGCTTAGTACTAAAAAACTGTAATTTGGCATGGGTATACATACTAATCATACCGACAAAGTGGTAAAATAAATTCTTAAAAAATATTGTTTTTAGTGTACCTCCCCTACACGTGAAGTGGGGATGAAATCTTTTTTCTCTCTTATCGCATGGTGTGGTATCGTTGAATAGGTCGTTTAAAAATATTGTGGGCGTCGGAAAGCCATTAAATCGAATTAAAAGGTATCGAAACAATAAAAGTATTCAATTAGTAAGTAGTAGTAAGTATTTTTCGATTTAGGGGTCCGTTAGCGAAATATTAAACTTTCAAGCAAAAGTTTTTGTTAGAGTCAAGTGTCGCCCCCCCCCCACCCTCTCCCAGGTAAACGGTTGTGGTTGGAGATGTGAAAAAATTCAAGGCAATAGTATAACGGTACGGTAGTGTAAAACAAAAAGCACCCTTCTAAGTTCATAATCCATATACTGTAACGGGCAACTATACGGAACCCTACACTGCGCGTGGCCCGACACGCGTGGCCGGTTTTTTGACTACGAATTAGCATTGTTGGCATCAAGCAAAGACCAACCCCCGGGTTCTAATTTCTCAGTCCAGATCATTTGGAGGTAATGTCAACATAAACTATGTCTTGAGTACCTAACTGTGTGGTGAGCTATGTGTGCTTTGAGAATCTACAGCCAATAATTGTAAATTTGTAGGGTTAAGAAGAAACTTTGCCATGTGAGACACTTAGGTGAGACATGACGATGTTCTGACATATCGTTAGTGTAACTATTATTACCAATTCATACGGTTCTGATGATTTTAAATTAGTATTTAACCGGCTTTTTTCTTATTGCTGTCTCCCGTTTGCAATAGAGGGAAGTCGGATATTTATTTTTCCTACTCTTGACTTCTATCTTCTTTGATTAATTAATTGCGGGTTCCAAGACAGATTAGAGTCATCCCCCGGGCTCGCTGGACTTCATTGTCCAGTGTTGTGAATGGTGGCCGCTGTTGATCCTGGCTTACAGGAGTTACAGCGGCAGCGGTGAGAAAGTGTGGTGGGCCTATGCCTAGGGTTGCCAACCTTCGTGCACGGATTAGCGGGAAATTTGCAACCAAGATGCAGGACGTGGCTAAAAAAAGCGGGACCCAGCGGTCAAAGTATAAGAAGTCGAAAAAATAATAACACGAGTTAGAACCAATAAGGTAAATCAAAAACAAATTTAATGATTTTTGAGTCTTCAGTAAGTCCTTTAATCCTTTTTGTTTATACGTAGTAAAAGTTTAAAATTATGGGATACAGTTTTTGTACATTGAATTTTTATAAGGAGCTTTTGAATTGGAAACGAAAATAGATCAATTAGGCAAACTTTTTCTTTGATTTTACAATCAAAAAATTAATACCTACATCTTTTTCTCTTTTTATTTTAGTAATTTTAAACGCGTTTTTTATATTTTTTTTCGAATGATTAAGTAAATGATACATCTTTAGAACATTCCATTTCAAAATGATGGCATGATTAGAAAAGGAACTTATAGCTTTAAATCACTTCTTCTGAGTCAACTGAGTGCAGTCTACTTCTGCCCGAAAGGTAAGCCAGAAAACGGGACAATTGGCGTCTCGCAAACACCTTACGCGGGACGCATCCTCTAAGGGTCTAGAAACGGGACGTCCCGCCTCTAGCGGGACGGTTGGCAACCCTACCTATGCCCGAAAAAAAGTAAGTACCTACTTATCAAGCAATTTAGATGATGTTTTGAAAAACTTATAAAGAGATTCTACTTTATATCTTAATTTTATGGCAATAATTTATCCAACGAATTCCTTTTTCTTTATATCTTTCTTTTTTCATTTTCTTTCTTTTTATTTCTTTTTTCCTTATATTATTTCAGTGGTATGCGCGTACGAAGTCGCGGGCACAGCTAGTTACAAATAAAATTTATGTAAAAAAGTCCCTAAAAAATGTTTCTATCTACATGTCAGTCCCATCATACCTTATGCCTAGATTTTAATAAAAATCCTGAATATGATAGGAAGGATTCCTTGATACAAGTGCACTCTGTGCAGTCTTAAAAGTTTGCATGAAAAATAAAAGAAACGGTAAAGAATTTATTTGAGCAACATGACTCATAGTGTTATACTAATTATTAGTAACAGTGAAGATTAATAATAGGTATTACATTACAGCAATCATTCTGAACACCTCGAAACTGAATACAGTCATGATTTCCAGTAGCCGTTTGATGTTACATTTCATGTGTGACTCATCAATCAACCTTCCTATAAGCAATTTTCCAGTTGTCTAACTGTAGTATTGTGACTAAGACAATATCCTACCTCTCTGTAATCTATTTACCTTCAATTCATGACTCATGTCTTCATACAAATTCTGAAAGGATGCAATGAAGATACATTGCAAGTGTACAATCTATGACTTTTATAAAAGGTCTGAAGTGTGTGTACATTGAAATGAAAATACATATTTACAAAAAAAAAAGGTAATATTATGTTTGTAACGAGTGTGTGTTGCCAGTGATGTGATGACATATGAAACAGAGATGTGGTTGCTCACTCAAGGCCTCATAAAAAGGCTGAAAGTCACCCAAAGGGCAATGGAGAGGGCTATACTCGGAGTTTCCCTGCGAGATCGAATCAGAAATGAAGAGACCCGCAGAAGACTCATGACTGAATGTAAAATTTTAATATTAATATTTTCACGCCTAAAATGGCAGAATATGCTGGATTTTGAAGAATGTTATAACTATGTTTGTACCGTATTCTGGAAAATAAAGTATTCTATTCTATTCTAAGAAGTCAGAGTAGCTAACGTAGCCCAAAGAATTGCTAAGCTAAAGTGGTAGTGGGCGGGGCACATTGCTCGCAGAACCGATGGCCGATGGGGCCGAAAGTTCTCGAGTGGCGACGGCGTACCGGAAAGCGCAGCGTGGGTAGGCCCCCAACACGGTGGACCGACAACCTGGTTAAGGCGGCGGGAACCCGTTGGATGAGGGCAGCGCAGGACCGGTCGTTAGGCGATCCTCTGAGGAGGCCTGTGTCCAGCAGTGGATGTCCATCGGCTGATATGATGATGTTTCTGTGATCATCATATCCATTGTCTGAAATTCATTTTGAGTAGAATAGCTAAGAACTGCCAAAAAACACCGCGACGATTTGATACCAATTACATCGGATAGTTAGGTACACAATAAGAACCCTGTAGTAACATTCGTGGTTCAACAAATATTTGCGACACTATGTGGTCACCGCAGTTTGTTCAGTGACCTAACACAACTGTTATAATTATGATAACAAAAGGAAGTGCCTCATATCTATTGTTTTATCTTTATTGTTTTGAAACATGTCAGTCTAATGCATTAACTTATCAATTTTATCTGATTCGGCAAATAAGGAGTACGTAGCTAGGTAGGTTTATCTAAGCCGTGCTGTTTCATTCGGCTCGGCTTAGAATGAATCCCCCAATTTCTTTTCCCTTTTTATATGCTATAGTCATTGACTTACCAACTGCTGGACGTAGGGTCCGCGCAAAAAAGTGTCCGAACCAAAAGAGCAACAAAACGTAAAAAGAGAACCAATTACGCGACAGTCTTCGTTTGATCGGCCGACTACGCGCAAGGTTTCTTAGGGGCAGTTGTTCAGTAACATGGGTACAATCACCCCTTAATTAAAGTAATGCAACTGTTCACGTACTTAGGCTCGTGTAGTTTAGTCTCGGACACTTTTTTCGAGAATTTTGTGCTAGACCCGGCGTCCATAGTATTCTACGTCAATGATTATTATAGTCTATCGTCTGTAGCCTATAGAGGAGACTTGCTAAAACTCTGCACTCTTAAAATTATAGTATTATCAAAGGTTCTAACCTTGTTTGTTTGTTTGCTCGAGCATCATGCAAAAACTACTGGACTGATTTTGATGAAACATTTTACTTTTAAATGCTTATGATTATACTTAAGAACTAGCATATCTCGCTACGAAGACGTTAGCCGGAGCGGACGAAGTCGCAGGCAAAATCTAATAAATATATATTCATCATCATCACAGCCTATTGGATATGTGCGAAGTAGGTTTTGGGAACTGTCAAGTCGATCGCAGCGCACGGGGTGGCAGAAATTTGTACTTTTGCCGGACAAGCTGTGAAAATATGCTTGAATCTATGCAAAACCACACACTAACTAAACACGAAATCTCCAAAACTGTCAAGACTACAAACTTAAAATTTGGCATAAAAGTTTCTATTGGCATCTAGATGCTCACTTAAAAAAGGTTTGTCGTATTTCAACCCCCAAAGGTGTTAAAACTGAGGTAAAAGTTTGTATGGGAATTCCGATACAATTTAGGTTTTGCCCGTGGCTTCGTCCGCATATGCTCCCGTCATCGTACCGGGATAAAATATAAGCTAGTTTTTAAGACAATAATAAGCTATTAAATATAAATCAAAATCGGTCCAGTAGTTTTCGCAGAATCCTCGAACAAACACAGTCTTTATAGTACTATAATAGTGTAGATACCTAATTCACGGCTGTCCGACATAGTTCGTGCGCTACGCCGCGCTAGTGTGGCGCTAGTGTCGTGCACATTGCCAATACTATCTAGTAATAGATACTCTTTCTTATACTGTGCCAATACGTCCCACTCCAGGGCACAGGCTTGCCATAAATATATTGTTCTTATAAAAAAATTAACGCACCCTTTTCCAAAATTCCAGTACGACCGGGACAGAGATGGCCGAATATCATATGTGGAACTCAAAGAGATTATCCACTCTCGCGAGTACCAACATGAACTGCCTGAGAACGTCGTGGACAAGATAATGAACCTCGCCGACACCGACAACTCTGGCTACCTGGACTTCAACGAGTTCGTCGACATGGTCACCAATCCCGACCTAAAGGCGGTCTTCGGACATTTCGTGGCCAGATATGTCCATTCTATAATACCGCATCGGAATCCTATTGATACTACAGGTATGTTTAGGCGATGGATGGATTAGGATGAGAATTAGTAGTTGGGGATCTAAGCAAACGCGGATATCTGCATATCATGTTTCGAAAGGAATGAATGATGGTTACCTCAGATCGCACGAAAGTACTAGAACAATATTTCGGTACTCGGTTTCGGTATTTCGGGGTCGGAGCAGTATTTCGGGTCTGAAAAGTCTAATAAAAAGTCGAAAAGGCATTTCATCATTATCTTAGCCGACAGACGTCCACTGCTGGACATAGACCTCCCCCAAGGATCGCCATAACGACCGGTCCTGCGCTGCCCTCATCAAACGGGTTCCGGCCGCCTTCACCAGGTCGTCGGTCCATCTTGTGGGAGGTCTACCCAAGCATGTACTGTATGGTACGCGGTCGCCACTCGAGATCTCTTTTGCCTCATCGGCAATCTGTTCTGCAAGCAATGTGCCCAGCCTGTTGTCACTTTAGTTTCTCAATTCTTCGGGTTATGTCGGCTATTAGTTATTACGCTTTATTTATACTACAATAAAGTTCCAATCAATTTACTTATCAAGTAATCTAAAGGCTGAGCCACACAGAGTGCGGCTGCGGAACGGCTGCGGGCCAGGTGCGGGCCGGCAGTAGTTGTAAACTATGGAACTATATGGGAGGTGTCACACTGCGGCTACCGTTCCGCAGCTGGTCCGCAGCCGCGCCGGACTGCATCTAGTGTGACACCTCGCATATAATTCCATAGTTTACAAGTACTGCCGGCCCACAGCCGTTCCGCAGCCGCACTCTGTGTGGACCAGCCTTAATACTTGCGCTAGCACTTGTACCTAACGCAGATGTCCGCAATTAGATCACTGATTAGGTCCTTAATTACTTCGCATGCATTTAATAAATTACTTTTAGAAGTTTGAACCTTATTTCAGCAATAATAAAGTTTAAGATAATCCTGGTACTTATTTTAAACTTACAATCAATCTAACCAAGATTGTTGTTCAGAAAAACCATACAAAAAAATTCCTAGTTTTATGCTAAGTTCTTGTTTATTTATAAGTACCATGATATTGTCCTGTTGTTTACTGAAATAAATAGGTATAATTTTATTGCTATCATACTTATCTATTTACCTATATCAGTATTATTTTAGCAATACTTTTTGTAAGAGTGTATTAGTAATTATATTATTTACAACACGTTTTCCCTGTCTATGCAACACTCACATGCCTGAGTATGCTGTAACTTTGCCGTTTATAAGCATGCTAATTAACACAGCATATTGTACCTATTGTCTTGTATTGTAAATAAAGACTAATTTTGTTTGCTAGGAAGGTGGACGGGTTTCCGCTCCGTGTCGACTACCGAAGCCGGTACTTTTTATTTTTTTATTTATTTATGTTTCATTGTTCATGTTTCATTCATTTTTTTCCATTCAGTACGTTTTTCGTGATATATTGTGTATTTTTAAGTCAATGAATTACGTATTTTATTTATCTTATATGATATCGATAAATGCTGATCTACGATTATTCTATACTAACTATACCTACAGTTTAGTTTTAGATCTTCGTGTAGACAGAAGTATCTAAACAGATTATAACACTGATATTAATAATTTACTACCTACATAAATAACATTAGTTTTAGGAAGAAATAATTTTTAAGCACCACTACATTTGGGATAATTTTTTTTTTATCATTATTAGATTATTACTCATGATGTAATGTAGGCACTACTTGCGTTTTTGCACCAGTGCCAAAGCAATTGAGTTGGTATAAAAATATTTATTTATTAAGTACTTCAGTTCATTGGCTTAAAATATACTTGTTGTCTATTCATTTCTTTGTTTTTGCGTTAAATGTGACTAACTTTTAATTATTGTTGTCCACAAATAGATATTTAATCGGTATTATCTCTAGGTCTGTATCCGCTATACTCATTCTATAGGTCCATCCATCAATATTCGTATAAGTAGTTCTTTTTGTGAACTTTAACGTATACCATAAATATTCTTAATTGCACACCAAAAATACACAAGTTCAAAGTCATTTATTGCACCAGTTGTAATTAAATCAATGATTTTCGAAAAATTCCGTCTCCAAAAACCTTATATTATACTTCACACAGGTAAGTTTGTTTAACCATCAATTATTATGGAGACTACACAGCAACACTTCGACCCAATGATCATTTGTGTTGACCCCCAGATGTTTACTTTCCTTAACCATTCAAAAACATGGTTAATGAGGTACTTTTCAGGGAAAAAACCTGTAATCTCCTGGTTTTGGATAACCATCTATGTCTACAAAAACAGAGGGATCATTTTATAGTAACTCTCAAGAGCAAATTCACGTTATCATAGTTACCAAACACAAAACGTTTTATTGCTTTATTAATCCGATTGTGATTTACCTCACATTACGTGACTTTATGCATCTTTTGTCATACGAAACTGATTGTTTCCTCACCTTGAATTCCATTTACAAAACTAAGGGGCTTGTTAAAATATTATCTAGATTTTGGAGGCTAAAGTTCAATTTAGATTTCCAGATAAAGATCGATTATATCTTTTTCTTCTCTAGCGTGAAAAGCGTAAAAATAAATAGAAAAAAAGTTAAAAAAATAATAAAAAGCGCGCTCGCGTCTCCCACTTAAATTAAGGGCCGCCGTATACTTATAGGTAGAGGTGCTATGGTGGTGTACCTACAGTAGTACCAGGTTTATAAGTCTCAGTTGCCTATTTTAATAGCGCGCGAAATTATATTGTCCAATCAGGGTGTGCCATCGTCAATACCTTGCCGCTATTGGCTTATTATTTACGCGCCCTTTTCGCTGCTTTCCTACTTTGCACCCTTTGATTACTAAATAACTTCGGATTTTGACGGGGACTTGGGTCTGCTCTGCGCAAACGAAGATTGACGAGTGGAATTATTTCCCTGGTCGTACTGTACCCAAGCCCTCACGTTTTCTTTACTCCCTGTGGCACACTGCCGAAATATCGGCAGCCCAAATAATTATTTTCTGTTAAAACGTGTACCTAACCTTATAGGCCAGTCATTTTACGGAGTTTTGTTAGGCGGGGTAGGGAGTAATTTTAATTGGACTTTTAAACTGTAACCGGCACCATTTAGTGACAAAAATACAATCATTAAAAAAAATTGGTACGCAACATAGAAATCAAAATCGTGTGTCCCAGAAGGCTTTTACATTAATAATATTAATGCCAATGCACTCATTTGAATTAGATTTAACAATATACATTATTTTTGGGCAATGAAATAGGCTTTGAAATTTAAAAAATGAGGTATTTATTACGATGAATGTATTTTTCAAAACCTAAAACTTACCATCAGGTTTTTTAGAACGAGATAATATCTAAATTTTAAAATTGTAACTGTTGCTGACGCGTTTTTTTTTATTTTGGTACATTTTTAAGCTCAAATTGACGAATTATAGCGAAAAAAAAATGCAATTATTAATTAGTCCCGGCTCAACCCGTAAAATGACTGGGCTATTAATTTAGTTAGAATTAGACATTATTTTCATTTCTCAGTGACTCACTAGATATCATTACTTGCCTGACACAAGGTGTAACGACTTTACAAAGCCAACAAAGTAATTCCCTGAACTGATAAGTTTATTGATAATCAATTGATAATCTTTTCAATTATGTATGTAACTTTTTGTCAAGGTGCGTTTTATTTAGGTACTTATCACTATGCAATGTTTGGTTATCCATTTGGTTCCAGATATGTGCTCATTGATTCAAAAATGTTCGTTTACCCAACGATATGGAGCGATATTTTTATGCATTGATTATCACTAGGTGATTTATCAATGTCATATACGGCAGTATGGTTTTAAAGAAGTTGTCGCTTCGTATCAAGTGTCCGATCATTTTTCCCCTCCGGTTTTCGATTGAGAGGCAGAGTAAGACCTAGACAGAGCTATCTAGCCAAAGTGAAGGAAAAGGTTATAGTCGTGTCGTGTCAAGAACTCAAGAGACTACCGGAGAATAGACAGGATTGGCGAATACTCCACCGACAAGAGAACCCCCTTGCGCTTATAAAGAATAAGATAGAGGAGTCAGGTTTCTCTAATGCTGACTGTAAGCAGGATATTCTGGAATCCATAAATGTGCGCCCTAAACAAGATGCACTTTGCCATCTTGAATCTAATGAAACACAAAAAGGGAAACCGTTCAGAAGAGTTCGTAAATAAAACTGTATTGTCATTAATGTAGTATATAGAGGATAACGAGTAACGGGTATCTAGATAAAACATTGGATAAACCAGCGTTTTATCTGAACCTTGAGCGTAATCTAATGATTCACGCTTCCATAGCATAGTCGTGTTGTTTATTTAAATACGAGGGCTATATACTATTACATACTACTATTATTATGAGATGCTCGCTGCCGTAGTGTAAGCTTCTGTATTGAATACGACCACAGAAGTCAAGCCCTGTTCTGTCAGGTCAGTCTTTGGATGGGTGACCGTTTTAGTGGTTTGGTTTCGAGCGCCTAAGTGCTTCGAAAGCAGGAACTCGAACTCCCTATCGATTCTCAGTTCTTCGGCAGATTCAGCTTGCTTATTTTCATAGCCATGTCAGTCAACTACTTTAGTTCTGTTAGACCCAAGCCATACGGCGCGTTGCGGCACCGCACCGCAACGATTTCACCGCAGAGGATGGCGGTGTGGCTATCACTCGAAATACCTTCGAGACTGAAGCTGATTCTGAACATCCGATGGCCAGACAGCATCAAAAACAGAGGTTCTACTTCGCTGCGACATTGAGATTGAGGCCTACTTGATTAGACTCCAACTATACCTCGCGGCACGAAACTAGCGCTCGAATGAGTGTATTTAAACGAAAATAGTGCACACTGTCTTGTACATACGGTCAGCGCAATCAAGGTCGCTAGAGATTCGTGCCGCGACTCATACGATGGGTCATGCCCATCGAATTCTGAATGAGAGAACTGTGTCCCTGTGCCACCCGGTGGCAAAGCCGTAACACGTGTGACAAATACCACAGATTTTTGAATGTAGAACGGCACAGAGCGGTGCCGCTGTGGGCACCACACTGCGTCGCCGTCGTATGGCTTGGCATTTACTGTTTTTTTTATTTCTTATCCTATTTTATCCCACTGCTGGGGAAAGGCCTCCCCCTTTATCCTCCATGCATCCCTGTCCTGAGCCAGTTCCATCCACTCTTCGTCGAATGTATCCAGGTCGTCTCTCCACCTCTTTCGGGGTCGACCCTGACGGCGACGTCCATTCTCCGGAATCCAAGGTGTTAAGACTTTGGCCCATCTTTCCGGGTGCAATCGACAGACATGGCCGGCCCAATCCCACTTCAACTTGGCGGTTTTCTCACCGAGATCGGATATTTTCGTTTTTTGGCGTATTGTGGTGTTCCTAACGCGATCTGTCTGTTTGATCCCCAACATGCTACGTTCCACCCCCCTCTGGCAAACCTTGAGCTTGGATTTCAGTGATTCTGTCAAAGACCATGTTTGAGCACCATAGGTTAGGATAGGCAGGATACACATTTCGACGAGTCTGCGTTTGAGTGATAAAGGAAGGTCACCTTCATCAGCTCCTTCATGGACCAGTAACTCTTCCATTTACTGATTATTACATTTTTTTGCATAGGTTTTAAGAAGAACCGCAGAGTGCACCCGTGCACATTCTTAGTTCACGATAGTTTAACTAGAGAGACCTTTCTGCTACAAGGGGAACGAAAACTTCAACGATACGTGGGTAAAGTGATTTTTGTTTGACAGTAGATTAGGGGTTTATTTCAACAAGTATTTCGTTCTATTTCCATGTAGTTCAAAACTAAATCTTGCAAGTAGTTACGGAATTATTTAGTCAGTTCATTAAATGTTCATTTGTTTATTTTAGAATACAATTTTGTTCATGTAGGTCATAGATGTAGGTTCAAAATAAATACATGCACAAATTCACGATCGTAATCCATCTAGATTCTCAAAAACGTTGCTAACACTACAAACTACTAGCGTAGTGTGAGTTTATAGCGAGGTTCGCCTTTAGGATATTTGAAAGAAGGATGGAATAATGTGGCAAGGTAAATATTAATATTTACTATATTCAGTATATATGATATGTATGATTTATTATAGGCGCAAAAACATCAAAGTTTCCTACGTGACAAGATAACCATATTCCTCGAATTTTAATACCTATTTCATATGTTCGAATAATTTTACACTCCTCAAAGACACATTTATTTGTCGACGTATAACGTTATCTACGTCACGATGGGGTTGGCACAACCTTGAGCTTAAAGCCCTAATAATAATTGATTGAAAAAGCTATCTGATTGAAAAATATAAGCCCGAATAGGTAAATATGGCGGTTTAAGCCACTTTCTGACACTTTTACAGGGTTTAAAATAAATTACGTTACAGTATGCTTAAAAATGTGCTTCGGAACAACTTGGGACCAACATTAAATAGCGAAATTTGCAGTTCTATACCTTTAAGTCAGCCTTTGACAGTATATGTTACGAACTTGAATAGTAATTGGGATTGATAAAATCAAGAGAAGTTAAAAAAACATTTTGGGAATCCAAAAAGTTTTTATTTCTCGTCGACGTATTTTTCAAACAACCAAAGAGTTTTCATTACATCTAAGACAGAGATCTGGCAGCTATCTGTCAGAAAAAAATTACGTTAAGCCAAATACTTCAATTAAAAAGAAAAAATATTTCTTCCTTTTTAGTTTTTATGGCTTTTGATATTTTGTTTCCAAGACATCTTGCCAGTTCACATAAATAAATAAAAATTAAATCAATAAATAGTTTGTATTCCGAAATCCCAATAATCCTCTTACTTTGATCTTTTTATCTATTTTCCAAACAAAATTAATATATTTAATAATAAACAACGATTAACCATGGATTTACCTGCAATTTTCCTGGATCGCTGGTGTATGGTAAATTATATTTGTTTCAACTAATATAATTAATATTCATAGGATTGTCGTGTATTATCTGACACATGAATTAAATGAATGAACTGAATTAAATCCCTGAATTAAACAAAAAGCACTGCAGTGTCTGAGCAGTTTCTATCGAACAACAAAAATGTAATTCGCCATTTCAATATTGGTCCCATAGTCAAAGTTGTTCAGTTTGATGGTCTGAAGCAAAGCACGCCCTCAATCATGTAACGCATTTAAGTTTAAGTACACCCTTTATAACAATGACTTGTCAATGGGATACGGAGTCGTTACCGCCTGTGTAATAGACGTTAGCAAAAATATGTATCTTCTACTTAGGTGTTCAGAAGACAACAGATAAATATTTTGATGACTTTGAATCAGGGCTGGTTTAAAACAACAACCACAGAATTCACCAAAAGCTATTTAAAGAAATAAAATATTCAAAGTGATTATCAAATATATTTTTGATCGATTTCCGTTTTTTTTTTTGTGTTACATAAATTGCCTTTTGGGTAGGACAGTAAAAATTCCAAAATGTAATTAAAAAAAGATGACTTCGTTTTTTTGACTCTATCATCTCATCGGAAGTTGTTTCGTTGTAGAGAAGATGCGGCCAGAAACTCTACAACACACATCTTCTAAACAAAACAAAATACATTACAAAGTACGTCTACAACTACAAAATACACATACAACGATAAATAATTTTAATTATAGAAACAAAGATCCATGGCTAAATATTCAAATATTTTCACTTCGCGGGAATCGAACCCGTAACCCAGCAGTCAGGCCTAACAACTCAGCTATCAGACCATGTTACTTCATAGAAACATAGGTCATTGTCAGCGAGACGATGCGATGTGCATACAAGGAAAAATACACGAAATTATTCAATAAAACATAATGACTATCATTAAATTAGGAGTTGACAGAAGACGCAATGTCAGAGACCACCTATTTAAGGCTCATTTAATTTAACTGGACAATTTGGAGGTCATGATGAGACTTACAGATAGCTTGGATGTTTCTTTTTAGGGTTCCGTACCCAAAGGGTAAAAACGGGACCCTATTACTAAGCCTACGTTGTCCGTCCGTCCGTCCGTCCGTCCGTCTGTCCGTCCGTCCGTCCGTCTGTCCTACCTATTTAGGGCTGTAACTTTTGAACCGTAATAGCTAGATAGTTGAAATTTAATTTGCGGCGGATTTGTTAACAAATAATAAAAATGACAGAAAGTTAAAAATTAAGGGGGGTTTTCAACAAGAAACTAGTTTTTATCAACGTTTTTTCTTCATGCTCTATAGTAAAAACTGTAATACATACAAGCGTCAAACTTTGTGTGATTATAGAGCAAACTCTACAGAATAACAACAAATACTAAAAACCGGCCAAGTGTGAGTCGGTCTCGCGCTAAAGGTCCCGGACAAAAAAAAGTTTTTTTTTTAAGTTAATAATGTTGTGTTCTGTGGTGGTGTGGTACGGAACCCTCGGTGCGCGAGTAGCCCGACTCGCACTTGACCGGTTTTTTTTATTTTGATTATTGGGGTCAGATGACGACATTAAGTACATTTTGATTCTAGATTGTCTCGGGATGTCCTTGGAGATTAGTACATTGCATACATATTAACGATCGTGTCCCCTTTTGGGGTTATCAGAAACATTGCTACATTATCTATCAATTATAAATTAAATTTAATAAATTTAATAAATTTTTATTTCGTTCACAGAAATTAACATTTAACAATAATTAGTGATTGGAGTCTCCTTTTGAGCATGATAATGCTTGCGTGGGGAGGCTCCGCTCTTCCATATCCATACTAAAATTACAATGATATTTTGCATCTTAAGATTTTATACAATAATATAGAATAGTTTGACACAAAGTAAATTTATATTTTATTTTATTTAATTTATTTTATTTTATTTTATTTATATTATATTAACATCATATCCCTATCTAAATTGTTTTTATTTTATTTATACTAACATTATAATTTTAACTAATTTGAATTATGTGTGAGGGTGCGTGTGTGTGTTGTGTAGGCCTGTAGGGGTGTATTTGAGTGTGTGTGTTGGTGTGTATGTGGGGAGAGGGGGAGGGGGGGGGGGGGAGGGGTTGTACGTTTTATATAGCGCATTTTAAGAGGTTCTCCGTCTCTTCATAATTAAGGGTTTCAAGCCATCCACTTACTTGTTTTTTACATTCATAATATTGTTTAGCATATATATCTACTTCTTTATTTACTTTGTTATACAGATATGCCGATCGTTTGTTGTACTGCATACTAGCAAACACAGTCTTTGTTCCTTTTTAATGTGCAGTTGAAAGAAAGATAACGAAATATTTCAAGAATCGCGATATTTTAAGATATCAGGAGTGCGATTATTGAAACTCGTACATTGAACTCAGCAGTTGAAAATGTCAAAATTACTATGGAGATATGCATCTTTCTACTGCTGATTGGACTTTCAAAAATCGCTCTCCTGAAGTATGATTTTTGAAAGTGAAATCAGTAGTAGAAAGATGCATATCTCGATAGTAATATTGACATTTTCAACTGCCGAGTTCAACGTATGATTTTCAAAAATCGCAATCCTGTATCTGAATTAGAGGTGCATTCGGGGAAATGGACGAAACCGGGAACTGGACGTTCGGGTCTATAGTGAACGTTTGGGGAAAAAGACGTAACTGACCTGATCCTTCGAAATTATGAAACTAAGGGCCTGTTTCACCACTTCTTTAACAAGTTTAATAAGTTTTTGTTAGCTTGTCAGATAAGCTAACAAGAACTTATTAAAAAGTGGTGAAACAGTTCCCTAATTTCGGAGGATATTTAAAAAATGCTGCTAACGGGTGTGCCGATATACAGGGTGAAATTGATATCATTAGCATCCATTTAAACTAAGAGTCTACCCATCAAACTGAACAACTTTTGCTATAGGAGCAAACCGATAGGAACAAAAAAAAAATCTGCTGTTGCATACAAGTAGGCATTGGAATTTAGTATGGAAGAGCAGATTTATTTTTTACTCCCATAGTAAAAGTTGTTTAGTTTGTTGGGCTATTGGTTTAAAAGGATGTTAATGATATCAGTCAGTAATATCTGGCACGGAATATACAGGGTGTAACAAAACACCCTAGTAATACTTAAGGGGGTGCTTCAGACCATCAATCTGAACAACTTTCACTATGGAGCCAACGTCGAGAAAAAATATCTGACATCCCATACATTTGAGTCGAGACGGTACTGCAGTTTCGTATGAAAGAGCTGATTTTTTTTTCGCGATTTCGATGTTGGCTCCATAGTGAATGTTGTTCAGTTTAACGGTCTGAAGCACCCCCTTAAGTATTACTAGGGTGTTTTGTTACACCCTGTATAAAAAAGCATACACAAGTAAATTACCTCGCGTAATTTAGACAGACGTGTTCTTACTTAGAATGTCTCTGATTACCCTCTCGGCGAATATAGTCGTGAGCTGACTATGCTACGGTACTTACCCATTAGATTAATTCTCTGTGATCAACAGACCAAATGACATTAACCTGACGTCAGAATCCAATGGAATACACAATTCGTCACGCATCTATTCAATGCACAGTTGAACTGTACTCAATGAAGGGATTTAATCAGTGTCCAGTTTAGAACGCAGTCAGGTGCACGCGTTCATCGACTAACAACCGGACTATCGATTTAACACCTGTAATATTAGTTAAAAATTAAAAATAAACACTTTGTGTGAGAGACAAAACAGGGTGTTATAAGTCGGGGTAAAATATACCTTTTTACCCCAGCGTACCTTATTTTATAATGACGTATTCTAATGACGAAAGAATTAATGATTCCCACGCGTTACCAAGTAATTAAATGTTATTTTAATGGGACAATTTGATCAGTCAAACTTTGGCAGTTAAGAGTGAAACAGTGCAATGTGGTTCAGGAGTTGTAAACAGAGTGACGGTTATGAAAATTTGGATGAACGGACAGAAGTACCCGCTGTTTACAAATGCTCTAGACTGCTTGGATATGTCAAGCAGATCGTGCAGTATTTTGGTATGTTTTGGTTAAAGTTTGACTTAATAATGCTATGATTTAGAATAACAACCACCTTAATATACACTGTAAATAGTTGAATGTCCTTTACTAATTTTAGCTGTTATTTTCTAAAAGAAGATACCATTTTGAGTCGTAAGGTCGCCTTTAAGACCCTTAATTTTCTAGAATTGAAAATTTTAACGGGTTCTTACCGCGTTTTGGTATATTTGCGTTCCTGATACCTATCATAATTTTTTCTGCCTACATTATTTTTGGTGTGCTAATCAAAGAATTAGTTATGTTATAAAAGCGCTAATTATATCGCAGTATTAAAATACCACCTATATAAGTATGTCGTTAGGTCACCGTTTAAGTGATATTAAATCTTGAGCACCTCCATGTTTCTGATAGTACTTCAAGCCTTCCGTCCCGGAACTGGATAAAGAGATCTACTTATAGATCTCTTTATCCAGTTCTGGGACCAAAGGCTTCTGCCGCCCCGGCAGCAAGTTTACTAGTAACGTGTCTCTACCCAACAGCGTGTTGGAGTATGGCCCACTCTCTCTCAATATGTATGAGAGGAGTCCTGCCTACCCATGTATGATGAATATGGGGGATAGTTCTTTGAAACCATCTTTGTTTAAGTTGACATCCAATCGTCCTTGGATTCAGTATAAGATCATTTGCTATCATCAATCACTCGTAGAATTGTAGATAGTACAATCACTGCATGTTTTGTTTGTACAAGGTCATGGTTGTTTGATGTTTACTAATATAAGTATAGTTTAGGTTGGGATAAGTGCGTCAAAGGGGTAAGTTCGTTTACGTTTTAATAATTTGGTAACTGTTTTTAATATTGAAAGTAGTAATTTTCTTCCGACTGGAAAAAAAAACCTTTATTCTCAGTTTGTGACCTTTTCAATAACTTTATTTTCGTTTTTGAGATATTAAATGGTATAAAAACTTACCCCGCCTGACTTTAACTCTTACTAATTAGGAGTGCTATTTTTGAATCTCATTCGCTGAGTTCAGCAGTTGAAAATGTCAAAATTACTATGGAGACATGCATCTTTCTACTACTGAGTTAACTTTCAAAAATCATAGTTCAAGAGCGCGATTTTTGAAAATCAAATCAGCAGTAGAAAGATGCTTATCTCCATAGTAATTTTGACATTTTCAACAGCTGAACTCACCGAATGAGATTAAAAAATCGCATTCCTGGTCGATGTGAATATAGAGTTTCCATATTATCATTTTGTCTGCCCAGAAAGCAGGCACATCTCCCGCTTAACCATAACCACCAACACCCCCACCAATCCACCACACCACAAACCAAAACACCTTTTACTAATAAAATGTGTTATATAAATTATTTTGTTGAATCTCGCGGCTTATGCTTGGTTCACGAAACAAACCCTATTTCAAGCTACAAGCGAGTTCTTTGACTAGTTTTATTAATTACCAGCTAGGCTGTAAAGAAAACATAACATAGCACGTTATTCATTAGTATTTGTAAGGTGTAGTATACTACACCTTACAAATACTGAAAGTGAGCATAGCAACGACTATACACTTTAATAAAGTCGTGGGTAGCTGTAGCACGGAGTACTAGAATTACTACCGTAAGTTGTACCAATGTTTCTGACCACCCAAAGTCGTAATATGGTATTTAATTATCATCGTTAGTTTATATAGAAATGTGTAAATAAATAATTAGTAATCATGAAACACATTTTATTCGTAAGTAATTCCTATTTCATTTCGAGCTTGATCTATTTAATTACATTTTTAATTAACTTCTAATTATTGCCATTAAGTCATGACCACTTCATTATTTTGTGCTAACCTTTATTTATAGTGTTAATGAACAGCATGAATTTACTAACAATTTATTTTTTTCTCTTTTTTTTCCCGTTTCCTCCTATTGTTTTTTTGTGTTCACCTTGTTTGTAATCCTTTTCCTATACAAACAATAACATAAAAATATGAATTTAATTAAACTAAATAATAATTGACATTGAATAAAAAAAAATACGTATTTTCTGATTGGTCTAAATAAATACTAAAATAAATAAAAAATGTGTTAATAATAATGTTTTTAATTTTTTTATTATTTAACTCGGTATTTCGTAAAAAAATTGCTCTCGATTATCCTTTTAACGCTAATTTGCCCTTTTCATCTCAACTCTGACATCTTAATTGATTAATACGTCCTGCGACTATTCTGTCATCGTACATTCGCTTCTCGCGTGCTCTATAAACGTCTCTCTATCTATAAATAACTTTACCTTTGCGACAAAATTAAAAAATCATTTTTTTTTCTTTGATTGTCTCTTGATATGTCATGGTAAAACGTAAAAAAATATTTTCTGTTCTATAAAATATATAAATAACATAACAATTTTTTTTAATACTTTACATTTACAAAAAAAATCTTTGTTATTTTACTTGATAATGTCGTAATAAAACATTTAATACAATATTTTCTGTTCTATGCATATCGATATTTATTAAAAAAATATATTTGATAAAAAAAAATCCTCTTTAAATGTTTCAACAAACGCGATAAAATTAAAAAAAAAAATCTAAAACTCATTAATTCTAATAATTACAAACCATTAACTACTAAAACGTCTAACAAATAAACACCCCATCCAACCCAAACCACCAACACCAAATCCCAACTCCCACCCGAATTGTGTTACGTCAAAACAGCACACAGCAAAACTATCTTCACATATACAGACGGGACCTACGAGGAGGAATACAGCTGCTGGCCCCCAGCCATCTGCATGATCCTCATCTCCCTGGTGGAGATCGTTCTGTTCTGCTACGACGCCGCCCAGGGCAAGACCGACGCCACCGGACCTATCGCCCAGATCTTTATCTATAACCCTCACAAGAGGCAGGAGGCGTGGAGATTCTTGACTTATATGCTGGTACATGTTGGGTGAGTAATTTTTTTGTTTTATAACTTTTAGAGGAATTAGTACAAAATAATGAGCCTACGAACCAAGGCAGACATCTGAGAAATAGCTGATACTGGCATGTTTTAAAAACATAGTAAAATTTTTTATTTACTTATTATTTTTTTCCCGCGTCTGCCAACCGGATCCCGTCATCGTAGCGAGATAAAATATATACCAGTTTTTATGCTAAGATGTTTTTATAAGTCGATACGTTGCCCGCACTCCAAAATGGCAACAAAAAAGTAAGGTAATTGCCCGGCTTTTACATAGTTACCCGCCGTCTAGTGTACGGGCGTACAGTTCTATTGTAGAGGCTGTGGACGTGTATGCGGCTCTCGTATAGGACTGTACAGCCATGTGAAAAAGTGCTTCTCCAAAAACACTGATTAAATCATCTGCAACAGATGTAAAGGCCTATGATGATGATGATGAGTGTACGGGCTACACGTCACTTTATCGCGCCATTTTAAAGTGCAGTGATGTTAGCGTATGACGCGTCTATTTGTAAAACGTCATTGTTTTTATGTCTAATCTTTTTCATCCTTTTAGGTTTTTAAAGACGAAAAATTTCGTGAAAATTGAAACGAGCGCCTCCTTGGATTGCCTTGACTATTTGTAAACCCAACCAGCAACAAATTAATTACATACATACATATTCTCACGCCTGTCCCCCAGTGGGGTAGGCAGAAACACCGGAACGCCCCCTGACCTTTCCAAAGAGTCCTTTCATGCATGCTCGTCGGTTTTGGATAGACCTAACCTGGCCCTTTTTAAGCATATCACCAATTTGGTCCGTATATGTACGTCTAGGCCATCCCCTTCCAACATTTCCACTTACGCTTGCCTTATTAATTGTACTCGTCAATCTGCTCTCAACCATTCTCTCCATATGACCAAACCTTCTCAACATAACGACCCGGTTGGTGTAAGACGACCCGGTTGGTGTAATGGTTACCACGCCGGTCTGCCAAACCAGGGTCCTGGGTTCGAATCCCGGTTCGGTCATGGATGTTATATGTTCGTGCCGTTGTTGTATGGTTTCCATATTAAAACAAGCCTATAGTGCTTAACTTGGGATCATTACAATGTATGTGCCTGTGACAGTTATTTATTATTATTTATTATAACTTTCTCTATCCTTGTCACTACATCATCTTTCAGACCACATTCTTTAAATAAACTATTATTCAATTTGCCCCGCACATACCACACATCTCAATGAACAACAAAACTTAACCACACCTAAACATGATCCCTCTTTCAATTCCAGCGTAGTCCATCTGCTAGTGAACCTGCTAGTCCAACTATTCCTCGGAGTGCCCCTCGAGATGGTGCACCGCTGGTGGCGGGTGACCCTGGTCTACCTGGCCGGGGTCGCAGCCGGCTCCCTGGCCACCAGCCTGACTGATCCTAAAGTCTACCTCGCGGGAGCTTCAGGCGGAGTCTACGCGTTGATCGCTGCTCATATAGCTACTATTATTATGGTAAGAAGAGAGCTACGATGAAATCAATAAGCGCAAGAGCGAGCGGGCAATAGACCACCTCGCGCGCTCAGTTTGGATAGATGAAAATGGTCAACTAGTTGTCTAAGTACTTTGAAGCTCGATACTCATCTGACACTTACACACACTTAGAAGCTTGTGCATTGTAGGAATGAATGAATTTTGATAGTTCGATCCGAGACAGAAGTACGGACTGTAAAAAGTCATACTTTCTTCTTTCGACGATCTGTGTTTTCTCAAAACAACACGGCCAACGGCCTTAGATCATAGCAGAAAGAGACGCTTTTTACTCCCGAAGGAAAAAATTAGTTGGTCTTATTCTAAGATGGAACCACAAAACAATAAGTCAACTTTTATTCTGATAATTTCCAGAACTGGAAGGAGATGGAGTTCGCGATAATTCAGCTTCTAGTCTTCCTGTTGCTGGCTGCCGTGGACGTCGGCACGGCCGTGTACGACAGGTACTTCAGGCAGCTGCAGCAGAACATCGGCTACGTCGCGCATTTAGCAGGCGCAGTCGCTGGTAAGTTTGTGGTCATTTCAAAATTTTCAAACACCATACTCTTCTTTCATTTATTTACTCTTGTGTGAGTCGAGGTGTTTGTCCAATGGGTAGGATGGGATGTGACGCGCATTAATTAAAATCTCGCTCCGTTGAGACTTTATGTAAGTGCCGGGACATACCTGCCGAAATTACGTGGTCTTCTTTGGGGACTATTAAATTTGACTTGATAAAACGCGGCGACACAATGGCAAGTCTAATCAGAGGATCGAGTTTTTTTTTGAGGGCTGAATCAAAAACCATTTCGAGATGAAATTTTATAATCAAAACAATATTTTCTACGATTATAAGATAAAAGGATTACAGGATACAATAATGTCGTTTACTATTAAAATTCACGGTAAAAAAGTGTGTTTCTTAAAATTATGTCTACTATCCGTAAAAAATATGAAATGAATACCAAAAAAAACTTGACATACCGAATTGGTTTAACAGAAAGAGAAAAAAAAATTCACAGAAAACTATTTGCAGTTAGTTAAGACATGCAGTTTTAATCAATGGAATGGTTATAAAGGTTTTTTTTTTATCTCATTCCAGGTCTTCTAGTCGGCATTGGTGTTCTTCGTAACCTCGAGAAGAGGAAATGGGAGAAAAGATTATGGTGGGGAGCAGTAACTTTATATTTCACCCTTATGTTAGCCGGAATCATGGCAAACGTCTTCTGGACCGAACGGTTTGTGCTGAAGCATTAGGGACCTTGTGAAGTGGTGTTAAAGACAGTTTTATAATGGAGCTGAACTTTTTGTGGCAGTGAGATATCAGTTGGGTGTTCATTGATAGTGACATCATAATAATATGTCAAGACAGTTCTCATAATGAAAATTTACTATTGTTAATTTTTAGAACAAATCTAGCAATTGAGAGAGATTTTCAAAGGACGAATGTAGGCACATTGTCTTATTCGCAAATGGTCCAATTAGTTAAAGACCACGTACGCAAATGGTCCTAGGAAAACGTCAAATTATCGAAAAGTCAAATTCTCAAAAGGTCACAAATGCATCGTGAAGGGTTTTGTGAAATTGCCTGAGGGCTCCCTTAGAGGGCTCTGTGTTTGTGCACTGCCCATACAGCCATACACGGTGTATTTACGAAATTGCCTGAGGGGTCCAAGCTCTCATGGTGAATTTGCGAAATTGCCTGAGGTGTCCTCCGCATGTTATAAACTCTATATTGTGCTCTCATATCGTAACTTCAGTATAGTAAATGTTTAGGATCAATGTTGGCAAACTATGAATATACCTAAGTGCCTAATGTGTAAGTGTTTGTTTAATTATTTATTTTTGTTTGTTATATGGGTGCGGCTGTGTATATAGAAACCTTATGTTCTTAGAGATAAGATTTATTTTAAACGACAAGCGATATTAGGTACATTATAGGCAAAAATATGCTTTACTATCTAACTTATGGTGCTCTAACTTTGTCATTAAAGAAAGTTCAAAAGTCAAAACTTTTGTCAAAGAGCTATAAAGGAGCGCAGTATAGGTACTAGGTGTAAAACAGACTTACCGTAACATACCATGCTGCGCTCCAAAAACCAAATAGCTGACGTAGGGGAAAAGTCAGCAAAATCAGGCTTGTCTCACTCCACAGCTCAGGTATGCTTGGCGGCCGATCCCCACCGAGGAGTGAATGGCAATAGGTTAGGTATGCTCGTGTCTCAAAGTTCATACTGAACAACAGCAGGAGCCCACACCCTTGTTGTCAGACTATAGAAGGTTTTGATTGAACTAAACGCACGATGGAAAATTTACGCACAATTAATGATGTTAGAATTAAATATAAGTAATTTATTCAATTTTATCCATGTTTTGCTGTTACAAATCAAAGATTGAATATTGAGTATCGGACGTTACATCACGTCTCTTATAGAAGAGATCGTAGAGGGAAAAAAAATAGAGGTTTTGTCCTATTCACTATGAGATGCATATACCAAAACACATTTTAAAAAAGTGATTTCGTAGCGGGATGCCTACTATCGCACTTAGCCTATTTATTGAATATTTTCATAGAACCTGTAGCGCAAAGACTACATTATTATAAAAGGGGTTAGAAATGCAAAGTAGCGCTTTTGCTTCGGAGACGACTGTCGCCACTTGTCTTCCCACTCACACTGGGCTGCGTTCAGAACCTATACACCCCCTATGTGCACCCAGAGTGCACCCCGAGCGCAACTTTTCGCACTAAACGCCGTTTAGAGCCTCGGTGAAAGACGTTCTACTATAGAGCGAGTTGAAAAAACAACTGCACAAAAAAGTCGTGAACGCAGCCCTGCTAAAACTACTCATGCCCTCTCGCTCGCACCACGCCGCATGCCTTATGGTGTTATGCAAATCATTGCGTAATCGTGTGGCACGCGTTCCACGCCTACTTTTCACTTCTAACCCCTCTTATAATGTTCTGTGGTTAAGAGCACTGGGCTCTTGACACGGAGGTTGTGTGTTCGATTCCGACGGGGGACACCTAGTATATGTCACTTTGTGCGATTTTCCCCAGTTAGCTAATGATACAAATATACAATACGAGCTTTTACCCGCGACTTCGTCCGCATAAATTATATACCAGATTTTAAGTCAGATGATAAGCTATCAAACAAAAAAAGTTACATCAAAATCGGTTCAGTGGTTTTTGCGTGATACTCGAACAAACAAACACCCAAACAAACACCCAAACAAACAAACAAACAAACAAACAGACAGACAAAAAATCCAAAAATTGGTGATTTGGAATCAGGGACATCTAAAAATCATATCGTAATCTTTTTTTTGTAAATATCTTTAATGTACAGACACACTTCTGTTACAGTTTTATAATAGTTTAGATTTTGTATATAAAGTGAACATTGCTACAAACTCTTTTTGTTAGTTATAGCGAAGTTTCTGTCCATCCCAAAGTGAAAAGTCGTGAGCTTATGTATGTATTGTTTATAAATGCATGGAATGTATTATAATAAGTGTTATTCCCGCCTTTACCGTCCTTGTAAAGATGCCATAGTATTTTCGACTTAATTCTTAGAGTAATTAAGAATGTATCTTGTCTGTATCGTGCCTTACTCTAAAATCTTAGTGTTCAAGTATACAATTTTTGTAGTTTTTTTGTATTTTTTGTACATTATTGTATAGCTCTTTACAGCTATCGATTTACTTTTGGTATTTTAGCGCGAATATTCACAAATTAATGTCATTAAAGCCTGACCAGAATTTTTTTAACAAAAAATTTAAACCGCCTTAAAAAACTAAAAAGTTAAAAAATAATATTAATCAAGCCAAGCCGGTACGATTCGCAACAGGGCTTGCATTAGTTCTTTGGCTTGGCTTGACAGCGACTTCGATAAATCAAATTAATGTTCTTATATGCGAACGAAAAGTCGTTGGCTGCAATTTTTTTTTTTTAACTTTTTAAAAATTTTAAAATTTTTCGAAAAAAATACGGTCGAATCGAGAAACCTCCTCCTTTTTTGAAGTCGGTTAAAAATAAAAACCTCGCCATGTTTCGGAAAATCATTGGAACTATTTTTTGTTCTTGAAACATTGTCATAAAAGGTAATAGTCGATTGTAGCGCCCCCAATGATGGTTTTTTATTTGTCTGGTCAGGCTTTACTTATTATTTCTTCGACACCCCAAGGCGACAGTGAGGAGTGCATCAAAATCCTGCGGCCGTAGCTTGGCAGCGCGATATAGCGCTATCGTACCTTAGCTCTCTTTCTATTTACGCGCGAACGAACGTGATGAACGTCACCTATCTTCCGCTATTTTTGTTTAATCAACGCTTATAGCGCATTATGCTACGGCCACTGTAGTTCTCTAAACATGAGAAGAGTATTAATACCTTGTGGTCCGAGATCCGACCGTAAAATTATGCACCTATTCCTTAGGCGAACGAAATGTAATTCTAGTGTATGTTTATACAGGGGTTAATTCAACGCCGCCAAGTTGCCTAAAAAAATCTTGCCGCAAGTGCCTTTTCCATTATAATTTTTGGTATAACTTTTTCCACGTGTTTGTTAGGGACGTGAATGAGGTGCCATCGGAAGGAGACTGGTCTAAAGTACTTTAAAAACTAGGGTTGCCACCTTTCAATCTGCCGCAACTATAGGGTTACCAGGTCCAAATATGACATTTTTTAATCTGGCAACCCTAGTCTTGCGGCAGATTGAGAGGTGGCAACCCTAGTTTTTAAAGTACTTTAGACCAGTCTCCTTCCGATGGCACCTCATTCACTTCCCTAACAAACACGTGGAAAAAGTTATACCAAAAATTATAATGGAAAAGGCACTTGCGGCAAGATTTTTTTAGGCAACTTGGCGGCGTTGAATTAACCCCTGTATAAACATACACTAGAATTACATTTCGTTCGCCTAAGGAATAGGTGCATAATTTTACGGTCGGATCTCCGTCTATAGATAATTATGTATGATTATGTAATTACAGTACTGATGGTGTGATAATGTTCATCGATTATCTTCTTATTTCGAGACAGAAATATGATTTCAAGCAAGTGCGAGCGTGACAGTGGTAATCGACGCGCATTGTCACAGTAAAAGAAAGAGTACGTATCAACATAATTATAGGACAGCACGTCTAGTATGATTTATCTACACGCGCGCGACGTGTCTTCGCTGCATAGAAAATAAACTGCGCTTTTCGTAGAGCGAAAGCCGCGCTTGGTGCGACATGTAGTATGGAAAAACGGCAAGTCGCGCGCAAGTAGAGAAATCATGCTAGACGTGTAGACCTCCACCAATTTTGTGCTGTGTACTCTTTCAAAATACTCGAGCCGATTGTTACCTCACTTTTTATGAGATTAAAATTATTGTTTCACTTTTAGAAAATTACACTAAAATCGAAATTTTTAAATAAATAATCGATCATGATTCTGTGATATATATACTATGGAGCTTCGAACACCAAAGTGCGGCTCGATTTTGTTTGTACCATTTAAATATGGACGAGTTACGCGTGTAATTCTACTAAAAAACTTTTCTGCCACTTTTTGCGGGGAACGAGGTAGCATGAAATACGCAACTTTGAATTTTATTCCGTTATTTTAGAGTCTAATTTTGAATGTCAAAATTCATGACAAATAGTCTCGTGTAAACCCCAAACAAGACTAGTTGTTCCGCAATCATGGGTTCTCTCATTTAGTGATAAGGTATAAAATTGTATGCACATGATGATCATTTGATCTTGTACCTTGACAGAGGCAGAGCTAACGTAAGACAGGTCCCTATTTAAATGGTCTAAGTATTTGAATGATATGGAGCAACGCAATAGCTATCTTTCTCGCTCTAGCTAATACAATAATATTTCTGAGCGACAGTAAGGGATAGACTTACGAGGAACTCCATTTGTGTTCCTTCATATTAAATTGTAAGCGTAGCACATTACGTTGGATTTAAACGTTTGTATGATAACTAATTTGTTACGGAAGGGGTCTAGTTTCTACTAGAAGTATTTTAGCTGAATTTAGTGTTAAGTTAATGTTCTGAACAGTGTGAACATGCACAATAAAATTGTATTATGTTATGAATTATGATTAATGGGTATTGAAAATGAATTGAAATAAATGCCATAATTATACCTTGTGAATAAAGTGTTTTATTCGAGCATTCTCCTGATATTATTAGCGCGATGGTTTGGTTTATTTTGTTTGATATAATGAGGATATACAGGGTGGCCGGGGAGTTGACGTTCAAACGAAAAATTTAGGTCCGGTAATTCGTGGGGTATCCGAATCACCCCCATGTATGTTCCGCGATTTTTTATAGTTTTCGAGTTATGATGATTTTTCCGATTTTTTGAGGAAACTCGACATGACCGGCTTAACAACTTCTAAAAAAAAAAGTGTAAGACTTTTTAGAGATTCTTTTTTTGCAACTTAATCTTCATAAATTGTGCCTTTATTCATAACATCATCAGCATCGTAACTTTGATAAAAGTTTTGAAAATATTGGTCTAAAGTTAAAAATTTGCGATCCGTGAATTATGACTAAATTTTCAACTTTAAATTAAAACTCTAAACAGGTGACCTTATGATTTTTTAACCAATCCAAAAAATGCGCCCAACTCTCAGCTTTCATAATCATAATAAAAAGTAGTACTTAAGAGGGCTAATTTGGCTAGAATTGATCTTCAAAGACAACAAGGCGGAAAACTCTTAAAATTTTTTTTTTTTTTTTGCCATTATTACCACGCCTAAGGCTAAATAATGATTAAAGAATGCTGGAAACCGAAACGGCGACGGGTTATGACGGACTCTTACCGGCTAAAACCCCACCGTTTTCCACCTCATCCCATATTGCCGTAGAGCCTGAGGGCCCGTGAGGAATCTTCCACACTCTACGGCGCAGCGACCGACCTTACCAGGTCTCATCTCTGTTGGCCTTGACAAGCCTACAGGCCTTTAGGTGGTGCGTGGGAACACGCACACAACCACCTCGAGTCCTTATGATCGGACGCCGGACCCCCCAGCCCGACGCCCAGAGACTCAAAAATTACGGGGGAGGCAGACCGCGAGCAAACGCAGCCCGTCTGCGCCCCGTGCGTCTTTGGCGGATCGGGAGTTCAGAAGTCGACTCCCTCTCCCTCTCCGCCGTCTCCTTCTGGAGCATTACTGCCTCACAGAAGGAGAGAACCGCGCGCCAAGACGCCTCACTGTCGACCATAGCGCGAACCATGGCCGGCAGCGAGAGGTCTGAAACTACCTGGGAGAGCTCACTGCGCTCTCCCGCCCTCGCAGGGCACTCCTGCAGCACGTGCTGCGCCGTCTCGTCGAGACAGCCGTCGCAGTGGTGGCACCCGGCTGTCGGCTCCCTCCTCCTAGGTTAGGTTAGGTTATCTACTTTTTACTTAAAACTTTCCTTATTCCACCAACACGATAGGTTTCCAGCATTCTTTAATCATTATTGATGAGACCTGGTAAGGTCGGTCGCTGCGCCGTAGAGTGTGGAAGATTCCTCACGGGCCCTCAGGCTCTACGGCAATATGCGATGAGGTGGAACACGGTGGGGTTTTAGCCGGTAAGAGTCCGGCATAACCCGTCGCCGTTTCGGTTTCCAGCATTCTTTAATCATTATTTAGCCTTAGGCGTGGTAGTTACGGCAAAAAAAAAAAATTTTAAATTTAAGCATTTTCCGCCTTGTTGTCTTTGAAGATCAATTCTAGCCAAAGTAGCCCTCTTAAGTGCTACTTTTTATTTATGATTATGAAAGCTGAGAGTTGGGCGCATTTTCGGGATTGTCAAAAAAATCATAAGGTCACCTGTTTAGAGATTTAATTTAAAGTTGAAAATTTAGTCATAATTCACGGATCGCAAATTTTTAACTTTAGATCAATATTTTCATAACTTTTATCAAAGTTACGATGCTGATGATGTTATGAATAAAGGCACAATTCATGAAGATTAAGTTGCAAAAAAAGAATCTCTAAAAAGTCTTACACTTTTTTTTTTAGAAGTTGTTCAAGACGGTCATGTCGAGTTTCCTCAAAAAATCGGAAAAATCATCATAACTCGAAAACTATAAAAAATCGCGGAACATACATGGGGGTGATTCGGATACCCCACGACATACCGGACCTAAATTTTACGTTTGAACGTCAACTCCCCGGCCACCCTGTATAGCACATTTATAATATATCCGAACATAAAAAGTCGATTGTCGATTCTACATTGTATTAAAATATACGCTTCGTGTATCCGAACATTGGTTACGTCACCATGACAGTAAACTTTTAGTGCTGCCATTTTAGTGAAGTTGCAAATATTGAAGGTAATTTTAAATTTTTGACGAAGATAGTTTGTTCAGTCATTAAAAAAGATTATGTTAATGTGTTGAAGGATGTCCACTTTTTACCTGTCAAATAATTTAACAACTATTAATATAACTTTTGTTCCTCATTATCAAACTAAAATTTAAATAAATTGCTGATGTAACTGGAATCAACCTATAGGTTTTCTTTGTCAATATTAACTGTATACTTCAACCTTTGAGCATTATACTACTTCAACCAAATACAAAATAATTTGACAGGTAAACGAATGTATGCGAAGTGGTCGTTCTTCAAAAACTGGTAAAGTTCGTTTTGCTATGGCAACATCTTCATTGTCTAGCTGTCAAACAGCTGTCGTGTCGTCGTGTGTTCATCGTTGACTCATTATCGTTTCTCTTATCAATTTTATATCATTTCTCGGCTTATTCCCGTACAATGTTGACATCGATAAACACGCGAAGTGTTTACAAACCACATTAAATCAAAACGGGACTGCTAAAACCCGCCAAAATCTAACAAAAAGTGAAACACTCGCACGATGACTTCATATCGGTACACGTTTATTTTAGTGCTATTTTCTCTATTTATTAACAAGTGCGTGCCGCGATCTATAGAGGAGGATGACGAGTCGTTCCTTTCTAATGCAAAATACCGAAAATACGATGATTTAGTGAAGTTATTTGGTGATTTAGAGAGGTCGTACCCGGATCTGGCGAAAGTACATTCAATCGGGAAGTCAGTCGAAGGCCGCGATCTGTTGGTGCTCCAGATTACTCAGGATGTGAAGAAAGCTCATGCAGGTCGTCCGGCGTTCAAGTACGTGGCGAATATGCACGGAGACGAGGCTATAGGGAGAGAACTTGTGATATACTTGGCGCAATATTTCTTGCTGAATTACGGGAAGGACGAGAGGGTGACAAAGCTTGTGAATGGAACGGATATTTATTTGATGCCGTCGCTGAATCCTGACGGGTTTGAGCACAGTCAGGTTAGTGTAACGTTATCTAGTAATAGATAATCTTTCTTATACTGTGGTAATGTTTAAATTGTAGATTAACACCTTAGATAAGTTATATGTCAAGATTGACAGTCGAAGCTACGAATGTGTAGAAAAAAATTGCAAGCAGTACTGGCCTCAACCATATCCACCACACAGACATAATTTGTATGACGCCTCACGCACACCAACCTAAGAAAGTTGGCCCCTTTTGTTTTATACAGTAGAAGTGTGAGGCTCATTCTATACATATACTTTTTCTAAGATTAACAATCATGCATTTATTTATGTATGATTGTAATATAAAAATTAAGTATAATATGTTTGGTGCCGGGCATGGACCGACGGGCATATATGAAGAGATGTATGGATGTGCATGAGGCAAAAGAGGTATGTAAGGATCGTAGTAAGTGGCGCGCCCTGGTCTCTGCCTACCCCACTGGGAAAGAGGTGTGACGTTATAGATAGATAGATATAATATGTTTTCATGAGGAAAAAAGTGAAGTTTAGGTAAATATGCATCCGATTATCCGATCTCTATTCATCATGCATAAAAACATAAAAATACATCTACCTTCTTGATAATTTCAAAACAAAGTAAAGTTTTCCTCATAATAATGTGACAAGGAAAATGTTAGAATAAATATAAAACAGGTTTTTACAAAGATTGCTTATTGAAATATTTCATTGATCATCATAATATGATAATCATAAGTTAGGTGCTTTATAATTATGTATTTTGTTGATTTGAAAGTTGGATCTAATAATGATACAGACCAGAGTACAATTTGTAGTTTTTTTTGTACTATAGGTGTTGACATCAATAAACGTACAAATTGTTTACAATTTTTTTTTTAATCTTTAAATTATTGGACTCTTGCTTGTGCGTTAGCACTGCATTTCCGCCAGTGTCAATTAGTTTATTGGGAGAATCTATCAAAATCTCAGGGATTGTTTTTGGACAAGAACAAGAAGAGATTGAGGAATGCGGAGCCTCGTGGCAGGCAAAAACGCGACGCGCGAAACCACGCGAGACGTGTGCTCGGGTCAGTTCCTACAACGTGACTCCTTTACAAATCTTATTAAATAAAATGGTATTGGCATAACCCACCAAATTTGACAAAAAGTACATATAGGGTCCTTCTTAATATGCTGACACTTTTTTAAGGGGATGATCAGACCGTCAAACTGAACAACTTTCTCTATGGCACCAACATCAAAATTGCAAAAAAAATCAACTCTTCCATACAAAACTGCAAACCTACTCGAGCCAAATGTATGGAACAGCAGATTTTATTTCGCAATTTCCATGTTGGTCCCATAGAGAAAGTTATTCAGTTTGATGGTCTGATTATTCCCTTAAAAAAATGTCAGCATATTAAGAAAGACCCCATATTTTCAATGAAATCGATGGTGTACTAACACCGCCAGAATCTAAACTATTATAAAACTGTAACAGAAGTGTGTCTGTACATTGAAGATATTTACAAAAAAAAGATTACGATATGATTTTTAGAAGTCCCTGATTCCAAATCACCAATTTTTGGATTTTTTGTCTGTCTGTTTGTTTGTTTGGGTGTTTGTTTGTTCGAGTATCACGCAAAAACCACTGAACCGATTTTGATGAAACTTTTTTTGTTTGATAGCTTATCATCTGACTTAAAATCTGGTATATAATTTATGCGGACGAAGTCGCGGGTAAAAGCTCGTGTGATATAAACACATAATTTCAGACTTAAGGGGCCCATTCACATTAGTCCGTCTTGCAGTCCTACACCAATATCGGATCATGAATGGAATTGTAGTCCTTCATGGTGTCCGACGACCTTGAGCAAAATGTATGAGAAGTCCTACTTTTAGGATAGTGTGTGGGCTCATAGTCCTGCATGGAGGACTACTGTGAATGGGCCCCTTTAGGAGGTAGGTGCTCAGCAACTCAGCAGCCCTGGTGTTAGAGTTTTTTCAGACTGCCTTACGGCCTCTAATGTGGTTATTATGTAACGACTACTACCACCAGAGATAGTAGCCGGGACCAACGGCTTAACGTGCCATCCGAAGCACGGAATCATTTTTCTTTTCAGACAATCAGGTGATTCAGCCTGCAATGTCCTAACCAACTGGGGAAAAATGCACAAAGTGACATATCACTTAGGTGTCCCCCGTGGGAATCGAACCCACAACCTCCGTGTCGAGAGCCAAAGGTCTTAATCATTAGACCACGGAGGCAGTCAGAGAGATAAAAGATCTTTGAGAGGGACTGACATCAACATACTTAGAACATACTAATAGTTAGGGCTGGGTATAGTTTATCATGTTGCCAGCTGACCTATGATCTCAAGCCAGTACTTGATAAGAAAACTGCACTTAATGCAAAACATGTTTACTTTATACTTTCTGCATAGTTATAACCACATTAATAAATAAAATGTCCCTACAGAACGAACGCTTCACACATGTGGCCACCGTCAATGCGCAATGTCAAAAAATGTGCGCGTAAGAGCCCGGTTACACGTTCAGTATTTCGTCGTTCTGGTCCATCAGTCTGGTCATGTTTATTTGATTTGAAGGGAAACTGATATACTGAAGCACCATGTTAGTCGGGTCAATCTCGAGTCAGTTTCCCTTCAAATCATATATACATGACCAGACTGATGGACCAGACTGATGAAATACTGACCGTGTAACCTCCCTCTTAGGCATATAGCATACAGAAGGAGTCGAGGCGGCGTCGAGGCGCAGGTGCGCGCCTTAAAGACCTTGACAAACGATCGGTAATTGTATATCATACCAATCGGAGCGGCGCGCCTCTCGGATTCTTGGTATACAATACAATTATGGACCATATGTCAAGGTCGCAAGGCGCGCCCGCTGCTCGACGCCGCCTCGACTCCTTCTGTATGCTATACGCTTTAGAAGACATACAAACATGTTCGCCCTACATACCCTCACTGAGTGCGTGCACCTGTTCATACGTCTCTTACACTAAGCTATGTGTGAGTGCACCGACAGCGGCCGCTTGGATGAAGCCCATTCTGTAATTATTTATGCGGTTATAATGCATTTAGCATCTTTACTAGCATCGTAGCAGCAGAGCCGTGTGGTTTTGGCCTAAAATGAAACACCTCATTTAATATCGGTATCATACGAGGCTACTAAGGTATAATGTTTCTACTGCAGTATTTTTGTGGGCATATATAACTAGGTATATCACCAAAAATTACTTGATATTTACTATCACCATTGATACATTATTCTGTCCTGAAACATTTGATATTTTATACAACAGCGTGCTTACAAAAATTGTTGGTAGGTGTAGCAAAGCATCTGACTATTCTGTAAGGGATTGGTCGCAAGCATTTGTTCATAATATATTAATTACACTACACAATGCATTGAATCTGTAACTCTGAGGTACTTACTTCATTGTGACACAACACCTGATGTCATTGCCTTTTGTGTTTAGGTAAGATTGAGTAATTTGCTGTTAGCATTGTGTTAACAAGGCATTAACAAACTCTTACTTTACTTTCTGCGGCGCGGCGCTATAACCCTTACTGGGTCCTGGCCTCCTCTACAATTGGATTCCATCTGTTACGATCCCTTGCTTTCCTTCTTCTTGGTAAAGTTTCCCATAGGTACCCTCAGATCTTCCCTTGGAATCTTCCTCAATACAGTTGATCCATCTCTTTTTCTCTGTCTTCCGCGCGGCCTATTCTGTTTTAGGCGAAACTTTTACTTTATCACATCAAATTTCGTGGTCTTAAGAAATGGGGATGCCAAGTTTCAAATGGCGCATCCATTTGAAACTTGGCATCCCCATTTCTGGCAGAGGACCGAAAAGGATAGCAAAATAGGGAGGAGGCTAATGCCCTGCAGTGGGTAGATACGGGCTGAAAATGAAAGAAAGAAATATAAAAAGTTTCAAATCACTGCCTGTAGTGCTGTCTGGCCTATCCTAATACTTTATTAAGAAATGAATGGCCTTTTGCACTAAGCACTGCATCTCTGCCAATATCAAATTGGTTTTGTAATCTAAAGGATTGTTTTATAAACAAGAACACATTTTGAGCCAGTAGGTACTTGATTGTGGAGTCTCATGGTCAGCCAGAAAGCCCACTGGATGCATATGTATTTTGATAGTTCTGTTAGATTTTTAATCTGGATTTATTTTCATAATAGAAGTTATAATACAAACCAGAACACATGACTAAACCATAGTGTAAATAAAATAAGTGATGAAGCTCAGCGGTCGCGGCGGGTCTATGCCCGCGAGGTGTGCGAGGTACGGCGGGGGACGGGCGTACTCTAACTCAAGTCGCTATTAGGGTACGCGCGCAGGCAGCGTGGGCCGGGACGCACTCCTCCCGGTCCCCTGCCGCGACCGCTGAGCTTCACCACTATTAGTTAGTTCTTTACACTATGACAAAACTATTCTATTTCTAGATTTTTTGAATTAGTGAAATCTGGACCCTATCACTATGATAACAGAGTCAAGTAGCATAATAATAACAATTTCTAAGAATCCTCTCAATTATTGGATTTTACTAGAAAGTCTAATTTTCTTGATATTTGGTTATCTTGCAGCACCTTTTCTGGATAAATTTCTTATCAGTTACATTTGCCTTTAATTCCAAGAACTTTTAAATTAAATTCTCTGACAATTCCAATTTAAGTATTTCTTTCATCTTATTTTTGATTAACTATGATTTTTGTTGGACCTTCTCCTCTCCTTAGTTTTTTACCACAATAGGTCAAGTGACCTTTAAATAAAATAATGTATATATTTATGTGTTTTTATTTATGTTTATATTTATAATCTTGCCCTTTCAAGCAGACCAACAAATGAACACAATGAAATTCAATTTCCTTATTTTCCTATACTGCCATTAAAGTCATTTTCTTTGATAAGTAGGATAAATTATAATCCCCTAACTTGTGTCTAACCTAACTTGTGTCAATGTCAAACAGCAAAGGTAATGATTCAATTTAATATTAAAATTCAACAAATCAATATTTTACAAAATTATTGAAAAGCGTTGTAAAAGAGCGTTGAATAAACTTCATCTAAAGCTAACAATAAAATTACTAGCACAAATACGATATCAGATAATCATTTTGAAAGATAATTTCGTCATCATTTACTTTTGATGTTGACTGCAACATACTCTTTCTTATACTGTGCCTAAGTTGACGTAAGTGGGGCATATAAGTCGACTCAATCTTCGCTTTACACCCACAAACACAGCACAAGAAACCTTAAAATATCTAAAAATCCAATCTAACCCCATAATCTTTCTTCCAGGAAGGCGAATGCGAATCCCTTAAGAACTACATAGGCCGAAACAACGCTAAAGGAGTAGACCTCAACCGCGACTTCCCTGACCAATTCGACCGAAAGAAATCCAATGACGATGAGTACCTCTTCGGCAAACGTCAGCCTGAGACAGTGGCGCTGATGAGATGGGTCATGGGCAAGCAGTTCGTGCTGTCAGGGAACCTGCACGGCGGCGCTATAGTAGCTAGCTACCCTTATGATGATTCTAGGTAAGTAACTTTTATATTCGACACTGAAAGACCAGCGAAGTCGAGTCCAGTCGGCCTTGGCACCCGAGAAAGCGAGAAAAGTATGCATGAAGGGCCAGTCGGAGACCGTTTGTGCTGTCAGAGAATCTGCACGGCGGCGCTATTGTCGCTCGCTACCCTTATGATGATTCTAGGTAAGTAACTATTCTATTAGACACTGTAGATATTATACCTCTGATGCCATCGATTCAAACCGTAGCGACTTAAGGCTCTTGGTACGAGCCTTGACAGGACACTGCAAGTTAAATAAGCATCTACACAGAATGGGGCTTGTAGATTCTGCTGTGAAGCAGAGGAAACGTACACCTCTGCGAATGCGAAGTGCTCATTCACAGTATGAGTCGCCATCTGGGTGGGTAAGTATGTCGTGACACCTACTGACATAAGGGACCTCCCCTCCAAAAGCATAACACGGTCCATGAAGTCCGTGGACCTAGGAAATGGTAGGTCAAGGGTGGCAGCTACAATAGATCGGTCGCAGTAGTTATTGATCCTTGTCCATTCATAAAAACTAAATAATAATAATATTCGACACTGAAAGACCATAGAAGTCAAAAGAAAGAAAGAAAAAAAAAGCAAGAAAATAGCAAGAAAAGCATTGGAATTTCTTTTTTTGCAACATTGGTGCTTAAAGGACTCTACAATGACATTAGTAAAACTCCATTCGAAAGTATGTACACACGGCGAAAGATCAACCTACCCATAGTTGAACTCTATGTTCATGGACATAAGGTCGAACTATGGGTAGGTTGATCTGTCGCCGTGTGTACGGACTACTAGTATGTGTATGTGTATTATAAGTATGTGTATATGTATTATAAGTATACAACGTGTTAATGAATTAACGCAAAACTAGAGAGTAGTTTGTTTAGAATCGAGAGCAGAATCGAATCCATGGTTTCAACATAGGTAATTTTTTTCAAAATATAAAATAATTTTTTTGCAAAATTTAAAATTTTCTGAACCCGATGTCAACCCACCGCACGGGCACACTCACCCTACTTACTACCAAAACAAGATTATAAAAATGTATCCATGAGTACGTTAGCTCTTTCTTTCAGTGCTGAAATGATAACAAATCATTTTTGCCTCAAAACTTTAAATGCGAATAACTTTAAATTTTAATTAGCAAAATAATGAAATTATTGTTGCAATCTAATTATTTTGTTATAAATCAGTTGGGGTGTATGAGGTTTTGCGCTAATTCATTAACACGTTGTATACCTGTACCTACTCTATGGGGTTTCGTTTCTATTGTAGATGACAGTCTTTAGACAAACAGTGGCATATGTAAACATGCGACACCTGTACACCTGCGTTCGTCTAGAATAGACATCGTATTTAGTTTTAAGTTTGTGATAATTATGCTGGCCGCCCCACATTAACTTGTTTTTTAAGCTACAGCGGCCGTAGCATGATGCGCGCGATAAAGCTATATCGCGCCATTTATCACGTTCGTTTGCGCGCAAATAGAAAGAGACCTAACGCGCGAAAGCGCTATATCGCGCTGCGATGCTAGTCCGCAGGTCTTAATTGTGCGATTCGTCTAGCTTTTCTTCCTAAGCTAAGTCTTAAAAGGCATAAATTGGCTCACGTAACTATCTGGCAAAGAAAGTAAACTATTCTGGCTGTACCACTTTGCTTAATTGATCATTGAACCGCACAAGACTCGTAATAGTGGTAAAAGTATTGTTCGCCTCAACACCTTGAATATCACAGTACGTGATCAAAACATTACGTCGCCCGCCGGCGGTCACATGGTCTTTGTTACGCATTATTTCGCTTTTAAGAAGTGAAAGTAACATAGTTAACCGAATAATTATAATTAACTCGATATCGCCTTAAGGCAGAAATGTAGATGTAGGTGTTGATCCGATCTAAGTAGATTAAGGTCATAACAGAGTAATATTTTTTAATATTTTTTATAATAAGATTAATAAGTGTAGATGAACATGCCTATATCACAGGTCCGGCACTTCTAACAACGTTTTGGATTTGACATGATAACGTTTCACATGCGCACTTTGGGCAAATTGTGTATGACATTATGTGTAGGGTTGACTTACCAATTATATCATCTACATTTTGGAACTTTTTATAGTTCATTCTGTTATGAAAAATTTTATTTAAGCTAAAGAATTACTGAAAATGTGAATTTAGCGCTATTTTCTAACGTTTATTTTTACTGAGAGGATACAAAGAAAATATATTTTATGCAGTCAAATACTACGGATGCGCGGGCCTGACTTCATTCCCTTGCTCGGCTCTCCTAAAGTGTCCCCAAAAAGTGTGAAGTGAGTGTGTGATCTGGTCTGGAGTCATAGGGGGGCGGGGAGTGACCGCTCTATATGTAGAACTATACTATACTATTTCCTATTCTGTGCCTATATGCACAAATTGACAATCTTTGTAAAATGCCCCGTAAGTATAACAAGCTTTATAGTTTAATCCGATGACAGTAGAGATCGAATAGTTATTTTCTTTACGAATTGTCTACATTTGGAAACAATGAAATAGTATAATTGTTGATAGATAAGTGACAATCAATCTATTTTTCTAGTTTAGGCAATGAGTTTTCTAGGATAGACATTGGACAATCAAGTTGTATTTCGATGATTGGTCGCTTACGTCGTTCTTCCCAAAAATATCAGCTTCAAATATTTATTGCATTACCACATTGTATGTGAAAAAAAAATTAAAAAAGGTTCAGTACATAATTTTTCGAGAAAGAGATCAACCGTCGAATCCAACTCGGCTGGGCAGCGTTCGAGAAGCTACGTAGTATCTTCACGTCCCGAATACCGCAGTGTCTTAAAACGAAAGTCTTTTCGATCAGTGTGTGTTGCCAGTGATGACATATGGAACAGAGACGTGGTCGTTCACTCAAGGCCTAATAAAAAGGCTGAAAGTCACCCAAAGGGCAATGGAGAGGGCTATGCTCGGAGTTTCCCTGCGAGATCGAATCAGAAACGAAGAGATCCGCAGAAGAACCAGAGTAACTGACATAGCCCAAAGAATTGCTAAACTTAAGTGGCAGTGGGCGGGGCACATTGCTCGCAGAACCGATGGCCGGTGGGGCCGAAAAGTTCTCGAGTGGCGACCGCGTACCGGAAAGCGCAGCGTGGGTAGGCCCCTCACACGGTGGACCGACGACCTGGTGAAGGCGGCGGGAAAACGTTGGATGAGGGCAGCGCAGGACCGGTCGTTATGGCGATCCTTGGGGGAGGCCTATGTCCAGCAGTGGACGTCCATCAGCTGAGATGATGATGATGATCACATAATTTTTATTGCTGTAGCAATGTTTCTGACAACCCAAAAAGCTGATACGGTTGTGACTTTATGTGTAGGAGAAACCTACATGCTTCTCACCTCAGGCTTCGTCGCATTATTTTAAGAGATTTGGCACACTGCGTGCGTAATGAATAAGCTAATTGATTACGAATGAAACTTGTTTTTCTTTCACTTTGAGGCTTTGTCGCTTGTGAAATGAAAGTAGTTTTGTTAATTCGTAGCAGCACTTACAGCAACATTCATACTTAATTTATCATTTGTTTATTCAGATGTTTTAAATGTTTGTAAAATAAATTGTTGCTGTTTGTTTTTGCGTAAATGTTTTTACTTTTCAATGTATTGAAATTTAATGAGAGTTTCTGGCCGCATCTTCTCTACAGCGACAACACGGTCCGACGCGGTGGAAGCTTCCAAAAACGATTTGACGTTTAATAAGACAAGTGTGCTTCAAGCTCCTATATTGAATAAATTATGTTGACTTTGACTTTGAATGTAATTCCTTAATTGAATTTATGAAATAATAAAGTCATGAAGTTTGCAAAACTGGCGGTACCGATACTTACTGGTTTTCATATTTGCGGATCACTTTTATTTGTCTTGTTCTGTGGGCTTAGATCTATTCTGGACCTAAAGCACACCTCTGGCACTCCATACAACGAACTTACGACGCTTTAAATTAGAGTACTGAGATATAAACAAGATGGTTTCGGCACATGCACCGTACCGACATGCGCTCTCTTTCTGGCATACGTAAAATAATAAAGATGACAGAGGCCTGATTCTGTGCCTAAAGATAATAAATCAATTTCCAGCACCGGTGTGGACTGCTGCCAGGAGAGCAGGTCGCCCGACGACGAGCTCTTCAAGCACCTCGCGAACACCTACGCGTCCAGGCACTCCGACATGCGGCGGGGGGACACTTGCCCCCCGGAGAACTTCAAGGGGGGCCTCACTAACGGCGCCAATTGGTATGCTGTTGAGGGTAAGTCTAATCATCATCATCATCACGGCCTATACAGGGTGGAAAGTTAAGATGGGGCACAAAGGGCAGCTACCAGAAGCATAACAGCTACAAAAAAACGTTCTTAGGAGACTAACCCTAACTATTGGACCATTTCATTTATGCATTCACAGATTTTGAAAAAAAATTACAGTTATCGAGAAAAACTGCAATTTTCACAAAACTTTTTTTTTTTTCATCCCATTCGATCCTCTTACTGATAAGGAACAAAAGTCTCTATGGGGTCAACCGAGGTCGAGGTACTAGAACTCTCACAAAATGCAAAATTGAATTCCCATACATTTTAGTAGGGGACCCTGTATACGTCCCACTGCAGGGCACAGGCCTACCCTCAGGGAGGATGTACGGGTGTCAGTCAACCACGCGTGCCCAATGCGGATTGGTAGACTTCACATACGCATCGGAATTTCTTCTTCAGCGTATGCAGGTTTCACGATGTTTTCCTTTACCGTTTAGAACAGTCGGGTATTAATACATAAGTTAGAAAAACTCATTGGTACATGGCACGTCGTCCATGTGAATTCGAACCTGGGCCTCCAGATTGAGTTTCCATGGCTCTCCACAACGCGCCACCGTAGCTATGGCGATATTCAGGACGCCAAGTCAGCATTGGGTCGGACTTCAAGGTATTTTGACAGAAACATACATACACAAGCTCACGCGATTGTCCCATGGGGTAGTCACTTAGGCATTGACCACGGACCGCCACATGCTACGACTCTGTCACACCTCTTTAGCCTCATTCACATTCACACATCTTTTCATGCACTTCCGTCGATTGAAGGTGCTACGCACTTGTCCTTTTCGGAAAAGGTCATTCATTTGATCATGGTATGTTTTCCTCGGACGGCTTCTCTCTTTGCAGTAATAACCCAAAAAGACAGCCCTATAACTAGGTTAGCCACTGTGCACTGTAATAACATAATAATCTCAGCCGATAGACGTCCACTGCTGGACATATGCCTCCCACAAGGATCGCCACAACGACCGGTCCTACACTGCCCTCGTCCAACGGATTTCCCCTGCCTTCACCAGGTCGTCGGTCCACCTTGTGGGGACTAATGGGAATGGTGCATTACTAATTATTAATTAACAATAACTTTTCCGCAGGTGGTATGCAAGACTTCAACTACGTGCACTCGAACTGCTTCGAGGTGACCTTTGAGCTGTCCTGCTGCAAGTACCCCCTAGCCGGCAACCTCTCCAAGTTCTGGAGGATGAACAAGGAACCGCTGATCGCCTTCGTCGAACAAACTCACATCGGTGTCAAGGGCTTCGTTGTGGATGAGAAAGGAGAGGGAGTGAAGGTTTGTATCTAGTGGTAACCAAGCAACTGGGAACATTTAACTTAAAGTTAGGAAAGAAATGCTACACATGGCGCTACCTACTTCATTTTATCACAGCCTATAATAATTACGAGCTTTTATCCCCGACTTCGTTCGCATAAATTATATACCAGATTTTAAGTCAGATGATAAGCTATCAAACAAAATAAGTTTCATCAAAATCGGTACAGCAGTTTTTGCGTGATACTCGAACAAACAAACACCCAAACAAACAAACAATCAAACAAACAAATAAACAAACAAACAAACAAACAGACAGACAAAAAATCCAAAAATTGGTGATTTGGAATCAGGGACAGGTAAAAACCATGTCGTATTTTTTTTTTGTAAATATCTTCAATGTACAGACACACTTCTGTTACAGTTTTATAATAGTTTAGATACTTCCCACTGCAGGGCACAGGCCTACCCTCAGGGAGGGTGTACGGGTGCTTAGTCCACCATGCGTGCCCAATGCAGATTGGTAGACTTCACATACGCATCTTAGGTTTTATTATTTAAATATTAACGCCCTTTAAGTACACTTTAGACAGCTAGGTGGCGCTTATCGTAAACAAAGATACATACAAAGACATGCAATCTGTTGATTGAATTCTACATCTGTCGAAATTTTAGGTGGGTGGGTAAACTGGGTTATTTCATCATGTTAGTGTTGGCGCTGTAATAGAGTTAGAAGATTTCCAATCTTAGTTTGGGCATGGAGTCTCTGTTACGCAGTATTACTCTGTGTTTTGTGTCTTTTTAACTAACTTCAAAAGAAAGAAGGTTCTCTATTTGATAAAGGCACTAGGATCGTGTAATTTGTTGTTTATCTATGTGTCTTTTTAATGTTTTCCAGAATGCGGAGATCATAGTGGACGGTATCAACCACTCGGTGAAAACTGCGGAGTATGGTGACTACTGGAGACTTCTGCTCCCCGGAGAGTACAATATCTCTGCTGTTGCGTCAGGGTAGGCAGATCTTAACTTTTAATAACGTTGTAATCTAAATTATTACAACCAATGAAAACTAAAAGGCGCCACAAACTTTAAGGCTGGTTTCAGAGTGACGCTTACGTCGGCGCGGGTGGTAAGCAACGCGGGCCACGAGCTAGGTGGTGCATTGTATGTCATAGTTTATCACAGTGAAAACTGACCTGCGGCAGATAATTTCATAATGCGAACTATTATAAAACTATGATAGAACTGTAACAAAAGTGTGTCTGTACATTGAAAATACTTTTAAAAAGATACGATTTTTATGTGTCCCTGATTCCAAATCAATAATTTTTTTTAATTTGAAATCGCGAAAAGAAATCCAATACATTTGGCTCGAGTAGGTTTGCAGTTTTGTATGGACGAGCTGATTTTTTTGTCGCAATTTCGATGTTGGTGCCATAGAGAATTCAGTTTGATAGTCTGATCATCCCCTAAAAGTGTTAGCATATTAAGAGGGCTATCGCAGTCCAGTGGCGCCCTCATCACATTAAAAAAGATTTCTCAATAAAGAAAGCCTAAATTAAAAAAGTAATTAACACGAACACTACTAAAGCCTTCAAGCCATTGTTATACAATACTTTTATAGGTTCTAAACATTCCACTTTTAGATAATTGCGAACAAAAACAAAAGCGGCCGTTTTTTTTCTTTTTGCCCAATTTTTATGGGTAGACTTTTAAAAAACCTACAAAAGTATTCTATGAAAATAGCTTGAAGGCTTTTGTAGTGTTCGTGTTAATTACTATTTTAATTTATTCTTTCTTTATTGAGAAATCTTTTTTAATGTGATGAGGGCGCCACTGGACTGCGATAGCCCTCTTAAGAAGGACCCTATATAATTTGTGCGGAAAAGTCGCGGTAAACTAGTTATTAACTAAAACCTCTCATCGGCAGTTACACCAGCCCGCCGCCCACAATGATCACCGTCACGGACTCCCACTCCGTCAACATGACGGTGCGCCGGCGCCCGCGCCTCGCCGACGGTAAGTCGATCCCCGGCCGCTACCACGACAACGCGGCCGTGCACCTCTTCACGCACTGCTGGGTGTTGCTCGTTAACTTGGTGCTGGTGTTTGTTGTTGAGGCGTAGCTTTAGCGTTTAGATGAACGAGAGGGTGCCGTGAAAATGTGCATACAAAGTCATTGACCTCTGTATCATGTTCTCTTTTGATCGGAAAATCCTTTTAACGTATCACTCACTGGTCGTTAACTTGGTGCTGGTGTTTGTTGTTGAGGCGTAGCTTTAGCATTTAGAAGAGAGGGTGCCGTGAGAATATGCATAAAAAGTCATTGAACTATGTACCATGTTCTCTTTTGATCGGAAACGAGTATCGTTTTAACGTATGCTTCATATCGCTCTACACTTTCTTATCGCAGTATCGTAGTACCATTTCTAGTATGATTTCTTTACTCGCGCGAGACGCCTTCGCTGCATTGAAAATGACCTCTTCCCTCGATTTTTAGAGAGCGAATGTTGCGCTTGCTGCGACAACTAGTATGGATAAAAGCGCGTCCTGCACAAGAAGAGATAGCATACGAGACGAACAGGTTTATAAGTCTTACTGATGTACCTGCTCAGTTTGCTAAAATATGCGCGAACTAATCGGGATGTTCTACGGTTGCGGGGAAAAAATGCCCTGCGTTTCGTCGATTGATTTCGCGCTTGACGCATGACCGACTGGATCATTGACCAAGAAATGTCACTTGCATTCGCATGCATTTCTTGGTGAGGAGTGCGATTTTTGAAACTCATTCGTTTAACTCAGTAGTTGTAAATGTCAAAATTAGTATGGAGATACGCATCTTTCTACTGCTGATCTGACTTTTAAAAATCGCACTCCTAAAGAATGATTTTTGTAAGTCAAATCAGCAATAGAAAGATGCATATCTCCATAGTAATTTTGACTTTGACAAATGCTGAGTTCAACGAATGAGTTTCAAAAATCGCACTCCAGGCAAAAATGTTGTTACGTCGATAAGGTTATCGATAAAGTAGCAATATCCTTTTTTAACTAGAGCTAGTTTTCTATAATGCATCTCTTATTGAGTGTATAGAACAAAAGACGTTCCGACCTCTATTTACTTATCCCTTACGGACGGGATGGACACTCTGTCGTTGGGTTTCGAGTATCATCTCACGCCACGCACGACGGGGTATTATAAAAGAACAAAAGATACATTCGAAATCGCAAACATTCCTTTTTAAACTTGTGACCAAACCACACACGGCAGGGTCAATTACTTTTTATGTACATTTTTATGGCTATGGCGCCAAAATTATTTATTACTGTGAAGGAAAAGATTGGGAAAAGTGTCGTATCAAAAAATTAAGGCACTTGCAGGAAGAAAACTGGATTTTCTAAGGTCCCTACCAAAGAGTAATATAAGTATATTAGAAAAGAGAACCCACTCGTGGCAACATTATGCATCCACCTTATGTCAAATTGAAGGCTAGCTAGCGCCATCTGTGTTTCTCTGAAAATAATTCTACCTATACTATACATACCTACTTATATGTATATACTTATATACTCATACCGTTGTTTGTATGCTAGTTTTCGTTCAATCCCGCACCGATCGGGTGAAATTCCAGTATCCTTACTATTCCTGTAATCTGTACATTGGTAAGAGAACAACTGAAACTCCAGAACATCACTAAATCGGCACAAAATTGAACAAAAACTACAAACAACACGCACATTATGCAAGGTAGGTCGCCATTTTGTAAATTGGTCAATTTGACATTGACATAGACAATATAATCTTTTTTTTTTCATAGTAAAAGATATATTTAACAGATGGCAGCACTTTCTATGCAAACTGAATCGGAAAAACCACCAAAAGGCAAATGTCCTCCGCCTGGTCCCTACTATCATCGGTAGCTCTTTGATATGACGTTATTAGAAGATTGTAAGCGCTTCCAGCGGCAATATTATTTTTACTATATGCCTTATTACCTCGCTTTCCGCACTTAGGTGCGAGATAAAAGGTGTCCACTGTACTAGGGACTCCCGTAAGACCTTTTTTACCCGGCGGAACAAAAAGGAGGGTTAGGATTTTGGCCGCTATGTATGTATTTTTTACGTCAGTGATATTGAAGCAAAGATCTCGGTAGAAAGACGTCTTAAAGTCATAAAATATTATTTTTAAATGAATTCTAGTCTTCTTTAGTTATAAATAATGTAATATCGCTCAAAGCTACAGTGATTTATTAGATTTAATATAAAAGTCAATTCGCTCATTAAATGTTATCGTATACTATAGTTATACGGCATCGCCTCAGCTCGAAATGAAACCCGGAAACGTGTGCTTTAAATCGTGTTAAATAAAGCACAAAGTCAATAACAATGACTCGTGTGGACGTCGGTCCTGACGGATAAAATAGAATGAATGGCACACGATTTAAAGTTCACATTTGAATGTCTGTCAATCTACTCGTAAGGTGATGTGATTCCGGCGATATGCGTTTAACTAGCTTTATAGTTAACGTAGGCAATAAGCTATGACGTAAATAACATAAGCAATATATAGATTAGATGTTGAGAAATTATTAATTATTCAAATACCTATACAAAATCAAATAATAGGTACGGCTAGATGGCTACAACATGTAAATCTATGATAATGGTGTGACTTCTACATCGCATGAATTCGCATATTACACTTGCGATTTGGTAGTTAGAAATAACTTCTGTTGATGGCAATAGGTCCCTTAACCTCTTAAACCCTATTCGCGATATAAATAAAATAAAAATAAAATAAATAACGCTCACAGGCACATACATTGTAATGATCCCAAGTAAGTCTCAGACTTTTTATTATGGGAATCATACAACAACGGCACAGACATATAACATCCATGACCGAACCGGGATTCTAACCCAGGACCCTGGTTTGGCAGTCCGGCGTGGTAACCATTACACCAACCGGGTAGTCAATATGCGAGTCACATGTGACACACTGGGGTATATCAGGTGTATGTACGAAACAGATTGCAAAATTAAGTGGGTCGAAATGGCGGTAGCTCAAAGTGACTAACTTGGCAGGTTGTGGGTTCATGTCCTTTCTGATACAGATATTCTCAAAACATGGCTATAATAGTGACATTAATAATGTATTTAACTGTGTTCTAGATAGGTGCCAAATTATGAATTAAATTATTTACTACGCTTTGATTGGGAAACAATGGAAAATGTATTGTTATTGCGCTCAACTTATACTTAGGAATTGATTAATTTCATATTTTATATTAAGAGCCAGACTGTATAAAGAAATCAGTATTATAAAATAGTTATAATAATATGACTGCATTCAAAATGCCTGCAGTATTGAATTGATTAGTGATGAATGGGTTTCTAAAACTTGTGTACTTTGTAATAATGAAATTAGCAATGTTTTTTGTCTTCTTAATTACGGTATTGCTCGTCAACATAGAAATTTGCTTATAAGTGGTTTCTAAAGGTAAATTAATAAAATTTTTATACCAATTTCTAGAGAGGTATTTGAAATGGTTACCCAAAGTACACCCAAAAAGAATATAAAATATTCTCGCATATTTTAAGTTTCATAGATCGAAACCAGTATGGTGTAAAGAAAAAAACGTAGGTATCGCATCGTAACTAGTATCGCATTAAGTTGAATTATGTTTCGTTGGTAACTAAGCCAACCCTGCTTTTAGTACGTTAAATTGATAGTCATGATTCGAAGGCAAATAGAGGCCTAATTGTGGTATATTCATGCCTAATAATTTGTTTGGTTCAGATTAATACTTCCTTAATAAATTAATGATAATGTTACCCGGCCATAGATTTAGATAGAGATAAAAAACCTTTTAGTATTAAGGTTTAAATTATACCAGTGGTTGTATACCTCTGAATTTATTGTTGAAGGTTTAGAACTATAGTATTTATTATCAGCTTAATTAAATAAAAACTCAAATAGTAATTTATTTTCTTATCGGTAAGTCTGAATTTCCAAAGTAGTATGTTATGCTAAAATGAACTTTCTCGTAATAGCAATAAGATGTAATATGTTCTAAAGAACCTAACGTGTACATAATTACTGTTAAATCTAATAAAGTTTCTTCTAGATATATGGTAACTACAGGAGTTTCAATGAACTTAACTTTTTTTTCTTTTTAACTATTATGTTTTTCTACAATGTGATAATGATAACACAAAACCTAAAAACCGTTTGTAATGAATCGATTAATACATAAAAAACATAATACTTACGTAACTTTTTGATCCTTCCTCATTGATTTCCAATATTAGAGAAGTTTGAAAAAAAAAACAAAGAAAAATAGTAAGACTTGCAAAGTTTCCAAAAATTTTCTTTATACCTTCTTAATATTCAGACAATTTTTTAAAGGCATAACCAGACCATCAAACTGAACAACTTTCTTCTAAGGGGCCAACATCGAAATCGCGAAATAAGGAACAGCTGTCCCATATATTGGGCTCAAGTAGGCTTGCAGTTCTGTATGGAACAGCTGTTTTTTTTTCGCGATTTCGATATTGGTGTCTTACAGAAAGTTGTTCAGTTTGACGGTCTAATCATCCCCTTAAAAAAGTGTCAGCATATTAAAAAGGATCTTGTATGAGATTTACAAAAAAATATTTATTAGAGCTATTGATTCTACAACGGTTTTTAGTTATTGTATTAAATTGTTAACATCTTGTATAATTAGGTGTTGGTTTTTTAATTTCCTGTTTTGTTCTGTTGATTTGCCCTTCCTTTAATCCGCTCTTTCTTTTGTCCACTGTATATTTTGTAAGCTATACACCACCAACTCGAAAGCATGCATTATAGTTGAAGAAATGCGGAAGCACTACTTACAAACTTATAGATACAGGGTCCAACTTAATATGCTGAAGGTTTTTTGAGAGGATTAAATTGAACAACTTTTTTATGGGACCGACATCTATATCGTAAAAAAGATAATCAGATGTCCCATACATTTGGGTCGAGTAGGATTGCAGTTTTGTATGGAATAGCTGATATTTTTTTCGCTATTTCGACTTTGTTCCAATAAAGAAAGTTGTTCAGTTTGATCGTCTGAACATCCTCTTATAAAACAACCAGCCATTAATTAGGACCATATACAGGGTGTTACAGAAGTAAAAATAAAAATTGAAAGCTTTTAAGGGGTGGTTTAGACCATCAAACTGAACAACTTTCACTATGGGACCAACATCGAAACTGCGAAAAAAAAAATCTTTTGTCCCATACATTTAGCTCGAGTAGATCTGTAGTTTAGTATGGAACATCACAAACGCATCGTATCATGTCGATTATGGCAAATCTCCTTATTTTGGGGGAGGCCAATGTCCAGCAGTGGACGTCTATCGGCTGGTATGATGATGATGATGATTTTTTTTTCGCGATTTTGATATTGTTCCCATAGTGAAAGTTGTTCAGTTTGATGGTCTTAACCACCCCCTTAAATGTTTATTTGTATTTTTGTAACACCCTGTATAACATTTTAATAATGTATTTGGTAAGTATACGATATACACTACACAACGCTAATATAGCCAAACAGTACCGATAATAAGTCAATTTGAACGATATTCAAGAAACAGGATTACAGCGACGGATGCTTATATCGAGGGTGGTGCAGTCAGAAATGTTTCACTCTGTGCACGCATTGTACGTATTGTCGCTACTGCTTGGTTAGTAATGAACCACAAGCTACGAATAAAGAGGCCACATGTTCTAAACCGAAACTTCTTATAATTAAATTGACCTTGTTTTGTTTTTTCTATGGACGAACAAGATAAAGATAAGATAAGATAAATATTCTTTATTTGCACACCAAAATACAAAAAAAACACAATAATAAACATGAAAAAGAAGGGTACAAAAGGCGGCCTTATCACTAAAAGTGATTTCTTCCAGACAACCTGAACATTAAAAATTTAAAACCAATAAACCTTTGTGTGTGTTGGTTTCGTATTGTATCGATAACTTCACTTTTGGTACGATAGAAAGTTATTTTAATACTGGAAAAACTAATTTTTTACCCTTCGCCTTTGGTACACTTGAAATGTTGCATCCTATTTGTACCGAGCAAAAAGTAAATTAAAAGAGTTTAACTGAAAAATACACACTGACTTATTAAAAGAGTGAATTATTGTGTTTGAAAACAATTTAAAGCCAAAAGTTGTGAGAATTTACATATTTCCAAACAAAAACTGTTCAACCCTGTCACATTATCTCTGCACCTCGCTGGAATGCGACGCCCCTCTCGCTTCCTCCTTACGTCAGTACGGACTTAATAATCGCGTCAGTACGATTAGAATCATGGTTACTGATACGCGTCTCGATAATTTTTGGTACACACGGTTTCACACCGAACCAGCGAGCTCCGATATAACTTAAACTGTGGCCTGGTGCACAGATAATGTACCGTTTTGTTCAGACAAATTGTATAAGTACTTGAATTTCGTCGAAATTTTTTATATTATTAAATTTATTTTCAATAACAACCATAATACAATAGTTCGGACCATATAAATAATACGCATCTTCAAAGATACACCACGAGTTAAAGTCATACACATTTATACACAGCAACACTTTTTAAAATAAAACCATTCCACATAAACACTAAAAACACCACAAAACTATACTAAAACTGGCGGGCAAATCTTCAGAGCATAACAGGAGAGCACGTCACAAGATCGACGGTCTTTCCGCAGCCGACTTCGAGCACCACGACTACGTGAAGATGGAGAGGATCCTCCAGGACCTGCGGGACAAGTACCCTGACATCACAAGGTTGACGAGCATAGGGAAGTCTGTGGAGGGGAGGGAACTGTATGTGCTGGAGATCACTAAGGACCCTGGCAAGCATATTCCTGGTAAGTGTTTCTACGGTTGGCCAAGAAAATGTCTATAAATTTTTACAAAACTTTCAACTGATGATCAGTGAGCGGAATAAATAGTGCAATTTAGGTTAAAGTTGCGAATATTTGTGTGATGAATAATAATATTTGTATTCGATTCATGGGTATCATGTATCTACACAATGCGTGCACCCTGTTTAATATACAATGAATAAAATTTTACGCCCTGTATACAGGGTGAAATTGATATCATTAGCATCCTTTTAAGCTAATAGTCTACCCATAAAACATGCATAAAACTGAACAACTTTTACTATGGGAGCAAACCGATCGTGATCAAACCAAATGTATGCAACAGCTGTTTTTTTTTTTTGGCTTCGATCGGTTTGCTCCTATACTAAAAGTTGTTCAGTTTGATGGGTAGACTCTTAGTTTAAAAGGATGCCAATGATATCAATTTCACCCTGTAGATACAAACGCAAATATTCGCAACTTTACCCTAAATTTCACTACCTATTCCGATCACTGCTGATGATGGATTCCTAGTCAATTTCGACTATCGTGACTGCTAATCTTTATAGAAAAGAAGTTAGGTACGCAGGATATAATTTAAGTGTGCGCAAAAAACAGGATGCACTCTGTCCTTACCTTCCTTCCTGAAGGAATGAATTCTTTCCTTCTGATGGAACGGATGACCGATACGATCAGAGGTGAGGTCAGATGTAGGGGCTTCAATTGGCAGCCACACAGTTTCGGCGTCAAAGATGTATACATCGACGTTCGATGTCTTATAAGACGTCTGAAGCAATTAGTCGCATCTTACGACACCCGACTGGGATGAAGCTATTCGAAGCAGGACACCACACGGTGTTCTTAGTAATGAAAATATTGCTAAGGTTGAAATTAGAATTTTAATCTTGATTAGAATTGAAAACAATACGCCAAAAATAGACCTTATTGTTGTATAACGTGCAAACGAATTTCGACCTTAGGGTAGATACATTTTTTTCGACGATTCTACTTCCACACATTACAGATAAATTATAGTTTAGGTACATTTCATACACAGTAATGTTGCGATGATCTAATTCATTGGGTAGGCCTATGAACAGCAGTGGACGTATTATGACGAAAATCACTATATTGAAAGGTCAGGAAAAATGCATAACAAAGACGATGATTGGACTGGAATGCAGAAAGAATATAGGGTCCTTCTAAACCCTCTATTATAGGTCGTTAAGACGGTACTCGAAGTTAAGCATGTAACCGACTTCTAAGTCAAGAGCGGAACCGTCCCAATTATCTATAAGGATCTTGGGATGAAACTGTTAAAATTCGTCTAAATGTAATCGCATTGTTCATCAGAATACTAACTAATTACACCTTCAACAGGCAAACCGGAGTTCAAATACGTAGCGAACATGCACGGAAACGAAGTTGTAGGTCGGGAGCTTCTACTTCTACTGGCCAAGTATCTCTGCCAGCATTACACGGCCGGGGACATGAGGGTGCAGCGTATCCTGAACACCACCAGGGTGCATCTGCTGCCCAGCCTGAACCCTGATGGCTATGAGAAGGGACATGTTGGTGAGTAGTTCTAGAGCTTCTACTAGCGAAGTATCTCTGCCAGCATTACACGGCCGGGGATATGAGGGTGCAGCGTATCCTGAACACCGCCAGGGTGCATCTGCTGCCCAGCCTGAACCCTGATGGCTATGAGAAGGGACATGTTGGTGAGTAGTTCTAGAGCTTCTACTAGCGAAGTATCTCTGCCAGCATTACACGGCCGGGGATATGAGGGTGCAGCGTATCCTGAACACCACCAGGGTGCATCTGCTGCCCAGCCTGAACCCTGATGGCTATGAGAAGGGACATGTTGGTGAGTAGTTCTAGAGCTTCTACTAGCGAAGTATCTCTGCCAGCATTACACGGCCGGGGATATGAGGGTGCAGCGTATCCTGAACACCACCAGGGTGCATCTGCTGCCCAGCCTGAACCCTGATGGCTATGAGAAGGGACATGTTGGTGAGTAGTTCTAGAGCTTCTACTAGCGAAGTATCTCTGCCAGCATTACACGGCCGGGGATATGAGGGTGCAGCGTATCCTGAACACCGCCAGGGTGCATCTGCTGCCCAGCCTGAACCCTGATGGCTATGAGAACGGACATGTTGGTGAGTAGTGCTAGAGCTTCTAGTAGCGAAGTATCTCTGCCAGCATTACACGGCCGGGGATATGAGGGTGCAGCGTATCCTGAACACCACCAGGGTGCATCTGCTGCCCAGCCTGAACCCTGATGGCTATGAGAACGGACATGTTGGTGAGTAGTTCTAGAGCTTCTACTAGTGAAGTATCTCTGTCAACATTACACGGCCGGGGATATGAGGGTGCAGCGTATCCTGAACACCACCAGGGTGCATCTGCTGCCCAGTTTGAACCCTGATGGATATGAGAAGGGACATGTTGGTAAGTAGTTCTAGAGCTTCTACTAGTGAAGTATCTCTGTCAACATTACACGGCCGGGGATATGAGGGTGCAGCGTATCCTGAACACCACCAGGGTGCATCTGCTGCCCAGTCTGAACCCTGATGGCTATGAGAAGGGACATGTTGGTAAGTAGTTCTAGAGCTTCTACTAGTGAAGTATCTCTGTCAACATTACACGGCCGGGGATATGAGGGTGCAGCGTATCCTGAACACCACCAGGGTGCATCTGCTGCCCAGTCTGAACCCTGATGGTTATGAGAAGGGACATGTTGGTAAGTAGTTCTAGAGCTTCTACTAGTGAAGTATCTCTGTCAACATTACACGGCCGGGGATATGAGGGTGCAGCGTATCCTGAACACCACCAGGGTGCATCTGCTGCCCAGTTTGAACCCTGATGGATATGAGAAGGGACATGTTGGTAAGTAGTTCTAGAGCTTCTACTAGTGAAGTATCTCTGTCAACATTACACGGCCGGGGATATGAGGGTGCAGCGTATCCTGAACACCACCAGGGTGCATCTGCTGCCCAGTCTGAACCCTGATGGCTATGAGAAGGGACATGTTGGTAAGTAGTTCTAGAGCTTCTACTAGTGAAGTATCTCTGTCAACATTACACGGCCGGGGACATGAGGGTGCAGCGTATCCTGAACACCACCAGGGTGCATCTGCTGCCCAGTCTGAACCCTGATGGTTATGAGAAGGGACATGTTGGTAAGTAACACCTTATTTGTTATTATATATATAACTAGCGTTAACCCGCGACTTCGTCCGCACAAATTATATACCAGATTTTAAGTCAGATTATAAGCTATCCAACAAAAAAAGTTTCATCATAATCGGTTTAGTAGTTTTTGCGTGATACTCGAACAAACAAACACCCAAACAAACAAACAGACAGACAAAAAATCCAAAAATTGGTGATTTGGAATCAGGGACATCTAAAAACACGGCTAAGGAGGCAAAATGCGCACGGCTAAGGAGTGGAACGCACTGCCTGCGGACCTGTTCCCTGAGCAATACAACCTGGGCCTCTTCAAGGCAAGAGTGAATAGGCATCTTTCTAGGTAAGCATGCTACATCTTCGGCCTCATCATCACTCAACATCAGGTGAGATTGGGGTCAAATGTTTACCTATCGAACATAAAAAAAAAAAAAAAAAAAACTATATCGTAATCTTTTTTTTGTAACTATCTTCAATGTACAGACAAACTTCTGTTACAGTTTTATAATAGTTTAAATATAACTAGCGACCTGCCCCGGCTTCGCACGTGTACAATGCTGATACTATGCATGTATTATATACATATAAACCTTCCTCTTGAGTCACTCTATTAAAAAAAACCGCATCAAAATCCGTTGCGTAGTTTTAAAGAAAGATACATAGGGACAGACAGACACCGGGAAGCGACTTTGTTTTATACTATGTTTGTATAAATTTTTGTTAACCTATTTCGTCTCATTGTTGGCCAAGGGTATCCCTCAAACTTTTCCACCCTTCTCTGTCCCGTGCCGTCATAATATGCCATTCTACTTTGTGAATTGTGAGCATCCTGGAGTGCGATTTTTGAATCTCATTCGCTGAGTTCAGCAGTTGAAAATGTCGAAATTACTATGGAGACACGCAACTTTCACTATTGATTTGACTTTCAAAAATCGCACTCCTGAAGTATGATTTTTGAAAGTCAAATCAGCAGAAGAAAGATTCATATCTCCTTAGTAATTTTGACATTTTCAACTGCTTAGTTCAACGAATGAGTTTCAAAAATCGCACTCCAGATCGTCACGATATTTTTCTTGGTGAATATGAAGTATGTGAATGTTCTGTAAAGATCCGGCACTCGGTAGTGGCACGGAATAGGCTAAAGAACATATCGTTTTGCAGGCGACTACAGCAGTCTCAAGGGCAGAGCTAATGCGAACGATGTAGACCTGAACAGAAACTTCCCTGACCAGTACGGACCTACAAAGGTAAAGTTTTAATACCGACGATAGATTTAATAAAATTATGATTAGACTAATTATATCGGGACGCGTAACCACGTGTCATTCTACTAACAAACTTTCTGCCACTTTTTGCGGGGGGCGAGGTAACATGTTATCCGCAACTTTGGATTTTATTCCCTATGACTTTAGATTCTAATTTTGAATGTTCAAAATCATGAAAAGTAGTCTCGTGTAAACCCCAAACGTTCCAAGTTCGAAATTATTGTTTCGCAATAATAGGCTGTCTAGTTTAGTGATAAGTTATAAAATTGAATGTTGAATGTACATGATCATTGATCTTATACCGTGGCAGAGGGGAAATGCTACCGCAAGGCCGGTCCGGATATAATTAGTCTAAGAAATTATGTCGTCGGCCAAGAAATTGGTTTTTCATTTATAGTTCAACATACAAACATACATTACATATACTCACACCTGTGTCCCATTGGGGTTGGCAGAGACAATTGATCGCCATCGGCTACGATCCTGACACACCTCTTCCGCCTCTTTCACAGTCATAAGTCGTTTCATACACGCTCGTCGGTTTCGGGTACATTTGATCTGACCCTTCTTAACTACGCTGCCAATTTGGTCCGCATACGTACGTCTAGGGCGACCCCTTTGGACTGTCCCATTCACACTCGCTTTATATATTTCATTCGTTCATTGCTCATTCTTTCCACATGACCAAACCATCTTTTCAATCCTTGTTACTATATCCTCCTTCAATCCACACCTTTCTCTAATTACCCTGTTTAGTTCATAGTTCAACATTTCTCAATATGCATGGGGTTTAAAAAGTTAAAAAAAATGCATGTTAGATGCTCATGAAAATATATTTAACGGACGTGTCAGATACATCCGTGATAGATATTTTCATCTTATTTTATCCGTATTAAATCCGTTGCGTAGTAGGTTGCGTATTTTTAAACTTTGTTTTATACTATCGGTGCGTTCCGCATTACGCCGACAGCGATGTGAGCGCTGTGAGCGCGATAAATGTCGTTCCGATTTGACCGTGAGCGCGTCCACAGTCGAAAACGTGACGTCATTCATGACATCACTGCCGACGCCATCTTGCAATAACAGTGCTCACAGGCCGAAGCGTTAGCACTGTGAGCGTGCTGTCAAAAATGACGTTTGACAGTCTTTTTGTGGTAAATTTTGGAGCGGTTTCAAAAGTGACGTTTAATAGTTTTGTTGTATTAAATACGAGCTTTTACCCGCGACTTCGTCCGCATAAATTATATACCAGATTTTAAGTCAGATGATAAACTATCAAACAAAAAAAGTTTCATCAAAATCGGTTCAGTAGTTTTTGCGTGATACTCGGAAAAAAAAACACCCAAACAAACAAACAAACATCCAAACAAACAAACAAACAGACAGACAAAAAATCCAAAAATTAGTGATTTGGAATCAGGGACATCTAAAAACCATATCGTAATCTTTTTTTTTTTAAATATCTTCAATGTACAGACATACTTCTGTTACAGTTTTATAATAGTTTAGATTCTTTAGTAGTATTGGGTTTGATTATGTTCTAAAAATTACGAATAAAAGTTTAATAACGATTAGTGATGAAGAAAATAACAGGAATATTTGAATGTTGTGATGTGAACGCTGTGTGCGCGATATCTAGCGTTCCGAATGGGTAGGACGCTATCAGCGCTGTCAACGCGATATTGCAAATGGAACGGGTGTTAGCGCTGTAATCGCTCACAGCAAAATTTTTATGTCTCGGAACTTACCATATGTAGTGATTTAAGGAAGTGTTTTTTTACAGGCTGACTGACTGAAGATTTACTATTCTAGACCTACTATAAAATTTATAGCTGCAGCAAGGTTTCTGACCGCCCCGAAAGGGTATATTATAATAGTCGTAAATTTATGTATGTATGTTGACTTTGGTTAGTGCGTTATTTCCCAACAGGATTGGAGAGCCACAGAGAGATTTATAATACGCCAGCAATGTTTATAGTTGTAGAATACTATTTGTACTATTTTGTACAGGACAACGAAATAGCGGAGCCAGAAACGCGAGCAGTAATGAACTGGTCTCTGTCCATCCCGTTCGTGCTATCGGCCAACTTGCATGGCGGCGCCCTCGTGGCCAACTACCCCTACGACGGCAACGCGGAGATGGTCAGCGGCCACGACAACCCCTCGCCTGACAACGAGGTGTTCCTTCATCTCGCCCACGTGTACTCCGACGTAAGTTATTGAACATAGAAGACACTGGTCAACTAATCGTACGACGGCAACGCGGAGATGGTCAGCGGCCATGACAACCCCTCGCCGGACAACGAGGTGTTCTTACATCTCGCCCACGTCTACTCCGACGTAAGTTATTAAACATAGAAGACACTAGCCAACTACCCCTACGACGGCAACGCGGAGATGGTCAGCGGCCACGACAACCCCTCGCCTGACAACGAGGTGTTCCTTCATCTCGCCCACGTGTACTCCGACGTAAGTTATTGAACATAGAAGACACTGGTCAACTAATAGTACGACGGCAACGCGGAGATGGTCAGCGGCCACGACAACCCCTCGCCTGACAACGAGGTGTTCTTACATCTCGCCCACGTGTACTCCGACGTAAGTTATTGAACATAGAAGACACTGGCCAACTAATCGTACGACGGCAACGCGGAGATGGTCAGCGGCCACGACAACCCCTCGCCTGACAACGAGGTGTTCCTTCATCTCGCCCACGTCTACTCCGACGTAAGTTATTAAACATAGAAGACACTGGCCAACTACCAGTACGGAGGCAACGCGGAGATGGTCAGCGGCCACGACAACCCCTCGCCTGACAACGAGGTGTTCCTTCATCTCGCCCACGTGTACTCCGACGTAAGTTATTGAACATAGAAGACACTAGCCAACTAATCGTACGACGGCAACGCGGAGATGGTCAGCGGCCACGACAACCCCTCGCCTGACAACGAGGTGTTCTTACATCTCGCTCACGTGTACTCCGACGTAAGTTATTGAACATAGAAGACACTAGCCAACTAATCGTACGACGGCAACGCGGAGATGGTCAGCGGCCATGACAACCCCTCGTCTGACAACGAGGTGTTCTTACATCTCGCCCACGTGTACTCCGACGTAAGTTATTAAACATAGAAGACACTAGCCAACTAATCGTACGACGGCAACGCGGAGATGGTCAGCGGCCATGACAACCCCTCGTCTGACAACGAGGTGTTCTTACATCTCGCCCACGTCTACTCCGACGTAAGTTATAAACAAAGAAGACACTAGCCAACTAATCGTACAACGGCAACGCGAAGATGGTCAGCGGCCATGACAACGAAGTGTTTTTGAACAACGCCAGATAACATGAAAAATTTTCAAAAGTCACAATAACTCTCATATAGAGGGCATCCAATATTATAATCTGATGTCCTCCACTTAGATAAAGTATATGTCTAGATAGAGCCTCATGCTTCTACCGTATAAAACAAAAGTGGCCTCTTAGGTTGGTGTGCGTGAGGCATCAAACAACTTATATCTGTGTGCGTGTATACTGTATACCGACACGGTTTATCACTCAAGAGTTCACTGATACCTTTTTCGACGCGTTCGTAGCTTCGACTGTCAATCTTGGCATTATAACTTATCAAAGATCGTCCATATGTTATTGTGTTGCCATATTTGATTCTTAAAAACATAATTCTGACCACGGTATTGTCCGCCATATTATAAAGCCCGATCAGAAAATGGAAAAACAACTACAAACAAACAATTATTTATTATCCGCAACATCGCGAACATGTTTATTTTTCTAGTTAGGCTTTACACTAAAACATGAGCCAAGTTTTAATGTGACGTCATTAAATGTATTCTGAAGTCCTGTGAAGTGTTCTCAGCGAAAGGGAAAAATACTGTCTGTAATACGTATTACGTAAGGTACATTTTAGCTCGGCTTGAAAAATATAACTTCTCTTGTGCTGTATCGCAGGCCCACCACAAGATGCACCTCGGCCAGCCGTGCAAGAACCTGCCCCGTGAGAAGTTCCCCGAAGGAGTCACTAACGGAGCCAAATGGTATGCATTTTTACATTATTATACAGGGTGTACAATAAAATAGGACAGCTACTTAAAGGGGTGCTTCAGACCATCAAATTGAACAACTTTCTCTATGGGACCAATATCGAAATCGCGAAAAAAAAATCTGCTGTCCCATACATTTCAGTCGAGTTAACTCAAACTGAACAACTTTCTCTATGGGACCAATATCGAAATCGCGAAAAAAAAATCTGCTGTCCCATACATTTCAGTCGAGTTATGTTTGCAGTTTTGTATGGGAGAGCGGATTTTTTTTTCGCGATTTCGATATTGGTCCCATAGAGAAACAACTTTCTCTATGGGAAAAGTGAAACACCCTAAATAAAAAGATGCAGCAGCAGGAGCATGCCCCGGAAAGGCAGGTCGTGGGTTCGAATCCCGCTCGCCGCCCGACTTTTTCAATCTTTAATTTGATTAAGCTAACATGGCATACATGTAAAATCAATAAATTCGATTGAAACACCCTAATATACAGGGTGTACAATAAAATGGGACAGCTACTCAAAGGGGTGCTTCAGACCATCAAACTGAACAACTTTCACTATTGTCGTGATTCTTTACTAAATTAAGTGATATTTTGTTACTAAACCTTTATTTTGTACTAGCTTTAGGTTTAATATTGTATTACATTCAAATTACCTGTAAAATAACCAACGAATGGCTTAAAAAGGACTTGTATCCAGAGCCGTTAAATATTTTACTAAGGATTCATTCATATGGCAATACTGACTTTTGTGATTGGCTGTCGCTGGAGCGCTGGACCAATCAAACGCCAGGCGCGTTTGGTGGGCACAGTGACTCTGAAAGGGTGGGGAGGACGATCGAAGTGGGGAAAAAGGGATCGAACAGCCAGTTCTCAGCCGGCACTCGAAGTGACAACTTGTATTTGTGAAGTAATTGTGATATATTTAAAATTAAAATAGTTTAGTAAAATTATAAAAGTGCAGTGAAAGTACAATATTAAAATATAGCTTCCAAAATTATACCAGTCTTTGATTCTACGATAAATCAGCAGCGGGAAAAAAATCTTCAGCCCTCAAGGTACGTGAATTCGGTCAAAGTCCACTGATTCTTTGAATATTGAAAGATTTTATTGTTTTCTTAAAGTACCTACTGAGTTTATTCATTTTTCTCGGGAATTTTATAGAATTTTCGTGATGGTTGATAGTTACATTGGATTTATCATTTGGTCAGGCTACCCCATGACAATGTTAAGTCTGATTTTATTTCGGAGTCCATTCAGTCAGGGCAACTCCCTGGCATTGTGCTCCGAAATATTCATAAACCGTTAACCACCGAATTTGAAATTGCAAGCATTTTGATCAATTGCCAGACTAGCGTTTGGTCGGGGCTACTCCTTGACACCGTTTTTCTGGTATTAAAACGATGCTGTGTGATCGTATATGACCATTTGGTCAAGGCTACACCTTGATAGTGCTAGTGTGCGATAAAACAGTATACGAGCTAAATTGCTTTCAATTATATTTTAAAATTTAGTTAATTGATATTTATATTTTTATACCTACATTAATCGGTGCTTAAAGAAAATAAGACTCAGATATAATAATGTCATAATTTGTGAAATCACTGGCAGAGTCATGTGGACAAATCGAATTAAAATATTTTATTATGCATGGTGGCCAAATGTGTCACGTAGTTGAGGCCATATATACCACCAGAACAGAACTTAAGACTATGTATGTCTATCATAAGGCCATGTGTGCCTAGGAGCTATGTATGTTCCAAAAACAGTTCGAGGCCATGTGTGCCTAGGAGCTATGTATGTTCCAAAACCAGTTCAAGGCCATGTGTGCCTAGGAGCTATGTATGTTCCTCAACCAGTTCAAGGCCATGTGTGCCTAGGAGCTATGTATGTTCCTCAATCAGTTCAAGGCCATGTGTGCCTAGGAGCTATGTATGTTCCACAAGTAGTTCTGTGGATATGTGTGCCTGTAGTTATGTATCTATAAAGAAATAGAGATTTTGATTTGATTTGATTTGTCTGTGAAACCAAATTTCAAATAGTTTTCACTATGGTTAAATACACTTTATTGTGTCGAATGGTCGATAAATTGTGTCATCATCGTCACAGTCCGTGTAGCCTTTAATAACGCCAGACCAGCAAAGGACAACCGCTACATTCCCTTTACAAAATGCCAGTAAATGTATAGAAGTTAGCAGTAAATTATGGGGTTTTATAAAAATTACTCAGATTTTATAATTTATTTTTATTTATAGAGTTATTTAATAATTTATTACTAATAAATAGTAAAAAAAAAGCAGCAACCCCAAAGTGGCTGCCAATGTTGTTTGATATGAGGTGATGCAAGCACAATGTTCTTTTTTTATATAAAAATGATAAAAGCTTATGAAGCATTATAAAATAAAATAATGCCTGCAATTAGTTTCTAGTGTTCCATAGTCCATAGTAAAAATAGAAGTACGGTTATACATTTTTTGGTATTATGTGCCGGATGTCATTTATTTTTACTGTATTACAAACTTACAAGAGCCCGTATTTGTTTCATTGTCTTTATCACAAACAATTAATTTAAAGAAAAACTGATCTTTAAAAATTCAGAGATCGAATTTAATGGTGCACATTTTAGCGAGCTAATATTCAGTTACAGTTATTCTTATTATTTTTCTTAATGTATCTTTTTTTGTTCCGAGGTGATGGTGAATCTGAAGGAGGTCGCCTTCGCTGTCAGAAATGCTACCACGTGACTTTGAGATCCATCATATTTAGTGCCAATTGTCTTTCGAAATGTTCACGGCAGAATTGCAGCAAATTTTGACTGCCACAAAATTAGTGTCGTAATTATAAGATACTTTATTAAACACACATTAGTCTTTCTAGTTACTGATGAGCAATTGTTGTATAATAAAAAAAAAATTATGAAGTAATGTACCTACCTACATGTAGACATATTGATATTTAATGAATTATAGATTCTTTATTTTATTTACACATCATATTGGCATAATTAGGTAAACAGAAGCGAGCTTAGCTCTAATACGATATTTCCTCCAGGAAACCGCTAGACAAAGGCCACTAGGTACCTTAGTATGAAACCTATGCGCATGACCTACAAAAAAAAAATAGTATAGGATGTTTAAATGAATGTCTGTAGTTCATGTTTATATGTCGCATTATTGTAGATAATGGGATTCAGGCCAATAACGGGTAAAGAAAAATGTAATATTTTGTACATTTTCGTAAATTTAATACATTTTCTTACATTTTGCACATTTTAGTACTAGTAGTACATTTTAGTACAATAAGTACATTTTAGTACACTAAGTACATTTTAGTACAATAAGTACATTTTAGTACAATAAGTACATTTTAGTACAATATGTATATTTTAGTACAATAAGTACATTTTAGTACAATAAGTACATTTTAGTACAATAAGTACATTTTAGTACAATAAGTACATTTTAGTACAATAAGTACATTTTAGTACAATAAGTACATTTTAGTACAATTAGTACATTTTAGTACATTTTCTTCATTTTGGACATTTTTGTACATTTCGTACATTTTAGTATTATAGTACATTTATTACATTTTCCCATGGTTTAAAAAAAAAATAACTACATAAAATTGATTGTGGGTGACTAAACATTTTAAAACCAATTTGGGTTTTGTAGGAAAAATTCAGTTAGCTGAGTCAGATTTCGCCCAATGACCTTAAGTACATTTCTTGTTTACAAAATGGCTGTATTTGTCAAATAATTTAAAAAAGAAAATCACAACACCGGCGTGCAGATATGGCTTGGAAGACAAGACATTGCCTTCGTTTCTCTTTAACGAGTTTGACGATTTTAGATCCGGATTTTGTTGACTGTATAACGCCCCTGTTGGTACCTTATCGCAGGTGCTACTTAGTTTTTAACTAAACTGATCGTCATTTGCATTTTTGGCTTAACAAGTATGTGGTACACTAAGCCTTGTAGGACACCATTCAAAGTAAGGTTTCCATTATGACAAGAATCAAATATTCTAGGTTTTTGAATCGAAATAAAAGGTAGAAGCGTGTTTTCTTCTGGTCAAATTAGTTGAGCTACATCCAAAGAATTATTAATCAATGATTGAATCATTTTAATGTTGTACCTAATGCTTATGAGACGAATAAACAATTTTTAATTTAATTTATCGAGGGTGGATTGGTTTCGACATACTTCTATAAAGTATTCTTTTTTTCTTCAAAAGTCTTCAAAATTTTACGATCGTAATCGTATTAATTTGCAGAAGTTATTCGTAGCGAATACTTACTCGATGAGTTTGACAACGCCATCTGATTAGATTTGTTTATTTAAAAAAAAAAGCTTTATTTTTACTATTTACTTCATGATGATTATAATTATTGCATTATTTGGAAGTTGAAGAAGTTAAAGCCATTCACAGAAAGTGTTCCAAACCTTTTTGTTGTCGTCTAAAATGGGATTAAAGCTGTACTTTGTATAGAATGAGTATAGGCACAACAAAAATTTGTTAGTAAAAAAAAAAGATAGTAATCTGAATTATAATTGTAATAGAAACGGTGCTGCTGCTGTAATGTGTTGTGTGTTTGAAGTTATAATAGATTTAATTCCATTATTGCTGGTATATTTCTCATTAATAACACAATTTTTTTGCAACTGTATACAGCAACTGTTTCATAGTACATCCCAGTTAGGTGGGCTTTGCGAAAGGCGTAAAGTATTGTAGACAGTATAACTAGCTGATGGCGATGACAGTATATTACACTGAGCTCAAGACAAGATTTATTATCAGATGTCTTATTGTGCGACTACCAGATTTTATCGATGGCTAATTTGTTTTATAATACTGTTTTTTTTGTAATTAAGTAAAGGAGATAATTACATACTTCTTCATGTTTATCTGTGAATTTGTAAGATGGAGAATGGATTTACGAAATTATTGTTATAAAGTTAATACGACTAAATTGTAATGTTTCTCCTTCCTGTTAAAAAAGCAGGTTAAGAAAATGCTGAATGTCTGTACACGATGACTGACCCGGCTGCCGTTATAACCACTGTTTTGATTGATTACCTATAATTGATGGATATTTTTTAATTAATTTAAAAACAGTGTAAACGGGGACGGTATGTTTTGGTGTGCAAATAAAGAGTATTGTATTGTATTTTATAAACATAAGAAGCATAAAAATTTTGAAAAATTGAGAACGTTGTGGCAGCAAACAGAATGAAAAGAAGAGTTGTTATTCTGTTTATTATTATTTAAACTTTGAATATCAGTCTACTTAATATTCAATTCTTCTTCCCCTAAAATCAGAATGTACTATTCCAAAATAAATCATTGGACGAGGAAGATTGCAACTATTAGAGCTGCCTCTGTTAGAACTGCAGCAACGTTCACAAATATTTAAGTTGATAAATATTGATATTAGTGTAAGCAGCCAAATGTCGTGATGTGTTCGAATAGTTACTACTTAAACGTTATTATAAACTTAAATAAGAAAACAGATTAAATAATGTAAGAGCCACTTATGATGCAAAAAAAAAAATCATTCTCTAAAATTAATTTCTAAAATTAAACTCAAGTACCAGTTTTGTGTACCAGCCTCATTCATTCATTCTCAAATAATTTTTACATAATAAAAATAAATACAAAAGTAAAATCGCTGAATTCTAAAATGTCTGATCCTGATGTTGTAACTGAATGTCTAACTACTAAACATTGTGTTGCTGTAGAGTTTCTGGCCGCATCTTCTCTGCAGTGATAACACATTACGAAGCGGTGGTAAATTAAAAAAAAATATATATAAACAAATAAAAACTTAATTAATAATTTTGAAAAACCTGCTGTAAAATGTTTCAATGTTGTGATTATATAAAGATTATTCTGAATAATTTTGACTTAATGGTAATGAGAACTGACTGTTGGATGGCTGTGCACCAGGAGGTTGCACAGGGTCGGATGGCCGAATGTCGTGATTCTTTACTAAATTAAGTGATATTTTGTTACTAAACCTTTATTTTGTACTAGCTTTAGGTTTAATATTGTATTACATTCAAATTACCTGTAAAATAACCAACGAATGGCTTAAAAAGGACTTGTATCCAGAGCCGTTAAATATTTTACTAAGGATTCATTCATATGGCAATACTGACTTTTGTGATTGGCTGTCGCTGGAGCGCTGGACCAATCAAACGCCAGGCGCGTTTGGTGGGCACAGTGACTCTGAAAGGGTGGGGAGGACGATCGAAGTGGGGAAAAAGGGATCGAACAGCCAGTTCTCAGCCGGCACTCGAAGTGACAACTTGTATTTGTGAAGTAATTGTGATATATTTAAAATTAAAATAGTTTAGTAAAATTATAAAAGTGCAGTGAAAGTACAATATTAAAATATAGCTTCCAAAATTATACCAGTCTTTGATTCTACGATACTATGGAGCTAACATTGAAACCACGAAAAAAAATCCGTTCTTTCATACAAAACTGCAGTACCGTCTCGACTCAAATGTATGGGACGGCAGATTTTTTTTATTTTTTCTCTACGTTGGCCCCATAGTGAAAGTTGTTCAGATTGATGGTCTGAAGCACTCCCTTAAGTATTACTAGTGCGTTTTGTTACACCCTGTATACATAAAATACTGACTGACAGACAACGCACAGCATAAACCGCTGAACATAGAAACATGAAATTTGAAATACATATTCTACGAAGGATGTATTTCTTTTTCCTGATTTCGAGTTTTGTCCAATAGGAAAAGTGGTTTAGTTTGATGGTCTTTTCATGACCTTAAATAACCGGCATCGTCAGCATATAACCCTGACCCTGTAGGTATACTTATGACAAGACCAAATAAAAGTTATAGCCAGTACGAGAGTATCTACTTACATTTAAATAAAATCGGTCAAGTGCGAATCGGGCTACTCGCGCACCGAGGGTTCCGTACCACGCCACCACTACATATTAATGAACAAAAAACATTTTTTTTTCTCCGGGACCTTAAGCACGAAACCGACTCACGCTTGGCCGGTTTTTATTATTTGTTGATATATATTGTAGAGTTTGTTTATAATCACGCCAAGTTTGACGCTTGTATATATTACCGTTTTTACCATAGAGCGAGAAGAAAAAATGTTGATTAAAACTAGTTCCTTGTATGAGGACCCCACTTAATTTTTAACTTTTTGACATTTTTATTATTTGTTACCAAATCCGCCATAATAATGCACATTCTATGAAAATTTCAACTATCTAGCTCTTTCAAAAGTTACAGCCCTAAATAGGTAGGATAGACGGACAGACGGACGGACGGACAACGTAGGCTTAGTAATAGGGTCCCGTTTTCACCCTTTGGGTACGGAACCCTAAAAAGAAATTCAACCATATAACCTTTGTAACAAGGTTTATTTTCTCGCAGGTACGTGCTAGCGGGCGGCATGCAGGATTGGAACTACCTTCATACGAACGACATGGAATTGACTCTAGAACTCGGCTGCTACAAGTTCCCGCCGTCAAGCGATTTACCGACTTATTGGGAAGACAATAAGAGCGCTTTGTTGACTTTTATTGAACAGGTATGTTATTTTTAGGTCCTTACACCTATTGCCATTTCAAAGGGAAAATAAATCGAGTTGAAAGAAAAAATACGTGGAGAGAATTCTAACGCTGGTAATTCACATGGCCTGTTTGACAAATATCACACACATTGTTCACATGCTATAGAATAACTAAATATTGAATTCATTAGCAGGATATTTGCCTTATGAAATATATTTGGTGGTGTTACAGTGACCCACCGAATCAAAAAAAGTCTATCTATCTATCTATATATAACGTCACGCCTCTTTCCCAGTGGGGTAGGCAGAGACCAGGGCGCGCCACTTACTACGATCCTTACATACCTCTTTTGCCTCATGAACATCCATACATCTCTTCATACATGCCCGTCGGTTTCGAGTAAATAAAAATGTATAACAATCTACCATTAGAAATAACCAAACTCTCCGTCCCTGAATTCAAAAACAAAATTAAAAAATTTCTGCAGGATCACCCATTTTACGGTTTAAACGAGTACATGGACATGAATCTCACCGTAGACCTATTCTTAAATAATGATTAATGATAAGTGACAAACCTTGGGGCTATTTAATGTTGTGTGACTACAAATGATTTATTGTATGGTAGATAGAAATTAACTTATAGCATACTGACATTGAATTTGATATAATTATGTATATTGTTAATCGAAATTTCACAATCAATAGCTTATTTGTAATATTTTATTTGTTAATTTTTTTTTCTTTTTGTATTATTGTGAATGTAAATGAATTTAAGTATTAATTATGATTATGTAAACTTGACGTACCTAGTGTAGCATTCTCTGTTACAAGGCCAATAAAATTCTGATTTCTGAGTACTCCGCACTTCCCCTTTTTGTAGGACGCAACTGATTTGATCAGCATACGTCCTACGAGGGCGCCCTCTGCCGACACTTCCACTCACATTAGCAACATATATCTCTTTCGTACATCTACTGTCACTCATCCTCTCCACATGGCCAAACCAACAAAGCATACCTTTCTCTATTCTTGTCACAACATCTTTTTTCAATTTACATCGATCTCTTATTACACAATTTCTCACTCTATCAAAAAAAGTGTGATAAGAGATCGGTGTAAGTTGAAAGATGGTGTTGTAACCAGGATTGAAAGAGGTATGCTTAGGTGGTTCGGTCACGTACAGAGGATGGAGGACGTATGAGAGTAGACTCACTAGGGAGATTTATCGATCCAATGTGAGTGGAACAGTCGAGAGAGGGCATCCGAGGAGAACTTACCACGACCAAATAAATGTCTTCTCCAAAAAGGACAAGTGCGTAGCACCCTCAACCGACGGAAGTGTATGAAGAGATGTATGAAAGTGGATGAGGCGAGAGAAGTATGTCAGAATCGCAGTGTGTGGCGAGCCGTAGTCTACCTACCCCTGTGGGATAGTGGCGTGAGTATATACAGGGTGTAACATAAAATAGGACAGCTACTTAAAAGGGTGCTTTAGACCATCAAACTGAACAACTTTCTCTATGGGACCAATATCGAAATCGCGAAAAAAAATCTGCTGTCCCATACATTTCCCGGACGACCCGGTTGGTGTAATGGTTACCACGCCGGACTGCCAAACCAGGATCCTGGGTTCGAATCCCGGTTCGGTCATGGATGTTTATATGTTTGTGCCGTTGTTGTGTGGTTTCCATAATAAACAGCCTATAAATAGTGCTTTCTTGGGATCATTACAATGTATGTGCCTGTGAGCGTTATTTATTATTATTTATTATTTCAGTCAAGTTATGCTTGCACTTTTGTATGGGACAGCTGATTTTTTTTTCGCGATTTCAATCTTAGTCCCATAGTAAAAGTTGTTCAGTTTGATGGTCTAAAGCACCCCTTTAAGTAACTGTCCTATTTTATTATACACCCTGTATGTAGGTATCTATGTACCTAAATATATTTTGTTTTAATTTTCTCACTAAAAACACGTTTGAAAACCTTCTCACTAAAAAGACGCTAAACTCACATTTTCTGTGGCTTGAATACTATTTTTAATAACTGAATAAATTGTAAAAAGTTTGAAGCGTAATATGAAGACATATTACTCATTTTAGAACAATGTTCATTCTAATTTCGCATTTTCACATTCGGTAGACCTGCTGATTTACTTGGTAGACAAATAGCTTATTTAAATTGAAATGGAGTTGGACTAAAGCAAGCCCTGAATTGGCCCGTTGCTGATTCGAGTACCGTCCGATATTGATTGTCAATCTTTAATTTAAGTACCAAATAAATCAGCTATCTCAATCAAGTCTAACCCACAACCATGTCGTCAATCAGGTACACACAGGAGTCCACGGCTTCGTCCACAGCCACATCGGTCACGCACTCGTCAACGCGACCATATCCGTCAGTGGAGTCCACCACAATGTGCGCACGGCTCAAGACGGAGACTTCTGGAGGCTGCTCGTGCCCGGCACTTACAACGTGACCGCCAGCAAGCAGGGGTGAGCTCATAAACATCGTCATACATCAGCCAAGTCCAGGTCCAGTTACTACAGGCTGTAAAAAAAAACACCCTTGTAATACTTAAGGGGGTGCTTCAGACCTCCAAATTGAACAACTTTCACTATGGAGCCAACTTCGAAAACGCGAAACAGTTGTCCCATTCATTTGAGTCGACTCGGTGCTGCAGTTGTGTATGTAACTGCTGATTTTTTTTCGCAATTTCCATGTTTTTTGTAAATATTTTTACACGAGCAGCCTATGGAACAGATATACTCATAAATCATACAGCGCTCTGCGAATTCAATACGACAATGGATTCGGGATGCTGTTGGGGCTGCCCCGATTTTGTGGAGCCTCAAAGATGTTTGCTAAGGTACAGGTGGACTGCACGCACCATTATTCGCAAAAAGGCAGCATCTCTGTTGCGCCGGGTCTGGAGTAGTGGCAATAGCATCCTGAAGGCCATTGCTGATAGTAACCAGTGTCCATTGCTGCGACACATGTCCCAAATCACAAGTTTCGTTTTTGTTATTGTTTACTAACCATTGTTTTCATAAGTCTTGTTTGCTACTAACACATTGGATCTCTGTTGTCCTTAATAAAATGTTTTTATTTTTTATTTATTTATATTTTATCTCGCTACGTTGACGGGAACAGAGTCCCGGTTAAAATACAGTAAATAATAAAATAGCAATGTCACCCAATAGATACGAGAGTGTGACGGAAGCGGTTGAGGTGCCTGCGAAAGGGTCAGTGAGCATCAACTTCACCCTGATGGCGGACGACCCTCAACACTGGTCCTCCGCGTACGACTTCCGGTGAGTACACTACCCTCACAGTTACCCTGTCCGGAGATATGCAAGCGAAATGTTGTACTGGACATTTATAATCACTGAAAAGAACACCAGTAGAAATTAGGACTTTTCAGTTCGGGAACTAGTGTGACTAAAAAAACTAATCAAATTAAATTCATCATTATTTTCATTTTGTCTAAAGCTTCATAAATTTTTCCTTACTCAATTCAATACAAATCAGTATCCAAAAAAAATTATTTCGCATATGCATTTTGTACCGTTACTTAATAATTATGTCACTGATTGAAAAAAAAATTTTATGGTAACAGGTGAAGCTCATACGTTGACCTCAGCAGTTGAAAATGTATGGAGATATAATCCCCGCAAGATGATATTGCGATGGAACCTTGTCACAATAACAGCTGCGTGACGTCATCCGTCGCAAAAAACTCTAACGTAAGCGCGGGCTAACCTTGCGAACGGTACTGACGGTGCACGTCGACTACGTCAAAATTACGTCACCAAGATGGCCGCCAGTCGCAATATTAACTTGCGGGGATTATACGCATCTTTCTACTGCTGCTGATTTGACTTTAAAAAATCGCACTCCTGGAGTATTATTTTTGAATATCAAATCAGCAGTAGAAAGATGCACGTTTCCATAGTAATATTGACATTTTCAACTGCTGAATTCAAAGAATCAGTTTCAAAAATCGCACTCCTGAGATTAGTTTGTTTACTATTTCGCTTGCATATCTACCAGTTTGAGATTTGTGATTTTATGACTCTTGCTTTCTTATTGAATGATCACATTGTACTTAGAATTTATGCTTATACACGCTTGTTAATGTTTAATTATGTATGCTTTGAAATTAGAACAAATATGCTTTATATCATACTCAAGAATACATTATAACTGTATGACAATAGGAAGTTTTCTGACAGCTTGTAAAACGTAGTTTAAAATGCTGCGGTAGATCGCGTTGACTTGACTTTGATCCGAAAATGGATAAATATCCAATAAAACCGGTCAAGTGCGAGTCGGGCTACTCACGCACCGAGGGTTCCGTACCACACCACCACATATCACAACATTATTAACATAGAACAACAACTTTTTGTCCGGGACCTTTAGCGCAAGACCGACTCACACTTGGCCTGTTTTTAGTATTTGTTGTTATTCTGCAGAGTTTGCTCTATAATCACACTAAGTTTGACGCTTGTATGTATTACCGTTTTTAAGATAGAGCGTGAAGAAAAAACGTTGATAAAAACTAGTTTCTTGTTGAGAACCACCCTTAATTTTTATTTTTTTGACGTTTTTATTATTTGTTAACAAATCCGCCGTAATAATGCATAATCTGAGAAAATTTCAACTATCTAGCTATTACGATTCAAAAGTTACAGCCCTAAATATGTAGGACAGACGGACGGACAACGTAGGCTTAGTAATAGGGTCCCGTTTTCACCCTTTGGGTACAGAACCCTAAAAATGAAAAGATATATGATTTGATGATTGTATGATGTGATATAATCCCCGCAAGTTGATATTGCGATTGGCGGCCATCTTGGTGACGTAATTTTGACGTAGTCGACTGTGCACCATCAGTACCGTTCGCAAGGTCAGCCCGTGTTTGATTACGTCACGCAGCTGTTATTGTGACAAGGTTCCATCGCAATATCAACTTGCGGGGATTATATGACTTTTTTAGCCTAAATAGACTCAAAAAATAATTTCACTGAGACGCATCCATTTGCGAAGTATCCGTTCATATTTATCTGCTTACTTAAAAACACGATTTTTTTAAACTATTTTATTTTTCTATCTCATCAACGCCTTCTATCGAGTCATATGGAACTATTTTTTTCCTTTTAAAGGGTTTCGGAAAATTTTGTTGTTGTTTATTTAGTTGTTCACGTTGTTCATTTTCTTTGAAGTTTATAAAATTGACGAGATTTACATAATTTTATAAGAATACATTTAAAATTTGTCACAAAATTGTACATACGAGTATACGTAGTAATTTTGTTCAAGTACCTGATTGTATCTTAATTTTGCGGAATAATATAGACTATTTGGACATAACTTATATATTATAATATATAGTTATGTTGCTCTGTTTATAATTTATAAATGACACGCTATATACTTATAAGCAAGGTTCGAAATTATCAAGATAAGAACGAAGTTAGGTACAGTTTTAATCATTTTTGTGGACTGAATTTGTATTTGCATCACCAAATCGTTCATGTAATACAAACCAACTTTTATTTTTTGTCTGACATTTGCTTATATTGGTACCGATTCGGACAGTGCCACGACTTAACTTAACTAAATGTATTCCTGTCACTTTCTAAAATAAGATTAAGAAAAGAGACAGAAAACCAACAGCTGACTTTAGTGCTGTCAAAGTGACGTTACACGCCCAAAATAAGATGCCATCATAATGTACGCCATCTTATTTAAAGCGTTTTTGGGCGTGTAACGTCAGTTTGACAGCACTTAAGTCAGCTGTTGGTTTTCTGTCTCTTTTCTTAATCTTACTTTAGAAAGTGACTAGTTAAGTTAAGTCGTGGCACAGTCCGAATCGAGGCCATTGTCTTTTGTGGTCGTGTGATCTATTGTTGTAGCCTTTTGCAACGATATAATATAATCAACTATATTGACTTGCAAGCATCTTAGCTAACATGTCAAATTACTTTAGGACTTCAATATCCTGTTTCACCACTTTTGGATAAGTTCTTTATAGCTTATCCACAGAGCTTAACTGACAAATCGTTTGACATATTTCATTATGAAATATATGCAAAACAATCGTGTCAGAAGTGGCCCTACGGTAAGTTCAGCTTATCTGACAGATCGTTCGACATATTTCGTATGAACTAATGTCAAATGATCTGTCAGATAAACTATCAAGAACTTATTTTTTAATTGCGGTGAAACAGGCCCTAAATGAAATTTGTACGAATGCCCTCATTGTAGTGTTCTGTTAAATTACCCTTTGCATATGAAAAAATAAAAAATTGAATCCATTTGCACCTTTAGTGGCTTTGCATTACATGGGCGATATTCAATGTATGTTTTTCAAGCTTTTTGTGTTGTCACAACTTTTTCTGTCTTATTCATTTAACTGTATAACAGGTAACGTCTTGATTAGTATGTAGTCCATCCAGCCCCGTTATTTACAGTAAAAGTTAAAAAAAAAACAATTTATTAGGATAAAAATCAAGTTTCTATTAATTTTTTATTAGTATTATTCCAATGATAACGGGGTTTGATAATATTATTATAATATTTATTTGCACTCTAACTATACTATATAAAAGTTTATGTACTTATAATAATAAATATATACGCACGCATTGTATTTCGTTTGTTTTGCACTAACAGTCTGCTATTACTAAAATCTCATTATTTTCACATACATATAGTATTTTTTCTTTCAATATCTTTATTTTACATTCATAAAAGTAGTCATCTTTTGCAAGTAAAGTTTACTACAATAACTTAATATTACTTATCGTAATTTCTGAGTTGTACTGAGACTAAATTTGAATTAATCGTATTAATTTTGTTTAGAATTGTCTATCTGCCCCTCTACTTCGATACGAGTTGAAACACAAAGGTTAACAAACTGACAAATTTGTACGTAGACTTTTCGTATTGTATACTGTAGTCTCAATTAGAAATAATGCAAATGGACTTATTAAATAAGTACATAAATAGACTGCATTAAAATAAGTTTCATTTCTATATATAACTTGTAGTTTCTTTGTCAAGTAGTGCCATAGTACATATTTATGAAGTCAGTTTTCATGTCAAAATAACATATTTATGTAATACCAAGTAACATACGTACTATAGTAACAACATCATGAGTATTTCTTCCATTCTTAATAATTGTTTACATTTGAATAATTTGAATGAATATACACTACAAACATAATCCATTAGAATCACAGTAGCTTAGGTTTTTTAGATTGTTTTTTATGTATCTCGTTTGCGATATCGCTCACAGTTAAAGCGTGGACGATGCACAAAGAGGGTATGTAAAAATATGTAATTTATGCGATCTCTTTTCTTATTCTTGACTAGCGACCCGCCCCGGCTTCGCACGGGTGCAATGCTGATATAAACCTTCCTCTTGAATCACTCTATCTATTAAAAAAACCGCATCAAAATCCGTTGCGTATTTTTAAAGATCTCAGCATACATAGGGACAGACAGCGGGAAGCGACTTTGTTTTATACTATGTAGTGATGCTACATCAACCTACTACTATAATATAGGGTCCTTTTTAAGATACTGACACTTTTTTAAGGGGATGATCAGACCGTCAAACTGAAAAACTTTCTCTATAGCACCAATATCGAAATCGGGAAAATTAACAGCTCTTCCATACAAAACTGTAAACCTACTCAAACCAAATGTATGGGACTGCTGATTTTTTTTTCGCGATTTCGATGTTGGTCCCATAGAGAAAGTTGTTCAGTTTGATGGTCTGATCATCCCCTTAAAAAAGTGTCAGCATATTAAGAAGGACCCTATATAGCCACTAGAAACAACTTACACAAATCCATATTCGAAAAACTAACAAAAAAATCCTTAAATATGAATCCCGCAGAGTCCTAGAGAACATAATAGGCACCCGCTACCACAAGCCGCTCGAGCTGTACGCGATGCTGGCCGAGCTGGAGAACAGGTTCCCGAACATCGCCGAGTTCCGCTCCGGCGACAGCCTTAAGACCGCCACCTTCCACCAGCTGAAGCTCACTGATCAGGTCAGCACGACTATATTACCCGAGGAGGTTGTTAGAGATCACAATCACAGTTTAAAGAGATTCTAGGACTTGCATTCGCTGAAGAAGAAATTCTGCTACGTAAGTGGAGTCTACCAATCCGCATTGTGCACGCGTGGTGGACTAGCGGCCGTACGCCCTAAGGGTAGGCCTGTGCCCTGCAGTGGGGCGCCACATCACCACTATATTTCACGAGGAGGTTGTCAATTTCAACTGTGGATGTAGACTATTGACTCCTGCTTCTATTGGTCGATTAATTCACGCCTGACGCAAGACCGACGCAATCGACTATACAGCAATCAATTTCACACTTTACATAATTGGGAAATGTATGTTTGTCCCTTTCTGCAGGATCAAAGATTGACGACACGTCAAATAAACGTAGTCGAGAAAAAATAAAAAAAATCAGCTGTCCCATACATTTTAGTCGAGTCGGTACTGCACTTTTGTATGGGACAGCTGTTTTTTTTTTTTTTTTCTCGATGTTGGCTCCATAGTGAAAGTTGTTCCGTTTGATGGTCTGAAGCACCCCCTTAAGTATTACTAGGGTGTTTTGTTACACCCTGTATACCACTAATTTTGCATCGTTTCCAGGTGGGATCGCCAGAAGAAACAAAGTTCCACATAGCAATAATAAGCAGCTTCTACGGCTCACAGCCTATTGGACAAGAAATGCTTCTCAACTTCGCCCGCCACGTCTCGAACGCCTACACGATCGGAGAGCCCATACACCAGCACCTACTCAAAACAACCGTCTTGCACTTCATCCCCAACTTAGACGACTTATACGACAAAATCCTCAAACAATACCAAGGGACAGACAGATGCGAGATAGACGCATTAGAAGAAGAATTCGGTGACAGCTTATACAATTATTTAGCCAAGAAAAATTTGAATCCACTATCCAACTATACTAGAGAAAAATCGTTTATCAATTTAATCGAATCAGAAAAGTACGATTTAGTACTAGAACTGTCATCAGGTACAGAAGACGTAGTCTATCCTGAACTATCGAAACACATTTACGAGAAATTCGCTCAGAAATTCCAAGATAATCGTACACCGAATGATAAATACGATTGTTCGTTATCGAATGTAAACGAGGTGCATGGTGACTTGATAGATTTGTTGAGTGAGAGGTTTAATACTCCGGTGATATCGGTGGGGCTCAGTTGTTGCAAGATGCCGGCTGAGGTGGATATCGGGTGGGTGTGGAGGTACAATCTGAAGGGGATCATGCAGTTCGTTGAGCTGGTAAAGACTGGTAAGTTAAAGGTTCATCTACAGGGTGAAATTGATATCATTAGCATCCTTTTAAACTAAGAGTCTACCCATCAAACTGAACAACGTTTACTATGGGAGCAAACCGATCGGAGCAACTAAAAAATCTCCTGTTCCATACTAAATGGCAATGCCTACTCGATTCAAATGTATGCAACAGCTGATTTTTTGTTGCTCCGATCGGTTTGCTCCCGTAGTAAAAGTTGTTCAGTTTGATAAGTACCTAAGTACACTCTTGGTAAGTATGCCAATGATATCAATCTCACCCTGTATACATAATAATAAAGTTGTAAGCTGGCCGTGTCTGACATTGAAAATATTTGGGAAAACTAAAATCTTGAGGGGGGTAAAGATTAACAAAATACATTTCAGGTATTTTATTTCCATATCAATGCAACCTTATAACAATGTAATTGCTTACTTTTTATACATAAACTTAGCTACAAAGGGCTTCGTAACCTTAAGATCCAACAAGCAATAACATAACTCTTGAAAATAAAGTATATTTTCGTAAAGTCAAAAATCCACTAACTTGATTAAACGTAAAATCCTCATATTGCAGGTGTTGTTGGCTACATAAGAAATGATGAAGGCGAGCCAATGCGCGACGCAATAGTCGCTATCACAGGCATGGAGCGACAATACCGCGTCTCTCGCAACATGGCTTACTACCGCATAGTGCTGCCGCCCGGCGAGTACCGCGTTATAGTGCGCTGCCACAACTATCACGACCAGGTAACGTGCGCGATACTCGTGATCACGAGTATAGAGCGACAGTATCTCGTCACTCGGTTATCTATGTATCTAAATACCATGAGGACTATTTAATTCGAAAACTAACACAGCGTGACCAAATGTCATAAATACCTACTATAAAAATTCAACCTTATCTTCATAAGTCTTATGACTGAATCTTCTTAAAATTGTCATAGTGACTTATGACCTTTTTCTGAACGAAATATATGAATAGATATACCATATCAGTGGCACGCGGGCGGCACCTGCATGTTACTTCTATTATGGCGAAGCCGGGTTTTCTCTTTTGTGGTTGATCCCATAGCAAAAGTTGTTTATTTTCATGGTCCTATCCACCATCCAAAGACTATGGTAGTAGTATTTAGTATAAATAAGTTTATATCTCCGACAGATGTTCACGTGGCGCGTAGTAGAGGGCGTACTGAAGCAGAAGGACATAACACTGAAGTCGATCACCACGGAGCGGCTCCCCGGCGGACAGTTCGAGCAGCTGCAGGTCGACGATGACCCCAACATCGTACATGTCACTGGTCAGTACCGTACAGATCCGTACAGTAGCTAATACCTGTAGTACTGAAGCAGAAGGACATAACACTGAAGTCGATCACCACGGAGCGGCTCCCCGGCGGACAGTTCGAGCAGCTGCAGGTCGACGATGACCCCAACATCGTACATGTCACTGGTCAGTACCGTACAGATCCGTACAGTAGCTAATACCTGTAGTACTGAAGCAGAAGGACATAACACTGAAGTCGATCACCACGGAGCGGCTCCCCGGCGGACAGTTCGAGCAGCTGCAGGTCGACGATGACCCCAACATCGTACATGTCACTGGTCAGTACCGTACAGATCCGTACAGTAGCTAATACCTGTAGTACTGAAGCAGAAGGACATAACACTGAAGGCGTCACCACTTTGTGTGTGTATACAAACTTAATGAAATGTTACCAAATATATAAAAATATTATTAAGACATCTCTAGTAGTGGACAGGCACAGTTTGGCGAGAGATAGGCAGGGATACTCCCAACCTCCAGTAATGGAGAGGAACCCGAAGAAGAAACTGGATTGTTCGTTCTCCGCTACGAAGTCCTCTTACAAATTTTCACCCCCATTTTCACACCTTTAGGGGTTGAATTGCGATTAACCTCGAATTAACCCTTTTTTCGTGAACATCTAGATGCCCAGAGAATTTTTTTTTTATTATGATCCCATTTATGTTTTTGGAGTATTATTATGTCTTCATGCCAAATGTTTCAATAGCTGCTAAAATGAGGAAGTAATTGAGATGGTGCATACAGACAGAATCGGTGAGGTAATGGCCTATGTTCAACAGTGGAGTAATCTTAATAATAATAAAATAACAATATTTATTAGACTCAAATAAACGATTACAATATGCCTTATAATTAACAGAAGAGACAAGATATCTAATTACGTTGCTAAGTAGAAAACTTTTGGTATTCTTGATTCTTAAACGGAGTCTATCGGCTGAGATGCTGCTGATATTAATATAATTATAAACAATTTTCAGGCCTAGCACTAGACCACAACAGTGAACCCCTCAACGGCACAAGAATAACGCTCTACCCCCTAAACTCCGTCGTGGCTCTCTCGCATAACAACAGCGATGCAAACGGCCGCTTCGCTGTGTCACTACCCGTCACTTACATGGGCCGCGAGGTGCTTGTCTCGGCTGGCTTGAAGGGATACATCACTAAGCAGAAGCATGTTGTGGTAAGTTCAATATGACCTAAAATAGCAGTAAGCAGTAGCAGTAAGAGTAAATTCATGGTCTTTCGAGCCGGAACCAAGTGTTCATCTAATGTTCCACCTATCAAGATAAATGGAAGATACCATTGATGTATGGTTTACATGCTGACAAACAAAAAATTATAATTAAGTCACAATTATGTGCTGTGTAGCCTAATAGTATAAGAGATAAGTGTACTTTTTGTAACCATCGGCAGCAAGGCTGATTCAGTGTTTATAGGGTGTAGAGTTTCTCTGTGATGGGGATGGACCAGGTGTGTCTGCATGACTCCAGTCGGTTTAGGAGTTACTGATGATTAAAGGTCTGTAAAAAATTAACGATCAGCTGCAAGGCTGATCGTATGTCATTGTTATAGTATGCACTGTAGCTATGTGAACAGTACAAAAACTGTCAAGTTCTGTCAGTCGGTTTAGCAGATACAGCACTCAAAGTTTTGACCTTTGAACGGCTGTATCTCCTAAACCGACTGATGATTTTTATATTGTTCACATAACTGCAGTGCATACTACAACAATAACATATTGTCAGCCGTGCAGCTGAACGTTAATTTTTTACAGACCTTTAATCATCAGTAACTCCTAAATTAAATGAGTTATGCAGGCAGACCTGGTCCATCGCCATCACAGAGAAGCTCTACACCCCATAAACACTGAATCAGCCTTGCTGCTGATGGTTGCAAAAACAACACTTATCTCTCGGAATATAACAATAGGCTAAGTGTTTTACTAACAAAATTGTGATCTCAGTTGGTCGAAATTAAAATGAAGTTTTCTATTCTATTCTAATATGAATTATAACTCTAAACTCTTAAAAAAATTGTTCATCTCTAGTATTCTATTTAAAAAAATCGCCCAGTATGAATTGAAACGTAACAGTACCGCTATGTGTTGTCAGGTGAACGGGAACAACAACTTGACTCCGAACGTGATAGTGAAGCTGGAGAAGGATGACAACGTGCTCGGCATGCCCAGGCTGGTCTTCGTCATGCTAGCTGGTACGTTATTGTTTTATACACTAACGAGCTTTTGACCCGCGACTTTCTCCGTGTGGATTACCCCTTTAGGGGTCGATTTTCGAAAAATTCTTTCTTAGTGCACCCCTACTTTCTCCGTAGAATATATATTTCAAATTTTATGTTTCGCGGTTTAGGCTGTGCTTTTTCTGTCAGTCAGTCACGGAACTCTTATAAGTATAGATTTGGTTTTATTTTCCTAAACAACAAACAACGTAAAACTAGAAAGTAGTATGTTAAGAATCGAGAGCAGAATCGAATTATCATGGTTTCAACATAGGTAATTTTTTTTTTTCAAAATATTAATTACTTTGTTTAAAAAATTTAAAATTTTCTGAATCCTATGTCAAGCCACCGCACGGGCACACTCACTCTATTTACTACCAAAACAAGATTATTAAAATGTATCCATGAGTACGTTAGCGCTTTCATTCATTGCTGAAATGATAACAAATCATTTTTGCCTCAAAACTTAAAATGCGAATAACATTAAATTTTAAATATAAAAATAATGAAATTATTGTTTCAATATAATTATTTTGTTATAAATCAGTTGGGGTGTATGAGGTTTTGCGATTATTCATTAACACGTTGTATACAAATTCACAAAACCCTAAACCTACACAAAATTCTGCTAATAACAATACAGATGGTATATCAGTTTGACCTTGTATGATGTGCATATATCTGATACACTGACCTCAATTAATACGCATGAATAGAGGTCATTGGTCTGATCACAATCACTTGTATCAACATCAATAAACTTATGTAAATATAAATAATAAATAAATAAATAACGCTCACAGGCACATACATTGTAATGATCCCAAGAAAGCACTATTTATAGGCTGTTTATTATGGAAACCATACAACAACGGCACAAACATATAAACATCCATGACCGAACCGGGATTCGAACCCAGGACCCTGGTTTGGCAGTCCGGCGTGGTAACCATTACACCAACCGGGTCGTCATGTGACACATAAGAGCAAATAGTGACAAAGTTATGTTAGCCTTTATTGCGTATTGAATTGTATAAGCATATGCTCACGACTAGAGATATTCTAAAAACGGAGTACATCCACGTTTCACTAGTAGGACAGAAACTATATTCAGACGTGACGTGTGACGGGGAGTGAGCCCGTTGCCACTTATAAATGGACAGTGCGTACAATACATGCATCGAAATTGAAGCACGCAGGTTTCCTCACGTTGTTATCCTCCACCGAAAAGCGTGTTACAAATCGTATATAAATTCCGAAAAAACTCATTGGTACGATTCGGCCTGGACGGGGATCGAACCATCGCCTCCTGCACGGCGGTAGGCACTGTTACTCACCTCTACACCACCACGGCTTTTTGAATGAACATTTGCCTAAATAATATTGTCTAAAATTAACACTACTTTTGCCAGTCGCTTTCCGCAAAAACCTTTGACTATTTATTATAATAAGGAATGGCCTTGCGGTAGCATTTCCCATCTGCCACGGTATAAGAACAATTGATCATGTGCATTAACACTCAATTTTATACCTTATCACTAAACGAGACAGCCTATAATTGTGAAACTTAGAACGTTTGGGGTTCACACGAGACTACTTTTCATGATATTGAACATTCAAAATTAGAATCTAAAGTTATGGGGAATAAAATACAAAGTTGCGGATTTCATGTTACCTCGCCCCCCGCAAAAAGTGGCAGAAATGTTTGTTAGTAGAGTGACACGCGTAGCTAGTCCCTATAATTTTATTATAAGTAGTCAAAGGCAAAAACACTATCAGTATGCCATGCAAAATTCGATGAAACTGAAGACTTAACAAAGGATATTGCTTCAGATACCACAGATCACCCCCAATAGATACCGCATACAAGGCCGTCGACGCGCGCCACACATCTATGATTTTGCACTGATATAAGCAACGCGAGTGAGCGATCTCGAAGGAGTGCGATCTTGAAATGGCCAATCACGTTGCATTTTTTCGTGCCCCGCTACCCGCACCTATCGCAAAAATGATGACTTCGGGCGAGTACAAAATTTTCATCATGCGGTATATTGGGGGCTTTTGGGGGTAATCTGTGTAGCTTAACATACAAGGCAAACACACAAGCACACTCTACTCAAACCCACACACTCTTTCACTTTGTTTGGTTGTACTTGTATGTAACTAAAATGCATTTTATTTTGTTTATTGTAAAGGATACCCAATCATAGACCTCGCATATCAGGCTTGCCTCGTTTTTGGTGTACCGTTTAATGTAATATTTTTATTCAAAAGTTTAAAAATAAACATTTAACTATTTCTCAAATATTCACAGGCGTTGTGGGCGTTGCATTGGTGACGATGGCAGCCTGGTGCTTCAGCTGCAGACAGAGGGTACGCGAGTCCAGGAGAGAGTACCTCTTCACACAGATACCCTCAGACGACAAGCGACCTCTATACGATGAGGGCAACTATGGTTAGTTTTACCCATGGTCTAAAAAAAGAAATGTAGGCTATATAATTTTTAGGCTTTCGGATATACCTAGTTAGTAAGGAACATTTTTATTTTAAGTTTTCTTAAATGCGATATCTAAAATTTCGTGATGAGAACGCCACGAACGAAGGGCGTAAACGCTCTCACGATGTAAAGGGTAGGACCCTTTGGGGGCCTAACACGAATAAGGGTGAGCAGAAACGATAGAAGAAAAAAATTCCATAAAGAAAGCCAAAAAGCGGCTGGGTGGGCAAATATGGCCTTTTTGTCTAAGAAAGATTACATTGATAAACCGTGATGCTTATTAACCCGTGCAAATCTAATCGGGACCGATTTTCTACTAATTAAAATAACATTTTATTTTACAGAAATAGTTCGCAAACCATATTTCGACGAAGAAGAAATTCCGCCGTCAGAAACCGATTCTGAAGAAGATATAGTGCTGCTCCGATCGAACCGCGAGTGGAAACCGGTTGACGAATAAAAAGTACAACACTATTGCAGACAAGAAGTCCCCTCAATCAAGTCAATTTCGTCTTTATTGTGTAGAGATAAGAGTTTTGACGTGGAGCTTCTTACGAAGAACATTGGTGCTGATATGCTTTTGGTATCGATTTGAAAAGCAATAGAAAAAGTGATTGTCAAAAATCGATATTGTATTTATTAAAAAGGTACAAAATTTTGGTTTGTTAAACCAAATGTGCCTCATTGTTACGTCCTAAAAAATAATAACTAATGTTGTTATAAATAATTAATGTATTATGTGTAGGTAAAATTGTAAAATCTCACAATCTATTATATGTTCCGTGAAATAGACAGTATTAGGTTATGTGTGTTGTGATTTGGCTAATATTTAAAAAATAATGACAGTTTCATATCTACAGGGTGAAATTGATATCATAATATCATTAGCATCCTTTTAAACTAAGAGTCTACCCATCAAACTGAAAAACTTTCACTATGGGAGCAAACCAATCGGAGCAAAAAAATAATAGCTATTCCATACTAAACTACAATGGTACCGATTCGGACTGTGTCACGACTTAACTAAACTTATTCCTGTCACTTTCTAAAATAAGATTAAGAAAAGAGACAGAAAACCAACAGCTGACTCTAGTGCTGTCAAAGTGACGTTAAACGACCAAAAACGCTTTAAATAAGATGGCGTACATTATGATGGCATCTTATTTTGGGCGTGTAACGTCACTTTGACAGCACTAAAGTCAGCTGTTGGTTTTCTGTCTCTTTTGTTAATCTTATTTTAGAAAATGACAGGAATAAATTTAGTTAAGTTAAGTCGTGACACACTCCGAATCGGTACCATTGCCTACTCGACTCAAATGTATGCAACAGCTGATTATTTTTTTGCTCCGATCGGTTTGCTCCCATAGTGAAAGTTGTTCAGTTCGATGGGTAGACTCTTAGTTTAAAAGGATGCTAATGATATCAATTTCACCATGTATTAAGAAAGTACTGTCCATAATTTAACATAGATTTAAGTATCTATTAATAAAAACAGAAACGGAGCTATTTTATACAAATTTATTTAACAGTAAAAAACTAAAACTGTTGTTTTAGTATAAGAGATAAGTGTACATTTTGCAACCATCAGCAGCAAGGCTGATTCTGTGTTTATGGGGTGTAGAGCTTGTCTGTGATGGGGATGTACCAGGTCTGCTTGCATAACTCCAGTCGGTTTAGGAGTTACTGATGATTAAAGGTCTGTAAAAAATTAGCGATCAGCTGCAAGGCTGATCGTATGATATTGTTGTAGTATGCACTGAAGCTATGTGAACAGTACAAAAACTGACATGGTTCATCAGTCGGTTTAGGAGATACATCCGTTCAAAGGTCGGAACTTTGACTGGCTGTATCTCTTAAACCGACTGACAGAACTTGACAGTTTTTGTACTGTTCACATAGCTACAGTGCATACTACAACAATATCATACGATCAGCCGTGCAGCTGATCGTTAATTTTTTACAGACCTTTAATCATCAGTAACTTCTTAACCGACTGGAGTTATGCAGGGCCTGCATTAGATAGAGCATCTCTGTGATGGGGATGGACCAGGTCTGCCTGCATTGCAGGTCCATCCCATCACAGAGATGCTCTACACCCCATAAATACTGAATCAGCCTTGCTACTGATAGTTGCAAAAAGTACACTTATCTATTATACTATTTGGAGAGATTAGTTTTGTAAGAGCGAAAAAATTTGGAATTTTGTGACAGCTAGTTAAAACAAAGTTCAGCATGCTTTGTAGATGGCGTAAACGTAACCTGGGTCAGAGGTAATTTTGGCTAAAAAAGTTAAAATAAATGCACGTCTCTGGTTCAGACGAATCCGTTGGTGGATTGTCTTTTCATGTTACGTACCTACGTATGTACTATTTTATTTAATGTTATAAGCAAGGTAGCACATCCATCACGCTTAAACGCCATCTATCGATTCATTTAGAACAGTTGTGTCTTTTTAATGGCTTTTGAAAAATCCCTCATAAGGCTGCCTGTCCATTGACGCGAGCTGGCTGTGCGAGCTGTGTAAATATTAACCAATCAGAGATCCGACCGAGATCGGCCGAGCTCCTGATTGGTTAATATTTACACAGCTACACAGCTCGCACCAAGAAGATTAAATACCTACAGAGTATGTTAATGACAACTCCATGTAAAGAGGAAATGGGATGGGAAACATCAGTGACGTCATAAAGGTCATAGATTCTGGCTTCAAAAAGTTGTTTGTAATGCAAACTCCATCTCTGTAGGTATTTAATCTTCGTGGCTCGCACAGCCAGCTCGCGTCAATGGACAGGCAGCCTTAAAGTAGAAATAACTGGTGTACGTACATTCCTTTCTATGCATTTTAAATAACTATGATATTCCATTTTTGAATACCACCTTTTAGATACCTATTAAAGAAAAAGATCATTTCTTGAAAGTGGTGATAATGTTTTTTATATTTTTATTATTAAAATAATTCAGAGAATCTCTAATGAAGTTTATAAATGTTTTAATAAATACCAAAAGAATACGATGTCTTCCTGAAGAATAATAAAATACAAATACTTTGTGACTTTTATAGTCTGATATTTAAAATTGGTGCTGTTTTGAAATGTTTACACATGTTTTTGAAATTTTATTCTTAATAATCTTATTTACTGTTTGTGATAGAGAATCGTATAGGTTGATTTTATTGTAGCATTTAGAGTTTATAGTAAAATAAATATAGTTTTATAGTCAACATTTGTTTTTCCTGGAACCTTTCAACAATTATTGTTTAGACTCGTGCTTGACCGAGGTAGGTAGCTTACTAAGGTCACAGCCCGGACACTGCATACAAAAATTTGAAATTGACAAGATGACGTCAGCACATGCGAAACTAAAGAAATTGAACCTTAATTCTTCTTCGTAGGTAACGAGTAAGAGTAACCTGAGGGGGTGAGGTAAAAATTTGGTGGGAGGAAGTGTCCATACTGTATCTAGTTATTAGATACTCTTTCTTATACTGTGCTAGGGTCAACAGTCTATGACAGCGGGGAGACGGGAGCTACTAGGCGTGTGGCCGCTATTCACCACCTACGTCGATAGTAACTTTTATTATTTTCCACAGTGGTAGTAGACAAACTTATTCATATGGTAACAGAAAAAAAGCGGTTAAGTGCGAGTCGGGCTACTCGCGCACCCAGGGTTCCGTACCACACAACCACAGAACACAACATTATTAACTTAGAAAAAAAACTTTTTTTTGTCCGGGACCTTTAGCGCAAGACCGACTCACACTTGACCGGTTTTTAGTATTTGTTGTTATTCTGTAGAGCTTGCTCTATAATCACACTAAGTTTGACGCTTGTATGTATTACCGTTTTTACAATGGAGCGTGAAGAAAAAACGTTGATAAAAACTAGTTTCTTGTTGAGAACCCCCCTTAATTTTTAACTTTTTGACATTTTTATTATTTCTTAACAAATCCGCCGTAATAACGCATAATCTGAGAACCAACTATTCGGTTTCAACTATCTAGCTATTACGGTTCAAAAGTTACAGTCCAAAATAGGTAGGACAGACGGACGGACAACGTAGGCTTAGTAATAGGGTCCCGTTTCCACCCTTTGGGTACGGAACCCTAAAAAAGATGGCAGTCGAATTTTTTTTCAATGTTTCAGTGCTGCCTATTTCATACAATTTCCCCGATTTGCGGGGAATGAGGGATACGTGCGGAGAGAGTGCGGGCATTGGCGAGGGAGGGGCAGAGTTGGGCGCCGCCACCGCCCATCTCAGAAAGTCCGTTGTTCCCCTCAGATAAGAGATGAGTGAGGTTGGTCATCTGGCACCCGTGCTGGGCTGGGCTGATGTGATGACGTTCGTTAATGTCGTCACCAGACATCTTCGGGTGTCTGGCTGGAGAGACTTGAACGCGATTGGTACTGGACGGGGCTTCCCCGTTATGGAATGGGGAGTGAGGGCAGGGATAGTGTTGCCAACCCTACTATATAATATAGTATCCTACTATATTAGGGGCCCTACTACTATAATTCTGAGAAAAATATATAGTAGGTAAAACTACTATATTTTTATGAGCAAATAATTTATGCAGAATTTAAATATATTGGTACTTAGGTCCTATAAAAATGTCCAATAACTTAACATTATTTTAAAATTTTTTTAGAAATTATATTATTTCTTTATCGAATCCAGCGACTTCTATAACGAATACGAAATAGAGAAATGATTGAACTTAAGGTTCTTATTTTTTTGCGACTTTTTGGTTTATTCTTATTTTTTTGAAAAAATTGAAATAAGCAAATTCGAAAAATACTTATGTACCTACTATATTTTTTCTTATTTTTCCCCGATCTACTATATTTTTTCGGGCCCTAAGGCTCGAAATACTATATTTGGTCTTAAAAAAGTTGGCAACCCTAGGCAGGGAGGAGGTGTATGTATACTTGTGCTTGCATAGAATATTAATTAATCTGAACTTATACTTTTAAAGTACTCTTTGGCTTATACCCGCAGTGTGGGTGGATCAAGACTGACGATGATGTCGCTTTAGCTAAATAGGCTCAGAGAAGCAACATCATAGAGCAGTAGAAAAATATTGGAAGATTCAAAGAACTATCATTTGCCTGCTCTTTTTTTATTAAAGAGGGCTATCGCAGTCCCTTGGCGCCCATCACATTAAAGAAGATTTCTCAATAAAGAAAGCCTAAATTAAAAAAGTGCTCAACAGATAAACTACAAAACCTTCAAGCCATTGTTATACAATACTTTTATCGTAGATAAACGTAGTATATACATAGTCTAAGACTTTTATAGGTTCTAAACATTCCACTTTTAGACAATGAGCGTTTTTCTTTTGGTTTTCTAGTGGATCGCTCTTTATTATTTTAAAGAAACACTTTTTGATATTTTGACCTTTATTCGCACAGACCGTAACGCCATCTATCGATCCACTAGAAAACCAAAATAAAAACGCTCATAGTCTAAAAGTGGAATGTTTAGAACCTATAAAATATACTACGTTTATCTACGATATAAGCTAAGGATATAAGTATTGTATAACAATGGCTTGAAGGCTTTTATAGTTTACGAGCTTTTACCCGCGACTTCGTCCGCATAAATTATATACCAGATTTTAAGTCAGATGATAAGCTATCAAACAAAAAAAGTTTCATCAAAATCGGTTCAGTGGTTTTTGCGTGATACTCGAACAAACAAACACCCAAACAAACAAACAAACGAACAAACAAACAAACAGACAGACAAAAAATCCAAAAATTGGTGATTTGGAATCAGGGACATTTAAAAATCATATCGTAATCTTTTTTTTGTAAATATCTTCAATGTACAGACACACTTCTGTTACAGTTTTATAATAGTTTAGATCTGTTGAGCAATTTTTTAATTTAGGCTTTCTTTATTGAGAAATCTTTTTTAATGTGATGAGGGCGCCATAGGACGTACTGACCAGGCCCTGTACCCGACTTTCGATGTTTCGATGATCGCCACTGTTTCGGTCCGCACTTCATTGTAATAGAGTTGATATTTGAACGAAAACGTTCACGCTTGAACTCGCACGTTGCGAAGTTCTAATGTGCGGGTCACAGATTACCCCCAATAGATACCGCATAATAAACATTTTGATCACGCCCGCGCCCGAAGTCACCATTTTTGGCGGTAGGTGCGGGTAGCGGGGCACGAAACGGTGCAACGTGATTGGCCATTTCAAGGTCGCACTACTTCTAGCTCGCTCACTCGCGTTGCTTATATCAGTGAAAAACCATAGATGTGTGGCGAGCGTCGGCGGCCCTGTATGCGGTATCTATTGGGGGTGCGGGTAGAGGCCCAGCACTCTAGCATGATTTCTCTTCTTGCGCGCGACTCGGCTTTATTCCATGCTATTTGTCGCGGCAAGCGCGGCTTTCGCTCTCCGAAAAGCACGGGAACAGGTTATTTTCTATGGATTAAAGGTCAGGATTAAATATATTCTTTGGTCGCGCGCGTGTAGAGAAATCATACTAGACGTGCAGGAAGCTGGAAATAGGTATTGTACCCACTTTATTCGTAGTACCCACTATTGTACCGACCCACTTTCATTTTCTATTGGCGATTAGCTATTCGATTCATACAAAACAATAGAATATCGACTATCGACCATAGCTATCGACTCCATCGCGCGATTATAGAAACAACAGATACATTTTGATGCGATTTTGTTAAAAATCGATTGATTGGATCGGAATCGATTATCGACTCTATAAAGTACATCATCACTAAACACGTTTGACGTTTGACTTTGACATTTGTTTGTCACAAGTCGCAAATGTCATTAAATTTTTTTGTATTGTCGTGCAATTGATAAAATAAATAAATTGAATATCCACGTTTTCAGTGCAATTACAATGAAAATAACTGATCTGACCTAATCAGGGGAATTTTCGACGCATCGCATCCTCACCGCATGTGATAAAAACTTGTTTTTGTGATGGAAAATACACGAAACGATTTCAGCGAAATGAGTCGTCGCGCCGGGGATGTTTTCAGACGCGTTAACAGGTTCACAGACGGCCCCATGACGCGGAAGAAACTGGTAATACTGTTCCTTGTCGCTGTGTTCTTGGTCCTCTACATGGGACCAACTATAATGAACTGGCTGTTGACTTCCGACAGTTCCACCACCCACCAAAATGTTTGTCAAAAAAAGTTCTTATCTCCCTTCGACGGAGATTTGTTGGAGTACGACGCATACGTGAGGCATGAGACCACAGCCACATTGTCCTCCCTGACTCACAACTATGTGCCTTACGTTGGAAACGGCCTCATAGGCTTGGCTTTAGAACACGACTCCCATTTGAACATCAAATACGGAAGAACTTTATCTTTACCTGTTTACTACCACCCGCTGTACATCATAGATGATTTGGAAATGAAGGAAATTACCGTAGCGGAATATAGAAAGGGTATAGTGCACAGGTTTCAATGTAGTAGCACGGGATTGCACGTTTCATATCAGTATTATGCTCACAGAACTATTCCTTCGTTGTTTGTACAAGAAATCTGGGTTAATAATCCAACTAGTTCTGGTAAGATGCTGCATTTGTCCACTCCACGAGTTTCAGATTGGCCGACATCGGTCAAACAAACGATTAAACTACACCAAGGTGTAGATACTAAGGAATACGAAGTCGTTACCGGTATGATCGCTATACCCGAGAGCGAATTTGTAATTGCTGTTGCTGTTGTATGCAGAAAAATGCCTAATATCCTCAAAGTTGACTCCAAAGATGGCTTAGACATTTTAATATTCACTACGGTTCAGTACAGCAAACCTATACAGAAGGCTGAATACGCTAAGCAGAAGGATATTGTAGAAAAGAAAGCTATAGAAGAAATGGAGAAAGTCATCGGTTTGACTGCGGACAGAACAGCTGTGCGGAAACTGAAAGAAAACCATTCGAGAGTATGGCAAGGGTTATGGGAAACCGGCTTTTACATATCCGATTCTAAAGCAGAGGGAGTTATAAACGGTGATCGCATCAACGCTACAATATATACCATCCTATCGCAAGTACGAAGTTTCGAACACGAGGAGCCTGTGAAACCGGGAAGTAAATTATCTCGAACGTTAGCTTATCCTGAGGGTTGCTACGAAGGACACTCAACCTTAGATGCTTTTAACTTATGGAAACCACTACACTCTCTAGAAACTCTAAACGCCGTTGCAAGTGTCTGGCTTTTGACTCTAGAAAAGCAGGGTTGTCACAACTTGTTAAAAGCAGGAGCCACCGGCGTCAACCAAGCGATGATACTAAGCTTTGGAAGCTTAAGATTCAGCAATCAACATTTAGAATACAACATACATCCTTCGAAACTTCACCGTGATTTCCTATTCCGTAGAATCAACTATGGAAACATGACGCACGTGAACATAAGCGTAGTCGTTCAAGAGGACAATAAGGCAGCTATTTTCGTCGCTCTAGACCGCTCCGATAAGACCTATTACGCTTGTGATGCAGGTTGCCTAGACTCACCTGTCCAGTTAGGGGCTTATAGAAGGTACTTCCCTGTGAAATTGACTGAGCCATTGACAGCTATATTGTATATCACTGCTGATAAACAACATATGGAAGATTTAAGGCATGCTATTCACGTAAAAGAGGTAGTAGAGGCTCCTGCACATGAGCATCACGTGATTGCTTTACATAAGCACGGACACAGCTTGGGAGGCCTAAATCCTTTATTCTGGGTTTCTATAATAGTCCTTATAGTTGTCTTCCATCTGTTCCTATGTAGGATGATTATGAATGAGTTCTGCGATAGCGGAGTCAGTTATAGAAGGTTGTATAATAAACCTTGAAGGTCTGTTGCCTTATAAAAGTGCTTGGATGGCGGCGCCATCGTGTCCAATCTTGCTTGACTGACTGATATATGCTTTCTTTAAACTAGAGCCTTAGTCGATTGGCATTTACGAAAATTTAGACTTTTAGGGTAAAAGCAATAATCATCAAAGGAAATTGTTTTGTTCAATTTGATGTTTGACTTATCTTCATGTATAAAAATCCAGTTTTTCTATTTATACAACTTTGCCTTTCATTAATAATAATAAATGTCAATGATGTTCATTAGAATTAGGGTTGAACCTCATCTGGCAGCACGGAATCGAATTTTTGCACGCTCAATCCTTTTCTGTTGCTCATGAATGTCATTTCCTAGAGCGAGAAAGCTAGCAGGAATGCGACAGTACCGGCAGTAGAGCAACAGAAAAGGATAGTGTGAAAAAATTTGATTCCGTGCTGCCAGATCAGGCTCAACCCTTATTGGCTATTCCTAGATATTCATGATCTCCTTCACAGCAAATAATATTATTCATTTTCATATTACATCGCATCGGAGTATATTTTAAATTAGTTGTTTTATGAACAATAAACATTAACGCACATAAAAATTATTTTGTGTTCAGGCATTTACATTAAATTCACTTGTGATTAATAATTATTTAAATAGTTTAAAACAAATTGTATTATAGTATAGTTGCGAGGGTGTAAGTACCTTATAATATGTTAGAATGTACATAAATACAAATTGTATGTTATGTATTGTTGTATAAAGACGTGTTGTTAAGAATGTGGTGTATATTTTTGAAATTAAACGCGAGTTGTATGTTATCTGTTATATCTTTTATATCCTACAACAACCTCTGCATCGATTTTTTGTCAGGCTCGGAAGCATTCTTCCTGGTGGTGTACCACACTATTAGGGTGAACCTCATCTGGCAGCACGGCATAGCATTTTTTCGTCGCTCCATCCTTTTCTGTCACTCAGGAACGTCACGCACGCCAAAGCACCGCCGCCCGCGATCGCGTTCCGTCTATCTTATTTGCTCTAGCAAATGACGATCCGTTTACGAGTGACAGAAAAGGATGGAGCGACAGAAAAAGGCGATGCCGTGCTGCCAGATGAGGTTCAACCCCTAAAAGACTATTAGGGGACGGACGGATCCCCCTATTTAGATTAAGAACAAATGGAAATAAAAAAATGCCTTAGGGTTAGGATAAGAGGTAGATAAGAGGCGGTTCATGTTACTATTTTGTCAGTTTAGTAGTGTTGTGATTGAAATAACTGGGAAAAGAATGAAACAAAGCACAAAATTGTCTATAAATATATTTACAAAATATATAATCTAAACATCTCTTACAAGGCACGTATACATGGTTAACAAATTTATTACAATCACAATCGTTTCTAAAATCTGGCAAATACTTAGACCATTTAACCGGGGACCAGCCTCGCTTAGCATTCCCTTCTGCCAAGGTACAAGACCAACTGATCAAATGCCTTTACATACAATTGTATACCTTATAGCTAAACGAGATAGCCTATCATTGCAGGACAATAGCTTCAAACCAGTCTCGTGGGGTACACACGAGACTATTTTTCATGATTATTAACAATCAAAATTAGAATCTAAAGTAATGGAATAAAACCGAAAGTTGCGGATTTCATGCTACCTCGTCCTCTGCAAAAAGTGTCAGAATAGTTTGTTAGTAACTCGTCCATAATTATAATGGTCTAAGGTCAAATAGCATGAAATGTGCATTAATAAAGTGTTCAACTCTAATAACCTTATCGCTAACTAAACAACAATACAGGAAATACCATTGATTTAATTATGAAAAGCCAACCAATTTGAAATGTAAGTCACCGTGGAACCTTATCACACCAAACTATTTCTAGTTTTGTCACAGTATGATACTGTGTTGTGTATACAGGGTGAAATTGATATCATTAGCATCCTTTTAAACTAAGAGTCTACCCATCAAACTGAACAACTTTTACTATGGGAGCAAACCGATCGGAGCAACAAAAAAATCTGCTGTTGCATACTAAACTGCAGATAAAAAAAATAATATCATTTATTTCAGACTTTCGCCGAAAAAATCTTTTGCAGAGCCTACTCGACTCAAATGTATGCAACAGCAGATTTTTTTAGTTGATCCGATCGGTTTGCTCCCATAGTAAAAGTTGTTCAGTTTGATGGGTAGACTCTTTGTTTAAAAGGATGCTAATGATATCAATTTCACCCTGTAGATTGGTTGACCAGTAATTCAGGCGAGATAAAAAATTAGAAAATGTTTTCGAACATCTGACTCACTCTTACTTAGGCATACCTATACATAAAACATATTGCCTCGCCGTCATTTATCAGTTCTGAATTGAACTTAATTTTTACTCTAATTTTGTTTCAGTGCTAACACTTTATTCTTATGGCACATTTTATGTTACTCGACATATTGCAACATTAATGAAGAGAGTGGGGCACAATTATCTTAGATCAAAGTAAAATTAATGGATAGGCCCAAAGCGCGTTAAGTTGAAGCACACAACCAACTGGTACACTTGGTCCATACAAACTAGCACACTTGGTCTGTCATCTTGGTACATATTTGAAGTATATCTGTCAATTGTTTTGCCTCATTTTTCTGGTTTATAATGTTCGCGTAAGGCCCGGCCCATCCATTATTTTTACTTTGATCTAAGACCATTATCACATAAAATTACAATTAATTTGTGCGTTATCATTTATTTTTACATAAATTTTGTAATGACGAAATAGGTTTCCAAAAATATTAACACAGTTATTGTACTTTAATATTATGTTATACTTATTTATTACATGAGAAATCAAAAGACGAATTTAGTCATTTTGAGACTTATTAATCTTATCATAAACAAATAACAATGATGTCAGGGGAATCTCTATGTAGAAACAACATGACTACAGGGTAAAAGAATGCAAACTGAATTGACGCGGTCACTACCTTTTTGTTGACAAAACGAAAACCATTAAAAGATTTAAAGTTAGCAAGCTAAATAAATCTCTATTGTCCAATGTTATACAACGTGTTATTGAATTAACGCAAAACTAGAAAGTAGTTTGTTTAGAATCGAGAGCAGAATCGAATTATCATGGTTTCAGCATAGGTAATTTTTTTTTCGAATTTTAATATTTACTGAACCCGTTGACAACCCACCGCACGGGCACACTCACCCTACATACTACCAAAACAAGATTATAAAAATGTATCCATGAGTACATTAGCGCTTTCTTTCAATGCTGAAATGATAACAAATCATTTTTGACTCAAAACTTAAAATGCGAATAACTTTAAATTTTAACTATCAAAATAATGACATTATTGTTGCAATCTAATTATTTTGTTATAAATCAGTTGGGGTGTATGAGGTTTTGCGCTAATTCATTAACACGTTGTATAGATCAGATTTCCATAAACTTTTTCTTTAATTTAACGAGAATCCGAATCGTCAATAGCACCGAGAATTAAAATGGCTTGCTAATTTTTAATGTCGAAAGAAATAGATTAAAATCATATTAAGAATTGAGCTTTAGTTTAGATGTTTATTACCCGATTGCGCCAGAAGGAGGGTTATTACTTCTCTCAGTGCTCTCCACTCTTCTCTGCCTAAGGTCGAATACTAGTCAACAAAAAGGTAGCATTCCTTATAACAAACCCACGCAGCCGCCAATCCATAAGCAAGGCCCAGCGCAGATCATTGATTTGTGCCATAGAACGAAAATAACGAAAATACGATAAAATGAAACGCATGAGTGATCATCATCATCACAGCCTATATACGTCCCACTGCTGGGCACAGGCCTACCCGGAGGGTATACGGGCGTTAGTCCACCACGCGTGTTCAATGCGGACGAGTAGACTTCACATACACATAGGAATTTCTTCTTCAGCGTATGCAGGTTTCCTCGCGATGTTTTCCTTCACCGTTTGAGTGCAGTCGGTATTAGGTACGTACATAAGTTACAAAAACACATTGGTACATGGCATGTCGTCCATGCGGATTTCGAACCTGAAGTGCGATTTTTGAACATCATACGAGCGACTCGGCAGTAGAAAATGTCAAAATTACTATGGAGATTGTGCATCTTTCTACTGCCGAGTCGCTCGTATGATGTTCAAAAATCGCACTTCTGGACCTCAAGATTGAGAAACGCATGGATAAAAGTTATAAAAGTAAGACGGACGTATACTGACATGTTGTCAAAGGAAAATATACCATATTTCTTAGAGAACAAATTTTGTAATTCCTAATGTTCGGCAATGAACATAATAAAGAACGAGTTAGCATACCAAAGAATTTTGTCTTGTTCACACATTGTACCCTAGTTATAAAGAGATGAAATCCTCTGGTTTCTCTTTCACCGCTATGAAACAAGAGTGCGTTGTCCGCCTTTATAATTATTTCAGGGTTACTATGTGGTTACTATAGAGCCCCATTTCGTGTATTTCCAATGACTAAAAAACCCGACACTTCTGCTCCTGGCCTTAAGGTAAATTAACTTAAAAATAAAATATAAAAGGTACATGTAAGAATGGTCTGGTACAAGATTTGAACTATTTATTTGGCACGAATAAGCAGTGCCAGTTCATTTAAAAGTAAAAAAGATTAACTTAAAACTATTCATACTAATATTATACAGCAGATCGTTAGGTTATTGATTAATAAAAAGCGTATAAAAATTATTAAAAAACCAATTTAGTATCGTTGAAAAACTTTGGTCGAATTCAGTTTTTATTATAAATACTTTTACATAAACATAGTTCGGGCGGTGGTTAAGAAGTCATGGGTATATGACTTCTTGACTTGACTCAGCTTATGACAAATTCTATTTTCGTGCAATAGTTTATTTACTACCGTCGAGCCCCCTAACTTCGCCTGCGAACCCTAACCTCGCCTATTTTAGAAAATAATAATTATTCGAAAATGTATTTATCTGTCCATGCATAAAACTACCAAATTCAAATCAATTTTATTTCATGGTACCATTTTTGCTTGCGAATCGTAGCTAACTTCACTTCATTTGATGACACATGAGATTTTCCGTGAGCGGAACTGGAGTAAACTAACTTCAGACTTGATTCCAAACTTCACCTGCTTGTTTTTTTTGTAGGAAAATCAACTCTATGTATACAGATATAAAGTTTACTTTTGTTTGATATATTTAGAATGACAATTTGCACTTGTAGACAATTATACAGGTATCTATATCATTGCTAAATACAAGACAGGCGAAGATAAGAAACAATACCCAAACTTCGCCTGTTACAGTTGCATCGTTTTCCTGTCATTTGTAGTAAGTGTTATTAAGTTTTGATGGTCTTAAGTTGTAGCCCTAGATAAAACGAAACGTTTTTCATTTGATGTCCCTTATAATACTCCACAATATGAGAGATAGATTGAAAAACATATCAAAAACCAGGCGAATTTAGGGGGCTCGACGGTACCTATTAAAAGATGCAAGAAAAACTTGGTCAGCCGACCCCTATCCAGCACGGCTAGCATGCCACCCACGACAAAGCGTTTAAACGTGAAAATCGCCATGCGCGCTCTTTCTCGCGTACGTAAAATAATAAAGATGGAGGCACATCTCGATTTTTATCGTTTTCTCGGGGTTGGCATGCGAGGCCTACTGGTGGGTAGGGTATATGACTTCATCACCGACGCCCCAGTCCGAACTAATAGTTTTATGCAGGGTGTAAATGCGTTACATATTGAAAATGGTGCTTCAGACAGTCAATCAAACTAATTATAGTACTCTGTGGTCAAACTGAACAACGTTTACGGTGGGACCAACATCGAAATCGCGAAAAAATCTGCTGTTAGATTCCATAAAAAATGTTAAGCTATTCGATCAACATGTTTGAAACAAACAGGTTTTTTTCATGATATCAAATTTGTTCAGTTTGATGGTCTGAAGCATCCCCTTTAATTATGTAACGCATTTATGTTTAAACCCTGTATAGATCGCGAGTTTTTTTTTTCTAAAGAGATCGATAACAAAGGGTCTTAACATTTAGATGGATAAACAGTAAAATGTTTTGGCTTTGTCTATCCTTAGACGATGTATTTAGTAACAAAACATACTTTCACATAAAGTAGTAAGACCGACAAAGTTAAAAATTCAATAAATATTTTTTTAACAATTTAGATTTTATAATTATTATTTAGTCACATTTATGTTAAAAATTAAATAAGGCACCATGTTAAATTATGTCATAACTACGAAATGTTAGAAATGAACGCAAAACCTAAAAACCTTTTGGTACTGAACACAGACGATTTTTTTTTCGCTTATGCTTGTAGACGTAATATCAGCGTAACCGCGTATAAGATAGCGATAGCCTACTAAAATCTAAAATCTATACAATTTATATGAAGTGACTCCGGAGTCAGATGGCCGTCGTAGTACAAAAAAGTGGTTACATCGTCGATAAGGACAGCAATAAGGTAGCGATCTCCATTTTTTCTCTTTCTGCGGTGCAGAATCTATCTGCTGAACATAGGCCTCTCCCAAGGCGCGCCACAAAACTCTGTCCTCGGCCTTCCTCATCCAGTCGCTCCCCGCTTCCTGTCTCAGGTCGTAGGGCATCCTACGTCTACCAAATCGTGGTTTCCATTGGTTAACAGCACGTCTAGCATGATTTCTCTACTTGCGACTCTGCTTTATACCATACTACTTGTCGCGGCAAGCGTAGCATTCGCTCTCCGAAAAGCACGGGAACTGGTTATTTTCTATTGAGCAAAGGCACGTCGCGCGCGTGTTGAGAAATCACACTAGACGTGTAGAATCGCTAAACAGATCGAAATGCCTAATAATATTACATTTTACTTTACGTTGTTTTTATCGATTCTTTACAAACTATTTTAAGATTTTGCGTTGATTTGTTAACATATTATTTTTAAATACTAGGAACAAAAATATCAGTTCAATCAAAAACATTGTTAATAATAACAGTTCTAACTATTTGATCAAAATACTAAATCTATAAACAATATTAAGATACACAGTGTATGTAGCAATCTACGTGAAAAGGTACCTGATGGCATTCTATGGATCAGGTCAGTTACGACCTTTTCCCCGAACGTCCACTTCCCGGTTTCGTCCATTTCCCCGATCGGGCTTTTCCCCGAACGGACATTTACGACATACTTTTTACCTGTCCCTGATTCCAAATCACCAATTTTTGGATTTTTTGTCTGTCTGTTTGTTTGTTTGTTTATTTGTTTGTTTGGGTGTTTATTTATCAGGCAAAAACTACTGAACTGATTTTGATGATACTTTTTTTGTTTATCATCTGACTTAAAATCTGGTATATAATTTATGCGGACGAAGTCGCGGGTAAAAGCTCGTATATATTAAATGTAATAATTTGGTTATCAAAAACCGGTTCGAAAACAAACAAAATAGATATGACCCCCCCTAAGTAAAATTCCTCAATTCATTTAACTTGTTAGTTTCGCTATTGCAAGCAAGGATCTAACGATCCTAGTAACACTGCGACCATCGCTTGTCCATTGCATTGTGTTCGCCCCAAGCTCATCCATATTTTACGCATACCTTATGCGCATACCTAGAACTCGAACTACCTACTACCTAGATTCTAGAACTTAGTGGTACAGACCAGGATTCGAACCACCTCATTGAGTCGCTGGCTCTCTTCCGTATGGACTATCATTGCTCTTACTACATACATAAGCTAGCACTTGTTTATTTTAGGTTTTCTTGATTAAAATATCTTAAATTTTATGATGCCACTGTACGAGAAAGGGCCTCTTAAATATATGCCAAGTGTTTATTGCAATAAGGTACCTTTTCACATGAATAGACATGTATAATGTTAAGAGGGAAGGTCGTTATTTGGTCAACATCCCCTAATAACACTAAACTAATATAAAAAGCAAAACATTATGATTTTTGTCGTATTATAAATAACTCGTAACTAATGAATGATATATGAACAATACATGGAAGCGAAGGGACGAATGAAATGATTGTCGTATAATAATATTCACTTACTCGGTGTGATATTGTGAGTATGAACTGTGAGCTGTAATGTGATGTGGAAGCTTGTCATATCTGCAACAACAATTAATACAAATTGTTAACTTTACACAACAAAACCATGGTACGTCCCAAGAATATTGTCAGAGCTTATAAATTTACTAGCCGTAATCCATAAAATTATAATAATCCTAGTAAGATTGTCAATAGTAGGTAAGCGAGGGTGTTGAGGGCCTGCTTTAATTGGCTGAATCTCTACGACGGTTCAGCGAATCAAAGCACGAGTCGATTATTATAATTTTACTGAAAATAGTCCGAAATATTGTGGTAACTGGAGTAGATTGACAATAATCTATCATCTACTAGGAAGATTATAATTTTCATTCTATCGACATAATATTATACAGAATAAACAAATAGCTGTCCTAGCATCACAATTATGTACGATCAGGAAAATAATTCCGATCGTTATTCTTCGCTGAGTACCCGTCAAAACCCGAAGACATTTATTAATCATAGGGTGCAAATTCGGATAGCAGCGATAAGGGCGCGAAAAAAATTAGCCAATAGCGACAAGGGATTGAAGGTGGCACCTGATTGGTTGCCAAACGACGACCCTAGCTATAGCTTGCTATAATGCACGGACCCTGAGAGAAGATAGGAATCAAACAACAATGCAGGTTCGCCTGCATGATGTAACAGAGCGCATACCAATCGAGCGGGGAGTGCGACAGGGAGACACCATCTCACCCAAACTGTTTACAGCTGTCCTTGAAGATTTAATAAAAACCTTAGCATGGGATGACAATGAAGTATATACTTGTCGCACCTTCGTTTTGCGGATGACCTAATACTGTTTCTAGACATCACCCTTCTTGACGAACGAACGAACGAGTTGGTCTGAAGATGAACATGGACAAGACGAAGATCATGTCAAATGCCCATGTTGTACCCACTCCTGTAATGATCGGAAACTCTGCGCTCGAAGTTGTTGACCATTATGTTTACCTGGGACAAACTATTCAGTTAGGTAAGTCCAACTTCGAGAAAGAGATTAACCGTCGAATCCAACTCGGCTGGGCAGCGATCGGGAAGCTACGTAGTATCTTCACGTCCCAAATACCGCAGTGTCTTAAAACGAAAGTCTTCGATCAGTGTGTGTTGCCAGTGATGACATATGGAACAGAGACGTGATCGTTCACTCAATGCCTCATAAAAAGGCTGAAAGTCACCCAAAGGGAGGGCTATGCTCGGAGTTTCCCTGCGAGATCGAATCAGAAATGAAGAGATCCGCAGAAGAACCAGAGTAACTGACAAAGCCCAAAGAATTGCTAAACTTAAGTGGCAGTGGGCGGGGTACATTGCTCGCAGAACCGATGGCCGGTGGGGCCGAAAAGTTGTCGAGTGGCGACCGCGTACCGGAAAGCGCAACGTGGGTAGGCCCCTCACACAGTGGACCGACGACCTGGTGAAGGCGGCGGGAACACGTTGGATGAGGGCAGCGCAGGACCGGTCGTTATGGCGATCCTTGGGGGAGGCCTATGTCCAGCAGTGGACGTCCATCGGCTGAGATGATGATGATGATGATGACCCTTCTTAACCACGTCACAAATGTCGAGATCCGACGTCGAACTAGTTCAGGACGTCGGGAACCGAATAGCTCGCTTAAAGTGGCGGTGGGCAGGACACGTAGCTAGGCGAAATGATGGCAGGTGGAGCAAAACCTTGACAGAGTGGTGGCTGAGATTAGGCAAAAGAGGAGTGGGTCGCCCGGCAGCCAGGTGGGTTGACGAGATCTGGAAAAGTATTGGCAAGACCTGGATGTGACTGGCACGGGACCGAGAAGAATGGCAAAATGGGGAGGAGGCTTATGCCCTGCAGTGAGTGGATACGGGCTGAAAATGATGATGATGATGATGATGACCTGATTGGTCAATACAGGGTGTAACAAAACACCCTAGTAATACTTAAGGTTTGCTCCCATAGTAAAAGTTGTTCAGTTTGATGGGTAGTTTAAAAAGATGCTAATGATATCAATTTCACCCTGTACAGGGTGTAACAAAACACCCTGGTAATACTTAAGGGAGTGCTTCAGACCATCAGTCTGAACAACTTCACTATGGAGCCATGGTCGAGAAAAAATAAAAAAAATCTGCCGTCCCATACATTTGAGTCGAGACGGTACCACAGAATAGGTAATAGTATATAGTTCTACATACAGAACGGCCACTCCCCGCCCCCCTCTGACTTCAGTTACCTCACCTCCCCTCACACTCTCTGTGGTAACTTGAGGGAAGCCGAGCAAGGGAATGCAGTCAGGCGCGCGCACCCGTTGGATTTGACTACATAAAATATATTTAATTTTTCTCCACACAGTAAAAATAAACGTTAGAAAATAACGCTAAATTCACATTTTCTGTTATTCTTTAGCTTAAAAACTATTTTTAATAACAGAATGAGCTATAAAAAGTAACGAAATGTATAATGTAGTTCATACGATGCGTGTTAAGTCAACCCTACACATATGTCATGCACAATTTTCGCAAAGTGCGCATGTGCAAACTTCATCATGTCAAATCTAAAACGTTGTTTGAAGTGCCGGACCTGTGACGGTACTGCAGTTTTGTATGAAAGAGCGGATTTTTTTTTTGCGATTTCGATGTTGGCTCCATAATGAAAGTTGTTCAGTTTGATGGTCTGAAGCACCCCCTTAAGTATTACTAGGGTGTTTTGTTACACCCTGTATAATTTCGCGCACAATTAAAATTTGTCAACTGCGCAGGTACATCGGTAAGACTTATAAACCTGGTAACTACTGTATAATTCTAATTAAGCAACTATCAGACTACAGACCTATAGCTCCTCGTAGAAGGCGACCCTGGTCTTGGTGGAGCCCTGCTTGAGCCGGCGCAGCGTGGAGTACTTGTTGTCGCCGGCGCGCGCCTGCGCCTCGTGGAGGCGGTCGAGCGTGGCCGCGGACTGGTCCACGCGGAGCACTGAGAACTCGCACCGAAGCTCGTCTAGCTGCTGCTGGAGGTGCTTCGACTTGGCCAGGTATTCCACTCTGGAAGAAATTATATTTATTGATTTGTGCAGTCAGAATATAATGTTGGATTCAATGAAATTCTATACACATGAACTCAGCACGTCATACAATAACAAAACCTCAAAATGGCACGTGTCTCTAATGTCACCTTAGTATGCTTCAGTTATACTCGGCTGTCATACATTGCCGCTGAAATTCCAGTCCTTTCAAATGTCCTCGGTCACTAAGCAGTAATGTAAAACAATAAAGCACACTTTTGCCGTCCCGTTAACAGCGCGCAGTCCTTGCATTTCATTGGTTGGATTAGATTAAATGGAAACCAATCCAACATGGAAATAGATTTAATGATCTAGGTACTTTCAAATGATGGGGTACGACTCGATTCCATTCCATTCCGAAGTCGTAGGCCGAGTTTGATATATGAAAGCCAAAAATATGCCCGGAAAGCAACGATAAGTTTAGAACAGCGGAAGTCTTGCGAAGGAGAAGACTGGACAGCTTATTTTAAGGTTAAAGACCAAGATCGCGTATCGCATATTCTTTATATCGAAAGACAAAACCGCATAGGTTGAGATTAGCGTAGGCCGAGATGTAGGCACAGACTAATTAGAAAGAACTACCGTGTAGGTAAGTCAAGATCTACAAGTCCAGGCTAGTTTCTGGTATAAATGTGACTAGATAATTTGTGTGACAATGTACAAGATATTTATTTATTTATCTACGCAGGCCGAGTTCCTTGTAGACCGAGATTCACTTAGGCGGTGATCTGCGAAAGCCGAGGTACGGGTAGGCCGAGACCTGCATAGCCGGAGATTAACGAAGGCCGAGATTCGCATAGGCCGAGATAGGCCTTGGAAAAGATCCACGTAAACCGAGATTATAATTAATAGCCCATCTAACCTCTCCTTCTCAATCTCGAGCGACAGGCGGTGTATGTGAGGGTCGGAGTCGTCGGACACCAGCTCGTACGAGTTGAGTTCCGCTTCCACCGAGCTCCGGTCCGTCCCGTTCTGCAGCGGATCCCCGTTCAGTTCCGCCGGCAGCGAGCACGTCGACGGGAATAGACTTGATGGTACTGTCGATGGCTGGGAAAATAAATCATTAGACTATATTTTATAAAGTATAGATGATCCAAACGTGGTTTGTAGGTCTGAGGTTTACTACTGAAACGATAGACGGATACACTGTTTAAATTTCAAAATGTATCAACGGCTTCCACGTGATGTTGATGTTTTTTATCTAAACTATTATAAAACTGTAACAGAAGTGTGTCTGTACATTGAAGATATTTACAAAAAAAAAGATTACAATACGTTTTTTAGGTGTCCCTGATTCCAAATCTCCAATTTGGGATTTTTTGTCTGTTTGTTTGTGTGTTTGTTTGATCGAGCATCACACAAAAACTACAGAAACGATTTTGATGAAACTTTTATTGTTTGATAGCTTATGATCTGATTTAAAATCTGGTATATAATTTTAATGTCAACGCAGACGAAGTCGCGGGCAACAGCTAGTTTTATGTTTTTGTTGTTTCCCTTTTATTAACAACACCATCGATTTTGTGAACACTAAAACAAGTCTCGTCCGTCATATATAACCATAATCAAGCTTTGAAAAATTACTGGTCATTGTAAGAGTAGTATCATTTCAAACTAGTCCACTACTGGATAATCGGGATATAGTGCAATATTAAGTGCATGTTTAGCGGGGTTTCTCAGTAAAATTCCTGTATAACAACAGTAAAAATATAAATAACATAAAAATAGTTCTCTCTCAATACATGACAGTGGTCGGGGTACAACTCACCGGAGGCAGGGAGCCAGTGGAGGTCCTGCTGAGGAAGTTGAGGAGTTTCTCTTTCGCTTGCTTCTCCGCGACCTTGGCGGTGACCAGCTCGGCCTTGAGCCGATCCGCTTCCGCGGCGCGCTTCTCCGACTCCTCGACGAGACGCGCTGTGAGGAACTCCGCCTCGCGTGTCTTGCGTTCTAAGTGCACCTGGGAAATTGGCATGGAAATGGTTTATTAAACTGGACTACTTTGATACATATTTAACATTTCGATGTATTGTCTTTCATCATCATCATCATCATCTCAGCCGATGGACGTCCACTGCTGGACGTAGGCCTCTCCCAAAGATCGCCACAACGACCGGTCCTGCGCTGCCCTCATCCAACGTTTCCCCGCCGCCTTCACCAGGTCGTCGGTCCACCGTGTGAGGGGCCTACCCACGCTGCGCTTTCCAGTACGCGGTCGCCACTCGACAACTTCATACAGTATTGTCTTTATACAGGTGTAAAGTCTACAACAAAACGCCCTAGATTCAAAGCTTTATATCTTCGTAATCTACACTAATATTATAAAGAGGAAAGATTTGTACCTATTTTTGTATGTTTGTAATGGATAGGCTCAAAAAGTACTGGGCCGATTTAAAAAATTCTTTCACCATTAGAAAGCTGCATTCACCCTGAGTAACATAGGCTATATTTATTGCTAGAAAAGATTAGACGTCCACCCGTGCGAAGCCGGGACGGGCAAATATTATTTGTGACGCGGCATCTAGATTTTCGAAACTATTTTTCCATGTATAAAATATTACTTTTATATTTACCTTTTTTTTTTTTTAACCGTCTACGCGAATTCTGCGGCAAACTTTTGTATAAAATTTACAACTTTACTCTGCAATTCCACCTTATAGGAGTGGTATGGACCATCAAACTGAAGAACTTTCGTGGTGGAGAAAAATTTCGAAAAATATTTAAAAAAATGTATGGGACATTTGAGTCGAGCAGATATCTCGATGATGAGACAATCACAATCGATGTGAGAAGTTGTTCAAGTACTAAAATTAAATTAAAATTAAATTAAATTAAAAATTATTTATTTCAGATTACTCATCCATATTGTGTTAGTAACAATTGTCTTATAACTATATTAGTACACAAATAAATTCATTAAATAAAATAAAATTAAAATAAAATTACAATTACAATATACATTACATTACATTACATACATTATATTACATTATTGAACAAAGGGGGATGAGCTGGCATGCAGCTGCATCCACCTCTGTACCATGGGTGAGTCCCACCGCTCAGCCAACACGCTCAGGACGCTATTAGTACTGCCCCGGAAGCGATTCAGCAGCGAGGCGCTCCGCTTTCTTATAATGGCGTAGAAGTCATCTATATGCGCCTGCGCGAACATAGTCGATGCGCTGCAAAACCGCGGCAGCCCTAGCAGCATCCTGAGCGCATTGTTGTACTGGACACGCAGGGCGCTGTATGCTCGCTGAGTGTAGTTGGTCCATAGACTGCACGTGTAAAACGACTGGCTGTAGGCTTTGAATAAAGTAACTTTTACCCGTGTAGTACAGCGTGCAAATCTACGAGCCAACATGTTACAGCGTACAGACAACGCCCTGCGTTCCCTCTCGATGTCATCGTTGTCACACAGGTCATCTGTGACCCAGTGGCCCAGATACTTGAACTGACTTACCCTGTTCAGTGTCGCACCACACAGAGTGATAGGTGATGCAGATGAGTAGCTCTTGGTACCGGCTTTAAATACCATGAACTCACTCTTCTTAGGGTTGTATCTGAGCCCATGGGCCCCAGCATATGACTCACAGATGCGAAGGAGTTTCCGCAGCCCCCCAACCGACGGGCTCAGCAGGACCATGTCGTCTGCGTAGCTAATGTTATTAATAGACACTCCACCAATAGAGCAACCGACATTAGCGCTGCTGAGCTCGCCGATTAGCTGATTCATGTACAGGTTGAATAGGCGAGGCGATGTCAACCCCCCCTGTCTCACACCGCACTCCAACCTGTAAACATCCGAGTGCACTCCCTCCCATCTCACACTGTTCTGCTGGTGACTGTACCAAAACCTAAATATCGACACTATCTCGCTCGGGAGTTGTGTCTCACTTTGCAGCTTATGCCATAGCTTGTCGTAATTTACTAAATCGAAGGCTTTTGAAAGATCTAAGTAACAAGCATACACAGGAGTTTTTCGAGCTGTGTAGTACTGTACAGTCTGCTTGAGACAGAGGATAGCACTCTCAGTTGACAAACCAGGCGTAAAGCCAAACTGCGCGTCATGCAGGTGGAGGTGCTTCTCCAGCTGTTGGTCAAGCAGTCTGTCCAGCACCTTAGCTATCACAGTAGCGAGCGAGATAGGCCTATAGTTAGATACATCCGATGCATCGCCCGTTTTGTTTTTTACGATCGGGACTACCACTGTGTACATAAGATCATCAGGTAGGAAATTATGGCTGATGCACAGGTTAAATAACATAGCCAGGAGTCTCGGAAGATAACTATAGCTTGGCGTTCTCTCTCTCTCTCTCTCTCTCTCAACACCTGTTTCGGCGAGAAGATACGTTTCTTACTCTTTTTTTCTCTTTACGTCTGCTATTCAATAAAAAAACTGACCTTCTCCTCCTCAGTCCTTATAGCAGATAGCCGTAGCCTGGCGTTCTCTCTCTCAGCGTCTGCTGCTTTCTGTGCGAGAAGAGAGGCTTCTTCTTCTGCCACTCTCCCCTTCTCTGCTAGTAACTCTGCTGTTTCTTCTGAACGACGCTGTTGAATTTTGCAAAGAGTAATTATTTGCACACAACTACTTTAAATACTCATAACTTTTGATCTAATGAACCTACTGCGATGAATCAAAGCCTAAATATTAATCCAAACTAAATAAACCCTATGCTTCTGAGAAAACCCGATCCAAATCGGTTCAGTAGTTTTTAAGTGGTGCGTGCACAAATAGACACAAATGGTCTCAATGCATTCCATTACATATCCTAAACGCCCCGATGAGTATTTTTGCAAATATTTTCAATGTATATCCACGCCAATTTTACAATTTTATTATAGGTATACGAGTAGATATAGATTCCGTGTATGTACACACGGCGACAGATCAACCTACCCATAGTTGAACTCTATGTTCATGGACATAAGGTCGAACTATGGGTAGGTTGATCTGTCGCCGTGTGTACTTAACAAGGTAACCATGGCTTAAAGCCAACCCATAAGATACTTGCGGCGCCCATCCGTTCGTTTATGAATTAGCTTTGTGACTTAACACGTTGAACGACGTCCGGTCACAATAACAATAGATCTTCCATTGTTTGTCGGTCATTTGGCAGTCAAAGGCTTAAACAGTGATCTTAAGGCTAAATAAGTGTGCAATATCTCACCAGCGCCTCATTAGCCAGTCTTATCTCCTCCTGGTACTGCAGCAGACGCTGTTCCATGGCGGCGCGCTCTCTCTCCGCCGACTCGCGCAGTTGCTTCTCTCGAGCCAGCTTGTTGCGCTCGATTTGACGACGCTACGGGCATTAGCAGTTTAAATACAGTAATGTTTGGTAATAAATAAACATAATTTATTAGGCTCCTCGACCTAAAGTTAACACATTCGTTACCCCTCATATTTGAGACTATTGACTATTGAATTCGTTCCTGATGCGCCCGTACATAACGAATCACCCTAGTAATACTCAAGGGGTGTTTCAGACCATCAAACTGAACAACTTTCACTATGGAGCCAACACAGAGAAAAAATCAAAAATATTTGCTGTCCCATACATTTGAGTCGAGCCGGTACTACAGTATAAGAAAGAGTATCTATTACTAGATACAGTACGGACACTCCCTTCCTCCCACCAACTTTTTACCTCACCCCCTCTATCGCCCTCTGGTTACCTGGCAGTTACCTAAGAAGAAGACTTAAGGGTCCAATTTCTTTGGTTTCGCATGTGCTGACGTCATCTTGTCAATTTCAATTTTTCGTATGCAGTGTCCGGGCTGTGCGGATACTGCGGTTTTGTATGGGAAGCAGATTTTTTTTCTCAGTTTTTGCTCCATAGTGAAAGTTGTTCAGTTTGATGGTCTGAAGCACCCCTTAAACTAGGGTGTTTTCACCCTGTATATGCAGTCTGGGCACCGTTATAAAGTCAGCAAAACGCGCATATGCGTTAGTGGGCACGAATGTGTTAATAAACTAAGGCTTCCCACACAGACAGGCCTCTCTCTGGGCACAGTCGGATTCCGAGGCAGTTTGAATAAGAAGAAATGCTCGCTCTGGCTACTTGGATTGGATACTACATTTGGCGACACTTTCAGACGAACCTAAGGCTCATTATTGTTATTGATTAGATTTGAAGACAATTCAAGCCGTCCCAAGGCTCACCCTGGCTAATTTAACCGGTTTTTGTCCCACAATGCTGTCCCACAATGCTTTGCGTCAATCTCAGCTTGCCTCCACTCCGGTACCTGCCCCTGTAACATGACAGGGGTGAGAGCGACACAGGTCACTTCTAAACATCAAATTTAAGTGAGATACTATGGAGATAACCGCCATCTCACTTCAATTTGACGTTTAGAAGTGACCTGTGTCGCTCTCACCCCTGTCATGTTACAGGAACTGGTCGCTTTATATAACATTTAAATCATAACACTCTTAAGCAGTTGGATGAGGGCAGCGCAGGACCGGTCGTTGTGGCGATCCTTGGAGAGGCCTATTGTCTAGTGGACGTCTATCGGCTGAGATTGATGACGACTCTTAAGGCTACATCCAATAGATCGGTAATATTACGGTTAATACAGTCGTAAAATGTATTACCTGTTTCTCCTCCTTAGCTTGAGTCTTCATTTGCTGCACCTCCATGGTGTCCGGCTTCCGTCTCCGCATGTACAGGTCGTGGTTGCCGATACATAGGTCTAGTATCTGGAAAAACGTTCATAATAAGATCTCTTTAAATCAAGTTATTGGTTCTTCTTTTCGTGTTAATGTTAATGGTTCTATGATGCCGTTCATATATTTTAGGTATTCGGCAAGCCTGATGGCGTCAGAGGTGGCTTTAAGTTTTGTTACATGCAAGTGTTCGGGCAGAGGGGAGATTCTAGCAAGTGTCCCATCTACTGGATATGTTTGCCGTATTCGCACTAAATAATACATTCCCGTAATATTGATTTCGAATCATTGATCGTCACCTATAAAATTTAATGGCGAGGGCTATGCTCGGAGTTTCCCTGCGAAATCGAATCAGAAATGAAGAGATTCGCAGAAGAATCAGAGTAACCGACATAACCCAAAGAATTGCTAAACTAAAATGGCTATGGGCTGGGCACATTGCTTGCAGAACCGTTGGCCGATGGGTCCAAAGCGCAGCGTGGGCCCCCACAAGGTAGACCGACGACCTGGTGAAGGCGGCGGGAATGACCCGCCCGTCACCCGTTGAATGAGGGCAGCGCAGGACCGGTCGTTGTGGCGATCATTGGGGGAGGTCTATGTCCAGATGATGATAAATTCTTATGCTTGCACTTCATATGACATACAATATCACAAATGACAAATATGCGTTTCCCAGCGCCCGTCGGTTTTCGACACAAATAAAAGGAGTAAATTAGGCAAAAATGCAACAAATGTTTTTGTTGCATTTTTGCGTAATTTACTCCTTTTATTTGGCACTGGGATCTATGTTTTATAGTTTTATTGGCAATTCTCACGTAGAAACACTTATTAGTCATTTGTGATATTTGTAAAATAGGCCATGTGAAGTCCACAAAAACACTTACCAGCTTATTGATGCCCTTAGGCGAGAAGAATATAAAGTTAGTGACGGACTTGTCGACGAACTTGATGACGAACTTCTTGTCGTCGAACGATATGTGCTTGATCTCCGACCACGGAAATGTGGTCTTTGGCGTTAGTTTGTTGTCCTTCTCGTATATGTTGAGCCCTAGGGCTGTCACGCCGAGGTATAGGTCCGTGTCTTTTTTGTTCTGAAAAGATTAATAGGAATATTCGTTTTTGGTTGCATGTATGATGAAACGGTTTTATAATAATCCGCCTAATCGAGGATGGCCACTAACAATTTAACTGCTGACGACCTACGTCGTAGGTCAGCGACAAATGGGCCGCAGTGCGCACGACTCAAACGATGAGTCAGAATTGTATAGCATTCCACAGTATTAGCACTGCGCGAGTGTCATTGTTTTGAGCTTAGCAGCGGAAGTTTTAAGCAAAGGCGTAGCGTAGGTGTCTGTTGCCCGCGACACAGACCGATTTGCGAGCAAGCGAGCTCGAAATTTTTAGCACAATTATTTGGGTTGTGATTAGACATCTTTTGATTTATCCATGCAAAACCTTCGCACTAATCAGAGGGGTCTCCGGCAGCGGCCGCCCCTGCACGTTCAGTTTGCGAGAACTAATTATAAGCAGAACGCGTTCCTGCAGCGCGCCAGCAGCAGCTTCAATGACATTTGCGTGGACTTCGATATCGATTTGTTTTGTACAAGCACCAATAGACTTAAAAATATTCTAGCACGTGACTTTTTTGATGGCCCATAATAATTTTGTATTACCTTAGTTTTTATTTTTTAATGTTGGTTATAAGTCTTTATTTATACTTAAGGGGCGTCCGCCCGGTTTTGAGTAACTTTGTAACCATTTTATACATTAACTATGGCGCTTTTTAAGCAGAAAACAAAACTGAACAGTCTACAGGATATGAGAAGTGACGTGGTTTTTCTCGAAATCTATTTTAATTAATAAAACTGAAGAAAAACGACTCCAAAGTTACCTCTTTTTTTCCAGTTGTAACCGTTTTACTCTTACATTGTTGATCAGAAGAATATGAAAATTTACAATATTCTTCACAATACAATATAAAATGATGTGGTTTTCTTATTTTTTGAAAATTCATATAAAATCATACAGGTTTTCAAAGAAAACGGAAAATTCTGACCGGAGCCGCGCAATTGAAGCGGGATGGCTAATTGGAAAAGTTTGCTTGTAAGCTAGAGAGCCTTGCAGATGGGAGGAGTAGCCTTAAGTCTTTTCTTTCTCTTTATTTTTATATGTGGGAACTTGTTGTCAGCATCTGACTATCAATCTGTCTTTGTAGAAACCGAACTGTTATTTAGCTGTAAGTTCTCCAAAAAGGAAATAAATAAATAATAAAAATAGAAACATAGAGCGAGCAAGCTCGAATTTTCTCCTCAATACGAATCGGTAGAATAGAAGCCAGAGCTTTTTACGTATATAAAACATGTGCAAGGGCAGACCAAGAAAAAGATGGCGCGACGACCTGGATGACCACGAAGTAGAATGGCAACTGATGGCAAGGGATAGAGAAGGTTGGAAAAGCTTAGAGACCTTTGCTCAACAATGGGACGAAATAGGTTAATAAAAAAGAAAAAGACATGTGCAAAGTAACCAAGTAAAAGCTATGGATCGAGCGAAGGACATTCGACATTTTTAGCACCACGTCTTAGCTACTCTTTAAGATTAAAACAGAAAGAGCGAGCGAAGCAAGCTCGCCTTTTCTCTGCTCCACGAATTAGTTATAGACAGAGCTGAATCAATCTATATTTTTCCCGAATTTGACGCCCCTAGTATTGTATTTGTATTTGTATTTATTTATTTACCAGATACATGAATTGACACGACTTAAATAATACATCACATAAACCAAAAGAGATTTTTAGGTGACATAAATAATTCTGCATAGTTTTTACAAATCAAACAGTAAACAGTACATTAACTAGATACAAAGCTCAGTTATAATAAATATAAATAGAAACATGGTAAAAGTTTCCTTCCATTTACCTTAGTTGGGATATGAAATAGGTTTTTAGTTTATGGTTAATGTTATTTTGAGATAATGCGTCCCTAACGTCGGTAGGTAAAGAATTAATCAGTCGCGGGATCAGGTACGCGCTAGTCCGCTCGCCGTAGCAGTTGGTCGCTCGGGTGATGACGAGTTTTTTTGCACAGTGTGTCTCGTTTGTATAGGGTGTTTTACTAAATTTTTTAAGTTGAAGTTGAAAAATTGTTCTTTAATAAAGTGCCACCCGGGGCATTTGCATTTGAAACGCAAAGACGATTTAAAAAATTTGCACACGCTCAGTATCAAAGGCCGACACAGGATGCTCTTTAGCTTGCTTATACATACTATCTAAGGCTTTAACCGTTTTAACGAATTAACGCAAACTTAAAACCGAATCCGGTGAATAAAATGTCATAGAAACTCATGATTTCAAGTGGCTACATTTCGTGGTCTCAGTCTAGAACTCTGACTCCGCATCGGTTGTCAGTTCTTTGGCAGATAATCAAGTATCAGCATCATAGTTATTACAATACTTACATTTATAGCAAAATAATTGACTCCATACATGTCTAGGTCTTGTGCTATTTTCAGATATTCCATCTCGGCTTCATCCCTTGACATTCCTTTGTGATCTGCGTACCTGGAAATAAATTAAGTGTTATAAAATGTAGGTATGGGAACATCGAATGATCTTCATCTATTTTTAACCTATGTTTTCCCATTATTAGGCAAAGGTCTCCCCCAGCATTTTAGCCTTCTTCCATCCCATGCCATCATTCGCCATCCGTGATCTAATGGGTAAGAGATATGTCACTTTGTGCATTTTTCCCCTTTGCAGGCTGAGTCACCTGATTGTCTGAAACGAAAGATGATTCCGTGCTTCGGATGGTACGTTAAACCGTTGGTCCCGGCTACTATGTATATTGTATAATAGTTAAGAAATTTAAAAAAGTACGATTGAGGGCAGCACTGGACCCGGTACCCTAAACTTAACTAAACTTATTTCAGCCAAAAGACGTCCACTGCTGGGCATACGCTTCCCCAGCAGATTACCACAAGTTTTATAACAGTGTAAATAAGAAAGCAGTAGGAATACAAACCATATTTTAATGCGATCCTCCCACATCTCCGGCGTCATCTGGTACTGGTCTATAACTCTTTGAGGCAGTAAGTCCTCACTCGCCAACATGCCTGGTTTGTAAGCACTCTCGTCGTAGTCCCCATACTGAAATATTTTGTTCCATCAGAAAGAGTTTGATATTTTTTATAGTAATCTAAACTATTATAAAACTATAACAGAAATGTGTCTGTACATTGAAGATATTTACAGAAAAAAAATTACGACATGGTTTGTCCCTGATTCCAAATCACCAATTTTTGGATTTTTTGTCTGTCTGTTTGTTTGTTTGGGTGTTTGTTTGTTCGAGTATCACGCAAAAACTACTGAACCGATTTTGATGAAACTTTTTTGTTTGATAGCTTATCATCTGACTTAAAATCTGGTATATAATTTATGCGGACGAAGTCGCGGGTAAAAGCTCATGATTAATAAAGTAAAAGGTTGAAATTTCAATTAAGTTAATTGCTAATTAAATTAAGTTAATAAACTTGTTTTAATTGCAACCTTTAGTGCATTTTTCAATTTCATTCATCTTGATTCATAAAACTACTGAACCGATTTGGATGGAGTCTTCACAAAAGAATAGGGCTTAGTTTGGATTAATATTTAGGCTTTATTCTATAGTAATCGGTTCATTCAATCAAAAGTTATGAGTATTTAAAGTAAGTGGTTTGCGCGTACAAAGTCGCGGGCGCCGCTAGTTAGTAAATAAATAACAATAAATCAATATAGGTACATAATATACTTTTTTATTTATAAATTAATTACCCTTGCTTTGTTTAAGCACTTCAATTTTATAACAAACATATTTAAGGCAGTGCGCGGTAGCCTGGGTGTTCGTGACATTGCAGATAAGCTTCAGGAGCATAGGCTTCGGTGGTTTGGACACGTGAAAAGAAAGCCACCCGAATATGTAGGAAATATGGCACTGCAACTGTCGATTCCAGGACAGAGACCAAGAGGACGTCCGAAGACTAGATAAAATAAATAAATAAATAACATTCACAGGCACATACATTGTAATGATCCCAAGGAACGTAGATGGATGAACAAAGTTCGCTGTGATATGACCAAGTGCAATGTCTCCGAAGACGACGTCAGAAATAGGGCAAGGTGGAGAGACAAACCACGGAAGGCTGACCCCACCACCATATGGGATTAAAAGCCAGGAAGAGAGAGATATTTGAGGCAGTACAAAATGACGGAGCTTCGTGGCCAGCCAGAAAGCTCAAGATTTACATGATTGTCTGCAAACCCACTCACCACGAGACTCCTATATCAATACTTTATTGCACACCAAAAAACCCATATTACCCACACATCCCTACTATCTTCTAATATTATAAATGTGAATGTAAGTTTGTTTCTTAGGCTTTCACGCGAAAACTACCTAACCGATCATCATGAAACTTTGTACACATATTCTTGGAGGTATTAGAAGTAACATAGGATACTTGGTTTTCCAAACTCCTCGCGGACGAAGTCGCGGGCAAAAGCTAGTAAAATATAAAAGAGAGGAAAACCACCACCACCATGTTTCTGAAAGGGATAACGGTCGTGATTTTATGTATAGGGGAAAAAGAGAATCATTCAATAAAATGGTCTTATCAGTAAAAAGCTATAAAAACTTTTAAGAGCAAAAGTACTGCCAATACGATTATGATTAGACACCTTCTTAAGGGGATATAATTTGGAGCGTGCTCCATACAAACAAAGTCTGGTTATATTTTCAATATTTATTTATAATTAAATGGACTCTTGCTTGTGCGTTAGCACTGCATTTCCGCCAGTGTCAAGTATTTTATGGGAGAATCTATCCCAATCTCAGGGATTGTTTTTGGACAAGAACAAGAAGAGACTGAGGATTGCGGAGCCTTGTGGCAGGCAAAAACGCGACGCGCGAAACCACGCGAGACGTGTGCTCGGGTCAGTCCCTGCAACGTGACTCCATTTTCAATATTAAACAATTGAAGTCAATGACATTTTTCAGAAACAATCTAGAAACTAATCTCTATGCTTGTATGCTGTCAGATTTTCGTTAGATTATACAGTTTCAATGCTAGGATTACTTTAAGATTTGTATGGAAATCTTTGGGGCACTGTAACTTTAAAACACATTACATTTTACCGAAAATCTGAAAGCATACAAGCACGCGAAACTTCGAGTGCGCTCGGAATTATATCCTCTTAAGGCCAGGCCACACAGGCCACACACTATACCGGAAGCGGGATTTTTTGCAAGATTCGAGTTTGTATGAACCCTGCCACACAGAAATCCGCGCGATCCGGAAGCTTTCGCTTCCAGCAGGTCCGCCCCTGGACCATTTTCCCGCAGTCCCGCCTTTTGTGTGACCTGCACATCTAGCATGATTTGTCTTCTTGCGCGCGACTCGTCTTTATTCCATACTACTTGTTGCGGCAAGCTAGGCTTTCGCTCTCCGAACAGCGCGGGAACAGGTTATTTTCTATGGAGCAAAGGCGCGTCGCGCGCGTGTAGAGAAATCATACAAGCCATCTGTGGGTGTGTGTCATGCATGCCCAATATTTGGTGATTGAATAAACAACAGAACTACTCTATTGTTACAAAACATTCAATTTGATTAATATTACCAAGTGCCACTAACCACAAATCTATCTACCTTGGCCTGAACAGCATAGCTCGCCAGCAGGACGGAAGCCTCCGGGGGGCAGTAGATATCCATGCTGAGTATGGCCTGCTTCACCTGGAGGAACAGCAGGTGCTGGGTCACCTCCTGGATGAGCTCCTCGGCTACATCCTCCGGGTACAACTTGCAGAGTAGCATGAATGGTGTACCCGGCATTTGGGAGACGCATTGGTCTTGTACTGGAAGAGAAGATGTAGTGGTAATAGTGGAAATTGGATACACTACGGTTTGAAATCTTTAGTTCTCATCTCACTAAAATTATAAATTTCAAAGTTTGGATGTTTGGATGTTTGTCGCAAATCACGCAAAAACGGCTGAACAGATTAATTATCCATTGTTGTATTTGTTTATGTATTTTTTGTATTCATTGTGAATAATAAAGTTAATAATATCTATATGTTTAGCACTGCATTCAAATAAAAATAAAAAGTACACAAAAAACGAGCGACGCGCGAAAACCACGCGAGACAGAGTGCTCGGGGCAGTACCTGCAACGTGACTCCGTCTAAATATATTTTGATGTGAAAAAAAGATATAAAATTTACCTCTTTTATCCAACTTCAGCCAACTTATGAAATGTTTTGTATCCTCGAATTGCAGACCAAAGAACCATGTTTCTCTCAATCCTATAGTTCTGCATACAAGATCAAAAAGATCACGTCCCGTTGCACGCCACTGAAAAGAAAGACAATTTTTAGTATACGGAACCTCAAAAGTAAAAAGCAGAATCCTTATATCAGTTTATTGTATACAAAACAGCAAATTGTATGGGACAGCAGATTTTTTTGTCCCATAGAGAAAGGTTTTCAGGTTGATGGTCTGAAGCAACCCTTTAGGGCTCCAACAAAGTTTTTTACACCCTGTATAATTTAATCCTGAAATCTTCAATATTTAAAAGGTTTTCAATACTTAAAAGTCTTACACGCCATGCAAGCTTGAAATGGCTGGTAGTTTTAGCAGTTTCTGCCCACTCTGAATAGGATTATGGATGTGTTAGTTATGCCATCATACTTAATACAACAATTTTTTTGAAGACTGTTTATATTGAGAGAAATACCTATAGTTTGTGTGCGACCAATGACCATCCTGCACGGCATAGACATTGAGGAAGGCAGATTTATTTTGCTCATTTGAAGGGAAGGAAGGAAGATTAGAGTCATTAAAAGTTACTTTGTACAGATTTTCTTTATGATGGATTGTTTTCAACCATGAATGATTATTTGATTTGAACAATGAGTTTTTCTAACTTATGTACGTAAAATCGACTGCTCTCAAACGGTGAAGGAAAACATCGTGAGGAAACCTGCATACACTGAAGAAGAAATTCTGATGTGTATGTGAAGTCTACCAACCCGCATTGGGCATGCATGGTGGACTAATGCCCATACACCCTCCTTGAGGGTAGGCCTGTGCCCTGCAGTGGGACGTTTATAGGCTGATGATGATGATGATTTAAAGTACAAGAATCTAGCCTGCACTTGTATTATGATGACTAGACAATGATATAGAATACATATGTATAGATACAAACATCTATGATGCAGGCACAAATATTAATATGAATTCATCATAAAAATATTTGTCCCTAACGGGATTCGAACCCACGATCCTCGGCACAGTGAGCAGATTCGTTATTGGCTGAACTACCGGACCATTCTGTTTGTGTCGATTCAATTATAAAAAACCTAGTAGCTTACGATCATAACAATGTATGTGCCTGTGAGTATTACTATTATTATTAAACAAAATACATAAAATCATTCTCAAATAAGGAACTAAGTGGACATATTTATCAAAACAATAGTTCAATTCTTCCCTGTTTACTCATCCAAACAAAATGTACAAAAACAAACAATACCATAAATCCTAAAATAGAACTAAGTCTACAATCATGTTTGTAACATACTTTGCACATTATCATTCCATTTAGCAACCCACGAGTGTTGCGAAGTGACCCGCGGCCGGGTCATGACTCACAACCCCACCATTGTGCTAATTCCTACTAATCACCATCCCAAATGCAACAAATATATGATCAAAGTACCTATACGATATCGACTGAAATTACCTCAAGGTTGAACTCCAATTCAGCGTCCAATGTACATACTTTAACGGGGAAAGATTTAGACGCCTTTTTCCTTCTAAACGGAGGCATTTTCACATCACATAGTACACCAATCTGCGAGAATTTAAGCAAAACACTGACCGATAGGTTATGATAATTTCCGCGGCTGTAAATTAATTACCGCGCATTGGTTAACGTTTACGTAATGTGCAATCGATCGAGGAATGCGTGTAAATTAACATTGCGTACTATTTCCAGCGGTTATTATTTACAAACAAGAAAAACGTCAATGAAGCAATTTACGAGGTGAATGAAAGAAAAATTCACAAAAGCTGTGTTCCGTTCTGCCGATTGGTAATTGCTTTGACAGTTGCGTTGCGATTAATTTTTCTAAATTCTGTACGCTAATTGCGTGTAAAGGAATAAAAGACGGGTACAAAAAGGCAAGAACCCTATGCCTAATAATTCCATAGACAAGTTTTCGAAAGTGTTGCCATTTCTCAAAATTTGTATTTTTTTGTAAGGTTGGCGTTCTGATTTTTGACGTTTGTTTGACATTGATTTGCAGCTAACTTCACTTCTAAAAACTTTTCAACCACGTGCGGTGTTAATTTGTGAAAATAATTCTTATGAAACTCCAAAATGGGGAAGTTTAGATCAAAACTGAAAGGTAAATCTAAGGGTAAAAGATGGCAGAAGGGTCAATCTTCAAATTCCAACCCGAAATCCCAGAAGCACAGGGAAATAGCAAAGTCGCGGTTTTTCCAAGAAAATTTGGGTAAGCACTGAATTTTACTGGGTAATTACAATCTATAATAACAAATTCTACTTTTATTTACCCTCTATAAGAATAACACTTCATATTTACAAAGAAAAATACATCATAACCTCTCCAACTAAAACAAAACTTATTTTTCAAATTTTTGTCCAAACCCATCACTCTACCATCATTTTCACCATCAAATCAACATCTACACCACTACTAAGTTCAATAAAATTTCAGGAAACACGGGTTTGACCCAGCAGGCAGTATTAAAACATGAAGCGATGCTGACCTACGGGCATAACAAAGACAAGCAAACATCGCAGGCTGAGAAGGAACTGACTATCGCTAAAGAGTTCGAGAACATGTCAGTGAGGACCGGGGATGATGGATCTGACACTGAATACTCCGGCTCCATGAAATCTGGAACTTGCAAAACTTTCCAGACTTTTGCCTCTGATTGGAGTCAGTGCTCCAATATAAGTTTCAGCAAGTATGCTTCTCCTTTTATTTTTGTTGTCATTTGTGATGGGCTGAGTCATTGGTTTGCAATAAGGCTGCTTTCTATGCTGCATGCAGTCATGAAAATGAGTTGTCCATATCAATCGAGAAAAAGTCATGGATGTCTTTTTTTTCGATAATAGATATATGTATAATTATTATCTGTCTAAACTATTTAAATCTGTAAGGGTGCGAACGCGCCGCGAATGCGCAGCGCGCGAGCTGCGCCGGTAAATTTTTTCCTTGTGTGTCGCTACTGCGCAGTTCACGCGCCATTCGCGAGCCGCTCGTCAGATGTGGACGCACCCTAACAGAAATGTGTCTGTATATTGAAGATAATTACAAAAAAAAGATTACGATATTGTTTTTAGGTGTCTCTGACTCCTAATCAACCTTTTTTAGAACTTTTGTCAGTCTGTTTGTGAGAGCATCACACAAAAAATACTGAACCGATTTTGATGAAACTCTTTTTGGTTGATAGCTTATGATCTGACTTAAAATCTGGTATAATTATTATGTTTCGGGTTAACTCTAGTATGTTATAAAGTTTAAGCTTGAATCTGGAATATTGTTTGTTTCTAGATGATTTTGTTTGGCAATGTCGAAAATTTTTGTAATGTAGTTAGTTCTGTGTCCGACTGGGCAAAGGCTTTCCCCTTTCCCTGTTTGCAATCTATTCTCCAATCCTTTATTGTGTGTAACTATTGGCCAATTTTCCAAAAAGGCATCCAGGCTGTCTCTCCATGTTTTTCCAGGTTTACTTCAACATTGTTAAAGTTTTTTTTTCTCTTATTCAACCCTAAAAAACACTTAGCATAACACTTTAATTAATTAGTCTGAAGGTGATACATTAACAGCAGCAGCTATACATATAGCATGAAAATTATTCATGTTGTATAGCAGGGGTAGCCAAACTTTTTACATTGCGCTGTCTACAATACATTGATAGTTTAGATGTACCTGGCAGACTACCTTCGACCGCGACTGACGACTTCGACGACTTCGACTTGACCACAAAACTCAACTTCGGCGCTGACATCGAGTCTAAGGCTCAAACTGCGGCCAAAAAGCTGGGCATCTTAAACAAGGTGAAGCGGTACTTCACTCCTGGACAGCTCTTAGTATTGTATAAAGCTCAGGTCCGATCATGTATGGAGTACTGCTGCCACCTGTGGGATGGCTCAGCCAAGTATCAACTTGCCACACTCGACTCGGTTGAACGCAGAGCCAGGAGGCTCATTGGCGATAGTAAGCTGGTGGAGGCCAAGCTTCATAGCCTAGCCCACCGCCGCAGAGTGGCCTGCTTGTCGGTCTTCTACAGATTGTACTTCGGTGAGTGTGCCCTAGAGCTGCATGAGCTCATCCCACCTTCCCCTTTCTACTATCGGACTTCCAGACGCACCGCGGGATATCACCCCTTCTTGGTTGACATCCCACATATCCGCACCAAGCGCCTTTCTGAATCTTTTATAATGCGCACAGCCAAGGAGTGGAATGCCTTACCTGCGTCAGTATTTCCGAGTACTTACAACCCGAATTCCTTTAAAGTACGAGTGAATAGGCATCTTCTGGGTAAGCTCGCTACATCTACGACCCCATCTTCGTCCTGAGGACTGGATTGAGGTCAAGAGCAAACCCATAGTTAATAAAAAAAAAAAAAAAAAAAAGACCGCAACAGGTTTATGTAATGAATGTATATCAATAGCCTGATTTTGGTAGACATACTGTATTTTTTGTCTTTAAATTAGTTATTAATATGTTTGTAGGCCTACCATAAAAGTTGACCGCTAGCGACCGGTATACCACGGTCGATGTCTTGGCCACCACTGTTGTATAGGAAAGATTAGTTCAATAATGGTTGTATAGAGATATTGAAGCTGTCTGCCGAAGTTGTGCAAAAACGCAGGTTTTGTCATTCAGTGAGGTTCTTTCCTTGCATCCCAAACATTAAGGGTGCCTTCAAATACCTATGCATGCATTGTGTGGTTGCAACATTGCTTGTCAAAATTCATACAAACTAACGTGATACAATCGCGCGCTAATTTAAAGGTGTCCTAATTATAACCATATTCTGTTCCGCAGATTGCTAAACAGATTTGACTCAAACAATGCTGTACACAAAGAGATGTTGGCCGTGCTGGCGGCCGTCACCGAGGTCATCAAGGAGCAGGGAGGGAAGGAGACCACTACAGAGTACTTTGCTGCTTTAGTAAGTTTGTATCATCGTATCATTATATCCATATAAAGAAAAAAGATTTAAATAAATGAAACTTATTTCCTCCACTAACTGATCAACATTTTTCCATAACCTTAACTTATAAATTTTATTGACTTGCTCAGTTGGTTGTGAATCTACCTGCTGCGCCCAAGGTTGCGCGTTCGAATCCTGCAAGGGGCAAATACTCGTCCAATCCAGTCTATAAGGCCAATGCTCTACCTTATTAGTAGAGGCAAAATATAAAAAAAAAAAATAACGCTCACAGGCACATACATTGTAATGATCCCAAGAAAGCACTATTGATAGGCTGTTTATAATATGTACAAACATTTATATTTAAAACGACATGTTTCATCTGTTTGTATTTTATGTTATGTGTCAACTTTTTATATGTTATTTCTATCGTAGCTTGTGGTCTGTCACATATATTATGTTTGTTAATGTATTGTAACCAAGAGTTTGTAAATATTTTCCAAATAATAAATGTTATTATTTTTAAATACATTTTTCCATGTTTAATACTTATATTGACTTAGTGCCTATTTCACCACTTCTGGATAAGTTCTTAATATCTTATCTGACTGATCGTTTGACATATTTCCTAACTAATAACTAGAGATCGGATATTTGGATGCATATTTACCTAACCTTTATTTTTGGCTATAAAATTATGGAAGCGGCTTGTTAAAATTTTCTTTTTTTAAATATGTTTCTGATGGGCTGATAAAACACACCGGCTGGAGTGGTCTAGCCTTGCAGGTCTGCAACACTCTAAGAAATTTATCAGCAACGTAACGACTCGTGTCTCAAAGTTCATACTGAACAACAGCAGGAGCAAGGCTCGTGCCATCGTCGGAGCCCTCACCGGGCACTACGCCACAGGCACGATGATGCACAAAATGAAGCTAACCCTAGATCCCAGCTGCCGAGCATGCGGAGAGGATGAAGAGACCATGGAACATATCCTTTGTGACTGTGATGTCTTGGCGGCTAAACGCATGAGCCTCCTCGGGGATGGATACCCAAAACCGGGAGATGTTAGGTTTCTTCCCCTCAATGGTATTGCCTCCTTCACTGACCATGTGTTTGAAGGGTGAAGAAAGCAAAAGGTATTGGGGCTAACACAAAAGATCCCACTGGGTCGAAGTGTTGCTGGCTTGCCAGCCCCCACAACAAGATAAGATAAGAAATATGTTTCGGGATGCCAGGAAATGCGCGAATGCATAACTAATCGGATGCATAGTATGAAAGCAACTTCTTAAAACTATTTAATTTAAAAATGAAAAAATATTTTTTCGGTAAATAAATCCCAGGATCGATGCATAGTATCGAAGCGAGTTCTTAAAATTATTAAATAAGACAAAACATTTGTTTTCGATACAAAAGTGCACTCCATAATAGCCAACACCTCAACTTTAGGTAAATATGCATCTGATTATGTGATCTATACCAATAACTCCATTTGTTTTAAAAAACTTAAAACCCAATCTTTTTTCATGAACCCCTTATTTCCAGATGGAAACCCTAAAAGCCTCAGAAGACGAACAAAGCATCGTACCACCACTCTCCCTTCTCTCCATGGGCATCAAAGCAGTGCCACAAGCGGTCCTACGCAAACAATTCTCAGACTCAGCGACCGTGTTCACCGATATACTAGAGAAATACGCTCAGACAGAGAACGGGACGTTGTTGAGAGGTGTTATTGGATGTTTGTCGGTGTTGCTGAGGGCACAGGAGTACGCGTTGTGGGGTGATTCTTCTACGATGAGGGTTTTTGATTCGGTGCTGGCGTTTGTACTGCATTCTAAGCCTAAGGTATGTTAATTTTGTTGAGAATAGCTTATATACTATGTTTTACTTGATAGGGATCCGCAGAAGAACCAAAGTAGCTGACATGGCCCAAAGAATTGCTAAACTAAAGTGGCAATGGGCAGGGCACATTGCTTACAAAACCGATGGCCGATGGGGCCGGAGAGTTCTCGAGTGGCGACCGCGTACCGAAAAGCGCAGCGTGTGGGTCCCGCAAGGTGGACCGACGACCTGGTGAAGGCGGCGGGAACCCGTTGGATGAGGGCAGCACAGGTACGGTCGTTGTGGCGATCATTGGGGGAGGCCTATGTCCAGCAGTGGACGTCCATCGGCTGAGATGATGATGATGGTCTAACAGGACTCTTATGACAACATCATAAGCGCGAAAAGTAAATCATTATATACATTTGATATGTTTGTAGGTGAGGAAAGCAACGCAGCATGCTGTAACAGCAATATTGAGAGGCAGCTGCTTTATGATACCCACTGAAGACCAGAAAATTAAGGTATTTATACAGTTTATAATCACTTGTTTCCTATTCTCCTTGCAGGCTCACTCTGGTCTAGAAAAAGACATCAAGTTCTTATTTAAATATCCAATTTAATTATTGTTAAAACGGCCCGGTAGCTCAGTCGGTAGTAAATCTGCCTGCTGTGCCGAGGGGCACGGTTTCGAATCCCATAAGGGACAAATATTTGTATGATTAATATGAATATTTGTATCTGAGTCATGGAAGTCTATACAGTATAAGGGGTCCTTCTTGCTACAAACTTTTACGGGGGTTAAAATATATACATAGAGAGAATTTTCTAAAAATCGTACTAACAGAGCACAAATAAAAGCGCGAGACAAGGATATCGCGCGCACCATGCTAGGCGCTCTGTATTTTGCCACTACACTATTATTATTTGGTTGTAAGGGCTTGGTCAATGACCGCAACCTGGTTCTATTGTAGGCCCCTGTGACCACGGACTTCATGAACCATGTCATGCTTTTGGAGAGAAGGTCAATGTCAGTAGGTGCGACCACGTACCCACCTAGATGGCAACTCCTGCTGTGAATGAGCACTTCGCATTCGCAGATGTGAATGGGCGTTTCCTCTGCTTCACAGCAGAATCTGCAAGAGGGTGAATCTACAAGCCCCATTCTGTGTAGATGCTTGTTTAATTTGCAGTGTCCTGTTAAGGCTCGCCACTGTACTACCTTCCGATTGTAAATTAACGTATGTCATTATATTCCTAGGCTCCAAAACTGCACCCGGCCTCCAACCGAGTGGCCGAGTACTGTATAACGCAGATAAAGGCAGAAGCTTTGCTGTCCGGTCACCGCACCGTGCTGCATACGCTGACGCTGTTGAGAGATGTCCTGCCAGTGTTCAGCAAGGATAATATTAAGGTGAGACTTGGTTATCCTCCATCAGTTCATTAATAAGTATGCAATATTCTATTGCTTTCCATAATGATGGAAGATGTAGAGATGATAATATGATAATAGTGCACTGAAAGTAATAATCACTAATTTAAGAGGGATATTACAAGCTCAGTGGCGCCCTCGTCACAATAAAAAAGATTTCTCAACAAAGAAAGCCTAAATTAAAAATGTGCTCAACAGATAAACTACAAAAGCCTTCAAGCCATTGTTAGTCAATACTTTTATAGGTTCTAAACATTCCACTTTTAGATAATTTTGAATAAAAACAAAAGCGGCCGTTTTATTTCTTTATTCAAAATTTGTATGTACCTTTACAAAGCCTATAAAAGTATTCTATGAAAATAGCTTGAAGGCTTTCGTAGTTTATCTGTTGAGCACTTTTTTAATTTAGGCTTTCTTTATTGAGAAATCTTTTTTATTGTGACGAGGGCGCCACTGAGCTTGTAATAGACCTCTTAATTACAATAACAATGGGTGATTTTCTGATAGCTATTTTGAAAATAAAATCTCTGTTCAACATGAATCGATAGATGATGTGACGTGACACGGCTCTGAAGACGGTTAATTTACGTTAAAATAGTAAAAAAAAATTAAGTCACTGATCAGACGCAACCCGACCCTTGACGATGTATCTTTTCATGTTTTGCAGCTTATTTAAATCACAATTTTTACTATTTTAATAATAATTATATTTAGAACTGCTTTTTTAGGGTTCCGTATTCAAAGGGTGAAAACGGGACCCTATTACTAAGCCTACGTTGTCCGTCCGTCCGTCTGTCCTACCTATTTAGGGCTGTAACTTTTGAACAGTAAAAGCTAGGTAGTTGAAATTTTCACAGAATATTACGGCGGATTTGTTAACAAATAATGAAAACTATGGTAAAAACGGTAATACAAACAAGCGTCAAACTTGGTGTGATTATAGAGCAAACTCTACAGTATAACAAGATATAATAAAAACCGGCCAAGTGTGAGTCGGTCTTGTGCTAAAGGACCCGGAGTAAAAAAAAAAATTTTGTACGTTTATATGTTGTGGTGGTGTGGTACGGAACCCTCGGCCTCGGTACGCGAGTAGCCCGACTCCCACTTGACCGATTTTATTTAATTGGCTGTCAGAAAATCCCCCATTGATCACCACATGCTACGATTCTGGCACACATATCTCGCCCCTTCAAACATCCATAAGTCTCTTCATACATGCTTGTCGGTTCCCGACATGCGTTACTTTGGTCAGAATAATACCTATTAGTCAATGTTGGTTATCTGTACCCTCAAGATCAACAAAATCCTTGTTTTCCAGGCGATCTGTGAATCAATCCTATCACTAATGACTCACAACAACGTCTACATAAAGACGTGTTGCCTGCACACGCTCCACGCGCTGTTCTCCGCGCCGAGGGCCTCGTCCAACGTGACGGGGGCCCTGGCGGTGCAGCTGACGCGGGCCCTGATGGCCGCGAGGCCCCCCGCTAACGACACCGGGCAGGTGGTCGCCTGGGCGGCAGTGCTACAGCAGGGCTACGGCTGTCTCGCTGTGTGAGTATACCTTTTTTACCATTGTTAGTTTGATAGTAAGTTTCAAAAGGTAATCAGTTTCGTTGCCGACCGTTCCAACTATAAGGCATGTAATTAATGTGTCCATTTTATTTTATTTATTTATTTATGAACATTTCAGTATACATTGTCTTATATTTACATTATTTTGATGATACCAAAAAACCCTAATTGGGTTTGTCTTGGCACCTTTTAAATTTTTATCAAAGTTGTAGGTAAGTACACAAAGGTTTTATACACCACTAAACGAATGCCGAGACCAGCGCAGCGCGCGTCCAAGATAGCGTGAATGATGCTCACTTACGTTCTCTCGAACGCGCACTGTCCGTCGACAACAGGTTACTATACAATAGGAAATCTTGTTGCACCACATACAGGCTGTTTCTTTTTGACGTAACATTTTACCGTTTTTTGACTTTTATTTTATTTTATTTATTTAGGTAATGTACATACTTGAGTAGATGTAGATATCTTATATTTACGTATATGATTATAAATGTATGTGTTATATAAAATATATGTTTCTATTTATGTATTATTAGGTAATTATGATATATAGGTATTATATGTGTATTATGTGGTATGTTGGATACAATTATATATTGGTAATTTAAAGTGTTATATGCTCGTATACAGCTGTAGCTAGTGTTTGAATATTTTTGTTTTAATATTTTTACTATTTAGTGTATTTCTTATATGGTCTGGTAAATTATTATGTAATCTGGTAATTTCAGACAGGCATAGACGAAGAATTTTTCGCTTACGCTGGTAGACGGAATGTCAGTGTAACCGGGTATGAGATAGCGATACTTATCAAATCCTATACAATTTATATGAAGTGACAGTTTTGAGTCAGGTGGCCGTAGTACAAAAAAGTGGTTACGCCGATAAGGCCAGCAATAAGGTAGCGATCTCCTTTTTTAACTAGAGCGAATTTGCTATGTGCATCTCTTATTGAGTGAATATGACAAGACACGTGCTTCCTTCTAGTACCTTCTCTTTCTACGCAGACAGGAGTCGATCGTAAGGCACGCTTGGGAACCGCGTGGCGGTCGAGTCGGCGATTGGCGGACGGTCATATAAATGAGGTTTCTGGATGGCTGCCCGCCAGGCTCCGCCGTTTTTCATAAATTCAAATGTGTGGTTTATAAAACACTCCTTGTCATTACTATCTATACTCCGAAAACTCACTTGACAATCCCATTTTTTTAAATGAAATTAAAAAATTTCTCAAACAATCCACTTCAGCATCATGCGTGGTTATCTAACTTATTAGAAACAAAATCTGTTTAAACAACATGCCTTACCAAAGATTCCTTCAAATTGTTAATAAATTGTAGCTCGCGTGTGATTTTAGCTCCCACGGACATATCCTACTATAATGTTTAAAAATTAAAATACAAATAAACTGTTTTCTCTTCTAGGCTGGATTTGAACCTGTGCGTGCCCAACCTGCCCCTGTTTGTGAACATCTGCGTTTCTGAGCTGTGGCAGTCAGACGTCGCCGACATCAACTCCACCGCCACCAATGCTTTGAAGGTATGCTCTATTATACAGGGTGTAAACATAAAATTTTCACAATTGGCAATATAGTTTTTCTTGCCAATTTAGACAATTTTATGTTATATCTGTGCCACGCGGGCTCCATCTACATGAGACTTCTATTAAGCCGTAGCCAGCTTCTTCTGTGGATATGATAGGAATCTCGTTATTATTAAATTGTAATTTTTTTTAAACGTTTTTAATTTCGGACAGTAGGGAGTCACTTGCAAAAGCCATTTGTGCTTTTGCAACAAAATACGTTATAACAAGATCGCTTATTTTATATTACTTTGAAAGTAGGTATAGCATCTACCGGCAATATTTTTTATTGCCATTATCAGGCCTGGCTCACTCCGCACTTTAGGTATAAAAATGTACCTACGCGGCCGGGCCCCGACGTCGAGGCCTAATTCAGTCGAGTGTCACGCGATCATTGTATCGCACCAAACGACCTTGATACTTGATTTTTCGTTTCGAAAATTAAATGAGTATCCGATACATCGTCGGACGTATGAAATAATATCCTAATCGAAAGATTGCTAAAAATACAGAGCATCGCAATCGATTGTTTGGCCCGAATTTTATGTATTTTTCATTGTTTGGAATTTATTCTGATGACTAAGATGAACCAAAATGTATTTGGTTAAGTGTAGCATAGTGTAGTGTCTGTGCGAACGCGTAGTGTAAATGTGTACTTATTTAGCAAACCCTACACATAGGATAGTGTTCTTTTTCACGACTCTTTCTTTTAAATCGCGCCGTGCCGAAGACGTACCACCAGCCGGCATGGCCGGCTGCCGCGCCGTGGCCAACGACCCCCGGCCCACGATCTTCGTCGCATCGGTCGTAGATACCACGATTTATTCCTCGGTCAAACTCAATATTCGTTCGTTCGGAATCGGAACGCACTACTAACATCCCTTGCACTCACGTACAGAGAGTCAATGTGTGCGTGTCAGTCGTGCTTGGAGCGAGCGTTCTTAGATAGTGAATCTTCTGTTGTAACTCTTATATATTCCGTGCCATTATTTAGAGGATAAAGCCATTACTCGGTACAAGAAGTTTTACTTACTCCACTGCGGCTATGTCCCTGACACACTACATAATTTCTTTCTAGTTCCAGCTTAGAATGGACCAGCCCAATTTTTTCCCGTGGATGTCGTACGAGGTGACTAAGGGTCAGCGCACACCCAGCGTAAAACTGTTCGAGCATGCGCGAGCAGGTTTCATTGATTCAATTGATAATGAACTCTATTTCCATTGAAATAAAGTTGAAAATAGCTTGCAAGTGATTAAATCCCTTCAGCGTCTGTTCGAGTATGCTCGCGTATGCTCCTCGCGGCGACGGGAGCAGTCGCGAGCATGCGCGCGGATGCTCGCGCATGCTCGAGCATGTTCGAGCATATGCCCGTGTCGATGTTTGCGATCCGTCGTAAGTGTTGCCGCCTCGGCCGGTTTCGGACTAAATCTAGCATATTTTTCAACTACTTTAGCCCGAAAAGGGCAATTTACTACAGATAATATTATATAATAATCGAACTCTTTTTGAAAATACAAAGAAAATCTGAAAGGTCGAAGCAGATTTAGTAGGTTTTCAAATTGTTCATATTCCATTTTATAGTTCCTAGCCATAAAATAACTGTCCCTAGAACTTTAAACCGTAACACAGCACAGGGCGTAGTATTTCCCAAATATAACTACATCTTTCTTGCCTCTTTTCATCTTATTGATGTGCTCTTCTTGCTCCTCTTCCTTTGCTAGTAACCCAATAATTACCAAATCCCAGTCTACCATACTTTAAAATTGTTGTTATCGCACGTCTTTACTATAAAATATTGTAAACACAACGCAAAATTCACTACGTCAACTGTAGCAACACGGGAGCATCCGCGAGACTGTTCGAACACGCGCGAGCATGCTCCGCCGCTGCCGCCGGCGGATTTTGCCGCTAGGTGTGCGCGACTGCAAAGAACATGCTCGAGCATGCGCGAGCAGTTCTACGCTGGGTGTGCGCTGACCCTAAGGTTTTTTATGCAGTGTATATGTGAGCGAAAAGCTAACCACCTCTCACCTCTGACACGTCATTCCATCATGAAACTGTAATTGCTAAATGTGAGCATTGTAACAGTTTCATTCTGAAACAGAAAGTTGTTAGTAGTAGCAATGTCACCCCGGAAAGGATTACGGTCGTGAGTGTACAAAACGTAGCCATAATAAAACAATATTGTCAACAGGCGGTCCTCATTGACTGTGTGAAACCGGCCATAGACTCTGAGGATATATTTTCAAAGCACCGCGGCCACATCGAGTCTGTGCTGAAGGCGATCGGCACTGGGCTGGACAACCCCTTCAACCAGGCCCTCAGGCATGTCATTATGACAATCGCTGTCTGTTTTGAGGTTAGTTGAAGTGTCTTTTTAACCTTCCAATTAATATTGCAGAGTTGCTGATATTTTATGTTAACATTTTAAGAAAGAAAAAATACTTTTTGCCTGATAAACTTAGCTGGTTTTGATGGTAAATTTTTTAGTATCATTGCAGCTGCAAAAATTAGAACGCAATGTATGGGACAGCTGATTTTTTTTTCGCGATTTCGTTGTTGGTCTCATAGAGAAAGTTGTCAGTTTGATGGTCTGATCATCCCCTTAAAAAAGTGTCAGCCTACTCAGCCTATTAAGAAGGACCCTGTTGACTACCAGTATAAATAATAAAAAAATCAAATTGCCAGAAATGCACCTTATTATTTTAATTTCAATTAATTGCTTTCCGTTAAATAAACTTCTGGTGATATTTTCATTATTTGTATATGTAGACGGCCTTCTGGAAGTTTGCATTCAGTTTTTTAAGGCATAAGAATATAATAACAAAATTGCCGGAACTGCACCTTGTTCTTCACCAGCAAAATTTTTCAACAATTTTATCGACTTCTGGCAACGTTTACTTATACCACAATGATTTTGCGAAATTCTGAACACAAATATATGAGATGACATGTGCTCAGACTGTGGGGGTCGAAACTGTGACGTCATGAAGAGATGGCAGTAAAAAGAAGAAAACATTTCTCTTTGAAACATACCATGTGGGGTATCAAATGAAAGGGCTTTGTGAGTAGATTACAAATATGTAACATACTATAACATTTTCAATACTTGGTCGAACAAATTATAAGAAAATGTACAAAAATGGCACAATTAAAAGTCATTTTTTCGTACACTTAGCCACCATTTTGACTTCTGCCAATTTGTGTACAGCAATTTGAAGCCATCAATTATATAAAAACGAAATTGGCAGAAGTGCACCTTATCATTAAAATTTCAATAATTTTTGACAACTTCATCGACTTCTGCCGATGCTTTATCCCCGACCTGGACTTCTGCCAATAATTTTACGCTATTTCTACTACTAAAAACTATAACTACACAAAATTTCAGCCTTGCACCTAATGATTTTATTTTGATTAAAAATTGGCGTCTTTGACCGCCCGCCCCCGCTTCCCTCCCCGGGGTAGACTTCTGCCAGTCAGTGCAATGTACTTGTCAGCTAGTAAGGAAGGTATTTACATAAAAATTGTCCTTGCACCTTATCATTTTGAAAACTCGTAGCCAGCTCTTAGTCCATTTGAAGTCGGTTTTTAATTTGTATTCAAAGATTTATAATTTTATAGTCAAAAGGTTATTAAATAGAAAGACCTTTATTGTTTTCACACAGATCGGCAACGAAAGAGTATCAAACATTCTCGGGCCACTCCTCAAAAAGCTGAACGAACGCCGAGAAAGTCACAATTTCCACAACGACAAAGAAGTTGAATACGCAACGGGATGCGCTGTCAAATCCCTGGGCCCCGAATTCGTACTAAAACACATACCTCTAAGAGACGGCCCTGAAAGCATAAACCTAGAACGAAGTTGGCTCCTACCAGTTTTAAAAGAAAAAATTACAAATTCAAACATAAAATACTTCGCGACAGAAATTTTAGAAATGGCAACATTCTGTCGTAAGAAATCTCGAGAACTAACCCAAGCGAAAGACGTACCAGGATCGCATACTTACGAGCTGCTATGCAATCAACTATGGGCATTATTACCAAGTTTCTTTAACAATCCTAAAGATATAAAAGAGAATTTCAAAGCGATAGCAAGAGTTCTAGGTAATATATTGAAAGATAATCCGGAGTTTCGTCTGTCAGTGATGCAGGCGTTGAGGAAGTTGATCACGGGTTGCGATGATGATGAGGATAGAAAGGAACTGGGTCGGTTCGCTAAGAACTACTTGCCTATATTGTTGAATGTTTACATGTCGCCCGCTAAGGGCAGCAGTGCTGAAGGACAGAGGTTGGCTGCGCTGGAGACTATACAGGTATGTTACATGTTTATATAATAATTATTACCATACAAGAAATTAATATATTTCCATGGGTATCGTTTATGATAGCTAAGAGATAAGGCTTCTTTTATTTACAGTACTGTTAGGTTGCTCGTTTTGTTGACAAGTGTTATTTTTCATATCATGAAAGATGATTAAGACTTGAAATGAAACCTTCAAATGAAACCCAAAATCTAATTCAAAAATATGTATTATATCATATCACATAGAAAGAGTTACTTACCACAACCGCATCGAAAGATGTTCGGTTGTAGGGAAGATGCGGCCAGAAACTCTAGTATTAACGGCATGGTGCCTGCAGTGTACACGCTGAATTTTTTTTAATATGTGAATCCTCATAGGGGACCCTCCGCTCCGCACTAAGTTAGGCCTGGCACCAGACTAAACTGACTAGAGTTAACCCGCGACTTCGTCCCAAAAAAAGTTTCATCAAAATCGGTTCTATAGTTTTTGCGTGATGCTCGATCAAACAAACAAACAGACAGAACAAAACATCCAAAAATTGGTGATTGGCGACACCACCTGCTGCAGATGATGTGGGGAGGACATGGAAACCCCCCTACACATTATCTGCAACTGTGGTCCATTAATGTACAAACGAAGTATTCATCTTGGCAGACAGGTGTTGACTCCAGATGAAATACAAGACATCTCTGCTAAAGACCTGCGATACCTAGATGCTGTAGGGATTAATAGGGAACTATAGAAGGGGCGTTCACAAAAGATCAGCGATGGTCGAAGTGGCATAGGCGTAAGTCTGTTAAGGCCCCAAGCACCCAACAATAATAATATCGTAACTTTTTTTTTATATAGACACTTCTATTGCAGTTTTACGACATAATAAAAAACACTTTTCTCCAAACAGGTATACCTAACAATAAGCGACCAAACCCTCCGGGAAGAGCTCTTCAACAATTCTCTCCAGCAACTAGAATCATCAACCGACAACCTCTTCCAACGGGAAGCTATTCTGGACGTCATTCGATTACTAGTCCTCTACCAGACAAGCGACAAAATATCTATGCTGTTCGATAAATGGGTGTTCCCGCTGTGCGAGACCGTGCTAGAGGATCCGAGGAAGTTTAGGAGGGCTCAGAAGGAAAAGAAGAAGGGAGAGTCTATGGAAGAAAACAGTGAGTTGATTCTCGTAATGTAATGAAATGAAAAATACTCGTATTTACTGTCACATTTTAAAGCCTGAACAGAAAAAAAAATGCTTTGGGGCGCTACAATTAACTATAACCTTTAATGACAATGTTTTCAACATAGACTTCTGTATAATACCTAAATCTGTGATTTTCAAGTAAAAAAATAATTTTTGGTCAAAATTCCAGAGGTCCAGGAAATTAAAAGATTTTTTTATTTTCCTGCTCAGATTTTACACAGTTTCAATTTACAATTAAAAGAAAAAAAAATACTTATTCTGTCGGTCGGTACCCGCCGCGCTGGCTCACCACTAATTGTTTATCTATTGTCATCTATGGGATCAACAATGACAAAAAAGAGCTGTTCCATATATTAGGTCGGGCAGCCATCGTTTACTATGAAATAACCATTTCTTTCTTTTGCGATTTCAATATTAGTCCCGTAGTAAAAGTTTTTCAGTTTGAATAGCGCACGAGCACTAGAGTTTGTAATGTATTTAATTATACAGGGTGTATAATAAAATAGGACAGTCACTTAAAGGGGTGCTTTAGACCATCAAACTGAACAACTTTTACTATGGGACCAACACCGAAACCGCGAAAAAAAAATCAGCTGTCCCATACAAAAGTGCAAGCATAACTCGACTGAAATGTATGGGATAGCAGATTTTTTTTTCGCGATTTCGATATTGGTCCCATAGAGAAAGTTGTTCAGTTTGGCGGTCTAAAGCACCCCTTTAAGTAGCTGTCCTATTTTATGTTACACCCTCTACTCTCTGTATGCAAAAAACATTATCTTTTAACCTATTTTAATACTTAAACTTTTATTTGATTACTTTTTTGGGTCTTATGAATTGCGATGAGGGCTGGAGGTGGATGATAAATAATCCCAAAATGACCTTTATTAACCGTGCTTCTTTGTTATTTCCAAAATTCTCTATTCCAGACACATCAGAACCTAAAACGGAGCTTCGATACAAAGATAAAGCGAAACTACTCGAGATGGAGCACAAGAAAGCTTACAGGATCCTGGAGGAGATATTCAAGAGCGACACGGAGTCAAGCAAGCAGTTTATCACGGCTAACCACAAGAAGATCAAGAAGTTACTTATGACATCGCTTAGTAAAGTCGCTGACAGCAGCAAGGCTACGAGGTTGAGGTTAGACGTCACAATCATCATATTTATTGCTTCATCATCATCTCAGCCGATGGACGTCCACTGCTGGACATAAGCCTCCCCCAAGGATAGCCACAACTACCTGTCCTGCGCTGCCCTCATCCAACGAGTTCCTGCCGCCTTCACCAGGACATCGGTCCACCTTGTGGGGGGCCTAGCCACGCTGCGCTGGGCATATGCATATGCCCACAACTATAGTCCAGATATTTTGAAAACTTACAACGAACAGTGGGTACAATACATGCCTCGAAATTGAAGCATGCAGGTTTCTTCACGATGTTTTCCTTTACCGAAAAGCCAGTGGAGTTACCAAAGGCAATACCAACACCTTCATACAGATCTCGTGATGCGACCCCCGTCGCCCGCTCCCCTGCAACGTCCTCTCCGTTGCTCTGCGTAAGTACATCCGTTGCCGTACTGTAAGGACTGTATAGTTATGCTGTGCTTTTATTGTGCTAGCACTCAAAATGCCACCTTATTTCCAGATGTATAGAGCACCTAATCAACACGACACCCTACCTGAACGCGGAAAGCAAGCTACTAAAGAGTGCGATAGCAGAATCAGTGATATGCACGCGGGATATAAACTCTAAATGCCGGCAGTGTGCGTTCAACCTTATTAACAGTGTTGGCAACGTGCTGAAGGGGCAGGAAGGAGGTTAGTGGAATATATTTTATTTTTAGCCAACTACTACGCCTACGCCCATGTTCGTCAGTCCGTCCGTCTGTCCTCTCTACAACGTGTTAATAAATTAGCGCAAAACCTCATACACCCCAACTGATTTATAACAAAATGATTAGATTGCAACAATAATTTAATTATTTTTAGAGTTAAAATTTAAAGTTATTCGCATTTTAAGTTTTGGGTCAAAAATGATTTGTTATCATTTCAGCACTCAAAGAAAGCGCTAACGTACTCATGGATACATTTTTATAATCTTGTTTTGGTAGTAAGTAGGGTGAGTGTGCCCGTGCGGTGGTTTGACATCGGGTTCAGAAAATTTTAAATTTTGCAAAAAAATTATTTAATATATTGAAAAAAATTACCTATGTTGAAACCATGATAATTCGATTCAGCTCTCGATTCTAAACAAACTACTTTCTAGTTTTGCGTTAATTCATTAACACGTTGTATAAAGAGCTGTATCTTGGGAACTATAATAGCTAGACGGTTGAAATATTCACAGAATATGCGTTATTATGGCGGATTTGCTGACAAATAATAAAAAAGTCATAAACTAAAATATTAATAGAAGAAACTAGTTATTTCAACTTTTGTTTCTTCTTGCTCTCTCGTAAAAACGATAAAACATACTAACGTCACACTTGGTGTAATTATTTTGCGCGCTCTACAGTATAACGACAACAAATAAAAAAGTGGCCATGTATGATTCGGGCTTGCACTACGGAGAAAACAATTTTCTTTGTGTAAGTGCAATATTGCCTGGTGGTACACCGTCGGTGACAAGTGGTCCAACTCTCACTTGGTCGGTTTTATTTTAATTTTAATTGACAGCGGCACTAACACTCTCTCCCCGTAACTGAAGAACATGAGTTACCTCGCGATTTAAATGGATTGCGATCTTCTTCTTATCGTGTGGGCACAGCCTTGGTGTCAGAGTTTTTTCAGACCGCCTTTCGGCCTCTGACGTGGTTTTTATGTAACGACTACTACCACCAGAGATAGTAGCCGGGACCAACGGCTTAACGTGCCATCCGAAGCACGAAATCATTTTTCTTTTCAGACAATCAGGTGATTCAGCCTTCAATGTCCTAACCAACTGGGGAAAAAACGCACAAAGTGCCATATCACTAGGTGTCCCCCGTGGGAATCGAACCCACGACCTCCGTGTAGAGAGCCAATGCTCTAAACCATTAGACCACGCAGGCAGATTTAATGGATTGCGTTAGGCCTCATTCAAGGAGAGGCGGCGCTTCACGCGGCGCGTCAAGCGTATTCTCCGTTCATGGTTCCGTCCGCCCTCCCTACACCCGCCGCGGCGACCGCCGCTTCACTTGCCGCGGCTTCGCCCGCCGCGGCTACCGCAGCTTACAACTATAGCTGTGTTGCCCGCCGCTGCGCCCGCCGCGTCGGCCGCCGCGTCACCTGCCGCGGCTGCCGCCACATGCGACGCCTCAAATCAAACAAAAGCATGCAAAAACGCTTCTCCGTGAACGCTCTCATACATCTTCATATGTTTGTTTTTCCGGCAGCCCGCGCCGCGTGAAGCGCCGCCTCTCCTTGAACGAGGCCTTACAGATACAGTAGTACCAGATTTATATGTTGCCCCGATGTACCTGAGCAGTTGACAAATTTTAATAGCGCGCGAAATTATATTTACTAATCAGGATGTGCCACGTTCAATTCCTTGATTCCATTAGCCAATCGTGGGGCTAATTTGTTTTCGCGCCCTTTTCGCTGCTATCCCACTTTGCACCCATTGATTACTAAACGACTTCGGGTTTTGTCTGGGGACTCTGCGCAAACGAAGATTGACGAGGGGAATTATTTTCCTGGTCGTACTGTAACATTCGTCCGTGTGGCTAAGAATAGCACCATCCCATCTCCTCCCGTGGGTGTCGTAAAAGGCGACTAAGGGATCTACCGGACGATCGGCAGCAGCATCCTCAAAGTACACATATTCAATCCAACTGCGATCGCCAACCCGCCTGCCAAGCGTGGCGATTATGGAAAATCCCCCATTTTTTGGGGAGGCCTATGTCCAGCAGGTGACGTCTATTGGCTGATATGATGATGATGACTGTAACATTATATTTCTCAACAGGCATGCAAGCGTTCGTCGCCCTCCTCCTGTCAGGGCTCTCAGCGCCCCTCCCCCGCATAGTGAGCGCCACCCTCCGCGCCGTAGCATCAGCCCTCTTCAACCTCTCCGAGGAGATGGGTCTGGAGACAGTGCAGGGTCTGCTGGAGACGGTCGCCGCTCAGATGCTGTCCAGTAATAGGGAGATTGTGTCCGCAGCCTTGAGCTTCCTTAAGGTATGTTGGAATCCTACTGACTGCGTCCAAAATCATAAGCAAGCTAGACTAAGAGATCAGCCCTTCTAGAAGACGGTTATGTCATCTGATGTTCGATTATTGACGCAAGATTGTATAAATCCTACCTACGTATAAAATCAGGAAAAATTTAATCAAGATCTCCTTTTCAATGAGATCACGTATGCTTGAGACAGTTGCGGAACTGTTCTGAAGTTATGTAATGATCGATGTAATAAAAGCTTTGCTAGCGTGTAAGAAATACATTTACCGCTGGACTGACGACCTGAGACAAGTATCTAGTAGCGACTAGATTACTAAAGCTTTAAATATACCATTCGAGATACCATGTTCAGCTGTAGAAGCTCATGATGATGAGGTCATACATTTTTTAGGGGTTCAATTAAAATTAAAACGCATGCGGCGCAATCAGTGTTAGAATTAATTAAAAGCCATCCCTATACACGAAGCTACTGAACCCTATAAAGGGCGTGCAAGCACGTACCCAGCTTTTTTTCGGGGGGAGGGGGAGGAGGTCCAGGCAAAAAATGGGTAAAAAATAGCAAAACATCAATTTTGCATGCCACCCCCGACAAAGCGTTTAAACGATAAAAACGTTCTTTCTGGCCTACGTAAATAATAAAAATGGAGGCATATATTGATTTTTATCATTTTGGATTTATTTTATTTGAATTTATCACACTTGCGGGTGGGGGGGGATCCAGACCCCTAGGACACCCCCCCCCCCCCTGGGTACTCCTTGAGGGCGTGTCCGACACGGTTTTGGCCGGTTTTTAGTTGTCTTCCTGCAACTTAAAAACAAAATTCCCTTCACAGGTCTACACCAAAGTCCTACCAACAGACGTCTTAGCCGGATCCCTGCCCATCATCTTCAAGACCTTATCATCAATGCAGGAGGACTGCAAGCGTCACTCCCGCCTCGAAATAGGCTACTTCCTAACCAGGATGGCCAGGAAGTTTGGAGCTGATACAGTGGAGAAACTGATCCCTAGGGAAGATGAAGTCATGTTGAGGAGACTGAGGAATATTAGGAAGATGGATAATAGGAAGAAGAGGATGAAGGATGGACAGAGGTAAGATAAGATAGTTTTAACACTTTCATTGCTGAAAAACACGCCTAACGTGTGATTTCCCATTGAGAAACGAGCCATTTTCAAACTCGGCAATGAAAGTGGTGTCCACACGAGCCCAGTAGCAAGTCGGCGCTGAACTGGGTTATTGTACTGCCACATTACACGTAAATAATGCCACCATAAACCCAGCTATACTCCAAGATCATCTTTACGCAATCCTGTATTAAGGACTAACCGCATAATATTGCGACTTCGGTGTAGTATGGCCCACTCTCTTTTACTAGAGAGGGATGGAGACCTTTGCTCTGTAGTGGGATCCGATAGGAATTGACTTCTCTTTCCTCGTAGACGTATCGCTCACAGAATTAATGGTCACGGCGCTGTCGCGGTCGCTTTGATTTCCCTGGGATTTAATGTTCCACTGAAAGAATCTAGGCGAGGTCGCAACGGTGTCTCCGTCGCCATTTTTAGGGTTCCGTACCCAAAGGGTGAAAACGGGACCCTATTACTAAGCCTACGTTGGTCTGTCCGTCCGTCTGTCCGTCCGTCCGTCCGTCTGTCCTACCTATTTAGGGCTGTAACTTTTGAACCGTAATAGCTAGATAGTTGAAATTTTCACAGAATGTGCGTTGTTACGGCGGATTTGCTAACAAATAATAAAAATTTCTAAAAGTTAAAAATTAAGGGGTGTTCTCAACAAGAAACTAGTTTTTATCAACATTTTTTCTAAGATAAGACCGCCTGTTTTTGTGCCTTTGTATTTCCTGATTGTTTGCTCTCTGTATACTATGTTTTTTCTTTTTGGTGTGAAATAAAGTATAATTGATTGATTGGTTTTTCTTCACGCTCTATCGTAAAAACGGTAACATATACAACCGTCAAACTTAGTGTGATTATAAAGCACACTCTACAGAATAACAACAAATACTAAAAACCGGCCAAGTGTGAGTCGGTCTCGCGCTAAAGGTCCCGGACAAAAAAGTTTTTTTTCTAAGTTAATAATGTTGTGTTCTGTGGTGGTGTGCTACGGAACCCTCGGTGCGCGAGTAGCCAGACTCGCACTTGACCGGTTTTATTTTATGTTGATGCGCTCGAGGATGCTTGAATGAATGAATGACTCGCCCACGCCTCGATCGCGTCTCGCTCGACTTAGCAGTAAGCGATGCGCAATGCGTTTTTCTATCTCATATACGTAATACCGACTGCTCTCAAATGGCGAAGTAAAACATTGTGATCCTGCGTACGCAGAAAAAGAAATTCTGTTGGGTATGTGAAGTCTACCAATCCACTTTGGACACGCGGATTTCCCTGAGGGAAAGCCTGTGCCTTGTAGTGTGACGTATTTAGGCTGATGAATGTGCAATCAGCTCTTGTTACTATATCTCATTGTGATTCCAGAGACCAAGACTCCGATTCAGAACTAGACACGCCAATCAAAGGCACCTCACAGACCCTGGAAGACATCCTCAAAGACTCGGACTCGGAGATGGAGTTCATGGAGGAGGAAGACCAGAGACCCAAGGCTAAGAAGAAGAGAACTCAAGCGTGGATCCAGGACGACCCGGAGAACATCGTGGACCTGGCTGACGTGTCGGCTGCTAGGAAGATTACAGGTATGGTCCCTTTGTAGACTGATGTCTCTCACTGCTCAGCATAATGGTATTTTATTTTTATTTATTGAGGCACTGCCAACAAAGTATACACTATTACATTCTGAATACATTTTAACATAATAATTAAGTGTTACTTCCCTTAAAGGCTGTCAGAACATACATTGTAGCTTAAGTATACAACAGGAAATTATAGACAGAACACGCGACAGAAAATGTGGCCTCCTTCTAGCGCAGTCGGTTAACCGGACATCAATCATCGGCTGTTCCATAATAAAACACTGAATACGCCATTTGATTTTTTTGCCCCTTTTTACAAATTGATGTACTTACCTTATTAAACATTTGGGAAATATATTAACAGAAACTATTCACAAATCATTGAATTTATCGGGTAGAGAAAGTAATTGATAATAAAATAAATTCTAGATAGTAGTCTAGAATCAATTAATAAAATAGCTTGATTCTGATAAGCGAGAAAATTTTAGTACTCCATTGGTTGATTTTACACAGTTCTGCTCCGCTTAAGTGGATCATCATCTCAGCTAATAAACGTCCACTGCTGGACATAGGCCTCCCCCAAGGATCGCCGCAACGACCGGTCCTGCGCTGCCCTCATCAAACAGGTTCCCGCCACCTTCACCAGGTCGTCGGTCCACCGTGTGGGGAGCCTATCCACGCTTCGCTTTCCGGTACACGGTCGCCACTCGAGAACTCATCGGCCTCATCGGCCATCGGTTCTGCGAGCAATGTGCCCCGCCCACTGCCACTTCAATTCTTCAGCGGATACAGAGCTTAAAAGGGTGTTCTGAAATGTGGTTCAACTTTCTAGTTTCGTAAAAACAACCTCATTCTTTCCTAACAGGAACAAACCCAGCACAAAAGAAGAAAGCAATAGAAGTGAAGGAGAAGAAGAAAGACGGCGGTTTCAAGATGGCGCCGGACGGCAGGCTGATCATCACAGACGACGCCGGCGACGACGGTGATGATGATGATGAAGTTAAGCCCAGTGGAGACGTTGATACCGATACCGACGATACTGGTAAGTAGATCATTCCGACGGGCGTTAAAACGCCGTCATTTCAGTGGATTTTTTTTTTTTTTTGAAAATGAGTGAATGAATAAATGAAATATACTTTTATTTACACCAAAAAAAAAAAAACAGATACAAATAAATTAAGAAAATACAGGGTGTAAGTGACAGCCTAGCAAATACTGAAACGGTGAACTCAGGCCATCAAACTGAACTACTTTCACTATGGAGCCTGCCTCAGGAAACGCGAAAAAAAAATCAGCTGTCCCATACAAAACTGCTGTACCTACCGGATTAAAATGTATGGGACAGCTGATTTTTTTTCGCGATTTAGATGTTGGTTTCATAGAGAAAGTTAATCAGTTTGATGGTCTGGTCATCTCTTTAAAAAAGTGTCAACATATTATTAAGAAGTGACAATAGTTCATTTTTTTTAACCACCTGTTTTTAATGAAAAATATAAAAATAGGTAAAAAAATAAGAGATACTTACGTATTTGTCCGATTTAATTTTGGACCGATATTTCTATTTTTAATTTACTTTTGAATTTTCCGAAAAACGTAGGATTTATGGCCATAATACCTTGGCCGAAATAAAAATAAAATCTGTCAAATACAATAGAAAGCCAAGCAGGCAAAGGAATAAAATCTCATTCAACCTCTATTTAATTTTTCAGTATTTTTGAAATAACTCGAGAAATAATGGATAGAAAAAATCTGATAATTTTGATATAAGCTTTGAATCACATAATCTCCAAATGTTTTTCTAATTTTGGTACCTTTCTTAAAATGAAATGTTGTCAAATAATTCTAATCCATAATTAATTGCCGACAGACGACGAAGGAAAAGACAGCAAACCATCGAAACTTCTCAAGACGGGAGCGAAACGACGATACGACGACATTCTGAGCATAAAGAGTGGCAAGACTAACCGGAGCAGAGCTTCTACAGCCACTGTCGCCTCCAAATACAAGGCTGGAGGGAAGGGTATACACAGGTGAGCTTTATTGCCGACGCGTAAGGTTCAGAATTCAAGTTTTAGTATATGTGAAAACTTTTTTGTGTCTTTAAGACGTAGATAAGGTTTACGCGTCACCAACGCACTACAGGCTGTTAGAGTAAACAGTTGCACTACTTTAAGGGGTGATTGTACCCATTATACTGAACAACTTTCCCTAAGAAACTTATTGGAAATTAGCAAAATTTTTTGTCGACTTCCCATACTAAATGCAATCTGTAGGCCTAGCATGCCACCCCCGAGAAAACGGCAAAAATCGAGACGTGCCTCCATCTTTATTATTTTACGTATACCAAAAAGAGCGAGCATGCCGGTTTTCTCGTTTAAACGCTTTGTCGTGGGTGGCATGCTAACCGTGCAGCAGATCGAACGTTTGTATGAAAAGTCGATTTTTTTTTTTGCGAATTTTCTATAAGTTTCTTTATCATGAGTACAATCACCCCTTAAAGTAATGCAACTGTTTACCCTAACACCCTTTATATCTGGAGATGTTGTAATGCTACTAGGTTTTGCCGGCGACTTCGTCCGCGTGAATTTCATTTACACCCCATGCATCATCAAACCCTGGTTGAGCCTCAACTGGCCGCACGGAATCACATTGTTCACGCTCCATCCTTTTTTGTCACTCAGGAACATCATTTGCTAGAGCGAGAAAGATAGTGGGAATGCGATCGCACGCGGCAGCATCGGCAGTGCTGGGCCCTTTCTCGCTCTAGCCAATACCGTTCCTGAACGACAGAAAAAGATAGAGCGTGGAAAAATGCGATTCCGTGCGCCCAGTTGAGGCTCTACCTTTAGGGGTTGATTTTCGAAAAAAAACTTTCTTAGTGCACCCCTACATTCTCTGTAGAAAACATAGTGTCTTTCTTCATATTGCTAACAGATTTTTAAGGGGATAATCAGACCGAGATCTTTTACTTCTTCTCCGAATAGGACCCTCATCAGACAAGTGCATGAAGAGATGTATGAAAGTTGACGAGGCGAGAGAAGGGTGTTAGAATCTTGTGTGGCGGGTCGCAGTCTCTGCCCACCCCCGTATAACCCACAGAACATTATAAGAAGGGTTACAAGTGCAAGGTAGGCGTTGAACTCGTGCCATACGGTTACATAACAACATAAGGAGCGCGGCGTGGTGCGAGCGAGAGGACATAAGTAGTTGTAGCAGCGTGAATGGGAAGACAAGTGGCGACAGTCGTCTCCGAAGCAAAAGCGCTACTTTGCATTTCTAACCCCTCTTATAATATTCTGTGGTATAACCCCATGTATAATCGTATCAAATCGTATGTATGCAGTTGTGTTAAAAAGTCGTTGTGATCCATTGGTGAGTAACCTTGCCTGGCGTGCAGGAGGCGATGGTTGGGACTCGTACCAAAGAGTTTTTCGGCGATTTGTGACACCACTAATGGCTTTTCCGTGACGTAAAACATCGTGAGGTTCAATGGCTGCATGGTTCAATTTCGAGGCATGTATTGTAACCGCTGTCCATTAGAAGTGGCGACGGGCTCACTACCCGTCACAATGGACAGTTTCGGTACTAGTGAAACGTCAATGTTTTCAGGTTTCAGAATATCTCTGACTACCCCCTCGGGGGAATATAGTCGTGAGCATATGCTTATGAATACAACAATAATTTATGTTAAGACTTTTTTACCAGGGGTTCCCATCGTAGGCAAGCGAAAGCCTGCTTGTTTCTAGGGAAACCAGTTTCTAATCGATTTAAGTCGTTACTGTTGTATGTATCTTGTTTAGTCTAAAATAATGTTGTATTTCAGACCGCTAGGCTCCGCAGCATCCGTTGCGTCAACCGTCGGCACGGAGTACAGATCTAAGAAGGCGAAGGGAGACATAAAGAAGAAGGGCAAACACGACCCCTACGCTTACGTGCCCCTGTCCAGGACTAATCTTAATAAGAGGTCAGTTTTATTTTGCTATGAAGTTCGTTCTAGTAAGCTTTTGTTACTATAACATAGAGGGCAGTACGTGTTTTGTCCTACTAGATGCATATATAGCAAATTTGCTCAAGATAAAAAAGAAGATCGCTACCTTATTGCTGTCCTTATCGATGTAACAATATTTTTTTGTACTATGGTCGGGCACATATTCCCATCCAAGAACCTCAAATTGACAACACTTCATTTTAAGAATGGTACCAAAATAAGAAAACCGTTTGGAGATCATGTGATTCAAAGCTTACATCAAAATTATCTGATTTTTCTATCCATTATTTCTCGAGTTATTTGAAAAATACTGAAAAATAAAATAGAGGTTGAATGAAATTATGTTCCTTTGCCTTCTTGGCTTTTCTATTGTATTTGTCGATTTTTATTTTTAATTTTATTGCGGCCAAGGTATTATAGCCATAAATCCTAAGTTTTTCAGAAAATTCAAAAGTAAATTAAAAATATAAATATCGGTCAAAAATTAAATCGGAAAAATACGTATCTCTTATTTTTTTACCTATTTTTATATTTTTCTTTAAAATAAAAACAGGTGGTAAAAAAATTAAATGTTGTCAATTGTACATCTCCAACTCAATATCGCTATCTCATACTAGGTTACGCTGACGCTCTAAAATGTGAGCGAGACAATACGTTTCTCCGATTCAGCCCATCCCAGTTTTTATTTGTGCGGGTTATAAAAGCCAAAGTGTTAAAGACCCGGTTTTACACATCTCCGCTATGCTCCGCTTTGGTAGATTCCGGGCGTAACCCAAGTCTTGAAAGTTTTGATACCAGGATATTGATAAATTTTCGTAATTTTTGTTCCTTGTTCACAGAAAAAAGGCAATTAATACGAAACAGTTCAAGGGAATTGTGAAGTCAAAAACAAAAGGCGGGAAAATAAAGAAGAAGAATTAAATTAAATTATCTTTTAAGAATAGCCTGAAAAATCTGTTCACTTTCTTTGCAGGAAAAACCACATGAGTAAATACCTTCCACAGACAAAGCCTCAGAGCAAAATGCTCTGAGGCTCTCACTGCCAAACCATTATCGAATTTGCTTGCGGTGAACTAACATCGAAATTCAATTCACCATTCCACCATTTCATTCATTTATTAGTCACCGAGAGCATCGAAGAGACTTGAGGCGAAAGTTGTGTTAATTGATTTCCGACGTTATGTCAACGTTAGCAAAGTAGATAATGGTTTGGCAGTGAAAATTTTCTGTGCTTCACCAGGTGTGTGCCGACTCAGGGAGACCGAAGGTTTAGACTAATCTCTAGTTTAACAAATCAATGTTTTGACGAGCATCTGCGAAATCAAGGATCATGTGTCTCACGACACACATGCGCCTTGTTTAACGTACCTATCGTAGCGCAATAGTATGAAGTTTTGTCTCTGTGGGGTATTTACTCGTCTGGAAAACTAAGTGTTTCGTTGAGTGCTTTATTTAAGTGTTATATTTATAAGAAATAGACTTATTTTAAATAAATTCTTCATGAGTTATGATCTTTTGTTTGATTGAATACACCCTACGAATTTACCTTACGGAACTGTCCGTAGTCCGTACGTCCCACTGCTTAGTACCACTAGTGGGTCCAGTGGGATTTTAAAATACTCATGGTCCCATTTAGATGGTGGAACATTCCATTCAAGTGACGTCACATCGCGTCGGCCGGTCATTGGACGGGTGGACAGCTGTCTCTTGGACTCAGGTGAATCTGCGCCCGGTGATCTGACCACTGTAGGTAAGTACATGGTATAACAGTACCTAAATGAGTTGCGATCTTTCTCTGGTCTCATCTGCATGCTCAGTGGACATTTGTGCCGACCCCAAGACGCTGCCAACTGTCGTAGGGCTGAGCATGGGATGGGACCAATTATTTAACAATATAACACATACTCGCAAACTTTTACATATCATACACATTATGTTATAGTGTACCCTAGGGTCTTTTATATTGTATGACTTGTATATTTGTAAAACCTGATACGCTGTAAAGCGACTCGCTTCCTGCGATTAAACCTTGTAAGGTTTGCAGTAGGAAAGATTAAGTAGGAAAACAAATATGTAACTTTTTCTTTGTAAAATAAATTGAAAAAAAAAGAGATATGTAGAAGCTGATGATGATGAAAAACCACCGCATCTACGGGTGGAACAATATCGGCGCACATTTAATAAATTCCAGAAAAAATACTTTGGGTAGGATTCGGGACGTCTTTTTTTGGATTTGTTGAGCATCCTGTCCGCCAAAATTACTGAAACCGATTTTGATGTGGTTGAAAACCAGTTCTCAGTCCTCAAGATCCTGAAGATGCAGCTTTAGGTGTCCAGCACAGTACCTCAACGCTAAATACGCCACTATCATGCGTTGCAGCCCCATATCCGCAAATCAGGCTGACGATCTTGGGGAGGTGATGGATGCACAAAAGTGACGATCTTATGGTAAGGACATCCTTATAACTACGTCTCTCGCAGGCAAAATTTATAGTAATGTATGTATATGCTCGCGACTGGTCGTGGTCGTTCACTCAAGGCCTCATAATAAGGCTGAAAGTCACCCAAAGAGCAATGGAGAGGACTATGCTCGGAGTTTCCCTGCGAGATCGAATCAAAAATGAAGAGATCCTCAGAAGAACTAGAGTAACTGACATGGCCCAAAGAATTGCTAAACTTAGTGGCAGTGGGCAGGGCACATTGCTCGCAGAACCGATGGCCGGTGGGGCCGAAAAGTTCTCTAGTGGCGACCGCGTACCGGAAAGCGCAGCGTGGGTAGGCCCCTTACACGGTGGACCGACGACCTGGTGAAGGCGGCGGGAAAACGTTGGACGAGGGCAGTGCAGGACCGGTCGTTATGGCGATCCTTGGGGGAGGCCTATGTCCAGCAGTGGCTGTCCGTCGGCTGAGATGATGCTCACGACTATTTTCTCCGAAAAAAAGTTATAGTACAAGCATAAATTCACGACGACGGAAAATCATTGGGGTGACTTCATAGGTACTATACTTACCAGTTAGATATTAAATGAAGCCGCGGTGTTCCAGTGGCGAGTAACCTTGCCTGCCGTGCAGGAGACGATGGTTCGATCCCTGTCTAGTCCGTCTACCAAAGAGTTTTTCGGAATTTATATACGAAATGTAACACCACTGGCTTTTCGGTGAAGGAAAACATCGTGAGGAAACCTGCGTGCTTCAATTTCGAGGCATGTATTGTACCCACTGTCCATTACAAGTAGCGACGGGCTCACTCCCCGTCACACTGGACAGAGTTTCGGTACTACTACTGAAACTTGGATGTTCTGAGGTTTCAGAATAAGTCTGACTACCCCCTCGGGGAATATAGTCTTGAGCATAAATATGCTAGACCTAAAAACTGATATACTTACCTATATTTTAACTCGCTACGGAGTTCGCGGGCAAAATCTCTAGTATACACAACATAAATTCACGACTATACGGACCTACTCTTCCGAGGTAGTCAGGACACTTTATTACAACTACCTTTTCTCAAAGACCTTTTCAAGTGTTAACTTTAGACTACGATGTAAGTACCATAAAAGTTTTAATGTCATGTAAAATTAAATTATGTGTGAAAATGTGAAGCTCAAAAAACGAGCAGCCTAAAAAAAGCGCGTTACAACATAACTGTGCCTCTTTCACAACGGTTTATTATGGGAATTGAATTATGCTAGTTCCCGCGCTTAACATAGCTTGCTTCACGATGTTATAAAAGCTACAAGTAGGTATGAAAGATAATTATACAGAGTGTTTCTAAAATACAATTACTTATGACAAGCTCTAATTAATGAGATTCGAGAAAATTTACAACTCTTGTTGGGCATTAGAGATCTCTGTAATCTGAAGGAGATAATTTCTTAGAAACTTACAGAGGAAATGTAGTCATTTAAAAAAAATTAAGCTTACGCATATGCTCACGACTATATTCATCGAGGGGGTGGGTAGTCAGAGATATTCTGAAACCTCAGAACATCCACGTTTCACTAGTAGTACCGAAACTCTGTCCAGTGTGACGGGGAGTGAGCCCGTCGCCACTTGTAATGGACAGTAGGTACCATAGACAATACATGCCTCGAAGCATGCAGGTTTCCTCACGATGTCTTCCTTCACCGAAAAGCCAGTGGTGTTACAAATCGTACATAAATTCCGAAAAACTCATTGGTACGAGTCGGCCTGGACGGGGATCGAACCATCGCCTCCTGCACGGCAGGCAAGGTTACTCGTCACTGGACCACCACGGTTCTCAATCTCAAATCCAGTTAATAATATAATAATTAACGATTAAGCTAAATTTAAAATTTTTACTTGTGTACGCTTAGCTTTGCTTGAGCCTGCGCCTGGTCGTTATGGCGATCCTTGGGGGAGGCCTATGTCCAGCAGTGGACGTCCATCAGCTGAGATGATGATGCTATGCTTCCTCTAACCCTTTGAGCAATTTTTTGTGAGAGCAGGAATGTTGATATTGATACTGATGAGTATGAGACTATAATTAAACATTTTAAAGTTCCGTTGTTTCATGTTATTTTCAACATATTTTCTTAGATTAGATGGTTGAGATTAGACGATTCTTTCTTCCTGTCGATGCCTAAGGTACTGTTTATACAGAAGAGACGTGGCGGTGGCTGATAGTCAAAGTAACACCAATATAAACCTTATAGTACGTAGCATAGAGTCGTTTTTGTCGTAAAGGAAAATCGCGCCCGCCCACCAGGCGACGTCGCCTGGAGGTGCGGGCGTAATTCTCCAAACGACGCTATGCTACGTACTATAAGGTTTATGTTGCCGCTCCCCGCCCGCACCACGTCACTTCTGTTTAAACAGCACCTTACGCGCCACCAACTGGATACAATTTCTATTGCACAGTTTTGGTCATCCTGAAACTATGGTGCAAAACATTGATACAAGTGTACACTTGAAAAGTTTGTTGGTGGTTGTAGTAAGGTTTCTAACCACCCCAAAATGATGGAGTATCTTTGTAAGGTTTTTACATACATCTACCGAATTTAGGCAATGTAAATTACACGTGTGATGAGTGATGCCTTTTTATTTAACGGCGACACCAATTGGTGCCATTTTCTCAAGTTACCGCCGAAATTAAGCCGAATCATTTTTAATAGCATCCTGTACAGTTTAAGAGGCATAAACGTAAAAATTAAAACAAGTAAGTTTCGTTATTGAGGTATTTGCCTTTATTTTCAAAAGGAGGCGATTTACTATTACGGATAGACTTATTTTAATAGTATTTATATTTTTACATGGAAATTTTCATCACATTAAACCATTATTAATCCTAGGCCATTTATTTAATCAGTAATCAATTCAGTATCAACAATGAGTAATATGTCATTTCGAAAAAATACAACCATCTGTATAATCTAGTTTAATTCTTCATTGACATACCGACCGAAGTTCGCATCGGAGATCGATTAAAAAAAAAATCTTATAAATAATATACAAAATAATACAAACATTAGTTCGTCTCGACGAAAAAAAATGAGATTTAAACATTATCGTAACATTAATCCGCTCAGGAAAAAATTCGTGATTATTTTACATTTTACAAAGTGAGTCCGATTCGATTTACAGAAAATAAATATACAATTAATGTGACTACACAACCGGTGATTGCTTATAGGGTGCTCAGCACTTCTCGTCGGCTAGCAAGGGGTCCAGGGAGAAGCCGAGGACCGTTGGGGGCGGCCGCTTGGTGTGCTTGAGCGAGCCCGAGCGCTTGCGCTCCGAGTGCGCATGCGCGTGCGCGTGCGCCACGTGGCCGTTCATGCTGTGCCGCACCTCCCCTCCGAACAACTCACTCAACGTCTGCTGCACGTCCGCACTCCTACTCGTCGCACTACACGTCACTATTAGTTTACGCACTTCGGGCTTATTAGTTTTACTAGCGTTCATATGTACAGTCTTAGATAACGACAGGGCGTTCTGATTGTAGTAGTAATTGTTCGCGCCGCCCGTCGATTTGCACTGAGATCGCGAGAGAGAGGACTTTATGTTACTCCGCACGGTCGCGAATTTCTTTCCTAGGGTGATGGCGCCGCCGGCGTGGGAGGCGTTAAAGGTGCAGAGCGCGAGCGGGCGCGGGCACGACGAGTACCAGCACACGTCGCTCGGGATCAGCGGCGGCGGGCCCTCGTCGGGCCGCTCGTCGACCCGCGAGGGCGCCGCGGGCGACGCTATGCTCAGGATGGGCACGTCGGCGGGCAGGTCCGCATCGTCCGGCAGCAGCAGGTCCGCCGGCAGCGTCTGGTTGAGGAGGGAGGTGATGCTTGACGTGTCCGGCAGCACCGAGTCGGGGTCTTCCACGCTGAGCAGGCTCGCGTAGATGTCATTGACCTGCTGCTCGGCGGTGAGGCCATTGAAGGTGCCGAGGTCGACGACCTGGCTGTTGACTAGGAGCGGGAGGTTGATGGGCGCGGGGGGAGGCGCCGCGGCGGAGGCGGATGCGGCGGCGGCGTCGCGGGCGGCGCGGTGCTCCGCCAGCAGCTTGTCGAAGGGCTTGACGCGGCCCTCCACCGTGCGCCGCAGCGACAGCGCGTGCGCCTTGCACGTGAGTGACCTCGTGCACGGCATCGGGTTCTCGGGCGTCACGACGCCACAGTGCTTGTTCGGATCGTATTCTCGTGAATTTAATTTCGTTTTACTCGTTTTGGACCTCGACTGGGATTTGGTCGTGGGCGTGCTGGGGGTAGGGTGGACGGCCGTGGCCGGTTTTAAAGCTTGAGTATTAAGGACATTCGCGTCTATCACCGACGATAGCAGTGGTGACGTGTTCGGCGCGAATTGTATATTTGATAAGTCTGTTTCCGCTATCGTGTAACCTGCTAGTGATGTGTCTACGGGTGCATACATATCTTGTGATTGGCTATCGGTGGTTTGAGAAAAGTTCATCTCCTGCATGTTGCCTATGTCTCTGATAATGTTCTTCCAGTCCGCTGCGTTTGTGATGTCGTCTGCGCTCTGAATACCTTCGGAGTTCATTATTGCGAATATGTCGTCAGTGATGTTATCACCGAGGGGTAAGTCCTCTGTGTCCTGTATACTGACCACGGGCAGCTCCCCGCTCTCCACGCAGACCTGTACCTCGCCCGTGACCCCCGTGGAGGTGCTGGCTTCGTCTAGATACAACTCCGGCTGCGGTAACACTATCCTCGAGAGCGGAGCGGTCGCAGTGTGCACTGGAGACGTCTCCATCTTCACTGGGAGTATGTCTATGGGGAGAGGAGGTATGGCCTCCTTTTTATGTCGACTCCGGTTGACGACTTTGAGTTTGACGGTGGGCGCGGCCGGCGGCGGCAGAATAGGTTCAGAGTCATTATGAGCCTCTAACAAATGTCTATGAGCAGCACTACACTTCACAATAACACCGCACATGTGACACACGGCCGCGTTTAAGTTGTCCATCTGTGGGAACAGTCCGTGGAGGCTCATGCTCTCGTACTTGAGGCGGTTGAGGCCCGCGCGGCGGTAGCGCGCGTGTCCGCGCTCCGCCTTGTACGGATGGGCCTCGGGCGCGCGGCGGGACGCGGTCCCCTTCGCCTCCGCCGGCGCCACGAAGGTCCCTTCATCGTCCCGCCGCGGAGACTGGTGCCCTATCTCGTTGACCCACAAATCCCATGGCTTCTCATTACACTTCACAGGACTCACTAATTTAGCTGCGAACTGGAAATCGGCGGACATATTTCAGGGTTTACTGGCGAGCAGATCGTGAAACTAGTTCGGTGTCACCTCACGGGAGTCCAGCCATGGCGATCGCAACCTCGATCCTGATAGGTTATTATCCCATTCTGCTCGGAGTGCAGCGCCCGCCCAGCGTGCTCTCCGGGTTACATCGTAAGTGAATTGTTTACTCCATTATGTACACTGCCGAAACTAAAACGTGTTATGATTGTTTTAGCTTTTATATTTACAGGGACAGATGATCTTTCTCACTGACAGCTGATTATGCAGATTGTAAGTTTTTCTTGACCACGGTACACTTCCATCTGTCGAGTCGATTCCACACCGCTTTTTGGGCTCCGATTGATAGAAACCCGTGCTAATTCAGGTTTATTTTAGTGATATTATGCTGGTTATTCACAAATAAAATGTCCAAAATTTCTGTTTGGTTGGTTGTAATTTACTATAGAAAGCATCAACACTTTTTTGGAGTATTTGTAAAGACCGAAACTACTCTATGGTCATTCATTGCAAGTGACGTGACAGACAGAGATAGGAAAGACCAAAGACAATTTTGCTCTGTCTTTCGGAATGAAAAATGTTAACTTTTGGGTTTTTCGTTCAGTCTCGTAATATGAACCCGGAAATTTTTGTTTGAATGTTGGTACAACTGGGCTGCGTTCACGATCTTTTTGTGCGGTTGTTTTTTCAACTCGCTCTATGGTAGAACGTCTTTCACCGAGGCTCAGCACTGGTAGCATGCACACCCGCGATAGCCGTGATACGGTTTTATCACGTCTTTTATCTCGTTCGTTCGCGCGCAAAAGAACGAGATACAAGACGTGATAAAGCGCGACATTGACATTGACATACTACCCGTTTGTTTGGAGTTGGCCGTCGACGACCGTTACAAAATGTTTTGTCACAGGCACATTAACTGGTCCCGTCGACAAAAAATAATATATAACAATCAAATAAAAATTTAAAATTAAAAGTGATATTAGTGATCAGGACGGACGTGCCGTACGTGGTTGCGTTGCTAAAGGTTATGAAATTGCGTTTAATAGGGTCTCTTAGGACTCTTAGGGGTGCGGTACGGTGAAGCGGGAAGGGAGGTAGCGGCCAACTCGAAGCAAATGACCAGCAGGCGTAGCATGCATACCCGTGATAGATATATTTATCAAATCTATCTTTCATATCACGCGCGATAACGTATCAAATTTGCGAACATGGCTGACACTGTGATACGCTGTGATATGCATATCACGACTATCACTTCATTCGTTCACCATTCGTTCGTTTTGCTTATTTGTCATCCTTCTATACGCAACAATTTCATAGAGAGAGAGAGCGATATTAAATTATCTCTCCGTCGTGTATCCAACTTCGCACAAAAATCTTTCCAAATAAGCACGTCGTGACGTTTTACAAACAACAACCAACAACGTGAAATTATAGTTTATTTGGATTTAATTCGAAATCTCAGCAGAGAGTAGTAATTATATTCCTTAATTCAAAATAAGGATGAGTGATAATAAAGAAAATTACATCCCGAAGAAGAAACGGTAAGTTTACAAAGAGCTCGCGGGTCAGTTTTTGGTCTACCGTAATAGTTCTATGCAAAACTTAAACAAAAGCTTAAAAATTTACATTTATCGTGGTTAGAGTGTTATCTTGGCCACTTTATAATAGTACTTTCTACCTACCAGACAAAAATATATGAAATTAGCTAATAAACTTTTGTGTTCTTTAATTTCTAGAGTCCAAAGCACCACTACTCATAAATGTTATAGGACTATATGGCAGCTCACCCCCGGCTGGCAAATAACGAATTCAATGGGCCGCAAGGCAAGGCGCAACTGGATCGACAGTGGGAAAGTCTCCGGACAATACTTAAAGAGCATGGTCCGGATAAAACCACAGACCAGTGGGAGCATGTAAGAACTATAATTTTCTTTTTGTAACAACACGCACTATGTACACAGACCAATGATAAACCTTTAGGTAAGCCTCCTTCACTCGACCGTACCTACCGCTATATGTAACTACACTTTCATGGAGAGCCCGCACTCCCTCGCTATTCAATTGCCACGAGCGCAAGCGAAAGCGCTGATCAGAATTTAGCAGTGAGAAAGAGCGGTAATTAAAGCTGGATAATTTATTGTTTTGTAAGGGAGTGATGTATCTGTCATGTAGTAACTCCTTAATCTGTGCTTTTGGTTCTAATTCTAAACATAGAATTGTGGCTCCATTCCATCGTAGTGCCAATCTCCAGTATAAATAGCAAATGTGCTTGACGTTATTCAGTAATAAATACAGGGTGTAAGGAAAAGTATTATTAACCTTTACGGTGCCCACACATAACTGCGATATCAAATCACAATGTCAAATATCTGCCAGCGCTCGATGACTTCCGTCCGAGTGGCTGGATGTCCGCAGGACGAATCGGGGGAGCGGGAAAGGCGCGACCAGTGTTATAGGAGAAACTTCGATGCATTGGTGAATGGCCCAAGTTGCTAGCGTCCAACTACTTTTGATTTAGTTAGGGCTTGCTCCAAGTAGTAGCGGATTGTCGCTACATGTGTGTGGTGACCTCAAAGATTCTTTTATGCACAAAAATACACTTGTGCTAGTGCTAGGTACTACGAAATGGTGGAGCCTCATTGCCAGATGGAGAACGGTATCCGACTCATAACTGCCCAGTAAAAGACCTTTTAAACCTTTTCAGACTTCGCGTGACCTGAGGCGTAATGCACGTAACATTGGCGCACGAGTAAAGTCAGTTTTAAAAATACTTGGGACCATAGGCCCTGAAAGTGCCTTTGGTACTACAGGGGCTGAAGAAACAGGTGTAAGTATAATCGACATACCTAGATTATAAAATTCATGCATGTACGTACGGCGACACATCAAGCTATACAATACCAAAATAAGCTGGCCGCGCGTCGGTCGCGTAACGTATAACGTCGCGCGGCCAGCTTATGTTGGTTTTGTATAGCTTGATGTGTCGCCGTGTGTACATACCAACTCAAAATATACGCATATATTCGGAAAACTCATAACATCCACGTTTCAATAGTAGTTCTTCTTCTCTACGAATCGTTATAAGATAGAGCTCCATCAAAATATTGTTTTCCCATATTTACCACTCCTAACATACGCCTACGCACTAGCGTAACTTAGTCACAAACCAGGACAAATGACTTACTGACCGGGACATGGGGACAAGTGTTGTCTTTCTTTAGGGTTTTTATAATTTAAACTATATTGTTGTAATAGTAGGTAATGTAATTTAATTTGATAAGTTATTTACTTTTCTCCCCTCCGGACGGAAAGCGTCAATTGTCGTCCCACTGCGCTAAACGAAGTTGTCGCTTTCCACCTCCGTCGAGGAGAAAAATAGTATACTTAATTAAATTAAAATTAAATAACGCTCACATGCACATACATTGTAATGATCCCAAATTAAGCCTTAAGGTTATTGTTATGGGAACCATATACAACAACGGCACACACATATAATATCCATGACCGAACCGGGATTCGAACCCAGGACCCTGGCTTGGCATTCTGGCGTGGTAACCATTACCCCAACCGGGTCGTCATTCATACTAACTTCGGACAGTGAATAAGAAAGCCTCATATGACATGATTATTGACCTCGGCGAGACCTTTCTTACTTTCCTGTCCTCGGTGTGTAATCTAATATTTCAAACTTAGGTCCTCAGACATACACTTAAATGTATCCAGTCAGCCGTAATAATTTAGTTTCATTTATTTTAAGAGACCCTTATGCAAAACTTTTAACATGTGTTTTTTGTAGCAATAGACAACGTAATAATAATAAGTAATAAATGTAAATATAGTTTGTCGATGCTACTACCAATACCGTGACAAAGTCAAGAAAAAAAATTGATAACACTTCATGAAATGTTGAATTTTCTCGAGTTACGCTTGTGTTTTGGTGACACAGACAAACAACAGTTTTTACTGTAAATGTGACAGGTTTATGAGTGATTTTAACATTGCCATCTACTCCTTTTTCGATCATTATATTGTACTTATATACATTTCATTTATAGGTTGAATTTGAATGTCTGTCACATGACCACCCAGTAAAAGACCTTTTAAACCTTTTCAGACTTGGCGTGACTTGAGGCACAATGCCAGAAAAATTGGGGTGCAAGCTCTGACCAAATAAAAAGGTGCGAGCAAACTCAGCCCAACGCGCAACTGGCAATATAGCAAATGTACCGGAACTAAGCCCACATGTTTTATAAATACTATAGGCCCTGAAAGTGCCTTTGGCAGGACAGGAGCTGAAGAATATGAGAACGAGTGTAAGTATAATAGTTGTAATACCTAGATTATAAAATGCATGGGGCTACAGGGCCAATGCTGTGAGCGAGCCTTTCTCAATCCACGGGAAGTGAGCCCCTGCCTAGAGCCAGAGGTAGTGCGCACATTCCTAACAGAGAGCCACTATAAGAGCGTGCAACAGGCAGAGCCAGTCCGACGTCGCCAAGGTCTGTTATACTGAGTGTATACAGGGTGTAACATAACACCCTAGTAATACTTAAGGGGCTGCTGCAGACCATTAAACTGAACAACTTTCAAAATGGAGCCAATACCGAGAAAAAATAAAAAAAAAGTGCAAGTTGTTCAGTTTGATGGTCTGAAGCACCCCCCTAAGGGTTGAACCTCATCTGACAGCACCGCATCGCCTTTTTCTGTCGCTCCATCCTTTTCTGTCACTCAGGAACGTCATTTGCTAGAGCAAATAAGGTAGACGGAACGCGATCGCGCGCGGCGGTGCTGCGGCGTCCGTTGGCGTTCCGTCTACCTTATTTGCTCGAGCAAATGACGTACCAAAAAGATGGAGCGACAGAAAAAGGCGATGCGGTGCTGTAGGTTCAACCCTAAGTAGTACTAGGGTGTTTAGTTACACCCTGTATATGTTTTAATATTCTTAGATTTTGAAGTACACAGGTTGTTTGGTACGTTCCTTTTTAAGGTGATAATCAAACTGAATAACTTTCTCTATTGCGACTAACACTGAAATCGCAAATAATATCAGCTGTTTGTTTCATTCATTTGAATAGAGTAGTACAGCAGTTTTATGTATGGAAAAGCAGATATTTTTCTTTCGTAGTTTCTAATTTGGACCGATAGTGAATGTTTTTCAGTTTAATATTCTGAAGGAACGAATTTAACTACCGAACACCGTGTATTATCCGGATGGCGGGAAAAGTAAATTAAACACAAATTTCATTAACAAGTATTATAATTATAGCACGGTCATTTTTAGGTTTTAAAAATTATTGTACAACTTCCTAGTGAATTAAGAAACAGATTTTTTATTTTTTATACCTGAGCTGAGATTTAGGAAATGCCATACCAAATGCTCGATGGGAGACTACGTTCTTTGATAATTTCACTCAATACTTTTTGATTTTATCTATGTTCTTTAAATAATGTTTGAATACTTTTCGTTACAGGATGTTTCTAAACAGCTGATGGACATCAACATCAACAATCAGTTAGCCACATCCAACACCATACAATGCCATATGGATAAGACTGGCGTTCAGGGAGAGGTTGGTAACCATTGTTCATAATAATGAAATAAAAGACATCATTCGTTTTGGTCCAAAACCCGAAGGAGCATGCCAAAAAGAAAATCGATATTCTGTTATAACTTAGTCCGTCTCAGCATTTATAAGTAAAGCACCAAAGCTGTAGGGTATCCTTGGTTTTATGAAAGGTAGAATGAAAATTCCGCCTTTTTATATTTTTGATGTTATAAAACTTACAGCTACAGCACAGCTGTCATGCCATTATAATTTTTTTTTTTTGTAATGGCTATTATAGCTTAGCTCAGGGAGCTATTACTGCTTTTTACTGCGGACTATTGGAGGGACCACGAAGGGTCTACCGGGCCAAATGAATGAACTTAAGCAACCGACCTAGGGGCACCCCAGAGGGGTACGGACCTCGGCATAGGACGTTGCTGGGGCTACGCGGCGGATTGGGTAGCGGGGATCGGTGAGAGACATTATAATAAATGCTTAGATTGACAAGTTCTGACAGAATATAGCATTAGTTTTCGGTGGACGGCAATTCCACATTTGGATCAAAAATGAAAAATATATGAAACGTTGACTACTTATATAGGGACTAGTTACGCGTGTAATTCTACTAACAAACATTTCTGCCACTTTTTACGGGGGACGAGGTAACATGAAATCCGCAGGTTTGGATTTTACCATTTTTGATCTCCTACAAGCGTTATGCGACTTCGTCCGCATAAATCACATACCGGATTTTAAGTCAGATCATAAGCTATCAAACAAAAAAAGTTTCATCAAAATTGGTTCAGTAGTTTTTGCGTGATACTCGAAAAAACAAACAAACAAACTAAATTCTTTTTTGTAATAGTACTTATAGATAACTTTAGATTCTAATATTGATTGTTAAAAATCATGAAAAGTAGTCTCGTGTGAACCCCAAACGTCGTAAGTTCGTAGTTATTGAAGCAATCATAGGCTGTCCCGTTTAGTGATGATAATGTATAAAATTGAATGTAAATGCACATGATCAATTGTTCTTATACCGTGGCATAGGTGAAATGCTACCGTAAGGCTAGTCCTTGTAATAAATAGTCAAAGATATGAAACATGGATGATGTCCTTCAATACTAGATTTTAGGAGAAGTAAGTTTCACCTCCTTGTTGGCGCTTTTGTTGACCAATTTGCAAATAACTTGCATTTCGTACGGCTGCTGGTTCACCAGAGGGTACGACGGCAGTTCCTCGGGTTGGGACTCGTATCTCAGCCTCAGTGAGGAACTCTGAAATAATAACATGACTTGTTATGCGATTTCTTATTATAAATAATTAAAAGCAAAATTTTTTTGTTCCAGAATATGGTGACTTGAACAACAAGAAAGTGAAGAAATGACAATTGGGGAGTTCGGAACAGGCATAAGAAATGACAATGGACAGAGACTAGTAAACATGGCACTGGAAAACAACTTCAAAATAATGAAAAACCCGAAAAACAAGTGGACATGGCTTTCACCTGGCGGACTATTCAAAAACGAAATTGACTATATAACTTCTAACCGACCGAAGGCATTCCAAGACTTCAGTGTGATCAGGCAATTCAATTTCAACACCAATCACAGGATGGTCCGCGGAGTGCTCTATACAAAGGAACCACCCAGCCAAATCACGAACAACAATAGGGAAACCGATCAACATACCACTTAACTGGTTAACTCCAAACTTAGAGTCCGACTCTCCTGCCTCAGATATCCAGACAAAATATGACTCAACAATCAGTGAAATATTACCCCTCAAAAACAACAACAACCAGAGAAAGAAAACTGCATCAAAGAAGATACACAGAACTTAATTTCACAAAGAAGGGAATTACTAAAGAACAGAAAGGATAAGGAGACACAGAAACAAATAACTGAGATAAGCAAAAAAATTAGCCAAAGCTTAAAACGAGATATTAAAACTAAACGAAACAAATGCATTACCAAATTCATAAATAAAACAGGAGGGATCAAGAAGGCCTACAAGGAACTAAGGAACAAAAAAGAATGGATACCTTCGGTCAAAAACAAAAGTAACAAGTCGAGAGCAAGAGCAAGCTATACCCCCCATCTTAACATGGGAAACAGATATAGCAATAGCATCACAGAAGAATGACAAATCCCCGGGGCCAGACAACATAGTAAATGAATCCCTCAAGGTGCTCTCCAAAGAAAACCGTGCAAAGCTGACTGAACTGCTCAATCTTATCCTAAATTCTGAAAGCATTCCTGTACAGCGGACAACAAGCGTCATCATTCTCATCCACAAAAAAAGGCACCCGTGACGACATCGGCAACTATCGACCCATAAGCCTTAGTCATAGTCATAGTCATAGTCATATATTTATTAAATATATGACTATGACAAAATATGTCAAACATATACAAAATATTCTCAAAAATAATATTAAATAGAATAATAACAAGGAAACTCGATGAACAACAACCAAAAGAACAAGCGGGTTATCATGCCAGCTTTTCTGCAACGGATCACATGTTTGTACTCAAACAACTAATTGAAAAATCCCAAGAGTTTCAGAGGCCTTTATACCTGGCCTTCATAGAATACAACAAAGCTTTCGATTCTTTGAAACACAAGTACATCTGGAAATGCCTTGAGAACCAAGGAGTGGAAGACAAATATGTGAGGATCATCAAAAACATATACACAGAAAGCTCGGCAAAGGTCAAATTAGAGACGGAGGGTGAATTGTTTCCAATAAGTAGAGGAGTAAGACAGGGCGATCCCCTATCACCAAAGATCTTCTCGGCTGTTCTCGAAGAGATATTTAGACAACTGGACTGGGAGAACTATGGCGTAAACAAAAACGGAGTAAGACTTAACCACCCCTTAGGTTTGCCGACGATCTGGTGCTTATCTCAGAAAACACTACAAATCATGCTACATGATCTTTCAACACAAAGTAAAGTAGTGGGACTGACAATGAACAAGAGCATAACAAAAATGACAAATCAGGGACCAACTAGCATAGAAGGTGATGGAGAAAGTAACGAATGTACAGAGAGTTATATCTATCTGGGTCAACTGACATCGTTCGAAAACCAAATGGAGAAAGAATTGGATAGGCGAACTGCAAATTCCTGGCAAATCTACTGTAGCTTGAAAGAGGTCATGAAAGATAAATCATACCCAATAACTATTAAAAGAAAACTCTTCAAAACTTGTATGGGAGTATACAAGTGCCTAACATATGGGTGCCAGACCTGGGTGCTGACTAAAAAGACTGTGCAGAAACTAACCACATGCCAAAGGGCCATGGAAAGGAGCATTCTAGGGTTGACACTTCTACACAAAAAAAGAGCCAAGAACATCAGGAACGTCATTAAACTAGACAATGCAACATTCAAAGTGAAAAAACTAAAATGGACTTGGACAGGGCATATGCTAAGGGACCAAAAGGAAAAGTGGAACACAATAATAGTAGAATGGCAACCGAGAGACTGTAACAAAAGGGAAAGAGGACGTCCAAAGAAACGATGGGTAGACGACATCAAAGCAGTCGCGGGCCCTCTATGGACGAGACTCACAAAAGACAGAGTGCAATGGAAGATGCTGGAGGAGGCCTATGCGTCTCTAGACGCGCAGAGTGAAGAGGAGAACTAATTGAAGAGTGTAACATTGCAACTAATGTGTGTCTGCAAAAGGCTAATAATAAAATGGTGACTTGGAACCGAAGATTTACTTTTTAAGTTTTAGTTTTAGATCCTAATATTTATATTTAAGCTGATTTGTTGCCGTTTTAATTCAGACTTATTTATAATCGTTATGTTAACTAAATAATGTCACGTTGTGGTTTGGTCAATTCACGAATTTCATGATGATTCGAATCCATAGGACGACATGCTATTTATGTACCAATAAGTTATACTAACTTATGTACGTAACACTGACTGCTCTCGAACGGTGAAGGAAAACATCTTAAGGAAACATGCATATGCTGAAGAATAAATTTTGATGCATATGTGAAGTCTACCAATCCGCATTGGGCACGCGTGGTGGACTAACGCCCATACTGAGGAGAGGCCTGTGCCCGGCAGTGGGACGTATATAGGTATGTCATGATGATCATAACATGTATAAGCTTTTATTCAGTAGCAACCACTAGTGCAGGTAGGTATATATCGAATAAATATGCTTTTTCTCAACCTACTGCATAAATGCTTATAGAACATAAGTTTTAACCATTTGATGTTACCACGAGCTAGACCACATAGCTATATCTTTAAGTTTCTGCGGGCTTTTAACCTTTTCCATGAAAATTCCACCTTCAGGGAAGTCTGTACTCGTACCTACGTATATCTTAATTCACTTAACCAAGCTTGTTTTTGCTACTTTGTCTACTATATTTAGCACTTTTGTAACTGTTTATCATTGTACCATATTCCTGAAAATAAACGATTGTATTATATTCTAAAACCATCGTTTTCTTTACGGATGGCCGGGCTGCGGGCTAGCCCAAATATCTCGGGCAAGAGGCCTGTACCCGAGTGACCCAGTACACTCTCATGACATTTACCAAAACAGACAACATAACATAACATAAATAATCTACAACAGAAAAAAACAACAACAAGACAACTCTAGACAACATGACTCCCTCTGCACTCTCACCTCGAACCTGTCCCAGGGTCCCTCGGAGAGTTTACAGTAGGCTTAGATACTGTCCTTAGGGCATCCTTTCTTCCTTCCTTATAGATTTCTCCTGCGGGTAATTGTAGCCTCACATGCCCCTAGAACTCTGACACCCCACCGGTTGTCAGTTCTTCGGCAGATATGACCAGCCCATTGCCACTTCAGCTGCTAATTTTCTGAGCCATGTCAACCACTTTAGTTCTTTGACGTATCACTTCATTTCTAATGTGATTTCTCAGAGAAACACCGAGCATAGCTCTCTCCGTAGCTCGCTGAGCGACCTTGAATTGATGAACTAGTCCTATCGTCAGAGTCCAGGTTTCCGCACCTTAGGTCATTACTGGCAGGACGCACTGATTGAACACCCTTGTCTTGAGGCATTGTGGTATAGCCGAGGAGAATATATGACGGAGCTTCCCGAACCGATCGCGAAGGGTAGGCGTAGTGTGGGACGCCCTATGCTGCCCGCTGGAGAGATGACCTAAAAAAAGTAGACGGGAGCGACTGGATGAGTAAGGCCGAGGACAGTTTTGTGGCGCGCCTTGGGAGAGGCCTATGTTCAGCAGTGGACGATGATAGGCTGATGATGATGATGATGATACCCTCTTGACATTATGGGATTAGGGTATTAGGGGATTATTTAATAAATTAATTAACTACGTTTGTTGATTTGGAACAAAGAACACAAAAATTATAGTCCAAAGTACTCTATTCTATGTTAAAATCGCAAAGAGATACCACATACCACTATTTAGGAATTGACTACGTGGGAATTGAGACAATTTTACAGATTTTTACAAGCTCTATAGCCAAAAAGATGTCTATCGCGTAGAATTTTGTGGACGATAAGTTATCTCACTAAACTGTCAAAAAGTGAAAAAATTTGAGCGCGCGTAGCTGTCAAATGGTGGCCATGCTCGCCATTGTGATACAGTTTTCGCGAGATATCGATATGATAAAAAAGTGACGTCACAAGCGTGCACCATGCTCGCTGTTGTGATAAAATTTCAAGATGGCGGCTGTATCACCTAAATTTGACAGATGAATGTGTTACATATCGCTATCGCGGGTGTGCATGCTACGCCGGCTACAGGGCTGCGTTCAGAACCTACGCCCCATGTGCGCCCAGAGTGCACCCCGCAACTTTTCGCACTAAACGGGCCGTTCAGAGCATAAAGTTACTATTTATAGTTCAAAAGTGCGATTTTTGAACATCATACGAGTGACTCGGCAGCAGAAAATGTCGAAATTACTATGGAGATTATGTATCTTTCTACTGCCGATGCCGATTCGCTCGTATGATGTTCAAAAATCGCACTTCTGCACTGGTAGCATGCACACCCGCGATAGCCGTGATACGGTTTTATCACGTCTTTTATCTCGTTCGTTCGCGCGCAAAAGAACGAGATACAAGACGTGATAAAGCCGTATCACGGCTATCGCGGGTGTGCATGCTACCAGTGCAGAAGTGCGATTTTTGAACATCATACGAGCGAATCGGCATCGGCAGTAGAAAGATACATAATCTCCATAGTAATTTTGACATTTTCTGCTGCCGAGTCGCTCGTATGATGTTCAAAAATCGCACTTCTGAACTATAAATAGTAACTTTATGCTCTGAACGGCCCGTTTAGTGCGAAATGTTGCGGGGTGCACTCTGGGCGCACATGGGGCGTAGGTTCTGATCGCAGCCCTGTTCTGGTCATTTGCTTCGAGTTGGCCGCTACCTCCCTTCCCGCTTCACCGTACCGCACCCCTAAGAGACCCTATTAAACGCAATTTCATAACCTTTAGCAACGCAACCACGTACGGCACGTCCGTCCCGATCACTAATATCACTTTTAATTTTAAATTTTTATTTGATTGTTATATTATTTTTTGTCGACGGGACCAGAAGTGCGATTTTTGAAAATCATACGAGCGACTTGGCAGTAGAAAATGTCAAAATTACTATGGAGATTTTGCATCTTTCTACTGCCAAGTCGCTCGTATGATTTTCAAAAATCGCACTTCAGTTAATGTGCCTGTGACAAAATTTTGTAACGGTCGTCGACGGCCAACTCCAAACAAACGGGTAGTATGTCAATGTCAATGTCGGAAATCAAACAAAAATAGAAATAGACGTCACAGGTAAACGTCAAAAGTCCTGAAATCTGCCTACCTACTTTGGAAACATCTTTTCATAATGTTTTGTTGTAAAAAAACAGTAAAATCGTTATAAAAACCGACAGTTTACTATGTCGGGCAAATTTACCTGCCTGAAAATCAAGCACTATTAATGTTTTTCAAGAGCCTACTCAAATCCGTAGTGTTCGGTGTACCTATTGGTATAACCTTTATCGATACTGTGGGATATGTAGCGAGAGTGGAAGGCATATCTATGCAGCCAGTGCTCAACCCGGAGGCGAAAAACACCGACTACGTGTTTCTATCGCGATGGGCAGTGAAGGATTACCATGTGAAAAGAGGTGATGTAATTTCCTTGGTGTCGCCTAAAGACCCGAATCAGAAGATAATAAAGCGCATCGTAGCGCTACAGGGGGACATAGTAAGCACTCTGGGCTACAAGAATCAGTACGTGAAGGTGCCAGAAGGACATTGTTGGGTGGAGGGTGACCACACGGGCCATACACTGGACAGCAATACTTTTGGCCCAATATCCTTAGGTCTAGTCAACGCACGAGCGGTATGCATCGTCTGGCCGCCAAGCCGATGGCAGAGTCTCGAAGCGAAACTGCCCGAGAGCAGAAAACCTATAACTGCTGCTATGTAGTACAAAATTGTAGTTACAATCAAGTTCTAAGGTTAAATTAGGTTTTAGGTGGTTTAAGTGCTAATTACGTGTGATTTCAGTAAATCTATTTTTAGTTAATCGATAGGTAAAATTTTAGCAATACGATGCCAATTATTTAACTATCATTTTTAGAAAACATTTTTGTTTTTGTAAATAGTAAAAGAAACAATACCAAATTTTCTCTCTTATATTCTGTCTATGCTATAGATCTCTTGGCTAGTCTTATTTGCTGTACTTATTTATATAACTTCAGTTCCTCTCCCTAATTTAAATTGTAATGAAAATAACTTTAAAAAAACAGAAAACGATTTGAAATATGCAAATTGTGACAATTTCAATGTTTGTATTGGTTGTAACAATTTTAAACGACAAAATTGTTATTAATTTGTTAAGTAAAGTTGTTGTAATTAATGGGTGAATAAAATTTTGTTGCTGAATTTGTATTTTCATTTACTTTTTTAACCCTTTAATAACAACAAGCTGAAGAGCCACCCACCCACAAATTACCCCCAAATGATACCGCATACAAGGCCGCCGACGCGTGCCACACATCTATGATTTTGCACTGATATAAGCAACGCGAGTGAGCGAGCTTGAAGTAGTGCAACCTTGAAATGGCCAATCACGTTGCATCGTTTCGTGCCGCACTACCCACACCTACCACAAAAAATTTTGACTTTGAGCATGTACAAAATTTTCATCATACGGATTTATTGGGGGTAATCTGTGCACCCACCAATTTGTTATCTATTGTATCTTGTTTAGCCAGGTACCGAGCTGTTAAATCTATTAAATCCATTACCTGCTGGAAGGCTCTCGTAGTACGGTGATGGAAAACTTATTCTAGGCTTTCATGATCTAGAAATCTTAAATTTTTTGATGCCACTGAGCAGTAAAATGCCTTAAAATTTTATGCCGTTTAATGATTACCAAACACAAGTGTTAAAAAGAAAAGCTCTCCATTTCTTTGATGCCTTCCTTCATAAAGGCTCTCATAGCTCCTTAACACTAACTGCTGACGACCTACCTGGTAGGTCAGCGACATTTGGGCCGCAGTGCTGAAGAACCCGCGTAGCGAGCCGGTTCAATTGCATTTCGCCTATGCTCATGACCTACCGCGCGAGTCACCAAAAACCTTACGCCTGTGCGAGCCACGACCCACGACGCGAGCCACATTATTGTTTCAACGTTACGAGTGTGCGCACGACCTACGAGGGGGGTCAGCGCTATTGCATTTCGCCTGTGCACATGACATTCAGCGCGAGTCACCCAAACCTTACGTCTGTGCGGGTGACCCACTAGGCGAGCCGCATTGGTCTTTTTACGCTACGACTGTGCGCACGACCTACGAGGGGCATCCGTCAGTTTCAGCACTGCGCGAGGATCATGATTTTGAGCTTAGCAGCGAAAGTGTTAGCTGTGAGCTCTTGCAAGAAGTAAAAGTGTGGGGAACTACTACAGATGGTCAGCACCCACAAGTTAAAGCAAAGATGCCAACAGATGGCGATACCATCGCTCGCGGAAACATGCTACATACAAAGACAACGTTCATCGTAAATACGTAACTCGTAACCTACTACACATAAGGTTCACAATCGAATGCGAGACATAAATCGCGCAAGAGAAATAATCACAGAGATTCGATACATATACAAGGTCCAACTAAGAACTGTAGGACCACGGCCGGTCCCCAGGCATCACACCTAGCCTGGCGGAAGTACTTCCCTTTTCAATGGAGGAACATTCCCAAGTAGCACCTCCATAAAAGAAAAGGGAATAATAATACTCTTGAACAGTCACAAGGCTTTCAATGGCAATGATGTTACTGTTTTACTTTGATCTAAGTTCAATGTTATAACTTCAAAAATTTACTATAAGTAGTAAAATTGTGGCTGATAAAAAGTAAACAATAAACACTTGAATAATTTTTGTTTTATTTCATAAATTAGGTAGGTACTTATCACAGTATAAATGTGGTAATTCAAATCAACAGAGACCTTAACATTCTTCAAATAAAATATTGTTATTTTTAGGATAACTTTGATATCCAAGTCTTATTAAAAAAGAAATGTTTTAGACAGTATGTTTATGTTCTACGGAGGCACTGAAAACAGTCGTAATTCTCACCTACCTCAAGGTACCTTTTGATTTGAATTGCCACAAAATAGCTAAACTTAATCAACAATACAATTCAACCCACAATCCTCAACAATCTCCACTATCTTGTCATAAGAAATACCTCTTCTTATTATCTTGTATTTCCCTATTTTAGACAAATCAATAACAGTAGAGCCAGTTCTATTCTGTTCCAACCCTTGACTTAGTACTCCTCCATCAAATACTGCACCCAAATGTCCAAATAGGTGCTCAAATTCCTTTACTGATAACGTTGATGGTTCATTACTAAAATTTGCACTGGTCAACGCTACGGGCATATCAAATATTTTAGTAACTTTATTCATAAAATCATGGTTAGGTATCCGAATACCAATTTTACTAGTTTCTGGGTTTAGGTATGGATTATCCAGGTTTTTTGTCTTCTGTAGAACTAAAGTTACTGGTCCGGGCAGTAATTTGTGAAGTAAATCATCGTTTAAATGTTCGGATTTACCCCATTTTCGTACATCATTTATGTATGTAACACATATAGCCACGGGTTTGGCCGAATCTCGTCCCTTTATTGAGTAAAGTTTTTTTATAGCTTCCGGGCAATTAGCACTACAGGCTAAGCCGTATATCGTATCAGTTGGTACGGCTATAACATGGCCGTTAGCTAAAAACTCTGCTGCTTTCGCGTAAGATGTTTCTTCGGAACATCGTATTATTGGTGCCATTTCTATCTTCATTTTCGCTGACACTGTCTTTGATCTAATTAAACTACTGTAACTAGATAGTTTTTTAAGTAAATTCATACTCTAACTAGAATACTTTTAAAGTCCTTTTCTAATATTTTTAACTTTAGTCACGCCAGTTGTGGGCACAAATGTGGTTACAACAGCGGTAGAATGTGGTCATCGGTTCGTCGGCCGACCGAGTTTGAAGCTGCATGAAGTAAGCCCTGCCGTGGCCACATTTAGGGCATACAGCGTCAGTTGAGTCTACGTTCTCCCAGGCGGCGGCTCCGCCCATAATATAGTCGAGCTCCTGGAAAATACAAAACAATATAATTAAAAGGCACCGGTAAAATAAAGCCATTGGGAACAGGTGGTAGGTGATAATCCCTGTTTTCGATCTCGAGGGCTGCCGTCACCAAAATCGCCGTCACCGGACAAAGACGTTAGAAACCCCAGACTGAAATTTTCCCCGGACAACAATGATTTTGTTTTTATTTTGACATCAGTAAAACGCTTTGTGAATTAACTCTCAACGATGAGCGTGTATGAAACCACCAATAACTGTTTGCAGGGACTGACCCGAGCACACGTCTCGCGTGGTTTCGCGCGTCGCCTTTTTGCCCTCCACTAGGCTCCGCAATCTTCAGTCTCTTCTTGTTCTTGTCCAAAAACAATCCCTGAGATTGGGATAGATTCTCCCATAAAATACTTGACGCTGGCGGAAATGCAGTGCTAACGCACAAGCAAGAGTCCATTTAATTATAAATAAATAAAAAAAACTGGAAAAGGCATCGTGAGGAATCTGGTTTTAGTGTTCGGGTTTCCCGTGGACACTTTTGTGATGACCCTTCCCGGACGCCTTTCAAACTAGGACAAATCCGGGGAAACCCAGACGGATGGTGGCCCTAGCCGTGGCATATGAGAATGCATAGTGAAATGATGATGCAATTTTGACCTTACCTTTAATTTAGGGAAAGTGCGAGAGGATACTTTCTTCTTAATATTGTACACGTAAGGGCAAGTATTGCAGGCGTATCGGAGTGCTGCCTCCGGGCCCTCTTCCACCATGAGAATGTTGGCGCACGTCGGGCAAAACAACATTATCTTTCAACCCAACTTCCCACTGCCTGTTCTTAACTACGAATTAGTAAATGTCTTTGAGGGCTTTTACATAGTTTTATTAGGTACTAGTTTTTCTTAACACATTTTATAAGAATTTAATATTTAGTAATCAACTGCTCTTGCTGTTCCTTCCACCTGACTTTTTTAGGTTATAAATACAATATGTATGTTTTGTCGCACTCGCTCTAATTCAAAACTTATCACGTGGAAACGAGTAAGAAATCTTTCGAAACTCCGCTGACTTTTAAAGTTGCCACATTGAAAAAAAAATTGACATTCGTTTTCTTCGACTTTCAATGAGATTTTATTAAGATTCAAAATAATATTTTCTTTGTAAAATAACGCAAAAGATTTGATGTTTCTTCATAGTTTTTTTAAGTTTTAAAAGACTTTGACGTTGTTATTGTTGAAAAGTTTTCCCAGTTTTCCAAATATTTATGTATAGTAACACTTTTTCAGGAAACTTTTTTCTTTTCGATTTTCATTTTGACATTTGTAGTGTTGCAAAAGCTAACGATTTATCGCTAGATCTACCGATTTCTGGTACTGTCTACCGATATACCAATTTTAGGTTGTGATTGTGATCTATCGATTTATTTTGCAGAAGATGTCTTAGTTTTTAATCCCTGCAGAGAAATCCTCGAAATCAATATTTTTTGTTACCTAGACTAAGTAGACTACTAAAACTTTACAAAAAGCCTTTCACTTCACTCAAATTTTGGTCAATGCAATACGCAACTGGCAACAAATTTTTAATAGTGAGCATGTATCATCGTTCAGATTTAATGGCGATTGAGTACTTTTTGAAAAAACGAGACCTAAAACTTTAGACAATCTACCGATTTCGACTGATTTTTCAATACTACCCGATTTTATCAAAGTGACTTTTGCAACACTGGCATTTGTGTCATTCATGACGGCCGCCGAACGGTCGTGTCGCTGATTTTCTTTTGGGTGTGTTTATGGCGTGATTTAAAAATTTGTTTACATTTGATTTTAAATATCGTGAAGCGGTAATAAGATACCGTTGGACTTTTCTATTATTTAGAGACTGTTCTATAAATAATGTTACGGTCAATAGTGGACACATTTTGGAGTCAACACGTTTGGTTGCCGCCGAATACAAGTTGGGAGGATATTGCGCCAGGAGCTGATAAAGCAGTGGTTTATGCTGACCACAGGCATTTACTGTTCCCCATACCCTTGGGGGTTGTGCTTATAGTCCTGCGGCATGTACTAGAAAGGTATGAATCACAGTAAATCAAGTTACGTTACGCCAATCTTGATTGCGGTATACGATAAATAATTGATTTTTCTATAGATAATGCAGGTGTAAGTCACCGTTAAAGTGGGCTATTTAATCTTTATCTGATAAGAATTAAAATATGAATCACAAGAAGTATGAATAAAAAAAAAAGCAATTTGATTTGATTTTACGTGGAAACCGATAAATAAATAAAATAAAATAAAATCAATTTATTTGAGACAGTGTCCATAGTGTTGGTAAATAAGTTAATAAGTGATATACCTACCACAACTAGAGATCGGATAATCAGATGCATATATAAGTACCTAAAGTTGAGGTGTTGGCTATTATGGAGTGCACTTTTGTAACGAAAAATAATGTTTTTTGGGTCAGAGTGTCATCTTTTTTGTATAATTTTAAGAAGTCTCTTTCATACTATGCATCCAAGTAGTTATGTATTCCTGGACTTCCTGGCAACTCGGGATATTATTTTACAAAAAAAAAAAATGTTTTCTCTATTAAATTAAATAATTTTAAAAAGTTGCTTCCATCCGATTAGTTATGCATTCCCACGTTTTCATGGCATCCCAATAATTATTTAAAAATAAAAATTTTAATTAATAAATTTTTCCATAATTTTATAGCTAAAAATGAAGTTTAGGTAAATATGCATCCGAAGTTCCGATCTCTAATCATAATTAAATAAATATATATAATATAATAATCAATCAATTATACTCTACATACATACATCTTGACTATTATAAAACTGTAAATTTGAAAAAAGAATTTAGTTTCTTTGTTTGTTTGGGTGTTTGTTTGTTTGAGTATCACGCAAAAAGTACTGAACCGATTTTGATGAAACTTTTTTGTTTGGTAGCGTAACATCTGACTTAAAATCTGGTATATAATTTATGCGGACGAAGTCGCGGGTAAAAGCTCGTAATAATAAATTTAATAATGTAATGTAAAGCAGAATGACTACACTCATCACATTCAAACCCTCATAGTTTAAGTGGTGTTTATATCTATGTACTGCATTAAATTTGTTGCAAAAAAAAAAATTAATTCAATTTAATCTATAGTATATAACATAATAACTTGATTTTCTGACAAATTACCTATGTAATGCTTATGTATGAATATATGATGTTTTTTAATTTATAAGTACATAAAACCTATACATAAAAAAACTTACTTTTACATAATTTTATGAGTTTTAAATATATTTTTTTTTACTTTTTTATTGTTTATAAATTATGTTTATGAAATTAAGAATTATATTGTTAACTGTAAAGATACCATATAACTGCTTCTGTAAATTGTGAAATATTATTTAAATCAGGAAAAACTTATTTATAAGACATCAGGAAAATAATAGTAAAAAATTTAAAAAGAAAAAAGTTTTAAAACTGTTCTGAAAATCCAAATCTACAAATTATTTAGGTAATAGGTAGTGACAGTAAAAATGTAAATTATCGCATGTGGGATCTCACTGCTGGGATACTTAAACTGGGGCCTTTCTTCCTAATAAGAAAAAAATTAAGAAAATAAAAATGAAATGGGACCAATATTGTAATTGCAAAATTTTTTCTATGTTGGTCCCTTAGAAAAAGTTGTTCAGTTTGATGGTCTGATCATCTGTCATACCCTAAAAAACCGTCAGAATATTAAGGACGCTAGGTACTTATAAAATGGGGCCGAAATGTTCTCGAGTGGCGACCGCGTACCAGAAAGCGCAGCGTGGGTAAGCCCCGCACACGGTGGACCGACGTCCTGGTGAAGGCGGCAGGAACCCGTTGGATGAGGGCAACGCAGGACCGGTCGTTATGGCGATCCTTGGGGGAGGCCTATGTCCAGCAGTGGACGTCCATGGGCTGAGATGATGATGATGATGTACTTACAAAAGAGTTCTGTGACTGACTGACACACAATGCACAGCCTAAACCGATGAAGATAGGAACATGAAATTTGGAATATACAGGGTCCTTCTTAATATGCTGACACTTTTTTAAGGTGATGACCAGACTATGAAACTGAACAACTTTCTCTATGGAATCAACATCGAAATCGCGAAAAAAAAAAAAAAACAGTTCTCCCATACGTTTGGCTCCGAGTAGGTTTGCAGTTTTGTATGGAAGTGATGTTTTTTTTTTCGCGATTTTGATGTTGGTCCCATAGAGGAAGTTGTTCAGTTTGATGGTCTGATCATCCCCTTAAAAAAGTTTCAGCATATTAAGAAGGACCCTATATATTCTACAGAGGATGTAGGGGTGCACTAAGAACGGATTTATCGAAAATCAACCCCTAAAGGTGTTATCCACGCAGACGAAGTTGCGGTTTAAAAGCTCGTGTAGGTATTCATGTATAATGGTAAAGATAATGTAGCACCATTTCGAACCATGCTTAGACTAGACTCTTTTCTGCTCCTGTTTTAACAAGGAGACTAAGGGATATATTTTATGGGGTGCATGTGGGTGTGCACTTTATTTTGCATTTAATCTCAAAAGGTGAGCTTTGTAGTTTGACAAAGTTACTGTCCATCCCAAAAAGTAAATTATGGAAGTGAATTTCATGTTCCATGTTCAAAATTCAAAATTCTAATTTTTTTTATTCAATTTAATATCATATAGATAGCTTTTCAACATCATTTTTTGACTCTACCACCGCGTCGGAAGGTGTTTCGTTGAGAGAAGATGCGGCCAGAAACTCTACAACACACATCTTTTAAGCAAAACAAAATGTACAAAGTACAATTAAAATACAATATTGCATTACATAGTGTAAAATTGTCATGCCATTGCCATTTTGGTCATTCATATAATCGAGTTTATAGTAACCTTTTTTACAGAGGACTTAAACTTTTTGTCTGGTAAGTTTAGAATATCCTCTGGTATCTTATTATAAAAGCGTATACAGTGCCCCATGAAAGATGTGTTGACTTTACTGAGTCGAAAACTCCCTTCTTATTCCCTACATAAAGTTCCCTACTTATACAGGATGCTAGGGTTAACAGTTGCATTACTTTAAGGGTAATTGTACCCATGATACTGAACAACTTTCCCAAAGAGACGGAGGGGAAATTCCCAAAAAAAACTACTTTTCATACTAACTGGGTAATTCTTATTCTTACGAAAAATAGTGTCTTTCGTGAGAATTGGTTAGCTGGGCGAAGTCACTCTTGTTTATTTTTCCAATTATAATAGTAATTAACTTTATTTACTATACTGAAAGCTTAATTACTCATAAAATATACAGCTGTTGGATTTACACATACAACTATGACCAAAATGTCACAGCCATGCTGTGTCCGCTCACCGAAATACTCTAAAAAAAAAAAATTTCCGGATTCCTTTTCGATTTATTGGAAATAAATGCATTGCCATTCATTTTATGTGCGTTCAACTTATCACAAAATAAATTGATTGTTTCGTTTTGGTAATAAGTGTAAAATATAAAACTTTATAAAGTTTGTCCGAAAAAAAATTATCACAGCCATGCCACAAAATAATTTTTCTTCTAAAACGGTAGAAACGTAAGATAATTAAAAGCCGGTATCACTATATATTTTTCTTCTTTGGCAACATTCTAGGCCTCCCCTTTCCCGGACGGCGTGAATAGCGAAGTGAATATAAAAAATAGTTTTTGTGTTTTATTTTGAAAAGTGACAATCTAAACCTGTCCAGGCCGTGCCCGAATTATAAAAGGTAAGTACAATTGTAATGCTGGTGTTTTTTTATGAATTGTAAACTAAACTAAATAGTTTCTGCTAAAAGTAAGATATTGCAAAGAACTCATCTAGTTTTTAAGTTATGTCGGACACGGCACGAAAATGTCACGACCAAGGCAGTCACAACCATGGCTTTTTGATACCATGGCTTTTTGAGACCATGGCTGTGACAAAAATGCATGGTTGTGACGTATCTAATATAAATTATTTTTGACACCAGCAGTGGAGGATATTGTGAGATCGAATGACTTTGTTTATCTGATGTAGAATTTCTTATTGTTTTAGATGCCACCGAATAAAAACAACACACAAAGTATTGGGGACAAAAGAAAAGCTGAAATGTCATCAACGGTCACAGCCATGCTGCTCAATGTCACAACCATACCTTTGCACCCCATTTTCAACCCCTTGCAAAGGTTTTTAAGCGTGACCTTATATATTGAAAACCATTATTTTGGATACACTTTAGAATACATGAGTAAAAATTAAAAATATTGTAAAAAAATAAAAAATATTTTTTTTTCTTTTCCGTAAGAAATACCCAACTATCGATCAGCTGATTGCATTTAGTATGGAAAGGCGAAACAATTTTTTGCGAATATCCTATAGATTTTTTTGGGAAAGCATAAGCATATGCTCACTACTATATTCCCCGAGGGGGTAGTCAGAGATATTCTGAAACTTCAGAACATCCACATTTCACTAGAAACTTTGTCCAGTGTGATGGGGGTTCTTTGGGAAAGTTGTTCAGTATCATGGATACAATCACCTCTTAAAGTAATGCAACTTGCAGTTGTAGTTGTTCATGAACTTAATAAATAAAAAACTATTTATTCCAGGTACTGGTTCGCTCCATTTGGAAAGTCGTTAGGTATCAAAAACACAAGAACAAAGAAAGCTCCAAATAATCCAAAGCTGGAGGCAGCATATCAAGACTTACCTAAAATAAAACATAAACAGGTGAGTTTAAAATTATCATCTTTTAAAATAGTGTCACTAGGTATTTTAGGAAATAAACATTAGATCCATTGCAGGCTTAAGGTGGTTGCAAAGGGGTAAATTTTATACAAGTAACTGACAGTATTAATATAAGTAACTTTGTATACTTACCTAATGACAAATAGTTTAGAAAATCTAGATGTCGTGTCACATTCATAAAAAATTTTCAGACCTCTAAATCTTCGTAATTATATTATAAATTGCAAATATTATTTGTGACGCGACATCTAGATTTTGAAAGATTTTCTAAACTATTTTTTATATAAAATATTACTTTTATTAATTCCGTCTACCTACGCGTATTGTGCGTCAAACGTTTGTATGGACTGAAACCACCTTAAAGATTAAAAAATCATTCAAATAAATTAGCAAAAATACTGATCAAATATAATAAGACATCAAAGTTTAGCAAAGCAGGTAAAAATCAGTAGGATATCAAAATTGTAATGTTAGGGCGAAAATAAAATCATAAACAAATGTGGCTTTGAAATTGTATATGTGTATTTTTGGTGCATGCCCGCCTTCACTTTGCCATCCAATTAAAAAATAATTAAATAATCATCATAACATTATCACACTGGATAGAGTTTGGGCACTGCTAGTGAAATTGTGGATATTCTGAATATGGTACATTAAGAATATCTCGTGACCATCTCACAGGAAATATAGTCGTGTACATCGTCGTGTTTTATGATTTCTATGGTAATTAAACCACAAGTGCATTGAGTACGAAATTTATGAGCACTCATATTTATTGTGAAGTACTGCTGCTCAAAAAAATTTAGGACCTACCACGAAGCTTAGACTGCATTGTTCTTATACTTTTAAGAATGTAACCATAGCAACAGAATCTACACTTGTCGAGAGAATCGAAGCAGAGCATGGCCGCGATCAAACTCTTGAGAAATAATTGCCGCAATTAACATTCGCATGGAAATTCGTAATACACGAATGAAATACCGTGTACACGAAAAACTGATCTTGAAAGTCTTGAAACCACTCCCAGACTGTAGACTGACCACCATAAAATGGGAAGAAACGGCTCCCCATTTGTAATATGGGTTTTTTTATCGACTACGGGATATTATAGTCTCTTTTAAACAGCTGTTATTAAAATATGCATTTGGCGATCTCATTAAACGTATAGCATTAAACAATATAAAAAAAAAGTGGTTCGATGTCGTCGTGCCTCATGGACTCCAGGACTTCTGGACTTTCTGTATCGTGAATGTTTTCGTTCAAATGTCAACTCTATTTCAATGAATTTTCGACAAAAACGATCATGATAAATCGAAAATCTTTCTGAGTTATTAGAGCGAGAATACAAACGAAAAATTCAGAAACTCTATTCAAGAACAAGAATAGAATTAGGAATATACAGTTGTTCTGTAATGTTTTCTACGTTCTTAACTTTAACAAAGTTTTGCAACATGCTCTATGTGTGCCTACCTAATTGATAGTGGTTGGCAGTTGAACACGCTTTATCAAAGCCCGTTACAATCTGACAACCAAGACAATGTCAATAATGACCATACCTATTACGAAGTCATTTGTAGCATTAAAATTGATGTAAGGATGGAATTTGTTAATATGGAGAAAATGCCCATCGTGCCCATCACACATCCACATTCGCGCCAGTGCCGGATCAAGCCAGCGCGGGGCCTGTAGCAAAAGCTAACAAGATGCCCTTGGTTTGCCTTAGGTCCGAAAGTATAGGAATTAGGATATAAAAATAAAACGACACATTGATGTGGGCACATTTAGACAATACATTCGTCAAATATATGTTCATTAAGTTCGCCGTGTGATGCCGGCCAAGACTATTGCACCACCTCATGCCATCCCGTGGGTGTCGTAAAATGTAAATAGGCGATTAAAGGGATTAACCGGAGGACGGGCAGCAGCGTTCTCCGATATTAACATCCAACTGCGATCGCCAACCCGCCTGCCATTAGCGTGGCGATTATGGCAAAACTTCCCTTTTGAGGGAGACCTGTGTCCAGCAGTGAACGTATAAAAAAGGATGAGGAAATGATGATGATGATGTTCGTTAAGGTTTCTTATCCCATCGTGTTCCCTTACTCATTCACACCACCGTCTTCTATTGTACGGTGTGTGGTAGTGGTATAGGTGAGGTATACCCACAGAGAAATGACACGCTCCCGAAGTCGAATTTGATAGATTTTTTACGCTTAGGCTCGGGCGCGGGGTACCTTATCATTTACTAACTCTTGCTACGTGGGCTTTTGTGGCTAATCGAGCACTGGTCGGACAACTGTAACTCCTGTAAACCGGGATCGACAGCGGCGATCATGGGAATTGGTCATGCATGTGTTGAAATGTTTCGTTTAGGTGGCGCAGTGGCTATTTAGCCTTGCATTCCCTGCAGGAGGCGACTACGGTTCGATCCCCGCCCAGGTCGACTCGTACCAATGAGTTTTAGGAACTTATGTAGGTACAATCTTCAAATGCATGTACCAAACTATTTTACTGCGAGCATAAATAATACTATGTAATATTACATGGAAACCATTATCATTTGCTGACACTGGTTATTGTTCATTTCTTAGTAATTTAACATTGTAAATTAGTAGATACCCTGGTGCATTGGGTTAATGCATTTAAAGTGCAGTACCTATCTACTTTTTACTTTGTTTGTTACAAACATACTGTAAATTAGGTTTTATAATGTTAGCATGGTGAAGGGCGGCGGGGAAACGTTGGATGAGGGCAGTGCAGGACCGGTCGTTATGGCGATCCTTGGGGGAGGCCTATGTCCAGCAGTGGACGTCCATCGGCTGTGATGATGATGATGATGATGAATGTTAGCAAGATAACTAAAATAGTACTTCGTTTGGTTTCAGTTTTTAAGCAAGGAAGAGGTAAATGTAGCACTGTTTAATAATGCACTAATATTTCCATAGACTATCGGTATCACATTTCAACTGTACTAGAAAAAGCCATTATTACAAGGTCTGAACTTAAATGAGTTACATTTATTTTAGAAGTGCTTCAGATCATCAAACTGAACAACTTTCTCTATGGAACCAAACTTGAATTCGCGAAAAAAAAATCTTATATCTGATCATCCCTTAGACAATTTATATAGGGACTCGCCTTGCGGTAGCATTTCCCCTCTGCCACGGTATAAGAACAATTGATCTTGTGCATTTACACCCAATTTTATACCTTATCAGTCTTATCACTAAACGAGACATCCTATAATAGCGAATCAATAATTTTGAACTTAGAACGTTCAGGGTTCACACGAGACTACTTTTCATGATTTAAACATTCAAAATTAGAATCTAAAGTTATGGGGAATAAAATCCAAAGTTGCGCATTTCATGTTACCTCGCCCCCCGCAAAAAGTGGCAGAAATGTTTCTTAGTAGAATGACACGCGTAACACGTCCCTATATAAATTGTCTAAGGATCATCCCTTTAAAAAAGGGTCAGCATATTAAGAAGGACCCTATATTTGATCAAGAAAAAATAAATGTTTTAATCCATAACATAAGTTCTAAAATGTAATGGGTTTTCAAGTATTTAATAATGATCCGAAGAGCTTTCAAGGTGGAAATCGTGGATTTGTTATTAATTTAATTACCATGTCATCACTACCAACTTAAAAAAAAAACAGAGCTAAGTACCTCATTTGATGTAGTGTAAAATGTACCAATTCCATGGGCTACATACTTAGACTAATTATATCCGGACCGGCCTTGCGGTAGCATTTCCCCTCTGCCACGGTATTAGATCAATTAATCTTGCGCATTTACACCCAATTTTATACCTTATCACTAAACGAGACAGCCTATAATAGCGAAACAATAATTTTGAACTTAGAACGTTTGGGGTTTACACGAGACTACTTTTCATGATTTTGAACATTAAAAATTAGAATCTAAAGTCATAGGGAATAAAATCCAAAGTTGCGGATAACATGTTTCCTCGCCCCCCGCAAAAATTGGCAGAAAGTTTGTTAGTAAATGACACGTGGTTACGCGTCCCGATATAATTAGTCTAAGGCTACATACTACATAGTATAACAAATCTACGAAGGAAGGAATAATTACTCGTAGATTTGTTTTTAATATCTTGGACAATATCTTGGACAATGTCACACAAATTATCTAGTCACATTTAAAGTACCAGAATCTAGCCTGTACTTGTATTATGATGACTAGACAACGATATAAATACATATACAACGTGTTAATGAATTAACGCAAAACTAGAAAGTACTTTGTTTAGAATCGAGAGCAGAATCGAATTATCATGGTTTCAACATAGGTAATTTTTTTCAAAATATTAAATAATTTTTTTGCAAAATTAAAAATTTTCTGAACCGGATGTCAACCCACCGCACAGGCACACTCACCCTACTTACTACCAAAACAAGATTATAAAAATGTATCCATGAGTACGTTAGCGCTTTCTTTTCGTGCTGAAATGATAACAAATCATTTTTTCCTCAAAACTTAAAATGCGAATAACTTTAAATTTGAACTATCAAAATAATGAAATTATTGTTTCAATCTAATTATTTTGTTATAAATCAGTTGGGGCGTATGAGGTTTTGCGCTAATTCATTAACACGTTGTATAGATACAAACATCCATGACTCGGGTACAAATATTCATATTCATCATACAAATATTTGTCCCTTACGGGATTCGAACCCGCGACCCTCGGCACAGCAGGCAGGTTCACTACTGACTGTGCTACCGGGCCGTTTTTCGCGATTTCAATGTTGGTCCGATTCTAATAATTGTTCTGTTTAATAGTTTAACCAAAAAAGTTTAACAAAAGAACCCCCGAAACGCGTTCCAGTTTACATCATGTCGTATATAATCAATGACAATTAATATGGGTATTTTTTTTTATTTTTGGAAATATTTTGCCGAAGTATATGATTTTTTAGATTTGGTAGTCGTATTTTTGTTAGTTAATTTTTTTTGTTAGTTGTTTTGTTAGTCTTAGTAGCCGCATTTCTATCCTTAGCTTTTAGTAGTATAGTAGTCTTTCAGCGGCAAAAGTTTGTGTGGCCTCACATTCGATTAATACGATGTTTGGTTGGAAATGCACGACGGCACGAGTAGGTATAAAACACCAAGCAAGTCATCATCAGCCTATAAACGTCCCACTGCAGGGCACAGGCCTACCGTCAGGGAGGGTGTATGGGCGTTAGTCCCCCACGCTTGCCCAATGCGGATTGGTAGACTTCACATATACATCAGAATTTCTTCTTCAGTGTATGCAGGTTTCCTCACGATGTTTTCCTTCCAAACCAAGCAAGTATTTTTTTATAAATAATTAGGTCGTGTTTTGAAATGTGCCATTTTAATATTCTTTTAAAGGTTGTTCTTATCAAGCTTTATGCTTTAGACCATGGTCTAAAAAAACAAGGTCTTCTATTCCCAGAGTGACACAAGCCTACGTCACAAAAAAATGGCCGCTAAACATGGTAAAAGGGTATGATGACGTAGGCTTGTGCCAGTCACGTGGTCAGTCACGTGATCGTAAGAGAATACCAGCACTGGTAGCATGCACACCCGCGATAGCCGTGATACGGCTTTATCACGTCTTTTATCTCGTTCTTTTGCGCGCGAACGAACGACATAAAAGACGTGATAAAGCCGAAACACGGCTATCGCGGGTTGGCATGCTACCAGTGCAGGCGCAGTATATTATTGTACCATGCTTTAGACTACTTGTATTCTAATATCTGTGCTTTAGACCAGAGGTCCCCAAACTATTTTGTCCCGTAGACCCCTTGCAAATTTTTGTTATTTTGGGTAGATCCCCATACAACAGACCCCCGTATTTCCAAATATTCCAACTTGCGGGGGCGGGCCCGTAGCCAAGATTTGTGCCAGCAACGGCTCTATTCTATGGTTTTTCTTAAAAGAAAGGGTGAATCCCTATCTCTTGATAGGTCTAAAGACTTGTTGGTTATTTCATGACAGAGTTCGATCCAAATCTGGAGCGAATAAAGCGAGCACGAGATTTTTCAGAACTGTGATCAGAACAGAGTATTGCGCGAGCGTAACAAAATTTAAAATATTTAGTGAAATCTCAACAAACCAAGCATATGCTCACGACTATATTCCCCGAGGGGGTAGTCAGAGATATTCGAATACAAAACTCTTTTGGAATATGATTTGACTATGACCAAAAACCTGTGTCTGTATGTATTTGAATGTGTATCTGCTCAGTGGTATAATAAGAACAGAAATAAAGCGAGCGAAGCGAGCTCGAAATTTTTAGCATTCTTCTCTCAAAACTTCATAGAAAGACCCAACAAATCAAAATTATTTATTATTTTATTTCCCAAAATTGTTTTATTTGTTTTTTGCCCATAAACTGACCTGAACTAAATTGAAACAAAAATTTTTTTGCTTTATGGCTACGTTTTCATTGGTACATGGCATGTTGTCCGTGCGGATTCGAACCCGGACCCCCATAATTGCTCCCCAATCCGCATTGGGCACGCGTGGCGGACTAATGCCCATACACCCTGAGGGTAGGCCCGTGCCCTGTAGTGGGACGTTTCTAGGCTAATGATGATGATGGCTACGTTCTGATGTATATTTGATAATGCGCCTTTGGATGCCTCTGCTCGGTCGTGCCTCTGGGTGTATCATTTTGTAGGGCACTAAAATCCTTCTGCAGGCCGCCAGCAACCTCTAAACGGGCTGGCCTTAGCACTTGTCCATTTTTCCCGTATCAGAATACCTACGTTCCTGCCCTCAGATTATAGATGGATGTATAATAATATTGTTTTTATAGGAAAGAATTATGAAAATAGTAGTAATATATGAATTGGCTCACACAAAGAAAGAAGTATACCTACATGCATGGCATTTACTGTCTTTGTGAGAGACTCCCATCTGGAGCAAATGAGAACATAAGGTACTATCTGTATTATGTGGATTTTTCCATTCATGGAATGCCAAAATTATGGTCACGACCTACTCAAATGGGATCTACTCTCGTGGACCCCCATTTAAGTCTCATGGACCCCCAATTATTTTTCTCACTGATATGGACCCCTTGCAGATCGTGATCGACCCCTGGGGGTCGATATAGACCACTTTAGGAATCACCGCTTTAGACCATCCATTTTAATCCAGAAGCTTGCAAAGCCACTTTCATATAATAGTCGCGGTGGGTCAAGGCGGGTATATGCTCGTGCGGTGTGCGGGGGAGCGAGGCACCGGCAGTATTGGTACCGTGCGCAGGTAAATTGGTACTGAGACACGCTCCCCCCGGCCCCCGCTCACCGCGCACGATTGACCTGTCGCGACCGCCAAGCGCGATCTAGCAACATTTTTGAACTTGTCAGCTACAAAAAAAATATTCAGTGGCTAAATATTTTAGCCACTTATTCTAGCCACTTTTTTTGTTTATTTATTAATTAATAAATATCGATTTATTAAGCTAAAGTTAATCATTTTAACGGGTTCTTAGAGCGTTTTTTATTGTTTTTGTGCTCCGATTACCTAAACGCAGAAGTCGAAAGGCTATTTTCTACGAAGATCATTGTAAAACATCAACATAGTAATAGAATGGGTTACAATAACTAACTCAAAATTCCTTATTTTTATTAAAAAAATTATAAAAGAGCATAATTTTATAGAGTAAATGATTGTAAATCAATATTACTGATCCAAATAAACCGCGTCTTAGCATATTTATGTATTTTTTTAACTGTAATTTGTTCTGCCACTCTTAGCCACTTTAGCGACAGTGAAATTTCCAGTATCTAGCCACTTTTTGTGTATTGTTTAGCTACTTGATCTGGAGGTAAGGTGGCAACACTGGCGCTCACTAGTTTAATTCCACTATGCCACTTTCTTTGTAGTGTCTGTAGTACAAAGTTTATGATACTTACACCTAGTTAGCAATATTCAGTAGTATGTTTGTTTAAAAATTAACGCGTACGCAACGCATTACAAATTCTGTGCTTTATTATTAGTGTTAATTTACCAATACATTCAGACACGTGCCTATTTAAAGTTTCTTATCTATCGTACCTATTAATAGACATCTGCCACTAATTTCCCGTTAAAAAATTTGCCTATAAATGAATTTTGTTCAGTTGTTGATTAAAAAAACGAGTAGGTATAGATACAAAACGTAGCACCAGAACACCACTGGCTTTTCAGTAAAGAAAAACTGAAAACATCGCGAGGAATCCTACTTACTACCTCTACAGCTGTATTTTGTATCTGACTTAACTTGACACCTGGCTCGGAATTCGACACCCCTCCTGCTACCCCCCGCGGGACCCCGCCGTTGCCGTGCGAGGCCAGTAGCGATCTTAGACAATTTAATAGGGACTCGCCTTGCGGTAGCATTTCCCCTCTGCCACGATATTAGATCAATTAATCTTGCGCACTTACACCCAATTTTATACCTTATCACTAAACGAGACAGCTCCTATAATAGCGAAACAATAATTTTGAACTTAGAACGTTTGGGGTTCACACGAGACTACTTTTCATTATTTTTAAAATTCAAAATTAGAATCTAAACTTATGGGGAATAAAATACAATGTTGCGGATTTCATGTTACCTCGCCCCCCGCAAAAAATGGCAGAAATGCTTCTTAGTAGAATGACACGCGTAACTCGTCCCTATTAAATTGTCTAAGGTAGCGATGCATCTCAGTTACCGTTGCACTTGTCTAAGGTAGCGATGCATCTCAGTTACCGTTGCACGTGTCCCTGCGCTTTAGCATTTTCGGGTTATTCTTTTTTGCTGTTATTTGTCATTGTTATTGGATTTTCGTTCGAGCCAGGTATCAAGTTAAGTCGCCCGTGTAGTACATAAACTCACGACCATAACATCGAGGTGGTTAAAAGCTTTGCTATAACTGCCATACCAATATCTTTGAAGCATGCAGTTGTAGCTCACTTTTAGCATATTATGGCAGGTTTCAGGTTTTATTTACGTCGTTCACACGAGGGCAGGGCAGTGAGGGCAGGACAGTGGGGCAGGGCAGTGAAGAAAAGCAGGGCAGCTAGACGGGGCAGCACAGTCCACGAGCTAATATTATAATTTGAGTTTCGTTTTCTTTTGATAACTTTCGCAGTAATATATTAGGTATTTCTATTTAGTTTTCCTTGTTATCTGAGAGTCCTACAAGAGTTTATGTTTATATTCAATAATTTCACTTTTTTATAAAATATAATTTTCCTTTTAAACCTAAATCAGTTTTATGATAAGCTGTAACGCATTCTCAATTCGAAGGGATGCATTTGTAATTAAAAAAACTAAGCAGAATGACCAAAAATTATAAAATATCATGTTGCACTGCCCTGCCCTCGCGTTTACACGGGCACAGCTACGAGGCAGTCGAGCGAAAAAGGTGGAGGGGGAAGCGAACTGCCCTCAAAAAATAGACCGGCCGTCTATTCACTGCCCTGCGCTGTTTACTGCCATGGCAGTACTGCCCTGCCTCGGCGCGGCTGTTCACACGAGGGCAGGGCAGTACTGCCCTCACTGCCCTGCCCTCGTGTGAACACGGCATCGTAACAGATACAATACGTCCCACGCGTGCCCAATGCGGATTGGTAGACTTCAGGGCCTCTACCCGCACATTCGAACTTCGCAATTGCGTGAACGTTTTCGTTCCAATGTCAACTCTATTAAAATGAAGTGCGGACCGAAACAGTGGCGATGCATCGAACATCGAAAGTCCGGGTACAGGTCCTGACTGTAAAATAAGAAAGACGGATTTTTGTAATAGTAGGTATTCAGTGTCACATGTATTTTTGTGATTCATGCACGCATGGGTTGATCTATTTTTATCATATCAGATTTTATTATCATTCATTATCATTAGGTATTCGAATGCCGACTTAAAATAAAACTGACTGTCCTCCCTTTATCATAATTTGATCGAACATTAAATCTATTTTTATTGTTAGTAGTCCATTAACTATTAAGTAGAATTATCTATCAGTTATTGGGTTATTGTGGTAGTTTTCGATGTAATCTTTCACAAGATCGGTAACATATGATTGTACTAGGTAATTTTTATTTTATATTATTTGGGATGCCAACAGACTATTTTAGAATAACAAGACACTTGCGATTTACAAGGATCCACATATAGTTTGTTTCTGTGATCATCATATCTTTAGTATATTTAAGTACCTACTTAAGTATTTTTTTCTTTTTTTAATATTCTGGAAATTGTCTATTTTTAACTTCTTATATTGCTTTATCATTATTTTTATTTCACATTGCTATTTTTATTTTATTATGCAATTTGACCATGCCCGTTCATAACATGATGTTATGAATGAACATTTTATGTAAAATATTTATGTAAGTATGTGACATTTTATAATATGAAATTAATGATGTATGAAATTAATTAACTAAATATTAAGAAGAGATCTGACACATGAGACAATAATATAATGACACAGAGAACATCATCTCGATTTGATACCTATTGAATCGGGTAGTTACACAATAAGACCCTAGGTCTCCTCATTTTATGGTTAACACCCATGAATAATTCTTATGCGGGTTTGGTTTAGGAAAGGGGAATAACTTTCTCAATTTTTTACGAGGGTACAAAGCCTCATTCGTATTTTTTTTATTTCTAAAGAATTAAACAACATTTCCAAAAGACAAGAATGTCACATTCACATTGTAGTTATTGTTGGTTTTCAATTTATCGAAACACTACTAGATAATTGGCAAAATCATCAATACTGCAAAATGGAACCACAATTTTAAGATTAGAATAGAATACAATATCGCTTAAAATCACGTAGAACCATTTTTTTAGGGTTCCGTACCCAAAGGTTGAAAACGAGACCCCATTACTAAGCCTACGTTGTCCGTCCGTCCGCGTCTGTCCGTCCGTCCTATACCTATAGCCGCCGTCCGCCGCCGCCGTCCGCATGTCCTGCTGTAACTTTTGTACTGTTATAGCTTGATAGTTGAAATTTTCTCAGATTATGCGTTATTACGGCGGATATGTTAAAAAATAATAAAAATGTCAAAAAGTTGAAAATTAAGGGGGGTTCTCAACAAGAAACTAGTTTTTATCAACGTTTTTTCTTCACGCTTTATCGTAAAAACTGTAAATAAACAAGTGTCAAACTTAGTGTAATTATAGAGCAAACTCTACAGAATAATATCAAATACTAAAAACCAGCCAAGTGTGAGTCGGTCTTGCGCTAAAGGTCCCGGACAAAATTTTTTTTTTATAATGTTGTGTTATGTGGTCGTGTGGTACGGAACCCTCGGTGCGCGAGTAGCCCGACTCGCACTTGACCGGTTTTATTAAACGTTATTGATTGGTTATCGCCACCTTACTGATAAGTAAAAGTTTTCTACATACATTTATGGAGCTCCAATATTTGCTGTCTAACCGCACCCTAATTATATCGATACAATTAATGTTTAGTGACCATACATTAGTTTACTAATGATCAGAGAATGTCAATACATTCCTTTACTAACAAACTTGACAGGTGTTAAATTAGTCAACTAATTTACAATTTACACTAATTACTAAATGTTTAGATAGCACTAAAATACAACTGTGTAAACGCTAATAATGTTATTTGTCAAACGGTTATTTAATTTATTTTATGAAAATGAAAGAGTTTTTTTGCAAGAGCAAGCAAAGAATGCCGAGTCGGGCCTGATTAATTGTGTAATGTAAAAGTTGCACATTTCAACTATAAGCCCAGAAAGGACATCTGGCACATAATACCCAAAAATGTATAACCGTCCTTCTATTTTTATTATGGACTATGGAACACTAGAAACTAACTGCAGGCATTAGTTTATTTTATAATGATTTATTCGTTTTTATCATTTTTATATAAAAAAAAAACATTGTGCTTGCAACACCTCCTACCTCCTCCTACTAAACAACATTGACAGCCATGTTGGGATTGCTGCTTTTTTATAATTTATTAATAATAATAAATGATTAAATAACTCGTTAAATTAAAAATAAATGATACTATCTGATTCGTTTTTATAAAACCTCATAATTTATTACACATTTGACTTCAGTCAAAACTTCTATACATTTTAAGGTATTTTTTCAAGGGAGAGCGGCGGTTGTCCTTTAGGTTTAAAGTCGAAATCAACTAGTAGCTTATCAGAACAGTACGCCCGCCCTTGTTTCAGATATTTCTACAGCATTTTACTGAAAAAAAATCGTAATTTTTGGCAAACAGACTAGGTAACTAGGACATACAGATTTACAACAGATTACCTAATGTTTAGCCTTCGCTTCGTTTACGATTTACTAAACAGACAGATCTGGGAACTCGAAATATGACGTGACATTTCTTTGTAGTGACACCGTTTAGATTTAGCATTAGCATGTCTAAAATGTTTCGCTACGCTTACATTACATACGTAAACTCAAGACCGTTCGAGTTTGGGGTGGTCAGAAATCATGCAACAACCACCGCAATTCGTCTCGAGGCCACAATGAAGCCCAATGCAGATAATGGATTTCGAACTGGAAATAACGACTGCAATTGCACTCTTTCAGTTGATTTATTCAATGTTTATGTTATTGAGGTTTTGTGAAAGAAATATAGGTATTTCAGTGACAAAAATTTTCGAATGCACAGTTTACATTTTACATTCGCATTGACCCCGATGTTCATTGATCTTCATCTGATAACAAATACGTTGTCATTAAAAACAATTGGAACTATCATCAGACTTGACCAATTGTACCCTAAATCATTGTAGTGTATGTATCATAATATTGTCTCGAGCGCATACGTCACGCAGTTTAGGTTAGGTGGTGGCTTCTCCGGTTCCCATTCTTCTTCTTATCATGTGGGCAGAGCCTTGGAGTCAGAGTTTCCCAGAGTTTCGGTTCCCATTGAAACAGATCTAAACAAAATTAAAACCGCCTTCAAAAAAACTAAAAAGTAAAAAAATAATATTGCAGCCGATGACTTTTTCGTTCGCATCATAAGAACTTTAATTTGTTTTATTGAAGTCGCTGTCAAGCCGGTACGATTCGCGACAGGGCTTGAATTTTTTGGCTTGGCTTGACACCGACTTCTATAAAACAAATTAAAGTTCTTATGATGCGAACGAAAAAGTCATCGGCTGCAATATTATTTTTTTACTTTTTAGTTTTTTTGAAGGCGGTTTTAATTTTTTGTTAAAATTTTGTTTATTTCACAATTTTCAGTGGTGAATTCATTAGTTCGATTTAATTGTAGTGCTTTAAATTAACAAACGCACTAGTCGGCACTACGATTTTCGAAGGTTCCCCTCGATTTCTCTGGGATCCATCTTCAGATTCTGGTTTCCTTATCATGGTACCACACTTGGGATATCTCCTTTCCAACAAAAAAAGAATCATCAAAATCGGTTCATAAACGACGAAGTTATCCGCGAACAAACATAAAAAAAAATATATATATATACGGTCGAATTGAGAAACCTCCTCCTTTTTTGAAGTCGGTTAAAAATAGCGCCTCACGTGCCGTGACGTCACGCAGGCATATACTCATGCGCATCCAGTAATCAGTGCTATTGCCTCAAACAATAAAGTCTCATTGAACGTCCAATTATCGCCTACGAAGCTCCATTGGAACTCTGGAATGAATCTACGGCGTTATAGGTTGACCCAGTTTCCTAATTATCATATATATTATACGTAAATATTCCACGTCCGAATAACCATCGATACTCTGATATCAACCAGGGATATACCCAGTTTTTGGCGTTATACCAAGGCAGGGGAGGCCAGATCCAGGGAGGCAGCTGCCTATCTGTTCGACCTTGAAACCCAAATGACAGCCTTTTTAATGGCTTTGTCCGGTATTGAGAAGAAATATTCTGGCAATGTCTACAGCTACACCCAAGCTCCCTCCGGACCGCTACAGAGGCTAACCGTTCCTGAACTTTGATGTGCTCATCGTCTCACTTCCTTGACTCAGCTTTGGTAGATCTTTCGGGCATAAGTCTATCACTGTCTCTCTCTTTCTGTCTTGTTAATCCTATATGGTAGTGGAGTCAGCCTTCCGCGTCTGTTCTCTCCATAAGCCCACTACTGTAACTCTTGTAAACCTGGATCACCAGTGGCCACTACAAACACTAGACAATGAAGTCCAGCGAACCTGTGGAGGACTCTAATCTGTCTTGGAACCCGCAATGAATTTGAATCATAGAAAATAGGAGGAATAGGACAAGTATATACCCGATTTCCTTCTATTAGAAACGGGAGACAACAATAGGAAAAGCTTTGGTAGATTGGTTTTGTTGCATATCCAGCACACAGCTTGCTCGCATTCTTGACTAATTTGAAGGCTTACTGGAACGGTGGTGTTAAGCGTTCCTTTTCACAGCACTACACCATCAAATTGAACGTAATAGACATCTATTAACTATTCTGTTTGAACACTAAAACAGACCTTGACGTTATTGTTTGACCCAGTTTTGTACACACCTCCATTATTACTTCTATCTCTGTGTATATCGATTTTGTTTAATATCACCTGAAGCTTTGAAAGTCGGGGATTATTTGATATTTTGATTGATTTTTATCTTTTTATCGGTATATTTGCTTTGACGGATACATCAAGGAGGACTATGACGAGGTATAAAGCAATATATTTCCAAGCGTTATAGACATTTGAAGTTTACAAGACTAGCAAGTAATCAATGAGCCAAGGAAATATTAATAAATAGGCCAGCCAATAGCAAATCAAAACTAAATTGGATGCATTACAATTGTTTGTTACAAAAGGAAAGATTTCTTCAGTCTTTTAGATATTGTAATTTCTTTTTATTACATAGGGTTTTAGCACTGGTTAAAGTTAAATAAAGGTATGCGTTGCGGTGCGCGGGAGCGAGTCGAATGGGTAGGTGATCTGTCACAGCTGTCCGTCCGGGGGGAGTCATTGTGACAGTTCCGTTTCCGTTCAGATAAAGTGTTTTGTGTTTGGATACAAGTCGCGTCGTAGACATACTCCCGGCCGTTGAAAGCTTCATGGAGTTTTCAACCTTCAATGGCATTTGATGAGGGCAGTAAACATAGTCGGTTGATGGCTCTTCGTATTGTTCCCTTGGCTGTAGCGATATCGGCAACGCGAGGTGTACCGTCTGGACCGGGGAACATCTTGCAGACTCTTCCGAGGCGCCAGCAGAGCGGAGGAGAGTCTTCCTTGATAAGGACTAAGTCATCTAACCGTAAGTTTTCCTTTGTGGTGCGCCACTTCGTGCGTTGCTGAAGTTCGGCCACATATTCAGTGCTCCATCGCTTCCAAAAGTGCTGGCGATACTGCTCTAGGCGTTGGTAGCGCTGGAGCCGATTGGTATTGCAGTCGAGTAGACACGGCGAATGTAGAGCCGTGAGCGGTCTGCCAATTATAAAGTGTCCCGGGGTGAGCGGAGTGAAATCGTTAGGAGAGGGACTGAGAGGACATAGGGGGCGGCTATTTAGGATTGCTTCAATTTGCGCAAATAATGAAGATAGTTCCTCGAAAGTAAGGTGAACATTTTTAAGAACCCTATACAAGTGAAACTTGGCCGATTTGACCCCAGCCTCCCATAGACCACCAAAGTGAGGAGCGTATGCGGGACTGAAGCGGAATTCAATGCCACGCTGAGAGGCAAAATTAATTATAGAGTCGTTTTCAGACTTTAAAAACTTATTCACTTCCTTAGAAGCGGCAACAAAATTTCTACCATTGTCACAATAAATTATAGAAGGTGCGCCTCTTCGCGCTATAAATCTTTGTAACGTTAGAATAAATGCATCTTTAGTGAGGTCACTTACTGCCTCCAAATGTATACACTTGTAACGAAAGCATATGAAAATACACAAATAGCATTTAGTAATTTTGGCTCCCCGCCCTTTCCTGTCCGTTATTAAAAACGGCCCGGCAAAATCTGTCCCTACGGTACTGTAGGCAAAATTTGGTTCGACTCTTTCTGATGGTAACTGGCCCATTATATTAGTCATAGTTTTTCCCTTGAAACGGCGACATACATAACATTCCCTACATGTACGTCTAGCTAGGTTCCGCCCTCCTATAGGCCAATATCGTTCTCTGACAGAAGAGAGGAGTAGTTGGGGACCGGCATGCAGTAGACGGATGTGTTCTGCTTCAAAGAGAAGTTTGGTTAGGCAGTGGTCTGACTTAATAACGAATGGGTGTCTTTTATTATATGGATAAGATGAAGTGTCGATGCGCCCTCCAACGCGAAGAATTCCGTTTTTATCTAGAAAGGGATTTAGAGAGGATAAACTGGCTTCGGCTTTGAGAGCCTTGCCTTGGTTAAGCAGAGTTAATTGTTTAGAGAATGAGTGTTTTTGTGACATTTTAATGAAATATTGAAGAGCGTTATCTAGCTCATTAGCTTGCAGTGGACCGTCAGATTTATTCTCAGGCTTGCGACAATTATGAATGAACCGTAAAACTGTAGCGAATACTCTCTTAGCTTTTTCTAGCTTGGAGTATTTAGATAAGTTGAAAATTTGATCATCTTCTACCGAAGGTGGAGCTCCCACCACCAGAAGAGAACTAGACTTTAACTCTGGTAAGACTGCTACCTCTACCGGGTCAGACGATGGCCAACAGGACTCCGGTTGTGATAGGAATGGGGGTCCTAACCACCACAAAGACGACTCTCCTACATGTTGAGGATCCACTCCACGGGAGACGAGATCTGCAGGATTAGACGAGGTAGGTACATGGCGCCATGAGCTAGTGTCAGTGAGTTCACTTATTGCTGCTACTCTATTGGCAACAAATGTTTTAGTTTTGTTTAGTGTTCGTAGCCAGCCCAGAACAACGGTAGAGTCTGTCCAAAAGATACGACGTGTTATAGGTGTACGAAGAGCCTCAGTGACAGTAGCACTTAGTTCTGCTCCTAGTAGCGACGCACACAGCTCTAAGCGTGGAATAGTGGTAGCCTTTAGGGGAGCGACACGAGACTTAGCACACAACAAGCTAACCTGCACTTTATCATTTTTGTCTACTGACCTTAAATAAATACAGGCGCCGTAGGCTCGTTGCGATGCATCGCAAAAACAATGCAGCTCTGTAGAGACTGACTCATCTATTAAAACACGTCTGGGTTTTTTAAGACACGAAAGAACATTTAAATGCTCTGTAAACTTAAGCCAAGCTGACTTAATTTCTTTGGGGACTGGTTCGTCCCAGTCAAGTTTTTGAGCCCATAGCTCTTGTAAAATGATTTTAGGTTTAATTGTACATAAGGAAAGTAGACCCAGTGGATCAAAAATTTTGAATGTAGAGGATAGAATTGAACGCTTTGTTAAGACTTCAGTATTTGGATGTTCAATATGAAAATGAAGTTCGTCTGATGATGGGAACCAGCCAATGCCCAGCGTACTGGTAGCATTGCTGATCATAAGGTTGTCGTCCTCAAGACTGATCGTTCCCTCAAATAGTTCTGGTAAATTAGACCTATACTTTCTTAAATTGAAACCCCCCCCGGCAAGCACTCTCGACACACTTTGCTGAATATGCTGTAGTTCGGGTCCTGAATCAGATCCTGTAAGCAGATCATCACAGTAGAAATCTCTTTTAATGATTTCTTTTACAGTAGTATCATCATGTTCATCGCCCAGCTGAAAAATGCATCGTGTGCTGAGAAAGCTTGCACTAGAGAACCCGTAGGTAACGGTATTAAGACGTAGAGTTCGTAGAGGTTCATATTCGTGGTCCCTCCAGAGGATTAGCTGCAGGTCACGATCAGAGTCTCGGACTACCACCTGGCGGAATAACTTCTCTATATCACCAGATAGCACGTATTTGTATTGACGAAAACGAATTAGTATATTGAACAAGGGGTCCTGAATAGTGGGCCCGACAAATTGTAAATCATTTATAGACATACCCGATGTTGTCCGAGCCGAAGCATCGAAAACAACACGGAGTTTGGTCGACTCACTTTGTTCCCTTATGACGGGATGGTGAGGAAGAAAATATGAATTGGTAGGTTTCCTTGTGGGACTCTCAGACAGATGACCGAGTGACTCATACTCATGAATAAATTCACTGTAGGCGGCCTTTAGTTCAGGCTGCTTTCTGAAACGAGATTCTAAATTTAGAAATCGCTTTTTGGCCAGATTGTACGAATCACCTAAACATTCCCTGTCGTCACGTAGAGGAATGCCGACACAAAAACGACCATCATCCGAGCGAGTAGTGTTAGTAAGGAAATGTTGTTCACATAATTTCTCTTCCCTAGTCAGAGGTTGTTTTTGAGGAAAACTTTCAAGTTCCCAGAATTTAGTTAGGTTGTTATTTAGGTTGGATAGGTGGTCTTCATTTAGAATGAAATTACATACTGTAGAAGAACCTTGAGGCTTGCTTTTGTGTTGTGGTATAGTAAGCATAGGACCTGCGATAAGCCACCCTAACTTAGAGCTTCTTAGGATAGGATTTTTCTTACCTAGCGAGTGCTGCTGAGAACCGATCAGGTCCCAGAATAGGTCAGCACCTATAAGCATGTCGACGGGAGATGGCTTATTAAAGCTGGGGTCTGCTAGTTTGAAACCGTTCAAATTTAGATGCCTAATATCAAAGGCAACCTTTGGAATGTCACTCGAGATTGTAGGAAGAATTAGACATGACATTATAACGTTGAATTCACCGTCCTTAGATTGAAGTTTAAGTGTGCTTCGTTCAGTATTGACCTTTAGTGGATTTCCACCGATGCCTACTACATTGATGTCTGACGGCTGAGGAGACAAGTTCAATTCTTGTTTGACCCTTTCCGTTATAAAGGACGATTGACTTCCACTGTCAAGTATAGCTCGTACCGATATAGACTTGTTGGTAGCAGGGTTTGATACCTGTACGATAGCACTACAGAGTAGAATTTCTTGAGAAGAGATCACTGACATCGAAAGAGCTTCAGGAGTGGGTGGAGCCTCTATCGCTTTAGGCTGGTGCAATAGGGAGTTGTGTCTGTCCTTGCATTCGCGACACGACCCCGCTAGTTTGCAGCGGTTTACGTCATGGCCTGGACGAAGACAATTAGTACACAGTTTATGCGAAGAGACAATTTCCATTCTCTCTACTGGACTCTTGGATTTAAAAACTGAACACAGATAAAGACGGTGACTATCCTTGCACACCACACACTGTGTAGGCGGCTTGGAGTGAGGTGAGGTGACAACAAGCGCTCTAGTTTGAGCTTTAGGAGCCTGAACTTGAGGAACAGGCTGTTTATTCTTGTCGCTCCTTTTGCTTACGGTTTCCAACAGGTTGGCACGATTCTTTAGAAAGCAAAAGAAGTTTTCTAGCGAGGGAATTTCGGGTAGGACACTTCGGTGTTCCTCCCATTTAAATAATGTGGTGCCGTCTAACTTGGCTGAGACTAAATAAATAATAAGAACGTCCCATTTATCTGTAGGTAGACCTAGGGAACTTAGAGCGCGCAAGTTTTTAGTGATGTGATCGATTATGAATCGTAGTGACTTGTCCGTCTCTCGAACCGACTCGAAATTTAGTAAAGACTTTAGGTGATTATTGATCAATTGCCTTTTGTTATCATATCGTTCGCATAAGAGCTGCCAAGCCTGAGAATAGTTATCGTCTGAAACTTCTAAGTTACTAGTGACGCGCGCTGCTTCGCCTTGGAGGTAGGAGTTGAGATAGCGGAACTTATGGATGTTCTTGATTTGAGGATTATCGTTTATTAAAGAATTGAACGTCTCCTTAAACTCTAACCACTTGTAATAGGTGCCATCAAAATCTGGAATTTTAATAGTAGGCAATCTAAACCCGAGCGCGTTGTAGTCATCACTATGACTATGGCAGTGAGACGAAACAGACTTAAAAGAATTAGGCCGCTCATGTGTAGGCTTGGGGCTGTTAGCCTCGATCAAGCCTTGAGCGGTTGCTATGCAATGATAGAAGTCTTGTTCGATTGAGTCTCTAGTGCTCAATTCATTGGTCAACGTACTAGGATTATTAATTTCAATTTGGCCTTGCAACTCATCGAACTCAATGAATAACGCTTCGAATTTTGACAACTTCATCGCAAGCTTGCTTATTTCGATAGACGGAACCTTGTCTAAACTGGATAAACCATCTAGAAAGTTTTTAAATTTGGTGACACGTCCCTTAATGGAACTGCGTTTCACATATAAATCACTAATAGCTTCTTCTGAAGTCATTGTGAAGTTGCGATGAATTTGTCAACACTATGATTTTGAATAAATGAAAGTTGGCATACGATACGCTCCTCGCTTTGTTGATCAGTCCGCTGGTAGGGAGCACGGAGGCTGGACTTCGTTGCAGTTGCAGCGAAGGGTCGGCCGAAGAAGGCTCAGGCGGCTGACTGGAGCGTCGCACTGAAATTGATGCGTTCAAGCGCTAAGCAAGCAGAATTGCAATGGTTTATGATGTGGGGATCAGCAGCTCACAAGGAAATGATTAGGCGTTAACTCTGAATGGCCTATATTTTATTTCCACACAAATGAAACACTAAATTGCAACAAAACTTGTAAAAAACAATCTTACGGGAATGTTTTAATTGGAATGAAGGTTATGGGCACGCGTTATGCGTGTTTGCGTTTGAATGCGTGCTAGATGCGTGCTTAAATTGGTGCAAATGGGTGCGTAACTAGACAACCTCATACATTTGTAGGTTAGGTTACGTATGCAGAAGGCAAGCACGATGGGTTCACAGTTTGTTAGTTTGAAATAGGCAACAATTAGGCGTGAACTTATGTTGGTTCGTTAGCATCGAAGACTAACGATGGCTTTCGAAACTCTTAGACTCCACTAAGTGCGCAAATTAAAGAGGAAATATGTAGGAGAGATAAGGAACGGGCTCACAATTATAATGGCAGGCAGGTAGGCAGCGACGCAGATAGGGACCGAGGCTGTAGCAGCCTTCGATCGGGTGCTTGACCGCTGTGGTAGGTGTCTCGCCACGTGGTAGTACGATGAAACCCGTAGATTATGTGTTCCCGATAGGTTTGATGCGACGTTTCTTGCGCGAATCTCGCTTTAGTCCGCTTGAATACGTTGAAATAGTGCCTTCTTCGGTAGGGCAGCGGTATTTCACGACTTTCTTTTCGGCGTGGTGGCGTGGTTTCGGCAAGATAAGATGGCGTCGTCGTCACTTGGCCGTGTTGCAGACGGGAACCAGTCTAGACCTGACAACTTCAAGCAGATCCTGTTTGGGCGCCAGTTTTGTTTGTTACAAAAGGAAAGATTTCTTCAGTCTTTTAGATATTGTAATTTCTTTTTATTACATAGGGTTTTAGCACTGGTTAAAGTTAAATAAAGGTATGCGTTGCGGTGCGCGGGAGCGAGTCGAATGGGTAGGTGATCTGTCACAGCTGTCCGTCCGGGGGGAGTCATTGTGACAGTTCCGTTTCCGTTCAGATAAAGTGTTTTGTGTTTGGATACAAGTCGCGTCGTAGACACAATTGTTACGTACCTTATGGTATGTTGGCTCATTCATTACCACACTATTCAAAGGCCACTGAAGTCAGAATAGTTTAAAAAATATCATGTTTATTGCTTGCGTCTTTGATATGTAGATATTTATATTTTCTTAAATCCATAGAGTGAATAAGCACGTTTTTTCACTGGTATAGTAATAGATAGAGACTGTTCAAGGTTTAATATCATCATAGTCTGCATCTACCTTATTATTTTGAGCTGGCACAATACGTCGTCTAATTCCTTCCTTGCACATGCCATCTTTCACAATCAATTCATCTTTTCTTAGGTCTTCCTCTCTTTATGCAGACATTCTCATTGTATTAGCACCTTCTAATCTTCTTAAGGGTTTCTCGCAATTACTGGAGGTTGGCGGTCAGCTCTGTATACCCCTGCCTATCTCTCGCCAAACTAAACAGCTCTTCAACGCTCGCGATGCTTGTCTACTCCTTTAGTTTCATAAGTCACGATCTTCGTGGCTTAGCGACGCATTTTTTGCCCATTATGATAGTCCGGAGCAGCTGGTATTGCTCATTCCTCAACATATGATCGAGGTAGGAGACTTAAGGAAACTTACCTCCTTTTAATGGTTTGCAAAAGCTACCGGGACTTCTTGATTCGTTGTAGAACTTCCACATTGGTGACTCTGACTCGTAGAGATAAGTACATACACTTTGGCGCATCGTAAGCGATGCTCTTGCTTGATTTCTGCCACCCGCTCCAGACGGCAACATCGCATACGATACGTCGCGCGCTGTACGAAGTAATAACAATGCTGTGGCAAGTTTCAATACATTTTTGCGCGTACCGTCTGGCAGTAGGTAATTAAAGTGTGAGAATTTATCGTTTTCTAAAGAAGTGATGTATCTGTTACGAAGTACTCTGTGACATAGGATCCTTTTTAGCGCTCTCACAGACGAGCGACACTTTGCTGTCGCCCGGTGTCGAGGAGGCTCGCGCGACCGTAAAATGTGTGAGCGCAACGCTCTGCGAGCTGCGACCCACCGCGACAGTAAAGTGAACCCTCTCGGTGCGCTAGTAGCCCGACTCGCACTTGGCCGGTTTTATTGAAGTTAATGCAGTCGCGTGCCACAGCTAATATAAAAGCTTAATAACAAAATCACAGATAAGATTGTGTGATAATCTCGCCTTGGGCTGTGTGATCATTGTTTATCATTATTACTACATATTTGCTAAGTATAGTATTTTATACTATTTTACAACCGTACATACGCGATATCTAATTTTACAATGAGATTAGTTTATTATCTATCATATCTCTTGCATTTTCAATTTGTCATCTTATAATTGTCCTTAAGTATATTTATACAGGGTGTATCAAAACACCCTACCACCCTAGTAATATTGAAAGGAGTGGTTTAGATTAGACCATCAAACAGATCAACTTTCAATTTGGAGACAACGACGAAAAACCTAAGTATTTAAAGTTTTTCATTTCAAAAGATCTGCTGTTTAAAGTCGAGTAGGTAAGGTAGGTACTGAAGTTTTGTATGAATCGGCATTTTTTTTTTGTCTAACCCACCTCTACAAATATTGCTAGGGTATTTTGTTAAACCCTGCCCTGTGCTCTGGGCTGTAGAAACAACCCTATCATGGGTTAGCCCAACCAGATCTTTTCCGGCTTGGCCTTTTAAAGATTATAGCAGAAGACCCAATTTTTTAGGGTTCCGAAGTCAACAAAGAACCCTTATACTTAGCAACTTATAGTTTTGCCATGTCCGTCCTTCTATCTGTTTTTCCGCGGCGGCTTAGCTCAGAGACGCTTAGTACTAAAATAGAAAGGTGTAATTTAGCGTGGGTATACATATACATATTAATCACGCCGACAAAGAGGTAAAATAAAACCTTGAATTTTTTTTTATTGTACCTCACATAGGTACACGTGAAGTGGGGATGTCTTTTTTTTTCTCGTCTATCCCATGGTGTGGGGTATCGTTGGGTAGGTCTTTTAAAAATATTGGGGTGTTTGTGGGCTTGGGAAAAAAAATTTTCAATTAAGGGATCCGTTAGCGAAATGATAAGCTTTAAAGTGCTAATTTTGTTAGTCAAGGGTCCCCCCTACGAAAACTATCACCGCTTTCTTAGAGTCAAGTGTCCCCCAACTATGACCGCTAAGTGGGATTTACAAGTTTACGACTAATAGTCGACAAAAAAAAACTTTTTAGACTTTATTAGCCGCAAAACAGTAGTATAAAACAAAAAGTCCCCCTTCTAAGTCTGTATATTGTGACAGGCAACTGTGGAACCCTACCATGCACGTGGCCCGACACGCACCTGGCCGGTTTTTGCATTTTTAAAAAGAAAATTCAAAGTAACCTATTTCGATAAGCAAGTGTGTTTTTAATATCTGATGTTCCACATGGCTGTGTCGATAAGGTCGCTATTGTTTAGCGTAACCTTAGCTTAATCTAGATTTAATAATTCTGATAAAATTACCAATTGACTTTCCTGTTTGATATTTGATGATTTCATAATCATTATCATTTTTCGGATCACGGAGTTGGATTAAGGTTTGGCCACACCTTGGACACTTAGCTGTTATTTCATACAAAAAAGGGAAAAACTGTGTGAGATACTGCCTACTAAGAGGGGGTGAGGTTAGGGTAGGTTTTGGTAGGAGGCAGGGAGTGGTAATACTGTATGTAAGTAGTACTGTAGTACTAGATCACAGTATAAGAAAAAGTAGCTATTACTAAGATGTTGTTTGGCTATACTATTCATACAAGTCTCAGATAGTCTTAAGGTGGACTTCCGATGCCAGCGGCCGATGCGTCTAACGCGCGCGTCTGACGCGAGGTTCTGTCAAATATGACAGAACCTCGCGTCAGACGCGCGTGGCCGACGACAGACCTCACTTCCGAGGTCAGCGACTGACGCGTGCCTATTGTGCAGAGTGTTATCACTTTAGGGTATTTTCCCCGAAATTTAGGGTATGTTTTTATGTTTTGGTGTTTAAACAAAAACATAAAAACACAAACAAAAAAAAACAATTTCTATTTTAATAAAGAATATTTGATGGTTTAGAGAATATATGAATGCATTTTTTACAGGATTTTTGATTAAATACATTTTTAAGAGTAATTATAATTAGACGGGGATGCGTTGCGTCCCCTTGGCTTTTTAACCTATATATGGATCGCTGTCTAGCTAATAATTATGTAGGCAAGAGGGATTTTCCAAAAAAAGAAAAAGTAGTTTCAAGTGGCTCGATAGATGGTGTTATTGTAACGTGGATGAGCGACCTTGCAGATAATAAAATACAAATAAAAAATAGTGAAAATTAAGCAAATTTTCGGTAAAAACTTCGTAATAGGTCTGGCAAACATTTTTGTTCTGCGTGACGTCAGAGCATAGCCGCGCGCGGCCGCGGCCGACGCGATAGACATCGGCCGCGCGCGTCTGACGCGCGCGTCAGTCGCTGGCATCGGAAGCGGCGCCATACGTTTTCATAGTAACTAGTATGGCCGCATCGGCCGTCGGCCGCGAGCCGCGCGCGTCAGACGCGTCGGCCGCTAGCATCGGAAGTCCACCTTTAGATACAAGCACAGTATAAGACAGTAATCTATCTTCATACAATGGTGCCAAACGCGGCGTACGCCTCGTAGAACTCACACACTGACAATATCACCGCGCAGCCCCGTCTAGCGCATTCTTATCAGTCTGACATATTTTCAGTGTGTGCGTGCTACGAGGCGTACGTACTGGCGAGCACACATACAAGCCGCGTTTGGTACCATTGTATGAAGGTAGATTACTGTCTTAAACTGTGATACAAGTTCAGGATTTGAATACCTGGAATACTTTAAGGGGTGATTGACTGATACATACATCACTAAAACAATTCACAAAAATGTCAATACAGGGACTTGTAAACTTTAATGTTACATGTTTAAAACTGAATTTCTCTATAAATACATTGTAATCGCAATCCGCTGTCCCACAGAACACGTCAATATGGCGACTCTACCCAAATGTATGAAAAAGTTTTTTTTTGCGATTTCAATGTTAGTCCCATAGAGATACTCGTTCAATTTTATGGTCTGAAACACCACCTAAAGGGCTAATGCATTTAAGTTTATTTTGTACTTATACGAAAATAAAACTATTTTGCAAATATAAGGTTACTTTAATCTTGTTTCGTATTGTGGGTTATATAAGGGTATTATTAAGTAATTTGCTGTTTGATAACCAATAAAGATAAATTATTCTATCATCGTAATGTGCTATGAAAGGTGTGTGAATCCTCTTGTATTAACATAGATGAGATGAATCTTCTAAAATATGCTGTTCATCAACTCGTAAGCCTTCAGTAATCTCAGCTCTAAATTATTCGCTGTTTGAGGTGGATTACCTCAATTTGCTTGACGCTGATAATAAGATGCTCACCTCTCTTGGGACCGAAACACAATAGAGTTACGTTAATTCGTAACGTACGTAACGTATTCGTTCGTACGTTCGTTCGTTTCGTTTCGTTTCTATATCGTTGTCTACTCATCATAATACAAGTCCAGGCTAGATTCTGGTACTTTAAATGTGACTAGATAATTTGTGTGACATTGTCCAAGATATTTATTTATTTTTATTTTAATTATTCTGAACGTTTCTTATTATATTTTCCGGTCATCTGGCTTAGAATAAACGACGCTATTTAATCCAATAATTTTCGTTCGAAGCGATGAAATTTTTCAAATCTGTTTAAAAGTAATTTTTTTCTGGAACAAAGAATAGATATGCTAGGTAAAAAATACTTCTGCACTCTTGAAAAAATAATCGTATAAATATAAAAAAATATAATCGATTTATTTAAGATAATTATGGTGTGATTCGATAAACATAAAAACAAAGATTTTTTCCAACCCTGATTATGATTGGCGTAGGTACTGCTACCCCATACTTTTTTATTGGTATAACGGAGGTTACAATGATTTGTACCCTTCTAAATTAACCACAGAGAAATAGCAATTTGAACAGTAATTTTTTCGTAGTACAAATTAATCTGTGGTACAGGTACCGACCTAACATTTTCACTTTGCAGCTAAACTAGTCAACTATGAAAAGTAGAACACTGGTATCTATTGTTTGATTACTTAATACCTTACTCATAATCTGGATTAGTCGCACAACCTTGACTTATTGAGGACCAGTTGCGAACTTTGCAACTACTGGAGTGTACTTATGATCGATTTTTTTGGTAATTATAAATATATCTATCTTATTCTGATAGTAAAATTTTACGTTGAGCGCCAAAAGGAATGGGAAATTGCCCCACGTTTTTTAAAGAATTACATATTGAGAAATAAAACGGATTTTATGGTTATTTCATAGTAGTGAACACAAATTAAGAGTTTTATGGTTATTTCAAAGTAGTGAACACAAATTAAGAGCCTACCGAGCCTATCGTGCTGCCCTCAATCGTATTTTTTATTTCTAAATAATTAAACAACATTTCCAAAAACAAGAATGTCACATTGTAGTCCTGATTGGCTTTTTTATCGAAACATTACGGATTATTATGTTTTATGCTTGTAGCTATTATCGTTAAAACCGCTAAAAGTGGCCACTATTGGCGGTTTTAATGATAATAACTACAAACATTATAAACACAAATCCGCATTGACCCGATAAATTGAAAATCAGCAATGACTTACAATGTGACATTCTTGTTTTTTGGAAAAATATTTCCAAAAAACAAGAAAGTCTCATTAAGTTGTTTTGTCGTATTTAATAAGAAAATATAATAAATAAAAAAAAATACGATTGGGGGCAGCACCATACCATATAGGCTCGGTGCAGCCTTAATGTTTGATGTAAAAAAAAAATATTTAATCAACACGGGATGGTAAAAATAGATTTGACATTATATCTACCATTACGAGTATATTGATTGATATGTCGTGCGTGATATGCCGACCTTGCTACAATAACCAACCTTTTAATAATTGTATTGTAGCACGGTACTTAAAATATGTTCTAGGGTGCTATTTTTGATTTTCACATATTTATCCTAGTTAGTACTTAGTACTCGAAAATTTTACGAACATTTTCATCTCATACCAAGGTATCTTTACGACGAAGTTGTTAGTTCTCTCGGTAGAGAGTAGTTATATTCCTTGTGTTAGTTTGATCGGCGCTATAAGTAGGTACAGTACGACCAGGAAAATAATTACCCACGAAAATCTTCGTTTGCGCAGAGTCCCCCGACAAAACCCGAAGTCGTTTAGTAATCAAAGGCTGCAAAGTCGGATAGCAGCGAAAAGGGCGCGAAAACAAATTAGTCAATCGTGACAAGGAATTGAAGGTGGATTCTGATTGGTCAGTATAATTTCGCGCGCTATTAAAATTTGTCAACTGCTCAGGTACATCGGGGGAACTTATAAATCTGGTACTACTTTAGTTAAGTACGTTAGTAACTTATTATTAATCTGTGGTTAAGTATGATTATTGTCATTTACGCTACGTACGTTCAGTAGGTATGCCTAAACTATAAAATCCGTTAAATATTGAAATGTTTCATAATTCAAGCCATAGGATATATTAGGTATGAATAATATTTCAATAGCTAGTAATGTATCTTGTATGTTTATGACCCGCTGCTGGTACTAAAGGCCGTATCACACAAGCGATATCGCCGCGTTATCGCAGCGATATTTCTGAGATCAATAAGAGTGTCGCGGCGATAACGCTCAGGGCCTCTACCCGCACATTCGAACTTCGCAATTGCGTGAAAGTTTTCGTTCCAATGTCAACTCTATTACAATGAAGTGCGGACCGAAACAGTGGTGATGTATCGAACATCGAAAGTCCGGGTACAAGGCCAGAGCTCTTACAGACGAGCGACACTTTGCGGTCTTTGGGGTCGCGCTCATAGACTTTACGGTCGCCGTGGATCCCGTCGCGCGACCCTCTCCGACCGCAAAGTGTCGCAGTCAACGCCTTATGTGCTTGAAAATCACGGCGATTCAGTTGCGACGCATCGTTGTGGTGCCTTTGCGATGTCATTTACGCTCAAAAATTTTTAAGCACGGGTAGTCATGACCAGCGCCACTCCTAACCTTGTTTTGCAATATATTTTTGTCTGTCTGCTTACCTAGTTGCATGTTATCCCCTTCTAATAAAATTACCTTCCGGGAAAAACATGGAACGACAGGAAAGCTGTCTAAGCAACAATGCTGTTGCGCCGGGAACGTATATCAGAATAGTTCCGCATACGAACGAAGTCAAAAATCAACTGCTGATCAGATAACGCGGCCTAAGGGTTGAGAGACACATTTACTGATGGCAACCGAGACGGCCGCGCGCCGCGCGGGCCCATACGTAATTAACAGTATGGGAAGCCGTCCGCCGTCGGTAAATGTGTCTCTACTAGGGTTGCCAAGTCCTATTTGTTTTAAATCGGGGCAGAAGGTAAAACAAATCGGGATTTAGGGTTGTAGATCGGGACACACAAAAAACAATGTATTTTAAAATTAACTGCGTTTCGCGAAGAGCCTACATCTGAATTGAATCCTACATACTTAATAAAAGACAGACAGCATTATGTGCAAAGTACTTTAAACTTAGTATTTGGAGCGGGTTTGATGAACGAGTAATTTTTCATCCAAACATCAAGGAAAGAACACATTCTTCTTTGTTTCTTCTTCTATTTTGAGCGCATCGTCGCACTCGATATTGTGATGTGATGCGTAATTTATTTATTTTTTCTAATAATAATGGTTTTTAATAAATTCATTGATTTATCGGGACATTTAGTGTCCCGATCAGGTCCAAATCGGGACGCGTCCCCAGACCCTGAAAATCGGGACGTCCCGCGCAAATCGGAACACCAGGCAACTCTAGTATCTACCCTCAATCGCACTACAGAAAATACAAAAATTAAACTGGATACAGTTGGACTGTTGTCAACAACTTCCCTATTCCCTTAAGATAGGTTATCTGACAGATTGTTTGACATATCTTTCATACAAAATATGTCATACGATCTGTCTGATAAATTAAGAACTTATCTAGAAGTGGTGAAATAGGCCCTTAATATCCTTGAAAAGAATCAACCAACTCTACAATACACTTCTTCATACGATACGGTGGCTGACTGTAAATATTTATAGCTCACCGTTAGATTGTTAGCGCTTTTTGTACCTAATGTTACGTAGAGACTAGGTACTGGGGTACCCGTTCATGCGTGCTAACAGCTACTGCACGGCTGCGCGTGCGCAGACAGAGCTCTTTGTAGCGCAGATGATTCCGTTTATGACGTCGTCGGTGCAATGGAATTTCTTCGCTTCACATACTTAGACTTACGTCTGTATCGAATTCCTTCCGGGTCGTCAGGATCTTTGTTACAACTTCAAACTGTCTTTTCAAGGGACTTCGCAGACAAAGGTCAAGCGGGTTGCATACCATTGAATTCTATAATAAAGACCAGCCAAGAGTGTGTCGGAAACGCCCATGATATGGTTCTGTAGCTACTGTAGTGACGATTTTAATGCTCATTTGCTGACACTGATAGCGCTACAGCATCCGTTTACTGCAGTATCTTAAAAGTTTGAGGGGAAAGAGTGAATTTGTGGAATATTTTGTATTTCAGGAAGAATGTCATAAATGGGACACCAAGCGGCATTGATTTGTTAATAAAAGACGGTTACATTGGTGTTAAAAAATTTAGAATGTAGTTTGAATTGCGTTGCATGATATAAAAAAGCCAATGCCTAAAATTGGCGCCTTTTTTCACTTCGCCAATTTTTTTTGCGCGGCCGTCAATCAAACTACTATCAGTTTAAAATAACAATGTGCATGACCTCGCCTGCAAATGTGACGTCACTCAATAGCACGAACTTCACTCGGGTCATTCAAATGATTATTTCCTTTACATAGAGTCTATATTCCTTTACAACCGAGTGAAGTTATCGAACGGCCCTTCAAAGTCATGCACATTGTTATTTTAAACTGATAGTACAATAGTATAGTTCAGAATAAAGTTACAAACAAAACTTGTTATTACAAATATCTCGAAACTCAGTCCGAACTGAGATATAAAGGCTGGAAGTAAACGAAACTGATATATTGTCAACTTCAAACCTTTATATCACCGTGCGGACTGAGTTTCGAGATATGCATGTTAACAAGTTTTGTTTGTTACTCTATTTTGAAATAAAATATTCAAGTTTGGTTGCTGGCCGCGCCAAAAACAACGGCGAAAAATAAGGCGCCAACCTTCCATACAAAACCCGCATTGTCTTTTTCTTAAAACCAGGTCTTATATTTTGTGCCAGTGGTTGCAATAAATTAGAGTTATTGGTTTTTCTTTTATGCATACGTTTCGTTACGTTAATCGATTGACCGCTCACGCTTTGCTAATGTTTAATTAGCAAAAAAATGACCCTATTACGGTTAACCATTCATTCGTTCGACATTCCGTTCATAGCTAGATATAGACGCGATGTTTAGAACAAGTAGTTTTAAAAACGTGTAGTTTCTATGGAAAATGTAGGATAATTATGTCTGAACCGCTAGTCAATTAGAAGATCGTTAAGCCTGAATGGTAGGTACATAATAAATGTACGTAGATTGTGTATAGTATCTAGTGTAGTAAAACCAAGGTTTTCAACAGATACTTGCAGTCCACACCACAACTTTAGAACGCCTTGAACCAGATGGTCCAAGAGCCCCTAACGATTTGACCTTCGTCTAAACTATTATAAAACTGTAACAGAAGTTTGTCTGTACATTGAAGATATTTACAAAAAAAAGATTACGATATGGTTTTTAGGTGCCCCTGATTCCAAATCACAAATTTTTGGACTTTTTGTCTGTCTGTTTGTTTGTTTGTTTGGGTGTTTGTTTGTTCGAGTATCACGCAAAAACTACTGAACCGATTTTGATGAAACTTTTTTTGTTTGATAGCTTATCATCTGACTTAAAATCTGGTATATAATTTATGCGGACGAAGTCGCGGGTAAAAGCTCGTTATTTTATAAAAGCTGAAAGTTTCTCAGCGCATGGTCCTAACACAAGTAGGCATGTTACTGTTAGAAGATGTTTCCTCAGTAGCCCGACAGTTTTGATACTTCCAACCCAACAATTTTAACCTGCTACCGGCCAAAGCAACCATGATTCAAACTTCATAGTTGCCCATCATTCCTACCTGTTTTGCGAGTATGCGCTGAGAAACTTTCAGCTTTTATAAAATAACCAAGGTCTGATTGTCACGGACTCTTAATCTATTAGAATCAACGGTAGCAAACATGCATAACACTAGACGATATATGTGCAGGTTCTTCTTAATATTTCAATTCAATCAATTTATTTCAAAAGAAATTATCAGACCATCAAACTGAACAACTTTCTCAATGGGACCAACATCGAAATCGCAAAAAAATATCAGCTGTTTCCAACATTTGAGTCGAGCCGGTAGGTACTGCAGTTTTATATGGAACAGCTGTTTTTAGGGTTCCGTACCTCAGATAAAAAAGAAACCCTTATAGTTATTTCGTGATTTCAATGTCGGTCCCATACCTAGGTACATTAAATTATTATGGTCCCATAGAGAAAATTTAGTTTGATGGTCTGATCATTCTCTTAAAAACCGTCAGCACATTAAGAAGGACCCTATATATTTTTTTCTCTACTCTTTTATTACCCATCTTGTTCTATTCCACTGCTTCGGCCTTTCCGGATGCATTGGCGAGAGACTGGGTTCAGAACAATTTCGATTGAAACTGCTGTAGATGTGCATTTTTACTTTCGAGCTAGCGAAGCGTGCGGTCTTGTTCCACACACATACATCCATATTGCGCTTTCTTATCTTATAACACAACTATAGATAGACACAGAGCACCATACCACAGCCCGGACACTGCATACTAAAATTTGAAATTGACAAGATGACGTCAGCACAAACAAAGCCAACGAAATTGAAGCTTAAGGCTACTCCTCCCATCTGCAAGGCTCTCTTTCTTACAAGCAAACTTTTGCAATTAGCCGTCCCGCTTCAATTGCGCGGCTCCGGTCAGAATTTTCCGTTTTCTTTGAAAACCTGTGATTTTATATGAATTTTCAAAAAATAAGAAAACCACATCATTTTATATTGTATTGTGAAGAATATTGTAAATTTTCATATTCTTCTGATCAACAATCTAAGAGTAAAACGGTTACAACTGGAAAAAAAGAGGTGACTTTGGAGTCGTTTTTCTTCAGTTTTAATAATTAAAATAGATTTTGAGAAAAACCACATCACTTCTCATATCCTGTAGATTGTTCAGTTTTGTTTTCTGTTTAAAAAGTGCCATAGTTAATGTATAAAATGGTTACAAAGTTACTCAAAACCGGGCGGACGCCCCTTCGTAGAACCAGAGCGCGGTAACCAGAGGGCGATAGAGGGGGTGAGGTAAAAAGTTGGTGGGAGGAAGGGAGTGTCCTTACTGTATCTAGTAATAGATACTCTTTCTTATACTGTGACCATACTATCTGGATTCAAGCAAACAAAACTTGTATGCACAATACAAATGCACAATTTTATCTAGCGCATCATAAGAATGTGTATATTCCCGTGAAGTTCTACTTAACCCAGTTTCTTGGTAGAGGTAGCTTGTAATCTATTCATTATATAATCCTAGAATTACAGACAACCTCGTTTCCAAAGATATTTTTTGGTCTTAGCTGCGCTCATAAAAAAAAATCTTTGCTCGATCCTTTCTTCTTCTTGTGTTGCCGTCTCCTGTCGGAGGTTATCTATCATTACGGTTATTCGGACAGTTCGAACCCTTTAGACTGCAGCCGTGCTGCAGCCTTGAATTATTCGATCGACAGCTTGATCCTTATGGCAATACAAGAAGTATATGATCCGGTTAAAACGTAGCTATAAATAAAACTTGTCGTCTTCCAGCTATGCGGTCTGGCGAAGCAGCTGGACATGACGGAGCGACAGGTGGAGCGCTGGTGGCGCCTCCGCCGCAGCCAGGACAAGCCCTCCACCCTCACCAAGTTCTGCGAGAACGCGTGGAAGTTCACCTTCTATCTCACCAACTTCTCTTTTGGAATGTTTGTTCTATGGGATAAGGATTGGCTTTGGGACATCGATTATTGTTATATTGGATATCCTCATCAGGTTAGTAAGATTATTCAGCACTGTTATTAAAATCCGATCATAAAGGGGGAGAGCTATGCTGGGTGTTTCTATGAGAGACACATCAGGAATGAGGTGATAGGCCAGAGAACTAAAGTAAGTAAATAAGTTGAATTGGTAATGGGCTGGTCATATCTGCCGAAGAACTGCCGGACAATCTGAGGGGAATCAGAGTTCTAGATTTGAGACCACGAAATGTCAGGCGGAGTGTGGGAGCCCTGCCTGTGGCGACTGGATGAGGAAGGCTGAGGATAGAGGTTCGTGGCGCGTCTTAGGAGAGGCCTATGTTCAGCAGTGGACGATGGTAGGATAAAGATGATGATGATATAATATGGAGTTTTTCCTTGGTCACTGTCTTTGGTGGGATGGTGGGCAACTGCCCACCATGACTTGACTTGACATGACCGTGATTTTCAGCTTTTTCTATAGAAAAGGCTGAAAGTCACCCAAAGGACAATGGAGAGGGCTATGCTTGGAGTCTCCCTGCGAGATCGAATCGGAAATGAAGAGATTCGCAGAAGAAGAACGCAGAAGAACCAGAGTAGCCGACAGCGCAAAGAAACTAAATTGCAATGGGCGGGGCACATTGCTCGCAAATTGCCCCTATTGGTACATATTTAATCCGTAATATGGATGATTGCATGCCCCAAATGCATACCAACTTACAGAAACAAATGTTGATGATTGTCTTCACTTCTAACGATACTGTTAAAACTTTTCCAGGGTCTAACAAACGACGTGTGGTGGTACTACATGATATCGTCGGCGTTCTACTGGTCGCTCACCATCTCGCAGTTCTGGGATGTGAAGCGCAAGGACTTCTGGCAGATGTTCGTGCACCACATCGCCACCATCGCGCTGCTCTCCTTCAGCTGGGTCTGCAATCTGCACAGGATCGGCACTATAGTGCTCTTATTGCACGACTGCGCCGATATTTTGTTAGAGGTGTGTGCAAAAAACCTTGTGTTCATATTTATTTTGCTAGCACACTCACTTGCTGCCTCCAATGAGGGGTTTTCATTTTTTTTTTAAATATTCGAGGACACGGGATGGTCGCCATTACAATCTTAAAAATTTACCTGACTGATCGATAGTATTCCATGTTTTTCTCTATTCCCAAATTTATGCAATTTTTTCATTCATAACAAGTATTATGATGGTATCATGGTAACACTGTGAAAGATTGAATTGATCGATTTTTTGTGCAGTCATTCATTATGTACAGTAAAACAAACTAACATTTTCGGCCTTATTGCGTATTGGTAGGCAAAAGTTTATCCCTCGGCAACACGATGACCATAGACAAGCCCTTTTTTACCTTCATTTCGAATTTGATGAGAGATTTTTTTTACTATAGTCGTGGAAAATTGTTCTTGGAACATTATTTAAGTCAAAAGACAGCTAGACAGGTCACTCTAATTTTTCCACAACGATCGTTTTATTTCACAGATTTTTGTCTGTTTGTTTATTTGAGCATCACGCTAACCGATTGAACCGATTGTGATGAAACTATATCTGTTTAATATCTCGTTACGATGACGGGAGTAAATCTACCAACTGGTTATTTTTTTTTAACCTATCTGTTTTTAGGTATTATCATTTCACTTTTTGTTTTGTTTCCCTGCGACCAAATATAGGATAGACGTACAGTCTTATACAAAACCACACCGAATCTGCGGCGCCGCGTCAATTCATACTTATTCAGGTATATACCTCGTCAGCCTTTCATTTTAACATAGACCTTAATGCGCAGTGATAACGTCGAAAGCCAGTTGTTTCACTTTTTACTTATTAAAAAATATTCATTTTGAAATGACCTTTACGGTTAAAGTAATAAAGTACAAAATCGTCACAAAGGATATGCGTGTAACGTCATTTTGGAACTGGTTACCAAACCGTGCACACGCAGGAGTGAGACGTGCTCATTTTATTTGACGTGCGTTAGAATAGTAAGGCGATATATAGCCAATGGCGGCAAAATGGCAGTGCGCCGCCGTAATCCGTGCCGCCGCGCCTTGCAGTGTGACCAGATTCTGTATTTTAATACTTTTTTGGTATATTTTATCAACTTTTCTGAGCATCAGTATTTTTGTAGATGTAGTGGCGGAAGTCAGTATTTTTGGGTATATTTTGCATAAAAAGTTATAGCAGCACCGTAGCGATCGTCCTCGTGAACATTTTCAGGGAATTTCCCGGATTTAGTCCACATTTTCATTCTGGAGCAAAGATCAGTAAGTAACAGATAGGACATGGTACGCGGCCGCCGTAGTAGAATTGCAAATAGTATCGAATCATTGCATTCGCATTGCATCGTGCGTTTTCTGTTCTGCACTTGACTTAATCTTTGAGGTTTTTCTTTCGATAATTCAGGAATTTCCCCAAATTTATAGTACCTACGTTTTTGTCATTTTAATCCTCCGAACCGAATATAATGTTAAAATATCCATTCTAACATTTATTGTGATGTTAAATGAATAAAACTTGATTTGAAAATCAGTATTGTTATTGGTATATTTTCCCTGTGCAAGTTGGTATATTTCAGTATTTTTTGAGGTGCCTCGGCATGCATGCATGCATATGCTCACGACTATATTCCCCGATGGTAGTCAGAGATATTCTGAAACTTCAGAACATCCACGTTTCACTAGTAGTACCGAAACCCTGTACAGTGCGACAGGGAGTGAGCCCGTCGCCACTTGTATCGGACAGCAGGTACAATAAATGCATCGAAATTGAAGCATGCAGGTTTCCTCATGATGTTTTCCTCGGTGGCTCGGTATTTTCGTAAAATTGTATCTGGTCACACTGGCGCCATGTGCTTGTCACTGTGGCTTGGAACATGGATTATAGGAGGTGTGGAGTCGCTGAGATTTTTTTTTTTTAGTTTGTAATAAACTAATAATACGTGATAAAATTACAATTTCATTAAACAAATCTCATCAGAAGAGCGATTCTTTGTGATAAGATTTTATGTAAAGAAAAAAATATTGGATGACACTGAATGCATCTTTAGCCCTATTCCCTATAAAACCGGCCTTGTATTTCTTGGGGTGAAGAATTATGGTGCTTCCCTGATTAGGTACCTACCTTTGTTTTGTACTTATTATGCAATTGATTAGGGTGAATAGTAAACTTGAAGTAATATTGCTTTGACTCTCAAATATAAAAGGAACGGTTGTAGGCTGCGATCAAATACAGGGTAGATAAACAGTAGGGCTAGCATTCCACGCACGACAAAGCGACAAAACGAGAAAACCATCATGCGCGCTCGCTTAAACCAAACCCAATCTGCGGCGCGCCGCGTCAATTCTTACTTATACAGATATAAATACATATTTTCAACTTCAACATTAATTTATTAGAGTTAAGTTTCATTTTGCGGAAAACAATAATGATCGAAACATTTAATCAAATAAGTCATTAAAATGTAACACATTAAAAAGAAAAAAAAAAAAAAAAAAAGTAATGACGACTCCTTCGACCTTGTTCTAAGGCATTATCCTCGGTTCTTTTTCACTATACTCGCGCAGGCGAGAGTGAAAGGGATAGTTGCGTGCTTGCCGCGAGGTTGTAAATGAACAAAAATATTGGAAAAAATGCGATTAAATGCCATGATATATAAAAAATATTGAAGATAATGTGATTACAAAGCGATACTTACTGAAAGTATGACACTCCATCTTGTTTTTTTGCACTTTTCGTGAGTTGTTTTTGCAAGCACGGTCGATTAGCGACTGAGAGCGATACAAGCCACGCTGCCAGATTGTGCATTGCTTTGATGGTGCCATTTTTCGAGCGGCGTTTCAAAATCTACCTACTATACTTGATCGAAGTTGTTTCCTTTTTAGTATTTGTTAACTTGATCTACCATTTGTAATAGTTATAGAAGAGCGGAATATCCCCACACAACTCACAAGCAAATTTTTTGCTAATAAAAAGGAGTTTCCATAACCTGATTTGTATTGTAGATTAATTAAAAGGTACTGAAATAAACTTACTTGACTTTTAATTTTTTTTATTTTTATTTATTTGTAATAAATGCATGTTTTTGTTGTGATCTCGCAGGCAGCCAAGGCGTCGAAGTACGCAAACTACCAGCGGCTATGCGACTGTATATTCGCTGTGTTCACTGTGCTCTGGATCTCGACGCGGCTGGGCATCTACCCCTTCTATATCATTTGGAGGTGAGTGTCCCTCACTCAGATTTATTAGAAAATTTTATTCAGGGTTCAAATTAATATGCTGACGGTTTTTTAAGGGGATAATTAGACCATCAAACTGAAATAATTTCTCTATGAGATAGGATGATTTCATGACAAATCAAAAAAAAATTGGCCTAAAAAACATCATGTGAATTGTATCGATCATAGAAAAAGGACTGTTAATAGTTTATTTCATAGAAAAAAATTACAACACCTTCCCAAGAATGTGTCTAAGTTGTTTATTTGTATGAGGGTTGGGGGTAATTTTCAGAAAATAATCAGGGCCGTAGCTTGAACTGAATTTAAGGTAGCGCATGGAAAAGGAAAAGACTATAGTTATTGGGACTTGAAAATTAATTTAATTTAATAAATTAAGGTATTACATTTTCAGGACCCTTGTCCCTGCCTTGCACACCATGTAAAAATGTGAGCGAGCGGAGCGAGCTAGAAAATTTTCATAATACTTGATTAAAAACAGTGGTATTACATAATAATTATGAATACCTAAGGTTTTTTAACAGTCTGCACGCTCTCGGGCCGCATCAGGAAGCTGTTCCTAAAATTGGATCGGGCCGCAAGAATGTGCAGTGTGGGCCGCATGTTTGACATGCCTGATGTACAACATATTACTCAAATGAAACAGATTTATCGACAAACCAAAAAAGCAGGGCCTCTACCCGCACATTTGAACTTCGCAATTGCGTGAACATTTTCGTTCCAATGTCAACTCTATTACAATGAAGTGCGGACCGAAACAGTGGCGATATAGCGAACATCGAAAGTGCGGGTACAGGACCAGAATTTTCTCGAGGATATCCTCGACGGATGTTCTGTAAAGATTTTTAGCAAGCCATTCTAACCTATATTGGTATACGATTACAGCACATCGATCCGTGCGCCGATGATCTTGCCGATGTTCCCGGCGTACTACATATTCAACTCGCTGCTGTGCCTGCTGCTCGCGTTACACATGGTTTGGACGTGGCTTATACTGCAGGTCGTTTATAAGACTATCAGGGCGGGGCGGGTAAGTCAAGAAAATACGTTAAATTAATTACTTACTACAAGGTGAAATTGATATCATTGGCACCCTTTTAAACTAAGAGTCTACCCATCAAACTGAACAACTTTTACTATGGGACCAAACCGATCGGAGCAAAAAAAAATCAGCTGTGGCATACATTTGAGTCGAGTAGGCTTTGCAGTTTAGTATGGGACAGCTGATTTTTTAGTTGCTCCGATCGGTTTGCTCCCATAGTAAAAGTTGTTCAGTTTGATGGGTAGACTCTTAGTTTAAAAGAAGGTTAATTATATCAATTTCACCCAGTATAAGAACTATTTAATTAATTACTATAAGAACTAGTTAATTAATTACTGTAAACTATTGGAATTCGGCGTCTAGTTCTTATAGTAATTAATTAAAACTAGTTCTGTTTTAATTAATTACTATCAGAACTAGAAGTCGAATTCCAAATGACATCCAACAAGCAAATTGGACGAATATAAACAATAAAAGGAAAACACACAGACATAGCCAAAGTTTTTCTATCATTATTCTTGAAATCTAAACTATTATAAAACTGTAACAGAAGTGTGTCTGTACTTACATTGAAGATATTTACAAAAAAAAGATTACGATGTGGTTTTTAGATGTCGTCGGATGATTCCAAATCACATATTTTTTTATTTTTTGTCTGTCGTTTGTTTGTTTGTTTGTGTGTTTGTTTGTTCGGGCATCACGCAAAAACTACTGAACCGATTTTGATGAAACTTTTTTTGTTTGATAGCTTATGATCTGACTTAAAATCTGGTATATAATTTATGCGGACAAAGTCGCGGGTACATGCTCGTAATTATTAAAATCAGTTTACTTTTAAAGGAGAAAGTAATAGTGGATTAATAGGGACACACGTTAGAAGTGCAAAGTAGGCGTGGAACGCGTGGTGTCACAAGGTTATACAATGATTTGCATAACACCATAAAGCGTGCGGCGTGGTGCGAGCGAGACGGCATAAGTAGTTGTAGCAGCGTGAGTGGAAAGACAAGTGGCGATAGTCGTCATCGAAGTAACAGTGCTACTTTGCATTTCTAACCCCTCTTATAATGTTCAGTGGATAGATGAAAGTATTAATATTAAAGAATACAAATATAAATTGCAGCTGGAAGGAGATATAAGGAGTTCGAGCTCGGAGTGGAGCGATAGTTCTCACTCCAACCACAGCTCTCCCACTCACCTCAATAATAAGAAGTAAGTCCCTTTTCATATTTATACAGTATGTAAGGAAAGTATCATTAATCTTTAAACCACATAATCTACCCATCAAACTGAACAACTTTTACTATGGGAGTAAACCTGTCAGCGTAAAAAAAGTCAGCTGTTCCATACTAAACTGCAATACCTACACGACTCGTATGGAAAATGTGTTTTTTTTGACATGTTTGCTCCCATATTAAAAGTTGTTCAGTTTGGTATGGGTAGAGTATGTGGTTTATTTAAAGGTTAATTATACTTTTCCTAACAACCTGTATATTTGAAGTAACCTGCAAAAATTAAGCTACCGGTACCATCTACAATCTGCACTAAAATCTTTAATGTTTAAAGGTAGGATGTAGGATTTCTTAGTAAATATTTTAATGGGTTCAGAAAACTTTTGGACCGTTCTATCTAATATAATATAACCGATCGGGGATTTTGAAAATTTTAATACAGTTAAGGTCCGTATCACACAAGCTATTTTTGAGCGTAGGCGTTGAAAGAACGATATCGTAGCGATTTCGGCTCGATATTTCTGAGATCAATGCGCGGCGATAACGCTCAGTCAACGCCTGTGCTTAATTATCGCGGCGATTCAGTTGCGATATCACGGCGGCGACGGCAATACGACATCGGTATGGTGCCAATGCTCAAAAATCGCTTATATCATGTGATAGGTCTCTAAAAAAAACTTGGACCAATTTTTCTGTCTTGCACGCCTTTTGTATATACAATAATATTTTTCCAAAGAACTAAAGTGTGACCAGAAACATGATGTTAAGGAATACAAATGCTTTTCAAATACAGGGTGTAACAAAACACCCTAGTAATACTCAAGGGGGTGCTTCAGACCATCAAACTGAACAACTTTCACTATGGAGCCACGTTTTGTATGGGACAGCTGATTTTTTTTTCGCTATTTCGAAGTTGGCTCCATAGTGAAAGTTGTCCAGTTTGATGGTCTGAAGCACCTCCTTGAGTATTACTAGGGTGTTTTTTACACCGTGTATAAGTGTTGTTGCACCGTTATAGTCTACATTGATGTATTTCTCCTTGCAGGGACACGTAGGGGCCGGCTGGCCGACCCTTTACCTCCTCACCTCACTAACACAAACATATTCTACGGTTGTATTTTATTATAGACTTTAAGATGACATGCCTTAGGATCTACATTTTATTCTCACCAATGTCGGTGCAAATTGAACAATTTTTAACTTTATTGCAATACGCATAAGAACTACCTCTGTAGTCTGTTTTATAGCTATTGATATCACGCTGGCGTCACAATAATATAGATTAATTATTATAAAGAGAGGTGTCCTTTGTGACTGATATAAAAGACCAGGCTAAACCCCTTGATCTAGAAGGGATTTTCCCCTAAAATTCACCCCTAATAGACCGAGATCTGACCCTAAAATTACCTATTTCTTCTTTGACCGAAATGTGATTCTAGTGCATGTTTACAGAAGGGTTAATTTAACGCCGCCAAGTTCCCTAGAAAAATCTTGCCGCAAGTACCTTTTGAACGAACCTGGCAACCTTAGAGTTGCTGCCATCAGTCTCCTTCCGATGGCTCCTCATTTACTTCCCAAACAGATAGGTGGAAAAATTTATACCAAAAATTATAATCGAAAAGGTACTTGCGGCAGGATTTTTCTAGGCAACTTGGCGGCGTTAAATTAACCCCTGTGTAAACATACACTAGAATCACATTCCGTTAAAAAAGAAATAGGTGCATAATTTTACGGTCGGATCTCGGACTATAATGGGGTACAAAATGGGGTTTAGTGGGTCACTAATAAGTACAGCACGAATAGTTCATATATCACTAATAGTACATAATTATAATAAGAATTACTATTTAATTATATTCCGAACTAAGACAGATGCGATACACGAACTAAGGATCGAATCAAATCCATCCATTTAGATATATTTTATATTTACAAACGGACGCGTACGATTGACGCACACATTGACGCCGTGTCGTGTGGTTTTTAGTGTTCCGTACCAAAATTGGCAAAACAGAACACTTATAGAATCAGCTCGGTGTCTGTCCGTCCGTCTGTCACAGGCATTTTTCTCAGAGACCGTAAGACATAAGCTGAAAGATAGCGGCACAGATATAGCAATTTCTGGTCCAATATCATACATTTCGGAGAGTGTGCGACGGAATTACACGATTTAATACCTCCGTCTCCCTTTTGTCTGCGGGGGACGAGACGCAGGCTGGGTTTCCACCCTTATGTCGTTGACCTACCAGCAATTCGCACGAAGAAGTTTGCTTCTTCTTTTATAATGCGCACGGCTAAGGAGTGGAACGCACTGCCTGCGGACCTGTTCCCTGAGCAATACAACCTGGGCCTCTTCAAGGCAAGAGTGAATAGGCATCTTTCTAGGTAAGCATGCTACATCTTCGGCCTCATCATCACTCAACATCAGGTGAGATTGGGGTCAAATGTTTACCTATCGAACATAAAAAAAAAAAAAAATGAAGTAAAAAAAAGCGTAATTTTTATATTGGGGGAAGTACAATTTGGGCAGGAAGAAAGAGTAAGTAAATAAATAAAATAAAAATTATATCCTATGGTGTCCCCACACAATCACAAAAATATCAATTGAAAGCTTAGGAAAATACGAGTCTAAAAATATATTTCTTAATAAAACTTTGTTTAACAACATTTTCAATTAAATCCTAAAAATTGCTGTCCCCACCTCTATTTCAACATACGGCCGTATAGGATCTGAAAAAAATCAAGAACATCAGAAATAACGTGCAGATGGCGGGAAAATGATCAAGGTGCCTCTAAGTTGGATAGTTTTTTTTCTATACCTAAAAACTATCAACAGTGTAAAATGATCTTCAGTTACTATGTGACCACATACTAAGTAAGTGTCAATTCATAGTGGTTTTATCAATGACCCATGTTAAACAACGAGTAGTATGGAACACTAATTGCCCGAGTCCCGACTCGTACTTGGCCGGTTTTTCCTTGGGAGTTTCCTTGAATATGTTTGAGATTCGAGAAGGCGCGTGCATAGAAGGTAGGCAGAAAGACAGTGAAACTCTAATAATTTCTAAACTAAAAGCATTTTGTTTACTCAATGACTTTTAATTGGTTTAATTACCTGTATTTAAACTAATCAAAGTCATTTAGTGAATTAAATGCCTTTAGTATAGAAATTATTAGGCTTTCACTGTGTTTTGCCTGCCCGCAGTGCAGACACCGAATAATAATTATGTTATGTTATGTTATGTTAATAATTTCTAAACTAAAAGCAATTTGTTTACCAAATGACTTTGATTTGTTTAAATACAGGTAATTAAACCAATTAAAAGTAATTGAGAAAACAAAATGCTTGTAGTTTAGAAACTATTAATGTTTCTCTGCTTTTTGCCTACCTTCAATGCACGCGCCTGGAATTGAGTAATCTTTAATTTCAGAAACGGCTAGAAGGAAATCTGTTGCTTTTGTACTTATAATATGAAAGTTTTTAATGTTTTAAAAACAAATATCAAACTATGCCTTGTCTAGAGCAATTATCTTTAAAAAAGGTAGCCTTTCTGAACTGCCATTCTAAAATAGAATCGAAATTTAATGCCATAGGGGCTAATATACAAAATATTGTATAAGAATTTTATTATAATTATAAAAGATGAACCAAAATATTTACCAAAAGATTATATTTTATGAATACCACCATATGTTTTCCTATTAGTTACTTACGTTATATACTTACTAAGATTGTTTCGAAAATACTTACCTCATACTTAACCTATTTTTAAGGTAGAAATTGGATATAATTCTAAATTTATATCATTCTGAAGTCGAATATGTGATATATATATGCTTATAATACGCTGCGATATCATCTCGCTAACAGTAGCAACGAATTTTAGTATTAAACTTTACATTGACACACAACAATACCTACAAAGAAGGCTTAAAAATTAAATACACATTTAAAAAATCTTGCGCTAATTGTATTGTGATCAAATAAAGGTCAGTTATAATTAGAATATAATACAGATTTTATTCGACAACCATAAATTTGTGGTTGGTCACAAAGAAAAGAAAGAAAGAGAATCTAAGAGTAAAGAAAGAGTATCTATTACGATATATTATGGTAGTAGTACCTATAAAGAGAAGTGTACTTTTTGCAACCATCAGCAGCAAGGCTGATTCAGTGTTAATGGGGTGTAGAGTATCTCTGTGATGGGGATGGACCAGGTCTGCCTGCATAACTCCAGTCGGTTTAGGAGTTACTGATGATTAAAGGTCTGTAAAAAATTAACGTTCAGCTGCACGGCTGATCGTATAATATTGTTGTAGTATACACTGTAGCTATGTGAACAGGACAAAAACTGTCAAGTTCTGTCAGTCGGTTTAGAAGATACAGCCAGTCAAAGTTCCGACCTTTGAACGGTTGTATCTCCTAAACCGAATGATGAACCATGCCAGTTCTTGTACTGTTCACATAGCTACAGTGCATACTACAACAATAACACACGATCAGCCGTGTAGCTGATCGTAAATTTTTTACAGACCTTTAATCATCAGTAACTCCTAAACCGACTGGAGTAATGCAGGCAGACCTGGTCCATCCCCATCACAAAGAAGCTTGACACCCCATAAACACTGAATCAGTCTTGCTGCTGATGGTTGCAAAAAGTACACTTCTCTTTACACTTATCTCTTGGAATATAGTGTAAATTTCATTAGCGTTATTATAATAGAGGCAAAAAATACACTAATTAAATTTTGGACTGTATGCTAGTGATTTCAACGTTCAATATGATATTTCAAAGGTATGATAATAAATTTTAAAACACGCTGCGCGAAGCACAGCTTAGCCTTATAACTTTTAGAAAAGACATGCATAGCATTGCATGCATAATGGAATTTCTGTCATAGAATAATTTTTTGTTTCAAAAATTTACACAGTATTTAGTAGTTATGAAACACACAATACAATACTCTACATATCGCAATTATTAGGGAGTTAATGGTATAATTATGAAAGCGTCTTCCGCCTTTTCGATTCTAGATGAAACGGAACGATATAGGGTGATGAAATTTTGGTCCCATAGAATACAGTTGTTTAGTTTGATGGTCTAATCAAGATCAACCCTTTTATAAAACCGTCAGCATATTAAGAAGAACCCTGTATAAGCGTAATGTGAACCGTGGTATAACTGCAAGATAAAAACTAGTTGTTAGTTTTCTGTTGAAAACTATTGTACCAAACTAACTATTCTAACCTTTGATTAAATTAAAATAGCGGAAGATAGGTGACGTTCTTGCATTACGCACTCGAAAAATGGACCTGCTTTTCATGTACTTACGAGTGAAAAAAAATGCCGTGTGATTTGTTTTTTCTTTTTGAATTAGTTGTAAAACGAGTTTTGAGCACGCGAAGGCTTTATCCCGCCTAAAATCTAAAAAGTATCTCAATCACGCAATGTCGCTGTAAGTTAATTAGGCGACGGGGCCTAATTTATGCGGTCCATTCTATTTTCTATTCTGACTCTGATTTCATCCCCTATTTCGTGTCTTGTCGTCGAATAAAAACGGCCAATATGAAAGAAACTATACAACGTACGCGGCGATACTTCAAACTATACATAGCCAGCATAAGCTGGCCTCGCTATATTATACGTGATTCAACATATGCGTGGCCAGCTTATTTTGGTTATTTTATAGCTTGACGTGTAGCCGTGTACATACTACAGAATTAATCAGAAAGAAGAAACTAAGTACTGGACAGAGTTTAGCAAGTTACTGCTAGTGAAATGTGGATATTCGGATCTGAATATCTCTGATTAGTTTTTACCCCTTGTATAAAAAAAGACATCATCCGATTTGGTTCAAAATGTGAAATTATGCGATATTCTGTTAGGACTTGGCCGTCTTAGAATTTATTATTATGGCACCAAAGCTGTTGGGCTATTTTCCTTGGTTTTATTAATGCTTGAGAAATCTGCCTTTTGCTATATATTTTTGATGTAAAAAAACTTACAGCTACAGCTTTCATGCCATAATAAATAAATGCTTAGACTGACAAGTTCTAACAGAATATAGTATTAGTTTTTTTTGGCCGGCACTTTCACATTTGTATCAAAATGTATGAAACGCGAAAGACGTCTTTTGCGAAGTGTTTTTTTCAAAATTGACATAAAATTAAAACAAGAATGAAATGTACAAATAAATAGTGGCCTTATCACACACATAGACATTTTATATACTTATTATCTTAGATCAGGTAAAGTATTCTAAAGTAGTTTTTTCTTTCTGGTAAATTTAATACTGTTAAACGTTGTAAAGTATTTAACTTAGCATAATATTGTCTTAAATAATAGTGCCTAAGTGTTCGACACTATAAAACGGCTTATGCTTCAAAAGTGTTAAGGCTTAATTTTAAATGTTATATTAATTATTGTGAATGAAGACATTCGCATGTGTTCTTCGATATGGTGAATCTTACTTAATTGTGATGTAAATAAGGTCCTATTTTGTTAGTTAAGTAATTTTAAAGAGACTGCATTGAATTGTCAAAGCCTAATAAGAGTTACTTTGGCTGTGAACACTGAGTTAGATGTAAACTAGAGATAGCATGAAAAACAAAAGTCATGCTGTATGTGCGGCAGCCGGTGAGGGGAACGGGGGGCGGCACATTCTACAGGGTCCTTCTTAATATGCTGACACCTTTTTAAGGGGATGACCAGACCATCAAACTGAACAACTTTCTCTATGAAACCAACATCGAAATCGCGAAAAAAAATCGTCTGTCCCATACATTTGCCTTGAGTAGGTTTGCAGTTTTGTATGGAAGAGCTGTTTTTTCGTGATTTCGATGTTGGTGCCATAGAGAAAGTTGCTCAGTTTGATGGTCTGGTCATCCCCTTAAAAAAGTGTCTGCATATTAAGGAGGACCCGCATATATCACCGCAATAGAATGGGATGTCATGAACCGCGATGTTCGCTCTATACATTTTATCTCAGTGGCTGTGAATGATTTAAACCCATCCTAAATTACACATGGACATAAAAATATAGGGACAAAACATTCCTTTCGTGACCTAGACAAACATTGAACTATACAGGGTGTAAGTGACAGCCTAGCTAATACTGAAACGGTGAACTCAGACCATCAAACTGAACAACTTTCACTATGGAGCCCCTATGTCACTTACACGCTAGGTGCTTACCTAAATAAAATAGGATCTTACTGACGTCACCATTAATTATTATGCATATCATTATAATAACAATATGTACCTACGTTATTGCACACTTAAGTATTTTATATTTGAAAAAGTTCACCCAAAGATGTTTAATATAGTTTTAAGAGTTATATTTTATTTGTGAAAGTATATGAGATTCCTTTGTTTTATATGTTTAAATGTTTTACTATGTTATACAGGGTGAAATTGATATCATTGGCATCCTTTTGAACTAAGAGTCTACCCATCAAACTGAACAACTTTTACTATGGGAGCAAACCGATCGGAGCAACTAAAATATCTGCTGTTCCATAATACTAAACTGTAATGCCTACTCGACTCAAATGTATGCAACAGCTGTTTTTATTTTTGCTCCGATCGGTTTGCTGCCATAGTAAAAGTTGTTCAGTTTGATGGGTAGACTCTTAGTTTAAAAGGATGCTAATGATATCATTTTCACCCTGTATAAATCAATATTATTAAGGTCACATTGGAAATTGAAATTCCGGATAATTGTTCCATTTTTATTATTCTTTAAGCTAGGGAGATTTCTAAACTTTTGTTTCGTTATGTAAATTAATAATTTAATTATTGTAGAACTAAGTACACCAAAGTATTTTAGTACCAATATTTAGTCATTGAGGTATTCTATACTACGTTCTAGAGATGACATAACAAACAAACGTCATGCGCCACATGCGGGTAAGAGGAGCGCTGGCGGGTGAAAGAGATGGCAATAGCTATTTACTGAATGAGGTGCGGCGATATCATCGCATTGAATGGGACAGCGTTTTTGTGTCGTCTCCAATATGTAGTACACACGGCGACAAATGAAGCTACGCAAAACCAATATAAGCTGGCCGCGCGACGTTATACATTACTCTACCTACGCGCGGCCAGCTTATTGTGGTTTTGCGTAGCTTGATGTGTCGCCGTGTGTACATAATAGGTTTATGCATTTAGCATTATTATTTCTTACAGTTATTGTAACTTTATTTACTTAAAATGACGAAAAACCTTTTTATTGCGACTAATAATTATTTCAAAAATGTATCTCTCGAGCCAAGTACTTAGTCGTGTCGACTAATTTATAAAATGTCTATGTTACAATTAAAATAAAAAAATATTACATGTCATAATATCAAAATTATAAGCTACTTCCTAAAATGTACAAATATTAAAAACGTCTTAGGATAATTTTGTGCCTTTCTCAATGCGTTAAAGATAATAATTATAAGAGACAATTAGGATTACAAAAACACACTTATGAAAAAAAAATTATTTGTATGGATATTCTTAAAAAGATGAATACTTTAGGCGCCGTCCTATTGCCATCGCTCGCGCGATCATGCGTGCGTCCGACGAAAATGATCGTACGACCATGCGTTTAAATTAAACATACTCATATCTGCGGAATGTCCTATTGAAGGTCGTGCGATCATGCGATACGATCGAATCGTTCTATTTCTATTTTCATCGTGCGATTATTGATCGTCCGATCAAACATACTAATCAGTATTCAGTACTGATGTCCTAATGGCGCTCGCGCGACCAAGGGGCGGGACGAGGCAAGGGCCTCCCTTGCCTACCACGGCGTGCGCTCGGCTCGACGTTCTTTCACCAAATATTTTCGCTTTGATTATAGGAAAAGGTATAAAATTTTATAACACAGTTATAAATCCCGCTGGAGCCTTCTAAAAATGAAATTCACCGCACTGATTTCTGTTTTTGTGCAGTGTATTTTGTGGTGTATGTTTTCTTTTTTTTAAATGCTATTCACTATTAAAGAAATATTGCTCGACAACAAAAACGGTGAATCTCTGTTAAGAGCCATTTCGAGAGTGATCGCATCGCACCAAAATAGGCCATATGTTTTCTGGAGTGCGATTTTTGAGTCTCATTCGCTGAGCGCAAAATTACTATGGAGATATGCATCTTTCTACTGCTAATTTGACTTTCAAAAATCATACTTCAGGAGTGCGATTTTTGAAAGCCAAATCAGTAGTAGAAAGATGCGTATCTCCACAGTAATTTCGACATTTTCAACTGCTGAACTCACTGAATGAGATTCAAAAATCGCACCCCTGATCGCGCGAGCGGATTCATCGGATGATGAAATCGCATCGCATCATCGCGCGAGCGATAGCAACAGCACGGCGCCTTAGTCATCGAGTTAATATGTACTACGTACTGGAATCACAAATGTACACACGGCGACAGATCAACCTACCCATAGTTGAACTCTACGCTCATGGACATAAGGTCGAACTATGGGTAGGTTGATCTGTCGCCGTGCGTACCTACATCATGCGGGTAGAAATAGAAATATTAATCGGGACAGCAGCGTAATGGAGTGCAGTGTCACTTCTAATACGTAGTGTATTAACTCAATGACGGTATGAAAGTAAATCTCTTTAAGGGTTGAACCTCATCTGGCAGCACCGCATCGCCTTTTTCTGTCGCTCCATCCTTTTCTGTCACTCAGGAATGTCATTTGCTAGAGCAAATAAGATAGACAGACGCGATTGCGCGCGACGGTGCTGGTGCTGGTGCGGATGAGGTTCAACCCTTAAGCAGACTGTAGGTAGGTTAGGTACACATGTTTAAAAAAATATTTATTACAATTAGATATGATCTCTTATTAATTGCATTTTATTCCTTATCTGTCTTATGAACAAAATTTACTTGCTGTATTTTTATCGGTAATGTACCTCTATGTATGAAAAATATAAAGTGTACTTACTAAGTACTTTGTTATGATTATTTATCAAAGTTAGTACGATTACAAAAGAATAATACTTAATGTGTATATAGGTAAGTCACGTCATGTTACTTTGTAACTAACTTTGACTGAAAATTTTCTTTTTAATAATGTTACTTATTAAATATTAATTAATCATACCTACATATTATTTAAGCATAATATGAAGATATTATGTATGTTGTTATGGTGCATTTTTGAGCGTAAATATTACGAATGTAAGACCAAAGCACAGTATAAGAGTATCTATTACTACAACCAAAGTGTGTAAATGAATAATGTTTTGTTAAATATTATCTTTTGTATGCGATCAAACGGTAAATAAGAGATATAAAAATAAATAATAGTTGTTTTATTTGTTTGTAATACGAAATAATAAAACAAACTTTTTAAATCTTCCCGCGTAAAGAACACGCGGACGAACCGGAAAAGGCGGGGCTGCCGATCGTCATACGTTTTCGTTCAGAAATTACCTAATCGCTTACCTTAGCGTACTAGCCCCGCAGAAGCCATATCACATGTAGCATGCTACGGCTTCTGAAGGCGTAGCATGCCATTAGTGAAACGGCTGTATCACGTCTTTTAACTCGTTCGTTCGCGCGCAAATAGAAAGCGAAGGTGTGATAGCGCTGTATCATGGTGGCATGCTACCCATTTCTTTATTTTTCACTTTTACTGTATTGTTCTCCATCAACGGCACATTAATCAGACATTAATAAACGAATTGCACCACATTGAAACAAGAAAAGCCATAAAAAAAGAAATTGCCACGAAGAACCAACAAAGCTTGTCCTTTTCATATCGTTCCCGCGCTACCGCGGAGCTTCTTTTGATTTCTGAACGTGAACGCACGAGAGCCAACTGTCAAACAAACTTCAAAAGTGACATTGATTGAGCTCAAACCAGTGCTGCCACCTTAGCGCCTTCGGCGCTAGATCTAGCGCTTTTTTGGTATGTTTAGCGCCGTATCTCAGAATTTAGCGCCTAGCGGAGAATCTAGCGCTTTTTAAAACTTTTAATAATGCAACAATATTATGCAATATTTTGTGTTTTTTTATTGGAATATGATAAATATTGATAGCATATTATGGTCAAAACATGTCCATAGACTGTATAATGTTCGGGAGATTCAAATACGAACGATTTGATACGAATTATTTGAAGTGTTATCCATGGGCGTAGCAATGATTTTTTCCCAGGGAGGGCCAGGCCCAGGGTCGTTGCAATAAAATCCAAAATCTGATGGAGCGAGCGAAGCGAGCTCGAGTTTTTTACAACCTAAAATCTGGCACGAGCAAAGCAAGCTCGATATTTTAATACACTATGAAAACATAGGATCCAAAACCTAGAGCGCGCGAAGCGAGCTCGAGATTTCACTGCATTCTGGAGCGAGCGAAGCTAAGTAAGCTCGAGATTTTACTGCAATGCATCTAGGTCCTTATGATACAACCGTAGCCAGGAGCGAGCGAAGCGAGCTCAAGATTTAACTGCAATATAATGAGATCAACGTCATAAGATTTAATCCTGGGGCGAGCGAAGCGAGCTCGAATTTTTACGACCGAAAATCTGGAAGTAGCAAAGCAAACTCGAGATTTTACTTCACTATGAAAACACAAAGGATCCAAACCGAGAGCGAGCGAAGCGAGCTCAAGATTTCACTAAATTCTGGAGCGAGTGAAGCTAAGTGAGCTCGAGATTTCAATGCAATGTGTCTAGGTCCTTGTGATATAATTGTAGCCAGGAGCGAGCGAAGTAAATCCTGGAGGAAGCAAAACATGCTCAAGATTTAACTACACTATGAAAAGATGTACGATCCAAAACCTAGAGCGAGCTCGAGATTTCACCGAATTCTGGACCGAGCGAAGTAAGCTCGTGATTTTACTGCAAGGTGTCTAGTCAGGAGCAAGCGAAGCGAGCTCGAGATTAAACAGCAATATAAATGAGATCAGTGCAGTACGTTCTAAAAAAGGAGCGAGCTCGAGATTTTGCTTCATTATAACTCGATTTTTCCAGCTCATGCCGAAATCAAGGCGATTCATGTATTTATTTAAATTCATGATTAAGGCAAATAGCTGAAACAAGCATATGCTTATATTTATGATTTCGCTACATAATAGCTCGACTGTAGAGCTCATCTTGAAATAGAGTAGTTGAGTATATTTGTGGTCGACCACCTTCGATATGAAAACGCCTGGTCTAGCACATTTAACTAACTATTAACTATCGCCGGATGACGCCCTGATTACGGCGGTACTGTGAGAGTGGGACGCAGATCGTAGACCGCAGAGAGCAGGCTGAGGCAGCTGATCTTGATGGAGCAGGGAGCAGGGTTCTTCAATGAAAGAGGTTCTTCAGTTTTCTTCGCTAGCTTTTCTTCCGATGTTGCGCTGGAGGACTCGTTGCGACTGATTGATTCTGCGCTGTTTTGCGCGCCTATGTCCTACCTAGCGCAATACCGTAAGGAGAGCCGTTTTTTATTGTTCAAATTGGTTATACATTTCCATCACAAAGTTCTGACATTTTAGGCTATATCTTAAAAACTATAAGGAGTAGTTCAAAGCTACGATGTTCTATAGAAAGAGCTTACAATTACCCGTATTTTGACATATAACAATCTATACTAGCTATGATACCCAGGTTTCCTAGTCAGAATAAAGCGGAAAAATATCACAATTTTTGCCGCACCATTGCAAACTATTCTATTTCTAGACTATTCTAGGCTTTCTATCTATGACCTAGGGTTCTGACTAAGTGCACCTGGGTTATCCTCACCTAGCCTACCTATTTCTATGTTTCTATCTATATATCTATTATGTAAAATACGGGGTCAAAGTGCAAGGTGTAAACTGAGCTTTAAAACTGCTATATTTTTCTATCTAACTACTCTAGTCTATATGTTGTGTGTGAAATAGGTAAGGATCATCTACTATTGTGTACCTAAGCTGTTAGATAGGATCCACCTATCACCTATCTTGAGAAATAAGGGTATGAAAATATCAGAAATGAAACGCCTAAAAAACAACTCTAAACAATGCAAAAACTTATTCTAACCTATTCTAACTATGAGAAACGATGAACTTTATTAGGAAAACCTATAACTATACCTATAACTTATAAAACAATAACAGAAAACTATAATAAAGAAAACTTAAAACTACGACTCTAAACACGTGAAAAAACTATACAAAACTATAACGAACTGTACAAATACGTTACCCCCAACATGACCAGTGCATTCCACAAGCAATAATCTACAAATAAACACTAAAAAAAACAATAATCTAATTGGAATTTGCACTGATCACGTTGGGTGTCTGAACTCGCGAGGAAAAACCGTAGCGGCCCGCGTCGACGCGCGAATCCGGCAGCTCGATGTCGCGAACATTATCTCCCGCCGCAGCTCTCGTAGCTGGAACTTCTCGAGTGAGCGGCAGGCAGACAGACCCGTAGTTCATCAGGGCGACTCGTTGGCAGTGGGCAGGATCACCAGCTTCTTCGTGGGCCGCCGCAGGACTCCCTTGTTGGTGCGCACGTCGACTGCTCGTACCTCGCCGTCGGGCCCGGGGAAGGTGGCGATCACGACGCCTCGCGGCCAGATGTTGCGAGGCAGGGTCCCGTCTGCGATGAGGACCAGATCGCCCAGCTGGATCGCGCCACCCGTGGCGCGGGGCTCCCGCCGGTGTTGCAGCTCGGGGAGGTACTCGCGCACCCAGCGCGCCCAGAAGTGGTCGGCTAGCCGCTGACTGACTCGCCACTCCCTGCGCCCGCTGATGTCGCCGTCGGTGAACGTCCCGGGTTGTGGGACGCGTGATGGCCCGCCCAGGAGGAAGTGGTTGGGCGTGAGAGCTTCCTCGTCGTCGGGGGCCGTCGACAGGTGTGTGAGGGGGCTGTTTACAGTGTGTTCCGCCTCGACGAGCAGGGTAGCGAGCACCTCTTCCTTCGGCGCGCGCTCGTTGAGTGTGGTGTACAGTGCGGTTTTGATGCTTCGCACCATACGCTCCCATGCGCCCCCCATGAATGGGGCGCTCGGCGGGATGAAGCGCCACCGGATGGCGCGCAGCGACGCCTCTTCTTGCGTCGCCCCGTCGATCGCGCGGCGAAGCTCTATGTCCGCGCCGCGCAGGTTGGTGCCCTGGTCCAACCAGAGCTCTGTAGGGCAGCCACGTCGTCCGATGAATCTTCTCAGCGCCATCACCGCAGAGTCCGTGCTGAGACTACCCGCGAGCTCTATGTGGACAGCTCGGGTAGTGAGGCACGTGTAGAGCACGCCGTACCTCTTCTGATGGGTACGGCCGACGGTCACCGTAAGGGGCCCAAAATAATCTAGGGCGGTAAAGGTGAAGGCCCGCTGATGATGAGCGAGGCGACTCGGTGGATGGTTGCCCGTAGATGGCTGCGCCGGCTTCGCCTTAGCGATGCGGCACCGTAGACATTGTTTCACTGCGCTACGAACGGCGTAGCGCAGTCGTAGCACCCAGTAGTGTTGTCGTATTTCGTTGGCCGTAGTCTCGAACCCGCCGTGGTGTAACTGTGTGTGTACATGTGTGATGTACAGCTGAGTCCACACGTGGCCGCCGTCTATAATTGCAGGCTCCCGTTGACTGTAGCAGATGTCCGTAGCGGCGTCTATGCGCGATCGTAGTCTTATCACGCCGTCTCGATCGTAGATAACGGACAGCTGTTTGAATCTGCTGTCTGACGGTAGAGGGCGGCCGAGTCGCAGGGCATTCACCTCGTCTGCGAAGACCTCTTCTTGCTGAGCTCGAGTCCACAGGAGCTGGGCACGGTGAACATGGTGTGCTTCTATAGGTTTGTATGGCGATGTAGTCACGTCGCCCGTTACTATTTTCTTGACTATTTTCTTGCGATTTTTTTTCTTGTCTCCCCACGTCGAGTCGCTGTCTATATTTTTCTTCGTGCGTTTGCGGGCCGCGTTACAGTGTTGCGGCGCGCGTAGCAACTCGATGAACTGTAGCACTCGTGCGGTCGCTCGTAGCAGGCGATTGAAGTTGGAGAAACGTTTCACGTCGGGTAGTGCTTCGCTGAGTCGTGTCGTTGACCTCGTCGTATGTAGTCGTTCTTCGGTAGTGTCGACGTCGTCTGGGCTACTATCTTCTGTCTCTGTTGGCCACTCACTTTCCTGTAGGTGTAGGAAAGGCGGCCCTACAAACCAGCGATGCGTCGACTCGAAGTTGGTAGGCGTCTCTCTCGTCGCGTCGTCCGCGACATTCGCCTTAGTGGGGACCCATCTCCACTCCGTTGTCTTCGTAGACTCGCCGATCTCGGCGACACGATGCGAGACGAATGGTTTGTAGACACGAGGACCGTTGCGTAGCCAGGTGAGCACGGTGCGTGAGTCGGACCAAAACACGCGACGATGCGGCTTTATGTCGTGCTCGGCGGCGATGGTGTGTGCTAGGCGGGCGCCCAGCACTGCAGCTTGTAGCTCGAGGCGCGGGATGGACACTGTCTTCAGCGGCGCGACTCTTCCCTTCGCAGCGATGAGGGACACGTAGACACGTCCGTCGCTATCGGTCACTCGCCAGTAGGAGACGGCCGCGTAGGCCGAGCTGCTGGCGTCGACGAACGTGTGTAGCTCGATGGTCGTCGCATGCGCTAGTTGGGCGTAGCAGCGTGGCACGGCTAAGCGTGAGAGTTGCTTAGCCTCGCCTACCCAACTCCGCCACGCCTCCGCCTCTGCTGGTTGTAGCTCGGTGTCCCACTCGATGCCAGAGCGCCATGTGTTCTGTAGCACTCTCTTAGCTTGCACGGTGATAGGCGTAGCGAGTCCCAGTGGATCGTAGATAGACATAACTACGCGTAGAGCCTCTCTCTTAGTAGGTGTACCGTCGAGTAGTGAAGTAGGCAACTTACGTTCGTTAATGTTGAACGAAAGCGTGTCGGTCTGCGTCCGCCAGACCATCCCCAATATCTTCTCGGTGTCGAGTTGCACTACTTCTTTCTTCTCGCCCGGCGCCAGCTGACCACGAACACGATGAGAGTTTGATGCCCATTTTGCCAGAAAAAAATTACCTTTACTGTGTATGAAGGCGACCTGATTCGAGACCCGTAGAGCTTCCTCTTCGCTGTCGTAGCTGGCTATGTAGTCATCTACGTAATGACTACGTACTACGGCGTTCACTGCCTCCGGGTATTTTTCTTTGAAGTACTCGGCGTTTCTATTCTTCACAAAAATAGCTGTACTAGGCGAAGAGGTGGCCCCGAATATTACGCTCTTCATGCGATATTCGGTCGGAGGTCCGTCGCGTCGCTCCCCTCTCCACAGGAAGCGCTGCATGTCTCTATCTTCATCTCGAATCGATATTCGCATGAACATTTCACGAATATCAGCTGTCACTGCTATATTCCGCTGTCGGAATCTCATCAGCACGCCGGGCAGGGATTGAAGTAGGTCGGGACCGGACAGCAGCATGTCGTTCAAACTCGTCCCTCTTGACTTCGCCGCCGCGTCGTGCACTATACGTAGCTTCTCGGGCTTCTCTGGGTTGACTACGCCGAAGTGAGGTAGGTACCATACCTTCTCAGGTCGCGCGGCAGACACGGGCGCTTCCTCTGCGTAGTCCTTTTCTATGTAGTCTTGAATCTGGGCGGTGTACCTCTTCTTCAGCGTAGGGTCCCGGTCCAGCTTCTTTTCTATAAGTTCGAGGCGACGAAGTGCAGTAGAGTAGCTATCCGGCGGCGTGAAGTCGTCGCGACGCCACAGGAGCCCGGTCTCGAAGCCTCCCGCCGGTAACCGCTTCGTCGTCTCGTCCAGAATCGATAGCGCTCGCTTCTCACTATCGTTGTAGCTGCGTCGCGGCTCTACACACAGCGAATCCAGCGAAAAATGTTCTCGAATCATCTCTTCTATAGAACTCTCAGGAAGGGGCGAAGACACGTAGCTGATGCGATGACTATGGACCTTCTCACGCCGACCTTCTCGCACGCCGTGAAGGACCCACCCTAGGTCGGTCAGGGAGGCGACGGGTTGGTCGTCCGCCCCACGGCGCACGGCGTGAGAGAGCAGCAGCTGCCAGTTGTCTTGCCCGATGAGTACAGTTGGCTTGCCCTCTTCATAGATGAGTTCCTCTGCTATCTCCTTGAGGTGATCGAGGCCGGAAATGAGCTCCGGCGGGACCCGCTGCGGCGATAAATGAAGCTTGTCCATAGTGCGCGCAGTTATCTCGAATTCTTCTATACTATATTTGCCGCCAATTTTCACGCGCACGCGCGTCGACTCGCTTGCGTCGATCCGCGCGCCCGCCACGCCCTCTATCGTTAACGGTGATGCTGTCCCTGTTGCACCCACCTTGTTAGCGATGTCTCTTTCTACTATGGTGCACGTAGAGCCGTCGTCCAACAGTGCGTAGGTCTCAACTTGTGACCTAGGGCCGCTAACGATGACAGGAACTATTTTCAACAGCGCCGTTTTCGTCTTGTTCCTTGCAGACGACACTATTTCCTCTTGCTCGGGCGGCGGCTTCGATTGCGGCGTGCTATGTAGTAGCGGGTGGTGGCTATGTTGACACCCGCTCGTCTCACACCTGCGTGCCTTGCACATGTGTTGATTGCGGCGAACACGTAGACACTTAAAACACAGGCGCTTCTCCTTTGCAATTTCCCAGCGCGCCGACACACTTTCTTTCTTGAACACTTCACAGTTGTTTACCTTATGTTCGCCTTTCTAGCAGACCGGACAGGGCTCTGGCTTCGCTCGTTGTCCGTCGGCGCCGGCGTGGTAGGTGCGCGCTGGTCCTCGATGTGTTTGCTCCCGCCGGTCGAACGGCACATGTTCGAGGGGAGCAAAGTTACCGCACCGTTCGGCGGCGAGATCTAAAAATTTGGTTAACGTTACCAAGTCAGGCTGGAAGGCAGGCTGCTCCGGAGCGAAGTCGTAATACCGGAACCGTAGCGTAGGCGGGAACTTTTCTATGACGGCCCGCACTATCTCTGGGTTGTACAGATAGTGCGACCGCCCCAGCGCCTTTATCGTCGCGGTGATGTTCGCCACACGCGACGCGAAGACGCAGACATCCTTCGGATTTTCTGTGAGGCGCGGCAGCTCCCTCAGCTTCTTCATTTCAGCCATGACGAGCGCGTCGGGTCGTCCGAACCTGGCCTCAAGAAGCTGCATTACCTCTCTCGTCGACGTGTGGCCCACAAATAGGCAGTGGGCGGCGTCCCGCGCCGGCCCGCGCAGGCTCTTCCGCAGTCTCGCTATGGTTTCTTGCTCCGTCAGCTGTATTGTTGCCTCTTCCACCGCTATTTTGAATGGTAGCCACTCCGTCGACTGGCCGCTGAAGAAGGGTAGGTCAGGAACCCTCGATGCTATTGCGGGCTGCGCCGCCGACCGCGCGGCGAGAGTGATGGCACTGGCGAGCTCTTGGATCGCCAACTCGTTCGGCTTGCTATCTTGACGCGTAGGCGGCTGGCGCGGCGCGTCAAGGTGTTGGTTTTCGGCGTCGTCCCCACCGGGGGGCCTCTGCGCCGATTCCCATCTTCTATTTTCTATAGTCTTCCGTATTTCCTGTAGCGTAGGCGAATGGTGCGGCGCTACAGGCTGGCGTGGCTCCCCGGTGGTATGGTTCCAGGGCCCCTGCGCCAGGGCCGCTCTTCTATCTTCTATAATCAGTCTCTCCTGTCGTGGCGGCGGCTCCTGCAATACGACAAGTTGGCGGTTGCCCCCGGGGAGGCCCAGGCAGTAGGGCCTCTCCTCCGAGGTCTTCGTCGGATGACTATGAATGGGGCCTCGTGCTTCGGCGTCCACGCGGCACCCGGCAGGCTCGTCGTCACGCGGCGGTGGTGGCGGCAGCACGGCGGGCGGTGGCTCCGAACTATGTTCAGGCACGTTGTGAGGCTCCATCGTGAGGGCGAGAGTGCTTCTGTCGACCCATTCCGACGTTCTTTCTTCACGGACCGTTTCATCTATTGAGTCCTCTTCGTCTGAAGTTTCCTCTTCTAGGACGCTGACTTTGGCCTCGGCCAACTCGACTCGAGCCCTGGCGAGCTCCAGCCGTGCCTCCGCCAGCTCTCGTCTTCTACTCGATGCTCTGGATCGTGCCGGTGTCCGTTCAGGCTTCTCTGGAACGGGGCTCTTCAACGCCCTGGTGGCGTCAGTCGACGTGGCTGATGTATCCGGGGCTGTGGTTGCCGTACGCGACTCCGTGGTCGTCGCGGACGACGCCGTCGGCTCGGAGCCGGACGGGGTGCCCGACGCGGATGCAGCAGGACGTGACGTGGACTCCTCCTCACGGGACGGGGGTCCGGCTTGACGCGGCGCTGACTTCATGCTTCTTGTCACCGGCATCTTCTATACAGCAGCTCTTGCAGTCTTCACCCAGGTCTCACAGTACGCTCAGGACGTGATCCGGCTCGAAGGACCAAAAAATGTGGTCGACCACCTTCGATATGAAAACGCCTGGTCTAGCACATTTAACTAACTATTAACTATCGCCGGATGACGCCCTGATTACGGCGGTACTGTGAGAGTGGGACGCAGATCGTAGACCGCAGAGAGCAGGCTGAGGCAGCTGATCTTGATGGAGCAGGGAGCAGGGTTCTTCAATGAAAGAGGTTCTTCAGTTTTCTTCGCTAGCTTTTCTTCCGATGTTGCGCTGGAGGACTCGTTGCGACTGATTGATTCTGCGCTGTTTTGCGCGCCTATGTCCTACCTAGCGCAATACCGTAAGGAGAGCCGTTTTTTATTGTTCAAATTGGTTATACATTTCCATCACAAAGTTCTGACATTTTAGGCTATATCTTAAAAACTATAAGGAGTAGTTCAAAGCTACGTTGTTCTATAGAAAGAGCTTACAATTACCCGTATTTTGACATATAACAATCTATACTAGCTATGATACCCAGGTTTCCTAGTCAGAATAAAGCGGAAAAATATCACAATTTTTGCCGCACCATTGCAAACTATTCTATTTCTAGACTATTCTAGGCACTCTATCTATGACCTAGGGTTCTGACTAAGTGCACCTGGGTTATCCTCACCTAGCCTACCTATTTCTATGTTTCTATCTATATATCTATTATGTAAAATACGGGGTCAAAGTGCAAGGTGTAAACTGAGCTTTAAAACTGCTATATTTTTCTATCTAACTACTCTAGTCTATATGTTGTGTGTGAAATAGGTAAGGATCATCTACTATTGTGTACCTAAGCTGTTAGATAGGATCCACCTATCACCTATCTTGAGAAATAAGGGTATGAAAATATCAGAAATGAAACGCCTAAAAAACAACTCTAAACAATGCAAAAACTTATTCTAACCTATTCTAACTATGAGAAACGATGAACTTTATTAGGAAAACCTATAACTATACCTATAACTTATAAAACAATAACAGAAAACTATAATAAAGAAAACTTAAAACTACGACTCTAAACACGTGAAAAAACTATACAAAACTATAACGAACTGTACAAATACGTTACCCCCAACATGACCAGTGCATTCCACAAGCAATAATCTACAAATAAACACTAAAAAAAACAATAATCTAATTGGAATTTGCACTGATCACGTTGGGTGTCTGAACTCGCGAGGAAAAACCGTAGCGGCCCGCGTCGACGCGCGAATCCGGCAGCTCGATGTCGCGAACAATATTTGTGTTTAAAATAAAACCGGAGCGAACGAATAGAGTTCTAAAATATAAACCTACCAAGGTTATGACTCGATTGTAGCAAGAACTCAGTCTCAAAGCACAAAATGCTATCAAAAAGCTAAGCGAGCGAAGCGAGCTCGAATTTTCGAAGTACCTATCTACATTCTGACCACATTTACTTTTCGAGAAAGTGAACATAAGAATCGAAACACAAGAAAATAACATTGTTTATTTATTATTATAATATACAGGGTGGCCGGGGAGTTGACGTTCAAACGTAAAATTTAGGTCCGGTATGTCGTGGGGTATCCGAATCACCCCAATGTATGTTCCGCGATTTTTTATAGTTTTCGAGTTATGATGATTTTTCCGATTTTTTGAGGAAACTCGACATGACCGGCTTGAACAACTTCTAAAAAAAAAGTGTAAGACTTTTTAGAGATTCTTTTTTTGTAACTTAATCTTCATGAATTGTGCCTTTATTCATAACATCATCAGCATCGTAACTTTGATAAAAGTTTTGAAAATATTGGTCTAAAGTTAAAAATTTGCGATCCGTGAATTATGACTAAATTTTCAATTTTAAATTGAAACTCTAAACAGGTGACCTTATGATTTTTTAGCCAATCCCAAAAATGCGCCCAACTCTCAGCTTTCATAATCATAAATAAAAAGTAGTACTAAAAGAGGGCTAATTTGGCTAGAATTGATCTTCAAAGACAACAAGGCGGAAAACTCTTAAATTTTTTTTTTTTTTTTTTTTGCCATAATTACCACGCCTAAGGCTAAATAATGATTAAAGAATGCTGGAAACCGAAAGGGCGACGGGTTATGCCGGACTCTTACCGGCTAAAACCCCACCGTGTTCCACATCATCGCATATTGCCGTAGAGCCTGAGGGCCCGTGAGGAATCTTCCACACTCTACGGCGCAGCGACCGACCTTACCAGGTCTCATCAATAATGATTAAAGAATGCTGGAAACCTATCGTGTTGGTGGAATAAGGAAAGTTTTAAGTAAAAAGTAGATAACCTAACCTAACCTAACCTAACCTAGGAGGAGGGAGCCGACAGCCGGGTGCCACCACTGCGACGGCTGTCTCGACGAGACGGCGCAGCACGTGCTGCAGGAGTGCCCTGCGTGGGCGGGAGAGCGCAGTGAGCTCTCCCAGGTAGTTTCAGACCTCTCGCTGCCGGCCATGGTTCGCGCTATGGTCGACAGTGAGGCGTCTTGGCGCGCGGTTCTCTCCTTCTATGAGGCAGTAGTGCTCCAGAAGGAGACGGCGGAGAGGGAGAGGGAGTCGACTTCTGAACTCCCGATCCGCCAAAGACGCACGGGGCGCAGACGGGCTGCGTTTCCTCGCGGTCTGCCTCCCCCGTAATTTTTGAGTCTCTGGGCGTCGGGCTGGGGGGTCCGGCGTCCGATCATAGGGACTCGAGGTGGTTGTGTGCGTGTTCCCACGCACCACCTAAAGGCCTGTAGGCTTGTCAAGGCCAACAGAGATGAGACCTGGTAAGGTCGGTCGCTGCGCCGCAGAGTGTGGAAGATTCCTCACGGGCCCTCAGGCTCTACGGCAATATGCGATGATGTGGAACACGGTGGGGTTTTAGCCGGTAAGAGTCCGGCATAACCCGTCGCCCTTTCGGTTTCCAGCATTCTTTAATCATTATTTAGCCTTAGGCGTGGTAATTATGGCAAAAAAAAAAAAAAAAAAATTTTAAGAGTTTTCCGCCTTGTTGTCTTTGAAAATCAATTCTAGCCAAATTAGCCCTCTTAAGTACTACTTTTTATTTATGATTATGAAAGCTGAGAGTTGGGCGCATTTTTGGGATTGGCTAAAAAATCATAAGGTCACCTGTTTAGAGTTTCAATTTAAAGTTGAAAATTTAGTCATAATTCACGGATCGCAAATTTTTAACTTTAGACCAATATTTTCAAAACTTTTATCAAAGTTACGATGCTGATGATGTTATGAATAAAGGCACAATTCATGAAGATTAAGTTACAAAAAAAGAATCTCTAAAAAGTCTTACACTTTTTTTTTTAGAAGTTGTTAAGCCGGTCTTGTCGAGTTTCCTCAAAAAATCGGAAAAATCATCATAACTCGAAAACTATAAAAAATCGCGGAACATACATTGGGGTGATTCGGATACCCCACGACATACCGGACCTAAATTTTACGTTTGAACGTCAACTCCCCGGCCACCCTGTATAATAATAATAAAATTTATTGAATTTCACAAAAAAGCCATTTACATAATGTTTACATAAGGTACTATGAATAACATTTAAGCATTGTGTTAGGCTATACGTACTGATCATTTATATTGATAGCTGACGTCATGAAAGGCAGGTAAAACCTGTCTGTGCTATTGACATCAGCTATATTCTTTAGATATGTTACAGATATTTAGTCACAGGTACAGGGAGCTGACAGTACTACAGAGTTATTAATTAAGTTACTTAAGTTTAATACACATTTTATGTTAATAAAATTATAATATTTATAAATAACAGATTAATGTATGTGTACTTATATATGTGTGGTATGTTTGTGTTATGTGTTTGATGTGTGTGCGTATGTTTTAAGTCAATATGGGAGGAAGAAGATTTTCTAAAGAAGAAAAATCATTGAAATTTTGTTATATTACTTGTGTAAAAAAACGGATGTATAGGTATGTCTTGTTTCAGTGTGCTGTGTGGAGTATGAGGTTGGTTATGAGGTTGGTTATGTGTGTAAGTATGTAAAGTAATAAAGTTGCGGTGCTACTCGGGGGGGTGTAGTAAGTTTTCAGTAGAGTCGTATGCAAAGAGTAATATAAGTATATTAGAAAAGAGAGCCCACTCGTGGCAACATTATGCATCCACCTTATGTCAAATTGAAGGCTAGCTAGCGCCATCTGTGTTTCTCTGAAAATAATTCTACCTATACTATACATACCTACTTATATATATACTTATATACTCATACCGTTGTTTGAATGCTAGTTTTCGTTCAATCCCGCACCGATCGAGTGAAATTCCAGTATCCTTACTATTCTTGTAATCTGTACATTGGTAAGAGAACAACTGAAACTCCAGAACATCACTAAATCGGCACAAAATTGGAAAAAAACTACAAACAACACGCACATTACACAAGGTAGGTCGCCATTTTGTAAATTTGTCAATTTGACATTAACATAGACAATATAATCTTTTTTTTCATAGTAAAAGATATATTTAACAGATGGCAGCACATTCTATGCAAACTGAATCGGAAAACCCACCAAAAGGCAAATGTCCTCCGCCTGGTCGTATGTCAGTTTTTGAAGCCACTCACTTGTAGTCTTTTTACAATCATGTTTAGGAAGATTATGTATAGAGAGAATGTGGTGGATGTTATTGTACAAGAATGGGCCGAGGAAACAGAAAAATCTTTGACTAAAACTGGAGTTGACGGGATTTGATTGAATGACTAGATGGTTTCGTCTATTTATATGAGATTCTGGGTTAAAGGGAGTAAGAGAATGTTGCATAAGCACATTGTTTAGGACAAACAGTTGGCGTACCGTTAAAACTTGACAGTAATCGTAGAGCAAGTGCGTGGGATAGAGATAGGGCTTAAAAGTAGCTACCTTCAGGAGGGCTCTCTGTGCACGTTCTATAGTTATGAAATAAGATTTGGGTGCACCACCCCAGGAAGTTATACAATAGATAAGTAAAGATTGACACAATGCTATATATATAGTTTTAAGTAAGGAAGGTTGAGCTACATGACGAAGGTGTTTGAAAACGAAGATGAGTTTTCGCACACGGTTAGCTATGAGTTTTATGTGGGATTTGAATGAGAGGTTTGAGTCTATTAGTATCCCGAGATATTTAATTTCATTTACTCTTTCTATTTGAGGACAGTTACAGGATTGAGAATGTGGGCTGTGAGTGGGCTTTAATTGAGAAGGTTTCAGAGGAGGGGAGGTGCCAGTTTCGAATGGAGAAGATCATATGTTTAGTCTTTATTATATATTATATTATAGATGTCTCTTATTTTTAGTAAGTGGTTCATTTGATTACTGGGGTCGGCCAGAAGGATTCTGGGGTGGGCCGGGCCCACCTGGCAAGGGGGGCTACGCCTATGGTGTTATCATGAATTCTACAAGGGACTTACGAATTGACTGACTTACAGTGTCTTATAAATAGGTTTCGAAAAGGCTGATAAGACTATTTAGATAACTATAAGGACTATTTATGTGATAAGAATTTAGTGCCGAATCTAGCGCTTTTTTGAGACGCGAATAAAATCTAGCGCTTTTTTCACAGTTTTAGCGCTCAATCGATTTTTTGTGGTGGCAGCCCTGGCTCAAACCGCCCAGCAATTTTTATTCTGTGACCTTCCACTTGTGTGGAATCGTCACTGAATTTTTGTATTTATGATTAATTTCGAAACCAAATGTCCATTAGTTTTGTAGGAGTGCACTTAAAAACAGCGTAGGAAAAGTTTTGTGTTAAAATGTTGCGTGCTTTGTTGGATAAGTTTTGGAATGAGGAAGTATGGTTGCCGCCTAACACAACGTGGGAAGACATCGCTCCTGGTCCAGATAAGGACGTCGTCTACACAGATTTTAGGCATGTTTTGGTCCCCATACCGTTAGCCTTCGTCTTCATAGCCTTACGCATCGTCTTAGAAAAGTGAGTACCTTATAACCTCTACTTTAGTTGTGAAAAACGATAATTAAAAACGTGATAGCTTATCAACGCGCGATGCAGATCGCATGATGTTTGAATGGATTAGTGAATCACCTAGTTACTCGCACTTAAGTGGGCTGTGAAAGGTATAGGCAAGTAACTGTAAAATTATGTTACAGTACTAGCTCACTTTCTCCCAAATTAGATGAGAGTTTGTGTGTAAAATATTTACAGTTCAGGAGTGCGATTTTTGAATCTCATTCGCTGAGTTCAGCAGTTGAAAATGTCTTAATTACTATGGAGATACATACTACATCATCATCATCATACTACTGCATCTTTCTACTGCTGATTTGACTTTCAAAAATTGTACTCCTGAAGTATGATTTTTGAAAGCCAAATCAACAGTAGAAAGATGCATATCTCCACAGTAATTTCGACATTTTCAACTGCTGAACTCAGCGAATGAGATTCAAAAATCGCACTCCTGTTACCTTAGTCGATTTAGGACGGCCGCACATTATCAGAAATTTCTAACAGAAAAATTCTGACGCTCGCCGGAAGCACCCCGCATACTATCAGAAATTTTGATCCGGCAACTTTTGAGCCCAGTCGTGTTTCATATTTCAATCAACGCACATCGACCCAGTGTTGCCACCTTAGCCCTTTTGGGGCTATAATTCAGTCAAATTGTGTTTTTACTAGGAAAGTTTTGTGGTAGTTCTGATTTCTTCCATTCTATATGTATTTTGGGGTGCTGAATCCAAATCTGAGGTTTGCTAACAAAATTTAATTGACAAAATCGCAAAAAAAGTTAAAACTTCTGTTTGTTTTTTTTCCGGAATTTTGCTTAAAACTCTGAGGCTAAGATTCAGAGACGTTTTTTAAGTCTTAGTTCGAACTCCCGTATGTCAAAATTCATACATTTTGACCCTACTTAGTTCGAACTATGACTTAAAAAATCGTCTCTGTATCTCAGCCTGAAACTATTAACGTTGAGTAAATGACCTGTCTACAGAAAATAAATATACCTGACTTTTATTTCTATCACATGAACATGACACTCAAAAATATCGTAGATCTAGGATAATTATCGCACGTCTGGCAATACCTGATCCGAATTTCTGATAGTGTGCGGGACCTAATACAAAATGTATGGCTAACACGCCTTCCGTCAGAAAAATTCTGACGTCCGGCTGAGGTGCCGTCCGGCGTGCATCAGAAGCGGACGACCGGTCAGAATTTTTCTGACAGTGTGCGGGGTCTAATACAAAATGTATGCACCGAGTGCCTTCCGGCGAGCGTCAGAATTTTTCTGTCAGAAATTTCTGATAATGTGCGGCCGTCCTTAATATGTCCAGCATTGGGATGAAAAGAAAAAAGTATTATTTCTATTCCTCCGTGGTATGTCAAACCAAAAGGCTGTGGAATTAGAATTAATGTCAGATCATTTGATCTTTCATTCACAAGATTAAAAAGAAAAGCACCTCAAGTCGACACGGAGGTTGTGGATTCTATTCCCACGTGGGACATCAAGTGATATGTTACTTTGTGCGTTTTTCCCCAATTGGTTAGGACATTGCAGGCTGAATCACCTGACTGTCTGAAAAGAAAGTTGATTCCGTGCTTCGGATTCCACATTAAGCCGATGGTCCCTGCTACTATCTTTGGTGGTAGTAGTCGTTACATAAAAACCACGTCAGAGGCCGTAAGGCAGTCTGAAAAAACTCTGACACCAGGGCCTTGGCCACATGATAAGAAGAATTTTATGTACTAAAATAACCCGTCTAGGAGATAGCCAAATTCATCAGATATTCAGTAGGTACACACAGCGGTACACATCAATATTTTGCCACTACCTTCCTCATTTTTCGCAATTGGTTATCTCTGACGTGCAGGTTTCCTTATTGCATCTTCCTTCAGCGTTTTAGTGATTGGTTTTATAATTAACGAGCTTTTACCCGCGACTTCGTCCGCATAAATTATATACCAGATTTTAAGTCAGATGATAAGCTATCAAACAAAAAAAGTTTCATCAAAATCAGTTCAGTAGTTCTTGCGTGATACTCGAACAAACAAACACCCAAACAAACAAACGAACAAACAAACAAACAAACAAACAGACAGACAAAAAATCCAAAAATTGGTGATTTGGAATCAGGGACATCTAAAAATCATATCGTAATCTTTTTTTTGTAAATATCTTCAATGTACAGACACACTTCTGTTACAGTTTTATAATAGTTTAGATTGAAATAAGTTAGTAAAACTTATTGAACGAAACATAGCATGTTCTGGATTTAAGGTGGTTTCAGTCCATACAAACGTGTGACGCACAATACGCGTAGACGGAATTAATAATTTTATTAATTCTTCTTTAAACAATTTTAAACAATTTTTCCATATATAAAATATTACTTTTAAGTAATATTTTATATATGGAAAAATTGTTTAGAAAATCTAGATGTCGCGTATTAAATAACATTTGCAATTTATAATATAATTACGAAGATATAAAGCTTTGAAAATTATGTATGAAAAATTTCAAAGCGTAATTATCTTCGTAATTATATTATAAATTACAAATGTTATTTGATACGCGACAACTAGATTTTCTAAACTATTTTTCCATACATACAAAGTTACTTATATTAATACCGTCTATGCGTATTGTGCATCAAAGTTTTGTATAAAATTGACCCCTCTGCAACAGCCTTCGTAAAACAGTCCTAGGTGATTGAGAACACTACCTATTCTTACTTGCATATTGTCAAGCTCATAAAATCTTGTATCTGAAATTCTGAACAAAACAGTAAACTTAGACAATAATCTTTAGATGCTGATGATGTGTAGTTGCTACACAAATGCTACAGCATACAATATTGTACTACTTATTAAACTTTGTCATGAATGGTTTAGTAACAACTACAAATAAATATCTTTACTCATAGAATACCAAGCCATTTATGCCATTTTATGGCATTAAAATTTAAATTTGAGCCAATTGTTAAATATGTTTCACTAGACTAAAGAAAATATTTATATTAAAGAGGCAAAAGAGGTATGTCTGATTCGAAGCGAGTATACCAACCAATTAAATGATTCCGATAAAATTTAAGGCATGACTACTAAAAATAATAAGAATGTATATAAATGGAAATCAAGCTCAAAAAGTGTCACCAAAAAAACTGTACCGTGTTCTAAAGGAGTCAATTTATTATAGGCACAAACGGTTATGTTTATGGATGGTATTACACTCTAAAATCATAATTTAATTTTGTATAGTAATCGGACGAAAGATTAGGTGTAAACATGCAAGCGGAATTATGAAATAAATATTAAAAATACACCATTTTGACTTTTGAGCTAAGATTCTTCGAATCCCGGTTCGGTCATGGATGTTTATATGTTTGTGCCGTTGTTGTATGGTTTCCATAATAAACAGCCTATCAATAGTGCTTTCTTGGTATCATTACTATTCTTTTTTCTATTAAAACGGAACATGTAAAGCAATGCATGTATAGGAACATCTTAGATGTTAATAAGAAAATAAAAATAAAAAACCAGCCTATCTTACCAAGACAAGATGTGCGCCAATTGCGATTACGCGACACTCCGTTTAGATGAGGTATAGCTAATATTACCACTATAATCTAGAGACTATGAGAAACAAATCGAAATGAGTTTCATAACTATACGCCAACTATACGCTAACATTTTTTGGGGGCCTTGCTCATAGCTGGAGAAATTATCTCTTTTGTTCTTTAAAAACTCTATCTTGCCGCCAAAACTCATACATGTAATTTTTCATTATGTGCCAAAAATTATGTGGATTTTGTTTAGAGTTACTCTTCTATAGCATCATAGTGCGTTAGAAGAAATCTCAATTTAAAAAATTTTCTTGTAGATATTGGTTCGCCCCGTTTGGTAAATCGCTGGGTATTAAGGACACAAGACCACGGAAGGCGCCGAACAATCCCAAACTAGAGGCGGCTTATCAAGTCAATCATAAACTCAAACAGGTATGTTATTTATCAATTTTTTTATTATGTTTTATTACATCCAACACTTATTGAATTTTATCTTTATTAATTGATGGTCAAAGTTTGTTTTAGGTTTTAGCAATTTGACAATAACTTTAGGTAGAGTAGTATATGTAAAATAAGGCTCGGCGCAAATGAGCCACCAGCCACAGCCACCGGTGGCTGTCGCCGTCGGGAACACTGCTGTAGCGAGTGGCGGCCACCGGCCACACATGTTCGGCGAGTCCCTACAAAATGTACAACCCGGGCGAATTAACTTGGCACCTGGCTCGCACGTTGCCCGGAATAAAAAACTCGGAAAGAAGAACTCGAAAATGCGAAAGCGCAGGGACACGTGCAATGGTCACTGAAATGCTATGCTATGGCCGCGCACGGCGACGGCTGGGTCCCGCGGGGGGATAGCAGGAGGGGTGTCAAATTCCAAGCCACGTGCGAGCCAGGTGCCAAGTTAATTCGCCCGGTTTGTATGAAAAAGCGTGTGAACTGCTTGTCGCTGGCTACCTTTGGCCTGTGGCTCATTTGCAAAAACATGAAAAAATTTAAGTCAAAAGACGATTTAGTCCTTTTTTACCAGATGCCTTAGGCTACATAAATAAATTATCAGTCGTATACATATACATATAAAGTTGTATGGTTATTCAATTAATTATCATCACCAGGTTACACAATATGTGCCTCTCAGGTCAGGGCACAGGCCTTCACTCGTCAATAAGAGGGAACAATAACATCTCAGTAGTCATATACCTCCAGCGTGTAGGTGTAGGTCATTATTATTGGTGGTTGGGCTATTGCAAGCAAGGGTCGTTGTGTAACACTGCGACCATCGCTGGTCTTTTGTGTTCGCCCCAAGCTCACCCATATTTTACGCATATCTCCGAACTTACGGTATTTTCTTTTCATTCTCGGGAATGCAGGTTTCCTCACGATGTTTTCCTTTACCGCCGAGCTAGTAAATGATAAATACAACCGTACATAATTTCCGAAGAACTTAGTGGTACGGGCCTGGAATCGAACCGCATCCTCATGATTGAGGCGCTAGCTCTCTTCCGTATGGGCTATCATTGCTCTTTAGGTGTAGGTCATACTGGAGGAGGCAAGATATGGAAATTAACTAACATACTCATGTCATGAGATAAAAAGTAATGGAAACTTATCTTTTAACATAAAATTGTATTTACATTGTTACATTGAACAATTGAATGTACGTAAGAACTGAAATTCACATCAAGAATGCATAAAACTGAAGTCAATGGCTTGGTCGACCTACTTATTTTGAATTGCTTTAACTTTACAAAGTTTCATGCTTTGGATTTTAGGTATATTAATTATTGATATACAGGGTGAAATTGATATCATTAGCATTCTTTTAAACAGACAGGTAGACTCTTAAGTCTACCCATCAAACTGAACAACTTTTACTATGGGAGCAAATCAATCGGAGCAAAAAAATATCAGCTGTTGCATACATTTGTGTCGCGTAGGCATTGCAGTTTAGTATGAAACAGCTGATATTTTTGTTGCTCCGATCGGTTTGCTCCCATAGTGAAAGTTGTTTAGTTTGATGGGTAGACTCTTAGTTTAAAAGGATGCTAATGATATCAATTTCACCCTGTATATGCAAAATAACTGAAAATTTTGAAAAAATACTATTAAAAGGCAAGTTCAATAGCAAAACACAAAACAAATGTCTATAGCATTTGCTTATTATGTATTTGTTTTTTTTTTAGTGTTTTTGAATATTAACTCAACACGAAGCTGGTTAGGCATGGCAACATTAATTTACGCTTTGTGTCTTCGCACCAATGACGACCCGGTTGGTGTGACGGTTACCACGCCGGACTGCCAAAACAGGGTCCTGGGTTCGAATCCCGGTTTGGTCATGGATGTTATATGTTTGTACCGTCGTTGTGTGGTTCCCATAACAAAAAGCCTGAGGCTTACTTGGGATCATTACAATGTATGTGTCTGTGAGCGTTATTTATTTATTATTTATTAATGAAGTAACTTTACTAAGAACCTCCTTTTCTATACAAATAGATTTATCCACACAAATCTGTGCTGTTTTAGGTTCCCAATGATAGCCAACCTCCGATAGGAGATGGCACCACAAGAAGACCAAAACATATCAGAGAACATTTCATATTGAAAGACCCTGATATGTGTTAGGTGCATCCAATTTCTATACAAACCTCAGATCAGACAGTATCAATGCGTGTCGATAGGTCTAATCTGACGTAATGTAATATCTTATTTATTTATTATTCTGAACTTGAAAATTTCAATGCTAAAGGTGAGAGAGTAAATCAATTATAATGTTTATACATTAATCAGTAATAATAATGGCCCAATATAAAGGTGGCCTCACCCAGCAGTGCTTGTGGGTGGATTTGATTCATTGTTTGATTCGAAAGTAGGTATCAGTAACGTGAAATTGTTAAGTCGCCTTTGACGTCATCAAACTGAACAACTTTGCAAAGGAACCAAGATCGATCGCGAAAAAAAAAAGATAAGTTGTTCCTTACAAAACTGCAAACTTACTCGACTCAAATGTATGGGACAGCTGATATAAACCGACTTCGAACCGAAACAGGTCGGTCGCAGTAAGGACAACGTGGTCAGGTGGGGATTCTCGGATGCGCAAAATGTGGCTGGTTTGTGCGGAGCTCTAAAAACGATGGCTCATCTCACATCGTGCCCTGCGTGCCCTAACACCTGCACGCAGGAGGAGCTCATGACCGCTAGCGACGGTGCAGTATCGGTTGCCCAATTCTGGTAAGCTACTATTTAGCGACTTTGTTGTGTTGAAATCGATACGATAAGCAAGCAAGCTGATATTTTTTTCACGATATCGATTTTGGTATAGACAGCATATTAAGAAGGACCCTAATTTGTTTAAACCGAAATTCAAGTCCTTTTTTTCGGTACGAAATACAATTAAATTGATTTTATCTTACTGACTCGCAAAGTGTTTGTAAGTATGACTTGTAACACCTGTTATCAATAAATTATGTCTATGTCAAAATCAAATCAACAAGTAGGTTACACGCAGCTAACTTTATTTCAATTTCATTGTATTATTGCAAATAAAATCTTAAACATGAAAGAGCAAATGCAGTAACATCACGCGATAAGGCCGAAGTACAAAGTAAAACATGTTATCAACTCTTCAGAGAACTTTATTTTCTACTGACATAAGTATGTCATTGAAAAATGTAGGTATAAGTATATCTTAATGATATAAAATACATGCATAATGATACCTTGGTAGTGTTAATGAACTGTACACAAGGTGACAAAAGTTTGATAGTTGGTTGTACTTTAATTAATATGTGGGAAAGATAACAGATTTCTGATGATAATATGGACAGTACAAGTTAGAGAGATGTATGTTTATGTCCCAGTTTTGGGCAAAGGCCTTCACTCTTCCAATGTTTCCCTGTACCACGCTGACTAAGGCCACAGTATTACTATAAACCAGTAGTACAGGCAATACCAGATTTTTGGGATGCGACCCCCGCCCCGCCTTCTTCCACGCAAGACCCCCTCCGCCTCCGGTGCTCTGCGCAAGTACATCCGTTGCCTTACTGTAAGACCAACCCAAGACCTTGTTTCTCCATCTTGTTATCTTGAGACTACCTCAGAGTCGGCTTCAGGCTTGTATTGATCAACTATAAAATCATACTGAAGGACAAAGCCTCCACTATCCACAGAGTTCTTCCCACCTACCTAAAATAGCAATTAAACCGATTGACTTAAAAATGTATTTCCTCAGTATTTTTATTTTGAAGAAGACAATCCTTTAGGAATCCAATATAACTAACTAAGTTGTACACCGCAATACTATACCACAGTATAAGAAAGAGTATACACCAAGTGTACTTCTACACCAATTCCTTCTCCGTGCAGGCTGTTCGGCTCTGGAACTTGTGGCCAGAGTCGATCAGACGTGCCTCCTTGAGTGTTTTTAAGTCGAAGGTCAAAGATCATTTCCTTGAGCTCTGATTTCTTTTCAACTTCACTTTTATTTCGTTTTTCTCCTCCTACTGTTGCTTCCATGTTGTATGTAGTACTCACTTGAAATATGTATGTATCTATGTATTTATATATTTTAGATTATTTTATTTTTAAGTATATACTCTCATTGTCACTCTGGATTTCTTTCTTCTCTTGATCTACACCTCCTACCTATTTTCGTTTTTGTAATTCCTCTACCCTAAGGTTGTCAGGAAGAAATCGCTTTTTAGCGATAAGACCGCCTTATTTGTACCTAATTATAATTCTTTATCTTTATTCAAATGTATATTTTGTTTTGGTGTGCAATAAAGTATAATTGAATTGAATTGAGTATCTAGTACTACATAACTATACACTGCCTTGATGTAATAACTTTTATAGTTACATGAAAATTCAATGGTCCACCTATTCGCCACGCTCCGCAAAATATACTGAAATGACTAGCGGTTTCACATCATGTTATTTAGTACCAGAAATCTATTTAAAGTGTTATAGTACTTAGTTCAAAGTAACGACGTAGTAATCATATTGTATTCTACCTATAACATATTTGTATAAATGCTAATGGTTTCACGTTTTTCGTTCACTGGTTAACATCATTTCACATCTATTGTAAATGGGGCCTACTCACATTTTAAGATGGTACAGTCCTCAGAAAGAACCAGCAGAAATCGCATTAGGACTATTTAGTTTAAGATCTAGCGTGAACAAAAAATTTAACATATTAAATTCAACCTTAGTTTCATTAGTATAGTTACTTTTACTTATCTGTATCTTCATAAAATTGCAATAGTGACTTTATGGCCTTTTCATATTTGAATAATGCGGGGAACTACGCTTACAGTGGTACGGTACGCAGGATTCCACTCCACCTACATTACATCATGTCATTCCCGACGTTTTCGACGTGGTTGCTTGGGCGTGCACCATGTGTGCCTGCCTAATACGGATTGGTAGACTTTACAGACACATTAGAATTTCTTCAGCTCATACGTTTCGTCCGTGTGGTGTCGGCTAAATTTCCTTCCATGGCTGTCTTAAAAGGCAACAAAGGGATCTACCGGAAGATGGGCAGCAGCATCCTCTGAGTACACATATTCAATCCAACTGCGATCGCCAACCCGCCTGCCAAGCGTTACGATTATGGCAAATCCCCCCATTTTGGGGGTGGCCTATGTCCAGCAGTGGACGTCTACCCGGCTGATATGATGATGATGATACGTTTATCTTTTCTTTAGAAGGATTTTTTCAAATTGAGCTTACTATAAGTGGCCGACACCGATATAAGAGTCTGGAATTTACTATATAGTCAAAATGTCGTCATAATAGTTATTGTACTTGAAGCCTTAAATTCAGACCGAGTCAAGAGACCGTTAGCCCAGTTACGGTATGTGACATTACGTTGTTAAATAATTAATTTTTTGCCGGCTACTGTACGAACAAACACTCATGGGTAGTTTTTATAAAGGTTATTTAGGTTCATTCGACGAGAGTTGAATTGGATGAGATTAGTCAAATTATACTGATGTCCCCATTAGATCCATAAAAATTTATCGTTCCATTTGTTGTTTCTCTTGTAAATATTTTTGTATCTAGCCTAAGATGTTTTTATATATATTGCCCGCGCTCCAAAACGGCAACAAAAAATCAAGGTAATGCGTTTGACGCTTCTATTTGTAAAACGTCATTGTATCTAGCTTTAACCTGGAGACCGATCGCGCTAAATAAATCTGAAACGTCACTGGCCCGCATGCGAATCGCAACTTTCTACACATTTGGTATCGCGCTAATCATTTGACAGCTCATGAAAGCCGTTTGACAGATCGCTGAGACGTTTTCGGCTGTCAATCACATAGTTTTTATTTTATTTTTTTATTTGCCTATTTCATCCCACTGCTGGGCAAAGGCCTCTCCCCTGCTCTTCCACTCGTTCCTGTTTTGGGCAATCTCTGGCCATTGGTTGTCAAATTTGTCCAGGTCATCACGCCACCTTTTCCTGGGTCGACCTGGACGCCGCCGACCGTTTTCGGGGATCCAGGGCATGATATGATTTTTGCCCATCTCTCAGGATGCATCCGACAGACATGACCGGCGGCCCACTTCCATTTAAGTTTGGCGCTTTTCTCTCCGACGTCGGCTATTTCAGTTTTGGAGCGCAACGTGGTGTTTCTGGCCCGGTCGGTTCGCTTAACACCTAGAATGCTGCGCTCCATTGCTCTCTTACAAACCTTAAGCTTGGACTTTTGGGCCTCAGTGAGTGACCACGTTTGAGCTCCGTTCCATATAACATCTAACGGAACTCAAGCCAACCTCACCTGCACGTGGTACTCCCTGCTGTTCAACGAACGAGGCTCTGGCGGCCCACCAACCCGCACTGGACCAGCGTGGTGGGTCATGGTCCATACCCTCCCCCTTAATCACATAGTAAATAAGTAAAATTTAGCGCGATACGGAATTCAGCACAGTTGAATAGCAACTTCGTTGGTGGATTACAATGTGATTAGAACTGAAATTGTGGAGGGTTGAACTTCGATGGTTTAAATTAGCGCCATCGGTTCCCTGCGCGCTACTGCCTCATGTGTTGTCGTAGATATGAAAAAAATTTACTTTGTTTCTATGTATGTACGTACTTTGGGCCCAAATCAGAAGGACAATTTAGTAAAATGTCTATTTAAACTATCTCCTTGCAGAAAATTTCATTTCGTTACTACGTTGCAAAGTGATAAAAGGATAAACATTTGTGATATTAGTTAAATTATTTTATTAGATACATATCTCAAAATGAATAACTCTTGGACTTTAGCAGGACATTTGTCACCCCAACATGAGCCGAAACCTCACGCCTAATCCAAACACTGGAAATCCACGAATAGCTAACACTCGCTAATACAATCGATTTACAAGACAGAGTGACCTAAACTGGGTGACCTTCATAACTAGGTAATGTTCTACTCTCTAAACAATGGAAATGCCTGGTCAAGTTCGTTTAAGCTTTGATCTTACAACTAACGGCAAACTACTCGCGCCCGTTATTTATTTTAACACTCAGATGTAGAAAATTAGAAATATCTTCTGCTGTGTACACTGTATACGTGTACGATATAGGTATACTTGTAGTATTAGCGCTCTTGCAGACGAGCGACACTTTGCGGTCGCAGAGGGTCACGGAGACTGTAAACTCTACAGGGCGAAATTGATATCATTAGCATCCTTTTAAACTAAGAGTCTACCCATCAAACTGAACAACTTTTACTATGGGAGCAAACCGATCGGAGCAACTAAAAAATCTGCTGTCCCATACTAAACTGCAATGTCTACTCGACTCAAATGTATGCAACAGCTGATTTTTTTTTTGCTTGTATTGGTTTGCTCCTATAGTAAAAGTTGTTCAGTTTGATGGGTAGACTCTTAGTTTAAAAGGATGCCAATGATATCAATTTCACCCTGTATGAGCGCGACCCTCTGCGACACACGGCGATCGCAAAGTGTCGCTCGTCTGTAAGAGCCTTTAGGGTGGCATCGAACATGCAGTGGTGCTCTCGATCGTATTTTTTGAAATTTCTTAACTATCATATACAAGGGATGAATGGAAGCGTGGAATGCGTACCCCGGACGCGAACACTCTTGTTTGGTACACTGATGGTTCAAAAACCGAGTCAGGTACGGGTGCAGGCATATACTCCAGAGACTACAACGAAAGTATTAGTCTAGGAGAATTTGCAACTGTCTTTCAAACAGAGACGTATGCTATTATAGCCTGTGCACAGAATATATATAGGAAGGTAGCAAACAAGACTATATATATCCTCAGCGACAGCCAAGCAGCTCTCAAAGCCTTGAACTCCTATTATGTAAGTTCCAAGCTAATTCTAAGCGGAGTGAAGACCCTTAACAAACTTGGTCTTCACAATACCGTAAGATTAGTTTGGGTCCCGGGACATACAGGTGTCCAGGGTAATGAGAATGCTGATGAGCTGGCGAGAGCTGGGTCAGAACGAAATATGGTTGGCCCAGAACCAAGTGTGGGCATCCCGGCATGCAGCATAAGGATGGCCATTAAGGATTGGGCTGATAAAACACACCGGCTGGAGTGGTCTAGCCTTGCAGGTCTGCAACACTCTAAGAAATTTATCAGCAACGTAACGACTCGTGTCTCAAAGTTCATACTGAACAACAGCAGGAGCAAGGCTCGTGCCATCGTCGGAGCCCTCACCGGGCACTACGCCACAGGCACGATGATGCATAAAATGAAGCTCACCCTAGATCCCGGCTGCCGAGCATGCGGAGAGGATGAAGAGACCATAGAACATATCCTCTGTGACTGTGATGTCTTGGCGGCTAAACGCATATGAGCCTCCTCGGGGATGGATACCCAAAACCGGGAGATCTTAGGTTTCTTCCCCTCAATGGTATTGCCTCCTTCATTGACCATGTATTTGAAGGGTGAAGAAAGCAAACGGTATTGGGGCTAACACAAAAGATCCCACTGGGTCGAAGTGTTGCTGGCTTGCCAGCCCCCACAACAAGATAAGATAAGATAACTATCATATACACTAGCTGTTGCCCGCGACTTCGACTGCGTAGTGCGTAGAGTATACCTTAAGGGGGCGTCCATTTAATTACTTGCATTTAGGGGGCCGAGGTTTGAGCCGAATCTCACCCAATCTCACGTGGCGGGGGAGAGGAGGGGTCTCGGCAATTATTTTTTTTTTTTCGTAAATAACGGTGTTGAATTACGAGAAAACTGAGTTAAATTAACTAAAACATGTTCTCTGAGTTAAATTAACTAAGTCATGTCTTAAATAAAAATAATTCAGCAAATTATGCTTTTTAAGCGCAGATTAACGAATTTACAATAAAAATAAAAATTTTGGAAAATCTCACGTGTTATTAGGGGGAGCGAGAGGGGGTCGAGCAAAATCTCACGACATTTCACCCCTTCGGGATTAGAAAGATTACCAAAGTTAAGCAAAGACTAGTTTATTAGGACCGTTTATTTCATCGAGCGCCCCTTCTAAGCCCTTCTAACGGCCGTTCCCAATATTCAAACTAAGGTTAAGAATAGATAGCCATCCTGGACTATTAGCAAGTTGCTATTTACCTAGTGAAGTCGTCCCAATAATGCAGATCAGTGCGTCCTAAGTCCAAGTAACAGTAGACAGGCCGCCTACCCGAGCCCTTCCTTGCGTTCCGGATTACGCAGTACTACAGGGACTCCCATATAAGTGACCGCATTGTTTTATTGCACTTTATCATATTTTTCGCTAATTTTAAAAAAGGTATGATGACATGTTTAAAATACCAATTTAAAATAACATTTTAAAAGCTAGGTAGCATCTAGTTTGAAAAAAAATTGAAAAGAAACATGAAATAAACGACTATGACAAAAGACAATGATAACGGAACGTTTTCTTAGGACATCTGTGATGTTGTTTTTTTGTTATGCTCCTGCACACATCTGTTTGGTATCGACAAAATTCTTTCAAATTAGTAAATATTGAATTGCCGCCGGAATTTGGGTTTTTTGTGATTCATTTCATGTCGAAGTAATATTAATCTTGTTTTTTTATTTGTTTTGTATTTAAATTAGGCTAGAAATACTCGTTGAGGTACACTTACACTTGTTTGTGTTATTATAAAAAATAATGGTTTCTTTGATTCAGTTTATTCGAATTTTATATTATACAATTACCTACATACTAAAATATGTATGTACACACCACATTCAGAAAATAATTACCCATTTACACGTTTTTGATAATTGTTACAAGAAAGTACAAAAAATAATAGGTAAAAAGTACTAGGTAAAGTAGGTATATCTATTAGGTACTTAAGTAGTCCGTTTAGGTACCTTTAGAATCGGGTACACTTCATTATTTTTTTATTCTAAATCTATACCTATGCTCCTTCATAATATGCTGACGGTTCTTTTCTATTCGAAATTGATAGAATTTTACAAAAAGAATCTAGCTTATTTTAACTCGTCGTTCTGTTACCCCCCGAAATCGAAGGTTTGACTTTTATGCAACTAGAGGTAGTCAATGTTACTGACAGACGGCACTTCTAATTTTATTGGGACGCGTGAACTGTCATCTTCATACAAATACAGGCAACGGATAGCTTACCCGTCCTCCCATCGACTGGTAGCAAGCAGGGGTAGGAATGCCTACCGTAGGTGAGTTTATTGGGACGGTAAAACAAGAGATCGATACACTTTTCTTACCATAGTAAGGCAAAACCAGAGATAGATCGAATATTGGGAACGGCCGTAAGAGTTGATCTCGGATAGTTCTCATACACTTAGCTACCGTACCCCAGTGGCGTAGCGTGGGCTTTTGCTGCCCGGGGCACATACCGATTTTGCCGCCCCCTTATCTTACCGACACAAAAAATAACGGAACAAGCGAAGAGAGCTCGAATTTTTTTTGGACATCGATTCGGGTTGTGGTCAGACATCTTTTGATTTATCAATGAAAAATTGAAACTTGGGAGCGAGCGAAGCGACATCGACTTTTCTCCTCAATACGAGGCACGAGGCGACAGTAATTAAAACAGAAACCTAGAGCGAGCGAAGCGAGCTCGACTTTTCACTGCTCTATGCATAATTGCATAGGTAGTTCGGATAGTTGCTCGGATAGTTCTCATACACTTAGCTACCGTACCCCAGTGGCGTAGCGTGGGCTTTTGCTGCCCGGGGCACATACCGATTTTGCCGCCCCCTTATCTTACCGACACAAAAAATAACGGAACAAGCGAAGAGAGCTCGAATTTTTTTTGGACATCGATTCGGGTTGTGGTCAGACATCTTTTGATTTATCAATGAAAAATTGAAACTTGGGAGCGAGCGAAGCGACATCGACTTTTCTCCTCAATACGAGGCACGAGGCGACAGTAATTAAAACAGAAACCTAGAGCGAGCGAAGCGAGCTCGACTTTTCACTGCTCTATGCATAATTGCATAGGTTATAGATAGAGCTCAATCAATATATATTTTTCCCGAATTTGTCGCCCCTAGTAAAGTGCCGCCCGGGGCATTTGCCCCCCCCCCCTGGCCCCCCTCGCTACGCTACTGCCGTACCCGTATCTATTCAGTTGTAATATCGATCTACTAATCGCTTTTTTCAATGGATTCGAGAATTGACCAACGATCGTCATAGTAACAGGGTCAAGGTTATTTCTTATGCCTCATCATTAGATCATTGGCCGAAAAACGGTCCGTGGGCATAGATTAGAATGATAATAGTTAATGTAACCTTGAGCTCTAAGCGGTCTCGCATAAATAAATGTAGCCCACGCGCATGAAATTATAGAAACTATCCGCTCCCCGCACAGAACTTGTATTTTCTGTGGCGGGTTGAATACTTTTACACGAGTTGACCATTTACTTCTACCAATCAATACTTGGCCCGCGTGTTGGAGTCTGAAATGTGATTCTCACAATAAAATTATTCGTTACAGTGGGCCTGTGCAATACAATGGGAGGTATACAAGTTGTAACAAACCATTCTAGTATTATTTAAAGGGGTGGTTCAGACTTTAGTTTAGAGTGTTTAGACCATCGATCTGAACAATTTACACTATGGAAACAAAGCAAAAAAAATTGCTGAGTTTTGTATGAAAGAGCATTCTTTCATTTATTTTTGCATGATATTTTATGTGTGCGATAAACCAGAGCGGTAAAATAAAACCTGACATTTGCACGCGATTAACCTTACGGACACTGCTAGTGCTACCGGCACAGAATAGGTAATAGTATATAGTTCTACTACCGGTTAGTACCGGCTAGTAGTATCTATCCTTGTGGCAAAATACTGGGCTGGAAAAATACGTAATGAAAATGACAGCATGTCATCGACTCGACAGAAGAATACATCATGTACCCTATTGGCTATGTGCACGACACTAGCGCCATCTAGCGCAACACGGCCCCGTGGATTATTTGCACATAAAATGTTAGGATAAAGTTTGTTATTTTAAATTAAAATAAAGTAAAAACTAAATAAATGAGCAATATTGTCGATATTAAAAATGTTATAATACCGAATTGGCTGAAATTCCCATTCTTTGTTGCGAAATTCTCATACAAACATTCACCCCCGTTTTCACACCTTTGGGGGTTGAATTGTGAAAAATCTTTTTTTTGTGAACACCTAGATGGTAATAAAAATATCCCTGCCAAATTTTAAGTATAGTATTTGCTGGTTTAGATATTTGAGAATTGAATGAGTGTGCGGATTTGTATAGATTCAAGCAAATATGACACAGCTTCGCCCGGAAAAGTACAAATTTCAGCCACAGCGTGCGCTGCGATCGACTTGACAGTTCCCAACACCCACTTCGCACATAGCCAATATTCCTTGTGAATATGCTGACACTTTTTTAAGGGGATGATCAGACTATCAAACTGAACAACTTTCTTTATGGGACAAACATTAAAATAGCGAAAAAAAAACAGATGTTCACACGGCGACACGTGGCGTACCATACAAATCGAAACCGACTCGAGCCAAATGTATGGGACAGCTGATTTTTATTTCGCGATTTCGATGTTGGTCCCATAGAGAAAGTTGTTCAGTTTGGTGGTCTGGTCACCCCCTTAAAAAAGTGTCAGCATATTAAGAAGGACCCTGCATAACTCAATTGCTTGACCATAAAGTTTAAACTTCCAGCTATGCGGTCTGGCGAAGCAGCTGGACATGACGGAGCGGCAAGTGGAGCGCTGGTGGCGCCTCCGCCGCAGCCAGGACAAGCCCTCCACCCTCACCAAGTTCTGCGAGAACGCGTGGAAGTTCACCTTCTATCTCACCAACTTCTCCTTCGGCGTCTTCATCCTGTGGGACAAGGAGTGGCTGTGGGATATCGACCAGTGCTACGTCGGGTATCCTAATCAGGTAAAATACTCAGTAGTATCATAGCGTAAATACAATTAAGTGGGTGAGCTTAGTGGCCGCGTTGGGTCTATGCTTGCGCGGAGTGCGGGGGGGCTCGCGCTGTGCGGAGGAGTGAGGCACCGGCCGTTGGGGTACAGCGCGCAGGTGAATGGGTACTGGGACCGCGCCCCCCGCCACCCGCACCCCCCGCACAATTGATCTGTCGCGACCCGAGAGCGCCCTCACTATTAGTATATTGACTTTGGTAGTACCAGGTTAATAAGTCTTACCGATGTATATCAAATATAGTCAAATTTGAATAGCACGCGAAATTATATTCACCGATCAGGGTGTGCCACCTTCAATCCCTTGCCGCGATTGGCTTGTTTTTGTGCCTTTTTCGCTGCTATCCGACTTCGCACCCTTTGATTACTAAATGACTTCGGGGAGTCTGCTCTGCGCGAACGAAGATTGACGAGCAGAATTATTTTCCTGGTCGTACCTAGTATAAAAGTCATACGGATGTCTGCAGTTGAATATTATTGAAACAGCGCGAACTTATCACGATGCTCTACGATTGCGGGCCAAGAATGATCTGCTACAATTCGTCGATTGATTTCGCGCCTAACGCATGACCGACGCGTTCTTCATTTGGTCTTTAGACTATAATTATGAAATGGTTTTGAGCACCTTTCGGGAAATGTAAGTTCCGAAGATTGACGAGCAGAATTATTTTACTAGTCTTACTAGTTACACACCACTATGGGTAGCTGTTTATCGAGGCTGCTCCGAGCCTATTGTGCTGCCCCCAATCATATATTTTTTATTTCTAAACAATTAAACAACATTTCCAAAAAACTAGAATGTCACATTGTAGTCCTGATAGGCTTTCAATTTATCGAAACATTACCGATTATTATGTTTTATGCTTGTAGCCATTATCGTTAAAAGTGACCACTTTTGGCGGTTTTAAAGATAATAAATACAAACATTATAAAAACAAATCCACAGTGACCCGATAAATTGAAAATCAGCAGTAACTACAATGTGACATTCTTGTTTTTTCAAATTTTATTTAATTGTTAAGAAATAAAAAGAATACGATTGGGGGCAGCACAATAGGCTCGATGTAGCCTTAGGGCTCTTACAGACGAGCGATACTATGCTGTCGCGGTGGGTCGCAGAGCGCCGTGCTCATACATTTTACAGTCGCGCGACCCTCCGCGACACCCGGTGACCGTCGTCTGTGAGAGCGCTTAAGAATAAAACTTTTTTATAGATAGATAGATAAACAATTTATTTGCAAAAGTAACACACACATAATATTACAGTTCACAACAATTTTACAAACAAGAATACAACGACAGTTTATACTAACTTTTTAATTCGTAAGTCTAGAGGTAATAAGAATCAAATTGCATTAAACATAAATTGCATTGTCCATGTTGTTCAGACCACTGTGTTAAAAGACATTAACTTCAATCTGTATCTTTTCTTAACACTTGTTGCATAACATGATCCAATTTCTCTCAAAAAATTGCGTTTATTGAATTCTCTATTTAGGCTAGGTCTATCTCGGCTTACGTGGCTGAAGCACGTACACCGTATGGAGGACTCTCGTTTGCAAAGGCGCATCCTTCTTGGTGAGGTCGCAGATAAGAAGAGGCCAGTCGGAAGACACATGCTGCGATTTAAGGATTGCGTCAAGAGAGACCTGACCGCTTTCGGAATCAGCCCCACAAATTGGGAGGAGCATGCGGAAAATAGCGGCTGGAGAGGGAAACCAAGAGAGGGTCGGACTACTCATGACGAAGCCTGGTTCGCACACCTGGCAGAGAAACGTGACAAAAGGCATAATGCTGTCACAATCCCTTCGTCTTCCACCGGCGTACAGTTCTGTTGTAGAGGCTGTGAACGTGTATGCGGCTCTCGTATAGGACTGTACAGCCATGAGAAAAAGTGCTTCTCCAAAAACACTGCTTAAATCATCTGCAACAGATGTAAAGGCCTATGATGATGATGATGATGATGATTGAGCCAATGTGACAAAGTTCATATGTAAAAGACCGTAACTCATTGTAGAGGGATCGCATATAGTTAATATGTTATTATGTTTGAATAAACTCGCGTGTTTTGAGCTTCCGGCAAGATTTGGACGTGAGCCACATTTAAAAGCAGTTACTTTGATTGGTCTTCGTGTAATAGAAACTTAATAATAATATGGCCAACCGGATATCAGTATTGGTTTTTGATGTTTTAGAATGTTGACCTCTACAGAGCTTAAGTACATTAAAAAAATTATGTGGTTTCAGTGTTGGTAAATGTTAAGTTTGATGTGTGGAATCATCCGTTTTATTCAATTTTATTCGTTTTTTAGCTAAATATGAAATCGATGTGCGATGAATCGATAATACCACTCTGAAAATGTCTAGTAAATTATTATACTACCGTTTTTATAAGTCTCAGGATATATCTGCGCAGTTTATTATTTTTATATATCGTGCGAACCAATCACGTTACGTTAAGGGCTGGCACCACAAATTGCGGAACATTTTCACTGCCAAACAAATATCGACTTTGCCTGTGTTTAAATAACATCGAGAATCGATTAAAACAAGTAGCTTCGATGCCCGAGGGGACTAGTAGTTGTGTTAATTGATTTTCGATGTTATTTCAACGCAAGCAAAGCCTATTAAGGTGCATAATGCTCTACACTGCAACAACCAGGTTTACCCTGGCTCTATGGCCCGGTTTATACAGAAGAGACGTGTTTCGGTGGCGGATAGTCAAAGTAACACCAATATAAACCTAATAGCACGTAGCTCAGCTTCGTTTTTGTGGTAAAGGAGAATCGCGCCCGTGCCTCCAGGTGAAGTCGCCTTGAGGCGCGGGCGTAATTTTCCAAACGACGCTATGCTACGTCCTATAAGGTTTATATAATTGTGTTACTTTGACTATCCACCGCCACACGTTTCTTCTGTATAAAACTCCAAACCTAACCTAATGGGCCTAACTCGGCAAAAATGATCTTACTTCTATCGTTTTTTCGCTTACTCATTGACTCTTCGTTAGACTGCACGGTAGTCAATTTCACACTTTAAACTAAGAAACAAAAGGTTGATTAACTATCAATAGTTTTGAGTATCATATGGAATTGTTTGTCCTTGTCTGCGCGGACGAAAATTTACGACACGACAAATAAACGGGCGTACTTTAAAACGTAAAGACGTTTTGAAAAGAAGATTAAAAAATATATACGTATCTAGCAAGCTGTTGGTGTGCCATATTGAATAAAATAAAATAAATTAACATAAGCGGGTCGGCACTGTCGGTTCGGCAGTAGTTGTCGATCAACAAAGCCGACCCGAAGCAATCACTGCACTTGTTCGGCTTCATTCGGGATGTGCCGATCGGATAGTTCGTTCGAGTCATAAAGGTATCATATAGAGGAACTGACAGCTGAGAGAGCGAGATGTACCTAGCGGCGCCACTGTATAATAGAAAGAGATACGTGACGCGAGGAAATAGAACCGTTTTTGGGAACTTGTCAGCACAATCGACTGGGTAAATATTCGTGCTCTGTGACTGTAAATAATTAGTGAATCTAAAGTGAAGTCGTAGATTATTTTGTGAAATATACTAACACTATTTCATTAAATTACCTACGATTTCACGTTAGATTCACAATTATACACAGAACTCGAAGTTTTAGGGTGCCGACAAATGCACAAAAAACGGTTTCATTTGACAACTCATGTCAGTTACTCTATTCTGATAGGTATAATAACTTTATGGTTCGAGTAGACGCTCATAAAATTGTTACCAAAAGCCGACCGGCATAAGTCGAGCTGCTTTTTCCTGAATATTCATCTACACATATTCGATTTTACCGCCCGGCTGTGCCGATTAATGCCGGCCCGCTTATGTGTATAGCAACCCTTAGTTATAATTTTCTGGGTAATATTATTCTATAAAACACAGTTTACTCATTTCCGAAAAAGGTCAGAAGCATTCATATTCTCTAACCGTTATTTGCTAAGATCTTTGCTATTACCCTTAGACTAATTATATCGGGACGCGTAACCATGTGTCATTCTACTAACAAACTTTCTGCCACTTTTTGCGGGGGGCGAGGTAACATGTTATCCGCAACTTTGGATTTTATTCCCTATGACTTTAGATTCTAATTTTGAATGTTCAAAATCATGAAAAGTTGTCTCGTGTAAACCCCAAACGTTCTAAGTTCGAAATTATTGTTTCGCAATAGGCTGTCTAGTTTAGTGATAAGGTATAAAATTGAATGTTGAATGTGCATGATCATTGCTCTTATACCGTGGCATAGGGGAAATGCTACCGCAAGGCCGGTCCGGATATAATTAGTCTAAGCTATTACCATAACCTCAACAGTTGATATGCGTTTAAGCGTGTACCAATGCCGAAAATATTTTTTTCCAGAAAATTACACCATTTTGTAAAGTATAAGATAAGATAAAATCCTAAACAAGAAACTAACTTTACTAGCAGATAATCCTGGGTATTTCACACACATTATACAAAAGGTCAGATGGTAAACATTGTTTTACGAGGCGTATATTTGCTGAGCTATGACCGACTGGTTACTAACAAGACCTAGGTAATTGCTAGGTTTCAATAAACACTGCTCTATCTACTTTGTCAGTATATAACCGACCTTGAGAAAAAGAGTGATTTAATTTATGGACATTATTCTATAAGGAATGTATCAACTGGCTTCTCTTGACCGTTTATTACTCTTCTTCTTATGTGTAGATATGTAAATATCCCTAAATGTTAATTCAAACTAAGCCCTATTTTTTTTAAAACCTCATCCAAATGGGTTGAGTAGTTTTTAAGTATTGCGTGCACCATAAAGGTATCATATAGAGGAACTGACAGCTGAGAGAGCGAGATGTACCTAGCTAGCGGCGCCAAAGTATAATAGAAAGAGATACGTGACGCGAGGCAATAGAACCGTTTTTGGGAACTTGTCAGCACAATCGACTGGGTAAATATTCGTGCTCTGTGAATAATTAGTGAATCTAAAGTAAAGTCGTAGATTATTTTGTGAAATATACTAACACTATGTCATTAAATTACCTACGATTTCACGTTAGATTCACAATTATACACAGAACTCGAAGTTTTAGGGTGCCGATAAGTGCCGACAAATGCACAAAAAACGGTTTCATTTGACAACTCACGTAAGTTACTCTATTCCGACAGGTATAATAACTTTATGGCGTGCACAGACAAACAGACAATAATAGTGAGTGGCGTATTTAGCGTCCGTTTCATATAAAATCCGGGAACAAAATACGCGACTCACAAAATTACGCTCGTTTGGGCTAAGTCTAAATGTACATACCTATACACGCCTTAGACAATTTAATAGTAAGGACTGGCCTTGCGGTAGCATTTCCCCTCTGTCACGGTATTAGACTAAATAATCCAGTGCATTTACACTCAATTTTATACCTTATCACTAAACGAGACAGCCTATAATTGCGAAACAATAATTTTGAACTTAGAACGTTTGGTGTTCACACGAGACTACTTTTCATGATTTTTAACATTCAAAATTAGAATCTAAACTTATGGGGAATAAAAATTGCGGATTTATTTTAAGGACTGGCCTTGCGGTAGCATTTCCCCTCTGTCACGGTATTAGACTAAATAATCCAGTGCATTTACACTCAATTTTATACCTTATCACTAAACGAGACAGCCTATAATTGCGAAACAATAATTTTGAACTTAGAACGTTTGGTGTTCACACGAGACTACTTTTCATGATTTTTAACATTCAAAATTAGAATCTAAACTTATGGGGAATAAAAATTGCGGATTTCATGTTACCCCGCCCCCCGCAAAAAGTGGCAGATTTTGTTAGGAGAATGACATGCGTTACGAGTCCATACTATTAAATCGTCTAAGATACACGCCAATATACAATTTTATTTTATTTTATTATAATTGTATAATAGATAAACTTCGATTTCGAGATAAGTAACATAAAAACATCAGCGAGATAAATATATTTATAGTTAAATGTTAGAATAACAACTATTCCATAAATTACAGTTGGAAATGTAAATAATATTATTTATTTAACCTTGGTATTAATCACATTTCTTAGAAATGATATCGATCCATCACCAATCACACTAGGTAAACATTCCTAGAGTGGGGTAGGTCCTAATCTATTTCACATAATAATAAAACCGAGTCTACGGTGCTGCCCTCAATCGTATTTTTTAAATTTCTTTACAATCATACAACATTTCCAAAAATATCACATTGTAGTCATTGCTGATTTTCAATTTATCGGGTCATTACATTATTGATCAGTTTTTATAATATTTGTAGGTATTAATCTTTAAAACCGCCTAAAGTCTTCACTTTTGGCGGTTTTAACGATAATAGCTACTAACGTAAAACTTACGTAGTCATCCGGAATGTTTCGATAAATTGACAAACAAAATAATGACGTCAATGTGTCATTCTTATATTTTGGAAATGTATAATTAGTTTTATAAATAAAAAAAATCTGGAGGAGAATAGCTAGAACGAGCATAAAATAATAATAGTCGCGAAAACGAGACAGGCTCATACGCTAATTAAACAGCCCGGAGCAAGAGAAAATCTATGTTGTTTGTCTCTTTCTGCGAATGCGGTATTTTTGGTGACTTAGTTGAAATTGCTTACAAAATCTGGCCCAATGTGCATGTCAATGCACGATTTCTCATACATTTTTGTCATATCTCCGTCCCCTTCCAGTATACGCTGTCAGGAAATCTATATGCTCGATACCCTCTTCATGAATAGATTAAAATAAAAATAGGGTACGTACGGAAACCTTATAAAGAGTCTAAGCTTGACATACGCCGTTTTTCGTATTGCAGGGTCTAACAAACGACGTGTGGTGGTACTACATGATATCGTCGGCGTTCTACTGGTCGCTCACCATCTCGCAGTTCTGGGACGTGAAGCGCAAGGACTTCTGGCAGATGTTCGTGCACCACATCGCCACCATCGCGCTGCTCTCCTTCAGCTGGGTCTGCAACCTGCACAGGATCGGCACCCTCGTGCTTCTACTGCACGATTGCGCTGATATTTTTGTTGAGGTTTGTTACCTATTTTTGTGTTCGTCTATTAACGTACTAACTCGTAGGTGCTGAGTGGAATAAACCGGACAATCTGCGTGTCGAGTGGCACCCAGCATAAGTGTTCAAGGACACTAAGCACTGCCAGTTTTTTAAACAACTACAAATGTCCGGAACATCACACAGATTTCTATGTTTCGAAGTGTCATCTAGGTGATTTAGGCTTACAGGTGAGGCAGTGAATGCGTTAAAAGATGTAGTCTGAAATAATACTATCTTTGGAATCGAAGTATGTACAGTAGTACCTACCAGATTTATAAGTTCCCCCGATGTACGTGCGGAGTTGACAAAGGACATCCGGCACATAATACCTAAAACTGTATAACCGTCCTTCTATTTTTATTATGGACTATGGAACACTAGAAACTAACTGCAGGCATTAGTTTATTTTATAATGATTTATTCGTTTTTATCATTTTTATATAAAAAAAACATTGTGCTTGCAACACCTCCTACTAAACAACATTGACAGCCATTTTGGGGATGCTGCTTTTTTATTATTTATTAATAATAAATGATTAAATAACTCGTTAAATAAAAATAAATGATACTATCTGAGTCGTTTTTATAAAACACCATAATTTATTACACATTTGACTTCAGTTAAAACTTCTATACATTTTAAGGTATTTTTTCAAGGGAGAGCGGCGGTTGTCCTTTAATAGCGCACGAAATTACATTGACCAATCAGGATGTGCCACCTTCAATCCCTTGTCACATTATTGGCTAATTGTTTTCGCTGCTATCCGACTTTGCAGCCTTTGATTACTAAACGACTTCGGGTTTTGTCGGGGGACTCTGCGCAAACGAAGATTGACGAGGGGAATTATTTTCCTGGTCGTTCTGTACGAGTAGATTTCCTTCCGCCTCCAACACTGAAGGCGGGAGTTACTCTCCTATACAGGGTATAACAAAACACCCTAGTAATACTTAAGGGGATGCTTCAGCACATGAAACTGAACAACTTTCACTATGGAGCCAACTTCGAAATCGCGAAAAAAAAATCAGATCTTTCATACAAAACTGCAATACCGTCTCGACTCAAATGTATGGGATGGTGGATTTTTTTATTTTTACTCTACATTGGCTCCATAGTGAAAGTTGTTCAGATTGATGGTCTGAAACACCCCCTTAAGTATTACTAGGGTGTTTTGTTACATCCTGTATACCACCGCGACTAAGAATACGAATAATCATTTATTGTTAGACTTTCTCATAAAAGCACATGTTTCACTATTATAAAACTAACACTAACTAATTGATGTGCTTAAAAAGGCCAGGTTAAAAGTCCCCGAAACCGACGAGCTTGCTTGAAGATACTTATGAATGTGGAGGAAGCTAGAGAGGTTTGTTGGGATCGTAGCAGGTGGCGTTCCGTTGTCTCTGCCTACCGCAGTTGGAGATAGGCGTGAGAATATGTATGTATGTAACGAAAGTGCTATGTACATTGAGGATATTACAAAAAAATTAACGTTATGGTGTTTCTGTGTTCCTGTCTCCAAATGAAAGATTTTTTTTTTTAGTTTGTTTGTTTTAGTATAACGCAAAAATCAGCGAATGAGATTCAAAAATCGCACCAGTATTGGAGTGCGATTTTTTAATCTCATTCGCTGAGTTCAGCAGTTGAAAATGTCAAAATTACTGTGAAGCTAGGCATCTTTCTACTGCTGATTTGACTTTCAAAAATCATACTTCAGGAGTGCGATTTTTGAAAGTCGAATCAGCAGTAGAAAGATGCGTAACTCCATAGTAATTTTGACATTTTCAACTGCTGAACTCAGCGCATCAGATTCAAAAATCGCACTCTTGGACTGATTTTGATCAAACATTTTGTGAATTTTAGACTTAAAAATGTAAATAGACGGCAGCCGGTTCAGACGAAATCGCTGTTAGTCGCTCTCAAAATTTAGCTAATTATAAATGTGCTGTAATTATGTTTTGCAGGCTGTGAAGGCTTCCAAGTACGCAAACTACCAGAAACTATGCGACAGTATGTTCCTAGCGCTCATAGTGGTGTGGATCACCACCAGGGTCGGGATATTCCCCTTCTATATCATTTGGAGGTTAGTTATCATAATATTATTAGCATCGCATATAGCATATTATGCTCACGACTATATTCCCCGAGGGGATAGTCAGAGATATTCTGAAACCTCAGAATACCTACGTTTCACTAGTACCGAAAATCTGTCCAGAGTGACGGGGAGTGAGCCCGTTGCTACTTGTAATGGACAGTGGGTACAATACATGCCTCGAAAGTGAAACATGCAGGTTTCCTTACGATGTTTTCCTTCACCGAAAAGCCAGTGGTGTATAATATTATTAGTTATAGTTTTATAGCTTGTAGGGTCCCACTGCAGGGCATAGGCCTCTTACGAATAATGGTGATAGGAAGTGGGCCATACTAAACCACGCAGGCCCAGTGCGGATGAGTGGGACGTTTATAGGCTGATGAATCACACAATGAATAACCTACCATACCACCCGTTTATTTACGTTTTATTTTTGCAATACTTTCTACCTTATTTCCATTTATTTACGTTAGTTTTTTGCATGCTTTGGACAGTTTGACCCCCCATGCGGCAATTCCGGATACAGTTGAAAATACTTTTTTTGTGCAGATCTACAGATCTGAGTTTAGTGCTGTGGTACACCACAGCACTCAACAGGTTTAGGATTCCTAATTGCAATTAAGAATAAGGATTTCTTATCATCTAAATGAAAATATTTAAGAATAGCTATTATGAATTATCAAACCGGGGACAGTTATCATAAAGAAAATTGTTGGTGATATTTTAAGCACCTCAGTTGTAACTTTTTTCCGTTTTATTCATTATCTGCGGCTGTAATATGATGCGCGCGGTAAGGCTATACAACATGCATGTCAAACTAACTCAAAGTCGTTGCTGGGCCAAATGCATCGTCATGATAGTAGAATCAGTGGGCCGCAAGTGGCCGCAACGAATTTAGAGAAATTTATTTACATAACAGTGGTACGATACACATAGGTAAATTATGAGAACCTACTCGTAAGTAGGTACTTATAAAAGTATGAACTCTTTCGGGCCGCATCAGGAAGCTGTTCTAAAATTTGGATCGGGCCGCAAGAAAGTGCAGTGCGGGCCGCGGGCCGCATGTTTGACATGCCTGCTATACAACGTGTTAATGAATAAGCGAAAACCTTGATAGTAAGTAGGTATTTGTCCGAAAAAGAGCAACTCTTTATTTTGTTTGCGTCACAATCATGAACCTTATTCGTAACACATTACCGTGTAATATTGCAGCACATCGATCCGTGCGCCGATGCTGCTGCCGATGTTCGCCGCGTACTACATATTCAACTCGCTGCTGTGCCTGCTGCTCGTGCTGCACATTATATGGACGTGGCTCATCCTTCAGATCGCCTACAAGACCATACAGGCTGGACAGGTATGGAGACTGTTCCATTTTCTATCTTGGGTTTTCTATATACTTTTTTTTGTCATGATTTTGAGTATGGCTCCGATGAAATGAGAAAGGTTTTTTTTTACATCTAAATATGCTCAATAGGACTTCACAACTCTAATCCATCAAGGGTTAACAGGAATTATTCTGAATGATTGATGTATATCGGATATCAAAAATTTATACAGGGTGAAATTGATATCATTAGCATCCTTTTAAACTAAGAGTCTACCCATCAAACTGAACAGCTTTTACTATGGGAGCAAACCGATCGGAGCAACTAAAAAATCAGCTGTCCCATACTAAACTGCAATGCCTACTCGACTCAATCGGATCGGTTTGCTCCCATAGTAAAAGTTGTTCAATTTGATGGGTAGACTCTTAGTTTAAAAGGATGCCAATGATATCAATTTCACCCTGTATACAGGGTCCTTCTTAATATGCTGACAGTTTATACGGGGATGATCAGACCATCAAACTGAACAACTTTCTCTATGGGACCAAAATCGAAATCGCGAAAAAAAATCTGCTGTCCCATACATTCGGCTCGAGTAGGTTTGCAGTTTTGTTTGGAAGAGCTGATTTTTTATCGCGATTTCAATGTTGGTCCAATAGAGAAAGTTGTTCAGTTTGACGGTTCGATCATCCCCTTAAAAGTGTCAGCATATTAAGAAGGACCCTGTATATCCGATATATATCATAAATATCGAATATTTTGATACTTATCATAAATATCGGATATTTTCGAACCCTGTTTTAAAGTAACTTTTTTTTTTATTTATTTATTTGATTTTGCTCAAAATTTGCGCAAAAGGCGGTAGCCATAGATATATTATGAACAAGATGCACAATCTCATATAAAATCATAGCAAATTTTTGTCCGAATTGACACATACTTTTTAAACTTTTGCAAAAAGATTGAAATCACTAGACTTAAAAATTCTTCGTCTATGTATCAATGGAACATATGCCTTATTTTCTAGGTATAAAGTTGTAAATAATTCTTGCATGTCTTTAAAAAAATATGTATTTTTAAAACATCATTTTGAAAAAGGAACAAGATGTCATCTATCAGACGATGACAGGAGTGGTATTTTTGAAAGTCACACGTTCAAATAAGCAGTAGAAAATGACAAAATTACTATGGAGATCTTTCGATCATCTTTCTTCCGAATGCTGATTTGAACGTCTGACTTTCATAAATCGCACTCCAGAACAGAGAAAAATTATAAGCCACACAAAATAAGTATGAGTGCTGTTGTAGGTTGATACTAGTACGTGATATTTGACTATTAAACTTAGTCGTATTATGTATGTTTACAGCCAGAGAGGCAGCGCGGTATTGAGGCAAGAGGAGGTACTTTTATTCGTAAAGTACTTCATTTGGGTCTGCCATTTTTGGACCGCTTCTTCTTCTTATCGTGTGGGCAGAGCCCTGTTGTCAGAGTTTTTTCAGACCGCCTTTCGGCCTCTGACGTGTTTCAGACCGCTGATTGTGTATCTTGTTCTGTAGGTATAATATATCTATGGCGGTAGCCTTCTACCTCGGCACTCTTTGCTGTCATTTCATACAAATGGGGAAAATTAAAAGAAGAGGTAAGCATGTGCGATACTGAATGAGTGCGAGCGAGACAGGAATACACATTTGCTTACATTTTACGAGACGATCCTGCCAGAGGGGGTGAGGTAAGAAATATGTAGTACTAGATACTCTTTCTTATACAGTGACCTCAGATTATAATTGTATTCTATGTAGACTGTATTCTAAATCATATGTTTACTTTGCAGATGGAGGGTGACCTAAGGAGTTCATCGTCAGACGTCAGCGATAGTCCACAGAACTCCAACCACAACACGCCGAATCGCGTGAGAAGTAAAAAGTAAGTTATATCAATATCTACACGGATTTCCGGTTAACACTTTCGCTGCTAAGCTCAAAATCCTCGCGCAGTGCCAAAATTGACGTCCCTCGTAGGTCTTGGGCACAGTCGTAACGTTAAAACGACCAATACGGCTCACCTCATGGGTCACCCGCATAGGTGTAAGGTTTGGGTGATTCATGCTGTAGGTCATGAGCATAGGTGAAATGCAATAGAACTTGACACCCCCCTCGTAGGTCGTGTACGCACAGTCGTAACGTTGAAACGATAAACTTGGATCAGCCCCCAGGCGTAAGGTTGTCGACGACTCGCGCGGTAAGTCACAGCCGAAATGCGATAGAACTGACTCGTTACGTAGGTTCTTCAGCATTTCGGCTCATTTGACGCTTCGTCAGCAGCGAAAGTCTTAGAAAAGTAGCATCGTCTAGTTCTAGTGTGATATGAATTTTCATTAGGGATCTTATCTTATTATGGGGACTGGTACCGATTCGGACTGTGCCACGACTTAACTAAATTTAATTCTGTCACTTTCTAAAATAAGATTAAGAAAAGAGACAGAAAACCAACAGCTGACTTTAGTGCTGTCAAAGTGACGTTACACGCCCAAAAACGCTTTAAATAAGATGGCGTACATTATGATGGCATCTTATTTTGGGCGTGTAACGTCACTTTGACAGCACTAAATTCAGCTGTTGGTTTTCTGTCTCTTTTCTTAATCTTTTAGAAAGTGACAGGAATAAATTTAGTTAAGTCGTGGCACAGTCCGGATCGAGGCCATTGGCAAGCTAGCACCACGTCGACCCAGTGGGATCTTTTGTGTTGACCTCTTGACATATATTTTTTTCACCCTACAAAAAAATGGTAAATTAGGGGCACTACCGTTCAGGGGAAGAACCCTGTAATCTCCAGGTTTTGGATAACCATCTCCCAGGAGGCACATGCGTTTAGCCGCCAAGGATATGTTCCATGGTTACCTCCTCCTCTCCGCTTGCTCTGCAGCTGGGATCCAGGGTGAGCTTCATCTTGCTCATCATCGTAGTAGTACCTAAAATGTGACTAGATAATTTGTGTGACTATGTCTAATCAATTAATTGTATGTTTGCAGGGAGACATAAAGCCCGCCTACCGAAAGTGTTCCGGTCGCAAACGCCTTCGCTTCACGTGAGAGGCTGCTTAAACTAAAGATGGACGGATACCTGCATATTATTACTGTTAGTTTACCTGTGTTAGTTTACATCTTACTGCCCCGTGTTTAGCGATATCATCATCATCTTGCGAGCCACTTGTTGCCCGCCGCTTCGTCTGCGTGGCAGTTTCATATACCTGTGTCTTCAGGATGCATGCTAACTTCCTGCCAGATTTTATTAAGATCGATTAAGCCGTGACAACATACAGACATGCTTTGGAATTTATTCAGGATGTAAACTAAAATACGTTACGTACTTAAAGGGGTGCTTGGGACCATAAAACTGAACAACTTTCACTTTGGGACAAACATTGCAATCCAGAAAAAAATTGGGGTCTTGTTGAATTTTTTATTTAAGAAACAACTAATATTTTTTTTACTATTTCGAAGTTGGCTCCATAGTGAAAGTTGTTCAGTTTCATGGTCTGAAGCACCCCTTAAGTAAAGTATGTAACGCATTCAATTTTACACCCTGTATTATAAGAGTGCAAGTAGCATGGATTCCGTAAGGTATATTTGTCGCGTCATGAACTTTCGACAATACTACTAGAATGATAAAGTTTTTTAGAAATAAAAAAAAATCATATGATAAATTAAAATGTGATCATCAAAAATCAAACATGGCTCTCATCAATTTTATTCGTCAATCATTGCCATTAAAAAATTTTAATCTATTTATTTATACATATTTGGTATTAAATTATAGTATTAATCGCTAAACACTATAGTAAGAATAAGGAATGTATGTAAATTCGACTCTTAGCAATTGTTTTAATATTGACTATTTATACACCCATATTCATCGTTGCTACCTCGAAATTTCCTCACTCGAGTAGAAATCCACGCAGCCAAATTGTACATCGAAAATATCCTCCATCGAGTAAATTAAGAAACGTCAAACACGTCGCCAAAGCATAGTAATGCTTAAAATAATATCCGAGTTCGTCGATTTTCAAGAATAGATTTGTCTTTTGTTTGCTATTAAAAAAAAAAAAGAAACAATGACTTGAAATTCCACCATTATCTGTTACACTGTAACTAACTTCATTTGTGTTGTTGACTTTAAAAAAGTGTTCTGTGTATACAGAACATATTTCACCTGCGTGCCTTTCATCCAAATCCTTTCAACCGTTAATGCGTGATTGAAGGTAGAGTCGAGGAATTTTATGACCGAGTTTGAGTCGAGGCTGAGTAGTGAGTTTCGAGGGAGCGACTAAGAATGGGTGTTAGTCACAATAGCTTATCTATGTTAGATAAATTCAAATCTAAGGTTCAAACTTAAACCAAATCAGTTTTTTGTAATTTGCCACAAATGTTCGAATCCTGACAAAATACGATTGAAAACTTTATAGTCAAGGTTTAGAGTACAAATTGAAATGATTGAATACTTCTCGAAACAGATTTTTGACAGAAAAGGACATTTGGTTTTGTAGTATTTTAAGGTTAGCGCATATTCGGGCGGGTCGCATCACATCGGAAAATGCGTACTTCGCACGTGCCGCGTCACAATGCATTGACGGATTTTTAGTTCGACTTAATACTGCTGATTTTAAAAAGATCCTTTTGGTATGGCACACTGCGACGGACCACATCATGCTAGAGCGGGCCGTATCGGACGGTCGGAAATCATATAAATTGTATAGAAGCTATTTGTGCGGATTTTTACACTGTGGCCCGCTCCGATGCGTTCCGTCGTACTTAATATGCGCGTACCTTAAAACCACACAATACTATTCTAAACGTTTTGAGTATAAAAATCGGACAGCAGATGTAAAAACCATAAAATTAGATATATTACAGTACAGTTTGTATTTACTAGGCATTTCTAGATTCTCTACGTTTGATGTTACTTGTTTATTATTTATTATTCTACTTGGGACCACGTAGTAGGATTTAGACCTTGGTTTTTTTTCTAGGTATTGTTTTTAGACCGTATACTCTTTTTTGACTGTATTGTAACTTACACAAATAATTATTGTATGTATTCGAAGTCAAAAACTTTTTATTCAAAATAATATCACATCGATTTTTACGTCATATTTTTGACTACCACCGCGTCTGAAGCTGTTCCGTTGTAGAGAAGATGTGGCCAGAAACTATATTTAACCTATGCCCAACACTATATTCCCCAAGGGGGTAATCTTAGAGAAGATCCTCGCACATAGCGGGCACATGGGCACGATATTTAGTTTACTATAGTTTTAAAAGAGTATTCGGTTACTATTAAAATAAATTATACTTTTAATCTTTTTTAATTTGTAGGATTTATGAAATGCAACCTAAATTATATGATAGTGAATAATATGCAGATTTGTATTGAGATTGTACCTATGTAACTAACTATTACATTATAATTAAATTAAAAACACGTTTAAAACTTTAACCACGATAATAATTCGAGCAGTTATACATAATGTTGTCATAATAGTCTCTATTAATTTTGAGTGCAAAGGTCATAGTTCATTTACACGACACCGCTTCCGCACGGTAAAAAAATGAACATTCAAATGTAGGTCGTAAGGTGTAGATACACTTTTCAATGACGGCATACAAATGTTATCATTGTAAAAAGTATCTAAAGAGTACGACCTTAAGCCTATATTTGAATGTTCGTTCTTTTACCGTGCGGACGCGGTGTCGTGTAAATTAGCTACCTTTAACGTACGCGAAATACTCCTCTTCCAATATCTTTGTCCCACTACTGGGCAAACGACTTCCCATCTCTTACCACTCCATTCTGTTGTGTGCAACAGGTATCCAAGTATTTTCCATCTGGGTCTACCGTACTGCCAATAATCGTCTTGTGGAACCCAGTTTCTCCTACTTGCTATTGCTGAGCTGAGCTATTTTGCACCCCACATTTTTATACTAGTTCCTTACAATACCAAAAAGTAAAAAAAGCCTCCAAATAAGCCTTAGTTCATTTCAAAAAGCTCCGTTACATTATTTGCGAGTTTGCACTTTTCTTTCTTTGTATGAATACTGCTTAAGGTTTTGACTGACCTACTTGATATAGAATTCACGCGATTAAGTCGCCACCTACACGGGTTGCTCAGTATAGTTAGGCAATATAAAATGTTGCACCGATTCGCCTACTAAAATGATTAGATCGAATATGGTGTACATGAGCATGACGTATCAGGGCAAATTCACTAAATTAAATAGTGACTACCTAAGCCTGTCTCCACACGGCAAAGATGCTATCCCTGACTATGTATCTATCTAGCAAAGAGTCACCTACAAGACAGTGTTGGGCAAAATGTTAATAATTATAAATTGTAATTGTTAATTGCAATTACTCAATATGTCATTCTCTACTTTCCAAAAGCATAATAATCGCCACCAAAAAAGTAATTGTAATAATTTACAATTACAATTTGTAATTAATAGACAGCGCAGCGTTAATACCTAATTAATAACGTTAATAAATAAATAAATGAAATGAAAATATTGAATTTGGTGACATAAAGAGAAGCTCGTGTAGATGGCGCTTGAATAGTTAAAGTCTAAACTTGTTTTTAATTACCACTAACGTTTACAGTAATTAGATTTAAATTGTATTGTTATTAGAATTGAATGATCTGCGAATGTTTTACATAAATAAAAAAGTGCGAAGGCAATGAAAGCTTAAGAACTTAGTGAATTACTTATTTCAAAACTAAATTAATTATTAATAAATTTGGTTTTGATAGTACATTCAAATCTTTGTAAAAATATTAAATAATGAGGAATAATCAAAATTTTCAAATACGTTTTTCGCCAGATTTTAACTAAACTATTTATGGTAAAAATAATATCATGAACTGTATTTTGCTCGATATATTGAGTACTTAATAGTTTTTGTAAACACATCCTTTTGTATGTATTTCTTCCTCGGTTTTTAATCTTTGTAAAACTTTATTTTTTGTAAGTTTATAGTCGGGACTTCTATATTTTTAAGGTTTATATTTATTTACTTATGTAACAACCAGTGTATAGGAATTTTTCCAAAGAGATTTTTTCCTTTAACATACGGGTTTTCCAAATGTCTACATTTTTTACTATTAATTTTTAAATAGTTACGGGCTATCTTATTCCAGTAAAAATACTTAAATGTAAAAATTCGTAATTAAATAAATAAATCTCGACTTTGTAACATCACAGTAAGTTTCTAATGAAATTTATACCTTTGCTAAGGCAATATAAGGTTGAAATTAATATGTTAAAAATCAAAATATTTATTTTGATCTCTTTAACGTACTTTGCATTTCATTCTTTCCAGTTGATTTTATTTTCTTACTCTTTTTATTACATTTCTACAAACTAATTTTATTTACAAACAAATCAAATTTATTTGATTTTGTAGAATGTTTCTTAATTTGGTGTATGAAGGTGTAATATACTCTTATTTGTCATGAATGTTGTGTACAGTGTTCCATGTATGTTGCTAAATACATTAATTGTTTAATGTAATCTGCTATTTTCGATATAATTGAGATTATGTATGCGTATACTTGGGTATACAGCATCAAGCTTGCATGCGCTTGTTCCAGAGAGTGCACACTACGTGGAATTGGGAAACTACTGGTAGTTTTCCATAACACTCTCTTTTGTACGAAAAATAATAAAAGGCGTATTATAAAAATCAATCGATAATGTTGTGTTGGGTTTGAGAAATAAAAATACGAATTTAATTGTTTCTGTGTTTTATTTATAATCAAAGTACGTAATATAGCGTTTAATATTAATTCTTAACGTATTTCATTACGCTACGACTCGTAGCTTTGCATGTGCTATCTCACGCAATCGATAATTGCAAAACAATGTCAAACTCACATACACGAAATTTAATCACGTCCCCAATCGAACGGTGGGCACTAAAGTCTATTTCAATCAAGTATCAACTCATTTTAAATCTAATATTTACACAATTTACAGTTTATTAATCTGATTCCGAGGCTGACGTTTCTTTAGTGATTGTTTGCTAGAGGATAGTTAAGCTGATTCTTCTATCCTGAATGTTGTCCATGTGGCGAGTCTTGATGGCGCGCTGGGCGTCGAAGGGCGTGCGGAACGCGACCCGCGCGTCCCCTGTCGGCTGCCCGCGCTCGTTGTACCGCCTTATCACATCGTCCTGCGTCAAATCAAAGTCGCCGAAGAACGACAGTATATCTTCTACTGAAGCGCGGAACGGCACGTTCTCCATTGAAACTACGCAGCCTGGCGCCCCGAATTCGTCCAACGTGGAATCCTGCTCATCCTCACGCATTTCCCTGTCGCGGCCGTTATCGAATCCGCCTCGACCTCTCGCGAAACCGCGGCCTCTGCCTCTCTCGAATCCGCGGCCACCTCCTCTATCGTTAAAGTTTCCGCGACCTCTGTAACTTCCTCGGTCGAAGCCGCCTCGATTGAACCCGCCGCGGTCGAAGCCCCTGTCGAAGCCGCCGCGGCCTCTGAATCCGCCCCGAGGTGCGAACCCACCACCGTGAGGGTTTTCATAGAACTGCGGAACAGACGGTCCGGTGCCTAGCAAGCCTTCACGCATGTCCGGCTGTTTGGGACCTTCCAAAGCTTCCTCCACGACTCCTCGAGGGACGAGGTCGACGGTGACTCGACAACCTTCTAAGTTGAGACCGTGTTTAGTGGCAGCCATCCGCGCTTCCTGGGACGTGCGGAACTCGCAGAAGCAATCTCCGGACGGCATGCCGTTCGTGTCTAACATGAGATGTATGCGGGCCGGCACGGCGCCCGTGTCCGAGAGGAATGTGACTATGGTTCTGTCGGTCGCTTCTCGTGGCAGGCCTTTCATGAGGACGCAGTCTAGAGGCTCGTCCTCTAAATCGATGTGGTTAGAGTTCTGATTATGCATGGGTGCATTATTGGGGCCCGGCATCGGATTGTTGAAGTTGGGACGGTTAACCCAGTTGGCTGCTGCGGTGCGCGGGTCCACAGCACCGCCTGGATATCCCCCGAACTGTGGCGCTGCGGCAGGGAACGGTGCTGCGAACTGCTGCCCCTGAACAAACTGAGGGGGGAAGAACTGGTTTTGCGGCGGTTGTTGCTGCGCTGGGCCGTCAGGTCGCGGTCCGTTGTTGAACGGACGTCGTTGCCTGGGGTCGCGTGGCCCGACGGGCTCCATTTGCGGCGCCGGCTCATCTAGGATTTGCGGCTCGATCGGAATTTGCGGAGCAATACGCGGTTCTGGGATTTTATCATTCACATTTTTCTCCTTGTCGTATTCTTCGTCTGTTATCGGAGTGATAGTTGGATGACGTCTCCCAAACATATATCTGTCTTTCCGCTCCAAAACTAATCTCGCATCTTCTGGTTTGACGAACTGTACGAAAGCTATCTTGGAGCGTGTGATGCGACAGTCGTTGAGCATGATAGATAGAAGAGAGTAATCGCTGAAGGTTTTAATGATGTCATGCTCTTTGACGAAAGTAGGCAGATCTGACAGTTTAAGTACGCTGAATGGCAGCGAGTGCGTTTCCTGTTCGGCCATGATCAGGGCCTGGTCTTCCTCGCCGTTGTCCTCACGGTACGGCAGATAGGAATCGACGGCCCCGTCATAAGTCTCATCGTCTAAACCTTCGACGATCACGTCGGCGCCCTTCAGTTCATTGTTCTTACGCTGGAGAGCGAGGTGTCTGGAGCGCGGATCGCAGAATTTAACAAAGATATTCCCTGTACGGCGACCCATGTTATCGTTAATCATTTTTATTCCGTGCTTGTCGATCATGAAGGGGAAGAAACGGCGGACATCGCCGTAGCTGGTATGGTTAGGCGCGTTCCTGATGGCCACGCAACAATCGCGTTGTACTTCGAAGCGTGTTTCGCGGCGGAAATTACCTCCACCGCGCGCCATATTATTGCCACCACGCCCTCCCTGGAATCTCGATCCGATGCCTCCGCCGTTCTGTTGATCGCCTTGGAAAGCGTTTGGATTCCGTTTCTTTCCCAATTCCTGGAGCTTGTTGAATGTTTCAGCCATAGCAGGATCATTATTGAAGCGACTTGGAACTGAATCAACCATTGCCATCGGAGCTTTCGGGAGCATGTTACCTTGATTCATTTGCATCGGTGGTATGTTTGGGTTAATAATGTTGGAGAAGGCGGGTGCGGGGGGCGCTGACGGAGGCTCAATTATTTCAAGAACCTTCTCCTGGGAGCTCTGTGGTGACTTACGATCGATATTACGTCTATCGCGAGAGCGTCTCGACGGTGACCGATCCCTGGAGCGACTGCGTTCCTTTCTACCATCCCGTTTGCGGTCCCGCCTATCTCTGCTGCGGCTTCGATCGCGTCGACGCCTCTCTCTAGACCTTGATCGATCCCTGCGGTCCCTTTTACGGTCTTTCCGATCTCTATCTCTTGAACGAGACCTGGATCTCGTGCGTCTTCGATCCTTCTCCTTACTGCGTTTTCTTTCTCTTTCCTCCCTTTCTGTATCCTCAGTTGTAATAATAGGAGGGCTTGAGACAGGAATAGGCGGTTCAATGACCGCCGGCTGGGGTATTTCTTGCGGATTGCCAATTCCGGGGATTCCGAAGCTGGATAGGCTGTTGCCTAACGCAGCTGAGAATGGGTTGACGGGAGTTGCGGGGATGACGGGGGTGGCTGTAATGGCGGGGGGAGGGACGACGGCGGGTGCGGGGGAGGGGGCGGCCGCGGGTGCCGTGAGGGTGAGGATGGGGACGGTCTGGCGGGCAGCCTCGATGACCTTGTGCATCTCGGAGCGGGAGCTCAGGAGCAGCTTCACCTGGATCTCCTTGATTTTGCCGCAGTCGAGCATCATGGCTTGGCGCGCGTCTTCGTCCGTGCTGTAACAATGGAGATGTTGTTTTGAATGTTTTTCATAACAGTCATAGGCATTTAGTTATACACTTTTAATTACTAACATAACTTTTGTAAGTAATAGTACATCATCATCATCATCATCTTATTTAAGAGCTACGCTCTTGTCGGTGGAGTATTCGCCAATCCTGTCTATTTTCAGCTAGTGTCTAATAGTGCTACTGTAATAGTACATACCGCGTGTTTAAAAAAAAACCAGTCGGAGCCTTAAAGGGTTGCTCAGACCATCAACTGAAAAACTTTTACTACGGCCAACATTGAAATCGCGATAAAAAAAGTCGGCTGTTCAAGATTTTTTTTTTCGCAATTTCGTTGTGTCCCATAGTGAAAGTTGTTCAGGTTGACGGTCTGAAGCAACCATTTAAGGCTCCAACATATTTTTTTACGACCTGTATAAGCAAAGAGGTCACTTTATCCGTATTCGTACACCCACGACAAAACGAGAAAAATCTCATGCGCGCCCTTTTTAGCGTAACTTAACGTAAAAAAGCAAAGTGAGGATGCAGATTTCGATTTTTATAGTTTTCTCGGGGGTGGCAGGTGAGACCTACTACTGTCATTGAAGCGAGATATAATTATTTTATAGGTACACACGGCGACAGATCAACCTATCCATAGTTGAACTCTATGTTCATGGACATAAGGTCGAACTATGGGTAGGTTGATCTGTCGCCGTGTGTACAAGAAGCAGTAACATGTTGCGCGTGATACAGCTATATCATGCCTTTTATCTCGTTCATTAGCGCGCAAATTGAAACAGGGCCGTAGCTAGGGGGAGGAGGAGGGGGCATCGTGGGGCCATTGCCCCTTCCCTACCTTAAAATCCCAATGCCCTATCTTAAAAATTACCAATCCACTATATCGTCATTATTATAAGGCTATCGGGGTACGAGTCCGGACCTCAGACTAACGGGGCCTCGAAATTCATGCTCATACATTATTTTTTAAACTCAATTTCTACCCGCAATCACGTCGTAGGTCTGTGAATTGTCGAGCTCGCTTCGCTCGCTCCAGGTTATTTGTTTTGTTGTGCTAATGAGTTGCGCTCTGGCCACAATCGACTCATACTAGGCTAATGGAAATCAAACCATGGCATTGCTATTACGTCTTATTATGTGAATTCTGTGCTTGCTACGCTCGCTCCAGAGGATTACACGCTGCACGTCACAAACGCAGTTCGTCACGTACGCAGTTTGTCACCCTGCGAGATTTTCTCAGCTGGTCACATTCGCATTTGATCATACATAAAACACCCAGGCTAAAGAAACTTGAACCAAAATCTATTTAAGTCAGTGTGTGAAAAGCCCATGCCTAAAAATGCCTTTTTTCTTATTTTAGCGCGGCCATCAATCAAACTTGAATATTATAGTTCGGAATAAAGTTAAAAACAACAGTTGTTTTTACAAATATCTCGGAACTCAGTCCGAACTGAGATGTAAAGGCTTGAAGTGCACGTAATGATAATATTTTCAACTTCCAGCCTTTATATCTCCTCCCGGACTGAGTTCAGGGATATAAATGTTAATAAGTTTTGTTTGTTACTTTATTCTGAAATAAAATATTCAATTTTGGTTGCTGGCCGCGCCAAAAACAACGGCGAAAAATAAGGCGCCGACCTTACAAAACCCGCATTGTCTTTTCGAGCTCGCTTCGCTCGCTCCTATTGTCAAATGGTGTGTTTGAGCGTGCAAAAATATACTGTCATGTAGTACGCTCAATTTGGTATGCTTAGCTTCTTCTTCTTAATTATGCTTAGTTAATGTAAATAAGAAAAAAAATCCGCCCTACCTTCAACTGCCTATGCCCTACCTTTAATACAGTTCTAGCTATGGCCCTGAATAGGAAGAGAGCGAAGGCGCGATAGCACTGTATCACGCTGCCATACTACGGCCGCAGATTTTAAGTCTTAGGGCTCTTACAGACTAGCGACAATTTGCTGTCGCGGTGGGTCGGAGAGCGTCGCGCTCATATACTTTACGGTCGTGCGACCCTCCGCGACACCCGGCGACCGCAAAGTGTCGCTTGTCTGTGAGAGCGCTAATCATCACTACATCTATTAGTCTATCCATAGTATAAATAAAGTCGCTTCCCGCTGTCTGTCTGTCCCTATGTATGCTAAGATCTTTAAAACTACGCAACGGATTTTGATGCGTTTTTTTTAAATAGATAGAGTGATACACATTCTTTGTGAATCAAGGGTATAATGTTGCTGCCACTGTTTTCTTTTTTATTTATAAATTCGTATTGTTGATTTTCTTTTTCTTTTATTGAGTCTATTGATGCTAAGTCTATTTTTGAACATACTGTTGCTTTATTTTAGTTCGTAGTAGACCGTTCAGCCCTCTCAAATAACATGTCTCCCGCATAACATCTCAGGGAGAAGGTGGTGACTGAAAAACAGCGCTGCCCGAGCCCACGGCTTCGGAACAGCACAGCTGACGTCACCCACCTTTTGCCTAGGTCTCTAAAAATTGTCTCTTTGTAAGTGCACAAGATTAATAAGTTTTGTATCTGTAAGGCGATTATCACACTGCACCGCGCCCCGTCGCGTAGCGCGGGGCCGCAGATTTTAACATTGTATGCAAGTATTTCAATTTATATAGAAAACACGCCTAGGACAACACACTGCCGACGCGTCAATGCGCGGGAAGGCGACTATGCCGCTCCGCGCACCGCGGCGGGACGCGTCGCTAGTGTGATAATCGTCTAACCAGTCTGTAACCCTATGAATATATGTTCTGTAACCAGAGAATGTAAGAGAAATGAGAAGAGAAAGGCAATAAATATTTTTTTAATTTTTTAAGGTTTACATAAGCATTGCACCCGTGCGAAGCCGGGGCGGGTCGCTAGTAAGTTTATAAGTAAACACAAAAAGTTTCGATAAAATCGGTCCAGTACCTATAGTTTTTGAGTAATGCTCAAAGAATATAGGTAAAATCCCGTGATGCTTGAACAGACAGACGTATCAAAAAGTTGGTGATTTGGAATCGGGGACGCAGGGCACCTAAAACACCATACCGTAACCTTTTTTGTGATATGCACCTATCTAGTCAGACCCCAGCCGCGGAACTTGTGTGCCCGGTAAAAATTGTTTATGTAGGTATCTGTTTTGATTTGTGACATTAGATCATGCAGTCCAGTAAGTCCAAAAGAATTATACAGGGTGTACAATAAAATGGGACAGCTACTTAAAGGGGTGCTTCAGACCATCAAACTGAACAACTTTCTCTATGGGACCAATATTGAAATCGCGAAAAAAAAATCTGCTGTCCCATACATTTCAGTCGAGTTATGTTTGCAGTTTTGTATGGGAGAGCGGATTTTTTTTTCGCGATTTCGATATTGGTTCCATAGAGAAAGTTGTTCAGTTTGATGGTCTGAAGCACCCCTTTGAGTAGCTGTCCCATTTTATTGTACACCCTGTATTTAACTAGCTGTGCCAGGCATGCGTTGCAATGCCCCTTTTTCCTGACACACACTTTACCTTTTTCATAAACCTTCCCTGGCATGTGCACAACAACCCACCAAAGTTTCATCGCAATCGGTCCAGCCGTTCTCGAGTGATGTCGTGACAAAGGGAAACAAAGAGAAGGCCCAAAACGCAATCCCACTGCATGGGTGCTTTACAGAAGATATTTGCTATCATTTTGTTAATTTGTGGTGTAATAGAATCGAAGTAGATGGGCAGGTAATAGGCAAGACAAGGAAGTCGCACGCCGTGTCGACAACGCCTGGAAGAGCTACTGGTCCATGAAGTAGTTAACGAAGGGTAAACTGCCGTTATCCCTCAAACGAAGACTCATCGACATGACATGTGTAGGTATCCTGACTATCCTAACCTACACGGTGCACAGACCTGACCGTCTAGCATGATTTCTCTACTTGCGCGCGACTCGGCTTTTTACCCGACTGCGCCAGAAGGAGGGTTATGTTTTTTTCCATACTACAAGTCGCGGCAAGCGCGGCTTTCGCACTCCGAAAAGCGCTGGGCCTCTACCCGCACATTCGAACTTCACAATAGCGTGAACGTTTTCGTTCCAATGTCAACTCTATTACAACGAAGAGCGGACCGAAACAGTGGCGATATATCGAACATCGAAAGTCCGGGTACAGGGCCTGAGTCTCGTCTCGTCTCTTCAACTATTCCATACATTTGAATCGAGTAGGTAACTTATACTGCAGTTTTGTACTGAATCGTTGACTTTTTTTGCGATTTCGAATTTAGCTCAATAGTGAAAGTTCTTCATTTTAACGAGTACAACGCATGGTTAAAGTATCCGCACAGAAAACATTGAAATCGCGACAAAAAAATCAATTCCATACAAAGCTGCAAACCTATAATGCCTGCATATTCAACCATAACAAAATGCTTAGATCAAAGTAAAGACAAAATGTAGGTTAGGAGTGCAATTTTTGAATCTCATTCTCTGAGTTCAGCAGTTGAAAATGTCAAAATTACTATGGAGATAACACTGACCTCTATAATGCGTACTTGTATTATAGAGGTCAGTGGGAGATAAGCATCTTTCTACTACTGATTTGACTTTCAAAAATCGCACTCCTGAAGTATGATTTTTGAAAGTCAAATCAGCAGTAGAATTATAACCCAGTAAAATTAAGCTGAAATATACCAATCAGGAGAAGTAATTTCCGGAGTTTTGAAACTTTTTTTAAACGTTCCTTTTGTACGTAATATTGAAGAAAAAAAAAAGTCCTGGTGAGGGGGGGGGGGGGGGGTAAGCTTTAATTTACACTATGGTATAACTGAGGTTGTACGTGGAGCCCACAGTAAAAGTTGTTCAGTTTGATGGTCTACACCCTGTATAGTTATTAGATACCTACCTACCTATTGAGATACTGTATTTAGAAAATTTTCACTTCTTATCTTAGTAGCCGTAGCCGGCTTAACGAATTTTGATAAAAATAACTATATTTCTATAGGTTTATTTAAATATTTACGTAGGAATTATACGGAATGCTAGAAGAGAGCCTTCTCGAATGAAGTAGGTACTGAACCCTGGTTAATAAACAAGGATAATAATTATAATAAACAAGCCTGTAATAGTCTTTCCTCTGAGCTGTGTCTAATACAAACTCAATGACATTGCCATCGAATCGACAGAAAAAACCGGCCAAGTGCGAGTCGGACTCGCGCACGAAGGGTTACGTACCATTATCGAGCAAAAATAGGCAAAAAATCACGTTTGTTGTAGCCGGTACGTGGGGCACGCTGAAAGTTTCAGGACAATAAAAAGTGTATAGAAGTAGGAGGTTGGGAATACTTTTATAATATTTATAGAAGTGGCCTCTATTCCATTTTATGTATCGTCCCGTTCAATGGAACCTCTGTGAGAAGCAGTGGACCCCCTCTGCTTTACTATGAAATTATTGAAATCGGTTAAATTATGGGGTATACATCTAGTACCATGCTTCCCTACGCCTTAATATTCGTGTAGAATCTTTTGCACTTGACTCATATCAATGCTGATGCTTGCCTGAATCTGCTGGTAGGTCACTCTCTCATGAGCTGCACAGCATTGGCGTTTTCTTCAGTTGTCGCCGTTGAACGACATCTCCCAGGTAGATCATCACTGAGATTGCTCCGATCATGCCTAAACTCATTTAACCAGTTGTAAACAAGTGTCAAGGGAAAGGGCTTCATCATGAAATACCTATCGAAGTTTATCATTAACTTTGTTATGGACTAGGACCACGACGAAAATCGTAATAAATTGGGGAGAAAACATTTTTCCTTGCTAAATTCGTTTTGCCTCGCGACACACTCTTTTCAAATTGCCGCCAAATCGTTAAAACAAATGACAATCGAATAAAATTTTCGGCTATAAATAAATAAAAAAAAAAAAAAATAAAAATGTTAATGTTGTTGTTGTTATGTGTTGGCTATAGGTTGATAAAGAGTTTTTTTCATTGGCATTGTCACTAACTGGTCCGTTCCTGAAACTTTCAGTGTGCCCTACGTAGCCCTTAAATAATTTATTTTATTTTAATTTAATTATTTATTTTTAAAGTAAATATACAACTAAATATTATGTGAATATTTCAAGCGTTGCCGTTATTAATATCGAGCAAAAAACGGCAAAAAAATAACGTTTGTTCTATGGGAGCCCCTCTTAAATATTAATTTTATTCTTCTTTTAGCACCTATTTGTTGTTATAGCGGCAACGGAAATACATCATAATAATATGTGAATCAACTGTCTAGCTATCACGGTTCATGAGATACAGCCTGGTGACAGGCGGATGGACAGTGGAGGTGGAGTCTTAGTAATATTTTCCCGTTTCTATCCTTTGGGTACGGAACCCTAAAAAAAAGAAGAATTTTAACATACCTATCCAATTATTTTGAGTTCACCACATACCCAGATAAATTACACGCTCCCCTAGTTCACCATAAATTTTTTACCTTAACGGCGAAAATTCAAATCGGTAACCGAATATTGCGAATGTTGGTTATGAGACAACGAAAATATTAAATAACAACAACAAGCAACATTACCATTTCTGTCCTTTTGAGAATCTGGAGTGCGATTTTAGAAACTCATTCGTTGAACTCAGCAGTTGAAAATGTCAAAATTACTATGGAGACGTGCATCTTTCTACTGCTGATTTGACTTTCGAACCATTTGACCATTCAGGAGAAGTAATTTCCGGAGTTTTGAAACTTTTTTTAAACGTTCCTTTGGTACGTAATATTGAAAAAAAAAAGTCCTGGTGACCTGGAGTCGTGGAGTCCTGGGGGGGTGAGCTCGAGGAAGGGGGGGGGGGGGCTCTAAAGAAAATTATAAAAAAATCGCACTCCTGAGTAGGTATATCTCTTTTGAGTACCTAAGTAGTTATATCTAAAAAATAAAAATCTTAGCAGAGGTGCAAAAATTTTCCGAGCTTTCTCCATTTACTTCATCCCCATAGATACAAAATATAACCAGTAGCGTATTTTCCTAAGAACGAAATAGTTCACAGGTAATATGATGGTGTGTGGTGGTGGTATTGTAGTTTTTTAATAATCCAAACATTCGGGCCCGCTTCGGTTCACTCGCTCCAGCTACACAAAGTTAATTTTCTGAAAACTTACTTTGCTCCTGTTAGGTTTTAAAAAGCCTATGCCTTAAAAATGGAGCCTTTTTTTTTAGCGCGACCATCAATCAAACTTGAATATTAGTTCAGAATAAAGTTAAAAACAAAACTTGTTATTACAAATATCTCGGAACTCGGTCCGAACTGAGTCAACTGAGATATAAAGGCTTGAAGTGCACGTAATGGTAATATCTTCAACTTCAAGCCTTTATATCTCCGTCCGGACTGAGTTTAGGGATATACATGTTAATAAGTTTTGTTTGTTACTTTATTCTGAAATAAAATATTCAAGTTTGGTTGCTGGCCGCGCCAAAAACAACGGCGAAAAATAAGGCGCTAACCTTACATACAAAACCCGCATTGTCTTTTGTAATAAATTTATTGTAAACCAACAGATAGATACCCAGTCATACCTAATGTTGTAGAATGTCGAGCTTGTTCTAACTTTACCTATTATTTTTTATTACAAACCGACAGAGTTAAGTTAAGACTACTTACTACCAAGTTCTAAGTGCTGGGGCTCGATCGCGCTAAGTAAATCTCCACGGAAACGTCATTGGACCGCATGCGAATCACAACTTTTTACACATTCGCAGTCACAACAACATCAACATCTGTCTGATACAAAACTGCAAACATAACTTGACCGAAATGTATGGGACAGCAGATTTTTTTTTTCATGATTTCGATATTTGTCCCATAGAGAAAGTGGTTCAGTTTGATGGTCTGATCATCTCCTTAAAATAGTTGCAGCTATCAGCTTTCCCTAAAAAACCTATAGGAGTATCACGCAAAAACTACTGAACCGATTTTGATGAAACTTTTTTGTTTGATAGCTTATCATCTGACTTAAAGTCTGGTATATAATTTATGCGGACGAAGTCGCGGGTAAAAGTTCGTAAAATATATTTTAGTTTTATCTTCTTAGTTAAAAAAAACATTTGAAAATAACGCTATACTCACATTTTTAGTTGATGAACTATAAAAAGTAATTAAATGTTGACGTCACTTGTGGGTATTTAGTCCAATTTTTCATACATCGCGCGCGTTTTGACGTTCGATTAAAAGTTGCTAATTTGACTAATTGTCCCGGACTGTCCGATCCCCTATTGCGAATTTTTGATACAATCACCCATTAAAATAACGCAACTGTTTACTCAAACACCATATTAGATTACACCACTCTCGATCATAAGTCTTGGCTACGGACCTAGAGCCACGCCAAAATGAAATCATAGATCCGCCTTTATCTATATTTACATCGTTTTACTTTTCATAATTATTAGGAATGAGTAGGCTGGACTATGCACCTAGTAAAATAACTTACTTGTTGCTGCATTATGTCACGTGGAATGGGGCGCAGCGGCGATGACTTAAGAAATATATACTAATTTAAATTGTCTTAAACCAACTAAGTATTAATTTGTTTTACGGTTGGAAAAAGCAGAATCAGAAACATGCAGTGAAGTTCACTGCATTTTTCTGATTCACTGTCTAGCACCTACGACAACATTTCTTATTCCACTTAATAGGTACACACGGTGTTAATGTTAGGCCCATAGCACACGGCGTTTTTTAAACGCGCAGACGACGCGCGTTTCAGGAACGCGTCTTCGGCGCCGTAGACGCTGATTGTTGCGTTTACATTGATGAGATACAAGCGCGCGCATGAAGCGTGTATACGCGCGTTTGAAGCGCGTAAACGCGCGTTCAACGCGCTCTCAATCTTCTTTCACTCGTAAATGGGTCTATCCAATAGATTCGCTTTCTTTTACGTTTTTTTTCTTTTTAAAAGAAGTACTAAAGCCAACGTAGGCAGTGTTGTCTCAACCGACGCCATTGTGCAACTGAAGAAGAGGAGAGTCTGATCAAAACGCAAAAGCTACGCGCGACTACAGCGCGTCTGTTCGCTGTATCTGCGCGTATACGCGCAGTAGACGCGCGTTTCACAATCTCCCCGTGTGCTTAGGTTACAAGGTTGCTATCGAATCTCGTTTGAATCGCGTATACGCGCGTAATCTGCGCGTCGTCTGCGCGTTTAAAAAACGCCGTGTGCTATGGGCCTTAGGGTAAACTGTTGCATCACTTTATGGGGTGAGAAGATAATGTACTTCGCAGTACGAGTAGCACTTAGTTTTCGAAAATCCAGTGTTTCGAGGCAGTTATAATTATACAGGGTGTAAGGGGTTAACAGTTGTATTACTTTTAGGGGTGATTGTTCCCATGATACTGAACAACTTTCCCTAAGAACCCTACAGAAAATTCGCAAAAAAAATTTTGGACTTCCCATACTAAATGCCATATGCGGACCGAATGTTTGTATGAAAAATTAAAATTATTTTTTGCTTGTTTCCCCTTTGTTTATTGGGAAAGTTGTTCAGTATCATGGGTACAATCACCCCTAAAAGTAATGCAACTGTTTACCCTAACACCCTGTACTGTAGTTGTGAAAATTGGTATTAAGTCACGACAGGTCCAGATGCGTACGGGGTGAGAGACGACGCAACCTTTATTTCGCAGTCCATAGTATTGTGAACACCTTCGATCAGCAATAGTGAACACTCACAGATTACACGCATTTTTAGCACAGATCACTAGTGTTACCGCCTCGTCCCGCTGTTGTAAAAGACGTCCCCTGATACGTCAGGCGCACCCTGCCTGGGCCATCAGTAAGCCCTAATGGTTGGCAAATCTCTTTCTTCACCGGGATGGCAAGTCAAACTCAATGATAATACCATAAACCCGACAGAAGTGCTTAATCGATATCGGTATCGATAACTTTGGCCCGGAATCCACTAAAGCACAGCGGAGTGGAGATGTGTCGTGAACAAGCAATAGGATTTCGTTACCTATTCACCCCATTTGTTCTCCGCTCAGCTTCCTTGGATACGGTTCAAGCAGAGCGGAGAAGAGGTTCTCATATTTGTATGACGCGATCAAAGTGAGATGTGAGCGATCGGATGGTGAGCGAAGTATTCGTACCGATTCGTGGTACCGATCCCAGGTTGTGCCGGCACGCGGCACGCTACCAGTATCGCGCGGTAGACATCGTACGGTTGGTCGGCGGAAAAAAAACTGGCTCACATATGGCTTGTCTGTTCTTGTCATCCTGGCAGGTGAAAAAGCATCTCAACCCGAAATAATGAAGAAAAAAGAGAAATGAAATGAAAATTAAATTAATAATAATAATAATAATAAGCCCGCAGGGCAGCTTGTGGCGAGCTGTTGGTGATTGGCGACACCACGGACCCGATTCTCCAGAGGGCCCGGATTGATTTGGCCCTCACCTCCTGACTTGCCTTAACCGGCCGGCCAGGAGTGGAGTCGCAAGAGCGGAACCTATGCTCCAGGTTGGAAGTGTAAAATGTCATAACGCCGGGACCTGCTGACTGGTGCGCTTAGCACCGGGAACCGGCGCCCGCAGACTCACCTCTCTACAACCTTAGCCACTCACTAGATGTTGCCGCCTTGTCGCTCCTTGCGAGCGGCCGTTTTGGGGGGCCCATCAAATGAGTTGGCGAGTCACCGCCTGCTAGATTTTAAATTAGTGAGATATTTAACTAGAGCAGGCGTCCGTTATCTCACTCCATAGCCCAGTTATCCAGTACACAGAATCCCATCCCCATAGCCCAGACAAATGTATCCCTTCCTGGCAATAGTTCAGCATCCATCGAGAATGATCTTCTAGTGCATCCCTATGGTGTATCTAGAGATAGGCCTCGATAGGTGCACGCCATCTCACATTTAGAATAAATGGTACCAAATAAGGCCTCTTCGTGTTGGCTTCGGCCCCATGTATGCCTCCCAAAGGACCGGGTCCCAGTGGACCCGTGCATCTTTCATGTACCAACATAATAATAATAAAATTTATTCAAAAAGAAGTACAATGGTTTTCACTTTACACGTTATGCAACAGAAATCTTTATAAAGTTGTACATAATAACCTTTTGATGGACCTCTAACTCCCTATGTCTAGGTAACTTAAGACCTGTGCATCAGGAGTCAGCGTTCCTCTAACATTTTTTGAGAACCGGTTAAAAGTAAAAGGATGATTACATTTAAAACTATTTATATGGTCTGTATGTGTGCTTGTGTGTGTGTGGGTGTGTGTGTGTGTGTGCGTGTGTGTGTGTGTGTGTGTGGGGGGGGGGGGTGAGTGATTGAGTGGGTGATGATTTTATGTATATTTGAAGGTAAGTATTACTAGAGGGTTAATATTGAAGATGATGAATTACACTAGGTGTTTGCAATTCCATCCCTTCTATGTCATTCGCTCTAGCTAAAAACAGTCATAAAATAAGAAGGCAGAAAGCATAAAGCTGAGGAGAACACCGACAGAGTTTTGAGATGCTTTGAGGAGAGTTCATCACCGGGCTACATTTTTATTTCCTTGGTTCAATGAAGCGAAGGTCTCTACATCAGATGGCAGGAGATAGGATAGTGGTGCTGTCAAATAACTGCCATACTGATCATATTTTTGTGACAATATCTATATTGTCACAAAAATATGGTACCTATAGGTACATCAATTAATTAAACTGCAGATGAAAGGTAACCTATCTGAATTTAGTAATGAAATGATTCTCGTAACTGCATATTAGTTATTACAGTATAATTTCAAGCTCGCTTCATGTTGTATATCGTATTGCAGCAAACCCTAAATTGACCTAATAATATTAGTAAAATCTCGCTTCGAGACCTAATTATAGCGAGGTACTGCATAGCTAAAATCTTGAGCTCGTTTCGCTGGCTTCAGAATTTACACCGTACTGCTACGATATAATCATATTACAGTAAAATGTCGAGCTCGCTTTGTTAGCTCCAGGTTGCTGGCCACGCCCTTGTCTCCTAAGATAGTTCTTTTTGTCACTAAAATAACGGCTGGAGTGCGATTTTTGAAACTCACACGTTGAACTCAGCAGTTGAAAATGTCAAAATTACTATCGAGATAGGCATCTTTCTACTGCTGCGCTGATTTGACTTTCAAAAAACAACAATCCAGGAGTGCGATTTTTGAAAGTCTAATCAGCAGTTGCATATTTACCTACATTTTTACCGGCTGAGTTCAACGTATGAGTTTCAAAAATAGCACTCCTGTCTTTACTGTCTAGTCAAATCCACCCTAAATAATCAAAATAAAAACAAAGTAATCAAGCAGGTACGAAAGTGATGAGATGTACGTATTCTCCAGCTCTTGCAATAAATATGAGTAAGGCCTATCAAATATTTGCCGCAGTTGCCTTACCAATTACACTAGATTGCACAAAATTAAATTCAGACTTATAATCTAAACTATTATAAAACTGTAACAGAAGTGTGTCTGTACATTGAAGATATTTACAAAAAAAAAGATTACGATATGGTTTTTAGGCTTCCCTGATTCCAAATCACAAATTTTTGGACTTTTTGTCTGTCTGTTTGTTTGGTTGTTTGGGTGTTTGTTTGTTCGAGTATCACGCAAAAACCACTGAACCGATTTTGATGAAACTTTTTTTGTTTGATAGCTTATCATCTGACTTAAAATCTGGTATATAATTTATGCGGACGAAGTCGCGGGTAAAAGCTCGTAATTATTAAAACTAAGAAGTGTTGCCGTTCAGCTTGGAACTTCGCGCGTCGTCGTCACCGAAAAGCAGATTTTTATATTTATTTTTCTATTTGTTACAGAACGTTGGTTTTGACAGCTATGTTTATGAGTGTTTCTTATAGTAATGAATGATGAGAAAAAATAAGGTCGAATCGTCGTAAGTAATCCTTAATCAGATCTCGTAAAAAAAATCTCGCAGGACTGCATTGTTTTGATTTTCCAGTATCATCTTCTTAACGATCGAATTAATATTTTAGAAGTGACTACTAGAGTGTAGTTCCAGGGTTGGACCGTCTCTTGCTACAAAGAAAACAAAACGTAGCTTTAATTTTTGCCATCCGCCATCTTGTTTTAAAACAAAATTGTATTGGACGACGCCATTTTGTTTCATGTTTTTGTGTAATGTTTACTAAAAAAAACAAGCGTAGGAGACTTGGCTTAGTAATGAAATGGCAGTTTGTGTTCAAAGTTCCTCGTACACCCCGCTCCGCTCTCCAACGGTGTCAGGCCTGGCCACGACAATTGTTCGCTTTTGAAGGGTCAAGGATAGTCTGAACATCTGCAGCTCGGCCCCAGAGCAAAATACCATAAGACATGATACTATATTATGGAAGTAGCTAAAGTACACAAGTATCGCAGTAACTGTGTCGGTTAACAGTATAATTTTCCCAACTGCATATTAAGTTGCTGAGCTCTGCCTACCGGCCAGGGTTTCAATATGTGAGCCCCATTGCAGACTTGAATTTATCTTTATCCCCAAAAGAACAGTGTTATTATTTTATGAAATATTGCATTATCTAAAGTTATTCCATTTTCTATGTTAGGTACTAACATTTTGCAGAGTAAATTTAATACATTTAGTTTCCTTTGTATGTAATGCAAGGTGCACACTAAACCAATTAAACACCTGTTTAAGTGTCATTTACGTCATCAACATCTAGTGCATTTCTACTTGTTTTGAAAATAAGAGATGTATCATCAGCAAATAACACTATGTTCGACAAGTTCTGTACCATGTAGGGTAAATCGTTTATACATATAAACCAAAACGAAAGAGAAATGGACCTAATGTAGATCCCTGTGGAACGCCATTTTTACCTTGAGCCAGACGAGGTTGTTCCATTGATAGACAGACAAGACACACTTTAAATTATCTTTCTGTAGTAAGATTATACCAGATTCAAAGCCCTGCCTTGAATACCGTAATGCTTTAGTTTGATCAACAATATTTTATGATTAGCACAGTCGAATGCTTTGGATAAGTCGCAAAAAACCCTCAATTGCATTTTGGTGCTCCTTCCATGCGCTTAAGATGTATTATAAACATAGCATTTGAAGTAAAAAAAAAATTGGGAAAGGAGAGCATTTGACCAAGTATAATCTTTTCAAAAACTTTGCTGAGAACTTGGGTCGATTTTGTTGCCCGTTTTGATAAGTGGTATTACTTTGCTTTATTTCATTAAGTCAGGGAAAGTTCCAGAGTCAACGTAGCAATTAAACAAAGATGCTAAAGTGTTAATTATTGAACTGAAGAGCTTGTGGAACGCTTGAAGACTATTACCTACTGGCTTAACTAGTATGAGTCAACATGATCAACATTGAATTGGTAAGTGTACCTACTCTTCTACATTTTTTGGTAGCAAAACTTCGGCAAGAGCAAGGAGAAGAGATCAAAGATTCTATAGTCTTTACAGGGATGTTTGTAAAGAAAGTTTCAAACTCCTCAGCTACTTCCACCTCTTACTAACCAAACAATGATCAGTCCAAATTGTGATGTCTTGTTTTTTTCGGTTTTATTGTTGTCCGACTTCTAATCTTATTTTATTACCTACGGATCTGCATCGATGTCGCTAAAATTTAAACTTTACCCTGTGGATATGTCTTGTTTTCGTATAATTCAAGAAGAGTGTCCCTACTTTTTCTAATTCCAACCGTAGCACGATGGTGCAATTCAGCGATGGCTGAATTTAAATTTTTCTGTTGTTATGGTTTTACGATTTTTTTTTCATTCATCTAACGGGCGAGTTGATAGGGAAATATTGAAACGGTCACTGAGTCAGTCTCGTTACCAATCCCGCCAACCTTACCTGACGAAAAACTACTGATTGTGAGTTAGCAGCGGAACTTCTGTAGCATACCTAATCACTTGACTTATATCACAGCTTAGGTATATCTTACTTGGTACTCACATGAAAAAAATGAGTAAGAAGACGAAGTCCACATTCACCTTCCATTTGTTTTCATTTGGTTACAAAATCTAATCAACACGAGCTTGTTAACATGAGCATGAACAGAACAGTTAAAAAAACGTCTTTATAAAAAGAGGTTTTTTAAACTGTTTCAGTTATCTTTAGAAAAACGAACCCCAACACGAAAATCTACAATAAACCATTGAGAAGTTCCATTGTATTACAGCTATCCTACCTGCAAGAATCAGGTCAGTCATGTCACTACTTGTATGTTCTGTCTGGGGTCCATCTTCAAATAGGCACCAACTCAGACGGATGCCATAAAACATATTCATCGCTGGCTACTTGGTTAGTAACTACAGGGTCCTTCTTAATATGCTGACACTTTTTTAAGGGGATGATCAGACCGTAAAACTGAACAACTTTCTCTATGGGACCAACATCGACATCGCGAAAAAAATATCAGCTGTCCCATACATTTGGCTCTAATAGGTTTGCAGTTTCGTATGGGACAGCTGATTCTTTTTTCGCGATTTCGATGTTGGTCCCATAGAGAAAGTTGTTCAGTTTTACGGTCTGATCATCCCCTTAAAAAAGTGTCAGCATATTAAGAAGGACCCTATATATCAGAGAAGGGGTCGGCATAGTATCGGTTTCCGTCCCATCAGATGCACGGGGGTAAGAGTGCTCCCTATTCTTAGCGCAAACACTTACGTACTTTATTCTGCGTACTTGTCTTACAGTCAATGACTGCTTTTGACGTCAGCTTTGGAAAATCATCAAGACAATAGGGTGTCCAAAAGCCCCTAGACACATACTAAAGGTTTAACCTTAGTTGTTCCGATTTCCTTAGCTTCAGACCTTCCCTAGCTGCAGGATCAGATCAAGACACTAGCCTATTGTAACAGAAACAGACAAATAAAAAGGAACAGAGTCCACTCAAGACAAAAGGTGAACGCGAATTTATTAACTATTACGTATTAACTTTAACGTGAAAAAGACAGTGTGGCCGCACCATCCGCGCCGACACTACGTGTTCATACAAATACCGCCTTCAGCTCTTTTTGCCTCCTTTATGAGTTGATTTTGGGTTTGCAGGCAATTCGGGCTAAATCGATTTTATATTGTGGTTAGACCTGCTAATACGCCAGCAAACATTTCGGAATTAGTTGCCCTCTTTCAGAACTTATAGAGACTTTCTGATATCGTCGAGACTTAAAGCTTCATTTCGGCTTGCAGATTGTGCTCACTGATCAAGCAAAGCGTAAATAGGTATGTACTAAAATTAGTATGTCACCAAACAGAAATCACGAGGTTACCAATTGCCGCTAGACAAACAGCTTTTGAAAAAAAAAAAAAACTGATTACCCGGTTTTTTGTCGGGATATATTGTATCATCATTCATCAGTAATTTATTGCTGTTTACGAACGTGAAATAAATTATCTATATCACAGAAATAATTTGCTAATTATTGATCATTAAGGTCTAGGCTTAGCTAGGCGATTATTTTATATCAGCTCGTTGCCGTTCCACGACACGTTGGAAGGGTTCACTCCATTGTCTCTGTTGACTTCAGAAGGACTGTTCTTTAAAAAGCCGTCGATTTCGTCCTACCAACTTCTGCCTCGACGCAGACTTTGGCAGACCTTTGCCCGCGGACCACATTAATTTAGCATGGATCGCGAGGTAAGTCACGGAAAAAGGTTTGTTATCAGCTGGCCTTGGGCGATTGCTGTTTTGTTTTCTGGAATTCCGTCGACATAAATGCTGATTGCGATAAAAGCTCCCGAGAATCGCGTAGAATTACCAAAAACACAAAGATCGTGAACGGCAAGTAAAATTTTCTCAAGATCTGTATGGTACAGATCGCGCAACGAAACATGAGCTATGACCATGAATGCCCAGAACACAAATTCTGTTCTACTTGGTGGGGGAAAGGCGGCCAACGCCAATGGCCAATTGGTCGCCTTTGACGTCATCAATCTCTGCGAAAATCCCTAACACTTTCCCCCAGCCCTCATGATTCGCTGCGCGAACTGTGCGTCCTGAAAGATCAGTAGAAACAGATTTTCAACTAAGTAACATTTTTTGGAGCCTTGTAAAGATCTCGGCAAAAAAATTTGCTGCCGTCTTCATGATTTGAGCCGTGCAGCAAAAATCATTCAGAGCATCTTCTATCGCGTCTATTGGCATATAGCAAGAAAAGCCGAGACAAGTGCCAAAGAGATTTTGCTTAATTAAATGGAGGGTAATATTAAAAAAGCTGACACACAAAATGTTAGTTCAATAAATATGGAAACGGCGACGCAAAACATAAACTAAAGACACAGAAGAATTAGTCGCTTGACGTAGGTACTACTACTTAGGTATTCGGAAAACATCATGTAGTTTTTTTTTCAAGAATTAAAAATTACAATGCATCATACACAGCTTAGCAAAAGAAAGATCGATAACTACTCAGGAAAACCAAAGAAAGACTAAATTTTTAGGTGCTAAAACTAATCAGTAATTACCTGTCTGATGAGGCGAGGTGTCAATGTAGTACCTACTTACAGTTAAATACCATTTTATAGTCATATCCCAATACGGAAAAATCTTTAGTTTAGCTAAGAATCTTTGCACTACCCTACTGGATTCTCGGTGAAAAGGGGTATAATTACGAAAAGATCGTGAGGAAACTTACATTGCGTCCACTCTCCAGTAAAATTGCTGACGAGGGAACTAAACGCCGTGAATTTAATAGTGTCTAAAGCCGTTGTGAAGGATTGTGTAAAATGCTTCAGACACAGCTCAGAACGTACAGCCTGTAATGGGACAGTTCCTTTCCTAAATTCCAGCGTGGACTATGCTGGTCCGATAATGATCGCTGATCGAAAAGGGAGTGATGTTAATTGATTAAAGTCCTACCTATGCATTTTTGTCTGTCTTGCAGTGAAAGCTGTACATTTATATCTTGCTGCAGACCTTTCCAAGGAAGCCTACATGGCTGCATTGAAACGATTTGTAGCGCGTAGAGGCAAGCCCCCGAAGTATCTTGTCCGACAACGCGCTATTACGAGCTACTAACTTACTACACTATTTTATAGCTCGTATGACCAAAACCCGCCATCACAAAATGCTAACGCTGTATGCTGACCCCCTTATTTGGATCTAATTCTAACTCGCTTCTGTGCTCGTTTCACCAACTTCAGCTTTGCAGTTCCTAGGATCTTCATTACTACAAATAAATTGTGTCCAATTTAATCCACGCGAGAACAAAAATGATATCCCATCAAGATAAGAAAGAAGAAGATAGAATACTCAATGCATTTTGCTCGACGAACTCGAGTGGCCACACTCCTCGTAGTTGAAATACGTGAAATAGACCAAATCTTCTCTCAGCAACGTTGTTTATGATTTGCTCTAGCGATTTTTAGTATATGTATGACGATCCGTCACGTGTAAATTTAGCATCATACCAAATTAAGTTACCCAATTATCATTCACAATAGCGACATCTCGGCGCGCTGCGTTTTCACCTCTCGCTGTGGAAGTCGCAAATGATAAAAGGCACTTAAAGATTCCTATGTTGTCCTTCGAAACATAATTCAATTTTTTCAGGACTTAATTATGGCAGCAGGTTGCTTATTTATTACACTTGGCTGGCAATAATTTTAAATGTTTTCGGAATCCGGAATTCCCCAGTTAGTTTCTTCACAGATTTACAATAATGTTTTATATTTGCAGATTTTTATATTTTTCTCTATTCTGTAAAGAGCTTTGCCTATGATGAGCCATTGTACGCTTTTTAAGATTCCGGTTTTCTTATCTAAGGGAGGAAAATAACTGAACTGACCATACACCATACATTAAAAAAAAATTATACTAGTAATAAAATCACGAGCTTCTAAAAGTTCACGTAAGAAACGTTCCAAATCTTGGAAAACGGAGAATTGCAGCTAGTACCTAGTTGTGCGGATGCTGCACAGATGCTGTCATGTAAAAATAGGGTTTTCAGAATATAGATAATGTACCTTTATTCTGAAAACTCTTATTTCTTGCTAATCTAGGGTGTTGAAGATTCAGTAATTCCTTCGATTTACAAACGTTGCCGTTGGCAGAAATTTAGAAAGATTAGAAGCAACAAGGATGATGGTTATTCTTCCAGGACACGGAAGGGCGTAGTCGCTGATATTGAAGAATGTTGGTTTACCTCAACGTTATTAGATTTTCCAGAATTATGTAGCAGAAGTGATAGCCTGGCAAATACCGAAACATTGAATTCAAACTATTTCAAACTGAACAACTTTCACTATCGAGCCACCCTCAGGAACCGCGAAGAAATATGCTACTCCATACAAAACAGCGATACCTACACGACTCAAATGTCTGAAACAGCAGATTTTTTGTCACGTTTCCTGAGAGTGGCTCCATACCATAGTGAACGTTGTTCAGTTTGATGGTCTGAATTCATGGTATTCCTGTCTAGTGTTAGTTTATCCTAATAGGCGATAAGTAGTTTTCACTCGTACAGTCACCAGCAGATATATCGTAGCAAACAAGGTGGTCAAATATTTCTAAGCAGTTCTAATTTTCAATAATTTCTTTACTCATAATCAATCAAAAATATAGGAACGCCTAGAACATCAAATATATCGACGCAGTCATGGTGGCCATAAACATCTGAACAGTTTCGGATAAAAACCTTACTCCGTTGTTTTACATGTTAATTTTAAATAAAATTGTAAAGAAATTATTGTAAATTCGCTGTTCACATATTTATGATAAAATAAACGTTTAGATATAATTGGTAACATTTACTGTAAATAATTTAATGAAAATTAGCACTGCTCAGAAATATTTGGACACCTTGTATGCTACGATATATCTGATGGCGACTGTACAAGTTGATATTTTTGTTTTTATCTGTGAGATGCGCAGCGAGTTGTTTGGCGAATTGGTCGACACGATGATTATTTGGGCGCAGTAGTGTCTTCCTAAGGCAAGAATTCAACAAAATGTCAGAGTTATCTTTATCTATATCTTTTCCCTGCTATAAGTTTGGACTAAAATAGATCAATAACGTCGATTTCCTGTAGAATCGCAGTCGCAGAGGAATTAAACATCATCCTAAAAACTATGACGTGTTTCATCTGAGGATAAAAGTTCTAGATTCGAGGCTTTTAAATAAAACTGTCCATTTGTAAGACTTATTTTGTCAAGAGCTGGAGAAATCTTTGAAGGTCCCATCACTATCATTTCCACCGATCACGAATTTATGAGGTTAATGGAATTTCAAATACTATCAAAACAGATGTGCCTGTGTTTTGATAATATTCAAATCATCAAATGCTTTGTACCTAATCTATATCTAAATGTGCACTTTTAGAGGTGTCTTAAAGTGTGGATTTCATCGGAATATAGAAAACGATTGCATAAAAAGCTTAAACCTAAATCCCATATTGTTAATTCTGTATTAGGAGGGTACCGAGCCTCCGGTGCTGCCCACAATCGTATTTCTTAAATTTCTTAGAAATCATACAACAGTTCTATAAAACAAGTCACATTGTAGTCATTGCTGATTTTCAATTTATCGGGACATTACTGATAATTTTTTTTTAATGTAGTAACTACGAAAAACACGTAATATTAATAACTGGAAATGTTTCGCTAAATCGAGAACCAGCAATGACTGCAATGTGACATTCTCGTTTCTTGGAAATTTTGTATAATTGTCAAATTAAAAAAATACGATTGAGGGCAGCCCTGGAGGCTAGTTGCCCCTAAGGGTGCGTTCACATCTGGCGAACGCGCCACGAATGCGCAGCTGGCGAGCCGCTCGCGCGCCGGTACATTTTTTTATTGTGTGTCCGCTACTGCGCAGCTCGCAAGCGGCTCGCGAGCTGCGCATTTGCCGCGCGTTCGTCAGATGTGGACGCACCCTGAGGAAGTTCCAAATATCATGTACCTAATGTTATTTACACGGATCCCTTAGTTTCGGAATTCTCGGGCAGTCAGATAAAGCAAAGCGTCCCCCCTTTCTGCGGTGGTGTTTATAACAGATCAGAAATATCTATAAGAGTATATTCTCTATGCTGTATGATGATCATGCCTACCTATGACACGTCGGGCTATCTTTTTAGTCTTTGAAAATAGACGCTTGAAACTCGCCTGTCTGTCCTGGATTTAAGACTTTCCTTCAAAAGTCACAGCGCAGCGCACTATTCAGTATAAGTAGGGAGATACGATATTCAGTTATGCAAGTTGTCGTCACGAACTTCAAAATACAATGGCGGAGCGCGCCGCAGTCAGCTGAAGTGCAGCCTTCTTTATAAATAATAGCCCTGGGTTCCATTTCCATTGGCATTTTTGAGCTGCGGCCCGTCTGATTCGAGATTACCTAAGCCAATAAGCAATAGCTTTATTTAACTTGTAAGTAATACTGGGTAGAGTTCTAGTCCGTTTTTGTCCGTTTAGCATAAGCATATGCTCACGACTATGTTCCTCGAGGGGGTAGTCAGAGATATTCTGAAACTCCTTGAACTTTTTCCGTTTAAGTTGTCCATAAAAGTGATTCACGAGAAGAGATTATAGAAGCTTATTTTAGAAAGTTTGATTTCAATGAGGAGTTTTCCAGGATCGGTATGAAATTACCTAATAGATGGCGTTAGTAGTCGCTTCTCTGCTCTTGTAGACTTGAAAAACCTGTCTTTGAAGAACATCAACTGTCTAAAAATAGATTATTTACTTACTATCAGTTTAAAATAAAAATGTCCATGACCTTGACAAAAGCCAATGCCTAAAATTGGCGCCTTTTTTCACATCGCTTTTTTTTTGCGCGGCCGTCAATCAAACTAGAATAGTATAGTTCAGAATAAAGTTACAAACAAAACTTGTTATTACAAATATCTCGAAACTCGGTCCGAACTGAGATATAAAGGCTGGAAGTAAACGAAACTGATATATTTTCAACTTCAAGCCTTTAATATCACCGTGCGGACTGAGTTTCGAGATATGCATATTAACAAGTTATGTTTGTTACTCTATTTTGAAATAAAATATTCAAGTTTGGTTGCTGGCCGCGCCAAAAACAACGGCGAAAAATAAGGCGCCAACCTTCCAGACAAAACCCGCATTGTCTTTTGTAACTACATAGCATAGCTTATTTAATTTCACTTGCTTGAGTAGGGTTTGCATCAAAAATACTGAGCCAAATTTATCGTAGATAGCCCATTTCTAAAGAAATTAAGAGAAATAGTCAGATTGAGAGTTGGTGCAGATAACAAAAAATTGCCAGTGTTTTTTCTAGGTCATGCACACTCTTATTTTATTTTAAATTGATATGTACTTATTTGACAGATAATACGTGATTTTAACTACCCGTATTCCGTAACGATAGTTATCGTATTTAATTATGAAGTATTTTTTCGTTCCAACAACGCCATCTAGTAAGTGCCACAGACTTTTTTTTAAATCAGAACACCTCATTGATCTCAGTAGTGTAGAAATCTGTCTTTTACTTACAAATTAATGCAAAACATATAAAGAATCGATAACAGAACATTTGATATAAACATTTTTCAAAGATTTTTCTGACAAATTGATCACGTTATTTTACTCGTACAAAAAGAAATGTAAAATAAAAGTCTGGATATAAAAAAAGTTTTATATCAAATGCGTTATCAAATCCGTAAAAACGGTTTTCAGATTTGCACTCATTTGGCAACTTGTACATAAAAATAATAGTGATTAATTAAATTAAGTATATCGTTAATTTTCAATCTATTGAAATCGTTCAAGGCACCGAGTCACTGGTGCTGCCCTTAATCGTATTTTAAATTTCTTATCAATTATACATTTCCATAAAAACAAAAATTTCACATTGTGTTGCTGATTTTCAATTTATCGAGTCATTAATTTTTTTTATAATATTTGTAGTTACTATCTATTGCCAGTTTTAACGATAATAACTACAAACATAAAGTCATTCGTTTCGATAAATTGAAAATCAACAATGACTAAAATGCGACATTCTTGTTTTTTGGAATTGTTGTATAATTGTATAAAAATTGTAAAAATACGATATGATTGCGCACTGGAGGCCCGGTACCCTCTTAAGAGATGGAATTTTTTTGTATAAATGGCTCTACCTGATAATAACTAGAGAATTATAATTGTCTGGAGGTCAACAGCGTGTTATTAAGCAAATAATGTACATAAGATTTATTTAAAGGGGTCCGTAGATTTGTATATGGAGAGGTGCTTACCTACCATTCATGATTATTCAAAACTAACGTACCAGATAATTCTTAAAGAAATCGATAGCTAACGACATCGTCAATGAAAACATGAAATGTTATCAGATAAATCTTGTAAAATGTCTCATTTCGAAGATACAAGCAACCAAATTTTTACTGTTAAGAAAAATAATAGCTTTAGATGCATGGGTATAGCTTTAGATGCTTGGGTATATCTTCATAATGGGACGCTTCACAGGGATTTGTAAAAGAACATTTCTCGTTTGTATTGACTTAGCTATCGTTTTCTGTGAGAATTAACCGAGGACGCTATTTTACAAAATAACTGACAAAAACGCGGCCAAAATCATTGTACCCCTTTTACAAACATCATACTCACTTCAACTCATTTTGAGTTTCACACTCGATTTAGAATTATTTGTTTGATTTGAATCCTAACTTGATTATTTATAAGAAGGTATCAATTTCAGAAAGGATAAATCAATAGTAAATAAACCAAAAACCTAAAAAGTTTAAGAATGTCAAGACACTTATCAGTAAGGAGAAAACTAACGATACATAAAAACAAAAAGACACAAACAAAAAGATATTAATAAAATAAGTAATTTTAACATAGTCTACAGAGGAAAGACTAAATGCCCTGTTAACTAGTCCGAAGAGAATTCAAAATCACTTATAATTAACAAAGAAATCAACATAACGTTGATTCGGAATAAACTGATGTACCACAAAACACTTACCAAAAAATGTAGCTCCATCAATTAGCGGGGTCTTTCTTACGATACAGTAGTTACAGTATCTAGATAATAGTGTAGACATTCCTTTTTGTTACTAACCAAACCAACGGCAGAGATAAACACGATGCGATGGCTCCCGATGTAATTGTGACTGTTTTCGACGTTCGATTACAGATATTTTGTGTTTCATCAGTAATTCAGTGTCGATGACATGTCAGAGAAGATTTTTATGTCATTCATGTCATGATTCCTCAGAATTCTTTAGTAGAATTAAGGTAAAATTAAGTAGTTGTTCAGAATTTAAGGACTGATTGAGAATAAATGTTCCAGATCTAAGTTTGTAATGTTTTAAAGGGTAATGTAGCAGAATTATTATGTATCTCATAGGTCACATCATGCTCGTTATATCCGATGGTTTATCAAGTTCAAAACAGTGTGTGTTGCGGTCCATTTATTAAGAATAGATATCATAAACCTTAAATCTACTTAAAAATACTATATCATTTTAATAAACTCCGAAATATTTCCAATGAAATGTGTCCAAGGGAAATATAGCAGACGTATTGTGAAGTTTACGTATAGCTACCTGAACGCAATGAACGCATCTCCAAGCTCGCCTCCTACGATGTGAACACCCCCCTCTGGTATGGAGAGGCCCCGAAAGTAATTCCTAATGTCCAGGGCGTTGGCCGACCACGGCAGGTTTTGCAGTCTTATGATGACGCTCATCGTTGCTTGTTGTTACCTATAAACAATTGAAAAAGGCCTGTCCATTTTTCTATTTAAATTTGTTTCATTCAGAGAATGAAGTTGTTTACATAATTAACACAAATTAGTTGAGATTGAGGGTAATTATAATCAATGTTGACTAATTAATCTAATCCATAGCTAAGTACCTTGTTAAATTATATTAAGTAATTTTTTTAAAGTTTAAAAATGCAGTTGAGTTTCTCAGAATTATCTACCTTTAATTCTAAGTAATTCAGGATTTAGCTTTTTTAAAAGTTTTACTATTTAAATCAGGTATCATGTTTTTAATGCATTACCACTTTTTAATATACCATGCATTCAGTTATGGCGATCCTTGGGGGAGGCCTATGTCCAGCAGTGGACGTCCATCGGCTGAGATGATGATGCATTCAGTTTCGAATGTGTTTCATTTTGGAACAACTTTTGTGAAATATAAAATCTCGTAACAAGAATGAGTCACCACAGGTTTGTTAATGATATTAGAGCCTGTTTCTTTATTGATAGGAAGCGGAAATCCTGTAGGAAATTGATCGTTAGATCTTATCTTTTACACATACATTGCAAGCATTTTTAAGAATGAAATCTGTAACTGCAACTCATTCAAATTAACTTGGCAAATCAGGCATTGTGTTTTTTTTTTTACAACAAAAGAAATAATAAAAGTATGTCTGTTTAAGAACATTATCTTTGGTTGGGTGTCTGCTACCTCAGCTACATGCCACTGTCAAGTTAATTTAAACAAGTTGCATGTCGAGGCATCCACATAATATTATCATTTGTTTTATTATCATGACTAGCATCATGAACCCTAGGCTTCCTCCTATATGTTATCACATCTATAATATACCAACACCATCCCTGAGGGTAGGCCTGTGTCCTGCAGCAGTGTAAAATTGTAAATGTATAGGTTGCTGATGATGATGATGATATAGAAACAATGTGAGTATGGTAAGGTCAACAAAATAGGGTGTTAAGGGTTGAGCCTCATCGGGCAGTCACAAAATAGAATTTTTTCCCTCTATCTTTTTCGTCGCACAGGAACGTCATTGGCTAGAGCGACAAAGGTCGAAGCACTGCTGGTGCTGCCGCATTCCCGCTATCTTTCTCGCTCTAGCAAATGACGTTCCTGAGCGACAAAAAAGGATGGAGCATTAAAAAAAGTGATTCTGTGTTGCCAGATGAGGTTCAACATATTGCATTGGTCTTTTTGATCCAGGTTCATTATTTTTGTCATGATAGATATACAGGGTGAAATTGATATCATTAGCATCCTTTTAAACTAAGAGTCTACCCATCAAACTGAACAACTTTCACTATGGGAGCAAACCGATCGGAGCAACAAAAAAATCTGCTGTTCCATACTATACTGCAATGCCTACGCGACACAAATGTATGCAACAGCAGATTTTGTTTTTGCTCCGATTGGTTTGCTCCCATAGTGAAAGTTGTTCAGTTTGATGGGTAGACTCTTAGTTTAAAAGGATGCTAACGATATCAATTTCACCCTGTATAGATAGCATATGAGCATCATATTTGTTACCAGTGTGACCACAGCAGTGTAGTGATAGATTTTGGTATTCACTCCTGTAGGCCTAGCATGCCACGCACAAGAAAGCGACGAAGGAGAAGAGCGAACGGAGAGGTATGGACACCCAATTATGGGGGTTGGGTTCAAATCTGCACGGACAACATGCCATGTACCAATGAGTTTTTCTAACTTATGTACGTAATACTGACTGCTCTCAAATGGTGAAGGAACACATCGTGAGGAAACCTGCATACGCTGAAGAACAAATTCTGATGTATATGTGAACTTGTGAAGTCTACCAATCCCCATTGGGCACGCATGTTGGACTTATGCCCATACACCTTCCCGGAGGGTAGGCCTGTGCCCTGCAGTGGGACGTTTATAGGCTGATGATGAATGGCAGCATTCAAACGCTCACTTTGGCACGAGCAAAGTAACAAAGACACATAACTAGATTTTTCGCGTTTTTTTGGGGTTTACTGATAAAAAATTACCAATCATTTTGGTTTAGTATCTAGAAAATTTATGAAGTCAATAAAACGTTGTATAGAAATATCAATTGAACACTACTAAATTATACATCAGATCGATTGTTCTAGACACATAAATCACCACGATACGATGCGGGTTTTTGTTTAGTACTAACACTGTATTTCAGTGGTATTTATTGATAACACAAGTACCTAACCTATGCAATAAAGTTATATTTCCTCGCTACTTATGAAGTTATGCATATTGGCGATATTGTAACACGAGGTTTAGGGTCATAAGTACTCGTATAATAATGTAGGCAGTTCGTAGGAAACGTAAAAACACGCTAAACTTACCTTTTTCCCACGATAACTCGGCCGATCGTGTGTGACAACCAAAGGTGTATTATCAGTTGATAATCAGCATAAAAAATACTTACATAAATATCGTAAAATAACACATTGTAGCCCTAGTTTTTTAGTCAAACGATTCTACAGCAATACACAAGAATAGAAACCATTTTTGCAACGTAATGACGCCGTCACAAAATTTCACTGACTTACCTACAAATACGCTAAATACTGGTCTCAAACACGAGCTTAAAATAACGCAGACATTTTTACACACTAAACATAGTTCACAGAAGAAGTTTCACATCCGCAAATTCAGAAATCATTCATAAAATTACGTGAGCTGAGATGACACAAGACCAAGCAGACGGGAAATAATTAAAATGGCGGCGTGACAAATGGCGGCAGGAAGTTGAATGGAGGGGATGAGTGGATAGAGGTGTCCAGTTGAATAAGCTAAATGATACGATTCTAATGCCGTGTTCACACGAGGGCAGGGCAGTGAGGGCGTACTGCCCTGCCCTCGTGTGATCAGCCGCGCCGAGGCAGGGCAGTACTGCCATGGCAGAAAACAGCTATTTTTTGAGGGCAGTTCGCTTCCCCTCCACCTATTTCGCTCGACTGCCTCGTAGCTGCCCCCGTGTGAACGCGAGGGCAGGGCAGTGCAACATGATATTTTATAATTTTTGGTCATTCTGCTTAGTTTTTTTTATTACAAATGCATTCCTTCGAATTGATGCGTTACAGCTTAACATAAAACTGATAAAGGATTAAATTATATTTCATAAAAAAGTGAAATTATTGAACCAACATAAAAATGAACTCTTCTAGGACTCTCCGATATAAAGGAAAACTAAATAGGAATACCTAATATTACTGCGAAAGTTATCAAAACTAAACTCAAATTATGTTAGCTCGTGGACTGTGCTGCCCCGCCTAGCTGCCCTCGTGAGAACGTCAACAGCTTTTCCAACTGCCCTGCCCCACTGTCCTGCCCTCACTGCCCTGCGCTCGTGTGAAAGGGGCATAATGTAAACCGGGCACTACACTTTCCCCAGAACTTCACGGCGCGGCATCAATTTCCATGGAATATTCATGGAAAATGACGACTCCAGCGGCGGACTAAGCCCGCCGGAGGCCCGGGGCGGCAAAACTAAATGAGGCCCCTGGTCTTTCCAGAAATTGATATCTACAATTCTTTCGAGCCGTGGCAAAAACTTAACATCTGAGCCCCTTCCTTCCATAGGCATAGGTAGCAAGTATTTTGTCCCAGGGAGATCCAGGTCCTACAACACGGAGCGAGCAAAGCGAGCCTGACATTCGTACAATGTAAAACCTAGAGCGAGCGAAGCGAGCTCGAGATTTCACTGAATTCTGGAGCGGGCAAAGCTAAGTGAAATTTTACTGCAATATAATGAGATCAGTGGAATAAGATTTAAATCAATGAGCGAGCGAAGCGAGCTCGAGTTTTTTACGACTTAAAATCTGGAACGAACAAAGTAAGCTCAAGATTTAACTGCACACCAACAGTGCAACTGCAACTGTATACTATGAAAAGACATAGGTACCATCCAAAACCAAGAGCGAGCGAAGCGAGCTCGAGACTTCACTGAATTCTGGAGCAAGCAAAGTGAGCTCAAGATTTTAGTGCAATGTGTCTAGCCAGGAGCGAGCGAAGCGAGCTCGAGATTTTGCTTCATTATAACTCGACTTTTTCAGCTCATGCCGAAATCGAGGCGATTGATGTATTAAACAAATAGCTGAAATGAGCTTATAATATAATGCTTATAATAACTCGCTTGTAGAGCTCATCTTGAAATAGAGTAGGTGAGTATATTGGCGTATAAAATTAAAACCGGAGCGAACGATTCTATAATTATGACTGGGTTGTAGGATGAACTCAGTCTCAAAGAACAGAAAGCTATCAAAAAAACCAAGCGAGCGAAGCAAGCTCAAATTTTCGAAACACATTCTAATTCCAACCACATTGACCTTTCAAGAAGCGAGCTCATAATTATGCTAACTGCATAACAACTTGAAAAAGATTGAGCGAGCAAAGCGAGCTCGCAAATTCGCAATATTTTGGACTCTATTTCCTTCTTTGACTTTCAATGACTAACTTATGGGGCCTCCAACTTCAAACTGCAGTCCCAGTACCGGAGGCCAGGGCCTCCGGAGCGAGCGAAGCGAACTCATAATTATGCTAACTGCATAACAACTTGAAAAAGATTTAGCGAGCGAAGCGAGCTCGTAAATTCGCAGTATTTTTGACTCTATTTCTTTTCTTGACTTTCAATGACTAACGTTCGGGGCCTCCAACTTCAAACTGCAGTCTCAGAACCTGTTCTGCTTCTGGCCTCCTGAGGCCCGGGCCTCCAACTCTAAACTGTGTCTTTACTTGCTATCAACGTGTTAATGAATTAGCGCAAAACCTCATACACCCCAACTGATTTATAACAAAATAATTATATTGAAACAATAATTTAATTATTTTGATAGTTAAAATTTAAAGATATTCGCATTTCAAGTTTTGAGGCAAAAATGATTTGTTATCATTTCAGCACTGAAAGAAAGCGCTAACGTACTCATGAATACATTTTTATAATCTTGTTTTGGTAGTAAGTATGGTAAGTGTGCCCGTGCGGTGGGTTGACATCGGGTTCCGAAAATTTTAAATTTTGCAAACAAGTTATTTAATATTTTGAAAAAAATTACCTATGTTGAAACCATGATAATTCGACTCTGCTCTCGATTCTAAACAAACTACTTTCTAGTTTTGCGTTAATTCATTAACACGTTGTATAAACGTCATTATTTTGGGATTGATTAAAAAGGGATTCTCTTCTCGAGATTCGGAGGCCCCCCAGGACTGGGGGCCCGGGGCGGACCGCCCCTCCGCCCCCCCCCTTAGTCCGCCAGTGGACGACTCTCAACGCCACGTGTCGGTGCCGCGACGTATAAAAGAAAAGATGCTATTATACTCGTGCTACCTACTAGAAGTGCGATTTTTGAAAATCATACGAGCGACTTGGCAGTAGAAAATGTCACAATTACTATGGAGATTATGCATCTTTCTACTGCCAAGTCACTCGTATGATTTTCAAAAATCGCACTTTTGTACTGCTACTTTTTGACTTTCCTACATTTTATTTATTTATTCACAATATAAGTTTACAGCGTCAGCCAAAACACTTATATGCTAGGTAGATATAATTATGTTATAATTATGTTTTATGGTATTTTATAAGGCTTAGGCGTAACGTAAGGGGCGGGCGTTGGGAGTAGGGCGTTTATAAAGTACGTGCGTGGCGCAAAAATTCATAAATTGCTTTCATTTTGACCCCCCATTTGTGTTGAATCTATCATGATTCATGATCATATTCATGTTCATGAGAGTCCAGAATTTGGCAAACATCGAATATAATATTAGGTATAATATTGCTTTAGCAACACATACACGTTCAAAGAAAAGAGATATACAGAAAACCAATGCATTAAATACCTATAAATAGTATAATTAGGTACCATCAGTAACAATGTGATTGCCGAACCAAATCCTTTTATTTGAGATGGGTCCATAGACAAAGACAAGACGTAAATACTGGGTGTATCACGATTCACGACACGGTACATAAGTACCTACGCCCATCCCTAGTGATTATTGGCGATGGCGTCGGAAGAATTATTTTTTATCTGTGAACGCATTCTGTCGTTCGTTGAGTTCTTGTGTCAGGCAGATTTTATTTTATCGACGAATTATTTCTGAAAATTCAGCTGAAAAGCTCTGTTAGTGGCATTATAGGCTTCATCTAATACAAGATCTTTCCATAACATTTATGTAAGTATAATTTTCGCACAATTGTGATATTTTTATTGGCGCCAGGAACACGATTATTGAATTAAAATATTATCACGTAAATACTTAATATTTTTCATAAATTCAATTAAATTTTATTAGTTTTTGATTGACGATATTGTAATAAATTTAAAGAACCAATTTTCGATTACCGTTTTGTACATTTTGTATGAATTGCAAGGTTGTTTTTTCATTGTCTGAAAATATTCTTGTAAGGATTCACTGTGAACCATACCATTGAGTATTGCGCTAATAAAATATAAAGAATATTCAATAAATTGGTAGGTAATTTATTGAATAAAATTACGTGTTACAAATTTTTATTTTTGGTTCAGTAAACCTATTCCCAAAAACATTGTCCAGTACAATGCTTGCATTTTAAAATGCACTTTGTAAATTATCTAAATTTTGCGGTCATAATTTCGGACGTTGACCTTTTTCTAGTGTCAATGACCTAGAAATTTTGGGGCCACTGTCCTAAAATTGCATGACCTCCTAGATTGTTACCTAGACGACATACTCTTTAACCTTTGGAAACCCGAACTGCAATACGTAAAAACTGTTGAAACCTGAGCATCAAAAATTTTCACTTGTGTAGCGCATAGTACGATGCCGACAAAATAACTGCCGTTTTCATACACTGCTGTCCAGGTCACCACATTGTTTTGTATCATTTGAAAGCTTATTAAATTGTCTATGGTTTGGCATTCAAATCGAGCCAATTTACTCCTTATTGTTATACAAATTCGGCTCTTTTTCGCGTGCAGTCCTACATTGCGACTTGGGGAGCCACGGGTTTTTACGGTTTTTGCGCTGGCTCTACCGGGTGCCATCGGGTTTCCAAAGGTTAAAACTCTTTGAAATTCTCATAAAAGTGTATTCTTTGAAATTGGTAAGTAATTATATTTAAATTTTCAGGTATAAAGAAAACAAAATGAAGTTGCAACTATAAAGCACTTGCTCAATTTAAGTAGAACTTAGAATAGTTTAGAAAGTACGGTTAATGTAAAGTGTAATAAATGAGTGAACGCTACCCTGGTTACTTGTTCGGAGGAACTCCTGTCAGCAGTTGGGACAGGAGTTTCAATTCAATGGAAAATGTAAGTACTTATTCTGTTTCAATTTCTTTTCTATCATGGTACGAACAATGATAAGAACCCGTGACTGACGGCCCATTAGCACAGTCGGTAGTGAACCTGCCTGCTGTGCCGAGGGTCGCGGGTTCGAATCCCGTAAGGGACAAATATTTGTATGATGAATATGAATATTTGTACCCGAGTCATGGATGTTTGTATCTGGATATGTATTGTTACGAGCGACGGGTTCCGGGATTGGAGTGAAACGCTAAGTCCAATTTTACAGAGTTTATTTGGGATACATTTACAAACGGTCCACCTCGCAGAGGTTCCCCTACACGGTTCACTTCACCGGGTCCTCCTCGCAGGGATTCCCCGTGCACCACTTACTGTCACTGTTCACAGTCCACTACGTCACTACTGTGACGACACGACACGCGTCACGGCTATGACGTCACGACGTACGACACTATGACGTCACGCACTACACTGACACTATGACGTCACGTACTACACCGACACTATGACGTCACGCACTACACTGACTCTTGTCTACTCGCTGTTCCACTTAGCACTTTTCTCTTCGCTTGTACTTTTCCACTTTTACTTTTCTTCCTCTTGTTTCGCACTGTTCACTGTTAAACCAAGGACTGCCGCCAGTCGAAATTCGCCGCCTTTTTATATCCCGCAAAACATTCCGGAATACCCTTTTTTCGATCTTCTTTTCTTTACTCGATTGTTTTCCTCCAGACAGTTCTAACCCCGCCTTCTTTTCTCGAAACCGATCGAAGACACGCCCACTTTTCTGGTTCTTTTCAAATATTCGTAATTTCGCCTCCTTTCTCGAAGTTCCTAGACACGTTCACCTTTTTGTCCCTTTTTAAATATTCCTTCTCTCTCTTCCTTCTAGAACATTTCTAAAAACACTAAAATCTAGAAATATTTTTATGGTGCGGATCGGATTCGAACCGTCATTCACCCCCCAGCATGGGAGGCGGAACCTTAGACCGTAAGACCACGGCGATTGTTAATACACCCTCCGAATTTTTGAATGCCTTCTTACGTCTAACGTTTGACAGCGTTCGTGACACTGCCCCTCCCTTAGTTCTGCTCGTCCCGAGCATCATTAGTGACAGTATTCTATATCGTTGTCTAGTCATCATAATACAAGTCCAGGCTAGATTCTGGTACTTTAAATGTGACTAGATGATTTGTGTGACATTGTCCAAGATATATTTATTTATATTTATTTAATTGAAGTGTAACTCGTCAGTCTCAAATTGCATCATCAAATTGGTTAGTTTACTTCGGCCTTATTATTTGTTTCTGTGTTTTATATTCTGTGTTTCCCTGAAGGGTGAAGCCAAACGAGCATAATTTTGTGAGTTGTGTGTTGCATATTTTGAGTCCGTTTCATATAAAATCCGGGAATGCATTGTCTATGACCTCAGCCTTTATATGAAACGGACTCAAAATACATGACTCACAACTCACGAAATTATGCTCGTTTGGGTTCGCCCTTAGTGTTACGGCACACTTGTGGAACGTTCCGCGGGTGAACGCTCGGTTGATACGAGTGCAGCGCTTTTTCCTATACCAGCGACAACCAGTGCGCGCCATTACGCGCCATTTTTCAAAGTAGACGCATTTCAACCGAACGTTCAGCCGCGGAACGTTCCGCAAGTGTGCCGTTACACTTATATGCACGAGGTGATGTGTCAAAGAATAATATTGTTTTATGAAAACATGTTTAAAGAAAGCATAGTACGCACTAGTGACTTTAGTCACCGTGACTATTTTGTCACTCTCACCAAGTCTATGGATCCTTACCCAGTTGTCACGTATTTAAGGGTGTGCACCTCCATAAGAAGCCATTGACGTGGTGACAGTCACAAAACATTCACTGTGACTACAATCATCAGTGTCCCCTCCCTAATCACCCCCTTTAAAATACAACTAGCATCAGCATTGTGGTTGTGTGCATTGCAAGGTATTCATAATTTACATCGATAATAAAATTTTACAAGTGTTTTACCTATAGGTATGTTTTAAAATAAGTTATTGATCTATAACAACCAATAAATATATCATCAAACCCTAGTATAATGACCGGCAAACATCTTGAGCAAGTCCTTGACTGCGCAGAAAAAAAATTGTAGCTGAAAGCGCTGTTGCGCATACCCTCACCCTGACCATTTTTCAAGTTATTTGCCGGGTACTGTACTGCATTAAGAGGGTACCGAGCCTATTGGCCCCGATTTGGACTGTGCCACGACTTAACTTAACTAAATTTATTCCTGTCACTTTCTAAAATAAGATTAAGAAAAGAGACAGAAAACCAACAGCTGACTTTAGTGCTGTCAAAGTGACGTTACACGCCCAAAAACGCTTTAAATAAGATGGCGTACATTATGATGGCATCTTATTTTGGGCGTGTAACGTCACTTTGACAGCAATTTTATAGTTAGTTTTATAATAATGGAATGCGAAACCTAATTTATTAATTGCATTAAAGTAACTGCATGGAACTAAATAATGATAATTCAAATTTAAAATAATGTAATTATAAAAGTCTAAGAATAATTAATTTGTAAATGAAAATGAATCTATTTAATTAAGAATGAAATTAATATTGTAAAATGGAAATTTTGTTCAGAAATAAAGGCTATTTGATTTGATTTGATTTGAAGTTAAGTCGTTGCACAGTCCGAATTGGGGCCATTGTGCTGCCCTCAATCATATTTTTTTTATTTCTAATAAATTAAACAACATTTTCAAAAAAGCAAGAATTTCACATTGTAGTCATGATTGACTTTTAATTTATCCAAACATTACAGATTATTGTATTATGCTTGTATTTATTATCCTTAAAACTGCCAAAAGTGGCCACTTTATGCGGTTTTAAAGATAATAAGTGTCCTAATAAATTAAAAATCAGCAATGACTACAATGTGCCATTCTTGTTTTTTGAAATGTTGTCTTATTGTTTAGAAATAAAAAAATTACGATTCAGGGCAGCACAATAGGCTCAGTGCCCCCTTAAGTTAAACATCTGTAAGACAACTCACTACTCAACAATGTAACATACTTTTATAAAAAACCGAAGTACATATAACAAATTTTTCTTTTAAACTATACTCCATTCCAAAATTTCAAGGCTATTTTGAATAACATAAAAAAGATTTGAAACACTTAGGGCTTGTTTCACCACTTTTGGATAAGTTTTTGTTAGCTTATCTGACATATAGTTTGACATATTTTTCATACAAAATATATCAAATGATCTGTCAATTAAGCTATCAAGAACATTTTCAAATATTATGGATTTTTAAACATGTTACAGCCATGTTGTGCTATTTCGAATCAAATTAAAGATTGAAATATTAAGTCTCAGGCGGAACTTGAACCCGCACCCTTCCAAACCGGGGAAGTGCGTTATCCAATTTCGCTACCGAGTCCACTAGCCAGACACGTCCCCTCAAGACGCAACAGATTGAAAATTTCGTTCTCTGGCTAGTGGATTCGGTAGCGAAATTGGATAACGCACTTCCCCGGTTTGGAAGGGTGCGGGTTCAAGTCCCGCCAGAGACTTAATTTATCAAGAACATATTCAGAAGTGATGAAACATGCCCTTACTCTCACTTATTCTTAGAACACCTTTTTGTAATGTCAGATAGTATATCTTTCTGATAACTAAATTAAATTTATTACAAAAAGCTGAATAGGAATCTGAATATCTTTTCATCCTTATATGGAATTAAGTATAGTTTCATACAAAAAAGTTTTTTTAACTTTAAAACTTTCCACCTAACATTTTTGCTTACTGGACAGGTACAGAACAGAGATTTCTTGGTAATTATTATCAAATTTTTTAACATTATGGTAACACAATCATATTTAAAATAAACCATACAGATTTCACAATAACTCTAGATGGCTTTGTGATTTTATCTCAGTTTTTGTTATTTGTTTCCGCGTGACTCGCAAGTTTTTTCATTATTCCCTTTCTTTACTAGTTAATAACTATTTTGTCATCTACTTATTTATTATTATTAGAGTTAGTGTAGTATTATTTTTCTGCAAGTTTAAAGTCTGCACTAACTAAGGTAAGTTAATGAAATGTATTTGAAATACTCAGTATACAGTCACATAAGGCAATTTGATCCCTGTAGCTATTTAATTAAAAAGATAGGCAGTTATATCAATGTTTCTAACCACCACGAAAGGGATTATGGTTGTGAGTTTATGTATAATGTAAATAGAGAGTTATAGCATTCATTATTGGGGTCAGTTGTAATGTAGAAGCTTTTGTAATTGGGGTATTACAACTTTTCTAAGGTCGCAATTGGAATGAGACTTTAGCAACTAAGCATCTTGTGTCAACCTAGGTAACCAATTAACTCCAGGAGTGCGATTTTTGAATGTCATTCGCTGAGTTCAGCAGTTGAAAATGTCAAAATTACTGTGGGATAAGCATCTTTCTACTGCTAATTTGACTTTCAAAAATCGCACTCCTGAAGTATGATTTTTGAAAGTCAAATCAGCAGTAGAAAGATGTGCATCTCTATAGTAATTTTGACATTTTTAACTGCTGAACTCAGCGAATGAGATTAAAAAATCGCACTCCTGGTAAAATAGCTCTCTTAGTGGTTTTTCTATATAAAAATAATGGATTACCAACTTTTAACCCAGGTGAGAGTTTATTAAGAGTTCATTGCTAATCCAGGTTGACACAAGTGGGGCACCTTAGTGCCAACTTTTTGTTCCACTCTATACAGTAATAATTGTCCCCTAATTGAATAAGCTTATTATGATAGAGTACCTTTTGCACGCGACTTCAATTCAACTAAATTATATTTTATTGCACACCAAAACAAAACATACATTTGAATAAAGACGAAGAATTACAAGTAGGTACAAATAAGCGACTTCAGTGCGTGAAATTAGAAATCGTAAAATTCTTTCTTAGTGCATCCCACAGACTACATCCATAGAACCTATAGGGTGTAACAAAACACCCTAGTAATACTTAAGGGGGCGCTTCAGACCATTACACTGAACAACTTTCACTATGGAGCCAACATCGAGAACAAATAAAAAAAAAACGCTGTCCCACTAAACTAAACTAAAACTGCAGTACCGACTCGACTAAAATGTATGGGACAGCTGACTTTTTTAATTTTTTCTCGACGTTGGCTCCATAGTGAAAGTTGTTCAGTTTGAAGGTCTATACCACTCCCTTAAGTATCACTAGGGTGTTTTGTTACACCCTATACAACGTGTTAATAAATTAGCGCAAAACCTCATACACCCCAACTGATTATAACAAAATAATTAGATTGTAAAAATAATTTCATTATTTTGATACTTAAAATTTAAAGTTATTCGCATTTTAAGTTTTGAGGCAAAAATGATTTGTTATCTTTTCAGCACTGAAAGAAAGCGCTAACGTACTTATGGATACATTTTTATAATCTTGTTTTGGTAGTAAGTAGGGTGAGTGTGCCCGTGCGGTGGGTTGACACTTAGATCAAAGTAAAATGTAGGATAGGCCCAAAGCGCTTTAAGTTGAAGCACGCAAGGACTAGGGCACTTCAATACAAATTAGGGCACTTGGTCTGTCATCTCGGTACATATTCAAAGTAAAACTGTCAATTGTTTTGCCGCATTTATCTGGTTTGAAATGTTCGCGTAAGACCTATCCATTAATTTTACTTTGATCTAAGGGTTGACATCGGGTTCAGAAATTTTTAAATTTTGCAAACATATTATTTAATATTTTGAAAAAAAAAAAAAAACCTATGTGGAAAGGGAAACCATGATAATTCGATTCTGCTCTCGATTCTTAACAAACTACTTTCTAGTTTTGCGTTAATTCATTAACACGTTGTATATTACAAATTTCATGTTCTGTCTTCGGTTATTTAGATTGTGCGTTGTCTGTCAAGTCACGGACTGTTTTATATGTATAGATTATACATTATTGTTTCATGTTAAAATATACTTATTTGCTATTCTATCACATTAGGGAATTATGATTCCAATTATGGTTTTGACTATCGCCTCGAATCAATCAGTTATTTATTTCCTCAATTGCTTTTGGTATAAAATTACGAAAATTATACAAAAAAAGTACAAGAACCTATAATAAAAAAATAGTCTAAAATCCATTATTAACGACCTCTGTAACAAACGTTTGAGGCAAGTTTCATTTACATTGGAATTATGCCAGCCTCTTGTCGCCGCCTGGACTGGGCCGGATCCGGAACACCAAATATGGTTCGAAAAAATATACAGGGTGTCCCGTAAACCGACGTCAACCCTGCGGATGCTGATAGGTTAGGTCATCTTCTTCTTCTTATCGTGTGGGCAGAGCCCTGGTGTCAGAGTTTTTACAGACCGCCTTACGGCCTCTGACGTGGTTTTTATGTAACGACTAATACCACCAGAGATAGTAGCCGGGACCAACAGCTTAACGTGCTATCCGAAGCACGGAATCATTTTTCTTTTCAGACAATCAGGTGATTCAGCCTGCAATGTCCTAACCAACTGGGGAAAAACTCACAAAGTGACATATCACTATGTGTCCCCCGTGGGAATCGAACCCACGACCTCCTTGTCGGGAGCCAGTGCTCTGAACCATTAGACCACGGAGGCAGTTATAGGATAGTCGGAGGCGGTTAGGTCATGACTAAGCAGAATATCAAAATTTGACTTTGGTAAAAGTGTCTTAGTTTTCGAGATATTGACAGTTTTAACACAGATACTGCATATAACATTTGTAGCCGTGGCACTCAAAATAGTGACTAAAGTAAAGAGTTTCACGTATTTCATAAAAATGTTCTTATCTCGAAAACTAACAACCTTTTCCTAAAGTAAAATGTTGACAGATTGATTGATTGACTGAAATTTTTGTTTTTTTTTTTTGTTTTTAGTATATTGTTACGAGCGACGGGTTCCGGGATTGGAGTGAATTGAAGTGAAGTCCAATTTTACAGAGTTTATTTGGGATACACTTACAAACGGTCCACCTCGCAGAGGTTCCCCTATACGGTTCACTTCACCGGGTCCTCCTCGCAGGGATTCCCCGTGCACCACTTACTGTCACTGTCCACAGTCCACTACGTCACTACTGTGACGACACGACACGCGTCACGGCTATGACGTCACGACGTACGACACTATGACGTCACGCACTACACTGACACTATGACGTCACGTACTACACCGACACTATGACGTCACGCACTACACTGACACTAGTCTACTCACTGTTCCACTCTTAGCACTTTTCTCTTCACTAGTACTTTTCCACTTTTACTTTTCTTCCTTTTGTTTCGCACTGTTCACTGTTAAATCAAATACTGCCGCCAGTCGAAATTCGCCGCCTTTTTATATCCCGCAGAACATTCCGGAATACCCTTTTTTCGATCTTCTTTTCTTTACTCGATTGTTTTCCTCCAGATAGTTCTAACCCCGCGTTCCTTTTTCGAAACCGATCGAAGACACGCCCACTTTTCTGATTCTTTTCAAATATTCGTAATTTCGCCTCCTTTCTCGAAGTTCCTAGACACGTTCACCTTTTGTCCCTTTTTAAATATTCCTTCTCTCTCTTCCTTCTAGAACATTTCTAAAAACACAAAAATCTAGAAATATTTTTGGCGCGGATCGGATTCGAACCGTCACCCCCCAGCATGGGAGGCGGAACCTTAGACCGTAAGACCACGGCGGTTGTTAATACACCCTCCGAATTTTTGAATGCCTTCTTTACGTTTAACACTTGACAGCGGCCGTGACACTGCCCCTCCCTTAGTCTTGCTCGTCCCGAGCATCATTAGTGCCGAAATATTGAGCTAATCGATCCACGTGCACTATCTTCAACGGGCTCCTTGGCGATCGTCGAATTCGATAGGTGACGTCATTTATCCTGGTCACTACCTCATACGGTCCTTCCCAACTTGCCTGCAACTTCGGACTCTTCCCTTTCCTTCGAACTGGATTATGCAGCCAAACTGATGTTCCTTCCTCAAACCCAGCATAGTTCGCTTTTCGGTCATATCGTGTCTTTGAACGGTCACTTGAGTTTCGACCTGCTTCTCGAAGTTGTTCATAAATGTCGACCATTTTCTCCCGCAGTTCGCTCACATAGTCACTGATACTTTTAGGAGTGCCTGGTGCGCACCCTGATAGCAAATCTGCTGGAAGTTTCAACTCTCTCCCGAAGTTTGCTATTGCTGGAGTTGCCGAAGTACTCTCATGAACAGCGGTTCGATAGGCCAAGAGGAAAAGAGGTATGTATTCGTCCCAGTTATCTTGATGATTATCGACGACCTTCACAAGATGCCGTTCCAAAGTTTGATTGAATCGCTCCACCATGCCGTCAGACTGCGGGTGATAAGGGGTAGTCCGGGTCTTATGGATTCCGAAAATTTTGCAAACTTCCTGGAACAACTGTGACTCAAAGTTCCTGCCTTGATCACTGTGCATTTCCAGCGGAACCCCAAACCGGCAGAAAACTTCATTCACCAACTTGGTAGCTACAGTGACCGCTTCCTGATTTGGAATGGCAAATACTTCTGGCCACTTTGTGAAATAATCCATTACCACAAGTATATACCGGTTCCCCGATTTAGTGACTGGAAATGGTCCCGCGACATCCAAAGCGATTCGCTCCCAAGGCGCCCCAACATTATAAATTTTCATCGCTGCCCTGCTCCTCGTATGAGGTCCTTTTACAGCTGCGCAGACTGTACACTTGCGGCACCAATCTTCCACATCGTCTCTGCAATGCAACCAGTAAAATCTTTCCTTTACTTTCTCCAAGGTTTTCTTTACACCCAAATGCCCTCCGGAAGTTCCATCATGAAAAACTCTCAGAATTTCTTTCACCTTAGCTTGCGGGACCACCAACTGCAGATACGAGTCTTTTCCATCCGATGTCTCCCATTTTCTACAGAGTAATCCGTTATGCATGATGAGGCTCTTCCACTGAGCCCAAAGTCCCTTCGTGACTGCCCCGTACTTTGCCACCTCGCTCCACTGAGGCTTAGAACCATCACTCTTTAACCAGTCCAGGATTGGCCCGACTCCTGAGTCCTTTTCCTGTTCGCGACGCATTGCCTCGTTTCCCCACTCATCGTTGATGGCATCAGTTCTAATAACCTTGAGTGAAACTGTTTCCTTCCCTTCTTGCTTGCTGCAATGCTTACAATCTTCCGGACATGGTCTTCTTGACAGTGCGTCTGCATTGGAGTGAACTCTTCCACTTCGATGCTCTACTTCAAAGTTGAATTCCTGTAGTTGCTCCAACCATCTTGCAACTTGACCTTCCGGGTTCTTAAATTGGAGTAACCATTTCAGCGCAGCGTGGTCTGTCCTGACTAAAAATTTACGTCCCAGCAGATACTTCTTGAAGTGTTGTACAGTCCTCACCACGGCCAATAATTCTCGTCTGGTAACACAGTAGTTCCTCTCAGGTCTAGATAATGACTTACTGAAGTAGGCTATTACAGTTTCCTTTTCACCATGTCGCTGCGAGAGCACACCTCCAATCCCGATGTTACTGGCGTCTGCGTCTACAACAAATTCACCCTGGACATCGGGATATCCAAGAATTGGTGCCTTACTCAGACGTTCCTTTAACTCCATAAAAGCCTCCTCACATTCTGAATCCCATGTGAACGTCCTCTTTTCTTCCGTAAGTCGATGTAGCGGCTTTGCGATGTCCGAAAACCCTTTCACAAAACGACGATAGTAAGAGCAGAGTCCAAGAAAAGCTCTAACTTGTGTCTTATCTTTCGGTGTTGGCCACTCCCTCACAGCAGCAGTTTTGGCAGGATCGGTCTCGACTCCTCTCTCAGAGATTACATGTCCAAGGTAATTAACCTGTCGTTTGAAGAAAGAACATTTTTTTGGACTCAATTTAAGATTGGCTCCACGTAGTCTTTCGAAGACTTTCTCCAACTTTTTCAGGTGGTCATCAAAGTCTCGCCCAACAATGATGATGTCGTCCAGGTAGACAAGACACGTGTCACCCAGAATTCCAGCTAGGACATGTTCCATCAATCTCTCGAAAGTCGCAGGGGCGTTACTCAATCCAAATGGCATTACCTTGAACTGCCACAGTCCTTTCCCGGTGGAAAACGCGGTTTTCTCCTTGTCTTTAGGGTCTACGTCCACTTGCCAGTACCCACTTTTCAGATCGAGCGTTGAAAACCATCTCATTCCATTCAAAGTGTCTAAGGTGTCGTCGATCCTCGGCAAGGGGTAGCTGTCTTTCTTCGTTACTTCATTCAGCTGCCGATAATCCACACAAAATCTCGTTGAGCCATCCTTTTTCTTGACGAGAACTACAGGTGAACACCAGGGACTTGATGAAGGTTCTATGATGTTATTCCTTCTCATGTGCTCGATCATTCCCTCCACTTCCTTCTCACGAGCAAACGGAATGCGCCTAGGTCGTTGCTTGATTGGCGCTACATCTCCCGTATTAATCGTGTGCTTCACCAAGTCTGTTCTACCAATATCTGCGTCGTTCTGGGAGAATAGGTCTGAAAAACGCCGCAGCAAGTTCTTCGCTTTCACAGCCTGTAGCTTAGTCAGGTCCTTGCTGGAGTCTTCCATAACTTTGGATACTACATCCTCCTCAGCCTTATGTTTCCTAGGAGGATTTTCCACACATTGTCGCAACCATAAAACTTCCTCACAGTGACCAACAACCTCCCCCTTCTCAATCGTCAGGTCCACATCTCCAACGTTAAGTATCGGGATTGAGGTAGATGAAACTGACCCAACAACTGTCCTTGCCGGAATCCAAGAAGTTTCAGTTTTAACTTTCTCTATCACAGCACATCTCCGTGGTAATCTCCCATCGTTACTCTTGGGCAAAACGACAGGTACCAAGGTCTGTGATCTAGGTTTGAGAACTGTTCTTCTCACACAGTAGACCTTCCCCGACGATCCACCTTTCATCGGAACCTCCTCTGTGTTACATCGCAGCACTCCGTTCTTCATGTCTATGTCGCACTGATGATTTTGTAAGAAATCCAAGCCAATGATGCAATCGTCCACTATCTCAGCTACAATCGCCTCATGTTTAAAAGGAGTTTCCCCGATCTTAATTGAAACTCCCAACTCCCCGTTGACAGGTATGCGCTGGCCGGTAGCTGTTGTTAACTGCAGGTTGGTTTGTTGCAGAAGTCGTTTCTGATAACTTTCCATCTCGTTTATCAGTCGAGTATTGATCACTGTTCTCGAAGCTCCGGTATCCAAAGTTAGTTGACAGATTCTACCATTGACCTCTCCTTCGACTAACAGACTATTTCCGTCTGATGTCTGTTTGACTCTTATGGTTGGGGTTGCAACATAACCGGCCAGCGCCCACCCCGCAGCCCTGGCTGGTTTTAGTTTTCCTGCTGCTCGTCAGTCGAGACTCCTATATCCCGACGACCCGTGCGCTTCGGGCAGGAGCTGCGAATATGCCCTCGTTCACCACACTCGTAGCACACAAAACTGACGCTTCGATTCCTCGGCGGTGAGGCTCTAGTCACAAAAATCTCCCTGAGGCGAGCGGAACGAGAATCTTGTCGTACGGCCTCCACCTCTAATGCATGGGCAACAGCGTCCCTGAGAGTGCTATGGTGCCCAAGTCGCACGGCAGCTCGCACCTCCGGGTCCCGTATCCCATCCGTAAAGGCCTGCAGGAGCATGTCATCGATGGCTGCTGGTGATGACTGGAAAGCCTTACGCACGAGCTTTTCCACTTCCACGGACCATTGTTGCAGACTCTCGTTGGCATGTTGGTTACGTTCCTTCAACCGTGCCCGATACATGTGTTCGAGATGTCCGTCGCCGAATCTAGCCTCCAGAGCTCCGAAAAGCTTGTCAAACGTCAGATTTTCGCCAGCACCTACGGCTTCCAGCACGGTGAGAGCCTGTCCCTGGAGTGCTAATGTCAACGCAGACTGCGCCTCCTCTTTGCCCCAGCCATTAACTTTCATCGCCGTCTCAAATTGTAGCTTAAAGGCGGGCCATGACGTCAGTCCATCGTAAACCGGAGTCTTCACGCCTTTTGGTTGTATGGGTGAGTCAAAAACAGCAGCGACACGGCTGTGAGATTTGCCCTGTTCAACTTCTCGCCGGATTTTGGCAAACTCACCCTCCACGCGATCAAACCTCCCTTCGAACTCGCCCTTCACACGATCCAACCTCCCTTCTACGGCTTCAACTCTCTCTACTGCCTGTTGCAAGCCTTTCGTAATATCTTTATGAAGCGCCTCCTGCATTGTGCGCATTTGGTCTTCCTGCCGGCGCGCCTGTTCCTCCTGGCGTAGAACCTGTTCCCTCATCATGCGAGCCTGTTCCTCCTGCCGGCGAGCCTGTTCCTCCTGGCGGCGAGCTTGCTCCTCTTTCATTGCGCGCAGTTCGTGAACCTGTTCCTCCTGCCGGCGAGCCTGCGCCTCCTGCATCGTGCGCATTTGTTCCTCCTGCCGGCGAGCCTGCGCCTCCTGCATCGTGCGCATTTGTTCCTCCTGCCGGCGAGCCTGCGCCTCCTGCATCGTGCGCATTTGTTCCTCCTGCCGGCGAGCCTGGTCCTCCATCATGCGCTGGATTTGATAGAGGAAATTTCCTGGGTTCTGCTCTGGAGTGCGCTGCACTTCACCCCCCTCAGGTCTTCTCTCCGGGGTTCGCTGCACCTCAGTAACAGGGGCCGCACCTTCCTGCCGCGCCTCCGACATTGCCCGGGTGGTGACACCCTTTAGCTCCTTTGGCACCAGCGGCATCTTACTCCAATCCCACTTCTGACACCAAATGTTACGAGCGACGGGTTCCGGGATTGGAGTGAATTGAAGTGAAGTCCAATTTTACAGAGTTTATTTGGGATACACTTACAAACGGTCCACCTCGCAGAGGTTCCCCTATACGGTTCACTTCACCGGGTCCTCCTCGCAGGGATTCCCCGTGCACCACTTACTGTCACTGTCCACAGTCCACTACGTCACTACTGTGACGACACGACACGCGTCACGGCTATGACGTCACGACGTACGACACTATGACGTCACGCACTACACTGACACTATGACGTCACGTACTACACCGACACTATGACGTCACGCACTACACTGACACTAGTCTACTCACTGTTCCACTCTTAGCACTTTTCTCTTCACTAGTACTTTTCCACTTTTACTTTTCTTCCTTTTGTTTCGCACTGTTCACTGTTAAATCAAATACTGCCGCCAGTCGAAATTCGCCGCCTTTTTATATCCCGCAGAACATTCCGGAATACCCTTTTTTCGATCTTCTTTTCTTTACTCGATTGTTTTCCTCCAGATAGTTCTAACCCCGCGTTCCTTTTTCGAAACCGATCGAAGACACGCCCACTTTTCTGATTCTTTTCAAATATTCGTAATTTCGCCTCCTTTCTCGAAGTTCCTAGACACGTTCACCTTTTGTCCCTTTTTAAATATTCCTTCTCTCTCTTCCTTCTAGAACATTTCTAAAAACACAAAAATCTAGAAATATTTTTGGCGCGGATCGGATTCGAACCGTCACCCCCCAGCATGGGAGGCGGAACCTTAGACCGTAAGACCACGGCGGTTGTTAATACACCCTCCGAATTTTTGAATGCCTTCTTTACGTTTAACACTTGACAGCGGCCGTGACAATATTCTGTTTGGGCATGAACTAACCTATCAGCATCCACCGGGTTGACGTCGGTTTACGGGACACCCTGTTTAGGGTCCTTCTTAATATGCTGACGGTTTTTAAGGGAATGATCAGAACATTAAACTGAACCACTTTCACTAAGGGACCAACATCAAAATCGCTAAATACAAAATCAGCTGTTCCATACAATACTGCAATCGTACTCGACCTGGGATGGTCCCTTAGAGACAGTTGTTCAGTTTGATGGTCTGATCATCCCCTTAAAAAACCGTCAGCATATTAAGTCAGACTCTGTATATTGTCCCAGATTATATCGACTTTCCTCAAAAGAGTTCGATAAAGTGGAATCATGATCCCACCCATGACCCACCGACAATATTTTTTTATTTTTTATTTTTATTTTATTTTTTTATATTTATTTATATTTGAACATGTCTAAGCTTTAATCGGGTGAGTTCCATTTTGTCGACCAACTATGATTTATTGAAATTCCTTGTATGTTCGTTACAATATCGTACTCTCCACAAACGGTCAGGAATCGAATCTGTGGCCTAGGTTGTTGTCTATTTCATTAGCCTGACGTGTGAAACGACTCAATCTCAATCAGTTTTAACATACCTAATTGAAACGTCTTGACAGAGTCGGGTAAAGCTAGGTTTAAACGGTACGTGTTAGTTCGGACCGATTACGCACGCTATCGTAAAAACACGGCTTTAGAGTGAATAGACTTGACACTAACTAACCCATGCCGTGCATTGTGCCGTGTCAATAGGGCCCCCAGCCGTGTCAGGCGAATCCGGGTTTAGAAATATACTCCACGGACAGTCTGACACGTCACGGATATGTGTGGTTACCTTTTTTTTTATTATTAAGGATGGGTTTGCTCTTGACCTCAATCTAGTCCTCAGGACGAAGGTGGGGTCGAAGATGTAGCGAGGTTACCCAGAAGAAGCCTATTCACTCGTACTTTAAAGGAATTCGGGTTGTAAGCGCTCAGAAATCCTGACGCAGGCAGGGCATTCCACTCATTGGCTGTGCGCATTATAAAAGAATCGGAATGGCGCTTGGTGCGGATCTGTGGGATGTCAACCAAAAAGGGATGGTATCTCGCGGTGCGTCTGGAAGTCCGATAGTAGAAAGGGGCAGGCGGGATGAGCTCATGTACCTACAGGGTTTCTGGATGTAATTATGTGCTCATATCATGACTGAAGAGTCAGCCTGTGTTTCAGAATATCTCTGACTACCCCCTCGGGGAATATAGTCGTGAGCATATTCTATGCGTCATGACCTAGGTCATGACTTTATGGCAAGGCTTTTCTAACTAAAACACAGTGAAAGACAACTGATGTCTATAAACCCAATAATGTAATTGAAATTACGTATATAAACATGCCTTATTTCTCACAGGCCTACTGTAAGAAATATCATGCTTGAACTAGAACTTGTATAAAAGTTACGGGTATGATAAAATATGTCAAGGTTAGTACTTTTGGAAAGATTCCATAAGAGGATGGGATATGGCGTATTGCGTATTTATCGGCACAGTTATTTTTTGTAGTTTCCGCATCGTAGCCTTATAAATAAGGCTGTGGAGCTTGGTGCAGGTAGTCGGAAGGTGAAGCTCGGAGGAGATGATGAATTGATGATACTTCTGATAAATAAATGCAACAGGCTTTACACTCGAAATTATAATGCTGGAATGATACAACATGAAATATACACAATCATAATAAATTAATAATTCACGTTTTTCTTGCGAGAGAAAATATAATGCTCTCGGTAGAGAGTAGTTATATTCCTTGATATAATGTCTGTTATTTTTCTGACGGTTCCGTTGTCTCGGAAGCACCGTGGAACGCTCATAGATAATTTAAATAGTGTCGACCAAAGAGTCCGCCACAAGGCGCTTTGTAGTGGAGCTTCCGTATTTTATACCATCACTGAGAAACGCCCGGGCAGACCAGTCTTTGGATGGGTGACCGTTTTAATGGTGTTCCTCGAGCGTAGAAGGCATGTAGGGGGCGTTTCCACCAGAGCAGTGCGAGGGTGCGTAGCGGAGCTGTAAAACTATGTGATCAAACCACCAAAGTTGTGCTGGGTAGCAAAACTGTGAAACGCACTTAGCTGTGCGCGGAAGCTGAGTTATTTTGACTTACCATCCGTCGCTCGTACACATCTCTAGCTCGCATTGTGTACAGGGTGAAATTGATATCATTAGCATCCTTTTAAACTAAGAGTCTACCCAACTGAGAGTCTGAACAAATTTTACTATGGGAGCAAACAGATCGGAGCAAAAAATAATCTGCTGTTGCATACATTTGTGTCGAGTAGGCATTGCAGTTTAGTATAGAACAGTTGATTTTTTATTTGCTCCGATCGGTTTGCTCCCATAGTAAAAGTTGTTCAGTTTGATGGGTGACTCTTAGTTTAAGAGGATGCTAATGATATCAATTTCACTCTGTATAAAAACATGGCCCTTTTTCGCCAGAGCTGCACTGTGCGACCCTAAGAAAATGTATGTGTGCTTTTTGGTGGATTTTTTCCTCGTGCACAGCTTAGCTTCCTCGCACAGGTCTGGTTCAAAGGCGCCCTTAAGCACCTAGTCCTGGACTGGGATTGGATCTCATCACCATCAGCCTATCGTTGGTGATTGTATATTTGATTCCGGTTTATCCAGATTGCGGAAATCATAATCTAAAAATTCGATGGAAATTACAACATATCTAAACTATTATAAAACTGTAACAGAAGTGTGTCTGTACATTGAAGATATTTACAAATAAAAAAATTACTACATGGTTTTTACCTGTCCCTAATTCAAAATCACCAATTTTTGGATTTTTTGTCTGTTTGTTTGTTTGTTTGTTTGTATGTTTGTTTGTTTGTTTGTTTGGGTGTTTGTTTGTTCGAGTATCACGCAAAAACTACTGAACCGATTTTGATGAAACTTTTTTTGTTTGATAGCTTATCATCTGACTTAAAATCTGGTATATAATTTATGCGGACGAAGTCGCGGGTAAAAGCTCGTAGTATCATAAGCACGATGATCTATTTTCATGCGACTATCGAGTGAGTTATTTCTTTTGTAGTTGCATGGTATAATAGGTCACGGACGAGTACCGCGGCCCAGTTTTTCGTTTGATTGTAAACTTTATTTTATTATGCTCCCGCGTTTGTTTCAAATTGGCATATTCATTCGACGATGCGGTTCTCGACAACTGCAAGCTTTTATTATGTTTATTGCTTATACGCAGCTTTAATTTTTAAACGACTTTGTATGACAAAGTTCCGGATGGTTATTTAACCGACTAAGAACGTGTCGGACTCTCTCATGGTAGGGTTCTGTAGCCATTGTATAAAAAGTTTAACCTAATATAAAATTATGTTGCTTTTGTTTAGAGTTATTCTTCTATAGTTATTCTTATTCGTAGCCTAATATAGCTTAGATTTGTTAAGGCTGCACCGAGCCTATTTTGTTGCCTCCAATCGTGTTTTGTTTATTTCTTAACAATTAAACAATATTTCCAAAAAACAAGAATGTCACATTGTAGTCATTGCTGATTTTCAATTTATCGGGTCACTGCGGATTTGTTTTTATGTCCACTTTTGGCGGTTTTAAAGATAATAGCTACAAGCATAAAACATAATAAACCGTAATGTTTCTCTTAAGGAAATCTTCAAAAGCAATCGATAGCGCGATTATATTCATTCATTCATTGGGGTCAGCGCTATAGTGACAGGCTAGAAAATAAATTTTGAACATTTACTCGTATATTACATGTATATTTTATTTATTATTTTACTAGCTGTTGCCCGCGACTTCGTACGCGTGGATATTTTATTTTTTCGTTTATTTTCCAATGTTTTTAATAGTTATTCTGCTATTCGGGACGGAGACAAATACAACAAATCAAAAACCATGAAAATCGGTCCAGCCGTTCTCGAGTTATAAGTGTTCGAACAAACACGACTTTCTTTTATATATATATATATATATATAATAGATTTTTCCCAACATTGGACTGGTTACGCTATATCATTCGCACTACAAGCTAGATTTGTAAGGTACGAAAATGATATAGTAGTTGAAGCGGTGCATACGAACAGACAGAATGGACGAAAGTTTATGTTTTTTATTTTACTACGGAACCCTTCAAACTGCGCTTGTTTTACGTTAGCAGCGTTTAAATGCGTGACTGGGTATAATTTCCGTTTCCCGTAAATGTGCCCAAGGACGAGTTTTTGTTTAGGTGGCTCTGTTAATCGGAAAGAAATTTAAATTTGTCTTTGAGGACTGTTGGATATACCTACACCGTGGAATCGGGGTAGTTTTGAATTTGAAGTCGGAACAGGGTCAACAGACCATCAAACTGAACAACTTTCACTATGGAACAAACATTGAAATCTCGACATAAAATCGGCAGTTCTCAGGGTGTAACAAAACACCCTAGTAATACTTAAGGGGCGTCCGTCCGGTTTTGAGTAACATTGTATCCATTTTATACATTAACTATGGCACTTTTTAGGCAGAAAACAAAACTGAAAAATCTACAAGATATGAGAAGTGATGTGGTTTTTCTCGAAATCTATTAAAACTGAAGAAAAACGAATCCAAAGTCACCCCTTTTTTATTTCCAGTTTTAACCGTTTTACTCTTACATTGTTGATCAGAAGAATATGAAAATTTACAATATTCTTCACAATAGAATATAGAATTATGTGGTTTCCTTATTTTTTTAAAATTCATAAAAAATCATACAGGTTTTCAAAGAAAACGGAAAATTCTGACCGGGAAGATGAGAGGAGATGTATTCTGAAGAGGGATGGCTAATTGTAAAAGTTTGCTTGTAAGAAAGAGAGCCTTGCATTAGGGAGGTAGAGCCTTTAGGGGGTGCAGAACATCAAACTGAACAGCTTGCCCTATGGAGCCAACTTCGAAATCACGAAATAAAAATCTGCTGTCTCATACAAAACTGCAATACCGGCTCGACTCAAATGTATGGGACAGTTTTTATTTCTCGATGTTGGCTATATAGTGAAAGTTGTTCAGTTTGATGGTATGAAGCACCTCCTTAAGTATTACTAGGGGGTTTTGTTACACACTTAAGTAGGTGCTTCAGACCATCAAACTGAACAAATTTAAGTATGGAGCTAACTTCGACAGCACCCAAAAGCATTATTTAAGGATGTGCTTTATCTCTGTACCAAATTTCATCGATATCGGTGCAGCCAAACATCCAAAGTTCGCATTTATAATAATAATAGCGAGGTTCTTCATCCGGGTGGGATCTATAATATAAGTAAATATAAGTATAATTATACATACAGGGTCCTTCTTATTATGGTGACACTTTTTTAAGGGGATGATCAGACCGTCAAACTAAACATCTTTCTCTATGACACAACAACGAAATCGCGAAAAAAAATCATGCAAACCTACTCGAGGCAAATGTATGGGACAGCAGATTTTTTTGTTGCGATTTCGATGTTGGTCCCATAGAGAATGTGGTTCAGTTTGATGGTCTGATCATCCCCTTAAAAAATTTTCAGCCTAGTGTCAGCATATTAAGAAGATCCCTGTATATCTTCCGGATAAAAATCTCTGAAAACCGTGTCAAAATACGTCGCGTGGTTTAGAAGAAGTAAGCGGAGAGAAACAGAAATTATGAGGACAGACGCGGATAGCGACTTCGTTCTATACTTAGACTAAGGTTCTATATTATTTACAGATTAGAATTATTAATATCTATGTGTTCTATTCTATTTCAAGCAATTTTTATCTGAAATTACTAAATTGGAGAATCATTCCGAACTTAAAGTTAAGCTTACCGTTTCTAAAAATAGTTTTTTTTTAAATTTCTTTAGGTAAACGGTGCGTGTGACCCGCATCAGATTATAATGACGATCGCGATAGGATCTGATGTGGAACACGCATACCCAACAAAATATTAAATTAATTTGATTTCATACGTGCAGGCCTACATTTCAACTAATTTCAAATGTTGGCCACCCTAGAACCTTGTCACGATCACCTGTATTAACGATATAACGTCAGTAAGCTTCTGTGAAACAAAACTGCCAAATAGTTTGATATGACAACGTTCTAAGGCCTACATTATAATTGGTTGACTATTACACTAACACCAATAGACATTGATATTGTTATAAATATAAATTGAAATCATTACCATTGATTTATATTAAGACCCCACACCTCAAACTGAACAACATTAACTATGAAACAGACCTCTAAAATTGCAAAAAATCTGTTGTTTCGTGCAAAACTGCATTGCCCACACGCCTCAAACAGCTGATTTTTTTTGTGATCTTATTTTTAATGGATACCAGTGACTTCAATATCAATATGTTATGTATAAGAATACTATTAAGAATTTGTTAAACATGAGTGCTATTTTTGAATTTCATACATCCTAACACATATACGAATAATGAATTTTAAATCCCTTGAATATATAACATGTGACTATGTATGTGTGACATTTAAAAATAGGGACTCCATAATTTTTACAATGCATATTTTAGTAGGCTTAAATAAATAGTGTTTATCGATTTCCGGTAGTATTTTCTTATTATATTTATTTATACATGATAATGCAATGTTTAGGAAATTAACAATTATAGATCGTAAGACATTCCACTAGTGTATTTTTAAGCTTTTATATAGTAAATAAAATAATAGTCCAGAGTAAAGTAAATAATTTTTTATTTCACATTATTGATTAAATTTTAAAACACTCATGCTGCAATAAAATAATAATGCATTTTGATTTTACATTATGCCTATAAATACAAAACGTTGATTATCTATTTTAAAATGTAGGCCACCCTAGAAGGTTCTAAGGTAATCTGTAGTAACTTGCAAATAGTTTGTTATGACAAGGGCCTCTACCCGCATATTCGAACTTCGCAATTGCGTGAACATTTTCGTTCCAATGTCAACTCTATTCCAATGAAGTGCGAACCGAAACAGTGGCGATATAGCGAACATTGAAAGTGCGGGTACCTACAGGGCAAGGTTGCCATAGCAAACTATTTCTACAGGTCGATCTCAGTCAGACCGCGCCCGCGATGTATCTCCTATATTAACCGTTGTTGGCGCGCTCCATACAAACGAAATTTTGTTATATTTTCAATACTTACCAATTAAAGTCAATGCAATTTTCCAGAATCAATCCAGAAATTAATCTCTATGCTTGTATTCAGTCAGATTTTCGTTATAGTTCTACAGCGGCAGACGCCTTCGTGCCGTATGCCGTAGCTTAATTCGCGAGCAACCCCGCCCCGCGTTCCTGTAACGTAGCGGGCGACGACTGACTTACCTGGTCGCCCTTTAGTTAAGTCAAATATCCTTCACAAGATGGCCTACATTTTGAATTGGACTACAAACCGTTCAATACTAGTCATAACCATCTAACGTAAATATGAAATCAATTGCAGCAAATCCAGCAACAGTACAGAGGTCGAAGTTCAGGCCCACGCTTCTGGGGCAGCATGTCAGAGGGCGGAGGCGTGTCCGCGGCCGGCGGCGACTGTTGCAAAACGAACCTTATCGTCAACTACTTACCGCAGACAATGACCGAGAAGGACCTGTACGCTATGTTTATGACGATAGGGCCCATTGAGAGCTGTCGCGTTATGAAGGATTTTAAGGTTGGTTTCTTTGTTTATCCTGTTGTTATTATGTCATTGGAAGTGGAAGAATAAGGGCTGTATTTAGAGCTATGTAAGGTGTTTCTCTGAGAGATCACATTAGAAATGAAGTGATACGTCAGAGAACTAAAGTGGTTGAAATAGCTCAAAAAATTAGCAAGCTGAAGTGGCAATGGGCTGGTCATATCTGCCGAAGAACTGACTGAGGTTGGGGTGTCAGAGTTCTAGAGTGGAGACCGCGAACTGGTAGGCATAATGTGGGACGCCCTGCTGCCCGCTGGAGAGCCTAAAAAAGGTAGCGGCGAGCGACTGGATGAGGAAGGCCGAGGACAGAGTTTTGTGGCGCGCCTTGGGAGAGGCCTATGTTCAGCAGTGGACGATGATAGGCTGATGATGAAGGTGCATTTTGCCGTGATCTAATGACCCATATTAGACTGGTACACAAGGCGAAATATCAAGCTTTACAAAAACAAAACAAGCTGGCCGCGCGTAGGTCGAATAACGCGGTAGGCTGCGCGGTAGGTCGCGCGGCCAGCTTATGTTGGTTTTGTATAGCTTGATGTGTCGCCGTGGGTACACATCGTTTTTTGAAACTTTATATTTGTAAAACCAGGTGAAGGAAGACTTCGTGAGGAAACCTGTGGACCTAGCATGCCACTCCCGAGAAAATGACAAAAATCGAGATGTGCCTTCTTTTTTATTTTGCGTATGTTAAAATGAGCGAGCATGACGGATTTCTCATTTTGTCGCTTATCTGGACCTGCGGAATAGAGTAAATTCCACCTCTATAAGAGGTCTCTTCCCTGCATTGAGGAGAAACTTTTATTGAAACCAGATAATCTGTGACGTTATTTATTACCTTTTTGAAGTTTCGTGACTACTTGCTAGCCCATGCCAATTTGTCAAAAGTGGCTTCGTTCTGCGCCTTGGTGTGGCTCTGTTCTTCACATTAGGAATACAGAGCTTGAAAGAGAAGGGAAAATCTTGAGACACTGGTAAATGCTAAAAAAATAAAATTGGTCAAGTGCGAAAAGCTTTTCACGCACCGAGGGTTCCGTACCACACAATGTAAACGTACAAAAAAAATTTTTTCTCCGTGTCCTTTTGTATGGGACCGACTCACACTTGTTTTATTATTTGTTGTTTTACTGTAGAGCATGCTCTATTATCACCAAGTTTGACGCTTGTATGTATTACAGTTTTTACGGTAGAGCGAGAAGAAAAAACGTTGGTTGATAAAAACTAGTTGTTTGTATGAGGACTCCCCTTAATTTTTAACTTTTTGACACTCATACGGTTCAAAAGTTACAGCCCTAAATAGGTAGGACAGACGGACGGACAACGTAGGCTTAGTGATAGGGTCCCGTTTTCACCCTTTGGGTACGGAACTGAGAAAGGGGAAAAGATACAGCTCATTAGACTCGCAACTACGACTCTTGTCGCGCAACTACGATGCGCAGACAAGAGGTTTGGTCTTCGCACTTCAAGGGTAAACTTCCATAACTACGGCTAACAGTATGGAATGTATTTGTCGTTTGTTTCCAGACTGGGTACAGCTACGGGTTCGGCTTCGTAAACTTCACTCGGGAAGAGGACGCGATGCGGGCGATCGACACCTTCAACGGTTACCAGCTCAGAAATAAACGGTTAAAGGTAATTTTAACCTGAGTTTTAACACTGATATCTCTCTTACTGTGCCCTAAGGGTGCCTGTTCATTGCCGCGGGTATAGGCGGCGGAGCGGAGAAAAGGAAACATATTAACCAATAAGATTGCATAAAACCTCCGCTCCGAGATTTTATGCAATATTATTGGTAAATATTTCTCCGTATCTCCGCTCCGCTGCCTATTTCCGTGTCAATGACCAGGCACCCTTCGTGCCCCATGAGGCTACGGTGCGTGAGGCCAAGTCACAGATGTTAGAATACAAGTACCAAGTCTTCCCTCCAACAGGCTACGGTGCGAACCTCGCCCAGGTCGACTTGTATCAATGAGTTTTTAAGAACTCATGAATGATTTGTAACAATACTGGCACTTCGGTGAAGGAAACCATCGTAAAGAAATCTATATGCTGCAATTTCGAGGCGTGTATTGTGTCCACTGTGGGTGACGGCATCATACCTATCATACTGCACAGAGTAGAGGAAACGTGAACATATTTAACAAGCGTTGTGCAACGATTATTTATTTTTTTCTTCGCAAGTGTGTTGACAAAGATCCTTTGAAACGCGTAGGCATTGGTCATTACACTCTCGGCTCCATTACGCCCTCGCCGTCTGCTCGAGCTTGCAATCCAGCCTCGAGGGTAGTGACCATCTCAGTTGTATCTTAATGTACTACTATTAACATTACAGGTATCCTACGCCCGTCCTTCGGGGGACGACATAAAGGAGACAAACCTCTACGTCACGAACCTACCGCGCGCGATCACCGAGGAGCAGCTAGAAACTATATTCGGCAAATATGGCCGGATAGTGCAGAAGCATATCCTTAGGGATAAGAGCAACGGGACGCCTAGAGGAGTCGCATTTGTTAGGTAACTTACTGTCGTTTATGATAGGATAGCTCTAAACATGATGCTAAGCAAATACGACCGCATAGTGCAGAAGCAAATACCACAGTGTCTTAAAACGAAAGTCTTCGACAAGAGTGTGTTGCCAGTGATGACATATGGAACGTGGTCGGTCACTCAAGGCCGGTAACTAGGCTGAAAGTCACCCAAAGGGCAATGGAGAGGGCTATACTCGGAGATTCCCTATGAGATCGAATCAGAAATGAAGAGATCCGCAGAAGAACCGGAGTAGCTGACATTGCTCAAAGAATTACTAAACTGGGAGTGGGCGGGGGACATTGCTCGCAGAACCGATGGCCGATGGAGTCAAAGAGTTCTTGAGTGGCGACTGCGTACCGGAAAGCGCAGCGTAGAAGGCACGGTGGACCGATGACCTGGTGAAGGCGGCGGGAACCCGTTGGATAAGGGCAGCACAGGACCTGTCGTTGTGGTGACCCTTGGGGGAGGTCTATGTCCAGCAGTGGACGTCCATTGGCCGAGATTATGATGAATGGTGTGTGACGCGTGCCACGCAGTCTGGCAAGCAGCTCGGGAAGCAGCTGGCCAAGCAGTGGCGCATACAGAAAAACCTCAAGGGGGGCGCTAAAGATATCTAGAGCCTTAGATCAAAGTAAAATGAATGGATAGGCCCAAAGCGCTTTACGTTGAAGCACGCAAAACTAGGGCACTTCAATACAAACTAGGGTACTTGGTCTGTCATCTCGGTACAAATTCGAAGTAAAACTGTCAATTGTTTTGCCTCATTTTTCTGGTTTGAAATGTTCGCGTAAGGCCTATCCGTTCATTTTACTTTGATCTAAGTCTAGAGCTAGGTTTCGTTTTTTGTTGAGCTAGGTTCTCCTAAAATTCAAAGTGTCCTATCTATAACCAATATACATGTGGGGAACTACTCAACGACCTCCGGTCTGAGGGGGGAGTCCTGTGGGGAACTACTACAGATGTCCAGCACCCACAAGTTATAGCAAAAGATGCCAACAGATGGCGATACCGTCGCTCACGAAAATATGCTCCATACAAAGACAACGTTCATCGTAAATACGCGACTCGTAACCTACTACACATAAGGTTCACAATCGAATGCGAGACATAAATCGCGCAAGAGAAATAATCACAGAGATTCGATATATATAGAAGGTCCAACTAAGAACTGTTGGACCACGGCCGGTCCCCAGGCATCACACCTAGCCTGGCGGAAGTACTTCCCTTTTCAATGGAGGAATATTCCCAAGTAGCACCTCCATTTTGGTGACCCCGACGTGACGGGACCAGCACTTTTTCCATTTTCAGCGACGTCGAGTCAGAAGATATGATGTCCTTCAGCTCCGCATCTCTCAGCTGGGAATGAGCTATGGTCTCTAGGTCTGGTGGTGCTGAAATGGCTTCGATACGGGAGAGCGTGTAATGGAATCGAATATTAATCTAGACTCAAAGTCGACGGACGAAAGAAACGAACGAAGAGCGTGAGTGCTGGCTGGCGGGGGCGGTGGCGCGGTCGAGTCTACAAGGGGATACTTTGCAAAAGCGGTACTTTGCATTTCTAACCCCTCTTATAATGTTCTGTGCCAGTGCGGACGAGGTCGCGGGCAATAATAGTAATCGAATAGTAATATATATTCCTTATCATATTTCCAGATTCGACAAACGGGAAGAGGCGCAAGAGGCGATAGCAGCGCTAAACAACGTTATACCAGAGGGCGGCACTGAGCCGCTAAGTGTCAAAGTAAGTAGCGCCATCTATGTACCAACTAATACTTTATTTTATTTATTGGAAAACTTACACTTACCCATTCCAAGTAGCAAAGAAATTTTAAGGCTGTTTTGCATTAATGTAACAGATATTTGACTAACTTATCCTGAGAACAGTTTTGGTAATGTTCAAGATATTTGGGGTCGTTCACAAATTGCGTAACGCAAAATTCTCAAAATATCGACCCCCCCTCCCTCCACGTAACGGTACCGTAACGCTTTTCTGGGACCCCTCCCCCCTCCATTCCGTTACGTAACGTAAACATTTAAGGAATAATAATTCAGTTTTTATTTAAAAAACAAAAAAGTTTAATGTTACACTGCAAATAAACAAAACTGGGATGTTATCAAGAGTACCCAATGAATTTAGCGAAATGTGGCTCTACATTTGTGATCTCATTAACTTTTTACGTTGAAAGGACTATTGAGACTTTAAATTTTTTGACATTATCGTGTTGTTATTAAAAAAGGGAGTGATCCACAACAGCGCTAGATCGATCTAGCTATGAAAGCGGTATAAAAGAAGAAACAAAAGCGTGACGTAACGCAAACCTTAAACCCCTCCCCCCCACGTAACGGGACCGTAACGCCTGGCCGTACTCCCCCCCTCCCCTCTAAATGCGTTACGTAATTTGTGAACGACCCCTTTAGGATAGTAAGTATATCTATATGATAAATAAATTATATTTGCTTATCAGAATTAAACAAAGCGAAATGGGAATCGGAAAATCTATTCGTCGTTATATGGAAAGAAGTATAAATAACAATGTGTCAATAACATTTGTGTCAATTTGTTTAGTAACATTTGTGTCAATTTGTTTGACGATTAATGTAAACTATTACAAAACTGTAACAGAAATGTGTCTGTACATTGTTTGTAAATTTGTTTGTTTGTTTGTTTCGGTGTTTGTTTGTTCGACTATCACGCAAAAACTACTGAACCGATTTTGATGAAACTTTTTTGTTTGATAGCTTATCATCTGACTTAAAATCTGGTATATAATTTATGCGGACGAAGTCGCGGGTAAAAGCTCGTAGTAAATAAATATCTTGAATAAGCATGAGTTTTTGCACACACACAACATAAAAAGACAACGTCAAGAAATGCGTCCGAGTCGCATCAAAAATCTGCAATCCTGCATGAAATAGCACCGTAGCATGAGCTTTTTGCACCTGTGTGGGAATAATGAGGGAGCCACTATAAAAGAGATTTTATATGCAAGTTTTTTTTAGAAACACTGATTGGCTAATTGGACCATGGCGCTCGCTCAAAACGTACGGAAAACGTACTTTCGTAATAAAAAAATATCTGTCGAAAATAATAGCGTGGTGACGCTTGTAAATTTTACGCTAGCGTGTTGAAGCTAGCGACGTTACGCTAACGTAGCGAAAACGCGCTAGCGTAGTGTAGGTAAATAAAACACGTTTAAGTTTCTGTGGGTCTTGGTTGTAAAAGTTGGACGACGGGGACGGCCGCTAACGTCATAACGTAGCGTTACCGCGTCTTCGGAGTAACGTCACCGCGTCAGCGTAACGTCACGTCACCGTCTCAGCGTAACATCACCGCGTCAGTGTAACGTCGCCGCGCTATCGTATCCTATCACGCTATTGTAGCATCATTAGCGTAACCGAGCTAGCGTTGCGATTCTGCGTTACCTTAGCATCGTACTACGCTATTGTAGCATGACTACGCTAGCTTAGTATGTCATGCGACCGTATCGACGCTGCGTTATCATAAGCGTAGTGTTAGCTTAGTATGCCATACGATCATAGCACGCTACCTTGCTAACTCTACGTCTACTCAGTCACTATCTTAGCGTCACCAAGCTAGCGAGCGTAACGTCACTACGCTAGCGTAGCGTCACCACGTTGGCGTAACGACACATGCTAGTGTAATGACATCACGCTAGCGTATTGTCACTACGCGAGCGCAATGACACCACGCTAGCGTAATGTCTCTTCGCTGGCGTTACGTCACCAAGCTAGCAACTTCACGCTAGCGTAACGTCACCACGCTAACGTCAGCATGCACTAGAACATAAGCACCGATTGGCTGGGTGTGGGTCTAAATTGTTTATTTGCGTGTTGGCAGCCGACCGGGGCGGACGCGGTGTTGAAACGGGCCGCGCCCGCGAGCGCGTGCTGGCGGTCGAGCAGTCGCCTGAGGTTGCACAGTGACACCATGGTGCGGGTTGCGTTCCGGTTGAGGCACGGTTGCGCGCTGTGTCCGGGGAACTGACTGGCTTTGAGTTATTCGATAATACAAGCTTGTAAATAGGATAATTAGAATCATTTATTGCTATAAATCATAGGTATAAAATACAGACGTTGGGTGATCATAGGACCAATATAGTTTGCCCTTTACAGCGTGCAACATTTTAAAATATTCATATTTATAATTAATTATTAGGTACAGTTGTAGAATTATTATAAATAAAGATTTATTAGGTACATCAAACTACAGGGTGTAACAAAACACCCTAGTAATACTTAAGGGGGTGCTGCAGACCATCAAACTGAACAACTTTCACTATGGAGCCAACGTCGAGAAAAAATAAAAAAATCTGCCGTCCCATACATTTGAGTCGAGACGGTACTGCAGTTTTGTATGAAAGAGCGGAATTTTTTTTTTCTCGATTTCGATGTAGGCTCCATAGTGAAAGTTGTTCAGTTTGATGGTCTGCAGCACCCCTTAAGTATTACTAGGGTGTTTTGTTACGCCCTGTATACAATTATTTAGGTTTATATCATTCAAATTCAGTTCGTCACAATCCCCTTGTAAAACTTTTTATATCAGACAAATTTTAATGTCAGAATTTTGTTATAGATTTTACTTAAAATGTCAATGGAGCAAAAAGTGTTTATCTCATAATATTAATAAATTAAAATAATTTTCTCAAACATGCTTGGAAATGTGAGCATTATTTTGACAACCTTCTTCGAGATAAATCGAAATTGCTGTACTGGCCAAATACATGCGCGCAGCGGCCGGCAATGTTGTATGAAAATCCATTTCTGTCGTGTTTAGCGACCAAATAAATTACATAGTAAACTCATATCTGTCGTGTAATTTAAAAATGGAACGATATTTTACTCCGAAACATGGCGACCAAGGAGGTAACTTATCAGAGGTTTTATTTAAATTTCGAACTGGCTTGCAAATAGAAAGCTATTTATTGAAAAAAAAAATAACTTATTGTTTTTCGATGTTCGTCATTGATTTCGAAAAGAGTTTTAATTTCCGCGAATTATTTGAGAAAATTTTCTGTTTTATTTCCGCGCATTTTTTGAGAAAAGTACTATACAAGCCTTGGCCACAACTAGGCATTGATGGACTTACGTATGTGTGCCTCGGCTTCGCCTCTGCCCACATTTACACGTTCGTCCATCAATGCCTCTGTTGCTGGCCGCTGCAGTAATGTACTATTAATTACCATAACAATAACTTGTAAATAATCGTGCAAGCAATGCGTTCAAATTAAGTACACAGGGTTTAACAAAACACCCTATTAATGTGAACAGGGGTGGTTCAGACCAAACTGAATAACTTTCACTATGTAGCTATCATGGAGAAAAAAATAAAATAAAACCGGTCAAGTGCAAGTCGGGCTACTCGCGCACCGAGGGTTCCGTACCACACCACCACAGAACACAACATTATTACCTAAGAAAAAAAACTTTTTTCGTCCGGGACCTTTAGCGCGAGACCGACTCACACTTGGCCGGTTTTTAGTATTTGTTGTTATTCTGTAGAGTTTGCTCTATAATAACAGAAAGTTTGACGCTTGTATGTATTACCGTTTTTACGATAGAGCGTGAAGAAAAAACGTTGATAAAAACTAGTTTCTTGTTGAGAACCCCCCTTAATTTTTAACTTTTTGACATTTTTATTATCTGTTAACAAATCCGCCGTAATAACGCAAAATCTGTGAAAATTTCAACTATCTAGCTATCACGGTTCAAAAGTTACAGCCCTAAATAGGTAGGACAGACAGACGGACGGACAGACGGACGGACAGACGGACGGACGGACGAACGGACAACGTAGGCTTAGTAATAGGGTCCCGTTTTCACCCTTTGGGTACGGAACCCTAAAAATCTGCTGCCCCATACATTTGAGTCGAGTCTGGTGTTTCATACAGTAGGTACTGCAGTAAGTATTATACAGGGTGTACAATAAAATGGGACAGCTACTTAAAGGGGTGCTTCAGACCATCAAACTGATCAACTTTCTCTATGGGACCAATATCGAAATCGCGAAAAAAAATTCCGCTCTCCCATACAAAACTGCAAACATAACTCGACTGAAATGTATGGGACAGCAGATTTTTTTTTCGCGATTTCGATATTGGTCCCATAGAGAAAGTTGTTCAGTTTGATGGTCTGAAGCACCTCTTTAAGTAGCTGTCCCATTTTAATTTACACCCTGTATAATGAAACAACAGATTTTCGTTCCGCGATTTCGAAGTTGTCTCCATAGTTAAGGTTTTAAATTAGTTGCATGTATTTCATTAGAGAATTCTAAATACGCTATATTCCGTATACCACATCGGACAGTAAAGCCGTGATCATATGCTTTTGCTTATATTTAATATTTTAAAACTAACTCACAATTATCTTTGCTTAAAAATCATTCGCGTTTCAAAATTTTTCCACTCAGAGTCAGTCAGTTGTCTCACATTTCATTCATGAACACAGTGCCTTCAGTATTTCTAACCGGAACGTCCACTAGTGCTAAATAAATGACAATAAACATCTGTACATTTATTCATAAATTTTCAGGTGGCAGAGGAGCACGGGAAACAGAAAGCTGCATATTATGCAGGATGGGCGGCTGGATTCCATCACAACAGAGGTGAGTTAGATTTTTTTTAAGTATTGATGTACTAAAAAAAGGACGTTGGGTCCGCGCTTAAAAGTCTCCGAACCAAAAGAGGCATAAATCCGTCGATCAAGAACAAATTCACTGCTGTATCAGTTACTTCTACGTTATTGCATAGTGTACCCTTGATACTTGTACGTTATTGTACAATGTACTCTCGATTCTTGTAAGTTATTGCATTGTGTTCTTTTGTACATTTTTGCACAGTGCACCCTTGTTACTTGTACGTTATTGCCTAGTGTACTCATGTTATTTGTTTGCCTAGTGAGTAGGCAAGAGTACGTTGTGCAATAACGTACAAGTAACATGGGTATGCTAGAACCTAGTGTACCCATGTTACTTATACGTTATTGCATAGTGTACCCATATTACATGTACGTTATTGTATACTGTACCCATATTACATGTACACACGGCGACACATCAGGTTACGCACCCTATATAACCATAACTACACTACGTACAAAACACAAAATAGTGCGGTAGAGAGCCTGCATAGACGCGGCTGCCGGCGCGGGCGCAGCGTGCTGTGAGACGAAACAACAACAACATACCGCACCCTTTCGCACGATTCGCAACGTTCAACTTCGAATAGTTCAAAGTCCAAACAGGGTAACCTGACCTGTCGCCGTGTGTACGTTATTGCATAGTGTACCCTTGTAACTTGTACGTTATTGCCTAGTGTACTCTTGTAACTTGTACGCCATTGTATAGTGTACCCTTGTTATTTGTACGTTATTGCGCACGCTGCCCGGACAGCTCCAGTTCACCTCCCCCAGCGCCACCACAGCCTAGACCAGCTAGACATGCTCCACAGCCGGCAAGATTACACGACCAACTACACAAGCTACGTCCCACCCACGAACCGCTTCTACCGACGCGACTTCTACAATCCATCGTCTTATATGACCCACCATCGCCCGTTTTGAAAAGGGGTTTACTGTAAAAAGTTTCGTCTAAACGATTCCAGGATTTAGGCGATAATGTGGACTTTTTTTTCCTGTAGTATATGGATTAGTGCTAAGGTGGGTGTTGCGGGAGTTTCTTTTGTCGTAAGGTGGTTTTTTATGTGTTAGGTTGTCGAAGTTTGAAAAAGATGTAATTTGTTTTATTATTATTGCCTTTTGATAAGTTTTTAATACATGCTGTTTGTCGTCGCTTAAGTTCTAAAACCAATGAGTGCAAACAACCGTACTACTTGGCAAGATTAAATTTCTCTATAGAAATTCGTGTTGAACCGTAAAATTGTTGATATGTCGTCAGTAAAGAATCAAAAATGTTTATCTCATAACGAAAGTTGAGATAACATTAAAACGACAACACCCAGGGAAACATTTCAAAAGCATTAAATACAATGTAACGAATTTTGTGTGTCTATAGCATTGACTTACCAACTACTGGACGTAGGGTTCGCGCTCAAAAGTGACCGAACCACAAGAGCACCAAAACCTAAAAAGAGAACCAATTACGGGACAGTCTTCGTTTGATCGGCAGACTAGCAAGCGCGGGCGCAAGTCGCGCGCCTTGCCGCGATGGGGGAGAGGGATGGAAAATAATTTCAGCATTTTCAATGTTTTTAGTTGGTTTATATTACTACACGTTCTTAGGTTTATGTAGTTTAGTCTCAGACACTTTTCTCGAGAATTTTGTACTAGACCCGGCGTCCATAGTATTCTACGTCAATGGTCTATAGATTAAATAATATTGTTCAGAAAATTCAATTAGTTTACAATCAAAATAAACGCCCGCAACATCTAAAGTGTAAATTATACTTTGCGCTTATTTGAACCCTGTCCATTGTTACTCTCCTAACGCTTATTCTGTAAACTAAGTATAGAATCGAAATATATACATAAAGAAAAGACTAGAAATGTATGAAACGAACGGTATGTGGATTGATAGATTTGTGGACTTGTTTTTAAAAAAACTTTAATTATTATTTTACAAAATTTGACATAGACAAATTAATCGAATAGACTCCTAAAGTAGGGTGAATATTTTCAGAAGTACAGGGTGTTAGGGTAAACAGTTGCATTACTTTAAGGGGTTTTTGTACCCATGATACTGAACAACTATCCCTAAGAAACCTATAGGAAATTCGTAAAAAAAGTACTTCCCATACTGTTGATCGAACTTTTGTATAAAAAACCAAAAAAATTGCTAATTTCCTATAAGATTCTTTGGGAAAGTTGTTCATGATCATGGTATCATAGGTACAATCACCCCTTAAAGTAATGCAACTGTTTACCCTAACACTCTGTATATCTATCGTGTATCGTGTACCCAAGCCAGAAAGGACACTTCATAAGTGTCCTTTCTGGCTTGGGTACACGCCAGTTCTGACCAATGAAAAGTGAACCAAAATGTTGTCACAAAACTGCGTCCTCTTACATCTTTTCATACGAAAAGAAGTATAGATTAGGTGGCTTTTAAGTAAATTTGTCTGCGTTCATAATATGGTATAATTCTTTTTATGTGGAGGTAATTTCAACACGCTCGAAATATAATTAGACGCTATTGTAGTTACGCCCATTATATAAACTAACACTACACTATACTATCAGTTTAAAATAACAGTGTGCATGACCTCGCTCGCAAATGTGACGTCACTCGATTACACGAACTTCACTCGAGTCATTCAAATGATTATTTCCTTTGCATAAAGTCTATATTCCTTTGTCAACCGAGTGAAGTTATCCAACGGCCCTTCAAGGTCATGCACATTGTTATTTTAAACTGATAGTACCAGTGTTTAATTTGTTTCTGGACATTATCATGCTGGATTTGGTCACTAATCATTTGAGACTCAAACAATTTCTACTTTTTCTTTGGACTAAAGTACCAAAGACTTTTAGGATTCAGTCAAAATTTCCAAATCGGATTCTGGTTTTTTAGGTTTTCGTTTTTAAAAGGTTCGCAAACGAGTGTCGGTTGATATTGACTGAGGAAAGAAAGAAGGGATGTCTAAAGTTTTAACAATTAAAATTCGGTATGTTAGAATTTTATCTTTGTATTTAAAAAGTTGGATATTCTTGTAAATTCGCGATGAGCTAAATAGATTTACCTACAGTAACCAAAAAGGTGATATCATTATAGATAATTATATCTCAAAATTTCCTATAGTATCAAGCAATAGCTGACTACAAAATTTACTAACGGGCAAAGTTAGGCCATTCCAAATTATTCCACCAAGTTGGATTGGACTAATGCACTTATGTATCCGAGTGGAACACTTAGGTGCTGTTTAAACAGAAGTGACGTGGCGCGGACGTGACGCGGGCGGGCTGCGGCAATATAAACCTTATAGTACGCAGCATAGCGTCGTTTGTAGAATTACGCGACCGCGCCTTCAGGCGACGTCGCCTGGTGAAAAACGACGCTATGCTGCGTACTATAAGGTTGAATATTATGTTACTTTGACTATCCGTCACTGCCACGCGTCTCTTCTTCATAAACAGCACCTAACACATAAGTCCCAACGTAGCTTTACTGTACTTGCGCCGAAATTCCTCTGATTTTTGGAGCCTCTTTTCCTAGCCTATTTCGAAGTCTCCATGTAACTTTCTAGTTAAAATAATAAATAAATTGTAATATTAATACAAGGGATATTTAAAGGACATTTTTAAAATACTGAAACCTTTTCTAAACAATATAAAATCTGTTAGCTCATCACGTTACATAGTGATCATTCCTAAACTAAAATCTACAACTAAGGGACCCGGTCTCAGCACAAAATGTTAAACATTTCTAGATCCTTCTAGAAGATCATTAGATCCGTAGTGATGTGCACTTTACGGTTGCCATAGATAATAATAGACCATAGACAATTTTTCTTGTTTAATATTTTGAGATTGAAATTAAAGTTTACGAATTACAGTCACCATTTTATAAAAATTCACAACCGATTGCTTGTAAAGGACGTTTCAGGAATATTTTCAATGTGTATGAATTTTTTTTAATTTCTGTGTGCAAAATGTTAATTTATTCTTTTTTAAGTAGTATAGCTATAAGTTTTGCAAATGTCAATTCATTTTAAGGCGGTTCCGTAGACTGCGCAAAGTTGTCAAATTTTCTCAGCCGAGACGTGGTCATTTAAGAGCTGGTTTTAAACCATAATACGACTGTCAAAATGTGTTCAGTACAATACAACTAAAAAATAAAAAGTATATTATGAGAAAATAGATGGCTGATGTAGATATTATCTGTTTATATCAACAAATGCTATGCATGTTATGTGGCTATCTAAATAGTACCGGTTTCCCTAACCACTGAAATTTTTGTTAGGTAGGTATAAACACAGAAAATGGAACTAGTAGAAATAGCAGGTGGACTATTTAGTTCGATGACTAGCGTGACCAAAAAAACAAATCAAATTAAAATCAACCTTATCTTCATAAGAATTATGACTGAATCTTCGTAAAATTGTCATAGTGACTTATGACCTTTTCGTCAACAAAATGTATGAACAGATATGGTATATCGACAATATCTGTGGCACACGGGCTGTACTACCTTCGATACCTTCATACTACTTCCATTAAGGCGAAGCTGGGATCTCTTATCTGTTGGTATAAAACCTAACAATTTGTCGTCCTCAACACAACTTTGCGCAGTCGATGGACTTAACTTATAATATATATCGGTTATCGGCTTATGAAACACTTCATGTGCTCAATAGATTTAATATTGTCTGTTAAACAGCTTTTATATAGCTAAATTGTACGTAAATATCGCTTTACAGTTTGTTGACTATAAATATATAATTAACTGTATTAGTTACATATATTGGGGTTTACTTAAACAGTCTTTTAAATACAAATACTTCATTTATTGTAAAAATATTATGAATAAGGAAAGGAAAAGTAGATTTTAAAATTTAAATGAAGATGTACTCTAGATAAAAAGCGAGAGATTCTTAGATAGTTGTTTGAAGTAAATCCCAAATGTTATTTATGCTGGATAATATTAATTGCGACAATGATTTAGTACTAAGCTTTACTTGCCTTCTAGGCAGAAGCATTTTGAGTGAAGAATTTATGCGTTAGGCCTCGTTCAAGGAGAGGCGGCGTTTCACGCGGTGCGGCCTGCCGGAAAAACAAACATATGAAGATGTATGAGAGCGTTCACGGAGAAGCGTTTTTGCATGCTTTTGTTTGATTTGAGGCGTCGCATGTGGCGGCTGACGCGGCGGGCGCAGCGGTGGGCGACACGGCTATAGTTATAAACGGGCGGTTTTAAACCGGTTTAAAACGAAACGGGCGGTTTAAAACGAATTTCTACGGATAAGACCAAGTAGCTTATATAAAGACTGACAGGATGCAAAAAAAGCTGCGGTAGCCGCGGCGGGCGACGCGGCGGGTGTAGCGGCGGCTGCCGCGGACGGAACCTTGAACGGAGAATACGCTTGAAGCGCCGCGTGAAGCGCATCGTTTCCTTGAACGAGGCCTTAGAGAATTCGAAATTTCAAATTCAATTTAACTCTTTCGCGGACACTGACCGGCTATAGCAGTGATAACAATAAAAGTTCTATTGTGTCTCGTTCAGTGTCTGCGAATGTGTTAAATGCATGGTATTACCACAGTATTACCACAGCCCGGACACTGCATACAAAAATGTGAAATTGACAAGATGACGTCAGCACATGCGAAACCAAAGAAATTGAACCTTAAGTCTTCTTCGTAGGTAACGAGTAACCAGTGCGCGGTAACCAGAGGGCGATAGAGGGGGTGAGGTAAAAAGTTGGTGGGAGGAAGGGAGTGTCCGTACTGTATCTAGTAATAGATACTCTTTCTTATACTGTGGTATTACTATAAGCCTCACAGTATGTCAACACTCTTGATGGCGGGCGATACTGCCGCCCCCCGGCGCCGCGCCCGTGTACTTACGCTATCATGCGCAGATATGCAAGGCAATACCGACACCTTCATATAGATCTCACGATGAGACCCCCGCCGCCCGCTTATCCGCAAGGTCCCCTCCGTTGTTCTGCGCAAGTACATCCGTTGCCGTACTGTAACGACTATACATATAGTTATGCTGTGTTATACTGCATTACTACATATACATTTTAATTGGCTGGTGCTACGCAGTTTCTTACTCGCCATTCAAAGTTTTCCTACTCGGAAATACACACATGATGTCAAATCAGAGTTTCAAGTACCTACGCGTATACCGAAGCAATGTCATTACTCATTATAATAAAACATTTGTAATTTACAATAACAATTCAGAGTAAGTTGCTGGTTACTAAGACATGTTTTCAAAAATTCTCAGTAATGTATCTCAAACTGTCATTGTAAAATTACAGTTGTCATGTTGTCATGTTATTTCAGTGTTATTTGAAATAGGCCCCAGGATAAATGTGACAAGTTGTCATCTTGACATCAATAATTTGGAACACAATAGTGTTCCAAATTATAGACGTCAATGGGCAATAGCCCATTCCGGGACAGTCAACTTATCATTGATTCATATTTATTTGATTGAATTTGGGCATTGGTTGAAAGATTTCGAGCCAAATTCTTCACTGTTTCTCTTTATAATCTTTGGAGTACACTATAGATGAATGAATAGTATAAGAGTTAGATGTACTTTTTGTTATCAGCTGCAAGGCTGATTCAGTATTCATAATCATAACATACGATAACAGACCTTTGAACGGCTGTAACTCCTAAACCGACTAGAGTTATGCAGGCAGACCAGGAGTGCGATTTTTGAATCTCATTCGCTGAGTTCAGCAGTTGAAAATGTCAAAATTACTATGGAGATATGCATCTTTCTTCTGCTGATTTGACTTAAAAAAATCGCACTCCTGAAGTATGATTTTTGAGAGTCAAATCAGCAGAAGAAAGATGCATATCTCCACAGTAATTTTGACATTTTCACCTGCTGAACTCAGCGAATGAGATTCAAAAATCGCACTCCTGGTCCATCCCCATCACAGAGATGATAACAAAAAGTACGTCTCTATCTTTTACACTATAGTAACTTTTTTAAATGTTTGACTTGATTTCCTTGAGTAAATTGTATTTCAGAAAGCTGATAATTATATTTATCATTTATTCGCAATCAAAATGTTTCTGCCTCTTTCATTCTGGACAGTTTTCTCGTTATATAAATCTTATGTACTTATTTAATTTGTCTGTAATGTACTAGGTAGTTATTTTATAAGCTACTTGGTACTTGGATGTTACAATTACAATATAAGACATAGTTCATTTCAGTGTATTGGTGTTAGTTTCGTAATTCTCGGTAGGCTTGTGCCACATCATCGAATGCGTGAAATAAATCTCAAGGTCTATGAGTGAGTAAAATATTTTAAATATTCTTTAATTTTAAACTACAATACCGGCTGATTTATTAATATTTCACATCGGAACGAGACAGAAATGCATGGTTTTCAGTAGACAAAGCGACAGATCAGGAAAATCGTCATATTACATGTTCATTTTGGCATGCGTGGTAAAAAGACAAATGCACATCTCAATTTTATTGGGGCGCGGCATGCTATCTTGCATTTATGTCTATGGCTGATGCATAAGGTATTTGCCGATGGCATCCCAAGTGTGTGAAAAAGGTAACGCTCTACAAAACCATAGTTATCAAATCTTGAATGAAGATATCTTGTTTTTACTTGTAATTACGTAAATTGAAAATTATACTTAAAAGAATATTTAAAATATTTTTATTTAATTAGCTGGTTCTCTGATTTTGCGAGCTGACGGATATTTCTGTTCTGCCGTCGTGGCGACCATTTGTGGGCGTCCACGCAAGAAGGGTCCAGTTGTCGGCATTTTAACACCCCTTTTTTATTATTCCATATGATTATGTTACTGATATAGATGCCGAATCTAACTCAAAACCCGACAACTGGACCCTTCTTGCGTGGACGCCCACATTTTGTCAACGACTAAATCAAAATGGCGGACAGCGCATGTGGTGTGACTCAAGTCGTTACATTGACAATATACAGCGGTGATTCGAATGTTCAGTAGTTATTTCGGAGTCTATGAGTGTTGTCCTTATTGTCATGACTGTCCGTTCCTAATATTTCTCAATGTGATGGGTCCCAGGAATGTTTTATAAATAATGCAGCTGATAACGCGATGACGGTTTTGCATTATGTCAGTGATGGCCGATTGATACGTTTTTAAGATAAAATTTTAAGGGCATATGGTAAAGTAACAACACAAAGACTTACGACAGTCTACCTAATATAATCTAAACATTGAAAATATTATGTTTAAAGTTTGCTTAGAAGAATAATTAGCATTAAAAGGGGCATTTAAGGGCTTTTGAACTTCCATGGGGTATCAAGAATAAGACATCTGTGAAAATAGCATTCTTATTTTTTAAAACATCCTTCTACTTTACTGTTCGTTCTGCAAACGTATTACTAAACGTCGGAGTTTCTTATCACTTAATCCCGGGCGGACGAGTTGGCCAGAAGAGGTACTGAAAACCACTTCATAGGCCCCGAACTCTTTCTCGGAATCCCCAATAGTCTAACGCGAGATTCTTTGAATAGGGCCAGCTTTGGAGAGGCCATAAAGCTTTGGTGCAACACCCCAGGCATGGGCCACTCCAAAGCACTTATCAAAGGCTACAATCGCAAACTTGCGAACGGTCTCCTTGCCCTCAGCAAGGATCAAATTTGTACCTACTATATGATGTTTGTATATTTACTATCTATCTTTGCTTTTCTTTGATGTTTTAAGTTTGAATTTCATGTCTGTCATTGACGTAGCTAATCTGTTGTCATTGTTGTCAGGTTCTCATAATAAAGACTTGTAACCTCCCGGGTGTGAGCTGTATTTATTGAATAGCTTCCGGCACCCATCACAACACTTCTTGTCCCTTCTTAGGTTAGCATTGGAACTGTATTGTATTGTATATTCTATTGAGGTTGTAGCGTTTTATTATAACAAAATGATTGTTCAGTGGGGAACTCTATATGCTGAAGGTTTTTAAAGACAAACTGTGTAAATATTAAAGCTTTCTAAAATATGTGGTGTTTGAAAAAATATTACATCGATCTTCGATCGAGTTTTTATCATTAAATAATGATGTTTTATCGTCTATTAGTAATTTTTATAAATGGTATCGATGGATTCGCAGCGATGCGCTTGCTTGATTTCTGCCACTCGCGCCAGACAGTAACGTCGTCCGTCGCATATGTCGCGCGCTGTACGAAGTAATAACATAGCTGAGTCAAGCTCCATTAGATACAATTTTGCGCGTACCGTCTGGCAGTATCATAAAGTTATTATACCTGTCGGAATAGAGTAACTGACATGAGTTGTCTAATGAAACCGTTTTTTGTGCATTTGTCGGCACTTATCGGCACCCTAAAACTTCGAGTTCTGTGTATAATTGTGAATCTAACGTGAAATCGTAGGTAGTTTAATGAAATAGTGTAAGTATATTTCACAAAATAATCGACGACTTCACTTTAGATTCACGAATTATTCACAGCACGAATATTTACCCAGTCGATTGTGCTGACAAGTTCCCAAAACGGTTCTATTGCCTCACGTCACGTATCTCTTTCTAGTATACAGTGGCGCCGCTAGGTACATCTCGCTCTCTCAGCTGTCAGTTCCTCTATATGATACCTTTATGGGCAGTATCTACAAATATCTTAACATCTCTGCAACGACAACATTTTATAAAAAATTGCGCATCGAACTGCATGGTTTGGTATTTATTTTAATGATAATACTGCCACTTGACTACTGGCGTAATTTAAATTGAGTTCTAAATGTTTTGTTTTAAAGTATACAATGGTAGGTTTCCCCACTGAACATGGTTTAGGTCTAGAATGCTAGTACTAGTTTCCAAAATGTGAATTGTGCCTAATAATGCGTAATTTATAAGTAAAAACGTACTATCGAGGTAATCGGACTAACGTTTGGCAGATTTCATGTTGAAAACGATTTAAATTGCATGATTATGTGAAACAAATATATTTATAAAAGATTTAGCGTATGGATTGGAATGTGGATTGACAATTTAACAGAGGAAATTAACTTAAAAACTCAAATGCACGCGCGTTTAAGCTCCAACGAATACTGAAACGTGAGCTTAAGATCGTAAGGCAGTGTTTATACAGAAGAGACGTTGGGCGGTGGCGGATAGTCAAAGTAACACAATATAAACCTTATAGTACATAGCATAGCGTCCTTTGGAGAATTACGCAGGCGCGATTTTCGTATACGACAAAAACGACGCTATGCTACGTACTATAAGGTTTATATTGGTGTTACTTTGACTATCCGCCACTGCCACACGTCTCTTCTGTATAAACAGCACCTTAGAGTGCTTTGGCATTATGGTGTGACAGCAAGCACCCGCCGCAGCAAGCAGCGCCCTCTTCATTCTCGCCGAGAACGGGCGAGACAGGCTGAGAACGAGAGTGTGGATGCCCTTCATTGTTCTCGTGGCAACATAAGCCATAGTAATTTTCCTTGAAAGTTCTCGCCGAGAACTCTCGGCGAAGTGCGGGCTTTAGGTAAGTGTGCGGCAAGACGGGGGGCGGTGCAGCCCGCTCCACTCTGTCATTTCGCCGTCGACGTTTGCGGCGGTAAGTAAAAACCGAACGTCTACGTTAAAGTGACAGAGTGGAACGGGCTGCTGCGCCCCCCGTCTCACCGCGCACCTTCCTAACGCGCCGGTTAGTGCTTGTGGTCACACTATAGTTTAATACGGACCTGTTTCAAACAGATGTTGTCAATACAAAGTGTGAAAAAATTCGACAACTATTCATGTATACATGCATTATGTCACGATCGTTAGCTGTTGTGGTGCTCAAGAAACTTTGTTTTAAATTAATTTAAGCTTTCAGTTGTACCAGAAAGAGCATGTTGGATTATTCCAATGATCTCCCTCTAGACATCATCCTTAACGGGGAAAATTGGATAAAATTCATATTCAATTCCAGTTTCCCCAAATGCGATTTTCCCGTTGGGGATAATAGTTTCTGACTACACCGAAAAAGAAATACAGACGTGAGTTTATATGACAGCGTAAGTAGAAACGTGTTGAAACTAGTTTGTAGCATTCTCTGTTAAATTGTCAACATTTTAATGTATTGATTTATAGTGATAACTAATTTTTTCATTGTAATTTAATTATGCTTTTAACCTTAGTTAGGAATAAGTTTATTATAATTGGCCTTATGATATTATATTTAAATTGTATTTAAAGATTTTAAGCCCGATTGGAAGCTGGGATCTTTAAGCTCAGTCTGTCTTGTTCTCGCTTTAGTGTTTAGACACTAGAGTGAGCGGGTTAAGGGATACTGAAAGTAATGATAAGCTTGACTTGTCACTTTAGTTAATAATCGAATCAAAATAAAGGTGCAATGGTTGATAACTTTTCTAAGGTCAGTGTCACGTTTGAATATTAATTTTGACCAACTTGGAAAAGAAGGTGCGTGCGAGCGGGACGGCCCGTGTGTCGACGCAATTTTTTTTTTTTCAGCAGTGAGTCAAGTATCGTGAGACCTATCACCGATCTATGGAGGGTCGAGTGTGTGCCAGGGTAGTTATATGATGAGTTTATCGAGTGATCGACTGATATTTGTTTGAATTCCACAATAAAGCAACTAAATTATTAACTAAAAGTGACAACGGTTAATCACGGGATGTGTAAATGGATAGATTCACCTTATTGCATTCTTATTATAATTAAGTATAGAATTTTGCAATTATATTGTTAAGGTTTTTTAAAATATTTATTTATGATAATTAGCTTTAGAATTAATTTTCAATTCAAAATTGTATCGTGTATTTTAGAGGTTTGTCGGATATTTATGTAAGGCGTTGGTTTTGTTTACTTGCTACTGTCAAAGAATAATGTGCCATAATGGTACCGATTCGGACTGTGCCACGACTTAACAAAATTTATTCCTGTCACTTTCTAAAATAAGATTAAGAAAAGAGACAGAAAACCAACAGCTGACTTTAGTGCTGTCAAAGTGACGTTACACGCCCAAAATAAGATGCCATCATAATGTACGCCATCTTATTTAAAGCGTTTTTGGGCGTGTAACGTCACTTTGACAGCACTAAAGTCAGCTGTTGGTTTTCTGTCTCTTTTCTTAATCTTATTTCAGAAAGTGACAGGAATAAATTTAGTTAAGTTAAATCGTGGTACAGTCCGAATCGAGGCCAATGGCATGTTATTTAAGTCTAATTTATTAACATTATTGACATTCGGACTATACACGAGAATGTAGGGAATCGAATGAAATGAAGATAATGTGTTGGTACTATAATACCACAAACGAAGCCAATTTGCACCTCTGTATAATCAATGATCGAGATGATTTATTTAAAGGATGCAAACTAAAATGCGTTTGACATTTTGAAGGTAGACTTTAAGACACCGCGGCACGCAATAGCGAAATGTAGCTATATTTCATGTTATATAATTTCAAAGTAAAAGTTGTTCAGTTTGATGGTCTGAACCACTCCTAAAAATTTTGAAAGTGTTTACAAAATCACAACTAAATGAGTTTGTTACATCCCTTCTAAATGTATGGGAATTTGATTTTGCGTTTTCTGAGAGTTTTAATACTTCGATCTCGGTTGACCCCATAGAAACTTATGTTCCTTATCAGTAAGAGGATCGAATGGGATGAAAAAAAGTTTTGTGAAAATTGCAGCTTTTCTCGATGGTAAATATTTTTTTAAATCTGTGAATGCAGAAGTAAAATACTCCAAAAGTTAGAGTTAGTCTCTTAACCTTTTGAACGCTACGCTACGTCACTTTCAAGTTACTGAGCTCAGTACGCCACGGAACAAACTATTTAGTAGATAAATAGATGACTCTGGCGTGTCAGGCATTTTATTGGTTGTCACCACTGGATGACTCTGGCGTTCAAAAGGTTAAGAGCGTTTTTTTTTACCTACAATGCTTCTGGAGTGCGATTTTTGAATCTCATTCGCTGAGTTCAGCAGTTGAAAATGTCAAAATTAGGTACTGTCACAGCCATGACACTGCGTGTACGTGAAGGATCCCGCTCCGGTGACCTTGGGCCGGCGCGAGTATGCGATAGGGTCGATACCTTCCGAAAACGAAAAATACATATGTATCTATCTACCTAAGTGATATTTTACTCACGTAAAGTAAATTATATGTATTATCATTCAGTTAGTATTGTAGTGTCAATTTCACGTCATGCTCGATACCCATAATATAGGTAGATAGGTAGCAAATGTAACAATCAATTATTATAATCCAAATTAGGTACCTAGGTCGTGTATTTTTAAAAATCGAGGTTGTAGGTGGTAGGTGGGTATTATCGGGAAAAAGTACTTAGGGGGGGCGTGAGCAATCATCAAAATTAAAATACATACATTTTGAATTAACTGTTTTAAAGGACGTTACGTATGAATAGGCAGGTAGGAAATACAACAATAAACTCGACATGACATGTTTCCGCACGTGACAATAAAGTCGCGTACCTACTCGCGTCGTTCACTGAGTCGAGCGAGCGAGAACATCCTTGGGATTCGGCCGTCATTGACATGACGTCCCACCCGCTCCCAACCCGCGTTCCTACCCGCGCTCGCCCCCGACCCGCACACATAGCCGCGAGCGCTTTTACGAGCACACATGCATGAGTGTCGCTTCTTTTCGCGTAGTGTATATTTTCTTTGGTACTGTGGAGATTTGCATCTTTTACTGCTGATTTGACTTTCAAAAATCATACTTCAGGAGTGCGATTTTTGAAAGTCAAATCAGCAGTAGAAAGATGCGTATCTCCTTAGTAATTTTGACATTTTCAACTGCTGAATTCAACGTATGAGATTCAAAAATTGCACTCCAGGAGTGCATCTTTCTTCTACTAATTTGACTTTCAAAAATCGCACTCCTGGAGTATGATTTTTTAATGCCAAATCAGCAGTAGAAAGATGAACGTCTCCATAGTAATTTTGACATTTTCAACTGCTGACTTCAAAGAATGAGTTTCAAAAATCGCACTCCTGGTAGCTGCACTTTGTGCCCCATCTCATCTTTCCACTCTGTCTATACATATATTTTTATTTAACTGACGACATCGCTGCAAACTATTGACTATTAAACAAAGCCAACGTCTAAGAAGTGATATTATTTACGAAAAGTAGTTTCGCTTAAAGGGAAAAAAAAAGTATTTAAAAATAGTATTAAAAGTTATAAAGTTTGTGGAACCTAGTGTTACCTCATTATTTGGTTAAGTTCATCGTGTTACGAGAGTAAATTAACGAATAGGTTTTATGTATTGCGAACTGCTTGTTATAAAGTTCTGGAGTTACTGGAAAATAGTTTTTGAAGCTAATGGAATAAAGGTATTTATTGCTTATTTAACCCGCTTACTAAACTTTAATAGTAATCCAATAGCTATGGTGACTTATGTAATTTTCGAAGAATGGGATCTAAATTAATAAAATTAATTAATTATTATTTTTATTATTTAATTATAATTTTGATTGATTGATTGATTAAGACCGCTTTGTAAAATGCGCCTTAACCCGTATAAGTACCAAAATGTGATTTTAGAAACATAATTAATTTTTATTGATTATCATCATTATCATCAAACAGCAATAATAATGTAATTAAAACTTAAAAAAAAAAATCTGACTCAAAATACACGAAGAGATAAACTCCAAAATGCGTTTTTTTTTCGTACAAAAGTAATACATACATTTTATTATGCAAATATTTTTTTTGTAATTGTAAAAGTATTTTAAGGAAAAAAAAAGTACTTTAAGTAACTTTTTATGTTTCTAAGCTTTATTTTGGTACTATTTTATTATGTATAAGATGATCTAAGCCTAAAGACAATAGTGCTTAACTTGGAATCATTACAATGTATGTGCCTGTGAGCGTTTTTTTTTTTTTTTTTATCTAAGGTTAGTATGTCGGGTAACAGAAACAAACATTATCCCACATATCTTTTTCCAGTAACTCTGAACATAGCTTTTTATTTGTATAACACATTCAGTAATCAATGTGGTTAATAGACACCTGTAATTAATTTCTTGAATCCTGTAATAGTTTGTGACTGTATAAAGTGTACGTAAAAAAACTACCATATAGGTCGAAAGAAAAAATAAAAACGCAAAAATATTCTTCCAAATTCTGGCCAAAACGATAGTGGTGTAAAAATAAATATTATTCATGATTTCTCTATGGATTTTATTGAATATTTCCATTCGTCATGCATCATCATCAAGATGTTGTTTGATGATGAGTTTGACTCATAATTGCAATCGTGTTTTATCTCTTTCTTGCACAGGGGAATTTTCGTGAGTAACCCAGTTGTTTTGTAGTTCCCATTTCTTTCTATACATAGTGTCATATGTTCACATTATTCCCGTGAGATAGGTTACTAAAAAACGGTGATGCAAAGGGTAACTTTTTTTACTTTGTTTACTTTCCATATCTTGGAAAAGAAATGGGTACTTGAATTATTTCACTTTTTAGACGATTTTACCCCGTTGTCGAGGCGTCGACCTACTTGCCCCAATACATGTCACTCCACAAAAAAATAGGCCCAGAAAGTCAGCTCCATACAACAAGCGATACAGGCGCACACACACAGAAGAGTACGTATGGCCACAAAATAAATAAGTACTTTTGATCACCGTACGTAGTGTACGTACCTACGCGTGTATGTGTTAGTGCGGCTGTATCGCTCGTTGCATCGAGCCGGCCTTCCTGACCTATTCATATTGTTCTTAATCATTAGCATTCGCAAAATATTTTAGAAAAAAGAAAGAAAATACCTCACACTATTAATTAATACTTTTAAATGTTTACTTACCCGCATCTTCCTCCACAGACGACTACGCCTGGAGCTGTGGTAATTGCATGATGTCAGAACCCTGGGAAAAATTCCCATCTCAACCACTAGGCAGTTACCCCACCACCCCCAGAAACGGTTGTCGACCAGGCGCCTGTGCCAACACCAGGGTCGGGTACCCTAACTATATGCCTAAAGGCACACCAAGGTCTGGCAGAGGGCGAAACTTGCCCTGGGCTCCAGGTTTCGGCGAAGAACGCTTCAAAGGTCAGCGGTGTAGAAATGGACCGTCGCCATATTGGTAAACGCATTTCTAATTTCAAAATGGACTCCAATTTGACGTTTACATCCATTCGACCCTGATTCTTTTTTATCGGGATTCTTGGATAATAATTGCGTACTATGGTTCGTATTCGGTTTGATCTCAATGTTCGTTGTAAATAATATCATGATAGGCAGTGAGATCTGTTTTAGAGATTGAGTGGTGCAGTTAGCTCAGCATTTTAATAACTCTAATAGGGAGGAGATTATCGACTCATTAGTGAGTCGAATCACTTGAGAATTTGATTGGAAACGAAGTGCAGTTTTGGTGGTATAGGAAATTAAAATGTTCAGAAAAGGGTTTCAATCACTTTTAGCCGCTTTAAGATGTTGATAGATAATTGGGTAGTTCAATAATATCGCGTCTGTGGGTGTTGTGAAAATGTTGTTCTTTATTATTGGTCGTTGTTTAATCTAACTAAAATATTTTAAGTGTATACGTAAAAACGACCCGGTTATGATGGTATCACATCTGACTGTATGAACTAAAGGTCCTGGGTTCGAATCCTGGGACGGGCATGGGCGTAATTACCACAATGGGGTTTAGGACACTTTTTTTTAACTTTTGATTCACTTTAAACCCTTTTCTGAATATTTTAATGAAGTTGATGAAATAATTTCTTTTGTAAATGGGTGGTACACGTTGTGAGGTGTACCTACGCATGATTTTATTTGTCTTGAATTCGAGTCGAATTTGTTTAGTTTTTCAATTTTTAATACTTATAAGAATAGATTTAGTCTTATGTAACTTTTCTTATATTTTTTTTTTCTTATGTAGTACTAAATGAGTTAAGTTTTTTGTGGTTGAATTTAGTTTGATTTGTCAGTATTTCATTGTTACTGATTATTTTTAAATGTAACTGAAATTCTTTTAATTTAGGTATGATTTTGGTTCTAAACTTGTATTATACTTATTTCTTCGTCTTATGTATAATGTAAGAATTTTCTTTTGTAAATGTCTGCTTTTTTTTTTTTTTTTTTTTTGTTGTTACATGAATTTCAAACATTTATAACAATACAAATATTGCGAAAACTATTGGTGGCGTTTGTTTGGATAGAAAAAAAAATGGTGGAGTCAAACAATTTATTTGGTTATTTTGTAAAAAAGTTGTCATTATTTTGCTTATCACGTTGTTCTTATCAGTCTATAAGTACGTAAAGAATTCAATGGATGGTAATGCTTAAAATTGACAACATTTCATTCTAAGAAAGGTACCAAAATTAGAAAACCATTTGGAGATTACGTGATTCAAAGCTTATATCAAAATTATCAGACTTTTCTATCCATTATTTCTCGAGTTATTTGAAAAATACTGAAAAATAAAATAGAGGTTGAATGAGATTTTATTCCTTTGCCTGCTTGGCTTTTCTATTGTATTTGAGAGTTTTAATTTTATTGCGACCACGGTATTATAGTTATAAATCCTAAGTTTTTCAGAAAATTCTAAAGTAAATTAAAAATAGAAATATCGGTCAAAAATTAAAGCGGAAAAATACGTATCCTATCTTTTTTAACCTATTTTTTTATTTTTCATTAAAAACAGGTGGTAAAAAAAAATGAAATGTTGTCAATTAAGTATGCACCCTCCTTATACTTACAGGGTGTAACAAAACACCCTAGTATTACTTATATTCCGAGAGATAAGTGTACTTTTTGCAACCATCAGCAGCAAGGCTGATTCAGTGTTTATGGGGTGTAGAGCTTCTCTGCGATGGGGATGAATCAGGTCTGCCTGCATAACTCCAGTCGGTTTAGGAGTTACTGATGATTAAAGGTCTGTAAAAAATTAACGATCAGCTGCAAGGCTGATCGTATGTTATTGTTGTAGTATGCACTGTAGCTATGTGAACAGTACAAAAACTGACATGGTTTATCAGTCGGTTTAGGAGATACAGCCGTTCAAAGGTTGTAACTTTGACTGGCTGTATCTCCTAAACCGACTGACAGAACTTGACGGTTTTTGTACTGTTCACATAGCTACAGTGCATACTACAACCATATCATAAGATCAGCCGTGCAGCTGATCGTTAATTTTTTACAGACCTTTAATCATCAGTAACTCCTAAACCGACTGGAGCTATGCAGGCAGACCTGGTTCATCCCCATCACAGAGATGCTCTACACCCCATAAACACTGAATCAGCCTTGCTGCTGATGGTTGCAAAAAGTACACTTATCTCTTATACTATTAAGGGGCTACTTCAGACCATCAAACTGAAAATCTTTTTCTATGGACTATGGAGCCAACATCGAAATCGTGAAAAAAAATCCGCTCTTTCATAAAAAACTGCAGTACCGTCTCGACTCAAATGTATGGGACGGCAGATTTTTTAAATTTATCTCGACGTTGGCTCCATAGTGAAAGTTGTTCAGATTGATGGTCGGAAGCACCCCCTTAAGTATTACTATCTTATCTTGTTGTGGGGGCTGGCAAGCCAGCAACACTTCGACCCAGTGGGATCTTTTGTGTTAACCCCAATACTTTTTACTTTCTTCACCCTTCAAATACATGGTCAATGAAGGAGGCAATACCATTGAGGGGAAGAAGCCTAAGATCTCCCGGTTTTGGATATCCATCACCGAGTATTACTAGGGTGTGTTTTGTTACACCCTGTTTACTCTTTAAACGTATCTAAATAAATTCTGTTGTTGTATTAGTAATCTCACAAAAATTTTAAAATACCTAAGTACATCGAAATAGAGAGCTAAATATTTATTTAATATAACCTACTAAAACGGTTTTAGTTACGCACCTTATATTTAAAATACATGGCGAGACTGAAATTGAGTAAAAGCATTTAAAAAGATGACTTATGCAAAAAGGAACTTTGTTTTGACGTTATAAAACTGAATTTCAGTTTCACCATGTTTTCATATTATATGGTTAAGTACAAGAATTCGCCTTCCATTAAAATCGGCTTCAAAATTGATCTTTATAGTCCGAGATCCGACCGTAAAATTATGCACCTATGTCATAGGCGAACGAAATGTGATTCTAGTGAATGTTTACACAGGGGTTAATTCAACGCCGCCAAGTTGCCTAGAAAAATTTTGCCGCAAGTACTTTTTTCATATATACCATAGTCTGCCGCAACTATAGGGTTGCCAGGTAAAAAATGGACTTCTTTGAACCTGGCAACCCTATAGTTGCGGCAGATTGAGAGGTGGCAACCCTAGTTTTTCCAGTCTTTTAGATCAGTCTCCTTCCGATGGCACCTAATTTACTTTCCTAACAGACAGGTGGAAAAAGTTATACCAAAAATCATAATGGAAAAGGTACTTGCGGCAAGATTTTTCTAGGCAACCAACTTGGCGGCGTTGAATTAACCCCTGTGTAAACATACACTAGAATCACATTTCGCGCGCCTATGAAATAGGTGCATAATTTTACGGTCGGATCTCGGTCTATTACTTGAACCGCAAACAGATGAAAATAAAAACCGATATCTTTATCATTCGCAGATATGAATAAAGTATGATAATTTTGTATTAGGAATCTATACCAAACCACAGTGTTTTGGCAACGACTATCATACAAAATTATCGTATAGCATGAAATTAATGTACCTATAGTTCATATTTTATCCACCCATGGTGTAAGTAGTTTTTCATTTTTCTTAACTTTAAATTCGGTATGTCAGTTTTTTCTTGTATTTATTTTAGTTCTACGGATAATAATTATTTTTTTTTGTTGATTAATCGAATTCATCAATAATTTTTTTTAAGGTTTTGATCTGAGATCTATAAATGCAAAAGTCTTGAGAAAATCTATTAAACTCCATGGAGAAGAAAACCTTTGATAAAAAATATACTGGTCATCTCTTTCTATAACTACTTCTTCTATAAAAACTTTTCGCTTACGCTGAAAGATGTAGCCAAAAAATGAGAGAGCGAGATAACCAGTTACGAAAACTTATGTAAACAAAAAAGACGGAAATATTTTTTGTTTCAGTCTCCGTGGCCGGTTTTTGTGTTTGGCAAGATGTCAAACCACTGTCAAACCTATGGAATTTTAATGACATCTTGCCAAACAAATCGTCTTTTAGTATACAAAAGTCACACTATTGCTGTTTCATGTGCGGCCACGGTATGGTTACATCTAGCTACTCTATAGCTACTATATCTATGATGACTACCTCTAACTCTATTCTGGGGAAACAGTAAGGGTAAGGGCAAAAATCAAATGTCAAATTCTGACTAAGTTTTTTTTTAATGGCCAGTTATTTAAGTTTACCATGGAGTTTATAGGTCGACGAGTGACGTCATACGTTTAAATGAAAACCGACATTCCTCCTTTTTAAAATTTAAAAATCTCTAACATAGAAAAAATAGATTTTATTGAGTCAATTATCTCGAAATGGTTTTCGATTCCTCAAAAAAAAAATACTTGGCATACCGAACTGCTGATTTAAAGTCTTACGCTACCTACTTACATTAATTGAAGAGCCAGTCAAACTGAATGCGTATCCCTGCTTTAAACATGCATTAGGTTTGACCAAGCATAAGCGTTAACCCACATTTGTCAGCACGGAATCGCGTTTATGTGCTGCCGCGTGTTATAGCTTGCTTCCGCGTACTATCGCGCGCGGTCGCGTTTTCGTACCGTCGAAGCACAGCATAACTATAAAGTCCTTACAGTACGGCAACGGATGTACTTGCGCAGAGCAACGGTGGGGGCCTTGCGGGGAAGCGAGCGGTGGGGGTCGCATCACCAGATCTGTATGAAAAAGTTGGGATTGCCTTGCATATCTGCGCATGACAGCGTAAGACAACGGGCGCGGCGCTGGGGAGCGGCAGTATCGCCCGCCATCAAGAGCGTTGACATACTGTGAGGCTTATAGAAATGCTGTGGCTATAGCGATCGGCGCCGAAAGCATACGATAGCATGCTATCGCGCGCGGTAGCACGCGTCAGCACTCCATCACACATCTGCATCACATTTTGGCCGTGCTGCCGAGCGCATCGTCAATGCTGCTGAGTGCTTTCGCACTCGCGCTATCTACCTCGCTCTAGCAAATTCCTGAGCGACAGAAAAGGATAGAGAATGAAAAAATGCGATTCCGTGACATATGTTGGTTAACCCTTAAAATGAACTTATCCTATGATCTGTTTGAGCCACGTCAAGAATTTAGCTAAATCAGTGAAGACGACGTAGTGCGTGGGATCGCAGCGGTACTCGTTCTGCCTGGCTACGGAGAGGGACACCAGGCCGCGGAGGTACCACGTGTTCTGTAGCTCGTACACCATGCCACCGCCGCTGTCCCCGTTACACACTGATGTGCCTGTGGGTAAGAGTGTGAGTTAGGGTTAATTCACGTTAGAAGAGCATCACCGAGCAGCGGCCGGAGGAGCATCTTCCGCAGCAATCTTATCACTATTGAATAAAGTTCAAATTTATTTGAAGAGACAGGTTTGCTCCCATTGTAAAACTGGTTTAGTTTGATGGGTAGAGTTGTTTAAAGGTTAGGTTAGTGATACTTTTCCTTACACCCTGTAAAGACTCGTCATTAATTTTAGGTCAGATTTTTGTCTTACATCTTGTTTTGGAGCACCTCTAAACACTATTGCTTGTACAGATGCAGGCTAAATAAGTTACGGTTAGGAAGCTTTAAGCAAGTTTAGGGCATTAAGTAAATAAGTAAGCAGTTTTAGTTAGAAGTTGCAGTCCTTTAACCTAGTAAGTATTTAGAGGCCGACCACCAGAGAATGCGAGGCTACTGCCTCCCCACACGCCGCCTTACTAGGCGGCGTGTGGGGAAATAATCCACCAATGAGAGTGGGGAACTTGCACAGATTTATATTTTTAGTGTATCACAAAGATTTAAGGCTTACCTACATAAATATATCAAAAACAAAAATGTTAAAATATGCACAAATCAATTATTTATTGCCAGTTTATTGCAAATCAAAAGTTGACTATTCAAACTCCGCGCCAAAACGTTCACAATGACATGACGTCACTCCTTAATCATGACGCGTGCAGCTCATCACAAACGTCAGAAGAGTACAGCAATATAATATTGCATTGCTGTACTCAGCGGCGGACTAAGCCCGTCGGAGGCCCGGGGCGGCAAAACTAAATGAGGCCCCCCGGTCTTTCCAGAAATTGATATCTACAATTCTTTCGAGCCGTGGCAAAAACTTAACATCGGAGCCCCTTCCTTCCATGGTATATAGGTAGCAAGTATTTTGTCCCAGGCCCAGAGAGATCCAGAACTTACAACATGGAGCGAGCGAAGCGAGCCCGAGATTCGTACAATGTAAAATCTAGCGAGCAAAGTAAAGTCAAGATTTTACAGCAATATGAAAATATATAGGACCGAAAACCAAGAGCAAGCGAAATGAGCTCCAGATCTTAGTGCAATGTGTCTAGCCAGGAGCGAGCGAAGCGAGCTCGAAATTTTGCTTCATTATACCTCCATTATTTTTTAGCTCATGCCGAAATCGAGGCGATTGATGTATTAAACAAATAGCTGAAATGAGCTTATGCTTATAATAACTCGATTGTAGAGCTCATCTTGAAATAGAGTAGTTAGGTGAGTATATTGGTGTATAAAATAAAACCGGAGCGAACGAATAGAGTTCTATAATTATGACTGGGTTGTAGCAAGAACTCAGTCTCAAAGCACAGATAGCTATCAAAAAATTCAAGGGAGCGAAGTAAGCTCAAATTTTTGAAATACATTCTAATTCCAACCACATTGACTTTTCAAGAAGCGAGCTCATAATTATACTAACTGCATAACAACTTGAACAAGATTGAGCGAGCGAAGCGAGCTCGCAAATTCGCAATATTTTTTACTCTATTTCTTTCTTTGACTTTCAATGTCTAATTTACGGGGCCTCCAGATTCAAACTGCAGTCCCAGTACCGGAGGCCCGGGCCTGAGAGCGAGCGAAGCGAACTGATAATTATGCTAACTGCATAACAAATTGAAAAAGATTGAGCGAACTCGCAAATTCGCAATATTTTTGACTCTATTTCTTTCTTTGACTTTCAATGAGTAACATACGGGGCCTTCAACTTCAAACTGCAGTCCCAGAACCTGTTCTGGCCTCCTGAGGCCCGGGCCTCCAACTCCAAACTGTGTCTTTACTTACTATATAAACGTCATTATTTGGGATTCTCTTCTCGAGATTCGGAGGCCCCCCAGGACTGGGGGCCCGGGGCGGACCGCCCCTCCGCCCCCCCCCCCCCCCCTTAGTCCGCCAGTGGCTGTACTCTTCTAAGTAACTACTAATTGACAACCTGGCTTAAGGAGTGACGTCACTTTCCGCTGACTGGTGTTTTAAATTGCGTTCCGATCTACGTAACTTTTCTAATTGAGATATTTCGTAAAAAATAAAATCTTTGCAATAAATCTTTCAGTAATGTTCTATTCACAACTATTATTATTGAATTATTAAGGTAATTTCTCATTATAATTTTGGTGCAAGTTCCCCATTTCTTTATGACGTGATCGAGCAAGCGCGCGATTGGTGGATTATCCTATCGCTGCCTCGCATATCTCCGGCGCACATGCCTTATGGCGTAATTTTGATAGAGGTGCGCGTTAGGTGTCATTTAGTTTCAGGTTAGAACTTAAAAATTCTATTATAATTTCGGGACATACTTTGCCTAGTTCCAGTCCGTTTATCGAGAAGCCCTGCAAGCAACAAAGCACTATATTTACAATCTGTAGATCTACTATTAACAAGATCATTAAAAAGTTTTTATTTGTTAGGTAAGTAGGTAAGTAAAGTACCTAGTCAAGATTTGTTGTTATTGGTCACTGTGTAGGGCTCTGTGTCGATCACCTTTGGAGACCGATATGATATTGTTTATAATTGATATTTTCCCGATCAAAGTCTCCGTTAACCATAATTGCCAAGAATAGTCATAAAAACGATTAAAAAAAAATTACGCCCGGTCTTGGTATTGATCTTGTGAAATAGTATTTACCTTTTATCTACGAAGCGAGGGATATGCGAGATATAACTAAGTGTCATAAGAGGCAGACAATACCTGAGGAGCATCTTGCAGCGCATACCTACTTATAAAATTGGAATGCCTAGAAATAGGCCTTATTATAACTTAAAAAATAGCTCAATTTAATATAACAGAAGTGGGTCACATGCGACCCACCTGTGCTCGTCAGTCATTCAATATTGGTATTAAAAAAATTTACTTTATAGCATTTTTAGATCTTAATGATTGTCTTCCTCTACACGATCGTGTGTGTCGCAATTAAAAGTGACTTTAACTTATAAAGTAGATGCACACATAATAGGCACACAGACCATTTCAAGAAAAATAAGAAATATACTAGCAATATAGCAAACAAAGCCGAGATGTTGAAGATCATTGCTATATTTTTTATTAATTTGTATCTATGTCCATCAAAAAACGAGAAGATAGCTTCTAAAAACCAGCAAAATATGGCGCAGCCCAGCGTTTACATAGTGGTAGAGCGTCTTAATTTTTTTTTTTCAAATTTAGCATTACGTACTCTTATTTATGCATTGCAGGCAACTGTATGTAAACATAAACTTTGGTTGAATTGCGGTCCCGTGTCACGACAAGACATGCGTGTGTAGTGTGGTCCTTACCGTCCCTGTATCCAGCGCAGAAGGTGTACTCGGAAGTGAACCTGGCGAAGAATTCACTGTACGACCTGATGCAGGTCTCCTGGTCCACCACCGGCATCTCCACCAGGGTCAACTCCTCGGTCGCCACGCCCGTCTCGTCGAAGCCCCATCCTACCACCTGAGAAAAAATAATGTTGTTTTAACAATTGTTTAAAATGGCGTCTGGGTCACGTCTGGGTAATATAATTTTTATTTTCACTCTTTGATTTTGTTTTAATTGTACTAGTTCGTAACTAAAAAGCATTTTATTTTGTTTATTGTTAAGGATACCCAATCGTAGACCTCGCGTATCAGGTTTGCCTCGTTTTTGGTCTACCTACCGTTTAATGCCATAGTTTTGACCCCTTCCACGGAATATTTAAGAGTTATAACCCCTGCGTCCCGGTATCAGCTAGGTCAGCGTCAAAATACTTATTTCAAATTCTTGTAATAATAATGGTTTTTTAGCTCAGTGGCGCCCTCGTCACAATAATAAAGATTTCTCAATAAAGAAAGCCTGAATTAAAAAAGTGCTACTCCAATAAACTATAAAAGTCTTCAAGCTATTTTCATAGAATACTTTTGTAGGTTTTTTATAGGTCTAAACATACAAATTTGAAAAAAGAAAAAAAGACGGCCTTTTTTTTATTTCGAAATCTAAACTATTATAAAACTGTAACAGAAATGTGTCTGTACATTGAAGATATTTACAAAAAAAATTACGACATGGTTTTTACCTGTCCCTGATTCCAAATCACCAATTTTTGGATTTTTTGTCTGTCTGTTTGTTTGTTTGTTTGTTTGTTTATTTATTTGTTTGTTTGTTTGGGTGTTTGTTTGTTCGAGTATCACGCAAAAACTACTTAACCGATTTTGATGAAACTTTTTTTGTTTGATAGCTTATCATCTGACTTAAAATCTGGTATATAATTTATGGGGACGAAGTCGCGGGTAAAAGCTCGTTATCTATAACTGGAATGTTTAGTTTAGAACCTATAAAAGTATTGTACAACAATAGCTTGAAGGCTTTTGTAGTTTATTGGAGTAGCACTTTTTTAATTTAGGCTTTCTTTATTGAGAAATCTTTATTATTGTGGTGAGGGCGCCACTGAGCTCGTAAAAGGCCTCTTATCTCATTGTTGTTTTCGTTCCAATTTTATTTGGATGTTATATATCACTAATTTATGATTATTACCAAATGGATATCTGGTTACTACGTGCATTTAAAATACCGAATACATGCATGCATATGCTCACGACTATATCCCCCGAAGGGGTAGACTGAGTTGTCTGAGTATCCACGTTTCACTATTCTACCTATTATTATTATACCTAATAATATTGTCTATTCTATAAGATAATATGCCATTCCACAGGGATAATGATGAAACGCGGACTAAGCTATTTCGGGGAAGCCTAAAATCGTAGCTAAAATCCCATTGAATGAAAACGTTAGTTAATTAACAGTGTAATCAGCGGTTTCGCAAATGAGATGTTAATCTAATAGCGCACAATGCACAATAATGTATTAGAAGTGACGGCTCGACCATAACTTATTGTTAGATATACTTAGATAAGAGTAATTGTATCCTCGCTCCTCGCTCGCAGCTATTGAGTTTAAATAGATATAGTCCTTATAATTTTTTGCTGAAGATGATACTTCATTAATGATACTTCAGTACACACAGGTTGGCACACTGACTGTACAAATTTGAACCAATCAGTAGGTATATTTAATATATACCTAGGTCAAATAAAAAATAAAACTAGGTACCCGGTAACTAGGTATGTTAAAACTTTGTTATAGGTACCTACAATGTTACCGTTTGGGTTCAAATTCTAAGACTTTATTTTTATACCGAATAGGGGTTTTATTGGGTACCTAATTATCCGATTTTGTGGCAGTTCTTACTGATTCTGCTTCTTAATACGTTACCGATCTAGTAAACGATGTAGGTAATCGGTAGCATACACAACAGCCCAACTAGAAACATTAAAATAAGGTAGATACTTTCACATATTTACAAAAAGGCACAGGAAACTGTACCTTTTTTCTCAACTTTGTGAAAGCGACCACCTCTTCTTGTGGTTAGTGTACCTAAAAGTATTATATTAATCTTTTTTTTTTTTCGGGCGTAGGCCCACCACACATTCCCACGCTGTAACTCCTGTAAACCAGGATTAACAGCGGCGAACACTCACAACACTAAACAATGAAGTCCAGCGAGCCCGGGGGATGACTCTAATCGGTCTTGGATTTGAGTATTATATTATCTGTGACCTAAGGGAGCTGTCTATTTTCAAATGTTGTGTATAACTCTCTCATTAACTGATCGTTCTCATGATCTCGACTGTTCCGAGTCCCTTAATTAAGTAAGTAGGTACATCTAATTAATTGATTGATTGAGAGCTTCTGTTTACCCTTTGTCTGTTAGGGGCTCTGATTTTAGATCGTGATTTCATTACGGGAAGCGGTCGAAGAACGTAGAATACTAAATAAATAAATATAACTACCTACCCGTAGTTTGTATTCAGTACGTCTCCGGCAAAGGCTATGTCGAGGTTTCGATCTTTGTTTGCTTATTTCGGGAAGGCAGGTCCATCAATTTAAAATGTTATAATAAACCAAATGTAGCTATAATAATTATATGGTAGTTACCCATAGGCACAGATAATATAATACTATACCCCATAGGACAGGAAATCCTAGTTTGGAAGCTAGGCATTGGTTTTTAAGAGTTAGGTATTATTAGTAAACTGATATAGATATGACCTAATCTTTCTTTACTGTTATTTAAGTAGTTATCAAACTGTGATTTTGTATATTACGTCTCCCGATACGAGACGACATCAAACTTTTCTATCAGTATGCTAGATAACTCTGTCTAGGTTTTCTTCTCCCTCTCTTCCCCTCTATTTTGTGCGTTTAAAATATCGTCATCTAAGTACTCGTGTGGTTTCAGGCTAAGAATAGCACCACCTCATTTCCTCCCGTGGGTGTCGTAAAAGGCGACTAAGGGATCTACCGGAGGATGGGCAGCAGCATCCTCTGAGTACACACATTCAATCCAACCAATCAAACCAATCCCGCCTGCCAAGCGTGGCGATTATGGCAAATCCCCCCATTTCTGGGGATATGATGAAGTACTCACCGATCCCTTCTTGCCAATGACGTTGGTGAGATCCACCTGGTTCTCAGGCCACAGGCAGGCAGGGCGCACAAAGTCGCTGTAGGTCACCGATTCCCGCAGCTTCAGGACGCTCAAGTCTTTGCCGAAGGAAGACGCGTTGTACTGTGGGTGCACTGTTATTTCTCCTACCTGTTGAGATAAGATGTGTTTAGGTACGGAAACAGAGGGCAAGAATACTGGACTGGTGCTTCAGACCATCAAAATGAACAACCTTACTATAGGACCAACACTGAAATCGCGAACAAAAAATTCCGCTGTCCCATACAAAACTGCAAACAGAAGAGAAAGAAATAGAGAAAGTTGTTCAGTTTGATGGTCTGAAGCACCCCTTTAAGGATGTGTCCCATTTAATTTTACACCCTGTATACTAACTAGGTTTGTTAATTACCATCACAAATTTGAGGGTGGTGGATTCTGACAATGAATGGGTGAAGGAAAATGGGTCGAAAAACAAGCTTTTTTTTGGACCTCATAGAAAATCGATCGACTGATCTGCACTTTTATAAGGAAGGTCTAAAAAAAATATCGTTTTTTACCCATGTGCCTCAGAGAAAGCTGTTTCATTATCTGAATATACCCTTATATTTTAAGATAAAAAGTTTTTTAAGGGAATGATGAGACCATATCAAACTGAACAATTTTCTATATGGGACCAACGAATGTCGAAATCGCGAAAACAATCATCTGTTCCATACACAGTTGCAATCCTACTCGACCCAAATGAATGGGATAGCAGATTTTTTTAGCGATATCAATAAAATAGAGAATAAGTTGTTCAGTTTCACGGTGTGATCATTTCATTCCCTAGTACTACATAGGTACTGTAAGGTACTTACGATAATCATAAGATACTCACAAGGCGAATCTGTACGCCTTCAACAGAAGTCCTCAGGTTGGGCTTCCCCAGGTGGACAGTCAGCGTGTTCTTGCTGATGACCTGGTGGAACATTAGGGTACCACACTGCAGATTTATTTGTAAGATAGATACTAACAAGTCGAATCTGTACGCCTTCAACAGAAGTCCTCAGGTTGTGCTTGCCCAGGTAGACAGTCAGCGTGTTCTTGTTGACGACGCGGCTGGAGCCCTTGCGGGTGACGCAGTGGGCCGCCGTGATGACGTGCTGGTGGGACACCAGGGTGCCACCGCAGATGTATTTGTTGTCCACTGTCTGGAATGTTCAGTAAAGCAGACTTTAGACCTGCAATTGATCGCGGACATCAAGATGGCGGGATAAAATAGTTTTGATTGTACTTTCTTGGCGATAAAGGAAGTTAACATTTAGTACAAAATGGAGTACCTACTATGTTACCGATATGCATCCCGTCATCTTGATGTTCACAATTGATCGCAGATTTAAGATCAAGGCCAAATCGTCAAGACGGGTGGAGGAGAGGAGTACGCGCTCGTTATTGGCTGAGACCGGGTTTGAGACCGTGGGACCTGCATTTAAACTTGCGGTTTGGGTAACGGGCGATTTGGGCTTGGGAAAAAGTATGCGATCAATTGCAGGTCTTAATGGTACTGTATTAAGTGAAGGTAAAGGTATTATAGGAAGTTTTATGAATGAATTTTTTAGCCCATGTTAAAGAAAACGATGTTAGACATCGTCCAAGACACTGAATAGATCCCATCGGCAAAAGCGTGGTTCTTAAATAAGATGATGGTGTGAGTGCACATGTTGTGATAAAATATCTGGAACTTTTGATTTTGATTTAAAAAAAAAGCTCGTTATAGAGTGAGCGTTGCTTTATACTCAAAGGACTAGAATGTTTTTTGAATTTCTATGAAATTGCAGCTTCATATTTGTTTTCGAGTTATCAACTTATCAGTCCACAAACTTGTTAGACAGTAGTTAATTATGTTATGGGACATAGATATTGTTAACAAAGTATACAGGGTGTTAGGGTAAACAGTTGCATTACTTTAAGGGGTGATTGTACCCATGATACTGAACAACTTTCCCAAGGATACATTAGAAACTAGCAATTTTTTTTTAGGCTTTTCTTACTAAATGCAATCAGCTGATCGAACGTTTGTATAAAAAGACAAACAAAAAAAAAGTGAATTTCCTATATGTTTCTTTTTGTTCAGTATCAAGGGTACAGTCACCCTACTGTTTGCCCTATACGTTTATTACGTATATTCTAACAATAGGTGTTTAAAGGCAAACAATAATGTTACAAATCTGTAGGTACCTGTGTCTGATACAGCGCTATCTGCCACGGCCACTGTCCTTCCAGGGTTGGTTTCCCGTTCACCACCAGTGGGTTGGGATTATTGCGCACCACTTTACCACATTGTTCCTGGAAAAATAAGACGAGCATGTAGGTAGGTATAGTTCGTATAAAGGGTGAAATTGATATCATTAGCATCCATTTAAACTAAGTCTATCCATCAAACTGAACAACTTTCACTATGGGAGCAAACCGATCGGAGCAACAAAAAAATCTGCTGTTCCATACATTTCAGTCGAGTAGGCACTGCAGTTTAGTATGGAACAACTGATTTTGTTGTTGCTCCGATCGGTTTGCTCCCATAGTAAAAGTTGTTCAGTTCGATGGGTAGACTCATAGTTTAAAACGATGCTAATGATATCAATGAATGAATCGAACCAGTATCGGTACAGAAGACGCGTAATCTCCGCTCTCCGCTCTGCTGATACCGAGTTACAATAAGTTACAACCAATAACGAGCTCTCAAAATGATTTTTGTTTCTTTTTTACCTTGTAGTATTTTTTGTCGTTCGATGCATGGAAAAATTTATTCTCTTGTTTTCTTTTTCTTTTTAATATGTATAGAGTCACGCACACGATGCTAATTGTTCACCTTTTGCTTATTTCATGATTTTTTTTTTTTTTTTAATTTATTTATTCAATACATTATTTTTATAATAATTATATATAAATTTCAGGCGCACTTCTGAAACCACAGGGTTTATACGAAGTGCGGTACATGAGATCGCTTTCAATATGGCACTTTAAAAAAAAAGTAGATAGATAGGTAGGCACAGTCAAGAGTACATCAAGCCTCACAGTTGCAGTTCGATTGTAACGCTTATTAACTATATAAGAGCGGCACAAAGTCCAAAGTGTCAAGCTTGACGCGCTCTCGACTGTACATATAAAAAATATATATATATTTATATTATCACAATTTTATAACGAGGTAGGTACAATGTCTTGTATCGGCTTCTAATATATAGGTAACAAAATTACTAAGCTACATGAGTCGATTGGTATCAAAAACGGCTAGCCTTCCAGACACAATAGAAAAATCCATTGTGTCTGGAAACCCAGACGCTTCCGATCCCAAACGACATAATAGTACCTACATTACACATCATGGTTTGACAGGTAATGTTTTTTAAGTACTTTTTTACATGTTTTTATATTTATACTATTTTCACAAATATCTTTTAGTAGTTTAATTGGTAACTTGTTTAAAACATTAGGTAACATGTATTCCCACGTCCTCCGTCCGTACTCATTAGTATAACCGGGCAGTCTATAAGTAGGTAGGTATGACAAGGCTCGAAGATGACACGGTCGCGAGGTCTTGGATAGTGTGTGTATGTTATTGTATTCTTCGGTTATTATTGCCATTTTGATTTTATCAAACACATTTATAACCTTACAATGTAAAAAAAGATTTGTGTAATCGTCTTTGTATTGTTTACAAATTTTTTTAGGTGTTATGGTTTTTAATAGAGATAACTGTAGTTTATGAATATTTTCTAGATATGTTTTGTATGTACGGCCATAGGTACTTAGACCATAGCTGATGACAGAATAAGCAAGTGACAAATATAGCATGCGTAGAATTTTATATGGCAGTTTGTATTTTAAAATAGACAATTTAGAATTAATTGCCCTTAGTTTATTGCATACATGTTCTATGTGCGGGTGCCAATTAAATCTGTTATCTATTATCAAACCCAAGTATGTGTGTTTATTTACTTCTTCTAATATCTCACAGTTGCATAATAAGCGTGTGTTTGTTTGGTGTTGTGAGTGTAGGCATGTGCACATATGCTTAGGATTATGGCTTGCTTTACCTTTTAATGTCTATATTTTGTGTTTTTTTAACTGTAATCTGTTTTATGTGCCTAATAAATAAAATAAAATAAAATAAATGTCAACCTTTATATTTGAAATGCTCGCTTGGTGGAGAAATTTTGGATCCATTAACTGGCCCCGGCGACGGGCTTAGGTTAGGTAGGTTACGTACAGTCAAGAGCACGTCATGCTTGACACTTTGGACTTTGTATTACCGTTCTTATTTAGTGCGCCATAAGCGTTACAATCGAACTGCAAGTGTAAAGCTTGAGGTGCTCTTGAGTGTACTCCCCATCACACTTGGTATAGGACTAAGTGAAATGTGGATGTTCAGAGTTTTCAGAATATCTCTGAATACCCCCTCGGGGAATATAGTCGTGAGCATATGCATGCATACAAAATGCAAATTTTGGATCAAGTTTTCGTAGGTAGGTACTATCGGGGACTTTTCCGCCTGACCACTTAAGAAAAAAATCGCATTAATTTCGCCCAAAATTTATTGTTTGGAAACTATTATTAATTGGTATATTCATCAATAGGGCGGGGTAAGACATCGCTTTTTTTTTTAGTATGCAAGCAAAAATGAGCCTAGTGGTGGTCAGGCGGAAAAGTCCGCGATAGTCTATACACATAACTAGGTACGAATAGGCAGGCATCCTGTATCCTACCTTCAGACAATGACATTAGTAAACTACTTTGATCTAAGCCTTCAGAGTAGTTTTAGAGCATAACGAGCATTTACCCGCGACTTCGTCCGCATAAATTATACCTATACCAGATTTTAAGTCAGATGATAAGCTATCAAACAAAAAAAGTTTCATCAAAATCGTCATTAGTTTTTGCGTGATACTCGAACAAACAAACACCCAAACAAACAAACAGACAGACAAAAAATCCAAAAATTGGTGATTTGGAATCAGGGACAGGTAAAAACGGGTAAAAACCATGTCGTAATTTTTTAACATTTCTGTTCCAGTTTTATAATAGTTTAGATATTATACATAGGTCCTACTGTAGGGTAAGTACCTAACAACATTCCTTAGTTTTTGTACCGTCTCGCGTCGTTGTAGGAAAATTGTTGTATTTACTTAGTTCATTCTCATGAGTTTAATGATAGAATCATTAAAAGATTTTTATCTCAGTTTTGATTACACGATATCAAACCTGTACTTAGTTGTTTGTATTGTTTAAATAAGTAGGTATGGTTTAATTATGACTCTGAATCAATTACGACAAGGTTCAGAATGTCATTTATCATAATTCTTCTGCACTTATCTCATTATTTGGGATCGGCGCAATACATCATAAATTTTTGTCAGTGCCTTTGATTAAATTAAAATAGCGGAAGATAGGTGATGTTCTTGCATTACGCACTCGAAAAATGGACCTGCTTTTCATGTACTACGAGTGAAAAGTAATGCCGTGTGATTTGTTTTTTTCTTTTTGAATGATTTGTACAACGAGTTTTAAGCACGCGTAGGCATTGTAGGACCTTTATCCCGCCTACAATCAATAAAGTATCTCAATCACGCAATGCCGATCGGATTACGAGTAACTAAATTAGGCGACGAGGGCTCAATGTATGCGGTCCATGCGCTATAGGCTAGTCACCTATCTTGCTACTTTAATTTAATCAATGGTCAGTGCACAAAGTTTAGCCATGCATTCTATTCTACTCATTCACCAATTCTGAAATCGTGAAAAACATTAAATTAAGTAGTAGGTATCTTATCTAGGTAAAATCGTCTTTCTAGTTAAAGTTATAAATACCTATCTTCATGTTAATAAGCGACCGCAAATGATTTGACATACCTACGTACCTACTTACATTTTGATATAATTAATATCGTTTTGATAGAACAAATGGCCTTGGATATTAGTTTAATTGTTGTTTCTATCACAATACCTATTTAAATATTAAATAAGATAGGTATTATAGGTACAGTACCTCGCCTACGTTGATGCTAAGTTAATTACCTACCCAATTCAACATAGTTAAAGTAAGTTTAACGAGTGATAGATAAGATAATGCTATTAAATGTAACGGGTTATCAACGTTGCAAGTTTTCTCGCGAGCATGTTTAGACCTTAATGTTAAAGCAGGAGGTACTAAAATTGCTTGTTAATTTAAAAGAAAACTGAATAAAATATAATTAAATAATTAGTAAAAGCGCTAGAACCTTAGATTAAACTTTTCGCTTACGCTGAAAGATGTAGCCAAGAAATGAGAGAGCGAGATAACCAGTTATGAAAACTTATGTAAGTAAACAAAAAAGACGGACATATTATTTTTTGTTTCGGTCACCGTGGCCGGTTTTTGTGTTTGGCAAAAGTTGACAAAATGTAAAACAAATGTCAAACCTATGGAATGTTGATGACATCTTGCCAAACAAATCGTCTTTTAGTATGCAAAAGTCACACTTTTGCAGTTTAATGTGCGGACACGTTATGGTTACATGTAGTTACTATATCTATGTATACTCTATCTCTCTCTTCGAATCCATAGTGAAGTCTGTCTTGCTGTTCGGCTGCGAGACGTGGAAGGAAACAAAGGGACTGACGAGCAAAGTACAAGTCTTCGTCAACAAAAGCCTGAGATCCATCCTGCGCATTTACTGGCCGAACACAATCAGCAACGAAGAGCTGTGGGCCCGATGCCAACAAACCCCCATTAAGCAAGAAATTGCTCAACGCAAGTGGAAGTGGATCGGGCATACGCTTCGGAGAGAAGAGGACAACTCAGCCAGAGTCGCCTTCACGTGGGAGCCTGGTGGAAGCAGACGACCAGGGCGACCAGCACACACGTGGCGGCGCACCGTCGACGCTGAGCTACGAGCAGCCGGGTTGAGTTGGTGCGAAATAGAACACCAGGCGCAGGACAGGGAGAGGTGGCGGCGTCTCACGAGGGCCCTCTGTACCATCGGGGTACCTTAGGACAACAACAACAACAACTATATCTATGACTAGAACCCTTAGACAATTTAATAGGGACTCGCCTTGCGGTAGCATTTCCCCTCTGCCACGGTATTAGATCAATTAATCTTGCGCATTTACACCCAATTATATACCTTATCACTAAACGAGACAGCCTATAATAGCGAAACAATAATTTTGAACTTAGAACGTTTGAAAATTAGAATCTAAACTTATGAGGAATAAAATCCAATGTTGCGGATTTCATGTAACCTCGCCCCCCGCAAAAATTGGCAGAAATGTTTCTTAGTAGAATGACACGCGTAACTCGTCCCTATTAAATTGTCTAAGCTAGAACCATTCTAAACAGAAATACAGAATAAAAATACTGTTTTAAATGTCATAAAAATTACTCGGTGACCCGAGTGTAGTAATAAAAAGAATGATGTCGAAATGTCTTATCGATAAGTTATATTTGACGTCCCTATAATTATTATAGGTCGGTAAATTACCGAGGCCTCTGTTATACCACACATAGATACGAGGTATTACCTAATTATAACAAAAAGTAATCTGACGTCATTAACATTAAGGTCAGATACTGGTGATAAACGTAATGACTTTAGACTTGCGAGGAAACAAATGAGGAAACCCAGATGTGAAGTTTTATGACGTCATTATCTAATCGTTGTTCTTTGAACTGTGACGTAATTCACACTAGGTACATATATCAAAATAAACTTAAGAACACAATCCCTTTCGGGGCGGTCAAATATATATACATAGAAATAGAAAATGTACATTAAGACTACTTGACTACTACTCGCCCCGCACTCGACTCGGTTGAACGCAGAGCTAGGAGGCTCATTGGCGACAGTAAGCTGGTGGAGACCAAGCTTCATAGCCTAGCCCACCGCCGCAGTGGCCTGCTTGTCGGTTTTCTACAGATTCTTCTTATCGTGTGGGCAGAGCCCTAGTGTCAGAGTTTTTTCAGACCGCCTTTCGGCCTCTGACGTGGTTTTTATGTAACGACTTACTACCACTAGAGATAGTAGCCGGGACCAACGGCTTAACGTGCCATCCGAAGCACGGAATTACTTTTCTTTTCAGACAATCAGGTGATTCAGCCTGCAATGTCCTAACCAACTGGGGAAAAACGCACAAAGTGACATATCACTAGGTGTCCCCCGTGGGAATCGAACCCACGACCTCCGTATCGAGAGCCAATGCTCTTAACCATTAGACCACGGAGGCAGTCTACAGATTGTACTTCGGTGAGTGTGCCCAAGAGCTTCATGAGCTCATCCCACCTTCCCCTTTCTACTATCGGACTTCCAGACGCACCGCGGGATATCACCCTTTCTTTGTTGACATCCCACATATCCGCACCAAGCGCCTTTCTGAATCTTTTATAATGCGCACAGCCAAGGAGTGGAATGCCTTACCTGCGTCAGTATTTCCGAGCGGTTACAACCCGAATTACGAGTGAATAGGCATCTTCTGGGTAAGCTCGCTACATCTTCGACCCCATCTTCGTCCTTAGGACTGGATTGAGGTCAAGAGCAACCCCATACTTAATATTAAAAAAAAGATATGTTTATTCCAAGAGCGCAAATGCGCGCTGCATACAAACGAAGTCTGGTGATATTTTCATTACTAACCAATCAAAGTCAATGAAATTTTTCAGAAACAATCTAGAACCTAATCTCTATGTTTGTATGAAGTTAGATTTTCGTTAAAATATACAGTTTTAATGCTAGGATTAATTTAAGATTTGTATGGAAATCTTTGAGGCACTGTAACTTTAAAACTATCATATTTTATCGAAAATCTGACTTCATACAAACATATTATAGTTTCTAGATGATTTCAGAAAAATTTCATTGACTTTAATTGGTTAGTATTGAGAATATCACCAGACTTCGTTGTATGGAGCGCGCTCCGAATTATATTCTCTTAAAATCCTAAAGTTTTTACAAATTCGATACGTTGACGCCTAAAAACTTGTTGTATTGTGGTTAAAAAATGTAAACCTTATTCATTCTCTTCAGCCAATGAGTTTTATGTCTTTGTTCTCAGCCGACAAATATTAAATAACGTAGAGTGTGTGTAGGACACAAGCACAAGCCTACTCTATCATCTTTGTATTTAAGTACAACAACAATATACGCGGTCATTTATTCGTCGAATCTGAACCGGATGTCTAATAAAATATTCATTTGATTTAATATTTTAAATGTCAACAGGCATCATAGTTAATAATCATAGAATAATCATAAATTCATAACATGCAATTATTTATTTAGAATAGTTTTTGTTTTGCTAAAACAACTGTTTTATTTTTCATAGATATCTAAGCTTCCTCTAACCCTTATTCGTGAGAGAAGACCTTGGCCCAGAAGTGGGATACTATAGGCTAAATCTTTCTTACTTGGTAACTAACATAACTTTACTTACTTATTTAGTAGGTAGAGGTTGGGTAGAGGTACTAATGGGTATTAGAAAAAGTAAATACTCCCGACATTTTAACTCTATTATATGAGGCGATATGAGTAGCCATTAAGTTATCAGTCGTAAGGTCAGATAGCGATATTGACCATGTATGTGTCCACCCATAGAGAATTCACCGTGTCCACCACACGTGCCCAATGCAAATTGATTAGATACACACTTACCTGTCGATTATTGTTGCGGTTGCTATTGTCGTTGTTGTTGAAGAAGTTGTTGTTGGACGATGATCCAGTGTTGCTCGGGACTACGAACGTCGGCCTTTCACCCGTGAAGTAGTCGTCTGGGTTCGGTTTACTGCAATTATTAATTAGGTGGTTAATTTTTGGATAGAGTGGAGGTTGGGACTTGGGAGGTACTCGAGCAATCGCAACGGTTTGCAGTAACGATATTTCTAGTGGAGACGATCTTCATATTTTGCGCCATAATTTATCAGATGCATTTTTGACATTTTCTACTGCTGAGTTCAACGTATGACTTTCAAATATCGCACTCCAGAAGCTAGCTAGTTGATTTGCTATTTGCTAATTTAATAAAAACTCGTTCAATTGGTTCCGGAGACGTTCCTACCTCAAGTTTATTTCTGCATTATTCGCACCATTGGTCCTACAAACTCTCAGATACACTCTTACAACTCTCAGTTCTCTTCTAAATAAAATTTCACATTTAGTAGGTAGGTTTAAAATATGGATTTGAACGGAAAGTTTATAATTTTTCCTAATTATTAAACACCTACAAAATTAAGTAGGTAGGTATTTACTAAACGACCTTTAATTGTTATTTGAATATGAGGGGTTCCCCGCAGGCTCTCAGACCCAAATCGTCATAAAGTTATATTTTTCGATTATAAACGAGTTTGTGTTCAAGGTTGTTGAGTTAGTGGGAGCAATGCCACATGGCTTTAAAAGCAGGTACACGTATTTTTCAAATCCGCAAATCATTATCATCAAATCAGCCGATATACGTCCACTGCTGGACATAGGCCTCCCACAAGGATCGCCACAATGACCGGTCCTGCGCTGACCTCATCCAATGGGAACCCGCCGTCACCAGGTCGTCTGTCCATCTTGTCTACCCACGCTGCATTTTCATCATCTCTAATCTATTATCTAAACTACAATACGAAAGTAAGTAGGTACCTAAGCATAGTCTATAGCAGGACTTCCCAACCAGTGGGTCGCGCCCCCCTTGGGGGTCGTATAGTGATATCGTAGGGGGGGCACAATGCGTTTGCATTTTGAAAAGAAAAATCCAGTTAACGACGTAAATTCCACTCATTAATTCATTTTATTATTTAATTCATTCATTCAGTTACTAATTCACCCATTTGTTTGTTGTTACTGACATGTTCAGGCCCAACAGGTCTCAGATAGCACCTTTCCATCCGCGTTTGTCGTTAAAATTTCGATAGAGGTATGCAAATATTACTTATTATACCAGGGGAGGCGTGACGCAAAAAAGGTTGGGAAACCCTGGTCTATAGGATCCCACTGCAGGGCAAAGGCCTCTCACGAACTGGTGAGAAGGAAAAGTTGGTGGGTCGTGGTGGGAGATGGCTTGAAAATACTCTAACAGCAAGTTTACCACTAACTTGCCTCTACCAAGATATTCAGAAATGTCATTCATAGATAAAAAGTTCGTTTTTTAAATTCTGGCTCGGAACAAAGGCGCTGTCCTATTGCCATTGCTCGCGCGATCATGCGTTCGTCCGACGAAAATCATTGTGCCACTGTGCGTTTAAACATACTTATATCTGCGGAATATCCTATAGAAGGTCGTGCTATCATGAGATGCGATCGAATTGTTCTATTCTTATTCAGATATAAGTATGTTTAAACGCACAGTGGCACAATGATTTTCGTCGGACGCACGCATTGATCGCGCGAGCGATGGCAATAGGACAGCGCCTAACAATCTAAGATGTAGGTAGTGCACTCATCCACAAAATGTCTATTCCATGAAAAGATACAGATTGTACCTATAAACCACCCGCTTGGGAAATCCAACGGTGACCGCAAAATCCACAACTTTGAGGCTCGTATAATGAAAGACATGCTAATACCTGTCATCAAAGTCATCATCGTATCTTCTCCTCTCCGTTGTAGTCCTGACAGGGTTGGCAGGCGTGACCTGGTAGACGTTCGGTCTCTCAGGCCTGGCAGTGGGCCTGCTGTCAGTCTGGACACCGACGTTCTGAGCAGGAATCTGCCCACCACCTCTGTTAACAAAGCGTGTGTCGGATAGGCTGTGCGTGTTATCAATTTGGTACTAGAAGATCATAGATCAGTAAGTAGAAGATATAAGAAGATTAGAGTACCTATGGAAATTAGCGAGGATTTGTTTTGTATACATATACTGGACAGTACTTATAGTTATAGGTGGTTATAGTGAATTAAATAATCTAGGTACCTACTGGGTATTTAAATAAAGTGATCGGAATCAAATAACATTTAATACAACGTGTTAATGAATTAACGCGAAACTAGAAAGTAGTTTGTTTAGAATTGAGAGCAGAATCGAATTATCATGGTTTCAACATAGGTAATTTTTTTCAGAATAATTTGTTTGCAAAATTTAAAATTTTCTGAACCCGATGTCAACCCACCGCACGGGCACACTCACCCTACTAACTACTAAAACAAGATTATAAAAATGTATCCATGAGTACGTTAGCGCTTTCTTTCAGTGCTGAAATGATAACAAATCATTTTTACCTCAAAACTAAAAATGCGAATAACTTTAAATTTTAACTATCAAAATAATTAAATTATTGTTTCAATCTTATTATTTTGTTATAAATCAGTTGGGGTGTATGAGGTTTTGCGCTAATTCATTAACACGTTGTATATCATTGACTTTTTTAGTAGTTATGCAAGAAATATTTATCAAGAGTAGGTAAATTGATAAGAAATGTTGATTCAAAATTGAATGATTGAAAATTAATGTTGATTCCAGAACTTCCAGACGTAATAATACGTAGTTTTTACGTACTGTGCAATTTAATACTAATGTTTTAACGATCTCATAACAAGGTAACATTTTAGTTCATAAAATAAATTACAACATCATAATAGGAACAGATTTTCGTCGTATCCTTAGTTCCTAGAAGATGTTGTGCCTTAACAAAAATATTAGATTTTTCTGGATCTCTTAAGTGTGGTGGTAAATACAGACAGTGAGTCAACAAAAACGGTTGTGTTGTTCTGGACTAAATGATTTCTCTCTATTTTTGCGACGGTTAAAATGATTCAGTGTCTAAGTGAAGCGATATAGCGTGAAGTTAGCATAAACATACTTACATGCTATAGGGATTGGCGTTACTCTGATCAATAGGCGGATTAGGTGTCGGTACATACACGGGACCTTCGCCAGAAGGTCTTCCTTGAACCGGTTTTGTCTGCGGCCTATCCTCAGGCCTTATAGTTGGTCTATCCTGTGTTCTATCTGGTCTTTCTTCTGGTCTACTCTGTGGCCTTGTTGATGGTCTATTAGCTGTGGAATCTGGTCTGGAGACTGGTCTCGCTGTAGTCTCTACTCTGTTTGGTCTATTGTCGTTTTCTGGGCGGTCTACTGCAGGCAGAGGATTGTTTGCGTTACAGATCTCACGGCCGTTGAGTCTTATGGTTTGGAGTCTAGGGGTTTTGTTTAGAGGATTGAACTGGACGAAGAAACGGACCGCTGTAGCAGGTCCAGGGTGGATTTGCATCTTTGTGTTTTCGATTTTGAAGTCGATATTGTCGACTGTCGTTACATCTCCTATCCAGTTCTGGAATTGAAGAAAGTGGATTAGTACTAGGTTTAAAGATATTGGGGCAAGGACTTTTGGGATTAATCAGGACATAATATTGGGTTTTAAGGCGGCGGAAACCCATTGGTTGAGGTCAGCACAGGACTGGTCGTTGTGGCGATCCTTGGGGGAGGCTAATGTCCAAAAGTGGATGTCTGTCGACTGAGTCAATGATGATGATTGGGTTTTATAACTTTGCGTTAGGAAATTTATTAAAATGTTTCTATCTTAGTAGGATAAAGGAAGAATTTCAGTGAAACTAATTAACTTAATAAGTTAGGTTAGTGATGATTTTAATCATAGTTGTGACATCTTTCTTAACCTACTTACGGACGGAACGGTCCGGTACACGTCGACCTAGTAGGACCTTTTCAGGCATACCGTTAATTCAAGCCCCACTTTGTTTTTGGGCAATGTATATCCCTCGATACCCCCCTACCTGTATAGAAGACGAATTATTCTTCTACCTGCACGTTCACACAAGAGGCGTTTCTTCAATAAGCCTTAACATTTGAGGAGCACTTACCCCAAGTATATCAGCTTTACTATCGAGCACAACATTCAGCCACAGGGAATGCAGTGTGCTGTCCGTGGATAAGTTGACGACTCCATACCATCTCCCTGGCTCATTCCCTGATGGCTCATAACTGAAGACGTTGGGGCATGGTGACAATGGCGTACTCTGCTGGTGGCTTGGGGCAGCTAGCGCTATGATCAGGATTGAGCTTATTGCTCTGAGCTGAAAGGTTTAAAGTTCTTTGAAAAAGTTCCAATAGTTAAACTGGAAATTGCTTTTTTCTTGAATGTAAACTAATTCATCTATAGGTATAGTCCTATGGTTTGATAGTGTTGTGGCAAGTTGGAGACTGGTAGGTATTTCAGAATTTTTTTAAGATCTCTAAGCGTGAGACGTATTCTTTATTCCTCCAATATACAGGGTCGAACTTAATATGTTGAAAGTTTTTTAAGAGGATGATCAGACCATCATACTAAAACAATTTGTCTACGGGACCAACATCGAAATCACGAGAAAAAAATCTGCTGTCAAATACATATACGAGTAGGACTGCGGTTTTGTATCGAAAAGCTGTTTGGATGGAGAAAGTTGTTCAGTTTAATGGTCTGACCGTTAGTATTTAGGAAGGACCCTATACAGGGTGTACAATAAAATGGGACAGCTACTTAAAGGGGTGCTTCAGACCATCAAACTGAACAACTTTCTCCAGGGCCGGATTAAGCCATGCAGAGGCCCCTAGGCAATGCAAGTCTCGGGGCCCCCCTGCCCATGGGCGTAACAATGATTCTTTTACAGTGTGGTCCAGATTAGGTGTCGCAATAAAACAGCACATATCTACTAAAATGACGGATGTTGCAATACGATCCACACCAGTGTAGTCTGTGCAGTGTTCCATAACAAAATTGGGAAAACGGAACACTTATTGAATCACCTCGATGTCTGTCCGTCCATCTGTCAGTAACACTCTTAAACTCGTTTATCTTGGATACAAAGAGATTTTTATATAATAGTTATATAAAATTCTTATATTATAAGAAGCTGAAACTTCGTTTTTTATATCAATTAAGGGCTCAATTAGAAGAGTGCAGTCAAAAAAAGATTTACTATTATAATTGAGCTTGGAGTCAACGTTATGAAAATGAAAAAAAAATTTTTTTAAATCTTTCTTAATTTTTTATTCAATTCAACAACAAACAAAAACGATTTTTTTTTCTCACAAGCCGCGGGGCCCCTTGGCTGTGGTGGGCCCGTAGGCACGTGCCTACTTTGCCTATATGGTTAATCCGGCACTGACTTTCTCTACGGGACCAATATCGAAAGCGCAAAAAAAAAATCTGCTGTCCCATACATTTCAGTCGAGTTACGTTTGCAGTTTTGCAGTTTGATGGTCTGAAGCACCCCTTTGAGTAGCTGTCCCATTTTATTGTACACCCTGTATATTTCTATTACCTAATATTTTCAACAGACACGCAAAATTTAGTTTTATTATTTACAGGGTGTTAGGGTAAACAGTTGCATTACTTTAAGGGGTGATACCCATGATTCTGAACAACTTTCCCTAAGAAACCAATAGGAAATTCGCAAAAAAATTCGACTTTCCATACTAAATGCAATCAACTGACCGAACGTTTTGTATGAAAAGTCCATTTTTTTTTTGCTAATTTGCTATATGTTTCTCAGGGAAAGTTGTTCAGTATCATGGGTACAATCACCCCTTAAAATAAAAAGTAAAAGGGGTGCTGAGTCACTTCCTCCGCGAGTGCCCAGCTGCTTCTGGTCTCTTCGGATGAGACTGGAGAGATCATCAGTGGATATGGGCCAGTGCACTCTGGGCGTTTATCAGTGATTTCTCCTTGTGTATCACTGGCTTACAGAGGGGGGATGGTGTTTCTCGGCGTGTCCTTCTAATTAGAAGAGTGAACATTGGAGGAACTATTTTTCGGAAAATATCACCAGCGATTGACAAGAAAAAACGTTTTTTTTCTCAACCGGACATCGACAAAACGAAGAAGCACTCGGACAATTAGAGCATGGAAGTGCCCCTTATTACACTGCCAGGGTCTAGTGAATTTTCATTAACAAAGGCTCTGAATATACCTAGCTGTTATATTGAAACTTTTGCCTTTTATAAGGCGGCTGTCACTTTTAATTTAAGCTAGAATTCATATTATATTTCATTTTAGCCCTGTCAGACAATATTAAAAGATGATTGTCACTCACGTATGAAACAGATCTGTGACAGTTCAATTGAAAGATACCTCGCCTCCCTATTTTGATGTCTTGGGTTTTGTTCGATTCTTTAGTTTTTCAAGTAGCAATTTCTCATAACATGCTTAGAAAGGAAAATATATTGTACATGATTTAATTTCGAGGTGTTTAAACACATCCTGTGATTTGTTGTCGAATCAGCTGTTAATTTGTGAGTGCATTTTGCATAAAAATAATCGCAATTAGTATCTTGAAAAGGCTTTTTGGCCAATGACGTTTTACAAATAGACGCGTCATACGCTAACATCACTGCACTTTAAAATGGCGCGATAAAGTGACGTGTAGCCCGTACACTAGACGGCGGGCACAGATTACCCCCAATAGATACCGCATACAGGGCCGCCGATGCTTGCCACACATCTATGATTTTTCACTGATATAAGCAACGCGAGTGAGCGAGCTAGAAGTAGTGCGACCTTGAGATGGCCAATCACGTTGCATTATTTCGTGCCCCGCTACCCGCACCTACCGCCAAAAATGGTGACTTCGGGCGTGAACAAAATGTTCATCATGCGGCATCTATTGGGAGTAATCTGTGACGGCGGGTAACTATGTAAAAGCCGGGCAATTACCTTACTTTTTTGTTGCCATTTTGGAGCGCGGGCAACGTATCTACTTATAAAAACATCTTAGTTTTTAATTCGTAAATAATTTGTATCCAAAGAAACCGTTAACTGGTTTTCAAAAAACTTATTTTATGACGATTGACGTAAACAAGAAAACGAGAATTGTTTAGTTCGATAGTATAGAATCACTATAATTACAAATTATTGATTTATTATACAACTTATATCCATACTTACTTGAATTGTATGTTTCTGCGTTATAATATATTATGTACCTACATCTCGTCTGACGAGAGCTGGCAAATGTACAGTTTTCGCATTGTCGTGTTTGTATACGTACTAACTTATGGAGTGCAATTTTCTAAGCTAAATATCGGCGAGCTGTCAATTCGGCATGCGTTGTGTCAAACTTCGACGATCTGAAGGATGCAATTGTACTCCTGATACTAAATAGAATGGATCTTTGCATTTCAGATACTTTTGTATTGTTTAATTTAAATAATTTATTGACGTAAAATAGTCTGATTTTGCATCTAGGTACACAAATAATTTTGTTTTGATGATTTTCATTGCAGGCAATTAATGTGTGCTACAAAATTGAGAACAAGTCTTCGTCTGGAATTTATATATTCCTTTGTCTGCGTTTTTAGGATGCAGCTTGTATAGCTATCCATTTTCCCGACAGCAGCGGTTTAGTCGTGAAAAGGCAAGTAACAAACTTATGATGCAGAGGCAAGTATCACTCCAGATTTGTTGTGCGGTCTATAGACAGATTTATCTAAAAATATCGCACTTATATCGTATGAGGAAAATACATAAACAAATACTTATAATTATCGTGCATGTAGACAAGTCTATCGCGCGTGAATCTAATTGAATCTAATTGTGATAATAACAAACATAGATGTGGAGCTTCGATGCGCACGCCTCATGCAGGCTTTAGACACTTTAGACCACAAGATGTGACCCGAGTAATATTTACATAGAGAAATTACACGCTCCCCCTAATATTTACCTCACAGAGACAACGTTTTAAACGATAGGTACACTACTACCTACCGTGCGACGTGTGTGTTGTGACCATTATTTACTGACGAGTTCACCTAAACGTCCCGTGGACAGCATGAAAGATAAAATACTTCATATAGCTACCAATTACCAAATGCAATTTGCATACCTACTACTCATCCGTATGTAGGCTATATGTAGGTATCTACGGTTGTCAAACTTGGGCTTTGACGAATATAAGGATAACATGGACAGACTTGCAATCTGTCAACGACCGATGGAAAGCAATCTAATAGACTATTTTTTGAAATACAGGTGGGGACAGCAATTTCTCGTATTTAATTGAAAATTTTGTTAAACAAAGTTTTTATAAATAATTTGAAAATTATATTTTTAGACTCGTATTTTTATAAGCTTTCAATTGATACGCCACACCATAGGGATGAAATTTTTTTTTTTTAATTTGCCATTACTACCTCCCCAAATTGCCCCCCCATTATAAAAATTTAGCTTTTTTTACTTCAATTATGATATTGGACCAGCAATTGCTATATCTGTACCGAGTTTCAACTTCCTATGTCTTATGGTCTCTGAAAAAAATGCGTGTGAGAGACGGACGGACAGACACCGAGCTGATTCCATAAGTGTTCCTTTTTGCCAATTTTGGTACGGAACACTAACAGAAAAAATTAAGGCATTTTTTAAAAAAACTTCCTCATCTCTAGAACTTCGGGTTCAAAGGAGAAATTACTAGTAAAATAGACAAATCATCCAAAAAGCAGAAGCAAAACGCAACCATGACAGCTATAGTAGTTTTTGGACGTTACGGAAAGTATTTGGTTTTATTGAACTGATAGTGTGTGTGATTTCGTTTGATTCCATTATTATAATATTGTACGGTTATCGTGAATTTTCATTAAAACTAACACAATGAATGCGTAGAAGATTGAGTGGGCTATCTAATAAGAAAGATTATGAGTTTCACACACTTGATACAAAAGGTATCATAAGGAAAAATACCTTTCCCCCAACTTCTACAGATTACAACTAATTTCCTTTTTTGTTAGTTTTGTTTCACTCTACACGTATTACTAAGTTTCATTCATGTATGGGACCTATTATGTTTGGGTCTCACATTATATGGCCTTCCGCCAAACTTCTTTGTTTGCTCTAGTGTAATTATCCAGGGAGGAAACAGGGGAATACGTTTGTATGGACAAAACTGTATCTCGTCTATCCTCTTGAGAAGGACTCTGCAATGCAATTCACTAAGCGCAAACATCGTCACAACCATAGAGGACGTCGTAACTCGTGCGCACGAGTTACGCCGTCCTCTATGGTCACAACATTAAATTCGTCGTTGAAACATCAGCGAGCTGTCAATTCGGTATGAATCGCTAAGGTTATATCATGTGTCAAACTTGTATGAAAACCAAAGAGAATATAATCACTACGTTTTAACTTCGACGTTCTGAAGGATGCAAGAAGCTGGCAAGAAGAAGCTCACATTTGTGAGCTCATCGATGTTTTTGACAATGATGTGAAGTTTCGAGAATTGCACACCTGTTTAAATAAATATTATGCTATAGATAGGAGCTCCAGAATGTGCAAACGCTTGAGTTTGGTTTAACTTAGGCCGAGGTACACTTGAGCGAGTTGGGTCTGAGTTAGGGTCGAAAACGTGTGGATTTTGAAATACGGGACGAACTCAAAGCTCAAGTTTAGTTTCTCTCTCTCAAACTTAGAGTAAGCATGAGGCATGGCAGTCTTGACCATTGTACATTTTCACCATAGAGAAAATAACGCGCTCCCCTGATTTTCACCTTGTTACTTTATTTCCTTGTATACTAATGTGTTCTTTCTTTGATAAGCTATATATACTATGTCGTTTGTGATCAAAAACGTCTATGTTTCGGAAAGATAGGTACGGTAGGACGTTTTTGATCACTGATATTTTTTTCAACGCGTTCGTAGCTTCGACTGTCAATCTTGACGTGTGAGTCGATTGGTATCAAAAACGGCAATGTTTCGGAAACAGCCGTTTTTGATATCAATTGGTACGTCAAGATTGACATTCGACGCGTTGAAAAAAATATCAGTGAACTCTTGAGTGTGTGTCGGTTTACACGCACACAGATTGTATGACGCCTTACGCACACCAACCTAAGAAAGTTGGCCACTTTTGTTTTATATGGTAGAAGCGTGAGGCTCTATCTAGACTAGACATAAGGTCCTTCTTAATATGCTGACACTTTTTTAAGAGGATGATCAGACTATCAAACTGTACAGCTTTCTCTACGGGACCAACATCGAAAACGCGAAAGTAAAATTAACTCTTTCATACAAAATATCTGCAAACCTACTCGAGCCAAATGTATGGGACAGCTGATTTTTATTTCACGATTTCGATGTTGGTCCAATAGAGAAAGTTGTTCAGTTTGATGGTCTGATCATCCCTTTAAAAAAGTGCCAACATATTAAGAAGTATAAGATACTTTATCTTAGTGATCTTCATTACTTTTAAAGTTAATGTGTAAGTAAACTAAAAACCGTCAGCTAAGAAGGCCCCTATAAATTATATGTATTAGAGAGCGTCGTCATCATCATCATCTCAGCCGATGGACGTGCACTGCTGGACATAGGCCTCCCCCAAGGATCGCCCTAACGACCGGTCCTGCGCTGCCCTCATCCAACGTTTTCCCGCCGCCTTCACCAGGTCGTCGGTCCACCTACCCACGCAGCGCTTTCCGGTACGCGGTCGCCACTCGAGAACTTTTCGGCCCCATCGGCCATCGGTTCTGCGAGCAATGTGCCCCTCGCACTGCCACTTTAGTTTAGCAATTCTTTGGGCTATGTCAGCTACTCTGGTTCTTCTGCGGATCTCTCCATTTCTGATTCGATCTCGCAGGGAAACTCCGAGCATAGCCCTCTCCGTCGTAGCGTCGTTGTATGAGAACAATATTGTATTGGATTATTTGTAACATAATAGTATCATGTGAAGTTTTAAATCAGTTATCTAGCGTCTGCTCGCGCAAGGTTACCTATAAACATGTTCGTCATTCATTATGTTATGTCATACTAAACGGTATCTACGTAGGTCTAGTTGTGTTTTGCATTTATTTTCTTATAGGATAGGTACAAGTTGGTTTTTTCCGCGTTTTCTTCGGGACTTAAACGTCGTCATTATCCCCGTCGCTAAATATTTTCACCTTATATATTTCACAGTTTTGTAAAGCTTCTGGGCCTTTATAACAGCGCTATAAAGTGTTATACATTTTTATTTAAACAAGATGAAATATTTAGTGAGGGTAATGACGGGCGTTTAGACGCCCGGAATACGCTGAAATGAAAGCAATTTTTAGCTAACTGCTTTAGCACAGAGTAGGTATATATACCTACCATTAGAGGAACTGACAGCTGAGAGAGCGAGATATACCTAGCGGCGCCACTGCATAATAGAAAGAGATACGTGACGCGAGGCAATAGAACCGTTTTTGGGAACTTGTCGGCACAATCGACTGGGTAAATATTTGTGCTCTGTGAATAATTAGTGAATCTGAAGTGCAGTCGTAGATTATTTTGTGAAATATACTAACACTATTTCATTAAATTACCTACAATTTCACGTTAGATTCACAATTATACACAGAACTCGAAGTTTTAGGGTGCCGATAAGTGCCGACAAATGCACAAAAAACGGTTTCATTCGACAACTCATGTCAGTTACTCTATTCCGACAGGTATAATAACTTTATGATACCTACTATAATTACTACAAGCTTTAGTAAACTGAATTGTAGTGACTACCGAACTTAATATACATACCTAAAATATTAGAACAGTTTTTACTATTTAGGCACTTATAACTAGACTTTGGTTTAGTTCGGCCGTCACAAATATATGTTTTTTCGTATATTCCTGGAATTTTAATCAATATCCATCCCAGCACCGACTCTCGTTATGATTGTAGCTAGATAAATACAATTTTAAGTCTAACAAGTTGTAACCTTAGCTGGTTTACAACTTATTTTACTCAAAAAATGGTCCAGCAGTTTTGCATGCTGTTCGAACAAAAAAAATTAATGGCAAAAAAGAATATAATTGGTAACTTGGAGTCATTAATATTTAAACTAAAACACCATATTTACCACCACTTTCTATGTAAATATCTTCACTGTAATATAGTGTAGAAGTAGGTAGGTAAGTACTACCACAGAGTACTATAATTACGACTTATACATAAGTATAGGTAGATTGTGTTTTAAATGTGTTACACATTTTAGGGGTGCTTCAGACCTGGAGTGCGATTTTTAGGGTTCCGTACCCAAAGGGTAAAAACGGGACCCTATTACTAAGCCTACGTTGTCCGTCCGTCCGTCCGTCCGTCCGTCCGTCCGTCCGTCCGTCTGTCCGTCCGTCCGTCCGTCTGTCCTACCTATTTAGGGCTGTAACTTATGAACCGTAATAGCTAGACAGTTGAAATTTTCTCAAATTATGGGTTATTATTATTACGGCGGATTTGTTAACAAATAATAAAAATATCAAAAAGTTAAAAATTAAGGGGGGTTCTCAACAAGAAACTAGTTTTTATCAACGTTCTTTCTTCGCGCTCTATCGTTAAAACGGTAATACCAGTGGCGGACTAAGCCCGTCGGAGGCCCGGGGCGGCAAAACTATATGAGGCCCCCCGGTCTTTCCAGAAATTAATATCTACAATTCTTTCGAGCCATGGCAAAAACTTGTAGGTAGCATGTATTTTGTCCCAGGGATATCCAGGTCCTACAATATGGAGCGAGCGAAGCGAGCCCGAGATTCGTACAATGTAAAATCTAGAGCGAGCAAAGTAAAATCGAGATTTTAAAGCAATATGAAAATAAATCGGACAGAAAACCTAGAGCGAGCGAAGCGAGCTCGAGATTTCACTGAATTCTGGAGCGAGCGAAGCTAAGTGAGTTCGAGATTTTACTGCAATATAATGAGATCAGTGGAATAAGATTTAAATCCTGGAGTGAGCGTAGCGAGCTAGAGTTTTTTTACGACCTAAAATCTGGAACGAATAAAGTAAGCTCAAGATTTAACTATACTATGAAAAGAAAAAGACATACCATCCAAAACCTAGAGCGAGCGAAGCGAGCTCGAGATTTCACTGAATTCTGGAGCAAGCGAAGCGAGCTCGAGATTTTTCTACATTATAACTCGATTTTTTCTGCTCATGCCGAAATCGAGGCGATTGATGTAAACAAATAGCTGAAATGAGCTTATGCTTATAATAACTCTATTGTAGAGCTCATCTTAAATAGAGTAAGTAGTATATTAGTGTATAAAATAAAACCGGAGCGAACGAATAGAGTTCTATAATTAAATTATGACTGGGCTGTAGCAAGAACTCTGTCTTAAAGTACAGAACGCTCAAAAAAGTCAAGCGAGCGAAGCAAGCTCAAATTTTCGAAATACATTCTGATCCCAACCACATTGACTTTTCAAGAAGCGAGCTCATAATTATGCTTACTGCATAACAACTTGAAAAAGATTGAGCGAGTGAGCGAGCTCGCAAATTCGCAATATTTTGGACTCTATTTCCTTCTTTGACTTTCAATGACTAACGTACGAGGCCTCCAACTTCAAACTGCAGTCCCAGTACCGGAGGCCCGGGCCTCCTGAGCGAGCGAAGCGAACTCAAAATTATGCTAACTGCATAACAACTTGAAAAAGATTGAGTGAGCTAAACGAGCTCGCAAATTCGCAATATTTTTGACTCTATTTCTTTCTTTGACTTTCAATGACTAACGTACGGGGCCTCCAACTTCAAACTGCAGTCCCAGAACGTTCTGGGACTGCAGTTTGAAGTTGGAGGCCCCGTACGTAAAGCTTGTACGAGCCCGGGCCTCTAACTCCAAACTGTCTTTACTTACTATACAAACGTCATTATTTTGGATTTGATTAAAAAGGGATTCTCTTCTAGAGATTCGGAGGCCCCCCAGGACTGGGGGCCCGGGGCGGACCGCCCCTCCGCCCCCCCCCCCTTAGTCCGCCAGTGGGTAATACATACAAGCGTCAAACTTAGTGTGATTATACAGGGTGTACAATAAAATGGGACAGCTACTCGAAGGGGTGCTTCAGACCATCAAACTGAACAACTTTCCCTATGGGACCAATATCGAAATCGCGAAAAAAAAATCCGCTCTCCCATACAAAACTGCAAACATAACTCGACTGAAATGTATGGGACAGCAGATTTTTTTTTCGCGATTTCGATATTGGTCCCATAGAGAACGTTGTTCGGTTTGATGGTCTGAAGCACCCCTTTAAGTAGCTGTCCTATTTTATTGTACACCCTGTAGAGCAAACTCTACAGAATAACAACAAATACTAAAAACCGGCCAAGTGTGAGTCGGTCTTGCGCTAAAGGTCCCGGACAAAAAAGTTTTTTTCTCTAAGTTAATAATGTTGTGTTCTGTGGTGGTGTGGTACGGAACCCTCGGTGCGCGAGTAGCCCAACTCGCACTTGAAAGTCAAATCATCAGTAGAAAGCTATTCGTATCTCCATAGTAATTTTGACATTTAAAACTGCTGAACTCAGCGAATGAGATTCAAAAATCGCACTCCTGTATGTGAAAAGTCAATGAAAAGTCAGAAAATATGTAGATATTTTATTGCAAAGCATTTATTTCTCGATTAAGTAGCTCTATAATGAAGTATTCCATGATGAACCGGAAAATATTATAATCCAGGAAAATAAAAATAAAACGAAGAAAAGCAACAAAGGGAGATGGTCAGATGAAATAAAAGTGAAAGAGCACTTGAAATAATGGAGATACGTAGATAAGAGAGTTCTTAAAACATGATGAATATTGAAGATTAAACCGGAAACATTTCCTTTGTTTCTTTAACAGAGAATTATAAAAGCTGGCGATGACATACAATGGTTCGGGTTTCTCATAATTACAGGTTGTAAATACAGAGTGAAACGTAACCCCCCTTCAAGGGTGCATTCAGACAATTATTATTCGTATGGCATGTTTCATTCCTGCGGGTTTTACAAATTTATATCGATGGTTTTGAGCCATAGTTTGGCTCTCGGGGTTAGTTTGTTCAACTCCCGGATTCCACAGTCGAATCTTCTGCCGGGGCACTCGTTTTTTACAATGTGCTCGACAGTCTGTTCCGGACATTCGCACTCGGGTGAGTCTTTTATACCCCACTTGTGAAGATGGTATAGTTACACCGAGCGACTCCAGTTCTGATTCTGTTTAGGCCAGCCCAAGATTTTCGGTCCAGTTCAAAACCAGGAAGCCGCTTTGTGGGATCTGAGACCAGATCTGTGCCTGCCTGCGTTTCTAACAATGAAACCAAACAACTTTCCCCAAGGACCTTGGGTCGAAAAACGAAAGAAAATTTGGACCTCCCATAGAAAATAGCGTTTTTTACCCGTGTTACTACTAAGTCTTACTTACCAGTAGTAAGACGGGAAATTCATTTAACCGTGTTTCTACCGCCTCGGCCGGTAGTACTACCGGCAAATATTTTTTTACTATAGTACTACTCTAGAAACCAAAAATAAAAGATAGCATTAAAATATAATATTAAGTAGTAAAAATATACCTAGTTTAAAAAAAAAAAAGGTTAAAAAATATTAATATTATTATACAGGGTGTCCCAAAAATCAACGTCAAGCCGCAAATAAGAGATAGGTGAGTTTATAACTCTTCAGGGAAAAAAATACAAAAAAATTCCAAGTTTGATAGTTTTCGAGATTTTGAAATTTTTTTTAACATTGGAAAAATCGCCACCCTGCGCTCAACTTTTACATGTACTTAGCTACTACGATCCGCACTTTTGTATGGGAGGACCAACATTTTTGTCTGTCTGAAGTCACCCTTGCAGAGAGGGTCTCTCGTTACGTTTCACCATGTATAAATTAGTTATAAATGCGTTCCTATGGTACTTCGTGCTTCAGACCTCGAAATTGCAGCATGCAGGTTTCTCAGGTCTTATTTTTTGGGATTTCAGGTTTGCTCCCACAGTAAAAGTTGTTCAGTTTTATCACCTGAACCATCCCTGAAAATTTAGCTTATGACTTTATTATCCCAGTAGGTTACTATCTGTTAAAGTGATCCATTCCTATACAGGGTGTAACAAAACACCCTAGTAATACTTAAGAGGGTTCTTCAGACCATCAAACTGAACAACTTTCACTATAGAGCCAACATCGAAATCGAGAAAAAAAAATCCGAACTTTCATACAAAACTGCAGTACCGTTTCGGGATAGCAGGTTTTTTTATTTTTTCTCGACGTGGGCTCCGTAGTGAAAGTTGCTCAGATTGATGGTCTGAAGCACCCCCTGAAGTATTACTAGGGTGTTTTGTTACACCCTGTATGTTGTTTGTCTAATAAAGATCTCAAAAAAACGCGTACTAATTTATATTTAATCAACAAACAGTATGATGATTGATGCGACTAAGAAAACAAGAGTGATTACGACGCTACGTGATGGAAAAATCGCAGAGAAATAATGAAATTCTAATGTTGCTTGCCTACTCGATTGTAATGTAACCGACAAGATATAGTTAAGTTGTTTTCTATCCATTGATATCATATTGCATCAAATACAAATTCCATTCGATTCGATTCCGTTAGATATTTTCATTGCTTTAAAAATCTAAACTATTATAAAACTGTATCAGAAATGTGTCTGTACAATAATTGAAGATATTAACAAAAAAAAAGTTACGATCTGGTTTTTAGGTGTCCCTGATTCCAAATCCCCAATTTTTGGATTTCTTGTCTGTCTGTTTGTTTGTTTGTTTTCAGTAGTTTTTGATGAAACTTTTTTGTTTGTTTCTGACTTAAAATCTGGTATATAATTTATGCGAACGAAGTCGCGGGTAAAAGCTCGTAATTGATAAAGTCGATTCACCGTAAGCCTTCTGTACCTAATATTTTCAGTGACTATCCGAAAACGAAATTGATTTGATTATAAAATTATTTAAAATGCGAAAATGTGTCATAATTTTTTTTAAATGCTCCTGGCGGCTCTATACAGGATGTAACAAAACCCCTAATACTTAAGGGGGTGCTTCAGACTATCAATCTAAACAACTTTCACTATGGAGCCAACGCCGAGAATAAATAAAAAGAATCTGCCGTCCCATATATTTGACCTACTGTCCAATACAAGTGGCGACGGGCTCACTCCCCGTCACACTGGACAGAGTTTCGGTACTAGATACTAGTGAAACGTGGATGTTCTGAAGTTTCAGAATATCTCTGACTACCCCTTCGGGGAATATAGTCGTGAGCATATGGTATGCTATGCTATGCTATGCCATACATTTGAGTCGAGACGGTACGCAGAAGAGCTGATTTATTTTTTCGCGATTTCGATGTTGGCTTCATAGTGAAAGTTGTTCAGTTGTTGATGGTCTGAAGCACCCCCTTAAGTAATCTAGGGTGTTTTGTTACACCCTGTAGAGGGGTGGCAAATTCGGAAAAAATATAGATTGATTTTGCTCTGTATAACCAATTCGTAGAGCGGAGAAAAGTCTAGCTCGCTTCGCTTGTTCTAAGTTTCTGTTATAATTATAACTTATAAGTAATAATTACTGTACCTTTGCTTCACTCTGATCCATAGCTTTTACTTATAATAGGTTACTTTGAACATGTTTTGTACGTAAAAAGATTCAACCGATTCATAGTGAGTAAACTGCCTCCGTGGTCTAGTGGTTAAGAGCATTGGCTCTCGATACGGAGGTCGTGGGTTCGATTTCCACGGGGGACACCTAGTATGTGTTTTTCCCCAGTTGGTAATCAGGTAATTCAAATCAGGTAATTCCTTAATTCCAGGCAATGTCCTAACATTGCAGGCTGAATTACCTGATTGTCCGAAAAGAAAAATGATTCCGTGCTTCGGATGGCACGTTAAGCCGTAGGTCCCGGCTGCTATCTCTGGTGGTAGTAGTCGTTACATAAAAACCACGTCAGAGGCCGTAAGGCGTTCTGAAAAAACTCTGACACCAGGGCTCTGCCCACACGATAAGAAGAAGAATAGTGAGTAGGTATATTTTTTACCTTTACCTGCCAAATTATTAGTAGGTATTGTTATTTTAATTGAAAGCCGTTCCTCTAATTAGGATTAGTTAATTATAACTGTTCTGCACGCACCCAGGTGGTAAGCCAGAACAAATAAACGCACCCATCATCCACTACAGAGTTGCGTTTGTGAGTACACTGTACAAGCACTAATTAATTAGGGAAGTGCCTTTAGAAACTTTGTTTACCCCTTTTCATGTACTGCGATGTTTGCAATTGTGTCGCTTAGTTGTGGTTTAATTGTTAATAATTTTTTTTATTAAGTAAAAGGGCACTAGCCGGTAAACTAAGCAGTTTTAAAAATTATCTGAACTGTGTTAGCACGCGGACTTTTTTTTTAATGATAGAGTAAAAAATTATTCATTAAGAGACAAGTTTTGCCTCCCGAATTATTGTTTAAACTTATTGCGATAATAGACTGTGTACTTAGGACTAATTTGAAACTAAAATAATAATGATTGAGGCTCTAACTTGTATTGTTATGGATCTCAGTCAAACCTCACGCATTCCCGTAATAAACAAAAAAAAAAAAAAACGATTTTATGCTAATAACATAAAAAATATGACACCTGTCATAATAATATAATGTGGTTTGAAATTATCATAAAGGTGCCCTCAATCAGATCAGAAAATATCCACATCGTTCTACCAAACACCTTGTAGGTAGGTACCTATAAACAGAATCAAGGGACCACTTGCTACTTGACGTAAAAAAAATATGTCAAAGGCGACCTCTCCGCGACCTACATTTAAAAATATTAAAGTACTTTTTAAATGATTTAAGAAGCACTCTAAAGAGGATATAATTCGGAGTGCGCTCCATACAAATGAAATTAAGGTGGTTTCAGTCCATACAAACGTTTGACGCACAATACGCGTAGACGGAATTAATAAAAGTAATATTTTATATATGGAAAAATAGTTTGAATTGTATGGAAAACTTTGAGCCACGATAACTTTGAAACTATATATTTTAACGGAAATCTGACAACTTCCTTTGTATGGAGCGCGGTCCGAATTATTTAACTTTTTTTAGTCATAATAATTTTTCTTTCAAAAAGTATGCAAGCTTAACAGGTAGGTAAACAAAAGAGACGAGGTCCAAAGAGTCTCTAAGTGTAAATAAAAAAAGGAGCAGATAAAATAATACTGCCCATTTGACTTCGAATAATCTGTCAAATGCCATTAGAATTGTTTTAAGAGTAAATTAGGTGCGTTTTTAAATTATTTATGGCATCGTTCTTATTTTTTCTGCAATAGCAGCCAGCTATCATAATTAAAAATTTAATACCATCTACATGGTTGGTAAAACTTTTTGAAGCCTTTATAATGGCATTTCATCCAAAGAGGATTTATTTTAAGTCTTTTTTCACAATTTGAATTTTTCACGATTTTTTCCTGTTGTGTTCAGGAAGCTGGGAAAGGTATTTGTTGCAGTATTTGTTGTGATAAAGTTGATTTTTGTTTTTTTTTTGTAAAACCAGTTGGAGAAGATATACAGGGTAACTTAAATGCGTTTCTACAATACGATACCTAAAAAAAATATGATGTTCCATTGTAAATTTGTAACCACATAGGTAATGCAATAAATTATTATGACAATTTATAAATAGATTCTGAACCAATATTATCGGTACTCGTTTAACTATTGAATAATCTATGCTATTAAATCATTATTTTTTTTACCATTTATTATTTTATAAATTATACAGGATGTGAAATTAAACCGGACAGTTACTTAACGGGGTGCTTCAGACCATCAAACTGAACAAATTTCTCTATTGGACCAATATCGAAATCGCGAAAAAAATCGTGTTTGCAGTTTTGTATGGGACAGCGGAATTTTTTTCGCCATTTCGATATTGGTCACATAGTAAAAGTTGTTCAGTTTGATGGCCTGAAACAACCCTTTAAGTAAGGGTCCCATTTAATTTTACACCCTGTATAACAAGTGTATAACATAATAAAAAAATGTAAAAGGTCATTTTTGGCCATATCTGGGCCAAAAGTGCCCAGCTACGGACAAATATGAACCAAAGCGGGGGTCGCAACCTTTGTATATCTACGCACTTAGTTGTATATTATATCCGTTTAGGTATTTATGTATCTCCCAGCTTATGCATACGTGTAATGTACAATAATCTACCTTCAATGTAGACAAACCGGTCTCCAGCCTCTCAGATATTGCCACAACACCAAAAACACTTCTCGAATTCAACTTCCTTATAATTTTGTTTAAAAAACCCACAAGAATTAAACACAACTTCCTATAGAGCAAATTAATTGAACACTTAAAAACAATTTCACATTGAAAACACAAATAAAGATGTTATTAAACTTTTTTGGACCCTTACCATTTTAAAAAAGAAAGTTCTAATGTATAAAAAAAAGTATTCGATACGTCAACAACACCGAGAAAAATGTAGGAAAAATTCACTACGCGCGACTCACGCGCAAGATGTAAGAAGAATGACAAAAGGGAATTATTTAATGATCTTAAGGTCAAGTTTATGATAGCCAGTGGAAAGAGAAGATATGTATAATACATACGATAGAGTAAGATAGGTATAGTTTGTCAGTTAGGACGCGATTTGAGGTTATGTGCACGAGAAAACTGGTTGGCAATGTTTAAAACGATTATTGAATAATTAAAGTGCAGCAAAAACTAACAACTATGCGGTGAAGCATCACTGTAAACAAGTGGCCGTTTGTCTTTATTTAGAATACTGGTTTTAGGGACTTTTAAGGTGTAATGTCACGGGTTTTGTTTATTACTAACTAATTAACCAATTAGGTATAGGCTTTTGCCAGCGATTTCGTCTGCGTTGACTTTCAAATCGGCCAAGTAAGAGTCGGACTTGTAGACCGAGGGTTCTGACACTACATAAAGAAGGGGACAGGGGACCCGAGCCCGGCTCACACTCATTCACATTTTCGCTAAAATACTTACCTACCTGCTTACTATACAGGGTGAAATTGATATCATTAGCATCCTTTTAAACTAAGATTCTACCCATTAAACTGAACAACTTTTACTATGAGAGCAAACCGATCGGAGCAACTAAAAAATCTGCTGTCCCATACTAAACTGCAATGCCTGCTCGACTCAAATGTATGCACCAGCGGATTATTTTAGTTGCTCCGATCTGTTTGCTCCCATAGTAAAAGTTGTTCAGTTTGATGGGTAGACTCTTAGTTTAAAAGGATGCCAATAATATCAATTTCACCCTGTATATTAAAACTTAAATAGAATTAAACAAAGTACGTCGCTATAATTTAGTTATTATGGAAACTATACATAATTATGTCTATATGTTATAATAAAAAAGGATATGATGAAGAAAACGAATGAAACTAAAAAATATGTTTATTTTTCGACGTTGTAAAAACTTACAAAACTAATATTTGACAGTTACCCACTATCCCCAAACAGTTTTCCGGTTAAGGGTCAGCGCACACCCAGCGTAGAACTGCTCGCGCATGCTCGAGCATGTTCTTTGCAGTCGCGCACACCTAGCGGCGAAATCCGCCGGCGACAGAGGCGAAATCCGCCGGCGGCAGCGGCGGATGCTCGAGCATGCGCGAGCAGCTCGCGCGTGTTCGAACAGTCTCGCGGATGCTCCCGTGTTGCTACAGTTGACAGTGAATTTTGCAGTTGTGTTTACAATATTTTAAAGTAAAGACGTGCGATAAGAGCAATTTTAAAGTATGGTGGACTGGGATTTGGTAATTATTGGGTTACTAGCAAAGGAAGAGGAGCAAGAAGAGCACATCAATAAGATGAAAAGAGGCAAGAAAGATGTACTTATATTTGGGAAACACTACGCCCTGTGCTGTGTTACGGTTTAAAGTTCTAGGGACAGTTATTTTATGGCTAGGAACTATAAATCTACTAAATCTGAAACAATTTGAAAACCTACTAAATCTGCTTCGACCTTTCAGATTTTCTTTGTATTTTCAAAAAGAGTTCGATTATTATATAATACGAGCTTTTACCCGCGACTTCGTCCGCATAAATTATATACCAGATTTTAAGTCAGATGATAAGCTATCAAACAAAAAAAGTTTCATCAAAATCGGTTCAGTAGTTTTTGCGTGATATTCGAACAAACAAACACCCAAACAAACAAACGAACAAACAAACAAACAAACAAACAGACAGACAAAAAATCAAAAAATTGGTGATTTGGAATCAGGGACATCTAAAAACCATATCGTAATTTTTTTTTGTAAATATCTTCAATGTACAGACAAATTTCTGTTACAGTTTTATAATAGTTTAGATTATCTGTAGTAAATTGCCCTTTTCGGGCTAAAGTAGTTAAAAAATATGCTAGATTTAGTCCGAAACCGGCCGAGGCGGCAACACTTACGACGGATCGCAAGCATCGACACGGGCGTATGCTCGAACATGCTCGAGCATGCGCGAGCATCCGCGCGCATGCTCGCGACTGCTCCCGGCGCCGCGAGGAGCATACGCGAGCATACTCGAACAGACGCTGAAGGGATTCAATCACTTGCAAGCTATTTTCAACTTTATTTCAATGGGAATAGAGTTCATTATCAATTGAATCAATGAAACCTGCTCGCGCATGCTCGAACAGTTTTACGCTGGGTGTGCGCTGACCCTAAGTTTATTCGTTAAAGCATGACCAAAATAAAACACCTCGCCACGGAATAGGTATAATATAATGTTGCGGATTGGAACTTATGGATTGGATGTTGTGTACTGAGATACTGCACAAACAATTCAAGAAATGTAAGAAAATGTAAAGGAATAACTTGTCATAGATAAGCAAGATGAATTAATTATTAAAAAGATTTTTTTTTATATTTCTGGTCAGGCTTTAACTCATTTATGTTATGACCGAAGCTCAACTTCGTGACAATCCACCTTAACTAAAGGACGCTTTTGAATTCTTTGTCTAGACTAGAAAGGCAGTGCATAGTGCTAGGTGCTGCTAGCTTGCATTTCCACTCATTATTTATATTTACGCGTCGGAAGTCCCTCGAATCACAGCATTTTCTTACTTCTGATAAAGGCATAAGAATTTCATATGGGAACGTGCGTAGTGAAATATACTTTGGCATTGTTTTCCTGACGCATTATTATGGTAAAACGTGGCGAAAAATGCAGAGGTTTATGAAAGAAAATGGGGAGGTAAGGCAAAAAATACACACGAGTTTAATGTAGGTAATATTTAACATTATTTTAATTACATACTTATCTAGGTGGTAAGTATGTAATTAAAATAATGTTAAATATTACCTACATTAAACTCGTGTGTATTTTTTGCCTTACCTCCCCATTTTCTTTCGACCCTAACCGCTTTCGGGATGGTCAGACAGGAATATTTCTACAATTGAATTGTATGCTTATGCCCGCAACCTCTTCAGCGTAGAGTTCGGAACAATAAAACACCCCGTATAGGGGTTGATTTTCGAAAAGTCCTTATATAACGTGTTAATGAATAAGCGCAAAACTAGAAGGAAGTTTGTTTAGAATCGAGAGCAGAATCGAATTATCATGGTTTCAACATAGGTAATTTGTTTCAAAATGTTAAATTAGCTTGTTTGTAAAATTTAAAATTTACTGAACCCGATGTCAATCCACCGCACGGGCACACTTACCCTACTTACTACCAAAACTAGATTATTAAAATGTATCCATGAGTACGTTAGCGCTTTCATTCAGTGCTGAAATGATAACAAATAATTTTTTCCTCAAAACTTAAAATGCGAACTATAAAAATAATGTTATTTAATAATAATATAATAATAAAAAAAAATACAATAATAATAATTGCAATAATTTGCAATCTAATTATCCTACTAATATTATAAACGCGAAAGTTTGTAAGTATGGATGGATGGATGTTTGTTCCGCTTTCACGCAAAAACTGCTGAACGGATTTTGATGAAATTTGGCATACAGATGGACCATGGCCTGGATTAACACATAGGGTACTTTTTATACAGGTAACGCAGACGAAGTCGCGGGCAACAGCTAGTTGTTTTATAAATCAGTTGGGGTGTATGAGGTTTTGCGCTAATTCGTTAACACGTTATATTATAGTAGGTGTCCTTTTAGTATTGCTCTGTATAATAATAAATAAATATTATGTAACTTGTTCCAACATTTAAAAATGACATGGCATAGAATATTATTGAATAAAGTTTAACAGAATAGAACAGAATACATACAGGGTGTTAGGGTAAACAGTTACATAACTTTAAGGAGTGATCGTACCCAGGGTACTGAACAACTTTCCCAAACAAACCTATAGGAAATTAGATTTTTTTTTTTCGACTTTTCATACAAAAGTTCGATCAGCTGATTGCATTTAGTATGGGAAGTCCAACAAAAATTTTACGAATTTCTATATGTTTCTTAGGGAAAGTTGTTCAGTATCATGGGTACAATCACCCCTTGAAGTAAAGGTCGTAACAGACGGACGCTATAATATACAGCGCAGTACAGCGCAGTATAGCGCTATACTGCGCTATAGAGTACGGTATAGCGCGGTAAAGCGCAGTACGGCGCTATAGAGCGCAGTATAGCGCTATAACGCGTGTGCATCAAGATGGCAGGATCAAAATCATCGATTGAAAATTGGTATAACGGTGGGCACCTGTCTCATACATTTAGGTCGAGTAGGTAGAACAGCAGTTTTGTATGGAACAACAGTTTATTTTTGTAATTTAGATTTTGGTCTCGCATAAAGTTTGTCAGTTCGATGGTCCAATCAACCCCTAAATCCGTCTGCTAGTGTTGGGCGTAATTCAATTAAATTACGTAGGTAATTGGAATTACTCAATTAATTGTTAATTCAATTACATTAATTTAGCAATTAAATTTACACAAAAAATTACTTTTACAAGGGTCACAGATAATACATATTGACGCGGAAACCTGGAGTGGAGTAAGTGTCCAAGTGTCCACCGTCTGTAGGTCCGCGTGGATTGAATCCGATGTCAGATTTGAGAAAACCAGCCGCCATTTTGAACTACAGTTTTTGGACAGATTGGCCTCGATTCGGAGTGTACCACGACTAAACTAAACTAAATGTATTCCTGTCACTTTCTAAAATAAGATTAAGAAAAGAGACAGAAAACCAACAGCTGACTTTAGTGCTGTCAAAGTGACGTTAAACGCCCAAAAACGACTTAAATAAGATGGCGTACATTATGATGGCGACTTATTTTGCGCATTTAACGTCACTTTGACAGCACTAAAGTCAGCTGTTGGTTTTCTGTCTCTTTTCTTAATCTTATTTTAGAAAGTGACAGGAATACATTTAGTTTAGTTTAGTCGTGGTACACTCCGAATCGAGGCCACTGTTACCAAAATCCATTAGGTACCAAACATCCACCCTACACATTGACAAATATACTCCACATACAACCCAACATCCACCACCAAACATCAAATGGCTAACGCAATCATTCTTCACTTTCAACATAATTATATACATTATAATCATAACCAAAAAAAGTTATTGAGTAATTGCAATGCAAGACTATCCCGCCGTCTTGATGCTCACAATCTATTCAATGAACTGACTAGCCTACTACGCCCTAGTGATGTGCCGATACAGGTTGGACTCGAGTGCGGATTCGAATACCTTATACCATATCTAAGTACTCGCTCACTCGAAAATGCGAAATATAGTATTCGGATTCACAACACTCTGATTCGAGTACTTACAGTTAGCACTTACCTACATAAAATACCTCTTTAATTTCTCATTTCTCGTCGAAAAACGACTATATTAAGTAAGAGTGGCTGTATGGTTAAATGGGTTACCTACATCATTTATGGGGTGCTTCAGACCATAAAACTGTACAACTTTTACTATGGTACTAACTTTGAAATCGCGAAAAAAATAATCCTACATTTTGTTCGAGTAGCTATTGGCATTTTCTATGAATGACATTTGCTGTTTTTCGCGATTTCTTTGTTGGCTCCATAGACTCGAATACGAGTAGGTACCAAATCAATTCCAATTCGTGACTCGTGTACTAGGTACTAATTTGATTCTTCTTTCAATGAGTACCTACCAAAGAAATAAAGAAAATTTTTATCGAATAAATTAATATTAATATCCGATTACTAAAATAGTCGTCTCGGCACATCACTAGTACTACAATGCGCAGTATAGCGCTATACTGCGCTATACTGCTTGTTATATTACGTCGCATAGATACAGGATGTTCTACAACCATCCTGATTTATTTAATTAATCAACTTATTTATTGAATAGGCGGACTAATATTACTTAACAGTTTATTATTATAATTTTAAGCAACAAAGGTTTATATGAGTTATTAGTGTCTCAACAACCAAATGAAGCAAAAAAAAATCGGCTGTCTCATACATTTGAGTCTAGGAGGCTTTGCAGTTTAGTATGGAACAGCCAATTTTTTCTTTGCGATTGCAGGTTTGATCCCAAAATAAAAGTTGTTCAGTTTGATGGTCTGAACCACCCCTTAAAGTTTCGGAACGGTAAAAAAATCTTCCGGTATATTTTTCAAATTTTTGTCTTTATTGGGAAATCAAATCAAACAACTAAGTAGGGTCTACTTTTTCATTGTAAATTTTTAAGATAGGTAGACCTTTCACTCGAACCAGTTTTGGCGGCGGGTACCTTCGCGTTCATTGGCGGCATACGATCAGATAAAAGGAATCAAACCTCCTGGTTTGATTTTCATCCCAAACCATGAACCCATATAACGCATTTAAGTGAACAGCCTGTATAACTCACGCACATAGACACAAGCGGCAAAATTGATACCGATCGATCGGTCCATCTTGATACTTGTAATTTTTTTTGTAAGTATTTTGTTTGGCAATGTAAATTGTTTATTATTTGCTACCTTTGTATTGGTACATAGTACACGTTATACAATTAACTAATGTTCACTATGAAACCAAAAGAGTGAAAGTTGTTCAGTTTGATGGTCTGAAGTACTCGGTTTGACAAATGTAAATCATTTAAATTTACACCCTGCATAATATTGGTCCAGTTGTTTTCGCGTAACGCTCGAGCACAAACAACAGACTTAAATAAAATCATTGATTTACGAATTAAAATAAGATCAATTATGTTTTAAATGTTTATTTAAGTTAAATTTTAATACCTATCTAAAATGATAAATAAACTACGTTGCTAAACAAAGTACTTGCTTTTGCTCTAGAATTATTTTTTTTAAGTATGAAGAAGTGGTCTTCCATGTGGAGTTGACTCTACGGTGGCGTGTGTGCGTGCGGCGTGGCCGAGCCCCTTGTACTCGCCGACATTGTAGTACTAGTGATGTGCCGAGACGACTATTTTAGTAATCGGATATTAATATTAATTTATTCGATAAAAAATTTCTTATTTCTTTGTTAGGTACTCATTGAAAGAAGAATCAAATTGGTACCTAGTACTCGAGTCACGAACTCGAATTGATTTGGTACCTACTCGTATTCGAGTCCATTCTGAGCAACCATCAAATTGAGCAACTTTCTCTATGGAGCCAACAAAGAAATCGCGAAAAACAGCAAATGTCATTCATAGAAAATGCCAATAGCTACTCGAACAAAATGTAGGATTATTTTTTTCGCGATTTCAAAGTTAGTACCATAGTAAAAGTTGTACAGTTTTATGGTCTGAAGCACCCCATAAATGATGTAGGTAACCCATTTAACCATACAGCCACTCTTCTTCTTCTTATCGTGTGGGCAGAGCCCTGGTGTCAGGGTTTTTTCAGACCGCCTTACGGCCTCTGACGTGGTTTTTATGTAACGACTACTACCACCAGAGGTAGTAGCCGGGACCAACGGCTTAACGTGTCATCCGAAGCACGGAATAATTTTTCTTTTCAGACAATCAGGTGATTCAGCCTGCAATGTCCTAACCAACTGGGGAAAACGGACAAAGTGACATATCACTAGGTGTCCCCCGTGGGAATCGAACCCACGACCTCCGTGTCGAGAGCCAGTGCTCTTAACCATTAGACCACGGAGGCAGTTTATAATATAGGATGGAATTTTTTGGAAGAGGCTGTAAGGCAGGTACCTTAACCGTTGTAGCTACAGGAAAACGTTCTTATGAGACTATCCACAACTTTTTCTCATCACAATCTGTAATCACTATTTAATTTTGTAATAGTAATGAATGTGACCATCAAACTAAACAACTTTTACTACGGGAGGAAATTGATCCCATAGTCAGTTTGATGGTTTTAACTACCCCTGAAAAGTGTAAAAAATCACCCACAATAATTTTTTATTTATTTTTGGTTCAGAGTTAGAGTAAAGACCGCAACCGCAAACCGCGTTCATTTGAACATGCCGTAAATCCCCCAAGGTTCTCATATTAAAATGTCACTATAAATGAACCTAATATGACATAAAGAACATTATGAAATGTCCCTGCTCACTCCCTGCTTTATTAACCGGGTTCCGTACTAAGCCGGATATTACGGTTTTTACACGGACGGGCTAAGAATGGAAATTTTTTGACGTGGACGTACGTAGGTAATGTGGTCGTATGGGAAACAATATTAACGTAGGTATAAAATGAAATAACAGTCATATACAGGGTGTAATAAAACAGCCTCGTAATATTTTAAAGTGGTGTTTTAAACTTTAGATTTAGACCATCAAACTGAACAACTTTCACCATGGAGTCAACATGGAGAAAAAATTAAAAATCTTCTGTTTTACGGCAGTAAGTACTTACTCGACTCAAATGTATGGGATAGTACCCACTCTTACTTAATATAGTCGTTTTTCGACAAGAGGTGAGAAATTAAAGAGGTATTTTATGTAGGTAAGTGCTAACTGTAAGAACGAATCGGAGTATTGTGTATCCGAATACTATATTTCGCATTTTCGAGTGAGCGAGTACTTAGGTATGGTATAAGGTATTCGAATCCGCACTCGAGTCCAACCTGTAACGGCACATCACTAGGGCGTAGTAGGCTAGTCAGTTCATTGAATAGATTGTGAGCATCAAGACGGCGGGATAGTCTTCGATTCAAAATTTATTTCTTTTATCAGTAAAGTTCAGGTACCAGTGTTGGGCAAAATATAATTAACTAATAATTAATTTATTAGACTTTTTTTTCTAATTTACCTTTCTTAAGATGATGACTTATTAGCTTTTTATTAGCTTTTATTTTTCTTAATTGAAGTTTATTAAGTTGATTAGAATTAATAAACATCAATTAACTTTCGGTATGTCAATTTGGTCTTTATTTTATATGTCTGACATAGAAAATATTGTTATTAATTAAATTAAATTGAACAGTATTTATTTGTCTCTTATCAATTATTGAGACAATTATCTCGACATGGTTTTCGATTTAGCCCTCCAAAAAAATCATGATACACCGAATTGTTGAAAAGTAATTGTATTAATAATTACAATTGTAATTTTTGTTAATTTCAATTACTCAATAACTTTTTTTGGTTATGATTATATGTATAATTATGTTGAAAGTGAAGAATGATTGCGTTAGCCATTTGATGTTTGGTGGTGGATGCTGGGTTGTATGTGGAGTATATTTGTCAATGTGGTGGGTGTATGGTGGATGTTTGGTACCTAATGGATTTTGGTAACAATCTGTCCAAAAACTGTAACTCAAATCTGACTATCTGACATCGGATTCAATCCACGCGGACCTACAGACGGTGGACACTTGGACACCTACCCCACTCCAGGTTTCCCGTCAGTATGTATTATCTGTGACCCTTGTAAAAGTAATTGTGTAAATTTAATTACTAAATTAATGTAATTGAATTAACAATTAATTGGGTAATTCCAATTACGTAATTTAATTGAATTACGCCCAACACTAGCAGACGGATTTTAAGGGGTTGATTGGACCATCGAACTGACAAACTTTATGCGAGACCAAAATCGAAATTACAAAAATAAACTGTTGTTCCATACAAAACTGCTGTTCTACCTACTCGACCTAAATGTATGAGACAGGTGCCCACCGTTATACCAAATTTTCAAGTGATGATTTTGATCCTGCCATCTTGATGCACACGCGTTATAGCGCTATACTGCGCGGTATAGCGCAGTACTGCGCTTTACCGCGCTATACCGTACTCTATAGCGCAGTATAGCGCTATACTGCGCTGTATCAACACACACGGCCGCTATAATATGTTGCTGTACTCTTCTAACGCACGCAAATTGATATCGGTTCCTCTCACTCACACGTAGGAAAGAGACGCGCTTATGTAATTTGGCGTGCGTAAGAAGAGTACAGCAACATATTATAGCGCGTGTCTGTGACGACCGTAATGCAACTGTTTACCCTAACTCTCTGTAGAATAGGGATGTACTAACAAAGGATTTTTCAGAAATCGACCCTAAAAATATAATGTTATTCCAAATCATAGTGTAGAATATTATAAGCTGAATAAAACAGAACAGAACAGAATTGAATGGAACGCCGCCACTTTAAATTTTTACTGTATCTAATCTAAATCTAAACTATTATAAAACCGTAACAGAAATATGTCTGTACCAAAAAAAAATTACGTCATGGTTTTTACCTGTCCCTGATTCTAAATCACCAATTTTTGGATTTTTTGGCTGTCTGTTTGTTTGGGTGTTTGTCTGTTCGAGTATCACGCAAAAACTACTGAACCGATTTTGATGAAACTTTTTTGTTTGATAGCTTATCATTTGACTTAAAATCTGGTATATAATTTATGCGGACGAGTAAAAGCTCGTAATTACTAAAAAGAAAAGATGAAAAAGTAAATTCCTCCAATAGTTTTTGCACAAAACACTTATAAAACACAAAAGCGGTACCATAATACAGCCGAATTACTTCTAATTGGCTGCACATTGTGGTAAGGCGCTTTGCACAGCTTTGAATGCATTATGAGGTACCTAGTCTGTGCTTTAACAATATCCTGACTCCGGCGACCACCCTCGGGGATTGTTTGAAATGTATTAACGTTAAGGCACTAACGTCAGAGACTAGTGCCACTCCGGATTTTCTACACTAAATTAATTATTATGGCCCTCCCTAGTGCAAGGCTCTCTTTCTTACAAACAAACTTTTGCAATTAGCCATCCCGCTTCAATTGCGTGGCGCCGGTCAGAATTTTCCGTTTTCTTTGAAAACCTGTATGATTTTTTATGAATTTTCAAAAAATAAGAAAACCACATCATTCTATATTGTATTGTGAAGAATATTGTAAATTTTCATAAATTCTTCTGATCAACAATGTAAGAGTAAAACAGTTACAACTGAAAAAAATGGGGTGACTTTGGATTCGTTTTTCTTCATTTTTATTAATTAAAATAGATTTCGAGAAAAACCACATCACTTCTCATATCCTGTAAATTGTTCAGTGTTGTTTTCTGCTTTAAAAGTGCCATAGTTAATGTATAAAATGGTTACAAAGTTACTCAAAACCGATGCATTACTTAAAGAGGTTTGTTTGTACCTACACCTGAATCCATACACAATAAAGTTCATTTATCATTTATCGTTTGTTTGTATTTTAAAGGAATTATCTCTAAAACTACTGAAAAGAAAAAATATATACGGTCGAATTGAGAAACCTCCTCCTTTTTTGAAGTCGGTTAAAATACACTATCCCTGAATCATGGTCATGGATGTTATACTGTCGGATGTATATGCTTAGGTCGGGTCGTTGTTGCATGGGTGCCCTACATTGACGTATAATAATGGACACCGGGTGTACAAAATTCACGAAAAAAGTGTTCCCAGACTAAACTACACAAACCTAAGTACGTGTAATAATATAAACCAGATGAAAACATTGAAAATTCTGAAATTATCTTCCATCCCACTCCCCCATCGCGGCACGGGGCGTGCAACTAGTCAGCCGATCAAACGAAGACTGTCGCGTAATTAAATTAGTTCTCTTTTTGGTAGGTAAGAATAAATCTAAACTATTATAAAACTATAACAGAAATGAGTATTGAAGATATTTACAAAAAAAAATTACGACATGGTTTTTACCTGTCCCTGATTCCAAATCACCAATTTTTGGATTTTTTGTGTGTCTGTTTGTTTGTTTATTTGTTTGTTTGTTTGTTTGGGTGTTTGTTTGTTTGAGTATCACGCAAAAACTACTGAACCGATTTTGATGAAACTTTTTTGTTTGATAGCTTATCATCTGACTTAAAATCTGGTATATAATTTATGCGGACGAAGTCGCGGGTAAAAGCTCGCTTATTAATAAAAGCATCAAGGTGGTCAGCACAAGCGTCGTCAAATACAAAGATACAAAAACAGTCATAAATCAGCAATATGCTTCAGCATGTTCTCTTTTCACGTTTTGGTACTCTTTTGCTTCGGACACTTTCGAGCGCGGACTGCGTCCAGTAGTTGGTAAGTTAATGGTGCCCTACATTGACTTAGAATCTAATAATAATCCCAGTAAGTACTCAGGTTACGTTTAGGCGATCATAACAAAATATTATATTAATTGTCAATATTCATTAACAAATAATAAAATAATTATAATATAATATTAATTTAATTTATTCAAATTAAATGAAATGTGCTTGCGAACGTTTATTTATTTAATTAAAATAAATTCAAATGACTATAAACATGACTGTTAAAAAAAAATCTGTAAGTAATTGTAAGTATTACGAAGTAACTGCTGTTTGCACCTTAAGAAAGTATGATGAGGTAGAGTCTGGAGTGAATTTAACTAGGTTAAGTATCATGAATATACTTTTTAAAAGTGATTTCAAACTATATTTTTAAAATTTAAAATTTTGTTTATTTTTTAGTTAATTAATATTGACTTACCAACTACTGGACGTCGGGTCCACCCACGCTCAAAAGTGTCGGAACCAAAAGAGTAACAATTCGTTCGTATAAAGAGTAACAATTACGCGCCAGTCTTTATTTGATTCACCGACTACGCGCACGTCTATAATGCCCTGCCGCCGTGCTGTAAGAATTTTTAAAAGCTATGCAAGCAAAATGAACAGCTGTTTCATTTTAATGTTTTTAGTTGTTTTATATTACTAACACGTAGGTACTTTTCGAGAATTTTGTATCAGACCCGTGACGTCCATTAGTTTGTAAGTCAATATAAGTAGTTTTTAGATTATACTCATCAAATTGAGACATCTTTAATTTATTCCTCTGAACTGAACGTGAACACTTAATTCTCACAATACTGAACACTTTTTACTCATGTCATGTTTAACTGAACAAAATTTACGTTGTCCTTTGAACTGAACACTGTTTACTCATCAAACTGGACAAGAGCTTTCTTTGGAAATGTAAACCTAAAGCAGAGCGTAAATACAATAAAGTGGGTGCGCTTAGTGGCTGCGTTGGGTCTATGCTTGCGTGGAGTGCGGGGGCTCGCGCGGAGTGCGGAGGGTGAGAGGTGTGGGGTACAGCGCGCAGGTGAATCGGTACTGGGACCGCGCCCCCCGCCACCCGCACCCCCGGCACGATAGGCCTGTCGCGACCCGAGAGCGCCCTCACTATTAGTATAAAGGGTATATTGCTGGTATACTGCGCTATCGACAATCGATCATGAGGTTCCGAGTTCGAATCCGCACGGATGACATGCCATGTATCAATGAGTTACTGACTTATGTACGTAATAATACCGACTGCGCTCTCAATCGGTGAAGGAAAACATCGTGTGGAAACTTACATACTCTGAAGAAGGAATTTTGATGCGTGTGTGAAGTCTACCAATCCGAATTGGGTACACGTAGTGGATTTACGTTAGTGTAGGTACCAAACATTTTATTTACACTTGTCCGACGTTGACTACATTGTGAAAGTTGTTTAGTTTGATGGTCTGAATTCACCGTTTCAGTATTTGGCCGGGTCTGTATCTTCTTAATATGCTAACAGTTTTTTAAGGGGATGATCAGACCATCAAACTGAACAACATTATGGACCAAGGTTGAAATCGTGAAAAAAAATCTGCAGTTCCATACAAAACTGCAATCCTGCGCGACACAAATGTATGGGACAGCAGATTTATTTTTTAAGGCGATGACCAGACTATGAAACTGAACAACTTTCTCTATGGAAACAACATCGAAATCGCGAAAAAAAAACAGTTGTCCCATACGTTTGGTTCCGAGTAGGTTTGCAGTTTTGTATGGAAGTGATGATTTTTTTTTCGCGATTTCGATGTTGGTCCTATAGAGGAAGTTGTTCAGTTTGACGGTCTGATCATCCCCTTAAAAAAGTGTTAGCATATTAAGAAGGACCCTATATTCACTTTGGTATTACTATAAGCCTCACAGTATGGCAACGTTCTTGATGGCAGGCGATTCCACCGCCCCCCGGCGCCGCGCTCCTGTACTTACGCTGACATGCGCAGATATGCGAGGCAATTCCAACACCTTCATACAGCACTGGTAGCATGCACACCGCGATAGCCGTGATACGGCTTTATCACGTCTTTTATCTCGTTCTTTTGCGCGCGAACGAACGAGATAAAAGACGTGATAAAGCCGTACCACGGCTATCGCGGGTGTGCATGCTACCAGTGCAGATCTCATGATGAGACTCCCGCCGCCCGCTTCCCCGCAAGGCCCCCTCCGTTGCTCTGTGCAAGTAAATCTAACTTATAGTTATGCTGTGCTATAGGTAGCGACAGGAAGTTGGCATAGGTATTTGTCTATGTAGCCAGTAAAATGTAGAATCCTGCACCCCCAATCTTTCAATAGAAATTCCATTATCACTCAAAGCAAACTTTTACATTAAAAACAAAATGGCGATAATAAAATGGCCTCCAAACACTTGTTTCCCGCGCCCGCGGTCTGACTTTATGACGTCATAAACGTGCCGCCGTAATGGGTTCGCTTTCAAGCCACGCGTAAAATTTTTAATATTATTATAAGTCTGCGAAGTAGAATTAGTGCACTTTTGAGGTTCTACGATGTTTTTTACAGCTGCGTCACATTTTTGTGAAACAATTTTTTACGTTCCTGTCACAGATTACTAGTTAACCATAGCGTAAATACAATAAAGTGGGTGCCCTTAGCGGCCGCGTTGGGTCTATGCTTGCGCGGAGTGCGGGGAGGCTCGCGCGGTGTGCGGAGGGGTGAGGCACCGGCATAACTTCACTCGGTTGACAAAGGAACGTAGACTCTATGTAAAGGAAATAATCATTTGAATGACTCGAGTGAAGTTCGTGTGATTGAGTGACGTCACATTTGCGAGCGAGGTCATGCACATTGTTATTTTAAACTGATAGTACTTGAGGTTTTCCAAACTCCACGCGGACGAAGTCGCGGGCAAAAGCTAGTTTTTAATAAAGAAGGACCCTGTATATATTATTATAGTACCTAATTATTTCTGTACTGTGACACCAGGTTGCCTAGCAACTTTTCTCCCCGTAGTAGGTAATATTTTCCACTCTATTAATTACGTCTATTATTTTCAGCGACAGGGTAGCGCACGAATAAAGATAGTGCAGTGGAAATAATGAAAAACTACGACTTTACTCGAATACGGTGGAGTGTTTTTAACGTGGATGTAATGTATGTAAGTATGCTTATTTTAAATTTGTTTATTGTTTAATTTGGACCACCTGCAGCTTACATAGGACATTGTAACAACATTTTGTTGTACCTACTTACATCATTATAGTCTGGTATTGTAACACAATTATATAAGTATATAAGTATAATACTACTATACTAGTACTATAAGTGCTATGTAACACATACACACAACACAAATAACAAATTCCAATAAGAGTTTTGAAATCTTCAATAAAATTAACTAAGTCAAATGTTATGTATACAGAATGATTTGAAGGGGTGATTGTACCCATACAACTTTCCAAAAGAAACCGATAGGAAATTCGTAAAAAAATTTGGACTTCTCATACTAAATGCAATCAGCTGATCGAAGTTTTGTATGAAAAATTGTTTTTTTTTTTGCGAATTTCCTATTGGTTTCTTTGGGAAAGTTGTTCATTAATATGAATACAATCACCCCTTAAAGTAATGCAACTGTTTACCCTAACACCCTGTAGGTGTAGGTACTTATACCTTCAGAAATAATTTTTTTAACAATTTTAACACAATGTTTAATTGATGTTTCACTAACGGACAGTTTGCGTTAAGTTCTATATCTGTGTACAAAGTTTAATTAACAAAATTATTTAGTGCTAATTAGTATTTTCTAGAACAATTTCTAGTACCCGATAAAACTCTAAATTATCAAGTACAGTCAGTCGTAGAAAGATGTAAACTATACCAACACTTTACGTGTTGAATCAGAAAAAAACAGGATATCGCAGTTGGATTGAATATGTATGCTCAGAGGATGCTGCTGCCCATCCTTCATAGATCCCTTAGTCGTCTTTTATGACACCCACGGGGCCCTTATTATTATGTTATTCAGTTGCCGATCAAGAGTGCGATTTTTGAAACTCATTTGTTGAACTCAGGCGTTGAAAATGTCAAAATTACTATGGAGATATGCATCTTTCTATTGCCGATTTGACTTTCAAAAACCATACTTCAGGAGTGCAATTTTTGAAAGCCAAATCCGTAGTAGAAACTTGCGTATCTCCACAGTAATTTTGGCATTTTTAACTGCTGAACTCAGCGAATGAGATTCAAAAATCGCACTCCAGGTAGAAACGGTTTTCTGGTTTTGCGTAAGTAAGTAACTAAGTACTTACAGTTGAAACTTACAAAACGAATTAGATCCAGAATTAAAAAAAAATTGAGCATGTTTCGATCACCGAAGCTCTGTGCTGTATGACCCCACGTCACTGGGGTACAATTTGTTAGATAGATCACTCACTGATACTGACACGGTGACACTTGGGTGTAATTTGTCACAAGTTTTGGACGAGGGTAGTTTGTGATTCGGGCGATATCTCCACCAATTTGCGTTCCGACAGCTTATGAACGTTTATCTGTCTATCTGGTTTTGTAAAGGTACGTGTAGATTGACTGGAGGGACAGTAGTAACGAGGGAACGAATGAATGATATACACGGTGATTACTGTGTTGGGAACGAATGAATGATATAGGTAACCGGTGATAGCTACGTGGTAAGCTGGGAAAGCTCAGTCACAGTATAAGAAAGAGTATCTATTACTAGATACAGTACGGACACTCCCCGCCTCCCACCAAGTTTTACCTCACCCCCTCTATATTGCCTTCTGATTACCCTCGGCAGTTACTATTAGTAGCAGTAGCATAAATTGACACCACAATTGACACGCTAGAATTTATGTTTTCGAAACAAAGATAATACAGGGTGTAACAAAACACCCTAGTAATACTTAAGGGGGTGCTTCAGACCATCAAACTGAACAACTTTTACTATGGACCCAACATCGAGAAAAAATAAAAAAATCCGCTCTGTCATACAAAACCGCAGACTCAAATGTATGGGATGGCAGTTTTTTTTTTTTCTCGACGTTGGCTCCATAGTGAAAGATGTTCAGATTGATGGTCTGAAGCACCCCCTTAAGTATTATAGGGTGTTTTGTTACACCCTGTTTAATCTCAGGACGAAGGATAAAAACTCTTTTTGAGTAGAGTAGGGTGTCAATGCGTTTTATTTACGAAAAAGTCATTGTATGGCACCACTGACCTCTATAATACAAGTAAGATAGAGGTCAGTGTATGGCACGCAGCTACAGTTATTGCTGCCCTAGACTCCGTTTCGCGTACATGTGCTGACGCTGATATTCCGAGAGATTTATCTCTCAGCACAAGTGTACCTACTTTTTGCAACCATCAGCAGCAAGGCTGATTCAGTGTTTATGGGGTGTAGAGCATCTCTGTGATGGGGATGGACCAAGTCTGCCTGTATAACTCCAGTCGGTTTAGGAGTTACTGATGATTAAAGGTCTGTAAAAAAATTACGAGCAGCTGATCGTTCCATAAACACTGAATCAGCCTTGCTGCTGATGGTTTGTAAAAAGTACACTTATATCTTATACTATGACGTCATCTTGTCAGTTTCTGTTTTTTATTAGCTGTGTTCGGGGTGTGACCAGGGAACGAATGAGTGATATACACGGTGATTACAGCGTTGGGAACGAATGAATGATATAGGTAGGTAACTATAAGGTAAGCTGTGAAAGCTCAGATGTGTACTCGTTGCAGCTATTAAAACGGAGTTATTAACAACGAATTTGTTGCTAGCTCGGCGGCGAAGGATATAATTGTGAGGAAATAGTGGAGTGTCGTTAGGGCTTAACCTCAGAATCCAAGTACTTTGAGTAAATTTTTTTGAAACCTTCTGAATTATGTTATTTACATAAAATACTAAAATAGCTTTTGCTTTTTTATCCTTTTTAGTTGTTGTTATTAGAGTCAAACTTAGTGTGATTTTAGTGCATACTTCAAAGTAAAACAACAAATAATAAAAATTGGCCAAGTGTGTGTCGGGCTCGCACTAAATTGTATGGAATAACATTTATTACTTACAGACGAACTTCTGCTAATAAGGTGGCCATACAGTCAGACAGAAAGAATGAACGAAAGTATAACAGTTCCTTGTTTGACTACGGAACCCTATAAAAGATACTTAGAGCGAGCGAAGCAAGCTCGACTTTCTCTGCCCTACGAATAGATGATTATAGACAGAGCTCAATCAATCTATATTTTTCTCGAATCTGCAGCCCCCAGTTAAGTGTCGCCCTGGGCCCTGTTTGATAAACGCGACACTGACAATTTGACAATGACAATTCAGAGTACATTGCTGAGAATGCTAGGACACATGAAGCGTAAGTTTAGCGTCATAAGTAACCAGCAATGTACTCCGAATTGTCATTGTCAAATTGTCATTGTCGCGTTGATTAAACAGGGCCCAGGGCAATTGCCCCCCACCTCTTGCGCCACCTAGCTGCACTAGGTACTGCAGAAAATTAATTCGTTCATTTAATTATAGCAAAGCAAAGCACTGAAACGGAAACTTTTACCACACACGTACTGCAGTATTCTAGCGTCTGTCTGCGACGTCTTTGCCCAATGTAAAGCCTCTCTAACTCCTTCAAGTATCAAGTTGGTACACATTGAACAAGGGCGAGGTGTGATCCCAGTTCGATATCTCAGCCAATTTACGTCGTGACAGTGAATTAAGCTTATCGTCTTGTTTGCTTGCTAGTTGGTCGAGTTAACGATTAGTTTCGTACCCAGTAGTAGTTCGGCTTCGGCTAGCTACGGCTACAAAAGGCAACTTCGGGGACGTATTCGGCTACTGCCAAAAATCAGAAGAGGTTTTGGTCGAAGTGAAAGCAATGTAACTGTTTTAATTCATTTCAATTAATTAATATGAATAAAATGTGTTGCTAATGTGAGTGGAAGTGTCGGCAGAGGGCGCCCTCGTAGGACGTATGCTGATCAAATCAGTTGCGTCCTACAAAAAGGGGAGGTGCGGAGTACTCGAAACCGACGGGCATGTATGAAGAGATGTATGGATGTGCATGAGGCAAAAGAGGTATGTAAGGATCGTAGTAAGTGGCGCGCCCTGGTCTCTGCCTACCCCACTGGGAAAGAGGCGTGACGTTATAGATAGATAGAGATAGAATAAAATGTGGTTTTTACTAAAAATGAATTGAAAGGTGCAATTAGCATAAGAATATACTCACGACTCTATTCCTCGAGGGGAGATTCAGAGATATTTTGAAACTCGGAACATCCAGGTGCAATTACTGCTTTAAAATAACCGTTTCTAATTTTATAATTGTGGGGATATAACACCACCACTTCTTCTTATCGTGTGGGCAGAGCCCTGGTGTCAGAGTACACCACTACCATGGGGATATACATTTTAACTTGACGGTTTACCAACAAATATACCACCGATTTGTTTATAAATAACATGGGTTAAATGCTCTAATAAACCATTTCACATTAAGATACAAAAACTTTAACTACGATTAGATTTTTTTGCGATTTCAGATTTGCTTCCATAGTGTTCAGTTTGACGGCCTGAAAGTTTCGAAACGGTAAAAAAAATCATCCGGTATATTACCCAGAATACATTTGTAAAATCAAATGAAACTATGATCATTTGGCTAATGAGAGCACATCAAAGCGCGCGTGTGGTTCGTTACAGAGTATTTCAGTTCGCTAGACTCTGCTATGCTAGGTAGGTAACTAGTGCTTCAACACTGAATGGAAATGGCTGCTACCATCAATGTTCCAACATAGTGTAAGGCTTTAGATTTTCAAAAGCTTGAAACGATGTTATACCAGAGCCTATGAGGCTACCGGGCCTATTGTGCTGCCCTCAATCGTATTTTTGTATTTTTAAAGTTTAGTTTAATTGTTTTGAAACTAAACAATTAAACAAAATATTTTTCAAAAAACAATAATGTCACATTGTAGTCCTGATTGGCTTTCAATTTACGGATTATTATGTTTTTTGCTTGCGATAATAACTACAAACATTATAAAAACAAATCTGCAGTGACCCGATAAATTGAAAATCTGCAACTCTCGGTAGAGAGTATATTTACCTATGTTCCTAAGTGTTACCTTTTTTTTTGGAAATAAGCGCTTTTCTTTTCTTTTTTAAATTTAGTTTTTTAAAAATCTCGACAGATGACATGTTTATCGCTCCATAGAGACGTTTGCGAGATCCTGTCAATATAATGTCAAGACTGTGCCTGAATTATTGGCCATTTAACCTTGTCAGACGTAAACAGTCCTATATCTTCGATTAAAATGATTCGTAAATAATGAAATATTCAATCAAAAGATGCGTTGGCATCTTTTTGATCATATTTTCCCTGTTCATTTAGAAAAACTTTTTGAAATTGTGACCTTTATTCGCACAGACCGTAGCGCCAAATCAAATCAAATCAAATCAAATCAAATGTTTATTGCATTGCCACATTGTTTGTACATAGGTTATGGATATGGTACATGAGATCTTAATAATTTTACAATGTAGCACCCCGTCAGGGCATAACAATATGGAGAGGACTTAAATTAGGTATTACATGCGATAAATCTATATAGTATCGTATTATCATAAAATTACATCTATGACAAAGACAAACGAATTTATAATCAAAGAATAAAATAATATAAAATACAAAAACATAATTAGAATTTCTATTTAACAAAACATTTAGCAATTAAATTAAAGTTATCAGTCATCCATCGATCCCCAAGAAATCAAAAGAAAAACGCTCAATGAGCGTTTAGAAAGAAAAAAAATACGTTTGAGGGCACCACAATAGAGAACAATGGAGTGCAATTGAATACTACTTTATGAAATGTTGGGAGTGTAGGTAAGTACTATGAATGATAATATGGTGATGATGATGATGCCATGAATACGTCTAAATTTTCTCTTTCCATAAAGCGACAGGAGTGCGATTTTTGAATGTCATTCGCTGAGTTCAGCAGTTGAAAATGTCAAAATTACTGTGGAGATATGCATCTTTCTACTGCTGATTTGGCTTTCAAAAATCATACTTCACGAGTGCGATTTTTTAAAGTCAAATCAGCAGTAGTAGGATGCGTATCTCCATACTTTTTCAACTGCTGAGTTCAACATATGAGATTTAAAAAGCGCACTCCAGCACTGGTAGCATGCCAACCCGCGATAGCCGTGATACTGATACGGCTTTATCACGTCTTTTATCTCGTTCGTTCGCGCGCAAAAGAAAGAGATAAAAGACGTGATAAAGCCGTATCACGGCTATCGCTGGTTGGCATGCTACCAGTGCTGGTAGTTACTTCGATTAATTAAAGCTGAAGACAGACTTCACAAGCAAAATGCCTTTCAGTGCAAATCTTAAGCCAGTTGCACGAAACGCGGCACCCTGCAAAATTTGCTATAATTTATAGGTGTTCCAAGCGTGTCACGCTCGTTTCCCGCTTACTAAGGCTGAAGGTGAGCTAATCAGTCATTCTTAGAGATGGGATTCCACACAGAGTTCCCGACATCGGGTAAATTATGGTATTTACCCTAAAATGGGTCCTACGCAACATTATCATTATTCTGTACATTTTCCACATCGAGTAGGTAGGTACTGTAAAATGTTTGTCGTGTGATTGCGGTTTAGATTTGACCACCTATATTAAAACTTATACAGGATGTAAACTTAAAAGTGTTAGTTACTTTACTTTAGCGGGGGTAGGTACTTCAGACCTTTAAACTGAACAAGTTTCAACTGTGTGAACAAATTTTAAATCGAAAAAAAATATTGTAGGTATGTTTCATAGAAAATGTCAATAGCGCTTGACATTTTCTATGAAACACCCAATTTTTTTATTCTCTCTTACACTCGACTTAAAAGTATGGAACAGCAGATTTTTATTTTTACAACATTAATTGGTCCTATAGTGAAAGTTATTCAATTTGATAGTCTTAACACATTCGCGGACAGTGAACGAGACATAATAGAACTTTTATTGTTATCACTGCTATAGCCGGTCACTGTCCGCGAATGTGTTAAACACCTTCTTTAATATGTAACGCATTTAAATCTACACCCTGGGTTTTATAAGGTACAGGTAAGGTACATCCAGAACAATTTAAAATGATCAGCTTGTGTGTCTAAGGTTCAGTGTTACCACCTTGGTTTTAGTAATAGGGGCAGTTAAAAAAGCTAATAAAAAGGGCTAGATCGGGCTCTTTGACTACTTATCGGGCTAGATGGAGCACAAGCACAAATTACCAAGAAAACACTTGCTGTAAAAAAAGGCTAAAAAACACCTTTACTGATGATTTCAATTATGTATTTATTGAATCACAATAACATTTTTCAAAATTAAACAGAATTTAAAGAAAAAATTTACCAATTTAATAGGTTCAAAAATTAAAAATATTATTTAGTTATTTAACAAACTAAACCCGGATCGTCGCGGCGTAGAGATGCGGTTTGTTGCCATAATCGAACAAATGGTATCTACCACGAAAATATAAATAAATCAATAGATATATGACACAAATCGCCAAAGTTCGATGTTATTGCGATGGTGCAAATTTCAGATTTTGGTGCAATATTTTTAAGAAAATGAAAAGCTTTCAGGCTTTTCATTTTCTGGCTAGATTGCCCTTTCCGGGCTAAATCATTAAACAACGAGTTCACCTACAATAAAAAGTGCTAGATCTAGCCCCAAAAGGGCTAAGTTGGCAACACTGCTAAGGTTACAGTACAAACAACCCTGCAACATGTTCTACATAAGCGCCACTAATACGTTTTGTACTGCTCCGACCCGCTGCGCTCCGACCTCGATGTGATTAAGTCTGCCTAAGTCACTAATCAGTCTAAACCTCTTGTAACTATTTACAACCATTGGAAAGGCTCAATTTTAGTATTACATATAGTCTTAGCGGTACGCCAAAAAAACTGCAAATTGTGTTAAATTTCGACATTTCCGGGCTAAATCATTAAACAACGAGTTCACCTACAGTAAAAAGTGCTAGATCTAGCCCCAAAAGGGCTAAGGTGGCAACACTGCTAAGGTTACAGCACAAACACCCCTGCAACATGTTCTACATAAGCGCCACTAATACGTTTTGTACTGCTCCGACCCGCTGCGCTCCGACCGCGATGTGATTAAGTCTGCCTAAGTCACTAATCAGTCTAAACCTCTTGTAACTATTTACAACCATTGGAAAGGCTCAATTTTAGTATTACATATAGTCTTAGCGGTACGCCAAAAAAACTGCAAATGGTGTTAAATTTCGACATTTCCGGGCTAAATCATTAAACAACGAGTTCACCTACAGTAAAAAGTGCTAGATCTAGCCCCAAAAGGGCTAAGGTGGCAACACTGCTAAGGTTACAGAACAAACACCCCTGCAACATGTTCTGCATAAGCGCCACTAATACGTCTTGCACTGTTCTGACCCGCTGCGCTCCGACCGCGATGTGATTAAGTCTGCCTAAGTCACTAATCAGTCTAAACCTCTTGTAACTATTTACAACCATTGGCATGGCTCAATTTTAGTATTACATAGTGGATTAGTGAGTTTTAGGATAATAATGTAGGTGTGAGACACCTTGAAGAATGCAGGATTCAGGATTCACTACCAGTGGCGTAGCGTGTGTTTCTGCCGCCCGGGGCAAATACCGAATTTGCCGCCCCCTTATCTTTATAAAAAGACTTACACAAAAAATAACGGAGCGATCAAAGCGAGCTCGAAATTTTTTTGCATATCTATTCGGGTTGTAGTCAGACATCTTTTGGTTTATCCATGCAAAAATTGAAACATAGAGCGAGTAAAGCGAGCTCGACTTTTCTCTTCAATACGAATCTTTTAGAGCTAGAGCTTTTTACCTACAAAACATGTGCAAAGTAACCTTAATAAAAGCTATTCGAGTGAAGTAAGCTTGAAATTTTTAACATGTCTTAGCTGTGGTCAGGCCTCTTTAATTGTAAACACAGTAATTAAAACAGAAACTTATTAGCGAGCGAAGCGAGCTCGACTTTTCTCTGCTCTACGAAGTGGTTATAGATATAGACAGAGCTAAATCAATCTATAGGTATTTTTCCCGAATTTGCCGCCCCAAGTAAAGTGCCGCCCGGGGCATTTGCCCCCCCTGTCCCCCCTCGCTACGCTACTGTTCACTACGCTAGGACCTATGTCTATGTGTTAAACATGGTCAAAAATCAAAATCAAATCAAATATACTATGATGGTCATATTTGGTCATCATATAAAACAACTGGTAGTAAAGAGTTAACACTAATCGCCTAGGTAAGTCTCTCAAACTGAACAACTATGATACAACTTTCTCTGCGGGACCAATATCGAAATCGCGAAAAAAGAAATCAGCTGTCCCGTACACTTTGTACTGTCGAGTCTGTTTGCAGTTTTGTATGGGATGGCGGATTTTTTGTTCGCGATTTCAGTGTTGGTCCCATAGTAAAAGTTGTTTAGTTTGATGGTCTGAAGCACCCCTTTAAGTAAATGCCCCATTTAATGCCCTGTTTAAATCCTGTATATACAATTTCTTTATTTTGGATAGAAGAGGCGGCCATTTTACGGCCTCTATTTAATCCGGCCCTGTCTCTAGGTACTATCGGGGACTTTTCCGCCTGACCATTTAAGAAAAAAATCGCATAATTTCGCCTAAAATTTATTGTTTGGAAACTATTATTAATTGGTCTATTCATCAATAGGGCGGGGTAAGACATTACTTTTATTTTTTAGAATGCAAGCAAAAATGAGCCTAGTGGTGGTCAGGCGGAAAAGTTCGCGATAGTACATTTCATAAAGACTTTATTTCTTTGTACTATAAAATAAAGGTAAATAGGCTTTTTCTGGGCGAGCGCGCTACATCCTCGGCTTCATCTACACTTTCCATCAGGTGAGCTGAAGCCAAGCGCAAACCCATTATGAATAAAAAAAAAAAAAAAAAAAAAAGGTACTTAGGAAGTTTTTCCAACTTTTTGAGAAATCGACGCGAAGTGAATGAAATGAAGGAAGTGGTAACAAAATGTTTACTTCGAATTTCAATTTAGTTTTCTATTTCAGGATGAAAGATTGGCCGATCGCTGTTATTGGCAAGTAAATAATGGAAAATATTGTGTGTTTTTTAGTTTAGAATAGAATAGATCAAGGTCCACAAATTCCGTGACGCATTTTTGGTTGAATCTAGATGAAGTCTTTTTGAAAAAAAAAAAAAAAAAAACGGGTTGCACTCCGGGAGTTCCGGCAGAAGTGAAAACTAAGAGATCTTACGTCTTACGAATGTCACGTGACGTCACGGTAATCTTGCGTCATCGTCTTACCAATTTTGTCTTACGAATTTTCGATCAGGTTGGATCCCAAAAAGTGTACAACGCCGATAAAGAAGTTTTAGCTTCAAAAATATTGCCGTTATCTAGAAAATGGACAATTTACACAAAAACTTTTTCGATGCCAATCGATCCTGTTTCTTATAAGGATCAATAAAGTCTAAGGGACCAACCGTGTTAGAGTAACTCCCTACTAGAAAATAATGTCGGAAATTGACAATATATTTTCATTTTAAGAAAGGTACCAAAATTAGAAAACCATTTGAAGATTAAATGTGATTCAAAGCTTATATATCAAAATTATCAGATTTTTCTATCCATTATTTCTCGAGTTATTTGAAAAATAAAATAGAGGTTGAATGAGATTTTATTCCTTTGCCTGCTGGGCTTTTTATTGTATTTGACAGTTTTTATTTTAAATTTGGCAAGGTATTATGGCCATAAATCCTACGTTTTTCAGAAACGTCAAAAGTAAATTAAAAATAGAAATATAGGTCAAAAATTAAATCGGAAAAATACGTATCTCTTATTTTTTTAACCTTTTTTTATATTTTTCATTAAAAACAGGTGGTTAAAAAAATGAAATGTTTTCAATTGCAAAAATCTTTTTATTAGGTACATAACAAATTCAAATAATAAAAAAAAAACAATTCAATTCATTTATTTCTTTTCTTCAAAATAATTAATGGATAGACTGGCCGCTATAAAGAAGACTGATCGGAAAAAAAACTAAGTTCGAAATTCTTAGTTTTTTTTACAAGTACCTAATTATATTTTACTAGCTTTTGCCCGCGACTTCGTGCGCGTGGACATTTTATTTTTTCGTGAATTTTCCAATGTTTTTAATAGTTATTCTGTTATTCGGGACGGAGACAAATACAACAAATCAAAAACCATGAAAATGGGTCTAGCTGTTCTCGAGTTATAAGTGTTCGAACAAACCCGACTTTGTTTTATATATAAACAAAAATTTGAAAACAAAAATCAAATACTAGTTTTATTTGTTTTGTTGCTTGTGACTTCTGACATTCAAAGACAAAAATGACCTCAAATTTAGAACGGTAAGACTTGCTAGAAGCTTATTAGTGTTCCGTACCAAAATAGGCAAAACGGAACACTTGTGGAATCACCTCGGTGTCTGTCCGTCCGTCCGTCTGTCACAGGCATTTTTCTCGGAGACTGTAGAAGACTGAAGCTGGAAGTAGGAAGCTGAAACTTTGTACAGTTATAGCAATTAATGATACAAATGAAGTCAAAAAATTTAATGTTTATATAGAGGGACAATTTTGGGGGGCCGAAATAGATAAAAATTTATTCTATGTTATGTTATGTTACAGACTTTCGTCTCTACAATATCGTGTGGGGTATCAAATCAAATCAAAGCGTATACAAATTAAAAATACGAATATTTTTTTTGCGTTTTTTATTGGAAACTTTGTAAAACAAAATATTTTAATAAACTCGTACAACTACTGTCCCAGACGATATTTCAAAAAATAGAGCCATGTATAATCTGAAAAAAACCGTGAACATTAGAAAATATGGCGGGATACCTCTTTTTTTGCGTCGGGGCTACGAATAAGAATGTATTGGGTGAATGTCCCAAGCAGAAAAATTTCACGGCATCGCTGATATCGGTAGTGCAGAAGGTTGATATTTTGTTGTGTTATTTTTTCCTGGACAGAAAATGTAGTCCTCTATCTCGGGCAACAAATATAAAATTAAGCTAAGAATCTTTTCCATCACATAAAAAAAAATTTAAAGGCCTGTTTTATCATCACGGTGGATTGTCCCCAACACATTTTTTATTAAGAATTGTCTTGAAACTCGAAAACTATTTATTGTTTAGATGAATGTCTACCGTAACTTAATTGGCATATAAATGTAGTATAAAAATCAGACATCATTGCTTAGCTAACTATCCTGCAAAAGTTCTGACACGTATGTCCCGCGGAACAGTATCATTCCGGTGGACATAAAGTTTATCGGGAATAGCTCTGTCCAGAATACGCTTATGCGTCCCATTCCTCGCTTGAATCTTCGATTAGTCATACTTAAGGGTTAGGCGCAGACCATAGAGTAAGAAGAGATGGCATATCGGCTTGTTTCTATAGAAAATGTTGTCGCCAACAAAGGGGGTGAAAAACGGGTGAGGGGAAGGGTTAACATTTAAATACGCTACTTCCCGCTATTATGACGTCAGGCCCAGTTGAGTATCTGTGCACAGTTCGTTACAACATCTCTTCCCCAGGGGAGCGCGTTATTTTCTCTATGGCGCAGACGCACCAGTCGTATCATGCTGCAGTTTCACATAAAAAACGAAAGAAAGTAATTTCGGTGGTATGGAGACAAAAAAGTCATCCTTTCGGTTGCCGTTTCATCTATTGATTGTTCATTTTGTTTGAAATCTGTATATTGTTTGTGCTTTTAGTATACACTCACTTGAGTAGTGTTGATTTTATAATCAGCATTGTACTTTTTCAGATAATTTCAAATTATCCTTCTTTTATCATTACGGTGTTCTCATTCCGGTGGATTCGGTGGACTTAAATGCCCTTTAAATCCCCACCGAAATGAGAAGTACCACATAAATCATGACTAACGTAATTTTTAGTACACCATTCAATAACCGAGTCATTGTACGGAGAAATTTCAAGCGTTCTTCGTTCGCTCCAACATTTTAGTTCTATATTACACATCAATCTACAATCTTAGCTATTGACAAAGCTGGGAAGCATCAAGCACGCTCCTATCGCTCTTAACTTTTTCGTGTTTGACTAATCAATCAATCAATCAATCAATCAATTATACTTTATTTCACACCAAAAGAAAAAAAAACATAGAATACAGGGAGCAAACACTCGACTATTCTTCTGTATTTAACACAAAAAGCACGTAAATGTAGAATAATAAAGGCTTTTATTTGAATACTTTTATCATTTCGGTGCATAGGTTTTTCATTTCGGTGGATGATTTTCATTTCGGTGCGTTAAAAAAAACAAAATCATTTTTCTCAGTAAGTAAGGTGAGGCGGGGCTATTCTGACACAAAAAATCAAAGCTAAAAGTTTAAACCTCATTATTTCCCTTTGTTATAAAGTTACAGAAAAGTTGACTAATGCATATTAAAGGGAATTTTATCTATTATGATTTCCCCTTAATTTTTGTGTTAAAAACGCATATTTACACTGCCAAAAGATGCGAAATTCTCGAAAAAATACCATGTGGCCATAATTACCCCGCAGCGGGGTAATTCCGGCAGTCGCCAATATCTCCGCCATCTATGGAGCTACGACGTTGAAACTCAAAGCAATACAATATTGACGATACGACGTATGCAAGAATGAACGTTATGACAAGCTGGGACGCTTAATTTTTGAGTAAAAACAGTTTTAAAAAATTGTGGGGCTATTCTGTCAGCTCTCCATACATGCTAGGGCTGGGACACGTGAAAGTCGATAAGCGGGACCTAGCAAAAATTACTTAAAAATTGGATGAGAGTGATTAAAGTAACTATAATTAGTGCTTAATTAAATAAAACAAGTTTTGAGTACGACTAATTAAAAGTTTATGATAAAACAACGTCGCATTAAAATTGATTTCCTATAAAAATCTTCTAAGTTTAGTTTAGTTCTGGGTATCTATCCTGCATATCTGTGCCGCTCAATGCAGTTATTTTTCACGCCTTCAACAGCATTTCGAAGTTTGATTTCTGACTAAATACGCTTTTTCTTTTTATCTTTAAATTTTACATCATAATAATAATACAAGATATATTCTCGTATGATAAACAGGAAAAAACATGTTTTGTCTTGATTTGACTTAAAAATATACATGCGAGATCTGTTAGGATTAAAAGTACTGAAATTAATATCGATGTTTATGCCGATACTGTGGACATCACTAGCATTTTGCAACTTCATACAAAAACAGCGGGGCTATTACGCCAGTGTTTTCTGCCGGAATTGCCCCTCCATCATAGTTTTGGGGGGTTATTATGTCAGACTCAATAACACAGTAATAAATACACGTAGGGCAAAACAAATAAGCAGAAAAGAATCTACAGTTCTTATTCATATTACTTAACTTGAATAATCTTCGACTAAAACACAAAGACCACTAAAAAAATAAATAAATTTGCGGAGCGTTTTTGTCACCGCAAGTGTTAAAAATGGTGTCCCATCATAATGGCTTCCCAATCAAAAAATTCACGCGTTAGCCGCCCCATCTATATTTTATCGAAGAAATATGCTTTTTCTCTATCTGTAACAGGTGTAGCGACTAACCAAAAGCTTATAGAACAAAAGTTATAGCCAAATGTCGGAATAGCCCCGCTGCCGGAATAGCCCCGCTTCACCTTATTTATGATCTTTTGTGCCCATTAAGACACATACCTACAATTAAAGATTATAAAGTTTATGTTAAAGTTAAAAAAGTAAATAAACACCATAAAATAAAAAATCTCACCGAAATGGGACAAAAATCACGAATGTTGAAATTCACCCTATTATAAATGTAAAAAAACTGTAAGGTTTTCTCTGTTCCTTGCCGCCAAAACTCATACAAAATGTCATTTTAGGTGCCAAAAATTATGTTGGTTTTGTTTAGAGTTATATATCGTCGGGGGTTGAAAACAGAAAAATACTGTGACACCAAAGAAAATATACATGGTGACACCACAGTATAAGAAAGAGTATCTATTACTAGATAGTGACACTGTGTTTAGAACCTTCGATTCTTATACTAAGTTTTAAAAAAAATAAATAACTTCACAACCAGTTTCCTCGTACACGGAACTTGCATTTTTGCAGGCACTGCGAAATTAGCACTATCTCACTCACTCGCTTATCTTCACAGAAGCTCTCTTTCTATCGCCTTTTGAAAACTTGATCGGGCTCATAAAATATGTTAAAAATAATGATAATCATTCAAGTAGAAACCCGAATGGAGGACAGTGTTGTTTTAAAGTTATTTTAACATCGTTAAAATTAAGCAGTTTTAAAAGTGTTTTTCTATCAAGAAGAGTAAGGATATAAAAAAAATGAAATTAGAAATAAAATCTATCAAATATGATCAAATTCAATAGAGAAGGCAAGCAGGTAAAAAACATCATTCAACCTTTTATTTAATTTTTTAAGTGTTTTTAAATAATTCGAGAAATAATGGATAGAATAATCTGAAAATTTTTGTATTTTATAAATCAAATAAAATCTCTAAATGGTTTTCGAATTTGGTATACCTACCTTTCATAAAATTAAATGTTGTCTGTCAATTAAAATCGTGACGCAAAATGAAATAAGTAGTATTTTTAAAGTACTTTAAAGTGTTTGTCAAAAAAAATTCAAAATTCAATTTTTTTTTCGAACTAATATCACATGGACTTTTTGACGTCATTTTTTGACTCTACCACCGCGTCTTAAGGTGTTCCGTACCCCAAAAAGGAATAAGAATAAGGTCATGACTTTTATTAATGAGGGCCCGGGTTCCATTACTGATTACAATGCTCAAAACTGAGAATAGAAGACTTAGTTTTTGTAAATATATACGAAACGTACCTACGTAAGACGAGGAAAAGGCAAGGTTTCCGTACCCAAAGGGTGAAAACGGGACCCTATTACTAAGCCTGAGTTGTCCGTCGGTCTGTCCGTCCGTCCGTTCGTCCGTCCGTCCGTCTGTCCTACCTATTTAGGGCTGTAACTTGAACCGAAAGAGCTAGATAGTTGAAATTTTCACAGAACGTGCGTTATTTTATTACGGTGGATTTGTAAAAATTAATAAAAATGTCAAAAAGTTAAAAATTAAGGGGGTACTCTCCTCATTCAAGGAACTAGTTATTATCAACGTTTTTTCTTCTCGCTCTATGGTAAAAACGGTAATACATACACGCGTTAAACTTGGTGTGATTATAGAGCAAACTATATAACAACACCGCAACACAACGCACCACAACTGTATAACAATTAATAATAAAAACCGGCCAAGTGCGAGTCGGTCTCGTGCTTAACGTCCTGGAGTAAAAAATATTTTTTATTTACCTCAATATTGTGGTGCGCGAGTAGCCGACTCGACACGACGATCGACTGGCACTTAACCGATTTTATTTTTTATTTAAATGTTCAATTCATGTGGCTTGTTTATCAATATTTTTGGGTATGTTGGAATGTTTATAACTACTGACATAATATAGTAAAGGACAGTGGGCAGCAGTGGTCCAAGAGCAAGACAAAATTAAAGAAAAACTATAAAAAAATTGGCCCAATGTGGATCGGTAAATAGATTTTCTGAGAGATCCAAAATAAAAATCTTCGTTTTTCGACCCATGTTCCTTACAGAAAGATGTTTAGTAAAAACACCCAATTTTCATTAGTAACCCAGTAAAATTAGATAAATCAGAAGAAATAATTTCCGGAGCTTTGGAACTTTTTTTAAAAGTTCCTTTGGTACGTAAGATTGAAGAAAAAATAAAGTCCTGGTGAGGGGGGGGGGGGGGGGGGGGGGGGGGCTCTGAAGAAGAAATTCTGATGCGTACCTATGTGACGTTCACCTCTATGAGCGCGACCCCCCTGAGACTCACCGCGATGTTTTGACCGCACCTGCGTTTTACGCACGAGTCGCGAGATACTTGAGACGCCATAGTTGCGTCCAGAAGTTCGATTTTTGAAAATTATACGAGCGACTTGGCAGTAGAAAATGACAAAATTACTATGGAGATTATGCATCTTTCTACTGCCAATTCACTCGTATGATTTTCAAAAATCGCACTTCAGTACACGCGCGTATTAGAGCGAGTGGACATAGAGTGGACGTATTTAGAATATTTCAAACAATGGAGCGTGATAACTTCCGAGGGCGGTAATATTATGTTTGTTTATAAAGGCATTTAAATACCTATATTTACATAATTTTGTTGTGCCATGGATTGGAAACTCAATAATAAAATAATGTGTGAATCTGTTTCTTATATTTCGGGACGGTGCACTTGGGTCTTACTGTCTCAGTGTTCAAAATGTTTAGTGACGTATAGTACAGAGTATGGAACTTATAACCGTCTCTTAATATGAAGAAGTTATGAAGAACATAGCAAGGTTTTATGATATTTTCCGCAAAATTTATAAAATCTACATTTAGTAGTCTGTGATATAAATTCCATTTGTTCACCAAAATGCCGAAACAATATTCTACGTAGCTTGCGTGCTTTGGATAAGCATTTGCTGAAAATTCTTTATCGTCTGAATCCGTCCCAAAAAACACGCGCGTGAAGCGCGCCTGAATCGCGCCATCAGCATGTCTAGTATGATTTCTCTACACGCGCGCGACTCGCCTTCGCTGTATACAAAATAACCTGTTCCCGCGCTTTTCGGAGAGCGCAAGCCGCGCTTGCCGCGACTTGTAGTATGGAAAAAAGTTGAGTCGCGCGCGTGTAGAGAAATCATGCTAGACGCTCTGGACGCAATACAAAATGCAGACGCGCGAGTGGTTAAGGGGCTATGTGAAAAAAATTGGATTCTTCAAAGCTTCATATATCATGAATTACTAACAGTAGGAGTATGATTTTCGGATATGTGTAAATTGAACATATAATTGAAGTTTTGATTAGAGCCAAAACACGATTAAGAAACATTTTCTCGATAGAATAACAAGCCAATGTAGCCTCCATTTTTATCTATAAACGCTTGGAACTGCTAAACGGTGAATAATAGAAACACAAGACTTGATTTAAAAAAAAGAGATTGATATTTTCTAAATTTTGATTAGAGCAGAATTGAAGTTACATAAATAGTACAATCACAATTAAATAAAGTTTGATTTGGCGCTCGATTCATTTCAGGCGCGCGCGCCGCCCCATCTCTTTCTCTCGCATCAGGCCGTAATATAAGCTATCCCACGCTTGTTTCGCTAAAAAAAATTATCGACATAGGCCCTTAAGCGCGTAAAACGCCTCATCTGGAGAGGCTCAAAGTGTCGCTCGTCTGTAAGAGTCCCAATCCGCATTGGGCACGCGTGGTGGACACTGGACACCCTCCTTGAGGGCAGGCCTGTGCCTTGCAGTAGGGACTCGAACGGTGAAGGCTGATCTTAAAAAATAAATTAAACCTTCCAGCTCAAAGCACTAGTCTTGATCATCATCGTCACGCTAGCAGCCCCAGGCCACCAGCAGAGCACGCCACCGTCACCATGTCCAGACATGTTTGGCTACGAACCCTTGGGGAATGAACCCGGGAAATGGTATGGAGTCATCACCTTGAAAACTGACGTCAAACTTGTAACCCTGAACGTTGTACTGGATAGCAAGGCTGAACTTCTGGGGGTGAGAATTCAGTAAGCTCTTTTTTGGGTTCTGGAGTCAAACGAGTAACCCTTATACTTTCGTCCATTCTAATCAGGCAATAGTCTTAATATAAATCTTTATCTGTGGAAACTTTTAGTTGGCAATGTTGTTTTAAAAAAATGTTGATACCCTACTATCCTGTAATTAGTCCATAAGTTTTACTAAAATGAATAAAATAAAATAAAATAAAATAAAATAGAAGAGACTTCATTAGCACCATAGTCTTAATATAAATCTTTATCTGTGGAAACTTTTAGTTGGCAATGTTGTTTTAAAAAAATGTTGATACCCTACTTTTAACCTGAACATTTAAGGATTTGTTATTGCTATTGTATAACTACAAGAGCTAATAACTCATCATTATTTCCTCAATAGAACTTATTGTCATTTTCGTTCAAAGCTATAAAACAAGATGATTTAGCTGGATTGTAGCTAATAAAATCGCTACAACACGTCTATAAACTTTATACTCAAAATATTTTCTTTCTTATAGACTTTTAAGATATCGCTAAGAGATAACGTTATGTACACACAGCGACACATCAAGTTACCCAAAACCAAAATAAAATGGCCGCGCGTCGGCATAGTAATGTATAACGTCGCGCGGCCAGCTTATTTTGGTTTTGGGTAACTTGATGTGTCGCCGTGTGTACACAAAAGGTTAAATCGCCATCAACTATAATCACAGCTACTATAGCGTCTCTTTCTCCCTTGGAGTTATAAAATAAGCGCTATGTATCGCCAAAATGTTTGTTAGGTACATTTATCTCTTTACTTTTTACAGAACTGGATCGGATATGTAACAACAAAGGATAATATGGACTTCAAAATCACCGCTGGGATGGAGTTTAAAGCTGGTGCAATAGACCCCATCCGTTTCTTCGTTCAATACGATCCCCTGTCCAAAGTCCCTAAGATCCAAGGCATCAGGCTCAATGGTAAAGAGGCTTGCAACGCCAGCGGACAACCTGCAGAAATATTTGAAACATCCAGTACCAGGAAACCTGATAAGGAACCAGTTTTTTTGTCGAGACCAGATAATATACCGAAGCCAGAATCAGTGACATCTACTAGTGAGTCATCGTAAGTAATTTGTAAATAAATACACACACACACACACACACACACACACACCCCCACACACACACACACACACACACACACACACACACACTCACACACATACACATATACAGAATGATGCAACTTTTTGGCTCAATTTTTTTTTGGTGTTGCTTGGGATGAAACTTTGCTAATTGATAGACTTTATCACCAATAGTAATTAACTTTTAGTATAGCCAGGCCTGTCTCACTCCTCAGCTCAGGTACGTTTGACAGCCGGACACCTCCGAGGTGTGCATCGTCGCTCATTGACATAAGGCTCATTTTATTTTTCGTTCCTGAAGTGCGCGTTCGAAATTCAAAAAATCGGGTTGAGTGAACTATCTGTTACGGTAGTAACTATTAAATAATCTGTGGTATAGCCTCACCTAATAATTATATCCTATTTTACTCACTTACCACGGACATAAATAATATAATATGGTAGCTTTGACATGATCAAAATCATTTTTTAACTAACAAAGAAAAAATATTTTTTTTCTGATGGAAAATCTTTTTTCCCCAGGGATGGATTTGCGGGTCCTATACTTAAAGTTACTATTGGTGATAAGGTCTATCAATTGGCAAAGGTTTCATCATTGGGCAGTACCAAAAAAATTGGGCCAAACATTCAAGGAAAAGTTGCATCATCCTTCCTTTATCAGGTAGTTAATAGTTACATATAACATTATTGATCATACAGAAGTGCGATTTCTGAAAATCATACGAGCGACTTGGCAGTAGAAAACGTCAAAATTATGGAGATTATGCATCTTTCTACTACCGATTCTCAAAAAGTTGTATAATAAACAGATTCAGCAGTAAGAGCGCTTTTTAAAGTTCCAGTTTACCGTTAAGTTTTATGAATTTTTACAGTAATCCTTTCGTACAACCGTTTACGGGAGTCAAAGATATTGATATTGATAAAGAGTTCATTGAAAATACCAAAAAGACGCAGGTGAGCTTTCTACAAAATTTTAACTTATTTTGCTATTTGGATGTTTGGTAGAACGAAGTCGATATTTTTTGAGCTGATTGAGGGGCACCTTTATGATCATTTTAAACTAATATAGATATAGTATTATGACAAGAGTCATAGTTTTTATACAGGGTGTCCCAAAACTTAACGTCGAGCCGCAAATATGAGGTAGGTGAGTTTATAACAGTTCAGGGAAAAAAAAAACCAAGTTTGATAGTTTTCGAGATTTTGTAATTTTTTTTAAACACATACCAAGGTGGCGTTTTTTGGTACACTGAAAAGATTATTCTGGATTGCGTAACGAGTATTTTCATGACAAAATTTTCAATTTTGTAGTAGCTCTAAAAGTTGAGGGCAGGGTAGCGATTTTTCCAATGTTAAAAAAAATGACAAAATCTCGAAAACTATCAAACATGGATTTTTTTTTGTATTCTTTCCTGAACAGTTATAACTTCACCTATCTCCTATTTGCGGCTCGACGTTGAGTTTTGGGACACCCTGTACCTATTTTATCAAAAAGAGTTATGTTTTTCAATAGCGATTCATTCAGAAGCAATTCAATTCAATTATACTTTATTGCACACCAAAACAAGACATACATTTGAATAAAGACAAAGAATTACAAGTAGGTACAAATAAGGCGGCTTTTCAGCGATAAGACCGCCGCGCAGTTTCAAAACTTTGCCGTTTTGCCCATCCTTTGAAATCTATAATTAATAGACTATATCTAGTAAAACATACTACAATTTCATAATGAATTTATTTAGTTTCAGAAAGAATGTGGTAAAGTGGTTTCATACAGTCTACTGATAATAGATGGAAATCCAGCCAAAGAAGGGCAATGGCCGTGGCATGTGGCAATTTATCAGGCTAAATTAATGCAGGTATGTTTTATACAGGGTGTAACACCGTAGTAATATTTAAAGAGGTGGTTTAGGTCAAACTGAACAACGTTCACTATGGAGCCATCTTCATTATCGCGAAAAAAAAACGTGTAGGAGCGAAGCCCCGAAGCGTCCCCCCTGGAACCTGGTGGGCCTGTACTCCGGGGTCAGTCTGCCCGCCCAGCGGTACCGACTCGACTTAAGAGGGCTATCACAGTCCAGTGGCGCCCTCATCACATTAAAAAAGATTTCTCAATAAAGAAAGCCTAAATTAAAAAGTGCTCAACACGAACACTACAAAAGCCTTCAAGCTATTTTCATAGAATACTTTTATAGATTTTCGAAATTGTCTAAAAGTGGAATGTTTAGAACCTATAAAAGTATTGTATAACAATGGCTTTAGTAGTGTTCGTGTTGAGCACTTTTTAAATTTAGGCTTTCTTTATTGAGAAATCTTTTTTAATGTGATGAGGGCGCCACTGGACTGTGATAGCCCTCTTAAAATGTATGCAAAATATGCGGGACAGCAGGTTTTTTTTTTCTCGATGCTGGCTCCATAGCGAAAGTTGTTCACTTTGGTCACAGGTCCGGCACTTCAAACAACGTTTTAGATTTGACATGATGACGTTCGCACATGCGCACTTTGCGAAAATTGTGCATGACATATGTGTAGGGTTGACTTAACACGCATCGTATGAACTACATTATACATTTCGTTACTTTTTATAGTTCATTCTGTTATTAAAAATAGTTTTTAAGCTAATGAATCACAGAAAATGTGAATTTAGCGTTATTTTCCAACGTTTATTTTTACTGTGAGGAGAAAAAGAAAATATATTTTATGTAGTCAAATCCAACGGGTGCGCGCGCCTGACTGCATTCCCTTGCTCGGCTTCCCTCAAGTTACCACAGACAATGTGAGGGGGGGTGGGGTATCTGAAGTCAGAGGGGGGCGGAGAGTGGCCGTTCTGTATGTAGAACTATATACTATTACCTATTCTGTGCTTTGGTGGTCTAACTAAACTAAACCACCCCTTTAATTATTGCTACAAAGGGCGTTTTGTTACATCCTGCATTATGTAAACCTCATCTTTTTAATAGTGCAAGGTCAACCTACCGACCAAATCCCGATTTAGGCATGTCGTGGACAAAATTTTTTTGTATATTCAGGGTCCTTCTTAATACGCTGACACTTTTTAAGGGGATGAGCAGACCATCAAACTGAACAACTTTCTCTATGGGACCATCATCGAAATCGCGAAAAAAAAACAGCTGTCCCAAATACCAAAACATACATTTGGCTTGAGTAAGTTTGCAGTTTTGTATGGGACAGCTGATTTTTTTTTCACGATTTCTTTATCTTTATTGGTCCCATACAGAAAGTTGTTCAGTTTGACGGTCTGATCATCCCATTAAAAAAGTGTCAGCATATTAAGAAGGACCCTATACAGGGTTAATTTTATATCACTGCGGATAACTTCGGCATCTATACAACTCATCAAGTATAAGAGATAAGTGTACTTTTTGCAACCATCAGCAGCAAGGCTGATTCAGTGTTTATGGGGTGTAGAGCATCTCTGTAATGGGGATGGACCAGGTCTGCTTGCATAACTCCAGTCGGTTTAGGAGTTATTGATAATTAAAGGTCTGAAAAAAATTTACGATCAGCTGATCGGCTGATCGTATGATATTGTTCTAGTATGCACTGTAGCTATGTGAACAGTACAAAAACTGTCACGTTCTGTCAGTCGGTTTAGGAGATACAGCCAGACAAAGTTCCGACCTTTGAACGGCTGTATCTCCTAAACCGTCTGATGAACCATGTCAGTTTTTGTACTGTTCACATAGCTACAGTGCATACTACAACAATAACATACGATCAGCCTTGCAGCTGATCGTTAATTTTTTTCAGACCTTTAATCATCAGTAACTCCTAAACCGACTGGAGTTATGCAGGCAGACCTGGTCCATCCCCATCACAGAGATGCTCTACACCCCATAAACACTGAATCAGCCTTGCTGCTGATGGTTGCAAAAAGTACACTAATCTCTCGGAATAGAACAACTTTCACTATGGAGCTAACTTCGAAATCAAGCAAAAAAAATTAGCTGTCCCATACAAAACTGCAGTAACTATTCGTCTCAAATGTATGGGACAGCGGATTTTTTTTGCGCGATTTCGATGTTGAGTCCATAGATTAGTTGATGAGTACCTAGAATACATGCTGAAGTTATCCGCAGTGATATAAAATTAACCCTGTATTTGTACGAGGCTGACAGCATCCCTACCTCGTACCAAAGACCATAAATCCCGTATTTGTACCAAAAACCTCGTATTCATAATGTAATCAATCATACATGCAATCCAGACATTAAACCTCGAGTACCATTGCGGAGGCACCCTGGTCTCCGATCGCCATGTGATCACAGCAGCCCACTGCGTCACTATCAGTGGATCTAATCAACCGCTCGACGAGAAAGAGCTGTCAGTTTTCTTGGGTAAACGGAACTTGAAGAATTCCGTTGAAGGCGTACAGATTAGATATGTAAGTATTCTAGATTGTTCTCTGTTAATCACACTCAAAGTCAATGCTTTTCGAATTATTCAGTGGTTAAGTTTGCTATCAGTGAAACTGTCCGAACTGAAGGATAGAAACAGTTCTGTGACTAACTGACTGACAACGCTCAATCTAAACTGCTGGAGATAGACACATGAATTATGAAATACTAGATGTCCGCGGCGAACTTCGTATCGCCTTAGAGTCTTCCCGACAAACACTTGGCCGTTTTTTTTAAGGCAATGCTATCACGGATAATGTAGCATTCTAAATGCTGAAAGAATTATTCAGATCGGTCCAGTAGTTTCGGAGCCTATTCATTACAAACAAACAATCAAACAAACAAAAAATCAAATCTTTCCTCTTTATAATATTAGACATAGGTATTCTGAAGAGGATGTAGGGGACAGGGGTGCACTAAGAAATATTCGAAAATCATTCCGTAAGGTGGTGAAAAGGCCGTTGATGTTTTCGAAATCCTCGCAGACGAAGTAGCACAAAGCTAGTTCGGCATAAATAAGCTCGCTATATAATAGTCGAAATAGACAGAAAGTAGTCATCTTTTCACAATCTTTTTTCCAGATCAGCAATATAATAGTGCATCCAGATTATAATAGAATGACGTTAAGCAATGATATAGCGATCATAAAGTTCTATGAACCAGTACTTTATACGGAGCGAGTGAGGCCCGCGTGTCTTTGGCCTGAAGACCAAGTGGACCTGAGCACCATTGTCGGGAAGCATGGCTCGGTGAGTACTGTAAATTAGGACCAGGTGTTCCATGGTTCTCAAAATGTATTTTTAGCATCTTTTAAGGTTTCAGAAGGCCTCGTACTCAGCATGGCCATGCAAGCAAGTCTCCCGTAAAAAATCCTACTCTACAGTTTCAAAATACGCCTACAAAATGTCTAGATATTCCTACCAATCTCATGTTGCTTTAACCATAGCAGCGTTGCCAGATTTTTTTTCGGGCAAAGCGGGATTCAGACACATTTTGAGTAAAAAAGCGGGATTTTTTCGCCGAAAGCGGGACAAAATAAAAAAAAAACGTAAATGATCGGTAGTTTTTTACTACTTATGCTTTTATCTGAGTTTTAAACTAAGTTTACAATGATGTTGATGATAGTAGCCATAGAAAACGTATTTTAATGATTATATTTCTTTTAAAGTTTCATTTTTTTCTTTAATATATTTGAAGAACTCTTCACATGATAGCTCCAGATTGAATTGGATGAGTAATTCCCGAAAAGCGGGACTAAGCCTGTCCCACGCATGGCAACAACCAAATCGCAGAAATAAAATTCCGGATAAATCCTTAAATTGGTGCCTATAGACCTTTATGAGATAACTTTGTGTCTTTGCATGAACCGCAGGTAGTAGGATGGGGCATCAGTGAATCAGGCTATGGTTCTGAAGACCTCAGGCAACTGTCGACCCCAGTGGTCGACCAGGAGACGTGTCTTAGGGCACACAGCACGTTCTACTTGAAGTACACGTCCAGTTATACCTACTGCGCAGGATTCATTAATCAGAGTAAGTTGATTCTAAAATGAAATCCCAAAAGTGAGTTACATCGATTCAGCGTTGCCACTTGCCATTTGATGCCATAATAGTATGTTATTTGATTACTAGGGTTTACCCGCGACTTCGTCCGCACAAATACAACGTGTTAATGAATTAGCGCAAACGTCATACACCCCAACTGATTTATAACAAAACAATTAGATTAAAACAATAATTTAATTATTTTGATAATTAAAATTTAAAGTTATTCGCATTTTAAGTTTTGAGGCAAAGATGATTTGTTATCATTTCAGCACTGAAAGAAAGCGCTAACGTACTCATGGATACATTTTTATAATCTTGTTTTGGTAGTAAGTAGGGTGAGTGTGCCCGTGCGCTGGGTTGACATCGGGTTCAGAAAATTTTAAATTTTGCAAACAAATAATTTAATATTTTGAAAAAAATTACCTGTGTTGAAACCATGATAATTCGACTCTGCTCTCGATTCTAAACAAACTACTTTCTAGTTTTGCGTTAATTCATTAACACGTTGTATATATACCAGATTTTAAGTCAGCTCATAATACAAACTAAAAAGTTTCATCAAAATCGGTTCTGTATTTTTCATGTGATGCTCGATCAAAAAAAAATCTTTTTTTAAATTTACAGTTTTATAATAGTAGGTATAGTATCTAGATTTATTTAAAAACTTTATTGTACACACAACCATAATGAATTATTATCTTAGACTATTATAAACGAAAGATTATTACAATAATCAAACATTGCATATTAGAATCTGGATAATTATGTCCTATTATGATTTATGAGTAAATTATGAGTGAAGGGGACAGGCAGGATACACAAAACATTATGAAATGGAGTGCAAAGCGTGCGTTCAGTTTCGCATGCTTCGTAGCAAAGCGTGTTCCTGATTTCAACTATTGCCTGAGCAGACTTGCTTGCGAATTAATTTAGCCATTAACGTTGTCGTTTTATTTCTTTTAGATAAATCAGCCTGCAATGGTGATAGCGGTGGGGGTATGGTATTTGAACTCCAAGGTTCATGGCATCTCCGTGGTCTGGTCTCCGTGGCTGTATCCAAGGCGAATGAGAACCGCTGTAATCCTAATTACTACGTGATCTTCACTGATGTAGCTAAATATTTGCCATGGGTTAAGCAAAATATTGCTTGATAGTTTTTTACTTAGGAATTTTACCTAGGTATAGCAAGTTTTTAATATATTTTTGCTCAACAACCGGTTTTCTTATTTTGTTTTACCCAGAATAAGTATACGTAAGTATTTAATTTTGTATCCTAGTATTTAAAATATACCGGTTTTTAATTATAGATAAAAAAAATTGTTGTTATTTGTTAGTTTCAGTGAGTTTACAAAATACTAGTAAGTAACATTAATCTTTTAGGATACTTTTAATATGAATCAGCTTCGTGTAAAAAGATATCATTCTTAGTTTCATAAATATAATGTTTTTTGTTGGTGACCTAGTTTCATTGCTCCTCTTAGTGAATATCAGCACCAATTCTTTTGGAAAATGATAATATCGTGATTTATGGTTCCGTACAATATTAATATAAATGCCATTAATCCGCTGGCTTTCTTGCGAGCAGGCACAAGAGTTGGGTGCCGAAATATAGCAAAAGAAAAAATAAATTAGACATCCTATTAGAGTGAGGTTACACGGTCAGTATTTCATCAGCCTGGTCATGTATATTTGATTTGAAGGGAAACTGACTCGAGATTGACCCGACTAACATGGTGCTTCAGTATATCAGTTTCCCTTCAAATCAAATAAACATGACCAGACTGATGGACCAGAATGACGAAATACTGAACGTGTAACCGGGCTCTTAGAGTTACTTTTGATACAGATATTACAGGGTGTTAGGGTAAACAGTATTTTATTTTATTTATTTTAATACTTTATTGTACACACGGAAATATACATGAAAACAACATAATAGACAATTACAAAGGGCGAGCTTATCTCTAAAGAGATTTCTTCCAGCAAACCCAAACAGTTGCATTACTTTAAGGGGTGATTGTACCCATGATACTAAATAATTTTCCCAAAGAATCCTATAGGATATTCACAAAAAAAAAACAAGTTTTCATACAAAACTTCGAACAGCTGATTGCATTTAGTATGGCAAGTCCAAAAAAATTTTTACGAATTTCCTATAGGTTTCTTAGGGAAAATTGTTCAGTATAATGGCCACAGGGTGTTAGGGGGTTAAAGTAATACAACTGTTTACCCTAACACCCTGTATATTGTATAATCATCATCAGCCTATAAACGTCCCACTGCAAGGCACAGACCTACCTTCAGGGAGGGTGTATGGGCATTAGTCCACCACGCGTGCCCAATGCGGATTGGTAGACTTCAAATACACATCAGAATTTCTTCTTCAGTGTGTGCAGGTTTCCTCACGATGTTTTGCTTCACCATTTGAGAGCAGTCGTTGGTATTGTTAGAAAAACTCATTGGTACTATCGCGAACTTTTCCGCCTGACCACCACTAGGCTCATTTTTGCTTGCATACTCAAAAATAAAAGCGATGTCTTACCCCGCCCTATTGATGAATAGACCAATTAATAATAGTTTCCAAACAATAAATTTTGGGCGAAATTATGCGATTTTTTTCTTAAGTGGTCAGGCGGAAAAGTCCCCGATAGTACATGGCATGGTGTCCGTGCGGATTCGAACCCGGACCCCCATAATTGGGTGTCCCTGTCCATACCTCTCCGCAACGTGCCATCGATGCTGCAGTATTCAGTATTTAGCCCTAGTATTTAGTATAGAATACATAATAATTTATTCAAAAAAGCATTAAGATTAATCACAAAAATAAAGCGGTCAGCACAAGCGTCGTCAAATACAAAGATATAAAAACAGTCACAAATCAGCAACAAGCTTCGTCAAAACAATGAAATACAAGCTCAGTCAAATAATCCGCCCCTTGTCGATCCCGGTGCAAAGGAGCCCATAACGGTCGTCACAGACACGCGCTATAATATGTTGCTGTACTCTTCTTACGCACGCCAAATTACATAAGCGCGTCTCTTTCCTACGTGTGAGTGAGAGGAACCGATATCAATTTGCGTGCGTTAGAAGAGTACAGCAACATATTATAGCGGCCGTGTGTGTTGACCTTAACGGTCGTCACAGACACGCGCTATAATATGTTGCTGTACTCTTCTTACGCACGCCAAATTACACAAGCGCGTCTCTTTCCTACGTGTGAGTGAGAGGAACCGATATCAATTTGCGTGCGTTAGAAGAGTACAGCAACATATTATAGCGGCCGTGTGTGTTGACCTTAAAGGTCGTAACAGACGGACGCTATAATATACAGCGCAGTACAGCGCAGTATAGCGCTATACTGCGCTATAGAGTACGGTATAGCGCGGTAAAGCGCAGTACTGCGCTATACCGCGCAGTATAGCGCTATAACGCGTGTGCATCAAGATGGCAGGATCAAAATCATCGATTGAAAATTTGGTGAAACGGTGGGCACCTGTCTCATACATTTAGGTCGCGTAGGTAGAACAGCAGTTTTGTATGGAACAACAGTTTATTTTTGTAATTTCGATTTTGGTCTCGCATAAAGTTTGTCAGTTCGATGGTCCAATCAACCCCTTAAAATCCGTCTGCTAGTGTTGGGCGTAATTCAATTAAATTACGTACTTGGAATTACCCAATTAATTGTTAATTCAATTACATTAATTTAGTAATTAAATTTACACAATTACTTTTACAACGGTCACAGATAATACATACTGACGCGGAAACCTGGAGTGGGGTAGGTGTCCAAGTGTCCACCGTCTGTAGGTCCGCGTGGATTGAATCCGATGTCAGATTTGAGAAAACCAGCCACCATTTTGAACTTTACAGTTTTTGGACAGATTGTTACCAAAATCCATTAGGTACCAAACATCCACCCTACACCCACCACATTGACAAATATACTCCACATACAACCCAGCATCCACCACCAAACATCAAATGGCTAACGCAATCATTCTTCACTTTCAACATAATTATATACATTATAATCATAACCAAAAAAAGTTATTGAGTAATTGAAATTAACAAAAATTACAATTGTAATTATTAATACAATTACATTTCAACAATTCGGTGTGTCATGATTTTTTTGGAGGGCTAAATCGAAAACCATGTCGAGATAATTGTCTCAATAAATTTAATTTAATTAATAACAATATTTTCTATGTCAGACATATAAAATAAAGACCAAATTGACATACCGAAAGTTAATTGATGTTTATTAATTCTAATCAACTTAATAAACTTCAATTAAGAAAAATAAAAGCTAATAAAAGCTAATAAGTCATCATCTTAAGAAAGGTAAATTAGAAAAAAAAGTCTAATAAATTAATTATTAGTTAATTATATTTTGCCCAACACTGGTACCTGAACTTTACTGATAAAAGAAATAAATTTTGAATCGAAGACTATCCCGCCGTCTTGATGCTCACAATCTATTCAATGAACTGACTAGCCTACTACGCCCTAGTGATGTGCCGTTACAGGTTGGACTCGAGTGCGGATTCGAATACCTTATACCATACCTAAGTACTCGCTCACTCGAAAATGCGAAATATAGTATTCGGATACACAATACTCCGATTCGTTCTTACAGTTAGCACTTACCTACATAAAATACATCTTTAATTTCTCATCTCTTGTCGAAAAACGACTATTAAGTAAGAGTGGCTGTATGGTTAAATGGGTAAAACTGTACAACTTTTACTACGGTACTAACTTTGAAATCGCGAAAAAAATAATCCTACATTTTGTTCGAGTAGCTGTTGGCATTTTCTATGAATGACATTTGCTGTTTTTCGCGATTTCTTTGTTGGCTCCATAGAGAAAGTTGCTCAATTTGATGGTTGCTCAGAATGGACTCGAATACGAGTAGGTACCAAATCAATTCGAGTTCGTGACTCGAGTACTAGGTACCAATTTGATTCTTCTTTCAATGAGTACCTAACAAAGAAATAAGAAAATTTTTATCGAATAAATTAATATTAATATCCGATTACTAAAATAGTCGTCTCGGCACATCACTAGTACTACAATGTCGGCGAGTACAAGGGGCTCGGCCACGCCGCACTCACACACGCCACCGTAGAGTCAACTCCACATGGAAGACCACTTCTTCATACTTTAAAAAAAAAATTCTAGAGCAAAAGCAAGTACTTTGTTTAGCAACGTAGTTTATTTATCATTTTAGATAGGTATTAAAATTTAAATTAAATAAACATTTAAAACATAATTGATCTTATTTTAATTCGTAAATCAATGATTTTATTTAAGTCTGTTGTTTGTGCTCGAGCGTTACGCGAAAACAACTGGACCAATATTATGCAGGGTGTAAATTTAAATGATTTACATTTGTCAAACCGAGTACTTCAGACCATCAAACTGAACAACTTTCACTCTTTTGGTTCCATAGTGAACATTGGTTAATTGTATAATGTGTACTATGTACCAATACAAAGGTAGCAAATAATAAACAATTTACTTTGCCAAACAAAATACTTACAAAAAAAATTACAAGTATCAAGATCGACCGATCGATCGGTATCAATTTTGCCGCTTGTGTCTGTGTGCGTGAGTTATACAGGCTGTTCACTTAAATGCGTTATATGGGTTCATGGTTTGGGATGAAAATCAAACCAGGAGGTTTGATTCCTTTTATCTGATCGTATGCCGCCAATGAACGCGAAGGTACCCGCCGCCAAAACTGGTTCGAGTGAAAGGTCTACCTATCTTAAAAATTTACAATGAAAAAGTAGACCCTACTTAGTTGTTTGATTTGATTTCCCAATAAAGACAAAAATTTGAAAAATATACCGGAAGATTTTTTTACCGTTCCGAAACTTTAAGGGGTGGTTCAGACCATCAAACTGAACAACTTTTATTTTGGGATCAAACCTGCAATCGCAAAGAAAAAATCGGCTGTTCCATACTAAACTGCAAAGCCTCCTAGACTCAAATGTATGAGACAGCCGATTTTTTTTTGCTTCATTTGGTTGTTGAGACACTAATAACTCATATAAACCTTTGTTGCTTAAAATTATAATAATAAACTGTTAAGTAATATTAGTCCGCCTATTCAATAAATAAGTTGATTAATTAAATAAATCAGGACGGTTGTAGAACATCCTGTATCTATGCCACGTAATATAACAAGCAGTATAGCGCAGTATAGCGCTATACTGCGCTATACTGCCAGGTATCTTTCAGATGGCAATAGCCTCCTCTCACTCACACAAGAATGAGACGTGCCCATGTAATGTTTCGTGTGTTAAAAGAGTTCAACCTCGGCGGTATCGCGCTATACTGCGCTCTATAGCGCAGTATAGCGCTATACTGCGCTATAACGTACTCTAGAGCGCAGTATAGCGCTATACTGCGCTGTATATTATAGCGTCCGTCTGTTACGACCTTAAAGGTCAACACACACGGCCGCTATAATATGTTGCTGTACTCTTCTAACGCACGCAAATTGATATCGGTTCCTCTCACTCACACGTAGGAAAGAGACGCGCTTATGTAATTTGGCGTGCGTAAGAAGAGTACAGCAACATATTATAGCGCGTGTCTGTGACGACCGTAATGCTTGCAGCGTTGCCACGTTGAATTGCTATGGCTAGCCTCTGCACCAGAAACGACCCGGAACGGGGGTCACAATTACGCTCCCTCAGTTGACGGCCAACCTCCGCAATGAAGGTCTTAGCCTCGGCACCCCAAACCCCCGTGTTATTTAGTATAGTATTTAGTTAGGTATTTAGTATAATTTCAAGTAACCATAATTATGTAACACCACTGGCTTTTCGGTGAAGGAAAACATCGTGAGGAAACCTGCATGCTTCAATTTCGAGGCATGTTTTGTACCTACTGTCCATTACAAGTGGCGACGGGCTCACTCCCCGTCACACTGGACAGTGTTCTGGTGCTACTAGTGAAACGTGGATATTCCGAGGTTTCAGAATATCTCTGACTACCTCCTCGGGGAATATAGTCGTGAGCATATGCATGCATAATTATGTAATTCTAAGTATTGCTCATTGCACTATTTGCACTCAAGCGGCACAAGCTCGTTTTCCGAGTGTTCATACATTCTCCGCAACGCGCCACCGATGCATTTTTCTTTTAATGTTACTTCTTCAAATTAACCCTTTGATCTTATGTGGCGTGGTTCCAAGTTTCACGAAAATGCTGTCACTATACAAAAGAGCACATTTCAAAGCAAACTCTTTTTCTTTGGAACTGCGGCTGTCGCAAATTACAGGGTGTGCAGGGCAGGGTTTTCCTTTGGCATTACGTAGTCCTTCCTTTAGGCAGTGCCGGATCGACCCCCTTCGTCAATTCATTGGTTTTATTACTTTGGTTAATTAAAAAAGCGGAAGATAGGTAACGTTCTTGCATTACGTAGGTACTCGAAAAATGGACCTCGAGTGAAATGTAATGCCGTGTGATTTGATGTTTCTTTTTTAATGTTATGTACAACGAGTATAAGCACACGAAGGCATTGTGGTACCTTAATTCAGTGGCGTAGCGTGGATTTCTGTCGCCCGGGGCAAAAACGGATTTTTCACACCACCCGCTCGAAAATGGAACATTATATGTCATGTAACTCGAACCTAAAGCAAGTCATTATAGCCCTGGGACCAAGCCTGGGACTAGCCGGGCAATAATATTGTACTGAATTTCATTATAACCCGCTGGTCAATAATGAGATTTGAATATGGAATCGCATCCACAGATTATTTAATATTTACTACATATTTACTACGACCCTTACTTAAAATTCGTATGAAAACTTATCATGGAGACCTGCACCAAAAAGAACTTAATTCGAAATTCGAACTGGCCACCACGAGTATTGAACACAAAAAAGAAAAAAAGGCGCGAATACTGCAAATCTCTGTACCTACCTATTGCCACAGATTATTTAATAGTTACTACCGTCTATTGCTACGAACAAAGTAAAAAAAAATGTTACATTTTTAACCGACTTCAAAAAAGGAGGAGTTTTCTCAATTCGACCGTATACAGGGTCCTTCTTAATATGCTGACACTTTTTTAAGGCGATGACCAGACTATGAAACTGAACAACTTTCTCTATGGAATCAACATCGAAATCGCGAAAAAATAACAGTTGTCCCATACGTTTCGCTCCGAGTAGGTTTGCAGTTTTGTATGGAAGTGATGATTTTTTTTTCGCTATTTCGATGTTGGTCCCATGGAGGAAGTTGTTCAGTTTGACGGTCTGATCATCCCCTTAAAAAAGTGTCAGCATATTAAGAAGGACCCTATATATTTTTTCTTTCCACAACTGGAGTGCGATTTTTGAATCTCATTGGCTGAGTTCAGCAGTTGAAAATGTCAAAATTACTATGGAGATACGCATCTTTCTGCTGCTGATTTGACTTTCAAAAATGGCACTCCTGAAGTATGATTTTTGAAAGTCAAATCAGCAGTAGAAAGTTGCATATCTCCATAGTAATTTTGACATTTTCAACTGCTGAACTCAGCGAATGAGTTTCAAAAATCGCTCTCCTGGTCTAATGTTTCAAATATCTACTTTCACTTTGAATTTAATAAAATAGTGTTTTCTAAATACTATACTATTGAACTCTAATACTTTGTTATAAACTAGAGTTTATGAGTTTATTAGAATAAAAGAATTGGTTTCTAACCATAGAGAATTTACACGCTCCCCTGGGTTTCTAACAGTATTGCTTTTTATTTTCTCGCGGAGGGTGTGAAAAGTAGAGTATGGTCCTCGGGGATAAACGTGTTTTCATCTTGGGCGAGCTTGAACCCCTCGCTTCACTCAGGATTCTAGTCATAACTCCCTCGCTTCGCTCGGGAGTTAACCCTAGAATCCCTCTTTACGCTCGGGATTCAATATCGCGCCCGTGATGAAAGACACTGCTTTATCCCCTTGGTACATAATCTACTATTACCGCCCCCTTATCTTTTTGCGAAGACATACACAAAAAATAAAGGAGCGAGCGCAGCGAGCTCGAAATTTTTTGCACATTTATCCAGGTTGTGATTAGACATCTTTTGGTTTACCCACGCAAAAATAGAAACTTAGAGCAAGCGAAGCGAGCTCGACTTTTTCTCCTCAATACGAATCGGTTGGAGACAGAGCTTTTTACGTATCTACAAAACTGGTGCTAAGTAACCTAAGTAAAAGCTATGGATTGAGCGAAGCAAGCTCAAAATCTTTAACACCACATCTTAGATGTGGTCAGAACTTTTTAGGATTATGGTAATAAAATTGCAAAGTAATTAAATTAGAAACTTAGAGCGAGCGAAGCGAGCTCGACTTTTCTCTGCTTTAAGAATTGGTTATAGACAGAGCTCATTAAAGTGCCGCCCGGGGCATTTGCCCCCTCTGCCCCCCCCCCCCCCCCTCACTACGCTACTGCCTTTATTTCGCTTAAAATAAAAAAAGTATCTCAATCGCGCAATGCCGCTCGCATTGCGACTTAGTAAATTAGGCGACGGGGGCTCAATTTATGCGGTCCATGCGCTATAATTATAGGCTATAGTTACCCATCTACGCTATTTTAATTTAATCAAAGTTTTATTAACAATTATTTAAGGACAATCATTTTGAAGGATATAAGAATGACAAAATGTCTTGATAAGGTTACGTTACCTATGTAATTCAATGTTGCATTTGTTAATCCCCGACGCAGCAAAAAGAGGGGTTTATTTTTTGTACTCTGTTTTTTTTTTATTTTTTTGTTTTTTTTTATCTTTTCATTTTTTTTTTTTATTTTTTTTTTTTTTTTTTGTTAGTAAGTATGTTGATTGTTTGTTTAGAGTTTCTGGCCGCATCTTTTCTCCAACGGAATACCTTCTAAAGCAGTGGTAGAGTTAGGGGAGCGTGTAATTTCTATATGGGTAGAGTCAACAAAATTAAGTCAAAAGCTATCTAAGTAATGTGATATTATTTTAAATAAAAATGCTTGAATGCCGACTTTTTGGAAGTCCTATTCCTCTAAGTCCTATCCTTATCATACAGGTTGTAACACAAACACAACATCCTAGTAATATTTAAAGGGGTGGTTTAGGTTTTAGACCATTAAAATAACTGATCAACTTTCACTAACAAACGCCAACATCGAGAAAAAATCAGCTTTTTCATACAAAAATGAAATTCCTACTAGATTCAGATGTACGGGAGCATATTTTGCCTCTTTGAAAGTAAGTACAATTCGTCCCTGCCTCTTTACATTTCATAAAGACTTTTCTGTGTACTTAGGAACTTACCTCTTTACTTTTGAGAAACCGACGGAATGAAGGAAGTGGTAACAAAATATTTACTTCGAATTTCAATTTAGTTTTCTATTTCAGGTTGAAAGATTGGCCGATCGTTGTTATTGGCAAGTAAATAATGAAAATGTGGTGTTATTTCTGGTTTAGAATAGACCAAGTCAAGCTAAGTAGTCCATAAGGAAGAGAGCTAGTGTGACTCAATCATGAGGTCGGGTTCATTCCTGGCCTGTACCATAAGTTCTAGGGAATTTATTTAAGGTTGTATTTTGTCATCTTGGCTCGGCGGTGAAGGAAAAACATCGTGAGGAAACCTGGATACCCGAGAACGAAAAAAAAATCATATATTCGGAGGTATTTGTAAAATATGGGTAAGTATATTAGGCGAACACAAAAGATCGAGACAATGATTCTGACCTCAGAAAATTAAGAGGGGTTAGAAATGCAAAGTAGCGCTTTTGCTTCGGAGATGATTGTCGCCACCTTGTCTTCCCACTCACGCTGCTACAACTACTTATGCCCTCTCGCTCGCACCACGCCGCGCGCCTTATGGTGTTATTGGTCGACCAGAATCTCATGAAAAATGAGGAAATCAAATTTTAGAGTAAGCAACACTGGGTTAATTGGATTAGGGCCTTTCAAACACTGCGACTTTTTGCAGCACTTCTGAAACACCATACAGCCACGAAGAAAAACGTTCGTAATAAAATTCAGCTATAAAATTATATGCCTTTTCTTTTATAAACAAGATAAAAATGTTCGGCCAGATGATTTGGGCGTTCAAATGATATTAAATATGCACCCATTAATAAACGCGCGTTTTTATCGCCGCAAAAATTTGCAGTTTTTAAGGCGTAATGAGTTTATAAACTCGTAAAAAATAGCTTTTTCGATTACGTTTTTTCCATTCAAAATGAAATAATTTTGATTTGAATGAAATATATATTATAGTTGGGGATATTTCCTAGGCAGGAAGGTTATTCAGTACACGATTGGAACAATTTGGCTAGATAGAAAAACATCCCGAAGTTACCCCTCTTTCTTACTTTTAATATCATTTTATATCTAGAAGAAACTGTATTTACGCAAATAAAATATACTATTATCTTGGCCATAACATAAGCTTGGCAGCTAGGTATATTTCGTTTACTTTACTTTATATACTTCAACACAATTCCAAAATATCTACGAAATTTCGAGCGTCTCGCCATTTTGCCGATGCGATACGCCATTTTAGAAGCGCGGCAGCGCTTGTAGAGGTAAGACCTATGTCAAACTTTTCTTCAAATTTCACGTCTTATTTTACAACATTTCCGGCTTTTTTCTGTATTAATATCTATATAAATATTTCTAATATTGCTCAAATTGTAAATAATAGCTGTGATTATTGTAGATATAACTAATTTGTAAAAAATTTTTTGAATTGTAAATTATGTAGGCAAAATGACAGTTCCATCATAGTGCCACAGTTCACGAATATAGCTTTCAGTAGGACAACACCAAAATGACTCGTGGTGCTACGAATTGCTAAACTGATGTAGGTAAAGTTGTTTTTGTAGCGCATAGCGAGGCATCCTAAGAGGTAAGCGGTTCCCAAAGTGTATCTTAGGGTTTCGTGGAAAACAGTAGGGTTCCTTGAATCCAAGAGCGGATACTTACATTTTCTGAAAAGGGATCGTCTTGCGAGTTTAGCTTAGGTATTTTCTCATTTTATACTTTTATTTCCCACTGTACAAAGAAAGTACACTACAATTAAAAAAAAAATACTGTAATAAAAATTGCTTTAATATTTACAATTTAGACTATTTTATTTAAAATATACCAACAGATTTTGTACTGAATAAAAATTTTTTAACAAAAAATTAAAACCGACTTCAAATTTCAAAAAGTACCTAAAAATAATAAATATTACAGCCGATGAATTTTACGTTAGCAACTATAAGAATATCATTTTGTTTTATCGAAGTCGCTGTCAAGCCTGTACGATTCGAGACTGAGCTTGCAATAATTTTTTGGCTAGGCTTGACACCGACTACAATAAAACAAAATGATATTCTTAATAGATGCTAACGTAAAATTCATCGGCTGTAATATTTATTATTTTTTACTTTTTGAGTTTTGATGCTTCAATAGCCGGTGATTAGACTGAAAAGGTGACTGCGTTTTTTGACCCTAGAAGGCGCTCACGTAAATATTAATTTTTCTCAAACATGCTTGGAAATGGGAGCATTATTTTGACAACCTTCTTCGAGATAAATCGAAATTGCTGTACTGGCCAAATACATGCGTGCAGCGGCCGGCAATGTTGTATGAAAATCCATATCTGTCGTGTTTTGCGGCCACTTAAATTACATAGTAAACTCATATCTGTAACTACCGCCCTATCGCCATTACTTCCATTCTCTGTAAAGTCATGGAAAGAGTACTTAACAGTAAGTTGCTGTCATACCTAGAAGACAATGATCTACTCAGTGATCGCCAATATGGCTTCCGCCGGGGGCGATCGACTGGGGATCTTCTTGTGTATGTCACGCACTGCTGGGGCGAGGCCATCGAGAAGCACGGTGAAGCACTGGCTGTATCACTTGACATCTCGAAGGCCTTTGACAGGATATGGCACGCTAGTTTGCTGAACAAGCTTCCCGCTTATGGCATCCCCGCTGATCTTTGCAGCTGGATATCTGATTTCTTGAGAGAACGGTCGATTAGAGTTGTCATTGACAGCTGCTCTTCTGACCTTATGGCAATTGATGCTGGAGTTCCTCAAGGGTCTGTTCTCTCCGCGACACTTTTCCTGCTGCACATCAATGACCTCCTTGTGTCAGGTATTGTTGGGTATGCAGATGACAGTACTGTCATGGAGAGATATGTATCTGGCGCAGGGGCCAGCGGGGATAAAATACGCTCGCAGAGGGAGGCCATGGTTGAGCGGACAAACTTGACTTTAAGTCTTGTCTCCCAGTGGGGTGACAATAATTTAGTCAACTTCAACGCCACCAAAACACAGGCTTGTCTGTTCACCGCAAAAAGGAGTCCGTTTAATCTGACTCCTACTTTCCGGGGTACATCTGTCCCTGTTTCCGACAGTCTTGGGCTTCTGGGTATAAGCTTGACCACGAAACTCAACTTCGGCGCTGACATCGAGTCTAAGGCTCAAACTGCGGCCAAAAAGCTGGGCATCTTAAACAAGGTGAAGCGGTACTTCACTCCTGGACAGCTCTTAGTATTGTATAAAGCTCAGGTCCGATCATGTATGGAGTACTGCTGCCACCTGTGGGATGGCTCAGCCAAGTATCAACTTGCCGCACTCGACTCGGTTGAACGCAGAGCCAGGAGGCTCATTGGCGATAGTAAGCTGGTGGAGGCCAAGCTTTATAGCCTAGCCCACCGCCGCAGAGTGGCCTGCTTGTCGGTCTTCTACAGATTGTACTTCGGTGAGTGTGCCCTTGAGCTGCATGAGCTCATCCCACCTTCCCCTTTCTACTATCGGACTTCCAGACGCACCGCGGGATATCACCCCTTCTTGGTTGACATCCCACATATCCGCACCAAGCGCCTTTCTGAATCTTTTATAATGCGCACAGCCAAGGAGTGGAATGCCTTACCTGCGTCAGTATTTCCGAGTACTTACAACCCGAATTCCTTTAAAGTACGGGTGAATAGGCATCTTCTGGGTAAGCTCGCTACATCTACGACCCTATCTTCGTCCTGAGGACTGGATTGAGGTCAAGAGCAAACCCATAGTTAATAAAAAAAAAAAAGATGTCTTCCCGTATAATTTTATGAATATGCACCATAGCTGCGTAGTAAAAATTTAGGACGTGTATTATTGAAGGCTGTAGATTCCAAACATGGAATAAAAGTGAAAAGAGTGTTATGGCACTTTACACCTTTATTCGTTCGGGGGTGCGTTATATCCATTAAAGACTCTGCAGGTGCATGTGATTCTGATGACAATACAATAATATGGTATTATCCAGCTGATCTGGTGATGGAGCTGGAAGGTGGCTAGTGGAACTCTTGGATGGCTAATAGTATACTCATCGAATTTCAGCTCGTTAAAATCATCTCGATGAGTGCTTTTCTTTACAGTTTTGTAACAAGTACCTATTTAATGATGGAGCTGAATAATTGTTACAAAAACTGCTCACTGGTATTTTCAATTTGTGTTTCTCAACCGATTGCTTCCAAAATAAATATCTGAGGGTCCGCGTGGACCCTGAACACGAATCCGATGTCAGATTGAAGAAAAGTGTCCACTTTAGAGTCAGTATGACTCATCCTAAGCGTCTGTAAAGCGTAGTTGTGGCAAGGCATGCCTTTTTTTGCCGAGTCCAGCGCAGCACCAGTTGGTCGAGTGGTCTCGGTACTCGCCTCCAGAGCAGAGCGGCGGTTTGGTGCGGTTGGCGCGAGTTCGATTCCGGTCGCTAGCAAGGTGGCAAGGAGCTCGTAGCGAATCTTCCTAGGAGTTCGTTGGGACTTTATTATTTAATATACACCACTAATTTTTAATTACTAACGTAACTTTAAGGGTGTGTTCAGACCATGAAACTTAACAACTTTCCCTAAGGAACATGGGTCGAAAAACGAGAACTTTTTTTTGACCTTCCATACAAAATTGCGGATCGGCCGATCGATTTTGTATGGGAGGACCAAAATTTTTTTTCGTTTTTCGACCCATATTCCTTAGGGAGAGTTGTTAAGATTCATGGTCTGAACACACCCTTAAAGTTACGTTAGTAATTAAAAATTAGTGGTGTATATATTTTTTTTTGTTTTTTATTTTTTGCTGGCGAATTGTCACCTTACCCCAACTATTAACCATCTTTTGAAGCGTGTAGTTTTAGCAAGGCTCACTTATAGCATATAATTGATGATTTCAAACAACTTATTCAATTGCCAATGATTTGTTTTCAACTGTTGAGGAGTTCCATTTACCTGTTTCCAAAGCCATTCATCAGATCTTCATCAAAGAATTACTTATGCCAATAGCCTACAATAATACCTATAAATAACTTTAACTTTGTTATTGGTGTTGTTCAACTGGTATCAATTATATGAAATGTTGGTATACTGTGGCATCTTGAAGAATTATTGAACACTCTAATCTTACTCTAATATTTAAATTCAAAATTCGAACGAATTGCTCGCGATCTCCCCTCAGACCCCGCACCTCACCCCCTTTATCGGAGCAACGTCTATTAGACTACCCAATTTCAAGGGACCCTTACCCTAACTAAGAGTGGTGTAATAAGATTTAGGGAGTAAGTTTCCCGATTTAGGGCGATCGGGTCGTCCCGATCTGCCTAGCTACCTAAGCGCTCTGGCGATCGGGTAATGTAATAACATTTAGGGCGATTAGGGAGCTCAGTTGCCATGCGACTAGCGCGTAGAGTGGTCGTGAGTGTAGGTATACTGCGTAGCGTTTGTTCGTCCCGTCGCCTTGCGTGCAACAAGGAACAGGAAGTTTTATTGTGCATGTTAGACATGTATAAAGACATGCCGTATTTATGGCAAAAGGAGCATAAAGAGTACTTGAATAAAAACATGCGAGTTGAAGCCTTTAAGGTTTTATTAGGAATTTACAAGAATTTTGACGAAACGAAACCGGAACACGGTTGTGACAGCTACAGCAACTTTTTGACGTTTCGATAGTGACGACGGCATGATGTAATAATTAGGATAATACGTCCAACTCTTTCGACATTCGCGTATAAACTGAGTTAGGGCCCAATTCGCAGAGTAGTGTAATAAGCGCCGTACTAACTAGGGTACACGCCCACCCTGCGTGCAGGGCACTTCATATCGTGTGGTGTAATACACGTTTTAAGGGCCTACTTGATGACAGTTTGACATAAACATGTGAAAATCTATATTTTTTAACTTTTTTCATTTCCTGAGATTCTGGTCGACCTATATGCATATCATTGGCACACGTTCCACGCCTACTTTGCACTTCTAACCCCTCTTATAATGTTCTGTGATTCTAGCACACAATCTCTCTAAGAAGTCTCTTCATATACTTACCTACGTGCTCGTCGGTTTTGGGTGCATTACTTTATTTGGCCCTTCTTCAGTAGGTATGCATCCGATTATTTTATAAAAAAAGTATTGGAATAGAGATACAATATTATCCAAAACAGAAGGACGCTGTGGTTTCTAATAGGACTGTAGCTTTTTATGCTAGGTTTTCAAAAAAATATGATCTTCCCAACCAGTTTCCTCGTACACAGAACCTGCATTTTTGCAGGCACTGTGAAAATGACACTATCTCACTCACTCGCTTAACTTCACACAAGCTCTCTTTCCATCGCCTTTTGAAAACTTGATTTGGCTCATAAAATGTTTTAAAAATGGATTTTAATCATTCAAGTTGAAACCCTGGTCAGTGATAGTGATGTTTAAAAGTTGCTATATAACATCGTTAAACGTTTTTTTAAATAGTTAAATAGGAAATATAAAATGGTAAGGATATAAATAAATCATCAAGCAATTTGATTCAGTGTTGCAAAGTGAAATTTTTGCGGCAATGTTTTGACCAAGTTTTGACAATATTTTCGTGCGTAGTTTAAATTTCCCTAATAAATCATAAATCTAATGTTTAGTGTAATTTTTGACATTGGAAATGCCTTTTCGTAGACTCCGATTTCACGAAAAAATGCGAACCCCTTATATCTCGGAGAGTTGTGAAGATATGATATTTAAAAATACTCAAAAGACGCGTATTCACGAGAGCTGTAAGGTGCAGATAGAATTATTCGAGAAAGTCAAAAACAAAAAAGTTATGGCCGAAATAGTGAAAAAAAAAAAAATTCCGAATTTTTGATTTTGGCGCTCGATATTTTGGAAACGAAGAATGATAATCAAAAATTTGAGAAAAATTTCTCTGGACAATTTAGTCAGCTACAATTTGAGCTTAAAACAAAGACGATCGGGTTAAGGGTTTGCCCTGTGGCCTAACCTTTTTGAGACAATATTTTTTCGAATTCCGCGTAGATTCACTAGTACTAGTAGCTCGATAGTAGTGAGAGGCACGAAATCTGTGAATTTTGACTTAAGTCAAAATAACAACATAAAATTTCGTGTTAACATAATTAATCATTTCATCATTTTTGAATTTGTGAATACCTAGGTACAGGTTTATAATTTAGTACCTAATTAGTGTCACAGTGGGAGATTAAAATGGTACGCATAACGCAGCATCTCCCGTTCTATACAGTAGGGTGTAAGGAAATGTGTCATTAACCTTGGCGGTGTAGTATATTATGGAAAAGCTGATAATTGTTTTGCGCTGACAGGAAAAAGTTGTTCAGTTTGATGGGTAGAGTATGTGGTTTAAAGGTTAATGATACTTTTCCTTACATCACTACATAGTATAAAACAAAGTCGCTTCCCGCTGTCTGTCTGTCCTTGTGTATGCAAAAGGATAAGGCTTATAAATATTGCACCCGTGCGAAGCCGGGGCGGGTCGTTAGTTCTGTTAAATTGAATCTTACACATTTATTTTGTAATTTTTAAGGGTGTATGTATGTATTCAAAGATTTCAAAGAAATGTTTGTTTGATAATTATAACAATAGTAATATTGTAGATATAAAATGATGTTGGTTCTTGACCACCCCGCAAGGGATGATGGTCGTGAGTATGTATGTATGTTCTCATGTATTAATCTAAAATGAAAGAGTGTCAGTCAAACTACACCTAAAGCAAACAACATTAATTCCCAGGAATGTAAAATATATTTAAAAATAAAAGTGAAAATAATAACTGTAAGTGTAGTGTATCGCTAGCATGTACAAACTGTTTATATAAAATTGTAACTAAGAGCGTATCGCCAACAAACTGTTCTGCAGTTTGGCGAATTTGTATTTTAAGTAATTATAGCAGTTTTAAGAATGAAGTTAAATAAATAAAAAAAAAAAAAAAAGGATAATGAAATTAAACAACTTTCCGTAAGGAACATGGGTCAAAAATAAGATATTTTTTGGACCTCCCTCCCACAGATAGGTACAAAAGTGGGGATCAGCCGATCAATTTTCTATGGGAGATGCGAAAAGTTGTTTAGTTTTATTACCACTATTACCTAAATACTACATTTTTTTTATTAAATAGGTACTAAAAAAGTTTTAAGAGTGTAAGACTCTTAAAACTTATGTGGTGTATATTATTGATTATTTGTGGTTGGGCTATTGCAAGCAAGGGTCGTTGTAACACAGAGACCAGCGCTGGTCCTTTGTGTTCGCCCCGAGATCACCCATATTTACGCATACCTCCGAACTTATTGTATTTTCTTTTCATTCTCGGGAATACAGGTTTCCTCACGATGGTTTCCTTCACCGCCGAGCTAGTAAATGATAAATACAACCGTACATAAATTCCGAAGAACTTAGTGGTACAGGCCAGGAATCGAACCGCGGCCTCAGGTTTGAGGGGCGAGCTCTCTTCCGTATGGGCTATCATCGCTCTTGTGGTGTATAAGTAGCTATTCTCAAACGGTGAAGGAAAACATATCGTGAAGAAACCTGCATACGCTGAAAAAGAAATTCTGGTTGCGTAAGTATGTGAAGTTCACCAATTGGGTACCTCACTACTATCTCGTACTATCACGCATTGGGCAGGCGGCGTGGTGGACTTACGCCCATACACCCTTCTTGAGGGTAGGCCTGAGCCCTGCAGTGGGGACACGTACGATGAAAGGTGATAATGATAGCCTATTAAAAATAAATTAAACCTTCCAGCTCAAAGCACTAGTCTTGATCATCATCGTCACGCTAGTAGCCCCAGGCCACCAGCAGGGCACTCCACAGTCACCATGTCCTGACGTATTCAGCTACGAACCTGCGGGGCATGAACCCGGGAGGTGGTATGGAGTCATCAACTTGAGAACTAATGTCAAACTTAATACCGTTTGGATAAACATTATACTGGATAGCAAGGCAGATCTTCTGGGGGTAAGATTCCATTAAGTTCTTATTTCTTCCTTCCTTCTCTGTCTATGCAGTGCAATAATATGCTGTAAAGTAGAAACCAGAGCGTGCGAAGCAAGCTTGAAATGCGGCTTGGCTGTGATCTTAACTCTGTCGGTCTATACATTCAGTACTATACAGACCGCAATTTATTTTTAGAAAAAGAGCGCTGCCTACCTACTTTCAAAGCTGGAGCAAGCGAAGCAAGCTCAAATTTTGTTTACTTGGCTACATTGACTTACCAACTAATACTGGACGTAGGGTCCGCGCTCAAAAGTGTTCGAACCAAAAGAGTAACAAAATGCATAAAGAGTAACAATTACGCGTCTGTCTTCGTTTGATCGACCGACAACACGCACATCTAAAATGCATATAAAAAAACTACGCAATCAAAATGATAAAAGAATTTCAACAGTTTCGATGGTTTTAGTTGGATTATGTTACTAATACGTACACACGGCGAAACAACAAGCAACGTAAAACCAAGATAAGCTGGACTCACCACTTTATACGTTATTCAACCTAAGCGAGAGCAGCTTATATTAGTTTTGTATAGCTTGAACTTGATGTGTCGCCGTGTGTACATAATTTTATGTAGGTTAGTCTGGGACACTATTTTCGAGACTTGTGTTAGACCAGACGTCTATTTTAGTAAGTCAATGCTTGGCTAGATTAATATAAGTAGTTAATTAATATCTTTATTGCACCAAAAATAATATTAAAAGAAGTATAAATATTTGCTATTTTTATAATGGTCCTTTGGATTCCTTTGCTCTGTCGTTGGCCATTTTGCCCTTAGGGGAATATGACCCGATGGTCCAATACCTGCATTATTACAGAACTGGGTAGGAGATGTAACAACAACAGACAATATGGACTTCAAAATCACCACTGGCATGCAGCTCGAAACTGGAGCAATAGAACCTATTCGTTTCTTTGTTCAATACAATCCCAAGTACAAAGTCCCTAAGATCCAGGGAATCAGGCTCAATGGTAAAGAGGTTTGCAACGCCAACGATCCTTTATCTGAAAAATTGATATTTGGAACAGAGACCAGCAAACCTAACATGGACCCAGTTTTGTTGTGGAGACCAGATAGTACATCGAAGCCAGAATCAGTGACAACTAGCCCACCTAATAGTTATTTGTAAGTAATTTATAAAGAATAAAAAGACGGCGTCCATAAATCATGATATCAATAATTTTTATGAAATTGAGAAATATGCTAGGTTAGTACTAGGTTTATAAGTCTTACCGATGATGTGACACTGAATGACAAACCCCCGCTTTCCTCTAATTAGCGTCACGTGATTTATGGACATCCCCAAATGATATAATTCAAATCGGGAAATTTTTGTACTAACTAATGTTTTGTCGTGTGGTTGATAACTGGTTCATAATAATAGTATGCATATCCAACTCATATATTAATATGTGTATGATATGCAAACTGTACAAACAAGAAAACAAAAAAAAAAACAAGTTAGTAGAAACTGATTATTTCAACGATATCTATCTAACGTGTTAATGAATAAAGAAATAAATAAATTCACACATTGCTGAAATAATTAATCAATCAATGATTATCAATCAATCAAATATACTTAATAGCAAATCATATTTTTGCTTGTAAACAAACTTAAAATGCGAATAACTTTAAATTTTAATTAGTAAAATAATGAAATAAAATAAAATAAATAAATAAATAACGCTCACAGGCACATACAATGTAATGATTCCAAGTTAAGCACTATAGGCTTTTTAATATGGAAACCATACAACAACGGCACGAACATATAACATCCATGACCGAACCGGGATTCGAACCCAGGACCCTGGTTTGGCAGTCCGGCGTGGTAACCATTACACCAACCGGGTCGCCAAATTATTTTTTTAATGCAATTATCTTGTTATTAAATCAGTTGGGGTGCATGAGGTTTTGCACTTATTCATAACACGTTTTGATTCGATATTTGATCTAAGCTATTGATCTTGATTGAATTTGATCTAAGCGAATGAATAATCGCAAAATCTTTTGGAATGTAAAAGAAAAAAATTAAGTTTTTTAATATTAAATGCTTTCACTATTAAATACTTAATAAAAAGATTTTTATATCGTACCAATGAAATACTAAGAAGAAACTTTTTCAGAATTTGTCTCGATTCAAACCTCATACACCCGAACAGATTTATAACAAAATAATTAGATTGAAACAATAATTTCATTATTTTGATCGTTAAAATTTAAAGTTATTCGTATTTTAAATTTTGAGGCAAAAATGATTTATGATCATTTCAGCAATGAATGAAAGCGCTAATGTACTCATGGATACATTTTAATAATCTTGTTTTGATAGTAAGTAGTGTGCCCGTGCGGTGGGTTGACATCGGGTTAAAAAAAAAAATTTTTTTTCATACAAATTATTTAATATTATGGAAAAAATTTCCTATGTTGAAACCATGATAATTCGATTCTGCTCTCGATTCTAAACAAACTACTTTCTAGTTTTGCGTTAATTCATTAACACGTTGGTTTTGTTCAATATTGGATTGTATGGTGACCTACTGGATCAGTCAAGCAACTTATTTTATATGGCAAATATTAACAAATCACAGTGAAAAAATTTAATTAGTGAAACCGTAATTAGGTCAATTAGATTCAGCAGTAACAGCGTTGTTTTAAGTTCCAGTTTTAAACGAGTATTATTTACCGTTAAACTTTATAATTTTTACAGTAATTCAAATGACTTTCCTCAACCATTCACGGGAGTCCAAAATATTAACAACGTGTTCATTGAGAACAACAAAAACACACAGGTGAGCTTTCTTCAAAACTTTGAACTATAATTTTGCTTTACTTCCTACCTTTGACATCGTAAAATGATCGTTGAAAATTCTTTTGCGTCTTCAAATGTCATCATTACAAAATAAAATAACTAATTGGTTTTTCAAGAAGCAAGTTTGGCCTGAAAATATGAGTGGGTTCGTAAAAAAGTAGTACCTAAGGTGCTGTTTATACAGAAGAGACGTGTGGCGGTGGCGGATAGTCAAAGTAACACCAATATAAACCTTATAGTACGTGGCATAGCGTCGTTTTTGTTGTAAAGGAAAATCGCGCCCGCGGCACCAGGACTCAGTTTAATAAACGCGACAATGACAATTTGACAATGACAATTCAGAGTATATTACTAAGAATGCTACGTCACATGAAGCACTGCAAGTTTAGTGTCATTAGTGACCAGCACACGGAGAAAAATTTCTGTGACAGCAGTTTTATTTTGTAGGCTGTACTAGAAAAAGTGTTGTTGTAAATCTAATTCTCGTAAATTTAACTAAAATTTACTTTCAACAGCACATTTTCTAGTAAAGTCTACAAAAAAAAAATACCGGTTACAACTATTAAATTTTAGTAGACTTTACTAGAAAATGTGTTGTTGAAAGTAAATTTTAGTTAAATTTACGAGAATTAGATTTACAACAACACTTTTTCTAGTACAGCCTACAAAATGAAACTGCTGTCACAGAAATTTTTCTCCGTGCAATGTACTCTGAATTGTCATTGTCAAATTGTCATTGTCGCGTATACTAAACAGGGCCCAGGCGACGTCGTCGCCTGGAGGCGCGGGCGTTGTTCTCCAAACGACGCTATGCTACGTATAGTACTTAGCAATCTTAGCATAGCGTCATTGTTCATACGTTGCATTTTAGGGTTTATATTGGTGTTACTTTGACTATCCGCCAGCGCCACACGTCTCTTCTGTATAAACCGCGCCTAAGGTGATAACTAAAATCTCTAGTAAAACATACTACAATTTCATAATGGGTTAATGAATTAATGTAAATAACATAATTTTCAGAATGAATGTGGTAAAGTTAAAACAGCTGTTCCATACAATCCACTGATACTAAATGGAAATCCAACCCGGGATGGACAATGGCCGTGGCATGTGGCGATTTATCAGGCTAAGTTATTTCAGGTATATGCTTTATACAGGGTGTAACAAAACAGCCTAGTAATACTTAAGGGGGTGCTTTAGACCATCAAACTGAACAACTTTCACTATGGAGCCAACATCGAGAAAAAATAAAAAATATCAGCTGTCTGTCCCGATAGGTTTTAGTCGAGTCGGTACTGCACTTTTGTATGGGACAGCAGATTTTTTATATTTTTTCTCGATGTTGGCTCCATAGTGAAAGTTGTTCAGTTTGATGGTCTGAAGCACCCCCTTAAGTATTACTAGGGTGTTTTGTTACACCCTGTATTATGTTGACCTCACTGACGGCCCGACAGTTCAGTCGGTAATGAACCTGCCTGTGCCGAGGTTCCTGGGTTTGAATCCCGTAAGGGACAAATATTTGTATGATGAATATGAATATTTGTACCCGAGGTGAATGTTGTTCTGTTTTGATTTTCAGTTAATAAAGGTTTAATAGGTCCCATCTCTGGAAAAACTAGTTTAAAAGCGAGCAGAGCTCGATCGCCTAGCTACTAAATTGTGATGTGTGTGAATCCCCAATAATTACTGATCGAAACATTTGAAAGTTGTGTTGCACTTTATTTTGAGGAAAATAAAACCGGATTTTGAGTGGAGTTTTTGAATCGTGAATCATCCTGTGAGAAGATTTTTGGGGATTTCCTCTAATATTGAGTTCACAGATATAAAACAGGTTATTGTGCTTTGAAGTAACATAACATAAGTGGATAAAGACACCTCGAATATATTTCGTTTTGGTTTCCCAGCTAAAAGGTCAATAATTTTAGTTCATTGAGGATTCCTTCTTCGGGTTTCTCTCCGTTACTGGAGGTTGGCAGTCAGCTCTGCATATCCCTGCCTATCTCTCGCCATACAAAACAGCTCTTCGATGCTGGCGATGCCTGTCCACTCTTTCAGGTTCACGAGCCACGACATTCGGGGCCCACCGACGCTTCTTTTGCCCAGCTCTACAGCTCTACTTTGGTACTGTTGAGATACTGTATTTTCTCAAATTTTCAATGTATATGTAACTCATAACCGGTCAAAACCAGTTTTGACTGCAGAAATCAGGAAAAAGTGGTTTTGACCGATGCCCTTAGTCAAAATTTGACGGCCCGGTAGCACAGTCGGTAGTGAACCTGCCTGCTGTGCCGAGGGTCGCAGGTTCGAATCCCGTAAGGGACAAATATTTGTATGATGAATATGAATATTTGTACCCGAGTTATGGATGTTTGTATTTATATATGTATTCTATATCGTTGTCTAGTCATCATAATACAAGTCCAGGCTAGATTCTGGTACTTTAAATGTGACTAGATGATTTGTGTGACATTGTCCAAGATATTTATATTTATAAAATTATTTTTTTGAGTGGAGTGGACTAGGTAAACAGTTACAATTCGGTTTTGGCACTCAGTGACTACTGCCGCGGCACGCTCGTTGCGCTCGCTCGGCTCGTGCGCTGTGTTCGTAAGATGCTCTTCGCTAATCTAACCGACTTAGATCCTCATAACCGGTCAAAACCACTTTTGCCAGATTTTTCAATCAAAAGTGGTGACCGGTTATGAGTTCTGACTGTATTATATTAAGCCATATTAAGTAGTCAATCTTCAAAGAATTATACAAGACAAAGTATTTAATAATTATACAATCATACATGCAATTCCAGACAATAGATCTAAAGTACCATTGCGGAGGCACCCTGGTCTCCGATCGCCATGTGATCACGGCAGCCCACTGCGTCACTGTCAGTGGATCTAATCAACTGCTCGATAAGACAGCGCTGTCAGTCTTCTTGGGAAAACGTAACTTGAAGAATTCCGTTGAAGGCGTACAGATTAGATACGTAAGTATGTGTCTCTTTGATTACATTAAAAATAATAAAAAAGGTGAAATGAATTCTGAAGAATGTGCCGACTTGGTCCAAGAGCCCGTGACGATCAGACCATGTCGTTATTTTATAAAAGCTGAAAGTTTCTCAGCGCATGTTCCCAACACAGGTAGGAAAGTAGGAATGATGGGCAACTATGAAGTTTGAGTCATGGTGGCTTGCAAGTAGCAGGTTAAAATTGTCTAGCAAGGGGTTGGAAGTATCAAAACTGTCGTGCTACTGAGGAAACATCTAATAATTACCCAAGTACAAAGACATATATATTACTAGTAATATATGCCCAAGTACCATGTATAAAATTCAGCTTTTATACTCTAACTCAAACGTAAGTGTAAGTTACAATTTATTAAAGTTTAAGGCGCTGTCACAGCCATGACACTGCGTGTTCGTGAAAGATCCCGCTCCAGTGACCTTGGGCCGGGGCGCGAGTATGCGATAGGGTCGATACCTTCCGACAACGAAAAATACATATGTACCTAGGTGATATTTTATTCACGTAAATTAAATTATATGTATTATCATTGAAGTTAGTATTGTAGTGTCAATTTCACGTCATGCTCGATACCCATAATATAGGTAGGTAGGTAGCAAATGTAACAATCAATTATTATAATCCAAATCAGGTACCTAGGTCGTGTATTTTTAAAAATCGAGGTTGTAGGTGGTAGGTGGGTATTATCAATCATCAAAATACCTACATTTTGAATTAACTGTTTTAAAGGACGTTAAGTATGAATAGGCAGGTAGGAAACACAACAATCAACTCGACATGACATGTTTCCGCACGTGACAATAAAGTCGCGTACGTACCTACTCGCGTCGTCCACTGAGTCGAGCGAGCGAGATCATCCTTGGGATTCGGCCGTCATTGACATGACGTCCCACCCGCTCGCAACCCGCGTTCCTACCCGCGCTCGCCCCCGACCCGCACACATAGCCGCGAGCGCTTTTACGAGCACACATGCATGAGTGTCGCTTCTTTTCGCGTAGTGTATATTTTCTTTGTCGCTGTCCTATTGCCATCGCTCGCGCGATCATGCGATCGTCCGACGAAAATCATTGTGCCACTGTGCGTTTAAACATACTTATATCTGAATAAAAATAGAACAATTCGATCGCATCTCATGATAGCACGACCTAATAGGATATTCCGCAGATATAAGTATGTTTAAACGCACAGTGGCACAATGATTTTCGTCGGACGAAGGCATGATCGCGCGAGCGATGGCAATAGGACAGCGCCTAACTGGATGGATCTTTTCATTATCATATCATCTTTCATTAGCGAAAAGACCGCCTTATTTTGTGCCTCTTGTTTTTTTTATCTGTATTTCACTGTTTATGTTTTGGTGTAAAATAAAAAATGTTTGATTGATTGATTGCTTAATAATCTTTTTTCCAGATCAGCAGTATAATAGTGCATCCAGATTATAATAAAAGGGCGTTAAGCAGGGATATAGCAATCATAAAATTCTATGAACCAGTAGTTTATACGGACCGAGTGAGGCCCGCGTGTCTTTGGCCTGAAGATCAAGTGGACCTGAGCACCATTGTCGGGAAGCATGGCTCGGTGAGTACTGTAAATTAGGACCAGGTGTTCCATGGTTCTCAAAATGTAAGTACTTCTGTACCTACTTTTAGCATGTAAGGTTTCAGCAGTGCTTGGTGTTGCTCCAACATCCTCGTGCTCAGGAGGGCCTCGCAAGCAAGTCTCCAGTAAAAAATCGATAGCTGGATAAGGTATCACGGTCGTCGTCTTCTATCTCGTTTGCTCGCGCGCAAATAGAAAGAGAGTGGAGCAGGCACGTATCCAGATATAACCTTAAAAGATGCTAAAAGAAATAATGTTGACCTCCACTCTAAGCACGTACCTATCCAGACTTTTGTGAGGGGGAACATTGAACATTGGGAACAGGAATAGGTGGGATTATATCACATCTATTAATCTATAGTTAGTTTCTCGGTGTTGATGCATTCTGTTCTTGTTTTGTGATGATGTAGAGTAAACTCTAAATTGCTTGTCTATCTAATCTATCTAGTCTATCTACTTAGCCTCACTCCAGGGCTAGAAATAAACTGAAGGTTAAGTTGGTAACCTATGATTTTTTTTGTATGGAAAAACAACAGAGAGCTATTTTGCTAACCTAGGTTGACGCAAATGCCTAAGGGATGCTCCCTTAGGCATTTGCGTCAACCTAGGTTAGCCTAGTTAGATTTTACCCGTATTTTTGCTAACCCAGAAGTGTGGGGTTTAGACCTTATAACCCTAGATAGATGTGTCTTTGTATGAATTGCAGGTAGTAGGCTGGGGACTCGATAAATCAGGCTTAGGTACTGAAGATCTAATGGAACTGATGACCCCAGTGGTCGACCAGGAGACATGTCTCAGGGCATACAGCGAGTTTTACTCTAGGTTCACGTCCAGTTATACCTACTGCGCGGGATTCATTAATCAGAGTAAGTTGATGCGTGTGGGAAATAACTATCCTATACAGGGTCTAAGGAAATGTATTATACTCTACCCATCAAACTCAACAACTTTTACTATGCGAGCAAATCTGTTGGAACAAAAAAAATCTGCTGTCGCATACATTTGAGTCGAATGGGCGCTGCAGTTTTATTATTTTATTTTATTATTTATTTATTGATTTACCAACAGATTTGTTATAATAAAATAATACATACACATATACAATATATAATATATTTTTTTTCTTTTTTAGATATTTCAAATATCATTTAATGTCAGTTTAGTATGGAACAGCGGATTTTTTTTGCGCTTATAGATTTGCTCCGATAGTAAAAGTTGTTCAGTTTGATGGGTAGAGTATGTGATTTAAAGGTTAATGATACCTTACACTCTGTAATAGTCAAACCAACAATTTTTTTTGGTCTATAAACTATCGAAAATGAAAATCTGTATATTTATTATAATTGTGTTGAATTGTCAGTGAAAACGGCATGCATGCATGCATATGTTCACGACTATATCCCCCGAGGGGATAGTCAGAGATATTTTGAAACTTCAGAACATCCACGATGTCAGTGAAACGGATAGGCAGATAAAGAAAATATTGTGAAACGGATCACACGCAATTAAGTGCAAAGCGTGCATTCAGTTTCACACGCTTTGTAGCAAAGCGTGTGAGCAGACTTGCTTGCGAATTAATTTAGCAAATAACGTTTTATTTCTTTTAGATAAATCAGCCTGCAATGGTGACAGCGGTGGGGGTATGGTATTTGAACTCCAAGGTTCATGGCATCTCCGTGGTCTGGTCTCCGTGTCTGTAGCCAAGAGGAATGAGAACCGTTGTGATCCTAATTACTACGTTGTCTTCACTGATGTCGCTAAATTTTTGCCATGGGTTAAGAAAAATATTGCTTGAAAGTTTTATTGAAATTGGTTTGCTTTATTTCTCGGTACCTACCCAGAAATGAAATGAAATGAAATTATTTATTTGTAAGACTTTTGACTGAATAACTGAATAATGGCTGTATTTAATTGAATATTCAGGTTCTTTTATTTAAGGATTTTGTCACTTTGTCCATTAATTACGTGATTTCGACCTTTCGATTTCGATTAATCTCACGTGAGATTTGTGTAAATGCGTATTTTGAGTGCTTGATTGCGTTGGATTTACATAAAAAAGTTAAAATTTCCTAATTAAATTAATATCATTTAAGACTCCTAAGAACATGTTTTACTTAAGAGGGGGTCATACCTATTTTGTCTGTTTTCGAACCGATTTTTTATAACCAAATTATTACATTTAATATATATAGTTCACATAACAGTGTAGATACGGTCTTTCTGAAGGGCATCTAACCGTTGAAAACACGATTCTATAAAAAAAATCGATAGAAAAGAGGAGCAAAGTAAGCTCGATTTCAGATTTATAATCAGCTTTACAAGAATCACTCTACACCATTTCTTCTGAATATATTTGAAAGGTAAATAATTATAGCAGGGCTTCTACCCGATGGATTTTTCCCCAAACACCCAAGAGAAAAGATATTGATGAAAAATACGTTTTTTTGCGATCTTACTTTCAATTGAAGCGGGATGGCTAATTGCAAAAGTTTGCTTGTTAGAAGGAGAGGCTTGCTCTACTAATACCCAGCCTTAAGGCTCCCACACATAACTGCGAATTCCCATCGCATCGCAAATATCAGCGAGCGCTCGATGGCTTATTTGGGATGCGATGCGAATTCGCATTTATTGTGTGGGAGCCCTTAATTTAACCCAGTTTTCTCGAAATTTTACACTGTTACTCGAAAAGAAAAAAAAGATTTTTGACGAGACCCCACGTGAGTACCCCAAATATTGAATTTTATACTTTAGACTCTTTTATTACGCATTTTTTTTTACTAATTGTATTAGGTACTTATTATATGAATAAGCTATCAGTATCATTGTTAGCTTATCATATAATGAGTATAATATTGTATGGAACAAAGAATTAAAAACAAAAATCTTTGGTACGGAACCATAAATCACGAAAAAAAATTCCAGAAGAATTTGTTCTGATATACACTCAGGAGCAATGAATCCGGAGCACCAATTAAAATCTTAATATTTTCGAAACTATCAGTATCATTGTTAGTTTCGAAAATATTAGGATTTTTCGTGATCCGGATTCATTGCTCCTGAGTGTATAATAGAACAAATTCTTCTGGAAAATGTTTTCGTGATTTATGGTTCGGTACAATATTAATATAAATGCCATTAATCCGCTGGCTTTCTTGCGAGCAGGCACAAGAATTGGGAACCGAAATATAGCTAATGAAAAAAAAAATTAGACAGGATGTCTAATTTATTTTTCCTCGAGAGTTACTTTTGGTTTCGTAGAACAACGTGGTGTTTCATTTTGTACTTTGGTAAGTACCTACTATTTCCTTCTTAATTATGTTAAAACGTAGGTATTTTTAAGAAGATAATCTGACCGTAAAACTGAACGACTTTCTTTATGGGATCTATATCAAAATAACAAAAAAAAAAATCGGCTGTTCCATACTAAACTGCAAACCTACTCGACCCAAATGTTTGGGACAGCTGATTTCTTTTTTGCGATTTCAATGTTTGTTTTACAAAACTGCTGTACCTACCCGACTAAAATGTATGGGACAGCTGATTTTACTTCACGTTTCCTGAGGTGTTCAGTTTGATGGTCTGAGTTCACTGTTTCAGTATTTACCTACTATACAACGTGTTAATGAATTAACGCAAAACTAGAAAATCGTTTGTTTAGAATCGAGAGCAGAATCGAATTATCATGGTTTCAACATAGGTAATTTTTTTCAAAATATTAAATAATTTGTTTGCAAAATTTTAAATTTTCTGAACCCGATGTCAACCCACCGCACGGGCACACTCACCCTTCTTACTACCAAAACAAGATTATAAAAATGTATCCATGAGTACGTTAGCGCTTTCTTTCAGTGCTGAAATGACAACAAATAATTTTTGCCTCAAAACTTAAAATGCGAATAACTTTAAATTTTAACTATCAAAATAATTAAATTATTATTTCAATATAATTATTTTGTTATAAATCAGTTGGGGTGTATGAGGTTTTGCGCTAATTCATTAACACGTTGTATAGGCTGTCACACCCTGTATTATTAACGCATAGGTACAATACCTACATCCAACGTTCACTAAGTTTCAGTCAACACCCAAGGGAGGTCTCAGACTCAGACAGTAGGGTTTTGTTGAAGGATATAAACCAGTAGCATCTGTGTCTATAATGTATTCAAAGCTGTGCAAAGCGACCACAATGTGCAGCTGGTTGGAAATTAATAATCCTCTGTTTTATCTAAACTATTATAAAACTGTAACAGAAATGTGTCTGTACATTGAAGATATTTACAAAAAAAAATTACGACATGGTTTTTACCTGTCCCTGATTCCAAATCACCAATTTTTGGATTTTTTGTCTGTCTGTTTGTTTGTTTGTTTGTTTGTATGTTTGTTTGTTTGTTTGTTTGTTTGTTTGATTGTCTGGGTGTTTGTTTGTTCGAGTATCACGCAAAAACTACTGAACCGATTTTGATGAAACTTTTTTTGTTTGATAGCTTATCATCTGACTTAAAATCTGGTATATAATTTATGCGGACGAAGTCGCGGGTAAAAGCTCGTGTAATAATAAATCTGTGTGAGTGTGTGTACGTATACTGTGTAGATATATACTGTGTGACGTATTTTATTGTATTTTTAAACATATTTCTCGTGTTAGAAGAACTTAAAATAGTTTCTGATCTTTGGTATTTATACTCACATACCTATTCACCATTAGTTTATCTAGTGAAATCATATAACAAATCTATAATAAAATGTACTTTTATTAACTCTTTTTAACCAAAAATACGTGCACGCCAATGCACTTTTCGGAGGGCTGGGCAATCGCGTTTCTCATAGAAAATATTCATCTGAACCTATGGCCCCTTAATGGGTGATTGTACCCATGATACTGAACTACTTTCCCAAAGAAACGTATAAAAAAGTTTTATCATTTTTTGACCATACCTACTAAAAGTGAATACGGTCCTGACTAATCATTTAAAATATTAATTTCAAAACAATAATTTATATTCCGTGGGTGTCGTAAATTGCGACTAAGGGATCTACCGGAGGATGGGCAGCAGCATCCTCTGAGTACACACATTCAATCCAACTGCGATCGCCAACTCGCCAGCCAAGTGTGGCGATTATGGCAAATCCCCTCATTTTGGGGGAGGCCTATGTCCAGCAGTGGACGTCTATCGGCTGATATGATGAGGAATTATTTATATCGCAGTTTAATATTAATCATCCAAAGACGTGCAATTTCACGAAAATTCCTCGCTAAAAAAGGCCAATAACAATCGAATTCTCTGCCGGCAAGCATCGGTCCTTCCCATAAATCAGACTAACGTATCGTCGATAAAGATTTGTGACTCGACGGTCGAACAAGCCCTTTATAGTCCTTATTTTCTTGTATTTGATATACGCGCGCATTATTTACGCCGCCAATTTTATTGTCCGGCAATTTTTTTTGTTTGGGGTATAGTATGTTAGTCTAGCTGTGTACAACAGCACAAAAGAGCGTAAATTTAATACAGCTGGACATTATCTTGTGGACTTACTATTTTGCCTTACTAGAAGGACCTCGGGGGAAATATCATATACAGGGTGAAATTGATATCATAAGCATCCTTTTAAACCAAGAGTCTACCCATCAAACTGAACAACTTTTACTATGGGAGCAAACCGATCGGAGCAACTAAAAAATCAGCTGTCCCATACTAAACTGCAATGCTTACTCGACTCAAATGTATGCAACAGCTGTTTTTTTTTGCTCCTATTGGTTTGCTCCCATAGTAAAAGTTGTTCAGTTTGATGGGTAGACTCTTAGTTTAAAAGGATGCTAATGATATCAATTTCACCCTGTAGAACAGCTAAACTAGACACACAATCAACACTCCAAAAATCGCAGATTCAAAAGAGCGTTTGATTTGAGAGCAATTTGATTGGTTTGAGAGCAAGCATGTATCCAAGGTCCTACGGTACGGATGTTCTCAAAAATATAAAAGCTCAAACTCAAATTATTTAATTCAAAATAAGATAGATGGTTTATGATTTAATTTTTTGACTCTACCACCGGTGTCGGAAAGTGTTCCGTTGTAGAGATGTGGCCTGAAACTCTACAACACATATCACTACATATACATAGTATAAAACAAAGTCGCTTCCCGCTGTCTGTCTGTCCCTATGTATGCTTAGATCTTTAAAACTACGCAACAGATTTTGATGCCGTTTTCTTTAATAGATAGAATGATTCAAGAGGAAGGTTTATATCCCTAATATTATAAATGTGAATGTAAGTTTGTTTGTTAGGCTTTCACGCGAAAACTACTTAACCGATCATCATGAAACTTTGTACGCATATTCTTGGAGGTATTAGAAGTAACATAGGATACTTGGTTTTTCAAACTCCAAGCGGACGACGTCGCGGGCAAAAGCTAGTCTATAATAAATGCATAATATAGTAAAGAAACACTGATAATTTTAGAAGTTTCTAATGTGATGTGTGTAATAAACACATTTTTTGCGCTTACATTGCAAACGCTGGCTGAACCCTACGAGATAGATCAAAATAATGTACTACAGTATTGTGTACCTTAAAAAGTATTAAGAAGGACCCTATAACATTGTGAAGACCTCCACTACCTCCTAGCAAGCACACTACCACAGAGTAGGTATTATAATTACTACTATTCCGAGAGATAAGTGTACTTTTTGCAACCATCAGCAGCAAGGCTGATTCAGTGTTTATGGAGTGTAGAGCATCTCTGTGATGGGGATGGACCAGGTCTGGCTGCATAACTCCAGTTGGTTTAGGAGTACTTTTTGCAACCATCAGCAGCAAGGCTGATTCAGTGTTTATGGGGTGTAGAGCATCTCTGTGATGGGGATGGACCAGGTCTGCCTGCATAACTCCTGTCGGTTTAGGAGTAACTTATGATTAAAGGTCTGTAAAAAATTAATTAACGATCAGCTGCACGGCTGATCGTATGATATTGTTGTAGTATGCACTGTAGCTATGTGAACAGTATAAAAACTGTCAAGTTCTGTCAGTCGGTTTAGAAGATACAGCCAGTCAAAGTTTGAACGGCTGTATCTCCTAAACCGACTGATGAACCATGTCAGTTTTTGTATTGTTATACAGGGTGACTATTATACTGACCTATTATACAGGGTGTAAATTTAAATGCATTACATATTACAAGGTGAATCAGGCCATCAAACTGCACAACTTTCACTGCAGAGCCAACAACGAAATCACGAAAACTGCTGTTCCATTTTGCATTGAGTAGCCATGTACGTTTTTTTTCGAAACTGTTATTTTTTTGTGTTTATTCACTGGGTGCGTAGTCAAAGTTGGAGCAAAGCGTGTGACCACCCCTAAATAGAATAGCAGTCAATTGACTAGCGGTTATTCATCCCTATACGAAGCCTAAAAAAAAAGCCGTGGTGGTCCAGTGGCGTGTAACCTTGCCTGCCATGTAGGAGGCGATATGCTTCGATGCCCGTCCAGACCGACTCGTACCAATGAGTTTTCGGAATTTATGTACGATTTGTAACATCACTGGCTTCTCGGTGAAGGAAAACATCGTGAGGAAACCTACGTGCTTCAATTTCGAGGCATGTATTGTACCCACTGTCCATTACAAGTGGCGACGGGCTCACTCCCCGTCACACTGGACAGAATTTCGGTACTATTAGTGGATGTTCCGAGGTTTCAGAATATAGACTACCCCCTCGGGAAATATAGTCGTGAGCATAATGCTATACGAAGCCTCAGCTTCCATCACTTGCCACAATCCATCTGCCAATAATAATAAATCAATTTGAGCTTTATTAAATTGCTGAGTTTTATTAAAAACTCAATTTATATTTCACTTGCATCTGCCGCTTGATCCAAACCGCAAGCCTGATGGAAATTTCAGGAGAATCTGTTACCGAAATTAAAATAAAATTGTCCCAAAATGATAATTGATATTTAACATATTATTAAGGTAAATTAGGGTACCGCGTGATAAAACAAGGGGTTTCTTTTATTAGTCTGTCACAAAATTGAGGGAAAAAATTGTAAAGAGAAATTTTATTTAAAGTAATAAATAAATAAATAATAAATAAATAACGCTCACAGGCACATACATTGTAATGATCCTAAGGTAAGCCTTAGGCTTTTTGTTATGGGAATCATACAACAACGGCACAAACATATAACATCCATGACCGAACCGGGATTCGAACCCAGGACCCTGGTTTGGCAGTCCGGCGTGGCAACCATTACACCAACCGGGTCGTCAACTAAAGTAATAATATTCCTAAAACAGAATATTAATAATGTAATAAGTTAATAACTATAGGGTGAAATTGATATCATTAGCATCCTTTTAAACGAAGAGTCTACCCAAACTGAACAACTTTTAATATGGGAGCAAACAGTACGGATAAAAAAAACAGGCCAAGTACGAGTCGGGAGCAATTAGTGTTCCGTACTACCAGTTGTTTAACATGGGTCATTGATAAAGCCACTATAAATTGATACTTACTTCGTATGTTGGTCACATATAACTGAAGATCATTTTACACTGGTCCCACTGGTGTCAGTTTTTTGGGTATAAAAAAAAATTGCAAGTTAGAGCCACCCTCATAATTTTCCCGCCATCTACATATTATTTCTTGCTTTATCTGTACCGAGTTTCAACTTCCCTATGTCTTCCGGTCTCAGAGAAAAATGCCTGTGATAGACGGACAGATGGACGGACGGACAGACACCGAGCTGATTCCATAAGTGTTCCGTTTTGGCAATTTTGGTACGGAACACTAAAAATCAACTGTTCCATACTAAACTGCAGCTCTCGAATTGCCTACTCGACTCAAATAATTATATTATTTTGAGTATTAACTTATTATAATACTCAGACTTTTTTTTGTTTCGTTTAGTTTACTCCAATAGTTAAAGTTTTCAGTTTGATGGATCAAACACCCTAGTAATACTTAAGGGGGTACTTCAGACCATCAAACTGAACAACTTTCATTATGGGGCCAACATCGAGAAAAAATAAAAAAAATCTGCTGTCCCATACAAAACTGCAGTACCGACTCGACTAAAATGTATGGGACAGCTGATTTTTTTTTTGTTTTCTCTATGTTGGTCCCATAGTGAAAGTTGTTCAGTTTGATGGTCTGAAGCACCCCCTTAAGTATTACTAGGGTGTTTTGTTACACCCTGTATAGACTCTTAGTATACTTATCCCAAACTCTGTCCAGTGTGACAGAAACCCGATTTTGATTCGACATTTTACAGAACAGCAACAGAAAAACAATAAAAAAATAAAAAAAATACAATATTTATTAAAAATGATATTACAGTAACATCCAATAATACAATAGCCGAGGAGAAAAGCCGAGGACGAAAGCCGAAGGCCGAGATCACTCACACTCGGCCTCGTGCAACAAAATGGCGCGACGGACGTACCGGAAGTGGTAAAAACTGAAGACCACCATGAAAGAGAAGAAGTATAGAACTGGAACAAAATATTTAATGATTTAGAAAAAGGATAATGGTAGACACGGCGATACATCAAGTTTCCGCAAAACAAACATAAGCTGGCCGCGTGACGTTATACATTACTCTACCTACGCGCGGCCAGCTTATTTTGGTTTTGCGTAGCTTGATGTCGCCGTGTTTGCATGATACAGGTTGAAACGCAATCATTAGCCAAATTCTTTGGGATCGATCTATCATGGAAGTACTTCTTAGTAGTCAGGAGGGCGTGCACTCAGAATGGGGGAGCGGACTGCATAAAATATATTTTAGTTTTATCTTCTTATTAGTAAAAAAAATAACGCTATACTCACATTTTTAGTTTTTTAAGCTAAAATACTATTTTTAATAACATGATGAACTATAAAAAGTAATGAAATGTTGATGACGTCACTTGTGGGTACCTATTTAGTACAATTTTTCATACATCGCGCGCGTTTTGACGTTCCATTAAAAGTTGCTAATTTGACTAATTGTCCCGGACTGTCCGATCCCCTATTGTCTGGTGCCCACCCCAGTAAATAATTTCACATAAAACACTTTCAAAGAAATTAATGATAATCTTACAGCTGAGGAATCTATTTTATTTTTATTTTTTATCTATATCTATATCTATATCTATACTAATATTATAAAGAGGAAAGATTTGTACCTATTTTTGTATGTTTGTATGTTTGTAATGAATAGGCTCAAAAAGTACTGGGCCGATTTAAAAAATTCTTTCACCATTAGAAAGCTGCATTCACCCTGAGTAACATAGGCTATATTTATTGCTAGAAAAGATTAGACGTCCACCCGTGCGAAGCCGGGACGGGCCGCTAGTTTATTATGTAGAGCAATTTACGCTTGCTTTGCTCGCTCTTTTCTAAGTATCGAATTTTTTTTTGAATCACCGTCGCGTCGTTCGAGTTAGTTCTAATCACAGCCTAGTCGCAATCGTGGCGCTTAAAATTTCGAGCTCGCTTCGCTCGCTGCATAGTTTTTCCATGGGTGCGCGTTTTTTGTACCGAAAGATATAATTGATTTGTATTACTTAGAAAACGTGTGTTGTTTGTTCGCCCTAAGTCTCATCATCATCATCTCAGCCGATGGACGTCCAAATAGACGAAGAATTACTAGACTTAAGTGGCAGTGGGCGGAACACATTGCTCGCAGAACCGATGGCCGGTGGGGCCGAAAAGTTCTCGAGTGGCGACCGCGTACCGGAAAGCGCAGCGTGGGTAGGCCCCTCACACAGTGGACCGACGACATGGTGAAGGCGGCGGGAAAACGTTGGATGAGGTTATGGCGATCCTTGTGGGAGGCCTAGGTCCAGCTCTAAGTCTGTTTTAATTTAAATATTTAAGGTACTTTTTAGCTAAAAACCTAAATATAGGAATCCTCATCGGCTGATAGGAATATGGGCGTAAATAATACCTGTCTGAAAGCATTTTTGTAGGACGTCGAAGTTAATTATAGCCTTAATAAACGAGGTACCTATCCATAGTAACTTATTTCTGGAAGAAAACTTTATATTTTGCTAAATGACTAGGCCTTTTGTCTAACCGTCCAACGAGTATACCTAGTCATTACTCTTCCTAAACAAAACTGTCTGGGTTAGGTTAAGTTTTACTACTTTATTAAAGAGCAGAATCACTTGTGTAATTAGGACCAGGAGTGCGATTTTTGAAACTCATACTTTGAACTCAGCAGTTGAAAATGTCAATATTACTATGGAGATATGCATCTTTCTATTGCTGATTTGACTTTCAAAAATCATATTTCAGGAGTGCGATTTTTTAAAGTCAAGTCAATACCAGAAAGATGCATATCTCCATAGTAATTTTGACGTTATCAACTGTTGAACTCAGCGAATGAGTTTCAAAAATCGCACTCCTGAGCGAAAAGTTTCCTTATTAAAGAAAGTTCTTAATGTTTCGGGAATGTTTTTGATGATGTTAATCGCATCTATTCTATTCCATATAAATGTCAAGTGAGATATTTGGGGTAGTGTTTCCGTAGGTCAAGAGTGCGATTTTTGAATCTCATTCGCTGAGTTCAGCTGCTGAAAATGTCAAAATTACTGTGGAGTTATGCATCTTTCTACTGCTGATTTGCATGCATGCATATGCTCACGACTATATTCCCCGAGGGGGTAGTCAGAGATATTCTGAAACCTCAGAACATCCACTGCTGATTTGACTTTCAAAAATCATACTTCAGCAGTAGAAAGATGCGTATCTCCACGGTAATTTTGACATTTTCAACTGCTGAACTCAGCGAATGAGATTCAAAAATCGCACTCCAGATCCGATCAGTTATTGGATGGGTGACCGTTTTACGCAATAAGAATAATAATAATAAGAATATTAGCTTGCTACGTTTAGTAAAGATATTAGATATACCTAGTAGGTATAAGTAGGTGTAGACTAACGTTGCGTTGGTACGTTTCTTTTTTTTTCTCGATTTAGATTTTGGTCCAATAGAGAAAATTGTTCAGTTTGATGGTCTGATCATCCCCTTAAAAAATGGTCACCCTAACAAAAATTTATGAAGGGTGTAAGTGACAGCCTAGCAAATACTGAAACGGTGAACTCAGATCATCAAACTGAACAACTTTCACTAGAGCGAACTGCAGGAGTCTTTGTACTACTAATTTGACTTTCAAAAATCATACTTCAGGAGTGTGATTTTTTAAAGTTAAATCAGCAGTAGAAATAAGATGCATATCTCCACACTTATTTTGACATTTTCAACTGCTGAACTCAGCGAATGAGATTCAAAAATCGCACTCCAGGAAACGCGAAAAAAATCATCTGTCTCATTCATTTTAGTCGCGTCGGCACGGCAGTTTTGTATGGGACAGCTGATTTTTTTTCGCGTTTCCTGAGGTAGGGCCAGCCCATAGTGAAAGTTGTTCTGTTTGATGGTCTGAGTTCACCGCTTCAGTAGGTATTTGCTAGGCTGTCACCCTGTCACTAACACCCTGTATTATAAATATTAATCTCAGAAGGCATAATATTATGGCAGTAAAGACCAGCGAAATGATATTGGACTTACGCCAATATCATCATAATAGTTAATTCATTTATTGCATAGCCACATGGTTTTAAGATCTAAATACATTGTTTATACATAACAACAACATATATTTTTTTTATATTGTTTTGTTTTTGTTTTGTTTGTTTGTTTTTTGTTTGTTTGTTTATTGTTTTGACATGTCGCACCTAGACTGAAATATTTGAGAGAGAGTTTGAGATAACATTTTCAATTATTACATTTTTACAGAATTCAAAATTAAATAAGATAAATGTCATAATTACAGGTGTAACAAAACACCCTAGTAATACTTAAGGGGGTGCTTCAGACCATCAAACTGAACAACTTTCACTATGGAGCCAACATCGAAATCTCCAAAAAATAACCGCTCTTTCATACAAAACTGCAGTACCGTCTCAACTCAAATGTATGGGATGGCAGATTTTTTTAATTTTTTCTCGATGTTGGCTCCATAGTGAAAGTTGTTCAGATTGATGGTCCGAAGCACCCCCTTAAGTATTACTAGGGTGTTTTGTTACAGGTAGGTATATTCATTCGAATTAAAAAAATCATAGAGGTAAGTACCTAAGTACCTTTATAGAAAAATTAAATTCATCGAACATTTTCGGCTCTCACTGCGGAAAAAGTTATGCAACTGTAATTACATTAATGCACACGGCTTCCATTTCCACGATTGAAACACTGACAATTTTCAAAGGGAGTTTCATGTTAATCAATAAATTGAAACTCCGATTGATTGGTTAGGTATATGAAACTTGATATTAAATATCGGTTTCCTGGATTCAAACATACGGCATGATGCAAACAACAACATGGAACTGAACAACATTTTGATATCGTCAAGTCTTTTGTGAAATTTCCGAAGCGGTCGTATTCTTTTATACAGGGTGTATGGAAAAGTATCATTAACCTACTCTAGAGAACTTCGAAATCGCGAAAAAAAAATCTGCTGTCCCATACAAAACTGAAGTACCGACTCGACTAAAATGTATGGGATAGCTGATTTTTTTTTGCGATTTCGAATTTGGCTCCATAGTGAAAGTTGTTCAGTTTCATGGTCTGAAGCCCCCTTAGGTATAACTAGGGTGTTTTGTTACACCCTGTATGTAGAGATAACCTAACATTCAATCACAATATTGCATTAATATTCATAACATATTGTTATGCAATAGACCTATTATTAGTCTAAAATAATATTGTTGCAGGTAATTTGCTAATTGAGATTCAAAGATCATTCAAGTGACAAACCGTTTAGCATACGGCACGGCACGGGTTAACTTTTCCTTTTATTGAAAACTAGCTGTTGCCCGCGACTTCGTCTGCGTTACCCGGATATAAAGTACCCTATGTGTTAATCCAGGCCATGGTCTATCAGTATACCAAATTTCATCAAAATCCGTTCAGCAGTTTTTGCGTGAAAGCCATCCATCCATCCATCCATACTTACAAACTTTCGCGTTTATAATATTAGTAGGATATAGTGGATTACGGGTAAAGTTAAAGCATAATAATAAAAACCATCGCCCCATCTACAGCCCCATCCCGTTGTTGTGAGGGGTGTATTTACAAATATTGCGCCCCTGGGCAAATAATTGTTTGGCCGCCACCCATAACCGGCGACCCCTTCCGTATAGCCAAGATTTGTGCCAGCATAAGTTCAAGATATTTAAGAAGAGTTGTCGGTTAACTATAATATTGCCACGACTTGTACAACGTGTTAATGAATTAGCGCAAAACCTCATACACCCCAACTGATTTATAACAAAATAATTAGATTGCAACAATAATTTCATTATTTAAACACTTAAAATTTAAAGTTATTCGCATTTTAAGTTTAGAGGCAAAAATGATTTGTTATCATTTCAGCACTGAAAGAAAGCGCTAACGTACTCATGGATACATTTTTATAATCTTGTTTTGGACTACCAAAACAAGATTATAATAGTAGATTATGTACCAAGGGGATAAAGCAGTTTCTTTCATCACGGGCGCGATATTGAATCCCGAGCGCAACGAGGGATTCTAGGGTTAACTCCCGAGCGTAGCAGGAGTTAAGACTAGAATCCCGAGTGAAGCGAGGGGTTCAAGCTCGCCCAAGATGAAAACACGTTTATCCCCGAGGACCATACTCTACTTTTCACACCCTCCGCGAGAAAATAAAAAGAAATACTGTTAGAAACCCAGGGGAGCGTGTAAATTCTCTATGGTTAGAAACCAATTCTTTTATTAGAGTTTATAACAAAGTATTACAGTTCAATAGTACAGTATTTAGAAAACACTATTTTATTAAATTCAAAGTGAAAGTAGATATTTGAAAAATTAGACCAGGAGAGCGATTTTTGAAACTCATTCGCTGAGTTCAGCAGTTCAAAATGTCAAAATTACTATGGAGATATGCAACTTTCTACTGCTGATTTGACTTTCAAAAATCATAACTACTTCAGGAGTGCCATTTTTGAAAGTCAAATCAGCAGCAGAAAGATGCGTATCTCCATAGTAATTTTGACATTTTCAACTGCTGAACTCAGCCAATGAGATTCAAAAATCGCACTCCAGTTGTGGAAAGAAAAAATATATACGGTCGAATTGAGAAACCTCCTCCTTTTTTGAAGTCGGTTAAAAATGTATTTTTTTTTTTACTTTGTTCGTAGCAATAGTTACAGAGATTTGCAGTATTCGCGCCTTTTTTTCTTTTTTTGTGTTCAATACTCGTGGTGGCCAGTTCGAATTTCGAATTAAGTTCTTTTTGGTGCAGGTCTCCATGATAAGTTTTCATACGAATTTTAAGTAAGGGTCGTTGTGACTATTACATAATCTGTGGATGCGGTTCCATATTCAAATCTCATTATTGACCAGCGGGTTATAATGAAATTCAGTACAATATTATTGCCCGGCTAGTCCCAGGGCTATAATGACTTGCTTTAGGTTCGAGTTACATGACATATAATGTTCCATTTTCGAGCGGGTGGTGTGAAAAAATTAAAACACCCTACTTTAGTAAGTAGGGTGAGTGTGCCCGTGCGGTGGGTTGTCATCGGGTTCAGTAAATTTTAAATTTTGCAAAAAAATTATTTAATATTTTGAAAAAAATTATCTATGTTGAAACTATGATAATTCGATTCTGCTCTCGATTCTATACAAACTACTTTCTAGTTTTGCGTTAATTCATTAACACGCTGTATATATCGCTGCAAAAAGTCGCAGTTTGTAAAGGGCCTACTTTGACTAGACAATGACAGTTTGACACTATCATGTGAAAATCTCTTTTTTTTACTTTTTTTTATGCCAAGAGATTCTAGACAATTCTAGTAGATCGATTTACAGGGTGTAAGGAAAAGTAAGTATTTAAACCACATACCCATCAAACCGAACAACTTTGAATTTGGGAGCAACACTCTCAGAGCAAAAAAAAAACGCTACTACACGAGTACTAGTACTAGTAGTACCTACTAGCGTACTACTCAAATGTATGACACACCAGATTTTTTTTTGGTTTTGACCGTTTTGCTCGCAAAGTTAAAGTTGTCCAGTTTGATGGGTAGAGTATGTGGTTTAAAGGTTAACGATAACGATACTTTTCCTTATATACCCTGTACAAGTAAATCGTGCATGCTAGAAGTACAAGAAAGTATAGTACCTCTCGCCAGGATGATTGTACGCACCTGCACCAAAGAAAGTGAAGAGTCCGCTCACGCATGCCAGATTCGCCAGCCTGTGTTGCTCATCTTTTATTTTCGGAGCTGCAAATTGTAAATGTCAAAAATTAGTTTTAAATAAGCATACATAGGTATCGCCTCGAAACTAAACGACTTTCCCGTATCTCTATCCCTTTCTGCCGTTCAGATACCATAATTCGCTCTAGTGAATTCCGTAGGCGCACTTTGCAGTTCGAAGAGTGCGCAGGAGTGCGATTTTTGAACATCACACCTTCCAATGTCAACTCTATTACAATGAAGTGCGGACCGAAACAGTGTCGATATATCGAACATCGAAAGTCCGGGTACAGGGCCAGATTTGCTTTTATCTACAATTCTACAGGGACTCTGCAGTTTAAAGATTTGGTTTTATCTACAGGATGTAACAAAACAACCTAGTAATATTTAAAGGGGTCACACCACACCATCAAACTGAACATCTTTCACTATTGAGACAAAATTACAAAAACTGCAGTTCCTAATATGCTACTAGACTCAAATGTATGGGAAAGCAGATTTTTAATTTTTTCAACGTTGCCTCAATAATAAAAGTTGTTCAGTTTGGTCGTCTAAGCCACCCCTTTAAATATTACTAGGGTGTTCTGTTACAGTTTTTACAACGCTCTACTCATCTGGGTAGGCAGGTACTGCGACACCAGCCTGCGTAACATAATAGAGGTGAGAGCGACACAGGTCACTTCTAAACGTCAAATTTGAGTGAGATACTATGGAGATAACCGCCAATTTGACGTTTAGAAGTGACCTGTGTCGCTCTCACCTCTGTCATGTTACGCAGGCAGATGAGATACAAATTATCACGATCAAGAATCTACTGCGATTTCTGGCCACAGTGGAGATTGGTAAGGAACTATAAAAAAGGGTGTTCACAAAGGACCGGCGATGGTCTACGTGGCACAGGCTTTTAGCCTGTCAAGGCCCAAAACCCCAAATAATAATAATTCACTTAGTACGGTATAATGACCTTAAATACTACGATTATTGCATGTATCCATACAATGATGGATGTGTCTAACCTTCTTTGAACCTGACGCAGGCGCGGCCAATCTTGGTCATTGCTATAGACATTATGCCCATCCACACCAGAGTAGCAACTAGGAGGTATATCTGAAAATCATGTATGAAAAGCGTAAGCATTTCGTCATCATCGTCGTGTATAAAAAACAGATTTATAGACAAAGATAAAAATAAAACCGATCAAGTGCGAGTCGGGTTATTTGCACACCGAGGGTTCCGTACCACAAGTTACCGTACCGGTTTTTGTCCGGGACCTTTAGCGCGAGACCGACTCACACTTGGCCGGTTTTTAGTATTTATTGTTATTTTATAGAGTTTGCACTATAATCACACTAAGTTTGACGTTTGTATTTATTACCGTTTTTACGATAGAGCGTGAAGAAATCATTGATAAAAACTAGTTTCTTGTTGAGAACCCCCCTTAATTTTTTACTTTTTGACATTTTTATTATTTGTTAACAAATCCGCCGTAATAAAGCATAATCTGAGAAAATTTCAACTATCTAGCTATTACGGTTCAAAAGTTACAGCCCTAAATAGGTAGCTTTCTACTGCTGATTTGAGATTAAAAAATCATATTCCAGGAGTGCGATTGTTTAATGTCAAATCAGCAGTAGATAGATGCGTATCTTTCAACTGCTGAGTTTTTGAATCTCATACGTTGACGTATGAGATTCAAAAATTTCACATCTGGCCTATGTCCATATGTCCAGCAGTGGACATCTATCGGCTGAGATAAGTCTATCAATAGCTAACTATAGATTCAATAAATGTATTTTTCGAAGGTAGGTTTTATTTTCAATTTACCTACGTAGAATTTGGGTACCGATAAAGTTCATGTATGCAGAGATCAGAGATGCGATCAATTTACGACCAATCGTGTTGAATCAGTGAACTCAGTCTGTAAACGTACCAGCATTGCTCTGCAGTTCTCCGTGAGGGCCACGATGATGAGGAGCACTCCTGCGCCTGTCACGCCGGTCAGGACTGCGCCTGTTGCTATGCTGATGACTGCAACAAAAATGTGATTTTTAAGAATTTTTTTTTATATAGAACCCTATGTAAGGAAGAGATGGCAATCAGAGATCACTGCGCAGAAGGGAGATGCAATTCCGACCTACTACGCGTGTGTTTTAAGTTTTTATCCTGCAGATCGAATATCGGCCAAAACGTGCCCCGACACGCAAAGTTATTGAATAAACTAAGTTAGAGGACTAGAGAAGTTTTTAAAAAATCAGAAGAACTCGAGCGCATTTAGTTTTTTTTTATTGTAATTCAAAGTTGAGTTTAAAGTTTATTTTTCCTCTTTCAAAAAAAGTTAAGGTCAATAAAAAAAAAACTAGAGGCCGCAACCATGTAATTTAAATTTTAGTGGAACCGTAAAACATTGGACAATCAAATTAAAAAAAAATTTGAAGTTTTACTTACAACTTTTTTTTCATTCAAGATTCGGACTTTTTTGAGAAAACCCTTAAAAAATTCAAATAAAAAAATTCATGATGCAGGAATTTTTTTTAGGGACGTGGCGAGATAGCCAATGACCCCTCCTATCCACCATTTCAATTTGGCCAACGATGCACCAAACACCCTGTATACGTTCACTGCTGGACACATGCCTTCCCCAAAATGGGGGGATTTGCCATAATCGCCACGCTTGGCAGGCGGGTTGGCGATCGCAGTTGGATTGAATGTGTATACTCAGATACATCCCTTAATCGCCTTAATATCCCTTAGTTTACTACACCCACGGGAGGAAATAGGATGGTGCAAGAAAAAAAGAATCATCAAAATCGGTTCACCCAGCCGAAAGTTCTGAGGTAACAAACATTAAAAAAAATAAAAAACTGTCGAAAACCCTCCTCCTTTTTTGAAGTCGGTTAAAAACTGTCTAAATTGCACTGTTACTGCATGCTTCTGAATTTTCCTAGTTATCAATTAGTTGCAGATAAGCTGACCTTCTTTAGTTGTAGCAACCCCGATGTACGATTTACGTGTATGTACGTCTGTATGAAACGGGGATAATGAGGTGGTTTATTGTAATTCCCATTAGCAGATTATCTACATCTGCCCGTACTACCCGTACCAGAAGAAGGATAAAAAAGTTCGCTCTGTACTTCGATGGCTTTGATCAAACATTTCTTCCAATATCCTTTGTCAAAGTACAGCACTATTTTAAGCATACATCCACATCCACAGGTTTTGCCTATTCATGAGATAAGCCCTATGCATACTAAAACTCCACACGTACTCTTGGACAAAATGTGCAAGAACAGAAGGGGCACTGCATTTAATATAAAATGAAATCGCATCATTTGTCAAGTAATAAGGTAAATTGATTAATCACCGCAGTCATTCAAAACATTTAAAAGATTTTTTGGGATGTTGTTAGGATAGATAAAACTAGTGTAAAACGAAGTTTGCAGCTTAGAAAGACCTGCGCGGTGCTCGGAAAACCTAGAAATTTTCGAACATTTTTCAGGTTTTGGCTTATAACTTCTAAACGGTACATCCTACGTAAAAATAATCTAGTACACTTTTAAAGTAAATTCAATATAAGTGCAATTGTAGCTCTGTATCTGTTAATGTCTGTAATGTAATTGTAGGTACTCTGCACTACAAGCATTGACTATTTTCCCTAAAAACTTCGAAAATGTAGTTTTTTCCTACAAAACCTACCTCCAGGTGCAGATGTGGTTCAGTGTAGAGAAAGAGCCCACCAACTGTGGATGGATATGGAGCCAGCAGGGGCTGACACTAATGAAACCAAGGAACCAAGGAACCTGAAGGAACCAGTGCCGCTAGCCCTGCTGAAATTCCTTTCATGCAGGTGCCAGAAAAGGTGCGGAGAAGGGACAGCAGGGCTGAATCCGATCTAGTGGTAAAAGGTCGGTTACGTCGTCTTTTTCATCCGTCTTAGCCATGGCTAAGGGAGGAGTTTCAGGCAAGTCTTCCCCTGACTAACATTGGAGACAACAGAGCATTTCAGCCCTGCTCTCTGGTGAGCATAAATTTCCCTCTACCGCACCATTTCTGGCACCTGCACGACAAGAATTTCAGCAGGGTTAGCGGCGCTGGTTCTTTGGTTGAGATTACCATTTCAGCCCCTGCTGGCTCCATATCCACCTTCAGTTGGTGGGCTCTTTCTCCACCCCCAACCACTTCTGCACCTGGTTGTAGGTTCTGTAGGACAACACAACAATTTCGAACTATGTACTTCTTGGAAGTTATAAGCCATGATGAGGAAGGTATAATTGAACAAGGCCCGCACATATCAAGGTTTTCCGAGCAACAAGCAGTTAGCACAAGATCATACAAAGCTGCAAACTTGGTTTTAGGCTAGTAGTATCTATCATAATAACAGCCCAAAAAATCTGTAATGTACAATTTATTGCGACCTAACACGACTTTTATGTCTACGATTTTTTTGCATCATAATAAAATTATGTTATTCGCGGGTCTTGCCTTTTGTCTGCAACTGTGAAGTTCACAGTGTGAACTATAAGCATTGATTGAATGAAGTGTACTTTCAGTATTATCACAACATTGTGCAACTTGTAAGTCATTCTAGTGCATGCAGGGACAAAATCTATCAGCATACCAGAATTTGTGTGCACCGGTAGGACATGATGCCCGAAACAAAGGATCGTGTTTGTTTTACTAATATTATGTTGCTGTTGGTTTTACAACAGAGCACCCACCTTATCTTAGGCACACCCCGGACACTGCCTACAAAAAAAAAAATTGACAAGATGACGTCAGCACATGCGAAACGGAGTTTAGGGCTACAACAACTTTAGCCGCTCTTTGTTTCGAAAACAAATTCTAGCGTGTAAATTGCGGTGTCAGTCTAGGCTACAAGTAACTGCCGAGGTAACCAGAGGGTAAAAGAGGGGGTGAGGTAAAAAATTTTTGGGAGGCAGGGAGTGTCCGTACTGTATGTAGTTCTAGATACTCTTTCTTATACTGTGCCTTAGGGGCGAATGAGGGATAGGGTCATACTCGAAGATTGAAGGGGAGGTCTTTGCCCAGAAGTGAGATGAAATGGGCTAGTACAAAAATAAAATATGTACCTATATTATACGTATGTAAACTAATTAAAGGCAAACCTTTTAAGTGGATGATCAGACCATCAAACTGAACAACTTTCTCTATGGGACCGACATCGAAATCGCAAAAAAAAAAAACAGTTGTCACTTTACAAAACCGCGGATTTTTTTTTTTGTGATTTCGATGTGGGTCCCGTACAGAAAGTTGTTCAGTTTGATGGTCTGATCATCCCCGCATAGGGTTTGCCTTTAGCTCAACCCAAATGTATGGAACAGCTGATTTTTTGTTCGCTATTTCGATGTCGGTCCCATAGAAAAAGTGGTTCAGTTTGATGGTCTGATCATCGCCTTAAAAGGTTTGCCTTTAGTTAGTTTACATACTTTAGATTAAAAAAAAAATACGAATTCGCAACGCAGACTTCGTCAAACCAGCCACAAGCTTCACCAATGACCACACAAATAAGGTACAATCCGCATGCAGGCTTCATCAGACTATCACTAAACTAAAGGCCCTGGCCCGAGAAGCCCCGGCTCAAAGGACCCCAAGATGCTGGCCGCAATGCCAGATGACCAGAGAAATTCCCTGTTTAAAAAAAAGGCACCCGAACGGGTATGTTAGAGTATTTTGTCTATGCCTTCAATGGCTCCACTGAGGATGTGTAATCTTTGTTTTGGTTCGACTTACATTGGGAGTGAGGCGTCTGATGCATCTCATCGTACTGCTTGCCATGCGTGAGTATCAACGTTAGCAGGATAGAACCCACCAAGACCTGAGAGAACGCTATGAGGAGCACACCTGGGAACAACAATAAATGTTTTTAACAGGACAAACATAATACCGACGCTTTTCAACGGGGAAGTAAAACATCGTGATGAGACCTGCATTGCATACGCTGAAGAAGACTTGATGCGTATGAGAATTCCAACAATCCGCATTGGGCATGCGTAGTGGACCACAAGCTGAAGAAGACATGATCCGTATGTGAAGTACAGCAATTGGGCATGCCATGCGTAGTCCTGTATGTAGCTTAATACGTAATAGATACTCATTCTTATACTTCGGTAAGGTATGTACAGTGCAAGCATAAATCCTTGGTATATAATTGCGCTCGGTAATCTCGTGACGTGAGATGGTGCATGATCGTTGGGGGATTTCATTATTCGGAAATGAACGTCTTCTAGTTGAAGTGTTGATGCAATATCCTTGCCAGGGATCAACAAACAAGAACTCCAGATGACAGGCTTGTGGATCTCAAAGTGGACGAGAACAGATCTGGACTCTCGGCTCGTACATCTTGGACACTTGTCCGAGCTCTTTGTGAAATAATTCTTACTTAGATTATGTATCTTGAATGAGATGCAAAACAGGAGACACGGCTAAACACCTTCAACATGCGCTGCCTATTTAGTATCTTGGGTATACGCTGGCAGGACAGAGGATGACGAGAGACGAGAGGATACTCCAGGTTGCACAGCTGCCTAGTATCACGGTTCTTCTCATGGAGAGGTGGCTTTGGTAACTGGGGCACGTTTACCGTATGAAGAACTCTTGGTAAGGTTGCACACAAGAAGACGCCAGTAAGATCCATGCTGCGATTCAAGGATTACGACAAGAGAGACCTCTTTCGGAATCGGTCAAGCGAATTGGTAAGAGCTCGCAGAAAATAGAGGAGGGTGGTGAAAGAAATTGGTTGGATTACTCATGACGAAGCCTGGTTCGCACATAGCATAGAAACGTGATAGAAGTTATAATGCTTCCACAATCCCGCCGCCATCCACCGGTGTACAGTTCTGTCATAGATCTTAGATCTAGAGGTTTCTTATACTGTGGTTCTGTTGTCGAACCCGCAGACACAGTATTGTCTTTGCTCTCGTATAGGACTGTATAGCCATAAGAAAAAGAGCTTCTCCTAGAACCACAAAACACTTCTTACAGATGTAAATGCCTATGCTGATGATGTGAAATATCCCATGCTGGCTCCTAAACTAATCAAAGTGATGTTGTTGATAATGATTATGAGATATCCTTGCCAGGAAACAAGTTGCAGACGCCACAGCAACTCTCCAAATGACATCCTGGCTTGTGGACCTCGAAGTGGAGAGGAACAGGGCTGGAATCTCTGCTCGTGCTCCTTGGACGCTTATCTGAGCTCTTTGTAAAATCATCCGTGCTTTTGGTCATTGCTTTTTTCTGTAAATCGTCAAAATTATGCTTTTGCTTTGGTGGCTTCAAAGAATATATTTAATCCTGACGGATAAGAAACTCAAGTTCATAGAAAAGAGATGCAAACACGAAAACACACTAGCGCTCCACTTGATGCCAACGGTGAACGACGGAACTACAATATTTAAAAATAAACATTTTTTTTTGTTACGAAGTTTTCCTTGTTTTTATGGCACGACATAAATCCTAGCTATTGCTAGGATTAATGTCGTACCATAAAAACAAAGAAAACTTTCACTGTTGTTCAATTATTACCTATTTGTTTATATGTACAACCAACCGCCACCAGCACAACCAAAAGTCCACCAAACAGCATTAGGCACGGGTGGTTTACTAAGGCCCAGTTAGACTTAGTTTATAGGTCTGGGCTCCAGCAGCGGTGGCGATGATGACGATTGACGATAGGTACACAAAAAATCTTCAAAATTAAAACAGAACTTGATGCTATTCAATTTTTATTATAATACTTATTTTGTTTTTTGAACAATATTACACCGACCGAAGTACAACTCACAAATTACCTAATAGTTTTACAACTACTTAAAGGTGGAAGTTCGTAGTTCTACAGATATTGTATTGGCGAGTGGCGACTGCAGTGCAGTCTGCAGTTGCGATCTGCAGTCGGTTATGAACTTGTACCTACAAAAGTACAAAATTGTTTTTTCACCTTGACAATCTATACAGGGTGCAAGTGAAAGCCTAGTAAATACTGAAACGGTGAACTCAGACCATCAAACTGAACAACTTTCACTATGGAGCCTACCTCAGGAAATGCGAAACAAAAAAAGCACAAAACTTCTGTACCGACCCGAGTTCAACGTACCTATACTACATGACCCGTTTATGGGTGGGTCTTCGAAGTACCACGCTCGGTCACAGGGGGGAGGCAGGGGCTAAGGTTTTTGTCACGTACGTAAGAACTATACTATCGCCTTTATAAAGACAAAATATGAGCCAAATATATATTCTTTAACTTTTTGCTTGCAAAAAAATGATTTACAACCATATTTATGAAGTACTACGTGAAAACTAGAAGGGGAGGGGGGAAGTCTTGGCATATACTACGGGTGGTCACCAAGGAGAGGGAGGGGGGTAAAAAATTGTGAAAAATGGGTCACGTAGTATGGGTACGTTCCCTAAAATGTATGGGATTCCTGAGGTAGGCTCCATAGTGAAAGTTGTTCAGTTTTTTGGTCTGAGTTCACCGTTTCAGTACTTGCTAGGCTGTCACTTACACCCTGTATAATGTATACACACATTGTATTACATACAGAACATAATTATCTGACTCCACTAGTATATAAAAAACATATTTTTGTTAAATTGAGTGATATCAATCAGTGCGCATTATCATTTAATAATCACCACTTTAAATTTAAAGTAATACCGGAGGCTTTTCAGTGGGTATAAAGAAAACCATTAAAAAGAAAAAACTATACAATTATTTTTCGGGTTATTAACTTGACCACTTTGTGATCAGGCTAGGATAAGTGCCAGTAAATAGTGCCTAATTGTGCACAAAACCAGGGATTTGGGTGTTTTGGTCGATAGCAGGTGGTGTTTTGTCCCTCACATCGATAAAATGATAAAGAAGGTTTTTAGGATGGTTAGGAGCTCTTATAATTAGATCGACAAAGAATAAAAAAAAAAACAAGTACTAGACTTCTTCTTCTTTTCGTGTCAATTGTTCTACTATTCTATATTTTATTGACCAGATATTCGGCCAGCCTGACAGCGTCCAGTGTAGCTTTATTGAGGTCCTCTCTCGTGCAGGTGTTTGGGCACAACGGGCACTCTAGCAGGTGCGCCATCGACTGAATAGGCTCGCCACAATCGCACTGCATTAGGCCACCCCCTGCAACCCCAGTTGCATAAACTTTGTCTGCAACGGCCAACTTGAGTGCGAAGCCGATTTAAAGACTTCCACACTGGCCATTGCAGATTGTGCCCGGGAGGTAGATATTCCTGTGGGGAGAATTTATCTCCCCACTGCTGTACCATTTCCTTCCACAGAGTGCATCTAGTGACAGATGGGTCATCATTTATAGCCGACGTACAGCGCTGGAAGCTCCTACGGCTCTTGAAGCGGGCTTGTGGGATTTGGTGGCTATATAGAGGATGTCGACTATCGTGCTCTTGTTTATATTTCTCTATGGAGCAAGTCACATTCCGCCTACTACTAGACTAGTACTAGACTGACTTTATACAGGGTGTAAAAAGACATCTCCCGAAAACTTTAAGAACATATCACTGAACCTAAATAAAAATTAATGGCGCCAACCTTTTAAATTTAAAAAAATTATTCGTGATTTTTCCATTTTCTTGCCACGCAATGTAAAGCGTACGTCGCTCGGGTGAGCGGGCAGTGACCTTACAGCTGTGTGGCGCGCGACCGTAGCTTGGCGACGGGTTTGATGAGTGCGTTTTACATTGCGGATTTTTGCTATTTTCGAAATGCTTGTGTTTAACAATTAAAATTGTATTGCATTATGTCACTGGTAGGCTTTAATGTTCATAATTGTAGAAATAAAGGCCCGAAAAAAAAAAAAAAATTGTGAAAATAAAAAAAATAAATTTCAGTGCCAAAGTGTTAGGTATCATGGTCTGAATCCATAGTTGCAGTTTTCGGGAGTAGTCTTTTTACACCCTGTATAACTCTCTTTTGCGTAGCATTCTTGAATATTGTTCTGTGGTCTGCGGGCCAGTACGCCAACCCGCGATGGCGTCATTTAACATATCCATCTGTCAAATTTAGTCTTTTACCTCATTCGCTCGCGCGCAAATAGAAAGAGAGGGGAAGCGTGGTTGCGCTGTGTCATGCTATCGCGGGTTGGCGTGCTAGCTAGGCTGGAACCCGTAATGTACCACTTAAAAATCGGCTCGCAAGAATCAATTTGGGAATTTCAGCCCCATTAGCAAGAATGTTGAAAACTTATAATAATCACTGAGATAGTGACTTTTTACTAGACAGTGCCATCATTTAACCTCAAATTTTACGTAATTATTTTTGCAAAATCCACTTTTTTATTTGTCTGTAAGTTCTTAACATTTTTAACCATCGAATTCTTTAGTCGCTAGTCTAAAAATAGTTTTTGCGAAAGATTTGTGTACCTGCATCTGTGGTTTAGCTTTTATTGATTATTCTCTGTTCTTCTGTTTTTTTATCATAACTTCGCCCATAGGTGTCAGAAATAGCTGAAAATCAGAATTTATATGTTTCAATTTATGCTCTATTTTATAAGACGAATGGGCGGGGCACATTGCTCGCTGAACCGATATGGCCGATGGGGCCGAAGAGCCGTTGAGTGGCGATCGCGTACCGGAAAGCGCAGCGTAGGTAGCTCCCGCATCCCGCACCCCGGGTAATAGCAGTGGGTAGGTTGGGCCCCAAGAGGTGGACCGACGCCCTGATGAAGGCGGCGGGAACCCGTTCGATAAGTTCACAGGCAGGACCGATCGTTATGACGATCCTTGGGGAGGACTATGTCCAGCAGTGTGATGGCCATCGGCTGAGATGATGATGATGATCAAGTATTTAATACATAGGTAAATACATATAAATCCCTCTCGGAATAGTTAGCAACACTGCTACAACAACCGTCTTGCTCGAGTAGCTGTCTTACATGTAGATAGGTATTTTATTTTATTTGAATAAAACTTATTTAAAATAATAATATTATGTAATTATACTATGTCCTGATCGATCCTGAGCTTCGCTGATCTATTCCTGATCAAAAAATCCAATTTGGGTGGAAAAAAATGATTATATTTTTTTTATTTTCAAACCCCTATATCTCCGAAAGTATACCACTTAGGTCATTTTACCAAAGTATATTTTCTGTTTGTAAATCTTATAAAATAGAGCATAAATTGTAATGTATAAATTCTGATTTTCAGCTATTTCTGACACTTATGGGCGAAGTTATGATTATGATAAAAAAAACATTAGAACAGAGAAATAATCAATAAAAGCTAAACCACAGACGCAGGTACAAAAATCTTTCGCAGAAACTATTTTTAGACTAGCGACTAAAGAATAGGATGGCTAAAAATGTTAAGAACTTACAGACAAAAAAGTGGATTTTGCAAAAATAATTACGTAAAATTTGAGGTTAAATATGTCACTTTTTAGTAAAAAGTCTCTATCTCAGTGATTATGAACAGTAAATTATAATAATTATTAGTTCAATATCAATACCCATACCATACGTAATAGTAAGACTGTCTAAAGTTGCCATACAAAGCTATATCTGCAAAGTTTATCACACTGCAAAGTTTAACCGACAGATGAATTACTGTCAGGGTCAAACCCCTCGATGATTGGACTATGTGGCACGAATTTAGAGTTGGCGGGCCCATACAAAAAGCACGTTTAGTATGAAGGGGTTTCCCCCTTTCCAACTCCCATATATATGGAAACCCCGCTAATTTTTAGTAACCTAACTCAATGAAGTGGTGTGCTCTGAATCGGTTCCTGGACAGACTTTAGTCCATTCTGCATTTAATAACATCTTAGGTTGTATGTTGTTGGTGTGAGTCTTTTTATTCTTCCAGTTATATTTCAGTTGCATAATATCTTCTCCGTCTGGGTAACAGTATTGGGCCCAAACACGTAGGTACTCTGGAATCATAGAAATGAACTATAAAAATTAACCTATAAAACCTTTGGCGTGTTTGGTTTGGTTTGTTATGTTTGTTGTTGTTTGGCCTGTTGGCCTTTTGTTGTTGGTAGTAGGGAGAGACACCTCGAATAGTGATAGGTGGCTAGCTTTTTGCTCACAAGAAGAACAGTACATAATAATAATGATATAAGAAACCTTATGCCTTAATCGCCTTGTTGTACGGAAGGCATGAGACATTTTTTCATGAAATTTTGTTTAGTTAGCCGTTCAGTTTAGATTTTTCTCATTTTTGTTGATGGTATACCTACAGGACTGAGACGAAAATTAACCATCTAATAGTATACAAATAATGATTGTGCAATTTATAAAAACCTGATGCAATTTACTAGGTCGTACTTACTTGTAAAACCCCTCCATGTTTGGAGAACATTTTCTTTGATTGTGGAACTGCAAATTCGCTTCTTTTGCAGTGATGTTGTACAGATAAAGCACACATTCCTCGAGATTCTTTATATGTATTACTTAAATCTGCTTGATATCTGTTATTATAGGCACGTTTTTCATTGGTCTATTAATTATAAACCGAAAATTATTATTACGCCGCCATAATTATTTTGTTGACATTCGACTTTTTTTTTCACTGTCAAGTTTCAAATAAAATAGCCATTAATCGTGAATTTCAGGATTTTTAGTCGTCTCTGTTATGTATATTGCGTCGTCCCCTTTCAAAGTTTATGCCAAATGTCAAACCTTGTTTGCACTTGCCGCCTAAACACTTGACGGGCCCTGGTGGCTTTGGTGACAAGTTTGTCACAATGCTTGACAATTTTGATTATTTTTTTTTCTGTTTTCAGGGAGTTTGTGCCAGTGTTGGTTGGTAACAAAGAAGTGGCAAAGAGGTTTTATGTTTTCAGATGGATTGTGAGATTTGGGAGGCTTGATGCAACGTCGCAGTTATGTGTGGGAGCCCCAGGTCATTGAATAATTATGTATAGGACAGACAACGCGAACCAAATCTATGCACCACGATCAGCAGTGCGGGGCGCGCAGTGGGAGCGTCACGCTGCGGCGAGCACCTGGCATAGACTAAAGTTGGCATATGCTATTTGGCCTGTACGAATGTTACAAACAATTCAGTCTGAAAGAGTATCTATTACTCATAGAAATATTAATTTATTACTTCATAGTCGCATCCATAGAAATATTAATTTACTACGTATCGCCTCTAGTACCAGCGTCTCCGTCATAGATAAGCATAGACGAAGAATTTTTCACTTACTCTTTCTACGTAGATAAGCTACTTTGGAAGGCACGTTGGTCCAGAATAATTGGGTCAGATGGTTAGGTCAGAGGCCTTGGCAGCAGTATCTTACAGTAAGTGGACCACTAACTTGCCACCAATCCGTACTGGGCCAGTGCGGTGGAGTGTGGCCCACTCATGGAGTAAGGGCCCATTCCTTTTGACTTTCATTCGTGAGAGGAGACCTTGGCAAAAAAAAGTGATCCTATTAGGGTTCCATTTTTCTTTTTGAGGTGGAACATTAAAAATTCACAGATCTCGTATGTTCCACGACCTTCGGGTACATTGCAAATGAATCATCAATAATTTTAAATTATTTTTTAGATGTTCAGTTAAAAAAGAGCTATAAGGTATTTACGTATTTACGAGAGCTATAAGGTGTAAAAAGAAAAAAAGTCAAAAAGAAAAAAGTTATAGCCAGAATAGTGAAAAAAAATTAAATTTCTTCTGAATTTTTGATTCTGGTGCTCGATATTTTGGAAACGAAGAATGATATTAAGAGCAAAATTCCTCTGAACAATTTAGTCAGCTACAATTTGAGCTTAAAACAAAGACGATCGGGTTAAGGGTTTGAACCTTTTTGGGACAATATTTTTTCGAAATCCGTAGATTAATTTCCAATGTGCTCAATAGTCGTGTGAGGCTCGAAATCTGTGAATTTTTCTCCGCCTCACAAAGGTACAACTTCTGAATAACCCATCAGTGATAATCACATTTCAGAGGAAGAATCTCTTTATTCTACTCACCTCCAATAATCTTTTTTTTCCATTTTGAAAAAAGTTTCTTCTTCTTCTTGTAGTGCCATCTCCTATCAGAGGTTGGCTATCATTAGGGATATTCGTACCCTGGAGACTGCAGCCCTAAATAGTGAGGTCGAGTTCATATCGAACCATTCACACTATTTTAGAAAAAAGTTTAAGTTTTTTAATTTGTTGCTTTTTGTAGCCCTCGTAAAAACGCGTCTTTTGTCACCCCAATCAGCTAGGTAATCCCCGAAACCCGAGACACCAGGGCGATGTCGCACTTTCTCTGAAAATCGGGCCTATAGGTACCGAAGTGAAAAAAAAAAAAACATTTTCGATATTAAAATGGTAGGAGGTACTCCAGTAAGTACTGTAATCCATCAGGTATAATAACTTTGACTGTAACTTTATCAACAAGTCCTTGAGCTGTAAAACTAACTAACCAATCTAAAGCTGCCCGTAGCAATATCTAAAACAATTAGATAACAAAATCTAAAGCCTTTGATTAAATTAAAATAGCGGAAGATACGGTACTAGCTTCTAGCGCATGGACCGCATAAATTGAGCCCCCGTCGCCTGATTTGACTCAGTCGCAATCGCATTCGCATGACACGCGTAATTGAGATTACGGCGACACTTCATCTTGCTCGCAAGCCACCTGTTCGCGTAATTCAATCTCTTTCATTATTGGTGTATAATATTAACAATCGTTTGTGTGAGTAAATGTATCTGTGGTAGAAACAGGTCCATTGTTCGTGTACGTAATGTAAGAAAGTAACGTATCTTCCGTTATTTTAATTTAATCAAAGATGACAGCTATGAAATGAATAAATAAATGCCGCTTTACATTTGGACTGGAGGTTTTCCCCGCTTTGATTGAAATGATAATTCTAAATTCAAATTGAAACCTGCATTGGACATTTGATTGGGGATTAGTTAACAATTGAATTTGAAAATCTGATGTCCGATATTTTGAGATCGTCGAATTCAATTTGATAGAGGGTTTACTTTGAATTAAAAAGGACAAAGGCATTTGTGGTTTTACGCTTTGAAGGATTTTTACATTGAGTTATTACGCCCTAGAGGTGATACGACAAACAAACGGCATGCGCCATATGCGGGTGGGAGGAGCGTGCGCGTTGCGATATCGCTCAGTAAAAATCGCAACGAATCAGTTGAAACATCTCGTTGCTGTGCATCGCCTACGGTCAAAATCGCCTGTGTGATATGGCTTTAAAGAGAATAAGTACCTAGCCGTGTAGTAAGCTGTGGTGGTCCAGTGGCGAGTGTTACCTTGCCTGCCGTGCATGAGGCGATGGTTCGATCCCCGTCCAGGCCGTCTCGTACATACCATTGAGTTTTTCGGAATTTATGTACGATTTGTAACAGTAGGTATAGGCTCGGTGAAGGAATACATCGTGAGAAAACCTGCGTGCTTCAATTTCGAGGCATGTATTGTACCCACTGATCATTAAGTGGCGACGAGCTCACTCCCCGTCACACTGAACCAATTTTGGGTAGGTACTAGTGAAACGTGGATGTTCTGAGGTTTCAGAATATCTCTGAGTACCCCCTCTCGGGGAATATAGTCGTGAGCATATGCATCAGCATATGCATAAGCATATGCATAAGCATATTCATAAGCATATGCATATGCATATGCAAAAGCATATGCTCACGACATAGCTCGGCATATGCTCTTTACCTATAGCATAAGCTATGAAGCACTTAGTCCTTGCAGAGCGTCCGAGCGCGCTGCATACAAACGAAGTTAGATTCTACACTAGCATCTAGCATACTATATGACTGTGTTCCATAATAAGTTTGTTTCCTTTAGTATCCTCATCTAAATTGCAGTACTTCCATCATTGGACGCGAAAGAATTACAACGACGCCAACTTTACACATACCCCTTTAAGTACTGTTGAGTGTTGACCCTATTACTGACTCTTGGCCTAAGGATCCTAAAAAAATAGGGTTGCCATTCTTAAGCCTGTTGCAAGTCCCAACCCTTTAATTAATCATTTTTGAGTCAATCTTCCCTACGAATAAGAATAACTATAGAAGAAGAAACTCTAAACACTAATGGTGAAACCCTATTTTTGAGGATCCTTAAACTATAACCTTTTCACTGGATAAGATAAGATAAGATAAGATAAATATTCTTTATTTGCACACAAAGAAAATACAAATAAAATTTATAACAAGAATGAGAAGGGTACAAAGGGCGGTCTTATCACTAAAAGCGATTTCTTCCAGACAACCATTGGATGGAAGAACTATTTACGGAGACAAATTCTACGGCGCCGGGGCGCCGGCGGTGCACTATTAGGTAGCTATGTACCTGTCTACATATAAAGAGTACCTAAATATAAATGTATGCATACATACACACAAATATAATTATATTCATACCATACTTATACAATTATGTTGTTAAATATAAAAAAAAAAATAGTCACAAAGGACACATTATAGTCAGAGAGAGAGATAGTGTTCTTTGAGCAGTCTTTTAAATACTCGTAGGGAAGGAGCTTTTCTAATAGACAGAGCACACACACACACACACACAGACAGACAGTTCACTCTACAGGGTGTAACAAAACACCCTAGTAATACTGAAGGGGGTGCTTCAGACCATCAAACTGAACAACTTTCACTATGGGGGGGCCAACATCGAGAAAAAATAAAAAAAATCTGCTGTACGATACGAAACTGCAGTACCAACTCGACTAAAAATGTATGGGACAGCGGATTTTTTTATTTTTTCTCGACGTTGGCTCCATAGTGAAATTGCAAGCTCAGTCTCGAATCGACATGCTTGACATCGGCTTGACAGCGACTTCGATAAAACAAATTGATATTCTTAGATATAGATGCTAACGTAAAATTCATCGGCTGCAATATTATTTTTTACTTTTTGAGTTTTTTCAAAAACTATACTGATTAATGTTTTATACAGGATCATTACCATTTTAAACAAAACACTTTTTGGAATTAAAAAAAAAAATTAAAAAAGAAACTCATTTATTATTTTTTTACGATAATCTTGATTGCCAACGGCTTTTTCAGGCAGGAATGACGATATTTTCGCATTCCCAACAACCGAGAACTGCAGATCTTGTGTAACACTCGCCGATCCATTTCAGTCTCCCGTACTCCCGCTTTTTTGCCCATAGCGTGTGCTCTATAACATCCCAGTCCACATTTTCAAAAGGAAAACTCCCCTGCAATACATAATATTATTGTATTTATCCGCACAAAAAAATTCACCTCCGCAGAAACACACTAAACCATTCACAGGTCCTATAAGGCCCACCACACACATCCGGAATAAACCTGATTCGGAATTAGTTCCGTATGGAGTGATGCCGCTTTCAGAGACTTTTTCACTGGATCTGGTGATTGTTTGATGTCTAAAGCTGCGTACGGATTGCGCGTACCCTGGTACGCGTACTCAGTTTACGCGTACCCGGAACGCCTAGTCCATACCTGCAGCTACGCGTTCACTCTTGGGATACGCGTACCGCGCGAGCCAACTCGCGCGCGAGCCACCGCCCCAGTCGGTTTTTGGTCGCGCGGCAAAGAGGACGCACGCGGCCGGCTACGCTATATTTGGACGGCAAAATGAAGGAGCCATGGCGAATGACTGGGGCTCGCGGAGCGCTCTGGATCGATTGACCTCGCGTACAGGTTCGCGGCGGTCCGTACAGGAGCTGTACGCGTATCCAATGTACGCGTGGGCAGTGTTTGCCAACTACGCGTAAACCAGGAACGGGCTATCCGTACGCACCTTTAGGTGGCATATTTTAGAGACAGTCACACACAAGCTATTTTTGAGCGTAGGCGTTGACGGAACGACACGGTATCGTCGCCTATGCTCAAAAATAGCTTGTGTGATAATGGTTCATGCCATTTTGTATGCAGATTATGTCTAATGCTAAAACTATCGATAGACTTTTGATATAGTTGCATAATATTGAAATACAATTTAAAAATCATCATCGTAACGTCATGATCATGACCTCATCACATGATAATAAATTATCATGTATAGAAATTGTTGGTTTCGTTTTAATAGCATATGCTTACGACTATATTCCCCGAGGGGGTAGTCAGAGATATTCTGAAACTTCAGAACATCCACGTTTCACTAGTAGTACCGAAACTCTGCCCAGTGTGACGGGGAGTGAGCCCGTCGCCACGCCTTCGTTTTAATAAATACCTAAAAATACAATTGTCACTTTATTTGGAATTTAATAAATTAATATTTATTTTAGGCATTTTCTATACAGCACTAGCATTTCTTGTAACCATAGTTGACAACACAGGACAACACAGAATTCCGAATCAGGTTTATTCCGGATGTGTGTGGTGGGCCTAAAAGCTTTGACTACTTTTATAGGGACTAGTTACGCGTGTCATTCTGCTAACAAACATTTCTGCCACATTATGCGAGGGGCGAGGTAACATGAAATCCGCAACTGTGGATTTTATTCCCCATAACTTTATATTCTAACGAGCTTTTACCCGCGACTTCGTCCGCATAAATTATATACTTACCAGATTTTAAGTCAGCTATCAAACAAAAAAAGTTTCATCAAAATCGGTTCAGTAGTTTTTGCGTGATACTCGAACAAACAAACACCCAAACAAACAAACGAACAAACAAACAGACAGACAAAAAATCCAAAAATTTATGATTTGGAATCAGGGACATCTAAAAACCATATCGTAATTTTTTTTTTTAAATATCTTCAATGTAGAGACATCATTCATCAATGTATGGGCCGTCAGGCCAATTTGTGATATGCATGCATATGCATGTGATAGCTTTTATATACGCATTTTAATATAGACAAATATAATAAAAATACAAACCAATTGCTATAATAGCTACAAATAAAGTCGTTTCGTGTTACAAAATATTTAAAGTAATATGATGACAGCTCGAAGTAATTACAAATAGCGCAGTTAGCAATATAAAAAAGCGATCTTTACTGTAGTAAAACTTCTTGGTTAATGATAGCGTCATCAAGGAGGTAATCCTCAAGGAGGTGAAACTACACATTACTTCCTTTATGGATAGCGCACTCTGAATTTTGCTCTGAAATGGCTCTGAATCGAAGAGTACTTTCTCTGAATTATCCAGTGGAATTATCTGATGTTTTTGTTCGATTCGACTGCGCTTTAGTTTTTCTGTGTTTTTCTGCTTTATACCTACTTATTAATGAAAGTGTGATACAGTCGTAGGAAGATAGAATTTGTGTTATTATTGTAGCAGTGTTAGTGGTAAAAGGACTGTGGGGTGTTGTGCATACTGAAGGTAGTCTGGTACATGGGTTGGGCACGATACCAGACAAATATTGAGCCTCTTGCTGCATATATCTGGATGATAAATAATTGTTAAAGAAGATGTGGAAAATGAATAATAATTATGTTTTTTAATCAAATAATGTTTTATTTCACCATTTACCTATACTAAAGGCTCCCCCACACAGTTGCGATTTTATCGAGCAATAATATCCCGGCGAATTTGTGACCGCGTCGCATGTCCTACTCCTACCACACAGGTGCGATTTTGCGATCAGCGTCACGCGTCCGCCCCACCAATGAGAATGAATAAGTATAGTCTGAGATAGACATACTTTTGGTAACTGTCGCTAGAAAGGCTTTCCTAAAAAGAAAGAGTTCCCTCATATGGAGACATTCCTGGCTTTAGGACCAGATCTTGGTTTTAATGTTAGTTTTGCTATTAAACCCAATCGTGTTCAAAAAATTTGAAGCCAATGCTGTACTGAAAATAAAAATTGTAAAATCGCAGCGATATTATCGCTCGATGAAATCGCACCTGTGTGAGGGCCCTTAATAGAGAATTAGAGAAATAAAACCTAAAAAAAATTATGTCAATGTCAAGTGGTCAATGTCAAAATATGTCAATCAATTTATTGTCAAGGCCTTCTTTTTTCAAAAAGTTTGTGACTACTTCTTCTGTGTTTTTTTCGCCATTTTTTCACATTTCGTAACTAAAATATCCAAATTCAATTCAAGATATCTCGTTTGTACCATAAAATATAACGTTGAAATAATTAGTTTTAGTAATATGAGTATGCGAACTATTATTCCCATATTTTTATAACGCTGTAGAAAAAGTTGGTAGTACAAAAATGGCCCGATTTGGAGGATGTCTTTTATGTTAGTTTTATAATAGTTTAGATTAGATTTTGAATGTTAAAAATCATGAAAAGTGTGAACCCCAAACGTTCTAAGTTCAAAATCATTGTTTCGCAATCATAGATAAGATAAGCTACTATTTTACATTCGATAGGCTGTCTCGTTGATAAGATAAGGTATAAAATTCGTCAATATGAGTTTGACACATGAAATTGAAAGTTCGTCGTTGGCTCTTAGTGAATTGCACTGCATTGGCCTCGATTCGGACTGTGCCACGACTTAACTTAACTAAATTTAATTCTGTCACTTTCTAAAATAAGATTAAGAAAAGAGACAGAAAACCAACAGCTGACTTTAGTGCTGTCAAAGTGACGTTACACGCCCCAAAACGCTTTAAATAAGATGGCGTACATTATGATGGCATCTTATTTTGGGCATGTAACGTCACTTTGACAGCACTAAAGTCAGCTGTTGGTTTTCTGTCTCTTTTCTTAATCTTATTTTAGAAAGTGACAGGAATAAATTTAGTTAAGTTAAGTCGTGGCACAGTCCGAATCGGTACCATTATGTGCTTGATTTTGCACAACAGTCCACAACCTTCACATGAAACCCTACCTTAGGAACTGCACAAGTCTCTTCATTGTACCTTAACCCCATTATATTGAACATGGCTTTCATGAAGACACCGTTGCATGCAATGTTGTTGAAGAAATATCTTAACTGCCATTTGTCATTTTCGTAATAATATCCCTTGAAGCTCATCTGTAAACAAACAATTTCGTCAAAACAATATAATTAGGGCTAGGGCATAGATTAACTAATTGACGACATTTCATTTTAAAAAAGGTACCAAAATTGTGATTCAGAACTTGAGTACATCAAAATTATCAGATTTTTCTATGCATTATTTCTTGAGTTATTTGAAAAATACTGAAAAATAAAATACAGGTTGAATGAGATTTTACATGACAGGTTATACAGTGAAACCTGGATCTCTGTTTTTTTTTTTTCGAATTGACCAATACAGTACCCATTGCTCTGGGAGCAACTACTGCTTATTACTGCGGACTATGGGGGGACCACACCAGTGACGATTGAAGCGCCCTGGTAGGTCTCCCGAACCAATGAAAGATCTTAAGCAACCTGCCCAAGGGGCACCCCTAAGGGTGCGCGGACTGCGATGGGGTAGCGGGGATCGGTGAGTATGGATAACTGGGACTTGTCCACTTAAACAGTGTCTCAAATATCCAGGTATAAATAAATATCTGTCTCATTTACAGAGGGCTCCATGAATAGAGGTGAGAATAGAGGTTATTTCAGTTATAGAGGTGCGATTATTAAATAAAATAACGAATTATGTAAACATTATTCATGAGTTGTAATCTTTCTAGTAATAAAAAAAGGTAATAAACAAAAATAATCCAGCATGTTTTTTATAAACAGTACAAAAATGCATACAGAATGCGTGAATTATAAAAATCTATAATTTTAGTCTGTGTTTTGGAAGTATCAGCTATAAGGTGTTTTTGAAATAAACATCCAGACGATAGCAAAATAAATCTAAAACTGGCAGTCATTGAGACACAAAATTAGCCAAGTGCGGAATATGTGGATAGACTAAGAATTAGTAAACATTTATAGTACCTACGAGTTAGAGAGGCGATAAATTGATTGGTCACGTGAGAGGTAGGAAAAGTATTTTTTTAAATATAGTCTCAGTAAAAGAGGTAAAATACACTCTGTCTCAAACTACTCTACGCTGTCTCAATTATAGAGGTAACTATTACTAACAATATTATCTGTTACAGAGGTCCGAGGTAGAAAAAGTATTCTTTAAATACATATAGTCTCAGTAAAAGAAGTAAAATACACTCGCTGTCTCAATTATAGAGGTAACTATTACTAACAATATTATCTGTTACAGAGGTCCGAGGTAGAAAAAGTATTCTTTAAATACATATAGTCTCAGTAAAAGAAGTAAAATACACTCGCTGTCTCAATTATAGAGGTAACTATTACTAACAATATTATCTGTTACAGAGGTCCGAGGTAGAAAAAGTATTCTTTAAATACATATAGTCTCAGTAAAAGAAGTAAAATACACTCGCTGTCTCAATTATAGAGGTAACTATTACTAACGATATTATCTGTTACAGAGGTCCGAGGTAGAAAAAGTATTCTTTAAAATATAGTCTCAGTAAAAGAGGTAAAATACACTCGCTGTCTCAATTATAGAGGTAACTATTACTAACGATATTATCTGTTACAGAGGTCCGAGGTAGAAAAAGTATTCTTTAAATACATATAGTCTCAGTAAAAGAAGTAAAATACACTCGCTGTCTCAATTATAGAGGTAACGATTACTAACGATATTATCTGTTACAGAGGTCCGAGGTAGAAAAAGTATTCTTTAAAATATAGTCTCAGTAAAAGAGGTAAAATGCACTGGCTGTCTCAATTATAGAGGTATCTATGACGATAAAATCGAAAGAACGAATCCCAGATATAGAGGTTTGTTTTGTCCCACTAACAGAGGTAATTCAGTGCTAAAGTGTCGGGACCTCAGCATGAGTTCCAGCTATGGAGGTTTCTCACTTATCCAGCAGTGCTATTCTGTAAGGTGTATTTGTACAACTCGAATCTGAATCCGCAGTGAGTTTGCAAATTGGCATTCTGTAAAATGACTCATTAAACGAATTCTATGCCAGCGCCACAATTGCGGGTGTGGCGGCGAGTTGAACTAGAGTTACCGAGTCTTTATCGTTTGTTTGTATGGTTTGACGTCTCAAGTGGCATTCTGTAAGCAAAATTCCGCTCACACTTCGCACTCGAAATTCGAAAACAAATGTCAAATAAAAAGTTAGTCCATTGCCAGTGTAAACGTGAGCGAGTTCTAAAGAACTGTAAATAATATCAAAATTATAGCCGCATTTGATTTGTGCTTATTTTTTAAGGACCTAATTGTTGAATATGGCACTTTTTTCTTACTCAAAATATTATTTCGCTGGTGGTATTTTACAAAGTGCGTCGGTTTGCCGTGACCAAAGAAACTATCTAATGAACAATGAACTATCTTTAAAATATCAATTACCTATCATGCAGAGATAATAATAATATGTGCGTAGGTACCTAATAGAAGAATTATTGCAAGGATACATTCAGTTAAACTACTCGCAAAAAGGTAAGTTATGTAATTTTGTGTAAATGTGTTTGTGATTAGATTATTCGGGATAGGTATTTAAGAATGCCTGATTTTCCCTTAATTATTTCCTCGTAAGACTCACTGTTCGCGCGCGAACCACCCTGAACTCAGCGGCGGCGAGGGGAGCCGCGCGGGGGGAGGGACACGGCTCGGAGCGCGACCGGAATGACAGCGGACTTCAGATCTAACTTGGCTCGCGACGACGACGCAATAATTTTTAGATTTTTCTGAATATTAAAAATCTATTTATCATATAAAACGGGCGTTCATTATTTATCGCCCTAACAACTGGCGACCGTTTCATCACATACGACCTGCATAATTATCAAGAAGGATCCGGCTTTTGGCGCACAAGACAAAGGAACTCGCATGGAATGCAAAGGATTGCATCATCACTGCAAGGCAGCCATAAGCTAAGTAGCCCACTCCTTGCTATCTATCCTGTATTCCGAAACTCCTCTTTAATTTGTGCGTAAATAGTGCTTCTTGATTTATATTACGTGTCTAGCGTTTCCAAATAATACGTTACACGTCGATACATACCTCCAAATTTAGTTGTTCCAACTTTAAATTGCATCATTTCTATTCTATGCCAAAAAGCTAAATCCATTTGCAATAGCTAAATCCTTCTGCTTTTACACATTCATAAAGCGAATCGCATTTAACATCGCTAAATAGCATAAAGATTAGTGTATTTCGTCATCATTTTACCGTTATCCTGCGTCGTCGTCAACGGGTTATAAATACCTACCTAAACAACACGCATCTAGGCTAACTTTGCTTAGGTATTTAGTTATTTCTTACGTATTATTAATTAATATATAATTTGTATAATACATATTCCTTACTCACATAAGCTCACGACCATAATCCCTTTCGGGGTGGTCAGAAATATTGCAAAGAATAAATAAATCGCAATAAATTCATTAGACAGACTAAAAACGCATTGAAATCAGTTTCTTTCACATTTCATGCTGAGCATTTTGCATAATTCATTCATTGTACATTTACGTCCATCCAAATCCATAAATAAAACGCACAATACGCTTCGCTTTCCTCACGTAGCTTTGCCGACGAATTCCAGGTGCTGTACCGGATCGCTTGCGCACACGCACGATTGACCTTGACCGCTGCGCCTGGCTGTCAACAACATCTCGTTAGCAACAGGCAACAGCTGATCGCTGCGAGAGGACCGCGTGCATTATCAGCCCGGATATACTTACTGGGTTTGAGTGCACATAGTACCTATTTACTGCCTAATTCATTGTTCATTCATTGTTTACCTACTAATTAAAAATAATGGCCGATAAAGACCCTAACGCCGGTTTAGATAAATTCGGTGACGCCGAGGAACTCACTGCCTCTGAGAAAAGGGAATTAAAGGAACTAATTAAACGACGTAGTAACATTAAAGGTCGGTTAACAAAATTTCAAGATTATATTTCTTTAGTAAGCAAAATTAATGCTCCCGATTTATCGAAAAAACAAATATTAGAATTGAATCGTCGTGTCGAGTGCATTGAAACTGCTTATAATGAATTCGTTACTATCCAATCTCAAATAGAATTATTATCACCAGATACGCCATTACAAATGAATGAAAGGGAAGCATTAGAATCTCAATACTTTTCTCTTGTCTCGGAGGCTGATGAAATTATACAATCATCATCTCATGGTGAACGAATTAAGGGCGAAGGTCCTCAGTCTTCAAGCTCCTCTTCCGGGACTTGTAAATCCTGTAAACATAACACGAATACAATCAGTAACGTCAAATTACCGGAAATTAAATTACCTACCTTCGATGGAAGTTACCTTAGATGGTTAGAGTTCCGTGACACCTTCGATTCCTTGATTCATTCAAATGAGACTATACCTAAAATAAATAAATTTCATTACCTGAGATCCTCGCTAGAGGGCAGCGCGGCTATCGTTATAAAGTCCATTGAGTTTACCTCTAGCAATTACGAAGTGGCATGGGATTTATTGTGTGACCGCTATAATAACACGAAAATTCTAATCAATAATCATTTAAAATCATTATTTAATATAGAAGCGACATCAAGAGAATCCCATAAAGCTTTACGTTTTATAATAGATCATGTGTCTAAAAACTTGAGAGCCCTTAATACATTAGGCCAACCAACAGACAAGTGGGACTCATTAATAATATACATGGTGTCCACAAAATTAGATCCTATAACTAGTAGAAAATGGGAAGAAAATAAAAACAACTTAAGTAACTTACCTTCTCTAGTTGAATTTAATACGTTCTTGCGCAATCGCGCTGACACACTTGAAACGATGCAAGCTAACAGAAGCGACAGTAACGATCATAAGCCTCAATTTAAGGAAACACAAAATAAACATTCAAAGAGTTTTGTCGCATCTGTTGGCTCTGATAAAAATATTATCTGTCCTATTTGTAATCAGAAGCATAGGTTAATAGATTGCCTTAAATTTAAGGAAATGTCACTCGAGGATAAGTCGAGTCAGGTCTTAAAGCTAAATCTCTGCTCGAATTGTCTTCGCAAGGGTCATTCCACTGAGCAGTGTTGGCTCGGCACTTGTAAAATCTGTAAAGAAAAACATAATACTCTTTTACATGAACATGAAACTAAAAATACAAATAATAATGAAAATAACTCACCTTTACACTCCTTACCTGTGGCACTCTCAGCTATGTCCAGTAGTCAAATTCTTCTTTGTACTGCTTTTGTAAAGGTAACTAACAAGTCAAATAATAATACTTACCTGGCACGAGCTCTTCTTGATTCGGGCAGCCAGTCATCATTCATAACGGAGGACTTAAAAAACAAATTGGGCTTAATTTCACGTGATAGTGAACCCATTTGTATCTCCGGCATAAATAACGTCCAGTTTAAAATTACAAATTCCTGTGAAATGACTTTACATTCATTAATAAGTGACTTTAACATAAACTTAAAATGTCTAGTCGTTCCTAATATTACAGGTAACTTACCTAATGGTGCAGTTAACCCTGCAAACCTAAATATACCAGTGAATATGCAGCTTGCCGATCCAGGGTTTTACCGTCCCGCAGAAATTCAGTTACTTCTTGGAGCGGACGTCTTTTTCGAAATCATGGGTACAGAACAAATCAAACTAGGTCCTAATATGCCTATTCTTCAAGGTTCTAAGGTAGGTTGGCTAGTCTGTGGGCCAATAGGCAGCAATGACCACAAAACGCAGAACACAGTTCATTGCCAATTCAGTACACGATTCCTTAAACTAGAGTCAAACTTAAACAAAAATTCTGTAATCAAAAAACAATACAGTGAGATACACGAACATGCTGAAAGTACCTTACCTGAATTAAAATCGCATTTGACTAACTCATCTTTATCTTCTGAAACGTCAAATCAGCTTAAACAAAATAATCTCAAATCAACTGACCTGAAAGTCAACAATACAAAGGTCGAACCACGAAAATTAATAAAATTTCAAAAATATTCTAACGCTAATAAACTCAAAAGAATATTTACATACGTAGTAATGAAATTGTATCTCTGCTTAGTTTGTTTCTCTTCTAAAGCTTTACATTTAGAAGCCCTGAGCGATCTTAGCTCAAACACTTTTGTGCTTGATTTGCGTAAATTCATTTCGCAGAGAGGTAAACCTCATACGGTCTTTAACGATAACAACGGAAAAAATTACGTAGGAGCTAACAATGAATTAGGTAGAGTACTAAGGTCCAGTCTCAAATTTATTTACGATTTTACTAGTGAGCAAGGCATAAAATACACTTTTAGTCCCCCATATTCACATGCTTTAGGTATTTTTAAAGCAGGAATTAAATCTGCAAATTTGAATTTTAAGCGTATTATGGGTAACGCTAGTTCAACGTTTGAAGAGTTAGGTACGCTATTATCACAAATTAAAGCAATCCAAAACTCCAGACCCTTAATTTCCCTCTCTTCAGACCCCAATGATTGTCATCCCTTAACTCCTGGGCACTTTCTTATAGGCCGGCCGTTGACGTCACTGTCTACACCACCATTGACCATCAAACATGCTGACAGATGCCAAAGAATAGAGCAGATGAGACAGCATGAAGTGCGTGAAGATGAGTACTTGGCGGAACTGTGGCAACTCACGCCTACGTCGGAAGGAGCAGATGGCGTTTCGAAGGTGGCCGATTCGGTCACTTCCAGGAGTCACACGGCGTGCACTAATGTAAGCTGTGCGTACTTCTCACAACTGATGATCTTGAAAACTGCAGTTTTCAAGAGGCGGCAGGATGTTCGCGCGCGAACCACCCTGAACTCAGCGGCGGCGAGGGGAGCCGCGCGGGGGGAGGGACACGGCTCGGAGCGCGACCGGAATGACAGCGGACTTCAGATCTAACTTGGCTCGCGACGACGACGCAATAATTTTTAGATTTTTCTGAATATTAAAAATCTATTTATCATATAAAACGGGCGTTCATTATTTATCGCCCTAACACTCACAATTCAAAATCCGTTGTGCATTATTTGTGTAGGTACATTATTTAGTACTAAAAACATATTTAGTTGCATCTATCTATATTTTGCCCTAGAATATATCCACATCTAAATAATAATATTTTATTTGCAATGTGTTTCTTATTCTATCTCCAAAATAGAGTAAAGGCTGCAGTAACTATACAATTAGGTATAAAGGTTTGTTTGTAAACAAGGTTGTTATAAGTTTTGACAAAGTTACGGACCATGCTCTAAGCGTGTGTATAATTAACTAATTTCTTTTTTATGTTCCAGGTGAAACACACTGTGCATATTACCTCGTGGTACCTAAATGCTATAAGAAAAGAGAAAGAGGGTTGGTTTAAACAATCAATATCTTACAAAACCCTTTAGCTGAACGTACTCATAAGATTTAAACAAGGATAACAGGTAATTATAGGTTTTATTAATGTCCCTTATTTAATCTAATTTTATCTTAATTTAACCTAAGGTGATGGAAATACCTAGTTAGTGAGGTGTGATGTAATGTGTGATGTTGTCATGTATTTACTGGATAATTTCTCATTTCAGAATTTTACGTGAAATGGAAAGGCAAGCAGATGAATGAAGATTATAATAACGGTACCATCGAATCGAAAATGTGCAAGTTATAAACACAAATAAACGAGAAGTGAAAATAGTTTATTAATAGAGGAATCATTTAGATTGTAATTATAATTCATCATAATGGAGATCAAAATATTATGTTGATAATGTCTAAAATTATAAGGTGTGGGTTATGCCATCTGTGGCAAGCTCCACACGGAAGGAATTGAATCTACTTAGAATTGTTTTATTTAAAATATTTGTAAATAGGTATATAAAATAAATAATATTAGTAAAATGAAAGCTGCTGAAATAAATAATTTTCCTAAAAGTTTTCATTTTCATTTAAATCTTAGTCACACCATCAAAACATCAACAACTTTAAATTGTGGGTTACTAAATAAAATGAAGATGTAGGTCCCAATATAAGTAAAGAAACAATGATCAGAATGACAACTCATGAAACAAGTAAATAATAATGTTTTTTTTTCATACAACTTCATTATTATCTACTTTTTACGTGATACACCACGTCACTTGTGTCTTGATTCCCTTTAAATGTTAACTTCAGCTGCAAGCTTATATACCTATGGTTGTTAGATATTTGCACTTCAACTTCAGCTCAACCATAAATTGTGATAGCTGATGAATAGTATACTGAAAAAGACTTCACTAAAATATAAGTATTATTCTATATTAACTTCATTACACATATTGTTACAAAACAAAAAGCTCTTTGTTTTGTTTTACCATTCAAGGTTTGTTTACTTTAACCGCGTTACGTCTCACTTTTTTTTCTCGGATTGGATACGAGCGCATTTTGCCACCTCTTATTAAAATATTTAGTATTACGGCTGTAGGTAGATTTATACCATAAATTATCTAGACTAAGATCCATTTAGTCAAAATAAACATTAATCTGCAAGATCCATAGCAGTATTTCATTAAATTTGCTAAAAGAATTAAGATCGATTATGTTAGCTGATAAATTCTTCAACGTGTCAAGCACTAGCGCGTCGAATCACATTTCGTTGGTCACTTCGCATCGCAAGTGGTTGTTTTTGTTTACAGAATGCGAAATCAAACTCGCGTCTCATCAGAAGCGAAGTGAGATGAGTTTCTTATGCGAGATTCGGATTCGAGTGTACGTTTTATAGAATCGACATACAGGTCCCACTTAACCAAGTTTCACTGTATATACTTTTGAGCCGGGGTTATGCCAGGGCAAGAGGGCAAGGCCTTTATTAGTATCGTTATAGTGATAGTTTGACGAAGCTTGTAGCGGATATAATTGTGATTAGAATTTTTCGTTATTTTATTTCTAATTTCAATAAATTGTATTATTTTGTCAACCTCTTGTTCTTGAAATGCGTGGGCGGAGAAAATTAACCTTTAGGGTGCTTTTCCACCAGAGATTTGCAAGGGAAATGTGTCGTGCGAGGATGTCTAGCTGTGCTGTGAAAATGTTTCCACCAAAGCTGTGCGAGGAAAATGTGTCGTACCTACGAGGATGTGTAGCGGAGCTGTGAAAATGTGCTTAATGCGCGGTGCGAGGATGCGTTGCGAAGCTGTGAAATGGGTCGGCCGGCGGGGGCGTCTATGGACTGGCTGGTACAGTATGTCGCAAACCTCGCAACACATTCCTCGCACACATCTGTCGCAAACCTCGCACACATTTCACGCTTGTTTTGTACGTACAAAAACCTCGCTTCGCTAAGCCGTTTCCAGAGCTGTGCTGAGCGGGTAAATGAAGCGATTCTTTTGGTTCTTGGAAAGCACATCCCTCGCTACGCGTCCTCGCACATCTCTGGTGGAAACGCAACCTTACCGTGGCAGCTACAATTGGCATGCTAGCCTTACGGGTCGCAGTTCATTAATTCTTTACTTTACACACTGAGTAGCAGCTGTGTTTAAGAACGTACAGGGCCGGATTAAGCCATATAGTAGGCAATGCCAACCTCGGGGCCCCCGTGGGATGGATTTGTCTCTGTGGCCTCAAGGGCTAGGTGGGCGCAATTAAATAACCACCAAATAACATAATCCACAACAAATCCTAAAATGTGGAGTGATCTCAAGCTTTTAATACGCTCCAAAACCTGATGAGAGTGAAGTGAGCAACCTACCTATTTAGGTCACTGCAACATGATTTATGACACAAAAATGAGCGAGCGAGGCGAGCTCGAAATTTTGCAATAAGTACATTTTTAACACCTTTTTTATTGACTGTCACATACTTTCAAATAATCCACCTATCAATAATCTTGCTTTTAATTTTGGAGTGGACCTAAATCTTCTAGTTTTTACTTATTTTTTTCTCGGGCTGCGGGGTCCCTGGGCATCCCTGAGCCCATAGGCAGCTGCCTCCTTTGCCTCTATGGTTAATCCGGCACTGGTACGTACACCTGTATTTAGATTGTTTACCTTAAAGTTCTTACTTTCCTTGAATATGGTAATATTGCCTCTCATTAGGTTAAATTTTGTACTTGTATTATAAAGTTCTACATTGAATGCAGAAGGTAGATCTTGTACATATGGACGTGATGGCTTTGCGCATGGTCCCATTCTAACCACAATCGATCGATATGGACCCTGTAAATTAAAACGGAGAATCATCAATTCAATTCAATTATACTTTCACGATCACACACACGATTATTAAAGCAGAGAAGTATCATAATTCAAAATAACTGGCCAAGTGCGTGTCGGACCACGCGCAGGGTAGGGTTCAATTCAATTCAATTATACTTTCACGATCTCATCACGATTATTAAAGCGGAGAAGTATCATAATTCAAAATAACTAGCCAAGTGCGTGTCGGACCACGCGCAGGGTAGGGTTCAATTCAATTCAATTATACTTTCACGATCTCATCACGATTATTAAAGCGGAGAAGTATCATAATTCAAAATAACTAGCCAAGTGCGTGTCGGACCACGCGCAGGGTAGGGTTCAATTCAATTCAATTATACTTTCACGATCTCATCACGATTATTAAAGCGGAGAAGTATCATAATTCAAAATAACTGGCCAAGTGCGTGTCGGACCACGCGCAGGGTAGGGTTCCGTAGTTGTCCGTCACAATATATAAGGACGGCTAATAAAGTCTAAAAAGTACCTACATTATATAAGTTGGTCGATTATTACTCATAAACTTGTAAGTTTTCATTTTAATTTCGTTATACAGGGTGTAACAAAACACCCTAGTAATACTTAAGGGGGTGCTTCAGACCATCAATCTGAACAACTATCACTATGGGGCCAACGTCGAGAAAAAATCCAAAAAATCTGCCATCCCATACATTTGAGTCGAGACGGTACTGCAGTTTTGCATGAAAGAGCGGATTTTTTTCCTTGTTGACTTCGGAACCATAAAAAGGAAAAGTATCATATGAAAGAAAACAAATACGATTACCATTTTACACCTTTATTAACTGCACAAGTTACTTCATACAATGTCCTCACAAGACTAAATTCGCTCCCGAAATCAAGCATTGCCCTTCCCCGCTCCCGCGACTTCCCTCATAAAACAAATCCTAACATTCGTCCATCCTGACCTCGTGCATGTCCCCATGCACGGTCCAGAAAAATCCTAACATTCGGTCAATTACGTTATACGAATAAATTTAAGTTTTTATGTTAAACATACAATAAGACTTCATTTATGAACATACAACTTATACGAGAATTATATAAACCATCGTGACTTTTCAGCAATAGTGAATTAATGTACTTATACTAAAATGCTTTAACATAACAATTCTATCAAATCAATATCATTAAAATCATTATCATTGCTGTAAATTCATTTATTTTCATAAACAATAATAATTCAATCGTAAATACTTTGAAATACCGAGACAGCGATATTTGCAAACCCATTCTTGCAAAATCACGTCGAATCGTGGAATCGGTCCCAAAAGTAAACCCATCCATTCTTAAATTTAGGACAACTCCAATCATATCATTATGATTATGAACATATCATTATGATTATGAACCCATCTATTCTCATAATCATTAATAGTAATACAATATTTTCAAACCAGTCCAATTTCTTTAAATCACGTGGAAACGGTCCCAAAAGTAAACCCATCAATTCTTACAATTAGGACAACTCCAATCATATGATTATGAACCCATCTTTTCTCATAATCATTAATAGTAATACAAAACTATAATTTCACAACCAAATGAACTATAATCATGTTAAACATTATTAAAATAATAAGACTTCCTTCATGAAGATACAATTTGTGTGAGAATTACATAAACCATTGTGACTTTTCAGCAATACCAAAGAACATAGGCGATAGTGAATTAGTGTACGTATACCTACTTACTAAAATGCTTTAACAGTTTTGTTTCCTATTGTGTAATGTAATTTGTATTTGGTGTAAATAAAGTATATTTCGTTCATTCATTCATTTAACACAACAATTCTTATAAAATTAAGACTTTTCTGGAATGTATTACATATATAAGTAAACCCATTATCCATTCTTACAAACAGAATAAATTCCAAACGATTCATTTGTCTAGTTATGAACCCATCCTTTTCATAACCAATAATTAATTCAATTATACATACTATGAAATACAGTGGCAGTGATATTTGTAAACCCATCAATTCTTACAATTAGGACAACTCCAATCATATGATTATGAACCCATCTTTTCTCATAATCATTAATAGTATTACAAAACTATAGTTTCACAACCAAATGAACTTTAATCATGTTAAACATAATTAAAATAAGACTTCCTTGATGAAGATACAATTTATATAAGAATTAGATAAACCATTGTGACTTTTTAGCAATAGCAAAGAAAATAGGCAATCGTGAATTAATGTACGTATACTTGCTTACTAAAATGCTTTAACACAACAATTCTTATAACTTTTCTGGAATGTATTATATAATTATGTAAACCCATTATCCATTCTTACAAACAAAATACATTCCAAACGATTCATTTGTCTAGTTATGAACCCATTCATTTTATAACCAATATTTAATTCAATTATAAATAGGTACTGTGAAATACTGTGGCAGTGATATTTGCAAACCCATCAATTCTTGCAAAATCACATGTCTCTGGAATCGATCCAAAAAGTAAACCCAAAACTATTTTCATAATCTAATAAACTTTATGAATATACCACAGTACTCTAGAAAAATAAAAAAATAATTGAATCTGAATTATATGAATTACAAATAATAACAAACATAAATCAGCAATTTAATCATTATCATTAATCAATACTGCTACCAGTATCACAATCGATCGGCATCAGATTCATTTGCTTGCAATGCGGCCACATCGATCCAATCAAAACGTATTCATACCACGTCTTAGCCAAACCTTGGAGTTTTTGCATCGTGAAGTGGATTGTTGTTTTATCATCCCAGCTGTAGAAACGGTACCACACTCAAACCTTTTTCAAACAGAAGTTTCTTTAGTAGAAAGCGTGGGGCTAGTAGAACGTTCTGCCCGGCGTAGCTGTCTTTCAGGACTTTCATTATTAACATTCAAGGTTGCATCTCGCGCTCCCGCTCGTACGGCCTACCGTTATCACGGGAACTGCTGTGCTCTAGCGGTCGGCTCCGGCGATGCCCGGAAACGCTGTCACGTCTCGACTAAGACTGGTAGCGCTGCCTGGCCCTCAAGTCGCCGATCCTCTACATCATCTGGTGTCTCCAGACACCGAGGCGCCTTACCATTTTTCATTATTGCCTGGAACTCGAAAATAAAACCAACTATGTACATGTTCGATGCCTGCGACCGTCATAATCATAAACTAAGTTTTATAACATCTCGTTCGCATTCTAAGTACCTATAAGCAAAACATTGGTCCCCTAGAACAAGAGTAACATTCCATTCTCATTTATGTAAACAATATTTAGTAGTTGGGAGATTAAAATTGGCCCCGCCATGACTATTTACACTATGGTAAATGAACTCATTGTTTAACATTATATCGGATGTCGAGCTTTAAGTAGAAATAGTGAAGGCCATAGTAACGAAGCTTTGAATCGTTAACAATTAACTGAAATTCGATAAATGTATGCAAAAACACATCTCATCTCGCCTCATCTCTTAAGCTATTTAGGTATTCTTGCTAAACAACCTTTTTAGTGAGGGAGAACAACAGAGAGTCATCAAGATATAGTTTGAAAGAAAATTTTACAACAAAACGAAAAAAAAACAAAAAAAATTGATATTAACAATAATATTTAAATTTGTTCTAATTTTCCCATAATTATCGGTTTTATAAGGCGTTTCTAGTAAATACTTAACGCCGTCATGTAAACCAATCTCTTTTGTTGTTAAATTAAATAATAATAGTAAAATAAATGTACAAGTGTTAGGTAATTTCATTTAAAAGTTGTCTGAGTACCTGCTCGAATACTGATTTAAATTAAAATAATATTTTCCGAATAATATTATCTTGATCCAATTAAAATCCTAAAAACCACAAAAACATGTCAATATCCTACTATAATAATAGTAACATAAAACTTTTTGGTACTTACCACTTCTGAAGTGAAAGAAAACAAATACGATTACCATTTTACACCTTTATTAACTGCACAAGTTACTTCATACAATGTCCTCACAAGACTAAATTCGCTCCCGAAATCAAGCATTGCCCTTCCCCGCTCCCGCGACTTCCCTTATAAAACAAATCCTAACACATAATTCTATAAAACGGAGAAGTATCATAATTCTAATAACGTGACGTGGTGGATCACAAAAAGGCCTCATAAAAAGGCTAAAAGTCACCCAAATGGCAATGAAGAGGGCTATGTTCGGAGTTTCCCTGCGTAATGTAGTAATTAGATACTCTTTCTTATACTGTGCCTGCGTAATCCAATATTAGAAATGAAAAGATTCGCTGAAGAACCAGAGTAGCCCGAAGAATTGCTAAACTTAAGTGGCATGAGTGGGGCATTGCTCGCAGAACAGATGGCCGATGGGACCGATGAGTTCTTATGTCAACACCGCATATCGGATAGCGCAGCGTGGGTAGGCCCCCCAAAGGGTGGACCGACGACCTGGTGAAGGTGGCGAGAACAAAAAAAGTAAATTGTAATATTTTTACGTTCGAATCTACAGGGTGTAACAAAACACCCTAGTAATACTTAAGGGGGTGCTTCAGACCATCGAACTGAACAACTTTCACTACGGAGCCAAAACCGAGAAAAAATATAAAAAATCTGCTGTCCCATACATTCGAGTCGAGCCGATACTGCAGTTTTGTATGAAACAGGTTTTTTATTTGGCGATTTCGAAGTTGGCTCCATAGTGAAAGTTGTTCAGTTTAATGGTCTGAAGCCATAGAGAAAATAACGCGCTCCCCTGGGGAAGAGATGTTGTATCGAACTGTGCACAGATACTCAACTGGGCCTGACGTCATAATAGCGGGAAGTAGCGTATTTAAATGTTAACCCTTCCCCTCACCCCCTTTTCACCCCCTTTGTTGGCGACAACATTTTCTATAGAAACAAGCCGATATGCCATCTCTTCTTACTCTATGTCTGAAGCACCCCCTTAAGTATTGCTAGGGTGTTTTGTTACACCCTGTGTAAGAAAATTAATTTGTTTTATTGGAGTCGGTCTCAAGCCAAGCCAAAAAATTACTGCAAGCCCAGTCGCGAATGGTATCGGCTTGACAGCGACTTCGCCGATAAAAAAAATAATTTTCTTATAGATTCGAACGTAAAAGTCATACGATGAAATATTATTTTTTAATTTTTTTGCTTTTGATGTCGTTTTTTTTGTGCATACATCATTTAAAAATTAGTGAACCAACCAGAATGGGATTTCCTGGATATTATAGGGTTTAACTTTTTAAATACTTACAGATGTAGCTGGTTTTGTGGTTTTAGCAACAGAAGTTACATTTCTACACGTTACGCTTACTAATATAGTTAGTAAAATCCAGATTACTAAACGATGTCGTCCTCTCATGTCGAATAAAAATACTTATTGCACGATCATTCACGATATGTACAATAATTATGATTTAATCGTTACAATAATTATAATCTCCATCAGTTATTTGAATATTTTGGTAGTGAATAGAGTTGGGCGAGTATGAACGAACTCGTATGTCATTCGAATAATACAGAACACAAATTATTATTAGATTATTCGAATTCGTAAAAAAATATCAAAGTACTTACCTTACCTATTATATCATATTATAATTTGTGTGACATTGTCCAAGATATTTTTTTTTTTTTTTTTTTTTTTACGTTGCTCTAAAACGGATAGTTTTTTTCTATACCCAAAAAAGTAACGCCAGAAGGACCAGTGTAAAATGATCTTCAGTTACTTTGTGACCACATACTAAGTAAGTGTCAATTTATAGTGGTTTCATCAATGACCTATGTTAAACAACTGGTAGTACGGAACACTAATTGCCCGAGTCCCGACTCGTACTTGGCCGGTTTTTTTAGTTTAGTATGGATAAGCTGATTTTTTTTTGCTCCGATCTGTTTGCTCCCATAGTAAAAGTGGTTCAGTTTGGAAGGGTAGATAGACTCTACTCTAAAATGATGCTTATGATATAAATTTCACCCTGTACATAAGGACCTTCTTTATTTATGTTGATTTTTTAAGGGGATGCTCAGACCATCAAACTGAACAACTTTCTCTATGGGACCAACATTACATAGATCTGAACAATCGATCCAACGAGAATAATATCGATATCGCTTATTTTGACCATTGCTCATCTCTAGTCTAGTAGTTAGTAGTATTATAAACGCATTATTTAATGTTGATTTACCAAATAGATCTCGTTATTTCGGAAAGAAGTTTGGCGGAAGGCCATATAATTTGAGACCCAGACATAGAGGGCCATACATGAATGAAACTTAGTAATACGTGTAGAGTGAAACAAAACTAACAAAAATGTAAATTGGTTGTAATCTGTAGAAGTTGTTGGGGGAAAGGTATTTCTCCTTTTGTATCAAGTGTGTGAAACTTATAATCTTTCTTATTAGATAGTCCACTCAATCTTCTACGCATTCGTTGTGTTTATTTTTATGAAAATTCACGATAACCTTCCCATATTATTATGATAATGGAAGAAAACGAGTTTACATACATTATCAGTTCAACCAAGCCAAATACATTCCGTAACGACCAAAAAATACCTCAGTGATAATATTATATGAAAATAGCTGTCTTTTTTGCGTTTTGCAACTGCTTTTTTGATGATTTGTCTATTTTACTAGTAATTTCTACTTTTGAATCCTGACTTCTGGATATGCGAACGTTTTTAAAAAAAATGCCTTAATTTTTTCTGATTATAAGAATTATGATCGCCATCCTGTATGGCTTTTAGTTTTCGTAAAAGATGGCTGGGTCCAAATCTGCCATTCTTCTTTAGAAATTCTTATTTTGTTAGTACCGTTGACTAGAAACTCTAATTACCTATGTTCAGATTACACATTGTGCTTGGTGCGAAATTTTTGCTTACATACTGGAAGTTAATGACCACGGCCGGTCCCCAGGCCTTGTACCTGGACTTTCGATGTTCGATATATCGCCACTGTTTCGGTCCGCACTTCATTGTAATAGAGTTGAAATTGGAACGAAAACGTTCACGCAATTGCGAAGATCGAATGTTTGGGTAGAGGCCCAGGCTTCACATTCACACATAGCCTGGTGGAAGATCTTCCCTTTTCAATGGAGGAACATTCCCAAGTAGCACCTCCATAATATTATTGACGTGAATTTTTTCACATCTCCAATCCAACCACAACCGTTTAGCTGGGAGACCTCTCCCAGGGGACACTAAACTCTTACAAAAATTTTCGTTTTAAAGCTTTATATTTCGCTAACGGATCCCTAAATCGAAAAATGGTTTTTCCTCACCCACAATATTTTTAATCGACGACCTATCCAGCGATACCTTAGACCATTTAAATAGGGACCTGCCTTACGTTAGCATTCCCCTCGGCCAAGGTAAAAGATCAAATGATCATGTACATGTGCATACAATATTATACCTTATCACTAAACGAGACAGCCCCCATAATTGCGGGACAACTAGTCTTGTTTGGGGTTCACACGAGACTATTTGTCATGATTTTTGACATTCAACATTAGAGTTTAAAATAATGGAATAAAATCCAAAGTTGCGTATTTCATGCTCCCTCGTCCCCCGCAAAAAGTGGCAGAAAAGTTTGTTAGTAGAATTACACTCGTAACTTGTCCATATTTAAATGGTCTAAGAGTGATACCCCACACTAGGGGATAAGAGAGACTAAAAAATTTTACGTTAGGGGAGGTACCCTAAAAAATATTTTTCAAGATTTTATTTTACCACTGTGTTGGCGTAATTAATATGTATACTTACCAATGCCAAAATACAGTTTTCTAGTAGTAAGCGTTTCTGAGCTTAGCCGCGGACGGACAGACGTACAGGATGGACATGGCGAAACTGACTCACTGCTGACTAGGTACGCTGCTCATACAAGAAACTAGTTTTTATTAACGTTTTTTCTTCTTGCTCTATCGTAAAAACGTACCTATTGTACAAGCATCAAACTTGGTGTGATTATAGAGCAAACTCTACATTATAACCAGGGATGTATTTTCAAATATTGCGCCCCTGGGCAAATATATTTGGCCGCCCCCCATAGCTGTAGTTTGACGGCGGTGGGTCTGTAGCCAAGATTTGTGCCAGCAAAAGTTCAAAGGTTTTGAGATATTTAAGAATTGACCGACAAAAGCTGTCTCAATCTACATTCAAATTGTATTTTGCGAAAGTAGTAGTAAGATTTAAAATAATGATGGAGCGAGCGGAGCGAGCTCGACATTTTTTCACACTGATGTCTGGCTAATACTGTATTTCTTTGGGCAACAATATCCTCCCCATGTGTATGGCCCTACGGGCCGCCCCCCTTTACCCGACCGCCCTTAGCACTTGCCCATTTTGCCCTTAGGAGAATACGTCACTGATTATAACAACAAATAAGAAAAATCTGTCAAGTGTCGGTCTCGCGCTAAAGGTCCCGGAGAAAACAAAATTTTCTTCTAAGTTAATAATTATGTTGTGTGATTTGTGGTACGGAACCCTCGGTGCGCGAATAGCCCGACTCGCACTTGACCGGTGCAATGCAATATAATTTTGAGGGACAGTAACGCAGATGTTATTTTGTTGAATAAACGTCAATTGATGTAAGAAGTAGCAATAAAACTTCGCTGCAAATGTTAGTAATAATTGCTTTAAACAATAATGAACAAAAATCGGCATAAAACCGTAAAAAAATGCTTATAGAATTTATAAAATAAAAGAAAATAAAATCTTATCCAAATTGTACCTTGAATAAAATAACGGCCCAAGTTGCAGTAGTAAGTATTTTAGACGTAGTAGGTAGTATTGGTTTTGCACCGCAATTTTTTTTCGATTTCTTTCTCCTCTTTCTGTTATACCTGTGACTATAAGTGCCATAATTTGTGTAACTTCCTGGATAATATGCGACTTCACTGTATCGAATTGTTGTTGTAGGGATTGTATAGGGTGTAGGTTCGTATTTTGAATATTTAGCCCAAATTCCATCATCGAATTTTGGATTTTTCCTAGTCGTTGTTGTAGGGTCTGGTCTGGACCCGCCTGACCAGTTTGATTTCTTCCAGCTCGTTGTTCTGGAAGCCGATGTGGTCCCGCGCGTTGTTGTGGACGCGAATAAGGGCCTGCGCGTTGTTCTGGAACCGAATAAGGACCCGCTTGACCCTCCGGACCCCCTGTACCCTCCTCTTACCCTGCCAGGTCCTTTCATTTTACGCCTTTTAGGCGATGTTGGTGGAGACATGAAATAAACTATAGGCTTATCAGGCAGCGGTCCCATGAAGGTGTAGGTATATTGTTTCGTTGTCGACTCTGAAATTTGTCCTCTTACATTTGCTTGTTTGAAAGAGTCCAGATCTTTATGACGAATCGTCGTCATTTTTGCATTACCATCATCGTCATTTGGCGCATCTATGTAGCGGTTGTCACTTGATCCGTGAAAGTTGTTCTTTCGTGTTATAAAAAAGCTGTTGGATTTACCTTGAACACACATAAATATAAGCAGTGTTTTAATTATTTTGTTAATATTGGGCAAAAAACCCATTTTATGAATTTCATTGCAGTTTTACAACTTGTTTGTAACATGCTTTGGTAAAATGTCATTAAATTACTTATTTTTCTAATTTGTCTGTGTCATAGAGAAAGGCTTACGCCAAAGCTTACGCTCCAGTTACGCTCACAGAACATTTTAAGAGGCTATAAGTAGTGGAGTAAATGGAGTTTTTCACCTCGGAACCCAATTACTTTGAGTAAACTTTTATGAAACCTTCTGCATTATGTTAGTTACATTATAAACGAAAATGTTTACCCATTTTTTTTTTTTGCCGCTCTCCATTATTCTGAGGGTTCCGTACCACCAAACATTACATAGTATTTTTTAACAAGGACAGTAGGGGAAGTCCACAACAACAGGAGATACAGGGAAATTGTCTTAGGAACCCTTTGGTCTTTCTTTGTGTACACTATTTTGGCATAATACATTTTTGGTCAAGTGTGAGTTGTCTATAAATGTGAAAAAAATTACAACTTTTTTATAAGCTGTTCAACACAGTTTTATGTAAGAATCATTTCATAGTATGTAAAGTAAAAAATCGGGACAGCATAAGTTGGTCAAATTTAATAAAATAATTTTTCATACAATTTAGCGCAAGCCCGACACACACTTGGCCAATTTTTATTACTTGATGTTTTACAATTTAAAGTATGAGTCATACTAAAAAAAGTAAAATAAGAACATGCATAGCTTCATTAGAGTTATACGACGGCATCATTATTTTTTCATATTCGAAAAAAAAAATTCCAGTCTCCTATTTCCGACCTCTTCTATGGGGACGATCCACTGTGCGGCGGTGGGTCTGTAGCCAAGATTTGTGCCAGCAAAAGTTCAAAGGTTTTGAGATATTTAAGAATTTACCGACAAAAGCTGTCTCAATCTACATTCAAATTGTATTTTGCGAAAGTAGTAGCAAGATTTAAAATAATGATGGAGCGAGCGGAGCGAGCTCGACATTTTTTCACACTGATGTCTGGCTAATACTGTATTTCTTTGGGCAACAATATCCTCCCCATGTGTATGGCCCTACAGGCCGCCCCCCTTTACCCGACCGCCCTTAGCACTTGCCCATTTTGCCCTTAGGAGAATACGTCACTGATTATAACAACAAATAAGAAAAATCTGTTAAGTGTCGGTCTCGCGCTAAAGGTCCCGGAGAAAACAAAATTTTCTTCTAAGTTAATAATTATGTTGTGTGATTTGTGGTACGGAACCCTCGGTGCGCGAATAGCCCGACTCGCACTTGACCGGTGCAATGCAATATAATTTTGAGGGACAGTAACGCAGATGTTATTTTGTTGAATAAACGTCAATTGATGTAAGAAGTAGCAATAAAACTTCGCTGCAAATGTTAGTAATGATTGCTTTAAACAATAATGAACAAAAATCGGCATAAAACCGTAAAAAAATGCTTATAGAATTTATAAAATAAAAGAAAATAAAATCTTATCCAAATTGTACCTTGAATAAAATAACGGCCCAAGTTGCAGTAGTAAGTATTTTAGACGTAGTAGGTAGTATTGGTTTTGCACCGCAATTTTTTTTCGATTTCTTTCTCCTCTTTCTGTTATACCTGTGACTATAAGTGCCATAATTTGTGTAACTTCCTGGATAATATGCGACTTCACTGTATCGAATTGTTGTTGTAGGGATTGTATAGGGTGTAGGTTCGTATTTTGAATATTTAGCCCAAATTCCATCATCGAATTTTGGATTTTGCCTAGTCGTTGTTGTAGGGTCTGGTCTGGACCCGCCTGACCAGTTTGATTTCTTCCAGCTCGTTGTTCTGGAAGCCGATGTGGTCCCGCGCGTTGTTGTGGACGCGAATAAGGGCCTGCGCGTTGTTCTGGAACCGAATAAGGACCCGCTTGACCCTCCGGACCCCCTGTACCCTCCTCTTGCCCTGCCAGGTCCTTTCATTTTACGCCTTTTAGGCGATGTTGGTGGAGACATGAAATAAACTATAGGCTTATCAGGCAGCGGTCCCATGAAGGTGTAGGTATATTGTTTCGTTGTCGACTCTGAAATTTGTCCTCTTACATTTGCTTGTTTGAAAGAGTCCAGATCTTTATGACGAATCGTCGTCATTTTTGCATTACCATCATCGTCATTTGGCGCATCTATGTAGCGGTTGTCACTTGATCCGTGAAAGTTGTTCTTTCGTGTTATAAAAAAGCTGTTGGATTTACCTTGAACACACATAAATATAAGCAGTGTTTTAATTATTTTGTTAATATTGGGCAAAAAACCCATTTTATGAATTTCATTGCAGTTTTACAACTTGTTTGCAACATGCTTTGGTAAAATGTCATTATGTATGTCCAATGAGAATATAATCACTATAGATCGGGATCCGGTGACGAGGTCCGTATACCAATCGAGCTCATCCATAATTCAGTTTTCATGCAATAGTTTACTATTAGAAGATGCGAAAAAACTTGGTCGGCCGACCCCTATCCTGGTGGGTTTTGTGTAGGAGGGTGACTAGTAACCTCTCTGAGACGAGACTAATTACCCATCGAGCTCATGAACCAAATTATGCTTATCCGATTGGACTTTATTAGTGTTACGAAGTACACTCGGTCGTCCGCCGGATATCCTGGCAGGTAGTGCTGGCCAACCAAAAATGGTGGTCAAATTTTGGAGTACTTCTCACCCATCGAGCTCATGGATGAAATGTATGCCAAATCAAAGGTTAGACCTTTACCTTCAATATTTCATCGGTCGTCCTGGCCGAAACCTGGTGGGTTCTGGTGGCCAACCAGATTTATCTGTCAAAGTAAGATCATGCGTTTTCACGTTTATATGAATAAATACTTTATTTACCTGATATATGCAGTTCTTTTAGCATGAACGTGAACGGTTGTATGGTTTAAAAGTATTTTTAAAAAAAACTTGAAAAAAAAAAATTACTGTGTCGATAAATGAGACATCAAATAAAAATTTTTTTTTTTTCGTTATAACTTCGTCATTTCTAAACTGATTTGGCTGATTGTTTTATTTTACAAAAATATATATTCAAGAGTTCATGCCACTAAAATTTGGTGAAGATCTGATGAAGCGTTTCGAAGATGTTCAATGTTTTAAGTGGGTCAGATTTTACTACAAAAAATATCCAACCAAATTTATTCTTTAACGAGAATAGTAATTGAGTTCTATTAATGATTCTTTCTAAAATGAAATTTGCTCTCTTAAGAGATGTCTATATAATAAAATAAACTAGTAATACCGCGGCGTTGCTTTCAAAAATGAAGTTGAAAAAAAATGTTTTGTCAAGTAAAAGCTACCTATGTTTATGTGGATGATCTAATTTAGTACGTGCCTATATTAGTTCTAAAATAATTAGATGCAACTGTTATAAAGGGATGATTGGATCATCAAACTGAACAACTTTTATCATGGGTTCAAAATCGAAATCGCTAAAAAAACTGCTGTCTAGTACATTCCGATTCCAGTCGAGTAAGTTTGCAGTTTTGTATGGGACAGCAGATTTTTTTCGCGTTTTCGATGTTAGTCCCATAAAGAAAGTTGTTCAGTTTGATGATCCAATCATCCCTTTAAACAGTTTTAGCTAATTATTTTAGAACTAATATAGGTACGTACTAAATTAGATCATCCACATAAACATAGGTAGCTTTTACTTGACGAAACATTTTTTTTCAACTTCATTTTTGAAAGCAACGCCGCGGTATTACTAGTTTATTTTATTATATAGACATCTCTTAAGAGAGCAAATTTCATTTTAGAAAGAATCATTAATAGAACTCAATTATTATTCTCGTTAAAGAATCAATTTGGTTGGATATTTTTTTTTTGTAGTAAAATCTGACCCACTTAAAACATTGAACATCTTCGAAACGCTTCATCAGATCTTCACCAAATTTTAGTGGCATGAACTCTTGAATATATATTTTTGTAAAATAAAACAATCAGCCAAATCAGTTTAGAAATGACGAAGTTATAACGAAAAAAAAAAATTTTTATTTGATGTCTCATTTATCGACACAGTAATTTTTTTTTTCAAGTTTTTTTTTAAAATACTTTTAAACCATACAACCGTTCACGTTCATGCTAAAAGAACTGCATATATCAGGTAAATAAAGTATTTATTCATATAAACGTGAAAACGCATGATCTTACTTTGACAGATAAATCTGGTTGGCCACCAGAACCCACCAGGTTTCGGCCAGGACGACCGATGAAATATTGAAGGTAAAGGTCTAACCTTTGATTTGGCATACATTTCATCCATGAGCTCGATGGGTGAGAAGTACTCCAAAATTTGACCACCATTTTTGGTTGGCCAGCACTACCTGCCAGGATATCCGGCGGACGACCGAGTGTACTTCGTAACACTAATAAAGTCCAATCGGATAAGCATAATTTGGTTCGTGAGTTCGATGGGTAATTAGTCTCGTCTCAGAGAGGTTACTAGTCACCCTCCTACACAAAACCCACCAGGATAGGGGTCGGCCGACCAAGTTTTTTCGCATCTTCTAATAGTAAACTATTGCATGAAAACTGAATTATGGATGAGCTCGATTGGTATACGGACCTCGTCACCGGATCCCGATCTACTATGTGTATGTCATTGGTATAGAATTGGGTATAGACAATGACATTAGGTATAGACCAAAAAAAAATCTTTGTTTATCTAGTCTAGTTTATCTAGTTTATCTAGTCTGCATTATAGCTTAATTATAGTACTTATTTTTCTAATTTGTCTGTGTCATAGACGAAGGCTTAGGCCTCGTTCAAGGAGACGATGCGCTTCACGCGGCGCGTCACGCGGCGCGTCATGCGTATTCTCCGTTCATGGTTCCGTCCGCGGCGCCCGCCGGTAGTGAACCTGCCTGCTGTGCCGAGGGTCGCGAGTTCGAATCCCGTAAGGGACAAATATTTGTATGATGAATAATATGAATATTTGTACCTGAGTCATGGATGTTTGTATCTATACAGGGTGTCCCGTAAATAATGGTCCAACGTTAAGGGAAAGATAGCTTACCTAATTATCTAAAACTAATTTAAATTGTTTAAAAAAAACCAAAGGGTTACCAAGAAAACAATTTTTTTCTGGATTTTTCCATTTCGTCTACCAGACTTCAAGTTTTTTTAACGCTGTCCCTGCAAATGATAACATTTTCAAGATCTGATTTTTGTAAAATATTGCTGAATAGTTAACAAATGTATTGAGATATCATTTTTGTTAGTGACTTTTAAGAATGACTGGGAAAAAAATCCCGAGTTGAAAAATTTTTTTCTTCCCCTTCCGATGCCCGAAATAGAAAAAATCCTCCAGTAAAAACATGTATGACACTGAACTGAATCATTATTTTAAAAATTTTTACCCTTAATCAGCTTTGTAAATTGGTATAAAACTTGCGTCTAGGCTTTGTCGTTACAAAGTTATTGCTATTTATCTGTAACTAGGCACTTATTTTAAAAAATAAAATTAAAATTGTAATGTGTGTTAAACGTATTGTAGTGTCTAAAATGGTTACCTAAGAGCCGGAATTGATAATTAAGATACCATTATGTGTTCAGTATCACCAGGTATTTTTTGTAACCATAGTTGACAACACTGAATCCTGAATAAGGATTCCGGATCGCAATTCCGTCTGTGCCGCTGCACGTGTGGCGGACCTAAAAATTCATCCGTACTTGGAGTCTATGGTATCATCATGTTTGTGAAAAGTGCTATCTGTGACTGGTACCCTTTACTCCATGCTGGTACCCATAGAGAATTTATATGCTCCCCCTGGGCTGGTACCTATGACCTGCCTATGACAAAATGTATTCTATTCATAAAGGTATCATATAGAGGAACTGACAGCTGAGAGAGCGAGATGTACCTAGCGGCGCCACTGTATAATAGAAAGAGATACGTGACGCGAGGCAATAGAACCGTTTTTGGGAACTTGTCAGCACAATCGACTGGGTAAATATTCGTGCTCTTTGAAGTCGTAGATTATTTTGTAAAATATACTAACACTATTTCATTAAATTACCTACGATTTCACGTTAGATTCACAATTATACACAGAACTCGAAGTTTTAGGGTGCCGATAAGTGCCGACAAATGCACAAAAAACGGTTTCATTTGACAACTCATGTCAGTTACTCTATTCCGACAGGTATAATAACTTTATGATTCTATTCTACACATAGAGGTAGGAAGTACTATGATTCTATGCAGGGTGTAACAAAACACCCTAGTAATACTTAAGGGGGTGCTGCAGACCATCAAACTGAACAACTTTCACTACGGAGGGAGCCAACATCGAAATCGCGAAAAAAAATCCGCTCTTTCATACAAAACTGCAGTACCGTCTCGACTCAAATGTATGGGACGGCAGTTTTTTTTTTTTTTTTCTTGACGTTTTGGCTCCATAGTGAAAGTTGTTCAGATTGATGGTCTGAAGCACCCCCTTAAGTATTACTAGGGTGTTTTGTTACAACCTGTAGATTCTATATGGCTGCCATCTTGACAAAGACTACAGTTTAATATCATCTTGTTTTGATGATTTTGCCAATTTCGAGTTTATGTAGCAAAAGTGCTTGATGTCTTAGGGTTAAAAAAAAAAGATACAAATTTTTTGTGACTTCAAGGGTTGTTTTTATAAAAGAACTGGTCCTGAGCCACCACTGGAGCTTCGTTGTATGCCGGGGAGGGTGCAACCGACATACATTTTAATATCCTTTTTTTTTTTAAATGACTATTACAGCTCTGCTCTTGGAGCAATTACTGCTTTTTACTGCGGACTATTGGAGGGACCACGAAGGGTCTACCGGGCCAAAATGAATGAACTTAAGCAACCGACCTAGGGGCACCCAGAGGGGTACGGACCTCGGCATAGGACGTTGCTGGGGCTACGCGGCGGATTGGGTAGCGGGGATCGGTGAGAAGCGGCCTGCGATGTGCCTGTAGCGTCTGTAGGCGCCCGAAGTGAATAGTTTAGACTTTATATCCATTTTTGTATGGGGAGGGTATATTTTTCGGATAGAAGGATGAGCCTGGGCACACTTGTTCCTTAGGTGGTCTAGTGTGAAAAACGCCCGGAGGACTCCCTCTATCACCCCGCCATGGGGGTGGAGGGGGGGTTGAACTTTTCAGATACCGCACTCACTGTGATTCGTCATAACTGCCAATTTCTAGCTACTAGGGCATGTTTGGTATCATTTTTGACTAAATCAAAGTAGCTTAGTTGATTTCTGAAACAAAAAAAATGTATTCCCATACAAAAAAAATGAAAAACAGTGAAAAATAAAAAATAAGTAAAAATATTTTTTTTTGTTAATTACCATAAACTTAAAACCGGTAGCAATATCAGACTTTCAAAAATATATTTGGAAAGCTGCTTTTATACAAATTCCAAAAATATAAGGTTTGTAGAGAAAAAGCAAAAAAAAAAGAAAAAAAAAATTAACGCAACTAGGCAGGAACAACAAAAATTAAATGAAATGCAGGAGTGGACGTAGAAGTGTCCAATTTTGTATACAATTAGTAGTTACTATAAGCATTAAGGGAAAACTAAAATATTTTACAATATTATACCAGTTTTCTTGATACATAAACTGCACAAATAACTTGGTAATCCTATGTATTTATACAGGATTACAAAGTTACACTTGCAGTGTACCTGTATATTGTCATGTCTTCTTGTTGACTGACATATCAACGCACAGCCCAAGCCACTGGTTCTAGAGATTTGGAACTTAGGTTCTTTATATAGGACGGTTTACAAAATGAAAGGAAACATCAGATGACATCATCAACATCATATATTTACAATAAAACAGATTAAAATATTATTTTTCTTCTTCCTGTATACATTTGCCTTCGCAATGACACAACTCTGTGCACTTGCCGTTGCAAACACCGGCACCTGTTGGTGCCGCACCCCTTTTTGCATCTACACCTAATCATTTCGATGCAGGCTTCAGCAGCAGGCAAGTCTGTCCATGTAGGTTGCCAACTATCGCCGACTTTTGTCCACCCCAGTTAGATGGATCAGGAAGATCTTGAATCGGCGACATTTGACCCCATACGTGGACAGCTTGAAAAACTGCCCTCAAGAAATGTTGATATAGAGCCGCTTTTGTGGGTGGTATATGCTCTAGTTGGCGGTCTTTTTTGGTAAATAAATGTTTTCTCGCTTCGTTTACTGTAGTACAGGAACTGGATCTAATAAGGCAAAAATATGTACCGTTAAAATGTTGCTTTGTTACTTATTATTATTAGGTACCTAGTTTTATGAAGTTACTTACCTGTCATATAAAATTATAACAATCTTTTCGAGGATGGCAAATGAGTCGTTGTTCCTGCCTTCATAGGCTGCCAAAAAACCATCTGTGGCAGTAGGGAAAACGTTCCATGTCTCCATTGCTCTTTTTTTCCCTTTCCCATTAAAACTAGAAACTGTGTCACACCCCGTGAATGCGTGAAATAAAGGAAGGACCTGTGTTTTTTGTGGTCCTGTAAGAAGAAAGTTTTTTAATTGCTAAATCAAGATGACGTGTTTAGAAGTAAAGGTGGTATTATTATAACAAGAATTTACCAAGAGCGTTCGCTATCTCATTAGATACTGGTGGTGCTTTCCAGTGCCTACATGCACCCATAGCTCCTCTAGCCCAGACAGGTCCTTCCTTTATTCCACGCATTCACGGGGTGTGACACAGTTTCTAGTTTTAATGGGAAAGGGAAAAAAGTGCAATGGAGACATGGAACGTTTTCCCTACTGCCACAGATGGTTTTTTGGCAGCCTATGAAGGCAGGAACAACGACTCATTTGCCATCCTTGAAAAGTTTGTTATAATTTTATATGACAGGTAGGTAACTTCATAAAACTAGGTACCTAATTTTAACGGTACATATTATTTCCTTATTAGATCCAGTTCCTGTACTACAGTAAACGAAGCGAGAAAACATTTATTTGCCAAAAAAAGACCGCCAACTAGAGCATATACCACCCACAAAAGCGGCTCTATATCAACATTTCTTGAGGGCAGTTTTTCAAGCTGTCCACGTATGGGGTCAAATGTCGCCGATTCAAGATCTTCCTGATCGATCTAACTGGGGTGGACAAAAGTCGGCGATAGTTGGCAACCTACATGGACAGACTTGCCTGTTGCTGCTGAAGCCTGCATCGAAATGATTAGGTGTAGATGCAAAAAGGGGTGCGGCCCCAACAGGTGCCGGTGTTTGCAACGGCAAGTGCACAGAGTTGTGTCATTGCGAAGGCAAATGTGTACAGGAAGAAGAAAAATAATATTTTAATCTGTTTTATTGTAAATATATGATGTTGATGATGTCATCTGATGTTTCCTTTCATTTTTTAAACCGTCCTATATAAAGAACCTAAGTTCCAAATCTCTAGAACCAGTGGCTTGGGCTGTGCGTTGATATGTCAGTCAACAAGAAGACATGACAATATACAGGTACACTGCAAGTGTAACTTTGTAATCCTGTATAAATAGACAGGATTACCAAGTTATTTGTGCAGTTTATGTATCAAGAAAACTGGTATAATATTGTAAAATATTTTAGTTTTCCCTTAATGCTTATAGTAACTACTAATTGTATACAAAATTGGACACTTCTACGTCCACTCCTGCATTTCATTTAATTTTTTTTGTTCCTGCCTAGTTGCGTAAATTTTTTTTCTTTTAATTTTTTTTTGCTTTTTTCTCAACAAACCTTATATTTTTGGAATCTGTATAAAAGCAGCTTTCCAAATATATTTTTGAAAGTCCGATATTGCTACCGGTTTTAAGTTTATGGTAATTAACAAAAAAAAATATTTTTACTTATTTTTTATTTTTCACTGTTTTTCAATTTTTCTGTATGGGAATACATTTTTTTTGTTTCAGATATCAACTAAGCTACTTTGATTTAGTCAAAAACGATACCAAACATGCCCTAGTAGCTAGAAATTGGCAGTTATGACGAATCACAGTGAGTGCGGTATCTGAAAAGTTCAACCCCCCCTCCACCCCCATGGCGGGGTGATAGAGGAAGTCCTCCGGGCGTTTTTCACACTAGACCACCTAAGGAACAATTGTGCCGAGGCTCATCCTTCTATCCGAAAAATATGGGTGTTGTCCTATAATGACCCAGCTAGAAAGGAGAGGGCAGAGGTCGCGGCTGTCCCCGCCGGCGGGGACGTCGATTACGGTGTCGACGATTTGATATCGTGTCACATGTTGTCGTGTGTTGTTAGTTTGTGATTGATAGTCGTGTCTGTTGGGCCGCCTGTACGGCAACCGTGATCTCATCGTCTGGATCGTCGATTACGTTACGGGGTCGACGTCTATTCGACCTATCAGTCCTACAGAGGTAGGTGGAGTTTACCTTGATTAAAGGGTTAGAGTGATGGGGGATGGCGGCGAAAAAGTCCGTCGCCATACATTTGAACAGTTGCCTTCTTCTTCTTATCGTGTGGGCAGAGGTGTCAGAGTTTTTTCAGACCGCCTTACGGCCTCTGACGTGGTTTTTATGTAACGACTACTACCACCGGAGACAGTAGCCGGGACCAACGGCTTAACGTGCCATCCGAAGCACGGAATCATTTTTCTTTTCAGACAATCCGGTGATTCAACCTGCAATGTCCTAACCAACTGAGGAAAAACGCACAAAGTGACATATCACTAGGTGTCCCCCGTGGGAATCGAACCCACGACCTCCGTGTCGAGAGCCAGTGCTCTTAACCATTAGACCACGGAGGAGGTGAAACAGTTGCCTGATGGTGGGCAACTCTAGATCGATATTAAGATTTTTGTTGCATACGAACCATGGCGCGCCAGTGGCCGTACGCATGAACCTATTCTGAACTACTTCCAATGAGTGGATATTGGTAGAGGCGGCGTGTGCGAAGCACACTCCGGCGTATGTGATTATCGGTCTGATTAATAATCTTGTTCTGGTAGTAAGTAGGGTGAGTGTGCCCGTGCGGTGGGTTGACATCGGGTTCAGTAAATTTTAAATTTTACAAACAAATTATTTAATATTTTGACAAAAATTACCTATGTTCAAACCACGATAATTTGATTCTGCTCTCGATTCTAAACAAACTTCTTTCTAGTTTTGCGTTAATTCATTAACACGTTGTATACAAGGTGAAATTGATATCATTAGCATCTTTTTAAACTAAGAGCTCTACCCATCCAACTAAACGTCTTTTACTATGGGAGCAAACCGATCGGAGCATAAAAAATCTACTGTTCCATACTAAACTGCAACTCAACAGCAGATTTTTTTTGCTCCAATCGGTTTGCTCGTATATTATCGTCGTTTGCTCCCATAGTAAAAATTATTCAGTTTGATCGGTAGAATCTTACTGTAAAAGGATGATAATGATATCAATTTCACCCTGTATACCCAGTATGTAGGTATTTTTATCTACTTTTGTGTAATGATAATGACCCCGAATCAGCATTTAAGTATATTTAAATTTACCGTGTTCGTACTACGAATATGGGTAATTAGAAATCGATTTCGTCCAACTCTATTCCATTAAGGCTGCACCGAGCCGAAAGTGGTGGCATAAAGGCAGGTTTAGACGATGACAATTTTGCACCGCCAATTTTGTCGCACGAAAAAAAAACACGGCACGCTTTCGTTTACACGGTGCTTATTTCCAGCGCCAATTTGTTCGCATGCGAATGGATTTGCTAGGGAAAACCGTGCCAGCGATTAGCACGACGTGTTTACACGAGTCGAAAAATTGGCGCGGGGGATGCGAGGGACGCGGGCGGAGGTCACTAGCACCGAAAAATAGACGGGTGCTCTATTCCTTGCGAACGTTCGCATGCCGTGAAATATTCGTGCGAAAAGTGCTTACTAATACGGTGCTTTTTTGAGGTGCCGCAGATTTCGCAACGAAAAAATTGACATCGTATAAACCTGGCTTAAAACGTAAGAGATAGCGCACACGAGCAACTTTTGTCTCCGCAATGAGCGTTTTTCTTTTCTTTTTTAATTTTAGTTCCTAAAAAACTCAACAGATGACATGATTATCGCTCCATAGAGACGTAGGCCTGATCCTGTCAAAATCATGTCAAGACTGTGCCTGACTTTTTTTTAAAGGCCAAGGAATCGAGCCTATACAACAATGTCAGACGTAAAAAGTTTCATATTTTCGATTAAAATGATTCGTAAATAATAAAATATTAAATCAAAAGATGAGTTGGCATCTTTTTGATCATCTTCTCTCTCTTTATTATTTTAAAGAAACACATTTTGAAATTTTGACTTTTATTCGCACAGACCGTAACGCCATCTATCGATCCACTAGAAAACCAAAAGATAAACGCTCATTAATTTGTCTCTCACAGGGTTTGTATGAAAAGTCTCCCGTCTCCCGTCTGTCGCGTCGTTACATGCGCGCACTTTCATACAAACCCGTAGACTTGATGTGAGAGACAAATTAGTTGCGGAGACAAAAAGCCTTATAAATGGCGCTTTTTTTTTACTTTTTTTAGCGCGGCCATCAATCTTTTTTTTTTTTTTTTTTTTATTAACTATGGGTTTGCTCTTGACCTCAATCCAGTCCTCAGGACGAAGATGGGGTCGTAGATGTAGCGAGCTTACCCAGAAGATGCCTATTCACTCGTACTTTAAAGGAATTCGGGTTGTAAGTACTCGGAAATACTGACGCAGGTAAGGCATTCCACTCCTTGGCTGTGCGCATTATAAAAGATTCAGAAAGGCGCTTGGTGCGGATATGTGGGATGTCAACCAAGAAGGGGTGATATCCCGCGGTGCGTCTGGAAGTCCGATAGTAGAAAGGGGAAGGTGGGATGAGCTCATGCAGCTCTAGGGCACACTCACCGAAGTACAATCTGTAGAAGACCGACAAGCAGGCCACTCTGCGGCGGTGGGCTAGGCTATGAAGCTTGGCCTCCACCAGCTTACTATCGCCAATGAGCCTCCTGGCTCTGCGTTCAACCGAGTCGAGTGCGGCAAGTTGATACTTGGCTGAGCCATCCCACAGGTGGCAGCAGTACTCCATACATGATCGGACCTGAGCTTTATACAATACTAAGAGCTGTCCAGGAGTGAAGTACCGCTTCACCTTGTTTAAGATGCCCAGCTTTTTGGCCGCAGTTTGAGCCTTAGACTCGATGTCAGCGCCGAAGTTGAGTTTTGTGGTCAAGCTTATACCCAGAAGCCCAAGACTGTCGGAAACAGGGACAGATGTACCCCGGAAAGTAGGAGTCAGATTAAACGGACTCCTTTTTGCGGTGAACAGACAAGCCTGTGTTTTGGTGGCGTTGAAGTTGACTAAATTATTGTCACCCCACTGGGAGACAACACTTAAAGTCAAGTTTGTCCGCTCAACCATGGCCTCCCTCTGCGAGCGTATTTTATCCCCGCTGGCCCCTGCGCCAGATACATATCTCTCCATGACAGTACTGTCATCTGCATACCCAACAATACCTGACACAAGGAGGTCATTGATGTGCAGCAGGAAAAGTGTCGCGGAGAGAACAGACCCTTGAGGAACTCCAGCATCAATTGCCATAAGGTCAGAAGAGCAGCTGTCAATGACAACTCTAATCGACCGTTCTCTCAAGAAATCAGATATCCAGCTGCAAAGATCAGCGGGGATGCCATAAGCGGGAAGCTTGCTCAGCAAACTAGCGTGCCATACCCTGTCAAAGGCCTTCGAGATGTCAAGTGATACAGCCAGTGCTTCACCGTGCTTCTCGATGGCCTCGCCCCAGCAGTGCGTCACATACACAAGAAGATCCCCAGTCGATCGCCCCCGGCGGAAGCCATATTGGCGATCACTGAGTAGATCATTGTCTTCTAGGTATGACAGCAACTTACTGTTAAGTACTCTTTCCATGACTTTACAGAGAATGGAAGTAATGGCGATAGGGCGGTAGTTGCAGGGGTCGGCACGACTGCCCTTCTTGGGTACCGGTTGCACATTCGCAAGCTTCCAGGATTTAGGCACCGTTCTTGTTCTGAGAGAGAGGCGATACAGGCGTGTTAGAACAGGAGACAACTCAGGCGCACAATATCTCAACACTCTTGCAGGTATACCATCAGGACCACTGGCCTTATTCACATCCAGACTACGCAATGCTCTGCGGACCTCTTTTGTATGTATTGTGACCTCCGGCATCGAAGAATCACAACGAGGGATGGTTGGCGGCTGTTTGGCACCAGCGTCCAGACGTGAATTGCTCGCAAACAGAGAAGCAAATAAATTAGCTTTCTCAGTTGCGGAGTGAGCCAGCGACCCATCAGGCTTCTGCATGGGAGGCAAAGTGGGACGGCAGAAGTTGGATTCGACCGATTTTGAAAGGGACCAGAACTGTTTACTACCAGAAGGGTAGGATGCCAGTTTGGCTCCAATGCGGCTGACATGGTCGAATCGAGCCCTCCGGATCACCCGTTTGCAGGACTTGGCGGCAGAATTAAAGGCCCTCTTCTTCGCGCGAACCCTACGAGCTCTAACTTTGCGGTCGCGAGCTTGGACCCATGCTTGGTAGGCGGCTTCTTTTTTAGCCTCAGCGCGAGCACAATCCGCATTGTACCAAGGTTGGGCTTTGTGACCGAGTGAGATGTCGGAGAAAGGAATATAATATTCCATTCCCTGTCGTATCACGTCCGCAACCGCATCAGCCGAACTAGCAGGGTCACTCGAAGAAAAACACACTTGCCGCCACGGGTAAGACGCAAAGAAATGCCGCATCTCATCCCAATCTGCCGACCCGTATCGCCAGACTCGCCTCGTGCCCTTAGGGCTGTCATCGGGAGGAGAGCAGATCGACACGGATTTCACCAGACAGTGATCGGACGTTCCCAGCGGGGCAGAGACCGATACTGAGTGCCTGTCTGGATCTGAAGTCAGCAGAAGGTCCAAACAATTGGGCGTATGACCATCAACATCCGGTACCCGCGTTGCTTGATTCACCAGCTGGGTGAGATCTAGCGATAATGCAAACTTGCGCGCCTCTCTCCCAGCATGGTCAGTTAACTGGAACGGGAACAGCCACTCGCTATGGTGGGCATTGAAGTCCCCCAGAAAAACAAGCTCCGCCGTTGGATACCTTCGTTGGGCTGTCAAATAAATCAAACTTCACAACAATCAAAAATCAAACTAAAATCAAACTTGTATATACATATCCATATATATATATATATATACTTCAGAATAAAGTTAAAAACAAAACTTGTTATACAAATATCTCGGAACTCAGTCCGAACTGAGATATACAAAGGCTTGAAGTGCACGTAATGGTCATATTTTCAAATTCAAGCCTCTCCAAGTATCTCCAAGTATTAAGTATCTCGGTCCGGACTGAGTTTAGGGAAAAAAAAAAGAAAAAAAAAATAATTAAAATTAATAAGAAAAAAAAAATTGATTAATTGTTAATAAGTTTTGATTGTTACTTTATTCTGAAATAAAATATTCAAGTTTGGTTGCTGGCCGCGCCAAAGACAACGGCGAAAAATAAGGCGCCAACCTAAAATACAAAACCCGCATTGTCTTTTGCTCGTGCGCGCTATCTCTTATAATCCATAATGATTCGACAAATTGAAAGCCAATCAGACCCTCTAGCATGATTTCTCTACTTGGGCGCGACTCGGCTTTTTGCCATACTACAAGTAGCGGCAAGCGCGGCTTTCGCTCTCCGAAAAGCGCGGGAACAGGTTATTTTGTATGCAGCGAAGGCGCGTCGCACGCGTGTAGAGAAATCATGCTAGACCTGCAGGACTACAGTGTTGATTCTTGTTTTTGGAAACGTTGTTTAATTATTTAAAAATAAAATAAAATCGACTAAGGGCAGCACAATAGGCTCGGTGCCCTCTTAAACAGAATCTCCATCAACTAAAGTTGATCTAGTTGATGGAGATTACGTTAGAATTAGACAATTATTTTCCCATCACATTTCGTGAATCATGAACTAAAATTAGTATTTTTTTTTTTCGAAATGGAAGGAATATATCGTTTTGTAATCTGGGTTTTACTGACTATGTTAGTAAGCGTGACATGTAAAAATTTTACTTCTATAGCTAAAACACAAAAACCAGTAAAATCTGTAAGTATTTTAAAAAGTCCCGTATCTTAAGTGTAACAACTAATCTTAACTATTATAAAACTTTGAAGTGTGTCTGTACATTGAAGATATTTATTAAATAATAAAAAAGTTACCTACTATGATATACTTAGTTTTTAGGTGTCCTTGATTCCAAATCAAAAATTTTTGGATTTTTTGTCTGTCGGTTTGTTTGTTTGTGTGCTTGAACAAGAATCACGCAAAAACTACTTGTAGGGTTTGCTAAATAAGTACACATTTACTGTTGCTCACTAGGCAGGTAGTATATGCGGAGCGCGCACGTCCGCACCCGACAAAGGCTGGCAGGCAACTGCCCCCACTACGCGTTCGCACAGACACTACATCCCTTCTTTATTTTAATTTAATTTAAGATGTATTTTGTAACAGTACACTTAATATCAAAACTATAAGCAATACAGGTACATATGAATATAATTATTATTATAAAGTCAGTAGTACTACAGCTTGCATTTATTTTATATTTTCTTAATATTTTATATATTTCTATATGAATCTACCACCGCTTCGGAAGGTGCTTCGCTTGGGAGAAGAAACGGCGCAAGAAACTCCACTATGCACATCGCTATAACATAACAATATAATGTGTTATGTATGATTGATAATCTTTGATTATTAAAGATTACGTTTCTTACTGCTTAATTTCATTTCATTAATAGTTAATAAAAGCTTTCCAGTACCCATAGTACTCTCTGCCAATACTGAGCCCAGTAGGCATTTACATTCAACTTTAGCTTACTACTCTAGAGTCTAGACTATCCCTTTCCTTTCTATAATATTTCAAGATTTTAACTACAATTTGTATTATTACAACATTTAGTTTTATTGCGTAAAATTTAAAGTCTAGTCCCCCTTTATATGACACACTATTAATTTTGTAACCTAATTACATTAAATTAATAAACCTTAATTTATTTTTTCCTCTTGACCTGTGAACTGTGATCGTTATTTCAGGAGTGAGGGTTGGTTAAGCAAACAGCAAGATAAGATTGACAAATCGCGATCAACTTCCATTCCAAGTAATTTTAAAACTTTGTGGTAGGATAGTACAGTTTATATACTTTTGTCACGTTTGTTAAGTTTGGATTTAAGTTTACTTTTGTTAGGTACTTATATAAAATCCAACTAAGTTTAACCGTACGTAGAACAATTTAAAAATATAAATTTTATCTAAGCTGGTTTTATTAAACCAACGTGAGATCGCACATTGTTACTAGAAAAGGTGTACTGTTGAACTACAAAAGTATTAGCAAGACTACTCGTAATTTCTAATTAGGCATATGCCTTATTCAATTTTTACTTCAATAGGTAATTGGATTTGATCACAAAACATTTTCATTAAGTATCACTTATACCTTGATTTACTCTCTGGCTAAAATATAAACATTTTCTTTTGGACAATATTGGTGGTGCTCTTAAATTGAAAAGAGTGGCCATTCGAAAATAATTTGTTACTCAAACAAACTTTGATTATGTCTTCGTAAAATATCGTTGTCCATGGCACTTAGCGTCAAAATCAATTTCAGTGTGATACGCTCCTTGTACCTGTGGACAGATTTCGAGTAGTATATTATTATTGGCTAGATAGCTATAATGCTTGCCTCATGTTTCCAGTTTCTGCAATGAACTTTATGGAATAATAAACAAAAGGTGTTCAAAAGAAACCTAGTATAGGTACAGGACTATTGCATATAATTGTATGTCTTGTGTGTTCAATTTCGTTGCAAATTTAGAATTAAGTGTTTAGTCTATGTTTTCGCTGTTTATCATTGCATTTTAGTACATAAAGACTGTGACTATTGGGTCACGTTCTTTAAATTGGTACATATGTTCCATTTGACAGCATAAAATATAGCTCTAGTATTTGCTAACATTCCATAGATCTTTATCATTTCTTATTTATTTATTTTATATTTATGTCCAATATATGTTTATTCTAGACATTTAATAGCCCATAGTTTTAGTTTTACATTGAGTTTTTTGCCTATGGCTCATTTAGGATTATTTGAACCCGAAAGTCTCTGCTTGTTAATTGTCCAGTTTTGACTAATTTTCATGGCCTGTATTAGTTTCGATACTATAAACATAGTTTTTTTATTTTTATTTGGTCCTTTGCATTTCGTGTATCATGATGACACTTTTAAGTAGGTATGAATGGTCGTGTAATGTCCGGCTTAGAATAGCACCAAACATAATATTAATGTCGTAAAAGGAGACTAAGCAATCCCCTCAGGCTTCGTCAATATCTCGGATGTGCACCGGATGCTCGAATAATGTTTTAATGTCACATTAATATATGCACGCAATATGACGACCCAAAATTACTTTTGGACTATAAATTGACCATTATTCTTTCAATGAAAAGATTTTAACATTTCATTTGATTTAATTTTCGAATTTATTTGATTTCATTTAATTTCACTCGAATTTATTTGATTCTATTTGATCTCCTCTCATCTCATCTCATTCCTTTCCTATCCTTTCCATTCCTTTTTTTTTTCATTCAGATAACTACTGGTCAGAGTTACTGCTTCAGGATCGTATCAATTTACGATTTATAATATTAAGGAAGTAAGGACAAGAGAGTAAGTCTGTGATAAGCACATACACTTAGGCACTTAAAATATTCAGCGTAACCGCCAGCCACTGCAATTAAGGACTTTTAATTTAACTGCTGTTATAGTTCATGTACAATTATATAATATGAGTGCAGTAACTATTTTATTTTTATGACCCTTTAGCTTTTGCTAACAACTTGATAGTTGCATGATTCTATAGGTTATAACCCATATGATTTTATAGTTGTATGACACTTTAGCTTTCGCTAACAACTTGATAGTTGCTTGGTTCTGTAACCCATATCATTTTATAGTTGCATGATACTTTAGCTTTTGCTAACAACTTGATAGTTGCATGGTTTTATAACAAGATGATGATAAGATGATGATATCATTTTATAGTTGCATGATACTTTAGCTTTCGCTAACAACTTGATAGTTGCATGGTTCTTTAACCCATATCATTTTATAGTTGCATGATATTTAGCTTTCGCTAACAACTTGATAGTTGCATGGTTCTTTAACCCATATCATTGTATATTTGCATGACCCTTTAGCTTTCGCTAACAACTTGATAGTTGCATGGTTCTGTAACCCATATCATTGTATATTTGCATGACCCTTTAGCTTTCGCTAACAACTTGATAGTTGCATGGTTCTATAACACATAATTATTATCATTTAATAGTTGCATGATACTTTAGCTTTCGCTAATGACCTGATAGTTGCATGGTTCTCTAACCAATATCATTTTATAATTGCATGACCCTTTAGCTTTTGCTAACAGTTTAATAACTGCATGATCCTGTTACCATTGCATTTGCATGGGTTTGCATGGCCTTGCATGGCCTTGTATGTAACTGCATGACCTTTTTGTTTTTACTAACAACTTAGTTACTGAATAGTCCTTTAACTATTGTAGTTGCATATATTTGCATGGCTCTGCATGGCCTTGCATGGCATTGTATGTAACTGCATGACTTTCCCGTTTTTACTAACAACTTAGTTATTGAATAGTCCTTTTACTATTGCAGTTGCATATTTTGCATGGCCCTGCATATCCCCGCATGTATGATGCATCTGCTTGACCTTTTAGTTTTTACTAACAGTTTAATCACTGCATGGTCCTTTAACTACTGTAGTTTTACCTACTTCGCACTTTATACTTATCGTCTTTTAGTTAGCGTGACTCGCGCTTGGAACCTAATATTCGGTAGGTATGTATAAAGTGTATTATACTGATACGTAGTCAAGTCAGTAACGATCGGTGCAAACGATATAGCATATTCAACAGTGTATTTAGAATTGAATTCATCTTGAATCGCTAAGTTAGACGTATGGTATAGATGTAACGGAAATTTGCAAGAAATCCCTTTTTGCCCCCTTGTTAAATAGTTGCAACTTTGCAAGTCACTCCCTTATCACAAGTCCTTAGGGATAACTAGGTACAAACAATATTGATTGTGATTGAATATCAAAATAGTTTTACACTGACATACCTATGCAGAAACCTTATGTAATCCGGTAGGTATTTGTGTCAAATTTTATGAGCATTGGCTACTGTTTTGCACCGATTTACTCACTCGTATCTATACGTACGCAGCGTTACATAATATTTATAATAAATAACACTATACTATTCAAGATGTTATTATACGCCTGTTTTCTACAATTTATAGTATTAATCATTGTAACCAGACAATTAGTAGTCTTCGTAAATATGTATCTGTCTGTTTAACCTTAACCTTAACGGCAACTGTAACCGACCGACCAACCGACCGACCGACCGACCGACCGACCGACCGACCGACTGACCGACCGACTGACCGACCGATCGACCGACTGACAGACGGACCGACCGACCGTATCTGACCTTCAGCTTAACCTTTAACGGTACGCGAGTGCCATAGGGCACCTATCGCTACTCCGTCGAGTTATGTGTAGGTAGGTAACATAGACAGAGTCACGATTACGACACTCTTACGATTTTATGTATTCTGGGATTTCGTAAGAAAGGATTTTGTAAGATCCTCAGACGGCGTCGACTGTTAAGTCGAGGTCCTAATCAAGCGGCTTGCATAGATATACATACTCCTCAATCTAGCTGAATAACTTCATATTATGAGATAGTCATTGTCGTAGTCTCTGCCTACTCCGTAGGATTATGGCTTGAGCGTAAGTCTATTATAAAAACATGTATGGTAATGTATTGTACATGACCTTTATGATTGGAGTCTAGTCGCAGCAATCGTTCGAACAGGTGCTCGATTTGTGGTATATTCTTATGAGCTCGACCCCAGCATAGCGTCTATCGTCCTGATGTGTCCCCTTTCCTCTTTTTCCTCCAGCGTTTGATGGTCATAGTTCATGAAAAGAAAAATAATCACTGTTATAGATTGTCAACCACCGCACAAACTAAGAATCCAATGTTTTTTGACATGAAAACTAATGAAATATGCATAGTAAATAAATGAAAGTACCATGATAGCCCTCGTGGATAAAATTATAATGAATTATCGTTATTGTCCTTTTAAATCAAAATAGAACGTTATTTTAGATAATAGATATTCGCTTTGTTCGTAGTTTTCGGAATATCACTGACCACCCCCTTCGGGGAACATAGTCGTGAACACACGCTACTCTGCTGCGTGAAATAATACTTTACAACGTCGCTTTAATTTCAAAATTCCGACGTTGTATTTTGTTTTTATTTCAAAACCAGATAAAATACAGTGTGCACTTACGTAAAATAAGATCCCGTCGTCGCCACATGTAGGGTTTGCTAAATAAGTACACATTTACTGTTGCTCACTAGGCAGGTAGTATATGCGGAGCGCGCACGTCCGCACCCGACAAAGGCTGGCAGGCAACTGCCCCCACTACGCGTTCGCACAGACACTACACTACTCAACCGATTTTGATGAAACTTTTTTGATTGATAGCTGATTTAAAATCTGCGCCCGCGGCATGACGGTGCAATAAAGCGCTATCGCGCCCTAGCTCTCTTTCTTTTTGCACGCGAAGGAACGAGTTAGGCGCGATAAAACGTTTATCGAGGCGTCATGCCGCGGGCGCTTGTATACATATAACTTGTGTGGACATAGTCGCGGGTTAACTCTAGTTCAGTAAAAATCACCACACTACCTGTGACACTACTAACATTTTTTTAACTGCCTCCGTGGTTAAGAGCATTGGCTCTCGACACGGAGGTCGTGGGTTTGATTCCCACAGGGGACACCTAGTGATATGTCACTTTGTGCGTTTTTCCCCAGTTGGTTAGGATATTGCAGGCTGAATCACCTGATTATCTGAAATGAAAAATGATTCCGTTCTTCGGATGGCACGTTAAGCCGTTGGTCCCGGCTACTATCTCTGGTGGTAGTGGTCGTTACCTAAAAACCACGTCAGAGGCCGAAAGGCGGTCTGAATAAACTCTGACTCCAAGGCTGTGTCCACACGATAAGAAGAAGAAATAACATTTTTGGTCGCATATTCTATAGAATGTATAAGTACAATGTTCTTGTTAGCGACACATCCACTTGACATTCTATCCTGCCTGCGTAACATGACAAAGGTAAGAGCGACACAGGTCACTTCTAAATGACTGTGATACTATGGAGATAACCATAAAGTTACTATACCTTACGGAATAGAGGAACTGATAGCTGAGAGAGCGAGATGTACCTAGCGGCACCACTGTGTAATAGAAAGAGATTCGTGACGCGAGGCAATAGAACCGTTTTTGGGAACTTATCGGCACAATCAGAGAATACTTGTTCCTAGATTCCTAGGGCACAATCGACAAGGTAAATATTCGAGCTCTGTGAATAATTTGTGAATCTAAAGTGAAATCGTAGATTATTTTGTGAAATACATACATACATACATAAGCTCACGCCATTGTCCCAAGGGGGTAGGCAGAGACCACAGATCGCCACACGCTACGACTCTGACACACTTCTCTAGCCTCATTGACATTCATACATCTTTTCATGCACTTCCGTCGATTGAGGGTGCTACGCACTTGTCCTTTTCGGAAAAGATCATTGATTTGATCGTGGTATGTTTTCCTTGGACGGCCTCTCCCAACACTTCCACTCACCTGTGCTCGATAAATTTCATTCGTAAGTCTTCTTTCATTCATTCTCTCTACGTGACCAAACAATCTAAGCATACCCCTCTCAATCCTTGTTACTATATCATCCTTCAACTTACACCAATCCCTTATCACACTGTTCTTGATTCGATCAACCAAAGTAATACCACACATACTTCGTAAGGAGCGCATTTTAACTGCATTCACTCGACTTTCATTCCTTTTATTCCATACCCAACATGCACTCCCATACATTAGCGTAAGCACCAACACACCGTTGTGAATAGCCAGACGTGCCCTTTTTGATACAGATATTTTGTGAAATATATTACACTATTTCATTAAATTATCTACAATTTCACGTTAGATTCACAATTATACACAGAACTCGAAGTTTACGCGCGCCGATAAGTGCCGACAAATTCACAAAAAACGGTTTCATTTGACAACTCATGTCAGGAGTGCGATTTTTGAATCTCATTTGCTGAGTTCAGCACATAGAGAAGCTACTATTTTACAGTTCAGCAGTTGAAAATGTCAAAATTACTGTGGAGATACGCATCTTTCTACTGCTGATTTGACTTTAATAAATAAATAAAATAAAATAAAATAATTTTTATTTCGGATTACTTGATCCATATTACATTACATTACATCCATATTACATTTTACACTTTACATTTACAATAAAAATTACACATTTCATAATAATAAATTACAATACAATTACAATTTAACAATTCATAACATTCATTTAATTTAATTTAATTTAATTTAAGTTTGTTAGTAACGACGCAACACTTAAATAACTACGTTAGTACAGACACTTAAATGCAGAGTGGCCCAGTGCTTGATAAAGCGACTGTCCCACCTACTCGCTGCTACAGACAGAATACTGTTGGTGCTGTCGCGCACTCTGCGGAGCGTCGCGGCGCCTCGCTTCCGTAGTATCGCTTGGAAGCCGTCTACGTGTGCATCCGCGAACATGCCCGACGCGCTGCAGGCGCGCGGCAGCCGCAACAGCACTCTGAACGCGTTATTATACTGAGTGCGCAGGGCCCTAAACGATTTTTGCGTATAATTAGTCCACAGACTGCAGGTATATAAGGATGTACAGTATATTTTAAATAATGTTATTTTAACTTGCGCTGTACATCGACTGAATCTGTGTGCTATCATGTTCGCTCTGACCGCTAGCGCCCTGCGCTCTCTCTCCAAATCAAGATCGTCACTGAGGTCCTCGGTTACCAGGTGACCCAGATATTTAAAACAAGACACCCTATTCATAGGCGTTCCATCAAGCGTTACAGGGGGTACATAAGAGGGACATTTTGTGCCTGCTTTAAAAACCATAAGCTCACTTTTAGTGGCATTGTATTTTAGTCCATGGTTTACCGCATAACCCTCGCAAACACTCACTAACTTTCTAAGTCCACTGATTGACGGACTGAGCAGCACCATATCGTCCGCGTAACTTATATTATTAACACAAGTACGGTCTATATGACATCCAACATGCATGCTGCTGAGTTCGACAATCAGTGCGTTCATGTATAGATTAAACAATTTGGGAGAGCTTAATCCCCCCTGTCTCACTCCACACTCTAATCCGTAGACATCGGATCTTGCATCGCCCCATCTGACAGTATTGGTCTGACCTGAGTACCAACACCTAAATATGCGCACTAACTCACTAGGTACCTTGGCTTCCTCCAGCTTCTTCCATAGTATGTCATAGTTAACTAAGTCAAAAGCTTTTGACAAGTCAAGGAAGCACGCATAAATAGGTGTTTTCCTCTGTGTGTAATACTCTACAGTGTGCTTTAAGCTAAAAATCGCGCTCTCTGTGGACAGTCCGGGTTGAAAGCCAAACTGTGCGTCATGCAATTTTAAATAATTGTCTAAATGAGAGTTTAACAGACTGTCAAGCACCTTGGCGACGACTGTAGCCAGCGATATTGGCCTGTAGTTAGACTTTGAGGATATGTCCCCAGCCCTGTTCTTAACAATAGGCACTACCAGCGTTTTAATCATATCAGGTGGTAAGTGTGAGTGACAGGTGCATAATGTGAACAACAAGGCTAGTATCCTCGGCAGATGAGGCCCCGCGTATTTCAGATGTTCGATGCTGAGACTGTCATGGCCGGGCGATTTTCCTCTTTTCATGCCTTTTATAACAGATACTATTTCCTTCACAGCAAACCGTACACTACAATCTTTGCCAGCCGTCTCAGCATCCAACACCGACCCCGACGTCAACGGATTTAAAGTCGACTTTACCATAAAATGTTTTCTAAACATATTTGCAACACCCATTGGTTCAGTTATACCATCAACACTAACAGACAGACCAGGCCTATTGCTCAATTTCTTGGTACATTTCCAGAAGTTACGGAAGTCGTTCTTAACATGATGAGATACAATTTTATCCATCACTAATTGTTCTTGGTTTCGCTGGCACCACCTGAGTCGAGACTTAAATATTTTACGAGTGCTACACATCTCCTCTTTAAAAATCGCATTCCCGAGTTGCGATTTTTGAAAATCATACGAGTGACTTGGCAGTAGAAAATGTCAAAATTACTATGGAGATTATGCATCTTTCTACTGCCAATTCGCTCGTATGATTTTCAAAAATCGCACTTCAGAAGTATGATTTTTGTAAGTCAAATCAGCAGTAGAAAGATGCGTATCTCCACAGTAATTTTGACATTTTCAACTGCTGAAATCAGCAAATGAGATTAAAAAATCGCACTCCAGTTCCTCTATTCCGTAATGTATAAATAACTTTATGGAGATAACCGCCAATCTTCTGTAGGTAAAATATAACCTTTTTGCCGCCAATCTAACGTTTAGAAGTGACCTGTGTCGCTCTCACCTATGTCATGTCATGTTACGCAGGCTGAAGTCACCTATCTGCCCGCCAAATCGCTTCTATTTAAACTTTCAGGGTCCATTTCACTCGATTGTCATCAGGACGGGACCATGCGCAAAGCCATCACGTCCATATGTAAAAAATCTGCCTGCCATATTGCATGTAGAGTTATATAACACAAGTACGAGATCTAACCTAATAAGAGGCAATTTTACCATATTAAGGGAAAGTAACAACTTTAAGGTAAGTATTTAATGTACTTACATGGTGTAAGGGACAGTCCTTACTAATATTCCAAAACCCAATTTTGAGCAAAGTTTAAAACAGGTGCGGTGGTTTGGTGCGTTATCCAATTTCGCCACCGAGCCATCTGCTCAGAGACCGAAACATTCAGTCTGTTGCGTCTTAACGGGACGTGAGCGACAACTACTGGAAGTTATTTCAAACTCACCACCCGCAAGTTGCCTCACTACACTCGTGAGTCAAAAGGGTAGCGCGGGGGCGAACGGCGGCGTACGCGCCCCGTGGCCTCTCTCGAGGGTGAGTCACTGATCGCAACGGAACCCCTCCGCAGAGTGCGCACGCGTCTTGTTTACGCTCGACTTTTAATATTTTAGTATGAGAATGGTAAAATGAAAAAATACGGGTCTTTTTATTTTGAATGAGCTTCATATACGTAAAATTTGCGCACTGTCTCCGAAGTAACCCTGCATATATTTAGTGTGGTACATAGTCTAAAAAAACAAGGTCTTCTATTCCCAGAGTGACACAAGCCTACGTCACAAAAAAATGGCCGCTAAACATGGTAAAAGGGTATGATGACGTAGGCTTGTGTCAGTCACGTGGTCAGTCACGTGATCGGAAGAGAATACCAGGCGCAGTATATTATTGTACCATGGTGTGGTATGAAGACGAAACGTGTTGTGGATTATTTCCTATGTACCCATTTGCGCAATAAATTTATTCTTTTTGACTAATCAATTGTTTGTTTACAGATGAGCTTCAAGGGATATTATTACGAAGATGGCAAATGGCAACTAAGATATTTCTTCAACAACATTGCATGCAACGGTGTGCTCATCAAAGCCGTCTTCACTATCTTGGGGATAAAGTTTGATGAAAAGACTTGCGCAGTACCTAAGGTAGCTAACTAAGAGTCGCTCGGCGAGTGGGTTCTTGGACGATTGTGTAAATCGTGCGCTGTCTGGCTTGCCCCGAGACTCCACTACTGCGTATTAAAATTGTTACCAATACAGGGTGTAAAATAAAATGGGACAGTTACTTAAAGGGGTGCTTCAGACCATCAAACTGAACCACTTTATCTACGGGACCAATATCGAAATCGCGAAAAAAAAATCTGCTGTCCCATACATTTCAGTCGAGTTATTTTTGCAGTTTTGTATGGGAGAGCGGATTTTTTTTTCGCGATTTCGATATTGGTCCCATAGAGAAAGTTGTACAGTTTGATGATCTGAAGCACCCCTTTAAGTAACAGTCCCATTTTATTGTACACCCTGTATTTATTAAGGGAATATAATTCGGAGCGCGCTCTAGACAAACAAAGTCTGGTGATATTTTCATGAAATTTTTCCGAAACAATCAAGAAACTAATCTATGTTTGTATGAAGTCAGATTTTCGTTAAAATGTAGTTTTAAAGTTGGTACAGTGCCTCAAGATTTCCATACTAACCTTAAATTAATCCTAATAAAGCTGTGTATTTTAACGAAAATCTGACTTCATACAAACATAGAAATTAGCTTCTAGATACCAATATTCAAAGAACCTAAAAAAAATTAATAAGATATAAAGCTTTGAAATTTTTCATACAGAATTTTCACAAAGCTTTAAGTATATCTTCGTAATTAAATTATAAATTGCAAATGTGATTTGATACGCGACTTCTAGATTTTCTAAACAATTTTTCCATATATACAGGGTGAAATTGATATCATTAGCATCCTTTTAAACTAAGAGTCTACCCATCAAACTGAACAACTTTTAGTATGGGAGCAAACCGATCGGAGCACAAAAAAAATCAGCTGTCGCATACATTTGAGTTGAGTAGGCGTTGCAGTTTAGTATGGAACAGCTGACTTTTTTTGTTGCTCCGATCGGTTTGCTCCCATAGTAAAAGTTGTTCAGTTTGATGGGTAGACTCTTAGTTTAAAAGGATGCTAATGATATCAATTTCACCCTGTATACAAAGTTACTGATATTAATACCGTCTACGCGTATTGTGCGTCAAACGTTTGTATGGACTGAAACCACCTTAAGTGGATTTTTTTGTGTGGATAAATGGAATTTGACTACTTATGTATTTCAGGGTAGTTATTACTTCGAGAATGGTGACTGGGATCTTATAGAACACACGCTATGGACCAAGAAGCGGGACTATGGGAGATCGAAATGGATCACCGAAAGTTACACAAGAACAGGAGACATTGTGTGTTGGGAAGTAGAAAACATCGTCACTCCCGCCTGAAGACGTTATTGAACAAGATAATTATTGTGTGAAATAAAATATAAATTGTTTGAAATAAATAAATAGAAATTTGCAATTATTGCTAGTATTTATTCTGTGTTATTACTTGTGGGGAACTATTACAGATGTCCAGTACCCACAAGTTATAGCAAAGATGCCAACAGATGGCGATACCGTCGCTCACGGAAATATGCTCCATACAAAGACAACGTTCATCGTAAATACGCAACTCGCAACCTACTACACATAAGGTTCACAATCGAATGCGAGACATAAATCGCGCAAGAGAAATAATCACAGAGATTCGATATATTATATAGAAGGTCCAACTAAGAACTGTTGGACCACGGCCGGTCCCCAGGCATCACACCTAGCCTGGCGGAAGTACTTCCCTTTTCAATGGAGGAACATTCCCAAGTAGCACCTCCATATACTAATAACTAAACTAAGATCCCTCTGCAAGTTTTCTGTGTCCAGATGTTTAGGCGAAAATACATTGTTATTGTCATACAAAGTACTGCCACGGATGCTGTCAAACGTTAGACGAAAAAGGGCATTCAAAAATTCAGATGGTTTGTCAATAACGTTCGTAGCTCAGCGGTCGAGGCGCGGACTCCCATGCCAATGAAAATACCCATGCTGAAAGTCGATGGGTTGTTAAGGCTGGGTATTAGTAGAGCAAGCCTCTCTTTCTAACAAGCAAACTTTTGCAATTAGCCATCCCGCTTCAATTGAAAGTAAGATCGCAAAAAAACTTATTTTTCATCAATATCTTTTCTCTTGGGTGTTTGGGGAAAAATCCATCGGGTAGAAGCCCTGCTATAATTATTTACCTTTCAAATGATGGTATATTCAGAAGAAATGGTGTAGGGTGATTCTTGTAAAACTGGTTATAAATCTGAAATCGAGCTTACTTTGCTCCTCTTTTCTATCGAGAAAATTTAATAGAATCGTGTTTTCAACGGTTAGATGCCCTGCAGAAAGAACGTATCTACACTGTTATGTGAACTATATATATTAAATGTAATAATTTGGTTATCAAAAATCGGTTCGAAAACAGACAAAATAGGTATGACCCCCTCTTAACCAAGGGATGGAAGTCACCCATTTCACACGAGATGTTTGGCGCCCCGATCGAATGTGAGGGGCGCCCATATTTCGAGTGTGAAATGGGTGACTTTCACCCGAGTTAAACACTCTACTTTTCATCACGATTACGAGGAAATTAACCACAAACCAGTAGGCCTAGCATGCCACCCCCGAGGAAACGACAAAAATCGAGACGTGCCTCCAGCTTTATTATTTTGCGTATGCCAAAAAGAGCGCGCATGACGGTTTTCTCGTTTAAACGCTTTTGATGCTAGAGTGAGACAGATATATTTCCCTAGTGATTTTTACACTAATGTTTATTTTTAAACCAGCCTGTTTTTTTGACTCGCTTTTATAGGTATTTAAGGTCAGGTGGGGTAAGTGAAACATATTTTATTTCTATTTTAATGTAAAGGTATCTAACACAGTAACGCGATTCTAAATTGCAGCAGCAATAAGTACAAAGTGCTCTCCTTTAATCAGTTCTTTACAGTACTATGACATTTAGCTCTTTAGTCTTACCTTAAGCGAAAAAACAACAAAATATGTCAAGACCATACCAGTCGCCAGAAGTATTTTAAATAATGTGTCTATGGACCTATGAACCTGACTAAAACAACAATTCAACGTTTGTTTTTCTAATGTGTAAGTTATGTAATCTAAGTAAGGTTCAATTTTGAAAATAAACTATAAAAAAATATTTTGGGGTAAGTGAAACACAGTTGTCTTGGACAGACGTCATAAACATTTTTATAAAGATCTGTATAAAATTTTAAACAGAAATTACAGTGAAATGAAAACTTAATATAAATTAATTTCTTAACTTAGTTAAAACAATTTGACTCGTATTTTGGCTTATTACTACGTATTTTATATAATATGGCACGTTAATAGAAAAATAAATAACTAAGTAGTTGCACCTCCATCTAGAAATTAAAACAAGGAAGGCAATGTTTGATGTTCTTTTCACACAATCGTAGGGTAGTCTATAAAATATGTCTTAAAAATATATCAAAACTTAAACTCAAGATGGATTATGGATGTGTGGTTCAGTTCCCCCGTCGTTTCACTTACCCCACCTGACCTTAGGTACTTTCTTTCATCACGCAGAAAATTAATTTATACAAAAGTCTCGAAATGTTACTAATTATTGTATGTCTTACGTTCCGTAATCACGGGCAATTAAGTCTCGGACCTTTGGAAGGCGTGCATGGGGCCGAAGCCAACATGTAGAAGCCCGTTCAAAAGACAAGTTAATCTAAATGTAAGGGATACACAAATGGCGGATACCATCTCCGAGCGTACAACATGATACCCACGGGGATGGTCCCCGCCATTTGTGTAAAGACTATTGGAGTACGGCGCTATGGCCGCGATGGAAAAATAAGGTCTTGGGCTATGGAGGTGAAAGTTGGATGGATGGATACTGGGCTATGGGAGGAGACTAACGGACGCCTGCCATGACAACTAGTCTCAAAATTGTAAATAGGGCAGGCGGTGACTCGCCGACTCGTCGAGTGGGCCCCATAAAACGGCCGCACGCACAAAGTGCGACAATGGGGCAACATCTAATTGAGCGGCTGAAGGTTGTCGAGAGGTGCGGCTCCGGTTTCACCATCGCGGGGTTTACCCCCGTGAGCGGGTTTCCCCGTTATTACGCCATTACGTGCAATACACTTCCAACCTGGAGCATAGGTTCTGCTCTTGCGATTTTACTCTGGACGGCCAATTAAGGCAAGCCAGAGGTAGGGGGGTGTGTTACTGTGTGTGTGGGTGTGGGGGTGTGTGTGTGGGTGTATGTGTGTGTGAGCGCATGTCTGTATGGTCCCCCTGGATAGGGGTCCGCGGTGTCGCCACTCACCGTCAGCTCGCCACAAGCTGCCCCCGCGGGGTAATTATTGTTATTATTAATTGTTAAAATATTTTTGTTCATAATAATTATAAAAATTTAGAATTTTAATATAATGTTATCGAAGTGTGGCTGTATAGGTTTCTGCCTTTGCTCAGTATAGACGTAGATTTTAACAGTGAACAGTGCGAAACAAAAAGTATGAAAAGTAAAAGTGAAAAGTAAAGTGCAAAGTGAAGTGGAACAGGTAAGTAGTCAAGTGTCAGTGTAGTGCCGTGATGTCATAGTTGTGTCATGCGTCGTGACGTCATAGCCGTGCCGCGTGTCGTGACGTCATAGTAGTGACGTAATGAACAGTGAAAGTACTATCAGTTTAAAATAACAATGTGCATGACCTTGAAGGGCCGTTCGATAACTTCACTCGGTTGTAAAGGAATATAGACTCTATGTAAAGGAAATAATCATTTGAATGACTCGAGTGAAGTTCGTGTGATTGAGTGACGTCACATTTGCAGGCGAGGTCATGCACATTGTTATTTTAAACTGATAGTATAAGTGTTTTGAAAATTTTTTGTCCGTTAATACGTTGTTGTGATGTGGTACGGAACCTTCGGTGCGCGAGTAGCCCAACTCACACTTGACTGATTTTAATTTTATATTATCGGCTACCCGCATTTTATGCTTGTATAGGTATCTATAAAGAAAAATACCACCGCAACCAGTAGCGGATTGAAATGCGTGTAGCGAGTGACTGTTATGGAAGAGAATATTGTGGAAGCTGATCCTATCATACAAAAATATGTCGTTACTTTATGTATGACAGCTACGTGGTTTTGGTGTTTTTACTGTATTTATTTTACTGTAAATATTTGTATTTATGTATTTAGAGTTGGATTGGAACTAAAATAAAAATAAAAACATGAAAATTATACATTTTTTTTATAATTTAGCGGGGGAGGTGTAGTGTGTGCATAGCAACTAAGCACAAACACATAGCTACTAAGTTAGTAATATACAAGAACATTGTATATAGTATTTTGGTAATATATAAGTTATTTTTCCCTCGATATATGCGGCATTATACATCTGAACCTAGAACGATCATCGTATCATTTTGAACAACCATCAACCGCGTATCAAGCTCAACATTGCAATGTTGCGTGGTGGTATCGTACGGAACCCTCGATACGCGAGTAGCCCGACTCGCACTTGACCGGTTTTTTATTTTAAGCAACGCAATATTTATTTTCTTGAATAAACGTCAATAAATAACTAGCAAACATCACTGCAAATGTCTTTAATGATTACTATAAACAATAATTAAGAAAAATCGGCATAAAACAAGCATAAAACCGTAAAAAAATACTGTTGGTTTCGTCCCGCTATTTTTCGATTTCCTTTTTTTCTTTTTTTTCCCATCTAAATATCTTCCGTAGTATAGTCTACCAAAGTCATAACTTCCTGAGTCTATCCAGCCTGGAATTGCTCTGTAACCCGTGGTTGTAGAGGTTGTAGATTTTGTAGGTTTGTATTTTGAATATTTTGCCCACATTTCATCTTCGAATTTTGGGTTTTTCCTAGTTGTAGTGGCTGGGTATCCTGCCTTCCCACGCCATTTTTTTTTTCTTCTGGCCCTGAGTGAGCTGCTTGACCCTCTTGACTCTTTTGACCAGCTTGACCCTCTGGACGAGCTTGACGAGCTTGACCCTCCAGTCGAGCTTGGTCTAGACCAGCTTGACCCTCTGGACCCGCTGGACCCGCCTCTTGCCCTGCCAGGTCCTATCATTTTACTTCATAGATTTATATATTACTAGCGTAAGGATAGGCCCGTCAGAATATTTTACAAAAACCTTCTTCATAGAAACAAAAATTTGCGCCATCTGTCATAACTCGTATACGAACTATATCGTGTCATATATTTGTAGTGCTCTAAATTGACATTTTTCCTTGCATTTTAGAGCCAACGAACTGGGGACAATAGTCAAGCTCATAGGCCATGTCCTTACGCTAGTAATATATATGTCTTTGTTTTACTTCTTTCAGGCTCTGATATTGGCGGAGACATGAAATAAACTTTAGGCTTATCAGATCCCAGCTCCATGAAGGTGTAGGTATATTGTTCCGTAGTTATCGACTCTGAAGGTTGCACTTTTAAATTTGCTTGTTTGAAAGAGTCCAGATGTTTATGAATTTTTGCATTACCATCATTGTCGTTTGGCACATCTGTGTAGCGGTCGTCACTTGATCCGTGAAAGTTATTCTTTCTTGTTATAAAGCTGTTAGATTTACCTTGAATACACATAAATATAAGCAGTATTTTAATTATTTTGTTAATATTGGGCAAAAAAGCCATTTTTTGAATTTCATTGAAGTTTTGCAACTTGTTTGCAACATGCTTTCAAAATGTCATCCAAGGAATATAATCAAAATATAATACTCATAGACGAAGAATTTTCTTACTTACTCTTTCTACGATAATACTCCCTAGGCGATGTCATCGGTTGGTGGCTTAGACTATGTATACCATAGATATAGTAACTAGATGAAACCATACCGTGGCCGCACATGAAACAGCAATAGTGTGACTTTTGCATACAAAAAGACGGTTTGTTTGGCAAAATGTCATCAACATTCCATAGGTTTGAAAATGGTTTGACATCATGCCAAAAAAAAAACCGGCCACGGTGACCGAAACAAAAATGATATTTCTGTCTTTTTTGTTTACATAAGTTTTCATAACTGGCTATCTCGCTCTCTCATTTCTTGGCTCCATCTTTCAGCTTGCTTTCAGCGTAAGCGAAAAGTTTTTCATCTAAGGAATAGGTAATCAATAATCATAGAGATAGGAAATACTCTATGGTCAACTTAGATTAAAAACTTTTCGCTTACGCTTGCTCGTAGAAAGAGAAGGTACTAGAAGGAAGCACGTGTCTTGTCATATTCACTCCATAAGAGATACACATAGCAAATTCGCTCTAGTTAAAAAAAGAGATCGCTACCTTATGAGCGTAACCACTTTTTTGTACTGACTCCACCTGACTCCGACCTGCCACTTCATATAAATTGTATGGGATTTTATGACTATCGCTATCTCATACCCGGTTACACTGACATTCCGTCTACCAGCATAAGCGAAAAATTCTTCGTCTATGCGCTAACTACAATATATCTAGTGATATCTATGCGTATATACATCATAGCCATTTTGAGCGAAATACCTAAAATGCACCATGCCTATGAAGCAAAATGCCTAAAGTCAATGTCTAAAACTCAGGATGCCTATGAAGTTTTAATGTCTATAAAGTTTTAATGTCTACGAAGCAAAATGCCTATGTTGTTTAATGTCTACAAAGTATAATGCCGGTGCCGGTGCGGTGCCGGTTAAATGCCTACAAAGCATGATGCCACTTTTTTTACATCATTGCCTAACTTTGCTCAACTTTGCCCGAACTGGCCCAAACTTTGCCCCAACATGCCCCAACTTTTCTCCAATTTCCCAACTTTCCCCCAACTTGCCCAACGTTGGCCTAACTTAGACCCAAATTGCCCAACTTTGCCCAACGTTGGCCTAGCTTTTCCCTATCATGCCCCAACTTTGCCCAACGTTGGCCTAACATTGCCCCAACAAGCTCCAAATTTGGCCAATGTTAGCCTAACATAGCTCGAACTTTGCCCAACGTTGGCCGGACTTTGTCCAGCTTTGCCCCAACTGCCCCATCTTTGCCCCAGCATGCTTCAACTTTGCACAACATAGGCCCAACTTTGCCCCAACATGCCCCAACCTTGGCCTAACCTTTCCATCAACATGCCCCAACTGTTCCCAACGTTGGCCTAACTTTGCCCAACGTTGGCCTTACTCTGCCCCAGTTTTGCCCCAACATTGGCCTAACTTTGCCCCAACATGACCCAACATGACCCAAATTTGTCTCAAACTGCCTCGACTTGCCCCTAGCTTCCCCAACGATCCACTACGTGCACCAAACCGCCCCAACTTACACCTAATGTACCCCCAATGAACACCCAATGGACCCCTAATGTACCCATAATTTACTTCTAATGGATCCCTAATGGACCCCTAATGGACCTCTAATGGACCCCTAATTCACCCATAATTGACTCTTAATGACCCCCTAATGGATGCCTAATGGACCCCTAATGGACCCCTAATGAACCCTAATGGACACCTAATGATCCCCCAATGGACCCCTAATGACACATCTTGTACATGTACATAACTAACCCATTTAATTGTTTGTCAGATTAACTTTTGCCACAGATGCAAGCCCTGACTGACTAGTTGGTTAAACCAACATGACATTGATGTGACCTTGAACGCTTCTGTCGCGAGAGTTTCGCTTCTAACCTATTAATTATGTACACACGGCGACACATCAAGCTACTCAAAACCAAAATAAGCTGGCCGCGCGTCGGCATAGTAATGTATAACGTCGCGCGGCCAGCTTATTTTGGTTTTGGGTAACTTGATGTGTCGCCGTGTGTACATGGGAAGTGTTGTCAAAAGTGGTAAACCAATTATTTGGCCGACCATACCTTGTGCAGGCAATCTTCATTTTAGGCATTTCGATTCTTAGGCATTAAACATTGTTGTCAAAGTGCATTGTAGGCAAATTTAGTTTTTAAGCATTGTGCATTTTAGGTACTTCGAGTTTCAGGTATCTCGCGTTTTAGGTAGTTACGCAGCAGTGGCATCGTGCATTTTAGGTACTTCGCTCAAAAGGGCATCATAGAGTAAAAACTTTTCGCTTACATGTAATAGGTACATAGTAGCTTAGATCAAAAACTAAAAACGTTTTTAATCTTAGGTAGGTATAATACATAGGTATAATATAAGCTTATTGAATACATAAGTCTGTGCCATAGACGAAGAATTTTTTGCTTACAAAAATTCTTCGTCTATGGCTTACTACGACCACGACCAGCGTAAGCGAAAAGTTTTTAATCTAAGACCACGACCCTTTACTAGGTTATGCCTTGGTTATGCCACGACACGACCTTCGGGCAATGACATTAGTAAACAAGAATGGACAGGCCTTACGCGAACATTTCAAACCAGAAAAATGAGGCAAAACAATTGACAGTTTTACTTCGAAAATGTACTGAGATGACAGACCAAGTACCCTAATTTGTATTGAAGTGCCCTAGTTTTATATATCTCATATGTATCTCATCTGATGTCAATACCTGCCTACCCAGATGAGTATTGCGTTTGTACATCAGGGGGCAACAGTCACATAGGAGGTGCAGAGGACTTTCCATCTTCTCCTTGTAGAATCTGCAGGCGGTCGTACCGAGCTGTTTAAGCACGTGCACACACTGAAATTAAGTGATACGACCGCCTGCAGATTCTGCAAGGAGAAGATAGAAACTCCTCTGCACCTCCTATGTGACTGTGGCCCCCAGATGTCCAAACACAATACTCATCTGGGTAGGCAGGTATTGACATCAGATGAGATACAAATCGCCCCGCCCAAAAACATACTGCGATTTCTAGCCGCAGTGGGAACTAGTAAGGAACTCTAAAACCTGTCTTGTTGGGTATCAAATGAAAGGGCTTCATGAGCCGGTTCTAAAAATACGCCTAATGACTCATAACATACTTATTATCAATGGTCAAAAAAGCAATTTTAATTTTTTTTGATAATACATTTTTTTTATTTTATCACTATGAAAAAAATCTTAAATAATTAGTAAACATTTATATTTTTAAAATTATTTTTTTGACCTTAGATACGAGGATGTTATTTGTCATTTGGCGTATGTTTTACAAAAATTTACCCAGCCGTTTCCCACCCGGAGGAGCCCAAACTTGGTATGTTTTGAGAATAATTTTTTGGATTTTTTGAAGATAAGTGGCTGAAAGGTAATAGTATAGTATATTTTTAGAACCGGCTCATGAAACCCTTTCATTTGATACCCAACACGACAGGTTTCAGAAAAAGAAATTTTTAATCCCATACAAAAAATTTATGACGTCATAACTCCCCACTCCACCAATTGAGAAAGCGACAACGTCATTTTTCCTACTCAGGAAACTCTACTGAATGCAACTATACCACATTTCGGTATAAAACTACTGTGCTAAGGAAAAATTCTTGTAATTAATTGGCATCTCTACTAACGTATTCTATATCGTTGTCTAGTCATCATAATACAAGTCGCAGGCTAAATTCTGGTACTTTAAATGGGACTAGATAATTTGTGTGACAATGTCTAAGATATTTATACTGATGCATGTAAACTTTGTACTTACTTACAATTTTACCATCATTTAAAAAAGTCTCGTTACATCAATTTGAGATTCTTCGTACCAGGACTCCGCTCACTAAAACGACTGTAACTTCGTTGTTTATTACTCGATTGTAATGATTTAAAGCTTATTAGAAATCAGATAAAAGTAGCAATATGTTTTATAATAAGCTAAATTTCCACCATCCTAACGGTTACCGTACTATACACACACAAAAAAAATTGTTTTCCTTCAAAATGTTGTTTTTTAAAGTTATTTCGTTTTATTTTAGCTTTACATGAACGCATGTATGAAATCAAATAATGTACATTACATGGTCTTTCATTCGACACCTTATTTAGGTAAATCGGTTCAGTAGTTATCTAGTAATACCGTTTAATAGAATGGGCCGGCCGCCCTCTTTGCTACGTCACAGCTCCCCCCTCCATACCCCTAGGAGGTGACTACCGCACTTTTTATATTCAGGTACTTATTCGGTATGTTATTTCAACATACCGAATAAGTCCCACCAAAATCGTTATTTGAAGACTTTTGGACAATTGGTGCTTGTACTAAACCGGCAAAGTTCGTAAGTTAATTAATGCTGATCCAAGTTTTAAGCTACCACTACACTGTGGCTATAGGATATGAATAGATAATAATAGTACCTATAGAAGCGAAACTATGGTTAAACCAACATGTTCGTTTTTATAGTGTATTATTATTATTTATTCATATGGTTATAGTTTCATCAAAGTCCGTTTAGAAGTTGCTACTTAAACAATCAAACTATCTTTAATACTCGCATCGCATCCTACGTATTCTTTATATCCCCAACAGCTTTTATTTAGAATAATGATCAATGGTATTAGTACTTCAGACTCTGTCTGCATAGATACCAGCACGCCAACCATACACCATACCTATATGTATAAAGCTCAAAATGTCTGCCCCTATACTATATGTCTAATATTATTATGCACTTAATAAATTATTTGTATTTTTTGTATTTGTATTTTGTATCAATTTGAGAGAAATACTAAGCTTACCTACAATTTTACCATTATGACTGTACTACCTACAGAATAGATATAAACTACTAATTAATAAGCTTAACGCGATCGCAAATATATAATGCTGTGTTATGTCTTTTAAAATTCCAACGTAAACACAGAATTTTAATGAAGAAACGGACGTTTTACAAAATACAGCACTTTAGTTTAAAATAATAATGTCATTCTAAGGTCGTTTTTATTGCGAAACGGACACATTCACTAATATGGCACCTTTGCACAAAAAAAGCAAATTTAACTTTTTTATTATTTATATGCGAAACAGACGTAATCAAAAATGTGGCCCTTTCGTTTATAAAATTTAACTGAAAAAGAGGAAATATTTTGAGATGTGGCTGTTTCGCACATAAGTTAAGTGAGATTACACTGAGTGGGAGGTTGCAACTCGAAAGATGGCCGTTTTGCTCAGAACTTAACGGACAAAACGCAAAAATGCTAAGAGGGCGTTTGCTTAATTTTTTGATTTAGAGTCCAACATCGATGAGTGTCTTTGACTAATATGAAAATATAGGTTGATTTGGCAACATTTTTTGAATAAAAACGATTTCGGAAATTTTTGAGTTGTGGCCCTTTCGTTTTGAAGCAGCGATATGATAGTTTGTGCTTATCTATCAAGAAACTTGAAATAGGGAAAATTTCAAGCTTCTTGTTATCTATGCACCTGGCTCGAACGACGTTGGTGTAAACAATAACAACAGCAAAAGAATAACTAAAGCGAGTCCAGTAGCGATAGCATCAGTTACCATTGCACGCGTTAGTATATACCATATATACATAGTCTAAGATTGCACGTGTCCCTGCGCTTTCGAATTTTCGAGTTATTCTTTTGCTGTTATTTGTTATTATTTCATAGACGAAAAATCATGTTGCAAACACAAACTTATGATCAAGAACATTGTATATAGTATCTTATGATATAAGTCTGTGGTTGCAAACAAGTTGCCATAGATAAGCTACTATTTTCATCTTTCAAAACCAGAGTAGTTTTATATTCCTTTTTTTTTTTTTTTTTTTTTTTTTCTTTATTTAAGGAGCTTTTTCTTTACAGAAGATGTCGCTCCATACGTTTACAATTTGATACCATTAATCAGTACACTGTGATACACTACTCTGATACATTTTATATAGTGCTCTGGCTGTATCCGAAGAAGGAGAAGCCAGAACACTGTTACATATACCTATTTGACTTAAATTTCTAAAGATCTGTCTTCTAAGAGTATCATTCCGAGCACACTCCATCAACACATGGTGCACATCTTCGACCACGCCACAAACGTCACAATTTGGGGAGGGAACTTTGCCCATCATAAACGCAAATTTGTTCATCGGAATGTGCCCGGTGCGAAGTCTTAGAGCAATCACAATTAGACTCCTAGACATGGAACAGTTATTAACCCAAGGAATTTGTAGGGGTTCTGGCTGGATGGTCCTATACCAAATACCTTTCTCTTTACTTCTCTCGTCAAAAAATTCTTTCCAGAGCTTGTAACAACTGTTTCTTACATGATAAACACAATCTGTATAAAAAGGTACAACGGCTAGAGACGTCCCTTCAGAGGATGCATGCTTCGCTAAGATATCTGCTGTTTCGTTCCCAACTATACCTACGTGAGATGGAATCCACTGAAGTACGATGATTTTCTGGTCCTGTTGCATTTTGCGAATAAGCTCTATAATTTTATAAGCTATCGGAAGTCCTCGAATGGTCGAGGTACACCGAGCTATGTGTTGGAGCGCACTTTTCGAGTCCGAGAGAACTACGAATCTACCTAGATCAATCGAATCTATATAAGAGAGAGACTCGTATATTGCTATCAACTCCAAATTCATTATAGAAATATTCTGTTCTATCTTTAAGACCATGTGGGAGTTTGTCTGTGCATCATGAAATGCAACGCCAGATCCACTTTTGTCCTTTGACCCATCTGTGTATATTTTATAGAAGTCCCTGTACCGTTCGTTTAAATACTCTATGCAAGTGTCTCTCAGGTGAGTAATATTATATTTGCCTTTTGGTCTGTCCACGTTTTCAATTTTAGTTTTAAGAATATCTGTCATATTTATATTACTCATCCATGTGTCTAACGTAAACATCTCTAGTTGTGTACTTGTATCTACTATTGTATGTTTAAAAGTTTCATGTATTTGTGCTAGTAATGGTATCTTTGATCTGGTCCATAAGTGGATTTGGTCTAAAAGTTCATCTAATAGTCTTATCGTTACGTAGTTATCTTGTAGTGATTTTGATTTAAACCAGAATTTTCCAGCTAGATATTTACGTCTAATACTTAGAGGTTGCAAGCCGAGTTCACTTTCCATAGCGTGGATTGGAGTGCTACGTATGAAGCCTCCTACGATGCGCATAGACTGATTTTGAATAAGGTCAAGTTTGTTTAAATGTGTTTTGCCGCTGTCACCGTATAGAAAACATGCATAGTCCAAGCGGCTACGAATGATGGAAATGAATAGACGACGGAGATGTTTAGGGTGTATGCCCCAGCCGGGACCCGCTAAAACTTTGAACACATTGAGGAATTTATGGGTTTTTTCTCGTATTTCGTTAATGTGTTTACCCCATCGGAGGGTCTTATCCAGCCACAAGCCCAAGTATTTTATAGTGTTTACAGTTTGCAGAGGTTTTTCATAGAGTTTCATAATAGCCTCTGTTCTGGAAAAACCTTTCCTAAATATGCATACTTTACTTTTTGATGGTGATACTTCTAGCCCTAGTTTACCTAGCTGACCCGTTACAGTATTTAATGCCTGTTGCAGACTGGTCGCAGCATCGTTCTCATTACTATTTGTAGCGTAGAGGACGAAATCATCAGCATACTGAGCAATATTAACATTATTTATCAGTTTGCATATGTGAGCAGTAGCTACGTTAAACAGTAGAGGTGACAGAGGATCCCCTTGTGCCAGTCCTCGTCCTGTACTTCTTTTCAATCTATTATCATTAACTTCAATATTTAGATATCTTTCCTTCAGAAATTCCCACAAGTAATTACATAATTTAGAATCAATTCCAACACTATCTAATTCCGTTAAAACCGCCCTTATGTCGACATTATTGTAGGCATTTTCTACGTCAATAAAACAGGCTACGGTAACCTCGCTCTTGCAAAAACCGATCTGAATTCGTGTAACCAGTCGACTCAAACAGTCTGTGCAAGATCGAGATTTCCTGAAACCCACAGTTTCGTTAGAGAACGTTAAATTCTTCTCCAAGAACCACTCTATCCTTTTGTTTAATATAGAGTGCAGCAACTTGCAGAGGCACGACATTAGAGAGATTGGTCGAAGAGAAGTAATGGAATTAGGGTCCCGACAGGGCTTTGGAATAGGCACTATACGTACATCTCGCCATTGTTGTGGTACGAAACCTACTAACAAAAATGAATTGTACAGGTTTATCAATATCTTTTTACCGTTCAGTGGGAGATTCTTGATCATTGAAAACGACACCTCATCACACCCAGGAGATGTATCGGATGACTTAACGTTCCGGTCTAGTTCATAGATCGAGATGTTTACGCCTAATTCCTCATTGTTCGATGTGAACTCTGGTTTACACTGGGTTACATAGTCTGGAGTTAAGGTGTGTAAGAGAAGATTAGCTTTAGCCTCATCAACATGATTTTTATGGGTTCTGTAGCCTTTCAGCCATTTCATTCGTCGCCACATATCACTCTCTGATTGAACTTCATCAATCGATGAACAAAAATTGTGCCAGGATTCACTTTGCGATCTTCGGATTGCTCTTTGTGCCTCGTGGATCTTATCTTTAAGAATATCCAAATTGGCTGGGGTAGGGTTGCGTCTGAAATTAGTTAGTGCTAGTCGTCTTTTTGCGACAGCTTTGGATATATCTGGATTCCAGCCAGGTCTTGGGCGGAATCTGTTTTCTGGGTTACGACAAAATTTTATACACGGAATGAATCTATCAGCTGCATTCTTTAAATGGTCATAAAACAAGTCATAAGCTGTTTGAAGATCTTCCGGCAAAATTAGATTTGTGAATTTTTGTTCCAAATACGATCGGTACTCCACCCAGTCAGCCAGTCTGAAATTTCTTTTTTTAAGAGTTTTACTGAAGGATAAAAATGAGGTACAAATTTTTAAAATAAGATGATCGCTACCTAAACTCTCGTTCAACACAGACCAGTTAAAAGCCAAAGCGATGTCAGATGAAGCTAAAGACAAGTCAGGTGACGACTGACGTAGGACGCCCTCAACCATTTGTATACGCGTATGGCTACCATCATTAAGATAAATGAAATTGTTTTCTAACAGGGAATCGAAAATTTGTCGCCCTCTGCGATCTGTTTTGTAAGACCAATTTAAATGATGAGCATTAAAATCTCCACAGATCAAGGTATTTCTGTTGCTTAATGAAAAAATTTGGTCCCAATCTGCTTGAACTGTACTAACGCTTGAAGGGCAATACACGCCTACAATATTTTTGACATCATTGCAATTAAATATTTCGACTTTAACGATTTCTATGCCAGGATTACTTGTACTTACATGACACCGTTGAGCTTGAACAGATCTGTGAGTCAAGACAGCGAGTCCCCCGCATGACACGTCTCTATCTTGCCGAAAAATATTATATCCATTTAATTTCAAGTGACTATCAGGATCAAGCCACGTCTCACTGATGATGGCAATATGTATTTTTTCTTGGGCTAATAACTGTTCAAATGTTCTTACTTTAGGTTTTAAACTACGTGCATTCCATTGCAATATGTTCAAGTCTACATTTTTCCCTAAGTGCGTACTATCCATTAGTTGTTAATATTGATAAGAAATTTTTTACTATAGGTAAGTCTGCAAGATGTTTTACTACAAAAATAATGATCCATTCTAACACCGTTCTAACAACAGCTTTGATTTTTTCGGTTAAACTCCAACGCTTTCGGAATATAACGTTTTTCAATTTATGTAAAAGTTCTTGGAGACTTGGTACTTGGTCGTTATTGCCGCGATCAGTTTCTTGTTCCAAATTGGTCTTTTCTTCGTTTTTACTTTCCCTCGCCTCAAGGTCACTGCCCGAGGCATTTGTGTTGTGATCATCATAGTCTTCGTCATCAGATATTTTTATTTCAGCATATGTGTGTCTATTTAAGTGAAATCTCTGGTTTTTAATTTTGGTACGTTTAGGCTTTTTCGGAATTTGCTGATAAGGATTTTCGGCAGTCTTCTCCGCATATGATGAACTATAAACTCCAGTGTAAACGTGGGCCGACTCTTCTCTTTTTTCCTCTCGCTCCTGACCATGGGGACCAAAAAGTGGGAACTCTTCCTGATTCGTAAACATGTCTTCAAAGTAGGGTATAGGGGACGGAGGGACATATATTGCCAAGGCTTTTTGATAGGTGCAACTATATTCCGACATCAATTCCCTTATTTGTTTCTCTTTAACATATACTGGACATGCCTTATCCAAAGATATATGTTGGCCAGAGCAATTTACGCATTTGAACGAATTTGTATCGCAATTCGCATGGTGACCTCCACACTTAGGACAAATAATTTTAATAGAAGAACACATTTTCACCATATGGCCGAACCTCCAACATCTCGAGCACTGCGTTACAGGGAATACATATGGGTCGACCTTGATGCTGAGCTCGTATAGGTACACATGCGTAGGTATTTGAGGTCCGTAAAAACCTAGCCTCACTGTCTCGCTAGGAGTCCAGCCCTGGTCATTGCGGCGACTAAGTCGTTTTGCGGATACTATATCGACCTCAGAATAAATGGCTTCTAACAGGTCTTTTTCAGAAAGTTCTGATTCTATATTCTTTATAATTCCATACGATACCCCTACTTCCCACGTTTTCTGTCGGTTCCATCCAAGTTCCTTGAATTCGTTGCATAAAAGGAATTTTTCTGCACTCATCTCGTCTTCGAACGTGAATAATAGTTTAAATTGATTAATATATTTAACTCTGGAAACCGTTATATCGTGCTTTTTTAGCAATTTAGCTAACGCAAATTGTTTCGGGAGTTTATCTTTACATGTGACGCATATTTGGTACGTGCTCTGTGACGGTTTTGGAGAATCGCGTCGCGTCGCTTTTTTCTTTGAGTTTCTATGATATTGAGTCCAAACTTCAGTACTATCTATCTCCCTCTCTCTTTTTCCTTTTACATAAGTCTCTTCATCCATTTTACTATCCTTGGTTTGTTGTGTCTCATCTTCTAAATTATTTTCCACCTCACTTCGTATCTCCACTAAGCTGCCTTTATTAAAATCTTCGTTCTGCTCATTAGAAATATAATCACTAGCCATTGCTAATAAGGTTCATTTTAATAGCGTCCAATAACACAATATGCTTGCCGAGCTCCGAGCGGTCGCTAATCACCGATAGGTATAATACCTTTACACTCGTAATACTAAGCTGACCGGTTATAAAATACGCTCCAAGTACACGTCTAATTCGCACGAGGTGTGTATTCCTTGTTCAAAACTTTGTTTCAAAACAAAGACTACAGTTTAATTTTCAAAACTTCAATGAAATTAATAAAATGGCTTCTTTACGCAATATTAACAAAATAATTAAAACACTGCTTATATTTATGTGTGTTCAAGGTAAATCCAACAGCTATTTCATAACAAGAAAGAATAACTTTCACAGATCAAGTGACAACCGCTACATAGATGCGCCAAATGACAATGATCAAAGACTACAGTTTTGACAATGATGGTAATGCAAAAATGACGACGATTTTTCATAAATATCTGGACTCTTTCAAACAAGCAAATTTGAAAAAAGCTGTGAAAGTACAACGTTCAGAGTCAACAACTACGGAACAATATATCTATACCTTCATGGAACCGCTACATGATAAGCCTAAAATTTATTTCTTGTCTCCACCAAAATCAGAGCTTAAAAGGCGTAAAATGAAAGGACCTGGCAGGGGGTCCAGCGGGTCCAGAGGGTCAAGCTTCTCTAGACCAAGCTCGTCCAGAGGGTCAAGCTGGTCTAGACCAAGCGCGCACAGAGGGTCAAGCGGGATCTCATTCGGGTCAAGAACAACGAGAAGGCCCAAACCAAGCTGGTCAGGCGGGTCAGGCGGGTCAGTCGGGTCCAGACCAGCCACTAAAACTACAACTAGGAAAAACCCAATATTCGTAAATGACATTCCGGCAATACATTCAGCATAGAAACCTACAACAACAAGGAACATATACTCACCTACCAGTGAAGTCGCCGGTGAACCTACTCCCTCTACACCCACGAAATCCACATGTGTTGTTTATCAGAAATACACGCGTTACGAATACGAGAATTACGAGAATGCGATCGAAAGGGAAAACAGATTGAAAAAAAAATCGAAAAAAAATAGCGGGACGAAACCAATAGTAAGTACCCAATACGTCTAAAATACTTACTAGTTTAACTTGGGCCATTATTTTATTCAAGATACCTACAGTTTTTATAAAGGTGCGTACGGACTAGAGGCAGCCTCAGGGTGAGCAGCCTCGGCACGCGCGGCTCGTGTGGAGGCTGCCTCGGTAAATAATTAAAACAACATGAGGCAGCAGGCTGAGGCAACGTGCCTCGGGTCGAGCCACGAAAAACAATGGCGGCGCGACAAAACGGCGCCGCGCCGGATCGACAGCTGATCGAAACCGTGCTCAAAATCACGTCAACACTTGCGAGGCACATACGTCGAGGCGCCTTTGAGCACAGTCAAAAAACCGACACCGAATGGCTCGCGCCGCGGCAGCCTCGCGTGAGGCACGCCTCGGGCTGAGGCACTTACGCACTTGAGGCAACAGGGTGAGCCGTGCGTGCCTCAGGCGAGGCTGCCTCTAGTCCGTATGCACCTTATGATTTTATTTTCGGTGAAGGAAAACATCGTGAGGAACTACATGCTTCAATTTCGAGGCATGTATTGTACGTACTGTCCATTACAAGTGGCGACGGGCTCACTGCCCGTCACACTGGTCAGAGTTTCGGCACTACTAGTGTAACGTGGATGTTCTGAAGTTTCAGATTAGCTCTGACTACTCCCTCGGGGAATAGAGTCTTGAGCATATGCTATACTATGCTTATTTTCGGAGTAGAAGTTGTATGCCAACTAGCTCGTTTCGCCTACTGGCGCGTTTCGCCAACTTGAGCCATTCGCCTACTGCGCCTTTCGCATACCATTACCTTTGACGTACACTTAATTATAAAAGTGTAACATGGGATATAATAAATCTTTTATTTTATAAATTCTATACTTAAGTATTTTTTTACCGTTTTATGCCGAGTTTTGTTTATTTTTGTTTATAGTAATCATTAAAGACATTTGCAGCGATGTTTTATTGCTACTTCTTAGGGTGAAGCCAAACGAGCGTAATTTTTTTATTTGTGAGTCACGTCTTCTGACTCCGTTTCATATAAATTATAAAGGATGATGAGGTCATAGACATTGCATTCCCGGATTTTATATGATATTTCATTTTACGGAGTTTTGTTATGGGGGGTAGGGAGTAATTATTAATTGGACTATTAAACTGTAACCGGCACCATTTAGTGACAAAAATACTATCCTATACCATATTTAAAAAAATTACTACGCAACCTTGAAATCAAAATTGTGTGTCCCAGAAGGCTTTTAAATTAATAAAATTAATACCAATGCACTCATTTGAATTAGATTTAACAATATACATTATTTTTGAGCAATAAAATAGGCATTAAAATTTACCAAATGAGGTATTTATTAGAAAATGCGAATGTATTTTTCAAAATCTTCTATTAAAATGTATGTCATTCGAATAGTAGGTAGGTACCGTACACAAATTATTAGATTATTAGAATTCGTAAAGAAATATCTATGTATTATAATCATAGAGTAAGAAGAGATGGCATATCGGCTTGTTTCTATAGAAAATGTTGTCGCCAACAAAGGGGGTGAAAAACGGTTGAGGGGAAGGGTTAACATTTAAATACGCTACTTCCCGCTATTATGACGTCAGGCCCAGTTGAGTATCTGTGCACAGTTCGATACAACATCTCTACCCCAGGGGAGCGCGTTATTTTCTCTATGATTATAATTAATGCATAAAGTAGGTACCTAAATATACAGGGTGAAATTGATATCATTAGCATCCTTTTAAACTAAGAGTCTACCCATCAAACTGAACAACTTTTACTGTGGGAGCAAACCGATCGGAGCAAAAAAAAACAGCTGTTGCAGACATTTGAGTCGAGTAGGCATTGCAGTTTAGTATGGAACAGCAGATTATTCTTTTGCTCCGCTCGGTGTGCCCCCACAGTAAAAGTTATTCATCTATCGTCTGATTACTATAATAAATTAAATTATGTATTTAGAGTCTTCTTCTTATCGTGTGGGCAGAGCCCTGGTGTCAGAGTTTTTTCAGACCACCTTACGGCCTCTGACGTGGTTTTTATGTAACGACTACTACCATCAGAGATAGTAGCCAGGACCAACGGCTTGACGTGCCATCCGAAGCACGGAATCATTTTTCTGTTCAGACAATCAGGTGATTCAGCCTGCAATGTCCTAACCAACTGGGGAAAAACGCACAAAGTGACATATCACTAGGTGTCCCCCGTGGGAATCGAACCCACGACCTCCGTGTCGAGAGCCAAAGCTCTTAACCATTAGACCACGGAGGCAGTGTATTTAGAGTGTAATACTATCAATAAACGTAACCGTTAGCGGGCCTACAATAAATTGACTCCTTTCGACGCCCAAGGACGCTCCTTCGTACCTAGTTTTAAAATGTCCGAAATAACGAGATCTGGTTGGTAAATCAACATTAAATTTTAATGCGTTTATAATATTACTAACTACTAGAGATGAGCAATGGTCAAAATAAGCGATATCGATGTTATTCTCGTTGGATCGATTGTTCAGATCTATGTTGGTTCCATATAGAAAGTTGTTCAGTTTGATGGTGCATGTATAGCACTGCGTGTATAGTATATAGTAACGTCTTAGATAAAAAACCCAACATATATTATTTTACCAAGACACGATGTGCGCCAACTGCGATTACGCGACACTTCGTTTAGATGAGATATAACTAATGTTACCAGGGTGAAATCGATATCATTAGCATCCTTTTAAACTAAGAGTCTACCCATCAAACTGAACAACTTTTACTATGGGGGCAAACCGATCGGAGCAAAAAAAAAAGCAGCTGTTTCATACTAAACTGCAATGCCTACTCGACTCAAATGTCTGCAACAGCTGTTTTTTTTTTTGCTCCGGTCGGTTTGCTACCACAGTAAAAGTTGTTCAGTTTGATGGTTAGACTCTTAGTTTAAAAGGATGCTAATGATATCAATTTCACCCAGTATATTTAGGTACCTACTTTAATTACTTTATGCATTAATTAGGTACTACGATATTTTTTACGAATTCGAATAATCTAATAATTTTTGTACTGTATTATTCGAATGACATACGAGTTCGTACTCGCCTAACTCTATTCGCTACCAAAAATTCAAATAGCTTGTGGAGATTATAATTATTGTAACGATTAAATCATAATTATTGGACATTTCGTGAATAATCGTGCAATAAGTATTTTTATTCAAAATGAGAGGACGACATCGTTTAGTAATCTGGATTTTACTAACTATATTAGTAAGCGTAACATGTAGAAATGTTACTTCTGTTGCTAAAACCACAAAACCAGCTAAATCTGTAAGTATTTAAAAAGGTAAACCCTATAATATCCAGGAAATTCCATTCTGGTTGGTACAACTTTTTAAAATTATGTTTGCACCACGGACCTGAAAAAAAAGACGGACGTAATGTCACACTAAAAAGAGGTGAAGCATGCAAGGTCCTACAATTTCGTTTGTACTACAAGGGACCTACACTAACACAGACGCACCAGTTCAGGCGCAGTTCGGACAACCCGCCGCCATTGTGTACCGCGCGACAGGGCGACAGCACGCACTCACGCACACTCATATAATTGAGTGCTTCACTTTTCCGATTCCGAAAAGATTCCGTCCGTCTTTTTTTCAGGTCCGTGGTACGCACAAATCTCAAAAACTGTCTTCCCATAAACAAACACGAAAAGTTTACCATTTTCATCATTGCCACTGACTGCCCCTTGGGGATTATAAATCGTGAACTAAGTTAATATCATCATAATCATCATCTCAGCTGATAAATTCCACTGCTGGACGTAGGCCTGGGCCAAGGATCGCCATAACGACCGGCCATAATCTGCACACATCCACCGCCAACGGGTTCCCGCCACCTTCACCAGATCGTCAGTTCACATTTTGGGGACCTACCCACGCTGCGCTATCCGATATGCGGTGGTGACATAAGAACTCATTGGCCCCATCCGCCATCTGTTCTGCGAGCAATGTGCCCCACCCATGCGTCTTAAATTTAGCAATTCTTCGGGCTACCCTGGTTCTTCAGCGAATCTTTTCATTTCTTTGGATTACGCAGACACAGTATAAGAAAGAGTATCTATACTCCATTTTTATTAAAGACGAAAAAAAGAAGATCACAGAAGCAGGGCTACGAAACCTTTTCAGACCGTGATCATTTTATAAAAAATTCGAAACACTTATGTCAGTGTTTGATGGAAGATGAATATAAAAATTAGGAATAGCGAGTGAAACAGCCAATAGTCTGTAGCGCACTGGCATTTATTAGAACTAAAACGCTGTCACCGGGTATACTCACATACTTAGGCACATTTTAGTTCACACTATCGGAGTTGATGGAAAAATAAGAAAACGTCTGTTATGTATGTGCTCACTAGTAGCATAGCGAGGGGGGGCAAATGCCCCGGGCACCGGGCGGCACTTTACCAGAAGTGGCAAAAATAATAATTGATTGAGCTCTGACTGAACCACAGGGTGTTAGGTTAAACAGTTGCATTACTTTAAGGTGTGATTGTACCCATGACACTGAAATACGTTTCTGAAGAAACCTATAGGAAATCCGCAAAATTCAGTCAGCTGACCTAACGTTTGTATGAAAATTTCAACTTTTCATACAAATGTTGGATCAGCTGCTTGCATTTACTGTAGGAAGACCAAAAAAATTTCCATGAATTTTATTTTGGTTTCTTAGGTAAAATTGTTAAGTATCATGAGTATCACCCCTTTTAGTAATGCAACTACTTACCATAAACAACCTGTATAACCAATTCGTAGAGCAGAGTAAAGTCTATTTTTGAATGGATAACCAACCCCACCAAACCAAAACCAAAAGACCTAAAGATGTCTGACCACAACCCGAACAGGTTGTGCTAAAAAATTTCAAGCTGGCTTCGGTCGCTTCGGTCTCTCCTTTATGTTTAACGTAGGTCTTCTTATAAAGATAAGGAGGCAGCAAAATCGGCCTGTGCTCCGGGGGATAGACACCCACGCTACGCCACCGGTGCTCACTAATGTCCGTTATTCCGTATTAATAAACCGCGCTGACAATCGATTTTCAAGACGTATTAAACGAGTTCTTCTTAAGCCTTAAAAGACATCTTAAAATTGATCAAGTCGGTATCAGCTAATATCACTTAAAATGTCTCAAGCAAACTCAAATTTGTAACAATTTTTTTTCCAAAAATGCATACATAAAAAAATAGATACAGCCGAACACAGAACTTCCTCCTTTTTTTTAAGTCGGTTAAAAAAATGGGACCACTTCGGGACCCTTTCAAACAAAAAAAGAATTTTTTAAATTGGTTCACAATTGACGAAAATATCGGTGAACACACATAAAAAAAAAAATGCATACAGTCGAACATACAGACAGAACATACTGAACAGCAGACAGTCTTCCTTTTTTTGAAGTCGGTTAAAAAAAATTGCCGCAGTAATAAACTAATGCTTGCCAAACGTATTTTCCTAGATTTCTAAGTTTAGAGACAAATTTATTCATACATTAAATAATACGATGACGATCATAACGATTTAAATGAAGTCGTAATAATTTTAGTACAATTTTTTAGAATTTGTAAAGATGTTTTTTTCCAGTTGTCAATATGGCTACTACTAGCGCCACCTGACGGATTTTTTTCATAACAGTCTTTAAAAAAGCTTCATTGAAACAAAGGCGAACCACATGTGCACACCACTGCTTCTTTATGTCTTTCAACATCGCCATTTTGTTGTTTGATACAATATTCATAATTTCTTTAAAGTGTGTACTATAAAGAATCTTTTTTACCTTCTTTTCGCCCCTATCTGGAATGGAGTATAGTACTACATAACGCAGGGAAACTCCGAGTATAGCCCTCTTCATTGCCCTTCGGGTGACCTTTAGCCTTTTTATAAGGCCTTTTGGTGATCCACCACGTCACGTTATGAGAATTATGATACTTCTCCGTTTTATAGAGTTCGTTCTTGGAGTCTTCTACTACGTTTTATAGAATTATAATACTTCTCCGATTTATACAGGGTGAAATTGATATCATTAATAAAATAAATAAAATAAAATAAAATAGCCTTTATTCTACTACTCATGCGTAAAATTTCACAAGTAGGTAAACAATTCTTAAAAAATATATTATATTATTATTTGTATTGCATGCTTATAATTTGATTCATTTAACCTAATACCTACATATTTCATTAAACATTACAATATTCATTTACATTATTATTATTACCTTTATTAATTATTATTATTTTACTCAATTTTACACTAATTACTATTATGTTACATTAAATTGATATCATTAGCATCCTTTTAAACTAAGAGTCTACCCATCAAACTGAACAACTTTTACTAAAGAGCAAAAAAAAAATCAGCTGTTCCATAGGTACTAAACTGCAGTGCCTGCTCGACTCAAATGTATGCAACAGCTGATTTTTTTGTTGCTCTGATCGGTTTGCTTTTGCTCCCATAGTAAAAGTTGTTCAGTTTGATGGGTACTCTTAGTTTAAAAGGATGCCAATGATATCAATTTCACCCTGTAGAAGGGGTATGGTGGGTCCGTCACGGTCCACGGAGTTATCGTACTTTCTCCGTTTTGTAGAGTTGTGATAATTCTCAGTTTTAAATAATTAGGATACTACTCCGTTTTTTGAATTTTGATACTTCTCCGTTTTATGAATTATGATATGATACTTCTCCGCTTTAATTTACAGGGTCCATATCGATCGATTATGGTGAGGACGGGACCATGCGAAAAGCCATCACGTCCATATGTAAAAGATCTACCTTCCGTATTTCAAGTAGAACTTTATAATACTAGCACAAAATTTAACCTATTGAGAGGCAATGTTACCATATTGAAGGAAACTAAGAACTTTAAGGTAAAATAATCTTTATACAGGATGTAAAGTATTTTCACATCACAACAAAACTTGAAAACATTGACTAAATAATACAATTTATTGAAATTAAAAATAAAATAACAAAATATTCGAATCCGCAACGCGCAGGCTTCGCCAAACCAAAATCACATCCATCTTTATGTGCTACCAGCTTCGTCATTAAACTTAAGGCCTTGTCCCTAAGATGCTGGACCCATTGCCCCCACCTAGATTAATAATCTGTAGTCTTTAGTCCGCCTCAAAAGCGACTGGAACGAAATCATACCCCAGCTCCGAGTTGACACATCTCGTAAGCTTAAGCCTTTACCTTAGGCCTCGTTCAAGGAGACGATGCGTTTCACGCGGCGCGTCAAGCATATTCTCCGTTCATGGTCCCGCCGCGGCACGCGCCGCGGCAGCCGCTGCTACACGCGCCGCGGCAGCCGCCGCTACACCCGCCGCTACACCCGCCGCTACACCCATCGCGTCGCCCGCCGCGGCTACCGCAGCTTTTTTTGCATCCTGTCAGTCTTTATATAAGCTACATGGTCTGATCCGTAGAAATTCGTTTTAAACCGCCCGTTTCGTTTTAAACGGGTTTAAAACCGCCCGTTTACAACTATAGCCGTATTGCCCGCCACTGCGCCCGCCGCGTCGGCCGCCGCGTCGGCCGCCGCGTCACCTGCCGCGGCTGCCGCCACATGCGACGCCTCAAATCAAACAAAAGCATGCAAAAACGCTTCTCCGTGAACTAAACGCTCTCATACATCTTCATATGTTTGTTTTTCCGGCAGCCCGCGCCGCGTGCCGCGCCGCGTGAAGCGCATCGTCTCCTTGAGCGAGGCCTTAGGGATACGTGCACGGCGAATTTTATCGATTTGACTAAATTGCTTGTTTACAGATGAGTTTCAAGGGATATCATTACGAAAATGACAAATGGCAGTTAAGATATTTCTTCAACAACATTGCATGCAACGGTGTCTTCATGAAAGCCATCTTCAATATCTTGGGGTTAAGGTTCAACGAAGAGACTTGCGCAGTTCCTAAAGTAAGATGGTTGTTTGAGGTGTAGGTTAGTGGACGGTTGTGTAAATCAAGCGTATATTGGCTTTCCACAAAACTCCACCATTTTGTATTAGCTAAAAATTGTAACGCTGTACATAATTGGAGGAAGAGGGGAGATCTTGCGCACGGCTAGGTGTGATGCCTGAAGACCAGCCGTGGTCCAAGGATTGTTAGGCACAACTTGTATCAAGACAAGTGGTGATGCAGAAACTTTTAAATTATTTTTATCATTACACAATTCTTGATATGCTCATAAAAACCATATCTACATTGGCAAAAACACGCCAAACACTCTACATTGGCAAAAAGGCAAAAAAAATTTGCTTTAGCAGGGGTTTCGCTTCTTGTATGGAGATTGCTTTTTCTTTATTGCTTCACAATTAAGCATAAGAATAAATTTTTTGAAACCTGTAAGGATTATGTCATAGGTAAGTAGGTAAGTGGTACACAGGTAACAGGTAAGTGGCACATAGGTAAGTGTAAACATAGGAAGGGGTAGGTATTTATGGATATAAATAATTATAAATTAATAGTAATTTCCCGACTATAAGACGGATTATAGACTTTGGTTTTTGATTTTCTTATGACTTTCTTATGGCCTTAGAATGGATTTAGTCCGTTTCTGCGTATCTTTCCTCTTCTTCGGGTTCTTCTCAATTCCTGGAGATTGGCAGTCAGCTCCGTATATGCCTGTCTATCTCTTGCCAAACAAAACAGCTCTCCGACGCCGGCGATGCCTCTCCTCTCTTTTAGGGTCACGAGTGGTCACACATGGGTGGGTGGTGGTGGGACATTTGTGGTCTACCGACGCTACTTTTGCCCTCTACTTTGCCCATTTTTGCCCTCTACTTTGCCCATTATTACTGTCTAGAGCAGTTGGCACCGCTCATTCCTCTAGATATGACCAATGTAGGCGACTTATCTTCCTTTAGGTGGAATTTTTAATGCGGATAAACCGTGGATAGACCATAAAGTTATTATACCTTACGGAATAGAGGCATCGACAGCCGAGAGAGCGAGATGTACCTAGCGGCATCACTGTATGATAGAATGAGATACGTGACGCGATGCAATAGAACCGTTTTTGGGGATTTAGTCTCCTGGTAACAATTCGGTTTCTGTGAAGAATCGTGAACCTAAAGCGAAATCGTCGATAATTTTGTGAAATATACTAACACTATTTCATTAAATTATCCACGATTGCACGTTAGATTGAGAATTATACACAGAAATAGATTTTTTGCCCTGCCGATAATCTCCTGAAAACGTCCAAAAACGGTTTCATTAGACAACTCGTGTCAGTTCCTCTACTACTATAAGGTATATCTTTATGGGATAGACAGAATAATATGTATTGCAGGGGAGTTTTAGTTTTGAAAATGTGGATTGGGATCTCATAGAGCACACACTATGGGCCAAGAAGCGGGAGTACGGGAGACTGAAATGGATCGGCGAGTGTTACACAAGATCTGGAGTCACCAATTGTTGGGAATGCGAAAATATCATCATTCCTGCCTGAAGACGCCGTTGGCAATCAAGATTACCGTAAATAAATATTATAACAGTTTATAAGAGTTTTTTTTCCTGCTCGACACTGGCGCCACACTAGCGCGGCGTACTGACAGAACTTTTTCGGGAAGCCGTGAATTATTTACACTATTATAGTACTGTAAAAGTCTGTGTTTGTTCGAGGATTCTGCCAAAACTACTGGACCGAATTTGATAAAACTTTTTATATTTAAAAGCTTATTATTAGTCTTAAAAGCTAGCTTATATTTTATTCCGGCACGATGACGGGAGCGGATGCGGACAAAGCCACGGACAAAATCTAATTTGTATCGGAATTCCCATACAAACTTTTACCTCAGTTTTAACACCTTTGGGGGGTTAAAATGGGACAAGCCTTTTTTATGTGAGCATCTAGATACCAATAGAAACTTCCATGCCAAATTTTAAGTTTGTAGTATTGACAGTTTTGGAGATTTCGTGTTAAGTTAGTGTGCTTATTTTCATAGATTCAAGCAAATCTGACACAGCTTCGCCGTCAGTAGAACTTACAAATTTCTGCCACGGCGTGCGCTGCGATCGAATTGACAGTTCCCGAAACCCACTTCGCACATAGCCAATAAACTTGCCTGTTGCCTATCTCCTGTTGTCGGCTTGATGTTGAGTTTTGGAATACCAACAGTGGTTCACGCCGAATAATGTATACCTATCTAAGCAATAACACGAACCCCCTTCACATAAGAAAACGGGCACGGGTAAACCAACTTACGTGGACAATAACAGCCCCCTTACCCGCACTTTCGATCTTCACTATATCGCCACTGTTTCGGTCCGCACTTCATTGTAATAGAGTTGAAATTGGAACGAAAACATTCACGCAAAAGTTCGAATCGAATGTGCGGGTAGACCCTCAGTTACGATAATTTTGTTTGATTATTATTTATTTAGTATTTTTACCCGACGGCGCCAGAAGGAGGACTATGTTTTTCGAGCGTATGTATGTATGTATGAATGTAGGCCGTGGGTTCGATTCCCGCTGGGGACATCTAGTGATATGTCACTTTGTGTGTGTTTTCCCCAGTTGGTTAGGACATTGAAGGCTGAATCACCTGATTGTCTGAAAAGAAAAATGATTCCGTGCTTCGGATGACACGTTAAGCCGTTGGTTCTGGCTGCCAAAAACCACGTCAGAGGCCGTAAGGTGGTCTGAAAAAACTCTGACACCAGGGCTGGCCTGCACGATAAGAAAGAAAGAAAGTTGAAAGTTTCACAGAATAATTATACGTTATTACGGCGTATTTATTAACAAATAATAAAAAGTTAAAAATTAAGGGTGTCATAAAAAAACGAGTTTTTATCTAATTATAGTACTTTGTGTTTTTATCAGCGTTTTTGCTTCTCGCTCTATCGTAAAAACGGTAATCTAAACTATTATATAAAACTGTAACAGAAGTGTGTCTGTAGGTACATTGAAGATATTTACAAAAAAAAGATTACGATATAGGTTTTAGATGTCTCTGATTCCCAATCACCAATTTTTGGATTTTTTGTCTGTCTGTTTGTTTGTTTGTTTGTTTGTTCGTTTGTTTGTTTGTTTGTTTGGGTGTTTGTTTGTTCGAGTATCACGCAAAAACTACTGAACCGATTTTGATGAAACTTTTTTTGTTTGATAGCTTATCATCTGACTTAAAATCTGGTATATAATTTAAGCGGACGAAGTCGCGGGTAAAAGCTCGTACAGTATACAACCGTCAAACATGGTGTGATTATACAGGGTGAAATTGATATCATTAGCATCCTTTTAAACTAAGAGTCTACCCATCAAACTGAATAACTTTTCCTATGGGAGCAAACCGATCGGATCAAAAAAAAAGCAGCTGTTCCATACTAAATTTCACCCGCCGCCGCTGCCTACTCGACTCAAATGTATGTAACAGCTGATTTTTTCTGCTCTCATAGTAAAAGTTGTCCAGTTTGATGGATAGACTCTTAGTTTAAAAGGATGCTAATGATATCAATTTCCCCCTGTAGGGCTAACTCTACAGTATAACAAAAAAAAACGGCCATTTGTGAGTTGGTCTCGCGCTAAAGGTCCCCGAGAAAACAAAACTTTTATCTGAGTTAATAATGCTGTGTGGTGGTGTTCCCGACTCGCACTTGACTGGTTTAAATATAATTTTGAGGAAAAGTAACGCAATGGTTATTTTGTTGCATAAACTTCAATAAATGTAAGAATTAGCAATAAAACATCGCTGCAAATGTCTTAAATGATTATTATTTAACAATTGTGAACAAAAATCGGCATAAAACAATATATAAAATAAAAGAAAATAAAATTGTATCCAAATAGTAGACTAGAATAGAATAGAATAGAATATCTTTATTTGCTCTGAATAGGTACAGTACAGATCTTAGTGTCATACAATTAATACAATAATATAAAACTATTATAAAGGTATCACCATTCAAATAAATTAGATTAGCATGCAAAATTATAATTGTGTACTGAGAAATTCATTTACATTATAAAAACAATAGTCAATAAATAGATTTCTGAGCTTTTTAGACATTATGTCAGGAGAACCGTATTTAAACACGTCAGGTATCTTATTGTAGATTTTAACACACATACTGTAACAGTTTTTCTGGTAGACAGTTGTAGACGGACGTTGACCTTATACTAGTGCCTTAGGGCGCCTGATAGCTCTAGGATTAATACCTATCAGTAGCCAGCGTAAACAGGTACGGATTCTTTCTTACAAACTTAAATACCTACTTCCAACACCTCGGATCACCGGGGTCCCTTCCAGAGGTCTTCAACAGCATTAACAAGCTGGTGGGCTTCCTGGAGGAGCTGGGATGGCAGGAGTAGTCATTCCCACCCAACGCAAAATAGGCGCCTAAGTCGTCGAGTTGCGGAAAATGAGCCCGCTCAACCAATACCAATACCAAAAAATACCTACTTCTAATATGTACATACTTGGCAGACTCAGGATACGTAATTTAATAAATAACGGCTTACATGGTTCACATGAACCTTTACCACATATTGACATATTATGACTCGACTGACTATCTAAAATTCTAAACCAATGTAACAGGCATCATTTACTTCCTCTTGAATACCATCGTGTAATAGCAGACCTGGTACTTCTCTTGAAAATAGCATCAGGCGCTATTGATTGTCCCAGTATTCTTTCCCAACTGCACTACAGAGTGCCCACGAAGGTATTAAGGTCCAACGCTCTTATCTACCTTCCATCTGCATCCACTAATTACAGGATGAATACGTTTGTCTGGCGTGCGAGCAATAGTTTCAATAATCTGAGTAAGGAATACGATTTAGACCTGTTCAACACTAGCATTATGTCAGCGAGGCGTCAACTAGCACAGAGTTTTTTCATAGCAGGATAAAACAAATAGTTTTAAAATAGGTAGGTATTATTTTCTTTTTGTTTTATATACCTATAATATGTGTTTTTTATTAGTGATCTAATTGTAATCAGCTTAGCTATCTGTACTATTGATGTACCCAAACAATTTTCTCTGTTTAACCTATGTATGTGGGTATTGATTAACTATCTATGTTATTTATAACAACCGATACGCATGTTTGGTGCTGTACTAGATCGTTCTTTCTTTTTAGTTTGATGTATATTAGCGAGGACCTTTAATTGGCCTTATGTTACTTATATAATACTGTTTTAATGTGTTGCATAGTGCTGTTGGTCTTCCAAAAAACAATAAAAAGAAAATAAAAAAAATAAAAATTGCCCGAATGCATTTTTTTTGCGCTACGAATGTTGTCTGTATGTCCGTACCTTGTCCCCAAATTATAAGTCCATAGTATGCTGACATGGCTATCTCTACAGATGCAATTTTACGCAGTCTTCTAAGCATATAAACAAAGTTAGTTATCATATCACGTACATATGAGATTTAAAACTTATAGTTAGGTTTAAAGAATTTTATTCTCATTAAAAACATACAGTCACTTACATGAGAACAGTTTTAAGATAATAAGAAAAAATCGATCGTTATACAATGTTCGTTCTAAAATACTTACTAAACAATAACATCTAACACTATTAATATCTTAGTTATGTGGTAGGTAGACAGCGACGGACAAAGGCGCAAGCGCAACGTAGGTAGGTACGTTATTTTTGTAGGTTTTTAATGTTTTATTAAACTAGTAAAGTTGAGCTTTGCTACAAATGCAGCTGGTATGCAAGTAAGACAGCTGGTAGTTGTAGCAAAGTTTCCGACCACCCCGAAAAGGATTATGGTCGTGAGTTTATGGATATGTGTATGCAATTAATAAGTTATCAAAACGTTGTCCTTTGTACATCACCGCCCGGCCCGCCCTTACACTGTAATACTATTTTATCAGACGTTAGTGGCATCACATTAATTGAGTACCTACTGTGTACTTATTTATCTACGAGAAGGTAAGACATACCAAAGACATAAAAACAAAAAAAAAAAACAAAAAACAAACCCGGCAAAAACCAAAGACCAAAGTCGATTAACATTTTTGAGGAGTGCTAAGGTATCACATCTACGAAAGAAAACGAAGAAAACAAATTATTTAAGCAGTGAGTACCTAGTCTTCGAGAATGTATTTTGTAAGATTCGACTTAAATATGTTTAATGACTCGGACTTTTTTATGTTCGTGGGTATATTGTTAAAAAGTTGCGCTCCCTCGTAAGTAAACATTGATTTGCCGTAGTTCGTTCGAATCTTTGGAAGAACAAGATAGCTTGCCCGACGCGTCGTGCGTTTGAGTACACATAGTTACAGATACAATAGTTATAGATACAATAGTTATTCCTAGAAATTTTACTTTATTTGTTTCATTTATTACATTCCATTGTGATTTACATTTAAAATAATTTTGTTTCTATTTTTTGTGAGAAATTGTACATAATGAGTCTTAGTAAGATACCTAAGTAGGTACCTTGAATAAAATAACGACCCAAGTAACATACAGGACGGATTTTTGAGGCGGGGCAGCAGTAAGGGTACTGTACCCCATTGGAGCTACAGCGAATCGACTATCCTTAACTTTTTGACACATTTTTAACTTCTTTCACAGATTTTGAAATAAATGTACAGTCAGCAAGAAAATTGACAATTTACAAGAAAACTTTTGATGCCAGTCGATCCTGTTTCTTATAGGAATCAATTAACTCTATCGGACCAATCAAGGTCTCTACCACGTCTCTACTGTCCGGCTACAGATTGTCAAACGCCAAAAACAATATAGGGTCCTTCTTAATATGCTGACACTTTTTTAAGGGGATGATCAGACCGTCAAACTGAAAAACTTCCTCTATGGGACCAACATCGAAATCGCGAAAAAAAAATCATCACTTCCATACAAAACTGCAAACCTACTCGGAGCCAAACGTATGGGACAACTGTTATTTTTTTCGCGATTTCGATGTTGATTCCATAGAGAAAGTTGTTCAGTTTCATAGTCTGGTCATCGCCTTAAAAAAGTGTCAGCATATTAAGAAGGACTCTGTATACAATTACTCCCATAATAATTTACATACGAGTACATACAGGGTGAAATTGATATCATTAGCATCCTTTTCAACTAAAAGTCTACCCATCAAACAGAACAACTTTTTCTATGGGAGCAAACCGATCGGAGCAAATAAAAAATCAGCAGTTGCATACTTTTGAGACGCGAACTCACGCGTCGACATTGCAGTTTAGTATGGAACAGAGCTGATTATTTATTTGCTCCGATCTCCCATAAAAAAACGAAATAGCTGCCAACTCGACCCAAATACAACGTGTTAATAAATTAGCGCAAAACCTCATACACCCCAACTGATTTATAACAAAATAATTAAATTGCAATAATAATTTCATTATTTTGATAGTTAATATATAAAGTTATTCGCATTTTAAGTTTTGAGGCAAAAATGATTTGTTATCATTTCAGCACTAAAAGAAAGCGCTAACGTACTCATGGATACATTTTTATAATCTTGTTTTGGTAGTTAGTAGGGTGAGTGTGCCCGTGAGGTGGGTTGACATCGGGTTCAGAAAATTTTAAATTTTGCAAAAAAATTATTTAATATTTTGAAAAAAATTACCTATGTTGAAACCATGATAATTCGATTCAGCTCTCGATTCTAAGCAAACTACTTTCTAGTTTTGCGTTAATTCATTAACACGTTGTATAAGGTACCTATGTTGCCTCGTACTTATGTCATCGTTGAATCATTGAATAATTATGTAAGTATAGAACACACAACGCGAACAAAATCTGTGCACCACGATCAGCAGTGCGGGGCGCGCACTGGGGGCGTCGCCGTGCAGCACGCGCCCGGCACATGCTGAGTAAGGTTGAGCTAATTAGCTTAAACGAGTGTTACAAAAACTTAGTCTAGGTGTCGCTTCTAGTAGCTCATTATTGCTCTCAATGCGTTGAATAGGTCTTTTCAAATGAGACAGGATTTTCTGTATTATTTGCGAGCCGTTTGCGAGGAAATAGCGGTCGAATATTGGTAACGCAGTTGAAAATTGAGATTCTCAGTATTTTGAATTTATTTGCTTTATCGAAAATAAAAAAGTTAAATTAACAAGTCATCAAAAGAAAAATATTGGAGTTAAATCGCCCATGGGATAAACTGTCGATAAAGTCCGTTGAATGCCTCGAAATCCGGCAAAGCGTAAAATTCTGAACGCATCCATCTGTGTGTGGCGAATGGCGAGCTGTCAGCCGACACGAGTTTTCAAAATGGCCGCCATGGTTGCCAATCCATCGGTTGAAAAATAGGGAAGTCAAATTTTAGAGTAAGCAACACTGGGGTAACTAATTACCAGGCAAAAAGTCGCAGGGTGTAAAAAATGGCCCTAATCTAAATTAGGGCCATTTTTTACACCCTGCGACTTTTTGCACCGCGGAAGTGCAAGAAAAAGCATCGATTGAGTCGCGATGCAGCATCGATGCAAACGCGATAAAGAATATGCAAACGCGATACACCACGATGCAAAACTTTCGTAATAGGTATTTGATCAGTTATTCATCGATCGCATTTGCCATAATGCACACGCGCGCGTGCATCAATAGCAATACAAACATGTGTGTGCATCGCTACAACCATACGTTTGAATCGATACAAACGCTTATTATTATTAATTGCTAGTGTAGCGATACAGTCACGTGATGGACATACGCGCGTTTTTATTGCTGCAAAAAGTCTCATGTATACAGGGCCTTCTTTGACTAGAGTCTAGACCAGGTCTAGACCAGAGGTCTAGGCAGATGAAATTGTGACACTACCATGTGAAAAATCTATATTTTTTTTCTTTTCTTTACGTCATAAGATTCTGGTCGACCCAAGAAGCTTGAAATTTCAAGCTTCTTGGGTCGACCTTATGGTTGAAATCATGGTTGAAATATTTGCAATGTTGTAGGTAGGTAGGTTTTTTTTTTTTATAATTGGCGGGATTAATTTACGCTGAACTGCTATACAGGGTGTAAATTAAAACGGGACAGCTACTCAAAGGGGTGCTTCAGACCATCAAACTGAACAACTTTCTCTATGGGACCAATATTGAAATCGCGAAAAAAAAATCCGCTCTCCCATACAAAACTGCAAACATAACTCGACTGAAATGTATGGGACAGCAGATTTTTTTTTCGCGATTTCGATATTGGTCCCATGGAGAAAGTTGTTCAGTTGATGGTCTGATCATCAGCTCAAAATTGTTTCAGCTAATTTTTTTAGATACGCATCTCTCAAGGCGCGCCTCCAAACTCTATTTTCAACTTTTCTTATCCAGTCGAATTGAAATTCCATTAAAATTATTGATCCTATTCGTATGTAGTCTATTACTTACTTATCCATTACTTCCCAGCTCTTTTGAGCGAAGTACCTAAAATGCACGATGCCACTGCTGCGTAACTACCTAAAACGCGAAATACCTGAAACTCGAAGTAATGTACCTCAAATTGTAATTGTACTTGTAAATTTTAAATTGCAAAATTGTAATTGTAAATTGTAAATAATTATAAAACTGTAAGACGTTCCATAAAACGTTTACACGTTCAGTATTTCGTCATTCTGGTCCATCAGTCTGGTCATGTTTATTTCTTTTGAAGGGAAACTGATATACTGAAGCACCATGTTAGTCGGGTCAATCTCGAGTCAGTTTCCCTTCAAATCAAAATATACATGACCAGACTGATGGACCAGACTGATGAAATACTGACCGTGTAACCTCTCTCTTACAGAAGTGTGTCTGTACATTGAAGATAATTACAAAAAAAAGATTATGATAAGTATGGTTTTTAGGTGTCCCTGATTCCAAATCACTAATTTTTGGATTTTTTGTCTGTCTGTTTGTTTGTGGGTTTGCTTGTTTGATCGAGCATCATGCAAAAACTACTGACCGATTTTTATGAAACTTTTTTTGTTTGATAGCTTATAATCCGACTTAAAATCTGGCATATAATTTATGCGGACAAAGTCGCGGGTAAAAGATCGTTGTAAATAATATGATTGTAATATTTATGGAATAGGCCCTAGATACAGAGGCACGATCGTTTCCACTCTCAAACAGAACAAGATGAATAAGGGTTGAGACACATTTGCCGACGGCGACCGGGTGGCGTTCGACCCATACAAAACTGTCATCGTCATTTAGTAAGAGCGGGCCGTCGGCCGACCGTCGGTCGCCGTCGGCAAATGTGTCTCAACCCTAAACCACCTCTAAACGTTCCTAACTCCTTGTTACTTCACCGGCACATTGATGAATGAACATGTCACGAAACTGAGCTCCATTGAGCTACTTTTACTATACAACGTGTTAATGAATTAACGCAAAACTAGAAAGTAGTTTGTTTAGAATCGAGAGCAGAGTCGAATTATCATGGTTTCAACATAGGTCATTTTTTTCAAAATATTAAATAATTTGTTTGCAAAATTTTAAATTTTCTGAACCCGATGTCAACCCACGGCACGGGCACACTCACCCTACTTACTACCAAAACAAGACTATAAAAATGTATCCATGAGTATACGTTAGCGCTTTCTTTCATTGCTGAAATGATAACAAATAAGTTTTGCCTCAAAACTTAAAATGCGAATAACTTTAAATTTTAACTATCAAAATAATGAAATTATTGTTTCAATCGAATTATTTTGTTATAAATCAGTTGGGGTGTATGAGGTTTTGCGCTAATTCATTAACACGTTGTATAGGTATCAGTTACTGTTCTAACAAAGTCTTGAATTTCAGGACCAGCGACGTTTGAAGGGGTTTGAAAAAAAAAACGACTTATTGAAGATAATAGATAAAAGCTAGAATTTATATTGAGTAGAGTAAGTGACATGAGTTGTCAAATGAAACCGTTTTTGGACGTTTTTTGGAGTCCTCGGCAGGGTAAAAATTCGATTTCTGTGTATTAATTCTCAATCTAACGTGAAATGGTGAATAATTTAATGAAACAGTGTTAGTATATTTTACAAAATTATCTACGATTTCACTTTAGGTTCACGATTATTGACAGAAACTGAATTTTTACCAGGACTCCAAATCCCCAAAAACGGTTCTATTGCCTCGCGTCACGTATCTCTTTCTATTATACAGGCATGCCGCTAGGTACATCTCGCTCTCTCAGCTGTCACCGTCTCTCTTACTGCACTTTCTTTTTGAGTTTTGTACTAGAACTGGCGGCCATAGTATTCTATGTCAATGGTAATAGGCTGACAAATGTCTCCGCTTGATTCTGGCTCAGAGAATTCCTACTTCCTTCTCATGGTCGTTAGTGAGATGACTCAAGGATCCTGGGAGGGCGTCGCCAGCCAAATTGATAGTTCCACCAGAGATTCTAGATAGTATTTGAAAACTTTTATTAGTTGAAATTGAAAATAGGATCTAACTACGTTTGTATGCAGTACGCTCGGGCACTCTGCAAGGACTGTCCTCTTATACAATGACTATAAATTGCTTTTAAATTAGCTGATCTCATAAACAAAGCTACCTCCAAATGTTCCTACCTCACTGCCCCATGCTGACGAGCTGCGGTCCAACAGACTCGAATTGATGAATGAACTGAACATGTCCCGAAATGGAGAATGGAGACCACTGTGCGGTTGGGAGCCGACTCGTTTTAAAAGAGCACGTGAAATGAGTGCCGATTTAACGGAGGATTTTAAACTGATTGGTTAAGGACAAAAAGGGTGACAAATGGTTTTCAAACCACAGTAGTTTCAACCCAACGTATAAAGCGCGAATCTATTATACAGGTTGTACAATAAAATAGGACAGCTACTTAAAGAGGTGCTTCTTACCATCAAACTGAACAATTTTCTCTATGGGACTAATATCGAAATCGCGAAAAAAAAATTTACTGTCCCATACATTTCAGTCGAGTTATGTTTGCAGTTTTGTATGGGAGAGCGGAATTTTTTTTCGCGATTTCGATATTGGTCACATAGAGAAAGTTTTTCAGTTTGATGGTCTGAAGCACCCCTTTAAGTAGCTGTCCCATTTTATTGTACACCCTGTATAGATTCGCGCCTACTTAACTTTAAATGGCTCTTAGAATAAAAATAAAACCGGTCAAGTGCGAGTCGGGCTACTCGCGCACCGAGGGTTCCGTACCACAACACCACAGAACATAACATTATTAACTAATAAAAAAAACTTTTTTATGGGACGCAAGAGGGACCTTTGGCGCAAGACCGACTCACACTTGGCCGGTTTTTAGTATTTGTTGTTGTTCTGTAGAGTTTTCTCTATAATCACACTAAGTTTGACGCTTGTATGTATTACCGTTTTTACGATAGAGCGTGAAGAAAAAACGTTGATAAAAACTAGTTTCTTGTTGAGAACCCCCCCTTAATTTTTAACTTTTTGACATTTTTAGGGTGAAGTACCCGAAGGGTCAAAACGGGACCCTATTACTAAGCCTACGTTGTCCGTCCGTCCGTTCGTCCGTCCGTCTGTCCTACCTATTTAGGGCTGTAACTTTTGAACCGTAATAGCTAGATAGTTGAAATTTTCTCAGATTATGCGTTATTGCGGCGGATTTATTAACAAATTATAAAAATGTCAAAAAGTTAAAAATTAAGGGGGGTTCTCAACAAGAAACTAGTTTTTATCAACGTTTTTTCTTCACGCTCTATCGTAAAAACGGTAACACATACAAGCGTCAAACTTAGTGTGATTATAGAGCATACTCTACAGAATAACAACAAATACTAAAAACCGGCCAAGTGTGAGTCGGTCTCGCGCTAAAGGTCCCGGACCAAAAAAGTTTTTTTTTCTAAGTTAATAATGTTGTGTTTTGTAGTGGTGTGGTACGGAACCCTCGGTGCGCGAGTAGCCCGACTCGCACTTGACCGCTTTTATTATTATTTGTTAACAAATCCGCCGTAATAACGCATAATCTGAGAAACTTTTAACTATCTAGCTATTACGGTTCAAAAGTAATAGCCCTAAATAGGTAGGACAGACGGACGGACGGACGGACAACGTAGGCTTAGTAATAGGGTCCCGTTTTCACCCTTTGGGTACTTACTATGCTGGCTCAGGGACCCGAAGTGGGTCTTGGCCTCCGACAACAAAGCACGCCATTCATCTCTTTTCTGTGCCATCTCAGTCCAGTTGGAGATCCTTGGTAATCTGATCTATCCAGCGATACCTGGGCCTGCCCACCGGGCGACGCCCAGAGGGTTGCCCCAGATACGCTTTCTTCACCGCACGATCTTCCCCCATCCGTTCTATGTGCCCGAGCGTAGTCGTCAAACCGACAGCTGCGTAAGTTTTGAACCAACGGAGGCCATGTTAAAACTATTTAATTCTGGTATTCATAATAAAGAGAAGAAGAATTTATAATAAACACTGTATTTTTACGTCCAAAACACTTTATTGTCATTTTCATTATCTGACAACACTGGGACTGAGTCACGTTGCAGGAACTGACCCGAGTACACGTCTCGCGTGGTTTCGCGCGTCGCGCTTGTGCCTGCCACGAGGCTCCACATTCCTCAATCTCTTCTTGTTCTTGTCCAAAAACAGTCCCAGAGATTGGGATAGATTCTCCCAATAAACTACACTTGACACTGGCGGAAATGCAGTGCTAACGTACAAGCAAGAGTCCATTTAATTATAAATAAAAAAAAAAAACTGGGACTGGGAGACCAGCAGAGCTCACCACCAACTACCTGAGTCGCACGTCACGGACGCCTGGAGCAGCCGTGGAGCTGGCTGCCGTTAGGAAGTGGGACACGTAGGTACTCGGGCCTGGTGGCCGATTATCTTTTTGAACCAGTCGCCGTTGAGACCACGGGGGTTTGAGGTTCCGAGGCTAAGACCATAGCGTACATACAATAAAGTGGGTGCGCTTAGTGGCCGCGTTGGGTCTATGCTTGCGCGGAGTGCGGGGGGGCTCGCGCGGTGCGCGGAGGGGTGAGGCACCGGCCGTTGGGGTACAGCGCGCAGGTGAATCGGTACTGGGACCGCGCCCCCCGCCACCCGCACCCCCCGCACGATAGGCCTGCCTGTCGCGACCCGAGAGCGCCCTCACTATTAGTATTATATTCACTTTGCTAAGACCTTCGTTGCGGAGGTTGGCCGTCGACTGAGAGAGCGAAATTGTGACCGTTTCTGGTGCAGAGCCTGCAGAGGCTAGCCATGGCATCAGGTTGTAGCATTTCAACATGGCAACGCTGCTAGCATTATGGGCTGCTTTGCACCGGGAGCGAAAAGGGGCGGGTTATTTGAATGAGCTTGTATTTATTACATATAGGAGCTATAGGATATTAAAAAAAAAAATTTGGACTTCCCAAACTTAATGCAATTAGCTGATCGAACTTTTGTATGAAAAGTCGAAAAAAATTTGTGCGAATTTCCTAAGGTTTGTTAGGGAAAGTTGTTCAGTATCATGGGTACAATCACCCATTAAAGTAATGCAACTGTTTACCCTAACACCCTGTATAGGGTCCTTCTTAATAATAATGTTGACACTTTTATAAAGGGATGATCAGACGGTTAAACGTGGTTAAACTGAATATCTTTTCTATGGCACCATCATCGAAATCGCGAAAAAATACCTTTCTTCCATACAAAACTGCAAACCTACTCGAGCCAAATGTACAAGGTGTAACAAAACACCCTAGTAAATAAGGGGGTGCACCCTTTTAATACTTAAGGGGGTGCTTCAGACCATCAAACTGAACAACTTTCACTATGGAGCCAACATCGAGAAAAAATAAAAAAAATCTGTTGTCCCATACATTTTAGTCGAATCGGTACTGCAGTTTTGTATGGGACAGGTGATTTTTTTTCTCAATGTTGGTCCATAGTGAAAGTTGTTCAGTTCGATGGTCTGAAGCACCCCCTTAAGTATTACTAGGGTGTTTTGTTACACCTTGTATATGGGACAGGCGATTTTTTTTTAGATGTAGATGTTAGTCTCATAGAGAAAGTTTTTCAGGTTAGTGGTTTGTGTACCCCCTTAAAAAAGTGTCAGCATATTAAGAAGGACCCTGTATAGTCTGTGATGATGATGATTTTGTTGCTGTGACCATCATACTTATCCATTGTCTGAAATTAATTTAGTAACTAAATATTATTATTAAGAAGCTGAATCCGACCGATTGAATCGGATTTACACAATACACATAAGGATGCGTCCACATCTGACGAACGCGCAGTTCGCGAACGGCGCGCGAACTGCGCAGTAGCGACACACAAGGAAAAAACGCACCCGCGCAGCTCGCGCGCTGTTCGCGAGTCGCCGAATAAAGTAACAAATAAAACTTATTAAGGGGCGTCCGCCCGGTTTTGAGTAACTTTGTAACCATTTTATACATTAACTATGGAACTTTTTAAGCAGAAAACAAAACTGAACAATCTACAGGATATGAGAAGTGATGTGGTTTTTCTCGAAATCTATTTTAATTTAGGTCGCTGACTGTCCGTTGTAATATGCTGGCACGAAGGTTTGCACGATGTACGAAACAAGTAAAAATCACACTTTTTAAAGCATTTTGTCAGTCTTTCTACACGTGCAGCCTTTGGACCCGGTATACGCAGCGGGCATACAGCGACCTACGCGTACAGTATAATAACGCATTCAGGATACTGATGGGGCTGGCGCGGCATTGTAGTGCGTCGGGAATGTTTGCGGAGGCGCACACGGACGACTTCTATGCTATATTGAGAAAACGGTGCGCCTCCATGTTGGGCAGGCTCCGAGCCAGCACCAACGGTCTCCTGAGTGTGTTTAAAGACCGGTGGGACTCCCCGCTGTTACATCACTGGGTGAAGCTCCATACCGGGTTTTTAAAATAAAATAAAATGTTTTGTTACTAACACTAGCTGTAAGATACTTGTATACTAACACTATATGGACATCTTGTCTGAAATAAATTATTTGATTTGATTTGATTTGATTTAATTAATAAAACTGAAGAAAAATGACTCCAAAGTCACCTCTTTTTTTCCAGTTGTAACCATTTTACTCTTACATTGTTGATCAGAAGAATATGAAAATTTATAATATTCTTCACAATACAATATAAAATGATGAGGTTTTCTTATTTTTTGAAAATTCATAAAAAATCATACAGGTTTTCAAAGAAAACGAAAAATTCTGACCGGACCCGCGCAATTGAAGCAGGATGACTAATTGTAAAAGTTTGCTTGTAAGAAAGAGAGCCTTGCAGATGGGAGGAGGAGCCTTAACATGTATATCCCTAAACTCAGTCCGGACGGAGATATAAAGGCTTGAAGTTGAAAATATTACCATTACGTGCACTTCAAGCTTCTATATCTCAGTGAGTTTCAAGATATTTGTAATAACAAGTGTTGTTTTTAACTTTATTCTGAACTATAATATTCAAGTTTGATTGATGGCCGCGCTAAGAAAAGAAAAAGGCGCCATTTTTAGGCACAGGCTTTTATTGACCAAAATATTGAGAAACAGAATAGCTAAGAAGGCTGCCAGAAAACCAAAAAACAATATAGCACAGATTATTTAATAGTTACTACCGTAAACTATAGTCGATTTGATACCGACTGAATCGGGTAGTTAGTTTACACAAGTTCAGATGTTAAAACTAAAAGCCGAAATCGACGAACAGAAGACGTGCTATTTTTAATCTTTTTACCCGACTGCGCCAGAAGGAGGGTTATGTTTTTGAGCGTATGTATGTATGTATGTATGTATGTATATTTTATGTTTGTATGTATATTTCTTTGGCACGGCCTACAGCCTCAACGGCTTGATGGATTTTGACGTATGAGGTGTCGTTAGATTTGTAAAAATCGTGAGAGTGACACTGGCTATATTATTTTAAGAAGGTGGTTGCAAATAAAAAAAAAGAAGGGATTTAAAATTTTTTTTTTGTTATAAATTACAATATGGGTATCAAATGAAAGCTTGTAAACAGATTATTTCAAAAATATTATATATATTATAGTACTTTTATGCTACCATTTCGACACAAGACTAAAAATGTATGAAATAAACTAAATTATTAAGAAAACCAAAAAAACCCGACTGCATAAAAAACTATTACATTAGGTACCTAGAGTAATAGTTTTTTATGCAGTCGGGTTTTTAGATAAGATAAGATAAGATAAGATAATGTTTATTTTTCTCCCATAAATACAACGAAATACAAATATGTAAAACTAAGAATACAGGTTCTAGTTAATATTGTAAAGGGAGACAGGAGTCCAAACTAGGCATTGCCCTTGCTTTGGAAGACCTGGTCTCTCCTCTTAGAAGGAAACTCCTCCCATAAAGAGATTCAACGTGGACGATGTCACGGGGAAATGTAAATAATTTATCCACAATGTCGCCGTAGAACCCACGCCACTTAAAACCCTTCCGCCACTTTGTTGCTAAAAGCATCAATTTACCACAACCGTCACATGCATTCACCTACGATTTCAACACAATTTTCTCTGTTATTGCCCCGCTTTATTCCGAGCGAAATGTTGCACATTTTGCATGATATTGAAAAATATCTAGTTTTATTTTGTTTCATTTCGTGGATGGAAGTTGGAATATAGCGCTATAATAGTCTCTAGCTACCTATTCCCTATTTATAATGCCTAGGTAGATATACAATAGGTATGTGGCTAGAACAATAAAATAAGTTCAGTGATTAAATTATAGTACCTACCTGGTGTGGTCCCCCCATAGTCCGCAGGTGTGGTCTCCCCTTAATAGAGTAACTGACATGAGTTGTCAAATGAAACCGTTTTTTGTGCATTTGTCGGCACTTATCGGCCTAAAACTTCGAGTTCTGTGTATAATTGTGAATCTAACGTGAAATCGTAGGTAATTTAATGAAATAGTGTTAGTATATTTCACAAAATAATCTATGACTTCACTTTAGATTCACTAATTATTCACAGAGCACGAATATTTACCCAGTCGATTGTGCCGACAAGTTCCCAAAAACGGTTCTATTGCCTCACGTCACGTATCTCTTTCTATTATACAGTGGCGCCGCTAGGTACATCTCGCTCTCTCAGCTGTCAGTTCCTCTATATGATACCTTTATGGGTCCCCCCATAGTCCGCAGTAATAAGCAGTCGATGCTCTCTGAGTAATGCTGTATTGGTCAATTCGAAAAAAAAGTACGTATGGTAGGTTTTATTTACCACGGAAATGTTGAAAAACTATATAATCAGAAACATGAATACCTACCCTACTGACCGTTTAAAACACATCAAATATAAAAGACAATGCGGGTTTTGTATGGAAGGTTGACGCCTTATTTTTCGACGTTGTTTTTAGTAGTAGGTTACGAGTTACGTATTTACGATGAACGTTGTCTTTGTATGGAGCATATTTCCGAGAGCGACGGTATCGCCATCTGTTGGCATCTTTGCTATAACTTGTGGGTGCTGACATCTGTAGCAAGTCCCCACAAACTTTTACTACATATAAATCTAAAGGCGCTTACAAAGTGTCATCAGATTAGTTCAGTAAATCTGTTTGGAAAATGATACCCTACCTTACAAAAGGTCGGGTATCCGGGATTTTTGGATATGTTATACAGGTACAGGTCCTTAATAAAAATGCAAGTTTTCGACCTTGGGGTCCTGCCGCGGGCTCTGGTGTGACCATAAAACAACGAAAATTTTGAGACTTTTTCAGTAAAACTTAAACGTTGGGTTTTAGAGCAAACTTGTTTACTAAAACTTTAAAGAAGACCAAATCCGCTACAATTTGATAGTTGAATCATCTTTATATACTGAATAGTTCCCAAGATACAACACCTCAAAGTATGGAGAGGTATGACTAATTCCTTAAAATTTCGTTTTTTTTTTAAATTAAATATGTTATTAACTTTAGGTTTCACTGTGAAGGTGTTCAGAAGAAGTATAAATAATGCGCTACAATATGTTTTTTGAACCATAAGATGCGACACTTGTAAATTTTCAGCAAATGTCAATTGGTAAACAAATACTTAATTTTTTTTTTACAAAATAAAATGTAGCCTATGGTAATCAGGGATAGTGTAGCTTTCTATCAGTGATCGAATTTTAAGAATCGGTTTGGTACTTCCAGAAATTACCTACATACAAAAAACCCTCTTGAGCCCAGCTTTTCTGCACCCACAGGCATGGCATAGGAATCCCTAACTGCCCTTATTTTGAAGTGCTGTATCTCGGTAACTATACAGTATAAAAAGATGATTCAAAAACCAAACTGTAGCGCATTTAGTGCTCTTAATTCCTCTAAAACATAATTTGACTCTAAAACGTAAGCTTTAGATTTTAAATAATGAAGACTGAAAAATATTCGAAATTTTCGTTCTTTTATGGACATGGCAGAGCCCGCGGCAGCACCTCAAGGTCGAAAACTTGGATTTTTAATAAGGACCTATACCCGTATAACATATAAAAAAATCGTGGATACCGGACCTTTTGCAAGGTAAAATGTTTACATTTACTAGGCTAGATGGCGACCCCTCGAATCAGAAGGTGCAGTGAAATTGGTTAGGTGTAAAACGTGTTGTAGTTAAATAGACATTTGACGTGTAAAATTATTTTTATGAAATAAATGATTATGATTATATTGTGTCTTCCAATTTTATACCACGTGGTAATGATTTAACGCAAAACTAGAAAGTAGTTTGTTTAGAATCGAGAGCAGAATCGAGTTATCATGGTTTCAACATAGGTTATTTTTTACAGAATATTAAATAATTTGTTTGCAAAAATAAAAAAAGACTGAACCCGATGTCAAAACTCTGCACGGGCACAATCACCCTACCAAATCGAGATTATTAAAATGTATCCATCAGTAGGTACGTTAGCGCTTTCATTCATTGCTGAAATGATAAAATCATTTTTGCCTCAAAACTTAAAATGTGAATAACTTTAAATTTTAACTATCAAAATAATGAAATTATTTTTCAGTCTAATTATTTTTTTATAAATCAGTTGGGGTGTATGAGGTTTAGCGTTTATTCTTTAACATTGTATACAACTAAGGCGAAGGCCAGTAGCATAAAATGAATCATGTAATTATTACTGTATTTCTAGCACACTGTATAACTACACAGATTTTAATATCATCCTGTTCAATGCAGCAAAAGCTTTTGTCCATGTATTACGTGTGATATTTTATTTATTTTTGTACTTTTAGAGATGTCTCGTTTGTGTTATTGAAAATGTATACGTGGAAACTGAATCTTAGGCATTTTATATCATAGAAAATTCTCCAGTTTTTGTTATATAATAATTTATTTCAATATGTAGGTATAAAATTCCGTCTTACACAAGTAGAACTAAAAACTTTGTAGCAAACTAAAGAGTAAAAAAACTGTAAATAATATTGCAATAAATAATCGTAAATTCTTGAATTTGTCAAAGTCTCGTACAGACGATTTTGAGGTTCAACACGGACCTGAAAAAAAGACGGACGTAATGTCACATTAAAAAGAGGTGAAGCATGCACGGTGCTACAATTTCGTTTGTTCTACAAAGCACCTACACTCACACAGACGCACCAGTTCTAGGCGCAGGTGCGACAATCCACCGCCATTTTGTCCCGCGCAACAGGGCGACAGCACGCACACTCATATAAATGGGTGCTTCACTTTTGATTAGACGAGATTCCGTCCGTCTTTTTTTCAGGTCCGTGAGGTTCAAGTTATATTTTTGAAAATGGTTGTTTTGTGGTTGGCAATGGCAAAAAAGTGCTTCTAAAATTATTTGAAATATGACGTGAAAGACAGTTACAGACTTTTTGGTAACAAAATTAGTGTATTACTAAAATTTAAATTATTATTATTAGCAAGTTCCTATACAAATTCTGTACAAATATTATGTTAAGTTATTAATGATTCATCAAACGGAATTTCTCTATGGGACTTAATATCGAAATCGCGAAAAAAGTTCCGTTTTATTTGACACCCTGTATAAGTAGCAGCCTAGAAAGTAAAAGAAACTAGGCACTTGAGGACTTTTTAGTAAGGTTGTGTATGACCCAAATGAGCATCTATTTTGGGTGCAATCCAACATAGGAAAATGACAAAAGCGAAAACACCAGTAATACCTAATTTAAATAAAGTACTGAGTTTTCTACTTGTTCCTTTCTCTGTTCCTTCTGGATCCTCTTTATCTTTTCCTTTATTTCTTCCATCATCTGTAGGCATTCCTTCGAAGGTATATTGTTCCGTAGTTGTTGACTCTGAACGTTGCACTTTCACAGCTTTTTCCACATTTGCTTCAGAGGAGTCCAGATCTTTATGAAGAATCGTCGTCATTTTTGCATGAGTATTATTGCCATTTGGCGCATCTATGTAACGGTTGTCACTTGATCCGTGAGTGTTATTCTTTCTTGTTATGTAATAGCTGTTAGATTGATTTTGAAAACACATAAATATAAGCAGTGTTCCAATTATTTTGTTAATATTGGGCATTTGATAAATTTTATTGAAGATTTGCATTTTGTTTGCTGGTTTGTTTGGAATATGCTAGTATGTGGAATATGCCAAATCTGTCAAAGAGAGTACATTATGTTCCTTGCTGTCAAATTACTAGCTTACGTGCATAGACGAAGAATATTTTGCTTACGCTGATTACGCATAGAAATATTAATTTACTACGTAAAACCTGGAATGCGGTCTTCTCGGAATATTGTGCAGAGCGGGATAAAGCAGCCTGGACACGGTGTCCCTATCCTTAGTAGGGTGACAATGCGATTATGCTTTTAGGACTTTTATTATATTTTCACTATTTGTGTAGTCGTTTTGCTTTGCTACAGAAAATGTGTACCTATACCTAACCTATTTACGCTACTTTGACATCAAACTAGCGTACTATGGTAAAAAAATAAATATTTCGTAAACTTCATTTCGTTAAAGGCACTATTTTTATCTGACCTAGGCACTAATTACTAGGCACTTTTAAGAAACTATTTGTTGGCTTTAAAATAATCCTGAAACCGGAGCATGTTGCGCGTGTAAATAGATAGAAGAGAGCAAAGACTCGATAGTACTAGGTGCTAGGCTGCTATACCTTTTGGATCACCTGTATGTGACTAAAAAGGTTCACAATACCTGAATTTTCTATGGACTAGGTACCTTAAGGTCCGCCACACACATACGGAATTGCAATCCGGAATCCTGAATCAGGATTACGATTTAGTATGGATTTCCCCCTCCACAATTGCATTCGGAATTGCGCAGCTGTCAAATCCTGTACAAAATCACAATCCTGATTTGGAATTCCTGATTGCAATTCCGTATGTGTGTGGCGGACCTAACGCGAACACCCTGAAGTGCGATTTTTGAACATCATACGAGTGAATCGGCAGTAGAAAGATGCATAATCTCCATAGTAATTTTGAAATTTTCTACTGCCGAGTCGCTCGAATGATGTTCAAAAATCGCACTTCTGTTTTTTTTACCGTTCCGAAACTTTTAGGAGGTTCAGACCATCAATTTGAGTAACTTTTACTATGCTTTCCTTTTTACGATTTCAGGTTTGCTCGCATAGTAAAAGTTGTTCAGTTTGATGGTCTGAACCACCCCTGAAAGTTTCGAAACGGTAAAAAAATCATCCAGTATAAGGTCAAACCGTTTCGGTGTAAATGCGCAAAAAGTCATTTTGACGAAAGAAAAATATAGTTAATATTTTTCTTGGCAAATGAACACCGTTACACCTATCTAAGAACCACCCTTAATCAAATCACAAACCCTTTGCAGAAAACCGTATCTAAATCGGTCAAGCCGTTTTGGAGATAAATGGGAACATTCGTTGGCACACACAAACAAACAAACAACCTCTCACCCTAAACGCATAGGTAGGTACGCACGGCGACACATCAAGCTATACAAAACCAAAATAAGCTGGCCGCGGGTAGGTCGCGTAACTTATAATGACGCCGTGTGTACGCACGGCGACACATCAAGCTATACAAAACCAACATAAGCTGGCCGCGCGACGTTATACGTTACTCGATCTACGCGCTGCCAGCTTATGTTGGTTTTGTATAGCTTGATATGTCGCCGTGTGAACACCTTCTATGCTCTGTCGGTCGTGGGTAATAAAATAATATCTACCAACCTACTATGTTTTATCTTCGTAATTTTTATCATAATGTAGGTATATGAAGGATTGGATTTTAATTCAACTAAAATTTTGTTTGCTTCCGATGCTTACCGAAAATGTTTGTTGTTACCCTAACTAATTTAATATTTTCAAGACTAAAACATATTAAAAATACAAACCTTTGATACGATAAGCCACAATCTGGAAAATATTCGCTTTTACAGCCGTCGATTAAGCAAATACGAACCATTTTAACGTAAAATGTGGATAATAAATAATAAAAATTAATTTGACGGCTAGCGGCAATTTCAAATAATATGGCAGATTGGGTTGTCAATTTTTTTCTTTTTTACTACCACGGCTTTGCAACACATAAATAATTTAAAAAGATTTGATACATTTTTGCTTCATTTGATCTTATCTTATCCATAGCCCAAACACATAAAAACTATTTGGCACGCATAAAGTTGACCATGCTAGAAGAAGAAGGCATGAGTTGCACCCGGTGTCCCATTCTACAGTGTACTGGTGTTGCCATATGTATATGTTATGATTTCAGCCGAATTGGTAAGATCAAATGAAGCAAAAATGTATCAAATCTTTTTAAATTATTTGTGTGTTGCAAAGCCGTGGTAGTAAAAAAGAAAAAAATTGACAACCCAATCTGCCATATTATTTGAAATTGCCGCTAGCCGTCAAATTAATTTTTATTATTTTTTATCCACATTTTATGTTAAAACGGTTTGTATTTGCTTAATCGACGGCTGTAAAAGCGAATATTTTCCAGATTGTGGCTTATCGTATCAAAGGTTTGTATTTTTAATATGTTTTAGTCTTGAAAATATTAAATTAGTTAGGGTAACAACAAACATAGAAGGTAAGCATCGGACGCATATATTATGATAAAAATTACGAAGATAAAACTGTTCTAATATTTGTAATAAAAAATAGTAGGAAGGTAGGTACGCGCGGCCAGCTTATTTTGGTTTTGTATAGCTTGATGTGTCGCCGTGCGTACCTACCTATGCGTTTAGGGTAAGAGGTTGTTTGTTTGTTTGTGTGTGCCAACGAATGTTCCCATTTATCTCCAAAACGGCTTGACCGATTTAGATACGGTTTGTGATTTGATTAACGGTGGTTCTTAGATAGGTGTTACGGTTTCATTTGCCAGGGGGCGCTGCAGTAAATATTTTTCTTTCGTCAAAATGAGTTTTTGCGCATTTACAAACGGTTCGGCTGGATGATTTTTTTACCGTTTCGAAACTTTCAGGGGTGGTTTAGACCATCAAAATGAACAACTTTTACTATGGGAGCAAATCTGAAATCGTAAAAAGAAAATCATAGTAAAAGTTATTCAAATTGATGGTCTGAACCCCCTAAAAGTTTCGGAACGGTAAAAAAAAAACAGAAGTGCGATTTTTGAACATCATACGAGTGACTCGGCAGTAGAAAATGTCAAAATTACTATGGAGATTATGCATCTTTCTACTGCCGATTCGCTCGTATGATGTTCAAAAATCGTACTTCAGGGTGTTCGCGTTAGGTACGCCACACACATACGGAAATGCAATCCGGAATTCCAAATTAATTGTGATTTTGTACAGGATTTGACAGCTGCGCAATTCCGAATGCAATTGTGGAGGGGGGAAATCCATACGAAATCGTAATCCTGATTCAGGATTCCGGATTGCAATTCCGTATGTGTGTGGCGGACCTTAAGGTACCTAGTCCATAGAAAATTCTGCTATTGTGAACCTTTTTAGTCACATACAGGTGATCCAAAAGGTTATGGTAGATTAGATTAGATTCATTTATTTCATATTATAACATGTCACAGTATTACATAAATAATTACATAAAATGTCCATTCATAATATGATCGTCATATTGTATATTGTATAATAAAATTAAAATAAAATAGTAATGTCAAATAAAATAATATCAAAACAATATAACCCAAGAACATTGTATATAGTATCCTATAGGTGGACCAAACTCTCGAATTTCGTGGAGAATGCAAAATAAACTCTAATTTTACGTAATAAGTATTAATTTCCTTCAATGTTGTTGTAGACTGGCAACCAAGCAAATGTGAGATAACCAGAATACTCGTGTGTCTCTTTCTAACGTGTTGCCAACTTATTAAGCTACCACTTTAGAATTTACTGTAACAAAAGATGTATGTAAATTAAAAAAATATTTTTGTTTTGAAAATTCATAATTTAAAGTATATTAGGTATTGATAATTTTTATTTGTTTTACACTAATTTTGTTCAATTTATGACAAAACAAATAAGGTAAGTACAATACTTTAGTGTATTATTTCAAAACTTTTTAATGGCAACTCTTTGGTGTTATGAAAAAATATTATTATGGCGGACATATTTGAAATTTGAAAAGTCATAAAATAACAAATTAAATTGTTGTGATAACTGATAATAACATTGTAAACCTTCGAAATGGTCAATTTTTGTTGTGTTACTGGATGCAAAAATGAAATTTACCCTGGCTGTGGGTTTTCTTTCCACAGGTTAGTTATTTTATTGTTTCGCTAAACTTTTCTTAACTAGGGTGACCATTGACCATTTTGGCGACCTATGTATTAAACACAAAATGTGTGTTGCTTGTAGATTTGAATGAATAAGCGCAAAACCGCATGCACCCCAACCGATTTATAGCAAAATATTGATTGAAACAATAATTTCATTATTTTGATAATTAAAATTTAAAGTTATTCGCATTTTAAATTTTGAGGCAAAAATGTTATCATTTCAGCAATGAATGAAAGCGCTAACCTACTCATGGATACATTTTAAGTAGGGTATGTGTGTCCGTGCGGTGGGTTGACATCGGGTTCAGTAAATTTTATTTTGAAGAAAGAATCATATGTCGAAACCAAGATAATTCAATGAGGGATTTTCCAAAAGCAAAAAAAGTAAAAAGTTAGTTCCAAATTTCTCGATAGATGGTGTTGACAAGAGAGGGGTCGATTAGGTATGACCAGCACTGGTAGCATGCACACCCGCTATAGCCGTGATACGGCTTTATCACGTCTTTTATATCGTTCTTTTGCGCGCGAACGAACGAGATAAAAGACGTGATAAAGCCGTAACACGGCTATCGCGGGTTGGCATGCTACCAGTGCTGGTCTACCCAATATCAAACTGTACAAAAACATGTATAGTCATTCCTTACAGTCGCACACAGATTGCCATAAGAGTGGCAGAGCTAGATTAGACGTAAATCTGTTAAACAAATGTCACCACTTTTTAAGCAAATTCAAGCAAAATTCGTTCTTAATGTAAGGAAATAGCGGAGTCTTCCAGCTGGAGGTCTGGTGACAAAATGGTTCAAGACGGTATTCAAAAAAAAATTTTATTCTAAATAATATCATATAGATAGCTTTTTGACGTCATTTTTTGACTCTACCACCGCGTCGGAAGGTGTTCCGTTGAGAGAAGATGCGGCCAGAAACTCTACAACACACATCTTTTAAACAAAACAAAATGTATCTGTTTACTATTGACATTTCACTTATTCTAATGGGTGGTTGTCAAAAGTGTAAATGGATGTCAAGTAGCGTTTCTATGTCTTGCTTTATATTATTTATCTACCCTATATTTTATCTTTGAGTATGACCAATATAAGCTGACCGCGCGCAGGGTGAATAACGTATAACGTCGCGCAACCACCTTATTTTGGTTTTACTTAGCTTGATGTGTCGCCGTGTGTACAAACAAACCCTTTCTTATTGTTGTTGGTTTATTATAAACTATCTGCGGGGCTAGTATGACAACCCACTATAGCGTGATATATCGCTATCACGCTTCCGCTCTCTTTCTATTTTCGCACGAGCGAACAAGATAAAAGATTTGACAGATGGATGTGTTAAATATCGCAATCGCGGGTTGGCGTGCGTACTAGCCCCGCTGTTGATGAAGTAGCGATTACAAGTTTCCCGGTTTATTTGTGTTTTTCTGTTAAGCCGGGTCCGCTGCGCCATGTTTTCATGTTACGATGTTAGCAAACACGAAAACATGGCGCAGCGGACCCGGTTTTAGATTTTTGTAGTTTGTTATTGTCGTTATATTCAAAATGGTTACAAAGCCCATACAGCCACGTCCGATACTTGATTCATTGTTGACAAACAATAACACCGAGATTGTTAATAATAAACCGACAATAATATCAAAGGGTTTATACTGCGTCTTTTTATTAATAATATTCATAAATATACCATAGGTACCTAATCGACCCCTCTCTGTTCAACGCCATCTATCGAGAAATTATGAACTAGCTTTTTTTTTTCTCTGGAAAATCCCCCATTCTCGATTCTAAACAAAATACTTTCTAGTTTTGCGATAATTCATTAACACGTTGTATTATTTTTGCGGATGAACGAGAACAGTCGCGGGTAAACTCAAAATTAATTTTATATATATATTTTTTTAGTCTGTGTTTACCCCTAAAAACATTTTCAGAATAAAAAGATAATATTGAATCCTCAACGAGATGGTAAGAAACAGGCTTGAATAAATGCATATTAGGTATCCCGTCAAATTTGAGAATGAATGGACTCCCTAGTTAGAAAGGGACACACGAGGATTTAGGTAATCTCACTTGCCCCGGTGCCAGCACCGTAGTGTACAATCTAGTTACTATACAAAATTTTTGATATAACCTTAAAGTTAAAAATAGTCTTGACTATTTTAATAATAGAAAAAATGTCAACAACCACAAACAAATTAAAAATGAATATAAAAAACTTAAAAACTTTTTTTCAAGAATTCGTCAACAGAGTAGAACTCATTATCCAATAAGAAGTTTTTCAATCGGCGATCGAATGTTTCGTCGTTTGTTTCGTTTCTTAGATCAGTGGGTAGGTGTTCGTAGTACGTGGGACCGATGACGCGCGGGTTGCTCTCAGCTAGTGCGGTACGCCGCGGCACGGATTTCAGTCGCCCAGTGTTCCGTAGCTGGCGGGTAGGACCTCCAGTACGGCGTTCGAACTCGGACAGGTTACGCCTTACGTAAGTCATGACTTCAAATAGGTACAAAGAACAGAGTGTCATTATTCCATATTGTACGAAGCACGTTCTGCACGATGTCGTTGGTTTAATACCTGCGAGTATCCGTATGGCACGTTTTTGTAAAACAAATACACTATTGCACTCAGTGGAGTTACCCCAGAGGATAGCACCATAGGACATCAAGGAGTGGAAGTGTGCGAAGTAGGTTTGCTTTAGTATGCGATCGGAGACCACAGGGCGAAGTTTTCTCAATGCGTATGCAGCTCCACTGAGTCTGTCGCAGAGGGAATTGACATGATAGGCTGCCATACCTTTGGGTCACCTAGTACTATCACGTCTTTGCTCTCTTCTATCTATTTACACGGGCAACATGCTCCGGTTTCCGGATTATTTTAATGTCAATAAATAGTTCCTTAATAGTGCCTAGTAATTAGTGCCTAGGTCAGATAAAAATAGTGCCTTCAACGAAATGAAGTTTACGAAATATATATTTTTTTACCATAGTACGCTAGTTTGATGTCAAAGTAGCGTAAATGTGTTAGGTATAGTGAAAGAAAACAAATACGATTACCATTTTACACCTTTATTAACTGCACACGTTACTTCATACAATGTCCTCACAAGACTAAATTCGCTCCCGAAATTGACCGACGACATCAAGCATTGCCCTTCCCCGCTCCCGCGACTTCCCTTATAAAACAAATCCTAACATTCGTCCATCCTGACCTCGTGCATGTCCTCATGCACGGTCCAGAAAAATCCTAACATTCGGCTAATTACGTTATACGAATAAATTTAAGTTTTTATGTTAAACATACAATAAGACTTCATTTATGAACATACAACTTATACGAGAATTATATAAACCATCGTGACTTTTACGCAATAGTGAATTAATGTACTTATACTAAAATGCTTTAACATAACAAATCTATCAAATCAATATCATTCAAATCATTATCATTGCTGTAAATGCATTTATTTTCATAAACAATAATAATTCAATCGTAAATACTTTGAAATACCGAGACAGCGATATTTGCAAACCCATTCTTGCAAAATCACGTCGAATCGTGGAATCGGTCCCAAAAGTAAACCCATCCATTCTTAAATTTAGGACAACTCCAATCATATGATTATGAACATATCATTATGATTATGAACCCATCTATTCTCATAATCATTAATAGTAATACAATATTTTCAAACCAGTCCAATTTTTTTAAATCACGTGGAAACGGTCCCAAAAGTAAACCCATCAATTCTTACAATTAGGACAACTCCAATCAAATGATTATGAACCCATCTTTTCTCATAATCATTAATAGTAATACAAAACTATAGTTTCACAACCAAATGAACTATAATCATGTTAAACATAATTAAAATAATAAGACTTCCTTGATGAAGATACAATTTATATAAGAATTAGATAAACCATTGTGACTTTTCAGCAATAGCAAAGAAAATAGGCAATCGTGAATTAATGTACGTATACTTGCTTACTAAAATGCTTTAACACAACAATTCTTATAACTTTTCTGAAATGTATTATATAATTATGTAAACCCATTATCCATTCTTACAAACAAAATACATTCCAAACGATTCATTTGTCTAGTTATGAACCCATTCATTTTATAACCAATATTTAATTCAATTATAAATAGGTACTGTGAAATACTGTGGCAGTGATATTTGCAAACCCATCAATTCTTGCAAAATCACATGTCTCTGGAATCGATCCAAAAAGTAAAACCAAAACTATTTTCATAATCTAATAAACTTTATGAATATACCACAGTACTCTAGAAAAATAAAAATTAACTGAATCTGAATTATATGAATTACAAATAATAACAAACAAAAATCAGCAATTTAATCATTATCATTAATCAATACTGCTACCAGTATCACAATCGATCGGCATCAGATTCATTTGCTTGCAATGCGGCCACATCGATCCAATCAAAACGTATACATAGACGGTAGACTTTCATACCACGTCTTAGCCAAACCTTGGAGTTTTTGCATCGTGAAGTGGATTGTTGTTTTATCATCCCAGCTGTAGAAACGGTACCACACTCAAACCGTTTTCAAACAGATGTTTCTTTAGTAGAAAGCGTGGGGCTAGTAGAACGTTCTGCCCGGCGTCGCTGTCTTTCAGGACTTTCATTATTAACATTCAAGGTTGCATCTCGCGCTCCCGCTCGTACAGCCTACCGTAATCACGGGAACTGCTGTGCTCTAGCGGTCGGCTCCGGCGATGCCCGGAAACGCTGTCACGTCTCGACTAAGACTGGTAGCGCTGCCTGGCCCTCAAGTCGCCGATCTTCTACATCATCTGGTGTCTCCAGACACCGAGGCGCCTTACCATTGTTCATTATTGCCTGGAACTCGAAAATAAAACCAACTATGTACATGTTCGATGCCTGCGACCGTCATAATCATAAACTAAGTTTTAAAACATCTCGGTCGCATTCTAAGTACCTATAAATGACCTATAAGCAAAACATTGGTCCCCTAGAACAAGAGTAACATTCCATTCTCATTTATGTAAACAATATTTAGTAGTTGGGAGATTAAAATTGGCCCCGCCATGACTATTTACACTATGGTAAATGAACTCATTGTTTAACATTATATCGGATGTCGAGCTTTAAGTAGAAATAGTGAAGGCCATAGTAACGAAGCTTTGAATAATAATAATAAATAAATAAATAAATAATTAACTGAAATTCGATAAATGTATGCAAAAACACATCTCATCTCGTCTCATCTCTTAAGCTATTTAGGTATTCTTGCTAAACAACCTTTTTAGTGAGGGAGAACGACAGAGAGTCATCAAGATATAATTTGAAAGAAAATTTTACAACAAAACGAAAAAAACAAAAAGAAAATGATATTAACAATAATATTATTTAGGTAATAATTATAATGTACCTAATTTTCCCATAATTATCGGTTTTATAAGGCGTTTCTAGTAAATACTTAACGCCGTCATGTAAACCAATCTCCTTTGTTGTTAAATTAAATAATAATAGTAAAATAAATGTACAAGTGTTAGGTAATTTCATTTAAAAGTTGTCTGAGTACCTGCTCGAGTACTGATTTAAATTAAAATAATATTTTCCGAATAATATTTTCTTGATCCAATTAAAATCCTAAAAACCACAAAAACATGTCAATAGCCTACTATAATAATAGTAACATAAAACTTTTTGGTACTTACCACTTCTGAAGTGAAAGAAAACAAATACGATTACCATTTTACACCTTTATTAACTGCACACGTTACTTCATACAATGTCCTCACAAGACTAAATTCGCTCCCGAAATTGACCGACGACATCAAGCATTGCCCTTCCCCGCTCCCGCGACTTCCCTTATAAAACAAATCCTAACAATAGATATATAGATACACATTTTCTGTAGCAAAGCAAAACGACTACACAAATAGTGAAAATATAATAAAAGTCCTAAAAGCATAATCGCATTGTCACCCTACTAAGGATAGGGACACCGAGTCCAGGCTGCTTTATCCCGCTCTTCCCAATATTCCGAGAAGACCGCATTCCAGGTTTTACGTAGTAAATTAATATTTCTATGGCTTACGTAGCTTATCTATGTGCCAAAGACAGAGATTTTATAAAGTCTCTATCTCTGGTCTCTGGCCAAAGAGTACTCTGTCAAAGACAAGGAATGTACTATGGTCAAAGAGAATAGAATACACTATCGTAACGCTTAAACCCTAGTGCTCATATTGTATACCCCGGGGCCCCGGGCGACTGCGACGCGAGACGCGGGAAGTGAACATCATTAAAAGTAGAGCATGGACACCGGTTTTCGATATTACCGAAAAACCGGGATATCGGACCAAATATGCGATATTGAAAAATTCGGTATTGGAGCGACGAATACCGGTTTTTCGATATTAAATAAATTAAATTAAAATGTAAAATATTATTGATTTTAAACATGTTACAGCCATGTTGAGCTATTTCAAATCAAATTAAAGACAAAAAAAATTATGTCTCGGGCGGGTAGTAGGTGAAGTGGGTTTAGTGGTTTCGGTGGCGCAATTGGATATCGTAATTCCCCTGTTTGGAAGAGTGCGGGTTCAAGTCGCGCCCGAGACTTTATTTTTCAATCTATAATTTGAAATTAAAATGTAGGCATACATGCATGCATATGCTCACGACTATATTCCCCGAGGGGGTAGTCAGAGATATTCTGAAACCTTAGAATATCTACGTTTCACTAGTAGTACCGCAACTCTGTCCAGCGTGACGGGGAGTGAACCCGTCGCCACTTGTGACGGAAAGAGGGTGACAATAAAAAAAAAATATTTTATAAAATAACTCCGATTCATATTTTAGCAACAATTAGGTAGTTGCGGCTAAAACTCGCTACTAGTATTAGTATTTATTCTGTGGTAATGGCGAATCCCGCCAAGCGTAGCGACACCACTGTGATGTAAGAGCTGCTCGCCTTCGTGCAAAACAAGTTGAATGTGATGGACGAGCTTAGTCTGGAGCAGATCGGCACGTCGAGCTGCGCGGAGGACGAAATCCACGCCGCCTGACGCCGCCAAGGTGGTGCTGCACGAGACCGCCGCGACCGGACCCGTGCGCCTCGTCACGAGGATGAAGGACGGGCGCGGCAAACAGGACCTGCGGGACATCTTCAGCAAGCTCAACAAGCTCAACAACAAGCTCTGGGCACGCAGCCAGCGGCGCCCGCTTTAGAACCGCCTAAAGTGGGCACCGACGATGACGGTTTCACCCTTGTGAAGAGGAAAACCCGTATCCGTCGTAGCCCCAAGCATACGCGGTACCGCATCGGCTGCCGCTTCCTGTGTACATCTCCCACCTGGACAGAGAGACGACTTTGGACGACATTCTGCGTCACCTCTGCACCAGTGCCTCTACCCGCACATTCGAACTCCGTAATTGCGTAAACGTTTTCGTTCCAATGTCAACTCTATTACAATGAAGTGCGGACTGAAACGATGGCGATATATCGAACATCGAAAGTCCGTTCCATGTTCGGAGCGACGGGCCTCTGCCGGTGCCTTCTTGCGGGAGCTGAAAAGATTTGGACCGGAAAGATTTTCGAATTTCAAGGCGTTCAAACTCCGGGTTCCCGCCGCTCACCTGAAGAGTTTCCTGGCTCCCGACGTATGGCCCACTGGAGTCGTGTTTAGACGATTTAGGGAAGCGAGGACTAAAAACCCTAGGGAGTGTGTGATAGATAAAGCTTGTATAGATAGAAAACATTGAGCTGACAACACTGAGGTGGCTAACTGAAAACACGGAGGTGGCTCGCTCATGTTCCGGGGCGGCCGAACTCGTGTGCGTTTCCCTCGGTACATTGCCGAGGTCTTGGATGAAAATTGTCGTCCTATATGCAAGTTTTGTGAGGCAGGGGTTCACATTTATGTAAGAAAACGCTAGCTCCCACGAAGCATCGTGTGTTCACAAATGGTTTGGACCCTGATAAGCGGTGGCCGGAGAGAAGTCCAGACCAGAATCCGATTGAACACCTTCGGGACGATTTAAAACCATGGTTTCTAACTCGCGCCCAAACTCATGAGTTTGGGCCCGTGACTTAGACTAATTATATCCGGACCGGCCTTGCGGTAGCTTTTCCCCTCTGCCACGGTATTAGATCAATTAATCTAGCGCATTTACACCCAATTTTATACCTTATCACTAAACGAGACAGCCTATAATAGCGAAACAATAATTTTGAACTTAGAACGTTTAGGGTTTACACGAGACTACTTTTCATGATTTTGAACATTCAAAATTAGAATCTAAAGTCATAAGGAATAAAATCCAAAGTTGCGGATAACATGTTACCTCGCCCCCCGCAAAAAGTGGCAGAAAATTTGTTAGTAGAATGACACGTGGTTACGCGTCCCGATATAATTAGTCTAAGGCCCGTGATCACGCCCATGCCTCCAGGATGCCATCAATGCTGAATGGGACATGTCGCAACAAGGTAACATAACATTTTGTAAGGTTTTGACGTTTTCAATGTGTTAATAAACGTGCAAGTAAACAAGAGTGACAAAAGACTTAATTTTTCTCCTTTTACGATTAATTTTGTTTTTTCTTACGCCATGGTTATACAACCCAAATGTATATTTTTTTCCTGAAAGTAAATTAAATTGGATTTCAAAAGATTATAGTCATTAATCAAATAGTCATACCCAGACTTTTGTCCAAGTAGGTTTAAAAGTAGTTCAAAGTAGAATTTTCAAAAGGTGCGATTTTTTTGACGCCGAGTGTGTAATGTACTTTTATTTCTAAAATATTATTATAAATCTAAATCTTTCTCAAAATGATTACAAGAATATCGAAAAAATATCGAAAAACCGGAAAACCGGTATTTAGAAATACCGATATCGAAATAATACCGGTATTGTGAAAACCACCGATAGTCCATGCTCTAATTAAAAGCCAATGCCTAAAACTGGCGCCTTTTTTCTTTCCGCCAATTTTTTTAGGGCGGCCATCAATCAAACTTCAATATTATCGTTCAAAATAAAGTTACAAAATAATAACATTTGTACGACAAGTATATCTCTGAACTCAGTCCGAACGGAGATTATAAAGGCTTGAAGTAAACTTAATGAATATAATTATCAACTTCAAGCCTTTATATTTCTGTTCTGTTTACCGTGAAACCGGCCAACTTTGCCCGCTTTTTTTAGATTTTTTAAGATTTCAGGAATACTAGGTATTTTTCTAAGCGCATAGAAAACAGAACCATTGCATTGTTCGTTATCGAAAGCATAAACAGACACAATATGGAGCCTTTGCATTCAACAGAAGCTAAGAAAATCGCAGTCAAAGACCCGGGCAAAGATACCTGGACCTTCGTCCAACATTGCTCACCCTTAATACGACACGATACTTAATACGATATGTTACAGAAGGTGGTGAAATGTTGCCATAGAAAGCAAGGGAAACATTTCTGATTATTATTCATAAAATTGAGGTGGACAATGTTATACTCCACATTAGCTACGTTTTCATACAAACGAAATTTGTGAGTTAGGGTTCCCTCACACGTAAATAAAAAAAATTAATAAGAATAAAGAAATTAGCTGTCACCTATTTAATCATCATGATTATACCACCTATAAATAATAAATCGATTGGAAATTGGATCCGTCAAAGGAAACCGACGCTATCTAGCGAAAAAAGTTAAATATCAACGATAATAAATTACATGAAAATACTGAACAATGTTTCGGTACTGCGTAGTTACGTACTAGTGAAACGGGGATGTTCTACGTTTTCAGAATATCTCTGACTAACCCCTGAAAGAATATAGTCGTTTACATATGCATATGCATGCATGCATGCATGAATGGCATACAAGTAGGTGTCAACCCTAACACCTTTTTTGCAGTGGGCAATGTTGTCACCCCGTTGCTCACGAAAGTTCAGGGAACATTGCCCACGTCATTTTTTCAAAGATTTGTCCACGTACGGATCTAAAATTAGAACGAAACGATGCGCCTGGAAACCATTTATCACTAGTAATGAAACAGCCTTCCTGCGGGACGTTTTGGTTCGACACGGACAAAAAAAGTAAACTATGATTTTGGCACCACCTCGTACAGGAGTGCAATTTTTGAATCTCATTCGCTGAGTTCAGCAGTTGAAAATGTCAAAATTACTATGGTGACACGCATCTTTCTACTGCTGATTGGACTATCAAATATCATACTTCAGGAGTGCGATTTTTGAATGTCAAATCACAGACTATTATATGTACTACCGTACAGACTGGAATCTTTCGGGCGAGGGGAATAACGCTATGACAGGGGTACGGGGGGGGGGGGGAGGGTATCGATACACCTTAGTAAGGAGATCCTTCCTCTGAGATACACCTCAAAGAAGTGTTGCCAGAAGAAAAACACATTCATATACTCCAAAGCCGCATTCATAATTATGGCAACACTACTAGGGATGTGCGCACTATCGATAGTAGTATATCTCAGAATGTTCAATACTTATTGATTGTGTGCAATTGTATCGATACTAGCGCATCGATAGTATTGCACACAATCAACTGAACCTGGGTTTGTACCCCAAAATTCGTATTTGCCACCAACCCGGAATATTATAAGCTATCACTATTGCTAGCTTATAATATCCCGGTTGTCGGTGGTAAATACGAATTTCTAGATTCGGAGTAGCAGGGAAAAGCTAGGATGAAATTAATAAAACATGCTCTTTATTAACAATTTCGTTTATTTGGGTTAATATCTTAAATAGGTATTCTGAATCTCACATAAATTTGGAAAGCCTAGAAAAGAGTATTTTACTTATAACCTGGAAAAAGTCTCAATTTCAAATGACACAAGAGAACCGCATGGGACCCACAAGATCGCCTCAAGTTTACCCGACTGCGACAGAAGGAGGGTTATGTTATTCGAGTGTACGTATCTATTTTTGAACGTCCATTGTGTCAATCACAGTTGTATTTTGACTAGTATATTTCCCTAAATTTTTTGAGTTTTTTTTTTCGAAAGCTTGGTCAGTAAAGAACGTATTACAAAAGACAAGGCTGGTTTTGTATGTAAGGTTGGCGCCTTATTTTTCGGCGTTGTTTGTGGCGCAGCCAGCAACCAAACATAAATATTTTATTTCAGAATAAAGTAACAAACAAAACGTATTATGTAATATGTATACCTACCTATCCCTAAACTCAGTCCGGACGGAGATATAAAGGCTTGAAGATGAAAATATTACCATTACGTGCACTTCAAGCCTTTATATCCCAGTTCGGACTGAGTTCCGAGATATTTGTAATAATAATCAATGGACTAGGGCCAACTTCTGGCCTAACCGTAAAAAGAATCTGCCGTAACGCGAATTAACCGAGTACCTGTAGCTTTAAAAAGTACTAAAATACTACAACCTTTATAGTTTAAAAATTTACGCTCTCAGTCAAGTAAAAAGTTGTAACCCAAAAAATTTAAATTTTAAGAAAAAATGCTTCATAACTTGCGAGTTCATGTAAGAACAGGACATTTACATTGAGGCAATTTTAATTGAGATACGAACCATACAAACGAAGTTTGATTCAATTTTGAATATTAACCAAATAAACTTAATGTTTTTTTTTAACACGATCCAGAAACTAATATCCTTGTCTGTGGTTTATCAGATTTCCGTTATGTTATATAATTATGTAGTTTTAAAGTAACACTGGCTCAAAGATTTCTATACGAAAGAAATAGCGTCAATTTTTTAACTGTAAAGGTTGTAGTATTTTAAATAACCTTCATTTAATTATTTTTTATCGAAATCGGAGTAGTTTTGACGGGTTCCGAAGTAAAAACCTTCAGGGACTCCACTGAATCTGCCATATAGCGAAACTGACCTTAACCGAACGAGGGGGGTAAGTAAGGTACAGAACAACATTTGAATACAATTTCTTTCTCTTTGTAAGATCCAATTATGGACGTTAGATATATCTTGTGTAATTAAATCGCTAGTGCATCGCGTTAGATATCATGTCGTAAAAAACTTGGCATTAGTCCTTATGTTTTCTTTTATGGCATTTATTAACATCTTGGTGAATACAATTTGAAATAACAGTCTCTAAAAGTAATAACTAATAATTAATTATGAGGGAACAGATGAACATACATACACATTATACACATACCGGTCAAAAATCATAACCTTGTTTTTGACTTCGCCGTAGTCGGGTAATAAATTAAGATAATAAGAAAGTAGGATCTCGGTTAAAAATTCGAGCATAAAACGAGAAATTCCTTTACTTTACCTACAAGAAAACCCAATTTTTCTAGACACTCTTAATCGTAGTTGTTCAATTAATGAGGGAAGACATCCACCATTGCGACTGTCAAATAGGTAACTGATCAAAAAAGTTGACGGCATCTGCAGTTGTAGTCATTGTGCTGATGGGCTTGGATAAAGCAATTTGAGCTGTAAATAAATAAAAAAAACATGTAAGATAAAATTACACTTGATCACCATTATCATGGTTAGGACCTTAGGCCAAAGTAAAATGAATGGACAGGCCTTACGCAAACATTTCAAACCAGAAAAATGAGGCAAAACAATTGACAGTTTTACTTCGAAAATGTACTGAGATGACAGACCAAGTACCCTAATTTGTATTGAAGTGCCCTAGTTTTGCGTGCTTCAACTTAAAGCACTTTGGGCCTATCATTTTACTTTGATCTAAGGTTAGGACTGGACGACCACAAATATCGATAGTCGACATTTCACATTGTCACATCCATCACATCACTAAAATAACCTTATCAACATTACCTAATCTTTAAATAAAAAATGTTTCGATTTACCTACCATTGAAATCGCTTTTAGTTGGTAGGTTAACCACTTCCCGTCGTCCCCGTCTCGTAAATAATGTAGGAATTAGGATCGGCATCAGGAGTGTGAACAAACTGGACTCTCATTGCCGGCTTTTGTCGAATGTTAGCTTAGCTTCAAAGTGTTTAGCTGTTTGCATCAAACTCTTCGTCGCAATATAATCACATTCTTGTTTAGCTTATACAAAGCAGGATCATTCAAAGACTTTAGCCATGTCTGGAATCTTTTCTAACTTCTTGGAAAAGCGTGAAGACGCACTGTAATGCTTTGCGCTCGTATAGCCAGGAATGCAACACTTCTCCGGCATACCACGTTAGCACACGGTAACACGACAATACCCCCGATTTTCATACATTAAATGTAAATAAATAATAATCTTATATTCAAAAATAAACTGCAATTTGCTTACGGATAGAACTGCCAATGATGGTGAGTCTTGTCACTCGAGCATGTCAAGCTCATAGATAAGGAAGAACAAGAGTGTGGTGTGGTGTCTATGGCAATTTTTTTTTAAATGTCTAGTGTATCGACGAAGCACAGATTATTAAGAACTTTAACCATAGGTTATCTAGCGTTATGCAGCCTTTGTATGATCATTCCACGGCGTGTGTCAAATCAGCAGCAGAAAGATGCATATCTCCATAGTCATTTTGACATTTGCAACTGCTGAACTAAGCGAATGAGATTCAAAAATCGCACTCCAGGTCCCACTTTAGACAGGTCTTGCTGCCGGCTAGTGAGTGAACTTAGCCGCGCTCTGAATACCTAACTAGTGTTGCTAAGTATATGTTTCGCTTTGCGCAAAAGAAACAAAAATTCTGCTATCTTCAACACTTCTCTTGCAATTTAATATCAAAGCTATTTTACGGTTTTGAGCAAAGTTATACGCCAAGGGCAAAGTTGGCCGATTTCACGGTACCATATAATAACTAGTTTTGTTTGTTACTTTACCTTCCATACCAATCCCGTATTAGTCATTGAAGCAACACTTTTTTAACTATTGTTGTGGTTAATGTCATTTTTGTTTTAACAACAGAGTCTAACTAAATTGAACATCTAGAGTGCTTTGGTACTCTTTGGTAGTTTTTATTACTTTTTGGAAGTTTCTAGAACCTACCTAGTTCTTTTGTTTTTGTTAGTCTTTTTAGTTTTTGCTATTTTTTAAGATTGTATTGTTTTTGCTACCAAAATCTATCAAAAATTACCAAAAACTACCAATAGGAACAAAAATTTCCAAAATCTACTAAAAAGAACCGAAAACAACTAAAATCTATCAAATCTAGGGTAAAAACTACCAAAAACGATCCAAATATATCGAATATAGAAGAAGAAGAAGAAGAAGAAAAAGAACCAAAAACTACCAATAAGAACCAAAACGTAACTGTAAAATTTGTATTTTATTTTGTTACGAGAGTTTAACATTGTACATACACGTCTGACCACTTGACGCGCGCGTCCCGCTCCGCTGACGCTACCTTCCCGCGTCGTGGTCGCGTCGGTTTGGCTGATTAGGCGGGACGCCATAAAATTACATGGGCAGCGACGCCAGCGACCGCCGCGCGGCAGACGCTCCCGCTTCGCGGGTCATGCAGGTCTGAGCACTTCTTAAGGCCGGTCCACATTCGCGCGCGAACGCGTGGAAATTATGCGCGAACGCGTGAATGTGGAGCCGATTCGCATATTTTTCGTAGGTTCGCACCTTGTTAACAAATTTTTGACGGTTTTTGGCCCGCGTCAAAGAGCCTGCAAACGCACGAAAGCTGCGTTGACACAACAGAGTGAGAACACTGTGAATGTGGAGCCAAGAAGAGTATACGCGCAATTCGCACCGCGAATCGCTGCATCGTGCTGTATAGCTGTATAAAGAATTCACGAAAATTTTGTGTAGTGAAATAATTTCCATTTTACACTAGGGCTGAATTGAGCTATCGATAAGTTTTGTCGATCCTAGCACGCGGTGAACGAATATACGGCTTCTTCTGGAACTCCACAGAATATTATGCATCATTCGTATTAAGATTCAATACGAAATAGGATGTGCAACTTTCAAAAATATCACTCCATAATGGCAGAAATCTGCTCCTCGTCTTGCACGGTGCATATATGGTATGCGGCACGGCGTGCGTACTGCGTCGCATACCATATATTTTTATATGCAGGACCATTGACTTACAAAATAATGGACGCCTGGTCTAGTACAAAATTTTCGAAAAAAGTGTCCGTGACTAACCCACACAAACCTAAGTACGTGTATAGTAATAGGTATAAACCAACAAAAAATATGAAAATGCTGAAATTCTTTTTCATTTTGCTTGCTTAGTTTTTACAGCATCTCACGTCCAGTAATTGGTAACTCAATGTGTAGGACACACTAGATCCACTCTTTCTTATTCTGTACCGCAATAGCACCGAAAATTTTCGGTTACCTTTATTTAAATGTTACCTTTATCCTGGTAACAACCGATTTTAATACCGGTAACCTAAATATGACCTTCAATAGAAAGCGAGTGAGTGCGGGTAAGGATCAGTGTAGACGGAGCGGTAAAAAACGCGCGTGTTTTTTAATAACACTGAAAAATGAACTTTAATTTCTACTAATCAAAAGTACAAAATTGATTGAACAACGTCGTTGTTGTAACGAGTGACGCAAATTTTAGAGCACCCGACGAGCGACGCGTGCCCTATTTTCTGTGTTGCTACAGCATTGGACAGGTCGAGATGATAAAGGAGATGATTATTTACATTTTATTGAACCCAAAAGCATAGAATGGTTTAGGTTTATGTTCACGTTTGAGTTTAAGTTTGTTATTATTTAATTGATTTAATTTGTATTTAATAACGACTAACGAGGTACTTACTTAAAAAATGAATATTTACTATATTTATGGAGAAACAATTTTTTATTTAAACATATCTCTGTGTACGCGGACCGTTAGTAGAATGATATTAAGGTTACCGCTAAAAATACCTGTAAAAAAATAAAATCATAACCAAAAAGTACCGGTATTTTCGATACCGGTTTCAGTCCCTGCCACTCAGGCGCCGAACCGTGCCGTGTGGAACGGTTCTAACCTATCCATAGTTTCTGTCTATTATGCCATTCTTTGTAAGTTATGTATGTCGGCTTCAGCGTGCTTCGCTACGACAGATTTCGAAACTGCATATGACTCCCCTATTAACTCTGAAATCAAAAATGCATGGGTTAGAATGATCGACCGGCCAAACTGGTCTCCGAAAAAGAATTCATGTCTATGCAGCAAGCATTTTTAAAGGAAAATGTTTTGGGATTAGAGGACCAAGACGAATATTGAACAAATTTGCAATTCCAACGATATGTGTGTGTCATAAATAAAATAATTATTTTTTACATCGCGTACTAGGTAGTAGATTCCTATCAAATTATAAGGTCCACCACACACATACGGAATTTCAATCTGGAATTCCGAATCAGGATGATGATGTTGTATAGGTTTTGACTGCTGCGAAATTCCGAATGCAATTGTGGAGGGGGAAAATTCATACAAAATCGTAATCCTGATTCAGGATTCCGGATTGCGATTCCGTGTGTGTGTGGCGGACCTATGACACATTCTGTGTAATCTGTCTGATTATATCATCATCATCAATAGTAACTAATTTTTATTCTTGTTACAGATCAAGCTACCGCCAAGACGCATAGTGTCGTCCTATGTTTATAGAGATATTGTATACCATCGTCATTGTTACAACCGTCCGCGTCGTCGCCACAGAAGCTAGTCTAGTATCTAAATGTTCTAAATTACGTGATAAAATTAGAAAGAAACAGCAAACTATTCGAAACTTGAGGGCACAAAATAAACGTATAAAAAATAAAGTTATAACCTGAGAATCTTTGCTTGATCAAATGCAAAAACGTCCTGGGCTGAAAGATAGGTAGGAGAAAACGAGGATGTTGCGCAAGACATTTCTAACTTTGTACTCCTATGCACTGCATGATCACAACCCTGATCCCTACTTACCTCTTGATGTTAGCCCAACATTCCTGTGTAAACTGAACTTTCAACACTTAGAAAATATCAAAACTGCATCTGCTATTAGTTCGTCTACAAATTTTTTGTGGTGGTAAATCTAGTTTATAAGAACTAAGTACACTAGCTTATTGCGATGCTACTGGACTTTCTAATTCTTTTCAAGCTAAGGAAAAATATATTTTGTGTTCAACCTCTCTTAGTTTACCTGACGATATAGCTACTGCACCTTGTTTTATTTCCCTTAACGCTTTGCTTGATGAAAGTCCTCTTTTGTTCGGTCGAAATTTACCCATTCACGTTAAAGATGAGGCCACAACACTTCACATCTCCTACTGCTTTGACCGAAGAGATTTATGATTTGCTTGATCTACCACCTCGTCTCGAATATAATACAGATTTCTAGTTCGCTTACACTACTACTGGTGTTTAGGTCAGTGGTGGTCATAATAGCATAATAATATTATAGTAATATGGGGCGAATGTACAAGACGCTCACTCAAGGGCTACTGTTTAAAGGGCGAACATCCCTTTTTTTCTTTATATCTTCTTTCACAGATGTTTGGTAATAAAATTTTTATTGGGTACATAACATCCACATTCAGCCCTTGCTGTAAGCATGCCGTAAATAATAATAAACTGTAATTGAAACTTAGAAAATGCTCTCCTGTAAAATTCTTGAAATGGCGCTTTCGCCTTTTCTACGAAACACCGACGAAATGTCTTTATCTATGGCAGACTTTTAATCAAACCTTGAATAGTACAATAGTTTAGAAGATAATGTATACTAGCTGTTGCCCGAGACTTCAAACGCGTGGGCTTAGGACTTGATTATGTTTTTTTTGTGGCACTGACTTGTTTTTGTGACTTCTGAAAGAACACCCCCTACTCATCCCTCTATATGTTTTTTTTTGTGGCACTGACTTGTTTTTGTGACTTCTGAAAGAACACCCCCTACTCATACCTCTTTATGTTTATTTTGTGGCACTGACTTGTTTTTGTGACTTCTGAAAGAACACCCCCTACTCATCCCTCTTTATGTTTTTTTTTGTGGCACTGACTTGTTTTTGTGACTTCTGAAAGAACACCCCCTACTCATCCCTCTTTATGTTTTTTTTTGTGGCACAGACTTGTTTTTGTGACTTCTGAAAGAACACCCCGTACTCATCCCATACGCACCCCCTACGCACCCCTACTCATCCTCTACGCACCCCTACTCATCCTCTACGCACCCACTACTCACGCCCTACACATCCCCAACTCACACCCTACTCAGCCCTACGCACCCTCACGTACCACTACACACCCCTAATCACCCTTACTAACCTGAACTTCCTTTATGCACTCACCACTTACGCACCACCTACCTACTCCACCCCCTTCGTACCTCCTACAAAACCCTTACGCACCCCCTACGCTCCCCCTATGCACCCCCTACACTCCACCTATGCACCCCTACGCAACCCCTTCGCACCCTCTACACGCACTACGCACCCCCTATCTCCTCCCTACTCACCCCTACTCGCCCCTTCTACGTACCACTTTCGCACCCCCTACTCACCACTTACGCACCCCCTACTCATCACTTACGCAGCCCCTACTCACCACTTATGCACCCCCTACTCACCCCCTAACTCACCCCCTACTCACCCCTTACTCGTACTCTACTCATCCCCAATTAACGTCCCAAAAAACCATATAAACCACACCCATAATGATATTTAGACATTTCAACCCCAACGCATAATTCGATTCTGCTCTCGATTCTAAACAAACTACTTTCTAGTTTTGCGTTAATTCATTAGCACGTTGTATACGGCTAGGGCGAAGGCCAGTAGCATAAAATGAATCATGAAATTACTGTATTTCTAGCACACTGTATAACTACAAAGATTTTAATATCATCCTGTTCAATGCAGCAAAAGCTTTTGTCCATGTGTTACGTGTGATATTTTATTTATTTTTGGACTTTTAGAGATTTCTCGTTTGTGTTATTGAAAATGTATACGTGGAAACTGAATCTTAGGCATTTTATATCATAGAAAATTCTCCAGTTTTTGTTATATAATAATTTATTTCAATATGTAGGTATAAAATTCCGTCTTACACGAGTAGAACTAAAAACTTTGTAGCAAACTAAAGAGTAAAAAAACTGTAAATAATATTGCAATAAATAATCGTAAATTCTTGAATTTGTCAAAGTCTAGTCACAGACGATTTTGAGGTTCAACACGGACCTGAAAAAAAGACGGACGTAATGTCACATTAAAAAGAGGTGAAGCATGCAAGGTGCTACAATTTCGTTTGTTCTACAAAGCACCTACACTCACACAGACGCACCAGTTCTAGGCGCAGGTGCGACAATCCACCGCCATTTTGTCCCGCGCAACAGGGCGACAGCACGCACACTCATATAAATGGGTGCTTCACTTTTGATTAGACGAGATTCCGTCCGTCTTTTTTTCAGGTCCGTGAGGTTCAAGTTATATTTTTTAAAATGGTTGTTTTGTGGTTGGCAATGGCAAAAAAGTGCTTCTAAAATTATTTGAAATATGACGTGAAAGACAGTTACAGACTTTTCGGTAACAAAATTAGTGTATTACTAAAATTTAAATTAATATTATTCGCAAGTTCCTATACAAATTCTGTACAAATATTATGTTAAGTTATTATTATTAATGATTCATTAAACTGAATTTCTCTATAGGACTTAATATCGAAATCGCGAAAAAAGTTCCGTTTTATTTGACACCCTGGCTAGGTAAGTACTTGAGGACTTCTTAGTGTGTTTCTGAATGACCCAAATGAGCATCTATTTTTGGTGCAATCCAACATAGGAAAACGACAACAGTGAAAATACCAGTAATACCTAATTTATATAAAGTACTGAGTTTTCTACTTGTTCCTTTCTCTGTTCCTTCTGGATCCTCTTTATCTTTTCCTTTATTTCTTCCATCATGTGTAGAGTGTTCATCTGTAGAGAATGCTTTCAAAACCCAAGCAATCCTATGCGTTGTAGTTCCCTCGGTTATAGGACTGATTATGGTTGTAGTTGTAGATTTCCGAGATATATAAATGTCCGAGATTTTATTTTCCCTATTTGTAATTTTCGTTTGAGTTTTATTCGTTGGGTATTTCCCTGGTTTGGTTTTATGCGTTTTAGGCTCCGATGTTGGTGGAGACATGAAATAAACCTTAGACATATTAGATAGCGGTTCCATGAAGGTATATTGTTCCGTAGTTGTTGACTCTGAACGTTGCACTTTCACAGCTTTTTCCACATTTGCTTCAGAGGAGTCCAGATCTTTATGAAGAATCGTCGTAATTTTTGCATGACTATTATTGCCATTTGGCGCATCTATGTAACGGTTGTCACTTGATCCGTGAGTGTTATTATTTCTTGCTATGAAATAGCTGTTAGATTGATTTTGAAAACACATAAATATAAGCAGTGTTCCAATTATTTTGTTAATATTGGGCATTTGATAAATTTCATCGAAGATTTGCATCTTGTTTGCTAGTTTGGAATATGCTAGTTTGTGGAACAAGGAACATATGTTGTTGTGGAATATGCCAAAGCTGTCAAATTACTAGCTTACGTAGCTTATCTATGTGCCAAAGAATAGGCCAAAGAGTATTGTCAAAGACAAGGAATGTACTATGGTCAAAGAAAATTCAATACACTAACGTAACGCTTAACACTTTCGCTGCTAAGCTCAAAACAATGACACTCGCGCAGTGCTAACACTGTGGAATGCTATACAATTCTGACCCAACGTTTGAATCGTGCGCACTGCGGCCCATTTGTCGCTGACCTACGACGTAGGTCCTCAGCAGTTAGAGTGAGCGCAGACTTGAGACAAAACAGTTGTAAGACAGACTACCGCTTTACTAAAGCTATGAAGCTTGCAACAAAAAGTCTCAAAGACTAAACTGTCTACGAGACACCGCGACGAATCTGACTAACGACTGTCGGCTTCCCTTGGAAAAGTATGTGAGTGCGCACACCAACGACAAAACTGTCTAGCGACGTACCCCTTGTAACCCCTCTGTTCCCAAGCTGTTGCTTGGGGTTTTCCGGACACTGCCTAGTGCCTACATAGGTAGGAGAGAAGTCACAGAAAGTGGCAAGACGATGACGTCAGCAAATATTAGGACTGCAAGAACTATGGTTGTTTGCGGTACAATTGATGAGCCGCGGGTAGATGGCACGAGTGAAAAATTAAAATTTATATGAATAACTACGCTCGGCGACAAAAAATCGTCGACGATGTTCAAGACAGAGCGAAGTGGAAGAAACAGACTAGGAAAGCAGAACCCGCTACCCAGCGGGACAGCAGCTAGGAAGATGATGATGACGCTCGGCGACAAAAAATTGCACCTTTTGAAAATTCAACTTCAAACTACTATTAAACCTTTTCAAACCTACTTGGACAAGTACTTTGAGGCACAAACCAAATAAATAAATAAGGCTCACAGGCACATACATTGTAATGGTCCCAAGTAAGCACTATAGACTTTTTAATATGGAAACCATACAACAATGACAACGAGTTGCCGCATTTCAGAAGCTTTTGTTCTTAGTAGTATGGGAACAAACCTAATTTTGATTAAAATTAAAAATTAACGATTAAAATTTTAATCTAAAAAGTTGATTAATAATTAATTAATTTTAATCTTTTTCGGATCAATTAAAAATTAAATAATCTTAATCAAAACCTTAATTTAATCAAAGATTAACGATTAAAGTCTTAGTGCACTATAATAATGTCTACAGTTTTTATATAACCGCGGCGCTGGGGGGTGGGACGTTCAATGAAAAATGTTCGGGGGTTATAAGGTTAAGTTACGCGTCGTGACGTAGGCAAAACAGTTTTGTCTTGCTTGGTGTGCGCCGCGTTTGGAACAAAACTGTTTCGAAACAGTTTTGTCTGCGTGCGACGAATCTGTCTTACAACTGTTTTGTCTCTAGTCTGCGCTCGCTCTAAAAGTGTTAAAGTAGTGCTCATACCCCGGGTGACTGCGACGCGGGACGCGGGAAGCGAACATCATTTGTTGATGAAACACTTTTTTAACTATTGTTGTGGTAATGTCATTTTCGTTTTAACAAAAGAGTCTAACTAAATTGAACCTACGAATAAGAATAACTATAAACAAAAGCAACATAATTTTTGGCACCTCTTGAAAAATTTCATTTTGTATGAGTTTTGTTTGGTGGCAAGGTGTAGTTTTTAAAGAACAAAATTAGAACACGGTGTACTTTTTTTGGTGCCCCTTTTTGAGCTTGATTTACATTTCTGTACATTCTTATTCGTAGAATTGAACATCTAGAGTGCTTTGGTACTCTTTGGTAGTTTTTGGAAGTTTCTAGGACCTACCTAGTTCTTATGTTTTTGTTAGTTTTTATTGTTTTTGCTATTTTTTTAGTTTTTATTGTTTTTGCTACCAAAATCTATCAGAAATTACCAAAAACTACCACTAGAAACAAAAATTTCCAAAACAACTAAAATCTACCAAATCTGGGGGAAAAACTACCAAAAACGATGCAAGTAAGTATATCAAAAAGCAAGAAACACACGAAGCAATAAATGATTATTATTCTATGTATCTAACTATAGGCCTATCTCGCTCGCTACTGTGATAGCTAAGGTGCTGGACAGACTGCTTGACCAACAGCTGGAGAAGCACCTCCACCTGCATGACGCGCAGTTTGGCTTTACGCCTGGTTTGTCAACTGAGAGTGCTATCCTCTGTCTCAAGCAGACTGTACAGTACTACACAGCTCGAAAAACTCCTGTGTATGCTTGTTACTTAGATCTTTCAAAAGCCTTCGATTTAGTAAATTACGACAAGCTATGGCATAAGCTGCAAAGTGAGACACAACTCCCGAGAGAGATAGTGTCGATATTTAGGTTTTGGTACAGTCACCAGCAGAACAGTGTGAGATGGGAGGGAGTGCACTCGGATGTTTACAGGTTGGAGTGCGGTGTGAGACAGGGGGGGTTGACATCGCCTCGCCTATTCAACCTGTACATGAATCAGCTAATCGGCGAGCTCAGCAGCGCTAATGTCGGTTGCTCTATTGGTGGAGTGTCTATTAATAACATTAGCTACGCAGACGACATGGTCCTGCTGAGCCCGTCGGTTGGGGGGCTGCGGAAACTCCTTCGCATCTGTGAGTCATATGCTGGGGCCCATGGGCTCAGATACAACCCTAAGAAGAGTGAGTTCATGGTATTTAAAGCCGGTACCAAGAGCTACTCATCTGCATCACCTATCACTCTGTGTGGTGCGACACTGAACAGGGTAAGTCAGTTCAAGTATCTGGGCCACTGGGTCACAGATGACCTGTGTGACAACGATGACATCGAGAGGGAACGCAGGGCGTTGTCTGTACGCTGTAACATGTTGGCTCGTAGATTTGCACGCTGTACTACACGGGTAAAAGTTACTTTATTCAAAGCCTACAGCCAGTCGTTTTACACGTGCAGTCTATGGACCAACTACACTCAGCGAGCATACAGCGCCCTGCGTGTCCAGTACAACAATGCGCTCAGGATGCTGCTAGGGCTGCCGCGGTTTTGCAGCGCATCGACTATGTTCGCGCAGGCGCATATAGATGACTTCTACGCCATTATAAGAAAGCGGAGCGCCTCGCTGCTGAATCGCTTCCGGGGCAGTACTAATAGCGTCCTGAGCGTGTTGGCTGAGCGGTGGGACTCACCCATGGTACAGAGGTGGATGCAGCTGCATGCCAGCTCATCCCCCTTTGTTCAATAATGTAATATAATGTATGTAATGTAATGTAATGTATATTGTAATTGTAATTTTATTTTAATTTTATTTTATTTAATGAATTTATTTGTGTACTAATATAGTTATAAGACAATTGTTACTAACACAATATGGATGAGTAATCTGAAATAAAAATAATTTTTTTATTATTATTATGAAAGTACCAAAAACTACCAACAAGAACCAAAATGTACTGTAAAATTTGTGTTTTATTTTGTTACGAGAGCGTAACATTGTACATACACGTCTGACTACTTGACGCGCGCGTCCCGCTCCGCTGACGCTACCTTCCCGCGTCGTGGTCGCGTCGGTTTGGGCGATTAGGCGGTACGCCATAAAATTACATGGGCAGCGACGCCAGCACCGCCGCGCGACAGACGCTCCCGCTTCGCGAGTCGTGCAGGTCTAAGCACTCGTTAAGGCTACTCCTCCCATCTGCAAGGCTCTCTTTCTTACAAGCAAACTTTTGCAATTAGCCATCCCGCTTCAATTGTGCGGCTCCGGTCAGAATTTTCCGTTTTCTTTGAAAACCTGTATGATTTTTTATGAATTTTCAAAAAATAAGAAAACCACATCATTTTATATTGTATTGTGAAGAAATTGTAAATTTTCATATTCTTCTGATCAACAATGTAAGAGTAAAACGGTTACAACTGGAAAAAAAGAGGTGACTTTCGAGTCGTTTTTCTTCAGTTTTATTAATTAAAATAGATTTCGAGAAAAACCACATCACTTCTCATATCCTGTAGATTGTTCAGTTTTGTTTTCTGCTTAAAAAGTACAATAGTTAATGTATAAAATGGTTACAAAGTTACTCAAAACTGGGCGGACGCCCCTTAAGGCCGGTCCACATGCGCGCGCGAACGCGTGCAAATCATGCGCGAACGCGAGAATGCGTGAATGTGGAGCCGATTCGCATATTTTTCGCGGGTTCGCGCCTTGTTATGTTAACCAATTTTTGACGGTTTTTGGCCCGAGTCAAAGAGCCTGCGAACGCACGAAAGCTGCGTTGACACAACCGTGAACACTGTGAATGTGGAGCCAATCGCACTTCGCGCCGCGAATCACGCGCGAATGTGGTGGCCTTCCAGTACTCTAAACAAGCCCGCTTCGTTAAAAAAAAGATTAAAGATTAAAAACGTAGTGTAAGGTATATTATGAGAGGCAACCAAGAAGCTTGAGGTAATTCAAGCTTCTTTGGCAAAATGCTTGCAAAATGCCATCGGTAGTGGCATGTATAGCGATAGCGTTTTCTCTTCGGTGGCATTGGCATGCCATGTCTATGTTCTCTTAGAACAACAGTTCTGAATCACTCTGAATTTAAAAACAACACAATCTAGGAGACGCTTCATATAGGTCGACCTTGTCCACAGAAAGAAATGGGGTGTATTAATACAAAAATTTGAAAGTAACAACTTATTTATTTCACTTCGGCACCACCTCGGTTTCGATCTCCCAACAAACAATGACTCCGTTTCTGTTGTAGGCTTCTACTCTCCACAAAAGACGTCCGTACTCCCTTTTAGACAACAACACCATGTGTTCCACCTTATCGTAATCCAAATTATCATATACGTAGACACCCTGAAAGTATTTTGAATAGGTAAATGATTTGACTGAAAACAAAAAAAAAATGATAGTAAAAAAGAAAATGTATTTTTTTTGTGCCTGTCCGACTGTTTTGTTAAACCTTAGGTGCTGTTTATACAGAAGAGACGCGTGGTGGTGGCGGATAGTCAAAGTAACATAATATTCAACCTTATACGTCGCCTGGTGGCGCGGCGCGGGCGCAATTTTTGTCGTAGCGTTACGTCCGCGCCACGTCACTTCTGTTTAAACAGCACCTTAGATGTCTAATGTGTATGTATAACGAATAATAATAAAACTCAGTCGTGTGTGTGCTAGGCTTGCGCTAAGAATCCCGGAGAAAACATTTTTTTTTTGTATTATTGTATGGTGATACGGAACACTCCGTGCGCGACTCCGACTCGCACTTGGTCAGTCTTTTTCGAATAGAATAAAATAGAATAGAATTCTTTATTTGCCTTATTGTACATAAAGATTATAGCTATATAGTTTATTTATACAATAAAATACATGGCATGTTGTGTGTACAAAATGGGCAAAAGGGTTTGTGCTCAGTACGTCACGTCACAACCAGGGCCTCAATTGCGCAATTTTATACGGTTTTGGTTTGGTTTTGGTTTAGTTTTGGTTTAGATTTGGTTTAGCTGAAGTAAAAAAGCTATCGCGATATTTTTTTCTGAACGGTTAAATCGCACACTACAGAAAATTCGATCGAACGGACATCAAACGTTACGCCAACGTATCTTCCGAAATAAAGCTAAATCGTTACCGTTAATATAATTTGCGCGATACGAATTTAACGTTTTTGGTTGTGGTTTTGTTTTGGTAGTATCGTTCAAACTTAGGGCGATTGAGTCCCTGGACTAATTGAATTCCTGGTACTATTTCTCAAATTACGTGTGCTCTGCTTAAAAAAAATCCTCAATCTTAGTAAGTAAGTATGGGAAATAGGCTAACATAAAAATGTTAGCGTATAGTTATGGAACTCATGTCGATAATGTTTCTCATTATCTCTAGAATAATCTAGAGATTATGAGCTTATATTATACCACTATAAAGTGGTAATATAAGCTATACCTCATCTAAACGGAGTATCGCGTAATCGCAGTTGGCGCACATCTTGTCTTGGTAAGATATGTTGGCTTTTTATTTTTATTTTCGTATTAACATCTCTATTTTCCTATACACGCATTGCTTTACATGTGCCGCGTTAATAGGAAAAAGTAATCTTAACAAAAAAAGTCAAAACGGTGCATTAATATTTATTTCATAATTCCGTTTGCATTTTTACCTACTATTTCGTCCAAAATTTTTCAAAATTCAAAATTTTTTATTCAATATAATATCATATTTAGATAGCTTTTTGACGTCATTTTTTGACTCTACCACCGCGTCGGAAGGTGTTCCGTTGAGAGAAGATGCGGCCAGAAACTCTACAACACACATCTTTTAAACAAAACAAAATGTAAAAAGTACAATTAAAATACAATATTGCATTACATAGTGTAAAATTGTCAAGACCAGACATTTTGGTCATTCAAATAATCATCGAGTTTATAGTAACCTTTTTTACAGAGGACTTGTTTAACATGGGACTTAAACTTTTTGTCTGGTAAGTTTAGAATATCCTCTGGTATCTTATTATAAAAGCGTATAGAGATTATGAGATTATAAAATTAAATTATGTTTTTAAAGTGTAACAATACCATCAATAAACTTAACCGTTTGTAGGTTGTGAGCCTACTTACAATAAATTGACACCTTTCAGTTTGTTAAACAAATAATATTGAGGAGACTGATATTTTTTTTAACAATGTGTGTAGAAACGAGCAGTATTTTAATATTCAGACGAAGAACTTAAAACAACTTATATTTGATAAGATAAGGGGTAAGGTGTAAGAAAGGGGTGTGCGTTGAAATGATTATGGAGGATGACCACATATTGCGCCGACCCCAAGTAATGGGATATGGTCAGGGAGATGATGATGATGTTGATGAAGGGGTAATGTGGTGCTTTTTAGGGACCGAGAAACAGAATTGCATACAAGCGTTTTGTCCCACCCATATTAATACAGGGTGTTAGGGTATTATTGATTATTTGTGGTTGGGCTATTGCAAAGCAAGGGTCGTTGTAACACGGAGACCAGCGCTGGTCTTTAACTTATGGTATTTTCTTTTCATTCTCGGGAATGCAGGTTTCCTCACGATGTTTTTCCTTCACCGCCGAGCTAGTAAATGATAAATACAACCGTACATAAATTCCGAAGAACTTAGTGGTACAGGCGAGGAATCGAACCGCGGCCTCAGTATTGAGGCGCTTGCTCTCTTCCGTATGGGCTATCATCGCTCAGGGTGTTAGGGTAAACAGTTGCATTACTTTAAGGGGTGATTGTACCCATGATAGCGATCAACTTTCCCAAAGAAACCTATAAGAAATTCGCAATTTTGTTTTTCGACATTTCATACAAACGTTCGATCTGCTGATGATTTAGTATGGGAACACAACTTTTTTTTTTACGAATTTACTATAGGTTTCTTTGGGAAAGTTATTCAGTATCATGAGTACAATCATTCCTTAGAGTATTACAACTGTTTACCCTAAAACCCTGTATATTGTTGATAATGGCAGTAAAATAAAAAAGGAAATATTTGCATACCGGTGGAATAGAGCATTCCTTGTTGAAGTTCAACCCGAACAACGGCATTATATTCCTGAAGAAAACCCCATTGCAGCTGACTTTGTTGTAAAAATACCTTAGCCGCCATTTACCTCCCTCCATGTAGTAACCCTTGAAGTCAATCTGAGAAAACACAGTCCTTGTACCGTTCAGTGACGCCATAATCACAATATTAAAGATTTTTCAATTGCTAAAACTTGCACTGTACCCTAAGTTGGGGTAAATGTAATACAATAAAAAAAGAATGGTCACAATTCGATTAATAGTTTCGGGGAAATGCGTGGACAAACATACATACCAACATACATACACCTATGAAATTTTGTATATTTGTTTGGAATCCCTAATAGATTATCATATATGAATATTTTGCAATTCCAATAATTTTACATACAATACGTATCGAATTTGATAACCTCCTTCTTTTTTAAGTCCGTAAAAAAAGTAGTAATTAAGAGGAAAGGCGGTCTTCTATTGCAGAGCTAGCAGTGTGAATGTTTTTTTCTATCTCGAGATATAATTATGCGGTACCTACCTGAAAATAAATCCATTTCCCCGTCATAGTAGCGTTCCCTCTTATGAGCCTAGATCCCTTGGTAGTGTTATAGATTTCTAAGTAGAAAAACCCTGGGGGATTGATCATGATCGGTCTTGATGGATGTGGGCAGTTCTCAGATCGTAACAATATAGCCCGATATGGGCCCTGAAATTAATCAATAACATTTTATAGTTTATTTTATTTGGTCATCATCATCAGCCTATACTTTAAGCGTCCCACTGCAGGGAAACAGACTTTATGGACCGTTTATACGATGATAATTTCTAGGCGCCAATTCTGCGGCGCCTAAAATTAGCACCGTGTAAACACTTTAAGGCACGACAATTTTAAGGCACGGCGTAAAATTGTCGCAGAATTGGCGATGGCGGCGCAAAATTGTCATCGTATAAACCATCCACTAAGGCACGGCGTAAAATTGTCGTGCTAAAAGTGTTTATACGGTGCTAATTTTAGGCGCCGCAGAACTGGCGGCGCAAAATTGTCATCGTCGAAACCTACCATTATACAGGGATACAACGCTAACTTAGGACGGACGGACGATAGTAATGGGGTCCCATATACACGACGATAATAATGGGGTGTACATTTAAATTTAATGTGTTACTTATTATACTTATAGGGGTGCGTCAGATCATCAAACTGATCAAGTTTTATTACGGGACCAACTTCGAAATCGCGTAAAAAATCAGCTATTCCATAGAAAACTCAACCAAAGTGTATGAAACGCCCATACATCCTCCCTGAGAGTAGGTCTGTGCCCTACAATGGGACGTATACCCACAAGGTTACAAGGTGTTACAAAAATACAAATAAACACAAGAAGAAGTAGAAGAAGAAGGGGAGGGGGGGGGGGGGGGTGGTTTAAACCATCAAACTACAACTTTTACTATGTGACCAATATCGAGATCGCGAAAAAAAATCTGATGTTTCATAAGCTAAATGTGGGACAGCAGATTTATTTCTTTCGCGATTTCGATGTTTGTCCCATAGTGAAAGTTGTTCAGTTTGATGGTCTTAACAACCCCCTTCTTCTTCTTATCGTGTGGATAGTATAACTAGATGGACTAACCCGTGTGGGCGGAGCCCTGCAGGGCCCTGGTGTCAGAGTTTTTTCAGACCGCCTACTGTCTCTGGCTGTACTCTTAAATATTCCGTGCTCTGACGTTGTTTTTATGTACGTAACGACTACTACCACCAGAGATAGTAGCCGAAACCAACGGCTTAACTTGCCATCCGAAGGACGGAATCGTCTTTCTTTTCAGACAATCAGGTTATTCAGCCTGCAATGTCATAACCAACTGTGGAAAACGCACACAAGTGACCCACGACCGACCTCCGTTTCGAGAGCCCAATGCTCTTAACCATTAGACCATGGAGGCAGTATATCCTTTTAAATGTTTATTTTTACTTTTGTAACACCCTGTACACGCTGTGATGATGATGATGATATGCGACGCTGGAAATACTGGAATGAATGCTCAAAAAATATATGAAAATATTCTTAAAGTCGACATGTGCATCTTGCCTATCCTAACTTACGGTGCTCAGACTTGGTCTTTGGCCGAACATCAGAAATCCAATCTCAAGGTTTGCCAACGAGCCCTAATGTTGGGCAAAGTTGGGCAATTTGGGTCTAAGTTAGGCCAACGTTGGGCAAGTTGGGGCAAATTGGAGCAAAGTTGTGGCAAAGTTGGGGCATGTTGGGGCAAAGTTGGGGCAGTTGGGGCAAAGTTAAGCAAAGCTAGGCCATGATGTAAAAAAGTGGCATCATGTTTTGTAGGCATTTAACCGGCACCGGCATTATACTTTGTAGACATTAAACAACATAGGCATTTTGCTTCATAGACATTAAAACTTTATAGACATTAAAACTTCATAGGCATCCTGAGTTTTAGACATTGACTGTAGGCATTTTGCTTCATAGGCATGGTGCATTTTAGGTACTTCGCTCAAAAGGGCCCGGAGCGTAGCATTTTAGGTGTAAAATTAACCGATCGGGTACGAAACACAGACACAGTATAAGACAGTAATCTATCTTCATACGATGGTACCAAGCGCGGCTTGTATGTGTGCTCGCCTGTACGTACGCCTCGTAGCACGCACACACTGGAAATATGTCAGACTGACAAGAATGCGCCAGACGGGGCTACGCAGAGATATTGCCAGTGTGTGCGTGCTACGAGGCGTATGCCGCGATGGCACCATTGTATGAAGATAGATTACTGTCTTATACTGTGACACAGATCTGCGCTTCAAAACTGGTATAGCTGACGTAGGCTTTAAAACAGCTCGGCTGAAGTGGGGCTGCGCGGGACATATCTGCCGCATGCATCCGGAGAGGTGGACCAAGATGGCCACAGAATGGGTTCCACAAGATGGTTGCCGACGTCGTGGGAGGCCAAGGAGAAGATAGAGCGATAATAATAAATATTTTGGACAATGTCACACAAATTAACTCGTCCGTCACATTTAAAGTACCAGAATCTAGCCTGGACTTGTATTATTATGACTAGACAACGGTATACAATACTTATATACTTACAGGGTAAAATTGAAATCATTGGCATCCTTTTAAACTAAGAGTCTACCCATCAAACTGAACAACTTTTACTATGGGAGCAAACCGATCGGAGCAAAAACAAAATCGGCTGTTGCATACATTTATTTTGAGTCGAGTAGGCAGCGGCAGCGGGTGCAGTTTAGTATGGAACAGCTGATTATGTTTTTGCTCCTATCGGTTTGCTCCCATAGGAAAAGTTGTTCAATTTGATGGGTAGACTCTTAGTTTAAAAGGATGCTAATGACATCAGTTTCACCCTGTAGATACAAACATCCATGAATCGGGTACAAATATTCATACAGTCATCATACAAATATTTGTCCCTTACGGGATTCGAACCCGCGACCCTCGGCACAGCAGGCAGGTTCACTACCGACTGTACTACCGGGCCGTCACCATGACTCGAATACCTTCCCGGAGGATTGGCTAGAGGTTGCATTGCATAGGGAGGAGAAGAGGCCTTTGCCCAGCAGTGGGACACAAAACAGGCTAAATTAAAAAAAATAAAAAGTTCTTACAGACTTTCCCTGTAGAGGTTGTCCACGAGGTTCTGTCTCGTTTTTGTTATTCTTATATTGATTCTCACATACGACAACAGTAAGAATTGCATAAAAATATATTATTATTGACAAATAACTATGACCTTTCATTTTACGAGAGAGTTTAAACGATAACTAACGACAGGTATAACATAATAGTTACTAATGCTTGTTATTATAGGTAGGTAGTTATTAAAAATACATCAATTTGATATCAAGTCAATTGGCTTGTGTTTCTAGGGTTCCGTACGGCCAAAAGAAAAAACTAAACCCTTATTGGATCAATTTGTTATTTGTGTCAAAAAGGCCAAGGCAATTTCAGGTTTGCTTCCTTCCATAGTAAAAGTTGTTCAGTTTGATGGTCTGAACCACCCCGAAAGTTTCGGAACGGTAAAAAAAAACATTCTGTGTAGGCTGTGATGATGATGATGATGATACTCGAACTATAATTTATTGTTATCCTCATTCTTATTCTGTACAAAAATGCTTTTTAGGTTTTTTATTTATTTAATGTTATTTTATAACACTTTACCTATAAGTAGTTCACACGGAAATATACATGAAAACCACATAATAGACAATTACAAAAGGCGCTATCTCTAAAGAGAAATAAAAAAAATATGATGAAATATTTCATGAAATAATTGCTCTAAGCCAAGTTCTCAAATTAAAATATGTAACAAGATTAGTACTGAGTGAAAAAAAAAATGTTTTTTTTTTTATTTAATTGGAGAATTTTTTTTTCTCACCTTATTCTATGGACCTTTCCATAGCAAATAGGTTATTTCATTTTTTTTGTTTTTACTTCGGTTTATTGCGAAAATGTAGTACTTTATACCTTTATCTTAAATACACTGCTTGTGAACTAGGCCGTAAAATATGAAAAATGATATAAAAAGGAGAAGTTATGGGACAAATGGTGGGTAATAGTCGAGAACAGGTAAAATGGTCAAGGCGAGAGTGAATAGGCATCTTTCTAGGTAAGCATGCTACATCTTCGGCCTCAACATCACTCAACATCAAGTGAGATTGGGGTCAAATGCTTACCTATCACACATAAAAAAAAAAAAAAAAAAAAGGCTCTTAGATGCAGGCCGGCTGATAAAGTACAGAAATGCTACGGAATAAAATTGTTTGCTTTGTTTATGTTAATACATACATACAGGGTCCCTCGTAATATGCTGACACTTTTATAATGGGATGATCAGACCGTCAAACTGAACAACTTTGTCTATGACACCAACATCGAAATCGCGAAAAAAAATCTGCTGTTCCATACTAAACTGCAAACCTACTTGAGCCAAACATATGGGACTGCAGATATTTTTTTCGCGATTTCGATGTTGGTCCCATTGAGAAAGTTGTTCATTATGACTGTCTGACCATGCCCTTAAAAAAGTGTCAGCATATTAAGAAGGACCCTGTATGCTCGCGGCTATACTGGGTGTATGGAAAAGTATAATTAACCTTTATACCACATTACTACATACATGGTGTCCGGTACGTAATGGAATAGAATACATAAACCTGTACCTGCTGATAGAGTACCTCAAACCCGTTCAGAAAATAAACTTCCATGTCCAGTAAAAGTGCCACGGTTTTCGAGATATTTTGACTTTTTTTCTGGAATTTCGGTCCTTTGTCACTCTTTTGTCTGTCATGGCCACAAAAGCAGAGATTATTGCAGTCGGATTTTTGCATAACATTGTCTAAGAGTGCACTATCAGATATGTATGAGAAAGTTAGTATAGCTAGGGGTTTTCTATTAAAAAATAATCTTAAAGTCAACATTAAACTTTTCTGCACTCATTGTCATTCTGGATTTCTTTCTTCTAAGCTACACAGCCTACCTATTTTCGTTTCTTGATTCCTCTACCCTAAGGTTGTCTGGAAGAAATCGCTTTTTAGCGATAAGACCGCCTTATTTGTACCTACTTGTAATTCTTTGTCTTTATTCAAATGTATGTTTTGTTTTGGTGTGCAATAAAGTATAATTGAATTGAATTGAACTTTTCCTGGAATTTTCACCCAAGTGTGGTCTAAAAAAATCATTGAAACCAAGATTGCCAAGTTTCTCAAAAGTTGCCTATTTAATGAAGATTTCAAAATGGTACAATCATTAACTTAGAATACTATGGACTCAGGGTCTAGTACAAAATTTTCGATAAAAGTGTCCGGAACTAGCCTATTCAGGGTATAAGGAAAAGTATCACTAACATTTAAACCAAATATCTACCCCTCAAACTGAACAACTTTTACTATGGGAGCAAATCAGTCAGATAAAAAAAAAACAGCTTTCCCATACTAACCTGCATTATCTACTCTATTCATACGTATGGGACGCAGCAATTTCTTTTTTATCCTGACAGGTTTCCTCCCATAGTAAAAGTTGTTCAGTTTGATGGGTAGAGTATGTGGTTTAAAGGTTAATGATACTACACTTACACCCTGTATAAAATGTGGATACATATCACATCATACTTACAACCCAGGCGAATTAACTTGATACCTGGCTCGAACGACGTTGGTGTGAACAATAACAAATAACAGCAAAAGAATAATTCGAAAATTCTAAAGCGAGGCCAGTAGAGATGGCATCTCAGTTACCGTTGCACGTGTCCCTGCGCTTCATACGAATTGGAAGCTAAATCACTTTGTTTCGTTTCTCGGTCAATTTCCCTTTAAGTATACAACGTGTTAATAAATTAGCGCAAAACCTCATACACCCCAACTGATTTATAACAAAATAATTAGATTGAAACAATAATTTCATTATTTTGATACTTAAAATTTAAAGTTATTCACATTTTAAGTTTTGAGGCAAAAATGATTTGTTATCATTTCAGCACTGAAAGAAAGCGCTAACGTCCTCATGGATACATTTTAATAATCTTGTTTTGGTAGTAAGTAGGGTGAGTATGCCCGAGCGGTGGGTTGACATCGAGTTCAGAAATATTTAAATTTTGCAATCAAATTATTTAATATATTTAGAAAAAAATTACCTATGTTAAAACCATGATAATTCGATTCTGCTCTCGATTCTAAACAAACTATTTTCTAGTTTTGCGTTAATTCATTAACACGTTGTATATGTCTCTTTAGTAAAGATGCACCATCTCATTTTATAAGTGGACTGAAGTGGCTATCTGGTATAGAAAGCCAGTATTTTTACTACTTACCATTCGTTAGGGCAATGCTTAAGAGCTCTAGATAGCTGAAAGTAAATCTACAATGCTCCACCGACCCAAAGTCAGGCCCGGACTGGGTGTGATTTAGCGCCCCTTCTACAATTCTTTAAATTTGATTTTTTGTTTTTGCAAGTCTGTTTGTATATTATTAGGGTCCTTCTTAGGGTCGATTGACACAAGAAGAGCATCGAAGAATATTTGCTCGCAGCGGCAATCTTATCACTAGTGAATTTAATTTAATTTATCTTTATTGGTTATCAAACATCAAACTTAATTTCTAATATAACAACATGTAAATTATACACCGCCAATTACATAATAACTCACAAGGGGACAAAACTAAAAAAAAAAGGTAAAGGAGTAAAGGGTAAATTTATTTGCACGTCGTCGACGCGATTTTTTTCGATATATCATTTGAGAGCCAATTTGAGACTAGAAATAGGTATACAAAAATATAATAAAAACCATGTCATCTACAGCCCCAAATTTAAAATTTAACATCTATCTCGTTCTAAAAAAAACATGATGCTAAAAATTGTGTTTCTCATTCTTAAGGTTCTTAACATTAATACACACTTGAGTAAATATTTTATAGTAATATTTTATAATATTTATGTAAGTAAAAACAAATATTTACTCCGTGTTTGAAGTGTGTACAGAAAAACAGCGTGTGTGTACAGCTTTGAAAAATACATTAATATTTTCTAATGAATAAATCATTTTTAAAATTTCAATGGCTATTTTATTGCTCAAATGTAATTTTATTGTTAAACCTAATTAAAATGAGTACTGTCAGTATTAAGTTACATGCTTTCCGGGAGATACAATTTTGATTTCTATGTTGCGTAACAAAATTTTTATAGTTATTTTCATATACCTAGTATTTTTTGTCACTAAATGGTGCTAGTGGTTTTAAAGTCCCATGGTTAATTAATTCCCACCCCTCCTAACAAACCTCGTAAATTGACGGGGATAAAAGCCGGGCCCCTGCAACCGGCCCTGTAAACAATAACTCACTGCTGGCTATTCAACAAGAACCCTGGCTTACTGGACTGCAAAACGCGAGAGCAAAGTCCAAGTACGAGCAAGAGATGTAAGGGAATAAATGAAGTGCCTAGATACCAGCGTATAATTTTTAAAAAGTTTGTTCCGAGAGTGCAAATGCGCGCTGCATACAAACGAAGACTGGTGATATTTTCAATACTATCCAATTAAAGTAAGTAAATGAAATTTTTCAGAAACAATCTAGAAACTAATCTATATTATGTTTGTATGAAGTTTTAATGCTAGGATTCATTTAATATTTGTATGGAAATCTTTGAGGCGGAACTTTAATAATATAGCCTATGTCACTCTCACGATTTTTACAAATCTAACGACACCTCATACGTCAAAATCCATCAAGCCGTTTAGGCCGTGCCAAAGAAATATACATACATACATACGCTCGAAAAACATAACCCTTCTTCTGGCTTAGTCGGGTAAAAATGTACATTTTATCGAAAACCTTACCAGTTATGTAGGCGAAACGGGATTGGGCAATATCTTTTGGTGCGAATTCTTTATGATTTTTGAATTTGATTTCCTTGGATTAGAAGGCACCAAAGTGATAAATAATGAAGGACAAGCCAGTCAAAAATAGGTCATCATCATAGGCCTTTATATCGGTTGCAGATAGCTTAACCTACCTACCTGCACCTACTAAAATGACGTAGTTTAGTAGAGGTGAGGCGGTTCTGAAAGAGTAAGGTCGTTCGGTCAAGGAAATCTCTTCTCCCTTAATCACATCAGAGGGGATCATCTCGAACACCTTTCCGCTACACCCTTAGTGACCGGTAGCTGTATTGAATAGTTTCCGGGTAATTCAAGTCCAGAACCCTTCAAATAATAGCAATATAGGGTTTCCGTTCTAACCCTTTTGCATCCGGTACCCTACTAATAAGTATACAGGGATTTTTAGATTTTTATTTGATTTCTCCGACTCTGCTTGTGCTACAGCGTTCGTTATAATTTTCATTGAAAGTGCTTAAGGGGATCTAAATTATAAAATAGTTTCAGATTTTTTACTCCAGTATTTTAGAAGTTAGAGGGGTACGATTTCGTTTATAAGGCAGACGCGCGCTACGACCGAATACTGCGTCTTCCTCGTTTTGTTTCATCTATGAGTTGTTCCCATACGAGAGAATTGGATGTAAAACATACGTTAAGTGTACTGTACTAAGTTATGTGCAAGTAAATGTAGACTTTATTGAGACGAGAACAGGACATGGATTGCTGAAAATGTGTCTGTATTTTTCCGGTTGATATAAAGGTTACTGAATGTGGCTAGAGTTAATTATTTGAAATATTTACTGAAATCAATGAGAGTAATAGATACTATGATACTCATGATAGTCCGAGATCCGACCGTAAAATTATCCACCTATTTCATAGGCGATATGTGATTCTAGAGTATATTTACACAGGGGTTAATTCAAAGTCTCCTTCTGATGGCACCTCATTCACTTCCCTAACAGACACGTGGAAAAAGTTATACCAAAAATTTTAATGGAAAAGGTACTTGCGGCAAGATTTCTCTAGGCAACCCTACGTTGTTGAATTAACCCCTGTGTAAACATACACTAGAATCATATTTCATTCGCCTATTAGGTGCATAATTTTACGGTCGGATCTCGGACTATGACGATTAACACTAACAATAGAATATAAGGATAACCTATAGGTAACCTATTATAAAGGGTGTAACATACCTCCCTAGTAACCTTAAGGGGGTGCTTCAGACAATGAAACTAAACATAAAAACAACTTTCCCTAAGAAACATGGATCGAAGAACTGGAAATAGAGCAAGAATAAATAAACTCAGTCAAGTGCGAGTCGGGCTACTCGCTTACCGAGAGTTCATACCACACCACCACAGAACACAACATTATTAATTTAGAAAAAAATTTTTTTTTGTCCGGGACCTTTAGCGCGAGACCGACTCACACTTGGCCGGTTTTAGTATTTGTTGTTATTTTGTAGAGTTTGTTTTATAATCACACTAAGTTTGACGCTTGTGTGTACTACCGTTTTTACGATAGAGCGTGAAGAAAAAACGTTGATAAAAACTAGTTTCTTGTTGAGAACCCCCTTAATTTTTGCCTTTTTGACATTTTTATTATTTTTTAACAAATCCGCCGTAATAACGCATAATCTGAGAAAATTTCAACTATCTAGCAATTACGGTTCAAAAGTTACAGCCCTAAATAGGTAACAGACGGACAGACGGACAACGTAGTCTTTTTTCACCCTTTGGGTACGGAACCCTAAAAACGTTGAAAAAACTAGTTTCTTGTTGAGGACCCCACTTAATTTTTAACTTTTTTTAATTTTTATTATTTATTAGCAAATTCGCTATATACGCATATTCTGTGAAAATGTCAACTGTTAGTTACAGCCCTAACCTAAATAGGTAGGACGGACGGACGGACAACGTAAGCTTAGCTTAGTAATAGCACAGTATAAGAAAGAGTATCTATTACTAGATACAGTACGGACACTCCCTTCCTCCCACCAACTTTTTAACTCACCCCCTCTATCGCCCTCTGGTTACCGCGCACTGGTTACTCGTTACCCAAGAAGAAGACATAGGGTAGTACTTTCGATCAAGCGTTATGCGATCAATGGTTCTTTCGATCGGCGTTAATAAAGTCAGTAGTTCTTTCGACCAAGCGTTAATCGACCAGTAGTAGTTCGATGTCCCGTACTGCAATCTTGGTAAGGTTCGATTTCTTTGGTTTCGCATGTGTTGACGTCATCTTGTCAATTTCAATTTTTTGTATGCAGTGTCCGGGCTGTGGTAATAGGCTCCGGTTTTCACCCTTTGGGTACGAAACGGAAGAAAGGATTTTTCCAAAATCCACCCCTAAAGGTGGATGTGAAATGGTGTATACAGGGTGTAAGTGAGAGACTAGCAATTACTGAAACGGTGAATTCAGACCATCAAACTGAAGAACATTCACTATGGAGCCTACCTCAGGAGCAGTCCTGGGTTTGTCAATAGGCCGTATAGGCCGCGGCCTAGGGGCGGCAGCGTCCTAGGGGCGGTAGATTTCAGAGGACGCTCACTCGATTTCAGAGGATAAAAGTCAAACAAGTTCACTGGTTTTCTCATGGTTTTTTAATACTAATACGTTAAATCCTTATAGAAACTCACTCAAAGTCTTTATTGTCTCAAGAAAAAATGAATTCTTTAGCTCTTCTCTACATAGAAGCAGAGATAATTAACACCATAAAGCATAAACTATTATGCTGTAAATTTTTTAAATTCTTGTTTCTTTTTTTCGCTGCTCTTTCTTGATGACTATTATTCGTTTATTTTAGTCCGATTGTAGTGCCTTCCTTACGAAAAAATTTAAATTATTATTTTAGAAAGGTACATGGGGCGGCGGAAATAAAGTGGCCTACACTCATAAAAAATATAAATCCGGCACTGCTCAGGAGACGCGATAAAAAATCAGCTGTCCCATACAAAACTGCTGAACCGCTACCCGACTAAAATGTGGAATGCTGATTTTTTCGCGTTTCCTTAGGTAGGCTCCATAGTGAAAGTTGTTCAGTTTGATGGTCTGAGCTGGGCTGCCGATTCCGAGGTATTACCTCGATTTTCGGGGAATGAGGGGTGCGTGCGGGGAGAGCGCGGGGAATGATTCAAATCGGGGAATTTCGGGGAATCGCCTATTTGTAATAAATGTCGAACAAAGGATGTCGAATGAAAAGGAATTGCTGAAATTAGAACCGAATCGGATCGACTAGCCTTAGTCCGAAAGTGTGGGAGAAATATAAATAATAAATAAAAATCATTGTATTCTAAATATTTAAATTACGAAAGGTCCCGCCTTTAGCGCGAGACCGACTCACACTTGGCCGGTTTTAGTATTTGTTGTTATTTTGTAGAGTTTGTTTTATAATCACACTAAGTTTGACGCTTGTGTGTACTACCGTTTTTACGATAGAGCGTGAAGAAAAAACGTTGATAAAAACTAGTTTCTTGTTGAGAACCCCCTTAATTTTTGCCTTTTTGACATTTTTATTATTTTTTAACAAATCCGCCGTAATAACGCATAATCTGAGAAAATTTCAACTATCTAGCAATTACGGTTCAAAAGTTACAGCCCTAAATAGGTAACAGACGGACAGACGGACAACGTAGTCTTTTTTCACCCTTTGGGTACGGAACCCTAAAAACGTTGAAAAAACTAGTTTCTTGTTGAGGACCCCACTTAATTTTTAACTTTTTTTAATTTTTATTATTTATTAGCAAATTCGCTATATACGCATATTCTGTGAAAATGTCAACTGTTAGTTACAGCCCTAACCTAAATAGGTAGGACGGACGGACGGACAACGTAAGCTTAGCTTAGTAATAGCACAGTATAAGAAAGAGTATCTATTACTAGATACAGTACGGACACTCCCTTCCTCCCACCAACTTTTTAACTCACCCCCTCTATCGCCCTCTGGTTACCGCGCACTGGTTACTCGTTACCCAAGAAGAAGACATAGGGTAGTACTTACGATCAAGCGTTATGCGATCAATGGTTCTTTCGATCGGCGTTAATAAAGTCAGTAGTTCTTTCGACCAAGCGTTAATCGACCAGTAGTAGTTCGATGTCCCGTACTGCAATCTTGGTAAGGTTCGATTTCTTTGGTTTCGCATGTGTTGACGTCATCTTGTCAATTTCAATTTTTTGTATGCAGTGTCCGGGCTGTGGTAATAGGCTCCGGTTTTCACCCTTTGGGTACGAAACGGAAGAAAGGATTTTTCCAAAATCCACCCCTAAAGGTGGATGTGAAATGGTGTATACAGGGTGTAAGTGAGAGACTAGCAATTACTGAAACGGTGAATTCAGACCATCAAACTGAAGAACATTCACTATGGAGCCTACCTCAGGAGCAGTCCTGGGTTTGTCAATAGGCCGTATAGGCCGCGGCCTAGGGGCGGCAGCGTCCTAGGGGCGGTAGATTTCAGAGGACGCTCACTCGATTTCAGAGGATAAAAGTCAAACAAGTTCACTGGTTTTCTCATGGTTTTTTAATACTAATACGTTAAATCCTTATAGAAACTCACTCAAAGTCTTTATTGTCTCAAGAAAAAATGAATTCTTTAGCTCTTCTCTACATAGAAGCAGAGATAATTAACACCATAAAGCATAAACTATTATGCTGTAAATTTTTTAAATTCTTGTTTCTTTTTTTCGCTGCTCTTTCTTGATGACTATTATTCGTTTATTTTAGTCCGATTGTAGTGCCTTCCTTACGAAAAAATTTAAATTATTATTTTAGAAAGGTACATGGGGCGGCGGAAATAAAGTGGCCTACACTCATAAAAAATATAAATCCGGCACTGCTCAGGAGACGCGATAAAAAATCAGCTGTCCCATACAAAACTGCTGAACCGCTACCCGACTAAAATGTGGAATGCTGATTTTTTCGCGTTTCCTTAGGTAGGCTCCATAGTGAAAGTTGTTCAGTTTGATGGTCTGAGCTGGGCTGCCGATTCCGAGGTATTACCTCGATTTTCGGGGAATGAGGGGTGCGTGCGGGGAGAGCGCGGGGAATGATTCAAATCGGGGAATTTCGGGGAATCGCCTATTTGTAATAAATGTCGAACAAAGGATGTCGAATGAAAAGGAATTGCTGAAATTAGAACCGAATCGGATCGACTAGCCTTAGTCCGAAAGTGTGGGAGAAATATAAATAATAAATAAAAATCATTGTATTCTAAATATTTAAATAGATTTTTTGATAAAAATTAGAAGACACAGAAGTTGATACGCTAATTTTTGAAACATTTAACTACATTTTGCATGAAAAAATGCTTTATTTCTTGCATATTACAGTGTCGGGGAATTTTCGGGGAATGCATGATTAGAAATCGGGGAAATTCGGGGAATTGAGCCTATTTAAGCGGGGAATCAAGAAATTTACATTGGCAGCACTGGGTCTGAGTTCACTGTTTCAATATTTGCTAGGCTGTCACTTACACCCTGTATCTACTTCCGCCTCTCAAAAAAAGATATCAGTTTAAATAAGATATTCAGAATCATCCAGCGTCTCTACAGCAGTGACGCTGCCTTTCTATGTCCGTCCACTCTTTTCTATTTGACTTTTTACTTAGGTAGAGTTGTATCGCCCGAGGCAGTCGACTGTCGGACCAGCAAACAAAAATGTCCGAAACGTACGAGTATTTGGATATGTATTTTATCTTTTGTTTATTCCACTCTATTTTAGTTGATTTTAATTTAGCTTTTTACTCTCAGTAACAGTAGACAGTTTGTATTTCTTTGTAGCGTGTTTCATTTCGCGTTTGAATGGAAGTATATATACATGTTTGTATGTGTATCATGTCAGGACAGTTCCATACATTTTAGATTTAGTATAGTCTTGGCGCAAACAGATGTCGCTACTGGCCTGAATGAGAGATAAATCTTAATTAAACGTTATTAGATCACTATTATTTGAGTTTTGTTCCACGGAAATAAATTAAATAGATTAATTTTCTTAAAATTTTTAATAACATATGTGTTTAAAACTTATTTTAACGTAATAAAACATTGCTGTAGTACCATTACTCACCACCGGCGCTGTACTTGCGCGAGTTTTCATATAAGAAGGTGACAACTTTCTTAGTATGGGCATTGACCCTCTGTTGTGTATAATTTATTTACTCTATGGTGTCATATAGTGATAGGTGTTGTTGACCTGCTGGAGTGAAATAAAAATCGGTCAAGTGCGAGTCGGGACCTTGCGCACCGAAGGTTCCGTACCACACCACACACAACATATTAACATACAATTTTTTTTTTCTCTCCGGACCTTTAGCATGAGACCGACTCACACTTGGCCAGTTTTTATTATTTGTTGTTATACTGTAGAGTTTGTTCTATAATCACACCAAAGAACATCCTCAGTTTTACTATGGGAAAAAGGCTAACAAAAAAATGTTAGCGTAGTTGACGTATAGTTATGGAAATCATGTCGATTTGTTTCTCATAATCTCTAGATTATAGTGGTAACATTAGCTATACCTTATCTAAACGGAGTGTCGCGTAATCGCAGTTGGCGCACATCGTGTCTTGGTAAAATGTGTTGGGTTTTTATTTTTATTTTCGTGTTAACATCTAAGACGTTCCTATACAGGCATTGTTTACATGTGCCGTTTAAATCGGAAAAAATAATCTTAGCGAAAAAGTCAAAACGGAAACGGTGCATTTTTTAAGTATATTTATTTCGTAATTCCGTTTGCATTTTTATCAAATCTATCGACTGATTGCTATAATAAATTAAATTATGTTTTCTCAAACATGCTTGGAAATGTGAGCATTATTTTGACAACCTTCTTCGAGATAAATCGAAATTGCTGTACTGGCCAAATACATGCGCGCAGCGTCCGGCAATGTTGTATGAAAATCCATATCTGTCGTCTTTAGCGGCCAAATAAATTACATAGTAAACTCATATCTGTCGTGTAATTTAAAAATGGAACGATCTTTTATTCCGAAACATGGCGACCAAGGAGGTAACTCATCAAAGGTTTTATTTAAATTTCGAACTGGCTTGCAAATAGAAAGCTGTTTATTGAAGAAAAAAACAAATTGTTGTTCGTTGTTCGTCATTGATTTTGAAAAGAGTTTTAATTTCCGCGAATTATTTGAGAAAAGTTACTGTTTTAATTTCCGCGCATTATTTGAGAAAAGTACTATACAAGCCTTGGCCACAACTAGGCATTGCTGGACTTACGTATGTGTGCCTCGGCTTCGCCCCGGCCCACATTTACACGTTCGTCCATCAATGCCTCTGTTGCTGGCCGCTGCAGTAATGTACTAATTTAGAGTGTAATACCATCAATAAACGTTAGGTACTGTTTGGTGGGCCTACAAAAAATGGACTACTTTGACGCTTGTATTTATTACTGGTTTTACGATAGAGCGAGAAGAAAAAACGTTGATAAAAACTAGTTCCTCGTACGAGTACCCCCCTTTATTTTTAACTTTTTGACATTTTTATTATTTGTTAGCAAATCTGCCATAATAACGCACATTCTGTGAAAATGTCAACTATCTAGCTCTTACGGTTCAAAAGTTACAGCCCTAAATAGGTAGGACAGACCGACGGACGGACGGACATCGTAGGCTTAGTAATAGGGTCCCGTTTTCACCCTTTGGGTACGGAACCATAAAAATCAACAAGTGAAACCTCAATCAGGCTGGAGATGATGATGATGATTGAGGTTTTACCATTTGTCTATGCCTTTGTCTGTCCTGATTCCAAACAAAGGTTTAATTCCTAAAATAATTAAATGCAAAATTATGTTTACGGATTATGGAATTCCATCTCCCTTATTAATTAAGAGCTTTAAAACACGATGTTTACCAACGGTTTAATACAAATTAATAATAATATATCGTCACATACATCGTCCCATTCCTTCATCCTTTAAAACAATAAAGATTACATTCTGAAACTGTTTCATTTTCAATTCGAATCTTCATTTTAATTATGTCGCTCGAACAGGCACCCGAACGTGCTGTTTTAAACCCTATTTCAGTTGCTGTAAGGCTGAAAGTGTACACGCTAGAGTGCCTGTAAAACGGAAGATAAGAATGCATGTCACACCGTTGCGTATCTGGAGCGAGCGAGCTCTCTCTCTCTTCCTGGCTTTTAATCCCATATAGTGATGGGGTCAGCCTTCCGTGTCTTTTCTCTCCACCTTGCCCTTTTTCTGACGTCGTCTTCAGAGATATTGCACTCGGTCATATCACAACGAACTGTGTTCATCCATCTAGCGAGCTAAAGCGATCATCGCAATTTCCGCTCCTGTTTGTGGACTATTCGTCAATCCTGTATCTTTTCTGCAAAGTCCTCTACTTCTTTTCTCCCCTCATAATCCGCTACTACCACAATGGGTGCTGGCTTACCATGATGTTACTACTCAAGGCTTACTTATCATATGATTTTGCATGAATAAATGTTTTTTTTTATTACGCATAGGTTTGCTGTTGACCTCAATCCAGTCCTCAGGACGAAGATGGGGTCGAAGATGTAGCGAGCTTACCCAGAAGGAGCCTATTCACTCGTACTTTAAAGGGATTTGGGTTGTAAGCGGTCTGAAATACTGACGCAGGTAGGGCATTTCACTCCTTGGCTGTGCGCAATATAAATAATTATGAATATCCATGATAATATTGAGGTTAAACCATGTTCAACTAAAATTTGGTGTTATATATAATCGTCCTAGTCGATTTAACTATGAAGCGTCTCCTTCCAAAGTCCTCAAGTCGACAGGCGAACTAAAACACTCGTCTAAGAAAAAGTCTGTAATTAAAAACCGTTAACCGTTAGTAACCGTTAGCTCAGTATAAGAAAGAGTATCATAGTTAGTTACGCCTTGAAATAAGTTATATTGTCAATATTGACAGTCGAAGCTACGAAAGCTCAGAAAAAAATTGCAACCAGTACTGCCTCCACAACCTCTAAACCCTATCCATATAGACGCACACACATAATTTGTATGACGCCCATAAGCACACCAACCTAAGGTGCTGTTTATACAGAAGAGACGTGTGGCAGTGGCGGATAGTCAAAGTAACACCAATATAAGCCTCATATTGCGTAGCATAGCGTCGTTTTTCTCGTAAAGGGAAATCGCGCCCGCGCCACCAGTAGTGCGATTTTTGACATTCATACGAGCGACTAGGCAGTAGAAAATGTCAAAATTACTATGGAGATTATGCATCTTTCTACTGCCAAGTCGCTCGTATGATTTTCAAAAATCGCACTTCATGCGACGTCGCTTGGAGGCGCGGGCGTAATTCTCCAAACGACGCTATGCTACGTACTAAGGTTTATATTGCCGCACCCCGCCCGCACCACGTTCGCGCCATGTCACTTCACGTCACAGCACCTAAGAAAGTTGGCCCCTTTTGTTTTATACGGTAGAAGCATGAGGTTCTTTCTAGACATACAGGGTGTAAGTGAAAGCCTAGCAAATACTGAAACGGTGAACTCAGACCATGATACTGAACAGGAAACGCGAAAAAAAATCAGTTGTCCCATACAACCCGACTAAAATGTATGGGACAGCTGTTTTTTTCGCGTTTCCTGAGGTAGGCTCCTTAGTGAAAGTTGTTCAGTTTGATGGTCTGAGTTCACTGTTTCAGTATTTGCTAGGCTGTCACTTACACCTTACGGCACGGTGTGAAAGAGGCAATGCTAATAACAGCCAACTCTGCAGGGGACGCGCCACATGGCCCACGACGATATTTTTATTATAATGATAAAAATGGAACTAGCTTCGTCCTTTCACAATCGATCCTGTAAGGAGCGTGGTTGATGAATATGTTGCTCTTTTGTCGCCGAACTGAAATTGACAATGACAAAAATAAAAACCGACCAAGTGCGTGTCGGGCCACGCGCAGTGTAGGTTTACGTAGTTGCCCGTTACAATATATGATTTTAGAAGGGGTTTTGTTTTATACGACGGTTTAACGACTAATAAAGACTAAAAAGGGGGAGAGAGGGGGGTTGGCCCTTGAACTTGACTCTTACAAACATTTGTAGTTTAAGCATAATGTTTCGCTAACAGATCCCTTAATCGAAAAATGCTTTTCCAAAACCCACAATATTTTTTTAAAAGAGACACCCCACACCATAAGAAAGACGAGAAAAAAAATGTTTGACCCTCCGTCCACCCCTACCCTTCACGTGTAGGCGAGGTACCCTAAAAAATATTTTTCAAGATTTTATTTTATCACTTTGTCGGCGTGATCAATAATATGTATACTAATGGCAAATTACAGCTTTCTATAGTACTAAGCGTCTCTGAGCTAAGCCGCGGACAGACAGACAGGCAGATAGATACACGGACGGACATGGCGAAACTATAAAGGTTCCCTTGTTGACTTCGGAACCCTAAAAATGATTTGGGGTGTAAAGGCAAGATATTGTCGATCTTTTTATGAAAGTAACATCATCAGCCCACCTAACTGCCCACTGCTGGACGACTCACTATCCTCTCTTGCTTGGGGGTCAATCGCGCTAATTTTGAACGATACTACCAAAACAAAACCACAACCAAAAACGTTACGTTTAATAACGTAATGCGATATATCGCGCGAATTATATTAACGGTAACGATTTAGCTTTTTTTCGGAAGATACGTTGGCGTAACGTTCGATGTCCGTTCGATCGAATTTTGTGGCGTGGTAGGTGCGTGGTAGGTTCGTGGTAGGTGCGTGGTAGGTGCGTGGTAGATGCGTGGTATGTGTATGGTAGTTGTATGGTGGTAACCAAACTTGAAACGTTTACGGCTTAAACGTTTCGAGTTTGGTTTTGCTTTGTTAACGTCAACGATTTAACCGTTCAAAAAAGTTAGCGCGATAGAATTTTTACATCAGCTAAACCAAATCTAAACCAAAACTAAACCAAAACCAAAAACGTTCCGTCCGAACGGTAAAACCGTATAAAATAGCGCAATTGAGGCCCAGACCCAGGGCCTCAATTGCGCAATTTTATACGGTTTTGGTTTGGTTTTGGTTTTGGTTTAGTTTTATTTAAGATTTGGTTTAGCTGAAGTAAAAAAGCTATCGCGATATTTTTTTCTGAACGGTTAAATCGCACAATACAGAAAATTCGATCGAACGGACATCAAACGTTACGCCAAAGTATCTTCCGAAATAAAGCTAAATCGTTACCGTTAATATAATTAGCGCGATACGAATTGTGCATAACGTAACGTTTTTGGTTGTGGTTTTGTTTTGGTAGTATCGTTCAAACTTGGGGCGATTGAGGCCTAGATCTCGGCCACCACTCGGTTTCGCGTAGTGTATATTTTCTTTGACTCGGTCGAGGATTTGCTCCATCTGACGTTATTTCAAATGCTGGCGAAAACATGATCACCAGAATATGATAGCTTGCCTATGATTTGATTTTCCTACGTGCATTTTCAGCTGAAAAGAATAACTAAGATTTAAATATTGCAGCGATCTTGTCTGCCTTGGCGTAGCACAGAGAGGTTTCGGTGAATAACACTTCAAAGTGAAAGAGAGAAATTTTTATTCAAAAACATGCACTTAAACTTTGTGCGAAGCTTTTGGGGAACTGACTACAAACGGTGTTTTAAATTACAAAAGCAACGAATAAAAGTGTACAGAGAAAATAAGCATTTTTTTCCGCTAGATATGAGTACATACCTCTTATATTACATACTGTCGTGATTCATGATATTTTGTTACTAAATCTTTATTTTGTGCTAGCAACACGTTTAATATTCTTTCAAATTAACTGAAACATAACTAATGAATGGTTTAAAAAGGACTTGTATCCAGAGCCGTGAAATATATTTTTAACGGTTTGATTCGTTCGGTTAGTAGCACAGACTTTTGCGAGCTGGACCAATGAAACGCGAGGTGCGTTTGGTTGGTACAGTGGACGGGAAAAAGTGGGGAGTCCGTTGGAAATGGCGCAAAACGGATAAAACAGTCAGCAAACAGTCAGTTCTCGGCTGGCACTCGAAGTGATAACTAGTATTTTGTAAAGTGATTGTGATATATTTAAAATTAAAATAGTTTAGTAAAATTATAAAAGTGCAGTGAAAGTAAAATATAGTTTTGAATAGTCAACCAGTCTTTCATTCTACGATATTATAAAAATACCTATAATATTAATCTGTTCTACAGGGTCCTTTTATTCCGAGAGCGCAAATGCGCGCTGCATACAAACGAAGTCTGGTGATATTTTCGATACAGTCAATGAAAAGACAATGCAGGTTCTGTATGTAAGGTTGGCGCCTTATTTTTCGCCGTTGTTTTTGGCGCGGTCAGCAACCAAACTTGAATATTTTATTTCAGAATAAAGTAACAAATATCCCTAAATTCAGTCCGGACGGAGATATAAAGGCTTGACGCTGAAAATATTACCATTACATGCACATAAAGCCTTTGTATCTCCGTTTGGACTGAGTTCCGAGATATTTGTAATAACAAGTGTTTGTTTTTAACTTTATTCTGAACTATAATATTCAAGTTTGATTGAAGGCCGCGCTAAAAAAATAAAAAAGGCGGCATTTTTAGGCATAGGCTTTTGTCAGAAACAATCTAGAAACTAATCTCTATGTTTGTATGAAGTCAGATTTACGTTAAAATGTACTATCTATGTAGTGTGACGAGCCGTAATCTATGCCTACCCCTGTTGGATAGTGGCGTGAGTATATGTATGTATGTATTATCATCAAAATAAATGCTTAGAAGATTGAGTGGACTATCTAATGAGAAAGATTATGAGGTTCACACACTTGTTATATGGGTTAACTGAGTATGGAATAGCGAATGTGATGAAAGGCAGTTGTGTGTAATTTGTGTATAATCGCGAGTAGGAAGAAACGCGTTTGTGTCAAATTGAAGACTGCGTGGAATAGCGAATGTGTTCAATGGCAGTTGTGCGGAATCCATATTATGTAGAATCTCGAATAGGTAGAAAAGCGTTTGGCAAGACCTTCGGTTAATCCGTTGTGCCTATCATAAGGGGTACACCCTTTCGTCAAACATCAAAATCAGCGTTTTTTAACCATTTTCAGTCCACGGACCCCTAAGAAATCAAGCAAAATTTTAAGGTGGAAAAAACTTAGGAACAAAAAACATCATAAAACAGACGATTTACGTGCTTCTTCAGATATTTCCTTATTTTAACATTCATCCAAAAACGAGATAAAGTGGATTCAATGAAATTACCAATGATATAAGTAAGAAATTATGTTTCAAAGCTGAATCACAGGGCGATTACGGGACTTTTGGTTTTGGTGGTACGTATTTAATTATTTATTGTTATATGGTCCTGCATTTATGATTGTAATACTGCATTGTATGACCTCCATACATACAATGTGTTAATGAATAGGCGCAAAACCTCTTACACCCCAACTGAAGTGCGACTTTTGAAAATCATACGAGCGAATTGGCAGTAGAAAGATGCATAAATCTCCATAGTAATTTTGACATTTTCTACTGCCAAGTCGCTCGTATGATTTTCAAAAATCGCACTTCCGATTTATAATTATAACAAAATAATTCGATTGAAAGAAAAATTTCATTATTAAACGACGAAAAAAAGAATTTACGTTAGCTTCTATAAGAATATCATTTTGTTTTATTGTAGTCGGTGTCAAGCACAACCAAGCTCAGTTTCGATTCGTACAGGCTTGACAGCAAAAAAAAAATTATGAGTGTTAAAATTTTTAGTTTTTCGCTTTTTGAAGCAATTATGATTTGTTATCATTTCAGCAATGAATGAAAGCGCTAACATACTCAACTCATGGATACATTTTAAGAATATTGTTTTGGTTGTAGGGTGAGTGTGCCCGTGCGGTGGATTTACATCGGGTTCAGTAAATTTTAAATTTTACATGGAATTTATTTAATATTTTGAAAAAAATTACATATTATGTTGAAACCATGATAATTCGATTCTGATCTCGATTCTAAACAAACTACTTCCTAGTTTTGCGTAATTCATTAACACGTTGTATACTTAGGACCCCCAGTCGTCCGCTGACCGCCTTTTGATTGTGACTTCCAGGATAAACACGCTAGATGGCAACAGTGTTTACACGTGCCTTCCAAGTTATCTCATTTCTGTTTACAAAAACCGGATATAAGTAGAAAGAAACAGTAATTACCGAAATCAATTTCCTTGTCAAACGCACTCCATAGACAATCTTATCGTTTGTCAAACCACACAGGTGCCCCGACACATCACACGAAATAATAAACGAGATTCGAGCGAGGGACCCTATGTGTCCGGGGAAAGCCGGACCGTTTGCCGGAAGCCGGATTTTGCGGAAGTTAAATTGATTTTGTGATGTCGTTTGGATTTAAAAATTATGTGATAGAAATGCTTGGTTTGATGTGTAATTAATGAAACTTTCTGAATGGATTCAAATAACATTTTTAATTAATAGATTAGTACGGAGCCCCAAATACAGTTTTATTTATAGTAAAATTTTTCTAGAATACACTAATTACCATTTTAAGTTCTTTGAAATAAAAATAGGCAATAGTACTGAGAAAAATAACATTGCATGAAATTTTTTATAAACTCTTAATTCTCAAAAGTGACAAAGATGTTGTAGATAGAGCTCCTTACTACCCCGAATGGCAAGGAATTACAGTCGTTAAACTATAACTTACTATTTGCATAATTAAAAAAAAATAACTCAATTTGTACAAAGACAGTTTATCTACGTAGCATTTTTAACACAACACAGCAACTTTTTGTAACAAAAACCAACTTTTTCCGGATTAAAAACCGTAAATCCGGAAGTTCAAGCATACATGGCCACCCTATTCTCCCAGTTTCTCATTTGATCTCGCCCACACCTCCCCGAAGAGTCTCGGAGAGCGCACGTTGGTATCGCGTCGGTTTGCGCTTGCTTTTAGAATAGGTCCCCCGCGTAATTCGAAGTTCGAATTTGTTGTGTCTGTGGGATTGCATTTGGCGCGATTTCTAATGTAAGTTTTTTTTTATTTATTGCTGGCTACGATTATTTTAAATTGTGTAATTTTTTAAAGAAAATTAAATTGTTTGGTGACTTTAATTTTGAAATACATTTTTGTGATGACTAATTATTACAAAAGCAAAACACTGATGGAGGTAGGATAATCGTAAAAATTTTAAATTTATCAATGCAATTTTGTGGTACCTAATACCTACCTACTTTTATACATGGTCCTTCTTAATATGCTGACACTTTTTAAGGGGATGATCAGACCGTCAAACTGAACAACTTTTTCTATGGCACCAACATCGAAATCGCGAAAAAAAAATCGGTTCTCCCATACAAAACTGCAAATCTACTCGAGCCAAATGTATGGGACAGCTGATTTTTTTTCGCGATTTCGATGTTTGTCCAATAGAGAAAGTTGTTCAGTTTGATGGTCTGATCATCCCCTTAAAAAGTGTCTATTAAAATAGGCCTTAGGTAATAGGTAGGTACCTACTTAACAGCAAAATAATCTTTATTTATGAGAGGTCAAAGCTCTGAGCAGTGATATGCACTTCCTTATCTTGACTGGTCTTCGAGAGAAAATGAATACATAAGCAATCTTGGAAAGCTTGAAAAGCTTTTCTATTTATTAAAGTACCAACTACTCTACAGATTACATAAGACAATATTTTAAAAAAGTTTTTCAAATAATTGATTTTTATTTGAACTCTTTTAAAAAAAATCACTGGCAAACTGTAAGAAAAAATCGCATGAAGCCATAAACCTAACATTAAGAAAAAAAATGTGTTTTTTATTTTTGTATAAAAGGCTATGATCTAGTATATCCTTCACAGTTATTGGCCAGTTCATTAAAAAAGCGAAGTAGATTTCTCCTATGGATTCAATTCAAAGGAGACCTTTGGACTTTTTTATTTAATCAAGTTTTCAATAATATAACTAAGATACAATAAATGATTACAATCTAATTTCCTAAATAAATAAAACTTATATTATTGAAAACTTGATTCAAAGGAGACTGTATGCCACACTTAAAACTATTTCCTAGTTTATTTTTCTTATTTTTAATGCTTTGTATTTAAGAATAAAAAATAATTCATGTACACCTCATTATCTAGAATTAATAATTATCTTCTTGTTAATTTTGTAATTATGTTTCCGATAGTAAATGACATATTAGATAAAAAAATATATGTACTTATACCTACCTATATTACCTATACTTACCTATTTTACCTATTATAATCATAGTCTTTTTGTGTCAATTTATTGTTCTACGATAACGTATATACCTACCTACTAATTTATTCATACCTTTCATACCTTGAATACTAAAATATAGATGGGTTGATGTGAGCAGATTTGATTGATTCATTGATAGAATAAAGAATCTATTTATTAAAGTTATAAATTACATAACATTATCTGTAGATACAAATATTCCTAAAAAGCGTTGTCACTCGATTTTAAAAACAAAAAAGGTTCTAAAAAAGGAAAATAAAGGCATCAACACACAAAAGGTGTTCCCAGTTAACTTTTTGTACTTTCGAACAATGCAGGTGTTTACTTAAGTGTGTCCAGGCCATTAAGCTTTTGTTGTGTGCTTTGTCATTGTGTATGAAAAATAACGTTTTGTTGAATGGACAAGTAGACAGGTACAAATTGAATGAGGTGTCGTATTTGCATGCGGTTTCGCCCGCATGTCCTTTGGGATCTGTAATAAACCGTTAGCTGTGTGGTTTGGACTTATAATTATACCACCTCATTTCATCTTGTGGATGTCGGACGAGGCGAGTAAGGGATATTTCTTATGCAGTGTTTTTAAAGACTATACTCCATTCCAAACAACAATGAAATTTTAAAGCTATTTTGAATTATACAGGGTCCTTCTTAACATGCTGATACTTTTTTAAGAAGAATGTAGACCATCTCTCTGAAAAATTTTTAGATACTATAGGACCAACATCGAAATCGCGAAAAAAAATCACCTGTCCCATACATTTAACTCGATTAGATTTGAAGTTTAGTATGGAACATCCGATTTTTTTTTCGTGATTTCGATATTGGTCCCAAGCTCGGAATATATAACGTGTTAATGAATTAACGCAAAACTAGAAAGTAGTTTGTTTACAATCGAGAGCAGAATCGAATTATATCATGGTTTCAACATAGGTAATATAAAATTTACTGAACCCGATGTCAACCCACCGCACGGGCACACTCACCGTACCTACTTATTACCAAAACAAGATTATTAAAATGTATCCATGAGTATATTGTTACGAGCGACGGGTTACGGGATTGGAGTGAAACGCTAAGTCCAATTTTACAGAGTTTATTTGGGATACACTTACAAACGGTCCACCTCACAGAGGTTCCCCTATTCGGTTCACTTCACCGGGTCCTCCTCGCAGGGATTCCCCGTGCACCACTTATTGTCACTGTTCACAGTCCACTACGTCACTACTGTGACGACCCGACACGCGTCACGGCTATGACGTCACGACGCACGACACTATGACGACACGCACCACACTGACACTATGACGTCACGTACTACACCGACACTATGACGTCACGCACTACACTGACACTAGTCTACTCACTGTTCCACTCTTAGCACTTTTCTCTTCACCAGTACTTTTCCACTTTTACTTTTCTTCCTTTTGTTTCGCACTGTTCACTGTTAAATCAAATACTGAACCATCAGACGGAATGCGCCGCCTTTTATATCCCGCAGAACGTTCTGGAATACCCTTTTTCCGATCTTCTTTTCTTTACTCGTTTGTTTACCTCCAGATATTTCCAACCCCGCCTTCTTTTCTCGAAACCGATCGAAGACACGCCCACTTTTCTGATTCTTTTCAAATATTCGTAATTTCGCCTCCTTTCTCGAAGTTCCTAGACACGTCACCTTTTTGTCCCCTTTTAAATATTCCTTCTCTTTCTTCCTTCTAGAAAATTTCTAAAAACACTAAAATCTAGAAATATTTTTGGCGCGGATCGGATTCGAACCGTCACCCCCTAGCATGGGAGGCGGAACCTTAGACCGTAGGACCACGGCGATTGTTAATGAGCCGGCCGAATTTTCGAATGCCTTCTTTACGTTTGACGTTTGACAGCGGCCGTAACACTGCCCCTCCCTTAGTTCTGCTCGTCCCGAGCATCATTACTGCTGAAATATCGAGCCGACCGGTCAACGTGCACTAACTTCAACGGGCTCCCTGGCGGACGCCGGAATCGGTATTGGCCGACGTTCATCCTGGTCACTACCTCATATGGCCTTTTCCAACTTGATTGTAACTTCGGACGCTTCTCCTTCTTACGAGCAAACGGAATGCGCCTAAGCTGCTGATTGACTGGCGCTACGTCTCCTGTATTGTTCGCATGCTTCACCAGGTCTATTTTACCAATATGTGCGCCGTTCTTAGAGAGCGAGTTCTTCGCTATCACAGCCTGTGGCTTTGCCAGGTCCTTGCTGGAGTCTTCTACAACTTTCGATACGACATCCCCCTCAGCCTTCTGCTTCCTAGGAGGATTATCTCCACAGTGATCAACAACCTCCCCCTTCCCAATCGTCAGGTCCATATCTCCAACGTTAGGTATCAGGATCGGAGCAGAAGAAACTGGTCCAACAACTTTCCTCACCGGAATCCAACAAGTCCCAGCTTCAACCTTTTCCATCACAGCACAGCTCCCATCGTTACTCTTGGGCAAAACAACAGGTACCAAGTTCTGTGATCCAGGCTCGAGAACCATTCTTCTCACATGGTAGACCTTTTCCGATGATCCACCTTTCATCGGAACCTCCTCTGTATTACATCGTAGCACTCCGTTCTTCATGTCTATGTTGCACTGGTGATTTTGTAAGAAATCCAAGCCAATGATGCAATCGTCCACTATCTCAGCTACAATTACCTCATGTTTGAAAAGAGTCTCACCGATCGTAATCGAAACTCCCAACTCCCCCTTAACTGGTATGCGCTGGCCGGTCGCAGTCGTTAACTGTAGTTTGGTTCGCTGCAGAAGTCGTTTCTCCTGATAACTTTCCATTTCGCTTATCAGTCGAGCATTGACCACCGTCCTCGAAGCTCCGGTATCCACAGCTAGTTGACAGATTCTACCATTGACCTCTCCTTCAACTAGCAGACTATCTCCATCCGATATTTGCCTGACTCTAATGATTGGGTTTGCAACATAGCCGGCCAACGTCCTCCAGTTCTCCTGCTGCTCATCAGTCGAGACCCCTATGTCCCGACGACCTGTACGCTTCGGGCAGGAACTGCGAATATGCCCCCGTTCACCACACTCGTAGCACACATAACGACGGCCTGTGCGCCCCGGACAGGAGCTGCGAATATGCCCTCGTTCACCACACTTGTAGCACACATAACGGCGGCCTGATCGGTTCGGACAGGAGCTACGAATATGCCCTTGTTCACCACACTTGTAGCATAAATAATTGTCACTCCGATTTCTCGGCGCTGACGCTCCAGTCACCACAATCTCCCTGCGTCGACCGGAACGAGGATCCTGACGTACAGCTTCCACTTCCAATGCATGAGCAACAGCGTCCCTGAGTGTAACATGGTGCCCAAGTCGCACTGCAGCTCGCACCTCCGGGTCCCGTATCCCATCCGTAAAGGTCTGCAGGAGCATGTTATCGATGACTGCCGGTGACGACTGAAAAGCCTTCCGCACGAGCTTCTCCACTTCCACGGACCACTGTTGCAGACTCTCGTTAGCATGTTGGTTACGTTCCTTCAACCGCGCCCGATACACGTGTTCCATATGTCCATCGCCGAATCTAGCCTCCAGAGCTCCAAAAAGATTGTCGAACGACAGGTTTCCTCCAGCACCCACGGCTTCCAGTACTGTGAGAGCCTGTCCCTGGAGTGCTAATATCAACGCAGGCTCCGCTTCCTCCTTGCCCCAGCCATTAACTTTCATCGCTGTCAAAAACTGTAGCTTAAAGGCGGGCCATGACGTCAGTCCATCGTAAACCGGAGTCTTGACACCTTTCGGCTGTATGGGTGAGTCAAAAACAGCAGCGACACGGCTGTGAGATTTGCCCTGTTCAACCTCTCGCCGGATTTTGGCAAACTCACCCTCCACGCGATCCAGCCTTCCTTCTACAGCTTCGACTCTCTCTACTGCCTGGCGCAAGCCTTTCGTGATATCTTTATGAAGCGCCTCCTGCATCGTGCGCATTTGTTCTTCCTGGCGGCGAGCCTGTTCCTCCTGACGGCGAGCCTGCTCCTCTTTCAGTGCGCGCAGCTGTTCCTCCTGCCGGCGAGCCTGTTCCTCCTGCCGGCGAACCTGTTCCTCCTGGCGGCGAGCTGCCTGTTCCTCTTGACGACGAGCTTGATCTTCCTGACAGCGAGCCTGTTCCTCTTTCAGTGCGCGCAGTTGTTCCTCCATCATGCGCTGGATTTGACAGAGGAAGTTTCCTGGGTTTTGTTCCGGAGTGCGCTGCACTTCACCTCCCTCAGGTCTTCTCTCTGGGGTTCGCTGCACCTCAGTAACAAGGGCCGCACCTTCCTGCCGCGCTTCCGACATGGCCCGGGTGGTGACACCCTTTAACTCTTTTGGCACCAGCGGCATCTTACTCCAATCCCACTTCTGACACCAAATGTTACGAGCGACGGGTTACGGGATTGGAGTGAAACGCTAAGTCCAATTTTACAGAGTTTATTTGGGATACACTTACAAACGGTCCACCTCACAGAGGTTCCCCTATTCGGTTCACTTCACCGGGTCCTCCTCGCAGGGATTCCCCGTGCACCACTTACTGTCACTGTTCACAGTCCACTACGTCACTACTGTGACGACCCGACACGCGTCACGGCTATGACGTCACGACGCACGACACTATGACGACACGCACCACACTGACACTATGACGTCACGTACTACACCGACACTATGACGTCACGCACTACACTGACACTAGTCTACTCACTGTTCCACTCTTAGCACTTTTCTCTTCACCAGTACTTTTCCACTTTTACTTTTCTTCCTTTTGTTTCGCACTGTTCACTGTTAAATCAAATACTGAACCATCAGACGGAATGCGCCGCCTTTTATATCCCGCAGAACGTTCTGGAATACCCTTTTTCCGATCTTCTTTTCTTTACTCGTTTGTTTACCTCCAGATATTTCCAACCCCGCCTTCTTTTCTCGAAACCGATCGAAGACACGCCCACTTTTCTGATTCTTTTCAAATATTCGTAATTTCGCCTCCTTTCTCGAAGTTCCTAGACACGTCACCTTTTTGTCCCCTTTTAAATATTCCTTCTCTTTCTTCCTTCTAGAAAATTTCTAAAAACACTAAAATCTAGAAATATTTTTGGCGCGGATCGGATTCGAACCGTCACCCCCTAGCATGGGAGGCGGAACCTTAGACCGTAGGACCACGGCGATTGTTAATGAGCCGGCCGAATTTTCGAATGCCTTCTTTACGTTTGACGTTTGACAGCGGCCGTAACAATATGTATGAGGTTTTGCGCTAATTCATTAACATGTTCATTGTATAAGAGTACAACCCATACTGAAAGTTGTTCAGTTTGATGGTCTAACTAAACCACCTCCTTAAATGTTTATTTGTATATTTGTAACACCTTGTATTGAATACCTAAATAGAGTTAGTTTTAAAAAAAAAAAACCGGTGGAAGCTTCTACAGGACACTACTATTATGCATTCTGTGCAAGTACTTCATATAGCGTTGGATTTAAAATGCAATCATGGCGCGCTGCTGTTACCGGAAATGTTGAAACTTAATTCCTTTAAAGAGAAAGCCTTTCGTTAAAAAACCCGTGATTCGAATTCCGATACAGCAGTGCGAAAAAAAAACCTATACGATGTTTCGATGCAGTTTTTAAACGGATTTTGTACCTACTGCTACGCTTTTAAAGCTATTGGTCAGAAAAGTTTGTGTCAGTATGTGAACCATGCTTTTCGTTTCCGTAATTTATTTAGGGAAATTCATTTTTAGTTCCACGTTCAGTATTTCGTCATTCTGGTCCATCAGTCTGGTTTGAATGACGCGAGAATGATGGAATGACGGAATAATGGTAAACCATTCATCCAAACTGATGAAAATTAATTCAGTCATTCCATTGTGAATGATGAAATACTGATGGGAAACTGATCGTGTAACCCACTCATCATTCTGGCGTCATTCAGAATGATGGACCAGACTGATGAAATACTGACCGTGTAACCTTCTTCTTAGGGTTTCGAAGTCAACAAGGAACCCTTATAGTTTCGCCATGTCCGTCCGTCTGTCTGTCCGTCTGTCCGCGGCTTAGCTCAGAGACTCTTAGAACTAGAAAGCTGTAATTTGGCATGGATATATTTACCACGCCGACAAAATGGTAAAATAAAACCCTGAAATTTTTTTTTAGGGTACCTCCCCTACGCGTGAATTGGGGATGACTTCTTTTTTCTCTTCTATCCCATGTTGCGGGGTATCGTTGGATAGGTCTTTTAAAATATTGCGGGTGTGAGAAAATCATTTTTCGATTTAGGGATCCGTTAGCGAAATCGAAAATCGAAAATTTTTGTTAGAGTCAAGTGCAAGCCCTCTGCCAGTTAAATGGTTGTGGTTGGAGATGTGAAAAAATTCACGGTAATAGTATATACAGGGTCCTTCTTAATATGCTGACACTTTTTTAAGGCGATGACCAGACTATGAAACTGAACAACTTTCTCTATGGAATCAACATCGAAATCGCGAAAAAAAAACAGTTGTCCCATACGTTTGGCTCCGAGTAGGTTTGCAGTTTTGTATGGAAGTGATAATTTTTTTTCGCGATTTGGATGTTGGTCCCATAGAGGAAGTTGTTCAGTTTGACGGTCTGATCATCCCCTTAAATTAAATTAAATTAAATACTCATTTATTTCGGACCAAAAAAGACAATCCATAATTTTGTTAGTAGGATGATTAGTAACAATGTTTACTTAAAATTATGTTAGTGTATGTTAAATTAAATATCGACAAGGTAGGTAGGCATGTCTTTTATTTGACTGTCCCAATCACCAGCTCCACCCAGTGCTTTTGTATGGGACAGTCAAATCTGGCAGCAATGCATTTCAGGATGCTGTTGTTACTGGTACGCAGGCGCTGCAGTAGCGAGGCCACTTTTTTGCGAATGATCGCGTGGAACCCGTCCGTTCGCGCCTCCGCGAACATGCCGGACGCACTGCAGCGCCTCGGCAGTCCCAGCAGTATCCTGAAAGCATTGTTATACTGGACGCGCAGCACATTGTAGGCTCGTCGCGTATATGACACCCACAGACCACTCGAGTAAAAGGATTGACAAAAAGCCCTAAAGAGCGTCACCTTTACTGGCGTCGTACATCGAGTGAATCTGCGGGCGAGCATATTGCTTCTTACCGCCAATGCCCTGCGCTCCCGCTCTATATCTTGGTCGTCCCTGAGGTCACTCGTCACTAGGTGGCCCAAGTATGGACCCCTTAAAAAGTGTGGCCCCTTAAAAAAGTGTCAGCATATTAAGAAGGACCCTATATATAACGAATTAAAAAGAAAAACTATCACCACTAAGTAGGCTTTACAAGTTTACGGGTAAAAGTCGATACACTTAAAAAAGTCGGTAAACTTAAAACATTTCATTTTTAGACTTTATTAGCCGTTAAACCGTACCTAGTATAAAATGGTATAAGAGTAAAAGTGGTTCAGTTTGATAGTCTGAACCACCCCTGAAAATTTGAAGGGTTTACAAAATCATCACTATAGGTGATTTGGGTATTTCCCCACTAAAATGTATGGGAATTTAATTTTGCATTTTCTGAGAGTTCTAGTACCTCGACCTCGGTTGACTCCATAGAGACTTTTGTTCCTTATCAGTAAGAGGGTCGAATGGGATGAAAAAAAAGTTTTGTGAAAATTGCAGTTTTTCTCGATGACGTACTACTTACATTTTTTCGAAATCTGTGAATGCAGAAGTGAAATACTCCAAAAGTTTGGGTTAGTCTCCTAATAACGTTTTCTTGTAGCTATAATGTAACAGTCGCCCAACTTTTAAAACTGTCTAAGTACTTGTTAAACGGTGAATCAAACAAAAATCCCCCTCCTGAGCCCCGGCTTTAAGCCGGAATTTGTGATGGGCAACTACGGAACCCTACATTGCGCGTAGCCCGACACGCGCTTAACCGGTTTTTATTATTTGTATTATTATTTGCCTCAGTCAGAAAAAAGTACGTTAGCAGTATCGAATTGAAGTAACATCATTAATTCTGTCCATTAAGATAAGCCAATTTCACGTTGTTTTTGCGTCAAAAACACACAGTGGAGTGGTCTGAAATCTAATGCCCTACTTACTCGTATTGTACCAATTTTATTATACTTTTCTTTTATTTGGGGGCTAAAAAGCGTAGTACTTAATGTTATTTATGAAGGTCGGCAGAACAAAGTCTTGTTAACCAGACTGAAATATTGTACAATAACTATTTCTCGATACTGGGTGCTTTCTGGGGGCCTAGCATGAGTACATTCACCCCTAACACCGTGTATTAAGAGGGTACCGAGCCTATTGTGCTGCGCTTAACCGTATTTTTTTAATTTCTAAACAACAACATGTCATCTTAGACGTACATCTCTTTAGAGTTATTATAAATATGACTGTGTCAATCTTGTCTGTGGGTTTTTGATTTACGTTTTGGGAAATATAAATGATTGATATAAATATTGGAGTATTAATTAATTACTGCCAACACGTCCTACCCAGATATAGTACAACATTTCCAAAAAACAAAAATGTCACATTGTGGTCCTGATTGGCTTTCAATTTATCGAAACATTACGGATTATTATGTTTTATGCTTGTAGCTATCCAAAAGTGGCCAATTTTGGCGATTACAAAGATAATAACTACAAATTGTACAAATATAAACATTATAAAACAAATCCGCAGAGACCCGATACATTGAAAATGACCAATATGGCTACAATGTGACATTCTAGTTTTTTGGAAATATTGTTTAATTGTTAAGAAATACAAAAAAAATATTTGTATTTCTTATGATTGGGTGTAGCACAATAGGCTCGGTGTAGCCTTAAGAAAAAAAAAAAAGTTCAAAGGTTTTTTTCAGGCGACCTCGCTCTTCAATGCACGTCGTTTTAGAATGTAGACTTTTATCTGTTTGTTTTGTATGGGTATATTATTGTGTATAGCCACTTGTATTCTCGATATAATGTAATTCTACTTTCGTTGTAGACTCACCCTAGATGTTATTATCAATCAACGTTGCTAACCTCTACCCTTCAAGATAATGGGTACTTCAACCTCAATCTCTTTCAAGATATCTCGCTTTCGTAAAATAGTTACAATCAATTGTGGCTTCATTCATTGTTTACAGCTATTTAGGTACTATTAAAAGTATCATAACGAATTGATTATGACATGATCCCATACGAAGTTTTCTTCGTTCATAATGGCAATAGGCGATTTGACAACTAGTCAAATCAGCTACTTTTTATCGGACGTCAAAACGTGCGTTTTGTATGAACATTTGTACTAAATAATGAGTTGTGACGTCATCAACATTTCATTACTTTTTAAAGTATATCTTGTTATTAAAAATAGTATTCCAGGTAAAAACCCAATGAAAATCTAACCTTTTTTTTATTGAGAAGGTAAAAATAAAATATTGTGGATGTAGTCAAATACCCAATTATGTACGCGTGCACCACCACTCAACGGAATGTGTCGTGGGCTAAGATGTTTTAATATGTAGATGCGTTGCCCGCACTTCAAAATGGCAACAAAAAAGCAAGGTAATTGCCCGGCTTTCTCATAGTCACGCGCCGTCTAGTGTACGGGCTACACGTCACTATATCACGCCATTTTAAAGTGCAGTGGATGTTAGCGTATGACGCGTCTATTTGTAAAACGCTGGTAAAACGTCATTGGTGGTGGGTCTATTCACGAAATTACCACCATTCACTTACTTAGATTACCAGCGGAAATATTATAAATAATCCTAAAAATTTGAATACAGAATATGTATTGTATTGAATACAGAGTAGGTATCGCAACCAGTCGCAGTGTATAAGGAAGGTATAATGCTTAAGTACCCTATGTACCTTCTTCCATAACCTTCCCAGAAGAGATGAAATTTTATTATGTAAAGGAACCATCAAAATCTTCCCCATTTTTATACAGGCAATCCTTCCATAATTTATTAAGATTCATAATTAGATCTACGAACAAATAAGACAGTTTCATTAGATAAATATTATAAGATAGACAATCAACGGAAATAACATTTTTACACCTGGCAACAGCTGCGAAAAGTGGCAACTGGCAACCTTATTTTTAGAATTCTTTTCACTAAGATGTAGGTAATTGGCTAAACACATGGATGTAAAAAATAATCACCCGTCTTCTAAAACCACGGGGCCTTAACATTTTATTATCCATCAAAAAATTCAATCTATGTTTCACCGTCCATTGTAATAAAAAAAAAAAACAATTACGTACTCAAATATTGTATCAAATCCGTTTTGAAATAACATTGGTAACAAGTTAATACACGAGGGATTATTCCGCGAAACAAGCCAGAAAAAGATATTGCTTTTATTGGGACCGATACAAACTCGGATAAATAAAATATTGATGGTAAATAAAGGGTCCTATTACTATATACGTGGTCCTTCTTTATATGCTGACAGTTTTTTAAGGGAATGACCATACTATCAAATTGAACATGTTTCTCTATGGCACTAACATCGAAATCGCGAAAAAAAAATCTGCTATCGATGAAGTGCTGATTTTTTTTCGTTATTTTGTTTTGGTGCCATAGAGAAAGTTGTTCGGTTTACCTCTGGGTTTACCCTATACAACTAATAAATTAGTGCAAAACCTCATACACCCCAACTGATTTATAACAAAATAATTAGATTGAAAAAATAATTTCATTATTTTAATCGTTAAAATTTAAAGTTATTCGCATTTTAAGTTTTGAGGCAAAAATGATCTGTTATCATTTCAGCAATGAATGAAAGTGCTAAAGTACTCATGGATACATTTTAATAATCTTGTTTTGGTAGTAAGTAGGGTGAATGTGTCCGTGCGGTGGGTTGACATCGGGTTCAGTAAATTTTAAATTTTGCAAAAAAATTATTTTGAAAGAATTATGTTGAAACTATGATAATTCGATTCTGCTCTCGATTCTAAACAAACTAGTTTCTAGTTTTGCGTTAATTCATTAACACGTTGTATATTTCTTAGGGAAAGTTGGTTAGTAACATGGGTACAATCACCCCTTAAAGTAATGCAACTGTTTACCCTAACACTCTATATTCGGCGAAGGAGAACATCGTGAGCAAACCTGCATACGCTGAAGAAGAAATTCTGATGTGTATCAATCCGTATTAGGCACGCGTGGTGGACTGATGCGTATATACATCCACTCTGGTTGAGTGTAGGTCTGTCTGTGCCCTGCAGTGGGACGTATACAGGGTGTGAGGAAAAGTATCATTAACCTTTAAACCACATGATCTACCCATCAAACTAAACATTTCTTACTACGGGAGCAAACCTGTCAAAACAACAAAATAATCGGCTACTCTACTATCATGGGTGATTGCTGATTGTACCCCTTAAAGTAATCCACCTGTTTACCCCAACACCCTGTATAGGTACCTAAGAGGGATCACACACGATGACGCATTGACGGAGCGGCAGATGTCAGTCCGTCATTTGTGAAGCAAGGAGTTGCTAGAAGGACACATACGGTGACGGATTGACGCACCGTGAGTGCTTCTACGTGCGGTTTCATACAACTCCTTGCTTCACAAATGACGGACAGACGTCTGCCGCACCGACTTGCGTCATCGTGTGTGATCCCTCTAATACAAACAATACAGGCTGTAACAAAACACCCTAGTAATACTAAAGGGGGTCCTTCAGGCCATCAAACTGAACAACTTTCACTATGGAGCCAACTTCGAAATCGCGAAATAAAAATTAGCAGTTTCATACAAAACTGCAATACCGGCTCGACTCAAATGTATTGGACAGCAGATTTTTGACACAGAGATTTTGATGATGATGATCAGACAGCAGATTCAGGCAATACGCGTAGAAGGAATTAATAAAAGTAATATTTTATATACGGAAAAATAGATTAGAAAATCTAGATGTTGCGTATCAAATAACATTTGCAATTTATAATATAATTACGAAGATATAAAGCTTTGAACATTTTGTATAAAAAATTTCAAAGCTTGATATCTTCGTAATTATAATATTATAAATTGCAAATGTTATTTGATACGCGACATCTAGATTTTCTAACCTATTTTTCCATATATACAAAGTTACTTATATTTAATACCGTCTACGCGTATTGTGCGTCAAAGTTTTGTATAAAATTGACCCCTCTGCAACTGCCTTAAGTATTAATAGGGTGTTTTGTTACATTCTGTATAAACCTGTAATCACAATCCCTTTCGGAGTAGTAAAGAGACTTTGCTACATTGTTATAATTTTTTCCTACGATGAAGAATAACGAGCTACTATAAATAGGCCGCCAAAGTTGAGCTGACATGCGGCGGAGAGCGGGACGTCACAAACTCCATAAATCATGACATATGAGTCATGAGTCATGACAAAACCACAAATCAATAACCGGACAATAGCCCAGTCATTTTGGGGTTTGAGCCGGGGCTAATTAATAATTGATATTTTTTCAGTAGGTAATAGTATTTAAGAGCCAATTTACCGAAAATAAAAAATAAATCGGAAGCAACAGCCCCAAATTTCAAATATAGAATTTATCTCGTTCTAAAAAACCTGATGGTAATTTTTTTTTCACATTTGTAAGTTTTATTATACATACCTATTTCAAACATGGTATTTATATTTTTGTCTATTTAATTAGAAGGCTTTGAAAAATACATTAGTATTTTGTAATGAATACCTACCTCGTGTTTAAAATTTCAATGCCTATTTTATTGCTCAAAAATAATGTATATTGTTAAATTTAAATTAAAGTGGTAATAATGTTATTAAGTTGATACAATTTTGAATTCTATGTTACGTAGAGATTTATTTTAAATATGTTTTCAGATAATCTTTTTATCACTACATGGTGCCGGTTACAGTTTAAAAGTCCCATTGATAATTACTCCCCACAAAACCTAAGAAAACTCCGTAAAAGGGTTCAGGCGATAATGTATTTATTCAAGGAAATAAAACAGTTATAAAGAAAATGGCACAATAAAACTAAAATATCCTAAAACTATAATACAGAAACTGTAGAAAAACAAATTTCGAATACAAACCTGCTTACTCGAATAACCCCGGTTCGTGTTTGTACCGAACGTACCCATTACGCTGGCGGCATTGCCACGTTGGATGGCTAACGAGATGCGTTGGGTAAGAAACGCCACAGCGCGCCTCATTGCCCGTCCGTAAAATGACTGGGCTAAACAAGAAAATTGTCCACCAGATTTCGTGCTTAAGTTCAAAATGAATAAAATACCAAAACCAGTGGTCTAGAAATACTTAATCTAGCAAAACAATCAAACAAGCCGGCCTTTCCGGATATTATCACGGAATCCATCCGGCAAAATAAAAGAAAGGACGAATTTTTCTTCGCCACAATAGAATACGGCGAATTTATTTGTAAGATTTTTTTCCTATTTTCCGGCGAAAGAGGAAATGAGTTCATTTCTAATTCTTCTCTGTCATTTGACGACTTCTTCATTTAATTTCATTATACGTCGCGTGTCGGTATACATTTTAAATAATATTTCTAAAGTTTCTTACATTGCTATGCATTTAGTGAAGCGTACAGAAAATGGAAATAAGGAAACACTTTAAATATGGAATCGTTTCGATGTCCTTCCATCCGTCTTTCTAGAGGATTAAAAGTAGCCTAGGTACCTATTCGTATAGTTTCATAGCTAGATATTTATGGTACCTACAGGGTGTTAGGGTAAACAGTTCCACTACTTTAAGGGGTGATTGTACCCATGATACTGAACAACTTTCCCAAAGAAACTCACAGGAAATTCGCAAAAAATAAACGATTTTTCATACGAAATGCAATCAGCTGATCGACCGTTTACGTATTGAAAAGTAAACATTTTTTTTTGCGAATTTGCTATTGTATTGCGTTTGGTTTGCTTTTCGTTTCTTATGGAAAGTTGTTCAGTATCATGGGTACAATCACCCCTTAAAGTAATGGAACTGTTTACCCTAACACCCTGTATAGCTTTTCCAAAGAACATTTTTCCACATAAAATTAAATTTTTGTTAATTTTTCGAATAAAATTTTTGCATAATGAACATGTTGATTATTTCAAAGATGATGAAGTTGAAGTGAGTTTCTCTCAGAGTATTTTCAAGCCGTCTAAACACATTTTCAATAGAAAATCAAACATACCTATATAAAAGTTCAAGCAAAGTTGCAGCCCACCCCAAAAGGCATTCGAATCGGAATGCGATACATTCGAATCATATTTTCCGATTGAACAATAGTTGAATGGCCGAAAAGTTTTTCCGATTCTTATCCCCGTACGCTACAAATCTTATAAAACTTCCACAATTCTCGAGAGATGACCGTTAACCTTAGATGAAACCAGAAGAAGGAAGAAGTGACACTTGTATTGCGTAAATGTTTTTTTTTCGTTCTGATAGAACTACATTATACAGGTTGTAAAATTAAATGCTTTTACATACTGAACGGGGTGCTTCAAACCATCAAACTGAACAACTTTCACTCAATGACAATATTACCAACATCATTGTGGTCAATATCGAAATCGCGAAAAAAAAAACTTTTCCATTAGGGTTGAGTGAAACAAGATTTTTTTTAATAGTAACTGAAGATCATTTTACACTTGGTGGTAGTTTTTTGGGTATAAAACTAACTAAAAATAGCTACCTTTGGGCTATCGAAGTTATATTGCCAGCTTGATAATTTCCCAGCCATCTAAACGTTATTTCTAATGTTCATGAACCATGAGTTTATATGGGTATTTTTTAAATGTAGTTGGTGCTCATGTCAACGCAGTTTTTCTGAGTTAATATAATAGACAAAATTTTTTGAACAAAGATTTAATTAAAAATTTGAATATAACATTCGTAGACTCGCATTTTGATAAGCTTTCGATACGATATTGTAGAAAAAATATACTTTTCATTGTTTTAGAAAACATAAAAAAAAACTTTTTTACTTCCAAAAATGGCGCCCCAATATAAAAATTAATGACTCTGGGCTATTAATTGCTATAATTATATGTGCCAAGTTCCAGCTTCCTACGTCAATCAATTAATCAATACTTTATTTCACACCAAAACATAAACAGTAAAATACAGAGACAAAAACGGCGGCGGGGCGGTCAAACCGTCTTACGGTCTCTGATAAAAATACCTGTGCCAGACGGACGAATAGACACCGAGCTGATTCCAAAAAATGTTACGTTTTGCCAATTTTGGTACGGAAAACTAATCTTTAGAAATATTGAATGTGACAACCCTATTTTCATGAGAACACTGAAAAAACATTCCACGGAAAGAAAGTTGGTATCATTGACGTTTCATATCGCAAGGCGTGTGGTCGGAATGAAATGGTGGGGATTATTCGAAGGGGGATGTGGAGGGGGCTAGTAAGCCGCTTAAAATGAAGTCTGTATTTGTTAGGATTAAGGGGAATATATAGGAATGGACTCTGCGGAACGTTTTCTCGGAACAGCTTTTTTATGAAATATTAAGATACTTTTGGCAGTGAAAATTTCTTTAGCGGCGTTGTCCACTTTTTGGGATGGGTAAAAAATGTTAAACTCGCGTCAGAACCGTGACGGAGGTCAGGGTGAACCTGATCGAAAATTGGTCAGACATATCCCTCTCTCTTTCTACCGCGTGGCGAAAATGTATGCCTGTTCCTGCTGTTTCGTTTAAGCAGCATAAATAATTGTCATGTTTGTGTACGATAGCGCAATAAATGAATACCTATTGTATTTTACCACATAAATGATAGTACTTTTATATGTTCAAGTTTTCACTTCTGCCGGCACTCCCGGAGTGCAACCCGTTGTTTTTTTTTTTATTAGAGTTGTTATAAAATCAGAGAGAAACTGCACTGTATCATGATGCAACAATTTTCTTGAACGACTTTGCTATTTCATTCATAGAACAGACATCTTTATTCAAAATATAAATGTGAGGTAGGTACATTAAATATTAATATAAGTGAAAAAAACAATGAATAAAGTATGTAAAAACCGTATAAACAAAACATCTCATATAAGGCCTCGCCTTGGGGCGCCCCGTACCCAATTTTGGTTTTAATAAAATAGTTCAAAAATTAATAAAAATAACTTAATTTGAAATACAAACTCTTTCGTAATAGTAAACACCGGCCATTTTTCTTGAAAAATAATTTCATCAAAGCCGTTTGACAAACAATGATTAAAAAAGACTTTATTTTTAATTGGAGTTAAATGGCATTTTGGATTTTTTTTTTTCAGGATCAAAAGCCAGTTGCTTACATTATTAAAAAAAAATAACGTTCAAAAAGATCAGAATTTTATTTCAATACACACTTTATGGTAAAGACCTTTTTCGTCACTCAGACGAAAACAATCCTCTGAGGTTTTTCATGTGAATAAAATTATTTGATTTAACTAAAATTCAATCTTCAAAGTAATATTAAACATTATATTACGTACATGTATGACTTACGCTCTTCAATTTTATAAGCTTTTTTTATTTGTTTTATTTAGGTTTGCGAGGATAATAGTACCTACTTTAGTAAACTTTAATATTATAATGTAGTACTTTAGTCCACACTAAAGTACTACATTATAATATTAAAGTTACACGTACTTTACCCACGTAAAGTACGTGAGGATACCATAAACACCCAATATAATAACGCCTTCAGGCTGCTGCTGGGGCTGCTGCGCTTCTGCAGTGCGTCAGGCATATTCGCGGACGCTCATGTCGATGGGTTTCCCTCCACGCTCCGCAAACGCTGTGCCGCCGCACTGCAGAGGGTTCGCGCCAGCACCAACAGCATTCTGAAGATGGTCGCAAGTAGATACGACAGTAGCTTCATTAAGCACTGGGTCGGTCTGCACTTAAGTATGTGTACTAACATAGTTAATAAGTGTGTTACTAACATCAATATGGATTGTAATATCTGAAATAAAGAAATTTTATTTTTATTTATTTTATAAAGTTAAGGAACTGACAGCTAAGAGAGCGAGATGTACCTAGCTGCACCTCTGTATAATAGAAAGAGATACGTGACGCGAGGCAATAGAATCGTTTTCTGGGATCTTAACGCAGGGTAGAGATTTTGTAAATATATGGAATCGAAAGTGAAATCGTAGTTAATTTTGTGAAATATGCTAACACTATTTCATTAAATTATCCACGATTTCACGTTAGACTCAGAATTATAGACAGTGTTCGAGTTTTTTCCTGCAAATAATCTCCTGAAAACAGCCTGAAAGCGGTTTCATTTGACAACTCAAGTCAGTTCCTCTACTACTGTAAGGTATAATAATTTTATGGAGGATACCTACAATATTTAAATATATTATCAGTTTAATTTTGGTACCTACTTCGTCCATTACATAGAGCCTCAATACTTGGTCTAAGGATACCTGTTACACTTTTTGGACACTACTGCTAGTAAACTGTAAATATTTTGAAACATGTTTTTAAAGTTGACCAGACAGCGTGTAAGTGACAGCCTAGCAAATACTGAAACGGTGAACTCAGACCATCAAACTGAACAACTTTCACTATGGAGCCTACCTCAGGAAGCGCGAAAAAATCAGCTGTCCCATAGATTTAAGGGTTGAATCTCATCTGGCAGCAAATAAGATCGACGGAACGCGATCGCGCTCGGCCGGCTGTCCTGCGGTGTTCCGTCTATCTTATTTGCTCTACCAAATGACGTTCCTGAGTGACAGAAAAGGATGGAGCGACAGAAAAAGGCGATGCGGTGCTGCCAGATGAGGTTTAACCCTTAGTCGGTTAGGTACCTAGGTACTAGATACTAGTAGTTTTTTATGGGATTTCGGATGCTATGGTATTCGTGTTGGTGAACGCGTTAAAAGAGCTCGAGCATTTTCCCGTCTAGTCTGTATTGAGCCTTACGCCATTTACACTAGTCATTATCCTATATTAGTCTGGTAGCAAGTGTGCAAAATAAGTGGATATGGTCTGACATACCGTACTATGATAAATTACATTGTGTTCATAATCCTAACATACGACGTTAAGCTCTGTACCTAGATCTAGGTCTATCTAAGCACTAATTGAACCTACACGTTGGGAGCAAACACGAATTTGATTACCTAATAGCAAGCTGTTCCAGGTATTGGTTTAAGCACTAACTTACTAACACTGCTTAACTAGTGCAGTAATCTAGATTCTAGATTAAGTCTATTAACAACTATGTTTCGGATTATTACAATGCAATACAATATTATTTTATTTCTGCACCGAATACAAAATAACAACTAGAAGCGAATTAATGTTATTTAAATTCATAATAAAGGGTGTAAGGAAAAGTATTATTAACCTAACCAAATAGGTACTCTACCCATCAAACTGAACAACCTTTACTATAAACCGATCGGAGCAGAAAAAAAATCAGCTGTTGCATACATTTGAGTCCCATATTGAGGTATTGTATTATTAGTATTCGTATGGGACAGCAGATTTTTTTTTTCAAAATACTTTATAAAACGTCGCATTCATTGCTAAGCCGTAAAGAAGAAATCGCTTTTTAGCGCTAAGACCGCCATGTTTTGTATTTTCCGTATTTAGTAGGTAATAATAATATGTTTCGATCGAATGGTTTCGATAGATTGATTGAAAATTTTTTCATGACCCTTTAGAGTCCGATGCGAGCTACGCCATAGTTTTAATAACAAAATATGTTTGTTTTTTATAGTACCTAATTTAATTGTACAATACTTTCATTGGCGGCTGCAACTGTTGAAGAAATAACAATACTTTTACTCATACCCATTTACGGAAACAAGAAGAAATGAAGAAACTAAATCGGAGCACATTTGTGTTATCATAACTTATCAGTGAATGAATGTGAGGGGTTGTACATTGACACTTTGTACCACTTTCCGACCAAAACATAAGCTGCAGCGATAATACATATATACATGGAGTTAACGTAGGTATGATGGTGGTTAGGTAGGTATACTTTTGTATTTTGTCTATTCTTGGTGTGCAGATAAAGAATATTATTTATGTTATAGGTACAGTTGCCTAAAGCAAACGAAATGAAATTATTCGTTGAAAATTTCCGTACGACATTTTATTTATATTACATATTTTTATTTTTTATTTAACACTTTAGTGGAATCACACACGATGACGCATTGACGGAGCGGCAGACGTCAGTCCGTCATTTGTAACGCAAGGAGTACGCGGTGACGGATTGACGCACCGTGTGTGCTTCTACGTGCGGTTTCATACAACCATGAAGGTATTATACTACGGAAGAGAGGCATTGACAGCTGAGAGAGCGAGATGTACCTAGCGGCATCACTGTATAATAGAAAGATATACGTGACGCGAGGCAATAGAACCATTTTTGGAGATTTCCTCTCCTTTAGTGTCCGGGTAAAAATTCGGTTTCTGTGAATAATCGTGAACCTAAAGTGAAATCGTAGATAATTTTGTGAAATATATTAACACTATTTTATTAAATTATCCACGATTTCACGTTAGATTGAGAATTATACACAGAAATCGAATTTTTCCCCGGCCGAGGACTCCTGAAAACGTCCAAAAACGGTTTCATTTGACAACTCATGTCACGTCTTCCTCTATTCCGTAAGGTATAATATCTTTTGCATACAACTCCTTGCTTTACAAATTATGAACTGACGTCGGCCGCTCCTTCATGCGTCATCGTGTGTGATCCCACTTATTGTACCTCCGATATTACAGAAAAAACAATTAAAGTAGACATGTACAAAAGGCGAGCTTATCTCTAAAGAGATTTCATACAGCAGATCCTATTTCTTCCAGCAGAACTGATTTTTGTGTAGTCATAAGTAGTTACATGGTCGTTGGTTTCATCATCATCTCAGCCGATGGACGTCCACTGCTGGACATAGGCCTCCCCCAAGGATCGCCATAACGACCGGTCCTGCGCTGCCCTCATCCAACGTTTTCCCGCCACCTTCACCAGGTCGTCGGTCCACCGTGTGAGGGGCCTACCCACGCTGCGCTTTCCGGTTCGCGGTCGCCACTCGAGAACTTTTCGGCCCCACCGGCCATCGGTTCTGCGAGCAATGTGCCCCGCCCACTGCCACTTAAGTTTAGCAACTCTTTGGGCTATGTCAGTTACCCTGGTTCTTCTGCGGATCTCTTCATTTCTGATTCGATCTCGCAGGGAAACTCCGAGCATAGCCCTCTCCATTGCCCTTTGGGTGACTTTCAGCCTTTTTATGAGGCCTTGAGTGAACGACCACGTCTCTGTTCCATATGTCATCACTGGCAACACACACTGATCGAAGACTTTCGTTTTAAGACACTGCGGTATTTGGGACGTGAAGATCTACGTAGCTTCCCGAACGCTGCCCAGCCGAGTTGGATTCGACGGTTGATCTCTTTCTCGAAGTTGGACTTACCTAACTGAATAGTTTGTCCCAGGTAAACATAATGGTCAACAACTTCGAGCGCAGAGTTTCCGATCATTACAGGAGTGGGTACAACATGGTCATTTGACATGATCTTCGTCTTGTCCATGTTCATTTTCAGACCAACTCGTTCGGAGGCTCTGCTGAGATCATCGAGCATTTGACTGAGCTCCTCCATAGTCTCCGCCATGATGACTATATCATCGGCAAACCGAAGGTGACTGATGTACTCGCCGTTTATGTTGATGCCTAGCCCTTTCCAGTCCAGAACTTTGAAAACATCTTCCAGTGCAGCGGTGAACAGTTTCGGAGATATAACGTCTCCCTGCCTCACGCCTCGCTGCAGTAGGATAGGTTTCGAGTTCTGGTCCTGTAGTCGGACTGACATAGTGGCGTTTTTGTACAAGCATTTCAGCACTTCGATGTACCGGTAGTCTACTTGGCAACGCTGAAGAGACTGCAGTACAGCCCAAGTCTCGATCGAATCAAAGGCTTTCTCGTAGTCCACGTACGCCAAGCAAAGGGGCAGGTTATACTCTTCAGTCTTCTGTATAACTTGCCGAAGCGTATGTATGTGGTCCACAGTGCTAAAGCCCTTTCGGAAACCGGCCTGTTCGGGAGGCTGGAAATCGTCAAACCTGCGCGCGAGACGGTTCGTAATGACTCTCGAAAACAGCTTGTAGACATGGCTAAGAAGGGAAATGGGCCTATAGTTCTTCAACAGGGCATTATCGCCCTTTTTGAAGAAGAGCACCACCAGACTTCTGTTCCATGCCTGCGGCGTTTTGCCCTCGAGTATGACGGAATCGAACAGCTTCTGAAGGGCCTTCAGGACCGGTTTTCCACCCGCCTTCAGAAGCTCGGCCGTAATCCCATCATCACCCGGCGCCTTGTTGTTCTTTAGCTGTTTGAGAGCCATACTAATCTCGTACAGGCTGACGTCCGGAATATCTTCTGTGTAGTGCCGGGTCAATCTAGCTCTTGGGTCGTTAGCCAGATCTGTAGCGGGTCTTCGTGTTGACGTGTATAACTGTCCATAGAACTTCTCAACCTCTCTCAGAAGCTCAGGCTTGGACGATACGATTCTGCCATCCTCAGTCTTCAGCTTTGATAGCTGGCTTTGCCCAATAGACAGATCCCTTGCGAAAACTTTGGAGCCTTTGTTCCGCTCTATAGCCTCCTTAATACGCTCGGTGTTAAACCGACGCAGGTCGCAAGTCACGGACTTTGAAATCTGCCTATTGAGCTGCCGGTATTTATTCGCATCATCTGAAGACTGCAGAATCATCTCGCGCCTTTCCTCCATGAGCTTAAGAGTAGGGTCTGAGATTTTCTTAGTTCTATTTGTACGACGGGTCTTAAAGAACTTGGACCCGACCGCATGGACAGTTTCCACAAACCCATCGCTGTAATCGTCCACGCTACTCCCCAGGCAATCAAAACGATTTTGGAGTTCGAGCTGAAAACTACAGGGGTTTTGGATCTGGATCGGTACTGGACGGAGCGTAGACTTCATCAGACGAGATCTTTCGAGCTTGATATTAAGATTCAATGTGCCTCTTACCATACGGTGATCGCTTCCGGTTTTGAACGCGTTTAACACAGAGACATCATTGAATATTTGCTTCTTCGTCGACATGATGAGGTCTATCTCATTTCTTGTACCGGTCGGGCTCAACCAGGTCCACTTTCTGTGCTCCCGCTTCTTAAAGAAGGAGTTCATCATATAGAGTCCCTCCTTCTCCATGAAGCCAGCCAGCAGTTGGCCCCGTTTGTTCCGTCGTCCATACCCAAATTTTCCCACTCGCATCTCTTCACCGTCTCGTTTGCCCAGTTTCGCGTTGAAGTCTCCCATGACCACCGTGAAGTGTGTTTTAGAACTATGCATGGCTCTAGAGATATCCTCATACATAGTTTCTACATCGTCGGCGTATTTCTCTTCTGAAGTCGGGGCGTATACCTGTATAACCTTCAACGAATACCGTTTGGTTATTCTGAGTATAAGGTACACCACCCTATTCGACACACTTTCGATCTTCTCCACGTTGTTCACAAGAGACTTATGGACCATTAGCCCGACACCGTGCTGGGACTTTAGTTCGCCCTCTCGGAAATAGAGCAGGTTACCAGATTTGAGGATTATCGAGTCCTCTCCCTCTCTTCGGACTTCAGATAATCCAACAATATCCCAACGTATCCTGCTCAGTTCCTCCTCGAGTATAGCGAGCGACTCGTCGGTCCGCAGTGAACGTGTGTTGAACGTTGCCAGGTGCAGCTGTTGTCGGTTGTGGTAGCCGGATCTCTTCCGGAGATTCTTCGCACCCCCTGCCCCGCCGTTACCTTGACCGCTACCGTAGCCAGGAATAGCGGGGCCGCCGGGGACTGGGGGCCGTGTTAAGGGCGTACTTGCCATGTTGGGGGGTTTTGCCATAATCGCCACGCTTGGCAGGCGGGTTGGCGATTGCAGTTCGGCTGGATGTGTGTACGCAGAGGATGCTGCTGCCCATCTTCTGGTAGGTCCCTTAGTCGCCTTTTACGACACCCACGGGTAGAAATGGGATGGTGCTATTCTTAGCCGACACCACACGGGTCGTTGGTTTTGGAAACATTTATTAGTAATTTATAGACTTTAGGATCCCACTGTAGGGCAAAGGCCTCCTCTTCAAAGGGTGGAAGGGATACTCCACGCAGGTCCAGTGCGGGAGGCAAGTTATTGGTGTTCTTGCTGTCAAAGGATGTTCAAGCTGAATAGGCCTCTGCCACTTGACTGAACTATCTGGGAACAACTTTTTAAGCTGCCTTACGAAGCACGAAGACTCTCGAGATAAAACACCACTCCAAAGCACTTATCAAAGGATATAATCACAAACTTGCGAACAGCTTGCTCTTAGCAAGAACCAAATATGCACAATAGTGTGATCTTGATCTCTCACGGGCAACAGCAAACTAAATAAACATTATGCACACGCTGCAGCTAAATGACTCAGTCAGCTGCAGATTTTGCAAGGATGAGATGGAAACTCCCTTGCATGTGAATGTGGCCACCTCATGAACAAACGAAGTATCCCTCTAGGTAGACAGGTTATCACCTGATAAGATACAAACTTTACCTGTCAGAAATGTACTGCAGTTCTTGACTGCAGTGGGAATCAGTAGGGAATTGTAAGTGGGATGACACACGATGACGAATTGACGAAGCGACAGACGTCAGTCCTTCATTTGTAACGCAAGGAGTTGTATGAAACCGCACATAGAAGGGACACATTTTACGGGGTGGGGGGTTAAGGAAGAGGGGGACGGGGTGGCACCGGGCAGAATCGTGTTCAGCGGGGTCTAATTAGTCTAAAAAAACCCGGCGCCAAAAAGTTTCTCAAAACGCCGTTAGACGTTTAAAATCCAATACAACTTGAAAAAAATCCACCAGTCTATGTGCTTCTACGTGCGTTTTCTTACAACTGCATGCTTAACAAAATATGACGGACTGACGTCTGCCACTCCGTGATCCCACTAACAGGGATGTTCACAAAAGACCAGCGATGGTTGCAGTGGCACAGGCGCATGTCTGTTAAGGCCCTCCACTAACAATGATAATAATCGGTCCAATGTTGGACGGGTTCCAAAGACTGATCGGGCCTGATGTTGCTGAACTTTGGTGATGTTTCCAATACTAAAGCTCCACTACGTTAACAAAACATTTTAAAGGCCCTTTTTTTTACATAAATAATCTTTCTAACCGACGAAAAAGGAGGAGGTTCTCAATTCGACACGACGTATGCTTTTTCCACCAATTATGGTTTGATTTCGATGATTATTTTGTTTGGTAGGTACCTTGGTCATACTTCAGAGGTAGTCCCATTTTAATTTGGTGAAGATTGGGCTTTGGAGATAGACAATGGAACTCCTCAAAAATGTATAGCAAATCATCGGCGGTTGAAATAAATGTTTCGTTTGATATTCTCCTTGCATGTACAATGAATATGTCGAGTTGTCGACCAACTCAAACAATTTTGAAAAAATAAATTTTAACAAGAAATTAAAACAGACTTCAAAACTAAAAAAGTACTTAAATAATAAGATGACAAGCGTCTTTTAAATTTTGGCGTCGGTGTCAAGCTAAGCCCAAAACATAACTCTAAGCCCAATCGCGAATCATACCGGCTTGACAGCGACTTAAATAAAATAAATTAATATTCTTATGCGAATTTTAAAGACGCTGGTTATCTTATTATCTCGGTACTTTTTTTAGTTTTGAAGTCGGTTTTAATTTTTGTAAATCTTTATTCAGTTACGATGCGATGTCATTTCAGGCTCAGGTATAGCCGATACAACATTCCTTCATCCAATAACATTCAAACCGTTAAACTTCCCACCAAACTTATCAAAGTTTACCAAATCAAGTCCCTCTCAGTTTATGGGCATGTAATATGCCCCAAGTTTTATTAGGGTCACTCGCCTGTTGCTTGAGATTTAATGTTAGTTTACGATGTGCCTGTGTCGCATGGATGTTGTGAAAACCAGGAAAATATGGAGGTACCTAGGAAACTTGAACAGGTAATTTCTAATTTAAACATTGTCTTAAGGCTATTCTACCGTTGGCGCGCTCCATACGAACGTAGTATGGTGATATTTTCAATACTATCCAATTAAAGTCAATGAAATTTTTCAAAAACAATCTAGTAACTAATTTCTATGTCGGTATGAAGTCAGATTTTCGATAAAATTTATAGTTTTAAAGTTACAGTGCCACAAATATTTCCATACAAATCTTAAATTAATCCTAGCATTGAAACTGTATATTTTAACAAAAATCTGACTTCATACCGACATAGAGATTAGTTACTTGATTGTTTTTGAAAAATTTCATTGACTTTAATTAGATAGTATTGAAAATATCACCATACTACGTTTGTATGGAGCGCGCCAACGGTAGAATAGCCTTAAAGAGGATGTGTCCACTTTATAACATACCTATATCCTATGAAAATTTATATGGGGGCGACCGTGTACCGGAAAGCGCACACGGTGGAACGACGACGTGGTGAAGGCGGCGGGAACCCTTTGGATGAGGGCAGCGCAGGACCGGTCCTTATGGCGTCCTTGGGGGAGGTCTATGTCCAGTAGTGGACGTCCATTGGCTGGGATGTTGATGATGATGATCTATGTCCAATCGTGGACGAACGTGGCGATTAAAAATCTGTAAAAATGCTCTAATATAAATCATACTCATACTAGCAACAATCAAAACTTTTTTGCTTAAAATATCTAGTTTTTTTTATTTTTTGCAATAATATCACTCATTATTATTTTTTTTTATTCTACAGGGTGGACGTGCATACAGTTGCATAAAGAAATATATATATATATATATTTTTTTTTTTCGTGGAAACGTTGAATGACATTGGACAAACTTTCACCTCGGTGACAATTGTTCAGTATCATGAGTACAATTACCCTTTAAAGTATTGCAACTGTCTACACGTCTACTACATTACACCCTGTATTAACATTAGTTTCATGACAAATCTTCTTGATAATCGAATAATAAAAGCGGTCAAGTGCGAGTCGGGCTACTCGCGCACGCACCGAGGGTTCCGTACCACAGAGAACACAATATTATATTAACTTAGAAAAAAAACTTTTTTTTTCCGGGACTTTAGCGCAAGACCGACTCACACTTGACCGGTTTTTAGTATCGCTGTTATTCTGTAGAGCTTGCTCTATAATCACACTAAGTTTGACGCTTGATTACCGTTTTTACGACAGAGCGTGAAGAAAAAAAGTTGATACAAACTAGTTTCTTGTTGAGAACCCCCCTTAATTTTTAACTTTTTGAAATTTTATTATTTTTTAACAAATCCGCCGTAATAACGCATAATCTGAGAAAATTTCAACTATCTAGCTATTACGGTTCAAAAGTTACAGCTCTAAATAGGTAGGACAGACGGACGGACGGACAACGTAGGCTTAGTAATAGGGTCCCGTTTTCACCCTTTGGGTACGGAACCCTAAAAAGTAAAATTATAAAAATTACCAAATAAATTTTTCCATACGAAATTGCGGATCAGCAGATTGAATTTTTCTTTGATTGGGAGATAAAAAAAAAACTCGTTTTTCGACCCATATATGCACATTCTGAAGTCAAATATTTTGAGGATTTTTGCAATATTTTGGATTTTATTACCTTCCTGCGACATCATCTACATTCTATCTGTATCTACCATCGTGGATTATCCATTTATAGTGTTACCCTGTTAAAAGCTTAGTAAGGGATTCAGAATTAAGCTGGGATCTCATTATAGGTGAAACAAATGTTACTAGAGGGCTGAAACGTGTGAAATTCGTCTAGTTTTCAGAATAATTTTTTTTTTCTTTTGCAACTCTGGTATAAATAAAAAAAAATAAAAAAAACAACTCTACTTTGCTCTGATATGCACAACAGCTCTATTTTTTATTTAATGAAGCAGGATTTTATAAAAAAAAAAATCTTCTTTAATAGTATACAGGGTGTTAGGGTAAACAGATGCATTCCTTTAAGGGGTGATTGTACCCACGATACTGTAAAGTTGTTCAGTACCAACTTTCTTTAAGCAGCATTAAGGAAGTAATGGAAAGGATGGAGGTAGTATATTTGATTTGAAGGAAATTCGCAAAAAAAAAAACGACTTCATACAAAAGTTCGATCAGCTGGTTGGATTTAGTATGGGAAGTCCAAAAAAATCTACGAATGTCCTATAGGTTTCTTAGGGAAAGTTGTTCAGTACTTCAGTACTTCAGTTTCCGCGTACCGGAAAGCGCAGCGTGGGTAGGCCCCCTCACACGGTGGACCGACGACCTGGTGAAGGCGGCGGGAAAACGTTATGGTGATCCTTGGGGGAGGCCTATGTCCAGCAGTGGACGTCCATCGGCTGAGATGATGACTTCAGTATCATGGCTACAATCACCTTTAAGTAATGCAACTACAATACAAAATTTTCGACTTTCCATTGCAATCAGCTGGTCGAACGTTTGTATGAAAAGTCTAATATTTTTTCGCAAATTTGCTATACAACGTGTTAATAAATTAGCGCAAAACCTCATACACCCCAACTGACTTATAACAAAATAATTAGATTGAAACAATAATTTCATTATTTTGATAGTTAAAATTTAAAGTTATTCGCATTTTAAGTTTTGAGGCAAAAATGATTTATTATCATTTCAGCATTGAAAGAAAGCGCTAACGTACTCATGGATACATTTTTATAATCTTGTTTTGGTAGTAAGTAGGGTGAGTGTGCCCGTGCGGTGGGTTGACATCCGGTTCAGAAATTTTTAAATTTTGCAAACAAATTGTTTAATATTTTGAAAAAAAATTGCTATGTTGAAACTATGATAATTCGATTCTGCTCTCGATTCTAAACAAACTACTTTCTAGTTTTGCGTTAATTCATTAAAACGTTGTATAGGTTTCTTAGGGAAAGTTGTTCAGTATCATGTGTACAATCACTCCTTAACGTAATGCAACTGTTTACCCTAACACTCTGTATTATTTTACTCGGAAATTCGGTAACATTATGTAAACTTGTTTAGTTCCGTCGTAGAATATTCCTTTTACCTAAATCTGTGCTAATGGCAATTACGTTAATTAATGACGTTACACGTTAGAGGCTGTGTAGTGCGTACATAGCTTTAGACAACAATGTGGCATATTATACTAAAATATTAAGTAAGGGGAAAACATACAAACAACATAGTATCTTTAGTGCTTTGTGTCCTAAATGGAATGACTTTGTCAGTTGTCACCATTGACTTACCAACTATTTTAGTATTTGTTGTGGATGTGGTCCGCGTTCAAAAGTGTCCGAACCAAAAGAGCACCAAAACGTAAAAAAAGAGAACCTATTACGTAGCAGTCTTCGTTTGATCGACCGACTACGACTAGTGGGATGGAAAAGAATTTCAGCATTTTCAATGTATTTAGTTGGTTTATATTACACGTTCTTAGGTGGGTGTAGTTTAGTTTCGGACACTATTTTCGAGAATTTTGTACTAGACCCGGCGTCCATAGTCTTATAGTCCCTGTCTGTCGGTCTGTCTGTCTCTGGCATCGTAGCTCCCTAACGGATGGACCGATATCGATGCGTGTTTTTTTAAATAAAAAGCTCATTTTTGCGAGACTGTTCTTTGCTTTGTTTCATAAAAAACGGTTCAGCAGTTTTCAGGTAACCTCAAAATTAGGTGACCGAATTATTTTTCACTTTTTAATGTTTGTTTTAAATTAAAAAGTAAGTAGACCAAAGTTCCTTAAAAAATTCCAAAATAGCCAAGTCATTTTACGGTTTGAGCCCGCTGGCAACAGTTCCAAATTTATAATTTAGGTATTATCTCGTTATAAAAAACCTGATGGTAATTTTTTTTGCACGTAATGTAAGGCATTACCATTATACATACTTCAAACAACGTCTAAATATTTTTGTCTACTTAGAAGGTTTTGAAAAATACATTCGTATTTTCTAATAAAAACCTCATTTTTTAAATTTCAGTCCCTATTTTATTGCTCAAAAATAATTTATATTGTTAAATCTAATTCAAATGAGTGCATTGGTATTAATATTATTAATTTAAAAGCTTTCTGGAACTCACAATTTTGATTTCTATTTTGCGTAGCGAATTTTTTTAAATTTATTTTCAGATAATCTTTTTGTCACTAAATAGTGCCGGTAATAGTTTAAAAGTTCAATTAATAATTACTTCCCACCTCTCCTAACAAAACTCCGTAAAATGACTGGGCTAAAAGATTTTATACAGGATGGAGGTGTTTTTTGTTTAATAAATATTCGTACAATCCTTAAAAGTTCGTTCGTAAGCCAAAATAAGATATTCCTTTATCACACTAAACGTAATTGGGGTACCGTAAAACCTAACTTTCATGTAACTCAGTTAGAACGAGAGGGTTCCGCGTGTAATTTACATGTTAATGTGTTAGCATACGCTGACTTCGCCGTTCTTTAAGAAGTTATGGAGTTTCTTAATTAAAATTTAAATGCTTAGATTTAAATTGCGGCGGAAAATCTTCTGGTGTAATGTAAATATCTTATATTACATTGTGGTTTGAAATTAAATAGCGCGAGCTTATTATAACTCCTAGTATAAGCTAGGGCTGCCCTGGGGCTGCCACCTCAAAAAAAAAACACAAAACGGGTTGCACTCCGGGAGTGCCGGCAGAAGTGAAAACTTGAACATATAAAAGTACTTTAATGTATGTAGTAAACTACAATATTCATTTATTGCGCTATCGTACACAAACATGACAATTTATGCCGCTTAAACGAAACAGCAGGAATAGGCATACATTTTCGCCGCGCGGTAGAAAGAGAGAGGGATATGTCTGACCAATTTTCGATCAGAAGTGCGATTTTTGAAAATCATACGAGCGACTTGACTGTAGAAAATGTCAAAATTACTATGGAGATTATGCATCTTTCTACTGCCAAGTCGCTCGTATGATTTTCAAAAATCGCACTACAGATCAGATCAAGGTGACGTCACGGTCCTGACGCGAGTTTAACATTTTTTACCCATACCAAAAAGTGCACAACGCCGCTAAAGGAGTTTTCATTTAAAAAATCAACTGAGAAAAAGCGAAAAAACAAAACCGAATTTAATAATTCTTTCAAGAATAATATGAGAAAGAATTTGGCTATGTCTGTATGTTTCGCATTTTTTGTTTATAATCATCAAAGTTTGCTGAATGTCTGAAAACGGGCGGTAAAATTGTTCATTTTCGAAGGTCCCTAGTTCTTACAGTAATTTATTTATTCAAAAAAGCAAAACATAGGGACATAACAGAAGTAACATAGATTGTATGGTAAAAGAATGTTTGCTCTAGTGTCATTATCCAGGAAACAGGGGAATATGAAAACGGTACTAGTATTTCTTCTTAACACATATTCTGTAAAAAATATTACTTGGTAATATTTGGTTCTTGTTTCTAGAAATCTTAATCTCAAATATATTTATGTCTTGGACTAAGATACTAACGTTTGAAGAATGTTTAATTCTCAAAATTCAAGTTTGAATTTCTTGTGACGAGAATTGTATTACTGGGTTCGAAATTTATATCTTTAACAGATATGTTTCTCGCATTATGAATTTATGAATGAGAGACCTTCTTTTATTTTATTAAAAGAAACATTTAAATTTTGATACAAGAAATTAGTTCTTAGCCCAAAAACGAAGACATTAATTTTCGAGATTCCTTAGATATATCGATAATATCAAATTAAAGATTGAAAAATTCAGTCTCGGGCGGGACTTGAACCCGCACCCTTCCAAACCGGGTAAGTGCAAAATAAAAAAAATAAATAAATAAATAAAATCAATAATATTTGATATCGATAATATCTTGACTCAAGTACTTTTTTTTTCAGTGTATGAATTGGGATGGGAGAGCGCGCGCGCGCGGTTTAGAACGTTTTGGGTACGGAACCCGAAAAACAAAAGATCTAAGTCTTCACATAGGATCCTAAATTAAACTTATTTTTATAGCGGTATCATGTTTCGAGTGCGCCAGCAACTTTAATGAAACTACTTATTTTCGTTAGCGCTGAACTCTATTTGATGCAGTAAAGTTCGTCTTTCATGTAATTTGCTGCTAGTTCATTAATTTGCTCCTAGGAGTAGCTCAACTTTTCTACTGAACGTGTTCGGTTTTAAACTGGAGATGTTAACTTCGATAGCTTAAGTATGTGATTACTTACTTTACAGGGTGTAAACTTTAATGTGTATAAACTTTAGGGTGCTTAAGACCTGAACAACTTTTACCTGTGCTATACAAGTTCCTTCTTAATATGCTGACACTTTTTTAAGAGGATGATCAGACCATCAAACTGAACAACTTTTTCTATGGGACCAACATCAAAATCGCGAAAAAAAATCGGCTGTCCCATACATTTGGCTCGAGTAGGTTTGCAGTTTTGTATGGACGAGCAGATTTTTTTTTCGTGATTTCGATGTTGGTGCTATATAGAAATTTTTTCAGTTTGATGATCTGATCATCTCCTTAAAAAAGTGTCAGCATATTAAGAAGGACCCTATTATATACCAAATTCGAAATCGTGAAAATCACCGGTCCTATACAATCTTAAGTAGGATTCAGGATTTTTTTTAGGATGTATGTGCCTGTGAGCGTTAATTATTTATTTATTTATTTATTGCAGTTTTATATGAATCACATCAGAAATGAAGTGAACTACAGAGTTGTTTTTGAGTTTCAAAAAGAATAGCTTTTTGTAGCCCTCGTTGATTACGCGTCTTTTGGCACCCCTTGATCAGCTACGTAGTCCCAAAACCAACGACACCAGGACAATGTCGCACTTGCGTGTAAGTGACAGCCTAGCAAATACTGAAACGGTGAACTCAGACCATCAAACTGAACTATCACTATTTAGCCAACCTCAGCAAAAGCGAAAAAAAAATCTGTCGTCCCATTTATTTTAGTGGGGAAGGTACAACAGTTTTGTATGGGACAACTGATTTTTTTTCGCGTTTCCTGACGTTGGCTCCATAGTGAATGTTGTTCAGTTTGATGGTCTGAGTTCACCGTTTCAGTATATGCTTGGCTGTCACTTACCTGTATACCGAAGCATCAGACCAAGGAAACAAGAAACCGAAGCGACAAAAAACATAGACGAAGAATTTTTCGCTTACGCTGGAAGACGGAATGTCAGTGTAACCGGGTATGAGATAGCGATAGTCATAAAACCCTATACAATTTATATGAAGTGACATGTCGGAGTCAGGTGGAGTCAGTACAAAAAAGTGGTTACGCCGATAAGGACAGCAATGGGGAACACAAAAGGGTCAAAATATTACTAAAAAATACACTTAAAATCTTAGCGTAGATCATGTAGGTACATTACATTAGTTTTTATTTCACTTCAATACATGCAGTATTTTTTTTTTTTTTTTTTATGTGTGATAGGTAAGCATTTGACCCCAATCTCACCTGATGTTGAGTGATGATGAGGCCGAAGATGTAGCATGCTTACCTAGAAAGATGCCTATTCACTCTCGCCTTGAAGAGGCCCAGGTTGTATTGCTCAGGGAACAGGTCCGCAGGCAGGGCATTCCACTCCTTAGCCGTGCGCATTATAAAAGAAGAAGCAAACTTCTTCGTGCGAATTGCTGGTAGGTCAACGACATTAGGGTGGAAACCCAGTCTGCGTCTCGTCCCCCGCAGATGAAAGGGAGATGGTGGTATCAGATCGTGTAATTCAGTCGCACACTCTCCGAAATGTATCCTATAAAAAACAGACAGACAGGCTACCTTGCGACGATGCTCAAGACTTTGTAGCTTCGCCACCGAGGTTGGATCACCTATGAGCTTCCTGGCAGACCCGTCCCAGAGATGGCAGCAGCATACAATTTATATGAAGTGACATGTCGGAGTCAGGTGGAGTCAGTACAAAAAAGTGGTTACGCCGATAAGGACAGCAATAAGGTAGCGATCGCTATGTGCGTCTCTTATTGAGTGAATATGACAAGACACGTGCTTCCTTCTATTACCTTCTCTTTCTACGACAAAAAATCATTTTCAATGTTAAATCAGCGTGTGATAAAACTTCAACTATCGATATTTCACTAGTAAGCTATTGAATAAAACCGGTCAAGTGCGAGTCGGGCTACTCGCGCACCGAGGGTTCCGTACCTATACCACCACAGAACACAACATTAACTTTGAAAAAAAATCTTTTTTTGTCCGGGACCTTTAGCGCAAGACCGACTCACACTTAGCCAGGTTTTAGTATTTGTTGTTATTTTGTAGAGTTTGCTCTATAATCACACTAAGTTTGACGCTTGTATGTATTGCCGTTTTTACGATAGAGCGTGAAGAAAAAACGTTGATAAAAACTAGTTTCTTGTTGAGAACCCCCCTTATTTTTTAATTTTTTGACGTTTTTATTATTTGTTAACAAATCCGCCGTAATAACGCATAATCTGAGAAAATTTCAACTATCTAGCTATTATGGTTCAAAAGTTACAGCCTTAAATAGGTAGGACAGACGGACGGACGGACGGACGGACAGACGGACAGGCGGACAGACGGACAGACGGACGGACGGACGGTCGGACGGACGGACGGACGGACAACTTAGGCTTAGTAATAGGGTCCCGTTTTCACCCTTTGGGTACGGAACCCTAAAAATGAATCAGCTTAATTCATCACCATTACGCCTGAAAGCCAAGCATTTCCAAAATAAACTGCCAAACACATTCGACAAACAAAATTAATCCTCATTCACGTAAACGATTAATTAACCGAGAAGTCAACGGTAATGAGTACTTGCTAAGGGCTTTAGAATAGTTATCGATTAAAATTAATCGAGTTTGCGGAGGTACGCTACGTAATCAATTCACTTCTCGATTGAAGTTTAGTTGCGCTGGATCGAGATTAATGATTGTTAAATTGTGGTATTATTCGAATTCTATCGGTTTGATAGTTTGACAGGCCATTCATTCGATGTCGCTGTCAGATAATCCGTTTTTTATTTTACTGGTGAATTTAATAAAGAGTACCAGAGCCGTAGAAAGAGAAGGTACCTACTAGAACTTTGACTACTTATTATAGGGACTAGTTACGCGTGTCATTCTACTAACACACATTTCTGCCACTTTTTGCGGGGGGCGAAGTAACATGAAATCCGCAACTTTGGATTTTATTCCCCATAACTTTAGATTCTAATTTTGATTGTTAAAAATCATGAGAAGTAGTCTCGTGTGAACCCCAAACGTTCTAAGTTCAAAATTATTGTTTCGCAATTATAGGCTGTCTCGTTTAGTGATCTAAACTATTATAAAACTGTAACAGAAGTGTGTCTGTACATTGAAGATATTTACAAAAAAAAAATTACGATATGGTTTTTAGATCTCCCTGATTCCAAATCACCATTTTTTTTATTTTTTGTCTGTCTGTTTTTTTGTTTGTTTGTTTGTTTGTTCGTTTGTTTGTTTGTTTGTTTGGGTGTTTGTTTGTTCGAGTATCACGCAAAAACTACTGAACCGATTTTGATGAAACTTTTTTTGTTTGATAGCTTATCATCTGACTTAAAATCTGGTATATAATTTATTCGGACGAAGTCGCGGGTTAAAGCTCGTAATGTATAAAATTGGGTGTAAATGCACATGATCAATTCGTCTTATACAGTGGCAGAGGGGAAATGCTACAGCAAGGCCAGTCCTTATAAAAAGTAGTCAACGTACTAGAAGGAAGCACATGTCTTGTCATATTCACTCAATAAGGGATGCACATATCAAATTCGCTCTAGTTAAAGAAGGAGATCGCTACTGTAGGGGCTTTCCGTGGTTCACGTAGGCCTCGTAGTTGAGTTGTAGGGATGTTGCAGAAGATGTAGTTAAAGACACCGTAACTAGTTGACGTAGTTTATTGTCAAAAGTAAGTTAGTTCGGTTGCCTGAGCCGCTTAGTTGAATGTTGTAAAACGACTGACTTTACTAGGTCACGAGTGTATTATTTAAGCGCCTCATTATGAATATCATTACTCATCAATGTAGACTAAATGTATGGAATTTGTTCCGTACATGCTCCCGAGGGAAAGCAAAAGATCAGGCAACCCAACTGTTGATATGAAATACAATACATTACATTAGTTAGTTTAGATTGAAGTAAAGTAAGTAATAAATTTATAGTAAGTAAATGTAAACAGTATATAAGTAATGTAAGTTACTTATAGTAAACAGTTAGGTAAGTAAATAAAGTATTAAACATAAGGTAAGTTAATTAAGAAAGTAGGTAAGCTAGTTAAGTAACATTAATATCTTATAAATTTCATTAAAATAGTAAAGTAAAAAGTAAGCTAGTTAAGTAACATGGATATTTTATAAATATCATTAAATTAATCTAATTATCAAAATCGGATCTTCTTGTTGGCCGTGATAATCTGGCTGCCGTAGGTACTCATCCTTGACCTAGGGCAATTAGTTCTGTTTTGATTGTTGTTATCAACGTAACCGGATCCTCTCAGACGCCGCGCGCCGCGCCGGGCACGCGCCGCTACACCTGTAGTATGGTGTTATGTAACTTGACTCGACTGTCGGTGTATTCCTGTTGTTTCTAGTTACATTTTATTATTTCTGATTGTAGGTTCAGCAGTTTTTCATTGTGAATTGTTGATTATACAGGTTGTGTGTTGTCTTCTCTGGTATTTTCTATAAGTAGGTATGATATTGTATAGCGAGTTTCTATTATTAATTATTTGTTTCTATTATTAATTAATCGTTTTCTTCTGGTTCTTGTCTTGGTAATGGCGCTAGTTTGCTGATAGGCCGTTTGACTGAGCCTCCCTTTGTTCTGATAGTGACGACTCTGACGTAATCATCACTCCCCGGATGTAGGTCAATAACTTTGCCCATCGCCCACTTCCCGGGTGGAATGTTCTTTTCCTTTACAAGGACCAGATCTCCTTTTCTTATGTTCTCTTTTGGGTGCAGCCATTTACTTCTTGTTTGAAGCTGATGAATGTACTCGTTTGCCCACCGCTTCCAGAAGTGTTGGTTCATTAGTTCTACCATTTTCCATTTGTTACGGATATCTATTTTCTTGTAGCTTTCCAGGTCTTCCTGGGGTAGTGACATCATAGGACTGCCACAGAGAAAGTGTCCTGGAGTTAAATACTCTATGTCATCTAAATCTTCAGATATCGGACATAAAGGTCGACTGTTTAGACAAGCCTCTATTTGGGCTAATAAAGTAGAAAATTGTTCGAAGGTGAGTTTCTGTTCTCCGAGGACTCTCTTCAAGTGATGTTTCATACTTTTAACGGCTGCTTCCCACAGCCCTCCTGCTGTTGGCCAGAGTGGGGCGTTGAAGTGCCATTTAATCTGTAGTTCAGTAATTTCTCTGAAGAATTCTGGTGATAATAGAGTTTTAAAGTGCAAAAACTCTGCTTTTAGTAGTTTTTCTGCTCCCACAAAGTTAGTTCCGTTATCTGAATATATGTGGCTTGGTGTACCACGTCGAGCGCACATTCGTTTCAGTGCTGCTATGAAGGTTTCCGTGCTTAGATCTGAAACTAGTTCGATGTGAACTGCTTTTGTTGACATGCAAATGAAGATGGCAATATAGCCTTTGCAGGTCTTCACGCCTTGTCCTTTGTTAATTTTGATTTCCACAAAACCAGTAAAATCTATTCCGACTCGAGAAAATGGCCTATTTGGCGTTATTCTGGCGCTCGGTAGATTGCCCATTAGCTGTTCGTTTTTATGCGTTTTATAACGGTGACATCTGATACATTGCCGTACTATCTTTTTGACGATTCTGTTTCCTCTAATAATCCAAAATCTCTGCCTCGTTTGGGCTAATGTCAAGCGTGCACCTCCATGTAGTGTTTGGTGGTGTGGTTGCTCGATGATAAGACGTGTGAGGCGGCTATCGTAAGGTATGATCGCAGGATGCTTCGTTTCCTTAGGTAAGAAAGATTGTTGTAAACGCCCGCCGACTAGTATGCCTTCAGTGTCCACAAATGGTGCTAATTTCAAAATCTTGCTGTTAGAGGGCAATGACTTATTTTTCTTAAGCCTTTCTATTTCCGTTTCAAAATATTGGTTTTGTACATATTTTAAAATTAAATTGTTAGCTTCGTTTACTTCGCGCGTCGTCAGTTCGATGTTCTCGCTGCTGTCAGCACATTGTTTCTTGTGTGTAACTGCTGACTTGAAATGTAATATCCAGCCAATGACCCGAGTTAAACGATGCAAACTACTGTGTTTTTGTAGTAAGTTATTCAGTAGGTCATTTTCGCTTGCTTTTTTATTGTTACCGGGTTCGGTAGCAAAACAATTTCGTAATGCGCCTTCCTCTGTAGTGTAAGTGTCACTGCTTTTCAGGGTTTCGTTTTCGATTTTCAACCCCTGAGGTCCTTCCCACCAGATGCTAAATTTGACAAGTTGTTTTGGCGAGAGCCCTCTCGTTGCGCAGTCTGCGGGGTTTTCGTCCGTTCTTACGTATCCCCAACTAGAAGATGGCACTATCTTTATTATTTCTGTTGTTCGATTTGTAATGTATTTGTCCCATCTTGTTTTGTTTCCTTGAAGCCATGCTAGTACTACTTGTGAGTCCGTCCAACAGTAGACTTTCAGGACATGTTCGTTTAGAGCCTTTGTTATCTTTTCCATTAGCTTCGCAAGTAACAAAGCTCCACACAGTTCAAGTTTAGGTATTGAAGTTTTGGATTTCAAAGCCGCTACTTTCGTTTTCGCAGCGAGTAAAGTCGTGACGTAGTCACCGGACTCTGATATGGTTCTACTGTATATGACACACGCGTATGCTTTTTCGCTTGCGTCACAGTAGCCATGTAGTTCGATAGTTTTGTTCGTTTGTTTTATCCATCGTGGAATAGTTATGTTATTTATGCTAGGTAGCTCTGTTTTTATTTTCTCCCAGCCCGTAGTGATTTCAGAGGGTAAAATTTCATCCCATCCAATCTGGTTGTACTTCTCACTCCATAGTTTTTGGAATAGAAGTTTAGCTGATATCGTGAAGGGTGCTAACCATCCGAGTGGGTCGTAAATCTTGCTGATTTCCGATAGTAATTTTCTCTTCGTGTACTGTTTTTCTGGCTTTGTAGTTATAGCCCAGTTGAAGAAAAAAGTATCTTGCTTGTTGTAGCAAGCGAGGCCGAGTGTTTTTCTTGTTTCTTCATAGAGAGTTCGTGTCCTGTTAAACACGTCTTGAGCAAAGTAATAGTTTTCTTTGTCTTCCCAAGTGTTCAAAATTTCATTTGTAGTTTGAAATTCCTGCCAGTGTGCGTCTAGAGCCCTGATACGTTTGTCCAGGTACTCCAAAGTTTTTCTAGCTGCAGCATCCTTTTTGTAGTTAGTGCAGATAGTCTTAATATTTTCGAAGCTCCTTTCTTGTTTAAGGATAAGTTCTTCGAAATTAACAGCCATAGTTGTAGCTTGTTAAGTAGTAGTTAGTAGTTAAGAATGTAGTTTCTGTGCTTACAGAGTTGTAGTTTACCGCTGGGCCTCCTCGTCAGTTTTGAAGATCACCAGTCGGTTAGTTTGCTTAGTTACTTCGTGATGAAGTTGGTAGTTTTAATGTTCGTAGAAGTGTAGTTTACCGTTGGGCCTCCTTGTCAGTTTTGAAGATCACCAGTCGGTTAGTTTGCTTAGTTACTTCGATGTGAAGTTGGTAGTTTCCCTCACTGTTGTTCGAAGATCTGCTTCCCGTCCCTGAATGTAGTTTTCTTCAGATAGGTAGGCTTTCAGTAAATCTTCAATGTGGATGAGCCAGTTTGGCACTCAGTGCGTGTAAGCTCTCTACGAAAAGTACGACTTCTCAATGCTGTTGGTGAGACCCGCTGGTGGGAGGCCAACTACACCGATTCGCTTCCGTAAAGAGATCCACAACACTAATCAAGTAGTGAATCCACCCAGATGAGGTTCGACGAACTGCAGAGTTTCCGCAGGTCTTGGTTCTTGAAGACTGAGAAGTTTTCCAAGTCTCCTGATGCTCGAAGGACCAAAAGATGTAGGGGCTTTCCGTGGTTCACGTAGGCCTCGTAGTTGAGTTGTAGGGATGTTGCAGAAGATGTAGTTAAAGACACCGTAACTAGTTGACGTAGTTTATTGTCAAAAGTAAGTTAGTTCGGTTGCCTGAGCCGCTTAGTTGAATGTTGTAAAACGACTGACTTTACTAGGTCACGAGTGTATTATTTAAGCGCCTCATTATGAATATCATTACTCATCAATGTAGACTAAATGTATGGAATTTGTTCCGTACAGCTACCTTATTGCTGTCTTTATCGGCGTAACCACTTTTTTGTTTACAAAAAATTTTCTTTGTCTTTAGACAAAGAAAATTTTAGTGTGACAGTTTCATGCTTTAGATTTGAGGACTCTTTTTTTTAATCTGCAATTTTTCAGCGCTGATTGTGTACAGTATCTATCTAGATTTTTAATGAAAGACTCAAAGTAAAATAGCAGATTAGTTTACATGTAATATGCAGTTATACATTCTACAACAGTTTACAATTTCTACTTTAGGTGAAAACATGAAACTCGTACCTGAGCGGCCATTTTTCATCATAAAATAACAGCGACAGCTTTTCTAAACGTTCCATTTTCCAGGGCATTTGTGGAAATGTCCTGTAAAGCCTGGCATTACGGGAATGCTCGCTTGTCCAGCGTGAGAGCATTTCTTCAAGTGCAGCATTACTTCTATGACATTTTATGGTTCAGACAAAGCATAGTCGATTCAGTTTGGAATTTTTATTAGACGCAGAGCATATCGTATGGCGGTTTTATAGCTTTTTAGCAAAGAGGCCGCCTTATTTGTACCATAATCTGTTTTGTTTCCTGTTGTGCTATGTATTTTGGTGTTTGGTGTAATATAATTTCATTCATTTATTGAATTCATTCGTTCATGATTCATCATCATCATCTCAGCCGATGGACGTCTATTGCTGGACATAGGCCTCCCCCAAGGATCGCCATAACGACCGGTCCTGCGCTGCCCTCATCCAACGTTTTCCCGCCGCCTTCACCAGGTCGTCGGTCCACCGTGTGAGGGGCCTACCCACGCTGCGCTTTCCGGTACGCGGTCGCCACTCGAGAATTTTTCGGCCCCACCGGCCATCGGTTCTACGAGCAATGTGCCCCGCCCACTGCCACTAAAGAAAAATTAATGATTACTGGGTGTTAATCATAGGTATTGCAGGGAGTCTAGGAATATAATAAAACGTCGTTTAGTATCGTTATTAACTTTACGGAACTAATCTTGTAATAAAATATGTATCAAAACATCTCAGTAATATTTAAAGGGGTAGTTTAGATTATCAAGCTAACCCACCATAGACCTACACCATTTCACCATAGAGTCAACTTCGAAATCGTGAAAAAAATATCTGCTTTTTTATACAAAACTGCAGTACCAACTCGACTGTAGACTGTAGTAAATATTGTTCAGTTTGATGGTACACAAATAATGTGTGAATTATTATGGAGCCTTTTTATTATTACATATATATTACATATTATTATACAGGGTGTACAATAAAATGGGACAGCTACTTAAAGGGGTGCTTCAGATCATCAAACTGAACAACTTTCTCTATGGGACCACCATCGAAATCGCGAAAAAAAAATCCGCTCTCCCATACAAAACAGCAAACGTAACTCGACTGAAATGTATGGGACAGTAGATTTTTTTTTCGCGATTTCGATATTGGTCCCGTAGAGAAAGTTGTTCAGTTTGATGGTCTGAAGCACCTCTTTAAGTAGCTGTCCTATTTTATTGTACACCCTGTATAGAAATAATAATGTAGAAATCATAAAGTTTTCAACACAACTTCACAACATTAGCACATAGGCCACAAAATGAATTCTTAACTCATGTTCAAGCAAACTTTTACTTTATTAGGGATGGACAGTTTCGAATAATCCATTCGAATGGTAGTAACTCGATTGTAGAGAAAAATTGATTCGAATCATTCGAATGAAAAAAGAAAACACTCGAGAATGGCTTTTTAGAGTAACTAACCTAACGCTAACCTAACTGAATACATAACACAATACATACTTGTTTAAATTGTTCTTTTTACCACAAAATGGCAAGTCGATCTCAATAAATAGGTATGAGACAGCACAACGACTTATCTGGTAGATTCCATGTACACACGGCGACATATCAAGCTATACAAAACCAACATTAGCTGACCGCGCGTGGGTCGAGTAACTTATAGCATCGCGCGGCCAGCTTATGTTGGTTTTGTATAGCTTGATGTGTCGCCGTGTGTACCTGAGCTTTATAAATTAAATTAAATAATTCTTTATTTCGAACAGTTAGAAGTGTTAGTATAACAGAGAAACTTATTATTGTTCGTAAAACAGCTCAAATTATACCCTGCCTTACGTCGGATTACTTAATAAGTGGGACAATGTCCAAGATTTATAGAATATTATGCTGAAAATGCGAGGGACGTATATGTACAACCTGTGCATAGCGTGGGTGGAAAGCTCGTTATGTACAAATACAAATTAAAATAAGTACCTACTTTCCTTTTAGGTACTTTATGTTCATTCGAATGTATTACTTCCGTTCGAAAAATTCGACTGTTCTTTTTCAACGGAATCCCATCTCTAAAGCTTATTGCTTAATGAAGTGTAATAAAGTTTAAAATCTCGTACGTACTCGTATTTCAAGTTAACTCAACTCTCAGTTATTATGTTTTAACTTTATGGATTTGAGCACGGTTTACTGAACGTTGAGGTTTGGGATAAGGTATTGACGGTTGCGGACGAGATGGCCGGAGTCTAACTAGCGATTATAATTACCTATTAAAGATCTTTTTGAGTCGATTCAAATCAAATTATCATCAGCATTATCATCGTCGACTGTTAAACATGGGCCTCTACTCGAATACCTAATAATAAAAAAATTTACACATACGACTTTGTTAAAAAGATACTTCAAAAAACGGTTTGGTGATATCCAAGTTCTATTGTCTAACTTTAGCATAGAATAGAATAAAATATAATTTCTTTATTTGTCTTACAAAACACATTACAAAAAACAATATAATATCTTTAACATATCTGGAGTTGGATGAGCATTTGTAGTAATTCTTTCAGCATTAAGAGTTTTAATGACTTCTGTTCACACACATACACACACCCCCTCACACACACACACACACACACACCCACACACACACACACACACACACACACACACACACACACACACCCCCACACACACACACACACACACACACACACACACACACACACACAAAACTATTAGCCCATTATTGCCCTATACAACGTGTTAATGAATTAACGCAAAACTAGAAAGTAGTTTGTTTAGAATCGAGAGCAGAATCGAATTATCATGGTTTCAACATAGGTATTTTTTTTTCAAAATATTAAATAATTTGTTTGCGAACTTAAAAAATTTCTGAACCCGATGTCACCCCACCGCACGGACACACTCACCCTATTTACTACAAAAACAAGATTATAAAAATGTATCCATGAGTACTATCAGTTTAAAATAACAATGTGCATGACCTCGCTCGCAAATGTGACGTCACTCAATCACACCAACTTCACTTTAGTCATTCAAATGATTGTTTCCTTTGCATAGAGTCTACATTCCTTTGTCAACCGAGTGAAGTTATCCAACGGCCCTTCAAGGTCATGCACATTGTTATTTTAATCTGATAGTACGTTAGCGCTTTCTTTCAGTGCTGAAATGATAACAAATCATTTTTACCTCAAAACTTAAAATGTGAATAACTTTAAATTTTTACTATCAAAATAATGAAATGATTGCTTCAATCTAATTATTTTGTTAAATGAGTTGGGGTGTTTGAGGTTTTGCGCTAATTCATTAACACGTTGTAGAAATACGTCGGAAGGAATCTTTAAATCGCTACCTCTCATGACTTATTAACAAACCAAAACAACGAAGGAACTTGGTAATGTTTGCTTTAATAATTCAAGAGGCCTGACTGAAGTACTGAATATTACTAACTCGCTTATTTTGTGTAATGTTATTACTACATATCGATACATTTAGGTACACTAATGGTTTCTGAGCCAACTTTGTTTACAAAATTAGTCAGGTATGCAGGATATTTTAAGTACTTACGTACCTTACATACAATACAGGGTGAAATTGATATCATTAGCATCCTTTTAAACTAAGAGTCTACCCATCCAACTGAACAACTTTCACTATGGGAGCAAACCGATCGGAGCAAAAAAAAAATCAGCTGTTCCATACTAAACTGCAGTGCTTACTCAACTCAAATGTATGCAACAGCTGATTTTTTAGTTGCTCCGATCGGTTTGCTCCCATAGTAAAAGTTGTTCAGTTCCATGGGTAGACTCTTAGTTTAAAAGGATGCTAATGATATCAATTTCACCCTGTATATGTGTGTGCTATTTTGTGGGATTTATCCCCCCCCCCCTCCCCCACTCCGAAATCCAAATATTTGTTTGTTTTACGTATGGAAGAGTGTTTCCAGGCGATCATGTTGCAAAAACAAAATTTAAAAAATTTTGAATCTCATTCGCCAAAATGCCAAAATTACTTTCCACTGCTGATATTTTGACTTTCAAAAATAGCACTCCTGAAGTATGTCTTTTAACCGACGAAAAAAACAAAAAACAGAGGAGGTTTTCAAGTCGACGCGTATATATTTTTTGGTTTTTTATTTAACTTTTTACAGAGCAGTCAGATTTTGATAGTTTTTTTTTAGTAGGCATACTTCGGAGGTGGTCCCATTTTAATTTGGTGAAGATCTGGTAAAGGGCTTCGGAGATAGACAATAGAAATCTAGACAATTTTTTTACAAAAAATGAAAACCGACTTCAAAACTCAAAAAGTGAAAATAATAAATATTGCAGCCGATGAATTTTACGTTAGCTTCTATAAGAATATCATTTTGTTTTATTGTAGTCGGTGTCAAACCTAGCCAAAAAATTCCTGCAAGCTCAGTCTCAAATCGTACAGGCTTGACAGCGACTTCGATAAACCAAAATGATATTGTTATAGAAGCTAACGTAAAATTCATCGGCATCGGCAATATTGCATATTTATTATTTTTCCTTTTTGAGTTTTGAAGTCGGTTTTCATTTTTTTGAAAGTCAAATCAGCAGTAGAAAGATGCATATCTCCACAGTAATTTTGACATTTTCAACTGCTGAACCTAGCGAATGAGATTCAAAAATCGCACTCCTGCTCCCATAGTAAAAGTTGTTCATATTGATTGCCTCAACCACCCCTGAAATTGACAATCACAATTGGCAAACACCCTTAAAATGTAATTACAAAATTATCCAGTATTATGATAAATTGATACCTAATAAATAATTCATAACAATACCTATTCATGTTGACTACTTTGATCAACTCAGTGCAATGTCCTCAGTCTTTCAATAATCCAGGATTGAACCCGAGAGCCGGGAGCATATTTGACTAACAAATTCCCCTATTGTTTGTCCGTGAACACAGGGTGTTTGACCCATTCGTTAGGGCACACTTGTTTTTCAAATTCCTTACCTATTGTTTGGTTTTCCTATTATGCTACGTTGAAGAATCTCTGATTTAGGATCTTTTTAGGGTCCCGTACCCAAAGGGTGAAAACGCGGACCCTATTACTAAGCCTACGTTGTCCGTCCGTCCGTCCGTCTGTCCGACCGTCTGTCCGTCCGTCCGTCCGTCTGTCCTACCTATTTAGGGCTGTAACTTTTGAACCGTAATAGCTAGATAGTTGAAACTTTCTCAGATTATGCGTTATTACGGCGGATTTGTCAATAAATAATAAAAATATCAAAAAGATAAAAATTAAGGGGGGTTCTCAACTAGAAACTAGTTTTTATCAACGTTTTTTCTTCACGCTCTTTCGTAAAAACGGTAATACATACAAGCGTCAAACTTAGTGCGATTATAGAGCAAACTCTACAAAATAACAACAAATACTAAAAACCGGCCAAATGTGAGTCGGTCTCGCGCTAAAGGTCCCGGACAAAAAACGTTTTTTTTTTATTTTATAATGTTGTGTTCTGTGGTGGTGTGGTACGGAACCCTCGGTGCGCGAGTAGCCCGACTCGCACTTGACCGGTTTAATTATTTATAGGGTTCCGTGCAAACGGGACCCTTACTAAGTCTACGCTACGGACGGATGTCCGTCCTAACCTCTTTTTTGGCGGGGTTTTCCGTTTTTTGTCTGTTTTCTAACCCTTTTTTGATTTAACCAAATTATTTTTAAAATATTTTATTGATAACAGTGTCAGATACAATCTTTCTGCAGTGTCTTAAACCGTTCGAAACATGATTCAATAAAATTTTCTCGATAAAAAAGAGGACCAAAGTACACACGTGCGATTTATGATTTGTAACCAGTTTTATACAAGAATCACCTAACATTTCTTCTGAAAATCTTAATTTGAAAGATATTTAATTATAGAATCGATTTAAACCGATAAACCATTCGCATATCTATTGAAGTCTGTGTCAAGCCAAGCCCAACAAATTACACTCCAAACCCAGTCGCGGATCGTACCGGCTTGTCAGCGACTCAACCTCACCTCAACAAACTCTATATCTGTACTATTATAAAACTGTAAACTGTAACTGTCGCTTTTTAGCGATAAGACCGCCTGTTTTTGTGCCTTTTGTATTTCCTGATTGTTTGCTCTCTGTATACTATGTTTTTTCTTTTTGGTGTAAAATAAAGTATACTTAATTGATTGATTGTAATTAAAAAAAAGATTTTTTTTTGCTTTGTGTATTTGAACGAGCATCACGCGAAAATTACTGAACCAATTTTAATGAAACTTTTTTTGTTTATGATCTGACTTAAAATCTGGTATACAGGGTGAAATTGATATCATTAGCATCCTTTTAAACTAAGAGTCTACCCATCAAACTGAACAACTTTTACTATGGGATCAAACCGATCGGAGCAAAAAAGAAATCAGCTGTTGCATACATTTGAGTCGCGAACTCGCGCGTCGACATTGCACTTTGATCTCCCAGATCTACGAGGCCGATGAAGGCGTAGACGCACTTTGATGATTACAAGCCGGTGGTCAGTCCAGCAGTGTGCGCCGCGCATTACGCGGGTAATTTGGACTTGTGAAACATCTTTTTGTCTGACGATTGCATAGTCTATCAGATGCCAGTGCTTGGACCTAGGGTGCATCCACGTCGTCTTATATTTAGCGGGAAGTCTGAACATGGTGTTCGTTATCGCTAAGTCAAACTGTGCACATAGACTGAGCAGCAGCTGACCATTGTTGTTCATATTACCAACTCCGTGTCTGCCCAGAACTTTAGGCCAGGCTTCATGGTCCCGCCCGACTCTGGCATTGAAGTCCCCAAGTAAAAGAATCTGCTCTCTCGGACGTATGCTTTCGATGCATTGTGTCAACTCCTCGTAAAACTTATCCTTGACGTCATCAGATTTGTCTAGCGTAGGGGCATACACACTGATGACGTTAAGGTAGTTGCTATTTTCCAAATGGAGGCGCAGGGTGGTGACGCGGTCCGATATATGTACAGGACACTCTTGAAGACGCTGAACTAGCTGGTTCCTGATCGCAAATCCTACGCCCGACCGTCTCGGTTCTGAGGAGGAGAGCCCTTTCCAAAAGAAAGTATACCCTCCACGATGTTCCACGACCTCACCTTCATCGGCAAGATGTGTTTCGCTGAGTGCAGCCACATCCACGTTATACCGATGAAGCTCCCGGGCTACAATGGCAGTTTTCCGTTCAGGGCAAGCGTTGTCATCGCGATCCAGGAGCGTTCGAACGTTCCACGCGCCGAACGTCATGTCAGGTGTTTTTATAGATTTTTTTTTCTTGTGACTTCGACCACGAATTGAAAGATGCGGAGGCAGCCGTGGTTACTACCGTCCTTAGGGTTCGGGGTGAGCATTTTTTAGGGCACCTTTTCTAGCCCCCTCCCCGGCTGAGCGAGGAAAGCAGTGCCTCCCTAAACAGGGCTGCTTTGTCACTCTAGGTGCTGCCGAATCCACTCCGTCCCCCCTATGCAGAGTGAAAGCGACCACGGCGTAATACAACGCCCCCAGAGCCGCCCATGTGCGGGCTTCAGACAAAGCCTGGCTTGCATCAAACCAGACCTCTCTACCTCAGCCCATCGCCACAGGACTTTTCATCACTCGGAATCCATTTTCGGAAGCAGTCAAGTGCGCAGGAGATATTTGGGTGCACAAACGTACGCGCAAACGCAAGTGCACACACCCGTCCTCCCCCTACTGAGTCCAGTGGAACGGAGAACCGCTACGACCAGAGAAGGGGTCAGATGAGGCCGTGAGTAAGATATCGACAGGATGCCAGCCTATCGCCCGAAGAGGAATCACAAGTTTACGGTCCCTTTCCATTAGTCGCCTTTTACGACATCCATACGGAATAGATGGAATGGAGTGGTACTATTCTGCTCTGCCGGACACCACACGGCGGATGGTGAAGCCCTTTTGAAAAGCAAGGAAGATGTGCTGAATCGTTGGTCAGAGTATTTCAACGATCTGCTCAACGTTGATAGGTCAGCAAACCTACAACATGTCCGTTCGATTCCTCAACTCCCAATTGCCATTGAGCTGGATGCTCCGCTGTCACGTGACGAGGTTGGTCGTGCCATCAAGCAACAGCCAAATAAGCGTGCGGTCGGCATAGACTCTATACCGGGAGAACTGCTAAAATACGGTGGTGAGGAGCTGCACTCGTGGATATGGGAGCTTTTCGTTCGAATGTGGGAGGAAGAACGAGTCCCCTATACTTTTAAAGTGTCACGCATTAGAGCCCTATATAAGAACAAAGGCGATCGTTCTGATTGCGGCTCCTACCGCGGCATTTCCCTTTTGTCAGTCCCTGGAAAAGTCTTTGCCAGAGTCCTTCTAAATCGCCTTACGGAATTATCGGAAAAACTTTTGCCGGAAACACAGTTTGGCTTCCGACCTGACCGAGGCACATTTGAAGCTATTTTCTCAGTACGTCAACTTCAAGAAAAGAGCAGGGAACAGGGTCGTCAGCTGTATCTCTGCTTCGTTGACCTAGAAAAGGCTTTTGACAGCGTGCCTCGAGAAGCCCTGTGGACGGTACTGGGAAAACTCGGATGCACAGAGAAATTTGTGAGACTTTTGAGACTCCTGCATGACGGTATGCAGTGTTGCGTCGCAGCTGATGGCGAACAATCAGGCTTTTTCCCCGTTACCTGTGGGGTGAAGCAGGGGTGCGTCCTGGCGCCCACACTTTTCGCCTTATACTTTGCAGTCGTAGTCCGGGAAGTATTACAAACTGTGTGTGAGGGAGTTCGCATCCGTTTCCGCACTGATGGCAACGTTTTTCATTTGGCTAGATTTAAGGCCCGCACAAAAGTGTCCTGCACAATGATCTCTGAGATCCTGTATGCAGACGATCTGTGCTTTGTGGCTGAATCCCCTGATGGCCTACAACAGCAGATGTCCGCTCTTCATGAGGTTTGCCGTAAATTCGGTTTAAAAATCAGCGTCAAGAAGACGGAAGTAATGTCTCTAGACATTTACGGTCATCAGACGCTAAATATCAAACTCGATGAGAGCATGCTGAAGCAGGCTGATAAGTTTCGTTATTTGGGGAGCACTATAACGTCAAAGTGCGACCTAGACGCTGAAATTAATAGCCGAATTGGTGCTGCTGCCGCAGCCTTCGGCAAACTGGATGCGAAGGTCTTCAGCACACATGACCTGAAATTGGCTACAAAAATATCAATTTACATGGCGATTGTATTGCCTAACATCCTTTACTCCGCTGAAACGTGGACTGTGTACCGCCGACACATTCTTATGCTAGACCGTTTCCACCTGAAATGTCTTCGGAAAATTTTAAAAATCAAGTGGTCCGACCGTGTGCGGAACACTGAAGTGCTGCGAAGGGCTGATGTCGGTGGTATAGAAGCCTATCTTATGCGTCGACAACTTCGGTGGTGCGGTCACGTGTCACGAATGGCGGAGGAACGAGTGGCGAAGCGCATATTTTATTCCGAGCTTGAGGAGGGCAAGCGTAAGCTGGGTGGACAACTTCTCCGATACAAGGATGTGCTGAAACGCCATATGAAAAGGTGTTGCATTGATCCCGCGCAATGGGAAAAGCTCGCATCTCAACGCCAGGAGTGGAGGTCCCTTGTCAGAGACAAAGTTTTTGACTTTGAGGCACTCCGGCGTTCTGAGCTTGATGCCAAGCGTGATGAATTGAAGGCCCGACCACCAGCGACCATCAATTACAATTATGAGAATGGTTTCCTGACGTGCTCTCATTGCTCACGTACATTCTCTAAAAAAATCGGCTATATAAGCCACATTAGGGCGCACGAGCGCCAACAACGAAGGGATCAGAGGCAGTCGCCGTAGCCGAAATCGGCTAGGAGTAGCATCATCATCATCATCATAAAAGACATCAACTGTAGCACAGTATAAGAAAAAGTATCTAGTACTACATAACTGTAGGTAAAGAAACGGTACGAACGGTAGATAAAGTATACAGGGTTCTTCTTAATATGCTGACACTTTTTTAAGGGGATGATCAGACCATGAAACTGAACATCTTTCTCTATGGGACCAACACCGAAATCGCGAAAAAAAAATCTGCTGTCCCATACATTTTGTCTCAAGTAGGTTTGCAGTTTTGTATGGACAAAGAAATATTTTTTCAAGATTTTGATGTTGGTCCCATAGAGAAAGTTGTTCAGTTTGATGGTCTAATCATCCCCTGAAAAAAGTGTCACCATATTAAGAAGGACCCTATATAGTATTATTTTCCAACTTTTTAATTTTGAAGTCAGTTTTTTATTTTCTGGCGAAATTAGTCAGTTAAAATAGAAATAAAAATCCTAGATTTCACAATTTATCTCATAGCTCTTTATTACTTATTAGCCTTAATGCTTATGCTTCAGTAAATTCAAATTAAATTATACGAGTATAAAATTAACACGTAGTTACAGAGTGTCATTTACATTCACTTCATAAACAGCTGTGAGGTATACGAAACATTAAATTTAGTTTTAGTAATAATTACTAATTTGATTTTATGTTTTAACTAGTGACACAGCTTCGGCTGGGTGGGATCTATTAATACATATAATAACCTTCCGGAAGAAATTATGACAGTGAACGCCGTATCAAAATCCATTGCCATTTAGAAGAAATGATGACAGGTAGCGGATAGCGAGATTTTTGTTTCTCATCTACGTATTTTTCATAAACCAAAAAGTTTTCATTACATCTAAGAAAGACAGAACTGGCAGCTATCTGTCAGAAAAAAATGACGTTAAGCCAAATACTTCAATTAAAAAGAAAACAGATTTCTTCCTTTTTAGTTTTTATGGCATTTGCAAATTTTTTTTCAAGACATCTTGCCAGTTCGCAACAAAGAAAAAATGTTGGTTACTAAAAAGTTTTTATTCCGAAATCCCTAATAATCCCAATATTCTTTTCCAAACTGAATTAATATTTTAAAAAAATGAGAGTTTTTCCTGCAATTTTCTTGGATCAATGGTGTATGGTATATTATATTTAATTCAACTGGATTCAACAAATATAATTTATTCACGGGAATTATCTGTCAATTGAGAAATCGGCCCTAATTATAACAACATACATATACGTGACACGCGCGTGTTTTTAGTTAGTGTTCTCTGATTTTATTTCTCGAGTTCTCGAGTTGTTGAGAAATTATTTCTCATCTCGACTAAGGCCAGATTTATCGAGAATTCTCGATTCGGGAAATCTCGAGCAGAAACCAAAGTGATATAGCGCTATCGCACCTTAGCTCTCTTTCTATTTGCGCACGGACGAACGAGTACGATATCACGCGTATATACAGGGTAAAATTGATATCATTTGCATCCTTTTAAACCAAGAGTCTACCCATCAAACTGAACGACTTTTACTATGGGAGCAAACCGATCGGAGCAACTAAAAAATCAGCTGTTGCATACATTTTGATCTTGTGTCATTTTGATGTGTAGGACATTTTGCTTAAGTGTCCTTTCGATACGAAAGGATTTGAGTCGAGTAGGCGTTGCAGTTTAGTATGGAACAGCTGATTTTTTAGTTGCTCCGATCGGTTTGCTCCCATAGTAAAAGTCGTTCAGTTTGATGGGTAGACTCTTGGTTTAAAAGGATGCAAATGATATCAATTTCACCCTGTATACCTTTAAACTAAGCCTTTAAACCACATACTCTACCCATCAAACTGAACAACTTAGACTATAGGCACAGAATAGGTAATAGTAGGTATATAGTTCTACATACTATGGGAGCAAACCTGTCATATCAAAAAATATATCTGCTGTTCCATATTAAACTGCAATACCTACTGGACTCCTCAACTGTATGAGACAGCTGTTTTTTTTGCCCTGACAGGTTTGCTCCCATAATATAAGTTGTTCAGTTTGATGGGTAGAGTATGTGGTTTTAAAGGTTAATTTTCCTTACAACCTGTAGAGTTCCAAGCAGTCGAGGGACGTCATTTAAGCAACATCATTTTATATCTAATCTAAACTATTATAAAACTGTAACAGAAGTGTGTCTGTACTCTGTACACTGAAGATATTTACAAAAAAGATTACGATATGGTTTTTAGATTCCAAATCACCAATTTTTGGATTTTTTTGTCTGTCTGTTTGTTTGTTAGTTTGTTTGTTTGTTCGAGCATGACGCAAAAACTACTGAACCGATTTTGATGAAACTTTTTTTTTGATAGCTTATGATCTGACTTAAAATGGTATGGTAGGTATGGTATATAATTTGTGCGGACGAAGTCGCGGGTTACCGCTAGTAATATTATAATATACTCTAAGTCATAAAAATTCAACGATTTATATTTTTTTAAACACAAATAAAAATATTGTACTTATGTTTCATATATTTTTTTTATTTCATATTCAAACCCCCAACACCCTTTTGGCTAACCCTGTTTTTTTATTCTTTTTTTTTTGTTGGATCTTTTAACCCTGAGGTTATGTCAGCTCTACATTAGGAAAACTGTATTTAGGAAGCGCTATATAATTGTCACATCAACATCATTTATCTCCTTAAACAAAGTACCGTATCAGTACTTACATAATAACTAAAATGAGTAACTTTAAAACGAGACTAAATGAACCTCAGGTCGTTGCCCTTAGGGTCAAGCACCCTGCGTACGCGCATGATTTGTTTTTTTTTTTTTGGGTTAATGCCCCGTTTTGTCCGATAAGGGATAACTTCGTTGTAGTGTTAGTAATACTATTGTGGTAATTAGTTGTGTTTGTTTGTTGGTAATTATTAATTTTTGGTAATTATAACCGCCTTTTTTTGTGCTAACTTTAGATTAAGGGCAGGTACTTTCAAATCGACCTGTTTTTGGTTGAGTCTTAAGACATGAAATAGTCGTTGTTTTAACCCAGAAAAAATGTATATTATTATGTTTTTGTTCATGAACTGTTCTTGATTATTCTTAGGCTCAAAATACTATAGTTATAACTTCTCTCGCTCATAAAACCATGCAAAGATACGTAAGTTGATGACTTTTTTTTTCAAGTTCTACTCAAAGATTATAAACACTATAAATAAAAAAATACACTGCATAAACCCGCCTTCAAAAAAACAAAAAAGTTAAAAAATAATATTGCAGCCTATGACTTTTTCGTTCGCATCATCGTTTTTTTATTGAAGTCGCTGTCAAGCCGGTACGATTCGCGACAGGGCTTGCATTTTTTGGCTTGGCTTGCCACCGACTTCTATAAAACAACGATGATGCGAACAAAAAAGTCATAGGCTGCAATATTATTTTTTAACTTTTTAGTTTTTTTGAAGGCGGTTTTAATTTTTTGTTAAAAATTTGTTTATGTCAAAATTTTTAGTGGTGAATTAATTAGTTCGATTTAATAGGAGTGTTTTAAATTAACAAACGCACTAGTCGGCGCTACAATTTTCGAAGGTTCCCCTCGATTTCTCTGGGATGCCATCATCAGATCCTGGATTCCTTATCATGGTACTACCCTCGGAACATCTCCTTTCCAACAAAAAAAGAATCATCAAAATCGGTTCATAAACGACGAAGTTATCCGCGAACACAAAAAAAAATATATATATACGATACGAAAAATACGTTTTTTTGCGTTCCTGCGCAAACTTATGCGCTGGGATAACCTGGCCTTAAGTCTAGATAGAACTAGCCGTAAGGTAAAATAACCCTAAAGCATAGAAGATCCTAAGCTCCAAGAGCATAGAAAAAAAAATGCGTTTTTGTAAAAATCAATACCTATCAGATTTTACTGTATTTTCGTGTGTTGTGCAAAAAAAGTACTTTTCATTTGAACCATTTTTTTTTCTAAGTTTGGAATTCGTTTGTACGGTTAGCATCAGAGAAAACCTTCTATAGATTAAGATAGAGGGGTCTCTCAGATACTGACTGTACCTCCTATGGTGTACATACAGGGTGTTAGGGTAAACAGTTGCATTACTTTAAGGTGTGATTGCATGATACTGAACAACTTTTGCTAAGAAACCTATAGGAAATTCGCAAACATAATGCAACATAACATGTGCATATTGCATTCGTAATGCAACTGTTCACCCTAACACCCTGTATAGGGTCCTTCTTAATATGCAACACTTTTTTAAGGGGATGATCAGACTTCGATGTTGATTCGATCAAAGATTTCGATGTTGGTCCCATAGAGAAAGTTGTTCAGTTTGGTGGTCTGATCAATTGATCATACTGTTAAGGCGTAATGAGTTTATAAACTCGTAAAAAATCGCTTTTTCGATTACGTTTTTTCCATTCAAAATGTAATAATTTTGATTTGAATGAAATATATATTATAGTTGGGGATATTTCCTAGGCAGGAAGGTTATTCAGTACACGATTGGAACAATTTGGCTAGATAGAAAAACATCCCGAAGTTACCCCTCTTTCTTACTTTTAATATCATTTTATATCTAGAAGAAACTGTATTTACGCAAATAAAATATACTATTATCTTGGCCATAACATAAGCTTGGCAGCTAGGTATATTTCGTTTACTTTACTTTATATACTTCAACACAATTCCAAAATATCTACGAAATTTCGAGCGTCTCGCCATTTTGCCGATGCGATACGCCATTTTAGAAGCGCGGCAGCGCTTGTAGAGGTAAGACCTATGTCAAACTTTTCTTCAAATTTCACGTCTTATTTTACAACATTTCCGGCTTTTTTCTGTATTAATATCTATATAAATATTTCTAATATTGCTCAAATTGTAAATAATAGCTGTGATTATTGTAGATATAACTAATTTGTAAATTTATTTTTGAATTGTAAATTATGTAGGCAAAATGACAGTTCCATCATAGTGCCACAGTTCACGAATATAGCTTTCAGTAGGACAACACCAAAATGACTCGTGGTGCTACGAATTGCTAAACTGATGTAGGTAAAGTTGTTTCTGTAGCGCATAGCGAGGCATCCTAAGAGGTAAGCGGTTCCCAAAGTGTATCTTAGGGTTTCGTGGAAAACAGTAGGGTTCCTTGAATCCAAGAGCGGATACTTACATTTTCTGAAAAGGGATCGTCTTGCGAGTTTAGCTTAGGTATTTTCTCATTTTATACTTTTATTTCCCACTGTACAAAGAAAGTACACTACAATTAAAAAAAAATACTGTAATGAAAATTGCTTTAATATTTACAATTTAGACTATTTTATTTAAAATATACCAACAGATTTTGTACTGAATAAAAATTTTTTGACAAAAAATTAAAACCGACTTCAAATTTCAAAAAGTACCTAAAAATAATAAATATTGCAGCCGATGAATTTTACGTTAGCATCTATAAGAATATCATATTTCATATTATTTCATATTTATTTATTCATATACAAATTACATTGTGTTTGAAATAAAAGCTAAAGAAAAACCTAATAAGTTACATATAAAACACAGAATAATATTGAGTATAAATTTACAACAACAAGTCAATATAAAATTCATAATTTACATATTTTTTCCGTATTTCATAAATATTCAATATTAAACAAGTATTCAATTTTAAATTAATCATAATTAGTAATGTCAGAATTGAATTCATCATTTTGTTTTATCGAAGTCGCTGTCAAGCCTGTACGATTCGAGACTGAGCTTGCAATAATTTTTTGGCTAGGCTTGACACCGACTACAATAAAACAAAATGATATTCTTAATAGATGCTAACGTAAAATTCATCCGCTGTAATATTTATTATTTTTTACTTTTTGAGTTTTGAAGTCAGTATTCATACTTTGTTAAAAAAAAGTTTTTTTTTAATTTTCAGCGTTGGTGTTTTATTGGGTTAACATATCCGTTGGACATGTAAAGGGAACATGAACACGAATCTTTTATTTCAATCGTCGATGATATGCTATAGATCTTTGAGGAGTCTATTGTCTATCTCCGAAGCCCTTTACCAAATCTTCATCAAATTAAAATGGGACCACTTTTGAAGTATGACCTAAAAGAAAACTTGAACACGAATCATTTATTTCAATCGTCGATGATAGGCGATCTTTGAGGAGTTCTATTGTCTATCTCCGAAACCCTTTACCAGATCTTCACCAAATTAAAATGGAACCACCTCTGAAGTATGACCTACTAAACAAAAAAAAATATCAAAATCAGATTACTCCGTAAAAAGTTATGCGTACATACATAAAAAAAATATATATATATACAGGGTGTAACAAAACACCCTAGTAACTGAACAACTTTCACTATGGAGCCAACATCAAGAAAAATAAAAAAATCTGCTGTCCCATACATTTTAGTCGAGTCGGTGCTGCACTTTTGTATGGGATAACAGATTTTTTTAATTTTTTTCTCGATGTTGCCCCCATAGTGAAAGTTGTTCAGTTTGATGGTCTGAAGCACCCAGTTAAGTATTACTAGGGTGTTTTGTTACACCCTGTATACGCGTCGACTTGAAAACCTCCACCGTTTTTTGTTTTGTTTTCGTCGGTTAAAAAAGCGAACAATTTTGGGCGGTGCCACAAATGGCAAAACAATCAAGATTGTTGATTTACAGGTGCGTACCGACTTCGCGTGGCAAACCATCGAGCATTATCTCGCGCGGCAGCCGCGCACTATCCCTTTACACCCGAGACGTATCGATCGTGCGAGTAACATTTGAAAAATTCTGATGACCGCGCAAATTAATTTTAGCGAACGCAACCGGCACTGATCGCTCGTGCGAGTGCTACTCCCGCCTTTCAAAGCGCCCTGCATTAGTTTTGATGCTTCAATAGCCGGTGATTAGACTGAAAAGGTGACTGCGTTTTTTGACCCTAGAAGGCGCTCACGTAAATATGAATTTTTCTCAAACATGCTTGGAAATGTGAGCATTATTTTGACAACCTTCTTCGAGATAAATCAAAATTGCTGTACTGGCCAAATACATGCGTGCAGCGGCCGGCAATGTTGTATGAAAATCCATATCTGTCGTGTTTTGCGGCCAAATAAATTACATAGTAAACTCATATCTGTAACTACCGCCCTATCGCCATTACTTCCATTCTCTGTAAAGTCATGGAAAGAGTACTTAACAGTAAGTTGCTGTCATACCTAGAAGACAATGATCTACTCAGTGATCGCCAATATGGGTTCCGCCGGGGGCGATCGACTGGGGATCTTCTTGTGTATGTCACGCACTGCTGGGGCGAGGCCATCGAGAAGCACGGTGAAGCACTGGCTGTATCACTTGACATCTCGAAGGCCTTTGACAGGATATGGCACGCTAGTTTGCTGAACAAGCTTCCAGCTTATGGCATCCCCGCTGATCTTTGCAGCTGGATATCTGATTTCTTGAGAGAACGGTCGATTAGAGTTGTCATTGACAGCTGCTCTTCTGACCTTATGGCAATTGATGCTGGAGTTCCTCAAGGGTCTGTTCTCTCCGCGACACTTTTCCTGCTGCACATCAATGACCTCCGTGTGTCAGGTATTGTTGGGTATGCAGATGACAGTACTGTCATGGAGAGATATGTATCTGGCGCAGGGGCCAGCGGGGATAAAATACGCTCGCAGGTGAGCGGTAAATGCGCAGGTAAATGGTTGAGCGGACAAACTTGACTTTAATAATTTAGTCAACTTCAACGCCACCAAAACACAGGCTTGTCTGTTCACCGCAAAAAGGAGTCCGTTTAATCTGACTCCTACTTTCCGGGGTACATCTGTCCCTGTTTCCGACAGTCTTGGGCTTCTGGGTATAAGCTTGACCACGAAACTCAACTTCGGCGCTGACATCGAGTCTAAGGCTCAAACTGCGGCCAAAAAGCTGGGCATCTTAAACAAGGTGAAGCGGTACTTCACTCCTGGACAGCTCTTAGTATTGTATAAAGCTCAGGTCCGATCATGTATGGAGTACTGCTGCCACCTGTGGGATGGCTCAGCCAAGTATCAACTTGCCGCACTCGACTCGGTTGAACGCAGAGCCAGGAGGCTCATTGGCGATAGTAAGCTGGTGGAGGCCAAGCTTCATAGCCTAGCCCACCGCCGCAGAGTGGCCTGCTTGTCGGTCTTCTACAGATTGTACTTCGGTGAGTGTGCCCTTGAGCTGCATGAGCTCATCCCACCTTCCCCTTTCTACTATCGGACTTCCAGACGCACCGCGGGATATCACCCCTTCTTGGTTGACATCCCACATATCCGCACCAAGCGCCTTTCTGAATCTTTTATAATGCGCACAGCCAAGGAGTGGAATGCCTTACCTGCGTCAGTATTTCCGAGTACTTATAACCCGAATTCCTTTAAAGTACGAGTGAATAGGCATATTCTGGGTAAGCTCGCTACATCTACGACCCCATCTTCGTCCTGAGGACTGGATTGAGGTCAAGAGCAAACCCATAGTTAATAAAAAAAAAAAAAGATGTCTTCCCGTATAATTTTATGAATATGCACCATAGCTGCGTAGTAAAAATTTAGGACGTGTATTATTGAAGGCTGTAGATTCCAAACATGGAATAAAAGTGAAAAGGGTGTTATGGCACTTTACACCTTTATTCGTTCGGGGGTGCGTTATATCTAGGGTTGCCAACCGTCCCGCGAGAGGCGGGACGTCCCGTTTCTAGACCCTATGATGATGCGTCCCGTCAAAGATGTGCGCGGGACGCCAATTGTCCCGTTTTCTGGCTCACCTTTCGGGTAGTAGGTGTGAACTCAGTTGACTCGGAAGAAGTGGTTTAAAATTTTAAGTTACTTTTCTAACCATGCCGTTTAAATACAGAGTTCTAAAGACGTATTAATTTTCTCTTATTTTTGTAAACTCATCGAAAAAGTTTACTTAATTGTCTGATTTTCGTTTCCGATTCGAAAGCTAAAATGTACAAAAACTGTGACAATACAGCTACGAATGGGGAATTCAAGGGCTTTCTTAAATTTTATAAAGAGCTTTTACCTACCCGAAAAAATAAATAAGTATGCCGTTCTATAACTTTTTTTTTTTTTCATTTCATCCTTACCAAATAATTTGACTAAGTGTAAACAAAAGGGGCTGACTTGAAGATTCCACAATTATTACATTTTATTTTTATTTGCCTTATTGATTCTACTTTTGTTATTGATTTTTCGACTTCTTATTATTTGCCAGCTGGGTGGGTCCCGCTTTTTATAGCCACGTCCCGCATCTTGGTTGCAAATTTCCCGCTAATCCGTGCACTAAGGTTGGCAACCTTAGTTATATCCATTAAAGACTCTGCAGGTGCATGTGATTCTGATGACAATACAATAATATGGTATTATCCAGCTGATCTGGTGATGGAGCTGGAAGGTGGCTAGTGGAACTCTTGGATGGCTAATAGTATACTCATCGAATTTCAGCTTGTTAAAATCATCTCGATGAGTGCTTTTCTTTACAGTTTTGTAACAAGTACCTATTTAATGATGGAGCTGAATAACTGTTACAAAAACTGCTCACTGGTATTTTCAATTTGTGTTTCTCAACCGATTGCTTCCAAAATCAATATCTGAGGGTCCGCGTGGACCCTGAACACGAATCCGATGTCAGATTGAAGAAAAGTGTCCACTTTAGAGTCAGTATGACTCATCCTAAGCATCTGTAAAGCGTAGTTGTGGCAAGGCATGCCTTATTTTGCCGAGTCCAGCGCAGCACCAGTTGGTCGAGTGGTCTCGGTACTCGCCTCCAGAGCAGAGCGGCGGTTTGGTGCGGTTGGCGCGAGTTCGATTCCGGTCGCTAGCAAGGTGGCAAGGAGCTCGTTGCGAATCTTCCTAGGAGTTCGTTGGGACTTTATTATTTAATATATATATTTTTTTTGTTTTTTATTTTTTGCTGGCGAATTGTCACCTAACCCCAACTATTAACCATCTTTTGAAGCGTGTAGTTTTAGCAAGGCTCACTTATAGCATATAATTGATGATTTCAAACAACTTATTCAATTGCCAATGATTTGTTTTCAACTGTTGAGGAGTTCCATTTACCTGTTTCCGAAGCCATTCATCAGATCTTCATCAAAGAATTACTTATGCCAATAGCCTACAATAATACCTATAAATAACTTTAACTTTGTTATTGGTGTTGTTCAACTGGTATCAATTATATGACATGTTGGTATACTGTGGCATCTTGAAGAATTATTGAACACTCTAATATTTAAATTCAAAATTCGAACGAATTGCTCGCGATCTCCCCTCAGACCCCGCACCTCACCCCCTTTATCGGAGCTTAGCCCTGCCTTCACGTTGCCTTAATAAAACCGGTCAAGTGCGAGTCGGGCTACTCGCGCACCGAGCGTTCCGTACCACACCACCACAGAACAACATTATAACATAGAAAAAAAACTTTTTATGTCCGGAACCTTTAGCGTGAGACCGACTCACACTTAGCCAGTTTTTAGTATTTGTTGTTATTCTGTAGAGTTTCCTCTATAATCACACTAAGTTTGACGCTTGTATGTATTACCGTTTTTACGAAAGAGCGTGAAGAAAAAACCTTGATAAAAACTAGTTTCTTGTTGAGAACCCCCTTTAATTTTAAACTTTTTGACATTTTTATTATTTGTCAACAAATCCGCCGTAATAACGCATAATCGGAGAACAATTTCAACTATCTAGCTATTACGGTTCAAAAGTTACAGCCCTAAATAAGTAGGACAGACGGACGGACGGACAGACGGGCAGATGGGCAGACGGACGGACGGACGGACAACGTAGGCTTAGTAATAGGGTCCCGTTTTCACCCGTTGGGTACGGAACCCTAAAAAGTGTCAGTATATTAAGAAGGACCCTTTTTATATGCTACGATACCTATTTTGACGAAGTTTGAGGTATGATATGATTGCTTTGAAGCGGGTTTTATCCGGCCGTAAAATTATGCACCTATTTCTTAGGCGAACGAAATGTGATTCTAGTGTATGTTACACAGGGGTTAATTCAACGCCGCCAAGTTGCCTAGAAAATTCTTGCCGCAAGTACCTTTTCCATTATAATTTTTGGTATAACTTTTTCTACCTGTCTGTGTTAGGGAAGTAAATGAGGTGCCATCGGAAGGACACGATCGAAAGTATTGGAAAAACTAGGGTTGCCATCTCTCAATCCGCCGCAACTATAGGGTTGCCAGGTTCAAAGAAGTCATTTGTTAACCTGGCAACCCTAGAGTTGCGGCAGACTCAGAGGAGGCAACCCTTGTTTTTTCAGTACTTTAAATAAGTGTCCTTTCGATGGCACCTCATTTACTTCCCTAACAGACAGGTGAAAAAAGTTATACCAACAATTATAATGGAAAAGGTACTTGCGGCAAGATTGTTCTAGGCAACTTGGCAGCGTTGAATTAACCCCTGTGTAAACATACACTAGAATTACATTTCGTTCGCCTAAGAAATAGGTGCATAATTTTACGGTCGGATCTCAGTCTATTAGGTAAAGGCTGTAAGTACTATAAAAGCAAGATGAAAAAAAAGATCTTAGATTTTTTGTATTCGGGAGTAGGTAATCACAAACTAAGTGAACGGTTATTTCGCGTGACCTTCACGCTCGCCTCTTTAGCTCAGTGGTAGAGCACTGGTCTCGTAAACCAGGGGTCGTGAGTTCAAACCTCACAGGAGGCATTCGACTTTTTTTATTTTTTACACCCTATTTCCCTTCGTTAACTAAAATCGAGTTTTTGACATGTTAAAAAAGTTTCAAAAAAATCTGATACATTTCGAAAATAACAAAATTTTTCTGTCTTGTTTCAGACTGCTGCAGCTGTCGGCATGCCATTCAACCGAAACGCTCTAAATTCGAAAATTTAAAAAAGTTTTTCATTTTATTTTTTACGAACCAGTGTTTGTTAGGGTAACCATGCTTCGCTACTGGTTATGTTTTGCGAGTGCTGTGTGCTTGGCGGGACATTGTGGTGCCAATTACTGTAGAGACGCAAACTTATGTTGCCCCGGCCGCGATAGTTCTTGTGTTGTGCAAAAAGCGCACCAGAATGCTATAATAGAAGACTTGACCGACAAGCCCTGCTACTGTGACCACGCTTGTTTGAAACTTGGAGACTGCTGTCCTGATTTCCGGGAAACTTGTGGAGGTAAGTGTAGAAAGTATTTTTTTGTAAAACTTAGCCAAGATTTCGCTAGGAAGGTTATAGACTAATTTATTATTAAACTAGTTGGGCTCGATCTTGATTTTTACATAATTTATGTTTTTGGGGCAGACCTTTGCCCAGCAGTGGGACAAATAGGTTAAAAAATAAGTTTTTGCTTATTTATGCAACTAACGAATAAAAAAAAAGCATTGTTTATTCAATAAACAAAGCATTACATGTTGAATTTGACCAAACAATAGATTTTTGCTCTAGATTGTCCACATAAATTTTATAAAAAGTACCTAATATTAAAAAAAACTGTTTCGTACCTACCAAAAAAAAAAAACATACACAGTATTTTTGATTTGATTTCAAACAATCACTTCTTTAAAACGACGTTTAATTTTAAATCATCATCATGATTATCTCTTATATTTAAGAGAAGAATTATGTTTTTTCTCTTCATAACGTTTTTAACTCATAATTTTATTCATTATTCATCTCACAGTATTTTGACTAAAAGTCCTCAAGAAACTATATCCGTTGTACACTGGCCTTAAAGTCGACGTTTTTATACGCTGTCACAAACGCTACTAGGAAATTCATCATCTGCCACACCCATTAAAGAACTTAGCAACTTTTTACAAGCACTATTTCAAAGGGGAGATCATGTTTCTCGTCCTAACAAGTTTTTATAACGAGCTAAAAGGAGAACAGTTGACTTTAACAATTCATCTCGTAAAGGAGCTCTCTCACCGACAAAATAAGCGTTTTTTTTTAATTTCTAATATTCTACTCTACAAATGGTATTTTCATCGCTCCGTCGAGAAGTGCGTCAAATCATGTCAAGACTATGTGTGCCTTATCGAGCCCATACAGCCATTTTAAAAGTTTAAAATTTTAAATTAAAATTTTTGGTAAATAATGAAATAAGTGATCAACTAATAATAAGGATGAGTCCCTACCGGCGTACGAACAAACCAGTTATGGTTTATAGTGCGTCGATATTTGTTGATTTGCTAAACATTGTATTGTCATGTATCAATTAAAAATAAAATAAAATAAATTAAAATATACGTTGGCACATCTTTTTAAATAAGGTACGTCTATTCATAATTTTTCATTATCTAATAGAAAAACATTTTGAAATTTTGACCTTTATTCGGGAAGACCGTGGCAGAAAACCACTGGAAAAAATCTTATGAAAATAATATACCTATACCAAATTTTTTTTTTAACTTTACTTGACATTTTGATAAAAAATATGGATGTTTTAGGCTTGTGATGAAATCTTAATCTTAGTAAACTATTCTTTTTGACGGATTTTGATTATTAAGCCTAGGTTTTCCATTAAAAACCTAGTTTAAAAAGACGCAACAGATTGAAAATTTCGTTCTCTGGGTAATGGACTCGGTGGCGAAATTGGATAACGCACTTCCCCGGTTAGGAAGAGTGCGGGTTCAAGTCCCGCCCGAGACTTAATTTTTCAATCTTTAATTTGATTCGAAATAGCACAACATGGCTGTTACATGTTTAAAATCAATAATATTTAAACCTAGTTTAATCACAAGAAGAATGCATAACACTTTGATTAGATATTATGCTTATATATTTATGCTTTCGGGGATCTAGAAGCTGAGTACAGCACACGTAAAAATTTTGACGTAAGTAATTGACCAAAGATTTTTTTGGTCTTCGCTGCCAAAAAATATCTTTGTAATTAACATAAAAGGCCTACACGGCCTATTCAAATCTTTGCACGAAGCCATACTTTTTTTATAATTCCACTTTTCTATTAAAGAATACATTGCTTGAACTGTAATTGAAATTCGAATTCCTTTTTCCGGTAAAGGCCGGCCTTAAAACATTTTTCCCCGAAGATTATAAAAATATTTGCTGAGTATTTAAGCTTATTTAATTTGTGCCCGTATTTCGCAGATTATTCGGATTAAATTCTCTTTTATATCCATTAAAAGGTATTAGGAGAATATTCCGGATGATTTTTTTACCGTTCCGAAACATTCAGGGGTGATTCAGAGAGTTCAGACCATCAAATCAGAGGAGAGGTCTTGCAGTACAAATAATCCTGGAAACTGTTGACCACGACAATACGGCTGAAATTATAATTATAACAGTGGCAAATGCGCATGTTATTTCGGTCTGTCATAGAGGGACCGTACACAAGATGTTACAAAAATACAAATAAACATTTAAGGGGGGGGGGGGGGGGTGGTTTCTGAACAACATTCTCTATGGCATCAACCATAGTCTAAAAAAACAAGGTCTTCTATTCCCAGAGTGACACAAGCCTACGTCACAAAAAAATGGCCGCTATACATGGTAAAAGGGTATGATGACGTAGGCTTGTGTCAGTCACGTGATCGGAAGAGAATACCAGGCGCAGTATATTATTGTACCATGGCATCAACATAGAAATTGTGAAAAAAAATCTGCGGACCACACATTTGGCTCGAGTAGGTTTGCAGTTTTGTATGGACGAGCTGTTTTTTTTTCGCAATTTAGATGTTGGTGCCATAGAGAAAGTTGCTCAGTTTGACGGTCTGATCATCCCCTTAAAAAAGTGTCAGCATATTAAGAAGGATATTATAAGGTCTGACAACATTTGCTATTAATAGCAGTTATTCTTATTCTTACATACATACAAACATACATACATACCTGTCGAAATCATGATCCTTTTTGCTTCACCGTAGTCGGGTAAAAAATAGCACAGTTGCGTTTTGCTACTGTTATGTTGTTTGATTGGCTGACTTATCCAATTTACTAGCAATTTTTGAAAAAAACTTTTGAAATCACACTTTCAGAGACGTGGAATTTTTTCTGTTTAAAATAATTATGATCACCGACTGTTACGGCTTTAAGTTTTCGTAAAAATGACTGGGTCCAAAGAACTTTGGCGAATTTGGACCCAGCCATTTTTACGAAAACTAAAAGCCCTCCAGGACGGCGGTCATAGTTATTATAAACAGCAAAATTAAGGCATTTTTTAAAAAAACTTCCTCATCTCTAGAAGTCCGGGTTCAAAAGTAAAAATTACTAGTAAAATAGACAAATCATCCAAAAAGCAAAACGCAAGGATGACAGCTATTTTCATCTAATATTATCACTGTAGTGTACAGCAATAAAGAGTAGTTAATGTGGAAAGCGCCGGTAGCGCCGTCTATCGGCGGACGCGGTCTGTGGTGAATATCTATCGTGCATTCGCTCGGGATTCGTGCACCGACCGCCGTGCTGCGTGGACGTGTGCTAGTCACATTAACTAGTGAAGACTATATCTGTGTTTCATTATATACATCAACCTCAACCAACCCTTAGTAGAAAGGAGTATTCTACATTGGCGACGCCGGGATTCGAAATTCACGTGAGTAAAGTGCTTATCAGTTTGTTGAGAGTTGAAAATTTAAAAATGCAAACGGTGCCTACGAAATAAAATTACACTGTTCCTTTAAGGAAGCTAAGCGATTTATTTAAACACAATCGAAGACGGTTTCTACTAGCGTTGCTTTGTTTGTTGCCTAAAAAGTTACACAGTGTTAAAATATATTTCAAAAGAAAAGTAAAAATAGTTTTGTCCCGATTTTAAATCGTTTATTGGGAATTATTTTAATTATCTGGTGTCTGCTAGCGTTGCTTTATTTTTGCCTAAAGTTCACAGTGATAAAAATATATTTCAAAAGAAAAGGAAAAATAGTTTTTTGTCCCGATTTTAAATCGTTTATTTGGAATTATCTACATACTGTATTTCTTTTCCCACATGTCGACCATCGAATGCTGATGCTGGAGGAAAGAGGGTAGACCAGACAGGAGTAAGGTGTGGGACAACACGTGACGGCGCGGCGCGGCGCCTAGGATGGACAAATGTACGCCAGCTGCGGACATCAATCTTTAAGGTCACGTAATCATTCTGTATTACTTTACACGATTAAAAGAATTTATTCAAAGCATTCCGAAAATATAAAAGGGCCTCGTAGTCCGTAGCTCCAGTTTCACTGCCCGTTACACGTGACTGCACGGAGTTTCGGTGCTGGTGGGGCAAGGGTGTCCTGGGGTTTTGGAGTCTCTGACTGCTCCTCGGGGAGTGTAGTCGTGAGCATATACTAATGCATGCTTGTAGTCCGTCATTATGGCCTAATAGGTATCCAAAATACGCCCATTAACCTCTCGTATGCCGGAAAAACCAGACACAATAGAAATAAATGGTTTTCGTCATGCTGATCCGCGTTCTGGCATACCAAATGTTAAGAATAGTGTCTTGATTCGAGACGAACAGGATTAGGTAACCAAGATATGCCAAGTGAGTTTATTCCAATTGTTTTTTATACTTATATTGACGCATTGTCATTTTTAAGTAATTGTCGTACTTCGTAGTTGTAATGGTCTCTAATAAAAGTTACTTATTACCATTATGCGTACCGAACATTCTACGTATAGAACATTCGGCGTAACGGATGTTCGGCGTAACGAACATTCAGCATAACGAACATTCGGCGTAACGAACATTCGGCGTAACGAACATTCGGCGTAACGAACATTCGGCGTAACGAACATTCGGCGTAACGAACATTCGACGTAACGAACATTCGGCGTAACCAACATTCTGATGTCACAAAAACTTTAAGTTGAAATCCAAAGTTTTACGTTTTAAACGTTTTACTTATTGGACATTCTCAGTGTAGGTATGCGAGAACAATAATAATATACAACACATTCGGAGCTTATTTGGTGGTACTAGTTCATGAAAATATTTCAATACAAACATCAATAGTACCAACATAATTGCCAATCATCATCATCATCCTATTTGTTACCGGAACTTGTTTGACGTAATCTATACTTTATAGAACTTCAATTCGGTAACATTACGATAAGATCAGATTGTTGTTAATGTCATAATTATGGATGTAATCACTCCAGGCGAAACTAATTAGTTTCTTTGGCTATTTGAGCAAGGAATTTTATATTTTAAGGATCAATGTTAATTCAGACAATTATTTACAAAAAGTATCAAAAAGGATCAGAAAATAATCAGGTGATTTCATATTAAATTTAGTATTTCTTGAAATACCTACTCACATTTTAACAAGAAACGCTCATCTCAGTTGAGAGAAGATTAATAACTATATCATATTCAAGCATCATAACATTCATAACCAAACCGATAATACTGGTTAACAATTTTGTTCGCAGATTGTATGTTCCTAGATGTCACAGAAAAACCAGCCTTCAACAGGACGACTGCTAAGGCGCCGATTGAACCATACCTCCTTGCTTTAGTGCTTAATAAAGAGAAAATGTCTCCAATTAATAGCTAAGAGGTTTGAAATGGTCAGGGTGATTACTCTCATATTGTCAGCTTGTAATGTTAATGGTTAGTGCTTTGCCATGTACAACAAACAGTTATTAGCAACGTACAGTTGGTCATTCAATTGACATTGGCAGCTTTTAGCTGGTCATTCAAATGACATTAGAAACTTGTAGCAGGTCATTCAATTGACATTAGCATCTTTCAGCTGGTCATTCAATTGACATAGGCAGCTTTTAGCTGATCATTCAATTGACATTAGAAACTTTTAGCTGGTAATTCAATTGACATTAGCATCTTTCAGCTGGTCATTTAATTGGCATTAGCAACTTGTAGCTGGTTATTCAGTCATTCAATTGACATAGGCCGCTTTTAGCTGGTTATTCAATTGACATTAGAAACTTGTAGCTGGTCATTCAATTGACATTAGCATCTTTCAGCTGGTCATTTAATTGACATTGGCATCTTTCAGCTGGTCATTTAATTGACATTAGCAATTTGTAGCTGGTTATTCAATTGACATTAGCAACTTTCAGCTGTTCATTTAATTGACATTAGCAACTTGTAGCTGGTCATTCAATTGACATTTGCAACTTTTAGCTGGGCATCAAATGCTATCAAATTTACTATCAGCAGCTTGTAGTTGGTCATTCAGATGACAAGTCAAATAAATAAAATAATTATTAGCAACTTGCAGCTGGTCATTCAATTGAAAAAAAAAACTGTTATTTCATTATCAGCAGCTTGTAGTTGGTCATTCAAATGACAAGTCAAATAGATAATTATAAGCAGCTCGTAGTTGGTCATTCAGATGACAAGTCAAATAAGTAATTATTAGCAGCTTGTAGTTGGTCATTCCATTGACATTAGCATCTTTCAGCTGGTCATTCTATTGACATTGGCAGCTTTTAGCTGGTCATTCAACTGACATTAGAAACTTGTAGCTGGTCATTTAATTGACATTGACATCTTTCAGCTGGTCATTTAATTGACATTAGCAATTTGTAGTTGGTTATTCAATTGACATTAGCAACTTTCAGCTGTTCATTTAATTGACATTAGCAACTTGTAGCTGGTCATTCAATTGACATTTGCAACTTTTAGCTGGGCATCAAATGCTATCAAATTTACTATCAGCAGCTTGTAGTTGGTCATTCAGATGACAAGTCAAATAAATAAAATAATTATTAGCAACTTGCAGCTGGTCATTCAATTGAAAAAAAAACTGTTATTTCATTATCAGCAGCTTGTAGTTGGTCATTCAAATGACAAGTCAAATAAATAATTATAAGCAGCTCGTAGTTGGTCATTCAGATGACAAGTCAAATAAGTAATTATTAGCAGCTTGTAGTTGGTCATTCCATTGACATTAGCATCTTTCAGCTGGTCATTCAATTGATATTAGAAACTTGTAGCTGGTAATTCAATTGACATTGGCATCTTTCAGCTGGTCATTTAATTGACATAGTAACTTGTAGCTGGTCATTCAGTCATTCAATTGACATAGGCAGCTTTTAGCTGGTTATTCAATTGACATTAGAAACTTGTAGCTGGTCATTCAATTGACATTAGCATCTTTCAACTGGTCATTTAATTGACATTGGCATCTTTCAGCTGGTCATTTAATTGACATTAGCAATTTGTAGCTGGTTATTCAATTGACATTAGCAACTTTCAGCTGTTCATTTAATTGACATTAGCAACTTGTAGCTGGTCATTCAATTGACATTTGCAACTTTTAGCTGGGCATCAAATGCTATCAAATTTACTATCAGCAGCTTGTAGTTGGTCATTCAGATGACAAGTCAAATAAATAAAATAATTATTAGCAACTTGCAGCTGGTCATTCAATTGAAAAAAAAAACTGTTATTTCATTATCAGCAGCTTGTAGTTGGTCATTCAAATGACAAGTCAAATAAATAATTATAAGCAGCTCGTAGTTGGTAATTCAGATGACAAGTCAAATAAGTAATTATTAGCAGCTTGTAGTTGGTCATTCCATTGACATTACTTATTGTGAGTAGCTACGCTATGAATAACTCTAAAGGAATTAATGACTTACTGCACTTTCTTCTTTGTATAGATAAAATCTGTCTCTTACCTAATCACTGCAGGCACTGCACCGTTGATTTAATCATTTGTATGTGTTAAAGTATACTATACTGTACTTGAACCAAATCGGTTAATCATAAATTCATAATATTTTAAATAAAGAACATAATTTCAGTGCAAGCAAGTCAAAAAACAAAATGATTTGCAGTTCTGTAATAATATGACGCCAGGCAATTAAGTTTAAACAACAGTTGCACTTAATTCATGTTAATTGTAATTAAAAATAGCATTATTTTTTTAAAGCCTACCAAATGATATAACTGTGTGGTTCGTAAAATAGTATCTACATATTAAACGGGTCCATTAAATTGAAACTGCTGATTTCTCAAAACTAGTCTAGTCGACTAACTAAAGGTAACTACTGAACATAGCTGGTAACGAAAGCGACCTAGTGTACCTTACTTAATATTGTTGTCAGTCAGCGTTATATCAGCATTCATGAAACTGTAAAATTATATGGGTTATAAGACCATGCAACTATGAAGTTGTTAGCGAAAGCTAAAATATCATGCAACAATAAAATGATATGGGTTACAGAGCCATGCAACTATCAAATTGTTAGCAAAAGCTAAAGGGTCATGCAAATAAAATAGCTGTGAGTGCTTTATTGCAATGGCTGGCACCCGCCAGAATATTTTGAATGCATAAGTGTATGTGCTTATCACAGATTCACTCTTTTGTCCTTACCTCCTTAATTTGATAAAACGGAAATGGATACGATCTTGAAGCAGTGACTTTGACTAGTAGTTAGCCAAAATAAATAAATAAGAGATTACTTACCTACCTATCAATAGAAAAATATTTTTATAGGGAAGGGATAGTATAGAACAGAAGTAACAATAACTCAAATGTGTTAATATAATGAGATTGTAATTTCCATAAACATTGTTTATCGTTGAATTTGGTGTTTGACAATTTCAGATCAATATTTGATAAATATCTATTTCCTGTAAACAAATTAGTCTCAATAAGTAATTCGTAATTTGTTTGATGTAATAGCTTTGATAACAGTCAACACTGTATTGTAATAAGATTTAAGAGATTAGCTAAACTGTGGAGTTTCTTGCGCCGCTTCTTCTCCACGGGCTATACATTCCGAAGCGGTGGTAGATTCGAGTAAAGGTAAAAAATAAATTAAAACAAGAAAGAGATGTAGTGTACAGCAATAAAGAGTAGTTAATGTGGAAAGCGCCGGTAGCGCCGTCTATCGGCGGACGCGGTCTGTGGTGAATATCTATCGTGCATTCGCTCGGGATTCGTGCACCGACCGCCGTGCTGCGCGGACGTGTGCTAGTCACATTAACTAGTGAAGACTATATCTGTGTTTCATTATATACATCAACCTCAACCAACCCTTAGTAGAAAGGAGTATTCTACAATCACTGAGGTAGTTTTTGGACGTTACGGAACGTATTTGGCTTTATTGAACTGATAGTGTGTGTGATTTCGTTTGATTCCATTATCATAATATTGTACGGTTATCGTGAATTTTCATTGAAACAAACACAATGAATGCGTAGAAGATTGAGTGGGCTACCTAATAAAAAGATTATGAGTTTCACACACTTGATACAAAAGTATCATAAGGAGAAATACCTTTCCCCCAACTTCTACAGATTACAACCAATTTCCTTTTTTAATTGTTAGTTTTGTTTCACTCTACACGTATTACTAAGTTTTATTCATGTATGGGACCTCTATGTCTGGGTCTCAAATTATATGGCCTTCCGCCAAAGTTCTTTGTTTTAATATACAATCTATGTTATCTCTGCTATGTCCCTATGTTTTGCTTTTTTGCATTTATTTAATTACTGTAAGAACTATGGACCAACGCCAACGGCCCATTTTCAGACATCCAGCAAACAAATTTTACGAATATAAACAAAAAAAGCAAAACGTACAGACATACCCAAAGTCTTTCTCATTATAATTTTTAGGGTTCCGTACCCAAAGGGTGAAAACGGGACCCTATTACTAAGCCTACGTTGTCCGTCCGTCCGTCCGTCCGTCCGTCCGTCCGTCCGTCCGTCTGTCCGTCCGTCCGTCCGTCTGTCCTACCTACTTAGGGCTGTAACTTTTGAACCGTAATAGCTAGAAAGTTGAAATTTTCTCAGATTATGCGTTATTACGGCGGATTTGTTAACAAATAATAAAAATGCCAAAAATTTCAAAATTAAGGGGGGTTCTCAACAAGAAACTAGTTTTTATCAACGTTTTTTCTTCACGCTCTATCGTAAAAATGGTAATACATACAAGCGTCAAACTTAGTGTGATTATAGAGCAAACTCTACAAAATAACAACAAATACTAAATACCGGCCAAGTGTGAGTCGGTCTTGCGCTAAAGGTCCCGGACAGAAAAAGTTTTTTTTTCTAAGTTAATAATGTTGTGTTCTGTGGTGGTGTGGTACGGAACCCTCGGTGCGCGAGTAGCCCGACTCGCACTTGACCGGTTTTATTTAGTTTTCAAATGATTGGGTACAAAGGAGTCAATTTATTTTAGGCCCACAAACGGTAACGTTTATTGATGGTATTACACTCTAAAAACATAAATTAATTTATTATACTTATCGGACGAAAGATTAGGTAAACATGCAAACGGAATTATAAAATAAATATAAAAAATTCACCGTTTCGTCTTTTTTTGCTAAGATTCTTTTTTCCTCTACGAATAAGAATTTATTCCTATTAAAACGACACAATGTAAAGCAATGTAACGTCTTAGATGTTCATACGAAAATAAAAATAAAAAACCAACTGATCTTACCAAAACAAGATGTGCGCCAACTGCGATTACACGACACTCCGTTTAGATGAGGTAAAGCTAATATTACTACTATAATCTAGAGATTATGAGAAACAAATCGACATGAGCTCCATTACTATAAGTCAACTATACGCTAACATATTTTGGTGGCCTTTTCCCCATAGCTGGAGAAATTATCTTCTTTGGCATTTTTCTTTACCCCTTCATCGCAATGCGTAGAGGACTCTTCAGGGAGTGTCTTCAAATGCAAGCGCAATGCGGAGACACTACTGTGGTAATGTGTCGCATTCGTTTTGTATGTAATGTTGGTTTATGCGGCACCGTGCCGCAGCGGCAGGGCGTTGGGAAGGAAAATTATGATAATATTGTGGAAGTTTTGAGTTTTCAGAATATCTCTGCCTCGGGGAATATACAGGGTGAAATTGATAATATCATTAGCATCCTTTTAAACTAAGAGTCTAACCATCAATCTGAACAACTTTAACTATGGGAGCAAGCCAATCGGAGCAAAAATAAAATCTGCTGTTCCATACTAAACTGCAGTGAATGCTCGACTCAAATGTATGCAACAGCAGATTGTATTTTTGCTCCAATCGGTTTGCTCCCATAGTAAAAGTTGTTCAGTTTGATGGGTAGAAATGGTAGGATGCTGATGATATCAATTTCACCCTGTATAGGTCCTGTCACCCTTCTTAATATGCTGACACTTTTTTTAAGGGGATGATCAGACCGTTAAACTGAACAACTTTCTCTATGGCACCAACATCAAAATAGCGAAAAAAAAATCAGCTCTTCCATACAAAACTGCAAACCTATCGAGCCAAATGTATGGGACAGCAAATTTTTTTTCGCGATTTCGATGTTGGTTGGTTCCATAGAGAAAGTTGTTCAGTTTGATGATGTGATCATTGCCTTGAAAAAGTGTCAGCATAATTATTAAGAAGGACCTGCACCTGGACCTGTTGTAGATATATGGGATGTATTTATTGACGAAGCCTGTTGTGGATGTGAGTGGTGTACCTATTACCTTTGACGAAGCCTGTTGTGGATGTGAATGTTGTACCAGTGTACCTATTGCCTTTTACGAAGCCTGTCGTGGATACGCACTTTGTACTTTTCGTTTTAAATAAATCTTTTGGTACGTGAAATAAATCAGTATTATATTAAAATATTAACATTAAAATATTACAAAATAGAAGGACCTGTATACACCAATAGTTTACAATTTCTATTTATGTTCTAAGGGTGTAAAATGTTTAAATAAATTGAAAGCCTATCAGAACTACAATGTGAAATAATGTGGCAGGTGTTCTTGTTTTTTTTTAATGTTGTTTAATTGTTTAGAAATAGAAAAAGTACGATTGGGGGCAGCGCAATAGGGTCGGTGCAGCCTTAATAAATGCTACCTATGCTTATAAAAATTATGATGGTATTTTTGCAATTTATTATCGTTGTGGAATTTTAGTAGGTAATCTTGATAATCCTGAAAACCTAAAGAGCCGAGAGATTTGAGCCAAAGTGAAATCATCTGAAATATTTAACGTAAAATCTCAAACATGGTATGTTAACATTACAAATTTTCCCAGCGTAGGGAATTTTACCAAAAATTACTTTTAATATTTTTTCCCTCAAAAAGGCACGGAGGGCGGGATGCAAACATTTTTAATTTCCGCACGAAGGGTTTATGAGAACAGCTAGTCTACCGAGAAGAACGCTTTGCGATAATATCGTTATCGTTCTTGTAATGAAACAAGCAGTACTAAGCAAGCCGTGGTGTGGTGTGTGTCTTTGAGAGTTACATGGTTCGATAGACCCGTCGAAAACACAAACACAAAGAGCACTAACGTAACTTTTTTTTAAATAGTGCACCTAGTACATAGACGAAGAATTTTTCGCTTAACCCTAGTAACTACATGAAACCATAACGTGGCCGCATATGGAACAGCAATAGTGTGAATTTTGCATACAAAAGACTTAGATTAAAAACTTTTCGCTTATATCTATGCTAAAATACGATTTATTAGTCAACTATTCTATAGGATTGACATTTTGCCGGCCTCGGTGACCGAAACAAAAAAATAATATTTCTGTCTTTTTTGTTTACAGAAGTTTTCATAACTGGCTATCTCGCTCTCTCATTTCTTGGCTCTTCAGCGTAAGCGAAGTAAGTAGTAGCACGTTGAGATGAGAAATGAAAGTCCGTAGTACTTAACTTAGCCGCTTTTTACCATATCACGGGTTTTATAGAATGATTGCTACAACCACCAACCACGAGTGCAAATTCAGTTACTCAATTTGTATGAATAAGATAATAAATCTCTTAGTCTATCGAGCTATTTAACTGGTTTCCACCACTACTAATTTTTTTGTAGTTTCGATTCGACACGATTTCGACATTATCGCATGACGTTGTTTCGGTAGACACCCGGTTGATGAGACCAGTCGCTTACACAAACATAATTTGTGCAAGTTCAGCATTTACACAAATACAAAAAAAGGTTCAACATTTGTAAATCTGTTGAAAGAAAGTGTCACGCCCCTAACGCACTTGTTTTTATTAACGCATCAAAATAACTTCGGGAGCGCGTTAGAGCGTCAAATAAACGCTTAAATTCTTTTTAGTACCATCTCGTCCATTTACTGAAAATAGTTGTCTCATGAATATCGTATTTGATAAATGTGTGTTATGATAGCAAACTCACTATTCCTTTTATTACGATTATGAGTATTATGACAAAAACAGCTGCTCTTAGATCGAGGACGTATTTTGAGTTACTTATTAAGAGGGCTATCGCAGTCCAGTGGCGCCCTCATCACATTAAAAAAGATTTCTCAATAAAGAAAGCCTAAATTAACACGAACACTACAAAAGCCTTCAAGCTATTTTCATAGAATACTTTTATAGGTTTTTTAAAGGTCTAGACATACAAATTGGGAAAAAAGAAAAAAAACGGCCGCTTTTGTTTTTATTCGCAATTGTCTAAAAGTGGAATGTTTAGAACCTATAAGTATTGTATAACAATGGCTTGAAGGCTTTAGTAGTGTTCGTGTTAATTACTTTTTTAATTTAGGCTTTCTTTATTGAGAAATCTTTTTTAATGTGATGAATGTGAACTTGCAACCGTTTATAATTACTGGAATTTAACACATAATATTCACCATTAGTTTATCTAGTGAAATCATTAAAAAATTAGATAAAAAGTGCTTTTCTTAATTATTTTTAATTGAAAATACGGCACACGCACTTTTTTTAGGGCTTGACAATCGCGTTTCTCAAAGAAAATATTCACATGAAATTGCGTCTAAAAATCACCGCGAAAATATACCTCAGTATAATATAACCTCTCGAAAGCAAAAACCTGACAAATTAATAATACTTTTGCGGGGGTAATAAAAACGGACTAATCCTCATGTAATTCTACTTTATCCGTCCCCTTTCGGACCCTGAGTTTACATACTCGCTCCGAGGGTTCATTCTCAATTTTTTATACTTCCCTTTTTGTAATCTAGCTGAGGAAATAATTGTTTTTAATTATTCAAAGTTTTGCTGCAGAACACTGTTGTTTATAATTATAAAATACGAGCTTTTACCCGTGACTTCGTCCGCATAAATTATATACTAGATTTTATGTCAGATGATAAGCTATCAAACAAAAAAAGTTTCATCAAAATCGGTTCAGTAGTTTTTGCGTGATACTCGAACAAACAAACACCCAAACAAACAAACAAACAAACAAACGTTCAAACAAACAAACAAACAAACAAACAAACAAACAAACAGACAGACAAAAAAACCAAAAATTGGTGATTTGGAATCAGGGACAGGTAAAAACCATCTCGTAATTTTTTTTTGTAAATATCTTCAATGTACAGACACATTTCTATTAACAGTTTTATAATAGTTTAGATTAGATGTCATATAATAATAAGCAGCTGATATAATGCCTTGTGGCCCATTATAATTCCAATATAGAACCTTAGGCTGTATAACTTGTGCCCAAATAAGAGTTATATCGGTGTTAACAGCGCTGTTAACACCATTGTAACACCATCTTATACAGCCTTTAGTTTCCGTGTACACCAAAAGTGGTCTCTTATAATGCTACTTGTGCCATTTGGGTACTGCTCAAAATACTCAACTGTTTTTTTATTCCTAATGCTATAGCTATACAGGGTCGTCTTATTTAATAATTTTAAGAGCTCGCTTCTGTAGGGTGAAATTGACATCATTAGCATCCTTTTAAACTAAGAGTCTACCCATCAAACTGAACAACTTTTACTATGGGAGCAAACCGATTGGAGCACAAAAAATCTGCTGTTGAAAAACATTGAGTCGAGTAGGCGTTGCAGTTTAGTATGGAACAGCTGACTTTTTTTTTGCTCCGATCGGTTTGCTCCCATAGTAAAAGTTGTTCAGTTTGATGGGTAGACTCTTAGATTATCCGATCGGTTTGCTCCCATAGTAAAAGTTGTTCAGTTTAATGGGTAGACTCTTAGATTAAAAGGATTCTAATTATATACCCTGTACATACCGATTCGTTATGCATTCCCGGACTTCCTGGCATCCCGGGATTTATTTTACTGAATTTTTTTTTTTTAAATTAAATAGTTTTAAGAAGTCGCTTCTATACTATGCATCCGATTAGTTATGCATTCCCGGATTTTCTGGCATCCCGAAAAATATTTAAAAAATGATAATTTTAAGAAGCCGCTTCCATAATAAAATTTTAAAACCAAAAATGAAGTTTAGGTTAATATTCATCCGAATATCCGATCTCTACTTATAGTCAAATGAAATTTAAATTGAAATGGAAACAGATTTATTGTCACAGTAAAAAAATAATAATACATCATTTCATCTAAACATATTAAATGAAATATAACATTAACATTAAACATTTATAAACACCATGACAATAGTGGACAGTGGGTACAAAACATGCCTCGAAATTCAAGCATGCAGGTTTCCTCACCAGGTTTTCCTTCACCGTAAAGCCATTGGTGTTACTAATCGTAAATAAATTCCGAAAAGCTCTTTGGTTCTAGTCAGCCTGGATGGGGATCGAACCATCACCTCCTGCACGGCAGGCATGGTTACTCGCCACTAGACCACCACGGCAAGCAATACGTGTACAAACCGTAAACAAATCAATTTTCTCTTCAATCCACGTGAAAACTTCAAGCTAAGCCAGTCAATTATTTGTTCGTGAAATTAAATTGGGTCCAAGGCTTTCGATCTGAACATAAAAAATAAGAGGTTAACAACAAAATCTAATAGATATTTCAATCAGGACAGAAGACCCCCGCCTCGGGCGCTGTCAGCAGACAATCTACCTAGATCAACAGTGCGACCTTTCAAAGATATCAGTGTTTTCAGGGTACCGTACCCAAAGGGTGAAAACGGGACCCTACTAAGCCTGCCTACGTATCCGTCCGTCCGCCCTACCTATTTAAGGCTGTAACTTTTGAACCGTAATAGTTAGACAATTGACATTTTCGTAGAATATGCGTTATTACGGCGGATTTGTTAACAAATAATAAAAATGTCAAAAAGTTTACAATTAAGGGGGGGTTCTCAACAAGAAACTAGTTTTATCAACGTTTTTTCTTCTCGCTCTGTCGTAAGAATGGTAATACATACAAGCGTAATATATCGTGGTATGATTTAGAGCAAACTCTACAGTATAACAACAAATAATAAAAACCGGCCAAGCGTGAGTCAGTCTCGCGCTAAAGGTCCCGGAGAAAACAAAACTTTTTTCTAAGCTAATAATTATATGTTGTGTTGTAGTGTGGTAGGGTACGGAACACTTGGTGCGCGAGTAGCCCAACTAGCACTTGACCGATTTTTTTTATTTTAATGCCTGACTATTTTCTAAGAGCAATTTTGTTTAAGATAAAAGTGCGGGAAGTTTTTTCCAGGCGATTTTAGTCAAACTTGGGACCCAGGACCAAGGTGACCAAGGTCAAAATGAAACTTGTCTAATTAGTTATTTAGGCAGGTTTATTAACAAAACAGACAAAAATCCGAAAAAGGGCCTTTGCATTATAATAATTATGTGCCTATTACCTACGTGCGTTTTTTGCTAATATTGTCTATGTTACCTTATAGGTAAGTAAATTTAAATACGCCAAGTTTACTATTTTATTGAAATTATTTAGATATACAGGATGATACTAAAATATTCAGCCAGGCAGTTTTAATAAATTCAGACCATCAAACTGAACAAAATTTACTCTGAGAGTAAAGCTGAAATCGCAAAACAACGCTTGCTTCCTAGGTAAAAGTTATTCAGTTTAATAGTCTGAACCATCCCTGAAATAACTGGCCAAGTCTGTGTCTGACCACGCGCAGGGTAGGGTTCCGTAGTTGCCCGTTACAATATAATAAATGAACTTAGAAGGAGGCTTTTTGTTTATACTACGGTTTAACGGCTAATAAAGTCTAAAAAGTACATTTTATTATTTGGTCGACTATTACTCGTAAACTTGTAAAGTCTACTTAGCGGTGATAGTTTTCCTTTAGAATTCGTTATTTCCGTGAATTTTTTCACATCTCCAACTACTACCGTTTAGCTGGGAGAAGGGGGAGACACTTGACTCTAACCAAAATTTTTGCTTTAAAGCTTAATATTTCACTAACGGATCCCTAAATCGAAAAATGGTTTTTCAAACCCACAATATTTTTAAAAGACCAATCCAACGACACCCCACAACATGGGATAGACGAGAAAAAAAATATCATCCCCACTTCACGTGTAGGGGTTTAGTGTACCCTAAAAAAAATATTTTACAAGATTTTATTTTACCACTTTGTTGGCGTGATAAAATATGTATACATATGTCAAATTACAGCTTTCTAGTATTAAGCATCTCTGAGCTAAGCCACGGACAGACGGACGGAAAGACGGACGGACAGACGGACGGACATGGCGAAATTATAAGGGTTCCTTTTTGACTTCGGAACCCTAAAAATGGCCTAAGTGACGAAGTGTATTCATTTCAGGTCGTTTCGCAGCTGGCGAATGTGTATGATCAAAGAACAAATACAAATAGTATGATAACTGAAATTATACACAGGATAGGTGGAATATCGTGCTTACCAAGGAAATCTATCTTGGCATTTCTTATACAATTCAAATTTTCCAATTTTGAGGCGAAACGGGATTGCATTTTCCTTTAGCTAAACATCTAAACTATTATAAAACTGTAACAGAAGTGTGTCTGTACATTGAAGATATTTACAAAAAAAAGATTACGATATGGTTTTTAGATGTCCCTGATTCCAAATCACCAATTTTTAGAATTTTTGTCGTTCTGTTTGTTTGTTTGTTTGTTCGTTTGTTTGTTTGGGTGTTTGTTTGTTCGAGTATCACGCAAAAACTACTGAACCGATTTTGATGAAACTTTTTTTGTTTGATAGCTTATCATCTGACTTAAAATCTGGTATATAAGTTATGCGGACGAAGTCGCGGGTAAAAGCTCGTTTTATAATAATCCTGTAGATGTATAGACGTAGATTTTGTTTCTTTGAAACTTGATTAATCAGTTGCATGCTAGCACGCAATGAAAAAAAAAAAGCTTCGCGTCTTGTTAATTAGGCTCACTGTTAATTAACGAAACCCCCTTTTTTTATTAGCCTCGATGTTTTTTTTTTCACTAAGGCTCGTAAATATTTTGCTTCGTTCATTTAACGTTGCCTGGAAAGATTTTTTTTCTGCATTTTACAAAAAAAAAACGTTCTATGTAGAAGCATTTTCCAGCACCTTCAAAGCACCAAAAAAATCAGCTGTTGCATACATTTGAGTCGAGTAGGCGTTGCAGTTTAGTATGGAACAGCGGATTTCTTTTTTCTCCGATCAGTATTCTCCATAGTAAAAGTTGTTCAGTTTAATGGGTAGAATTTTAGTTTAAAAGGATGCTAATGATATCAATTTCACCCTGTATATTCCGTGGCTGAGTTTTAAATAAAAGTTCGTTGCACACTGAGCGTTGTACCCTTTCTGGTACCTGCTTTTTTATTTTTGTAATTAATGGACTCTTGCTTGTGCGTTAGCACTGCCTTTCCTCCAGTGTCAAGTATTGTAGGGGAGTATCTATCACAATCTCAGGGATTATTTTTGATCAAGAACAAGAAGATATTGAGGATTGCGGAGCCTCGTGGCAGGCAAAAACGCAACGCGCGAACACCACACGAGACAAGTGCTCGTGTCAGAAACTGCAACGAGACAACCAAAGATATTTTTTTGAAAAAGTCTTTGGCGACTTTTTAAATTTAATTTTATTGAAACAATAGTTTTAAATGTGAAAGAGAAAAAGCATCGATATTGTCAAGATTTAAAAAAAATAATTTATAAGTACTATAGTTTACCCTCGACTTCGTCTGCACGGTTTCCCGTCGTCGTAGGGAGATAAATGATATACATACCAGATATTAAGTCTAATCATAAGCTTTCAAATATATAAAGTTTCATCAAAATCGGTCCATTAGTTTTCGCGTGATGCGCGAACAAGTAAACAAACAGACGGGCAAAAAATTTAAAAAATTATTGATTTGGAGTCGGGGACACCTAAAAACCATATCGTAACTTTTTTTTTTATATCTTCAATGTACAAGAGTGCCATGTACGTGCGCGCCAAAAGCCTTTCACATCAAAAAGCCTGTCATCATCCTTCGGTGTAGCTACCTACCACCTACCTACCTCTATAATGGGTAATTTTTTTGCTCTCCCACAAATTGAGGGATGATGTAAAGGCGGCTGAGAACAAAATTACCAGGGAAATTGGTTTCCGCTTTTTCTCGTGTTAAATTATGTGTTGTAGATGTTACCTAAGCCTCAAGTGTCCTTTTACTGCAGGTCCAACCTTTTTAACTGACTTCAATAAAGGAGGTTATCAATTCGATCTCTATGGCCATAAACACAGAGTCTTAGATTAAAAACTTTTCGCTTACGCTCATAGAGTACTGTAGGTACTACCGTGGTACCTACTACCCATAGATAAGCTACTACTACTACAATCGTCCTAGACTACACTACCCAAGGAACACGTAAGCTATATAGCGTATAATAATAATAATAATAACCCCGCGGGGGCAGCTTGTGGCGAGCTGACGGTGAGTGGCGACACCGCGGACCCCTATCCAGGGGGACCATACAGACATGCGCTTACACACACACACACCCACACACACACCCCCCCACACCCACACACACAGTAACACACCCCCCTACCTCTGGCTTGCCTTAATTGGCCGTCCAGAGTTGAATCGCAAGAGCAGAACCTATGCTCCAGGTTGGAAGTGTATTGCACGTAATGGCGTAATAACGGGGAAACCCGCTCACGGGGGTAAACCCCGCGATGGTGAAACCGGAGCCGCACCTCTCGACAACCTTCAGCCGCTCAATGAGATGTTGCCCCATTGTCGTACTTTGTGCGTGCGGCCGTTTTATGGGGCCCACTCGACGAGTCGGCGAGTCACCGCCTGCCCTATTTACAATTTTGAGACTAGTTGTCATGGCAGGCGTCCGTTAGTCTCCTCCCATAGCCCAGTATCCATCCATCCAACTTTCACCTCCATAGCCCAAGACCTTATTTTTCCATCGCGGCCATAGCGCCGTACTCCAATAGTCTTTACACAAATGGCGGGGGCCATCCCCGTGGGTATCATGTTGTACGCTCGGAGATGGTATCCGCCATTTGCGTATCCCTTACATTTAGATTAACTTGTCTTTTGAACGGGCCTCTACATGTTGGCTTCGGCCCCATGCACGCCTTCCAAAGGTCCGGGACTTAATTGCCCGTGATTACGGAACGGAAGACATATAATAATAATCTACATCTACACCAATATTACAAAGAGGAAAGATTTGTACCTATTTTTGTATGTTTGTAATGAATAGGCTCAAAAAGTACTGGGCCGATTTAAAAAATTCTTTCACCATTAGAAAGCTGCATTCACCCTGAGTAACATAGGCTATATTTATCTACACTAATATTATAAAGAGGAAAGATTTGTACCTATTTTTGTATGTTTGTATGTTTGTAATGAATAGGCTCAAAAAGTACTGGGCCGATTTAAAAAATTCTTTCACCATTAGAAAGCTGCATTCACCCTGAGTAACATAGGCTATATTTATTGCTAGAAAAGATTAGACGTCCACCCGTGCGAAGCCGGGACGGGCCGCTAGTAGCGTATATAGTAGCTGTACAGTAGCCGCATAAAGGAAATTTCCTTTATGCAGCTACTGTGCTGCTGCTATATAGCTTGCGTGTTCCTTGAGTACACACCAGCTACACACAAACTAATTAGAAAGAACTACGAAGGAGCTAGTGTTTTTTAATGGATTCTTTTAAAGAACTCTTGTACACTTCTGCTCTCCTAGTACCTACACTTACACGATAACACCACCAATTTATTAATTTCCTTTGTATTAGTGACGGTTATAGTTTTCATTCACAACCCACTAACTACAACGGGGTCCTCACGACTTCCTTATCATCTAAAAAACATCTAGTTTGGTGTTTGGTAGTAAAACTGTTTTGAGAATGGAGCGTTTTGATAACGGGCCATTTTAAAAATTTTCAACTGCGCAGGTACATCGGTAAGACTTATAACTGGTACTACTGAAACAGCTAGTAATAAATAAGAAGAACTCTGAATATTTATGTTTCTTTAATATTTATTGGATGCAAAAACATATATAAGTAAAAAAAAAAGTTACAAATAAATTATAAATAAACTAAACATCATATACCTAAATAAAATTAGAACGATTATAACAAACACAATATTAAAACGTTACAAACTAAAGCCAAAGCTTAGTATCAATAAGTATAAAGGCAAAAAACAAATTATAAATAAAATAAGTAGATTTGTACAAAAATTGAGTGGAGTCTGCAGTATAGTTTTCCTTTTACATAATTAAACATAAGTAAATAAAATGCCTAAAGCAAACAATAAATAATGTTGATGATAAAATTGACTGGGTGCAGCGTTGCAGTATCTCGTATTGCAGATGCAGACGTGGTAACGAGCGAACAACGAGATGCCGCGCGCGAACGGAGTGAGCGAAGCGTGTGGACTAACCATACATCCCGTCTCTTCCTTCTCCAGCAGCATCTCCATTCGAGCGAACCTTATCGATGCGTTACTCCTACCTACCGTAGGGGGCCACGTTCTACAACCCCTTTCATTATATACAACTCCTATATCTAGGAATCTCTTGAAACAACCACCTATATACTCCGGTCCGTACACTATCTTGCCCTTCTTCCCTGATTTCGCACTGTAATGACAGTGTATTTTGTGCTTCCTCAATTTTCTTTTCCGTGAGTAGTCTGGATGTTCGAACAGGTTGTAGCAGCTAGCAATATTTTCTGGTGTTTCTCCGTCAAGTCCACATTCGAAGCATGATGACCAGTGCTTAGGCTTCATTGTCGTATTCAAATTTGAATCACTTTCAGTTGATGTTTCCTCCGTAGTTGGAGTAGTTAATTTTTCTGTAGTTGTAGTTAATTTTTCTGTAGTTGTAGTTAATTTTTCTGTAGTTGTAGATAATTTTTCTGTAGTAGTTGTTAATTTTTTTGTAATTGTAGTAAATTTTTCTGTAGTTGTAGTAAATTTTTCTGCAGTTGTAGTAAATTTTTCTGTAGTTGTAGTTAATTTTTTTGTAGTTGTACTTAATTTTTCTGTAGTTGTAGTTAATTTTTTTGTAGTTGTTGTTGTTTCGCTTTCAGATGATGTTTCCTCCGTAGTTGGAGTAGTTAATTTTTTTGTAGTTGCAGTTGTTTTTTTTGGAGTTGTAACTGTTGTTAAAAATGTCAATGTTGGTGGTGACATAGTGTACACGATTTCATTACTCTTTTTCATCTTAAGGACACCATTGATATATGTCATCCAAAATGCTCTTTCTATTACAGTCGTACCGAAATATTTAGTCAAAACTGTCATACGTGGATTCCAACTTACAGTCATCATAACAGTTTCTCCAATATTTTCTGCATCGAGCTTTGACCTCAAGCTATTTTCAAAGTCTGGATGATACTTAAGTCCGCCCGAATAAGTGTATTTGTTTATATCATAATCTTTTTTGCTATGTTCCCAACCCTCTGTAGTAGGTATGGGACCTTTCTTTCGTCCGTCGTAATAATTTGTTGATACCTTTATTTTCCTTGCTGTCATTGGTTCTGTAGCTACAGTCGATGCCGTTTCTGTGGGACGTAGTGGTGGGTCCCTCTCTAAAGTATTAATTCTGAACCTCGGTTGCGGTTCAGTATGTACTATTATTTCACCAGTTTGCAACATCCTTGTTAATCTCCCGTTATCATGATCCCTAACATATGCGTCGTAAAATTTTCTTTCTAAATATGTAGTACCATAGTAGTTACGTAATACAGTCATGTTTGGATTCCATTTAACAGTGTATGCTATCGGTTCATTTACATGATTGAATGAGAGAGAATAAGAGACAAGCTGTAAGAAATTGTCTGGATAAAATTTTCCATTTTCATGAGTATATTTGTTAATATCGTAATCTTTAGTCGGATGATTCCAGCCCTCTGTAGATTTCTTAAAAATGTTTCCTCTGTTGTAACGTGTTCTGGTCGGAAAGTAAGAGCGAAACGTCTTTTTACGTTTTGAAACTATAGTATTGGTTGGAAAAAGAAGGGATTCAAAGATTTTGGTTGTGTAGAGAGTTGGTGGTGCAGTAGGCCATACTTCTAAGAAATAATATTCTTCTGATGCAGTAGCTGTGGAATCAGGTCGTTCAGTTATACTTACATCTGTTTCCTTTAAATAATCATGCGGATCTTTCTGTGAACTTTTTGTATTACGATCAAAGTTATTTGGTACGTAAATGAAGCGGGTTAGTGGCTTGTACTCATGATTGTTTTTTAGGCGTGATAATAAAGAGCAATGCGATTGTTGTGTGTTCAAAAATATCATCTCAAACAATAGTAATATCTTGCCATAAAACATCGTTTTATTTTGCAAATTCACGATTCATTATCGTTGTATGACACCATATAGTACTGTTACCAGACTGTTACAAACACTGACAATCCTTGCTGACAATGATTTTTTTTAAATGTCCATTTCACTGAAGAGTTTTTAATAGAAGAATCCGCGAAGAAAAAGACGTGATTCCAATGCTCTGAAGCTACATGGATTTTTCGCGTACACTTGGAGTACTGACTGCCTAACAAGAGGTGAAACATGATAATATTCCTTGGTGGTCGGTAAGGGTTGAACCCACCGTAAGGTGAGTATATGTTCCTTGGTTGAACCCAAGAAGCTTCAAATTTGAACCTCATCTGGCAGCACCGCATCGCCTTTTTCTGTCGCTCCATCCTTTTCTGTCACCCAAGAGTACGCGCGATCGCGTTCCGTCTATCTTTTTTGCTCTACCACATGACGTTCCTGAGTGACAGAAAAGGATGAAGCGACAGAAAAAGGCGATGCGGGGCTGCCATGAGGTTCAACCAAGTCGCACGGCAAAAATAAAACCGTGTAAATCCCGCTTTATAGATAGGTAGGTACAGTATGACTAGGAAAATAATTAACATCAGCAATCTTCGCTTACGCAGAGTCCCCCGACAAAACCCGAAGTCGTTATAGTAATCAAAGGGTTCAAAGCAATTAGCCAATCGTCGCAAGACATTGAATGTGGCCGATCCTGATTGGTCAATTTAATTTCGCGCGCTATTAAAAGTCATCTGCGCAGGTACATCGGGGGAACACTGTGGGAACTTAAAAAAATCTGGTACCACTCATGGTACAATAATATACTGCGCCTGGTATTCTCTTCCGATCACGTGACTGACACAAGCCTACGTCATCATACCCTTTTACCATGTTTAGCGGCCATTTTTTGTGACGTAGGCTTGTGTCACTCTGGGAATAGAAGACCTTGTTTTTTTAGACTATGGTACTACTGTATCTACAATATAAATAACTATAAGATACCTATCTATAAAGCGGGATAATATAATCAAAATATAATAAATAGAGCGCGACCAGATTTTAAACGCCAATCAACATATCTTGGGTAAAATATCATTGGAGGATGTTTAAATGTGTGTAATAATGTCTATGATATGACGGGCACACCGATTATCTGTTTCATTTCAACACAAAAACAATATTTAAATATAGAAATATGATACTTTTTTTACAGTCAACGCGCAGGTGAAGTCGCGCGGGTAATGCTTAATAAATGATAATAACTCTGAATATATCTGTTTCTCACATATTTATTAAATACAAAAACATACAAAATTACAGAACTGTGCAAAATACAAATCTACAAAAATGATAAAAATAAACTAAACTTCATATAAATAAAAAAACAGAACGATCATAAGATACATTAACATCAATAAGCGTATGAAAGGCTTAAAACAAATTATAAATAAAATAAGTAGATTTTTACAAAGATTGAGCGGAGGCTGCAGTATATTTTTCCTTTTACATTATTATTTCTTACGGACACAAATTGGAACCAAAATTAGTAAATAAAATGCCTCATCATCATCATCATCTCAGCCGATGGACGTCCACTGCTGGACATAGGCCTCCCCCAAGGATCGCCATAACGACCGGTCCTGCGCTGCCCTCATCCAACGTTTTCCCGCCGCCTTCACCAGGTCGTCGGTCCACCGTGTGAGGGGCCTACCCACGCTGCGCTTTCCGGTACGCGGTCGCCACTCGAGAACTTTTCGGCCCCAACGGCCATCGGTTCTGCGAGCAATGTGCCCCGCCCACTGCCACTTAAGTTTAGCAACTCTTTGGGCTATGTCAGTTACCCTGGTTCTTCTGCGGATCTCTTCATTTCTGATTCGATCTCGCAGGGAAACTCCGAGCATAGCCCTCTCCATTGCCCTTTGGGTGACTTTCAGCCTTTTTATGAGGCCTTGAGTGAACGACCACGTCTCTGTTCCATATGTCATCACTGGCAACACACACTGATCGAAGACTTTCGTTTTAAGACACTGCGGTATTTGGGACGTGAAGATACTACGTAGCTTCCCGAACGCTGCCCAGCCGAGTTGGATTCGACGGTTGATCTCTTTCTCGAAGTTGGACTTACCTAACTGAATAGTTTGTCCCAGGTAAACATAATGGTCAACAACTTCGAGCGCAGAGTTTCCGATCATTACAGGAGTGGGCACAACATGGTCATTTGACATGATCTTCGTCTTGTCCATGTTCATTTTCAGACCAACTCGTTCGGAGGCTCTGCTGAGATCATCGAGCATTTGACTGAGCTCCTCCATAGTCTCCGCCATGATGACTATATCATCGGCAAACCGAAGGTGACTGATGTACTCGCCGTTTATGTTGATGCCTAGCCCTTTCCAGTCCAGAACCTTGAAAACATCTTCCAGTGCAGCGGTGAACAGTTTCGGAGATATAACGTCTCCCTGCCTCACGCCTCGCTGCAGTAGGATAGGTTTCGAGTTCTGGTCCTGTAGTCGGACTGACATAGTGGCGTTTTTGTACAAGCATTTCAGCACTTCGATGTACCGGTAGTCTACTTGGCATCGCTGAAGAGACTGCAGTACAGCCCAAGTCTCGATCGAATCAAAGGCTTTCTCGTAGTCCACGTACGCCAAGCAAAGGGGCAGGTTATACTCTTCAGTCTTCTGTATAACTTGCCGAAGCGTATGTATGTGGTCCACAGTGCTAAAGCCCTTTCGGAAACCGGCCTGTTCGGGAGGCTGGAAATCGTCAAACCTGCGCGCGAGACGGTTCGTAATGACTCTCGAAAACAGCTTGTAGACATGGCTAAGAAGGGAAATGGGCCTATAGTTCTTCAACAGGGCATTATCGCCCTTTTTGAAGAAGAGCACCACCAGACTTCTGTTCCATGCCTGCGGCGTTTTGCCCTCGAGTATGACGGAATCGAACAGCTTCTGAAGGGCCTTCAGGACCGGTTTTCCACCCGCCTTCAGAAGCTCGGCCGTAATCCCATCATCACCCGGCGCCTTGTTGTTCTTTAGCTGTTTGAGAGCCATACTAATCTCGTACAGGCTGACGTCCGGAATATCTTCTGTGTAGTGCCGGGTCAATCTAGCTCTTGGGTCGTTAGCTAGATCTGTAGCGGGTCTTCGTGTTGACGTGTATAACTGTCCATAGAACTTCTCAACCTCTCTCAGAAGCTCAGGCTTGGACGATACGATTCTGCCATCCTCAGTCTTCAGCTTTGATAACTGGCTTTGCCCAATAGACAGATCCCTTGCGAAAACTTTGGAGCCTTTGTTCCGCTCTATAGCCTCCTTAATACGCTCGGTGTTAAACCGACGCAGGTCGCAAGTCACGGACTTTGAAATCTGCCTATTGAGCTGCCGGTATTTATTCGCATCATCTGAAGACTGCAGAATCATCTCGCGCCTTTCCTCCATGAGCTTAAGAGTAGGGTCTGAGATTTTCTTGGTTCTATTTGTACGACGGGTCTTAAAGAACTTGGACCCGACCGCATGGACAGTTTCCACAAACCCATCGCTGTAGTCGTCCACGCTACTCCCCAGGCAATCAAAACGATTTTGGAGTTCGAGCTGAAAACTACAGGGGTTTTGGATCTGGATCGGTACTGGGCGGAGCGTAGACTTCATCAGACGAGATCTTTCGAGCTTGATATTAAGATTCAATGTGCCTCTTACCATACGGTGATCGCTTCCGGTTTTAAACGCGTTTAACACAGAGACATCATTGAATATTTGCTTCTTCGTCGACATGATGAGGTCTATCTCATTTCTTGTACCGGTCGGGCTCAACCAGGTCCACTTTCTGTGCTCCCGCTTCTTAAAGAAGGAGTTCATCATATAGAGTCCCTCCTTCTCCATGAAGCCAGCCAGCAGTTGGCCCCGTTTGTTCCGTCGTCCATACCCAAATTTTCCCACTCGCATCTCTTCACCGTCTCGTTTGCCCAGTTTCGCGTTGAAGTCTCCCATGACCACCGTGAAGTGTGTTTTAGAACTATGCATGGCTCTAGAGATATCCTCATACATAGTTTCTACATCGTCGGCGTATTTCTCTTCTCGTCATTGGTTCTGTAGCTACAGTCGATGCCGTTTCTGTGGGACGTAGTGGTGGGTCCCTCTCTAAAGTATTAATTCTGAACCTCGGTTGCGGTTCAGTATGTACTATTATTTCACCAGTTTGCAACATCCTTGTTAATCTCCCGTTATCATGATCCCTAACATATGCGTCGTAAAATTTTCTTTCTAAATATGTAGTACCATAGTAGTTACGTAATACAGTCATGTTTGGATTCCATTTAACAGTGTATGCTATCGGTTCATTTACATGATTGAATGAGAGAGAATAAGAGACAAGCTGTAAGAAATTGTCTGGATAAAATTTTCCATTTTCATGAGTATATTTGTTAATATCGTAATCTTTAGTCGGATGATTCCAGCCCTCTGTAGATTTCTTAAAAATGTTTCCTCTGTTGTAACGTGTTCTGGTCGGAAAGTAAGAGCGAAACGTCTTTTTACGTTTTGAAACTATAGTATTGGTTGGAAAAAGAAGGGATTCAAAGATTTTGGTTGTGTAGAGAGTTGGTGGTGCAGTAGGCCATACTTCTAAGAAATAATATTCTTCTGATGCAGTAGCTGTGGAATCAGGTCGTTCAGTTATACTTACATCTGTTTCCTTTAAATAATCATGCGGATCTTTCTGTGAACTTTTTGTATTACGATCAAAGTTATTTGGTACGTAAATGAAGCGGGTTAGTGGCTTGTACTCATGATTGTTTTTTAGGCGTGATAATAAAGAGCAATGCGATTGTTGTGTGTTCAAAAATATCATCTCAAACAATAGTAATATCTTGCCATAAAACATCGTTTTATTTTGCAAATTCACGATTCATTATCGTTGTATGACACCATATAGTACTGTTACCAGACTGTTACAAACACTGACAATCCTTGCTGACAATGATTTTTTTTAAATGTCCATTTCACTGAAGAGTTTTTAATAGAAGAATCCGCGAAGAAAAAGACGTGATTCCAATGCTCTGAAGCTACATGGATTTTTCGCGTACACTTGGAGTACTGACTGCCTAACAAGAGGTGAAACATGATAATATTCCTTGGTGGTCGGTAAGGGTTGAACCCACCGTAAGGTGAGTATATGTTCCTTGGTTGAACCCAAGAAGCTTCAAATTTGAACCTCATCTGGCAGCACCGCATCGCCTTTTTCTGTCGCTCCATCCTTTTCTGTCACCCAAGAGTACGCGCGATCGCGTTCCGTCTATCTTTTTTGCTCTACCACATGACGTTCCTGAGTGACAGAAAAGGATGAAGCGACAGAAAAAGGCGATGCGGGGCTGCCATGAGGTTCAACCAAGTCGCACGGCAAAAATAAAACCGTGTAAATCCCGCTTTATAGATAGGTAGGTACAGTATGACTAGGAAAATAATTAACATCAGCAATCTTCGCTTACGCAGAGTCCCCCGACAAAACCCGAAGTCGTTATAGTAATCAAAGGGTTCAAAGCAATTAGCCAATCGTCGCAAGACATTGAATGTGGCCGATCCTGATTGGTCAATTTAATTTCGCGCGCTATTAAAAGTCATCTGCGCAGGTACATCGGGGGAACACTGTGGGAACTTAAAAAAATCTGGTACCACTCATGGTACAATAATATACTGCGCCTGGTATTCTCTTCCGATCACGTGACTGACACAAGCCTACGTCATCATACCCTTTTACCATGTTTAGCGGCCATTTTTTGTGACGTAGGCTTGTGTCACTCTGGGAATAGAAGACCTTGTTTTTTTAGACTATGGTACTACTGTATCTACAATATAAATAACTATAAGATACCTATCTATAAAGCGGGATAATATAATCAAAATATAATAAATAGAGCGCGACCAGATTTTAAACGCCAATCAACATATCTTGGGTAAAATATCATTGGAGGATGTTTAAATGTGTGTAATAATGTCTATGATATGACGGGCACACCGATTATCTGTTTCATTTCAACACAAAAACAATATTTAAATATAGAAATATGATACTTTTTTTACAGTCAACGCGCAGGTGAAGTCGCGCGGGTAATGCTTAATAAATGATAATAACTCTGAATATATCTGTTTCTCACATATTTATTAAATACAAAAACATACAAAATTACAGAACTGTGCAAAATACAAATCTACAAAAATGATAAAAATAAACTAAACTTCATATAAATAAAAAAACAGAACGATCATAAGATACATTAACATCAATAAGCGTATGAAAGGCTTAAAACAAATTATAAATAAAATAAGTAGATTTTTACAAAGATTGAGCGGAGGCTGCAGTATATTTTTCCTTTTACATTATTATTTCTTACGGACACAAATTGGAACCAAAATTAGTAAATAAAATGCCTAAAGCAAACAATAAATAATGTTGATGATAAAATTGACTGGGTGCGGCGTTGCAGTATCTCGTATTGCAGATGCAGACGTGGTAACGAGCGTACAACGAGATGCCCCGCGCGAACGGAGTGAGCGAAGCGTGTGGACTAACCGCACAACCCGTCTCCTTCGCCTCCAAAAGCTCCTCCACTCGAGCTAACCTCATCGATGCATAACTCCAACCTACCGTAGGGGGCCACGTTCTGCAACCCCTTTCATTATATACAACTCCAATATCCAGGAATCTTTTAAAACAACCACCTATATACTCAGGCCCGTACATTGTATTATTGCCTTTCGTCCCTGATACCTTGCTATAATAACAGTGTATTTTGCGTACTTTTAATTTTCTTTTCTGTTTGCTGTCTGGATTTTCGAATAGGTGATAGCTGGTTGGTATTATTGGTACTTTCTCGTCGTCAAGCCCACATTCGAAACATGATGACCAGTGTTTAGGTTTCGTTGTTCTTTTTTTAGTATTTGTTTTGGATTTTAACTGTATTTGTACTGCAGTATTAAATTTAATATCATTATCACCAGTATCTGGTGTTTTGTGGGTCGTCAGGAGTCGTCTGGCATCGTCGCTATCAGTTGTTTCATCGCTATCAACTGGTGAATCGCTCTTAGTTTGTTTATCGCTAGCAGTAGATACATCAATAATCGGTATTTCTTCTGAAGTTGTACCAGTTGTTTCTTCTTTTTTTTTTTTTTTTTTTTTTTTTATTAACTATGGGTTTGCTCTTGACCTCAATCCAGTCCTCAGGACGAAGATGGGGTCGTAGATGTAGCGAGCTTACCCAGAAGATGCCTATTCACTCGTACTTTAAAGGAATTCGGGTTGTAAGTACTCGGAAATACTGACGCAGGTAAGGCATTCCACTCCTTGGCTGTGCGCATTATAAAAGATTCAGAAAGGCGCTTGGTGCGGATATGTGGGATGTCAACCAAGAAGGGGTGATATCCCGCGGTGCGTCTGGAAGTCCGATAGTAGAAAGGGGAAGGTGGGATGAGCTCATGCAGCTCTAGGGCACACTCACCGAAGTACAATCTGTAGAAGACCGACAAGCAGGCCACTCTGCGGCGGTGGGCTAGGCTATGAAGCTTGGCCTCCACCAGCTTACTATCGCCAATGAGCCTCCTGGCTCTGCGTTCAACCGAGTCGAGTGCGGCAAGTTGATACTTGGCTGAGCCATCCCACAGGTGGCAGCAGTACTCCATACATGATCGGACCTGAGCTTTATACAATACTAAGAGCTGTCCAGGAGTGAAGTACCGCTTCACCTTGTTTAAGATGCCCAGCTTTTTGGCCGCAGTTTGAGCCTTAGACTCGATGTCAGCGCCGAAGTTGAGTTTTGTGGTCAAGCTTATACCCAGAAGCCCAAGACTGTCGGAAACAGGGACAGATGTACCCCGGAAAGTAGGAGTCAGATTAAACGGACTCCTTTTTGCGGTGAACAGACAAGCCTGTGTTTTGGTGGCGTTGAAGTTGACTAAATTATTGTCACCCCACTGGGAGACAACACTTAAAGTCAAGTTTGTCCGCTCAACCATGGCCTCCCTCTGCGAGCGTATTTTATCCCCGCTGGCCCCTGCGCCAGATACATATCTCTCCATGACAGTACTGTCATCTGCATACCCAACAATACCTGACACAAGGAGGTCATTGATGTGCAGCAGGAAAAGTGTCGCGGAGAGAACAGACCCTTGAGGAACTCCAGCATCAATTGCCATAAGGTCAGAAGAGCAGCTGTCAATGACAACTCTAATCGACCGTTCTCTCAAGAAATCAGATATCCAGCTGCAAAGATCAGCGGGGATGCCATAAGCGGGAAGCTTGCTCAGCAAACTAGCGTGCCATACCCTGTCAAAGGCCTTCGAGATGTCAAGTGATACAGCCAGTGCTTCACCGTGCTTCTCGATGGCCTCGCCCCAGCAGTGCGTCACATACACAAGAAGATCCCCAGTCGATCGCCCCCGGCGGAAGCCATATTGGCGATCACTGAGTAGATCATTGTCTTCTAGGTATGACAGCAACTTACTGTTAAGTACTCTTTCCATGACTTTACAGAGAATGGAAGTAATGGCGATAGGGCGGTAGTTGCAGGGGTCGGCACGACTGCCCTTCTTGGGTACCGGTTGCACATTCGCAAGCTTCCAGGATTTAGGCACCGTTCTTGTTCTGAGAGAGAGGCGATACAGGCGTGTTAGAACAGGAGACAACTCAGGCGCACAATATCTCAACACTCTTGCAGGTATACCATCAGGACCACTGGCCTTATTCACATCCAGACTACGCAATGCTCTGCGGACCTCTTTTGTATGTATTGTGACCTCCGGCATCGAAGAATCACAACGAGGGATGGTTGGCGGCTGTTTGGCACCAGCGTCCAGACGTGAATTGCTCGCAAACAGAGAAGCAAATAAATTAGCTTTCTCAGTTGCGGAGTGAGCCAGCGACCCATCAGGCTTCTGCATGGGAGGCAAAGTGGGACGGCAGAAGTTGGATTCGACCGATTTTGAAAGGGACCAGAACTGTTTACTACCAGAAGGGTAGGATGCCAGTTTGGCTCCAATGCGGCTGACATGGTCGAATCGAGCCCTCCGGATCACCCGTTTGCAGGACTTGGCGGCAGAATTAAAGGCCCTCTTCTTCGCGCGAACCCTACGAGCTCTAACTTTGCGGTCGCGAGCCTGGACCCATGCTTGGTAGGCGGCTTCTTTTTTAGCCTCAGCGCGAGCACAATCCGCATTGTACCAAGGTTGGGCTTTGTGACCGAGTGAGATGTCGGAGAAAGGAATATAATATTCCATTCCCTGTCGTATCACGTCCGCAACCGCATCAGCCGAACTAGCAGGGTCACTCGAAGAAAAACACACTTGCCGCCACGGGTAAGACGCAAAGAAATGCCGCATCTCATCCCAATCTGCCGACCCGTATCGCCAGACTCGCCTCGTGCCCTTAGGGCTGTCATCGGGAGGAGAGCAGATCGACACGGATTTCACCAGACAGTGATCGGACGTTCCCAGCGGGGCAGAGACCGATACTGAGTGCCTGTCTGGATCTGAAGTCAGCAGAAGGTCCAAACAATTGGGCGTATGACCATCAACATCCGGTACCCGCGTTGCTTGATTCACCAGCTGGGTGAGATCTAGCGATAATGCAAACTTGCGCGCCTCTCTCCCAGCATGGTCAGTTAACTGGAACGGGAACAGCCACTCGCTATGGTGGGCATTGAAGTCCCCCAGAAAAACAAGCTCCGCCGTTGGATACCTTCGTTGGGCTGTCTCTGCCGTCTCAGTGAGATACTCCATGAGCCTGGTTGTCTCCTGGTCACCGTCGTGCGATCGATAGACACCGACGTAGAGAGATTTCTCCATTCCGGCGTCTACAAAAAGCCATAATACGGAGAACCCGGAAACCTCAAAGCAACGGAGACGCCGACAGCAAATGTCGTCGCGAACATACACACAGACCCCAGCTCGCCTCTTGAACTTATGTTCCAACGAGTATCCTGGGTAGTTGAGGTACGCCGTATCAGACGGGGTTGCTATCTGCGTCTCCGTTAAAAAGAATAGGTGTGGCTTCTCGGTCTCGAGGTGGTGGTGGACCGGATCGAGATTTGAGTGCAGACCTCGTATGTTACTGAGGTGCACTTTGAGTGGGAGGAAGTGCAGCCGTTGTCTAACCATTTTCTTTTTTGTGACTTTGTTTTTCATAGTTTGTCGAGTGGTGGAGAGGTGGAAAAAAAGTCGAGATGCCACTTAGGTACCCTAGAAGACCTCATGAGCTCGACTGACTGGTGGGAAACTCATTTGGAGACTGCGGGGACGCCCGAACCCCCCCGCAATGGCCACCGGGTCCTCCCTTCCAGTCGCCAACTGGCACGGTGGAGCATTGCGGGATTTTTCGCAAGTTGTGTGGGGCAGCCTTTCACACGTGGCTAGCGCACTACTTGGGCCCCCTACTAACTGCGGTCGGCCAACGACTGTCACCGTGCTTCGGATCCCGCTACTCTCCAAAATGAGTTTCCCGGTACAGTGTTGCTCAGAGGTCAAGACCGGTTCTGAGTAGCGCAACTGACTTTTTCCCATTCCCCAATGGCGCTGGGACTCCTGCACACCGACGGAACGCAGCAAGCTGCTTGGCGCCGGACTCCGGCAGGAGGGTGGTCGCGAGCCAGGCGGCTCCTTGCGGAGCCTACCACCGCTGTGGGGGATCGTTCAGCCGACACCACGAACTTGTTGTAGTCTGTGGCGGCGTTGCCCAGGGTGGACCACTAGGAGGTAGATCCCCAACCACCCCAACCACCACCACCACCTTCTGTTGTTGATTTAGCTATAGTAGTTAATTTTTTTGTAGTTGTTGTTGTAGTTAAAAATGTCGATGTTGGTTGTATTATAGTGTGTACAATTACATTACCTTTCCTTATTTTAGTATCGTCATTGATTTTTGCCATCCAAAATGCTCTTTCTATTACAGTTGTTCCAAAATATTTACTCAAAACTGTCATACGTGGATTCCAACTGACTGTCATTATGATAGTTTCTCCAAAATTGTTTGAAGAGAGCTTTGACCTCAAGATACTTTCAAAGACTGTATCGTACATACCTCCCTCTGGATGAGTGTATTTGCTTAGGTCATAATCTTTTGTGCTATGTTCCCAACCCTCTGTAGTAGTAATGTGACCAGCTACGTTTGTGTTTTTCTTTCGTCCGTCATAATAATTTGTCGATCCCTTTATTTTCCTTCCTGTCATAGGTTCTGTAGCTAGATGCAATGTCGTTTCTGTAGGTATTAGTAGTGGCTCTCTCTCTAAAGTATTTATTTTGAACTTCGGTTGTGGTTCAGTATGTACTATTATTTCACCAGTTTGCAACATCCTTGTCAATTTCCCGTTTTCATGATCCCTAACATATGCGTCGTAAAATTTCCTTTCTAAATATGTAGTACCATAGTAGTTACGTAATACAGTCATGTTTGGATTCCATTTAACAGTGTAAGCTATCGGTTCATTTACATGATTGAATGAGAGAGAATAAGAGACAAGCTGTAAGAAATTGTCTGGATAAAATTTGCTATTTTCATGAGTATATTTGTTAATATCGTAATCTTTAGTCGGATGATTCCAGCCCTCTGTAGATTGCTTAATATTTTTTCCTCTTTTGTAACGTGTTTTGATCGGGAAGTAAGAGCGAAACGTCTTTTTACGTTTTGAAACTATAGTATTGGTTGGAAAAAGAAGGGATTCAAAGATTTTGGTTGTGTAGAGAGTTGGTGGTGCAGTAGGCCATACTTCTAAGAAATAATATTCTTCTGATGCAGTAGCTGTGAAATCAGGTCGTTCAGTTATACTTACATCTGTTTCCTTTAAATAGTCATGCGGATCTTTCTGTGAACTTTTTGTATTACGATCAAAGTTATTTGGTACGTAAATGAAGCGGGTTAGTGGCTTGTACTCATGATTGTTTTTTAGGCGTGATAATAAAGAGCAATGCGATTGTTGTGTGTTCAAAAATATCATCTCAAACAATAGTAATATCTTGCCATAAAACATCGTTTTATTTTGCAAATTCACGATTCATTATCGTTGTATGACACCATATAGTACTGTTACCAGACTGTTACAAACACTGACAATCCTTGCTGACAATGATTTTTTTTAAATGTCCATTTCACTGAAGAGTTTTTAATAGAAGAATCCGCGAAGAAAAAGACGTGATTCCAATGCTCTGAAGCTACATGGATTTTTCGCGTACACTGCCTAACAAGAGGTGAAACATGATAATATTCCTTGGTGGTCGGTAAGGGTTGAACCCACCGTAAGGTGAGTATATGTTCCTTGGTTGAACCCAAGAAGCTTCAAATTTGAACCTCATCTGGCAGCACCGCATCGCCTTTTTCTGTCGCTCCATCCTTTTCTGTCACCCAAGAGTACGCGCGATCGCGTTCCGTCTATCTTTTTTGCTCTACCACATGACGTTCCTGAGTGACAGAAAAGGATGAAGCGACTGAAAAAGGCGATGCGGGGCTGCCATGAGGTTCAACCAAGTCGCACGGCAAAAATAAAACCGTGTAAATCCCGCTTTATAGATAGGTAGGTACAGTCTTAGGTACAGTATGACTAGGAAAATAATTAACATCAGCAATCTTCGCTTACGCAGAGTCCCCCGACAAAACCCGAAGTCGTTATAGTAATCAAAGGGTTCAAAGCAATTAGCCAATCGTCGCAAGACATTGAATGTGGCCGATCCTGATTGGTCAATTTAATTTCGCGCGCTATTAAAAGTCATCTGCGCAGGTACATCGGGGGAACACTGTGGGAACTTAAAAAAATCTGGTACCACTCATGGTACAATAATATACTGCGCCTGGTATTCTCTTCCGATCACGTGACTGACACAAGCCTACATCATCATACCCTTTTACCTGCCTTTTACCATGTTTAGCGGCCATTTTTTGTGACGTAGGCTTGTGTCACTCTGGGAATAGAAGACCTTGTTTTTTTAGACTATGGTACTACTGTATCTACAATATAAATAACTATAAGATACCTATCTATAAAGCGGGATAATATAATAAATACAGCGCGATCAGATTTTAAACGCCAATTAACATATCTTGGGTAAAATATCATTGGAGGATGTTTAAATGTGTGTAATAATGTCTATGATATGACGGGCACACAGATTATCTGTTTCATTTCAACACAAAAACAATATTTAAATATAGAAATATGATACTTTTTTTACAGTCAACGCGCAGGTGAAGTCGCGCGGGTAATGCTTAATAAATGATAATAACTCTGAATATATCTGTTTCTCACATATTTATTAGATACAAAAACATACAAAATTACAGAAGTCTGTGCAAAATACAAATCTACAAAAATGATAAAAATAAACTAAACTTCATATAAATAAAAAAACAGAACGATCATAAGATACATTAACATCAATAAGCGTATGAAAGGCTTAAAACAAATTATAAATAAAATAAGTAGATTTTTACAAAGATTGAGCGGAGGCTGCAGTATATTTTTCCTTTTACATAATTATTTCTTACAGACACAAATTGGAACCAAAATTAGTAAATAAAATGCCTAAAGCAAACAACAAATAATGTTGATGATAAAATTGACTGGGTGCGGCGTTGCAGTATCTCGTATTGCAGATGCAGACGTGGTAACGAGCGTACAACGAGATGCCCCGCGCGAACGGAGTGAGCGAAGCGTGTGGACTAACCGCACAACCCGTCTCCTTCGCCTCCAAAAGCTCCTCCACTCGAGCTAACCTCATCGATGCATAACTCCAACCTACCGTAGGGGGCCACGTTCTGCAACCCCTTTCATTATATACAACTCCAATATCCAGGAATCTTTTAAAACAACCACCTATATACTCAGGCCCGTACATTGTATTATTGCCTTTCGTCCCTGATACCTTGCTATAATAACAGTGTATTTTGCGTACTTTTAATTTTCTTTTCTGTTTGCTGTCTGGATTTTCGAATAGGTGATAGCAGGTTGGTATTATTGGTACTTTCTCGTCGTCAAGCCCACATTCGAAACATGATGACCAGTGTTTAGGTTTCGTTGTTCTTTTTTTAGTATTTGTTTTGGATTTTAACTGTATTTGTACTGCAGTATTAAATTTAATATCATTATCACCAGTATCTGGTGTTTTGTGGGTCGTCAGAAGTCGTCTGGCATCGTCGCTATCAGTTGTTTCATCGCTATCAACTGGTGAATCACTCTTAGTTTGTTTCTTGCTAGCAGTTGATACATCAACAATCGGTATTTCTTCTGAAGTTGTACCAGTTGTTTCTTCTGTTGTTGATTTAGCTATAGTTGTTAATTTTTCTGTAGTTGTTGTTGTAGTTAAAAATGTCGATGTTGGTTGTATCATAGTCTGTACAATTACATTACCTTTCTTTATTTTAGTATCGTCATTGATTTTTGCCATCCAAAATGCTCTTTCTATTACAGTTGTTCCGAAATATTTACTCAAAACTGTCATACGTGGATTCCAACTGACTGTCATTATGATAGTTTCTCCAAAATTGTTTGAAGAGAGCTTTGACCTCAAGATACTTTCAAAGACTGGATCGTACATACCTCCCTCTGGATGAGTGTATTTTCTTAGGTCATAATCTTTTGTGCTATGTTCCCAACCCTCTGTAGTAGTAATGTGACCAGCTACTTTTGTGTTTTTCTTTCGTCCGTCATAATAATTTGTCGATCCCTTTATTTTCCTTCCTGTCATAGGTTCTGTAGCTAGATTCAATGTCGCTTCTGTGGGATTCAGTAGTGGCTCTCTCTCTAAAGTATTTATTTTGAACTTCGGTTGCGGTTCAGTATGTACTATTAGTTCACCAGTTTGTAACATCCTTGTCAATCTCCCGTTTTCTTGATCCCTAACATATGCGTCGTAAAATTTCCTTTCTAAATATGTAGTACCATAGTAGTTACGTAATACAGTCATGTTTGGATTCCATTTAACAGTGTAAGCTATCGGTTCATTTACATGATTGAATGAGAGAGAATAAGAGACAAGCTGTAAGAAATTATCTGGATAAAATTTGCCATTTTCATGAGTATATTTGTTGATATCGTAATCTTTAGTCGGATGATTCCAGCCCTCTGTAGATTGCTTAATATTTTTTCCTCTTTTGTAACGTGTTTTGATCGGGAAGTAAGAGCGAAACGTCTTTTTACATTTTGAAACTGTATTAGTTGGAAAAAGAAATGAATCTAACATCTTGGTTGTGTAGAGAGTTGGTGGTGCTGTAGGCCATACTTCTAAGAAATAATATTCTTCTGATGTAGAAGAGTCAGCTGTAGAGTCAGGTCGTTCAGTTATCATAGGACTTACATCTGGTTCTTTTAAATTATTATGCTGATCTTTCTGTGGACTTTTTATATTATGATCAAAGTTATTTGGTTCGTAAATGAAGCGAGTTAGTGGTTTGTACTCATGATTGTTTTTCATGCGTGATAATAACGAGCAATACGATTGTTGTGTGTTTAAAAATATAACAATTATTTCAAAAAATATAAATATTTTGCCAGAAGTTATCATCTTTATATAGCAAATTCACATAATAACGATATCGCATAACCTTATCGATGATTATGACTTGATTATGACACTGACAATGATTTTTTGATTTCCATTTCACTAAAGAGTTTTTAAATAGAATAATTCGCGGACAATATTTTATTTAGAAAATATCCTATAGCCTACCTATTGGTGCTATTGTAATACATAAGTCTGTGTAGCCTACGAATAAACCAATAGCTTAATAAAGACAATATAAAGATTGATACGCTGCTGATATCAGCAACAATATTCTGCTGACAATATTGTCACTGAACAAATAATATTATTTTTCAGTGGATATTGGTACCGATTCGGACTGTGCCACGCCACGACTTAACTAAATTTATTCCTTTCACTTTCTAAAACAAGATTAAGAAAAGAGACAGAAAACCAACAGCTGACTTTAGTGCTGTCAAAGTGACGTTACACGCCCAAAATAAGATGTCATCATAATGTACGCCATCTTATTTAAGGCGTTTTTGGGCGTGTAACGTCACTTTAACAGCACTAAAGTCAGCTGTTGGTTTTCTGTCTCTTTTCTTAATCTTATTTTAGAAAGTGACGGGAATAAATTTAGCTAAGTTAAGTCGCGGCACAGTCCGAATCGGGGCCATTGATGTCTTTAGTGGATAGGCCTGTATCCCTGAGTATCCCAGTGATTCAATGTCACTATAAGTAATTTCTTCCAAATAAATAACCATTGACTTCGTAGAAAGAGAAAAGCGAAAAATTGTTCGTCTATAATTGACATAGGCCGAGATTCAGAGACGATTTTTAAGTCTTAGTTTGAACTCCCGTATGTCAAAATCCATACATTTTGACCCTACTTAGTTCGAAATAAGACTTAAAAAATCGTCTCTGAATCTCAGCCTTAGACTTTTATGTCAGTACAAATAACCTTAAAAAACTCTTATTTTCCTTAAATTCGTGATATTTCGTGAGAGGCCGCATTTTTATTATAACTCCAGTAAAACAAACCATAATAACATTTTCTGTTATTGTTAATCCAATAAACCACTTCTTCGCCATTCAATATAAATGTTATCTGGTTTTAATCACAACGAGAGATGGGATCGTTCTAATTATTCAAGTTAATTGAAGTTTTGTTAGGTCTCAGAATAGGGATGTCATGGATAGTTATTTCGGATATCGAAATTAAAATTCTTTCCATTTCCTTGAAAGGAGCTCAAAGTGATCCTTGCTGCTATTGCAACTTAAAATAGGATTTTGGTAAATGGCTGATTTGGAGAGCTAGATTTCTGGATTTCTAAAAGGGACCGCAATCGTGATTTGGTTTAAAATGTTTGTTTACAACTTCGACCAAACTGAAATGAATCAACAAATCCAAAGAGCATTTTTTAGTTCTTCTTCTTATCGTATGGGCAGAGCCCTGGTGTTCGAGTTTTTTCGTTTTTTAGTTGAAGCACACAAATAACAAATAAGGCGCTGGCGTGTACTTTGGTCTGTTCATATTCATATCGGTAGGTATTACGTATTTCGAGTAGGTGTAACTAACGTTTCGTCATAAAGGCAATATTGACTAGCAATTGTTTTAAGTTATTATGTTTCTCGCAAAGATTAACAAAAATGTTTTTTATTTAATAAAATAAAATATATTTTAAATCCAAAAAAAGCAAAAGAATAAATCTCAGATATGGATATGGCTTGAATTCCGAATGGATATTTCTACGGATACAGCTATGTGACGTAACGACTCTATCACAGACCAACAGGGAGATATGCCCCGCTTGGGACCGCTGTTAAGGGTACAAATTAAAAATGCCTTGTTTAATGTTTCGGAAATTGTCTGCTCTGAAATAGTATGAAGAGGTTGATTCGTATAGATACTCCAAATTCTTTAGTATAAAGATGTGCGTAGATATACAGGTAGCTGTTTAATAATTATGTTTTCTGGCGTGTCATCTACGTCACATAATTATATTACATTAATAGTTACTACGCTTTGGGTATATCACACCTAAAAATTCTTGAAAGTGTCTACTATCGTCAGCTTATTGTAAGTTCTTATTCTTTTCGTATCAGGTTGAGTTATATTGCAATCTTCTTCTTATCGTGTGGGCAGAGACCTGGTGTCAGAGTTTTTTCAGACCGCAACCTTTTTTAGAATTTTTGTCTGTGTAATTGTTTGTTTGATTGATCGAGCATCGCGTAAAAACTACTGAACCAATTTTGATGAGACTTTTTTTGTTTGATAGCTTATGATCTGACTTAAAATCTATCTATAGGTATATAATTTGTGTAAACGAAGTCGCGGATTAACTCTAGTTATTAATAAAGTCTATTATAATTGTAATAGCATTGTAATTTGGCATGAATACAAATTATACCTACAAGGTGTAACTAAACACTCTAGTAATATTGGAAGAGTTGATTTAGACCATGAGAAAAAGTGCTTCTCCAAAAACACTGCTTAAATCATCTGGAACAGATGTAAAGGCCTATGATGATGATGATGATGATTTAGATTAGACCATCAAACCGAATAACTTTAACTATGGAAACCTTTGATTAATAAAAATCAAAGATAAATAAATAAATAAATAATAAATAACGCTCACAGGCACATACATTGTAATGATCCCAAGTTAAGCACTATAGGCTTGTTTAATATGGAAACCATACAACAACGGCACGAACATATAACATCCATGACCGAACCGGGATTCGAACCCAGGACCCTGGTTTGGCAGTCCGGCGTGGTAACCATTACACCAACCGGGTTGTCAGTCAACTCGGTCAAAGATGGTAGCAAAATTCGAAAAAAAAAATGCTATTCCATATATTTGACTCGAGTACCTACTGCAGTTTTGTGTAAACAGCAGATTTTAAAATTTTTTTTTATGTTAGCACCATACCCATAGTGAAAGTTGTTCAGTTTACACCGTGTATATTTATTTATCACTAAATACTTAAGACCCTGCATATACAACGTGTTAATGAATTAACGCAAAACTAGAAAGTAGTTTGTTTAGAATCGAGAGCAGAATCGAATTATCATGGTTTAAACATAGGTAATTTTTTTCAAAATATTAAATAATTTGTTTGCAAAATTTAAAAATTTCTGAACCCGATGTCATCCCACCGCACGGGCACACTCACCCTACTTACTACCAAAACAAGATAATAAAAATGTATCCATGAGAACGTTAGCGCTTTCTTTCAGTGCTGAAAAGATAACAAATCATTTTTGCCTCAAAACTTAAAATGCGAATAACTTTAAATTTTAACTATCAAAATAATGAAATTATATTTTGTTATAAATCAGTTGGGGTGTATGAGGTTTTGCGCTAATTTATTAGCACGTTGTATATCTAGCTCTCTTATCTTTTAAACTCCTTAACCAACATCATACAGTATAATTTTCACAAAAACCTTCGTCGAAATTTTGTTTTGATTAAATTCTGCTGCACTTAAAATTGTTGTTGTGGTTAAACGATGCATTTTGTTCCGATATGTATGCATTTTGATGATGTAGTGGTCAGTTAATTAAAACTTAATGATATGATGGCATTTTGCTATTAAATTGACTTGGTAACGGTTATTATTACTATACAGGGTGTAACAAAATACCCTAGTAATATTTAAAGGATTAGTTTAGTTCAGGAGTGCGATTTTTGAAACTCATTCGTTGAACTCCGCAGTTGAAAATGTCAATATTACTTTGGAGGTATGCATCTTTCTACGACTACGACTCTACCACCGCGTCGGAAGGTGTTCCGTTGAGAGAAGATGCGGCCAGAAACTCTACATATTGCTGTCCTTATCGGCGTAACCCTTAGACTAATTATGTCCGGACCGGCCTTGCGGTAGCATTTCCCCTCTGCCACGGTATTAGATCAATTAATCTTGCGCATTTACACCCAATTTTATACCTTATCACTAAACGAGACAGCCTATAATAGCGAAACAATAATTTTGAACTTAGAACGTTTGGGGTTTACACGAGACTACTTTTCATGATTTTGAACATTCAAAATTAGAATCTAAAGTCATAGGGAATAAAATCCAAAGTTACGGATAACATGTTACCTCGCCCCCCGCAAAAAGTGGCAGAAAGTTTGTTAGTCGAATGACACGTGGTTACGCGTCCCGATATAATTAGTCTAAGGCGTAACCACGTTTTTGTACTGACTCCAGCTGACTCCAAGGTTGTCACTTTATAAAATTGTATAGGATTTTATGACTATCGCTATCTCATATCCAGCGCAGCGTAAGTGAAAAATTCTTCGTCTATGATATCTCCAGAATAATTTTGACATTTTGAGTTCAACGAATGAGTTTTAAAAATCGCACTCCTGAACATTTCATGAATTCATTATCAAAGAGTTTTCAAAAAAAGATTTTGTTTCTATTCCGTCTAGTTTCCAAATGTTGGTCCTTCGAGCCGGATCTTTAAACCACTTTGAATCATAACGTTGTACAAATCCCTGCGACACGTTGCACCACCCACCCACCCACCTAGGTTACCCAAGTACGTATTATTCCGACGCGAGCTTTACTCGGATCTAAGGAGATTTCAAACCTGAACACGCTATTGTAAGTGCCGGAATATGTTTTCACACTTATGTGAATACGCTTACGTGGTATTACATCGCCTGGAACATTTACAACGTTTAGCTGTGTGAATGGAGCTTCAGGTATCACATGTTTGAAAATCGTTCAATATTATCACTGACAAAAATATGTGTTTACTTCAACCAACATCACGAATTCATATGAGCCTGTCAACATCATGACTTCTCCGACTAAGAGAACTTTGTTAAACGAATTCGGCTTGTTGTTACAACTAACCATATTTGTTTTTAGTAAACAATAATAACGTCATTTCAATTATTTTGGTGCTAATTAAGAGAAATTATACTTCTAAGTTGGCTCGCATTTTTTTCAGTGTATTGTAGTATCATTATAAGAATGTTGTAAAATTAAAGAATCTGCTCCACTGGGGTCATCGTCAGCCTATACACGTCCCACTGCAGGGCCTACCCGGTATACAGGGTGTTAGGGTAAACAGTTGCATTACTTTAAGGGGTGATTGTACACATGATACTGAACAACTTTCCTTAAGAAACCTATAGAAAATTTGCAAAGATTTTTTTTTACTTTTCATTCAAAACTTCGATTAGCTGATTGCATTTAGTATGGGAAGTCCAACAATTTTTTTATTCGAATTTCCTTCGGGTCTCTTAGGGAAAGTTGTTCAGTATCATGGGAGTAATGCAACTGTTTACCCTAACACCCTGTATGTGCGTTAGTCGACCATACGCGTGCCCAATGTGAATATTGGTAGAGTTCACATAGAGTATGCATCGGAATTTCTACTTCAGTGAATGCAGGTTTTCTTACTGTGTTGTCCTTCACCGTTTAAGAGCAGGCGGTAATTAGTAATTAACGTACATAAGTTAGAAAAACGCATTGGTACATAGCATGTTCACCCGGACCTCAAGATTGAGTTTTTATACGCTCTCCATTAGGATAGGGAAACTAATAATTTTATTGCTAGAAGAAAAAAGAATTAATTGGTTTTTTTTTTATAATGGGATATTTTAAATAATGGGAAATGGTCAAGAGAATGATGAATTATGATATAAGGGATGAAAGTCACCCATTTCACACGAGATTTTTGGCGCCCCGAACGAACGTGAACGTGGGGCGCCCATAGTTCGAGTGTGATATGGGTGACTGTCACCCGAGTTAAACACTCTTCTTTTCATCACGATTACGAGGAAATTAACCAAAGACCAGATATAGCCCAGTCATTTTACGGTTTGAGCCGGGACTAATTAGTAATTGGTATTTTTTTCGGTATAGTATTTAAGAGCCAATTTGAGCTCAGAAATGTATCAAAATAAAAAAAAATCTCGTCAGCAACAGTTCCAAATTTAAAATTTTGGTATTATCTCGTTATAAAAAACCTGATAGTAATTTTTCTTTTGCACATTTTAAGGCATTATCATTATAAATACTTCAAACATGGTGTTAATATTTTTGTCTACTTAGAAGGTTCTGAAAAATACATTCGTATTTTCTAATAATTAATTCTATTTTTTAAATATGTTTTCAGATAGTCTTATTGTCACTAAATAGTGCCGGTTACAGTTTAAAAGTTCAATTAATAATTACTTTCCACCTCTCCTAACAAAACTCCGCAAAATGACTGGGCTAATAATGCAAAATCAATTTCTGAATCGCTATTCGCTCGATGAATTTATTTTAGGCTACTTTCAAAACGTTTGGAAATCACTCGCGTTCGAATACGAAGTAGATAAAAAACATACGAAGAAAAGTATGTGTGTGTAAGTATGTATAATTTTTGAGTGGGCTTTTGCAAACAAAGTTCGTGTGTAAGACTGCGACCATTGCTGATCTGTTGTGTTCTCCCAAAGCTCGGCCACATGTTTACACATACTTCCGAACTTATGGTATTTTCTTTTCATTCTCTTGTATGCAGATTACCTCACGTTTTTCTTCATCGCCGAGCTAATGAAAATAAAATAAATAAATAAAAAATAAAAATCATTTATTTCAGACTTTCGCCCATATAAGTTAGAGGTAGTAGGTACATAGTTAAAATTAATAGAATTACATTAACAATATTATAAATTATCCAATACAATTATAACTAATAAATAATGATAAATATACAATCGTACTACTTAGTGAAACTTAGTATATAACCGTAGAACTTAGTGAAACAGGCCAGTAGTGCGATTTTTGAAAATCATACGAGCGACTTGGCAGTAGAAAGATGCATAATCTCCATAGCAATCTTGACATTTTCTACTGCCAAGTCGCTCGTATGATTTTCAAAAATCGCACTTCAGGAATCGTACCGCAGCGCGGCCTCGTGATTAAGTTGCTATAGGTGGACCAGAATCTGATGAAAAATAGGGAAATCAAATTTTAGAGTAAGCAACACTAGGGTAATTAGATTATGGCCGACTTTTTTACCGATTAGGGACACACTGCGATTTTTTCAGCGCAGAAGTGCTGCAAAAAGCATCGATGGAGTCGCGATGCAGCATTGATGCAACGCGATAGGTATAAACATATGTCTTTGGGTATAAAGCATAGATGCAAACGCGGTACAGCCACGATGCAAAACTTTCCTAATATTTGATCATTTATTTGTCGACAGCCTTTGCCATAATGCACACGCCCGTGTGAATCAATACAAGCGTTTGAATCGCTACAAATGCCTATTTATTGCTAATGAAGCGATTAAGTCACGCGATGGACAAACGCACGTTTTTATGGGTGCAAAAAGCCTCAGTCTGTATAGGGCCTGCTTTGACTAGACAGATGACATTTTGACGCTACCATGTGAAATAGTACATTACTGCAGCGGCCAGCAACAGAGGCATTGATGGACGAACGTGTAAATGTGGGCCGAGGCGAAGCCGAGTTGCCTAGTTGTGGCCAAGGCTTGTATAGTACTTTTCTCAAAAAATGCGCGGAAATTAAAACAGTAAATTTTCTCAAATAATTCGCGGAAATTAAAACTCTTTTCGAAATCAATGACGAACATCGAACAACAATTAGTTTTGTTTTTTTCAATAAACAGCTTTCTATTTGTAGCTTAGACTTTATATCCATTTTTGTATGGGGAGGGTATATTTTTCGGATAGAAGGATGAGCCTGGGCACACTTGTTCCTTAGGTGGTCTAGTGTGAAAAACGCCCGGAGGACTCCCTCTATCACCCCGCCATGGGGGTGGAGGGGGGGTTGAACTTTTCAGATACCGCACTCACTGTGATTCGTCACAACTGCCAATTTCTAGCTACTAGGGCATGTTTGGTATCGTTTTTGACTAAATCAAAGTAGCTTAGTTGATTTCTGAAACAAACAAAATGTATTCCCATACAAAAAAATTTAAAAACAGTGAAAAATATAAAATAAGTAAAAATATTTTTTTTTGTTTATTACCATAAACTTAAAACCGGTAGCAATATCGGACTTTAAAAAATGTATTTGGAAAGCTGCTTTTATACAGATTCCAAAAATATAAGGTTTGTTGAGAAAAAAGCAAAAAATAAAATGAAAAAAAAAATTAACGCAACTAGGCAGGAACAAAAAAAATTAAATGAAATGCAGGAGTGGACGTAGAAGTGTCCAATTTTGTATACAATTAGTAGTTACTATAAGCATTAATGGAAAACTAAAATATTTACAATATTATACCAGTTTTCTTGATACATAAACTGCACAAATAACTTGGTAATCCTGTGTATTTATACAGGATTACAAAGTTACACTTGCAGTGTACCTGTATATTGTCATGTCTTGTTGACTGACATATCAACGCACAGCCCAAACCACTGGTTCTAGAGATTTGGAACTTAGGTTCTTTATATAGGACGGTTTACAAAATGAAAGGAAACATCAGATGACATCATCAACATCATATATTTACAATAAAACAGATTAAAATATTATTTTTCTTCTTCCTGTATACATTTGCCTTCGCAATGACACAACTCTGTGCACTTTAGTTGCCGTTGCAAACACCGGCACCTGTTGGTGCCGCACCCCTTTTTGCATCTACACCTAATCATTTCGATGCAGGCTTCAGCAGCAACAGGCAAGTCTGTCCATGTAGGTTGCCAACTATCGCCGACTTTTGTCCATCCCCAGTTAGATGGATCAGGAAGATCTTGAATCGGCGACATTTGACCCCATACATGGACAGCTTGAAAAACTGCCCTCAAGAAATGTTGATATAGAGCCTTTTTTGTGGGTGGTATATGCTCTAGTTGGCGGTCTTTTTTGGTAAATAAATGTTTTCTCGCTTCGTTTACTGTAGTACAGGAACTGGATCTTCTAATAAGGAAAAAAGATGTACCTTTAAAATGTTGCTTTGTTACTTATTAGGTAGCTAGTTTTATGAAGTTACCTACCTGTCATATAAAATTATTACAAACTTTTCAAGGATGGCAAATGAGTCGTTGTTCCTGCCTTCATAGGCTGCCAAAAAACCATCTGTGGCAGTAGGGAAAACGTTCCATGTCTCCATTGCACTTTTTTTCCCCTTTCCCATTAAAACTAGAAACTGTGTCACACCCCGTGAATGCGTGGAATAAAGGAAGGACCTTTGTTTTTTGTGGTCCTGGAAGAAAGTTTTTTAATTGCTAAATCAAGAATGACGTGTTTAGAAGTAAAGGTGTTATTATTATAACAAGAATTTACCAAGAGCGTTCGCTATCTCATGACAAGGTAGATACTGGTGGTGCTTTCCAGTGCCTACATGCACCCATAGCTCCTCTAGCCCAGACAGGTCCTTCCTTTATTCCACGCATTCACGGGGTGTGACACAGTTTCTAGTTTTAATGGGAAAGGGAAAAAAGTGCAATGGAGACATGGAACGTTTTCCCTACTGCCACAGATGTTTTTTTGGCAGCCTATGAAGGCAGGAACAACGACTCATTTGCCATCCTTGAAAAGATTGTTATAATTTTATATGATAGGTAGGTAACTTCATAAAACTAGCTACCTAATAAATAAGTAACAAAGCAACATTTTAACGGTACATATACATTTATTTACCAAAAAAGACCGCCAACTAGAGCATATACCACCCACAAAAGCGGCTCTATATCAACATTTCTTGAGGGCAGTTTTTCAAGCTGTCCATGTATGGGGTCAAATGTCGCCGATTCAAGATCTTCCTGATCCATCTAACTGGGGATGGACAAAAGTCGGCGATAGTTGGCAACCTACATGGACAGACTTGCCTGTTGCTGCTGAAGCCTGCATCGAAATAATTAGGTGTAGATGCAAAAAGGGGTGCGGCACCAACAGGTGCCGGTGTTTGCAACGGCAACTAAAGTGCACAGAGTTGTGTCATTGCGAAGGCAAATGTATACAGGAAGAAGAAAAATAATATTTTAATCTGTTTTATTGTAAATATATGATGTTGATGATGTCATCTGATGTTTCTTTTCATTTTGTAAACCGTCCTATATAAAGAACCTAAGTTCCAAATCTCTAGAACCAGTGGTTTGGGCTGTGCGTTGATATGTCAGTCAACAAGACATGACAATATACAGGTACACTGCACGTGTAACTTTGTAATCCTGTATAAATACACAGGATTACCAAGTTATTTGTGCAGTTTACGTATCAAGAAAACTGGTATAATATTGTAAAATATTTTAGTTTTCCCTTAATGCTTATAGTAACTACTAATTGTATACAAAATTGGACACTTCTACGTCCACTCCTGCATTTAATTTTTTTTTTTGTTCCTGCCTAGTTGCGTTAATTTTTTTTTTCATTTTCTTTTTTGCTTTTTTCTCAACAAACCTTATATTTTTGGAATCTGTATAAAAGCAGCGTTCCAAATATATTTTTTAAAGTCCGATATTGCTACCGGTTTTAAGTTTATGGTAATTAACAAAAAAAAATATTTTTTCTTATTTTATATTTTTCACTGTTTTTAAATTTATTTGTATGGGAATACATTTTTTTTGTTTCAGAAATCAACTAAGCTACTTTGATTTAGTCAAAAATGATACCAAACATGCCCTAGTAGCTAGAAATTGGCAGTTATGACGAATCACAGTGAGTGCGGTATCTGAAAAGTTCAACCCCCCCTCCACCCCCATGGCGGGGTGATAGAGGGAGTCCTCCGGGCGTTTTTCACACTAGACCACCTAAGGAATAATTGTGCCGAGGCTCATCCTTCTATCCGAAAAATATGGGTGTTGTCCTATAATGACCCAGCTATTGCAAGCCAGTTCGAAATTTAAATAAAACCTTTGATAAGTTACCTCCTTGGTCGCCATGTTTCGGAGAAAAAGATCGTTCCATTTTTAAATTACACGACAGATATGAGTTTAGTATGTAATTTATTTGGTCGCTAAACACGACAGATATGGATTTTCATACAACATTGCCGGCCGCTGCGCGCATGTATTTGGCCAGTACAGCAATTTCGATTTATCTCGAAGAAGGTTGTCAAAATAATGCTCACATTTCCAAGCATGTTTGAGAAAATCTATATTTTTTACTTTTTTTCATTTCATGAGATTCTGGTCGATCTATATAGCTCTCTTCCGTATGAGCTATCACCGCTCTGCATAGTATATAAAAGAGTACCTACCTACACTTACTTCCTCGAATTTAATGAGGAAAAAATTAGCAATCCGCTTTCGATTCCATGTGTTCCAAGAATTCGTAAGCCGGCTTTCAGATTGTATGTACCTATAAATAGAATAGAAACTGGCAATAAGGTAAACACAGATTTTTACCTGCAAAAATCTGTTTCAAATTTTCAATCCACCGTCAGTGCCGGATTCAGACTTGTGGCCCCCGCTACCATGCTACCCTGACTCCTTAGTTGCACATAAAATTTTTGATATACCGTAAATTTTCCTTTTAATGTCAACTCTATTCAAAATAACTAAAGACCAACGAATAAGCATGTATAGAAATGTAAATCAAGCTCAAAAAGTGGCACCAAAAAAACTACACAAAGTTCCTTAAAAACTCTACCTTGCCGCCAAAATTCATACAAAATGTCATTTTTCATTAGGTGCACAAAAATTATGTTGGTTTTGTTTAGAGTTATTCTTATTCGTAGGTAAAGACAGAAATTATTAGGTACAAATAGAATGTGCAGGTATTGGGTCCATTCCTTAAATCTTGGATCGATAGGCCGTAGAAGACGAGCGAAGAAGTTCGATATTTCAGAACTCTACTAGATTTTATAACCGACTGACTTCAACAAAACGAAGAGTTCGTCAGAATTTCAGTTTTTGAGTTATTAATTTATTATTTGTCTGCGTCCCATATTATAAACAAACAGAATGGACGAATTTGGCATTAGAAATGCCAAAATGTATCCTGCTACGATTTTGCAAATCGGTATTTTTACCATAAACCCCAATCAATTAGGGTGGGAGAAATTCAAAATTACGTAATAAGTCATCAATATTTTGTATTATCAATCTATGCTTATTCTTCTAAACTGTGTATTTATATAATTCAGCTGCCAATTTTCACTAATCTTATAAATGACTGTAACGTTACTAATGAATGGCTGCATCGTAGAGAAAGAAGTTATTAGAAGGAAGGACTTGTCTTGTCATATTCACTCAATAAGAGATACACATAGCAAATTCGCTCTAGTTAAAAAAGGAGATTACCTTATTGCTGTCCTTATCGACGTAACCACGTTTTTGTAGTACGGCCACCTGACTCAAAAATTTCACTTTATACAGGGTGTAACAAAACACCCTAGTAATTCTTATGCTTCAGACCACCAATCTGAACAACTTACACTATGGAGCCAACATCGAAATCCCAAAAAAAATCCGCTCTTTCATACAAAACTGCAGTACCGTCTCGACTCAAATGTATGGGACGGCAATTTTTTTATATTTTTTCTCGACGTTGGCTCCATAGTGAAAGTTGTTCAGATTGATGGTCTGAAGCACTCCCTGAAGTATTACTAGGGTGTTTTGTTACACCCTGTATAAATTGTATAGGATTTATGACTATTATGACTATCGCTATCTCATATCCGGTTACACTGACATTCCGTCTACCAAAGCGTCGAATTCTTCGTCTATGTTGAATAATGAATTTGAGTTTAGAGCCTCTGTTCAATTCGGCCCTGTCCATAGCCAGTATTTTATTTTTTATTTACCGCTTTAATTCACTCCATGGAACGACAGAGCGACCAACAGCAGTGACTAGGTAATTTAATATCGGAATCCAATGAATCGGAAATGTTCGATCGGATAGCTTTGAAAAATACATTTTACCTAGTTAATTTGTTGGAAAAGGTATGTTTATTAAATGTTTTAAGGGAATTTTATGTAGATTGAAACGTTGTATGCTCGTTCTACTGGAATTATTTGAGCTCCTTTAAGTTTGTTGCTTCTTGCTCTTGTAGGAGAAGAAATTTTGGTGTAATGAAACTTGGTGTAAATACTAAGTAAAATTGAAATCGATGGTATCCATTTGATCGACACAAATGTACTGACTGACGTCCAAACAGCTCCAAAATAGTGACTAGTTTGAACTGGGACAAAGTAAGCAGATCGGTGAAAAATCACATGAATAACATTAAAACTGCTTTGTATTTTGAAAATTTGGTATTTCAAGTTTAAGATATTTTGAATTCGGGTATTTTGGTCTAAGGTATTTTAAATTAAGGTATTATGATTTTTAGGGTTCCGTACCCAAAGGGTGAAAACGGGACCCTATTACTAAGCCTACGTTGTCCGTCCGTCCGTCCGTCCGTCCGTCTGTCTGTCTGTCCGTTCGACCGTCCGTCCGTCTGTCCGTCTGTCCTACCTATTTAGGGCTGTAACTTTTGAACCCTGTTAGCTAGATAGTCGAAATTTTCACAGATTATGCGTTATTACGGCGGTAAAAATGACAAAAAATTAAAAATTAAGTGGGGTTTCTCAACAAGAAACTAGTTTTTATCAACGTTTTTTCTTCTCGCTCTATCGTAAAAACGGTAATACATACAGCGTCAAACTTAGTGTGATTATAGAGCAAACTCTACAGGATAACAACAAATACTAAAAACCGGCAAAGTGTGAGACGGTCTTGCGCTAAAGGCCCCGGACAAAAAATTTTTTTTTTCTAATTTAATGTTGTGTTCTGTGGTGGTGTGATACGGAACCCTCGGTGCGCGAGTATCCCCGACTCGCACTTGACCGGTTTTATTGGTATTCTGATATGTGCCCAGTGATTTAGCTTATGAATTATGATTATGATAGATAGATAGTTGGTAGTTGTGTCAATACCTTGCAAGCTTCTTGGTTGCAAAGTTTGTGACCTCGTGACTTTTTGATTCTTATGCTAAACCTCGTAAAATTCTCAAACATCGATGGCGAACATTGTAATGGGCTATAAAGGGACCTTTAAGAGGCAATCTGTCAACGAAAAGCCGTTAGTACAAGCTGTTATGGCCACGTGTACACGTACTTAAATATGTAGGTAAAGTTCATTGGATTCCATAGATTCCGAGCTTATTTTTAACCGACTTCAAAAAAGGAAGTTCTCAATTCGTCTGTATGTTTCTTCTTTCGATTTGGATAAGTCTTTTTATGTTCCGAAGGAGTTGACCCCCAAGTTGGTCCCTTTTTAATTTGTCGTTTATCTGGTGAACGCGTTACGGAGCTATGCAATTACAGGTTAATTATACAAGGTGTTACAAAAATACAAATAATAAGGGGTTGATTTAAGACCATCAAACTGAACAACTTTCACTATGGGACCAATATCGAAATCGCGAAAAAATCTGATGTTCCATCATCATCATCTCAGCCGATAGACGTCTGGATATAGGCCTCTCCCAAAATGAAGAGATTTGCCATAATCGCCATGATGCGATGCGTTTGCGATGTTCCATACTAAACTACAGATCTACTCGTGCTAAACATATGGGACAAAAACAATATTTTTTTTGCGATTTCGATGTTGGTCCCTTAGTGAAAGTTGTTCAGTTTGATGGTCTCAACAACCCCCATAAAAGTTTGAAATGTTTATTTTTACTTTTGTATCACCCTGTATACAGGTTCCAACTTAATATACTGACAGTTTTTAAAGAGGATGTTCAAAGTTCCAACCATCAAACTGAACAACTTTTTCTTTTCGAAATTTCGATATTGTTTCCATCGTGAAAGATATTCAGTTTGATAGTCTGAAGCAACGCATTATGTTGCTACTTTGGCCCATAAAAACCCCGCTTATAAGACATTCGATAGCCCCCGCATCCACGGGGTGAAGTGAACCATTCTTAGCTGGAACCTCACAACAAAAACAAACAATGTATTGACTTTTGCATAATACCGCTTTATTCGGCTGGGGTAATATGTCGCATAGCTTTGGCCCATAACAAACACTGCTTATAAAACATTCGATAGCCCCCGTATCCACGGGGTGAAGTGAAGACGACAAAAACAATGTATTGACTTTTGCATAATACCGCTTTATTCGGCTGGGGTAATATGTCGCATAGCTTTGGCCCATAACAAACACTGCTTATAAAACATTCGATAGCCCCCGCATCCACGGGGTGAAGTGAACCATTCTTAGCTGGAACCTCAGGACAAAAACAAACAATGTATTTGTATGTAATAGACAAAAGTGTTTTTATTATTTGTTCAATTTGAGTCCAGGCGATAATTTACATTTTTATCAGGAACACACAGGCATATATTACAGGCAGGCCGGCAGGCTTACATCAAAGGCACAGGAGCGTTCAACAAAGTCTTACTTGTATGGAAATCGTCAACTCTCACCGAAGCTTTTGAGTAAAATTCTATCTTTATAACCTCTTTTGAGACCAATGTCTGTGGCAATCCGCCTGCTTTCATCACCGCATTTATATCATGCCGCCAAAAATAATGTCCATTGTGTTGATAGTGGTAGCTACATGCAACATCACCATCCAACTTGGCTTCATATTCCACCTCTACTGTCATTGAACCTCTCATGGCAGAGAGCGTAGCTAAAACCCTTTGACCTGGTTGCAATTCCGCTAGCACACCAGAGGTGGAACCTACTTTCACGGTCTTAGATTTACTGGTTTCCTCTCCCCACGAAGAAGTGTAAGTTAAACTGGTTGTTCCTCCGATTGCGGCGACTCCAATACCAATACTGTATGATATTTCTTGTCCCATAGACAGATCGCCGCCTGTCGACCAAGTTGATGATACTGTTTCTTCGACGTCATGCGAAATTGCACCGTTGTATGTGATATTAACTGAGCTATTGTTAATGAAATCTTGTGTTGATACGACAACTGGTTGCGCTTTTATATCGAGGATTCTAGCTTGTTTAGGGTATACTATTCTTTGAATCTGTTTCCAACCATAGCGTGAGTACAAATCACCCCATGGTGTTGGACTGTGTACGAACGCATAATCTGGTCTTCCGCCTGAAGAACTGTTGACAGCATGTTTCAAAGGCTCATCCTGGATTCTAAAGGTTTCCCTTTCTTTATCAGTGATGATGTTGGCGCAGGAACCTAATATTTCGACTGAAGCGTCATTTTCGTTCGTTGATGGCTTGATTTGGATTTTAATTCGTCCGTAGACGATTGCAGGAAGGAGTAGCAGAAGAAATTTCGTTGTCATTTTATTGAATCTGAAAATAACATGTTTTATTGTTACTTAATGCGTTTGGCAGTAAACAATATTTATCAAGAATTCATAGCTGTAGTTTGAGAAAGTAACATAATTTTATAAATTGTGCTCGCTTGATGCCATGTAGATAAATTTTTCATTAGTAAGTAGGTACTGTATATAATTCTATCACGCGATGTGATCAAGTGCGAATTGTTTAAAGATTGATACTTGCAAGCTGAAAAAATTATGAAAATTTAGAACTACTCCGTAATTTTCATAATATTATACATTTTCATATCCATATATTGGGCCAGGAGAGTGCTATTTTTGAAAATCATACTAGCGATTCGGCAGTAGAAAATGTCAAAATTAAAAGATTATGCATGTTTCTACTACCGATTCGCTCGTATGATTTTCAAAAATCGCACTCCAGGGCAAAATATTTTTTTTTGTACCTACCATCATTAGCAAATATAAAAAAATTGAGCATGCGTGTGTTGGAATACTAGTTATATGCTATGAAAACCATATAAATCAATTTGGAGTTTTATCAATTTAAATTAAGAATTACAACAAAACTTACAATAATAAGTTACTAAACATTGGCCTCGATTCGGAGTGTACCACGACTAAACTAAACTAAATGCATTCCTGTCACTTTCTAAAATAAGATTAAGAAAAGAGACAGAAAACCAACAGCTGACTTTAGTGCTGTCAAAGTGACGTTAAATGCGCAAAATAAGATGCCATCATTCTATTTTTGTTTAATGGCTTTTCCTTGGTGGATTTTGCCAGTATCTTGTTTAAAAAGAGCAATTAGTGCTTGACGTTGTACGGTAATTGGATATGGCGATCTCAAAGCCCTGTTTTTATACAAAAACACACACTCGAAACCGCCATAAAATGGCGGAGCCGCGTGGCTACTTAAATCGCGAGCCAACGACAGACGTCCACTCGAAAGCCCTCCAGCCACACGACTCCGATGCCATCATAATGTATGCCATCTTATTTAAGTCGTTTTTGGGCGTTTAACGTCGCTTTGACAGCACTAAAGTCAGCTGTTGGTTTTCTGTCTCTTTTCTTAATCTTATTTTAGAAAGTGACAGGAATACATTTAGTTTAGTTTAGTCGTGGTACACTCCGAATCGAGGCCATTGTCAATAATGGTTTGCTTTTTTATTCAATGTTGCTAACAATAATAATGTAGTTGGGATTTTTATACAACTTTCGTTGTAATTCTTAATTTAATGTGATAAAACTCCAAATTGATTTATATAGTTTTCATAGCATATAACTAGTATTCCATGAGCATGGTTTTTATTATTATTAAAAATTCAATAAAAATAATTATAGTGAAAATCCAAGACTTACCAACTTTAGAGTCGAGTTTTTAATAACTAACAAAACTAAACTGTGTTATTTTGTGAACACATAGTCAAATATAATATCTTTGGTGATCACCGTCAGACGTTTTATATGAACACGGAGTAGGTAGGTTGGTAGGTACCATGAATCAGTTATATTATAACTACTATGCTTATGTGAATGAATGGTAACCTAATAAGTAAATAAGCTTAATAAGTAGGTAATATATTTATTTAATTAATTTTTTTTAGGATTCCGTAGCCAAATGGCATAAAACGCAACCCTATATCTAATTTCGTGCTTTCTCACCTTATACAATTTAATAGAGACGAGTTACGCGTGTCATTCTACTAAGAAACATTTCTGCCGCTTTTTGCGGGGGGCGAGGTAACATGAAATCCGCAACTTTGGATTTTATTCCCCATAAGTTTAGATTCTAATTTTGAATGTTAAAAATCATGAAAAATAGTATCGTGTGAACTCCAAACGTTCTAAGTTCAAAATTATAGTTTCGCTACAATTATAGGCTGTCTCGTTTAGTGATAAGGTATAAAATTGGGTGTAAATACGCAAGATTAATTGATGATTTTACGGTTTGAGCCGGGACTAATTAATAATTTTTTTTTTTTTTTCAAAATTATAAAAATAATCCTAATTTTCAATGCCTATTTTATTGCTCCAAAATAATTTACATTGTTAAATCTAATTCAAATAAGTGCATTGGTATTAATATTATTAATTTAAACGCCTTCTGGGACTCTTTTTTTAAAATATGTTTTTTTTCGAGACTTCATCATGAGGCGAGTCCCTATTAAATTGTCTAAGTTTCTCACAAAATGTTACAACCATATTACTCCGAGAATATTACCACTACAGGATGTTAGGGTAAACAGTTGCATTACTTTAAGGGGTGATTGTACCCATGATACTGAACAACTTTCCCTAAGAAACCTATAGGAAATACGCAAAAAAAATTGTTTTTTGTATTTTTTGTTTTTTTATAGCTTATGATTTGACATAAAATCTGGTAAATAATTTGTGCGGACGAAGTCGCGGGTAATATCGTATCGTAATATTTCTATAGTCGTAAAAAGTGCCCCCTGTAACTTTTCAACTAAGGAGTGGAAAAATCAGAAAATTTTTATCAACTTTCTACGGAACCCTTCAATATGCGTGGACCGACATGCGCTTGTTTTAATGACAAAACGGGAATGAAATTCTGAATGAGTACATAATTAAGGAAAAATCTATCTATTGTTCTTTTGTAACTGATATAGGTATTTTGAATCATCGTAAGGAAACCTCCAGCGTCTAATTATGACGTGCCGTTTACCACGCATGTACGATGAGTGGACGATGGACGTACATAGGGCTGCCACCTTTTTTTGGAAGAAATATAGTATGTTTTTGATAAATTGCTAAAAAATATTCAAAAAATTCGGGAAAGAAATAAAGTACCTTAAGATAAATTTTTAATAATTATTACTTATTGATTTTTCCAAACGTAATTGAGGTCAAGCAGTCAACTTTTTTTTATTATTATTATTATTTAAGGTTGTCTTAACATCATCTTCATCCTCCCTGCCCTCATCCCATTATACGAGGTCGGCGCAATATGTAATGTGATTTAAAATCTGACATTATGAATAAATGAATAGGAATTAAAGTTTTGTAGTGAAAGCTGGGCAAAGGGAGGGGCCTTTGCCCAGCAGTAGGATGAAATAGGCGAGGAAAAAAAAGTGAAAGCTGAGGAGTTGACTAAAATAAATCAAGTTGGCATTTAAATTCGAGAAATTTGGACTGTATTGAACTGTATTAGATTTGACAAAAAAAAACTAACTTCCATTTTCATCATTTGTGACACTTAAATGAGCTATAAAAATATAGTAGGTATTTTCTACAGAAAATTAAGAAAAAATATAACACAAAAAACTGTAGTACGCTACAGGGTGTTAGGGTAAACAGTTGCATCACTTTAAGGGGTAATTGTACCCGGGATACTGAACTACTTTCACTAAGAAACCTAGAGCAGATTCGCAAAAAAAAATGTTGACTTTTCTTACAAACGTTCGATCAGCTGATTGCATTTAATATGGAAAGTCGTTTTTTTTTGTGAATTTCTTATAGGTTTTTTCGGGAAAGTTGTTCAGTATCATAGGTACAATCACCCCTTAAAGTAGTGCAACTGTTTACCCTAACACGCTGTATATCTTTTCTGAATTACCTATTAATAGTATTATAATTTCTATATTTTATAGTACAATTGATCAAAATATAGTACGTTACTAATATAATATAGTATTGGTGGCAACCCTACGTTCACAGTCCTTTAGTGCCAGGTTACACGTTCAGTATTTCATCAGTCTGGTCCATCAGTCTGGTCTGAATGACGGGAGAATGATGCCAGAATGATGGGAGAATGATGGACTGATGGAATGATGGTAAACCATCCATCCAGACTGTCATTCCGTTGTGAATGATGGTATACTGATGGTAAACTGATGGTCGGTGTCAGTCACCGTCGGGGTTGCCAGATTGGGGGTTTTTCACGGGATTTTTGGGACAAATTTGGCCTTTGGGGAAAATTTGGAGAAGTGAAATCGTTGGGGAAATTTATGGGGAAAAAATTATCAAGGTGGGGAATATGGGGGCTGTAAATAAATAATTTTAACACCGCATTATGATTTATGTTACAAAATTAGGGCCTAATAATAAGAGATCGGATATTCGGATGCATAGTTAGCTAAACTTAATTTTTAGCAATAAAATTATGGCGGCTTCTTAAAATTATTATTTTTAAATATTTGTTGGGATGCCATGAAAATGCGGGAATGCAGAACTAATCGGATGCATAGTAAACGCATGCATAGCAAAAATCAACTTTTCAAAATTATTTAATTTAAAAGTTAATGTTTTTTAATTTAAAAGAGAAATAAATCCCGGGATTTCAGTACCTCGTACGTCTGGCAACCCTGCAGTCTTCCATCATTCTGGCGTCATTCAACGTTTGACCAGACTGATGGACCAGAATGATGAAATACTGATGGGAAACTGATCGTGTAACCCACTCATCATTCTGGCATCATTCTGCCGTCATTCTGGCGTCATTCAGAATGATGGACCAGACTGATGAAATACTGAACGTGTAACCTAGCACTTATAAAGTCGGGACCGACGAGCTCACTATCTGCCAACAAGTAAGGACCTGCTGCTAATAAGTCAGTCTGCAACATTGGTCGTATCAGAGCTGAGTTTCCAGCCTCGATCATCTATAAACATTAATACAAATACTTTTATATGCGATTGTATTTAACATAAAACTAGATACTAGTATAACAGATATTACATGCATTCTGGTTCTACTGCGAGATCTGGCATTGGTAAGTCGAATTTACGAGTATATACAAATAAATCCAACCCCACTGATGCACATGTGCGGCAGAAAATCGGTATGTCAAGTTTTTTTTTTGAAGGGCTGAATCGTCCTGTAAAAACCATTAAAAAAAAACATTCAAATTATATTTGCACAAACAAAGTTGGTATAGCTGATTAATGATTATAGAGCTCGTTTTTCTCTTTTCAGTTACTAATTTTTTCAGTTTGATGGTCTTAACCGGCCCATAAAGTAGGTATAGGTGTAACGCATTTAAGTTGACACTCTGTATATTGTCGTTTTCTTAATAGAATGACGATGTCTCAAGATAAGGATCGATAAAATACTATTATATTTGCGCCTAAGGCCGAACTGGGACCTGATACCGGCCTGGGCATTTTAGAGACGGTCGGCTCTCCCAATCCGGCGAAGTTCAGGTAGATCGAAGGAATACGTTCTAAAACCATCAGCAAGCGAAGCGAGCTCGAGATTCTGCTACGATATAATTATAACTAATTGTAGAGCTTATACCGAAATCAACTTGTTTTTTGTTCCCTGTCCACATAGGGACAATAAGGAACATATAAAAAAATTTTACTTGTCCGAACCTGACTATATCCCATTACACAAAAAAAAATGCTTTGTTAAATATAACCAAACTTTAGTGACTTCCTAACTTTTTTGTAGAGCAAATAAACAAACATTTGGTTATTCGCTATTTATAACCAAAAATGTTTGATTATGTGCTACAAAACAGTTTGTAAGTTCGGTTATATTTAACAAAGCATTTTTTTCAGTGTAGGGAAGAGAGACAACAACAGGAAGCACATAGTATGCTAACCTACGGTTAATGCATTTCAGTTGTTTTTTTTTCAGGTAACCAAAATGATAACAAAAATACTTTTACTCCTGCTACCAGGAATCGCCTACGGACGTGTGCAAATAAAAATTAAAACAGCTCCAGCCGAAAATGATGCTTCTATCTCCACAACAGGGTCTATAGTCGATATAATTAGCGACCAAGAGCGAGAAACCTTTAAAATACAGAATGAACCCTTAAAAGATGCAGTGACGATTTACTCTAAAGAAAAACCCCTCCACGTATTCGTCAAAAGTCCAACACCATGGGAGGACCTGTATAAAAAATATGCTTGGAATCAAATCGAAAGAATACTCCATCCATTCAAAGCTAAAATCACATCAGTAAAAACGGAATCCGTCGTAATATCGAGCGAAGAATTCATCAATAACAGTACAGTAAAAATCAAATATTCGGGAGATGTGAATCATGAAATTGAAGATACATTTTCGAGTTCTTGGACCAAAGATGGCAAATTGTCTATTGACCAGGACATTAACTACAGCATCTGTTTGGGATCAACCAAAAATGGAGGTTCTAATTACTTAGAATTTTCTTCCAAATGGGGGGAAGGGACACGAAGATCGAAGGTTTTGCCTTTAGGCTCATTTTCTAAACTCGAACTTGTTTTAGAACCGGGCAGAAGATTCTAACGACATTAAATGCTACTAAAACTACAATGGAAGTAATGATTGATTATGTAGCCGTTTTAAAAGGCGATATAGCGTGTAATTACGAATATAAATTGAATGGCCATCATTTTTGGGGGTATGATATCAATTCAGTTTTGAAAGCAGCTAACTTGACTACTAACGTCTTTTCTACTGAGATTATAAGCATTGAACATTTTTCGAATGCTGTAAGTTTTGTTGAAAACTTGGATTCTTAAAAGGATCTGGTATCCTGTTGCCTTGCTCAACATATTTTTTTTTAAGGTTTGGTCAATAAACATGCATGGTATAGAAAATTTATTGTTGTTTTATTTTCATATATTTTCATTAGTTGTTCTTAAATGAACCCTATCCTGAGGCATATGAATATAACTTGGTACACTATAGAAGCAAAACTATGGTTAAACCAACTATAGATTGGTAGGCGTATCTTGCACTTCGTAGGCGAATCTTGACATTTCTGTTTCGTTTCTATAGTGTACTATTGTTATATACTCATATGCCTAAGGGCTCTTACAGACGAGCGACACTTTGCTGACGCCGTGGGTCGCAGAGCGTCGCGCTCATACACTTTACGGTCGCAAAAGTATCGTTCGTCTGTAAGCGCTCTAAGGTTTGACACGACTAAGAAAGCGAAAATTTAAAGACCACTTTCTTCACTGACTGTAGGTAGGTCTAGCTGTAGGTACAATGTACCTACATCTATTAGTCCGGTCAACTTTTAACTCCCTGTATAAGCAGGTAGGAAATGTTGCAGCATTTAGGTACTTTAAACAGGAAAAAAAATAATAAAAATAAAAATATTTAGTATATTTTTTATTTTATATCAGGCAACAGTACAAACCTAATTTTAACAGGCCCATATTACAAATACCTTAATCTTATATAATATACAGGGTCTCCGATAAGTAATGGATAACCCTGTACACACGTAGACACATCAAGCTACGCAAAACAAACATAAGCTGGCCGCGCGACGTTATATACATTACTCTACCTACGCGCGGCCAGCTTATTTTGGTTTTGCATAGCTTGATGGGTCGTCGTGTGTACCTGCCGATAGATTACCTCAAACCCATTCCAAAAATGGACTTTCATGTCCAGTAGAAGGATTTCGAGATATTTGGACTTTTATTTTTTTCTGGAATTTGGGACCTTTGTCACTCTTTTGGCCGTCATGGCCACAAAGGAAGTGCATAGTATTATCTAGAGTAGTGCTATCAGACATGCGTAAGAAAGATAGTCTAACAAGGGTTGTTCTTTTAAAAAATAATCTTAAAGTCAACATTAAACTTTTCCTATAATTTTCACCCAAGTTTGAGCAAGGGTGGTCTAAAAAAATGTATGGAGGCCAGGTTGGCAAACTTTATCAAAAAATGCCTATTTAATGTAGATTTTAAAAAGGTATATAATACATTCGTTTCATTAGAAATAAAGATTTTGCTATTGAAACTGAAAAGTACCAAATAAGTTTTCAACTATGGACTAATAAAAACTCTGTAAAATGTAATACCCTACGGAACCCTTCTCTATGCGTAGTCCAACACGCGCTTGTTTTATCGACAAAACGGAAGGATACAATCGAATCGTGAAAGTAGACTTTCACGTAACACATCAGAATTTCTTCTTCAGATGCAGGTTTCCGCATCTCACGATGTTTTCCTTCACCGTTTGAGAGCAGTCGGTATTACGTACATAAGTTAGAAAAGCTCATGGGCATAGTCTAAAAAAACAAGGTCTTCTATTCCCAGAGTGACACAAGCCTACGTCACAAAAAAATGGCCGCTAAACATGGTAAAAGGGTATGATGACGTAGGCTTGTGTCAGTCACGTGGTCAGTCACGTGATCGGAAGAGAATACCAGGCGCAGTATATTATTGTACCATGCTCATGGGTAAATGGCATGTTGTCCGTGCGGATTTGAACCCGGACCCCCATAATTTGGTGTCCATACCTCTCCGCAACGCACCACCGAAGCGACGCTCAGTTCCACTGAACATTCATATTATTAATAATTTATTTTCCATTGTCCACAGTAATAGACTGCGTGGTCTCAGGATGGGGTCCATGGTCAGACTGCGATACTACGTGCGGCTCTGGCAGCATGGCGCGCAGCCGTACGATCGTCCAGGCGCCCGCGCATGGCGGGAGACATTGCCCGTCGTTGCTGCAACGCAGAGCGTGTCAGGCGCACCACGGGTGCTCCGCTGACAGTGACGTACCTTTGAGAGGTGAGAATCGAATCTGCGTATTGCGTATATAGGGTCCATCTTAATAATTATGCTGGCGGTTTTTTGAGGGGATGATAAGATCCAAATCACGAAAAAAAATCAGCTGCCCTACATATTTGGGTCGAGTTGGATAGGAGGTGATTGCAGTTTAGTATGGAACAGCTGTTTTTTTTTTGGTTTTTCGATGTTGGTCCCTTAGAAAAAGTTGTTCTGTTTGATGGTCTGAGCTTGCCCCAAAAAAACCGTTAGGTTTTTAAGAAGGACCCCATAACTATTAGGAATCTGGTATGTATTTTGAGAATTTGGTATAGAGGGATTCGTTTCGGGAACAAACCAAACAAGTGTAACAAAACTTGCTGGTAATATTTTAAGGGGTAGTTTAGATTAGACCATAAAACTGAACAACGTTCACTATGGATCTAACATCGACAAAAAATACTGCTTTTCCATACATTTGAGTCGAGTAAGCACTGCAGTTTTGTATAAAACTATAGATTTTTTTTTATGATGAAAGTGTTCAGATTCTTAGATTGTCTTAGAGCCCGGTTACACGTTCAGTATTTCGTCATTCTGGTCCATCAGTCTGGTCATGTTTATTTGATTTGAAGGAAAACTGATATACTGAAGCACCATGTTAGTCGGGTCAATCTCGAGTCAGTTTCCCTTCAAATCAAATATACATGACCAGACTGATGGACCAGACTGATGAAATACTGACCATGTAACCTCCCTCTTAGATTCATGATTGTATGTTTTGTTACACTAACCTGTACAAAATGGCTAAGCATACTTTTTTTGCTACTGGAATCTCTACCACCTTCGAAATTCATCCCCAAAAGATGTGAAATTGCAGTGGAAGATTTTATGGGCATTTTGAAATATTCTTCATACCACTGAATTTGGGATTCGAATAGACTGAGCACTAATTTGAATATCAGGCATATCTTTCATCTATAAATTTTATTTGAGTCGTTAATCCACTCAACGCGGAACTGGAGTCACATATCGCTGCGTAGAAAGTCACGTGACTCCCGTCTACGGACCGGAGGCAAACCGGAGGGGAGCGGGCTATCGCATACTTTCCCCTCTGCCAAAGTGCATCCTTCAGATCGTCGAAGTTTTTATATGAGTTTGACATGTGACTAGAGATCGGATAATCGGATGCATATTTATCTAAAGTTGAGGTGTTGGCTATTATGGAGTGGATTTTTGTAAAGAAAAACAATGTTTTTTTTGTAAAATTTTAAGAAGTTGCTTCCATACTATGCATCCGATAGTAATGCATTCCCGCATTTTCATGGTATCCAGATACGTTATTATTTAAAAATAATAATTTTAAGAAGCCGCTTCCATAATTTTATAGCTAAAAATGAAGTTAATGTAAATATGCATCCGATCTCTACACGTGACGTTACCATAGCGAGACCAAAAAAAATCTTAGCGAATACCTAATGGTCAGTTCGCCGATGTTTCAACGACCGATGTTTGCGCTTAGAGAATTGCATTGCTAATTCTGAATTTAATTCAACAGAGGAAACAGCGATGATCCTCCCAGGCGGGCTGTCAGTGAGTCGGCACTCCAACGAGACGGTGGACATCCGCAAAAACCTGCGTCTGCGCAACCCTGACGATCCTGAGTCCAACTCGCACAGAGAGTGAGTATAACCACAGCATAAATGTATAGTCCTTACAGTACGACAACCGTTGTTCTTGCGCAGAGCAACGGAGGGGGAAAGCGGGCGGCGGGGGTCGCAAACTAATTTCTATATTTGTATGAAGTCAGATTTTCGTTAAGGCTATTCTACCGTTGGCGCGCTCCATACAAACGTAGTATGGTGATATTTTCAATACTATCCAATTAAAGTCAATGAAATTTTTCAAAAACAATCTAGTAACTAATTTCTATGTCGGTATGAAGTCAGATTTTCGATAAAATTTATAGTTTTAAAGTTACAGTGCCTCAAATATTTCCATACAAATCTTAAATTAATCGTAGCATTGAAGCTGTATATTTTAACGAAAATCTGACTTCATACCGACATAGAGATTAGACTTGATTGTTTTTGAAAAATTTCATTGACTTTAATTAGATAGTATTGAAAATATCACCATACTACGTTTGTATGGAGCGCGCCAACGGTAGAATAGCCTTAAAGTATACAGTTTTATGCTAAGAATAATTTAAGATTTTTATGTAAATCTTTGAGGTATTTTAACTTTAAAACTATACAACATTCTCATATCAGTTAATAGACGTCCACTGCTGGACATAGGCCTCCCCAAAATGGGGAGATTTGCCTTAATCGCCACGTATGGCAGGCGGGTTGACGATCGCAGTTAAATTCAATGTGTGTACTCGGAGGATGCTGCTGCCCATCCTCCGGTAGATCCCTTAGTCGCATTGTACGACGAGGAAATGGGGTGGTGCTATTCTTAGCCGTCACCACACGGACAACGAAAATATACATTTTAACGAAAATCTGACTTCATACACACATAGAGATTAGTTTCTAAAACGTTTATGAAAAATTTTATTGACTTTAATTGGATAGTATTGAAAATATCACCAGACTTCGTTCGTATGGAGCGCGCTCCGAATTGGCAAAGGGGGAAGCAAGCGAGCGGCATTGACACACAATCTTATATTTTTTTGGAAATTGTATAGTTTTGTTATACCCAGTATAATGCTACGAGCTTGCCTTCAATTAACGCCATACCATAAACCTTTAACGCTATCAATTCCACCTCACAAATATTAATTAATATCATTATCAGATCCTAAAAACACACTTATCAACGCGCCTGCCTATTAACCAACTATGCTTTAAGTGGTTATAGTGTGTTTCGGGTGAGAAATACCTTGAATCATTCGATTATCCTTCTTATTACTTTGCCATAAGAATGTTATTATTATTATAGAGGAGTTGTGGGGGAACTGTGGGATTAACTCAAGAATCATTGTTACGCTAAGAGGTATTGTGTAGGTAAATGTAATTGTGGGATTAACTCAAGAAACACTTTGTATTTATGTACCTAAGGTATTATGTCGGTAAATGTATGTACAGAGTGTAAACTTAGATCATCATCATCAGCTTACTTATACAGGCTGTACAAAAAACCCTGTTGGGACCTCAAAGGGTTGCTTCACACAATCAAACTAAACAACTTTCATCATCATCATCATCATATCAGCCGATAGACGCGTCCACTGCTGGACATAGGCCTCCACCGAAATGGGGGGATATGCCATAATCGCCACGCTTGGCAGGCGGGTTGGCGATCGCAGTTGGATTGAATGTGTGTACTCAGAGGATGCTGCTGCCCATCCTCCGGTAGATCCCTTAGTCGCCTTTTACGACACCCACGGGAGGAAATGAGGTGGTGCTATTCCTAGCCGACACCACACGGAACCTTCATCACTATGGAGCTAACATTGAAAGCGCGAATAAAAGTCAACTGTTCCATACATAAAACTGCAAACATAACTCGACTGAAATGTATGGGACAGCTGACAACAACCCTTTAAGGGGCGTCCGCCCGGTTTTGAGTTACTTTGTAACCATTTTATATACATTAACTATGGCACTTTTTAAGCAGAAAACAAAACTGAACAATCTACAGGATATGAGAAGTGATGTGGTTTTTCCCGAAATCTATTTTAATTAATAAAACTGAAGAAAAACGACTCCAAAGTCACCTCTTTTTTTCCAGTTGTAACCGTTTTACTCTTACATTGTTGATCAGAAGAATATGAAAATTTACAATATTCTCCACAATACAATATAAAATGATGTGGATTTCTTATTTTTTGAAAATTCATATAAAATCATACAGGTTTTCAAAGAAAACTGAAAATTTTTACCGGAGCCGCGCAATTGAAGCGGGATGGTTAATTGCAAAAGTTTGCTTGTAAGAAAGAGATCCTTGCAGATGGGAGGAGTAGCCTTAAGGCTCCAACAGGGTTTTTTTACACCCTGTATACTTCTTGCGTATGTAGGTATCCTCACGGTGTTTACTTCGCCGTTTGAGAGCAGTTGGTATTACGTACACACGGCGACACATCAAGCTCTATAAAACCATCATAAGCTGGCCGCGCGACGTTATACGTTACGCGACCTACGCGCGCGCGTGCGTACCTATAAGTTAGAAAAACTCATTGGTATAACATGTCGTCCGTGCGGATTAGAACCCTGACCTCAAGATTGAATTTCCATACATCTCCGCAACACGTCTACGACACGTTCTCTCGAACGTGTATTTAGCTCATACCAACAAATTCATAGTCGAGAGACAGTTCAATTTCCGTATTAATAGATTGGATTCGATTTATTTCCTTTGGCAGTATCCGTAAACCAAGTCAAAGGCCTGTATAGACTTTGAATATACAGGGTGTATGGAAAAGTATCATTAACCTTTAAACCACATACTCTACCCATCAAACTGAGCCACTTTTACTATGGGATCAAACAGATCGGAGCAAAAAAAAATCTGCTCTTGCATATATTTGAGTCGAGTCGGTATTGGAGTTTAGTATGGGACAGCAGATTTTTTTATGCTGACAGGTTTGCTCCCTCAGTAAAAATTGTTCAGTTTGATGGGTTAGAGTATGTGCTTTAAAGGTTAATGATATACTTTTCTTTACATCCTGTATACACGACCGATATCCTTTTCCGAGGTGGAAAATAGTTATTTGTTATGCAAGGCTGCAAAGTTGCTTTTTGGCGCGAGTACTTGTATTGAATCCTGAGCGTCGCGAAGGTTTCAAAGGTACGAGACGCAGAATAACTTTGCAGCCGAGCGAAACACACAGCTTTTCACCTCACTACAGCGAGGAAAACTTCAATGCGCCAACCTCATTTTTAGAATAATCGCACTGGCCAGCACGAAAATATCATGAAAAAAACTTGTTTAGGCTGTTTTTCTTTATTGAATAGAAAGATTCGAATTTTAAAAACTCTTTCCACGCTAGCGGATAAAATGCACTTTTGCACTCAGATTTTGAATGAGAAACAGAATCTTTCCGAGCTTGTGAGGTGAAAATAAATTGTTGCTACAAATAGGTACTAGGTAACTATACTTTTTAGCGCGCATTTGTTATTTTTAACAGACGAAAAAAAACAAAAAACGGAGGGGGTTTTCAAGTCGACGCGTATATATTTTTTTGTATTTTTAACTTTTTACATAGTAGTCCGATTTTTTAGAATGAAGTTAAGACCTATCAAGTTATGATCGGGTGTAGATGTAGGTACAACATTTTTTTTCCAAGCCTTGAACAGGTTAAAATCCTAACCTAACCTAACCGCCTATTACGACATCCAGGGAAAAAAATGAGTGGTTTCAGCCTTCCTAGTTTAATTTCAGACGAAAGGTGAAAGGACTAGCCGAAACCGACCATTTTTTTGGGCATCGGCAACAGCTCACAACTCTAGACAGTAAGCCCGGATGATGACGCTTATCTGTCTTGAAACCTCCAACAAATTCATCATCATCATCATCTCAGCCGATGGACGTCCACTGCTGGACATAGGCCTCCCCCAAGGATCGCCATAACGACCGGTCCTGCGCTGCTCTTCTCCAAAAAATCCAACAAATTGAATCAAAGAAAATACAACGTGTTAATGAATTAACGCCAAACTAGAAAGTAGTTTGTTCAGAATCGAGAGCAGAGTCGAATTATCATGGTTTCAACATAGGTAATTTTTTTCAAAATATTATATAATTTAATAGGTAGATGACACGATTGTATCAAGACCTCCGCCTCTAAATACCTAGTAGACAAAGTTGTATTACGTAATAAAATACAACCTGCTTACCAAATAATTTCTACTCTACACGTGTTTCGCTCCACCAAGGAGCATCCTCAGGAGTTAGACCGACGAACGTTCGATACAGAGTTGTTACTCCGCCGAGTGTCCGATACCGAGTCGGACGCTCGGCGGAGTAACAACTCTGTCACATACAATCGTGTCATCTACCTATTAGTCATGGATTTCCGCAAAGTAACGCCTGATTCAATTAATTATATAATTTGTTTGCAAAATTTTCAATTTTCTGAACCCGATGTCAACCCACCGCATGGGCACACTCACTACCAAAACAAGATTATAAAAATGTATCCATGAGTACGTTAGCGCTTTCTTTCAGTGCTGAAATGATAACAAATCATTTTTGCCTCAATACTTAAAATGCGAATAACTTTAAATTTTAACTAACAAAATAATTAAATTATTGTTTCAATATAATTATTTTGTTATAAATCAGTTGGGGTGTATGAGGTTTTGCGCTAATTTATTAACACGTTGCATAAGGAAAATCCAACTACCCTCCATTCCAAACCGGAGACAGCAATAGGAAAATCATAGCTATTAGTAAACCAATTCCAGAGATAATTAATAGCCGAGAGGTCTTCAGATCGTACCGCAAACAGACCTTACGCTAATTATTATGTATTTGCAGGTACTGCGTGCAGTTTGAGGTCACCAAGGTGTCGAAGGGATGCCACACTGATTCTGAGTACAAGGCTTTACGTGATGGTATGCTATTTATTATTATCTATAAGTAAAAAAAAAACATAAAAGATAAGCAAGATTCTCTGATACTCTGCTGGAGAAATGCTCAGAGTTCTGAGAAGCTTTGATAACATACCACATAACATACATATTTTGGCTATCATTATATTATCATATCATATTGTTTCGTATACGGAAGAGCTTAAGACTCAATCACGGGTTGGCATGACGGTTCGATTCCTGGCCAGTATCACTAACCTCTCCACAATTTATTTACGGTTAAGTATTTGTCATTATTAATAGCTCGGCGGTGATGGAAAAACATCATATGGAAAGCTGCATACCCGAGAATGGGATGGGTGTTACACTGCAGAAAGGATGAGGCCAGACAACACACATCTTAAAAAAAAAGTCTAAAGTCCTTGCCATAAGGGAACGCCTGTGCTGTAATGAGAACGATAATAAATAAATCTGGCCGCATCTTCTCTGCAGCGATCACATTTTCCGGATAAGCGCCTTTCAGAATATTTCATAATGCGCACAGTCAAGTAGTGGAATGCCCTGCCTGCGTCAGTATTTCCGAACGCTTACAACCCAAATTCCTTTAAAATACGAGTAAATAGGCTTCTTCTGGGTAAGCTCGCTACATCTTCGACCCCATCCTTGTCCTGAGGACTGGATTGAGGTCAAGAGCAAAACCATCTGAGGTAGGCTCCATAGTGAAAGTTGTTCAGTTCGATGGTCTGAGTTCATCGTTTCAGTATTTTCTAGGCTGTCACTTACACCCTGTTTTAAGATGGTGAATATTATGATGCTCAGTTATACATATCCCTCTAATACCCTATCTCTTTCCCACCAGGCAGCACAGTATGCGTGCGATGTGAAACAGCAGCCCTCCGTCGGGACCTGAAGTGGAGGTGTGGTGGCCACGGAGTGGCTGGCCACAACACGCGTTTCTACGCCCTAGTAGCGCCACACTGCCACGGAAAGTGGGTTCGGGCCACACACAATGTTGAGAAGACGAGCGAGTGCTGCGCCAATCCGGATTTCATTTTCGTTTAATTGGTTTATGTATGGCATCCAAGTGAAATTTGTCCGTATTAGATTAGACCAGACAGATAATTTTGTAATTTCATTGAAAAAAATGTTTAACTGTTGTTTAAAAAAACATATTTTCACAATTTAAACCGTTTTGTTAAAATCTAAATTTTGGTTAGGTTTTACATACAGGGTCCAACTTAATATGCTAACAGTTTTTTTAAGAGAATGATCAGACCTTAAACCTGAACAACCTTATCTATGGGACCAACATGTGCAAAAAAATCTGCTGTCCCGTACATTATGGTAATGCAGTTTTAAAATAAATAAATAAATAAAATGCACTTTATTGCCACTAGGTACCAAAACAATAAACAGCTAAACAGAAATAGAACAGCTGTTTTTTTCGCTATTTCGATGTTGGTCCCACGGAGAAAGAGGTCGGTTTGATGGTCTGATTGTCCTTTTAAAAGAAGGGCTGTCACTAAAATTCGGCTAAAATAAAGGTTCTGTTAAATTTAACAAAACATTTGGTTAAATTCGGGTAATTAATAATTTTTTTCAGTGTTGGAGTTGGATTATGAAAAATGTATTCTTTTTAAACGGTTTTGTTTAGCGTTACTCCGTATATAATTGTTTATTTTATTTCGTTTTATTACGTAAACAGTTTCTTTTAAATATAAAAAACGGCTCAGCCTGGAAAAGTTTAAATTGTGCGTAGGTATACCAATTACTTTACTTCCATTCATCATTCTTTTGACAGACGTTTTGATGGTTTTGTTTGCAAAAAAACTTTTTTAATTTATCCATTTAGTTTTTTTTTTTATTTTGTCTTAGGTCTTTGAATTTAGATTAAAAATATGTCATTTGACTTTATTCGTTAATTTATAAACTCAAAATCTGAAAACTATATAGGGTTATTTTAAATTAGTTGGCGAAACTGAACCAGAGCACTTGTTAATGATAACAGATAGCATAATCAATGTTTATAATTGGTATTGATGAATACCAAAATTATTATTGTACGGCGTAGGCACGCGCAGTGCGTGCATAGATAAAAATATACTCCTAGCAGTTGCGTGGCGCGGGCGGACATTGACCTCAAAACTTAGACAATTTATATAGGGACGATTTACGCGTGTCATTCTACTAAGAAACATTTCTGCCACTTTTTGCGGGGGGCGAGGTAACATGAAATCCGCGACTTTGGATTTTATTCCCCATAAGTTTATATTCTAATTTTGAATGTTAAAAATCATGAAAAGTAGTCTCGTGTGAACCCCAAATGTTCTAAGTTCAAAATTATTGTTTCGCTATTATAGGCTGTCTCGTTTAGTGATAAGGTATAAAATTGGGTGTAAATGCACAAGATCAATTGTTCTTATACTGTGGCAGAGGGGAAATGCTACCGCAAGGCGAGTCCCTATATACATTGTCTAAGCCTCAAAATGATATGATCAAGCGGGGGTCATTATCAAGTAATTTTACTTAGTAACAGATACCAAATGCGTTTCTTAAGTTTCGCCAACTAATTAAATTTAACCATGACTGTATATACCATACATTTTTTTTAAATACAAAATCGATAATTAGTAATCAACATTAATGTCTCTTAACTTTTTTATATTTTAATTATTTTTCGTACTTTTCATAATTATTTAATAAAAAATCAAGAAAAACCTTATTTATACAAACTGCTATCATTTCCAATCTTGTTATTACTTATCCGAATTAGCATGGATTTCGTGTTTTTGAAGAAAATCACTTTTATTTAACAACTATATCTCTATTTTATCGTTTCAAAATATGACTTAAAGTAGGTAGAGTTAGTTTTCGTAAGTTAAAAATGTATTTTAACTAAAAAAAATAGTCTGATACTTGCATTTAAATTCATTTTTAATTATTTTTTATGAATAAATAATGATATTTACTACCAATATTAAAGGTTATTGTTTTAAATTAATAAAAATCTGTAAATATATCCAATCAACTGATTATATAAAAACACAAATATGAAAAATTATACTGGTTTTTGAAAATATAGGTACTTATACATTTTAGTTAGTTAATACATGGTGTAAAAACTGAAAATCGTTCGTACAGTCGAAATTAACTTACAAATTTATTATTTTTTTTGACATTTTTTTTTTCATTTTAAAATTTTACCTACCCAGAGTCATGTCCAGTTATGAAATATGTACAAACGATTATTAGGTTTTATCTTCATGTGTTAACAACACGTTGTATTTTTAATAATAATCTTTGAAATTAATTAAATTAGTAGGATTTATAGACCAGTAATTATTGTTAAGTCCTAGACTAATTTTGATAATAACTGTACTAATTGATAACTACAACGGTTTGTGAATACATATCCACTAAACGACTTGTGTAAATACAATGTTATTAATAAATGCAAAATATAAATATGTTTTTTATTTCCTAGTAAACATGAAAACATACTTACGGCAAGATCGGAAACCATGATACAAATCTAACTAATCATCTCCATGAAATAGTATCAGCTAATTTTGTTAGACCTTATAAATGTGTATTGTATATTATCATTATCTCGTCGGCTTATCGCAAGAAGTCATTAACGTCAAAAAGCTGACTATACTACTGAGTTCACCGCGACGAGTACTATTATAAGCAAAAATCATTATCTGCATAGAGTTCTTCAAACGTCACCTTTATCGGCATAACGTAAGAAGTCATTAACGTCAAAAAGTCACTAAATACAGCTGACCACACTACAGAGTTCACCGCGATGAGTAGGTACTATTATAAGTAAAATTAATTATCTGGATAGTACTTCAAATTTCGTTTTTATGACCTATGTATAAAGTCCCATAACCCTACAGAAAAAATATTTTGCCAAAATTCATTATTGTGTTTTCTCGAGTTTTACAAAATAGTAGTTAATGACCTCTTGCGATAAGCCGACATTCTAGTCATCATTAATACAAGTACAGGCTAGATTCTGATAATTTCAATGGGAGACTAGATCTAATAGATAAACAAACCTGTGTGACAATGTCCAAGAGATATTTATGTATTGTGATTGTTTTAAATGATAATCGAAACCAAACCAAGCCCAAAAACAAAAACGACCTATATCCAAAATATTCCGACTAAGCTCAGAGACTCCAATAGTTATGGCTGTGGTTATAAACTTATAATATATGTAGTATATATTACAAACAGCCAATATAATATCCAAGCCCCCTCTAACATTGGAAACCTTTCCTTTCTTACAATATTTTACAAAAAATACAAATCCCAAATACTATTAGTTTAAAATAACAATGTGCATGACCTTGAAGGGCCGTTCGATAACTTCACTCAGTTGCAAAGGAATATAGACTCTATGTAAAGGAAATAATCATTTGAATGACTCGAGTGAAGTTCGTGTGATTGAGTGACGTCACATTTGCAGGCGAGGTCATGCACATTGTTATTTTAAACTGATAGTACCTACCTCTTGAACATAAAATCATTTTTCAGCGATCATATTCTGAACGGGGGGTGCTACATTGCGGGACGATAGATAGGTACTTTCATATCTTGTTGTCGGTCTTTATATGATCCTCAACTGAGTGAAACTTTGTTATAACTACTTTATTTTTAGAGGAGCATTTGTAGCAAGTCTCCCTTTTAGCAAATTGAGGAGTCCTTTTACCATTCAGTTGGAAACCCAAAATGAAAAAGTGTTACTCTAACCACGGACCTGAAAAAAAGACGGACGGAATCTCGTCTAATCAAAAGTGAAGCACCCATTTATATGAGTGTGCGTGCTGTCGCCCTGTTGCGCGGGACAAAATGGCGGCGGGTTGTCGCACCTGCGCCTAGAATTGGTGCGTCTGTGTGAGTGTAGGTGCTTTGTAGAACAAACGAAATTGTAGCACCTTGCATGCTTCACCTCTCTTTAATGTGACATTACGTCCGTCTTTTTTTCAGGTCCGTGACTCTAACATACTACAAAAGTTTAAATAGAGTTTAAAACCTGTTATTACGAGTTTATTAGTACATTACTGCAGCGGCCAGCAAGGCATTGAGAGGCATTGATGGACGAACGTGTAAATGTGGGCCGAGGCGAAGCCGAGGCACACATACGTAAGTCCATCAATGCCTAATTGTGGCCAAGGCTTGTATAGTACTTTTCTCAAACAATGCTCGGAAATCAAATAGTAGATTATGTACCAAGGGGATAAAGCAGTGTCTTTCATCACGGGCGCGATATTGAATCCCGAGCGTAACGAGGGATTCTAGGGTTAACTCCCGAGCGTATCGAGGGAGCTTAGAGTTAACTCCCGAGCGTAGCGAGGGAGTTAAGACGAGAATCCTGAGTGAAGCGAGGGGTTCAAGCTCGCCCAAGATGAAAACACGTTTATCCCCGAGGACCATACTCTACTTTTCACACCCTCCGCGAGAAAATAAAAAGCAATACTGTTAGGGTATCTAACAGTATTGCTTTTTATTTGTAGGGGAGCGTGTAAATTCTCTATGGTTAGAAACCAATTATTTTATTGGCCTTTTTTTAACTGCCTCCGTGGTCTAATGGTTAAGAGCATTGGCTCTCGATACGGAGGTCGTGGGTTCGATTCCCACGGGGGACACCTAGTGATATGTCACTTTGTGCGTTTTTCCCCAGTTGGTTAGGACATTGCAGGCTGAATCACCTGATTGTCTGAAAAGAAAAATGATTCCGTGCTTCGGATGGCACGTTAAGCCGTTGGTCCCGGCTACTATCTCTGATGGTAGTAGTCGTTACATAAAAACCACGTCAGAGGCCGAAAGGCGGTCTGAAAAAACTCTGACACCAGGGCTCTGCCCACACGATAAGAAGAAGAAGAATTATTTTATTAGAGTTTATAACAAAGTATTTGAGTTCAATAGTATACTTAAGTATTTGAAACATTAGACTAGGAGTGCGATTTTTGAAACTCATTCTTTGAACTCAGCAGTTGAAAATGACAATATTACTAAGGTGAAGCGGGGCTATTCTGGCAGCGGGGCTATTCCGGCATTTGGCTATAACTTTTGTTCTATAAGCTTTTAGTCAGTCGCGACACCTGGTACAGGTAGAGAAAAAGCATGTTTCTTCGATAAAATATAGATGGGGCGGCTAACTCAGGAATTGTTTGATTGGGAAGCCATATTGACGAGATACAATTTTTTTCGCTTGCGTTATCAAAAACGCTCCGCAAATTTATTTATTTTTTTAGTGGTTTTTGTGTTTTATTTGAAGATTAATCAAGTGAAGTAATATGAATAATAACTGTAGATTCTTTTGTGCTAACTTATTTTGTCCTACGCTTATTTATTACTGTGTTATTGAGTCTGACATAATAACCCCCCAAAACTATGATGGAGGGGCAATTCTGGCAGAAAACACTGGCGGAATAGCCCCACTGTTTTTGTATGAAGTAGCAAAATGCTAATGATGTTCACAGTATCGGCATAAACGTCGATATTAATTTCAGTACTTTTAATCCTACCATATCTCTCATGTACATTTTTAGGTCAAATCAAGACAAAACATGTTTTGTCTATTGTCATACGAGTATGTATCTTGTATTATTATAGATGATGTAACATTTAAAGATAAAAAGAAAAAGCGTATTTACTCAGAAATCAAACTTTGAAATGCGGTTGAAGACGTGAAAAAACTAAAATAACTGCATGGAGCGGCACAGATACTCAGAATAGGTACCCAGAACAACAATAAATACCTAACCTTTATTAAAAAGAAGAGAGTTAATAGGAAATCAATTTTAATATAAATATATATATATATATTTTATTATTTTATCATAAATTTAGGATTACTCGTACTCAAAACTTGTTTTATTAAATTAAGCACTTATACTTACTATAATCACTCTCATCAATTTTTTAAGAAATTTTTGCTAGGTTCCGCTTATCGACTTTTACGTGTCCCAGCCCTAGCATGTATGGAGAGCTGACAGAATAGCCCCACAAATTTTTTTAAGTGTTTTTACTCGAAAATTAAGCATCCCAGCTTGTCATAAAGTTCATTTTCGCATATGTCGTATCCTCAATATTGTATTGCTTCGAGTTTCAGCGTCATAGCTCCATAGATGGCGGAGATATTGTCGACTGAAGGAATTATCCCGCTGCGGGGTAATTATGGCCACATGGTATTTTTACGAGAATTTAGCTTCTTTTGCCAGTGTAAATATGCGTTTTTAAAACAAAAATTAAGGGGAAATCAAAACAGATAAAATACCCTTTAATATGCAATAGTCAACTTTACTGTAACTTTATAATAAAGGGAAATAATGGGTTTGTAGGTTTAAACTTTTCGCTTTGATTTTTTGTGTCAGAATAGCTCCGCCTCACCTTATACATTTTTCTACTGCTGATTTGAAATTAAAAAATCATACTCCAGGATTGCGATTTTTGAAAGTCAAAGCAGCAGTAGAAAGATGCGTATCTCTATAGCAACACATACATAGTACATTTTCAACTGCTGATCTCAGCGAATGAGATTCAAAAATCGCACTCCAGTTGTACAATGTAATATTTTTTCATTACTTTGTTCGTAGCAATAGGTACAGAGATATGCAGTATTCGCGCCTTTTTTTCTTTTTTTGTGTTCAATACTCGTGGTGGCCAGTTCAAATTTCGAATTAAGTTCTTTTTGGTGCCTGTCTCCATGATAAGTTTTCATACGAATTTTAAGTAAGGGTCGTAAATAATCTGTGGATGCGGTTCCATATTCAAATCTCATTATTGACCAGCGGGTTATAATGAAATTCAGTACAATATTATTGCCCGGCTAGTCCCAGGGCTATAATGACTTGCTTTAGGTTCGAGTTACATGACATATAATGTTCCATTTTCGAGCGGGTGGTGTGAAAACAATATTTTTTCTCAAATAATTCGCGGAAATTAAAACTCTTTTCAAAATCAATGACGAACAACGAAATTTGTTTTTTTTTTTTCAATAAACAGCTTTCTATTTGAAAGCCAGTTCGAAACTTAAATAAAACCTTTGATGAGTTACCTCCTTGGTCGCCATATTTAGGAGTAAAAGATCGTTCCATTTTTAAATTACACGACAGATATGAGTTTAGTATGTAATTTATTTGGTAGCTCAACACGACAGATATGGATTTTCATACAACATTGCCGGCCGCTGCGCGCATGTATTTGGCCAGTACAGCAATTTCGATTTATCTCGAAGAAGGTTGTCAAAATAATGCTCACATTTCCAAGCATGTTTGAGAAAAATACTTTTATAGGTTCTAAAAAAAAAACAAAGTACTTAACAGTTTTTCTTTATTTCTTCAAAATATGTTAAAACTATTTTAAAGTTAATATACTTACGATAGTATATTAAGTTTATGGTTTACAACTTTAAACCTATAAAAAAGGTAGGTAAATAATTTTGGCGGCCGGCCCTGTAATTTGAGACCCAGACTTAGAGGTCCCGTACATGAATGAAACTTTGTAATACGTGTAGAGTGAAACAAAACTAACAAAAAAGTAAATTGGTTGTAACCTGTAAAAGTTGGGGGAAAGGTATTCTCCTTATGATAACTTTTGTAGCAAGTGTGTGAAAGTCATAATCTTTCTTATTAGATAGGTCATTCAATCTTCTACGGATTCATTACGTTTATTTTAATGAAAATTCACGATAGTATTATGATAATGGAAGAAAACGAAATCACGAACTATCAGTTCAACCAAGCCAAATACATTCCGTAACGACCAAAAAATACCTCAGTGATAATATTAGATGAAAATAGCTGTCGTGGTAGCGTTTAGCTACTGCTTTTTGGATGATTTGTCTATTTTACTAGTAATATCTACTTTTGAATCCGGACTTCTGGAGATATGGAAGATTTTTCAAAAAATGCCTTAATTTTTTCTGTGTATAATAATTATGACCGCCGTCCTGAAGAGCTTTTAGTTTTCGTAAAAAATGGCTGGGTCCAAATCTGCCTATCTACTTTCCAGCAGTGAACGTATTTCAGCTAAAGTGGTTATAAATTGATAAATACATCCAAAAAGATGCCAGTCAAAGGTCCTTTTATATTAGTAAACCCTTTAAAAAAAAATAACGTGCAGCTGTCTGCAGCACGGCTTACCCTCAGTAAGTTTACACGCAAAGACAGACGGGAATTTGTAGTAAAGTCACTGACTACCCCACTAGGGATGATAGTCGTGAGTTTACATAACACGTATGTAAATCGCAAATACCTCTATATAAAATCATTTTTCCGCGGTCCTATTCCGAACGACACGACATTGTGAGACGTTAGAAACCTTTCATCTGTAAACACAATTTGTTGTCGGTCGAATTTGCATGTATATTGGATCACCTTCGGCTAGGTGACAATGATAAAATCTCGGGTGAAACGGAATAAGGATGTTTGCTTTTTCTTTTCGGGGAAAGTTTATAAAAATGTGAAGGTAAAGCTGTAGGCTTATTGCCGCTTCGGTTATAGTTTTAGAATCATCATCATTTCAGTCGATAGACGTCCACTGCTGAATATTAGGCCTCAGTATTCAGTATTCAGTATTTATTTGCAGTACCTATCACAATAATGAAGTACATACTTATATACGTGTAACACAAGATCTTATTTAATTATTGTGACACCCTGTTAGGGAATGGCAAATTACAGGGTGTAACAAAACACCCTAGTAATACTTAAGGGGGTGCTTCAGACCATCAAACTGAACAACTTTCACTATGGGGCCAACATCGAGAAAAAATAAAAAAAATCTGCTGTCCCATACAAAACTGCAGTACTTATTATTATTATTATTATCTGTGGTTTTGGGCCTTGACAGGCTTGCTAAGCCTGTGCCACGTAGACCATCGCTGGTCCTTTGTGATCGCCCTTTTTATAGTTCCTTACCAATCCCCACTGCGGCCAGAAATCGCAGTAGATTCTTGATCGGGATAGTTTGTATCTCATCTGGTGTCAGCACCTGCCTACCCAGATGAGTGCTGCGTTTGTACATCAGGGGACCACAATCACATAGGAGGTGCAGAGGAGTTTCCATCTCCTCCTTGCAAAATCTGCAGCCGGTCGTGTCACTTAAATTCAGTGTGTGCATGTGCTTATTTAATTTGCAGTGGCCTGTGAGTGACCTTGCTATTGTACAAATTTGGTCCTTGCTGAGGGCAAGGAGACCGTTCGCAAGTTTGCGATTGTAGCCTTTGATAAGTGCTTTTGAGTGGCCCATGCCTGGGGTGTTACACCAAAGCTTTATTGCCTCACCAAAGCTGGCCTTATTCAAAGAATCTCGCGTTAGACTATTGGGGATTCCGAGAAAGGGTTCGGGGCCTATGAAGTGGTTTTCAGTGCCTCTTCTAGCCAACTCGTCCGCCCTCTCGTTCCCTTCGATGTCTGAGTGTCCTGGCACCCATTGTAGCACAAGTTGATTGTTATTGCCTAAGGCATTCAGTTGTGATACGCAGTCCTGTACTAGCTTAGACCTTATGATCGGAGAGTCTATGGCTAGCAAGGCTGCTTGGCTATCAGAGTTGATTGTGATATATTGGTTGACGTAGCGCTTGCTTAAGTTAATTTCAGCGCAGGCTGTGATGGCGTAGACCTCCGCCTGGAATATGGAGGCGTAATTTCCAAGATTTTGGGTCTGTTGTAGTCTTGGGTTTTCGCCGTATATTCCGCTGCCAACGTCATTGCCTTTCTTGGATCCGTCTGTGAACCAGGTTAGGCAGTTGTCTTTGATGGATGTTTGGCCCTCAAGCCAGTCATCCCTCGAAGGAAATGTAACAGTATAGTTCTTGGTGAAGTTGTATACTGGCGTCATGGTGTCTGTGGTCATCTTTAGCACTGGGAGGCACGTGGCATCCTCCTGCAGGCTAATCAAACACCTCGACTGCCAGTTACGGTTCTTGTTTGGGTTAACTCTGAGTATGCAAGCCTTCGCTTCCCTTTGCGCAAAAATGTGCAGCGGTTGGAGGTTGAGTAATGCATTCAGAGCTAGCCCGGGGCTGGTGGACATAGCGCCTGTTATGATTAGGCACGCAGTCCTTTGAAGGCTATTGAGTTTGTCTATTGTGGTTTTTTGGAGGGTCTTTTTGTACCAGATAGCTGCAGCGTAGCATACGATTGGCCTAACTATGGCGGTAAAAAGCCAGAGGGCTATTTTAGGGGTTATTCCCCACCTAGTCCCTGCCACACGATAGCTGATGCCGAGCGAGGTCTTGGCCCTCTGAATGACGGTTTCAATATGCGTGTTCCAGTTGAGGCGTTGGTCAAAAGTTACGCCTAAGTACTTAACTGTTTTGGAGTAGGGTATAGTTTTGCCATTGAGACGGGGAACTTTTAACTTTTTGAGGTCCCGTTTGTTCGTAAATGGTACTATGACTGTTTTGCAGTACTTACCGACTCGACTAAAATGTGCCCCAGTGAAAGTTGTTCAGATTGATGGTCTGAAGCACCCCCTTAAGTATCTATTATTAGGGTGTTTTGTTACACCCTGTATAATTGCAGAGGGCCTGAAAGTTTTATTATATTGCATTACTTAATCGTGAGGAAACCTGCATACACTGAAGAAGAAATTCTGATGTGTATGTGAAGTCTACCAATCCGCATTGTGCACGCGTGGTGGACTAATGCCCATACCACCCTCACTGAGGGTAGGCCTGTGCATTGCAGTGGGACGTTTATAGGCTGATGATGATGATGAATTATTAATTTAAGTAATAGAGATCCTCTCCCAAGGATTGCCACAACGACCGGTCCTGTGCTGCCCTCAACTAACGAGTTCACGCCGTCTTCACCAGTTCGTCGGTCCACCGTGTCGGAAGATCCCCACGCTACGATAGTTTTAGAATATATAGACATTCCTGTATTTCCTACGAGATAACCTAAGAAAAATAGTTTCTTTAGTAGTCTTTTGTTTTGTGAAAAGGTCATCAACAACCATCCCTGCCTCCGTGGTCTAATGGGCATTGGGCTCTCGACACGGAGGTCGTGGGTTCGATTCCCACGGGGGACACCTAGTGATAAGTCACTTTGTGCGTTTTCCCCCAGTTGGTTAGGACATTGCAGGCTGAATCACCTGAATGTCTGAAAAGAAAAATGATGCCGTGCTTCTGATGGCACGTGAAGCCGTTGGCCCCGGCTACTATCTCCGGTGGTAGTAGTCGTTACTTAAAAACCACACCAGAGGCCGTAAGGCGGTCTGAAAATATGTACTGGACTGTAATCGAATTTTGAATAAATTAATTAAAAACTGACATTATCCCCTAAAATCTATGTGAAATTATATTACATTCATTTAATATTATTTATAATCTTATTGTTACTTGATAGTCCGACATAATACCTATAATCTAATTTAATGTGCTATTGCTAAATTGACATTATAATTATTGTACCTAATGCTTTATTAATTGTTATCCATTCTAAAATTCTTCTTTTGTGTCAGCATAATAATTGTTATACGTATTTACACCTATTGTTTACCTAGTGCGTTTGTATTTTGATTTTGTTGAACACCGAATAGAAATTGTAATTCTAGATTTAAGTTTTGCTGTGCCCTAGCAGGGTCCATGTGTGCTGTAATCACTATGTAACACCTTTTAAAACCATGGTTGCAATAAATGATTTGTATTTGTATTTGTATTTGTAAAAAAAACTCTGACACCAGGGCTCTGTCCACACGATAAGAAGAAGTAGGTAATGGGCAGACCACCAGCACATTGTTTAAATGACATTGTAAAGATCAGATTAGCATAGAACTGTGATGAACAACAAAAAGGAGGCTTATACCCGGCAGTGGGTTGAATTTGAGTGATTGGTTGAAAGATGCGTTGAACACAAAAATCATGAGACGTGTCTAACATCAATCTTTGAAGTTGACTTAAGTTTATAGTCCGAGATCCGACATAGGCGAACGAAATGTGATTCTAGTGTATGTTTACACAGGGGTTAATTCAACGCCACCAAGTTGCCTAGAAAAATATTGCCGCAAGTACCTTTTCCGTTGTGATTTTTGGTACCTATAACTTTTTCACCTGTCTGTTAAGAAAGTAAATAAGGTACCATCGGAAGGAATATATCGGATCTAAAGTATTAGAAAAACTAGGGTTGCCACTTCTCAGTCTGCCGTAACTATAGGGTTGCCAGGTTCAAAAATGACTTCTTTGAACCTGGCAACCCTATAGCTGCGGCAAATTAAGAGGTGGCAACCCTAGTTTTTCCAGTACATTTGATTAGTCTCCTTCCGATGGCACCTAATTTAATTTCCTAACAGACAGGTAGAGAAAGTTATACCAAAAATCATAATGGAAAAGTTACTTGCGGCAAGATTTTTCTAGGCAACTTGGTGGCGTTGAATTAACCCCTGTGTAAACATACACTAGAATCACATTTCGTTCGCCTATGTCGGATCTCGGACTATAAACTTAAGTCAACTTCAAAGATTGATGTTAGACACCAGAATCACATTTCGTTCACCTATAAAATAGGTGCATAATTTTACGGACGGATCTCGGTCTATGAAAGGAGTTTGTTCACAAGGAGTCCCAGGCATCCGACCGTCAACGCCGAGTCGGGGCGGTGAAATTTCAAATTTATGCAAATAAATCTTTGTTGTTCTAAATGGGAAAATTTTAAGGAAATTCCGTTAATAAAATAGCTGTACTGATTTTTGATGATGATTAGTAGAATGATGAGTTTTAGTTACCTTCAAGCCTTTTGTTGCCCGACTACGGTGAAGTTAAAATAAAAAGGGTTAAGTTTTTCAAGTTACTACTTAGTTCTTTAGAAGAGCGATACCCTCAAGAACCAATTCAAAATTTTGAAACAACGTCACTTCTGTTACTGTGCTTCGGCCGTGGTTGGTTTTTAATTATGAAAGTAAAACTTCATCATATTTACAAATCTGCGAGAAAAGAGCAAAAAAATCTGACTCGCAGAACCGATGGCCGGTGGGGCCGAAAAGTTCTCGAGTGGCGACCGCGTACCGGAAAGCGCAGCGTGGGTAGGCCCCTCACACGGTGGACCGACGACATGGTGAAGGCGGTGGGAAAACGTTGGATGAGGGCAGCGCAGGACCGGTCGTTATGGCGATCCTTGGAGGAGGCCTATGTCCAGCAGTGGACGTCCATCGGCTGAGATGATGATGATGATGATGATGATATTTACAAAATGGGTTAAAAGTTGTTCAGTTTGATGGGTAGAGTATGTGGTTTAAAGTTTAATGATACTTTTCCTTACACCCTGTATAAGCAATCAATGTCAACAGCGCGAGCGGTCACAATGGCATGGCCTAACTATAGGTAGGGTTCCACAGTACATAGGGTTATTAATCTGTGTGCCAGATGCGAGGGTTCCGTGACAAACGATCACTGCCAAATGAGTTATAATTTATTGCATGGAGGTAGGTTCGCTGTTTAGAAGGTGGTGTTTAAACATGATTGTTTAGTTTAATATTTTAATTGGTGTACATAGAGTTTCTGCAGTGCAATTCCCTGGCGGAAATCGTCGTATCTTTTTGATCGTCATATTAAGTTTGACACGACCAAGAAGCTTACATATCTACACAACACAGATGGAGATTGCATTACAAACATCTTTCTGAAGCCAGAATCTATGACCTTTATGACGTCACTGATGTTTCCCATCTCATTTCTTCTTTACATGGACGTCAAATGAAGGCATAGAGTATTCTTCGTCTATAGACGAAGAATTTTTCGCATACGCTATACAAAATCTCTGCTTACGCTAGTAGACGGAATGTCAGTGTAACCGGGTATGTGATAGCGATATTCATAAAATCCTATACAATTTATAGGAAGTGACATTTTTGAGTCAGGTGGCTGTAGTACAAAAAAGTGGTTACGCCGATAAGGACAGCAATAAGGCAGCGATCTCCTTTTTTAACTAGAGCGAATTTGCTATACTGTGCATCTCCTATTGAGTGAATATGACAAGACACGTGCTTCCTTCTAGTACCTTCTCTTTCTAAGAATGAAGGTCATTCAATGACAACTCCATGTAAAGAGGAAATGAGATGAGAAACATCAGTGACGTCATAAAGGTTCTGGCTTCAAAAAGATGTTTGTAAAGCAATCTCCATCTCTGTAGGTATGTAAGCTTCTTGGACGACAACGCATACCGAATTGACAGCTTGCCGATCTTACCACCGATGTTTGCGCTTAGAGAATTGCACTCCTGCAAGGGTAGCATGCCACCGTGATATAGCGCTATCACACCTTCGCCCTCTTTCTATTTGCGCTCGAACGATACAGCCGTATCACGTATAGCATGCTACTGCTTCTTCTACTAAATACATTCTATCGGAGTGGTAAGCAGGTAACCTAGATTTATACGAGATAAAATAAATAGAATAATACCTATGAAAGTTATAATGTGGTTTTGTTTTATGATTTTTTAAAGTATAATGTTCCTTTAATTTCCCAGTTTGCTGCAGTTTTGATTTTTCAAAGTTATTTTATTAGGCACGGGCTCTAATCTGTGGTGAACCACAGATACGTGCATTGCACTAGTGTACAATTAAGCGTGTGTGCGTAGTAAATTATATTTACTGTATACATACATACTACCGAAAGTTGGTAGGTGCGGCTGTATCACGCCTTTTATCTCGTTCGTTCGCGCGCAAGTCGAATGAGAGCGAAGGCGCGATAGCGATTTCGGCCACTAGGCCAGTCATTTTACGGAGTTTTGTTTGGCGGGGTAGGGAGTAATTATTAATTGGACTTTTAATCTGTAACCGGCACCGTTTAATGACAAAAATACTATCATAAACCATATTTAAAAAAAATTGCTACGTAACATAGAAATCAAAATCGTGTGTCTCAGAAGGCTTTTAAATTAGAAATTTTAATACCAATGCACTCATTTGAATTAGATTTAACAATATACATTATTTTTGATCAATAGAATAGGCATTTAAATTTAAAAACTGAGGTATTTAGTAGAAAATACGAATGTATTTTTCAAAACCTTCTAAGTAGACAAAAATATTTACACCATGTTTGAAGTATGTATGATGGTAAAGCCTTAAATATGTGCAAAAAAAAAATATCATCAGGTTTTTTAGAATGAGATAATATTTATATTTTAAAATTGGAACTGTTGCTAACGTAATTTTTTTTAAATTTTGGTACATTCTTAAGCTCAAATTGGATCTTCAATATTATAGCGAAAAAAAAATGCAATTAGTAATTAGTCCCGGCTCAAACCGTAAAATGACTGGGTTACACGGCGACTGTTTCAACTCTGTTGTTGGCGTTGATGAGCTCTCATGTGGCTTATAATCCCCGCAAGTTGATATTGCGATTGGCGGCCATCTTGGTGACGTAATTTTGACGTAGTCGACGTGCACCATCAGTACCGTTCGTAAGGTCAGCCCGCGCTTGATGACGTCACGCAGCTGTTATTGTGACAAGGTTCCATCGCAATATCAACTTGCGGGGATTATACATAGCCAATCTTTTTGGAGAAGATCCTCGCACATAGCGGGCACGTGAGCACGTCGTAGCGCTGTATCACGCTGGCATACTACGGCCGCTGGTGTTGTTTTGCAGTAGCACATTCGCATTATAAGAACTTAGCTAATCACAGTTTAATAATTTTATAAGTTTTGCAGTAACATTTTTTTTCTTCCCTTCGAGTCTTTTTTTATCCCCTTGTAATATAAGAGATAAGTGTACTTTTTGCAACCATCAGCAGCAAGGCTGATTCAGGTTGCAAAAAGTACACTTATCTCTCCGAATATTGGTGAAAAAACTGCCAGTTTAGGTGATCATACCTACAATACCTAGGAGACCAATGAGTCGGTGTAATAAACCTACGAAACGACCACGACTATAAAAGTGTACAAACGACTATCAGATTTTCAAGTTGCATTAAGTTTTCACCTGTGTTTTTTCCATTCAACGCATCCACTTGGCGCAGACATATCTTCACGCATCCCGTAAGGGCTCGAAGGTGATTTTTTTTTCACAAAATCACATTTTTGTCGTCATGATGAGGTGATTCGTCATGCGAAGAGGAAATCTCTTGTTAAAAATTACGTTATATTGTGTACGTTAGGTACACTTCAAAATATTTTAGCTTTACTTTTAAATTTGACTGTAGGGAAGGTAGGGAAATATGACGAGGATGATGTTTTATAGTCGATTTCGAGTACATACATCAACTGTTTACTTACAAAAACGCAAAATATTTTTGAAACGCGCACATTTTTTGACACATACAAGGTCCAGGTCAATGCTGACAATTTTTTTAATTTAAGAGGATGATCAGACAATCAAACTGAACAACTAATCTCTATGGCACCATAACATCGAAATCGCGAAAAAAAAATCTACTGCTCCATACTAAACTGCAAACCTACTTGAGCCACATGTATGGGACAGCTGACTTCTTTTTCGCGATTTCGATGTTGGTCCTATTGAGAAAGTTGTTCAGTTTGATGGTCTGATCATCCCCTTAAAAAAGAGTCAGCATGTTAAGAAGGACCCTGTATAGGATCAAAATCTAAATCACGTAAAAACATCAGCAGTCTAATTTTGATCGAGTATGTTTGCAATTTTGTATGGAACAGCCACGGGGAATAGCTGATTATTCTTTTTGCGATTTCGAATTTGGTCACATATTATAGAGAAAATAGTTCTATGATAGTCTGATCATCATCCCCTTTAAAACCGTCAGCATTTTAAGAAGGAATGTGTATAAAAGTATTGCGAGCAGTACCTAATACCTACACTCTCTCGGGGTGTCCATCATCATCATCATCATCTCAGCCGATGGACGTCCACTGCTGGACATAGGCCTCCCCCAAGGATCGCCATAACGACCGGTCCTGCGCTGCCCTCATCCAACGTTTTCCCGCCGCCTTCTCCAGGTCGTCGGTCCACCGTGTGAGGCCTACCCACGCTGCGCTTTCCGGTACGCGGTCGCCACTCGAGAACTTTTCGGCCCCAACGGCCATCGGTTCTGCGAGCAATGTGCCCCGCCCACTGCCACTTAAGTTTAGCAACTCTTTGGGCTATGTCAGTTACCCTGGTTCTTCTGCGAATCTCTTCATTTCTGATTCAATCTCGCAGGGAAACTCCGAGCATAGCCCTCTCCATTGCCCTTTGGGTGACTTTCAGCCTTTTTATGAGGCCTTGAGTGAACGACCACGTCTCTGTTCCATATGTCATCACTGGCAACACACAGTGATCGAAGACTTTCGTTTTAAGACACTGCGGTATTTGGGACGTGAGGTCTCAGGGTGTACGGGTATATTATAATAGAGCGGTTACCTACAGGAGGTTATCACCTCTATATTCAGAGAAGGGGCCGGATACAGTGACGGACAATAACAGGTAGATTTCTAGTAGCAACAGATCAAAGCATGGCATCAAACGCGAAGATTTGCCGCGACTCGTTGCAACGATGATCTGATCACGCTATACGATTCTACAAACCCAGCCTACGGTGATGCCATAGAGATGTTGAGGATACCTGAAAGATAGAGTCGCCTTTTAGAGACATTTCCCACGCGGCGCTTTCCGCGACGCTTTGCCAAGCGAAGCTGAAAATGCTGATTAGGGGTTGCAATCCGGTTTTCCGGATCCGGCGGATCCGGTACCATTTGACGGTCTACCGGATCCGGCACCAGCTAGCCGGATCCGGTCCGGATCCGGAAAATGTCTTGAAAATAGCATAAAATCGTTTTTTAAATGAAAATTCTCGTGTTGGTCGTCGCTTTACGACGTTACCGACTCACCTGCTACGAATCCGCACCTACACGCACAATTACAGTAGAGATATTGTATTTTTTTTGGGAAATTGTATACCTACCTAACCAAAATAATGCGCATATGTTTATTATAATTTTTCAGCACCAAATTCTTCAAATAGCTTGTGGTCATTACGTTTAGTACTTCGATTAACTTATTGCCTACCGTAGTAGGAGCCTTTTAATATATGAAAATGAAATGCATATGAATTTTTTTTCATTGAATTTTTATATTTTTAGCATTATTAATTATTACGATAGAAAATATCTCTTCGTAATAATAATATTTTTTAACAGTTGCTAGAAATACCTCTATTGTTTTACAGTAGATTTTAAAACATAAACACAAATTATTATGTATATTACCAATCCGGTCGGATCCGGCGGATCCGGCCGGATCGGTGAAAATCCAGTCGGGTCCGGCCGGATTGAAAAATGCACCGGATTGCAATCCCTAATCATGGCATCATACGCGAAGATTTGCCGTGATTCGTTGCAATGACGATCTGATCACGCTATCCGATCCGATTCTACAAACCCAGCCTACAGTGCTGGCATAAAGATGTTGAAGATAGGTACCTGAAAGAAAGAGTCGCCTTTTAGAGACTTTTCCCACGCGGCGCTTTCCGCGACGCTTTGACAAGCGAAGCTGAAAATGCTGATATTCTAAAAGCTGGGCTGCAGTGCGGCTAATTTTTTTATATTTTATATTTTTAGGGATCCGTACCCAAAATGTGCTAACAGGATTCATAAGCCTTAGCTGTCTGTCCGTCCGTGCTCCTGTCTCTCTGTCCTACCAATAAAGGGCTGTATCTTTTGAACCGCAATATGGTTTATTTTATTAGTGCATATGCTTACTAATAATAACAAAATAATAAAAATTAAGGGGGATCCCATAGTTACAAGAAACGTGTTTTTTTCATGGGTTTTTGTTTTTGCTCTACCACAAAAACGGTTATAGGTACAAACAAGCGTCAAAGGCCGTGTGAAAAAGTGTGTTTTCGGTGTGCAAATATGGAGCAAATAAAGAACATTTATGCTATTTTATGTTATGTGTCGGGCCCGGAGAAAACACAGTTTTTTTGGTAAGCATATTGCGTAGGTACCTATTAACCGTATGAAAGTGCTGCGTGGGAAAACGCTGGTGCTGCTATTCTAATAGCTGGACAACGTTTTTAGGGTTCCGTACCCAAAGGGTGAAAACGGGATTATTACTAAGCCTACGTTGTCCGTCCGTCCGTCCGTCTGTCCGTCTGTCCGTCTGTCCGTCCGTCTGTCCTACCTATTTAGGGCTGTAACTTTTGAACCGTAATAGCTAGATGTTGTTACGGCGGATTTGTTAACAAATAATAAAAATGTCAAAAAGTTAAAAATTAAGGGGGGTTCTTAACAAGAAACTAGTTTTTATCAACGTTTTTTCTTCACGCTCTATCGTAAAAACGGTAATACATACAAGCGTCAAACTTAGTGTGATTACAACTCTACAGAATAACAACAAATACTAAAAACCGGCCAAGTGTGAGTCGGTCTTGCGCTAAAGGTCCCGGACAAAAAAAGTTTTTTTTTCTAAGTTAATAATGTTGTGTTCTGTAATGGTGTGGTACGGAACCCTCGGTGCGCGAGTAGCCCGACTCGCACTTTTTATTTTAGCTTTTTTGACATTGGAAATGTCTTTTCGTTCACTCCAGTGCTCCGATTTCAAGAAAAAGTGCGATCCCTTTTACATCTCGGAGAGTTGTGAAGATTATTATGTAATTAAAAAAAAAAGCTCAAAAGACGCGTATTTAAGAGAGCTGTAAGGTTTAAAAACGAAAAAAGTTATGGCCGAAATAGTGAAAAAAATTAAAAAAAAATTCCGAATTTTTTATTTTGGCGCTCGATATTTTGGAAACGAAGAATAATATCAAAAATTTGAGCAAGATTCCTCTGCACAATTTAGTCAGCTACTATTTGAGCCTAAAACAAAGACGATTGGGTTAAAGGGTGTGCCCTGTAGCCTAACCTTTTTGAAACAATATTTTTCGAATTCCGTAGATTCATTTTCAATGTGTTCGACAGGGTGTAACAAAACACCCTAGTAATACTTAAGGGGGTGCTTCAGACCATCAAACTGAACAACTTTCACAATGGAGCCAACATCGAAATCGCGAAAAAAAAATCCGCTCTTTCATACAAAACTGCAGTACCGTCTCGACTCGAATGTATGGGACGGCAATTTTTTTTTATTTTTTCTCTGTAATCTGACAAAAGCCCAACCAAAAGAACAAGCGACAAACCCGCAAACAACAATAAATATGTCAGCTCGAACTATGACCTAAACAAATCCGGAACAAGGGTCGAATGTAACACACGATTCGTCGAATATACCGGAACTTAAGCACAACAGACCGCTTGGGTCCGGTAATTGGAAGTTTGGAACTGATTCCGAGGATTTCGTTATACTGGATATGTCTTCAAAAAAGTTCGAAGTACCTACGTAGGCTGATGGTTACAAAGGTCAGGACTTTTAACGGCTGTTCTATCTCCTATACCGACTGAAAGATCATGCAAGTTTTGTACTGTTCGCATAGCTATGCAGTGTGGGAATCCCGGCATGCAATATAAGAATGCCATTAGGGATTAGGCTGATAAAACATACAAGCTGGAGTGGTCTAGCCTTACAGGTCTACAGTACTCCAAGAAATTTATCAGCAATGCGACAACTCGTGTCTCATAGTTCATACTGAACAACACAGGAGCAAGGCTCGTGCCATCGTCGGAGCCCTCACTGGGCACTACGCCACAGGCACGATGAGGCACAAGATGAAACTCACCCTGGATCCCAGCTGCCGAGCGTGCGCCAAACGCGGCTTGTATGTGTGGTTGCCAATACGTACGAAGATATCTAAGGCAGCCAAGGCAGCACCAGACGGGGCTACACGGAGATGGGGCTACGCGGAGATGAGTGAGTGATCACCTTTGCAGTGATTTCTCACTGCATCGAATTCTCTCTGCAGTGATTATCTCTGCGGTGAGTCTCTCTGCAGTGACTTTTTCTCTTCATAGCAAAAATTGTACAGTCGGTCGGAATATTATTCTTATATCGTCAGTGTGTATGTGCTACGAAGCGTACGCCGCGTTTGGTATCATTATATGAAGATAGATTACTGTCTTATACTGTGCCTATGGCCTATGTCCAGCAGTGGACTGGACATCTTTCAGCTGATATGACGATTATACGCTAAGTAATTAACAAACCTATGGAGGTGCTACTTGGGAATGTTCCTCCATTGAAAAGGGAAGTACTTCCGCCAGGCTAGGTGTGATGCCTGGGGACCGGCCGTGGTCCAACAGTTCTTAGTTGGACCTTGTATATGTATCGAATCTCTGTGATTATTTCTCTTGCGCGATTCATGTCTCGCATTCGATTGTGAACCTTATGTGTAGTAGGTTACGAGTTACGTATTTAGAATGAACGTTGTCTTTGTATGGAGCATATTTCTGAGAGCGACGGTATCGCCATCTGTTGGCATCTTTGCTATAACTTGCGGGTGCTGGACATCTGTGTAGTAGTTCCCTACAAACCAAATGATATCACTTCCAGCCTCCACTACGTCAACTTACACAATATTTTCCCGTACGTAAAACCATGGGAATGTTTAATTCGGGACGTCTACTTGATGCAAAGTCCAGAACAAAGGTTCTGGTTTAAGGGATTAAGATAGGGTCCGGCTTACCAAGGTAGTATTTACATACATTACACTTCTTTATGTTCGAATGGGTAATCTGTGACGTCGTGTGTGTTAAGGATTTCTGCTCTTACCCAATTAGGGCGGAACAAAAATTAAGAGGATAGGCGGGTACCGTTTTTTCCATACAAACGTATTCCCCTATTTCCTCCCTGGGTAATGACACTAAAGCAAACAAATGTATACCATACAAACTATGTTACCTCTGCTATGTCCCAATGTTTTTTGTTTTGGCATTAATTAATTACAGTAAGAACTAGGGACCTTCGAAAATGACCTATTTTACCGCCCGTTTTTCGACATCCAAAGAATAAAATATAAACGAAAAAAGCAAAACATACGTAGACATAGCCAAAGTCATTCTCATATTATTCTTGAAAGAATTATTAAAATTGGTTTAGTTTTGGCGGAGGAAACAGAGGAATACGAAATGCTGATTTCGTCGATTTTTTGTATACAAAATCGGTCAGAACTGCAGTTGTCTCTTTCGCACTCTAGTCGGCGGGATGGGGCGGATCAAACAAAATACGTATACAGGGTGTACAATAAAATGGGACAGCTACTTAAAGAGGTGCTTCAGACCATCAAACTGAACAACTTTCTCTATGGGACCAATATCGAAATCGCGAAAAAAAATTCCGCTCTCCCATACAAAACTGCAAACATAACTCGACTGAAATGTATGGGACAGCAGATTTTTTTTTTGCGATTTCGATATTGGTCCCATAGAGAAAGTTGTTCAGTTTGATGGTCTGAAGCACCCCTTTAAGTAGCTGTCCTATTTTAATTTACACCCTGTATAGTCGGAAAAGTGACGTATTCTCCAAATTACCATTTCAGCCCGCCTATCCTCTTAACGTCGATGTTTGCCGTATGGTTCCGGGTTAAGATATACAAACGGATTTCTTTATGTGGGTTTCGGATGAGGCAACTAAGGGATAAGGTTGTTGATGCAGTGTGCTGTAGGCGAAGGACTAGACAATACCTAACTACCTAAAACCATTTCACATGTCATCCTTTCCTGACGCTTTCAATGAGTATGTTTATATCCATGACACTGTACAACCGTTAAAAGTTGCTGACCACCCCGAAAGGTATTGTGATCGTGAGTTTATGTATTTATTGTATTGCTTTTGTCCGCTTCTTCGATTTCGAAAAATCCTTACTTAGCTACGTTACTTAGTGAACCCCTATTTTTATAGTCTGTGAAAATGGAATTCCTTTCATGTTTCTACCTTTAGGCTGTGCGTTGTCTTGTCTGTCTGTCAGTCACGGAACTGTTTTTTATAAGTATACCCTAAGTATACCTAGCAAATGCTTCAACCAGCTTCAATGATTCTATCATGTGCCAGATAAGCTCTTTTTATTTCGAAATCTTATAACTAACGATAGATCCCTACCTATCATCATTTAATTTCGTTCAGTAAGTATCCATTCGGTGCCTACGTTTTGCGTTCATTTTGTTAACAATTATTTTGTCAACTTTCTTTATCAAAGTCCTAAGTAACTTTTAAGAAGTTTTAATCATTAGCCCTCGATTCATTTCCACATCGACCCCCGCAACTTATAATGAGGGTAACAAATAATTTCTCTACAGTGAAAGGGATCAATAATTTCATGTTCTTGTTCGATTACTTACAACTTTTCTTGTTAGGGGTAACCTTAATTTGAGATTATGGTTTAGGAAAGGTTTAGGACGAGAAATAAGATAAGATAAGGTCTACGATTGGGTATCCTTATCAACAAACTAGATAATTGACAATAAGTTACAGATACAGTACAATTGTGTGTGTGTGTGTGTGTGGGTGGGGGTCCGCATTTGTCCAGTTTTTTTGGACATTGTCGGTCATGTTATCCAATATTCCGAGCGTGCTCCATACAAACGAAGTCTAGTGATATTTTCAATACTTAAAGTCAATGAAATTTTTCCAAAAACAATCAAGAAACTAATCTCTATGTTTGTATGAAGTCAGAGTGTCGTTAAAATGTATAGTTTTAAAAGCCAGAGTTTCGTTAAAATGTATAGTTTTAAAGTTACAGTGCCTCAAAGATTTCCATACAAATCTAACGAAAATCTGATTTCATACAAACACAGAGATATTAGTTTCTAGATTGTTTATGAAAAGTTTCTTTGTGTCTTTGACTTTAATTGTAAGTATACCTACCCATTGGCTATGTGCACAACACTAGCGCCACCTAGCGCAACTCGTACCCGTGAATTATTCGCACTTAAAATGTTAGGATAAAGTTTGTTATTTTATATTAAAATAAAGTAGAAACTAAATAAATGAGCAATATTGTCGATATTAAAAATATTATAATACCTAACTGGCTGAAATTCCCATTCTTTGTTACGAAATTCTCATACAAACTTTCACCCCCGTTTTCACACCTTTGGGGGTTGAATTGCGAAAAATATTTTTTTTGTGAACAATTAGATGGCAATAAAAACATCCCTGCCAAATTTTAAGTACTTATTAGTATTTGCTGGTTTAGATATTTGAGAATTGAATGAGTGCAGATTTGCATAGATTCAAGCAAATCTGACACAGCTTCGCCGTCAGTAGTACAAATTTCTGCCACAGCGTGCGCTGCGATCGACTTGACAGTTCCCAACACCCACTTCGCACATAGCCAATTGAAAATATCTTCAGACTGTTTCGTTTGTATGCAACGCGCATAAAGCGCTTTCGGAATTCGTCGAAACAGTTAAATATAATTGCCGTATTTGTATTGTATTGAACTCAACAGCCAATTACTCTCCGATACAACTATATAGTACCAATAACAAACAAGAAAATAAAGTGAGACAACACATGAGTGAACAAAACTGTGGAAACTAGACGAGTACTTCCAACTTTACGAAGTCGACGAACTAAATTACAGAGCCATAGCCGTGCCTAGTCGAGTGGATTTCCAACATGGCGCACTTACGATATAAAATATCGTAAGAACATTCGACTCTATTTTATAAAGTCAATAATAAAATCGGTCAAGTGCGAGTCGTGCTACTCGCGCACCGAGGGTTCCGTACCACACCACCACAGAACACAACATTATTAACTAAAAAAACTTTTTTTTTCCGGGACCTTTAGCGCAAGACCGACTCACACTTGGCCGGTTTTTAGTATTTGTTGTTATTCTGTAGAGTTTTCTCTATAATCACACTAAGTTTGACGCTTGTATGTATTACCGTTTTTACGAAAGAGCGTGAAGAAAAAACGTTGATTAAAACTAGTTTCTTGTTGAAAACCCCCCTTAATTTTTAACTTTTTGATGTTTTTATTATTTCTTAACAAATCCGCCGTAATAACGCATAATCTGAGAAAATTTCAACTATCTAGCTATTACGCTTCAAAAGTTACAGCCCTAAATAGGTAGGACAGACGGACGGACGGACAGACGGACAGACGGACAGACGGACAGACGGACAGACGGACAGACGGACAGACGGACAGACGGACAGACGGACAGACGGACAGACGGACAGACGGACAGACGGACAGACGGACAGACGGACAGACGGACAGACGGACAGACGGACAGACGGACAGACGGACAGACGGACAGACGGACAGACGGACAGACGGACAGACGGACAGACGGACAGACGGACAGACGGACAGACGGACAGACGGACAGACGGACAGACGGACAGACGGACAGACGGACAGACGGACAGACGGACAGACGGACAGACGGACAGACGGACAGACGGACAGACGGACAGACGGACAGACGGACAGACGGACAGACGGACAGACGGACAGACGGACAGACGGACAGACGGACAGACGGACAGACGGACAGACGGACAGACGGACAGACGGACAGACGGACAGACGGACAGACGGACAGACGGACAGACGGACAGACGGACAGACGGACAGACGGACAGACGGACAGACGGACAGACGGACAGACGGACAGACGGACAGACGGACAGACGGACGGACGGACGACGGACGGACGGACAACGTAGGCTTAGTAGTAGGGTCCCGATTTCACCCTTTGGGTACGGAACCCTAAAAAAAGGGTAAAATGTTGCTTTACTTCAAAGGGTGACTTGTACCCATGATACTGAACAAGTTTTCCTAAGAAACCTTATAGGAAATTAGCAATTTATTTTTCGACTTTTCATAGAAACGTTCGATCAGCTGATTGCGTTTAAATGGAAAGTAAAAAAAAATTTATGGACGAGCAGATTTTTTTTTGCGATTTCGATGTTGGTGCCATGCAGAAAGTTTTTCAGTTTGATGGTCTGATCATCCTCTTAAAAAAGTGTCCGCATATTAAGAACCCTATACAGGATGAAATTGATATCATTAGCATCCTTATAAACTAAGAGTCTTCCCATTAAACTGAACAACTTTTGCTTTATGGGTGCAAACCGATCGGAGCAACAAACAAATTTCATCATCATATCAACCAATGAACGTCCACATACAGGACATAGGCCTCCCCCAAGGATCGCTACAACGACCGGTCCTGCGCTGCCCTGTTCCCGCCGCCATCACCAGGTCATCGGTCCACCGTGTTGGGGGCCTACCCACGCTGCGCTTTCCGGTACACGGTCGCCACTCGTGAACTCTTCGGCCCCATCGGCCATCGGTTCTGCGAGCAAAGTGCCCCGCCCTCTGCCAGTTTAGTTTATCAATTCTTTGGGCTATCGTCAGCAACTCTGGTTCTTCTGCGGACCTCTTTATTTCTAATTCGATCTCGCAGAGAAACTCCGAGCATAGCCCTCTCCATTGCCTTTTGGGTGACTTTCAGTCTTTTTATGAGGCCTTGAGATAGCGACCACGACCACAAAATACAATATTTGATCTGAAACCACCTAAAACCTAGGACTTAAAGTCATTGGTAAGAGTCTTTTTACGGTTCTGTAAATCTTTATTGTGACGAGGGTGCCACTGAACGGTAAAAGGACTCTTAAGAACACTAATAAAAATAAGCGAATCTAATTTAAATTCGTGTGCTGTTTAATTGAGATTTTTGACTCACTGACATCTTTTTTTTATATAAAACCTATGGTCACATAAACTGTAAACTCAATAATTAGTCACAGAAGGGACATAAAACATTTAAGAGTAAGTTTACGACGGCATTTGGCGACAATTCGAGAAGCCGCGCGAAGCGAACCGTAATGTCGGACGGCAAATTGCCGTAACTAATTGTTCTAACTGCTGCACGCCGGAGATTGGGCTTGCTTCTATTTCTGTGTTAAATTTCTAGGAAGCTGTTGGTAATATTGTTAAAATTATATTATGTAAGGTAACTTTACCTGCCTGAGTTAAGACCGAGATGAGACTGGAGCACAAAATGACTACGTGTACACACGGCGACACATCAGGTTACGCACCCTATATACCCATAACTACACTACGTACAAAACACAAAATAGTGCGGTAGAGAGCCTGCATAGACGCGTGCTGTGAGACGAAACAACAATAACATACCGCACCCTCTCGCACAATTCGCAGCGTTCAACTTCTAATAGTTCAAAGTCCAAACAGGGTAACCTGACCTGTCGCCGTGTGTACACAGAATTATTAATTTCGTTTGCAAAAGTGTAAAGCAAAAACATAAACTGCGTACTGCGCCATCGGTACATCCTCCATCTGTTCTGCAAGCAATGATTCCCGTCCATTAAGACATCGATTCGATGTTTTGTTAGTTCTTTAGCGAGCAACCATGTCAGTTTTTCTACTGTTCACATATCTACAGTGCATACTACAATAATCATACATGCAGCCTTGCAGCTGATCGTTACTTTTTACTGACCTTTAAACATCTGTAACTCCTAAACCGACTGGAGTTATGCAGGCAGACCTGGTCCATCCCCATCACACAGATGCTCTACATCCTATGAACACTGAATCAGCCTTGCAGCTGATGATTAGCAAAAGTACGCTTATCTCTTATACTAGTTATGCTGTGGTAATATGGACAACGATGTTTGAAAGGTTTAGATTAGATGCCGCCCCTTACGAAACCCATCTGGTTTGATGCCAGTCTAAGACCTGATCAGGCCTGACTACTCCGCACTGTGGGTATAAAAATGTACCTACGCGGTCGGTAACTTATTATTAATCTGTGGCCCTGGCTCCGAGCTTGGATGTTCTTACGCTCGTTCCGAATCTTGCGTTGCTGACATACCTTAACATAGGAGACCTCTTGCCTTTAGGCACAGTATAAGAAAGAGTATCTATTACTACATACTACACAGTACGGACCATTGAGAAATTACGCGCTTCCCTAGGGTACGGACACTAACTGCCTCCCACTAATTTTTTTCCTCACCCCCTTTATTGCTCTCTGATTACCTACCTCGACAGTTACCAATATTAAGCAAATGTGTATTCCTTTATCGTTTGCACCTGTGGTTTGCACTCACTCAGTATCGCACATGCTTACCTCCTTTTTCCATTTGTCTGAATGACAGCCAAGGTGTGCTTTAGGTATACTCTCTTTGATTCATGCACAGATAGTCAATGTGTTCGTTACGTACTAGGGCTTGCATTTATTATTGGTATGTTTTTACACGCTGGAGCGAGCGTTCTTAGATAGTGATCCTTCTGTCGTACTCTTAATATATTCCTTGGCCCTAAGAGTGAAACAAACCTAGTAGGTACCTAGGTACTTATCCATTCTTTTCCTTAATTTCCATATTTTCCGGACTCCATCTTAATCTTTCCATAAATTCTCCTGGTCTGTTCAGAAACGAAGCTAAACCAGAATTAAAGTACTTAATAGACCATTGAAATTATAAAAGAGAGCCAAATAGTAGAGTTTTTCCATAAAATTTAAGTGAGAAAAGCTGAGCTCGGTGGCTATAAAATTTTATGCAGATATTAAAATCGAGATATGAAACAATATTGCTTGACTATTACCACTTGTTTAAGAATGATGAAATAGTACATTACTGCAGCGGCCAGCAACAGAGGCATTGATGGACGAACGTGGAAATGTGGGCCGAGGCGAAGCCGAGGCACACATACGTAAGTCCATCAATGCCTAGTTGTGGCCAAGGCTTGTATAGTACTTTTCTCAAATAATGCGCGGAAATTAAAACAGTAAATTTTCTCAAATAATTCGCAGAAATTAAAACTCTTTTCAAAATCAATGACGAACAACGAACAACAATTTGTTTTTTTTTTCAATAAACAGCTTTCTATTTGCAAGCCAGTTCGAAATTTAAATAAAACCTTTGATGAGTTACCTCCTTGCTCGCCATGTTTCGGAGAAAAAGATCGTTCCATTATAAAATTACACGACAGATATGAGTTTACTATGTAATTTATTTGGTCGCTAAACAAGACAGATATGGATTTTCATACAAACATTGCCGGCCGCTGCGCGCATGTATTTGGCCAGTACAGCAATTTCGATTTATCTCGAAGAAGGTTGTCAAAATAATGCTCACATTTCCAAGCATGTTTGAGAAAAAGAAGTTTAAGTATTAATAATTTTTTCGTAGACAGAGAAAGCTATAGACAAAGTGACTGCAAAGTGATAGCTTCCATCGCATTCACACAAGAAAAAGAACAACTTATGCCCACGTCCTGAAAAAAAACGAGACAACACGATTAGATCTTTTGTTTCGCGTCGCGTGCCGGTTTTTTCAAGGTCAGCATTTTAGTGTTCTAAACAAATTTGACAGGTACTTCATTGCTCTTCTGTTTTTCATAATAAAATTAAAGTTTAATACTAATAGTGATTGCGGTTAAGAAGCTATAACCATTGGGAATTGTAAAAGACGAATTCCTATAAAGAATTTACACGAAATAATGGTTCGGTGTAGCGTATTAGGGTGTAAAAGTGACAGTGAAATGAAGCTTCCCAATTTGTCTTTCCACTCGTAAGTACGATACATTTGATCAAGTATTAGCTTTAGTTATGATTATATAATTTAACTGCAATACGTAATAACATGGAAAATTTAACTTTGCGCCTCAAATAAGCATAAAAAGTCGATTATTTACCTTTACATAACCTAAAAATAATTCGGCTTAGTGTTGCCATCTTTTGGTACTAAATTTCCCCAAAACTCACAAGTAATTTTTTAAAATAAAGTTATTGAATACTATTTACGTACTGTTCTTACAGTTTACTCTATTTGTTACAGATTTCCCGTAAACGATGATTTACGAATGCGTCGGATTGAGGCTACGGGGCGACCAAATTGGACTCCAAATAAGTCTTCATGAATTTGTAGTAAACATTGTGCGGCAAACGTTATATTTAAAAAGAGGAAAGTGACTGTTCTACTTCCTAATGCTGTTCCAATGCTGGTAATTATTGTTTTATTTATGTACTCACCTATTCAACTTGTAGTAATTAATAATGGTTTAATGACCGCCCTTTGTATCCTTCTCATTCCTGTTTTAAATTGTATTTGTATTTTCTTAGTTTGCAAATAAAGAATATTTATCTTATCTTATCTTTAAACTAAAGCAACTAAAAGAGTACCTAGTTTTAAAATCCCTTTTAAATGACTACTACCTACTACCATCTACTACTAATTCGTAAACTTTGCTTTTCAGGAAACAGAAATGCTTATTCCTTCCTTCCTTCTACAAGTTCGGTTGAAGAACCTATGGACATAACAGTAATCTAACACAATCTAGTTCAGATGCTGATTTTGTAAGTATACTTATAATTATCTTTAAAAAATACTATTTGCCATATCTTCTATTCTATTCTGCTGTTACCCTAATGTTGTTTTTATTATTTTAGATCAAAGGACCAGATTCCCCAATGACTGCAGATGTAGATAAATTATTGCCTGGAACTAGTTTTAAAATTGGCGAATGGTACATAAACAGTAAGTTCAGATTTAACTCTGAGATCACTATTGCTATACCCATCAGAGTATTTTCCTATTAAAAAGCAGTTCGGTACGCCGGTATGCCTTGTAGGACATGCATATGAATACATATTATATACATCACATGCTAAGAAATATAAAATAAATATTACGTTACTTTTGTACTTTTTGTTTGATTATTTTGTTCTCAACAAAAACCTCTTTTATTTTGTCTAGTCGGACAAAACAACATATTTTTGACAATCCTGGACGAATCACTAAGTTAGTATTAAAATCTCTAGAAGCCTATCTTCGCCTGCTATCTTGAACTCTGAAAAATTATGATAGTTTCAAATGTAGATCAAGGTCTTTATTGATAATTCATAAATTTTATATTGTGCAGTAATTTTTAACAAATTTCACCCGCCACTTTGGCCGCACAAAATATATACCGACCAGATTTTAAATCACATCAAAAGCTATCAAATAAAGGTTCATCAAAATCGGTTCAGTAGTTTTTGCGTGATGCTAGTACAAACAAACAAATATTTTTTTTTTGTAAGTATCTTCAATCCATAGACACAGTTCTGTTAGTGTTTTATAATAGTTAAGATGTTATATATCACTTTCATCACGTTAGCTCAAACTCTTGAATAAACACGTAAAAGAACGCACGTTTTGTGCAATCTTTTGGTGGTGTCCCCCTCCCCCCCCCCCCTCTCCTTGTCCTCATCCTATTACTCGGGAGTTGGTAAAATATTTTAATAACTCATCTTTGGTAGCTGTATGTCTACGCTTATCAATTAACCATTTACCTTTAGTTTATACAGTCATCTCATCTATCTTCTAGTAAGATAATCGTATAAGCGTGTGGTAAGACTGAAAATGAGTATTAAATATCTAAATTGGTGAAGATGTACTTTGAATCCTTAAATCGCTTAAAATCGGGTAATTATGTTAATATGGTAACACTGCTCCTTGATATCGCTCTATCTCATGTGGCCACGGCAACCAGGAGTCTATAGTATTCTCTGTCTACGAATTTTTTATATAAAAAATTGATTATTCCCCCTCTCTTTTTAATTCGCAGACGCCATCTTGAAATAATGTCACTTTCACAGTTTTTACGACTCGCACGAAAAACACAACCCTCCTTCTGGTGCAGTCGGATAAAAACGATCGCTGTTAAAATAACAAAAAATTAAAACCGCCTTCATAAAAACTAAAAAGTTAAAAAATAATATTGCAGCCGATGACTTTTTCGTTCGCATCATAAGAACATTAATATGTTTTATCGAAGTCGCTGTCAAGCCGATTCGCGACAGGGCTTGCATTAGTTTTTTGGCTTGGCTTGACACCGACTTCTATAAAACAAATTAAATGTTCTTATGATGCGAACGAAAAAGTCATCGGCTGCAATATTATTTTTTAACTTTTTAGTTTTTATGAAGGCGGTTTTAATTTTTTGTAAAAATTTTATTTATTTCACAATTTTCAGTGGTGAATTCATTAGTTCGATTTAACAGTAGTGCTTCAAATTAACAAACGCACTAGTCGGCACTACGATTTTCGAAGGTTTCCCTCGATTCCTCTGGGATCCATCATCAGATCCTGGTTTCCTTATCATGGGACCACCCTTGGGATATCTCCTTTCCAACAAAAAAAGAATCATCAAAATCGGTTCATAAACGACGAAGTTATCCGCGAACACACATTAAAAAAATAAATATACGGTCGAACTGAGAACCTACTCCTTTTTTTGAAGTCGGTTAAAAAAAAAGGAAATCAACCTGTTTTATTCTATTGCTGGACAAAGGCTCAAACTATGCAAATTATTTTGAGGGGACATTTTTATCTTTGGCTGGCAAATAAATATTACTTACATTACTATTACTATTTTCGTCTACCTGCACTGTAATTTTTATTTTATTTTATTTATTTATTCACAATATAAGTTTGCAGCGCGAGCATCTGCCAATACACTACGATGATACTCTCATGATTTGAAGAGAATCTCCACACAGTGCGACTTAGTGGAGCTAAGTTAGTTAGTTTTGAATTTTGATGCTGCTGTTTCGCTGAGCGCAGCGAAGACCAATCACTAATCTAAGTCCCTGTCATTGCCCACTATTACACAGTCAATTCAAATCAATCCAATTCAAATAGTCCAATCCCAAGGTACGCAGAACCAAGGAATATTTAAGAGTACAAGCAGAACTCTATCTTTAGGTTAATTAATGCTAAACGTAAAAAAATCAAAATAAAACCGGTCAAGTGCGAGTCGGGCTATTCGCACACCGAGGGTTCCGTACCACACCATCACAGAACACAACATTATTAACTTAGAAAAAATCATTTTTTTACCCGGACCCTTAGCGCGAGAGTGACTCACACTTGGCCGGATTTTAGTATTTGTTGTTATTCTACAAAGTTTGCTCTATAATCACACTAAGTTTGACGCTTATATACATTACCGTTTTTACGATAGAGCGTGAAGAAAAAACGTTGATAAAAACTTGTTTTTTGTTGAGAACCCCCCTTAATTTTTAACTTTTTGCCATTATTATTATTTGTTAACAAATCCGCCGTAATAACGCATAATCTGAGAAAATTTCAACTATCTAGCTATTACGGTTCAAAAGTTACAGCCCTATTATCTATTATTATTATTATTGTGGTTTTGGGCCTTGACAGGCTTGCTAAGCCTGTGCCACGTAGACCATCGCTGGTCCTTTGTGATCGCCCTTTTTATAGTTCCTTACCAATCCCCACTGCGGCCAGAAATCGCAGTAGATTCTTGATCGGGATAGTTTGTATCTCATCTGGTGTCAGCACCTGCCTACCCAGATGAGTGCTGCGTTTGTACATCAGGGGACCACAATCACATAGGAGGTGCAGAGGAGTTTCCATCTCCTCCTTGCAAAATCTGCAGCCGGTCGTGTCACTTAAATTCAGTGTGTGCATGTGCTTATTTAATTTGCAGTGGCCTGTGAGTGACCTTGCTATTGTACAAATTTGGTCCTTGCAGAGGGCAAGGAGACCGTTCGCAAGTTTGCGATTGTAGCCTTTGATAAGTGCTTTTGAGTGGCCCATGCCTGGGGTGTTACACCAAAGCTTTATTGCCTCACCAAAGCTGGCCTTATTCAAAGAATCTCGCGTTAGACTATTGGGGATTCCGAGAAAGGGTTCGGGGCCTATGAAGTGGTTTTCAGTGCCTCTTCTAGCCAACTCGTCCGCCCTCTCGTTCCCTTCGATGTCTGAGTGTCCTGGCACCCATTGTAGCACAAGTTGATTGTTATTGCCTAAGGCATTCAGTTGTGATACGCAGTCCTGTACTAGCTTAGACCTTATGATCGGAGAGTCTATGGCTAGCAAGGCTGCTTGGCTATCAGAGTTGATTGTGATATATTGGTTGACGTAGCGCTTGCTTAAGTTAATTTCAGCGCAGGCTGTGATGGCGTAGACCTCCGCCTGGAATATGGAGGCGTAATTTCCAAGATTTTGGGTCTGTTGTAGTCTTGGGTTTTCGCCGTATATTCCGCTGCCAACGTCATTGCCTTTCTTGGATCCGTCTGTGAACCAGGTTAGGCAGTTGTCTTTGATGGATGTTTGGCCCTCAAGCCAGTCATCCCTCGAAGGAAATGTAACAGTATAGTTCTTGGTGAAGTTGTATACTGGCGTCATGGTGTCTGTGGTCATCTTTAGCACTGGGAGGCACGTGGCATCCTCCTGCAGGCTAATCAAACACCTCGACTGCCAGTTACGGTTCTTGTTTGGGTTAACTCTGAGTATGCAAGCCTTCGCTTCCCTTTGCGCAAAAATGTGCAGCGGTTGGAGGTTGAGTAATGCATTCAGAGCTAGCCCGGGGCTGGTGGACATAGCGCCTGTTATGATTAGGCACGCAGTCCTTTGAAGGCTATTGAGTTTGTCTATTGTGGTTTTTTGGAGGGTCTTTTTGTACCAGATAGCTGCAGCGTAGCATACGATTGGCCTAACTATGGCGGTAAAAAGCCAGAGGGCTATTTTAGGGGTTATTCAGCCCTAAATAGGTAGGACAGACGGACGGACGGACGGACAGACGGACAGACGGACAGACACGGACGGACAACGTAGGCTTAGTAATAGGGTCCCGTTTTCACCCATTAGGTACGGAACCCTAAAAATTCAAAACTACCTAACGGAAGCGAGAATCAAGTGAGTTCGTAAAACGTGTAGTACGGTAGTAGTGACTATAAGTAAGCATTTTAAAATTAAGTTAATCGATCTGAATACCGGGACATAGGTAAAAGATAGTTTTCAACGGAAAAAAAAATGCTTTATTAAGACTCCACTCTCAATTTCCCAATGTTTTGTGAGACAGTGCTCTCACTCGCAACTCCCACCGACGACGACGACACTCGATTATTCAACAGTTACTACCGTAACAGATACAGCAGTACCAGATTTACAGGGTGTAACAAAACACCCTAGTAACACTTAAGGGGGTGCTTCAGACCATCAAACTGACCAACTTTCACTATGGCGCCAACATCGAGAAAAAATAAAAAAATCTGCTGTCCCATACATTTTAGCCGAGTTGGTACTGCACTTTTGTATGGGATAACTGTTTTTTTTTTTCTCGATGTTGGGTCCATAGTGAAAGTTGTTCAGTTTGATGGTCTGAAGCACCCCCTTAAGTATTACTAGGGTGTTTTGTTACACCCTGTATAAGTTCCCCCGATGTACACACGGTGACACATCAAGTTACCCAAAACCAAAATAAGCTGGCCGCGCGACGTTATACATTACTATGCCGACGCGCGGCCAGCTTATTTTGGTTTTGGGTAGCTTGATGTGTCGCCGTGTGTACCTGCGCATTTGACAAATTATAATAGCGCGTGAAATTACATTGACCAATCAGGATGTGCCACCTTCAACGCCTTGCAACGATTGGCTATTCGTAAATTAAATTCGAGAAATTTCTGTCCCCACCTCTATTTCAAAAAATATAGCCGTATAAGATCTGAAAAAAAAATCATGAACACCAGAAATAACGTGCAGATGGCGGGAAAATTATCAAGGTGGCACTAACTTGGATAGTTTTTTTTCAATACCCAAAAAACTATCACCAGTAAGACCAGTGTAAAATGATCTTCAGTTACTATGAGACCACATACTAAGTAAGTGTCAATTTATAGTGGTTGTCACCAATGACACATGTTAAACAACTGGTAGTACGGAACACTAATTGCCCGAGTCGTACTTGGCGGTTTTTTTTACTTTAATTCTTATTTGTTTATTCGAATTTTGTATTTTCTCTGTAATTAAGAATGGCTTTTTTCTGAACGGAGTGATCCTATGCTTAATTTATAAGGGAAAGGGGATGATTCCTAATTGCTTTTGCTTTCTAAAATATTTATTTACTTCATTGTGGATTAGAGAGGTTGTTTTTTAAATATTTTAATGGAATCATTCGTATTGTAAAAACGATAAGAAAAGAATTGTCAAAATGATCCCAACCATTTTTATATAGGACGAGCTTTTACCCGTGACTTCGTCCTCATAAATTATATACCAGATTTTAAGTCAGATGATAAGCTATCAAACAAAAAAGTTTCATCAAAATTGGTTCAGTAGTTTTTGCGTGATACTCGAACAAACAAACACCCAAACAAACAAACAAACAGACTGACAAAAAATCCAAAAATTTGTGCTCAGGGACAGGTAAAAACCATGTCGTAATTTTTTTTTGTAAATATCTTCAATGTACAGACACATTAGAATAGGTATAGAAGCAAGGAATATAGGCGGGAGTAATTCTTATTCGTAGCGGGAGTATAGAAGTCAAGTAGGACGAATCACTGTATATTGTCCAATCGCACACACACACACCCCCACACACACACACACACACACACACACTTAGACTATGTAATACACTACGGCCCATAGACATTATTATACTACCTACCGTAGTAGACCAAGTAAGTGTGTGAATGAGATTCCAAACATAATGAAAAAAGCTACGAGTGCGAAAGAGATTATAATATAATTGCCATAAAACCATTTTGAAGCAATCTGGTCTCCGTCGGTATCCTGTCAACAAATTATCTCTCGTTATTTTATTGATTTTCTTTAAATTCATTTTGTGTTTTATAAGACGAATATAAAAAAAACATTGTAGTTCTGTAATGGGATGCAGTGTAAATTCCACCAACAACCCAAATAAAGAGACGTTTCAAAGGTAAATAGGATTAGTACAGTACTCAAAGACATATATATTACTAGCGTATATAAATCTATGACAGTAGGGGGAAACCGGGATGCATGAACAGGAGGGATAGATGAGCCACCTCAATTTTCCGATTGAAAATTTCGTGCTATCGATTCGGTTCATGGGTCATTGCATAACCGCGAACCACATCTACCACCACAAGCGCCATCTAGGCTGCCGGCAGAGTAGTTTGACTTCGAGTTGAGTTTATGTGTTTTTCATAGTAAAAAGTTAAAAAAACATCTTTGTTGTATTTGTTCGTTACTGCGTTATATTGAAAGGTACGTATTATATTTATGTATTGTTATATTGTCAAACTAGTGTAGGTTGTTGAATGCAAAGCCTATTTAACCTGTGATTAAGAGTTTTTCGGAAATCTAAACAGAAGTAGGAACGGGTCGATAAGGGATGGTTGAGCCACCCTGCAGAGGGATGGATGACCATAGTCAATAATAATATTTTTCCTCGATTTTATTTATCTCGTGACTTCAAATGCCGTTCCAATCCAAAACTAAGGAGAATATTGGCTTCAGCCCCAAAAAAGGAAATCAAGAAGCAGAAATTTGTAAATTCGGACTTCCGAAGCTTCTAAGGCCACACCCCAGCTTTTTGTTTTTTTGCCATTTTTTATTTTAAACTTTAGTTTCTTTTATAAAAGTTTGCTTTAGTGTACTCGTTTTAATTAAGAATAACGTTAATTATGCTAAATTTGACATTAAAATGTTTTTTAAGCAGTAATTTTCTTCATGCTAATGAAGAAAACCATAGCCAAAGTGTGCAATGTTGACATGCCGTTATTTTTTATTCCATTTTCAATCTTAACAACTTTAGATTTATCCCATACAATTAATATGACATTTTATTATGATTACAATGAATTTTGAACGCTATTTTGTATTATTTCTTTAATTATAAGGGTATGTTCAACCATCCCACCCATTGGGGATGGTTGAGCCAAATCTCATTTTTTGTAAAAAATTGTCTAGCTCAATAAACTTTATACTCACAAACATCTTAGTACATTTAGTTTGTAGCCAAATAACTGTGCTATCTAATGCTACTAAGGTGACAACTCTACGTCTTTGCAATAAAAAGTGGTGTGCGTTTAAGCAAAAGGTGGTTCAACCATCCCGCACTCCCCCTACTACTTTCACAACACTTTTTCTCATATATTTTATTCTTAAAATTATTTCGTAATACATTCATTATATGCAGTAAACGTCCTATTTTCTAAATAATAATGTCATTTCAAATAATTATGTGTAAGATAAAAAAATATTGTGTACGTGAAAAAGAAACCGTTTCGCATAGAGATTGCCCAAAATCTAATCGATATGTCGATAGTTTTGAAATTTATTTTTCTAATCTATCACCTAGCTCCCTACGTTCATGTCACGTGAGATTTTCTGTTATTTTTTTTAACTAATTGAAAGGCGGATTTAGCCCGGCCAAATATTGCCAGAAAATCTCTGTCAGAAAAATTCTTACACGCCGATTTTGACGGAATGGTTCGTTATACTAATGCGACATTATAATATTACTATTTAGCATGTCCATAACCCATGATACATACTGACAGATTGACAGATTTATCAAAAATCATTATTCCTCTCTTTCGACACATTAAAATGTATAATAATTTAGCAATATTTTGTTACAATGCACAGTGTAATATCGGACCCTAAAATCGAACGTGGCCCATTTTTTGCCAGAAATAGATAGTTAAAAAATACAATTTGAATAAAATAGTGAGACTTCCGATTCCCTATTAGAAATCCAAATTTAATAAAAGCGAACTAAAGTCCTTTAAGAAATATTCCTGATTTCCGGATATTTTCCGAGGAATTAAAAGTGACAACTCTAACCCAAACTTTAAATCTATCATATTATCTTAGAGAGTCCACGTAATTGGTTGATAGTTTTTTTTACCCGATATCAGACTCATCTTTTGACTTCAGTGAAAAAAATAAAGAAGAAAAATATTAAATAATTAATATTTAAATTTCTACAACCTGCACGAGTCTCAAACTATTCTTAGAACACGTGTAAATTAAAGGTCTTTCGACATATACATGTCGAAAGACCAAACCAATGCAGCAAAGTAGTAACAGGTTTAGATTTCATTTTCATTTATTCATTCAATAACAATATAAATTGTGTTTGAAATATTTTACATCTAAAACTTATATCTAAAAATTCAATCAGAACAATTATATAAAATTACATACTTTAATTTTCTGATATCCGGCATAAAAAGTAGGCGATTTTCAGATTTTTTTTGTCTGTTAAACTATAAATTGCAGACAATCGGGAGTTTCAATCTTGTATTCAAAATGTTATTAAATATATTTCTGGCAAAAAATGGACCACGTCTGATTTTAGGGTCCGATATTACACTGCGCACTTGTGCACTGTGCGACCGGGCCAAAATAATGCTTAATATTATAACTTCCAGATTTCCTGCAAATGCAATAACGATACAAAAAATGGGTAGGTACGAATGTCAAATAAAATACGCTAGGAGCCTAAAAAAATTATATGGCATGCAGTCGACATTTCAAAGAAAACTGCCCCCTTACCCGCACTTTCGATCTTCACTATATCGCCACTGTTTCGGTCCGCACTTCATTGTAATAGAGTTGAAATTGGAACGAAAACATTCACGCAAAAGTTCGAATCGAATGTGCGGGTAGACCCTATGTTTCGTGCCACGAAATCACCGATCGGCGTCTTTAATAGAAAGGATCTATACCGACTGAATTTGTCCCGGTGTTGGTAGGTGTTTATTCGTTATATGTGGGCGTCCAAACATAAAGGGTCCAGTAGTGGGGTATAGAGTTAAGACTAGATTCGGAATCTAGAATAGTCAAGTGATAATACGGATTAATAAAATTTTCAAAAACTGGCATAGTTTTTTTTTATCTGACATTTGAAGTTGAAACTCTGAAAAAGCTTGTTTTGAGAAAAGGCATTTTTAAAGTTAGATCGGTAAAAAAACACACTTCTACTTATTTGTTACATAGATTTTGATTTATTAATGTAGATTAAGATATTCTGCATGAAATCCACATATAATTATATGTGAAACTTTATAAAATAAAAAGTTACGATCTAAACAAAGAATTGATACAAAGTTTAGTAAAAAGGTCCACTTGTCGGTGTTTAGTACAAAGTGAGTAAATACGACCACATAATGCAATCAATAAAAAAAGCAAAATTAAGTAAATTGTATTCTTACTCTATTTAAGAACTAACAAAATAAGAGACGAGATCTTTTTGATTATAATTTGAACAGAACACTGAATCTTTAAAAATTACATAAAAGGTGACGTATTTTCTTGAACTTGTATTTAAAAAAAAAAATATTCTTTTAGAAGAACTTAAAATAGTTTCCAGTTTTTGGTATTTATATTCACATATTCACCATCGGTTTATCTAGTGAAATCATAAAAAAATCTGTAAAAAGTACTTTTGTTAATTCTTTTTAATCGAAAAAACGGCACACGCACGCACTTTTCGTGGGGCTGGGCAATCGCGTTTTTCATAGAAAATATTTGTCTGAACCTATGGTTTACTACCTTAAGTTACAGTTTTATAACAGTGTAGGTAAATAGATTGTAGCCTAGCCGATTTAGACTTCATAATATAAAAATAGAATAGTAGTAGAGACTACTATAATTATTGATGTGACATTGACGTATTCGCGAATATCGGTATCAAAATCACATCGACTACTTTGGTATTGGTATTGGTATTGGTTGAGCGGGCTCATTTTCCGCAACTCGACGACTTAGGCGCCTATTTTGCGTTGGGTGGGAATGACTACTCCTGCCATCCCAGCTCCTCCAGGAAGCCCACCAGCTTGTTAATGCTGTTGAAGACCTCTGGAAGGGACCCCGGTGATCCGAGGTGTTGTGCCCGATAGTGTGCTAGCCCGTTGCATTCCAGCAGCACGTGCGCAGCCGTTTCTTCAACCTCCATGCACACCCTGCATAGAGGACTGTTAGTAACACCAATATTGAACAGATGTTTGTTAAAAGGACCGTGACCAGTCAGGGCTCCAGTAACTATGCGTAGTTGAGCTCTCCTGAGACGCAAGAGGCTCCTGGCGAGACGAGGGTTCACCCTAGGTAGAGCACTCCTCGCCTGTTCGCATTCTGTTAGTGCAGCCCAGAGTGCGTCCCGTTTTTGACTGGTGCGCTTGCGTAGCTGCGAGCGGATCCAGCCGAAAGGTAGCGGTATAATAGGCTCGGGCCCTATTGCGACTGTGCTAGCACATCGACTACTAAGTAGTCGATAATCTGATATCGATGATTTTGATATCGATAATCGCGAATACGTCAATGTCACATCACTAGAACTCATACTCTTATCAATTTCGCACATATTGACATTTCGGTTTCGGTGATGCGATAATGAGGAGTTCCTCGGTCTACTCGGAAGTATAATATGTTTATGCTACGGCCACGATTGCCTATTGTTTTCGCTCACTTGTGGCTGCTATCCGACCACTATCCGACTTTGCACCCATTGATTACTAAACGACTTCGGGTTACCTAATTGTCGGGGGACTCTGCGCCATACTGTCTCTTCTTCCACTCTACGGTGGGTAGTATAATAATTTCTATGGTCTCTTTATTCAAATAAAGAGATCCTTCCTCTTAGGTCCTTTCCCAACTTCCTTGTGGTCCCATTGACCAAGATTTTTTTTCGTAAGGATGATGGTATAAAAGTTTGGTTGGTATTTGTCTCTATACCACAGCTTTTCTTCGTCTATGGCTTTATACAATGCGTACAGTACGACCGTAAAGTCTAGAAATTAAATAAATCGGAACTAAACTTTTTCATTATCATGACAACATTATGGAAAACGTCAAACTGTCAATCACCAAAATTTCAAATGCAGTTTTATGCATTTCAAATAAAAATTTACCGTAAAATATTTGAATTTGTCCTAATTATTATTACTAATGGATAAAGTAACAAAAAGTGATGCATGTTTAGTAATTTACTACGTTATTTTCTGTTATGTTTGGAGGTATATCAAGCGGGGAAAATTTGAATAGATTGGATGTTGTTTACAAGCGATTTGCTGATATGGTAGGTATGTATTTACTCTCATGTTGCTTTTTAACAATAGTTTTCAGCGTAATTATATCAATTATCGTCAGTTATCATCTGAAAAATAATCATTTAGGGCATTTTCTTTCGAGTTTGGTTCGTTTGGGGTTATGATCGTTTGTTGATAAAACTGACGTTATTGTATGCGTGGACCGCATAATTTTGATCCTTGCATGTCATTCCTGCATGTTTAGTTTATCTTCACTGCGACTAGTTAATATTTTATCGATTACCTACTTTTTTTTTATTGTTTTCAGGTAAACATTTATATCGCAAAATTTTTCTGTCCGGAATGCATCGATAAAAAAACTGCCATGCCTAGAAATAGAAATCTTAAATAGAAGGAATGTAAATATCAGATCTACGAAAATACGAAAATAGTTAACATCGTATTCAAAAACAAATAATTTGAAAGTACAATATAAAGTAATATGCGTTTTCATTATTTTCTTCTAGAACTAGAATACAAGAGGCGTACGTAGCATGTTACACGTGATATGGCTATATCATGCCTTTTATTTCGTTCGTTCGCGCGCAAATAGAAAGAGAGCGAAGGTGTGATGACGCTATATCACGCTCCCATGCTAGCCATGTAGTTGCCGAAATTTAATATGTATATTGGGTGTAAAATTTAGCTGCTGTCAGAGCCAAATTTAGCTAAACATAGATAACGTTTTGCATAAACTTTCGGAGTAAATACAGCAAGTATCAAAATAGTTTAGGTCGTAGTGTAGTGTTGCCGCGTAAAGCGACAGTGGCGCCCTCATTTAATTTCTACTCTTTCTGGTCGGGCCAATGCTTTCTAATTAGTCATGGTGATGAGTACATATGTTCCTTGGCATAGATAAGCTACTATTGTTCCTTGGTCTGTGATACAATGTCTTCAAAATGTCAAATCAACATAATCAAAATCTTACAAGAAATAAATAAATCTAATTTTCAAGACCAGGACACCACAGAAATAATGGAGCCCGAAAGCATCGGTGACACAAAACCACAATACTCCCCCGACCAACCCAAGTGTTCATGGAAAAACTGCAGCGAGGTGCCTTGTCGGAAACCATGGCACAAACCATGCTCCTTTAACAACCTTGATCTGGTACCAAGGCTGCGGCCTTTGGTAATTTTTATTGGTCTTTTGGATAGTGTTATCGGTGTCGTTTTGAGCATTTTGATAGTAATTTATGCGGCTGAATACGATCGAGTTTATGACACTGAAGGTTCGAAGAGTAAGTTGTTTTTAATCTGATAGGCTGTTTTTAGAGTCACGCTGACCGCCGGCGGTTAGCATGCGTGTCGCACTATGGAAATTGTGCAAAACGCGCACTTACCGACCGACAGCGTTTCACTGTGAAACGATAAAAGGCAGCACCTAGCTCGTGGCACGCGCGTTGACCAAACGCGCCGGCGGTCAGCGTGACTCTGAAACCAAAGTTATTGCAGTAATATCGGGCATGGGCCCACCACACATTCCCACCGCTGTAACTCCTATAAACCAGGGCCTCTACCCGCACATTCTAAGTTCGCAATTACGTGAACGTTTTCGTTCCAATGTCAACTCTATTACAATGAAGTGCGGACCGGAATAGTGGCGATATGTCGAACATGGAAAGTCCGGGTACATAACCAGGATCAACAGCAGGAGTCAGCGGGACCATTCACAACACCTTATCGTACCTTTGGCATTCAGCTAATGACTAGGTTCATATTCACCATATTCCATTGACGACCCGGTCAAGGCTGTCTTTACCCGGGGGTGCAAGGGGTGCATGCATGGAGCCCGGGCGCAGTGACCGGGAGTGATACCGTGCTTAATCTGCTAGTTTTGAAAATTACTTATACAAAGCATTGATACAAAGACTAAATAATATTCTAAGGCAACAACATCTTTTATATTCGGAAAAATTGATCCTTTTGTTTCATCCATTATAAAAGGAACAGGAGTGCGATTTTTGAATCTCATTCGCTGAGTTCAGCAGTTTAAAAAGGTCTGTGGAGATTTTCTACTGGATCTTTCTACTGCTGATTTGACTTCTTCTCGTGGAGTGCGATTTTTGAAACTCATTCGCTGAGTAAAATGGCCGATATTCACAGATTTCCCAAAGTTCGCATTGTTTAATCTTACCGGTAACTAAATTCTCATACCCATGAGTTCATACGAGTGCCCCTTCCCACTTGTATTGAACTAGTATGAGACGGCTTTTGTATGAGATTTAAAAACTGTTCAAGCTCACCGGTGACATTCAAAAATCGCACTCCATTACAAACATGCAAATTCGTAGTAGCACTAGCACTTTTCATATTATATTCAGCGCTAAAAGCGCATTAACGTTCGAGCTCTCTTCTGCTCTCTTCTCTTCTCTTCTGACTGACCCAAATTAGCTAGCCTGATTCTGATCACTGTTAAATTGTTAATTACGTTAAACTAATCGGACTATCCCTCGATTTTATCTGCCTTAATCTATCCTGAATCCTTTCTGCCGAATCCTCAAGAATCTTAGATGCTAGTTTAGTAACAAAGACCAAGTTAAGAGTCCTTATACATGGGGATATTTTGATCTGTAAATAATAAAATAGCTAAATGCACATTATACCAAATTTTTGTTCGAACTGACATGGCCGGCATTAATCGGCACAGCCGGGCGGTAAAATCGAATACGTGTAGATAAATGTTCGGGAAAAAAAGCCGCCCGTCTTTGCCGCACGAATACAGTGGCCGGGCAAAGCCAAGTCAAATCAAATGTATGCAGATGAATGTTCGAATGATGCGTCTACTCGAACGAATTACCCGATCGGCACAATATCGGCACAGCCGAATGAAGCCGAACAAGTGCAGTAATTGCTTCGGGTCGGCTTTGTTGATCGACAAGTACTGCCGAACCGACAGTGCCGACCCGCTTATGTGTATAGCAACCCTTAGACATGACCCAAAGTACCCGCACATTATTCTTGAGTTCTTAAAGTTTCCGTTGTCATCTATACTTCTATATAAAGAGAAAAGATTTGTATTTTTGTGTGTATGTTTGTAATGAATAAACTCCAAAACTACTGTGCCGATTTCCAAAATTCTTTCACCATTAGCTATATTCATCCTGAGTAACATAGGCTATATTTATTGCTAGAAAAGATTAGACGTCCACCCGTGCGAAGCCGGGATGGGCCGCTATTTTCAATACTATAGGAATAGTTTCGGTTTTGCGATGACATGAAACAAGCAAACCGAAACAGTGTATTTATTTTTATTACATTGAAAAAAGCTTTTATCTTTGCCACAGTGGAATAAAAGTAGAGTAAATATGTGTATAGTGTCTTAAGACCAAGTCTAACGGTTGCTAATTTATTTCTGATCTTCCGGCGCGACTTGGCTGACAAAGGATTTCAAGTAAGATTCTCTTCTTGTCCGTAATTGTCTCTTCATTTAATTTTCCAGAGCTGTTTTCTAGATAAAAAGTTTAACGTTGAAAATTAGATATCTACTTAGATGACGTACGTATATTTTACCAAAATATTATTATGGTAGGTAGTAAAAGGCAGGGAAACATTTATGTATAAAAATAATTGTTAGAACCCTGACTTCCAAAAATTTTTAATCAGTTCATCTTAATCTCAAACTATTAATCTTTTGATGATTTTTTTTTTAATTTTTATGTGTTTACTTTATTGTCTAGTACATTCTCAACAAAAAAAAGTCTTTTTGGTGGAATACAACGTGTTAATGAATTAACGCAAAACTAGAAAGTAGTTTGTTTAGTATCGAGAGCAGAATCGAATTATCATGGTTTCAACATAGGTAATTTTTTTTCAAAATATTAAATAATTTGTTAGTAAAATTTAAAATTTTTTGAACCCAGTATCAAACCACCGCACGGGCACACTTACTTGACCAAAACAAGATTATTAAAATGTATCCATGAGTACGTAGCGCTTTCATTCATTGCTGAAATGATAACAAATCATTTTTGCCTCAAAACTTAAAATGCGAATAACTTTAAATTTTCACTATCAAAATATTGAAATTATTGTTTCAATCTAATTATTTTGTTATAAATCAGTTGGGGTGTATGAGGTTTTGCGCTTATTCATTAACACGTTGTATCAAGTGCACTTCATTTTAAATTAATCGAAAGTAGAAAAAAAAAGATTTTTTTTCTGGTCCCCGACCGCAAGGTGCCGCAACTCACCAAATCTAAAAAATATATATTACAGGGTTACAGGGAAAGTCGTACAGAATATTAAAGGACGTTATTATTCAGGTCATTTCTGATGGATTTGTAGTAGCACAGGCCCGACACTCCTCGTACGTGTGAGTCCCCGCGTCGGTGACCTTGAGGCGGCGTGTGTATGCTATAGGGTTGAAACTTGCGGAAAACGAATAATGTGTAAGTTTACACTGGTGCAAGGAAATAATAAAAGATAAGGTAGGTACTTAATTTTTATTTACGTAAATTCAATTTAAATTATCCAAGTGCAATTGTGGGTATTGTGACATTTTTAAAAATCTATGTACCTAGGTATTTAAGATACACGACTCATACAAATCTTACTACGTATGCGTAGGTACACACGGCGACACATCAAGCTACCCAAAACCAAAATAAGCTAACCGAGCGTAGGCATAGTAAGGTATAACGTCGCGCGGCCAGCTTATTTTGGTTTTGGGTAGCTTGATGTGTCGCCGTGTGTACCTACCTAGCTACCACTACCACCTAATATCGTCAATGGTTAGTAAGGAGCATTATCGATACTCCATCAAAATTAATAGATTTTGAATTGACGTTTAGAATAATAATGTAACTTACGTTTCTGGATCATCATTAGGTAATGAACAGAAACTCTTATCACTGTTATCTTTCTGATTGTTGCCACAACCGTAAACACAACAATAAATGGCACTTTTCATGATTCGTATTATTTGGCGTCGCACGCTTCGTTCGCCGTTCGCCGAGTCAAAGAAAATATTTATATCAACGGCCGAGTCGTGCCGTCATGCGAGCAAGAGCAGCCATGTCATTCGACCGTCAATGACATGACGTCCCACCCGCTCTTAACCCGCGCACCCCCCTGCGCTCGCCCGACCCGCACACATAGCCGCGAGCGCTTTTACGAGCACACATGCATGAGTGTCGCTTCTTTTCGCGTAGTGTATATTTTCTTTGGTAGTAGTACAACTTAATGGAAGTTACATCCTTCTGGTCTGGACCACCCTGTATTTTACGCTCTATCACAGAGCACACACCTCTTTCGAAAAAGAGGGACGATAAGTAATCTGCTTATTTTGTTGCAGTAATAAGTTTATCAAGCTTAGTGGCTGTGATCACAATGGCTGTAAGCGGGATAATGTTACTTATTTCAGTAATATTGGATAAGCAGGGACCGATTTGGGTGAGTCGTAACCATAAAGATATTATACCTTACGCATGGTCTAAAAAAACAAGGTCTTCTATTCCCAGAGTGACACAAGCCTACGTCACAAAAAAATGGCCGCTAAACATGTTACATGGGTATGATGACGTAGACTTGTGTCAGTCACATGGGCAGTCACGTGATCGGAAGAGAATACCAGGCGCAGTATATTATTGTACCATGACCTTACGGAATAAAGGAAGTGACATGAGTTGTCAAATGAAACAGTTTTTGGACGTTTTCAGGAGTCCCGGCAGGGTAAAAATTCGGTATCTGTGTATAAATTCATATATACATGATAAATTCTCAATTTAACGTGAAATCGTGGATAATTTAATGAAATAGTGTTAGTATATTCACAAAATTATCTACGATTTCACTTTAGTTTCACGATTACTCACAGAAACCGAATTTTCACCAGGATTGCGATTTTTGAATCTCATTCGCTGAGTTCAGCAGTTGAAAATATCAAAATTACTGTGGAGATATGCATCTTTCTACTGCTGATTTGACTTTCAAAAATCGCATTCCTGAAGTATGATTTTTGAAAGTCAAATCAGCAGTAGAAAGATGCATATCTCCACAGTAATTTTGACATTTTCAACTGCTGAACTCACCAAATGAGATTCAAAAATCGCACTCCTGGACTCCAAATCCCCAAAAACGGTTCTATTGCCTCGCGTCACGTATCTTTTTCTATATACAGTGATGCTGCTAGGTACATCTCGCTCTCTCTCAGCTGTCAATGCCTCTCTTCCGTAGTATAATACCTTTATGGTCGTAACATAAACTACTGGTATCCTTCAAACTGAATTTCTTTTAAACTAGTGCTTTCGAATTATCAACAAAAGATACATTTTGAAGCTCCTGGCGCCCATGTTACTGTCTTTTTGAAAGGACACTGGGCAAGAGCACCCCGTTATGACACAGAGAAAGGAAAATAGTTAGAGGATACCCAAACGTGACGAAAAAATATTTTCGAGGAAAAAAAAAAGGTACAGGCTGTTTTATTTTGACGAAGTCGTTCGTCGAGGGTAGTCGTTTTGATATTATGACCACGAAAGGTGTATTGTCTTTCGGGGTGATCAGACACTTATCTGAAACTACTAAAAGTTATTACTGAGCGTGCAAAAGTAATAAGGCTCACGTTTACTATACCGGCAATTTCAAGATAAGATTTCTTGTTTTAAGTGTTGTGTGTTTCGAGGGCTAAAAATTATTTTGCGTTAATAATAATCAAAAACAATAATACTATCCACATTACACAAGGAATTCAAGCAACAGATGTATATAGCGGCTAAATGCTAACATTAGTCTGAAAAACCGCTAAACAAAACACCCTGTATCTTTTTTTCTCGAAAAGATATTGGTGCCGCATATAAAAAAAAATGTTCTATATTAAACCCCCTTTCAAACGTTGTATGCCACTTATGGGCTCTTGGACCACTTCTGCGAACTGTCCTTTATTAATTCATTTCCACATTCGGAACCGCCACACACATACGGAAAACCGGAATTCCGAATCAGGATTGTCATTTTGTAAATTAATCCACTATCTACCTAGGCGATATCACCTGGGTGATTTAATTCTACATTTTTGTCTCCTAAAATCACCTGCCGTCGTATCACCTGGGTGTTCAGATTCGACACAGGCAAAAAAAAATTTTTAGTTTCCCCTAATCCCTCCACAATTGCGTTCGGAATTGCGCAGCTGTCAAATCCTATACAAAATCACAATCCTGATTCGGAATTCCGGATTGCAATTCCGTATGTGTGTGACGGACCTTATTTTGTGACTTTCGTTCAATCCACCTTTAATTATCATGCCAAAAACAACCGATTTCTATGAAATTTGAGAGGTTCCCGGAAGTTTGTCGAGGGATATAGGTAGGCCGTTTTCTAACTCCCCCGAAGCAAAAAGAGGGGTGTTATAAGATTGACGCCTATGTCGGTCTGTCTATCTGTTTTTTCCTAGAAACACCACGAATTTCACGCGGGTTTCAGCGTTACAAAGCCAGTATAATTTACAATGTTACTTACATGTTTTTGTTTTATTAAGGTGGTTGCAGAGGGGTAAATTTTATACAAAACTTTGACGCACAATACGCGTCTTCATATCTCCGTAATTATATTATAAACGAGCTTTTACCCGCGACTGTTTATGTGGATGACCACATAAATTATATCATCATCATCATCATCATCATCATCATCATCATCTCAGCCGATGGACGTCCACTGCTGGACATAGGCCTCCCCCAAGGATCGCCGTAACGACCGGTCCTGCGCTGCCCTCATCCAACGTTTTCCCGCCGCCTTCACCAGGTCGTCGGTCCACCGTGTGAGGGGCCTACCCACGCTGCGCTTTCCGGTACGCGGTCGCCACTCGAGAACTTTTCGGCCCCAACGGCCATCGGTTCTGCGAGCAATGTGCCCCGCCCACTGCCACTTAAGTTTAGCAACTCTTTGGGCTATGTCATGTACATAAATTATATACCAGATTTTAATTCAGATAATAAGCTATCATACAAAAAAAGTTCATCAAAATCGGTTCAGTAGTTTTTGCGTGATACTCGAACAAACAAACAAACGAACAAACAAACAAACAAACAAATAAACAAACATACAGACAAAAAATCCAAAAATTGGTGATTTGGCATCAGGGACATCTAAAAATCATATCGTAATCTTTTTGTTAAAAATATCAAACCAGGGTCCTGAGTTCGAATCCCGGTTCGGTCATGGATGTTTATATGTTTGACTGTTTGTGCCGTTGTTGTATGGTTTCCATAATAAACAGCCTATAAATAGTGCTTTCTTGGGATCATTACAATGTATGTACCTGTGAGCGTTATTTATTTATTTATTTATTTATCTTCAATGTACAGACACATTTCTGTTACAGTTTTATAATAGTTTAGATTTAGATTGCAAATGTTATTGGATACGCGACATCTAAATAATTTTCTAAACAATTTTTCCATGTATAAAATATTACTTTTATTAATTCCGTCTGCGTATTATGCGTCAATCTTTTGTATGGACTGAAACCACCTTAACAGAAAATTAATTTGTTTCTTTTATTTTCAGTTTTACGTATTAACGTCTACATTTCTATGCTTGTATATATTTGTAATATCTATTATGAAGATACACTACGCCCTTCTAGTTCTTGAAAAAGGTAATGTTCGAGGTCAGTTAGGCCTTAAGTTCTTAAGTTCTGTTTAAGATATCAAACTTTACCATAAATAAGTGGAAAAAATTCATGAGGTTTTTAACGGTGAAGGAATACATCGAGAGGAAACCTGCAGGCAGTGTTGCAAAAGCTACCGATTTATCGGTAGATGTACCGATTTCGGGTACTGTCTACCGATATACCGATTTTAGGTTGTGATCTACCGATTTATTTGATTGAAGATGTTTTAGCCAAATATAGAAATATTTTGCCCTTTTGTGTGGCAAATAAGTAGAAATTAGAGTTAGTTAAGAATCTTTATGGTCAAATTTGAAAGTTTGTGGACGATGTAGGTATGATTTTAAACGTTATGCAATGGAATAGAGTTTAGTTTTTTAAATCTATGTAGAGAAATCCTCGAAATCAATATTTTTCGATATTACAAAAAGTTTAGAAAGACTTTGTGTGAAGTGAACTTCACTCAAGTTTCATGTTTTGGTCAATACGTAATTGGCACGGACACAAAATTTTTAGCATCGGTCAGAATTTGACGAAAATTGAGCACGTTTGAAAAAAATTGGACCTTTAAAACCAGAATTTTACGAACATTCCTTAACTTAAGACAATCTACCGATTTCTACCGATTTTTTGTCGCCAATACTACCGATTTTATCAAAGTGACTTTTGCAACACTGCCTGCAGGAAGAAGAAATATGATGCGTTAAGTCTACCAATCCGTATTGGGCACGCGTGGTGGACTAATGCCCATACCTGCACTCTCCTTGATGGCTTGTGCAGATGTTTATAGGCTGATTGGGACCAAATCCGTCAGAACAAAAAAAACAGCTGTTCCATACTAAACTGATTGCAGTTTAGAATGGAACAGCAGTTTTTTTTTTTTTTTAATTAGGTACTATTAACCTTTAAACCACATACTCTACATAGAGGATGGCGTAACTCGTGTCAACGCCCGTCCTCTATGACTCTACCAAAGAGATTATACCTAATGGCATATAGAGGGAGCCATACCATTGCAAGAATGTCCACTTTTTTGAGGTTTGTGTTTGAGTGTGTGGTGTCAGGAAGTATGGACAAAAGATGACCAAGTGACATTTGCCCTTATGTTTACGGTTACTTTTCACACACACTAGCACAAAAAAGAAGTGGACAGCCGCATAAACAAACATTTATAGTTCCGTCTCCTTCTCTATTAAAAGAACATCATAAGCTAAAAGAGACTAACTACAATCGTAAATTGATGCGGGTCTTTAGAATAAAGGAGATCATTCCTCTGAGGACTCTACCCATAAAACTGAAAAACTTTTACTATGGGTGGTTACCTGTCAGAACAAAAAAAACAGCTGTTTCATACGTTTGAGTCGAGTAGGCATTGGCCTACTCTACTAAAGTCGCTTAGTATTTTTTTGGAAAAGTACTATTAACCTTTAAACCACTTACGGGTTAATAGTACTTTTAAAAAAAAATGCTGTCCCATAAATCAGTTTAGTATAGAACAGAGTATACAGGGTGAAATTGATATCATTGGCATCCTTTTAAATTAAGAGTCTACCCATCAAACTGAACAACGTTCACTATGGGAGCAAAGCGATCGGAGCAAAAAAAAAATCAGCAGTTGCATGCATTTGAGTCGAGTACGCATTGCAGTTTGGTATGGAACAGCTGATTATTTTTTTGCTCCGATCGGTTTGCTCCCATAGTGAAAGTTGTTCAGTTTGATGTGTAGACTCTTAGTTTAAAAGGATGTCAATGATATCAATTTCACCCTGTAGAACAGCAGTTTTTTGTTTTGTTCTGACAGGTTTGCTCCCATAGTAAAAGTTGTTCAGTTTTATGCGTAGAGTATGTGGTATAAAATTTAATGATACTTTTCCTTATACACCTATAACCTCTCTACTGTCCCATAAAAATTGCAACATTTCCCTATACTGTCATGCCCCCTGCGGGCATTGCGACAGTATGGGAATCGTGGAATGCCATGGTTTTCTAAAATCAAGATTTCTTTCGTTCTATGGGACTTATTACTAAAATTTATAAATAAAAGCTTAAATAACATGTATATAAATATATATATAACCTTTATATAAATATTTAAATTCATAATAATATATATGCAATTGTCGACGCCACAACGATTCAAAATTTTTTTTTCTCTATCTCTATTATCGAGAAGATTAAGTCAGAGCGAGAAAACGACATTATTTTCTTTGACATTAGTCACTGTTATGTCTTTAAAACATAAGCATAAACGCAGCGGCCCTTAGAGGGCCTCGTGACAGTATCGGGGTTTTTGACAGTTGAGAAGGTATTAGGTTCGCGAAAAAAAGAAACAGCTAATTCATACATTTGAGTAGCCACCTTTTCTATGGAACAACCATTTTTTTTTTCGCGATTTCGATGTAGGCTCTATGTATAATGAAAGTTGTTTTGTTTGATAGGCTGGTACAATCATTTTAATGTGTAATGCATAAAATTTTACACCCTGTATATTACTGATTTTATAAAGCCTAATCAGAGACAAATTTCGAATATGGGTTAATATTTTGTCTATTCCGCTGCCAAATCCAGTTAACTTCTTTACGGCTGGCCTCAGTCCAAAGTCAAAGAACGTGTTAAACTCTGAAACTCTACGTGTGTATGCTTAATAAGTTTGTTTTGCAGATAACTACGTTTTGGTGAAGGCCAAAAACCACTTTTTGTTGACCACAGCTTGCTTGGTTGGCATACTTACACTTCTTGGGTCTGGTAAGTCAGTTTACCTAAATTACTTGATGGAATGTGACCTATTTTTGCTATTACTTTGTGAAGGCCTATACAGGGTGAAATTGATATCATTAGCATCCTTTTAAACTAAGAGTCTACCCATCAAACTGAACAACTTTTACTATGGGAGCAAACCGATCGGAGCAACAAAAAATCTGCTGTTGCCTACATTTGAGTCGAGTAGGGACTGCAGTTTAGTATGGAACAGCAGATTTTTTACTGCTCCTATCGGTTTGCTCCCATAGTAAAAGTTGTTCAGTTTGATGGGTAACGCTTGACTTTTAGTTTAAAAGGATGCTAATGATATCAATTTCACACTGTATAGGATCCTTCTAATATGCTGACACTTTTTTAAGGGGATGACCAGACCGTCAAACTGAACAACTTTCTGTACGTCACCAACATCGAAATAGCGAAAAAAAATATCTGCTGTTCCATACTAAACTGCAAATCTGCTTGAGGCAAAAGTATGAGACAGCAGATTTTTTTATCGCGATTTCGATGTTGATCCTTTAGAGAAAGTTGTTCAGTTTGATGGTGTAAACATCCCCTTAAAAAGTGTCAGCATATTAAGACGTTCCGGGACTTGGCTGATAAACACATTACTCTCCTTTGCGTCGTGCAGTCGGGTAAATAGTAGGTAATCTGTTTCATTGCTTGACCAATACGACTATATTCAGGCCCAAAGCAGACGGTGGACATTTTGTTCGTTCAGATTCAATCAATTCTTTTCTCAAACAAACAAAAAGTACATCAAAAAGGGACTTTATTAAGACCAGCTAAAGCTGTTGTTTTCGAAGTTAATTTAGTATGCTCGCAGAGTACACAATTTCCCGTTTGTATACCCATGATATAGTATAAAAGGTAGGTACTATATGATGTGTTACCTACCGCAGTGCAAATTTTAATTACTTTCGTTGCGACCACGGTGAAGCTACGTTACATTATTAAGATGAAATGGGTAATATACCTTTTAGGTATGACATTTTTGTTGTAATGGGGGAGTCAAATTAGGAACGTGCCTACTAGCCCAGTCATTTTACAGTTTGAGCCGGGACTTCCAGTATTATATTTAAGACCCAACATTGAGCCTAGAAATATAAAAATTTTAAAAAAAATTCAGCAGCAGCCCCTAAAACAAAGATTTATGCATTTATCTCGTTCTAAAAAACCTGATGATAGTTTTTTTTCACATTTTTAAGCCTTTATCATTATAGATACTTCAAACGTGGTGTAAATACGTGGTCTACTTAGAAGGCTTTGAAAAATATATGAGTACTAGCTGTTGCCCGCGACTTCGTCTGCGTTACCCGGATAAAAAGTACCCTATGTGTTAATCCAGGCCATGATCTATATGTATGCAAAATTTCATCAAATTCCGTTCAGCAGTTTTTGCGTGAAAGCAGAACAAACATCCATCCATACTTACAAACTTTCGCGTTTATAATATTATAGTAGGATTTTCTGAGGGGTTATTGTACCCATGATACTGAACAACTTTCCCTAAGAAAATTCGCAAATTTTTTTATGTTGACTTTTCATACAAATGTTTGATCATCAGATTGCATTTAGTATGGAAAGTCCAAAATTTTCATTGCGAATTTCCTAAAGGTTTCAGTGAAAATTGTTCAGTATCATGGGTACAACCACCCTTTAAAGTAATGCAACTGTTTACCCTAACACCCTGTAGTCTGACCACAAGAGCTGTGTTTATTGGGTGCGAGAGAGCTCTGGATCTAAACTATTATAAAACTGTAACAGAAGTGTGTTTGTACATTGAAGATATAAAAAAAAAATTACGACATTGTTTTTACCTGTCCCTGATTCCAAATCACCAATTTTTGTCTGTCTGTTCGTTTGTTTAGGTGTTTGTTTTTTCGAGTATAACGCAAAAACTACGGAACCGATTTTGATGAACTTTTTTTGTTTGATAGCTTATCATCTGACTTAAAATCTGGTATATAATTTATGCGGACGAAGCCGCGGGTAAAAGCTCGTATTTTATGCAATTATACATAGTCCGGTGCAGATACACCGAGTAGCCACAGCAAAAGTCTACAATGAAATGGCAGAGCGAAGCGGACTTCTCTATCTCCACCCCCGTATCTCGCCGAGCAGCTTCCTACGGAGCTGTACAGCCTTTGTGGTCAGACCTTAACCTTAGGTGACCTTAGTAAGGCTCACCTTTACAATATACCTTTCAAAATGATAAGACGTGAAACTTTTCACAAAAAGTTAAGGTTATAAATTCTGCACAGAAAGCCTGTGCCTAAAAATGGCGCCTTTTTTCCTTTTTTTTGCGCGGCCATCAATCAAACTTGAATATTATAGTTTAGAATAAAGTTAAAAACAACTATCAACAACAAATATCTCGAAACTCAGTGCAAACTGAGATATAAAGGCTTCATGTGCACGTAATAGTAATATTTTCAACTTCAAGCCTTTATACCTCCGTCCGGACTGAGTTTAGGGATAAACATGATCATAAGTCTAAGTGTGAGGTTACACGGTCAGTATTTCATCAGTCTGGTCCATCAGTCTGGTCATGTATATTTGATTTGAAGGGAAACTGACTCGAGATTGACCCGACTAACATGGTGCTTTAGTATATCAGTTTCCCTTCAAATCAAATAAACATGACCAGACTGATGGACCAGAATGACGAAATACTGAACGTGTAACCGGGCTCTTAGTTTGTTACTTTATTTTGAACTAAAATATTCAAGTTTGGTTGCTGGCTGCCCCAAAAACAACGGCGAAAAATAAAGCGCCAACCTTACATACAAAACCCACATTGTCTTTTGGTTTTCACGTTTTACGTTCGTATAAATAAAACTTTTATGTTATCAGAATTTGAAGATAAAAGGGTTAAAAGCATGATGATTTCGCATAATTGCTAATTGACGTTTGATATAGGTTACGTTACTCGAGTTACCGCTATTCAATATTAATTAAGATACGTCCGTTGCGATTCCCTATATTTTTATGTCAATATTTGTTTGGATGAGGAGGGCTAATGGGCCTAATGGCACATGAATAAATATCCCTACAGAACGAAAGCTTCATACAAGCGGTCGCAGTCGTGTCGGTGCACTCACACATAGCGCGCGTTAGAGGACATAAGACAAGGTGCCCACATACCCCGCCTGAGTGTGTGCACCTGTTCGTACGTCCTCTAACGCGCATTGTGTGTGAATGCACCCGACCAGCCGCTTGTATATGAAGCTTTCGTTCTTGCTTATGGTTAATGTTAGATGCTATGATCTTAACCCAATAGGTACCACAGTTTTCGTATCTTTTGTGAAACTTCGCGCCGCGAATGAGCGGGTCACGTGATAAATTTTTGTGCTCCTAAAAAGCTTTGTCTCTAAGATAGATGCGCTAATATGCGCAGTGGAAATTGCGTAGGTACGTCTCACACGAGAATGGGTCGAGTCAACGCATTGACGGACCTTTAGTTTGACCCTAAGACTGGCAGACGTTTTAAAAAGTTCCGCTTGGTAGGTTAGGTACCTATTGCACACTAAGACGGGCCGCGTCGGTGAGGGGCGGGCCGCATCGGGGAGGAGCGGGCCACATTGCATGGATGGAAATCTGCTGCGCAAAAATGCGCTACGCTCAACCTCGGTATGGCGTAGTATGTGATAGTAAATAATTATAAATTGCGCAGCGATTGGGGAGAATTTTTGCGCTGCATGCGGCTCGTCCTAATAACCTATGCGCTTACCTTAAGGCTCTCCTTCCCTAGTGAAAGGCTCTCTTTCTTACAAGCAAACTTTTGCAAGTAGCCATCCCGCTTCAATTGCGTGGCTCCGGTCAGAATTATCCGTTTTCTTTGAAAATCTGTATGATTTTTTTTAATTTTCGAAAATTAAAAAAAAATTTAAATTTTATATTGTATTGTGAAGAATATTGTAAATTTTCATATAAGGTGTTTGACGGTTTGCTTAATACACAAATTAATAAATACGTGAACTTGCATGACAATCAGTTCGGGTTCAGATCCGGGCTGTCGACGGATAGTGCCATTTTGTGTGTTAAGCAGACGGTTAAATACTATACGGATCGTAGCACGCCTGTCTACGCTGGTTTTCTCGACCTATCAAAAGCTTTTGACCTGGTTTCGTACGACATCCTGTGGAAAAAGCTGGAAGATGTAGAATTACCATCTGAACTTATAAACATCTTTAAGTTTTGGTACGGAAACCAGGTCAACCAAATCAAATGGGCAGGGGTCCTGTCTGATGCATACGGGTTGGAGTGCGGGGTGAGGCAGGGGGGGTTGACCTCACCTACGCTCTTCAATTTGTACGTAAACGGGCTGATTGAGGCACTCAGCAGATCCAGAGTTGGCTGTCATATAGACGGTATATGTGTGAATAACATTAACTACGCGGACGACATGGTTCTGCTGAGTGCATCACCCTGTGGTCTTAGAAAACTATTATACATTTGTGAGACATATGCGAGTTCTCATGGACTAGTATATAATGTTAAAAAAAGTGAAGTCATGGTCTTTGGAGCCGTCAGTAAGTCAACTATGGAGCATGTCCCTTCTATTACTCTGAATGGGGTTCCTTTACGAAGAGTACACAAATTTAAATACCTAGGGCACCTCCTTACTGACGGCCTAAGGGATGATGATGATATTGAACGAGAACGGAGGGCGTTGTCAGTGAGAGCGAACATGTTGGCTCGTAGGTTTGCACGGTGCTCGAAGATAGTCAAAATCACATTATTCCGAGCCTATTGTACATCTTTCTATACGTGCAGCCTGTGGGCTAACTATACTCAAAAAGCCTACAACGCCCTTCGGGTTCAGTATAATAACGCGTTCAGGATGCTGTTGGGGCTGCCGCGCTTCTGCAGTGCATCAGGTATGTTCGCAGAGCATCGTGTGGACTGTTTTTATACCACGATGCGCAAACGCTGCGGGTCCCTGGTGCGCAGAGTGCGTGGCAGCGGCAATAGCATCCTGAACATGATCGCGAGAAGGCTCGACTGCTCTTACATAAACCGGTGCTGCATGATGCATAGTCCTGCATGAGTCACGCGGCACTGGCAAAATATGTAAAATGTGTTCTGATGTGTTCTGATTACTAACCTTTAAGTTAAGTTGTATCACTAACAAAACGAGTCATGGTCACTTGAATAAATGATGATTATTATTATTATATTCTTCTGATCAACAATGTAAGAGTAAAACGGTTACAACTGGAAGAAAGGGGTGACTTTGGATTCGTTTTTCTTCAGTTTTATTCATTAAAATAGATTTCGAGAAAAACCACATCACTTCTCATATCCTGTAGATTGTTCAGTTTTGTTTTCTGCTTAAAAAGTGCCATAGTTAATGTATAAAATGGTTACAAAGTAACTCGAAACCGGGCGGACGCCCGATTTTTGCGCTGCGGCCCTACACGATGCGGCCCGCCCTAATTATACGCTTACCTTAATGCATCTTTTATTTTATTTCAGTTATCCACTTCCTTGGAACAATAGCAGTGTTCACATTCTACAACTTAAACTACATCCATCCAATAATGTTTAATACTCGACCTTAATAAGTAAAAAAGTCGTATCTACACATTTCATTGCATTTTTTTTTTCAGTGTACCTACCATCAAATGTTTACCTTTTATTTTTTTAGGGTTCCTTAGACTAAGGTGCGGCTTATACAATGAGAGAGGCACATGCGTTTTGCCGCCAAGACATCACAGTCACAGAGAATGTGCTCCATGGTCTCCTCATCCATCATACTCCAAAACCTCATACACCCCAACAGATTTATAACAAAATAATTTAATTGAAACAATAATTTCATTATTTTGATAGTTAAAATTTAAAGTTATTCCCATTTTAAGTTTTGAGGCAAAAATTATTTGATATCATTTCAGCAATGAATGAAAGCGCTAACAAACTCATGGATACATTTTAATAATCTTGTTTTGGTAGTAAGTAGGGTGAGTGTGCCCGTGCGGTGGGCTGACATCAGGTTCAGTAAATTTTAAATTTTACAAACAATTTAAGTCAGTATACCTATTTAAAATTTTGAAAAAAATTACCTGTGTTGAAACCATGATAAATCGATTGTCCTCTCGATTCTTTACATACTACTTTCTAGTTTTGCGTTAATTCATTAACACGTTATATACAGGGTGAAATTGATATCATTAGCATCCTTTTAAACTAGGAGTCTATCCATCAAACTGAACAACTTTTACTATGGGAGCAAACCGATCGGAGCAAGAAAAAAATCAGCTGTCCCATAGGTACTAAACTGCTACGCCTACTCGACTCAAATGTATGGAAGAGCAGATTTTTTTTTGCTCTGATTGTTTTGCTCCCATAGTAAAAGTTGTTCAGTTTGATGGTTAGACTCTTAGTTTTAAAGGATGCTAACGATATAAATTTCACCCTGTATAAGAGACGTGAGGCGGTCGCAGATAGTCAAAGCTCAGATAAAATAATACTAAAAGTAACACAATATAAACCTTAAGGAATCTTTATAGTTTCTCCATGTCAGTCCGTCTATCCGTCTGTCTGTCTGCAGCTTAGCTCAGAGACTCTTAGTAGGTAAAAGCTACCCCGCACACCGCCGCCGACAAAATATTAAAATAAAATCTTGAAATCGGCAGTGGTATAGAACTAAGTTAAAAGGAAAACTATGTCAGTTAAGTAGGCTTTACAACTTATCAAGTAATAGTCGACCAACTTGTAAAATGTACTTGTAAGTCCGCAAAAAATTGTAGCAGGCAACTACGGAACCAACCAACCAACCCCTAAAATAAATGGCAAAAAAGGAGACTAAAGGGGTACCGCTAGGTACCGCAGACAAAGCCGTGGAAGGGTTCATCAGTGAAATTATTAATGTCCATCATTTGACGCGCGTATATCCGGAAGCTCAGATTATAATTCCAATCTGTACTACGTTCTAGTATAGAAGCGTAAACGTAGAAAAATAATAATTTTACACCCTGTAGGTGCAAAATAAAAGTGTTACATATTATTATCAAACAGGGTGCTTCAAACCATCAAAACTGAACTACTTTAAATAAGGGGAGGTTATTTCGCGATATAGGCAATTTCGTGATAATTTTTTAAACGTCTGCCGTGGCCTTTCCTGTAAAGGGATTGATTCAAAACCGCGTATGTACATGCATTAAAGTGTGCTTGAGATAGTAGTATGATTCTCAGCTCAGTAGCTTTTGAAACAAGCTTGCTATGAGTTTTTTTCTCAGAACGAGGGGCGAAATCGCAATCAGCTGTGACAAATGACGACGGTAGACAATGAAATGAAGTTTTAATTAGTAAATAAGTAATATATTACAGAATGTGGTATTAAACTGATAGCTAAATGTTTTACGAACAGATTGACGTAAATTGTGCATTGGATTTCAAGAATTTTTCATTCAAATATCCTTGTGTTAGGTGTGCAATATTTTAAGTGATTTTGCAATTTTTTTTTGTGATTTGGTCGAGGTATTTTGTCAATTAATTTTAATCATCTTAAAGTAAAATTTTAGGGGTTATTTTGATTGTATGGACTTATATACATCTTTAATCTTGTATTTTAGTCTATGCTATGCCTGAATGACGTAGTTTTTTTTATCATGACATTAACTATTTACCAACTTCACTGGCCCGTCTAAGCCAAGAGAAGAACCGAAAGTTGAAGAACCTACACAGAAGAAGAGAATAAAGCTAGAAAAGAAAAAAGAAAATAAAAAATCAGGAAAGTAGTTGAGAAAAAATGATATGTTTGGATTTGTTGTATACAGGGTGTTAGGGTAAACAGTTGAATTACTTTAAGGGGTGATTGTACCCATGATACTGAATATCTTTCCCTAAGAACCGTATAGCATATTCGCAAAAAAGAAAATTTTCATACAAACGGTCGATCAACTAATTGCATTTAGTATGGAAACTCATTTTTTTTGTTAATTTCTGATAGGTTTCTTTGGGAAAGTTGTTCAGTATCAAGGGTACAATCAGCCCTTAAAGTAGTGCAACTGTTTACCCTAACACCCTGTATATTCTGAAATAGCATATTCTGACATTGAATAAATAGAATAGAACAGACAACGCGAACAAAATCTGTGCACCACGATCAGCAGTGCGGAGTGCGCACTGGGGGCGTCGCGGTGCAGCACGCGCCCGGCACATGCTAAGTAAGGTTGAGCCAATTAGCTTAAACGTGTGTTACAAAAATATGTAGTCTTCTGGGTGTCGCCTCTAGTAGGTAACTCAATGTATTCTGAATGTCGACCGACATTGCTCCTGATCAAGATGACCTGTTATATGAAATGTTATGACTGTGCAGAAATATAAGATTCATAAGCAGGTGGTTATTTAGAATATTTCTAAAAAGGCGTTTTACTCAATGATTAACGTATGACGTTCTGTTCCTAAAAAGGATTTTTTGTATTACCTATTTCATTATTTATTATTTCGAAATCCTATGAATTTGGTCTATCACGATATTACCTATCCACTATCACGAAATTAACATACCCTATCACGAATTTACCTATGTCACTTTATCACCAAGAAAACATTATACATTTATGAATGAAGGATCTAGTATCAAACTGTGTGTTTCATAAAGTAAGATCAAATATATGCACAAAACTTTAAACAATATCCCATATAAATTAGTTAATCTTTATTTGAGTTATAACAAAAATTGTTTGGTGTATCACGGAATTACCTCCCCTTACCCTACAGAGTCGAGCAACGAAGTCGCGCAAAAAAATTTGCTCAAAAAAAATTGTTTCTCTCCAAAAATGTCGATAGATCGACTAAAACGTGTGAAGCAGCAGATTTTTTTTTTCGCGATTTCCAATTTGGTCCCTTATACACCACGATCCATGTTCATTATGAAAAGATGTTTAGTTTCATGGTCTGAAATGGCCCTTAGGCTGCCTGTCCATTGATGCGAGCTGGCTGTGCGAGCTGTGTAGCTGTGTAAATATTAACCAATCAGGAGCTCGGCCGATCTCGGTCGGATCTCTGATTGGTTAATATTTACACAGCTACACAGCTCGCACAGCCAGCTCGCATCAGTGGACAGGCAGCCTTAAAGTTATGTTAGTACCTAAATAAAAACTAGTGGTGTAGTATTTAGTTTGATGGTCTGAAGCACTACATAAACTACCATTGTTACGCACACTTAAGTAAAGTTTGATAAATAATATTATAAGCAGTCAAAAAATCCTAACCTAAAATAATTATTATCCTTAACAACCAAACTATAGAACAAATGAATACCTACATTTCGTTGTTAAGTTTAAATTATTTACGGAAGGTCCAGCCGTTGGGACATTCACTAATTTTAATAGTTGCCCCTGAAGGCAGAGAGTTGTAACTTAAAATACATGATTGTTGAGTTTCATTGTTTTGTTTGTTATCGTCGGACAGCTTTTGGAACATAATTTCCAAGTTGGAAAAGCCCGATACGGTCTAGTTGAAACAAGCATTCCTGTCAGAGCTTTTTGACTGGGCTTGTTAATGAATAAGAGGAAACTCAAACGATATTATCAGTGACCAAATGTTTAACCTGCCTTCCGAAGCACCGAGACGCGGTCACGTCGTTTCAACGATTGTTACCAATCGTCCGAGCACATGGAAAAATTAATAAACTATAATCCATTTTTTTTAATGATTTCTTGGCCTTATGCTGAACTGACTGACTGAACACTGCATTTCTGCCACTATCAAGGTTTTGATAGTATCGTAATCTCAAGGATTGTTATATGAACAAAAACGTTTGACTTAATACAAAATGACAGAGCCTCATGTCCAGTCAGAAAACCCACGACCTACACAACCATCCGCGCCTCGATAAATAAACTTAGGCCACGACGCGGGCGATATATTATGCTACTGACACTTGTGGGGCTAGTACACCAACCCGCGATAGCGACATTTAACACATCCATCAGTCAAGTTTTATCTCGTTCGCTCGCGCGCAAATAGAAAGAGTGTGGAAGCGTGATAGCGCTATATATCACGCTATCGCGGGTTGGCTTATTAGCCCCGCAGATAAAATATTTTTTTTTTACTTACATCGTTTTGCCATGACGGTCGAGTAGTTGTCCTTTGGCAGGACCTTTTGTTTAATCCCTTAGCGTTTGGGTTGAATGGAATTTATAGTTTCAGGATGGTTCCGAATATTGTTCTTAATGTAGATTAGAAATCAGTTGCCTTGTTTGTATAATTTGTCTACTCGACTTAACGCAGAATCTCTGCTAGAAGCCAAGGTGTTTAGTTTATTAGTTTCGTTAGATACTACTTTCTCTTACTACTAAATACAGGGTGATAATAAAATGTTTAGCAAAATTTTCAGGGGTGCGGTTCAGACCATCAAACTGAACAACTTTTACCATGGGATCAAACCTGAAATAGCAAAACGAAATTAGCTGTTTCATACTAAAATGCAATGCCTACTCAACTCAAATGCATGAAACTGTTCCCACAGTAAAAGTTGTTCAAACATTTTATTATCACCCTGTATACCGATAGCCAATGAAGCCGAAGAGTTCTCAATTTGTTCGAATTGCGTGAACTTTTTCATTCCATTCGACTCTATTCAAATCAAAAACTACAGTTCCGATGGAGTTTGGACAGAAACTACGACAGAAACGGTCACGATACATCGAAAATCGAAAATCCGCGCACAGAGTTCTATAATTACTACGTCTGAATATAGGGCCTGATGAAGTGACTCTATACAGCACTATAACAAAACACCCTAGTAATACTTAAGGGGGTGCTTCAGACCATCAAACTGAACAATATAGAGCCAACATCGAAATCGCGAAAAGAAATCCGCTCTTTCATGTTGGCTCCATAATGAAAGTTGTTCAGATTGATGGTCTGAAGCACCCCCTTAAGTATTACAAGGGTGCTTTGTTACATCCTGTATATCCGGAAGCCACACGGTTTGGTCGTAAAATTGTCGGATCCGAATTCATGGCCACCATGTCCACTAATGAAGAAGATAATTGCGGAAAAGGCCAGAGGTACCATATACCACCAAGCGATGAGAATAGCAGGTTGAAACCAATTTATAGTAGAATTTAATTATCAGCATAGAGTATTTTCAAGCTACCAAGACGGCCGCCGACACAATAAAAAAGCAATAGCTATAAAACACCAGCGCAGCCGTTGCTATCGGGTACCTATTAGTTTTATTTCCTTAGAACGCGGCAGCAGTAATTGAGTTAGCACTTAGTCCACGTATTGTATAAATGCTTTTATAATAACAAACATTGTTGTAGCACCATAAACTTAATATTTACGCTAGTAGTTACAACATCATCATCATCTCAGCCGATGGACGTCCACAGCTGGACATAGGCCTCCCCCAAGGATCGCCATAACGACCGGTCCCGCGCTGCCCTCATCCAACGTTTTCCTGCCGCCTTCACCAGGTCGTCGGTCCACCGTGTGAGGGGCCTACCCACGCTACGCTTTCCGGTACGCTGCCACCACTCGAGAACTTCTCGGTCATCGGCTCTGCGAGCAATGTGCCCCGCCCACTGCCACTTAAGTTTAGCAATTCGTTGGGCTATGTCAGTTACTCTGGTTCTTCTGCGGATCTCTTCATTTCTGATTCAATCTCGCAGGGAAACTCCGAACATAGCCCTCTCCATTGCCCTTTAGGTGACTTTCAGCCTTTTTATGGGGCCTTGGCCTTCTTAATATGCTGACACTTTTTTAAGGGGATGATCAGACCGTCAAACTGAACAACTTTCTCTGTGGCACCAACATCGAAATCGCGAAAAATAAAATCGGCTGTCCCATTCCCATACAAAACTGCAAACTCTACTCCAGCCAAATGTATAGGACAGTAGATTTTTTTTCGCGGTTTCGATGTTGGTCCCATAGAGAAAGTTGTTCAGTTTGATGGTCTGCTCATCCCCTCAAAAAAGTGTCAGCATATTAAGAAGGACCCTGTATAATTCGTACAACTAAGGTAAAAAAAAACAGCGGATATTTTCCTGACTTTGTAGGTAAAAGAGGAAAATGTATGCTTACTGTTCTCATGCATAGTTATACGGCTAAGTTTTAACTCATTGTTGACGCTTACGTTCAAGTTTCCAGGCTCCTTCCTTATTATCATGCGAGGAAAATTTCTTTCTTTTTTAAGCTAGCTCTAAAGTTCATGCTTTTTAGGTCAATTGGGAACTTTCTCAACTTTCCTTTCTGTGGAAAATATTTTCTTTATTCCAGTATTCTAAGACCAGAAACTTTTTTTTACTAAATGCACATAAACTCCCATAACAAGAAAGTCCAAAAAAACCCAGAGTTTCTTAAAGAAAGTTCTTCAGTCTCACGGGTTTATAATTCCCCTTAAAGTAATGCAACTGTTTACCCTAACAACCTGTTTATGAATTATATTATAGGAGTCAGTTGCCTCAAGGTAAACCAGTTGCTGTCAAGCTGGTCTAATTTGACAGTCAGTCAGATGTGCCCTCTAGTGGGGCAAAACAGGCAAATATACTTGTATTATAATTAATAACTATTTACCTTTAAGGCAGTTAAAACTTTGCAATAACTATTTTATTATAATTTGATGGTTTGGGGCCTTGACAAGGCTTACTAAGCCTGTGCCACTTAGACCATCGCTGATCATTTGTAACCACTCTCTCACTCACTCACTCTCACTCACTCACTCTCACTCACTCACTCAATCACTCACTCACTCTTCTCGTCACTCTTTTTATAGTTCCTTACCAATCCCCACTGCGGCCAGAAATCGTAGTAAATTTTTGATCGGGACGGTTTGTATCTCATCTTGTGTCAATACCTGCCTACCTGGATGAGTACTGCGTTTGTACGTCAGGGGGCCACAGTCACATAGGAGGTGCAGAGGAGTTTCCATCACCTTGCAGAATCTGCAGCCGGGGTTGATCAGCCGCTAACGGTGGCTCCTCGATACCGGGCAGCCTCGGGGTAGTATCGTCGCCTTATCCCGGAAAGCGGGGTCTGCTGGATGGTCTAGTTCCCTAGCTACTCGTGGCCCTCGTAGGACTAGTAATGGAAGAGAAATTAAAGAAAATTTTACAATTACTAATATTCATAAAGGTTAACTTTCAGCATATTTCAGGGAAACAATAAGGTTTTTATTGCTGAAACTAAAAAGAATTGTAATAAAGGGAATCGATGTCTCATGGGTAACAAACACATGAATAACATCAAACTAAATGATTGCGTGATAGTGTCCCGTTAATATAACTTATATATCGCTCTACTTTTGTAATTTTTTGATAGTTACTTACGTGCTATTTATTGCTATTACAGTTCGCTGGCTATTAAGATATGATACAGTATACTTTCACAACTATCCTACTAATATTATAAACGCGAAAGTTTGTAAGTATGGGTGGATGTTTGTTCCGCTTTCACGCAAAAACTGCTGAACGGATTTTGATGTTTGGCATACAGATAGACCATGGCATAGTGTAAAGAACTAATAGTGGTGAAGCTCAGCGGACGCGGCAGGCCAATCATGCGGGGCGTGCGGGGGCCGGGTGGAGTGTGTCCTAGCCCACGCTGCCTGTGCGCGTACCATAACAGCGAATTGAGTTAGGGTACGCCCGGCCCGTCCACCGCCGTAGCCCGCACGCCGGGTATAAACCCGCCGCGACCGCTGAGCTTCATCACTTACATGGATGGCCTGGATTAAGGCTCTCCCTCCCTGGTGCAAGGCTCTCTTTCTTACAAGCAAACTTTTGCAATTAGCCATCCCGCTTCAATTGCGTGGCACCGGTCAGAATTTTCCGTTTTCTTTGAAAACCTGTATGATTTTTATGAATTTTCAAAAAATAAGAAAAACACATCATTCTATTATTGCATTATGAAGAATATTGTAAATTTTCATATTCTTCTGATCAACAATGTAAGAGTAAAACGGTTACAACTAGAAAAAAAGGGGTGATTTGGATTCGTTTTTCTTCAGTTTTATTAATTAAAATAGATTTCGAGAAAAACCACATCACTTCTCACATCCTGTAGATTGTTCAGTATTGTTTTCTGCTTAAAGAGTGCCATAGTTAATGTATAAAATGGTTACAAAATTACTCAAAACCGGGCGGACGCCCCTTAACACATAGGGTAGGGTACTTTTTATCTAGGTAACGCAGACGAAGTCGCGGGAAACAGCTAGTATTTTTATACGTGGCAATCAAAGTTTACCTATCATAATAATCTCATAGCTTATCATTATCAGCTACCTACCTACCTTACATTATGGAATACAGTAATTTTTATGTTATCAGGTAATTTTATTAATTATTTTTCTATTTAATTTACCTGTAGGATCCTTCTTATGCTGACGGTATTTAATAGAGAGGATCAGACCATCAAACTGAGTGCCCAACACCTGCACGCAGGAGGAGCTCATGACCGCTAGCGACGGTGCAGTATCGGTTGCCCAATTCTGGCAAGGTACTATTTAGCGACTTTGTTGTGTTGAAGTCGACACGATAAGCAAGCAAGCATCAAACTGAATTTGTATGGGACAAACGTCAAAATCGCGAGAAAAAAAATCAGATGTTCAAATGGAAACTGAAATGTACTTATAGGACAGCAGATTTTTTTCGCGATTTCGATCTTTGTCCCATGGAGAAAGTTATTCAGTTTAACGGTCTGATGATCCTTTTGCAAAACCGTCAGCATATCCAGTTAGACAGTAAACGATTTTTTTTTTAATTTCAATTTAAACCGACACGTTAACATTTGGTTCACAATCTTGCAGAATTATTCTAAAACATCTTTAATCACCTTTCCCGAAAATAATTCTTTCCCTCTAATCATTTTCCACTCAAATTGGATCAAAACCGTCTTGATGCTCGAACCTTTTCTTGAACAATGAAGCTAATTATTAAGAGCCATCTAGAAATAAAGAACAATATAGACCGCACCTTTGTCCCTTTGATCAGACCGCGAGCTTCTAATTGGGCTACATTTACCCGCAAAATGGTCAGCCCACAATGGCGCGGGGCACGAAAACCGAGTCTGAGAGGGTGTCTCTCATTAATGCTCATGATTAAACCCATCATAATCATAATCATTTATTCCTTGCTTGATTGTGTACATAGAGTTCTTATCTTAATATTTAGGTTTCAACAATCTACCTCGTCGAGGTGTGCAAGTATTCAGTGTTAGTTTATTAGTTCAGTTAATTTAGGCTAGTTTAGTTTCGTCATCTCACCCATCCCTGCTACCCAATCCGCCGTAGTTACAGCAACGCCCAATACCGAAGTTCGTACCCCTTATGGGGTGCCCTTGGGCAGGTTACTAAAGTTCTTTCACTGGTTCGGTAGACCTACCAGGGCGCTTTGCCGTCCCTGGTGTGGTCCGTGTGGTCCCTCAAAGGTAGTCCGCAGTAATAAGCCATCCACTAATATCTGTATGCAACGTAGGCCAGTCATTTTAAGGAGTTTTGTTAGGCGGAGTAGGGAGTAATTATTAATTGGACTTTTAAACTGTAACCGGCACCTTAGTGACAAAAATACTATCCTAAACTATATTAAAAAAAAATTCTACGCAACATAGGAATCAAAATTTTGTGTCCCAGAAGGCTTTTAACTTAATAATATTAATACCAATGCACTCATTTGAATTAGATTTAATAATATACATTATTTTTGATCAATAAAATAGGCATGAAAATTTAAAAAATGAGGTATTTATTAGAAAATACGAATGTATTTTTCAAAACCTTCTAAGTAGGTAGACAAAAATATTTACACCATGTTTGAAGTAGGTAAGTATGATGGTAAAGCCTTAAAAAAAAAATTTATCATCAGGTTTTTTAGAACGCGATAATATCTATATTTTAAAATTAGAACTATTGCTGACGTAATTTTTTTTTATTTTTGGTACATTCTTAAGCTCAAATTGGCTCTTCAATATTATAGCGAAAGAAAAAATGCAATAGTAATTAGTCCCGGCTCAAACCGTAAAATGACTGGGCTAACGAGTCCTTAAATTCTTTGAGCATACGGTCAGGACATCAGACTGTTCGGAAAAACTCATGCTCACCGGCCGTATGGAGGGAAAGAGAGGTAGAGAAAATGGCCCGATGCGGTCAAACAAATTACCGAGACAACACTAAAGGCCAGCATACACCAGGAACAAGATAGCGACCTGGGGAGCTGTGGTGGCATACGCAGCACACGATTGGTCACGTCTCTCAGCCATGAGCTTACGACTAAAGTCCCTATCCTTTATCCCATAAGGCCTTTTCATCTTTTACTGATGATTTAAGCAGCGTCTTGGCAGCACTTCGCTCGTGGCTTTAGGCGTGCAAATAATTGCATGCTTTCTGCCAAGGACAAATGGTTGGAGGGATGCAGCGCGCGCTCCTCATTGATGGCTAAGACACAGTTTGCGATCGTGCGATCGGCCTTTAGACAGTGCAATTTGCTAAGGTGATTTGGTCTTGACAAGAAACATTCTGACGCATAGAAAGCATAAAATCGATGGCCCGTCTAATTCAAGAAGAATCCTACTTCCTACTAATATTATAAACGCGAAAGTTTGTAAGTATGGATGGATGTTTGTTCTGCTTTCACGCAAAAACTGCTGAACGGATTTTGATGAAAAGACAATGCGGGCTTTGTATGTAAGGTTGGTCATTGTTTTTGGCGCGGCCAGCAAACAAACATGAACATTTTATTTCAGAATAAAGTGACAAACAAAACTTATTAACATGTCTATCCGTAAACTCAGTCCGGACGGAGATATAAAGGCTTGAAGTTGAAAATATTACCATTACGAGCACTTTAGCCTTTATATCTCAGATCGGACTGAGTTCCGAGATATTTGTAATATCAAGTTGTGTTTTTAACTTTATTCTGAACTATAATATTCAAGTGTGATTGATGGCCGCGCTAAAAAAAGAAAAAAGGCGCCATTTTTAGGCATATAATGCTTTTGGCATACAAATAGACATGGCCTGGATTAACACATAGGATACTTTTTATCCGGGTAACGCAGACGAAGTCGCGGGCAACAGCTAGTTTGTAATAAATTCATAACCTAACGCGCCAACCTAAATGAGAATAGCTCAGAAGCACGTTTCCCCACAATTGTTTGTAAGCATTGTAGCTCCGTTTGATAAAACTCGGAGGTAATTAGAGAACTGCGGTTCGTTTAGACACCTGATTACCTTTACGTCTTCATTTTGGTGATATTTCAACATTTTGTTTACCTACCTTGGTGATTTTTGGTACCTAGCGTTTTTCTTCTCATCCACTTACGTACGTTTTCCCAACGGTTTTCGCTTAAATAAGTAATTACTCCTGCTATTTTTTGAAAGTTTAAGGAATATGCGACGTCAATGATAAATGACTCCTCTGAGATGGGGAAAAATACAAAAACCTGTACCACAAGGGTAGATATTTATATTTCTGAGCTTATTCACCTAAATTGGTAAGCTATGGGGATGCAATGTAAAATTAAGATCTTTTATAAACTAGTAGTTATGCAATAAATTATCGTTGACTTTGACTTTATTTTATTCGCTTTTGACATCCTAAAAAATTAAGGGCATCCCAATAAAAAAAAATTATTAGGAATGTTTTATTTTTATTTTTGCTCAATGCTCTATCGTAAAAACTGTAATTCATACAAGCGAAGCGTCAAACTTAGTGTTATTAATAGTGCAAGCTCTATAGTATAGTACACACATAATAAAACAGTCCGACTCGCACTTAACCGGTTTTTCCGTAATTGAATTGTAATAATAAACATTACATGAAGTGCCTGCACTTTGACCAGTATGACAGAACTGAATCTCACATAATTTTACGTCATTTTTCAAATGGCTGATAAAAAAATTACTTGAGATTTGTCGAGACAGCCTCCCCCCCCCCCATCCCCCCTCCCTAAAACTTCATTGCTAATGAATAGGACCTGCCGCCCCGGCATGGAATGCGACGACTTTGTTTTGTCCCACATTTACAAAATACATTTATTTTTATAGAGCCAATGTTAGCACAGTGGTTAGCACTATCTATGGAACGCTGTGGGCAATGTTCCGGCAGATAATGTCACTGTTATTATTATTAACAGCCCCTTGTGGGCTCGTCGTGATCATACGATATAGTTTCTACTGCAAAATGTTTTGTTGCTTAAAGTTTTATCATTATCACATCCCACTACAGGGCCTGTGCTCTGTGGGCCTACCCTCAGGGGTGTATGGCTGTATGGGCGTTAGTCCACCACACGTACCCAATGCGGATTGGTAGACTTCACATACGCATCAGAATCTTAAAGTAAAAATTTTTTTTTTTCATATTTTATACAGCGTCTTAGAGTACCTAACTTTTTTTTTCGTATTTTATACTGGATGTAAACTTTAATACCTACGTTACATACTTAAGGGGATGCTTCAGACCATCTCAAACTGAATAACTTGCACTATGGGACCAACACTGAAATCGCGAAAAAAATTCTGCTGTTGCATTTCGAATTGAGTCACTGTGTTATTACGTTTTCTATGTAGCTGATTTTTTTGCTCCTATAGTGAATGTGTGAAGCACCCCCATGTAGACAGATCCACCTCCATGCGTATTGCAACACATTTAAATTTACACCCTGTAGGCATGAACTCACGAACGATAGAAAAGGACTAATGGTGTAAGGACAGTATCCAAATGTATGAAACGCACTCAAGTTTACACCCTGTATATGAATTTAAAGTTTCAGGATGGAATTATGTACGTCTATCTAGTAGTGACAGGTTATTTACCTACTCACAAAAAACTGCGATATAATCTTCATTCGTTCGTAAAACCAATGCTACCGTGATTTTAGTTCCAGATTACAACGCACTGCGAAATAATATTTTGTAGTGCGTTGTAATCTCACACGTTGATCAGAACTAAAATCACGGTAGCATTTAAAAATTTTAATACTGAAATCAACCATTGTAAACCCTCCCTGTCCTCAGAATTATACTGGAAGGATTTCCATATACGCTACTGTTTTCCTTAACATTTTCTGGGACGCTTAACGCATAAAAACATCTGTTGTTATCTAGTTCCAGATCCGTGAACATGTTAAGGCTGCACCGAGCCTATTGTGCTGCCCCCAATCGTATTTTTTTATTTCTTCACTATTAAACGATATAAAAAAAAACAAGAACGTCACATTGTACTAGTCATTGCTGATTTTCAATTTATCGGGTCACTGCAGATTTGTTTTTATAATGTTTGTAGTTATTAGCGCTTTTAGCTACAAGCATAAAAAATTATAATCCGTAATCTTCTTCTTATCGTGTGGGCAGAGCCCTGGTGTCAGAGTTTTTTCAGACCGCCTTACGGCCTCTGACGTGGTTTTTATGTAACGACTACTACCACCAGAGATAGTAGCCGGGACCAACGGATTAACGTGCCATCCGAAGCACGGAATCATTTTTCTTTTCAGACAATCAGGCGATTCAGCCTGCAATGTCCTAACCAACTGGGGAAAAACGCACAAAGTGACATATCACTAGGTGTCCCCCGTGGGAATCGAATCCACGACCTGCGTATCGATAGCCAATGCTCTTAACCATTAGACCACGGAGGCAGTAATCCGTAATGTTTCGATAAATTAGAAGCCAATCAGGCGCTGTACCCGGACTTTCGATGTTCGATATATCGCCACTGTTTCGGTTCATACTTCATTGTAATAGAGTAGACATTGAAACGAAAACGTTCACGCAATTGCGAAGTTCGAATGTGCGGGTAGAGGCCCTGGACTACAATGTGACATTCTTGATTTTTGGATATGTTTTTTAATTGTTAAGAAATAAAAAAAATACGATTGGGGGCTGCACTATAGGCTCGGCAGGCTCTTAAAGAATTTACGTTTCATGTTTAAGGCTTTAAGGGATTCAACTTCGACAATATCAAAAGCGTTCTCCCCTTTAAAATTCTACCTGTTTTAATTAAAATGTGGATAATGAAAGAAAGTGTGCGTAGACGTTTTAGATTTACGCACTGCGTATCTTAAACGCTTTGACGCTGAATGAAGGTGACAGAGCAATAATTTTACTGTGACCGACTGGAACGGACTGACGTGACGGACCGGACTGGACGATCATAAGGGTTACTTGTCAGACTACGTAAAATATATCAAGTCAGTTTATTAGCTGGTGGCCCAATTACATGCGTTACATGCGTAGACAGAAAGGTGGCACTGATGTTGCCTAATGCGTAGAATTTTATGGGAGTAAGATATTGAGTTTTGCCGTAAATTATGTCAATTGAAATGGACGGAAAAGGTTTTCAATGTGAAGCTCAAAATGAGGTTTCAAATGTCAACCTGTCAAATATTAATAAGTTTATGAAAAAAAACACACACTATACCCTCTTGAAATATTTAACGCTCTTTTTACTACAAATATTACATACAACCGAGGATAGAAAACAAATATTGTTTTACGATCAGTTCAACATCCGAATGTGCATGACCTTCACTTCGCATGACTGGTTGTCTGGAAGAAATCACTTTTAGTGATAAGGCGGTAATTTTGTACCCTTCTTGTTCGTGTATATTGTTATTGTTTTTTGTGTATTTTGATATGCAAATAAAGAATATATTTATCTTATCTTATCTTGTCCGTGTGGTGTCGGCTAAGAATAGCACCATCCCATTTCTTCCTGTGGGTGTCGTAAAAGGCGACTAAGGGACCTACCAGAAGATGGGCAGCAGCATCCTCTGCGTACACACATCCAGCCGAACTGCGATCGCCAACCCGCCTGCCAAGCGTGGCGATTATGGCCCCCCCAACATGGCAAGTACGCCCTTAACACGGCCCCCAGTCCCCGGCGGCCCCGCTATTCCTGGCTACGGTAGCGGTCAAGGTAACGGCGGGGCAGGGGGTGCGAAGAATCTCCGGAAGAGATCCGGCTACCACAACCGACAACAGCTGCACCTGGCAACGTTCAACACACGTTCACTGCGGACCGACGAGTCGCTCGCTATACTCGAGGAGGAACTGAGCAGGATACATTGGGATATTGTTGGATTATCTGAAGTCCGAAGAGAGGGAGAGGACTCGATAATCCTCAAATCCGGTAACCTGCTCTATTTCCGAGAGGGCGAACTAAAGTCCCAGCACGGTGTCGGGCTAATGGTCCATAAGTCTCTTGTGAACAACGTGGAGAAGATCGAAAGTGTGTCGAATAGGGTGGTGTACCTTATACTCAGAATAACCAAACGGTATTCGTTGAAGGTTATACAGGTATACGCCCCGACTTCAGAAGAGAAATACGCCGACGATGTAGAAACTATGTATGAGGATATCTCTAGAGCCATGCATAGTTCTAAAACACACTTCACGGTGGTCATGGGAGACTTCAACGCGAAACTGGGCAAACGAGACGGTGAAGAGATGCGAGTGGGAAAATTTGGGTATGGACGACGGAACAAACGGGGCCAACTGCTGGCTGGCTTCATGGAGAAGGAGGGACTCTATATGATGAACTCCTTCTTTAAGAAGCGGGAGCACGGAAAGTGGACCTGGTTGAGCCCGACCGGTACAAGAAATGAGATAGACCTCATCATGTCGACGAAGAAGCAAATATTCAATGATATCTCTGTGTTAAACGCGTTTAAAACCGGAAGCGATCACCGTATGGTAAGAGGCACATTGAATCTTAATATCAAGCTCGAAAGATCTCGTCTGATGAAGTCTACGCTCCGCCCAGTACCGATCCAGATCCAAAACCCCTGTAGTTTTCAGCTCGAACTCCAAAATCGTTTTGATTGCCTGGGGAGTAGCGTGGACGACTACAGCGATGGGTTTGTGGAAACTGTCCATGCGGTCGGGTCCAAGTTCTTTAAGACCCGTCGTACAAATAGAACCAAGAAAATCTCAGACCCTACTCTTAAGCTCATGGAGGAAAGGCGCGAGATGATTCTGCAGTCTTCAGATGATGCGAATAAATACCGGCAGCTCAATAGGCAGATTTCAAAGTCCGTGACTTGCGACCTGCGTCGGTTTAACACCGAGCGTATTAAGGAGGCTATAGAGCGGAACAAAGGCTCCAAAGTTTTCGCAAGGGATCTGTCTATTGGGCAAAGCCAGTTATCAAAGCTGAAGACTGAGGATGGCAGAATCGTATCGTCCAAGCCTGAGCTTCTGAGAGAGGTTGAGAAGTTCTATGGACAGTTATACACGTCAACACGAAGACCCGCTACAGATCTGGCTAACGACCCAAGAGCTAGATTGACCCGGCACTACACAGAAGATATTCCGGACGTCAGCCTGTACGAGATTAGTATGGCTCTCAAACAGCTAAAGAACAACAAGGCGCCGGGTGATGATGGGATTACGGCCGAGCTTCTGAAGGCGGGTGGAAAACCGGTCCTGAAGGCCCTTCAGAAGCTGTTCGATTCCGTCATACTCGAGGGCAAAACGCCGCAGGCATGGAACAGAAGTCTGGTGGTGCTCTTCTTCAAAAAGGGCGATAATGCCCTGTTGAAGAACTATAGGCCCATTTCCCTTCTTAGCCATGTCTACAAGCTGTTTTCGAGAGTCATTACGAACCGTCTCGCGCGCAGGTTTGACGATTTCCAGCCTCCCGAACAGGCCGGTTTCCGAAAGGGCTTTAGCACTGTGGACCACATACATACGCTTCGGCAAGTTATACAGAAGACTGAAGAGTATAACCTGCCCCTTTGCTTGGCGTACGTGGACTACGAGAAAGCCTTTGATTCGATCGAGACTTGGGCTGTACTGCAGTCTCTTCAGCGATGCCAAGTAGACTACCGGTACATCGAAGTGCTGAAATGCTTGTACAAAAACGCCACTATGTCAGTCCGACTACAGGACCAGAACTCGAAACCTATCCTACTGCAGCGAGGCGTGAGGCAGGGAGACGTTATATCTCCGAAACTGTTCACCGCTGCACTGGAAGATGTTTTCAAGGTTCTGGACTGGAAAGGGCTAGGCATCAACATAAACGGCGAGTACATCAGTCACCTTCGGTTTGCCGATGATATAGTCATCATGGCGGAGACTATGGAGGAGCTCAGTCAAATGCTCGATGATCTCAGCAGAGCCTCCGAACGAGTTGGTCTGAAAATGAACATGGACAAGACGAAGATCATGTCAAATGACCATGTTGTGCCCACTCCTGTAATGATCGGAAACTCTGCGCTCGAAGTTGTTGACCATTATGTTTACCTGGGACAAACTATTCAGTTAGGTAAGTCCAACTTCGAGAAAGAGATCAACCGTCGAATCCAACTCGGCTGGGCAGCGTTCGGGAAGCTACGTAGTATCTTCACGTCCCAAATACCGCAGTGTCTTAAAACGAAAGTCTTCGATCAGTGTGTGTTGCCAGTGATGACATATGGAACAGAGACGTGGTCGTTCACTCAAGGCCTCATAAAAAGGCTGAAAGTCACCCAAAGGGCAATGGAGAGGGCTATGCTCGGAGTTTCCCTGCGAGATCGAATCAGAAATGAAGAGATCCGCAGAAGAACCAGGGTAACTGACATAGCCCAAAGAGTTGCTAAACTTAAGTGGCAGTGGGCGGGGCACATTGCTCGCAGAACCGATGGCCGTTGGGGCCGAAAAGTTCTCGAGTGGCGACCGCGTACCGGAAAGCGCAGCGTGGGTAGGCCCCTCACACGGTGGACCGACGACCTGGTGAAGGCGGCGGGAAAACGTTGGATGAGGGCAGCGCAGGACCGGTCGTTATGGCGATCCTTGGGGGAGGCCTATGTCCAGCAGTGGACGTCCATCGGCTGAGATGATGATGATGATGATGATGATCTTATCTTCAGAAACGCTAGCTAATTTTATTTTGTAAAAAAACAAAATGCCGCTTTTGTCTTTTTTGTTGTTGTTTTTTTTGTCTTTTTTTTAAGAAATGGCCTTTGTACCTACAATTTTTTCACAGTACTCTTGATGCAGACTAAGTATAATATTATACTCTACAATCCGTTACTCTACCACTATAAGTTGACCAATAAAATTTCAAGATAATGCACGTTCTAATATTAACGGATAGTAGGTAACGTTTAGTATAAAACGGCAATCGTGCAAGTTTGTTTTGCACCTTGACGGATTTTTTAAAATTTAATATTATAAGTTATTCGAATACATGCAGCATTGATTGAAGAAGCATCCATAGATTCTACCTTAAATTTGGCTAAATAAACGAACTTACCATCAACTCTCTATACTTTCCTCTATATCTGTCTCTTTCACTCTGCTAGATTGGCGCCTCGAATCTGACAAGGCGCGCTCATTTGACGTTTACTTCATAGCGTTTATAGATTTTGCCGCCGAAGCTTGCAAAATTTTTTCTTAACTTTAAAACTTGTTTAAAACAGTGAAATTGCAATGTTTTACTGTGTAAATTACACGGAAAGGTTGTTTTGTGAGTGTTCTGTGCGTGTTTTGTCAAAGAGGTGTGCAGAAAATAAGTAGAAGCACTAATGAACGTCACCTCTTTAATGCCGCTGCTTTGGATAAAGAGCGGCCTCTTCGAAGGGTCTTTTGACGCTTTTAACCCTACAGGACAGGGGTGAGTTACCTCTACATCTTTTAATCAAGTGGAGGATGGCTTCTTTAATTGCTTCCCAACAATTTTATGATTCATATCTGTGCTGACACCTTAGCCAAGTTAACTACCTATTTTTCAGGATCTAGTAGGTATGATCCTTTGTATTTCGGCTATTTATGGCTAAACAGAACACTCGGAACATGTATACTATTGTTCCTAGGAACAAACAACAGATTTGATATCTGAACCAATATTTAGTCAATCTCTGTGACACCTATAATCTTAAGCTCACCTATACTAGGTGATTTACGTTCTAATATTGATCAAAAGAATGTTATACCCACCCCCAGAAAGAAGAGAAAGTGGTCAAGCAGTAGTTTTGTGAAAAGTGTCACTGCAGTTTTTGCAGTTGTGTTGCGTACCAACAAAATATCTATGTGGTTGCGTTGTCACCAGTAATTGTGAGGTGGTTACTTCGTGTGCAGACAGACAGATTGACTCTGGCACAGGTGTGTGCGCACTGTCGTTATGTTAATGCAACGTTGTGTCTGCAATGTGGCCAGCCGCTACCTAGTGTGCGGTGTCGCTGGTGGTGGTGTTGTGGTTGTGACGTGGTCGATATAACCCATGTGGTCAGTAATAATAGCAGAATGTGGTACCGTGTAAATTCTACAGTTCATTTTCAATACAAAATATGTGCCTGCTCATGTGATGTGGTTGCGGTATGTGTGAAACAACCCTTAGACAACCCCATTGAGCATTGAACACTTATTCAGCCGAGTGGCATTCTACCTGTTACATTTTAAATAATTAAGTGTCTCTAGTGAATTAAAGTGCGTTATACCTTATAAGTCTTATTACATACATACTTACAGTTAGAAACAAATAGGTTTACCAAAGTTCCCCGGAATGGGGGTTGAAATATCACCCATATTTGCAATGTTAGGCATACCTGTAGAAAATATACATTAAAGATTAAAAGGAGTTTGACATAAAACAGATCAACTTATGTAGGTATAAATATGATCACAAACCTATGCCACCATTGCCACCTTCCTTTGCAAGAATTTTATGTGTCAAAGATGGTTAAAAACTTAAAGAAGAAAACTAGATGTGCCTACCGAATTTGTTTCCCTTTTTTCAAGATGTTCTTGATAAGGAGTATGGAAGGACAAAATCTTTTTTAATTGCTGTCTTATAATTATGATTGGGTACTGCAGCCAGCCTTCCTTTTAGGCCCTCTGGTCTTTTGCAGTTTTATCATATTAGACTCAAAGAGTTCCTTTGGCCCACAGTGATTGGATGTCTTGATTTATGTAGACATTTTCTTCCTGGTCACACAACCATATGTTTTAAGTTAACAATACTGGCATATCAATACTAGGCTGCGCTTGCACTTAGTCTGGACCTGTATTATTTGAACCGTTTTGTATTGTATAACAATACCATGAGCTACAATAGCATGCGCTAGTTATCTACAGATAATAGAACCTAGTGCTAGTTAGCTCTCCTAGGCTTTGCCAATATAACCAGATAGCGATTATTGCAATGTCAACAGTATCAGTTCTCTGTCCCTGTGCAGCAGGAATTTTCCTGATGGCGGAAGGCCATTATACCACAGTTCGGTGGTTCTGCACATAAGGTGAAGCACATTTGAATCAGACACATCGGATGTGGTCTGGGGTGCTCACTTCAGGTACAAATATGTATCAAATCTTGTTCCCAGTGTCGGAATGGCATGGTACTTTTGCCCCCGACCTCGGAGGTCATAGACAGAACGTGGGGTTCATGCATGGCATTACCGACTGATTATCTGATTGAAGAGTTTGTTCCCCCTCTGACATTCCTAATTAATCAGTCATATGAAAGTTGTGAATTCCCTGATAGTTTAAAGCTAGCTACAATAAAACCAATACTCAAAAAGGGCGATAAACGCGACCCCTCGAACTATCGTCCAATAGCATTATTACCAGTCTTGTCTAAAGTTTTTGAAAAAATAATCTGTCAACGTATTTACAAATTTTTTGAGAAATATGATATATTTAGCCCAAGCCAACACGGATTTCGTAAGAACCACTCGACGTCACTAGCGGTTTTCGAATGTTGCTCAGAAATTTTGAATGGATTAAATGATAACAAATGTGCCATAGCTATCTACATGGACATGTCCAAAGCTTATGATCGTGTTTCACATTCAATCCTGCTTCAAAATCTAGAAACCATGGGAATACGAGGACAATCAAAAGCGTGGCTTAAGTCGTACCTAAAAAATCGAAAACAATTCGTACAAGTGTCACATTTTGAAGAACAAAGGTCGGAACTAACCCAGATAAATTCCAGACGTGAAACGGTAAATGGGTCTATACCCCAAGGTAGCGTAATCGGTTGTCTGCTATTTTTGGCGTATATTAATGAATTATCCTCTGTGATTCCTCAAAAGGTGATACTCTTTGCAGATGATGCAACTCTTGTGTTCACAGGAGACTACGATGAAATAGACACTTTACAAAAAACAATTGTAGAATCATTTGGGAAAATCGTAGAATATTTAGATAGAATTGGACTTATATTAAACTATGACAAAACCAAAATTATGCAATTTCACCCTCATCAAAGAACACCTCTATCACTACATATCTCGTACAAAGGCAACACGCTGAAGAACACAACATCTTACTCTTTGCTGGGAATTACATTGGACCCAGGCATGACGTGGAAACCACACGTAGAGACAGTGGTGAGCAAGCTTAGTCGGTTCTCATATGCGTTACGCGAACTGCGTAAATGCACTGACGAGGCTTGCTCGCTTTCTGCATACCACAGCTATGCAGCCGCATGGATCCGATACGGCGTTATATTCTGGGGTAACTCAACTGACGTTCAGACTGTGTTTGTCTTACAAAAGAGATGCCTCAGAATCATAACATTGACTCGACCTAGAGAAACGTGTAGAGTTCTGTTTAAGAAATACAAGATACTTACGGTTACATCCATGTACATTTTAGAACTTTGCATTCTAGTGAGGAAGCATCCGAGCTACTTCCCACGTACCAGCGACATAGACAGACGCTACAGGACAAGACAAAACAATGACATACTCCTCCCCACCACCCCGCGCCTCTCCATGTATCAAAACGGACCGCAATATATGGCTATGAAAATTTATAACCACTTGCCAAATACTTTAAAAAGCCTTCAGGGTAATGGGTTTGTTAATTGTCTAAAAAAACTACTACTTGACAAAAGTTACTACAATGTGAAAGAATATCTGGATGACAAATCTTTATCAATTGAGCATGTATAAATTCTATTGTAATGTAATCAGATTAAAAAATTATTAATGTATGTACCCTATCCTAACACACAGTCTTTAAACTAAGTATATTAATTATTATTACCACGCTGTTAATATTTCAAATAAATTTTCGTTTGACATTGTAAATTCTTAATAAAAATTATAATATATGACATTGAATGCCTTGAAGAGGCAGATTGCTGTACCACAAATTAATCATACCATCTTATGTAACGTGTGCAATCAAAAATGATTAAATGAATTATGAATTATCTAACGCAGTGCTTTTGCGCCCGTCAACGCCCACGACCTCGGAGGTCGAATATGGATCATAGGGCATATACAATAGCTTTACTGACTGTCCATCTAGAACCCAGTGCCGGAATGGCACTCGTCGCACCCGGCCGCGGAGGTCGTACATAACATGGTGCATGTGCAATGACATTACCGACCAGTTATCTGATGCAGTGCCTGAAGGGTGCTCGTCGCTGCCCTCGACCGCGGAGGTCGAATATAGATAATAGGGCATATACAATACTTGGCATTACCAACCTCTTATATAGAACCCAGTGCCGGAATGGCACTCGTCGCCCCCGGCCTCGGAGGTCGCATTCAGTACATGGGGCATACCCAGTGGCATTACCAACCTCTTATTTAGAACCCAGTGCTGGAATAGCACTTGTCGCCCCCGGCCTCGGAGGTCGCATTCATTACATGGGGCATACCCAGTGGCATTACCAACCTCTTATCTATAACCCAGTGCCGGAATGGCACTCGTCGCCCCCGGCCTCGGAGGTCGCATTCAGTACATGGGGCATACCCAGTGGCATTACCAACCTCTTATCTAGAACCCAGTGCTGGAATAGCACTTGTCGCCCCCGGCCTCGGAGGTCGCATTCAGTACATGGGGCATATCCAGTGGCATTACCAACCTCTTAATCTATAACCCAGTGCCGGAATGGCACTCGTCGCCCCCGGCCTCGGAGGTCGCATTTAGTACATGGGGCATACCCAGTGGCATTAACGACCTCTTATCTAGAACCCAGTGCTGGAATAGCACTTGTCGCCCCCGGCCACGGAGGTCGCATTCAGAACATGGGGCATATGGAGTAGCATTACCGACCTCTTATCTAGGATGCAGGGCCGGAATGGCACTCGTCGCCGCCCCCGGCCACGGAGGTCGAACATAGATCAGGGGCATATACATATCAGCGTTGCTGACTTCCTTAGTAATACCAACCGATTATCTAGAATCCATTGCTGGATGGGCACTCATCACCCCCCGGTCGCGTAGACCATTGACTTTGATTTAGTTGATTTGTTCACTTCTAGGAAAAGACAATCATAGATAGTTGTGAAGGTTGGGATTTCAGAGATGGTCCAACAATCTATTGCGAATATTGCGAGGCATTCATTTCACATTGGATCTTCGGGTTGGCATGGGCGCTCTCTCCCACCACTCAATATAGATCCACAATAACTGTACCACCTTCACTTCACATGGCACAATACATTTTGATAGTATCACAACTTGGACACACAAGTGCTGCCAACTGACAATTTACATTCTGTTCAGTTCTTGGGACTTGAGCAGGAGCCCACCACGGGTGGAGAAACTAAAACCCTTAGCCCTAAAAAAGGAGGGGGGGAGGCTAATCAGGCAGTGCACTGACTGGTCATTAAACGAAAGGAACTCCTACTAAAGAGAATCGGTCTTAACAACCTGCGATAAGACATCTACCAGACACTACATTATAAAATAGGGTCTGAGTAACTGAGTAACTTCGTTTGGTGTAGATTCTAGAGCTCCATATGGGATATGTGGGCAGAATTTTATGGACATCTCAGACAATACTCTGCCATAGGTCAGTAGGTTTTACCTGCCGTGCAGCTGGACCATTATAAAATTACAAAATATCCTGTTAGCTAAATACCAGGAGAGAAAGATGCCAATATGTGACACTAGTTTAGTATTTGATTGGCTAGAAAATTAACCCAATGCAGATATTGATAGATCCGAGAGTACCAGGTAGAGTAGTGTAGTGGTGAGATAAACCTAATAATTATAAATAAATATAATAACCCAACTTCAGCTCCAGACACAGAAAATGTTAACAATCCAGCTGACTAGCTAATGAGCAACAACATACTGTGGAGTCCTTATGCTCAGTACAACATGTAATGAAGCTTGGGTCAACGAGAAGAGTTGTTTTGAGAATGATGTAATTAATCTTTTTCTTATCTAATATCTAATAATATCTTATGTTATTAGACCAGCTATCAGAACTCAAAACGGTCCATGGAGATAATCATGAAAAAAGGTAAATTTTATTTCGGAAATTGTATTGTTCTCAGATAAACAGTACCGTATAATACTGTTAAGAATGAGGACCTACTATTAAATAATTTTTCATACATCTACCTAATAGGTTCGGTTCGTGGTTTGAATTAACTGTAATGCTTGCTTGCCTATCGTATCCACTTCAAATGTAATGTAACTGTAATGATCTCTGAGGATTGTTTCTGTATGATGGTTAAGATTATGCCTCAACAGGTGTAGAAATTTAATCTTAAATTGTTTTTCTCTTTCAACAGCAATCTGTTGATTTTAAATACCTAGTTACATTGAGTGAGATAACATTTAGTCATTATCAAGACTATTATGTTCTATTACTATTATGAAAGTTATTTTATGGTGTATTTTTCCTTTTTATACAGGACTTGTGTTAATGTACCCATTGTTGATGATGATGGCTTTATGACATACACATTTTCATTTATTTTCACATAGCGTTTGTACTCTTTCACCAGCAGATAGCAAACAGGTCTTCAATCAATGCTGCATGTATTCGAATAACTTATAATATAACTGTTTTGCATTACAACAAAACAGATATTATGAGTGAGAGAATACATGCAGCATTGCAGCAAGGTGCTTGCTGGTGATTGATGAAGACTATGAAGTAAACGTCAAATGAGCGCGCCTTGTCAGATTCGAGGCGCCAATCTAGCAGAGTGAAAGAGACAGATATAGAGGAAAGTATAGAGAGTTGATGGTAAGTTCGTTTATTTAGCCAAATTTAAGGTAGAATCTATGGATGCTTCTTCAATCAATGCTGCATGTATTCTCTCACTCATAATATCTGTTTTGTTGTAATGCAAAACAGTTATATTAACGGCTAGTAGGTAACATTTAGTATAAATCGCCAAACGTGTAAGTTCATTTTGCCCCATGACGGATTTTTTATTAAATTTTATAACGTCATAATAATTTATCAAGAGCCTATTAACTTCAAACATGAGCGGTCTTAAAGTGGCGTTTTTCCAACCCAGTGCGTACATATTTATATTACGCTGGAAACGTTTATTTCCCTTCCTCGTCTTGCCGTCGACATTCAGAGCGGTTAGTACAAATTTATAGCTCTTCATAAAAGCTTAGAAGATATTTTCTGCGTTTCGCTAGTGAAATCATGGAAATTATTGCTTTTAAATGTTTGGAACCTGAATAGGTAGGGTTTATATAGAAGAGACGCGTGGCGGTGGCGGGTAGTCAAAGTAACACCAATATAAACCTTATATTACGTAGCATAGCGTCGTTTTTTGACGTAAAGAAAAATCGCGCCCCCGCCACCAGGAGGCGCGGGCGTAATTCTCCAAACGACTCTATGCTACGTACTATAAGGTTTATATTATTGCCGCACCCCACCCGCGAAATGTCCGCGCCACGTCACTTCTGTTTAACGCTCCCTTAGGCTGTATAACTTTTTACTTGACTTTGAAATATGGATTGTTTATACAGGGTATATATCACCGCGGATAATTTCAGCATGTATTCTACTCATCGAACTGAACAACTTTCACTATGGAGTTAACATCGAAATCGCGCAAAAAAAAATCAGATGTCCCACATTTGAGTCCAATAGGTAGGTACTGCAGTTTTCTATGGGACAGCTGTTTTTTTTTCGCGATTTGGATGTTGACTCTATAGTGAAAGTTGTTGAGTTTGATGAGTTGAATACATGCTGAAGTTATCCGCAGTGATATAAAATCTTCCCTGTCAAGACAGGGTAAATTAATATAGCCCAGTCATTTTACGGTTTGACTCGGCACTTATTAAGTTCTTTTTCGGTGTATCATTTAAGAGCCAATTTGAGCCTAGATATTATATCAAAATTTTAAAAAAAATTACGTTATCAAAGCCCCTTTAAAATTAAAGCATTTTTCTCTTTCTAAAAAACTTGACGGTAAAAGAACAAAAAAAAAATACTTACACAAATACAGGGTGTAACAAAACACCCTAGTAATACTTAAGGGGGTGCTTCAGACCATCAAACTAAACAACTTTCACTATGGGGCCAATATCGAGAAAAAATTAAAAAAATCAGCTATCCCATACATTTTAATCGAGTCGGTACTGCAGTTTTGTATGGGACAGCAGATTTTTTTTATTTTTTCTTGATGTTGACCCCATAGTGAAAGTTGTTCAGTTTGATGGTCTGAAGCACCCCCTTAAGTATTACTAGGGTGTTTTGTTACACCCTGTAGATACTTATTTGTGTAAGTATTTTTTTTTGTTAATACCACAGATAATAATACTAGGTATAACTAAGTCAACAAGCCAACTACACAATTTTTCCTCCACAAGAATAAACCAAGCAATAATCTTATCCCAGAGCATTAATTACCACCGTTAGCCCGTCACTGGAGGAATTGAATTATCGAGGTAAAGCCGTAGCCGGCGAAACGAATCAGAGGCGAGCGAAGCGGGTGAAATGGCAAACTAGCGCCTTAGAGCTACTAATGAAGATTGTTCTGGAGGCAGTAAGGATGGAGAAGGTATTTTGTTTAAGAAAAAAAAGAGTTGGAAGGGAAACGAATCAGAGGCGAGCGAAGCTGGTAAAATGGCAAACGCCTTAGAGCTAGAAGAAGCGAGCGAGCTTATGAAGATTGTTCCAGAGGCAGTCAAGATGGAGAAGATATTTGACTAAAGGGAAAAGAATAGTAATATACAGGGTGTAACAAAACACCCTAGTAATACTTAAGGGGGTGCTGTAGTGCTTTGTACTTTTTCTCGACGTTGGCTCCATAGTGAAAGTTGTTCAGATCTGTCTGAAGCACCCCCTTAAGTATTACTAGGGTGATTTGTTACACCCTGTATACGTACGTACTGTATACGTACAATAAAAAAAATCTTTTTTTTTTTGTAAAGCTGAAGAAACGAATCAGAGGCGAGCGAAGCGGGAATAACAAAATAAAATGACAAACTAGCGCCTTAGAGCTACTAATGAAGATTGTTCCGGAGGCAGTAAGGATGGAGAAGGTATTTTGTTAAAGGAAAAACAAGAGTTGGAAGCGAAACGAATCAGAGGCGAACGTTGCGGGTAAAATGGGAAACTAACCCCTTAGAGCTACTAATGAAGATTGTTACGGAGCCTGTAAGGATTGAGGAAATATTTCATTATCATCATATCAGCTGATAGACATCCACTGCTGGACATAGGCCTCCCACAAGTATCGCCACAACGACCGGTCCTGAGCTGCCCTCATCCAAATGGGTTCCCGCCGCTTTCACCAGGTCGTCGGTCCACCTTGTCGCCTACCCACGCTGCGCTTTCCGGTATGCGGTCGCCACTCGAGAACTCTTCAGCCCTATCGGCCATCAGTTCTGCGAGCAATATTTAATATGTCACTTTAGTTTAACAATTCTTTGTGCTATGTCGGCTGCTGTAGTTTTTCTGCGAATCTCTTCATTTTTGACTCGATCTCTTAGGTAAACTCCGAGCATTGCCATCTTCCAAGAAGGTATTTGGCTAAAAGAAGAACAATAGTTGGAAGCGATACGAATCAGAGGCGAGGAAGCGGGTAAAATGGGAAACGAGCGCCTTAGAGCTAGAAGAAGCGAGCGAGCTTATGAAAATTGTTCCAGAGGCACTCAAGATGGAGAAGATATTTATCTAAAGGAAAAAGAATAGTTGGAAACGTATTTTTCACCCCTCCGGGCGGAAAGCAACTGAAAGCGTCAACTGCGCTAAACGAATGTGCCTCTTTCCGTCTCCGTTAAGGAGAAAAATAGTATACTAACCTCGGGCAGTAAATAGGAAAGCCTCAGATTACCATGTTTGTTCTGCCTCCGTGGTCTAATTCCCACGGGGGACACCCAGTGATATGTCACTTTGTGCGTTTTTCCCCAGTTGGTTAGGACATTGCAGGCTGAATCACCAGATTTTCCGAAAAGAAAAATGATTCCGTGCTTCGGATGGCACGTTACGCCGTTGGTCCCGGCTACTATCTCTGGTGGTAGCAGTCGTTACATAAAAACCACGTCAGAGGCCGTAAGGCGGTCTGAAAAAACTCTGACACCAGGGCTCTGCCCACACGATAATAAGACCATGTTGCGGCTTCCTCGGCTTCCTCGGCTTCGCTTCGGCCAACAATTACATGAGATCTGAGACCTTTGTTTCTTTCCTCGCACAATTTTGAAGCAAAGAAAATCTTGTGTATCGTTGGAGGACATTAAATTGGAGCAATAGATGGACTAACCGCTTTGGGTGCTTGTATTGTAGCCATAAAAGACATCCAAGAACTAACCTCATCGAACGTTACTTCCATGGTTGTTTCCAGTATCTACTGAAGGTCTACTATTCCGCCACATATACATCCTGTTTCTAACCGCTAATATTTTCTCCTATTCGTGGCTCCATGCCAAGTTAAAATATTAGCTACTATTGACTCAGTTTGTAGAACTAATTCAGTTACTTACAGACTTCCGAAACGTTTCACCTTTAAAGTAGCTTTCGTTATAAAATAAATGGCCGGTATTTCCCTCTTAATCGTGAGAGAAGTCTGTGTTGGAACTTATAAAGGATGATGATGATAATAATTGTATTGTATTATTATTTATTTATTTTATTTTAACACTTTATTGTATACACGGAAATATACATGAAAACAACATGTATCTCTACTCCCAGTTACCTTCTACATAATATTACTTTTTTTCCCAAATTATGTTTTTTTTATGCCCTGTGATTACTTATACCTCATAAAAAAAAACTGTCTGACTCGTGTCTGATTGGTTAGTTTTAAAAATGAAAATACGTTTTTTTTTTCTTGGCACCTGTCCCCAAGACAGCAATCTTTATTTTTTTTTAGATCCATCTGATCTGGAATCTGGACCACCCTGTCTGTATTACACCACTACAGTTTTTAATTCCTAACAACATTTTAAGGGTGTATTCAAACAATGAAACTTAACAACTTTCCCTCTGGAGCACGTGTCGAAAAACGAAAAAAAAATGTTGTACCTCCCATATAAAATCGGTCGGCCGCACTTTAGAATGAGAGATCCAAAAAAATGATATTTTTACGACACATGTTCCTTGGAAACTTGTTTAGTTTCTTTGTCCGAATTCACCCTTAGGGTGCCTGTCCATTGAAGCTGTGCGAGCTGTGCTAGCTTTGTAGCTTTGTTTTTTTAACCAATCAGGAGCTCGGGCGAGATCGGCCGCGCCTCGCCCGTGCTCCTGATTGGTTAAAAAAACACAGCTACACAGCTCGCACAGCTTCAATGGACAGGCAGCCTTAAAACCCTACTACACCGCCGCAAGGGGTTTCCCATCATAAGATTACATATTAATAAGTCCCTAAAGTTTTCAACTAGAATCAAAGTTATAATATGCAGACTTGTTCTACACGGGGTTGAGGGTAAGGCCCTTACGAACTATAGGGCCTTAGGGATTAATAGACCAAATTAACGTGGAATTTGTACCCGGTAGACCTAATAATTATACAAAGTTTTGCTCTAATAACACAGGGAGTAGGTATTTAGCTAATTCTTAGAAATATCGCTCCCTAAAGAACAAAAGCTTAAAATACATTCTTCACAGGAGTTGCAGAAGCTGGCCAAAAACCGACAAAAAACAAGAACTTTCCTCAAAAGCCGTACACAAGCTAAAACAATATCACTCCCTAAAGAACAAAAGCTTCATACATTCTTCACATGAGTTGCAGAAGCTGGCCAAAAACCGACAAAAAAACAAGAACTTTTCTCAAAAGCCGTACACAAGCTAAAACATTCAAAATATTTAGTCATCATTCATCAAAAATATAAAAACGGTAAATTAGAAGTTTCCGAATATTAAACTTTATTATTTGCGTACACAAGGGATTTTTTCAATTAAAATTGTCAACGTTTATATTCCGCCGAACATAAAACAACTTTTGACTTAAAACCTCTTGACCCAAAAGTTTTTATTGGTTGACGTTTACACCCCACTCAATGTTTAATTAAATTTTGAAAATTTTACAGCAAAAGCCTGCTGTGGGATTAGTCTGATTTAATGCTTACACGGGGTGTAGCAAAACACCCTGTAGGTATTATTTTACAAGGAGTTACCTAGTTTCGATTCGAAAAAAAGAAAATCGAGTAATGAAAGAAAAATTAATGAACAGAAGAAAATAAAATAAAGAATGAAGAATTCCATAAATAATTTATCAAACAATTTAATTTTTTTTTCGACCATCAAACTAAACAACTTTCACCATGGATACAACATCAAGAAAAAAAATGTTCTTTCATACAAAGCTGCAAATACTATACTCTACTACTTCTACTATTCGAGACAAAATAAAAAAAAAATTGCAGATTTTTTTAGACTTTTGCTCCATAGTGAACGTTTTTCAGTTTGATGGTCTCAAACACCCCTTTAAATATTACCAGAGTATTTTGTTACATCCTGTACACATGCGTTACATAGGGAGTGCTTGCCAAATTGATTGACTGACTGACTGACTATACAGGGTGTAAACTTAAATGCGTTACGTACTTTAGGAGGTGCACTGGACTATGTCACGTCAATATAGAAAAATCAAAATCAGCTGTTACATACATTTATGTCGATTTCTATGGAACAACAAACTTATCTTCGTGCTTTTGATGTTAGCTCAGTAACGAGGGTTCAACTTCAATGTCAAATCCTTTCCATAGTGTTGGCACAACCCGGACACTGCCTACAATAAAAAACAGAAATTGAGAACGTCAGCACATGCGGAGTCTACTAGGGCTGCAACAACTTTAGCTGCGTGCGGTATAATGAGTTTTTCGTAAATAAAACGCATGACACATCTTCTATTCAAAAAGAGTTTTTATCCTTCGTCCTGAAATTATAATATTCTCTTTGTTACGAAAACATAAATTCTAGCGTATCAAATTGTGGTGTCAATTTATGCTATTGGTAACCACCTTAGACTATGTAATACACTACGTTTGTAACCACCGACGAAGTAAAGAGGGGGTGACGTAAAAAGTTGGTGGGAGGCAGAAAGTGTCCATACTGTATGTAGCACTAGATACTCTTTCTTATACTGTGCCACAGGTCCGGCACTTCAAACAACGTTTTAGATTTGACATGATGACGTTTGCACATGCGCACTTTGCAAAAATTGTGCATGACATATATGTAGGGTTGACTTAACACGCATCGTATGAACTACATTATACATTTCGTTACTTTTTATAGTTCATTCTGTTATTAAAAATAGTTTTTAAGCTAAAGAATCACAGAAAATGTGAATTAGCGTTATTTTCCAACGTTTATTTTTATTGTGTAGACAAAAATAAAATATATTTTATGTAGTCAAATCCAACGGGTGCGCGCGCCTGACTGCATTCCCTTGCTCGGCTTCCCTCAAGTTACCACAGAGAGTGTGAGGGGAGGTGAGGTATCTGAAGTCAGAGGGGGGCGGGGAGTGGCCGTTCTGTATGTAGAACTATATACTATTACCTATTCTGTGCCATAGTATGGACTATCTCTGTACCCCAATAGAGAGAATGATGAACCCAAAAAATACGATCTTCCATAACAATTCTGCAACTAAGACAAACTTTACTCAAAAGGTAAAATGTGCTTGCAAAGATAGTCATTAATAAAAGTGTCATAGCGTCTGAAACACTCAAAATAAACCTACGCTACGTCTACGCTACGTACACAAAATAATATCTGTCTTTTCATACGTGTGCAACCTTTTCAGGTATTAAGGGGATGTTGTACATTTTAAGCACAGAATAAAACCTAATAGAAATAGCATGGGGAGTTTTTTGGTCGAAAACGAGCGTGACCAAATAAATAAAAATTCTTCAAATTGAATTCAACTTTAGCCTCAATAAGTCTACTTTCCCTTTGGTTCCTTGCGTGAAGGTTTCCCTTTAACCTTTAACGCAGAAACGTAATTGAACTTTTCTACACTGTATACAACGTGTTAATGAATTAACGCAAAACTAGAAAGTAGTTTGTTTAGAATCGAGGGCAGAGTCGAATTATCATGGTTTCAACATAGGTTTTTTTTTTTTCAAAATATTAAATAATTTGTTTGCAAAATTTTATATTTTCTAATCCCAATGTTAACCCACCGCACGGGCACACTCACCCTATATACTTACTACCAAAACAAGATTATAAAAATGTATCCATGAGTACCTTAGCGCTTTCTTTCAGTGCTGAAATGATAACAAATCATTTTTGCCTCAAAACTTAAAATGCGAATAACTTTAAATTTTCAGTATCAAAATAATTAAATTATTATTTTAAACTAATTATTTTGTTATAAATCAGTTAGGGTGTATGAGATTTTGCGCTAATTCATTAACACGTTGTGACCTACACCCTATTTTAAAATTTTCTGAGTGCGTATGAATGTTAATAATGACTGTAAATAATCAATTAAAACTAAAGAACTTTCCCTAAGGAACATGGATCGAAAGAAATTGGTGTGAACCTTCTACAACGTGTTAATAAATAAGCGCAAAACCTCATACACCCCAACTGATTTATAACAAAATAATTAGATTGAAACAATAACTTCATTATTTTAATAATAAAAATTTAAAGTTATTTGCATTTTAGGTTTTGAGGCAAAAATTATTTGTTATCATTTCAGCAATGAATGAAAGCGCTAACGTACTCATGGATACATTTTAGTAATCTTGGTTTGGTAGTAAGTAGGATGAGTATGCCCGAGCGGTGGGTTGACATCAGGTTCAGTAAATTTTAAATTTTACAAATTACCTAAATATTTAATATTTTGAATAAAATTACCTACGTTTCAACCATGATACTCGTAATTTGATTCTGCTCTCGATTCTAAACAAATTACTTTCTAGTTTTGCGTTAATTCATTAAACGTTGTATACAAAAATCTATTTTCTACGGAAGGCGCAAATAAAATTTAAACATTGATGTTCCTTTTCCGTTCAAAAATGTTTATGCTGAACAGAATGCGGAATGAATGTGATATTTATTATGTAGGTACTTTATCTGTCGAATAACAGATCTGCAAACGATGTCACAGAATAATTAATAGCAGTAGCAATGTTCCCCACCCGTAAGATTAGTTTGTTAAGCCAATAGATTTACCTAAAGCATCCCCTTAACAACGTCTCACGTTTAGTTACCGGTACGTCGGTACTTGTACCACGCGGTCTGCGCCTTCGTAAATAGATTGGAGTAATTTAGTCGCTACGCCTCTTAGAGTTTCTTCTACTATTGAAACTCGATCGTAGAAGAAACCACCGAATAGAAATCCAACCAGAAAAACAGATCGCGACGGTGACGGCATACGTGCGGCAATAGGTACGTGACTAACAGCCGAATGTGGCCACTTTCTGATGGTTTTATAAATAGTAACTACGAACATAAAACATAATAATATAGCACGTAATGTTTTGATTAATTTAGAGCTTAGCAATGACTACAAAATGAAATTCCTGTTTTTTGGAAATAATGTTGTTGCCATTGACGTACAGTCACCAGCAGATAAATCGTAGCAAACAAGGTTGTCAAATATTTCTAAGCAGTTCTAATTTTCAATAATTTCTTTACTCATAACTAATCAAAAATATAGGAATGCCTAGAACATCAAATATATCGACGCAGTCAGGGCGGTCATAAACATCTGAACAGTTTCGGAAAAAAACCTTACTCCGTTGTTTTACATTTTAATTTTAAATAACATTGTAAAGAAATTATTGAAAATTCGCTGTTCAGGTATTTATGACAAAATACACGTTTAGATATAATTGTAAATTTAATGAAAATTAGCACTGCTCATAAATATTTGGACACCTTGTATGCTACGATATATCTGATGGCGACTGTACCTACTATGGACGCCGGGTCTAGTACAAAATTCTCGAAAAAAGTGTCCGAGACTAAACTACACAAACCTAAGTAATATAAACCAACAAAAAACATGGAAAATGCTAAAATTTCTTTTCCATCCCACTCCCCCATCGGGGCATGGCACGCGCCGCGTGACCGCGCGTGCGCGTAGTCGACCGGGCGAACGATGACTGTAGCGTAATTGGTTCTTTTTTAACTTTTTAGTGCTCTTTTGGTTCGGATACTTTTGAGCGCGGACCTTACTTCCAATAGTTGGTAAGTCAATGGTTGTACCATTTTTCATTTATTTATTTAGGTTCAGATTATAATTGTTTACTAACAAGGTTAATACATATACAATCACAGTTAAATATAACTTATGATTATGAGTCACCAATTCAATTGGACAAATTAAAAAAGAAGTTTAGAATTTAAAAAAAAGACCCCGCTATGAGCAGCACTGTCAGCTCGATCGGCTCGTTTGGCTATTACATATTTTTGATGAAGACGTTACTGTACCATGTTTAAATTAAAGAAATTTTTAAACTCTCGTGAGTTGTGTTCGAGTTCGGGAACCAATAGTAGCAAATCCTTGTAAAGGTAAGACCATGAATGGTCGGAACTGAAAGGCGGCACGCACACGTAAGCTAGGCCATCATTAAAGGTACAAGTTGACTGGCAGAGTACAGTCAACTACGCAAGAATTGGGGCAAAGGATTCTTGAAACATCTGACGATTCCTCTTTTTCAAAGCTTAGAATATTACTATTTGCCCGCAAAGACACTACCCCTTGACGTCCCCGTACCGTGTAGGAAGTAACAGCAGCAATTTTTGTCGCTGTTTTGAATTTCGCGGTCTTCAGTCGTTTTTTTTTCATTTATGTAGTTTTAAAGAGTAGTAATTAACGTGCTCTAAGGGAGTGATGTATCTGATACTTACTTCGTAATAACTCTTTAATCTGTGGTACTGGCATATGAAGTCCACTATAAAATTATTACATATTCATGTGGTACTGGTTTGAGTTACAAGTAAATCGATCTCTTTTTCTTTAATTGCAGCTCTAATACATATTATTATTTCTAAACTACTGTTTTGTACCGATATGATTTGTAATACCTAGATAGATAAGAAGTTTAACTTTTTAATTTGTGTAGGTATGTTCCATACCAATTTTTTTTTTCACACCTTTGTGAAGGTTATGCAATAATTACAGACAGAAATCAAAACAAATTGTTTTTATATTATTTAATTTCTTGCACACCTTTTTATGAAACTCACTGTACCTACGAGTACATTGAGCTTTATTCAAAGTGACAGTCGAATATTTGCCAACTAAGCAAGGGATGCTTATTGAATAAGATCTGCAAGTTACGTAGCAAGTTGGTTCGCGAGCGGTTGTGACGTTCGTATTATCGCATTCGAGCTTGCCACGAGGCTCCGCCATTTAGTATTGGCTCTTTATTTTTGTATACTTACGGATGTAAGGGACAGCCCTACGCAGACTGAAACGGTGCACTCAGACCGTCAAACTGAACAACTTTCACTATGGAGCCTACCACAGGAAACGCGAAAAAAAAACAGCTTTTTCATACAAAACCTTTGACTACTTATATAAGGACTGGCCTTGCGGTAGCATTTCCCCTCTGCCACGGTATAAGAGCAATTAATCATGTGCATTTACACTAAATTTTATACCTTATCACTAAACGAGACAACCTTATAATTGCGAAACAATAATTTCGAACTTAGAACGTTTGGGATTCATACGAGACTACATTTTAGGATTTTTAAGATTCAAAATTAGAATCTAAAGTTATGGGGAATAAAATTTCAAAGATGCGTGTTTCATGTTACCTCGCCCCCCGCAAAAAGTGGCAGAAATAATACAAATGAAATGAAAAATTGAAATGTTTATGATGTTTTTTGAATGAAATGTTTGTTTGTAGAATGACACGCGTAAAGCTAGTCCCTATATAAGAGTCAAAGTACAAAACTGCTGTCTCAAAAGTATGGGTAATCTGTTTTTTTTTTTCGTTTCCTGAGGTAGGCTCCAAAGTAAAAGTTGTTCAGTTTGATTGCTTGGGTTCACTCATGGTACAATAATATACTGCGCCTGGTATTCTCTTCCGACCAAGTGACTGACCACGTGACTGACACAAGCCTACGTCATCATACCCTTTTACCATGTTTAGCGGACATTTTTTTGTGACGTAGGCTTGTGTCACTCTGGGAATAGAAGACCTTGTTTTTTTAGACCATGGGTTCACTGTTTCAATCTGTGGAGGGCTGTCCCTTACATCCTGTATAAAACAAACCTTGAGCACAGTATAAGAAAGAGCATCTATTACTAGATACCTTGAGGTTAAACGCACCACAGACTCTAGATTCGGTGATCGTTCTCCACTCGATCGATCGATCCGCTACATAACACCTATGACTACCTCGTACTAGCTATACAGGGTGTTAGGGTAAACAGTTACTTAACTTTAAAGGGCGATTATACCCATAATACCTAATGAACAACTTTCCTAAGAAACCAATAGGAAATTCCCAAACAGAACAATGGCAGATTTGGACCCAGCCATTTTTACGAAAACTAAAAGCCATTCAGGACGGCGCCGGCGGTCATAATTATTAAACACAGAAAAAAATAAGGCATTTTTTTTTTTAAACTTTCACATCTCCAGGAGTCCGGATTCAAAAGTAGAAATTACTAGTAAAATAGACAAATCGTCAAAAAAGCAGTAGCAAAACGTTGCTACAACAGTTATTTTCATCTAATGTTATCGCTGAGGTATTTTTGGTCGCTACGGAACGTATTTGGCTTGGCCGCGAAATTTTTGGTTTGTTGAACTGATATAGTGTGTGTGATTTCGTTTTCTTCCATTATCATAATATGGTACGGTTATCGTGAATTTTCATTAAAATAAACACAATGAATGCGTAGAAGATTGAGTGCACTATCTTATAAGAAAGATTATGAGTTTCACACACTCGATACAAAAGGTATCATAAGGCAAAATACCTTTCCCCCAACTTCTACAGATTACAACTAATTTACATTTTTGCTAGTTTTGATTCACTCTACACGTATTACTAAGTTTCATTCATGTATGGGACCTCTAAGTCTGGGTCTCACATGACATGGCCTTCCGCCAAACTTCTTTGACTCTCCATACTAAATGCAATAAGCGGATCGAACGTTAGAATGAAAAGTCGAATAAATTTCGGTCAATTCAATGTTCTAAAAATTGCTATTAATGGAAAACAAAGTAATATCACACATTTAGCCATAGAATCTAAGAGTAAAATAAATACAGAATGATGTCACTAAATATCACTAAAATTCTGAGCTACATTCTATGTCTGTTCACTCTGGGTTTTTTTTCATACTTGCTGAGCATTGTCCTTTCTATAGGTTTCTTAGGGAAAGTTGTTCAGTACTATTAACCCAGTAAAATTAGATAAATCAGAAGAAATAATTTCCGGAGTTTTGGAACTCTTTTTAAACGTTCCTTTGGAACGTAATAATGAAGAAAAAAAAAAAGTCCTGGTGAGGGGGGGGTGAGCTCGAGGAAGGGGGGGGCTCTAAAGGTGACTTTTTTCAGTTTTTCGCTTATTTCTCGAAATTTGAAAGTCGTATTGAAATACTTTGTAAGGACAAATTAAACCTGACAAAATTTCCTACAAAACAAGTAGTATGCATTTTTGTCATAGGACTTAACCTTTGAGGGCTACGTGGCCGAGAAAGTAACAGCATTTCAAAAATTATGAAATTTGTATGGCGACCCTCATGAAAGTTGAAGATAAAAACAAAATGATTTCATATTCTTAATCAACAGTCCCGAAAACCCCCACATACAAATTTTCAGTCGGTTCGGGGAACCCTTAAAAGCTGCATTTTCGTTTGAAATTTCCATGGTAGCCATCTTGGATATCGCAATTTTGAATTTTTTTCACCGCCAACCAAATCTGACCAGGGTCCTCTATAACATTTGTTCGAGGTCCATAACCCTATCTGTCATAGTTTCCGCGGGCCGTTGACCTCATCCATCAGGAGTCGACCTTCCGAGGAAGTCAAAGTTTTCCCTGTATCACCAAGGCATCCATATGATGATCCCCAAATGTCATCCTTGTACCGTAAGGGGAACCCGGAGATAAATTGGAGGTATCTGGTTGACCCCCCTCCCCCTCCCCCCACATAGATATTAGATAAATACCCGTATAATTGTTCACCGGGTTTCCCCCATTCAACGTATAGTAAAATGATTTTAGGGATCATCATAAGGATGCCCTGGCGATAAAAATAATATTTCGACTTCCTCAGAAGGTCGAGTCCTGACGGATGAGGTCAATGGCCCGCGGAAACTATGACAGATAGGGTTATAGACCTTCAACAATTGTCATAGAGGACCCTGGTCAGATTTGGTTGCCGGTGAAAAAAATCCAAAATTGCGATATCGAAGATGGCTGCCATGGAAATTTCAATCGCCAATGCAGCTTTTAAGGGTTGTCGGAACCCACAGAAAATTTGTATCTGGGGGTTTTCGGGGTTGCTGATTAAGAATATGAAATCATTTTGTTTTTATCTTCAACTTTCATGAGGGTCGCCATACAAATTTCATAATTTTTGAAATGCTGTTACTTTCTCGGCCCCGTAGCCCTCAAAGGTTAAGTCATATGGCAAAAATGCATACTACTTGTTTTGTAGGAAATTTTGTCAGGTTTAATTTGTTCATACATAATATTTCGATACGTCTTGCAGATTTCGAGAAATAAGCGAAAAACTAAAAAAAGTCACCTTTACAGCCCCCCCTTCCTCGAGCTCACCCCCCCGTCACCAGGACTATTTTTTTTCTTCAATATTACGTACCAAAGGAACGTTTAAAAAAAGTTTCAGAACTCCGGAAATTACTTCTCCTGATTGGTATATTTCAGCTTAATTTTACTGGGTTATATTATCATGGGTACAATCACCCCTTAAAGGAATGCAACTGTTTATCCAAACATCCTGTATAAGTAACATCAAACAAATCACTTTTGAAAAATGTTCTACAAAATCATCTAAATGTTTTGAAGACAGGCAAAAGGGCCGCGACGTCGAAATTGTGATTTATGGAGAACGTGACTGGACTTTTACAAAAAGGCAAGTACCTACGATATAGGTACACATTACAGGTAGATACACAGACAGGGTATAACAAGACGTCAGTAATATCATAGAGTAAATAAATTATACACAACAGAGGGTCAATGCCCATATTAAGAAATAACCTCCTATTTTTTTATATCGGTTATAAAGATTAATACATGGTTTTAGGTGTCCTGACTCCAGATCAAAATTTTTGTAGTAATGTTTGTCTGTTTGGTCGTTTGTTCGAGCATCACGAACTACTGAACCGATTTTAAAACTTTTTTAACCGAATTCAAAAAAAGGAGGAGGTTCTATGTTCGGCTGTATGTATTTTTTTTTAAATGTATTTTCACCGATATTTTCGTCAATTGTGAACTAATTTTGAAGCACACCTATTAAACGTCCCATCTTACAACTGCAAACAAGTGCAAGTAGTTTGTCGTTGCAGCAAATACAAAGTCAAAGCCAACATAATTTATTCAATAAGGGAGCTTGAAGCACACCTATTAAACGTCCAATCTTACAACTGCAAACAAGTGCAAGTAGTTTGTCGTTGCAGCAAATACAAAGTCAAAGCCAGCATAATTTATTCAATAAAGGAACTTGAAGCACTTTTATTAAACGTCCAATCTTACAACTGCAAACAAGTGCAAGTAGTTTGTCGTTGCAGCAAATACAAAGTCAAAGCCAACATAATTTATTCAATAAAAGAGCTTGAAGCACACTTATTAAACGTCCAATATTTTTTTGAAGCTACCATAGCGGCGTCGTCGCTGATGCGGCCAGAAACTCTACAACATACCTAACACGACTTAATAACTATTACAATATAAATTCTTAAGCTAAGGTTATGTATACAATAATACAATAGTCTATTTTATTTAATAAAATCATTGATTCTCTATAGTACTAGCTATAAATTAGTAAATAAACTCAGACCCAAGCATTTTGGTCATTTAAATAATCATCCAGTTTATAATATGCTTTTTTACAGAGGTCTTTTTTGATCTACATGCTGTTTTCGGAATGATTCAAAATGGTCTCGGGGATTTTATTATAACAAGTATACCCACAGTGACCCAGCTAACTTTCAGACTAACCCAAAAGTAAATGTGGCCTTGTATTTATGCATAAGTGCTATAATATTGAAACAACCAGACCGAATCACCAAAATTTTTCTGCAAATATGAAATTGCTGACATAATATCAGTCGAGGAGTTCCTCCTGAATTTCAGGAATTATGTGAGGGGGTTAGGAAGCCAAGATGTGGGTGGGGGAAACTCGAAATTGCCTGCATTGTTACTTGGTAGCCATCTACGGTATTTCACGTAATTGAAACCTACGGAACATTAATATAAGAACTATCATTTTGCATGTACTAATAGGGTATTTAAAAGCATGTCTTGTCTATGTATATTGATGGCATCCGTATTGAATATGAATTTTGGGAACCAACTATTTAGTGGAACGTGGATGTTCTGAGGTTTCAGAATATCTCTGACTACCCCCTCGGGGAATATTGTCGTGAGCATATGCTATGCTATGTTAACTATTTAGTCGGTTAAGAAAAATACTGGATATTTTCTGAGAAAATCGACATAGAAAATTTTTTTTTGTCTACATTAGTCACGTGATCACTGATCATATAAACGACTGTGATTGGCCGAATGGTTGATGACGTCATGTGCATGTAGACAGTAGCGTGTAGAGTATGAGTGTCATATGCAGGTGACGTCACGATGACGTGGTGGACTAACACCCATACATTCCTTGAGGTTAAGCCTGGCTGTGCCCATACAGTGGGACATAGGCCCATGATAATGATTTGCTTGAACTAATCTGCGATACACTTTCGTTCGATAATTAATAGGTACCTATAAGGTGTAACAAAATACAAAATACAAAAACTTTATTTTCTCCACAAAAGGTTTACATGTACGTTGCACAATTTATATAGGATTGAAGGTGGAGACTGGTGCTTGGTAAGTATGTAAGTTTGCACACACATACCTGTACTTCAAGTCACCAGGTCTACCCACACCCTCCAGTATAATAAAAGGACATAGTTGTGTACAGAAGGACTTTAGAATTACAATTATAATTTCTTACTTAATTAACTTACAGGAAACGGAAAGTTAGATAGGTACGTGCCTGTGAGTGTATACATGTGTATGTGTGTATTTGTGTGTGTGTGTGTGTGTGATAATATCCTCTGTAAATTAATTTATACTCCAATCTGATGTTTCTATCCTCAGCAGGTTAGTCGTCGTACGTCGTCTGTCAGTCAGTCACGGGGCTATTTTTTATTTGTAGTCTCAGAAGGTAGATAGGTAAATTTATCAGTTAGGGTCATGCCAAAATTTCACCAAGGAAAAGGTAAAGGTAGGTAACGAAATTAATACGAGCGTTCATATTAAAGCTTAAATTAAATTGATTCAATTTATATCAAATGAACCTTGTTTGAAACAAAATAATTCATTTTATCGAAGTAGCAGGTAGAATTCTGATTGATTACAAAGACAAAACGAAAGAAAGTTAATTGTCGCCAACACGTATATACCTACCAATGAGTATTTCGAAATGTATGTACCTATAGGTACGATTTGTAACACCACCTGCTTTTCGGTGAAAGAAAACATCGTAAGGAAACCCACTGTCCATTACAAGCTTAGACTAATTATATCGGGACGCGTAACCACGTGTCATTCTACTAACAAACTTTCTGCCACTTTTTGCGGGGGGCGAGGTAACATGTTATCCGCAACTTTGGATTTTATTCCCTATGACTTTAGATTCTAATTTTGAATGTTCAAAATCATGAAATACAGTCTCGTGTAAACCCCAAACGTTCTAAGTTCAAAATTATTGTTTCGCTATTATAGGCTGTCTCGTTTAGTGATAAGGTATAAAATTGGGTGCAAATGCGCTAGATTAATTTGATCTAATACCGTGGCAGAGGGGATATGCTACCGCAAGGACGGTCCGGATATAATTAGTCTAAGATTACAAGTGGCGACGACCTCACTACCCGTCACACTAATCTTCTAGTTCTTCCTCATTTTCCTCCGAAAATCCAATAGTTTGTACATAGTAAATTATAGGCAATTGATTAGTTTTCCTGGTTTTTCAATAGTCCTGCAACATCAACAAAATGATATTGATCAATAATTGTTTAATCACAGAAGCTCATAGAACTAACGCGAATAAATCAGAACATTTTCCCAAAATACGAAGTTATTCCGGTATTAATTTCCTTTGAAACAAAATCGTCAAACGGATTTTAATCACATTTAAATTAGAGGTAATAAATTAATATTGGATTATTTTACACTGGCTCTGGCTTAGAATGGACTACCCCATTTTTTGGGGACCCAACACTGGTACCAACGGAGCCATATTCTAAAACTCTTATCATTTGAACCGTAATATATGTATATACTTTGGTAATAGGTTGCGAGTTGAAATTTTCACAGAATAATATTATGTTTTATTGTTTTTGATTTGTTAACAAATAGGTAATTAATAAAAACCGGTCAAGTGCGAGTCGGGCTACTCGCGCACCGAGGGTTCCGTGCCACACCACCACAGAACACAACATTATTAACTTTGAAAAAAAAAAAACGTTTTTTGTCCGGGACCTTTAGCGCAAGGCCGACTCACACTTGGCCAGTTTTTAGTATTTGTTGTTATTCTGTAGAGTATGCTCTATAATCACACTAAGTTTGACGCTTGTATGTATTACCGTTTTTACGATAGAGCGTGAAGAAAAAACGTTGATAAAAACTAGTTTCTTGTTGAGAACCCCCCTTAATTTTTTACTTTTTGACATTTTTATTATTTGTTAACAAATCCGCCGCAATAACGCATAATCTAAGAATTTCAACTATCTAGCTATTACGGTTCAAAAGTTACAGCCCTAAATAGGTGGACAGATGGACGGACGGACGGACGTACGGACGTACAGACGGACAGACGGACGGACAACGTAGGCTTAGTAATAGGGTCCCGTTTTCACCCTTTGAGTACGGAACCCTAAAAAAGAAGCAAAATGTAAAAAATTCACAAATCTCGTGTCTTCCACGATCTTAGGGTACATTGAAAATGAATCTGCCAAATGAACTGAATTAATTTTTTTTCTCCGTCAGAAAGGTAGGAACAACTTCTGAACAAATCATCAGTGATACGCCACTTGATACCTCCAATAATTTTTTTAATATAGCCCATAGATGCGTTGCCCGCCCTTCAAAATGGCAACAAAATTAAATGGCTTTCACATAGTCACGCGCCATAATATGTAGTGTACGGGCTACACGTCACTATATCGCGCCATTTTAAAGTGCAGTGATGTTAGCGTAGGTATGACGCGTCTATTTATAAAACGTCGTTGAGCCCAAAGTCAATTTCAGGGTATATTTTTTATTTTTTTGATATCTCATTTCGTTTTTGAGATAATTAGTACATTACTGCAGCGGCCAGCAACAGAGGCATTGATGGACGAACGTGTAAATGTGGGCCGAGGCGAAGCCGAGGCACACATATGTAAGTCCATCAATGCCTAGTTGTGGCCAAGTTGTGGCCAAGGCTTGTATAGTACTTTTCTCAAATAATGCGCGGAAATTAAAACAGTAAATTTTCTCAAATAATTCGCGGATATTAAAACTCTTTTCAAAATCAATGACGAACATAAATCAATGACGAACATCGAACAATAATTAGTTTTTTTTTTTCAATAAACAGCTTTCTATTTGCAAGCCAGTTCGAAATTTAAATAAAACCTTTGATAAGTTACCTCCTTGGTCGCCATGTTTCGGAGAAAAAATCGTTCCATTTTTAAATTACACGACAGATATGAGTTTAGTATGTAATTTATTTGGTCGCTCAACACGACAGATATGGATTTTCATACAAACATTGCCGGCCGCTGCGCGCATGTATTTGACCAGTACAGCAATTTCGATTTATCTCGAAGAAGGTTGTCAAAATAATGCTCACATTTCCAAGCATGTTTGAGAAAATGATTTTTTTTCACCGGATTTTTTAATTTTTTTACTAAATTGAAGCATGCAGATTTCTTCACAATGTTTCCGCTTAAAATAGTTTCAGCTAATTTTGTTTGACCTTAAAATATGAGCAGTTGTCAGCCTGTGGCTAATAATTTGAATACTAGGTATCAATACGATTAGCTCATTCCTTGTGTGACTCGACTCACCTTGTCAACTTGTGTAGGACGATAAACAACTGATTAATTTTCAGCTTTTCTTTTAATTCAATTGTGGAATTAACCACCAAAGTGGTACCAAATACATGCATAAATTGTACAACTAATTCCAGAAATAGTCTAGCTACGTACTCACTCAACACATTACCATGTGTAACTGACCGCTACGAGTGTTCACTTTTGGTAATGAATTAGATTAATGAGAAATAAGAAGACAGTCACCTTTACATAGTATTTATGATTTTCATGTATAAAACGAGTGTCGGTGGTCCATTGCGGAGATTCCCCAGTTGGTTAGGACATTGCAGGTTGAATCACCTGGTTGTCTGAAAGAAAGATGATTCCGTCTTTCTGATGGCACGTCAAGCCGTCGTTCACGGCTACCTATCTCTGGTGGTAGTAGTCGTTACATAAAAACCACGTCAGAAGCCGTAAGGCGGTCTGAAAAAACTCTGACACCTGGGCCTCAATCGCCCTAAGTTTGAACGATACTACCAAAACAAAACCACAACCAAAAACGTTACGTTATGCACAATTCGTATCGCGCAAATTATATTAATTAACGGTAGCGATTTAGCTTTATTTCGGAAGATACGTTGGCGTAACGTTTGATGTCCGTTCGATCGAATTTTCTGTATTGTGCGATTTAACCGTTCAGAAAAAAATATCGCGATAGCTTTTTTACTTCAGCTAAACTAAATCTAAACCAAAACTAAACCAAAACCAAAACCAAACCAAAACCGTATAAAATTGCGCAATTGAGGCCCAGGGCTCTACCCACATAGAAGAAGAATTGCGGAGAGGTAACATACCTATATGGACACTGGGAACATTGGGGTCCGAGTTCGAATTCACGTGGGCGACATGACATGTACCAATGAATTTTCTAACATAAGTACGTTACCGTTCTCAAACGGTGAAGGGAAATGTCGTTAAGGAAACCTGTGGATGTGTTTCGTTCGGCACGCGGGTTGAGTGGCCACGTGGTTCCGCCACTTTATGGTAGTTTCGAGTGCGTTTTTGTGCAAAAACAATCCTTGAGATCGGTATAATTATATTACTAGCAACTTACCACAACAGAGCAAGTTATAAAGGTTGAAATTGATATCGTGAGTCTACCCATCAAACTGAACAACTTTTACTATACCGAACGGAACACAAAAAAAATCAGCTGTTCCATACATTTGAGTCGAGTAGGCGTTGCAGTTTAGTATGGAACAGCAGATTTTTTTTGCCCTGATCGGTTTGATCCCAAAGTAAAAGATGTTAAATGCTAATGATATCAATTTCGCCCTTTAGTTGCCAAGCCCACAGATGGCGCTACCTGTCGGACCCGCAAATGTGCACCATACAAGAAAACATTCAACGTGAATACGTAACCCGTATCCTACTACAGTTAAGGTTCACAATCGAATGCAAGACATTTATGTGTCGAATCTCTGAATATTTCTCTTGAGCGATAAATCGCTCAGTGGGTACCCTTAATTTTCTACTTTTAAAAAGAATAGAATGTATGAAATACAGGGTGTAAGTGATAGCCTAGCAAACACTGAAACGGTGAACTCCGACCATCAAACTGAACAACTTTCACTATGGAGCCATACATTTTAGTCGAGTAGACTCTTGGTACAGCAGTTTTGTATGTGACAGTTGATTTTTTTTTCGCTTTTCCTGAGGTAGGCTCCATAGTGAAAGTTGTTTAGTTTGATCATATAGTGTGTAAGTGACAGCCTAGCAAATACTGAAACGGTGAACTCGGACCAGTTCACCGTTTCAGTATTTGCTAGGCTGTCACTTACACACTATATGATTTATACGCTATTTCGATGTTAAGAGCCTATGTTGAAAAATAATTTAAGCGAAACGGGCGTGTGATAGCTTATATTACTGCCAGATGCGAGAGAAAGAGATGGGGCGACGCGCGCGCCTGGAACGAATCAAGCGAAAAAACAAACTTTATTTAATTGTGGTACAATCACAATTAAATAAAGTTTATTTATGTAAGTTCAATTCTGCTCTAATCAAAACTTAGATAATAGCAATCTCTTTTTTTAAAATCAAGTCTCATGTTTCTATTATTCACCGTTTAGCAGTTACAAGCGTTTATAGATAAAAACGGAGGCCACTTTGGCTTGTTTTTCTATCGAGAAAATTTGTCTTAATCGTGTTTTGGCTCTAATCAAAACTTCAATTATATGTTCAATTTACACATATCCGAAAATCATACTCCTACTGTTAGTACTTCATGATATATGGAGCTTTGAAGAATCCCATTTTTTTTACATAGCCCCTTAATTCAACAGTGAAAGTGGTTCAGTTTGATTGTCTGAAGCATCAAACATCCCCTAAATTTATGTTCTACCCCATTTAAGTTCACACCCGCTAATCGCAAACTCAAGTGCGTGACACTCGGCGCTGATTGACTTCCTTTTAGTAATATCATGCAAACCTTGAGTTAGGTACCGCATTGTTTTTGTAAATTCTTATAAATGTACTATTTGCCACACAACTGGCTCTTCAATGAAGTTTCCTTCATCATCATCATCTCAGCCGATGGATATCCACTGCTGGACATAGGCCTTCTCCAAGGATCGCCACAACGACCGGTCTATTGCACTGCCCTCATCCAACGAGTTCCCACCGCTTTCACCAGGTCCGCGTTCCACCTTGTGGGGGACCTACCCACGCTGTGCTTTCCGCTACGCGGTCGCCACTCGAGAACTCATCGGTTCTGCGAATGTGCCCCGCCCATTGCTATGTTAGTTTAGCAATTCTTTGGGCTATGTCAGCCACTCTGGTTCTTCTGCGGATCTTTTCATTTCTAGGAAACTCCGAGCATAGCTCTCTCCATTACCCTTTGGGTGACTTTCAACTTTTTTATGAGACCTTGAGTGAGCGTCCACTTCTCTGTTCCACGTTACCACGTTAAAGGGTCTTAAATATTATTGTCATCAGTGGCGTAGCGTGGGTTTCTGTGGCCCGGAGCACAGAGCGATTTTGCCGCCCCCTTATCGTTATAAGAAGACTCTACACAAAAAATAATGGAGTTAACGAGCTTTAAATATCTAAGCACAACTATTCGAGTTGTAGTAAGAAATCTTTTGGTGCCAAAATAGAAACATTTTGTGCAAAGTAACCTAGGTATATGCTATGGATCGAGCGAAGCAAGCTCGACATATTTGGCATCACGTCATCGTTTTTGTCAGAATATAGCAGAAGAACCAGAGTAGCTGACGCCCTAAGAATTGCTAAACTAAAGTGGCAGTGGGCGGGGCACATTGCTCGCAGAACTGATGACTCATGGGGCCGAAAATTCCTCGAGTGGCGACCGCGTACCGGAAAGCGCAGCGTGGGTAGGCCCCCCACACGGTGAAGGCGGCGGGAACCCGTTAGATGAGGGCAGTGCAGGACCGGTCGTTATGGCGATCCTTGGGGGAGGCCTATGTTCAGCAGTGGATGACCATCGGCTGAGATGATGATGATGATGACCGTGGTAACAAAAAAGAAATATGTGAAGTATAGAAGATACAAACTATTGGTTCAATACCACTAATGTAAGCGGACAGCCGTAAGGTCATGGGCTCAAACTGAAAACAACTCATTTACAAACAAAGCAGTATAAAATGCCGTAAATGTTGACGCGAAACCATTTTATACGGCATTCTGGGAAAAAAACTACTTACACAAACTTATTTAATAGACCGTAATTTCTTTCGGTCAGAAACATTGCTAAAACTATCAACAATGTAGTTGTTACAATGCTCATATTATCGGGTAACTATAACAATGGGCATACGTACTTCTTGTTCCAAGTCTAAAGGTGGACCAGGATCTCATGAAAAATAGGGAAATCAAATTTTAGAGTAAGCAACACTGGGGTAATTAGATTAGGGCCCTTTACACACTGCGATTTTTTGCAGCGCAGTACTGCTGCAATAAGCATCGATTTAGTCGCGATGCAACATCGATGCAAACGCGATAAAGCTTAGGCTCTAGACAGACGGACCACATTTCAACTGCAATTCAAGTGTTCAAGTGCAATTTCAATGCACTTTCAATGCAGTTGACATACATAATACAATTGATTGTAGTTGAAATGCGGCCGTCTGTCTAGAGCCGTAGATGCAAACGCGGCACAGCCACGATGCAAAACTTTCGTAATATTTGATCAGTTATTTGTAGACAGCCTTTGCCACAATGCACATGCACGTGTGCGTCAATACAAACATGAATTTGCATCACTACAATCACGCGTTTGAATCCATAGAAACTCCTATTAATTGCTAGGGAAGCGATTCAGTCATGCGATGGTCAAACGCGCGTTTTTGTCGCTGCATAAAGGCTCAGTCTGTACAGGGCCTACTTTGACTAGACGATGACATCAAATGAAAAAAAAATATAGATTTTCTATTTATTAAAATTATACTATTTTCTAATTATAGATTTATATAGAAATCTATATATTTTTTTCATTTCATGTGATTCTGGTCGACCTATAAGAACGTAAGTCGGGTAACTATAACAATGGAATGGATGTACTTCATGTTCCAAGCCACAGTAGCCATTTAAGCTTCTGGAGTGCGATTTTTGAATCTCATACGTTGAACTCAGCAGTTGAAAATGTATGGAGATACGCATCTTTCTAATACTGCTGATTTGACTTACAAAAATCGCACACCTGGAGTATTATTTTTGAAAGTCAAATCAGCAGTAGAAAGATGCATATCTCCATAGTAATTTTGACATTTTCAACTGCTGAACTCCGCAAATGAGATTCAAAACCAATCGCACTCCAGAAACTAGTAGTTAGTGGCCCTACCAATAGGTTCTTTCACAGCTACCTAAGTAGCCGGGCGCTGAGCACTGTAGTGGCGGGCACGACGGGGGCGGACGCTGCCGTCACTCTCGGCGTGCCTACTGGCTCCGTGTATGGCCCGGTGGGGTACATCATGCACGTCAACAGCATGGTGAACGTAGTGAAACACTGTAGGGTGTTTATGTATGCAGACGACACATGCTTATTGTTATCCGATAGAGACGTAAACAAAATAAAACATAAATTACAACATGATTTTGAAAATATCACGAAATGGGCCCATGATAACGACATCATATTAAACACTAGCAAGACTAAATGTATGCATATACATTCACCCTATAATGTAACAGCAAGGGTGGCAACACCAGAGCAAATAAAAATTATTGGACACTCGTATGAATGTTTACACAAAGACAAAACTACATGTGCTTGTCAGAGTCTTCAATATGTACAAAATATTAAATATTTAGGTTTAATTACAGAAAATAATTTCAACTGGAAACTACAGATTAATAGTGTATGTAATAGATTGAGGTCCATACTCGGAAAATTTTATCATCTTAAGAGAATATTAGATAGGCGCACCCTGTACATGGTTTACTATGCATTGGCTGAGTCTTTGGTCAGTTATGGACTGAGTTGCTATGGCTTAACATTTAAGTCGTACTTAGAAGAAATTAAGAAGCTACAAGTAAGGTTTTTAAAAATGCTAGTTGATAAAAAAACCAAAGAAAAGTACAAATATGATTATGGTAAGCTTTTTTCGGAGTGTAAACTATTACCTGTAGATAGGAAAATAGAATACTTAATAGGTATAGAAACATATTACACAAAAGTTTTTAAGAATAAAGTGTGTCATAAATATAATACTAGAGCTAAGGGACAGGGGAAACTTATTCAGTCAAAGGTGCTTAACTACTATGGAGAGAGAACTAGACAGTATTTAATTCCAAAAATATGTAATAAATATCCGATATTATTAGAGGAGCACAAAATTAAATGTAAACAAACTTTAAAGAAAAAACTAAAACACTGTATGCTAGGTTAACCTAATTTAATTTAATATAGCTTTGTTAATATAAGCATTTAAGTTAAAATGTGATTAACGAGCGCAACGCCTACAAACTACTCAGCAGTTTGGCGATATCTAAAATTGTAAACTTAGATGTAAGATTCTGAAATAAAGAAATAAATAAAAAGAAAAAAAAAAAAAAAAAAACACTATTCTACTACTTTTTAATTGTATATTCTTGGTGTGCAAATAAAGAATATTTATCTTATCTTATCTTATTCTTACTTAATAATAAGGGTGTAAGTTTAGTATCTATCAGGCTGCCTAAACCCAACATCGGGTATTCATAATAAGACCTAGGATAGGCAGCAATATAGTAACAAACTAGGACATTTCAAAGAAAGGCTGAAAGTTACAATTCCTAATACATAACGTTACATCAAACGTGAGGCTTTCGTTACAGGATGATTAGTTTTGATAACTTTTACAATTCGAGTGACGGGAGGCCATTGCCCTATACTATTATAGTATTCTATTATAGTCTGGAATTTCCTGTAAATAGGTACCTGTATATACAGGGTCGAAAGTTGAGATGGGGCACAATGGGCAGTAACCGAAGCATTAATAGCTACATGAAAACGTTCTTAGGAGACTAACCCTAACTTTTGGGGTACTTATTTTATTTCTGCATTCACAGATTAAAAAAAAATTACAGTCATCGAGAAATATGCAATTTTGGCAAAACTATTTTTTATTTCATTTGATCCTCTTACTGATAAGGAATATAAGTATCTATGGGGTCAAACGAGGTCAAAGTTCTTATGGTCGAGGTATTAGAATTCTCAGAAAATGCAAAATTGAATTCAGATAAAGGGGAAATAAAAAAATCATCGAGTTTTGTTAAACACTTTCCAAATTTTTAGGTGTGGTTCAGGCCATGAAAATGAACAAGTATTATTATGGGATCAAACCTGAAATAGCAAAAAAATCTGCTGTTCCATACTAAACTGCAATGCCTACTAGACTCGAGCGTATCAAACGGCAGATATATTTTTTTTTTCAATTTCATGTGTGCTCCCATAGTAATAAGTTGTTCAGCTTGATGGTCTAAAGTCTGAACAACCCCTGAAAATTTTAAAGAGTTTACAAAATTATCATACTTCTCAAGATTTTGTCTCTATCTCTACTTCCCACTACTCTACTACTGTGCAGTGGCGTATTTCCAAATGTTGTGCCCCGAATTAAATATATTTGGCCACCCCCATAAATGTAGCTTGCCAGCGGTCCAGATATTAGCAAAGAGTTTTAGATAGTAAAAAAATTACGAATATTTGCCTAATTTCATTGTAACAACAATGCGAGCGAAGAGAGCTCAAAATTTGTTAGCACTGTGACTTCTCGCACGCTCCTACTAATAACATTCTCACGTGCCGACCTATTTATATTTTAGTAAAATCTCGAGGTCGCTTCGCTCGCTCCAGGGTTTAGTTCATATTGTCACGTGCCAATCTATTCATATTTTAGTAAAATCTCGAGGTCACTTCGCTCGCTCTAGATGTTAGTTCGTATTATCACGTGCCGACCTATTCATATTTCAGTAAAATCTCGAGGTCGCTTCGCTCGCTCCAGGGTTTAGTTCATATTGTCACGTGCCAATCTATTCATATTTTAGTAAAATCTCGAGGTCACTTCGCTCGCTCTAGATGTTAGTTCGTATTATCACGTGCCGACCTATTCATATTTTAGTAAAATCTCGAGGTCACTTCGCTCGCTCCAGGGTTTAGTTCATATTGTCACGTGCCAATCTATTCATATTTTAGTAAAAAGTCGCTTCGCTCGGTCCAGGGTTTAGTTCATATTGTCACTTGCCAATCTATTCATATTTTAGTAAAATCTTGAGGTCGCTTCGCTCTCTCTAGATGTTAGTTCGTATTATCACGTGCCGACCTATTCATATTTTAGTAAAATCTCGAGGTCACTTCGCTCGCTCCAGGGTTTAGTTCATATTGTCACGTGCCAATCTATTCATATTTTAGTAAAAAGTCGCTTCGCTCGGTCCAGGGTTTAGTTCATATTGTCACTTGCCAATCTATTCATATTTTAGTAAAATCTTGAGGTCGCTTCGCTCTCTCTAGATGTTAGTTCGTATTATCACGTGCCGACCTATTCGTATTGAAGTGAAAACTTCTTTAGCGGCGTTGTGCACTTTTTGGAATGGGAGGACCGTGACATCACCCTGATTCTGATCGAAAATTGGTCAGACACATAAAGGTATCATATACAGACATCTGACAGCTGAGAGAGCGAGATGTACCTAGCGGCGCCACTGTATAATAGAAGAGATACGTGACGCGAGGCAATAGGCGTTCCCGTTTTTGGGAACTTGTCGGCACAATCGACTGGGTAAATATTCGTGCTCTGTGAATAATTAGTGAATCTAAAGTGAAGTCGTAGATTATTTTGTGAAATATACTAACACTATTTCATTAAATTACCTACGATTTCACGTTAGATTCACAATTATACACAGAACTCGAAGTTTTAGGGTGCCGATAAGTGCCGACAAATGCACAAAAAACGGTTTCATTTGACAACTCATGTCAGTTACTCTATTCCGACAGGTATAATAACTTTATGGTCAGACATAAATATCCCCCTTCTCTTTCTACCGCGAGGCGAAAATGTATGCCTGTTCCTGCTGTTTCGTTTAAGCGGCATAAATTGTCATGTTTGTGTGCGATAGCCCAATAAATGAATATTGTTTTTTACCACATAAATGATAGTACTTTTATACTGATAATTAAAGCAATTCGTGCGAAATTATTCCCAAACCTTTCCAAAATATCAAAAATATAAATCAAAAATGCACAACGTTAATGTTCAAGTTTTCACTTCTGCCGGCACTCCCGGAATGCAACCCGTTGTTTTTTTTAGTAAAACCTCGAACTCGCTTCGCTCGCACCTGGTTTTATATCGTATGGCGACGACTTTATCTTATTTGCAGTCCGATCTTGCAACGTCAACGTGCTAACTTTTAAAACGGACACCCTATATGTAAATATTTTTAAAATAATCGTTTTATATACCACGTTATTACTGTCGCCGAGTACAGACGCGCAGTGGGTACCCGTCGGTGACCACGTCCATAGTTCGGTTCCCTGTCAGAACAATTTACACCTAAAGTTTATTGACACTTGGTGGAATTTTAAACACACGTTTAAGGTGAGTTGGTTGTGACTAATTAATATTAAGTGGTGTCCAATGGATTTTAAAAAGTGATTCGTTTTTTAAGAGGATTATGTAGCTGTCAATCGCCATACAAAACGCTACATACTTACAGATATCTAAAGTTATGGTCATGTGCATACAGTGCCCTATAATACACTGTGAAATCTATGTGGTGACTAGACGCGGTGGTGATTTCAAAAAAGGGTTCTTTCAAAATTAAAAAAATGTGAAGAGTTTTCTGAAAAAAGCAGTAGAACCAAGGGAGGTAAAAGTTTGTCGGTTACTTTTCTACTTGAGAGACCTCAACAAAAACCACTCTCTGGTACCTATTAACACTTTTGAGTTCATGATAATTAAATTACCTAATTATACAAAATTTTAACAAAAAAATTAAAACCGCCTTCGAAAAACTAAAAAGTTAAAAAATAATATTGCAGCCGATGACTTTCCCGTTCGCATCATAAGAACATTAATTTGTTTTATTGAAGTCGCTGTCAAGCCGGTACGATTCGCGACAGGGCTTGCATTTTTTGGCTTGGCTTGACACCGACTTCTATAAAACAAATTAATGTTCTTATGATGCGAACGGGAAAGTCATCGGCTGCAATATTATTTTTTAACTTTTTAGTTTTTTGAAGGCGGTTTTAATTTTTTTGTTAAAATTTTGTTTATTTCACAATTTTCAGTGGCAAATTCATTAGTTCGATTTAATAGTAGTGCTTTAAATTAACAAACGCACTAGTCGGCACTACGATTTTCGAAGGTTCCCCTCGATATCTCTGGGATCCATCATCAGATCCTGGTTTCCTTATCATGGGACCTCACTTGGGATATCTCCTTTCCAACAAAAAAAGAATCATCGAAATCGGTTCATAAACGACGAAGTTATCCGCGAACACACATAAAAAAAATATATATATATATATATATATACGGTCGAATTGAGAAACCTCCTCCTTTTTTGAAGTCGGTTAAAAAAGGTGAGATCGTTTCGGACACCCCCCATAATAGTATTTCGTAGCCATTGTATAAGTAGTGACCGCTCACTCAACTATTTTGAACACACTTTGTTCAGAACTGGGTAAGTCGGATGATGCGTGGGGAAACTAGCAAGATTAACAAGAATTGTTCAGAAAGAATTGTTTCAAAATAGCTTTCAGATCTATCCAACGATATCTCACACGATTTATTTAAAAAAAAACTATTTTTTTCAGCTCCCTTTTCGTTGTATGAGATCGGAAAAATATGTTTCTTCATAACTACCTACCACATATTTCGGTTACATATCAAAAAGTCAAACGTTCATTGGTCAAATTTTAAAAGAACAAAAAACGAAATACCAAATTTTAAAAGACCAAATGGTCATTTGGTCAAAAGTACGAAAGGCCAAAAGTTGATACATCAAAATTTAAAAGATCAAAAAGACGATTAGCCAAATCGTTCAAAGGCCAAATGTACGAATGGTCAAAAGGTTGAAATATCAAATTTTAAATGATCAAAAGGATTATGAACCGTATCGTTTATTTAATCGTTTAAACAATAAATAGCGACTGACCTGTACGGGGTGGATAGCAACTTGGTTCAGGCACTGAAATCTTTGTATGAGGGTTTTTACAAAGGAGGATAAACGGGGTATACACAGACTAGTTCGACATCTCCAGGGGTGTTAGACAGGGATACGTAGCGACACCGTGGTTGTTCAACTTATTCATGGACAGCTCTTTGAGTGATTTGAAAGAAAGAGAGTATGGTTTAAGGATGAATGGATTGCTCTGCTCGTCAAATGTTTGTTATATGCTGATGATCAATTGATCAAGTACTACTTGCATCATCGGCAGAAGATTTACAGGAGATGGTAACATACATGAATGAGTAATTTAAGAAGAATGGAATAAATAAGACGAAAGTTATGGTTCTCGAATGGAAAGAAATAGTGACTGAATGTAAAATTATGATAGGAGATGAAAAAGTGGGACAGGTTGAAGAATGAATGACGGCTTGATAGCACAGTCGGTAGTGAACCTGCCTGCTGTGCCAAGGTTCGAAACCCGTAAGACAAATTATTGTATGATGACAAATATTTGTATGATGATTGATGAATGTGAATATTTGTAACCGAGTCATGGATGTTTGTATCTAAACAGGGTGTAAGGGTACACAGTTGCATTACTTTAAGGGGTTACACAGTTGAATTACTGTACCCATGATAATGAACAACTTTGCTAAAGAAACATATATAGGAAATTAAAAAAAAAACTACTATTCATACATAAGGAGAGTCCAAATTTTTTTGTGAATTTCCAATAGGTTGTTCAGTATCGTGGGTACAATCATCCCTTAATGCAAAGTAATGCAACTGTCCACCCTAAAACCCTGTATTTATGTATTCTATCCTCCTGCGTACATAAATATGTACTTCTCGTAGGACACAAGAAATAATAAAATCGATTGTTTGTGTTTTAGTCGCCAACCAAAACACCAACAATAGATTTTATTATTTCTTATGTCCTACGAGAAGTACAAATATACGCAGGAGGATAAATCGTTATCTAGTCATCATAATACAAGTCTAGACAATATTCTGGTACTTTAAATGTGACTAGGTAATGTGTGTGTGTGTGTGTGTGTCCAAGATAATTATATTTATACTTATTTATATTTAATTCGTATATTTGGGATGTATGTTTACCCGAGATGGTACCTGTGATGGAGACGAGATAGGAGAGTGAAAGCGGGAAATAGGATTAATGGAGTGATGCATACATTCAAAAAAGTCGTAATGTATCCAAAAAGGCACGTTTGGCAGTTCATGACGGTGTGCTGGCACCAACTTTGATGTATGACAGCGAATATTGGGTATGGCAGAAGAGGAATTAATCTAGAATAAATGCTGTCGAAATGCGTTCTTTACGCAGTATTGTGTGGTGTGACTTTGAATGACAGAATACAAAATAGTGTAATTAGAGAAAGATGTGGATTGAAAGAGGATATAGTGACAAGGATTGAAAAGGAATGCTGCGATGGTTTGGTCTAGTGGAAAAGATGAGTGATAGTAGACTGACGTATAAAATTATAAAAAGCGAGTGTGAATGGAACAAACAAAAGGGGTTGCCCTAGACGTACGTATGCGGAACAAATTGGCAGCGTACTTAAGAAGGGTCAGATCAAAATGTACCCGAAAACGTGGAGCGTGTATGAAACGACTTATTATGACTGTGGAAGAGACAAAAGAAGTGTGTCAGGATCGTAGCCGATCACGATCCGTTGTCTCTGCATACCCAATGGGACACTGGCGTGAGTATAATAATATGTATGCAAGTATTTATGCCTACCTATGTATGTATTTTTTAATTTTTTTGTATAGGATTTGATACCTCCGCAATTCCGAACGCAATTATGGAGGGAGGAAATCCATATGAAATCGTAATCTTGCGTTAAAAATTCCGGATCGGAATTCCATATGTATGTGGCAGACCTAAAAAAAGTAAGTACCCATGTACCCATGATACTCAACTACTTTCCCTAAGAAACCTATACAGGCTGTAATAAAACACTCTAGTAATACTTAAGCAAGTGCTTCAGACCATCAAACTGAACAATTTTCACTATGGATCCAGTATTGAAATCATTTCCCCCTATCCCATACATTTAAGTCGAGTCGGTACTGCAGTTTTGTATGAAACAGCAGATTTCTTTTTCGCGATTTCGCTTTTGGCTCCATAGTGAAAATTGTTGAGTTTGATGGTCTGAAGCACCCCCTTAAGTATTACTAGTGTGTTTGTTACACCCTGTATAAAATTAGAAAAAGAAATTGTACTTTCCATACTAAATGTAATCAGCTGGTCGAATTGTTGTATGAAAAGCTGTTTTTTTTGTGAATTTCCTTACGTCCTTTTCGGAAAGTTATTCAGTATCTTGAGTACAGTAACCCACTAAAGTAGGTAATGCAACTGTCTCCACTTACACCCAGTAGGTAGGACAGACAGACACACAGAGGGACAGGCAGACAGACGGACAGACAGCATAAACTTACGAATAGGGTCCCGTTGGCATGAACAAATATAACAACACGAAGCTAATATATTTGAGTTTCGTTTTGATAACTTTCACAGTAATATTCGGTATTCCTATTTAGCTTTCCTTAAAATCTAAGAGTCCTACAAGAGTTTATAGTTGAATATATTTTATATTCAACTAGCTGACCCGGCAGACGTTGTCCTGCCATAGACCCTACACCTACCCTACACCCTATGTCCGTCTCCTTGTTCTAAGCTACCTTCTCACCAATTTTCAGCCAAATCGGTTCAGCCGTTCTTGAGTTCTAAATAGTGTATTTAATTATGATTGCGTTTAGAAAGGCTTAAGGCTTTGGTCGCTAATTATTATTTAAACAATTAAATGAACGATACGATCAATAATCCTTTTGAACATTTATAATTTGACATTTCAACCTTTTGACCATTTAAAATTTGATATTTCAACCTTTTGACCATTCGTCCATTTGGCCTTTGAACGATTTGACCAATCGTCTTTTTGATCTTTTAAATTTTGACGTATCAACTTTTGGCCTTTCGTACTTTTGGCATTTCGTTTTTTGTTCTTTTAAAATTTGACCAATGAACGTTTGACTTTTTGATATGTAACCCATATTTCTGTTTTTGAGTTACAGTTATATCTGTCTTCACGCCAAATTTCGATTCAATTGGTGCAAACATGAGGGAGTAATTGAGGCGGGACAAACAGACAGAATGGACAAAAGTAATAAGCTTTCTTGTTTGACTACGGAACTCTAAAAAGCTACGTCTATTCCAAAGCTTTTTCAGAAATAATTTCTTTTCTTCCACGATATAAATTGGTTGGGTAGTAGTTTGTCGATTACAGATTAAATGGCTTTGATGAAAAATAAAATGTATTTGTGGGACCCGTATCCCTCGATTTTCGGATTTGTCCTCTTTTTTTTACTTTGTCAAAGCTGCTATTATTTTCTTTTCCTTTGAAACCGTTTCGCGATTATTTCTTCATACGGCTTTTAGAAGTTCTAGGAATTGTTTTTTTGACGTTTCTTAGTAGGTAAACCAATTTTATTTTCGATTTAGTTTGAGACAGGTAGGTACTCTTCTTATCTGGTACTTATCAATGCTTATTAGCTTTTTATCTTATAATGTTTACGACACGATGAAATAATAAATAAGTTTTTTTTAACTGCCTCCGTGGTCTAATAGTTAAGAGCACTGGCTCTCGACACGGAGGTCGTGGGTTCGATTCCCACGGGGGACACTTAGTGATATGTTACTTTGTGCGTTTTTCCCCAGTTGGTTAGGACATTGCAGGCTGAATCACCTGATTGTCTGAAAAAAAAATGATTCCGTGCTTCGGATGGCACGTTAAGCTGTTGGTCCCGGCTACTATCTCTGGTGGTAGTAGTCGTTACATAAAAACCACGTCAGAGGCCGTAAGGCGGTCTGAAAAAACTCTGACACCAGGGCTCTGCCCACACGATAAGAAGAAGAAGAAGTTTTTATTCAGCACACCTAGGGTTGCCAGGTCTTAGAACTGAATAGCCGGATGACCAGCCAGTTTAGCCGGACATTTGAGTAAAAAGGCCGGATACCCTTAATTATTGAGGATTTTTTGTCTTACAATTAATGCGACAACGACATTTTACCATAAAAAAAAAGTCTTCTTAAATGCTAATGAAATTGAATCAGTTTTCTTTATTATCAATCATTAATTTCATAACTTAATTACTAATGCTGCAATTTGCAATGGAAAACAAAAATAAACAAAACAGAACTTCTTCACTAATTAATTTGATATAGGTACCTTTAAAGTACCTAAGTTATTGAAACAAAAATTATTGACATGTATGGTTGCCAGATACCTGCTTTAAAAGCTCAGTTTCCTTCAAAATGGAGTAGACTGGTCAAATTTAAAAGCCTAACAAAAGCCGGATAGGCCAGACACCATCTAATTTGGCCGGACACCCATTCAAAAAGCCTAACTATTTCCGGCTTTATCCGGACGCCTGGCACACCCGACCCGTGGGACCAACAGAAATAGGTTTCCCTCGTGGACCTACTATAGTGGGAACAAAATAGTAGGTACACGAGAAAACGGCAGTAAAATATTATGTACTTACATAAACTCATGACCAAAATCCCTTTCGGGGAGTGGAGAAATATTGCTAGCTTTTAAAAATATCACTTGCGAACTTTTACGACCAGTATATCTTCTCAAGAGTGGAGACAAAAAGTATTCACAAATCTTGATCCGCCTATGAAAAGCAGTGGAGACATCAGTACTTGAAAATTTTACAGGCCCCACTAGTGGTACAAAGCAGTGGGACCAACAGTCCGTAAGGATATAAACAAAGAAATGGAGTCGCGTAGCAAGTCTGTTACTGGGCGGTCGCCTGCTCTCCAGCTTGTCACGGAATTCCGCCATTGTGTGGTGTTTTTGTGAATAAAACAATCCTTGAGGTCAACTATTATTGATTACTGGTACCTACAAAGCCAAGCACTATCATGTATCATCATCATATCAGCCGACAGAGGTCGACTGCTGGACATAGGCCTCCCCCAAAATGGGGGGACTTGCCATAATCGCCACGCTTGGCAGGCGGGTTGGCGATCGCAGTTGGATTGAATGTGTGTACTCAGAGGATGCTGCTGCCCATCCTCCGGTAGATCCCTTAGTCGCCTTTAACGAGACCCACGGGAGGAAATGGGATGGTGCTATTCTTAGCCAACACCACACGGACAAAGCACCACACGGACGAGCACTATAATACTAGATTATTCGCAAAATCATCAACACTACGATATGGGGCCACAATTAGAATACAAAAGAAATCTCTCTCCCTCTCTCTCTCTCTCTCTCTCTCTCTTTCTCTCTCTCTCTCTTCCTGGCTTGTTAATTGTTAATCCCATACATTGGCGTGCCTATAATAGTTTTTTTCGAGGGGGGGCCTGGCCTCTGGAGGCGTAGCGCAGGATTTTGCCGCTCGAGAATGAGACTGAATATCCATTTTTTTAGCACCTACTTGGCTGTGGTCAGATCGCTCTTGGTTTATCCATCTCTCTCTTCCTGGCTTTTGATCCCATGTGGTCGTGGGGTCAGCCTTCCGCGTCTGTTCTCTCCACCTTGCCCTATTCCTGACGTTGTCTTCGGAGACATTGCACTCGGTCATATCACTACGAACTGTGTTCATCCATCTAGTCTTCGGATGTCATCTTGGTCTCTGTCCTGGGATCGACAGTTGCAGTGCCATATTTCCTACATATACAGGGTGAAATTTATATCATTAGCATCCTTTTAAACTAAGAGTCTACCCATCAAACTGAACAATTACTATGGGAGCAAACCGATCGGGAACCGATATGGGAGCAAAAAAAATCAGTTGTTCCATACTAAACTGCAACGCCTACTCGACTCAAATGTATGCAAATGCAGATTTTTTTTTGCTCCGATCGGTTTGCTCCGATAGTAAAATTTCTTCAGTTTGATGGGTAGACTCTTAGCTTATAGGGATGCTTATGATATCAATTCCCCCTGTATACACGATACGATAACATGAAAATCTCCTCCTTTTTTTAAAGTTGGTTAAATAAAATGCATACAGCCGAACATAGAACCTCCTCCTTTTTTTTAAGTCTTTTAAAAACGGTTAGCTTCTTCGTATAAAATTAATAATTCATTAAAATCGCATTCCAACTGCATAATATTATTTAAACGTGGCGGAATCAATTATAGAAACAACAATGCACTTAACCAACAAAAGGGTTATTAAAGTCAATCAATGATGTTATAAATTAAATTCCAAGCCGAAAGGTCATACATCCGTTCTACTCAATACGACTTTTGAAAATTATGATATTTTATAGTCTGCATAAAAAGTAAAACTTGCAATTTGCACAATAGTTTTGGTCTCACTTCAGTATATCAAACGCTTTACTACTGCAGAAGTTGTTCGCGATTTCTACATTGGACCCAAAGTGAAATTTGTTCAGTTATTTATTTTATTTATTTATTGTTTATTACATAAGTTACATTAGACACTATAACAATGAATCCCGCAAAACCAATTGCTCGGTTTGTCTGTGGGAGCTACAATCACGCTCAAGCTATTTGAACTATAATTTTAGTGTGTACATTATACAGCGAACGTTGCAATACAATAATTTTACCTGTCATCACACATTTTAACATGTAATTTTACCTGTCATTACACATTTTAACATGTAGTTTCTAGAGCCTCTCTCCCCCTAAATATTTAACGCATTTAAGTTAACATCCTGTATTAGAGGGTGTAAGGGCAAACAGTTGCATTACTTTAAGGGATGATTGTACCCATGATACTGTACAATTTTCCGAAAGAAATTTATATAAAATTCGCAAAAAAAAAAATCGTTCTCTCATACAAACGGTCGATCAGCTGATTGCATTTAGTAAGGAAAGTCCAAATTTTTTTTAGCGAATTTCCTATAGGTTTCTTAGGGCAATGCAACTGTTTACATATAATATAAGTATTAACTATTCTTATGCTGTTTACCCTAACATCCCGTATTAATCAATTCAATAATATTATTTTCAAAATTATCGACTTACGAGCTTTTACCCGCGACTTCGTCCGCATAAATTATATACCAGATTTTAAGTCAGATGATAAGCTATCAAACAAAAAAAGTTTCATCAAAATCGGTTCAGTAGTTTTTGCGTGATACTCGAACAAACAAACACCCAAACAAACAAACAAACAAACAGACAGACACAGTGACATTTAAAAATCATATCGTAACCTTTTTTTTGTAAATATCTTCAATGTACAGACTCACTTCTGTTGCAATTTTATAATAGTTTAGATTAAGGTTTAAAAGTGTAAAGCAGTTTTTGCGTTTTGCATGGAGATTGGCAGTTTCACAGGTAGGTACATGTTTTAGTTTCTTCATTATTTTATTCATGAGCTAGCTTACGTCAAAAATAAATTTAAATCATTCAAACTGGATACCTAAACACAATAGAATTGTAAAAAAATATATGCGAGTCTTGACCTTTTTCAAATAGCCAACGTAATGATAGGTACAATTTAAAATGTGTGGTGGTAGTCCAGCAGGCGTTATACAGAGTGTAAGGAAAAGTATCATTAACCTTTAAACCCATCAAACTGAACAACTTTTACGATGGGAGCAAACCCATCGGAGCAAAAAAATATGCTGTTCCATACTAAACTCCAATATATAGGGTCCTTCTATGCTGACACATTTTAAGGGGATGATCAGACCGTCAAACTGAGCAACTTTCTCTATGGCACCAACATCAAAATCTCAAATAAAATCAGCTCTTCCATACAAAACTGCAAACCTACTCGAGCCAAAATGTATGGGACAGCAGATTTTTTTTCGCGATTTCGATGTTGGTCCGATAGAGAAAGTTGTTCAGTTTGATGGTCTGATCATCCTTTTAAAAAGTGTCAGCATATTAAGGACCCTGTATATTGGAGTTTAGTATGGAACAGCAGATTTTTTTGCTCCTATCGGTTTGCTCCCATAGTAAAAGTTGTTCAGTTTGATGGGTAGAGTATGTGGTTTAAAGGTTAATGATACTTTTCCTTACACCCTGTATAGGGTGTAACTATTATCGTGTGCAATATTAAAGGAGGTGATTCAGTCCTTTAAACTGGTTACGAATCAATAAAAAAACAGGCACGAAAACTGATTAATTAAAAATTTCAAATATGTTTTTAATAGGCCATTTTGTTCTATCTGTGGCGCCGCCGAGCGCGAGCGGGGTGAGTGGAGCGTGATGGAGCGGCCCTTCCGCGTCACTAAACCAAACACGTCAGTGTTTACGCTATGCTATGGTTCTAGTGCCACAGCACAGTCATTGACTTATTAAACTACTGGACGTAGGGTCCGCGCTCAAAAGTGTCCGAACCAAAAGAGAAAACACATAAAGAGAAACAATGGCCTCGATTCGGAGTGTACCACGACTAAACTAAACTAAATGTATTCCTGTCACTTTCTAAAATAAGATTAAGAAAAGAGACAGAAAACCAACAGCTGACTTTAGTGCTGTCAAAGTGACGTTAAACGCCCAAAAACGACTTAAATAAGATGGCGTACATTATGATGGCATCTTATTTTGCGCATTTAACGTCACTTTGACAGCACTAAAGTCAGCTGTTGGTTTTCTGTCTCTTTTCTTAATCTTATTTTAGAAAGTGACAGGAATAAATTTAGTTTAGTTTAGTCGTGGTACACTCCGAATCGAGGCCAATTACGAGCTAGTCCTCGTTTGATTGACGAACTTATTCAAAAGTCGTGAAACGGGCCCTTAATGTCGATACCTAAATACACTAGAATTGTAGAGAAATATACATGCGAGGTTTGACCTTTTTTGAATGGCTAATGTAATGGATAGCTCGTGACGAAGTACCTAGTTAAATATTATGTTTAAATTAATGATTTGTTACCTAGTAATGTCCTGGACACGTTACACATTAAGTATTATAAATTACTGTAGTACCGTTACTCACCACCGGCGCTGTACTTGCGCGAGTTTCCATATTTTAAGAAGGTGGCAACTTTCTTAGTATGGGCATTGACCCTCTGTTGTGTATAATTTATTTACTCTATGGTTATACCTACGTACCTATTAGATAAAGAGTACTTTATTATACCGGAAACTATTAGACAAAATGGACACTCGTAGTCACAAATTAGCAAAGATTACTGGGGGTACAGGGAAAAAGCCTCCCACAGTGACGAAACCTGAGACCGTCTGCCGCGCTAATCTTTTCACTGCAGCATGGAGTAATTATTCATGCGAAAAAGGATCATTCTGATACGAAAGAAGAACTTCTCAGGGAAAAATCTGACCAATAAAAGGTCAAAGAGATTTAACGTAATACTACTTTATATTTGAATTTCTTTGTAAAAGGTTGACAGCAGTGTAACGATTGCAACTCAAAATTACGGGCTCATTTACCTTCGCGCAGCTCTTCATACGAAACAAGCGTGCCTTCATCCATTTATCTTTAAGTAGCATATTACCCAGGTAACCCATGTTCTTCTTTCGTGCCAGCATGAAGTTATATGGCATGACAATCACTAATACTGTAGTGAAAATATTAGCCAGTCCGCAATGGTCGTATCGAAGCTGACTGCCGAGTATGCACCAGACGAAATCAGGTTTCTTCACACGTGGAAGTTTCCTTGCATATCATAAGTCAATCATACAATAACCCGTATTTGGTATTGGTTGAGCGGGCTCATTTTCCGCAACTCGACGACTTATTTTGCGTTAGGTGGGAATGACTACTCCTGCCACCCCAGCTCCTCCAAGAAGCCCAACAGCTTGTTAATGCTGCCAAAGACTTCTGGAAGATACCCTGGTGATCCGAGGTGTCGTGCCCGATAGCACAGCCCGGACAGTGCATACAAAAATTTGATATTGACAAAATGACGTCAGCACATGTGAAACTACTTCTTCGTAGGTAACGAGTAATCAGTGCGCGGTAACCAGAAGGCGATAGAGGGGGTGAGGTAAGAAGTTGGTGGGAGGAAGGGAGTGTCCGTACTGTATCTAGTAATAGATACTCTTTCTTATACTGTGCCGACAGTGTGCTAGCCCGTTGCACAGTGTTACAGTAACCCGTATTATTAACGCATATCTTAACCATATCCCATAACTTTACATGTATATTTACCGGTGTTTTCTCTTTCAAATTAAAGATGGCGCCAGTAACAGTTCCTGAAGACAGGCTGACGTCTGGGCACCGGCTGTCGCACCCACCGCCTGGCGATGAAGTCCTCATCTCCGGTATCTCTGGATACTTCCCTGATTCAGACTCCGTGGTTGATCTTCGAGAGAATCTATTTAACAAGGTAATTCGCATGCCTACACTGAATAAAATGTTTTGTTAAATAATACAAAATTTTAGGGACTTCTTAACTGTTTTGTAGCATATAAACAAACATTCGGCTATAAATAACAACACGTTTTGCTATTTATAACCAAATGTTTGAATATGTTTTGGTTATATTTAACAAAACATTTTTTCAGAGTACATTTCCATTGTATCAATGGCGTCATGTCAAGCTATACATAACCAGCAAACGCTAGCCTCCTCCCGTGGTCTAAATGGTTAAGAGCATTGGGCTCTTGTCACGGATTTTGTGGGTTCGATTCCCACGGGGGACACCTAGTATGTCACTTTGTGTATTTTTCCCCAGTTGGTTAGGACATTGCAGGCTGAATCACCTGATTGTCTGAAAAGAAAGATGATTGCGTGCTTCGGATGGCACGTTAAGCCATTGGTCTCGGCTAGTTCGGCTACTATCTCTAGTGGTAGTAGTCGTTACATCAAAACCACGTCAGAGGCCGTAAGGAGGTCTGTAAAACTCAGTCACCACGGTCTTGCTGCCCACACGATAAGAAGAAGATAAACTGGCCACTCGACGTTATACGTAATTCAAACCTGCGCGTGGGCAGCTTATGCTGGCTTGACGTTACTGATGCTATAGACGCTTGGCTTGAAAGTCTAACTATAGCATAGTTCATCAATAGTATGGATTTTGACAGCAACCGAGGCAGTCAAGCGTCCCGCTTTGTTGGAGTGTTTTATTTAGAAAAGTACATAAATATCTTTCTTATTTTCGTTCTCCGGTCAAGTCTACTTAAACTCAGTTGCAGAAACGCTCATTAGAGTTAATCCGCTTATTAGACTTAAATCTCTTGCTAGCTTTTACTACGTCAACAAGACAAAAAGATTTAATGATTAACTTTAATGAGCGTTTCTACAACTGAGTGTTAGGCGGTGTCCTATTGCCATCGCACGCGCGATGGTGCGATGCGATGTGATCGTACTGATGGTAATTCTCAGAAATTTTACAAATCGTTGAAATTTTTCCATAGAAAAATTTGAAAATTTGAAAAATTTCGGAGAATTACCCATCAGTACGATCACATCGCATCGCACCATCGCGCGTGCGATGGCAATAGGACACCGCCTTAGGCACTTGATCTTTTCTAATACGCTATTACCGTTTCCAAGGGTTTCGACATCAAATGCAACAACTTTGTATTTGGTGCTGAAACCCCTGTAATTGTTTTCCACTGAACATCTTTTAACCCAATGCTTCTCAACTCCAGGTGGACCTGATCTCCGGAGACAGCCGCCGATGGAAGCTAGCCCACCCCGAGATTCCCCAGCGTACCGGCAAGATCAACAATGTTAACAAATTCGACGCCTCGTTCTTCGGTGTCCACTACAAACAAGCGCACACTATGGACCCCATGTGCAGGATTCTCCTTGAGAAGGCGTATGAAGCTGTTATTGATGCTGGTAAGTTCTTATGAGTATGACTTCTTGATCTGGCGCGTCGAAGAAGACCTATGCAAAAAAAATTTTGCACACCGATCCGAGACGTGGTCAGATATCTTTTGATTTATAATTTTGTAAATGTAGGTGAAATAAAAATGTTAACTTAGAGCGAGCGAAGCGAGCTCGACTTTTCTCCTAATTAATTTTGCAAAGTAACCTACGTAAACACTATGGATCGAGCGAAGCAACTCGAAATTTTTAGTACCACTTCTAAGTAGGGTTGCAACGATTACGAAGCGATGCATCGTTTTGCATCTGTAATCGTAATAATCACGATTAATAACGATGCAATGCACCGTAGTAAGAATCGTACGATTATTAAATCGAATTGAAAACGTCAATCGGATTGCACTTGTTAACAAATACCAAACCTGAATACTAGATTTCAGAGCCGAAAAATAACTTTAAAAAAATCGTATCTCTCGCTCATTTTGAGCTAAATTTGACTTTTTTTTGGTCAGATTTGACTCTCATTGCATTATTTATTTTAAATTCCACTGAGGTCTATGATTCGATTTTCGGTTTGATGTATTACATACATTCTTGTTCTCGCCATATCTCATCCACATTTTAAAAGATTAATCTCCCACGTAAATCGGACGAGATATCGCTTGTTTAACGAAATTATACAGAATCTTGTTGCATTTATTATGTTTTTGAAAGCAAATTGTCAAAAATCAGAATCCTGACCAAGCGAACCTTTGACTTCGATCTCACAGTAGTAGAAAAAGTTACAAAATTTTGAATTTTTCAAAGTTAATTTTTTATGATTTAACTTTCATTGGAATGCAAAGAAACACTATGAGAACTCATTCTGAAGAGAATCTCAACTAAATTTGTTTAAATAATCGTAATGCATCGGTTATCGTAATAAATAACGATTAATATCGTAATCGTAATCGTAATGGCCGAATCGTTGCATCCCTACTTCTAAGCCATCTTTAGGATTGTGTAGGCAAGAACAATAATTAAATCAGAAACTATATTTTTTCCGAATTTTTGGATAGTAAATAGTAAAGTGCCGCACGTGGGGCATTTGCCCATTGCTCCCCCCCCCCCCCCCCCTCGCTACGCTACTGTTATGCCTTAGGTATTGCTGTCACACACTTTTGAGTCGAGCAAACAAATTAGTATGGAGCAGATGATTTTCTTTTGAGTTTTCAGATTTGCTTCATTTCGACACAGTAAAAAAATATTAATATTTATTATATATTAATATTTATTATATATTATAATATTTATTATATAAATAAGAATATTTATTTTTATTTGTTTTATTATTATTTATCCTTCCAATAATGGGGCTTTATCAACGGATCAGACCTGTCATTAGAAGTAAATCCATAGAAAAACTCCTCAAGTCATTTGTTTTTAACTCAGAAGGAATTACGAAATATTTTCAGAAATACTAATAATAAATTTTTACTTTAAATAATTTTATTATAGAGTGTATAGAAGAAACTTATGACCTAAAACAAACAATACAAATAAAAAAAGAAAGAAAACTGACACCATACATTTAAAAAAGAAAACAATATTTTAGTTCTAAAAATGCTAAATTTAGTTGGATTCGTTAGTAAAGTAGGTATCTCAATATCATTTGTATTAAAGTACGATCTAGCACAAAAATTGCTTTTATAGAAACTATTTCCTTTCAACCCTTATTTTTACTGGACAATATAGGGTCACAGAAAAAAATACAAGTATTTATTTATCCTTACAGGTAAGGATATTATTAAAAATAAATATCCTAAGGATAAGATCGAATCCCCCAATACTACAATCTAGTCTCCAATCCCAAAGTAAAACAATCTATTCACGAAGGAAAAAAGAATAAAACGATGGGACGAATTCAACCAGAAAATAGGCCTCGGCTTGCGGCTCCTATTGCGTTTGCGACCTATTGTAATAAGTATCATCAGTATAGATTTACTTTTGACAGGCTGGCCGTTACACCGTTCTGTATCAAATATTTAAAAAAAATTACGTTTATATAAATAAACGTAATTTCTCAAATAATGCGGGGAAATTAAAACAGTAAATCACAAATAATTAGCGGAACTTAAAACTCTTTTCAAAATCAATGACGAAACAACGAACAACAATTTTTTTTTCAATAACCAGCTTTCTATTTGCAAGCCAGGTCGAAATTTAAATAAAACCTTTGATGAGTTTCCTTGATCGCCATTTTTCGGAGAAAAAGATTGTTCTATTTTTAAATTACACATTATTAAATAACACAGGCGTGCCTTTTCTCCACAAAACGGAGTCCCTTCGCTTTGACCCCGACTTTCCGAAATGTGTCCATACCGATAGCTGATCGCCTGGAGCTCCTTGGCATTAACATATCGTCCGATCTGAATTTCGGACGGTACATTGAGTCCATGGCGAAAACCGCAGCGAAAAAACTGGGCGTCCTCTCGAAGGTCAGACGGTACTTTACTCCGGGACAGCTTCTACAACTTTATCAAGCACAAGTCCGATCGTGTATGGAGTACTGCTGCCATCTCTGGGACGGGTCTGCCCAATACCAGCTGACCGCGCTGGACTCAATCGACAGGCGTGCCAGGAAGCTCATAGGTGATCCAACCTCGGTGGCGAAGCTACAAAGTCTTGAGCATCGTCGCAAGGTAGCCTGTCTGTCTGTTTTTTATAGGATACATTTCGGAGAGTGTGCGACTGAACTACACGATCTGATACCACCGTCTCCCTTTCATCTGCGGGGGACGAGACGCAGACTGGGTTTCCACCCTTATGTCGTTGACCTACCAGCAATTCGCACGAAGAAGTTTGCTTCTTCTTTTATAATGCGCACGGCTAAGGAGTGGAATGCCCTGCCTGCGGACCTGTTCCCTGAGCAATACAACCTGGGCCTCTTCAAGGCGAGAGTGAATAGGCATCTTTCTAGGTAAGCATGCTACATCTTCGGCCTCATCATCACTCAACATCAGGTGAGATTGGGGTCAAATGCTTACCTATCACACATAAAAAAAAAAAAAAAAAAAAAAAATTTGACGACAGATATGAGTTTACTATATAATTTATTTGGTCGCTAAACACGACAGATATGGATTTTCATACAACATTGCCGGCCGCTGTGCGCATGTATTTGGCCAGTATAGCAATTTCGATTTATCTCGAAGAAGGTTGTCAAAATAATGCTCACACTTAGATTAAAAACTTTTCGCTTACGCTGAAAGATGGAGCCAAGAAATGAGAGAGCGGGATAGCCAGTTATGAAAACTTATGTAAACAAAAAAGACAGAAATATAATTTTTGTTTCAGTCACCGTGGCCGGTTTTTTTGTTTGGCAAGATGTCAAACCATTGTCAAACCTATGGAATGTTGATGACATCTTGCCAAACAAACCGACTTTTTGTATGCAAAAGTCACACTATTGCTGTTTCATGTGCGGCCACGGTATGGTTTCATCTAGTTACTATATCTATGTGCTCACATTTCCAAGCATGTTTGAGAAAACGTAATTTTTTGACAGAAACAATAACAACAACGTTAGTTATAAAACAATGTTATTTGCAAAAACTACTTGGTGAACCTAAATAATTATTTATTTAGGTTCACCAAGTAGTTTTTACAAATAACATTGTTAAAAGCGCTGAGCAAAATGCACTACCAATTATAGTTGTATGTTGATAAACATAATACTTAATTATTTAAAAGTATAAAATAAGCAAAATAAAGTTTCAGCCTATGCAAATTGGACTGTTTACCTAGTTGTATACCTAAAAAAAACAAACAAAGAATTAAAAAAAAACAAACAAAGAAATAATTTTTAATTCTGAAATCGCTTTATAAATTTAATTAGTTTGAATATGATCCACTTCTTAGTATTTTTCATACATACAAAGAAGTGGATCATGCTTGTTTCCTGTGCGGACTATGGACGTCGATTTTCTTTTAATCGCTTCTGTGTAAAAGTCTCCTAAATCTCTGAGCCGTCGATGCTTACGTCCTAGGACGGTAATGAGCCCAATTTGTCTGACCGAGAAATTCGGAAGCTTTCTCCGAATTAAATGTTCCAATCGGTCGACGCCAATCGTTGGCTCTTCTTTCAGAAGGACTTTAGAGTCGTTTCGTGGTTTCGACTTTAAATTGTAATGCGAATTAAGAACGTCTTTTTTATTTTATTTTGTAACTGGGGAGTGTATTTGCGATCTTCTTTTTTTATTTTTTTTATTTATAAATTAATGGACTCTTGCTTGTGCGTTAGCACTGCATTTCCGCCAGTGTCTAGTAGTTTATTGGGAGAATCTATCCCAATCTCAGGGATTGTTTTTGGACAAGAACAAGAAGAGATTGAGGAATGCGGAGCCTCGTGGCAGGCAAAAACGCGACGCGCGAAACCACGCGAGACGAGTGCTCGGGTCAGTTCCTGAAACGTGATACCGGTCTTCTTCTTATCGTGTGGGCAGAGCCCAGGGGGTCAATCGCACTAATTTTGAACGATACCTAAACAAAACCACAACCAAAAACGTTACGTTATGCACAATTCGTATCGCGCAAATTTTTATTTTGGAAGATACTTTGGCGTAACGTTTGATGTCCGTTCGATCGAATTTTCTGTATTGTGCGATTTAACCGTTCAGAAAAAAATAACGCGATAGTATTTTTTCATCAGCTAAACCAAATCTAAACCAAAACTAAACCAAAACCAAAAACGTTCCGTCCAAACGGTAAAACCGTATTTAACAGACCGCCTTACGGCCTCTGACGCGGTATTTGTTGGTAAAGTGACGGTATAGTTTTTAACTGACCTTTAAGTATACCTACAATAATAGTACCAACTGCTCAAACGGTGAAGGAAAATGTCGTGAGGAAACCTGCATACGCTGAAGAAGAAATTCTGAAATGTATGTGAAGTCTACCAAGCATTGTGCACGCATGGTGGACTAACTGTGGACTAACTCCCTCCCTGAGAGTAGACCCGTACCCTGCAGTGGGACGTAGATAAGAGAATTTATATACTCTTAAAAAAACTCGACTTATTGTGACAAGAATATTAAATAACTAATACTTACAACTTATAACACCTATGATTTACCTTTGATTAAATTCAAATAGCAAGATATGTGACTAGCCCATGGACCGCATAAATTAGGCCCCGTCGCTTAATTTAATTAGAGCGACATTGCGTGATTGAGATACTTTTTTTATTTTAGGCGGGATAAATAAAATAAATAAACAAATAACTCTCACAGGCACATACATTGTAATGATCCCAAATAAACCTCAGGCTTTTTGTTATGGGATGACCGAACCGGGATTTTGAACCCAGGTTGGGCAGTCCAGCGTGGTAACCATTACACAAACCGGGTCGTCAATAAAGGTACCACAATGCCTTCGCGTGCTTAAACTCGTTTTACACATCCAAAAAGGAAAAAAAAATCACACAGGTAGGATTACTTTTCACTCGTAAGTACCTACATGAAAAGCAGGTCCATTTTTCGACCGCGTAATGTAAGAACGTCACTTATCTTCCGCTATTTTAATTTAATCAAAGTGATATACTAAAAGTACTTGCGTCTAGCAGTTGTTGAGTCTATTCGACTTTAAAGCTCTTATCTACTAATTCTCAGGACAAAGACTTTTAAAAGTCACATTAAAACCAAAGTCGTGTCCGAATCAACTTTTAGACAGTTAAATTGTTTTAGATAGATAACCCGTTTTACCAATATCAAATAAAACTTGGATTCAAAGATAACAAAGTACTAAAGTGTGATTCCCACGCGGCACGAATTAGATAAATTCGTGATATTTAAATATGAATTTTATACCCAAAGTACAGTATGGTTCAAATTAGAATCAAAGCTTGGACTGGGTGTTACTTTGGCTTTATACCTATCGAAGTACAAGCTTCATACAAATATGAACCATATACATAGGAGCTAAAATTAACATTAGTCCGATGGGTTGACCTTGGTAGTTGCTAGTTGTCAAACCCCAACGACAGGAGATGCGAAGACAAATATCATATTTGGGTCGCCACAAGCCTTGTTTGTGGGCCCACACACCCACTTCAAACTATTGTAATTAAAATAGGATCGCAAAACCAGATAAAGGCCTGCTATCTCTAAGGCAAGAGTCATACTCCAATACGCTAACTTGGCAAAGTGAAAAATTGTTTGATCATAGATTATAATTATTGAACTTTATTATGCACTTAGGTTGGACATTTTCTTTCTCAAACACCCCAAACCCAAAAATCTTATCAATTCAAAAATACTTTATTCAATAATAGGAATAAAGATATTTATTAGTTGTATTCAGGGATAAATTTATAACAATAAAATATAACTAAGTAACTAAAAATAAAACTAGCTTAATAATTATTAAATACCGTCTTCATAACCTATAGTTACTACAGTAACATAGGGTGTAAGGAAAAGTATCATTAACGTTTAAACCACAAACCACATCAAACTGAACAACTTTTAATATGGGAGCAAACCTGTCAGGGCAAAAATGCTCCCATAGCATAGTAAAAGTTGTTCAGTTTGCTGGGTTGGGTAGATTATGGGGTACTTTTCCTTTCTGACACTATATGGCTTGTTATGTAGCGTAGAGTCTCAAGGTTAAGGCACGGTGGGGCTGACATAACCTTAGGAAAAAGCCCCGATATAAAAAATGAATGAAAAAAAGATACGCCAAGAAACACTAGAAGAGCTTGTCTTTTAAAAAAATATCATACTTATACGTTTACGTATCACAAAATACAAAATAAGAGATACATTTAATTTACATAAAGTATTAACATAGTCAAGACTAACCCTAACTTAACATCCACAATCTTAACCGATAGATAAATCAAACATCTATTCTAGTCAGTACTTAACTACAAAATTCTCATTTCAACCCTTTCAATCTCAATTTCAAGATATGAATTATGTAATATTTTCATTTCATCTAAACCCCTTTTACATCAAGCATTGAAAGCTAAGGAACGTTTTATCTGGGGACCCATTAAAAGTTTCACTGTGAGTAATTATAACTCAATACTGTCGCGGGCTGTTTTGGGGGACTCCTTGATATTTTTCAGGGGACCCTTAAATTTAAATTTGTTCATTTAATTTCAGAGTTTATCGGCTTTCTTTGTGTTTTGTTCGGTATTCAGGAATGGTTTTGGTAGATTAGTGTTGATTCGTTTTACTTTGTTTTGAATTTTTTTTAATTAAAGGTGTAAGCGGATTTTAATTTCTTGCTGGGATTAGGCCAGTTAAAAATATATGGAGGTGCTACTTGGGAATGTTCCTCCATTGAAAAGGGAAGTACTTCCGCCAGGCTAGGTGTGATGCCTGGGGACCGGCCGTGGTCCAACAGTTCTTAGTTGGACCTTGTATATACAGGGTGTACAATAAAATGGGACAGCTACTTAAAGGGGTGCTTCAGACCATCAAACTGAACAACTTTCTCTATGGGACCAATATCGAAATCGCGAAAAAAAAAAACTGCTGTCCCATACATTTCAGTCGAGTTATGTTTGCAGTTTTGTATGGGAGAGCGGATTTTTTTTTCGCGATTTCGATATTGGTCCCATAGAGAAAGTTGTTCAGTTTGATGGTCTGAAGCACCCCTTTGAGTAGCTGTCCCATTTTATTGTACACCCTGTATATCAAATCTCTGTGATTATTTCTCTTGCGCGATTTATGTCTTGCATTCGATTGTGAACCTTATTTGTAGTAGGTTACGAGTTACGTATTTACGATGAACTTTGTCTTTGTATGGAGCATATTTCCGCGAGCGACGGTATCGCCATCTGTTGGCATCTTTGCTATAACTTGTGGGTGCTGACCATCTGTAGTAGTTCCCCACAAATATACCCCTTAGGTGCTGTTTATACAGAAGAGACGTGGCATGGCGCGCGGGTGTAATTATCGAAAAGAAAAGACGCTATACTACGTATACGGTTTAATATTGTGTTACTTTGACTATCCGCCACAGCCACACGTCTCTTCTGTATAAACCGCGCCTTATACCGGTATAGTATATCGGCGCGTGTAGCTGGCTATAATAGGGTCGTTCAGTGACATCTGGCAACCGAACGTGGAATATGATAATGTGCTGACTTTTGAATTGAACTCAATGAAATGTTGTGGACATTATCTAGAAATTAATCCAGGACTGTAGTTTGTCATTTTCCCTTTATGGTTATACAGGGTGTAACAAAACACCCTAGTAATACTTAAGGGGGTGCTTCAGACCATCAAACTGAACAACTTTCACTATGGGGCCAACATCGAGAAAAAATAAAAAAAATCAGCTGTCCCATACATTTTAGTCGAGTCGGTCTCGGTACTGCACTTTTGTATGGGACGGCAGATTTTTTTTATTTTTTCTCGACGTTGGCTCCATAGTGAAAGTTGTTCAGTTTGATGGTCTGAAGCACCCCCTTAAGTATTACTAGGGTGTTTTGTTACACCCTGTACCCTGTTACACCACTAGTTTTTAATTATTAACATAACTTTAAGGGTGTATTCACACCATGAATCTATACAACTTTCCCAAAGAAACATGGGTCGAAAAATGAGACATTTTTTTGGACCTTCCATACAAAACGACGGATCGGCCGATCGATTTTCTATGGGAGGTCCAAAAAATTTTCTCGTTTTTCGACCCATGTTTCTTTGGGAAAGTTGTTTAGATTCATGGTCTGAATACACCCTTAAAGTTATGTTCTTCTTCTTCTTATCGTGTGGGCAGAGCCCTGGTGTCAGAGTTTTTTCAGACCGCCTTACGGCCTCTGACGTGGTTTTTATGTAACGACTACTACCACCAGCTTCACGTCAACGGCTTAACGTGCCATCCGAAGCACGGAATCATTTTTCTTTTCGGACAATCAGGTGATTCATCCTGCAATGTCCTAACCAACTGGGGAAAAACGCTCAAAGTGACATATCACTAGGTGTCCCCCGTGGGAATCGAACCCACGACTAAAAACTACTTTCTGGTTGAGAATCCCACTTAATTTTTAACTTTTTGACATTATTTATTATTATTTATTTTTCTCACAAAACACAGTACATAACACAGATACATTTTATGCCAAACTGCATAACAGTTTGTCGGCATACAATGAGCTCTTGATAACATTTACAAACAATTAACAATCATAACACTAAACGCTAATAAAATTAATGGTACAAACAAGTAAGGTAGGTTTTTATAATTTGTTAACAAATCCGCCGTAATAACGCATAATCGGAGAAAAATTCAACTATCTAGCTATTATGGTTCTAAAGTTACAGCCCTAAATAGGTAGGACAGACGGACGGATGGACGGACAACGTAGACTTAGTAATAGGGTCCAGTTATCACCCTTTGGGTACAGAACCCTAAAAACTAGTGATGTATAGTATTTGTACCCGCTAGTCATGGATAATTTGTATCTAAATAATTATGTATTTCTATTATCGTTGTCTAGTCATTAAATACAAGTCCAGGCTAGACTCTGGTACTTTAAATGTGACTAGATAATTTATGTGACAGCGTCCAAGACATTTATTTATTTTAGGCATCGTCGTACTACATTAAATATTCAGATTAAATAAAGTAATAAAGGACATTGAGTGCTAAGTATTTGCCGAATTATTCCGATGATCCGATAATCACTTTGTTAACATCGGTTACAGCTGCTCTGTTGAATAATTCATCGCGCAAACATGTCTCTGATGGATTCTTTAAATGTCTTTTATTTCTCCAAATCGGAATAGATCTGGCGAAGTTTTTTCTAACTTAATCTTTAGGTAGTTTTTTCATTTCATTAGCATTGGGGGTCGTGACACCAGGAGTATGATTTTTGAATCTCATTCACTGAGTTCAGCAGTTCAAAATGTCACAATTACTATGGAGATACGCATCTGTCTACTGCTGATTTGACTTTCAAAAATCGCACTCCTGAAGTATGATTTTTGAAAGTCAAATCAGCAGTAGAAAGATGCAATATCTCCATAGTAATTTTGACATTTTCAACTGCTGAACTCGGCGAATGAGATTCAAAAATCGCACTCCAGGGTTAATTTTCGAAGCGTTTGAACCCCCCTAGTTCAAATTGTCCTAAATTTAAACCCATCAACCAGTCAATCAAAATTATTCGTTTGTATATAACAGGTAACACAGGTAAATAAATTTTAACAATAATCGAAATTCTACAGTGATCCACCAACAGGCATACAAAAGAAAAAAACACATAGTTAATTAACTTTAAAATTAATAAAACCAATAAGTATCCAGATTTGAATTGCATACAATGAAATTTTTAAATTTTAACCTTTTTTAAACAATTGTGACATTGTCTGCCGACCTCAAATACAAAAATTATTAACATACATTGAATGAATGAATAAAATAAAAAAACCGGTCAAGTGCGAGTCGGGCTACTCGCGCATCGAGGGTTCCGTACCACACCACCACAGAACACAACATTATTAACATAGAAAAAAAACTTTTTTTGTCCGGGACCTTTAGCGCGAGACCGACTCACACTTGGCCGGTTTTTAGTATTTGTTGTTATTCTGAAGAGTTCGCTCTATAATCACACTAAGTTTGACACTTTTATGTATTACCGTTTTTACTAGAGAGCGTGAAGAAAAAACGTTGATAAAAACAAGTTTCTTGTTGAAAACCCCCCTTAATTTTTAACTTTCTGCCATTTTTATTATTTGTTAACAAATCCGCCGCAATAACGCATATTATGAGAAAATTTCAATTCTCTAGCTATTACGGTTCAAAAGTTACAGCCCTAAATAGGTAGGACAGACGGACGGACAGACGGACAGACGGACAGACGGACAGACGGATGGACGGACAACGTAGGCTTAGTAATAGGGTCCCGTTTTCAACCTTTGGGTACGGAACCCTAAAAAAATCATTAAAATACAACAACAGACGACTTTCTTCCAGACGACCTTAGGGTAGAGGAAATATGACAAGGAACAAAGGGTTGAAGGTCCGAAGTTCTTTACAAAAAGTAAAAAGATTACCAATTGTTTTTGTAGGTCACCTATGTTATGTAACTATTCTAAAGGGTCTATTCGGTGTTTCGAATTTCGAAACATCTTTTTTCAATTAAATGTAAACTCTATATAACGCAATATCTCGTCGCGTCTCGTCTCTCGTCTCTATGTATCTCTCTCTCTGTACAAAGTTGACTGTAATCTCCTTAATGTTTGCATCACCAGCACAAATACTGTTACTCTTCCCTTAGTGGCTGTCTACAATGGCATCACCAGTAGTCATCCGATACCAAGATACGAATAGTAGTATCGTAGGTCTAAGCAGAATATCCCCCCCCCCCCTTCTGCACGACTCCACCAACACACATATACACCCCCCGCCCCCCGTGGGAATCGAACCCACGACCTCCGTATCGAGAGCCAATGCTCTTAACCATTAGACCACGGAGGCAGTTATAATCTAAACTATTATAAAACTGTAACAGAAGTGTGTCTGTACATTGAAGATATTTACAAAAAAAAGATTACGATATGGTTTTTAGGCTTCCCTGATACCAAATCACAAATTTTTGGACTTTTTGTCTGTCTGTTTGTTTGATTGTTTGTTTGTTTGTTTGTTTGTTTGGGTGTTCGTTTGTTCGAGTATCACGCAAAAACTACTGAACCGATTTTGATGAAACTTTTTTTGTTTGATAGCTTATCATCTAACTTAAAATCTGGTATATAATTTATGCGGACGAAGTCGCGGGTAAAAGCTCGTAATATATAATCCTATACAAACGGTGTTCGGTTTTAGTCCATTTGTTCCACGAAACAGTAGACTAATAATAATAATAAAGACGTTTATTCAACTACAGTTACAAAAGTACAATATTTCAAAAAAATTACTTAATTAAGTTACACATTTTTGAAAGTGCAGTGGAATAGGACAGAGCCTCAGCATTACTGCTGTTTTTCAGTCTCTTCCTTGCGACTCAACTGCCCGAAATTGCCCGAACGGATTACTTAATCACTAATAAATTACAAATGTTTAAACACTATACAAATCGTAGGTAGTGTAGTGTTAATAACTATATAACTATTATCGGCCATCACAAAGTTAGGAGAGAAAATTGCAGATGAAGGACAAATCGCTCTTGTCGGCACAAGATAATGCTACAATATAATATAAATCTTAACAGTATTGTTAATATTCTAGATATTTATATATTACATATTTTATACTAAGTACTACGCCACCTTTTTTCACTCCATGTTTCGTGTAAAATGTCTATTGTTAAAGTGTAATAAATGTTTGTTCACCAGGCCTGAACCCCAAAGAGCTACGGAACACCAAAACAGGCGTGTTCGTCGGAGCTTGCTTCTCAGAATCAGAGAAGACATGGTTTTACGAGAAAATGCAGGTCAACGGCTTCGGTATTACCGGGTAAGTGCCTATTTACCTACATTCTTAAAATAGGTATCCTTTATCGGAAGAAGCATATATCATTTGCTCACCAATATAATTTTTCCCCGATCATAGTCGGAGTTATTCTAGGTATATATCAGAATATCTCTAACTACGCCCTCGGGGAATATAGTCGTGATCATAATTGATTATCCTATTTACCTGACTTTTTTTAAGATCGAGTAAATACTGAAATATTCCCAAAATATTCCACTAAAAAGATTTTTTGCAACTTTATTATTTAAAAAAAAAACACATTTTCAAATGTTTGCCTTTGATCGCGAAAAGTTTTTTACAATACTACCTGCCTACTGTAAAAATAGATTCCATGATATTCGGTGTGAATTTTTAAATTGAGATACATATGTAAGGAAAAGTATCATTAATATTTACATACTCTACCCAATTACCCATCAAACTGAACAACTTTTACTATGGCAGCAAACCTGTCAGAACAAAGAAAAAATCTGCTGGCCATACGTTTGAATGTGTTTAGGTATTGCAGTTTAGTATGTGACAGCTGAAAAGTTGTTCAGTTTGATGGGTAAAGTATGTAGTTTAAAGGTTAATTATACTTTTCCTTATATCCTGTATAATGTAGAAACAATGTAGGTACATATCGACATTCGATAAAAAGGAAAACCTGATCTTTCCGACACAGCCTAGCAAATACTGAAACGGTGAACTCAGACCACAGATTACCCCCAATAGATACAGCATACAAGGCCTCCGACTCGCGCCACACATCTATGATTTCGCACAGATATAAGCAACGCGAGTGAGCGAGCTCGAAGTAGTGCGACCTCGAAATTGCCAATCATGTTGCATTGTTTCGTGCCCCGCTACCCGCACCTACCGCCAAAAATTGTGACTTCTGGCCTGTACAACATTTTCATCTTGCGGTATCTATTGGGAGTAATCTGTGACTCAGACCATCAAACTGAACAACTTTCACTATGGAGTCTATCTCAGGAAACACGAAAAAATCTGCCGTCTCATAAAAAACTGTCGTACCTACCCTTAGACTAATTATATCGGGACGCGTAACCACGTGTCATTCTACTAACAAACTTTCTGCCACTTTTTGCGGGGGGCTTATCCGCAACTTTGGATTTTATTCCCTATGACTTTAGATTCTAATTTTGAATGTTCAAAATCATGAAAAGTAGTCTCGTGTAAACCCCAAACGTTCTAAGTTCGAAATTATTGTTTCGCAATAATAGGCTGTCTAGTTTAGTGATAAGTTATAAAATTGAATGTAAATGCGCAAGATTAATTGATCTAATACCGTGGCAGAGGGGAAATGCTACCGCAAGGCCGGTCCGGATATAATTAGTCTAAGTACCTACCCGACTAAAATGTTAGGACAGTTAATTTTTTTCGCGTTTCCTGAGGTAGCCTCCATAGTAAAAGCTGTTCAGTTTGATGGTCTGAGTTCACTGTTTCAGTATTTGCTAGGCTGTCACTTACACCCTGTTTATTTTATGCAGTCCACTTCCTTATTCCATAAACAAACATCTACTTAAGAGGGTTAAAACAAAAGCGGCCGTTTTTTTTTCTTTTTTAAAAATTTGTATGTTTAGACCTTTAAAAAATCTATAAAAGTATTATATGAAAATAGCTTGAAGGCTTTTGTAGTTTTAATGTTCAGCACTTTTTTAATTTAGTCTTTCTTTATTGAAAAATCTTTTTTAATGTGATGAGGGCGCCACTGGACTGCGATAGCCCTCTTAAGCGATTATTAATATTTACGTCATTCTCGGGTTTACTTTGTGCCTTCTCTAACTACCCTTTCCATTCAATATTTAGTACAAAAGGTCTATTATATTACTGTGTAAGTATTATTTCTGTCTTACAAATTGTTTTCGATTAGTCGGAAACAGTTGTTAATGCTAAATTAACTCTTAAGTCGCTTTGCTCGTATTGTGGCAAGATTCCTTTGTAATAATTATAATATAATGAAGAACTCAGTTTCAATTCGTGCGCATTTTGTCCGACCATGTGGCTTCGCCATCCTAAAACTCTCTTTAATGCTGACACAAGCAAAAACGCAATAATTTTGAAATAAAAAAGTTCATTTTCCTTTCTATATTATGTACATAAAGTTCAGGTCAATGTCCCACTGGCATGGTACTGGCATATCTGGACAGTTCCATACATTTTAGATTTAGTATAGTCTTGGCGCAAACAGATGTCGCTACTGGCCTTAACGAGAGATAAATCTTAATTAAACGTTATTAGATCACTATTATTTTAGTTATGTTCCACGGAAATAAATCTTAAAAATTAATTTTCTTAAAAATTTTAATAACAAATGTATTTAACACTTATTTTAACGTAATTAAACATTGCTGTAGTACCGGTTACTCACCACCGTCGCTGCACTTGCGCGAGTTTTCATATTTAAGAAGGTGGCAACTTTCTTAGTATGGGCATTGACCCTCTGTTGTGTATAATGTATTTACTCTATGGTACTGGCAAGCAGATAGCTAGACGCTTTTTATTACAATTCCAACTGAAATCTCTCATATGTGACTAAAATTACTGGGCTAAACCCAAAAAAGAGTATTGTATTGTATTGTAAACCCAAAACCACATGACTACGAGCGTAGCATAATAATATGCTACGGCGTAGCACAGAAAAATCTACGTAGATATCAATTTTATCACAATCATTAAAATAAAAACTAACTATCAAAATATACAGTGTGAAATTGATATCATTAGCATCCATTTAAACAAAGAGTCTACCCGTCAAACTGAACAACTTTTACTATGGCAGCAAACCGATTGGAGCAAAATAAAATTTGTTGTTCCTTACTAAATTGCAACGCGTACTGGACTCAAATGTATGCAACAGGTAATTTTTTTTTTTTTGCTTCGATCGGTTTGCTCCCATTGTAAAATTTGTTCAGTTTGATGGGTAGACTCTTAGTTTAAAAGGATGCTAGCTACTGATATCAATTTCACCCTGCATACTATACAACGTGTTAATGAATTAGCGCAAAACCTCATACACCTCGACTGATTTATAACAAAATAATTAGATTGAAACAATAATTTCATTATTTTTATGCTTAAAATTTAAAATTATTCGCATTTTAAGTTTTGAGGCTCAAATAATTTGTTATCATTTCAGCACTGAAAGAAAGCGCTAACGTAGTCATGGATACATTTTTATAATCTTGTTTTGGTAGTAAGTAGGGTGAGTGTGCCCTTGTGGTGGATTGACATCGGGTTCAGTAAATTTTAAATTTTACAAACAAATAATTTAATATTTTGAAAAAAAAAATTACCTATGTTAAAACCATGATAATTGGATTCTGCTCTCAATTCTAAACAAACTAGGTACTTTCTATTTTTGCGTTAATTCATTAACACGTTGTAGAGCTATAAAACAACAAATAACAAAAAATCACTGAATGAATGAACATTTAGTTTCAAACAAGTTCAAAGCACGGATCTGAAAAAAACGTTCGTGATTCAAAGCAAGACATTATAGTTTAATGTGACAAAATTCAAAAGTGATCGTGAAATGAAATGAAATAAGGTTATTATCACAGCACACAAAGTTTTATTATAACACTGACCAGCGCTGTTTTTCAGTACCATAAAAATACACACAAAACGGCTGCACATAATGCGTTAGCCGATTTGTAAACGAGTTCTACAACGTGTTAATGAATTAACGCAAAACTAGAAAGTAGTTTGTTTAGAATCGATAGCAGAATCGAATTATCATGGTTTCAACATAGGTAATTTTTTTCAAAATTTTAATTTTGTTTTTCATGAAATTTTTAATTTACTAAACCCGATGTCAACCCACCCCACGGGCACACTCACCCTACTTACTACCAAAACAAGATTATAAAAATGTATCCATGAGTACGTTAGCGCTTTCTTTCAGTGCTGAAATGATAACAAATCATTTTTGCCTCCGAACTTAAAATGCGAATAACTTTAAATTTTAAGTATCAAAATAATGTAATTATTGTTTCAATCTAATTCTTTTGTTATAAATCAGTTGGGGTGTATGAGGTTTTGCGCTAATTTATTAACACGTTGTATACGTCATAGAATTTCACTTTTTTTTTTATGTACCTACTGTGAATGGAGATGCCGAGTAACCTAATTTATTAATGTTTTTGTAAGTCGATCGTTCACCATAAACTAACCCCTTATTTTGTTCAACAGATGTTCCCGCGCCATGTTGGCGAACAGAATCTCCTACTGGCTCGGAGTAACCGGGCCCTCTTACACCGTGGACTCTGCCTGCTCTAGTTCCCTCTACGCGCTTGAACACGCCTTCAGGGCTATCAGAGATGGGCACTGTGATGCCGCCATCGTAGGAGGATCAAACTTGTGTCTACACCCTTATGTATCACTACAGTTCTCTAGGTAAGTTTTTGTTCTAAAAGTGTTCACACTCAAGATTACTCATTACTCTTATATCGTTACACTGTGATGCCGCCATTGTAGGAGGATCTAACTTGTGTCTACATCCTTATGTCTCACTATAGTTCTCTAGATTAGTTTTTGTTCTAAAAGTGTTCACACTCAAGATTACTCATTACTCATATCGCGTGACACTGTGACGTCGCCATCATAGGAGGATCTAACGTGGATGGAAGGATGTAGACACCCTTATTTATCACTACAGTTCTCTTGGTAAGTCTTTGTTCTTATAGTGTTCACACTCAAAATTACTTGTGTAATAATTATATTGCGTGACACTTTGACGTTGCCATTGTAAGAGGATCCAACTTGTGTCTCCATCCTTATGTATCCCTACATAATGATTCCTAGGTAAGTTTTTGTTCCTTAAGTGTTCTCAGTCAAGATTACAGATAAGATAAACATTTGGCGATTTGAAGATTTGAGAGTGAACACGAATGTATATGCGTCAAATTCATAATTTCTTTTTGAGAGTGAACAATTTGATAAGACCAATATATTAAATTTATCTGCTATAGTAAACCCACGACTAAAAGTTTGACGTATGATTTAATTTTCACCCTAATATGATTTTGAGCCAAGCTAACACAATAATAGTTAATTATTATTTGATATTATATTCTGTTAACGCTTTTGTACTTACAACTATTCCATAACTTTGTAAAATTTATATTGATTTGTTCATGATTAATTTCAGTTTGAATTTCGCTAAAGTTCATTAGTAAAATGTTGATGTTATGTAATAATACTAATAATCGTGAAGCAACAATTTGATTTCAATTTTCGTAGCTATATTCCCCGAAGGAAGAAGGAATAATCAGAGAAATTCTGAAAACTTTGAACATCCGGAAAATATTTGTATTTTACGTGACACAGCAGCTTGTTAGTATATTTCATTTTAAATGTTGTCTACGCTTACGCCAAAATGGTCGAGGGTGACACAGCTTTATCAACAAAGTAGTTATTGGTATCGACCAAACCCCTTACAACCAAATAATCTTGGATATAAGTTATATGTCAAGATAGACAGTCGAAGCTAAATAAAACCGGTCAAGTGCGAGTCGGGCTACTCGCGCACCGAGGGTTCCGTGCCACACCACCACAGAACACAACATTATTAACTTAGAAAAAAAAACTTTTTTTGTCCGGGACCTTTAGCGCAAGACCGACTCACACTTGGCCAGTTTTTAGTATTTGTTGTTATTCTGTAGAGTTTGTTCTATAATCACACCAAGTTTGACGCTTGTATGTATTACCGTTTTTAAGATAGAGCGTGAAGAAAAAACGATAAAAACTAGTTTCTTGTTGAGAACCCCCCTTAATTTTTATTTTTTTGACATTTTTATTATTTGTTAACAAATCCGCAGTAATAACGCATTATCTGAGAAAATTTCAACCATCTAGCTATTACGGTTCAAAAGTTACAGCCCTAAATAGGTAGGACAGACGGACGGACGGACAGACAACGTAGGCTTAGTAATAGGGTCCCGTTTTCACCCTTTGGGTACGGAACCCTAAAAAGCGTATAGAAAAAATGGAACCTTTAAACCCTATCCATATACACGCACACAGATATAATTTGTATGACGCCTCACGCACACCAACCTTAGAAAGTTGGCCCCTTTTGTTTTATACGGTAGAAGCATGTAGCTCATTCTAGACATACTTTTTCTAAGCAAATAATAATTAATACGCGGTTTCTAATGGAATATAAATACTCGTATTTCTTTTACACTAATTAAATTCCAAAAAGCGAAGTCCATTTGATGAAATGATAATTGAAAAATAAACCGAAAGACATTAGCAAGTAATTACCGAAACATTAAACAACGTCAAAGTTTATAAATTTGCGGGAGAGGGCAGAAACTTTACGATTGTACTTTATACGGTTTGTCCGAACATTCCATAATTTGATTGAGGTCGTTAATTTGTTAATTGTTCAGCATTTTCTATTACTGACGACGATAATTTCGATAAGAAAGTTATTATGACAAATACACAATTATTTTTTTACCGAAAATTTTTATTTATAAAATTTTGTTTAATACATACATACAGGTACATAGAGACTATTTATATCTACAGGGTGTAACAAAACACCCTAGTAATATTTAAGCGAGTGCTTCAGACCATCAAACTGAGCAACTTTCACTATGGAGCCAAGTTTGAAATCGCGAAATAAAAATCCGCTGTTTCATACAAAACTGCAATACCGGCTTGACTCACATGTATGGGACAGCTGTTTTTAGGGTTCCGTACCCAAAGGGTGAAAACGGGACCCTATTACTAAGCCTACGTTGTCCGTCCGTCCTTCTGACCGTCTGTCCGTCCGTCTGTCCTTCCTATTTAGGGCTGTAACTTTTGAACCGTAATAGCTAGATAGTTGAAATTTTCTCAGATTATGCGTTATTACGGCGGATTTGTTAACAAATAATAAAAATGTCAATAAGTTAAAAATTAAGGGGGGTTCTCAACATGAAACTAGATTCGTTTTTTCTTCACGCTCTATCGTAAAAACGGTAATACATACAAGCGTCAAACTTAGTGTGTTTATAGAGCAAACTCTACAAAATAACAAAAAATACTAAAAACCGGCCAAGTGTGAGTGGGTCTTGCGCTAAAGGTCCCGGACAAAAAAAGGTTTTTTTTTCTAAGTTAATAATGTTGTGTTCTGTGGTGGTGTGGTACGGAACCCTCGGTGCGCGAGTAGCCCGACTCGCACTTGACCGGTTTTTTTATTTTTTTTTTCTCGATGTTGGCTCGATAGTGAAAGTTGTTCAGTTTGATGGTCTGATGCACCCCTTAAAGGGTTGCCCCTTAAGTAAGCGTTCCATAAATTTTTACACCCTGTATATGCTCATGAGACCACTTACGGGTGTTCTAAAAACCGCCACTCCTGTAGGCCTCGCATGCCAGCCCCGAGAAAACGATAAAAATCGAGATGTGCCTCCATCTTTATTATTTTACGTATGCCAGAAAGAGCGCGCTTGAAGTTTTTCTCGTTTAAACGCTATACTTACGAGTACATTACGAACAACACTATATCCCTTTATTACACTGGTATATCAATATGTTTCAAACATATTTAGTTCAAGAATTGCATCTATATTTCAATGTACTTCCCCTTTGTAATTCGAAGCAAGTCAATATATCTACCCGTAGCAGTTGACTACGCCGTAGGCTACGATATCGTAGACACTACGCTACGGTGTAGCAATCCGAGATGATCTCTAACTTTAGCTTCTCAACTTTACTGTAAGTCAAAGTACAGTCAGCAAGATACACAATAATAAAATAAGATATAATGTTTATTATTTGCACAACGACGATATTTAATTATGAAAATAATTAAATTATAATAATACAGGGTGGCCGAGTTAAGACGGTCCAAAAGAAAATTTAGGGTTCAAGCATAGATATGGTAGGAGACATTTTTTTCTACCTTTTTGGTACCATACAGGATGATCCGAAAATGGGGTTTCAAAGTAATTCAAGTTTTTGTTATTTTTCACCGATCTGCTACCTTGTCCCACTAAACTGGTTCAAATTAGTCACTATTTTGAGCTGAAATTTAGCTCATGCTCAGTATGTTCATACATACTTCAGTAATGCATCGATTGAACGACATGAAGTTAATTACTGAAATATCAAAACATAACATAAATAAAAAAAAATTAATAAATTATTTCAATTTTTTGAGATAAAATCAAACTTTTATTGTGAAGAACAGGCAAATTTTTATTGTGAAGAAAAAAAGTGCTACATCGATTTATGCTTATTCTATGAGGGAAGGGAAATTAAAATCGCTACACTATTAGAACATTTTTTTAAATCGACATAGTTCATGAAAAACTGAAATAATTAAAAAAAATTGTTTCAGAAATCGTTTAAAGATTGTTGTGTAATGTGAAAAAATGAAACCACAAAATAAAAAAGTTATTAACAAACAATAATTTACAGAAAATTTTAAAAATTTCTCACTTACACAAAAAAAAATGCACCTTCTTACAAAAATTTATTTTTAACGGAGGAGAGATTGGCGTTTTTCCTTTATTTTTATTTATTGCTTGTGTTATTTTGTGAAGCAATTCTTCATCATGGCTGCATTCTCTGCCCTTTAGGGGTTCCTAAAGGGGTAATCTACGCGAACGAAGTCGCGGGTCAAAAGCTCGTTAGATTATTATAATCATTCGTCGCAAATATTTCACCCTGTATAACCGATCTAACTAATAAACATTTAAGTCTTATATCAATGAGTACAAAGTCTACAATAGCACTTTTATTACAGACTGGGAGTGTTATCGCCGGACGGAAGATGCAAGAGTTTCGACAACAGTGCCAACGGGTACGCCCGCTCCGAAGCCATCGTCGTCTGCTTCCTACAGAAGGCCAAGGACTCCAGAAGGTCAGTCTCAGTACAACTTTATGGCCCAACTGGCAAGCCGGCTGATTTTGAAAGGGCCCGTAAGACCTGGGTTAGGCTGCCTGTCCATTGAAGCTGTGCCAGCTGTGCGAGCTGTGTAGCTGTGTTTTTTTAACCAATCAGGAGCTCGGGCGAGATCGGCCGCGCCTCGCCCGAGCTCCTGATTGGTTAAAAAAAACACAGCTACACAGCTCGCACAGCTCGCACAGCTTCAATGGACAGGCACCGTTAAGCTAGGTTCGGAACTAACAATGGTTATTTTTAATGCTCATTATTTTTAAAATGGTTATTGTTTTTGAAATACAGGTGGGGATAGCAATATTTTTGGTACTTCCAAAATGTTTTCGTAGTAAAAAAAAGTTAAAATACATTTTTCCCCCTTTCTGACCCTCAATATAGAAATTAAACGTGATTTCGCCATTAATTGCTATAAGCGCCAGCGCAAACGCAGCGAAAGCAGAGTGCAGCGTAGAGCATTTTTGACTGAATCATTCTTGACTTTACATACTGGCGTTAAAATAACATCGAAAATCAATGAGAGCATCGATGCGACTTGAGTCGAAAGTTATGTTAATAAATGTTTTTTTTTTTTTATTAATGATGGGTTTGGGATGGGTTGTTCGATGCTATTTCAATGCAAGCAAAGTCGATAACTGTTTGGCAGTGAAAAATGCTATGCTAAGTGTACCTTTAGAAAAATTTCTTTGACAGACAGACGGACAAACACCGATGTGATTTCATAAGTGTTCCATTTTTCAATTTTTTGCCGGTACTCTACCATTTTTACTCGAAACGCTAAAAACCGTTATACCATTCGCATAAAATCTAAATCAACACAAAAACACTGTTGTGAACAGAGTCTACGCCCAGCTCCTCCACGCCAAGACGAACTGCGATGGATACAAGGAGCAGGGCATCACGTACCCAGCCGGCCACATCCAGAAGCTACTCCTCAGTGAGTTCTACGAGGAGTGCTCCATACCACCCTCCATCCTGGAGTTCGTTGAAGCTCACGGCACAGGTTAGTTATAAATAAAGTAAATAACACTCACAGGCACATGCATTGTGATTAGAATGATGATTTAAAATTTAAAAATTTTTGTACTGCATGCTATATAATTGTATATCTACAGGATGAAATTGATATCATTAGCATCTCTACCCATCAAACTGAACAACTTTTACTGTGGGAGCAAACCGATCGGAGCAAAAAAAAGTCTGCTGTTCCATACTAAACTGCAATGCGGCGCAAATGTATGCAACAGAACATTTTTTTTTTGCTCCAATCGGTTTGCTCCCATAGTAAAAGTTGTTGAGTTTGATGGGTAGACTCTTAGTTTAAAAGGATGCTAATGATATCAATTTCACTCTGTATATTTGTGAAATTGGACTGTACTCTCAAATTGCAATGCCTTTAACTTATAAGGTTCACAGATTTAACTTATTCACCTATTGTTACCACCTATCATGTACTCTGTGTGAGCAATAAACGTTTATCAATTATGATCCTAAGTAAGCCTAAGGCTTTTTGTTATGGGAATTATAAAACAACGGCACAAACATATAGCATCCATGACCGGGATTCGAAACCAGGACCCTGGTTTGGCAGTCCGGCGTGGCAACCATTACACCGACCGGGTCGTCAAACGACTTGGGCAAGGCAAGACAAGTTAAATCTGTGATATTCAAATGTCTAATGTCTAACTGTCGAGCGAGCTGAGAGCTATAGTAACTCAATCTTGAGGTTCATGTTCGAATCCGCATGTACCAATGAGTTTTTCTTACTTATGTACGTAATACCGACTGCTCTCAAACGGTGAAGGAAAACATCGTGAGGAAACCTGCATACGCTGAAGAAGAAATTCCGATGCGTATTTGAAGTTTACCAATCTACAATGGGCACGCGTGGTGGACTAACACCCATACAACCTTCATAAGGGTAGGCCTGTACCCTGCAGTGGGACGTAGCCTTATCATATCATAATTTCATGATAATTTTTTTTATTTGAGAAGTATACAGATAAATTACACGTTCAAAATGTGCTGTCCCATACAAAACTGCAGTACCGACTCGACTAAAATGTATGGGATAGCAGATTTTTTTATTTTTTCTCGATGTTGACCCCATAGAGAAAGTTGTTCAGTTTGATGGTCTGAAGATCCCCCTTAAATATTACTAGGGTGTTTTGTTACACCCTGTTTACAATGTTCTTGATTTTACCTCACATAAAAAAGTTTGACAATACTTGTGGCACAAAAAAACAGGGTATACCGTCCCCTTAGAGGGAAAACTCACTAACTACAAAAATATGGTTTTGAGATATTGAGGTTTGAAGTTTAATATTATAAAAATATTATACTTAAAGGGAATACATTTTTTGTTGGCAGTTATTAATCTTTTAAACAATCCTCATTTAGTGAATAAACGTGTTGATGTCCAATCATCACACAAGAAAAGAGAAAAGGGATAGTTAGTTTTCGATCTTTTTGATTTCGACAAAATATGCAGTTAGTGACTTTTGTCATACAGTTGAATTTGAATATTGTAGTTTTCCCACTTTTAGTGAACACTGGTACGCCTAAAATGATTTTTCAATATAACTAACCATTCAAAACCTCTACGGGATAGACCCGTTAAGCAAAAGATCAATTTATAGCTGTTTCTCAATTCTGTGGAAAAATCACTAATTGCACCTAGTGAATAATTTTATTGTTGACAAAGTCACTAAGTGCCGTTAGTGAATGGGTAAAAGTCACTAACCGCCATTAGTTATTATTGGATGGAACTAAGGCTCGAGTTCGTTATTTCTACGGTTTGAATTCAGAACAAAAGCTGTACTTGATGACTTTTCCACCATCCTATCTCGGAAAGTATGACAGATATTTAAACGTGAGTGAGACAGAAATATAGAGTAGGAGGGTGTTAATAACTCATTTTGACAAAAATGTCAGTTAGTGAGTTTTCCCTCTAAGGGGACGATATACCATGTCCTAAGTAATATAAAACCATCTGGTAAATACGGAAGACGTTAACTATAATTACCCCTTCACCTATTACCTTTTATGATCCAAGGTCAAAAGTCACAATTACCTGATGACTGTCCTTTTCAAAAAAGCTACAAAGATCTGAATGAGAAAACAAAGAACTAATAAAAAGTAGAAATAAAAATGAAAACGAAACACCTGGAAATAGAGATTCATTTACAAAAGGGAATTAAGTAGATTGAAGAGTAAAGTGAGTGCCTGAGTCTTATAAAGCAAGGGTTCCGTATTTTTAGAAGTGTAACTTATTCGCGTAAGTTTTCGTTCAGAAAACTGAATTCTTCTAAGAATTTCATTTGAAGTTAAAACTATGGAAAGAGCTTCTAAGTAGGTTAGTTCAATAACCAAAGTATTTATAAAGCAGCCTGTTTTCAGTTAATATGAAATAAATAAGAATCTACAATTAATATTAATCAGACCATTAAACAATCTAGCGAAAATTGAAAACAAGTTATACCTATTTAGTGTTTAAAAAACTTTGTCAAATCTCAATTTTGTTTATTTAAAATAATGTCACATGGATAGCTTTCTGACGTAATTTTTTGACGTAACCACCGCCTCGGAAGGTGTTCCGTTTTAAGAAAGGTGCGGCCAGAAACTCTACAACACACATATTTTAACAAAACAAAATATACAAAGTACAATTTACAAATACAACATTGAATTACATAGTGTACCTAACATTGTCCTTGTATACTTCAATACGCCTCTATGTTTAATTAAAATTGGTTTGCCATGTTTAGTTTAAAATGGGCATAAAAATAAATTATACTTACTTTAAAAATTATGTGGACTGAAATTAATTTTTTTAAATACTTATGTAAAAAAATCATAAACATGTCTAGACGGAAACGCAGTATTTTGAATTTCATTCATTGAACATATAACTGGTTACGAATAAGAATACCTACTAATAATACGTCTTATGGATAAATCGTCCAAAATTATGTTATAATTTAGACGAAAATTGTTGCTGACGTAAATTATGAATGGATCCATTTATTAGCTACCTACGTCAAAGTTAGTCTTCGAATTTCAGTTTAGTGTGGTTTATCGATGCTGATACAGATAGCGTGCGGAACCCTAAAAACCTGCAACTTAAATATAAATTACAACCCGGGCACTACATAAACAATGTCACAATTGAAAGCATTAAATGGAGAAAAGTATGAAAAATAAACGAGAAAAGTTTCAATAGTACTTTGAAGTTGAATTATAAACAAGCTTTTTACCTTTGCGTGTTAGTTGTGTATTTCTATTGTCTCGTTCTATAGACTAAGATCCCGCTGCAAGATTTCTATACTCATATGTTTAGGCAATGATACATATTCAGTGTATCACGTTATTTTATTAAGATCTTTATTATAATCTTTAAAAATCAATCCAAAAGTTTTCGAGAAAATATTACCCATTTGCACGATTTTCGAGTAAATCTTACCCATTCGCACGGTTTTTCTTGTTACTAGGTATTTATTCATTTGCATGATAATTACATACATTTGTATGAAGGCAGACCGATTTTTCGTGTATCAATTTAATTTAGTGCGCAATTTATTATCAAAACAAAGAATGAAAGTAATGATAATCAACGGGAGTAAAATGTTGCAAACAAAACCCATGGCAATCCTATTTTATTAGGATCTGTAAGATCAGGTACCTATCTACATTATATCAGCACTTTAGTGCGATAGCGTTTTCTCAATTAGCGATCGCCATCTCCAGTCGATCCCCGCGCGTCCCGATGCAAACACTCTTATTTGTACGAACGCAAATACTAACGAAAATCGCTATTCGTGATCTGAAATGTAAGCGAACTTTCGTGAACTTTATGCCGCTTCTGATACGCTTACGAACAGATCCTTAAACAATTATTTCCACTGGAATATTGTATAATTGCCTAAACATATGAATATAGAAAACTTGCCGCGGGATCTTGGAATACTAAGGCAGAGATAAACCTCGCTTTTGAAATGGCTGGTCTGGCCCGCTTGAATAAATTTCATTATTTTACAATTCCGTGTCTAAAAGATTTAAACGAATTTCTTATCTTGACTTTCGGTCTCATTTTTGTGGAGCCTCAAAATTAGGTTTAAGAAACATTTTCGCTCGTTTTTTTTAGCTTTTAGGAAATTGAAAATTCCAAGATTTTTACCTATGGCCTATAATTAGCATGAATAATTAATTATTATTATACAGGGTGTAAATTAAAATAGGACAGCTACTTAAAGAGGTGCTTCAGACCATCAAACTGAACAACTTTCTCTATGGGACCAATATCGAAATCGCGAAAAAAAAATCTGCTGTCCCATACATTTCAGTCGAGTTATGTTTGCAGTTTTGTATGGGAGAGCGGAATTTTTTTTCGCGATTTCGATATTGGTCCCATAGAGAAAGTTGTTCAGTTTGATGGTCTGAAGCACCCCTTTAAGTAGCTGTCCCATTTTATTGTACACCCTGTATACAGGATGTTACAAAAATACAAATAAACATTTAATGAGGTGGTTAAGACCATCAAACTGAACAACTTTCACTACGGGACCAAAATCGAAATGGCGAAAAAAAATCATCATCATCATCATACCAGCCGATAGACGTCCACTGCTGGACAATGGCCTCCCCGAAAATTAGGAGATGTGCCATAATCGCCATGATACGATGCGTTTGCGATGTTCCATACTAAACTACAGATCTACTCGAGCTAAATGTATGGGACAAAAGTTTTTTTTTCGTGATTTCGATGTTGGTCCCATAGTGAAAGTTGTTCAGTTTGATGGTCTAAACCACCCCTTAAAATTTTCCAATTTTTATTTTTACTTCTGTAACACCCTGTATTGCTAAATCCTTCATTCAAACATGTCAACCGGAGTCTCTTCACCGTCTCACGTATTTAATTAGCAGAGAGTTGCAATAGTTTTGAAGCAATACAGGTACCGAGCTCGCTGGACTACTTCGATCTGCATTTGTAACAAGGATGATAGATATACGGGGTGCAACAAAACATCCTAGGAATATTTAGTAAGGTGGTTTCGTTAGAAACTAAACAGATTTCACGGTAGAGTCAAAATCGAGGAAAAATCCGCTGTTTTATATACAAAACTGCTGTACCTACTCAACTGAAAAGTATGATACAGCTGATAATTTTTTTCCAAACTAAGGTCCACTGGCCAATCAGGCGGCGTATATTTTAACTCGTTGGTGCATGAACACCGAATAGATTTCAAACCAGAAAAACAGCTTCATATAAGCTTGCGGCAGGCGGTACACAAGGCGACAGACCAACCTATACATAGTTGAACTCTATGTTCATGAACATGGAGTCCAACTATGCGTAGGTTGATCTGTGAACCCTTACATATGGCAGTTTGGTTGAAACATCGCTACGCATCAGATCGTCGCATTCCGACTTGGATAATAAAGCGTTTGTAGTAGGTACATTGCTATCTTTTTAAATATCCACATTGGGCATCAGACGTGTTGCCGATACCTGAAGGGTTTAGACGCCTTTTAAGCCACTCATCTGACTTATATTTGTATTAACCAACAGGTACCAGAGTGGGAGATCCCGAGGAGTTGCTGGCCATCGACGAGATCTTCTGCACCGGGCGTTCAGAGCCCCTCATGATCGGCTCCATCAAGTCCAACCTGGGTCACAGTGAACCCGCTTCTGGTCTTTGCTCCTTGGCCAAGGTACATTTTCAACGTGAATTTAAGAAATTCATGGGTATATAAATATCCCCTACTCGGAAAGACGAAGTAAACTGCTCTGGGCCTACAGAGATAGGATCACTCACCATAATATAAATAAGCTTGCTATAGCCTCTGAAGTCAGCCTGACAGTGGGAAGGCATGCCAGCAACCATCGATACATACAAAGGAACTGCTCGTGGTCTTCAGATCGATAGCATGTTGTAAATATGATAATAACAAAAGAACATTAATTTTACGTTATTTTTATTGATTACCATTACTCGTACAGTCACATTACTTTTTCTTGTAGTATGCACTGTAGCTATGTGAACAGTACAAAAACTGACATGGTTCATCAGTCGGTTTAGGAGATACAGCCGTTCAAAGGTCGGAACTTTGTCTGGCTGTATCTCCTATACCGACTGACAAAACTTGAGTTTTTATATTGTTCACATAGCTACAGTGCATACTACAACAATATCATACGATCAGCCGTGCAGCTGATCGTAAATTTTTTACAGACCTTTAATCATCAGTAACGCCTAAACCGACTGGAGTTACGCAGGCAGACCTGGTCCATCCCCATCACAGAAATGCTCTTCACCCCATAAACACTGAATGAGCCTTGCTCCTGATGGTTGCAAAAAGTACACTTATCTCTTATACTATTTAGTTTACCTGCATTACGGACACTTCCTAAACTCTACGAATTTTAACCTTACCCGTCCCGGTGCTACAGACAGTTAGCAGTGGTGTATTCCTTGCTCCCTTGCACTCACTCTGTTTACCATCTGCCAACCTCTTATTGTCAATTCGAGTCTGTTCGTATTAAGTGTCAAGGGCATACGGTGGTATAGCTGTACAGAATATGCTATATTGACAAAAACCAACCTTTTTTTCAGCTCTGTATAGCCTACGGCACAGGTTATATTCCACCTAACCTGAACTACAAGGTACCACGAGAAGGAGTAGCGGCGTTGGCAGAGGGACGCCTGCAAGTAATCACAGAGAAGCAACCCTGGAACAGAGGCATGTCTGGAGTCAACAGTTTTGGATTCGGTGGGGCCAATGCTCATGCTTTGTTGAAGAACGTTGCTAGGGAGAAGGTGAGTTTGAGGTTTTGAAACAGACAGGAAGTTGGCAAACATTGGATTCGGATAATCATCATTATATTTGAATCGATGCTGTGGTACTGTGCTTATAAGAATGGTGGCTCGCTATGGGCGGAGATCTGCACAAAAATGATTGTGTGTGTAAGCCAAATAAGAACTTATGAACACCAACAACTGAGTTGAAACAGTCGTCTGATTGCCGAAATCGATCCAAAGCATATCATTCATCTTTATATACCGCAAGAAAATCTTTTTCTTTGAGAATGTATGGGCGTTAGTCCACCGATGCGTGCCCGATGTGGATTGGAAGACTTCACATAAGCATCAGAATTTCTTCTTCAGCGTATGTAGGTTTCCTCACGATGTTTTCCTTCACCGTTTTAAGAACAGTCGGAATTGTGTACAAAAAACACATACACACAATATGTGTTTGTGTTGTGTCATAAGTTAGAAAAACACTTTCGTATACAAAGCAATGTTCAATGTTCAATGCAGATTTGAACCCTCATGCTTAAGTGTCCCTACCTCTCAGCAACCCGCCACGGACGCTCTTTTTAAAAATTCACTAAAGATTCTTACTTCACATCTTTACACAGATAAACAACGGCATCCCATCAGACGACCTCCCCCGCCTGGTCTGCGCCTCAGGCCGTACGGAATCAGCTGTAGCTAAGATCTTGGACGACCTTGAGTCGAGGACAGTCGATGTTGAGCTGGTGCGACTCTGGCATTCAGTTCACGACGATGATATTGGTGGCCACGTTGTCAGGGGCTATACTTTGCTTGGTAAGTTCTTACAGATTCCAGTGTGTTATTAGGTACTTACTGACTTTTCTGATCGGCATTCTAGGCCATGATATCCCAATTATTTATGGGCATCGAATCAACGTCACAACAAAATTGATCATTTTTCACTATAAAAAATAAATAAATAAAAATTCTTTATTTGAGCACAATTTTGTGGTATACAAATGATTGAGTCCTTGACTCCCAAAGTCGGAAAACCGTGTATTGGGAGACAGTTTATTCCCCTGTTACAATAAGTATAAACCAACTATAGTACATTACTGCAGCGGCCAGCAACAGAGGCATTGATGGACGAACGTGTAAATGTGGGCCGAGGCGAAGCCGAGGCACACATACTACCCGTTCACGACCAGTTGGCCGTCGATGACCGTTACAAAATTTCCTCACAGGCACATTAATTGGTCCCGTCGACAAAAAATAATATGAAAGGCAAATAAAAATTTAAAATTAAAAGCTATATTAGTGACCGGGACGGACGTACCGTACGTGATTGCGTTGCTAAAGGTTATAAAATTGCGTTTATTAGGGTCTCTTAGGGGTGCGGTGCGGGGAAGCGGGAAGGGAGGTAGCGGCCAACTCGATGTGAATGACTAGTACGTAAGTCCATCAATGCCTAGTTGTTAAAACTCTTTAAAATCAATGACGAACAACGAACAACAATTTTTTTTTTTCAATAAGCAGCTTTCTATTTGCAAGTCAGTTCGAAATTTAAATAAAACCTTTGATGAGTTACCTCCTTGGTCGCCATGTTTCGGAGAAAAAGATCGTTCCATTTTTAAATTACACGACAGATATGAGTTTAGTATGTAATTTATTTGGCCGCTAAACACGACAGATATGGTCTGGTCCGGCGGGGGATTTTCATACAAACATTGCCGGCCGCTGCGCGCATGTATTTGGCCAGTACAGCAATTTCGATTTATCTCGAAGAAGGTTGTCAAAATAATGCTCACATTTCCAAGCATACATGATTTATTAATATTCTTAATATGCTAGTATTTAGGTACTTAAAAATAATAGCAACATTCTGAAATATATAGTTAACAAATGTATCATATCAACAAACATATTATTATTATCATTTAAGATTCATAATAAAATTAAGAACAATCCGTTTTAAAACATTCGAGACGGCAATAGAAAATAATTATGTAGGGTAATTTAATAAAATACAGTGGGAATGACCGCCCGCCACAGAAATACCGCCACCGCGCTGCAAGCCATTATGGGCTGTTTGACCCGTTGCGGGTGCATTACTATGGAGCCAATACCGAGAATTTTTTTTAAAATCTGCTGTCCCGTACCTACATTTGAGTCGAGCCGGTACTGCAGTTTAGTATGGGACATACTGCTATACCTATTGTATAGGGTTTGTGTTAAAAGTTTTTCATAGACCTCCTTATACGGGCTCCATAGTTTTACCAGCTACATGTGTTAGTCACTATTTATCTTGTATTATTCTAATGAAATATACGAGTTATCTATCTATCGACGCAAATTTCAGACATACATTTTTATTTTGCAGGATCAACACCAACAAAGAGCGTAAGCCTGGCTCGAGACATCCAATACTTCTCCGGTGTACGTCGTCCAGTCTGGTTCGTGTACTCAGGAATGGGCTCACAGTGGGCCGGTATGGCCACCCAGCTCATGAGGATTCCTGTCTTCGCTGCTGCTATTCAAAAGTAAGCTCTATTCTTTTCGGTATATAGCTGGAAACTCCCTAGCTCATTCTATCTTTATCAGTTCAAAGGTTGGTTGCAGCAAAGAAACAACTTATGTACAGGTAGCAAATTAATTTTCCTAGAATACCTACGGCGTGACATCCTCACTGCTATCCTATTCTACATCCAGACCTGGAAGTCAGGGATGTCTCTGAGTATTGTCTTCAATCCACCTTCCTAGAATCGATTGTTTAGACCCATCAAAATTGATTTTGTGCACACAGATTTTATCCAAAGAACACTGACATGTTTTCCTCTCATTCTACAGATTGCTGGAAGAAAAGACTGTTAGAGTTAAACTTGCCTTTCTATTTTTTCATTAATATGTTTGTTGTTTTTGTGTATAATAAACAATCTAGATGATTTAAGAAGTAGCTTAATATCTGGCAAAATATTTATTTTAGTGTCACGAAGAAAAAATATACCCAAATCTCAGAAACGCGCTCCTTTTATCCTGGATGTCAATTATCGATAGTTTCCTGTAAACACCACTTAACTATACTGTTTCCATTAACAATTGACGTTTGCCCTCAGATGCCACAAAGCCCTCGAGCCCAAAGGCCTGAACCTGACAAAGCTGATCACCCACCCCGACCCCAAGATCTACGACAACATCCTACACTCGTTCGTCGGCATCGCAGCCGTTCAGATCGGTCTCACTGACATCCTGAAGACTATTGGACTCGAACCGGATTACATTATCGGTAAGCATGTCTTTTCTCTAACTATACCAAACCATAAAAACTCTGGATCTACAGTACTTCGATCACATTATGACAAGCGAAAAATACAAACTCCTCCAGATTATTCTGCATGGCAAATTTTTTGGGAGATGAATGCCTGGTAGAAGAAGGACTTCCTGGCTTAACCTCTCGTACGCCGGGAATTACAAACATAATACGGATTCGGATTCGGATCCACGTTCCGGCGAACCATAGGTTCAAGAATGAGTGTGTATCTTAAAAAATATAACAGTGGAGTTTTTAACAGTTTTTTTCCCTCTGCCAAAGGTCGTGGCCATTTTTGTCCATGCGCGTTATAAAACTAGTTTACGCTGGTCCGCTACACATGTAAATGGTTCAATATAAGCCCCCTCCACCTCTTTATTCAAGGCTGCAGTCTCCAGGGTTCGAATAGCCCTAATAATAGCAACCTCTGATAAGAGATGGCACCACAAAGAAGGAATTTAATTGTCTTAGTCATAATAATAACATGCTACATCTTCGGCCTCATCATCACTGAACATCAGGTGAGATTGGGGTCAAATGTTTACCTATCGAACATAAAAAAAAAAAATAAAAAAAATAACCAAAGACAGTTTCTAATAAAGATATCGTATAATTATTCCAGGACACAGTGTCGGTGAACTCGGATGCGCGTACGCCGACGGGTGCTTCACTGCCGAGGAGATGATCCTGTCCGCTTACAGCAGAGGCCTTGCTTCCATTGAAACTCCATTCATCAAGGGATCCATGGCTGCTGTCGGCCTCGGATATAACCAGGTAAAGCCAACCGATAGATTAAATAATTAAAAAACCTTAATCATTCTATTTGTTGATATGACTGCATGCGTTATTTTAAATCATGTTTTACATTCTTCCCTAGGTCAAGACCATGTGCCCGCCAGAGATCGAAGTGGCTTGCCACAACGGTCCCGACTCCAGCACCATTTCCGGTCCAGCTGATATCATGAAGAGCTTCGTCGCCAAGCTGACCGCCCAAGGAGTATTTGCCAAAGAAGTCCCTTGCTCCAACATTGCTTACCACTCCAAATACATTGCTGAAGCTGGTGAGTTTCCTTTTTTACTGTATAGTAGGCACCTATTAATTCTACAAGATCTACTGAAGCAACTGATCTAACCATATTCCCTCAGGACCCAGACTACTAAAGTACCTGAAGGAAGTGATCAAGTCACCTAAGAAACGCAGCGAGCGCTGGCTTTCCACATCAGTTCCTCAACCACAGTGGAAAGAAGCTAAGGCTACGATGTCATCCGCTGAATACCACACCAACAACCTTCTCGTAAGTATTTTGAAGTAATACCCACAAAAATCCACGGGGGGACGCTAAAGTCTTGCTCGAGGGGTCGCGGTCGCAAGCAATAAGTAAAAGGCAATGATTGTAGGTTCCACACTACAATAAAATACAAAAAAATCAGTGAGAAAGGCTGTGCCAGTTTCATTATCATCTTCTTAGCCAATGGAGGTCCTTTGCTGGACATAGACCTCCCCCAAGGATCGCCATAACCTGTGCCTGTTTATGTTTAATGATTTGTCGAATAGTGTTTCTATTTTTGAGACACAAATAATCAAATCTTTTTCTAATTTTAGCCTATTTCTCTTCTTAGTTTTTTATATTCACCATTGAAGAGAACATTAGTTCACATTAGAAAGAAAATGACACTTTACAATTGCAAAGCTTTCCTTGCCAGCTCTAGATTTATTCTTCTTTTCTCTTCGACATCAAACTTGTGCGAACTGAGCGAAATCTACAAGATTTTCTTGCACAGAGCACTTAAATTCTCGATCAGAGCAGTCTAAACCGAATACTTCATATTTGAAATCAATGATGGTGTTGGGGGGTCTCCATAGAGGTTGAAAATCACTGTTCTAGTACAACACCTAGTACAACACATATAGTTTTTTTTACTTTTCTCTTCACTAACAAGGGAAAGTGTTTTTAGGTATTTGGGATGTGCCAAAATTATTATCTTCTTTTCGGGTTACTAGAATCATCGCTCGGGTTCGTTGGACTTTATTGTCTAGTATTATGAGTTAGCCAACAAGAACCCGTTAAAATGTTTAATTCTAGAATAAGTTACAGTAGTGGGCCCAAACCTGATTTATGATTCCAAAACCTCGAGCTTTCTTCAAAGGAATCCTCCCAAATCACTATTCCACCACTCTTATTTCTTCCACATCCAGAGCGCAGTTCTCTTCGAGGAAACATCGCGGTTGATTCAGTCTAACGCCATCACCATCGAGGTCGCTCCCCATGGTCTGCTGCAGGCCATCCTCCGCCGCTCCCTCAAGAAGGACGTCGTCAATGTTCCTCTGACCCAGAAGGGACATGAGGACAATGTCCAGGTCCTGTTCACTGCTTTAGGAAAGTAAGTTGATTAATTTATCTTCTGGGCTTAAACTTCTGTAACTACTTCTACAGGGTGTAACAAAAATATATCCTTGTTGTACTTAAAGCGGTTTAGATAGTCAAACTGAACGAATTTTACTATGGGATCAAAACTAAAATCGCAAAAAAAATCTGCTGTTCCATGCAAACTGCAATGCCTAACTCGACTCAAGCGTATGAAACAGCTGTTTTTTTTTTCTGCATATTGTCGCCATAGTGAAAGTTTTTCAGTTTGATGTTCTAATCCATGTCTAATCTAAACCATCCTTTTAATATACTATAAACTACGGTTTTTTGCACCTTGCAGTTTACCGAAATTTTCAAAACACGATTCAGGTGACGTGATTTTGAATAGTTGAAAACTCACAGTAATTTTTTTAAAAGTTGGTCTTAAATCTGGTAAATATGGTAATAGTGTGGTTTAGTGTCGTCTTTATGATTGTATTTTATCTCACTAACAACGGTTTTCTCTTGACAGGTTGTACGAAGCGGGATTGAACCCGCACCTAGCTAACATCTACCCCCACGTGCCTTTCCCGGTGTCGGTGTCCACGCCGATGATGGCTCATCTAGTAGAATGGGAACACAGTGAGGATTGGTGAGTTTAGAAATCAACAAATTGTAGGGACACTCGCGTCAAAATATCGACGCTTATTATTGTGATAGGTATCGATCGTGGCACCAACGAATGGTAATATCATGTCTGGACAGTTCCATACATTATAGATTTAGTATAGTCTTGGCGCAAACAGATGTCGCTACTGGCCTAAACGAGAGATAAATGTTAATTAAACGTTATTAGATCACTATTATTTGAGTTTTGTTCCACGGAAATAAATTATATATATATTAATTTTCTTAAAAATTTTAATAACAAATGTGTTTAACACGTACCTATTTTAACGTAATTAAACATTGCTGTAGTACCGTTTCTTACCACCGTCGCTGTACTTGCGCGAGTTTTCATATAAGAAGGTGGCAACTTTCTTAATATGGGCATTGACCCTCTGTTGTGTATAACACTTTAAAGTTAGAGAGCATTGAGGGCCAAGTTTTTCCAAGTGTTGGATATACTAGGTATACCTAACTAGTCAAAGAATTACGTTTTTTTTTTATTTATTTCGCGGCAGCGCTGAACGACTGAGCTTCGGCGAAGGTCTTCTTTTGAAATTTTAGCTTTTGCTACATAATACAACATAAATTGGTATTTTAGCGAAATAATCAGTATCAGAATTACCGTAACAAGTCATGATTAACTTCAAAAACGCTGATCTACTCTCTGACTCAGATTCTCTCTGGATTCTATACTCTATCTTGAATCCATGGTTAATTATGTTAGGTATATATTTCAGGTTTATATTTTTTGTAACTTTAGGTGAAAACTACATGCCATTTGAAACCAAACACACCAGCTCTAAAACAAAACCTAGCTCTCTAAAACTCTTTCCCAACGCAACATTGCCAACAGTTCAGTTCTGTATACTATGAGCCGATGAACAAAGTGGCTTCGATTTGTTTGTGGTCGACGGTCGGCTGACTGATGATGCACAATTAATTCTCGCGTCGGCGCGCTCTTTATTGCGTTCCAGCTGCGTGCGATGAGTACCAAAGTGGTGACAGTGACTGATCTTAGCCCTTGTCCTCGATTTGATGCAGGATTCCACCATAACAGAGTTGTTTAATAAAATGCTGATATTAAAGTACCTACAATAGCCTCCAAGTTTCTTATAAAATCTTAGCAAATGTTTGTGTTAAGAGAATATAATTCGGAGTACGCTCCATACAAACTATGTCTGGTTATATTTTCAACTAGCGACCCGCGGCGGCTTCGCACGGGTGCAATGCTGATACTATGCATGTATTTTATACATAATAAACCTTCCTCTTGAATCACTCTATCTATTAAAACACAGCCCCGGATCTAGGGGCCCGCAAACGGGGGCCCACGCCGCGCCCCGGGCGGCAGGTCTAGGGGGCGCCAAAATGAAGAGTTTGAAAAATAAAATATTGCAACGACTTGAAAATATTGTAAAAAAATCTCGAGCTTGCTTCGTTCGCTCCTGGTATTAGATCATATTGCAATGGTCTCGTTATATTGCGGTAAAATATCGAACTTCTTATTTTATTGGAAGTATCCAGTCATGCCTATTGCAGAATTCGATCCAGATTTTAGATCATATTACGACGAGCTAATCTTATTGCCGTAAAATCTCGAGCTCGAGAAAGTTTTCGATATTTTTGCAACAACCAAAACTGTACCCGGCCAACCCCGGAAAAAAATATTACTACTCCATTGGAGGGGAGGGGCGCCAATACCAAGTTTTTGCCCTGGGTCGGAAAAATCGTAGATCCGGGGCTATTAAAACAAAATGCATCAAAATCCGTTGCGAAGTTTTAAAATTTCTAAGCATACATAGGGACAGACAGACAGCGGGAAGCGACTTTGTCTTATACTATGTAGTGATACGTGATACTAACCAATTAAGGTCCATGAAATTCTTCAGACACCATCTAGAAACTAATCTATAGTATGCTAGGATTAATAATAGTACATTATGGTACAAGTGCGTAATGTTGGTGATTACCGCCGAGGCGAAATTGAGAGCCGAGGCGTAGCCGAGGCTCTTATGAAAGCCGAGGACGGTAATCATCAATACACACGTGTATCATACGACGTTTTTCAACACACTTGTGAAGAAAATAATACAAAACATTTTTTTTTTATCTAATAGATATTTATCCTTGGAGTTTTCAGGTAGTAAACTTTCCATAAAGTTAAAGGCATTCACATCTTATATCGGGCGGTGTACAACATTAATCATTTTCTTCATAACTAGTACTTTGTAGACATTTTAATTAATAAATAACTTAGTTTAAACAGTAAAAACGAGTTGTGAAACGAGAAAAAAAATTTATCTGTTTTCGTATGCGCGCGCATCTATGGCGAAAACAGATAAAAAAAAATCTCGTTTCACAACTCGTTTTCACTAATACAACGTATTAGTGCCACCCGAAAGCATGCGCTCCATAAATACGAAGTCTGGTTTTATTTTCAATACTGACCAATTCAATTCAATGAAATTTTTCAGAAACAATCTAGAAACTAATCTATTTATGCTTGCATATTGTCAGATTTTCATTAAAATTTATAGTATAGTTTCATTATAATGTATAAAATGGATGCGCAAAATGTGACTTGCTTGTGTGGAGCTCCACAAACGATGGCCCATCTCACATCGTGCCCTGCGTGCCCTAACACCTGCACGCAGGAGGAGCTAATGACCGCTAGCGACGGTGCAGTATCGGTTGCCAAATTCTGGCAAAGTACTATTTAGCGACTTTGTTGTGTTGAAGTCGACACGATAAGCATAATGTATAGTATAGTAAGATTATTATCTTAGTCTAATTTAATGTCAGCTAATGTGCAAAAGAAATCTTTAGGAGCTGGTTTGCCTTTCTTTTGGCTTCTTTCTTGTCATGGAGTGCTATTTCTTAATTGTCACACATCCTAATTCATACTCGAAAGTGACATAAATTGCATAGATTTTGGCATCACTTGCGAGAGACTGTGAGATTCAAAAATAATATTCCTAGATGTTTTTAATCTATGTATTGTGTATCGTTGTCTATTCATCATAATATAAGTGCAAGTCTGGACTAGTATCTGGTACCTACTTTAAAATGGGACCCAATAATGTGTGTGCCAATGTCCAACACGAAGTGGATACCTATAAAGTTTGTCAGTGAGTTTGCACCGAACCGATTTCAACTCAATGTTCGCTTTGAGTCTGTTGGAATATATTTAAGGCAAAGTTATTTGCGATTTCTGAGTCTCTTGATAGATTTTCGTCGTAAAAAGAAACCGTGATACCTATTTATCTCTTACTTGCTGACTGCACTGACTGTGTCTTTTCTTTTGAATCTGGATACAGGACGAAATATTTTCAAAAAATTGCGGCTGTATCCTAAAATCGTTTTCCTTAATACTTACCTACAACGGTTTCAAAGTAGCTACACTTATTTACTCAAATTGCATAGATTTGAGCCACCCTGTTTAGTATACTCGCTGTTGCCCGCGATGTAGCCCGCGATGGGCTAATCTAGAATATAGGTGCAGTAAAAAAACCTTGATGGAGCCTTAGAGGGTTGCTTCAGACCATCAACCTGAACAACTTTATCTATGGGACCACATCGAAATCGCGAAAAAAATCTGATGTTCCATACAAAACTGCAAACCTACTCGAGCCAAATTATATGGGACAGCTGTTTTTTTTTCGCTATTTCGATATAGTTGTTCAGGTTTATGGTCTGACGCAACCCTTTAAGGCTCCAACAGGATTTTTTTAACACCCTATTTCGTTAAAATCAGTTCAGTGTTTATGCGTCTTTGGAACATAAATAATATTGACACATAAGGCAGTAACAACTTGAGAATAAAACATAACATTTTTTTATTCGTAGAATGCAATAACATTATACTGTAGGTACCAACATATCGCATTTTACCCGTAGTCAAAGATTTTATCCGACAACAAGTGCAAAACAGTTTTTACAAACGGTTACCTATAAAATACGAACCCGAGCTCAAGGCTTTATTTTGTAGTAGGCTTTGTGCTAACGCCGCTTTTGTAGAGATGATATATGGGCTTGGTAAATACGCTTCCATGCTGAATTGGAGTAAATTATGAACTGTGTTTTGGTTGTTTGGTACAATTTTCACGCGTTAATGGAATTAGGCTTTCAATATGGCAGTAGAGTATTTAAAATTGCAATTTTAATTAAATACAAAAAAATATGGCGACGGGCTCACTCCCCGTCACACTGGACAGAGTTTCGGTACTACTAATGAAACGTGGATGTTCTGAAGTTTCAGAATATCTCTGACTACCCCCTCGGGGAATATAGTCGTGAGCATATGCTATGCTATGCTACAAAAAAATATATAGGTGTACAGGGTGTAACAAAACACGCTTGTAATACTTAAGGGGGTGCCGCAGACCATCAAACTGAACAACTTTCACTATGGAGCCAAGGTTGAAAAAAAATAAAAAAATCTGCCGTACCATACCGTCTCGACTCAAATGTATGGGACATTTGCGTCGAGACGGTACTGCAGTTTTGTATGAAAGAGCGGATTTTTTTTCTCTTAGATGTTGGCTCCATAGTGAAAGTTGTTCAGTTTGATGGTCTACCCCCTTAAGTATTACAAGCGTGTTTTGTTACATCCTGTATATTTATTTAAGTCGTGGTGGTCTAGTAGTGAGTAACCTGCCTGTCGTGCAGGAGGCGATGGTTCGATCCCCGTTCACGCAGACTTGTACCAATGAGTTTTTCGGAATGAATGTATACGATTATTAACACCATTAACTTTTCGTTGAAAGATTGTAACACTTTATAAACGCTTTTTTATTTTTCTGTTCCATCTGTTGTATGTCAAGTGTCCCGTGCTTCGGAAGGCACGTTTCAGGTGGTGTGGGAACTTGTCACAGATGTCAACACCCACAAGTTATAGCAAAGATGCCAACAGATGGCGATACCGTCGCTCTCGGAAATATGCTCCATACAAAGACAACGTTCATCGTAAATACGTAACTCGTAACCTACTACACAATCGAATGCAAGACATAAATCGCGCAAGAGAAATAATCACAGAGATTCGATATATCAAGGTCCAACTAAGAACTGTTGGACCACGGCCGGTCCCCAGGCTTCACACATAGCCTGGTGGAAGATCTTCCCTTTTCAATGGAAGAAAAAAAAAAAAAAAAAATTTTAAAATTATGTAACAGCAAGTTGACTCTAACTCGGCTTCACCATTCCACTATGGGCCTTGAAGTATGGCCACAGATGAAACAATTAGTTACTATCGCAGCTGTCAAACGAGAGCATTGACTTACCAACTACTGGACGTAGGGTCCGCGCTCAAAAGTATCCGAACCAAAAGAGCACCAAAACGCATAAAGAGAACCAATTACCCTACAACCTTCGTTCGTCAGGCCGACTATGCGAACGCGCGCTCGCGCTCGGGTAAAAACTACGCAAGCAAAATGAAAAACAATTTCAGCATTTTACATGTTTACCACTAGCGTTAACCCGCGACTCCGTCTGCATAAATTATATACCCGATTTTAAGTCAGATCATAAACTATCAAACAAAAAAAGTTTTATTAAAATCGGTTCAGTAGTTTTTGCGTGATGCTCGTTCAAACACACAAAGCAAAAAAAATATTTTTTTAAATTTACAGTTTTATAATAGTAGAGATACACGTACTTAGGTTTGTGTAGGTTAGACTCGGACACTTTTTTCGAGAATTTTGTTCTAGACCCGGCATAATATTTTGTATGTGTGTTTTGTGTGTTTTGAACGAGAGTGACGGAGAACTGGCATGGCCTACATTATTTTTAGGAGTCCTTTTCCCTACAGTGGAATCCTTCAGGCTATTAACAATTTTTTTGTGTTATTTGTCAGGTATGTGACGTCATACAAGGCCCAAGAGAAGATGAAGTCAGGAGAGAGGACTGTCAGAATGTCCATTGTGGATGAGGACAGCGAATACATGGCCGGCCACGTCGTTGATGGTAAGGACTTGACATCATCATCATCATTCACCAACCTTTACGTCAACATCTACAGGTTGTAGCAAAACAACCTATACAGGGTGTTAGGGAAAACAGTTGCATTACTTTAAGGGGTGATTGCACCCGTGATACTGATCAACTTTCCCTAAGAAACGTATAGGAAATTCGCAAAAAAGATATCGGCTTTTCATACAAATGTTCGATCAGCTGATTGCATTTAGAATGCAATTTTTTTTTTTAGAATTTTCTGTAGTTTTCTTAGAGAAAGTTGATCAGTGTCATGGGTACACTCACACCTTAAAGTAATGCATCTGTTTACCCTAACACCATGTATTTAACGAGGTGATTTAAACCGTCAAACTGAATAAGTGAGTTTTTTCTCTTAAGTGAAAGTTGTCCAGTTTGAAAGTAAAAATAAAAGCACCCCGATAAATATTACTACGGTGTTTTGTTACTCCCTGTATGCATAGGTAAGTATAAGGTCCTTTTTAATATGATGACGGTTTTATAAGGGGAAGATCCGACCATCGAACTGAACAACTTTCTCCATAGGACCAACATCGAAATCGCGAAAAGAAAATCAGGTGTTCCATAGAAAACTGCAAACCTTCTCGACCCAAATGTATGAGATACCTAGCTGATTTTTTCGCGGTTTCCGGGTCCCATAGAGAAACTAAGCAACATTGAAATCGTGATCACAAAATCCATGTTCAATACAAAACCTGCAAACCTAGTTGACCCAAATGTATCGACCAAAACGCAATTTAATTTATAAATAAAAAAAACTCACTTTTCCATTTATAAAAATAGCAGGTTTTATTAAAAATTTAATACAGCAATTTTATAGTCTGTGTAAGTTTTATTTGCAAACTAATGGAAAACCAATATTGAAAGCCAGTTAACTGTTCAAAAGCCATCTTTAATTATAGATGCAGTCCAGAGTCGGCGTTTTATTTGTTAAATTATGCAATAGAGCGAAACATTGTTGGATAAAATAACTGATGAATGTAGTGTATTCATTGTTCGTTATTATTTTTATATTTTTTTACACTTCAAATTCAGATCATAGATATATTGACTGTGGCCGACAGAAACGCACAGCCTAAACCACTGAAATACAAATATAAATAAACGAGATTTTACGCGCGACTTCGTCCGCATAAATTATATACCAGATTTTAAGTCGGATGATAAGCTATCAAACAAAAAAAGTTTCATCAAAATCGGTTCAGTAGTTTTTGCGTGATACTCGAACAAACAAACACCCAAACAAATAAACAATAAACAAACAAACAGATAGACAAAAAATCCAAAAATTGCTGATTTGGAATCAGGGACAGGTAAAAACAATGTCGTAATTTTTTTTTTGTAATTAGGTATCTTCAATGTACAGACACACTTCTGTTACAGTTGTATAATAGTTTTGATAAATAAATAGCGCTCACAGCCAGCCATACATACATTGTAATGATCCTACGTAAGCTAAGACTTTTTTGTTATGGGGCCACACAATTTAAACCGCAACGGCTTAAGGCTCTTAGTACGAGCTTTAACAGGACACTGCTGTGAAGCAGAGGAAACGCCCATACACCTCCTCTGTGAATGCGAAGTGCTCATTCACAGCAGGAGTCGCCATCTAGGTGAATACGTAATAACACCTACTGACATTAGGACCTCCCCTCCAAAAGCATAACACGATTCATGAAGTCCGTGGGCCTAGGAAATTACCTTTTGGTCTAGGGTGACAGCTACAATAGATCTGGCCAGGTCATTGACCAAGCCCTGACAACCAAATAATAAATAATATGGGGCCACACAACAACGGCACAAACATATATCCATGAGCGAACTGAGATTGGAACTCTGAACCCTGGTTTGGCAATCCGGCGTGGTAACCGGATAATAATATGAAATTTTAATTATACTGGGTGTAAAGGAGCAAATTGGTAGCCGACCGCATGAGGCGTGCGGTCGCGACGTGTCGCCGCGACACGTCGCTGCGGTCGTAAATGGGAAGCCGACCGCACGCCGCAACTGCACGCCGCAGCTACAGACAGTATTGCCAACTTAGGGTATTTTTTGGGGTAATAAGTTCCAGTAGGGTTTTAAGATTTAGGATGATGCTTTATATCTACTATGCCGTAACTTGAGCTCTAATAAAGGGTGAATAGAAAAGATTTTCGTAAAAACGAATAAGTAGAAAAAATTTCCGTAAAAAGTAAAAACATGTTTTTTTTATTTGTTTCCCAAAATTATCATCTCGTATTTATTATATCTAGTAATATTTAAACACTGTTTTACCAAATACCAAACGCCAGTATGATTTATTGTTGGAATTTAACGGAAAATGTGGTTGAAAATAGAAATTTCATTAAATTAAAGAAATATCGTGGAATTTGTATGAATTATCGTGTTATACCCGACTTTTATGTTCTATCGCATGCCATTCAAAAATATCGTGAATCTAAGATAATTATCGCATGCTGGTAGCACTCGGCGACACTACTGGTCTGCGGTCGAGCGTCAGTGAAGCTCGACCGCACCGCAGTGAAGTCGAGCAGCGTGTCGCCGGCTGCGCAGGGTATTTCATAGAATTACATACAAACCAGTAGTGTCGTCGCGACATGCGGTTGCGGCGTGCGGCGTGCGGTCGCCTGTCAACCGCCACCTTTATGCTGGGTGGATGTTATGAGATTTCAGACTACCCCCTCGGGGAATATAGTCTTATTAATACATTCCCCGAGGGGGTAGTATGCTTATGCTTATGATGGGTGTAAAAAATGCGTTAGAATTAGAAAATAAACATACAGACCATACAGAGTCATCTTAATATTAGTACCAATATAGAAATCGCGAAAAAAACATCAGCTTTTCCAAACAATACACTCTACCCAAATAGGACAGCTCTATATTTTTTTTGCGATTAAGATATTGGTCCCGTAGAGAAAGTTGTTCAGTGTGATGGTCTGATCATCATCATAGGCCTTTACATCTGTTGCAGATGATTTAATCAGTGTTTTTGGAGAAGCACTTTTTCTCATGGCTGTACAGTCCTATACGAGAGCCGCATACACGTCCACAGCCTCTACAATAGAACTGTACGCCGGTGGATGACGAAGGGATTGTGGCAGCATTATGCCTTTTGTCACGTTTCTCTGCCAGGTGTGCGAACCAGGCTTCGTCATGAGTAGTCCGACCCTCTCTTGTTTTCCCTCTCCAGCCTCCTCTATTTTCCGCGTGCTCTTCCCAATTTGTGGGGCTGATTCCGAAAGCGGTCAGGTCTCTCTTGACGCAGTCCTTAAATCGCAGCATGGGTCTTCCGACTGGCCTCTTCTTATCTGCGACCTCACCAAGGAGGATGCGCCTTGGCAAACGAGAGTCATCCATACGATGTACGTGCCCCAACCACCTAAGCCGCCTCTCCTTGAGAAGAGCGGTGATACTAGGCAGCTGTGCAACCTGAAGTACCCTCTCGTTTGTCACCTTATCCTGCCAACGTATGCCCAAGATACTCCGAAGGCAGCGCATGTGGAAGGTGTTCAGCCGTCTCTCCTGTTTTGCATACGACGTCCAGGTCTCAGCTCCGTACAAGAGTACACTCAAGATGCATGTCTGGTACACGCCCATCTTAGTCTTGGTAGTTAGATGTTTATTATCCCATACTCTTGCACTGAATTTTCCGAACGTCGTGGCCGCCTTGCCGATACGAGAACCGATCTCCACGTCCAGTGAGAGATTGTTCGACACGGTCGACCCAAGATAACAGAATCGATCAACGACCTCCAGGGGCGATCCGTCCAACAGGATCATTGGGGTACAGTCAATTCCCTGCGCCAGCACAACGGTCTTTTTGGCATTTATGGACATGGAGAAGAGAGAACATGCAGAAGCAAATTTGTCCAGCTGGGATTGGAGCTCAAGCGGAGATTCGGCTACAAAAGCAGCATCGTCGGCGAACAGGAGCGAGTCGATAAACGCATCGTCACGTTTCCCCTTCGACCGCAGAAGGGAGATGTTAAAAAGCTTCCCGTCCCGTCTGGTGTGAAGGTGAATACCGTGCTGCTCGCCACCGAATGCTGTTCTAAGGAGCAATGAGAAAAATACTCCAAAGAGGGTCGGTGCGAGAACACACCCCTGGCGGACGCCCCTACAAACGTCGAACGGTTCCGATGTTTCGCCATCAAACACCACCGAGCCCCTCATTCCCTCGTGGAAGGATTTGAGGAGCCCTAGTAATTTTGGCGGGCACCCGATTTTCCATAGTACGTCATACAGCCCCTGTCTGCTAACCGTATCGAAGGCCTTGTTTAGGTCCACGAAAGCAATGCATAAGGGGGTTCTCTGCTCGCGACACTTCTCTTGCAGTTGCCGGAGAGTAAATATCATGTCCACAGTTGACCTTTTCGCGCGAAATCCGCACTGGGCCTCAGGATATACGCGTTCGGCTAGTTTCTGCAGTCTGGCCAAAATGACTCTGCCGAAAAGTTTGCCGACTATGCTTAGAAGGGATATGCCACGGAAGCAGTTACAATTGCCGCGGTCGCCTTTTCCCTTATACAAAGTTACTATGTTGGCATCGCGCATATCCTGAGGGACACATTCACTCTCCCAACACCTAGCAAGAAAGTTGTGCAGAATCGGTAGTACGCACTTTAACTTTAGCACCTCTGTGTGGATTTCATCGATTCCCGGACTCTTTTTGCCTTTAAGTTGCCGGACTGCCGCGACTAACTCCTCTATGCTGGGAAAAGCATCTAGCTCGTGGCAGGTCTCCAAGCTTGGGATCCGCTCTGCGGCTTCCTGTGCGATGCTAACCGGCTGTGAGTACAGAGCAGTGTAGTGCTCAACCCAGCGTTGGAGACGACGAGTGTTGTCTGTGATGACTGTCCCGTCAATCTCTTTTAGAGGAGCAGTCTTTTTCGGCAGTGGACCGATACCTTCCTTAATTCCGGCGTACACACCATTAAGGTTTCCCGTAGCAGCACACGCTTCGATCCTTTTGCAAAGTTCGGTCCAGTACTCGTTTGCGAAATGTCGAGCACTTCGCTGGAGGCTAGACTTGGCTTTGCTTAGGGCTTCACGTGTGCTGGCATTCGGGTTCACCCGATGGTTCAGCGCGGCTTGGCGTTTAGAGTCGAGCAGTGGATGTAGCTGCTCACTGTTTGCTGCAAACCAGTCCTGACAGTTCGGTTTTCAGAATCCGAAAACTTCTCCGGCAGTTTTGGTGAACAATGATTTGATCGATGTCCACTGGTTTTCCAGGGGCGCACCCCAATCCCATTCCGCAGTGATCCGACCGACCTTTTCACCATAAGATTCAACCAGATCAGGAATCCTGGTTTTTAGGGAGTCAAGTTTCTTCCCACCGGGAGGTCTGGCAGAGTGGATCCTTTTGGGGGCCAGTCTCACCTTAGAGACTACAAGTGAGTGGTCTGTGTCGCATTCCGCACTATGAAACGATCTCGTGTGCAGAATCTCGCGCAGGTCCCCTCCTCGGGATAAGACAAGATCTAGTTGGTGCCAATGTCCAGATCGTGGGTGTTGCCAGGAAACTTTGTGCATGGATTTGCCTCTAAAAAAGGTATTGGTGACACACAATTGGTAACGGGAGCAGAACTCGAGCAGACGTTGGCCATTTTCATTTAGCTTCCCGATGCCGTGTTTGCCTATGCAATCTGGCCAGTCTCTAGTCTCTTGGCCAACACGTGCGTTAAAGTCACCCAGTATTAGTACCCTCTCGTTTCGGCTTATTCCATGCACAGCTCCGCTGAGCTGATCATAGAACTCGTCCTTCGCCGCCTGAGACGAGCCCAGGGTAGGAGCATAGGCCGACACTACATTTATGTACCCGCCGGTAGTGGAGAGGCGAAGTGTCATTAAGCGTTCTGAGATACCCTTCGGACTGTCCATGGACTGAAGGAGATCGTTACGAACAGCAAATCCTACCCCGTGATGTCTATGATCAGCTGCACTCCTACCCTTCCAGAAGAAAGTATAGTGGTTCTCGCGAATGGATCCTTCGTCAGGAAGCCTGGTTTCTTGGAGAGCTGCGATTCCAATATTCAGTCTGCTGAGCTCTGCGTCAATCACAGCAGTTTTGCGCAGATCTTGAGCGCATTGGGAACCTCCACAGATGTCCGGGTGGCCTGTCCTCATAGTACGGACATTCCATGTCGCTAAGCGCATGGATACGTGAGTTTTGGAATATTTTCTGTTCTTTGTTTGCGCAGGTGTGACATATAACGGCACCAGTCATCTAGCTTTGAGCTAGTGTTTCCTACACCCAAAAGAAACAAACCAACGCCGAGGCGGATCAGAACCCTATTGGCCGGGGGCTGCCCAGCTTAAGCGGACGGTAGCTGATCAGTGGATCTTCGATGGATCCTTCCACTGTCGAGAGTGACCCCTAGCGCCCGCACTTACGCCTATCTGTGCGAACTTATAACTGGTAGACTGCCACTCTCCGTGTTGTTTTCCGCGCAGCCAGCTGCTACGGGTGAAGTGACCTCTCCACAGACACTGCATCGCCTGGGACGCGTTTAAGGAAACACAAGCTTGCCCAGCACTTGCGCCACCCTCTCGACCTCACTGACTGTACCCACAGGAACGACGAGTCGATACGTGTGGAGTCAGCTCAGTTGCAGGAGTTCGCCGCTTATTTCTGGTTGCACCGTACTTGCGCCTAACGTAAACTCCAGTGCCGGGTTTGATTTCGGAGTATCCTTCTCCTAGATGGTTGCAGACCAATGCTAAGGAGGTCCATCTCCCCCCAGGTCTGATCATCGCCTTAAAATACCGTCAGCATAATTTAAAATGTCTCTGTATAACATACGAGTAGAATACAGTATGGCATTTGTAGAAGTTTCCTTTGCTTGAATATGAATGAAAGTTGGAGTTTTAACCCCAGCATCTAAACATTTTCATCTCCCCACCAGGCCGTAACCTCTACCCAGCTACCGGCTACCTAGTCCTCGCGTGGGAAACCCTCGGCATGATGATGGGAGAGCTTTACACGGAAGTGTCAGTGGTCTTCGAGAACGTGCGCTTCCAAAGGGCCACCAACATCCCCAAGGATGGCAACCTGGAGTTTATTGTCATGATACAAAAGGGCAGCGGTAACTTTGAGGTAAGTTTGAATAAGGATGCATTGATTTTAATAGAGAAGCAACTATAGAATAAGTTTTCTCTCAATCATGGCATTTTTGTTGGCCTTTCGGTAATGGTAGGTACCTAGGTATAATTCTCCAATCTATAGGCTGTTAAGGTAAACAGTGATTGTACCAGAAACTTTCCCTAAGAAACCTACGTATAGGAAATTTCCCAAAATTTTTGTGGATTTTCCATACTAACGGCTGATTGAACGTTTGTTGAAAAGACGTTTTTTTTTTTTTTGCGTATTTCCATTTGTACCTTTGGCATAGTTGTTAAGTATCATGGTTACACACCTTAATGTAATGCAACTTTTTTACCCAACACTCTGTATACAGGCTGTAAACTTAAATGCGTTACATGATCATCAAACTGAACAACTTTCACTTTTTCGGGACACTTTTTCGCGATTCCAACATTGATCCCATAGTAAAAGGTGAAGCACCCCGTTTAATAACGCATTAAATTTTACAACCTGCATGCTCTTCTAGAAATTAATGTTGAAAATCGTCTCCATAGATCGTGGAAAGTGGAGCATCGATCGTGACAGGCCGTATCTACGCCAAGAAGAACGTAGGTCAAGACTACCGAGTGCTCCCGGCTCTTCCCGAGTCTAGCGGCCCCAACATCAAGCACATGCTCACCAAGGACTTCTATAAGGAACTGCGTCTCCGAGGTTATCAGTACAGGTATGTTGACATTTTGAAGCTGGTCAGAATTGCGAAGAAGGTGACGATGAAGACGGTCTTATAAAATATCCTTCTTAACCAATTCCCACATTGTTGTGAAATGTACCAACGAATTGGAAAATAAAATCGAATTGTCTTTGATAAAGTCTACTTTCTGCTGACATTCAGAATTTATGACTTGAATTTATAAGTAAAAACTAGCGACCGGCCCCGGTTTCGCACGTGTGCAATGCTGATATGTAGTTATGTATTATACTACATTATTATTATTATTATTTATTTAACAAATGTATTACATTGCATTACAGTTGAAACCTTTAAACAACCTTTGTTTGGTATATAAACCTTCCTCTTGAATAACCACCATTCTCTATCTATTAAAAAAACCCGCATCAAAATCCGTTGCGTAGTTTTAAAAATCTAAGCATACCTAGAGACAGACAGACAGACAGCGGGAAGCGACTTTGTTTTATACTAAGTAGTGATAATGTTAAAAATAGTAGCCTTCGAAATTCCGACAGCAAGTGAAATTTGCACTCTGTTTCTCCTCATCATCAGCCTATATACGTCCCACTGCAGGGCATCAATGAGTGTGTATAGGCTTTAGTTCACCACGCATGCCCAAAATAGGTATTGATTGACTTCACATGGGCATCAACGGCAACTTCTGCTTCAGCTTAAAATGCAGAATTCCTCACGAAGTTTTCCTTAACCATTTGAAAGAAGTTGGTAAAATGACATGTCATCCACTAATCCCGTTTCTCTTTATAATTGCATTGGTTGACTTTTGGTGTCATAAATCTTTTGTACAGTGGCCTCTTCCGTGGTGTTCTTGGATGCAACGTCGAAGGGAACCGCGGTCGCCTCGCCTGGGTTAACAACTGGGTGACCTTCATGGACTGCATGCTGCAGCTCAAGATCATCGGCCACGACACCCGAGGTCTCTTCGTCCCGACCAGGATCGAGAAGCTTTCCATCGATGCTAACATGCACTACAACGCTATCTCGAAAATGAACCCTGATTCTACGAAGCAGTCGTTTGAAATTCGCGTGTATCCCAACGTTGATGTGATCAGGTATGTTTGTTACTTCTTGGCTGAGTTCAATGACATAAAAAATGTTTCGACTAATATCTTCTCAATCTTCATTGGCACGATATCATAATAGAACAAACTAGCGGCCCGTCCCGGCTTCGCACGGGTGGACGTCTAATCTTTTCTAGCAATAAATATAGCCTATGTTACTCAGGGTGAATGCAGCTTTCTAATGGTGAAAGAATTTTTTAAATCGGCCCAGTACTTTTTGAGCCTATTCATTACAAACATACAAACATACAAAAATAGGTACAAATCTTTCCTCTTTATAATATTAGTGTAGATTAGAGGTCTCTTCTTTTCTACTTTAACCAGCTTCATCTATTATTACCAGCAACTTTGCAGTATTTAGGTTTTCCCTGGCAATGTCAATGAAAAGTCTACTTGAAAGGCTTTGGTATAAATATGTTTTTTCTACGGCAGGGCTGGAGGCGTTGAGATAAGAGGACTTCATGCTACACCTATCTCGAAGAGGCTTCCTCTAGGAGTACCAGTACTCGAGAAGAACGTGTTCCTTCCTAACATCGGAAAGGAAAAGATGAAGGTATGTTATCAGTTAAAGTTCAATGGAGCTGGAGCTGGAATATAACGCCACCCGTTACTACTCCTTGTTGCCACACGAAGGCATTAAGAGTAGTTTACCAATTCTATGGGAACTAAAGAATGGCAGAAGTATTTACTTGCGTAATACCCCTATATCAGTGCTATCACTATTAGTGGCAATCACGACTATTTTGGCCTTTTAAGCGTAGTGAAAATGAAAAATCCCTAGATAATGAACCCCAAATCTAGCAGAAGACATCTTGTAGATCAGGGTTTCCCAACCTTTTTTGCGTCACGCCCCTCTGGTATATATAATAAGTAATATTTGCATGCCCCCTGTAGAAATTTTAACGACAAGCGCGGCTGGAAAGGTGCTATCTGAGACCTGCTGAGCATGTCAGTAACAACAAACGAATGGGTGAATTAGTAACTGAATGAATGAGTTAATTAATATAAAATGAATTAATGAGTGGAATTTACGTCGTTAACTGGATTTTTCTTTTAAAATGTAAACGCATTGTGCCCCCCCTACAATGTCACTACGCCCCCCAAGGGGGGCGCGCTCCACTGGTTGGGAAGTCCTGTTGTTGATGACAAATGATTGCAGTCTTATCTATAAATTAAGTATTAATTCAAGACAACGTCCATGACTATGATGATTATTGGTATATGATTATTGGACCTAGTGTGATGATTATTTATCACATCAGACTTTCGTAGCACAGGTCCTAGTTTCGATTCTAGTTTATTTCATCTTACAATAAAGATATTCGGAAAGCTGAATAAATAAATATTTTAAAAACCCACACTAACATAAGAATTTGTTAAAATAATAGTAGTGACAAGAAACGTTAATTTCAGATCGAAGACATCATCCGTGCCAACATCCAAATCATCCACGAGAATGTACAAACCTACAAGGTGAAAACAATCGAACTAATCGACGAGGAATACAAGGCCAACGGAATAGAGCCAATTACTGAAAAAGTAATTGATTGCCTTGGTGACCTTCCCCTGGTACAAGTTGAGGCTTTAGTACTCTCTGAAGAACCAATCGAAATGCCATCTAATGTTACTGTCGAAAACAAGAAGGTTTCCGGTGAATCTAATGCTGTCTTATTCTTTGGAGCTAACCTGATGAAGCGGCCTGAAGTTCTTCAACAAGCTCTTTCTACTCTCCGTGACAAATGTTTCGTCATCAGCCGAGAGAAGGAACGCCCTAGTCCGAAGGAACATTCCGACAAGATCGATATCATCACTATCCACGATACTGGTATTGAATACCTGGTGATGTTCAGGAAGCGCGTCGGTGCTAAACCTGCCAAATTCATCAGGATTCTTGCGTCAGATGATACTTTCTCTTGGGTGGACAAGGTCAAAGAAGAAATTAAGGAAGGAAGAAAAACCGTGCTGTATTCTCAAGATGAACCCATTAATGGTCTGCTAGGTTTGGTCAATTGTTTGAGGAGAGAACCTGGTGGTGAGATTGTCTATGGAATGATGATTGCTGACCCGTCTGCGCCCCAGTTCAATCCTGATCTGGAAATATATGAAGAACAACTGGACAAGGACCTGGCTATCAACGTTTTGCAAGATGTAAGTTACTTAAAGCAGCTTTAATAATTATGTCCTTAAAGAGATTTCTTCCAGCAGACCTGTGATACCCTTAAGCAAGCTTATCAGCTTGCCCTTTTTACTTTTCTACTATGCTATTCTCATTTGTATAATTTCCCAAAAGTTTAATCATACCCCAAAAGCACCATTGTACCTAGATCCCACTTCACACGGAATACTTGGGTCAGGTACCTACCACAAACTTCTAGGATACACCCTTCCAAAAATATGACTTATGTTTTAGCATGCCCTCTATAATTGTGTCTTAAACGATTGTCTCGTTGTGAGCAGTCGAACTTTAGTGTCGAAAAGCAGCCCTTATTGTAATAGGTTTTAAAATCAAATTTAATTTCCAGGGTCAATGGGGATCATACCGACACTTGCTGCTCGGTGACCTGGACACTGTCCGCGTGAACCACGCTTACGTGAACACTGTGACCATCGGAGACTTGTCGTCCATGAGATGGCTGGAAGGTCCGATTAGAGAGAACCATGTCTTCAAGGACCCCGAAAGAGCTCTCATCCATGTAATTATTTTCCTAGACTCTTTGCACTTCTGAGTAATCCCTGGCCTCATTATTGATAATTATTATGCTGCAGCCAGTGATTTATCATCATCATTCCCTTGCCTGTTTGCCATTATTGGAGGTCGGCACAATATGTCATCCTTTTTTAGTCATCTCTCTTAGCCTTATTCTCAGCACTCACTCCTTCCTTCACACAATCCATCCAGCTTTTATTCGTCCTTCTCCTACCACAGCTATCCACATTCATACTTACGAGTAGCACTTGTCTCGTACCATGACACTCGTCTCTATTCATCACATGCCCATACTACGATAATGTAATTACTCTGACATTTATATGCTACTTTCAAACTTCCAAATATATATATACCTACTCATTCCTAATCCTGTCTATTCTAGTTACACCACATATCCATCTCAACATTAAAATTTCAGCTCAATGCAGTCGTTTCTCACTCATCTCTTTTGTGCTTTCATATTTCCACGACATTTATGTAATATTAAATTCGTCCACCAGGTTTACTGCGCTGCCCTGAACTTCCGTGACGTCATGACAGCTACCGGGCGTGTGACGGTCGACGCTGTAGCTCGCGGGCGTCTTGCGCAGGAGTGCGTGCAGGGTTTCGAAATCGTCGGAAGAACTGCCAAGTAAGGACCACCTCTAATTTTCAGTTAACTTACCTATACTTGAAGCCACCATAATTATATTGTTGACTTTGATTTCGAATTCGTGATATGACCATGATATGACCGTTAGTCCACCACGCGTGCCCAATGCGGATTAGCGTCGAAGTCGTGGATATCATCATAATCATCACTGCATTGGGAGTGCGATTCTCGTCTGATCACCTTCTTAAGAATCATCCAGTAAATGGTTTTTGTAAAATATTGGCATCTTGTTCAACAGTGGTTCCCGTGTGATGGCGATGGTCAGGAACCGTGGTATGGCCAACGTGGCCGAGGGTGACAGGGCGCTGATGTGGTGCATTCCTGATGAGTGGAGCTTCGAGGAGGCAGCCACCGTCCCTGTTGCTTACGGCACCGTTTATTATTCCATGGTGAGTGCGCTTTGTTGATTATTTTAGGCTTTATTCTGCGTGAGCAATATTTAAAATATCGTAGCAGCCACAAAGATTACCAGGAAAATTCTTGTTAGCGGGGTAAATAAGTCAAATGGTTATTTAACTTTTATTTTATTCTCTAATTTAGTAGTGACGACTCGTGCATTGTGATTGGTATTTTTCGAAGAAATATGCTTTTTTCTATCTACTGACTAAAAGCTTATAGATCCAAAGTTATAGGCCGTATGACTTAATTACCCCACGCACAGAATGAACTCGCTATTTCGTCCTTATAATCTGGGAATATAAATAAATAAATAAATAACGCTCACAGGCACATACATTGTAATGATCCCAAGAAAGCACTATTTATAGGCTGTTTATTATGGAAACCATACAACAACGGCACAAACATATAAACATCCATGACCGAACCGGGATTCGAACCCAGGACCCTGGTTTGGCAGTCCGGCGTGGTAACCATTACACCAACCGGGTCGTCAATATCCTAATGTGATGTCTTCCTCGCCGACACGGCTACGGCGTCAATCCTAATGAGTCAATGACTAAGTGAGTATTTGGCCTTCGTGTGAATTGTTATACTACTGGAGCCTTGATTGTTCCTCTCAAAGTTACGGGAATTCGGACCGTACCTATTTTACAGAAGATTTCTAATCAGTTTTCTAATTAGTTCCGTTCCGTTCCTTTCCTCCAGGTAATGGTAGGCCAGATGCAACGAGGGGAATCCATCCTCATCCACGCCGGGTCTGGAGGAGTCGGTCAGGCAGCCATCAATGTGGCCTTGCATTACGGCTGCGAAGTCTTTACCACCGTCGGTACTGCTGAGAAGAGAGCGTTCATCAAGAAACTCTTCCCTCAGCTTAAAGGTAAGATTACAGTAACTGTTCAATCTTGAATACTAGGTTATAATTCATGTACCTATAATTGATCTCTGAAGTGAATCTTGACCTCCAACTCAAGAAACTGTCATTGTAATGTATTTTTATCACCAAACGTCATTTTCGGCTTGAGATTTCAAGTTCATAATGATATTTTTGCACTTTGTCACTCTAGTGGTACCTAAGATGGACGTCATAGTTCCCACCTGTTCCCACAGCTTCTTTTTTCAAAAACACAGAGCTTTACAACACCAGTCGTAGGTGGTCGTAGGCTACTTACTTACCGGAGTGACGAATATCGAATCCTGAATATCTATTACGTCGTCGCTTCAATGCCCTTCTACAGAGAGACTTACTATGGCACGGCAGAAAAGTGTTTACCCTCATCCATTATTTAAGCAAAATGTGTATTCGTTTAATCCAATACTGAGATATGGACAACTGATTGAACTTTATATCCTTTAATACAGACAGCCACATTGGTAACTCCCGTGATGCATCGTTTGAAGACATGATCCGAAAGGAAACAAACGGGAAAGGTGTCGACCTGGTCCTGAACTCTCTGTCAGACGAGAAACTACAAGCTTCAGTCCGTTGCCTCAGCTACCGCGGGAGATTCCTCGAGATCGGCAAGTTCGATATCAGCAACAACACTCCGATCGGCATGTACTTCTTCTTGAAGGAGACGTCCTTCCACGGAATTATGTTGGACTACATCTTTGACCAAAGCTGGGACTTCAGAAAGGTAAATTTTATTATATTTACTGAGTATCTACCTAATTTTAAATCAAGATATGTACTCTGTAGACCTGTCGCTAAATCACTCCCGCCTCATAACACAAAGTTCTTCAAATTGTGTCTCGTTCAAATGATCATCATCATCATAATTATCGTTAACGAAGGATTTTGTTTTCTCGGTTTCGATGTTGGTCTCGTAGTGATAGTTGTCCAGGATTATTGTCTGAAGTACCCTTTTGATACGTCCCGCATAAAATTTAACACTCGGTTGAGAATATTATGAGCAAGCACAAAATGTATTTCAACATTTTACCGATACTTTTTCTTACCTACTTTTACCGAAACGTACCGTCAGTGAGAGAGAGAGAGAGAGAGAGAGAGAGCGAGAGAGAGGCAGAGGAAGAACTAGACAGAGTTATACTAGTGAACGAAAAGGTTGATGTCGTGTCGTATCAAGAACTCAAGAGACTAGCGGAAAAGAGACAGGATTGGCGAAGACTCCACCGACAAGAGCGTAGCTCTTATTAGATGAAGAGATGATGACGATTACCGTACTTCATGTTGATGTGATGAGATGATCCCAGTGATCTTCATGTCTCTATTTCTCAATCTCCTTTCCCCTTTTATATCTCCTTCTTATAGTCCTGTTACATTTTCTAAATAAATCGATGTTTGATCCATCAGAGGCTGCAAGACCTAATGCTGACTGGAATCGAGAGCGGTGCTGTGCGTCCTCTCACTTACTGCACGTTTGAGAAGAACGAGGTCGAAACTGCTTTCCGTTACATGGCTGCCGGCAAACATATTGGCAAGGTATGCACTCCAGTTCTTTGAATGTGTTTGACGCCCTATGTATTATGTTTCATCCCATAGACATCCACCGTCAGTAGCGTTGCAGACCAGGGTGGTTCATCATGATCTCTCATTGTGTCCTGTGAGATTAGCTGATGGACGCTTCGCTGACGATAAGGGCGCGAAAACTATTAGCAAATAGTGTCAAGTGATTTAAGATGCGCGAACGTGACATATCCTGATTGGTCAATATCATTTCGCGCGCTATATAAAAATGGTTCTACTGCGCAGGACTTATAAACATGTTATTACTGTAAAAGATTCACTTTTGAAGATCCTAATTCACAATTCTTAATGGTCGATGGATTTTTCTTTGTAACTGTTTTTGAGAAGGGCATGTTTATGTGAGACAATTTATATCTTAGCTGCCTACATTCAAGAGAATTAACATTGAATTATTATCCACAGGTTATCGTTAAGATCCGTGATGAGGAGCGCACCAACAGGCCTGTGAAACCTACCTGCGTCAAAGTTGATGCTTTACCTAGGTAAGAGAACAGTTCCATCATTTTGACATTCAAAACTTACCCAAGGTACTTAACACTTACCGATGGCCGATGGAGGCGGAGAGTTCTCGAGTGGCGACCATGTACCGGAAAGCGAAGCTCGGGTAGGCCCCCACAAGGTTGACCGACGACCTGGTGAAGGCGGCGGGAACCCGTCGGATGAGGGCAGCGCAGGACCGGTCGTTGCGACGATGTTTTGGGGACACCGTCCAGCAGTGGACTTCCATCGGCTGAGATGATGATGATGATTAAATTAAAAGTCTAAATTATGTTTAATTAGCCAAAACGTTAGACGTCTTGCTTGATCGACTATCAATTTTACTAGCGCCCATCTAGCGCCCTTACATAGTATAGATCAAAAAAAAAATCTCTGCTTACGTAGCAGGCTTGGTAGCTTAATTGATGAAAGCAAAGCCCCGCTTTGGCAGGTTGCGGGTTCAAGTCCCGTCCAACATTTTTCAATCTTTAATTTGATATGTCAAAAACATCGCATCAAACGCCCTCTTTACAATTAAATCGTGAAAATGTCCTCAAAACCTTTCTCCTATCATCAGGTACGTCTGTCACGAAGATCACGTGTACGTAGTGATCGGAGGACTCGGGGGCTTCGGTCTCGAGCTGGCTGACTGGCTGATCATGAGGGGAGCCAGGAAAATCCTCCTCACCTCCCGCCGAGGAGTCAGCAACGGATACCAGTCCACTAGGCTGAGGTGAGCATCAAGTTTCTAATCGTCTCATCACTTTGAAACAAGTACCGCGTGGTCCGGCTTCGAATTGCATCAAATCAGACGAGTGTCATATATTACACAAGCTATTTTTGAGCGTTGGCGATTTCGCAACTGTACCGTAACGACGTCGCAACTGAATCGCACCGTTTTTTACCGAGCGTTATCGCCGTAATTCCGTCGCGAAACTGGTTTTTCTTAGAAATATAGTTTAGTTTCGAAAACTTTAAAACCCCATTGTACACCTTTAGAGGTCGATTTTCGAAAAATCCTTTCTTAGCGCACCCCTACATCCTCTGTAAAATAGTTATTTCAAATTCCAAGTCTCTATGAGACCAACATCGAAATCGCGGAAAAAATTCCCATACATTTGGCTCGAGTAGGTTTGCAATTTTTTATGGAACAGCTGTTTTTTTTTCACAATTTCGATGTTGGTGCCATAGAGAAAGTTGTTCAGTTTGACGGTCTGATCATCCTCTTAAAAAAGTATCAGTATAATTAAGAAGGACCCTATAGATAGATGTATATTAATTACTCTAAGCTAATAATATTGAATTTATGTTACCAGGGCATGGACGGGATATGGTGCTGAAATTCAAATCTCAACGCACGATGTCACAACGGAGTCAGGATGCGAGGAAATGCTGAAGATGGCCAATGCGATGGGCCAGGTCACAGCGATCTTCAACCTTGCCGTCGTGCTCAAGGACTCGATATTCCAGAACCAGACTCCGGAGACGTTCAAGACCTCTTACGGGCCCAAAGCTCTGGCTACTATGCACCTGGACAAGTATTCGAAGAAACTCTGCCCGGAATTGAAGTAAGTTTATAAATAATTTTTAGAAATAAAAAGGAGAATTTTCATCACGAGGAAAACTGTATCCCTCAATTCCGACACATATTAGGGGGTTTTTCAGACTATCAAACTGATCCCATCAGCTTTCTCGATGGGACCAAAGCAGAAATCGCAAAAAAATCAAATGTGCTCTATGTGTCATTTTTAGTCGAGTAAGATTGCAGTTTTGTATGGAACTGCTGATTTTTCTTTAGGCGATTTCGACGTTGGTCCCATAGAGAATGTTGTTTAATGGTCCGATCATCCCCTTGTGATATTTAAAGGGCTTTTTAAGAATATCAAACTGAAGAACTTTCACTATGGACACAACGTTGAAAAAAACGCAATGAGTCGCAACGAAGTTTGGAGGATAGCCATGTAATTTGAGACCCAGACTTAGAGGTCCCGAACATGAATGAAACTTAGTAATACGTGTAGAATGAAACAAAACTAAAAAAAAGTAAATTGGTTGTAACCTGTAGAAGTTGGGGGAAAGGTATTTCTCCTTTTGTATCAAGAGTGAGAAACTCATAATCATTCTTATTAGATAGTCCACTCAATCTTCTACGCATTCATTGTGTTTATTTTAATGAAAATTCACGATAACCGTACACTATTATGATAATGGAAGAAAACGAAATCACACACACTATCAGTTCAACCAAGCCAAATACGTTCCGTAACGTCCAAAAAATACCTCAATGATAATATTAGATGAAAATAGCTGTCATGGTTGCGTTTTGCTACTGCTTTTTGGATGATATGTCTATTTTACTAGTAATTTCTACTTTTAAATCCGGACTTCTGGAAATGTGGCAGTTTTTTTTTAAAATGCCTTAATTTTTTCTGTTTATAATAATTATGACCGCCGTCCTGAAGGGCTTTTAGATTTCGTAAAAATGGCTGGGTCCAAACTCGCCAAACTTCTTTTGTATGCAACATCAGATTTTTTTTTCTCGATCTCAAGCTCCATAGTGAACGTTGTTCAGTTTAATAAACCGCCCCTTTAAATATTACCAGGATGTTTGTAGTATTTATTTATTTATTAGGTTTGCCAACAGGCTAGTATGTCCCGCTTCCTCCCACATTGTGACTAACCCAACAATAATTCCACAGGAACTTCGTAGTGTTCTCATCGGTGTCCTGCGGGCGTGGTAACGCTGGTCAGACCAACTACGGCCTCTCCAACTCTGTGATGGAGAGGATCTGCGAGTGGAGGAAGAAGCTCGGTCTACCGGCCCTGGCTGTCCAGTGGGGAGCTGTGGGGGATGTAAGTTTATTCTTGGTGTAACTAGGATTATCATACGTCCAGAATATTCCGGAGTTGTCCGGAAAGGTTCTTTGTCTAGATGCGGGAGGAATTCTATGCATAAGCATATGCTCACGACTATATTCCCCGAGGGGGTAGTCCGAGATATTCTGAAACTTCATAACATCCATGTTTCACTAGTAGTACCGAAACTCTGTCCAGTGTGACGGGGAGTGAGCCCGTCGCCACTTGTAATGGACAGTAGGTACAATACATGCCTCGAAATTGAAGCATGCCGGAATTCTAAGATTTCCGGAATAAGATTATAATCAGGAGGCAAAGGAGTAGCTGTGGGTATCTTAATAAGGTAGCTTAAAAATTATCTGATAGCAAATTGGCCACTTAACTTGCGCAATCACCAATCCGCACTGGTCCCGCGTAGTGGAATAGGCTTTTGCCCTGCTGTGGCATCCTACAGGCTATACCATAGAGAATTCACACGCTCCCATGGGCTATCCAGCGTTCTAAACCATTGTCAAATTCCAGGTGGGCCTAGTCGCGGACATGCAAGACGATGACGTCCAGCTCGAGATCGGTGGAACCCTCCAGCAGAGGATCTCGTCCTGCCTCCTCGCGCTGGACAAGTTCCTGAAGCAGGACGCCGCCATCGTGTCCTCCATCGTGGTTGCTGAGAAGAAGGCAGGAGGCTCCGGGTGTGGCAACATCGTTGATGCCGTCGCTCAGATTATGGGTATGATATATTACCAGGCAAATAATATGAGGCAGAGGAAGACCGTCTTCTTCGGGATCCTCTCCATTACTGGAGGTTGGCAGTCAGCTCTGCATATCCCTGTCTATCTCTCGCCAATTCGCAATCGTTCACCGGGTTTCCCTCAACCAACGCATAGTAAAATGATTTTAGGGATCATCATAAAGATGCCCTGGTGATAAAATAAATATTTCGACTTCCGCAGAAGGTTGAATCCTGACGGATGAGGTCAACGGCCCGCGGAAACTATGACAGATAGGGTTATGAACCTTGAACAAATGTCATAGAGGACCCTGGTCCGATTTGTTTAGCAGTGAAAAAATCCCAAAATTGCGATATCCAAGATAGCTGCCATGGAAATTTCAAACGCCAACGCAGCTCTTAAAGGTTCCCCGAACCGACTGAAAATTTTTATCTGGGGGTTTTATGGGGTCGCTGATCAAGAATATGAAATAATTTTGTTTTTATCTTCAACTTTCATGATTTCATGAAATTTCATAATTTTTGAAATGCTGTTACTTTCTCAGCCCTGTAGCCCTTAAAGGTTAAGTCCTATATTTAGAGCCTTCCTCGAGCTCACCAACCCCTTATGAAATTATTTCTTCTGATTTCTGAATCTCACCATGAATCTCTTATCTGCAGGTATCAAGGACCTGAAGACGGTATCGCAGCAAGTGTCCCTGGCGGAGTTGGGTATGGACAGTATGATGGCCGTCGAGATAAAGCAGACGCTCGAGAGAGAATTCGAGATCTTCCTCACCGCTCAGGACATCAGGACTTTGACTTTCGCCAGGTACCTACACTTTTATTTCGAAAACTATTAGGCTATTAGTTAACGTCCCTATTTTTACTTCCTTACTAGAAAAAAATTAAGTTTGTTTTCGGATAATTGAACTATAACGACTTTTCCTAAGGAACAAGGGTTGAAGAACGAGAAAATTTTGTGGACCTCCTATACTAAAGTGCGGATAAGCTGATTTATTTTCTATTGGAGGTCGAAAACAATTTTTTTAGTATAATTTAAAAGTAGTTAGTGGTGTATTTAATTTTTAATTGCTGCTTACATTTTTAAGCCAAAATTACGTAAGTAATATAGCCCGTCCAACAAAACAAAAATAGGAAACATAATTAGTTTACTCGTAAAGGCAAATTTTTGCATTGTTGAGGTGTCTCAAACAACCTGCTAAAAGTACTGATGGGTGGGGATGGAGCTAAGGAATTTGGGAGGGAGAGAGCGTAAAGGTATCTTTTTTCGGTTTTTGGTCTTTTGCTCTTTTTGGCCAAGCTGTGTATTAACCAACAAACAGAACAGAACTTAATTAAGTTTAATACGTCAACATTTTACTTCCCGACCGTACCTAAGCCCTGATATCAATATTAATGATATGATATTCTTCCACGCAGGCTGGTAGAGCTAACAGCGCAGCGTGAGGCAGAAGCATCGACGTCAGCCGTCCGTCCAGCTGCCACCGACGGAGCCGCTGGTTTCCGAGTCCTCATGAGGAACTTCGGCGAGGAGAAGCTGGCTTCCGAACCCATCATCTTCATGCCTACCATGGTCAGCGATGGGTTGGAGGTGAGTTGGAATTACTACTACTGTAAAATTACTACTACTATAAGATGACTGCTGCTATAAAATACTACGACTAAAAATTACTACTACTATTATACATATACAATGGCTACTACTATTTATACAATGGCTACAAATATAAAATGACTACAACTATAAATGACTACTACTATAAAATGGCTACTACTATAAAATTACTACTACTATTATAAAATGGCTACTACTATTATACAACGGCTACTACTATTATACAATAGCTGCTACTATAAATGACTACAACTATAAAATTACTACCACTATAAATGACTACTACTATAATAAAATGGCTACTACTATAAAATGACTGAATACTACTATTATAAAAAGGCTACTACTACAAATTGACTACCACTATAAATCAACTATTATAAAAATGCCACTTCTATAAAATGAAGCACTACTTTATAGAATATTCTATAATAACTAAGTACAACTACTAAAATGTCTACTATTTTTATTATAAAATTGTAAATTACTACTATTTTAAATTAAATAGCTATCTATTACTACAAAATGACACTTTAAAATGTCTGCTACAATCAAATGACCACAATCAAAAATCCAAGCCTAAGCAAGTCTAAGGTACCTATCATTTACTTAATACTCATACATTTTGCAGGGTGAAGAAGCTATACATGGCATAGAGAACGTGATGTTCATGCTGCCTGGTCTGGAAGGATGTGCTGCGGCATTAGAGCCTCTATGCCGTCGACTTAAGATCAAGGCTTGCGTGCTTCAGCTCGGCTTCGAACATAAGAACGAAAACGCTGAACAGATGACCAACAGGTTGTACGAGGTAAGAAATGATTGACATACCAAATTTTTTTTTTTTTTTTTTCATTGAGGTCTATTCGTTCTAAAACTTGTCTTGCCTGACTTTCAATAGGTGAACCTGAAATGTAGTAAAAATATCGAAAGAGTCGATAGTAGGTATCGATATTATCAATTTGTCTTAAAGTGAAAACTATAGAAAATATCGATACCATCGATAGTTTCACTATTTAATTGTTAGGTAACACTGTCTACAGGGTGTAACAAAACACCCTAGTAATACTTCAGGGAGTGCTTCAGACCATCAGTCTGAACAACTTTCACTATGGAGCCAACGTCGAGAAAAAATAAAAAAATCTGCCTTCCCATACATTTGAGTCGGGACGGTACTGCAATTTTGTATGAAAGACCGGATTTTTTTTTCGCGATTTCGATGTTGGCTCCATAGTGAAAGTTGTTCAGTTTGATGGTCTGAAGCACCCCCATAAGTATTACTAGTGTGTTTTGTTACACGAAATATAGGTGGCATTAGGGATACTAGACAACGATAATTTTTATACAGGGTCCTTCTTAATATGCTGACACTTTTTTAAGGGGATGATCAGACCATCAAACTGAACAACTTTATTAGACCAACATCAAAATCGGGAAAAAAAATCAGCTCTCCCATACATTTTGCTCGAGTAGGTTTGCGGTTTTGTATGGGCGAGCAGATTTTTTTTCGCTATTTCGATGTTGATCTCGTAGCGAAAGTTGTTCAGTTTGATGGTCTGATCATTCACTTAAAAAAGTGTTAGCATATTAAGAAGGACCCTATACAGGGTGTAACAAAACACGCTAGTAATACTTAAGGGGTTGCTTCAGACCATGAAACTGAACAACTTTCACTATGGAGCCAACTTCGAAATCACGAAAAAAAAATCAGCTGTCCCATACATTTTGGTCAAGTCGGTACTGCAGTTTTGTATGGGACAGCAGATTCTTTTTCGAGATTTCAAAGTTGGCTCCATAGTGAATATTGTTCAGTTTCATGGTCTGAAGCACCCCTTTAAGTATTACTAGGGTGTTTTGTTACACCCTGTATACCTGTTACAGTCAAAACTCATACCTAGCCGTTCAAAACCACTTTTTGCTGAAAAAATCAGGCAAAAGTGGTATTGATTGACCGATAGGATATTTTTCGTGTAAACAGTAGCAATTCGGTTCCGGCGATTCAGGATCTCTTGATATAAGTAGGTAATTAGTTGAAACTCTTCGTTTGTGATAAGATGACATAATAAACGTTAGTTTACATCGTCTCGGCGAGTATTGACAAAAATAAACAAAATACTTAAATAAGTATTTATTGTATTTTGCAGAGTGTAAGGACCCGGTTGGCCCCGGGAGCCCCGTACAAGCTGCTTGGGTACAGTTTCGGTACCGCGCTGATGTTGGAACTAGCTGCTAAACTGGAAAGCTGTGGTAAGTTATCAATTTCCTTAAAAACGCAACATTATTATTAACTTATGGAACTATAGGTACCTACAAGGTATTTAGTTAAGGTACAATGAGGCTGACATAACCCTAGGGTAAAAAGCTACAAAAAAAATAAAAAATAAAAGAAACCAAAACCTAAAAACTATTTTTTACCATTTTTACCATTTTATTTTAGATATGTTATTGAAATCGTGAATGTATTTGGCTCCATTAATTAAATGTCACGTTTCTCTTCTTTCCAGGACACAAAGGAGTACTCTTCTGCGTCGACGGCGCACCAGAGTTCCTCTACGCCTTCCTAACAATGACCATGAGCTTCAAGAACGACGTACAACTGCAGAACGCCCTGATCTGCCACACCGTCGACTTGGTAGCCCCCAGCAACGACATCAGCAAGACCCTACTAGAAAAACTGAGCGAAACAGAATCCTTCGACGATCGTATCGACGTTGCTATCAAAATGTGCCCCATTGACTCTAAATATTCCAGCGAATTCATCGGCGCTATGGCATCTATAAGCTTCGATCGTCTTAAAATTATACTCAACTTTGATGCTAAGAATATTAAGAAACTTCAATCACCTATTGTACTTTTGAGACCTAAAGAGAATCCTCTAGGTGTTGTGGTCGAGGAAAATTATGGGTTGGATAAGTATACTGATAACCTAACTGTGCATTACTTGGAAGGTAACCATGTTAGTATAATTGAAAACAAAGATGCTGCTAATATTATTAACAGAATTTTGCTTGATAAGGATGGACAAGTTGGTAAGACTACTACGAATGTGGTAGCTAGTATGGTTGAGAATCAAAGAGAGATGCAAGCTTAGGATTTTTACTTTTTTATTTTTGTGTAGAATTAGAATTGTAATCAGTTGCTTAAAGATTTTGAGGGAGTTTTTGTTTTCTAATTTGTAACTTAGATGTTAATTTCGTTATTCGTAATTTGCTTGTAGTTTTAATATAAGTGGCCGTATTTATTTAAATTAACCTAGTGACTAGAATTTTAAATTAAATCATTAACGTATTTAAATTATTTTAATTAGAATTTAAGTTTTGTTTTAATTACTTTTGTCTGAAGGACTCCAGTACCAAATAAATATTCATTAGATGAGAAATTGTAATTTGGGTGTTTTTATAAAGGATTTTTGTACTTAGATTAAGTTGGTGGTTTCGTGAAAGGTATATTTGATTGGGTTTTTTGCATTTGATTTACATTATTGTTTTTATAATTAGGCGTTTAAATGAATAATTTTAAGGACAGTTTGGTGGCAGTAATGGTACTGAAATATAACAATTTAGATAGAATTTGTGCTTTTTCATTTATTTCGTCATTCCATTCTGAAACCTTAAAAAAAGGACAACTGAACTTTTAAAAATGTAGTTAGTCGTAGCCAAAGTTCTGACGATCCTCAAAGGAATTGTAGTCGCGAGTTTATGTATACAGGTTGGAACAATACACCCTATACAGGGTTCTTCTTAATATGCTGACACTTTTTTAAGGGGATGATCAGACCATCAAACTGAATAACTTTCTCTATGGGACCAACATCGAAATCGCGAAAAAAAATCTGTTGTCCCATACATTTGGCTCGAGTAGGTTTGCAGTGTTTGACGAGCTGTTTTTTTTTTGCGATTTCGATGTTGGTCCCATAGAGTAAGTTGTTTAGTTTGACGGTCTGATCATCCCCTTAAAAAAGTGTCAGCATATTAAGAAGGACCCTGTATAAATATTTAACGGGGTGGTTTAGATTTTAGAATCTTAAGTCTAAACCACCACTAAACAACAATCAGTTAGATGATCTAAAGTTTAAATCATCTAACTGAACAACTTTCACTATGAAGCCAACATTGAGAAATTTAAAATAATCAGTTTTCCGTATGAGTTGAGTCCGTTGCCACTTTATGCTGCAGCTTTTTTTATCAAACGGCAGATTTTTTTTCGTGTTTTCGGCGGTCAGTGAAATCAACTAACAAACAATAACATGCTATCACAACCTCAAAATTCTCTTTCAGGGTGGTCAGACACATTGCTACAACTACCTTTTATAGGGTTCTAATTGTAGCAGCATTTTGCAATTTCTTTTTTTTTAGCATAAAAATTCGTCACGAATTCAAGTGATATGTTGCTTATTACTCCCTAAAACCTGCATAAGAAACGTATCCCTTTGTCACCTCGTATGACACCATGGGAAGAAATTGGGCGGTATATTCTAAACTAGAACAACACCCCATCACACCTGTTAAATATTAAACTTGACCAAAACCGTTAACAATTTCATAGAGATTAATCTCTAAGCGGCACTGTTTCTCGGAACAAGAAGTACCTAAGTAGTTAGTAAGTACTTCATTTCCAATCCAATAATACACCAAAGTTCGCAACCTTTGAACTTAGATTAATAGATGGCGGTATCGTCGGCTGAACCGTTGTCTGTAATTTATAGTTTCGGAGCATAATACCCGATAAATTGTAAGTAGGTTATACGTATTCGTTTTTTTTTTCTTGTATTACAACATCCCACTACAAGTTTTCTACACCTACTTATATTTTATTATTCCTAAATTAGGCAATTAACCTACGACACGGAAATAGACTTGCATTACCATTTACTAAACTGCACCTAGTTAGATCAGGCACACATCACTAACATGGCAATAACAATATACACCGAACTACCTAGGTACACATATGCAACAAATTGATAAAGATCAATTTTTTTTAAATAAATTAAAAGAGATGTTAATATCCAAATGTTTTTAATAGTATAAATGAGTTTAATGATTGCTATGCAAGAAAAGAAATGTAAATAGAGACTATCCCATAACTATTTAATTTTTTTTTCACTATTTTAATTTAATTTGTGTCCATTTAGCAATTAGTATTTAAGTAATATTGCAGTGCTCTAACAGAGCTCATATCATGAACATGTTTTAAATGTAAGACCTTTTGTAACATATTATGATATGAAGCAATAAAATAGATGACTATGACTATGGCTATTAAACAATGCGCAACGTTCCAGTTGAATGAAACATGAGTAGGTTTGTCTTTCGAGTATGAATTTGACTTAATAAAAAAATATTTTCAATAAAAGTGCAAGCATCATATTTCAATATCCACGCTCATTTTAACGCATATTCATCAATTTTATGAAAGGCGCAGGACTGACGCACCCTGTGTCTGTGCTACTGACATTAATCAGATTATCTGCTCAAATCCCCGCCATTCGATGCTTATCTGTTTTCGCATATTATTCGCACAATATAGCTCTTTTTAAATTGATTTAAAATGTGGAAAACAGTTAAAGTCCATGTAGTAAAAACCACACACAAGAAGCGAGGTAAGCAACGGTGATAGAGTGAGAGAGTGCTATACCATAGAGTAAATAAATTACCTATACACAACAGAGGGTCAATAGGTCAATGCCCATACTAAGAAAGTTGCCACCTTCTTATATGAAAACTCGCGCAAGTACAGCGCCTGTGGTGAGTAACCGGTACTACAGCAATGGTCAATTACATTAAAATAAGTGTTAAACACATTTGTGAGAGGTAGAGTGGTAGAGAGAGCTAGAGAGGTATGTCAGGATCGTAGCAGGTGGCGTTCCGTTGTCTCTGCCTACCCCAGTGGGAGACAGGCGTGAGAATATGTTTGTATGTGTATGTATGTAAACACATTTGTTATTAAAATTTTTAAGAAAATTAATCTATATAATTTGTTTCCGTGGAACAAAACTCAAATAATAGTGATCTAATAACGTTTAATTGAGATTTATCTCTCGTTCAGGCCAGTAGCGACATAAGATAAGATAAGATAATTATTCGTTATTTGCACACCAAGAATAAAAAATACAATTTGTAACAAGAATGAGAAGGGTACAAAGGGCGGTCTTATCACTAAAAGCGATTTCTTCCAGACAACCATTCGACATCTGTTTGCGCCAAGACTATACTAAATCTAAAATGTATGGAACTGTCCAGACATGGCTATACCATTGCCTACCCGTCTTCTAGGAGGGGGAGAGGAAAAAATTGGTGGGGGGCAGGGAGTACTACAGGGTTTTAGTTTTAGGGTAGACAGTTGCAATACTTTAATAAGTGATTGTAGGTACTCATGATACTGAACAAGTTTCCCAAAGGAACATAAGGGAATTTGCCAAAAAAAAACCTTTTCACAAATAGGTGCGAACCAACCCGTGCGAATTAAGTTGGCATCTGGCTCGCACGTGGCTCGGAATAAAAAACTCGGAAAGAATAACTCGAAAATGCTAAAGTGAAGGAACACGTGCAACGGTAACTGAAATGCTATGCTACGGCCTCGCACTGCGACGGCGGGGTCCCGCGGGGGGTAGCAGGAGAGGTGTCGAATTCTGAGCCACGTGCGAGCCAAGTGCCAAGTTAATTCGCCCGGGTTGTACGTTCAATCAGCTCATTGTGCATTGAGTATAATTGGGTAAGTAGGTTTATAGAAAAACCACGGCAAAATTATTTTTGCCGATATCTTACAGGTTTTTAGAGGAAAGTTGTTAATATCATGAGTAGTAATGCAACTGTTTACCCTAACACACTGTCATATACAAGAAAAAGTATCATTAATTAAACCACATAAGTGTGTGGTTTAATTAATGATTCTTTTTCTTAGAGTAAATACTCTACCGATCAAACTGAACAACATTTACTTTTGGAGCAAACCTGTTAGAGCAAAAAAATATGCTTATTCATACTAAACTGCAATACAGCTACTCGACTGAAAATCTTAGACTAATTATATCCGGACCGGCCTTGCGGTAGCATTTCCCCTCTGCCACGGTATTAGATCAATTAATCTTGCGCATTTACACCCAATTTTATACCTTATCACTAAACGAGACAGCCTATAATAGCGAAACAATAATTTTGAACTTAGAACGTTTGGGGTTTACACGAGACTACTTTTCATGATTAATATTTTATTTCATTTTTCATATAACATTCAAAATTAGAATCTAAAGTCATAGGGAATAAAATCCAAAGTTGCGGATAACATGTTACCTCGCCCCCCCGCAAAAAGTGGCAGAAAGTTTGTTAGTAGAATGACACGTAAAGTAAGGCCAATTTAATAGGCCACATTTGACATTTGTGCGAGTGCGATTTTTGAAAATCATACGAGCGACTTGGCAGTAGAAAATGTCAAAATGACTATGGAGATTATGCATCTTTCTACTGCCAAGTCGCTCGTATGACTTTCAAAAATCGCACTTCAGTTTCAGCTTCATAGTGAGGTGACCTGCTTAAAAAGTGAGTGATTCGATTCAGACTTCAATTTCTTCAATTCAGTTATTATGAAAAGGTACTTATAGGTACTGTAATATTATTTTAAAAATCATCAGTCGAATCCCTGGCCCATTATTATTTTATCCACTTAAGCGTCCCATGGGACTATAGTCCCGAAAATGACACTAGCCGTTTACGTCCATGGGACTATAGTCCCATAAAAACAGCGATATTTATTTTTCGTTCTAATTCTGAACGCTGCTATAAATAGTTCTGCTACTCGATGCTAGGTGGTGCTAATATCCTTACACTATCCATAGACAACTTTTGTTTTCTACAGGAAAGTACAAAAATATTTAAAAATAAAGTCAAAGTTCATTTTTGCGTAAAATTTTTTTTTGTTCAGTCATTTGGCAAGTTCAGTGATATATTTTGACTATAATTGAGCATATTTTTGAACAACAACTGTGCAAATAGGATGAATTGTTCATTGTTATCACGATATTGAGACTTGTACAAGAAAATAATGCGAAATATGTTATAGATTACCGATAAACAGGCTACGCTATTTCACAGTTTCGTATTTAGGACTCCAGTCAAAATTGACTAACTTTAAGCCTTATTTTCAAGGCTTTACACTTTATTTTAATTCTGTAGTTATCAAGCTTTCCGTCAGTATTTTTTATTTTGTTATAGCGGTAGTATTTTTTGAGATGTAACAGGTTTTGTCGTGAAGTTCGCTCCCCGTTGACGTACGCGTCGCGCGATCGGCGCTTGGGACGCTACGGACATAATCACTGCGCGGTGCCGGACGCTTGAGTGGTTATATCGTAAACAAATCGTTTAAGGATCAAAATAAGATACCTACTTACATACCTAATTTATCGAACATTTTTGTTTTTTAACCGATTGCTTCCAAAATCGATATATAGGGGTTCCTGAGATCTCTTAACACGAATCCGATGTCAGATTTGAGAAAAGTGGCCGCCCTCTTGAACTTTTTTGTTTTTCAACCGACTGCGTCCAAAATGGATATCTAGGGGTTTCTGCGATCTCTTAACATGAATCTGATTTCAGATTTGAGAAAATTGGCCACTATCTTGAAACTTTTTAGTTTCTGGGCCGATTATTACCAAAATCGATATCTGAGAGTCCGCGGTCCTTAAGATTTCTGAAGCAATCTGTCCAAGAACTGAATAGTTCAAGATGGTGGCCACTTTTCTCAAATTTGACATCGGATCCGTGTTCAGAGTCCACGCGGACCCTCAAGGCAGGCATTAGTTTATTTTATAAGGATTTATTAGTTTTTATCATTTTTATATAAAAAAAACATTGTGCTTGCAACACCTCCTACTAAACAACATTGAGGCTGAGATTCTCAGAGACGATTTTTTAAGTCATAGTTCGAACTAAGTAGGGTCAAACAAAATGTATGGATTTTGACATACGGGAGTCCGAACTAAGACTGAAAAAACGTCTCTGAATCTCAGCCTGACAGTCATGTTGGGGTTGCTGCTTTTTTATAATTTATTAATAATAAATGATTAAATAACTCGTTAAATAAAAATAAATGATACTATCTGAGTCGTTTTTATAAAACCTCATAATTTATGACACATTTGACTTCAGTCAAAACTTCTATACATTTTAAGGTATTTTTGCAAGTGAGAGCGGCCGCGGCGGTTGTCCTTTAAAATTTACTGAACCCGATATCATCCCACCGCACGGGCACACTCACCCTACATACTATCAAAACAAGATTATTAAAATGTATCCATAAGCATGTTAGCGCTTTCATTCATTGCTGAAATGATAACAAATCATTTTTGCCTCAAAACATAAAATGCGAATAACTTTAAATTGTAACTATCAAAATAATGAAATTAGTTTCAATCTAATTACTTTGTTATAAATCAGTTGGGGTGTATGAGGTTTTGCGCTAATTCATTAACACGTTGTATAACCACCTCATTAACACCTTTTCATAATAACTGAATACAATTCACATTTATGATTGAAGTCTGAATCGAATCAGTCTTCTTAAGCAGGGCACCTCACTATGAAGCTCAAACTGACAAATGTCAAATGTGGCCTATTAAATTGGCCCTACTTTAGTTACGCGTCCCGATATAATTAGTCTAAGCTGAAAATGTATGAGACTGATGTTTTCTTTTAGTTCCGACAGGTTTGCTCCCATAGTAAAAGTTTTTCAGTTTGATGAGTAGAGTCAAAGTATACAGGGTGTAAGGAAAAGTATGATTAACCTTTAAATCCCATACTCTACCCATCAAACTGAACAACTTTTACTATGGGAGCAAATAGATCGGAGCCAAAAAAATCTTGAACTTAGAACGTTAGGGGTTCACACGAGACTACTTTTCATGATTTTTAACATTCAAAATTAGAATCTAAAGTTATGGGGAATAAAATCTAAAGTTGCGGATTTCATGTTACCTCGCCCGACGCAAAAAGTGGCAGAAATGTTTGTTAGTAGAATGACACGCGTAACTAGTCCATAAGTAGTCAAAGTAATTTACCTACCTTACATTATTTTAGTCCACTTTCTGGCCCTTAAACATCAAAGTGTACAATTTTGTAAGCTTCAAAGACCTCTCAAAGCCATTTTCGGCATCGGATATATGCAATCAACCGAAAAGGGCAATCAAGTCAAAAAAAGCTTTTACGGAAAGTGAGATCAAAAAGTGTATTTTGCTTACGATCGAAAATATTAAGCTCTTTGCATTAAAATCCTTCGGGTTCTTTCTTTTAAGTAGGTAGGTACTTATACAACGTGTTAATGAATTAACGCAAAACTAGAAAGTAGTTTGTTTAGAATCGAGAGCAGAGTCGAAATATCATGGTTTCAACATAGATAATTTTTTTCAAAATATTAAATAATTTGTTTGAAAAATTTAAAATTTTCTGAACCTGATGTCAACCCACCGCACGGGCATACCCACCCTACTTACTACCAAAACAAGATTATAAAAATGTATCCATGAGTAAGTTAGCGCTTTCTTTCATTGCTGAAATGATAACAAATCATTTTTGCCTCAAAACTTAAAATGCGAATAACTTAAAATTTTAATTATCAAAATAATTAAATTATTGTTTCAATATAATTATTTTGTTATAAATCAGTTGGGGTGTATGAGGTTTTGCGCTATTTCATTAACACGTTGTATAATTATATTTTTAAATTGAAATTAAAATACTTTTAAGTTAAAGCTAGGGTACGGAAAACTGCCTTCACCTTCACCTTCCTGCCTCACTTACCTTTACCTGTGCCTACCGCTTGCCTGTACTACTGTACTTCTCACTTACCTATCTTTACCTGTACCTACCAGAACTCACACACTCTTATAAATAATTATACCTACTCTGCCGTTAAAATACTCTTCTAATACACAAATAACTACACCAGCATTCGCACACGCACACACACATAGACACACTCAATTTCTAACTCGCCTGCACTGATAATAACAATACCGCTCCATCTTAAACCTACTTCTACTAGTTTTGTGATGATTCTACTTACCAACCTAAATACCTACTTGTAATGTACTCCAATGGATCCGTAAACCTGCACGTTTTGTTATTTGTTTTGCCACGATTGTTAAACTTTTTAATTTAGAGTAATCTGTCAAGGGCGGATCCAGGGGGGGGGCCCAGGGGGCCATGGCCCCCCCCACGGACCTCTGCGGATTGCATTGAATTTCGAGGCTGAGTAATGACGGCACTTTACTAGGGCATAGATTGATTGAGCTCTGTCCATAACCAGTTAGTAGAGCGGAGAAAATTAGAGCTCGCTTCGCTCGCTCTATGTTTCTGTTTTAATTATTGTACCTGTGTAGGTACAATAATTAAAACAGAAACATAGAGCGAGCGATTAAAACAAGGCTGTGGTCAGAAATCTTTAGGATTATACAAATTATATAATCGCCCCGGGCGACAGGTTTAGGGGGCGGCAAAATCAAGATGGAAAAAAAAAAATTGCATCGACTTGAGAATTTTGCAAAAAAATCTCGTGCTCGCTTCGCTCGCTCCTGATTTCAGATATCTCATTATATTGCAGTGACGAAATCTCGAGCTTGTTTCGCTCGCTCTTGGTTTAAGATCGTATTGCAGTCATCCCATTATATTGCAGTGAAATCTCGAGCTCGCTTCGCTCGCTCTTAGTTTTAGATCTTATTGCAGTCATCTCATTATATTTCAGTGAAATATCGAGCTAGCTTCGCTCGCTCTTGGTTTTTTTGTTGTATTGAAATTACCTTTCGCAGAATTCGATCATATTGCGAATTTCTGACTCGACCTAATAATATTGCAGTAAAATCTCGAGCTCGCTTCGCTCGCTCTTGGTTTTAGATCTCATTGCAGTCATCTCATTATATTGCAGTGACGAAATCTGAGCTTGCTTCGCTCGCTCTCGGTTTAAGATCGTATTGCAGTCGTCTCATTATATTGCAGTGAAATCTCGAGCTCGCTTCGCTCGCTCTTGCTTTTAGATCTTATTGCAGTCATCTCATTATATTTCAGGGAAATATTGAGCTCGCTTCGCTCGCTCTTGGTTTTTTTGTTGATTTGATTGAATTACCTATCGCAGAATCCGATCATATTGCGAATTTCTGACACGACCTAATCATATTGCAGTAAAATCTCGAGCTCACTTCGCTCGCTCTTGGTTTTAGATCTCATTGCAGTCATCTCATTATATTGCAGTGACAAAATCTGAGCTTACTTCGCTCGCTCTCGGTTTAAGATCGTATTGCAGTCGTCTCATTATATTGCAGTGAAATCTCGAGCTCGCTTCGCTCGCTCTTGCTTTTTGATCTTATTGCAGTCATCTCATTATATTTCAGTGAAATATTGAGCTCGCTTCGCTCGCTCTTGGTTTTTTTGTTGTATTGAAATTACCTATCGCAGAATCCGATCATATTGCGAATTTCTGACTCGACCTAATCATATTGCAGTAAAATCTCGAGCTCGCTTCGCTCGCTCTATGTTAAACGTTTTATTGCAACCACTCAACCTGGACCTGGCCTCCCTAAGAAAAAAATATTGCTACACTCTTGTAGAGGCCCGGGCCCGGGCCCGGCGCCAATCTCATATTTTTGCCCCGCCTCGGAAAAATCGTAGATCCGGGGCTGATTGTTTTAGTTTTCTATGTATGTATACAAGACGTTTCGGGTCTGTGTCTCTAACTTAATTTTTTTATATCTTAATACGGCCTGAGTAGGCCGAGGGCCCCCCCCAAAATGAAATCCTGGATCCGCCCTTGTAATCTGTTATTGGCCTTATTCTAAGTTCACTATTTCTTTGTATAATTTGTTTTGTAACGCTGTTGATTACTTCAATAAACTTAAATAAAATAAAAAAAAATAGGAACAGAGTAGAAAATTTTCCAAATAAAAATGCTTTAATATTAAACAGGGTGCTTCAGACTATCAAATTAACCAACTTTCACTATGGAGCCAACATTGGTCTGAAACATGGAGTAAATGGTTCAGACCAATGTTGGCTCCACAGTGAACCCAGGGGGAGCGTGTATTTTCTCTATGGTCTTAAATTTGAAACGCGTAATTTTACCTGTATAAAATAATATACAACGTGTTAATGAATAAGCGCAAAACCTCATACACCCCAACTGATTTATAACAAAAGAATTAGATTGAAACAATAATTTCATTATTTTGATAGTTAAAATTTAAAGTTATTCGCTTTGTAAGTTTTGAGACAAACATGATTTGCTATCATTTTAGCAATGAATGAAAGCGCTAACGTGCTCATGGATACATTTTAAGAATCTTGTTTTGACAGTAATTAGGGTGAGTGTGCCCGTGCGGTGGGTTGACATCAGGTTCAGTACACTTGAAAAAAAATTACCTATAATGAAATAATGATATTTCGATTCTGCTCTAGATTCTAAACAAACTGCTTTCTAGTTTTGCGTTAATTCATTATAACGTTGTATACCTACGTAGGTATATTTGAAATAGTACCAGTTTTCTACCTCCTATTGTCAGGAAAGCCGCAATATTTGCTACCCGTATTTACCAATGACAGACGCACGCACCATAGTCTTTTGTTACCCACAATCAACCGTCGACGGCGCCTATCTACTTATATTTTAAGTACAGACTACCTACCCTATTGACTTCTAATGTAGGATAAAAAAAAGTTACTCGTGTTGAGCACATGAATAAAAATCCCTACCCTACTGAGAACAAGCTTCATAAAAGCGGTTGCCGTCTCGGTGCTCTCTGCACTCACTCATAGCTCGCTTTGGAGAACGTACTGCACACGTGCGCACACTCAGCCGGGGTACGCTGTGTGAGGGCACCGACAGCGATTCTCTGAAACAATATTTTTTCATGTAGCATGAGTTAGGAAGCCTCTTACAAATCCTCCCACACAGCACGCACACAAGCGTAAAGTTCACTTTAATTAGCACGCGGACGCGGGAGGTGAAGCGGGAGCATCTACAACGCGAAACTAGGCCTCCAAACCTGCGCGACTGTGATGCGGGACTTCATATCAAAAATTTCTAAAATCTACTAAAAAAAACGAAAACATTCAAAATCTACCAAAATCTAGGAAAAACTACCGAAAACAACCCGAATCTACCAAAAAGAACAGGGTACCGAACGCCCCCGCGCCCCGCTAGCTTGTATTATCTGTTTTTCTGGTATTAATTACACTCTCACCCCTGTGCACACCGCTAGATTGACCTGTCCAGGCCCTTGATAAACTGTGCCAATAGGTTACGTAGAGAATTATTTATATTAGAAGTCTATATAGTATTGAAGGGCCTGGTCTATAAGTCCATAATAAGACCAGTTCTCATGTATGGTAGTGAGACTTGGGCCACAACGAAAAGCCATGTCTGAACTGTACAAACAGCCGAAATTACAATGCTGAGGTGGATGTGCGGTGTCACGAGGCGCGATAGAATCCGCAATGAGTATGTGCGAGGTAGCCTGGGTGTACGTGACATTGCAGATAAGCTTCTAGGCTTAGGTGGTTTCGACACGTGAAACGAAAGCCACCCGAATGCGTAGGAAATATTGCACTGCAACTGTCGATTCCAGGACAGATACCAAGAGGACGTCCGAAGACTAGATGGATGAACACAGTTCGTAGTGATATGACCGAGTGCAATGTCTCCGAAGACGTCACAAAATATAGGGCAAGTTGGAGAAAACAGACACGGAAGGCTGACCCCACCACCATATGGGATTAAAAGCCGGAAAGAGAGAGAGAGAGAGAGAGAGAAGTCTACAGGATTATGTAGTCTGCGAATTCTGCGATGGAATGGGTAGGCATGTACATCAATCGTTTACCAAACAATTCCCTGACGAAATCCAATTTGATCTGTTGATTAATAGCGCGTTGCTTCGAAATAAAGAAACAGCAAATATGATTAATGCTTTACTGAGAGTGTTCATTGTTGAGGTGCCTGTGATTCACAATGCTACTTGATGACTCAATAGGCGTCGGTTGTTATAAAGGACTTTTTATCGTAAGCGAAAAATTCTTCGTCATTGTTTTAACTGCAAAAAGTGACAGCCTAAAACGGTGAATATTGACTATCAAACTGATCAACATTCACTATGGAGCTACCCTCAGGAAACGAGAAAAAAATCAGCTGCTCCATACAAAATGTATTTTGAAACAGGTGGTTTTTTTAAACAGGTGGTTTTTTTCACGTTTCCTGAGGATGGATCCATAGTGAAAGTTGTTCAATTTGATGGTCTGAATTCACCGTTTCAGTAAGTAGGTATTTGCCAGGCTGTCACTTACACCCTGTATACCTAGGTACACATTTCATTTCCTGAAAGTAATGTTTAAAAAAATCGTAAGAAAAAAATGTATGTTCACTAAATTATTATTCCCCAAGGGCATTTAAGTATACACCCGTATACGGGGATACTTAAGACTATTATTAAATTGAACAATTTTAATTATGCAGCCGATATTGAAATCGCGGAAAAAATAATTATGGGTGTTCCTTAGGTTGTTCCCACGGACGGAATCTCGTCTAATCAAAAGTGAAGCACCCATATGAGTGTGCGTGCGGTCGTCCTGTCGCGCGGTACATAATGGCGGCGGGTTGTCGGACCTGCGCCTAGAACTGGTGCGTCTGTGTGAGTGTAGGTTCCTTGTAGAACAAACGAAGTTGTAGGACCTTGCATGCTTCACCTTCATTTCATTTATTCAGCCTTAAATTGCATGTATGTACAGAGGTGTGGTGTTACATTATTTAATTGGGTTCCAATACAATTTTACCCTGAGGTGTAGCTTAAGAATAACTTATAAAATAACAATATTAAATTTTCCTCTTTTTTTCAGGTCCGTGGGTTGTTCCATAGAAAGTGTCAATAGCTAGGTAGGCGCTCTACCCAAAATGTATGGAAAAACAGATGTTTTTTGTCGCGATTTCCATTTTGGTCCCATGGTTAAAGTTGTTTAGTGTCATGGTCTAATTTGACTTTACACCCTGTAAATCTATTAGCATATGCAATATAATACGACTATGCTATAAGAAAAGTATCATACTCTACCCATCAAACTGAACAACTTTTACTATGGGAGCAAACCTGTCAGTGCAAAAAAAATCTGCTGTTCCATACTAAACGCAATGAACCGCTGATGTTTTTGTTCTGACAGTTTTGCTCAGGTTGATGGGTAGAGTAGGTATGTGGTTTACAGGTTAATGATACTTTTCCATACACCCTGTACCTATACTCTGCTGGCGAGGTGCTAAAAGTACAAAGAATGTTCTTAGTTCGTTGACTTCATGTTGTAACAAAGTTTCTGCCCAGCCCAAAAGGGAATACTAAGTTTATGTTCGTCAAACAAAGTTGAGGCAATATGTTAAAGCCAGACCAAATCTTTCTCGACAATATCTACGAGAATAATAAATGTTACTAGAGCACAGAAGCGAAACTCTGTGTGGAGGGGAAGTATAAAAGTAGGTAACAAACACCTATGGTAACACGCTCCTATTTTTTAGGGTTCCGTACCCAAACGGTAAAAACGGGACCCTATTACTAAGCCTACGTTGTCCGTCAGTCCGTCCGTCCGCCCGTCTGTCCGTCTGTACGTCCGTCCGTCTGTCCGACCTATTTAGGGCTGTAACTTTTGATCCGAAAGAACTAGATAGTTGAAATTTTCACAGAATGTGCGTTGTTACGGCGAATTTGCTAAAAAATAATGAAAATGTCAAAAAGTTAAAAATTAAGGGGTGTTCTCAAACAAGAAACTATATTTCATATTTCATATTTATTTATTTGCAAGTCACAAGTTATTTGGATGTTATATAATTTTTAAAAAAAAATTTTAAAAAAGTAGGTACAGGTGACGCCCTGTAAGGGCACAGCAAAACGTAAAGGGCTACTAGTTGTCATCATATTAATAATTACATAATTAAATTAGTCAATAACAAATCATAGTATCAGTTAATTCAAATCACAATGTCAACGTTATATAATGTTAATATATTAAAAAGATAGTGAAAAAATTAAAATTAATAAGTAACATCGTAAGTCAAAATTAATTGCCAGTCGTAGAGTCATCGAAGCATCTAGGTATCTAGTTTATCGTCAAAGAATTCTAAAATATTATAGTAGGATTTATGCAAAAGAAAATTTTTAAGGTGATTATTAAATATGTTGAGTTTTTCAATGTTTAGTTGTGTCCGTATAGTTAGCAGCCTCACCAGCTCATTCGAAGGTTTTGACTAAGCCACGATTTAGTGCCCAATTAGTGCAATTTGGTGCCCAAAGCACAGATTTGGTGCTCATGTAGTTTAAAAGATATTTGGGTACCTTACTGAGGCTGCTAGATAGACGTCAAGCTAGCAGTCGCATTTTGAAATACTGTTTGTATCGATGTGATTTATATGTCACGATTTAGTGCTCATTTAGTGATTCCTATATCCAAAATTTCATTAATATTGATCCAATACAAGCCGAGATATGATAGTACATTGTTGAGGCTGCTAACTAGACGTTTCTTCCAACGATGATTCCAATGAAACAGATGCATATTTGAAACAGATAAATACATAGCGATTTAGTGCTCGATTTGGTGACTCTTATGGTATTATGAAAAGTAGAATTTTCTTTCCTATTTCCCAAAAAAATTACGTAAACTTCTACATACAACGATTTTCGGTACAACCGTGCACAAAAATAATCATTTCTCGGAACTACTGTCATGAGCTAGCGCTTGCGCTCGCGCAAGTAGTTCATAGTTATACCGAGAGATGGCGGGACTGGCGGATTGTTTACGTGAGTTACGGAGATGCGAAAACGTGTATACCTATTTATTACATAGAATGAAGAACTAATTGCTTGATACAAATTAGTGCATTATAAGTTATAACTTCTTATCCTCGTCTACAGTAAATTGTATTATTTATACTATAAATTAACTAACTGCCTCCGTGGTCTAATGGTTAAGAATATTGGGCTTTCGACACGGAGGTCGTGGGTTCGATTACCACAGGGGACACCTAGTGATATGTCACTTTGTGCGTTTTTCCCCAGTTGATTAGGACATTGCAGGCTGAGTCACCTGATTGTCTGAAAATAAAAATGATTCCGTGCTTCAGATGGCGCGTTAAGCCGTTCGTCCCTGCTACTATCTCTGGTGGTAGTAGTAATTACATAAAAACCACGTCAGGCGGTCTGAAAAAACTTTGACATCGGGCAAAAATCCTCATTACTCGACACAAGCTTGAGACAAATGATTTGGGGCTAGTCAATTAATACAGTAATAGTCAAATAGTAGAGAAGAATAATAGACTCCTGGAGTGCAATTTTTGAATCTCATTCGCTGAGTTCAACAGTTGAAAATGTCAAAATTACTATGGAGATAAGCATCTTTCTACTGCTGATTTGACTTTCAAAAATCGCACTCCTGAAGTATGATTTTTGAAAGTCAAATCAGCAATAGAAAGATGCATATCTCCACAGTAATTTTGACATTTTCAACTGCTAAACTGAGATGAGATTCAAAAATCGCACTCCTGGACTAAAATTGAGTCAATACATACATTAGAGAGTGAGTATTGTCACAGTTATAAAAATTTAATGTCATTTAACTTTTTTGCTTGGCAGTACTAACCATAAAATTAAAAACAATTTTAAACCCTATCACAGTTGAATAAAGTCTAAATTTGATCAACGGTTTCGTCAGACCTAAATTACGATTAGTATGTAGAAGTTTACGTAATTTTTTTGGGAAATAGGAAAGAAAATTCTACTTTTCATAAATATCATAAGAGTCACCAAATCGAGCACTAAATCGCTATGTATTTATCTGTTTCAAATGTGCATCCGTTTCATTGGAATCATCGTTGGAAGAAACGTCTAGTTAGCAGCCTCAATAATGTACTATGATATCTCGGCTTGTATTTGATCAATATTAATGAAATTTTGGATATAGGAATCACTAAATGAGCACTAAATCGTGACATATAAATCACATCGATACAAACAGTATTTCAAAATGCGACTGCTAGCTTGACGTCTATCTAGCAGCCTCAGTAAGGTACCCAAATATCTTTTAAACTACATGAGCACCAAATCTGTGCTTTGGGCACCAAATTGCACTAATTGGGCACTAAATCGTGGCTTAGTCAAAACCTTCGAATGAGCTGGTGAGGCTGCTAACTATACGGACACGTTTAGTTTTAGAATTTGGAATGTGGTTATATATTTTAATTACCATGTGGTGGGGGCTAGAAGAAACAAGGTACATTTTTGTGGAAGGTCTAAATAATTTATTTAAATTTCGATTATTTCTTCTGTTATTGATCATTGGGGAGTACAAATTCATATTTTTCCTGACAAATTTACATGACTCCAAAATATAAACGGACGTGAGTGTCAATATCTGGTGCTTCACAAAGTAAGGTCTACAAGACACCATTTGGTCGATATTTGTTATAATTCTGATGCATTTTTTTTGAAGGACGAAAACATCTCCTACTTCACAACAATTTCCCCACAGAACTATTCCGTACGAGAGCCTTGAATGGACATTAGCGTGGTAGGCTGCGAGAGTAGTCTTTAAATCTGTAACCCGCTTCAGCTGATAGAGAGCATAAATAAAGGAAGACAATTTATTTCTTAGTTTTAGGATGTATGGTTTCCAAGTCATATTTGTATCTAAGTCGATTCCTAGTAAAGTAGCGTCATTTGTCACCTCAAGTGCTGAATTATCGTAGTTGTAAGATATCTGAAGTGGCGGTTTTTGTGAGGGTTTGAATTGGATGATCTTAGTTTTTTTTAGATTGAGTTCCAGGTTATGCATGACTAGCCAATCTGAAATTTTATATGATATATATGATCTATCAGATCTTAAATGCTCTATTTTTCCTGTATCAAAATTTGTGTTTTGGATTTCCACACATTGGAAGCGTTTTTGCAGGTATGATTTAAACCATGCGTGGGCTGTTCCTCTTATTCCCGAGTTATAGAGGCTGTCCAGTAAAGTCTCGTGACAGACTCTATCGTATGCTTATACTAGTTTTTATCAACGTTTTTTCTTCTCGCTCTATGGTAAAAACGGTAATACATACAAGCGTCAAACTCTGTGTGATTATAGAGCAAACTCTACAGTATAACAACAAATAATAAAAACCAGCCAAGTGTGAATTGGTCTCGCGATAAAGGTCCCGGAGTAAAAACATTTTTTTTCTTTAGTATGTTGTACCTAGTGGTGTGGTACGGAACCCTCGGTCTCGGTGCGCGAGTAGCCCGACTCGCACTTGACCGATTTTCATTTAATTACCATAAACATAATTCAGATTCAGCTAATGAACCTAAACGACTTTCCCTAAGGAACATAGGTCGATAAACGAAACTTTTTTTGACCTCCCATAGAAAATCAATCGGCTGATCCGCACTTCTGTATGTGCTTCTGTATGGGAGATCCATTTTATTTTTGTATTTTTTATTCGACCCGCATGTTTCTGAGAATGTTATTTATGTTTCATTATTTCTGAATACACTCCTGTCTGCATACATTTTTATTTTTATGCTAATTTAAAAAATTTGTGGTGTATAATTGCGCTCACGCCCTGTTATCCACAAGGGGGTAGGTAGGGTTTCTTTACTACCTACGCATTTGTCGTTTCGGAAAAATCATAATTTAAAGGATAAATGTTGTATTCCAATAAAAAACTCAAAAGTTTTTCTAGAACAAAACAACATATAAATAACAATACTTAAATATCTCTACAACCTACATTATTTTTTAGGTTGTACCTACCTACCTACCAAAAATGGTATGGAAGTCATTGTAATTATTGTAGTTCAAGTTTTTTTTATTTGTCAAGATTTATAAATCACAATAAAAATAAAGACAAAACCTCAAAACCCGTTACACCAAAATCATTAAAAATTATAATGGTCAAGCTTCAAGGTTATCTGGAAGAAATCGCTTTTAGTAAAAAGACCACCCTTTTTAACCGACTTCAAAAAAGGAGGAGGTTTCTCAGTTCGACCGTATATATATATTTTTTTTATGTGTGATCGCGGATAACTTCGTCGTTTATGAACCGATTTCGATGATTCTTTTTTTGTTGGAAAGGAGATATCCCAAGAGAGGTCCCATGATAAGGAAACCAGGATCTGATAATGGGTCCCAGAGATATCGAGGGGAACCTTCGAAAATCGTAGTGCCGACTAGTGCGTTTGTTAATTAAGTTAAAGCACTACTATTAAATCGAACTAATGAATTTACCACTGAAAATTGTAAAATAAACAAAATTTTAACAAAAAAATTAAAACCGCCTTCAAAAAACTAAAAAGTTAAAAAATAATATTGCAGCCGATGACTTTTTCGTTCGCATCATAATTAATTAACCGACTTCAAAAAAGGAGGAGGTTTCTCAATTCGACCGTATATACAACGTGTTAATAAATTAGCGCAAAACCTCATACACCCCAACTGATTTATCACAAAATAATTAGATTCCAATAATAATTTCATTATTTGGATAGTTAAAATTTAAAGTTATTCGCATTTTAAGTTTTGAGGCAAAAATGATTTGTTATCATTTCAGCACTAAAACAAAGCGCTAACGTACTCATGGATACATTTTTATAATCTTGTTTTGGTAGTAACTAGGGTGAGTGTGCCCGTGAGGTGGGTTGACATCGGGTTCAGAAAATTTTAAATTTAAAATCAGAAATTTTTTAAAAATTATTTAATATTTTGAAAAAAATTACCTATGTTGAAACCATGATAATTCGATTCTGCTCTCGATTCTAAACAAACTACTTTCTAGTTTTGCGTTAATTCATTAACACGTTGTATATATATTTTTTTATGTGTGTTCGCGGATATCTTCGTCGTTTATGAACAGATTTTGATGATTCTTTTTGGTTGGAAAGGAGATATCCTGAGGGTGGTCCCATGATAAGGAAACCAGGATCTGATGATGGATCCCAGAGAAATCGAGGGGAACCTTTGAAAATCGTAGTGCCGACTAGTGCGTTTGCTAATTTAAAGCACTACTTTTAAATCGAACTAATGAATTCACCACTGAAAATTGTGAAATAAATAAAATTTTAACAAAAAATTAAAACCGCCTTCAAAAAAACTAAAAAGTTAAAAAATAATATTGCAGCCGATGACTTTTTCGTTCGCATCATAAGAACATTAATTTGAGATAAAACAAATTAATGTTCTTAATTTTTTGTAAAAAAAATTTCTCATTCTTATTATAAATTGTATTCGTCTATTCTTTGTGTCGAATAAATAATATTTATGTCAAGGTTGTTACTTAAAGCTGCGGTCGACACAATAAATAAGAGTTACTTGTCAACACCATGTATCAGGTTTTAACTCCAAAGTAACTTTGTATCACGTTCTAAACCACTTTATATAAAACTTTGTGAAACACGACTCCCATCGTAAAGTTCCGAAGCACGTAGTGATTTTATGTTTCAAGTTTTGACTTAAAATTTTAAGTTGCGGGAAAAGACTAAATAAAGTTTTGTAAGATTTTCTGGTTAGCTGACTTAGAATAATGCATCCCGGTGGAATAATATAAAACTTCTTTTTGAAATATAAATCTAGGTAGTAGTGTATAATCTCACTGTATAATCTCTTCTTATCGTGTGGGCAGAGCCCTGGTGTCAGAGTTTTTTCAGACCGCATTACGGCCTCTGACGTGGATTTTATGTAACGACTACTACCACCAGAGATAGTAGCCGGGACCAACGGCTTAACGTGCCATCCGAAGCACAGAATCATCTTTCTTTTCAGACAAGTATCAGGAATCAGGTGATTCACCCTGCAATGTTAGGACATTGGTGGTAGGTGGTTAAGACCACATGGGGGAAAACGCACAAAGTGAATATCACTAGGTGTCCTCCGTGGAAATCGAACCCACGACCTCCGTGACAAGAGCCCAATGCAGTTACCCTGACATGACCATGATCAGAATCATGATGCACTACGAGTATGGCAAACTAGTCCTGTATGGTACCTACCTATTAAGGGGTTATAGGTCCAGACGAATATTTTCTATGAGAAACGTGATTGCCCAGCCCTTCGAAGAGGGCGTGCGTGTGCCGTATTTTCGATTAAACAGAACTAACAAAAAAAAGTACTTTTTACATAATTTTTTTATGATTTCACTAGATAAACTAATGGTGAATATGTGAGTATAAATACCAAAAATAGGAAACTATATTGTAAGTTATTCGAAAACAAGAAAAATGTTTAAAAATACATGAAAATACGTCATATTTGTGACGATTTTCTATCGTGTGAAGTAATTCCAATCGTGCATTCAATTTATGATTTCACTAGATAAACTATATAAAGAATACTAAGGTATGACTTTCGGTAAATTGTATAAATCTATTATAGTCGAAACATGAAAAATAAAACATGCCTATTTCGTCCTACTACACTGAAAGAATGATCAACCAAACTAATGTAAAATATAATCAAACTTTAGTGACTTCCAAACTGTTTTGTAGCATATAAACAAACTTTCGGTGTTGTTATTTATAATAACAACACGTTTTGCTATTTATAACCAAATGTTTGATTATGTGCTACAAAACAGTTTGGAAATCACTAAAGTTTGGTTATATTTACCTAACACTTGTAAGGTTGATAATTTTTTCAGTGTATTGCGCCTTAAAGGCAGGTTCTTTCAAATCGACCTGTTTTTGGTTGAGTCAAGGCATGGAATAATCGTTGTTTTAATCCATAAAAAATATATTTTGTTGTTCATGAACTCTCTCTCTCTCTCTTCCTGGCTTTTAATCCCATATGGTGGTGGGGTCAGCCTTCCGTGTCTTTTCTCTCCACCTTGCCCTATTTCTGACGTCGTCTTCGGAGACATTGCACTCGGTCATATCACAACGAACTGTGTTCATCCATCTAGTTTTCGGACAAAAATTGGGTGGCCTATTCTAAACTAGAACCACACCCCATCATACCTGTTAAATATTAAACTTGAGAAAAACCGTTAACAATTTCATAGAGATTAATCTCTAAGCGGCACTGGTTCTCGGAACAAGAAGTACCTATTATACCTAAGTGTAGACCTAAGTAGTAAGTACTTCATTTTCAATCCAATAATACACCAAAGTTCGCAACCTTTGAACTTAGATTAATAGATGGCGGTATCGTCGGCTGAACCGTTGTCTGTAATTTATAGTTTCGGAGCATAATACCCGATAAATTGTAAGTAGGTTATACGTATTGGTTTTTTTTTTCTTGCGTATTACAACATCCCACTACAAGTTTTCTACACCTACTTATATTTTATTATTCCTAAATTAGGCAATTAACCTACGACACGGAAATAGACTTGCATTACCATTTACTAAACTGCACCTATTTAGATCAGGCACACATCACTAACATGGCAATAACAATATACAACAAACTACCTACACATATGCAACAAATTGATAAAGATCAATTTTTTTAAAATAAATTAAAAGAGATGTTAATATCCAAATGTTTTTAATAGTATAAATGAGTTTAATGATTGCTATGCAAGAAAAGAAATGTAAATAGAGACTATCTCATAACTATTTAATTTTTTTTCACTATTTTAATTTAATTTGTGTCCATTTAGCAATTCGTATTTAAGTAATATTTCAGTGCTCTAACAGAGCTCATATCATGAACATGTTTTAAATGTAAGACCTTTTGTAACATATTATGATATGAAGCAATAAAATAGATGACTATGACTATGGCTATTAAACAATGCGCAACGTTCCAGTTGAATGAAACATGAGTAGGTTTGTCTTTCGAGTATGATTTGACTTAATAAAAAAATATTTTCAATAAAAGTGCAAGCATCATATTTCAATATCCACGCTCATTTTAACGCATATTCATCAATTTTATGAAAGGCGCACGACTGACGCACCCTGTGTCTGTGCTACTGACATTAATCAGATTATCTGCTCAAATCCCCGCCATTCGATGCTTATCTGTTTTCGCATATTACTCGCACAATATAGCTCTTTTTAAATTGATTTAAAATGTGGAAAACAGTTAAAGTCCATGTAGTAAAAACCACACACAAGAAGCGAGGTAAGCAACGGTGATAGAGTGAGAGAGTGCTATACCATAGAGTAAATAAATTACCTATACACAACAGAGGGTCAATAGGTCAATGCCCATACTAAGAAGGTTGCCACCTTCTTATATGAAAACTCGCGCAAGTACCGGCGCCGGTGGTGAGTAACCGGTACTACAGCAATGGTCAATTACATAAAAATAAGTGTTAAGCACATTTGTGAGAGGTAGAGTGGTAGAGAGAGCTAGAGAGGTATGTCAGGATCGTAGCAGGTGGCGTTCCGTTGTCTCTGCCTCTGGGAGACAGGCGTGAGAATATGTTTGTATGTGTAGGTATGTAAACACATTTGTTATTAAAATTTTTAAGAAAATTAATCTATATAATTTATTTCCGTGGAACAAAACTCAAATAATAGTGATCTAATAACGTTTAATTGAGATTTATCTCTCGTTCAGGCCAGTAGCGAAATAAGATAAGATAATTATTCGTTATTTGCACACCAAGAATAAACAAATACAATTTGTAACAAGAATGAGAAGGGTACAAAGGGCGGTCTTATCACTAAAAGCGATTTCTTCCAGACAACCATTCGACATCTGTTTGCGCCAAGACTATACTAAATCTAAAATGTATGGAACTGTCCAGACATGGCTATACCATTGCCTACCCGTCTTCTAGGAGGGGGAGAGGAAAAAATTGGTGGGGGGCAGGGAGTACTACAGGGTTTTAGTTTTAGGGTAGACAGTTGCAATACTTTAATAAGTGATTGTAGGTAACTGAACAAGTTTCCCAAAGGAACATAAGGGAATTTGCCAAAAACATTTCACAAATAGGTGCGAACCAACCCGTGCGAATTAACTTGGCATCTGGCTCGCACGTGGCTCGGAATAAAAAACTCGGAAAACTCGGAAAGAATAACTCGAAAATGCTAAAATGAAGGAACACGTGCAACGGTAACTGAAATGCTATGCTACGGCCTCGCACGGCGACGGCGGGGTCCCGCGGGGGGTAGCAGGAGAGGTGTCGAATTCTGAGCCACGTGCGAGCCAAGTGCCAAGTTAATTCGCCCGGGTTGTACGTTCAATCAGCTCATTGTGCATTGAGTATAATTGGGTAAGTAGGTTTATAGAAAAACCACGGCAAAATTCTTTTTGCCAATATCAGATCTTATAGGTTTTTAGAGGAAAGTTGTTAATATCATGAGTAGTAATGCAACTGTTTACCCTAACACACTGTCATATACAAGAAAAAGTATCATTAATTAAACCACATAAGTGTATGGTTTAATTAATGATTCTTTTTCTTAGAGTAAATACTCTACCGATCAAACTGAACAACATTTACTTTTGGAGCAAACCTGTCAGAGCAAAAAAATATGCTTATTCATACTAAACTGCAATACAGCTACTCGACTGAAAATGTATGAGACTGATGTTTTCTTTTAGTTTCGACAGGTTTGCTCCCATAGTAAAAGTTTTTCAGTTTGATGAGTAGAGTCAACGTATACAGGGTGTAAGGAAAAGTATGATTAACCTTTAAATCCCATACACTACCCATCAAACTGAACAACTTTTACTATGGGAGCAAATAGATCGGAGCCAAAAAAATCTTGAACTTAGAACGTTAGGGGTTCACACGAGACTACTTTTCATGATTTTTAACATTCAAAATTAGAATCTAAAGTTATGGGGAATAAAATCTAAAGTTGCGGATTTCATGTTACCTCGCCCGACGCAAAAAGTGGCAGAAATGTTTGTTAGTAGAATGACACGCGTAACTAGTCCATAAGTAGTCAAAGTAATTTACCTACCTTACATTATTTTAGTCCACTTTCTGGCCCTTAAACATCAAAGTGTACAATTTTGTAAGCTTCAAAGACCTCTCAAAGCTATTTTCGGCGTCGGATATATGCAATCAACCGAAAAGGGCAATCAAGTCAAAAAAAAGCTTTTATGTGAAGTAAGATCAAAAAGTGTATTTTGCTTACGATCGAAAATATTAAGCTCTTTGCATTAAAATCCTTCGGGTTCTTTCTTTTAAGTAGGTAGGTACTTATACAACGTGTTAATGAATTAACGCAAAACTAGAAAGTAGTTTGTTTAGAATCGAGAGCAGAGTCGAAATATCATGGTTTCAACATAGATAATTTTTTTCAAAATATTAAATAATTTGTTTGAAAAATTTAAAATTTTCTGAACCTGATGTCAACCCACCGCACGGGCATACCCACCCTACTTACTACCAAAACAAGATTATAAAAATGTATCCATGAGTAAGTTAGCGCTTTCTTTCATTGCTGAAATGATAACAAATCATTTTTGCCTCAAAACTTAAAATGCGAATAACTTAAAATTTTAATTATCAAAATAATTAAATTATTGTTTCAATATAATTATTTTGTTATAAATCAGTTGGGGTGTATGAGGTTTTGCGCTATTTCATTAACACGTTGTATAATTATATTTTTAAATTGAAATTAAAATACTTTTAAGTTAAAGCTAGGGTACGGAAAACTGCCTTCACCTTCACCTTCCTGCCTCACTTACCTTTACCTGTGCCTACCGCTTGCCTGTACTACTGTACTTCTCACTTACCTATCTTTACCTGTACCTACCAGAACTCACACACTCTTATAAATAATTATACCTACTCTGCCGTTAAAATACTCTTCTAATACACAAATAACTACACCAGCATTCGCACACGCACACACACATAGACACACTCAATTTCTAACTCGCCTGCACTGATAATAACAATACCGCTCCATCTTAAACCTACTTCTACTAGTTTTGTGATGATTCTACTTACCAACCTAAATACCTACTTGTAATGTACTCCAATGGATCCGTAAACCTGCACGTTTTGTTATTTGTTTTGCCACGATTGTTAAACTTTTTAATTTAGAGTAATCTGTTATTGGCCTTATTCTAAGTTCACTATTTCTTTGTATAATTTGTTTTGTAACGCTGTTGATTACTTCAATAAACTTAAATAAAATAAAAAAAAATAGGAACAGAGTAGAAAATTTTCCAAATAAAAATGCTTTAATATTAAACAGGGTGCTTCAGACTATCAAATTAACCAACTTTCACTATGGAGCCAACATTGGTCTGAAACATGGAGTAAATGGTTCAGACCAATGTTGGCTCCACAGTGAACCCAGGGGGAGCGTGTATTTTCTCTATGGTCTTAAATTTGAAACGCGTAATTTTACCTGTATAAAATAATATACAACGTGTTAATGAATAAGCGCAAAACCTCATACACCCCAACTGATTTATAACAAAAGAATTAGATTGAAACAATAATTTCATTATTTTGATAGTTAAAATTTAAAGTTATTCGCTTTGTAAGTTTTGAGACAAACATGATTTGCTATCATTTTAGCAATGAATGAAAGCGCTAACGTGCTCATGGATACATTTTAAGAATCTTGTTTTGACAGTAATTAGGGTGAGTGTGCCCGTGCGGTGGGTTGACATCAGGTTCAGTACACTTGAAAAAAAATTACCTATAATGAAATAATGATATTTCGATTCTGCTCTAGATTCTAAACAAACTGCTTTCTAGTTTTGCGTTAATTCATTATAACGTTGTATACCTACGTAGGTATATTTGAAATAGTACCAGTTTTCTACCTCCTATTGTCAGGAAAGCCGCAATATTTGCTACCCGTATTTACCAATGACAGACGCACGCACCATAGTCTTTTGTTACCCACAATCAACCGTCGACGGCGCCTATCTACTTATATTTTAAGTACAGACTACCTACCCTATTGACTTCTAATGTAGGATAAAAAAAAGTTACTCGTGTTGAGCACATGAATAAAAATCCCTACCCTACTGAGAACAAGCTTCATAAAAGCGGTTGCCGTCTCGGTGCTCTCTGCACTCACTCATAGCTCGCTTTGGAGAACGTACTGCACACGTGCGCACACTCAGCCGGGGTACGCTGTGTGAGGGCACCGACAGCGATTCTCTGAAACAATATTTTTTCATGTAGCATGAGTTAGGAAGCCTCTTACAAATCCTCCCACACAGCACGCACACAAGCGTAAAGTTCACTTTAATTAGCACGCGGACGCGGGAGGTGAAGCGGGAGCATCTACAACGCGAAACTAGGCCTCCAAACCTGCGCGACTGTGATGCGGGACTTCATATCAAAAATTTCTAAAATCTACTAAAAAAAACGAAAACAATCAAAATCTACCAAAATCTAGGAAAAACTACCGAAAACAACCCGAATCTACCAAAAAGAACAGGGTACCGAACGCCCCCGCGCCCCGCTAGCTTGTATTATCTGTTTTTCTGGTATTAATTACACTCTCACCCCTGTGCACACCGCTAGATTGACCTGTCCAGGCCCTTGATAAACTGTGCCAATAGGTTACGTAGAGAATTATTTATATTAGAAGTCTATATAGTATTGAAGGGCCTGGTCTATAAGTCCATAATAAGACCAGTTCTCATGTATGGTAGTGAGACTTGGGCCACAACGAAAAGCCATGTCTGAATTGTACAAACAGCCGAAATTACAATGCTGAGGTGGATGTGCGGTGTCACGAGGCGCGATAGAATCCGCAATGAGTATGTGCGAGGTAGCCTGGGTGTACGTGACATTGCAGATAAGCTTCTAGGCTTAGGTGGTTTCGACACGTGAAACGAAAGCCACCCGAATGCGTAGGAAATATTGCACTGCAACTGTCGATTCCAGGACAGATACCAAGAGGACGTCCGAAGACTAGATGGATGAACACAGTTCGTAGTGATATGACCGAGTGCAATGTCTCCGAAGACGTCACAAAATATAGGGCAAGTTGGAGAAAACAGACACGGAAGGCTGACCCCACCACCATATGGGATTAAAAGCCGGAAAGAGAGAGAGAGAGAGAGAGAGAAGTCTACAGGATTATGTAGTCTGCGAATTCTGCGATGGAATGGGTAGGCATGTACATCAATCGTTTACCAAACAATTCCCTGACGAAATCCAATTTGATCTGTTGATTAATAGCGCGTTGCTTCGAAATAAAGAAACAGCAAATATGATTAATGCTTTACTGAGAGTGTTCATTGTTGAGGTGCCTGTGATTCACAATGCTACTTGATGACTCAATAGGCGTCGGTTGTTATAAAGGACTTTTTATCGTAAGCGAAAAATTCTTCGTCATTGTTTTAACTGCAAAAAGTGACAGCCTAAAACGGTGAATATTGACTATCAAACTGATCAACATTCACTATGGAGCTACCCTCAGGAAACGAGAAAAAAATCAGCTGCTCCATACAAAATGTATTTTGAAACAGGTGGTTTTTTTAAACAGGTGGTTTTTTTCACGTTTCCTGAGGATGGATCCATAGTGAAAGTTGTTCAATTTGATGGTCTGAATTCACCGTTTCAGTAAGTAGGTATTTGCCAGGCTGTCACTTACACCCTGTATACCTAGGTACACATTTCATTTCCTGAAAGTAATGTTTAAAAAAATCGTAAGAAAAAAATGTATGTTCACTAAATTATTATTCCCCAAGGGCATTTAAGTATACACCCGTATACGGGGATACTTAAGACTATTATTAAATTGAACAATTTTAATTATGCAGCCGATATTGAAATCGCGGAAAAAATAATTATGGGTGTTCCTTAGGTTGTTCCCACGGACGGAATCTCGTCTAATCAAAAGTGAAGCACCCATATGAGTGTGCGTGCGGTCGTCCTGTCGCGCGGTACATAATGGCGGCGGGTTGTCGGACCTGCGCCTAGAACTGGTGCGTCTGTGTGAGTGTAGGTTCCTTGTAGAACAAACGAAGTTGTAGGACCTTGCATGCTTCACCTTCATTTCATTTATTCAGCCTTAAATTGCATGTATGTACAGAGGTGCGGTGTTACATTATTTAATTGGGTTCCAATACAATTTTACCCTGAGGTGTAGCTTAAGAATAACTTATAAAATAACAATATTAAATTTTCCTCTTTTTTTCAGGTCCGTGGGTTGTTCCATAGAAAGTGTCAATAGCTAGGTAGGCGCTCTACCCAAAATGTATGGAAAAACAGATGTTTTTTGTCGCGATTTCCATTTTGGTCCCATGGTTAAAGTTGTTTAGTGTCATGGTCTAATTTGACTTTACACCCTGTAAATCTATTAGCATATGCAATATAATACGACTATGCTATAAGAAAAGTATCATACTCTACCCATCAAACTGAACAACTTTTACTATGGGAGCAAACCTGTCAGTGCAAAAAAAATCTGCTGTTCCATACTAAACGCAATGAACCGCTGATGTTTTTGTTCTGACAGTTTTGCTCAGGTTGATGGGTAGAGTAGGTATGTGGTTTACAGGTTAATGATACTTTTCCATACACCCTGTACCTATACTCTGCTGGCGAGGTGCTAAAAGTACAAAGAATGTTCTTAGTTCATTGACTTCATGTTGTAACAAAGTTTCTGCCCAGCCCAAAAGGGAATACTAAGTTTATGTTCGTCAAACAAAGTTGAGGCAATATATTAAAGCCAGACCAAATCTTTCTCGACAATATCTGCGAGAAATGGCGAGAATAATAAATGTTACTAGAGCACAGAAGCGAAACTCTGTGTGGAGGGGAAGTATAAAAGTAGGTAACAAACACCTAGTAGGGTAACACGCTCCTATTTTTTAGGGTTCCGTACTCAAACGGTAAAAACGGGACCCTATTACTAAGCCTACGTTGTCCGTCCGTCCGTCCGTCCGTCTGTCCGTCTGTCCGTCCGTTCGTCCGTCTGTCCGACGTATTTAGGGCTGTAACTTTTGAACCGAAAGAGCTAGATAGTTGAAATTTTCACAGAATGTGCGTTGTTACAGCGGATTTGCTAAAAAATAATAAAGATGTCAAAAAGTATAAAATTAAGGGGGGTTCTCAACAAGAAACTAGTTTCTATCAACGTTTTTTCTTCTCACTGTATGGTAAAAACGGTAATACATACAAGCGACAAACTTTGTGCGATTATAGAGCAAACTCTACAGTATATCAACAAATAATGAAAACCGGCCAAGTGTGAGTCGGTCTCGCGATAAAGGTCCAGGAGTAAAAAAAAATTTTTTTTACTTTTGTATGCTGTAGTGGTGTGGTACGGCCTCGGTGCGCGAGTAGCCCGACTCGCACTTGACCGATTTTCATTTAATTACCATAAACTCTCTCTTCTAAGTTAATAATGTTGTGTTCTGTGGTGGTATGGTACGGAACCCTCGGTGCGCGAGTAGCCCGACTCGCACTTGACCGGTTTTTATTCTCATTCTTATTATAAATTGTATTCATCTATTCTTTGTGTACGAATAAAATAATATTTATGTCAAGGTTGTTACTTAAAGCTGCGGTCGACACAATAAATAAGAGTTACTTGTCAACACCATGTATCAGGTTTTAACTCCAAAGTAACTTTGTATCACGTTCTAAACCACTTTATATAAAACTTTGTGAAACACGACTCCCATCGTAAAGTTTTGAAGCACGTAGTGATTTTATGTTTCAAGTTTTGACTTAAAATTTTAAGTTGCGGTTTCCCGCACGACGGTGAAAAACTTTATTTAGTCTTTTCAGACTAAATAAAGTTTTGTAAGATTTTCTGGTTAGCTGACTTAGAATAATGCATCCCGGTGGAATAATATGAAACTACTTTTTGAAATATAAATCTAGGTAGTGGGCAGCAAACCGTCAGAGATTTTTCAGACCGCCTTACGGCCTCTGACGTGGTTTTTATGTACCGACTACTACCACCAGAGATAGTAGCCGGGACCAACGGCTTAACGTGCCATCCGAAGCACAGAATCATCTTTCTATTCAGACAAGAATCAGGAATCAGGTGATTCACATGGGGAAAAACGCACAAAGTGACATATCACTAGGTATCCCCCGCGGGAATCGAACCCACGACCTCCGTGACAAGAGCCCAATGCTCTTAATCATTAGACCACGGAGGCAGTTACCCTGACCTACCATAATAAATAACAACACGTTTTGCTATTTATAACCAAAATGTTTTATTATGTGCTACAAAACAGATTGGAAGTCACTAAAGTTTGGTTACATTTAACACTAGTTTGGTTGATAATTTTTTCAGTGTATTGTTCTTTCAAATCGACCTGTTTTTGGTTGAGTCAAGGCATGAAATAGTCGTTGTTTTAATTCATAAAAAATATATTTTGTTGTTCATGAACTGTTCTCGATTATCTTAGGCTCAAAATACGATAGTTATAACTTCTCTCGATCATAAAACCATGCAAAGATAGTTAAATTTATTTTCAAGTTTTACTTATAAACATTATTAACACTATAAATAGAAAAATACACTGAAAAATAGGAAATGACATTGTCTACATTATTCTGATGCTAGTTTTTACCCCAAACACCCAATAGAAAAGATAATGATGAAAAATACGTTTTTTTGCGATCCTGCTTTCAATTGAAGTGGGATGGCTAATTGCAAACGTATGCTTGTAAAAAAGAGACGCTTGCACTGGGATAACCTGCCCTTAATAAAATATTCTTTCAAATCTGCATGTCGTCGGCGGAAACGGAAGCATCAATAACGCTAGCGGATAATGATTGATGTTCCGTATTACTGGAGCATCCCACTTGCACTGTATGCGGGGTGACAGTGACAGGGAGTTATGAAAATGCAAGAACATTGTATATAGTATCCTATAGGTGAAAATGTCACATCTTCTGGGAAACGATCCGATGGCTGGAAACGTATTAGGAGACATCGTAAAAATATGGTTAGGTACAGTCGCCATCAGATATATCGTAGCATACAAGGTGTCCAAATATTTCTGAGCAGTGCTAATTTTCATTAAATTATTTACAGTAAATGTATCTAAACGTGTATTTTGTCCACCAATTATATCTAAACGTGTATTTTGTCATAAATATGTGAACAGCGAATTGTCAATAATTTCTTTACAATGTTATTTAAAATTAACATGTAAAACAACGGAGTAAGGTTTTTACTGTTCAGATGTTTATGGCCACCATGACCGCGTCGATATATTTGATGTTCTCGGCGTTCCTATATTTTTGATTGACTATGAGTAAAGAAATTATTGAAAATTAGAACTGCTTAGAAATATTTGACCACCTTACGATCATAAGACTGGACGGGCCGTACTTGGGTCATTGTTGTAGGATGCACTTGTCGCGCAACTAATGATCGCTTGACTGACATATTGAATTGTAATTGTAATTGAATTGAATATAATTGAAATGAATGGAATGTAATTTAATTGTATTTAATTTAATTTAATTGTATTGTGTAAATTTATGTGACATTGAACATTTGTAATTTGAATATTAAGCACCTACTAACATAGTTTACATAAGTGTGTTACTAACAAAATGAATCATGGTTATTTGAATAAATACATTTATTATTATTATTGTATGTCTTACGTTCCGTAATCACGGGCAATTAAGTCCCGGACCTTTGGAAGGCGTGCATGGGGCCGAAGCCAACATGTAGAGGCCCGTTCAAAAGACAAGTTAATCTAAATGTAAGGGATACACAAATGGCGGATACCATCTCCGAGCGTACAACATGATACACACGGGGATGGTCCCCGCCATGTGTAGGAGACCACACCACCACCATGTGACTATTGGAGTACGGCGCTATGGCCGCGATGGAAAAATAAGGTCTTGGGCTATGGAGGTGAAAGTTGGATGGATGGATACTGGGCTATGGGAGGAGACTAACGGACGCCTGCCATGACAACTAGTCTCAAAATTGTAAATAGGGCAGGCGGTGACTCGCCGACTCGTCGAGTGGGCCCCATAAAACGGCCGCACGCACAAAGTGCGACAATGGGGCAACATCTCATTGAGCGGCTGAAGGTTGTCGAGAGGTGCGGCTCCGGTTTCACCATCGCGGGGTTTACCCCCGTGAGCGGGTTTCCCCGTTATTACGCCATTACGTGCAATACACTTCCAACCTGGAGCATAGGTTCTGCTCTTGCGATTCCACTCTGGACGGCCAATTAAGGCAAGCCAGAGGTAGGGGGGTGTGTTACTGTGTGTGTGGGTGTGGGGGTGTGTGTGTGTGGGTCTGTGTGTGTGTGAGCGCATGTCTGTATGGTCCCCCTGGATAGGGGTACGCGGTGTCGCCACTCACCGTCAGCTCGCCACAAGCTGCCCCCGCGGGGTATTATTATTATTATTATAATCACTTTCAGGGTGTTCAGAAATGTTACAACTAAGGACCTATACCACAGATTACTTAATAGTTACCCTATACCACCAGTATGACCAGAATCTGATGGCAAATAGGGAAATCAAAGACCTTTGGCGAATTTGGACCCAGCCATTTTTACGAAAACTAAAAGCCCTTTCAGGACAGCGGTCATAATTATAATAAACAGAAAAAATTAAGGCATTTTTAAAAAAACTTCCTCATCTCTAGAAGTCCGGTTTCAAAAGTAGAAATTACTAGTAAAATAGACAAATCATCCAAAAAACAGTAGCAAAACGCAACCACGACAGCTATTTTCATCTAATCTAATCACTATCACATCTATCACTGAGTAAGTTTTTGGACGTTACGGAACGAATTTGGCTTTATTGAACTGATAGTGTGTGTGATGTGATGATGTCGTTTGATTCGATTATCATAATATTGTACGGTTATCGTGAATTTTCATTAAAACAAACACAATGAATACGTAGAAGATTGAGTGGGCTATCTAATAAGAAAGATTATGAGTTTCACACACTTGATAGTACAAAAGCTATCATAAGGAGAAATACCTTTCCCCCAACTTCTACAGATTACAACCAATTTCCTTTTTTGTTAGTTTTGTTTCACTCTACACGTAAGTATAACTAAGTTTCATTCATGTATGGGACCTATTATCTCTGGGTCTCACATTATATGGCTTTCCGCCAAACTTCAAAGGCCAGTGCCTAAGAGGATAGTCCCTTCAGTGCGCGAACTTAATTTAAAAGAGCTCTGAGCTTATAGACCGAGATCCGACCGTAAAATTCGGCGAACGAATGTGATTCTAGTGTATGTTTACACAGGGGTTAATTCAACGCCGCAAAGTTGCCTAGAAATATCTTGCCGCAAGTACCTTTTCCAGTATTATTTTTGGTATAACTTTTTCCACCTGTCTGTTAGGGAAGTAAATTAGGTGCCATTGGAAGGAGACTGATCTAAAGCACTGAAAAAACTAGGGTTGCCACCTCCTAATTGGCCGCAACTATAGGGTTGCCAGGTTCAAAGAAGTCATTTTTGAACCTGGCAACCCTGTAGTTACGGCAGACTGAAAGGTGGCAACCCTAGTTTTTCCAATACTTTAGATCAGTCTCCTTCCGATGGCGCCTCATTTACTTCCCTAACAGACAGGTGGAAAAAGTTATACCAAAGATTATAAAGGAAAAGGTACATGCGGCAAGATTTTTCTAGGCAACTTGGCGGCGTTGAATTAACCCCTGTGTAAACATACACTAGAATCACATTTCGTTCGCCTATGAAATAGGTGCATAATTTTACGGTCGGATCTCGGACTATTATGGTTTGTCAGATTTCCGTTGAAATATACAGCTTCAATGCAAGAAACATTTTAGATTTGTATGGAAACCATACTAGATCTGCCTAGATGCCGATTTCCTTTTGATGGGGGACTCGGTGGTGGTGGTATAATCGCTTCCGACCGAGTTGTCGCAAAATCAATATCAAAATGCGCTACATTTTGTTCCGACAACGTAAGTGCTATAGCGGAGTTTTATAACGTAACTGTCATACGTTGTAATAGAGAGGCAATTGCTTACAAGTTACGATAGGCTTTACGCAATCTTGTTCATGCCAAGTTTATTGGTTGTGAAAAAATTAACTTATTGTTATAACTTTTATGCGATTTACTTGGATTTTCGGGTTAGTTATTGTAAAGTGGTAGGAAGGATAAAATAATAGTATAAGAGATATACGTTATTTTTGATATCATCAGCTGCCAAGGCTGATCCAGTATTCATAGGGTGTAGAGCATCTCTGTGATTGGGATGGATAGGTCTGCCTGCTTAAGGAGTTACAGCCGTTCAAAGGTCAAGTCGATGCAATATTTTTTTTCCATCTTGATATTGGCGCCCCCTAAACCTGCCGCCCGGGGCGTGGACCCCGGTTTGCTGTTAAATCTTTAGGATTATATTATGTGTATAAGAGAGTGCCGTCATTACTCAGCCTCGAAAGTCAATGCAATCCGCAGAGATACATACGTGGGGGGAGGGGCATGGCCCCCTGAGCCCCCCCCCCCCCCTTGGATCCGCCCTTGCTCTCTATCGCCCGCTGGTTACCTCGCACTGGTTACTCGTTACCTAAGAAGAAGACATAAGGTTCAATTTCTTTGGTTTCGCATGTGCTGACGTCATCTTGTCAAATTCAATTTTTTGTAACTATGCAGTGTCCGGGCTGTGACAATACCATAAAAAATCATTGTTTTTTATTATTATTATTATAAATAGTATAATAGTATAAAAAGAAGTCGTATTCGATACTTGGACATTACGATACGCGCTTCTACTGCTCAACAACAACTGTAGCATTGTTCGCTGCCAACCTTCCGGACTCGACGGGAAGAACGATCCTGATTGGAACCCTGATGCATAACACTGGATTGTTGGCATCATCTACCACTCTGAACTCCAGAGTCACTTGGGTTCCCTGTAAAAATGGAAGGAAAGGATTAAAATTAGGATCAAATACGTATAAGTAAACTCTTAAATAATTTAGAACCGCTACCACAGATTTTCTGTGCCGGTAGGTACAGCGCTAACATTCTTGTGATTAAATAGGGACTTTTGAGAACTCGTTTATTTACATCATCATCATCATCATCATCATATCAGCCGATGGACGTTCACTGCTGGACAAAGGCTTCCCCCAAGGATCGCCAAAACGACCGGTCCTGCTCCGCCCTCATCAAACGGGTTCCCGCCTTCACTAGGTCATCAGTCCACCTTATGGGGTCCAAGACCGACCTTTGAAAGACTGTATCTCCTAGCCCGACTAACAGAACATGCCAGTTTTTGTACTGCATATTACAATAATACCTACCTGCATATTCATGCATATACATTTTTTGCAACCATAACAGACCTTGAACGGCTGTAACTCTATTAACCGACTGGAGTTATGCAGGCAGACCTGGTCCATCCCCATCACAGAGATGATCGTCACCCTATGAATACTGAATCAGCCTTGCAGCTGATGAAAAAAAAAAGTATGTCTATCTCATACGATTCAGACCTACCAGCTCGCATTGTCCCGGCCCGGACGGCATGTTTTAATGCGGCAAAGAATATTGAAATGTGTAAACAGGAATTACAGTTCATATTTGCATGCAACTTATGCTCTAGTGGACCGACGACCTCGTGAAGGCGGCGGGAAAACGTTGGATGAGGGCAGCGCAGGACCGGTCGTTATGGCGATCCTTGGGGGAGGCCTATGTCCAGCAGTGGACGTCCATCGGCTGAGATGATGATGATGATGATATGCTCTATTGTCTCCGTTCGCACTCCGCAACGCGTCGCGACGGCCGTACGGCTCCGTACGGCTGCCGACAGATTCCACGACATATAACCGTCTCCTTTGACTTGCGATCGACTGCCTTCGCTTTGGTTCGGTGCCGCGGAAGGCGTACGGAACCGTACGGCTCCGGCTATTCGATATTTGCTTCGTACAACACCCACGGTTAGAAATGTGGTCACCACAAACCACGACAAATACTCACAACAGGGAAGAAAGATTCGATGAACATCTTCAGCGTATAGTGCACTACTTCCTCCTGAAGGACCGGGCAGTAAGTGTTCACCAAAAAGTTGCAGGTTACGGCGTTCTCTTCCAGGTCGTAAGGTATCGACACCTCGAAGTTACCGAACCCCATGATGGCTGTGACCAGGGTGCGCATTGACATCATGGTGCGAGCTGCCGACAAATATTGATCAATCTTCATATAGTGTGGGCAGAGCCCTGGTGTTTGAGTTTTTTCAGACCGCCTTACGGCCTGTGACGTGGTTTTTATGTAACAGCTATTACCACCAGAGACAGTAGCCGGGACCAACGGCTTAACATGCCATCCGAAGCACGAAATCATTTTTCTTTTCAGATGATATAGCCTGCAATATCCTAACCAACTGGGGAAAAACGCACAAAGTGACAAATCACTAGGTGTCCCCCGTGGGAATCGAACCCACGGCCTCTGTGTCGAGAGCCCAATGCCCTTTAACCATTAGACTACGGAGCAGTGGCGGATACAGAAAAAAAACTCAAGTGGGGGGGCGCTAAAGATATCTAGAGCTAGGTTTGGTTTGTTGTTGAGCTATTATAGGTTGGCTTACCTATCTATAACCAATATTAGTACATTACTGCAGAGGCCAGCAACAGAGGCATTGATGGACGAACGTGTAAATGTGGGCCGAGGCGAAGCCGAGGCACACATACGTAAGTCCATCAATGCCTAGTTGTGGCCAAGGCTTGTATAGTACTTTTCTCAAACAATGCACGGAAATTAAAACAGTAAATTTTCTCAAATAATTCGCGAAAATTAAAACTCTTTTTATCAAAATCAATGACGAACAACCAGCGAACAACGAACAACATTTTTTTTTTTTCAATAAACAGCTTTCTATTTCCAAGCTAGTTCGAAATTTAAATAAAACCTTTGATGAGTTACCTCCTTGGTCGCCATGTTTCGGAGAAAAAGATCGTTCCATTTTTAAATTACACGACAGATATGAGTTTAGTATGTAATTTATTTGGTCGCTAAACACGACATATATGGATTTTCATACAACATTGCCGGCCGCTGCGCGCATGTATTTGGCCAGTACAGCAATTTCGATTTATCTCGAAGAAGGTTGTCAAAATAATGCTCACATTTCCAAGCATGTTTGAGAAAAGGTACATTATTAATCTAGACTCAGAGTCGACGGACGAAAGAAACGAATGAAAAGCGTGCGGGCTAAAGAATGATTGTATTCGGGATATTCGGGATAATAAATGCAATCGGCTGATTAAACGTTCAGTATGTCAAGTAGTCTTTTTAATGATTCCTTGGGGAAAGTTTTTCAGTATCATGCTTCATGAGAATAAACCAGGCAGCAGCCCTCTGCACCAGGCACGTATCCGATAGGTGTGATTTATCCCACCCCGAAATCCGAATATTTGTATGGAAAAGTGATTACAGCACTTAATTTTTCATTGTTTTTTCTATTAATATCCCCCCGAAACAAGTCTGGATACGTGCTTGCTGTCTACACTTAGGTACACCTGTAGGTATTATACACACCTCTTTCCCGGTGGGGTAGTCAGAGAGCGTGTCATTTACCAGGATCTGTGAGCTAAACGTAGTTACGTATATCATTGATACCTAAGCGTGCCCACACATAACTGCGACGTCGTCGCATCGCATCGCAAGGAGCGTTTTTCTTTTAGTTTTCTAGTGGATCGATAGATGGCGTTACGGTCTGTGCGAATAAATGTCAACATTTTAAAAAGTGTTTCTTTAAAATAATAAAGAGGGAGAAGATGATCAAAAAGATGCCAACGCATCTTTTGATTGAATATTTCATTATTTACGAATCAATTTAAACGAAAATATGAAACTGTTTACATCTAACAGGGTTGTATGGGCTCGATCCCTTGGCCTTTAAAAAAAAGTCAGGCACAGTCTTGACATTATTTTGATAGGTTCTCGCCTACGTCTCTATGGAGCGATAAGCATGTCATCTGTCGAGTTTTTTAAAAACTAAATTTAAAAAAGAAAAGAAAAACGCTCAGTATCTGCGATGCGCTGCGTGCGATAATCATACACATGGTACAATAATATACTGCGCCTGGTATTCTCTTCCGATCACGTGACTAACCACGTGATTGACACAAGCCTACGTTATCATACCCTTTTACCATTTTCAGCGGCCATTTTTTTGTGACGTAGGCTTGTGTCACTCTGGGAATAGAAGACCTTGTTTTTTTAGACTATGATCATACATAATTATGTCATCGTAATAAGTTATCGAGCGCTGGCAGATATTTGCGATGCGTTGCGACGTCGCAGTTATGTGTGGGAGCCCTAAAATATGTTTGATGGATGGGACTTAGAGATAGAATATTTTAAATAAAATAAAAATATTAGTTAGTTACTCATTATTTGAGACACTCTGTACCTATTCCCCGTTTCCCAATTCCTCTACCCTACACTACAGTGATCTGGAAGAATTCTATTTTTACCAATTAGACGACCTTCTATACCACCCTTGGACCTTCAGAATTGGCCATAATTGTATAATGTTTTTTCTAGCCTATAGCAACGGATCCCAATGCTAGGCAAAGTCTGTCTCATAGATGCATCAGAATACTAACGTGCTCTGAAAAAGATGTTCAGCACGACATCTTGGAGCTGGGGAAGCTGGCAGGGAGGGTTGAGGCACCCTGAAATATCCGTGTTGATCGGAAGTTCACCCTCGTTGTTGGTGCCTGTATTTAATGAAATAAGTTTAATTCATAAAGTATATCATTCTGCTTACTGCTACTTATGTACTGCTCTCAAAAACGGTGAAGAAAAATACCGTGAGGAAGCCTGCATGCATACCCTGGAAAAGAATTTCCGATGCGTATGTGAAGTGTACCAATCAGCATCGGGCATGCGAACGACCATACACACTCCCTGAGGGTCGGCCTGTGCTCTGCACGTACACAGAACATTATGGGACGTATATATAGGTTGATGATGATCATGACGTGACATTATTTAAACCAGAATTTAAACGACAATAATTTCTCCTTGCCGATTTCGACATGTTTCACAAAAAAGTGCGATCTCCTTAATATCTCAGAGAGTTGTGAAAATATGATATTAAAAAAAACTCAAAACACGCGTATTCACGAGAGCTGTAAGGTGCAAAAAGAATTTTTCGAGAAAATAAAAAATTAAGAACAGTGTGATAAGGGATTGGTGTAATAAGTTGAAGGATGATATAGTAACGAGGATTGAGAGGGGTATGCTTAGATGGTTCGGTCACGTAAAGAAAATGAATGAAAGAAGACTTACGAATGAAATTTATCAAGCAAAGGTGAGCGGAAGTGTTGGGAGAGGCCGTCCGAGGAAAACATACCACGATCAAATCAATGATCTTTTCCGAAAAGGACAAGTGCGTAGCACCCTCAATCGACGGAAGTGCATGAAAAGATGTATGAATGTTAATGAGGCTAGTGAAGTGTGTCAGAGTCGTAGCATGTGGCGATCCGTGGTCTCTGCCTACCCCCTTGGGACAATGGCGTGAGCTTATGTATGTATGTATGTAAAAAAGTTATGGCCGAAATAGTGAAAAAAAAATTTCGCGATCGATATTTTGGAAACGAAGAATGATAATTACAATATATATATCAATGAGCAAAACTCTATTTGAGCCTAAAAAAAGACCCTGTAGCCTAACCTTTTTGAGACCATATTTTTTTCGAATTCCGTTTCCAATGTGCTCGATAGTCGTGTGAGGCACGAAATCTATAAAGGAGTCAATTTATTGTAGGCCCACAAACGGTTACATTTATTGATGGTATTACACTCTAAAAACATAATTTCATTTACTATAGTAATCGCACATTAGGTAAAAATGCAAACGGAATCCCTATAAATGTGAATGTAAGTTTGTTTCTTAGGCTTTCACGCGAAAACTAGAAAGAAAGAAAGAAAGAAAAATTATTTATTTGGATCTCCGACACACATACAATCTTACATCATGGTAACATTTTAGTGAAATTGTCAAAACATTAATTAATAAAGAGATTGTTTGTGCGCCGCAGTGGCAAAAAGGTCCCAACTCAGCAAAATGCTCGGCTCGGAAGCCGAACTCTGAATTTATGTCGGGGCCTAGCTTATGAGGTGAATCTAACATAATATTTATGTGCAACGAATCCAATAAACACTTGTTATTATTTTGTAACTATTTAGCATCAAGTGTGTGTGTATGTTTGTGTGTATGTGTGTGTGTGTGCAATTAAAAATGAACAGAACAATTTAAAAAACATGTAGAAAAGTACAAAATTACTACGCAGAATTTGCTACCAAATTAACAGTTATTTTTTTGACAGTCGAGAACATAGAGTTTATATCCTTTTTTAAAAGTAAATTTTGACGTCATCTGTCGCAGAGGGGGGGGGGGGCAAATTATTCCAACATTTGGTAGCAAGATAGCGAAAACCAAGCGAAAACTGCCATCAAACGCCACGGTTCTATGTATCTTGAGGATGAGCAGATACTGAGATGCTCGGGTATTATATCTATTGAAAGAAGATGACCATTGCAACTTGGAGTACAGATACACAGGCTTTCGGAATTTGACAACATCGAAAACCAAGGTAGCCAGATGGAGTTGCCTTCGCGAACTCATATTCAGCATGGAAGCGTTGTTGAGGTAAGGAGTGATGTGGCTTCGGGGAGGAATGGTAAAACAAAATCTGCAACACGCGTTCTGCACTCGCTGTATAAGACGCTGGGTTTTGAAAAGCATACGAGGTCCGTAGACAAGATCGCCATAATTTAATTTAGATAATATAAGAGTGTCACATAATTTTATTCGCATGTCCAGACTCAGAAGATTTCTAATTTTATAGAGAATTGAAAGCCGATAGAAACAATTTTGAACCAGATTTAGAACATGTTTCTCAAAACGTAATTTACAATCAAAAAGAATCCCTAGGTTTCTAGCTTCATCCACCTTTTCTATAACTTGCCCAGCGATGCTGATTACTGGATTTTCCCGAGTGATGTCGTCCACCTGCCTATCAGATCCCAAAATCATAAATTTTGACTTTGCCGAGTTTAAAAAAACTACATAACCGATCATCATGAAACTTTGTACACACATTCTTGGAGGTATTAGAAGTAACATAGGATACTTGGGGTTTTAAAAACTCCACGCGGACGAAGTCGCGGGCAAAAGCTAGTTATGAAATAAATATAAAAAAGCACCGTTTTGACCTTTTCTGCTAAGAATCTTTTTTGCTATTAAAACGGCACATGTAAATCAATGCATGTAGAGGAACATCTTAGATGTTAATACGAAAATAAAAATAAAAAACCAACATATCTTACCAAGACAAGATGTGCGCCAACTGCGATTACGTAACACTCCCGTTTAGATGAGGTATAGCTAATATTACTACTATAATCTAGAGATTATGAGAAACAAATCGACACGAGTTCCATAACTATACGCTAACGTTTTTTGGGGGCCCTTTCCCCATACCTGGAGAAATTATCTCTTTTTTAATCAGTATCTACTTACACCGAGACACAGCCGTTGACGCCTGGCCCTTAACTCCAACCAATACAGCACAAAATAGTACAACAGACTGCCACATCTTGATCAACAAACAGTTACAATGACTATGACTGTTAATTGTCCATCCTTTTATATTTGGTAGAATATACCTACTTTTATCTTTTGAACAGGTGTGCAACGATAACAGATTAATGGTAAGGGATAATAGTAAAATGATTGTGAATCATGCTATATTTTATTCTCTACAGGGTGTAACAAAACACCCTAGTAATACTTAAGGGGATGCTTCAGACCATCAAACTGAACAACTTTCAATAGTGTTTCGATGTTGGCTCCATAGGGAGCCAACATCGAAATCACGAAAAAAGAATCGGCTCTTTCATACAAAACTGTAGTACCGTCTCGACTCAAATGTATGGGACGGCAGATTTTTTTATTTTTTCTCGGCTTTGGCGCCATAGTGAAAGATTGATGGTCTGAAGCACCCCCTTAAGTATTACTAGGGTGTTTTGTGACAGCCTGTATAAGGAATCATGCAAACATATAAAAACTATAGTTTTGTGGGGAACTACTACAGATGTCCAGCACCCACAAGTTATAGCAAAGATGCCAACAGATGGCGATACCGTCGCTCTCGGAAATATGCTCCATACAAAGACAACGTTCATCGTAAATACGTAACTCGTAACCTACTACCCATAAGGTTCACAATCGAATGCGAGACATAAATCGCGCAAGATAAATAATCGCAGAGATTCGATATTATATAGAAGGTCCAACTAAGAACTGTTGGACCACGGCCGGTCCCCAGGCATCACACATAGCCTGGCGGAAGTAGGTAGGTACTTCCCTTTTCAATGGAGGAACATTCCCAAGTAGCACCTCCATAGTTTTTTCAAGGAAATCATCAAGCAAAATATCGTAAACACCTAATACAGGGTCCTTCTTAATATGCTGACACTTTTTTAAGGGGTTGATTAGACCGTCAAACAGAACAACTTTAACTATGGGACCAAAATCTAAATCGCGAAGAAAAAAAATCTGCTGTCCCATACATTTGGCTCCAGTATGTTTGCAGTTTTGTATGGAGCAGTTGAATTTTTTCGCTATTTCGACGTTGGTGCCATTTATTTTATTATATTCTTAGGAAGATTTACAGCTTTGAAGAAAGAAAGAGAAAGCATAGAGAAAGTTGTCCAGTTTGACGTTCTGATCATCTCAGATGGTCATCAGAATGGAATTTCGTTTTCGGATAGTCACTGAAAATGTTACAGAAGGCTTGCGGTGAATCGACTTTATATATTACGAGCTTTTACCCGCGACTTCGTCCGCATAAATTATATACCAGATTTTAAGTCAGATGATAAGCTATCAAACAAATAATGTCGCAAGACTACTTAATTTTTCTCATTTTTCTCAATCAAAACATCAATTATATGTTCAATTTACACATATCCGCAAATCATACTCCGACAGTTAGTACTTCATCATGATATATGGAGCTTTGAAGAATCCTATTTTTTTTACATAGCCCTTTAAGGTAATTTGTGTTGAAATAGTGCCGCACTGCTGGGGAACGAAGGGTAGCTACATCGAAGAAATAGTGAGTCGTGACGTGACCAGTTAATACGAAAAAATTAAGTAGGTGTGTGACAATTTGCGTTTTTCTGTGTGAGAAAAAATAATAGTGAGTCTTGAAGAATTTATTTAAAGAAATGTTGCTTTCTTGTAACCTTTTTAGACTTGCTGAATGGGGAAGACTGAAGGAACTTATCAATGGCGAAGAAATAGTGAGTCGTGACCGGTAAATAAGAAAAATTGAGCAGTCTCTTGACATTTTCTGAGGAGAGATGCGACTGGGTATAACTACGACAGAAGCACGAAATTCAGTTCGACTATGTGTTCGAAATCGTGAATCACACTTTAAACACGCCGTTGAATTAGATAATAATAGTAATTCAATGATAAAATGTGATATGGGAGATAAAACTAAGATTATTCATTTTTATTTGATTTTTGGTTTTGTCTACCATCTTATGAAAAAATGCAATTGTTGCTTTAGTTGTGGCTTATTGCTAATATTTTTTTTATTACTTGAAAGTGTACTAACCAAAGTAGCTTTTAAATGATTTGAACAAATTTTTTCACGTGTAGTTTTTTTTAATGATCGGTAGAGTAAAAACAATTTTACAACAAAATTCATTTGTGACAAGTTTAAATCAAAATTTGTTTATGATTGCCTTTCCAATTATTGTTTAAACTTATTGTGATAAAAGACTGTGAACTTAGGATTAATTTAAAACCAAAATAAAACTGATCGAGGCACTAACTTGTAAGTTATGGACCTCTAACCGCACCGATTCCCGCAATAAACAAAAAAACGATCTTTTGATCATAACTTAAAAAGTTTAAAATGTTCATAAAGGTGTCCTCAATTAGCTCAGAAAATATCTACTTACAACGTTCTACCAAACACCCTGTATATTGAATTATGCCCCTTGTGAGTAATGGCAAGTAATGGTATTAACAAATTCATTTTCCTTATATCTAATCTGATCAATAAAAAAGTAATTGAAAGAATTTGAAATTTAGAGTAAGCAACACTGGGGTAATTGGATTAGGGCCCTTTGAACACTGCGACTTTTTGCAACACCTCTGAAACGCCATACATCCACGAAGAAAAACGTTCGTAATAAAATTCAGCTATAAAATTATATGCTTTTTCTTATAAACAAGATGAAAATGTTTGGCCAGATGATTTGGGCGTTCAAATGATATGAAATATGCACCCATTAACAAACGCGCGTTTTTGTCGCCACAAAAAGTTGCAGTTTGTAAAGGGCCTACTTGATGACAGTTTGACATTGCCATGTGAAAATCTATATTTTTTTACTTTTTTAGGGTTCCGTACCCAAAGGGTGAAAACGGGACCCTATTACTAAGCCTACGTTGTCCGTCCGTCCGTCCGTCCGTCTGTCCGTCTGTCCGTCTGTCCGTCCGTCCGTCTGTCCTACCTATTTAGGGCTGTAACTTTTGAACCGTAATAGCTAGACAGTTGAAATTTTCTCAGATTATGCGTTATTACGGCGGATTTGTTAACAAATAATAAAAATGTCAAAAAGTTAAAAATTAAGGGGGGCTCTCAACAAGAAACTAGTTTTTATCAACGTTTTTACTTCACGCTCTATCGTTAAAATGTTAATACATTACAAGCGTCAAACTTAGTGTGATTATAGAGCAAACTCTACAGAATAACAACAAATACTAAAAACCGGCCAAGTGTTAGTCGGACCCGCGGTAAAGGACCCGGACAAAAAAATATTTTTTTCTAAGTTAATAACGTTGTGTTCTGTGGTGGTGTGGTACGGAACCCTCGGTGCGCGAGTAGCTCGACTCGCACTTGACCGGTTTTTTTTTTCAGAACAAGTCCGGTGCTTAGAGGATAGTCCCTCAGTGCGCCAATTCCACAGACATTTATATGTCTGTGGCCAATTCCTGGCCAATTCAATTTTAAAGATTATTAAAACCATAGACTATGCCTATGGTTTTGCTATGGTTTGTCAGATTTCCGTTAAAGGCAAGAAAATTTTTAGATTTGTATGGAAATCTAATAAAAACCATTTTACTACAAACCAGTCTATCGCAACTGCATAGATGCGAGAAAATGTATGGGATAGGGCAGAACTTGAATGGGCGTCTATATTCGTCTCTTTTCTTGACCCTCTCTTTCAGGAAATGTCACGTGACGTAATTCAGATGTTTTTCACACGTTATGAAACGGACTCTGTCTAAATTATTTAAAATGTTTTTGGGTGTTTATTATATTTAGAATTAATAAATAAACGTCAATATAAAACATAAAACACAAGTAAATTCAGTGTATTACGTGATATTGCACCATAAAAGCTTAAAATTAAGTACTAGAAATGCGAAATATGCTGTGAAAGGTCGGAAAGAAAAGATGGTAAAAACGTAACTTCATAGCAAGATTTCCACTGGATGAAGCTCGGTAAGCATAAATTTATCCTATTTATTAGCCCAGGTTTATATTTAGGCAATCATTTTCGTAAAGAGCGGAAGTATTTGTAAAGAAGTGAGGGATTTGGAGAAATGTCGATATCGATATAATTGTTGATACATACATGCAGACGCATACGGATACGAACGACTATGCTCCCCGAGGAGGTAGTCAGAGATATTCTGAAACATCAGAACATCCACCATACAAAAATCATCCATCATATTTTTGATGATATGATAAGATTACACTTTTGTATACATGTTTTATTTTCAGATGCAAAAAATGGGTTCAAGTTACTGGAAATGAAGATCTAGCGTACCTACATACCAATCGAAAAATGAACCAATTATTATTTGCGAGAAACATTTCCTGCCTGGAAGATTTTCATAAAAAATTACAAAATTGAAACCAACTGCCATTCCATATCCATACGGCTCACTGTATACTATCCTGTAATTAGTCCGTAAGTTTTCCTAAAATGAATAAAAATTAAAAAAAAAAAAACAAAAGTGGTACGGCTAATATTGGCGTCTTTTTTTTTTAAGCGGCCAGGTACCAAATGTTGTGGGTATTTTAGGGTGAATATTACCTTACATTGTTATGCAAAAAAAAATTTCCTGCGGTGTAACGTTTCGGAGATATTTAACTTTAAAGTTTCAAAAAATTAACTGTACAAAAGTCATTAAAAGTAACTCGTTTTGGGTCTTATACCACACATTATTTATTTTACAGCCCAGAATTATTAGTTTTAATTATTTATGATATCATAACGCACATTTTGTGCAGGAACGCACCGCAATCCTCACTCGTTTGCGGTGATGGTATGAATGTTGAAATTTTCTATTTTGTAAGATATTGTATTGATTTATATATATTTGTAGATTACTTATGTTACTGGCCAATGCTGTGTGCGCCTGTTATATGTGTGTGTATTAGAAATTGATTTTTAGCGTTCCTATGTTATTGTAAATGTTTAAATATGTATACTGTTGGTGTGCCATATTAAATAAAATAAAATAAAATATCTTAAATGTACATAGAGTCTTCTTTAAGAGTTTCATAACAGTTAGGATAGCCAATCTAACCTATTATTTCAATGTGGTATAATTTTATGTAAATTAATTATAATTATTAATACCTACGAATGTCTTTTCTTTATCTCAAGACAGTCCCAGACTTATTAGTAGGTGGCTAATTGTTTGTTTTATTCTAGTGATTGGATTAACATCAATCCATCACTAAAAAAATCTGCAATTTTTAAATATCAATATCATATGGCAATTTTTTTTTCTGCAACAATCGATATCGTTAAATATTCACAGCACATCACTACTTTGCACTGTCATTTTGTTTTCAATATTGGCAACATGTTGCTCTATGTTGGCTATGGAATGGTAGCTTCAAGTCATACAAGTTGACGTTTTTTACGATTATTTTGCTCCAAGGAGTCCCGTCTCTTAAAACGTAGTGATTATATTCTACAAACCACAGCCACAAAGATTCGTAGTTCTATAGATTCTAAACATTATTGGGAATATAAAAAATGTACTTATATTACTTATAATCAAACTTCGTTTGTCTGGAGCGCGCTAAAACCTAAAAATCCTCATCAATTTTGACTCACCATACTAGATCTGCCTAGATGCCGATTTCCTTTTGATGGGGGACTTGGTGCTGGTTGGTATAATCGCTTCCGACCGAGTTGTCACAAAATCAATATCAAAATACGTTACATTTTCTTCCGACAATTTTTTACATACAAATCGGTAAAACCACGTAAGTGCTATAGCGGAGTTTTATAACTGTCATACGTTGTAATAGAGAGGCAATGCTTACAAGTTACGATAGGCTTTACGCAATCTTGTTCATGCCAAGTTTATTGGTTGTGAAAAAATTAACTTATTGTTATAACGTTTATGCGATTTCCTTGGATTTTCGGTTTAGTTATTGTAGAAGGATAAAATAATAGTATATGAGATAGACGTACTTTTTGATATCATTACCTGCAAGGCTGATTCAGTATTAATAGTGTGTAGTGTAGAGCACCTCTGTGTTAGGGATGGACCCGGTCTGCCTGCATGGATTTATGCAGTCGGTTTAGCAGTTACAGCCGTTTAAATGTCAGTTATGGTTGCAAAAAATGAATATGCTTCTATTAAATAATTTGCTGTTTGATAACCAATAAAGGAAAATTAAATAAGATGGATTTACGTCGAATCTGAGTGCCTTATTTTAAATTTCTCACTTCCTAATTTATTCGAAATAAACATAAACTGTAGGTAGGTAAGTATGTAAGCGAATTCGTATGTGTGACTTTCAAAAATTTAATTCCAGGAGCCAAGCGATTTTTGATAGTCGTACATTGAACTCTATGGAATACGCATGCAAAATAAACATTTGATTTGATTTTGATTTGATCTTTCTACTGCTGATTTGACTTTCAAAAATCGCACTCCTGGAATTTTTTAATGTCAAATCAGCAGTAGAAAGATTCACGTCTCCATAAGTACCTAATATTGACATTTTCAACTGCTGAGTTCCAAGAATAAGTTTCTAAAATAGCACTCCTTTTTAGAACGAGATAAATGAAAAATGTTAAAGAAGATGAGCAGATTTGGACCCAGCCATTTTTACGAAAACTGAAAACCATTCAGTACGGCGGTCATAATTATTATAAATAGAAAAAATTAAAACATTTTTAAAAAAAAATTTCCACATCTCCAGAATTCCGGATGCAAATAGTAGAGGATTCTCTTCATACATTTTGGCTATAATTGTGCACTTCGGGTTAAAAGCATCAAATTTCTACCATGGATAGGGTGTTCTTCGGTGATCATTATCAGATGTGGAGGGAAGTCTGATTCGTCCCCTGTGCGCGGGGGGAGGGAGGGGGGTGAAGTACGTATCTGGAGCATTATTGTTTTCATTATTCTTTTACTGATCAGTTAATGCTACTAGGGCTTGTGTGGTATCGTTTTCGAGTAAAACAGATACGAGGAATTCATTTTTATTGCATAATAGGCATGATTCAATACAATAAAATAATGTTTTTTACGAAAAAGTAAAAACCATTGCCTTGATTTTTTTTTTAAACATCAATATCTTTGGAAATCTTGATAAATATACGTAAACAAAATTAGCCAAATAAATGTTATTTAGTCTAGTTTATAAAAACATATACTTGTGGGACACTTATCATACAAATATAAGAAAAAAAATCATTTACGCGTCGAGGTAAAGCAGCATAATTCCTTTACTGCGGCTTACGAGTGATGGTTTGGAGATAAACATAGTACCTATGTAACTTTATAATTTCGATAGCAAACGATTATTTGTTGAAAATTTAATAGAAAAACAAATTAGGCATAGTTTTAATGAATATAATAAGGAGCGGCAACAATTTTAAAGGGATATAATTCGGAGCGCGCTCCATACAAACGAAGTCTGGTTATATTTCCAATATTATCCAATTAAAATCAATGAAATTTTACAGAAACAGTCTACAAACTAATATCTATGCTCGCTCTTGAAATACATACATACATAAATTCACGACCATAATCCCTTACGGGGTGGAAACTTTGCTACAATGACCAACAACAATGTTAAGCGTGCAGTGCGTTGTAGCAAGCCTTGCTACTACTTTGACCATATTGAACGTTTCACGTTGAAGGTTTCACGATGAAATGACGTGTCACAAAACACTGCCAAAAACTTTATCACTTAGTCGCCTCGTACGACACCCACGTCCACGTGAAGAAATTGGGTAGTCCATCCTAAGCCGGCAGTTTCATAGACAGTCAAAGCTTTAACTAATGCGGTCATACATCAACACTACAAATCTTTCTATTAGGAATTGAGTCCTCACTTATTTCGTTTGAGTTCTTCAAAGGCCCTATTTACTTCAGGCTTAGTGTAAAGATTTCCAAGTGTCCCAAGCCGTTCTTTTTCCCTTGCCTGAAAAGAACCACATACCGGATCACACCGGTTAAACCGATACTTAGTTTTGCAGGCCAGTGTATTGGCCGATACCTGGATTGTGTCAAATTCATTGACACCACCAATTCGTGAATACCCTACCTTGTTATTTATCGGAAACTTGAACCAAAACCGAAAGCAAACCCATAACTCAGAGAGAGCTAATTTACTGAAAAACCCCACAACTAGTAGGTTACTAGTACGATACATCAGTGTCTACGGTTGCATAATATGATCACTCTTCTACGTCCTTTTTGCACTGAATCTTCCAAGTGTAAAAAGTTACTAGTGTCAGCCTCCTCGGGCGAACATGGGTTCGCCCGAGGAGGCTGACACTAGTAACTTGGAGGCTGGCCCCATGGCCAAATGACTCAAATCTGAGGCAGCGGCAGAACAAAGAATTTTACTCCCATTCGTTGCGTAGATTTCTTTTTCTGTTGCCTCTAGGCTGGAAGAACTGGTTGTTGTGACAAGAATGAACAATTCGGTTCTATTTTCATATACTCGAAGAAATAAAATTTCTCTCTTTCTTTCCCTATACACTTTTTTTGGGCATTGCATCCGTAGGAGGTACAAGGAAAAGTGTGGCATCTATCTGCTCTCTTCTGGCAATTTTGACGCGACAAATCGGAATAAAGTTGTTTGTTCTGCCTCTGCCTCAGATTTGTGTCATTTTGCCCATGATCACCCGAGGAGGCTGACACTCGTATATTCTTACATTTTAATAGATGTTGCGTGAAAAGGGGCTTAGAAGAATGATTCGCACCTCAGTCAAAAAGCCACTTGCTGGCTTTGCGTGGCTTTTTTCAGTAAATTAGCTCTCTCTAAGTTGCTTTTGGTTATAGTTAAAGCTTCCGCTAAATAGTTAAGTATTCATTTCATTTCTTTAGGAATGGATTGGACGAAGGATACAGTCGAATCGCACTCAATTTAGATTAGACTACTCTTCCCGAGGCCGAAACTACATCTGCAGTGTTAATAATATCGTGCTGCTTTACAAAAGATGTTGGTAGGTACTGGACGGTGCATTTAAACCGCAGCTGCACTCCAAATACTCAGCGCTATGATTTTAAGCCGGCAATAAAAAATTGCCGATTTTCCTATATTCTTAACAATTATTAAATGTTTTTTTTTGAGGAGCCTAAGCTCCTCGCGCGCTCCGAATTATATCCTCTTAAGAGGATAGATATAGGAGAGGGAGCGCGCTCCATAAAAACGAAGTCTGGTTATATATTCAATACTAAACAATTAATGTTAGTGAAATTTTTCAAAAACAATTTAGAAACTAATCTCTATGCTTGTATTGTGCCCGATTTTCTTTGAAATATATAGTTTCAATGCTAGGGTTAATTTAAGATTTGTATGGAAATCTTTGAGGCACTGTAACTTCGAAACTATACATTTTTACGAAAATCTGACACAATACGAGCATAGATATTAGTTTTTAGACTGTTTCTGTAAAATTTCATTGATTTTAATTGGATAATATTGGAAATATAACCAGACTTCGTTTGTATGGAGCGCGCTCCGAATTATATCCCTTTAAAATTGTTGCTGCTTTTTATTATATCCATTAAAACTATGCCTAATTTGTTTTTCTATTAAATTTTCAACAAATAATCGTTTGCTATCGAAATTATAAAGTTACATACTATGTTTACCTCCAAACCATCACTCGTAAGCCGCAGTAAAGGAATTATGCTGCTTTACCTCGACGCGTAAATGATTTTTTTTCTTGAAGTTGTTGTATGATAAGTGTCCAACAAGTATATGTTTTTATAAACTAGACTAAATAAACGTTATTTGGTTAATTTTGTTTACTTATATTTATCAAGATTTCCAAAGATATAGATGTTTAAAAAAAATCAAGGCAATGGTTTTTACTTTTTCGTAAAAAAAAATATTTTATTGTAGTGAATCATGCCTATTATGCAATAAAAATGAATTCCTCGTATCTGTTTTACTCGAAAACGATACCACACAAGCCACTTATTACCACTTATTAGTAGCATTAACTGATCAGTAAAAGAATAATGAAAACAATGCTCCAGATACGTACTTCACCCCCCTCCCTCCCCCCGCGCACAGGGGACGAATCAGACTTCCCTCCACATCTGAAAATGATCACCGAAGAACACCCTATCCATGGTAGAAATTTGATGCTTTTAACCCGAAGCGCACAATTATCGCGGGAAATAGCTATACTAAAAAGAAGAAATTACTAGTAAAATAGACAAATCTTCCAAAAAGCAGTAGCAAAACGCAACCACGACAGCTATTTTCATCTAATATTATCACTGAGGTATTTTTGGTCATTACGGAACGTATTTGGCTTTGTTGAACTGATTGTGTGTGTGATTTCGTTTTCTTCCATAAAATGGTACGGTTATTGTATATTTCCATTAAAATAAACACTTTGAATGCGTAGAAGATTGAGTGGACTATCTAATAAGAAAGATTTAGTTTCACACACTTGATACAAAAGGTATCATAAGAAGAAATACCTTTCCCCCAACTTCTACAGATTACAACCAATTTTCTTTTTTGTTAGTTTTGTTTCACTCTACACGTAATTCTAAGTTTCATTCATGTATGGGACCTCTATCTCTGGGTCTCAAATTATATGGCCTTCTGCCAAACTTCTTTGGGGCTGTTGCTGGCGTGATTTTTATTTTGGTATTTTATTTCGTAAGAATATTTATGTTATGTTATGTAATGTTATATTTCTGGGCTGAAATAGGCTCTCAAATGCTATAAATAAAACAATTATTAATTTGTCCTGGCTCAAACCTTAGGGAGGTCAGCACTTCGCTTTATTTCAGCGCATACAAAAATAAGTCAAAAGAGCAAAAAACTGAAATTTATTAGTAGAATTGGACCGTTCATTCTATCAAAGGTTTTTAAGTAGTGGTTGAATGCGGTCTCCCTTGCCGCCTTATTAAATTTAATTCAACCGCCAAAGCTTAATTGGCCGGCCAACTTTTTGTCACCACTCTATTCAGTTGGTTGGTTAGTTGAACCAACTTGGAGCGGAGTGGGGGCGGCTTCAGGGATTAATTTGATGGGTCTGTCTGTGTTATTTAAGAATCAACTCTTAACTTTGACAGTCTACGAAGTTTTGTACTTTTTGTCTCGATGTTTCATATTTTAGTCAAACTAAGTAGGTCAAGGTATTTTTTTCGCAATTTCGATGTTGGTTCTATACAGGGTGAAATTAGAATTAGACTGCCTCCGTGGTCTAGTGGTTAAGAGCATTGGCTCTCGATACGGAGGTCGTGGGTTCGATTCCCACGAGGGACACCTAGTGATATGTCACTTTGTGCGTTTTTCCCCAGTTGGTTAGGACATTGCAGGCTGAATCACCTGATTGTCCGAAAAGAAAAATGATTCCGTGCTTCGGATGGCACGCTAAGCCGTTGGTCCCGGCTACTATCTCTGGTGGTAGTAGTCGTTACATAAAAACCACGTCAGAGGCCGTAAGGCGGTCTGAAAAAACTCTGACACCAGGGCTCTGCCCACACGATAAGAAAGAAGAAAGGGTGAAATTGGTATCATTAGCATCCTTTTGAAGTAAGAGTCGACCCATCAAACCGAAAAACTTTTACTACGGGAGCGATTCAATCGGAGCAAAAAAAAATCTACTGGAGCATACATTTGAGTCAAGTAGGCAGTTTAGTACGGAGCAGCAGATTTTTTTTTGCTACGATCGATTTGCTCCCATATAATAAAAGTTGTTCAGTTTGATGAGTAGACTCTTGGTTTAATAGGATGCCATTGAATATCAATTTCACCCTACATACGCATTAGGATGTTTAATATTCAAAAACACTCCTAGATTCGCCACTGGAACGTAGGATGTAAAAACGAACGACAAAAAGGCGTGCACGAAATGAACCAGGCTAAAATAAAAGCAAGATTGCACTTCTCAACTTCAGGAAAAAAATCTGTTCTAGAGTTTTATCGAAGTACTTCTGAATATGGAATGAAATACAGTACGTAAAAGGTCTCCATACAAATCCGTGCCTTGTCAGTACCGGAGGCATTATTGTATTGAAAGTCGCTGATATGAGATTACTGAATGCACTGAATGCTTTCAGCCTGAGTGCGTTTGTCCACGCGCTACGGGGATGGGCAGTATGCTCCGACATTAAGTTTATGGTTAAAAGTAATGTTAAAAGTATTATACTGTCATTTTTTAAACATTAAGGCTACTCCTCCCATCTGCAAGGCTCTCTTTCTTACAAGCAAACTTTTGCAATTAGCCATCCAGCTTCAATTGCGCGGCTCCGGTCAGAATTTTCAGTTTTCTTTGAAAACCTGTATGATTTTATATGAATTTTAAAAAATAAGAAAATCACATCATTTTATATTGTATTGTGAAGAATATTGTAAATTTTCATATTCTTCTGATCAACAATGTAAGAGTAAAACGGTTACAACTGGAAAAAAAGAGGTGACTTTGGAGTCGTTTTTCTTCAGTTTTATTCATTAAAATAGATTTCAAGAAAAACCACATCATTTCTCATATCCTGTAGATTGTTCAGTTTTGTTTTCTGCTTAAAAAGTCCCATAGTTAATGTATAAAATGGTTACAAAGTTACTCAAAAACCGGGCGGACGCCCCTTAACTGTCTTAATTTAATTTAGTAAAAGGATAAGTAGTTAGGTACCTACTTGATAAAATAAAGGAAGACAACCAAGACTTCCTTCATTGTGTTGTGTTTATTTGTTGTAAAACTGAATACTTTACCTGCATCAGCACGGCTAGTATGATTTCTCTATTGCCCGCGACTCGGCGTTTTTCCATAGTCGCGGCAAGTGCGGCTTTCGTTCTCCGAAAAGCGCATTAAGATCTAAAATTTCTATTTAGCAAATTTATTTTAAGACCAATATTTAATGAGTTAATTAGATAATTGTTAAATTTGGGGCGAATTCTTATGATTTTAGAATGTGATTTCCTTGGATTAGAAGGCTCCACTGTGACATAATGAAGGACAAGCTAGTCAAAAATAGGTATACATACCTACTAAAATGACGTAGTTTAGTAGAGGTGAGGTGGCTCTGAAAGAGTCAAGGTCGTTATGTCAGGGAAACCCCTTAATGTTATTTTCTATGCAGCGAAGGCAAATCGCGCGCGTGTTGAGACTTGAGAAATTATACTAGACGTGCAGTTTTATTCAATAAAATAAAATAAATTTACATTTTTAATTAAGTATAAATAGTTTAATAGTACAAAAAGTTGTCGTATTCGATACTTGGACGTTACGATCCGCTCTCCTGTTCGACAACAATTGTGGCATTGTTTGCTGCCAACCTTACGGACCCGACAGGATCAACGATCCTGATTGGGACCCTGATGCATATTACTGGACTGTTGGCCTCATCTACCACTCTGAACTCCAGCGTCACTTGGGTTCCCTGTAATAAAAAAGGTTTAAAATTAGGATCAAATTCATTAAAGTAAACTCTTAAATAATTTAGAGCCGCTACCACAGATTTTCTATGCTGCTCAGCTGCTACGGTACTAACATTCTTGTGATTAAGAAGGTACTTTTAAAACCTCATTTATGTACATTTTCATAATCATAACCGGTCCTGCGGGGGGAGGGGGAGGGGGGGGGATAGGTGGGATTTATCCCCTTATACAACGTGTTAATGAATTAACGCAAAACTAGAAAGTAGTTTGTTTAGAATCGAGAGCCGAATCGAATTATCATGGTTTCAACATGGGTAATTTTTTTCAAAATATTAAATATTTTTTTTGTTTAATTTTAAATTTACTGAACCCAATGCCAACCAAACCCACGGGCACACCCACCCTACTTACTACCAAAACAAGATTATTAAAATGTATCCATGAGTACGTTAGCGCTTTCATTCATTGCTGAAATGATGAAAAATCATTTTTTCCTCAAAACTTAAAATGCGAATAACTTTAAATTTTAACTATAAAAATAATGAAATTATTGTTTCAATCTACTTATTATTATATAAATCAGTTGGGGTGTATGAGGTTTTGCGTTAATTCATTAACACGTTGTATGTTCGACCTTTTAACGACTGTATCTCCTAAACCGACTGACAGACCATTCCAGTTTTTGTAATTTTCGCACAAAAACTGGCATATTACAATAATACCTGCATACGCATTCAATTTTTTGCAATCATAAAAGACCTTTGATCGGCTGTAACTCCTAAACCGACTGGATTTATGCAGGCAGACCTGGTCCATCCCCATCACAGAGATGATCTTCACCCTATGAATACTGAATCAGTCTTGCAGCTGATGATACCAAAAAGGATGTCTATCTCTTATACTATTCGCAATTTGCTTTGTACCTACAGTCAAGAGCACATCAAGTTTTACACTTGCAGTTCGATTGTGGCGCACTAAATAAGAACAACGGTACAAAGTCCAAAGTGTCAAGCTTGATGTGGTCTTGACTGTACAACACCCTCGGTTAGAAATGTCGTATTCCAAGATATCACGACAAATACTCACAATAGGGAAGAAAGATTCGATGAACATCCTCAGCGTATACTGCACTACTTCCTCCTGAAGGACTGGGCAGTTAGTGTTCACTAAAAAGTTGCAGGTTACGGCGTTCTCTTGCAGGTCGTAAGGTATCGGCACCTGGAGGATACCGAGCCCCATGTAGGCTGTGACCAGGGTGCGCATCGACATCATGGTGTGTGCTGCCGGCAAATATTGATCAATTTTAGTCTAGTAGTTGGTTTTCTGAGCACCCCGAAAGGGATGGTCGTTAGATAATTAAAAATTAAATATAATAGGTAGTTATAGGCCGTGGTATGTGTGAATTTGAGACACTGTACCTACCTACCTATTCCTCGTTCCCCAATTCCTCTACCCTACAGTGGTCTGGAAGAATTTGTTTTTTACCGATATATAAGACAGGACAGCCCTTCTTTTCTTTTTATCATTAACCGACTTCAAAAAAGGAGGAGGTTTCTCAATTCGTCCGTATATATAATTTTTTTTTTATGTGTGTTCGCGGATAACTTCGTCGTTTATGAACCGATTTTCGTGATTCTTTTTTTGTTGAAAAGGAAATATTTCGAGGGTGGTAACATGATAAGGAAACCAGGATCTGATGATGGCATCCCAGAGAAATCGAGGGGAACCTTCGAAAATCGTAGTGCCGACTAGTGCGTTTGTTAATTCAAAGCACTACTATTAAATCGAACTAATGAATTCACCACTGAAAATTGTGAAATAAGTAGGTAAATAAAATGTTTACAAAAAATTTAACCCACCTTAAAAAAACTAAAAAGTTAATAAATAATATTGCAGCCGATGACTTTTTCATTCGCATGTTTTATAGAAGTCGGTGTCCAGCCAAGCCAAAAAACTAATGCTTGCAAGCCCTGTCGCGAATGGAGAATGTTCATAGATTTTTATTTTTAGCTTATCGTATTCTGCACTAAAAATAAAAAATATGTGTGAAAAAATTATTTAGGTACGTCAATTAGTTTCCGAGATATGGAATTTTGAAAATGGGTGCGCGGTCCGAGTTTCGGCCGGCTAGCGCTCGCTGCGTGTGACGTCACGTTATGAACCGCACTTCCGCAGCGCGCTTTCGTTTTGAATTACTCGAAGATTAGGCCAGTATTTTTAGAATTTTGTATCGAAGGGGTGCCAACGGGACCCTATTCATAAGCCTACGCTGTCCGTTTGTCCCTCAGTCCATCCGTTCGTCCGTCCGTCCGTCTGCATTCCTAAGCTATAAAGGGCTGTATCTTTTGAACTATAAAAGATAGACGGTTGAAATTTTCAGAGAGTATGCGGTATGATGGCGGATTTGCTAGCTAATAATAAAAACAAACCAACCAAGTGAGAGTCGGGCTCGCACACGTAGGGTTCCGTAACGTCATAATATTACAAAAAAAATATTTCACACGAACTCGGCCGGTTTTTATTATTTGTTGTTTTACTTTAGAGTATGCACTATAATCACACCAAGTTTGATGCTTGTATGTATTACCGTCTTTAAGATAGAGCAAAAACAAACAAAAAATATAAGAAATACGTTGTTTGTTAGGGGACTCCTTTTAATTTTTAACTTTTTGCTTTTTTTATTAATTGTCAACAAATCCGCCGTAATAACGTATATTCTGTGAAAATTTTACCTGTCTAGCGATTATGGTTCAAAAGATACACAGCCCTTTATAGATTTTTAGCGGGTCGCCCTTTAATTTTTAACTTTTTGTTTTTTTTTATTAATTGTCAACAAATCCGCCGTAACAACGTATATTCTGTGAAAATTTCAACTATCTAGCAATTACGGTTCAAAAGATACAGCCCTTTATAGATTTTTTTAACGTTTTTTGCTTTAGCTTTATCGTAAAAACGGTAATACATACAAGCGTCAAATTTGGTTTGATTATAGTCCATACTATAAAGTAAAACAACAAATCATAAAAACCGGCCAAGTGTGTTTCGGACTCGCGCTAAGGATCCTGGAGAAAACGTAATTTACGACTCGATAGACCGTGACGTCACACGCTAATCGCGGGCCCGCGCGGAGTGTTCAAAATTTACGGCAGTTTTAAATGCTTGTAAAATCAAAACTACTGGGTCTTTTTGAATAAAACAAAGACTAGTGTACTTGTATTTACATAAGCTCTACTGTGAGAAAGTTTTGATTGATTTTGCAGACTCATGAACATTCTCCATTGTACCGGCTTGAAAGCGACTTCGATAACTGTTCTATGATGCGAACGAAAAAGTCATCGGCTGCAATATTATTTTTTAACTTTTTCGTTTTTTTGAAGGCGGCTTAAATTTATTGTTAAAATTGTTTTCCTTTAAAATTGGCCACAATTGTAAAAAAAAAATTCTAGCCTATAGGACTGGATCCCAATCACACCAATGCTGGACAAAGTCCGTCTCATAGATGCATCAGAATACTAACGTGCTTTGAAGATTATGTTCAACACGACATCTTGGAGCTGGGGAAGCTGGCAGGGAGGGTTGAGGCACCCTGAAATATCCGTATTGATCGGAAGTTCACCCTGGTGGTTGGTGCCTGTAATAAATTAATGAAATAAGTTTAATTCATAAACTATTAATTTTATGGGAGTGTCGAGAATATAATGGATCTAGTACATTGAGAAAGTAGTTTTTAATCAGTATCTACTTACACCGTGACACAGCCGTTGACTCCTGGCCCTTAACTCCAACCAATAAGACACAAAATAGCACAACAGACTGCCACATCTTTTCAACAAACTTTAATACTGATAATGACTATTAATTGTTCATCTTTATATATTTGGTTTAATATACTTTTATCTTTTGAACAGGTGTACAATGATAATAGATTATTTGATAAGGGAATTGATTTAGGAACGTTGATTATGTTGTGAAGTGATTGTGAATCACGCAAACATGTAAAAACTATACCTAATTAAACGTTTTTTCATGGAAACTATCAAGCAAAATATCTTCTTCTTCTTGTAGTGCCATCTCCTATCGGAGGTTGGCTATCATTAGGGCTATTCGTACCCTGGAGACTGCAGCCCTAAAAGACACAAATGATATCTCATTTGGGCGAGAGTTTCAAGTTTGGGACCGGACTTCCCGCCGTTTACTTGGTGCGTGACATGAATTTAACTGCACTTGTTTGCAGTTATGTCTGAGGGGTGTGATTCTAGTGTGATTGGACCACTGGGTGTATATTTTCTTTGCCACTGGCTCAATATTCAGATAGCCTACTCCAAAACATACTTTTGGTAGTCGTAGCCGTTTCAAAAAAATTCTCTCATTTGTTTTAGAAAAATTTTTTGATCGGAGATTCGATACGTATTTGTCGCCACGACTAAAAATGGGGAAGAGTCGACACATACAAAACTGGTTGCACAGTTACACCGCCATGTGGCAATATTGTACCCAGATATCACATTTACGTAAAGTGTACAAAAATTTACACAAAGACAACACACTGTTACAGCAACGCAATTCACTAAGCGCAAACATCGTCACAAGTAGTCACAACCTTATACAGGGTGTAACAAAACACCCTAGTAATACTTAAGGGGGTGCTTCAGACCATCAAACTGAACAACTTTCACTATGGAGCCAACATCGAAATCGCGAAAAAAAATACCACTCTTTCATACAAAACTGCAGTACCGTCTCAACTCAAATGTATGGGATGGCAGATGTTTTATTATTTTTTCTCGACTTTGGCTCCATAGTGAAAGTTGTTCAGATTGATGGTCTAAAGCACCCCCTTAAGTATTACTAGGGTGTATTGTTACACCCTGTATTCGTCGTTGACACATCGGCGAGCTGACAATCGGTATTTGCTATGGTTAATCATCCTGAAAACCTCCGACGATCTGAAGGATGCAAGAAGGTGGTTACATTTGTTAGCTCGTCGACGTTTTTGACAGCGATGTGACGCTTAGTAAAATGCACTCCAGGAGTGCGATTTTTGAATCTCATTCGCTGAGTTCAGTAGTTGAAAATGTCAAAATTTCAATGGAGATGTGCATCTTTCTACTGCTGATTTGACTATCAAAAATCATTCTTCAGGAGGGCGATTTTTGAAAGTCAAATCAGCAGTAGAAAGATGCACATCTCCACAGTAATTTTGACATTTTCAACTGCTGAACTCAGCGAATGAGATTCAAAAATCGCACTCCAGAACTAGAGAGTAGTATATTCCTTGTCCAGAACCGTTACATCACATAGAAACCAGCAAACAGTAACTATGTAATTATAATTGTGTCGCAGAAGATGGTCAGTAGTTTTGAGTTTACTTTTTCAGACAGTCCTATTGAAATAAAATATAGGTACGATATTGAAATAGGATCGTAGGAGAGTGGTGTGCAAATAATTGAAAACTTTAACAGTCTCAACTGAAGTCCGCAGCGCAGCGCAGGTTGCACGTTTGCCGAACGAATCTTTATTTGCCATGCACTAGCCGATTCAATTTCAGATGGGACGTATAAGTAATTTAAAGATTTTTTATACATTTTCTGTAGTTACTACTTACTAAAAAATGGTCTCTCTGTTTTCTTCTATTATACCTACATACCTACAAAGTAGCTGACATAGCCCAAATAAATTGCTAAACTAAATTGGCAGTGGGCGGGGCACATTGCTCGCAAATGGCCGATGGGGCCCGAGTTCTTGAGTAGCGACCGCGTACGGGAAAGCGCAGCGTGGGTAGGCCCCCCACAAGGTGGACCGACGACCAGGTGAAGGCAGCGGGAACTCGTTGGATGAGGGCAGCGTATGACCGATCGTTGTGGCGATCCTAAGGGCAGGCCAATGTCCAGCAGTAAACGTCTATCGGCTGAGATGATGATGACTTCTTGCAGTGCAGAGTAAAATGAGAGATGGTACCTACCCTAAGTCTATAAAATTATTATTATCCAGAAAGCTGGCATGGAATAGACCATTTATCATACCTAGTTCCTTCCTGGCTGGATCACAAAGGCGACATTAGGATTTTTAATAGGTAATAATTTAATAATTTTCTTCTGTAGAGTCGATACCAGTCATTCTATATTTTTCCTGCCCCGTATGAATTAGGCGCACAACGCTGGATTTGCAAAATGAAACTTTTTCCACAAAATATCACGTTCTCAACAAATCCAATAGCCCGCAGCCCCCGCTGGCTATGTTCCCGCAAGTATCCGGATAGGAATGGCTCTGACTACCCTGAAAGAGATCGTGTCGTGAGTTTATCTGTATCTTAGTCATAATTTTGTTTGACAGCGTCATCTACCGGAAATCGTAGGAATTCATAAATTTTTAAGCATCATAGCGACACCTGCCGTAGGGTATCTACATACTTTTACCGATGAGGGTATCTAGTATTTTGTTTGAATTTCGTGAGGGGCTACTAACCCGTTTTATTTCGAAATGCATCTATAAAGGAAGTATCGCAGTTGAAATTTGGAGATGCCTCTATCCCATGTGCCCACCAAAAAAGCGCTTCTCAATTCCGTTGTTAAAGTCCTTTTTACCGTTCAGCGGTGGCGCCACTTTTACATATTCCTTGAAAATAGCTTTTAGGTTTTGTTTTGTAGTAAGTAGTCGTAACTAGTAGGTAGGTACTTTTCCATTTTAGGCTTTCTTGATTGAGAAATCTTAAGCACCTAGGTATTGTGATGAAGGCGCCACCGAATGGTAAAAGGACTCTATGTTAAACCAAACAAAATTCGATTTGTTGGTTAGTTACGGACTGTTAATGGTTGCTTAGTAGTACCACTAGTGGGGTGGGTCCAGTAGGATTTTCAAGTAGTGATGTCTACACTTTACAGCGTCCCATCCGCACGAAGAGGTTATTACTCCGTGGTTCCACCACACTAGTTTCGTATCGTATTTTGATCCTTATGTCGGGTTCGGCCACCAGGATCCCCCAGGAGATTCCTGTGAACCTCGAATCCCCTTTAGGTTTAGGTAAAAGTAAGTAAAAAAGGCGCTATCACAGTGGCGACGGACTAACAGTTATTGTCAATGATGTGACAATATCTGCGATGCAAGTCATGGGCCTGTTCAACTCAACAGCAGCTGCAGCCCCATGATATTTTTATTGGTCCCAGAAGGTCTCCCATATAACATTTTTATTTTCTAAAATGTCTTTAAATTTTTCCTTCATTCCTCTGATCTGCAGTCGGACGCTGATGATGATCGAATGATTAAAATTTATACCAAATACAAAAATATAAACGGGAGTACAATTTACAATTATATCCGAATTCCGAATTTATTTAGTCCGAACGATTTTTTTTCCGATCCAACATTATCCGAACGTGAGTAGAACCGAATTAACTTGCAGCTAAGCATTCATAATTATTATGTGTCCCTATTTACGTTATGATCTTAGGATGAATACTGTAAGTCTCTATTTGCGTGTTCTATATTAATGTTCTTGCGAGGGATGCAATTGATATCACTTATTTCTCACTGATAACATTTATTATATGTACACAAGTTATTAAACAATTACAAGTTACGTTACATTTAATTTTATGGTTATAATATTACGGAGTTAATTAGGGTGAACGTGTGTAAGGGATCGCGCAGTGGAGAACACTGCGGTACCTGCGCCTACGATGCAGGGACGCTAATACGTTATCTAAATATAGAGGGGGAGGGCAGAGTCCCCACAATTATTATGTTTATGATGTCAAAAGATTTACCAATTCAACCATGGGAAGAAAAGTACATTTCGGACGTATAGGAGACCGAACGCGCTAAAGAAATCTCCACTGAACCGCATGCGAATCTCAACTTTTTACACTTAGTACTTCCTATCTCTATGCTCTTTTTTACACATTCGGTACCGCACTAATCATTTGCCCTTCGGAGCATAATGTACAAAATGAACACAGGTCATCTTGTACATTTTATGTTTTGCTCATTATGCGTGTTGTGCTCATTCTGCGTGTTGCACATTCTGCGTATTGTTCATTGAGCGATTTGTGAATTTTTGAGTGTCGTGCTCATTTTGCGTTTTGTACATTATGAGAAGGGATCATTTGATGGCCGTTTGACTTCATTCGGGCGTTTCAGGCTGTCAATCACATAGTAAATAAGCCAAGTTTAGCGCGATACGGAATTCAGCACAGTTGAATTGTAACTGGATTGCAATGTGATTAAAACTGAAATTGAATAATGATTGAACTTCGATGTTTTACATTAGCGCGATCGGGCCCCAGTACCCGTCAAAAAACCAATGGTAAGGGGTGTGCGCAGTAGCTCTTTCGCCTACAAATATTCGTTTTTGCGCAGTCAAGGTTTTTGCAAAGTCGTTTGCCGATTTCCAGAAGAGGACATGAAGGAAATAAGGGTCATGAAAGAAATAAACGAGTAGAGATTAATTTGGAAAACTTATATTTCTATAGTCTTTTGGCAAGAATACTAATTTTTTAAGATTAATAGTACTTAATCAATTATTCATTAATCCTTAAACGATCATTTAAACATAGTAATGTTAAACTGACTAAATTATACAGAATTAAACCTTCTTGCATTGGCATAGGAACAGCAATCAATATACAAATTGTTTGTAGGCAATAATGACACATAATTTCTGGGTTGAATCTACACGAGGAAATTGATATCATTAGCATCCTTTTAAACTAAGAGTCTACCCATCAAACTGAACAACTCTAACTCATCTGCCTTTGCATATATTTGTGTAGCGTCGGCATTGCAGTTTAGTATGGAAGAGCAGATTTTTTTTTTGCTCCGACCGGTTTGCTCCCATAGTAAAAGTGGTTCATGGGTAGACTTAGTTTAAAAGGATGCTAATGATATCAATTTCACCCTGTACTATATGCCATCGATATCAAAAGACAGTAGATGAGGCTAAATGTATTCATAGAATGCTGTGAACTACCCCTTCCGTCTGAATGAAGCTGGTATGAAGATTTTATGACATTGTTAATTTTCTATAAAAATAGGTAACGAAGAAACTAAACTCTGGTGTGAAGCAATAAGGTTTAAGTTTGCGCCACCACGGGCGTCAAATGTTTGATATCCTAAACGACAAAGCTAGCACCATCATACTCCGGCTAAAAGAACTATCTCACAAGCCTTTAAGCGTAGCCTGTCCTGTGGCATTTTTTACTGAGCGACCTGGAGTGCGATTTTAGAAACTCATTCGCTGAGCTCAGCAGTTGAAAATGTCAAAATTACTATGGAGATACGCATCCTTCTACTGCTGATTTGACTTTCAAAAATCGCACTCCTGATGCATGATTTTTGAAAGTCAAATCAGCAGTAGAAAGATGTATATCTCCACAGTAATTTTGACATTTTCAACTTCTGAACTCAGCTAATGAGATTCAAAAATCGCACTCCTGATACGAGTAACACCTACACCAAAAAATCACTTGTGATATGGCCATTGAAAGGTAAAATATTCATTAAATTATACACAAATTCACCACCCAAAGCGAGCTACCTTGCAACCGGAACATGTGAAAAAGCACAAATTATATGGCTTCTGTACTATGCTACGGTTCGAATTATACCAATAGTGCAAACGCACACGCTTTACAGGTCGGTCCAAATTAGTAAGTACGAATACACTGCTAAACAATTTGTACAATTTGAAACAGCTGTCAATTTGACATGCATATGCTGCACTTCCTATTTTTCGTGTGCGGCGTAAGCGCAAGTTAATGACGTCACTGATGACGTCAGACGGCAAACGTATCCGCACATTCGCGCATTATGAACCGATTGTGTGCATGCAATCTCTACCGATAGCGCATATTTGCGCATTTTGGACCGTAGCACTAGTGTTAGCCCCATCTAATGTTTTAGGATATCAGCGAAAAACAACAATGACTATCAAACAAAAATTATAACAATGACTATCAAACAAAAATTAGTTAAAGAATCCAGTAATCAATCATTTTTTTTCACTTTTCATTTATTATAGAACTGAAGCACATTTTACTTTGTCGATGCAACTTTAATTCCAGTGCTTTGCACTTACAAAATTTATAACTATGCCTATATTATACAGGGTGTCCCGTAAACCGACGTCAACCCGGCGGCGGATGCTGATAGCTTGGGTCATGAATAAGCGGAATATCAAAATTTGACTTTAGTAAAAGTCGCTTAGTTTTCGAGATATTGACAGTTTTAACACAGATACTGCATAGAGAATGTATAGCCGTGGCACTCAAAATAGTCACTAAGGTAAGAGTTTCACGAATTTCATAAAACTGTCCTTATCTCGAAAACTAAGGACCATTTCCTAAAGTAAAATATTGACTGATTGATTGACAGATTTTTTTATTATTTTAGTATATTCTGGTTAGGCATGAACTAAACTAACAGTATCCACCGGGTTGACGTCGGTTTACGGGACACCTGTATATTGCTCCATTATGAGTTCAATTTTAAGCCGACAATTTAAAAGTGTGCATTGCTCCAACTTTATACCTTAATCGCTAGAACAATGTGCCTTTTTGTGTCGAAAAAAACACGACAAAAAAGGCACCAGCGCAACCTAGCGTAGTCTAGCTGTAAACATTGAAATAAACAAAACAAAAACAAAAAAATTAACTTCTTCCTCTAGAAAAGTATATAAATGCGGGCTCGAAAAATTAGTTCTTTTAATTAATCACTAGTTATTACTTAACTAAAGACTTGTTTCATTTTTACATTAAATGGTACCTCATTGCGTACCCCACCACTTATATACAGGGTCCTTCTGAAATACTGACAGTGAGCAATATTTTAAAGCGACGATGTTCGGACCATCAAATTGGCAGCTTTATCTATACAAGATGTAAAACACCCTTTGTAATATTTAAAAGGATGGTTTGGGTAAGACCATCAAATTGAACAACTTTAACTATGGAGAAGTCGAAAGAGAATTTAACACTTTCGCTGCTAAGCTCAAAATCATGATCCTCGCGCAGTGCTAAAACTGACGCCCCTCGTAGGTCGTGCGCACAGTCGTAAGGTGAAACGATCAAAATGGCTCACCTCGCGGGTCACCCGCACATGCGAAGGTTTGGGTGACTCACGCTGTAGGTCATGAGCACAGGCGAAATACAATAGCACTTGACCCCCCGCGTAGGTAGTGCGCACAGTCGTAACGGTGAAACGATAAACTGGCTCGTCTCGTGGGTCACCCGCGCAGGCGTAAGGTTGTCGGTGACTCGCGCGGTTGGTCATGAGCACAGGCGCAATGCAATTGAACTGACTCGTTACGTGGGTTCTTCAGCACTGCAGCCCATTTGTGGCCAACCTACGGCGTAGGTCGTCAGCAGTGAAAGTGTTAACCTTTTGAACGCTACGTTACTTTCAAGTTACTGAGCTCAGTACGCCACGGAACAAACTATTTAGTAGATAAATAGATGACTCTGGCGTGTCAGGCATTTTATTGGTTGTCACGACTGGATGACTCTGGCGTTTAAAAGGTTAATAATCAGCCGTCCCATACGAGTCCAGTAGGTACAACCTACTGCAGTTTTGTATTAAAACATCGATTTTTTTCTCAATGTTAGCTTCATTGTGAAAGTTGTTCAGTTTGATGGTCTAAACTACCCCTTTAAATATATGTTTTGATACACCCGACCCTGTAGATGAGATTCACATCAACATCGAGTAAACTTTGTAGTTTTGAGCTTTCCCCTGAAAAATTTTTTCTATGCCTTATATTTAGGTAGTGTAGTAGACGATAATTATATCAGATTAACATAGTAGATTAACTGATAACACTATAAGCAACGTGCGCAATCAGGTACCGTTCCAAGTCTAATGAAACATTTTTATAGAATGTCATATTAATCACAGATTAAAGCCATAATAATCACTTTCACCAAATCAACAATTCTTTTCAATAAGTTTCTCACTTTTCACTGTTCGCCACACATTTTCACTGATTCAAGTCTTTCACAACTGTAATACTATTGTTTTCACTCGAAGTTGTCACTTCAACTGGCTTCACTGTGTCACTTATAGATGTTTGAGTAGGAATATTACTATGTTCGTCCGTATTTGTTGGATTTGAACCGTAGAACGAATATTCGTCGACTTCTGATTCGGAATCATCATCATCCGATGAAAATTTTTGTGATTTCTTCGCTTCAGTTTGAACGGGTAGCTTTGTTGTTGATTTTTTAGCTATTCTTTTAGGCGATGGGTATATCGAGCTGTCTTCACTCTTTCTCTTATCTGATTCTCTTTCTTCATCACATTCCGTGGCATCTCCTCCGGGTAAATGCGGTTTAGTAACATATTTGAGCTGTAAGGAACTGTGCAACGCATTGTGATGTGTTCGCAAGTCTCGCAGGAACTTGAAACGTATGTCACAATGTCCACATTGGTGGATTTCTCTAGAATCGTAATATAGTTTGTAGAATGCGTAGTTTATTGTTTCACTAGGATGATTCGCGTTGTGGTGTTCCAGCATCGATGTAACGTTTAGAAGTAAGGCAAAACAAATGCAACATTTAACAACTGCTTCTCCTTTTTTCCCAAATTGCACAAGTTTGTTCTCATGGGTGTGTGTTCTGGCTTCTATATCAGTCATAGCCATTTCACAATACAGGCAAACTACTTTAGACGCGTCGTCTTTAAGTTTGGGGTCCTCTTTAGCTTTATGAGTTTTTTTTTTGCCTTTTCCTTTCTTTTCCTTTCCTGTATTTAGAAGACACTTCCTTACTGGAGGTCCTTCAGGTATTTTCGACTGACTAAAGCTGTAGGGTCTGCCGAGATGGAATTTTTCGTGATGAGTTACCTTTGACGGCATATGGCAAGTGAAATTGCAGTAATTGCATTTGTAAGGTTTGAGATTGTAATGCCTGAATATGTGCTCTCTGAGAGCTTGCTTATACTTGGAGGAATGGTCGCAGTGGGGACACTGATGTAGTTCGTTCTTTTTCTTTGTATCTTGTTTCTCTGGGGTGCTTTCGTCCGTAGTTTCATCTATTACTAGCCTCTCGTCATCACTGTCCGCTGTGTTTGATGTTGACGCGGTCGGGGCAGGTCTTTTTCGTCTCACGAGCATTTCTGCCTCCGGTGTGGGAACTCTTTCTTCATATCTGACTACTAGTAAAGAGTTATCCAAGGCTGACAAGGCTGTGGGTGCTTCTTGTATGGAGGTGTCTATTTCAGAGTTTATGGATGTTTTCTGTGTTGATAAGACAGCGTTTATCCAGGCGGTTCGTAAGGCGGGGTCTCTGGCAGCGTCTATAGGTCTCGCGGCTTCCCCTGCGTGCACGCTCTTGCAGTGCAGCTGGGCCTCGTGGTAATTCTGATAATTATCAGAACAGTTACTGCAACGCCATCTGAAATTTGCAGTTAGCGTCTTTATGTACACGTTGTTAAGATTGATGATTGTTTACATGCTTAGCAAAAAAAAAAATACTTGTTTGGGAAGCTGATATTATGATAATATTTTAACATTATAGTACAGGTGTTTAAAGACAGCTGAAAAAGCAAAGAAAATGTATAATGAGTTGAACTAAGATATAGTTCTACGGAAAAATCTAGTATACCAGATCAATATGTGTTTTTGACCATCCCAGGCGATTCTAATATTCCAGAAATCGACTAGTACAGGAAGATCCATAAAAATATATATTAATCCAACCAATGTGGTTCGATGACCAGTGGGGCGGGCTAGCATGGCAGCGCGACATATTAAAGTTGCACGATATCTCTCTTTCATTTGGCTCGTAATCGAGCGAGAAAAATTGCGCAAGATAAGGTTGTTGTGCGAATCATGCTAGGCCCTCTCTTAATTACGCTATAGCGCAGGTGGACATATGAATTTAGCTCTAAATGTGTCAACTATTTACAATTTCAAGCTTAAAACTAAAGCAAGTACACAGCAATAAAAGCAAATCAAGCATAATGTAAGAAGAAATACCTTATCTGATTCAGTTCACTCTCCAAATGGTCCCGTGTGATAGATTCATCTTTGTTCTGGAAACCGCATTTTGGACAGCAAAACTGGTTGTCTTTCGCTTCACCGAACTGCCCAAAAGCGTCTTCCAACTCTTTCGTCCTCGGTTTATCTACATCCGATGTTTCTGGAGGTTTAGTTGTTTGAACATTTGTTGATGTGGTAGGTTTGTCAGCCTGTACCCTCTGTTTGGAGAGATTCTCTATATTCTTTTCCATGGCGGCTGTTTGGTATTGTAAGAGTTTGGCGACCCATTTTTCGACTCTAGTGTCCACGGGTAGTTCGACAGGGGCTTGGTTTTGCCTGTGCTCTGTGGTCATGTGATCGTTGAGCCCTGTGATGTGGAACGCTTTGTAGGAACAGATGCTGCAGCCCCACCTGAAATTTGATGATGTTTTCTTTTAGTAAACTGCAAATATTTGCTGTTTAAATATAACATAACATGATATTGATGACAGGTAAAGATAATGAATATTCATTGATCCTGATAATTGATATTCCCCAAATTTACAGGCACAGAACAATAGCATTTTTAGTTTAGCATATTTTTAGTTGTAGGTATACAAATAAAAATATGATGGCCATAAGGCCAAGGTAACGCATTATTGTGATTTAAAAACTGTTAGCGCTCTCACAGAAGAGCGACACTTTGCGGTCGCCGGGGTCTCGCGACCGTAAAATGTACGAGCGCGGCGCTCTGCGACCCACCGCGACAGCAAAGTGTCGCTCGTCTGTAAGAACCCTTAATGGTCATTTATATTGAATACTTTGAAAATTTAAAATATTTATGATCAGTAAGAGTTAAAAGTTACCACTATTTTTAAATACATACCTAATAAATAATAATCTTAATCACAATGTATTGTTATCCCGTAACAGGGCTTTAATAGGTCTCCATAACAGGTCATGCCATACAAACCATTCCAAATAGAGCTCATTGTTTTAGTGAAGTAGTCGCAACTTATTTGTAATTTTTTAAGGTATTTTATCGATATACAATTCCAAATAATATAAAAACATACTCACTTTCTGTACTTCAACTCCTCAAACAAGTGTGACTGCATAACATCCTTACTATCCTCAATGACAACTTTACACAACGGGCACTTATATTTCAAACCGTTCGGCTCACAGAACTGACCGAAACGTGCACAGAGATCTTCTGTAGACTCGTCAACGGGTTCCTCCGTCTCCTTTTTCACTATATTTAGGTCTACTGCCGGGGTAACGGGTATAGGGCTAATGGGTACCAACGCTGGCGGAGTAATTTCAACTGTATTGTCAGTTACTTCGGTCTTAACTTCAGAGTCTGGAACAGCCATCTTCTGCCGTTGCTTCACCCAACGCGGCGTACCATCGACCTGATCAGGAATCGAGCCCTCTCTATAATAATAATAGAATGTTTCTTCCGTACTACCAGGATGAGAATTCTGCTGGTGTTTCGCCACATTCTCTAAATTAGACCCTCTGAAGGGACAGTTGGGGCATTTGAATTGCATTTTTGTGTTATGGAATTTGGCGCAGTGCTCGATGACTTCTTGGCGTAACATGCTTTTGAATTTGCAGAGGCCACATTGCCATGGTTTTAGGTCCATAGTAGGGGCTGAAGTCGCCGGTTGGCTTATGGCAGGTTGTTGAGCCGTGGCTTCTTCCCTCACCACCAGGACTTTCCCAGCGCCTTTGTGCACTTCAGATAAATGCTTTTCTAAAACTTGTCTCTTATAATGGTAGTAAGTGCAAGATGAGCACGCGTATAACCTCACGTCGTGCATTTTGAGATGAGCGATGATTCTTGACGCAGTCAACGGCTTCGATGTGTCTAGATGCTGGTATGGGGGACAGTGAACGCAGTGGAAGTCGATCGTGCCTGTGTGTAGTGCCTCCCAATGGCATTTCAGCATTCCCTCATTTAGCGATGTGTAGGAGCAACCGTTAGCGCCGCAAGTGTGTCTTTGCCTCTCTGGTACGTACTTGGGGTAGCGAGAAGCGGCTTCGGGAGGTATTACGAGGTTAACTGCAGGGTTTTGTTCAACCCGCGCTGGTTTATCCGGCGCTCTGGTGACGATCGAGCTTGAAGCAAGGTTCACCATCTTGTCGAAGTGTTTCTCATTGGATTCTAGATGGGGGACTGGGTTGACGGGTACAGTTTGCGCGACTGGTTGCAGTTCCGCGTGCTGTTGTAGATGTCGCACCATATTTAGGCGTACTTTAGTGTTAAATTCGCATAACGAACAGTACACTAGTTCGTCTAGAATCGGCTTCGTAGGCAACTGGTGGACTTCTAGAGGGCTGTAACGCTTCTTTTTAGGTGGTGTTTCTATTTTACTAGCGGATAGCTTTCGCTTAGGACCCGGTTTTGGAGTAACTGTGTACACGACTGGACCACCTTCCTCAACCTTAGAATTGACTACAACACTTTTCGCACCGTGCACTACCCGTGCGTGATTCTTTACATAGCGCAATAATACGTCGCTGAAGTCGCACAAGCCGCAAACGAAGCGATCCTGTCCCAACACACGAACATCGTGCTTATCGTAGTGCAAATAAAGTTCTTCTCTGGTTGATGCGAAGGAGCAATGAGCGCACTGGATTTTTTCTGCGGGATTCGGGAAGCACTGCAAAGTATTGATGTGTCTTTTGAAAGCAGGTTTGGTTTTGTACACTGTTCTACATTTGGAGCACTTGTAGAGGAGGCGAGTTGTTATTTTTTTAGACCCATTATTACTGTCCTTTGTTGCTTCGTCGTCTGACAGCGCTATAACTCCTGGAATCGAGTCCCTGGAATCTTCTTCATCGCTGTCTAAACAAATTACATCATTTTTGGCTGTTTCTTTTACTGGTGTCTCATCTTGGGGTTCAGTTTTGAGAACAGGTGTCGTTTGTAAAGATAGATTGTTGTCCTCGCTTGTTTTAGGTGGTGGAGTAGATAGTCGTGGTTCCATTGGTTCTAATAGTATACCATCAGCTGATGCGAGGTCTGGTTGCACCTCTGGAGGTTTCTCTGGTTCTTTCGGAGTCTCCGTTACTTTAGGTTCAATTGAAGGCATAGAACCAATCAGTCTTTCCAATTCAATGGATCTCTCCGCGTCTCTGAGTGGATTTTCTGTGCTATTAGACATAGCTACTGCTTCCACCCGCACTTTCAATTTATTTAACTGTGCCAAAGGAAGCACCATCATTTTTGACGTACCCTCCTGAAAAACGAAATGTCTGGATTTAATACAAGAATAATATTGTATGTCTAACCATTTTAACGTGCAATGTTATCGATGTTGTTCATTTCAATATGTAGGAAATAGCAACAAACAATTGGTTGACCAGTGTCTGAAGATTTTTAATTAATTTAAAAATAAAATGGTGGGTTTGTTTTATAGCATACGGTTTATCTGTTTTACATGGTCATTTTGAATCGGATAAGCAACGAGTAAGAGCTAATGTCAACATACTTTAGTAGTGATAATTCTCAAATACGCCTGTGGTTGTTTGGTTGGGTGTTTTTCCGAGGAGTGCGCTAGCAGTTCGACCTCGTTCTCTGCTCCGTGGAGACACCATGTGCACTGGTACAGGTTTAGACCATGCGTCTTCAAGTGGTTTGACAACTCTGTGGGTGTTAGGAATCCTTCCAAGCATTCCTGTAAGATAATGGTGTTTGTTTTAGAATTGTAGTAAGGAATAGAACTATCATTAGATGGTCGCTAATGTAGAGGTTTTGCTTATTTACATAATTATTTAAGAAAAATCTACGTCACTATCTATAACGCCACGCTTATATTTAAACAAACATAAAAGGTAATGGTGATAAAGCATGAACTTATTAGGGTTAAACCTCATCTGACAGCACGGAATCACCTTTTTCCGTCGCGTCATCCTTTTCTGTCACTCAGGAACGTCATTTACTAGAGCAAATAAGATAGACGGAACGCGATCCCGCGCGGCGGTGCTGCGGCGTGCGGTCGCGTTCCGTCTGCCTTATTAGCTCTAGCAAATGACGTTCCTGAGTGACAGAAAAGGATGGAGCGATAGAAAAAGGCGACGCGGTGCTGCCAGATGAGGTTCAACCCTTAGAAAGACCGGACCGGGCACTCGTGTTTCAAATGAATCTATGGAACAAGACAAACTAGAGAATTTTCTTTCTAACTAGGGTTCTGGTAATAAAGTGTAAATGACACACGATTCTCACTTATGTTCACTAGTAAGTTCCGACAACGTACTTCAGGTTTTATCGTCAGGAAATACGGTATATTTTTCATTGTTAAACTTTCAATCAGTACTTCCTCCGGTCTTTCTCCTTGCTTCATGGAATGAATATGATTATATATTTATTAGTGAGTAGTTCAAATTACATGCTGATTTTATGGTAAACCATTGTCATCAATACTGCCAAAGTTTTTCACATCAATGAATAAATGAAAAGCAATTCAAGGTTAAATGGTGTCTTATCAATCGGAACTCAGGAAGTTGGATAAATTAGATATCGGAAGCAATTGAACTTCAGAGGCGAATGGGCAAGTAGGCGAAATAATTTACGCTAGATTGTAAAGAAATACGTACGAAACACAGATATGGCGGCTGATGCTTAATTAGATGCTCGCAGAATTTGCCCTGCGTGTATGTTTTGAATTTGCACGAACTTTCCACTGGAAAAAAATGAAATTCAATATTAATTAAATTATGGTCAAAATCCAAGGTATCATTTAATAAATCATTAACTTAGAGCCATGCCACACACATGCTCCGCAATGAATGCCACAGAGGATGCCACACAGACGTGTGCCTGATTTTTACGAATGTCTGCGAACACACAGAGACACATCAAGCTATACAAAACCAACAGAAGCTGGCCACGCGTAGGTTTCATAACGTATAATGTCGCGCGGCCAGAAGTGCGATTGAGATTATGCATCTTTCTACTGCCAAGTCGCTCGTAAGATTTTTTCAAAAATCGCACTTCAGCATATTTTGGTTTGGTATAGCTTGACCTGTCGCCGAGAAGCGGGTATAGTACAAAGCATCAACGCACCGGATCGTGTGCCTTCCCTCTGCGGTAGTAAGCCGTGATTATATCAGCTATCGATTTAAAATTTGTTTTTCGCGAATTATTGTTCTGTCCCATACTGAATATGTTTCAGTTGATGGTCTAAATCCAACCAATAAAGTTTATAACGCTTCAAATCAAAATCAACAGCTAGTATAACAATGATTCAAGAAGTAATTTAATATACTTACTGTCTTGACAAAAGTAGTGCTGGACAGCGACATCCCGACTCAGGATCTCAGAGCGATCGTCTACAACTGGGGTCACGATGTCTGTCATAAGCACAGCTTCCTTTGCGACCTCCGCTCCATGCTTCCTCAACATATGCGCTCGAACCAGCTGACTAGACGATGACCGATAAAAACACTTTCTGCAAACATATTGACAGCAACCGTGGGCCTTAAACACGTGCATTACCAAGTCTATAGCATTCCCTGCACAATCGAAGTCACAGTACGCGCATATTAAGGCATTTTGTCCACCGATGCGCTGATGGGTAGACGCGTGGAGCAGCGCGTCTTCAGCACTGTCCGATGTGAAGGAACAGAAGCGTCCAGCACATTTGTATATTTTGACCAACTTCTCGGGCGATAACATCGCGTCTAGGACAGCTCTAAGTTTCTTCGTCATCACTTCGGATTGCGCTTCTTCGTATTTATATTGTTTTTGTGGTATCTGCACTGGCGTTGTTTGAGCCGCGTCGTGGGAGGTTGACGGCTCGGAATATAAACTGGACGGGCCCGGCGATGGCGCCTGCGGTGTAGTAGCAGTACCTAGGCTTACAACGCTTTCTATAACAGGCAATGCTACTTCATTTTCTTCCGGAGGTTCCATATCTTGTGCTATAAGATCTGACATTGGCCGAACGTGTATGTAAGGTTTAGGTGGCATCATTTCTACACTCGTAGTTTTGGAGCTCTCTGATACAGTTTCAAGAGTTTCAACAGGTTTTACTGGTTCCAAAATGGGGAAATTATCAATATGTTTGTCCAAGTAATGCTGAAAACATTCCTTGAAGCGGTGGTCTCCTTGGGAGGTGACAATGAGTTTGCACACGTAGCAATATCCATCCCATTTCTCTGAATGTTTATGTTGGATGTGTTTCTTCATCGATATCAAAAGTGATGTTTTATAGTGGTTGTCTTTTCCATTCACGCAACACACGTACTCTTTCATTCCAGTGTCTGTGTAGCTGACCTTGAAATGGGCACAGTCAAAGATGTCATCGGAAATGGGACGTTGGTAAACTTCTGTCTCGGGTTCACTAGCATCGTGCAAGTCGGATCTATCGTCAAAGGTTGGGTCGTCGTCCTCGTTATCGTCTGTCTCTACTTTTAATGTTGTACCTTCAGCATTTGATACTTCGCTGTTCATATCGTTCTCAAATGTTGTATTTGATGATTTTTCTGCAGAAAAATTGATATCTACATTTGAGCGGCGCTTCGATAAGTCCAGTTCACTGTTAAGATCGGTACTATCAGTTATTTCACTTCGAGCATCACTTGTATCGGTATAACTTTGATTGGAGCGACCACTTCGAAGTACCCGAGGCTGCTCAAAATTCTGTATGTTCTCACTGCGTTTCATGAGAGCTTCGATAGTTTTCTTAGTCATCATTCCTAGGTTTATAGTATACACCGCTGTTTGTTCATCATTGTGGCGTACTATAACGTGAGTTTTGAGATTTTCTAGTGATATCTGTGTGAAGTTACACTTTCCACAAATGTATCCCAATAGTTGACCTTTGACCTCTTTAGGAGGTGGAGGTATATCCAAGTTGAATGGGCATCTGGTAACGTTGATGCAATCTGAGCATAGCTGTTTATATTCCCCAGTGTGCGTGCTGACAACATGCCAGAAGAATTCTTCAAGCTTGTTAGCTTTACCGCGACCCTTGCCATTGAACTCTTTGAAACAAAATCTGCACACATGTTTCCATGAACGGACTTGACAAATAGCCTGAAAATTAATATCTTCACACTGATCAATCGCTTCTTTTGCTATTTTCGGACTCATCCGGGACAGTGGTATTTCTGAATGGGGATGGTTTCGTTTGTAATGGTGGACGATGTCAGTTCCACTGAACTGGCAAAGACGGCATGAATAAACGGAAACACCATTAGAAAAGCAGTATTTCTTGTCTGTAAAGCAGCTAAGATCCGGGATAGAAATCTTTGTTTTATTTTTGTCATCTTCTTCAGGGTGATGTTTAGAGTTAAGCTTGTCATCGTCTAACGAGGCATCAACCTCTTTAGCTATTATTTTCTTCTTCTTTTTCGGTTTATTGATTACACCGGTTTTCCAACTATTTCGCTTACGTTTAGGCTTTTTCTTAAATTCAGCTAAAACTTCGGAACTACCGAAACTTTTGGATGATGATAAAGAATCGTTATCAGACTCTGAACTATTTTGTAAATCATTCTCAGTATCTTTCGATGTATTTGTTTCGCTGACAGAATCAGGATCAAATGTGTACGGATCAGGATCTTCCTGTTGAGGTTTGGTTTTAGATTTAGGTCCAGGTTTGTTTTTGGGTGCAGGTTTTGACTTTTCTTTCTTGTCTTCAACTTCAGATTTCTCGATAGAAGCTTTAGCCTTTGACTTCGGCATGGGTTTCTTTTTAATTTTCCCGGTAAATAAAGCCTCTTCTGCCCCTTTGAACTTTTCTAAAACCACAACAGGTTTAACTTCCTTGGGCAGTATGACATTTTCCTCTTCGTAATTCGTACATTTTTCATCAACTAATTTTGCCAGACGACACATTCTAATCCCCGTAGAATTTAGAACGTCATTACTTATAAACATTTCCTTGATGTCATCTTGTAGTTGTTTTAATTCTCTTGTAATTTTTGGTTTTTTAGCTACATTTGCAGCTTGCCTTGTTACACGCACAACTGGTTTACCTGCTGTCTTCCATTTACCTTTCCTACCTCTTTTTAATGGTACTTTACGAGGCTTCTTTACATTTGATTGTGAAGCGTTATCAATTTCCTCCACTACAGCTTCATCCCCAATTTTGGACATTTCAGCAGTTTGTGAGCCTCCTTCATTTTGGTTGGTGGTGGTATCTTCAATGTTTTTATCCTCCACTTCCGCTTTTTCTTCTGAAATTTTATTTTCATTTTCAGTATCTTTTTTGTCATCAGACAGGTTTGTTTTCATTTCAAGATTCTTGTCCTCTTCAGTAGTTTCGTGTTCTTTTGTATCACTTACAGGTTTTTTCTCTTGTTTCTCAACATCATTTGTATCCTCATCATCGGACACTATCTCACTAAGTTTCTCAAGCTTCTTCTTGATCTTCTCATTATCACTAGATTGATCACCTAGCATGCTGAGTAATTCCTTTATTTTAGATTTGTCTTGTAGTATGGACAGTAGATTACCGATCGAATCAAGTTTGTTGGATTCTTGTTTTGACGAACTTGGTTCAGCGACATCTTTCGATGAATCGACGGGAACTTCAGTAGAAGTTATATCGGAGTTCATTTCATTCTGAATCTCATTGGTGCTATCAGGCAACCCCATTTTATCGGAGGACTGCATCTCAGTATTCGTACTATCTGGAGTTAAAGATCGTTCCATGTTGTTTAAATCTTCTGGCGCCTTTTCTTCCACTTTCATAAATATCTCTTTATCATTTTCTGTAGTCGAATCAATAGCTTCATTGTTCATTATAGATAGAGCAGATTCTTTGTCTGGATTTACAGAATCGTTGCTTATTTGTTTGGATTCATTCGGAAGTATCACTTTCATCTCAGCAGCATCAGGCATAACCGTGACGCTATCTTTTTTATCTGGTTGCGATGCAGTTACAGTAACATTGTTTTGATTATTTTCTTTATCTTTTTGAAATACTGAGGAATCAGCAGATTCTTTGTCTGGATTTACAGAATCGTTGCTTATTTGTTTGGATTCATTCGGAAGTATCACTTTCATCTCAGCAGCATCAGGCATAACCGTGACGCTATCTTTTTTATCTGGTTGCGATGCAGTTACAGTAACATTGTTTTGATTATTTTCTTTATCTTTTTGAAATACTGAGGAATCAGCAGATTCTTTGTCTGGATTTACAGAATCGTTGCTTATTTGTTTGGATTCATTCGGAAGTATCACTTTCATCTCAGCAGCATCAGGCATAACCGTGACGCTATCTTTTTTATCTGGTTGCGATGCAGTTACAGTAACATTGTTTTGATTATTTTCTTTATCTTTTTGTATTGGTTCTTCTGATTTGGTGTTCGGTGCCTCTGTAGTATGTTCTTTCTGATGTTCTTGAGGTTTCGAACTAGATCGATCTAAATCTTCTTTGATAAATTCGGTTATGTCTTTAAAGGACATATTATTATCTTCTGCATAGTCTTGAGTACGATCTGGACTACTAAAAGTGCCTAATATTTTCTCGAGATTTATATCACTTGAAAACTTACTATTCGAGTCATCTTGTTTAGAGGTGTCTATATCGTTGTCGAGGTCAGCAATCAAAGCGTTTATGTTGTCCATAACAGGATCTGACGCCATGTTATCAGGAAATATTTCTAAATCATCCATTCCAAAACTGCAATTTAGTACGTCGTCATTCTTCTCTGCCTTCTTTGTTTTAGATGGACTAGCCAGTTTTTTAGGGGATTCAGTTTTGGTAGAAGTTTTAATGTCAGAATCTTTATTTTCATTCGCTTTTTCCGAGTCAGAATCTGAATCGTAGATCACAGACTTACGAGGTCTCCTTTTCATCACAGAATCGTCGTCAGAAAGTTTTGTATCGATAGTCTCACTCTTTCTGTTCGATCTTGTTGTATGCTTTTTCGTTATATCTACCGTGACTGACTTAATTTCATCATCAAGTTCAACTTCTTTAGGCGTTGTATTATTACTGAGATTTTTGTCCTTTCCTTTTACCTTTAGTTTACTTTCTTTTATATTCACATTTACTTTACTTTCTTTCTTTTCAACAACCTTCGATTTAGCTGTAGACTCCCTTGTTTTCTTCTCAGTTACTTTATCAATGACTGCTTTATCTTTGTCTGTGGTTTTGGTTTTCTCGATCTCTGGTTTTACTTCTGGCTCCACACGTTTAATTTTGGGAATTTTATAATTTTTAACTCCGTAGCCAGAACCTAAAATTGTTCCTTTAGCGATATTATCATTTGAATAAACAATGCCGTCGGTTTTACGCCTATCAATTTTGTATCGACTATTCGTTTCAAATCTATCCCGACTCATTCTCGGATCCCTAGAATTCTTTCTAGGTGAGTATACAGTCTTGGAAGCTGAGTAAGATCTTTCTTGAATTTCCTTTTCTTTGTCTATTTTTCTGCTTCGGGGATCACGGTAATTCATCGTTTTCGTATCTTGACTTTGTTCTTTTGTTTTCGGCACCTCAATTTTTTCTTTCCTTTTATATTTAGCACTGTAACTTTCGAAATCAGCCTTGATATCTTTCAAGCTCCTTTCTGTTCTTATATCAGCTATATCCCTGCCCATGCTGCGGGCTCGAACGAAGTCTTTTCTCATTAATTTTGAATTATCAAATATCGGTTCAGGAATAGTTCTGCCCACACTACTCTCGCGTTTTGTTCGTCCCACACTAGATTCACGGGTCAGCGATCGTCCAACGCTTGAAGCTCGCTGTCTGCGAGCATCAAAAGAGTAATCAAATACTTGCAGACCCTTTCCATTAAGAAACTCCAGGAACGTGTTATTGACACTAGTATCAATAGTAAATGAGCTACCAGTTTGTGGTTTAACTGATAGTTTGTTGTCATAGTCACTTTCATTGCGATAGTCTCTGCCTTGTCTGGATGATGAAGGAACAAAGCTCTCTTCCGCCGATGTCCTACGTCCTACACTGTGAGCGTGCTGAAAGCTTTTGGTAGATTCCTCAGTATTTCTATCGCGATCAATCTCTCTTCGATAATCATCCCTTCTGCCGCCGCGTTCTCTGGTATACAGATTAGTCGTTTCGAAATCTTTATTGCCTCGTCCCATGCTAGGCTCGTAATGTGAGGACTGATCACGGCTGTAGCTGCGTCCGCTTTGGTCATATGACCTGTTTCTGTCACTTCTGACACTCTGATCTCTACCGTAATTTTTATGAGAATCTAAAGCATTGTAATGTCTACTTTGTACATCTGACTTCCTTCGATCGTTATAATACCCACTATCATCATTATAGGTATGAGAGCTAGAATCACTATCAGTTCTATTGAGCCTGGGATCTTTGACTAATTTTGGAACAGTATTCATAGGGTTTTGAGAATATTCTGATCTGCCAAAGGGATGGTTTGGTGTCATTGGTGACATACCGATATCAGACCTTCCAAATGGATGAATGGGAGTGGTTGAGCAGTCGGATCTGCCAAAAGGATGGCTAGGTGTGGTTGGACATTCAGATCTTCCGAATGAATGACTTGGGGTTGGGGGGCAATCAGCCCTGCCGAAAGGGTGAATCGGTGTTGTCGGACATTCGGACCTTCCAAATGGATGAACAGGAGTCATCGGTGCCTCTAATCTCCCAAATGAAGGAGTCGGCGTAGCCGGACAGTCCGATCTACCAAAGGAATGGCTCGGAGTTGACGGGCACTCTAGTCTACTATAAGGATAGTCATCTCTCTTGTCATGGCCTTGGCCATATCTATCATTTCTAGAATTCCTATGGTAATTATCAGATTCGTTGTATCTTGATTTCTGATAGTCTGCGTCACGTTGGACCGAACTTCTTGGATTCCGATCGTCCCAACGCGGATCAGAAGTTCTTGAATTACGATCGTCCCAACGCGGATCAGAAGTTCTTGAATTACGATCGTCCCAGATTCTTGAATCTCTATTCTCTGTTTCCCAACGAGGCCTTCGTACGTCATTGGTTGTGTCAACATTAGCTTCCCATTGTACCCTCTGCCCTTGCTTGTTGTAAATATCTCTACTCTCGGATTGTTGTCTATGTTCCCGTGGATCGTAAGAGGAAAACATGGGGGAGTAAACGTGTTTCTTGCCCATACTGTCATCGGAATCAATAGAATGACGAGAAGGGGTCATTTCGTACGTTCTAGAATTGGGAGTCATGTTGGGAAAGTTAGCAGACCTGGGTGTCCTGTCTGGATTCACATGAGGATTAGGACTTTCCAGGGTCATTGTTCTATTTTCTCGTCTAACGCGTGGGTCAAACAATGGTGGTCTTTTATTTTGTTCTTGTATTCTTTCATTTCTTATGGCAGGTGATACATTGCCCACCGACGGAGACATTGGCTTGCTTGCGGGTAATATAGCTGCGGCAGGAGAAAAGTGTGGCATTTTTCTCATATCAATGTCTGTTTTTGTAGCGACCGTTGGTGCTTTAACAGGCTCTGCTGGGATTATAACAGGGGATACATTTCCAGTTTCGGTAAATTGTTCATTTTCTGGAGATTCAGGAGCAAGATCCCGGTAAATGTCGTCAAGTGAATATTCATCTGTAATGTCTTCATCAGAACTTTCGTCTAGTGCTAGTTTGACAGGGAAATTAAACCTCTCACATTCTTTTTCTGTTAATTTAAGACTTTGCTTTTTGGCATAGTCTTCTTTAGACATAGAAGACTTTGGCTCTTTTAAAAACAGTGAAATTTTTGATGCAGTGACAGATTTCTGTTTGTATTTTTCAATTGATATTGTCTTCTTCTTCGTAAGCTCTTGTGCACTAGATACTTTAGTTAGTTTAGGCTGGTGCAGGGCTGGTGTAACGACATCAGAGCCGGGAATGGTAATGCTTTCACTCAATATCTCGTTTTTTAAAGCTTGTAGGATGTCAATCTCTGAAACTACATCCTTTTTCGGAAGCGGCGCTGGAACAGTTGGTTCGTTAAGTAAAGGTATTTCTACTGGCGGGCTTTCTGGTCTATCAGTGTTTAACTCTTCATCTTTCTTGCTCTCACGTTCTTTCATTTTAAGTGAAGTACTTTCAGCGTCAGCAGTTAATTTGGTTGGCTCCGAAGATGTTATTGTTTCTGGTTTGGTTAAATTGGTTGGCTCCGAAGAGGTTTTTGTTTCTGGTTTCGCAAAAACCTTCGGCGTATCACTTGTTAAAGCAGTGTTAACTTGAGATCTATCAGTCACAGTGCCTGTTTGTGACTCCGCTTTTTCTTGATTGTCTTCTTCATTCATAGGTTTGTAGAAGTTTGGTTTGAATGGAAGTGGTTTTGCGTCTATTTCCTCTTTCTTAGTAGGTTCATTCTTAGAGGGTGAATCCGACGGGCCGATGTTTGGTTTGAATGGAAGTGGTTTTGCGTCTGCTTCCTCTTTCTTAGTAGGTTCATTCTTAGAGGGTGAATCCGAAAGGTCGATGTTTGGTTTGAATGGAAGTGGTTTTGCGTCTGCTTCCTCTTTCTTAGTAGGTTCATTCTTAGAGGGTGAATCCGAAAGGTCGATGTTTGGTTTGAATGGAAGTGGTTTTGCGTCTGCTTCCACTTTCTTGGTAGGTTCATTCTTAGAGGGGGAATCCGAAAGGTCAATGTTTGGTTTGAATAGAAGTGGTTTTGCGTTTGTTGCCTCTTTCTTAGATGGTGTCGGTGAATCCAAAAGATCAATGCACATAGTTTGGGTGACAGTTTCGGCAGATTTAATAGGCTTAGTAACCTTTAGTTTTTCATCATCATCAATGGTAATTATTTCTTGAGATTTATTTTGGTTTTTGCCACTTTGGCTATTACTCTCGGTGATGGATTTTTTAGTTTCTAAAGAGCTGAGTTTCATATTTTCTAAAGACACTTTCCCTTGAGTTTTGTTCTCAGAACTGGATTTTTTTGTATCTAAAGACACTTTTCCTTGAGGTTTGTTCTCGGAACTGGATTTTTTAGTATCTAAAGACATTTTTTCTTTAGGTTTTTCATGTTCTTGCGGCTTTTCAATGTCATCAAACATCTCGAAATCATCATTCGAAAAATTATCAAGATTATCTTTCTTAACTAAGGTACTATCTTTATCTGAATTGATCACAAGACATATCTGAATTTTACGCGAGTCTGCTTCTTTCTCGCTTGTCCTAGCTTGTTTAGAAGTACCCTTATCTTTATCAACTACTATTAAACTACCGTAAATGTTATCTATAGCCTCGCTTTCGCTATCTGATAATTCACCCTCTTCGACTTCAACTTTTCGTTTATCGTGTTTCTTCTTTTTCTTATAAGATTTGAGTATCAAATCTGATATATCATCATTTGCTCCGGTTTGTTTTAATTCACCGAGAATTTGGGTTCTTAGATCACGTAACGTATCAATGTCGACATCGCCGTCGCTGCAATTTATTATTCTAGACAATATGTCTTCAGTATTCAAAGAGTTCAAACTATCTTCTGGCACATTCAAAGTTATGTTTAAGTCTTGTAGTTTATTCGGTCTGGAAGACTTTTTTCTGTCTTTCTTGTAATGTGTCGGGCTGTGTCTCCGAGGTGATCGTCGCGGAGACCTCCGACTAAACAGCGGCAGGTCGGAATTATCTTCCGACAAACTCCAGCGCCTCTCAGTCGGTTCAGGTGACTTTAAAACACGAGTGAAAACACGAGTGAAGACATGGCCCTTTAGCTTGGGCTTCTGTTCGGATTTCTTTAGTGAGGAAGCTTTATTTGGCCTTCGTTGAAACAACGCTGGTTCTTTGCTACCTGGAGTGCAAACCTCTTCGGTTTCACTTGCTCTTGCAATTTCGGGAAGGGTATCAGGATCTTCGCGAATAGATTTTGCCACAGTTTTCAATTTATTTCGCACAGAATCCAGATCGCTTTTATCGTTCGTCTTTGAAGATTCTGAAGGAAACATTGATTCTGTTTGCATCTGGATACCGGGTAACGTGTCTCTCTAAAACATAAAAAATAAATGTTTATTATATTATTTTATTCGTATAATTTCAGTTCTCACATGTAATAGTGACATTTGACAGTTTGACATTTTGAATTTGTCATCAAAGTAGGTACATCATTCCAAAAAGATTTCTAGTTTCGGTAAGAATTTTCGCTGCGGATTAGAAAAAAGGCTGGAACCTTAGATTAAAAACTTTTCGCGTTCTAACAGATTATTAACGGTAGTTTCATGGTACTAGGTCTCACTAGGTATGTAAACACATACCTAGTGAGACCTAGTGAGATTATTCAAGTGACATTTTTTGGTCAATGAGATTTAAAATCTTAGATTAAAAACTTTTCGCTTTAAAATATATTATTATTGGCATTTGTTTAATATTTATAGTCAACAACGATAATTATCATATTTATTTACTTTTTTTTTTTTTTTTTTTTAACATAGAAGTTATAATTTATTTACAATATTTACAGTGTAGGTACATTAACAATAATCTTAACAATATTTACTTATATTAATAAGTGCAAAAGAAATATGGCAGAATTGTCTGTTTTTTTGGCCTCCCGTCTTATTTCGTAACCTGCAGAAGTTGGAGGAAATGTATTTCTAATGAGCGTTGTTCTTTTCTTTTTTAAATTTAGTTCCTAAAAAACTCGACAGATGACATGCTTATCGCTCCATAGAGACGTAGGCGAGATCCTGTCAAAATCATGTCAAGACTGTGCCTGACTTTTTTTAAAGGCCAAGGGATCGAGCCCATACAACCCTGTTAGACGTAAACAGTTTCATATTTTCGTTTAAATTGATTCGTAAATAATGAAATATTCAATCAAAAGATGCGTTGGCATCTTTTTGATCATCTTCTCCCTCTTTATTATTTTAAAGAAACACTTTTTAAAATGTTGACATTCATTCGCACAGACCGTAACGCCATCTATCGATCCACTAGAAAACTAAAAGAAAAACGCTCATTATACCTACACTTCACATCTTCTATTGATTGATGGTTTTTATTAAATGAAAATTCACAATAACCGTATAATATTAATTGGAGAAAACGAAATCACACACACGTATCAGTTCAACCAAACCAGAGAGCAGAGACCGGAGTTTTTTTATTTTTTTGTCTTTACATTGGTCTTTACAGATAAAGACCAAAAAATACCTCAATGATAAAATTCATAGGAGTATTATATTCCTTGATTCATGTTTGATGAAACTATTAGCTGTCATGGTTTCATTTGCTACTGCCTTTTGGATGATTTGTCAATTTTACAGTGATTTTATCATTTTACTAGTAATTTCTACTTTTGAATCTGATCGTTTAGTTAGACTCTAGAGACATCAGTTTTTTAAATTCCTTTTTTAATAATTATTGTACGGCTAACTAGTACCTACGGCTTTTAGTTTATGTAAAAAAATACTGGGTCCAAATTCGCCACCCTTCTTTAAGTATAATTTTTATCAAGCAATTACTACGACAGTTTTCGAAACTGCATATGACTCCCAAGTTAATACCATAGGTCCATACCATAGGCTTAGTAGGCTACCTATTTATAATGTTACCAGAGTTTATAAAACACTGCCTGGGCCAGCGTGCGAGCATTCTATCGCCTCTACCTACCTATCCTCGCCTTTCACCTCTACCTACCTATTGGAATAGTTTTTAATGAGTCTTTACATTAAAATTTATTTTACACTTACTTAAGGTAGGTAAAAATAATAAACCAGTGATCACTTATGCCACAATATAATACTTATTTATATTTTCTAACACAGAAAGTTTTTTTTTTTATTTTTATTTTTTTTATCTTGGACAATGTCACACAAATTATCTAGTCACATTTAAAGTACCAGAATCTAGCCTGGACTTGTATTATGATAACTAGACAACGATATACAATACATATATAGATACAAACATCCATGACTCGGGTACAAATATTCATATTCATCATACAAATATTTGTCCCTTACGGGATTCGAACCTGCGACCCTCGGCACAGCAGGCAGGTTCACTACCGACTGTGCTACCGGGCCGTCGAAAGTGTTACTACCTTCCAGGCGCGTGCGGTGAAGGTAGGCAAAAAGCAGTGAAACCTTAATAATTTCGAAACTAAAAGCATTTTGTTTTCTCAATGACTTTTAATTGGTTTAATTACCTGTATTTAAACAAATGAAAGTCATTTGCTACACAAAATGCTTTCAGTTTAGAAATTATTCGGTTTCTGCACTGCGGGTAGGCAAAACACAGTAAAAGTCTAATAATTTCTAAACTAAAAGCATTTAATTCACTAAATGACTTTGACAATTAAAAGTCATTGAGTAAACAAAATGCTTTTAGTTTAGAAATTATTAAGGTTTCACTGCTTTTAGCCTACCTTCACTGCACGCGCCTGCTACCTTCTCTCTACTACTACCATTGGTAAAATTTATTAGTTCGGAAAAAAATTGTCGCGAAGCAGGCCTAGCATGCCACCGAGAAAAGCGTCATGCGCGCTCTTTCTGGCATACGTAAAATAATAAAGGTGGAGGCACATCTCGATTTCTATCGTTTTCTCGGGGGTGGCATGCAAGGCCTACTGAAGTGCGATTTTTGAAATTAATTCGCTGAGCTCAGCAGTTGAAAATGTCATAATTACTATGGAGATATGCATCTTTTTACTGCTGATTTGAATTTCAAAAATTATACTGCTGGAGTGCGATTTTTGAAAGTCAAATCAGCAGTAGAAAGATGAGTATCTCCATGCATTTTCAACAGCTGAGTTCAACGAATGTGTTTCAAAAATCGCACTTCTGGACAATACCAATAGTACCTACAGTAGATTCAATTATGTTACAGACTACACCTGTAACTGCATAAAAAATAAACAACGTACCTGTTCAACCTTCGCGTACAAATTTACCAGCACTTGTTCGCATTTTAGAAGATTTTCCATTTTCATCCTAAAAAAGAAACAATTCGTTAGTTTTACTATAAAATTAGGTATGAGAGAGAAACAGTATTTGTTATTATTATAGCCCTTTTTTGTGAATTGATTGTCTTTGGTACAGATGTACCAGATTTATAAGTTCCTCCGATGTATCTGTGCAGTTGGCAAATTATAAAAACGCTCGTATTTATATTGACCAATCAGGATGGGCCACCTTCATTTCCTTGCCACGATTGGCTAAATTTTTTTGCACCCTTTTCGCTTCTATCCAACTTTGCACCCTTTGATTACTAAACGACTTTGGATTTTGGTCGGGGGACTGTGCGCAAACTAAGATTGACGAGGGTAATTATTTGCTTTACGCATGCTCAAATGAGCGCGCATGATGGTTTTGTCGTATTGTCGTTTTGTCGTGCGTGGCATGCTAGCCCAACAACAGTTCTGTGTTGCCTTCCCTCTAAGACACCAGTATTTAAGTACATTAAAGAAACTCATAATGAAAAAATTAGATTCCGTGGTGTGGTGACAGATGCGGGTTAACCCTCTTTCTTCGCTAAAAAGACATGTATAAAAACCTTTTCTTCTTATCCAGCAGCAGATCTCTAAGCGACCTGATCTTGTCAAGCTGCGCCTGCCTAGGGTTCGAAGACGAGCTGTTCAGTTCCAGTCTTTTTATCATACTCTCCAGGAAGGGGATGTACTGCTTCATCTCCTCGAACTTGGTGTCGTATTCCAGATCCATGTCGGCTGCTGAAAAATTACGTTCCAGATAAAAAAAGGGTTCAGATACAAGGGCGGATCCAGGATTTATTTCACCACATCTCCCCCATTGATTTATTGGTTGGGCTATTTTAAGCAAGGGTCGTTATGTACCACTCAGGCCATCGCTGGTCCTTTGTGTTCGCCCCAAGCTAGACCATATTTTACGCATACCTCCGAACGTATAGTATTTTCTTTTCATTCTCGGGAATGCAGGTTTTCTCACATGTCCCATAGTTGTACGTCCGTATCAGAGAAATCTAGCCCCCTTGATCTTATAAAGATTTAGATAAGACTCAAAACTCAAAATAATTTATTCAATATAGGAGCTTGAAGCCCACTTACGAAACGTCAAATCTTTTTTGAAGCTACCACCGCGTCGGAACGTGTTGTCGCTGTAGAGATGCGGCCAGAAACACTCCAACATAACACGACTTAGTAACTAATACTATAGATAGGTATAAATTCTTAAGCTAAGGTTATGTACGGTAATACGATTGGGTACGTAGTCTATGAGTGGGCAGGTTTCTCTGAAGCTGACATAAAGCGGGTAGTACGCCCCTACGTATGTGCGCAAAAAGAAACGTATGTTATTAAAGCGTTATCGTAATAACCTCCCAGCTCCTTTGTTTTATTTGAACCCCCAGGAGGGGGTCCCGTGGGTCCGCCCTTGAGAAATTACATAAAAACCGTACACAACAAAATAATTGTAATAAATAAGGACCAGCACAGTACACGATCGTTTTGATAACAACTTATAATTTATATGGTATAAAAATTTAGATTATCAATTTACCTCCACACATCGTAATTCATATTATAACGTGACAAAAACTGCATGAAAATGCGTTATTTGTATACGAAGTAGGACGAGTGAAGTACACAAATTAGCACTCGGAAAAAGTTGCATGGTCAACATGTAGGTACGTACTTAGGAATGATTAGTAACGTGCTGGTTCTTATTCGTTGAATAAATGGTCTGTCAGCGACTTTGATTAAATAAATAGAGGAAGATACGTGACGTTCTAATTACGTACTACTCGAACAACAGATCTCGTACTACCACAGATACATTTACTCACACAAACTAAGCTTTATATTATACATCAACAATGAAAGAGACTGAATGACGCAAACAGGTGGCGCGCGAGCAAGACAAGATGTATAGCCGTTCGTATAATTTCGTAAGTACTCGTGTACTCATCGGCTCGCTCGCTAGGAGATGTTTGAGTAGCCTCAACAAATAAATTAGAGTATGTGTTATTCTGTTCGGTTACTACTATTATTTTTAGAACAATATACCTACATCTTTGTGTCAATCATCAATATACTTACTAATAATAATAAATATTTACAAATTCTAAATATTTAAGGTACAGTAAAATTGTAACAGGTAAATAAATGTGTTCTATTCAAATTCAATTCAAATTACAACAGTTCGGCAGTTTTATTTATTAACATGTCTACTTGTTTATCAATTTACAAAATAGCTTATTCAGTAGCCAATATCCAACAAATTAAGTTTTTTGGAAATTTTTCTTTGTCCATTACCTAATAAAATAACATTGAAATTGTTATTATAATAAGAAAATTTACTAACAAAACACATCAGTTTACTATTCAATTTATTTTAAGTAGCAAATTCCGTGATAAACATTATTTAGTTGATGTTACAGTAATTTTATAAAAATAAATACTAATGCAAATTAAATTTAATAATATTATTATTATGCTGACGCTACTGTAAAATCAACACGCGAAGCGGCAGCACGTAGCCGTGCAGCTTAACTTGTCGCACACACCTACGTATCGTATATCTCTATCACGTTCTGCAAAATGGCGAAGAAATAAATAGAAACGAGACATCATTATTTTAATAAAAGCTTCATGTACGTACGAGTGAAAAGTAATGCCGTGTCACTTGTTTTTCCTTTTTTTACTATTTGTACAACGAGTAAAACCCAAAGACTTCTATTATAATTACTTATATTATAATAGAAGTCTTTGGTAAAACCATATGAAGGGATTGTGGTACCTTTATTCCGCCTAAAATCCAAGTGTCTCAATCCTGCACGCGTGTTAAACTAGGCGACACGGGGGCTCAATTTATGCAGTCCATGCGCTACACCGCTAGAGGCTAGTAACATATCTTCCTCTATTAACTTAATCAAAGGTCAGCGACAAAACAAGAATAAAAATGTATACAAGGTGTAAATTAAATACGTTACTATTAACTAGGTACAATATTTTCTTCAGACCATCAAACTGAACTTTCACTATACAGTCAATCTTAAACGAAAAAAGGAGATTGTTCCATAGGAAACTTCAATGGCTACTCGACCCAAATACATACCTGTTTTTTCAGATTTGTTTTGGCCCCATTGTGAAAGTTCTTCAGTTTGATGGTCTGAAGCAGTTTACACCCTGTATTACGGCAGTCAACAATAGAAATAGCATAAAACTACGAGCATAATAATTATGCACTGACACGAAGACTTCAGCATCAGCTATTTTTATGCTGCTGACTACAATATTCTGCATATAATTTACTAGCGGCCCGTACCGGCTTCGCACGGGTGGACGTCTAATCTTTTCTAGCAATAAATATAGCCTATGTTACTCAGGGTGAATGCAGCTTTCTAATGGTGAAAGAATTTTTTAAATCGGCCCAGTTCTTTTTGAGCCTATTCATTACAAACATACAAACATACAAAAATAGGTACAAATCTTTCCTCTTTATAATATTAGTGTAGATGTAGATTAAGAGGGGGTCATACCTATTTTGTCTGTTTTCGAACCGATTTTTGATAACCAAATTATTACATTTAATATATTATATAGTTCACATAACAGTGTAGATACGTTCTTTCTGCAGGGCATCTAACCGTTGAAAACACGATTCTATTAAATTTTCTCGATAGAAAAGAGGAGCAAAGTAAGTTCGATTTCAGATTTAAAACCAGTTTTACAAGAATCACCCTACACCATTTCTTCTGAATATACCATCATTTGAAAGGTAAATAATTATAGCAGGGCTTCTACCCGATGGATTTTTCCCCAAACACCCAAGAGAAAGTATATTGATGAAAAATACGTTTTTTTGCGATCTTACTTTCAATTGAAGCAGGATGGCTAATTGCAAAAGTTTATTTGTTAGAAAGAGAGGCTTGCTCTACTAATACCAAGCCTTAAGTAAATAAGTGATTACATTGCGTAATGAAAATGATTAACAACCAACTTAAATGTGCCAAGTCGCATATAAAAGCACATCGCGGTCATCGCTCACGTCACGGCTTTATCATTTTGATAGCTAAGTATTTATGCAAATCTCTTGCATAGGAGCCTAAAAAAGTCGTAAGCATGGAAACCTTTTCTTTTGCGAATTGTCACAAATGCGATCAATATTAGACTAGACTATTTATTGTTCTGAATGAATAAAATTAAACTAAATATAAACAAGAATGATGCAATAAAAAATAATAATAAAAAAATAATTTTAAAAGACTTATCGGGTCTAAGCGCTCTCACAGACGAGCGACACTTTGCGGTCGCCGGTGTCGCGTAAAATGTATGAGCGCGAAGCTCTGCTCTGCGACCCACAACGACAGCTAAGTGTCGCTCGTCTGTAAGAGCCCTAAACTACAAGTGTGTCCAGGATATTATTTTGTCAAAGAATTAGTTATCCTTAATTATTAGTAGGTACGCGTAGGATAACGATGATGATGACCTATTATTAAAACAACGTCTTCTAAAACATAAAATGACTTATAAAGGGTTGAAATTGATATCATTAGCATCCTTTTAAACTAAGAGTCTACCCATCCAACTGAACAACTTTACTATGGGAGCAAACCAATCGGAGCACCTAAAAAGTCAGCTGTTGCATACATTTGAGTCGAGTAGGCACTGCAGTTTAGTAAGCAACAGCAGATTTTTTTGTTGCTCCGATTGGTTTGCTCCCATAGTAAAGTTGTTCAGTTTGATGGGTAGACACTTAGTTTAAAAGGATGCTAATGATATCAATTTCACCCTGTGTTAACTTATTAAAAAAACTGTATTTTTTTTAACAAACTATTAAACAAGATATAAGTAGGAAATATTCTAACATTTGCAGTTTTCATAAATTTCGGTACTTTTGTACGTACTGTCAAAAAACGGAACGCAAAGCAAAGATCGCGTCATCAATTCCCAAGCAAATTGTCAGTGAATCGCTCTTGGCTTGATCCGATTAAAAATATAATTATCAACATCATACAAAAACTAATTATAACAAAAATCGCTATAGGAACGTAGATGGACGAGATAATGGTGCCAAAAATATTTATTAAACAATCTAGAACTAACCCTCATACATCCAGCAAGGTAGAGTTGTTCAGTAAAAAATAGGGTTACCAACTGTCCTGTTTTCCCAAGACACGTCCTGCATATATTTAAATAGCTTCCTGCACGTCTAGTATGATTTCTTTACAAGTGCGCGACGCACCTTCGCCTGCTCCCGTGCTTTTCGGAGAGTGAATACCGCGTTTGTCGCGATATGTAGTATGAAAAAAGCAGAGTCGCGCGCTTGTAGAGAAATCATACAGACGTGCAAGACTGTTTAAAGTCCTGTGTTTTAAAATTCGCGCTCCACTAGGTAGGTATACAATAGTGTTCAAAACGTGTCCAAAGTTACCTGCCCGTTTGTTTGTTCGAACATCGCGCAAACGACGACCGATTTTGAAGACACTTTTTTTTATTTAAAAGCTTATGCTTACTTTAAAACTGGTAAGTATCTAATATATTTTATCTCGCTCATGATGACGGGCGTCGGTCGGTGCGGATGATGTCGCAGGTAAAATTGTATACTATAAACATAGCATTCTTTTGTCCCCTACTTCTCCCCTCAACCCGCAACGAACGCCCCACTTCCGCCTACGGATGCCACCAGGGCAGTTACACGAAATAAGAATAACTAACTTCTTATGGCTGTTCAACTATTTTATAGTTATTAATGTCTTACCCAGGTATTACCTTAATACAGTAAGACGAGATTCACATCCGAGGTCTGTCTTGGTCTTTTATGTACGTATCATTATCACTACTTGTTTACGAAAATAAAATTGTAGGTATGTTGACAAATTACACTTTTAACTAAGTACATAGAAAATAATGTTACTTAAAGTAATGATTACTAATAAGTAGCTAACAGGGTAGTTATCATTTAACTTTTAATTCTATTGTAAATTAAGAGCAAGATTGTAAACAAGAACATGATTTAAAATTGTTAACATCTATTTAAATCAACTCGTGGTCACTAAAGTAGTTAAATTAAAATACCTATCACTTAGGTCTGTGAAGCTGTATTTAGATACACCGGTAAACAAATGAAACCTCAATGCGCAATTAACAAAAAATTTTTCGTTAGTTCAGTGTCCAAACACGGTGCAAAAATTTACCATTGAAAGGAACGAGCGAAGCCACCGACCGAGACGCAAGACTATACTAATTCGGTTATTTCACTTCTATAGTGTATTAGTTATTCTTATGCCATTAATTACAGTCATCAGTATCATCATTATTAACCCAGTAAAATTAGATAAATCAGAAGAAATAATTTACGGAGTTTTGGAACTTTTTTTAAACGTTTCTTTGGTACGTAATATTGAAGAAAAAAAAAAGTCCTGGTGATGGGGGGGTGAGCTCGAGGAAGGGGGGGGGCTTTAAAGGTGACTTTTTTCAGTTTTTCGCTTATTTCTCGAAATCTGAAAGACATATCGAAATGTTGTGTAAGGACAAATTAAACCTGACAAAATTCCCTACAAAATAAATTTTATGCATTTTTGTCATAGGACTTAACCTTTGAGAGCTACGGGATCGAGAAAGTAACAGCATTTCAAAAATTATGAAATTTGTATGGCGACCCTGATTTAAGTTGAAGATAAAAACAAAATGATTTCATATTCTCAGTCAGCAACCCCGAAAACCCCCAGATACAAATTTTAAAAGTAGCGCAGAGTTCATTATGTTTTAAAAAAAATCGCTCCGTGAAAAAAATTGTCGGTTGTATAGAAAAAAAATTTGCCGACATTGACGAATAATAAAAAATCTGATCGGTTCTAGCTTGGCCACGTATCTACATTACAGAATTCATTTGTCACAAAAGTAGCGTATAACAATAGTTAGTAATTTACTCTAACACTAAATATAATTAATACGTAGGTATTTTACCTAAGTAGGTATTATATTGCCCTAATGTATAATTTTATAAGTGCAAGGTCATCAACTCATCAGTAATAGAGTCGATGTCTTTCGACGCTAAACGATTCAACATTATTTTTATACGCCCACGCAAAAATATGGTCAACAACACCATGTTGACCAAGACTGTTTGCTTATGAGTCCTTTTTACCATTCAGTGGCGCCCTCGTCACAAGAGTAAAGATTGCTCATTAATAAAAGCCCAAAATGAAAAAGTGCTAATCTTACTACAAACCGAAAAGCTATTTTTAACGAGATATTTGAGATGAATCTACCTACAAGTGATTATTGTTCGAAATGGGATGGAATGGAAGTGATGGTAGACAGTCGCCCTCGTAGGATGTGCCTACTTCAAATCAGTTAGGTACATCCTACAGAAAGGCGAGATGCAGAGTATCTACTCAAAACTGGCGCGGCGCGGCGGTCGTCTATAAAGAGATGTACGGATGAGGCGCGCCCTAGTATCTGTCTTGCCTACCCCACCGGGATACAGGCGGATACCTTATACCTTGATACATTGTACCTTGATACGATGTACCTTGATACGGGGTACCTTGATTTATAATCCTATAATCATATAATTCAATTATTATTGTGCATTGACAAGCATTACTCCAATAGTCCAAGCGCTTCTATATATAGTCGGCATCTTGTAGGTACAGTAGTGATTAGATTACGAGAGGAAGCCTATAGTAACCCCTATTGTTCTAATAGTTCACATTCAAAGCAACTCTGAACAAAAGGGCACGTTTATAGTACACCATATTAACCTACGTTAACCCCGTAGAATATATTAATTTAATAAATGATTCTCAGACTAGGAAATTGTCATCAATGTTGGATGAAAGTTGCTGCAGTAGCCATTTTGTATAATCATTGAATGATAGAAAAACTTCGATTTCAACATTCGGTCATTCGTTTCTGTAGAAATCACCGATGACACAATTTATAAATCCACGATTTGATGTGACTCCTATGATTCCAATGCGTAATATTATATAAAAGGTGTTACAAAGTAAACAATCCACCAAAAGATTTAGCCCCCTTCGTCTTTTAATTTAGGGTCCCGTATCCAAATTCCAAACCACTGTTAGGAGCGACTACAAGACGACCGAAACATACAATCGTTTAAAAAACAATACGAGCTAGCATTAACAGCCGTACTTACGAAAAATCTGTTTGGTTTGATTTGAACCAACTGGTTCAATTAGCTGCAGCGCAGTCATCAAACTTTACTATTTTATCTAAGCGAAAATACGTAAGAATTTCTTCTCTATGACATTGTTACAAGAATTCGCAAAGATCAGCAATATGAACTGCCCAATGGGGCATAAAACTTTCGATTGTCAACTTATCGACCTCAAACCCGAAATTCTCTGTTAGACTCTGACACCAGGGCTCTGCCCACTCGATAAGAAGAAGACGGCCGATCCCAAAGACGAAAGTATTTTGGATATAATTTGTAATCCATCGTTTTGTAAATCTAAGTCCATGATCTGCATTTAACGTCTAGCCTGAAATGATGATAAAAACATTGCTGAACCTTGAACACAGTGCACTATTCCGTCTACTGTGTTAAAGTGGCAGTCTACTACACGATTAGAGAACTGCGTAGCGCACAGGGATACCACAGGGAGAAACGTATACTGTAGAATAGGGGAACAATTTTTTTTCGGGCATAGGCACGACCACACTTTCCCACCGCTGTAACTCCTGTAAACCAGGATCAACAGCGGCACAATTCACAACACTACCGGGGGATGACTCTAATCTGTCTGGGGGAATAATGTCTGGAACTAGAAGTCTTAGAAAACACAAAACGATTTTTCGTTTATGATATCGCGCCATTCGGTTATAAACTAGATAACTGATACATCAGTGGGCCCTTATGGCAAATGAAATACGAAACCAATTCGGTCTCGGAATGATGAGCTGTTACTCTAAGGAATGCGTCAAGTAATAAGAGACTAACTGCCGGTTGCACGTACATTGATTAAACTTAATCCTATTCTTCTATACGCGATACAACTGACTGACCGACTATCACACTAGAAAATATCATCTCAATATTGTATGTCATGAAAAACATACCTAAATTCCATATAACTCTCCTAAATCGCGTTGCACATACCAAATTTCATACAATTTTCGCCAGAGCGACATCTACAAGGTTGTAGTAGGTAGGTAGGTGTTTGTTAGTAGGTAGGTACTAGGTACTGGATGGTACTTGACTGTTTTGTTGTAGAACTTTGGTGATGTGACGACACATCTCACAGAAAATAAGTTCCACATAATTGTAAATCTATATTTATAATTATGTGGAACTTATTTTCCTTCGAGAACAGAACAGGCAGGATAAAGAAGTCACCCGTCGTGTTGACAACGCCTGGAAGAGCTACTGGTCCTTGAAAGAGTTTGAAAGCTCATCGACAAGTATATCTTGTCTATCGTAACCTACGGTGCTCAAACGTGGCCATTTACCAAAGTCTCCGATATCCAAACTCCAGCTCCACTGCTGCGCTCCATTGAGCGCAGCATATTAGGTGTCAGAAGGGTTGACCGAATCAGAAACACTGCGCTCCAAGATGCATAGCTGATGCAAGTATAAAGGCCACCAAACTGAAATCGGACTGGGCCGGACATGTTTATCGCATGCATACAAAGCGTTGGGCAACGATCGCAACCCAATGGGAGCCCGACGATGGAAGCCGGGCCGGGGCAGACCAAAAAAAAGATGGCGCGACGACCTGGATGCCCACGAAGCAGAATGGTAACTGACGGCACGGGATAGAGAAGGCTGGAAAAGCTAAGGGGAGACCTTTACCCAACAATGGGGCGAAATAGGTAAAAAAAATGAATGTCAATTTTTGAAGTCGGTAGACGTAGACGACAGCTCATCCCAAGAACGTTAATTTCATCGAGCAAGGAATAAAAAAAGAACCAGAAACCATATCGTACAAAATTTTGCAACAGTCCGCCATTTTGTGATGCTGCACGAAGTTTGAAAATTGTCTATGAAAAAGGATCGATAAAAGGTTGTAAGTAAGTACCTGGTAACTTGAGGGGAGCCGAGCAAAACACATATTCAGACGGTGAGAGAGACCTCGCATGTGCCGAGGCCGACGCCATCTTGTTTCTGTCACAGTATTATTAAAGCACCGTGAAATGAGTAAGGAATACCAGCACTGGTAGCATGCCAACCCGCGATAGCCGTGATACGGCTTTACCACGTTTTTTTTCTCGTTCGTACCAGTGCTGGAGTGTGATTACAATAACTTTGTTTGTAGCTTGTGGCGCCATCTACAGCCAATGTCACATCTGCAATTCTTTTGATCGGGTCACGTTTTCCTATTCCACTTAGCGCAACATCAATAGTAGCGGATCGCAAATTCACAATAACAATCATGATAGGATATTTTTACGTTTTGTAGTAGGTAGGTAAATTGTACCTGCTATAATCTTTAAACCAGGTTTACATACTATCTTCTTTGCGGTAGCTTTTTGACGATCTTTCTCCCAAAAACTTGTAGTAATTTGAGACGAATCTAGACTGTTGGTCACCCTAAAGCACCCTTTAGACGGGCAACTGATCGCAGGCTTTCTGTTAAGACCAAATCGCCCGTGTGGCAGATCGCACTACCGCAAACCCGGTCTCAGCCAATAAGGAGCGCGAGCTCCTCCCCTCCACACGCCTTTGCTATTTGGCCTTGACAGAAAGCCTGCGATCAATTGCCCGCCTAAAAGGTATAAGTATAAAATAATAACACAATATCTACAATTTCACGTCAATAAATGCACTGATGAATAAAATAAACAATGAGCAGAGCACAAATCAAAACACGTTGCACTAAATCATCCCCGGTAAACGCACACATTAAAATAATAACACGTGATCTCTCTCCCGGTACTTTTTTTTCTAAGCAGCAACCATGTTCGACGACTTTTGATTGGGAACCATTTTTATTTCACTTCAGACCTCACTTCATAACCTTCTACAAAACAAAATTTAAATAAAAATGTATCTTATGTAACTACACAAGATTAAAGTTAGAGTAGAAGCAGGAAAAAAACTACCTACCAAATAGAAATAGCAATAAACACTACCCAACCTTGAAAATTCATGACAAAAATGAAGAAAAGGTTGTAATGACGAAATCTCATCAAATGAGACTACGGATTATAAAAGTCATCAGGTACAAATAACATCGACATTTTATCAACCAGGTACGGGTGTACCTAATATCAAAATAACATTAATCAACATTAAAAATGGTAATGTTACATGCGGAACCCACCTTTTATTCTTTGCTCACAATTCTTGACCCTTCTATCCAATCATCACACAAATTACTTTACTGCGAAATAAGTATCGTAGATATTGTTATAATCTTCACTTTTAACGATGAAACGCGTGCACTCTTTCTTTTGCTACTAAAATGAACGGCCGCCATTAGCCGCTTGCGCTGTCTTCGTGCGACGACCGACGTGTCATGCCCCCTTCGTGCCGTGGCGCGGAATGAAATCAAAATGGCCGACACCCACCCAGGTGCCCGGCTGCAGTTGCGACAAAACCGGATCTATTGACTATTTTTTTATGATTTCAGAATCTAAAATATTAGAATGAATCAAAATTGTATGTTAATAAACATTAGCGAATTTTTAGAAGAATATGCGTTTAATTTAGACCTATCTTTTAATTTTTCAAGATAATATTGATGACGAATATCGAATGCACACAAAATAGCTGACGGAAGTTTCCTTTGTGTCCAAACGAAGAACTAAAGCGTAGAATGGAATGTTATTGTAATGCAGCTGTGCCCAACAGCAATGCATTCTAAATGCTTTTTAACCGACGCTACGTTATTTTTATTCTTACGAAGGATTATAATAATGGTTCAATTGATTGGGAACTTTCCATTATCCTAAGTAGGAGGTATAAATACCTACCTATCAGTCATTATCCACGGAAGTGTTTTTAGAATGCCTATAGATATTTCAGGTTCTACCTACGTTAATTTACCTTCTAGGTACCTACTTGCCTACAATACCTAATTAGTTATTACCTGCTAACTAATTATGAATAATTTCGATTAGAATCTAAACTTTAGATGATTAAGCTGTTACCGAAGGATGATTTAATGATTGATGACATAGGTATCTACATAGATGAGTGCATTTTTTAGCTGTCTGATTTCAATGCAATCTAAGTACGAATGTTTAATAAATTCTACCGTAAATATAACCTACCTTCGATTCCAAGTCATTTTAGCAAAAGGCCGTTGGCCAACTTGTTAATCCGGTCAGCTAAAGAAATTAGAGAAAAATAGCATTACTATAGATAGTGATAAGTAGATAGAGGTAGTTATTAGGTACTTACGTAAGCTTTATCAAACAATCTACGTGTATGACGCAATTAGTAAATGCGTTTTAGAAGAATTTCTCTTATAACATTAGGTATAATAAATCTCTGCTACGAGCTATATTCACCGCAAATGTTATTATCTCACACTTGTTTGTCGATCGCAGTTAAATAGGCGGCGAGCTCATTTCTCTGGCTATACAATCTCGATCGAACACCGAGTCGAGACGCCATCGCGCAACTATGCGCTCCAAAAGGTACCTACCTATCCAAACGATACATATTCCTACAAATCAAAATTTGCACTAACCTTTTGGATGTAAGTACCTAAATTAAAACGATATTATCAATCTTTGCTAATCACTTATAACAACGCACGATGAATGTTTGCCCATTTTGCTGCTATGCGCAAGATGGTGGATGTATTTTGAATTCCTGTGTCGTTCTTTGTTGGCCGGGACGGGAGTGACTGTGCAGTAAGTACGTTCTTCAATCCATGCGGTGCGATCACTAGTTGAAGCACAAGCGTAGAGGCCGTCGGCCCACGCCCCACCGCGGCCGGGGGCTCCGCTGGCTCCGCCAATCCCAGATTCATTCAACGGGCGACCATCGGAGCTGCAGCACGGTTGCCGGTTGCTCGCCACGGCTTCTCTCTCCCTACGTAAAGAGAATGGAATCACTACGTTTCATACGATCTAAATCTTATTTTTACTAGAAATTATAGTTACTCTGTGTTTTTACTTTTCGTATACGGTTTCCAAACACTTCTGTATTCCGTAAGTGTTTTTTTATTTGGACGAGAATTTTGTTTCAATATTCCAGCCAGTTGTAGTAGTAGCCTATATCGAGGAGGTTGTATTTTACTTTTAATTCCAATTTTTAATTCGATTGTTTCGTCAAAACGTCAAGTGTCAGTTTGCCATCGGCATAGTTGAGAATTTTTTGTGTTCAGAAGTTCAAAAATTCGTATTTCGCCTTGAAGATGCATATTTGCGAAGTAATTTCACAACGTTATCTTAGTTTATACTTAGCGTGTTAATACAAGTGTACAATACATAGACGGATACATAGGTAGCACATACATGAGACATGACGTAATCTATAGAAACTTCTATAGAGTACCTACTTTATCGTGACTTTATCCATTTTATCAAGACGTTTTTTTACGGCAATGATCTAGTCGGTTGCAATACGATTGTTAAAAAGGTGATTGTGTTAAACACATTAGCAGAATTAAGGGAAAGTTAACGCTTAACGATAAAGTTAACATATCGACGTTATTTGCATACTGAGTACCTAGGTTCTTTTTGTTGCTTTCCATCAGATTTTATCCCGAAAATGACCCACTGACCGATTTTAGTAACCCTTATCCATACCAACTTCATTATAACAGCTCTACCTAGTCAGTGATTTGATTACCTTACACTGCAAGTTCAATGCTCATGTGAAGCATATTTCGTTCTTATTTTCCCAAAGACAATTTAGTTAGCACTCTAACCAGTTTACCAAAAGAACGGTATAACACCCTACCTGCCTGTGTTGATCCCCTTTTCTTCGTATGCCAAGAAACATAACCAGGTATCCTCATTCTTTGTTTTATACTTACGTAAAATGTGTTATAATACAAACCACCAACTTCCGTAGGTACTACCTATGGTTAGATGTTTCTACTGCAGAATTCTAAAGCTATTTTTAGAATTGTATGTTAGTTTTTTGTTACCGTTGCAGTATAACTACCTCGACCATTCTTCAGTCCCGTTAGAGTTTCTTACTCCTATATTAAAGTAAAGACCTCTTATGTAATGGACTAGCGATTTATTTACTTCTTTATGACACTGGATTAGTGGGTTCAATTTTCTTCAGCCATTGTGGCATTCCTTTTTCTATTCGAAATACACTTTTGCCCGAATAACTGATCGCCTAAAAACTTAAATCCAACGTCTACATGTAGGACTACTTTACTTATAGGTACTTACCTATTATAAATTCATATTAGGTAAGCTATCTTTATTAACATAAATTATGAACCGACTAAAATGTTTCATTTGAAAGCAGATTAACTTTTTTAGCCTCGCTCGAAAGATCACACAACTCCGATCACATATCATAATGCTAAGGTTAACATTACCAATTACCCTACTTCTCGGACTCAAGACCAAAATAAAGCTTAATTCATAGCTATTACGGTATAACATGCATCAGCAAGAAGTATTCCAGACTTTCTATAATCCAAGAATAGTTCTAGGCACACACTTACAACTACAACTCTCGTATTTGCAAGGCATAATAATACACTCGTTTAACAATACATAGGTTCGTATCGCACTCTATAGGTAGCTAGGTACAAAATAGATAGATATTATTGATCTTGGACTTTGTACACGGCAACTGCGCATGCTCAGTTGTGATAATGACGTGAAACTGGTATAGAAATCGTTCGTGAACAACGCTGGAGACCTGCAGTTGGCGCGAAGTGTTAGCGCAGAACAGTTGTGGCTTGGATTTCATTAAGTTTTATTAAATTCGTGTAAATATTTCGATGCACTGACACATGGGTATAATTTGTTTAAAGATATAACAGCTGAAGAAATCACTGTATCAGCTTAACGAAGCAAGTTTCAGGGTCATTTGATTTAGGTAAATTCGCGGCACAATTTTGTTATCTCGAGAATGCCTTGCATTTGTAAAGGGATTTTACCGTCATTATTCTGTTGTTAGCAGTTATTGGGATACTAAAATAAATAGATGATTGAAAGTAACACGCAGAGATTTAAGTTTTACATGTTACTACACGAGTGTTGTACACCTAAATTATTTATAAACTCTTGTTTCGTAATATTCCACGAATAGCTGAGAATCAACGAAGACGAATTTTAAATTTGTTGTCCGCACTTCTGTATGGAAGATCGAACAAATTTTCTCGCTTTTGGACCCATGTTTCGTAGGGAAAGTAGTTTAGTTTCAGCATTAAATTTTTGTAGGTCCGCCACATACTCGCATCTACATTTCGTAATTCCGAATCAGGAGTGTGATTTTCGAATCTCATTCGCTGAGTTCAGCAGTTGAAAATGTCAAAATTACTATGGAGATACGCAACTTTCCCCTGCTGATTTGTCTTTGAAAAATCGCACTCCTCAAGTATGATTTTTGAAAGTCAAATCAGCAGTAGAAAGATGCATCTCCACAGTAATTTTGACATTTTCAACTGCTGAACTCAGCGAATGAGTGCGATTTTGGAAACTCATTCGTTAAACTCAGCAGCAGTTGAAAATGTCAAAATTACTATGGAGATAAGCATATTTCTACTGCTGATTTGACTTTCAAAAATCATACTCCAGGAGAGCGATTTTTGAAAGTCAAAATCAGCAGTAGAAAAATGCACGTCTCCATATATGCTGAGATTCAAAAATCGCACTATTACGATTTCATATGGATTTGGATTTCGGAGGTATCAAATCCTATACAAAATCACAATCCTGATTCGGAATTCCGTATGTATGCGGCAAGTCTTAGTACATAAGTACTTAATATAAAAATAGTGGGAATTAAGTGAATTAAGTACTTCTTAATGTTAATAAAGCTGACGGTTTTTAAGGGGATGACCAGACCATCAAACTGAACAACTTTCTCGACGAAACCAACATAGAAATAGCGAAAAAAAACTGCTGACCCATACAATCGTTGTTCGTCCATGGGACCAACCACAAATCTTTCAACGAATGTATAATTTCTCGTGTATCTCGTGTAAATGTAGCGCGCGATTTTATCGCTCTCTTAGTTGGCACTTCAAATAAAAAAATTACATCGACTAATAAATTAAACCCAAATATAAAGAAGATATAAAGAAATATTAGAGACGCATCTAATACCTATAGCTTTTCCTAAACTTGCTTTTAATAATTTTACTAAATTATGTATGGGTATAAGGTAACTTTACTTTTAACAACCTTTTAACTGAGTTTTACTATTTGGGTAGTAATTACTTATACTCTTATGAAATTGTGTTACCGTCCGATATATTCAGTTTGAAAGGAAACTATACAATGCAATACACGATTCATGTTCAACATAATTATGAAGAACAGATTATTTGAGGTAAGTATACATTATAATTTAAGAATAGGTATGAAACAACATTAAGTGTTGTGGGAAAAAGGAGTAGGTACTAGAATTTACGAATTTGGCTTCGGACCCTCTGTTGGAATTAAGCAGTGGAACCAAAATCAACAGTGCGAAACCAATTTATAATGAAAAAACTAACATTTCGAATGTTTTCAAAATTAAAATAAAACTAGAATATCTAGTTTCAAGCAAGATGCATTTAATTTTAATTTCACTTGACCTGTTTACAAGTCAAACTGGTTTAAAATTCTATGTTTTGTACTTATTTGAATTGTTTGTTAATAAATAAAAAATGTGATTATGTACCGCTAACCTTTTTAAATAAAACAAATTTTCAAACATTACCTACATCGTATTATTTACGTTTCCAATGGTGAATTTGTTGAGATTACAAGAAAAAATGCGTTCAGAATACCAGCTACAGAAGTATTGACCGATAAACAGATAATTTCAAATATTATTGATTATAAACATGTTACAGCCATGTTGTGCTATTTTCGTTCTCTGGCTAGTGGACTCGGTAGCGAAATTGGATAACGCACTTCCCCGGTTTGGAAGGGTGCGGGTTCAAGTCCCAAGATTAGTTGGATAGTTATCAAAAAAGAACACGGACTACTTGAACGACAACTACACTGTGGTTCTGTACTTTGTAGTCGCCGCACAGTGTAAATCACCTACCACAATGGGTCGGTCGCGATTTCTGAACGTAGGCGATGTCGCAACTGCACAACCCTAGGTGCGACTGTACCGAGCCTATTGTGCTGCCCCCAATAGTATTTTTTTTATTTCTTAACCCTTCAAGCACCAACCTATAAAAAGCCTTAAGATAAAAGAAACCTTTTATTTCCAAAAAACAATAATGTCACGTTGTAGTCATTGCAGATTTTCAATTTATCGGGTCACTGTGGATTTGTTTTTATAACAATACAATACAAAATCATTTATTTTCTCCACAAGCAGTTTTTACAGAAACTTACAATAAACAGGTATACAGATAGAATTGTGGGAGACTGGTGTCTGAAATAGGTAAACCTGAATATTTTCGAATCACCAGGCGCCCACCCACAGCGAGCGTAACAGTTTAGTATTAATGTAACAAAAGAAAGAAAAGAAAACAAGGGAATATAGGTAAAATAGAGTTAATTATCTCTATACTTTTAAAAACTATAAACTATAAAACAAACAAAACAAAATAATAAAAGTGATTGTGTGTATGTGTATATGTGTATGTTATAATGTTTGTAAGCATATGCTCACGACTATATTCCCCGAGGGGGTAGTCAGAGATATTCTGAAACTTCAGAACATCCACGTTTCACTAGTAGTACCGAAACTCTGTCCAGTGTGACGGGTAGTGAGCCCGTCGCCACATGTTTGTATGTAGTTATTATCTTTAAAATCGCGAAAGCCCGGAATCTCGTCGGAGTCCTTCCGCGTCACTCACTCCGTCTGTAGATGTTTTTTCGTACACAGCGTTTATAGACCCAGAGCCCCCAACGGTCTAGGGCCTAAACGTATAGGAAAGCTGGATTTAGTCTAGCTCGAAAATAGACACCAAAGTACATCATTTAGCCTCGGTCTTATGACTCAAAGCGGTCACTGAAATTTTTTACAGCGGTCAGACAATCGCGAAAAAATTGGGTCTGGGCCTAAACATATAGGAAACGAACTGAATGCATTTTAAGAAAGAGCCCTCTTAGGACAATACCACAGCATATTTAGTTTTTCTCAAATCGGTCACTGTTCAAAATCAGACCGGGGTTGAAAATCGAAAAAAATGGGTCTTGGGCCTAAACATATAGGAAATGTGAAACCAACATGGATCGAAAGAACACACTTTACCCATTACGAAAAACTCGGTCTTACATGGCGGATCGGTCACCTTTCCAGAATCAGACCACTTTTATAAGAGACCAAAAATGGCATATATCTCGACAATGGTTAGTGATAGAAAAAATTTTTTAGAAACAAAATTGTTGGAAATTTAATTTTCTTTAAGTTTGCAACAGCTTTGTTTACAATTCAATGCATAGGAGACGAGATATTTGTAAAAACTGAATAATTAAAATAGAAATAGACAGATATCTCGACAACGGTTGATGATAGGAAAAGATTGTGTAAGACACAATTATAGATAATATTATGTTCTACAAGTTTTGTTATAACTTTATTCACGATTTGATGCATACGAAACGAGATATTTGCAAAAACGAATAAATTTAAATAGTAATAGACAGATATCTCGAAAACTGTTGATGATAGGAAACGTTTTTTAACATACAATTGTAGATAATATTATGTTCTACAAGTTTTATAATAACTTTGTTCACAATTTGATCCATAAGAAACGAGATATTTGCAAAAAATAATTAATTAAAATAGTAATAGACGATATCTCCACCACTGTTGATGATAGAAAAAGTTTGTCCAGGACACAATTGTAGATAATTTTATTTTCTACAAGTTTTGTACTAACTTTGTTCACGATTTGATGCAAAAGAAACGAGATATTTGTAAAACTAAATAAATTAAATAGTAATAGACTGATATCTCGACAACGGTTGATGACAGAAAAAGTTTGTGTTATAAAATTGTAGATAATGCTGTTCTACAAATTTGGATATAACTTTGTTTACAATTCTATTTATAGAATAACGAGATCTGCGCAAAAACTAATTATTAAAAATAATAACAAACAGATATCCCGACAACGGTTGATGATAGAAAAAAATTGGTCTAGATAAAATTGTAGATAATTGTATGTTCTACAAGTTTTGTTATAACTTTGTTAATAATTTGATGCATACAAAACGAGATATTTCCAAAAATTTATTAATTAAAATAATAACAAATATATCTCGACAACGGTTAATGATATAAGAAATTTGTATAAAATAAATTGTAGGAAACTGTATATTCTAAAAGTTTTGTAATAACTTTGTTCACGATTTCATTCATAGAAATGGAATAAAATTATTTATTTGCATTGTTAAAAAGAGAAACTCTTAATACTACACAAAAAGCAAACGTTAGATTAGACAAATGAGTAAATGATCATTTTTTCTTAAACTGGATAATTTTGTTGAATAAAAAATTGTGACCTGGTCGTATAAGTTAGTTTTTTGCAAATATCTCGTTTCTTATGCATAAAATTTAAAAAGTTAATACAAAACTTGTAGAGCAAACAATTATCAACAATTTTAATCGGACAAATTTTTTTCTACTGCTGTCTGGATATCTGTTTGTTATTATTTATAATAATTAGTTTTTGCACATATCTCGTTTTCTATACATAGCATTAAATAAATAAATAAATAACGCCCATAGGCACATACATTGTAATGATCCCCAATTTAGCCTTAGGCTTTTTGTTATGGGAACCACATACAGCAATGGCACAAACATATAACATCCATGACTGAACCGGGATTCGAACCCAGGACCCTGGCTTGGCAGTCCGGCGAGCAAAGAAAGCATTGTAAAGAAAGTTATAACCAAATTTGTAGAACAGCATTATCTAAAATTTTATTAGACAAACTTTTTCTTTCATCAACCGTTGAGATATCTGTCTATTACTATTTTAATTATTTAGTTTTACAAATATCTCGTTTCTTTTGCATCATATCGTGAACAAAATTATTACAAAACTTGTAGAATATAACATTATCTACAATTGTATCCTGGACAAACTTTTTCTATCATCAACCGTTGTCGAGATATCGTCGATTACTATTTTAATTAATTATTTTTTTGCAAATATCTCGTTTCGTATGCTTCAAATTGTGAACAAAGTTATTACAAAACTTGTAGAAAATAACATTATCTACAATTTTATGCTCAGCAAACTTTTCCTATCATCAAAAATTTTCGAGATATCTGTCTATTACTATTTTAATAAATTCGTTTTTGCAAATATCTCGTTTCGTATGCATCAAATCGTGAACAAAGTTATAACAAAACTTGTAGAACATAATATTATCTACAATTGTGTCTTACACAATCTTTTCTTATCATCAACCGTTGTCGAGATATCTGTCTATTTCTATTTGAATTATTCAGTTTTTACAAATATCTCGTCTCCTATGCATCGAATTGTAAACAAAGCTGTAGCAAACTTAAAGAAAATTAAATTTCCAACAATTTTGTTTCTAAAAAATTTTTTCTATCACTAACCATTGTTGAGATATATGCCATTTTTGGTCTCTTATAAAAGTGGTCTGATTCTGGAAAGGTGACCGATCCGCCATGTAAGACCGGGTTTTTCGTAATGGGTAAAGTGTGTTCTTTCGATCCATGTTGGTTTCACATTTCCTATATGTTTAGGCCCAAGACCCATTTTTTTCGATTTTCAACCCCGGTCTGATTTTGAACAGTGACCGATTTGAGAAAAACTTAATATGCTGTGGTATTGTCCTAAGAGGGCTCTTTCTTAAAATGCATCCAGTTCATTTCCTATATGTTTAGGCCCAGACCCCATTTTTTCGCGATTGTCTGACCGCTGTAAAAAATTTCAGTGACCGCTTTGAGTCATAAGACTGAGGCTAAATGATGTACTTTGGCGTCTATTTTCGAGCTAGATTGAATCCAGCTTTCCTATACGTTTAGGCCCTAGACCGTTGGTGGCTCTGGATCTATTATGGTATCAAGTTAACTTCCTGAACATACATAATTATATGAGATGAAAAGCGCTCAGACTGTGGGGGTTGAAACTGTGACGTCATGAATAGGTATGGCAGCAAAAAGAAGAAAACAAATATCATTTACACATACCATGTGGGATGTCAAATGAAAGGGCTTTGTGAGTAGATTACAAATATATAACATACTATAACGTTTTCACTACTTGGTCGAACAAATTATACGAAAACGTAAAAAGAAATCCACAATTCAAAGTAATTTTTCATACACTTAGCCACCATTTAGCCTACTGGCAATTTATTTACAGCTGTTTGAAGCCATAAATTATACAAAAACTAAATTGCCAGAACTGCACCTTATTATTTTATTTTGAATATTTTTTAGCAACTTTATCGACTTCTGGCAACGTTTTATCCCCGACCTAGACTTCTGGCAATAATTTTACGCTACTTCTACTGTTAAAAACTATAACTACGACAAATTTTCAGAACTGCACCGAATGATTTTATTTTGATTAAAAATTGACGTGTTTGACCGCCCGCCCCCGCTTCCCTCCCCGGGGTAGACTTCTGGCAGTCAGTGCAATGTACTTGTTAGCTAGTAAGGAAGGTTTCTACATAAAAATTTTTACTACACCTTATCATTTTGAAATTACGTAGCCAGCTCTCCGTCTAATAATAGCTACAAGTATAATATAATAATCCGTAATGTTTCGATAAATTGAAAGCCAATCAGGACTACAATGTCACATTCTTGTTTTTTGGAAATATTGTTTGTTAAGGAATAAAAAAAATACGATTGAGGGCAGCACAATAGGCTCGGTACAGTCGCACCTAGGCGTTGACACTATTATTATCGCTGCGACTCTGATTGATCTCAGAAATATCGCGGCGATATCGCTGTCAACGCATACGCTCAAAAATCGCTTCGCTTTGCTATCGCTTGAAGATCGCTTGTGTGATACGGCGCGTATGGTTGCGGTTGGTGGCAGCTACCATATCACCCCATATATGACTAGGGCCACTTATGGATGTCCCCGATGGATCATTTGTGGATCCTTTTTAAGGATCTCCTTACTTCGCCCTGAAGAAACAACACCAGTGGAATAAACAGCAGAGAAACACTTGAATCAGAATAATAATTAAAATGTGCGTGTCATTCATAAGCATCGAAGGACCAACAAGACGGTAACATTTTTTATATACTTACTTACAAATCGGAACTTCAGGATATTTTTCATTTCTTCGTGTTATTCCGGAACGTAGATTCTATCTGTGTGCAAAAATTCATTCGAATCCGTTCAGCCGTTTATTGCGTGACGATTAATATAAAAAATATTCAAAACGTCTGAAACTTTCACATATTAGTTAGGAATACGGAAATTTTAAAAAGTATCGATAAAGAACAAAATCTATAAATTGCTTATGAACATACAGGGGGTGTAACAAAACACCCTAGTACTTAAGGGGGTGCTTCAGACAATCAATCTGAACAACTTTCACTATGGAGACGTCGAGAAAAAATTAAAAAAAACTGCCATCCCATACATTTTAGTCGAGACGGTACTGCAGTTTTGTATGAAAGAGCGGTTTTTTTTTCGCGATTTCGATGTTGGCTCCATAGTGAAAGTTGTTCAGTTTGATGGTCTGAAGCACCCCCTTAAGTATTACTAGGGTGTTTTGTTACACATTGTATAGGTAGAGTATGCCAAACAGCATGCCAAAGAATACAAATTCAGTCTCGTAACTGCACATGCGTTTTTGAAAAAGTCTCACTCTCGTTTTGTAAAATCAGTAAAAATATTTGCTAACAATAAAACAATGAATTAAACTTTCAAATTTTTCTTTAATCAATAATTTAAAGCTTACAGGAGACATTTTCTTGTAGTAATACCTAAGCGCCGCCGCGACGTCGACGGCACAAGCCGCGCCGCGGTCCACGCCGCGGCGCGGCTTACATTCTCAATAAACTGAAATTTCGCCACTATTACCACTACGAAAGAACCAAAATTGCTTTACGGAGACCTGGATGCAATAAACTAGAGCTTATTATGCTGTTTAAGTGTAAAATACAACACGAAAACCAGTGCGAAATGAACTCTACGGACTCGAGAATAACAGTCATTTTCCATTGCACCCAGTACTCAGTACGCATATCAAAACACATCTAATGTGTCGGCCCAAAGTCATAGCAAAAGAAAAAATGAACACTTCATGATTCTTACAGCACTATCTCTCAAATCCATAAAAACGACACCTAAATTGAAACCTGTGCTACAACGAAATCAGGTATTTGGTTCCCGCCGTATTTAAAGGTACATTTTAAGTTCGTTCCTTACAAAAAGTCCCGCATTTGAAACTTTTTTATGACCAACGAGTCACCTAACCTATAGACTTTTAATGCAAGAAGGATATTCAGAAACTTATTAGTGCAAGAACACTGACAAAATGTGTTTCAAATATCTCAGAATTGGAACTGTCCGAACACTACTGAAAAGAAGACAGTTTCACTTTATCAATCTTGACCTTTGATCAAAATTTCTTCTTTCTTTTTCATTCATGCAGACAACATTCATGATTACACATTCTTTCATCTCTTTTAAGCGATCAAATAAAGTTGACTAGATCAAATTAATTTATCTAGTTTACAGTAGTGCGAAGACAATGTACTCAACAAGATATTATAAATGTATAACACCACATCGATTAATTTTAATTACGTATGAATGTTGACATTAAAAGTCTATAGGCTTGATTGTCTATGGTAGTATAAAGGCCATATCACACCACGATGCCCAGGCTTGTCATTTTTTCATTAGGAAATACACCGTGAATATGGCATGGCCCTAACAGATCCGGCATAGGCAGTGGAATTAATATTGTTGAATAGTCCATGATCTAATGGAAAAGGCGTATTATAGGCGAAGGTACAGTATACAAGTAGGAATTAAGTATTGCTTATATTGAGCCAAAAGGTGGTTTTTGGACGGTTCTAACATTAAACTACCTACTGTCCATAGATCGTGGAAACCACCATATATTTTGCAAAGGAAAATACGTCAAATTTGTATGTTAGTGAATTCCAGTGAATAAAAAATAGTCCATACTTCTTAACTGCTGAGAAAGGACTAGAAAGATCTTTGATCGACGAGTTTGGGAACAAAAATGTGCCTATAGTCAGTTGTTACGAAGTACGTACTTCATTTAATTTTTCAAAGTGGAGATTTTTGATCAAAGTAAAATGGTGGTGGTCAAGTTTCTTTTGAATGTTACACCTTATAAAAAACTGCATTCTCTCGGGCGTAGGAGCGATGCAAACCCTGGTTATTTTACTGAGGGCCGAAGGCCTGTCAATACGACCCATGTATGTAGACCTGTGATTCTATAACTGCAAAATTCATTGATATAAAAACCCAAGATGCACATTCAAATATCGCCGATATGACGTAAGCAAGAAATAACGTCAGATGATCGTGAGTTCTGATCGACTGAACACAAAATTCGACAAACTGTAGTCTTTGAATTCGACTTTATGGTTTATAAACAACGGATACTCAAAATAAGCGCAAAATATCCGTAGGTGCGCTGCATTTAAGTCTCTGAAAGTATGGTTTTATTTCAGTGGTAAAATGAAAAGGTGTCGCAGTGTGGTCTAAACAAATAATAACGGTCAATTGCTAGCTCAGGTCTCAAACAAGGAGAAACAAGTCGTTAAAACGTCTTAAACAGGAGCTAAGAGTAAAAAAATATATTCGGGAATTATTTAGCACAAACGGCCCGACTAATATAATGTTATTAACAAGTTACAAACTTAAACTGTCTCCCTGTTTAAAATTACGCGTTTGCTCCATATAAATGGTACCTTTGATGCTATGAAAATGTATGACATACCCCTAGACTATTTGTTAGCCCCGTCAGACTTAAAAAATACTTTTGTAGTTGTAGGAAAGATTCTTATCACCCGGGTGTGAGTTTTACAGTCAGCCTGAAAAGTGATATGTAAATAATTTGTTTTGCAAGTTTACTACTTGTGTGCTAAGAATAAATATATATGATGAGAAACGAACTCGGTGGCATGTACTAGGGCAAGACACTTGCATTAAACTGGACTGAAAATTGCTGCACCGACAACGAGTATAAATAAAAAAAAATCGTGTCTTTCTTTTGTATGTTGTGAATACTCCATGTATTGAGAAAATATATTCCTTAGTGGTTACATCATGAGGTTATTCACAACAATTTATGTTTTAAAGCTATTGCATCGCATATTATCATATTGGTACCTTGAAGTTTGTATAAAGCATTGAAACAGCTTTGAAACTTTAAACAGTTGGTAAGTATTTCGTTAAGTTGGCAATTCGCTAATAACCATTTATTAGTAGCTAATGACGATTGTGCTAAATTCCAAAATCGATACAAAAGTCGCGATTGACAACTTAAATGGTCACTCTAATATGTCTATAGTCAGTGATTATTAATAACGGAGGTTTATTCACGATCCGAATCAAATCCTGAGTAAAACGCTCTACTCAACTAGAAAATAGACATGAATGGAAAAGGACAATATCTACGTGTTTTGTGAACGAAAATCTTTTATCCTCCTCACGAAAATGACGTAGTAACAAAAAATGTGTATAAAACACAACCCGAGACGTACAAATATAATATCCTCACAACCACTCACACAATCTCACACGAGCTTGTCAACACAACCGTACGATGAATGCAAGATAATTGTCTTTTATCAACTTATGATGTCTGCTGTTATCATGGAGCAAAAACATTTATAATAAGGTCGTTTCCAAGGATTTTAGAATCATAAAGGATGCCACTCCTCCTTACAAGCATGGAAACAAGAAAATTGGCCATGGGGCGGTCGGTAATGTTCGACCTTCTTTCGTATGTCTCCGTAGTCGACATTTCCAACGTTTTTGTGTCCCTTTCTATCAAAACAAAAATTAAATAATTTTTTTTTTATTTTTGTCGTTGGATTAGTAAGGGACAAAGTAACGATGAAAACATAGACGGGAATTTAAGAAAGTAGAACGATCATTACCGACCACCAAGGAGTATTATCTATCATGTTTCACTGCTTGTTAGGCAGTGGGTATAGACAATACCTATGCCAGCTTCATGATCGTTTCTCAGTGTAGAAACAACTGCTGAAATTACGCGACGTAAATTACGCATGCAATGCTTTTTCATCTTCTATCGAATCGATGGCATGTCTAAATGCTTTTTCATGAACCGGTGACACAAAAGTCGGAGCCATTTTTTCAAGCAACTGCCGAAATTACGCCGCGTATTTTCGGTAGGTAATATTCCTACATTTACGTAGCCGCGTATACCGCAGACGACCCGGCAATATGACCGATAAGCCAATAACTACTGACACTCTGGTTGGGACCCATCCTATCACCATTATGGCCAAGGGCGTGGTGAGTACGGGTCTGTACGTACTCATCGGGAAATCGTCGCGCGCGCAGCGAGCACGAATAAGGGTCGAGACACATTTACCGACGACGACCGGCCCATACAAAACTGTCATTTAGTATGGGAAGCCATACGCTGTCGACGCGGCGCCGATGGCCGACAGCTTCCCATAATAAATCTAATTTTTGTATGGGCCGGACGCCGGTCGCCGCACCCTCGGCAAATGTGTCTCGACCCAAAGACTACCCTCCACGTTCGATTCGTGCGACCTATCGCGACCGGCGTGCGTTTGAACCCACAGACTTTGTAATACAGAAGTCTGTGGTTTGAACCCCTATATTATAAACCCTTTTATCTATTTTTTTGAAATTTGGTATCAGAGTTCGGACCCTAAGAAACAGGGCCGGATTTAGAGGTGTGGAGGCCTCGGGGCAACAAAGGAGTGGAGGCCCTCTGGCCCCAAATTATTTTCCAAATAAAACGGTAAATTTTTTGTGAAACCAAGTACAGATTCTTTTATTATTTAACAAACATAAATATAATCTGAAACAAGAATTATCCACAATTATTTTTTTTCGAGTCATCGAACGAATGCGCTAGGGTTCTACCTAATGATGATTTTTTAGATCGATGATTTCTGTTCATTTTTAATATAATCATGTTTGTACAAAGTGCTGTAGGTAAAGGTAAAACGCGAAAAAAATATCAAAGGAAAAGTTGTTTACTAGTGTTTAAGTACTAGTTTGAATTTGATATTGTTTTCGGAAATCTCTATTGTGGGGGCCCCTGTTCTGTGAAGGCCCGGGGCGGCTGCCCCAGTTGCCCTCCCCTAAATCCGGCCCTGCTAAGAAAGGACATGGGCACAAAATTAGTATAGTACATTATAAAAACCTCTTGATTTAACTGTGTGTACCAGTAATGGGAGATGAGGGCTGACTAGATAGGTAATGCCGAACTTTGGAATTTTACCTTGTTACATAATAGGTATGATCAACAATATTAGGTGCTGTTTATACAGAAGAGGCGCGTGGCGGTGGATAGTCAAAGTAACATTAATATTCAACATTATAGTACGCAGCATAGCGTCGTTTTTGTCGTAAAGGAAAATCGCGCCCGCGCCACCAAGCGATGTCGCCTGGAGGCGAGGGCGTAATTCTCCAAACGACGCTATGATGCGTACTATAAGATTTATATTGCCGCACCCCCCGCCCGCGTCACGTCAGCGCCACGTCACTTGTTTAAACAGCACCTTAGACTACAATCTAATGTGAAGTGCGTATAGCGGTTTTAAATAACAATTTAGCTTCGGTGGTAATACGGCACCAATCTAGATTAACTATGGACCGCTGCACCTTAAGACAAGGGTCCAATAGACAAAGAGTATGTAGCAGGGTAAGTCGGCTTGTTTTTTTTTTTGTTTGGACATTACGTGATTACCCGTGACTATAGAAAAACCAAGAATTGTTATTACGTTTCAAAATTACAAAAATAAGCGTCGAAAGAACTCTTATGTATGCGTATGTATGTATATATGTATGCATTGTTATGCCATATTTGAATTCTCCTGCCTAGTGGTCCAGTATAACCCCCAGTGTAATCCGAACCCAAGACTCCGTCGAAGGGCTAGGCAGGAGGTTAAATTAATATCAGAAAGTTAAATCTATTCTGTGCATGCCCTCATTGTTGTTATTGTTATCGATAAAGACTTAAACTAATTTCTTTTAAAAAAATGTTGTTTTGTTTTAAATTAAAATTGTTTTGTAGTCAAAAATTAAAATCAGACCTGTAACTGTACTTTTGAGTTAGTTAACGTCACGCAGCAACTGTGGATTTCCCGCTAAACTCTTTAAGGAGTTTTGGAGAGAAATTGTTTATTCTAGATTATAATTTTTTTTGTAAAAGTTAAATAAATTAAAAAAAAAAAACTGATTGGAAAATTTCTTCATAACTTTGAGAAACAAGAATCTTGCATTCATAGTTTTTATTCTGTCATGGAATTAGGGAGCAAATAACATTCACTTTCTGCTCCCTTTCTTATTCAAGTATAGTCAGGGACGTCAAAGAATCAGTTTTTAACAGGTTTTTAAGCACACATTACTCTTTCACACCTATCAAACATTAAATAAGTGTGAAAAAGATAAAACATGTACATAAAAACTAATTAGAGAGAGCTTTCAGGGGTACACAGAAAATAATAACGATCAAGCCGAAAATGACATCTCAATACGACTACAAATAAATACACCAAAAGTTGAACACCCCTTATCAGCTGCTACCTTTGTCATATTTCGGGTTAAGTCACGTGATTTTAGAGGAATGTTTTCTGTTATTTTCACTTTTTGACAACGTTTGTTAACGACTTGAAGGTCCAAGAGATGGAGATTATCAAAACAGTTGCGTCTCTCTGCAACACCTCACTTTCATTCACAGAACCATTAACCTTTCAACCACATGAATAGATATCTCGGCGAGGCCGGACCACAACACAAGCTTCATACAAGCGGGACAGCGCGCCGCAGTAAATCTCGCACAGCCGCTAGACCCCATAGATACACCATTTTGATCCTTATAGCAATGGATTAATTTTTTTCGCGAGTCTAGCGCCCACGAAGCTTGGCTTCTACAACTAGGCACCTGGCTGGCAAGTGGCTCGGAATTTGTCACCACTCCTGCTTTCCCCCTGCGGGACCCCGCCGCCGCCGTGCGAGGCGGAAGCATAGCATTTTAGTTACCGTTGCACGTGTCCCTGCGCTTTAGCATTTTCGAATTATTCTTTCCGAGTCTTCCGAGATTTTTATTCCGAGCCACGTGCGAGCCAGGTGTCAAGTTAATTCGCCCGTGTTGTAGTTAATATGCTTTCAACTGCCGGAAAATAGATCTATGTGACGAACGATCGATTTTCGATTGTATCTTGAATTGTGGCAGTCCCAGGTTAATGCAATTCCGCTTCTATTAATGTGGAGAGATCAATAACCAATATTAATAACCTAAGCTTTATAAACTTGTAGTTTTTGCCTAGGAACATGTTGATATTGTTTTTAAACCGAAAACTAAGATAATATTATTGCTAATTGGACGAAATGATAGAGGTCTTTTCTACTGACTTATGAATCTTTAGTTTGTAGATATGATCATCTTTAGGGTATTTTACACTGGTCATTTTCGGTTGTGTCCAATATGGCCCTTTCTAGTAACTTTTGTTTTCCTGCCACCACGCGATCTACCTTCAATGAAATGATAAAAAGAGGGTATATTCTTTTTTGTGAATGGATTGTCATTTGAGACTACTAGATTTGACTAGAGTAACGGTCACAAGCAGTTATTGAAAATTACCGCTCTGAGCCTCTTTATATTGCATGGTAGCGTGTCAGTAAAGTCACGCCTTACCTGTCTTTCGCTTGGCCCGTAACAGAGCGAGAAAATGCGCGGGGTAACACGCACGTATCATTCCACGCCCTCTGGTAAGTGACTGGTCGAAAACGTCAGTAGAAAGAACCTAATGTAATGACAAATTAATAGAAATTTCGTAATTCGTGTAATTTCAATCAGAATGGTAGCAAACAGTCGAAGAGAACATCGACTGCGATGGAGGTCCTACAAATAGTCGCCTGTTAAAAAGCTTTATCTTTCACTCTTTAGATTTCACACACAACGCTTGGTGGAGACGCCATCAAAAACGCGGCGGAACGAAGCGGAAAGGAACACATCGAAACAAAATAAAAACAATACTTTCTCATATCCAGTTCATCGCAAATTTTAACGTTTAATAGAATTTCCCGATTTCGCGATTATAATCAGCTTAGGGGTCTCCGTAGACAATACTGACCGTCCACAGACGCCCTACAACTTATCGGCATAGCACTGGAATAACTTTTGACGTCACATTTCATTTCAATCTCACTACTAGACATAAATAAACTTAAACTAAAGTTGAACATTTAGAGTTTTACCGTACGTTACAACTTTAGCTTAAAAAGTGACCGTGTAACACTCAAAGTCCATAAATAAACATTCCCTCGACAACCAAACGCGTGACGTCACGATTAATTTGGAGATAGTTCTATCACAATGGGACAGCCCGCGGGTATATAAGGGCGGTGTTCGGGGCGCGGCGCTCAGTTGCGGACCGGCGGCGCCGGGGAGTGGTGGTGCCGCTCGAGGTCCTCGAGGGAGAGCGCGTTGGGCACGTGCACGGAGGGCAGCTTGCCGGCCGACGCGCGCGCGAGCAGCTCCGGCGAGAACCACCGGGCTAGTTGGTTGTCGCCGCCGCCGGAGGCACCGCTGCCGCCCATTTCTGAAATAACGAGGTTTTGTTAGGCCAAATAAGTGCAATGTAAAGCAAGGACACGTTTTAAGGTGGGAAAAGGCCATTAGTCCCTAAACTAAACAATTAATCCCAGCCTGGAGATTAATCTGTCTAGGAGCTCAACCAAATGAATCAAACATATTTTTGACTTGTGGTTCCAAATATCTTGTCCTGCTGAACTCGACTATTTTCGACTTCCCTCCATTGCAAACGGGAGACAGGTATAAAAACAAGGCTTATTAGCATAAAAATTACTTGTACATTATAGAAATTAATCTTTGCGCACCGTTGATTATACCACGAGACGGTAGGCGTGCGTTCACCCTTACAGTATATTCGCTATTTTTATTTGTTAGCCAATTCCAAAGATCATCTATGGCAGGGTTGGGTTGACCCTACCGCAAAAGTAGTAGTAGACCAATAAGGTATGATGATGATGTATTCCTAGTCGATTTAGTGCATAAGTGTACGCTCTAAACATAGATGCACTCTCTCGTCTTCACCCTATGTCTCATGGAACGGGAGACCGATACGATCAGAGGTGGGGTCAGATGCAGTGGCTATAACCAGCAACCACACGGTTTGGGCGTCAAAGATTTGTGAGACGCCTGAAGGTTAGGGTTGAGCCTCATCTGGCAGCACCGAATCGATTTTTTTCGCTCTATCCTTTTCTGTCGCTCAGGAACGTCATTTGCAAGAGCGAGAAAGATAACGGGAACGCGCCAGCACGCGGCAGCATCGGCAATGCGCTCGACAGCACGTCCAAAATGCGATCGCCGGCGGGGAGGCCATGGAGTGCTGACGCGTGCTACCGCGTGCATAGAATGCTATCGTATACTTTCGGCGCCCATCGAGCTCGACCGTTATCACATCAAACGCGATAGCTAGCACGCGGAAGCACAAGCTAGCACGCGGCAGCACATAGGGCATAATCCCTGGCTTGTACCACTAAGTTCTTCTGAATTTATGTACGGTTGTATTTATCACGAGCTTTTACCCGCGACTTCATCCGTATAAATTCTTAGACAATTTAATAGGGACTCGCCTTGCGGTAGCATTTCCCCTCTGCCACGGTATTAGATCAATTAATCTTGCGCATTTACACCCAATTTTATACCTTATCACTAAACGAGACAGCCTATAATAGCGAAATAATAATTTTGAACTTAGAACGTTTAGGGTTCACACGAGACTACTTTTCATGATTTTTAACATTCAAAATTAGAATCTAAACTTATGGGGAATAAAATCCAAAGTTGCGGATTTCATGTTACCTCGCCCCCCGCAAAAAGTGGCAGAAATGTTTCTTAGTAGAATGACACGCGTAAATCGTCCCTATTATATTGTCTAACTAAGGCATAAATTATATACCAGATTTTAAGTCAGATGACAAGCTAAAAAAAATTTCATCAAAATCGGTTCAGTAGTTTTTGCGTGATACTCGAACAAACAAACACCCAAACAAACACCGAAACAAACAAACAAATAAACAAACAAACAAACAAACAGACAGACAAAAAATCCAAAAATTTTTGATTTGGAATCAGGGACAGGTAAAAACCATGTAGTAATTTTTTTTTTGTTAATATCTTCAATGTATAGACCCACTTCTGTTACAGTTTTATAATAGTTTAGATTTACTAGCTCGGCGGTGAAGGAAAAGATCGCGAGGAAGATTTCATTCCCGAGAATGAAAAGAAAATACCATAAGTTCGGAGCTATATAAAATACGAGCTTTTTCCCGCGACTTCGTCCGCATAAATTATATACCAGATTTTAAGTTAGATGATAAGCTATCAAACAAAAAAAAATTCATCAAAATCGGTTCAGTAGTTTTTGCGTGATACTCGAACAAACATACACCCAAACAAACAAACAAACGAACAAACAAACAGACAGACAAAAAATCCAAAAATTGATGATTTGGAATCAGGGACATCTAAAAATCATATCGTAATCTTTTTTTTGTAAATATCTTCAATGTACAGACACACTTCTGTTACAGTTTTATAATAGTTTAGATTAGATGGGTGAGCTTGGGGCAAACACAAATAGGGCATAAATGTCATTCCGTGCTGTCAGATATTTGGGTGAACCCTAAGTAAGGTATATAAAGTGGGCATCGTACCGTTAAGGCTCCGCTGGTGGCTCTGGACGAGCAGCTGATGCAGCGTGGTCCCGCCGGCCATGCCCCGCGCCATCGTGTTCATATTGCTGAACTGGAAGCGACAACGTGTTCTAAATACTACCACACCCTGGCCACTTGCGTTGTGAGTTATGCTACGTATTTCCTTTACTACCTATATGGTTGGATATGTGATCGATACTTGAACACAATTAGAGGTCTTCATAATTTCAGCATAAGACAGCAGATTTCAGGAAAAACTTGAATACCATTTGTTATTTTTGTACGTTTTTTTGGGCAGGATATACAGGGTGTTAGGCGCATCGTGTGCCAAATCGAATGGGATGATTGGAGGGGTCTTTAGGTACCTCAGAAAAAAAAATAAAAAATCCTGGCCCAAAGATTTTTTTTTAACTGACTTTCAATGGTTTTGGGTGAAAATTGCCAAAAATCTACATTCAAATTTTTTTTAAAAAAAACCTGTTGGGTATAACTAACTTTTTTTGTTAAACCTTTAATCTGTGATAGTGTGCGCTTCTATCGAACCCAAAATTACTCGCCAGTGACAACTACTTTTTTTTTTACAGCCCCCCAAAGTTTTTTTTTTACGTTAAAATAAATGTGATAGTCAACTTTCGATCTCAATAAAAAAAAAACTAAAAGTGATCATGCTCTTCCAATTTTTTCAAAACATCTCTGGACTGTCCCCATTCTAATGGTATGCAATACGTTATGAAATAAAATGAGTAACATCGCAAATTTTTTTTTTTCTGTAATAATTCGCAATTTTCTAATATTCAATAGGTGACGTAAAAACTAGTATTTCCGGTAATTACACTCACAGTCAGGTAAAAAAATTAAATTTTGAAGGGTTTACTTGAAGTAACCGCCTCCCGTTCTTTGTTTGATACAGGTAAAATTTGCTTTCTCACTCTAACGTAGTGAAATCTATCTTGTATCCCTTTCTCCCGGGGGCTGTTTTTTTTAATAGACCCAGGGGGATTTGTAATACTGACTGAGTAATGAGTATTACAAATCCCCCTGGGTCTATTCAAAAAAACAGCCCCCGGGAGAAAGGGATACAAGATAGATTTCACTACGTTAGAGTGAGAAAGCAAATTTTACCTGTATCAAACAAAGAACGGGAGGCGGTTACTTCAAGTAAACCCTTCAAAATTTAATTTTTTTACCTGACTGTGAGTGTAATTACCGGAAATACTAGTTTTTACGTCACCTATTGAATATTAGAAAATTGCGACTTATTACAGAAAAAAAAAAAATTGCGATGTTACTCATTTTATTTCATAACGTATTGCATACCATTAGAATGGGGACAGTCCAGAGATGTTTTGAAAAAATTGGAAGAGCATGATCACTTTTAGTTTTTTTTTTATTGAGATCGAAAGTTGACTATCACATTTATTTTAACGTAAAAAAAAAACTTTGGGGGGCTGTAAAAAAAAAAGTAGATGTCACTGGCGAGTAATTTTGGGTTCGATAGAAGCGCACACTATCACAGATTAAAGGTTTAACAAAAAAAGTTAGTTATACCCAACAGGTTTTTTTAAAAAAAAATTTGAATGTAGATTTTTGGCAATTTTCACCCAAAACCATTGAAAGTCAGTTAAAAAAAAATCTTTGGGCCAGGATTTTTTATTTTTTTTTCTGAGGTACCTAAAGACCCCTCCAATCATCCCATTCGATTTGGCACACGATGCGCCTAACACCCTGTATGTATGCGCATATGTGCCATGTGTGCCATGTTATTTTTTAACCGATTGTGAATTTTTTAAATGTAATTTTAGTACATAGACATACATACATAAATACTCACGCCACTATCAGGCAGAGACTACAGCTCGCCACACACTACGCTTCTGACATACTTTTCTCCACTAATCAAGTAATTGTTGTATGTATTATTCAGGAAACGCTTAACATTTTTTTCTACGAACTTAAAAACCCTCTGTGCTTTTTTTATTAAAAAGCAAAATTATACAAGCTGTTGATTTGTAGCTTGGCGAAATTTTTGATGGTAAATTAGACCATGAAACTGAACAACCTTCACTATGGAGCCAACTTGAAAATCGGGAATAAAATCTGCTGTTTCATACATATGAGTCAGGCAGGTACTGCAGTTTTCTATTTAAAGATTAAAGAGTTTATAGTAAACCAAATATTAAAAATAGATTCAAAAATCGATCAATGGATCTAAAATGGAGTCTAACAGACCTCAGAGGTTCGTGGTTAAGGCGGCGGGGTGTGGCTTATTAGGTCTACTTATTACACTATGATTCTACACTAAATAGTACTATCATAAGTTAACTATAGTATAGTAAACAAGTGATAGACTCACCGAAGCAGGCATCTGCTGTCTTTGCTGAGTATGAGGGAATTGACGGCCGCCGCCAACCATTTGCTGGAATTAACAGAAGACGCGAATAGTTGTTGGGTAAAAGAAAATTTGAGACTACGAATTTTAATTCTTGGAGTGGAGTAATAAGTATTTTGTTTGGGACAACAAACAAATATACTTTCATTATGTATTTCATTTTTTTTTTTTTTTCAAAATATAAGGTGTGAAAACACCACACAGACAGACAGACAGACAGACAGACAGAGAGACAGAGACAGAGAGGGGGAGAGAGGGAGAGTAGACAGTTTCATTACTTTTAAATTAAAATAGCGAAGATAGGTGACGTTCGTGGATGGCTGCATGAAGAGAGGACGACCAAAGAAGATGGATGGATTGTGTGAAAGATGGCATGTGTAAAAAAATTAAAACCGCCTTCACAAAAATTAAAAGATTAAAAAATAATATTGCAGCCGATAACTTCTTCGTTCGCATCATAAGAACATTAATTTGTTTTATAGAAGTCGCTATCAAGCCGGTTCGATCCGCGAAAGGGCTTGCATTAGTTTTTTAGCTTGGCTATCATAGCCGCTAAACATCTCCGCTCTATTACGCTACGCCCATCTCTCTGTAAAGTCCAGTACAACAAGTAGTGGGCCCTCGCCCGTTGCTAAGTGGATATTAGATATTTCTACCAGAGTAAAGAGAGCATACCTGCTGTTGATTGAGATAATGCTGCTGGTAGTCGTTCGGCGTCGGCACGTACCCCATGGGCGGAGCAGCGCCGCTCTGATTACCCTGCGATTTTAAACACATTTTATAGATTTTTGCTATCTGACGTCATCAGTGACGTCATTAACTTGCGCTTACGCCGCACACGAAAATTAGGTAGTGCAGCGTATGCATGTCAAATTGACAGCTGTTTCAAATTGTACAAATTGTTTAGCAGTGTATTCGTACTTACTAATTTGGACCGACCGGTAAAGCGTGTGCATAGCGTTTGCACTATTGGCATAATTCGAACCGTAGCAATAGTCTGACCGAAAACGTAGTGATTACTTGCTCAGTGGTCTTACCCATAAAGTTACTATACCTTACAGGAGTAGAAAGGAACAACACGTTTTTAGGAACTTATCTTTTAACTTATAAGGTAATGTATTTATAGGTTAGCAAAAAAGAGTTTGGAATAAGAGCGCCACTTTCTTTGCAAGAACGTCAAAACCATGCATAACCTGAGCACCACCGTACTAAAATAATTAGTTACGGGTGTGCTCGGCATCAGTAGTACAGTAAATGTATTCAATGTCTACTACACTACACATACATAATCAAGTTCAGAGTGGTCAAAAACTTTGCTAGAACTAGCATCTTGATGTTTAGTCATAAACATATACCACACACATCAAAGATATACCACACGACCACACTCTTTACGCGTGCCAGAAGAATTGATATTCGCAGTCACATGGATTAGAACCTATATACGTATAGATTGGTCGACGAGTAATTATAAAATAGGAAAGGTGGCAGACCTTGACAATAGGCCGTCCCTGCGGCATCTTGGGCGGCTGTGACCACTGCTGCTTCGGGCTCGGAGCATCTGACTCTTTCTCCGCCGTCATCTTACGCAGCACCTGATTAACAATTCACATTCATCATTTTAAACATTTTTCAAAAGGATAAACCATAGAAAATTTACCGAAATGAAGTCCAGGGAGCTTTTGCAAGCTAGGACCAAGTAGGAATGTCGCCTACCTCGGTCATATCTTGCAGAATGACCTGTTTGTATCTCAGGCTCGCAACAGCCACAAGTGGTCCAGCCACATCATTTCTAAGAGGGAGGTTACACGGTCAGTATTTGATCAGTCTGGTCCATCAGTCTGGTCAATCGTTGAATGACGCCAGAATGATGAATTGATTACACGATCAGTTTCCCATCAGTATTTCATCATTCACTATGGAATGACGGAATTAATTTTCATCAGTCTGGACCATCATTCCATCAGTCTGGACCATCATTCCGTTAGTCCGTCATTCTCCCATCATTCTGACCAGACTGATGGACCAGAATGACGAAATACTGAACGTGTAACCTGCCTCTAAGCGCTCCCACACATAACTGCGACGTCGCATCGCATCGCAAATATCTGCGGGCGCTCTATTCTTATTACGATGACTTGTGTATGATTTTCAATCGTAGCGCTTACAGATATTTGCGATGCGATGCGACCTCGCAGTTATGTGTTGGTAGCCTTAATACTATAGCATATAACCGCACACTTTTGACTAACTGTGATTGTGATTAAAGATTGAATCAAACGACTTGATCCCACAACCTGCCAATTCTAGAGGCTTTGCTTTCGTCAAATTAAGTAGTTTTTCGTCTAATGACACTTCTTCTGTCAATACCTACTTAAATCGTCAATCTCTTGAGACTTTAATCTATGGACAACTTTAATGTACGGACAACAGAAAATCTATCGTTTCTCGCGTGGATTTAAAGTTCGTTTGATTAGTAGTTGGGATATTGCAAGCAAGGGTCGTTATGTAAAACTGAGACCATAGCTGGTCCTTTGTGTTCGCCCCAAGCTCACCCATATTTACGCATACCTCCGAACTTATGAAAAGAAAATACCTTTTCATTCTCGGGAATGCAGATTTACTCACGATTCTCACGATGTTTTCCTTCACCGACGAGCTAGTCAATGATAAATACAACCGTACATAAAATTACAAAAAAAACTTAGTGGTACAGGAATCGAACCGCCACCGCGTCATAATTGAGACGCTAGCTCTCTTCTGTACGGGCTATCATCGCTCCCATCGCGTGGATCTAAGTTCCGGCAGTTCAAAAGGATCAATTTTAAGGGGTGTATGAAATATTTAGAATTGCAAAGGCTACAATGATCTAATTTATAGCTGTCGCCGGCCTGTTTTCGAATCAAGCGTCATACCATAGTGTAAAAAACTAATAGTGGTGAAACTCATCGGCGGTCGCGGCAGGCCAATCATGCGGGGCGTGCAGTGCGGTCCCGGCCCACGCTGCCTGCATGCGTACCCTAACAGCGAATTGAGTTAGGGTACGCCCGTCCCCCGCCGTACCCCGCACGCCGCGCGGATATAGGCCCGCCGCGACCGCTGAGCTTCGGCACTATTTTATTTACACTATGGTCATACTTACGGAGGTGGGAGTGAATGAGATCGGTGTAGGTTGTTTCGGCTGCTGCATCTCGTGGCGCCGGCGGTAGTTCTCGCGCTGCTCCTCGAGCTTCTTCTTTATGAGCGCGCTCTGCATGATCGATTGCGTGTGCGCAGCTAATTCGCGCGGCGACGGTATGCGCGCTGGTACCCCTGCAAAAGGGGCAGTATTAGACGCTGGATTGATTACTGCCTGTAACAAGGCTGGACTTTCAAATTAATATTTAGAAGAATATTTCTTCCAGGTTGATTTGGTTCCAAATTATAAGCGTTGTTCGAAAAACATTTTACCCCCTCACCCCGCAGGCGAACGCTGGTGATGTTTACTATTTATTCGGCAAACATTATGTTTCTCGAACAATGTTTTGTTCAAAACCTGGCGCAGCGGACCCGCCTTTAGGGATAATGAGTTTATGTATGAGAGTATATGGATATGTTTCATTTAAGTACTTAAGGCCGGTTCACACAGAGGCGGTTTTGCGGGAAAGCGGGCCGGCGGCGGTTTTGCGGAAAGCGAAGGCGTTCCGGAGCCTGCCACACAGGGTCCGCGCGGCGCGGAGGCGGCCGGTGTGACATCGAAAGCGAAAGCGGCGGCAGTGTTACCAACCGTACGACTTAAATTGTATTTATACGACTTTTTTGACCCTGATACGATGTTCTCATATTTCGTCAGTTTTTATAACAGACAAGGATTTTGTTGAACAAGTATTATAAGTTTTTCCGTAGAATTCATGTTGACAGTTTGATTGACACAACACATAGATATATTATAGGGTAGATAAATATTATGAAGCAAGACATAACAACACTACTTGCCATCTATTCACACTAATGATAACCTCCCATGAGAATAAGTGAAATGTCAATAGTAAACAGATACCGTCTTGAACCATTAGGTCACCAGACCTCCAGCTGGAAGACTCCGCTATTTTTTTTTTTTTTTTTTTTTTTCTCACAAAACACAGTACATTACACAGATACATTTTATGCCAAACTGCATAACAGTTTGTCGGCATGCAATGAGCTCTTGATAACATTTACAAACAATTAACAATCATAACACTAAACGCTAATAAAATTAATGGTACAAACAAGTAAGGTAGGTAGGTACATTCGCGGAACCCAACCGTACAGCGGTTTTATTCGTAAATGCGTAAAGGATTTAGTTATCGTTATTTCCTTACGTTAAGAACGACTTTTGCTTGAATTTGCTTAAAAAGTGGTGCCATTTGTGTAACTGATATTGCCGGTCTTTAGTTTATACGTCTATGACACAACACAGCACTCGAAAACAGGGCTGCCACCTCAAAAAATCGATTAGGCGCTAAAACTGTGAAAAAAGCGCTAGATTCCGTTTTCGCAACTCCAAAAAGCGCTAGATGCTTTAGAATAAAGGAGATCCTTGCTCTTAGGGGTATACCTTCAATTTGGTCTGCATATGTACGTCTAGGGTGTTAAGGTGATGCAACAATTAGTATAAAGAGTAAAAAAGATGTAAAAAGCAACAATCTACAATGGGTAGATAAGGTATTCAACTCGGTGATAGTGAAAGCACAAATGTAACCAACCTGGATGGTGCACGGCCAGCGTGTTCGGACTGGTCGGCATTATAGGTGACACGCAGAACGCTGCGTCCAGTGAGCATTCGTGTGGTAAGCGGTTACATTGTTTATAATACATTAAATGTTAGTCTAGCAGCTTAAGTATCAGAAGTAACAGAGAAAATGTTTTTTTTAGTGCACAAAATGTATCCCCTTGACCATATACAGGGTGAAATTGGCTACTTGACAACTAGTCAAATCAGCTACTCTTTATCGGACGTCAAAACATGCGCTTTGTATGAAGATTTGTACTAAATATTGAGTTGTGACGTCATCAACATTTTCATTACTTTTTATAGTTTATCTTGTTATTAAAAATAGTATTCAAGCTAAAAACTCAATGAAAATGGGAGTTTAGCGTTATTTTCTAACCCTTTTTTTATTGAGAAGATAAAAATAAAATATATTGAATGTAGTCAAATACCCAATTGATATCATTAGCATCCTTTTAAACTAAGAGTCTACCCATCAAACTGAACAACTTTCACTATGGGAGCAAACCGATCGTAGCAACAAAAAAATCTGCTGTTGCATACATTTGTGTCGCGTAGGCATTGCAGTTTAGTATGGAACAGCAGATTTTTTTGTTGCTCCGATGGGTTTGCTCCCATAGTAAAAGCTGTTCAGGTTGATGGGTAGACTCTTAGTTTAAAACGATGCTAATGATATCAATTTCACCCTGTATTTCACTCATCAAATTGAACAACTTTTATTATGGAGAAAAGTTGTTCAGTTTGACGAGAATGCATGATTAAAGTGTCCGCACTTATTAAAAATTTTCCCGTTGACGTATATTGATTGTATGATGATGATGATACTGTTAATGTCATTAGTTATAATAAGATAAATAATCATGTCATCTACTTGTACTTATTGTCATAATAGTATAGACAGAGTTCAGTAACCAATCAGCACATGCTTCGACTTGTGTTAATGTTGTATTATGAAATGACTGTCGTTTCCATACATAAATGGGCATGACATTTTCATGTTCATTGTACAAAGCAAAAATAGAATTAGAATAACTGGATTAACCTATTAAAAGAACCAAACCCGAGGTTAATAAGACCAACCAGACGAAAGGTAATAAAACAGTTATTCAGCTATGTGAACACTTACCGGGATGGGGTAGAGGGGAGAGCCTGAGCGGCTGGTGATGAGGAGGCACCACGAGGTGCGGCGCCGCTCCCACTCCCACTCCCACTCCACTCGGCAGCGGGGAACCTCCCATCTGACACAAACATCAATTTCAATAAAACGAGCTTTTACCCGCGACTTCGTCCGCATAAATTATACAGGGTGAAATTGATATCATTAGCATCCTTTTAAACTAAGAGTCTATCCATCAAAATGAACAACTTTTACTATGGGAGCAAACAGATCGGAGCAAAAAAAAATCTGCTGTTGCATACATTTGAGTCGCGAACTCGCGCGTTGAAATTGCAGTTTAGTATGCAACAGCTGATTTTTCATTTGCTCCGATCGGTTTGCTCCCATAGTAAAAGTTGTTCAGTTTGATGGGTAGACTCTTAGTTTAAAAGGATGCTAATGATATCAATTTCACCCTGTATACCAGATTTTAAGTCAGATGATAAGCAATCAAACAAAAAAAGTTTCATCAAAATTGGTTCAGTAGTTTTTGCGTGATACTCGAACAAACAAACACCCAAACAAACAAACAAACAGACAGACGAAAAATCCAAAAATTGGTAATTTGGAATCAGGGACAGGTAAAAACCATGTCGTAATATTTTTTTTGTATATATCTTCAATGTATAGACACATTTCTGTTACAGTTTTATAATAGTTCAGATTCTTTTGCTGTTATTGTTATTGGATTTCCGCTCGAGCCATGTGTCAAGTTAGTCGCCCGTGTAGTAGTTTGTTTATTGGCACGGCTTAAGGGGCGTCCGCCCGGTTTTGAGTAATTTTGTAACCATTTTATACATTAACTATGACACATTTTAAGCAGAAAACAAAACTGAACAATCTACAGGATATGAGAAGTGATGTGGTTTTTCTCGAAATCTATTTTAATTAAGTAATAAAACTGAAGAAAAACGAATCCAAAGTCACCACTTTTTTTCCAGTTGTAACCGTTTTACTCTTACATTACATTGTTGATCAGAAGAATATGAAAATTTAAAATATTCTTCACAATACAATATAGAATGATGTGGTTTTCTTATTTTTTGAAAATTCATAATAAATCATACAGGTTTTCAAAGAAAACGGAAAATTCTGACCGGCGCCACGCAATTGAAGCGGGACGGCTAATTGCAAAAGTTTGCTTGTAAGAAAGAGAGCTTTGCACTAGGGAGGGAGAGCCTTAAAGTACATAATAGTACCCACCTGTCTCTGCTGCTGGTGTAGGCGCAGGATGGTGAGCAGCACTTCTCGGTGGCGGCTCTGCAGGCCCGGGTTGCCGAGCTGCTGCATCAGGTGCTGCACCGTTATCTCGCCCGCTTTCAGTCCTGCACCAAACATATGATTAGATTTAAGTTCAACTTGGTTTGAAACTGATAGACCGGGTCAGAAATGAGATCATTCGCTCCAGAACCCAAGTGACAGACGTTGCCACCACCGCTGCCAATCTAAAGTGGGATTGGGCTGGACATGTCTGCCGCATGCCAGATGGCCTGTGGGCCAAAAACACTACAAACTGGTCCCCAGCAAAAGGAAATCGGCGTCGAGGCAGACCAAGAAAAAGATGGCGAGACGAAATCGATAGTTTCCTAAAGAACTGGCCTATCGAAGCGCAAAACCGGGACGCATGGAGAGAACGGAGGGAGGCCTTTGCCCAACAATGGGACAACGACGGCTGATATAATATAATAATTCTAAATGTGTCGCAACGTTAAATCGAGCATCAGCAACAAATCGATGAACAGATTTCGTATAATAGGTATTCATCATCAGATCAGCCGATAGACTTCCACTGCTGGACATAGGCGTTCCCTAAGAATCAATCGCCACAACGACCGGTCCTGCGCTGCCCTCATCCAACGGGTTCCCGCCACCTTCAAAAGCCTGCTAACATGACAGAGGCGAGAGCGACACAGGTTACTTCTAAACGTCAAATTGGTGGTTATCTCCATAGTATCTCACTCAAATTTGACATTTAGATGTGACCTGTGTCGCTCTCACCCTCACCTCTGTCATGTTACACAGGCAGGTCGTCGGTCCACCTTGTAGGCGGCCTACCCACGCTGCGCTTTCCGGTACTCGAGAACTCTGGCCCCATCGGCCATCGGTTCTGCGAGCAATGCGCCCCGCCCGTTGCCTCTAGCAATTCTTTGCGCTATGTCGGTTACTCTGGTTCTTCTGCGACTCTCTTCATTTCTGTTCGATCTCTTTCTATTGCCCTTTGAGTGACTTTCAGCCTTATAAGACCTTGAGTGAGCGACCACGTCAAAGTTATTGATATGATAGTTTTTTTTTATTTAGCCTGTTTTGTGTCCCACTGCTGGGCAAAGGCCTCCCCTCTCCTCGTCCTGGGCGAGACATATCTGCCGCATGCATCCGAAGAGGTGGACCCAGATGATCACAGAATGGGTTCCACAAGACGGTTGCCGACGTCGTGGGAGGCCCAGGAGAAGATGGAGCGATGACTTGAACACCTTCCTGAAGAATTGGCCAGAGATTGCATTGCATAGGGAGGATGATAGGCATTACCCACCTACGAAGGGCACACTGAAAGTTTCAGGAACGGACCAGTTAGTGACAATGCCAATGAAAAATTTATTTTAATTACGAATAAGAAACTCTTTATCAACCTATAGCCGAAAATTATATTCGATTGTCATTTGTTTTAACGATTTGGCGGCAATTTGAAAAGAGTGTGTCGCGAGGCAAAACGAATTTAGCAAGGAAAAATGTTTTCTCCCCAATTTATTACGATTTTCGTCGTGGTCCTAGTCCATAACAAAGTTAATGATAAACTTCGATAGGTATTTCATGATGAAGCCCTTTCCCTTGACACTTGTTTGGTGGACAACTGGTTAAATGAGTTTAGGCATGATCGGAGCAATCTCAGTGATGATCTACCTGGGAGATGTCGTTCAACGGCGACAACTGAAGAAAACGCCAATGTTGTGCAGCTCATGAGAGAGGCTGATAAGAGAGTGACCTACCAGCAGATTCAGGCAAGCTTCAGCATTGATATGAGTCAAGTGTAAAAGATCCTACACGAATATTAAGGCGTAGGGAAGCTTTGTACTAGATGAATACCCCATAATTTAACCGATTTCAATAATTTCATAGTAAAGCAGAGGAGGTCCACTGCTTCTCACAGAGGTTCCATTGAACGGGACGATACATAAAATGGAATGGAGGCCACTTCAAAAAATATTAAAAGTATTCCCAACCTCCTACTTCTATACACTTTTTATTGTCCTGAAACTTTCGGTGTGCCCCACGTATAAATTGTTATAGTTATCTGCCACAGTCTCCCCGTTCGCATGCGCCTGCTTGCTAATACGTGCTTCATGCTCGGGAGAGGCTATTCTGTTCATAGTACAGTAATGTGTTCAGTGGTACCGTGTATGATGGCCTGCGCCTCGGGTCGCTGCAGTAGTTCCCTGTCGGCGCTGCTCGGCCCCATCTCGTTGGAGTGCATCGCCTGCTGCTGCTGCTGTCGCTGCAATGAAATACCATACACGCCCATTAGTACTTATTCAAACATTTATCACACTGTGGTAAGAGATAATGGAATTTCAAATTTTCTTCTTTTAAAGAGATCAACCTACAAAAGACATTGCAAGTTTCGGGTCCTTTCGCAGCTGGCGAATGTGTATCATCAAAGAACACATACAAATAGTATGATAGCTGAAATTATACACAGGATAGGAGGAACATCGTGCTTCCAGAGGAAATGAAAATTATCCTTTTCTACCGTGCCATTTCTTATAAAATACAAAATCAAATTTACCAGTTTTGAGGCGTAAAGGGATTGGGCGTTTTCCTTTGTCGTCAATCATCAGTCTATCATCGTCCACTGCTGAACATAGGCCTCTTCCAAGGCGCGCCAAAAAACTTTCCTTTGCCTTCCACATTCAGTCCCTCCACGCTACAATCTTAGATCGTCGGTCTAGCCTCGAAGCGTCCCTCACTATGCCTGTCAGTTCTTGGTCTATTTTAGAACTCTGACTTCCCATCAGTTGCAGATATACCTCAGTTTGCAACATTACATAAGAAGGCCCCAAATAAAGATTGTTCGACGAGAGTTACCTGCTGGACCTGTAGGAGCTTGTAAAGGAGCTCCTGGGGGATGTGCGGCGGCTGCTGCTGGTGCTGCTTATGCTGCTGCTGTTCCATGCTCTTGTTCAGCATCTGCACCAAGAAACAACATTATAGTACCATGCTGGATCGTTTTCGGATCGCGCACCTAACGTAGAAACTCATCAAGAAATAAGGTCAAAGAGGTAAAGCAGCTTGAGAATTAGTGCGAAAAGACAATGCGGGTTTTTGCATTTTTTTCGCCTATTTTTTTGGAAAGGTCATCAACCAAAAATAAATAGTTTAATTCAGAATAAAGTAACATTTTTTGGCTTTCTACACTGAGGGAAGCATTCCAGAACACTGTCGCGTAAATGTAGGGCAACGGCACAGATTAGAAGTTACTATTTCTACGTAACAGACACAACCATAGACGAAGAATTTTTCGCTTACGCTGGTAGACGGAATGTCAGTGTAACCGGGTATAAGATAGCGATAGTCATGAAATCCTATACAATTTACATGAAGTGACAGTTTTGAGTCAGGTGGCCGTAGTACAAAAAAGTGGTTACGCCGATAAGGACAGCAATAAGGTAGCGATCTCCTTTTTTAACTAGAGCGAATTTGATATGTGCATCTCTTATTGAGTGAATATGACAAGATATGTGCTTCATTCTAGTACCTTCTCTTTCTACGGACACAACACTCCCTCGGAAAACGATATATTCCCTCAAAAGTTTTATTATGTTCTTGGTAGATTTTATACCAGTGTTCAATCTATAATTTATTTCAATATGCATGCAGATAAAATTTTAATTTAGTCGCAAAAAATCTTTCAAACTAGCAAGGTGTTTTTAAATGTTCTCCCGAAATCAACTGGAAAGGAAAAGTAGAGGCCCTTAGGGATTCGCATCGAAATGCGAGCGCTACGATGAAAAATCATACGTAAGTCATCGAGCGCTCGCAGATATTTGCAATGCGATACGAATTCGCAGTTATTTCAACAACATGGATGAAAAAACATTAACTTACCTGGAGCAGACTCATGGGCTGAGGCTGGGGCTGGGGTTGGGGCTGCTGGGGCTGGTGGGGCGGCTGGTGGGGGGGCGGCGCGTGCGAGGGCGCGTGGGGGCGCTGGTCGGCCGGCACCGCGTGCCCTCCCGACACCTGCGCCAGCTACACACATAGACATCACACTAACTAACACTACATATCTTTGCTGACCTAGTTTCTTATAGGTTGAGTTGAGACACATTGACCGACGGCGAACGACGGCGAGCCCATATAAAAAGCACGATTAGTATATGGGAAGCCGTCCGCCGTCGACGCGGCGAACGGCGCCGAACGCCTTCCCATACTAATCGTGGTTTTTTGTATGGGCCCGCCGGCGGTCAATGGCCTCGATTCGGACTGTGCCACGACTTAACTAAATTTATTCCTGTCACTTTCTAAAATAAGATTAAGAAAACAGACAGAAAACCAACAGCTGACTTTAGTGCTGTCAAAGTGACGTTACACGCCCAAAAACGCTTTAAATAAGATGGCGTACATTATGATGGCATCTTATTTTGGGCGTGTAACGTCACTTTGACAGCACTAAAGTCAGCTGTGGGTTTCCTGTCTCTTTTCTTAATCTTATTTTAGAAAGTGACAGGAATAAATTTAGTTAAATTAAGTCGTGGCACAGTCCGAATCGGTACCAATGCGTCTCAACCGTAAATAAAATACAAGGGACCTATCACGCTAAATAAATCTACTGAATCGTCTTTGAACAGCTAGCGAGTCACAAAGTTTTACACATTCGTTATCGCGCTAATCATTTGAAAGCAATTTTATTCGTAGTTTCATTCCTGAAGGCTCTCCCTCCCTGGTGCAAGGCTCTCTTTCTTACAAGCAAACTTTTGCGATTAGCCATCCCGCTTCAATTGCGCGGCTCCGGTCAGAATTTTCCGTTTTCTTTGAAAACCTGTATGATTTTTTATGAATTTTCAAAAAATAAGAAAACCACATCATTCTATATTGTATTGTGAAGAATATTGTAAATTTTCATATTCTTCTGATCAACAATGTAAGAGTAAAACGGTTACAACTGGAAAAAAAGGGGTGACTTTGGATTCGTTTTCCTTCAGTATTATTAATTAAAATTGATTTCGAGAAAAACCACATCACTTCTCGTATCCTGTAGATTGTTCAGTTTTGTTTTCCGCATAAAAAGTGCCATAGTTAATGTATAAAATGGTTACAAAGTTACTCAAAACCGGGCGGACGCCCCTGAATTGCTGAATTTGCATACGTCAATGTTTTAAATTAGCGCAATGGATCCCCTGTACATGTTGTTACTTAGTCGTTTTTAAGGATCACCTAGATGCCAATAGAAACATCCAAGCCAAATTTTAAGTTGGCAGTTTTTGTAGTTTCGGTTTCGAGATTTTGATGAGTATGTGTGTGGATTTGCACACATTCATGCAAAATTTTAGCCACAGCGTGCGCAGCCGACTTGACAGTTCCCATCACCCACTTTGCACATCGACAATAGATGAAACTGCGAATAAGAATAACTAAACAAAAGCAACATAATTTTTGGCACCTAAGAAAAATGACATTTTGTATGAGTTTTGGCGGCAAGGTGTAGTTTTTAAAGAACAAAATTAGAACACTGTCGTTTTTTTGGTGCCACTTTTTGAGCTTGATTTCCATTTCTATACATTCTTATTCGTAGAGATCAGGTCTACCCAATATCCTGTACAAAAACATGTATAGTCATTCCTTACGGTCGCACACAGATTGCGATAAGAGTGACAGAGCTAAATTAGACGTTAATCTGTACGTCTGTTAAACAAATGTCACCATTTTTCAAGCAAATTCAAGCAAAATTCGTTCTTAACGTAAGGAAATAGCTGAGTCTTCCAGTCTGGAGGTCTGGTGACAAAATGATTCAAGACGGTTCCGTTGAATATTGACATTTCACTTATTCTAATGGGCGGTTGTCATAAGTGTGAATGGATGTCAAGTAGCGTTTCTATGTCTTGCTTTATATTATTTATCTACCCCTATATTTTATCTTTGGTAGAGATGAAATCAGTTATGATAAATAATCAACATGGGGAGGTAATTTATTGACGACAAAAATAATTCATTTATGTCTACAAAAAACAAGCAATCAGCACATGCTTCGTCAATTAATTCAATTATACGTAATACCTTAGTTTAGTTTAGATAAATGATTCACTGCGCTTCGACCAGATACCGTCTTGCGGCAAAAAATCTTGTGTCAGTCTCCAAGCAACGAATGTTATTTTCAACAATTTATTTACTTGCTTATTTACTAAGCTACATTCATAAAAGTAACTTGACTACTAGACTGTATAAAATACATTTTCATATTATTCGGGTAAAAGTTTAGATGTTGGCAATATTATTTTTTGACGCTCTGATTTGAGGAGTTTTTGGCGGGATTTGAACAAGTACGTTTGGAGTCTTCATATTTCATCGAATTTTTATTGTTTATACTGAGTTTTGGTTCGTAAAATCGGTGTTTTTTTGCGTAACAAAGTGTCGTGCAAGTAGCGTGCAAGTGAACAATATACAGTTCAGTGAAATATGATGGTGTATGGGCGTAAACAGGAAAAGTATTCCGTCATTTTTAGCGCGGCAAAGCGGTCGGTTCACCTCTTTCCTGTGGACTTCTGCGATTCCTGCGTCTTTCGATTGTCTCCAAAAACTCTAGAGAAGCGTCAAAACGTCAAACACCAACGTTTCGAGGCTTAATCGTCATCTATCATCCTCATCCACCATCAAAATTAAGAATTTGAAAAAGAAAACGTACGGCTTTAAAGGACATAGTATCCAGAGCCATAAAACACATTTGAAAAAAAAACTGATTTGAGTTGCTGCATTTCAGGAGCTATTGTTTTTAGGTATGGCGCCGGTATCTAGTCTAAGCGCAGTGAACGTGGTAGGTAAATGCGCGTGTACTCACAAGCCGCTTGAAGGCGGACAGGTCGTGGTCGGCGGCGTGCGGCGGCGGGTGCTGTGGTCGCAGGCGCGCCTCCAGCTCCTCCAGGCTGTGGATCTTGCCGCCCGCGTTACCTCCCGCGTTGTTCAACTCTACAAACATTAGACGCATTCGTTATATTGCTGACTGTGTAGTTGGTTTGGTTCCTAGGGCTACGGAATGTTTAGGCATAACCCACAGATTACCCCCAATAGATACCGCATACAAGGCCGCCGACGCGCGCTACACATCTATTATTTTGCACTGATACAAACAATGGAGTAGTGTGACCTTGAAATAGCCAATCACTTTGCATCGTTTCATGCCCCGCTACCCGCGCCTACCGTGAAAAATTGAGATTTCGGGCCTGTACAAAATTTTCTTCATGCGGTATCTTTTGGGGGGTAATCCGTGGGCATAACCCATCGAATTATTGTAATTTCTAAGGGACACATCCAAATGACATAGCTTATACCCCCAAACACAGAAGGGAGAACACCCAGCTTCGCTGTAACATCGCGTTTGCGTCGATGCTGCGTCTAAATTGATGCAGAAGCGCTGCAAAAAGTCGCAGTGTATAAAAAGCCCTAATCCAATTACCCCAGTGTTATGTAGTTTAAAATTTGATTTCCTTATTTGCCATCAGAGAGCGTCGTTGGCGTATTGCGGAGAGGTATGGACAACCAATTATGGGGGTACGGGTTGGAATCCGCAGTGACAGCATGCCATGTACCAATGACTTTTTCAAACTTATGTACGTAATACCGACAGATCTCAAACGGTGAAGGAAAACATCGTGAGAAAACCTGCATATGCTGAAGAAGAAATTCTGATGTGTATGTGAAGTCTACCTACCCGCATTGGGTATGCGTGGTGGACTTATGTCCATACACCCTCCCTGAGGGTAGGCCTGTGCCCTGCAGTGGGACATTTATGGGCTGATGATGATGATGATTTGCCATCAGATTCTGGTACACATAATGATGTATTGTATAGAGCGGTGTAGTGTGGGCGCACTCACCGGCGCGCGGCTCCGCGTTGGCGTTGGCGCGGCGCAGCAGGTCCAGCAGCGAGGGGTTGTGCGGCGCGCCCGCGGGGGATATCGGCGCGAACACGTGCTGCGGCGAGCTGCGCGTCGGCTCGAGGCGCGTCGAACTGTCCAGGTCTAAGGGAAACGTTATCGTTACGAAGAAACCACTACAATCACCAGACGCAGCGAGAACAACGAAGCGTGCCCACACTCTAGTTCCCGACCTTTCACATCTGTTCTCGGCGAGAGTGTAGTGCCTGCTTTATTATAATTCTTCTCTACGGCCTTAACACCTTCCGAAACAGTGGTATATTCATAGAAAAGTTACGTTTAAAAGTGTATGTCAAATACAAACCATTTTATTAAATACTAGTGTTAACCCGCGATTTCGTCCGCACAAATTATATGCGAGATTTTAAGTCAGATCATAAGCTATCAAACAAAAAAAGTTTCATCAAAATCGGTTCAGTAGTTTTTGCGTGATGCTCGTAAAAACAAACAAACAAACACACAAATAAACAGACGGACAAAAAATCCAAAAATTGGTGATATGGAATCAGGGACACCTAAAAACCATATAGTAACTTTTTTTTTGTTAATATCTTCAATGTACAGACACACTTCTGTTACAGTTTTATAATAGTTTAGATTTTGAATTTCAAATTGAGTTTCTAATGCCGTATTCACATGTAATCGATTCAAGCTTACTCCAAAGCAGAATTGAATGCCGCCAATACTGGCTAGTAAATTATAAAAACAGTGTATGAAATTTTTTCTTCTCGAGTGTAGTAAAAAAATGATTTCATATTTCCTCTTTGTTTTCGCGTATAAAACCATAAGCTTGTAGTATAAGAATATCTACTAACCATCAACAATATTATGTAATAGCCTCTCGTAGTGCCTGGCGTCGTTGGTGGGACTCTCTCGGCGGAACCAGCGACTGAACCTACTGCCGCCCTCGGCCTCCCCGCCTCCGTTCTGTTGGATACATGTTACAACAAGGTTACAACAAGGTTACAACAAGGTTACAACATTAGAAGTGAATCTTGGGTATGGCAGAAGAAGCATGAAAGTACGATTAACGCAGTGGAAATGCGCTCATTGAGAAGTATCATCATCATCATCTCAGCCGATGGACGTCCACTGCTGGACATAGGCCTCCCCCAAGGATCGCCATAACGACCGGTCCAGCGCTGCCCTCATCCAACGTTTTCCCGCCGCCTTCACCAGGTCGTCGGTCCACCGTGTGAGGGGCCTACCCACGCTGCGCTTTCCGGTACGCGGTCGCCACTCGACAATTTTTCGGCCCCAGCGGCCATCGGTTCTGCGAGCAATGTGCCCCGCCCACTGCCATTTAAGTTTAGCAATTCTTTGGGCTATGTCAGTTACTCTGGTTCTTTTGGGGATCTCTTCATTTCTGATTTGATCTCGCAGGGAAACTCCGAGCATAGCCCTCTCCATGTCTCCATTCTCCATTGAGAAGTATGTGTGGTGTAAATGTGATGGATAAATTGAAAAATAGTTTTATTAGAGAACGCTGTGGCCTGAAAGAGGATGTAGTGACAAAAATAGAGAAAGGTATGTTGAGATGGTTTGGTCAAGTGGAAAGAATGGATGAGAGCAGATTGACGAGGGCAATCTACATATAAGGCAAGCGTAAGTGGAAATGTGGAAAGGGGACGGCCTAGACGTACATATACGGACCATAAAAAGGGCCTGGTCAGATCTACCCGAAACCGACGAATATGCATGAAAGGACTTATGAATGTGGAGGAAGCTAGAGAGGTATGTCAGGATCCTTGCAGGTGGCGTTCCATTGTATCTGCCTACCCCATTGGGAGACAGGCGTGAGAATATGTATGTATGAACAACATTATAATCAAAGAATTTTAAAATCTGCAAACCCTTTTGAAAACAAAATTAAATTACGATTTAACGAGTTCCAACTATTCTAGATCGCAATAATGAAGGTGATAAAAATATTAAGGTACACTTAGACCTGTTTGGACGAACAAACGAGCGATGTCCAATAAGCTGTTATGAAGTTATCACAAAGTGTTGGAATGGAAAAGGCCCTGAATGACTTACGGTGAGCACATCAGGTATGGAGTCGAACTTGAGGAACTCGTCCAGGTTGAAGTCGGGCTGCTCGTTGTTCGACTGCGGCTCCTCCGGCTTCGACTCCACGCCCGAGTCTTTATCCTGACGGTTTTACAACATATTTAGTAAAGCTCATAAATTATCATTCTTCATATTCATGAAAAAAAAAAGATTCAATGGAGGCAAAAACGATAGTACCTAATTGCGTGGGACGTAAAGACTGCACAGATTTGGACGAAACCATGACTATTCCTAGTTTGACTACGGAACCCTAATAATTGCCACAAACGACAACTTCTTAAAATTAATACATACTTAATGTAAATCCATAGGTTTGTTTGTCGTCTCTATGTGTAAATTACCGAAACAATTTCGATATTCAACCACATTTATCGAAGAGGTAACCTAGCTTTAGGCCCGGAATACACCAAAGCGGTGATGTAGTCAACAACCAATAGGATTCCGTTATTTGGGTCAATCAACTATTTTTTGTTGATTTTTTGTCCTGACGGTACTGATTAAAAAACAAAATTTAGTTCTTTTTTTCTTCACATTCATTAATTTTGAAAGATAGATAATTCATCTAATATTATGATTCTTCTACACGCATACGCATTACACCATCTGTGTTGAACTACTAGAAGTTTTTAGCGGTTGTCCGATAGACCAACAAGCTTGGGGACAATTTAATAATTCAGAAATTATTTGATAGGGGGAGAATAAAACTAATTTTGCACGCTTTTGAGAACTAAACAATAAATATTATAGTAAAATTAGTTTTTGAGTGGCAATAGTAATTTTTTTCGTTGTATAATGTTTTGTTAACTAGTATTGCGTGGCGACCGACAATTGTACTATGAAAAGGTACTTTGCGTCCATCGGACAACCGCCAAAATTCATGTAAAATTCAAGTAATTTTGCAAAACCGTGTTTGAATTTAATAAATGCAATCCTTAGTTATTCAACAAACGTTAATTTTTGGGGCAAGCAAAACCTGAGCTTGAGCCTGAGCCTGAACATTGAGAAAATTTTATGAAAATGACTGGGACAAGGTGTGGACAAAATATAGTTGATCTACCCATTTACCCATTTCCTCTCTGCTCAGCTTTAGTGGATAAATTTCAAGCGGAGCAAGGAAGAGATTTCTCATATTTGTATGGCGCAATCAAAGCGGAGATGTAAACGAAGCGGAGACGAAATGAGCGGCTTGTCGTTTGTCAACAAACCAACAAATAATCCCACCCCATCTCTGCCTTGGTGGATAGGATACCGGGCCTTAGGTGACTTTTTATCCAGTTTTTTTTTTTAAATGTCTTCTTTCTCTAATTTAGACGGGTGTCCACGACGGTCATAGACCGTCCATCAGTCTAGTCACGTCAGACTGACGAAAATAAATATTCAAAAAGTCTGGGGGGCTTCAGTCCATCAGTTAGTGGGTTAGACGATCAGTCTGACACATAAAGTTATTATACCTGAATAGAGTAACTGACATGAGTTGTCAAATGAAACCGTTTTTTGTGCATTTGTCGGCACTTATCGGCACCCTAAAACTTCGAGTTCTGTGTATAATTGTGAATCTAACGTGAAATCGTACGTAATTTAATGAAATAGTGTTAGTATATTTCACAAAATAATCTACGACTTGACTTTAGATTCACTCATTATTCACAGAGCACGAATATTTACCCAGTCGATTGTGCCGACAAGTTCCCAAAAACGGTTCTATTGCCTCGCGTCACGTATCTCTTTCTATTATACAGTGGCGCCGCTAGGTACATCTCGCTCTCTCAGCTGTCAGTTCCTCTAATGGTCTGACATCATTTTAACCAGACTGACGCGAGGCTGAGCGTGCAACACCCATCTTACACATAGACAGGGATCCTAGGCTGGGTAGATAAAGGTGGAAGTACTAACAGTGCTATTGCTGGACTCGTTGGCGTGGGGCTTGGCTTCGGGCGCGGGCTCGCTGCGCCACCGCTCCGGCGAGCGCGAGCTGCCGCTGTTGTTCCACTTCTGTACCACGGACATGTTAACGCGTCAATTTACGTTAAGGCTACTACTGAAAGTTGTTCATCGATGGTTTAAACCACCCCTATAAATATTACTAGCATGCTTTGTTATACCCTGTATAAAATAACCATGAACATGAACCTTAAGGGGCCATACGTCCCGTAATCACCTGGGAAGGAGTCTCTTATTTCTCATTTTTCGACAAGAATTAAAGAAGTTATCCAAACGAAAAAAAAATCACAGTATTATTGGATAGTTTATCTAGTGGAATACACGATTGAAATCACTTCACACGGATACGCTTACCTCAGTCTCTTTATTGTTCGTTGTACCATTCTTGGGCTTGGTCGGCTCGTCGAAGCCTCGCAGCTCGATCGTTTCCAACTGAGATGTCGGCCCTCCACTAAACCTACACACAAACATTATATTTTTAATATAGACTGAACCATTTCGGGTATCTTGAGGCAATGCCCTACCTTTAAAATTACCCATCCACTATAGCACATAAGACACGAGCCCAGAGACCAGACGGGCTCTAAACCAGAGCTCATAATTTTCAAACTAGTAAATTGACAGAATTCTAGCCGCAAGTTATAAATCTATGTGAAATTTCGAGCTTACTTCGCTCACTCAAACTTTTAGTTTAAACTAATAGAATTCTGGTTCCCACTTAGTTACATTCACAGAGAAAAGGAAGGAGCAGAGGTGTCGCAAGACAATTAATCTCCATTCAGGAATTCGAGCGACAAAATGTAAACAACGGTGATACCAGTGTAGAAAATACCATCTCGAGACGAAAGAAAACTTATCTCCGTAATGAATAACAGTATATTATCTATTATTCTCGCAAAGGATTACGACAAATGATACGTTAATTTTGTATGAAAAATAATTTTTAAAAACGTAAGCAATAATTTATTTTCGATAAAAAGAAAGCGTGACTGTAAATATTTTATTTCGTGGTCTGGCAACAATCAGATATTTTAGACCTTTGGTTCGTTTTAACAAAGTTCTTAATGAAAAAGATTTTTTATTGTTCACAATACCGTAAACGTGTCTCTTAATTGTTTAATACCTTCGTCTAAGTCCGTACGCTATGCGCGGATGCTACGCATAGCACAAAAAGCTTACACAGACAGAGAAGCGGGCTATACAACGTGTTAATGAATTAACGCAAAACCTCATACACCCCAACTGATTTATATCAAAATAATTAGATTGAAACAATTATTTCATTATTTTTTTAGTTAAAATTTAATGTTATTCGCATTTTAAGTTTTGGGGCAAAAATGATTTTTTATCATTTCAGCAATGAATGAAGGCGCTAAAGTACTCATGGATACATTTTAATAATCTTGTTTTGGTAGTAAGTAGGGTGGGTGTGCCCGTGGGGTGGGTTGACATCGGGTTGAGTAAATTTAAAATTTTACCAAAAAATTATTTAATATTTTGAAAAAAATTACCCATGTTGAAAACATGATAATTCGATTCGGCTCTCGATTCTAAACAAACTACTTTCTAGTTTTGCGTTAATTCATTAACACGTTGTATAACGTAATTTAAAAAATTGCATTCAAATTGTCACAATTGTTTTTATCATTTATAGATAGACAATACATTTTTAATGTCAACGCAATTTATTAAATGCCGTGCGGACATAATTTTATTCTTAAAAAATGCACCAAAGGTTTCTGACCACGTAATGTAACTTTGACAGTGACGTTTCTTTGTTTAAATTTTGTCGCTCGAATTCCTGAACGGAGTATAGGTCTGTCGCCATAATATTAGGTCATGACGTCACAGTGGCCTTCGCCTATGATGCTCAGTTCGAAGCGGACCGCCATTCTTTTTGCTGACAGGGATTTAGTCAATAAAATGCATCTAAAACGATCAATCTGCGCACGTCTTGTCCCACGTCTCTGATTTTTGGCGACACTTACTTCGATAGGAATTTGCTTTGCGACACCTCTCTGTCCCCCATGGTCAGTGCTGTGAAATTTTGAGCTCGTTTCGCTCGCTCCAATAGTATTTTAAGCGTACATAGGCTAATCCTGCCCGTGCTCATGGGCAGGTTAAGCTGTAATCTATGGAGGATCTTACCATTCGGGTTCTTCATCCTTATCATAGCGCCGTTGACCATAGCGACCTCCAGTTCTACGGTTATCTTCCCTGTAACAAAAAGCATTCTCTTACTATTTCTTATGTACGATTTCCACTGGCTTTTCGGTGAAGGAAACACTGTGAGGAAACTTCCATGTTTCAATTTCGAGGCATGTAGTGCACATCCATTACAAGTGGCGACGGGCTCACCCCCCGTCACACTGGACAGTTTCAGTACTACCATAGAGTAAATAAATTATACACAACAGAGGGTCAATGCCCATACTAAGAAAGTTGCCACCTTCTTATATGGAAACTCGCGCAAGTACAGCGACGGTGATGAGTAACCGGTACTACAGCAATGTTTAATTACGTTAAAATACGTGTTAAACACATTTGTTATTAAAACTTTTAAGAAAATTAATCTATATCATTTATTTCCGTGGAACGAAACTCAAATAATAGTGATCTAATAATAATAACGTTTAATTAAGATTTATCTCTCGTTCAGGCCAGTAGCGACATCTGTTTGCGCCAAGACTATACTAAATCTAAAATGTATGGAACTGTCCAGACATGGTACTACTCTACTCTAGTGAGTTTTCAGAATATCTCTGACTCGGGGAATACAGGGTGTTAGGTTAGGTTAAGTTATTACATAAATGGTTAATCTCCATTCAGGAATTCGAGCGACAAAATGTAAACAACGGTGATACCAGTGTAGAAAATACCATCTCGAGACGGAAGAAAACTTATCTCGGGAATGAATAACAGTAAATTATCTATTCTACTCGCAAAGGATTACGACAAATGATATTTTAATTTTGTATGGAAAATAAATTTAAAAAACGCAAGTTATAATTTATTTTAGATTAAAAGAAAGCGTGACTGTAAATATTTTATTTCGTGGTCTGGCAACAATCAGATATTTTAGACCTTTGGTTCGTTTTAACAAAGTGCTTAATGAAAAACATTTTTTATTGTAAACAATAACGTAAACGCATCTATTGATTGCTTAATACCTTCGTCTGAGTCCGTACGCTATGCGCGGATGCTACGCATAGCACAAAAAGCCCACACAGACAGAGTAACGGGCTACATAACATAATTTAAAAATTTCATTCAAATTGTCACGATTGTTTTTATTATTTATAGATAGACAATACATTTTTAATGTCAACGCAATTTATTATATGCCGTTCCGACATAATTTTATTCTTAAAAAATGCACCAAAGGTTTCTGACCACGTAATGTCACTTTGACAGTGACGTTTCTTTGTTTACATTTTGTCGCTCTAATTCCTGAATGGAGTATAGGGCATTACATAAATGGGTGATTTTACTCATGATACTGAGTTTTTCTAAAGGAAAATACGGGAAATTCGCAAAATAATAAGAAGAAAGTTTACAATACCTGTCACGCCCCTTTTCGTTGTTGAATCGATCGTCCCGCTCCCTCTTGATGTCAGAGGAATAGGAATCTCTTCCGTACGACCGCCGCTCGAACCTGCGACGACAAAACAATAGGATAAGTCAGTAATTACACTTCAGGGTCTCTGCCCTGGTTAAGTGGTCAGATGAGGTCTGACCTCATCACCACCACCTTCACCAGGACACAGTATAAGGGTGCCTGTCAATTAAAGCTGTGCGAGCTGTGTAGCTGTGTTTTTTTAACCAATCAGGAGCTCGGGCAAGATCGGCCGCGCCTCGCCCGAGCTCCTGATTGGTTAAAAAAACACAGCTACACAGCTCGCACAGCTTCAATGGACAGGCAGTCTTAGACAGTAATCCATCCATGTGTGCTCGCCAGTACGTACGCATCGTAGCACTCGCACACTGACGATATCTAAGGCAGCCAAGGCAGCGCCAGACGGGGCTACGCGGAAATATTGTCAGTGTTTGCGCGCTACGAGGCGTAAGCCGCGTTTGGTACCATTGTATGAAGATGGGATTGAGGCAACGTCCGATTTTATATGTTCCTTTCTCTGGCACCAATTATGGGCAAAACGCGTTCCTACCACGAAGTTGCAAAGCTTTTAAGGGCCTATGTCGAAAAATAATTTAAGCGAAACGGGTGTGTGATAGCTTATATTACTGCCAGATGCGAGAGAAAGAGATGGGGCGACGCGCGCGCCTGGAACGAATCGAGCGAAAAAACAAACTTTATTTAATTGTGATTGTACTATTTATGTAAGTTCAATTCTGCTCTAATCAAAACTTAGATAATAGCAATTTCTTTTTTTTAAATCATGTCTCATGTTTCTATTATTCACCGTTTAGCAGTTACAAGCGTTTATAGACAAAAACCGAGGCTACTTTGGCTTGTTTTTCTATCGAGAAAATTTGTCTTAATCGTGTTTTGGCTCTAATCAAAACTTCAATTATATGTTCAATTTACACATATCCGCAAATGATACTCCTACTGTTAGTACTTCATGATATATGGAGCTTTGAAGAATCCTATTTTTTTTACATAGCCCCTTAACGACGAATCGACTGTTCACAACATAGACTTATTTTGTTCTAGTGCAAAATCCATTAAAACCAGTATAGCGAATCCCAAATGGCACATGTAGCATTATAAGAGACCACTTTTGGTGTACACGGAAACTAAAGGCTGTATAAGATGGTGTTACAATGGTGTTAACAGCGCTGTTAACACCGATATAACTCTTATTTGGGCACAAGTTATACAGCCTAAGGTTCTATATTGGAATTATAATGGGCCACAAGGCATTATATCAGCTGCTTAACAGAATACGAGTGTCCTGTTATACAGCCTAAGGTTCTATATTGGAATTATAATGGGCCACAAGGCATTATATCAGCTGCTTAACAGAATACGAGTGTCCTGTTATACAGACTAAGCCCTAGGATTGGGGTTACTGCTATACTTAAATAACGCTTGAGGTTCTACATTATTCTTCGAGCATCAGCAGAGTGTGTACATAAAAACCTGAATTTATTTTATTAGTAGAGTTAAATTCTTTAAATAAATTCCGTGAGTGTTGGTTATTAATGGCGTGAAGTGAAGTTTTATTGAGAATTTGTGATAACCTAGTTAAGTACACTTTTATAATATTAGCCTGTGAATACATTTGGGAATGCAAGTTCATTGTGAATGTTTATATGGTTTTATAGCAAATTTTTTACGCGCCTCGGAAATATTTCGTTTTTAATTAGAAATATTGTGAAAATAATTACACGTCAAAATATTTGTGTACATTTTTTGTGTCTGATTTACATTAAATCATACAAAGTTTTATTTTATATTATAAGAAATATGTGTTTCACGTGTAAATAAAAGCAGAAATCATTAGTAAAACATAAACAACACCATAACTTTATTTATCATATGGTTTAGGTTATAAAGTTATAACAAAATGGCGCTTTCTTAAGAAACCTATGTGAACTCTTATAATCCTGAATTAACGACTATGGCTGTACAAGAGTACACACCGGTTCCTCTATAACGCTTATTGCAGTAAATAAGAGTTCAAGTGAACCAATATGCAGCCTGTCGGCTTATATTAGTGTTATTATGGTTCACATCAACGCTTAAGCCATTCATGTGAACTACTTAAACGCCATTATGCAGACTAAAGCAATATAGTGGTATTTTCTGTAGCCATTTTACTGCCAAATGCGGTATTTCTGAGTTACAAGAGTATCTCGGAATACCTTTGGTGTTCACGAGTGCTAATATAACACCTTTAAGCAGCTTTGAAAAAGAGGCTAATAACAGAGTTGAGGTGAACCAATATAGAACCTTAAGCGTTAAATCACTCTACGTGTACACCACTTTACTGCCAAATGCTGTATTTCTGAGTTACAAGAGTATCTCGGAATACCTTTGGTGTTCACGAGTGCTAATATAACACCTTTAAGCAGCTTTGAAAAAGAGGCTTAATTACAGAGTTGAGGTGAACCAATATAGAACTTTAAGCGTTAAATCACTCTACATGTACACCACTTTACTGCCAAATTCTGTATTTCTGAGTTACAAGGGTATCTCGGAATACCTATGGTTTTCACGAGTGCTAATATAACACCTTTAAGCAGCTTTGAAAAAGAGGCTGAATAACAGAGTTGAGGTGAACCAATATAGAACTTTAAGCGTTAAATCACTCTACGTGTACACCACTTTACTGCCAAATTCTGTATTTCTGAGTTACAAGGGTATCTCGGAATACCTATGGTGTTCACGAGTGCTAATATAACACCTTTAAGCAGCTTTGAAAAAGAGGCTGAATAACAGAGTTGAGGTGAACCAATATAGAACTTTAAGCATTAAATCACTCTACGTGTACACCACTTTACTGCCAAATTCTGTATTTCTGAGTTACAAGGGTATCTTGGAATACCTATGGTGTTCACGAGTGCTAATATAACACCTTTAAGCAGCTTTGAAAAAGAGGCTGAATAACAGAGTTGAGGTGAACCAATATAGAACTTTAAGCGTTAAATCACTCTACGTGTACACCACTTTAACTCTATTGGCTGTACAGTAGTTCACATTGACTCTTTTAAGATGCTAGCATTACAGTGGTATAATTCTACACCTTTATACAGCAATAATCATATTTTACTGCCCCTATAATGCTCTTAAGCAACCAATGCGATATAGGCTGTAAGAAGGCATTTTTGACAGCTGCTCTAACTCTGATCCCGTTACAATAGTATCCGTTCCTGCTCTTATAATGCTATTATAAAGACTAAAGCGTAATAAGCAGCTCTAAGTTCTCAGTTGAACCCTATTAAGTGTTAATTAATGCAACAAGTTCCGAGTTACACCAAAAGTGGTCTCTTATAATGCTACATGTGCCATTTGGGATGGCTATTTTAAATAGCTAGCTGTTTTTCCGACTGCGACTGCATATTTTGATTCTCACATTGTTAATTTTTAAGTTAAATAGGTAACACAATTTTGGTTGTAACTACACCAAGCACGTTTTTTTGAAAAAAAAAAAGTGAAATTTATAGGTCGAAATTTGTAATTAGCTTACAGTTATTTAAAGTTGTGTTTAGTATGTAATCAAAGCTGTAAATCTTCCTAAGAATAATAAAATAAAATAAAAATAAATGGATTACTGTCTTATACTGTGACCAGGTCTTCCCCAACGCTGCACCTTCTGGCTTCCGGTTCTGCTTTATTATTAAACTAAAAACCCATAATTTCCATACTTAGCTACTCTTTCTTATAGTCATTTTATGAAGATACACAGTCTTCTGGGAAATTCAATAAGGGTACGTGGCTATAGGGTTGAGACACATTGAATGACGGTTAACGACGGTAGGCCCATACCAAAAGCACGTTTAGTATGGGACGCCGAGGCGGCAAACGTCGCCGAACGCGTTCCCGTACTTATCGTGGTTTTTTGTATGGGCCCGCCGTCGTTTGCCGTTGGTCAATGTGTCTCAACCCATAAGTTAGAGAAACCCTGCCATATAACATAGGCTCACCTGTCGCCGTTGGTCCTGGGGTGTCTCTCGTCCCGCTCTCTCTCGCGCGGAGGTCGGTAGGGCTCGGTGTTGCCGCTCCACTCCCCCTCCTCCCACGCCGCGTTCGTGTCCCGGACCATGATACGTCCAGACCCTATGCGTCTGCCACCTGCTGACAATTTGATAGCGTTTTTTAAATCTAAACCGTTCATATCAATTTGAAATATTATGGATTTTTAAACATGTTACAGCCATGTTGTGCTATTTCGAATCAAATTAAAGATTGAAAAATTAAGCCCACCCGAGACTTAATTTTTCAATCTTTAATTTGTTTCGTTCGTATCAATACTTAAGGTTCATATTCATAGTTATTTTATAGATGTAGTTCTTGATAATGAAATGATATTTCAAATGTAGGCAGTTCAATACAATGTAATGCCGAGTCTCAAGACATTCATCACCTGTGATCTGCCATGATTTTTCTAGGCCGTTAGCAATGGCGACTAAATAAGTTGGATTATTTTGTCCATCATCGGTACAGGCCATAGGTTCATCGAAATTTAGAACTTTGAGAAATATAAGATTTACACTCAGTTGCAGAAACGCTTATTAGAGTCAATCCTCTATTAAATCTCTTGCTAGCTTTAACTGCGTCAACAAGACAAAAAGAGACAGCAAGAGATTTAACGGAGGATTAATTTTAATGAGCGTTTCTGAAATTGAGTGTTAGACCATAAATTATATTGAAGGGCACTGGTCTTCCCATGAATGAAGGTGAGAGCAGTGGGCTATAATATCCTATATATTGTTGTTATGTTAAGAGGGCTATCACAGTCCAGTGGCGCCCTCATCACATTAACCCATTCCACGCCACGGATTTATTTAGAAAACGCTCATCACACGCCACAACCCAAAATTTTTCACTATCTGAAAAACATAATACGTACGTTGATAAGTTTATTTGTGATAAAAATAAAAGGATTTTTCAACAATTTTTTTGTCTGATATAGTTAGAAAAGATTTCTCAATAAAGAAAGCCTAAATTAAAAAAGTGCTCAACATCAAAACTACTAGAGCCTTCAAGCCATTGTTATACAATACTTTTATAGGTTCTAAACATTCCACTTTTAGACAATTTCGAATAAAAACAAAAGCGGCCGTTTTTTTTCTTTTTTTTTTAATTTGTATGTTTAGACCTTTAAAAAATCTATAAAAGTATTATATGAAAATAGCTTGAAGGTTTTAGTAGTTTTGATGTTGAGCACTTTTTAAATTTAGGCTTTCTTTATTGAGAAATCTTTTTTAATGTGATGAGGGCGCCACTGGACTGTGATAGCCCTCTTAACTTAAATGTGTTTTACAGAGTGTTAAATACGTGACATATCGAACATGGTGCTTCAGACCAGCAAATTAAACAACTTTCACAATGAAGCCAACATCGAAATCGTGTAAAAAAAATGTGCTGTTCTTTACATTTTGGTCGAGTAGCCGTTGACGTTTCCTATGGAAAAGTAGTTCAGTTTGATTGTCGGAAACACCCCCTAGAATATGCATGCACCCCCATTTATAGATTTAGGTTTACGCCCCCAACTAGCAAGTAACTATGGATAGCTGAAGACTAGTTAAAGGTCAGTCTTATAAGTAATGATCATAAATTCTTGATACGCAAACAGCATAGTGAGCCTTGCTAAGCTCTCACTTTTTCAAGGTTTCGGTTGGTGCCATATCACCCACTTGACACGTCATTACATCCTGAAACTCTCTCTCTGATTGGTCTGAAAAAGATGTTACATTACATACCTTGTTCAGGCTTGGCGGGTATCGCTTGAGGCGTGGTCCCGGACAGCGGCGACTCGGGCCTGGTGCGGGCCACGTGGGGCGGCGGCGCGGCGGCGGCGGGGGCGCCGCAGCCGGACGTGAACGAGCGCCGCTGGGGCGACAACACGATGCCGCCCCCGCTCGGCTCGCTCTCCTTGCGGACTCGCTCCCTGGGGTCGGCGGACCGACGCTCGCGGTCACGCTCTCTTCCGTACACTCCCTGTTGATAATGTTAAGATTATTGTAGGACAACTTACGGACAGCGGCAGCAGCTTTACGGAAATTATGTAGTGCTTTCGAGTTTTATTCCAGAAACAATTTGTCAATTCAACAGAGACGAAGTCACGCTAGAACGCAAGCAATAGCTACCATACAATTGACCTTAAATACACTCATCATCAACTCAGCTGATGGACGTCCACTTCTGGACATAGGCCTCCCCCAAGAATCGCAATAACGACCGGTCTTGCGCTGCCCTCGGCCAACGGGTTCCCGCCGCCTTCACCAGGTCGTCGGTCCACCTTTTGTACCCACGCTGCGCTTTCCGGTACACACGGTCGCCACTCGAGAACTTTCCGGCTTTTTCTTTTTTTAAATACACTGCTACAAAAGAATTTCTCAATAATGTAATACATTTAAGTTTCATCATCATCTCAGCCGATGGACGTCCACTGCTGGACATAGGCCTCCCCCAAGGATCGCTATAACGCCATTTACACATACCTACATCCGAACTTTTTTTTCCATTCTTGGTTATGCAGGTTTCCTCACGAAAACTGACCTTATGGTTCTCATTGGGAGCATCCCCTCTCGCCCCCCGGTCTTCTTCATTGGGTGAGTCGGAACGTCTCTTCAACACACTGCAACAGATAAGATCATTGATAATTAATTATACTATTATTCCTGGACTCCGAGTCTTTCGACCAGGGAATAGAGTGACAAAATGTGATCACCTTCAAAAGAAAAAGAAGACTAAGTAGATAATGAAAAATGAGATAAATGTTTGGACCTCCCATAGAAAGTAGATCGGCAGATCCGCAGTTTTGTATGGAAAGACCAAATATTTTTCTCGAGGATCAGGAAGCAAGCTAAGTCGCGACAGCAATCAAGCGTCAATACAGGCGCAGCAACCTCCAAGAGTCACCGTGTTCAGTATAGACAAGTTTAAACGAACACGACTAAGGTTGTCTGGAAGAAATCGCTTCTTCGCGAAGAGACCACCTTATTTTGTGCCTCTTGTATTTTTTTCTCTGTATTTTACTATTTATGTTTTGGTGTAAAATAAAATATATCGACGATCAAGTGTAATGCAAATTACCTGATACAAAAGGACGATTTTATTAGAGTTAGAGGAAACGAAAAAAAACGTTTATAATTTTTTTTACGCCTATAAATGAATAATTTTTGTATTATAAATTTATCGTCATAGGAACCTTTAATTTATGACACAGTTTGTTGGTCTTACATGCGAATTCGTATTTTAAATCCATATACATAAGAATCACAAAAAGGATGAAATGTCAGTTAGGAGGTCATTGCTCATTACACTTCGTTGTGGATATTTGATTGATTGATTGATTGTACTAACAGTGAGAGCGCGTCGCAGCCCGCAAAGGCGGTCTCCAAGCCGCGCTTGACGAGCGGCGAGTTGCGCAGGCGCAGCAGCTCGTCGCGCGTGTAGACTAGCGTGCGGCGCGCCGGGCCCACGGCCAGCACGGCCGGGTCCCCCCCGCCCCCGCCCCCAGCTGACCCGCCGTCATCCTCGTCATGACCTGCAAGAATTCATTGTTGATTTAAATATAAAGTGTGAGCTTAGTATAGGGTGCCTGTCCATTGACGCGGAGATAGGCGGCGGAGCGGAGAAATGCAGAAATCGTTGCGTTGCGTTTCTCCGCTCCGCCGCCAATCCCCGCGTCAAAGGACAGGCAGCCTTAGACCGGTCTTTGTGGCGATCCCTGGGGGAGGCCTATGTCCAGCAGTAGACGTCCATCGGCTGAGATGATGATGAAACTTAAATGTATTACATATTTTAGGTGGTCTTTCAGATCATCAAACTGAACAACTTTCAATATAGGACCAAAATCGAAATCGCGAATAAAATCTACTTTCCCCTGCATTTGGGTCAAGTACACATTACCGCTTGTTAATGACAGTTTCGGACCGCAGAAAAACAGTACCCCGCTCTGCTACGGGCAACACTAATGCAACGCCATCTTGACAATCATTTTGCTACTTTTCGCACGAAAGATTTTATTATAAAAGGAATACCAAAATAAACTCAATACTGCAACTAAAGTCGTTTAAATATCGCAAGATCCAAGAAATTCAAGAACATATGGCGACCGTTCCTGCAAATTCAAACTGCAATCTTCGGATTTCAAACACGGAACACAACGGAGCACGCCTTGCTGGGTTGCTGTAAAATTTGCTGCACGTGCGTCCTGAGCTCCGAGCGACGTCCCAGCCAGGCCGATCAAGTTGAGTGCCCGTCTAAAACCTTATATTCTATCCTATCCAGTTCCTATCCAACTCCATCTCACAAAATTTCACGCATATTTAACAAATTACGCAATTTTACTAAAATAACCTCAATTTCTCGCATTTGCGTCTAACCACGTCTAACAATAACTTACAAAGATTCAAGTTACCGTTTTCTGCTTTATATGTGTTCTGAGTCTAGCCTTGCGCCCCCCGGAGTGTCTATTCTTGCTCAAGTTAGCGTTGTCTGCTTTACGTGTGTTCTGAGTCTTGCATTGCGCCCCCAGAGTGCCTATACTTGCGCCCCCAGAGTGTCTATCCTTGCGCACGCGCCGTTTTTGCACGCTGTACCTAAATTTCGCTTGGGCCGACCAATTTCAGCTCGCGAGCCCTAAAGGCTTCGCCGGCGAGACCAGAGCCACGACCCACGGGAGTACCGCGCGCACCGCGTTCTCTGCGCCGGCCCCGCTACTTCGCTGGTGCAGACTGAATACCGGTAACTCCTATCAATAGCCAGTACATTCGGAGGAGGAGCGTAAGTTTCCATCTTATTTTAAAGTGTTTATTCAAATACAGTGCTGCCTTTACATGCTTATCTCTTTAAAGTAACTAAACATGTCCGAGTTACAAGCTTTTAAAACCAAGCGAACCTCCATTAAGGGTCGCTTGACGAAATTCAAAAACTATCTAGAGCTAGTAAAAGCAGCACCCACTTTTAGTGATATTCAAGTCAAAGAGTTATGCTTCAAACTAGACAAAATTAAAACACTATCAAACGAGTTCGATTCACTGCAGAATGAGATCGAGGTACTCGATTCGGACAATCTTTCCAATGAGATCGATGAGAGAGACATCATTGAGAATCTATTTTCTAAACTAATAGCAAGTGCACAATCTATCCTAGACACACATATGGAAACTAAAGACGATCAAAGCAATTCATCTCGATCATCTCGCAGTGATCATCATCAATCTCATCGCCATGTTGGTTTCAAACTACCTACCATACAGATAACCAATTTCGATGGTACATATTCAAAATGGTTGGAATTTCGTGATACATACAAATCCTTAATTCATGACAATGATAGCTTGCTGCTCATACATAAATTTCACTACTTGAACTCTTACCTAAAAGGGGAAGCCGCACGCGTTGTAGGCAACCTAGAAGTGTCCGAAGCAAACTATAACAAGGCTTGGGATCTTCTCTGTGACCGATATGACAATAAGAGACAACTAATAAATAATCATCTCAATTCTTTATTCAATATCGAACCAATGTACCGCGAGTCTGACAGTTCGCTGAGGTCACTCATCGACCACATTAATAACAATCTTCGTGCTTTGTCCAGCCTAGGGCAACCTACTGAAAAGTGGGATACGCTTGTAATCCATATGGTAGCAATGAAACTTGACAGTAATACTGTTATGCGATGGGAGGAGCATCGCAACTCCTTAAGTGAGATGCCTTCTCTTGAACAATTTAATAAATTTTTACAAAATAGAGCAGATGTTTTAGAAACATTTAACCAAAACAAGAATGAAAAATACAAACGACAATCTAACAGTTCTAATAATAATTCACAAAATTACCCTAATAAGTTTAATTCAAAATCCTTGTCATTTTCAACACAGCACGGCAATAGTAACACAGCTGGTGGGTCTCCATGGATGTGCAATTTCTGTCAAGGAGATCACAGCATCTACAACTGTTCTGAGTTTTTAGCTAAATCAGTCGAGCAACGTCTAGCTGAGGCATCCAAATTAAAATTATGTTTTAATTGCTTAAGGAAAGGTCACAACACAAAGGATTGTCGAGCAGGTTCATGCAGAAAGTGCAATAAGCGTCATAATAGCTTACTACACAATATCGTAACGCCCCCACAGCCTGAGAATCCTGATGTCAATGCACAGTCAGCTCTATCAGATGGTGAGCCAATCCGAATGCTGATGCAGGCCCCCGAGTCATCTTCAGATGTTGCTGTAAATTTTTCTACTCAGCCCGTGAGTCATGTCATGCTGTCTACAGCACTAATAAAGGTCATCAACCCTACTACTCAAAGGGCAGAAACTGTGCGTTGTCTTCTCGACTGTGGTAGTCAGTCAACATTCATATCCAAATCTCTAGTGGATTGCCTAGGTCTTGAATCAATACCTACAAATACTATAAAGATAGTAGGCATAGGTAATACACCATGTAACTATGTATCCGAACGGTGTGTAGTTCAACTACGATCTCTACATACTGATTTTAATGCTACGCTGGCTTGTTCTGTCCTACCCGAATTAACAGGTCATATACCTAAACATTCAATTGACATAAAACATTTTAATATTCCACAGAAAATTCAATTAGCTGACCCTAACTTTAACAATTCAGGTCCTATTCAATTGCTCATTGGTGCTGATTTATTTTGGCAGATTATAGGCGAGGATCAAAGGTCTCTCGGTATAAACCAACCATTCCTAAGAAGCTCACAGTTAGGCTGGCTGATATCTGGGCCTATTGTTCTTAACTATGAACCTAAAAACATACAATGCAATTTTTCTAAAACCGATTTCACTCTCACTGATAATCTAGATCAACAAATTTCCAGGTTTTGGGAGCTGGAAGAGCTACCAAAGAAGTTACTGTTAAGTGACAGCGAGAAAGAGTGTGAGCAACATTTTAAGACTCACACAACTCGACTAGATACAGGCCGTTTCTGTGTTAGGCTACCACTTAAAGACACCCCAGAATGTCTGGGTGATTCATACAATCTTGCTCGAAAACGATTCTTATGTTTAGAAAAGCGATTATCTAAGAATCCAAACCTAAAGAAACAATATACCTGCTTTGCTTATAAGTGTGTCCATCTTGAAGCAGTAAGCGATCTGTCCAAAGAAGGGTTTATTTTATGTTTGCGCCGATTCATTTTGCGTCGCGGGAAGCCAAAAGAAATTTTCTCAGACAATGGTCGGAATTTTGTAGCCGCGGCAAGGGAAGTACGACAATTTCTAAAACAAAACATAGTACCTATATCTGATTTTGCAGCTAATGAACAAATTAAATTCAATTTTCATCCTGCTTACGCTCCTCACTTCTCTGGGCTATCGGAGGCCGGTATAAAGTCTGCCAAGCATCACATCAAGCGCGTAATGGGCAATACTAATTTTACTTTTGAAGAGTTAGCCACACTATTTTCTCAAGTGGAAGCTATAATGAATAGTCGCCCCTTATATCCTCTCTCTTCCTGCCCTCAAGATTTCCTCTCTCTCACCCCAGGGCATTTCCTGATTGGCCGGCCGATGACGTCGTTCCCATCACCTGCGCTCGACATCAACGACACACGTAATAGCCGGTCTCGCTATGAAGCTATTGAAAAAACAAGACAACAATTTTGGCACCGCTGGCAGCGAGATTACATCTGCGAACTACAGCAGCGTTTAAAATGGAAACAGAACCATGCTAAACTCAACGTTGGAGACCTTGTACTGATACAAGAGGATAACGTACCTCCACTGAACTGGCGTCTCGGACGAGTCTCCAAATTATACACTGGTCCAGACAGCATCCCTCGTGTGGCAGACATCACAACAACGAGAGGCTGCGTGCGACGAGCCCTAACACGTCTCTGCCCCTTGCTACCTTAACCTGGCCCGGAGTATGTTAATGACAGTTTCGGACCGCAGAAAAACAGTACCCCGCTCTGCTACGGGCAACACTAGTGCAACGCCATCTTGACAATCATTTTGCTACTTTTCGCACGAAAGATTTTATTATAAAAGGAATACCAAAATAAACTCAATACTGCAACTAAAGTCGTTTAAATATCGCAAGATCCAAGAAATTCAAGAACACCGCTTCCTATGGATTATCATCATCGTCATCTTCCTAGCTGTTGTCCCGCATGCTCACGACTATACTACAGGAGAGGATGGTCAGAGATATTCCGAATATTCCCATTTCACTAGCAGTACCGAAACTGTCCAGTGTCACAGCACGGCCAGCATGCCACGCCCGACAAAGAGAAAAAGATAAAACCGTCATGCTGGCTTATTTTGGCATAAACAAAGTAACAAGACAACGGCAGATCACGATCTTTCTCATTTTCTCGAAGGTAGACTTTCATAACATGCATAAGTGGGAAACTGAAGAGGAGATCGATAAAAAGTACAAACTATTACTAGACTATCAAACATTTTTTAAATTCTATCTTAGATTCTATCATAATGTTTTGACACTGCACAACAAAAAAAGGAAATCAGCACTGGTAGCATGCACACCCGCGATAGCCGTGATACGGCTGTATCACGTCTTTTATCTCGTTCGTTCGCGCGCAAAAGAACGAGATAAAAGCCGTATCACGGCTATCGTGGGTGTGCATGCTACCAGTGCAGAAAGCGACGGCGGCATCGGATCCGGCCGAGGTGAACGACCGCCAGAATCAAATCAGCTGATATTGACAGCGTCCCGCTAACTGCATATATTTGCCAATAAAAAATTTTATGCGGCATAAAACTAGTTCGACGATAGATCGTAATTTAAACGCAGGAAATAATAGTTTGACTTGGGAGGTCAATTTTACTAACAAATAATCAGTAGAAGGCCAGATACAAATCTAGCGAAGAATCGGTGAAGAAATCGTTGAACGCTTTTTATACAACGTGTTAATGAATTAACGCAAAACTAGAAAGTAGTTTGTTTAGAATCGAGAGCAGAATCGAATTATCATGGTTTTAACATAGGTAATTTTTTTCAAAATATTAAATAATTTGTTTGCAAAATTAAAAATTTTCGGTACCCGATGTCAACCCACCGCACGGGCACACTCACCCAACTTACTACCAAAACAAGATTATAAAAATGTATACATGAGGACGTTAGCGCTTTCTTTCAGTGCTGAAATGATAACCAATCATTTTTGCCTCAAAACTTAAAATGCGAATAACTTAAAATTTTAAGTATCAAAACAATGAAATTATTGTTTCAATCTAATTATTTTGTTATATCGTAAATCAGTTGGGGTGTATGAGGTTTTGCGCTAATTCATTAACATGTTGTATTTTTAGTAACTCAGATACGATATTTGTTGTGTAATGAAATGAGTGGAATAAAACAACCCTCTTGATTTTATGACCAAAACTTGATGAGTGTTCCAATCCTGAAACCTTAAATAGGCTAAAATTGTACCACCTTGCCACAAAAGGGTATTTGCCTGCATGAAGTAAATTGTACCACCTTGCCACAAAAGGGTATTTGCCTACATGAAGTACATTTAACTTTTTATCTTTTCATTAAAAAACTTTTGAAAATAGCGCTAAACTTACATTTTCATTAATTTTTAAGTTTGAATTCTAAGAAATAGAAGAAAATAAAATATAAGAAGCATGATGAGTAATATGACGTCATATTAGTCATTTTAGTACAATTTTCGTACAAAGTGCGCATTTTGACGTTCGATAAAGAGTTGCTGATTTGACTAAGGTTGGCAAATAGTCTATTGCACGCAAAAACGTATTGTAAGTAACTGCAGCATTGTTTCTGACCAACAAGAAAGGGCAAAAGATCGTAAGTTTACTTAGACAATTTAATAGGGACGAGTTACGCGTGTCATTATACTAAGAAACATTTCTATCTATCTATCTATAACGTCACGCCTCTTTCCCAGTGGGGTAGGCAGAGACCAGGGCGCGCCACTAAGAAACATTTCTGCCACTTTTTGCGGGGGCGAGGTAACATAAAATCCGTAACTTTGGATTTTATTCCCCATATGTTTAGATTCTAATTTTGAATGTTAAAAATCATGAAAAGTAGTCTCGTGTGAACCCCAAACGTTCTAAGTTAAAAATTATTGTTTCTAAAATTATTGATAAGGTATAAAATTGGGTGTAAATGGGCAAGATTACTTGATCTAATACCGTGGCAGAGGGGAAATGCTATCGCAAGGCGAGTCCCTGTTAAATTGTCTAAGCAAGTTTATGTGTGGTGTGAAATAAATGGTTATTTAATTTGATAAAACGTTTTTCTTGCGATTTTAATCTTGCATTACATTGTTGCAATAGTTTGCTTTGCACGAAGCGTTTCAGATCTGACTCTCAAACATCTAGCGTAAGGACACTTTTAAAATAGAATCATCTATTGATTTGTTGAACGTGAAAGTAACGAATGTTTACAAAACCCTCCGTCTCTTTGCATTTTCCCTCTCTTCTTTTTGAATTACATAAAGTACCTTTTTTACTATTTTGCATCGATTTGGTTACTTAAACATTTTATGAAACAAAGATAACATTTTGTCTTTCCTTATGTTATACTACGGTTTTTTTAAGAGGATGGATCAGACCTCCAAACTATAGAACTTTCTCTATGGACCTAACATGGAATTCGCGAAAAAAATATCAGCTGTCCCATAACTTTGTGTCGAGTAGGTTTGCAGTTCGCATGGAACAGCTGTTCTTTCTATAGGATTGTTGATGTAATGTTATTCTTTAGTCTAAAAAACTTATCTGTGTAAAAAAACCGCTGTCACGTATATTTGGGTCGAGTAAGTTTCGTATGGAACTGCAGATTTTTTATTTTCGTGATTTCTACTAGATAGAGAACGTTGTTCAGTTTGATGGTCTGATCATCCCCCTAAAATAGTTTCAGCAGTTAAATGTAGATTTTTGACAAATAAATCGACTTGTGACTTTTTACGACATCTCGGTTGGTGCTATTCGAAGAATTCCTAAAAGCCTCAGCATTGTAAACAATAGTTTTACTAAATTCAAAAATAGCAAGAACAAAGTCCCTGGAAGGTAAACGTACAGCACAAACGTCAGCTGGTAATAAAACTAATATTAATTAGCAGGGGAGTGCTATGGCAAACATCCAAGTTCGAGACGAGTTAACTAGCAATCTAATGAATGAAACTATATCATCTGATCTGTTTCACAACATGTATTTGTCGTTTAATAGAAAATCATTCAACAAATATTCATTGGTAAGACTTTAAATAAGCCACAGAATAATTAGTACTACGCACAGAAGTGTCACTTCCAAACAACGAAATATACCTACGAAAAATGCGATCCAAATTAAACCTTACGCGCATCGCGCAAGTCACACTGAATCGGTATAGGCCACCACCACCAAGTTGATATCGTGCAGCTGCAGAGCAACAGCTTCATACAAGCTGGCAGCGACTGGTCGTCCAGGCGACCGGTACACCCAGCAATGTTTGCACCAAACAGCCTAAATAAATGGAATTGAATAGACCAAAGCGCAATTTAGTTGAGAGAAATGACCACCCCATTTCTTCCCATACACATGTGTTAAGAGAAGACTACTACTACGATACTACGAGAAGTACTAAGATCTGACCGTAAAATTATGGACCTATTTGTTTGATGAACCAAATGTGATTTAAGTGAAAGTTTACACAGGGGTTCATACCACGCCGCCGGGATGCCTAGCAAAATCCTGCCGCTAGTACCTTTACCAATATGATTTTTGGAACCTATCTGTTTTGGAAGTAAATGAGGTGCAAAATCGGAATGAGATAAGGTAGTAAACAGGATGGAAAGTTGAGATGGGGTACAAAGGGCAGCTACTAGAAGCATTATAGCTACAAGGAAATGTTCTTAGAAGACTAACCCTAACTTTAACCCTAACTTTTGGAGTATTTTACGAATGCATTTTACGTATGTATTTTATTTACAGATTTTGAAAAGAATGTATTTGTATAAGAGATAAGGTTTCATTTGGACTGTTTTTGTAGTCTAGCTTACCATCTTGAGACGTCATTTCATCTTGAAATTTATCTAAGTTTAAAGAAGATAGGTAGCTCACAATTGCACTCTTTAGAAATGGTAAGTTGTTGTGGCAAGGTTTTTATCCACTATGAAAAGTTTACGGACGTGATTTCGATGAATTTGCATAGTTATAGAATAAATAAGTACAATCCGAATAGAAAAAAGATATAGAACTAGTCTATACGCGGCGAGAAAATTGAACACCTATTCAATGCAAAATCACATGTAACGGTCCCAACCCGATATCAAATCGAATTGACCTACTATGTCTAGTGACATTATTTCAATCGATGCGCAAACTTTGCTCAAATTTGGGCCACGTTTTTTATTATGTAAAACTTTAAGGTAGAACACAAAGTTGTGCAAAATGAAAACTCAACAAACTGGGAATTTACCATTTTGAAAATGTTACGTCATAAGAGAGCGTCGGTGGCGCGGTGTGGAGAGGTATGGACACTTAATCAAGGACCTGGCCCTGTACCCGTACTTTCGATGTTCGATATATCGCCACTGTTTCGGTCCGCACTTCATTGTAATAGAGTTGACATTGGAACAGAGTTATCTAGACCAAGTGAAGGAAAAGGTTGATGTCGTGTCGTATCAGGAACTCAAGACACTAGCTGAAAGTAGACAGGATTGGCGAATACTCCACCGACAAGAGCGTAGCTCTTAAATAAGATGATGATGATGATGATGATGATAATTGGAACGAAAAAGTTCACGCAATTTAGAAGTTCGAATGTGCGGGTAGAGGCCCTGTGGCTATTACAATGAAGTGCGGACCGAAACAGAGGCGATATATCGAACATCGAAAGTCCGAAAGGTACAGAGCCTGGTTCGAACCCGCACGGACTACATGTAATACTGACTGTTCTCAAACGGTGAAGGAAAACTTCGTGAGGAAACGTGCATACGCTGAAGAAATTTGGATGCACATGTGAAGCCTACCAATCCGCATTGGGCACGCGTGGTGGACTTACAGCCCATACACCCTCATTGTGGGTAGGCCTGGGCCCTGCAGTGGGCCGTATATAGGCTGATGATAATGATAAGACGTCAACATTATCTTCCTGGTGAGTGTGCCCTAGAGCTACATGAGCTCATCCCGCCTTCCCCTTTCTACTATCGGACTTCCAGACGCACCGCGGGATATCATCCCTTTCTGGTTGACATCCCACATATCAGCACCAAGCGCCATTCCGATTCTTTTATAATGCGCACAGCCAAGGAGTGGAATGCCCTGCCTGCGTCAGTGTTTCCGAGCGCTTACAACCCGAATTCCTTTAAATTACGAGTGAATAGGCTTCTTCTGGGTAAGCTCGCTACATATTCGACCCCATCTTCGTCCTGAGGACTGGATTGAGGTCAAGAGCAAACCCATCCTTAATAAAAAAAAAACATACAACATGAATGAATGAATACATGAATTTACTATTGCGATACCGCAAATGCAAATCTGTAACTACGAAGAACGTGTTCTTTAAGCAACCTCACACACACAAAGAATGAAAATACTGCACCACGTAATACGCTTGCAGATGCGGTGTCATTTATTGCACTGCCGCATCGCAGTTGTTTAGCCAATGAAACGGGAAACACGATTTTAAAATGTAAGGATGGATTTCATTCATAAAAACATGGTCATTGTTACGCTGAAAGTTTTTTATGGTTATGATTAAACCATTAAACTAAACAACATTGTCCATCAGCACAACAAAAAATAAGAAATAAAAAAAAAAACGGGTTGCACTCCGGGAGTGCCGGCAGAAGTGAAAACTTGAACAAATAAAAGTACTATCATTTATGTAGTAAAATACAACATTCATTTATTGCGCTGTCGTACACAAACATGACAATTTATGCCGCTTACACGAAACAGCAGGAACAGGCATACATTTTCGAAAGAGAGGGGGATATGTCTGACCAATTGTCGATCAGATCAGGGTGACGTCACGGTCCTGATGCGAGTTTAACATTTTTTACCCATACCAAAAAGTGCACAACGCCGCTAAAGAAGTTTTCACTTCAAAAAAACTCAACTGTTCAACACAAATCTGCAAACCTACTCGACCCAAATGTAAGGGACAGGTGTTTTTGTTTTGTTTTTGCGACTTCGATGTTAGTTTCATAGAGAATGTTGTTTAGATAGATGGTATGATCAGCCCCTTCAAAAAACCGTCGGCATAATATAATATTGAGAAGGACTACCCACCTGTAATCAATTTATCATCACCTATCAGCCTAAATATGCAAAAGTTACCATAATTTTAATGACAAACAAAAGGTTGATAGTTGTAGCATAATCTGTGGTTGTAGTAAAGTTTCTTAACAAGCCGAAAAGGAATACCATCTTAAATTTTAGTAATTTACAATGGGCCTCCGTGGTCTAATGGTTAAGAGCACTGGGCTCTCGACACGGAGGTCGTGGGTTCGATTCCCACGGGGGACACCTAGTGATATGTCACTTTGTGCGTTTTTCCTCAGTTGGTTAGGACATTGCAGGCTGAATCACCTGATTGTCTGAAAAGAAAAGTGATTCCGTGCTTCGGATGGCACGTTAAGCCGTTGGTCCCGGCTACTATCTCTAGTGGTAGTAGTCGTTACATTAAAACCACGTCAGAGGCCGAAAGGCGGTCTGGAAAAACTCTGACACCAGGGCTCTGCCCACACGATAAGAAGAAGAAGAAGAAGAATGGGCAATTTGCAATTTTCTCTTGGGCTTCTAGGTGCTTGTTTACACAATAGGAGTGAAATTTTGTATGTAAATTCTTAAGCGAAGCACTGGGAATACAGCTGTTGTTAATATATTGCTAATTTCTCCTGACTTTATAATCAAAATGTCACATCTACACTAATATTATAAAGAGGAAAGATTTGTACCTATTTTTGTATGTTTGTATGTTTGTAATGAATAGGCTCAAAAAGTACTGGGCCGATTTAAAAAATTCTTTCACCATTAGAAAGCTGCATTCACCCTGAGTAACATAGGCTATATTTATTGCTAGAAAAGATTAGACGTCCACCCGTGCGAAGCCGGGACGGGCCGCTAGTCTTAAATAAACAACTCAAAGCAACCCAAATATTGTCTAACACAAAATACTAGTCCACACTACGTATTTAGTTTGGCAGCGACGGAAGGACTTTATAAATGAAGACACATTATTGGCAGTTAAATTAGTTTAAGTACAGTAAAATGTAAACAAACACGACAGACTCGAAAGTGCATTCGGGAGAATAGTTTCATCTTCATTCGGTCGGTACAATAAATCATCGAGTGAGATGGGAGCGAATCATAACTCCACTTTGTGGACTTGTCACGTTTGTTGCCAACTTGCTGCCGAGAGTATTTTTTAAGCCAACTTAACAGGCCATTTACTTGGCTTAAAAATGTCGAGGCACTATCCGGGATAAAAGTGCCTTCCGAAGCACGGAGGCGCTTGATGATGACATGCACCGTCCGGCAGTAACTACGACTATCATTTTGGAAGCCTATGCGTAGTAGGCCAAATTGAGACAGAATAAAAAATGTGTAACCCAGAATAAATGATTACAACTGTGAAAAAATCTAAACGTTTTCGAACAGAGGCCCTTGCTTTTGTTTGAAGTCGGTTAAAAGTAGAATAATTTTTCGCTGCTCTTATTTATACAGAGTGTAAAATTTAATGCGTTACATTTACATATCAAACTATCAGTGCTTCAGACCATCAAACTGAACAACTTTGTCTATGAGACAAACGTCGAAATCCCGAAAAAAATCTGCAGTTATATACTAAACTGCAATTCTACTCGATCAAGATGTATAGAATGAGTTACATTTACATATCAAACTATCAGTGCTTCAGACCATCAAACTGAACAACTTTGTCTATGAGACAAACGTCGAAATCCCGAAAAAAATCTGTAGTTATATACTAAACTGCAATTCTACTCGATCACGATGTATATCGCGATTACGATTTTTTAAGAGAACAACCTGAACAACTTTCGCTATGGGACCAACCCCATAGCGAAAGTTGTTCAGTTTGATGATCTAATCTCTTAAAAAACCGTCAGCATATTAAGCCCTGAATAACGCGACATACACGAGTGCCGTCACAGGACGGCTTCCTTATCTTTTGTCATTCCATTCTGGTTTCCATTCAATCTAGTACTTGTATGCCTTTTATAGTAATGCACCCTTTTCTCTCTGCTATTGTGCGCGAGTAACGAACTTTTTATATTCGTATGCTATTTAATGTATTTGATTTCAACAGAAAGAGTTACTTATTTTAACCCCCGACGCAATAAGAGGGGTATTTTTCGAACTATTCTGATCTCTTCCTTGTTTCCATTGAGTATGATTTGCCATCTTAGTATCAGCATCCAATGCTTGCTGATTGCCGAGTACGCTAGACGTATCAGCGGTTTAATAAGTCAGTTCGGGGGATATGTCTGATGATGTTTTAACTTCGAAGTGTATTTGTACTTCTTAGCTGACGGTTTTTTAAGAGAATGATTAGAACATCAAACTGAACCACTTTCCCCATGGGATCAATATCTAACTTGAGGAAAATCTGCTGTTCCATAAAAAACAACAAACCTACTCGACACTTTAAACAGTAGATTTTTGTTGCCCTTTCGATCTTGGTTCCTTAGAAAGAGTTGTTCAGTTTGATGGTCTGGTCATCTTCTTAAAAAACCGTCCGCATTTTATTGTGTGCCCATTAAAAGGCACTAAAGATGACAAAAGACGACAGGTATATTATTAAGATATCTTAATGTCGAGATGGGACTTTTCTAACGCACGCATTTTCCTAATGGCTTCCTCACACTTAATCACTGAAACAGAAATAAGACGTGCTTATGTCGACTTAACCACAGGTCCGGCACTTCAAACAACGTTTTAGGTTTGACATGATGACGTTCGCACATGCGCACTTTGCGAAAATTGTGCATGACATATGTGTAGGGTTGATGAACTACGTTATACATTTCGTTACTTTTTTAACCGACTTCAAAAAAAGGAGTAGGTTCTCAGTTCGACCGTATATTTTTTTTTTTTTTTTAATGTGTGTTCGCGGATAACTTCGTCGTTTATGAACCGATTTTGATGATTCTTTTTTTGTTGGAAAGGAGATATCCCAAGGGTGGTCCCATGATAAGGAAACTAGGATCTGATGATGGATCCCAGAGAAATCGAGGGGAACCTTCGAAAATCGTAGTGCCGACTAGTGCGTTTGTTAATTTGAAGCACTACTGCTTAAATCGAACTAATGAATTCACCACTGAAAATTGTGAAATAAACAAAATTTTAACAAAAAATTAAAACCGCCTTCAAAAAAACTAAAAAGTTAAAAAATAATATTGCAGCCGATGACTTTTTCGTTCGCATCATATGAAAGTTAATTTGTTTTATAGAAGTCGGTGTCAAGCCAAGCCAAAAAACAAATGCAAGCCCTGTTGCGAATCGGCTTGACAGCGACTTCGATAAAACAAATTAATGTTCTTATGATGCGAACGAAAAAGTCATCGGCTGCAATATTATTTTTTAACTTTTTAGTTTTTTTGAAGGCGGTTTTAATTTTTTGTTAAAATTTTGTTTATATAGTTCATACTGTGATTAAAAATAGTTTTTAAGCAAAAGAATCACAGAAAATGTGAATTTAGCGTTATTTTCCAACGTTTATTTTTTACTGTGAGGAGAAAAATAAAATATATTTTATGTAGTCAAATCCAACGGGTGTGCGCGCCTGACTGCATTTCCTTGCTCGGGTTCCCTCAAGTTACCACAGAGAGTGTGAGGGGAGGTGGGGTATCTGAAGTCAGAGGGGGGCGGGGAGTGGCCGTTCTGTATGTAGAACTATATACTATTACCTATTCTGTGACTTAACTGTCACACTGGATTGGGCAGAGTTTGGGCTCTGCTAATGAAATGTTCTTAAATTTCTCCGATCTTCATATCCATTCTTCTTATAGTGTAGGAAGCAAGTCCTGGTGTCAGAGTTTTTTCAGACCGCCTACGGCCTCTGACGTGGTATTTATGTAACGACTACTACCACCAGAGATAGTAGCAGGGACCAACGGCTTAACTTTTCAGACAATCAGGTGATTCAACCTCGGTGTCAAGAGGCCAATGCTCTTAAGTTAAGAGTCTTAACCATTAGACCACGGAGGCAGTTCATATCCATTGTCTAAAATCGATAACCAAATATTTCGCCAAAAACACCATGCATGTCGAATAAGATTCAGATCGAATCGGGTACTTACATAATAGCACCCCTGATTATAAAGCGCGTACAAGATTGAAAATAATAGTGCTATCGGTAATCGACCAACATTGCGTTCGGTAATTATTAGCAGGAAATATTCTAGTGCATATTCAATTTATGGACTCATAATTGCCCGAAAGTAGATGTATCAAATTTTTAATAGCTCGGTGCCAATTAAAACATTGCTTAGTAACTTTTAGATTGTTGTGAACCTTTCGGAGTTGTCAGAACCCCTCTACAACTACCAACTGTCTTATAAATAAAAAATAGATTTTAATATGGACGTATCAAGTGCTGATAAAGTCAAATTGTGTTTATTGCAAAAAATATAGCACTACTACCTCTACTAATAATGTTTTTGTGGGACGCTGCGAGAAAAATCCAACCCCTTAGTCACCTTATACGAAACCCACAGATAGAATAATTTAAGGGTGAATTCAGATAACGAAACTAAACAACATTCCCTAAGAAACATTGGGTCAAAAACGAGAAGAATTTTTGACCTCCCATAGAAAATCGACCGCATTTTTGTTTGGAAGTCACACAAATCCCATCTATGTAGTCCCAGTTAAAGTACCTACCAGATTTTGGACAGACTTGTATTATGTATGACTAGCATTTCCCCGCGACTTCGTTCGCTTGGAGTTTGGAAAACCCCTTTAGGGGTCGATTTTCGAAAAATCCTTTCTAAGTGCACCCCTACATCCTCTATCAGTGGTTTAGGCCGTGTGTTGTCTGTCAGTCAGTCAGTCACGAACTATTTTATATTATGTATGATATGATGACAAGACAACTACAGGGTGAAATTAATATCATTAGCATCCTTTTAAATTAACAGTCTACCCATCAAACTGAACAACTTTCACTATGGGAGCAAACCGATCGGAGCAAAAGAAAAATCTGCTGTTCCCTAAACTGCAATGCGTACTCGACTCAAATGTATACAACAGCAGAATTTTTTTTGCTCCGATCAATTTGCTCCCACAGTGCAAGTTGTTCAGTTTGATGGGTAGACTCTTAGTTTAAAAGGATGCTTATGATATCACTTTCACCCTATTAAAACGATGTAGAATATCGTTTAAAATTTTCAAAAGCTTTTTAAAACTGTTAATTCTCCAGTACCACAAACATATAGCTTCACATAAGTTGGCAACACTGCCGTGCACTTCGCTGGCACGGTACATTCCGCGACAAAAATAAAGTATTCCTAATTTACTGAAGACTACGAAAACAAGGTCAAGCCTGTGCCTATGTTTGAAGTTGAACCCATTTATGTATGACACACTTTTCAATTGTTGTAAAGGTATAATTAGCGTTTTAGACTCTTATTAAAAATCGGTCTAAAGTAACGTACAAACGGTTTATTGAGCTCACTTTGACGTTACTTTACTTTATGTTTAACTACTTGAATGCGATTGAGCACTGGAGAGCGATTCATTACATTATACATATAAGTGCGTTTATGACCACACAAATGAATTTAAATATTATGTTATGCAGAGGCAGTTTGCCTTTATTTATGAATTGCTGTAACACTTCGAGTGTTCTATGCGGTGTGAATGACTGCAAAGAATGACTGTACATTAAATTAAATTGTTTAAACACAATCGAGCTACTAATCTCTGTGCCTATGTGGTTTGTCAGATTTCCCTTAAAATATAGTTTAAGATTTGTATGGAAATATTTGAGGCACTGTAACTTTCGAGACTGTGAATTTTAACGAAAATCTTACAAAATACAGCCACAGAGATTAGTTTCTAGATTGTTCTTATCAAATTTCATAGACTTTAATTGGTTAGTATTGAAAAAAATACGAAACTTTGTCTGGAGCGTGCTGAAAATATACCTACAGAGCAATTATACAAAAACGCAAAGGGTAATTGCTTAGACAATTTAATAGGGACTCGCCTTGCGGTAGCATTTCCCCTCTGCCACGGTATTAGATCAATTAATCTTACGCATTTACACCCAATTTTATACCTTATCACTAAACGAGACAGCCTATAATAGCGAAACAATAATTTTGAACTTAGAACGTTTGGGGTTCACACGAGACTACTTTCATGATTTTTAACATTCAAAATTAGAATCTAAACTTATGGGGAATAAAATACAATGTTGCAAAAAATTTCATGTTACCTCGCCCCCCGCAAAAAGTGGCAGAAATGTTTCTTAGTAGAATGACACGCGTAACTCGTCCCTATTAAATTGTGTAAGGGTAATTGCCAAATAAAAACCGTCGAAAAATAACTTGTCATATCCTTCCATTATACTTGTACCTTACCGCTTTTATTTGAACAACCTAAAATACTAAATTATGTTCCCGTAAATTCACAATAACTTTTATTCACAAAGCTAAACTGCTCAACTTTGTGTTTAGTTACATAATAAACAAGTTTCAAGTTCGCCGTTCCGTCCTTAACTTTTAAGGCGTAGTTGTAAAATTTTCAAAGCGCAAACAGACAATTTTTCACGTCAAAAACAAACCCAACGAGTTCATAGCAATAGTAACTTAGTTCTCACACTCTAAAGCCATTCGAGTAAGTTTTTGGCACAGGAATGCCTGAGGCACGTTTTCATAATCTCTTTGCAAGGGAATTCCGACCCAAGGATGTAGTAAATAGGGGTGAATTGTGGTAGAAGTTATGTCGATCTTTAAGCAACAACTTTAGGGCAGACATAAGTTAAACGGCCTGAATTGTTGACTTCTTTGTTCATAAATTTAAATGAATTCTAGCTGATTAGCTGATTACAAAGAATGGAGGCATTTTTTTAAGTGGACAGGACATTGACACTCGTAGTTGTGAAGTAGAAATAAAACATATAAACTAAAACGTATAGGTGGACCAGAATCTCATGTAAAATAGGAAAATCACATTTTAGAGTAAGCATCACTGGGATAATTAGATTAGGGCGCTTTACACAATGCGATTTTTTGATGCGCTGAAGTGCGATTTTTGAAAATCATACGTGCGAATTGGCAGTAGAAAGTTGCATAAGTAATCTCCATAGTAATTTTGACATTTTCTACTGCCAAGTCACTCGTATGATTTTCAAAAATCGCACTTCAGAAGTACTGCAAAAAGCATCGATTGAGTCGCGATGCAGCATCGATGCAAACGCGACAAACATACATGTGACAGAAAATTGGCAGCGTACTTACGAAGGACAAGAAGTGTAAATTTTTGAAAGTTTTAATTTGGAATCCAGCGAAATTATAGCAAAACTACCCGACATCTAACCCCGAAAACATGACCAAGAACAAAATCCAAGAAAACTTACGCCATGACACCCTCTTGACTCTCTTCGACGGCGGCCCAGCGTGGACCCTCGGCGGTAGATGAGTAGGGACCTTCCTCAAGGCACTTTGGTACCGCATCAGGAACGCGTGGACGGCGCACTTCGCGGGAGACAAGTCCTGGGCGCCCGCCACCGCCGCTACCACGGATATCTTACGCGAGCGACGCTTAGCAGCCCGGCTGCCGGCCCTACGTCTCCTACTACGAGACTTCTTGATAACGTCCACTTGCGGCGGATCCTTACTAACCATAACCATGATGACGCGTCTCAAAATGGCGGTCACAAAAACTAACGTAACAACTAACTTAACTAAAAACTAACTTAACTAAGCGTATAAAAATAAAATTTTAAAAACGGTAAAAGCGATTATAAAATAAAAACACATGGATAAAAACTTAGACTAATTTTGTCAGAGAGACGACGACGTTTGGGTTCAAAATTGTTTAAACCGGCGTCTGACCCACGTAGCACGGGATAGCGAATAGAAGGTGGTAAGAAGGGAAACTGAACACTGGGTAGTTTTCACCGAAAACCGCGGGAGTAGCGCACCGTATGGATTCGTCTCTGAGACTGGGTGACGCTTAGCTCAACTTGACCGTTGGTCTGCTAATTTTCAACTACCCTCTGAATATTTATAATTTTTAAACAGTGGCTTGGAATAAATTTCAATCTACCCTTTTCTTTATTGATTTGAACATTCTCGATTGTCAATGGAACATAATCAATTTAGGTACTTGCTTTTGCCAGCGGTTTCACCTGCCTACTTTTTTGCCAGGCTTTCTACAAGAGCCGAATTGAGTAAACCAAGACGTAAGAAGCAGACAAATACATGGAAAAATCTGATAAAACGATCAATAGTTTATAGCTTCTTGAATTAAAATAATCACGCGATATAAAACTGTTGTCATAATAAATTAACACTTCTTATGCATTTTCGTTATCAATATTATGAAATTGAAAGATAAGAACCTGAGAGAATACTTAAAATAGAGTAAAAACTATCAATCCTCTACAAAAATACCTATTGAAAGTTCTCTTAATTTTTCAATTATATCAAGGTCCACATGATGATGGGGGATTTCTTGTCGATTTCGACTACGACACGACTGCTTACCTTTATAGAAAAGCAGTCAGTTACGTTACGCCGGATATTTTGAATTGCATAAGTGTACGCGCAAAACACAGATGCACTCTCTCGTCCTTTTCAAAAAATTCTAAATTCAAAATTTTTTATTCAAAATAATATCATATAGATAGCATTTTGACGTCATTTTTTGACTCTACCATCGCGTCGGAAGGTGTTCCGTTGAGAGAAGATGCGGCCAGAAACTCTACAACACACATCTTTTAAACAAAACAAAATGTACAAAAATGTACAATCCTCCTCTCGTCTCGTCTTTCGTCTGATAGAACGGGAGACCGATACGATCAGAAGTGCAATGCAATGTCTATAACCGGCAGCCACACGGTTTTATCGTCAAAGATGTGCATGACGCCTGAAGGAATTAGTCGCCTGTTACGAGGTTACTGGGTTGGAGCTATTCATATTCAATTTTGCAATCCTTGAGGGACACCTATGTCCAGCAGTGGACGTCAGTCTATCGGCCGACATGATGAAGTTAAATTTTATACTGTTTCGAAAAACTTATCAGGAATGCGATTTTTGAATCTCATTCGCTGAGTTCAGCATTGAAAATGTCAAAATTACTATGGAGATACGTATCTTTCTACTTATGATTTGACTTTCAAAAATCATACTTCAGGAGTGCGATTTATAATGACGTTTTATGTATCTCCATAGTAATTTTGACATTTTCAACTGCTGAACTCAGCGAATGAGATTCAAAAATCGCACTCCAGATCAAAATGAGGTTGAGTAGAATAATTTGAATTTTTTTAGTTGAAAACAAGTCATGTTCGGTAAACATAACATGCGTGCCAACTCGCCAAACATGCAATGTTATTGGCAACGCACTAGTCTAAAATATAAAACATAGATAGGAAACTTGCATGAAACATATTTGTTGATTATTGTGTCAAGAAGAAGAAGCGCAAATGGCCGAATAGTCAAATAACACTTGCAAGTTTGGCCACGCGAGCGCGCGGTTGTGTTATTCGCGCCTTTCGCGTTTCAGCTTGCCACTATTCACAAGCAAAACCATTAAATTATAAATACAAAAGAAAACCAAGAACCATAATTATTATCATACACCAGGGGCGTGGAAAACATCGTGAGGAAACCTACAAGCTTCAATTTCGAGGCCTGTATTGTAATGTACCCACTGTCCATTACAACTTACAAGTGGCGACGCCGACGGGCTCACTCCCCGTCACACTGGACAGAGTTTCGATACTACTAGTGAAACATGGATGTTCTGAGTTTTCAGAATATCTCGGACCGATTTTGAAAATATGGATCTTTTGCGTAAATATTTAATGTTAACCACACTGCCAAAAAATATGCATGTTGCCTATTAGCACATTAACATTGTTTGGGTCAGTTTTATTACGATGCATTGTATCGAAACTGACCTAAACACTAACCATTGAATGCTTAAAACAACGCTAAAACGTACTGACACGATAATATAGATACAGCGCACAGGGGAGCTACCCTTGACCTTCAAGTCCCCACAGTACTGCACCCTTGCATGCTAAATGTTCGGGGGTTAGGGTTTCGCATTACTTGTATTCTATTACATTGTTAGTGTTATAGGATGGTAGGTATTAATTTAGGTAACTAGTGCTTTGGTTAAAAAAAAAACATAACTATAGTTAATACATTTCTCTCTTCATTACTAAACATAATATATTAGATAAAAAAATACATACATAAACTCTCGATCGCGACCGTAATTCGGCGTGATCAGAAAAATTCCTACAACCACTAAATACAGAATCTAACTTAACACGTTCCGGGACAGTGACCGCCCATAGCCGTGATTACAATAAAAGTTCTATTGTGTCTCATTCACTGCCCCGGAATGTGTTAAGATACTTGTACGATTTCTGCTTTGGTCTCATCGAGAAAGTGGTTCAGTTTGATGGTGTGATCATCCTTTAAAAAAAACTGTCAGCATATTAAGAACCAGGTCTACTGCATAACTCCAGTCGGTTTAGGAGTTACTGATGTTTAAAGGTCAGTAAAAAATTAACGATCAGCTGCAAGGCTGATCGTATGATATTGTTGTAGTATGCACTGTAGCTATGTGAACAGTACAAAAACTGTCAAGTTCTGTCAGTCGGTTTAGGAGATACAGCCAGTCAAAGTTCCGACCTTTGAACGGCTGTATCTCCTAAACCGACTGATGAACCATGTCAGTTTTTGTACTGTTCACATAGCTACAGTGTATACTACAACAATATCATACGTTCAGCCGTGCAGCTGATCGTTAATTTTTAACAGACCTTTAATCATCAGTAACTCCTAAACCGACTGGAGTTATGGAGGCAGACCTGGTCCATCCCCATCACAGAGAAGCTCTACACCCCATAAACACTGAATCAGCCTTGCTGCTGATGGTTGCAAAAAGTACACTTATCTCTCGGAATATCCGTGTCAAGAGCCCAATGCTCTTAACCATTAGACCATGGAGGCAGATATACATCTACTACATTCACAGAACATTAGAAGAGGGGTTAGAAATGCAAAGTAGTGCTTTTGCTTCGGAGACGGCTGTTGCCACTTGCCTTCCTGCTCACGCTGCTACAATTACTCATGCCCTATCGCTCGCACCACGCCATTCTGTACTACAGTACTATTCAACCTTTTTCATAAGAAATGTGAACGTTCTCAATGGAATGTGTCCAGATCGAAATCTGAGAGTGACCACTATTAACTTCCTTTGATATTTGTTTTTCTACAGTTTTGTTTATCTTAAATAAAATTTTGACATTAGACTTCCTTCCCATTTTAACATTAGTTAAGAGTCACGATGCAGGGACTGACCCGAGCACACGTCTCGCGTGGTTTCGCGCGTCGCGTTTTTGCCTGCCACGAGGCTCCGCAATCCTCAGTCTCTTCTTGTTCTTGTCCAAAAACAATCCCTGAGATTGGGATAGATTCTCCCATAAACTACTTGACACTGGCGGAAATGCAGTGCTAACGCACAAGCAAGAGTCCATTTAATTATAAATAAAAAAAAAATTAGTTAACCATGGTATGAGACCTTTCGGCGGTTTTGGACCACAAATAAAAATGACTACAAATAAAAATGACTACTTCTTTAAATGTCCACTTCTACAAATTACCAGTTAGTTAAATGACCACTTCCTTAAATTACCACTTCTTTAAATGACCAGTTCTTGAAATGTCCACTTTTCTTATACCTTCTTTTGGAGTTGAAGTTGTATGCTAACTAGCTCGTTTCGCTTACACTGCGCCATTCGAAAACGATTTCTATGTACAGTTGAACGGATAAAATACTTTTTAGTATGAATCTCCATGTTTCAAAGAAAGATTCTGGTCATTATCACTGTCATTTATTTTATACAGGGTGTAAGGAAAAGTATAATTAATTTCAAATATTATTAATTTTTTAAGCAAAGCTTTCGGTTTTTTTTTTAGGGTCAAAACCTACCCTACACCTACGCTATATCTACCCTGCACCTAGTCTAGTTATTCTGCTATTCGGGACAGAGACAATTAATACAACAATTCAAAAACCACGAAAATCGGTTCAGCCGTTCTCGTGTTATAAGTGTTCGAACAAATCCGACTCATATGAATAGGTAATGCCCGACTTTCTTTTTATATATACAGGGTGAAATTGATATCATTAGCATCCTTTTAAACTAAGAGTCTACCCATCAAACTGAACAACTTTTAGTATGGGAGCAAACCAATCGAAGCAAATAAAAATTCTGCTGTTCCATACTAAACGGCAACGTCGACGCGCGAGTTCGCGACTCAAATGTATGCAACAGCTGATTTTTTTTGTGCTCCGATCGATTTGCTGCCATAGTAAGCCGGAAACCATCCCAGTAGGCCTCGCATGCCACCCCCGAGAAAACGACAAAACTCGAGATGTGCCTCCATCTTTATTATTTTACCTATGCCAGAAAGAGCGCGCATGACGTTTTTCTCGTTTAAACGCTTTGTCGTGGATGGCGTGCTAGCCGTGCTGCAAGCACAAAGTGAAAAAAACCAAAATAGCTCAGTGGCCCAACTTAAGTGGCAGTGGGCGAGCAGAGGTCATTTCAAGAAATGGTCATTTAACGAAGTGGTTACTTTATAGAAGTGGTCATTTAACGAAATGGTCATTTGCAGAAATGGTCATTTATCTAAGTGGTCGTTTTTAGAAGTGGTCATTTAAAGAAGTAGTCATTTTTATTTGTGGTCCAAAACCGCCGAAAGGGTATGAGACCAGGCAGATTCAGGATATACTTGTACCATATACCTTTATACTATGTGTTTGCTTCGAGTTGACCGCTCCCACCCTTCCCGCTTCACCGTACCGCGGCCCTAACAGACCCTACTAAATAACTTTAGCAACGCAACCATGTATGGCACAAGCGTCCCGGTTGCTAATATCGCTTTTAATTTGAAATTTTTATTTGCTTTTTATTATTTTTTGTCGACGGTACCAGTCAAGTGCCTGTGACATAATTTTTTTTTTCCTTTTTTTGCCAAGGCTTTTGCCACGCGTGGTGACAATGTCAGCCTCATGGGGTAGTACATTTTTTTTTCTTATCGATCTAGGGCAAGGGACAGCCCAACAAACTGGTATAAGCCTACTGCTCTGCTAGACAGAGGGTCAGCCAACCAGCAGTTGAGCTGCCCATTATAACAGTTGTTTGTAATAAACCTAGCTCTCAGATCTGCATTCCAGACACATTCCAGCATTACATGTATGAGGTCCTCTACTTTATTGCACACTGTGCATAGTGGGGAGGGTTTAATACCCATTAGATGATAGAACTTGTTAACTGGAATGTGCCCCGAACACAGCCTGAAGATGTAATTTTGTAACGGTCATCGACGGCCATCTCGAAGCAAATGGGTAGCTTGCTTGCTTGCGGGTTGCTTTACAAGCATATTTATTATTTAATTCAAAGATTATGATTCATCTCATAGCATTGTTTCTTAAAAGACATTGCCCAATCCCGTTTTGCCAACAAAACTAGTAAATTTGAAAGTGAATTTCATAACAAATGCTATGATAGAAAGGGATAATTTCCATTTCCTTGGGAAGTATGATATTCCTCCTATTTTTTGTATAATTTTAGCTACATACTCTTTGTATTCATGTTCTTTAATCATACACATTGACCAGCTGCGAAACGACCCGAAACAAATACACTTCGTCACGTGGGCAATGTCTTTTGAGGCCAAATTTGTTATAAAACATAAAGCAAATTAGTAAATACTAATAAATACAGTGAACAATAAAACATAATTGTTTCATAAATGGATTTCATGGAAGGAAGCTGCAAAAAAAATATTGTTGTCTATGACCAAAATAAACAGCTAACTTTCTGAGTTTGCAGTATTTCTGACCTACATATCATGAAACGATTAGTTTTACTGCATTCTAGCAACGATACTGCCTTATAACTGACATCCATATGGAATCAAGTTCCAATAATGGTCTTATAAGAGCACAATAGAAATGTTTTTGTTCCATTAGCAGTTGGAGAAATCTAGAAGAATGTGATAAAACGGTGTTTTTCGAAATTTGCAAAAGTAATTGAAGAGCCAGAAGCGGGTAGAAGTGAATAAATACAGTATGTTTCTCGTAGAAGACTTACCTTCGTGGTTCGAGCCATCCTTCTGGCTTTCCTCGCTCGGTTTCTCTTTGGACAATAGGTTCACAGCTGACATAGCTCCCAAATCTTGCACACTTTCTCAGTCTTCGCTCAATATATTAATCTACTAAAATTCTAAAATAACTTTACAATATTTACAAAAGTCTTCAAGAAATTACTCTATCACCTATGTATTGTTTATATCACAGACTTTTCGTTTCTCAACAATACGGTTCAAAACGTCCACGCACGAAAATACTATCAATATTTACAAGACTCTAGGTATAATAAACTTATTTACACATTAAAAACTAACGGTTATCAGCTAATTTTAACAAATACGCTCTAGCGGTCACAAGATACTCATAACTAAAAGAATTTATCAGTTTTCGATGCAAAAATATATAAAACGTCCGCCATATGCCTTTTGAGACCTGTATTATTTGGCAAATTTAAAATATACAACGAATCTAGGCTTAGCTTATGCAAAATGTGACATGTCAATTTGTTCGTATTATATCCAGTTGCCACCGTTTACTTTTTTTGTTGCAAAAGGCATTTCCTATTGATGCGTAGATTATGTTTCCGTCTGCAAATTTATAATTTTTATAACTAACAATTATTTATTTTTAAGATAATGTAATCATAAATAAAAAACAAACACATAGTAAATTCTTACTTGCTTTTATTACATTCAATTTTAATTATTTTTTTTGATGTGGCAAAGATTCTTTTTATATTAGAATTACGTTCAATATCTAGCGGATTTTTCCTTTCTAATATTATTTAGTTTGAAAAGGTTAACCAAGGTTATCTTTGTTCACCACATATTTAAATTTTATTTTCACTTAGTTCTTATAATATACAATGACGTTCTATATAATATACATCCTATGCCAGCTTATTGACAATATATTATAAATAATAGTAAACATTTGAGAAATTAATTTTTCAATTCAGTATTTGAACAGCCGTGAGGTGCGTATTTTCGTTCATAAATTTTCTTTTTTTAATATTTGAAGGGGACAATATTTTATTTTTCTATTAATTTTAGTAATCCATTGATATAATTCATATATTACCTATTTATCTTTGAAGTAATCGTATCAGCTCATATTTTCTGAATTAATAGTATATTATTCGTATCTATATAAATAATAGTACTAAATGTCCTCCTTCCTCAAAACAAAAGTGGATCGGTTTCCGAACGACTTCGAAATTGTCATTGAAATGTCAACTAGCGGAATGCGTGGTGTGTGCCCTTGTTTCGCGAGAAATAATTTTAATTTCCTTCTAATTAGCATTCATAATTAATCCTAAAAATGTCTCTAAAGTGGACTGGTAGTGTTAGTGAATCCGGTATATTAAGAAAAAGTGAATTCAAGGAGAAGAAAGAAGAGTTATTCGTGTTCGGCTACTCGTGCAAATTGTTTAGGGAAGATGATAGAGCTTTGCAGATCGATCAAGGAAAACACCTTATTCCGTGGATGGGGGATGAGACGTTGAAAATCGACAGGTTCGATCCGTTTTTTACTATAAAACTGTGCCGCTAAAAAGTTTAAAAGCGACTGTTAATATGTCAGAAATACTAAATATTGGGGAGTTGTCTAAGATTTTCGCAGAGGATGTTTTGAAACTGGAGGGAAGAGGTCGGCGCGGCGGTGAGCGAGGCGCCGCGTATTGTTACGGTGAGCCACCGGTGGTATGTATAACTTGCAACGGTATTGCGTATGTATGATAACCTAACTAGCTATGTATCTATCTCTGAGTTAGAATCCTTTGATATCCTGATCAGAGTGTCATCTTAGATCTTTGTACAGAATTTCCCCTTTAGTCGAGCAATTATAGGAGGATTTAGTTTAAAGAAACAATAATTTTAGGAGTTCAAGGCTAGTATAGAATTAAAATCTGAATGGGAATGTATGTATGTATCTTTCAAATAATGATCTTTCGTTTGTTTATCAAAGTAGGGTTATGCTATGAAGTCTGATTTGATATCATCTTAACCGTTGCTTCACTAGGGAATTTCAGCCTGCAATGTCCTAACGAACTGGGGAAAAACGCGCAAACTGACATATCACTAGGTGTCCCCCGTGGGAATCAAATCCACGACCTCCGTGTCAAGAGCCCAATGCTCTTAACCATTCGACCACGGAGGCAGCTATATACCTAAGGAAACATCTTTAAAACCTATGAGACTGTCACTAAGGGTGACTGAAGCCATGACAAACTATTTAAAAAAAGAGAATGAGAAAGTAGGTACCAAATTCAAAAAGAAAGACAAAACATTAGGGTCAACATATCAAAGTCACATTTTGTCTCTTTCATTTGGTGTTTATCGACGGTGCATCCCGAATCATGCCAACAGCACTGTAAATGTCGTTCCAATTTGATGTGAGTGCGACCACAATTGAAAACGTGACATCAATCATGACTTCACTACCAATGCCATCTTGCAATAACAGTGCTCACGGCTCGGTGCAGTAGCACTGTGAGCGAGTTGTCAAAAGTAACGTTTGACAGTTTTGGTCATGCAACTCCTTTTGTTGTAGTTTTTCAAAAGTGACATTTTAATAGTTTTGCTGTCGTACATTTTTGGGTTTGATTATGTTCTAAAAAAGACGAATAAAAGTTTAATAACGATTAGTGATGAAGAAAATAATAGGAATATTTGAATGTTTTGATGTGAACGATGTGAGCGCAATATTTAGCGTTCCGAATTGGTAGGACGCTATCAGCGCTGTAGGTGTGATAATGCAAATGGAACGGGTGTTAGCGCTGTAATCGCTCACAGTGTTGTTTTAATGACTCAGAACGTACCGCTAGAGGGAGAACAGAGTGAGACCTGACCCCATCAAAACCCAAAGCTATTCTTAGCTTCAAAGGGTGCAAAGTCATATAGCAGCAAAAAGGGTGTGTAACAATTAGGCAATAGCGGCAAACCGCGATTGCCTAATCCTTGCTTCAATCCTTTGGGATTGAAGTTGGCACATCCTGAATGGTCAATATAATTTCGCGTGCTATTAAAAGAACTTTGGCGAATTTGGACCCAGCCATTTTTACGAAAATTAAAAGCCCTTCAGGACGGCGGTCGTAATTATTATAAACAGAAAAAATAAATTTTAAAAAACGTCCTCATCTCTAGAAGTCCAGGTTCAAAAGTAGAAATAACTAGTAAAATAGACAAATCATCCAAGCTATTTTCATCTAATATTATCACTGAGGTAGTTTTTGGACGTTACCGAACATATTTGGCTTTATTGAACTGATAGTGCGTGTGATTTCGTTTGATTCCATTATCATAATATTGTACAGTTATCGTGAATTTTCATTAAAACAAAAATGAATGCGTAAAAGATTGAGTGGGCTATCTAATAAGAAAGATTATGAGTTTCACACACTTGATACAAAAGCTATCATAAGGAGAAATACCTTTCCCCCAACTTCTACAGATTACAACCAATTTCCTTTTTTGTTAGTTTTGTTTCACTCTACACGTATTACTAAGTTTCATTCATGTATGGGACCTATATATATGTCTGGGTCTCACATTATATGACCTTCCGCCAAACTTCTTTGTCAACTGCGCAGGAGTAAGACTTATAAACCTGATACTACTGTATTTTTGCAATCATGTTTCAAAATCAATTAAAAATACATTTGAAACTCAAAATCAAATCACACTTCATAACTATCTATAGGATGTTTATCAATAAGCTAGTTTATAATTGATGTCCCTGTGTAATAAGGCCAATCCACACATGGTGTTCATACATAGTTGCCCTGGCAGGTACGATGCTCGGGGGGCCCTGCACGACCTCTCGGCGCTGGAAGCCCCACAGGGCGGCTTTGACTGGCGCGTGGAGCTCACGAAGGGAGAGCTGGACGTGGAACAGCTGTGCGATGAAGAGAGGTACCGGGCGCTTCATACTGATGAGGATGAGGAGGAGATGTACAAAGGTTTGTATTTTTCATCACCAGCGTAGCATGCGCGAATGGGCTTATATCACGCCTTTTATCACATTAGTTCGAGAGCTAAGGTGCGATATCACACTGCCATGGTTTGGTCGCACAACTGCCCATGATGATATCTATCTATATCGTCACACCTCTTTCCCAGTGGGTTAGGCAGAGACCAGGGCGCCCCATGATGATATTTTGAATGGAATTGGCATCTAGAGGAGTTTGTTCAGACATTTTGATGAGGCTGTTGATGCTATCAATATGTAAATGCTAGCATCCTATGCCCTTCCGTCCATGAACCTTGCATGTTATTTTATTTTTTCCTCTTTTTTTTCCTTTGTTTATTAGGCACATAAAACAGATTACAGATAAAATTCAATAAATGTAAGAAAGGTGAAGATTGAAAGGTAAAGCAAGCCATAATCCTAAGCATATGTGCATATCATGAAATAAGCAAAAGATGAACAATTAACATTGTGTGTGTGACTCTACCTATACATGTATACTAAAAAAAATTAAAAAATATGTTAACCATTATATATGCAACCCATTTATGATTACACCTATTAATGTATTCAATATCTGATATAGTTTAATGTAGACTTCTGATGTAAACTAAGGATATACGTGAAACTATTATATATTTTTAATATGTTTTTGTTCTTTTATTTCCTGTTTGTGTCCTCAGTCAAGCCAACAAGTTAACCTTGGTATTAATTACTTTCATAAGAAATAAAGTTTTATAGAACCGGTTTATAATTATTTTAGGACAGTATTCAGTCATCAATAATTATTCAATAATCTCTGTAGAAGATGCTGTAAAACAACAGTAACTAAGGTCATGCTTTCGTTTAATGTTTTCTGTTCATTTCTCATGATCATGCTTTGTATCCTCCCAAGCAAGTTATAAAACTCTAATGAGATAATAGAAATAGACAATTTAGTATTCCACATTATACGCTGACAATTTGTCATTAATTCATTATAAAGGCCATATATGGATTCACGTTGCAGGTTCTGACCCGAGCACTCGTCTCGCGTGGTTTTCTCGCGTCGCGTTTTTGCCTGCCATGAGGCTCCACAATCCTAAATCTCTTCTTGTTCTTTGTATTTTTGTGTGTGTGTATGTTTGTAATGAATAAACTCAAAAACTACTGTGCCGATTTCAAAAATTCTTTCACCATTAGAAAGCCTACATTCACCCTGAGTAACATCCTACTAATATTATATAGGAGAAAGTTTGTATGGATGGATGGATGTTTGTTACTCTTTCACGCTAAAATGGCTGGACCGATTTCGATTAAACTTGGCATATAGATAGTTCATAGCCCAGAATAATACATAGGCAATACGGAGTCGCAGGCAAAAGCTAGTAGGCTTTATTTATTGCTAGAAAAGATTAGACGTCCACCCGTGCGAAGCCGGGTTGGGCCGCTAGTTAATTATAAATAAAAAAAGGCCATTTATGACAACCTGCTAGCCTAGCCCATGCTAATTTTGACAAAAATGGCTTTGGAGTATTCTGAGACTCGGCACTCCTTTTATCTATTTGTAATATTCCCTTCTGTCATATGAGGAGGTAATCCAATACTACTATCTATTTATGTCTTGTTCCTCTCTTCATGTCACCCCAATGTGGGGTTGCGACTTGGGCAGCACTATAGATAACCTCACAGGTTATGTTAGGATTTTTGGCCTCTACTACCACAGAGCAGCGCCAGTTTATTTTAGGACACCCCCTCTTTCGTGTGCCTAGTAGGCCAACTATCTATCTCTATCTATAACGTCACGCCTCTTTCCCAGTGGGGTAGGCAGAGACCAGGGCGCGCCACTTACTACGATCTTTACATACCTCTTTTTCCTCATGCACATCCATACATCTCTTCATACATGCCCGTCGGTTTCGAGTACTCCGCACCTCCCCTTTTTGTAGGACGCAACTGATTTGATCAGCATACGTCCTACGAGGGCGCCCTCTGCCGACACTTCCACTCACATTACTAACATATATCTCTTTCGTACATCTGCTGTCACTCATCCTTTCCACATGACCAAACCAACGAAGCATACCTTTCTCTATTCTTGTCACAACATCTTCTTTCAATTTACATCGATCTCTTATTACACAATTTCTCACTCTATCTCTCATCGTGACACCACACATACTTCGCAAGGAACGCATTTCAACAGCATTAATTTTACTTGCATGCTTCTTCTGCCATACCCAGCACTCACTGCCATACATAAGTGTAGGCACCAACACACCACTGTGTATAGCAAGTCGTGCCTTTTTGGACACTACCTGGCTAGCCACAATAGTATGCAGAGCACCGTTTACTTTGTTTCCAACTATTTATGAATATAATTAATTCCTATTTCAATTTAATGTTGCAGAGGAAGAGCTGAAGAGACTTCACGCAGCAGGGTATGGGCAGGTGGGATTCAACTACGAAGCGCCGGCTGAACCGTCCCCAATCGAACAGCCGACGGAGGTCGACGAGCCTTTCTTACCTACACCTGCGTTCAAAGCTTTGTTGTCGCCCGAGATTTTATTGGTAAGTCGTTTTCCTAGTAGTGTCGTAAATCATTTATCCGAACTTGACAGGTGTTTACACATTCCTGATATTCTCATTAAAGATTTTCACTCAGTGCCCTCTCTCAATTCGCTCGCGATGCGCCCATACATAAATGGACACATAATGCTGTCTGGGCGCAGCTATAAACTCAGTAAAACCCGCGTATCAGTTCAGATTATAATGTTGCTAAGATTGATATGGCTTTGACAATATTCCTGCGATATCTATACAGAGCCCGTTTTAATAAGTTGATGGTTTTTAAGGGGATGATCAGATTTGGATATTCGTCCCATATGTTAGCAACATAAACATAAAAGTCATTCATTCTGTGCTAAGTCAACAAATAACTCTCCAGCTGGGCAACAAATACCTCTCCAGCTGGGATATTATTGTCTAGTCATCAAAATACAAGTCTAGACTATATTCTAGTGCTTAAATTGGGACTAGACAATCTGTGAAAAATGTCCAATGATATTTAAGTTTGTATTATTTCTCTCCACAGCCCGAATCAGAAAAACAGAATGTAATAATAGAGAAGACGGCCAAGTTCATAGCAGGACAAGCGCAAGGTGCCCAGATGGAGATTCTGATCAAGGCCAAGCAGCGAGACAACCCCCAGTTCCAGTTCCTAGACAGGGAGTCCCCGCTGCATCCGTACTACATGGCTCTGATCGCCCTGGTGAAGGCTGGCAAGTGGCCGGAGAATAACGAAGTTGTTGAAGGTATGGATTACTTTATTTGGTAACTTATGTGACTTCAAATAGACTACCCAATTTTAAATAAAATAAATAAAAACCTTTATTTTTGTTCCATCTCATATAATTTCTGTATATATATTAATACTGTTAGTATTTCTAAATATGTATAGGTATGTAAAAATCTGATGTTCCATACAAAATTTGCTCGGCCATGTCTTACACCCTGTATGTTAAATGTACCTTTTTAGTTGCAGAAAAGTTTCTGCCCGCCCTGAAATAATATAGTCATGTGTATATGTAGGATTGGATGTGTGTTTAAAAAACGGAAATTTAAAATAGCTACAAGTGGAGTTTGCACTATTGGTGTTTTTCCTGATTACCTATTTGTTTACAGAAAAACCACACGAGAATGAAGATTATTTGCATCCAAGTTTGGCATCCACTGTGATTGAATCTGTAAGTGACCGTCTCTTGTTATTATTGTCATAAAGCTGGTCATAAAACTAGCAACTAGTTTGTAAAAACGTTTGTGGCAACTGGCTCACTATCTGTTGTTCTCCGAATTATGATGTATTTAGAAAAGCATATTGATACGTTTTTACTCGCGCATTTGAAGTGTTTCTAAATATGTAAGTGGCTAAATAATAATGTATGTTTCAACTGATTTGGACAAATGACTTATTATATACTATGGAAAAGTGCATGTGCGCTACGAAATCGATATAACCATGTGGGATTTTAATCCTTTTTACACTTATTCGTAGATTGTAAACACTCAGACACTTTTTTTTAATTTCAATTTTACACTCACAGGCACCGTCGATCCCAAGTATCCACTACAAACCGTCGGCGGACTGCGACTACACGATGCTGATCTCAAAGATGCGCGGCACGGCCACCCTCGACGAGGCCTACACCACCGAGTTGGCGCCCGGCGAAGTGCCGCCCCCCGGCACCGAGCCGCTGCCGCCGCGCGCCTGCGCAGAGATATCCAGGGCGCCTGTCATGTATACCGACGGCAAAGGTCTGTAAAACCAGATAACCACAGAAGAATCACTGTGCAAACACAAATAAATAGCTACTCTCTTTGCGCGACAAAACGTTCCGTCGCGGTGATAGCTTCAAATAAAATCGGTCAAGTGCGAGTCGGGCTACTCGCGCACCGACGGTCCCGTAGGCCGTACCACACCACACAACATTACAAAAAAAAAAATCTCCTGATCCTTTAGCACCAGACTGACTCGCACTTGGTCGGTTTTTATTATTATTTGTTGTTGTTTGTTGACGGCCCGGTAGCACAGTCGGTAGTAAAGCTGCCTGCTGTGCCGAGGGTCGCGGGTTCGAATCCCGTAAGGGACAAATATTTATATGATGAATATGAATATTTGTACCCGAGTCATGGATGTTTGTATCTATATATGTATTCTATATCGTTGTCTAGTCATCGTAATACAAGTCCAGGCTAGATTCTGGTACTTTAAATGTGACTAGATAATTTGTGTGACATTGTCCAAGATAAATTTTTTTTATTTTTATACTGAAGAGTTTACTCTACAATCACACCAAGTTTGACGCTTGTATGTATTACCGTTTTTAGAAGAAAAAACGTTGGTAAAAATTAGTTCCTTGTTTGAGGACGGACAACGTAGACTTAGTCATAGGGTTCCGTTTTCACCCTTTGAATCCTAAAAAGGATTTGACATTCAATAAGTGGGGTTCAAGCTCCTATCTAAACTATTATAAAACTGTCACAGAAGTATGTCTGTACATTGAAGATATTTACAAAAAAAAGATTACGATATGGTTTTAAGATGTCCCTGATTCCAAATCACCAATTTTTGGATTTTTTGTTTGTCTGTTTGTTTGTGTGTTTGTTTGTTCGAGTATTACGCAAAAACTACTGAACCGATTTTGATGAAACTTTTTTTGTTTGATAGCTTATGATCTGACTTAAAATTTGGTATATAATTTGTGCGGATGAAGTCGCGAGTTAACAGTAGTATTGAATAAATTCGTTTGAGTTTGACTCATGAATTCATGATACTTTGATGGCATGTTGAAATATTTTATATACGTTTGTTCTCATTTCCATTCCATCCTAACTTTAACTTCAATTGCAGTGATCCCGCCGCCACCGCAGCCGCCACAGATACCGCCGCAGTACCAGCAGCAGCAGTACGCGGCGTACTACCACCAGTACATGGCGCAGACTGCCGCGCTGCAGGCGCTGCGGCCCGCGGACGAGCCCAAGCCCGCCCTCAAGTCCACCGGCCTCAGCCTCATGAAGAACTACAACACTGACTCCGATAGCGACGTTTCTGGTACAGTACGACTAGGAAAATTATTCCGCTCGTCAATCTTCATTTGCGCAGATCAGACCCGAGTCCCCGTCAATATACGAAGTCATTTAGTAATCAAAAAGGTGAATCAGAAAGGTGGAGGTCAAGGTGAAGCGGTACTTCACTCCTGGACAGCTCTTAGTATTGTATAAAGCTCAGGTCCGATCATGAATGGAGTACTGCTGCCACCTGTGGGATGGCTCAGCCAAGTATCAACTTGCTGCACTCGACTCGGTTGAACGCAGAGCCAGGAGGCTCATTGGCGATAGTAAGCTGGTGGAGGCCAAGCTTCATAGCCTAGCCCACCGCCGCAGAGTAGCCTGCTTGTCGGTCTTCTACAGATTGTACTTCGGTGAGTGTGCCCAAGAGCTACATGAGCTCATCCCACCTTCCCTTTTCTACTATCGGACTTCCAGACGCACCGCGGGATATCACCCCTTCTTGGTTGACATCCCACATATCCGCACCAAGCGCCTTTCTGAATCGGAATCTGAATCTGAATGTCGGAATGCCTTACCTGCGTCAGTATTTCCGAGCACGTACAACCCGAATTCCTTTAAAGTACGAGTGAATAGGCATCTTCTGGGTATGCTCGCTACATCTACGACCCCATCTTCGTCCTGAGGTCAAGAGCAAACCCATAGTTAATAAAAAAAAAGCGCAATGTCGGATAGCACTGGACTGCCAAACCAGAGGTCCTGCTTTTGAACCCGAATTCGGTCATGGATGTTGTTGTTTCGTTGATGAAGCCTAGGTAGCTTACGTTGGGGATCATAACAGTGCATGTTCCTTTGAGTGTTATTAATGCTTATTTCTCTTAGTAACTCTAAGCAAACCCAACAGACTGTGACGACGAATCCTCAAACGACAGCAAAGAGAGCATCGTGGCGCCCCCGGAAGACATCCGCATCGTGATAGACAAGATGGCGTCGTACGTGGCGCGCAACGGCGGCGAGTTCGCGGACATTGTACGCGCCAAGGGGGACCCGCGCTTCACCTTCCTCGAGCCCCACCACCAGCACCACAAGTACTACGTCGCGCTGCTGAGGAGCAAGCGCGGCGAGGGCACCGCGAAGACTAAAGGTTCGTTATGTTACTTAGACATATGCGATCACTTAGGTACAATGTATAGCTAAGCAAGATGAATTAATTATTAAAAAGCATTTTCAATATTATTGTAAACAATATTTTTTTCCCGCCCTCGAAAATATATGAAGAAAATGCAAATAAGGACAAACCTATACGCGAAAAAGAGAAGACAATAGGATGGCCGAAACTATGCAAAGTTCGTTCTGGGTTAAGTTGATAAAAAAAAAAAATTGTCTTTCTCGCGCTTATAGTTTTTACTATATTTTTATCTCTCTCTCTCTCTGTCTGCAATCTTTTTGCACACGCCACCCCCCCACCCCCCCTCCCCTTCCCCTCATCGGCTGCCGCACATAGCGCATGAATTTTGTTTGTTGTACTAACTCTATACATTGTACCTCAGTGTGTGCGATCTAATATTATCAGTGTGTGTTGCCAGTGATGACTATAGATCGGATCGGATGCATATTTACCCAAACTTCATTTTTTTAGCTATAAAATTATGGAATCGGCTTCTTAAAATTATAATTTTTAAATATTTATCGGGATGCCATGAAAATGCGGGAATGCATAACTACTCAGATGCATAGTATGAAAGCGACTTCTTAAAATTATACAAAAAACATTATTTTTCTTTTTAAAAGTGCACTCCATAATAGCCAACACCTCAACTTTAGGTAAATATGCATCCGATTATCCGATCTCTAGTGATGAGATGACATATGGAACAGACACGTGGTCGTTCACTCAAGGCCTCATAAAAAGGCTGAAAGTCACCCAAAGAGCAATGGAGAGGGCTATGCTCGCAGTTTCCCTGCGAGATCGAATCAGCTTTACACCCTTACAACTAAGTAATTCTAGATAAACTATTATAATAAGATAAGTAATAAAAAAGTATCTTAACAAGGTATGGCATTCTTAATTTCTATTACAGCTGGTTCCCCTGGGATTCGACTTTACTTGATTTACATAACATCTTCTACCCCTTCCCATATAAAAATTTGACATTGACACTCAGTTATAAAAATAAAACAACCATAATAGATGATACTTCTTGTCATTAGTTTTATGTTTTTTTTTTTTTTTTTTTTAATCATCCACACGATATCCTAAATAACTAGGTAGGATGTAAGACTAGTTATGTTTATTATTTATTTTATGTTTGTTTTATCCCATTTCTATATGTTACGGTACTATCTTATAACTATTATAGTATTATTATTGTCCACACTATTATTATGGCTTAATACTGAATTATATAAAAAAAATTAATCTATTTCAAAACCAAAACGAACTGGGGGCTTACGAATTCGCGTCTGTTTACTACTTTCACCGACCGAAAAGCTAGGGTTGTCTATTGGCTGTTCGACTCGAGCCAACCTTGGAGAGCCCATGCAACCGCCGCCCCCGCGGGGAACACCGCTTTCACGCGTCGGCGCCGATGACGACGATGCTGCCACAGGCGTCCCCGAGCCCCTCGAGCCCGGCTCTGGGTCCCCCCCCTGCTCTCGACTCGTTGTTCGCGAGCGGCGGGTAAACCAACATGTGATCCTCAAGGTTACATTCCGTATATCGTTTGATCTGATCAATGTGCCTGTGTATCCGTTTGCCATCATTCGTTTCTATTTCATAATCGGTACCACCTAAGCGTCGCATCACCCTACCTTTTGCCCATTTATGCTCGGGCCGATATGTGCGATACCAGACGTGGGCATCGTCACTTATCGCACGATGCGCCCCCCCCCCCCCCCCCCGCAGCCTGCTGCTGGCGGTACTGAGCGGCGCGCACGTGTCCCGCACGGTCTGGTTTCACGCAGTCCAGGCGCATGCGCAGCGTCCGACCCTGCAGTAGCTGCGCCGGGCACTCGCCTGTAGTGCTGTGCTCTGTATTTCTGTATACGAGTAACGACCTACAAAGGGCCGTGTCTACATCTTGTTTTTGTATTTGCGCTTTTTTTATAATTTTTTTACATATCTTCACCGCGCTTTCCGCCGCTCCGTTAGAGGATGGGTGATAAGGTGCCGAAAACATATGATCGACTCCGTTAGAGTGCAAGAAATTTTTAAACTCCTCGCTCGCAAACGGTGGGCCGTTGTCGCTGACGACCTGTTTTGGGATACCAAAACGAGACCATATTTCCCTTAACTTACTTATGACGCTCGAGGCTGTAGTTGTCGTCATTTTGGCTATTTCTATCCACTTACTGCATGCGTCTACTACGACCAGGTATGTCACTCCTGATACTGCTAAGAAATCTAGATTTAGACGTCTCCACGGCCTATCAGGCCAGTGCCAGCTGCGCGGCGCATGTGCTGCCGGCGCATCTGCAGTCTGCGCACATACTGTGCATGCGCGACATTTATTTTCCACCGCCTCTTCGAGACCAGGCCACCACACATAGCTACGAGCTATACTTTTAGTTCGAACGATGCCCATATGTGAGTCGTGTAGCTCTGTGAGAACTTTTTCTCTACAACTATTCGGAACTATCACTCGATGCCCACACATTATGCAACCTAGTTCTACATATAATTCCGTCTTCCTATTAAAGTACGGTTTTAGTTCTCTAATTTCTACATCGCTAGGCCATCCCTCTTTGATATATCCTAAAACGCGACTGAGTAAAGGGTCGCGACTTGTTTCTTTCCTTAGCATATTATTATCTAAGAGCAATGCTTCTGACGCGAAATGAAGGTAAGTTTGTTCTGGGCCGCTATCCTGCGCCTCTGCACTTTCCTCTCTGTATGTAGCGATCATTCTCGATAATGCATCGGCCGTATTCTTATCTGAACTTACATATTCTATATTAAATCTATAAGCGGACAAAGTTATCGCCCAGCGTTGCAGGCGACTCGCCGTCATACTCGGTATCGCCGTAGATGGATTAAATATACTCAGTAAAGGTTTATGATCTGTTCTTAATTTGAATTCCCTGCCGAACAGGTACTGATGAAACTTTTGCACTGCGTAAACTATCGCCAAAGCCTCCTTATGAATTTGACTGTAGTTTGTTTCTGCCTTGTTGAGTGCCCGCGACGCGTAGGCCACGGGGCGCTCATGCCCGGCGGCGTCGACCTGCGCCAGCACGGCGCCCGCGCTCGCGTCGCACGTCACCACCAGAGGCCGCGACGCGTCGTAGTGCCCCAGCACCGGGGTCTCCGCCAGGAGGCGTTTTACCGTTTCGAATGCTAGTGATTCACTTTTGCCCCATGACCAATATTTATTTTTCCCAAAAACGACCGCAGTTCCGATACATTTTTGGGCTCCTCCATGTTTAAAATTGGTTGAATTTTTTCACTGTCTACCCCCGTGCCGTTTCTGCTAATTATGAATCCTAAATATTTTACCTTTTCTGTAAAGAATGTGCATTTCTCGCGCTTGATTTTCAATCCTTTACTCTGCAATCTTTCGAGTACTCTGTTCACTGCGAGTAAGTGAGCGTCTACTGTCTTTCCATAAATTAAAATATCATCTAAAAATACTACGACATTTGGAATACCACTCAATAAATTGGTCATGACCCTCTGAAATATCCCTGGACTCGAAGCTAAGCCATATACGAGTCTATTATACATAAATAGCCCGCGATGAGTATTTATAACCGTGTATCGTTTCGAATCATCTAGTTCTACCTGGTTGTATGCTTGAGATAAATCTAATTTACTGAAATACCTACTGCCGCTTAAATTTGAAAGTAAATCTTCTATTTTTGGCAACGGATACTTGTCGACCGCTAAAACCCTGTTTAATGTAACCTTGAAGTCTGCACATATCCGGATACCTCCGTCCGCTTTACTCACGATTACCAGAGGAGTGGCCCAGTCCGAGCAGTCGACGGGCTCGATGACGCCAGCGGCCAGCATGGCGTCCAGCTCGGCGTCGACGCGGTCGCGCAGCGCGTAGGGCAGCGGCCGCGCGCGGCAAAATACTGGTTCCGCGTCCGCGCGAACCCTCAATGTAGCCTTTCCGTCGGTGAAACGCCCCAGCCCGCCGTCAAACACCTCATTGTATCTGGAAATTATATCGTTTACAAGTTTATCTTTGTCCATTTCCACACTATCTATTTTATTCAGAGTGAATTTCGGTATCTCAATGTTGAGTTCTGCCAACCACTGTCTACCCAATAAGGTAGTGGTTCCCTTATCTATCACATACAAATCTAAATTCTTTTCAACATTTTTGTATTTAACATTTTCTTCTATATAACCTGTTACGTGTATCCGAACGGTGCTGTCAGTAGTTTGTAGAAATAGATATATGTTGCTCTCTCTCTCTCTCTCTCGACATGTCATGGCGCCCGTGCAAAATTAAAGACAAGACCATCTCAACAAAGCAACCATTGTCGTTTTAATCCACATCCACTAGGGATCCGCAAAATTTCAAAAGTATCGATACCTACTCGATACTGGTATCGCAGAAGAAAGTATCGATACCGATAAAAGTATCGAACCAAAAGAATCGATACTACTCAGTACTCGAGTACTTTTTTGATCACCTTAGAAACTGTAAATAACCGCAAAAAAACAGTAATAAACCAGCACATACCTACTCAAGTTATTATTATTTGTTTTAAAAACATACAAAATTGCCATTATAATTATCATTAAAGTATCATTATATCAATCAATTAAAATTCGATTCTTTCGATTTTTTATGTCAGACTTATGTCAGAGAGCAGATTGCAGGGAAAAATATTTGTTTTATAAATACTGATTTAAAGTGCATGTAAGTACTCTTTTGTAAAGTAAAAATTAAAATTAATTTTTAAATTCTTAATTTTCTTCGATGCAATCAGACATAAATAGTACATTACTGCAGCGGCCAGCAACAGAGGCATTGATGGACGAACGTGTAAATGTGGGCCGAGGCGAAGCCGAGGCACACATACGTAAGTCCATCAATGCCTAGTTGTGGCCAAGGCTTGTATAGTACTTTTCTCAAATAATGCGCGGAAATTAAAACAGTAAATTTTCTCAAATAATTCGCGGAAATTAAAACTCTTTTCAAAATCAATGACGAATAACGAACAACAATTTGTTTTTTATTCAATAAACAGCTTTCAAAAAAAAAAACATTCAAAATTTTGCAATCCAGTTCGAAATTTAAATAAAACCTTTGATGAGTTACCTCCTTGGTTGCCATGTTTCGGAATAAAAGATCGTTCCATTTTTAAATAACACGACAGATATGAGTTTACTATGTAATTTATTTGGCCGCTAAACACGACAGATATGGATTTTCATACAACATTGCCGGCCGCTGCGCGCATGTATTTGGCCAGTACAGCAATTTCGATTTATCTCGAAGAAGGTTGTCAAAATAATGCTCACATTTCCAAGCATGTTTGAGAAAAAGTAATTTGTCGATATACATGAGCCGGTTCCGAGTCGTTGGCACCGTCGTCGCTCCTTTTGAAAAAAGCCTTTCAGATGGGACTGAAGTGCCTGGTATTAACAAATGATTTGCCAAACCATATAATTTTGGAAAAACTGCTTTCATCTCACTCCAATGATTAAATGGGTCAGAATAGAGGACACCGTTATACGTCAGAAAGAGAAATGGTGAAAACTACACTAGTGAGGTGAGGAGACAAAAGTATCGAGTATGTTAAGAAGTATCGATACCTAGTAAAGTATCGGAGTCAAAGTATCGAGTACAAAAATACTAGGTATCGAAGAGAAAGTATCGATACTACTCAGGTATCGATACTTTTTGCGGATCCCTCAGTGTGACCACTTTTAGTAGATTTCTACTTTTTTGGTAGATTTAGGGCAAGGAGAACGATAATTTAGTAGTGGGAAATCGTTTAGTAGATTTTGGTAGAAATTCAGTATTCGAAAATATATGATCAAAAATGCAAGGATTCAAGCAAAACAATCAAAACTGGAAATAAAAATAGCGGAGAAAACGATTGCAGGGGGTTTTCTGGAACTTCAAGTAAAGCTTTAGTGGTAGTGTACAGCAAAATTAATCTTATCGCTTAATATTGTTTTTTAGAAAAGGGGGCTTTTATAAGACACTGAACACTGTACCAACTTTAAGCCTACATATTATGGACGACCAATAATACCTACTTGGATTTATTTTAGATTTATTTGGAAATTGAAGCATCCATATTACAAAGTGAGAGAAAAAAGAGCGAGAAAGAGAGATGAAAACCGTTTTTTTTTTCACACAAATGCCATAATACCATGAGTAATGATGAGTGTTAGTATTAAAATGATAATATTTTGTTCAAAAACGTGTTTTTTATTGTATTTTAAGCAACCGGAACGACATAAATATTAGTTGGTAGATTTTAAGTAGAATTTGAAACAGGACTTGGTAGATTTTGGTAGATTTCAGCACTCATTTTGGTAGATTCTCTGAAAAAAAAGTGGTCACGCTGGGATCCCTACATCCATCTAGAAAACGAGGATCGACGCACAAACTATATAGAGATACTAACGTATCAGACGGCCATCTACCGTACGTTTGAATGAACCTTTAAAACTTGACGCCATCTTTGGTCGAGATTGATGTATGACAGTTTTACTTTTTTTTATCTTGAATGCTCTTGAAAAGCAACGACATTTCTATTATTCAGCCAGTCAGCATCCATCCAACCCTGGCCATGGCGAATTTTCAATTAATTTTGGAAAGCGATAAATCAGAGTAACTTTTCAAACACCAAAGATGGTGTTTAAATAGCTACCCTTTTAAATAAAAATAAACTCACATATGTATAGATATTTTATTTATTAGGTTTCTTTAACTTTTTTTTGTATTTTATAAGTGCTTTATTTTGCATCATTGGAAGACTTCTGCTCTGCAATCTGAGTACATCAGTCCCTCTTAGTATTTTATTTATAATATTGCACCAATTAAATATTCCTAATTTAAGAGTAATTGCAAGAAAGAGTTGTGTAGTGATCGTTTGGTGAGATTCACAGGAATCTGGAACAAAATTGCTTTTTGAATAAAGTAGGATACCTACAGGGATTTTGTTAGTTTCATCATATCTTATCGGGATTACTAAATTACTACTTTCATAAATAATATAGTTGGCAGTTGTAGCAATGTTTCTGACAACCCCTCAAAGAATTACTGCAGTTTTGTATGTATTCATACAAACATGTAATCCCATTCGGGGTGATCAGAAATATTGCTACAACCAGCAACAAGTTGAAGCAATGATCACATTAAATATTTTACGTTTCAACGTGGAATGACATGTGTGTCATGAGTGTCATGTGGTGATAGTTGGCTAGCCTTTTGCCTACATAAACACTGCACAAGAAACCTTAAAGGCTGGGACATATAGAGTGCATCTGCAGAACGGGTGAAGGCCGGCTGTAGTTGTAAACTATGGAATTATATGTGAGGTGTCACACTGCGACTACCATTCCGCAGCTGTTCTGCAGCCGGCCCGCACCCATTCTGCAGGTGCACTCTGTATGGCGCAGCCTTAAATCCCTAAGTCGTCTCGTACCATACTCACTGTATGTATTTATATGTACAAACCTGATGAACTTGCAGTCTGTTGAGAAATTCCCAAGGGTCTCGGCGTGGCTCTGCATATGAGTGATCATAGTGTCTCTTCCGAGCATATATATGATCAGCAGGTGTGTTTTCTAAAATATAAAAATGTATTTAATGTAGTTAGGTTTTTATACACATCCAAAAATTGGGAAAATATTTTAAGACTGGCACGGCACATTAAAAAAATTGTAACTCGGAGCCCAAGCATTGCAGTCCAAAATTTCTCATGACCAAAAGTGTTTGTATGGTCACTGTAGCTACAATGATTAAGGTACCTGCCCTTACTGCCCCGTCTCAACAATCTATCCTGTATACTGTACACTTAGACATTTTAATACGCGTGTCATTCTACTAAGAAACATTTCTGCCACTTTTTGCGGGGGGCGAGGTAACATGAAATCCGCAACTTTGGATTTTATTCCCCATAAGTTTAGATTCTAATTTTGAATGTTAAAAATCATGAAAAGTAGTCTCGTGTAAACCCCAAACGTTCTAAGTTCAAAATTATTGTTTCGCTATTATAGGCTGTCTCGTTTCGTGATAAGGTATAAAATTGGATGTAAATGCGCAAGATTAATTGATCTAATACCGTGGCAGAGGGGAAATGCTACCGCAAGGCGAGTCCCTATTAAATTGTCTAAAAATGTATAAGGTAAAAATTTTTGACCAAAATTTTTCTAAGTTCTTTTTTCTGCCCCTTAGGCTAGTACACTACACTCCAACCACGAAAATCAACAAACAAGTAACACATATAGCATTTGCTCACGACTATATTCCCCGAGGGGGTAGTCAGGGATATTCTGAAACTTCAGAACATAAACGTTTCACTAGTACCGTAGACCGTAACTCTGTCCAGTGTGACGGGGAGTGAGCCCGTCGCCACTTGTAATGGACAGTGGCCACAATACATGCCGAAATCGAAGCATGCAGGTTTCCTCACGATGTTTTCCGTCACCACAAAGCCAGTGGACAAGTTAAACAAAGGAAATATAAATACTTACCAATATCTTCGTAGTGTAAAGATGGTATCCCACTTGAAATTTCTTCATCGGTGAATAAAGTGGGGTAAGCATTGCCTAGAAGGCGAGACTTTGAGGTTATGAATCTCTTTTCAAAATGTTTGTGACAAACATAGCGTTTTTTAAGCTCATCAACACTTAGAGTCCGCAGAAAATCACTGTTAATACAATCCAGCCACTTAAGTCTATAATCCTCACGAGGAAAAACATGAAATTTAACGTCCTTTCGTAAACTTTCACAGTTGGGAACACTGCAATGGTTATACATTATTATTATCCAAATTATATGTAACTTTCACATTAAATATATCCGGAGAAGCACTTAGAAGTTAGGTGGAGAAATTAGGGGCGGAAATTAATCAACGCACGCACAAAACGACAAGTGACGCAAGTGACTCGCGCCATCTTGATTCTTGACACATGACAGTGACAGGACGTAGCGGGACGCACAGACGAAGTGGGAGGGGAGGTGAAATGTCATACATCATTCTCGAGACGTTTTCTCTACGGCTATTTTTTTTCTATGAAGCATTACTGCCAGTGGATCGACGTCCTGCCCACCATCACATGGTGTCAGAAGTGAAGAAGCTATCAGCGAGCATTCGTCAATTTTTCCGAAAAGGTACTACGCCATTCCATAATTTGTCAAGATGTCTGAAAAGACGCTTCTTCCACCGAGCAATTTTTCATTAGACATGCACGTGTCCAATATGTCTTTAAGCTGGCGCAACTACAAAACCAGCTTAGAAATATACATGCTAGCCAATGATCTGCAAGATGAGCCAGACAAAAGAAAAGTCGCAATATTATTGAACACAATTGGACATGAGGCACTCCAAGTCTTCTATTCATTCAACATAAAAATGTCGGATATAACATACAAAGACCTACTAGCCAAGTTCGAGACATATTTCCTACCGAAAATAAACACGTCAGTCGAGCGACACAAACTTTTTAACAGAAAACAGGGTCCAAGTGAAGAAATAGAAACGTATGCCACAAGTCTCAAGAACATCAGCTTACAATGTGATTTCGGTGAGAAGTCTGATGATATTCTAAAAGATATTTTCTCTTGGAACCTAAACTCGTCATGTTCACATATCAAAGAACGCATTCTCATAGAGAAACCTACAACTTTCGAAGACGCAGTCAATCTAGCTAAGACAGTCAGAAATACCAAATTGGATAAACTAGCTATATCAAGCAATGATCAAGATGCCATTCTCATCAATCAGGCACAGTTCGCTCACAATCGTCAGTCGTCTCAGCAGTCAAATGGAAATAGTCGTCAGCCAAGCCATCAACAAGACCAATTCAGTCGTGGAAGATTATCCGGTCGAGATCTACTACAATACAGTAATCCAGCAAGTCCCATGAATAATCGTCAGTCACCCAGTCATCATTCAAGTCCATCAGTGTCAAGATGCCAACGATGCGGTCAATTCCATCGAACTAAGTGTCCAGCAATAGGAGTAACCTGTCACATCTGTCAAAAACCCAATCATTATGCCAAGTGTTGCCGCTACAAGCAAATACACCTAGTCGAAGAGGAAGATTCTACAATCGTCACTGGTAACTCATCTAATACCTATTTGCTTAATAGTCTGTTTACTAATGAAATTTGTGCTAATTCTAACAGTCGTTATCAAACTAAACTGTCAATACACTGTCAACAAATTGATTTCTTACTCGATACAGGCGCCGATACTAATATCTTGTCATTTAGTACATACAAAAGTCTTAAATTACCACTCTGTAACATAAAAAAAAGTTGTCATAAACTATCAACTTTCAGTGGTGAAATTATACCTACAGTCGGTCAATGCACACTGTCTGTCACACATAACAGCTTAATACATAAACTCATTTTCCACATAGTAGATTTGCCGTGTACAAATATCATTGGTCGTCAAAGTTGTGAAGTTCTAAAGTTGATCGAACGAGTACACAATGTTCACTTTCATGAGTCCGTTGCCGAAGATATAACAGTCAAATACGAAGACCTTTTCACAGGTATAGGCTGTTTAACAGATTTTGAATGTCGTCTGTCATTGAAACCTGATGCTATTCCATCGGTAGATGTTTGTCGTAGAATTCCTTTCAGATTAGTAGATGAACTAAAAGAGGAGTTAAAAATGTTAGAAAAAGACAAAATTATAGCTAAAGTTGAAGAACCAACGGAATGGGTTAGTTCTATTGTTATTGTGTCAAAGAAAAATGGTAAACTCAGACTATGTATTGATCCTCGAAAACTAAACAAAGCCATTATGCGTCCCCATTACCAATTTCCAACAATTGATGAAATAAAATCAAGTTTATCTGGGTCACAATTTTTTACAACTCTAGATGCAAACAAAGGCTTCTACATGCTGAAGCTAGACGAAGAATCGTCTAAGCTATGCACATTTATAACACCCCAAGGCCGTTATAGATTCCTTAGATTGCCATTTGGCATTAATGCGGCTCCTGAAATTTTTCATTCAGAGATGACAAAAAGGTTTAGCGATATTCCAGGGGTTAAAATTATGATGGATGATTTTTTAATTTATGGTCGTACTAAACAGGAGCATGATTCCAGATTAGAACAAGTATTAAATAGAGCCAGAGAGATAGGAATTAAATTCAATAAAGGAAAGTCGAACATATCGAAGGGTGAGGTCAGATTTCTTGGACATATTTTCAATAAACAAGGCGTACAAGTTGATGAAAACAAAGTAAAAGCCATCTGTAACATGTCAATTCCTACTAACATACCTGAATTACAACGTTTTTTAAGCATGGTCACATATCTAGGGTCCTACATAGAAAACTTATCAGAAAAAACAACACATTTGAGAAAACTTTTATCTAAAGATAATGAATGGTCGTGGCAAGACATACATAGTCATGAATTTAATTTATTAAAGGAGGCTATTACAAAAGCCCCAGTCTTAACTTACTATGATCAAAACAAAGAGATTAATCTGTCCGTCGATTCTTCTAAAGATGCTATGGGTGCGGTAATAAGTCATGACAAAAACCCCATCGCATATGCATCAGCATCATTAACCCAGTCGCAGCAAGCATATTCGCAAATAGAAAAAGAGCTACTTGCAATTCTCTTCGGCTGTACAAAATTCCATCAATATATTTATGGCCGTCACATAATAGTGGAAACAGATCACAAGCCTATAGTCTCTTTATTTAACAAGCCTATTTATAACATACCTCCTCGTCTACAACGAATAATGCTTAGGCTACAACCATACGATTTAACTGTCACATATAAACCGGGTAAATATCTTTATGTAGCCGATACACTTTCCAGATCAGCTTTAACGGAAACGTCCTTAATAGATCTTGATTCAGACATAGATTTGCATGTCAATTTAGTCATTAGATCATTGTCAGTCAGTCCCAATAAACTAAAATTAATCCAAGAGCATACTACCAAAGACCAAGAACTGTCTTTATTGATTAATTATTGTATGTCAGGTTGGCCGGAACACAAAAAACTGTTACCAGATGCTATTAAACCCTATTTTCCATTAAAAACAGATTTACATGTAATAAATGGCATGATTTTCAAGAATAATAGCGTTATCATACCACAAGCTTTGAGAAAACATATACTACAACAGATACATGAGGGTCATCAAGGCATTCACAGTTGCCAAAACATAGCCAAAGATCTAGTCTACTGGCCTAATATGTATACTGAAATAGAAAAATATGTAAATAATTATCACATCTGTCTCACTATGAGAAGAAGTAATACTAAAGAGCCACTTCAACCGCATGAGGTAAAATTAATTCCTTGGTATAAAGTTGGCGTAGACCTATTTGAATTAAATAAAGATAAATATGTCCTAGTCGTCGATTATTTTTCTAAATATGTTGAACTTGTACAATTGAAAGACAGCTCTAATAGTAAAATAGTAATCAGTCACTTGAAGTCTATATTCTCCAGACACGGAATACCTCAGATTTTGATTTCAGACAACGGCCCACCATTCAACTCGAAAGAATTTAAAGATTTCACCATAGATTGGCAAATAGAACATACAACCTCGAGTCCTTATCTTAGTCGTTCAAATGGTCTAGTAGAGAGAACTATAGGCACCGTAAAAAACATACTAAAGAAATGTTATGCAGACAATACTGATCCTTACTTAGCTTTGTTGCAGTACAGGAACACGCCAAAGGAAAACGATTGTTCACCTGCTCAATTACTTATGTCTAGAACACTCAGAACTAAACTACCAATCCTAGAAAAGAACTTAAAGCCTAAAATACCTAACTACAACTTATTGAAAGATAAAATAAAAACACAAAGTCACAAGTCACAGATTTATTATAACCAACACTCAAAACCTTTATCCGTATTAAAATCGGGTGATATCACATATTTTAAAAAACAACCACACAGTCCGTGGACTCCGGGCATTGTCATAAAAGTTGGTCCACAGCCTAGATCATATTTAATTTCTTCTCCTGAAGGAACTTTCCGTCGCAATCGTCAACATATCTTGAAGCCAAAGTATCCATTGTCACGGTCATCTTACAATAGCTCAAATGAAGAGTATTATCCCAGCTATTACTGCAGTCAGTCTCAGCCTCCTTCCCAGCCACCAAAGTCTCCTGCTCCAGCCAGTCCAGTCCGTGAACCTGAAACAATAACACAAACACATCACAGTCCTCATTTGTCTACAAACCACCCCGATGCAAGATATTCGTCATTCGGTCGTCCACTGATTAAACCCCGTCGATATTGTCAGTAACATAAGAAATTGTAATGTAAACAAATGTAATCTAATTTAAGTTCTTATTTTTTAGAATTTAAGTATAATTCTAATTCTATTTTGGAGATTATGGCTCCATCGGTTTGTCGATGATTCTGCCAATGTCAAAGTTGAGAGACACGCGTTTCCACTTGTTGATTGACCGGTTATTAAAATCTTTTTCCACGGATTTCAGTTGAGTATGCTAGAAAGAGGACAACACAAACATGTTATTACATATAGGGATGGACAAGCACATTTTTATAATTTAATATTGTTACATTTTATAAATTTATATAGAATATTTACAAATGGGGAATAGACTAGGGTGAGTAAAGAGGGAATATTAGAGGGACGAGGAATGTTACGGGGTAATAGATCATATAGGGAGGAGGATAGTAGGGGACAATTAAAAAACAAATGCTCTAGAGTTCCTTCTTCCAGCCCACATTCACATAATGAGTGATCTCTTACTCTGATTTTAGCTAAAAAAAACCGGTGAACAAACATGACCCAGCCGCAGGCGAATTATAACTGACGTTATCAGCTTATCAAAATTTTTCCGCTTAAAAAACCACGACTTCACCGGAATTTCAGGCTGGATACTACCATAAAATTTACCCTTAATATTTTTGGTTTTTTGCCACAGATCATTCCAGGATTTCATCAGACGAGGACGAGCTAGAGCTCGTAAGTCTCTAGAATAACATTTATTATGGGTTTCCAAACCAATTTCCACTGCCTGTTTCGCATGACAATCAACTGCTTCGTTACCAGTTATGCCAGTATGGCTAGGTATCCATGCTAGCGCTACTGCAATTCCAGAGCAATGACATTTATACAATAAGCTTTTAATTTTTAGAATTAAGGAAAAATTATCTTTAGACCGAAAGGGAGGTTTGACTATGTCCTGGAGGCAACTTAATGAATCCGATAGAATAAGGGATTTGTCTAATTTATGAGATTCAACATACAATAAGGCTTCTAGTATTGCTACGGCTTCGCCAGTAAAGATTGAGTATTGGGATGGGCATTTAAAACTTAAGGCAATCCTGTACTTCGGTATCCATACTGCCGCTCCAACACTGCAGTCATTCGACACCTTGGATGCATCAGTATAAATAGTGAGCCAGTCTTTCCATTTCTTATCTATAATATTGCTCAAAGCTTTGTTAGCTCCAATATCATCCTTTTGTATGCCTAAACTTAGATATACATTTGGTTCAAAGATGAGAGCATCAAATACAATATCGAAAATAGGGTTTTTGTCAAATTTATATAGGGAACATATATTTTTGTATCGGTTAAAGCTGTTGATTAGCCGAGGAGGTTCTTTGTGGGTCCAAAAGGGTGATGATGCAACCTGTTCAGAGAGGGGGTTTAGGATATTTAGAAGCGGGTGAGATGAATATTGGGCAATGCTAATGTAAAAGCGGTCAGCCAGGAATTGTCTCCGTAAGTGAAGTGGCGGTTCAAGGAATTTAAGTATAGGGTCTATAGTTAGTTTTAGTTATGTCAATGTCAAAGTCAAAAGACTCAAATGTCACCTGTCAAGTTACGTTCAGAAATTGTTTTGTAAAAATACTTACGTTCCGTTTCACACTAAATAAAATTGTAAACTTGTTTCATCTTTTTCCAAAAAGGGAGATGTTACGTGTATCCGAACGGTGCTGTCAGTAGTTTGTAGAAATAGATATATGTTGCTCTCTCTCTCTCTCTCTCGACATGTCATGGCGCCCGTGCAAAATTAAAGACCATCTCAACAAAGCAACCATTGTCGTTTTAATCCACATCCATCTAGAAAACGAGGATCGACGTCCTGCCCACCATCACATAACCTAGGGGTCTTACTTTGGTGCCATCATAAAATGATATAGTTAATTGACAAGGTAAAAGTTTAACTCGAACGAATTCTTTCTCATATACCTCTTTACTGATACATGACAGGGCAGACCCCGTATCAATTTCCATGTTCAACCTACTATTTCCTACAGAAAGTAATAAACTAACCGGTCTGTACTCCTTCAATGACATCTGCATGACCGGTTGGTCATCGTAGTCATCGGCCTCGATTCGGAGTGTACCACGACTAAACTAAACTAAATGTATTCCTGTCACTTTCTAAAATAAGATTAAGAAAAGAGACAGAAAACCAACAGCTGACTTTAGTGCTGTCAAAGTGACGTTAAACGCCCAAAAACGACTTAAATAAGATGGCGTACATTATGATGGCATCTTATTTTGCGCATTTAACGTCACTTTGACAGCACTAAAGTCAGCTGTTGGTTTTCTGTCTCTTTTCTTAATCTTATTTTAGAAAGTGACAGGAATACATTTAGTTTAGTTTAGTCGTGGTACACTCCGAATCGAGGCCACTGTCTGTCGTCTGTGGCGAGCCACTGTCCTGGTCGCCCACGTAGTGTTGGTGCGCCACGTGGTGCGGCCAGCGCGCCCCGGCGCCGCCACCTCCGGCACGCCAGCGAGCTCCGCCGCGGCCGCGTCCCCGGCGCGCGCCTGCCGGCCCTCCGCCGCGCGGCGCGCCTCGCCCTGCTCCGTATCCACTGCCCGAGCTGACCATCAGCTCCGGGCACATACGCTTTAAGTGACCACTCCTTGTACAGTGATCACATTCGTACATACGGAAACGGCACTCTTTCCATTGATGCCGTCGATCCCCACATGCGCTGCATGCTCCCCCAACATGCACTTTATGCAAATTTTCCTCCAAATGCTTCATATTATCTATGCTGAACCGTTGACTCGACGATCGTCTAGACCGTGACGTCATGTCCGGGTCACGTGACACTGTTTCGCCTACCGCGTGGCCGAAGCTACCGCACGCCCCGCCTTGTATGCTCATCGAATCCTTTTCCGCTGTTTCGATAGTCTTTGCCAATTTAACTGCTGTTTCTAAATCCATCTTCTCATCTGCCGCAAAAAGCCTTTGACGCATTCCCTCTTTGATCAGACCGCATACAAATTGATCCCTTATATTCTCGTTCAAGGTCGCTCCAAAATCACAATATCTTGCCATTTTCTTTAACACAGCTACGTATTCTGATATCGTTTGCCCTTCGTGCTGCCGCCGTTGCCGAAAATGGTAACGTTCTGCTAAAATAGATGTACTTTGTACTAAATGTGATTGCATCATCTTTTTGACGTCCTCAAACTTTAACTCTGAGGGCTTCTTTGGACTACTCAGATTCATCATCAGTTCATAGGCCGCATCACCAATCACCGAGATAAGCGTGGGAACTTTTAGATCCTCAGTCACTTTATTGACTAGGAAATACATTTCTAGTCGGTCACAATATGAACACCAGTTGCCGTTCACTACGTCAAACTCGCTTAACTTTCCACTAGCCATTTCGATCGTTTTTCTTTTGTTTGTTTTTAACTTGACCGATAGTCCGTCCACCACTTAATTACAACAATCATGAGCGAAATGCGTCGTAAATCCCATCCTCGTCGCCACTGTTAAATAAAACACCAGGCTTTCACTTAACGTGTATTGATGGACTGCGGTACATACAGAGCTCAAAACAACCCACACATCGTTATCTTGATCTACCTACATAACAGCCTCCAAGCAAGTTGGAACAAAACGCCTTGTGAAGTATTGGCTATGTGCACGACACTAGCGCCACACTAGCGCGGCGTACTGACAGAACTTTTTCGGGCAGCCGTGAATTATTTACACTATTATAGTACTGTAAAAGTCTGTGTTTGTTCGAGGATTCTGCCAAAACTACTGAACCGAATTTGATAAAACTTTTTATATTTAAAAGCTTATTATTAGTCTTAAAAGCTAGCTTATATTTTATTCCGGTACGATGACGGGAGCGGATGCGGACGAAGCCACGGACAAAATCTAATTTGTATCGGAATTCCCTTACAAACTTTTACCTCAGTTTTAACACCTTTAGGGGGTTAAAATGCGACAAGCCTTTTTTAAGTGAGCATCTAGATGCCAATAGAAACTTCCATGCCAAATTTTAAGTTTGTAGTCTTGACAGTTTTGGAGATTTCGTGTTAAGTTAGTGTGCTGATTTTCATAGATTCAAGCAAATCTGACACAGCTTCGCCGTCAGTAGTACAAATTTCTGCCACGGCGTGCGCTGCGATCGACTTGACAGTTTCCAACACCCACTTCGCACATAGCCAATAGCCCACTCCCTCTTACCCTTATGCGTACAATTAGGCATTTGCCCTGCAGTGGGATCCTATAGATAGGCTATAACTTACTTTGAAGTGTGTGCGCTTAACACTTTCGCTGCTAAGCTCTAAATCGTGATCCTCGCGCACTGCTAAAACTGACGCCCCTCGTAGGTCGTGCGCACGGTCGTAACGTAAAAAGACCAATGCTGCTCACCTTGTGGGTCGCCCGCACATGCGTAAGGTTTGGATGACTCACGCTGTAGGTCATGAGCACAGGCGAAATGCAATAGCACTTGACCCAGGGGGGTCAAGTGCTACGAGCCGGAGCCGTGCAGGACCTACGAGGGCGTAGGTCGTGCGCACAGTCGTAACGGTGGAACGATAAACTGGCTCGTCTTGTTGGTCACCCACGTATGCGTAAGGTTGTCGGTGACTCGCGCGGTAGGTCATGAGCACAGGCGAAATGCAATTGAACTGACTCGTGGGTTCTTAGCGACCCATTTTTCGCCGACCTATGACGTAGGTCGTCAGCAGTGAAAGTGTTAACACAGATGCACTCTCGTACAAAACCCGCTAAATCGGATGTGACTTTAGATGGTGTCTTATAAGTTTTAAGTTTAATCAATCCAGCTTTTCACGCCTGTTTATGTTGTTACAGCACCGGTTTCGTTCTCCATAAAGAAACTCAAAGAGCCAGATCCGATCTTGCCAAAGCCAGCCCTACCTTACGAATCGAGCTCCGATGATGAATCAGAAAACAAACAGACAGACAAACAAACCAACAATACAGATGAAAAAGAAGCACCAAAAATAATTCCACAAGTTTACCCTTTCGTGCTACCACCTCCCGCAATCGTTTACAAAATGGAGGCACCACAAAATAATGGTAACGAAATAAAAGTTCAAGAAATAAAACAAACTAATCTGGTACCAACACCGTTACCTACTACACCGGTACTAGAAGTAAAGCCTAAAGATGAGAAACCCGTTTTGGTACCAGAAAAACATGCACCTAAGATCGAAGAAGTAAGAATAACTCCTGAGAAAAAAATTGAAAAGAAAGAAAGGAAAGTTGAGAAGAGCAGAGAAAAAAAAAGCAGGGAAAGTAAAAGGGAGTCCAAATCGGAAAGTAGAGAACGGAAAGCTGAAAGAGAGAAGAAAAGGGAAAGAGAATTAGAGAGAGTAAGAGAGGAAAAGAGAAAGAAATACATTAAGGATGACTTGGAGAACGAAATAATATCTTTAGAAGATAATTCAGATGACTTGATCGATTTAACTGGAGACCAGTCAGATTCTAAAGGTCAGTTATTTATTTATTTGATCATTGTAGTGTTGAGTTTTTTTTTATTTATGTATACACGGCGACAGGTCAGGTTACCCTGTTTGGACTTTGAACTATTAGAAGTTGAACGCTGCGAATTTGTTTAAATTGGTTCACAATTGACGAAAATATCGGTGAACATACATAAAAAAAAATACATACAGCCGAACATAGAACCTCCTCCTTTTTTGAAGTCACATTTAACTTAGTTGGGATATGATATATTGGTTTTTAATTTATGATTAATGTTATTTTGAGATATTGCGTTCCTAACGTCGTCGGTAGGTAAAGAATTAATCAGTCGCGGGATCCGGTACGGGTACGCGCTAGTCCGCTCGCCGTAGCAGTTGGTCGCTCGGGTGATGGCAAATTTTTTTGCACGGTGTATCTTGAAATAGAGGCAATAGAGGTCTAATATCATTGACCTTTCTTTCTGGAGGACAGTGGTTTCTGACCTCTTATTGTTGTCAGTTTAAGTTTGTAAATTTAATTATTGCTAACTCCTCAGTGGAAGCGGACGGAACGGAGCGTGTGAAGCAACAGGAACGTCGGCGGCGCGCGGCGGAGTTCCTGAGGAAGGTCGGTGTTGACCCCGGCGCGGCGGCCCTGCCCACCTCCTCGCTGGCCAGCGCTATGGTATGACCACTTCCCAAGGAACACATAAGCCTGATAAAAGTATCATAAAATCGGTTAAGTGCGAGTCGGGCTACTCGCGCACTGAGGGTTCCATGCGACACCACCACAAAACATATTAACTTACAAAAACATTGTTTTTCTCCTGTAGTGCGATTTTTGAAACTCATTCTTTTAATTCAGCAGTTGAAAATGTCAATATTACTATGGAGATGTGCATCTTTCTACTGCTGATTTGACATTAAAAAATCATGCATCAGGAGTGCGATTTTTGAAAGTCAAATCAGCAGTAGAAAGATGCGTATCTTCATACATTTTCAACTGCTGAGTTCAACGTATTAGATTAAAAACTTGCACTCCAGGACCTTTAGCACGAGACCGACTCGCACTTGGTTAGTTTTTATTGTTTGTTGCTATACTGTAGAGTTTGCTCTATAATCACACCAAGTTTGACGCTTATCTGTATTACCGTTTTTACGACCGTTTTTAGACCGAGAAGAAAATACGTTGATAAAAACTACTTCATTGCATGAGACCCCTCTTAATTTATTGACTTTTTTCAGGTTGATACTTTAGAAAGTATCAGAAAGAAGAAGGCAGAGGAAGAAGAGAAGAGACGCAGACGTGAGAAAAGAAGACATCGTGATAGACATGGTAAGACTTATTCTTATACAGGGTGTAAAATTAAATGCGTTACATATTGAACAGACCATCCAGACAGTGATTCAGACCATCAAACTGAACAACCTTCACTATGGAGCCAACATCGAACTCGCGAAAAAAATATCAGTTTTCCATAGAAAATGTTCCATGAAAGTTGTCCAGCTTGATGGACTGAAGGTTAGATCAAAGTAAAATTAATGGATAGGCCCAAAGCGCTTTAAATTGAAGCACGCTAAACTAGGGCACTTGGTCTGTCATCTCGGTACATATTCGAAGTAAAACTGTCAATTGTTTTGCCTCATTTTTCTGGTTTGAAATGTTCGCGTAAGGCCTATCCATTAATTTTACTTTAATCTAAGGTCTGAAGCATCCCATAAAGTATGTAACGCATTTAAGTTTACACCCTGTATTAGCTCTTAGTTCGAGATTTAGAAACGTTTTTTGAAACTCATTCTTCAGCAGTTGAAAATGTCAATATTACTATGGAGACGTGCATCTTTCTACTGCTGATTTGACATTAAAAAATCATCATCATGCATTTCCGGTTACATATTATACAACTAATTTCGTTTACTATAACGCAAATTGATGTAACTAATTTTCTTTCGATATTGACTTATTGTAATTATTTGGAATCAGCGGAACGCTCTCCTGAAAAGTTTCAAAAATGTCGTTTAAACTTATTTGCTTTTCACTACATGTCAGCTATGTATTTTTTTTATTTATAGGTTACCAAGAAGATGGTGACAGGTCACACAGAAAGAGTAAACGCAGAAAGTATAAGTAAGTGATATTCATTATTGCTACGGTCCAAAATGCGCAAATATGCGCTATCGGTAGAGATAGCACGCACACAATCGGTTCATAATGCGCGAATTTGCGGATACGTTTGCTGTCTGACGTCATCAGTGACGTCATTAACTTGCGCTTACGCCGCACACGAAAAATAGGTAGTGCAACATATGCATGTCAAATTGACAGCTGGTTCAAATTGTACAAATTGTTTAGCAGTGTATTCTTACTCACAATTTGGACCGACCGGTAAAGCGTGTGCATAGCGTTTGCACTATTGGCATAATTTGAACCGTAGCATATGTTCCCACGTACGTACCAAGAAATTGACGGCGTGTCTAATGCAAAATCTATCTATCTATATCTATCTATCTATCTATCTAAACTATTATAAAACTGTAACAGAGGTAGAGGTGTGTCTGTACATTGAAGATATTAAAAAAAAAATATTACGATATAGTTTTTAGGCGCGACCGCTGTCGCAAGCTATCGCGACCAAACTGTCGCTCTGGTCCATCTAGACTATTATAAAACTGTAACAGCAGTGTGTCTGTACGTTGAAGATATTTACAAAAAAAGATTACGATATGGAGTGCGATTTTTTAATCTCATTCGCTGAGTTCAGCAGTTGAAAATGTCAAAATTACTATGGAAATACGCATCTTTGTACTAGTTTGTTTAGATGTCCATGATTCCAAATCACCAATTTTTGGATTTTTTGTCTGTCTGTTTGTTTGTTTGTTTGTTTGTGTGTTTGTTTGTTCGAGCATCACGCATAAACTACTGAACTGATTTTGATGAAACTTTTTTGTTTGGTAGCTTATGATCTGACTTAAAATCTGGTATATAATTTATGTAGACGTAGTCGCGGGTAAATGCTCGTATCTTATATCATTACCGCACTGTGCCGCACGTTTTAACAATACAGTACGCCATTATGGAAGTGTAGTAAGTCGGTCGATCAAATGAAGACTGGCGAGGGCCCAATCCAGGGGAGCGTGTAAATTCTCTATGGGCCCAATATTAGCAAACAGAATGAAATTGTTTGTATTAAGGGGCCATAGGTTCAGACGAATATTTTCGATGAGAAACGAAATTGCCCAACCCTCCGAAAAGTGCGTGCGCGTGCCGTATTTTCGATTAAAAAGAGTTAACAAAAGTACTTTTTATATATTTTTTTATGATTTCACTAGATAAACTAATGGTGAATATGTGAGTATAAATACAAAAAATCGGAAACCATTTTAAGTTTTTCTAACACGAGAAAAATGTTTAAAAATACAAGAAAATACGTCATCTTTGTGACGATTTTCTATTGAGTGAAGTAATTCCAATCGTGTATTCAATTGATGATTTCACTAGATAAACTATCCAAGAATACTGAGGTATGACTTTGGCTTCGGCAAAGAAAATAATACACTACGCGGTTTCGGTAAATTGTATAAATCTAGTCGAAACATGAAAACTTAAAAATGCCTCCAAGATGTTTTGTCCTACCGTAGTGCCTTAAACTAATATGTATGTCAATGGTGTCGATTCGAACTGTGCCACGACTTAACTAAATTTATTCCTGTCACTTTCTAAAATAAGATTAAGAAAAGAGACAGAAAACCAACAGCTGACTTTAGTGCTGTCAAAGTGACGTTACACGCCCAAAATAAGATGCCATCATATGCTACGGTTCAAAATGCGCAAATATGCGCTATCGGTAGAGATAGCATGCACACAATCGGTTCATAATGCGCGAATGTGCGGATACGTTTGCTGTCTGACGTCATCAGTGACGTCATTAACTTGCGCTTACGCCGCACACTAAAAATAGGTAGTGCAGCATATGCATGTCAAATTGACAGCTGGTTCAAATTATACAAACGGTTTAGCAGTGTATTCGTACTTACTAATTTGGACCGACCGGTACAGCGTGTGCATAGCGTTTGCACTATTGGCATAATTCGAACCGTAGCAATAATGTACGCCATCTTATTTAAGGCGTTTTTGGGCGTGTAACGTCACTTTGACAGCAGTAAAGTCAGCTGTTGGTTTTCTGTCTCTTTTCTTAATCTTATTTTAGAAAGTGACCGGAATACATTTAGTTCAGTTAAGTCGTGGCACAGTCCGATCGTAGCCAATGTATACCTAATAGCTAGACTTTTATACTTCAATCTTAATTTTGTATTGTAGTTTAGAAAGTGATTCTTATTCTTTGTTTCACAGATCATCAGATGAAAACGATGAATCTGATTGTGACAGGTAAGAGCGTGAATAAGTTTCATATTTTCTTATCTTTCAGCCTTTCTGATTGAACTTTTGGCGCGGTGTTTATAACATCTCCCAGTGCCCAAAAGTTATATTTATCAAAAAGCAAACGCTGCCGTTGCTTGCTGTTTCTGTTTCAATTTGCGATATAAATCTGTTACAAATTGTTATGGCTTCGTTATGTGTTATTTGTTATGCGCGTTATTCGGCCGTATACGACGAAGTGTGGATGACTCATTCGACTATATTTGCTATATTCGCACGCATCACGCATAAGCTCGAATAGCAAATACGCCTATCCGTCCCCTTGTCGGTTTTTGACCCACTTTAACGGACACGAATAACCGAATATGTGTGTCGACTGCCCACACTTCGTTCACTCATTCAGTCGTGTTCGCTCGCTTACGGCGGTCGTGTCAAAACAAATGTATTATCCGCCTAAATCGTCGAGGCACGACGATTTAGGCGGATAATAATAATGTCCTGTTCGCAAAACTTCCCTTCGAAAAACAACGTCCCTTTCTCGGAATGTCCCTTTCTCAAAACGTCACTTTCTCTATAATAAAATAAATTATTAAATTGCAGCCACAGTCAACACGTCTTTTTTGTTTGTCCAAAAGCCACGAACATCAACATATATTTGGCATGTTTGGCACGCCGGCACCAAGTGTCGATGGCATGTTTGTTGTTCGCTCACATAACAAATATTTGGGCGAATACAGCGTAGCCACATAACAAATAACACATAACGAAGTGTGGTTCCGCCATTACAACAATTAGCCATGCTTTTCCTATTTGTATCTCCCATGTGCAACGCAGGGGAATCCGATATATATCTTTCCTACTCCTCCTATCTTTCGTTGCGGGTTCCAAGATATCCCCAGTCACTCGCTGGACTTCATTGTCTAGTGTTGTGATTGGTCGCCGCTGTTGATCCTGGTTTACAGAAGTTATGTAGTTTGTGGGCCTGTGTGTTTCTCGTGGGTGTTTAAATACTGACATTATCCACACCAAATATTATCATCTTGTTTATAAGGTACAAAACTTTATAGCGCTGTTATAGGCGAGCGAGCGAGAGTTATAAATAACAACGCTACAAAACCCTACTGAAATGATGATGAACAGGTAAAGGAGTTTGTTTATCTGGGAAGTATGTTCAGTAAGGATGGGAAATGTGATGGGGATATAGAAAATAGAGAATGGCACCGCTGGTGGCACCATTTACTGGAACGCAAGTAAATGGTGCCACCAGCGCACCATGTAAATGTGCATGCGCATAAAATGTATCTGCCAAAGCACGCGTGTTGGTTCAGACTTTGATGTATGGGAGTGAAAGTTAGGTCTAGGTGTGGCTGCAGACGAATAAATGCAGTGGAAATGAGCAGAGTTCGAAGAGATAATTATCAATTCAATTCAATTATACTTTATTGCACACCAAAACAAAACATACATTTGAATAAAGACAAAGAATTACAAGTAGGTACAAATAAGGCGGTCTTATCGCTAAAAAGCTATAATTATTGATAATTATCACGATAATTATCATGATAATTATAAAATTGATGGGGAAAACAAAATTCTTGCGCACGCAATGTCACGCCATGTGTTTGCGATCACAATTCGTGAAAAAAAGAAGCTCACAAACACAAAATCTTCAAAATCTTTTCTCACTATTTTCTGTTGTTTTCTCAATAATTTGTTATTCATTGTGATACGAAACTATAATTTCGAAGACTAGGTGTGAAAGCTAGGTGGCTAGGTGTGTTAAAGCAAAACAGCAACTTTTAGTCAGAAATTTCTCTCAATACCTACTGAGAATCAGCGTGTATAATTATCCAATAATTATCTGATAATTATCACGATAATTATCATGATGTGGCTAGGTGTGTTAAAGCAAAAACAGCAACTTTTAGTCAGAAATTTCTCTCAAAACTAAGAATCAGCGTGTATAATTATCCAATAATTATCATGATGTGGCTAGGTGTGTTAAAGCAAAAACAGCAACTTTTAGTCAGAAATTTCTCTCAAAACTAAGAATCAGCGTGTATAATTATCCAATAATTATCTGGTAATTATCATGATGTGGCTAGGTGTGTTAAAGCAAAACAGCAACTTTTAGTCAGAAATTTCTCTCAATACCTACTGAGAATCAGCGTGTATAATTATCCAATAATTATCTGATAATTATCACGATAATTATCATGATGTGGCTAGGTGTGTTAAAGCAAAAGCAGCAACTTTTAGTCAGAAATTTCTCTCAAAACTAAGAATCAGCGTGTATAATTATCCAATAATTATGTGATAATTATCATGATGTGGCTAGGTGTGTTAAAGCAAAAACAGCAACTTTTAGTCAGAAATTTCTCTCAAAACTAAGAATCAGCGTGTATAATTATCCAATAATTATGTGATAATTATCATGATGTGGCTAGGTGTGTTAAAGCAAAAACAGCAACTTTTAGTCAGAAATTTCTCTCAAAACTAAGAATCAGCGTGTATAATTATCCAATAATTATCTAATAATTATCCAATAATTATCTAATAATTATCCGATAATTATCATGATGTGGTTAGGTGTGTTAAAGCAAAAACAGCAACTTTTAGTCAGACATTTTTTCTCAAAACTAAAAATCAGCGTGTATAATTATCCAATAATTATCCAATAATTATCATGATGTGGCTAGGTGTGTTAAAGCAAAAACAGCAACTTTTAGTCAGAAATTTCTCTCAAAACTAAGAATCAGCGTGTATAATTATCCAATAATTATCTGGTAATTATCATGATGTGGCTAGGTGTGTTAAAGCAAAACAGCAACTTTTAGTCAGAAATTTCTCTCAATACCTACTGAGAATCAGCGTGTATAATTATCCAATAATTATCTGATAATTATCACGATAATTATCATGATGTGGCTAGGTGTGTTAAAGCAAAAGCAGCAACTTTTAGTCAGAAATTTCTCTCAAAACTAAGAATCAGCGTGTATAATTATCCAATAATTATGTGATAATTATCATGATGTGGCTAGGTGTGTTAAAGCAAAAACAGCAACTTTTAGTCAGAAATTTCTCTCAAAACTAAGAATCAGCGTGTATAATTATCCAATAATTATGTGATAATTATCATGATGTGGCTAGGTGTGTTAAAGCAAAAACAGCAACTTTTAGTCAGAAATTTCTCTCAAAACTAAGAATCAGCGTGTATAATTATCCAATAATTATCTAATAATTATCCAATAATTATCTAATAATTATCCGATAATTATCATGATGTGGTTAGGTGTGTTAAAGCAAAAACAGCAACTTTTAGTCAGAAATTTCTCTCAAAACTAAGAATCAGCGTGTATAATTATCCAATAATTTTCTGATAATTATCCGATAATTATCATAATGTGGCTAGGTGTGTTAAAGCAAAAACAGCAACTTTTAGTCAGAAATTTCTCTCAAAACTAAGAATCAGCGTGTATAATTATCCAATAATTATCTAATAATTATCCAATAATTATCTAATAATTATCCGATAATTATCATGATGTGGTTAGGTGTGTTAAAGCAAAAACAGCAACTTTTAGTCAGAAATTTCTCTCAAAACTAAAAATCTGCGTGTATAATTATCCAATAATTATCTGATAATTATCATGATGTGGCTAGGTGTGTTAAAGCAAAAACAGCAACTTTTAGTCAGAAATTTCTCTCAAAACTAAGAATCAGCGTGTATAATTATCCAATAATTTTCTGATAATTATCCGATAATTATCATGATGTGGCTAGGTGTGTTAAAGCAAAAACAGCAACTTTTAGTCAGAAATTTCTCTCAAAACTAAGAATCAGCGTGTATAATTATCCAATAATTATCCAATAATTATCTAATAATTATCCGATAATTATCATGATGTGGTTAGGTGTGTTAAAGCAAAAACAGCAACTTTTAGTCAGAAATTTCTCTCAAAACTAAGAATCAGCGTGTATAATTATCCGATAATTATCTGATAATTATCCGATAATTATCATGATAATTACAAAGAAAATAATAATCTTGATAATTTCGAACCCTGGAAATGAGGGCTTAACGCAAGGTGTGTGGTGTGACTATTAGGGATAGAATGATGAATACTGTGATTAGGGAACGTTTGTGGTTTGTGTGAAGATAAGGGTGGATTGGTTGGGTTGAGACTTAGATCAAAGTAAAATGAATGGATAGGCCCAAAGCGCTTTAAGTTGAAGCACGCAAAACTAGGGCACTTCAATACAAATTAGGGTACTTGGTCTGTCATCTCAGTACATTTTCGAAGAAAAACTGTCAATTGTTTTGCCTCATTTTTCTGGTTTGAAATGTTCCCGTAAGGCCTGTCCATTCTTGTTTACTAATGTCATTGGGGTTCAGACACATGTGCCGTCGGTCGCCGTCGGCAAATGTGTCGTAACCCTCAAGTAACCCTTAAGTAGAGAAGGGAATGCTTCGATGGTTTGGACATATCGAAGGGATGAATGAAGAGGCAAACCTAGGATGACGTACCTAGACCAGATCAAGGACGTCATTAGAAAATGCCAGGTTAAAAGTAACCGAAATAGACGGCAATGTATGACAAGATGTATGAACCTAGAGGAAGCAAAGAGATTTATCCAGGTGTCTGCCTAACCCTCTGGGAAAAAGGCGTAAATTTATGTATGATCAAAACCCAATACCTCTCCTTGTAAAGAAGACGAAAAGTCTCAAACAGTGACAGCGTTTAAACGCATAGGAGAAACACCCTCCTATATTAAAATACGAGAGGGCATGAGTACTTGTAGCAGCGTGAGCGGGTAGACAAATGGCGACAGCTGTCTCCGAAACAAAAGCGCTTCTTTGCATTTCTAACCCCTCTTATAATCTATATAGTTCTGTGCAACCAAACAACCATCTCATACATCCCTAACCTTACAGTTCAAAAAAGAAAAAACGGAAGAAGGACAAGAAAACATCAAAAAGTAAAAAGAAAAGGAGGAGAGAGACTGCAGTGGAAGAAGAAATCGATCATCCCCTCCCTCCAAACATCGATTTAACTTCTACTTTAAAAGAGCTAAGGACATCTTCTCCTACTAAAGAATTGTGCATCCAAGAAGTAGAAGAAACTGTATTTAAAGAAGATTCTTCAGAGGATGAAGAAGTAAACAGAAGGATAAGTAAGAAGAAGAAAGAAGATAGGGAGTACAGTGAGGGGGAGTGGTCTGACGATAGCGAAGAAGACTCAGGGTCATCACCTAGTCGAAATGGCGATTAGGTTTTTAGAACTATAAAAAAAAGACAAGCCCTGCCTACACGTTCTTTGAGAGATGGGTATGAGCATGACTATAGCAATATACAGGGTGTTACAGAAGTAAAAATAAAAATTGAAAAATTTTATGGGGTGGTTTAGACCATCAAACTGAACAACTTTGACTACATCGAAATCGCGAAAAAAAAATCTTTTGTCCCATAGATTTAGCTCGAGTAGATCTGTAGTTTAGTATGGAACATCGCAAACGCATCGTATCATGGCGATTATGGCAAATCTCCTCATTTTGGGGGAGACCAATGTCCAGCAGTGGACGTCTATCGGCTGGTGTGATGATGATGATGATATTTCTTTTTCACGATTTCGATATTGGTCCCGTAGTGAAAGTTGTTCAGTTTGATGGTCTTAACCTTAAATGTTTATTTGTATTTTTGTAACACCCTGTATTATAACTAGCTTTTGCTCGTGACTTCGTCCGCGTGAATATCGGAAAACTCCAACACAAAGTTGCTCCCTTTTGGGGGTTGATTTTCAAAAAATTCTCTCTTATAGCCTGACCAGAAAAATAAAAAACCTCGCCATGTTGCGGAAATTCTTTGGAACTAATTTTTGTACTTGAAACATTGTCATTAAACGCTGTATCGTCGATTGTAGCGCCCCCACAGCAGGTTTTTTTTACTTTTCTGGTCGGTCTTTACACCCCTACATCCTCTGTTAAATACATATTCCAAATTTCAAGTTTCTATCTTCAGTGGTTTAGGCTTCGGCTATGCGTCGTTTGTCAGTCACGGACCTGTTTTATATATGTATAGATTTATCTAGAATCCACCGCGTACGAAGAACGGTAATGTATGGAAATGCTCAAAATCTTTTACCTTCTACATCAGAACTATCGCCTATTTATTACCGTATTTTGTAGTTCCGTGTTTGCTTCACTTTGTCAACAAGTTGTAATATACTACCTCTTCAATCAAGACAAATCAAAAACATTTAGATGTAGACAATATCTTGTGCTAGACACATAATTATATTGTTATTTCCAATATTTAATTCAAAAGACGTCTTAGACTAATTTCATATGTATGTTAGGACAATGAATTGTTTTTCCCCGTGACATGCGGTAATGTCAATGAAGAATGTTTGATTGATTGCATGCTTTATATTTGGAGACAACAATTTAATCTAAAATTTATAGAATAATCGAGAGATCGTGGTCTTATCCGAAATTGACAAGTGCGTAACATCCTTATCCGTCGGAAGTGCATGAAGAGATGTATACAAGTGGATGAGGCGAGAAAAGTATAGCCCAAAATACACATCGCTTGTTACTCTCACAAAAGCATGCCAGTTACTGGTAAGAACGAGCTACTGGCATGTGTATCGAGATTCTGCCCGTAGCTCGCCAGTACAAACATGCCAGGAGATTGCAGCTCATTTCATTTTTTCCTCCCACGGGGAAGTGGGGAGGGAGACTCGCTTGAAGCTTTCTGGCATAAACAAGCTTGTTCTAGAAACTGGTGTGCCACCGACAGGCATGTGTATCGTGTCTTCACGGAATGCCTGTAAATGGCAGGGACCGAAACCGGTATCGATAATACCGGTACTTTTTGGTTACGTTTATTTTTTTACAGGTATGTTTATAGGTAACCTTAATATCATTCTACTAACGGTCCGCGTACACAGAGATATGTTTAAATGCAAAATTGCTTCTTAGAATATTAGCCTAGTAAATGTAAACATTTTACCTTGCAAAAGGTCCGGTATCCACGATTTTTTATATGTTTTACGGGTATAGGTCCTTATTAAAAATCCAAGTTTTCGACCTTGAGGTGCTGCCGCGGGCTCTGCCATGTCCATAAAAGAACGAAAATTTCGAAGATTTTTCAGTTTTCATTATTTAAAATCTAAAGCTTAGGTTTTAGAGTCAAATTATGTTTTAGAGGAATTAAGAGCACTAAATGCGCTACAGTTTGGTTTTTGAATCATCTTTTTATACTGTATAGTTACAGAGATACAGCACTTCAAAATAAGGGCAGTTAGGGCTAATTCCTAACTGCCCTATGCCTGTGGGTGCAGAAAAGCTGGGCTCAAGAGGGTTTTTTTGTATGTAGGTAATCTCTGGAAGTACCAAACCGATTCGTAAAATTCTTTCACTGATAGAAAGATACACTATCCCTGATTACCATAGGCTACATTTTATTTTGTAAAAAAAAAAAATATGTTCGATATCGAAGTATTTGTTTACCAATTGACATTTGCTGAAAATTTACAAGTCTCGCATCTTATGGTTCAAAAAACATATTGTAGCGCATTGTTTATACTTCTTCTGAACACCTTCACAGTGAAACCTAAAGTAATAACATATTTAATTTTTAAAAAAAACGAAATTATAAGGAATTAGTCATACCTCTCCATACTTTGAGGTGTTGTATCTTGGGAACTATTCAGTGTATAAAGATGATTCAATTATCAAATTGTAGCGGATTTGGTCTTCTTTAAAGCTTAAGTAAACAAGTTTGCTCTAAAACCCAACGTTTAAGTTTTACTGAAAAAGTCTCAAAATTTTCGTTGTTTTATGGTCACACCAGAGCCCGCGGCAGGACCCCAAGGTCGAAAACTTGTATTTTTATTAAGGACCTCTACCTGTATAACATATCCAAAAATACCGGATACCCGACCTTTTGTAAGGTAGGGTATCATTTTCCAAACAGATTTACTGAACTATATAGTAGATATTCAATTTTTTAGTAAGTAACTCGTTAGTCGTTACTAAATACAAATTAAATCAATTATAATAACAAACTCAAACGTGAACATAAACTTAAACCATTCTATGCTTTTGGGTTCAATAAAATGTAAAGAATCATCTCCTTTATTATCTCGACCTGTCCAATGCTGTAGCAACACTGAAAATCGTGCGCGCGTCGCTCGTTGTGTGCTCCAAAATTTGCAGTCACCCGCTACAACAACGACGTTGTTCAATCAATTTTGTACTTTTGATTAGTAGAAATTAAAGTTCATTTTTCAGTGTCATTAAAAAACACGCGCGCTTTTTACCGCTCCGTCTACACTGACCCTTCCTTACCCGCACTCACTCGCTTTCTATTGAAGGTCATATTTAGGTTACCGGTATTAAAATCTGTTGTTACCTGGATAAAGGTAACATTTAAATAAAGGTAACCGAAAATTTTCGGTCTCTGGTAAATGGCATGCTGGTTTACCAGCACCTGGCATACCATTAAGAATTTAAGAGGCATGTGTATTCTGGGTTTATGTCAGAATCGTAGCGTCGGTCCGTAGTCTCTGGCTACCGCCGTGGGATAATCGCGTGATTATATGTATGTATGTAATAAAATTATACTATCGTATAGTGTCTTTTATCATTTCGTAATCTTACACATGTTTTATACTACAGAACGAGCATTTGTATTATTATATCCACGCGTTCTAGATTTTAACAACGAAAACCTTATTTATATTATTGTCTCTGTTATATATAATCTTAATTATGAGTTATCGATTGAGTGTAGAAATGTATTAGTAATATAGTAAATAATTGTAAATATGTAGAAGTGAATTGGTTCAAATAAATATATTTTTAGTAGTTGGGCGTTTTTTTTTTGCTAGTTATATGCACACCGAAAACATACAAAATAACAATATTATAAAGCAAACAAAAAGGGTACAAATGGCGGTCTTATCACTAACAGCGATCTGACATCTTCATAGCGAGAAAATGAGATAGTCATCTCAAATTTTTTTATTTTTTGGGGCAGTAGAGGATTTGCCTATAGAATATACATATAGTAGGCATAAAGTAGACAGCATGTAAGATCAATGTCAAGTGTTGTTTGAACCTATTTCTTATCTACTCTCCGCCAACAGTTTTTTTTATGGCACCCTGGCAAACGAACCACTGGTAACAGCCACAAGTGGCCAGCCTAGGGAGTATTATATTCTTTGGTGGCCAGCTAATTTTTTTAAAACTGTCAACTCATAGATAATGTACCACTCGCCTGCTGAGCTCTAACATGAAACTGTCATGATAGATAATGTCTATCTTTACCATGCAAACTTCCCTGTCTCCTGTGGTGTAAAGACAAAAAGTTACTGTGGTACTCATTAAGGTACTATACCTACCAGGTGGTACCTGGTTGTGGTATAAGAGGTAAGGGTGAAAGTTGACAGGTTATGTAGATCTACTCTAAAAACTGCTAGGTTGAGGACTAGCAAACCAATTATAATGTTAGTCGAGGTTTCACTTGCCGAGAGACTGCTGAGAGATTTGCTACCTACTCAGCGATAGCCTTTGTATCTTGCAAGCACTCGATGACGATAAAATGATGCAGGTGGCTGTCGCGCTCGCGAGTAGCCCGTGTACGGGCGCCCTTAGGTAGGGTTTATATCATAGTCTAAAAAAACAAGGTCTTCTATTCCAAGAGTGACACAAGCCTACGTCACAAAAAAATGGCCGCTAAACATGGTAAAAGGGTATGATGACGTAGACTTGTGTCAGTCACGTGGTCGGAAGAGAATACCAGGCGCAGTATATTATTGTACCATGGTTTATATTATACAGAAGAGACGCGTGGCGGTGGCGGGTAGTAAAAGTAACACCAATATAAACCTTATATTACGTAGCATAGCGTCGTTTTTTGACGTAAAGAAAAATCGCGCCCCCGCCACGCGTAATTCTCCAAACGACTCTATGCTACGTACTATAAGGTTTATATTGCCGCACCCCGCCCGCGAAATGTCCGCACCACGTCACTTCTGTTTAAACAGCCTTATTTTAATAGTTTATCGTCATCTAAATCCTATGTTTTGAACTTCTGATAAAGTGGTGTGACTTACTAATTGCATGAACGATATCTAGCATTTGACATGACCTCTGTCTTATTGCTTTTCTAGGTTTATTTAACTAGTTATTACCTATAGATCATCGCCTCAGCTCATGTCCACTTATTTTTTGTACACTTGCTTACGTTGTGACGAAATCTGATGACCATTTCGGGTCGAGTTTTTGATATTTTGCCTAATTTTTCATTCTTGTATAAAAATTATGATTGATGTAGTGTCTGTGCGAACGCGTAGTGGGGGCAGTTGCCTGCCAGCCTTTGTCGGGTGCGGACGTGCGCGCTCCGCATATACTACCTGCCTAGTGAGCAACAGTAAATGTGTACTTATTTAGCAAACCCTACATGTGGCGACGAGGATGGGATCTTATTTTACGTAAGTGCACACTGTATTTTATCTGGTTTTGAAATAAAAACAAAATACAACGTCGGAATTTTGAAATTAAAGCGACGTTGTAAAGTATTATTTCACGCAGCAGAGTAGCGTGTGTTCACGACTATGTTCCCCGAGGGGGTGGTCAGTGATATTCCGAAAACTACGAACAAAGCGAATATCTATTATCTAAAATAACGTTCTATTTTGATTTAAAAGGACAATAACGATAATTCATTATAATTTTATCCACGAGGGCTATCATGGTACTTTCATTTATTTACTATGCCTATTTCATTAGTTTTCATGTCAAAAAACATTGGATTCTTAGTTTGTGCGGTGGTTGACAATCTATAACAGTGATTATTTTTCTTTTCATGAACTATGACCATCAAACGCTGGAGGAAAAAGAGGAAAGGGGACACATCAGGACGATAGACGCTATGCTGGGGTCGAGCTCATAAGAATATACCACAAATCGAGCACCTGTTCGAACGATTGCTGCGACTCCAATCCTAAAGGTCATGTACAATACATTACCATACATGTTTTTATAATAGACTTACGCTCAAGCCATAATCCTACGGAGTAGGCAGACTACGACAATGACTACCTCATAATATGAAGTTATTCAGCTAGATTGAGGAGTATGTATATCTATGCAAGCCGCTTGATTAGGACCTCGACTTAACAGTCGACGCCGTCTGAGGATCTTACAAAATCCTTTCTTACGAAATCCCAGAATACATAAAATCGTAAGAGTGTCGTAATCGTGACTCTGTCTATGTAACCTACCTACACATAACTCGACGGAGTAGCGATAGGTGCCCTATGGCACTCGCGTACCGTTAAAGGTTAAGCTGAAGGTCAGATACAGTCGGTCGGTCCGTCTGTCAGTCGGTCGATCGGTCGGTCAGTCGGTCGGTCGGTCGGTCGGTTGGTCGGTCGGTTACAGTTGCCGTTAAGGTTAAGGTTGAACAGACAGATACATATTTACGAAGACTACTAATTGTCTGGTTACAATGATTAATACTATAAATTGTAGAAAACAGGCGTATAATAACATCTTGAATATTATAGTGTTATTTATTATAAATATTATGTAACGCTGCGTACTTATAGATACGAGTGAGTCAATCGGTGCAAAACAGTAGCCAATGCTCATAAAATTTAACACAAATACCTACCGGATTACATAAGGTTTCTGCATAGGTATGTCAGTTTAAAACTATTTTGATATTCAATCACAATCAATATTGTTTGTACCTAGTTATCCCTAAGGACTTGTGATAAGGGAGTGACTTGCAAAGTTGCAACTATTTAACAAGGGGGCAAAAAGGGATTTCTTGCAAATTTCCGTTACATCTATACCATACGTCTAACTTAGCGATTCAAGATGAATTCAATTCTAAATACACTGTTGAATATGCTATATCGTTTGCACCGATCGTTACTGACTTGACTACGTATCAGTATAATATACAGTATTTATACATACCTACCGAATATTAGGTTCCAAGCGCGAGTCACGCTAACTAAAAGGCGATAAGTATAAAGTGCGAAGTAGGTAAAACTAACTAGTAGTTAAAGGACCATGCAGTGATTAAACTGTTAGTAAAAACTAAAAGGTCAAGCAGATGCATCATACATGCGGGGATATGCAGGGCCATGCAAAGTCATGCAAAAATATGCAACTGCAATAGTAAAAGGACTATTCAATAACTAAGTTGTTAGTAAAAACGGGAAAGTCATGCAGTTACATACAATGCCATGCAAGGCCATGCAGAGCCATGCAAATATATGCAACTACAATAGTTAAAGGACTATTCAGTAACTAAGTTGTTAGTAAAAACAAAAAGGTCATGCAGTTACATACAAGGCCATGCAAGGCCATGCAAACCCATGCAAATGCAATGGTGACAGGATCATGCAGTTATTAAACTGTTAGCAAAAGCTAAAGGGTCATGCAATTATAAAATGATATTGGTTAGAGAACCATGCAACTATCAGGTCATTAGCGAAAGCTAAAGTATCATGCAACTATTAAATGATAATAATTATGTGTTATAGAACCATGCAACTATCAAGTTGTTAGCGAAAGCTAAAGGGTCATGCAAATATACATTGATATGGGTTACAGAACCATGCAACTATCAAGTTGTTAGCGAAAGCTAAATATCATGCAACTATAAAATGATATGGGTTAAAGAACCATGCAACTATCAAGTTGTTAGCGAAAGCTAAAGTATCATGCAACTATAAAATGATATCATCATCTTATCATCATCGTGTTATAAAACCATGCAACTATCAAGTTGTTAGCAAAAGCTAAAGTATCATGCAACTATAAAATGATATGGGTTACAGAACCAAGCAACTATCAAATTGTTAGCGAAAGCTAGTGTCATACAACTATAAAATCATATGGGTTATAACCTATAGAATCATGCAACTATCAAGTTGTTAGCAAAAGCTAAAGGGTTATGAAAATAAAATAGTTACTGCACTCATATTATATAATTGTACATGAACTATAACAGCAGTTAAATTAAAAGTCCTTAATTGCAGTGGCTGGCGGCTACGCTGAATATTTTAAGTGCCTAAGTGTATGTGCTTATCACAGACTTACTCTCTTGTCCTTACTTCCTTAATATTATAAATCGTAAATTGATACGATCCTGAAGCAGTAACTCTGACCAGTAGTTATCTGAATGAAATGAATAAAAAAAAAGAATGGAAAGGATAGGAAAGGAATGAGATGAGATGAGAGGAGATCAAATAGAATCAAATAAATTCGAGTGAAATTAAATGAAATCAAATCAATTCGAGTTAAATCAAATAAAATGTTAAAATCTTTTCATTGAAAGAATAATGGTCAATTTATAGTCCAAAAGTAATTTTGGGTCGTCATATTGCGTGCATATATTAATGTGACATTAAAACATTATTCGAGCATCCGGTGCACATCCGAGATATTGACGAAGCCTGAGGGGATTGCTTAGTCTCCTTTTACGACATTAATATTATGTTTGGTGCTATTCTAAGCCGGACATTATACGACCATTCATACCTACTTAAAAGTGTCATCATGATACACGAAATGCAAAGGACCAAATAAAAATAAAAAAACTATGTTTATAGTATCGAAACTAATACAGGCCATGAAAATTAGTCAAAACTGGACAATTAACAAGCAGAGACTTTCGGGTTCAAATAATCCTAAATGAGCCATAGGCAAAAAACTCACTGTAAAACTAAAACTATGGGCTATTAAATGTCTAGAATAAATATATATTGGACATAAATATAAAATAAATAAATAAGAAATGATAAAGATATATGGAATGTTGGCAAATACTAGAGCTATATTTTATGCTGTCAAATGGAACATATGTACCAATTTAAGTACCGTGACCCAATAGTCACAGTCTTTATGTACTAAAATGCAATGATAAACAGCGAAAACATAGACTAAACACTTAATTCTAAATTTGCAACGAAATTGAACACACAAGACATACAATTATATGCAATAGTCCTGTACCTATACTAGGTTTCTTTTGAACACCTTTTGTTTATTATTCCATAAAGTTCATTGCAGAAACTGGAAACATGAGGCAAGCATTATAGCTATCTAGCCAATAATAATATACTACTCGAAATCTGTCCACAGGTACAAGGAGCGTATCACACTGAAATTGATTTTGACGCTAAGTGCCATGGACAACGATATTTTACGAAGACATAATCAAAGTTTGTTTGAGTAACAAATTATTTTCGAATGGCCACTCTTTTCAATTTAAGAGCACCACCAATATTGTCCAAAAGAAAATGTTGATATTTTAGCCAGAGAATAAATCAAGGTATAAGTGATACTTAATGAAAATGTTTTGTGATCAAATCCAATTACCTATTGAAGTAAAAATTGAATAAGGCATATGCCTAATTAGAAATTAGGAGTAGTCTTGCTAATACTTTTGTAGTTCAACAGTACACCTTTTCTAGTAACAATGTGCAATCTCACGTTGGTTTAATAAAACCAGCTTAGATAAAATTTATATTTTTAAATTGTTCTACGTACGGTTAAACTTAGTTGGATTTTATATAAGTACCTAACAAAAGTAAACTTAAATCCAAACTTAACAAACGTGACAAAAGTATATAAACTGTACTATCCTACCACAAAGTTTTAAAATTACTTGGAATGGAAGTTGATCGCGATTTGTCAATCTTATCTTGCTGTTTGCTTAACCAACCCTCACTCCTGAAATAACGATCACAGTTCAGAAAAATAAACTAAGGTTTATTAATTTAATGTAATTAGGTTACAAAATTAATATTGTGTCATATAAAGTGGGACTAGACTTTAAATGCTCGTAGGGTTCGCGCGAAGAAGAGGGCCTTTAATTCTGCCGCCAAGTCCTGCAAACGGGTGATCCGGAGGGCTCGATTCGACCATGTCAGCCGCATTGGAGCCAAACTGGCATCCTACCCTTCTGGTAGTAAACAGTTCTGGTCCCTTTCAAAATCGGTCGAATCCAACTTCTGCCGTCCCACTTTGCCTCCCATGCAGAAGCCTGATGGGTCGCTGGCTCACTCCGCAACTGAGAAAGCTAATTTATTTGCTTCTCTGTTTGCGAGCAATTCACGTCTGGACGCTGGTGCCAAACAGCCGCCAACCATCCCTCGTTGTGATTCTTCGATGCCGGAGGTCACAATACATACAAAAGAGGTCCGCAGAGCATTGCGTAGTCTGGATGTGAATAAGGCCAGTGGTCCTGATGGTATACCTGCAAGTGTGTTGAGATATTGTGCGCCTGAGTTGTCTCCTGTTCTAACACGCCTGTATCGCCTCTCTCTCAGAACAAGAACGGTGCCTAAATCCTGGAAGCTTGCGAATGTGCAACCGGTACCCAAGAAGGGCAGTCGTGCCGACCCCTGCAACTACCGCCCTATCGCCATTACTTCCATTCTCTGTAAAGTCATGGAAAGAGTACTTAACAGTAAGTTGCTGTCATACCTAGAAGACAATGATCTACTCAGTGATCGCCAATATGGCTTCCGCCGGGGGCGATCGACTGGGGATCTTCTTGTGTATGTGACGCACTGCTGGGGCGAGGCCATCGAGAAGCACGGTGAAGCACTGGCTGTATCACTTGACATCTCGAAGGCCTTTGACAGGGTATGGCACGCTAGTTTGCTGAGCAAGCTTCCCGCTTATGGCATCCCCGCTGATCTTTGCAGCTGGATATCTGATTTCTTGAGAGAACGGTCGATTAGAGTTGTCATTGACAGCTGCTCTTCTGATCTTATGGCAATTGATGCTGGAGTTCCTCAAGGGTCTGTTCTCTCCGCGACACTTTTCCTGCTGCACATCAATGACCTCCTTGTGTCAGGTATTGTTGGGTATGCAGATGACAGTACTGTCATGGAGAGATATGTATCTGGCGCAGGGGCCAGCGGGGATAAAATACGCTCGCAGAGGGAGGCCATGGTTGAGCGGACAAACTTGACTTTAAGTGTTGTCTCCCAGTGGGGTGACAATAATTTAGTCAACTTCAACGCCACCAAAACACAGGCTTGTCTGTTCACCGCAAAAAGGAGTCCGTTTAATCTGACTCCTACTTTCCGGGGTACATCTGTCCCTGTTTCCGACAGTCTTGGGCTTCTGGGTATAAGCTTGACCACAAAACTCAACTTCGGCGCTGACATCGAGTCTAAGGCTCAAACTGCGGCCAAAAAGCTGGGCATCTTAAACAAGGTGAAGCGGTACTTCACTCCTGGACAGCTCTTAGTATTGTATAAAGCTCAGGTCCGATCATGTATGGAGTACTGCTGCCACCTGTGGGATGGCTCAGCCAAGTATCAACTTGCCGCACTCGACTCGGTTGAACGCAGAGCCAGGAGGCTCATTGGCGATAGTAAGCTGGTGGAGGCCAAGCTTCATAGCCTAGCCCACCGCCGCAGAGTGGCCTGCTTGTCGGTCTTCTACAGATTGTACTTCGGTGAGTGTGCCCTAGAGCTGCATGAGCTCATCCCACCTTCCCCTTTCTACAATCGGACTTCCAGACGCACCGCGGGATATCACCCCTTCTTGGTTGACATCCCACATATCCGCACCAAGCGCCTTTCTGAATCTTTTATAATGCGCACAGCCAAGGAGTGGAATGCCTTACCTGCGTCAGTATTTCCGAGTACTTACAACCCGAATTCCTTTAAAGTACGAGTGAATAGGCATCTTCTGGGTAAGCTCGCTACATCTACGACCCCATCTTCGTCCTGAGGACTGGATTGAGGTCAAGAGCAAACCCATAGTTAATAAAAAAAAAAAAAAAAAAAAAAAAAAATTTTACGCAATAAAACTAAATGTTGTAATAATACAAATTGTAGTTAAAATCTTGAAATATTATAAAAAGGAAAGGGATAGTCTAGACTCTAGAGTAGTAAGCTAAAGTTGAATGTAAATGCCTACTGGGCTCAGTATTGGCACAGAGTACTATGGGTACTGGAAAGCTTCTATTAACTATTAATGAAATGAAATTAAGCAGTAAGAAACGTAACCTTTAATAATCAAAGATTATCAATCATAACACATTATATTGTTATGTTATAGCGATGTGCATAGTGGAGTTTCTTGCGCCGTTTCTTCTCCCAAGCGAAGCACCTTCCGAAGCGGTGGTAGATTCATATAGAAATATATAAAATATTAAGAAAATATAAAATAAATGCAAGCTGTAGTACTACTGAGTTTATAATAATAATTATATTCATATGTACCTGTATTGCTTATAGTTTTGATATTAAGTGTACTGTTACAAAATACATCTTAAATTAAATTAAAATAAAGAAGGGATGTAGTGTCTGTGCGAACGCGTAGTGGGGGCAGTTGCCTGCCAGCCTTTGTCGGGTGCGGACGTGCGCGCTCCGCATATACTACCTGCCTAGTGAGCAACAGTAAATGTGTACTTATTTAGCAAACCCTACAATTATGAATCAAGCAATTGACAAAAAATTATGTTGGCCTTCCGGCCTTCATTTGAGGTATTTTTTTGAATCGGCCATGATGATGAGTGTAAACTTTTCTGTTACTTATAGGCAAAATGTGTGTTGCTTTTAAGGGCCATTTACATTTCTAACTAACATTCTTCTTCTTATCGTGTGGGCAGAGCCCTGTTGTCAGAGTTTTTTTCAGACCGCCTTACGGCCTCTGACGTGGTTTTTATGTAACGACTAATACCACCAGAGATAGTAGCCGGGACCAACGTGCCATCCGAATCACGGAATCATTTTTCTTTTGGGACAATCAGGTGATTCAGCCTGCAATGTCCTAACCAACTGGGGAAAAACGCACAAAGTGACATATCACTAGGTGTCCCACGACCTCCGGGTCGAAAGCCAATGCTCTAAACCATTAGACCACGGAGGCAGTTAACTAACATCTAAACTGCCTTTTAAATTTAACATGTTAGAAAAACATTTTACCTTCGGATCTAGATACAGTTATTTGGAACACAAAATTCTCATAAGATCGCCTTCCGCGTACAGTTGCGAAAATGTCAACATAATCTGTATCTAAACAATATACAATGGAATCGTTCCAACTCCAGCACTCGTTGATATTGTAATTTCAACCCTAATGTCTAGAGAACTAGTCGTTTGTATCTTAAATGACTTCGGTAGGTAATCTAAATCGCTTGTCAATCACTTAATCCCTTTTTAAAGAGATGTCAAATATTTACAATGTTTATTTTTTCAATATCACTTGAAATATAGAGTGTTCCAATAATACTACAGGACCAGTTAGTAATATTCAGGTAATCTATTTTATTATTGGACCAACACTGAGATTTAAAAAAACTGTTTTTTTTTTCAAGATATATGGAGCGTTCCAATAATACTACAGTACCAGCTAGTAATGTTCGGGTTGTCTATTTTATTTTAGGACCAACTCTGAGATCCCAAGAAACCAGTGCAGGCAACCTTATTTTAAGGTCCTGGCGGTGGACACTTCTCAACTGACTGTGATGGAATGGCATATGACACTCTGTAGTGAGATGATGGTTACTGTACCTACAAACAGACTACCAACTCTTAATTTTTAATGTATTCTTCAATCATTGTGTGTTTCTAAGTGTAGACTAAGTACATTTTTACCATATACAGGGTCCTTCGTAATATACTGACGGTTTTTTAAGACGATGATTAGACCACCAAACTGAACAATTTTCTGTATGGGAGCAGCATTGAATTAGCGAAAAAAATATCAGCTGTCCCATACATTTAACTCGAGTCGGTTTGCAGTTTTGTATGGAACAGCAGATTTTTTTTCGCGATTTCGATTTTGATCTCATAGAGAAATTTGATCAGTTTGATGGTCTGATCATTCCCTTAAAAAACCGTCAGCATATTATTTTAGTAATTGTTTTATTTTTAAATGTTATATTGATTAGTTGTCTGAAAGAACCTGCAGTGTTTTTGATACACTCTGTAGATTAACATTCTTATCACGACAAACTGATATTCGCAGAAACATAGGCAGGTAGATACCTAGGTAGAGTAACCTATTACCTTATTCCATTGTAAAATGGGTTATATTAGAATGATTTTAGTTCTAGCCTAGTGCTAGAATAACATATACATACCTACACTACAGGTTGTCATGTAAATTTTACTGGGAAACACCCTTTTATAAATTATGGTTGTTATGAATTTATGATGTAGTTTTCAGATGTTTTTAAGAAATTACTTGGTTTGTCATCGGTCCACGCTACGTCTGCTAGTTCGTGGTCTCCTTTCTGGATCTTTCTTCTAGAATGCTTTGAATTCTTGAATTTAGAATTCCTTGCAACATACATCATACTTACCTACATATGGTAAACTCAAGACTTTAATTCATTGGGAGGCAGTCAGAAACCTTGCTACAACTACCAACCATATTTTGAAGCGTGCAGTTGTTTGTAGTAAGCTACGAATAAGAATGTATAAATAAAAAAATAAATAAATATCTTGGACATTGTCACACCAATTATCTTGTCACATTTAAAGTACCAGAATCTAGCCTGGACTTGTATTATGATGACTAGACAACGATATAGAATACATATATAGATCTATACAAACATCCATGACTCGGGTACAAATATTCATATTCATCACACAAATATTTGTCCCTTACGGGATGCGAACCCGCGACCCAGGGCACAGCAGGCAGGTTCACTGCCGACTGAGCTACCGGGCCGGCAAAAAAGGCCGGTATAGAAATGGTAGTAAGGCTAACTTTAAGCATATTGAAGTGATAGGTGCGATGACTAGGGTTTCGCCCACAAAAACACTGCATAAGAAGAAACTATACCTTAGTCGCCTCCCTACGCCCACTGGAAGAAATGGTGTGGTTCATTCTAACCCGGAACCGCGCTGCTTAATAGCAACATGAAAAATTAAATATTGTTGTCGTCAAAGATAAGCACGTGCTCCATGAATGCTGTTTTCAAATGTCAATAATAAGAAACAAATAGGTATATTTTTATCAAGAACATTGTTTATAATTTTTATTACGTATTAGATAATATAATGTTTGGTATTATGACGGGCTCTGCCGCAGTATTATGATATTTTGAATAACTTTTAAGTTTTTGTAAGAATGTGATAAGAATGTAGATAGAAATATAATTTTTATATAATAAGAAGATAAGTATTATTATTATTTATGTACGTAAAAATGACGTAAAATTTAAGAATATTAGCAAAGTTTTTTTTTGACAAAAAAAAATCTTTGAATATTTGGTATGTTATGTTTTCTGACCTGATCCGTATCCAGGACCTTGGGGATAATATTAGGAAGTAATAAATAAGTCGTGGTGGGAAGCGGATACCTACTATTTACCATGTTTCTGCGACTCTGCTAAATAGTTTCATACACGTGGCAAACTTATTTTTACCTACTCTGTTTATACAAGGTCCTTCTTATTATGCAGACGGTTTTTTAAGAGGGTGATTAGACCATCAAATTGAACCACTTTCTATTGGAACAGTAAATATGGAACAGAAGAGCGATTTCAACGCTGGTCTCATGGAGAAAGCTGTTCAGTTTGATGGTCTGAGCATCCCCTTAAAAAACTGTCAGCATATAAAAAGCAAGCCAATGCCAATGAGTTTTCTAACTTAAGAGAGCTATCGAAGTCCAGTAAAGTCCCCTCATCACATAAAAAAAGATTTCTCAATAAAGAAAACCTAAATTAAAAAAGTGCTCAACAGATAAACTACAAAAGCCTTCAAGCTATTTTCATAGAATACTTTTATAGGTTTTTTTAAAGGTCTAAACATACAAATTACCGAAGTATTTTTTCATAGAAATTGTAAAAAATAGTTTTTGGGACCTCCGAGTCTGGTATCTGTTTACTAGTTTTAGATATATTGTTTTTATTAAGACTGTTTGTGTCCAAAATTGAAAAATAAAATAAAATAAATAAATAAATAAATTTTGAAAAAAGAAAAAAACAGCCGATTTTGTTTTTATTCGAAATTGTCTAAAAGTGCAATGTTTAGAACCTATAAAAGTATTGTATAACAATGGCTTGAAGGTTTTTGTAGTTTATCCGTTGAGAACTTTTTTAATTTAGGCTTTCTTTATTGAGAAATATTTTTTAATGTGATGAGGGCGCCACTGGACTCCGATAGCCCTCTTAAGCATAGCCATAGAATAGGTAGTAGCTACATAGTGCTACATACCGACTGCTCTCCCTGTGGCCTGTGCCCTGTAAAAGGACGTGTATAGGCTGATGATGATGATGATGATATTAAAAAGGACCCTAAGCTGTCTTAATGGGCCTGTGCCCATTTGTATGAAGTGACCAAGATAATTAAACAACGCCGCTGAAAACAGGTAAGAATGATTTTTCTAAGGAACCCTAATATAACAATAGTATAAAGAATCTCGAGTGCCGCTGTGGGGGCGGCAGAGGTGTGGCTATATCTATGATAGGTTAAGCCCCAGAAAGGACCGCTTGACAGATATTAAGTGTCAAACGCTGATATATATTTGCCGAGATGATTATTTCCTAGGCATTGAGTCGGTTCCTAGTGTTAAAGTTGGACTGTTTATATTTACAAGATGGCACAAGTTGTAAGTATTATTTTTTTATTTTTATATAATCTAGAATTGACTGAAACGAAATAAATAAACTTTTGATTTGTTTGATAATATGGCTTTAATTTGAGAATTTAATTTCTTTTCATATTTTCATACTTCTTCCAGTAAAATTATTGTACAATTTTAAATTATTGTAGGTAAAATTTTGTTAAGTAAGATGTAGCTTACTAGTTACTTAATAATTTTTAAAATCTTATTTTGTCTACGCTTTGCTCAATATTTTAAAAAATTGATATTATTTGATTCTTATAAAGAAAACAAACATAATTATAAATCTTTCTATCTTTGGCACAATGGTACATCATAATTACTATGTAATGTAAAGCACGCTCCTAGTGAACCTGTTTGCATCGTGGGTTCGACTCCCATTGGGGGCAAATTTATGTGTTATGGTTAGGAATTGGCATTTACATAAACCATACTATACATAGATAGCCTTCAAAGTAAACCTTGCTACAACAGCGGGTTTAAAAATAACGTTTGTAGTAGTTGCTGGGCTTCTGAGCACCCCGAAAGGTATTATGGTCGTGAATTTATGTGTGTATGAGTGATCACGATCAGGAATATTTGCAACTTAATGAGATGCAGTTTTGCAAAATAAGGAGTTGGCAGAGTTTCATTTGCTAACCCGATCTCAATTTACATAAACTCCCGACCATATTCCCTTTCGAGGTGTTCAGAAACCCCCTTGCAACTACCAAACATCTGACTAACCACACCAATCGTTGCAGAAAGCTCCATCTATGATAGACCCCTCGCAACTCCTGCGTCCGGAGCCAACATTCAACGACAAGCCGATCGACGCGTTCCGCGACTACACCATCGACGACAGCGACCCCATCAAGGAGCGCGTGCGCAGGACTTACTATGAGATGCACACTAACATGACCGTCGACCTTGTTAAAGGTTAGTTTTAAGCACTTTCTACACCCTCAGATTTGAACTACATTTCCATAGCAACCTTACTGCAGAGGCAGCCAAACCACAGATTAGTACCTACGAAATAGACATAAATTCGAAAATGATAAATTCCCAGCTTTAATTAAGTATCTACTGCTACTCTTTCCCGCTGCCAGATGATACGAAATATACGAAAATAATAACGCTGAGTTAAGAGTGGTTAAGACTGAGCTTATTACCTTGCACAGCGCGAAAGTTTAGGTGCTTAATGCTTATGCTTTCATTACCTACGCTATAACTGAATCCATCCAGCCTAAACAATAGATATTACTCTTATTATATTCCGTGACTATATCAAGGAACGTAGAACTGATGAATATATTCGGAAGGTATATGGATCAGAAGATGTGGGATAAGAATCAAAGACAATTTTAATCAGTTGACTAGGATCATAACTAGGATGCATATAAGTGAGTAACCGCGCCACTATAACGGTTAGATTTCATTTAGGTGCTTTACCTAATTGGGCCGGGTATTTTACATATGTAGGTAGGTAGGACGGGAAGAACAAATCAACAAGACAGCATTAACATGATTCCTGGCTTAAAACAGACCACCCCATCTCTTCCCATATGTAATACGAGGGACTAAGGGATAAAGAATCCTTCACGGTGTTTTTGTGAGCAAAATACTAAACCACTCCGAAAAGAAAATAGGTCGAGAGTATGTACAATCGTACCAAAATCACTTTACCCACCTAACATTTCACAGAGAAGCGTGCAAATTGGCTTAAGTTCAACCACTTTAAGGCCACAATCAAGGACGCGCTGATCAAGCTGAACGACCTGGTCGACGAGTCGGACCCGGACACCGACATGCCGAACATCGTGCACGCCTTCCAGACCGCCGAGAGGATCCGTGAGGACCACCCTGACGACGACTGGTTCCATCTTACCGGCCTCATTCATGATCTTGGAAAGGTATGCTAGTGCTACTAACACCTCTAGACGTGTGCTGAAGGAATGGGCCGTGAACCAAAGCCGTAAGCTCTGGTCGGATACACCAGGACTGAGGCACGCAAAAGAACTTGTGACCGGCTTCTCAAACAGACTTACCTCAGATGCCATCAATTCAAACCGCAACAACTTAAGGCTCTTAGTGCGAGCCTTAACACGACACTGCAAGTTAAACAAGCATCTACTCAGAATGGGGCTTGTAGATTCACCCACCTGCAGATTCTGCTGTGAAGCAGAGGAAACGCCCATACACCTCCTCTGCGAATGCGAAGTGCTCATTCACAGCAGGAGTCGCCATCTAGGTGAATACGTAATAACACCTACTGACATTAGGGACCTACCCTCCAAAAGCATAACACGGTTCATAAAGTCCGTGGGCCTAGGAAATGACCTTTAAGGTCTAGGGTGACAGCTACAATAGATCTATTCATGTCGCAGTAGCTATTGGTCATTGACCAAGCCCTTACAACCGAAATAATAAATACTGTGCTACTCGGAAACGCCATGGCTTCCAAGAGTGTTCAAATCAGCAGTAGAAAGTATCAAAATTACTATGGAGATTATCTCACGATTGGAAAATAGCGCTTCTGGCTCCATCTTCGGCCCTTGGGTTTTACCTTAAGTCCTAAATATAAATGATTAGCTATTGGTTCTTTTAGCAACTTTACTGCTCAGTTCAGTTCAGCTAACATAACTATCAACCTAAAATGATGCATTGTAATAAAAGAACCCTTAGTCTGAGATAATATCGACTTTAACATAACATAACATAAATATTCTTTATTTGCACACCAAAAACATACAGCAAAAAGAACGTAAGGGTACAAATGGCGTTCTTATCACTAAAAGTGATTTTAATAGTTTCGACAGATCGGGGGCAACTGTTTAGAATCAATAAAACAAAAACAGGTGTGCGATTTTTTTAATCTCATACGTTGAACTCAGCAGTTGAAAATGTATAGAGATACGCATCTTTCTACTGCTGATTTGACTTTCAAAAACCTAGAGTATGATTTTTTTATGTCAAATCAGCAGTAAAAAGATGCGTATCTCCACAGTAATTTTGACATTTTCAACTGCTGAACTCAGCGAATGAGATTCAAAAATCGCACTCCTGAGCCTTAGTTTGTTTCCAAATGAAAAACAACATTTATCCCATGTTGACACTGCAAGTGGCCTTAACATTCAAGTAAATCTGCGCATCACGCGCTATATTATTTACGATAAACCCAATTGGTCATTCCGATAACCTTATTTAACACGCTATGAACTTGGGACGCGATTATTTTATTATATAAACATAAACGCCATGATTAAAATTTTCCAAGCATTATCATGGGTTGTGATTTCCTATCAGTTATTTTCAAACGACTCTTTGTATGGGTAGACTAGGTACTCGTAGCATCAGATTGATATGTTTTGTCAGTAGGGTGGAGTAGGTATGCTTACTTCTACACTGAGTATTTAGGCAAAATAAGATCATGCATGCATGCATGATAGCTTATGACTATATTCTCCGAGGGGGTGGGTAGTCAGAGATATTATGAAAACTCAGATCATCCATCTATATTAAGATGATAGAGTCTAAATTGACTACGTTACTACTTTACATGAGTGACTGTAGTCCAAAATCCAAATTAAACTACTGGGCCTACAAACATGAGGAAAGAGCATTTCAAATGTATTACCTATCTAGCATATCCACTTGAAAGAAATAAATTTTATATGATACCTTTTTGTTTACAATTTGTTCAGGTGATGGCATTTTACGGAGAGCCTCAGTGGTGTGTGGTGGGGGACACGTTTGTGGTGGGCTGCAAGTGGGCCGAGTCCATCGTGTACGGACCAGAGAGCTTCAAGGACAACCCAGATACTTACAACCCCAAGTACAAGTGAGTACCTTACCTATGCTTTATTGTTCTGCGGGGACCCACGGTGGGTGTAATGAGATGTGTTCGTGATTATTCATATGGGCTGCAGCGAGTGCGGCATTGGATTGTAAGCTGACCCTAGCTTAATAAATAGATACGCTAGTGTGAAATTTTTTAGGATATAGGTACTCGTAATTACACTGTATTGTATCTACTATATAGGATGTAAACTAATGCGTTCCATATTTTAGGGGTGTTCTAGACTATCAAACTGAACAAATTTCAATATGGGACATTGAAATGCCGAAAATATCAGCTATTCTATTCATTTGGGTCGAGCAGCCATTGACGTTTTGTATGGAAAAGCTTTTTTAAGGAGCCATATTTAACCACGTATTAATATGCTTCCAATGCGTCCTAAACTATTAAACTTGAGACGTAGAATCTAAGAATTAAAAAGTTTTTAAAAATGTATATACAGGGTGTAACAAAACACCCTAGTAATACTTAAAGAGGTGCTTTCAGACCATCAAACTGAACAACTTTCACAATGGAGCCAACATCGAGAAAAAATAAAAAAAATCTGCTGTCCCATACATTTTAGTCGAATCGGTACTGCAGTTTTGTATGGAACACCATATTTTTTTTATTTTTTCCCGATGTTGGCTCCATAGTGGAAGTTGTTCAGTTTGATGGTCTGAAGCACCCCCTTAAGTATTACTAGGAGTTATTGTTACATCCTGTACATTAGAGTAACTAAAGTAATTTCATGGAAATGTTTTATCAAACAGCAGTGGGTACGATAGTGGCTGAGGTTAATGATTAATAATTCACCAACCACCTACAAGAGTTGATTGTTACTTCCAGCACAAAATACGGCATGTACGAGCCTCACTGCGGGCTGGACAAGCTGCTGATCTCGTGGTCCCACGACGAGTACCTCTACCAGTTCCTCAAGCACAACAAGGCCAAGATCCCGGAGAAGGGACAGCTGATGATCAGGTGACACTTGACACTTAGGCCGAGGTTCAGAGACATCTTTTGAGCGTGAGCTTAGGGTAGGGTAAAAAAGAATGGATTTTGACTTACGCGAACTCGAAACTTAGAAAACTTCTCTGAATATCAGCCTTTATGAGCGTTTTTCCAGGGGATCGCTATTGATGGCGCAACGGTTTTTTAACAAAAGACAATGCGGGTTTTGTATGGAAGGTTGGCGCCTTATTTTTCGCCGTTGTTTTTGCAAACTTGAATATTTTATATCAGAATAAAGTAACAAACAAAACTTATGAACACGTATATCCCTAAACTCAGTCCGGACGGAGATATAAAGGCTTGGAGTTGAAAATATTACTATTACGTGCACTGCAAGCCTTTATATCTCAGTTCGGACTGAGTTCCGAGATATTTGTAATAACAAGTGTTGTTTTTGACTTTATTCTGAACTATAATATTCAAGTTTGATTGATGGCCGCGCTAAAAAAATAAAAAAGGTGCCATTTTTAGGCATAGGCTTTTCAAACGCCAGATTGTGCCTTAAATAAGAATTAATTTAGAAACTTGATTTTGTATTTTATTGTTTCACTTACATTTGAAACACTGAATGAAGGTACCTACATCACTGTTTTAGGACTAATCGAATAATTATGTCTGAATCGCGCTATAAAATTAATCATGTGGCCGTGCTGGGGCACAGATTATTTTATATTTTATTTAATAGTTACTACCGTGGGGCTAGGACCCAAACCACTCAAGAACTCGCTACAGTGAGCGATTGGTATTAGTGTATTAAGAGGGGGTGGAACCTATTTTGTCTGTTTTCGAACCGATTTTAGATAACTAAATTATTAAATTTAATTATAGTTCACATAACAGTGTAGATACGTTCTTTCTGCAGTGAATCTAACCGTTGAACATTCAACGGTTACATTCACTGCAGAAAGGCTGCTGCACACCTTTCTATTAAATTTTCTCGATAGAAGAGAGGAGCAAAGTAAGTTCGATTTCAGATCTATAACCAGTTTTACAAGAATCATACTACACCATTTCTTCTGAATATACCATCATTTGAAAGGTAATTAATTATAGCAGTGATTCTACCCAAAGGATTTTACCCCAAACACCCAAGAGAACAGATATTGATGAAACATGCGTTTTTTTACGATCTTGCTTTCAATTGAAGCGGGATGGCTAATTGCAAAAGTTTGCTTGTTAGAAAGAGAGGCTTGCTCTAGTCCCACCCAGCCTTAAATAATATAATATACCAACAAATGCAAGGTCGCAATTAATCCAGCTAATCCTATTCCTAGCTAGGTACCACACTTGGCTTTGTGGAAGGTATTCCCTTTTCTAACAGAGGCACAAATACAGCTAAGCACAGTCAATTTAACGTTTATTTACATAACAGATACCACTCATTCTACCCGTGGCACGCGGGCGGCGACTACCATCACCTCACCAACGAGAAGGATGAAGAGGTCCAGAAGTGGGTGCTGGAGTTCAAGTAAGCGTCATTACTTTCATACACATGTACACGGTAGGATGTGAGACGGGAGGCCCTCACATATTTTAGTTAGGTATAACTTGTTGCTGACTGCTCCTAGAAAAATCAATTAACTATTATACTTAGCTACCTACAGAATTAGGCGAAAAAAAAAAACACCAGATATAAACTCAAGATCACTAAGGAGATTTCATAAAATAAAATTTTCTTTTCTGTAAAATCTTTTTGCATAAATATTACTGACTTTTAAATAAAATTTAATAGAAACTCTTTGAATTCGTCAGTAAATGGCTGGAATTGGAGGAAAAAAATCGATTGCATGCCAGTAGATTAAAAAAATATTTTGATTTATTTTTCTATTTATAAAGGCATTTTGCCAAATTTTTTCCGACGGAATACAGCCAGTAATAGGACGATGTTTGTAATAGCATCTCTTCGGTAAAATCGTAGAAAGGGAACGACTTGAAAAGTTATTAAAATAATAATAGTCGCGAAAACGAGACAGGCTTATACGCTAATCGCATTGAGTGAGCAAGAGAAAATGTATGCTGTTTGTCCCTTTCTTATGCTATATTTTTTGTGACTTAAGTTGAAATTGCTTACAAAATCTTGCAACTTAGTCAGGCATCCATGAAGATAAACTGATATCTTAATAGGTAATATTCAATCTGCGGTATAAAACATTTTTTATTAACCGACTTCAAAAAAGGAGGTTTCTCAATTCGACCGTATATTTCTTTTTTATCAAAATATTGTTTTTAAAATTCTGGTTTCTTTAACAGCAAATACGACTTGTACACGAAGAGTGAAAAGTTGCCCGACATCGAAGCTTTGTGGCCCTATTACGAAGGCCTCATCGACAAGTACATCCCTGGCGTCTGCGAGTGGTGATTCAAACGACCCGACCTTATGACGTTGAACAGAAGGTGCATAATTGTCTACTTAGTTAGAAACGCTAGATTTTGGCCAAAAATTAGAATGTATAATATATATTTAGTAGTTTTGATTGTATATTATTATTTATAAGATAGTTATTTTATTTGTTGTAGGTATAGTATGATAAATATTGTATATTTAGTAGAACAGAATCTGGACGTAGAGATATTTTATATTATTTGTATTTATATTTTATGATTTATAGTATGTATTCTGATTGTACATCGCTTTTTTATGTATATTATGTTAAATATTACTTGATTTTAGAATATAAGAAACATATTTAGCTAAGAAACAACCGGTCTTTTTCTTTTCCATGTTTTAGCATTTTGCCAAAAATATTTTTGGTAGGTACCTATTAGAAGTCTTAAAAATAAATAATATCCATTTAAAATTATCAGTTGAATTTAAAATCAAACTAAAAAATACCTATAAAGTGGTGAATGAATGAATGAATGGATGAATTCATGAGTAGGTACAATCACCTCTTAAAGTAATAAAAACGTTTTACCGTAACACCCTGTATATCCGATGTCGTATTAGTGATTAAATTAAGTAATTCACAATACACTTATGTCACTTATTATTATTACACTTTTAATTATGACGATAATAGTATTATCACGTATTATGTTCAGAAAACATAAACAATTGGTAACTATATCGTTCATTTATTTGACACTCATAAAATTACTTATAGGTTATCGCTGAAAAGTGTTTATACATAATTATATTAAAGTACCTACTACATAATAGTTACGACTTATAAACAAGACTATAAAGCTTTCTTTCCCGCGTGTTTATAAAAATATACTGTTTAAAATTCAACATGATAACTAAAAATTCAAGTTCATTGTGCGACTACAGGGTGTAACAAAACACCCTAGTAATACTTAAGCGGGCGCTTCAGACTATCAATCTGAACAACTTTCACTATGGAGCCAACATCGAGAAAAAAATAAAAAAAATCCGCTCTTTCATACAAAACTGCAGTACCGTCTCGACTCAAATTTTTTTAATTTTTTCTCGACATTGGCTCCATTGTGAAAGTTGTTCAGATTGATGGTCTGAAGCACCCCCTTAAGTATTACTAGGGTGTTTTGTTACACCCTGTATAAACGGACTATAACGAAGATTGATAAGTTATATGTCAAGATTGACAGTCGAAGCTACAAAAGCATCAAAAAAATAATCTGTGAACTCTTCACTGATAAACCGTGTCTGTATATACGCACACAGAGATAAATTGTATGGCGCCTCTCGCACACCAACCCATCTTTCTTTCTTATCGTGTGGGCAGAGCCCTGGTGTCAGAGTTTTTTCAGACCGCTTTACGGCCTCTGACGTGGTTTTTATGTATCGACTACTACCACCAGAGATAATAGCCGGGACCAACGGCTTAACGTGCCATCCGAAGCACGGAATCATTTTTCTTTTCAGGCAATCAGGTGATTCAGCCTGCAATGTCCTAACCAACTGGGGAAAAACGCACAAAGTGACATATCACTAGGTGTCCCCCGTGGGAATCGAACCCACGACCTCCGTGTCGAGAGCCAAAGCTCCGTTAGACCACGGAGGCAGTCTTACCAACCCATGAAAGTTGGCCACTTTTGTTTTATACGGTAGAAGCGTGAGGCTCCATCTAGTCATATACTTTATCTAAGGAAGAAATAATAATACCTACAGTCGGAAAAATACGGTGACTTAACTTTAGATGTTTATTGGAATAAATTAAATAAATAAAAGCATAAAAGCTTGTAATTGGCCTATATCAGACAATAATTGTAGGAACCTATTTGTTTTACAGCTAAGGGACCCCGAAGTAAAATAAAATAAATAATAAATAACCATGTCAGATTTCCCAATATTATAAAAAATACCTAGCACCAACTCTTCGGTGAAGAAAAATATATACATCAAGATGAGTTAGTATGGGGACCTCCAAAACAATAAGATTCTATAAGATAGAAAAATACGTTCGAAGGAACCATGTCGTCGATTTAATATTTGTCTCATACAATAGATGCTTTATTATAAGACTAAAATAGAACATAGGGAGGATGTAACTCTTTAGCTAAACCGCACGTTGTGTGCTATTTATATACTTACTCCTACACTTGTCTTGTCTGCGTTATATCTACACTAATATTATAAAGAGGAAAGATTTGTACCTATTTTTGTATGTTTGTAATGAATAGGCTCAAAAAGTACTGGGCCGATTTAAAAAATTCTTTCACCATTAGAAAGCTGCATTCACCCTGAGTAACATAGGCTATATTTATTGCTAGAAAAGATTAGACGTCCACCCGTGCGAAGCCGGGACGGGCCGCTAGTTAACGATACAGAGATCGAAAATGTTTGTCTGATTGTGATGGCACTTAGCAAAAAATTTGGATAGGTACCATTTTGACATACTGTCTAAAGATGATCTAAAGTCACAATTTTGGTTTTATCGAAGTACCTATTCTCGTTTCTAGGGTTAATTCCTATGGGCTCTGTCCACCTTTTGATTGCTTGCCGCACAGACATTATTTTGTAAACCGATAAATAAAAATATTTAGGTATAAATGGAAAATATTTAGGTATTCATACCGGTGCAGAAAGATACCCACTTAAATGTATCCTGCGGATCTAACTGCTATTGTTAATACTTATTAATCACGCTTATTAGTCGATATCAAGTCGATATGGTCGAAATTGGCTTTGAGAAAATAATCATTCATATTATATTTTTTTAATACAAGCAGTAGGTAGATCTACGATCAGACATAGTAAGGATATCAGAATTTACGAATGAATGAAGTAACAGGTAACATTGCCGAACGAACTAGTCTAAGACGAATTGCACCAATTGAAGTAAGTATATGATAACACTGACCTTGCATTCTATAGGCCCAAGCCACACGATGCGGTGCGGAGTTTCTTCACATACAAAAACCTATCGCTACGGTGTTCCGTAGCGTGGCCGATTCCGAAAGAGAGCCCTCTTGACGCAATTCTTAAATCGCAGCATGGGTCCTCCGACTGGCCTCTGTGCAACCTGGAGTACCCACTCATTCGTCACCCTGCCCTGCCAGCGTAATACCCAAGATACTCCGAAGGCAGTGCACGTGGAAGGAAGGTGTATAACCGTCCCTCCTGTTTTGCATTTGACGTCCAGGTCTCGCTTAAATATTCACCCCGACTAGCGGGACTGAAAGGAGCAAAAGAAAAAATCCAGTTCCAAACATTTCGGTCGAGTTTTATTGGACGTTTTCTATGGAACAGCTGATATTTTTTGTTCGATTTAAATGTTGGTCCCACAGTGAAAGTTGTTCAGTTTGGTGGTCTGAATAACCCCCCTCCCTATAGTATACAACGCATTTAATTTAAAACACTGCACATTCTGTGGTTTCCTGCGAGGCCCCCTTGTGTGCGAGGCCGTGGGCGTAGGTCCACACATCCAACGCCTAACTACGTGGCTTGCCCCTAGTTTTAACAGATCCTCTATGTACAGATCCTACTCGCATCAAACAAAGACGTATATTTTCGCCAAATTTTTTAAATTCGTAATTGTATTACGCAGAAGCGATAACATTTGGCCTAACGACCCTGTTATCTATAAATTAACTGAAGGCATTTAAGATGATGCGCTAATTGGTAGCAGATAGTTGTTGTCGCGTTTTCGGAGGGTACACATTTATTTAGCAAACATGAAGCCGAAACCGGTAAGTTTAAAAAATGTTAATTAAATAAATTTGAATTATTCAACTGCATTTGAAATGTTTTAACTACTTCATCATCATCATCATCATATCAGCCGATAGACGTCCACTGCTGGACATAAGCCTCCCCCAAAATGGGGGGATTTGCCATAATCGCCACGCTTGGCAGGCGGGTTGGCGATCGCAGTTGGATTGAATGTGTGTACTCAGAGGATGCTGCTGCCCATACTCCGGTAGATCCCTTAGTCGCCTTTTACGACACCCACGGGAGGAAATGGGGTGGTGCTATTCTTAGCCGGCACCACACGGAGCTACTTACGTATCGTCAAACATGTAGTTAAGACCGTGTTCTCTAAATTACGAAATTCACAAATTTTGGTTTCCTTCGATTGATACAAATGTAAACAAAATACTAGGCTCATCCAACTTTACGCTAGATGTCTCATCATCATCATCAGCCTAAAAATTTCCTCTGGTCCTGTCGAGGGTAGGTCACTGCAGGGCACAGGCCTACCCTCAGGGAGAGTGTATGGGCGTTACTCCACCTTGCTTGCCCAATGCGGATTGGTGGACTACACATACGTATCAGAATTTCTTATTCAGCGTACACAGGTTTCCTCATTTTCCTTCGCCGTTTGAGAGCAGTCGGTATTACGTACATAAGTTAGAAAACTCTAACATTACACTGCTACCCAGGACTCCCCGATCAAAATGTTGGACCCCTCGCTGCTCCTGCGCCCGGAGCCGGTGTACGATGACAAGCCGATCGACGCGTTCCGCGACTACACCGTCGACGACAGCGACCCCATCAAGGAGCGCGTGCGCAGGACTTACTACGACATGCACACTAACATGACCGTCGACTTTGTACAAGGTTCGTTAGAACGTGGAGCACATTTTGTATTAATCAAACATCATCATGTCAACCGAAAGACGTCCACTGCTGGACATTAGGCCTCTCCCAAGGATCGCCATAACGACCGGTCCAACGCTGCCCCCATCCAATGGATCTCCGCCGGCATCACCAGGTCGTCAGTCCTTGTTCGGGGGCATTGCTTACCCACGCTGCGCTGCGCCGGTACAGGGTTGCCACTGAGAACTCTTTTGTCCCATCTGCCATCGGTTCTACGAGTAATGCACATTCTGTGCATGCATGCACATGGCTCTTGAGTTTGGTAATTCTTCGGGCATCTGTAGTAGTCAATACATATAAGTAGATAAACTTTACTAAAACAGCATGCAGCTGTAGCATGATTATTAAGGGTTTGATGATGGAATGACATGCTATAGGTTGATTCTAACCAAAATAGCCCAAAGACAAGATTAAGTACATGTACGTATGTATACACATATTGACACTACACTTGAAGGCGTGCTTGACGAAGTGGGTATGGAAGAAATAGTTCAATTATCAAAATATTTGCAATCGGTTAAAATTCCCAACAATCGGTACGGTACCTAGATAGTATAAGTTATTTCCCTCAATTCTATACTATAGGTAAATTGCTGTCAAGCTGGATGCTTTGATAGTCTACTGCTAGCAAAATTGGAGCACATTTATTGAGCACATATTATTCCGCATTCTTGAAAAAATATGACACAATGAAACTGAAATACAAAGAATCTATCTATCAACAGGTAAAATAGACAAATGGTTGAAATTCAACCACTTCAAGTCGACGGTGAAGGACGCGCTGATCAAGCTGAACGACCTGGTCGACGAGTCGGACCCCGACACCGACCTGCCGAACATCGTGCACGCCTTCCAGACCGCCGAGAGGATCCGCGAGGACCACCCTGACGACGACTGGTTCCACCTGATTGGGCTCATTCATGACCTTGGAAAGGTAAGGTGGTTTTGGGTAGCTAGACTGTGTTACGGATAGTGTTACGGAGATTTTTTTTAAATCCTTTTAACCAAACTCCAACTTATATCTACAATAAGGCAACTGCCCTGCCCCCATATAGTCTGAGATCCGACCGTAAAATAATGCACCTATTTCATAGGCGAACGAAATGTGATTCTAGTGTATGTTTACACAGGGGTTAATTTAACGCCGCCAGAAAAATCTTGCCGCAAGTACCTTTTCCATTATGATTTTTGGTATAACTTTTTCCACCTGTCTGTCAGGCAAGTAAATGAGGTGCCTTCGTAAGGAGACTGATCTAAAGAACTGGGAAAACTAGGGTTGCCACCTCTAAGTCTGCCGCAACTCTAGGGTTGCCAGGTTGAAAAATGACTTCTTCACTAAAAATCATCATCATCAAGGCTTATAATACATCCCACTGCAGAGCACAGCCCTACCCTCAGAGAGGGTGTACCTAACTAAAAATAACAGTACCATACTAACAATGATTGTTAGAGCCTCTAGGATCCCAGGCAGGCCAAAGTAGGCCAGGCAGGGCAAAGGCCTCCTCTCATGAATAAGAGTGAAAGGATATAAGCTATTCTCCACTATAAAAGCCCAGAGCATTGGCTCTCGATATGGAGGTCGTGGGTTCGATTCCCACGGGGGACACCTCGTGATATGTCACTTTGTGCGTTTTTCCCCAGTTGGTTAGGACATTGCAGGCTGAATCACCTGATTGTCTGAAAAGAAAAATGATTCCGTGCTTCGGATGGCACGTTAAGCCGTTGGTCCCGGCTACTATCTCTAGTGGTAAGTAGTAGTCGTTACATAAAAACCACGTCAGAGGCTGAAAGGTGGTCTGAAAAAACTCTGACACCAGGGCTCTGCCCACACTATAAGAAGAAGATGATTTTTAGTTAAGCTATGATGAACTCAAAATAATGCTGTCATATTTGATTAGGTGATGGCATTCTACGGGGAGCCACAGTGGTGTGTTGTGGGAGACACGTTCGCGGTAGGCACCAAATGGGGCAAGTCCATCGTGTACGGAGACGACAGCTTCAAGAACAACCCCGACACTTACAACCCTAAGTACAAGTTAGTAGAGTCTACATTTGTTTGCTTTATAGTAGTTATTATACAGCATTATTTTGCAGCTGGATAGCAAATCCTAGGGTTACGAGTTCGAAAGAACCGATTCTACAAATGACTAGGTCATCGATTCGTAAAATGTACCTATGCATAGTACCTATAGTCAAATCCAGACTAAATGCTGCATCACGATTGGGACTAGAAAATCTGTGAAAATGTCAAAGATATTTACACACAAAAATTTATTTATCTTTTTAGCTGATTCTACAAAGAATTTCATTTCGACCTCCATTATTAGGAGATCTTTTTTTTGGTTTTCTTAAAATGGATATAAGCAACAACATCAAAGCCTTCTCGGTTATCAACTCCATTATCATAGCTTGAGACTCTAAAATAACCCAAATAAATTATTTGCAGCACTGAAAACGGTATGTACAAGCCGAAGTGTGGTCTGGAGAACCTGATGATGTCGTGGGGACACGACGAGTACCTCTACCAGGTGCTGGTCCACAACAAGGCAAAGTTCCCTAAGGAAGGACTTTACATGATCAGGTTTGTCATTGTTCTTTTTTAAATTTAAATCACAACTTCCACTATTAATTGTTCGAATATATGTATCTCACAATATTTCCTGCCCTAGGCGCAACTCTATGAGTCCATAACTAATATACTATTGTGTGTAGGTACCACTCATTCTACCCGTGGCACGCGGGCGGCGACTACAAGCACCTGTTGGTGGACGGAGACGAGGAGATCAAGAAACACGTCCTTGAGTTCAAGTTAGTACCCTCATTATCTCTGTCAACAAATGTCGTTTTATTTTAATAAGCATCAACACCAAGTGGGACCAGGCCCAGTGACCCATGCTGTATTTTCAAGCAGCGCCGTAAATAGGGCGGTGCGAGCGGTGCCCAAGCACAGGGCGCAGACCCTGGAGGGGCGCAGAATTGACCAGGATGGTCCAAAGTTTTGGTTCATGCATGGTATGGTAGACATACCTATGCAATATTTTATTCGCGCATACGGGTGTAGACGCCAGATTGAGTCTTGTTTTGTGAAATTTCGAGCTCTCTTCGCTCGCCACTCAAAGGCTGGAGTCTTTGAGTGGTTTTTGAGCATGTATAGGCTAAATGAAACTCATACCACCCACCACCGTCTCAGTTCTGCGACCCTACGTCTGAGGTTAAGAGTATTTTTCGAGGGCGCAGTTTTAGACGCTCGCACCGGGCGCATAAAAGGCTATTTACGGCACTGTTTTCAAGCCCCTCAAGCCACTAATTTCTTGTGTAATAGGGCAGACAACTAGTCAATTAGCAACTCATAATCGAACGCTTTGTATAAAATATTGTACCTAAGAATAACACGTGACGTCATCAACATTTAATTTTTATAGTTCCCTGCATTGATATATTATGGTTCCGTTATTAAAAATAGTGTTAAAGCTAAAGAATAACTGAAATACAGGGTGTTAGGGTAAACAGTTGAATTACTTTAAGAGGCTGAATAAATTTCCCTAAGAAACCAATAGGAAATTCATAAATTTCGTTTCTTAGGGAAAATTGTTCAGTATCATGGGTAGGTACAATCACCCCTACTATCTAGTAATGCAACTGTTTACCCTAACACCTGTATTTTATGCAGCCCACTACCCCATTAGGTAACACTGCCATTTAACGGCAAAAAAGTTTAGCATTATTAATTATGAAATGCTATGTTTAGTGCATTATACTGTCTTTCGATAATGAATTAAATAAACCGATATACAACGTGTTATTATGAAAGCCCAACTAAAATGGCGTCCAAAACTAAAATTATTATCAGTCCAATAAATGCTACTGCTGTGCTCTTTCTCAAAGTAAAATATACAATGAATATATTTTTTTTCCAGCAAATACGACTTATACACGAAGAGTGCTGGTATCCCCGACATCGAAGCCCTATGGCCTTACTACGAGGGTCTCATCGAGAAATATATCCCCGGTGTCCTAGAGTGGTAAACTTGCTACTAATTAACACCTGACTTGACTAGAATAAAACACCACCATATTGCGGCAAAAATAAGAACAGATTTCAAAACATCGATGAATTGACTGAAAATTTTTGTCAAGAAATTCCCCTATTTAAAAACGACCAATGGAAATCGCGCAAATCTAGAATAGGAGTGGTTGAAACGAACTATAAAATAATATAGCTATACGAATGAATGACCACTCTAATAAACGCTTTAAGAGATTTTAACCGATCCTATATCGCTATCCTATCGTTTATTTGTGTGGGTTATAGGTTTTTTTGTCAAGTCATAATCAAATATGAATCTCAGACCGACAAATCTAATTTATAAAAATGTTTTAACTAATTGTATATAGATAATCTATTTTGTTACGTTTTATTCCAATAAAGGAGCTTATAATAATGGCATATTTTTTGACTTATTATAATAACCAACGTTCTTCACATGGTGTGCAAAACCGATTGTAGTTTTGGCGGACGAAAGCCATATTACCTACCCCGAACTTATATGAACCTTACTACAACTAGATTAGATGAGATTCATTTATTTCATATTATAACATGTCACATTCATACATAAATATTTTACATAAAATGTCCATTCATAACATGATCGTCAAATTGAATAATAAAAAAAAATAAAAATAGTAATGTCAAAATAAAAAATAATGATAATAAAACAATATAACATTGAAGTTAAAGTTAAAGTTAAATGCATATGTATGCAATTGCATACATGAAATATAATCGGATGACGGATAGTTGTAGCAAAGTTCATATCCAGGTGTGTCCCTTTTATGGTGGATAACTTAAAACAAGTATTTGTCTAGAATCTTCGCGGCTCCTACTCTAGAATGAGCGTCATGCTTCTACCCTAAGAGCAATAAAGGATATCCTTGCTCTTAGCTTGTACAGTCACCAGCAGATATATCGTAGCAAACAAGGTGAACATATATTTCTAAGTGGTTCAAATTGTACTTCTGGTCCGGCGGGAATTTTCAATAATTTTTTTACTCATAATCAATCAAAAATATAGGAACGCCTAGAACATCAAATATATCGACGCAGTAAGGGTCATAAACATCTGAACAGTTTCGGAAAAAAACCTTACTCCGTTGTTTTACATTTTAATTTTAAATAACATTGTAAAGAAATTATTGAAAATTCGCTGTTCAGATATTTATGACAAAATAAATGTTTAGATATAATTGGTAACATTTACTGTAAAGAATTTAATGAAAATTAGCACTGCTCAGAAATATTTGGACACCTTGTATGCTACGATATATCTGATGGCGACTGTACAGTCACCAGCAGATATATCGTACCAAACAAGCTGGTCAAATATTTCTAAGCAGTTCTAATTTTCAATAATTTCTTTACTCATAGTCAATCAAAAATATAGGAACGCCGAGAACATCAAATATATCGACGCAGTCATGGTGGCCATAAACATCTGAACAGTTTCGGATAAAAAACCTTACTCCGTTGTTTTACATGTTAATTTTAAATAAAATTGTAAGGAAATTATTGAAAATTCGCTGTTCACATATTTATGACAAAATACACGGCTAAAGATGACATAATGGAATTGAATAATAAATATAGGTACCTATAATAAGGTTAATAAATGACAAATTTTAATATACGATATTGTAGACTAAGTTATAAATGTAAATGTATTTTGTTTTTTATTAAAATTAAATTTGTAATTTGCATGCTATTATAAATGGCTGAATCAGGTGATACTATTGAACAGGATTATTGTAACAACCAACCATGTACCCTATTTAATGCAAATAAATAGAAGTCGCTCTATTTAATAAATATTTCTAAATATTTCTATTTAGATATAATTGGTAACACTTACTGTAAATAATTTAATGAAAATTAGTACTGCTCAGAAATATTTGGACACCTTGTATGCTACGATATATCTGATGGCGACTGTACCACAGTATATTATAAAGAGTATCTATTACTATACAGGGTGAAATCAAATCCACCAAACTGAACAATTTTTACTATAGGAGCAAACCGATCGGAGCAACTAAAAAATCAGCTGTCCCATACTAAACTGCAAAGCCTACTCGACTCAAATGCATGCAACAGCTGATTTTTTGCTCCGATCGGGTGGCTCCCATAGTAAAAGTTGTTTAGTTTGATGGGTAGACTCATGATGCCAATGATATCAATTTCACCCTGTATAGATACAGTACGGACCCTCCCTTCCACCAACTTTTTACCTCACCCCCTCTATCGCCCTTTGGTTACTTCGCACTGGTTACTCGTTACCTAGATGACATAGGGTTCAATTTCTTTGGTTTCGCATCAGATTTCGCATGTGCTGACGTCATATTGTCAAATTAAAATTTTTTGTATGCAGTGTCCGGGCTGTACTTGTACCTAGGCTTGTACCCAACTTCAACTTTAGTTCTTAGTTTAGTGTGTGTGAGGCGTCATACAAATAATGTCTGTGTGCGTGTATATGGATGAGGCCAATACTGGTTGCAATTTTTTTCTGTATGTATTTTTTCTGACTGTATATCTTGACATATAACTTATCCAAGGTGGATAGTGTGTAAGTAATGAAATAAAAAACAAGAGTGCAATAAAATCAGGAACTTTATTTAAGCTATATTTACAAAAATACAAACCTTTCTGAAAATAGACAATAACTAATTAATAATACGTAATTATCGTTCTAAAACAACAACTGAAGTCATACTTAAATAAAAGATCTTGTAGTAACAATAAAATCATATCTAACCAATTATAATGCAAAAACTATGCATTTGTAGAAAATCATTTTCTATTTTTATTTTACGGTAAGTATAATTTTGTCGCATACGATAACTATAATTGAAGCTAACTCAGGTTAGCAAATCGGTTTAGTTCAAGAGAAATAATCAATTCTTTGTCATTCAAATCGTTCATTCATTTTAATTAATGTATGTGTGTGTGTGTATGTCAATCAAGGAGAATAATTGAAGGTAGAAATGGTGCCTCATATCAAGAAATCGGAACATTGTGCAGTAAAGGCACCCGATTCAGTGGTACGCCCCTTTCAAGTTATTCAGAGCCAGAAAGGGACGCAACACTGAAGCCTTACCGCACCAAACACGCGCCTTTCTACCTAAATAACCTTCGTATCAATTCATAAAATCATATAAATGCTTTTCAATGCAACTAAGAACACACTGAGTCATTTCAAAAGAAACTGGATAAATAATGCAGCATAAGAGCATTTTAATATATCAAATGTATTGAAAATATGATCCTATTTCACTAAATGCCCATAGATACATTTCCAAAGATTTCGCTACTTTTACAATAATTACGTTAACAATGGGCAATTTTTATCTCTGCACAAATGTGTTCATCTAATTTATAATGTCATACCACCTGAGAAATGTAGCTTGGAGCTACTGGATGAGTTTATTGGCGCGTCTTGGCTCATGCTCCCATATTCCGAGTTTATTTAAAATTGTGCAGTGATAACACAGATTATTAAGTCGCAACGACACTGCATAGCCGGATACTAAAGGTCACCTAATTTATGCAATACTATTGTATATAAAAGTCAAATGAAAACGACCAGGAGTGTGATTTTTGAATCTCATTCGCTGAGTTCAGCAGTTGTAAATGTCAAAATTACTGTGGAGATATGCATCTTTCTACTGCTGATTTGACTTTCAAAAATAATTCTTCAGGAGTGCGATTTTTGAAAGTCAAATGAGCAGTAGAAAGATGCGTATCTCCCATAAAGTTATTATACCTGTATCTCCATAGTAATTTTGACATTTTCAACTACTGCTGAACTCAGCGAATGAGATTCAAAAATCGCACTCCTGATTAGAGCTCCCTAATCCTAGAAAATCCTCCCCCGTATCCCAACACATTATTACGGTTTCATTTTCATAAAGCAGTCGTTGAAAGCGGCGTTTTTGTGACTTCATTGTCTGTGAGTGATAAAAATAGATTCCCGTATGTAGGTAAGGTAATACAATAGAAGAATAATTATGTTGTCAAGTTACAGAAATAGATAATTACGATATAATATTAGCAGCCTAAAATACTAACATGTAACGATCGTCCAGCAATAGTTCAATTCCTACCAGGCTTATCATTACCCAAATGCACAACAGACCTTTCTGCTTTACAACAGAGGTCAATCCAGATCACAATCCTTAACGAATTTGATTATATTAAATACCTATAATTGGTTATTATATAGGGTCCTTCTTAATATGCTGACACTTTTTTATGGGGACGATCAGATCATCAAACTGAACAACTTTCTCTATGGCACCAACATCGAAATCGCGAAAAAAAATCACCTCGTCCATACAAACCTACTTGAGCCAAATGTAAGGGACAGCTGTTTTTTCCGCGATTTCAATGTTGGTCCCATAGAGAAAGTTGTTCAGTTTAATGGTCTAATCATCCTCTTAAAAAAGTGTCAGCATATTAAGTCGGACCCTGTATACTTACAAAAAGTTAAGAAAATACTCTACCTAAGGTTGTATCGTATCCATACAAGGCTCATTCCTATCCATTTAAGGCATTTCTTTTCTACAGTAACTAACTTAATTTAGTGAGAACTTTTTTATATTTTAACAAAGTGATGGGTTTTCGAGCATTCATTTAAATATGTATAACTACATAGGTAAGTAGTCATTTGTTTGACAAAATATACCATAGAAGTTTAAACTATCGCACTGTAAATAATAATTTGAATACAGGGTGTTACAATCTTTTGTAAGGGAAGTCATATTTAATGTGGTGGTAAAGACCATAAAGCTAAACAATTTTCAAAATTGTCTACTACTAGAAACTGCAAATAATATTCTTAGACGTCAAATCAAACCAAAAATCGTTCCCCTTTTCAATCGCTCACACGGTTGTGATTTAGGTCCGATTCAAAAGAAGATTGTCAAGTAGTTCACCATTATTGACATCATAAGCGCATTCTAGAGTTATTTTTTGTAAAGCGACATTACCGCTACAGATTTCTACTATTTTTCTGTGACTGTCGATTATTGTCTACTCGTAAAAAGCTAATTGCTCGAAAACCAATCAGAATGTTAAAGATATCATCGCTTACAAAGATGTTACACTAACAACCTACAGTATCAGTCTTTTCGAATATGGAAAGACGGTTTAAATACATTAATAATACAATACGTATAGTGGCAGTTAAGTTACCTACCTGTAGAATTGACATCAATGCTTTTTTCGATGTAATTTTTGGAGGGATCGCAATCGGTTGATGCTCTACGACTTTAATGTTAATACATAAAATAAAAATTTCTTTTGACAAAATGTTTGATAAATCGATAAAGAAATCATATAGGGTAGACAGTTGCCACAGCAGTTGCATTACTTACTTTAGGTTTCTTAGGGAAAGTTGTTCATGGATACAATCACCCTTTAAGTAATGTAACTGTTTACCCTAACATCCTGTAGTTCTTTTCAACTAAAATCGGCATGAAGTCAAAACGATGTTACATCACAATTCTGTACCTCATTCACTTCATATAACTTCTTCACGATTTCGACAAATAAAATAATAAATTATGTTATTCTTTAGCATAAAGTAGTTACCATCAACTCTACAGATAAATATCTAACGCTGTCTAAGGCCGTATAAAGGCAAATTTCGCAAAAATGGCGGCTACGCTAGCTACATCGTCCAAAAATATCACACTTACGTAAAAGCTACAGTATTTTTATTATTCTTAGGAATGTTATCATTACAACCTATGTATTGAATTTAGGAAGCGATTTTAAGGAATATTTTGAATGTTTACCCAAGTCTAAGCCTGCTTTTCCACCAGAGTTGTGCGAGAAAACAATTCACCAATAGCGCGCTCGCTTGATCACGTCATTGGGAAATTAAAGCACTCTCATTGGTCGATTTTTTTCCTCGCTCACGGTCTCGCTACCACGGACATCTCAGAAAAGCAGTCTAACATTGACACTCACTCCGTATTTCATAGATTTCGCGTGGAGGTAGTGTCTTATGTTAGCACTTTATTATTTCGTAATATAGAGAATTGATGTTATTATAAGTTTAGAAATACAAGTTTATGGAAAATAGCAAGGAATTCTTTACACGACATCGATTTTGTATGGCAATAACCACACTTTAGGAAATCTACCAACATTCTCATCAAGGCATTCTTTAATCTCATCACAAGATCATATCAATAAAGTTTAAAATCGAATAGACAAAATAAGAAACGGAACGAGTTTCTTTACGATTTCCCTTTCTTCCATAATAAATTGAACCTTCGAGCATTAAACAACAAATTACTTACACCAGATTACAGAAAACTACATGACATTGTATTACACAACATTTTATCACATTACAGTCGCGTTGCAACCAAGGAATATATTACTCTCTACCGAGAGGTTGCAACTTTGTTTGTAGGCGGTCGCGTATCGGGTACTTTCTGGCTTGCCACGACGCTCCACCTTTTTATAGTAACTCAAATGTGTTTTTGTAAATAAAACAACCCTTGAGATTACGATACCCACAAAGAATAAGCAACCGGCCATTATTTTAAAGAAGAAATGAAGTATCAGTTTCGAATACAAATCGTATCGTATCGTTTCGATCTGTATCTTAATACAATAAGGTTCATTTTATGTTAAAATCAATTCGTGTTAATCAATCTCTAATTTGAATCTTACGTTGTAGATTTTAAACAACAATTCAAGCAATAAAATGCCTTTCAATTACTTGCATTCTAAAAAGTTTTTTGATAGGTCTCTTCGGATTTAAAAGTATTATACTCTATTGCATTGTGATACGGTTTATGTTTCAAAGTGTTTATAAATGCTGGTGACGTACGCCATGACCTGCTGCCAGTCGGGGCGCTCCTGCTGGATCATGTCCTGGATGTTCTGCAATAGAAAGACGAGAATTAAAATTAAAACAAACAAGCAAAAAACTGTGTTATTTCGGCTTTCGGACGTGTGCAAAAAAGAGAGTCTGATAAAAAGGTGGCAAAAAATTATGTTGCCAACTTAAAGAACTTTGCATAGTTTCGTGCATACTATTGTCTTCTCTTTTTCGCGTATAGGTTTGTCCTGATTTGCATTTGCTTAATATATTTTTCGAAGGCGGAATAAATATTGTTTGAAATAATATTTGAAAATGCTTTTTAATAATAATTCATCCTTGCATACCTATGAAAAGTTATTCCTTTACATTTGCTTACATTTCTTGAATTGTTTGTGCAGTACCTCAGTGCACACGACGGCATTTTTAATGTAGATAATTTTTTTCCAATCAAACTGCTACACGTGCCAGCAGTGAGACAGTGATTAAATGCAAGAGTACCAAAATACCTATATCGCAGCAAACAAAACACCCTAGTAATACTTAAGGGGGCGCTTCAAACCATCAAACTGAACAACTTTCTCTATGGAGCCAACATCGAGAAAAAAAAAATCAACTGTCTCATACATTTGAGTCGAGCCGGTATTGCAGTTTTGTATGGGACAACTGATTTTTATTTCGAGATTTCTAAGTTGGCTCCATAGTGAAAGTGGTTCAGTTTGATGGTCTGAAGCACCCCCTTAAGTATTACTAGGGTGTTTTGTTACACCCTGTATACATATAACTCAGTGGCAATAATACAAAAAATGAGTACAAACCAATGTAGTAGGAATGCCGACAGATTCTGCGGCGGCGAACGCGACGGAGAAGTTAGTTCTCTTGTCGTGCGGCGAGAGGGAGGAGTAGGGAACCCTGCCCTCGCCGAGGTACGAGTGGAGGAGTGCGCAGAGTGCCATGCCGTCGTTCCATGAGGAGCTGTCGGGGAGACAACATAGGCGAATTAGCACAACGATCTTAATACAGGGTCTTCGTAATAAGCTGACAGTTTTTTAAGGGGAGAAAGAACTTTGTCTATGGTACTAACAACAAAATCGCGGTTTATTTGTGGGTCGAGTAGGTTTGCAGTTTTGTATGGAATGCAATTTTTTTCGCGATAGAAGTAAAATTTGATGGTCTGATCATCTTCTTAAAAAACCATCAGCATATTAAGACCCTGTATGAACATTATGGTTCGCGCGCCGGCTAATAAGTTCAAGTTCAGTATGTCCCATAACCATAAAGGATAGATTGCGCATCCCCTGCAGTTCAAAACTTGAAATAAAGATATTTATGCAAATTTTTATTATTTCGCGTAAGGAGCAAAATCAGAGGCTTCTAATTATAATTCTAATAAAAAATCATACAGACGTTTGACCTCCAACTAGCCTATAAGTAGTTCTTTTGGTAATAAAAAGGCATGTTTGGACAGTTCCATACATTTTAGATTTAGTATAGTCTTGACGCAAACAGATGTGGCTACTGACTTGAACGAGAGATAAATCTTAATTAAACGTTATTAAATCAATATTATTTGAGTTTTGTTCCACGGAAATAAATTATATAGATTAATTTTCTTAACAATTTTAATAACAAATGTGTTTAACACTTATTTTAACGTAATTAAACATTGCTGTAGTACCGGTTACTCACCACCGTCGCTGTACTTGCGCGAGTTTTCATATAAGGTGGCAACTGACTTAGTATGGGCATTGACCCTCTGTTGTGTATAATTTATTTACTCTATGCTAAAAGCCTTCCACGAACAAACTAACCCCTAAGCTCGGAGCAGCATTACCCACATGGTCATAACTTTTTCTTCGCCCTGCAGTGGAACCCCTCTGGATTTTATTTCAGTTTTTCAATGGTCGTACTCACCTGAAGTTGGTGATATCAATGTTGTTGTATCCCAAGGTGGTCTGTTGGCACCACTTCAACAAAGCGTTACGTTTTGAGCCGCCGTTCTTAACCTGCAACGCGTTCAGGGGATCTTTCCTTTCACCTGTAAAGGGCATCATTTTTGTCAGTCGTGGTCCACAAGAAATTGTAAGTACAGGCACTGACCTTAAATACAGGTTAGTAAATTAGACACATTTCACATTAAAGGCAAGTTAGCAATGAAATAGACTTAGGTCAACAGTTTAGTTTTTGGATGCAATAATTGAACTTTGGTTAGCAACGTATAACCTTCCAAACTAAGATCCATTGTTGAACTGGTCCTATGTTGAATGGTCTAAGAAATAAGAGTACACTAAATTAGAATGATATTCCTGTACCTATTGGCTATGTGCGAAGTGGGTGTTGGGAGCTGTCAAGTCGATCGCAGCGCACGCTGTGGCAGAAATTTGTACTTTTCCCGGCGAAGTTGTGTCAGATTTGCTTGAATCTATGCAAATCCAAGCACTCATTCAATTCTCAAATATCTAAACCAGCAAATACTAATACTTAAAATTTGGCAGGGATGTTTTTATTGCTATCTAGGTGTTCACAAAAAAAAAGATTTTTCGCAATTCAACCCACAAAGGTGTGAAAACGGTGGTGAAAGTTTGTATGAGAATTTCGTAACAAAGAATGGTAATTTCAGCCAATTAGGTATTATAATATTTTTAATATCGACAATTTTGCTCATTTATTTAGTTTTTACTTAATTTTAATATAAAATAACAAACTTTATCCTAACATTTTATGTACAAATAATTCACGGGGCCGTGTTGCGCTAGATGGCGCTAGTGTCGTGCACATAGCCAATAATCCCTAAATCACATGGAACAAATAAAGTTCGCGAGCTCGTAGCGTACCTTTGTAGTCGCCTGCTTTAAGTATACAGGCAAATAATCATATCTAATAGCCAAAAGCATGTTAATTTTCAATGTATGCCTTTATACATAAATCTGCAGGCGACTGTAAAATGATATAGTGCTCCCACACATAACTGCGAATTCGCATCGCATCGCAAATATCTGCGACCGCTCGATTCTTATTACGATGACTTGTGTATGATTTTCAATCGTAGCGCTCGCAGATATCTGCCATGCGATGCGAATTCGCAGTTATGTGTGGGAGCCCATCAGGAGGAACGGAGTGGTATGATCCTCCACAGAAAAGGGATGGTCTTCCGCTAGGCTAGGTGGTATGCCTCGGGAACGGCAGTGGTTCCAACGGTTAGTCAGAACTTGTAAGTCAGCTGCCTCCACTTCCCTCCCCTGGCCCTGGAGCATCCTGTCTCCTGTACACTTAGCTGGGCTGACAGGGAATTTCTGCTTTGTCCTCCCTAGACCTAAAATCAGGAGACAATGACCGTAACAGGACTCACATATATCGCCGTGGCTGTTCCTGCGCACGAAGGACTCCATGGCCTTCTGCTGCAGGCTGGCCAGCGCGCGCTCCTCGTCCGGGATGTTGTTGCCGGCCGGCGCGCTCTCTGCCCCGCGCGGGTTAGACACATCAACGCAAGCACACCGGGTTTATGCCAGACTAACTTATACGTTAACTACTTTTATTTAATTTCACGACCGTTTTACCTACAGAGTATTTATAACCCGCGCGGATAAAGAAACGATCTTTAAATGGCGGACGGTCTCGTGCTATCTCGCTCACATCGTCGCTCTGTCTACCGGGTGTAACAAAACACCCTAGTAATACTGAAGGGGGTGCTTCAGACCATCAAACTGAACCAACTACACTGAACTGGCTTCACTATGGAGCCAACATCGAAATCGCGAAAAAAAAAACCGCTCTTTCATACAAAACTGCAGTACCGTCTCAACTCAAATGTATGGGACGGCAGATTTTTTTATTTTTTCTCGACGTTGGCTCCATAGTGAAAGTTGTTCAGATTGATGGTCTGAAGCACCCCCTTTAGTATTACTAGGGTGTTTTGTTACACCCTGTATACTTGCACAGCGTGGCACCTACTGTGCGATTATAGACAGAGCGACGATGTGAGCGAGATAGCACGAGACCGTCCGCCATTTACTGATTGTTTCATTTTCATTATCCGCGCGGGTTATATTATTTATAGATAGAGAATCCCTCGACACTTCCGGCAACCTGGGCAATCAGCAAGCATCTAATGCTGACAGGAAAAACTCTTCACTTCTATTCAGAGTCATTCAAGCCATCGACACGACAGAAGTAGGTATATGAGAACCAGTGTCATCGAATTCTCACAAAATAACGAACACGACAAAGAATTTACTACTGTATTTCCTTCAATACAGTTCATTTTTGCACGTATTGTAGGTAGCTTCAACGTTTTAGTTTTTTAACTTGTTAATGGTCTATATTCTACAGTATATAAACTAACTAAAGGCAAACCTTTTAAGGGGATGATCAGACCATCAAATTGAACTACTTTTTCCTTCTTTTCTCTTTTTTTTTCTACCGCGAAATTTTTTTTGTGTGTACAGTAGATTTTGTTTTGGACAGTCGATTTTTTTTGCGATTTCGTACTCGGTCCCATGGAGAAAGTTATTCAGTTTGATGGTCTGATCATCCCACCGTTAGCTCGACCCAAATGTATGAAAGAGCTGATTTTTTTTCGCGATTTCGATGTTGGTCCCACGGAGAAAGTTGTTCAGTTTGATGGTCTGATCATCCCCTTAAAAGGTTTGCCTTTAGTTAGTTTACATACTGTATACATAGCACTGTCACGCCTTTGCTCTCTTTCTGTTTGCGCACATCCGAGCGAGATAAAAGGCGCGACAGAGTTTGGCAAGTAGGTACTAGGTATAGACACATGTATGCGCGTTAGCAACTACCCATTGACGAACGAAATCGGAAGGGTACTCCTCAGGCGTTATAATTTCAGGTTTGATTTAGTACTGGCATAAACCCATCGATAAAGAAAAATATGAGTAAATATTTTCACTGTCATAGCAGAAAATATTTTGTGTTAAGTAACATAAACAATGAAATAGATGTAACCATAATCCAAATAGAAATATGGCAAACACTACGAACACAAGCAGCATCGAAAGATTTAGTTTACAAAAAGGGCAAAAAACACGCTAGAATCCTAGTATTTATATTAGGCATTTGAAGTGCTATAAAAAGATGCAAAAGACGTCCGAGTCTCAGTTCAATTTTTCATATGCCTATGAAAGTGGGAAAGATTTTTGACATCAATTGACTTATATGGGGATTCTAAGTACTCTCTTTAAACTCAACAAAAAAGTAACTCTCTTAAAAGTAACTTTCTTAACTCTCTTTCTATGCTGTTGTGTTCGCACAATAAAACGTGCTGAAATCGTAACCAAAACCAAGCGAAAGGCAAACAGCATTTTCTTATAAAACAGTTAGTTGAAGCAATAAACAACTATCACACGCACCTTGTGGCCAGAAAACTTAACAGCTCCTTTTAGATCACAACTGTTCCCATAAATATTCCATAAGCCCCTATAAATCATTTTCCAAAGCACAGATCGATCCAATATGCTACATAGAAAATACATAGAAAAAGATAGCTCAAACGTTTTTACCCAAACAGATTGATCAGTAGGCCCTATTGTGTAAGCAACGATTTTTTTTGGTCTGCGCAGCGAAGACCAAAAAGAATTCCGAGTATATTGTATAAAAAGTCGGTACCTAAAGTATTTATTTATTTTATTTTATTGATGATTGTTTTAGCCAATTCTTAAGTAATATTGTGTTCTTCCGATCATCATAAATCCACTGTCTAAAATCGCAACTAAATAATTTGCCTTCGCCGAAAAGCCATTGGTGTTACAAATCGTACATAAATTCCGAAAAACTTATTGGTGTGAGATCGATTCAGCACCTCCTGCACGGCAGGCATAGTTACTCGCCACTAGACCACTACGGCTACTGCGTCAACTTATCTACAGTTTCATCATCATCATCTCAGCCGATGGACGTCGTCTCCATACATAGGCCTCCCCCAAGGATCGCCATAACGACCGGTCCTGCGCTGCCCTCTTCCAATGGGTTCCCGCCGCCTTCACCAGGTCGTCGGTCCACCGTGTGAGGGGCCTACCCACGCTGCGCTTTCCAGTACGCGGTCGCCACTCGAGAACTTTTCGGCCCCATCGGCCATCGGTTCTGCGAGCAATGTGCCCCGTCCACTGCCCCTTCAGTTTAGCAATTCTTTGGGCTATGTCAGTTACTCTGGTTCTTCTGCGGATCTCTTCATTTCTGATTCGATCTCGCAGGGAAACTCCGAGCATAGCCCTCTCCATTGCACTTTCAGTGAGTGAGTGAGCGACCACGTCTCATCTACAAGTTTATTCGAAGTAAATTGTAAGAAAGAACGTAAACATACCTTTCTATACCTAAATAGAGACGCTCAAAAAGGGTATTATAAATAAAAACAAAGAAAAAATACACTCATGCATGTAATAGTTAGGTATAAATAAATTAGTGGCAAACAACACGCAAGTTATAAAGATAGGCAAGTTCGGCTCAAGCGCCTCTCTCATGCCGCCATGCTGTAAGAGAAATAACAAGCTACTTAGCCCTACTGACATGGCGGAGGATCGAACTGTGACCATGGAGCAAATATACTGGGACGATAGCAAATCGCTCACATTTATTTATCCACAAAGAATTTAGAGCAGCTATTTGAGCCAATTGAAAAATGATCAATCATGCAAATTGAATGCAAACTTCAGCCAATAATGCGACGGCGAGTCCTTTTACACTCAATTCGTGACATTTAATAATAATAATTCCATGTCGATAAAGTGCAAAGACATCGAACTAATAACTAGATTTTCTGACAAACTACCAATGTAATGCTCTGGGTAGGGCCTAAAATAAATGATTTTTATTTATTTACCTACTAATCAAATTTGGAAATGCAATTAAGTAGGTATATTTTATTGATTAATCGTCACCAATCTCCCGCCATGTATAACACATTGTCATGCAGTTTTATTAGTTCACAGACGTTTAAATGTTGAGCTTTTGTTAGGCATCAGAAGGTTAAGGTCAAATTAATAATATTCTTTGACAAAAACAGTCTAATATCTCGACCTGAAGGTTGTCAAGTTTCACAACAGCACTTTCTTTCTTAACAATATTTAACGTTACTGAACTACACATACACAGTCCACAGAACAACGTTATACAGAAGGCAACTAACCGTTGGGAATGGGAGATGGTCTGGAGTTGCGCGCCGCGGGCGGCTTGGTCGCGAAGTTATTGGTCGGCATGCCGTTGGTCGGCGGCGCGGGTTGCTCCGACAACCCGTTCTTAATGTTGTTGTTCGTTGTCGCCACGCCCACCGTCGTTGGCACCTGCAGTGGATAAGCAAAGTTGATGTCAATCAATCATATCAGCCCATATTATCCCACTACTGGGCATGGGCCTCTCTTTTATAGCGCCATTCCTCACGGTCCTGTGTTAATCTGATCCAATACGAACCCTCGAACAAGGTTGACATACAATCTCGAAAACCACAAATGCAATTTTGATTATTTTCGTGTGATTCCCAGCATAGAATCAAGCACCTCACTCTTTCCTGTTAGTACCTTACGAGGCATGATACATACATAAACTCACGACCATATTCTTTCGCCGGGTGGTCAGAACGCTACAACGACCAACCATCTTTTGAAGCGTGCAGTTGTAGCAACGCTCACTTTTAGCATGAAAATTTCATGATGGAATGACGTGTCAAGTATTGATAGTCCACAAAAACACTGTAGAAGAATCCTTATACCTTAGGCACCTCGTACCACCTAATTTGGGGACGGAAAGAAACCGCACGGCTGGTTAAATGCTAAAGCTAAACTAACCTGTGGCCATTCCCCTACCGGTGTGGTGGCCGGGGACTGCTTGGCTGCCTTAGCTGCGTTCTCTATGCTCTCTATCAAAGACTTGACAGACAGCCTCGAGTCCTGCCGACTTACACCTGCAACGTATTGTTTATACATTATGTCTCATAGGTAATAAAGGGAATAAAGTTAATTTTCAGTTGAGCTGAAGAGCAGATAGGACGTGGTGTAGTCGGATCTACAATGGACTCCAATGAACCATCTAAAAATTTAAGAAAATGGATCGTAAAATCTTTTTTACCTAGATCCCAGGTCGCCGTGCTACCTGTATTCCATCTGAAATTGTACCTTGTTCAATGTGAATAAAGGCCAATTTGCCGGGTACAAGTATGCGCCTAAAATGCTCACAACTGCGTTGCATATTAATTGTAATGTCCACATACATGAACTCTCGACCATACTCCGTTTCGGGGAGGACAGAAACATTGCTACAACAACCAACTTTTTTCCAAATAAATAAAAATAAAATAAAAATAAACTATATTTTCAAGCGTGCCGTTATACCAAGGCTTGCTATTAGTATATTTAATGATAAGACATTTTTAAATGAAGTGGGAGAAATTAATGAGTTTGGGGGAATGAACAGTAGGCACTTCATTACGTACCTACATTCTGCAAGAAGTTATAAAATGACCCGGATGCGATTTGACGACCCGGTTGGTGTAATGGTTACCACGCCGGACTGCCAAGCCAGGGTCCTGGGTTCGAATCCCGGTTCGGTCATGGATGTTATATGTGTGTGCCGTTGTTGTATATGGTTCCCATAACAAAAAGCCTACGGCTTAATTTGGGATCATTACAATGTATGTGCCTGTGAGCGTTATTTATTTATTATTTATTATTATTATAAAATAATAGACCAGACATGTATATTTTACCTATATCGACGCATTAAATAGGTAGTTTTATATAATAGAACAGTGTCCTCACATCTAATAATAGTTATGTCCTATCCACACACACAGTAAGCTGGGGATACGCATCAGTCGTCAGGGAGTGGGTGGAAGGTACCAGCTCCCGGACTGCCAACATGTTTATTTCTGTCTTCGCGCTGGTGACAGTTAAACATATTAAAGCCTGGATTTCCTAACGTCGTTTGAGTTCGGTAAATGCAATTAAGAAAGTGTTAGGACATTCGTATATGGTAAAAATATCTATAGATCCCACCCCAACCAACGCAAGTCACAAGTCACATCTTCCTCAAAAAGAGAAGTGAGCCATTCAACATTCATCGCGCTGGTAGTCTAGTAAGGATTGCTAGAGGCATGTTAGTGTATAATTAATATTATTATCTTTCATTTATTTCACACAACAGTACAATGCATATAATAATCATAGCCTGCGGCCGTAGCGTGATGCGCGCGATAACGCTATATCACGCCTTTTATTTCTTTCGTTCGCGCGCAAAGAAAACCGCTAATAAACCGACTAAGTGCGATTTGAAATACTCCGACTGGTTAGTTTCACATAAACTTGAAACATAACAAGCTCACGCAACAATGTACTTCAATCCTACTTAGACGCCCGGCGAAAATCGACCCGTGTAAATCCCGCTTAAGGCGCGATAGCGCTGTATCGCGCAGCCACGCTACGGTCGCTGCTGTCAGCATTCTAAGGCCGCCACGTCGGTCGCCACGGACGTCTGTTTCAATAATAATAGTTTAATTATTTGGATCAGCTTAGTAATTAATTAATATGAGCACAAATTCGCATAGATTTAAGCTGGATGGATTTGCGAATGGTTTTACCTTTGGTCCGCCTATGCGAGGCGGCGGTGGCCATTATATCTTGAAGTGATGCACTGGTCAGCAGAGGAGGAGGCGGTGGAGTTTCTTCCGTCCTCGGTGGCATAGCTGTGGATTTGGAAAATTATATCAATATGTTATGAACAGTTTTTATTTACGTTAGTAATAAAATAAGATACTGTAGGAATTTATTTGTCTATCTATTGTTTGAAATGCTTGAAGACGATTTTGTTTTATTATCTATAAGCAGAGTTTGTGAAATTTCTCTTTTATCTGCTGCAATTGAAAGAAAAATAACCACCTCACCTCACCACCAAACACCACCTTAAAACATGAAATATAGTAAGATTTTTACACCTTAACTCCAATCACCTAAGAAAGCAAGCTGTGACGCATATTGACGCATTTTACAAAGCTGTGCAAATTCATGCTCAACCTTCACCCTCAAATCACCCCAACTCGCCTAGCATGCGAAAGAAGTTTATCCACGGAATATCAAACACAAGAGAAAATTACATATCTTTATTTTATGGTTTTTGTGATAGGATCGTTAAACATAGTTTACAAACGCTCTCTAGAAACATACCTTTGCATGTTATAAATATTTAAGTTAGAACAATTCATAACTCCGAATGAGGTCTAGCTAGCGGAACTAGGCAACAGTTGTGAGGGCCTTTCTCTTGTGTATTGTTATTCCTTGGACTTGGCTTCTTGTCTGCTCTTACGTTACGTAGGATAGAGAGCTGTCTTGTGTGGCACACTTGACGGGATGGCGTTTAAAATTAAATATAAAGCAAAAGACTAAACTTAAGAATAATGTAAATAATTATGACAAATTGACAACGATTTGTCGTTGGTTGAATGTTTTATTAGTATGGATGATAAGAACTTTTTCAGACCTTACGTGAACCTTACGAATATGATGAATATTCGATAACTAACTGTGATAATGATAATGTAGTAGCGAAAACGATGAACTGAATCTTCGTTATACCATAGTCAAGTAAATCAAGCTTAACTTCAAAATAGAAAAATGGTGGGCTATCGTAATAAAATAAACTAACAATCGAAATAAAATAAAACAAACCACCGTAATAAAATAAACTATAAAACAATCGACAGCAAAGTTTTTCTGAAAAATCTGAACAAGTTCAATGGTGCTATAGTGACATGACATAATAAGGTGCGATTTACTAAATATGTAGCATTACTTTGTCTTGCGTATCGTCAAGGCAAAGCCATATAATAATCAATCGCTAAACACTTTTGCGCGAACCATAAACTAAACTTTATTAAATTACTAAACATAGACCTAAAAATACATCAATAAAAGCAGCGACCGCCACCCACACCCCACCACCTCCATGAGAACAAAATCAAAACAACACATTAAATACGTTTTCCAACAGTTATTTACACTGGGACTTCACACGCCTGCACTTACGTAGCGGCCGCGGTGGAGGCGGATCGTTTAGCGACCTGATCGGGTGAGACAGTCTCTTATGCTCCTGGGTCTTCCAGTAAGGTTTCTCTCGAGGCAAAGATCCCGTATTGGTCTCAATTTGTGGAACTTTCGGAGACTGTAGCGATAATTTTCTAGGTTCTGGATGGGGCGGCTTTTTCTCTAATGTTTGAATCATTTCGCCGATTTTTGGTTTTTTTGTCAAGTCTTTGGCGCTTGGGGATCGGGATAGAGATATGACGGATTTGGTTATGCTGGACATTTCTTTTGCTATTTCTGTGGGATCGTGGTCGGTTATTATGATGGGTATATTTTGTTTGGCTTCTTTTTTCGGACGTCTTGGCTTTCTTGGTACGTTGAGAATTTCTTCTCTTGGAATAGAAAATTCTTCGATTTGGTACTGGTTTTTACTTGATATTTTATCATCGTCTGCTACGTTCTTAGGTATAAATGGTACCGTCGGTTCGCCGATTTCTTCATAGTAATTTTCTTCTGATAGTCTTCTCGGTTGTTCAGTTGGGAAGAATGGATTGGTATGTGGAAGAGAAAGTTGTTCTTTAGGTTTAACTTGCAATACTTTTGGTTTGACGAATGTTTGTTTTGTATTTATTCTAAAAGGTACATTGTCCATTGGCTGATAATAATGATTGTCGATTAAAAATTCTGGAGTTTTAGATAGCTTGACGACTTTGGGTTTTGAATCAAGGGATCTAGAAATATTTTTGTTTGGTGATGGCGTTTTTGAATCAGGTATGCTTTCGTTGGAACCAAATGTTTTCCAGGAGAGGAAGGGTAAATGTTTTCCTTTGCCGCTCTTTTGGTAAATACCTTTCTTTTTAGCGTCCTCCGTTCGAGCTTCTGCGTTTGGACTTTTGTTCTCTGTAGCTAACACTTGATTTATATCGTCGTAGTAAACTGATGTTTGATTGGCCCTTATCTGCTCCAATGTCAGTTGTTGTTGATTCGATTTGAAGAATATCGGTTGAATTAAAACCGGACTTATAATGACAGGAGATGGTGAACGATCGTTATTACTTACAAAACTTGCATTCATTATTTGGATTGGCATGAAATTGAATCTACTGTCTATCCTTTGTGGTGACGCCACCATTGGTTTTGTTTCAGTTTTAGGAACATCTTGGCAGACTAGGTCATTAACAGTATTTATTTTTAAATGATAACTAACGTTGTTGTCTATTGGAGTTTCAGGTTTCGTTGTTGGTGTAGCGGTAAGGTTTTCTACCTTAGTTTCAGTAGCTGATGTTGGTTGGACAATAGATTCTGTATTTACTGTAGAATTGTCATCGGAATTTAGGAAGGGATTTGTATTTGCGTTATTATCCGACATTGATACTATAATTTCCGGAGATATTATAAGTTCATTCAGATTCTTAGCCTCAGTCTTCACCTCTTCGACTGTCTCCGTTTCTTTGATAATTGACGGTTCTATTTTTGTTTCTTCCACTTTTGATTCTACTAGTGCTACTTTCGGGTCTACTATTTTCGAATCTTTTAATAATGCTGCCTCTATTTTAGGTTCTTCCATTATTTTTGATTCTTCTACTACTTTGGGATTTTCAACGATTTTCGTTTCTTTTATTTTAGGATCTTCTACTATTTTTGGACTTTTTTGTATTTTTGCTTCGTCTAGTATTTTCGGGTTTTCAGTGATAAGCTTCTTATCTTCTATTTTTATTTCTTTTACAATTCTCGGTTCATCTTCTTTTTGTTCTTCCACTACATCAGGTTCTTCAATAATATCTCTTCCTTTATTGCTCTCTCTTCTCATTTTACTATCCAATATTCTCTGTGGTATTTTTGTATCTGTAAAAGCTGGTATTTCATCATTTTCACTAGGAGACTTATTACTATCAGGTTCTATAAATCTCTGAATGAATGGAAGAGAAGCTCTTCTTTTTAACCTATCGAATGCAGATTTGAAACCGGTTTTCATTTCCTCATTACCTTTTTTTTCTTTTTCTTCTTTTCCTAGAGACACTATTTCGGGTGCGTCATCTGCAGTGTCCATGAATGATGCTCTACGCTTCATTCTATCTATAGCAGATTTAAACGTGGATTTTATCTCGTCATTTACTTTTTTAATATCTTTTTCAAATTTTGTTGGAGTCAAACTATTTTTTTTTTCGGGAAGACTATCAACGACTTCAGTCAAAGAGTCAAATTCAGGAGAATTTCTTGTCTCATCGGGATATGGGAATGGAAGAATAGATTCGGCTTTTACTACGGGAATTAATGTGTCATGATCGTCGTCATCTTTGGTTCTTCTAAAATTGTTTACCAACGTTTCAGAATGTACAAGTGAATCTCTTCTAACATTAGTAGTATATGTGATATTGTCTTTGCCAAATGTTACGACTTTATTATTATTTTTCTCAATGGGTGATTGGAACACGCTATCTGAACGTTCGGTAAATAACGACATTTCACTATTACTATTGCTAATGTTCAGAAAATCTAAACTTGTAGCCTCTTTTAGTGCCTCTTTATATTCTGAGTTCTCATGTAGGTTATCAGTGCTATACGATTTAGGTTTGCCATTATAAATTCCCGAAAGATTTCTGCTAAATATGGTTCTTTCTCTCGGCTTGATTGCGCAACTTTCTGACTTAGTTACTAGTTTAGCACTATCAGTGTTTAGATCTATTAGAATAGTATTTTCAGAAGGCATATCTTCCTCACCATCAAAAGAATCTTGCCTAGTGATATGTTCATTGCAAAAATCTAAAGCGTCCTGTCTTTTAATTTGTTCATTACACATATCAATAGCATCTTGTCTTTTCATCTTATTTGTCTCAAATGGAAGTAAAACGGCTTCAGCTACTATCCTACTTTCAAATTCATCTGTGCTACTCGAAGAATTATCTTTTTGGTCATCATTAGTTTCATCTGTAGTTACATTCTCGATATCAATTTTAAAGTCAACATCATCACAATCATTTTTAGAGTCATTACCACCATTTAATTTGAAGAATGCTTGATCGATTATACTTGTGTCTTTCATTGGATCTGATGCACTGTGTACTCGAGACAAGTACCGCGTTCTTATAGATTTGAAAACGTCTTTAGCAGAACTGTCACTCTGCGAATCTAAGAAATCAGAGTCTCTGGATAGTCTTTTCTCGTCGTCCGAATAATTATGGACGCTGTCCATAGATTCTGACTTGTTAACACCTGTTTTGATACATTGAAGTTATTAGACAAAATTCATATTATTTAACATTTGTTTACGAAACAATAGCGAACTAAAATAAACATCGTAAGACAAAAGAAATATAAATACTTGACAAGTCGTCTACAGCCAATTAGCTGATCGTCTTGATCAGCTGATTGGTCAACCAATCAACCAATTCATAATTGGTTGATTTCTACAAGTTGTAGACAACTTTATATACTCATGTTGATTTTAGTTCATTAGAGAACAACATTATTTCGAAGTTAGTTGTAGTGGCCTTACGACTACATTATCGCAAGCTAAACACAGAATTAGTGCATGAATATGCCTGTTAATTCTGCAGAAGAGATTTGAGAAGTATTTTAAGTTATTAGAAAAAATATTTACAATTTTCTTAACTTTATTTTATTCATGCATATTCACTTTCCTGTACATATTTATTTACCAAATATTGCACACAAAAATGTCGATAGGCGAGTTTTCTACTTATTTCAGCAATAAACTATCTGACGTAAGTATCTTATGTCATGTCATGTATGTATTTAAATTATATGTTTAGTTGTACTAAAGTGGAAAACGAACGGTTACTCAGTAGCATAATTGCATTTAAACCAAATTTAAACATTGTTATTCAAATGTGTTAAAGTATTAGGCCAGTATTTTGGCAAAAACATGGTTAATTAAGATGCTGTCACTGTCATTAGTATGAGCAGTGCGAGGGACAGAGCAATCACTAAATACGTTTAAGCACTTTGGTGCAAGCCAGCTTTAAACTCGCCTTTCAACATTATGAACCAAATCTCATAAAAAAACCATTCAAAATTCTAACTACACTGTACACACATCTGAATTCAACTATCATGCAATAGCCCTCTATCAATTCAATGCATGTCACGTCATATATCTATCAGTACCAAGGCAAACAGCTGTGATTCTAATGAATTATCAAACTGCACACATGGGGCTGCCAATGCCAACATTCTAGATTTAAGTGGGCCAGAGACAACAAGGCGACAAGACAACAGAGCCATTTTTGTATGAAACCAGAATAGCAACTGACCCTTTGTACGTATTAACCTAAATTGAAAACAGATTATGTTGTCTTTAAAAGAATATGTTTGGGCATATTATAATGATTCTTACAAAAGTTTCTTAAGAATCTCTAGGTTTACACTTGGTTAGCAGCCCTACACACTCAAAAAAAAAAAAATACATTCTACGCATAAAATTATTCGCTGATTACATCGCAATTTGTTCGAAGATCTTACATTTTAAATCGTATACTTTCCCACCCCATTTCCTTCAGTGTGTAAACAAATCTGTTACATAATCACCCGTATCTCAATCACTGACCTTTGAGTGAATGTATTTGGTCCTCGAGCAGTCTGATGCGGTCCCGCGAGGTCTTGTTCTCGGAGACGAGCCGCTCCAGCTCCCGCTGAGCCTCGGTCTTGAAGTCGTTGGCGACGCGCACTGTCATCAGGAGATCGCTCTGGAATTGCTTCCATTCAGCTTCCTGTAAGTTTGTTAACGAAATAAACGCTTCTTTAGCAGTGTTTTTTGTGGGCGGGACGGGACCTTTCATAAATCCATCTAAAAACCTTAGATCAAAGTAAAATTATTTGAAAATTAATGGATTTATTTATACTGATTACTTATTTGATAACGCGAATATTTCAAACCAGAAAAATGAGGCAAAACAATTGACAGCTTTACTTCGAATATGTACCGAGATGACAGACAAAGTGCCCTAGTTTGTATTGAAGTACGCTAGTTGTTGCGTGCTTATCTTAAAGCGCTTTGGGCCTATCCATTAATTTTACTTTGATCTAAGCTAAAAACCCAGTACCAACGCTGCCGCTGATTTTGCAATATGTGGGCATCTACCGCAATATCAGCTTTAACTACGGGTGCAGGTATTTTGTACCAGATATTCGGACTATTACTAAAGATGTGGTCTTTATTAAGGGATTAATTTCCATCAGACTATGTTTTTTCGTTGTCAAAAAAATAGTACAGGCGACGGGTTCATTCCCCGTCACACTGGACAGAGTTTCGGTACTACTAGTGAAAAGTGGATGTTCTGAAGTTTCAGAATATCTCTGACTACCCCCTCGGGGAATATAGTCGTGAGCATATGCTATATCTAAACTATTATAAACCTGTAACAGAAGTGTGTCTGTACATTGAAGATATTTACAAAAAAAAAATTACGATATGATTTTTAGGTGTCCCTGATTCCAAATCATCAATTTTTGGATTTTTTGTCTGTCTGTTTGTTCGTTTGTTTGGGTGTTTGTTTATTCGAGTATCATGCAAAAACCACTGAACCGATTTTGATGAAACTTTTTTTGTTTGATAGCTTATCATCTGACTTAAAATCTGGTATATAATTTATGCGGACGAAGTCGCGGGTAAAAGCTCGTATGCTATAAAAATAGTAAAACAATGAAACTCTCTTGGCTTGTCAATAACGCATGGAATGATGTAAAACGATCTTCAGAAGTGGTGAAACCGGCCCAATGTTAATAATTTTAAAAAGCACTAACGTCGCGCTCCCTGTCCCTGGCCAGCTGTGTGTTCCTGGCGCGCGCGTCCTGCAGCTGTCTCTCGAGGTCTGCGGCGTGCGCGAGCGCCTCCCCGGCGCGCGTCATCAGCGCCAGCTTCTCCTCCGTCGCCACCTGCACCTGTATCTGCAGCTCCGCTATGCTCTCCTGCAGGGTGTTCACCTCCCCCTGCAGCGCCGTCTTCTCCTGCCGCAGCTGCTCTATCTGGAACTCCAGCTCGGAGATCGTCGACTTGGCGTTGTTGCGCGACACCTGCGTACAGAATCCATGTTCCACCTTATTTCCTTATTTTCATAACCAAAATGCGACCAATGGTAATCAAATTTCGTTGCAGACTGTTACAGTTGCCTGCAGCTTTAAACAAACATTCATCACTGGAAATCCAAATATGCCTGAGCCTATAAACAAAGTATCTTTCGACTTGACGTATGGTGGCGAAGTCAACGTTACAATATTTCGCTCTCCAATGTCAAATCCATATATTGTCATTTTTACTAGCGTCTACGCCAATAGAAATGTTACTTTGTCTATAGACCCTGTATGGTCAAAGCTAGAGTACTACGAGCTTCGCTATTCAAGGATTCGCCTGTACTTTGGCGACAGGCGGGACGAGCGTTGGCACACCTTAGGCGAGCTGTCTAGTCTACATAACCCTAAGCTAAGTGTCAGCTCACCAACGCATCGTCGTGCAGCTTCCTGGCGTCGGAGTGTGCGCGGTCGAGCTGTCGCTGCGCGTGCGCCAGTCTGTCGGCGAGCGTGTTGGCGCGCGCCTGCGCCGCGTCCGCGTCCCGTCGCGCCGCCGCGGCCGCCGCTTCCGCCTCCGCCGCTCCCTCCGCTACCCCCGCTCGTTCTGCTAACTGTGGAATACATTTTTGATAAATTGGAATAGGTTCAAATGGGTCAGGAACCTAAACAGGTTCCTGGTCAGCCTGGTAGCATTATGTTTAAGAGGATATTTTAAAATCTGACCAATATTGAATTTAAAAAGATTTGTATGTACTTATTCGCGAAAGTTTCCACAAATCTATACAGGGTGTTACTATAAACAGTAGCATTAGATTAAGGGGTGATTATACCCATGATACTGAACAACTTTCCCAAAGAAACATATAGGTAATTCGCAAAAAAATGTTTGGACTCCATATTAAATGCCGCATACTCACATACTAGCTGACAGAACATTTGTATAAAAAGTCGAAAAAAATAAATTTCGAATTCCCTGTAGGTTTCTTAGGGAAAGTTGTTCAGTATCATGGATACAATCGCCCCTTAAAGTAATGCAAATTTTTATCCTAACACCCTGTAGATTTAATATTACAATATGTAGGTGTACAAAATAATTTAACAAAAATCTAGGTTTATATTTCAGAATTATATATTATGTCGATCAAAGAAGATGGGAGCCCGTCTCTGCCTATGAACGGTGTTCTCTGTTCTGTGGATACGACAGTACAGATGTTAAGTCCATCTTTTTTGACTTTTCTGTGCTCAAATTAAAATTTGTTACATTCAAAAACGTCATCCAAATCCGTGTTTACCTTGGCCTTGGCGGCGTCGAGCAGGTCGCTGAAGGTGGTGACCTGGTGCTGCCTGGCGGCCGCCATCTCCCGCGCGGCGCCGGCTTCTTGCTCCCACTGCTGCCTCTCCGCTTCTGATCGCTCCAGGGTCCCTTCTAACACCCTGTGGAGAACAAATATCAAGTGGTAAAACACATTTAATATTTACTAGCGTTAACCCGCGATTTCGTCCGCACAAATTATATACCAGATTTTAAGTCAGATCATAAGCTATCAAACAAAAAAAGTTTCATCAAAATCGGTTCAGTAGTTTTCGCGTGATGCTCGTTCAAAAACACAAACAACAAACTTCTTTTTTTAAATTTACAGTTTTATAATAGTTTAGATGGAGAGTTTTGAGCAAACAAAGTTTTGCTTTCTTTGATGTTAAACCATCCTGAAATCATAAAAATTGAACCTTGCTACTCTAACCTCCTTCAAAAATGGTTAGGAAGTTGCAAAAAGGTTTCTAACCCCCCAAATGATGGGCGGTATGGTCGTGAGTTTATGCTTGTACGTTTTTGATAGTCTTAGGCGTTTCTGGTTATTGAGAACCAATCTGACAAAGTAAAAATCGAGTACAGATTAATCATTAGTCGACAAAGTTAGGCGAAGGCAAAGGCGGAAAAAACTAAATATTGGTATTGACTATAGAGTCACGTAGAGTTTAAATAGAATTTAAAATGATTTCATTCAAGTCTTACCTAACTCTTTCAGTCAGCGTATCATTTTCTTTGGTTTTTTCTTCTAATGCTGTTTTGGTTTGCGTTACGTCTGTTTCTAGTTGTTCCTGTTTCGCCAATAGGTGTCGCCGCTCTTCTTGGGACAACTGCAAATAAATAAATATATATTTTTAATGTCTTAGGGTAAATTCAGATTAGGCGAAATGTGCTCGAGCATGTTCTTGGCCTTTATTCAAACTTAGCGCAAAACAACGCTGCTGTCCGTTGGATTATTTACCACCGCATACTTTTCAAACACAGCTGTTTGTATGAAACAAGGTTCATATTTAATTACCACTTTACAAGTACGCAAGCATTTCTCCGCCTTCTCTTAATTTTGAATGTTTAGATCAGCCTGCTAACATGACACAGGTGATAGCGACACAGGTCACTTCTAAACGTCAAATTGGCGGTTATCTCCATAGTGTCTCACTCAAATTTGACGTTTAGATGTGACCTGTGTCGCTCTCACCTGTGTCATGTTACGCAGGCTGGTCCTGCGCAGGTAACAGAAAATACACGGCTAATTTTACTACTTTGAATAACCTTATTATGAATCAAATGAGTTCAATCTTGGTTTTTTAAACTGGTTTATCAGTCTGCGTAGGGTTGCCTCTATAACTTTATTATTTGGTTGTAAGGGCTTGGTCAATGACCAATAGCTACTGCGACCTGGAAAGATCCATTGTAGCTGTCACCCTACACCTAAAGGTCATTTCCTTGGCCCACGGACTTCATGAACCGTGTTATGCTTTTGGAGGGGAGGTCCCTAATGTCAGGTGTTATTACGTATCCACCTATATGGAGACTCGTGCTGTGAATGGGCACTTCGCATTCGCAGAGGAGGTGTATGGGCGTTTCCTCTGCTTCACAGCAGAATCTGCAGGTGGGTGAATCTACAAGCCCCATTCCGTGTAGATGTTTGTTTAAGTTGCAGTGTTAAGGCTCGTACCTAAGTCGCAGCGGTTTGAGTTGATGGCTTCCGACTTATGTCTGTTTGAGAAGCCGGACTCTATAACTTAAATAACCTTTAGAACGGCGAGCAGCTGCTGGTCTGCGTCGCCAGACATGAGTGTCTCTGGCTCCACGCCTTCCCGGAGCAGCATCTCTTGCAGAGTATCCACCTGAAACAGTTAAAAACATTTCAATTTAAGTATTGACAAACACGATCAACCTCGTTGAAGTCGCATGGCGATCGAGTTCGCGGACGGACAAGTAGGTAGTGCGCTTTCTGGCTGGCCACAAGGCTACGCCTTAATGTATTGGCACAAATGTGTTTTTGTTCATCAAACAATCCTTTATAATCCGATACTACCAAAACCCATTCGACATTGGCAGAAATGCAATACTTCGTCACAGCAAAAAGCAGTTATTAATTAATTAATTAATAAACCGATACAAAACCAGCGCTTATTCATAAATATGGGTGGCAGTATTTATAATAAATTCGCTCCGAACTGCTGTTGCTTTCTCTAGTCTCATTGTCACAACTATAACATTTTCGTCAGTTTCAGCTACTCTTGACTTGGCTTTTTCCCCTTTCCTAATTGGGTGTCGACTGTCAACATAACCACGATCTAAACATCCATCCACACTTGGCATACATTTGTAGGAATGTCGCTTTTCATTCTGTCCGAACCATCGACTGATAATGACTTATGTTATGTAAAATGTTACCTTAGTGCGACTATCCTCAAGCTTCTCAGTCTGTCGGCACAGGGACTCGAGTAGCACTTGCTTCTCGTCCGCCAGCCGCTCGTTGTCCGCGTGAGCGTCCGCTAATTGTGACTGGAGGTCCGCCAACTCCGCCAGCGTCGCTTGAAGCTCTTCACTTGTACTGGAAAAGATTAAATTAATGATGAGTTGTTTGACAATTTTTTAATGAGATGGTGATGAAAAATATTGAAGAGGTCTTGTTTTACCTGGCTTCGTAGACAAATAAGCTTAGCAACATAGTCAACATAGTAACGATGCCTGAATTATGATCGTAAGTTCAAGTCAATGTATCGAAAAGCAGATTTACTTCCGCGATTTCTTGCTGGCTTCAAAATTAACGCCGTTCAGTTTGATGGTCTGAAGCACCCCGTAAAATGTGTAATGCATTTAAGTGTACAACCAGTATATTGTAATTGCCTCTCTAATTCTTTAATCCCTAGGGATTCTTCTAGAGAGGCAAATCGTCCAGCTACCTGTAATGGTGCTCTTCCATCTGCAGGATGCGGTCCTGGAGGCAGGCGACGGACACCTCGCTGAGAGACGACGACGAGTGCTTGTCCCATTCTGGAGTGCTCGCGTCTACGCTGTCACCTTCACCCTGTAACCATACATGATTCACTTTACTTCTATATTCTAAGGACGTGCCGTGTAGCGCCTCGAACTGCGCCAACCAAGGTGTCGTTACATGCGACTATTCTTATCAGGCATCGTAAACATCTCTGATACCCAAAACATATGGTTGTTGCTATTGTATCAGACTGATTCTGACTTTACCTTTGAGCGTAGCGGTTTGAGAATTTCATCAGATTCTGGAAGGTAAGGACGAGTGAGGTAAGCGCACTCACCTATGCCCTTCCTGAGTACCTGATTTTTTTGTAAATAAGAGCTGTAGCAATCAGAAAATCCATTTTTTCTTTGTTTTTCTTTATATGGGTGTTTTAAACCAGAGGTTATGTTATGACATTCAAGTTACTTTTTGACGTAGCCTTCGACCAAGTATGAATGGATGGGCCCAAAGTGCATTTTGTTAAAGTTCAGGAAGAACGGCGCCTTCTTCCTGAACTTTAACAAAATGCACTTTGGGCCCATTACATACATTCCGGCGCGCACTTGGTCCGTCATCTCGGTACTTTTTTGAAGTACTAAGGTATACCTGACGTTTCGGTGCTTTTGTTTAGGAAAAGATCATCGAAGATAAGCAACACATGGTGAAGTATGGCCCGATGTGGCCTGTGCCCTGCAAGGGTATGTACTGACGTTGAGTGGAGTTTTTGGCGGGATTTGAACAGCTACGTTTGGAGTCGTCATATTTCATCGAATTTGTGTTGTTTGAGTTTTGGTTCGTAAAATCGGTGTTTTTTTGCGTAACAAAGTGTCGTGCAAGTGAAAAAAAATCAGTTCTGTGAAATATGATGGTGTATGGGCGTAAACAAGAAAAGTGTTCCGTCATTTTTAGCGCGGCAAAGCGGTCGGTTCACCTCTTTCCTGTGGACTTCTGCGATTCCTGCGTCTTTTGATTGTCTCCAAAAACTCCAGAGAAGCGTCAAAACGTCGACGACTAACGTTTCGAGGCTTAAAATTCATCGTCATCGATTATCCTCATCCACCATCAAAATTAAGAATTTGAAGAAGAAAACGTAGATATGGCTTTAAAGGACATAGTATCCAGAGCCATAAAACACATTTGAAAAAAAAAAGTACTCACGTTGTGCGCGAGCGCGATGGAGGCGGGCGCAGAGGAGTGCATGCGGCGCGGCGCGGGCGCGAGCAGCAGCTGCCGCTTCTCGCTGTCGGAGAGCGGCGAGTGCGCGACGCCGCGCAGCCGCGCGCGCAGCGCACCGTTCTCGTCCGCCAGCCGCTCCAGCGCCGCGCCCCGCTCCGCTTCCATCGACTGCGGACATACATTGTAACCATTGACATAGTATACGATAGATGAATAATATAAAGCAAGACATAATAACGCTATTTGACATCCATTCACACTTGTGACAACCGTCCATTAGAATAAGCGAGATGAAAAAAGTAAACAGATGCCATCTTGAAACCTTGCACGGATCCAACTGGAGGACTACAGTATGTCCTTGAAACTTGCTTAAATAGTGGTGACATACTGATATTTCCGGTTCTTAGTGGATAAGTCAATAATTGGATCAATTGCAATTGCAACCGACTGCTATAGTCTCCGTTATACTTATTGGATATAAATCCAAATGCCATCATAAAATAGCGTCGTTTTCTTTATGACGCTCGGCGCTACTCGAGTTTACATTTATTAATTTATTTAAAAGAAAATAACAATGTATATCTTAATATGAATATAATTATAGACACTTCACTTGTCCGAACCGGTTGAATCGTATACGCTATATTTTATCCTCCTGACTTCGCCGGCCATAGAGATAAACTACTCAAATTGAGAATCTCCTTTCGAAACCAGTACTTAAAAATTTTAATCAATAATTAGTAGCGACCGAATTTTAATATAGAAAGCGATGGGCAGGCCACCTAGTTGCCGAAAGAAGACCGGGTGTGATTGGTACAAAATGAAAACGGCATAACGGGAAGAGTAACTATCCACAAAATTTTGCTTACGATGCCATCATTATTTCGTCTCTGTGCCTCTAATCTACATACCTTCAGACGCTCTAGTTCAGCTCGCAGTCGGTCTGCCTCGGTCGCCCGCTCCAGCAACTCCTCGACCCGCGCTTGCAGCTGAGCCCGCTCCATGGCGCTCGCCTCCAGCGCCTGCCGCAGAGATTGGATCTCCCTGGCACCTGATGCCAGAGACACCTGTTGACCGTTTATTAAAATGGACTTAGCTTTGTACACAATGAGAATCGTATAAGCGACTAAAGGGCGAAAGGCTAACCGCCTATTACCATTTTATAAGTTGAATAATTGAAATAATTGAAGGTTTTAGGATGGAATAATCCTACGAGGGGCACACTGAAAGTTTCAAGACAGTAAAAAGTGTATAGAAGTAGGAGGTTGGGAATACTTTTAATATTTTTAGAAGTGGCCTCCATTCCATTTTATGTATCGTCCCGTTCAATGGAACCTCTGTGAGAAGCAGTGGACCCCCTCTGCTTTACTATGAAATTATTGAAATCGGTTAAATTATGGGGTATGCATCTAGTACAAAGCTTCCCTACGCCTTAGTATTCGTGTAGGATCTTTTGCACTTGACTCATATCAATGCTGAAGCTTGCCTGAATCTGCTGGTAGGTCACTCTCATATTAGCCTCTCTCATGAGCTGCACAGCATTGGCGTTTTGTTCAGTTGTCGCCGTTGAACGACATCTCCCAGGTAGATCATCACTGAGATTACTCCGATCATGCCTAAACTCATTTAACCAGTTGTAAACAAGTGTCAAGGGACAGGGCTTCATCGTGAAATACCAATCGAAGTTTATCATTAACTTTGTTATGGACTAGGAACACGACGAAAATCGTAATAAATTGGGGAGAAAACATTTTTCCTTGCTAAATTCGTTTTGCCTCGCGACACGCACTTTTCAAATTGCCGCCAAATCGTTAAAACAAATGACAATCGAATAAAATTTTCGGCTATAGGTTGGTAAAGAGTTTCTTATTCGTAATTAAAATAAATTTTTCATTGGCATTGTCACTAACTGGTCCTTTCTTGAAAAAAATTCAGTATCGCCCTCGTAAAACCTTCAATTTGATAAAAGTTATTATTAACCTTGCTACACTTGCACGCTGCAAAATTACCCTCCTTTTGGTGCAGTCGGGTAAAAGAATCTAAGCGATGAACACAGTTCTGACAAACAATGTCATAAGATCCAAACCCAGAACGAATGGTTGCAACTATCAGTGCGTGTCGCACCCTATTTCACTTCCCCTCAAATACCATAAAAAGGTCAATTAATATCGGAGATGAATGTTTTGAAATTCCCCTACGTTTCAGGGCCTATAGACAAAGTAACATTTCTATTGGCGTAGACGCTAGTAGAAATGACAGAATGTATGGATTTGACATTGGCGATCGAAACATTTTGACGTTTACTTTCGCCACCATACGTCAAGTCCATACATTTTTAATGTTTTCTACTGTCGTTAACGCTAATCGAAAGTACTTTGTCTAGGGGCCCAGATCTTCGATCGATAAAGAACAATTCCGTTTTCGGACAATCATCATCATCATCATCAGCCTATCATCGTCCACTGTTGAACACAGGCCTCTCCCAAGGCGCGCCACAAAACTCTATCCTCGGCCTTCCTCATCCAGTAACAATGCAGTAGCAATGTATGCAATGCAATGTATTGTTTTCGGACAATATCACACAGCTATTGAAAATTTAACCATAAATAAATCAGCAAAGGAAGTTAATTAAACAGCAGTGACTGACCTCAGATGGTATCCTGGGCCTGAGCTCCACCTCCTGGAAGCCCGGCATGTGTTCAGCATTCAGCGTGACCGGCAGGCTGATGCACTCCTGCGACCCTCGTTCGTCTACCGACCCCAGCTCTTCTGCGCTCCCGTAATCATGATGAGTTCTCGCATCTTCATATTCCCCTTCCCTCAACTCTGGGTCTTCTAACACAGCATTGTTATTACCAAGATCTTTCTTCTTGTGCGCTTTGTGAAGCTTCTCTTTGGAGCCGAAGATTTTAAGCGACTTATCTCGCGCTGGGGCGACTTTGTGGTGCTTCGAGTCGAGGCTGGATACCGAAGGGGCTCCTTTCAAAGTAGATTCCTGTTTCCCCTGACTAGAGGGTCCTCTACGGAACAACGATTTAAATTTCATCATCTTGGCGGTTTATTTCATGTTCGTTTCGTTTCACTGATCGAATAAGTTTGTTTGCATGTTCGTTTGTTTTTATTAACACTTGTTTAAAAGTTGTTTGTTGTTTGTTTGTTTTTTGTTGCCGTTGGTCCCTGCTACTATTTCTGGTGGTAGTAGTCGTTACATAAATACCACGTCAGAGGCCGTAAGGCGGTCTGAAAAAACTCTGACACCAGGGCTCTGCCCACACGGTAAGAAGAAGAAGAACACTTGTTTCGTTGTGATCGGAATGATTGGGCGTTTTTGTTTGGTTCTAAGCTGAAATTTCGATTAATTCTGTCGTGATTTGACGTCATTTAGTATCGGTACATGGTTATCTGATTAGGAATTAAACCTTTTAATAACACAGATAAGTTAATAGTGCTATAGATACTCGTAGCTAGATTGGTGTAGGTATAAATACACGTGCCACTTCTACGGTGATGCTGAGTAAAGTGAACATAATATACCAAAGTACTCTGTGGTGAACATGCCGTGCTACGTTGACTTAATTAAGTAATGCAGTAAGGTTGACTTGTGATGCATATTCACGACATCGTGTACACATTGGTATTTAAGGACAACCTATTATTAATCACAATTTGCTAACCTTTGCTATGACCTTGGCTTTGAACGGATAAAATGAAGGGAAATGGTATGTTTTCAGTAGGTCTACCATGAGGTGGCACTAACTTAGTTTTACTTCCATTTTTGTATTGAATTTAATATAGCAGTATCTATCGGTTACCTACTTACTTTGAGAACTAATTTTGACAAAAAATCCGAGCCGAAACTAAGTCATCTCGTGGTAGGTCTTAGCGCTCTTACAGAAGAGCGACACTTTGCGGTCGCAGAGCGTCCCACGGTGGGACCCACGGCGACCGTAAAGTCTATGAGCGCGACTCTCTGCGACCACAAAGTGTCGCTCGTCTGTAGGACCCCTTTTATGAGTTCCCTTTATAAGGCTTTATAATCAGTAAATGTGCAAGATTTACTACGACTAAAAACGTTTCATCTGAAAATCGACACCCAGCTCTCGTGCAAAGTCTATGTTATAAAATAAATTACATGTTGTTCTATTTGATGTTTCGTTGTATTCTTGTTTGTAAACTTGTTATGAACTGTAATATTATGTGTGTGTTACTTATGAAAATAAATTGTTTATCTATCTATCTATCTATCAAGATATATTGTTAGAGCGATTGCATTTGGTACGTATGAGGAATGCAGAAAAAGATGTTTGGCGGAAGGCCATATAATGTAAGAACCAAACATGTTGGTCCCATACATGAATGAAACTTAGTAATACGTGTAGAGTGAAACAAAACTAACAAAAAAGGAAATTGGTTGTAATCTGTAGAAGTTGGGGGAAAGGTATTTCTCCTTATGATACCTTTCGTATCAAGTGTGTGAAACTCATAGTCTTTCTTATTAGGTAGCCCACTCAATCTTCTACGCATTCATTGTGTTTGTTTTAATGAAAATTCACGATAACCGTACAATATTATGATAATGGAAGCAAACGAAATCACACACACTATCAGTTCAATAAAGCCAAATCCGTTCCGTAACGTCCAAAAACTACCTCAGTGATAATATTAGATGAAAATGGCTGTCATGGTTGCGTTTTGCTACTGCTTTTTGGATGATTTGTCTATTTTACTAGTAATTTCTACTTTTGAATCCGGACTTCTGAGGAAGTTTTTTAAAAAATGCCTTAATTTTTTCTGTTTATAATAATTATGACCGCCGTCCTGAAGGGCTTTTAGTTTTCGTAAAAATGGCTGGGTCCAAATTCGCCAAAGTTCTTTAGTTTCATTTCGTCTAGAAAGAAAGTACTAACGTGAACCCAAAATGTTCACCACACAGTGGCAGCCTAGCATGCTACTCTATCTGTGTTTAAACACAATTACCCGGCGTTCGTCAATTTAGCCCGTAATCCCCTAGTTCGAACGGCGGACATGCCCGCCCCTTTCCCGCATGCAAATAGATAGGGGGACCGCACCTACTGGGGAAAGCTTTGTCTTTTGTGTTGGACCTTTTTTGCCCAAGTGTTTTGCTTTTTGTTTGGTGAAGACACACCTCACTTGTCTATTTTATACTGTGTTTGAACATTTAAAAGGGTGTAAGTGACAGCCTAGCAAATACTGAAACGTTGAACTCAGACCATCAAACTGAACAACTTTCACTATGGAACCTACCTCAGGAAATGTGGAAAAAAATCAGCTGTCCCATACATTTTAGACGGGCAGGTACAGTGGTTTTGTATGGGACAGCTGCTTTTTTTTCGCGTTTCCTGAGGTAGGCTCCATAGTGAAAGTTGTTTAGTTTGATGGGTAGACTCTTAGTTTAAAAGGATGCTAATGATATCAACTTCACCCTGTATAACTAATTAGTAATTACCTATACCTACCTACGCAATAATTATACGTTTTTACATGCTAAGTTATTATTAAGTGACCTAAGCTAAGATCTAAAGGGTAAAAGCTAAACAATAACACGTCTCACGATCGAGACAAACAACGGTGGAGGAAAAACGTCATCTGAAGTAAAAACATTGCGTAAACGTTTCTACTCGTACTATCCACAAACATGAATGAGCTCATCTTTGATTAGTTCCATTCACAGAGGCTAGACCTAACTAATAATCCTACTAATATTACAAACGCGAAAGTTTGTAAGTATGGATGGATAGATGGATGGATGTTTGTTCCGCTTTCACGCAAAAACTGCTGAACGGATTTCGATGAAATTTGGCATACAGATAGACCATGGCCTGGATTAACATATAGGGTACTTTTTATCCGGGTAACGCAGACGAAGTCGCGGGCAACAGCTAGTATTACATAATGGGTTCTATTACGCTGCACTTGTCTTTGGATTTAAACGAAGAAATTACTTTTCTTTGCTAATCAACAATTCGTCAACCTCCTGACTTTATCCTTTATTTTAGGGTTGGCGCATTTTATATTTTATTTTATTCATTTTTAATATGGAAAACTTACGGAATAATTACAGGATAGGCGCGGATCCACCGTTGTGGGCACGGTGGGCATGCCCACAACCCTAATTGAGGTCGATGGGATTTCAAGCTGTTAAACTTAAAGTTTCATCAAAATCGGTTCAGCAGTTTAGATATTGTAAATAATTGTAATGTGCAAACAAACAAACATTTACTACGGACTTATAATTGTTACAGGTTTATTAATTTAGTAGTTAGTGTTCGCCCCGCGGCTTTGCCCGCGTTGACCTGTACCTACAAAGTCTTGGCCGTGGCGTCATACATTTGGTAAACGTCTCCTTTCGTGATCGACACATTAGTTCGAATCGAACTTGCCCGATTTTCGGCATACTAAAGGCAAATTTGACGACCCGGTTGGTGTAATGGTTACCACGCCGGACTGCCAAACCAGGGTCCTGGGTTCGAATCCCGGTTCGGTCATGGATGTTTATATGTTTGTGCCGTTGTTGTATGGTTTCCATAATAAACAGCCTATAAATAGTGCTTTCTTGGGATCATTACAATGAATGTGCCTGTGAGCGTTATTTATTTATTTAATCCGCTGATCGAACATTTGTATGAAAAGACGGGAAAAAAAACGAATTTTCTACGTTTCATAGGGAAAGTTGTTCAGTATCATGGGCAGAATAACACCTTAAAGTAATGCAACTGTTTAGTTAACACCCTGTATAGTGAAAATAAATACTAAGGTTTATCTATAGTCTGTCCTTCACGCTGCTCATACAAATGACAGTGACAGCATCATATTTAAACATGTTTAAGCCTAAATACTTTTTGGTGCAAGCCAGCCTAATATTATAAAGAGGAAAGATTTGTATTTTTGTGTGTGTGTGTATGTTTGCAATGAATAAACTCAAAAATGACTGTGCCGATTTCTAAAATTCTTTTTCCATTAGAAAGCTACATTCACCCTGAGTAACATAGGCTATATTTATTGCTAGAAAAGATTAGATGTCCACCTGTGCGAAGCCGGGACGGGCCGCTTGTCCTAAAAAAAAAAACAAAAACACAAAACCCAACCCTCGCAATGCTTTCACTAATAATTTTGGAAACTGCCTCGCCCATTGTCCCAATTAAGCTGCTTTATTGAACAGAAGCACGCAACGAAGCCTGCGTTACTGCGTTGTATGAGTTGTATGTAAAATAAGTCAATGAATGATTTTGTATGTTTAATGCAGTGCTAACGGATATGGGCCTGTTTAGCATTTGCAGCGGTTACCCAAACGATCTTACTGTGTTTATTACAGTACTGTAGCAGTACTAGATTTCGCCCGCGACTTCCGCGTTGACTTAAAAAAAAAGTATCATTCAATCAATTGAATCAACCCACTGCTGCCTGCCGGCCTTTTATAAAAGTATCATACGTTCTGGATTAACCAGAACATATTCTATAAGTATGCCAAACATCCAAATCCGTGCAGCCGTTCATGCGTGATATAGACATCGTCACAAACTTTCAGATTTATAATATTAGTAGGATACGGTCTACACCGCTGCCACGGAATATGCTGCTGCTAACTTTCAGAAAATGTTCCTTGCTAAAGCACTTGCTTGCTGACCCATACTGTTTTAAAGATACATCTACAACGTGTTAATAAATTAGCGCAAAACCTCATACACCCCAACTGATTTATAATAAAATAATTCGATTGAAACAATAATTTCATTATTTTTATAGTTAATATTTAAAGTTATTCGCATTTTAAGTTTTGAGGCAAAAATGATTTGTTATCTTTTCAGCACTGAAAGAAAGCGCTAACGTACTCATGGATACATTTTTATAATCTTGATTTAGTAGTAAGTAGGGTGAGTGTGCCAGTGCGGTGGGTTGACATCGGGTTCAGAAATTTTTAAAGGACATCTGGCACATAATACCAAAAAATGTATAACCATCCTTCTATTTTTATTATGGACTATGGAACACTAGAAACTAACTGCAGGCATTAGTTTATTTTATAATGATTTATTAGTTTTTATCATTTTTATATTTAAAAAAAACATTGTGCTTGCAACCTATGACGCTTGCAACACATCCTACCAACTCCTACTAAACAATATTGACAGCCATTTTGGGGTTGCTGCTTTTTTACAATTTATTAATAATAAATGATTAAATAACTCGTTAAATAAAAATAAATGATACTGGCCTCGATTCGGAGTGTACCACGACTAAACTAAACTAAATGTATTCCTGTCACTTTCTAAAATAAGATTAAGAAAAGAGACAGAAAACCAACAGCTGACTTTAGTGCTGTCAAAGTGACGTTAAACGCCCAAAAACGACTTAAATAAGATGGCGTACATTATGATGGCATCTTATTTTGCGCATTTAACGTCACTTTGACAGCACTAAAGTCAGCTGTTGGTTTTCTGTCTCTTTTCTTAATCTTATTTTAGAAAGTGACAGGAATACATTTAGTTTAGTTTAGTCGTGGTACACTCCGAATCGAGGCCAATATCTGAGTCGTTTTTATAAAACCTCATAATTTATTACACATTTGACTTCAGTCAAAACTTCTATACATTTTAAGGTATTTTTTCAAGGGAGAGCGGCGGTTGTCCTTTATAAACAAATTATTTAATATTTTGAAAAAAATGACCTATGTTGAAACCATGATAATTCGATTCTGCTCTCGATTCTAAACAAACTACTTTCTAGTTTTGCGTTAATTCATTAACACGTTGTATATCTATACTAATCTATACTTCTATACTTAACATTATAAAGAGGAAAGATTAGATTTTTTGTTTGTTTGTTTGTAATGAATAGGCTCCGTAACTACTGGTTCGATCTGAATAATTCTTTCACCGTTAGAATGCTACATTATCCGGGATGAACATAGGCTCAAAAATGGCCAAGTGTGTGTCGGGAAGATTCTAAGGCGGTACGAAGTTCGCCGCGGTCATCTAGTCTTTAATAATTTATCTCAATTTTAATTGGGATTCACCTACAAAACCAAATCTGGGCGATCTGTAAAATATGTGATCAATGTGGAACAGGTATTTCGTTTATGTAAATATTCTATAACAGATAATTTGATAGGTAGGTATGTAATGTACCTTATTAGGTACATTCCATACCATACCTATGTCATCATCACCATTTTCAGTCACATTTTTCTGGTATTAGAATATATTGCACAAGTCTCCCAAACAAAATGACCCAAAAGATAGCCGATAATAATATTATTTTCTATTCATATGCCTATATCTACTTTAAGAGGTTGATTAGACCATCAAACGAAAGCTGTTCCATACATTTCACTCGAGTAGGTTTGCTGTTTTGTATGGAACAGCTGTTTTTTTAACGATTTCGATGTTGATCCCGTACAGAAAGTTGTTCAATTTGATGGTCTGATCATCCCCAAAAAACCTTTAGCATGTTAAGCAGGGAAGGGCCCTGACAAATTATTTTTATTCGTAATTTTTTCTTCCAATTTAGAATTTTTTTGCAAATTATTGCTTTTGGCAGAAGCAATAGGAAGTCACAAGCAACAATAAAACGTACGTAATCAAGAAAACATTGTTGACAAATTCGAGACAATGTTATCTTAATATATTCCGTTATTTACCGTTTTTTTTTTGTTTCTTTACCGTATTGCATTATCATTATCAATATTGTTATCAATGATAAATATAGATATAGATTATCTTCACTTAGTTAACAGTATAATTTATCGTGAGCCTCTAAAGATAACCTTATCAGAATGATCTCAAACAAGGACGAAGATATCAATCAAATTTTGAATCCGTTATTAGATGTAGATAAATTTTTTCATTATAATAATGATTAGAACAGATTCGAATTGAAGAAAGTATTGGATAAATTCTGATTTGAGGAGAACACAGATTGTCTAATGTTGTTAAAAAAGACATGGATAATTGCGAGTTCTCCATCGACGATGTTCAAGACCGAAGTAGAAGAAAGAGAGAAAGAAAGCAGACCCTGCTACCCAGCGGGACAGTAGCTAGGAAGATGATGATGATAGTTTAAAGTTTAAGCTATGGTAGTAGCATCATGATTCATGATAATATAGGAGGAAGTGGAGGACAGTATAAAAGAAGAGGTGTTGTAGAAAACTTGGAACTCAAGTTAACAATTGATCAAAACTACCATTTTGAGAGACCGGAACACTATTCTGTTAACTAGATATAATAGCCCCCTATACAGTTAAAGAGCAGTATAACTGCCACCCCAATCGCAACCCTATTGGTAAACGCGGAGCGACATCCAATTATAGATAAAGTGAAGGTTATCTAAATTTAGACACGTCTCGCCTCTCCCTTATTTGGTACTAGTTTATGTGAAAAAGTACTGGTTTAAATAGCTTTATATGGCAAGAGGATCAAGGGCGGGAGAGCTTTTTTGCTAATTTCACATAGCCTAATTCATACTCTAATGGAATTTTAGCATTTTTCGTATTACCTACTATTATGGACAGGACATGTGACTTTCAAAAATAACACTCCAGGTTCTGAATGTTATTCCTATTGTGGATGAATTCTGTGGAGAATATTCATATTTAAGACCAGAATAGCTGTGTGGTTCCTTCCGCCAGAGGACCTCCCTTTTTCTTCTCGTGGGTGGTGTCTTTATGCCGTGTAATGGATACTGTTTATGCAGTGTTTTTGTGGGTGAAAGTCTAGTCCTCTGTCACCACTTGACACGACCTTTCCATCATAAGATAATACATAAAATAAATCATGAAAACGTCAATATGCTCAAATTGCTAAATAAGCAGCAAAATACAGAGAGGATAAACGAGAGGCACAAAATGAGGCATTCTTATCGCTAAAAGCGATTCCTTTACAAACCTAAACGTGCTTCAAACCTAAAAGTAGAACTGCACGTAAATTTTTTTTTTCGTAGTAACGTTTTTGACAACCCCGAAAGCGATTATGGTCGTGAATTTATGTATGTATGTAAGACCAGAATAAAAATACTACAGACTAATTGACAGTAAAACAATAAATCAGGAAGAAAAAACCAACAATGAACAAACATTGTTTCGTCCAAGTAGGCCATCAAAACCCCAAGTGACCATTCAACCAAGATTTATAATGTGTTACTTCGATTGAAAAGTGTCGAAGTAAGCAACTAGGACGGGTGAACGACCAGCATTGGCCGCCGGGAGGTCGCCAAGTCGTTCCAATATGGAAGTCGGTATCATAATCGGTTTTAAATTATAATTTTAGTGTTACTCGCGTTAAATAATGGTATTTGATTTCGTTACTACAGATAAAGCCAAAAGTTTTGCTCCAGACGCACACATTTTATTTCATTAATATTCAAGATTACAGGTGTTAACAGAAGCATAAAGAGGTAAGAAAAAGACAAATTTAAGGCGGCGGGAACCGGTTGGTTGAGGGCAGGACCGGTCGTTGCTGCGATCATTGGGGAGGCCTATGGTCCAGCAGTGAACGTCTATCGACTGAGATGATGATGAACAGAAATCCTAAAAGAACAGATCCGAACCGCAAATGCAACAAATAATGAAATCATTCTTCTACGGACAAGAAACGTCTTAAATGATCGATGAATTCCGAATGAACAAAGAAGAGAAAGTATAGTACAAGAATTAAATATTATAACGAGCCTCGAGCCTTTGCATTTTGCAAGAGTTGCTATGAAATAATAGATAGGAATTGTTGATAAAAAATTAACAACATCAACTTAAATTATTTTTGAGAGCTGAGAAGTTGTCGACAAAGCTATACAAAGCGTCACACGATAATAATGAACACTTGTGTACTCAAGCAATAGAATAGAACGCATTTATTTACCAGAATATGGTCTAGGATCTTAAATAAACAAGACACGCCACACATGGCGGCTTGTGTTATATTGTCAATAAGTTAACAATTCAGTCAATTAATAATATAATAAACTAAAATGGACAAATGTTTCTTTGATTGGTATTGACAGCGGTGTACAAGACGGAATTCAAATGTCATATTATCACTTGTCTTGTCCCACAATCAAAATAGTAATGAGGAAGGCAGAGGACAGTTTTGTGGCGTGTCTTGGGAGAGACCTATGTTCATCAGTGGACGATGATAGGCTGATGATGATGATGACTCAGTGTCACTAGTACCTACGGCCACAATAAAACCTCACCTTTATTTCTACTCGAAAAGGGTTCAGAAGTGTTCTTAATGCTGATCGTATCATTCATGGTTCTACTACACCTTGGGACACTTTATCTGACACTTCAGACAAATGGGAAAAACTGACAAGAGCATGTTTATGCGATACTGTCCGAGTGAGACAGGAATACACCATTGCCTACTATTGTCTGGTACGCTTTCTGCCAGAGGGGGTGAGATAAAATTGGTTGGGGCCAGGGTGTGTGCGTAATGTAGTACTTTTCTTATACTATACTGTGGTACTACTGACGTTGATTCAGGCAGTCTACGACTGACGTATGACTATTCAACTTGAGTACCTAAACCACAATGGGACCAATTCAAGCAATATGGCGTCATATTACACCGACATAACAATCCCTATAATACTGTGTAGCTGGAAGTAAATAGAATGACGACTTTCTCCAATTCTCAACTCGGAGAGCGATGACGTTTAGCATTTCTATCTACACTAATAATATTATAAAGAGGAAAGATTTGTACCTATTTTTGTATGATTGTATGTTTGTAATGAATAGGCTCAAAAAGTACTGGGCCGATTTAAAAAATTCTTTCACCATGAGAAAGCTACATTCACCCTGAGTAACATAGGCTATATTTATTGCTAGAAAAGATTAGACGTCCACCCGTGCGAAGCCGGGACGGGCCGCTAGTTTGATATAAACCACAATAGAACCAATGTTGTAACGTAGTTTGGTGACATGAACAATAATCTTTACGTTGCTGGGTATAAATAAAATTTTATACAGGGACCTTGAAGGTTTTAAGGGGATGATCAGCTTATCAAACTAAACAACTAGCTTTATTGGACTAACATCTAAATCAGAAAAGATAACCGCTGTTCCATAGATACAAAACTACTCGACCCAAATGTAACGAGACAGCCGTTTTTTTACGATTTCGATCGATATGTTAATCCTATAGAGAAAGTTGTTATAAGTTTGATAGTCTTATCATCCCCTTCAAAATCATCAAAGGGCCCACTTCATTAGTCAGTTCAGTACATTTCTAGGCCACGTTGGTTTTCAAGTCTTTACATTAAAAAAAACGCCACCAACAACAATATTTTTCTACCAAAGACTAACTTTGTCGTTACATTTATATTTACAGTCGTACCAAAGCTATAAATGGTCTATGATACGTGACACTTGGTTGAAATGGATGTCTGCTGTCTGCCCTCGTTAGAAGCAAAACGCAGTAAAGCAAAAGGTAAATGACCAGAGGACTCGACCTAGAAAGGTCGCTTCGGTCGCGTGCAAGCCTGTTTGTCTTAATGGACTCTATTTCTATCTGTGATATAGTTTTAGTTAACCAAATTAAAATGTCGTTACGAGATAAGGATGTTAAGTGACATAATCACATAACTGTTTTGTCGGTCAGTATTTCTAGGAAGTTTCAATAAGATGCCTCGTTTACTTCGATTTATGAGGATGAGGATGGGAAAGTGTGATATTTTTGTTTTAAATACTACCTATCTCAGGTATTACTATTGTTCTTTCAAAGTAAGCTTACACCTATGAGCCTCCGTAATATGATAGAGGTGAGAGCGACATAGGTCTCTTCTAAACGTCAAATTAGCGGTTATCTCCCATAGAAATATTAATTTACGACGTAAAACCATAGTATCCCTCTCAAATTTGACGTTTAGAAGTGACCTGTGTCGCTCTCACCTCTGTCGTGTTACGCAGGCCAACAGGATATAGAACCTATAGTTTCGAAACTCGTGGGAATTCAAAAAAGCAGTGATACAATCAGTCTAAACTCTAAATAAAATGGGGGCCAAAAGAAAACATTGCAAGTAACAAGGTTGTGTTATGGATACAGATACTTTCTCTACTGGCATCTAAAACCAGTTTGTGGTTTGCAATCACATAGCTGGCTTGCAATGTAACAAGCTTTAGTTACTATGCGTACAGTGATTCAATAAAAGTTCAAGAAACAAGAAACCGTGTTAATTTTAACTCGGACTTATTATTGAAATTTTATACCGCGATGAAATCATCGAACTCATAAAGGACTTGGTTCAAATATTGAATTTCAAAACGGTTAGTGAATACGAGTATGATAAATGAATGGTGTAGGGTTTAAATAAGTCATTAGAGTCGGTAGCACAAGAATGCAGTTCAGGAAAGGAAGGGCACGCCCGTCTGTCCGTCACTCGCCTCAGGCTTGGCGCCGATGCAATCATTACTTGAATTGTTCTACGATACAATACGAATTCGAATAATGGTGTTGAATAGATAGAACCCATGAATATACGACGTTATGTAAAATCATTACCTACATTTTTTGCTTACCTACGATTCTGTCTGCATATTGAAATGTAAAGGTAGGTATTAAAAGTTACAAATACGAGCAAGTTTACTGCAATGGTATGTAGTACTAGATACTCTTTCTTATGTAGGTTCTCTGTACACACGGCGACACATCACGCTATACAAAACAGAAATAAGCTGGCCGTGCGCCGTTATATACGTTATTTACCATGCGCGGCCAGCTTATGTTGGTTTTGCATAGCTGTGTGTCTGTGCGCCGTGTGTCCTTGTTTTCTGACCGTAATGGTCATTTTCGGACCGTAATGGACTATAAGGGCGTAGGTCCTACTATGTCCAAGTAACAAGCAATACTTGCTTGGACAAGTAGGACTATGCCCCTACAGCGAACACAGCCGTAGAATATGCTGGGATCGGTAAGAACCATGAGGTGAAGTATGCAAGTTTCATAAAATAACTGATTCAGTTTGAACGTCGAAAACAAAAACAATTCCTATAATTCAGTATCATCTTCAAAGAAATTAAAGAAAGTAATAAAGTCATATCGATTAGTTATATATTTTTATAATTGTCAAAAGCACCCACAAAACCACATGTGTTTACCAAATGCAATCAATGAGTAATACTTTTAACAACACACATTCGACACTTTCGCTCCGTAGTCACAAAAAAAGCAATATCGTGAAAATATTCTATCGCCATGTAACAAAAGAAGACAAGGAACAAAACAGCTACCTTGGGGGACACTTGGACAAACAACGAGTTATCGAATCCTGCTTATTGGTCAGATGTGAGGCAAGGTTGACTCCGCCACATAATGGGCATTATGAATGACTGTGTCTAAGCTGGGTATTTGTATCGGAAATATTAAGTAAATTTGCGAACTTGGGAGCGTTTGGTGATGACTAAAGGTGTTGACAGTTTTGAGATTGAGGAAAATGGTTGGGATTTGGTCCGTGGCTTCCGTTTAGTGCTAATGCTTAACATTTCCAATTCTTAGAATAAGAATCAATCAGATTACGAAATTTTTAAAAGGTACTCATGTGTTTCTGTTGTTTTTAAGTTTATGTATACTAACAATCTATGGACTTTGTCTGAAATAAAATTATTTTGAATTTTGAATTTGAATAATCTCAGGGATCAGTTTTATATGATCGATTTTATATTATACGTTACAACATCTCAGTCTCTCTTATGCAGTTGTAAAATGATATTATACTCAATATTCAATATTTTTATAAGTAGCACATTGCATTATAACCACGATTATACAACTTTATAGCTATACATTTAACGTTATATTTCTTTTTTAAGTGTTATAATTTAAGTGTTATATTTCTTTAGATTACATATTTTATAGAATGCTTGTAATAGGCTGTAGATTTTTCTAATAAATATATAAAATAAAAATAAAACGTATTACGCAAAATATAATAGCGCCAATCTATAATATTTGTATCGTATAAATTAATCTCGTTCGATAAACTCTCGTTATCCAAAATTATGAATGCTGTTAGAGTACTTCATGTTGGAGGGGAAAGTCGTTCAAGTTAAGAATAACTCAAAGCTATCTAGTTTAATGACTTCCTGTAACTGCATGTGTCTTTAAGTTACGTCGAAAGTTACTTAGGCTATCGATAAGTTTTTATGTTCCTTTACAATTTATACATGTATGTATTATGTATGTGGTAAGACTGAGTTATCAAGGAATAAGGCAGTAGCATTCGTTTGTGTACTGTTCTACCTCTGCGATTGCCAATCTGTCGAAGATTGTGATTATGGCCATCTCCTCTTTATGTAGAAGGCCAATGTGAGATCATCCCAAGTGTCTTTTTTTTTTATTTATTTAATAATAAGTTACAAAATTACATGTTTTTAGTTGTAGTCCTACAAAACCGTATTTTACGGTTTGGCTGTAGGAACCGAGAATCAGTCTCGCATTACATTACAGTCATCGATGGAATAAAAAGGCACAAAAAGAACTTCTTGAGCCCAGAGCCTCAGAATCGAAAAATGATGCAATATGGTACACTATAGTACAGACTGCCTCCGTGGTCTAATGGTTAAGAGCATTGGGCTCTCGACACGGAGGTCGTGAGTTCGATTCCCACGGGGGACACCTAGTGATACCTATGTCAATTTGTGTGATTTTCCCCAGTTGGTTAGGACATTGCAGGCTGAATCACCTGATTGTCTGAAAAGAAAAATGATTCCTTGCTTAGGATGGCACTTTAAGCCGTTGGTCCCGGCTACTATCTCTGGTGGTAGTAGTCGTTACATTAAAACCACGTCAGAGGCCGTGAGGCGGTTTGAAAAAACTCGGACACCAGGGCTCTGCCTACACGATAAGACAGAAGATAGTATAGATTCCTTCTATGGGAAACCGAGATCCAAGGTTTAATAAGCTACTTCTGATTTATATCTGAAAAAGAAGACAGCTGAAGATTCTTCAGAACTTTTTTCTGTTGCTATAAAAGCTATTTACAGTTGATACCACTAATTCTGTTGTTTCCGTTTCCGCAAAAACATTACCTACCATCTTCCATTTCCAGTTTGTCCAAGCTATTCTTTAAACAGCTTAATATATGCGTGAATTTATACATTATTTATTAGAAGCCTTTTGTCTGGCAATGTTCGGTAATGTGGGCTCCCTTTTAACAAAAGAATTCGTTATTGAGAATCAACTTGTGTAAATAGGTACGTATAATGCATATGCATGTTCTTGGAGTATGGCAGGTAGACCAGACCACGTCACTTTTTGTTAATGGAGACTGAAGGTGACTTGTTGGTGTTTTTATCGTATTTGCTACAGTTTCATGCTTGAAAAGGTGGCTTTAGTTCTGACTATCCGGGATATGATCGTGAATTTATCATCTTAAAGTCTCTCAAGGCCCCGTGCTTATTTGGGATCTGCGTAGTAATATGTGATCGCATTCGTTTCATATCTAGTATGTAGTCTTTGTTATGGCTGTAATATCTATTAGATACAAGATATTTTCTATATTCTTTCGTATACATTTCCAAACCATATTTTTTCCATAACTTAGTTGGCTTTCTGATTTTAGGAGGGGAATAAGAATTGACTCCAGTCTAAATATATGCCATAATCGTCGGAGACTCTGTATAATTTTGCATATGATTTTTTTTACCTTACTGCAGACCACAAAATGGTACTGTCTTTTTGCAAAGAGCTTCCGCTCGATTACAACACAAATTACCAGACCTGATGGAAGGTGCAATTGAAGCGAAGTCGATCGAAGATGTAGTGCGCTTATTCAGAAAATGCCCAGTTACTATTTTCTTGGAGAAATCAGGTTGTTCTCGGCTGGGTATACTGAAGCAGGGACTTGGTAATATGTACTATAAAATTAGGTACATGCTTAAACTCAAACTCAAAATAATTTATTCAATATAGGAGCTTGAAGCCCACTTATAAAAGGTTAAAAAAAAATGTTTAAGCTACCACAGCGCGTCGGAATGCGTTGTCGCTGTAGAGAAGATGCCACTTCACAACAGTAGCATTAAGACACTTATGTAAGTTAAATAGCAATATTAATACAATTTAATGTTATCGTATTGGGTATTTATAAACCTGTAATGATAATGTTCTTGTGTTTGTAGAAATGAAATAAATAAATAATAAATAATAATAATAATAGTAATTACTTAATTTCCGTAATGTTTCTGTTTTTCTCAATCTCTATGACTGAAATAAAACTTCCTTCATTCACATTGTGAGTAAAAACCCAGCATTATAATTGGATAATTGGTACTTTACGTGGGAATCGTCTAGAGGCGTCTAATTAATCATTAAAGCGGCAGGATTGGCATGATCTTAGCTGGTAAGATGACAATAAACTTCGTGGGAATTTATCCACCTTTGACTTTGAGTCAGTAATTTAACTATAGTGTAAGTATTTTAATAGGAAAGTCTGAAGGGGTAAACAATTAGAATAACCTTAAAGATGAAAAGTTATACACAAAATCTAAGTTTGGCCATAGGTTTGACGATAGAAATACATCCTTAAGATTTAGGTGGGCTAAATAAAATGTACCCAGATCCCAGAATCAACGAACAAGTTTGTACCAAGAGTACCTAACTATAATACAGCGACATGGAATTCGCAGATGCGAGAAATGTGTCTGAATCGTAGCAAGTATTGATTAATAGTGTCTGGCTACCCCAGTGCAACATAGGCGTGAGTATAATACGTATGTTCCTCCGTGCTTCGTACGGCATTTCATGCTTGAACCACTTGAGGAAATAGCCCAGAACACAAAATGATTGTCCACTGGCCAAACCGGTTTTTCCACGGGCAGCGTGTAGGTGAACTCGTCGGTGAAAGGTCACGCACACACCGCCGCGATTTGTAGTAGTGGACCTATCATACCGCGACTGAATGAAGCTTTTTCTCTGTGGGGCATTTAGTTATGTGCTTGTACTTGGTGATCTATAAATTGTAGTTTATGACTTTGATTAGCAAAGAAACTAGTTTTTGGTTTTCGTTTTTTGGTTTACATCGATCGAATTTCCCATCGAAAGTGAATATGTCTATCTTTGCAGACCGAAAGCTAAACAAGTTATATCTTACCACATTACAATAGAAAATGATAAGATACCGGGAAACAAACATGCAATTAAGGTACCTAAGTAAAAACTAGCATGCATGATTAATGAGGATAAATGTTAGTAATTTAAAGATATAGGTATTTATTAAGCATGTATTAAGGTACTGTATTAAGCCACAAGCGAGATAGTTTGATGATATATAGCACGAAAAGAAGCAAGGTGGGGTACCTACATACCTAATGCAACGGGTACAATACAACATTAATTTAGGAGCATTTCTGACTATTCTAGAATCAAGACTAGCGAGTTAACTTGCGTGGTTTCTACTACTCACTACTATACTTGTGGAAGTGTAAACGGGCTTTTAAGGTTGATACAAATCTATAACTTGGTACCTATTTTCAAGTAGATTTTATATCCATGACAAATCGTTACAGGCTTATTACCACTACACTATAAATTTCTAAGAAATGAACAATGTAACGGCATTTACCACTGTTAAATCTATCAATAAACATTGATTAGTCAACTTTCACGTACAATAAGTACGTAAAATCTTTTATCTCCCTTTACTATTTGAGATGAGAAAGCATAGACACCAAGTTAAATTTTTGTTGCACATTTGGTACAAACTTGTCTATGTAACCGACACTTCTCTTATTATTAAAAACACTTCAATCAATTCCGATCATTAACTTTGAATCACTACACAGAAAAACACAAAAACTACACTACAATCATACTTAAAAACTTAGTTCGTTTTGTTTATTACTAAACATTAAAAAAGTTCGAAAAAAAAACGAAAGCGATCGGCCAAAGGCACGACATACGCGGCCCAACGAACCAAACAAACTTGCCGTTCTCAATAAATTCAAGTGTCCAACGGTGTAAAGCTTGTCTTGCATTTCTTTCTATTACACTACCAATTTAAGAACACCGTGCGCTCTTTGAATAACCCAAAGCAACAATACAATATTACTTTGATCGGGTAGTACGTGGAGGAAAACAACATGCGGGTGGGAAGAGCACGGCAGTAGTTCAGCTGGCCCGTCTAGAAAAGGTAGGCAAGTTGCTTTCGAACGTGTTAGAACAAGACAGGTAGATGTACAAAAAAACTCAATCGTCATCACGTGCGTTATCCAACTTAAGACACCTTCGTGTTTTACTCTCACATAAAATTATACTGTAACTCGTTGTAATAAAATCTAAAATTGTACTGCGTGTTTTGTTAAACGAACATGTTTACATTGCATAGCTGGTTCGCGCGAAAATTTGAATGAACTTATTCGATCAGTGACGCTTATTTATTTTGATTTGACGCTAAAATTAAATAAATAAATGCTTACCTCTTCAATGGCAGAGTCGAGACATTCCTACGAACTGTTTTTCCCTCGTCAGCATTTGTCCAAACATCATTATTGTTGATATTTTTCGTTAATTTCAACTTGGTTTTTTCTGCTCTAGGTTTTAAAGATGGAGGTAGGAGACTATCTTCTTTGACAGGAGGTTTGGGTGCAGATTTCTTTATTATTTGCAGGACTACGTTAGGACTTTTCAAGTCATGTCTGGTAGGTTTGACAGGTTCAATAGACTTTGGTCCTCCAGGATCGGGAGTCAAAGGCTTGGCTCTAGTTGGTCGTTCGGGGTCTACTTTAGCAGGTCTTTTGACGGATAACTTGGTACGTTCTATAGCTTTTCTGACTTTAACTTTTCCTGTAGATTCTATTTCTATAGCTGGAAGAAATAATTGGATTTGAAAAACTGATCTATCTTTAATTATAACTGTTTTAAATGAGTTAATTTTGTTTTACCTGTCCTAGGTCTGTTTCTAGTAACAGGCTTGGTCTCCGCGCTGCCTATTTTGGTAACTTCTTCGACGGTATAAGATGAAGGGGCGGCCGGTACCGCTTTGATGCGAGAGCTGAAGGTTGTCTTAAAGAAATTAGCGGATAAGCCCCTCCTAAGTTGTGTTGCGCTGGTGGGCTGCCTAGAAATAAAAACAAAAATCAAAAACGAAACTAGGGGACACCCGGGTTTGAACCGGGGACCTCTCGATCTGCAGTCGAATGCTCTACCACTGAGCTATATCCCCGATGGACAATGTGTTGAAAACTCGCTTCACATCGTTATCTAACAAGCGCCCTCTACAAAAGTTGTTACCGCAGAACTAAACTCGTTCAGACAATTTCAAATAGATGGCGTTAGTAGTATGGTATATTAATTAAATTTACCGACGCAAATTAAATAGCTGGGAATGTGCCTCCAACTTAGACAATTTAATAGTATGGACGCGTAACGCGGGTCATTCTCCTATCTAAATTTTCTGCCACTTTTTGCGGGGGGCGAGGTAACATGAAATTCGCAACTTTGGATTTTATTCCCTATAACTTTAGATTCTAATTTTGAATGTTAAAAATCATGAAAAGTAGTCTCGTGTGAACCCCTAACGTTCTAAGTTCAAAATTATTGTTTCGCAATTATAGGCTGTCTCGTTTAGTGATAAGGTATAAAATTGAGTGTAAATGCACAGGATCAATTAGTCTCATACCGTGGCAGAGGGGAAATGCTACCGCAAGGCCAGTCCTTACTATTAAATTGTCTAAGGCCTCCAATAACTTAGGAGACTTTAAAATGAATACTTACTGGAGTTTGTTTTTATTAGGCACCCCTGGCGCCCTCTGCTGCATAACCTCCTCGATCTGAAGCAAAAAAAAGTACATAAAGATTAGGGTTTAAAAAAATACTGTTATTTAAAACATTTTAATTATTATTTGGATTTACTGAGTGAAAATAAAAGGGAATGGAAATATCTGTTATCTCTTATATCACTTTGGTATCAAAACAATAATGGCAATTTATCATAATCGATTACTTTACCACCATGAATCTGTACTCTTTAGTTTTACGTACTCCTGACCACATTTTCACAATATTTTAATTACAGTATAAATATCCTAAAAACTATTCTCGTCGTCTCATCGTTTTAAAATTATGAATGACAGATGACATTTCATTATTTAATGCCAGTGATGCCATTGTTAAATGACTTTTTATAAATAAAGAAGAAATACCTGTCTACTGCCTGTCTAACAAAAAAGTTGGTAGCCATTAACTTGCCATGCCATGAACCAACAAGACCACATACTTAAATTTTTTTTGTATACAGGGTGTATCAAAACAACCAAAAGTGCGATTTTTGAAAATCATACGAGCGATTTGGCAGTAGAAAGATGCATAATCTCTATAGTAATTTTGACATTTTCTACTGCCAAGTCGCTCGTATGATTTTCAAAAATCGCACTTCTAGTCTAGTAATACTAAAATTTAGAGGTTTAGATTAAACCATCAAACTGAAAAGGTAAAAAAAAATCGTAAAATCGTTCATAAGCTGTACGATAGGTACATTTGAGTAGAGTAGGTACTGCAGTTTTGTATGAAACAGCAATTTTTTTTCTCGATTTTGGGTTATGTAAGAAGATACGTTTTTCACTGACCTTATTTTTAGTAGTCATCTTTAACGATACATTTAAAAACATCACACAAAACAATAAATTAACTTTATAGAGCTATTTCATATAAACAACTGCGCAACGTTTAGTCTGGCTGGATTAACACCCAAACACCTACTTCGAATTAAAATGACACCGCAGTTTAAAGTGCGCTGATTCTACAATTTTACTTGTGGTTGTGGTCCAATCGTGTAGAGTCTACAGTCTACACTGTAGTGTAGAGTGTAGACCGTATAGACATATACAATTCAAATTGTTATATTTTTGATGTGAAACATCTATTGGCGCGCCTTGGCAGTAAAACCGACTCGTATGCCGTGATGGAAATGGATCTCACGCTATACGCCATTTGACAGGCTGCGGAAGTAAGCAATTTTCGAAAAAAGTGCACCGAAAGTGCGGTATTTCGTTGTTTCACATCTGCCGGGCGTCCTTTTGGCTCTATCCAGCAATTAGCTTGTCACCAGTACTGAACAGACAACTACAGGGTGAAATTGATATCATTAGCATCCTTTTAAACTAAGAGCCTTCCCATCAAACTGAACAACTTTTACTATGGGAGCAAGCCGATTGAAGCAAAAAAAAAACAGCTGTTGACATTTGAGTCGAGTAGGCATTACAGTTTAGTATGGAACAGCAGATTTTTTTTTTGCTCCGATCGATTTGCTCCCATAGTGAAAGTTGTTCATGAAGTGAGACAGGAATGTAGGTCGAATGAGGTGTTGAATAAAACCACACATTGTAGGATACGTGTTGTATTGTCAACGATCCGTACAAGAGAGAGAATCAATCGATTAATATTATAACTAACTTAAGTATAGCTTAGTCAGCTACGTTTGTCACAGTGTTGCAGCGCGTAACGTTAAGTCGCGGTAAAAGGGTAAACTTAGGCATATACTACACCTTCCCCCAAAAGATATCCCTTCACCCCCAAAGGCAAAGAGAAAAAAAAATGTGACGAACGCAGTTGAGTAAAATTTTTTTTTTTTTTTTAAACTTATTATGTAAATATAACATTTTAGTTATAGTCATATTAAATCATAAAAATATAAAATAAACATTTCAATTTGTATAAATAATTTGGTTCTTTACATAGCTAATTTTAAGTACCTAGTAAAAGAATTTTATAAAATAATAAATGAACATCTTTTGTATAAAAAATTTGGTTTCTTACATAACTTATATTAGTGCTTACTTATAAGTATTACATAAAAATATAAAATAAAAATCTTAATTTGTATTGAACAATTTAGTATTGTTCTTGTGCGTTATGTACATCTTATTATTTTTGTCAATTTTTACATTAGGTGAAATGTCGTCAATAACTTTATAAGGACCTGTATAAATTGGTTCTAACTTATTTCCTACTTGATTTTTCATAAGTACATAATCACCTGGTTTGTACGTTATTACATTAGATTTCTTATCATATGCTATTTTCCTATTAGCCTTACTAATTAATAAATTGTTCTTAGCATCCAATTGGGCTTTCTGCAATCTAAATTTAAACTCTTTTGGATAACTATCATAGTTATAGAGAGGATCGACGGAATTTAATAAATTATTGGGAATATTGCATAATTTTCCAAAAACTAATTCATGAGGAGTATATTGTGTCTCTGTATGTACTGTGGTATTCATTGAAAAACACCAATAACTTAACCAACTGCTCCAGTCTGTTTTATTATTACTGCACTGAATCCTTAGGTAAGCACCTAGACTTTTGTGTGTGTTTTCTAAACCACCTATGGTTTCGTGATGGTACGCAGTTGAATGAAGTTTCTTAATATTTAACATGCTACAAACCTCTGAAAATATGCTCGATATAAACTCGGTTCCTTGGTCCGTAATTACCTCCTTGGGAACTCCGTATCTTAATATAAAATTATTTACAAAGGCTCTACTTACCGATTCGGTGTCTTTCCTTTTTAAGGGATACGCCTCTACGTACTTTGTCAGGTTACACTGGAGCGTTAGAATATATTTATAATTTAAATTATCGACATCCAGGGGGCCGACCAAATCTAAGCTAATTCGTTCCATCGACGTGCTTGGAGTCGAAGTTATCACCATTGGCTCTCTGGTGTGTTTATTTACATGTTTCTGGAATTGGCAATCTTTGCACTTCTTCACATAGTCACTGACATCGCGGCTTATACCGGGCCAAAAATAATATTTTTTAATGTTATTCAACATCCTGTTTACCCCCGCATGACCGCTGGTTGGTAACAGATGGAAGTCATTTAAGATTACTGTTTTTTCGTCTCTATCAGTAATCCTTGTAACACTTTTTGTTACTAAAAACCTAGGAATATTACATTTAAACTTTTCTAAAAATTCCTTTACAAGCGCTTCATTTTGTTTATCTTTAACAACAACTACTTCTTCAATCTTTAACTCTCTGCAAAATGACTCTAATTCCCTCGCCAACACGCTTACGGTAGATGACGATCGGGATAATAGGTGAATGCAAGACTCTGAAGGTACAAAAACATAATTACGATTTTCACTAGTGATTTCCTCTACATTATTTCCCTTTAATTTATACGTAGTATTGAGAACTAATTCTATACAATCTTTAGGCTTTTTGAGGATTTCCACGACTTTAGGTTGAGCTGACCTGGTAGTGATGGGTACCTCTGATGTCATGTCAGTTCGGTCATTGCCATTAAGTGACTGATTTCGCAATTTTTCTGCCATAAATCTCGTAGTGACTGATACAACGTTTTCTCTAATTTCTTTTAAATCACTACTACTTAACGGAAGGCGGCTCAATGCATCTGCAGCTGCATTTTGTTGTCCCGGAATATATTCAATATCAAAATCGTATTCTTCTAAATATAGCCTAAATTTCGTTAATCTACTCGAAGGATCAGTCATTCCGAATAGATAAATTAGTGGCTTATGGTCAGTTATGATTTTAAATTTTTTGCCATATAAATACGGTCTAAAATGCTTTGTAGCCCAAACAATAGCTAACAACTCTAGCTCAATTATAGGGTATCGTGTTTCGGCTGGCTTCAGATTACGGCTAGCGTATGCGACTACCTTTCCGTTACTATTAGACAGTACGGCGCCTAACCCTATCTTTGATGCGTCTGTATGTAAGACAAAAGTATTTTTATCTGAAAAATCTGGGTAGTCTAAAACTTGGGGGCTTATTAAAGCTTGTTTTAACGTTAAAAATGCAGACTCGCATTCTGGAGACCAATTAAAAGTTTCATTTTTCTTTGATAGTTTGTTAAGAGGATATGCAATATTTGCGAAGTTTGGGATGAAACGCCTATAGTAATTGGCAAACGCGACGAATCTTTTAACATCGTCGGAGGTGTTTGGTCTTGGATAATTATGTAATGCTTTAATTTTTTGGTCATCGGGAAAAACACCCTGAGAAGTGATTTTGTGGCCTAAGTACATGATCTCTTTGCGTAGAAACTCGCATTTCAAAGGATTTAATTTAAGATTAGTACTTCTGAACCGTTCTAACACATTGATTAAATGTTTATTATGTGAACCGATAGAGTTTCCGATTACTATGCAATCGTCTAAATAAATAAAGCATTGATTGTAATTAAGGCCTGACATGGCAATAGTCATAAGCCTGGAGAAGACACTAGGACTTGTCTTAAGTCCCATAGGACATCGCTTCATCTGATACATCCTGTCTGTTGTGAAAGCAGTATATTTACGGGATGTTTTATTTAATGAGAGTTGGTAATAACTTTGGGAAAGGTCCAGTTTGGAAAAATATATGCTACCTGACAAGGAGTCTAAAATTTCAGTGATATTAGGCAACGGGAACTTATCGTCCTGAATCCTGTTATTGAGCTGTCTATAGTCGATCACTAATCTCCATTTCTTCTCTCCGTACTTATCACTCTTTTTAGGTACTAGCAAAACTGGACTGGACCACTCGGATGTAGTCTCTTCGATAATGTCATTATCTAACATATCCTGGATTTGATTCTGCATTTCCTTGCGTAACGCGTTTGGTATCCTATACGGTTTAATATATGCTGGATTTGCATTTTCTTTTAATCTTATAGAATGTTCTAATAAGTTCGTAGTACTGAGCTTATCACCTGGCAAATGAAATACATCGGCGTATTTAGCACATATTCTCTCAATACTTAACTGTTCCTCTTTATTAAGGTACGCACTCAAGTTAAGAAGGTTAAGCAAAGTTTTAACTCTGTCAGCACTTATTTTTTGATTGTCAAAACTACAAATATCAAAACTACTCAAACTGAATAAGTCTAAATTTGACAAATCTAATTCTACCTCTTGATCTGTTGTATTTAAAATTCTAACGGGAATTCGACCTTTCTCTGGTTTAGAAATCAAACCGGCAACAAACACTCCTTCTCTTAGTTCTTTCGCTAAAACGACAGAGTCTTCGCATAGACTGGCGGGAATGTATTTGATTACTTCGCAACGTGGCGGAATTGTATGTTCAAAATTAGAATTATTACCTTTTATAGGTATCGTAACGGAGTTACCACTATTCCCTAGGGTCAGTGTGCTATTTTTATAACTTATCATAGCGTCATAGCGCTGGAAAAAATTATGTCCTAGAATTCCATTGGCTGCACACGCCAAAGTCTGAAATACGTAAAATTTCTGTTCGTATTTTACTCCGTTAAAATCTAAAGTTAAATAGATATATCCTTCTGATACTAAATTTCCGCTAATGCCCTTGATAGTGATTTTTTCGGGATGTATTTGACGTAGTAAACTACGGTTATTTTGTAACCACTCATACTTAATGACGCACAAACTAGCGCCACTGTCAACTAATAAATCAATACTCCTATTATCTACATTGCACCCAACAATACTAGTATTATTATAACTAAATATTCCGATATTTAAGTGCGACTCGATAAACTGCATTTCGTCATTTTCGGTGTCGTCATGTACGTGCGGGGGCGCGGTGCGGGGCGCGGGCGTCGGCGTCGGCCGGCGCGGGGTTTGCGCTGACGGAATCAAATTCTGTATAAGTCGTCTACCTCTTTGACCTATATTCGCAAGTTCATTTTGATGCGAAAAACCTAAGTTACTGTTATAATAATATCTTGAAAAATTATGAGTCGGTTTGCCCCTAGAAAACTTACCTCTTGAAGTACTTGGGTACTGATGCTGGTGCCCACGATAAGATTGCCCACGCGAATAGTGCGTGACGTGGTCATCTCGTGGTGAGGATGACTGTTCGTCGAGGGCCGCCCTTATAGCTTCTGGTAGAGACGTGAATTGCCTTGAAGCTATAATTGTGCTCAGCCTCGCGTCCGACAAACCATCCGCGAAGCGCTTTATTGCCGACTTTTCATTCAAAGGCCGTAGGACTTTGAACTTACCTTCATCGTCATCGGCCTGGGCGAAGGTCAGGTTGACGAAAAGATCTTCAATCTCCGACCCGAACGTTTCGATTGATCTGCGCCCCTGTGTCGCTCTATAAAGCTGTGCTTGAATCGCTTCGGCAGACTTTTTGGGCAGCAAAAACTTACGCATATCGCTTACCATATCTTTCACGTCAGTGTACGTTGATTTGAGACGCAACTTAGCACTAGACGACAATCTCGTTTTTAATACGAAATTGATCAGTAGATTTTGTGATTCGTTGTTAATAATTGAGCTGTACATAAGAATACAATCTATCAGCTGTTTGGTCGTACTCTCCTGTCCCGTCATACCGGGCAATAAGGCGATGGCCGTTTTAATATCAAAACTAGCCTTGGCCATTATGTTTTCTGTTTGACTACAGTAATCGAAAAATAAACTTGTTAACCAATTTTACATCCAATGTATTTTGGTTCTCCCCTTCCACTTTTTCATTTAACTGGGACACAATATTTTTTACTTTGCATAAGTAATTGATTTTATAAGCTTTTTAATTCCAATTCCCTTCTGTCGTCTCTCTGGACCTAATTTAACTAAATATTCTCTATCGCGCAATATAATGATTCTATATTATACTATAATTATTTAAAAGTTTATGTGTTTAACTTGAAAATTAATAGAAATAAAAACAAATTACTACAATTAAAATATTTGCTTAAAACTTACATCAAACTCGCTCAAATACCTTAAGTAGGTCACGCTTATGCATGACGTTGCTGATGACTCGGCGCGGCGCGGCGCGGACGCGACGCTCGACGCTGCACGCCGCCGCTCGGTGTGCTGTGTGCTGCATGTTGGTTGGGCCGGGATAACCCTGGACACCGCAGGAACATGGGCCGGGATAACCCTGGACACCGCTGGAACTTGGGCCGGGCTATACCCTGGACACCATCCTGGATCCCCTACGCTTCTCTCTTCTTTCTTCACCCACTGTCTTGATTTCATGCATTTTGATTATCTTCTCTAAAGGCGGTGTATTTCGGATATAAAGTTCTTGCTCCCGTCTTCAAAATTTATCGATGTTTTCTTCTTTAAATTGGCGTTAGAAAATACGCCATTCTTCATTCTTACTGTCTTATTTTTTTTCAATCTTCTATATGTTGTTCTTCTTTCTTAATTTTCGTGTTCATGCTGCTCGTCGGAAGATTCTTAGCTCTGCTGCAAGGTCGCCATGAAGTGAGACAGGAATGTAGGTCGAATGAGGTGTTGAATAAAACCACACATTGTAGGATACGTGTTGTATTGTCAACGATCCGTACAAGAGAGAGAATCAATCGATTAATATTATAACTAACTTAAGTATAGCTTAGTCAGCTACGTTTGTCACAGTGTTGCAGCGCGTAACGTTAAGTCGCGGTAAAAGGGTAAACTTAGGCATATACTACATTCAGTTTTATGGGTAGACTCTTAGTTTAATTTAAAGTATAATTTTGTCTGTTCCATCCTTGGTTCCATAATAAGGTTTCCCCTAAACTTATCTATGCCGTTTCAAAATCGTACACGTACCTAAAACATTAATCTGTGATTCTGCTTCATGTTCATGTTTTCCAAACCGCTAACACTCATCACTTGGACCACAAAACGGAGCATCCCACACTACACCCTTTATTTAAATAAACAAAAACAAACAGTCAATGAACCTTATTGCAGTGATATCATACGCAGTGTTCCGAATGTTTAATAATTTATTTGACAACTCTGCCCTCCTCTTTGGTCTGCAAAAAAGATAACATTCACCCACTCACTGATTCCCTTCTACTTGTACCTGAGAAACATCCCGGGTCATCATCATCAGCCTATAAACGTCCCCTTAGTATATTCATAGTCTAAGAACGTCCCTGTAGAAAGAGAATAATATAGAATGCTGGATATCTTCCTTTTTACTCGCACAGAAAAAGATAAAAACATATCAGTAGCACTTGAAAAAAAGGGACAGAGCTTGGTATTAGGTATATTCATAGTCAGAACGTCCCACTGCAGGGCACAGGCCTACCCTCAGGGGAGGGTGTATGGGCATTAGTCCACCACGCGTGCCCAATGCGGGTTGGTAGACTTCACATACACATCAGAATTTCATAATGATTTATTATAATGATGCCTCCGTGGCCTAATGGTTAAGAACATTGGCTCTCGACACGGAGGTCGTGGGTTCGATTCCCACGGGGGACACCTAGTGATATGTCACTTTGTGCGTTTTTCTCCAGTTGGTTAGGACCATAGAGTAAGGTTAGGACATTGCAGGCTGAATCACCTGATTGTCTGAAAAGACAAATGATTCCGTGCTTCGGATGGCACGTTAAGCCGTTGGTCCCGGCTACTATCTCTGGTGGTAGTAGTCGTTACACTAAAACCACATCAGAGGCCGTAAGGCGGTCTGAAAAAACTCTGACACCAGGGCTCTGCCCACACGATAAGAAGAAGATTATAATGATTACGATAATTAAAAAATATTGGCTTGCGCTCTTTAAAAATCGGATTTACATGGTTTGAGTTAGTACCTACATATACATTAAATACACAACACAAAAACCTCGCAATGTTTTACTCTTATTTGTGTTTCCAGTCTGGCAGAGACAGACAGACAAGGTAATTGGAAATCGTATCTAATCCAATAATCGTGATACGCTTTCCATTTTAGACGAGCTAATGGCTACGTCCATTCACAGTTTTATCGTTAAACGCCTAGGGCATTCACTAATTTAGATTATTTATTATTTCAGTATTATATTTAGAAGCCGTGGTGGTCCAGTGGCGAGTAGCCTTGCCTGCCATGCAGGAGGCGATGGTTCGATCCCCGTCCAGGCCGACTCGTACCAATGAGTTTTTCGGAATTTATGTACCTACGATTTGTAACACCACAGGCTTTTCGGTGAAGGAAAACATCGTGAGGAAACCTGCATGCTTCAATTTCGAGGCATGTATCGTACCTACTGTCTATTAGATACAAGTGGCGACGGGCTCACTCCCCGTCACACTGGACAGAGTTTCGGTACTACTAGTGAAACGTGGATGTTCTGAAGTTTTAGAATATCTCTGACTACCCCCTCGGGGAATATAGTCGTGAGCATATGCTATGCTATGCTATTATTTCAGTGCGACTGTCTTAAATGCTAACAAAAACAAACTTCCTAACTTGAATTTATTTACGAAATGATTAAGAGGAAAGCCGGAAGCCATTTAGTCCTTTTGCTCCCTGGATTTCCCCACTAGAGCACAACAATTTGTACTATTGTAATCTACATTATTACCACTGCCTTGTCCCTATTTTGTTTTTCTTCAATAAACTATTTAGGTACTATAAAAACTAGGAACCGCGAAACGTCTAAAATGACGAATTGCTCAATTTTACCGCCGTTTTCAGACATCCAGCCAGCTGTGACGAATATGAAAATTATTAAATTCGGTCTTATTTTGGAGGAGGAAACAGGGGAATACGAGATTGTGATTTCGTCCATTTGATACAGGTAAAATCAGTCCGAGTTGCAGTTGTCACTTTCGCACTCTAGTCGGCGGGGGTTCAGGACCTTTATTCTTCTCTATAACAATTTGTATCTCGGAAGTAAGTAATAAGAAAGAAAGAAAATAAAATAAAAATAAAATAAAAAAGGTATTTCATGGACCGTGTTGCCCGGAACGGACACAAGTCCAATACGTTTTAGTATTAATTAATGTTTGTCCCTATTCTATAATTATCTGTATTTAGTTACGATTCCAATCAGAATATAATGAGTAGAACAGTATGAAGCGAGAAAAGCTTTTCAATTAGGCAGTAAACAAAACAATTATTTTATTTCCCCACGCAATTTCATTACAAAATATACAAACTAACTTTTAAGGCTAGACAATTCGAAATTATATAAAAGTGCCATAGCATGCAGTTAAATGTTGTTTATAGCACTTTTATAGCTCAAATGAAGTCATGCTAAACGAATTTGGAGTTAATAGTGTAGGTCGCGAGTTATTTAAAGAATTAATTCCGATTTGTATTGGATTTTTATTGCACGTAAAGTCACTAAATAATAGCTATTGGTATTTGAGAATGGCTGCGGCCCCGTCCTATAGTGGGGAATAGATTAGGTAGGACCTGTCCTGCCGATACAAGGGTAGAGGGACAGTTTTCATCATGAAAATTATACATGGATGTATAGAGTCCTTCTTAATGTGCTGACACTTTTTTAAGGGGATGATCAGACCGTCAAACTGAACAACTTTCTTTATGGCACAAAACATCGAAATCGCGAAAAAAAATCTGCTCTTCCATACAAAACTGCAAACCTACTCGAGCCAAAATGTATGGGACAGCTGATTTGTTTTTCGCGATTCCGATGTTGGTCTGATCATCCCCTTAAAAAAGTGTCAGCATATTAACACGTTCCTGGACTGTGACCGGCTATAGCAGTGATAACAATAAAAGTTCTATTGTGTCTCGTTCACCGCCCGCGAACGTGTTAAGAAGGTCCCTGTATATCGGAGGGGATAGGGACTTCTCACCACCTGCTCAATGCTCTTCCTACCTCTCGGTTATTCGAGCCGAATGGCGGGAGATGTGAGCAGTGTACCAAGCCTGTCAACTCCTTTCCGATTAACTTTAAAACTTTTACTTGCTCGTGGCTCGTTTCCTGGACATATTTCTTGACTATCCATCTACAGGGTGTAACAAAACACCCCAGTAATACTTAAGGGGGTGCTTTAGACCATCAAAGTGAACAACTTTCACTACGGAGTCAACTACGAAAACGCGAAATAAAATCAGCTGTCACATACATTTTAGTCGAGTCGGTACTACAGTTTTGTTTGGAAAAGCTGACCTATTTTCCGCGATTTCGATGTTAAAAAAAACCAGCCCCTTAAGTGGAGGGTGAAAACAAAACTAGGAGGGTGTTTTGGTACACCATGTATAGAAGTAGTTAGTAGAGCCTTCAACATTCTAAAGCTATGGTGATTTTCTCAACGCAAACGTAATGATAAAGACAAACAAGATAAGATAACATCAGTGTTTTAGAGCAAGGTTAAGTTGATAGAGGTTTTTTTGGGTTTCTGGTTTTGCTTATCATGATACATTATGTTTATTAGAACACTAGCTGTTGCCCGGGACTTGGTACGCGTGGACTTGGTAGATAAGAACATCTATTTAAAAACGTTCGAAGCATTTAAAATAACATGGCTGACTGTATTATTGGTTCCAAAGTTATGATTTTTTTTAAATTAACATTCTTTACGAAAGAAGACATTTTTAATAGAGCATCGAACACAATATCCAAGTTTTCTCCATGTCTTGTTTTGGTAATGAGACATAATTTCCGTGGAATGGTCATAGTTTTTGGGGTTCTAAAAAATACGCGTGCCCCCCCCTTTCATTCCTGTCGCAGCCCTGGCAAACGCGACCAGATGAGATTATCTTCACTTATACTTTTAGGGATTCTTAAAAAACTAGGGTTGCCACCTCTAGAGCTATCGCAACCCCCTACCGGCCAAACAGAGAAAAAATAAAAAAAATCAGCAGTCCCATACATTTTAGTCGAGTCGGTGCAGTTTTGTATGGGACAGCAAATTTTTTTTATTTTTTCTCTATGTAGGTTCCATCCATAGCATAGTGAAAGTTGTTCAGTTTGAATTTGATGGTCCGAAGCACCCCCTTAAGTATTACTAGGGTGTTTTGTTTACACCATGTATACAAGTATTACCGATTACGAGTCTGTCAAGTAAGTTACGTATCAACAAAAAACAATTTCTCTCCAACATCGAAACAGTTAATTCCCACGCTCAGTTTGATTGGTATCGGCGACAAACGTAAATAAATCAAGCGCCGATAACTGGAACGCTTGCGACACGACACCACACCGACTCCTACGCATCGGGTTGCAAGTTGCAATGTTCTGAGCTGATGCTTCGTACGTAATACCTGTTGAAGTGTTATTACTGATATTTATCTTTAAGCTATTATATTTCGTACGAGCTTACTAGGTTTTGCCCGCGACTTTGTTCGCGTGGATTACCCGAAAAATCATTACTACATCCGCAACAAAATGTTTAGGGTGTATTCAGACAACGAAACTAAACAACTTTCCCTGAGGAACATGGGTCGAAAAATGAGAAATATGTTTGGACCTGCCATAGAATGAAGTCGGTTAAAAAGAACGAACGCTAATCCGAACTTTTGCATGGAAGGTCCAAAAAATTGTCTCGTTTTTCGACCCATGTTAGGGAAAGTTGTTTAGTTTTTAACCGACTTCAAAAAAGGAGGAGGTTTCTCAGTTCGACCGTATATATATATATTTTTTTTTTTATGTGTGTTCGCGGATAACTTCGTCGTTTATGAACCGATTTTGATGATTCTTTTTTTGTTGGAAAGGAGATGTCCCGAGGGTGGTACCATGATAAGGAAACCAGGATCTGATGATGGCATCCCAGAGAAATCGAGGGGAACCTTCGAAAATCGTAGTACCGACTAGTGCGTTTGTTAATTTAAAGCACTCCTATTAAATGGAACTAATGAATTCACCACTGAAAATTGTGAAATAAACAAAATTTTAACAAAAAATTAAAACCGCCTTCAAAAAAACTAAAAAGTTTAAAAATAATATTGCAGCCTCTTTGCAGACTTTTTGGTTCGCATCATAAGAACATTAATTTGTTTTATTGAAGTCGGTGTCAAGCCAAGCCAAAAAATGCAAGCCCTGTCGCGAATCGTACCGGCTTGACAGCGACTTCAATAAAACAAATTAATGTTCTTATGATGCGAACCAAAAAGTCTGCAAAAAGGCTGCAATATTATTTTTAAACTTTTTAGTTTTTTTGAAGGCGGTTTTAATTTTTTATTGTCTGAATCTAGACTATTATAAAACTGTAAATTTGAAAAAAGAATTTAGTTTGTTTGTTTGTTTGGGTGTTTGTTTGTTCGAGTATCACGCAAAAACTACTGAACCGATTTTGATGAAACTTTTTTTGTTTGGTAGCGTAACATCTGACTTAAAATCGGGTATATAATTTATGCGGACGAAGTCGCGGGTAAAAGCTCGTACACTCTAAAAATGTTGTATTGTAAGTAATTACCCAAATTTTTACCCAAATGTATGGAACATGTGGGTTTCCGTCTGAAAAGCCTCGAGTCTTTGCAGTGTTCCGTACCAAACTGGAAAACCACTTTTGATGCGAAACGTCCTTCATTTCGGTCAGTAGTGGTCACTTGCAAACCATATGTAACGATTGTGTAATGGACGAAAGAAAATAATACATATTTTATTGCACTTACGGAAACTTCTTTTTGAAGTATAGGTACTTCAAATTAAATTCAATTATATTTCCCATTGTCTAAATTAAATCTACGCCAACACAATAGATATGACACAAATTGAAAGGCAATCCGTGCTCGATATAACGATAAGTTATTGAATTATTGATAGCTAAAGATAACACCCTTCTTGTTAACACTCGACTCGCGTTGTAGATTGTAATCTATATTAATATTCTGTAAATTAATCTTCGACATGTGCATCTTGCCATTCCTAACTTACGGGGTTCGACTTTGATCTTTGATCGAACATCAGAAATCCAATCTCAAGGTTTTCCAACGAGCCATGGAGCGTAGCATTTTAGGTGTAAAATTAACCGATCGGGTACGAAACACAGATCTGCGCTCCAGAACTGGTATAGCTGACGTAGGCCTTAAAACAGCTCAGCTGAAGCCCACTTCAGCTGAGTCCCAACTGGGCGGGACATCCGCCGCATGCATCCGGAGAGGTGGACAAAGATGGCCACAGAATGGGTTCCACAAGATGTTGCCGACGTCGTGGGAGGCCCAGGAGGAGATGGAGCGATGACTTGAATACCTTCATGGAGGATCGGAGGAGAAGAGGGGAGGCCTTTGCCCAGCAGCAGTGGGACACAAAGCAGGCTAAATAAAATAAAAAAAATTCATAAAAGTGTTTTCTACTTCTATTCTATTTTTCTATTCCTAGTAAGTTTTGTTTTCCTTACTGCACACACTGGTTCAAACAGGATTTTTATCAATCTATATTTTGTTGTGTATAATTAAAATATAAATTAAAATTACTTAGGTACCTATAGGAAATACAAATAAACCACTCCAGCGGGCCAAGGATTCCATTAGTGTTAATTTTTTTGTAACTATGATACAAACCCTACAAAGAACAAGAAATGTTCTATCTACCTTAAATAGTTCTATATCTACCACATGGGATCAATACATTGATATCTTAATATAAGAGTAATCAATGTCAATGATTCAAGCATAAACATTACATTAGTGATTCAAGGTGAAAGAAAGCAGTCTCATGATTAGTGGAAGTTTATGGTTAACTTGCTGTCATAAAATAAGCAATTATTATTAAACAGGATAATTATTACGGGACGCGAAAATGCAATATTGGATATGTACATAACAGGAAAATAAGGTGACTTTATATTATAGACAATTTATAGAATCATCGTTGTACTTATTCGTTAATTCAAGTCACAGGTATTAAGGTGGCTTCAAATTAAACGACCACTAACTTAACTCTACCAAAACGCACAACCCTTGTGATATGTCTGTGTCTATGCTCTCAGAATAGAGACCAAACCCTGTGCCTTGCACTAGTGGGATGTATTATAGGCCATGGTACAATAATATACTGCGCCTGGTATTCTCTTCCGATCACGTGACTGACCACGTAACTGACACAAGCCTACGTCATCATACCCTTTTACCATGTTTAGCGGCCATTTTTTTGTGACGTAGGCTTGTGTCACTCTGGGAATAGAAGACCTTGTTTTTTTAAGACTATGTTATAGGCTGATGATTATCATGCTTCAACAGGACTTTGACTATACTGTGTCCTAGTCGAAATGCAAAAGAATGGTTACAAAAAATACTATACCTATTTGAAAATCAAATACCTTCTTCCTACATGCATTTGTCGCAGATTGTTTAATTTAACTTATAGTTCAGATATTTTACGGTTTGAGCCAGGAGGAATTAATAATTGACATATTTTTTTCGGTATAGTATTTAAGAACCATTTTGAGCCTAGAAAAGTACCAAATTTAAAAAATGTACGTCGGCAACAGCTCCAAAAAAAATTAGCATTTATCTCGGGAAATATTAACAATTGGGGCCCAGGCTTTGGGGGGTGGGGGTAGGGGGGGGTGGAAGGTGTGAGGGTGGGGTACCACCCCGTACCACTCCCTCCGCTTTTTTTTAAATTAATGTATTAGTGTAAACCCTCCAGTTGACTAGGTAAACAGTAGCGATTCGGTTCTTGCCGCAAGAAACGTAACATGCTCGTCGCTTCGCTCCTCGCTAACTTAACCGACTGAGTTCTGGCTCTGGGTTCAAGGACAACAATGGGGTGGGGGTCAAGGGAGTGCCCTCCCCCCTCCACCCCGTCCCTCCTTCGATATTGCCATAAATTAAAAAAAAAGCTATTTGGAAACGGTCCTTAATTTGAAAAAAGCTCGTTAACATTTTGATTCATAGTTTTTTTTTTATATTTTAATTTGTCATCGGCTGAACCAATAAATAATCTTTACTACCATTTATCATAGTCCTAAATATAGTCTCGCAACGTATTTATAAGGCATAATTAATTAGATTCAAACATTTTACTTACGAAATGCCAAAAGTTATTAATCAAACACTGTGCTAAAGGTAATTTGAGCAAGATTTTAAACCAGTTCTAGGATGGAGTAGAGATCGTCATGTTGTGTTTCATTAGAAATATCCTAAGATGTCAGCAAAAGTTACGTGGTAGCCTAGTCATTTTACAGAGTTTTGTTAGGAGGGGTGGGGAGTAAATTATCAATGGGACTGTGACGTAGTGATTCCATTCTCTTTGCATTTAGTGACAAAAAGAGTTTCTGAAAGTATTTTTTTTTAATCGCTACCAGAAGGAAGGAGGGATGGAAATGATGATATAGTCGTATGATGCCAAATTATGATTTCTCCATAGAGATAGGAAGTACTACTTTCTCTTGAAACACTCATAATTTGACATTCCAAGAAGCCATTGTAGGAACAAAGCCAAAAAGGTATAAACCAAGATCTAGATAGAAAGAAGGATCTCTGACATCTTTTACCACATCAATGCAACGCCATCTATTGCATTGCATTATTACTTATTAGTTACCATATTGGTATTATAATTTACCAACATAGACTTTTAATTTAAGCTAGGTTACCATTGTTATACCTAAACATAAATTCACGACCACAATTTCTTCCGGGGGGTCATAAATTCGCTTCAACTACCACCTGATAAGCATGCAATCGTAGCATGGCTCACCGTCAGCATATTGGAAGTTTCAGGAAATAGTGATAGTAGGTCTCAATTTCTGCCTCCGCCCACCAAAACATTTTTCTTATCCCTTAGTCATCACGTGTGACACAAGCGGGGGAACAATAAGCTTAGGTAGTCCATTCAGATAGATAGGTCATCTACTGATACTGAGTAGGTATCATACTTAACTAGGTATACTTAATGCATCACGCACGTCAAATCTTTCACAATAATTTCATGTTTTATTATATTTCATGATTAAACCAAATAACAAAAGAACGTAAACTTCATACCTAGCTTTAACGGTAGGTATAGAGTATTTGTAAATTATAAGGAAAAAACAATAGACATACCTCTTCGTGACAGTGTTAGAAAATTACCAAACAATCCAAAATAAACACTTTTAAACTTTGACACAAAATGAAACTGGCACAAAACTAACAACAATAATTAAAAACAAAAACGAACAGTTATTTTAAAACACTTTAAATAACCGTTACAGGAACTATTCCTTAAAAAAAAAGGAAACAAGAAACTTATCAACGCGCAAAACAAAGCACGAATGCGCGTTATCACTTAATCAAAGAACTACGTATTTTTTGATAAGGAAAAAGTCGCGTTCACAAATCCATAAGCAAACTGTTGACTTAATTTTTTTTTAAGACATGTTTTTTTTTCTATGCGGCCAACGTTTCGCGCGTTCGATGTATGTGTCCGCAACTCAACACTAACGCGCGGGAATCGAATTGCGTCAACTCAGTGGGTGTTTGATAAGCTTATGTTGCAAATTTATTTATGTGAAATACCGGTATTTTTAATGAAAGAATAGAGATAAAGGCCTGAAGGAGCTGTTTCATACGTTTTCGAGTTAGTAATTTTGTAAGACGCCTTGAAACTTTCACTTGTTCAGTCGGATGGAACTTTTGTTTGAAAACAAATGTAACTTGTGCAATTTCATTTGAATTGCAATATTTTTTAGTCCTTCAATGTTGCCTACTTCTATATCCTTATTTACATAATAAGTAGGTATGTATGTATTGTAAAAGAAACTGCGAGAAAGGATTTTTGATCGAATCGAAAACCATTTGAAGATAATTGTTACAATAACAATATTTTCTATGTTAGAGATTTTAAAATAAAATAATTACGTTTTTCGTTGTTTTTTTTTAATTACGTATTTATAAATAAAAAACGTGTGACGCCACTCGTCTACTTTTAAACTCCATTGAAAAATTAAAATATCTGGCCTGTAAGAAAAAAAAATACTTATTGACAATTTGAGAATTTGACTTTGTCAAATGTATATGAAAAAAAAGTGTAATAAGCGCGACTTACTGCCTGTCACACTAAGTAGGGTTACAATGTTATTCCGGTGGGCCACGTTAATTTTGGACCAAAAACCACCCCCTCTCTCAGAGTCTATGTGCATAATCGTGGAATAAGGATAAAGATTTTAATCCACGAAGAGGTCGACAGAGTTTGAATTTCACAAGTTATAGAAATTACAATAGAATCTAGGAACATTTCCAAAACCTACGTCTACCAACCTACCCACTCTCCAAACCATCAATACAAATTGCGATCCCATACAGTTTGCGCAAGCGCAGCGCACAGTAAGGATAACAATGTGTGTGTAGCACACCCACGGACACACCTTGCTAACTTTGAGCATTTATTTCACTACAATGATGTATGTAGCCATAACTAAATGTCGTGATAGGAATCTTTTACATTTACTAGAGGCGTAGCGTGGTGGAACTTTGGTCTTTGAAACTATCATAGAAGAAGCAACATCGGGTGGTGCATGTCTTTGGATGGATGACATAACGTCAAGGGATGTATAGCAGACAGTTATGGCGGTATATAATTCCGTTAAAATACAAGGTGTTAGGGTAAACAGTTGCATTACTTTAAGGGGTAATTGTACCTATGATACTGAACAACTTTCCCTAAGAAACCTATAGAAATTAGCAAAAAAAAACATTCTACTTTTTATACAAACGTGCGATCAGCTGATTGCATTTAGCACAGAGTACTATAATTTCAAATGGAAAGTCGAAAAAGAAATTGCGAACTTCCTATAGATTTCTTATGGAAAGTTGTTCAGTATCATGGGTACAATCACCCCTTAAAGTAATGCAACTGTTTACCCTAACATAATGTATACCTAAATACCTAAATTTTTATTGCTAGTCGTAAGTATAGACATCTTTGAGCTACTGTAACTTTGAAACTATGCATTTTAACGAAAATCTGACAAACCAAAGATTGGTTTCAAGATCGTGTTTGAAAATGTTTATTGACTTTGATAGACAAAAATATAATCAAACTTCTGTATGGAGCGCCAAAAATAAGCTGGGAAACCTATCATCCAATCAAAACCATGATATTCGTTTATTAATACCATCAATACGCTCTAATCTAAAGCCTGAAATATAATTTATAGTTGTATACTTGTTGTATGAGATTTCTAACCGGTGTGGTCTAAAAGTGGTCAGAATATGTAAGTTTACGTAAACGTATGAATTACTAACATATTCCTTGAAAACCCTTTTTAATCTAACAGTAAACCCTTATAGAATCTGAATAATTTATCTGCTAAGATAAATCCTTAAACAAACATTATTAATCTTTTACAATCAAAGATCTATCTATTATTCATATAAGAGATAAGGCCGCATGGTCAAGGCGAAGAAGGCAATACGGGCAATAGGCCATAAGGCCATTATGCCAAACTTTCACTGATATACACAACGACGAGACATGTGGGCATTTTATAGATGTGTTGGTGTTTGTAGGAATGTGAGATTCTTTAAATATACTAAGTCGAGTACAAAAGTTAAAACATAAAAACTTGAAAACCGTTTGAACAGAATAGAGAACGAGTTTTCTTTCTTCAAAGATCCAGTGTCGCCCTAATCCTACACTAGCTTTAGCCAGCGACATCGTCCGCGTGGATATCGGATATACAAACAAATACCATTTTCCATAACGTTGCCTTAGAGCGAAGGCCTCGGGAATGGAATTTTTGTATTTTTTGTATTATTTCGTGTCTGGAAAGAAAATCTCACAAACCATGGCCTGATTTCACTCTAAAAATAATCTGGTACTCGTAATGCCATCTATAGCGTGTAATAAGAACCTCGAAAATACTCCCGCACTTACAAAAAAGTTATAGGACGCAGTTTTTTCTTCCTCCTGAAAAATTTACTCTTTTGCACTTACGAGTTCTTCACTCTAAGGCGTTGATATAAAAGTTAACACTCCATTTCCTATCAGGGGTTGATTTTCAAAAAATCCTTTCTTAGTTTAAAGGCATAGATATATTATATTTAAAGGCCTAGTAAGCCACTATACTACCACGGCTTTTAAGAGGACAGGCGGGTACGGTTTTTTCATACAAACGTATTCCCTATTTCCTCTCTGGATAATAACACTAGAGCAACTAAAAATTTACCATAAAATCTATGTGACCTCTGCTATGTCCGTATGTTTTGCTTTTTTGCTTTAATTAATTACTGGAATAACTAGGGACCTAAGAAAATTACCCATTTTAGCAACCGTTTTCAGACATCCAGCAAACAAATTTGACGAATATAAACAAAAAAGCAAAACATACAGACATAGCCAAAGTCTTTCTCATATTATTCTTCAAAGAATTATCAAAATCGGTTTAGTTTTGGAGGAAACACGAAATGTTGATTTCGTCGATTTTATGTCTATAAAATCGGTCCGAGCTACAGTTGTCTCTTTCGCACTCTAGTCGGCGTGTTGTATTGTATGGGTGGGGCGGACCGGACAAATACGTATACAGTCGGAAAGTAACCTGTTCTCGAAATTAACATGTCAGCCCGCCTATCCTCTTAAAAACGTAATATCGTTTCTATAGATAATAAATAACAAAAAACATAAAATAATCCGTCACTATACTAGACAAAAGTATTGTGACTAATGTCAAAGCAATAAAATAAATCAATTAATCATAACATTAGCGAATAATGAAGTTATTGAATGCAGCCACGTGGGTGTGAGTCGCTTTTTGCCGACAGTGACGTATTATTTTTATGAATGAGTTCAAGAATAACCACTAATTATTCACACTACGGTTCGTGCGGTGACTGTGCGGCCACGAAAATAATGAAACTGATAGCAAAGTATAATCACAGTATAAGAAAGAGTACCTATTACTAGATACAGTACGGACACTCCCTTCCTCCCACCAACTTTTTACCTCTCCCCTCCTATCGCCCTCTGGTTACTTCGCACTGGTTACTCGGTACCTAAGAAGAAGACATAAGGTTCAATTTCTTTGGTTTCGCATGTGCTAACGTCACGTCATCGTCATCTTGTCAAATTCAATTTTTTGTATGCAGCTGGTATGCAGTGTCCGGGCTGTTGTGGGCTGTGGTTGTGGCGATCCTTGAGGCCTATGTCACAGCTTATGTTCAGCAGTGAACGTTTATCGGCTGAGATGATGATGATGGTGGGTGACTGTGTTAAAAATCTCGTTTTGCTAATAATATCCGGCTTGTAGGACCATAAAAATAGGCAATTCAGCAACTCATTATCGGACGTCACGCGCGCTTTGTATACAGGGTGAAATTGATATCATTAGCATCCTTTCAAACTAAGAGTCTACCCATCAAACTGAACAACTTTTACCATGGAAACAAATCGATCGGAGCAAAAAAAATAATCAGCTGTTGCATAGGTACATTTGAGTCTTGCAGGCATTGCAGTTTAGTATGGAACAGCTGACTTTATTTTTGGTCCGATCTGTTTGCTCAAGTTGTCGCCAAAACAATAAATAAAAGGAGAACGCATATTTTCGTACATAATTGTACCCTTCGCGCCTCATTCGGTTCCCGCAAGTTCGGCTCGAAAGGGCGATATTTTCGTTCAAAAATAACTACGAATAATAATAATCAGATTGAAAACAAAGCAATCAAAACAAACAAAGATCTTTAGTTAGCATGAGTTGAGAACATGACGAATGGCAGTAAATATCGCAAGTGTACATGGAAAGGTGTTAGGCGTGCGCGTTGCGTTGGCGCAAGATTCGGGTCACGCCTGGCACGTGGGCTTCATTCCAGTCTGCCGTCTTATTCTGATACCTACTGTATTGATTGCTATATCGCTTTTTTAACTGTATGCCGAATGTTATTGTTAAGTAAAATTAAAGAACTTATTTATTTACGGAGTTTTCTACCACACACACAACACAAGTAAAGATGATGAAGTACAACAGAGTAGATAAATTATATACAGGGTGAAATTGATATCATTAGCATCCTTTTAAACTAAGAGTCTACCCATCAAACATAACAACTTTCAGTATGGGAGCAAACCGATCGGAGCACAAAAAAATCAGCTGTTCCATACTAAACTGCAACGCATACGCGACAAAAATGTATGCAACAGCTGACTTTTTTTTTGCATCGGCAATTACCGTGTTCTACGGCTTTCAGGCCAAAAAATTACAAAATCCACGGCCTACGGCTGTAACCCTGTGGCCGTAGCAGATTCTACGGCTTTTCGCAAATTCTACGGTAATTGACTAATTTATTTATAAAAAATTCAATTTTAGAGTATTAGACTGTTATAAATAAGTGTATGTTCGACTGTGCAGGTACTGTATCCAATTCCGAATCCGAATGCCAACATTGCAACTAACGTTATATTATGTTGGCTGGTTTTTGTTCCTCTTTCTTGCTCTGTGAGCAAAAAACAGATGAGATGAAATTGTTTTCCACACAAATAGATAAAATTTGCAAACGTTTAATTAACGTTAGAAACCTTAAAACAGCACCATTTGGCAAATATTGAAAAGTGTTTCCTTTTTTAAGCAGTGACACGGCCCACCGTCTTTTTCCATATAAACACGGCTTTTTTAACCGACTTCAAAAAAAGGAGTAGGTTCTCAGTTCGACCGTATATTTTTTTTTTTTTTTTTAATGTGTGTTCGCGGATAACTTCGTTGTTTATGAACCGATTTTGATGATTCTTTTTTTGTTGGAAAGGAGATATCCCAAGGGAGGTCCCATGATAAGGAAACCAGGATCTGAAGATGGATCCCAGAGAAATCGAAGGGAACCTTCGAAAATCGTAGTGCCGACTAGTGCGTATGTTAATTTGAAGCACTACTGTTAAATCGAACTAATGAATTCACCACTGAAAATTGTAAAATATACAAAATTTTTACAAAAAATTAAAACCGCCTTCAAAAAAACTAAAAAGTTAAAAAATAATATTGCAGCCGATGACTTTTTCGTTCGCATCATAAGAACATTAATTTGTTTTATAGAAGTCGGTGTCAAGCCAAGCCAAAAAACTAATGCAAGCCCTGTCGCGAATCGGCTTGACAGCGACTTCGATAAAACAAATTAATGTTCTTATGATGCGAACGAAAAAGTCATCGGCTGCAATATTATTTTTTAACTTTTTAGTTTTTTTGAAGGCGGTTTTTACCTAATGTACACGGCCGCCTAAAAATTTGTATTGGCAACACTGACTCTTGTCCATGAACATAGAGTTAAACTATGGATAGGTTCATCTGTCGCCGATCGCCGAGTATTATAAATAGGTTTCGGTATGGTAGTCTTAACAAAAACGGCAGTCTAGGAAAACATTTATGTGGTATGCACTTTTTTTGTTCACTTCATTGTGTATTGGTTTTAATACTTTATTGGTGTGCAAGCCAAGAATATTTGTGTTGTGTTTATGTACAGCGACATCGTGTTTACAGTATCAGAATAGGCCTGCAAGTCCAGACTAGTATGCAGCTTGAAGCCTGTCGAGTGCAGAACATGAGTCAACTTATATACACGTCCTTCAAGTTAGGGACCTGGTGTACTTGGTAAAATGGTAATGGAAGGGAAGGGACCTCACCACAGACCTCACCTTAGAGTATGTATAATACATACATTATATAGGGTCCTTCTTAATATGCTAACACTAAAAAAAAAAATATCAGCTCTTCCATACAAAACGTCAAACCTACTCGAACCAAATGTATGGGACAGCTGATTTTTTCCTGTCATAGAGAAAATGTTTCAGTTTGATGATCAGGAGTGCGATTTTTTAATCTCATACGTTGAACTTAGCTGTTGAAAATGTATGGAGATACGCATCTTTCTACTGCTTATTTGACTTTCAAAAATCGAACTCCTTGAGTACTTATGATTTTTTTATGTCAAATCAGCAGTAGAAAGATGCACGTCTCCACAGTAATATTGACATTTTCAACTGCTGAGTTCAAAGAATGAGTTTCAAAAATCGGACTCTAGACAATCAAACTGAAACATTTTCTCTATGACAGGAAAAAATCAGCCGTCCCATACATTTGGTTCGAGTAGGTTTGCAGTTTTGTATGGAAGAGCCGATTTTTTTTTCGCGATGTCGTTGTTTGTTCCATAGAGGAGTTGTTCAGTTTGACGGTCTAATCATCCCCTTAAAAAAGTGTCAGCATATTAAGAAGGACCCTGTATAGGCCTTCACAGATATCAATAGAAAAATATTATAAACAATTAGGTACCTACCTTAGACCTACCTACTTATTCGCATGTGGAAAACATTTGTGCAAAAAATTTGGGCTACCACTCGAAGGTACCACGTATATTAGATAATGTTCTTGATTTCCGAGGATTTACATGTAGGGAAAAGTAAACGAGAAATGATCGTAGTTTAAACAATATTCAACTTAATGCAGGTGTAAAAGAGTGTAATGATGGCAAATTTATCAGTCTACCTACCTGTTGCCGTACGCAAACTGTTTAATTTATTTATCTTTCATCTTTGATTAAATTAATATAGCAAGATAGCCTATCGCATGCCCTAGCGCATGGATCGTTTAAATTGAGCCTCCGTCGCCTAATTTACTTAGTCGCAATCCAAGCGACATTGCGTGATTGAGAAACTGTTTTGATTATTATGGCTATTTGATATTTATATATTAGTAGACCAAGCCTCTCTTTCTAACAAGCAAACTTTTGCAATTAGTCATCCCGCTTCAATTGAAAGCAAGATCGTAAAAAAACGTATTTTTCATCAATATCTTTTCTCTTGGGTGTTTGGGGAAAAATCCATCGGGTAGAAGCCCTGCTATAATTATTTACCTTTCAAATGATGGTATATTCAGAAGAAAATTGGTGTAGGATGATTCTTGTAAAACTGCATGTGTAGCATGATTTCTCTACACGCTCGCGACTCGGCATTTTTCCATAGTACAAGTCGCGGCAAGTGCGGCTTGCGCTCTCCGAAAAGCGTGGGAACTGGTTATTTTGTATGCAGCGAAGGCGCGTCGCGCGCGTGTAGAGAAATCATGCTAGACGCACAGGTTATAAATCTGAAATCGAACTTACTTTGCTCCTCTTTTCTATCGAGAAAATTTAATAGAATCGTGTTTTCAACGGGCATCTAAATGCCCAGAAAGAACATACCTACACTGTTATGTGAACTATATAAAAACAAACTTTATTTAATTGTGATTGTACTATTTATGTTAGTTCAATTCTGCTCTAATCAAAACTTAGATAATAGCAATCTCTTTTGTTTAAATCAAGTCTGATGTTTCTATTATTCACCGTTTAGCAGTTACAAGCGTTTATAGACAAAAACGGAGGCTACTTTGGCTTGTTTTTCTATCAAGAAAATTTGTCTTAATCGTGTTTTGGCTCTAATCAAAACCTCAATTATATGTTCAATTTACACATATCCGCAAATCATACTCCTACTGTTAGTACTTCATAATATTGGAGCTTTGAAGAATCCTATTTTTTTTACATAGCCCCTTAAACATGTTACAGCCATGTGCGGGTGCGGGTTCAAGTCCCGCCCGAGACTTAATTTTTCAAACTTTAATTTGATTTGAAAAGCAGATTTATCGAGTACGCAATACAAGAACGTCACCTATCTTCCGTTATTTTAATTAAATCAAAGTCTTTCATAATTACTTTCGCTAACTTTAAAAAAGTTGTTAAGTTTCGTTAATGATGATGATGATCTGAATCCACCTTTCAAATTTTTCTAGTAAGTAATAGAAAAATTATGGTATTTAACGACGATTCCGGGATGATATGGACAACTGGCTTTCGCACTACGAAACGAAAACCGCATTAAAACCGGTTCAGTCATCTTATCTCTGTCATTTTAGAGTTAGCTCCTTTCTTGCATAGATAGTCAAATCATTTTCCACTTCTAGCCTCCCGAGTGACATACTGAACCTCCGAGGCATGCATAATACAACATACACACTGTATATTCACGCCTATGTCACATCGGTGTAGGCAGAGACGATCATTGTCCTCTTTAAAGCTGGTTATGATTAGTCTTTTGCATCTTCACATTAAAAAGGCATTATTTAGCATATTTAGGAGAGTATTTTGAAATAAAATCAAGATGTGCAGTCAACATCATAACTAGAGCATGTTAAGATAAAGATGCCGTTAACAAATTGTTAGTTAAAATGTTATGTGCGTATGGATTGAGGTGCCACATTTGCTATGGAAAAATGGATTATATGCCCATTTTGTAGGAAATTTGTAGATTTTGTAGGCCCAATTCTGGAATTTGTAGCAAAAGTATAAAGAAGTTACATGAACATAAAGGTGGCACCTCACACCAGATGCATCTTGTGTGAGGTGCCACCCTGGAACTCGGAAAGTACGTGATGAATCTTTTTGAAAATTTTGTAGGATTTAGTAGGAGTTGGAAAAAGATCCTACAAAAAAAAGCAGCTCTCTACGACTAAAACTGAAAAAGCTACAATACTTTGATTGTGGCCCCTCACACCAGATGGCATCTGGATTGAGGGGCCACCTGTAACTCTGAAACTACGTGATGAATCTTTCTGAAAATTTTGTAGGATTTAGTAGGAGTTGAAAAAAGATCCTACAAAAAAAATCAGCTCTGTACGACTAAAACTGAAAAAGTTACAAAAGATACTTTGAATGTGGCACCTCACACCAGATAAATGCTTATAACTACATACGTACGTAATGGAATCCAAAACCGATGATGCCAATATTTAGTAGAAATTTCTACTAAATATTGGCATAGTCAGATGTCGCATATCATCAATACCTACAGAGCTACACGTTTTTTCAAAATTCCATATAAAACCATTCAGTAGGGTGTCCATGTAATAAATGAAACCATGAGACACATTTTTCTTCCAGCTGTTTTTTGCATTTTATTTAACACGTTTTTTTGCATTTTATTTACGTATATAATTATATAGGATACGAAACTCACGTCCGTATGTCATCTCGTTTCAAAAACATTTCTACAATAAGGTAGGTACTTAGTACCAACTTTCTTATTAGCGCAGCGTTCAGTTATAGCGAGGTCCAACTTTAGCAAACTAAATACTTCAGGATGGTGATGTTGGTACTGTCAAGTAGGTATCGCGAAAAGTCTGTTTAAGATATATTTTCCCTTAGTCGCCTCGTAAAGTACCAACTGTTTAGTAATAAAAATGATTTCATAATAAAATATTTGCTCTAGTATTTTGTGAACTACCACAAATCAAGAAAGGACATCATTGGCATTTCATACATTTTTGGTCCGAATGTGAAAGTGCCGGCCAACAAAAAATAATACTATATTCTGTTAGAACTTGTCCGTCTAAGCATTTATTATTATGCCTGTAGCTGTAGGTAAGTTTTGAAATGTATGTACAAAGTACAAATGTAATGTACAAAGGGCGAGCTTATCTCTAAAGAGATTTCTTCCAGCAAACCCGCAACAGAGACAGTTCTAAAGTGTGAGGCAGAAAAAATTTATTAATGAATTTCAATTGACATAGTCCGAGATCCGATCGTAAAATTATGCACCTATTTCTTAGGCGAACGAAATTTGATTCTAGTGTATGTTTACACAGGGATTAATTCAATGCCGCCAAGTTGCCTAGAAAAATGTTGCCGCAAGTACCAAAACTAAACCAAAAGGGTTGTCATATACCTAACTACAACTTTCAACCTCCATCCACCGTCACTTAAACTAAGATCCGACCATAAAATTATGCACCTGTTTGTTTGGTGATCGAAATGTGATTTAAGTGAAAGGTTAATTAATATCAAGGTTACACAGGGGGTCATACCTACAACCAATGACATATAGGTAATTTACTAATGTCATTGCCTACAACGCCGCCGGTACAATTTTTTCAGACAATTGCACCTATCTGTTTGGGAAGTAAATAAGGTGTCATCGGAAGGATGGATGGAGGATGTCCTTTCTTGATTTGTGGTAGTTCACAAAATACTAGAGCAAATATTTTATTATGAAATCATTTTTATTACTAAACAGTTGGTACTTTACGAGGCGACTAAGGGAAAATATATCTTAAACAGACTTTTCGCGATACCTACTTGACAGTACCAACATCACCATCCTGAAGTATTTAGTTTGCTAAAGTTGGACCTCGCTATAACTGAACGCTGCGCTAATAAGAAAGTTGGTACTAAGTACCTACCTTATTGTAGAAATGTTTTTGAAACGAGATGACATACGGACGTGAGTTTCGTATCCTATATAATTATATACGTAAATAAAATGCAAAAAAACGTGTTAAATAAAATGCAAAAAACAGCTGGAAGAAAAATGTGTCTCATGGTTTCATTTATTACATGGACACCCTACTGAATGGTTTTATATGGAATTTTGAAAAAACGTGTAGCTCTGTAGGTATTGATGATATGCGACATCTGACTATGCCAATATTTAGTAGAAATTTCTACTAAATATTGGCATCATCGGTTTTGGATTCCATTACGTACATATGTAGTTATAAGCATTTATCTGGTGTGAGGTGCCACATTCAAAGTATCTTTTGTAACTTTTTCAGTTTTAGTCGTACAGAGCTGATTTTTTTTGTAGGATCTTTTTTCAACTCCTACTAAATCCTACAAAATTTTCAGAAAGATTCATCACGTAGTTTCAGAGTTACAGGTGGCCCCTCAATCCAGATGCCATCTGGTGTGAGGGGCCACAATCAAAGTATTGTAGCTTTTTCAGTTTTAGTCGTAGAGAGCTGCTTTTTTTTGTAGGATCTTTTTCCAACTCCTACTAAATCCTACAAAATTTTCAAAAAGATTCATCACGTACTTTCCGAGTTCCAGGGTGGCACCTCACACCAGATGCATCTGGTGTGAGGTGCCACCTTTATGTTCATGTAACTTCTTTATACTTTTGCTACAAATTCCAGAATTGGGCCTACAAAATCTACAAATTTCCTACAAAATGGGCATATAATCCATTTTTCCATAGCAAATGTGGCACCTCAATCCATACGCACATAAAATGTTTGGGGAAAATCTAAAACTATCTAAATTTTAAACGGGAAATAATATCGTGACAATGACAACCCTTTTATTTTGTAGACATTACTAGTAGCATTACTAGCAAAGTTTTCGTATGTGGGTTTCAGCCGTAGTATGTTGAGCATGATACGGCTATATCACGCCTTTTATCTCGTTCGTTCGCGCGCGAAACAAAAATAGATATCACAGTCATAGAGGTCAGGTCAAATTAGTAATTAAATTGATAACATGGTTCAATGTTAAATGCATCAAAACATTCGCATGAAAATCATGTATCTACCATGTTTGTATTTAAAGCCAGTGTGAAAGGGCTCTAATTATTTGGAATTTATATAAAAATTTGGTTTGTCAAAAAACTCTTCTTCCTTATTTAGGAGGTTTTCCTATTGTCAGTTTTGTCACCTACGTTAATTTCAGGCACGGTGTTACAGTTTCACGAATTATTTAACGCTGAAAAAAAAACATAAAATATCGCTGTCACTACACGTTTCCTCTTGTAGTCAGGGTACAGAAAATTCGACTTGCACTCGGCCATCCTTATTCTTTATTATTAAAAAAAAAAAATTTAAGTGTAGAATATAATACTCACCCATGATGATTAATTTTGTGTCCCCGGAATCTTTATAGATTTTAAAACACATTCAGATCTTTATCACTTCATATCACAGACTTCTTTGGAATCAATCACTGTTTTCGTTTCACTAAAATGTCTTAAAATATTTCACAGTTTTCACCAATTGCACTGACTTTAAAAAGCTAGCTTATGTCTGAAAACAGAGCGGGATTTATTAAATTTATTTATCTATCAAAATAAATAAAAATAAATCAGCCAAGAAGCTTAACTGTTTATCTAAATTCCTTTAGAAAAACCATCATCAAACCAAGAATCTGGCTAATTATAGGTAATATAAAAACACATATAAAAATAAGGATACGTAAGTTCTAAAGCGTCCTTTTTTTAACCGACTTCAAAAAAGGTTTCTCAATTCGACCGTACGTATATTTTTTTTATTATTTACTTCTTTTTTATCTGTGCTAAGGGTGCTAAGATAGATACCAACCGGGCAACCTTTTAATTTAATCGGGTTATTTCTAATTTTAGAAAATACAAAATAGAGGAAAATAGTAAAATAGATACGTCGATCTATCGTTAGATCGCGCAATAACTGCTCTCAGTGCCAGTTAAACCAAACTGCAATGTTTTCTATTCGTAGTGCGTCCATGAATAAATGTTAATATGAACTTTGCACGGAAAACTTTGATCAAGTTCCAGTTACGTTTATTGTTAGAATCTTTAGTCATCCGGCTCGAAGGACCAATGAAAATGATGGCTTATTACAACATTGCCCACATTAGGTATTAAGGAATATACTACTCTCTACCGAGAGGTATTATCAAACGAGATGCATATTCTAAATGGGAAATAAAAAGTAAAAAGTAAAAGGAACTAAAAGTAAGACGCAATAGATTGAAAATTTCCTTCCCTGGGTAGTGGCTCGGTGGAGAAATTGGAAAACACAATTCCCCGGTTTGGAAGAGTGCAGGTTCAAGTCCCGCCCGAGACTTAATTTTTCAATCTTTAATTTAATTCTGAAAATATTTTGTAGCACAGAAAGACGGCATACCGGTGCGGTGGCGTCCATTGTATATTCACGAGCAAGAGTCCAGGCGGCATATGAGATTGGTAGTCCATTGAAAGAACGAAATTGTGTTTCTAATTTTATAGTAACCAACCACAACCTTTTGCAGTCTCAAAAACTGTCAAAACCATGGTCACACCACACCATAACGAGCGTCAACAAAAGAAATCGCGCTGCTGAGGTTATGTCGGAGTCGGACAAAAACAAAATCGCGAGCGGCACTAACGCAATCGCACTTTCGCGGTTTTATTTTACGACAGGTGGTCAAAGAGGGCTACCGGCGCCGGCGCACCTACCGCAAAGAAAATATACACTACGCGAAAAGAAGCGACACTCATGCATGTGTGCTCGTAAAAGCGCTCGCGGCTATGTGTGCGGGTCGGGCGAGCGCAGGGGGGTGCGCGGGTTGCGAGCGGGTGGGACGTCATGTCATTGACGGTCGAATGACATGGCTGCTCTTGCTCGCATGACGGCACGACTCGGCCGTTGATATAAATATTTTCTTTGACTCGGCGAACGGCGAACGAAGCGTGCGACGCCAAATAATACGAATTATGAAAAGTGCCATTTATTGTTGTGTTTACGGTTGTGGCAACAATCAGAAAGATAACAGTGATAAGAGTTTCTGTTCATTACCTAATGATGATCCAGAAACGTAAGTTACATTATTATTCTAAACGTCAATTCAAAATCTATTAATTTTGATGGAGTATCGATAATGCTCCTTACTAACCATTGACGATATTAGGTGGTAGTGGTAGCTAGGTAGGTACACACGGCGACACATCAAGCTACCCAAAACCAAAATAAGCTGGCCGCGCGACGTTATACCTTACTATGCCTACGCTCGGTTAGCTTATTTTGGTTTTGGGTAGCTTGATGTGTCGCCGTGTGTACCTACACATACGTAGTAAGATTTGTATGAGTCGTGTATCTTAAATACCTAGGTACATTGATTTTTAAAAATGCCACAAAACCCACAATTGCACTAGGATAATTTAAATTGAATTTACGTAAATAAAAATTAAGTACTTACCTACCTTATCTTTTATTATTTCCTTGCACCAGTGTAAACTTACACATTATTCGTTTTCCGCAAGTTTCAACCCTATAGCATACACACGCCGCCTCAAGGTCACCGACGCGGGGACTCACACGTACGAGGAGTGTCGGGCCTGTGCCTACCGGCAATAGCACGCGAGGTAACGAGGATAGGGTTCGAGATTCAAACAACTTCTTCTTACCGTGTGGTGTTTTTCAGACCGCCTTACGGGCTCTGACGTGGTTTTTATGTAACGACTACTACCACCAGAGATTGTAGCCGGGACTAACGGCTTAACGTGCCATGCGAACGAATCCGAAGCACGATCATCTTTCTTTTCAGAAAATCAGGTGATTCAGCCTGCAATGTCCTAACCAACTGGGGAAAAACACACACAGTGACATATCACTAGGTGTCCCATCGAACCCACGACCTCCGAGTAGTTAAGAGCATTGGGCTCTTGACTCGGAGGTCGTGGGGCGAAATGTCTTTTAGTTTCATTGCCTGAAACTAAAAGACATTTCGTAAGGATATGGGTAAAGACATTTCGTAAGGATATATAAGGTATGGTTTGAAAAACGAAACATTGTTTGTGGATCTTCCATAAAAAACCTCGGTAGGTTTAGAAAAAAAGAAAGAAATTCGACCAGAGCAAGACAGATTTCCAGAAGGTATTAAGGTACCTTTTTTGGTCCTTCGAGACGGACGATTACTCAAAGATGTCTCCGCAGATATTATCTATATTAATACATAAAAAGTTAAATACCTCGCGCATTAAAACAATTTTTATTGCTTGTCGTTTTTTTACATTTCTTTCCTGGAGTGCAATTTTTAATCTCATTCGCTGAGTTCAGCAGTTGAAAATGTCAAAATTACTGTGGAGATATGCATCTTTCTACTGCTGATTTGACTTTCAAAAATCATACTTCAGGAGTGCGCTTTTTGAATGTCAAATCAGCAGCAGTAGAAAGAAGCCTATCTCCATAGTAGGTAATTTTGACATTTTCAACTGCTGAACTCAGCGAATGAGATTCAAAAATCGCACTCCTGGATTCTCAAAACCGACAAATTAGGAAACATAATTTCCTATTGGCTAAGAGCGAGAAAATCAGACCATGTTTTTGTTATCAAACCGCGAAAGTAAACGGACATAGAAAAACATTTTTATCATCGATTAGGTTTTTTATTGACGGCAAATTGGATAGTTTTTGTCGTAGTTCCATGAGGAATATTAGATACGCTTCGTTTTTGTTTCATCTTTGGACCGTTTCATTATTACTTTACTACACTGACATATTGAATTGTAATTGAATTGAATATAATTGAAATGAATGGAATGTAATTTAATTGTATTTAATTTAATTTAATTGTATTGTGTAAATTTATGTGACATTGAACATTTGTAATTTGAATATTAAGCACCTACTAACATAGTTTACATAAGTGTGTTACTAACAAAATGAATCATGGTTATTTTAATAAATACATTTATTATTATTATTCGCCTTTTGACAGTTTTTTGTGAACTGACAATTTACAGTTTGTCATTAATTTGCAAATTTTAACGGATTTCATCAATCAACATCATTATAGCAGTCAGTATTCAAATCAGCAACATGCTTCGTAGAGATCTGCAATTTGCCTTCAACACACGAGTAACTAACTTCGCGATATGAATATGACATCGAGATTTCAACCTTCGCGATATCAACATTACTGTAGGTATACAGGGTAAACTTCAATAAGTTACATATATTTTAATGAGTTTTTCAGACCTTTGAAGTGAACATTTTTTACTATGGAACCATCATAGAAATTGCGGAAAAACAGCAAATGAGAGCAAGTTCAGTTTTATGGTCTGTAATTTGTATACTTTATACCCCGTTTTGTCTTATCTAACTTCACGTCACAGTTTTATGTTGGTAAAAATTTAGTATCCTGCAGCAGGAATTTATGGGGGAACTAGCGTTAACCCGCGACTTCGTCCGCACAAATTATATACCAGATTTTTTGTCAGATCATAAGCTATCAAACAAAAAAAGTTTCTTCAAAATCGGTTCAGTAGTTATTGCGTGATGCTCGAACAAACAAACACACAAACAAATAAACAAACAGACAGACAAAAAATCCAAAAATTTGTGATTTGGGATCAGGGACATTTAAAAACCGTATCGTAATCTTTTTTTGTAAATATCTTCAATGTACAGACACACTTCCGTTATTTATAATAGTTTAGATAGATAGATGGGGGAAGGGGGAGGGAAATATCCCCCTACCTCTTCTCTCCCGAACTTTTACCTACCAACTACTTAATTGATTTTGACCCATTTATATATCAGAAGAACCAGCCGTAAATAATGGGATGACGACAATGGCAGGACGATGGATGCTGTTTTTTTTTATTATAGAAAATAACGTAAGTATTAAATGCTTTAATTACAAAAAACAGCAATGTTATGGAGTTAAATCGCATGTTCCGGCAAATAAACAAACGGTTTATTTGATTATGCACGCATTTACATACCTTTCACTTGTCATTAAAATAAGTAATGGTAGCAATTCTGTGTAATAATACGGCATTTTCAAACTGCAAGACGTGAAAGTTTATTTTAGAATTTATCCGACAAAGTGCACAGAGTAAAATGTACACGTTGAATAGGTAGCTAATAAGAAATAGTATACGAACGCTAGGAAATTGATTCCTTTCTTATGTGAGAGCTTTTATCATGAAACCACATAACACCTTTTAACATTACCTACCTTTTATTTTCTACAAGGCTTTGATCGAGACTTCCAACGCTGGACACCGAGTTTTCTCTAAATTTAAAATCATTATGTAGTACGTTACCTAACCTAGGTGATTCAATTAAAGATAGAAAAATTAAGTCTCTGACGGGACTTGAACCCGCAAATTGCCAAACCGGGGCTTAGCTTTCGTCCGATTAAGCTACCAAGGTCACTAACCAAAAAAATTCCATTATCCGTTGTCATTTGTTGATTTTGATGGAAAAACGAACAAAAATTCACTACCTAAATAACAAATGTATAAAAATACATAATACATTAGTTAATGAGACCACCGAAAGAATTCGCGTTTAATGTTGTTTTGTTTAATTAACTGAAATATATAGGGCCCTTCTTAATATGCTGACACTTTTTTAAGGGGATGGTCCCATCAAACTGAACAACTTTCTCTATGGCAACAACAACGAAATCGCGAAGAAAAAAAATCTGATGTTCCATACAAAACTGCAAACCTACTCGAGCCAAATGTATGGGACAGCAGATTTTTCTTTTCGCCATTTCGATGTTGATCCCATAAAGAAAGTTGTTCAGGTGATCGTCTGATCATCCTTAAAAAAGTGTCAAGACCCATATAACTATTATCATTTCCTAATATACACTACAAACGCCTTCATCATGAATGCATGCATACAAAAAGCAAACAGACTGTAAGGTGTAATAGATACTCTTTCTTATACTGTGGTAAGGCTCTACTTGTCTCGTAACATAGCTACTCGTAAGTCCTTTGTACACAATAATCAGCCCGTGTAAGGTTTCACTTGCGTCAGGGAGCTGAACCGTGAAGCTACTGACGCTTCCTGATTCTAAACGTTGTGGGACGAGATATCTAACTCGAGAACTAAATAACTTCAGAATCACCAGGAACATCAATGAGTAGAAGAAACTAATAAGCAGAATGAACTGCTACGTTCAGAGGAAACTGCAAAGCGGAGAAAGATTTACAAGAAACAGAATGAACTGCACCTGCATGGCAAAAGAAAGGTAGTTCTGTTGCTTGGTGTATTCCTCCATGCAAAGAACAGAATAAAGAGTAGGGAACAAGAATCATACGCAAGACATAAAAGGCATTGCAACAGGAATAGAGGAACATTATGGAACAGAAGGCTGCTTCAGAAGAAACTGCAAGGAGCCGTATGAACTGCAATGGACAAAAGTATTTATAAAGAACTAGCGTTAACCCGCGACTTCGTCCGCACAAATTATATACCAGATTTTAAATCAGATTATAAGCTATCAAACAAAAAAGTTTCATCAAAATAGGTTCAGTAGTTTTCGCGTGATGCGCGTTCAAACACACAAAGTAAGAAACTTCTTTTTTTTAATTTACAGTTTTATAATAGTGTAGATAGAAAGAACTACGACTCGATACATTTTCTCATAGATTATCTCAGAGAATCCTCGTAGTTTACGTACGAGAAAATACATCGAAGGACCACATGGTGCAAACCTATGCGATACGATGTCAATATTTGTAACTCTCCACAGTCATAACGGATTGAGGAGGAATAGAATATGTTTGTGAGTATATCTACTTAGGCCAAATAGTTTCCTTCCAGGATAGACAAGAAAAAGAAGTTGCAAGACGCACCTAAAATGCCTGGAACAGCTTTTGGTCAATGAAGGAACAGATGAAAGGAGATCTTCCACTATCACTTAAACGCAAACTCCATGAGCATGTGCATTCTTCCATTCTCACGTACGGTGTTCAAACGTGGTCGCAGCGCAGCTATGGAGCGCAGCGTCCTAGGCTTAAAACTGATCGACCGAGTCAGAAACGGAGTCATTCGCTCCAGAACCCAAGTGACAGACGTCGCCACCTCTGCTGCCAATCTAAAATGGGATTGAGCTGGACATGTCTGCCGATGGCAGATGACCTATGGGCCAAAACCACCACCAGCTGGTCCCAATCGAAACAAATTCGGCGTCGATGCAGACCTAGACGAAGGTGGCGGGACGAAATCGATAGTTTTTTTGAGAACTGGCATGTCGCAGCGCGGAACAGACTCTTTGGAGAGAACGGAGGCCTTTGCCCATCAGTGGGACATCAGTGGCTGGTAATAATAAATAATAACAGTCATAACGCCTTACAATTACAAAGCGGTGGTAACTATAAACATTGATGTAAATGACAAATTGATAATGCAAGCTTAGTATCTAGAATACCTAATTTCGTTTTTTTGTGACTTGATTTAAAAGACGCGAAGGAACTAAGGTGTATTCTGGTACACTACTTAAATTTATTCGTGGACTCTATAGGTATTGAAGACGAATAGAGACGATCAAAGAAATAGTTATAGGTAAGTAGTTGTTTTAGCATCCAACTGTACGATTATCTAGGTACCTATTACTAGAAAATACTTGAAATAGGAACCTACATAGATCGTAATTATTCTTAGGGAACCAACTATATCTACATTAAAACTTCGCAAAGGTCAAACGTTTAAAATATTTAAAACGAGAACAACCTTAGAGAACAACAGATGGTAAAAACGTTAGTTGTAGTAGGCAACAAATTGCCGAATAATAATAGGAGAGATTAAAAAAAAAACTGGTCGAGCTAGTTCTGGCAGATCAAGAATGTTACAAACAAATAATTGATCTGATCGAAATCCGGGATAATAAAAACGAATAAACTAAAGATATATTCCTTCTAGATCCAGGTTCACAAATAGGACTAAGTACTAACAAATCGATAACTTTCATGACCTTTAGATAATAACATCATAAATAGAACATAAACACAAACATTTCAATATAAATACAATGTATTTTACAGCCGAAACAGACGTAAACAAAAACATAAAATAATGCACTATCGTTGCGTTATCTTGCACCCAATCCAATGCAGTAGCACGAGTCACGACAAATCGATAAAACGGAACGCATCAAATTCGCGCGGTTTTTTCACTAAAAATCCCGCTCTTTTTCTGGCGCGAAAAACACAACACAAAAACAATATTAAAAATAATTACTACGTTTGATTACTATCACGATTTAGCGTTAAAATAACACTTTACAAATGTAATACAGCCAATGCGGTGCCTTCTACGATCGTGGCGTAACTGACGGCTGGATATCTGGACGCGGCGAGCGCCCAAACTATAACCTAGCTAAGTTGAAATAGCGGGGTGAACAGGAGTAGCAACTAAGGGGCAGGTGCTAACAAAAATAGGACGGGTAAAGCCATTCATGGATGCGAGGGGACCGATGCGTAGATAGCTTCCGCATTCAATGGCCGGTCGTACTATAAAAAGTTTACCTGCCCTGAACAAATAAACATGAGACGAGGGATCTTTCTTTTTGTAAATATTTAACTGTATTATCAGCTATTTTTACTACCTATAGCTTTGTTATAAAAGGGATAACATACCTAGTACTAAACATTTTCGTATGCGAATTAGAATGTGTAGAATTCGAAAATAGTAATTTCTCCAGCGGCTGTAGTATGGCAGCATCATATAGCGCTGTGTTTATCGCACGCGAGATAAATGGCGTGGTATATAAATGCCTTATCGCGCGCATCATACTACAGCCGCACGCACGTATAAATAGGCACTCACAACTTTTGTCTCTCAAGGGTTTGTATTGCCTCCGTGGTCTTATGGTTAAGAGCATGGGCTCGACACGGAGGTGGTGGGTTCGATTCCCACGGGGGATACCCAGTGATACGTCACTTTGTGCGTTTTTCCCCAGTTAGTTAAGACATTGTAGGCTAAATGACCTGATTGTCCGAAAAGAAAGATGATTCGTGCTTCGGATGGCACGTTAAGCCGTTGGTCCCGGTTACTATTACTGGTGGTAGTAGTTACTGGCCTCGATTCGGAGTGTACCACGACTAAACTAAACTAAATGAATTCCTGTCACTTTCTAAAATAAGATTAAGAAAAGAGACAGAAAACCAACAGCTGACTTTAGTGCTGTCAAAGTGACGTTAAATGCGCAAAATAAGATGCCATCATAATGTACGCCATCTTATTTAAGTCGTTTTTGGGCGTTTAACGTCACTTTGACAGCACTAAAGTCAGCTGTTGGTTTTCTGTCTCTTTTCTTAATCTTATTTTAGAAAGTGACAGGAATACATTTAGTTTAGTTTAGTCGTGGTACACTCCGAATCGAGGCCACTATCAGTTTAAAATAACAATGTGCATGACCTCGCCTGCAAATGTGACGTTACTCAATCACACGAACTTCACTCGAGTCATTCAAATGATTATTTCCTTTACATAGAGTCTATATTCCTTTACAACCGAGTGAAGTTATCGAACGGCCCTTCAAGGTCATGCACATTGTTATTTTAAACTGATAGTACATAAAAACCACGTCAAAGGCCGTAAGGCGTAGGCGGTCTGAAAAAACTCTGACACCAGGGCTATGCCCACAAGAAGAAGGGTTTGTATGAAAAGTCGCGACACTACATGCGCGCACTTTCATACAAGTCTATAACTTGATGCGAGAGACAAATTAGTTGCGGAGGCATAAGTTGCTCCAGCGCGCTATCTCTAAATACTCAACGAGGAAAATGGGGATATTATGTAGGTATTCAGAAAACACAAAAATCTATTTCATACAAACTTTATTTAAATCAAAAAATAAAATCTACAATAATCCTTTACTTTAAAATTAATATGTATAGTAATATTTGTTTTAGCTTCTCAATCTTTAGCAAGTTTTGCCATAACCACCATTCTTATCTATCCTTCAAGGCATTTTACCCTCTTTCTGTATTACCTACTGTTACCATACTTTAATGGTAATCGTAACATTCCATCACTTACATCATGGTTCAAAGAAATAAATAAGTTTCACCATTTTTATAAAGCAGACGCCACACTTTTGCGAGAAATTTTCGTATAACTTCCACGAAAAATTACTACGGCTCCAGATGCCGCGAGAACAATGAATGGTTCTCTCGTTCTCGCCCTTTCCGGTCTGTTCTCGGCGAGAGTGTAGTTTCTGCCATTCTTCGTCTTAACAACAACTAAAAAAGATAATATTTGAAAAACTAGACTGGAAATTATGAATAATTATATTCCAATTTTTTTTATCGTGTGATGTTGAACTTGAAGTCTGATATACTAACCTAGTAAGTAAGCAATACTAAAAATGAAATTTAATTTGTGACATTGCTATGGAATTTATGTTCTGAAATAAATGATTTGATTGATTGATTGAATACAAAATCCAAAATAAAAAGATTGCTATAATTTTGTTTTAACCGACGCTGAACAACAATTTGTGATGGAAATAATGTAACTTACAATTTGGTTTAACTGACCTATGATCGTTATGTACAATTCAGAGCAAAGTAAATAAGGCTTTTATTGTGCTACAATCAAAAGAATTTAACGAAGAGCCCAAAAAAAAAAAATACTGTCGAAAACGGCTGTATTTTAATCTCACACTATCAAATTCATATACGAATGGGTGTGAGATTGAAAAATAGCACCTCCAGTAAAATTCACAAAATGCCAATCAGACGATACGAGATGATGATAACATACACTTTGTGTATAAAGCGATAAAATTGCACATAGGAGGAACTCCTGAAAGCAGTTTCTGATTTCCAGAAATCCCTCGAGGCCCGTCTCGTATTAATGACAGCAAACAAATGTGAAATTGTTTGCAATAGCTACGCTAGTTTGCTATAGTAAGTTCTTTTAGATACAAGAGACCAGCCAGCGACCGTAGAATGAAGAGCACGATAAGGCTATCACGCCTTTTATCTCGTTCGTTCGCGCGCAAGTAGAAAGAGAGCTAAGACGCGATAGCGCTATATTACGCTGCCATACTACGTCCGCAGTTTCAAAGCATACGCTGAAAGTAATTGCATAAGATAATGATGCGAACAACGATTTTTAAGAATTTATAAGAAAATGCGTACAATAAGGAACCCATATCTGCCGAAATGCCGTAAAGAACGCGTGCAATACATAGCAAAAACTGGTGAATTCGTCGCCACTTTTTCAAGTAACCGCCGAAAGAAATTACTACAATTAATGAGCAAAGATCAAAAAGAACACTGTTCATGTTGTATGCGAAAAACTTGCACAAGAATTAAATTATAAAATGTCCACAAATTGAAATGCAACCAAAACATTGCTTGGCCTGAGATAATGGTGAAATCAATAAATAACTATTTTTCCTCGCATTCTTTGTGTTAAAAAGAAATTACGTTAATTTACGTAAAAAATGTTACAACTTGATGTAAGTGACAGATATTTAATTTTACTAAAAACCTTTACACTATAAGCTTAACAAATTATATTAAAATCCTCTTCTACAGCTAAATTACAATGCATAAAATTTATCTTTCTTTCTTTTAATAAAAATACATTATATCTGATATCAAAGAACACTTTACATGTTGTTAAATCGGTAACAAATGAGGCACATTATTATTACAGTAAATAGATGCATAGATATGCCAAGTTATTACGGCTTATATACCATGCATCTGTACATAATTCCATATGGAACATGTAATGGGACTATACGACTGCAAATAATATTACATAATTTTCTTATTTGATTCTTCAGTCCATTCTTAGGTACGTTAAATCAAATCTAGGTTTTTATTTATATAAGTATTTAGTAACAACGCGAAAAACCTTATTTGGTTTTATTTTTAATCAATGGTTTCGTCATCACATTAATATTTCGATATCATTATTCAAAGTGGAAAAGATTATTTATTTAAGATTGAGATTTGTGTATAGAAATTGTTATACAGTTTCACGTGAAGTCCTAGAAAATGTCTTAAAAGGTAAAAAAAAAACAAAAATCTTGACTGTAAACCGAAGGTAACTAGTTTTCTGCAGTATTTTTTTGTAATTCTGCCGACATTTTAGTGTTTTATTTTGAAAAACAAGGGCTTCTTTACATCGTATAGAAACAGAATTATGAAAATTTGTTTTTTTTTTACATCGTAAAAGACTTTTGTAACGGAATAAAATATAATTACATATCTTATACAATGCTTGGGACGAATTGCGGTATCCATACTTAATAATGACAGTAGATATGTGTATCCATAACCAATGTCTAATTTAAACGTCGTAGACATAAAATCGATTTAAAATAACATTATTTATGCAATTCTGTATAAAGCTTTGTTTAGGAAGTAGGTATATAAAACAATTCTTTTCCTAAAAGAATAACATCCATTGGTATTTTAAAAATAAAAATTTTTGCACAATTTTTATGAAAATTTTGTGATATATTCAAACTAGTGTTTTATACACAATCATCACACAAAATTATGATTAGCACTCTTAATTTTAACATTATTTTTTTGAGAAAAGCACTCTTGGTATATCCACAATGTAACTATTTATATAAAGTATAATTTACACGTTAACAAGATCTCAAAAGTTATTAGTCCGATAGAATCTGATGAAAATAAAGTTTATATATTTATCTGAAAGGTTAAAAACGTTACAATGTAGCCTCCAGTCCGACAAGAAGTCATAGTAATGAAAATTATATTTCCATATTCTGCCTACAGTTAAATGCAATATTACGATAGTTCACTATAAATATATAGATAAAATAAATATCTATGTGGGCTAATTCAATCCGCCTGGTCCACAAGTTAACCTTACGTTTAATATTCAATATACTTCTTTGTACTATTGTTTATAGTCAACTGTGACCGAATGTATCTATCTATGTCGGTGCGACGGGTAGGTATCTACTCGGAGCTCTATCGCACACGCATAGCTACTGAACGAACCGAACACCTACAACTAGAGTTCAGCGGATAAAAACAAAACAATCAACAACAGAAATTTAACCGTATACAACGCAGTCATCTTTGGATCTCGGTATAACTTCGAGAGCCGGGACTCGCCCGGCGGAATAAAATATGAAACGTCAAAGAGTACTTTGGCAGTACTAGAAGGCACCGTTATCCCCGCACTCACAGGTAACCATTAAATTACACTAAACTAGAACGGTCGCTACTTGGCGAGTCTCTTGCGCAGGCGGTTGCGCAGCGCGAGCGCCGGCGCCCAGGGGCCCGACGCGCGCTTGCTCAGCGCCCGCGCGCACCGCTCCGCCTTCACCGCCGCGCCCGCGCCCTCCTCGCAGCGCGACCGCTTGGCGGCCGGCTCCGCGTCGTTGCGCGAGCGCAGCGCGCGGCACGGCGGCGGCGCGACGCGCGCGGGCTCGGCCGTCGTCGAGTGCACCTCGGGCTCACTGGCGGCGCGGGGCGGCGCCGGCGGCGGGCAGGGCGGCGCGGCGGCGGGCGCGGCGCGGGGGCGGCGGCGCGCGGCGGCGGGCAGGTTCTCCTTCGAGCCGAGGCTCGGGTCGCGGCGCGCCGCCGGGGCCCGCCGCGCCGGCGCCGGCCCCGGGGCGCGCGGCGAGTTTCCCGCGCGGGCCCCGAGCTCGCGCGCGACGTTGCCGATGCTGCGCGTGATCTTCTGCGCGAGCGGCGTGCCGGTGCCGGCGCCGGCCTGGGAGCGCGTGGCGCGGCCGGGCTCGGCGGGCGCGGGCGCGGGCGCCGGCGCGCTGTCGGCGGCGGCGGGGCGGCGCGCCGGGCCGCGCTCCACGCGCACGTAGGTCGGCGCGGCGACGACGGCCGCGCGCCGGCTCAGTATGACGACGCGGTCGGCGGGCGGGGCGGCGGGGGCGGCCTTGCCGCGCGTCTGCCTGGTGTGCGGCCGGTGCGGGGTCTCGTTGTCGTGGTGGGAGCGCAGCACGCGGTCGTTGGGCGCGGCGGGCGCGTCGCGCTTCGCCTCCGACTTGGGTCGTCGGCCGCGCGGCCGCGGGGGACCCTCGACCGGGGAGCTGGAGGACACCTCGTTGATCTGTATGCCGACGTCGTCCTTGTCGTTGCCGTCGGCGTCGGTGGGCTCGTCCTCCGGCTCGTCGTTGACGGTCTCCTTCTCGGGGCTGGTGCGCTCGGGGTCGCCGGCGGGCACGATGGTCTCGAGCACGGGCGTCTCCCTGGCCTCGGAGCCCGCCTTGGACGCGCGCCCGTTCACTATCTCCTCGAACACATCGGAGAGCGTGTTGATGACGCGGCTTCTGTTCAGCAGACGCGCCATGAAGTAGGACTCGGCCGGGTTGCCGTAGTTCGTGATGGCGTCGTCGTCGTTGGTCTCCGAGATGACGGTAGTCTTGGGCGTTTCGTCCTGCGGTCCTACGGAGAAGCGGCCGTCGAGCGTGGCGCAGGGCGGCAGGGGCGTCCGTTCCGGCGTCTCTGTGGGAGGCGTCGGCTTGTCCACGTCGGAGTACCGGGTCATGATGGTCAGACCGTTCTGTGGCACTTGACGATTGTCGGGCTCCGCCGGTGTTTCAGTTTTCTCCTCAACTTTGGTGGTCGCCGGTGTGGGGATTGCGGGTGGCACGGTGGACTGGGGCTTCTGCGTAGTCCTGGAGCGAAGGACCGTGGCTCGAGGCGGTCCGGGCGGGTCCAGCATTAATGTTACTACAGATGTGTTGTCGGCCCTCATTCTAGTGTTGGACCATCTAAAAAAATAAAATAAAAATGTTGTGTATATTGTAAAATTAAAATGTTGAGTAAATACAAACAATATTATAATGAATAATAAAAAAGCAAATGTTTCATGCACCATGTAGATAGAACCACCACCCAAATGAATAAAATTAAACAAAGACTTACATGGGCAGTTCCCAGTCATATTAGTTTTATTTATGATCTATTTTTAGTGTGCTTTGTGCAACAGTATTTAGTGCCTTACTTAGTTATGCCTAAATGGCAGGACAGTGAAGAACGTAAGACGCGTAAGAGGATAACATACGTTTAGAGACCATCACACGAACGATTTTAGAGCATAGGCAATGTCGCAACTGCACTGCCGCTACGTCTACGGCGAAGAGTCGCGGCGATTTTTAAGCACAGGCGTTGACTGACCGTTATCGCCGCGATTCCGCCGCGAGACTGAGTGTTGATTCCGTAAACGCCTACGCCCAAAAATAGCTTGTGTGATATAGCCACGAAAAAAAATTGAAAGCTCTCCCACCTAAACATTGCAAAAAAAACAAAGAAAACATTCCGTAACCACACATTAAACCTCCAAAAACATGTGCAATAGAAAATTCTTGCTATATACAATGCTTACCTCTCAAGAGCATGATCAACTAGACTCTTAGATGGGTTCAGCCAATCTCTGGGCTGGTTCCCGTTGCCCCCGACCAAGGCAGCTTCGTTATGTCTCTCCGTAGCCTGCACGAGGCTCACAGCGCCCTCTGGCGATATCATGTTCCATAGGCCGTCGGTACCGAAGATTAGACACCTGCAAATTAGAGGGTTAAAAATAAATAAAAAATGTATTTATTACACACGTTTGTGTGGGGTTGGATGTTAATATCTGGAAGGTTGTTAGAGATGTTCAAACTTTGGTTTTTGCTCAAATTAGAACATTACTTCGTGTGGACGTCGTACGAGGCTACTAAGGAATAAGGTGACATACAATGTTCTCGTGGGCGAAAGGCTACCCCGATCGATCATATCCTCTTATAGTATTGTATCCCCTGGTCATTATAAACAGAAAAGTCATGTTATATTTTCCACTCACCGGAATTTAGATGGGTCTATAGTCAACACACCGACATCGGGGTCTGGGCTGACTATAAACTCATCATTCTGCGGATTGTAGCTCCACAAATCACCCAACGATCTGGCCACAGCCAGGAACGGTATTTCATCCATCAGGGTATTCTTTTTAATTGGTCCTTTGTGACCGAGACGAGGTCTATTCCATACAACTCTTGGGACGCCAGCTTTTGAAATCACTTTACCACCGCATCGCTGAATACGTTCAATTTCTGCTGTTGATTCTGGTTTGTGGTCTGACGTTAACGGTTTTGCTGCCCATTCTTCTGATCCTAGAAATTAAAACATATGATTTTTATAAACATTGTTTTTCTAGTAAACAATAATAGAAAAGGAATGTGTTAGAAATGTTAAATTAGCATGTAATACACATTGACTATTGGAATATCAGCAAATTCCTTTACTGCATTTCAACATAATTTACCTTATGACTATTTGCTAAATGTTATTATTTCATTTTAATATGTAAAAATGAAAAAAAATGTTTTAAATCTTGACAATCATAATAGTACATTGTTTAGTAGTTAGTTTAGTATAGTTCAACGAATGATTTTCAAAAATCGCACTCCTGATCAACCCCTTAAAAAAAACTACATATTATGAAATACTCTGTATACACTGGTACTGAGTTTGATTATGTCAAAAATGGCTTCAACATACACTTGCTCTATCCATGAAGAATGGTGTGAATGATTGTATTCAATGTATGTAACTTGGTCCATTGGCATTGTGATCCTGCTTGGACGGTGAATTGAAATCAAACCTTAGATTTTTACTCGGAGCTCACTTTAAAAGCCTATGCCTAAAAATGGCGCCTTTTTTCTTTTTTTAGTGCGGCCATCAATCAAACTTGAATATTATAGTTCAGAATAAAGTTAAAAACAACACTTGTTATTACAAATATCTCGGAACTCAGTCCGAACTGAGATATAAAGGCTTGAAGTGCACGTAATGGTAATATTTTCAAATTCAAGCCTTTATTATGTCCATCCGGACGGATTTTTTACGTTTAGGCATACACATGTTAATAAGTTTTGTTTGTTACTTTAATCTGAAATAAAATATTCAAGTTTGGTTGCTGGCCGCGCCAAAAACAACAGCGAAAAATAAGGCGCCAACCTTCCATACAAAACCCGCATTGTCTTTTATTCACTCTTTACGGATGTAAATGTACTCATCTATATGGATGGACAATTGGACGCATTCTATAATTAAAATCATTTGGTATACCCACCTATGCAGTCTGAAACTTATGAAGGTCCACAAAACCCCCATATGCATCAGGGGAAATGAATATATTCAGTGAGTTCTTGGTGCAGCAGTGAAATACACCAAGATAAATGAACAGATACAATGTAAAGAACAAACTGCCTTGCCTCAAGCGCTTCAAGTGTGCCCTTGAAGTTTTTGTAACAATCATTGTTGTAAAGAGCACATCTACATCTTTATTGTCGGTAATAGGTGGGAAAAGTTCAGAATTTTGTAGATTTATCTCATTCTATTTTATTCGAATCTTAAAATTGTGATTCCATCAGTGTTGATGATTTTGCCAACATCTAGTTTAAATAAAAGCCATGGTGGTCCAGTGGCGAGTAACCTTGCTTTCCATGCAGGAGGCGATGGTTCGATCCCCGTTCAGGCAGACTCGTACCAATGAAGTTTTCGGAATTTATGTACAATTTGTAACACCACTGGCTTTTTAGTGAAGGAAAACATCTTGAGGAAACCTGCATGCTTAAATTTCGAGGCATGAATTGTATCCACTGTCCATTATAAGTGGAGGCGGGCTCACCCCCCGTCACACTGGACAGAGTTTCAGTACTAGTGAAACGTGGATGTTCTGAGGTTTCAGAATATCTCTGACTACCCCCTCGGGGAATATAGTCGTGAGCATGTGATAGTTTAAATAGCAAAAGTGATTGATGTTGTATGGTTATCAATATTTGGTGAATCCAAGGGTAGTATTTGAAGAAAAAATCTGAATCTTGAGCCATCATACAATTCGAGCTTCATTGGAGCGAGGGAGCGAACACATGACATGACCATCCAATAGCAGACCTACACCGTGACTCTGTCTAACTCATATTTTAACTTCATGTTAAGACTAGTTACAGTATATCCCACATTTTGTTTTAACAAGGTTTTTGGAATAAATAAATTACATAATAAGCATTGTATTGTTTTGCATAACAACAAAGAACATCAAGATACGTACCATCCTTCTGATAACCAAGGACTATTGCAGAATCTCCGACGTGTCCAATGTAAATTTTTCCTCGCCGTATAAAAGCAACACTTGCCGTCGTACCAGCGGTACTCGGCAATCCTGTCACAGTTTTGGGCCATTTTTCTGTAATCATTAACACTTGGAATAAGTAAATAATATTGCGAAGCGGGATTGGAGGAAAGTGGTTCAGGAGCGGACCTGCGGGAAGCAAATTCTTCTGGATCCGCACAGATTTCTGTGTTTTCTAGTGTATGGTGTGATAGTGATAATGTTCGGTCGGTTTCAGAGTCATGCTGACCGCGGGCGCGTTTGGCCAACGCACGTGCCACGAGCTAGGTGTTGCCTTGTATCGTTTCGCGCGCATTTCACACAATTTCCATAGTGCGACACACGCGCTGACCACTGGCGCTGGTGCTCTTGGGCGTTCACAAGTCATCCAATCTGTATACTTACCTTGATTTTTTACGAATATAATGTATGATAAAAATCAAACTCTCATACAAAAATAATTAGATAAGCATACACCAGGGTCAACAGTTTGATTATAACTTGTTGATATCTTAATAAAAAGGTGTGTACATTTCCTTAATAGATTACAATTCAAACACCAAGATAGTTAAAGGTTTTGCAATGACCTTTTTAACGTAAAATTTTCGTAAGAGGAAACAGGCAATAACCAAAACTAGCATAACTGCTTTCACTTACAAGCGAGTGGGATTCCACAATATTACCCAAAAGATACTTGTGTAGTTACTACTGTAGATCTATTACAAACAAAAGCTACAAAAAAACTTAATAGCTATTTGAAAATCTGTTGTTGAATTCAATGTCAAACCACTAAAGAAAAAAATAATGAGCAGAAACAAGGTCAAAGCAAATTCGGACAATCTCTAACGATTCTCCTTGGCTAAACCAGAAGTAACATCACTGTATGTTACAGAAGCTAAAATCTACACTTTTATGCTATGAAATTGTATGTTTACCTAATTCTTTCCACATGTTCAAGTGGGTCAGCATATAACCATTTCTGATGGCTTTCAGCACATCCTCGTCGTTGTCCGACCAGAATTGGCGCTGCTTTACAATAGAGTCCATCAGGTGCTCCTTGGCAAAGGCGGCTGCTTCACTGCCGCCGTGGCCATCATAGATCCCGAAGAAAGCGTACTCCAAATCCCTTTCATCTTCAGTTTGTTGATAGGCAACGGAAAACAAGTCTTCCATATACTTTCTCCCGCCTTGGCTACAATGGCCAGTCACACGCAAGTTAACACCGATTGATGCAGGCATTTTAAAACTATAACACTACGAATAAACGAAAAAAATATTATGATTTCATTGTAACGCAACGTTTCTAGACATTTTGCACTTGCAATTACGCGAGTCGCAACTTGACGATGGGTCACGTGGACATATTGATCACTACGCGTGCCCAGCAGCTTATGGACTCTGCCCTAAGAGAGAAAGGGACAACTATAGTTTCTCGGTCAGGCTCGGGAAAACCAGACGCCATCATTGTTTCCGCCATTTTCTACAAAGATCAAAATTACTTCTTTTAAATTTAAAATGATATAATTATTTGTGTCTGCTTCTCATTACAATATATTTTTATATAAGAATAATGTGTATAAATTATGGTTTCAATTACTAGTTAATTTTCATGCTTTTTCGCTTACTAAAATTTAATTTGTTAGGAAACAAAGCGGAAATTCTTGAACGGAAACGAGGTCGTTTATTTATTTCAATACTTTCACGATTTATCTATCCATGATTATTTTTTTATAGACAGATTAGGATTATTAGCATTATTATTTTAAAATATTTTGGTATTTTTTTAACTTTATTTTGCGATGAAGTCAGTCATTCATTCATATTGTTTGCTTCCAGCCGTAGACAGAGAACCTTCAGCGGTCTAGCATGGAACCCTGATATAGCGCTATCGCACCAGCCAAAGACTTGTACTATCAGTTTAAAATAACAATGTGCATGACCTCGCTCGCAAATGTGACGTAACGCAATCACACGAACTTCACTCGAGTCATTCAAATGATTGTTTCCTTTGCATAGAGTCTACATTCCTTTGTCAACCGAGTGAAGTTATCCAACGGCCCTTCAAGGTCATGCACATTGTTATTTTAAACTGATAGTACGGGGGTGTAGTACACGCCAACCCGCGATAACGACATTTAACCAAGTCTCTGCATTTAACACATCCATCTGTCCGCATCTGTCAAATTTAGTCTTTTATCTCGTTTGCTCGCGCGCAAATAGAAAGAGAGCGGAAGCGTGATAGCGCTATAGCACGCTATCACGGATTGGCGTACTAGCCTCCCGCTCGAGAGATGTGCAAGCTGTGCAAGGGATAAGGCAAAGATAAAGGATAAGGCTGCCTGGCCATTGAAGCTGTGCGAGCTGTGTAGCTGGTTTTTTTTTTTAACCAATCAGGAGCTCGGGCGGGATCGGCCGCGCCTCGCCCGAGCTCCTGATTGGTTAAAAAAACACAGCTACACAGATTCAATGGACAGGCAGCCTAAAGCAGCCATTACATTTACCCTACATGCAGGACCGATTTCGGCATACATTGCTTGCTTTGATCACTATATTTTAAAATAGAAAGAACAAAGCAAGCAATGTATGCCGAAAACGGCCATGTGTAATCGCTGCTTTAATGGAACCTCTATAAGAATGAGACGACAAAGGGATATAACTACTCGGAGGATTTCATTTCTGTCAAAAGGTGTAGATTATAGAAGTTGTAGGATTATTTTGTGGATTATTTAACATTTTACATACATACAAATGCTCACGCCTATGTCCCACTACTGGGGTAGGCAGAGACAACAGATCGCCACATGCTACGATTCTGACACACATCTCTCGCCTCCTCAACATTTAACATTTTGTCCAAAATAAAATGCTATTTATAATCACTACTTGCTTTTATTTATTATGCAATATAAATAATAAGATAATATATTTTTTTAAGAATTGTTTACCTACTTGTAAAATTTTACGCATGAGTAGTAGAATAAAGGCTATTTTATTTTATTTTATTTTATTACTTGCTTTTATTTATCTTTTATTTATAATCACAACTTTCGTTTATTTATTAATCTTATAGGTAATACTTATTTATCACCAATTTCTTAATTTAAAATCACAAGTTTCTTTAATTTATTAATCATCAATACTGATTTATAATCACTATTCTTTACTTTAAAATCACAAGTTTCTTTTACATTAATCATAATTCTGCTTAAAAATAGAAAATATGTACTTTAAAAAATTAACAAAACATAAGAATTGACATTATTAGGATATAATATCTGTACAGTTCTCACCATAAAAAAAAACATATTATTATTAATCTTACAATACTTATTCAGGGTGAAATTGATACCATTAGCATCCTTTTAAACTGAACTGAACAACTTTTACTATGTGAGCAAACAGATTGGAACAAAAAAAAATCTGCTGTTGCATACATTTGAGTCGAGTAGGCATGGCAGTTTAGTATGGAACAGTCATAAACATATTATACTTCCGAGTAGACCAAGGAACTCCTCATTATCGCATCACCGAAACCGAAATGTCAATATGTGCGAAATTGATAAGAGTGTGAGTTCTAGTGATGTGACATTGACGTATTCACGATTATCGATATCAAAACCATCGATATCAGATTATCGACTACTTAGTAGTCGATGTGATTTTGATACCGATAATCGCGATTACGTCAATGTCACATCAATAATTATAGTAGTCACTACTACTATTATATTTTTATATTATGAAGTCTAAATCGGCTAGGCTACAATCTATCTACCTACACTGTTATAAAACTGTAACTTAAGGGGCCATAGGTTCAGACGAATATTTTCTATGAAAAACGCGATTGCCCAGCCCAGCCCAGCCCCACGAAAAGTGCGTGCGTGTGCCGTTTTTTCGATTAAAAAGAATTAACAAAAGTACTTTTTACAGATTTTTTTATGATTTCACTAGATAAACCAATGGTGAATATGTGAATATAAATACTAAAAACTGGAAACTATTTTAAGTTCTTCTAAAAGGAGAATTTTTTTTAAAATACGAGTTCAAGAAAATACGTCACCGTAATTTTTAAAGATTCAGTGTTCTGTTCAAATTATAATCAAAAAGATCTCGTCTGTTATTTTGTTAGTTCTTAAATAGAGTACGAATATAATTTACTTAACTTTGCTTTTTTATTTATTACATTATGTGGTCGTATTTACTCACTTTGTACTAAACAACGACAAGTGGACCTTTTTACTAAACTTTGTATCAATTCTTTGTTTAGATCGTAACTTTTTATTTTATAAAGTTTCACATATAATTATATGTGGATTTCATGCAGAATATCTTAATCTACATTAATAAATCAAAATCTATGTAACAAATAAGTAGAAGTGTTTTTTATCGAACTTTAAAAATGTTTTTTCTCAAAACAAGCTTTTTCAGAGTTTCAACTACAAATGTCAGATAAAAAAAAAACTATGCCAGTTTTTGAAAATTTTATTAATCAATATTATCAATTGACTATTCTAGATTCCGAATCTAGTCTTAACTCTATACCCCACTACTGAACCCTTTATGTTTGGACGCCCACATATAACGAATAAACACCTACCAACACCGGGACAAATTCAGTAGGTATAGATCCTTTCTATTAAAGACGCCGATCGGTGATTTCGTGGCACGAAACAGTTTTCTTTGAAATGTCGACTGCATACCATATATTTGTTTTAGGCTCCTAGCGTATTCTATTTGACATTCGTACCCATTTTTTGTATCGTTATTGCATTTGCAGGAAATCTGGAAGTTACGAAGTTACCCAGTCAATAATATTAAGCATTACTTTGGCCCGGTCGCACAGTGCATAAGTGCGCAGTGTAATATCGGACCCTAAAATCAGACGTGGTCCATTTTTTGCCAGAAATATAGTTAATAACATTTTGAATACAAGATTGAAACTCCCGATTGTCTGCGATTTATAGTTTGAGAGACAAAAAAAAACTGAAAATCGCCTACTTTTTATGCCGGATATCAGAAAATAAAAAAAATTAAAATATCTAAACCTGTTACTGCTTTGCTGCATATACATGTCGAAAGACCTTTAATTTACACGTGTTTTAAGAATAGTTTGAGACTCGTGCAGGTCGTAGAAATTTAAATATTAATTATTTAATATTTTTCTTCTTTATTTTTTTCACTGAAGTCAACCATATCGGGTAAAAAAAACTAGCAACCAATTCCATGGACTCTCTAATATAATATTATAGATTTAGAGTTTGGGTTAGAGTTGTTACTTTTAATTCCTCAGAAAATATCCGGAAATCAGTAATATTTCTTAAAGGACTTTAGTTCGCTTTTATTAAATTTGGATTTCCAATATGGAATCGGGAGTTTCACTATTGTGTTCAAATTGTATTTATTAACTATCTATTTCTGGCAAAAAATGGGCCACGTTCGATTTTAGGGTCCGATATTACACTGTGCAATGTAACAAAATATCGCTAAATTATTATACTTATTTTATGTGTCAATCTGTCAGTATGTATCATGGGTTATGGACATGCTAAATAGTAATGTTATAATGTCGCAATTATTAAAACCATTCCGTCAAAATCGGCGTGTAAGAATTTTTCGGACAGAGATTTTCTGGCAATATTTGGTTAGGCTAAATCCGCCTTTCAATAAGTTAAAAAAAATAACAGAAAATCTCACGTGACATGAACGGAGGGAGTTAGGTGGTAGATTAGAAAAATAAATTTCAAAACTATCGACATATCGATTAGATTTTGGACAATCTCTATGCGAAACGGTTTCTTTTTCACGTACACAATATTTTTTTATCTTACACATAATTATTTGAAATGATATATTATTTAGAAAATAGGACGTTTACTGCATATAATGAATGTATTACGAAATAATTTTAAGAATAAAATATATGAGAAAAAGTGTTGTGAAAGTAGTACTGTACTAATCCTATTTACCTTTGTAACGTCTCTTTATTTGGGTTTTTGGTGGAATTTACACTGCACTCCATTACAGAACATGATACCATAATGTTTTTTTATATTCGTCTTATAAAACACAAAATAAATTTAAATTAAATCAATAAAATAACGAGAGATAATTTGTTGACAGGACTCCAAAAGACTCCAAATAGTTTCAAAATGGTTTCACGGCAATTATATTATAATCTCTTTCGCACTCGTAGTTTTTTTCATTATGATCGGAATCTCATTCACACACTTACTTGGTCTACTCACGGTAGTAGAATAATAATGTCTATGGGAACAGTAGATTTTTCTTTTGCTTCTATCAGTTTGCAGTTTGCTCCCATAGTAAAAGTTGTTCAGTTTGATGGGTAGACTCTCAGATTAAAAGGATGCTAATGATATCAATTTCACCCTGTGTATATTCAAAACTTTCATTTAAAATCACGACTTTCGTTCATTAATCATACAATACAGATTTGTGGCCTTGCCCATTCTGCGGCGCGAAAAGTGATATTTCAATACACTGTCTACGCACTGCTGTGTGTGCTTGAGTAACAGTAGGGACACAATGCTCAGTGTATTGAAAAATCACTTTTTGCGCTGCCGATCGCCCAGTCCCATTGCCTGGTGGTTACCTATTCTATTCTATTTTTGTTTAATGGCGTTTCCTTGGTGGATTTTGCCAGTATCTAGTTTAAAAAGAGCAATTAGTGCTTGATGTTGTACGGTAATTGGATATGGCGATCTCAAAGCCCTGTTTTTATACAAAAACACACACTCGAAACCGCCATAAAATGGCGGAGCCGCGTGGCTACCTAAATCGCGAGCCAACGACAGACTCGAAAGCCCTCTAGCCACGCGACTCCGGTTACCTATTATCACTATTCTTTTAGATATAATCTCAATTTTGTTACCAACTAATAATGCTGCTTAAAAATAGAAAATACTTCAAAAAATTAACAAAACAAGAATCAACATTAACAGGACATATTTTCTTCAGAGTCCTCACTATTATTGCATTCTTCTTCATATTTGCGAACATTTTTGGCATGTTTTTCTGCTTCTGAACGGTCTGTGTAATACAGGGTCTGATTGAATCGGATTGTCAGCAATTTAACCAATTTCCTGTACTGCATGTCTTCAATTTCTTGAGTTTCTTCCATAATCATCTGGAATCGTTTGCTAACACCCCACGTTGATGGTGGGATGCTAAAAATGTCTCACACTCTGGTCTGGAGCGAACGTTTCCCACCACAATCTTGGTTCTAATGTGTTCGCTGCTACCCACATATCTTTGGATTCTTCAAAATAATTTTTCTTCTCTTTGAATTCTGTAAAATTTCTCAGTACGTCAGATTTGTTGATACAAACAGCGTCACAAATTTTGGACAAATATTCTGTTGCCATCGCAATGTTCTCAGTGCTTAGATCTTCGCCACAATATCTTGGGTCTAATAGATAAGCAGCGTAATATATCGGCTGTACGCAAGCATCTTTCTCCTTTTTAATTGCTGTCAATATGACATCTTTTTCTTGATCGTTTAAAAGTTGTGAAGCGTTCAGAACTTCTGTTGTATTTTTGTACAGATTTTCGTACAATTTTAGTACATCGGACAGTGATGCTTTTTCAGATTTAGTTGTTGCCTCAGAAAGTGGTTGCAATATTGTAAGAATGTCCCCAACTGTTGTCCACAACTGGTTATTTAAAACGGTTGATTTAATTTTTTTGGGAGCCGTACACTCCTTTGACTTCACTGTTAACTCCAGTGCATTTTTATTCTTTTGATTATTTCGATCTTCCGAGTATACGATCAGTCTGTTTGTAACTCGCTCATCATACACTTCATATTGTTTGTCTCTAAACAATCGACTATCTTCATAGTCATCTTTCATATATTCTACAACATCAAAAACTTTTGCCAGTGTAGTTTTAAAGACATCAATATTCTTAAAAAGGTCTTCAAATATCAAATTCAGTGTGTGTGTCAAACATGCAATGCAGGAAATGTGCGGATAGTAATATGTGTTGACAGATTTCCAAGCTGCCTTCATCTGTTCAGTATTGTCAGTAATAATTGCTAACAATTTAGACGCACCAACTTCATTGATCATGTCCTTAATGTTCATTTCCAAGTTTTTTTCAACGTCTATATCTAATTCAAGGTCTGTCGACTTGAAAAAAATTGGTTCTTCCGATGTTGTTATAGTGAAATTAATGACATCTTCACCGAGAATATGTGTCCAGGTGTCTACAATAAGACCCAAGCTGAGGGGGGCAGATTGCCTTATTTTTTCATAAATATTGCTTTTGATACGTGCATGCTCCGTGTCTAGAAGTTGGTTACTTAGCACATCTATTGTGGGCATGCAGTATGACGGATTTAAAAGACCAATAAACGCTTGCCAGTGCTCGGATTCCACTATGGAGAATTTACATCCGGCGGAAAATATAAATCTGGACATGGACTCGGTAATTTCGTCGTTGCTAGCCACTTTTGATGGTTGCGAACTTGAAGTGAACTTCTTTTGTACACCTTTAGGACATTTCTTGCATCTTTCAATGTGGTCCCTCAACTTCTTGCCTGTCCCGTGCTTGTATTCTGTAGTGCAATAGACACATTTGACATGTTTTTTGCCATAACTTTTGGATATTGTACGAAAGTGCGCCCAAACGCCGCTGGTTGGGCCCGGCATATCGTAAAACTTTTAGGAATAACTTTTTGATATCACTTTGAAAACAAACGGCAGCAAAGAACAAAACTTCAGAAAACGAAAGTGGGCATTTTTTTTTTCTTATTGGCGTATGCGGTACGGCCATTTCATTCCCACTTCCGCTTTTTTCCAATGAGCCATGAATCGAGCCCATACAGCCAAGTGCATACATACAATAAATTCACAACCTCATCTTTCGCGGGTGGTCAGAAACTCTGAACATCTCATCTGTGTTTAGCACATTGAAGGTTTCCGGTGGAAAAATATTGTCAACTGAGGTGGCTCGCCTTTCGTCCACATTTTGTTGTTGTTGCCTATTTCGTACCACTGCTTAGCAACTTCATGCTCCATGCATTATCTTGATTCAGCTCCATCCACCATTAATTAAAAATAAACTAACGGTCATGAAAACGTAAAACGAAACGAAACGTGGATGTTCTGAAGTTTCAGAACAGGGCCCGTCAAGTGTTTAGGCGGCAAGTGCAAACAAGGTTTGACATTTGGCATAAACTTTGAAAGGGGACGACGCTATATACATAACAGAGACGACTAAAAATCCTGAAATTCACGATTAATGGCTATTTTGTTTAAACCTTGACAGTGAAAAAAAAAGTCGAATGTCAACATAATAATTATGGCGGCGTAATAATAATTTTCGGTTTATAATTAATAGACCAATGAAAAACGTGCCTATAATAACAGATATCAAGCAGATTTAAGTAATACATATAAAGAATCTCGAGGAATGTGTGCTTTATCTGTACATCACTGCAAAAGAAGCGAATTTGCAATTCCACAGTCAAAGAAAATGTTCTCCAAACATGGAGGGGTTTTACAAGTAAGTACGACCTAGTAAATTGCATCAGGTTTTTATAAATTGCACAATCATTATTTGTATACTATTAGATGGGTAATTTTCGTCTCAGTCCTGTAGGTATACCATCAACAAAATTGAGAAAAATCTAAACTGAACGGCTAACTAAACAAAATTTCATGAAAAAATGTCTCATGCCTTCCGTACAACAAGGCGATTAAGGCATAAGGTTTCTTATATCATTATTATTATGTAGTGTTCTTCTTGTGAGCAAAAAGCTAGCCACCTATCACTATTCGAGGTGTCTCTCCCTCCTGCCAACAACAAAAGGCCAACAGGCCAAACAACAACAAACATAACAAACCAAACCAAACACGCCAAAGGTTTTATAGGTTAATTTTTATAGTTCATTTCTATGATTCCAGAGAACCTACGTGTTTGGGCCCAATACTGTTACCAGGCGGAGGACATTTGCCTTTTGGTGGTTTTTCCGATTCAGTTTGCATAGAATGTGCTGCCATCTGTTAAATATATCTTTTACTATGAAAAAACAAGATTGTATTGTCTATGTCAATGTCAAATTGACAAATTTACAACATGGCGACCTACCTTGTGTAATGTGCGTGTTGTTTGTAGTTTTTGTTCAATTTTGTGCCGATTTAGTGATGTTCTGGAGTTTCAGTTGTTCTCTTACCAATGTACAGATTACAGGAATAGTAAGGATACTGGAATTTCACTCGATCGATGCGGGATTGAACGAAAACTAGCCTTCAAACAACGGTATGAGTATATAAGTATATATATAAGTAGGTATGTATAGTATAGGTAGAATTATTTTCAGAGAATCACAGATGGCGCTAGCTAGCCTTCAATTTGACATAAGGTGGATGCATAATGTTGCCACGAGTGGGTTCTCTTTTCTAATATACTTATATTACTCTTTGACTGTTACCCAGACCATAGATGAATTAAAGTAGGCAAGATTGCTCACGTCAAACAAAGAACAAAGCTATCGTAAAACTTATTATTGTCGCCGGTACCTCGTAGTTCGACTTATTATATTAGATGGCGTTACTATACTAGCTGAAGTCGCGCCTATAAGTGGAATACCTAGTACCATCTATCGAAAAATTTGATGAAACTCAACTTCGATGCAGGTGTGCGTAGACCTAAGATGACATAGGAGTGTGTGTGTCTTTTAGCTTCTCGAGTTGAAAGAAAGATTACATTCGCAATTTTATAAAGTAGGTAGGTAAAAGGTACCTTATGAGTACACCTTGGCTTAGTGGTTAAAGTGTCTGCTTGATAATTCTTAATACAGCAGGGGTTTGTTTTTATGAATCACCACGACTTACCATGTTTTATCTACATACAAAAATGTACTCTGCTGCTGTTTACCGTTGAGGGTACTCCTCAACGGTAAACAGCATTGGCTTGATATTTTTCTGTTCACGTTCAGTTTTGATAGCAAAACAAATATTTAATCAGGATCTGGTGCAGAAGCAAGGAATGACTCCGTACGAGGGTACTCCTCAACGGTAAACAGCATTGACTCGCAATTTTCTTGTACACGTTCAATTTTGATAGCAAAACACATATTGAACCAGGATCTGATGCTGAAGCCAGTAATGTCTCCGTACGAGGGTACTCCTCAACGGTAAACAGCATTGGCTTGCACTTTTTTTTTCACGTTCAGTTTTGATAGCAAAACACATATTGAACCAGGATCTGGTGCTGAAGCCAGTAATGTCTCCGTACGAGGGTACTCCTCAACGGTAAACAGCATTGGCTTGCACTTTTTTTGTTCACGTTCAGTTTTGATAGCAAAACACATATTGAACCAGGATCTGGTGCTGAAGCCAGGGATGTCTCCGTACGAGGGTACTCCTCAACGGTAAACAGCATTGGCTTGATTTTTATCTCTTTCTGTTTAGTTTTGAAAGCAAAACACATATTTAACCAGGATCTGGTACTGAAGCCAGGAATGTCTCCGTACGAGGGCACTCCACAACGGTAAACAGCGTTGGCTTGATTTTTTTTTGTTCGCGTTCAGTTTTGATAGCAAAACACATATTCAACCAGGATCTGGTGCTGAAGCCAGGGATGTCTTCGTACGAGGGTACTCCTCAACGGTAAACAGCATTGGCTTGATTTTTTTTTGTTCGCGTTCAGTTTTGATAGCAAAACACATATACAACCAGGATCTGGTACTGAAGCCAGGGATGTCTTCGTACGAGGGTACTCCTCAACGGTAAACAGCATTGGCTTGATTTTTATCTCTTCCTGTTTAGTTTTGAAAGCAAAACACATATTTAACCAGGATCTGGTGCTGAAGCCAGGAATGTCTCCGTACGAGGGTACTCCTCAACGGTGAACAGGATTGTCTTGAAATTTTTTTGTTCACGTTCAGTTTTGATAACAAAACACATATTGAACCAGGATCTGGTGCTGAAGCCAGTAATGTCTCCGTACGAGGGTACTCCTCAACGGTAAACAGCATTTGCTTGTTTTTTTTTTGTTCGCGTTCAGTTTTGATAGCAAAGCACATATTCAACCAGGATCTGGTACTGAAGCCAGGGATGTCTTCGTACGAGGGTACTCCTCAACGGTAAACAGCATTGGCTTGATTTTTATCTCTTCCTGTTTAGTTTTGAAAGCAAAACACATATTTAACCAGGATCTGGTGCTGAAGCCAGGAATGTCTCCGTACGAGGGCACTCCACAACGGTAAACAGCGTTGGCTTGCACTTTTTTTGTTCACGTTCAGTTTTGATAGCAAAACACATATTGAACCAGGATCTGATGCTGAAGCCAGGGATGTCTTCGTACGAGGGTACTCCTCAACGGTAAACAGCATTGGCTTGATTTTTTTTTGTTCGTGTTCAGTTTTGATAGCAAAACACATATTCAACCAGGATCTGGTACTGAAGCCAGGGATGTCTTCGTACGAGGGTACTCCTCAACGGTAAACAGCATTGGCTTGATTTTTATCTCTTCCTATTTAGTTTTGAAAGCAAAACACATATTTAACCAGGATCTGGTGCTGAAGCCAGGCATGTCTCCGTACGAGGGTACTCCTCAACGGTGAACAGGATTGTCTTGAAATTTTTTTGTTCACGTTCAGTTTTGATAGCAAAACACATATTGAACCAGGATCTGGTGCTGAAGCCAGGGATGTCTTCGTACGAGGTTACTCCTCAACGGTAAACAGCATTTGCTTGTTTTTTTTTTGTTCGCGTTCAGTTTTGATAGCAAAGCACATATTCAACCAGGATCTGGTACTGAAGCCAGGGATGTCTTCGTACGAGGGTACTCCTCAACGGTAAACAGCATTGGCTTGATTTTTATCTCTTCCTGTTTAGTTTTGAAAGCAAAACACATATTTAACCAGGATCTGGTGCTGAAGCCAGGAATGTCTCCGTACGAGGGTACTCCTCAACGGTGAACAGGATTGTCTTGAAATTTTTTTGTTCACGTTCAGTTTTGATAACAAAACACATATTGAACCAGGATCTGATGCTGAAGCCAGTAATGTCTCCGTACGAGGGTACTCCTCAACGGTAAACAGCATTGGCTTGCACTTTTTTTGTTCACGTTCAGTTTTGATAGCAAAACACATATTGAACCAGGATCTGGTGCTGAAGCCACGGATGTCTTCGTACGAGGGTACTCCTCAACGGTAAACAGCATTGGCTTGATTTTTATTTCTTCCTGTTTAGTTTTGAAAGCAAAACACATATATTTAACCAGGATCTGGTACTGAAGTCAGGAATGTCTCCGTACGAGGGTACTCCTCAACGGTAAACAGCATTGGCTTGATTTTTTTTTGTTCGCTTTCAGTTTTGATAGCAAAACACATATTCAACCAGGATCTTGTGCTGAAGCCAGGGATGTTTTCGTACGAGGGTACTCCTCAAAGGTAAACAGCATTGGCTTGATTTTTATCTCTTCCTGTTTAGTTTTGAAAGCAAAACACATATATTTAACCAGGATCTGGTACTGAAGTCAGGAATGTCTCCGTACGAGGGTACTCCTCAACGGTAAACAGCATTGGCTTGATTTTTTTTTGTTCGCTTTCAGTTTTGATAGCAAAACACATATTCAACCAGGATCTTGTGCTGAAGCCAGGGATGTTTTCGTACGAGGGTACTCCTCAACGGTAAACAGCATTGGCTTGATTTTTATCTCTTCCTGTTTAGTTTTGAAAGCAAAACACATATATTTAACCAGGATCTGGTACTGAAGTCAGGAATGTCTCCGTACGAGGGTACTCCTCAACGGTAAACAGCATTGACTTGATTTTTTTTTTTCGCGTTCAGTTTTGATAGCAAAACACATATTCAACCAGGATCTGGTGCTGAAGCCAGGGATGTCTTCGTACGAGAGTACTCCTCAACGGTGAACAGGATTGCCTTGAAATTTTTTGTTCACGTTCAGTTTTGATAGCAAAACACATATTGAGCCAGGATCTGGTGCTTAAGCCAGGGATGTCTTCGTACGGGGGTACTCATTAGTACGAGGGTAAACAGCATTGGCTTGATTTTTATCTCTTCCTGTTTAGTTTTGACAGCAAAACACACATTTAACCAGGATCTGGTGCTGAAACCAGGAATGGTCCGTACGGAGGCACTCCTCAACTGTAAACGGTATATGCAAGTCAATGCTGTTTACCGTTGAGGAGTACCCTTGTACGAAAACATTCCTGGCTTCGGCATCAGATCTTGGTTAAATTTGTATTTTGCTATCAAAACTGAACGCGAATAAACAAAATTCAAGCCAACGCTGTTTACCGTTGAGGAGTACCCTCGTACGAAGCCATCTCTGGCTTCGGCATCAGCTCTTGGTTAAATATGTGTTTTGCTATCAAAACTGAACGCGAACAAACAAAATTCAAGCCAACGCTGTTTACCGTTGAGGAGTACCCTCGTACGGAGACATGTCTGGCTTCAGCATCAGATCCTGGTTAAATATGTGTTTTGCTATCAAAACTTAACGCGAACAAACAAAATTCAAGCCAACGCTGTTTACCGTTGAGGAGTACCCTCGTACGAAGACATCTCTGGCTTCGGCATCAGATCCTGGTTAAATATGTATTTTGCTATCAAAACTGAACGCGAACAAACAAAATTCAAGCCAACGCTGTTTACCGTTGAGGAGTACCCTCGTACGAAGACATCTCTGGCTTCGGCATCAGATCCTGGTTAAATATGTGTTTTGCTATCAAAACTGAACGCGAACAAACAAAATTCAAGCCAACGCTGTTTACCGTTGAGGAGTACCCTCGTACGAAGACATCTCTGGCTTCAGCATGAGATCCTGGTTAAATATGTGTTTTGCTATCAAAACTTAACGCGAACAAACAAAATTCAAGCCAACGCTGTTTACCGTTGAGGAGTACCCTCGTACGAAGACATCTGTGGCTTCAGCATCAGATCCTGGTTAAATATGTGTTTTGCTATCAAAACTTAACGCGAACAAACAAAATTCAAGCCAATGCTATTTACCGTTGAGGAGTACCCTCGTACGAAGACATCTCTGGCTTCAGCATCAGATCCTGGTTAAATATGTGTTTTGCTATTAAAACTGAACGCGAACAAACAAAATTCAAGCCAATGCTATTTACCGTTGAGGAGTACCCTCGTACGAAGACATCTCTGGCTTCGGCATCAGATCCTGGTTAAATATGTGTTTTGCTATTAAAACTGAACGCGAACAAACAAAATTCAAGCCAATGCTATTTACCGTTGAGGAGTACCCTCGTACGAAGACATCTCTGGCTTCGGCATCAGATCCTGGTTAAATATGTGTTTTGCTATTAAAACTGAACGCGAACAAACAAAATTCAAGCCAATGCTATTTACCGTTGAGGAGTACCCTCGTACGAAGACATCTCTGGCTTCAGCATCAGATCCTGGTTAAATATGTGTTTTGCTATTAAAACTGAACGCGAACAAACAAAATTCAAGCCAATGCTATTTACCGTTGAGGAGTACCCTCGTACGAAGACATCTCTGGCTTCGGCATCAGATCCTGGTTAAATATGTGTTTTGCTATTAAAACTGAACGCGAACAAACAAAATTCAAGCCAATGCTATTTACCGTTGAGGAGTACCCTCGTACGAAGACATCTCTGGCTTCGGCATCAGATCCTGGTTAAATATGTGTTTTGCTATTAAAACTGAACGCGAACAAACAAAATACAAGCCAATGCTATTTACCGTTGAGGAGTACCCTCGTACGAAGACATCTCTGGCTTCGGCATCAGATCCTGGTTAAATATGTGTTTTGCTATTAAAACTGAACGCAAACAAACAAAATTCAAGCCAATGCTATTTACCGTTGAGGAGTACCCTCGTACGGAGACATTCTTGGCTTCAGCACCAGTTCCCGATTAAATAATGTATTTTTCTTTCAAAACTGAACAAGAATAAAAAAAATCAAGCCCACGCTCTTTACCGTTGAGGAGTACCATCGTACGGAGACATTCCTGTCTTCAGCACCAGATCCTGGTTAAATATGTTTTGCTATCAAAACTGAACGTGTAGGGAACAGGGCGGGTGGGGCGTTAGTCCACCACGCGTTAAAATATTTTATTCATTGATATTTTCTTTTTTAAATGTGTGAGTATATACGCAAGCTTAACAATTTCAAATTTAGTTTTTTTTTCAATAGCCTGGAGTATGATTTTTGAATCTCATTCGGTGAGTTCAGCAGTTGAAAATGTCAAAATTACTATGGAGATAAGTATCTTTCTACTGCTGATTTGACTTTCAAAAATCGCACTCCTGGAGTATGATTTTTTAATGTCAAATCAGCAGTAGAAAGATGCACGTCTCCATAGTAATTTTGACATTTTCAACTGCTGAACTCAGCAAATGAGATTCAAAAATCGCTCTCCTAGCAATCTTGTTTAGTATGAATTTTGAAATGTACGCCATCTACCGGAATTCTCTATAACTGCATGCTACTCCCGCTTAGTATTATATCGTATTGTAGATCAATGAAAAAAATGTAAAAAAACCTGCTTATGAAATTGTTATTTTCAATGTGATGTTATGAAAATAATATATTTTGTTGCTCAAAATAAATAAATATGATGAACCAGAACAGTAAAATGCGATATTTCGTCGATTTCAGACAAATTTTACTTCTAGCGGACCAAGTAATGCCATCTAGTGACATTTTAAAAATTATTGTGAGTTATACAAGGAAATAGCGTTCTATGCTTTTCCATCTTCTTTGCCCAGACGGAGAAGATATTATGCAACTGAAATATAACTGGAAGAATAAAAAGACTCACACCAACAACATACAACCTAAGATGTTATTAAATGCAGAATGGACTAAAGTCTGTCCAGGAACCAATTCAGAGCACACCACTTCATTGAGTTAGGTTACTAAAAATTAGCGGGGTTTCCATATATATGGGAGTTGGAAAGGGGGAAACCCCTTCCCATACTAAACGTGCTTTTTGTATGGGCCCGCCAACTCTAAATTCGTGCCACATAGTCCAATCATCAAGGGGTTTGACCCTGACAGTAATTCATCTGTCGGTTAAACTTTGCAGTGTGATAAACTTTGCAGATATAGCTTTGTATGGCAACTTTAGACAGTCTTACTATTACGTATGGTATGGGTATTGATATTGAACTAATAATTATTATAATTTACTGTGCATAATCACTGAGATAGAGACTTTTTACTAAAAAGTGCCATATTTAACCTCAAATTTTACGTAATTATTTTTGCAAAATCCACTTTTTTGTCTGTAAGTTCTTAACATTTTTAGCCATCCTATTCTTTAGTCGCTAGTCTAAAAATAGTTTCTGCGAAAGATTTTTGTACCTGCATCTGTGGTTTAGCTTTTATTGATTATTTCTCTGTTCTAATGTTTTTTTATCATAATCATAACTTCGCCCATAAGTGTCAGAAATAGCTGAAAATCAGAATTTATACATTACAATTTATGCTCTATTTTATAATATTTACAAACAGAAAATATACTTTGGTAAAATGACCTAAGTGGTATACTTTCGGAGATATAGGGGTTTGAAAATAAAAAAAATAAAAACATTTTTTTCCACCCAAATTGGATTTTTTGATCAGGAATAGGTCAGCGAAGCTCAGGATCGATCAGGACATAGTATAATTACATAATATTATTATTTTAAATAAGTTTTATTCAAATAAAATAAAATACCTATCTACATGTAAGACAGCTACTCGAGCAAGACGGTTGTTGTAGCAGTGTTGCTAACTATTCCGAGAGGGATTTATATGTATTTACCTATGTATTAAATACTTGATCATCATCATCATCTCAGCCGATGGCCATCACACTGCTGGACATAGTCCTCCCCAAGGATCGTCATAACGATCGGTCCTGCCGGTGAACTTATCGAACGGGTTCCCGCCGCCTTCATCAGGGCGTCGGTCCACCTCTTGGGGCCCAACCTACCTACTGCTATTACCCGAGGTGCGGGATGCGGGAGCTACCTACGCTGCGCTTTCCGGTACGCGATCGCCACTCAACGGCTCTTCGGCCCCATCGGCCATATCGGTTCAGCGAGCAATGTGCGCCGCCCATTCGTCTTATAAAATAGAGCATAAATTGAAACATATAAATTCTGATTTTCAGCTATTTCTGACACCTATGGGCGAAGTTATGATAAAAAAAACAGAAGAACAGAGAATAATCAATAAAAGCTAAACCACAGATACACAAATCTTTCGCAAAAACTATTTTTAGACTAGCGACTAAAGAATTCGATGGTTAAAAATGTTAAGAACTTACAGACAAATAAAAAAGTGGATTTTGCAAAAATAATTACGTAAAATTTGAGGTTAAATGATGGCACTGTCTAGTAAAAAGTCACTATCTCAGTGATTATTATAAGTTTTCAACATTCTTGCTAATGGGGCTGAAATTCCCAAATTGATTCTTGCGAGCCGATTTTTAAGTGGTACATTACGGGTTCCAGCCTAGCTAGCACGCCAACCCGCGATAGCGTGATACAACGCAACCACGCTTCCCCTCTCTTTCTATTTGCGCGCGAGCGAACGAGGTAAAAGACTAAATTTGACAGATGGATATGTTAAATGACGCCATCGCGGGTTGGCGTACTGGCCCGCAGACCACAGAACAATATTCAAGAATGCTACGCAAAAGAGAGTTATATAAAGTCAGTCTAGTACTAGTCTAGTAGTAGGCGGAATGTGACTTGCTCCATAGAGAAATATAAACAAGAGCACGATAGTCGACATCCTCTATATAGCCACCAAATCCCACAAGCCCGCTTCAAGAGCCGTAGGAGCTTCCAGCGCTGTACGTCGGCTATAAATGATGACCCATCTGTCACTAGATGCACTCTGTGGAAGGAAATGTAAGGAGCTTCCAGCGCTGTACGTCGGCTATAAATGATGACCCATCTGTCACTAGATGCACTCTGTGGAAGGAAATGTAAGGAGCTTCCAGCGCTGTACGTCGGCTATAAATGATGACCCATCTGTCACTAGATGCACTCTGTGGAAGGAAATGTAAGGAGCTTCCAGCGCTGTACGTCGGCTATAAATGATGACCCATCTGTCACTAGATGCACTCTGTGGAAGGAAATGGTACAGCAGTGGGGAGATAAATTCAGCTGGTATGGCACCAGCTGAATTTATCTCCCCACAGAAATATCTACCTCCCGGGCACAATCTGCAATGGCCAGTGTGGAAGTCTTTAAATCGGCTTCGCACTCAAGTTGGCCGTTGCAGACAAAGTTTATGCAACTGGGGTTGCAGGGGGTGGCCTAATGCAGTGCGATTGTGGCGAGCCTATTCAGTCGATGGCGCACCTGCTAGAGTGCCCGTTGTGCCCAAAGACCTGCACGAGAGAGGACCTCAATAAAGCTACACTGGACGCTGTCAGGCTGGCCGAATATCTGGTCAATAAAATATAGAATAGTAGAACAATTGACACGAAAAGAAGAAGAAGTCTAGTACTTGTTTTTTTTTTAATTCTTTGTCGATTTAATTATAAGAGCTCCTAACCATCCTAAAAACCTTCTTTATCATTTTATCGATGTGAGGGACAAAACACCACCTGCTATCGACCAAAACACCCAAATCCCTGGTTTTGTGCACAATTAGGCACTATTTACTGGCACTTATCCTAGCCTGATCCCTTTCATGTGTACGCTAGCTATACGGACACAAAATGGTCAAGTTAATAACCCGAAAAATAATTGTATAGGTTTTTCTTTTTAATGGTTTTCTTTATACCCACTGAAAAGCCTCCGGTATTACTTTAAATTTAAAGTGGTGATTATTAAATGATAATGCGCACTGATTGATATCACTCAATTTAACAAAAATATGTTTTTTAAATACTAGTGGAGTCAGATAATTATGTTCTGTATGTAATACAATGTGTGTATACATTATACAGGGTGTAAGTGACAGCCTAGCAAGTACTGAAACGGTGAACTCAGACCAACAAACTGAACAACTTTCACTATGGAGCCTACCTCAGGAATCCCATACATTTTAGGGAACGTACCCATACTACGTGACCCATTTTTCACAATTTTTTACCCCCCTCCCTCTCCTTGGTGACCACCCGTAGTATATGCCAAGACTTCCCCCCTCCCCCTCTTGTTTTCACGTAGTACTTCATAAATATGGTTTTAAATCATTTTTTTGCAAGCACAAAAAGTTAAAGAATATATATTTGGCTCATATTTTGTCTTTATAAAGGCGATAGTATAGTTCTTACGTACGTGACAAAAACCTAAGCCCCTGCCTCCCCCCTGTGACCGAGCGTGGTAGTTCGAAGACCCACCCATAAACGGGTCACGTAGTATAGGTACGTTGAAGTCGGGTCGGTACAGCAGTTTTGTGCTTTTTTTGTTTCGCATTTCCTGAGGTAGGCTCCATAGTGAAAGTTGTTCAGTTTGATGGTCTGAGTTCACCGTTTCAGTATTTGCTAGGCTTTCACTTGCACCCTGTATAGATTGTCAAGGTGAAAAAACAATTTTGTACTTTTGTAGGTACAAGTTCATAACCGACTGCAGACCGCAACTGTAGACTGCACTGCAGTCGCCACTCGCCAGTACAATATCTGTAGAACTACGAACTTCCACCTTTAAGTAGTTGTAAAACTATTAGGTAATTTGTGGGTTGTACTTCGGTCGGTGTAATATTGTTCAAAAAACAAAATAAGTATTATAATAAAAATTGAATAGCATCAAGTTCTGTTTTAATTTTGAAGATTTTTTGTGTACCTATCGTCAATCGTCATCATCGCCACCGCTGCTGGAGCCCAGACCTATAAACTAAGTCTAACTGGGCCTTAGTCCACCACCCGCGCCTAATGCTGTTTGGTGGACTTTTGGTTGTGCTGGTGGCGGTTGGTTGTACATATAAACAAATAGGTAATAATTGAACAACAGTGAAAGTTTTCTTTGTTTTTATGGTACGACATTAATCCTAGCAATAGCTAGGATTGATGTCGTGCCATAAAAACAAGGAAAACTTCCAAAGAGTAATATAAGTATATTAGAAAAGAGAACCCACTCGTGGCAACATTATGCATCCACCTTATGTCAAATTGAAGGCTAGCTAGCGCCATCTGTGTTTCTTTGAAAATAATTCTACCTATACTATACATACCTACTTATATATATACTTATATACTCATACCGTTGTTTGAATGCTAGTTTTCGTTCAATCCCGCACCGATCGAGTGAAATTCCAGTATCCTTACTATTCCTGTAATCTGTACATTGGTAAGAGAACAACTGAAACTCCAGAACATCACTAAATCGGCACAAAATTGAACAAAAACTACAAACAACACGCACATTACTCTAGGTAAGTCGCCATTTTGTAAATTTGTCAATTTGACATTGACATAGACAATATAATCTTTTTTTTTCGTAGTAAAAGATATATTTAACAGATGGCAGCACATTCTATGCAAACTGAATCGGAAAAACCACCAAAAGGCAAATGTCCTCCGCCTGAAAACTTCGTAACAAAAAAAAATGTTTAGTTTAAATATTGTAGTTCCGTCGTTCACCGTTGGCATCAAGTGGAGCGCTAGTGTGTTTTCGTGTTTGCATCTCTTTTCTATGAACTTGAGTTTCTTATCCGTCAGGATTAAATATATTCTTTGTTTCAGAATATCTCTGGCTACCCCCTCGGGGAATATAGTCGTGAGCATATGCTTATTCTTATGCTGTAAACGAACGGTCATTATAATTTTCAGGTTTTAATCTATGGTTTTAAAACACGAACTTCTTACGGGTTGCCGCCAAAAAATCACACTTTCGCTATTTCGTTTATATTACACGAATTTCCACAATTTATTGACTAAGAGCGCTTACAGACGAGCGATACTTTGCAAAATGTATGAGCGCGACGCTCTACGACCCACCGCGACAGCAAAGCTTGGCTCGTCTGTAAGCAAAGATTCTGTAAGAGCCCTAAGGGTCAGCGCGCACCCAGCGTAGAACTGCTCGCGCATGCTCGAGCATGTTCTTTGCAGTCGCGCACACCTAGCGGCAAAATCCGCCGGCGGCAGCGGCGGAGCATGCTCGCGCGTGTTCGAACAGTCGTTTTATAGCAAAGACGTGCGATAACAACAATTTTAAAGTATGGTTGACTGCGATTTGGTATTTATTGGGTTACTAGCAAAGGAAGAGGAGCAAGAAGAGCACATCAATAAGATGAAAAGAGGCAAGAAAGTTGTACTTATATTTGGGAAATACTACGTCCAGAAGTGCGATTTTTGAAAATCATACGAGCGACTTGGCAGTAGAAAGATGCATAATCTCCATAGTAATTTTGACATTTTCTACTGCCAAGTCGCTCGTATGATTTTCAAAAATCGCACTTCTGTGCTGTGCTACGGTTTAAAGTTCTAGGGACAGTTATTTTATGGCTAGGTACTATAAAATGGAATATGAACAATTTGAAAACCTACTAAATCTGTTTCGACCTTTTAGATTTTCTTTGTATTTTCAAAAAGAGTTCGATTATTATATAATATTATCTGTAGTAAATTGCCCTTTTCGGGCTAAAGTAGTTAAAAAATATGCTAGATTTAGTCCGAAACCGGCCGAGGCGGCAACACTTACGACGGATCGCAAGCATCGACACGGGCGTATGCTCGAACATGCTCGAGCATGCATGCTCGCGACTGCTCCCGTCGCCGCGAGGAGCATACGCGAGCATACTCGAACAGACGCTAAAGGGAATTAATCACTTGCAAGCTATTTTCAACTTTATTTCAATGGGAATAGAGTTCATTATCAATTGAATCAATGAAATCTGCTCGCGCATGCTCGAACAGTTTTACGCTGGGTGTGCGCTGACCCTAAGGCCACACTAAAGCTCTGCTCACATTACGACGGCCGGGCGCGGAGGGCGAGCTATGTAAAATAATGAAAACAGGCAAAAACTCAATTAATTTTTATTAAAACTAAAAACTACATTAAACAAACTAATAATTTCACTCTTCAGTAACTTCCCATGGCTTTTCAGGTCTAAACTGATCCCAGGGATTGGGTTTCTTATAAATATCAGGTTCTTGTAACTTTATCCCCCCATTTACCACTTCATTTAAGAATTTTTCAACTTTCCCGCCTTTTGAGGGCTTGATGTCACATGCCATTTCCGTTATGCCGGATTCTAGGCATCGTTGTGCGAATACTTGTCCTAAGCCGATGTACGCACATGTGTCATTTATACTGTATAATTGTTTACGAAGAGCCCATTCCGAGGATTTGACTTCAATTATAGGTCCGTTGAGGAAATGAATAACTTGTGCTGTAACAGTACGGGTACTAGCTGTTAGGATGAGCCTGAAAAATAAACATAAATAAATATTAATTTAATGCTGAATATTTGCTGCAGGACATGGCATCACAAAGCACGTTCAATGCTGATGAACTACATCGTAGGTTTGCAGTGACCCGTCCCATGGTGCCCATGTGCCACCTGGTGAGTCTGGATTGTATCACATTCCGTGGTGTGAACACACAAGTCATGATTCAAGTTTAGTGCTTATGGACTAAGAGCTGGCTACGAGTTTTCAAAATGATAAGGTGCAAGGACAATTTTTATGTAGATACCTTCCTTACTAGCTGACAAGTACATTGCACTGACTGGCAGAAGTCTACCCCGGGGAGGGAAGGGGGGGCGGGAGGTCAAAGACGCCAATTTTTAATCAAGGCAGAAATTTTGTGTAGTTATAGTTTTAAGTATTATAAATAGCGTAAAATTATAGACATGCGCTCAGACTGTCGGGGTCGAAACTGTGACGTCATGAAGAGATGGCAGTAAAAAGAAGAAAACAATTCTCTTTGAAACATACCATGTGGGGTATCAAATGAAAGGGCTTTGTGAGTAGATTACAAATATGTAACATACTATAACATTTTCAATACTTGGTTGAACAAATTATAAGAAAATGTACAAAAATGCCACAATTAAAAGTCATTTTTACGTATACTTAGCCACCATTTTGAATTCTGCCAATTTGTGTACAATGTGTGTATTTGAAGCCATCAATTATATAAAAACGAAATTGGCAGAAGTGCACCTTATCATTAAAATTTCAATAATTTTTGACAACTTCATCGACTTCTGCCGATGCTTTATCCCCGACCTGGACTTCTGCCAATAATTTTACGCTATTTCTAATACTAAAAACTATAACTACACAAAATTTCAGCCTTGCACTAATGATTTTATTTTGATTAAAAATTGGCATCTTTGACCGCCCGCCCCTGCTTCCCTCCCCGGGGTAGACTTCTGCCAGTCAGTGCAATGTACTTGTCAGCTAGTAAAGAAGTTATCTACATAAAAATTGTCCTTGCACCTTATCATTTTGAAAACTCGAAGCCAGCTCTCCGTCTGTTAAAGATTGCTTGAAAAATAAATTATGCATATATTTTGGAGAGGCAGACGAGAGATGTGTGGTGTGAAAAATAACATGAGAAGATGAGAAGAGGCCTCCGTGTCAATCATCTTCAGCCCGTCACCATCCACGGTTGAAGTTAGAAAATTTTCCTCAACCCCCTCCTACCTTCCTTTATTAAGGTAGCACATTTCTAAACCCAAACCCCATCCCCAGCTGATCATAGGCTTCTCCCAAGGCGAATCACAAAATAAAATTTTTAACCTCACTCAATTAGGGTTGAACCTCATCTGGCAGCACCGCATCTGCAGACTCCGCACTGAGTGACAGAAAAGGATGGAGCGACGGAAAAATGTGATGCGGTGCTGCCAGATGAGGTTCAACCCTTCGTAGGTCCCTGCTACTTTTCGCAGGTCGCCACGTTGGTCCAGCGGGCCACAACAGTACTGTCATTCTGTTTGTCTGAGCCACCTTAATAGGTGCTAATGCACATAAGTAAAAAAGTGATTTCACATACAATGAGTATGATAGGACTTCAGAAATAGTTTTGTACTCACTTGTGCCAAAACTTTTTGCCCGGTTTGTCTAAATGATAACCGTCAGGTTTGCGAGCTATTCGCATTTGTTCCAAGTTCCTGGGATTCCTGTTGACGAATTCAGCAGGAGTCGTCGAACTAAATCTGGATAATTGAGGAAGTAGCCAAGCTTTCTTCAGGGAGTTCATTGTAAGCTTGTATAAGTAACGCTTCTGTTAGAACTGAGTTTTTATCGTTATTTTTAAAGAAAATTATATTTTATATTGTTTTTTACTACATAACCTCAAAATCAAACGTCAGATTTATGAAGTGACTTTATTGGTTGCATTTATAAATATCGTTTGATGATAAAAGAATGTGTTACAGATATATATTTATTCGGTGTTTTTACTTATTGTAAAATTAGGAATGCAATGGGAAAAACCTGGCATGTGTTTGTAAAGTAAAATTAAATAAAAAATATTAACATTAGAAATAAGAATAACATTTTTAAAGGGCTTTGTCGCGGAGTTCCGCGATCGCAAACATTTATTTAGGCAAAGAAGATGGAAAAGCATAGAACGCTATTTCCTTGTATAACTCACAATAATTTTTAAAATGTCACTAGATGGCATTACTTGGTCCGCTAGAAGTAAAATTTGTCTGAAATCGACGAAATATCGCATTTTACTGTTCTGGTTCATCATATTTATTTATTTTGAGCAACAAAATATATTATTTTCATAACATCACATTGAAAATAACAATTTCATAAGCAGGTTTTTTTACATTTTTTTCATTGATCTACAATACGATATAATACTAAGCGGGAGTAGCATGCAGTTATAGAGAATTCCGGTAGATGGCGCACATTTCAAAATTCATACTAAACAAGATTGCTAGGAGAGCGATTATTGAATCTCATTTGCTGAGTTCAGCAGTTGAAAATGTCAAAATTACTATGGAGACGTGCATCTTTCTACTGCTGATTTGACATTAAAAAATCATACTCCAGGAGTGCGATTTTTGAAAGTCAAATCAGCAGTAGAAAGATACTTATCTCCATAGTAATTTTGACATTTTCAACTGCTGAACTCACCGAATGAGATTCAAAAATCATACTCCAGGCTATTGAAAAAAAAACTAAATTTGAAATTGTTAAGCTTGCGTATATACTCACACATTTAAAAAAGAAAATATCAATGAATAAAATATTTTAACGCGTGGTGGACTAACGCCCCACCCGCCCTGTTCCCTACACGTTCAGTTTTGATAGCAAAACATATTTAACCAGGATCTGGTGCTGAAGACAGGAATGTCTCCGTACGATGGTACTCCTCAACGGTAAAGAGCGTGGGCTTGATTTTTTTTATTCTTGTTCAGTTTTGAAAGAAAAATACATTATTTAATCGGGAACTGGTGCTGAAGCCAAGAATGTCTCCGTACGAGGGTACTCCTCAACGGTAAATAGCATTGGCTTGAATTTTGTTTGTTTGCGTTCAGTTTTAATAGCAAAACACATATTTAACCAGGATCTGATGCCGAAGCCAGAGATGTCTTCGTACGAGGGTACTCCTCAACGGTAAATAGCATTGGCTTGTATTTTGTTTGTTCGCGTTCAGTTTTAATAGCAAAACACATATTTAACCAGGATCTGATGCCGAAGCCAGAGATGTCTTCGTACGAGGGTACTCCTCAACGGTAAATAGCATTGGCTTGAATTTTGTTTGTTCGCGTTCAGTTTTAATAGCAAAACACATATTTAACCAGGATCTGATGCCGAAGCCAGAGATGTCTTCGTACGAGGGTACTCCTCAACGGTAAATAGCATTGGCTTGAATTTTGTTTGTTCGCGTTCAGTTTTAATAGCAAAACACATATTTAACCAGGATCTGATGCTGAAGCCAGAGATGTCTTCGTACGAGGGTACTCCTCAACGGTAAATAGCATTGGCTTGAATTTTGTTTGTTCGCGTTCAGTTTTAATAGCAAAACACATATTTAACCAGGATCTGATGCCGAAGCCAGAGATGTCTTCGTACGAGGGTACTCCTCAACGGTAAATAGCATTGGCTTGAATTTTGTTTGTTCGCGTTCAGTTTTAATAGCAAAACACATATTTAACCAGGATCTGATGCCGAAGCCAGAGATGTCTTCGTACGAGGGTACTCCTCAACGGTAAATAGCATTGGCTTGAATTTTGTTTGTTCGCGTTCAGTTTTAATAGCAAAACACATATTTAACCAGGATCTGATGCTGAAGCCAGAGATGTCTTCGTACGAGGGTACTCCTCAACGGTAAATAGCATTGGCTTGAATTTTGTTTGTTCGCGTTAAGTTTTGATAGCAAAACACATATTTAACCAGGATCTGATGCTGAAGCCACAGATGTCTTCGTACGAGGGTACTCCTCAACGGTAAACAGCGTTGGCTTGAATTTTGTTTGTTCGCGTTAAGTTTTGATAGCAAAACACATATTTAACCAGGATCTCATGCTGAAGCCAGAGATGTCTTCGTACGAGGGTACTCCTCAACGGTAAACAGCGTTGGCTTGAATTTTGTTTGTTCGCGTTCAGTTTTGATAGCAAAACACATATTTAACCAGGATCTGATGCCGAAGCCAGAGATGTCTCCGTACGAGGGTACTCCTCAACGGTAAACAGCGTTGGCTTGAATTTTGTTTGTTCGCGTTCAGTTTTGATAGCAAAATACATATTTAACCAGGATCTGATGCCGAAGCCAGAGATGTCTTCGTACGAGGGTACTCCTCAACGGTAAACAGCGTTGGCTTGAATTTTGTTTGTTCGCGTTAAGTTTTGATAGCAAAACACATATTTAACCAGGATCTGATGCTGAAGCCAGACATGTCTCCGTACGAGGGTACTCCTCAACGGTAAACAGCGTTGGCTTGAATTTTGTTTGTTCGCGTTCAGTTTTGATAGCAAAACACATATTTAACCAAGAGCTGATGCCGAAGCCAGAGATGGCTTCGTACGAGGGTACTCCTCAACGGTAAACAGCGTTGGCTTGAATTTTGTTTATTCGCGTTCAGTTTTGATAGCAAAATACAAATTTAACCAAGATCTGATGCCGAAGCCAGGAATGTTTTCGTACAAGGGTACTCCTCAACGGTAAACAGCATTGACTTGCATATACCGTTTACAGTTGAGGAGTGCCTCCGTACGGACCATTCCTGGTTTCAGCACCAGATCCTGGTTAAATGTGTGTTTTGCTGTCAAAACTAAACAGGAAGAGATAAAAATCAAGCCAATGCTGTTTACCCTCGTACTAATGAGTACCCCCGTACGAAGACATCCCTGGCTTAAGCACCAGATCCTGGCTCAATATGTGTTTTGCTATCAAAACTGAACGTGAACAAAAAATTTCAAGGCAATCCTGTTCACCGTTGAGGAGTACTCTCGTACGAAGACATCCCTGGCTTCAGCACCAGATCCTGGTTGAATATGTGTTTTGCTATCAAAACTGAACGCGAAAAAAAAAAATCAAGTCAATGCTGTTTACCGTTGAGGAGTACCCTCGTACGGAGACATTCCTGACTTCAGTACCAGATCCTGGTTAAATATATGTGTTTTGCTTTCAAAACTAAACAGGAAGAGATAAAAATCAAGCCAATGCTGTTTACCGTTGAGGAGTACCCTCGTACGAAAACATCCCTGGCTTCAGCACAAGATCCTGGTTGAATATGTGTTTTGCTATCAAAACTGAAAGCGAACAAAAAAAAATCAAGCCAATGCTGTTTACCGTTGAGGAGTACCCTCGTACGGAGACATTCCTGACTTCAGTACCAGATCCTGGTTAAATATATGTGTTTTGCTTTCAAAACTAAACAGGAAGAGATAAAAATCAAGCCAATGCTGTTTACCTTTGAGGAGTACCCTCGTACGAAAACATCCCTGGCTTCAGCACAAGATCCTGGTTGAATATGTGTTTTGCTATCAAAACTGAAAGCGAACAAAAAAAAATCAAGCCAATGCTGTTTACCGTTGAGGAGTACCCTCGTACGGAGACATTCCTGACTTCAGTACCAGATCCTGGTTAAATATATGTGTTTTGCTTTCAAAACTAAACAGGAAGAAATAAAAATCAAGCCAATGCTGTTTACCGTTGAGGAGTACCCTCGTACGAAGACATCCGTGGCTTCAGCACCAGATCCTGGTTCAATATGTGTTTTGCTATCAAAACTGAACGTGAACAAAAAAAGTGCAAGCCAATGCTGTTTACCGTTGAGGAGTACCCTCGTACGGAGACATTACTGGCTTCAGCATCAGATCCTGGTTCAATATGTGTTTTGTTATCAAAACTGAACGTGAACAAAAAAATTTCAAGACAATCCTGTTCACCGTTGAGGAGTACCCTCGTACGGAGACATTCCTGGCTTCAGCACCAGATCCTGGTTAAATATGTGTTTTGCTTTCAAAACTAAACAGGAAGAGATAAAAATCAAGCCAATGCTGTTTACCGTTGAGGAGTACCCTCGTACGAAGACATCCCTGGCTTCAGTACCAGATCCTGGTTGAATATGTGCTTTGCTATCAAAACTGAACGCGAACAAAAAAAAAACAAGCAAATGCTGTTTACCGTTGAGGAGTAACCTCGTACGAAGACATCCCTGGCTTCAGCACCAGATCCTGGTTCAATATGTGTTTTGCTATCAAAACTGAACGTGAACAAAAAAATTTCAAGACAATCCTGTTCACCGTTGAGGAGTACCCTCGTACGGAGACATTCCTGGCTTCAGCACCAGATCCTGGTTAAATATGTGTTTTGCTTTCAAAACTAAATAGGAAGAGATAAAAATCAAGCCAATGCTGTTTACCGTTGAGGAGTACCCTCGTACGAAGACATCCCTGGCTTCAGTACCAGATCCTGGTTGAATATGTGTTTTGCTATCAAAACTGAACACGAACAAAAAAAAATCAAGCCAATGCTGTTTACCGTTGAGGAGTACCCTCGTACGAAGACATCCCTGGCTTCAGCATCAGATCCTGGTTCAATATGTGTTTTGCTATCAAAACTGAACGTGAACAAAAAAAGTGCAAGCCAACGCTGTTTACCGTTGTGGAGTGCCCTCGTACGGAGACATTCCTGGCTTCAGCACCAGATCCTGGTTAAATATGTGTTTTGCTTTCAAAACTAAACAGGAAGAGATAAAAATCAAGCCAATGCTGTTTACCGTTGAGGAGTACCCTCGTACGAAGACATCCCTGGCTTCAGTACCAGATCCTGGTTGAATATGTGCTTTGCTATCAAAACTGAACGCGAACAAAAAAAAAACAAGCAAATGCTGTTTACCGTTGAGGAGTACCCTCGTACGGAGACATTACTGGCTTCAGCACCAGATCCTGGTTCAATATGTGTTTTGTTATCAAAACTGAACGTGAACAAAAAAATTTCAAGACAATCCTGTTCACCGTTGAGGAGTACCCTCGTACGGAGACATTCCTGGCTTCAGCACCAGATCCTGGTTAAATATGTGTTTTGCTTTCAAAACTAAACAGGAAGAGATAAAAATCAAGCCAATGCTGTTTACCGTTGAGGAGTACCCTCGTACGAAGACATCCCTGGCTTCAGTACCAGATCCTGGTTGTATATGTGTTTTGCTATCAAAACTGAACGCGAACAAAAAAAAATCAAGCCAATGCTGTTTACCGTTGAGGAGTACCCTCGTACGAAGACATCCCTGGCTTCAGCACCAGATCCTGGTTGAATATGTGTTTTGCTATCAAAACTGAACGCGAACAAAAAAAAATCAAGCCAACGCTGTTTACCGTTGTGGAGTGCCCTCGTACGGAGACATTCCTGGCTTCAGTACCAGATCCTGGTTAAATATGTGTTTTGCTTTCAAAACTAAACAGAAAGAGATAAAAATCAAGCCAATGCTGTTTACCGTTGAGGAGTACCCTCGTACGGAGACATCCCTGGCTTCAGCACCAGATCCTGGTTCAATATGTGTTTTGCTATCAAAACTGAACGTGAACAAAAAAAGTGCAAGCCAATGCTGTTTACCGTTGAGGAGTACCCTCGTACGGAGACATTACTGGCTTCAGCACCAGATCCTGGTTCAATATGTGTTTTGCTATCAAAACTGAACGTGAAAAAAAAAGTGCAAGCCAATGCTGTTTACCGTTGAGGAGTACCCTCGTACGGAGACATTACTGGCTTCAGCATCAGATCCTGGTTCAATATGTGTTTTGCTATCAAAATTGAACGTGTACAAGAAAATTGCGAGTCAATGCTGTTTACCGTTGAGGAGTACCCTCGTACGGAGTCATTCCTTGCTTCTGCACCAGATCCTGATTAAATATTTGTTTTGCTATCAAAACTGAACGTGAACAGAAAAATATCAAGCCAATGCTGTTTACCGTTGAGGAGTACCCTCAACGGTAAACAGCAGCAGAGTACATTTTTGTATGTAGATAAAACATGGTAAGTCGTGGTGATTCATAAAAACAAACCCCTGCTGTATTAAGAATTATCAAGCAGACACTTTAACCACTAAGCCAAGGTGTACTCATAAGGTACCTTTTACCTACCTACTTTATAAAATTGCGAATGTAATCTTTCTTTCAACTCGAGAAGCTAAAAGACACACACACTCCTATGTCATCTTAGGTCTACGCACACCTGCATCGAAGTTGAGTTTCATCAAATTTTTCGATAGATGGTACTAGGTATTCCACTTATAGGCGCGACTTCAGCTAGTATAGTAACGCCATCTAATATAATAAGTCGAACTACGAGGTACCGGCGACAATAATAAGTTTTACGAGAGCTTTGTTCTTTGTTTGACGTGAGCAATCTTGCCTACTTTAATTCATCTATGATTTAGGTGAGAATTATTAACTTTACGCAACGAACATAACTTTGCAATGAGGGATTTTCCAAAAGCAAAAAAAAGTAAAAAGTTAGTTCCAAATTTCTCGATAGATGGCGTTGACAAGAGAGGGGTCGATTAGGTATGACCAGCTACCAATCCGCGATAGCCATGATACGGCTTTATCACATCTTTTATATCGTTTGCGCGCGAACGAACGAGATAAAAGACGTGATAAAGCCGTAACACGGCTATCGCGGGTTGGCATGCTACCAGTGCTGGTCTACCCAAAATCAAACTGTACAAAAACGTATAATTATTCCTTACAGTCGCACACAGATTGCCATAAGAGTGACAGAGCTAGATTAGACGTAAATCTGTTAAACAAATGTCACCACTTTTTAAGCAAATTCAAGCAAAAATCGTTCTTAACGTAAGGAAATAGCGGAGTCTTCCAGCTGGAGGTCTGGTGACAAAATGGTTCAAGACGGTATCTGTTTACTATTGACATTTCACTTATTCTAATGGGCGGTTGTCATAAGTGTGAATGGATGTCAAGTAGCGTTTCTATGTCTTGCTTTATATTATTTATCTACCCCTATATTTTATCTTTGAGTATGACCAATATAAGCTGACCGCGCGCAGGGTGAATAACGTATAACGTCGCGCGACCACCTTATTTTGGTTTTGCTTAGCTTGATGTGTCGCCGTGTGTACAAAAAAACCCTTTCTTATTGTTGTTGGTTTATTATAAACTATCTGCGGGGCTAGTATGCCAACCCACTATAGCGTGATATATGGCTATCACGCTTCCGCTCTCTTTCTATTTTCGCACGACGCACGAACGAACAAGATAAAAGATTTGACAGATGGATGTGTTAAATATCGCAATCGAGGGTTGGCGTGCGTACTAGCCCCGCTGTTGATGAAGTAGCGATTACAAGTTTCCCGGTTTATTTGTGTTTTTCTGTTAAGCCGGGTCCGCTGCGCCATGTTTTCGTGTTACTGGTGGCTTTAGGTTTTTGTAGTTTGTTATTGTCGTTATATTCAAAATGGATACAAAGCCCATACAGCCACGTCCGATACTTGATTCATTGTTGACAGACAATAACACCGAGATTGTTAATAATAAACCGACAATAATATCAAAGGGTTTATACTGCGTCTTTTTATTAATAATATTCATAAATATACCATAGGTACCTAATCGACCCCTCTCTGTTCAACGCCATCTATCGAGAAATTATGAACTAGCTTTTTTTTTTCTCTGGAAAATCCCCCATTCTCTTCTTCCTTTTGGTATATTTCTTTGATGTCTTCGTAAACGTGTCGTAAGTATTTCGTTCCACGCAAATTTTTCTTCCACTTATAAACAAGTCTGTGGTACAGTCAAGAGCACATTAAGCTTTACACTTGCAGTTCGATTGTAACACCTAAGGCGCACTAAATAAGAACGGTACAAAGTCCAAAGTGTCAAACTTGACTGTACAAGTACAATACCAATGATGTTAAGGACGCGTATGCAGAATTCGAAAAAATTACATGTTTTCCGGTACATTTTCACAAGAAACCGCATCATTTTATGAATAGTTATTGATACCAACTGATACATGATACCTTTATCTATAAATCTGTGGGAAAACAATTTATAATATTGCTATTTTTAATACTAAAATATTAAATTTCCGTACCCTCCTCCTTTGAAATCTGCGAAAATGGGGTGTCTTTCGGTACATTTATCTCCAAAACTACATTATTTTTATGAGTAAAAAAAATACTGTGATATTATAGATATAGTCAGCTCAAAACGTTGGGAACAAAAATAATGAATTAATTCTTAAAACTTTCAGAAAAAAAGAAAATACTTTTTAAAGAAACTTGCACTATTTTTGTAAATTTTGCTAATCCACGTAAACCTTGATGTACTGCAATAAGGTTTAGTTTACTTTGGCAATCACACCGGATTTTTGATTATATTCACAAGCTTTTAAATGAAGAAATCAGTCGGCGTTCATGCGCCCTTGTGGGTGGACCTCCATGTCGCTCTGCAGCAGCTCCTGGCAGTAAAATACATCGCTGTACGGACACACAATTGTATTTGACCATTCCTCTTGATACTTGATTTGACTATACAAAATAAAAGAATGCCACGGTTACAAGATCCCTCGAGTTTAGGCTCGTTAGATTTGTCTTGGTTATCTCATGAAAATAGTCAATTAAAATAATAATGTAGAAGATGTATTAAATATTTTTTGCTTTAACATACCTTAATAAATAATAATAGTCACTTAGGAGTTATTCTTGTTATTTATTACCTATTTTTATTTCATGGTGGAATTACTTTTATCTTTATTTAGATCTAATAGGTAGGTAGTAGATACGGTACCTTCAGATTCAGACGGTGAGGCAAGAAGGGACGCAATGCGGCGCGGCGGGCGGGGTGCTGGCCGGCGTCATTATTGGCTCTTTTGTTAAATTTTTTAAAGTGTCATAATAATTATGTTATCTGGTAATGTTTCTCGTGCGTATATCTAATACTTTGAAATGCCCTACAGCCTAAACGGCTTGATGGATTTTGACAAATGGGGTGTCGTTAGATTCGTCTTAACTATGTGAATGTGAATGTGAGTGATGTATGTTCTGTTTTGGTGTGCAATAAAGTACCTATAATTGAATTGAATTGAGCACATATAACATTTTAATATGACGACGACGACACAAAAACGAGAGGAGGAATAAAACAATATTTTTTATTAGCGAAGTATTGCTCTAATAAAAAATATTGTTATATCGTTTGTAATATTGTACTGTGTAGTACTGTATTGTAATATTGTTATATATTGTATAACTTTCCATGTTGATACCCGTATGGGTATCAACATGGAAAGTTAGTAAATATCAGATTCCATATAAACCCCTAGTCCAACAGTATTATTTTAAATATTACTCGAATTTTTAGGACCCGGATAAACCAATAACAAATAGTACCTGATTAGAAATAAGCAAATTATAATAAAAGTATTCAAATTACATCCCTGCGCGCCGGTGCAGGTATATGGGTGGGTAGTGTAACTTCAAAGTGCAACAACAATACATTTAGAGTCACAATGCTATTTACGATATGCACGTGTTGCCAAGCTACAACTGGGATCACATTTTTTGGTGTTTATGACTTGTGAGTCACTTTGCTACTTAGATAGCTTTGTTCGTACGTTTGGTTTGGAGTGTTCTTACTTGTGATCCCTAACAACTTAGCTTCTGTTTTATGATTATACTTTTTTGTAAATTGGCTGGTGTTTTCCTTTGGACTGACAATTTACAGCTACGACTCAAAGACAATAAACCATTGCCATTGCTAATCACATTTGAAGCGCATAGTTCCTACCTGCCTACCTGTCCAGGAAGAGATAATTTTGACTTGGCTCTATTTACGTTTCATACCGTGTAGGTGTAGTTTACATTTTGCTTCTACAATTAGATAACTACGGTTGTAAAAAGAATATAAGTACTTTTTTTGTTTTTAACTACTTTTTCCCGCTAGTTTGGTATATAGAGGGTCCTTTTTAAAATGCTGACACTTTTTTAAGGCGATGATCAGACCATCAAACTGATCAACTTTCTCGATGGGACCAACATCGAAATCTCAAAAAAAAATCAGCTGTCCCATACAAAACTGCAAACCTACTCGAGCCAAATGTATGGGACAGCAGATTTTTTTTTCGCGATTTCGATTTTGGTCCCACAGAAAAAGCTCTTTTTTTTTTTTTTTTTTTATTCTGTTTTTTATTTTATTTTAATTGGAGCTTTTAACACTGAGGTTATGTCAGCCCCATCGTGCCTTAACCTTGACTCTACAAAACAAAACTCAACAATAAAATGAAAACCTAACACTTCCTACCGAAAACACAACTAAACACTAGTACTATAAATAAAAAGGTACACCATTTTAGCCTCTCCCGACGAAGGGGCAGCTAAAATGGTGACGAAAGGGCCTACATTTACAATATTTAGATTTAGACTATTATAGAGTAATCGCCTCTGCGACTGATACCGGACACATTCCACCAACAAATGCTGGACATCCTCCACAGTACCGCACATCTCGCAATTAGGTGAGGGTGCCTTTTTCATTAAAAACGCAAATTTGTTTAGTGGAACGTGTCCGGATCTCAGCCTAAAGGCTATTTTAACTAACTTCCTACTAAGACCGGTACCACTGAACCAGGGTATACGAGGAGGTTCACTCTGCATGGTTTTATACCAGATCCCTTTCTCTTTCGATCTCTCGTTAAAATACTCTTGCCAATTAAGATAGATTCTAGCTTTATATTTAGGGAGCATTTCTGTATAGTCTGGTATCACAAAAACCTCGTTACCGTTCAAGCAAGCTTCTTTTGCCAAGAAATCAGCCTCATCGTTACCCTTCAGCCCTACGTGAGAGGGAATCCATTGCAATCTCAGAGTTAGATGGCGGGACAAGGATCTTATTTTGTTAAGTACGGAATACGCTAAGGCCACACCCCTAAAACCAGAGGCGCAGCGAGCTAAATGTTGCAGTGCGCTTTTACTGTCAGTAAGAATCACCACCTTTTCCTTTCCCAAGCCCTCGACGTAAGATACAGCCTCTGAGATTGCAAATAATTCCGCTGTCATTATACAAATGTTCGATATAATTTTAAAACTGCTGCTAACTTTTGAGCTCACGTCAATATATGCAGCTCCCAAACCGCTCTCACATTTTGACCCATCTGTGTAGATTTTAAGCCAACTAGCATATTTTCTTTCTAACTCAATCATAATATCACACTTGAGTGAATTAGGTTCGAATGACGATTTTGGTCCCTTTATGCACTCTAAGTTCGCTACTATTACCTCATTAATATTTATATTTGAAACCCATGTATCCAAAGTAAACATCAACAGGGGATATGAGGAGAACACCTTGTCCTCTCTAGCTTCATTATATATCAGAGGTACCAGCGGTTTCTTTTTCTTCTGCCAGTATCTACTCTGGAAAGAAGAATAGAGACTGTCTAGAAGATCAAAAAGTGAGCTATTTGACCACGATAGACACTTCAGGCAATACTTGGTAGCAAGATAACGCCTCCTTAAAAATAAAGGTGGTATACACAGCTCGCTCTCCATCACGTGTATGGGAGTGCTCTTTATAAACCCACCGATTATTCTCATAGCCTGATTCTGTATGATGTCCAATTTAGATACATGGGTTTTTGCACTATTATCATAAAAAAAACATCCATAGTCCATTCTACTCCTGACCAAAGCTATGTACAGCCTCCTAAGATGTTTTGGATGTACCCCCCAAGTCGAACCCGCCAAAGTCCTAAGAATATTAAGAAATTTTGAAGTTTTTTGGCTGATCTCATTGATGTGGGGTTTGGGGTGGTTGGGGATCTACCTCCTAGTGGTCCACCCTGGGCAACGCCGCCACAGACTACAACAAGTTCGTGGTGTCGGCTGAACGATCCCCCACAGCGGTGGTAGGCTCCGCAAGGAGCCGCCTGGCTCGCGACCACCCTCCTGCCGGAGTCCGGCGCCAAGCAGCTTGCTGCGTTCCGTCGGTGTGCAGGAGTCCCAGCGCCATTGGGGAATGGGAAAAAGTCAGTTGCGCTACTCAGAACCGGTCTTGACCTCTGAGCAACACTGTACCGGGAAACTCATTTTGGAGGGTAGCGGGATCCGAAGCACGGTGACAGTCGTTGGCCGACCGCAGTTAGTAGGGGGCCCAAGTAGTGCGCTAGCCACGTGTGAAAGGCTGCCCCACACAACTTGCGAAAAATCCCGCAATGCTCCACCGTGCCAGTTGGCGACTGGAAGGGAGGACCCGGTGGCCATTGCGGGGGGGTTCGGGCGTCCCCGCAGTCTCCAAATGAGTTTCCCACCAGTCAGTCGAGCTCATGAGGTCTTCTAGGGTACCTGAGTGGCATCTCGACTTTTTTTCCACCTCTCCACCACTCGACAAACTATGAAAAACAAAGTCACAAAAAAGAAAATGGTTAGACAACGGCTGCACTTCCTCCCACTCAAAGTGCACCTCAGTAACATACGAGGTCTGCACTCAAATCTCGATCCGGTCCACCACCACCTCGAGACCGAGAAGCCACACCTATTCCTTTTAAAGGAGACGCAGATAGCAACCCCGTCTGATACGGCGTACCTCAACTACCCAGGATACTCGTTGGAACATAAGTTCAAGAGGCGAGCTGGGGTCTGTGTGTATGTTCGCGACGACATTTGCTGTCGGCGTCTCCGTTGCTTTGAGGTTTCCGGGTTCTCCGTATTATGGCTTTTTGTAGACACCGGAATGGAGAAATCTCTCTACGTCGGTGTCTATCGATCGCACGACGGTGACCAGGAGACAACCAGGCTCATGGAGTATCTCACTGAGACGGCAGAGACAGCCCAACGAAGGTATCCAACGGCGGAGCTTGTTTTTCTGGGGGACTTCAATGCCCACCATAGCGAGTGGCTGTTCCCGTTCCAGTTAACTGACCATGCTGGGAGAGAGGCGCGCAAGTTTGCATTATCGCTAGATCTCACCCAGCTGGTGAATCAAGCAACGCGGGTACCGGATGTTGATGGTCATACGCCCAATTGTTTGGACCTTCTGCTGACTTCAGATCCAGACAGGCACTCAGTATCGGTCTCTGCCCCGCTGGGAACGTCCGATCACTGTCTGGTGAAATCCGTGTCGATCTGCTCTCCTCCCGATGACAGCCCTAAGGGCACGAGGCGAGTCTGGCGATACGGGTCGGCAGATTGGGATGAGATGCGGCATTTCTTTGCGTCTTACCCGTGGCGGCAAGTGTGTTTTTCTTCGAGTGACCCTGCTAGTTCGGCTGATGCGGTTGCGGACGTGATACGACAGGGAATGGAATATTATATTCCTTTCTCCGACATCTCACTCGGTCACAAAGCCCAACCTTGGTACAATGCGGATTGTGCTCGCGCTGAGGCTAAAAAAGAAGCCGCCTACCAAGCATGGGTCCAGGCTCGCGACCGCAAAGTTAGAGCTCGTAGGGTTCGCGCGAAGAAGAGGGCCTTTAATTCTGCCGCCAAGTCCTGCAAACGGGTGATCCGGAGGGCTCGATTCGACCATGTCAGCCGCATTGGAGCCAAACTGGCATCCTACCCTTCTGGTAGTAAACAGTTCTGGTCCCTTTCAAAATCGGTCGAATCCAACTTCTGCCGTCCCACTTTGCCTCCCATGCAGAAGCCTGATGGGTCGCTGGCTCACTCCGCAACTATTATTATTTATTTATTTTATTTATTTTATTTTCCTTTATTACATAAAAATAGTTTAACGCGAAAGAACGAAAACGCGTTGAACTGAGAAAGCTAATTTATTTGCTTCTCTGTTTGCGAGCAATTCACGTCTGGACGCTGGTGCCAAACAGCCGCCAACCATCCCTCGTTGTGATTCTTCGATGCCGGAGGTCACAATACATACAAAAGAGGTCCGCAGAGCATTGCGTAGTCTGGATGTGAATAAGGCCAGTGGTCCTGATGGTATACCTGCAAGAGTGTTGAGATATTGTGCGCCTGAGTTGTCTCCTGTTCTAACACGCCTGTATCGCCTCTCTCTCAGAACAAGAACGGTGCCTAAATCCTGGAAGCTTGCGAATGTGCAACCGGTACCCAAGAAGGGCAGTCGTGCCGACCCCTGCAACTACCGCCCTATCGCCATTACTTCCATTCTCTGTAAAGTCATGGAAAGAGTACTTAACAGTAAGTTGCTGTCATACCTAGAAGACAATGATCTACTCAGTGATCGCCAATATGGCTTCCGCCGGGGGCGATCGACTGGGGATCTTCTTGTGTATGTGACGCACTGCTGGGGCGAGGCCATCGAGAAGCACGGTGAAGCACTGGCTGTATCACTTGACATCTCGAAGGCCTTTGACAGGGTATGGCACGCTAGTTTGCTGAGCAAGCTTCCCGCTTATGGCATCCCCGCTGATCTTTGCAGCTGGATATCTGATTTCTTGAGAGAACGGTCGATTAGAGTTGTCATTGACAGCTGCTCTTCTGACCTTATGGCAATTGATGCTGGAGTTCCTCAAGGGTCTGTTCTCTCCGCGACACTTTTCCTGCTGCACATCAATGACCTCCTTGTGTCAGGTATTGTTGGGTATGCAGATGACAGTACTGTCATGGAGAGATATGTATCTGGCGCAGGGGCCAGCGGGGATAAAATACGCTCGCAGAGGGAGGCCATGGTTGAGCGGACAAACTTGACTTTAAGTGTTGTCTCCCAGTGGGGTGACAATAATTTAGTCAACTTCAACGCCACCAAAACACAGGCTTGTCTGTTCACCGCAAAAAGGAGTCCGTTTAATCTGACCCCTACTTTCCGGGGTACATCTGTCCCTGTTTCCGACAGTCTTGGGCTTCTGGGTATAAGCTTGACCACGAAACTCAACTTCGGCGCTGACATCGAGTTTAAGGCTCAAACTGCGGCCAAAAAGCTGGGCATCTTAAACAAGGTGAAGCGGTACTTCACTCCTGGACAGCTCTTAGTATTGTATAAAGCTCAGGTCCGATCATGTATGGAGTACTGCTGCCACCTGTGGGATGGCTCAGCCAAGTATCAACTTGCCGCACTCGACTCGGTTGAACGCAGAGCCAGGAGGCTCATTGGCGATAGTAAGCTGGTGGAGGCCAAGCTTCATAGCCTAGCCCACCGCCGCAGAGTGGCCTGCTTGTCGGTCTTCTACAGATTGTACTTCGGTGAGTGTGCCCTAGAGCTGCATGAGCTCATCCCACCTTCCCCTTTCTACTATCGGACTTCCAGACGCACCGCGGGATATCACCCCTTCTTGGTTGACATCCCACATATCCGCACCAAGCGCCTTTCTGAATCTTTTATAATGCGCACAGCCAAGGAGTGGAATGCCTTACCTGCGTCAGTATTTCCGAGTACTTACAACCCGAATTCCTTTAAAGTACGAGTGAATAGGCATCTTCTGGGTAAGCTCGCTACATCTACGACCCCATCTTCGTCCTGAGGACTGGATTGAGGTCAAGAGCAAACCCATAGTTAATAAAAAAAAAAAAAAAAAAAAAAATGTGTTTACCAAATAATAAGGACTTATCAAGCCAAAAACCTAGGTACTTAAAGTTGTCAACCACCAATAGGGAATTGTCTTTTAATTTAACATCTATTTGAGGAAATTTACGTCTTCTGGTAAAAATACACATTTTAGTCTTTTGATATGAGATTTCTAAACCTATTTCTTTTAAAATTGCAACCATTTCGTTAAGGGAGAGTTGGATTCTGTCAGCGCACTCGATCAACGACTTACTTTTGTAATAAAGGACAAAATCATCTGCGTACTGTGATATAGAAACGTTTTGGATCTTATTACAAACTGTATACGTCACAATATTAAAAATTAATGGGGATATAGGGTCTCCTTGCGCCAGGCCTCTATTAGTCCATCTGGATAAAACACCAGAATTTTCGTTTTGAATTTCAAGCCTCCTTTCACTAAGAAATGACCAGAGGTATTTGCAGATTTTGGTTCCCACAGCGAGGTCATCAAGAGTAGTAACCACTTTTTCAATCAACACATTGTTGTAAGCGCCCTCAATGTCCAGAAAACAAGCTAATGTAGGCTTATCCTGAGACAAACCTAATTGTATGTAGGATATCAAACGTATTAAGGAATCTAGACATGACTGGGCCCTTCTGAAACCAGCGGTAGTCTGCGCGAAGATTTTCTTATTTTCAACAAACCACTCTAAACGTTTCATTACCATTAAATGGAATGTTTTGCAAAGGCATGATATTAGAGATATTGGTCTCAGCTTAGGCTCAGAGGACGAATTTCCCGGCTTAGGGATCGGAAGCACTTGAATGCAACGCCACTGCTCTGGGATTACAGAAAATTTAAAAATGATATTAAACAGCATTAACAGGTGAGATTTGGCAACGTCCGGGAGGTTAAAAATCATAGAGTACGTAATTCGATCTAAACCAGGGGCAGTGTCTTTCTTCTTCAAACAACACTTTAATTCGTGTAAAGTAAAATCTTGTTCTAAGGATATGTTTATTGATCGGAAGAGTGGTTCAGGAGGCGTCACTGTATCCGGGGCAAGCTCACATAGTAACTCTTCTTTTTTTTCGATGGACGTATACAATTTATTATAGCTTAGACCTTTTACCCACCGCATTTTTCTCCAAACCTCAGATGCATTGGACGACTCATCTAAACTACTACAAAATGTATGCCAACCTGTTGCCTTAGCCCTACTTATTTTTTATCTACATTCGGCAATCTTATCTTTTAGCCGGTCATAGTTTTGCGGGATTGGATTTCTCCTAAAAAATTTCAGAGCTAGACGTCTCTCTGCAACCGCTTTAGACAGCTCTGGGCACCAGTAAGGCTTAGGGGAAAACTTTTGTAGTGGATTTGTACATATCTTAATATTGGGAATATGCTTATCAGCTGAGTCGTTAATCAACCTAATAAATGAGTTATACATCCCCTGCATACCCTGGTCCATGTCAAGCACCTCACACAAATACTTTTTTATATGCTCTTTATAAGAACGCCAATCGGCCCTCTTATAATTACGTTTTGAACACAGTACGATTTTGTCCTTATAATTGAGAGAATATTTAATAATTAAGTGGTCGCTTCCTAGATGTTCATTGGTAACCTTCCAATTATTTATATAAATAGCTGTGTCTGTGGTTATAAAGGCGATATCAGGCGCAGATTCCTGTACAACACCATCGACTAATTGAATTCTTGTTGGGCTACCATCGTTCAAGGGTACGAAATCGAAGTCACAAGCTGAAACCGCCAATTGAACCCCTCTACCATCATTTTTATATGACCAATTTGTGTGGTGCCCATTAAAATCACCCGCTACCAATGAAAACTTAGGAAACTTTGAAAAAATATCGTCCCAATCAGTTTGAGTGGTCTGTTCGGCAGAAGGACAATACACAGCGACGATATTCTCTAAAAATTTAACATTCAGTATTTGTACATGTAAGACCTCAATGGCTGTATTACAAATTGTAAAAGAATAATTCAGAATAGATTGGATAGACTTGTGGACTAGGACTGCAACGCCACCGTAAGAGTCCGACCGATCCTTTCTGAATACTGTATACCCGCTAAACTTTATAATACTATCAGGTTCTAGCCACGTTTCACTCAAAATAGCAATATGGATCTTTTCTCGGTTCAAGATTGCCTCAAAATCTAAACGTTTGGGCCGTAGGCTACGAGAATTCCACTGAACAATATTAACATAAAAATCGCTGTCCAGATTGGACCTAGCCATTAACAAAATAATTAAATACCTTACCCAAAAGATCCTTATTACTTATGTATGATGACAAAAAAGATGATAACTCCTCTACGATCATTCTTATACCTAATTGTACCTTTTCCCCAAAAGAAGCTTCGGACATTATAATTTGTGAAACTTTTTGTAGAAATCTTTTAAAAGAAAATACTTTTGCTCTTTGCGTACGACCGCTGCAGCCTTCTTGTAGCGGTTGTTTATCTCTATTTTCCGACTCATCTTCTCTCTCTTCTTCTTGTGGACCTCTCTTACTTTTATTATTTCTACCTCTGCTTTTCCTCTGTGTTCTAGGCTCTACTACTTTAATCCTAGACTCATCCTGTTTACTTGTTGTCTTTTCTAAAACAGTAATTTCCTCTTCAGTGGACATCGATGAAAACTCTTCGGATTGTACGCTAGCTTTTGCAATCAACGCATCGCGGTACGATTTCTTCGAGACCGGCATGTTATTGTTGTTACTCGTACCTGTATTGAAACCATCAGCTCCTGCCTGTTGACTGCTGTCAGAAAGCAATATCATCTCTTCTCTCTTTTTTTGGGCATAAAACTGGAGGGCTCTCCTGTAAGTGCAGCTTTCTTTGCCCATTATAACACGTATTTCTTTCTCTCTGAGATACATGGGGCAAGTCTTATCGAGAGCCATATGATCTCCCTTACAGTTGATGCATACAAAGATCTTGGTTAAACAGTTATCGTGATTCCCTCCACATTTTGGGCAGACAATCTTCTTCATCGGACACGACCGTGTAACATGACCAAAATGCCAGCATCCCGAGCACTGAGTCACTGGGAATGTAAATGGCTCCACCTTCAGCCTACTATCATGAGCATAAACATAGGGCGGTAAAGAGGCAGCTTTGAAACCTAGTCGAACTGACTCGCTTTTGGTCCAAGAACCATCATTGTCTAAGCGATTTAATCTCCTAGCTGATATGATCTCATGATCACAAGTAAACGATTTCATCAGCTCGTCCTCCTCAACCTCAATCTCTATCTGCCTTACTATGCCGTAAGTTATATTTAGCTCGTCTGTACGCTGGCACCTATAGCCCAAGTCAATCATTTTCACGCAGGATAACAGTTTGGAGGCATCCTCTCTCGTTTCAAACTTTATCAGCACCTTGTACGGGTTCTTGTATATAATCCTGATAATGTTTTTAATATTCTCAGACTTCAGTAATTTTGCCATACCGATTTGTTTGGGTAAGACAGTTTTAGACGTGATAGTAATTACGTGAAGCTCATCAGCCTGATTATATCCTTCCCCCCTTTCTGACAAATGCGGCTGACTGAGCGCCAAGCGTTTCGCATTTCTTGGGCCAACAACACTAAATTCACCCTCATAATCTTCTGTGGTACTGTCGCTATTGCTCCTGGCACGTTTTCGAAGGAAAGGTGAATCAGAGCTTCGATTTGTTGAATCAGCATCGCACAAACTATTTTTATCCGACTCTTTATCAGCCAAACACGCACCCAAATTAGTCCCACCACTGCAGTTAATATCACTCATCCTGATTCATTAAATATTTATGAGCAGAAAAGAACGGGGAAAAAACTATCCAAGGAAATTTTTTTCCACCGTAAATAAGTCTTAAATAAGCCAATAAACTTGAAAATAAGCCGAAAATAAAATTTTCACAACCTATAATTTCAATGTGACAGGTTACAAAACTGTCAGCATATTAAGAAGGACTATACTTATACCAGTTTATAAGTAAGCTTTTCGACACAAAAAGTTCATTAAAGGTGATTTAGAGTCACGAACACCTAAAACCAACAGATCACCTGCATACCTAATTAATAGATTTATAAGATTAATTTAAGTTAAAATAATAAAAAATTATTTTTGCCGAAATACAACGAAAAATATTACAAGTATCAAGTGGTTTCAGTTAACTCATACTTTTGCCGCTTGGCAGTTATCTCTGTGCGCGTGAGCCTTGCACGTGTAGTAGTACGAGCAAAACCCTAAAATTGAGATGCGGAAATCGTATACGCGTCCTTAAAAAAAATTGAACGTGAAATGGAACCAAGAATCAAAAATCGAAAAAAAAAAAATAATGTCATAAAAATGTCAAGAATGAGGGATTTTCCAAAAGAAAAAAAAAGTAAAAAGTTAGTTCCAAATTTCTCGATAGATGGCGTTGACAAGAGAGGGGTCGATTAGGTATGACCAGCTACCAATCCGCGATAGCCGTGATACGGCTTTATCACATCTTTTATATCGTTTGCGCGCGAACGAACGAGATAAAAGACGTGATAAAGCCGTAACACGGCTATCGCGGGTTGGCATGCTACCAGTGCTGGTCTACCCAATATCAAACTGTACAAAAACATGTATAATTATTCCTTACAGTCGCACACAGATTGCCATAAGAGTGACAGAGCTAGATTAGACGTAAATCTGTTAAACAAATGTCACCACTTTTTAAGCAAATTCAAGCAAAATTCGTTCTTAACGTAAGGAAATAGCGGAGTCTTCCAGCTGGAGGTCTGGTGACAAAATGGTTCAAGACGGTATCTGTAGGGTGAATAACGTATAACGTCGCGCGACCACCTTATTTTGGTTTTGCTTAGCTTGATGTGTCGCCGTGTGTACAAAAAAACCCTTTCTTATTGTTGTTGGTTTATTATAAACTATCTGCGGGGCTAGTATGCCAACCCACTATAGCGTGATATATGGCTATCACGCTTCCGCTCTCTTTCTATTTTCGCACGACGCACGAACGAACAAGATAAAAGATTTGACAGATGGATGTGTTAAATATCGCAATCGCGGGTTGGCGTGCGTACTAGCCCCGCTGTTGATGAAGTAGCGATTACAAGTTTCCCGGTTTATTTGTGTTTTTCTGTTAAGCCGGGTCCGCTGCGCCATGTTTTCGTGTTACGATGTTAGCAAACACGAAAACATGGCGCAGCGGACCCGGCTTTAGGTTTTTGTAGTTTGTTATTGTCGTTATATTCAAAATTGATACAAAGCCCATACAGCCACGTCCGATACTTGATTCATTGTTGACAGACAATAACACCGAGATTGTTAATAATAAACCGACAATAATATCAAAGGGTTTATACTGCGTCTTTTTACTAATAATATTCATAAATATACCATAGGTACCTAATCGACCCCTCTCTGTTCAACGCCATCTATCGAGAAATTATGAACTAGCTTTTTTTTTTCTCTGGAAAATCCCCCATTAAAACCCTCTTAGGAATTAGTAGAATCGTAATTTCATATTATGGCAACACTGAAGGTGAGTGTCATTGTAAGGTAGGCGCGAAATTAGTTTGCACTTTGGCGGGACGTCGAGAAGGATCGGCACGCCCTGAGTAGCGGAGTTGAGGAGAACTCCAGCGAGGAGTCTGGTCTCACCGGTTGCTGAAACTAGGTGAGTTTTGTTCCATGTATTTGCCCACTATGTGAGACGATAGTTCTATTGTATTGTTGAATAGTTAAATGACCGTATTCAGGTTGGTGTAAGGACGAGGATGGAGGGGACGGTGGACGCATCCTCCCGGGGCCAGGTTGGGCTCCGGTCGCGATACGATCGACTCACATAGTGGAACTCTTTAACTGTTTGTACCGTTCGGTATTGATTTGAAATTCGTAACCTGATAACGTCGTTGACATAATTCTCAATGTGCATCTTAAATTACCCTAATCAGCAGATACTCTTAGAATAGTGGTTTTTCCCATTAATTATAGAACCTAGGCACAGAAACGCCGCCACAAATTTTGGTGGTGATGCTGTTGGAAAATAACCTCTCTTTTTTTTTTAATTTCGAAAAATGCGGGTTACGTTTGCGTGACGAGATAGACCAATGATAGACCGCGGCCCATGACAATCCGACAACCTAAAGAAGCAAATCAGACGTTCGTTTCATGGTTGTTTGTAAAATGTATTGGGGCTACCCACTTTTTTTTTCTGTCGGGAGGACTCTCGTGCATTATATGTTGCGTGTGGCAGCACACGCGTACTCAGAACAATATGTAGAACATAGTGAAGGATGTTTGTATGAGAAATCATACAGAACATAAGAATACCGTATACCGACGGTGAAGAAGGATTCTTTCTACAACCAACCAGCTTAAGTGTGACTGAAAGAGACTCAGTAAAGGTTCACGTGGTTGGGCGCATCCCGTGGGCTGGGACACTGGATTTATTCCCTGCGGCGACACTGAGAGAGAATAGTGTGAAAGAATGTACCATCACACACCCCGGACTGTGAGAATGAGAACTCTCAGGCAAATTGGTACAAAATGGATTCGTAGTGTGGACCATGTATCACTCGCGGTTCTAGACCTACTTGTTGCGCGGAACCACCCATGTGCGCTGGGAGTAGTGGGGCCACATATACTACGAGGCGCCCGCGTGCCTTCTGTACAAGGAGGACGGGTGTAACAAAAGACACAGTGTGTGTAATATTTCGTTGCACCGAGAAACCGGTTGTCGCTTGCAAAGGGTTATTCAGTGTAGACCCTGTGATCTGTGTCTGTTGCTTAGAATTGTAACGAGAAAGAATGGTGCTTGAAAAGAACAAACATCATTAGTTACAAGAAAGAATGGTGCTTGAGAAGAGCAGGCATCATTAGTTACAAGAAAGAATGACGCTTGAGAAGAGCAGGCATCATTAGTGTAACACAGAAAGAAGTCATATGTTATGACAAGAACTAAAGAAAGAAGTGGTGGGGTTGTGGAAGGAATCTACCTAGCTTTGCTTTGTCTAGGTAAACGTAACAAGTCTCGAGCAGAACAGAAAAGAACGAAAGAATTAAGAGTTAATTTGTTTTACATGTCTATCGGGGTCACCTAAAGGTCACAGATATAGATTCATTTTACTTTATTTATTTCGAGGATATTGCAATGAAATTAAGATGTAACAAATAAATGATTAAACGAACGGGTCTTATCTGAAAATGCTCGTTCACATGTGTTTCCGTTTCCGAACGAAAATTAGTTCGTGTTAATTTACGTCTGTGTACTACCTATTGCCTACGCAATAAGGTTCATTTTCTATGGGTTTGCAAGTTACGTTCGCTTGGGTCAAAGTCGGTGGCGTCAAGTTGGCAACATTGACATCGTTGTTTTGTGAAAACTTTTTCTTTCTCGTGTCTGCGATTTCGAATTTCGCATGAACTTCTGCAAAAGAAAAGTTGTTTTGCTGTTATTTTGTTTAGATTAAAGTGTGTAAAGTGTTAAAATACTGAGATTACGGTGCGGTTTACAAGAAGTGATAATCGTGTTGGAGTATTGTAATTGTAATTGTAATCTTTATTGCATCCTTGAGGTAAAATTTACAGGTCTTAAAGATAGGTATAGTACATCTCAGGGACCCTGTTAGGGCACAGCAATTGTCCATTATAATTGTTAAAATAGATGTAATTGAATTTAATTAATTTGAGAATACAATAGAATAAAATAGAATAAAAGGCAACAATAATAATTGATTAATAATCTACGTCAAATTGAAATAATATAGTAGGAAAAAATAATAGCATTGGTAAGATAATGAATAATAGGTAATAGTACAATGTCATCTTAAAGTATGGTTAAATTAGGTACTAACATAGAAATGTTCGCAAAACAGTCAGGTTCAATACATTCAAACCATGATAATATTTAAAAAAAAAAAAAAAAAAAAAAATGTCAATTTGATATAAGATTAAATTAAAATAATATAATATTAGTTTAAATGATGTCAAAATTTCTTGTCGTCAAAAAATTCCTTAACTGTATAATAACACTTTTCAACTAGTACGGACGTTAGCTTTTGTTGAAAAATATTGTCTTTACTTTCGGTTTTTAGGCTTTCTGGGATTTTATTATATATGGATGTCAATCTATAATTTGGGCTGTTATCAAACATTTTTAAATTGGATTTGGGCAGCATTAATTGGTTTTTAGAGCGTGTATTATATCGTAGGGGGGGTTTCTTTTTAAACAATTGTAAATGTTTCCTAACAAACATTGCTGATTCAAGAATGTAAATAGACGGGAGTGTAAGTACGTTTTGTTTGACGAAGTGTGGTCTACAGCTTTGCCTGCGACGTATGTTTGCAATAATTCGGATGCATTTCTTCTGCATAATAAAGAGACCATTTGCGTCAGTGCTGTCGCCCCATATTATCACTCCGTATCGCAACCATGCATATCCATATGCGTAGTATGCTGTTAACGCTGATTCAACATTCGTATTAGACTTGAGGACACTTAGTGCATATATAAATTTAGAAAATTTGGCTTTTATACGGCCAACGTGATTGCTACGGCGTTATAACGATATTCGTTAAGGAAAATTTCTGGTGAGTTAGCGTTCAAAATGGCGATATTTCTAGAAGAAGAAAAGTTATTTACTTGATAAAAACGAAAAGAAAGAAACATTCTAGCTTGATAACATCATTTCAGTGTACGCACGTCGGCTGTATATTGGAAGGAGACCAGTCCTACTAACTTGTTTGGCTCTAAAACCGAACCACCTGGATTCCAATAAGAGTATTTTCTTTACGGAAAGTCTTAACTTTGGAAGCTAGTTCAGTACCTACAACGCTCCTTGAAAGTCGTCTAGGACCCCAAGGTAAAACTTATTCTAATTTGTAGCTAAAATGAGTGATTTGATGCAATTGGCAGAAGTTGGCAATTTCACATGGGGATTGTGATGTTTCTTTTCAGTTGACGCCAAAATGGAGCACGTTCTTACATCGCGTCTGCAAATACACATAAACAAGTTAAATGAATTGGTAGAACAGGGTTTGAAGCTCTGTATTAATGATGAGATTGCCATGAACGACATCATTAAGCTGCGAATTGCATTAAAGTTAAATTTGGATAATTTAAAAACAGATTTTTTAAGTTATTTGGGTACTACTAATTTCAATAAAGAACTGGTTAATGCTTGCATTGATATGCAGAATAAGGCAGAGGCAATTCTAATTAATGTTGAGACCTTGATTGAAACGAGCACTAAAACTAAAGAATCACAACCATCATCAATAAAATTACCAATTTTAAGTTTACCTAAATTTAAAGGTGATGCAACTGAATTTAGTGAATTTTACGACCGGTTCGATTCAGCTATAGGTTCACGTGATTTAAAAGATGTTGAGAAACTGGCTTACCTTATCAACTGCTTGGAAGGACAGGCGTTAGAGGAAGTGAAAGGACTATCAACTACTAATGAAAACTACGTTATTGCTCTTGATATGTTGCGGCATCGCTACGGAAGCAAAACTAAATTAATTGATGCTCACTATGAGGCTCTCAATAAGTTAAAGAAGGCAACGAATACAGCAGCAGAGTGCAGGTTTACGCTCAACTGCATTCAACGTCATCTTAGAGTACTAAGTTCTCTTGGTGAAAATACTGAAGGTAACCACATACGGGTCCTGCTACTCGGGAAGTTTCCTGAAAGGGTGTTATATGAACTGAATGTTCTGAAAGGTCCTGACTGCACACCGGAAGAAGTACTAGATGGCCTGGAAAGAATTGTGACTGCAATGGAAAGCGCACACAAACCTGATTTGGAAGATGAGAACAAACCTGGATCTTCTACTGAAGCTCTGCACATACAAATAGCTAAGAAGAAACCCTGGTCCGGAAGAATAGAACGACCATACCAGAAGATCAACACTGGGAAAGGTACCAACTATGAAGGAAAAGGAAATTCATTTGATTCTAGGAAGCGTAAATCAACACCTGAGTCGGAGAACAAAGATACTGGGAAGAAAAGAAGGAAGAGTTGTATCTTCTGTAACGATAATCACTACAATGACCGATGTGAAGAAGTTAAGAGCTTAAAAGAAAGAAAAAAGAAGTTGGGGAAGAAATGCTTCTTATGTTTCACGGATGGACATTTCAGCAAGGATTGCAAGAAGGATATTAAATGTTACCATTGTAAAGGAAAGCATAATAGCGCGTTGTGCACAAAGGAGCATGGTAAAATATTTGATATGTCAATAAATGATAGTGATAAAACATACTCACTCAATACATGCTCTAAATCATTCTTACAGACCGCGACGGTGAAGGTTCGAAATCCGGGAAGAAATCCTGAAGACTGCCGGCTGTTACTAGATAGTGGTAGTCAACGTAGCTATATAACTTTTGATTTAGCAAATAAATTAAAATTAAAAAGTAATACAGAAGATTCCTTAATAATTTATACCTTTGGCTCTGACATTCCGAAAGAAATCAAAAGCTCGGCTTCAGAAATTGAAATTGAAACGAAGCGAGGTGTAAAGAAAATAATTAGAGTTAATATTGTTCCATTTATTACAACTAAGCTATCAGCTCCACAAATCTCATCATCCGTTCCTGTTGATATTTTAGCAGATGATAACTCTGCAGAACAGAAGATTGATTTATTAATTGGAAATGACTATTATTTTTCATTTATAAGAAAACGGAAAATTCGATTAGATAATAATTTATATTTAGTAAACACGGATTTTGGATGGATGCCATCAGGGTTCATAGAAACGAAAAAACACGAAGACAATGTATTGTCTGTCGTCACCTTTTGCCAATGTCATAGACCTGACTGCCCATATTTCACTGAACCTGATCTTCCACTTCGTAGTATCGACATAAAGTTTCTGTGGTTGTTAGAGGCAATTGGCATCACGGATTCTCCGAAGGCGTCGAGAGAAGATGAATCAGTTGAATATTTCAATAAAACAGTAAAATATGAAAACGGAAGATGTCAAGTCAAATGGCCTTGGGTGCAATACCCACCAGAACTTCCAACTAATTACGGATTGGCGTTTGGTCGACTTAAAGGAATATTTAAAAGACTCGATATGGATACTGTTCAAGAATATGATTCAATATTGAAAGAACAATTAAAGAAAGAGATTATAGAAGAAATAAAGAAACCTGAAAATCCCTACCAGCAGAGCACACCACCCATACATTACTTGCCTCATCACATGGTGAAGCAAGAAGGGAAAAGAGGAAGAATAGTATATGATGCTTCAGCGAAGACGAAAGAAGAAAAAAGTTTGAACGAGTGCCTTTACAGAGGACCATCAATGCTTGAAGATTTGACTGCACTTCTTATTTCATTTAGATTACATAAAATCGGTATTACTGCTGATGTAGAGAAGGCATTTTTGCAAATCGGCCTTCAACAAGAAGATAGAGAAGTTACAAGATTTTTGTGGTTAAGAGATATAAACAAAGAACTGACAGAAGATAATATAATACATTTGAGATTTACTAAAGTTCCATTTGGAGTCATATCAAGTCCATTCTTACTTACTGCATCAATCAGACATCACATGTCACAGAAAGATGGTTCGCTTTTGAAAGAAGTGGCTGACAGATGTTACGTTGACAACTTCGTAACAGGAGCTCAGACTAAGAATGAAGCCATAGAACTTTACAACCGGACAAATGATGTATTCGAAGAACTATCTATGAACATCAGGGAATGGACATCAAATGACAAAGTATTTCTACAAAATATCCCTCAACACAAGAGATCTAAAGGAGAAAATGAAGTCAAAATACTCGGTTTGACGTGGAATTTGGAAAAAGATACTTTATGTCTTAAGTATAAAGAAAACACGGATAATAAAACTCCAAAAACAAGAAAAGAAGTTTTGAAAACATTGGCTCGGATTTATGATCCTTGTGGATTTGTGGCTCCACTGGTTTTGTCAGCTAAAATGTTGTTTCAAGAACTGTGCCGAAGAAAATTAAAATGGGATGAAAATGTACCAGATGATTTACTTCATTTATGGGAAGAAATTACACAAAACCTGAACATCATCAAAACGATAGAGGTACCCCGCTACCTTGGCATCGAAGAAAACATTAGACGGAAACTGGAATTGCATTGTTTCACGGATGCTTCTAAAGATGCTTATGCTGCGGTGGTTTATCTGCGAATCAATGTTGGAAAGCAAACGAAAACAGCATTTTTAATGGCAAAATCCAGAGTCACACCATTGAAAGAAAAGGATGCTTTAAAAATACCTAAGCTAGAACTACTTGGATTTCTCATTGGATGCAGACTAGTAAAATATGTAAAGAATAGCCTGGCGATACCAATAGAAAAACAATTTGTATGGACTGACAGTCTTATTGTTTTGAGCTGGATGCGGTCAAACAAATTGCTACCTCCATTTGTTGCTAAACGGATTGACGAGATTAAACAACATAAAGAAATTCATCCATACTATGTCAATACTAACGAGAATCCTGCGGACCTGGCGACTAGACCTGACTTATGGCTAAAGAAGAAGGAGTTATGGTTCAATGGACCAGAATTCTTGTTACAAGATGAAATAAACTGGCCTGTGACTAGATCTTTGGACTACCACAGATCACTGCTTATCATGGGGGAGGGTCAGGATGCTCATCATCCTGATGAAAATGTTACTGGAGAGCAACATGAAGAAATGAATGTGGATGAGCATCATGACACAGGAGTCCATGATGATGTTGATGTAGACATGGAAAGAGTGAAAGAAGTGGACAGAAAATCAGAACCGATGGTAGAAATCAAAAGTTTACAACAGAAGTATTTTCCAGAAGAGATGAAAGGAAAAGAAACTCATCTTACAAGAAATTTGGGTTTGTTCCTAGACGTTGACAGTATATTGAGATGCAAAGGAAGAATGTCTAATACCTGTTGGACATATGACATGAAGCATCCCATACTGCTACCAAAAGACTGTCAATTTACGAATGCTCTGATCATGAAGACACACGAAAAGAATTACCACATTGGCACAGCACATACCCTTAGCCTTATTAGGCAACAATATTGGATACCACAAGGCCGAGCTCAAGTAAGGAAAATTATACTGAAGTGTCCGCAGTGCCAGAAACATACTAGCGGCCCTTACAAACTGCCCACTCCACCAGCACTGCCCGCAGAAAGAGTGAACTACAGCTCTCCATATACTTATACTGGTGTTGACTACCTTGGTCCAATATTTGTGAGCACAGGGACAGATAAAGGCAAACGCTGGATATGTTTGTTCACATGTTTGGCCGTACGAGCTGTCCATTTAGAAGTTGTGCAAGATCTAACAGCAGAAGAGTGTTTATTGGCACTAAGACGATTTATATCTTGCAGAGGAGTTCCAAAAGTTATTGTATCAGACAATGGTACACAATTTAAATTGACATCTGAAGTATTGTCAAACTCCTACTGCATAGAGAACAAGATCACATGGAGATTTATTCCCCAGTTAGCACCGTGGCATGGAGGGTTTTACGAGAGGCTGGTTGGACTTGTGAAAAACTGTCTTAAAAGAACGTTAGAAAAGCATATGCTCAAAGACACTCAATTAGTAACAATGGTCAAAGAAGTTGAAGCAGTTGTCAATACCAGACCGTTGACAAATGTAGGTTCGGAGCTAGAAACCATACTGAGACCATCAGATTTCTTAACTATAGGAAAATGTCTGGTTACAGAAATGTCTGAAAGCAATTTTAATCAAGATGTGACAACAACTAAAAGGAATCTGGTTGAAGGATGGAGAAAGGGTCAGATCATCCTAGAAGAGTTCAAAAAGATGTTTGTAAATCAATATCTATTGAGTTTACGAGAAAGATACAATCATTCACACAAACAACCTAGAATAACATCTTATCGAGTACCCTGCATTGGTGATATTGTTCAAATAAAAGGCGAGTCAAAGAACAGAAGTAATTGGAAAATTGGGAAGATTACAGAGGCTCTGACAACCAGTGCAGGGTGGCTAAAGTGAAAATAGATGATAGTATCTTTACTCGCTCTATTGCACACTTGTACCCTCTAGAAATTGAAGATGAGAAACCGGTGGCCAAAGAGAACGAGCCACTTTGTGCTGACATTCCTAGTGTTAGGAATGTTACAGAATTTGAACCACCAGTTGAGATTCAACTGCCTGAAAACATGCTATGTGAACATCCACCTGAAATTCTAAGTAATGAAATGCAGAATCCCAACACTGAGATTGTAGAATCTGAACAGCTCCCTGCTCAGAATGAAGAGAAGGGAGATCAGAACTTTCCAGAATCTGAAAGAGAAGAATCAGTAACTACTCCTGAGCCCGAGGCAACAGTACCACAGCCCGAGTATGATCGAGTCAGAAGAGGTGCTGCTGTAAGGGCGCGAGAAAGGATTGCCGAGTGGACGAGCCACTTGGTAGCACTCCTGTAACTTCGTTGTTTGGCGGGAGTGTCGCGGAGTTCCGCGATCGCAAACATTTATTTAGGTGAGAATTATTAACTTTACGCAACGAACATAACTTTGCAATTAAAACCCTCTTAGGAATTAGTAGAATCGTAATTTCATATTATGGCAACTAATGAAGTGATTAACATCAGAGAAATTGGAAATATATTTATTGCAAAAGATTACAATGCATTTTACAAAGTAACAGTCAAAACACACGGTTTTTCTCACAAGATATTTTTTCCGACATCTCATGTCATTCTCTATTCGAAATCATTTTTCTTGTTCTGTCATGTAACTACGCAGATGACATGCATAGAGATTACAAAGTAGAACAAACTCTCTTTGCTTCAACACTCCTCCTTAATCTCATGCATAGTTACACAGATACAAACTGCATACTTCATATCTCATCTCACTCATCATACACACAATCCCATAGCATTCACACACCACTCAAATTTGCCTCTCGGCAAAGATTTGGTTAGAGCATCAGCAACCATCCTTTCAGTTTCCCTGTACTCCAACCTTATAAGGCCTGACTCAACCGCATTGCGTACAAAATGGTATCTGACATCCACATGTTTTGTACGCTGGTGATGCACTGGATTGTTAGCAATAGCTATTGCTGACTGGCTGCCCGAAAAAACTGTTAAAGCCTTTTGCTTCTCTTGGCCAGTCATCTCCTCTATAAAACGCCTAAGGAATACAGCTTCCTTAGTTGCCTCTGATAACGAGACGTATTCTGCCTCAGCTGTGCTAAGAGCCACTGTGCGTTGCTTTGTGCTCTGCCACGACACAGCTCCTCCTTGAATAAGGAACACCGATCCCGAATACGACCGTCTATCGCTGTCTCCTGCGTAATCAGCATCAGCGTATGCTTCGATTTCTTGGCATTTCTCCTTTGAGTATCTCAAGCCAAAACTCTTTGTGCCTTTAAGGTATCGAAGGACCCTTTTAGCTGCTACCCAATGTTGCTCTTCGTAGCACTCATTGAATTGGCTCAGGTAATTTACCACATGAGCTATGTCCGGCCGGGTACACACCGCCAGGTACATAAGTGAACCTATCAGCGCTCGATAGGGTATCTTCTCATTTGGCTTCCTGACATCCGTAGGCTTCTCTAGCCTTTGGCCTATTACAGCCGGAGTAGCAACTGGTTTGCACTTTTTTTCACATAATTCTCTTGATGTAGCTTTATCCCTTTAGCATCTTGTACGATATGGATTCCCAGCATAAGTTCAGCTTTGCCAAGATCCTTCATCTCAAAACTGGATTTCAGGTCTCTCTTGACCTTGAGCATCTCCTGCTTGTCATTCCAAAAAATCAGAATATCGTCTACATACACCGCAATGATGATTAACTTGTCATTCTGTGATCGCGTGTAGACACATGGCTCATTTTCCGATCTTCTGAACTTTAATCTTATTAGCTCAGAATGAAGCTTCGCGTTCCACGCTCGTGGAGCCTGCTTCAGACCATACAGCGACTTTTGTAACAGACAGACGTGATCCTCTTTGCCTTTTACCTCGAAGCCCTCTGGTTGCTTCATATAAACGACTTCACTAAGATCACCGTTTAAAAATGCCGTTTTGACATCCATTTGGTCGATGTTTAATCCCATGTTGGCTGCTAGAGCCATCAAAACTCTCAGTGAGCTATGTCTCACAACTGGTGAAAACGTGTCAAAGTAGTCAACGCCTCTTCGTTGACTGAAACCTCTCGCAACTAGTCGTGCCTTATAGCGAGTCTTTCCCCCCGCCTCTTCTTTGATTCTGAATAACCATTTAGAATCAACGATGTTGCATGATCTTGGTGGTTTCACAAGCGTCCATGTTTTGTTATTCTTGAGGGCGTCTAGCTCCTCCTCAATTGCGACCTTCCACTTCTCTCCATCCTCTCTGGATAATGCATCTTGAATGGTTAAGGGATCTTGAGATGCATTGGCAGCTTGGTAAGTCACAAAGTCTGGAAGCTGTTTTGCTTTCCTTTCTCGTATTGGGTATCTCCTGGACGGTAACTCACTGTCATGAGCTGGCAGGCTGTCTTCTCTATCTGACTCCTCTCTCTCATCAGATGTTGCCCACACGTCATCGTCATTAACCTCGTTTGGAGAACCATATCTTCTTAATTTAGCTTCAGCATCCTCCTGATGTTGTTCATGCACGGCATTCCTCACCGGAACTCCATATTGATGCATTTCTGGAACTCTTTCCAGTTCTATGACTATCTCTGACGGAGGAACAGCTGTAATAACGGGTGCTTCATTTTTACTCCCATATGTTGCATTTTCAAAAAATACAACGTCTCTGCCCTTATGTATTTCCGTTGTGATTGGATCAAATAGGCGGTAGCCCTTTGTTTCGGTACAGTATCCAACAAGAACCAGTTCTTTGCTCTTTGGATCCCACTTCTTGCGCTTTTGGTCTGGAATGTGTAGAAACGCCTTGCACCCGAAGACTCTGAGGGGGCTGAGGTCCACCTTTTTTCCAGTCCATGCCTCTTCTGGCGTCATATTCTTCACAGCTATTGTGGGTGATCTATTCTTCAGATAAACTGCAGTGTTAACTGCTTCAGCCCACAGTTGCCTGCTCAACTTTGCTTCTCCTAGCATAGTTCTCGCTTTATCCATAATGGTTCTATTTGCTCGCTCAGCAACTCCATTCTGTTCGGGTGTGTATTCTACTGTCAGTTGATGACGGATTCCCCTATCTTTGCAGAACTCATTCTTTTGCGTATTGACAAACTCTTTGCCGTTGTCAGATCTGATGATTTTTAACTTTTTCCCAGTTTGGCGCTCCGTCAATTTTACAAATTCAGCAAACTTCTCGAACACCTCTCCTTTTGTTCGTAAAAAGTAAACAAAAGTTTTTCTGGTGAGGTCATCAATGAAAGTAAGAAAATATCGTAACCCTCCGTACGACTTCTCACTCATAGGTCCACACACATCTGTATGAACTAGCTCCAAGACCTCCTTAGCCCTGCTGACACTACTCTTTGTAAATGGCTGTTTTGCCTGTTTCCCCATTACACATGCTTCGCACTCTAGCTTAGAACTTGTGCCGGAAAAACTTACCCCTTTCGCCATTTTATCCTTTAGCAAAGTAAGGTTACGTACGCCTAGATGTCCCAAACGCCTGTGCCACAATATTATTTGATCGGACGAGGTTGAAGTTAAAGCCACTTCCTGTGAACAATATTGTATTTTATACACACCATTTTCTACAGTGCCTGTATGTGAAACATCACCAGTAACCTTACATCCATCAGCTTTCATAATCTTAAAGCCTGATTTGTCGAACACAACAACTAGTTCTTTACTTACAATCGTGCTCACACTCAATAGGTTTGCTTCTAACCCAGGTACATACAGTACATTGTTAATTTTAATACCCATCTCATCATTAACCACATTACCTACTGCCTCACCATAGACCCTTTCTCCATTTGCACAAGCTACTTCTACTTTTTTATCTAGTTTCTTAAAGTCCGTTAACCACTCTCTTCTATTCGTCATATGGTTGGATGCTCCAGAGTCAAGAATCCACTCTCCGGGTCCTTGTTTCCCTGATGTAGCCATCGCCAATGCCGTCAAGGCTTCCTTCTTCTGCTTAGGGTTCTTCGGACAGTCCTTTGCTTTATGAGGTCCATCGCAGATAAAGCATTTCATCGGACGAGGTATGTTCGTGCTTCTCTGCGGACGCTTGTCTCTCTGACATTTGCTTTTTGCATGAAGTGCATTCGTTGCGGCACTAGAACCTGCTTTATATGCATCCTCCATTTGAAACAGTTTCGTCTTGACGTAATCCGTGGTTAATTCTATGTTTGTGTTCTCTATTGCAAGCCTCATGGGTTGAAAAACCTCTGTCAATCCTTGTAGCATTAAGGCTGCGAGCAACTCATCGTCTACCTCTTTGCCAAGATCACGAAGCTGCTGAGCTACTGACATCATGGCTGTTACGTAGTCTCTCACTGTAGTATATTGTTCCAGTTTCTGGCTCACCAGTTTTGACAGGAGTCTGCACCTATTATTTAGGCCCTTATCCTCGAAAGCAGCCTTTAGGGCATCCCATGCCTCCTTTGCAGACTTTGCCTGCCGAACATGTACTAAACAGTGTGGCATCACCATTAAGCAGATTTTTGCTCTGGCCTTTTGATCTCTCCTCCGACCTGATGCATCACTTACTGGTGGTGTTGTCATGGTATACTCCCACAGATCTTCGTGGATTAGGTACAACTCCATAATAAACTTCCATGTGTTGTAGTCGGCGCTACCATCCAGCTTGGTTATTGCTGGTAGGCCCGCGCTCATACCTCCTTGAGAAGTTTGTGGTCTCTCAATCCCACTGACTGTACTTACAACAGTATTTCCATCTCCAGTATCCGCCATGGTTATTTAGCGTTGCTGGCTGCCCATAACCTAATGAAGTGATTAACATCAGAGAAATTGGAAATATATTTATTGCAAAAGATTACAATGCATTTTACAAAGTAACAGTCAAAACACACGGTTTTTCTCACAAGATATTTTTTCCGACATCTCATGTCATTCTCTATTCGAAATCATTTTTCTTGTTCTGTCATGTAACTACGCAGATGACATGCATAGAGATTACAAAGTAGAACAAACTCTCTTTGCTTTATTATTATTAACTTTACGCAACGAACATAACTTTGCAATTAAAACCCTCTTAGGAATTAGTAGAATCGTAATTTCATATTATGGCAACACTGAAGGTGAGTGTCATTGTAAGGTAGGCGCGAAATTAGTTTGCACTTTGGCGGGACGTCGAGAAGGATCGGCACGCCCTGAGTAGCGGAGTTGAGGAGAACTCCAGCGAGGAGTCTGGTCTCACCGGTTGCTGAAACTAGGTGAGTTTTGTTCCATGTATTTGCCCACTATGTGAGACGATAGTTCTATTGTATTGTTGAATAGTTAAATGACCGTATTCAGGTTGGTGTAAGGACGAGGATGGAGGGGACGGTGGACGCATCCTCCCGGGGCCAGGTTGGGCTCCGGTCGCGATACGATCGACTCACATAGTGGAACTCTTTAACTGTTTGTACCGTTCGGTATTGATTTGAAATTCGTAACCTGATAACGTCGTTGACATAATTCTCAATGTGCATCTTAAATTACCCTAATCAGCAGATACTCTTAGAATAGTGGTTTTTCCCATTAATTATAGAACCTAGGCACAGAAACGCCGCCACAGGCTTCGAATGAATGGAGACATTTGTATCAAGCTTTGTAAATGAACTTCACACCTACGTAGACATAGAACGTAACCTCGTTATAACGGTTGTTAACTCGTTATTCAGTCTTTCCATTCAAATCATTCGTTCACCAATAACATTAAAGCAAAATGGCAACACCAAAATTAAAAAAAAGTCAAATGACGTACGTTCTTGCAAGCGCCTACCCACACGGCTGGTTTTTGATAAGGAAATAATTAGATTGTTTTCGATTCTGAGCACGTTTTGTTACTATATTGAACATCTAAGATTGTGCGGCTAGTGAATACCGCTGTATAAGCGCATCCGACATTCGTCCTCGCCAAGTAATTCGATGATGCGTTGGATTGTTGACTGTTTGCGTACGGGCGTGATCTGACAGTGCATCCGGAATTGTTACATGTTTTGTAATTAATTCGAGCGCCCACTCGTTTCTTCGGGCCTCCGTGCTATAATTTCGAGTGTACGTGATGTTACGAGATTCTAGATAGTGAAGGAAGGTAGATAAGTGTTAAAATGTCCCTTCAGAAAAGTGTTAAAAGTGCGAGCGGGGACAGAAGTGAGCAGGCGGACAACACATCCATATGTTCCTCTGTGACGACTCAGCCCGACAGGCATGGGTTCTTTGGAGGTGCTCAGTATAGTCCAGAACCGTAAGTTAAAGTTTTGAATACATAAACTGTAGTAGAACTTGTTTCTATGTTCAAAAATGCTTCTAAGGTCCTGGAGTGGATGCCACTGAATAATTGATTGGATCAGGGAATTTATTTGGCGATAGTTTCTCAGATCTGTGATTATGATAGTGTTTCTCATTGAGAGGAAATCAAAATTAATGATGGTGCTTGCAACAGTGTCATGCATGTATTTTAATACTTTTAATATTTTCTTTGTGTTTTGCATGCATATGCTCACGATTATATTCCCCGAGGGGGTAGTCAGAGGTATTCTGAAACCTCAGGTCATCCATGTTTCAATAGTAGTACTGAAACTCTGTCCAGTGTGACGGGGAGTGAGCCCATCGTCACTTGTAATGGACAGTGGACAGTTTACAATACATGCCTCAAAATTGAAGCATGCAGGTTTCCTCACAGTTTTCTTGGTGTGTTCTATTCTAATATTCATCATCATCACAGTCAGATTTCAGATTTCACATGCACTTATCATATGCAGCACAATTTCTTCTAATAAAATTAAAACAGTACAGACCTAGCATGCCAACACCGAGAAATCAACAAAATTCGAGATGTCTTTGTTATTTTTCATAATATGTCTAAGCGATCGTGCACAAAGGTTTTCTCATTTTATCACTTTGTTGTGCATGTTATGCTAGCTCTACAGGGGTCAATCCATCACCTCATATGGTCGCTACTAAGCCACCACAACTTTGTATTTGTACTAATAAAAATGAAATGATAACTGAATCACAAAAATGAGTGCTCATATTTCTTGTCAGTCATTCTAATCATCAGATGACTAATCTAAGTGGTATTGAATTACTAAAAGGCAATCTGGTTAACACTCGAGCCATCTGTTAATGTATTTTGAATTTGGTTGACTAGAAAAATTATAAACCAAGTAGATAAATAACTCTAAAAGTACATTGCTACAACTCCTCATAATTTGTGATGCTTTATGATTGCCATGTCATTCAGGCTTAGAATGAACCACCCTATTTCTTATATGAGTGTTATTTGAGGCAAATAAGGGATAAGGCCAAATAGAAGACTGAAAAATTCAGTATAAAACGGGACCTAGCCCTGCGATCTGTTACTCTGACTGTACCAATACTCTGACAATACCTTCTGAACCAAACCCTAACCCACAAAAACACTGCAATAAAAGACCTTATGATTGTATATCACAGGGGTGGCCTACATTAAAATTTTTAATATACCTGGCAGTCTATCTTCAATCGCAACAGGTTTAAAAATGAATGTATACGAATAGCATGCTTCTGATAGATATACTGTAATTTTTTTCGACTTTAATTAAGTTATTAATCTGTTTGCGAGACTACCATAAAAGTCGACCGCGGTCGACATCTTGGCCACCACTGGATGGAAATGATTATATCTAGTTGTTATAGGTAACTGACTTTTCACCCACAAAAACATTGCAAAAAGAGACCTTATGATTGTATATCACAGGGGTACCTTATCATAAGGTCTCTTATTGCAGTGTTTTTGTGGGTGAAAAGTGAGTTACCTATAACAACTAGATATAATCATTTCCATCCTGTAACCTTCAACATGATAAGACTCAGTGAGCATTGCTATAATTGGTACCTAAAAAGGTGTAGATTGACCACTCAAAGAGGAGAATCATCGAGTTTATGCATGTACCTATGTTTGTATGTTAAGCTAATACAATTTAAGTGTTAACAACCAGATTGCAATCGCATCTTGCCTCACAATGTGACATGACACACTTTGTGTAGACAATCACATACAAGAGTGTTTTGAAATAATTAAAACGCTACTACTGTTCTTAATTTTCAAGGTGGTTTTTATCAGATTGATCAGACCATAAATCTGAACAACTTTCTCTATGAGACCAATATCTAAATCGCGAAAATAGAACACAATGTTGTTCAGTATGATGGTCTGATCATCCCTTAGACTAATTATATCCGGACCGGCCTTGCGGTAGCATTTCCCCTCTGCCACGGTATTAGATCAATTAATCTAGCGCATTTACACCCAATTTTATACCTTATCATTAAACGAGACAGCCTATAATAGCGAAACAATAATTTTGAACTTAGAACGTTTGGGGTTTACACGAGACTACTTTTCATGATTTTGAACATTCAAAATTAGAATCTTTTTTTTTTTTTTTTATGTGTGATAGGTAAGCATTTGACCCCAATCTCACCTGATGTTGAGTGATGATGAGGCCGAAGATGTAGCATGCTTACCTAGAAAGATGCCTATTCACTCTCGCCTTGAAGAGGCCCAGGTTGTATTGCTCAGGGAACAGGTCCGCAGGCAGGGCATTCCACTCCTTAGCCGTGCGTGCCATCTAAAGTCAGGGAATAAAATCCAAAGTTGCGGATAACATGTTACCTCGCCCCTCGCAAAAAGTGGCAGAAAGTTTGTTAGTAGAATGACACATGGTTACGCGTCCCGATATAATTAGTCTAAGGATCATCCCCATAAAAACTATGTATAAAGAAAGAGTATATTTTGAAGACTAATGGTTTTTAGATTAAAATCCTAACTTTTCCTCCTAATATCCTAATCATACCTTTTACCTAATCACCTAATTATCCTACCTAATTACATAAAAGATGTGTGTAATGCCCTAGAATAGATCTAGACCAACCAATTTCTATCCGTAAGAGTTGATATAAGGAGACTAAGGGATAAAAAAGATTGGCTTAAGGCTGGATACAACTTGGAATTCGATGAAACATCAAATATGCCTAAAGTGAGCCAAAAGAAAACAAAAAAATTATTTTATAATATGTATATTCAGCTTTTGGGAGACCTTTGCCCAACAATGGGACGAAATAGGTTAAAAAAAAAAATGTATATTCAGATGTCATTAAAAACATGAAAACTGTCTAAAATGGTGGAACCACACATTTGCAAACCTCTTTATAAAATAACCACAACTAAAAAAACAAAATTATATTCTAACTGTATCAACAAAATTTACAACACTTTCAACTTTATCTTGTAAGCAATGAAGTTCATAACTACATGTTTCTTCACAGTCTCACACTTATAAATTCTAATCATAATAATCTACTGTCAGAAAAAAAAGGAAGTAATATTACTGAGTAGTTTGCTATGCTAACCACAGTGACACAAATCAAGCAATTTCAGTACTTATGACATTGTTACAGGGGGATTTTTCAGTTGATTTCTATGAACTGGTCATGTCTGTCTGTTTGTCCATATTTGTCATCACCATCAACCCGTATTTACCAACTGCAGGGCACAAGGGTCTTTTTTTATTTTTTATTCCTGATCCTAGGATCTGATTGAGGTCAAGAGCAACTGCAGATAAAGTCCTCCCCATTTTGTCATCCTTCTCGCTCCTAATCGCGTCCAGGCCTTACCAATACTTCTCCAGATGTTGTCAACCCACGTGGCTTCTGGATAACCCACTCCTCTTTTGCTTAAACTAAGTATGCATATAGTATCCAAACATTATGAAACTATGCTCAGCATTCCGAAAAAGATAAAGCTTTTGGATTTAGCTATACATACTCACACCTATGTCTTTGTAGGCAGGAGACTATTGTTCACCACCTGCTACAACATGGCGTTCTTCTTCAGCTTATGCAGGTCTCCTCGCGATGTTTCCCTACACCATTTGGGGGCAATTGCAATTAATAAATAAATAATAAAGCTCTATTTATTCCGTAATTTCAAAGTACATTTCAAATGAGTTTTACTTTTTTAATAGTTTACTTATGTTATGCTTATGTTAGAATCTTTAGTTTAGACCGAGATCCGACCGTAAAATTATGCACCTATATCTTAGGCGAACGAAATGTGATTCTAGTGTATATTCACACAGGGGTTAATTCAACGCTACCAGGTTGCCTATAAAAATCTTGCCGCAAGTACCTTTTCCATTATGATTTTTGGTATAACTTTTTCCACCTGTCTGTTAGGTAAGTAAATGAGGTGCTGTCGAAAGGAGACTGATCTAAAGTACTGGAAAAACTACGGTCGCCACCTCTCAATCTGCCGCAACTGTCGCTAACAGCAGGTTCAAAGAAGTCATTTTTGAACCTGGCAACCCTATAGTTGCGGCAGATTGAGAGGTGGCAACCCTAGTTTTTCCAGTACTTTAGATCAGTCTCCTTCCAATAGCACCTCATTTACTTCCCTAACAGACAGGTGGAAAAAGTTATAGCAAAAATCATAATGGAAAAGGTACTTGCGGCAAGATTTTTATAGGCAACCTGGTGGCGTTGAATTAACCCCTGTGTGAATATACACTAGAATCACATTTCGATCGCCTAAGAAATAGGTGCATAATTTTACGGTCGGATCTCGGACTATATGTATTTACGTTTCTGTTATTTATATTACGGATCCCTTTCTTTGGGTAAAAGCCACCTCCATCTCATTCCATGTTACTCTATTTTGTGCCTTCTTTTCCCAGTCGTCCTCTGCCACCTCTATGATGTCATCAGACCATCTTAGCTCTTCCTACTCTACGCCTTCCTACCGTAACTTGGCACTGAGTAACCCGGAGTGTCCACCTCTTGTCCTTTAGTTATGTCCAGCCCACCTCCACTTTAAACTGAATGCGTTACAATTGCAATTGCTACCAATACAAAGTTTCAAACTTATTGATAAATGGGATATCATCTATGAGGATTTGAACCCTGTCCCTCATGATTGTGTTTGACGACCCGGTTGGTGTAATGGTTACCACGCCGGACTGCCAAACCAGGGTCCTGGGTTCGAATCCCGGTTCGGTCATGGATGTTATATGTTTGTGCCGTTGTTGTATGATTCCCATAACAAAAAGCCTAAGGCTTACTTTGGGATCATTACAATGTATGTGCCTGTGAGCGTTATTTATTTATTTATTATTATTATTGTGTGTCCATATTTTCATGCAATTCGCCGGTCTTCGCTTTTTCGTGCTTGTGTCGCTAGCGTAAACGCTCGAAAGTATTCATCATCATCATTGTCAGCCTATTACATCCCACTGCTGGGCACAAGGCCTACTCTCAAGAATGTATGTATGAATGTATAGGCGTTAGTCCACTACGCGTGCCCAATGTGCATTGGTAGACTTCACATATGCATCAGAATTTCTTCAGGTTTCCTTACGATGTTTTCCTTCACCGTTTGAAAGAAGTAGAAAGTATTTACGCAGTTTGAAATTCAAGTAGATTTTTATCAATGCGTTTATTTATGAACTAGAAAGGAACGTAGGTTAGTTATTATAGTGAAGCCTGGCTGCTAATTAAACAATAATTAATGAGGAAATTAGAAATTGTTTACTGCATTGTTGCTTCTGTGGGATTTTATATGTATATATAGGAGTGGTTGTGACAAAGAGTGGGTCATTTGATAACCAAATGTTTATGAATGGCAAGTAAATTATAGGTACAAACATATACTCACGACCTTATTGATGTCGGAGTGGACAGAAACCTACTTATAAGCATGGTTCACTTTTAGCATTTTAAAAACGAATTAATCCGATCATGGTTCCTAATTAGTCTAAACAAGTTTGGAATTTTGCATTTATGCTCCTGATTCAACTGTCTGTATCATAATACGACGACCAACTTTGATGTAGGTACTGGATCCATCCATTCATAACTTACGTCAAAGCTGGTCGTCTAATTAAATTATGAATTTTAATTTAGTTAAGTTCGAAGTTTTAGCAAAGTCTGGCCCTGTGTGTGTGTGATATATCGCCACTGTTTCGGTCCACACTTGATTGTAATGGAGTTGACATTGGAACGAAAATGGTCACGCAATTGCGAAGTTCGAATGTGCGGGTTGAGGCCCTGTTTCCAACCTACGTTTCTATTCTAATCTTTAAATTGTGGCCCCCATCTTACTATTGATTATTTAGCCAATATCCATTTTAAATAGCAAAAGTTCTTGACATTGTACAGTAGGTACTTAATCAATATTTTGTGACATCTTACAGTAGGTACACGATGATTTTTTAAATTGTATTTTTTTTATACCAAAATACCAACAAAAAATTGTTTAGTATGTTTCCGAACATGCTTAGAATCGTCTAAAATATCGCACAGACCTCTAAATTCAGTCCTTCTATAGAAAAAGTATGCCAAAATGTTCCCAAAAAACCCCAAATGCGAGGCTATTTTGGACAGCTCTTAAAAATATTCTGTACGGTTTATTTTAACTTCTAGATGAAAAGTTATCAGTGCAAACGATGTATCCAAACCAATAACATATTTAAAAAAATATTATGTTGTTGTAATATCATCAACGAATTGTCAGGACACATTTTTCCTGAAAAATTTACCCAATTAGCCCCGTTTTACGGTAATCAATATTTTGTGACGACTTAAGCCAGTAGAGCTTCATTGCAAGGCGGGGAGAGCAGGCAACCGACACACATTCTCCCAATAGCAGACTTGCAATGAGACTACCCAATGTTCAATCTAAAACTCACGTAAACAAGCTGAGTAACTAACACTTTCACCAGTTTTGTTCATGAAAAAACAATGTAAATCAAAATTTAGAATTAAAAAAATAGCTTGTTTATGAAAGCTAGTGCATGCTAATGTTTTCAGTTTTCAAAGAATAATCAACTTTTAAACATCTTGCTTTAGGAGTGAATTTACAATAAAATGTGAAATGTGGAGCACTCTAGTCATCATTCTAAACATCATTCATATCTGTATCAAATGCACAATGGATGATGGACTTGTCCGTTAGCAAATAAGATATTTTCTTCATGACTGGCACATTCTATTGTGGCTTTCCACAAAATCGAATGAATGGTCGCATTTTATGTGGTAAATTTTAGAGAATCAGAGATAAAAAGCCCAGACAAGTTTACATTGGTATTTACTTGTTGTGTAACTTATTCTTTTGCCTGTTCTGTTCTCATTTTAAATTGTGGCTCCATCTTTTTTGGGAGATTATATGTAACCACTGCCTCAGCGGCTGCTGCCGTGACCAGGAGTGGGATTTTTGAAACTCATTCGGTGAGCTCAGCAAGACGACTCAGCAACGGTCTGACGAAACCGTTGATCAAATTTAGACTTTATTCAACTGTGATAGGGTTTAAAATTGATTTTAATTTTATGGTTAGTACTGCCAAGCAAAAAAGTGAAATGACATGAAATTTTTATAACTGTGACAATACTCATACTCTCTTATGTATGTATTGAGTGACTCAATTTGAGTCCAGGAGTGCGATTTTTGAATATCATTCGCCGAGTTTAGCAGTTGAAAATGTCAAAATTACTATGGAGATACGCATCTTTCTACTGCTGATTTGACTTTCAAAAATCGCACTCCTGAAGTATGATATTTGAAAGTCAAATGAGCAGTCAATCAGCAGCAATCAGTTGCACACATTCAGCCAGGGCATGTGATTTTTGAATCTCATACGTTGAAGTCAGCAGTTGAAAATGCATGGAGATACGCATCTTTCTACTGCTCATTTGAATTTCAAAAATCAATCAAATCAATCTTTTATGAAAGTTAAATCAGCAGTAAAAAGATGCATATCTCCACAGTAATTTTGACATTTTCAACTGCTGAACTCACCGAATGAGATTCAAAAATCGCACTCCTGGGCACGCGTTTTGCAGTACACTAGCCCCATTCTTTTTCGAATTCCAGAATTGTCTACATGTCCGTTACCGAAACAGTAGGTACTAAAATAATAAAGATGACTCAGGGTACATCTCTCATATTCAGCTCCGATCATTACTTTTAATAATTTTATTACTTAATAGAATATATATTATCTATATATATATCTCTATAGTAATATTAATAACATTATATTAAAGTACAAAATTATAAAGCGGAGGTTATATTCATATTCTTTATTACCTATCTTTTAGTACATAAGTACACAGATAATGGTAGCATATTTTTTTGATCGTGTATTTTCTGATATTTACGAAGTTTAGTCATAATTCAACAGACCTTTAAAATTGTTTGATCAGCTGACATTTGTTCTTATATTGCTATAAGATACCATGAGTCATAATAATGACAATAACATTCAAATTATTTCCTCAAATAATGACTTAATTTGAACAAATATTTCAATATTATACTTGGTTGTGTTACTGCCCACTTTTGGTACCACTGCAGTTAAAGTGTAAAATAGAACGGATTTGCTATTTAAATGTATTCAATGAATAAATTAATTAGCTAGTCCATAACTCTGTATGTGTACACAATAATTATAATTAGTGTGATTTCACTTTACACTATTATAATAGTTAATGGAACTGAGTGCTTTTTCATGATGCAAATTGTGTTGATAGACAGGCATCTGGCCTAATCAAGCAGAAGCCGGGACGAGAGAGCAGTAGACCGGGATTTCTTTTGTATTCTTCGTTTCTGTATGAGGCATATAATAATTAATAAAAAATTCCAAATTCAACACTTTTAGCACAGCTAAACACAGCATGAATGTGGATGTGCATGCTGTGAATGTGGTGTTGCCCCTCAGACTATTATTATTATTGTATGTCTTACGTTCCGTAATCACGGGCAATTAAGTCCCGGACCTTTGGAAGGCGTGCATGGGGCCGAAGCCAACATGTAGAGGCCCGTTCAAAAGACAAGTTAATCTAAATGTAAGGGATACACAAATGGCGGATACCATCTCCGAGCGTACAACATGATACCCACGGGGATGGTCCCCGCCATTTGTGTAAAGACTATTGGAGTACGGCGCTATGGCCGCGATGGAAAAATAAGGTCTTGGGCTATGGAGGTGAAAGTTGGATGGATGGATACTGGGCTATAGGAGGAGACTAACGGACGCCTGCCATGACAACTAGTCTCATAATTGTAAATAGGGCAGGCAGTGACTCGCCGACTCGTCGAGTGGGCCCCATAAAACGGCCGCACGCACAAAGTGCGACAATGGGGCAACATCTCATTGAGCGGCTGAAGGTTGTCGAGAGGTGCGGCTCCGGTTTCACCATCGCGGGGTTTACCCCCGTGAGCGGGTTTCCCCGTTATTACGCCATTACGTGCAATACACTTCCAACCTGGAGCATAGGTTCTGCTCTTGCGATTCCACTCTGGACGGCCAATTAAGGCAAGCCAGAGGTAGGGGGGTGTGTTACTGTGTGTGTGGGTGTGGGGGTGTGTGTGTGTGGGTGTGTGTGTGTGTGAGCGCATGTCTGTATGGTCCCCCTGGATAGGGGTACGCGGTGTCGCCACTCACCGTCAGCTCGCCACAAGCTGCCCCCGCGGGGTTATTATTATTATTATTGGTGGTTGGGCTATTGCAAGCAAGGGTCGTTGTGTAACACTGCGACCATCGCTGGTCTTTTGTGTTCGCCCCAAGCTCACCCATATTTTACGCATACCTCCGAACTTACGGTATTTTCTTTTCATTCTCGGGAATGCAGGTTTCCTCACGATGTTTTCCTTCACCGCCGAGCTAGTAAATGATAAATACAACCGTACATAATTTCCGAAGAACTTAGTGGTACGGGCCTGGAATCGAACCGCGTCCTCATGATTGAGGCGCTAGCTCTCTTCCGTATGGGCTATCATCCCTCAGACTATGGCCCACCTCATATCTTGCCCTTCCTGCCCGCAAACTTGCACGCGAATGGAGCTTATGGACGCTGCCGGTAGTGCTATCCGTGTGGCAAAATACTGGGCTGGAAAAATATAAAACGGCATGCCATCGACTCGATAGAACACAGCAGCTAAAGCACACTGCAGCAGCACTTTGAATATGTGCATTTTTACCTTTGTATGTGACATACTCAGAATTAAAACGACACGACACGACAATAATTCCTTTCGCAGTTGTTATAACTGTTTTTATCAATATGTCATATTGAAGGATGGAGAGAGAGACGCATCAAGTGGTGATTGGTGGCAAGCTTTCGCCTACAAAGAAAATTTACAAAAAGTCCTTATCACTTAGTCATCTCGGACGCCCAACGCGACGACATGGATTGGTTTATTCTAAAGATGTAAAGAAAAACGTTAAGGCAATAAACTAAATAAATTATAGTGATTCAAATAAGTGAAGAGTCATCTAGGGGGAGAGAGTGTGGGAGTTCCCAAGACTAATACAATTCACATTAACTCGCACATGGCTTTGTTTTTATTCATTTCGATTGTGTCTAATGTTTGTAAACTTAGCTGGAATGAAAACGAGTTATTAACGGGCATTGACCTACCATTTTGTAAATCTTTTACCACCAAAGACAGACTTTTTGTCCGCTGGGTATTGACCAGTTGGTCAAAAATTCCTTAAATTCTATTGGCATGACCATTGGGTCATGCCAATAGAATTTAAGGAATTTTTGACCCCCGCGTATTATCTCCTTCGATCAAATTGAAACGAATGGATGGAAAGAAGAAAAATAAGTTACAACAATTGCTAGCCAATATTGCCTTGAGTGACTTTGACGAATCGTCAGGTATACTTCAAATACGTACCGAGATGACAGACCAAGTATAGACTTGACTAGGTACGTGGTACGTGACTTTGTGGTAATCTGGAAGCTGCCAAATCCATGGTGGTGACCAAGTGCCCTACTTTGTGTGCTTCAACTAAATGCACTTTGGCCCAGAGTTCCATACTCTCTATTTTCACGCACAGTGTGTCCGCGGACAAAATGTCCGTCGTCTGCTCAGCGCCTTAGTCTTAGAATCCTTTACGAATTTGATCAAAAATTGCTTTTGCCCGCGACTTCGTCCGTACCGGCTCCTTTCATCGTAGCGAGATAAGATATGCCTACAAGGTGTTTTAAATGCGTTGCATACTTTATGGTGCTTACTTTTAAGAGGTATCTTCAGACCGCCGAACTGAACAACTTTCATTATGAGACTAACATTGAAATAGCGAAAAAAATTCAGCTATTCCATACATTTGGGCAAAGTGGCGATTTTTTCGTCATGTCTATGCGGTGTTAGCTCCATAATAAAAGTTGTTCAGTTTGATGGAAAGAAGTACTCAAAATTTATTAAACAATCCTTTATTCTATGTAAACTTATCAACAAGTAATTAGTTTGATAAAATCTGATAAAAAATTGGGTCATTCAACTTTTATCTCTATTTATAAATGAAAATAAGGTGCACCGACATGATAAGTGACTCATCAACGTCCAGCCTAATGAATTAGACCTAGAAACATGAAATTAGGACAGGACTTATGTGACGTAAACACCCACTTATGAATTTGGGCGAAGTTTCTTCTGGAAGACTGATGATTATAAGGGAGAGGTAGTTTTCATCTGCCGGCCGTTAAAGAAACTGTCTGAAAAACTGAGCGGTAATCGATTATCGTGGTATGGACGTAATAATTATGCGTTGCGGTGAATTATGAGTCTCGTATTACAAGACGAGTATGAATAAAAATGATGTAGATGGCTGCATGATGAGAAGCAAAGAAAATATGGATGGATTGTGTGAAAGATGAGACGTGTAAAGTCCGCAACATATATACATACGGAATTCCGCTGAATGACGGCTAAGAGTTAAGAGAGATGAATAGAGCTTAGGAAGCCTCCGTGGGCTAACTCTCGACACGGAGGTCGTGGGTTCGATTCCCACGGGGGGACACCTAGTGATATGTCACTTTGTGCGTTTTTCCCCTGTTGGTTAGGACATTGCAGGCTGAATCACCTGATTGTCTGAAAAGAATCTGGACCGATGACAGAATTCACTCCCAGTACGATATTAATAGTGCATGGCGGTCAGATTGGGGCCTTTTTGACCATCTGCATGCAAACCTCGTGCGAGACCCAACTGCCGAACTGGCTGGGTTTGATAAGGACCGGAAGACCTGGGCTAAACTAAACCGGTTCAGAACTAACCACGGAAGGACCAACCATCACCTCTACAAGTGGGGCCTGAGGGAGTCACCAATGTGCGACTGCGGGGCACCTGACCAAACCCTCACCCACGTGGTAAATGAGTGTCATCTGCGCCGTTTCCCCGGTGGAATTGAGGAACTCCATAGGCTAACCCCGGCAGCGGAAGACTGGCTGAAGAATCTTGATCTCGAAATTTAGACTTCCCCGGATCCAAGCAGGAAGACAAAAATGCCATACGACATGATGATGTCTGAAAAGAAAAATGATTCCGTGCTTCGGATGGCACGTTAAGCCGTTGGTCCCGGCTACTATCTCTGGTGGTAGTAGTCGTTACATAAAAACCATGTCAGAGGCCGTAAGGCGGTCTGAAAAAACTCTAACACCAGGGCTCTGCCCACACGATAAGAAGAAGAAGAATAAGAATAGAGGAAGACGACATATCGCGCCGACCCCAAGTATTGGGACAAGGGCAAGACAATTGGATTGGAGTGTTGTTAGTCGAAATTGAACTGTGTCGAATTTCTGCCCTGTCAAAGTACAATAAAGTAATGTAAAAGTTTAGCCTATCGAAGTAGTCTCATTTCTAATTTTAATGCGAGCAAGGCTTCAAATGCCGGCACCCACTACCATAAAATGAGGACCGCTAGTCCGCTCTACACAACACAGTCTAGTAATTGTTTAAGCAACCTTCGAGGCAGAGGTCGGTAAACTGCTAATTACAAGCACATAACTAAACTGCACCTAGCTAACCGTGACCAAGTATTTAAATCAGACATGTGTTACAGAAGATCGTTGATGTTTAGAATGGCTTGTAACTATTTGTGATTGAAGTAAAATAGTTAATCCTATACTATACACACACAGGGCAGAGATTGGATCAAATCCAAAGTCATACATTCATGCGTATAGATAACATGGAAGGTGACAAATATCACAATGTTTTACGAAAACCGAATGCCAAATTTGTTTACGTATAATATTTTCGATGAATTTCCAGTGATATTCGACATGCTATCAGTGTCGAAAATCACTGGACATTCATCGAAATTAATGGTCAGGAATGTGAGGGTTATTATTTCACAATCGTCAGTTTTGCAATTCTTTGGGCGATGTAGGCTACTCTGGTTCTTCTGCGAATGTCTTCAACTCTTCATTTAATTTCTGATTAGAAACTCCGAGCATAAGTATTATTTCACATTAGGTATCTTTAACCACGGATTTAAGTTGGAAATAAGGTCCTCTATTTTTACGCAACTGCGGTAAAATGTTATTAATCTGTATTCAAATTAAGGCCAGTGAAATTTTAAAACTGTTACAAATTTTCTAAGCTACAGACCTCAAACAGACAGACCATTTTGTACTTTCACTGTTTGCTTTTATAATTTACGTATCCATTGTTAATTTACGCTTACAGTATTTAGTTAGACACTAGAACAGTATACGAGTATCTTGCCAATTATCGACTGGACAATAGTTTGATGTTTTTGTGGTATACTGGAGTGCTTTTGTTTTTTTTTTCCATATGAAACTCATCACTGTCTAAAATTGCTTTTGAAATAGGTTTTCTTTAACTTGCCATCAATATGGAACACTGGTCTCCATTGTCATATCCTTTCGCTACAATAAACTTTTTAAGGATTTGCATATTATTATAGTCAAGACAATATTCCCCGAGGTGGTAGTCATGGACGAAACGTCTGTGAAAAACCAATCTATTCAAATAATATTTATAGCTATAGCTGTAATTTCTCCAAAAAGGAAATAAACTGACGAACCCCTCGAGGAATATAGCCGTGAGAATGATGCTACGCTATGCTTAAAAATATGTATCTATATTTCAGAAAGCGGACTGTATCTCCGAGCACGATACTGAAGAGGGAACAGAAGTGGTTGCGGATGCTGGACAACTGGGAGGCCTTCATGAGTAAGAACTACAAGAAGGTGCGCGAGAGGTGCCGGAAAGGTGAGTCGAATGTACAATCGACCTATTTGAATCATGATCCGTCGTAGAACCTTGTCACGGTCAGGTGTAGTAACGTCATTAAGCTTCGCTCAGACGTGACAGCAAATAATTCGCTGTGAAAAGGTTCTACGATGGGTAGATTCAAATCGCTCGATGATACCTTGACGTAGGAATCAATGCGAGAACATCCTGGGGAATACCTAGGCGTTACGCACGCCTAGGTGCTTGAATACTTGACCAATCTGGTGACATACCCGAAACTGGCGAGCATGCATGAACCGATTGATGCTGAAGAGGCATTGAGGTACCTACTAGTGGCGACACCCAGACATTTTTTTTTGTAACAATCGTATAGGCCAATTGGTTCAAACTTACTTAGCTGGTGCCGGGCGCTCGCTGCACCGCGACGTTCTCAGCACGCGCCCCGCACTGCTGATCGTGGTGCACAGATTTTGTTCGAGTTGTATATTCTATACATAATTATTCAATTGTAGTGATGATAGCTACGGTGGTAGCAACAGGGTAGCAATGTTCCTGACCACCCCGAAAGAGATTATGATCTTGAATTTTTATTAAGTGTGTTTTCAATGATAAATAGCGGATGATACGCTACATATTTTTCATAAAAATAAATGATGCAAGGTGATAAAGAATATGCATTAAAAATTCTTAAAAGCCTATTACATAAAAGCAACCGATCGCGTGCAATTTGGAATATACCGACCGGTTAGTTTGATATAAACTTGAAACATAATACGCTGACGTAGCAATGTACTTTTAAACTGCATGCTTTCGGTTGCATAATGTAATAGGCCTATTAGTCTTACTCAAGTTTTAAATGAACTGTGACAGAGTTAACTAGGTAGTTCTTTTAGCGATTTCATACGAGACTTCGTAAAACCTGAAATGTCATGGTGAGTCATGTATGGGCTTTCACAAATTCCGACAGAAAACGAACTTTTAAAATGACTCATGCTATTTATAGGTCTTTAAGAGTGATTCCTGCATTTTATGTGTTTTTATTTCCTATCATCATCATGATTTTCTTTGTACAGTCAAGAGCATGTCAAGCTTGACACTTTGTACCGTTGTTATTTAGTGCGCCATAAGCGTTACAATCGAACTGCAAGTGTAAAGCTTGATGTGCTCTTGACTGTACCACAGATTATTTAATAGCTTGTACCCCTACACCCCTTTTTGGAGACGGTGCTATATGGTATCTCTTTCTATTCGATTTTCCCCTGTTAGTTTTTTTGCCTTTGCCCTACAGTGGGACATAGATCGATATGTTGTTGATCAAGCTGTCAAGGTGGTCATGATCACCTCCTTCCAAACCATTGTACCATCTCTGGTTTTATACGATTCTCCCATCCGTGACATGAGTATGACACTCCACTCTCTCTGATCTATATAGGTTTTTTGGTAGGATTCTTAACAATCCCCGAGGGTTGGACCAGCAACTGCTGATGATAAGTGAACTTGAAATAATGTATCACATATCCATACAAAGATTGACTACCAATACCGTGTAAAAACAGCGAAAAATATCGACCGTAATTAGTATTCGTCCGACGTTTCACAAGGTCTCTATATGGTAAACAATGCAGCTTTTACACTTAAATGCATTACAATTATATCCTTGTGGAAAGCGGCACAGAAATGGAGGATGGCGGCGCATAGTCTTAGTAAATAAAGTATGTTGTCTTCCTTATGAGGAGATTTGCCATGACCGCCACGATTGGCAGGTGGATTGACTGCATTTATATTGAGGTAATTCCATAATAAGAATAAGTTATACTGCCTTCACAAACCAATAAGCTACAAGACCTCGCATAGCCGGGTATCCGCGATCGCCGAGCGTAAGGTGTAAAACTGCGTATGCACCGCTTACAATCGATCTCTAATTGGTTTGTCCCGTCCTTTAAGGAACCAATTAGAGATCAATCGTCGTCCTGTCACTTCGCCACCTTTTGACGATTTCGTTTTAGTGCGGCAGTCGTTGAAAGCGACGTCTTTGGCTTATTGATCTGTGACTGACGTATACTAACGAAACTGGCGCACGAAAATGCTCTAGGTCACGATAAATCACCCTTCTGTAGTAGTAGTATTATTTATTGAAAACATTTCTTGCAAAATTTACGTTTTCTATCGATTCGATGGCGTGCCATTGAGTTGTTTACCATTGTGGTTGTGAAAACGCTACCTTTACTCTAATCGGGTTTTATTGGAGTATACAGGATATAAAATTAAATGCGTTGCATATAGAGTAGGGTGCAGGGTGTTCAGAATATAAAACTGAATAATTTTTACTATAGAGCCAACATCGAAATCGCGAACAAAAAAACAGCTGGTCCATAGAAAATGTGAATAGCATACTCGACCAAAATCCTTGAAACAGCAGATGTTTTTTTTTCGATTAAATTTTGGTCCCATAGTAAAAGTTGTTGAGATTGATGGTCTGAAGCATACCCCAAAGGATGTATTGCATTTAATATACAACCTGTTAGCAGTAGTGAAGACATTTTGCAATTAACCTTAGATGCTAGCGCCCAGGCTAAGCCGGATGTATAGGTAAGCACCCTACTTCGGTACATTTACTCAAAACCTACCTTCAATTCTGCAGGTATTCCAGCGTCAGTGCGTCCCAAAGCGTGGCTGTACCTCTGCGGAGGCCAGCTGCTCCTCGCCCGGCATCCCAACGAGTACGAGGAGCTGCTGCAGGCGCCTGGCGACCCCAAGTGCATGGAGGACATCAGGAAAGACCTGCACAGACAGTTCCCCTACCACGAGATGTTCATCAGGGAGGAGGGGATTGGGTGAGATCTTATTTTACAAATGGATTCTTCTTCTGTCAAATAAATGGCTTGTTATTAAGTTTGACTTGTTATCGTGGTGAAGGGATTTGTCAACCAGTGTCAAAGGCTTGCTGATTGCCCAGGGTGCTCTGGACGTATCGAGGGTTCCGGACGTCACTCGGGGATGCTCTCTTCGTGTACCATAGAGGTTTAAATGGAGTTAAAACATGTTTGTTAGAAACTACACTATAATGCTTAAAATTTCCGAGACTGCAATTTTATTGTAAGAACAAAGCCAAGTCTATTTGAATGCGTTAAAAGTTGAAAATTTATTTATTTATGCTGTATTTTTTTTTAGAGATATAATTGATATACCTATCATAATTCAGAATATCCACCTTTCACTAGTACTGTCCTAACTGTCCAGTGTAAGGCAGTGTTAAGTAGTAAGCCCGTCGCTACTTTCGATGGAAAGTTTATATAACGTCTCGAAATGGAAGCATGTGGGTTTCCTCACGATGTTTTACTTCACCGAAACCTTTTTGGTGAATCATACAAAAGTTCCCAAAACACAATGGTACGAGTCGGCCTGGGCGGGGATCGAACGGTCACCTCCTGCACAGAAGGCAAAGTTAATCTCGACTAAACCACCACGATTGGTTTATTGTACAGTAATAGTCAATTAATAACAAAACTGACATCTATTTCAGCCAACAAGAGCTCTTCTCCGTTCTGAAAGCGTATTCAGTGCTGAACCCCAAAGTGGGCTACTTCCAAGCGCAGGCGCCGGTGGCGGCGTTCCTCCTGATGCACATGCCCTCGGTGCAGGCCTTCTGGTGCCTCGTCAGCATCAGCGATAAGTACCTGAGCGGATATTACAATCCTGGACTCGAGGTGAGTCGGTTTTGGACATTTTTGGGATATTTGAATATTGTACGCCAGTTTATGCTAAGACGCAATAGAATGGTAATTTCGTTAGATGTGTTGTGGGCTCGGTGGCGAAATTGGAATAACGCAATTCCCGGTTTGGAAGAGTGCGGGTTCAAGTCCCGCCCAAGACTAAATTTTTTTCAATCTTTAATTTGATTTGAAATAGCACAACATGGCTGTAACATGTTTATAATCAACTAGTTGACCGCGGCGAACTTCGTACCGCCTTAGAATCTTCCCGACACACACTTGGCCGTTTTTTAGCCTATGTTCATCACTGATAATGTAGCATTCTAATGGTGAAAGAATTATTCAGAACGGTCCAGTAGTTTCGGAGCCTATTCATGCAACCAAACAAATCAAATCTTTCCTCTTCATAATATTATTAGTATAGATAATATTTGATACTCTACTTTCATTTGAGGAAATGGGATAAGTTTTGCTGTCTTATACAGGGTGTAAAAATACACCCTAGTAATACTTAAGGAGGTGCTTCAGACCATCAAACTGAACAACTTTCGCTATGGAGCCAACATCGAGAAAAAATAAATAAAATCTGCTGCCCCATACAAAAGTGCAGTTCCGACTCGACTAAAATGTATGGGACAGCTGAATTTTTTAATTTTTTCTCGATGTTGGCTCCATAGTGAAAGTTGTTCAGTTTAATGGTCTGAAGCACCCCCTTAAGTATTACTAGGGTGTATTGTTACACCCTGATACATTCAGTCAGTACCAGAAGAAAATGAGCAATGCAAACATACATATTATCACGCCTGTCTCCCACTGTGGGGATGCAGAAACGATAAAACTCCACCAGATAGCTTCCTGATGCACCTCTCTTGCTTCATCTGATAACTCTGATGTCCATATAAATCTATCTCTAAGTTACCTGATATGTACATTGATACAACCAAAGTGTTCATTATGAACATCAAATGTGTCAAGATAATCTCCTTTCTGCAAAATCTGGAATTACCTTTATCACCTTTGTTGTACTGAATACTGCACGACTATTGTCTCGTTAATATTTTAATTACAGTTTTACCTTAATATTGTTTAATGATGAGTAAAATTACTAATCGAAATGTCATTGACTGCCTATGACGCCATTAAATCGGGGAAGAACTTTTGTTATGCAGTAATTTATCAAATGATGTCATTAATCGCGGTAAATGCATTTAGCTATTATGTACTACGTAATATACGTGACATGGTAAACGTCATGCGCCACATGCGGGTGGGAGGAGCGCGGGCGGGTGAAAGAGAATCTAGAGGGCTGAGTGATGTGCGGTGATGCTGCCGCAATTTAATGGCCAGTGTAATGAAGTGCAGTGTGCAGCTCTCCTCTAGGTTAAAATTAAAAATTATTACATACATGTGTACATATTGAATTGATAACCTCCTTTTTTTGAAGTCGGTAAAAAATTTAAATTGTTATACATATTTTTGTATTACTACATGAAGACCAGAAAATCCTTAATGTTGTCAAAAACTTAGCATCAGCGATAATAATTCAATAATAGTTATGATTATAAAAAAGAAAAAAAAATTGTATGTGTTTTTTGTGAAGTTATTGAAAGATGACCGTAGCGCCTTCTCTCGTTGTATCATGATAGTTCCTTTTATTTTTTTCTTTATTTCTCTATGATTGTCTTTTTCTATAAACAAACACTATCTTATAAAATTCCAAAAATCGCTGAAATGTTCTATCTGCATTCGACGAAAGACATGACATTGCAAAAAATATGATAAAAATAACAATCTATTCGATAAGAAAAAAAAAATTCTCTCCATTATAACATCGTCGAAATACAAAATTATAAAACTTTATCAACAGGTCCTACAACGCGATGGTGACATCCTCCACGCTCTCCTCAGAAGAACAGCGCCCGCAGTCCACAGACACCTCGTCAAACACAAGGTGGAGCCAGTCCTGTACGCGACCGAGTGGTTCCTGTGCGCGCTGACCAGGACCCTGCCCTGGGACAGCCTGCTGAGGGTCTGGGACTGCTTCCTGTGCGAGGGCGTCAAGGTACTGTAGCCACGTGACAAGATATAAGGTGGAGCCAGTCCTGTACGCGACCGAGTGGTTCCTGTGCGTGCTGATCACGCTAGGCGGGCAGTTGACCCCGGAGACCAGGTTCACCAGAGTTCCATATGGCTCGCCCGACTCGTAGCCGATTGAGGGGTGGCGCCTTCACTCGAAACGTCAGGGTCCTTGGTCCCTTTCTCACTGCCCCATTTTTCAGCAAAATATAGTATTCCAAAACCAAACGCCATGGGCAAACTGCAGCCTCCTCCTCCCCTTCCTATTCCTTTACTCAGACTGAATTTCAAATTTGATACAGGTTACTAGCCTACGCCCTTCTCCGCGGCACCCAAGCGGATGGACTAGTCAGAGTATAAAAATGAGTACTACGTACATCGTACAGTATTGTCATTCTCTGCCCCATTCATTGCTAAATGTATGCGTTGCTACCACTACATTCTTAAACAGAAAGTTGTAGCAATGTTTCTGACCACCCCAAAAGGCATTATGGTTGTGAGTTCATGTATGTATGTTGGCTAAACCTTTAACCCTCTTACAGGTACTCTTCAAAGCCGCCCTAGTCATCCTAGCCGGAGCGCTAGGGCCGGCGAAGGTCCGCAAGCGCGCCTGCGGGCTCTGCGAGACCCTGGAGGTCCTGCGGCACCCCCCGGAGAGCGTGCTGGGCGAGGAGTACCTCATGTACCACATGCAGCGCCTCAACCTCACCGAGGAGGACTTCGAGTTCGAGCACCAGCGGCAGTCCGCGAGGCGACGCGCTATGGCCAACAGGAGGTGAGAATTACCTATCTCCAAGGACATAGGTGTACCAATGATTTTACAGAGGTAAACCAGATTTTGGGGCGGGGCACATTGCTCGCAGAACCGATGGCCGATGGGGCCGAAAAGTTCTCGAGTGGCGCCCGCTGTACCGGAAAGCGCAGCGTGGGTAGGCCCCCCACACGGTGGACCGACGACCTGGTGAAGGCGGCGGGAAAACGTTGGATGAGGGCAGCGCAGAACCGGTCGTTATGGCGATCCTTGGGGGAGGCCTATGTCCAGCAGTGGACGTCCATCGGCTGAGATGATGATGATGAAACCAGATTTTGGCCAACTTCAATAATTTAGTCAATATAGCAGCTTGAAGCCCACTTATTAAACATCAATTCTTTTTACCCGACTGCGCGACGACGCAAAGGAAGGGTAATGTGTTTATCAGCCTATGTATGTATGTAAGTTTGTTCCTTTGTGGCACACTAGAGACCAAACGCGTGGGCCGATTTTGATTATTCTTACGTCAATCGATTTGTCTTAATCTTGCGAGTGTCACTAAAGACATGACAAGACAATAATGAAAATTCAATATGGCGACAACCAGAAATATACGCGCGATATTGTTAAAAAGATAAATAGAAAAGTTGACGAACTATGTTAGTGGGGTATCATTGAATAGGTATTTGAAAATCATCTTTAGGTTTCTCAGTTCTCTTATCATTTTTTATTTCGAATGAGCATGTGAAACGTAAAAAGTGAACTGTAAAAGAAAAAAAAAAGAAAAATGTTGTATAGTAACTAGATTATGCACTACAGTGCTGGCAACGAGACCATTAAGATTCCCAGAACACCAATGTGTCCCTTTCTAACCAGGGAACTGGCAACACGTTAGAAAGAGAAACACCGGTATTCCGAGGCGATACATTTGCTTGGTTGTAAGCTGACAACAAGATTGAAGGAAATTAATACTTTTTGCTTAACATTAGAGTTTATTTTGTATTCTCCACGAAATTAGAGAGTTTGGTCCTCTTATAGAATACTATATACATACAATGTTCTTGAAAAAATAACAAGTCCAGTAGTCTAGAATTCTGTTAAGTAATATTGAAGTGTCTTTAACAGTCGGCAACCTTATTAAACATTCTAAACTGGGTCAAATTTTTCCAATAATGGGTCCCGACTGTGAAAGTCCCTTCAATATTACTTAACAGAATTCTAGACTACTTGAACTTGTTTTTTTTTTTTAGACGAAGTTGCGGGTAAACTCTAGTTTCTAATAAAAAATTTGTTTTCAGTGGCAGCTGATTCAGCGACTGCTCCTACAAGCGGTATTCAAAGAATAACGCCCGGGACCTCTTCAATACTCTATGAGTACCAAAAAGACTGCCTGCTATGTATATAACTATGTATATGTACTTTATATAGTGATCAGTGCAAATAGTGCTTCGAGAACTGACCAATATCGATAACGACTGGGCTGGAAGTGATTGTGCTTATGTGTGTGGTGAGTTTACCAATTATATATATCACAGCGGTATCACACACTGATAAAAAAATTAACTTTATTCACGAGAAAAATTCTTGAGCAAAGAACATCGTTTTGAAGAGTTTGATAATATTGAATCAAGAGGAATCATTTTTGATCTAAAATATTATTCTAGATTCATGTAAATTTTACTGGATTTAAGAATTTTTCTACCTGATTCAATATTATAAAATTCTCCAAAATGATGTTCTTGGTTCAAGAATTTCTCTCTTGAATCAAGTAAACTTTTTTATTATCAGTGCAATCGTGATTATCGAACATTTTATCTTCAAAGTTTCTTTCTTTTTCTCCCCTGTGGGTGGAAAAAAGAGGCAGAGTGATTGATTATCATGATTGTTAATGTCGCTAAGTTTTTCGACAATGATTAAAGATTATCATTACTGTTATTGACGTACTAAGAAATGGACGGCGGGTCTGATACAAAAAAGTATCCTAAATCTATAATGTCCTAAATGTTAAAGTCTGGCGAGCTTTCGAATTTTTCTATTTGAAATTTCTCGTAATCTACGGCCGGTCTTATGCTTCTTTTGGTTCGAACACTTTAGAGCGCGGACCCGACGTCCATTTCTTGGTACGTCAATGACCTACCTATTACCTTTCTTATTAAGTACTAGTCCTTGTATTTCACGACTGCGTGTAGCTTTCATGTAGTTGCGTAGTTATAGGTGTTTTGTAAAGTCCACGTAAGAATAATATACAGGGTGGTGTTACGGTTGCACTACTTTAAGGGGTGATTGAACACATGGCACTGAACAACTTTCCCTAAGAAACCCATACGAAGTTCTCAAAAAATAAAATCGACCTTTCTTACAAACGTTCCATCATATCAGCTGCCCTTATCCCCAAGTAATGGGATAAGGGCAGGAAGTTCCATCATATCAGCTGATTGCGTATGTATGCGATAAGATCAATTTTTTTTTTGCGAATTTCCTATACGTTTCTTGGGGAATGTTGTTCAGTATCATGGGTATGTACAACCACCCCTTTAAGTAATGCAACTGTTTACTCTAACACCCTGTATATTATATTATTGACGGTTGTACTGTTCTAACACACGCAAGATGAGATATGCTCGTCTTGCTCACACGTTGCTCGCGAACCCAGATATAATAATCTAAATATAATTGATGTTGGTATATCGCCGCATTGCGCATGTTAAGCATAATAATGTTATAGGCTTAAGTGTGCGTATGGGCTATTACTAGCACGCACGCACACTATTGCAAACTACGAATATTACTGTTACAATGTGGGGACTTGCTACAGATGTCAGCAACCACAAGTTATAGCAAAGATGCCAACAGATGGCGATACCGTTGCTCTCGGAAATATGCTCCATACAAAGACAACGTTCATCCTAAATATGTAACTCGTAACCTACTACACATATGGTTCACAATCGAATGCGAGACATGAATCGCGCAAGAGAAATAATCACAGAGATTCGATACATATACAAGCTCCAACTAAGAACTGTTGGACCATGGCCGGTCCCCAGGCATCACATCTAGCCTGGCGGAAGTACTTCCCTTTTCAATGGAGGAACATTCCCAAGTAGCACCTCCATAGTCCACTACATGGAAGATCGCGCAGTCGCGAGATGTAAGAGCTGTTTTGTAGACATAAGTTTTCGTTTAATTCACCTACTTATTCTCGAATTATATTCTCAAGCTTTCGAAATTATTAGAACATCTATCAAAATTATAATAAAAGTGTTTCATAAGATCTGAAAGGATTATGGAAGATAACCATGCTTTAGTTAAACTTATTACGGTGATTCAACACTGACCTGAATACATTTCTAAATAAATTTCGATGATAAATAAATTGTTAAATGTTAACACTCTCACGGATATACAGTATAAAGCTAAGAACATATTAAGACGGGTCGCATCGCAGCGGAAAATGCGAACTTTGCACACTAGAGCGGGACGGGTCGCAACGCATTGACGAGTTCACGTTGTAAAAAGTTCCGCTTGGTATAGCACACTACGATAGGCCGCATCGCAGCGGAAAATGCGTAATTCACACACTAGAGCGGGCCGGGTCTCATTGACGGAATTTTAGTTTGACGTTGTAAAAAGTTCTGCTTGGTATAGCTGGTATAAGCACATAACGGCGGGCCGAGCGGGACGCATCGCACGGACGGAAATCCGACGCGCAAAAATGAGACTCGCTCCGCCACGGCGTAGTATGCGATAGTTCATATAAATTGTATAGAAGCTATTCGGCTGGATTTTCGCGCTGTCGCCCGTCGCAATGTGCGCTTATCTTTTAGTTGTATTGCTTTTATAAGCATTGACAGTCCACGAAAATGTTAACAAAATATCACAGTATTTAGACTGATTTAGACAGTCCTAAAATATAGGCGAAAGAGAGAAAGTATTATGTGTGAGTGTGTTAGATACATTATACTTCTGATTACTGACGTAAATAGACAAAATATTCAGTTTTACTTATTACTTACTGGAATAGAGAGTTTTAATTTTATTTCTAAAAAAGCAATGCATTGACATTATGGTTTCATTACATTATGTTTATAGCAAATTTTAATCATTTATTGCTTGTATATGTTACCAAATATAATTTAAAAACAAAAGCACTTGTTATTTTTAGATTAGAAATCTCGCTCGCACATTTCGCTTGTCTATTTTCGTCAATAACCAAAAGTATTTGGTTAGATATATTGTATATTTATCATTACTTGATGTAAAGCATATCCTAACAACTTATTTATTATTCGTTCAAATAATAAATACTTTTTATATCAACATTAGGGTTACTATAGACTTTGTATTAACAAAAAATACGCGAAATTATTTCATAATACGATGTGATAGGGTTTGTAATTGTTAAATTACATATCTCATAATAAAGAGTGTAAATAAAATACTTTCATGGGAGAGTACAATTAGTATTTATTTCTAAAAATTTAGGCTTTCTCTGGAAAGTCTCAAATTGAGTGCAATCATTTCTTTTTTAAAACTCTAGCTATATCTATAGATTTGGAAAAAATCTAACGAAATAATTAATAAAAAAAAGGATAATTCATACTAAAGACGGCTGTATGATCTGATGATCATAGGTCGCATGTCCAAATGAAAAATAAAAACATTTATGTCTGCTTAATTATACAGTCGGATTCTAAATGATTCTTAAACTAATATTGGTTTATATTTAACATCTGATATGAAAGGCAATTAGAATAAAAAGTTTCGACGTAGTTTTTCTTAGACACACTTCTAGACAACGAATAGAGCAATAGCAGAGAAAAATCTAGCGCGATATTCAATCAGTTGACAATAACAAAAATGAAATATTATATGGTCATCTGGGGTAATAGTCAATAATGGAGCAAATTCAATTAATAATAGTAAGATTGTGGATTAATTGTGGTGTTGTGAAAATAAACATTAAACTGAATATCACAAAAATAAGCAATCTAAAGAACTTATTATAAAATACAGAATATCATCTGAAATCACTCCTCCCTTTTAGCATTTGCCCTGGGCGACCTGATCAATTTTGTAACAAAGATGATCATTTAGACTCGGCGCGAATGAGCCACCGGTCACAGCCACAGATGTTTAGTTGCCGCGACAAGTGGTCGGTGGCCACTACAATTTGCAATCCGTGACACCTAGCGGTTACCTAAAGTGTGGGTGAAAAGGGAACGGAGCGTATCAATGACGAGTGGCAGCCCCAAGTGGCGAGTCGCGGCCACCAGCCACATGTGGCGAGTCGCGGCCATCGGACACACGTGTGCGGGGCGAGTCCCTACAAAATGTATGAAAAAGCGTGTGAACTTCAGAACTGCTTGTGGCTCGTTTGCGCCGTCATGCTCATGGTCATGTCATGACATATTATAAATCAAATTTCTCTTAGTGTCAAATTTTAAACTCCATTCGCACTTGCCTTCTCGATAGATAATATAACTTTGTAAAGCAATAAATAATATTATAAATAAAATCAGTATTGTCTATTTTACATTCCCATAGTAATAGCATAGTCTTCCCTTCGTCCTCATACGTACAATTGAATGATTGTGACAGAATAATTGTATTTTTTAAAATACATTTTACCTACAAAAATTCTATTTATAAAATCACTGACTATTTTTTTATCATCTCATTACAATATAGAGTCCTTTTTAATTTGCTGACGGTTTTTAATCGGATGATCAGACCGTCAAACTGAATAACTAATGGTACCAAAGTCGAAATCTCGAAAAGCGCACGATTTCGATGTGTCCCAATAGAGACAATTTTTTAGTTTGATAGGCTGATCATCCTCTTATAAACCCGTCAGGATATTAAGTTAGACAATTTAAAGCAGATTCTTACACCCGTATTCTTAGTTACTTGCTCGAGATTAGGTACCTCTGTTGAGTTGTGATCGAGTCGAGAATGTTTTTCACATACAAAATATGTCAAAAACGCACAAGAATACAGGTGTTTTTAAGATTGATGAACAAGAAATGTTAGTATTTGCTACTGTACCTAATATTTAAATGTTACTGTTTTTTGTGTGAAGCTCAACCATTATCGAAGGCGCCGACAGTTTTGATTTATTCTTTACTACAAATTAGATATAAAAAGTTCTGTAATCGCGAAATATTGGGATATTTTCACTGCAAAATGTAGTTACTATTTGGAAGTTGACGCGCCTTAGGTAGGTGAGAGACGGAGGAGGGGTAGAGACGTGGTACGACCTAAGACGTGGCCAAAGGAAATAATCCTGACGGACGTGGCCAACAACTCGCGCGGACTTATGCAATATCAGCTTGCTTATAAAAATGCTTTGTTATTTAGCAATAAATTAGCTGTCGGCTCTTGCTTTAAATTTTTACCTGCCTAAATGTCCTCAATATATTTGCGAATGTAGGCTATGATTTAGTCATTAAGTCCTATACTGGTGCATAATGTTTAATTTTCTCTCCTAATTTTAATGTTTTAGTCATAAAACTTTGTATATGTGTATCGAGGTTTTGAAGTAGAAATTTTCCAGTAATTTGACACATTTTTGTTACAAAATGCATTGTAGCTGGCTACAAAAAGTGATAATTTCTTTTGAAGTGTTTTTTTTAGCATAATGTAGTAGGTAACCCAAAAGGTAATTGGTTCTTCTATCAGGGTTTCTGACCAGGTCAAGAGGGAATTTGGTCGTGAATTTATTGATGTAAATTTTTGCTTCAAAATCCCGAAGTTAAAAAGAAAGTTAAAGTATAAAGAATGATTTAAGTAACTGTATTTTTGAGTGTTGTGTGATTTTTGTTTAGCTCTGATTGGAAAATTTTAACTCGATGTTATTTCTAATTTCTAGATTTATATTATTGTAATACTTTATAATTTATGTTGTTATCCGCTAGACATTTTCAACGATTACTTTTAATAAGTTGATTTCAGAATAATTTAATTTCTTTCGCATAATTGAAATGAGTTTTTTGTAAAATCAGCTACATTCCTTTTTAGACTCTGATTTGCTTCAGATCATGAATATTTTTTTACAGTCGAGATTCATGTTGCTGCAATATTCGTGTTGTAAATAAAAATAAAATATAAAGTTTATTCGCATTTTCTTTTCGTTAATAGTCCTCGAATACATAACACAGGGTATAAAGTAGGGGTATAACAAAACACCCTAGTAATATTAAAAGTAGGTAGTGGTTTTTAGACCATCAAACTGAACTTTCACTATGGAGCTAACATCGATAAAAATAAAAATATGTATGGGAAATTTAAAAACTGTCCCATACATCTGATTCGAGTCTGTACTGTTGTTTTGTATTAGACCCTTGCATGCCAGCTTTAAAATAACAATTGATAAACCATTGTTCTTTGGCAAGGAGTAGGTCGGCGGGATATGAGAGGTTAAACAACCGATTTTTAATTTTTTTTTCTCCATGGCTTTAATTAAATTTGTTCAGTTTGACGGTCTAATCTAAACCAAATGATCCTTCCTCTGAGATCTAAACCAACCCTTTAAATCACCCTAGTACTATTTAAAGTTTAAATAGTACTAGGGTGTTTTGTTACAACCTGTATACATCACGAGTCGGCCCAAAAATAACACATTTCATATTTTAAAAGTAAAGAGTTTAAAATTAATTCTCATCAAACTTGGCCTTGTGGGTTTTGAGAAAGATCGCGTTCAAGTTAGATAAGGGTTAAAGGAGAAACTCCCATTTGAGAATCGCTTACAAATGAATAAAACATCAATAAGACTGTATAAATAATTGTAATTACTCGTAAATACAAAAACGTTATAATTACCACTCTAAAACAATACGGCATACATTATATTATACATATGCACTATTAGATTATTAGGCAGAAGACACACCTATGGGACTCCATTTTAAGATTTCCAATATTCGTTATGTGCGGATAACATCTTGGCTGTTGGTATAATTATAATTTTAGTATTCATTGTATCGTCGCTCACTCTTTACTAAAATCGTAATGAATATTTCTAATTAATTGAAATTGACTTTTAGTAAATGATAAAGGATGCTCGTGATTTCTTGCCGCTTGTAGTGTGTGGTATCCAAATGTATTATGTACAGTTATTTGTCATTTTTAAATTAATTTAAATTTGTATTTGTAGAGAAAATAAATATAGGGAGTAAATTATCAGCTGGGTAACTTCCTATGGATATGTACCAGAAAAGTTATTAAGAAGGTAGGTACGTATCCCTCATTCGCTTTCTTGTGGATAAGCGAAGAGCTAAGATAAGACTCGCTAAAAATACAGGGTCCTTTTTAATATGCTGACACTTTTTAAGGGGACGATCAGACCGTCAAACTGAACAACTTTCTCTATGGCACCAACATCGAAATCTCGAAAAAAAACAGCTGTTCCATACAAAACTTCGCGATTTCGATGTTGGTGCCATAGAGAAAGTTATTCAGGTTGACGGTCTGACCATCCCCTTAAAAAAGTGTCAGCATATTAAGAAGGACCCTCTAATTATATACCTACCACTAAACAGCACAGCCTAAGTTATTTTGTCCCTTTCGGTCAACATCTCTTGCAAGAGAAATGGGTATAATGTTTATTATGTAATCTATGTAAATATCTACATGCTTTGAACTACATTGCTTGTAGAGAATGCTCCAGACTTTTGCCGTATATCGGTAACTTTCATCATAGCCAAGATGTTAGTCGCAAAAATAAACATTTGCCGCTTGGATCTATGTCTAAGCTAGCGTAGTATACAGCTGTAGTTTAAAAGCGAGGGATTATAAATTGGTCTAAAGCCGGTGCGGGCGGGAAATCTGATCAGCAAATCAGTAAGTACACTACAGGGTGTAACAAAACACCCTAGTAATAATTAAGGGGGTGCTTCAGACCATACAACTGAACAACTTTCACTATGAGCCAACATCGAAATCGCGAAAAAAAAATCCACTCTTTCATACAAAACTGCAGTACGGTCTCGACTTAAGCTCAAATGTATGGGACGGCAGATTTTTTTTATTTTTACTCGACGTTGGCTCCATAGTGAAAGTTGTTCAGATTGATGGTCTGAAGCACCCCTTAAGTATTACTAGGGTGTTTTGTTACACCCTGTATACGCGGCGTGATTAGTTTATTTACTGACTGATTTTTATCAGACCATCAAACTGAACAACTTTTACAATCGGAGTAAACGTAAAATCGCAAAAAAATCTCCTGTTTCATATATTTGAGTAGAGTAGACATTGCAGTTAAGTATGGAATAGCTGATTTATTTTTTGCGGTTTCAGGTTTGCTCCCTTAATAAAAAAAGGTGATCAATTTGATTGTCTCAACCAACTCTGAACATTTTAAAAGTGACTAAAATTCACCCAGAATATTGGCTGTAGTACAGATTTCGGTGTTTGAATCTTATAAGAACCGATAGAGATTTGGCAAAGAGCAGAACAAGAGTTTTTGGAAATGTAAAAATGTAAGAAATGCCAAAATTTCTAATGAGGGCAGCCCTGTTGGTTGTTCTAATCTTTGCCAGATTTTTGAGACAAAAATTACTGAATATCTTTAATTAAAACTCCAAATATTTTACAAGCATATTAATACAGGTCGCCCTGCCTATTAGACCAGTCATTTTACGGAGTTTTGTTAGGAGAGGTGGGAAGTATTTATTAATTGGACTTTTATACTGTTACCGGCACTATTTAGTGACAAAAAGACTATCTGAAAACAAATAAAAAAAAATTCGCTACGCAACATAGAAATCAAAATTGTGAGTCTGAGAAAGCTTTTAAATTAATAATATTAATATCAGTGCACTCATTTGAATTAGAGTTAACAATATAAATTATTTTTGAGCAATAATATAGGCATTGAAATTTAAAAAATTAGGTTTTATTAGAAAATACGAACGTATTTTTCAAAACCTTCTAAGTAGACAAAAATATTTACACCATGTTTGATGTATAATGGTAATGCTTTACACATGTGCAAAAAATAAATTACCATCCGGTTTTTTATAATGAGATAATACTTAAATTATAAATTTGGAACTGTTGCTGACGGGATTTTTTTTAAGCTCAAATTGGTCCTTAAATACTATACCGAAAAAAAAATCAATTACTAATTAGTCCCGGCTCAAACCGTAAAATGACTGGGCTATATACAATTTCTGTTACGAAAATCCTGTTTTTCCATTCAAGATACAATCCCAGTCTTAAACAATAAAATAAGTCTAGAAGATTCTAGATAATTTGAGCACCAAAGATCTCCACACATCAATAGAAAATAGTTAAAATTGCAGTTCCCAGTGTAGGTATTTCAATACAATATTTTATCACTTCTGCATGCAAACGTTGCCAGTGTCAATTGCATAGTAGTTTGTTACATTACGTGCTTAGATAAGAATAAAATAAACACAATATAGGGCATTTGACTACATTAAATACTTACACTTTATTTTTTCTCGTCAATAAAATAAATGTTTGAAAATAACGCTAAATTCACATTTTCAGTTATTTTTTAAGCTTGAGCACTATTTTTATAATAGGATAAACTATAAAAAGTTGTGCAAAGTAAATGACGTCCGTCACAAGAGTGTATTTAGAGTCCGCGCCGCCAAAAATAGTCGCAGTAACATATTAAATAAAAAATATATCATGTATACAAATTGTAAGTGACAGCCTAGCAAATACTGAAACGGTGAACCCAGACCATCAAACTGAACAACTTTCACTATTGAGCCTACCTCAGGAAACGTGAAAAAAAATCTGCTGTCCCATACATTTTACATCGGTAGTCCGGCACATCAGTTTTGTATGGGATAGCAGATTTTTTTTCTTGTTTCCTGAGGTAGGCTCCATAGTGAAAGTTGAAGATCATCGAGATCGTTGTTGATGATCTGAGTTCACCGTTTCAGTATTTGCTAGGCTGTCACTTACACCCTGTATGTATAGGTATTTAAGGACTTCTTTGGTGGCGCGGATTAGTACAATTTTTCATACAAAACGCGCGTTTTGACGTCCAATAAAGAGTTGCTGATTTGACTAGCTATCACATAGCCTATGCGGAGTGGCAAGTATTATTGCTAAAGGAACAGAAAAATATTTTATAGCGTGTCTAAATGAACGTAAAGTTTACAGGAAACTTGTAAATAAGGCATTGGGTTATAAGTCCACAGTTTTACCCTACATGTTTGTGACGCTAACACGACCACGAGATGGCACGAAAGTAAAGCGGGGGCCGCTGCGCCATGTTATCGTGTTTGCTAACATTGTTTTCTAACTTTCCCCTCCCCCGCAGGCGAACACGGGTGATGTTTTCCGATGCAAATGGATAACATCATCCGCGTTCGCCTGCGGGGGAGGGGAAACGGTTTGCTAACGTGTTTTGCTAACATATAACATGGCGCAGCGGACCCAGCTTTATAGAGATTTGTTGTAGTACACAACAAATTTTTAATTATTAACAAAATTTTAAGGGTGTATTCAGACAATAAAACTAAACAAGTTTCTCTAAGGAACTTGGCCCATGTTACATGAGTCGAAAAACGAGAAATTTTTTTGGACCTCTCATAATTGATTTTCTATCAAAAAATCTTTTTCTTTGTTCGTTCGACTCATTCCTTAGAGAAAGTTCTTTAGTTTAATTGTCTGTATATTGTTAGTAATTAAAAAGTAGTGGACTACAATTTTCACTATGGAGCCTACCTCAGGAAACGCGAAAAAAAAAATCAGGTGTCCCATACAAAACTGCTGTACCTACTCGACTCAAATGTATGGGACAGCATGGGGACAGCTGATTTTTTTCGCGTTTCCTGAGGTAGGCACCATCAATGGCTCCATAGTGAAAGTTGTTCAGTTTGATGGTCTGAGTTCACCGTTTCAGTATTTGTTAGGCTGTCACTTACACTCTGTATACTCTATCTATACTATAGCATAGAAATAGAGAGCACTTAGGGTTGAACCTCATCTGGCAGCATGGCATTGCTTTTTCCCGTCGCTCTATCCTTTTCCGTCACTCAGGAACGTCATTTGCTAGAGCAAATAAGATAGACGAAACGCGATCGCGCGCGGCGGTGCTCTGGCGTGCGGTCGCGTTCCGTCTACCTTATTTGCTCTAGCAAATGACGTTCCCGAAATCCCGAGTGACAGAAAAGGATAGAGCGACGGAAAAGTGCGGTTCCGTGCTGCCAGATGAGGGTCAATCCTAATTTGTGGGCATAAGAGTTCTGTCAAAAGTTACTTTCCTCTAAGGTCAGATGCCATCCTATGTGAAATGTTGTAAATGTTGTGTATGTTGTTGTTGTTGTATAGCTTTTACTATTTCTATTCGAATATAAAAATGACAAGCAGTATTGCGACGATGTATACACAGAAAGCGCAGTATATGGCGTATGCCCGCAGTGGGATGGAAGGCTGATGATGATGATGAGATGATCTGAACAACATTTTCTTCAGATTCTCGGTCTTTATGCTTTTTGTTGAAAATCATAGTAAAATTATTTCTTACATAGAAATTAGAATACAAAAATCTGATTATTAGAAATTAGTTAGGAACTAAATAAAATCTACGAATAGATAATAAATACTATCGCAGACAATTTTTTTTTAAATAAGACTTTCTTGTTTCAAACATTAGTTGCTTGCGTGCTTAAACAGTTAAAAACATTCCGTTAAATTTATATGGCAACAAGGTATTGTAATGCTGAATAAATTTGCTGACCTTTTCGCCTTAACCGTTCGTATTAGTGACATTAAAGGTAAGCGCATATAACGACCGCCGAGCCCCGTTGCGGCCCTTCGTAGTGTGCTGTACCAGGCGGAACGTTTTGCAATGTCTGCATGGGTAGCATGCCAACCCGCGATAGACGTGATACAGCTATATCCCGCTTCCGCTCTCTATTTGCGCGCGAGCGAACGAGATAAAATAATAAATTTGACAGATGGATGTGTTAAATGTCGCTATCGCGGGTTGGCGTACTAACCCCGCTGTATCACGTGAAACAAAAATCCGCCCGCGCCACCAGGCGACGTCGCCTGGAGGCGCGGGCGTAATTCTCCAAACGACGCTATGCTGCGTACTATAAGGTTTATATCACGTCCGCGCTACGTCACTTCTGTTTAAACAGCACCTTGGATTCTACCAAAAGACATTTTATTACGTATCATAGAGTTTTCAAGATTGCGGATATTAGGTATGCCATTCTGTTCTTTAGCCTTTAATTGTTCATAGCACGGATCCGTGACAAACCCTTACTAGAGGCATAGTGTAAAGAACTAATAGTGGTGAAGCTCAGCGGTCGCGGCAGGCCAATCTTGCGGGGCGTGCGGGCGTACCCTAACAGTCAATTGAGTTAGGGTACGCCCGTCCCCCGCACGCCGCGACCGCTGAGCTTCATCACTATTTTATTTACACTATGCTAGAGGTTAATTAAGTTATTGGCAGTGTGAAGGAAGTGAATATTATGCACTCTTTGAAACAAAAACAACGCGTGAAAGAGTCAGAAGATTAGTTATCGCTTACAGCGTGAAAGGGAAGAAAGATTAAGTATTAAAATTGTATTAACACTATACAAAATGCGGTCTATTGACTATATTATTGATCGATTGATGGATGAAATAATACACTCAAAAAGTCGAGTGAAGACCCTCAACTGAACGTTTAAATTAGAATTACTTAGATCATATTAAAATGGAGGATTTTGTGACAGTAAATTGTTACTAATGTTTCAATAGATGGCGTGACGAGTTGATTGTTCAAAAGCACAATACCTTGCTGTTAATAAAACACAAATATAAATAGATATGATTTTTTTTAAATAAGCATGACACATGAATAGATGCCTCAGACTTACTGACATGCATTTTTAAACTTTTTACGTCTTCAGAAGCATGTCACTACAACGCCATCTGTCTTACTTTAGTTGTCAGAAAATCCCTGATTCGTAATTTGTAATTTGATTCAATTTGTGAAATGCATTTTTGAGGGTAGCTTTTTGTTCATAGGAAAATTATATCACGTTATACTATCTTAACGTAATGATCAATTTAACGCCCGAGCGTCGGATAATACTAAACAAGAAGTTATATCATTCTATCCATCAACCAAAAGACCAGACCAAAATCCCAATAAACAAATCAAGCAGTAGTGATAATACACGCAAGAACGTGAGACACGAAGATGTAAGTGAAAAGATCTTTAAGGGTTGAACCTCATCTGGCAGCACCGCATCGCCTTTTTCTGTCGCTCCATCCTTTTCTGTCACTTAGGAACGTCATTCAGCAAATAAGAATGGATAGACACACCGACAGAAAAAGGCGATGCGATGCTGCCAGATGAGATTCAACCCTAATGGCCGAGATCGGCCGGGCTCCTGATTGGTTAATATTTACACAGCTACACAGCTCGCCCAGCCAGCTCGCATCAGTGGACAGGCAGCCTAAGGTTGACTGCACACTGCGTCAAGCTGCGAATGTATTGCTGCGGTGTAAGTGACAGCCTAGCAAATACTGAAACGGTGAACTCAGACCATCAAACTGAACAACTTTCACTATGGAGCCTACCTCAGGAAACGCGAAAAAAACAGCTGTCCCATACATTTTAGTCGGGAAGGTACAGCAGTTTTGTATGGGACAGCTGATTTTATTTCGCGTTTCCTGAGGTAGGCTCCATAGTGAATCTTGTTCAGTTATATGGTCCGAGTTCACCGTTTCAGTATTTGCTAGGCTGTCACTTACACCATGTATATTGTAAAGTATGTATCATGTATGTATCATAGCCGCCGCTATTAGTGTACTCATACATAGCGCGCGTTACCGCCTAGCCACGGGAAAGGACGAACTGCGGCGCTTCGGACGATTTCGATTTTACTTACACTGCGCAAGTTTCTTTCGATTGCATGCTAAATAGATTTGATGCATTTTGCATACTAAATGAGCACCCTTTAATTACTAAATGACATCGGGTTTTGACGGAGACTCGGTCCTGTTCTGCGCAAACGAAATTTGACGAGCGGAATCATTTTCCTGGTCGTATTGTACACACGGCGACACATCAGGTTACGCACCCTATATACCATAACTACACTACGTACAAAACACAAAATAGTGCGGTAGAGAGCCTGCATAGACGCGGCTGCCGGCGCGGGCGCAGCGTGCTGTGAGACGAAACAACAACAACATACCGCACCCTATCGCACGATTCGCAGCGTTCAACTTCTAATAGTTCAAAGTCCAAACAGGGTAACCTGACCTGTCGCCGTGTGTACCTTGACTGTACCACAGTATTACTATAAAGCGCCTTATTCACGGTCCATCCCCGCTGTACGTCCCGCCAAGGTCATACACGACGCACGATGCAAAAGCGCCTTAATCACGGTCCATCCCCGCTGTACGTCAGCGTCAGCTCAATCGACGTACGTGCATGACCTTAGCGGGGCGACACATCAGGTTACGCACCCTATATACCCATAACTACACTACGTACAAAACACAAAATAGTGCGGTAGAGAGCCTGCATAGACGCGGCTGCCGGCGCGGGCGCAGCGTGCTGTGAGACGAAACAACAACAACATACCGCACCCTATCGCACGATTCGCAGCGTTCAACTTCTAATAGTTCAAAGTCCAAACAGGGTAACCTGACCTGTCGCCGTGTGTACCTTGACTGTACCACAGTATTACTATAAAGCGCCTTATTCACGGTCCATCCCCGCTGTACGTCCCGCCAAGGTCATACACGACGCACGATGCAAAAGCGCCTTAATCACGGTCCATCCCCGCTGTACGTCAGCGTCAGCTCAATCGACGTACGTGCATGACCTTAGCGGGACGTACAGCGGGGCTGGACCGTGATTAAGGCGCTTAAGCCTCACAGTATGGCAACGCTCTTGATGGCGGGCGATGCTGCCGCCCCCCGCGCCCCGCCCCCCGGCGTCACACCCGTGCACTTACGCTGTCATGCGCAGATATGCAAGGCAATACCAACACCTTCATACAGATCTCGTGATGCGACCCCCGCCGCCCGCTTCCCCGCAAGGCCCCCTCCGTTACAAGTACATCAGTTGCCGTACTGTAACGACTATATAGTTATGCTGTGGTACTGGTACTACTGTATAGAGTTGTATGAAATATGATCTTTTATTTACACCGACTATAGAATTCGATCAGGAGTGCGATTTTTTAATCTCATACGTTGAACTCAGCAGCTGAAAATGTATGGAGATACGCATCTTTCTACTGCTGATTTGACTTTCAAAATCGCACTCCTGATGATTTTTGAAAGTTAAATCAGCAGTAGAAAGATGCATATCTTCATAGTAATTTTGACATTTTCAACTGCTGAGCTCAGCGAATGAGTTTCAAAAATCACACTCCTGATTTATCATGCCTGTTTCAGCATTGTTGCTGTCAGTTCTCTTGCAACTGCACTACGTTTATAAATCATCATCATCATCAGCCTATCATCGTCCACTGCTGAGCAAAGGCCTCTCCCAAGGCGCGCCACAAAACTCTGTCCTCGGCCTTCCTCATCAAGTCGCTCCACGTAATTCTTAGTTCAGTTATTCTCAAAATTACAATAAAGAAAGTCGACATGGGTCTAGATAGATTATGAACACCCGATTGGTGTAATGGTTACCTCACTTGTCTGCCAAACCAGGGTCCTGGGTTTGTATCCCGGTTCGGTCATGTATGTTATGTTTGTGTCGTTGTTGTATGATTTCCATTAAAAAAAGCCCAGTGATTTACTTACGATCATTACAATTTATGTGCCTTATTTATTTAACGGTCACTCTCCGGTTTAATATCACTACAGCTTGATTACCATATTAAGCCCTAACCAACTATGTACAGGATATGTATTTTCAATACTATAAAACAAATGCACCAAACCGATTTAAGGCCACTTTCACTGCACTAGAGTTTTCAGATACTTTGATTTCTTCTTGAGTATGTTTCTAACGTCATTCACCATTTCCTGGAGACCGTTCTTTAATTTTTGTTCGACGGGACATTGGTATTTATCTTCGATACTTAATTTAGCTAGCTCTTGCTCTAGTGTACCTTCGAAGTTGCTCGTGGGCCAGTTCTCGAAGAGATCCTCGAGGAAGGTGATGGAATTCTGAACTGTTTCGTTCAGGTTGTTGAGTAGTTTGCTCGTTTGGAGTTCGTCTGGCGATTGGTTTGTCTTTTTCTTTGATTTTTTCGTGTGTGACGATGTTACTAGTTCGTTGCAGGCGCCGAGGAGGAAGGTTATGATGCCTATGAACTGGAAACCAAACAAAATAAGCCATTAATGGAGCATAAGCATATGCTCACGACTATATTCCCCGTCACACTGGACAGAGTTTTGGTACTAGTGAAACGTGGATGTTCTGAGGTTTCAGAATATCTCTGACTACCCCCTCGGGGAATATGGTCGTGAGCATTTATGCTGCTATATTCCCCGAGGGGGTAGTCAGAGAGCCATTAATAGAATAAAAATATGTCATAATTTGCAAAATGGAATAGTGAATCATCATCATCATCATCAGCCTATAAACGTCCCACTGCAGGGCACAAGCCTACCCTCAGGGAGGGTGTATGGGCACTAGTCCACCACGCGTGCCCAATGCGGATTGGTAGACTTCACATACACATCTGAATTTCTTCTTCAGTGTATGCAGGTTTCCTCACGATGTTTTCCTTCACCGTTTGAGAGCAGTCAGTATTACGTACATAAGTTAGAAAAACTCATTGGTACATGGCATGTTTTCCGTGCGGATTCGAACCCGGACCTCCATAATTGGGTGTCCATATCTCTCCACAACGCGCCACCGATGCTCTCGATGCTGATCTCTCTCTCCGCTCTCGATGCCGGAATAGTGAATGAGTTTGTGTATTTGGGAAGTTTTTACTAGAGACTACTTGTGGAGAGGAGAGAGAATGCGGGAAATAAAAGGGCACGTTTGGCTATTCAAAATGGCGTGTTGGTGCCTATGTACGGGAGTGAATGTTGGGTGTGGAGCAAAAGAAATGAATGTCGAGTGAATGCAGTGGAAATGCGCTCTTTACGAAGTATTTATGGTGTTACAGTGACCGACCGAATCAAGAACAGTGTGATAAGGAATTGGTGTAAGTTGAAGGATGATGTGGTAACCAGGATTGAAAGAGGTATGCTTGGTGGTTCGGTTTTCGTTGTATGGGGAAAAAAAAAGTTTCTTCACGACTACCTCATTTCTGTTTTTGGTTACTGTTATCTGTCGTCATGCCATATTTCGATTCAATAGATGCAAAAATGAGCGAGTAATCGAGGTGGGGCATACAGACAGACAGAATGGACGAAAGTATAAGGATTCCTTGTTTGACTACGGAACCCTATGAAAGTCCAGAGTTCAAAGTAACAATCTTACCTCTAAGTAATTGGAGACGCTCTCGAGCGCCTCCCTCGTTCCCCACGCGTCCCTGCCGGTCACCTCGCCCCGCAGCGCCTCCTGCCCCTGCGCAACTAGTCGCGCCACTCTCTCACAAAGTCGCCGCGACTCCGCGCTGTTCCCGATCGACAGCTCGGCCACCATGTGAAGGGTGGTCGAGTATAGCTCTCTGTATGGTACCGGTGAATTTACGAATGCTGGAAGAAAGACAATTTTTCATTTATACAGGGTCCTTTTTAATATGCTGACACTTTTTTAAGGGGATGATCATATCGTCTAACTGAACAACTTTCTCTATGGCACCAACAACGAAATCGCGAAAAAAAATATCAGCTGTCCCATACATTTGGCTCGAGTAGGTTTGCAGTTTTGTATGGACGAGTTGTTATTTTTTTCGCGATTTCGATGTTGATGCCATAGAGAAAGTTGTTCAGTTAGATGGTCTGATCATCCCCTTAAAAAAGTGTCAGCATATTAAGAAGGACCCTGTATATGCTAGGCGATTGTTTTAAGGTGGTCAGAAACATTCGAATACAGGGTGTAAACTTAAATGCGTTACATACTTTTATTTAAGTTATGACTGAATGAATGATCAGATAAGAATGTCAGGAAAAACATCCAGATAACAATATTTCACAACTTTTTGAATAGGTTTAACAGAGCTCATATTTTAACTAAAGAAAATTTAATAGAAGTTTTCTATTACTATTAGTTTACAAAAGCTCTTTTTCTAAGAATATTTCAAGCTATGCCCGAAAATAAATAAACATTATATCAATGTCAATTCTTTAGCAGCATATAAGCATTTGCTAACTTCTATATTTCCTGAAGCGTAGTCAGAGATTTAACAAAATCTCATCATCAGCCTATATATACGTCCCACTGCAAGGCACAGACCTACACTCAGGGCTGCCTTATGGACGTTAGTCCACCACGCGTGCCCAATGCGCATTGTTAGACTTCACATACGCATCAGAATTTCTTCTTCAGCATATGCAGGATTCCAAACGATGTTTTCCTTCACCGTTTGAGAGCAAAAATTAATAGATGTGAAACGATAACGAAAGTCACTAACCAATAATCCTAGAAGGGAAAGGCGACGATATACTAATCTTCTCTTTCTCACAATACAATTCTTTACACTTCTCCATCGCGCTGCTAAACGCTTCCACACAGGTCTTCAGCTCTTCATACTGTTTCCTCTTTTCCTCGGTCGGTCTACTGTCGGCGGACTCTATGCACAGAGCGATGGATGAGACCAGGCCGTCTTTGAGGCGGAGGTACGCGATGTCCTGGTCAAACGTCCTTGATTTGAGGTTGAGGTCTTGAAACTGGGGAGGTTCCCAGTTTACTATCGCGTTTAGGTCTCGGTTGTCACTGTGAAGTAGAAAGAGATTATTTAAGTAGACGTCGGAAGTGAGGTTTTTATTTTTAATCGGCTTTAAATATAAATTTTTTATATTTTTCATAATTTATGATTATGTGTGAGAAAGAATTGTGATTTTCAGTGATAGTTTATCAATTTGGTTTTTAATATTTTATGCCATGATCAAATCTTTTTTTTTTATTATTTTGTTTCTATGCAGAATTTTTTATATTTTCCATCGTTTTTTAAAATATACTTATTGTTTTTGATGGAGCTGAACAATTTCCTCTAGAGACAAACATCGAAACCGCGAAAAAATAAATCATACATTTGGGTCTTTATGTAAGAGCTGATTTTAATTATGCGATTTCGATTTTGGTCCCATGTTTTACAGCTATTATATTATTTTATATTATCTATATCTATCTATCTCTATCTATAACGTCAGGCCTCTTTCCCAGTGGGGTAGGCAGAGACCAGGGCGCGCCACTTACTACGATCTTTACATACCTCTTTTGCCTCATGCACATCCATACATCTCTTCATACATGCCCGTCGGTTTCGAGTACTCCGCACCTCCCCTTTTTGTAGGACGCAACTGATTTGATCAGCATACGTCCTACGAGGGCGCCCTCTGCCGACACTTCCACTCACATTAGCAACATATATCTCTTTCGTACATCTGCTGTCACTCATCCTTTCCACATGACCAAACCAACGAAGCATACCTTTCTCTATTCTTGTCACAACATCTTCTTTCAATTTACATCGATCTCTTATTACACAATTTCTCACTCTATCTCTCATCGTGACACCACACATACTTCGCAAGGAACGCATTTCAACAGCATTAATTCTACTTGCATGCTTCTTCTGCCATACCCAGCACTCACTGCCATACATAAGTGTAGGCACCAACACACCACTGTGTATAGCAAGTCGTGCCTTTTTGGACACTACTTGGCTAGCCACAATAGTATGCAGAGCTACTTTGTTTCCCGCTGTTACTCGCCTATGCATATCACCCTCACATTTCCCATCTCTAGTAAACATGCATCCTAAATATACAAACTCATTCACTTGTTGCACTTTTTCGTTCCCAATCATTATACAACAATCAGTCACACATTCATCCCTCTCCATTACCATTACTTTAGTTTTATTCTTTTTTTTATTTTATTTTATTTTATTTTATTTTATTTTATTTTATATTACATAAAAAAATTATAATAAAGAGATTACGAAGTTCCTAAGGCTCAGTGGCGCGGCGCCGCCAGCAATAGCAGGGCCAGCAGGGTCATATGAATAGATACGACTAGAAGTCAAATACAAATTGTTGTTTGCTTCCATATGGTACATTAGTTTTTACATTAGGTTTCAGAACACGTCAAACTTCGGCTCTAGACTCGCGAAAAAGTGGTAATCCAATTTTTTATGGATCAAAATGGTATATATACGGGTCTAGCGGCGGTCTCCGGTGCGGCGTCCCGTTTGCATGAAGCTTATCTTCTGGTCCGGCCTCGCCGAGATATCAATTCATGTGGCAGGGCTCCACACAGTGTGTACTCACGTGGGCGCGGCGGGCAACGCGCTGGGCGCGTGGAGCGGCGCGGCGGGGCCCGCTAGGAGGGCCAGCAGCGCTCTCTGGCGAGCCGCCTGCGCGCACCAGGCACAGGCCTCCAGGCGCGCCCCCCACGCGTATAGCTCCACCAGCTTCTCGAACGTGCCGTACTTGTACGCGTAGGTGAGGTGCTCCACGCTCTGAGGGCAAGCACAAGCAATTGTTATTAACCTTTTGAACGCCAGAGTCATCCAGTCGTGACAACCAATAAAATGCCTGACACGCCAGAGTCATCTATTTATCTACTAAATAGTTTGTTCCGTGGCGTACAGAGCTCAGTAACTTGAAAGTGACGTAGCGTTCAAAAGGTTAATTAACTAATTGGATTGACATGCTTTGCTATGGATTCTCGTATAACTTCAAACGCTGAATTTCTCAAAAAAATTCGGATTTGAAGGCCGGGCTATATGAACGAAGCCAGCAAGCCGAGATTCGCGTAGCAGCGTACGCTAGAGCGTTCAACACCAAAACTACTCATGGTCCTATTGCTCCCCTTGGAGACATTGCGAGACCGAAGGTCAAGTCGATTTTGATAGACCAAAAGGCTCCGTAGTGTCCCCAGGCGTACGGCCGCCTTTTCGGCTCTAGACAGACGAACCGCAATCCAACCGCAAATTGCAGTTCAAGTGCAGTTTCAATGCAGTTGACACAATCTGCAATAGGTGTCAATTGAAACTACACATGAACTGCAATTTGTTGTTGGATTGCGGTCTGTCTGTCTAGAGCCTTAGTGGATTAGTGCTGTTACTATTCGGAACGGTGGACTGACGATCTGGTGAAGGCGGCGGGAACCCGTTGGAAGAGGGCAGCGCAGGACCGGTCGTTGTAGCGATCCTTGGGGGAGGCCTATGTCTAGCAATGGACGTCCATCGGCTGAGATGATGATGATAATGAAGGTCATCTTCATTATCATCTATTCGGAATGCATACATTTTCTCTGGAATTGTATATTGTGTATTGTAGTTGTATCAGATTAGAGTCATCCCCCGAATTTATTGTCTAGTGTTGTTAATGGTCGCTGCTATTGATCCTGGTTTACAGGAGTTACAGTGGTGGAAATGTGTGGTGGACTAATTGGCCAATAATGACCTAGAATTTTGCAAAGCAGAACTGGTGTTCTGCTGCGATGACTAGTGTCATCGTAATACGTACGTCCTTGGCGTGGTGTGAGTGGAAGGCGCGCGTGTCTGCGAGGAGCTGCAGCGCGCGGGTGGAGGCGCAGCAGGCGGCGAGGCGCGCGCCGTGCAGCCAGCCCAGCGACACCAGCTGCACGTGCTTCACCTCCAGCCGCTGGTAGATGCTGTCCGCCGCCAGCGCGTTGCCTGTGCCAACCGATCAATCAACATTATCACCACTATCGTGACGAAAGAGATCGCCGGAGATGTACGTTTGCGGACAAAATTGGCAACGTATTTAAAGGCCCGATAATTGATACAATCGGATACAATTGATATCCGAAACTGACGTGTATGAAACGAGTTAAGACTGTTGAAGAAGCAAAAGAGGTGTGTCATCAAAATAGTAATTTCACCTTTGACTAATTATATGTCAAGATAGAGCTTCACGCTTCTAACGTACTAAAACAAAACGGACCAACTTTCTTAGGTTGATATGCGTGAGGCGTCATACAACTTATTTCTGTGTGCGTGTATAGTGACAAGGTTTATCAGCCTGGACTGAGTGATATTTTTTTCAACGCGTTCGGAGCTTCGACTGCCTATCTTGACCTATAACTTATCAAAGAATTTCACATAAACTTTTTCCTTTAGGAAATCTCTACTTCCTATAATGTTGAATTTCCACAATTTGACGTAGATTTGTCCAAGTTGCGGCAGCTTTTGGTTAAACGTTATCAAAACTAGATGTTGCCCGCGACTTAAGACTGCACCGTCTCCCATCATCGCAGCGAGATAAAATATATACCAGTTTTAAAGGACGGCCGCACCGCACATTATCAAAAATTTCTGTCAGAAATATCCCACCCACCAAACAGAGCCGACGGACGGTCCGACGAAATTCCATACGTCGATTCTCATTGGTGCGCGCTATTTTTCTGTCAGATATTTCTGATAATGTGCGGCCGTCCTAACTCTAACCAAGAAAAGCACAGCGCGCTTTTAAACACAAAAAGTTTAATCCAAAAAGGGTGGTATCTACATACATATTAAGTTTGTAAGGTATCCTCAAGCAGCAAGAGTTTATTACCGTACTGTTTGTTCCATAATAAAGTTGATAATAAAATAGAGATCTCACCCAATAAATGATACAGATTGACTAGAAGCAACTTGGCGTGGAAGTTGGCGGGCGAGTGGTGCAGCACCAGCTCCAGCAGGCACAGCGCCTCGACCACCGGCGCCGTGCTCTGCTGCCGCATCGCTGCAACGACAAGTGTTCACCACGTTACTATCATTATAATAGCGCTACGAAATCATTATCGGAGTCGCGTTGTAGGTCTGCTATTGGGTAGTCACGTGTCGCTCGTCGATTGTTGGTTGCCCCCTCCCGGGCCTACAACGAAGCTCTAGTGGTGGCTCAAGATAGTGTTCTTTTCAAAAAAACAATCCTTGAAGTCACCAAAATACATAATTATCTTACAACGTCAAGCACTATTGCTAAATAAACTAGACATTAGCAAAATCATCACAACCAAGATGGCAGCCATTTTTCTTTTAATAGAATAGAATAGAGATCATTATCATCATGTTATTTAACAGTTCTTGTCAGTGGAGTATTCGTCAATCCAGGCTCTTCCCCGCAAGTGCTTTGAGTTCTTGATCCGACACGACATCTACCTTTTACCCGACTACGGCGAAGCAAAAGGGAGGGGTTGTGATTTTTCTTTCACCTGAGCTAGATAAAATTGTCTAGGTCTTCTTCTGCCACTCTTCCTGACTTCGCCAGAAGAAGGGTAGTATTTTTGTCTTCTAATAATTATAATTTTAAAGAAATTGTCGTGCGGTATCAAGTGTCCGATCAAGGTGATGAAGACAACAGATAATAATATGTTGAGCTTTGTTTAAACATTATTGTGATAAATTGTTAGCCACAGGCCTTGGATCACGGTGATGGTGTATAGGCGTGCTCAATACAGGTTAATAAACAAATTTTGCAAAAACTGCCTAATTGTGTCCCAATTTTCCCTAAATTGATAATAATAAAAACGTTTATTTTTCACCACAAACCAGTATCTACAATGTAAAACAACAACTGGCTTTTTGTAATAAAATGTGAAGTGACTCAAATAATCTGTTAATTCTGATCTGAGTTATGATATGACATGCATATTTTGTTCACATCGTAAAACTCATCATCACAAATCATAATCACGATACAATTAATGATCAATGAATCAAGATACTCATTGTAATCATATTCCCAACTGTTAAGTATAAGTTGAGTTTTCTTGTTCCACTTGCAAGTCTCAACTGTTCAATCAATCACCAAAATTATCATTATTTACAAGTGCAGGCTAGATTCTGGTACTTTAAATGTGACTAGATAATTTGTGTGACATTGTCCAAGATATATAGATATTTGTAAATTAAACACGAACATAGGCCCGAAAAAAGTTAGAAGAATATAAGAGAAACCTACCAGCATAGAAATAATGATGAGCAGCAAGCAGCCCGTACCCGTCAGCCGCACAGAACTCAGTGATGGTGGCAGTGACCAGGCCGTTGTTCAGGCACCTCAGGTAGTGCCTGCGCAACGTCGTGGCCAGCGCAAGCGAGGCCTCGGCCGGGAAGGGGATGGCTGTGAGCCGCCAGGCCGACATGCATGAGATGTGCCGTTGGATGTCATCCGTCTACAAACATTTGAGAAGCTTAGAATATTAAAAAACATTGTTTATTGATTTGTGTTGCAAGATTATTGTTTACGAGCTTTTACCCGCGACTTCGTCCGCATAAATTATATACCAGATTTTAAGTCAGATGATAAGCTATCCAACAAAAAAAGTTTCATCAAAATCGGTTCAGTAGTTTTTGCGTGATACTCGAACAAACAAACACCCAAACAAACAAACAAACATACAAATAAACAAACAAACAAACAGACAGACAAAAAATCCAAAAATTGGTGATTTGGAATCAGGGACAGGTAAAAACCATGTCGTAATTTTTTTTTTGTAAATATCTTCAATGTACAGACACATTTCTGTTACAGTTTTATAATAGTTTAGATAGTTGAGCCGCTACAAACGTACAGTTGGGGTCATAAATCATCGCATCAAACCTCTCACTCGTACTTATGGGCTCTGTGGAACTGTTTCCGTGAAGCCCATGAGTGCGAGCAAAAGGTTCAATGAGATAATTTATGACCCAAACTGTACGTTTGTAGCGGCTCGACTAGGAAAAGATTTTTTTTTTACAATATCTGGCTGCATCTTTTCTACACTCATTTTAGAGATAGATTTGCCTTCTGATAGTGAACTCAGAATGTTAACATTTTGAATTAAAGGGATCAAAAGCAAAAATTGTGATAAAGGATAGTAAAAGAAGAGCACAGGATATCTTGATGATAAAAAAAACTATTAATTTTAAATTTTTTTTCTTAGCTTATTTCATCCCACTGCTGGGCAAAGGGCTCCCCCTTCATCCTCCATTTTGGTTTATGCCTGTCGTGAGCCAGCTCCATTTATTCATCATTGAAGGATCATTATGATATAACAGACCATTCTAAATAAATAAACAAACAGAAACCAAATTTATTTTTAAGATTAACGTGAAAATTTACTCACATTATCCGGCTCACTATTCTCATCAAATCCAAGACAAGTCAAGAAGTCCATGCAATGCTCCTCTCTTTCCTTCTGCGGTATCATCGTCAAATAAGGCCTCAGGTCTGGCACGGCACACGGCTTATTAGCAAACACCCTTAAATACTGCACACATAAGGCCACACCACTGCCTAATAAGGCCGTAGGGTCTCCGTCCCCAGACAATCGCTTCCAAAGCTCTAGTCTCGCCAAATAAGGCCCACGTAAAGTACGTCCCGAAGTCATACTTTCTACTAAAGAACAGATGAATTCGTGGCATTTTTCCGCAGTATCGTCCGCTGAGCTTTCTTCGTTATTGGCAAATTTAATCAATTGGAAGACGGAGTCAAAATATGGAAGATAAAAGTCCCATCTGTCCTGATTGTCCCATAACAGTTCCTTACATAGAATATTCAGTCGTTTCCATTGGCCAAGTTTTTTCAAATACGGTATGCATGCTTGAGCGGTTGATCCAGGTACGAGTTGAGAGTATAAGGGGCTTTCAATGAACTTGAGAATGTCTTCCCATTTGTCTTGAAGCTCTAGGATCATGATGTACAGTCTTGCTTCTTGTTCGGCCTCCATTTTGTTTTCCGTTATAAAGTTGTCTATCATTCTTTGAGCTAAGGCAAGTAGAATGCCTTTTTTTGTGCCGTCATCACTTGTTTTCGCCTGTTGATAATAAAATAACCGTTTGTATACAGGGTGTTAGGGTAAACAGTTGCATTACTTTAAGGGGTGATTGTACCCATGATAATGAACAAATTTCCCTGAGAAACCCATAGGTAAATTACAAAAAAAAAGGACTTTCCATACTAAATGCAATCAGCTGATCGAACGTTTGTATGAAAAGTCTGCTGATTTAGGTTTCTTAGGGAAAGTTGTTCAGTATCATGTTTCCAATCATCCCTTAAAGTAATGTAACTGTTCACCCTAACACCCTGCATAATGATTATGAAATAACTAAATGACAGCTGGTTTAATTTTTATTAAAATACAAGGTTGTAAACTTTAATGCATTACATACTTTAAGGTACAGACCATCAAACTAAATGTGTATGTAATCCAAATAGTGAATGTAGTCCAGTTTTTTTTTTCCGAAGCTCTTCTTATTGACTCTTGACTTTATTTATTGACGCAATATTTGATTTCTAAATAAGTATTCAAAACATACAGGGTCTTCTTAATAATGCCAACTAACAGTTTTTTAAGGGGATGATCAGACCATACAAATCACCTACTCTCCCTTAATGTTTGGGACAGCTGATAACTTTTTCGCGAATTCAATGTTGGTCCCATACAGGAAGTTGTTCAGTTTGATGGTCTGATCATCTTCTTAACAAACCGTCAGCGTATTAAGTTGGACCCTATACAGGGTGTAAATTAAAATAGGACAGCTACTTAAAGAGGTGCTTCAGACCATCAAACTGAACAACTTTCTCTATGGAACCAATATCGAAATCGCGAAAAAAAAATCTGCTGTCCCATACATTTCAGTCGAGTTATGTTTGCAGTTTTGTATGGGAGAGCGGAATTTTTTTTCGCGATTTCGATATTGGTCCCATAGAGAAAGTTGTTCAGTTTGATGGTCTGAAGCACCCCTTTAAGTAGCTGTCCCATTTTATTGTACACCCTGTATATTGTCATGAACACAATGAGCTTTATTTTTTGGTTTTCTAGTGGATTGATAGATGGCGTTACGGTCTGTGCGAATAAAGGTCAAAATATCAAAATGTGTTTCTTTAAAATAATAAAGAGGGAGAAGATGATCAAAAAGATGCCAACTCATCTTTTGATTTAATATTTCATTATATATATATATTTTTTTATTATTTACGAATCATTTTAATCGAAAATATGAAACTTTTTACGTCTGACATTGTTGTATGGGCTCGATCCCTTGGCCTTTAAAAAAAAGTCTGGCACAGTCTCGACATGTTTTTGACAGGATCTTGCCTACGTCTCTATGGAGCGATAATTATGTCATCTGTCGAGTTTTTTAGGAACTAAAATTAAAAAAGAAAAGAAAAACGCTCATTTAAAAAAAAAATTTGCTGCATTGATTACCTGCAAAATAATGCTCATAACAGCCCAGAAGTAATAGGGGTTCTTAGGAGAAAACTTGTACAAAGCCATCGCGGCGCGCTGCTGGGCCCGGTAGTCCCCGATCCTCACGTAGGACATGAAGAGGTGCGAGTGGAGCTCCTCGCTGGTCGGCTCCGACTTTATGGCCGCTTCGTATAACGCACACACTTTGTGCACTGTGGATGTTTATATTTACATGAAAAACTTCTATACAGAATTGAAAAAAATAAAAATAATAAAGAAAAAAAAAACACTGGTACAACAAATAAACATGGTATAAAATGTTATACCAAGAATAAACTAAGAATAAGCAAAATGTCTCCTAATAAATCCGGAAAAAGTAAACCTTGTATAACGTCGGTGTAACTGTTCTGTATCATAGACAAATTGCATTGCAAACACAGTGCATGTGAGAGAGGACTACCTATATCGATAGAAAAATATACTTAAACATCTACTATCATCTCCCCCGTCTTCCACAAGAGGGTGAGGTAAAAAATTTGTGGGGGCAGTGTCAGTCATTTAGCTGCCAGTTCATACAAATGGGAAAACTGACAAGAGGAAAGCATGACAATGAGTGAGAGTGAGACAGGAATACACCATTGCCTATATTTTCTGCTACGGTTCCTATCAAGAGGTAAATATTGGTGGGGGACAGGGAGTGTCCGTACTGTATGTACAATACTAACTGTGCCTCAGTCTAGCTAGAAGTACCAGGGTAACATATTCTCAAAGAACTTACATTGCTGCGATTCACGGTACGATATCGTCATCGCCTGCAGCGTCGTGTCGTCGCTCGGCTTCTCCTCCGCCAGGGCATCGAGCACGACGTGCGCCTCCGGCCCTTTTCCTAACCTAAAAAGAGCCAGCGCCTTCAAAGCCCGGGCGGCTTGCAATGAAGGACTCTTTTTGAGCACTTTCTCCGCCTCCTGCAAAGCTTTCTTATTGTTCCCATTGTCCAGCCAGTCTGCAAAATAATGTATCCTTTTACTTTTTCCCGAAAAAAGGCAACCACTTCGGGAGGAGTTCGGAGTGATTTCGTTCGAGAATTATGTGTAGTTCTTACCGTATATTGGCCGCAATCGACGCTCCACAATACCTCCGTCGTGCATGTGCTGTGGTCGTACCGCCATTTTTCATTTAGGAAAGTCTTTTTCCGAAAATAAATGCGTCTTCGGTACTTTTTTGGCTTTTTAGCAGCAGCAGCACGTTTGTTTTGCGATTTTGTCTATGATTTGGTCGATTTGACAGTGACATTGACAGATAGTGCGGTGTTGCCAGTGGTAAGAATTTAAATGTTGTCTATGGTCGTACTAAACGGAAGCACACGGAAGTTCCTTTAGCGGATGCGGATATTGGTGCTGTAAGCTTTTCGACATAGATGGCGCTAGGTATTCGTAAAAAGTCTCGTAAAACTTAACTTTTTTTGTTAATAATTTATTAGTTATGACAATATCCCTATACACATAACTTATGTGTATAGGGATATTGTTGGAGAGCGAGTAGATAGTTACTTACTAGGAGTGCGATTTTTGAAACTCATTCGTTGAACTCAGCAGTTGTAAATGTTAAAATTACTATGGAGATTATGCATCTTTCTAGTGCCGATTGGACTTTCAAAAATCATACTTCAGGAGTGCTATTTTTGAAAGTCAAATTAGCAGTAGAAAGATGCATATCTTCACAGTAATTTTGACATTTTCAACTGCTGAACTCAGCGAATGAGATTCTAAAATCGTAGTAGGTAAAGTATTATTATTAAAGTAAATTAGCTAAAAAAATATTTTCCCCTGTTATCAAGCCATTCCTTTGTATAATATTTAAATTGAATAGTGACCTTCATCATTAATTCGACTAAATAGTATTTGACAACCCTGAACATGTCACCTTTTCTTAACTACGAAATGACAATGTTTCGATAACTTCTAGTAATTAATTAAGTAGGGGTAGGTACAATTAGTCCACTAGTCCACTCTACACGCTATTTCATATTGAAACCTCTATAATCTAAAAAATAGAGCCTTAATTGTTACAACTGCATGCCAGACAGTTGGTAGTTCTTTGTGGCAATGTTTCTGACCATCCCAAAAAGGACGATGGTCGTAAGTTCATGTAGGCATTAGGTAATGCAAAGGATAATTTAAGAAAGACACCAAATTAAATTTTAACATTTAATTTAAAAACATAAATATATTACAAATTACACTTAATTCTTAACTTAATCAGATCGAAAGACCCTCACTGGATCACATGCGCTCAAAAAATCACAATCACTCAAAAACATCGATTACTCAGAAAAAATATCACTATCTACGGCAGTGGTAGGTTATATACAACTAATGTTCACTTAGCTCTAAGATCTACCGTTTCGAAACCAGATTCGGGGATGAATTTTGGCGGGGAAAGTTCCGGTGGGTGTTCTCTTGAGAGAGAGGCTCTCTTATGCCTTGGAGGTGGTACAGGCGCTGGCGGGGCCGCTTTCGACTTCAGCAAGCTCTTTATTCTCATGCCACCCCGGTAGTAATACAAGTAGATGCCCGCGAAAACTGCGACCGCGACCAGAAGAGTAACAATAGCAATAACCACGCCATACCAGGAGCTCCCAGTGGATTCCTCTGGTGTAGGTACAGTTGGCCGTCTGCCAGGTGGGACGTATGTAGGTCTTGGCCTTTTGGTTGTAGTGGCGAAGCGGTCACCTATAGCGATGTCAGCACATGCTCTGAATTCTTCCTGAGGTCCGCATCCGACTGCCCCGGTTCCGTTCTCACATGTACCCCAGTTATTACCAGCTATATACCTCCATTGGAGTACACAATGTGCGCATTCGAGATCTTCAGGCAATCTGTATTTCATTTCATAGATTTTATTACCATCTCTTGGGTAAAATTTCGTGCCATCGCGCCCATCGATTTTTAAAACGTTTTTGTCTAAGCACTCCTGTGTAGTTCCTTTAGGTTCATCACAGATTCTGAACTCAAAATAGCCGTTGTGATTGGCTGTTAGATCGACCTTGATTGTCACAGCGTCTTTTGGTGCGTATTTTCGTACGATGATTCCTTTGTAGAAGCGTCCTCCGACCTCATGGGGTCTTGGTAGTTGGGCGTCCCATGCGTCTCCGCAGATGCCGCACTTGCCGTCGTTTTTGTTCCACTGCCTGGAGAAGCCTCCGCAGAAGAGTTCATGGTCGTTGTAGTTGTGGGGGGTGTCGAAGCCGAACCGCCAGGCGGAGGCTCTGGAGGGGGGCTCCACCAGTCTACCGTGGCCGCTCGTGCCTTCCCAGCACGCTGCAAGTAGGAGAAGCCAGCACCATGTTACCTGTAAAGAAAGAAATAGAAATTAGCGTTTGTTGCGTAAGTATTGAAAATATAGAGTTTGCAATACGCAAATAATTTAAGTTGATAAATTAATTGTATTAATTATGCATTTGTTATTTATAAAGTCTATCATTATAATCATTATCAAGTGAACTAAGGCTTCGTGTATAAATTGAATTGTCCCAGATTTTAGTCCATTTGAAAAAAACCTTGACCCGCTGTTAGTAGAAAACAGCTGTAAGTTTATTTGTTATACGTAGGTTGCTTCTTTGAAATTATTTGTAATGTCTACAATATTTAAATGTTATTGCAAATTAATCTATATTTGTGATAATGGACACTTAGCTTAGGTGTATTGAAAACATGGTGATTTAGCGTGCAGGAGGCGACGAATATCGTTAATCCATAATTTATGTGTCTGACTTGGTGAATATAGTCGTGAGCATAAATATGAGAAAAAATTTGTACCTATCAACCTTTTTTTACCAGTAGGTAGGTATACCTTTTCTTTATAAAAAGTATAAGTAGAATAAATTATCAGTGCTCCAGTTTATTTAAATCTGGTTCACAAGACATGCTGCGTTATAAATTTTCACGCAATTATCTATTAGGTAATATTACGACTGCACCAGATCGGATTGGAACCTAGTCTGGAACTAATTCCGCAACGCTTGGTCGATCTCATTATCCATGCTTCTTCGCTTTGATTACTTGCAGGAAGGATTTTTTAATGTTAGGTTTTGGCCATACCGAATTGACGACGATTGACGGAAAATAAATAATTTAAAGCAGTTTCTAGCAGGACCAAATGATTAACGTGCCTTCCGGAACATGGATATAAATAAATAGAGGCCTCTTATCGAACAAGACAAAAGAGAATCTATCTATCTATGTACACCACATGAAGCAATAAAAGATTATGAATTACTAGCGAACCGCCCCGACTTCGCACGGGTGCAATGCTGATACAATACATGTATTATATACATAATAGACCTTCCTCTTGAATCACTCTATCTATTAAAAAAACCGCATCAAAATCCGTTGCGTAGTTTTAAAGATCTAAGCATACATAGGGACAGACAGCAGCGGGAAGCGACTTTGTTTTATACTATGTAGTGATGATGATGATGAATAAAACAACTAAAGAGCTTATTAATTTTGTTTTATTGTTCTTAGGAAGAATTGATTACAGTATAGTAAACACATCCTTAAATAACTGAGATATGAATCAAGCCAAACTGCATCCCTGAAATGGGATGGGAGTGGCAGCTCTGGACATAATACAGGGTACCTGTCTATACTATTTTCCCTGTTCCTGCCTTTCGTTCACCTGCTCTTCACGGGGTGTAGTTTAAGCAATCTTTTCAGGCACCTAATAATATCAATAAGTAGGTAACTTATTAAGGGGATATAATTCGGAGCGCGCTCCATACAAACAGTCTGGTTATATTTTCAATAGGTGCCTACTAACAAATTAAAGTCGATGAAAAGACAATGCGGGTTTTGTATGTAAGGTTGGCGCCTTATTTCTCGCCGTTGTTTTTGGCGCGGCCAGCAACCAAACTTAAATATTTTATTTCAGAATAAAGTAACAAACAAAACTTATATATCCCTAAACTCAGTCCGGATGGAGATATAAAGGCTTGAAGTTGAAAATATCACCATTACAAGCACTTCAAGCCTTTATATCTCGTTCCGAGATATTTGTAATAACAAGTTTTGTTTTTAACTTTATTCTGAACTATATATTCAAGTTTGATTGATGGCCGCGATGAAAAAAGGAAAAAGGCGCCATTTTTAGGCATAGGATTTTTCAGAAACAATCTAGAAACCTAGAAACTAATCTCTATGCTCATATTTTGGTTCAGTTGGAAAGGTTGGATATCGCCTACTGTGTGGCCACAACCGAAGCGATTTCAAGCTACAATGCTTCGGATCGGAAATAATTACCTATGATGTTAAATTAACCATTTCAAATAATTTCCTTTTGGAAAATAGTTGGCGACTGCACTAAATAAAGTTTTTTGAACTAGGTATTCATGGTCTAGAATGCTAGATTGCTATTGGAAATTAACTAAAAATGTTAACAACGTGTTAATGAATTAGCGCAAAACCTCATACACACCAACTGATTTATAACAAAAGAATTAGATTGAAACAATAATTTCATTATTTTGATAGTTTGCGGCCGGTTAAAATTTAAAGTTGTTCACATTTTAAGTTCTAAGGAAAAATGATTTGTTATGTAATGTAATGAAAGCGCTAACATACTCATGGATACATTTTAATTATCTTGTTTTGGTAGAAAGTAGAATGAGTGTGCCCGTGAGGTGATATGGGTTTACATCGGGTTCAGTAAATTATAATTTTTACAAAAAATTTATTATAAATGTTGAAAAGAATTACCTATGTTTAAAAACCATGATAATTAAATTCTGCTCTCGATTCTAAGCAAATTACTTTCTAGTTTTGCGTTTATTCATTAACACGTTGTATAAGTACGTTTACATTGTAAACAGAATAATATACCTTCTTTTAAAACACACAAGATTAGTTGATTAACTATAATTTTCGATAACTTTGCCTTTCGCTGTCGTAAAACAACGAGAATTCAAATAGAAATCAGAAAAGAACAAATATATCATCAAGCAGAAGGCCATCTTTAACCCATTGTATTTAAAACACCATAATTACCTAACTGTCTAGTATCGAAAACTATAAACACGTAAGATAAAACTATCATAGTATGCAGGTACATACATACAGACAAACACAATGAGCTGACAGGAAGCTTCAACACAATCACAGCAGGTTAATGACTACTTGCATTAATTATATTCCGAGAGATAAGTGTACTTTTTGCAAACATCAGCAGCAAGGCTCATTCAGTGTTTATGGGGTGTAGAGCTTCTCTGTGATGGGGATGGACCAGGTCTGCCTGCATAACTCCAGTGGAGTTACTGATGATTAAAGGTCTGTAAAAAATTAACGATAAGCTGCAAAGCTGATCGTATGTTATTGTTGTAGTATCCACTGTAGCTATGTGACCAGTACAAAAACTGACATGGTTCATGAGTCGGTTTAAGAGATACAGCCGTTCAAAGGTCGGAACTTTGACTGGCTGTATCTCCTAAATCGACTGACAGAAGTTGACAGTTTTTGTACTGTTCACATAGCTACAGTGCATACTACAACAATATCATACGATCAGCCGTGCAACTGGTTTATAATTTTTTACAGACTTTTAATCATCAGTAAATCCTAAACAGACTGGAGTTATGCAGGCAGACCTGGTCCATTCCCTCCTGAGTGCACTTATCTCTTATACCTACTATTACGGAGATACAAGACTTGAAAGACGGTTTTTCTTACACTTTACATTATTTGCCATTCTATTCCAGTCAAGTAGGTAGGTACCTAGATCATCCACCGCTAAGGTCAGTCAATTTACTTATATTCATCATCATCATCATCATCATCATCATATCAGCCGATAGATGTCCACTGCTGGACATAGGGCTCCCCCAAAATGGGGGGATTTGCCATAATCGTCACGCTTGGCAGGCGAGATCGCAGTTGGATTGAATGTGTGTACTCAGAGGATGCTGCTGCCCATCCTCCGGTAGATCCCATAGTCGCTTTTTACGACACCCACGGGAGGAAATGGGGTGGTGCTATTCTTAGCCGACACCACACGGACATCTAATATTATTATTGTTCTTTAATGCAAGATAATAGAAAGACACATCCTTTCGTAAAAAACTCAATTTAGGACTATTTGAGCATGTTAAATTAGGTAATTATACCTAAGTACCTATGAACTTTGTCATTTTCTACGAGCTACAAATTTATTAAGCCTTATTTTCCTACACTCAAATTGGTTGCGTAATCATAAGCTCACAGTTAAAATAACTGACATACTATTGATTTAGAATAAAATTATGCAAAAGCGCTTAATACATTCCATGACTTCGCTATTCTGTGCTGATCATGACATTGACCGTGGATCTACATGCTTGTTCCAGTTGATGTAAGGAATGCACAAGATTTCTATCTAGATGCTTTTCGTGCCGGAGTAGTAAAGTCATGGTAATGTGAACATGCCTTTTGGAGGAATCGTGGCCAATTTACTATGTTAATGCTTTGTAAAATAGTTCGCGAAGTTGTAAGATGGAGATTAGGCATGTTTTTGGAGGAAAGTACAGTAATTTAACGTTAGCATAGCTGGCTAACGTTAACTTTACTAGCATAGATAAGCTACTATTTTACAGGAATTTACTAGAATAACATCTTAAATACTGTGTTAATTGACAAAATTCCATTTTTTAACAACCTGTTTTTAATGAAAAATATAAAAATAGGTTAAAAATAAGAGATACGTATTTTTCCGATTTAATTTCTGAACGATATACTATTTTTAATTTACTTTTGAATTTTCTGATAAACAAAAGATTTATGGCTATAATAGCTTGGCCGCAATAAAATTAAAAATAAAAACTGTCAAAGAAACAACAGAAAAGTTAACAGATCAGGCTGTATGGGATTATCCCTTTGCCTTTCCAATATACTACTACTACTACTACAACAGAAAAGCTAAGCAGGCAAAGGAATAAAATCTCATTCATCCTCTATTTTATTTTTCAGTATTTTTCAAATAACTCGAGAAATAATGGATAGAAAAATCTGATAATTTTGATATAAGCTTTGAATCACATAATCTCCAAATGGTTTTCTAATTTTGGTACTTTTCTTAAAATGAAATGTTGTCAATTCCTTCCTATATTTACTAGGTACATACAGTACAGGCGTACCATCGGCCATGCACCGTGTGCGCGAAATAATAATCAGACGAAAATTTAATCCTCGATTAAAAATCTGTGGCAGCCAACAGCTGCATCAACCCTGACCTGGCATGTATCTATTGGAAATTGAAACAAAATGTAACATATTTCTCACAGTTCGGCATTATGTTTATAAGATGATGCAACGATATCTGCTCCCATCGTACGATTTCGTATGAGTTGTTGAGAAAGTAAACAAAAGGCTTCTCGAGTTTTACAAACGTTGTTGAAGTGTTAAGAAACATACATTTTAAATTGTTTTTAAAAACAATTTAAAATGTAAATACAATGGTAAACATTAAATACGAAGAGTAGATGCAGGGTCTGGATATATGACATTTTCTAACTTATTTATGTAATACCGACTGTCAAATGGTGAAGGAAAACATCGCTCGGAAACCTGCTTACACTGAAGACGATATTCTGAAGTCTACCAATCCTCCTGAAGGCAATTTACCCTGCAGTGGGACTTATATAGGCTGATGACCATAAAGTCAGAAAACAGATGGGGCTATGTGAATGTGAGAAACGAACGATGATGAATGGCAAAAGAGGGTTGTCTCCTGGTAGACACGAATATAGGTAGATGGACGACAACGCCTTTCTATAGCCAGGTAGTAAAACCTCGTCCATTTTGCCAGAGGGTTGAGCAACATTGTTGCTCTTGCCAATAGATACCTAGTCGTGCGCCATATATCGGCCCTCAAGCCAGGGCCCAGGGGATCTACTCGAAATGTTCAAATGTCAACTCCATTCCAATGTTCCGTTAAAACTGACATTTAGGCTGGCTTGCACCAAAAAGTATTACTATGATGCTGTCACTGTCATTAGTATGAGCAGTGTGAGAGACAGAGCTGTCACTAAATACGATTAAACCTAAATACGTGTTGGTGCAAGCCAGGCTTCGTTTTGGCCTCATTTAGCTAACGTCGCCCCTTGATCACTGATTGAAAGACATAGAGGTAGAGTTGAAATGTTGAAATGCTAGCATGTAATGGAATGGAGGTACGCTTGGTACGCTTTCAATGAAGTTAAGAAAGTTGACGATAAAATCCTTTTTGAATTTTATTCACAACATTGTTATCGTCGCTTATCGCTTCTATTCGTACCACAAACTTCAAAATAATATCAATCTCATCGTGAGAACGGTTGCTAGCAGAGATCAGCCAGTATTGTATCTGTTTGTTCCAATTTTTTATCTTCTATGTTCGATCGCTATTAGTTCATCTAAATTGGTAACATTCTGTGAGAAAAGTTCGTGATCTCGAATAGAAATCGATTCGTGGATTTCATCGTACTCAATTTGTGAATATTATGAGGATAATGATACTAGAAATGATTATAGGGTTGTTGTGAACGAATGGCCGAATCGTCCGCGTGTTGAATAGACAGTGAAAGTTTATTTAATCATTGGCATTGTTTTGAATAGATAGAGATGCTCGTAACATAATAATAGAGCGTCGGTGTTCGAAACGCACCTAACGTTGATGTTAAATAGAAGTTAATGTTGAAAGGTGCACGTCATATCCAAATTCATTTATATTCTCTTCTGGTCTGTTGAGACGTAGATCTGGTCTAGCCAGACACTATATTCCTATTCTATAATCCGTTACATATTTAAGGTTCTTACCACCAAACCGAACAGCTTTCAATATGGGACCATTTAAATCGCGAAAAATTAATCTGCTGGTACATACATTTTGGTTCGATACCTATTGATATTTTCTATTGAACAAACAATATTTTATTCACGATTTCAATGTTTGTCCCCTAGTAAAAGTTGTTCAGTTTCATGGTGTGAAGCAATACAATTTAAGTTTACACCCCAGGGTCGTATAGGTATAACCGTTATACGTTCAACTACTTAAAATTCACTTTATATTCGACCCTATGGCCTACGTAACAAAGCGTTACATAAACCTATTTATAGTCTACTCGCCCTGAATATAATCGCATAAAATGCATATTGCGATGCATGGATCGTACCATAAAGTTTACTCTATGGACTATAAACTGACACAATTATTTGCACAGCTTTAATGAAACTGCAACTGCATATTACATATCAATAGATGCCATCAGCTGTTCAAAACATTTGAGTCGTCGTTTTATTCGTTTATTTTTCGCAATTTATCAGGGTTATAAATTATCAAGATAATAACGAGCCGTGATAATTATCGGATACTTATCCGATAATTATCACCATTATTAAAATATCATTTGTTAAATTGTTTCATAAGAAATATCGATGGTTTATTATATTTATTATTAATTTATTTTATTATTTATTTATAACCCAGTATTTTTTGTCTTAGTGCAACTAAAGTATGACCACACTGGATCTTTCTCGCGCGGCATTGTTGAAATGCAACACAATAACAATATTTAACTTAGTAAAACAATAACATTCGAGTTCACTTGGCTTTACGCAGGCTTTACGTAACACCAACTGACATTTTTTGTGAATTGGGGGAATCCCCGTGTCGCGGCTAGACGTGCGTTCGGATACACGCAACAAGTGCGGAAATACACGTTTGGATACTTAGAATATAGTTCTATTTACGGGCGCAATTTTTTGTTATTATCAATTGATAATTATCAACCTGTTATTATCATGATAATTATCGTGATAATTATCCTTTCGAACCCTGCAATTTATATTGGTTTATATAGTAAAATATATGTTTACACCTTAGTTGGTGTAAGGAAAAGTATCATCTATCCATCAAACTGAACAACTTTTACGCAAACGTGTCAGAACAAAACAATCTGCTGTTCCACACTAAACTGCAATGCCTACTCGACTGTAACGTATGGAACAGCAGATTTTTATACTCCCATAGTAAAAGTTGAGTTTGATGGGTAGAGTTAAAAGGTTAATGATACTTTTCCTTACACCCTGTAGGTATAGGTACGGGAAATTCAAAATTAGTGCCATAAGCAAAGCATGCCGGTACGCGGTATCGAGTATTAAATTTTATGGGTCAACAAAGTTCCATGACATCCAATTTCAAAGAAAACTGTCAATACTTTCCACCCTATTGTTCCCACAACAGTCTGACTAATCAAATGACTAAATCATTGACGAAAATGGTAAGTAAGGTCAGTAATTTGTTAGCCCGTGGTTGCTACACACGATTGTTTGGCCACATAGGTCACCCCGTACGTGAGAGTCGTGCTAATATGTGACGTACACTTTATAGACATAAATTTAGACTATTAAGTTTTATGAGTTAGGCAATTTGTCGAAAAAGATAGACGTACATTTTGTCCAGAAATCACCTACCTAAGTTGTTATTTTAAGTAGATTTTTTGGAAGATAGTTGTTTCGTAAGAGGTTAATTACAGTTTAGTAGAAATAATATTTAGGTACTTGTAGGTAGACTGTAGAATTTTATTGTTTCTGATGAATTGATGATTGAAAAGCAAAGTTTCCATTTCTTGACTCAAGACTTGGTACAACATTATTGTTGGTGACAAAGTCATTGTTGGTGACAGTAAGCTGACCGAAGGAAGATGGATATTTGGCATTACAAAATGTAAAAAATTCCAAAAATGCTCAGGCATCTCACTAATATTATAAATGCGAAAGTTTGTGACGATGTTTGGATGTTTGGATGTTTGTGTGTTTGTGGCTCAATCACGCCTAAACGGCTGAACAGATTTAGATGAAATTTGGCATGCAGATAGAATGTGTTCTGGATTAACACATAGGATACATTTTATCCCAGCAATGGGTTACTGTGGGAGTCTGTGGGATAATTTCCAATGTTTTATCATGCTCACTAGCGCCGACTTGACGCTGACAGATGTATTTGGGTAGATTCCAGTAGTAAATAGTGGTTGCTTTTTTCAACACTTCTCTCAAGAGCTGTGTAGCGTAGTTGGGAAATGGTCAGATTTTCGCGCAAGAGGTTGGAGGTTCGATTCTTGGGTGAGATTTTTTTTTTAAAAACTTTTATCCATTTTTCAACGGATTTGACAGAAGCAATTTGCTGACCTTAATAATATCCTGAGATTAGATCAGATCAAATTTTAGGAAAGTACGTTTTCTTTGGCTTTTTTCTTATTTTAATACATACGTTGTAGTGATCCCAAGCAAGCACGGCTTTTTATTATGGAAACATTACAACAACGGCACAAACATAATAATGTCCATGACCGAACCGGGATTCGAGCGCAGGACCCTGGTTTGGCAGTCCGGAGTGGTAACTATTGCACAAAACGGGTCGTCAAATATAAAAAAATACTCTTTCTATTAACCTTTTTTAAAGTTATTGTAGTACGTTTTCATGTTAATAGATGGCGTGAGGCGTTTTTTAAATGCAAGTGTGCAACAATAAAATTATTTATTCCAAAACCTAGCTAGCAGCAAAGGCTAGCAGGAGCTTAATTTAGTTGATAAATCCCTGATCTCAAAGTTCATACATTTCGACCATACTTGCACTTACTCGTAACTCACGCTCAAGGCGTCTCAGAAATTAGGTCTTACAGATTTGATTGTAAAGTAACTTACCGGGTGAATTGAAAAATAATTAAATAAATAATGCTCACAGTCACATACATTGTAATGATCCGAAGCAAGCAGTATAGGCTTTTTATTATAGAAACCATACAACAACGGCACAAACATATTACATCCATGACCGAACCGGGATTCCCTGGTTTGGCAGTCCGGCGTGGTAACCATTACACCAAACGGGTCGTCAAATATTTTTCTTTCTTTTAACCTTTTCTAAAGTTATTGTAGTATCGTTTTAATCTTCATAGATATCGTTAGGCGTATTTTTAACTCTAGCAGGAGCTTACAAATTGATTGAATACATCTTTGTATGTAAGTATAATGGTGGTAGTTTGAGCCCAATCTGAGCCAATTCTACGGTATAATAATTTTGTTGCAGAAAATTTTGCCAAATGTTCGTTTTGTTTGATTTTCGGTTCTATTATGATTTCTTGAGGATTTGTGTAGCTTAACTATAGAACATCAATCGACCACAATCTATGAAAAGATAGGTACCTACTTATCTAAAAAGTCCTTATAACACCACAGTTTGGTATTGTGCCTAAGTACTTTCATAATAGCTAAGTAAGGTTAGAGATTTACAAATGTGGCTTGAAAATAATTCTTTTAACAAGTTGACCATTTTGCTTGCTAGAATATTATCGTTCTAGCTCTTGCCTACACCATTGTGCACTAGCCCGCGTGGTGGAGTATCCTCTATCATCATCATCATCTCAGCCGATGGACGTCCACTGCTGGACATAGGCCTCCCCCAAGGATCGCCATAACGACCGGTCCTGCGCTGCCCTCATCCAACGTTTTCCCGCCGCCTTCACCAGGTCGTCGGTCCACCGTGTGAGGGGCCTACCCACGCTGCGCTTTCCGCTTATCCTCTATCCTCTAACGTTTATTTGTGAGTGGAAGTCTGTGATCCGCAGTGGGTCGTAAGATGATTATTACACTGAGAGAAAACTTCATTTGTTATTACAAAAATTCACTAATTATTAAATAAATATTTGCAGATCCCACGACAACAAAAGTTTTGTAATAAGAAGGAGTCGTTTTTAGTTATTGTATTTAGTAATTAGTGTAGTGAGCGTTTAGTAATTTTTAACGCACAATACTAATCCTCAAAACGATGACGTCATTATGACGTCACAGTTAAGACAAAGTGTTTTGTAATTTCTAAAATGAAACAGTAATCCTCCAAATTTTGATGTACAGAATATACAAACCGTTTTGTAAAAACATAGAGTCGTTCATTATCTACAAATAAAACGATAGCACTTACTAGTTGTCTTTAAACTGAATTTTAGAAACTACTTTACGATATCTACGATGTCTTACTTGATTTTACTAAACGATTATTTAAATGCAATTGAACATTTTGTAAATACTAGTTTGCATTTTATAATTACGAAACGTAGTGCTTGTTCTTACTAAACAATTTAGTGTTTTTTAGAAAATGCAGTCTAATTTTTAGCTTGTACTTTTACAATTTCTAATGAGTTCCTACTTGATATTACTAAACAATGAGTAATTTTTACAAGATTGTAGCATTGTTACAACAAATCGTTATACTAGATATCACAACTTTCCCCTGTATTCTTTACAACATTATACAGGGTGTAACAAAACACCCTAGTAATTCCTAAGGGGGTGCTTCAGACCATCAAAATGAACAACTTTTACTAAGGAGCCAACTTTTTTTTTATTTCAAAGTTGGGTCCATAGTGAAAGTTGTTCAGTTTAATGGTTTAAAGCACCCCCTTAAGTATTACTAGGGTGTTTTGTTACACCTTGTACATAACATGTACAATGTGTGTCATTCTACAGTACTTTTTCAGTTGCTAGCAAGAACGTATCAGTATTCAGGTTATTGCGTTCTTTCCTAGCTACTGAAAAACACCTCGTATAAAAGTGTATATACATATTATTATGTACATGCTGTAAAGAAATACAGAATAAAGAATACAGGAGAAAATTGTGATACCTAGTAAAACGATTTGTTATAACAACTCCACTAAATTATAAGGTATAGGTAATTGTGTTCAAATGAAACTTAAAATAATAGTTAATGTAGTTTATTTTCATTTCAGTTTTTACAACAGATTACTATCTAAGTACCTACATAATTTAAAAACCACAGCGATTTATTTTTTTCCTTTAACGGCACGCTGAAAGTCCAGTACGGTAGTTGTGGCAGACTGGTGTTATTTAAAGCATCAGGCGCCGCGGGTTCTGAAAAAATTACGATTAAATATATACATTATATTTTAATCTACATATTGATACTGATCATGATGTCTGGAAGTTACTAGATCAGTATAGCCAAAGATGGCATCCAACTCCAAAAAATGTAGGTATGCCAACCTACAGCTAGGTACTAAGTATTCAGAATCAATACGAACAAAGTAACGCCTAAAATTGACGCTCTTACTAGTAATCTCAGATAGATAATTAAAAACACATTGATCATAAAAATCTATTCTATTTAGGGAATATATGGGAAAGAACTCACATTTGGTGTTAAGTCCAGGGGTCTACGTTATTTAAATTGTCGATTGGTTGCTTCCAATTGGCTAGGTTAACTTTAAATCTAGCCTTGTCTCCAGGTACTGGTATAAGCTTGGATGTCTCATCATCTGATAGAAGCCTTAGTATCCCAGCATCTTCCTTGCCTTCTGCAATCATTAATAAATATGAAAGGGCGGTCAAGTGAATTTTTTAAACATTCATGTCTGGTTGAGAAGAAAATAGATATGACATGAAGGACATAGAAATATTTATATTTACTTATGCACTTTTGGCAGAAATGATATGGTTAGTGAGAGATAACATAGATCTTTTCCTTCCTTGATCTTGCCTATAAAGTTACATTAGTACGTACCTACCTATCACACTATAAATGAATAAATACACACACTTTACTTACCACAAAATGCTCTGACATAAACATTTAGTCCCAAGTTTGTCAGTAAATCGCTAGTGAGCTGATTCATGTCCGTTTCCAGATTCATCTGGCTGGAAACTTTAGTTGCCATCATCTTATTATATAATTTTTTAATATTTAGTTCAAGACAGTCAACGATTCCAAATTTAGGACACTTAATTTAATAAAATTAAACACTTCACTTCACTGTTACTGTTATGATCACTTTAGAGATGATAACGATTCGTCTAATCCGGCCGGGAGGTGAAAACGAAATGAAATTAATATGGCAATTCAGAAAGTCAGCAATCACAAATAGTTTTAAATATTACCAAACTGGTATTAAATTCAAAATTAGTTTGTTTAAAATCACAAAAATGGCTTATTGAAAGAAGAAAGGAGAAACTAGAAATGACAAAATTCCGTGCAGTTATTACGATGAAATGTTTGTAGTAAATATAACTAATCATAAGCTGGTTATAAAAGACAAGCGTCATAAAAAGAACTATGGGAACACTAGGAATTACAAAGGAGGTTGGTCAAAATTAATAAAAAATTGTTAATCGAAATAACAGGTAAACACTTGTTATTACAAACGAGTGTTTTAATTAACACGACGTTATTTATAGCAAAAACAAAGCAGTTGCAGAATTAACTATGCCTTTTGTTTCTCTACTTTTATTAAAACTGTCTATTAAAAATTACAATTGTGATTACTAATCATAGCTAATATGATTTTGGAAATAACTAAAGTAAAGTGAAACTTACACTATTTATGCAAGAATTACTTTATTATGTAATATTTTACTTTACTAAAACTAGTTTGTAGGGATTACATTTTAATAATACTAAACTATTGTAAAAAACTGCTTGTGCCAGTAATGACAGCAGAACTTTAGTATTCATAACTATAAATTAGTTTTTACGCCAGTAACAAAACGGTTTTTTAATTTCTGGATAAGTTTTTCTCTCAGTGTATGCTGCTCGACATAAATAAAACACTAATAACCGACGAACAGTAGAAAAATTCAAGTGATGGATCTGTGAATGCCTTTTTTTTATACCTACATACTTAATGTAGGTACTTTCTGATTTTGATTCAGCTCAATTTCATGACTATTATCCTATTCTTATCCTATTATGGGGGCTGGCAAGCCAGCAACACATCAACCCAATGGTACCTATCTTTTGTGTTGACTCCTACTTAATATTTATTTTTTTCCATTGAAAAACGTGGAAAATGAGAGAGGCAATAGTGTTCAGGGGAAGAAACCTGTAATCTCCCAGTTTTGAATAACCATCTCTCAGTCTCAGGACACATACGTTTAGCCACCAAGACATCGCAGTCACACAGTATAAATGTTCCATGGTTTCCTCCTCCTCTCCGCACGCTCGGCAACTGGGATCTAGGGTGAGCTTTATCATGCCTGTGAGGCGTAGTACCCGGTGAGAGCTCCGACGATAGCACGAGCTTTGTTCCTGCTGTTGTTCAGTATGAACTGTGGGATTCGTGGTGTTATATTGCTGATGAATTTCCTGCAATGTTGCAGACCCAAGAAGCCAGAGCATTCTAGCATGTGTATTTTATCAGCCCATTCCTTAATGGCCATTTTAATGTTACATGCCAGGGTTTCTAGACTTGGTTCTGACCATGAACTTCATGACCCTTAGACGAGACATGAAACAAAATCACATGTCCACGCAGACGAAGTCGCGGGCAACAGCTAGTATAGGAATATATTTGATACTTAAGTAATTACAACTTTAAGTTTAACCTGTTTATTTTTTGTATGAAAAATGCTAATAAGCAGCTCTACATTTGCGAGAGAAAACCCAGCTGTGTCCAACCTTTTTACAATAGTAACAATAACGCAGAACAGCTGTACCTTTTCACACAGTGTCAGTGTTGCCAATGCAAATTTTTAGGCGGCCGTGTACATTAGGTAAAAAAGCCGTGTTTATATGGAAAAAGACCAACGGTGGGCCGTGTCACTGCTTAAAAAAGGAAAAACTTTTCAATATTAGCCAAATGGTGCTGTTTTAAGGTTTTTAACCTTAATTAAACGTTTGCAAATTTTATCTTTTTGTGTGGAAAACAATTTAATCTCATCTGTTTTTTGAAGAAAGAGGAACAAAACTCAGCCAACATACCGTAAACAACTTAGTTGCAATGTTGGCATTCGGATTCGGAATTGGATACAGTACACAGTCGAACCATACACTTATTTATAACAGTCTAATACTCTAAAAGTGATTTTTTAATGAATAAATTAGCCAATTACCGTAGAACTTGCGAAAAGCCGTAGAATCTGCTACGGCCACAGGGTTGCAGCCGTAGGCCGTGGATTTTGTAATTTTTTGGCCTGAAAGCCGTAGAACACGGTAATTGCCGTAGCATTGGCAACACTGCACAGTGTCCGAACGAATTAGTATGCGGCCGACAATGTGTAACTTTCGTGCGCAGAATCGTAGAGGAAAGTGAAACCGTTTATCGTTATAACGGAACTTTCCGGCAAAATGTCCACTTTTAGCCGTATTCATAATTTCTCTGCAACATTTTTATTTTGAGTGCTTAATTAAGTTACTTTCTTGCAACAGTAAATGTCGAAAGTCACGCCAGATCTGTGTTCTCACTCAGTGCATTTCAGCTGCAAGATACCTAACATTTTTACATCACCATCAACATCAAAAGTATATGTCAATTTGGTGCTTTTCATCTCATCTCGGACGTTGTTGAACGTCCACTGCTGTACTGGACTTATCTCAAGGATCGCCACAACGACCGGTCCTGCACTGCCCTCATCCGACGGAATGAAAGCTAATTATGCTTTTCATCTAGTTATCTTTAAAATATAAACCCTGATCGAACTGTTCCCATTTTTAATGATCTAGAGAGCTATTTTTTAATTTCACACATCCTTAGTTCATGTACAGAATTTATGCCAACTTCGCAGGACTTTGCTTCTTTACACAGGGCACAGGCCTACCAACCCTAAAGAAGGATAGGCATTAGTTAATCTACCAGGCGTGATCTAGGTAGGTACATGACATTAAATTGCATAATGGCAGGCAGCAGTGCCATTTGTTCCCCTTGTTTTTTGAAAATCTCATTACCATGATGCAATACGTCCACAAAACAGTTGATAAAACATTAAATAAGTTTTCTCTATAGCATTTGTTACGTCAATGAGAGCAGCATTAAAGCAAGCCATCAGCTGTTGATGACCCGGCCACGATGTTTGCAAATGAGTCCATTTCTCAAACGACAATGCTCTTACTTTCACTTCGTTGCCTCTTGAGGGTTTTGCAACTAGAGTGTTATGGGATTAGGTGTAATCAAATGTTAAGAATACTTTTCAAACATAAATATAACTTATATTTATGTTTTAAAAGAAAATAATGCTTTGGTGTAAGTGGTGTAACCATGTAAAATAGCACAAAATTGAAACAAAAATATCTACTAAGTACCATAACCATTTTTACCTGGCATACTTAGTAATAAATTACACAAAACTGCTACTAGTGAAATACTATCTCTTACAATGTAATTAACACCCAAAAGTGAAAACTAAACGTGTATAAAAATTCAAACTCCCTGCCCGTAATTACCTTGCAACAACATTAATGTACAATTTTATTATTAATGTAGTAAATTAAACTTAGTAGCGAAAGTGTAGCCCTGCGGCACCCCTACTTTTCAAACTGGTACGACGACTTACAAATGCTCGTGAAAGGTCATGATCGACTCAAGTGAAAGTTCTGCACAAACAAAATATGTTTTTACGATTATTTAATGTTACACTAATGTATTTTGTTACAAAAAAGCCAATTATGCAATGGTGTACGCTATCCAACGCCTTTGTTGATTCAAGCGCGAATTTGTTATGCACAGTTCTAATCTGCGGCCGATAATTAATGCATTTAATGATTGATCGATTGCGCCTATTACAATGAAGGATTTTTTATGTTCTTACAGCGTAGATCTCTAATAACAAAGTATTGTTGAGGCCTTATTTAGCACTAATTTACTTGATTCTTTTTTACGAAAAGTGATATAATCATCGATTATACATGGTTACGGTAACTTTTTGTTTTGTTATACTATGCATTCATTTACCATCTAGAGCAGTACTTGAGTAGTTAACTAGTTATACCTAGGTACTAAGCGCTGCTCCAAGAATAGCATCCGATATGTTTGACGTTCGTGGTTGAATTACTAATTGTGGTGCTTCCCCCGACAGATTTGTGATTTCAGTTATTTTTTACCTCTTCGAAATCCAGTAACAAACGTCAATGCAATCCAACGTTGGTTTTCAGAATAATTTCTTAATATTGTTGTTTTTAAGTGTTGTATTAATTTTCATGCCATAAACATGGACATGAATAACCATGATCTGATTAAACTGTCAGGCAGCGAGCAAACTACTTTAGTTGACTATAAATGGTAGAACTAGTTTATAAGTTGAACTCAACTCGTTACTTTTCCTGCTGTGTCCTTTCCGTCCTTTCTCTTTACTAGATTCATGTTTATTTCAATAATAGATTTTAAATTCTATTATTTTTGTAGTTTGTTGCTCTGTGCTGCGGAGTGCTATAGTTTCCAGTTACATGAAGAAGATTCCAGTCGGGGTATTGTATTTGCAGTTCTTCCTATGGTGACCGAATTGGAGTTGAAATTGTTACTAAAAAAAGGGCTGACGAAAAAGTGACCAAGAACCTGACGTTTTTAGAAAAGGCGCCACCTCTCAAACGGTACCGCCACATATTGTACCATGATAAGTTCGGCTGATTAGGTACTTACCTAGCCTAGATAAGATTAGAACGCGATAAAACATCGTGCTTCCACATAAAGCGCGTGCATCTGTAGGTAGTAAGAATACGTAGTTAGGTAGGTAGGAACGGTAGAATCTACGTTTACTATAACTTGAAATGTAAGTTAAAATGTGTGAGGTATTTTATTTAATTGGATATTTATTAATTGGATATTTATTGTAACATATGATATGAAGCAATAAAATATATGACTATGACTATGACTATGACTATTAACAAAAAAAATTATTAACAACAAGAAATACATACATAACCCCTAACCTAATCTAAGAGCTAACCAACCTTAAGATTATTAATTTAATTTAAGAATAGAGTTAATGTTTTAGGCGGGTGTTCCTAACTCTAATAGATCACTTTTACTTTCCTAAGCTTTTACTTTTTGGATAGCCTCAAAACTGTAAATCTATCAATAAGTGATTGATAGTCTCATAACTGTTAATAAAATATGTTTTATCTCTCACGAAAACATCTTACCATGAATTATGTAACGTATAATTTACGTAACTATTGTTGTTATTGACCTTGCTAGTGGAAAGCCAGTGGCCAGTGCTAAGCTCTATACACTTTATTTCTTTCTCATACATAATTTTCTTTCTCAATAATTTTTTTAGATGAGGAGCATGAAAAATTTTACGCAGAAAAACATTTTATTTTTCAGATAATTTGATCTTTATAAGTGTGTTTGTAAGTTCAGGCAGTAAAAATTTTGCGGAAATAATCAGACTGACCCCGGAGACCATGTCCACCAGGTTCCAGAAGGGACGCTTCAGAGCTTCGCTCCTACGGATAATTATAATGATAATTGAGTTTTTTTTTACATTTATAAATTTTAACTTTTTCGCGTTTATAGTTATAAGTATTCAAACACGAAAGCTGCAGGTGACATTTTATGTAAATAAAAATCACGTGTTTCTGGGAAACGAGACCTTGTCGTCGCCAACGATATTTCTCGGTGCTGTGTGAAATTCAGATTGTAGGTAAAATGATCACATTAAGGTACCTTTTTCTCAGATATCAACCAGCAGAGTCGTATATCGTGTGGCTGGTAAAACAGTAGTGATTTGTTGTAGGTAGGTACTTAGATTTCTAATGTTCTCGAGAAAACCACTGTTTAGTACGGTTTCTATGCTGCAAGCATGGGAAAGATAGCAGTTAGAGTTAAGTCTGCGAGTAATTTGTGGTCTCGTAGAAAAGTTGACTTTATGTGACCACAAATTAATAGTCACGATTCTGATCATTGACTCAGATTATAAAATAAAAGAGTTCCGTGACTGACTGACTGACTGACAGGCGACGCACAGCCTAAACCGCGGAAGATAGAAACATGATATTTGGAATATAGATTCTACAGAGGATGCACTCCTAGTGCATTAGCATCCCTACACTCCTACATAGCTGTTCCATAGAAAAAGCCAATGATGGTGACTCGACCCAATGAAACGGCGGATTTTATCTCAAAGATTTTTTTTTTTTTCAAAGTTGGTCTCATCCCATAAAAGTTGTTCAGATTGATGGTCTGAAGCGCCACCTTAAGTATGGAACCATAGAGATGTATGGAACGCATTTAAGCCCTGAATACGTCGCACTGCAGGGCAACTAGATACAATACGGCGTGGTGCAAGTCGACCTAAGAATCATTTAACTTTCATCTTCATGATGATGGAGTAGGTAGGTGCTGTTTATAGGAATGTCTGCAAGACAACTTTTCCTCTCAATATTTATTAGCATGATAAGCTTTATGGAAATCGGTTTCACTGGTTTAATTAGCACATGTACCTACCTGCCAGCAGTGCAGCAGTGAGAGAATCAAACGTAACGTCAAACTATGTTCTTTATTTTCTTCTTTTTCACAAGATTGTGTTGAATGTTATGTTATTTATTAGGTATACAGGGTGTAACAATACACCCTAGTAATACTTAAGGGGGTGCTTCAGACCATCAAACTGAACAACTTTCACAATGGAGCCAACATCGAGAAAATATTAAAAAAATCAGGTGTCCCATACAAAACTGCAGTACCGACTCGATTAAAATGTATGGGACAGCTGATTTTTTTAATTTTTTCTCGATGTTGGCTCCATAGTGAAAGTTGTTCAGTTTGATGGTCTGAAGCACCCCTTTAAGTGTATTGTTACACCCTGTATACTGGAATGGAAATCACGTTATGAATACCTACCACATCATACTTACAACTTAGGAATATGATTTAGGCACCTACACAAAAAATAGTAAACTGTAGTTTTTTGAATATCTACGTACTTACAGATAAACTCTTAATTAGTCGAGGTAGGCAGTCATGAAGTTATACCTACGAAAAGTCATAAATAACAAAAAAATATGTGAACGCTTTTTGCTTATTGACAAAGGTTTTTCAATTAATTAACCTAGGTAACACCTAGTCGGCAACAATCAGTGTTATCAAATTATTTTTTATTTCTTTGATTCCAATTACCGATTCCTTTGTTACAAAAATCAGTCACAAGAATACCGTTTGGTTAAACACTACAATGTACAGTGGGAAAATATTTTTAGGAACATGTTTTGTAAGTATTTTTATCTATCCTACTTATAAAAGAGTTCAGTGACTGACTGACTGACAGGCCACGCACAGATGAAGAACAACGAGGTAGGTATATTGTTTAGAGGATATAGGGATGCACTAAGAAGGGATTTTTCGAAAATCGACCCCTAAAGGGGTAATCCACTCGGGCGAAGTCACGGGTCAAAAGCTCGTGTGTAATGTCGAAGAATATTATAACCACCAGATTCCGTAGTTAGTTTGATGAATAAAATAACACTCTTTCGACTTCGAATTCTGCACCATTACAATACTTTTCTTTACTTTTCAGTTTATATTATCAAGCCACACATCAAGAGCAAACAATGAAGTCTCTTCGTTTCAACTGGTAATTTATAAAATATTACAATACACGTGAATTTCCTATGTAGAGACTTGGATAAATGCGTCTAAAAATACGCAACTATGCTTCATGAAAGCTACACGCTCTTTATAAGATGAAAAAAACTGCAATTAATTAATAACATGGACTTAGAATAATGATTGTTTCTCTTGATACTGTTAATAATTGTTATTTATTTTATTTCAGCTCGCTCGTTTATCATTCCCTACTGTTGATACGGTGAGAATTTTTTTTCGTTACTGATACTTACCTATCGTATTTTGAACTAAGATTATGACGAAAAATTTCAAACACAAATAAAAACAAAAAATCTGCAGATGAACAAGAACATGAACATGTTAATAAGTTAAACATAGGAAGGCACATAAGAATATTCTATGGTAGGCATGCAGTGCAGTAGCTATGATGAAACACGACTGGGAACTCAAACCACAGTACCTATAAGACAGAATTAACGGTCCGCATTAAAGTGATAATTAATTTACTAAAATCTCTATCACATCTCTGTGTGGTTTTTTTCTGTAAAATGTACCTTTTTTGTGTCGAAATAAAGCGTATTATAATTAACAAAATAAAATTTAGAAACCGTACAACATGCCGCCTGCCACCGAGATAGATCCCAAGCACAGCTACTCTGACGAGAAGTTCGAAAAACTTCAAGAGTACTACAGCTACATGAATGGAAGGATGAAGGAACCTCACAATCCGGTAAGATAATAACAATTATTCCTTTACTAATGAAAATTTTTCCTGACACATCCTCATCATCAGCCTATAAAAGCGTCCCACTGCAGGGCACAGGACTAACCTCAGGGAGGGTGTATGTGCGTTAGTCCACCATACGTGCGTGCCCAATGCGGATCGGCAGACTTCACATACGCATCAGAATTTCTTGTTCAGCAGTATGCAGGTTTCCGCACGATGTTTTCCTTCACCGTTTGAGAGCAGTCGGCTTTACTTAAGCATAGAGTAGGTAATTCGTATACGAATAACGAAATTCTATTGAGTTTAAATGCCTTTTTCGTATAAGAATTCAGATGTATGAAATTTCAAAACAGCACTTCAGATCGAGGAAGATACGTAGCATGCGCATGGGGACCGTTAGGACTATTTATTATCTATTATTCAATGAAGTCCTTGCAATGGAATGTATAGAACGTGACAAAAGTCGTCCTAATTGGCCATGCTTCACTCGCGCGATCTTGCGACGATCGCATTGCACCTTTTCATTCACCAATCGCACTAAATCACGATCTAACATACCAATCACCATCGAGTTTCCTAATTCACCGTAGTGTGTATATTTTCTTTGCCGTAGTATAGCGCGATCTCGTGAACTTAGATTTGTCATGCAGGCATGCTCGTGCGATCGTATGCCCAGACGCCATAGAGGTCAGATTTCTAACAATAATTGAGAGTTTATAACCTCAGACAGAACGCCGCGATATCCTGGAGAGTGCAGAGAAGAAGTTGTTCTCATTCATCGACACGCACGTCAAGGACCTGAAGCGGCTGCTGTTCGCGACCGACATGGCTCTCATGTCCATGGTCCTGCTGAAGCTGAACAAGAAGATGGACACGTCTGAGGCTAAGATCAAGTCCACTCAAGCGAAGATTCCTTTCGGTTTATATACTAGTCCTGGTAAGTGACAAATAAAGGGGCAGTTTAGGACAGATCAGAATGGCGTCAAAAAGATTGTCAGAGCCATAATATTTACTCTCGCCGTTTTTTTTAGCGTAGGGCATGTCAGAATTGCACTGTAACGGGACGTCGAAATTGAATTGTAACAATTTTTACTTACTGACCTTTATCGCCACGATATCACCGCGATTTCGACGCGACACTGTTTTGATCTCAGAAATATCTCGGCGAACAATGTCCTTGCTCGGCGATGTCGCAGCGGAATCGTGGCGATGTCGTTCCGTCAATGACGTTCAAAAATAAGAACAGTTGTCAATGAATATATCCCTAGGTTGCTTTATTTGTCTCCGTTTCGAACAGAGGTTTCGAAGGACCGACAATATTAGTCATTGTCAAAATATTATATGTAATTTGTAATATTACAGAATTCAAATGTCTTGGAACATCGTATTACATTGCGTCGGCGCACAACCAAGAAGATGCCCAGATGATCTTATCCAGTGAAAGGAAACCACACTGCTATACTTTTAGGGGTAGGTACTGCCAAGATAACGCAGCCCTTCCTTTCTAGTTAATAGCCTTTTTATCGAGGAGGAGGCAATATTAATAGCAACACCTACGGGCCAAGCTTGAAATGTACACTCAGCTGTCTCCCAACGCACTTGTCGAGTTTTTCACACTGCGGAAATGGGAAGCAGCATTCGCTTTGTATATTAAATGCGATCGCCAATCCACTTACCTGCCCTGTGCCAAACGTGGCGAATGCACTTTACGAGTAGCCATTTACGTCGTTTTTTACCTTCTGATAATGTAAGAGCACGATTGAGTCTAAAGTTTTAACTCTAAACCAATAAACCCTGTTTATAACCAGGTGCGTTCGCCTTCATCGCGTTCTACCACCGACACTCTGAGACCACCTACGTGGGACCTCATGCTGAGCAGTTCCAGACCAACAACCCGAGCCAGGGCCTGTACTGTCACTCCGATGACAGTTGGAGCGATGTCCAGTGCATTTACAAGTTAGTAGGACCAGGGGATATTCTTCTGTTGAGTCGTGACATTATCATCAAGTTTGACTTCCCATCGTGGGAGAGATTTCCACATGAGACTTGCTGATTGCCCGGGGTCATCCCGACTATTCCCGACGTATCAGGGTTTTAGTGCTAATCTCGGTACTGACCGAAACTCGAAATCAATAAGCATGCATGAAAAGACTGATGAATGTTAAGAATACTAGAGAATTAGTCTATTAAGATCGTAACAGGTGGCGTTCAGCTGTCTCCTACCTCAGTTTGAGACAGGCGTGAGAATCTACAAACTTGGTGTTTTCATTGGATGATTGTGATTAGCTTATATAATCGAGCTGAAGCGTACCGAGTTTTAGAATGAGAATTTCCTCCTAGAACTAGATGATAAGAATCTGCGAAGATAATCTCAGATGCAGGTGGTTACGTACAGACGCAATGATGTGAGACAACTTTTGAAGAGAGGATATGCCGCATTGGTATTAAACTTAGGTAATAGGTATAATATCTTAGGTATAGGTATCATTGAAATCGAAGTCTGTTCATGCAAACCCTCCTTAAGTCGATAACCTGATTTTTATAACTCCATCTCCACAGGATAAATCCTCGTGAAGAATTCCCCGAGTCAGTGGAATACGAGCCGAAGGTGTCGTACTGGTGCGGCCCGTACCGCTACTTCATCCCCGCCACGACTGACGTCCGCTGCATCTTCTCCATATTCTCCATGAACTTCATATTGAGGTTCGGCTACGATGGGGTCACTTATAAGAGCTCGGATCTTTCATTTGTAAGTAATATTCAGACTTTTTTTAAGGGCGATAGGACAATATTTAAGCGCCAATCTATGTGGTCTTCTATAGAATGTATTTTGGAGAAGATTTTGTAAAGGTTGTGGGAAACTGATGGAGCGAGCAAGCTGCCCAAAACCGATCGTTGTTATCATTATTGGCAGGATGTACCTACCGGATGATTTTTTACCGTTTCAAAATTTTCAGGGGTGGTTCAAACTTTTCGAGATTTCACGAAGCGAGAATTCTCGAAAAATAAACTCCGAAAAAAATTCTCAACTATTCGAGAACTCGATAAATCTATTCAAAGAACACAAACTAAACGCGCGTCTCACGTCTGTTTTTGTTTATTTAGGACCGATTTTTCAATTCTCAGACTTATAATTATAATTCCTATGAATAAAAATTATATTTCTTAAATAAATATAATTTACCGCCGCCGCCTTTTTTTTTTTTTTTTTTAAGACCGCCTTATTTTGTGCCTTTTTGTATTTTTTTTTTCTCTGTATTTTACTCTTATGTCTTGGTGTAAAATAAAGTATATTTGTTTGTTTGTTTGTTTACCATACAACAGCAATCCAGGAAAATTGCTGGAAAAACTCTCGTTGTTTTAAAAAATATTTTAATTCAGTTTGGAGATTAGGCACCAAAGACAACCAAAGAGATATCATTGGGATTATGTGAAATAAAAACTTTTTAATGATTCTAAATTTTTTTATGTGAACTGGCAAGATGTCTAGGAAAGAAATATCAAAAGCCATAAAAACTAAAAAGGAAGAAAACTTTTTCTTTTTAATTGAATTATTTGGCTTAAATATTTTTTTATCTGACAAATAGCTGCCAGTTCTGTATTTCAAAATGTAATGAAAACTCTTTGCTTGTATGAAAATTGTACGTCCCTAGACGAGAAATAAAATCTTTTTGGGTACTTATCCAAAAGGTTTCGGTAGATCAGTCAGCGACCAAGCCCTATTATCTTATCTTGTTGTGGGGGCTGGCAAGCCAGCAACACTTCGACGAAGTGGGATCTTTTGTGTTAGCCCCAGTACTTTTTGCTTTCTTCACCCTTCAAATACATGGTCAATGAAGGAAGCAATACCATGAGGGAAAGAAGCGATAAGATAAGATAAGCCCTATTAATAATAAAATATTGGTGTTTGCAGATGTACCAGAACGGGCAGGTGTTCTACACGGACGAGCCGTGGGCGGGCATGTCCTGCTGGAACTGGGCCTGCAAGTGGCGCCACAACCAGAACATGAGGTCCAACGAGTTCTTTGTCAATTAAATGTACCTTTTTGAGCATTGGGCATGTTTTTTATTTTGTCCCGTTATCAAATAACATAAAATACACTCAAGAAATATTAAGTATAGTTATGTAGGGGCGCTGACACCGGGTATTGAGTACCGATGTCACCGATGATTGGAGTTTCTGACTTTCGCTTCTTGTGGGACGTCGATGAGTAGAATGAAAAGTGTCTTCTTACTTTTCGATGAAGTTTATTAATGAATTAATTACAATTATTATTAATTTAATTTATCAGCTAACGTGATTAGATTACGATGAGCGACTTGCGCAAACGATTTGGAGTTTGCGCCGCGACGCGGAAGATGAGAGCTTGAATGCTCGGTCTGGATTCTCAGTCAGGACTGCCTTCAGTTATGCCCGTCTGGGGTATTTATCCCGATCCTCGATAATGCACGTGTGCGTTGTCACGTAGGCCAGGGGTTGCTTTCTAGATTCTTCGATGATAAGGGTTGACGTGTTCCGCAATAAATTAGATAAGTTTATCTCTTCTCAATGTCTGTTGCATTTTTGGGTCCTGGGAATGTTTTAGTGAAATGCATCTTGAGATAAGAAAATGCATTAGGACTAACCATAAATTAGTAGTTTTATGGCTTGCGAATGTTTCTTGTCTGGAATTCTCATGGCGTGCTGGGTGCGTCTGCGCGGCGTCACGTTAATGATAATGTTAAGTGGATGTGCAGACGTTTCTAGATAATTCGGCTATGCGCCATAAATTATGTGGATGTCGCAGAAGGGTGGTCTGCATTTCTTAACACCTCCCCCCGTAAGAGAGAGCTGAGGGTGTAACTTGTTATGCCCGGGCTCTCAGGATTTCCGTTGTTTCTTTCGCTGCATTTTTGGTATATGCCGCAGCCAATACCACATAAGATGATCGCCATCGTGATTAGTGTCCAGATGCTGGGGATCCACACATGATTTGCAATATTCATTTCTTCCTCCAATGGTTTCATTGTAATACGTTCCAGTTCTTCTGTTGGTCGGAAGGTAGTAGTTTTCTCGATAAGGTGCATTTGAATTTGTTTGATCTCATCTTCATAAAGAGTTTGTGTTTGTGTAATAATTTTAGTGTGAAAGTTAGCCATCGTCAATTCGCAGCCCGGTTCCAGTTGAATTTTATGAGGACCTTGGATTACTTCATAGTGTGTCTGGTTGCAATTTATTGTTGCACGTGTTGGCTTCTTAGAATAAAGCAAGAAACTTCCGTCGCTGATGACTTCCACTGATTCTTCTTCTTCAAATTTCGATACATAACATGTATGGTTGCTCTTGATATGTAAGGCTTGATGAATGCAGTCGGGTGTCTTGTTTGAGTCTTTCCACCAAATGTGTCTGCATACGACTGCCTTCCGATTCTTCTTGCATTGTGCAGCATTTGGATAAGCATACCATGTATCTTTGATAAGGATCATGGGATGTTGAAAATCAAGGATTTGACCATATGAATTAGGGAAAGGAATTATATTGTATGCGTTTCCTACTTTATTTTTAAGAATGGCTATCTTTGCGACAAAGTGTAATATATTGTGTGTTGTAAATATAATAATAGACTCTATCTCATCTTCGTTAGCTTTATCGAAAATATCTTTATATGCTATACCTGATTTACCTAAGGTAATGCCTAATTCTAACATATTAATTATGTCTTCTATTAGTATAAAACTAGTTAGTATGTCAATACTTGCCTTATTGGCAGAACTTAATTCGTAAATAATCTTAATATCTTTTCTAATGCTATTAAGTCTTAATTCTATCTTATCTATAGTTTCATTCAAATTTCTGTTCATGATTTTCACATTTTTCTGCAACAACTGGATATTTTCATTTATTTCTCTAAGATCGTTTGCATCAGGATTTCCCGCTATGAATTTAACAATAGTTCCTAGACCATCTATTAATCCACGTTTTCTTCGAACTTCGGGATTCATTAAATTACTTAATTTTCCTAGTAAATGGATGTAAAGATTATTGAGGTAGTGATTTTCTTGATTAAGCCTTGTTGCCATTATTTTTGTTAAAGCGTCCTGGATTTCTGATAAGTTGCATTTCTTGATCATGTAGCGATATCCGTCGATCTCATTAATTATGCCTATATTTTCAAAATACACTCCGTTTGGGTTATTGAGTGTAGTTATTTTGTAGCTCTCGCTGTCCTGGACCGCGAGGACCCTGCAACAACAGGTCTTAATATATTTGCAGCCCTTCTTTTACCTCGGTTTTCAAGGTAAATCTTTGGTTTGTTTAGATCACGGATATAAGTTTTCCTACGCGTACAAAATACATTAGCTTGCTTATTAGTTCTGGGTAATTTTTCATGAGTTTCTAATTGAGGTTGCGGAAGCTCTGTGTTTTGGTTATACTGATCTGTACGTTTAATTTGATCATCTCGCTTGGTTTTGTAAATGTGCTCATAAACAGTTTTTAAATATTCACGATGTTTAGTCAGTAGGTTATTAAGTAGCTGTGAATTGTGAACAAAATTAAGTAACGGTTCAGTTTCTACGTGTCCGAATAATATTTCATGAGGTGATAATTTTGTATCTAACTGTACCGAATTATTGTATGCTATTAGTGCCAATTTCATCTTATCTTCGTGAGGTAGTTTATTTTTGTGTTGTTCAGTTAACAGTCTACAATGCTCTCTCAAAGTTGAGTGAAACCGTTCCACAATTCCATGAGATGAAGGATTGTATGGTGTCGTAAAATGAACCTTGATGTTATATAAATTAATAAGTTCTTTTAGAAGAGCAAATTCTTTTCCTGCGTCTGTTGTAATTTCTAGAGGTACTCCATAATGAGCAAAAAATGACAAAAGTTTTGACATAACCGTCGAACTGTTTTTATCCTTTAGTCTTTTAACTACTGCAAAGCGTGAAAAACCATCAACTATTGATAAATACAATTTTCCTTCTATGTCGACTACATCGCAAAATATGTGACTTAAAGGTCTGAGTGCTATTGGTGGTAGTAACATAGGTGGTCTTATTGGATGTCTTTCGTATTTTCCTGCTTTACATATGGAACAGTTGTTAATGTAGGTACGAATGTCTGCCATTATATTTTTCCACCAGTATTTTCTGCTAATGTGCATCATCGTTTCAGTGATGCCACGATGGTTTGTTTTGCCTTCATGATAATTTTTTATAATTTCAACCTGTCTCTCTTTATCTGTTACTGTCTCTACTACCTCCGTGCATCGTGTTAATTGGATATCTTTGTTATACTCTTTCGTAAGTATGTTAACCATTTCTTTATACAACTCCTCAGTATAAAAGAATCCATAATAGTGTATTTTAGGCTTCATATATTCTTTAATGAACTTTCTAAGCGCGTGTGTTGGTCGGTTTGAAGTATATAAACTAACCTCTAGTATTTCATTGCCATCCTCGTTTCTTGCTTGAATACTATCTAAACGGTTGTGTAATTTAAAATAGATTTGATGTTTTTTCTTATTAATGACGTCAGGCACAATCGGTATTCCCGGGTGGATATTATCGTCTTGGGAATGTTGTGTTTGAGTATCTAATTGATCGTTGTCCTGTCTCATTTGTTCTTGTGTAGTACTACCATCCTGAGCAACAATTGATTCGTTTTCCGTAAAGTTAATTTTCACTCGAGATAACGCGTCTGCATTTGAGTTAATTGTTCCTTGTTTATATTTGATTTCAAAGTCGTATTCAGCTAATCTTAATCTCCATCTAGTTAATCGTGAGTTAGGATCTTTTAATGACATAAGCCATGTAAGAGGTTTGTGATCCGTATAGATAACGAACTTTCGACCGTACAAATAAGGTCTAAAATGCTTACAAGCCCAAACAATTGCTAATAATTCTTTCTCAGTAGTTGAGTATTTACTTTCTGTGTCTGATAACGTTCTAGAAGCATATGCTATAGGTTTTTCGATGTTTTCTTCTTTTTGAGATAAGACAGCGCCTAATGCTACGTCACTAGCATCCGTAGTTAATATAAATGGTTGTTCAAAATCAGGGTATTTCAGGATTGGTTCGTTTGTAATTAAAGTCTTTAGTTTTTCTACAGCTTTTATGTATGCTTCGTCAATCACTATCTTGGCACGTTTCTTTAAGCATTTTGTCAAAGGCTTGGTTATTAGTGCATAATTATTAATAAAGCGCCTATAGTAACCGGTTAATCCTAGAAATGATTTTATTTCTTTTTCTGTTTTAGGTACTGGAAAGTTAATTATGTCCTGAACTTTCCTTTGGTTCGGTGTCAGACCGTTTGGTGTTAATTCATGTCCTAAATATTCGACATGCTTTTTCAGGAACTCTGACTTATCTGGTTGGATTTTCAAATTATGTTGTCGCAACCGATCAAATACTTTTCTGAGTTTTTCCAAGTGTTCTTCTAATGATGTTGAATATATGATTATGTCATCTAGATATACAAGGCACGTATTATACAATAAATCACGAAGTATTAGATCCATTAATCTCTGAAAAGTAGCTGGAGCGTTTTTCAGACCAAAGGGCATTCTGAGGAACTCCCAATGACCGTGATTGGTTGAGAATGCGGTCTTCTCGACATCATCTGGGTGCATCTCGATTTGGTGGTAGCCACTGGCTAAATCTAGCGTAGTGAAGTACTGCGCTCTACCTAGTTTATCTAAGATTTCCTCTATATTTGGGAGGGGATATTTATCCTCGATCGTTTTTGCATTTAATTGTCTATAGTCAATTACTAATCGCCACTTTACTTTTCCAGATGCATCGGGTTTTTTTGGTACTATGTGTACTGGACAACTCCAGGGAGAGTTGGATTCTCGAATGATATTATTTTTTAATAGTTCCTGCACCTGGTTGTCTATTTCTTGTTGTTGATGTGGAGGTTTTCTATAATTGCGTATGTATATCGGAGTGTCGTCGGTTATCCGCAATTTATGTTTAACAGTATGCGTAAAAGATAATGGTTTGTTTCCCGTATGAAAAACATCTTTGTACTCGTGTACTAATTTGGTAATTTTTATCTTTTCCTCACTATTCATGTGCTCTGTACGAATCTCTAACTTTTTTTCTTCTATGTTATTAAGTTTGACAACATCTAGTATGGGTACTGTGCCTTCTGGTATAGGCATCAAAAATCGATCCAAGTTGTTCTTGATTCGTATGGGTTTTGTACCTGAATTAGTTATTCCTACTTTATATTCACCGTCTCGTACTGATACCAATGAAAAATTTATTGACACATCACCTGTTCCGATTTCAGGAATGAGGTAATTTCCGTCAGGTTTTTCTGATACAAAAGTCATTAAGTTATCCGAGAGTGCATCGATTGTCAAGACGCGCTCTGGATGATCAATATTTATTTTCATAATTATATTGGGAGTAACTAACTCGCACTGGGCCATATTAATTACTGCATTTAATTTTCTTATAACATCAACACCTATCATGCCCGCGTATTTAGGGTCAAAATCATACAGCAAAAACTCATGCTGCGTGTCTTCTCCTAACGGGATTAAATTAAGCATAATTGCTCCACAATGCCTAGTAGAGTCATGTGCAGTTTTTATTGTGAATTCCTTATTAATAATTTTATGAATATACTGTGGGTTATTTTCAATAAATGTTGGTTTTATCAAACAACGTGTACTGCCCGTATCAATTAAAAATTTTCCACCCCACTCGTTAATAGTTATGTAAGGTAAATGATCTTTCTCTAGGTAATTTAATTTTATGCAGGGGGGTCTAATTGATTTTCCTCTTGAAAAAAAGCATTTTGGTTTTCCATCTCATCAATTGGTTCAGAAGTTGATATGTTGTTGACTTCTACTCCTCTAGTCAGTTGCTGTCTGTTGCGAAAAGATCTTTTTCCCGCAGTGCGCATGCTTACGTCACTGTCTAGGTGATCTAGAGTAGTGTTTTTAGGGGGAAACATGCGTCTCCACTGTTCAGGGGACGGACGTGGCATGTTAGTCCAATGAGTATTGCTCATTTGTTGTGGACCTTGATTATTTGTCCAGTTATTATTCTTATTTGGTTGTTGATTTTCTATTACAGGCCAATTTGTTCTGATTTGGTTAAAATGTGGACTTTGTTTTACATTTTGTACCTGAATAGGTTTAAATGAATAATTGTGAACGGGTTTCATAAACTTTGAGGATTTTTCAAGTTTTCTAGAAAAATAATCCGGGTGTAATTCAAGTTCGTGCTTTAGCTGATTGTACGCCTCATCGAAGTTACGATGCTGAGTGGCTCTAATAAGACGGTCGGTGTTAATATCTAAACTTTTGCAAAGTTGGTCTATGCAGATGTTTTCTAAAATTGTTGTTGCCTGGGCATTATCGGCTTTATTTTTAGCAGAATAAAGGAGTTCTTTAATCCTATCAGCAAATTGTAATGGATTCTCGTTCTGCAAACGTCTAATACGCGTAATTTCAGCTATAATTTGCTCTAACGACCTATTGTCACCAAACTTTAGTTTTAAAGCATGTATGATGTCTTCTACAGTTCCATTGGGGACATGAGCAACTGCTTTGATAGCCTCGCCGCGTAGTTTACTTTTTAAAATAATAGGAAACAGTGCCCTAGCATCAGGGTCCGCTGTTCTAGCCAATAATGTAACTTGTTCAATGAAAAAATCTAATGTGTCGCGGTCTCCGTCGTATTTCGGCAAATATTTTTCAATCGTAGTGTGATTCAAAGCCATTTTTAATATTCAGATACGATTCTAATTGGTAGGAGTAACGCACACAATATAAAAATAGGAAAAGGTAGGGACTTACAGGACAACCAGTTGGAATGCTGCTGCAATCTTCATTTGGGGTTTCTCCGCTTCTCTTCGGCTGTAGTAACGCCTTGACAACTTCTTGCGATGTGTAGCTCGAAGCCCGAGAAACGGCGGCCGCTGTCACCAGTTATGTAGGGGCGCTGACACCGGGTATTGAGTACCGATGTCACCGATGATTGGAGTTTCTGACTTTCGCTTCTTGTGGGACGTCGATGAGTAGAATGAAAAGTGTCTTCTTACTTTTCGATGAAGTTTATTAATGAATTAATTACAATTATTATTAATTTAATTTATCAGCTAACGTGATTAGATTACGATGAGCGACTTGCGCAAACGATTTGGAGTTTGCGCCGCGACGCGGAAGATGAGAGCTTGAATGCTCGGTCTGGATTCTCAGTCAGGACTGCCTTCAGTTATGCCCGTCTGGGGTATTTATCCCGATCCTCGATAATGCACGTGTGCGTTGTCACGTAGGCCAGGGGTTGCTTTCTAGATTCTTCGATGATAAGGGTTGACGTGTTCCGCAATAAATTAGATAAGTTTATCTCTTCTCAATGTCTGTTGCATTTTTGGGTCCTGGGAATGTTTTAGTGAAATGCATCTTGAGATAAGAAAATGCATTAGGACTAACCATAAATTAGTAGTTTTATGGCTTGCGAATGTTTCTTGTCTGGAATTCTCATGGCGTGCTGGGTGCGTCTGCGCGGCGTCACGTTAATGATAATGTTAAGTGGATGTGCAGACGTTTCTAGATAATTCGGCTATGCGCCATAAATTATGTGGATGTCGCAGAAGGGTGGTCTGCATTTCTTAACAGTATAAAAAGTAATTTTAATTTAGAACAAGAATGATATTGTATTTATGAATATGTATGAAAAAAGCTGCAATTTACCATTTCTTTAGCCTTTTAAAACCTTTTAAAAAAGGATGTTAATGATATCAATTTCACCCTGTATAAAACTAGAAACAGTGTACTCCTGGCCCTATTTCTATATATACTTACCGTTATATCGTTACCGTTTCTGTATGAACTTCATTATAAATAGTTATCGAAAACTACAGAATTTTGTTGTAGACCCTCTGATCGATTTCAGGCTCGGCGACTGCTTCAACTCCTTTGTTGAGGTTCGTTGATGAGCTCTCATGTGGCTAACACAATGATTTTATTATGTTACTACGTTGGGCTAACATGGCCAATCTTTTAAGAGAACATCCACTTATCCACGCATCGAGTTATACGATGTCGATAATTCATTATGTATTATGAACATGAGCAGCCAAACAAAACGCCTTTCAAATCAACTCCAGTCAAAAGGTACCTATGAAAAAAATTCCCACACATTTTGCATTACCAGTTTGAACTAAGAAATGACCAAATGATTTCATAACACGAAATCGGAAATAAAAATTACCTACACTTCAAAGAGTGAAAGTAGGTAAACCGTCTTGATCCAAATAAACGTAAAATGGCTACTAACTATGGGAAGTCCACTAAACACATTGTGATTACCTTACTTCCTGAGATAAAAACAACGTGATAGCGTGCTGCTTTCAAAACAATGGTACGAAAGCTTTTAAGAAAAATATTGTGTAACTTTTGTTTTTAAGTGGATCGAGAATATGAAATCGTGTATCAAAATTTTTTGTAAGGCGTCTCGAACATCTTCAGGGGCGTAAGGGGTCTCGAACATCGTCATGGGTGTAAGTCTCAAAAATCATCAGGGGCATAAGGGGTTTCGAACCATATCACTACGAGCCTCAAGTAAATGTCACCTGCATGCACCCTGCTGAAGAATAAACGAGACTGACAACCTACCAAACCGAACTTGTAGCCATGGTTCTGACTACCTCGAAAGGGATAGGGTTGTTAGCTTTTGTGTGGAACCGAGGAATTAGCTTCACGGCGACTATTTTGATTCAAGGCAGCCGACTATTTTGATTCAAATGCAACTCTCAAACAATGCATGCATTTTCTGTACTGTACCTAAGTATCTAGATTCTAGAGGATGGTGGTCCACGCAGCACCTATCAAAAACGCCCATAAAGTGAAACAACGCAACGAATGCAACTGCATGCTTGAAAGAATTACAAAATTACACATGCGTCTTGCGCAATCGAAACGCGACTTTATATTGTCTGTAATTAGAGTCAGTTGCACAACATATAGGCTGGTCAGTCACGGTAGCCAGGCCTGCATAACTGTCACTTGTCATGCACTTCCTTGCACACTCTCACTCTACAAAAATAAGGAAAGGCATCATCAAGTTAACATGTGTTTTGGAGCAAGACGTCTAGCAGACTAACGAGTTGTGATTGCCGAAGTTAAAGCTTCGCCTGGTGAGGGTTATTTGGATGGGTAATTGGGTATATAAATATAACCGTTTAATGGTATTTCATCTCAAACGCCATACTTAAAGCTCGTTAAGTTGTTGGTCTCTCAATTTGTTAAGTCTAGAAGCCTTGAGGCCTAAAAATATAGGGTTGACCATTAATTTATCGTATGCCCTGCCTGCAGAGCACATCACCAGGGTTCCTGCAGTGGGTATTTTCTTTTTTTTGTCAATTTATTTTATAAAGATAAAGCTTATTAGTTTTATTCGTAGGAGGCGAGTCGCTGCTCACAGCGTACCACAGAATTTACAAATTTAAACGGACTATAAAATAAAAAGGTCTTAAAGATAAGACACACTAACATTAATTTAACAATGACATGTTGAAATATGCGAATATGTGTCAAATTGTTGAAAAATGGGTCCCATCCCAAGCTCTCAGGCTGCTGGTGATGATGATGAACCGATTTGCGTTGCGTTTGGCCCCGGGCTAAAATTGATGGTAGATCGATGGAACCACCTAGAGTTGAACCCAAGGTTTATCTACTACTTAGGCAGCAGATTAGACTTGTTTTGACAGGCGAGAATTAGGCAGGGATGTGAAGAGCTGACTGCCAACCTCTAGTAGGTAATGAAGAGTAACCCGAAGAATACGAAGAAGGCAGCAAGCTGACGTCACTATGACATCGAAGATTTGCGACCCGGGTAGACAAAGTCGAACAATAGTTTAAGCATTAAGTTTTAATGAGGATACAGAAGACAATGGGTGGGACGATAGGAAATAGGATGGAATGCTACTCACACAATTCGGAAGTGATCGAGCTGACCTTTACGTCTGACTATACGAGCGTGTCACGTTACAAATGGACGTGATTTACGTGGTACGTTATGCAAATATAGCGGTTGAAAAAACTGGGTTTAGAAAAAACTGGGATTCCTTTCTGGGCTGGGATTTGAAAACTATATAAAATAATGTCAAAGAATGCATTTCCATATTTTAACGTTTTGTTTTTAATCACCTTATCTTAATTTGCTTTCAGCGATGATGGGTACTACTGCCTGCTCCCACGATACCTACTACGCTTACTCATGAGCGGAGGGCCCAAGTGCTGTCCCTAACTCTTGGCTTATAACATAGGCTGATGTGGTTCATGGTTATGGACCACAGTCCACGATTCATATTGGCTTACAAGTTTAATAGAGTACCTAACAACTTAGCATTTAGCAGGCAGAACAAATGGATTGTTAACATTTTTGTTGCAGCGAAGTTTTCGGACCGATGAGAATGAGAGGCGCTTATCGAATTGTTCTAAAAATACACAAATGATGATAATAAGTACAATTAATAATATAAAATTATTGAATAAAAACTACTGTATGACTGAAGACTTGAGTTGAACTAGCCAAAAATAATCTCACTTTCGTGGAAAGTCGATTTTTTTATTTTATAATAAAAACGAAACCCGAAACCGTCGTCTTGGTTGAAAGTTTGGTTCCTACCGAACGCATATTGAATAAAAACGAAACTCTTTCTTATTTTTCTACAATTTATGTAATAGTAATAAATTCGTCAGAACTTAAAAGTAATAAAAACTATTAAAGTTGCAATGATTGAGTTCTTCTCAAAGATAGAAAGTTTTTCTTTATTTTATTACTTTAAATGTTTTAAAAAACGTGCTAGGTATACCTACTTAAGCTTTCACTGTTGAAAATAAAATAAAAGATTCTTCTAATTTCGATGTAATGTATGCATTCGCGAGATAAATTCCAAACCGCAAAATCTCTACATACTGAATAGGCAAGTATAGGCGGGATCTAATAGCCGCTGTCTCTAACCATGGGTTAAAAAATCCTGTTCGCTGACTCGCACAGCAGTTATATTTCCTTATCGGGGAGGGTTTGGGTTTGGCTAGATGAATCTAACATTCTAATACGTACCAACATGCATGGCTACATGTTTGTCCCGTGCTCTAGTATGATTTCTCTACGTGCGCGCGACTCGCCTTCTTCCCATACAAGGTACTATGTAGGTACTTGTGGCAGTGCAACATCAGAAAAGCGCGGGATGAGCTCTTTTTTTTTATGCAAAAAAGGCGCGTCGCGCGCGAGTAGGATTGCTAGAGGGGCAGATATAATTACTAAGCAGTGAAGCCAGGTTCCAGCCAGACTAAATCGCCAAGCATCTCTGACCAAGTAACCTAAAGACGCCACATTTTTACCGTGTGCCGTTTCACCTAAAGTAGCCTAAAAATACCGCAAATTGGCAAATATAAACCCTGATTGTTGGCTTCATTTGCTAGATTAGCTAATCGTGACAGTTTTTTTTTAAACTGCAATCTCTACTTGGTCTCTCCTACTCCTCTTAGAAGATCATGTCGTTTTCAGAATCACACGAGCACAGTCTTTGCGCCGAAGACGCATGTGAGAGTGAGGGCTCTTACAGACCAGCGACAGTACTCTGCGACAGCTCGCGACAGGGTCGCGCGACCGTGACGTAGGTATAGTCTGAGAGCACAAGTCTTGTTCTTGAGAGATTTCAGTTTGAAGAAAACGGAGGCTAAAAAATAACATGGTTGATATTTCGCGTTTTTATAAGTTTTTCGTAGATTTTGGTTTCTTTAGATAATAGATAATCCAGAATTGATTATCTGCAAGAGAAATAATCACAGAGATTCGATATATATACAAGGTCCAACTAAGAACTCTTGGACCACGGCCGGTCCCCAGGCATCACACCTAGCCTGGCGGAAGTACTTCCCTTTTCAATGGAGGAAGATTCCCAAGTAGCACCTCCATATACTTAACACAACACTAATAATTATTTTATAACACATAATATTATACACATAAATATTTATAAATACGTATACAGGGTGTAACAAAACACCCTAGTAATACTTAAGGGGGTGCTTCAGACCATCAAACTGAACAACTTTCACTATGGAGCCAACATCGAAATCGCAAAAAAAAAACAGCTCTTTCATACAAAACTGCAGTACCGTCTCGACTCAAATGTATGGGACGGCAGATTTTTTTTATTTTTTCTCGACATTGGCTCCATAGTGAAAGTTGTTCAGATTGATGGTCTGAAGCACCCCCTTAAGTATTACTAAGGTGTTTTGTTACATCCTGTATAGGGTCCTTCTTAATATGCTGACACTTTTTTAAGGGGATGATCAGACCGTCAAACTGAACAACTTCCTCTATGGGACCAACATCGAAATCGCGAAAAAAAAATCATCACTTCCATACAAAACTGCAAACCTACTCGGAGCCAAACGTATGGGACAACAGTATTTTTTTCGTGATTTCGATGTTGATTCCATAGAGAAAGTTGTTCAGTTTCATAGTCTAGCCATCGCCTTAAAAAAGTGTCAGCATATTAAGAAGGACCCTGTATATAGGATGTTACAAACTATTGGATTGGAGGTCTATCTCTCAGACTATACAACACTACGTCACGGTCTTCAACTGTCGCGCGACGGTCGCAGAGGGTCGCGCGACCCTGTCGCGAGCTGTCGCAGAGTACTGTCGCTGGTCTGTAAGAGCCCTGAAGCACGTAATGCAGGTGCCAGGTCCTTTAAATATAGGCAAAAAAGATACGATAAATGGATTGCTATGTCTCGTTTTATATTTTTGAGAGATTTAGATAGTGAAGTGAGTCAGCCTATGATTTCGCCACGATACAAATTTTATTCTTGTCTTGACTAAAGTTTGTTTGAGAGTTTTTAGAGGTTTCATCGAGTGTGAAAAAATGCACTGCTCTCGTGCTGCTCTCTAGGTAATTAATTAGATAAACAACAACCTACAGCACTTCACTCGTACAAAAAAGATCAAAGTGTGACCCTATTTGTAACTAATAATGCTGAAATTTGCATCTAAATCCTGTGCACGATTCCATTCATGAGAATAATTTGTGAATGCAGCTAGATCACTATCTTTCTGGTCTAAAAACTGTGTGAATTTCATTCAAATTGGACAGTCAAGTTGCGTAACGTTTTTCAATTGCTATTGTCATTCTAAATCACACATTAAACTTTAATTTTAAAACAGTTGACCATAGAAAATTACGTGTATTTTTGAAATCATTGAACAAAATGGTAGCACTCCTCTCAAAACAATGAACTAATGTTATGAAATAGAGTTTAAAAGTTTGTTTGAAATGGTATAGTTTGTATCATAATCATTGATCATCATCTCAGCCGATGGACGTCCACTGCTGGACATAGGCCTCCCCCAAGGATCGCCGCAACGACCGGTCCTGCGCTGCCCTCATCCAACAGGTTCCCCCCGCCTTCACCAGGTCGTCGGGCCTATAAATTGTTTAGTAAACATTTTTTAAATATATTCCCAAATCTTTAATTTTTTTTTAGTTGACCATTTTCATTTCCATCAGCATTATTATTTCCATCTCCTGCAACCCGATTCCAAAATACTAATTAAATGTTTGCAATGATTTGTTTGGCCCAACTTGCACCTTTCGAAACTCACATTTTCAGTAACTTTAGTATGAAACACATGAGTGACCGATATCGATTCGGTATTTGAAGAATAGATCACTATTACGTCTTGATCAATCTCTAAGTACAAAGTATACTTATCTTTATGATCACGTTGATAGAATCATGACGAAACCAACTAGTTAGCATTAAGTTAAGACATCAAATTTGAATATAGGACGTAATTAGTTCTGTAAAGATCACAAAGTCACGAATCACGATCCAGAAACGGCCTCGTTTCGTCTGAGAAAAACCGTGATAGTAAAAAAACTTAACAAATCGTCAACTCTATTTGTTAAGATTTTAAAAGTCAGCCTGGAGCGCATTCGTCTGTGAGAGAGGTAGGCATCACGGCAAAATAAAATGATTAAGTATGTTTTTTTCTTCCATGTTGTCTGGATGAAAGCGCAATTGTTTTTACCCGCCTCGTGTTTTTTGTATACTTATTTTTTAAAGTTCTTAACCCACCAGACAACATCTTTTTTTAAGTTAAATTTGTCATGCCAAATTGCCATCTTGTCAAAAGGTATTTTCGGCGTATGCTTCCTGAGTGCCTGCTCTCTCCACCCCATTAGGGAATTATCCCTAATCCACTCATCAGAGTGTGTGACGTGTGTAGGTATGTATTTTTACCTTTTTCTAAATGTTCTTCTGTGTTTCTTTTCTATTATCAAGCACATTTTGTTTTAAAGAAATCTAATTATATTTAATATCTAATGTACCTATTTATTCCGTACAAGGTTGCAAACCTTTCACTTTGGGTTGCGTGACAACGAGTGACGGCGGGCATAACAAAATACTAGTTACGAAGTATCGGTTTCATTGATTATTGATTTATACTTACTTCCAATTACCTAATTACTAGGTTCTAAGAGTAGAAGACATAATTTATCTGTAGATTTATTAAATAGTAGTTACGGTAGTAATTGACAACATTTCATTTTAAGAAAGGTACCAAAATTAGAAAACCATTTGGAGATTATGTGATTCAAAGCTATATCAACATTATCAGATTTTTCTATCCATTATTATTAGTTGAAAAATACTGAAAAATAAAATAGAGGTTGAATGAGATTTTATTCCTTTGCCTGCTTGGCTTTTCTATTGTATTTGACAGTTTTTATTTTTAATTTTATTGCGGCCAAGGTATTATAAATTAAATTAAATTAAATAATTCTTTATTTCGGACAGTTAGTCCATAAAAGTGTTAGTAACAGAGAAACTTACCCTATTGTTAGGAAAACAGTTTTTTTTTTTTAAATATGGGACTTTACCCAACATTGAGAAAGTCTACAGGCTGGTGTGCAGCTGCACCCACCGTTTCATTATGGGGCTATCCCAACTTTCAACAACAGTTTGCAGAATGCTGTTCCGACTGGTTCGTACTCTGTGGAGTAGAGATTATAGCCATAAATCCTACGTTTTTCAGAAAATTCAAAAGTAAATTCAAAATATAAATATCGGTCAAGAATTAAATCAGAAAAAAATTTTCATTAAAAACAGGTGGTTAAAAAATGAAATTTTGTCAATTATACACCACTAGTTTTTAATTACTAACATAACTTTAAGGGTGTATTCAGACCATGAATCTGAACAACTTTCCCAAAGAAACATGGGTCGAAAAATGAGAAAATTTTTTGGACCTTCCATACAAAAAAGTGCGGATCGGCCGATCGATTTTCTATGGGAGGTCCAAAAAAATTTCTCGTTTTTCCCATTGACCCATGTTTCTTTGGGAAAGTTGTTTAGATTCATGGTCTGAATACACCCTTAAAGTTATGTTAGTAATTAAAAACTAGTGGTGTATACCCTACTCTGTGATAGTAGAGATAAAATGAAATATTTAGATATTTTTTTAGGAAAAGGGTTTGTGTAACTTTGTATGGACAAATGGCGTCATTTTTTTTGCTGCGGCTACATATAATTTTAGTTCTGTTTTGTAGCATTACCTCAAATAAACAAGTATGATTAATAAAATTTGCTCTAAGTCATAAAGGAGCCGAGATATACAGGGCGGTTTTTTTTGGACGGGTTAGTGGGGTAGGTACCTTAACCATTGTAGCTACAGGAAAACGTTCTTGAAAGACTACCCTTAACTTTTTGAAACATTTAGACCTGCATTTACAGATTTTCAAAAAAATGTACTGTCAGCAAGAAAATGGGCAATTTAAACAAAATCTTTTTTTGATGTCAATCGATCCTGTTCCTGATGAGGATCAAAAAAGTATATTCGACAAAACAGGTCAGAGTATTCGAAATGTCAGAAATCGCAAAAAACGAATCCCATACATTGAGCTTGATTTTGATGCATTTGGAGGTAAGTAGGAGTTTCGTTTCCTGCGAAATAAAATTGTTTTTGTAATGCAAAATGGAATGAAAGTTTTTTGCTCTAACCTTAGTTGGTCTTGTACAGTTTTTTGATCCTTATAAGAAAGAGGATAAATCGATTCGCATAAAAAAAAGTGTTTGAGCTAATTGCCTATTTTCTTGCTGACAGTACATTTTTTTTCAAAATCTGTTAATGCAGGTCTAAATATCTTAAAAATATGAGGAAAGTTTTCTAAGAACGTTTTCCTGTAGCTACAACGGTAATCTACGGTTAAGGTACCTGCCCTACTGCCTCTTCCAAAAAAATCCATCCTGTATATCTCGGCCCCGATATGACTTAGCTATATGTGCTCCATAGTAAGATTTGTTTCTTTTAGTATCCTCGCCAAAATTTTTATCAGTGGCCGCGACAATAGAAAACGACGCCAACTTTACTTTGTACCTAATGACCTTTTAGTATGTAAGTAGAGAATACCTACTTAAAAAAACCCTGCGGACCCACCATACTCCTACGGTGGCAGGGTGGTACTCAACCATACCCATATAGCCTATATATTATTATCCTACTAGTGATGTGATCTGGGGTATGATCAGCACAGTATAAGAAATATAAGAAAGAGTATCTAGTGTTTGGTAGAAGGTATAATCCGGTTCTCTACGTAAAAAAAACAAATGCACCTTTTTGACTTTATTAATGCATTTTAAACTCTTAAACAACGGGACTCCATTATCAAACGTTAGTCTAATGTCCGGAACACTAGCACGAGCGTTGTTCAGTGGTAGCATTTAATGTGAGAAGCTATAATTTGTGACCGCAAACTAAATTTACCACTCATTGAGCGTGAAATATTCACTTCCACATAATTTTGTTAGTATTTTTACACTTTGTAAATGAACCGTTGAGTTTCTTGTTAAACTAGTTTAGCTCGTATTTTATCTGCTCCAAATCCTTCGGAATCATCACGAAAAACGTGGTAGTCAACATGCTACACATTACCAAATACTTAAGTCTATTCGCGGTTTGAACCCATTTTCATCAGCCTATAGTCCCACTGCAGAGGCACAGGCCTGCCTTCAGAGAGGGTATATGGGCGTTAGTCCACCACGCGTGCCCAATGCGTATTACTAGACTTCACATCATCATCAGCATCCGAATTTCTTCTACAGCGTATGCAGGTTTCCTTACGATTTTTTTCTACATGTTTTGATGTTTTGTTGGTGTGCGTCCCTATGTTTGAAAAACTAATTGAACCCATGGTTTGGACCAATCCAGACAGTTTCGTAATAGTCGTATAATCTCTTTAGTCAATATCTGGGGTCTTATTACGTAACTACCCGATTCAATTGGTATCAAATCGACATGGTGTCGTCATGGTCACAGTACTTACCTACTTACTGAAAATGTATTTATGATGAACGTTTGTACTTAAAAATTGCCTAGTAAGTCATAATACGTTATCGATCTTGTAAACGACTGTCAACAAAACTGCTGTCCTTACCCGGCTAAAATGTATGGGACAGCTGATATTTTTCGCATTTCCTGAGGTAGGCTCCATAGTGAAAGTTGTTCAGTTTAATGGTCTGAGCTCACCGTTTCAGTATTTGCTAGGCTGTCACTTACACCCTGTATTTGGACAACGAATTATCCCTACTGATTCCCATACCGTAAGGCATGCCTACCATACTGTTTAGCTTTAGTCACAGGCGTACAGCATCCAATCCCATACCCGTGATTGGTTCCCTGTTCTATCAAATTCAGAAGGGTAAGGTCGAGAGGTGGAAGTCTGTGGTCGAGAGAGTATACAGGGTGTAATATAAAATGGGACAGTCACTTAAAGGGGTGCTTCAGACCATCAAACTGAACAACTTTCTCTGTGGGACCAATATTGAAATCGCGAAAAAAAAATCGGGTGTCCCATACATTTCAGTCGAGTTATGTTTGCAGTTTTGTATGGGAGAGCCGATTTTTTTTTCGCGATTTCAGTATTTGTCCCATAGAGAAAGTTGATCAGTTTGATGGTCTGAAGCACCCCTTTAAGTAACTGCCCCATTTTATATTATACCCTGTATATATCTGTGTTGTTCGTGGACTTCACTCTAAAACTCTGACACCCCATCGGTTGTCAGCCGATCCGATCTTCATACACATTGCCAAAAAAAACACCATGTCGGTTTGATATCGATTTGAATTGGTCAGTTAGACAATAAGACGTGAATCATTGTTAATACGTATATAGGTAATATCCGTTTCATAATATAATAATCAATGTAACTGTTCGGACAATAGGGTTGTTTTCAAATTGTAAGCGCAACCACAGAGTGAGTCAGTCAGTGACAAACGTTGTCTGGCATTTGATTTGATTTATAATGCGGCCCGGTAGTCGGATTCCATCAGAAAGGGATGGCTGGTGGACTACATGAATTCTTCGTACGGAAAATTTTTTACCTACAAATTTATTAAATGATTTTAGCATTTTTAGGGTTCCGTACCCAAGGGTGAAATCGGGACCCTTATTCATAAGCCTACGTTGTCTGTTCGTCCTAGCTTCCGAGGGCTGTATCTTTTGAACCGCGTAGGTAGTGTTAGCTACCTGTCATTTTCAGAGAATATGCGTCATTGTATTGGATTTGATGACGAAAAATAAAAAAATAAAAATGTAAAAAATTAAGGGGAATACATGTTACATACATGTAACTAGTTTTTATCAACGTTTTTTCTTCTCGCTCTATCGTAAAATCGGTAATACATAGAAGCTTTAAACTTGGTGTCCCGGGTCCCGGATTTTTTTTTTATAAGTTAATACAGGGTCATTCTTAATATGCTGACACTTTTTTAAGGGGATGATCAGACCATCAAACTGAACAACTTTTTCCATGGGACCAACATCGAAATCGCGTAAAAAAATTAGCTGTCCCATACATTTCACTCAAGTAGGTTTACAGTTTTGTATGAAGCAGTAGACTTTTTTTTCGAGATTTAGATGTTGGTGTCATAGAGAAAGTTGTTCAGTTTGACGGTCTGATCATCCCCTTAAAAAAGTGTCAGCATATTAAGAAGGACCCTATATTATATTGTGTGGTGGTACGGAACCCTCGATGCGCGAGTAGCCCGACTCGCACTTAGCTGGTTTTATTTCTTTTAAAGGTCTATAAATAACGTAAAGTTAAGCTGGAACATCACAGGTTCTCTATTTGAAATGTAGAGCAAACAATAATTCAATATTATGCATGAAGAAAGATGGACTTTTGATGAGTCAACTTTCATACTTACCACAATTTACATACCTAGTTAGTTAGCTTTAAGTTTATTTATAAATCATACTTCAAAGTTATATGACTAATGCAGATTGCAGAGCAGAGTTATCGCTAAAATGAGTAGAGTAGGTACCTATATGAAAGGACATTGGTTTCCTAACATCAGGAATGCCTTTGTTTTGTTATCATTATCACTGATTTATGTTATGTTATTCGACATAGGTACTTTCTTATGGCCTGTTTTCTCCTAAGAGAAAACATTAATTTTTCTTGACTGATAAGTAGAGTCGTTAAACTGCCGTGCCAACCTTGATAAAACGAACCAAATATGATATAACTTACATTCATTTTCCACTACCGCTATTTTCAAGGCACTTCAGTATCCCAAGCGTTGACCTTTCCTCATTAAAAAAAAAAATTAGCACAGATCACATCAACGCTTTCTTTCGCGGAATTTAAAAAAATATAAAACACTAGAATTTTAAAAAGTAAAATCGCGGAACCGGTTCCGCTGCAGCTAATATTTTTATCTGTTATTTTACGCGCGTCGCTCCGACGTGGGAGTTGGTCGGCAACTGGCTAGTTTGAATTGGCTAAAAAGAAAACTTTCTAACCTGCCTGCTTTGGTAGCTTGGAGACACCTTTGTATATGCCATTGTACGGCTCTTAAGTGTTTACTTGAAACGTTCTATTGATTAAAGTTGCTACTTCTGATTCTGCGTATTTCTGCATATCCTGACGACTTGAAACTGCAGTTTGACTAAGAATGTAGTAACCTACCCACCTAGAATTGAAAAACTTTAAAACGCGCTACGCACGACATGATATTTAATTACAGAGGCTATTAATTTAATCGGGCATATACCTGACGATGACGGACGAGCCACTTTTTATAGAGTTCCTCAATCTTATAATTATTTTAAGTATGTCAGTTTTGTCGGTAAAACGTTTTTTTAGAAGTAAAAAAGAGGTATAGATATTTTCGTCAAAAATTGTTGTCATCAGCCGATAGACGTCCACTGCTGGACATAGGCTTCCTCCCGAACCTGCGCCGGCGCCGCCCTCATCCAACGGATTCCAGCCGCCTTCACCAGGTCGTCGGTCCACCTTGTGGCCATCGGTTCTGCGAGCAATTTCTTTGGGTATGGAACCCTAAACATCAGGCAAAATTCCTCCTCCAATCTGCACTGAGCTTCAAGGTTGGAGTGTGACCCGTTACCTATTCATGGGGGAACATTAATTAATAATGCCCGTGCTTTATTATTAATTGGTCCTTTTTTATGTTTGTATGGCACACGATCTGTGAGGATCCACCTTAACTGTACCTAATTCAAATCGTCACAATAACGGAGCAGATACCTACTTATACTTAATTGTTAGTTGTTAAAACAGTAAATTGTAAACAGCAATAACAAGGTTCGCGTGAAAAGAACGGACAAACTTCAGCGGAAGTCGTGCATTGTTTCGTATGTGTTTCGTATCGACGTTGTTTTTTCATTCTTCGGTCACCCAATTGTGTTTCAATATTCTCAGTAATTTACAGTTTGTACGTCATGATTGAAGCTATAGGTATAGGTAGGTATATCTATCGCGGAAATTCAAGGTAGGTAGGTACCTAAAATAATTCAGTAAAGAAGCTTGAAGCGATACCTATGCGATAGTAATTGTGATCAAAGATAATATAATCGCAATGTCTCGGTACCTAATCAAAATCAGGAGTGCGATTTTTGAAACTCATACTTTTAACTCAGCAGTTGAAAATGTCAATAAACTTAACTATGGAGATACGCATCTTTCTACTGCTGATTTGACTTTCGAAAATCGCACTCCTATGGAGATACGCATCTTTCTACTGCTGATTTGACATTAAAAAATCATACTCCAGGAGTGCGATTTTTGAAAGTCAAATCAGCAGTAGAAAGATGCGTATCTCCATAGTAATTTTGACATTTTCAACTGCTGAGCTCAGCAAATGAGTTTCAAAAATCGCACTCCTGATTGGTAGGCTTATTCCCGGTAATCAAACGTTACAGAGGAAAAAAGGATGAATTATGCATTTAATTCGTTTACGGAAATTCGATGAAGAATGCACAAATAAGTAAACTATTTTATAGGAAATCCTCTGGGTAGCAGGAATGGTCGGAAGTACAAGGTTTCAGATTACATTTCTTAAATTCCGGGAAGTTCTAAGTAGTTCTTTATAATGCAGTTCGTCAATTAGTTGCAGCAAATGCTTCTGACCACCCTGAAAGGGAAGGGTTTATTTCTGTTCTAACAATCATAGAAGGACTTTTATGCTTCGAGCAAAGCGTTTGGCAGTGTACCGAACCAAAGGAATGATAACCGGATTCGGATTAAGTATATTAAAAAAAAAATTTATAGGTATTATTAAGCTTATTTATGACTTCATTTACCGATGTCATTTTAATATGCCAAGTTTCAGCTTCCTAATGGTATTTGAGAAAAACGCGTGAGTTAGAAGGAAGGAGAGACATCGAGTTGATTCCACAAGTGTTCCGTTTTGTCAATTTTGGTTAGGGAATACTAATAAAACCGGTCAAGTGCAAGTCGGGCTACTCGCGCACCGAGGGTTCCGTGCCACACGTGCCACACCACCACAGAACATAACATTATTACTAGGGATGCAACGATTACGAAGCGGTGCATCGTTTTGCATCTGTAATCGTAATAATCACGATTAATAACGATGCAATGCACCGTAGTAAGAATCGTACGATTATTAAATCGAATTGAAAACGTCAATCGGATTGCACTTGTTTACAAATACCAAACCTGAATACTAGATTTCAGAGCCGAAAAACAACTTTAAAAAAAATCGTATCTCTCGCTGCCCTTTTAGCTCATTTTAGCTAAATTTGATTCGATTTTCGGTTTGATGTATTACATACATTCTTGTTCTCGCCATATCTCATCCACATTTTAAAAGATTAATCTCCCACGTAAATCGGACGAGATATCGCTTGTTTAACGAAATTATACAGAATCATGTTGCATATTGTTTTTGAAAGCAAATTGTCCTCTACGCATCCAAAAATCAGAATCCTGACCAAGTGAACCTTTGACTTCGATCTCAAAGTAGTAGAAGTTACAAAATTTTGAATTTTTTCAAGTAAATTTTTTATGATTTAACTTTCATTGGAATGCAAAGAAACACTATGAGAACTCATTCTGAAGAGAATCTCAACTAAATTTGTTTAAATAATCGTAATGCATCGGTTATCGTAATAAATAACGATTAATATCGTAATCGTAATCGTAATGGCCGAATCGTTGCATCCCTAATTATTACTTAACTTAGAAAAAAAACTTTTTTTGTCCGGGACCTTTAGCGCAAGACCGACTGCACTTGGCCGGTTTTTAGTATTTGTTGTTATTCTGTAGAGTTTGCTCTATAATCACACTAAGTTTGACGCTTGTATGTATTACCGTTTTTACGATAGAGCGTGAAGAAAAAACGTTGATAAAAACTAGTTTCTTGTTGAGAACCCCCCTTACTTTTTAACTTTTTGACATTTTTATTATTTGTCAACAAATCCGCCGTAATAATGCATACTCTGAAAAAACTATCAACTATCTAGCTATTACGGTTCAAAAGTTACAGCCCTAAATGGGTAGGACAGACGGACGGACAGACGGACGGGCGAACGGACGGACAACGTAGACTTAGTAATAGGGTCCCGTTTTCACCCTTTGGGTACGGGAGTTGTTACGGAACCCTAAAAATTCTAGTTAAGTCAGTAGCGCAATATTTGTTGGTCTATTTAGGTCCTTTAATAGCATGAGTCTTGCTTCATTGAAAGTAATGGAAAAACAAATGCGGTTTCAAAGAAATTTTCAAGAGTAACCGTGATTACACGAGAAAACTTGGAGATAAGTAAACACAGTGATGAGCAAAAAGGTATCTAGGTTTACAACGGCTAGAAAGTAGCACGCCTTGAAGTGGTAAACATTTATAAGTTTCTCTAATGCGATTCGAACGGACATGGACATTAGTCTATAATTTTCTCGTTCATTTAGTTAAGTTGCATCCTAGACTTCGTCTGTCGCCCTACTTACACGCACGTAGCTAATGTTAACTAGCGGAAAATCAATTATGTGGTTTACAAATTGGCTAGAATTTTGGACTATAGCCACAGAATAAGTATTTAGTTCTACATACAGAACGGCCACTATGGGCCCCGCCCCTATGTGTGATTTCAGATAGCCCACCTCACACTTTCTGGGGACACTGGGGAGGCCGAGCAAGGGAATGCAGTCAAGTCAGGCGCGCGTACCCGTAGTATGACTTACATAAAATTGTCTCTTTTCAGTGCAAAAAAAAAACATTGCAAAATAACGCTAAATTCACATTTTCCCATAGCGTAAAATAATAACGGTTGCTTTTACTGAAAAAATAATAATTTGTACATAATCGTGGTGAAACGACTCATTAATATTCTGTTTTTATAAAAATGGTCGCGAGAGTTCAGTTTGTCGCTTTTGCCCTACCCAGCTATAACTTGAATGAGATGGTCAGTAATGTTATGGTAATGAAAAAACTCTGACACCAGGGCTCTGTCCACACGATAAGAAGGAGTAATGTTATTTGTGTCTTCGCCAAACATTTCTACCGAAAGAACTGTATTGTATTCTTGTTGGGAAGTGTTTTAGATCGGGATCCGGTGACGAGGTCGTATACCAATCGAGCTCATCCATAATTCAGTTTTCATGCAATAGTTTACTATAAGAAGATGCGAAAAAACTTGGTCGGCCGACCCCTATCCTGGTGGGTTTTGTGTAGGAGGGTGACTAGTAACCTCTCTGAGACGAGACTAATTACCCATCGAGCTCATGAACCAAATTATGCTTATCCGATTGGACTTTATTAGTGTTACGAAGTACACTCGGTCGTCCGCCGGATATCCTGGCAGGTAGTGCTGGCCAACCAAAAATGGTGGTCAAATTTTGGAGTACTTCTCACCCATCGAGCTCATGGATGAAATGTATGCCAAATCAAAGGTTAGACCTTTACCTTCAATATTTCATCGGTCGTCCTGGCCGAAACCTGGTGGGTTCTGGTGGCTAACCAGATTTATCTGTCAAAGTAAGATCATGCGTTTTCACGTTTATATGAATAAATACTTTATTTACCTGATATATGCAGTTCTTTTAGCATGAACGTGAACGGTTGTATGGTTTAAAAGTATTTTAAAAAAAAACTTGAAAAAAAAAATTACTGTGTCGATAAATGAGACATCAAAAAAAAATTATTTTTTTCGATATAACTTCGTCATTTCTAAACTGATTTGGCTGATTGTTTTATTTTACAACAATATATATTCAAGAGTTCATGCCACTAAAATTTGGTGAAGATCTGATGAAGCGTTTCGAAGATGTTCAATGTTTTAAGTGGGTCAGATTTTACTACAAAAAATATCCAACCACTTTAACGAGAATAGTAATTGAGTTCTATTAATGATTCTTTCTAAAATGAAATTTGCTCTCTTAAGAGATGTCTATATAATAAAATAAACTAGTAATGACCGCGGCGTTGCTTTCAAAAATGATGTTGAAAATAAATGTTTCGGCAAGTAAAAGCTACCTATGTTTATGTGGATGATCTAATTTAGTACGTGCCTATATTAGTTCTAAAATAATTAGCTGAAACTGTTTAAAGGGATGATTGGATCATCAAACTGAACAACTCGTCTCGTCTCAGAGAGGTTACTAGTCACCCTCCTACACAAAACCCACCAGGATAGGGGTCGGCCGACCAAGTTTTTTCGCATCTTCTAATAGTAAACTATTGCATGAAAACTGAATTATGGATGAGCTCGATTGGTATACGACCTCGTCACCGGATCCCGATCTATTTGGATTCTGGCCACTTTACGCAGATCGTTGCGCTACAAACGTAGTGTCCGGCGCCACCGCGCGGCGCGGGCGCGGACGTAATTCTCCAAACGACGCTATGCTACATACTATAAAATGTATATTGGCCTCGATTCGGAGTGTACCACGACTTAACTAAACTAAATTTATTCCTGTCACTTTCTAAAATAAGATTAAGAAAAGAGACAGAAAACCAACAGCTGACTTTAGTGCTGTCAAAGTGACGTTAAATGCGCAAAATAAGATGCCATCATAATGTACGCCATCTTATTTAAAGCGTTTTTGGGCGTTTAACGTCACTTTGACAGCACTAAAGTCAGCTGTTGGTTTTCTGTCTCTTTTCTTAATCTTATTTGAGAAAGTGACAGGAATAAATTTAGTTTAGTTAAGTCGCGGCACACTCCGAATCCAGACCAATATAAACCTTATTTTAAGGCCAATATAACCTTAGGAAAATTGCGCCTTTACATACTTCTTCTTCTTCTCGTGTGGAATCGTCACGTCTTCTTCAAATCGTCAGTTTCCAGTATCTTGCCACCTCTGTCGCACTGGCTGATGCGCTCATTAGGTCCTCCTCTCCACATTGTGGTCCACCTGTACAGACTGTTAGGTGCGGGGTAGTTACATACTATAAGATTTATATTGTCTTACTTTGACTATCCGCCACCGCCACGTCTTTTCTGTATAAACCGCGCCTTAGATTCCTCTACTCGCGCGCGACGCGTCTTAACTGCATAGACAATGATCTCTTCGTGCGCTTTTCAGAGAGCAAACTTCGCGCTTCTTACAACTAGTCCGAGTCAAAACCGAGTCGAGCGCAAGTAGAGAAATCATACTAGACGGGCTGCTTTTCTGCTATAATCGATTATAAATTATAACGCATTATTTAAATTAGTTCCAACATGTTTTCGAATGATTTTCCAAAACATGGCGAGGTGGTGGTTTTCTGGTCAGCGGCCGTAGTATGGCAGCGTGATATAGCGCTATCGCGCCTTCGCTTTCTATTTGCTCACAAACAAACGAGATAAAAGGCGTCGCGCGCATCATACTACGGCCGCTGGTCTTAAATAAATGTGATGTAAAGATTGGAAGTAATAAAAAAACAAATAACATCCCGATTCTATCATTTATTGATAACAAAGTAGATAAGATACTAACTACAGCTTATTTCATATAGGCATCCAGTAGTTTTTAATTAAACAATGCATGTTACACTTGATTTCACATTTCGGAGAGTTAAATACAATAATCAACCGTATTTTCAGTACATAAGGTCTAGCATTGTTACAATACGCATTGAATATAATGCATAGTAGAATTTATACATATAAAAATGGATACTTTACGAGTAACTAAATTCTGTAATACTGCATGCATAAATGAAATTTAACATAAGAAAGCCGCTATTGATATTGTATGCAAAATAAACATAATATTATGTATTGATGCGCTTTTAGAATATTTAAATATTTGGGATTGGATTAGATCAAACGAGGTTTTTACATTGACACTTACAGGAAAGCCTAATAACCAGCTTAGGCTGAAAAATATGGATCCGAAATTGCCAAACATGTCTGTTTTACCGTTTTACCCAAATATTTAAATATTAATTGTACAGACAGAACATTACCATAGATAGGCGATGACTATATTAAATACGATCAATATTATTCTAAATAAGCCCTTAAAAGCCGGCTGCCCAGCAGTGGGACATTATAATACCCCTAATGTATAAAGGGGTCGAGAAGCTACTTGTTCTGCCAGTATAACAATAGCATGATACTTTATAACATCGTTAATTATTATTGATTATTTATTATTATCAGAGAAATCGATACAAAACATAATGTAGTTGAAAATATGAAGCTATATGAATGTTAGTAAATAAAAAACATTGAGTCGATTAAGATACCACGAAAAAGTCATGTTCAGTCGATACTTGATAGGCCAAAGATGGGCTGATCTTACTGTGCCTAGTGTGCTCATTCTTTTATCAATTGTATTGACTGTATTAGGCAAAATAAACAGATGCGACTACTAACCTACAGACTGCCGCAAATCCAAACACGATAAAAAAAAGATTTGTTTGCCGCATAGATCTACTTTCAGGCAAATAGAATATCCCATTGATACTTGTCGTTATTTGTCTTAAAACTCGAGAAGTTTTATCAAAATAGAAACAAATGGACATAACAATAGGTAACGTTATTTGAAAGCAGACCGGTAATGTTACACCAAGTACACATCACCGGATGTCTTTCTAACGAACCAAATTTTCCATTTTATAGATCAGGTTTACTTCATAAGTTTTGCTAAATAGGTTTGTCGCACTGTAGCTTCGATGATTCATAAAAAGCTAGATACACAATCGCTCCAAAAATGGCAGATATAAGTGGTAAACAAAGTGACCTCAGACGAATATTAAGATGGTTCACTTGCGCTTGTAGACAGAACCTCAGCGTAAGCGTGTGAGACAGCGATATGGAGTTCGAGATATACAATTTTTGCTTTTTGAGTGGACACATGTGCCCATCCCAAAAATTTGGTTACGTTGATAAGGACAGCAATAAGGCCGCGATCTCCTTTTTTAAACGAGAGCATACTGCATGCATGCATCTCTTATTAAGTGAATCGGAAAAACACGTACTGACCTCTTGCTTGCTTATCGTGTCGACTTCAACACAACAAAGTCGCTAAATAGTACCTTGCCAGAAATGGGCAACCGATACTGCACCGTCGCTAGCGGTCATGAGCTCCTCCTGCGTGCAGGTGTTAGGGCACGCAGGGCACGACCTCTGACCTCTATACCTTTACTACGATCATAGGTCATTTTGGTCTTAGGATTGCGCCATCTCGCTTTCAGCGAGCATATGGATTTTTGACATGAGACTGTGCACCTAGTTGTTTTATTAATGATCAATGCAGTGTGGTTTCTACAAGGACTCAATGTTAGGATGATAATAGCGGATAGAAAGGTACATAACTCTTTTACAAATAAGGTGATATTGTCAATATTTGATGGATTAACGCCTGGTGACGGGTTGCCAGTCATCACCGTCAGGGTCGCGAGCTGCAAGAGATATTTTGATAGTTACATGATTGTTGAAGAATTAGAATTGAATGAAATTGGAATTTCATTTTTAACTTCGGGCCAAGAAGATTCAATGATGCAGGCATCTGTGTACTATCTCTACTAGGAAACAATCTGTTTTAAACAACTAGATTTTCGTCTAGACGGAGACGCGTCTCCCATCGTAGCGAGATAAATATATCAGTTTTTAAGTTTTAAGTATAAGCTTTAAAATACAAAAAGTTTCATCTAAATCACTTCAGGAGTTTTAGCGTGATGCTCGAACAAACAAAACAAAAAATCTATGATTTGGAGTCAGGGACATACCGTAACATTTTTTTTTTTGTATACAACGTGTTAATGAATTAACGCAAAACTAGAAAGTAGTTTGTTTAGAATCGAGAGCAGAGTCGAATTATCATGGTTTCAAAATAGGTAATTTTTTTTCAAAATATTAAATAATTTGTAAGCAAAATTAAAAATTTTCTGATCCCGATGTCAACCCACCGCACGGGCACACTCACCCTACTTACTACCAAAACAAGATTATAAAAATGTATCCATGAGTACGTTAGCGCTTTCTTTCAGTGTTGAAATGATAACAAATCATTTTTGCCTCAAAACTTAAAATGCGAATAATTTTAAATTTTAATTATCAAAATAATTAAATTATTATTTCAATCTAATTATTTTGTTATAAATCAGTTGGGGTTTATGAGGTTTTGCGCTAATTCATTAACACGTTGTATATGTATCTTCAATGTTCAGACACACTTCTCTTGGGTTTATAACAGTATAGAAGAAATATTCAAAAACTAAAAAAAATATTTTGGAATTCAAGTAAAAGAAATGTTTCGATTTGTTGTTGCCTACTTTCACATTTGGACCAAAAATGTATAAAAACGTGGGTGACGTCCTTTTAATTACTTTTTTTAAGTACGAAAATAAAGCAACAGTACAACTTTTCAACCATACAGGGTCCTTCTTAATATGCTGACACTTTTTTAAGGGGATGATCAGACCATCAAACTGAACATCATTCTATATGGGACCAACATCGAAATCGCGAAAAAAAAAACAGCTGTTCCATACATTTGGCTCGAGTAGATTTGCAGTTTTGTATCGAAGAGCAGACTTTTTTTCGTGATTTCGATGTTGGTACCATAGAGAAAGTTGTTCAGTTTGACGGTCTGATCATCCTTTTAAAAAGTGTCAGCACTATTAAGCACCCTGTAGAACAAGTATTTAAAAAAAAATGATTGTAGTGGTGTAAATTAACACAGATTCCCCATTAGTAAGGAAACCTGTCGCGTCTAACCACAGTTATCTACCTCCGAGGCCTACCATCGTGTGATTTTTGTGTAACCACAGATGGGATTTATGTCGGAGGCATGTTTAGTAGTCTCTTAATCTCTTAATATAATTAAATAACAAACAACATGACTTTAAATATTTCGATAGGATTCGAACCCACGACCTTTGCATCAGGTGCTAAGGTTGTTAACCACTGAGCCAACAGGTAACTATATAAATAGATCTAAATAGTGGTATGTATCAATACATCATGGCCTTGAACTTATGTGATTGTAATGCGGTTACCAGTTTTAGTTTTTTTTGTCGGTGGTTTAAGTATCAGTGACGTCATTTATTTTGTTAAATCTTTTTTTTTCGCCCCAAAATGCAGGGTTCTTCGTATGCAGACGGGTTTTCCGGGATCAGACCAACTTAAACTTAAACTGAACAACTTTCACTTCAGGGCCAATATTTAAATCGCGAAAAGAAAATAAGCTGTTCCATACATTTAGGTCGAGTCGCTATTGACGCTTTCTATGGAACAGCAGATTTTTGTTTGCGGTTTCAATGTTGGTGTCATAGTGAAAGTTGTTTAGTTTGATTGTCTAATCATCCCCTTAAAAAAACGAAAAACATATTAAGAAGGACGCCATGTCCATATTCCAGACTTCTTCTCTTCATTGTAGTATAATAAATTTCTTTGGCGACGATTATAACAACATCACAAGGTAAAATGTTTTAAGATAACATTCTAAGTAAGGAATTAAATAATAACAGACGTAAACAAACTTACGTTTCTCATCGCGACGTGGCGGCGGACGACGCGGTGCGTCGCGGTCGTCACGACGCGGTCCGTCGCGGTCATCCCGACGCGGTCCGTCGCGGTCATCGCGACGCGGTCCATCGCTGGAAGGGCAAACATTCGTTGTGAAGGTACTATGTTGAATATACAGGGTAAGGAAAAGTATCATTAAACTTAAAACCACATAAATACCCATCAAACTGAACAACTTTTACCATGGGAGCAAACCTTTTTTTTTTTTTTTTATAATGGAGGAGGAAATCCTCATGGATACTACTCTGATGCAGTATGCCCGACTCCACTGGGAATGTTGCCCAGCAGCCTACGGACTAAAACCTCCTCCCACTACGTCACCACCCTTTCCGGAAAGCATCTTGCATAACTTCAGAAAGGGGGCGGATTTAAGTTAGGGGGATTTTTTTTTGTCTTTCCCACTCGTCCTTTTCTCTTTTCATCATCATGGATCGCAGGAGGGCGGACAGTGTGTTCCACTCCTCTCCACTGCTCAGCATACGTGGGATGAGATTTCTTTTTGTTAGTGGCTCCTCTCCCTGGGCTTTGGCTCTGATTTCTGCGAATTCCCTGCATTCGAATATCGCGTGTTCGGGTGTGTCCATTTCTCCACAGTACTCGCAATCGTCCGAGGCTGCTTTACCTATTGCGTGTAGGTATGTGTTAAACACGCCATGACCCGTTAGTGTCTGCGTTAGCCATCTGTCTACCTCTCCGTGTTTTCGTTGTATCCACGCCTTTAGATCTACGATCAGTTCTCTGGTCCGTGGTCCTTTTCCAGGCCCCCTCCACTCATTTTCCCATTCCGTCAGAGTTTGTGCTCTCTGTTCTTCGGGAGTTCTCCTGCCAATCTCCGCTCTAGCGTTATCGTATTGCCTAGTTCTTTCTATGACGAGTCTCTCAATCGGAACCAATCCAGCAATAACCAGCACAGCTTCGAGTGAGACGGTGCGATACGCTCCGCATATCCTGATTGCAAGTTGCCTTTGGATTCTGGTATACGCGAGTTTGAATTTAGCGACTTTCATCGCGTCGCCCCAGACAGGGGCTCCATATAGCATTACGGACTGAGCTACTGATGCGAGAGTCCGCCTTCTGCTAGCTCTGGGTCCACCCTTTTTGGGCATGATGCGGCATAAGGCCATCGTCAACCGTTCTGTCTTCGCGGCAGTCTCCTCGATGTGCTTATTGAACTTAAGACTTTTGTCCAACCACACTCCTAAGTATTTCAGCTTCTCTGAAGGTTCGATAGTAACTCCCTCAACGCTGAAGTTTATGGGGCTATATTTCCTTCTCCCGCTTAGGACAATAGCCTCTGTTTTTTCGGGTGCGAGGCTTAGTTGCTGTTGCCTCATCCATCTGCTGATTTTTTCTAACGCTGAGTTTGCCTTGTCCATTAGCTTCTGCTCCGTACGCGCGCAGGTCATCAGAGCGAGGTCGTCTGCGAATCCAACAAGGTAAGTATCTTCCTCGAGTTGGAGCCTGAACACCCCGTCGTACAGGATATTCCACAATGTGGGTCCCAGGATAGACCCCTGTGGTACCCCGCTGCTCACTCTTATCTTTTCCGTGTTCCCTGCGGCATCTCTCACGACTATGCTCCTCTGGTCGAGGTAGCTGCTTAGTAGGTTGTAGATGTACCGCGGGAAGTCTCTTCGCTTTATCTCCTCTAAAATTTTCCTCCATGGTGCCGAGTTGAAGGCGTTTCGCACATCTAGGGCTATTAGTGCGCATAGTTTCCGCGTTCTATGTGTGCCTTGTTTTGCCATTTCCGCTATGCTCTTTACTTTGCGTAACGCGTCTACTGTTGATCTGCCCGCTCTAAACCCGTACTGCATGTCCGCCAGGCCACCGGATTCTTGCAGGTGGTCTTCGATCCTGTTCAGGATGATACGCTCAAAGAGTTTGCCATAGCAGTCGAGCAGGCACAGTGGTCTATATCCCTTGGGGTCATTGGCCGGTTTGTTTGCTTTCTGGAGCAGAATCAGTCTTGCTGTTTTCCAATTGGTCGGGAACTTACCGCTCTGCAGTAGTTTGTTCAAGACCCTCTTTACCTTCTCAGGGATGATGTTAACTGTCAGCTTAACTATTTCTGGTGCGATTTCGTCGAGTCCAGGTGCTTTCCGGAGCTTTATGCGCTTTATAGCTTGGCTTAGCTCTTCGTCTGTGATTTCGGGTATACCTTCCTCTACCGTGTCGTCAGTATCCCGCTCGAAGTCTTCGTGCCTCGGAAACAAGACATCCACGATCTCCAGTATTTTCCCCATGCTAAGTGAAATTGGTGGTATGGTCTTGAGCTTTTTCGTGACGATCTTGTATCCAAGGCCCCAGACGTCGCTGTCAATCTCTTCGCAGATTTTCTTCCAGTGGGATTGCTTGGATTGCTCGATCATACCCTGTAGGGTCTTTTTGGCTGATATGTATGCCTCTTTCTCAACATCTGTTCCTGGCTCACTGGTTGTACAATCGAGTCCCCGTTTCTTCTTTTTCGAGTTGGCCCTGGTAAGTTTCCTTCTGCACTCTATGCACCCCTTTCTTGCCTCTGCGATCTCATTGGTCCACCAGTATACTTTTTTCCCTTTAGCCGTCTTTCTTTTGGGCATGGCTGCATCGCATGCTTTTGTCGTCGTGTCCGTAAGATTTTGGCTGTTGTCTATTTTGCCTTCTTTAATTACTCTCTCATACTTTTCCATATTGATCTTATGGAAGTTCCATCCCACAGGCAGTACGGTTGTTTGTGTTGCCTTTTCTCGCACTTGGAATGAGATGTACTTGTGGCCGCTCATAGACTCTTCCTCCAGGACTTTCCAGTTGGTAGCTTTGCCCGTGAGATTTTGGCTCACCATGGTAACATCTGGTATAGAATTCTTTTCTCCTCTTTCGAAGGTAGGAGTGTCCCCCTCGTTTAGGATTGTCATGTTCAGGTCTGTTGCCATCTCCAGCAGATCGAAACCCCTTTTGTCGTTTTTCCTGCTGCCCCAGGTCCGAGACGCAGCATTGAAGTCACCGCCTACTATGACTTGTCCCTGTTGGTGTTTGATATTATCCCACAGTTCCTCGAGATCCGTTTTGTATTCCTCGTAGGTACAGTTTGGAGAAATATAGCAGCTGTAGATCGTAAGGCCACCGGGTAGTTGCACACTGACGAATCCGTTCCGAATGGGAGCAAACCTGTCAGATTAAAAGTCAGCTGTTCCATACTAAACTGCAATACCTACTCGACTTAAATGTATGAGACAGATGATTTTTTTTTGTTCTGACAGGTTTGCTCCTGTAGTAAAAGTTGTTCAGTTTGCGTTTGATGGGTGGAGTATGTGGTTTAAAGGTTATTGGTACTTTTCCTCACATCCTGTATGTTGCACCATGCAAATTAAAATACTGCGGAAAGTGTAGAATTATAATCAAAATAGTGTCGTGCGTACCGATCGTCCCTCTTGGGGCCGTCCCTGTCGTCGCGCCTCGGGAATCGTTCGCGGTCGCCGCCGCGGTCTCTGAAGCCGTCTCTGTCGCGCGGCGCGTCCCTGAACCGCTCGCGGTCCTCGCGCGGACCGTCCCGCCCGCCGTCGCGCGGGGGCCCGTCTTTAGAACGCCATGTCGACGAACGCTCCTGTAATGAGCGAGAACAAATCAAGTTTTAGTCAAATTCAATAACCTTAGGCACACCTTGGACACTTTCTGTCATTTCTTACAAATGGAAAAACTGACAAGCAGACGTAGACATGTGCAATATTGAGCGCGAGTGAGATAGGACGGTTAAAGAAAGAAAAATATACTCTTATGCCTATTGTTGTTTGCCCCCGTCTGCCAAGAGGGATAAAATTGGTGGAGGACAGGGAGTAGCATAAGCATATGCTCACGACTATATTCCCCGAGGGGGTAGTCAGAGAAATTCGGAAACTTCAGAACATCCACGTTTCACTAGTAGGGCGGCAGGGAGTGTACTATTTATGTATTACTAGATAAACTTTCTTATACTGTGTTACAGAAATTTAAAGAAATTGATATACTTTATTCATAAAGTTGGCATGTAATATTATAATAAATTAGTCCCACAGACTAGTTTATAAGGTGTTGAGTGCATTATCATTATAATTTGTTTCACTAGTATTCGCGTAGTATATTTTCTTTGCTATGGAGCCAACATCGAAAACGCGAAATCTGTTGAATAGGTATTGCAGTTTTATAAAGAACAGCAATATCATAAACTACTTGACATTGGCGGAAACGCAGTGCTAACCCACAAGCAAGAGTCCATTAATTATAAATAAAAATATTTTTAGTTTTATGGTGTCCCATAAACCCCCTATCAAATATATGATATCATTTGAATGAATTATATCAAGCTCATGAGGTTACTATAAAAAGATACCTTTTATAATTAGTTATGTTGGGGTGAAGTTGTTGCAGTGGGATATTAGAAAAGAGTTCTTGATAATTTCACATATTTAATTAGAGAGATACAATTGTTGTTGACCTAGTGCGTCGGTGGTGTGGGAACGACTAGCGTACGCTCCAGTCTCTCTCACGCTCTACGTAAAGTAAACAATGTTGTTCCCTATAGGTACTTAAAGAAGGTACAAAGTAAAGGCTATCGTATACTTACAGAAGGTGCAGGCGGCGGGTCGGCAGGGCCTCGGCGCCAGCTTGCACTGGTGTCCGGACCACTGGACCGGCCTCCGTAACGGGGCCTGAAATTATTTACATATCATTTATAGGTTGTTAGGGTAATCAGTTGCATTACTGTAAGGGGTGATTGTACACATGATAACCTTCCCTATGAAACCTATAGTAACCCAGTAAAATTAAGCTGAAATATACCAATCAGGAGAAGTAATTTCCGGAGTTCTGAAACTTTTTTTAAACGTTCCTTTGGTACGTAATATTAAAGAAAAAAAAAAGTCCTGGTGAGGGGGGGGTGAGCTCGAGGAAGGGGGGGGCTCTAAAGGTGACTTTTTTCAGTTTTTCGCTTATTTCTTGAAATCTGAAAGTCATTTCGAAATATTTTGTATAGACAAATTAAACCTAACAAAATTTCCTACAAAACAAGTACTATGCATTTTTGTCATAGGACTTAACCTTTGAGGGCTACGGGGCCGAGAAAGTAACGGAATTTCAAAAATTATGAAATTTGTATGGCGACCCTCATGAAAGTTAAAGATAAAAACAAAATGATTTCATATTCTTAATTAGCAGCCCCGAAAACCCCCAGATACAAATTTTCAGTCAGTTCGGGGAACCCTTAAAGACTGCATTGGCGTTTGAAATTTCCATTGGAGCCATCTTGGATATCGCAATTTTGGATTTTTTTCACCGCCAACCAAATCTGACCAGGGTCCTCTATGACAAATGTTCAAGGTCCATAACCCTATCTGTCATAGTTTCCGCGGGCTGTTGACCTCATCCATCAGGAGTAGACCTTCTGAGGAAGTCGAAATATTATTTTTATCGCCAGGGCATCCTTATGATGATCCCTAAAATAATTTTACTATACGTTGAATGGGGGAAACCCGGTGAACAATTATACGGGTATTTATCTAATATCTATGTGGGGGGGGGGGGGGGGGGGAGGTGGGGGTCAACCAGATACCTCCAACTGATCTCCGGGTTCCCCTTACGGTACAAGGATGACATTTGGGGATCATCATATGGATGCCTTGGTGATACAGGGAAAACTTTGACTTCCTCGGAAGGTCGACTCCTGATGGATGAGGTCAACGGCCCGCGGAAACTATGACAGATAGGGTTATGGACCTCGAACAAATGTCATAGAGGACCCTGGTCAGATTTGGTTGCCAGTGCAAAAAATCCAAAATTGCGATATCCAAGATGGCTCCAATGGAAATTTCAAACGCCAATGCAGCCTTTAAGGTTTCCCTGAACCGACTGAAAATTTGTATCTGGGGGTTTTCAGGGCTGCTGATTAAGAATATGAAATCATTTTGTTTTTATCTTTAACTTTCATGAGGGTCGCCATACAAATTTCATAATTTTTGAAATTCCGTTACTTTCTCGGCCCCTTAGCCCTCAAAGGTTAAGTCCTATGACAAAAATGCATACCACTTGTTTTGTAGGAAATTTTGTTAGGTTTAATTTGTCCATACAAAATATTTCGATACGACTTTCAGATTTCAAGAAATAAGCGAAAAACTGAAAAAAGTCACCTTTAGAGCCCCCCCTTCCTCGAGCTCACCCCCCCCCCTCACCAGGACTTTTTTTTTTCTTCAATATTACGTATCAAAGGAACGTTTAAAAAAAGTTTCAAAACTCCGGAAATTATTTCTTCTGATTTATCTAATTTTACTGGGTTATAGGAAATTAGCAAAATTCTGCAATAGTGTACTGCAGTTTCAACTTATAGTATGGCCTAGGTTTGTGGAGTTGTTACTGGTAGTTGGAGGATGCAGCTCAGGTGACGCTCAGGAGAGACGGCGATGTTTGGATATATAACTTGATAGATCGATTCTTACTCAAAACTATAATAAAATAAGAATGGAACATAAAATATAACGTTCGAATTAATTTGTTTTTTTCTTTCGTGAGAAAAATGTTAGTTATTCTCTGACGGCATTGTAGTCAAGGCAGCTTTCGAACTCTCATAGATTTAAATAGAGACGAGCAAAGATTTACTATTGCACCGCAGTTTAATATTGTGGGGAACTACTTCAGATGTCATCACCCACAAGTTATAGCAAAGATGCCAACAGATGGCGATACCGTCACTCACGGAAATATGCTCCATACAAAGACAACGTTCATCGTAAATACGTAACTCGTAACCTACTACACATAAGGTTCACAATCGAATGCGAGACATAAATCGCGCAAGAGAAATAATCACAGTGATTCGATATATACAACGTGTTAATTATATACCTGATTTATATCAAAATAATTCGATTGAAACAATAATTTCATTATTTTTGTAGTTAAAGTTTAAAGTTATGCGCATTTTATGTTTTGAGGCAAAAATGATTTTTCATCATTTCAGCAATGAATGAAAGCGCTAACGTACTCATGGATACATTTTAATAATCTTGTTTTGGTAGTAAGTAGGGTGCGTGTGCCCGTAGGGTGGGTTGACATCGGGTTCAGTAAATTTAAAATTTTACAAAAAAATTATTTAATATTTTGAAAAAAAATTCCCATGTTGAAACCATGATAATTCGATTCGGCTCTCAATTCTAAACAAACTACTTTCTAGTTTTGCGTTAATTCATTAACACGTTGTATACAAGGTCCAACTAAGAACTGTTGGACCACGGCCGGTCCCCAGGCATCACACCTAGCCTGGCGGAAGTACTTCCCTTTTCAATGGAGGAACATTCCCAAGTAGCACCTCCATAATATAATTTGAGAATCATTTCTCTTTCACCATCATTTTGTACAGTATTATTTGCTTTTATACAATACCTGTCTCTGTCGGTATCCCTGCTAGGTGCGCTAGAACGCCATCCGCCATCATCCCTAGGTCTGTCGTCTCTCGGCCTATCGTCTCTGGGCCTGTCATCACGTGGACGGTCATCTCTGGGCCTGTCATCGCGTGGGCGTTCATCTCGTGGCCTTTCGTCGCGTGGGCGGTCATCTCTCGGTCTGTCGTCGCGCGGGCGTTCGTCGCGTGGGCGTTCGTCACGTGGGCGCTCTTCGCGGGAGCGGTCATCGCGCGGGCGGCGGTCTTCGCGTCTGGAGTAGTCAAGAATTGGGATTATTTATTTTGGTATTTCCCATCGTAAACAGAACAGTACCACCGTACTAAAAATTGCATATTATTAGTAACCGACCATAGATCAAATAAATAAATAAAAATTACAGTTTTTGGGACATTTTAAAAAAAACAGGTGCATTAATCTTGAAGATTTTTGCGTGATAATTTAAAGAATAATAAAACAAGCCTTGAAGTACAAGGACGTGTACGCAAGCATTACAATTTTTTTGAACAATCTATGCGAACAAAAAAGTTTTTTGTCTTTAGCCATCAATATGGCTTAATGTAACGTGCACAGTGCACACGTTCACCATCATCATCATCTCAGCCGAGGGATGTCCACTGCTGGGCATAGGCCTTCCCCAAGGATCGGCACAACGATCGGTCTTGCGCTGCCCTCATCCAACGGGTTCCCGCCGCCTTCAGCGGGTCGTCGGGTCACTCTGTGGGCCTACCCACGCTGCGCTTTTCGGTACGCGGTTGCCACTCGAGTACTCTTCGGCCCCATCGGTTCTGCGAGCAATGTGAATTTTCTAGGCGGGCTAGAAAAAGAGTAGTAGGTCACCTGTCATCCCTGACCGGCACGTCTCTGGAGGCGCGGTCTCCTCGCGGTCGCTCCGGCGAGCGCGGACGATCCTCGCGCGGCTCCTCGCGGGCACGACCTGAGTACATACATACATTACTATCTAAACTATTATAAAACTGTAACAGAAGTGTGTCTGTACATTGAAGATATTTACAAAAAAAAAAGATTATGATATGGTTTTTAGACTTCCCTGATTCCAAATCACATATTATAGACTTTTTGTCTGTCTGTTTGTTTGTTTGTTTATTTGTTTGTTTGTTTATTTGTTTGTTTGTTTGTTTGGGTGTTTGTTTGTTCGAGTATCACGCAAAAACTACTGAACCGATTTTGATGAATTTTTTTTTGTTTGATAGCTTATCATCTGACTTAAAATCTGGTATATAATTTATGCGGACGAAGTCGCTGGTAAAAGCTCGTTTGTTATATTTATATTTATAACTAGCTGTTGCCCGCGACTTCGTCTGCGTTACCCGAAAAACTACCCTATGTGTTAATCCAGGCCATGGTCTATCTGTATGCCAAATTTCATCAAAATTCGTCCAGCAGTTTTTGCGTGAAAGCGGAACAAACATCCATCCACACATCCATACTTACAAACTTTCGCGTTTATAATATTAGTAGGATACTTTAGCTGGCAAAGCGCAGCGTTGAACTTTTTTCACGGCCAAACCATCATCGACTTTGCATGCGTTGTAATAACATCGAAAATCAATTAACACAACTTTCTTGTAGGAGGGACTCTGTAACTCTCTAGAATTAGTAGTAGTGTTAATTTATTTTCGATGTTATTAAAAAGCAGGCTAAGTCTATAATGGTTTGGAAGTGAAAAATGCTCTGCGTTGCGCTTCGCCAAGTGTGCGCCTGCCTAAAGACTGGTAGAGGATTAATGATCTAAAATCTAGACCACTATTTTTTTATTACTAGTATTTAAATTGAATTATATTACTTTCATTATCTGAATATGAATACATCTTGTAAAATCTTTCCCTAAGGGATATGGGTCGAAAAACAAGAGCTCTTTTTGGAATCCTCTCCCTAGGTAGGTCCCTGTGTGTACTCACTGGGTCTCCAGGGCTCCTTGGTGTCGGCGGCGGGGGCCTTGCGCCAGGCGCTGGCGTCGTCGGAGGCGGGGGCGGCGGGCGCGGGGGCGGCGGAGCGCGGCGCGTCGCGGCGCCAGCTTGACCCTGTGCTCGCCTTTTGTTCCTCCAGCTTGCGTTGTACCTCCGCTTCCTTGGCGCGCGCCTTCGCTTCCACGCGCGCTAACATCTCTTGGTGCTCCCTGGAAAGTCGCATATAAGGTAAAATTGTTTGTTGACGTCCAGGTTCATTTACAATTAAACGCTATTATCATTGACATATAAAAACCCAAAATATTGTATTAATTGTATTTCCAAGGAGCTTACAGCTATAAAACCAAATTAGGAAGCTTTATGCCAATTACAAGCGTTCACATATAAATCGGACGAAAACACAGCCCATGGGTTGGCAGGTTACGGATTTCTGAACAAAGTCAAATTAGAGATTTTTCGATCATTAATTTGATTCAATTTTAAATGCTAGACATATTTTTTGTTACATATTAACCTATCACTCTTATCAGTAAGAGTAGAGTAACTACCTCTCCTCCTTCTCCTTGCGCTCCTTGAGCGCGGCGAGCTCCTCCTGCCGCTGTCGCTCCCGCTCCTCCTTCACCTTGCGCTCCTCCTCCTCCTTGATGCGACGAGCCTCCTCAGCAGCTCGCTCCTCGGCCTGGTGCTTCTCTGTTAGCCACTGCAATCAACCAAGTATTATTTTGTAGTCGACTATAGTAAATCTGTAGAGTTTTACGTAAGCATACGCCTATGTTGTAGTTGTATAATAGATAGCCACGTGCATTTGGTTCCGGCTCAAGCCAACTTGCTGCAATCTTGGTCGGTTTTTTACACGGTCGCCTATGCCTTACGCGCAATCAGTACAAATATTGTATCGTGTGTGTTGGTTCGCGGGGCAAGAACAAGATGCACACGCAAGTGTCCATGGTATACCTCTGAACTGATCTATTACCCGGATCGTTATCTACGCGCGGTTGCCGCGCTGTTTTAGCGCTCCCGTGATTTCGATATTAGTCCCATAGAGAAAGTTGTTCAGTTTTATGGTCTAAGCATATTAAGGGAGCGTCAGTTGCTTCATTGACGTTGGACATTGCAGGCTGAATCACCTGTTTGTCCGAAAAGAAAAATGATTCCGTGCTTCGCATGGCACATTAAGCCGTTGGTCCCGGCTACTATCTCTGGTGGTAGTAGTCGTTACATAAAAACCACGTCAGAGGTCGTAAGGCGGTCTGAAAAAACTCTAACACCAGGCCCACACGATAAGAAGAAGAAGTTGCCTCAAGGTAGACCAGTTTCTGTCAAGCTGGCCTAATTTGACAGTCTAAAACAAGCAAGTAATCATTCGGAAGGACCCTATTCTTCTTCTTATCGTGTGGGCAGAGCCCTGGTGTCAGAATTTTTTCAGACCTCCTTACGGCCTCTGACATGGTTTTTGGATTCTATAAATCACGAGCTTTTACCCGCGACTTCGTCCGCATAAATTATATACCAGATTTTAAGTCGATAAGCTAGCTAGTAAGATGATAAGCTATCAAACAAAAAAAGTTTCAACAAAATCGGTTCAGTAGTTTTTGCGTGATACTCGAACAAACAAACACCCAAACAAACAAACAAACGAACAAACAAACAAACAAACAAACAGACAGACAAAAAATCCAAAAATTGGTGATTTGGAATCAGGGACATCTAAAAACCATATCGTAATTTTTTTTTTGTAAATATCTTCAATGTACAGACAAATTTATGTTACAGTCATAGGTTACAGTTTTATAATAGTTTAGATATGTGTTACCTCCTGTCGTCTCTTCTCGATGCGCTGCTTGCGTCGCTCGGCGAGACGCTTCTCTCGCTCGGCGGCGAGCTTCTCCTTGAAGGCGGCGAGGCGCGCGAGGTGGGCGGCGCCGCGCTCGGTGCGCAGGCGCGACATAAACTCGTCGCGGTGCGCGTGCATGCGCACCATGCGGGCCGCTGTCGCCACGTCGCGGGTGCGCGCCTCTGTTCACATTAGAAGCTTATTATTAACGAGCTTTTACCCGCGACTTCGTCCGCATAAATTATATACCAGATTTTAAGTCAAATGATAAGCTATCAAACAAAAAAAGTTTCATCAAAATCGGTTCAGTAGTTTTTGCGTGATACTCGAACAAACAAACACCCAAACAAACAAACAAACAGACAGACAAAAAATCCAAAAAGTGATTTGGAATCAGGGACAGGTCAAAACCATGTCGTGATTTTTTTTTTGTAAATATCTTCAATGTACAGACACACTTCTGTTACAGTTTTATAATAGTTTAGATTGTTGACTTAGCTATTGCAAACAACAGTGCGGCCATTACGGCTATTGTGTTCGCCCCAAGCAATTGACCAAGATTTTTTTTTCGCTTACTCTAGTAAACAGAATGTCAGTGTAACCAAGTATGAGATAGCGATAGTCATAAAATTGCATACAATTTATATGAAGTGACAATTTTCTTGGTCAGTGGCCGTAGTACAAAAATGAGATTACGTCGGTAAGATAATTATAATGAGATGAGACTATTTCTATAATAAATTTTGACATTGTTTACAGTCTTGACCACAACTTTTTGACATTTTCCATTATTGCAATTATCACAATTTTTATCGTGTAATGTTGAACTTGAAGTCTCATATACTAACCTAGTAAGTAAGCAATACTAACAATGAAATTTAATTTGTGACATTGCTATGGAATTTATGTTCTGAAATAAATGATTTGATTTGATAAGGACGGCAATAAGGTAGCGATTTCCTTTTTTAACAAGAGCGAATTTACTATGTGCATTTCTTATTGAGTGAATAGGACAAACACCTTCCGACTTCTATTACTTCTCCCTCTACGCCCCAAGCCCACCCATGTTTTTACGAAAAAAAAATTAATGGAAAAGTTTTTTTGTAATATAAAAAAACATCATATTATGCTCACGACTCGACTATAATTCCCGAGGGAGTACTGAAATATTCTGAAACCTCAGAGCATCCACGTTTCACTGGTAGTACCGAAATGCTGTTCAGTGTGACGGGGAGTGAACCCGTCGCCACTTGTAATGGACAGTAGGTACAAGACATGCCTCTAAATTGAAGCATGCAGGTTTCCTCACAATATTTTCCTTCACCGAAAAGCCAGTGGTGTTACAAATCGTACATAAATACCGAAAAATTCATTGGTACGAGTCTGCCTGGACGGGAATTGAACCATATCGCTTACTGCACGGCAGGCAAGGTTGCTCGCCACGACTTATCTACCGGCTATCACCTGGCTATCACCGATAGTATTGTGAAATTGTAAGAGCAATTTTCTAAAAATCAATCACAAATACACCCATGCAGAATGAACAAGGAAACTTGCTTTCATTCTTCTCCTTGGTACTTACCGATGAGTTGTTCAATACGTTCCTTCTCCTGCTGCTCCCAGAAGGCCTTGTCCTGCACCTGCTTCTCTTCCAGACTCTTCTGCAGGAGGGGGATCTCTTCCAGACGTTTGGCACGCTCGAAGTAATCCACCTGTTGATCAATAATGGGTTAGAAACAGGTCGTTCGATGGACGTAAATGTTATTTAGATTGATTGGTCGCATGACAAAGATTTACGTATTCGTAAAAACCGGCCAAGCCTGTTCCTGTATGAGGACCCCCTTAATTTTATACTTTTTGTCCTTTTTATTATTTGTTAGCAAATCTGCTATAATATAACACACATACAAACAACAATACAGTACCAACAAATATATAGACGAAAAATCAAAAAATTTGTGATTTGCAATCAGGGATACCTAAACACCATATCGTAACTGTTGTTTAAAGATTGAAGACCGTGAAATGGCAGGCGTAGACAGTGTGCAACCCTGGAGCGCTCGACCGACGACCTGAGACAGGTAGCGTAGAGCGAATGGACGAGGGAGACCGAGGATAGTTTTGTGGCGCCTTGGGAGAGCCCACTTTTCAGCACTCAGCACAACACTGGGTTAGTAAAGTTGTCTTGTTTACCTTCTTCTCCTGAGACTTGAGCCTGGCCTGAAGCTCGCGACGTTCCTTCATCAGCTCCTCAGCCTCGCGCTGGGCGATGGCATCCGCGTCCATCTTCTTCAAATCCTGCAAAATATTTTATCTTTGAGAACATGTACAATATTTGCAAATGATAAGAGTTTGTCCCGGTCTAAAGGCTTACTGTCCACCTTGAACAAAGATATACACAACACATACATATAGTCATGACTTTAATCACTTTTGTCAGAAACACTGTTACAACTTCCAACAATATTTGAATGTAGTCATAGCATGGTTTTTTTTGAGGAACAAAGTTTTATCCTTTTCAGACTTAGACTAATTATATCGGGACGCGTAACCACGTGTCATTCTACTAACAAACTTTCTGCCACTTTTTGCGGGGGACGAGGTAACATGTTATCCGCAACTTTGGATTTTATTCCCTATGACTTTAGATTCTAATTTTGAATGTTCAAAATCATGAAAAGTAGTCTCGTGTAAACCCCAAACGTTCTAAGTTCAAAATTATTGTTTCGCTGTTATAGGCTGTCTCGTTTAGTGATAAGGTATAAAATTGGGTGTAAATGCGCAAGATTAATTAATCTAATACCGTGGCAGAGAGGAAATGCTACCGCAAGGCCGGTCCGGATATAATTAGTCTAAGTTCTCAGAGATTTAAATGTGTAAATCCACACTTGTTGCTTTGCTAACATCTCAAGAAAATGTATATAGATTTGGTATTACATTTTTTTATACAGTACCTCCTCATCCAGCTTCTGGAGCACTTTCTTGCCGACGTTGGTCTGTGAGATGAGCACCATCCTCTCGCGGAGATGCCTCTCCCGCATGAGGGCCAGCTCGGACGCGTGGCGACGTTTCTCTCGTTCTTCGCGCTCTTGTTCGAGACGGCGCGCTTCGGCCGCCGCCGCTGCACGGAGCTGCTCTTCTTGACGTCTGTTGATTAAGAAAAGGTTTTAGATTAATTTATTTTGAAAGTTTCGCTAATTATTTCCTGATATGTGTGTGCAAATCTCTTTTGTACACGTATTGTTCTATATTGTAGTCATGCAGAAAATAATCGAAAAACTGCTATTTTAAAACTCTTTTGTCCCTTTTTGAGTCGCAAAAGTGTTTACTAATAGAGAACTGTGCATTCTTGTTTAAGTGTCCTTTACTTCTTGTTATGATATAATTTAAAATCTCTGTACTTAAGAATCCTTTAGATTCGGATGCCTGAGAACAAAGTTTTAAAACACTTCTTGGAAGAGGCCTAATGTTCAGCAGTAGACGATATTAGATTAATGATTGCGTATGTAGTGTAGGCGCCAAATATTATCACTCTGAAGTTAGCACTACCACTGGACAGTAAACATAATCTTCAGTTCGCCGAAGCAGCGGTAAAGCCAACTTCAAAGAGAACTAGAAGTATACCACGGCATATCGACGGATTTAAGAAACATTATCATTGCATCTAAAAGCGCATTGCGCTGTGATCTTACAGCTGTCGGTACCTGTATACGCTGAAAAAATCCTGATGCGTATGTGAAGTCTACAACTACGCATTAGGCACGCGTGGTGAACTAACGCCCATACACCCTGGGGGTTAGGCCTGTGCAGTGGTACGTATAATATGATGATGATGAACCGATGATGTAAGGTAACCTGTTCTCCTCCTCCTCGCGCGCAGTGTTGAGCCGCTCGATGTACTCCTTGCGCTCCTCGATGATCTTGTGGCGCTGCAGCACGCGGTGGTGCTCGGCGTGCTTGTTCTCGTGGTAGTGCTGCACCATGTGTGCGCGCGCGCGCTCGCGCTCGGCGCGGCGGCGCTGCGGGAACAGCGTCGACACCGCGCGCGACAGCACCTCGGCTGCGCGCACCAGCTGCTCCCGGACCTGGGTGACGCAGGGAAACAAATTATATACGTAAATAACAATATAATTTGCATGGAACAATCGTTTATGACGATCGTAAAAGATAGGTGTATTCATCATCATCATCTCAGCCGATGGACGTCCACTGCTGGACATAGGCCTCCCCCAAAGATCGCCATAACGACCGGTACTGCGCTGCCCTCATCCAACGTTTTCCCGCCGCCTTCACCAGGCCGTCGGTCCACCGTGTGAGGGGCCTACCCACGCTGCACTTTCCGGTACGCGGTCGCCACTCGAGAACTTTTCGGCCCCACCGGCCATCGGTTCTGCGAGCAATGTGCCCCGCCCACTGCCACTTAAGTTTAGCAATTCTTTGGGCTATGTCAGTTACTAGGTGTATTACAGACATGCATATTAGAGATTCAATATCAAGCTCAATATCAGCCTATATGCTGACCTCTCTTGACTTGAAGAATGCAGATTTTCCGTAGTACAATACATGCGAGTATACGAATTAAAAAAAAAACTTCTTTGGAACTATCAAGTTTCAACCACACATACCAATAATTCTGCCTACACTGAAAAAAATGATCAACCAAACTAGTGTTAAATATAACCAAACTTTAGTGACTTCCAAACTGTTTTGTAGCACATAAACAAACATTTGGTTATAAATAGCAAAACGTGTTGTTATTTATAGCCGAAAGTTTGTTTATATGCTACTAAACAGTTTGGAAGTCACTAAAGTCTATATTAACGTTAATATTAACGTCCATTTAAGTATCTAGTTTTTATCATTTGTGCTGTACACTTTTTGTCTGCCTCACACTTTACAACTGTCTCTGTTGCGGGTTTGCTGGAAGAAATCTCTTTAGAGATAAGCTCGCCCTTTGTATATGTCTACTTTAATTGTTTTTTTTCTGTAATTTGTTTGTGTACAATGAAGCGTTAAATAAAAAATAAAATAAATAAAGTTTGATTATACAGGGTGTAAAAAGACTACTCCCGAAAACTGAAACTATGGATTCAGACCATGATACCTAACACTTTGGCACTGAAACTTATTTTTTTTATTTTCACAAATTTAATTTTTTTTCGGGTTTTTATTTCTACAATTATGAACATTAAAGCCTACCAGTGACATAATGCAATACAATTTTAATTGTTAAACACAAGCATTTCGAAAATAGCAAAAATCCGCAATGTAAAACGCACTCATCAAACTCGTCGCCAAGCTACGGTCGCGCGCCACACAGCTGTAAGGTCACTGCCCGCTCACCCGAGCGATGTACGCTTTACATTGCGTGGCAAGAAAATGGAAAAATCACGAATATTTTTTTTTAATTTAAAAGTTTAGCGCCATTAATTTTTATATAGGTTCAGTGATATGTTCTTAAAGTTTTCGGGAGATGTCTTTTTACACCCTGTATTTAACACTACCCAAATGGCACATGTAGCATTATAAGAGACCACTTTTGGTGTAACTCAGAACTTTTTGCGTTAATTAACACTTAATAGGGTTCAACCGAGAACTTAGAGCTGCTCATTACGCTTTAGTCTTTATAATAGCATTATAAGAGCAGGAACGGATACTATTGTAACGGGATCAGAGTTAGAGCAGCTGTCAAAAATGCCTTCTTACAGCCTATATCGCATTGGTTGCTTAAGAGCATTATAGTGGCAGTAAAAAATGATTATTGCTGTATAAAGGTGTAGAATTATACCACTGTAATGCTAGCATCTTAAAAGAGTCAATGTGAACTACTGTACAGCCAATAGAGTTAAAGTGGTGTACACGTAGAGTGATTTAACGCTTAAAGTTCTATATTGGTTCACCTCAACTCTGATATTAAGCCTCTTTTTCAAAGCTGCTTAAAGGTGTTATGATAGCACTCGTGAACACCAAAGGTATTTCGAGATACTCTTGTAACTCAGAAATACAGCATTTGGCAGTAAAGTGGTGTACACGTAGAGTGATTTAACGCTTAAAGTTCTATATTGGTTCACCTCAACTCTGTTATTAAGCCTCTTTTTCAAAGCTGCTTAAAGGTGTTATATTAGCACTCGTGAACACCAAAGGTATTCCGAGATACTCTTGTAACTCAGAAATACAGCATTTGGCAGTAAAATTGCTACAGGAAATACCACTATATTGCTTTAGTTTGCATAATGGCGTTTAAGTAGTTCACATGAATGGCTTAAGCGTTGATGTGAACCATAATAACACTAATATAAGCCGACAGGCTGCATATTGGTTCACTTGAACTCTTATTTACTGCAATAAGCGTAATAGAGGAAACGGTGTGTACTCTTGTACAGCCATAGTCGTTAATTCAGGATTATAAGAGTTCACATAGGTTTCTTAAGAAAGCGCCATTTTGTTATAACCTAACCATATGATAAATAAAATTATGGTGTTGTTTATGTTTTACTAATGATTTCTGCTTTTATTTACACGTAAAACACATATTTATTATAATATAAAATAAAACTTTGTATGATTTAATGTAAATCAGACACAAAAAATGTACACATATATTTTGACGTGTAATTATTTTCACAATATTTCTAATTAAAAACGAAATATTTCCGAGGCGCGTAAAAAATTTGCTATAAAACTGTGGGGAACTACTACAGATGGTCAGCACCCACAAGTTATAGCAAAGATGCCAACAGATGGCGATACCGTCGCTCGCGGAAATATGCTCCATACAAAGACAACGTTCATCGTAAATACGTAACTCGTAACCTACTACAAATAAGGTTCACAATCGAATGCAAGACATAAATCGCGCAAGAGAAATAATCAGAGAGATTCGATATATATACAAGGTACAACTAAGAACTGTCGGACCACGGCCGGTCCCCAGGCATCACACCTAGCCTGGCGGAAGTACTTCCCTTTTCAATGGAGGAACATTCCCAAGTAGCACCTCCATATTGGTGACCCTCGACAAAGAACATCGCAACCTGAACACCGCAGAGCAGCACCAGCAGCACAGAGCAGCAACCAGCTTCAACCAACTCTTCACACCCCTCGACCAGGTCAAAACAAGCAGCAGTCACACCATCAACCCGAAGCCGCACCAGGTCCATCGCAGCTGTCTTCACACCGCTTCCTGGGCCTGCAGCTTCCTCAACGACAGTCAGCGTCTGCATAGAAGGATCTCCCGCAGCCCACGTGTCTGAGCTCACCTCCACGTGGCAGTTCTGCTCGCCTTCTCCACGCCTGTCACTCGCCTGCATCACATCAGGACTTGTCTCCCTGACAGATGCACACACACGCAGCACATCGCTCGTCAGACTCACTTGACTGGAGCCCTGCACCTACACTACATGGATACAGACTGCACACTTCGAACTACTCAACGACCTCCGGTCTGAGGGGGGAGTCCTGTGGGGAACTACTACAGATGGTCAGCACCCACAAGTTATAGCAAAGATGCCAACAGATGGCGATACCGTCGCTCGCGGAAATATGCTCCATACAAAGACAACGTTCATCGTAAATACGTAACTCGTAACCTACTACAAATAAGGTTCACAATCGAATGCAAGACATAAATCGCGCAAGAGAAATAATCACAGAGATTCGATATATATACAAGGTCCAACTAAGAACTGTCGGACCACGGCCGGTCCCCAGGCATCACACCTAGCCTGGCGGAAGTACTTCCCTTTTCAATGGAGGAACATTCCCAAGTAGCACCTCCATAAAACCATATAAACATTCACAATGAACTTGCATTCCCAAATGTTTTCACAGGCTAATGTTATAAAAGTGTACTTAACTAGGTTATCACAAATTCTCAATAAAACTTGACTTCACGCCATTAATAACCAACACTCACGGAATTTGTTTAAAGAATTTAACTCTACTAAATTCAGGTTTTTATGTACACACTCTGCTGATGCTCGAAGTATAATGTAGAACCTCAAGCGTTATTTAAGTATAGCAGTAACCCCAATATAATGGCTTAGGCTGTGTAACAGGACACTTGTACTCTCTTAAGCAGCTGATATAATGCCTTGTGGCCCATTATAATTCCAATATAATGCTACTATAATGCCTTTATAGAGAAATGTGAACTAAATTAGAACCTTAGGCTGTATAACTTGTGCCCAAATAAGAGTTATATCGGTGTTAACAGCGCTGTTAACACCATTGTAACACCATCTTATACAGCCTTTAGTTTCCGTGTACACCAAAAGTGGTCTCTTATAATGCTACATGTGCCATTTGGGTAGTTTGGTTGATCATTTTTTTCAGTGTAGTAAAAAGACCTCCTTGCTATGTGAATTGTACCTGTTCGGCAGGGGTAGCTTGTAGAATGGCGCCACCGCACGCTTCATCGGCGGCCGAGCACCACTCCCCACCACCTGCTTCCACGCCGAAGTGCACGCATCTGAAGGAGTAATAGTGAATTGTTATATCAAAACTACACCCGACCGGATGACAATGAATAATAACCGAGCCAGATCAAATGGTGTAGTTACAATCGCTTATTTGAATGATATCAGCCCACATCCACCCACTGCTGTGCTGGTCATAGGTCATAGGTCTTCACTTTTAATATTGAACAAAATTCTTCAAATAATAAAACAGTTTATAATAAAACAACAAGAAGTAAAAACTAAAATGAAACTCATAGTCGTTAACTAAGTTGAGTTGACTATTAAACTGAGATATTATTATCAATTACAGAAAACTATAAGTACATACTCAGAGATCTATTAGAAATTAATTAACAAAATATACCAATCAAATGAAATGCTTGTTCAGTTCATATCAGACGCCATCGAGTGCAATCTCGTTTAACTCGCGAGATCTCGCCCATTTTTCGGCCGAGATCAATCTCGCTAAAAAAGGCCGAGATCTCGCGAGAACGAGATTGCATTCCCTACTTGCAATCAATCTGAAATGGAAAATTATGTCACAATTTCCCTAAAAGTCAAAATCTCGTACATATTTGTACGGGGCTGACATCATCCTCGTACCTCGTACCAGAGACCCCAAATCTCGTATTTGTACGAGGAACCTCGTGCGTCTGGCAACCCTCAAAACCCTGGCTAATCTGATCCAAAGTGAACCCATCACTCTCACTATGTCATCAGACCAACGTGCTGGTGGTCTGCCTACTGACCTCCGTCCGTCCCTTTCACCACCACTCTGATACTGCCTTGGTAGCCACCAAGATCTTCCCGTCTAGCCAAGTGTCCTGCCCATCTCCACTTCTACTTTGTGATCCGGTAACCCACATCTTCGACCTGGGTTCTTCGTCAGATTTCGACGTTAGGTACTCAGAATGATAATTTTTCAATATTTATCAGCTAATATGTGTGACACGTGTGACACTGATTTGAAAATTGTTAAACTGATGTGACAATGATATGATCTGCCGAAGAACTACAAGAATCCAGTATACGTTCACAATTGAAAACAAATTACAGGCAAAAGTAGTTTCAGACCGACTACCTAAGACAGTTAGATAGCGGCTAGATGAGGAAGACTGAAGACGAGTATGTGGCGTGCTTTGGTAGAGGACAGTGTTCCGCAGTAGAGTAATTTTTCGGACATCAGCAAACGACCCATTGCAGATAGATCTCTTCTTTAGTCCACAATGCTCAGGGAGTCTTCGGATTTTCACTACTAATTTGCTCTACTAACTTGTTGGCGTGGTCGATGCGTATCTGCATGTCGTTGTGGCGCACGCAGTCGACGAGCAGGCGCTCCAGGTGGAAGAGGTCGTCGGTGCCGGCCAGCTCCAGCAGGCGCGCGAACTGGACGCAGGCGTAGCACTGCGCTGTCTGACGGATCAGCCTAACTAGAGCCACGTCCGTCAGGGCCGTCGTGTACTGGGCGAGCGGGGAATCTAGAAAAGAGATTTATACGATTACTAGCGTTAACCCACGACTTCGTCCGCACAAATTATATACCAGATTTTAAGTCGGATCATAACTTATGATCCGACTTAAAATCTGGTATATCATAAGCTATCAAGCAAAAAAAGTTTCATCAAAATCGGTTCAGTAGTTTTTGCGTGATGCTCGTTCAAACACACAAAGCAAAAAAAAAACATTTTTTATTTAAATTTACATTTCTATTATAGTAGAGATTAACAAGTTTCATCAAAATCTGTCTAGTCGTTTTTGCGTGATGCTAAAAAAAACTAACAGACAAAAAAATCTAAAAATCGGAGATTTGGAGTCAAGGACACCTAAACCATAATAAATTATCTTTTTTTTTGTAAATATCGCAAATGTACAAACACACTACTGTTATAGTTTTTAGTGTATTAGCTTTTAATTTCACAAGTCTTATTGCTACTAACACTAATGAATCTTTCTTTACTTTTTTTTAATTTTTATCAGCATCTTGCGCATTAAATCGATCGATCCTGAGCAATCTTGGAAGATACCCGGTATGAAAGGTGTCACAGTTTAAGATGGACCATTTTACCAGCAACTCTCAAAGTTCATACTGAACAACAGCAGGAGCAAGGCTCGGGCCATCGTCGGAGCCCTCAAAGGGCACTTTGCCACAGGCACGATGATGCACAAAATGAAGCTCACACTAGATCCCAGCTGCCAATCGTGTGGAGAGGATGAGGACACCATGGAGCATATTCTTTGACTGTGATGTCTTGGCGACAAAACGCTTGTGCCTCCTCGGAGATGGATACCCAAAACCGGGAGATCTTAGGTTTCTTCCCTTCAATGGTATCGCCTCCTTCATCGACCATGTATTTGAAGGGTAAAGAAACCAAAAAGTATCGGGGCTAACGCAAAAGAACCCACTGGGTCGAAGTGTTGCTGGCTTGCCAGCCCCCACAACAAGATAAAAGATGAGTCACGTTGCAGGAACTGACCCGAGTACACGTCTCGCGTGGTTTCGCGCGTCGCGTTTGTGCCTGCCACGAGGCTCCACATTCCTCAATCTCTTCTTGTTCTTGTCCAAAAACAATCCCTGAGATTGGGATAGATTCTCCCAATAAACTACACTTGACACTGGCGGAAATGCAGTGCTAACGCACAAGCAAGAGTCCATTTAATTATAAATAAAAAAAAAAGATAAAAGATGGACCATTCAAAACTCTGTTCTCTGGCCCCGCCTTTGTGGTTGAACTATATAGCTTCTATGACAAATAAATAAACAAACTTACTGGGCTCCTCCTGCAGGAACTTGACGACGGTCTTGACGTTGTGGCAGATGGAGAGGGGGTCGAACTCCACCTCGAGCCACGAGTACAGCTGCTGCAGTTGCGGCGACGCCAGCGCCACCACGTTCAGACGGACCACGTCTGCAATTATTGACATTTATTTAATAAATCATCTTCAACCTGACATAAATTAGATATCATTCATTGCATGATACAAAATAAGATAGCAACACGAAAATATTCTCGAAAAATCTAATAAAGGAAACCTATTTAATTAAATTAACAGTAACTTTAGAATCAAGCCAAGTATGGTGTTATGAATGGGTAGACCATCTTCCTCTAAGACCCCGTCTCGCCTACAAAACTGGTACATTTGAATTTTATAAGAAACGAGCAATTACCCGCGACTTCGACCGCATAAATTATATACCAGATTTTAAGTCAGATGATAAGCTATCAAACAAAAAAAGTTTCATCAAAATCGGTTCAGTAGTTTTTGCGTGATGCTCGAACAAACAAACAGACAGACAAAAAATCCAAAAATTGGTGATTTGGAACCATATTGTAATCTTTTTTTTGTAAATATCTTCAATGTACAGACACACTTCTGTTACAGTTTTATAATAGTTTAGATGCCACTGTAGAAAACGATAATTTCATTTTCATATTCCTCCTATCCTGTGTATAATTTCAGCTATCATACGACTTGTATTTGTTATTTGATCATACACATTCGCCAGCTGCGAAACGACCCGAAACGAATACACTTCGTCACGTGGGCAATGTCTTTTGTAGATGAATGAAGTAATTCAATGGTAACTAGGTTTTGAATGCCACAATTTCAGATCGCATCGAAAATCAATTGTTTGACGCGTAGATCTAAGCTTCCGGCAGGTCAAAAGTCAAATTATGCCCGGGAAAAAGACTAAAATCTAGTAGAGAGTGGATAAAGAACCCGCAATGTTAGGTACATTGCGTTCTAGATCCCCCCCCCCCCCCCCCTCTTCACTGTCTACAACTTGCCACTGTAGACAGTGATGGCCATAAACCCATTTTTTTTTTTTAATGAAAATCCCTAGTAATAAAATAAACAAACATATTGGATCATACCTTTGAGCAAGTTAGCCCTGGTCGGAGGCTGAGCCAAGCCAAGCAGCACGGCCAAGCGCTGCGCCTTCTCGACGGGACTCTTGTCTGTCTCCACGAACCGGTCGAACTCGGGGTGCAGGGACGGCAGCGGCACAGAGAGCACGGCTACCAGGACGCGGCATGCCATTCTGTAAGACAAACAATGCGTCGTTTAAATGTTCGTTTTCAACACACTTGCTCATAAAGTGGCTCTTATTGCTCTGCTTTTGAGTTCATAATGCAGCTTATAACTTACATAATGCACTTAGTACGGTAATATCTGCGCGCGCAATACTACATCGAAAAAAGAACTCGGCTCGCCAATTTTCACAAAGATTTCATAAATTTTTTCCTCGCAAGTGTGGTAAAAACGTATCAAACGCGAACGTTGGTAATTACAGTCTCGGCAGTTTTTTTACCGCTCCTTAGCTCACTTGTATCATAATGTACTAATATAAAAAGTAGATGAGACTAAAATGTTCAGGCTTCAAAATAGCACAGAGCACGCATGTGGCGTGCCCTGCCGCGTCAAGCCTGCTTGATTTACCTCCGAGGCCTACCATTTCTTAGCCAAGTTGTCGCTGGAAATGGGATTTTATTTCGAAGGCATACAAAGTAGTAGAAACTATTGTTACTATTTACTAGGATTACAATTATTAATAAGCATTCAACCTCGTAACACCCAGATGCTTTTTAAAAGGTCTTCAGCTCTATTGTGATAATTGCCCCAGATGAAATCCAATTTCATGCAGTAGACGCCCAACCACCTTTTAAAAGGCACTCGATTTGTATGTGTCATATGATATTGTATGCGAATTAAGACACATTTTCGAAAATGTTATCTTCTGAACCTATATAGGGTCCTTCTTAATATGCCGACACTTTTTTAAGGGGATGATCAGACCGTCTAACTGAACTACTTTCCCTACGGCACTAACATAAAAATCGCGAAAAAAAAAATCAGCTCTTCCATACAAAACTGCAACCCTACTCGAGCCAAATGTATGGGTCAGCTGATTATTTTTTCTCGCGATTACGATGTTGGGCCAATAGAGAAAGTTGTTCAGTTTGATGGTCTGATCATCCCCTTAAAAAAGTGTCAGCATATTAAGCAGGACCCTGTATAAAGACATACGGGCTGTAAGGTAAATTGGTCGAAAAAGCCATCCATTTTATCCATTTAGTCCATTTTATCTCTTTTTAACTGGATAGTCTATCTCTATCTGATTAATAAAATAAAGCTCACTTCTGCAACTCCTCCTGCGTAATATTCTTCTTCATCTCCCTGGAGAGCTGGAAGAGCTTCAGCAGCGCGGCGGCGTGGAACAAGCAGTGACCAGCCTTCCAGAACACGAGCGCCAGCTTGCCGTAGTAGTTGGCCATGGTCTTGGCCACCGGAGTCTTCTTCGACATGTTCATCAGGTTGTGGATGTCCTCAATCGCTTTGTACGCTTCCTGTATAACGAGATGTCGTGTTAGCTAGGGGTTCATTATTATCAGTGATCGGAATAGGTAGAGTCGATTATGTTAAAGGCGTAAATATTTGTGTGATGAATATTAATATTTCTATTCGATTCATAGGTGTAGGGCATCTATAAAGGGCATGCACCCCGTTTAATATAGAACGCATACAATTTTACGCCCTGTATAGATACAAACACCCATGAATCAAATACAAATATTAATATTCATCACACAAATATTTACGCCTTTAACCTAATGGAATCTACCTATTCCGATCACTGATTATTATAATGAGCTTTTGTTGCAGGGGCACAGACCCAGGGTACAAAACTATCAAAATAATTGTTTTAAAGGCAGAAGGCAGTCAAGCAGCGAATAATCAAAGACCCTACTACGTCACTGCGGGAAGGCTGAGGTGAGGGGCGGATAAGCCGTCGGTCACTTTTACCTGCGCCAGCACCGCGACAACACTGCGTTCACCTAATTCTAACATATTGTTCTGATTATATTAGAAATCAGTTAATCTCAGTGCTGTGTGCCGATTTAATCTTTTAAAACTAATATAAATATTAAAATCAATTATTCCCCGGACTGGGTGAGTGTTGCAATATTTTATTAATCTTAGAAATATAACTGTGTGCTAACTGTAGCTAATTAATCATTATAATCACCTTTAATACTTCATTATTTCATCAATTATAGATGCTTATGTTTGGTATTCTTACTGCAAATCATCTAGAAACTTCTATTCCTTTGTTCACTTATTTTATCGAGGTAGGTACCTACACCACCTACCGACATATTGTAAATCGTATTTAAATATTTTAGATTGTTAAGATTTCCTGCTTTAATTGATGCTTGCGATCAACCTTAATATTGTTATTATTTTGCACATGAATTTCCCCATTGCAATCAAAGGTATCCTTCTATAAAACCTTTCAGAATTGTAAATATTGTACTTAAAGTAATCTCCTAAACTATTTTGCTGATCTTGCCTGGACTGCAACATTCTTGATCGCTAAATTAACGCTGTAGGATTCCACGCTTTAGCGGCTTCATAATATTTCATCGAATCCGGATGTTGCAGTCACTGGGAAATTTCGGACTTTTCAAAAATGCCTAAATCCGGATTTCCAGGGACCCAGTTTTGGGCTACATCTATACCTTCTGCTGCTGCTGTCTGACGCTGCCATCTATTGCTGAAGCCGGATTCCGGACAGACCTAACCGGACCGGAAGGAAGGCTGATTTACCACCACCGGACGACGGCTGGACGTCGCACCCATTACCAGGGCAGTGGATCCTACTCTAAAGTATTCTGACAACTCGGCCAGTGAATTTACTCCCCCCCTGAGTCTTTTAAATAAAATTGTTACTTAGAACTAATAATCTCCTTTTATTTAAATTATATTAACTACCGATAACGCTAAACGTTACAGTGGCGCCCTCTGTAGGTATTTACTGAGCCGTGTTGTTAGAATATATTTTGGGCATTTCTTTAGTTATCATTGGTGTTGGCTGCTCTAGTGCTTGATATCATTTCATTGTAATTTTCTAGGATTCATTAACTTTGGATTAATTAGTGAATTATTACGGTTGTGTCTAACCACAATTATATAAAATATCTTTAACATTTTCTAAAAATAAATTTTCTATTCTTTTTAAATCCAAGGTTGGTGGATCAATTTAAGTTGATTATCGCAACGCTCATACCTATTTATAAATTAGTAGTTAGTAATTTGTAAATTGCAACACACACCCATTACTAGTGTTTATCGAAATGACGTACCCTATCAAATATTTATTTTATTCATACAAAAAACTGAACTTGAGTACGAAGTAGGTGTTAGAAGCTACTAAGAGACAACTATGATCTAAATCCCTCTCTTTCCTGTGCTGGACCGGGAACTATAAAAAGAATACGCCAGCTGCATTTCTACCCGTGCATGTCGTAAGAGGCGACTAAGGGTCAACTAGGGTATTATTCCCACTGCATTAGGTTCTATTCACAATTTTTACTACACAAATTAATTTTTTTATCGTACCATCACAAGTTTTTATTAAAACCCTAATGTTGTTTTTACCCAAACATATTATAGTTTCTTTCAACTTATTATTTTGTTATTTTTATACAGGACGACGTAATGTTCTATCCGTATTATTTATTATATACCTACACAATACATAACACTACACAATGAGCGGTTAACAACTCGATAAATAAGCCTTCGTTTGCTGAGCGGTTGGTGACTCAATAAATATGCCCTTTACCACAACTATACAAAAACTATATTATTTATTTATTCTAAAACTACATCATGCTTTAAAGATCTCCTACAGATTTCTTTTGAAGCCTACTTATGTAATTACAAGCTGTATTCTATAGTCTAAATGATATAGTTCTACAAACTACATCATGCCTTAGAGATGAGAGAGGAAATTACTAACTAAAATCGGTGACTTCGTCAGCGACCCCATGCCTACTAAATACGGGGTTCCACAGGGGAGTATTCTGGGCCCAACGCTCTTCTTAATCTATATTAATGACATTGGGTCTGTTTTACCACCATCGATGAAGGCCGAGATAATTTGTTACGCAGACGACACTGCTGTTGTTTTTAATGGCTCCTCATGGGACTCAGTTTTCTCTCAAACCATAGACGGCCTCTCAATAATTGCAAAATGGCTTGCCAAAAACCTGCTCACACTAAATACAGTCAAAACCAAATACCTCTGTTTTCACAAAACATTAGCTTCAGGACCTCGCATAAGCCCCCCGATCAAAATACATTCCTGTAACCGCCTATCAGACTCATGCACATGTGATATTATTGAAAGAACCGATGCCATCAAATATTTAGGAATTACAATCGACGAAAAAGTAACTTTTCTCCAACACATCCGCTCCCTAGCCGGTCGGGCTCGCAAACTTATTAATATCATGAGGCTTCTAAGAAACAGTGCATCCTTAGAAACCCTAACATTAGTTTACATGGCACTATGCCAATCAGTCCTAAGTTACTGCATAAGCTGCTGGGGAAGCTCCGCCAAATCCCACATAATTGCTGTGGAAAGAGCCCAGCGCTCAATTCTGAAAGTAATGCTAAAGAAGCCTATCCGGTACCCAACGTCTGACTTATATAGGGATTGTCGTGTCCTAACTATACGGAAGCTATTTATCCTCAACGTAACCATATCTCAACATAAATACATTATTAAGTCTCCGGAGTACAAAACCATGCTAAATCGAAGGGTCTTTAAAGCTAAAACTCTACCAACGAAAACAGCGTTTGCACAAAGGTTCGCCCCATTTCTACATCCATTTATTTACAATAAAGTTGTAAAAGAATGTGATATAAAACACACCACTGCAAGTACTGCCAAACGTCTGGTCCGAAATTGGCTTTTAGAACTTGATTACGAGGACACCGAAAGGATACTGGAAATTCCAGCATAATACCTATGTACAAAGGATCACAAAAATTTTTTAGTAATTACTATAATCTTTACAGGCACTTAAATACTAATACAAATTATAATAATATAATATAATACATAATATACATAATATATATACCTACTATAAACTACTTACACTACACTACACTGCACTACACTACACTACAATACACTACACTACACTACAACTAGGGCTTGCAAATATTCGATAATTTTCAATATTCGAATTATTCGATTTTTTTTAGGTACTATTCGAATTATTCGAATAACATTCGAATATTGACAAAGTTTTAACCGGTTTAAGTAATAATGTTGTTAATTGTCAATATCTGACTTGCATAGTCTAATTTCTCCAATTGAAAACGAAATCTTATGACTTGACGAAGCAGCCCTATTGAAGAAGGCACACTGCTTTCTCCACTCAGCGCTAAATACTTATATCTCACTAATTTGGAAGTGGTAACTACGACCCTTTTCTACAGCATCTTCACTCGTGGTCGAAAGCAAACATAAACGAACAAACGAAACAACAAGAAAAAAATCACATACCAAATTAAGAAATTCGGAAGATGATGACGTTTGGCGCATGGAACGTGCGCAACCTCCTTGTCCCCAAAGGCAACATCTGCCGGAACCAAAGATTGCCATAGTAGCTTTGGTGTCGATATCGTTGCTCTCAGTGAGACACACCAGGCTGACGAGGGGGAGCTGGTGGAGCAAGGGGGCGGGGAACCCCTGCCTCTGATCTCAGGCGGTCCGGTGTTGTTTTCGCAGTTAAAAACTGAATTGCTAGAAAACTGGAGGAGTACCCCTTGCACATCTCGGACCGCGTTACTTCTTTCCTGACGGTGTTTTATTTATGGGATCCGTCCTAGGGAGAAGATACTTAATAAGGCGATTTTAACGCGAGAGTTGGGCGCTACTTCAAGCCATAATGTTGGTAACATGAACTGCTTGAATTGCCTTCTGTTTCTCTCTGTGATATAATTCAATTAGATATACCAACACTGTTTAGGCTACCTGCCATCAAGACCACACGGATGCATTCAAGGTCCAAGCATTGGCATCTTAATGACTACGTTATCGTCAGACAAAAAGATATTATCTCCCAAATCCATATCACTCGGGTTATGCAAAACTCCTAACTGTTGGAGTGACCACTGAATTGTGTTGACTAAGCTCAAGCACCATCTTAATCCTCCTCACAGTTCTCAAAGAGTGAAACCTTTACGTCTTATTATTATTTATTATTATTATTATATATATGATACACTAACAGCTCAAAGCTGATGCGTGTATATCACTGCACTTGTTTAGGTTTAAAATAATTGTCCAGTCTATTTTTAAAAGAGTTCACTGAAGGCGCACTTATTACAGTCTCAGGCAATTTGTTCCACTCACGAACTATTCGGTTGGGCAAAAAATGTTTCCGGGGGTTGCTTGTACAAAATTTGCCATCAATTTTGAGAGAGTGACCTCTGAGATTTTGGTTCTGGTTCATCCGGTATATATGTTCAATTCCTTGGACATCATAACATCCAGCAAGTATCTTATACGTCTCTATGAGGTCACCACGTTAATGTTAATGTGGGAAAACTCCTAGATCCAAATATCAACGAGACTTTTATTCGGGTAGTTAGAAACATGGTTCTGACACTGGAAATTGAGGGTGGTGGTGAAAGTGGCGATGTCTAAAAAATACTTGGCAGGCACTTTCGTTGAATTTGGTCAACGAAGTATTGCAAACATTGGCAGGAGGACTTGTTCGACGATAACAACGAGGAACTGACCGAGGCTCTCCGGAAATACAGAGCGCTCTTGCAGAATTGAGTGAGGCATACTATCTGATGAGGCGGCAATTGCAGTGGTGTGGGAATGTTTCCCGTATGTCCGTGTAAATGACAGAGTTGCGAAGTACATCTTGTACTTAGAACTGCAGGAGGGCAAATGGAAACAAGGCGGCCAAATCTTGCGGTGTGCTGAAGCATCACACGAAGAGTTGTGATGTTGATTGATCAAGCTGGGAGACACTGGCTAAAGACCGGCCACTTTAGAGGCATACCGTGAACACTTAAGTGTATGGGTTCGAACAGGCGCGACGTTTGGACTGAACCCGACGAGCTGAAGGCCCGTTCAACTTAATTTAGTCGGAGGGGTACTGACGTGCAGAATTTGGGAGCACATTTACTGCAAAAAATCCCTATTTTTCAGCCACCTGAGAGCGCACAAACTTTCAGCTATCAGTAAAAAGTCGCTGTGGCCGTAAACGGTCACGATGATGATGGTGATGACACTATTATAAATCTATATTAAGGCTATGTCATCCTCCTCATGATCATCAGAGTCCTGTCTTTTACAAAAGTGAGCCTAACAACGTAACCTAGAATTAATGTCGCGCGCGAAATTTTAAAATTATGGTTGCACACAATATTCGAATACCTTATTATACTTTTCGAATATTCGAACAGAGTTTTTATTCGAATAATTCGAATATTCGAATATTCGAATGCAAGCCCTAACTACAACTCACTTCCAATTCGAGTCCAATTAAATTTAATTTAATTTAATTAATATTAAACTTTTTAACTTCTGCACTATTAATAGTTATACTTTTCTTTTTATCTTTATATAAAATATTAATGCACAAGACCTCACCTGACGATTACTAGATTATATTGTTAAAACTGCCTACAGGTTCACACATTGCCAGGCTTGCCTAGTGTGGAACCACCATCACTCCCAATCTATGTACTGAACTGCTATACAATTTGTGCTCCTCTTTTATATTTTTTCCTGTACTGATTCACTTCTGTGCAAATAAATAATTTTTTTTTTTTTTTTTTATTTTTTTTTTTAGATCCTCTACAGATTTCTTTGGAAGCGTGCAATACCACTAACGTATTGCAAGCTTTATTCTATAGTGAAACTATTGTCAGTGTTAATTGCTCTAAACAATTAATATAAACAACCACTATTCTCTATCTATCTATCTACATTTTTAACTTAACATCCATTAATAGCCTTGAGAGTATTCGGAAAGTGAAAATCCCGATACTCAGTATATCAGGACGCAGACCCACAAGCTGATGTGGTAACTGTCAGATTGAATGTAGGATGAATGAATGGTGATTGAGTGTTGATTGAAGTATGATAAGATTGTATGGATGTGTTATCAAGTCGCTGTTAAGTTACTTAGAGAGTTAGCGGATTTTTCTTAGCAAAATCCTACTCTAAAGGAGGGGATATGTAACGCTTACGAATAATCAAAGACCCTACTACGTCACTGCGGGAAGGCTGAGGTGAGGGGCGGATAAGCCGTCGGTCATTTTTACCTGCGCCAGCACTGCGACAACACTGCGTTCACCTAATTCTAACATATTGTTCTGATTATATTAGAAATCAGTTAATCTCAGTGCTGTGTGCCGATTTAATCTTTTAAAACTAATATAAATATTAAAATCAATTATTCCCCGGACTGGGTGAGTGTTGCAATATTTTATTAATCTTAGAAATATAACTGTGTGCTAACTGTAGCTAATTAATCATTATAATCACCTTTAATACTTCATTATTTCATCAATTATAGATGCTTATGTTTGGTATTCTTACTGCAAATCATCTAGAAACTTCTATTCCTTTGTTCACTTATTTTATCGAGGTAGGTACCTACACCACCTACCGACATATTGTAAATCGTATTTAAATATTTTAGATTGTTAAGATTTCCTGCTTTAATTGATGCTTGCGATCAACCTTAATATTGTAATTATTTTGCACATGAATTTCCCCATTGCAATCAAAGGTATCCTTCTATAAAACCTTTCAGAATTGTAAATATTGTACTTAAAGTAATCTCCTAAACTATTTTGCTGATCTTGCCTGGACTGCAACATTCTTGATCGCTAAATTAACGCTGTAGGATTCCACGCTTTAGCGGCTTCATAATATTTCATCGAATCCGGATGTTGCAGTCACTGGGAAATTTCGGACTTTTCAAAAATGCCTAAATCCGGATTTCCAGGGACCCAGTTTTGGGCTACATCTATACCTTCTGCTGCTGCTGTCTGACGCTGCCATCTATTGCTGAAGCCGGATTCCGGACAGACCTAACCGGACCGGAAGGAAGGCTGATTTACCACCACCGGACGACGGCTGGACGTCGCACCCATTACCAGGGCAGTGGATCCTACTCTAAAGTATTCTGACAACTCGGCCAGTGAATTTACTCCCCCCCTGAGTCTTTTAAATAAAATTGTTACTTAGAACTAATAATCTCCTTTTATTTAAATTATATTAACTACCGATAACGCTAAACGTTACACAGCACAAACCTGCCACAGCTCCATCTGTATAGCGCTGTCCAGTTGGAAGAGACGCGTCTCCAAGTTGAGCTGCTGAGTCTCCGGCTTGGAGATGCTCACGTTGCCGGTTTGAACCTGTTACAAACATTTTTATTTCAGATGTGTTGATGTTTTCGCCCTGACGCCACATGGTGTTTGGGTATACAACATGTTTGTTTGTTATCTTATGCAATAATTTCGACACTCGATGCATACTCCGGGCGAATGTGCAACCGGCAAGAGCGTAGCTGTTGAATAAGATGATGATGATGCACTGAGAATACCGAAACAGTAATTTTCCATCACTGTCTCATATAAAAAAAAAAAAAATTTTATGTGCTCCAATTTTTTTTTAAAACATCCTCAAAATTCATTATTTGCTCATGCAAATGAAAAGCTGTGTTTGATTTAGATTCTTACTTTTATGCTAAGTAATTATTTTTTTATGATAAAGATCTTTTTTCTCAATTATAATTAAAAACTCATTTAAATTGAGTAAAATTAAATAAAATAAGCATTTTAAGGACACTACCTTTGCTAACTTTGTTTACTAAAGCCACAGTATTTTTTGTGCAAAATGAATGCATAGCCTCAGAAACATTGTGTATTTTGTTAAAATACATAAAATCATCTAAAAACATAACCCTCCTTCCGGGGCAGTTGGGTAAAAACTCACCGTAGGCTTACAGATGTCTTCAAGATGTTTCCTCAGCTTATCACAGAGCTTCCTGAACTCGGTCTTGCGGGAATACTTCAGACAAAACTGGAAGGCCATGCGCGCGATGTCGTGGTACAGGGTCTCCACGTGCGCGTTGGTACGGAGGAGCTCCAGGCACTGGCAGTACGACTCCCAGAGGAATTTCACCTGAAAAGAATAGTTAATGGAAATGTCTAATTTTCAAGTTTGCATAGAAGACAAAAGAGTAAATTTTTTCCAGAACAAGAGTAATATAAAACTAAAAAGTTTGGGGCTATTGCAACATAGCAAAGTCACACTTTCATCTCTCTTTCTCTTAGCACGCAACACAGCAAGAGAAAAGGCGTGGGATAACGTCGTCGCGTGCACGCTAGCTAGGCTCTCTGAACAGCAATTGATATTTAGTTGCAATGTCTCGGCACGGCAGTGCAGTTGCAACATCTTTGCGGTGGAGTTGAAAACCCAAGCTCAAAAATCACTCCCTTTTAACTTACCCATGGTGTAAGAATAGTCCTATCGGATCTATCCTGGGCGTCTTCTCCGGAGACGGCACTGAGCAGGATGCTCTCAGGAGTAGCCAGGTTGTCCAAGTCATCTGTGTCGATGACGGCCTGCGTCGACTGAGCTCGTGCGTTTTCTGTACGCTCTTCTGCCATGCGGAGGTAACCCCTGGAAAATTAGAGTTAATAATTTAGAAAATGTTGTGACTAGATGACAGAGGGTGTAAAGTTTTGACCGATTGGTGGTGGAGATCAGGCAGGAAAGGAATGTGTCAACCAGTTAGGTTGGTTGATGGCATTAAGGGAAAGTCTGTGACTTACATGGCCAGGAAGAATGATGTAATGGGGTTTGTAGCCTGCAATGGGTAGACGAGAGCTGATGAATTGGAAAACTGGGTTTATAATTGATTGACAATAGACAATTATTATACTATGTAATTTATTTTTCTACAATTTATATCTACACTGATTCCATGAAGGTTGTACGTATGCATGCATTAATCCTATAGTAGGAAGTAATCACAGATATTCTCATGCATATGTGAAGACTACAAATCTACATTGGGCATGCATGGTGGACTAAAGCTTACTTCCATGCGGGTAGGCCTCTGCCCTGCAGTGGGACATTACAGGCTGATGATCAGTGATCGGAATAGGTAGTGCAATTCAGGGTAAAGTTGCGAATATTTGTGTGATGAATATTAATATTTGTGTTCGATTCATGGGTGTTTGTATCTACATATACAGGGCGTACTATTTTAAACATTGTATATTAAACAGGGTGCACACCTCGCGTAGATACAAACATCCATGAATCGAATACAAATATTAATATTCATCACACAAATATTCGCAACTTTACCCTAAATTGCACTACCTATTCTGGTCACTGCTCATGATAATGAATCGCTTTTAGTGAAAAGAATGCTACACGCATTAAACATCCATTTCCCCCCCCCCCTCATTTTGTGTTTTCGGTAGGTATAAGATGAATGATATTGATGTAAGATAAGTCTTCACTCAATAAGTACAAGGAAGATATCTGAATAAAATATAGCACAACTGAGTATTTTTTTGCATAGCATAATCGATTTGATAAAAGTGTATTTAGTTTTTCTCAAAATACCTAGTACCCAACTTCTAGGTACACACGGCGACAGATCGACCTACCCATAGTTGAACTCTATGTTCATGGACATAAGGTTGAACTATGGGTAGGTTGATCTGTCGCCGTGTGTACATGATTCAAGTGTGGACATAAGACAGGATTTTGAATTTGTTGACTGCTTTATCTGCGGTTTTTTTTATGTTCAGTTTATTCATGCAGCAATTTTCTTAAGGTGATGATTTGAATAGTTTAACTATGGTTTAAAATTGTTCAGAACAAAGATACCTAGCTTTTGTATCTTCTGTCTTTACTGTGTGTACTGTTTCTTTACTCTCTATCTATATGTTTTATGGTGTAAAATAAAGTATAGTTGATTGATTGGTTTATATCCCTTATTAGTTCCTAGGGTTCAGACCTCTAGATTAGGAGCTAGGGTTTTTTATGTTCTATTCTTATTGAGATTTTATTTTTATTTATATATAATTTTGTCAAGCAGCTTTTTGATTTCCACAAAATATATTGTACCTAAAATCCCCAGACGGTACAATAGAAACTATACTTCATTTAATATAATAATAATAATAATAATAACCCCGCGGGGGCAGCTTGTGGCGAGCTGACGGTGAGTGGCGACACCGCGGACCCCTATCCAGGGGGACCATACAGACATGCGCTCACACACACACACACCCACACACACACCCCCACACCCACACACACAGTAACACACCCCCCTACCTCTGGCTTGCCTTAATTGGCCGTCCAGAGTGGAATCGCAAGAGCAGAACCTATGCTCCAGGTTGGAAGTGTATTGCACGTAATGGCGTAATAACGGGGAAACCCGCTCACGGGGGTAAACCCCGCGATGGTGAAACCGGAGCCGCACCTCTCGACAACCTTCAGCCGCTCAATGAGATGTTGCCCCATTGTCGCACTTTGTGCGTGCGGCCGTTTTATGGGGCCCACTCGACGAGTCGGCGAGTCACCGCCTGCCCTATTTACAATTTTGAGACTAGTTGTCATGGCAGGCGTCCGTTAGTCTCCTCCCATAGCCCAGTATCCATCCATCCAACTTTCACCTCCATAGCCCAAGACCTTATTTTTCCATCGCGGCCATAGCGCCGTACTCCAATAGTCTTTACACAAATGGCGGGGACCATCCCCGTGGGTATCATGTTGTACGCTCGGAGATGGTATCCGCCATTTGTGTATCCCTTACATGTAGATTAACTTGTCTTTTGAACGGGCCTCTACATGTTGGCTTCGGCCCCATGCACGCCTTCCAAAGGTCCGGGACTTAATTGCCCGTGATTACGGAACGTTAGACATACAATAATAATAAATGTTTTATTAAAGGCAAAAAACCCATACAGAGATGTACATACGAAAATACAGTATAAATAAAACCTTACATGCTAACAAAGAATATAAAAATAGACTTTGGTGTCATTTTTTGTTCGCGTCCTGGTGGACAGACAGCCAGTACCTGGACATTGAGCTATTTAGACCTTCACTTACCATTCTTAATATACTGTTGTCAGAGCCACGCAGCCTGTTCCAAAAGGAGGCAATTCGTGCTCTAACAACAGCAAAAAAGTCAGGTATCCTCGCATCAGCAAACATGCTCGAAGCACTACAGAATCGCGGCAGTCTCATAAGGGTGCGAAACGCATCATTGTATTGCACCCTTATGGTTCTATACAATTTTCTAGTGAACTTGGTCCACAATTGGCAGGTGTAGAGACACTGACAGTACGTTTTAAATAATGTCGTTTTAACATCCTCAGTACACCTGCCAAACCGACGCGCGAGCATGTTGCATCTGACTGATAGAGCCCGTCTCTCTCTCTCAATGTCCTTGTCGTCCTTGAGATCCTCACTTAATATGTGGCCAAGATATTTAAACTGCTTCACAACCTGAACTGCTGACCCATTGATTCGAATCTCAGGTATCCTCTCCGGACCTCTTCCCGCTCTAAATACCAACATTTCTGTCTTGGCTACATTATAGACTAGTCCATGAGCATTACCATAATGCTCACAGACTGATAACAGCTTTCGGAGCCCACTGATCGAGGGGCTGAGGAGCACCATGTCATCAGCGTAACTTAAGTTGTTAACACATAGATCACCTATGTGACATCCAACTTTAGTGCTCCTCAGCCTCTGGATCAGCTCGTTGACATAAACGTTGAACAGGTCCGGAGAGGTAAGCCCTCCCTGACGAACACCGCATTCTAACCTATAATCGTTAGAGGTCGCGTCGCCCCATCTTACCACATTCGTTTGATTTCCGTACCAGTGTTGGAAAAGATTGACAACATCTTTTGGAACTTGAGTATCGCGAAGTTTGCTCCAAAGAATATCATAATTCACTAGATCAAACGCACGACTCAAGTCCAGAAAGCAGGCGTAAACTGAGGTTTCGCGGTCAATATAATAATTAACCGCGTGTTTCAGACTCGCTATTGCGGCGTCTGTCGACAAACCGGGACGGAAACCAAACTGTGCATCGTCAATATCAATGTTGGTCAGCAGTTCCGGCTGCAACAGCCTCTCCAGTACCTTACCAATAACAGTTCCCAGCGAGATTGGACGATAGTTTTTTGCAGCACCTAAATCGCCGGTCTTACTCTTTATAATGGGAACGACTATAGTTTTCATTAGGTCACTCGGTAGGTAGGAGTACCTAATACACATATTAAATAAACACGATAGTTTGTCATAAACTATGTCGCCAGCGCAGAGTATGTGCTCGAGACTCAGGCCGTCATGTCCTGGGGACTTACCACGCTTCATTTGTCTTACAGCTTTCGCCACATCTTTTGACGTAAACTGAGTCGGTGGTGACGGTGGCCCGCTTACCTTGCCGCCGTCACACTCGAGCACAGGCTCCACCTGGCGTTTCTCGACTTTAAATCTACGAGCAAACATATTTGCTATTTGTTCGGGTGCCTGTAAGCCGTCCACACTTACTGGTAAACTTTGCTTGCAATCAAACTTCTTAATTTCTTTCCAAAAATTTACAAAATGTTTTTCTTTTCTACATGTAGCCAGAATATTTAATTTTATAGTATCTTCATTCGACTGACACCATTTTAGCTTATTTTTAAAGTTTTTTCGACTAGTGTACATATTATCAAATGTTTCACCAGTGGACGGCTTACCAGCTACGACCCAACAATCAAAATACATTCTGTATATTTGATGACTATCTTTGACGTGATAATTCCAGCCTGTCACCTTCTTTCTTAAGTTCCTAATATTTCCACCAGGACGCGAATTGGAACTAATTTTAGCTCCTAATTGTAATACATTTACGATTCCTTTATATAAATTATCAATGCATAAATAATGCTCATTAACACGCACACAACATTCATTACATTCATAACAGTCAATCGAATCAATTACATTATTTAGTTCCATGCTACAATAGTTATAATACTTATCTATCTGACTAGAATCTCGCACGCCCCACCGGACCTCGTTACGTAAGGACGAGTTATTGTTACTATGCGTAGTGATGCCTGCGCATACGTCACCCATATTGCATACAATACGCAGCGGAAAGTGGTCCGACCAGGATACGTCATACATTACGTCTACAGACACAACTGTACTCCACGCTGCCTCAGTAGTTAGACAGTGATCCAGCCACCGTCGGGTGCGGTGCGCTTCACTAATGAATGTATACGTATCCGAGTCAAACCCCAACTTCTCGATATCTGCACAAACCCATGATTGTTCTTTACAAAAATTTAACATTTCTAAGCCGAATCTTGCGGTCGGATGTGCGTTAAAATCACCAAATACAAAAACCGCTTGCACATCACTATCGTCTATGATGGCACTTATCGAAGCCAAAATATCAGTAAAAGTCAGAAGATTTTCCGGTTTATTGGGATCATCCGTAGGCATGTAGACATTAAAAATTAAAATAGAACGCAACCCTAATGTTATTTTCATAGCTATTATTCGATCATTGGAACATTCTATCACAGAAACGTTAGGGAACCTTGACTTTCTCCACATAAGCGCCAGACCGCCATAAGGTCGCCCACGCAGCACACCGGCTGATGTGTCCACCGAAGACTTAGCAGCACATCCGAACAGATCGTCGATGGTGTGCACCAGCTCGAGGTCGTGTGGCAAAAGCCAGGTCTCCTGTAGTGCTATAATGTCGGCAGAGCCGCAGAGCGTTTGGACGTGGTGAAGAGATCTTTTAATTGATTTACAATTAAAGGAAATCATGTGTGTTGTTTCTGATGGCGTACTATCCATAATTATTTATTAATAACAACAGCATTATTTAAACCAGTCGCACGCCCGCGATAGCGTCTGTACTTTATACCTTCAGGCCAAAAGTCATTCGATAGGAATTTTACTAATTTACAGCTCGGTATTATAACTTTGTATGAATTAAAGGCTGTTTCATATGTCTGCTTTAAAAGTACGATATCTATACAATTCTCGCCCATTTCTGGTATATATTCCTTGATGTCCGCTGCACTGGTAGTTTTAGATATTCTCGATACATAAATCGCAACAGGAATCTCCGCAACCTGTAATCTGCTGGATAATTTAGCTGTGCCCATACGGTTGTTATTTTGCCGACGCTTTTTATGCGTCACTGTTTGGAACCCATCCTCGCTCGTAGTTTTATCGCCACTATAGGTGTTCTCCTTAAGAGTGTCATTAGATATATATAACGACGAAGAGATTTTCCAATACCTACTTAGCATTCTGGCGAATTCGGATAAGTAAATATAATTTATTTATCAGAAAGATGTACTATCCGACATATTTTGGACATTAGCACAGGTCCGGCACTTCAAACAACGTTTTAGATTTGACATGATGACGTTCACACATGCGCACTTTGCGAAAATTGTGCATGACATATGTGTAGGGTTGACTTAACACGCATCGTATGAACTACATTATATATTTTGTTACTTTTTATAGTTCATTCTGTTATTAAAAATAGTTTTTAAGCTAAAGAATCATAGAAAATGTGAATTTAGCGTTATTTTCCAGCGTTTACTTTTACTGTGAGGAGAAAAATAAAATATATTTTATGTAGTCAAATCCAACGGGTGCACGCGCCTGACTGCATTCCCTTGCTCGGCTTCCCTCAAGTTACCACAGACAGTGTGAGGGGGGGTGAGGTATCTGAAGTCAGAGGGTGGCGGGGAGTGGCCGTTCTGTATGTAGAACTATATACTATTACCTATTCTGTGACATTAGTAAAGCTGTTCTAAGAATAAGTGAGAGCAAGTGTCTCAAATCTCTGTTTCTGGATTGCAAAATAGCCTTAAAATTTTGCAACTATATTAAATAGAGTATAGGTAGGTAAAGGAATATCAAAGGTTGTACCCAATTTTTCGGCATAATTTATAGTTATCACAAAATAAGCATATGTTCACAACTATATTCCCCGAGGGTCAGAGATATTCTGAAACCACAAAATTGTCCTCCAGTCAAACTCAACATTAAGAGGGGGTGATACCCATTTTGTCTGTTTTCAAACCGATTTTTGATAACCAAATCATTACATTATAGTTCACATAACAGTGTAGATAGGTTCTTTCTGCAGTGAATCTAACCGTTGAAAACATGATTCTATTAAATTTTCTCGATAGAAAAGAGGAGCAAAGTAAATTCGATTTCAGATTTATAACCAGTTTTACAAGAATCACCCTACACCATTTCTATTGAATATACCATCATTTGAAAGGTAATTAATTATAGCAGTGATTCTACCCGCTGGATTTTTCCCCAAAAACCTAAGAGAAAAGATATTGATGAAAAATGAGTTTTTTGCGATCTTTCCTTCAATTGACAACATTTCAAAATTTTAAAGCATTATTTTTATTTGCTTTATGGATAGTTTACCGTTAAATACGAGACCCATATTTTTTATTCTTTCCTAGTTTTCTTTCGTTTCAGAGAAAATATCTACTAAAAAATTGTTTGACGTAAGTTACAGAGGTTGGCTGTATAAAAGTAATACCTTTGCCCATGCTTTGCCCAAAATAAAAAATAAAAATTGACATTTGTTTACGGTCCGTTCCGAATCACGCCAACAGTGTTGTGAACGATTACAGCGCTGGCACCCGTTCCATTTGCGTTATCGCGCTTACAGTGCTGATAGCGTCCTACCTATTTGGAACGCTAGATATCGCGTTTACATCTCAACATTCAAATATTCCTATTATTTTTTTCATCACTAAATCGTTCTAAATCTTTTATTCGTCATTTTTAGAACATGATCAAACCCAATGCTACTAAAGAAACCTAAATCGAGACTTAAACAAACCAAAAATTAATTACCACTACTAAACTGTCAAACGTCACTTAAAAATTCAGTCAAAAATTTACTAAAGTAAGGCCAATTTAATAGGCCACATTTGACATTTGTGCGAGTGCGATTTTTGAAAATCATACGAGCGACTTGGCAGTAGAAAATGTCAAAATGACTATGGAGATTATGCATCTTTCTACTGCCAAGTCGCTCGTATGACTTTCAAAAATCGCACTTCAGTTTCAGCTTCATAGTGAGGTGACCTGCTTAAAAAGTGAGTGATTCGATTCAGACTTCAATTTCTTCAATTCAGTTATTATGAAAAGGTACTTATAGGTACTGTAATATTATTTTAAAAATCATCAGTCGAATCCCTGGCCCATTATGGAAAAAATGGAAAAATAAAAATGGAAAAAAATGGAAAATATTATATTATATCGTAAACAAATCGTTTAAGGATCAAAATAAGATACCTACTTACATACCTAATTTATCGAACATTTTTGTTTTTTAACCGATTGCTTCCAAAATCGATATATAGGGGTTCCTGAGATCTCTTAACACGAATCCGATGTCAGATTTGAGAAAAGTGGCCGCCCTCTTGAACTTTTTTGTTTTTCAACCGACTGCATCCAAAATGGATATCTAGGGGTTTCTGCGATCTCTTAACATGAATCTGATTTCAGATTTGAGAAAATTGGCCACTATCATGAAACTTTTTAGTTTCTGGGCCGATTATTACCAAAATCGATATCTGAGAGTCCGCGGTCCTTAAGATTTCTGAAGCAATCTGTCCAAGAACTGAATAGTTCAAGAGGGCGGCCACTTTTCTCAAATTTGACATCGGATCCGTGTTCAGAGTCCACGCGGACCCTCAAGGCAGGCATTAGTTTATTTTATAAGGATTTATTAGTTTTTATCATTTTTATATAAAAAAAACATTGTGCTTGCAACACCTCCTACTAAACAACATTGAGGCTGAGATTCTCAGAGACGATTTTTTAAGTCATAGTTCGAACTAAGTAGGGTCAAACAAAATGTATGGATTTTGACATACGGGAGTCCGAACTAAGACTTAAAAAACGTCTCTGAATCTCAGCCTGACAGTCATGTTGGGGTTGCTGCTTTTTTATAATTTATTAATAATAAATGATTAAATAACTCGTTAAATAAAAATTAATGATACTATCTGAGTCGTTTTTATAAAACCTCATAATTTATGACACATTTGACTTCAGTCAAAACTTCTATACATTTTAAGGTATTTTTTCAAGGGAGAGCGGCCGCGGCGGTTGTCCTTTAAAATTTACTGAACCCGATATCATCCCACCGCACGGGCACACTCACCCTACATACTATCAAAACAAGATTATTAAAATGTACCCATAAGCATATTAGCGCTTTCATTCATTGCTGAAATGATAACAAATCATTTTTGCCTCAAAACTTAAAATGTGAATAACTTTAAATTGTAACTATCAAAATAATGAAATTAGTTTCAATCTAATTACTTTGTTATAAATCAGTTGGGGTGTATGAGGTTTTGCGCTAATTCATTAACACGTTGTATAAGTACCTTTTCATAATAACTGAATACAATTCACATTTATGATTGAAGTCTGAATCGAATCAGTCTTCTTAAGCAGGGCACCTCACTATGAAGCTCAAACTGACAAATGTCAAATGTGGCCTATTAAATTGGCCCTACTTTACAACAAAACTGTCAAACGTCACTTTTAATAACTCGCTTACAGTCACAGAGCTAACGCTCTGAGCTGTGAGGACTGTTATTGCAAGATGGCGTCGATAGTGACGTCATGATGCACTGTATATTTTTTGCCCTGAAAAAGTGACATCCACGTTTTATTGCATAGTTCGACAAAGCTTTTAATTCTAAATGAATGTATCAAACTCCCGCGCGTCAATTCTAAGTAGTTTTTGAGAAAAAAATTTTTTTCTGTTTGACCCCAAAAAACGAATAATATTTTTTTTACGGAAATTTATATTCGACAGAATTTTTCTATTTACCATATTTGATTAGGTTATAATGACAGCACATAATCCTGTTTTCAAATTCTATAAATGTTACATAGAAGCGAAGTTACCTTGATTTTTTCCCAATTTTAGTTTTTATTAAATAACATTTTTTTAAGGCCGATGTCGCAGCTCTGTCCTTAACAGATACATGCCACAAGATGTTAGCAAATAAGTTACCAAAGCAGTGTTCTCTCACTACGCCTAACTTTTGAATAAATCGCATTTCAAATAATATCGTCAGGGTTGTCACCTGGTGGGGTCTACCCTACCTATTCAGCTTTTAACCAAATTAGATCTCTGTTTATTAACGCATAGGTACGAGCTTTTCGTTCGGTCTTGCTCATGAGAGATATAATGTCTACTAGCCCAGTCATTTTACGGTTTAGGCCGGGACTAATTAAGAATTGATATTTTTTTTCGGTGCTTATATCTTTTAAGTGCCAATTTGAACCTAGAAATATACCAAAATAAAAATAACCACGTCATCAACAGCCTCCAAAATTTTGCATTTATCTCGTTCAAAAAAACAGGACTGTTAATTGTTTTTTCACATTTATACCATTATACACATTTCAAACATGGAGTATTTTTTTCTACTTAGAAAGATTTCAAAAATGCGTTTGTATTTATTAATCAATAACTTTTTCGATGGCTATTTTATTGCTCAAAAGTCATTTATATTGTTGAATCTATTTAAAATGATTGCATTGGCATTAATATTATTAAGAGCTTACCGAGCCTATTTTGCTGCCCCCAATCGTATTTTTTTAATTCTTAACAATTAAACAATATTTCCAAAAACAATAATGTCACATTGTAGTTATTGCTAATTTTCAATTTATCGGGTCCCTGCGGATTTTTTTTATAATTTTTGTAGTTATTATCTTTAAAACTGTATAATTTACAATTATATCATTATACAAGGTTGAAAGTTAAGATGGGACACAAAGGGCAGCTGCTACCAAAAGCATTACAGCTACAAGAAAACGTTCTTAGGAGACTAACCCAGACTTTTGGAGCATTTTACTTCCGCATTCACAGATTTTGAAAAAAAAAATTACAGTCATCGAGAAAAACTGAAATTTTCGCAATAATTTTTTTTTATTCCTTTCGATCCTCTTAATGATAACGAACATAAGTCATAAGTTAACTGAGGTCGAGGTACAAGAACTATCAGAACACGCAACATTTAATTCCCATACATTTAGGGAAATTTCTAAATTTTTAAGGGCGATTCAAACCATCAAACTGAACAACTTTGACTATGGGAGCAAACATGAAATAGCTAAAAAAATCTGCTCTTCGTACTAAACTGTAAGCCTTTAGCCTATACATTAGGGATGCAACGATTCGGCCATTACGATTACGATTACGATATTAATCGTTATTTATTACGATAACCGATGCATTACGATTATTTAAACAAATTTAGTGGAGATTATCCTCAGAATGAGTTCTCATAGTGTTTCTTTGGATTCCAATGAAAGTTAAATCATTAATAAAAAATGTTTTTAAATTCCAAGATTTTGTAACTTTTAACTACTAATTTGAGATCTACGTCAAAGGCCACAGGCCTGGCCAGTCACTTGGCCAGGATTCTGATTCGTTGATGCGTGGAGGCTAATTTGCATTGAAAAAAAAAAAACAATATTGAACATGATTTTGAGGTATAATCTCGTTAAATAAACCGATATCTCGTTCGATTTACGTGAGAGATTAATCTTTTGAAATTAATGTGGATGAGATATCGCGAGAACGAAAATGTATGTAATACTTCAAACCGAAAATCAAATCAAAGACATCAGTAGAATTAAAAAAAAGAGAGTCAAGTCTGACCAATAAAAAAAGTCAGATTTTGCTCAAAATGAGCTAAAATGGCAGCGAAAGACCCGATTTTCTAAAGTTGTTTTTCGGCTCTGGAATCTAGTATTCAGGTCTGGCATTTGTGAATAAATGCAATCTGATTGACGTTTTTAATTCATTTTATAGCACTCCGTGACCTAAACCCGCACTTAGGTCACGGTTTTGCGTTACCTAAGTAGTCCATTATTACACGGATTACACCGTTCGAAAATGAATCTACTTTATTGCACAGATGCATAATAAACAAAAGAAGGTACTTTTATAGCATTCCGTGACCTAAACCCGCACTTAGGTCACGGTTTTTCGTTACTAAGTAGTCCATTAATACACGAATTACATTACACCATTCGAAAATACTTTATTGCACAGATGCATAAATAATAAACAAAAGAAGGTACTTTTAAATGTGCTTTCAATCAATGTGACCAACATTGAAATCGCGAAATCCCCAACTGACTCCACAACGTACGCTCTACTTATACCCGCACCCCCTAATCACACCTTATTAGTATGTTGGTTGGTAGTAGGGTGCGAGTAAGGGATGCGCCCCCTAGTCCGTAGGGGGTGATTGGGGATGCATAGGGGTGCACCCCCTAATGCGTAAGGGGTGTGTAGTGGTGATTAGGGGGTGCACCCCCTAGCTCGCGGGGGTGATTAGGGGGGTACCCCCTAGCTCGTGGAGGTGAATAGGGGTGTACCCCCTAGTTCGTGGGGGTGATTAGGGGTGTACCCCCTAGCTCGTTGGGGTGATTATGGTACATACCTACTAGCCCGTACTGGTGATTAGGGGGTTTACCCCCTAGGTCGTGGAGGTGAATAGGGGTGTACCCCCTAGTTCGTGGGGGTGATAAGGGGTGTACCCCCTAGCTCGTTGGGGTGATTAGGGGGTGTACCCCCTAGCTCGTGCTGCTGATTAGGGGGTGTACCCCCTAGCTCGTGCTGCTGATTAGGGGGTGTACCCCCTAGCTCGTGGGGGTGATTAGGGGGTGTACCCCTAGCTCGTGCTGGTGATTAGGGGGTGTACCCCCTAGCTCGTGCTGATGATTAGGGGGTGTACCCCCTAGCTCGTGGGGGTGATTAGGGGGTGTACCCCCTAGTTCGTGGGGGTAATTAGGGGTACGTGCGTAGGGGGTGAGTAGGGGCTGATGATGATGTGACGGTAGATGTGATTACGTGCCACCTAGTGCGTACGTGCGTAGGGGGTGAGTAGGGGCTGATGATGATGTGACAGTAGATGTGATTAGAGGTGAGTATCTATTGAATGTGGTTGCGATATATGAACGAAGATTTTAAAGTCATGGTTGTGTCCTACGGGGGGCTCCGCCCCCCGTGCCCCCGGGGGGGCTCCGCCCCTCCACCCCGCCGGGGGCTTCGCCCCCGGTCCCCCTTTCTACCCTTTTCGTTAGTATACGTTTTCGTAGAATTAAAAACTTCAACATGAAAGAGAATGTCAATACATTACACACACACACACACAAAAGTTGGCGGGTTTAGGTCACACGAGCTATAAAATAGTATACGATACTCGTGACCTAAGTCCATTATTACACGGCGTTTATCGCCCTCGCTGCGCTCGGGCGATAATTCACGCCGTGCAATAATGGACTACTTAGGTCACACGTATCGTAATGTACTATTAATAATCGTACGATTCTTACTACGGTGCATTGCATCGTTATTAATCGTGATTATTACGATTGCAGATGCAAAACGATGCACCGCTTCGTAATCGTTGCATCCCTACTATACATACAGGGTGTAACAATACACCCTTGAAATACTTAAGGGGGTGCTTCAGACCATTAAACTGAGCAACTTTCACTATGAGGCCAACATCGAGAAAAAATAAAAAAATCTGCTATCCCATACATTTTAGTCGAGTCGGTACTGCAGTTTTGTATGGGACAGCAGACTTTTTTTTTTCTTTTTGTGTTTTGTTACACCCTGTAGAGAAGAGAACTAGACTCAAATGTATCAAACAACCGAATTTTGTTCTTAAAAATTTAGAAAGTGTTTACAATCACAACTACGGTGATTTTGATATTTCCCTAAATGTATGGGAATTTAATTTTGCATTCTCTGATAGTTCTTATACCTTGACCTCAGTTAACCCCATAAAAACTTTTGTTCTTTATTAGTAGTATCGAATGGAATAAAAAAAAAGTTTTGTGAAAATTACAGTTTTTCTCGATGACTGTAAATTTTTGTCAAAATCTGTGAATGCGGAAGTAAAATGCTCCAAAAGTTAGGGTTAGTCTCCTAAGAACGTTTTCTTGTAGCTGTAATGCTTCTAGTAGCTGCCCTTTGTGTCCCATCTTAACTTTCAACCTTTTATATTATACAGGGTGTAAGTGACAGCCTAGCAAATACTGAAACGGTGAACTCAGACTATCAAACTAGCCTAGACTAGCCTACTAGATTTTTTTTTCGCGGATACGCGAAAAAACGCGCATTTTAGTCGAGTAGGACTAGGTACAGCAGTTTTACATAGGACAAATTATTTTTTATTCAGTAAATAATACAGTTTTAAAGATAATAACTACAAATATTTAAAAAAAATCGGCAGGGACCCGATAAATTGAAAATTAGCAATGACTACAATATGACAATATTGTTTTTTCGAAATATTGTTTAATTGTTAAGAAATAAAAAAATACGATTGGGGGCAGCACAATAGGCTCAGTGCAGCTTTAAGTTAAAAGTCTTCTAGGAGGTACAATTTGATTTTCTATGTTGCGTAGTGATTTTTTTTTGTTTTCAGATAATCTTTTTGTCACTAAATGGTACCGGTTACATTTTAAGGGTACCAGTGTACAAAGTGTAAGGAAAAGTATCATTAACCTTTAAACCATAATTATACAGGGTGATTTTTAATAGGTCTGTATGGCTTAAAGGGGAAAGAGTACAGCCCATTAGAAGTCTAAAACTGTATGGAACCCCTGGTCGAAAACCTGAAAAATAACTTTAAAATTTGAAGTAACTTATGACATTTTTTGTTTTTAGTTTATGAATAATTTATCCAGTAAACAGAAAACGTAAAAAAAAAATGCATGCAATAAGTATTTATTTTTATTTTTGTTTTTTTTGGTAATTTTCGAAAAAAAGTTAAAGTGTCCATTATTTCCGAAACCAGTGATTTTCGACCAGGGGTTCCTTACAGTTTTAGACTTCTAATGGGCTGTACTCTTTCCCCTTCTTCTTATCGTGTGGGCAGAGCCCTGGTGTCAGAGTTTTTTCAGACCGCCTTACGGTCTCTGACGTGGTTTTTATGTAACGACTACTACCACCAGAGATAGTAGCCGGGACCAACGGCTTAACGTGCCATCCGAAGCACGGAATCATTTTTCTTTTCAGACAATCAGGTGATTCAGCCTGCAATGTCTTAACCAACTGGGGAACAACGCACAAAGTGACACATCACTAGGTGTCCCCCGTGGGAATCGAACCCACGACCTCCGTATCGAGAGCCAATGCTCTTAACCATTAGACCCCTCTTTCCCCTTTAAGCCATACAGACCTATTAAAAATCACCCTATATACTTTACCCATCAAACTGAACAACTTTTACTATGGAGCGTATGGGACAGCAGATTTTTTTTTTCTGACTCATTTGCTCCCATAGTAAAAGTTGTTCAGTTTGATGGGTAGAGTATATGGTTTAAAGATTAATAATACTTTTCCTTACACCTTGTATTGAATAAATGATTTTGAGTTTAAAAGTCAAAGTATACATTTCATTGCTCGTGACTGTACTTAAAACTTTCGCAGTTAATAAATTCTGCATTATTTATTAAGCATAATACGATCCCATTAAAATGATTCGCTAACTCCGAACAACATCAGAATGCACGCACGCTTCAGTGCTTCAGCGCCCCTCATACAAACACCTATAACTCAGCAAAATGTTAACGTATTTTCAAAATTAAAGCTACACCTTGGAGAGTAAACCTTTTCTACAAGGTTAAGCCTATTCAAACTTAAAAATAACTGGCCAAGTGCGTGTCGGACCACGCGCAGGGTAGGGTTCCGTAGTTGCCTGTTACAATATAATATCGACTTAGAAGGAGGCTTTATGTTTTATACTACGGTTAAACGGCTAATAAAGTCTAAAAAGTATATTTTATAAGTTGGTCTACTAGCACTCGAAAACTTGTAAAGCCTACTTAGTGGTGATAGTTTCCCTTCTAAATTCGTTATATATGCTATTGCCGTGAATTTTTTCATATCTCCAACTACAAACGTTTAGCTGGGAGAGAGGGGGACACTTGTCTCTAATCAAAATTTTCGCTTTAAAGCTTAATATTTTGCTAACGGATTCCTAAATCGAAAAATGGTTTTCCCAAACCTACAATATTTTTAAAAGACTTATCCAACGCGGTATCGTTTGGATAGACGGAGAAAAAAAATCCATCCATACTTCACGTGTAGGGGAGGTAGGTAGGTACCCTAAAAAAAATATTTTTCAAGATTTTATTTTACCAATTTGTCAGCGTGATTACTGATTACTATGTATATCCATGCAAAATTATAGCTTTCTAGTTCTAAGCGTCTTTGAGCTAAGCCGCGGACAGACGGACGGACGGACATGGAGAAACTTAAGGGTTCCTTGTTGACTTCGGAACCCTAATTATAACTAGTTAATTGGCCGCTGAGAGACACCTAAAACGGTGACTTTTAGCGGTTTTGAGCAATAAAATAGCCATCGAAAAAGTTATTGATAAATAAAAACAAACACATTTTTGAAATCTTTCTAAGTAGACAAAAATATTTACTCCATGTTTGAAATGTGTATAATGGTATAAATGTGAAAAAACAATTAACGGTCCTGTTTTTTTGAACGAGATAAATGCAAAATTTTAGAGGCTGTTGATGACGTGGTTATTTTTATTTTGGTATATTTCTAGGTTCAAATTGGCACTTAAAAGATATAAGCACCGAAAAAAAATATCAATTCTTAATTAGTCCCGGCCTAAACCGTAAAATGACTGGGCTAGTAGACATTATATCTCTCATGAGCAAGACCGAACGAAAAGCTCGTACCTATGCGTTAATAAACAGAGATCTAATTTGGTTAAAAGCTGAATAGGTAGGGTAGACCCCACCAGGTGACAACCCTGACGATATTATTTGAAATGCGATTTATTCAAAAGTTAGGCGTAGTGAGAGAACACTGCTTTGGTAACTTATTTGCTAACATCTTGTGGCATGTATCTGTTAAGGACAGAGCTGCGACATCTGCCTTAAAAAAATGTAATTTAATAAAAACTAAAATTGGGAAAAAATCAAGGTAACTTCGCTTCTATGTAACATTTATAGAATTTGAAAACAGGATTATGTGCTTTCATTATAACCTAATCAAATATGGTAAATAGAAAAATTCTGTCGAATATAAATTTCCGTAAAAAAAATATTATTCGTTTTTTGGGGTCAAACAGAAAAAAAATTATTTCTCAAAAACTACTTAGAATTGACGCGCGGGAGTTTGATACATTCATTTAGAATTAAAAGCTTTCTCGAACTATGCAATAAAACGTGGATGTCACTTTTTCAGGGCAAAAAATATACAGTGTGATGAAGTCACGTTTTTGGTCGTGGTCGCGCTCACGTCAAATCGGATCGACATTTATCGTGGCGTGATTCGGAACGCACCGTTTAGTCGTTGGTTTGACAGTTTGACATAAATGTTGTCAACTTGTCAATGTCAAGACTTTTTTTTAATTTACCTGCTCATCAGAAGGCAAAGGACATCTGATGGGTGATGCCTACCTCTGTATTATTTATTGTTTTTTCAAAATATTTTGAAAACTATTACATAAAAAAATTAATAAAAATATTTATCATGATAAGCATCCAAAAATCTCGAAATGGTTTTTGTATTTCACTAACAAATGATAAATGAAATGTTGTTAATTGAAGCGGGATGGCTAATTACAAAAGTTTGCTTGTTAGAGGCTTGCTCTAGGGATACCCAGCCTTAAACGCGGAAAAAAGTTCTAATGAAGTGGTTAGACCTTCATATCATTATATCGGATGACTGTGCAATGTTGGTTTGTTTAAATAATTTCTAGCTTCTGACATCAACTACAATAACAAATTAAGAACAGCAATCAAAACAATTACCTTATGACTTGTTCAAGCGATCCAACATTCACAGATTGAAACATGTTCCTATACTGAAACAGGCCTTCTTTAGCAATATGGGACTTGCGAAGATCCACACAAAGCTCCAGGTACTTGAACATGATGGGTTCCAGGACAGACTCGGACCAGTTGTAAGCCCATTTCTTGTTTCTGAACACCTCCTGGAGGGTGTCCAGAGCTCTGGCTGGTTTTTCCAGGTCCATGAACTCTGTAAACGAAGAAAATTATCAGCTGTGATGTTGTGGTTATGAAACATTTTTATCAGAGTTATGTTTGTTTATATGTGAAAATATTGCAGTTTGAATGCTTCTCGTGGAGAAAAACAATGGTTTGGTCTAAGTGGAAGACAGAAAGGGCGTTTTTTAATGACGAAAGGTCGTCTCATAGAGCGTGCAACGTGGAATGATAGCATGAATTTGTACTAACCATTTGCTCTTTTCAGAGCATTTTCCGGTCTCTGACCGTACCGGGCCATGTTGTACCGCGCAATTTTACCGCCCTTTTATGTAACTTCTGTCTCAAAATATTGTTTGAGGAATAAAATAAATTTATTCCTCGACACCGGGCCTGTCACTTGCACTTGCAGGGCAAATTCAAAATGGCCGATGGCGGATGGTTTTTTATTATTTTTATTTGATAATTTTTAACGGCTCTGGATGTTCTTTCCTTTTGAGCTAGTCTTTTGCTATGGTTCGAATTATGCCAATAGTGCAAACGCTATGCACACGCTTTACCGGTCGGTCCAAATTAGTTAGTACGTTAGTACAAATACACTGCTAAACAATTTGTACAATTTGAACCAGCTGTCAATTTGACACTAATGCTACGGTCCAAAAGGCGCAAATATGCGCTATCGGTAGAGATATCATGCACAAAATCGGTTCATAATGCGCGAATGTGCGGATACGTGTGCTGTCTGACGTCATCAGTGACGTCATTAATTTATGCACTATTGGCATAATTTGAACCGTAGCATAATATGCCAATAGTGCAAACGCTATGCACACTCTTTACCGGTCGGTCCAAATTAGTAAGCACGAATACACTGCTAAACAATTTGTACAATTTGAACCAGCTGTCAATTTGACATGCATATGCTGCACTACCTATTTTTCGTGTGCGGCGTAAGCGCAAGTTAATGACGTCACTGATGACGTCAGACAGCAAACGTATCCGCTCATTCGCGCATTATGAACCGATTGTCTGCGTGCTATCTCTACCGATAGCGCATATTTGCGCATTTTGGACCGTAGCATAATTTGGACCGACCGGTAAAGCGTGTGCATAGCGTTTGCACTATTGGCATAATTCAAACCGTAGCATATATTTTTTAATATTATTATTAAAGAGACACAGTACAAACCCTTTCATATTATTGTTGGTTTATTATTACCAATCTCGGTGTTATTGTCTGTCAACAACGAATCAAGTATCGGACGTGGCTGTATGGGCTTCGTTTCCATTTTGAGTATACGAAAAACAATAACAAACTACAAAAACCTAACAGAAACTGAGAATTACAACAAAAATAAACCGGGAAACTTGTAATCGCTACTTCGTCAACGGATACGTCAGATTTTCCGTGAATGAAGAGTTGAAAAGCAAACATATACGAAAAATGTCGGTCTCAAAACAAAGAAAATTGAATAGTGAAGTGACCAGTTTAAATATTGTTCATACCAATAATCAAAATAGATCCGAAGCCCATACAGCTATGTCTGACACTTTATTCGTTGTTGACAGTAAGATAAGATTAAGATTGTTAATAATAAACCAACAACAATAAGAAAGGATTTATACACACGGCGACATATCAAGCTACGCAAAACTAAAATAAGCTGGTGGCGTGACGTTACACGATATTCACCCTACGCGCGGTCAGCTTATTTGTTTTGCGTAGCTCGATGTGTCGCCGTGTGGATGTGTATTTTTATTATTAATACTAATTAGTGATTAATATATTTGGTCATACATACCTAATCGACCCCTCTCCTGTAAACGCCATCTATCATGAAATTAGGAAAAACTTTTTGTTTTTTTTTGCTTCTGGAAAATCCCTCATTGAAAAACATACTAAAGACATTTGCTGTATGGGCAAGATCCATTTGCCTTGAATTAAAAAAAAAAACAGATAGGAGGTTTTTTTTCTTTCGCTCCCTTCTTCAGAAGTGCGATTTTTGAAAATCATACGAGCGGCTTGGCAGTAGAAAATGTCAAAATTACTATAGAGATTATGCATCTTTCTACTGCCAATTCGCTCGTATGATTTTCAAAAATCGCACTTCTGAAGTGCGATTTTTGAAAATCATACGAGTGACTTGGCAGTAGAAAATGTCAAAATTAGTACTATGGAGATTATGCATCATTCTACTGCCAAGTCGCTCTTGACTTGACAGACTTGACATTCGCATACGAATTGAGATTTTCATTCCGAGTGGTTACGTTTTTCTCTATTTTTGAAATCGTTCGGATGTGCCAAAACCGTTTCGATTCACACAGAAAACGTTTCAATTGAACGAACGAACGAATGAATGGTTTCATAGTAACATTTCAAATCGGACTTTACCGCCAAAATTATGGGTTAACGGAACGTAGAAAAAAAGTTAAATCTGTTGACGTCTGACAACATTACAAACGTCAAACATTCGAGTGGTAGAATTGGTTACGAGTGGTTCGGAGCACTCGTTGCGAGTGATAGAAAGTTGAATTCAAAAATGGCAAATCATCGATTTTACGTCATTTTCTACTACTCGTTTTGAACGTCTAATTTTCAAAAATCGCACTCTGTGTCATTGTCATATTTGTCATTGTCATAATGGTTACTGTCATGCACTGTTGCCAGGTCTCCCGATTTTCCGGGATATCTTCCGATTTCAATCAATGTCTCCCGATGTCCCGGATTCCCACTCAAAACTCCCGATTTTTTAAGAACAACTTTCTTTACGAAAAAACTGCGTAAAACGGAACAAAATGCTAAGTTATGCAATGCTATGCTTAACGTGTACATAACTTTGTAAAATGCGTAGCCTAAAACTCAACTATACTTTGACTTAATAACATAAAGTTGAATATTCAATGGCAAAGCTTTGGCAATTATAGTTTACTAATTTTTTAACATTGCAAAGTAGCGAAATAAACCTGTTTTTGCTTTGGTTAACCGGCCAAATTAGCAAATTCAGGGATCTTGCACGCGAAAAATATTTTTAAAAAATTGCAATTGCTATGGTTTTAAAGTTAACGAAGAAATGTTTAAAAAAAACTCAATAAAGACCATGTCTGATTAATTTTAAGGAAAAATTTATCTCCCGATTTTTTCATAATGTCGCCCATACATCTCCCGGTTTTTTATTGGTACACCTCCCGTATTTCGAAAATTGGATCTGGCAACACTGCTGTCATGTCACCGCATTTTTCAATTTTATCGTGTGATTTTCTAAAAAAATTAGTGATTTCCAAACCGAAAAAAATGCAATTAGTAACTAAAGTCCGCTTATTCAGAAGCCCATACACTATCTGTTATATATCAGAAGAGCATTTCTTACTGCCCCACGAACAATATTACAAATCTATCGGAGTAAATACAGGGGATTGCTGTGAAATTGACGATGAACTCACAGGAAGGCCACTGAAGTACACTGCCAATGCTTTATTTCTTCAGCCGTTTGTCAAGGAGTGCTTGAATTCGGAAACTTACAGGTTGAATGTGTTGACACATTTGAGTGAATTGTCTGGTTACCCTGATAATGGGGTGGTGTTTTTGAAACTTATTTTGAAGCCACCGGATCAGGAGGTCATAGATTATGCTTGGTAAGTCGGGTAGTCTTTAGGTACAGTATAAGAAACAGTACATACTAATATCTATTTTGGTAAAGACACTGCATCAATTTGGACGTCGCCCCTTCGGTGGTACGGGAGGTAGACCGTTGTAGGCAGTGTTGTATTCCTCTCTCTTTCGCACTTTAAAGAGTTTCAGTCGGGATTGATCCAGGTTTTAATCCACATGGATCACATACCGCGTACCAATGAATTTTTCTAATACCTTTGTACGTAATACCATTGAGTAAATAAATTATACGCAACAACGGGTCAATGCCCACACTAAGAAAGTTGCCACCTTCTTAGTTGCCAACTCGCGCAAGTACAGTGACGGTGGTGAGTAACGGTACTACAGCAACATTTAATTACGTTTAAATATGTGTTAAACACATTTGTTATTAAAATTTTTAAGAAATTTAATCTATATAATTTATTTCCATGGAACAAAACACAAATAATGGTGATCTAATAACATTTAATTAAAATTTATCTCTCGTTCAGGCCAGATGATACATGTAGCGACATCTGTTTGCGCCAAGACTATACTAAATCTAAAATGTATGGAACTGACCAGACATGGTAATACCAACTGCTTTCAAACAGTGAAGGAAAACATTGTGAAACTTGCATAAACGCTGAAGAAGAAATTCTAATGTGTATGTGAAGTCTACCAATCCGCATGGGGCACGCATGGTTGACTAAAGCCCATGCACCCTCTCTGAGGCTAGGCCTGTGCACTGTAGTGGGACGTAGGCTGTGATCATAGATATAGTATAGGGTAGATAAATATTATGAAGCAAGAAATAACAACACTACATGCCATCTATTCACACTTATGATAACCGCCCATTAGAATAAGTGAAATGTCAATAGTAAACAGATACCGTCTTGAACCATTTTGTCACCAGACCTCCAGCTGGAAGACTCCACTATTTCCTTACATTAAGAAAGACTTTTGCTTGAATTTGCTTAAAAAGTGGTGTCATTTGTGTAACTGATATTGCCGGTCTTTAGTTTATACGCCTATGGCTGTGATGATGATTATGATATGTGCTAGCCTCTTGTGAGTTTGAACCTGTTTGTATGTAGTGTCCAAGGTGTGTTTTTTTTTCATTAAACATTCCATTGAATATAATTTTTAGCTACATTTCTATATTATTTTTATTATTAGCCTTTTGCAGAGACATTAGTTGCAATGTTACACTCTTCAATTAGTTCTTCTCTTCACTCTGAGCAACCAGAGATGCATAGGCCTCCTCCAGCATCTTCCATTGCACTCTGTCTTTTGTGAGTCTCGTCCATAGAGGGCCCGCGACTGCTTTGATATCGTCTACCCATCGTTTCTTTGGACGTCCTCTGTTCCTTTTGTTACCGTCTCTCGGTTGCCATTCTACTATTGCTGTGTTCCACTTTTCCTTTCGTTTCCTTAACACGAGAGGTGCGGCTCCAGTTTCACCATCGCGGGGTTTACTCCCGTGAGCGGGTTTCCCCGTTATTACGCCATTACGTGCAATAATCTTCCAACCTGGAGCATAGGTTCTGCTCTTGCGATTCCACTCTGGACTGCCAATGAAGGCAAGCCAGAGGTAGGGGGGTGTATTACTGTGTGTGTGGGTGTGTGTGTGTGGGTGTGTGTGTGTGTGTGAGCGCATGTCTGTATGGTCCCCCTGGATAGGGGTCCGCGGTTTCGCCACTCACCGTCAGCTCGCCCCAAGCTGCCCCCGCGGGGTATTATTATTATTATTAAATTATAGTTTAGTGACGTTTTTTTGTGTAGAATTGTTGAGAATGCCAAAGACCCTAGGGGGGTGTAGGATTGGCCCTACAATGCTCCTTTCCATGGCTCTTTGGCATGTTGTTAGTTTCTGCAGTCTTTTTAGTCAGCACCCAGGTCTGGCACCCATATATTCTATATTATATTAGGATTAAAATAGAAAAACATCTTGTTTGCATTTTTTCAGGAATGAAAGAATGCTCAGGATAGTCTGGAGTAGAGTAGAAATAGAGAATGCTTTCTCATGGCTATCTACGCTGGGCGGTGCCTACTCAGCTCTGGGTGACTATTTCGACCACTGTGTAAGTGCCACTCTATTTTATTTTTAATTTGATTTGTACAATAGCTGAGCGCTGCGCCACGACCATCAGTTGATGTAACATTCTACAACGTAGGTAACCATACATGTATACCATGTATACATGTAAACCATACATATATCGGTCGTAAACATTCTTGTTTTTATCTTGAATGCACAAAATGTTTTCAAACTTAATAAAATCGGTCAAGTGCGAGTCGGGCTACTCGCGCACCGAGGCCGAGGGTTCCGTACCACAGCACCACAACATATTAACGTAAAAACATTTTTTTTTAACTCCCGTACCTTTAGCACGAGACCGACTCACACTTGGCCGGTTTATATTATTTGTTGTTATACTGTAGAGTTTGCTCTATAATCACACCAAGTTTGACGCTTGTATGTATTACCGTTTTTACCATAGAGCGAGAAGAAAAAACATTGATAAAAACTAGTTTCTTGTTGAGAACCCCCCTTAATTTTTAACATTTTGACATTTTTATTTTAAAATTTTGAAAATTTCAACTATCTAGCTCTTTCGGTTCAAAAGTTACAGCCCTAAATAGGTCGGACAGACGGACGGACGGACGGACAACGTAGGCTTAGTAATAGGGTCCCGTTTTTACCCTTTGGGTACGGAACTCTAAAAACAAACATTTGTTGTTGGTATTTACTTAAAAGTAACTCTCGAGTAAAGACTCTTAGTTTAAAAGGATGTTAATGATATCAGTTTCACCCTGTAGAGGTATTTATTCGTCATCCCTTGCACATTGCAGGCAGACGAAGCAGGCAGGATATCAGTGCGGCAATACAAACTGTCCAAGATGCTCGGCGACGATGCTCTCGCAGCTCGAAGTAAACTCTACTCTGCGCTATCGTACGCGCAGAAAGGCAAGCTCAAGCTAGCGAGGCATATTGTGAGGAACGTCGCGGCGTTCGCCAGGTAAAGTGTTTTATTATTAATTTGTATGCTTAGACCATATAACTAGGGACCAGCGACACGTTAGCATTCCCCCCTGCCACGTTAAAAGATCAGTTAATCATGTGCATTTGCATACAATTTTATATCGAAAGAGAACCCTATAATTGCGGTACAATAACTTTAACAATTCACGTTCGAGTTGTACTTTTATATATTTCGTGGTTTGGGGTTCACACGACACTATTTTTAAATTAGAATCTAAAGTAATGGAATAAAATCCAAAGTTGCGGAATTCATGCTACCTTGTCCTTTGCAAAGTGTCAGAAAAGTTTGTTAATAGAATTGTTACACTCGTAACTCGTCCATAGTTACAATGGTCTACGTAAGAGATGCTTGGTGTTTTAGTACTTCGACCTTGACTTCGACGATCTTTTAGAATAAAGACACTCTTTGAATGAGTGGTTTAGTTCAGGGTCACTTTAGTGGTTTATTTGTTATGTAAGCCAAGGCCTGAATACTTTTGGAGAGCCTTAAAAATACTTGTGACACCTATTTCACGGTTCGAATTATGCCAATAGTGCAAACGCTATGCACACGCTTTACCGGTCGGTCCAAATTAGTAAGTACGAATACACTGCTAAACAATTTGTACAATTTGAAACAGCTGTCAATTTGACATGCATACGCTGCACTACCTAATTTTTGTGTGCGGCGTAAGCGCAAGTTAATGACGTCACTGATGACGTCATATAGCAAACGTATCCGCACATTCGCGCATTATGAACCGATTGTGTGCATGCCATCTCTACCGATAGCGCATATTTGCGCATTTTGGACCGTAGCACTAATTAACACTTTGACCCATTAATCTGCAATGGAAATACGTTTAGTTCCCTTCCAACCTTTTATAGGGAGGCCCTTTAGCCTACAAAGATCTCATATATTATACATAGTCTAAAAAAACAAGGTCTTCTATTCCCAGAGTGACACAAGCCTACGTCACAAAAAAATGGCCGCTAAACATGGTAAAAGGGTAAAATGATAACGTAGGCTTGTGTCAGTCAGGTGATCGGAAGAGAATACCAGGCGCAGTATATTATTGTACCATGATATTATACCATCCAACCTTCTTGGTGTGCCTAAAGTAAAAAGATTTATACTTACCAAGGAGATTGTACATTGTTCTGGTTCTGGCTGAAGTTGCAGGAAAAAATTGTTTCGAAAGCCATAAGATAAAATTAAAAAGTTTTAGATTTTTCTTTTTAACATTTAATGGCGATCATTTAAATTTTTTCGACAAAATTCCACCAGTGCTAAAATTATTTCGACAAAGTTTAATCATTGACCAAGAAGTTTCGCTTATGGTTTCAATAAAATAATTCAAGAAAAAAAGGTTTTTGGTACAGAGCTTTATAATCAAGGAATATAATACTCCCTTATTTTATTTTAATGTTTTGAATTCCAAAATAAATAATGCAATAACCTGAATACTTATTATAGTTATTATACACCTTTCGCTTTCCCAGCTTCCTGCTTATTATTTTGGGTTTCAATCAGAAAAAAAAATGTGCTTTCTCAATAAATTGTTAATGCTCAGTGTTATTGTATGAAATTCCTCTTTATTTTCAGGGAAACAAATGACAGACGGCTATCAAGGATGTGTCAAGGTGTTTGGGCGAAATTGAAATATTTGAGGGAAATAAGGAATAATTCTGTGTCACAATTGAGTAAAGTTGAAGGTGTTGAGAATGGTAAAGTGTTAATAGAAAATTAATGGTTTGGTTTGTTCATTTGGTTAAGGCAGAGCTGCGAGCTGGAAGTTTAGTCCTGTGACGACTGGGGCGATAACTTAATGTAGCGACCTTTGACTACGTACCTATATAAGGACTGGCCTTGCGGTAGCATTTCCCCTCTGCCACGGTATAAGACAAATTAATCATGTGCATTTACACTCAATTTTATACCTTATCACTAAACGAGACAGCCTATAATAGCGAAACAATAATTTTGAACTCAGAGAACGTTTGGGGTTCACACGAGACTACTTTTCATGATTTTTAACATTCAAAATTAGAATCTAAACTTATGGGGAATAAAATCCAAAGTTGCGGATTTCATGTTACCTCGCCCCCTGCAAAAAGTGGCAGAAATGTTTCTTAGTAGAATGACACGCGTAACTCGTCCCTATATACGTAGTCAAAGGTAGCGACAGATCTGATGAATTTACGCGGCCTAATTTCGGCGTTTACTAGAAAAAATTGGCGTGTACTGCACATCTAGAATGATTTTTATACTTGCGCGCGATTCGGTTTTATGTGCGCCCAACTTTTCAAAAAGAGCGCACATGACGTTTTGCTCGTTTTGTCGTGGATGGGATGCTAGCATAGCAGCGTGCGTCGCCGGTATAGAGAAAAGCATTGCACGCGTAATTTGCGTCGCGTAAATTCGGCAAGATGTGTTAGCAAAATACATGTCCTGCCTAGCTTCCCACGAGTAGAATTACGCTCACGACATCCCAGAATTCCCAGTTATGCAATTAAGTGTGGGTACTACATTTTCACTAAAAAATACTCTTGTATGTGCAATTAAAACTCGTCACCAAAGGTTTGATACGCGTGATTATATTTTTGATGATGTAAATAAATTTGTTAATTAAGTCTGTTTTGTTAGTTACCTCCACAAATTATAAAATTATAGTAAAACATTGCCTTCATCGAGGGCTATTCCATTAGTGGCACAAAGTGAGTAGCACTACCACTACCAGAGTTATATTATCGGTTATCAAAGTCTGATTTAAAACAATAATTCAAGGAGTAAAAATATAATTATAATTATTTTTTACAATTTACATCAAAATACTGACATAACAAGTATTCACAAATTACACAAAATAATGTAGGAATTTAAGGGTTGCGACACATTGATTGACGGCGAACGACGGCCCATACTAATCGTGCTTTTTTGTATGAACAACCCGTCAATGGCCGTCAGTCGTCATTCGGAGGCGATCAATGTGTCGTGACCCTGATCTGAGATCCAGCAAAATTTGTCTCGGCGCAGAAAAACAATAAAAGGGTCAGTTCAGATTATAAAAAAGGCAGAAAAATGCTCGAGCACATTCTTGGACGCCATTAGCGCAAAACAACGCTAATAGACTGAAAGCGATCGCGCGCGGCAGTGCTGCAGCGTGCGGTCGCGTTCCGTCTTATCTTATTTGCTCTAGCAAATGACGTTCCTGAGTGATAGAAAAGGATGGAGCGACTGAAAAAGGCGATGCCGTGCTGCCAGATGAGGTTCAACCCTTGGCTGTTACATACGATTTTCAGCAATGCTCGAGCACATTTCCGCCTAATTTATATTGATATGAATTTTATATGGCAGCCATATAACCATATTGGAAAACGGCGACATCGAAAAATAAACAAACACAATCGGGAAACCAAAAGCTAAACTTGATTTGTAGCTGCCATCTTGGATTTCCAGTTATACAGAGATTATTTAAAAGTAAATAAAAAATGAATTAATATTAAAAAATACCTTGTTAACTTAATACAATACAGGGTGTTAGGGTAAACAGTTACATTACTTTAACCAAAGACATATATATTACTAGCGTAAGGACATGGCCTATGAGCTTGACTATTGTCCCCAGTTCGTTGGCTCTAAAATGCAAGGAAAAATTTCAGTTTAGAGCACTACAACGATCAAAGAAAATATATGACACGATATAGTTCGTATACGAGTTGACAGATGGCGCAAATTTTTGTTTCTATGAAGAAGGTTTTTGTAAAATATTCTGATGGGCCTATCCTTACGCTAGTAATATATAAATCTATGACTTTAACCTTTTGAACGCTACGTCACTTTCAAGTTACTGAGCTCTGTACGCCACGGAACAAACTATTTAGTAGATAAATAGATGACTCTGGCGTGTCAGGCATTTTATTGGTTGTCACGACTGGATGACTCTGGCGTTCAAAAGGTTGGTTTATTCCACTTTAGTCACCTGGGTGATATCACCCGGGTGATCATAGGCGACCCACATGTGAGGTTAAGGGGTGATTGTACCCATGGTACTGAACAACTTTCCCTATGAAACCTATAGGAAATTCGTGAAAAAAATGTTGGACTTCCCATACTAAGTGCAATCAGCTGATCGAACTTTTGTATGAAAAGGCGGCATTTTTTTTTGCGAATTTCCTACATATTTCATAGGGAAAGTTTAAAGTAGTGCAACTGTTTACCCTAACACTCTGTAGATGGACATTTTGGTAACTTTAAAATGAACACAATTTGTTACCTACGGTTGACGTCAGTCTGTCTGTGTTGGATATCGTGTTTATGGCTAAACAAGCAGCATCACAGTATGGCAACGATGACATTTGAAGGTCAAGCCCGCGCCGAACGAAACGAAGTTTCTTTGGGCCTCGCACACCTGTCCGCACCGAATCAAACGAATGAGGGTTGCTATACACATAAGCGGGCCGGCATTAATCGGCACAGCCGGGCGGTAAAATCGAATATGTGTAGGTGAATGTTCGGGGAAAAAAGCCGCTCGTCTTTGCCGCACGAATACAGAGCATGGGCAAAAAGCCGGATGGAACAATCGGCAAAACCGGGCGGTAAAATAAAATGTATGTAGATGAATGTTCGAATGATGCGTCTACTCGAATGAACTACCCGATCGGCACAAGCCGAATGAAGTCGAACAAGTGCAGTGATTGCTTTGGGTCGGCTTTGAAGATCGACAAATACTGCCGAACCGACAGTGCCTAGCAACCCTTACCTGCGGTTTATATTTCTGAAGTGTTGTCAGAGCGAACAATCGGTACATTATGACATAATCAGAATTCTTCTGGAACTTGGGTACCTTCCGAATTCTATTCTTTCAGTGATTCGTCCGATTCGGCGAGGTAACGTAGGATTTCATGCAGCGAATTCTAAAATTCGATTCTTCCGGGTCTTTCGCCGCGGACAGGTGTGCGATCACCTTAAAACTGCCGATCAAAATATAGTCCCTCCGTCGTCTGTGGTTAAGGATTAATTTCAATAAAATATAGAAATAAAATTAGCACGTGATCCAGTTAGAGCCGAACCACACGGCGCGGTGTGGCACCGGCGCGGCACGTTGTTAGCGCGGCAGATTTTTATTAACAGACTGTACGTCATACTCCTTTCGTCACCGTGGCGGTGCCACGATGTCACCGCACACCACTGCGGCGCGGCCCCGCCCGTGTGAAGCCTGTGCGGCGAAATCTTTGGGGTGAGGCATTGCTCAGGCGCCGAGCGGTGCCGCAACGCTAAGATTTCGCTGCATAGGCTTCACACGGGCGGCGCCGCTTTGGTGTGTGGCGACATCGTGGCACCGCAGCGGCGACGTTCATAAAAATGTGCCACGCAAACAACTGAGCGGCACCGCTCCGTGTAGTTCAGCTCTAAGGGAACGTTTAAACAGAAGTGACGTGGCGCGGACATTTCGCGGGCGGGGTGCGGCAATATAAACCTTATAGTACGTAGCATAGTCGTTTGGAGAATTACGCCCGCAGGCGACGTCGCCTGGTGGCGGGGGCGCGATTTATCTTTACGTCAAAAAACGACGCTTTGCCACAGGTCCGGCACTTCAAACAACATTTTAGATTTGACATGATGACGTTCGCACATGCGCACTTTGTGAAAATTGTGCATGACATATGTGTAGGGTTGACTTAACACGCATCGTATGAACTACATTATACATTTCGTTACTTTTTATAGTTCATTCTGTTATTAAAAATAGTTTTTAAGCTAAAGAATCACAGAAAATGTGAATTTTGCGTTATTTTCCAACGTTTATTTTTACTGAGAGGATAAAAATAAAATATATTTTATGTAGTCAAATCTTCCCTTGCTCGGCTTCCCTCAAGTTACCACAGAGAGTGTGAGGGGAGGTGGGGTATCTGAAGTCAGAGGGGGGCGGGGAGTGGCCGTTCTGTATGTAGAACTATATACTATTACCTATTCTGTGGTTCGGCTCTAACATCTGACAAAGTATAATTTTGACCGCGTTCAATGCTTTATTTAACGTAGAATCGGCAAATAATAAAAATAAAATGAATTAAATTATCCAATCCACACACTATTCAGTTTAAAATGTATTACTTAATCCCTAAAAACAACCATAATTAATTAATTTTAACAAATACAAAGGACATCCGGCACATAATACAAAAAAAATGTATAACCGTACTTCTATTTTTATTATGGACTATTGAACACTAGAAACTAATTGCAGGCATTAGTTTATTTTATAATGCTTTATTCGTTTTTATCATTTTTATATAAAAAAAACGTGCTGACATTCTATTCTATTTGTTTCCTTGGTGGATTTTGCCAATATCTAGTTTAAAAAGAGCAATTAGTGCTTGACGTTGTACGGTAATGGATATGGCGACATCAAAGCCCTGTTTTTATACAAAAACACACTCGAAACCGCCATAAAATGGCGGAGCCGCGTGGCTACCTAAATCGCGAGCCGAACGACAGACGTCCACTCGAGAGCCCTCTAGCCACGCGACTCTAGTGCTGACATCACCTCCTATCAAACAACATTGACAATTTGACAGCTATTTTGGGGTTGCTGCTTTTCTATAGTTTATTAATAATAAATGAATAAATAACTCGTTGAATAAAAATAAATGATACAATCTGAGTCATTTTTATAAAACCCCATAATTTATTACACTTTTGACTTCAGTCAAAACTTCTATACAATTCCTGGTATTTTTTCAAGGGAGAGCGTCGGTTGTCCTTTAAAATTATGAGTTAGCTAGGGCTGGCACAAGGCCCTGAAATAAATAAATGTTATTCCTTAGAGCATAGAGGGCAGGCGAGGGTGCCCATGGGGTCCCAAGCTGGCAACACTTTGGCCTTCTGTTTGAACACCTCTAGCACCTTGTCAGGTACATATTTCTTGTCTACCACAACCTGTAAACAAATAAAGTAGAGGAAGTAGTAGATTAAGCAGTCTTTGTGTTGTAATGTTTATATTGGCAGTAAAATATTTTTCTATTCTATTCTATTATTATTATTTATTGCAACACTATTGTGCACAGAGATATATTTATGAATATAACAAGACAAACAAAAAGGGTGAGCTTATTCCTGAAGACATTTTTTCAGGCCCAGAGACCTAAAAATTATTCCTAATTGGAAGAAAGAAACATTTAATGGTGGTGAAAAGTCCCGAAAGATGTCCATGACTAGTCCGAAATCCGACCGTAAAATTATGCACCTATTTCATAGGCGAACGAAATGTGATTCTAGTGTATGTTTACACAGTGGTTAATTCGACGCCGCCAAGTTGCCTAGAAAAATCCTGCCGCAAGTACCTTTTCAATTATGATTTTTGGCATAACTTTTTCCACCTGTCTGACAGGGAAGTAAATGAGGTGCCATCGTAAGTAGACTGATCTAAAGTACGGGAAAAACTAGGGTTGCCACACTTGCCACCTCTCAATCTGCCGCAACTATAGGGTTGCCAGTTTCAAAGATATAATTTTTTAACCTGGCAGCCCTATAGTTGCGGCAAACTGAGAGGTGGCAACCCTAGTTTTTCCAGTACTTTAGATCAGTCTCCTTCAGATGACACCTCATTTACTTCCCAAATAATATCTTCATTATAGTAAGAAAAAGAAAGATAATGTAAGGTGTTACCTCAAAAACAAACTCCCTGAACCAAGGCTCCGTTAGCAGCAGATAACCCTTGTCGTACTCCTTGTCGCTGTATGAATTCTCCACGCGGAACTTCTTAGGGTTGCCTTGCTCCTGTAACGATAAAATAATTATAGATTGTTATTCCCTTATTTGTTATAGGACTAGTTCATCAATTCAAGGTCGCTCAGCGAGCTATGGAGAGAGCTATGCTCGGTGTTTCTCTGAGAGATCACATTAGAAATGAAGTGATACGTCAGAGAACTAAAGTGGTGACATAGCTCAGAAAATTAGCAGGCTGAAGTGGCAATGGGCTGGTCATATCTGCCGAAGAACTGACAACCGGTGGGGTGTCAGAGTTCTAGAGTGGAGACCACGAACTGGTAGGCGTAGTGTCGGACGCCCTGCTGCCCGCTGGAGAGACGACCTAAAAAAGGTAGCGGAGAGCGACTGGATGAGGAAGGCTGAGGACAGAGTTTTGTGGCGCGCCTTGGGAGAGGCCTATGTTCAGCAGTGGACGATGATAGGCTGATGAGATTGTTATTCTAAATTATTTGACCGGCCAAGGTTACAATGTCTGATGCCTTCTTTAGAAAAATGTTAAATGCAATAAAACACAGATTTTTAAAAAAAATCTATAGCAAAATACTTTACTTTATAGAATTCAATTAAAATGCGTGATTAAAATAAAACCGGTCAAGTGCGAGTCGGGCTACTCGCGCACCGAGGGTTCCGTACCACACCACCACAGAACACAACATTATTAACTTAGAAAAAAAACTTTTTTTTGTCCGGGACCTTTAGCGCGAGACCGACTCACACTTGGCCGGTTTTTAGTATTTGTTGTTATTCTGTAGAGTTTGCTCTATAATCACACTAAGTTTGACGCTTGTGTGTATTACCGTTTTTACTATAGAGCGTGAAGAAAAAACGTAGATAAAAACTAGTTTCTTGTTGAAAACCCCCCTTAATTTTTAACTTTCTGCCATTTTTATTATTTGTTAACAAATCCGCCACAATAACGCATAATCTGAGAAAATTTCAACTATCTAGCTATTACGGTTCAAAAGTTACAGCCCTAAATAGGTAGGATAGACGGACGAACGGACAGACGGACAGACGGACGGACGGACGGACGGACGGACGGACGGACGGACGGACGGACAACGTAGGCTTAGTAATAGGGTCCCGTTTTCACCCTTTGGGTACGGAACCCTAAAAAACGTTGTCCACTAGTGGATTTCACATAGGTCTCTTCTCACGATGTTTTCCTTTACCGTTTGAGATAGATGGTTTACGTTTTGATGGTCTGAATTCACTGTTTCAATATTTGCCTGGCTGTCTCTTACACCTATAGTATACACACAGTACTATGATTACTACCGCACCTATAAGGTCCTTCTCAATATGCTGACACTTTTTTAAGAGGATGATCAGACCATCAAACTGAACAACTTTATGGGACCAACATCGAAATCGCGAAAAAATCAACTATTCCATACAAAACTACATATCTACTAGAGCCAAATATGGGACAGCTGATTTTTTTCCCGATTTCGATGTTGGTCCCATAGAGAAAGTTGTTCAGTTTGATGGTCTGATCATCCAAGTGTCAGCATATTAAGGACCCTGTATATTACGCCTCAAAGCAATGCAGAGGCCTACCCTCAGGAAGACTGAGAATTTTTATCGTATGCAGGTACAAACTCATTGGTACATGGAATGTCGTCTTTTTCTAGTATAAGAGATAAGTGTACTTTTTGCAACCATCAGCAGCAAGGCTGATTCAGTGTTTATGGGGTGTAGAGCATCTCTGTGATGGGGATGGACCAGGTCTGCCTGCATAACTCCAGTCGGTTTAGGAGTTACTGATGATTAAAGGTCTGTAAAAAATTAACGATCAGCTGCACGGCTGATCGTATGATATTGTTGTAGTATGCACTGTAGCTATGTGAACAGTACAAAAACTGTCAAGTTCTGTCAGTCGGGTTAGGAGATACAGCCAGTAAAAGTTCGGACCTTTGAACGGCTGTATCTCCTAAACCGACTGATGAACCATGTCAGTTTTTGTACTGTTCACATAGCTACAGTGCATACTATAACAATAACATACGTTCAGCCTTGCAGCTGATCGTGAATTTTTTACAGACCTTTAATCATCAGTAACTCCTAAACCGACTGGAGTTATGCAGGCAGACCTGGTCCATCCCCATCACAGAGAAGCTCTACACCCCATAAACACTGAATCAGCCTTGCTGCTGATGGTTGCAAAAAGTACACTTATCGCTCTGAATATTCCAAGAGATTGTCTGATGGTTCCTAAGCTGATCTTGGTTGTCCACCTAGATCTTCCTCTACCACTATTTCCTACCACGGTAGACTCAATAGATGATATGATATAAAGTGATACTAACATCGGTGCCGACGGCGGTGAACACCATGGCGTGTGTCATACAAGAGTCTCCGTACAGCAACCTGTCTGCCTTCGGGAGCCCCACCTGCACCTCCGTGTTGAACACCAACTTGTAGTCTTGTCTGCAATATTACAACAATTGTTTAAACTATTGGTGACCGTAGTCAGATATAGAGGAAAAAAAAAGTTTTACAATAATAAACAGAGGAAAGTAGTGGTCATCTCAGCTGATAGACGTCCACTGCTGGACATAGGCCTCCGCCAAGAATCGCTATAAAGACCGGTCCTGCGCTGCCCTCATCTAACGGGCTCCCGCCGCCTTCACCAGGTCGTCGTTCCACCTTGTGCGCACTATCTATCCACGCTGCGCTTTCCGCTACGCGGTCGCCACTCGTGAACTGGCCCCATCGGTCCTGCGAGCAATGTGCTACGCTTATTGCCACTTAAGTTTAGCATGTCTTCGGGTAAAGTCGCCTTGGTTCTTCTGCGAATCTCTTAATTTCTGATTTGAACTCGCAGGGAAACTCCGAACATAACACTCTCCATTGCCTTTTGGGTGACTTTTAGCCATAGAGAAAATAACGCGCTCTCCTGGGGTAGAGATGTTGTATCAAACTGTGCACAGATACTCAACTGGGCCTGACGTCATATCATACACATCTAGCGAGAAGTAGCGTATTTAAATGTTAACCCTCCCCTCACCCGTTTTTCACCCCCTTTGTTGGCGACAACATTTTCTATAGAAACAAGCCGATATGCCATCTCTTCTTACTCTATGCTTTTAGCCTTTTTATGATGCCTTTAGCACACGTCCACGTCTCAGTTCCGTATGTCATCACTGGCAGTACACACTGGTCAATGACTTTGATCTTTTTGATCTGGTATTTGGAATGAGAAGATATTGCGTAGGCTTCCAAACGCTGCACAGCCGAGTTGGTACATAAATAAGCGATACTCACGCATCTAAATCCTCCAGCCCGTTCTTACGCTCGAACCTCTTGGAGACTTCGCAGCCGAACCACACCGCCTCGCCACCCTTTATACTTCCCTTCACTACACTGCAACGAAAACAATTCATTAGGTTTTATATACATTTTTTTATTTATCTCAATCTTGGTAATGCTATAAAATATTTTTTTTTCCTACCAAATAAAAAAATAGATTTTAATTGAGAACCTTTTTTTTAAGTCTGTAAAAATATAGTGCAATTTAGCGGAAGTTGTGAATTTTTTCCGTCGAAATTTTGGCCGTGTGGTGCCGGCCAAGAATATTGTACCACCAAAGCCCACTCCGTGGGTGTCGTAAAAGGCGACTGAAGGGATTATCCGGAGGATGGGCAGCAGCGTTCTCCGAGTACATTAACACCCAACTGCGATCGCCCACCCGCCTGCCAAGCGTGGCGATTATGGCAAAACCTCCCTTTTGGAGGCCTATGTCCAGCAGTGGACGTGTAAAAACGGCTGAAATGATGATGATGAGTGAATTTTTTAATGTGCGTGCACGCACATACTGTGATATCAAAGACATTTTATACACAATGACTTCACATCAGTGCGCTGTTAACGGGATCGCAAAGTACGTTTGTTTTACATTCCTGCTTTGCTACTGAAAACATGTTCGTGATATCAATGTTGGCTCCATAGTAAAAATTGTTCAGTTTGATGGTCTGAACCGACCCCTTTAGTATTTACTAGGGTGCTTTGTTATACCCTGTAGATGCTGCCGATGAACCGCTGAAGAAATGACCACCACCGTCAAAGTCAAAGTCAAAAATAATTTATTCAATATTGGCGCTTGAAGCACACTTTTTAAACGTCAAATCTTTTTTTGAAGCTACCACCGCGTCGGAACGTCTTGTCGCTGTAGTGAAGATGCGGCCAGAAACTCTACAACATAACACGACTTAATAACTAAACAATATAAATTCTTATGCTAAGGTTATGTATACAATAATACATAGTCAATTTAATAAAATAATTGATGTGTGTTTTAAATAAATAAAATTAAATGTAAATGTGTGTTTTAAATTGATAGAGGATGAATACTAACTCCATGAGTGTCTCTATGGGCTGGTTGTTGTACGCCGTCTGCCTCCCTCCGACCACGTTGCCGAGACAGTGTAGGGTGTACAGTTGACCGAACGGGTTCGATTCTCGGGGATCACTCACTAGGCACACCTGCAATGTTACGTATGTATGTTAGTTACGAAAAGGGAAATTCATTACAATTGTAATAGCCTAGTCCATGCCAATTTTGGTGTGGCTTTAGTGTAATCTTTCAAACTAAAAAAAAACGATTTATTAAATACTAGAGTTAACCCGCGACTTCGTCCGCATAAATGATATACCAGATTTTAAGTCAGATGATAAGCTATCAAACAAAAAAAGTTTCATCAAAATCGGTTCAGTAGTTTTTGCGTGATACTCGAACAAACAAACACCCAAACAAACAAATAAACAAACAAACAGACAGACAAAAAATCCAAAAATTTGTGATTTGGAATCAGCGACAGGTAAAAACCATGTCGTAATTTTTTTTTGTAGATATCTTCAATGTACAGACACATTTCTGTTACAGTTTTATAATAGTTTAGATAGGCATGTCAAGCCCAATTATTGTATCCCATTGCTGGGAAAAGGCCTCCCCTCTTCTCCAATACTGTCTATGCAATGCAATCTGTGTACATGTACCTGTTAGAATGTCATTATTTAAAACCACCATACCTTGTCGTCGACATCGAAGAGCGGTCGGACGTGTTCGTTGTAAAACTGTTGCGGTGTGAGACTGCCGAACGTGTTGTACGCCTTCTCCTTGTTGTAGTATTCATACACGAACTTGTCTGGTGGAGTACCTGTTACAATTGAACATGTTAGGTTGTTGTTTATATAGGATAGTCTTCATAAAAGCCTATGCCTAAAACATGCGTTTTTTTTATTTTTTTAGCGCGGCCATCAATCAACTTGAATATTATAGTTCAGAATAAAGTTAAAAACAACACTTGTTATTACAAATATTTCGGAACTCAGTCCGAACTGAGATAAAAAGGTTTGAAGTGCACGTAATGGTAATATTTTCAACTTCAAGCCTTTATATCTCCGTCCGGACTGAGTTTAGGGATATACATGTTAATAAGTTTTGTATGTTACTTTATTCTGAAATAAAATATTCAAGTTTGGTTGCTGGCCGCGCCTAAAACAACGGCGAAAAATAAGGCGCCAACCTTACATACAAAACCCGCATTGTCTTTTATTCAAGTTTACCTCCCTGTGGATTTGCACATGTTAATTGTTTTCCCCTATAGGATATTGGGATATTTGTTTTATCCTACTCCTATAGGGCATATAGCATGCCACGTATGACAAAGCGACAAAACCGTCTTGCGCGCTCGCTTATTGCTTACGCAAAGTATTTGTTACTTTTGACAGAGGTACGTCTCGATTTTTGTAGTTTTCTCGGGGGTGGCATGCTACCGTGTACCTTCTTTGATTAAAATTATAGCGGACACAGATTATGGTTACCCCGGGCTTGCTAGAGTTCATTGCCTAGTGTTGTGAGCACAGACTTAAGTCTGTGGTTGTGAGTTCTTGATCTTGGTTTACTATAACTATAGGGTGAAATTTATATCATTGGCATCCTTTTAAACTAAGAATCTATCCTTCAAACTGACCAATGGGAGCAAACCATGAGCAAACCGATCGGAGCAAAAAAAAAAATCTGCTGTTGCAAACATTTAGGCATTGCATTTTATTTGAATCACTTTTTAATTGCTCCGATCGGTTTGCTCCCATACTAAAAGTTGTTCAGCCTGATGGGTAGACTCTTTGTTTAAAAGGATGCTAATGATATCAATTTCACCCTGCAGTTTTTACTTCGATATGAGACTGGAGTAACATAAATGAACTTATGAACTTACCTAAGCAAGTGGCGACGATGTTGTAGATGACAGCGACCTGCTTGTCAATTGTTTCCTGTATTTCAACGCTCGAGGCGTCGGCGGCTACTTTATCCCTTAGTACTTTAGCGAATTCACGGAGCTGCAATCATAATAATAAGAACATTAATTGACATCCAAATATAAATTAATATTGTCTTGGACAATGCCACACAAATTTTCTAGTCACATTTAAAGTACCAGAATCTAGCCTGGACTTGTATTATGATGACTAGACAACTTAAACTAATTATATCCGGACCGGCCTTGCGGTAGCATTTCCCCTCTGCCACGGTATTAGATCAATTAATCTTGCGCATTTAAATTCAATTTTATAACTTATCACTAAACTAGACAGCCTATTATTGCAAAACAATAATTTTGAACTTAGAACGTTTGGGGTTTACACGAGACTACTTTTCATGATTTTGAACATACAAAATTAGAATCTAAAGTCATAGGGAATAAAATCCAAAGTTGCGGATAACATGTTACCTCGCCCCCCGCAAAAAGTGGCAGAAAGTTTGTTAGTAGAATGACACGTGGTTACGCGTCCCGATATAATTAGTCTAAGCTAGACAACGATATAGAATACATAATTATAGATACAAACATCCAAGACTCGGGTACGTAAGTTATTATAACCTCTTTGTCAATCCAGACTTAACGAATAAGACTTTAAACTAGCAACACTAGTAATCTGGTAACACTGCTTCCTCTCTCTACTTCCGTCCGGTTTATGGCCGTCAACGGTGATAATTTCCAATTCTGTATATTCATCATACAAATATTTGTCCCTTACGGGATTCGAACCCGCGACCCTCGGCACAGCAGTCAGGTTCACTACCGACTGTGCTACCGGGATGTCTAATAATAAAATATTAATTTGATCCCCACTCCAACCTTGCTCGCTACATCCCCTAGAGTTCCTTTACTCGCATGCGACATGGAAAAAAGTTCACGCGGAAGTAGAGAAATCATACTAAGGCTGATTTTTCATCGATCAATCATGTGCCGATGCCATCTTGTTTTTGCTTAGCAGTGAGTCAAGCAATTGAGGCAAGCAAGGAGACAAACCGTGCTATGGAGTTCCGGGGCGGGTGTGTGCCATAGGCACAAATTACTAGTTATTTCGTAGCATCACTTAGAAAACGATAAATTCTTACGCTTTAATTACCTACTGCCAGAAGGTACGCGCAAAAATGTACCTAGTTAAGCTTGGCACAGCGTTGTTATTGCTTCGTACAGTGCGCGACGTTGCCGTCTGGAGCGAATGGCAGAAATCAAGCAAGCGCATGGCTTATTTTTATCTTGTTGTGGGGGCTGGCAAGCCAGCAACACTTCGACCCAGTGGGATCTTTTGTGTTAGCCCCACTCACCTATCCAGGGGGGGGGGGGGGGATAGGTGGAATTTATCCCCCCACTTTCTGTTTTCATTGTTTTTCTATGAAATATCCTCCTCCGCCGAAAATTAATGTCTCTTATATATCTTTTCGTTTGCGTACACCCGAGCGAGATAAATATATCTAAGAAAATCTCCGGGAAGCAATACTTGGGCACCAACCCGTAGGTACTTCAGATTTTGGTCACAGAACATGAATGCTTTGGATTCTTACCTTCGTTTTGATGAGCGCGTTCATGTGCATACTCTTCCGTAAGCTGAAGGACTCGGGGAAGCACTTCTTGAGCACCACCCCGTACTTCAGATTTTGGTCGCACAACATGAATGCTTTGGATTCTTACCTTCGTTTTGATAAGCGCGTTCATGTGCATACTCTTCCGTAAGCTGAAGGACTCGGGGAAGCACTTCTTGAGCACCACCCCGTACTTCAGATTTTGGTCGCACAACATGAATGCTTTGGATTCTTACCTTCGTTTTGATAAGCGCGTTCATGTGCATACTCTTCCGTGAGCTGAAGGACTCGGGGAAGCACTTCTTGAGCGCCACCCCGAACTTCAGATTTTGGTCACAGAACATGAATGCTTTGGATTCTTACCTTAGTTTTGATAAGCGCGTTCATGTGCATACTCTTCCGTGAGCTGAAGGACTCGGGGAAGCACTTCTTGAGCACCACCCCGTACTTCAGATTTTGGTCGCATAACATGGATGCTTTGGATTCTTACCTTCGTTTTGATAAGCGCGTTCATGTGCATACTCTTCCGCGAGCTGAAGGACTCGGGGAAGCGCTTCTTGAGCACCACCCCGTACTTCAGATTTTGGTCACAGAACATGGATGCATTGGATTCTTTCCTTCGTTTTGATAAGCGCGTTCATGTGCATACTCTTCCGCGAGCTGAAGGACTCGGGGAAGCGCTTCTTGAGCACCACCCCGTACTTCAGATTTTGGTCACAGAACATGGATGCTTTGGATTCTTACCTTCGTTTTGATAAGCGCGTTCATGTGCATACTCTTCCGTGAGCTGAAGGACTCGGGGAAGCACTTCTTGGGCACTACTCCGTACTTGTTCACTAGATTCACTATCATGTCCCATTGACCTCCGTCGTTTATTGGGTCCTATAGAACAATTTAACAATTCTTTAATCAATAATATTACACGATCTGTCTCTTTGTCTTTTAGAGCGGCGGTGGCGCGATTCGAACCCAGGACCCTGTTTTGACAGTCCGGCGTGGCAACCATTACACCAACCGGGTCGTCAAAACCCTTTCACATTCATTTCTTTGTTGCCAATAATAAGTGCGTACATAATCAGATGACAATGAATTATTAACAAAGCTAAATGCGTTCAACAAGTTTCTACATTTATCAGTTTGCAAAACAAATAATCATGCATTAGATTGCTGAACTGTATGAAAACAAAGGGGCGGTGCAATGCCAAACAATGGTAGGTACAGTTAAGTAATATCAATATGTTTCTAGATAAGAAATAATGATGTACCTGTCCTCACGAAACAGTAATTCATTGCAAAAGATAAGAATATTACTAAGATGTGAAAATAGAATGTAGCTCAAAGCAAATTATGTTTAAAGAAACTATATTTTATTAATATTTAGAGAACGGGTGCTTCAACACTTTCGCTGCTTAGCTCAAAACAATGATACGCGCAGTGCTAACACTATGGAATGCAATACAATCGTGACTCAGCGGGAGAGTCGTGCGCACTACGGTCCATTTGTTGTTGACCGTTGAATTTCTTCTTGAAATCCCCACACACTTTCGCTGCTAACGACCTACGTCGTAGGTCGGCGACAAATGAGCTGCAGTGCTGAAGAACCCACGTAAAGAGTCGGTTCAATTTCATTTCGCCTGTGCTCGTGACCTACCGCGCGAGTAACCGAAAACCTTACGCCTGCTCGGTGACCCACGACCACGACGCGAGCCACATTTATCGTTTCAACATTACGAGTACGACTGTGCGCACGACCTACGAGGGGTGCTAGGTCTATTGCATTTCGTCTGTGCTCATGACCTATAGCATGAGTCACCTTAACCTTACGCCTATCCCCCGCCGCATAGCCGTTTGACCGTTACAACTGTGCGCCCGACCTACGAGGGGGGTCAATTTTAGCACAGCGCAGCGCGAGTATCATGCTTTTAAGCTTAGCAGCAAAAGTGTTAAAGACCACACATTTAATAGAGTGGGGAGTATACAACGTGTTAATGAATTAGCGCAAAACCTCATACACCCCAACTGATTTATAACAAAATAATTAGATCGAAACAATAATTTCATTATTAAAATTTAAAGTTATTAGCATTTTAAGTTTTGAGGCAAAAATTATTTGTTATCATTTCAGCAATGAAAGAAAGCGCTAACGTACTCATGGATACATTTTTATAATCTTGTTTTGGTAGTAAGTAGGGTGAGTGTGCCCGTGCGGTGGGTTGACATCGGGTTCAGAAAATTTTAAATTTTGCAATAAAATTATTAAATATTTTGAAAAAAATTTCCTATGTTGAAACCATGATAATTAAATTCTGTTCTCGATTCTAAACAAACTAATTTCTAGTTTTGCGGTAATTCATTAACACGTTGTATACTCACGACTATATTCCCCGAGGGGGTAGTCAGAGATATTCTGAAACTTCAGAACATCCACGTTTCACTAGTACTAGTAGTACCGAAACTCTGATAGAGTGGGGAGTTCGCAAATAATTATCCACACTAACTTGAAAGTGGAACGAAAATAATGTAATACTTAACAACAGAAATAGAATATTAGCGGAAAAATTTAACGCGTGATTATTGACTGTGCAGAAAATAAAATGTTTGTTGACATAACGCCCACTTTGTCTCTACTAACCGTCCATACAGTTCGTAAAGCCACATTTATTAGATTTGTTGTTTTTTGGGTTCTGTCCAATTTTGATAGGTATCATAGTTTAAAATATCACCACTATTTTAGAATTTGGGGTGACTTTCAATTTTTTAAAGTATTAAAGTCGCGGTAGAATTTTAAGAAGCCCTGTATTAGACATTTAGCTATAATGAACTACGTATCAGAGGTGATATTGATATACCAAACAATCTTCATACGCCAAATGACCACATGTGGAGGGGCGCGATCGGATGAAAGAGGTAGCGACAGCGATTTTTTTAAAAGAGGTGCGGTGATATCGCCTCATTGAATGGTACTGCATTCAATGAGGCGATATCACCGCACCTCTCTTAAAAAAATCGCTGTCGCTACCTCTTTGATCCGATCGCGCCCCTCCACATGTGGTCATTTGGCGTATGAAGATTGTGACTCGTTGTGACGTGCAGTGTCATATCTAGTTCGTAGTATATTATAGCTCAATGGTATTAGAACTTTTGCGGCCTATCAATGGAAATTCACCATAGATACGATGCAAGATGGACACATTCCCGCATTAAAACAATGACATTAGTAAACAAGAATGGACAGGCCTTACGCGAACATTTCAAACCAGAAAAATGAGGCAAAACAATTGACAGTTTTACTTCGAATTTGTACTGAGATGACAGACCAAATACCCTAATTTGTATTGAAGTGCCCTAGTTTTGCGTGCTTCAACTTAAAGCGCTTTGGGCCTATCCATTCATTTTACTTTGATCTAAGCATTAAAACACCTCTACTGAAAATTTATAAGGCCGGACACTCGTTTAAATTACTGTTAACCGACTTCAATTTATTAGCATAGAGTAAATCTGGGGGCACGGCAGTGCCCCCGCCAAGTCGAGCAAAAAAGCGGAACGGCCGTACCATCCTTTTCTCGAAGCAGTTCAGGCCATTTTCGACCCCCTATAACTTCGTAGTGGATAAAACTAGAAGCCTGAATTTTCAGTAACCAAGCAGGCATTGTATAAACACGGTATATTTAAAATTTCATCTAATTTGAATCAGTCGTTTAAGAATTATAACTAGTCAAAGTTTCTTAATTTTGTCACTCACTCACTGACCGATCATCAAAACTCTCTAGCCTAGGAACAAGTATAACTTCTAGCAGATAGACGCTTCAAATTTAGAATACAATTATTAGTGCTAAGTGTAGAAAGAGAAAGTACTAAAAGGAAGCACGTGTCTTGTCAACATTCACTCAATAAGAGATGCACATAGCAAATTCGCTCTAGTTAAAAAAGGAGATCGCTACGTAGAAAGATAAGTTACTAGAAGGAACTAGGAGAAGGAGGCACGTGTCTTGTCAATATTCACTCATTAAGAGATGCATATAGTAAATTCACTCTAGTTAAAAAAGGAGATCGCTAAGCGTAAGCGAAACAATTTTCGTCTATGGTGTTAAGTCTATCAAGGAAAAACTACTGCATAAATAACTTTGTAATCCCATATAAATATATAAGATTACAAAGTTACATTTGCAGTAAATGAATTGCGCCAAGAAGTTTATAATACCTACAGCCCCGCTCTCATACCATACCATAAATTAATATGTATACATATTGGTTGTAGATAGGTAAGTCACCTTGAATTTTAAGACGTCCTATTATAGCGTTGCCGCTTATTAGCACCGGGGGGCGCCACAACCACATTACCCTATGAACCCTAGTTCAACACATAGTACTTCGAAACGTAACCGATAGATGGCGGAAGCTGTCTATGGAAAATCAGCGTTCCACTTACTTTGTACTAAGATAACGTACAGTACGACCCAAGAAGCTTACATACCTTATGTTTGTAAGCTTCTTGGTACGACCGTAGTCTAGAAATTTAATAAATTGGAACTAAACTAAACTTTTTCATTATTATGACAACATTATGGAAAACGTCAAACCAAAGAGTACTTTATCGTCAAACTGTCAATCAACAAATTTCAACAAAACATCAAACGCAGTTTTATGCATTTCGAATTAAAATTTACCATAAAATATTTGAATATGTCCTTAATATTATTTCAAATGGATAAAGCAACAAAAAGTGGTGCAAGTCTACCGATTTACACTGTCATTTTCTGTTATGTTTGGAGGTATATCATGCGGGAAAAATTGGAACTGATTGGATGTTTTTTACAAGCGATTTACTGATAATATGGTAGATATCTATTTTCTCTAATGTTGCTTTGGAAATTTTTCCGCCCGGAATGTTTCGGTTAAAAAACTGCTATGCCAATAAATGGAAATCTTATAAAGAAGAAATGTAAACCTACAAAAATAAGACAACCGTATAGGTAGGTACTAATACAGTTCAGAAACAAATAATTTGAAAGTACAATATAGAGTTTATTTATTACTTTCATATGCGTTTTCATTATTTTATTCTAGAACTAGAATACAGAAGGCGTAGCATGTTGTACGTGATACGGCTATATCACGCCTTTTATCTTGTTCGTTCGCGCGGGAATAGGGAGCGAACGTATGATAGCGCTATATCACGCTGCCATGCTAGCCATGCTGTTGCCGAAAATTTTAATTTCTATAGGGTGTAAAATTTAGCTTCCGTCAAACAAAAAAAACGCTAAATATAGATAAAGTTTTGCATAAACTTTTGGAGAAAATACAGTAAGTATCAACATAGTTTAAGTCGTAGTGTAGTGTTGCCATATAAAGCGACAGTGGCGCCCTCATTTAATTTCTACTCTTTCTGGTCAAGCTGTAGCATAGCATAACATAGCATAGTTCAAACGCTCTTGCTGTTCGGATTAACCTGGAAATCTTACCTATAGCGATTTTCGTTCATAATTTCGATTCCTATAATATTAGTTTGACGGCATGAAAGGCTTATTCATTGGTTTACTATTGGTTGGTAAGCAAATACCAAAGTACAAGCCACTTTTTGATGAAGTGCTCCAAGTTCTGAGATCAGATTTGAAAGAAGTAGTGTTGTTCATCATAGATGAAGTGTCGATGAAGCTAAAGAAATAGTACCGGAAAAGAAAAAGAGGAAGACTACCTACAAAAAGAAATGAGATACCATCAAAAACATAACTTGTAAAAAACCCAAGTCTCGCAACTCAGTTCTTCTACCGTAAAAAGTTGTGAGATACATGTAATACCAAGTCGATTAATATATTCAGTCCCTACTTAAGAGTCCTTCTGTCTTAAGTTATTACGTAATTAGCTAACCAAACAACATCTTATAGTGACCATATCAATATTAAAAATCTTTTATGTTTTAAATAAATAGATTGACTTGGCAATCGCAAATATAATATGTATAACTTGTGAGATACATTGTGTTTTCATGCGATGGCCAAGTCAATCTATTTATTTAAAACATAAAAGATTTTTAATATTGATATGGTCACTATAAGATGTTGTTTGGTTAGCTAATTACGTAATAACTTAAGACAGAAGGACTCTTAAGTAGGGACTGAATATATTAATCGACTTGGTATTACATGTATCTCACAACTTTTTACGCTAGAAGAACTGAGTTGCGAGACTTGGGTTTTTTACAAGTTATGTTTTTGATGGTATAAATTATACACAACAGAGGGTCAATGCCCATACTAAAAAAGTTGCCACCTTCTTATATGAAAACTCGCGCTAGTACAGCGACGTTAAAATCAAACACGTTAAACACATTTGTTATTAAAATTTTTAAGAAAATTTATCTATATAATTTATTTCCGTGGAACAAAACTCAAATAATAGTGATCTAATAACGTTTTCTCAAACATGCTTGGAAATGTGAGCGTTATTTTGACAACCTTCTTCGAGATAAATCGAAATTGCCGTACTGGCCAAATACATGCGCGCAGCGGCCGGCAATGTTGTATGAAAATCCATATCTGTCGTGTTTAGCGACCAAATAAATTACATACTAAACTCATATATGTCGTGTAATTTAAAAATGGAACGATCTTATTCTCCGAAACATGGCGACCAAGGAGGTAACTTATCAAAGGTTTTATTTAAATTTCGAACTGACTTGCAAATAGAAAGCTGTTTATTGAAAAAAAAAAGCTAATTGTTGTTCGATGTTCGTCATTGATTTTGAAAAGAGTTTTAATTTCCGCGAATTATTTGAGAAAATCTACTGTTTTAATTTCCGCGCATTATTTGAGAAAAGTACTATACAAGCCTTGGCCACAACTAGGCATTGATGGACTTACGTATGTGTGCCTCGGCTTCGCCTCGGCCCACATTTACACGTTCGTCCATCAATGGCTCTGTTGCTGGCCGCTGCAGTAATGTACTATTAATTAAGATTTATCTCTCGTTCAGGCCAGTAGCAACATCTGTTTGCGCCAAGACTAAATCTATAATGTATGCAACTGACCAGACATGTTATTAGTAAGTATTCTTTGAAAGGTATGCTCATAAACGACAACTACGAACCTTGAGTAAGAAGTTGACCAACCGGCCTTCTAGTTCTTCGCCCTGCATGGCAGTCGTAACTATGTTGTTCAGCCAGTAGTGGGATCGCTCTATCTTGTCCCAGAAGAATAGGTAGCTGCAAATTAACATTACATTATAGTCGAAGGCGATTACTTTAATTATTTTTATCAAAGAGCAGGCATACAGGTTCATTCTTAATATGCTGACCTTTTTTTAAGGGAATGCTCAGACCATCAAACTGAACAACTTTCTCTATGGGGACAACGTCGAAATCGCGACAAAAAAACCAGTTGTTCCATCTAAACTATTATAAAACTGTAACAGAAGTGTGTCTGTACATTGAAGATATTTACAAAAAAAAATATTACGATATGGTTTTTAGATGTCCCTGATTCCAAATCACCAATTTTTGGATTTTTTGTCTGTCTGTTTGTTTGCGGGTTTGTTTGTTCGAGCATCACGCAAAAACTACGGAACCGATTTAAATGAAACTTTTTTTGTTTGATAGCTTATGATCTGACTTAAAATATTTTTTTTGCTCCGGTCGGTTTGCTCTCATAGTAAAAGTTGTCCAGTTTGATGGGTAGACTCTTTTTGTTTCAAAGGATGCTAATGATATCAATTTCACCCTGTATATTTGATAATAGATCATGAATTCATGATACAAGTGAGCTAAGTTAGTCATCACACTCCAAGCTGGCGTGCGGCACGAGCCGCAGGCGAGGGCGTAAATGGAGCCGAGAGTGTGAATGCTTGCGCGTTTCGTCCGTTTTTCAACACACTTGCGAGACGTACCTCTGTGAAAACTCGAACTCCTCGATGCTGTATTTCCTCATGAAAGGCAGTCGCATCACGTTGAGGGCAGCGAATAGCCAGCACCGCCCCGAATTCTCCTGGTTCGTCACCGGCTTCCCTTCCGACTCCAACTGTTCAAACCAGTAAACAATCAATTTAGCCATCAGGCTCGCCAAATGACGCCCATTTATCTTCTCGACTTAGTCCTATTTGCTGCTAGAAACAAGTCACTTCAAAGAGTTAACGACCCAGTTGACTATTTGAAATGGCATTGGGCGTGGGCATTGCTCGTAGAATTTTTCTGAACAGGCGACAAGGAAGCGAGAAAGAGACTCCCACCTTTTTTTTCTCCCAGAACTAGGTGGAGACGTCAAAATAAGTGAGGTTCATAGGATGCAAATTACAGCTAGAGTTAGTAAATTGCAGTCAAGATTGGACTTCTTACTGCTTCTTGGAATAGTACATTACGATACGTGTGACCTAAGTAGTCCATTATTGCACGGCGTGAAATTATCGTCCGAGCGCAGCGAGGACGATAAACGCCGTGTAATAATGGACTTACTTAGGTCACGAGTATCGTATACTATTTTATAGCTCGTGTGACCTAAACCCGCCAACTTTTTAATGTAATGAAATTCTCTCTAATGGTGAACTTTTTAACCGACTTCAAAAAAGGAGGTTTTTAATTTTATGAATACGTATACCAAATAAAAGAGGAGTAAGGGGGCCCGGGGGGCGAAGCCCCCGGCGGGGTGGAGGGGCGGAGCCCCCCCGGGGGCACGGGGGGCGGAGCCCCCCGAAGGACACAACCACGACTTCAAAAGCTTCGTTACTATTTCGCAATCACAATCAATAGTTAATACTCACCTCTGATCACCCCCTACGCACTACCCTAGTACCCTAGTACCAACACACTAATAAGGTGTTAGTAGGGGGTGCACCCCCTAATCGCCCCCCACAAGCTAAGGGGTGCACCCCCTAATAGCCCCACGAGCTAGGGGGTACACCCCCTAATCACCCCCACGAACTAGGGGGTACACCCCCTAATCACTCCCACGAGCTAGGGGGTGCACCCCCTAATTACCCTACATCCTAGGGGGTGCACCCCCTAATTACCCTACATCCTAGGGGGTGCACCCCCTAATTACCCCAATCTCCCCTACGCACTTGGGGGCGCACCCCCTAATTTCCCCCTACGCACCCGTTACCCCCTATGCACCCCCTACTACCAACATATTAATAAGTTGTGAGTAGGGGTAAGTAGCCCAGAGTACGTAGGGGTAAGGGGGGGTAGGCACAGTAAAATAATATATCATTAATGTAGGGGGTAAGTTGAAGTCAATTGGGGATTTCGCCATTTCAATGTTGGTCACATTGATTGAAAGCACATTTTAAAAGTACCTTCTTTTGTTTATTATGCATCTGTGCAATAAAGTAGATTCATTTTTGAACGTAATCCGTGTAATAATGGACTACTTAGTAACGAAAAACCGTGACCTAAGTGCTGGTTTAGGTCACGGAGTGCTTTAAAAGTACCTATTGTGTATCTGTGCAATAAAGTAGATTCATTTTCGAACGGTGTAATCCGTGTAATAATGGACTACTTAGGTAACGAAAAACCGTGACCTAAGTGCGGGTTTAGGTCACGGAGTGCTATAAACGTTATTTTATAGACTACCGATCACTTTCAAAAGATTACCTTGATATTGTAGACATGTAAAGAGCTGTCCGCTTTCCGCCTGCTGATGGCGACTTCAAACGGGTCGAAGCGTGTGCAGGCATTCTGAGCCAGCTCATTCTTAAGGTCTGCGTGGTAGTCCTGACGGAGCTTATTCAGCTTTTCTAGGGTCAGAGGGGCTGCAAGGTAAGGAAATTACGTTTAGTTCAATGATGTCATCGTCTATAGAGCGAGGAGGACTAATGACAAAGTCTCTGCACACAAAGGGCAAAATCTCAGGGTACCAGGGTAGTGCGTTGTCGGAGATACAAATTAAGCCGCGCTCAGTACCTTAGTTGAACACAGCCATGAGGCATCATGACTACTGTACTGTTTAACTAAAATAAGTAAATAAACTCTGCCATAAATTATCTTTTGAGCTTAATAAACTTGATCCTGTAACGAAAAGAAGGTGCCCGTATTTCCAAATACTGCACCGCGTTCAGAGTACGAAAACTTTATCCTGAATAAATTTAGCCCGCGGTCACTAATTGTAAACGACCTTAGGAAGATACCCAGCTGATGATGTCGGTTAAACAAAAGTAAAATTACCCAATTAAAACTGCATGTCAGCTTCAAGATAGAGAATGCACATGATTAGAGTTATTAAAGCCAATGGAAACTTTGAGTCGAACACAATAAAATTACTTGAAATAATTGGTTCTCCGAGCATTCCTACGACTTCTGTAGCAAGTCTACTAATAACTAGCCCGTAAAGTCTAGTCTAGAACTTCTGATCGGATTTCTAGAATTATTATGAAAAGGGGTGCAGAGAAATGTCGTATGAAAAACGTCTGATGCACCCTGGGCAGTCAGCCTCCTACGACCATTGCTGACTGGCTTAAATCTTTGTGATCTCATGAATCTCATACTGACACGAAAGAAGAATTCTGAAACCTCGTCAGCCTGTAAACAATGTATTTGCAACTACTCTCCCGAATTAGGCCAAATCTACCACGCGTTTGTGGTCCAAGGAGATTTTTCAAGCCAATGCAATGTTTTAGAATTTGTTACTGTTATCTAATGGCGATATGAAACCAAATAGAAGCCCGGTTGCGGTCGAGATGGACTAAAATGGTCAAGTCTATGAATTTTTCAAAAAGTTATGAGGAATGACAATAAAAATCATTATCAGAAATGTCAAGGAAACATTATGATATCACTAACGTTTCGAGTTGATTACCGGGTAGCTAGTGGGTGGAGTGCATTCGACGAAGTAGCCTTACTAGTGTCGTGAGACTCCAGTGCATAAAACACAAATATCAAAACAGCTTGAGTCATAGTCTTTTATGGAACTGAGGTGCTAATTTAAGCTGATTAACAGCTAAAGAAGACATAATAGGATTTCTTGTTTACGGAGTTTGCTCGAGTTATGGCGTTTTATGCCTAAGAGTCAAGTGTACCTACATGATTGATGAATCAGAGGCCATTGTTGGTGGAAATGTATTGTTTTACAGTATGACACATGGATGACATAAGAGTAGTAAGTGCCCCATGGAAATCATTGTTGTGGTTTTGAAGTCATTTTACGTTGACCTAGGATTGATTGAACAAGCGTCATTATCATTAAGTTCTGGAGGTAATTTCACGAGTTGTTCAAGTAGATTATGCATATGCACCAACACCCTCAGCTACTGATAATCTTTCTAGGATTATTATGCTTTTATTGATTGTGCCAATGGATAGGCCCAAAGCGCTTTAAGTTGAAGCACGCAAAACTAGGGTACTTCAATACAAACTAGGGCACTTGGTCTGTCATCTTGGTACATATTTGAAGTAAAACTGTCAATTGTTTTGCCTCATTTTTCTGGTTTGAAATTTTCGCGTAAGGCCTATCCATTAATTTTACTTTGTTCTAAGATTGTGCCTCGTAAAATTAAAATATAACTGAAATATACAGGGTGTAAGGGACAGCCACGATGAAAAGAACGGACAGCTCGCCACAGACTGAACTCAGACCATGAAACTGAACAACGTTTACTATGGACTATGGAGCCTACCTCAGTAAACGCTTAGTATGGAAACTCCAAAATATTTTTTGCTAATTTCCTACCGGTTTCATCGGTGAAAATATAATTTTGCACCATAGGAAGTTATTGAAGGCAGAAGGGAAATATTTAAATGCAGGTAAGTACTCGGCGGTCTGAAAAAACTCTGACACCAGGGCTCTGCCCACACGATAAGAAGAAGAAGAAGGTAAGTACTACAAGTACTCTATGAAATCAGTAATCAGTTTGTCGACAACTCTACATTATATTGTTAAATAAATAAAGGTGTTAATTGGCACGGGTGGGACATTATCTCTGAAACCAATATAATGCACTTGAATAGGGTATACCTACAAACAATTGCAATAAATCTAAACTATTATAAAACTGTAACAGAAATGTGTCTGTACATTGAAGATATATACAAAAAAAAATTACGACATGGTTTTTACCTGTCCCTGATTCCAAATCACAAATTTTTGGATTTTTTGTCTGTCTGTTTGTTTGTTTGTATGTTTGTTTGTTTGTTCGGGTATCACGCAAAAACTACTGAACCGATTTTGATGAATTTTTTTTGTTTGATAGCTTATCATCTGACTTAAAATCTGGTATATAATTTATGCGGACGAAGTCGCGGGTAAAAGCTCGTTACAGATAAAATCTAGATAATTTATTTTTATTAAGACTGAACTGATAGACCTAGTTATATTAACTTGTAGCATCTAGCATGCTTAGGGAACATGCTTTATTTGTTTACATTGAACACACGTAAATTCACGATCATAATCCTATTTGGATTGGTCAGAAAGTCTGTTATAACTACAAACTAGGTATACACCCCTATTTTTTATTTACCATATAAAAATTTTAAGGGTGTATGCAGACAAGGGGTCGAGAAGGTTTGCAGTTTTGTATGGAACAGCAGATTTTAAAGATTGTGAAAATTGGTCAAGTTTTATGGTCTGATCATCCCCTTAAAAACCGTCAGCTTATTAAGGAAGGACCCTGTATATTTTTTATTCAAAAATAGCTAAGAAATCCCTTCAAAAAGAACTGAAAAGAATTCTGTTCACTAAACAAAAATAACTGAAATTTGGAAAACTATTAGGTACAAGAACTACATACATACATGGTCACGACTATATTCCCCAAGGGGGTAGTCAGAGATATTCTGAAACTTCAGAACATCCACGTTTCACTAGTAGTACCGAAACTCTGTCCGGTGTGTCAAGAACTGCTATTCTAAATATAAATAAAATAAAACATTATAGGAAAAGCTATAGTATATCAGTCATAAACAGCTCTCTAGTTAAGAAAGTCCCGAGTCTATAGTGCTGCCCTCATAATATTTTTTTATTTCGAAACAATTAGGTACGTCAGCCTAAAAAGATACATACGTGGTCAAAAGATTATTACGACGTACACAGCTTTTGTTCCAAAATATTGCACACACTTACAGCTACATAACTTAATATAAGTAAATTATGTTGCACCAAAAAATACCTAAATTTGACCCAAATCTTTCTATACAACCGAAGTACATAACCATCTGTACAAGCTATCAATATTAACAAACCAAATTGTTTCAAAAAGATATCTACAATACTATATATTTTGCAATCGAAATACTTCACTTTGTGCGACCCGCTCTATAGCCCAGTCATTTTACGGTTTGACCCAGGACTAACTACCTATATCATTTAAGAGCCTAAAAATATACCAAAATAAAATAAAAACTGGTCGGCAAAAGACCCAAATTTAAAATTTACCATTTATCTTGTTCTAAAAAACCTGAAGGTAAAAATATTTTTTTCATATTTTTAAGGCTTTGCCATTATACACACTTAAAACACAGAGTTAATATTGTCTACTTAGAATAGTATTTTTGTCAGTAAATGGTGCCGGTTACAGTTAAAAAGTCCCATACATAATGCTTATCATTCAATTCAATTAACATTACTTAATTGTTAATTGAAAATGTCAATTGCCAATTAAGTAATGTTAATTTGTTAACTAAAATAAATTGATTGAAAATTATATCACAGTAACTTTGTAAAATAGGTAAGAATTTGTTAAAACAACAATTTGAATTTGTCGATAAGTTAATGACTTCATGTTGACCTTAGGTTATTTGTACACCTGAATTGAAAAATATTTTAATTAGTGCCTAAAATTAATAATGTTAACAGCATTGTTCTAGCACTACAGCTGTGAAATTTCATATCATACCAACTTGACATAGGGCTGTTTAGTGTAGGTTTTTTAAATATTATTTGCTGACGAAACATGTTGTGGATTTTTGACTGTACATCTTTTTGGACGAGGCATGTTGCCAATTTTATAATTAATTTTTATGTAATCATTTTATAATGCATTTATTTTTGTTGTAATTTTGTTTCCAATTAATAAACTATAGAGTAAGAGTATCTTATTTATGACTATAAGTCGTTGTTAATGTTGTTTGTTGACTTTCCGCCACCATGATGCTCACTTCCTAATTCCTCATTAAAACTTTTGGTTTAAGTACCCTTAATTTAATATTTAATAAAAAACAGTTTCATAAAAATGTACATGACAAAACCCCACAAAAAAAAACTGGGTTTTAACTATATTTTGGCCGTAGATTTTGAATACAAATCTTCTCTACAACAATGTCTTCATAGCAGTATACCTTTAGCACACCCCGGACACCGCTAAAAAAAATAGAAATTGACAAGATGACATGCAAAGCGGAGTCTAGGGCTGCAATAACTTTAGCTGCGTGCCGTACAGAAACTGGCACAGGTATTGTCTATACCTTGGAGTACAGACTGCCTAACAAGCGATGAAACATGATAATACTCCTTGGTGGTCGGTAATGATCGTTCTTCTTCCGTAAAACTCATTAATGTTTTCGACGTTATATTCTCTTTGTTTCGAAAACAAATTCTAGCGTGTTAATTTATGCTACTGGTATCTGCTGAGTTAATCAGAGGGCGATAGAGGGGGTGAGGTAAAAAGTTGGTGGGAGGAAGGGAGTGTCCGTACTGTATCTAGTAATAGATAGTCTTTCTTATACTGTGCCTATAGGTAGCGATATTATACAGGGTGCAAGGAAAAGTATCATTAACCTTTAAACTACATACTCTATCCATCAAACTGAACAACTGTAACTATGGGAGTAAACCTGTCAGAACAAAAATATCTGCTGTTTCATATGTTTGAGTCGAGTAGGCATTGCATACTCCCTCCCTGAGGGAAGGCCTGTGCCCTGCAGTGAGACGTAATAGGCTGTGATGATGATGAGGTATTGCAGTTTAGTATGGAACACTAAATTGTGCTGACATTTGTGTGCTTGCTCCCATAGTAAAAGTTGTTCAGTTTGATGGGTAGGGTATGTGGTAAAGGTTAATGATACTTTTCCTTACCCCCTGTATAGTGGATCCATAATTTTTGTTTATTAATTTGTATTGTACCTACTGTCCATTATAAGTGGACCGAAGTCCACACTGGACAGAGTTTCGGTACTACTAGTGAAACGTGGATGTTCCGAGGTTTCAGAATATCTCTGACTACCCCTCGGGGAGTATAGTCGTGAGCATGTGCTTATGCTTATGATAATATACTCCACTGTCTCCACCACACAAGACCAGGCATTTGAATCATAGAGGAGGCAAGATATTGATTGTAAGCGGTCGAGTATAACTGAATACGAACCGGCCATTTGGACCTTAGATTGGTCTCCATCACTGAAAGTATCCAGTTTGATCCAAAGTTTATTCTCTACGTTTGATTTTACAATCTGATTGGTTCTGATAAATCGAACTCACTTGGATGAAGCTTCTTCACTTCACAATAGAATCTTATTAATTTTGTGAACACAGTCTTACAAAACGGCGATTTGAGTATGATTATTTTATTCATTTCATGATGGTAAGATTTTAGGTGGTTAGGTTAGGTCAATTTATTTGCCGTATTTATTTGGAGAATTTTTAACCAAATTTTTAACAGATTTTTAACTTGTCGAAAGGTAGATGACAGAGTTTTAAAATTCGAATGTTACATTTTTAATTCATAAAAAAAAAATATTAAACTTTTTTTTGCGTTTTGCTCCTCTGGCCGGCTTCAAAACTATTGAATATAATAAAAACAGTAAACAAAATTGCACTTGTCTTAAAAAAACGACTTGGTTTAGAATAATTGTAAGTTTTTTCTTTTCTCTGTTTCAGATTAGAGAAAGTATTAACTATAAATAATACTTAATTATTTAAATGCAATGATAGGCAACTTACATGAAGCCATGGCTGCTGACGACGATACAATGAAGCTTGAAGTGCACTTCAATAATGTAGAACCAATTGTTTTCGCGAGCATTTATTAGCTAATGCAACAGAAAACCTAGCTATTTCATAGGTATGGAATATCACCGGCAAAACAAATACCTACGCTGATTCTGAAAATGAAACAGAGGTGGGTAATGACCTCGAAATGTGCGAATGCGACACGAATACACGATTATTCCACGATTCTTCACGATTATGAATGAATGATAATAATATTCTTTTTCTCGCTCATTCATTCGAATTCCCGTTCATTTCATCGGACATTGAACTTGAAGCAGCTGATGAAGGTGAAATTGGGGTGCTACATAGATATAGTTTATAGGGTAGATAAATATTATAAAGCAAGACATAATAAAAATTAAAAACACAACTTGACTCCAATTCACACTTATGACAACCGTCCATTAGAATAAGCGAAATGTCAATACACAGATATCGTCTTGAACCATTTTGTCACCAGACCTCCAGCTGGAAGACTCAGCTATTTCCTTACGTTAAGAACGAATTTTGTTTGTATTTGCTTAAAAAGTGGTGACATTTGTTTAAAGGTACTGACACACATGCTCATTAGTAGCACGGAAGCATGCCACTAATAAGCAATTGCTCATTAGTGGCATGTGTGTCGGGATGTTGCTACTAATGAGCATGCTCATTCCGAGCATGCTCAAAAATCAACAGTCGTTTGATTTTTGAGCACGCGGACTGAGGCGCGGGTGGAAGGGGGCGTGCTTTAAGCACGTCTGAACAGGTTTTGCTTATGAGCATGCTTATGGCGATTTATTCTCAGTCTGCGACAGGTGTCACAAGTGAATTAATTCCGCAAAAAAGAAATAATGTCTCGTTGGGGGGAGGAAAAAACTTTACTACTTGTGAGTGTTATTATCGTGCTTACGAGTGTCTATGGAACACGCGGTCAGCACTTTACAAAAATAATATAGCTAGAAATAGTGCTTACGAGTCTTTATTGAATGACATGAATAACTCAGATTTGATTGTAAAAATAATAAAAACTAAAATAAAAACTTCCATTTTAGCCAAGAGCCTGTGCTTAAATAGCATGTGTATTCAATTGTTTGCTTTGAGCACGCTTATTTGGAAGCATGCTTAAATCTAGCATGCTCAATGCTAGCAAATGTGAACAGCTTGCAGAGCATGCTTATTTTAAGCATGCTTATAAGCATGCTTAAAATAAGCATGTGTGTCAGTACCTTTACAGACGTAACAGATTTACGTCTAATCTAGCTCTGTCACTCTTATGGCAATCAGTGTGCGACTGTAAGGAATGACTATACATGTTTTTGTACAGTTTGATATTGTGTAGACTTCAACTCTAGTTATGGCGCCATATCACGCTATCGCGGATTGGCGTACTAGCCCCGCCCGCTGCGACAAACGAAACGACGAACATTTCGTTTCTTTGTACCTACTTTCACTTTTGATTTGAAAATATGATGCGTATATTGGAACGCAGAAAGGTTTTGATTTAGCGCGCGTTTTTTTAAAAGCTTGTGATTTTAAGATTTTAGTTGAATTCATATTTTAGGTATTTATTCCAAATGCATTGCATTCTGAACGTTATTATAATTATAATTACTTTTAACAGATTTTCTAAGAACATACTATTTCTTGGAACACCGTTTTTGACAGAAAATCAATAGTTCGTCCGTATAACCCTCCCTTGTTAAGATGCTGTTAAAGTCCATACTTCCGACCTATATTCGAGATGTTCATCATTTTCCAGTACTATAAAGGCTAGTTATTATTTAGGGTCAAAGCTTATAAGACAAAAGTGCCTAAAGAAATTGAAAAATAAAAGTGTAAAATGTCGCTAAAAGCTTACGAAGATGCGTGTACGAGAGCGGAGTTATTTGGCCAGCCATTACCAGACAAAGAGGAGTTTTTGGAAAATCACAAGCATTTAGACGTCGTCGAGTTTGAAGAGGTCGAAATTAGGACCGCTGAGGTAAGTAACACTTTAAATAGGTACCTAAACTAGGCAGTTTTCTAGCAATAAGTACTACCCTGAGCGTACCTATTAGGTACCTATATCAAATTAAATGCGTCAAAAGGCATCAAAACAAGTGACAGGTTTTATAAAACTTGTAGAGTTCCATTTACGAACAAAACAGAAGCGCGATTTTTAGTGTTATACAACTCTAAAAAAATCGTTGATGTTACTTATACTTAGTTGCTGAACGTGTTTCATACCATCAAACTGGAAAATTTTCGCTATAGGAGTATAGGACCAATTTAACATACCTACCACTAGGGTATAGAAATTAAAAAAAAATTGTTCTGTATAAACCGTCGGTCGGTCGTTGGCTACTCGAGTCTCGAGCTCGACCCAAATGTAGATATACCTACTCGTATGTTGTATGGGATCCCCGCTACCCCATCGTAGTCCGCGTAGTCCCAGCAACGCCCATTGCCGAGGTCTGTACCCCTTAGGGGTGCCCCTTGGGCAGGTTGCTTAAGTTCTTTCATTGGTTCGGTAGACCTACCAGGGCGCTTCGCCGTCACTGGTGTGGTCCCCCCATAGTCCGCAGTAATAAGCAGTAAAGGCTCCCGGAATCGTAGGTACTGTATTGGTCAATTCGAAAAAAAAAAAAAAATAGATTTTTTTCCGCGATTTCAATGTTGGTCCCTGTACCATGTGGTTGGTCCCCTGGTTTGATAGTTTTAAACACTCCTTAAAATTATGTAAGTAGGTATAGGTACTTAGCGCATTTAAGTTGACACCCTGTAGTAAGCTGGTGAAGCACTTTTTGAGGATTCCGTAGTCAAACAAGGTACACCCTTATACTTTCGTCTCTTATACAGGGTGAAATTGATATCATTAGCATCCTTTTAAACTAAGGCCGAGATTCAGAGACGATTTTTAAGTCAAAGTTCGAAATAAGTAGGGTCAAAAATGTATGGATTTTGGCATATGGGAGTTTGAACGAAGACTTAAAAAACGTCTGAATTTCAGCCTAAGAGTCTTCCCATCAAACTGAATAACTTTTACTATGGGAGAGCAAACCGATCGGAGCAAAGAAAAAATCTGCTGTTGCCATATGGCTGTTGCATACATTTCAGTCGAGTATAATTTTCTCTCAGCTGTCCCATACAAAACTGCAAACATAACTCTACTTAAACGTATGGAACAGAGATTACAGCTATAGTTTTTTCATAGTTTTTCAATGAAAATCCCCCCGAAAGTGAACCGACACCAAAGTCTGGATACGTTCTTGTGATTTAAGTTATATTTGGATAAACTTTTTATACAACGACTAAGGAACCATATCATGTGAAGTCCGACACGCCCTTGACCAGTTTTTATTTTTATTTTATTTTTTCTACCTACCTAGCAGTTGTAGCATACAACTTTTTGCTATTTTCAGGACACAGCAATGTTAGAGGACGCCCTGAAAGATGCAAGTGGCGGCCTGGCCGAGTTAAACACGCTTTTAAATTCGACACAAACAAAGATTAATAAACTGAAGGTTTGTTTAATAAAAATATTGACATCTCACTTGTAAAAACAAAGTCGGACAAGGAACTAATCGTTGTGCTTTTCAGGGAGTCTGCGGCAGCCTCACAAATTTCTTCCGCGTAAAGCTAAACGCTAAGGACAATTTGTCATATTCTAGCGAACCAAGTTACGTTGGTCAAACCAACTATGATAAAGATTATGTTCCACCGACTAACATCGAAGTAGGCTCAATAAATGAAGGTCTTGGTCCAAACGACAATGAAATGACGCCGCGAGCGGGAAAATCTCAAAATAGCGGCAGTACCGGGGTTGGCGGGATGAGTGGCGCATTAGACGATCTCGATACAATGCAGAAAACTGAAGATGCATCTTTATTTGGCAAAGGTGCAATGACAGATGTGAAAGATAAGGTAACATCGCAAATTAGTAAACTTGACAGAATTATACTGCAGGCCGATAAGGCTCAAGCTTCTTTGCAGAGTCAAAATAAGGACATGAGAAAGTTTTTGCGATAATGCGATTGGAGTACAAATCGAATCTTGATCTTATGCAAATTGTGCTCAGTTATTGTTATGTATTGTCTATTATATTGTACCTATAACCAATGTTGTCTGAGCTTTTGCCAATGCCCAAAGAATAGATGATAGGTTTTTGAGCATGACAAGTTTGTATGTTACTAATTACTAGTTAGCGCTGTCGTGTCATCGGTTTAACAATATTTCTTAGGTATGTCGGTACCTACTTTACTTACTTAGGTACATCTTGTAATAATAGGTAGGTACAGGGTGTTAGGGTAAACAGTTGCATTACTTTAAGGGGTGATTGCCATGATACTGAACAACATTCCATAAAAAAACCTATAGGAAATTCGTAATATTTTTTTTGAACTTCTCGAAGATTTGTATTTTCATTTTTTTTTTTCGAGTTTTCAGTCGAAAAAAAAATTGAGATTTTCAATAGGTTTCTTTGCAACGTTTTTAACTTTTTGATGATATCATCACGGGATATGGATAAAGAGGCGAAACTCTCACCACTCAAACCGCTATCATCATCAGAAGTATCCAGCATATTAGCAGCTTCGACATCTCTATAGACTGAAGAAAAGTAAGAAGCAAATAAATTGCAGACTTCCGTACCATTCGAAGCAACACTGAGACCATCCGACATCGAAGCAGGATACCCGCCAGAACTTTTTCGTTTATTTTTAATAAAAGTCCAAAAGAATTTAGAATTTTTTGTTATGTTGGCCTCAACGCGTCCAATATAAGAGTTGTAACAAAAAGTGGCCAGCTTATCACATCTGCCTCTAAGTAGCTTAAACGACAGTTCATCCAAGGGGTTCCTGTATTTTTTATACCGATTTCTTATTTTATTTTTTTCGTTTAATAATTTTATAAGGTCACGATTAAACCAAACTGGGAATTTACCCTTGCCCGATTTTTTAGTTAGTGGGATAAATTTAATAATAGCTTCTCTTAGGGCTTTGTAAAAAATACATACCATATCGTTGGCATCAGCACAAACACCAAACGACTCCAGCCAATTAACATCTTTTAAATATTTATTTATTGCGTCATAATTGCCTTTGCGAAAGTTAGGGATTAAGTGAGCTTCGTTGAGTTTAAGGCTTTTTTGACTCGAAAATGATAAAATTGCAAGTATTGGAGGATGATGAGAATCAATTTTACTAAGGACATCCGGTGCATTTGAAACATTAATATTAATTATTAATTAAGTTTTTCAGTACCATGGGTACAATCACCCCTTAGATAAAGTAATGCAACTGTTTACCCTAACACCCTGTAGAATGTAGATAGTTACATCAAAAATCTGTACGCATGGGATTCTTTTCACCTGGTTTCATACATTTTTGGTCCAAATGTAAGAGTGTAATACTATAAACAAGTACCAACCTATTCTGTTAGAACTTGTCCGTCTACACATTTATTAGTGTTATGGCATGAAAGCTGACCCTGTACCCGGACTTTCGATGTTTCGATGATCGCCCCTGTTTCGGTCCGCACTTTGAAATTGAAATTGAAATTGAAATTGTTTATTTGCATTGAATAGGTAGGTACAATAGGGTGTTACAATAATAGGTAGGTACAAAGTTTCTTCTATCCAGCTAAATTATATGGCATGCAAATATTCACTTAATTAATAATGTCAGTGAGATCTAATTATAAAGCAAAAAATTCATTCAAATCATAAAAACTACAGTCAATCAACCACTTGTACAATTCTTTTAAAAATAATTTATTTGGCAAAGTTTTTATTCTATCTGGTATTTTGTTAAATAGCTTGATACACATACAATGGCAATGCTTTTTATATAACTTAATCCTAGATCTGTTTTCAAAAACAAGGTCATTAGGTCTTCGCAGGTTTCTATGGCGGACGATTCCAGCTGTTTTGAAAAATTCTGGGTGCTGAATAACAAATTTAATCATTTCAAAAATGTACATGCAGGGAAGCGTTAAGATTCTTAGTCTCTTGAAATGTGGTTTACAAGTATCTTATTCTTATTCTTATTGTGGTTTACAAATATCTTTATTGTAATAGAGTTGACATTGGAACGAAAACATTCACGCAATTGCCCACTGTAGCTGTAAGTTTTATTACACCAAAAATGTAAGCATGAAAATGAAAAGGTAAAGGAAATTTTTCTAACTTAAATCAAACCAAGGATAATGGCCGTATAGGTACTACAGCTTAGGTGCCATATTAATAAATGCTTAGAAGGACAAGTTCCAGCAGAATATGCAAGCCTCTCGTCCTAACAAAAAAACTTTTGCAATTAGCCATCCCGCTTCAATTGAAAGTAAGATCGCAAAAAAACGTATTTTTCATCAATATCTTTTCTCTTGGGTGTTTGGGGAAAAATCCATCGAGTAGAAGCCCTGCTATAATTATTAACCTTTCAAATGATGGTATATTCAGAAGAAATGGTGCAGGGTGATTCTTGTAAAACTAGTTATAAATCTGAAATCGAGCTACTTTGCTCCTCTTTTCTATCGAGAAAATTTAATAGAATCGTGTTTTCAACGGTTAGATGCCCTGCAGAAAGAACGTATCTACACTGTTATGTGAACTATATATATTAAATGTAATAATTTGGTTAAAAAAAATCAGTTCGAAATCACACAAAATAGGTATTATTTCGTCGAAAATTTATAAAAAAACTGATTTTATGAATGAATTCAAATAAAACCAAGAACACGCTCTACAGCTTTGGTGCCATAATAAAAAATGCTTTATGATTAGACGGATAAGTTCTAACAGATTTTTTTTGGCGACACTTTAACTTTTGGTCCAAGATGGATGATGGCTTTTAATAAAATTCAGGTAAGTGGAGTATATACAGAGCTGACTGCCAACTTCCACCATCTAATGGAGAGGAACACGAAAAAGAAATGAAGTAGGTAAGTATAGGTAACTTTTTTGTTGGGCTTTATTTCCATTCATAGTTTTTTTATGTTATTAATGATATTATTAAGTATAGCGGCCCGTCCCGGCTTCGCACGGGTGGACGTCTAATCTTTTCTAGCAATAAATATAGCCTATGTTACTCAGGGTGAATGCAGCTTTCTAATGGTGAAAGAATTTTTTAAATCGGCCCAGTACTTTTTGAGCCTATTCATTACAAACATACAAAAATAGGTACAAATCTTTCCTCTTTATAATATTAGTGTAGATGTAGATAAATAATGTCTTCTTTCTTTAAAAGTTATTTTATATGATGATACCTGCGCTATGCTAGTTGGTAAACTTTCTAAGTCCAGTTAAGCAGATTGAAAAGTAATTAAAATAAAACTATGAAATATTTAGTTAAGTAAATATTTAGTTAGTTAGTTATAGTTTAATGAGTTATATTTTAGTTAGTTATATTTTAGTTACATAGTTATATTTTATTGTTATTCATTTATCCCTTCAATAAAAAGTAAAGACAACATGTTTGATTATTCGAAGGAAAAGGAGAGAAGTTAAAAAGAAATAAAGTAGCTTTCGAATTTTATAATAATTCATAAAAAAACCTTTTTTGGTGCTTTGTTATTCGAAGTTTGGCGAAATTGTAAAGAATAACATAATAAAAGCATGACAATATTACGTAGGACTATATTGTGGTAGTTATATACATAAATGTACAATTCATCTACTCCATGTAAACGTGTTTCTAGAAATACTTATAGATTTTTCTCTTAAATTCTTGTTGTTCCAAAATAATCTTGTAATCTTGGTACCTACTACCTAACTAAGAACAAGGTGTTAAGAAATGAACGTAAATGGTAAAATACCTACATTGAATCGAAAAAAAAAAACGATTTGAAAAATTATTATTGTTGTAGATTTTGAAAATCACTTCTGATTACTAAATTATTAAGACGATTTCCTATTTTGTTTGCTTATTAGCTCCTAGATGTCTTGAGTGAAGTCTACCAAACCGCACTGGGAAAGCGTGGTGGACTAACGCCCTTACACTCTCCCTGAGGGTAGGCGTATGCCTTGCAGTGGGGTGGAACGTATAAATGATACCTATGAAAACTTGAAAAAAAAAAAAAAAATTTTTTAAATTCAGTTATCGATGTTTTGCGTTCATTTTTTAACACGTCGTACCTACTTAAGTATAATAAAATATCGCTTACCCTTCCATAATCTTTAAAAATGTTTAACTCTATTTTGTCGGCAAAAAGTTAGAATTGTGATATTAAATGTTGATGTAAAACACGAAAGAAACTTATTTTTGCGTGTTATTAGCAATATCGAATGAAAATAAAGCTGTGATTGATTAAGAATTTTTGTCGTTTCTATTTCCTTATTATTATTATTTTTAACACCAATGTTTATTTTTAAGCTATTTCAGGTTAATTAGCCAAATAGCTACCTGTATTTGGTCGTTTCTCCATAAATCCATTTTGCTATGATATCGGGACGTCCACGCCAGTCTACAATAGGTAATATCGCCGTTACCTAATTTTTTCTCTATAAGCTCCATATAAGAGCTTCTAAATAATATAGCTTGTGGCTATAACTGTAACATAGTCAATAATATTTGAGATTCTAAATAGCTAAGTCATAAAATTGGTAGAGAAAATTGTTTTGAAGTCACGAAAAGGAAATATCAAACAGCCCACACCCACCCACGGTCTAATCTGAACCATTGTAGATCCAAATTGTACGTTTTTTTTATCCCTGTTACTTCCCCATTGCAGGGAGGTCTTTTCTTCCCTTTAAATGTTTTCATTTCTCCATCTTCAGTCCCTTATAGTCCCTTTGAGTGGGATCAGAACGTCAAGCCATTCTCGTTATTTGTGTGGTCTTAATAAATTTGATTTGGATTAGTTTGACTAACACGTCAATGCTGAAGCAATAAAGTTCACTCACAACTAACGTATCTACATAAAAATGTTAAACATTAACCTCAAAACGGAATCTAACCGAAAATCGAATACAATTAACGAGGAAAGAATTCCTCTATTCACGATCCCAGCCTGGCATTGAAGTCACGCCGGCGACCACGGCCAAATAAAAACTGAAGCGTCCGAACCGTGAAATCAAGTTATATAAGAATCTGATTAATGTACCATGACCTACCATTACTCGTCCAACCTTTCGCGATGTTACTTGCACTATTTACCATCTCAAATCTAATTATTTTGACGACAGCCAATCCATTCCATAAGTACCCATTCGTGTTCCTTTTAGATGTCGGTAATGAAGAACTTAAGAAGACTAATTCGGAACAAATCAGAGTTTCCATACCAGGAGGTAGTCTGGCTATAAGATATCCAGCGACTGGAGACGGTGACACTATAACTCATGTGAGAGTGAGTGGCATTGATTTTGGAACGGATTTGAAAGCAAATATTTTGGACGGTGGCCCTGGATACAAATACGTTGTTCTGGTATTCATGGGTAACCCAGGAGCTCCTTACGATGCTGTCGTGACTGTACAAACAATACCCGATGATAAAATCGATGATTACACCCAAGACGTAAGAGATTTGGACAATAATAACGTAAATAAAATTGACGATGCTAACAATAGTGCAGAAGATACAAGTGATGATTCAGATGTGCAAATCAGTGATAAATCAAATACAGAAGTAGTGCAAGCGAGTTCAAATGTTTACAGTTACACACAAAACGAAGTACTTGAGCCTGCTGAATATAAAAGCGATCAGCTAGAGTACCCTGATGATGAAGATATACAAGCTAACAATGATAGAGATATCCACGATGTATACAAAGAAGATTTAGAACAGACTGACGGACAAAATGCGGAAGACAAAGATTACGTTGCAGGAGGTGATTACGAAGACGATCAAAATCAATATAGTGAAGATTCTAAGCCCGACCAATACAGTGTCAATGATGATGTAACTGACTATGACGATAATAATAAGGCTGAAGAAGTTCCAATAGACAATAATGTAAATGATAGATTTCAAATTTTAGGACCTTCAGACGAAGAAAAGCCTGAAGAAGTAATTGAACAGGATGACAATGTAGAATCAGGGTATGAAGAAGACCCTGGAGATTCGGATCAGATGTTCAATGATGAGGAGGTCCACAATGATGCAGATAAATATAGAGATACTAATAATAATGACAGATTCGATTCTGATGATAGTTTGGCTGTAGCTTTTTAATGATTGTAGGTAGGTGTGTACTGTGATACGTCTGTAGGTATTTAATAGTATTTAAAAATGTTAAACTAATTAGCAAAATTAAATCATTCTAATCATAATGTTAAACTTTATTTAAGCATATTCTTCTGTCGAGTATTCGATAGCATGACATATCTTTTCAACCCAGTATTTCGCCACACGGATAGCATTATCAGCAGGGTCCATATTAAGCTCCGTTCGCATGCAGATGTCCGGGCAGGAAGGGCAGGACACGAGATGGGGCATAGTTTGAGGAGTAACAACGCATCCACACCTAAGGTCCGACCTGTTTGTGTAACCCCACTTTAACAGATTGTTTTTACTCCGGCCAACCTGAGTTCGGAGTCTTGAGTCTTTGCATATTTAGTTTGCTATTCTTTATATTTTCTTTCAAACAATCCCGATTCCACAACGTCATAGAGTTTACGACATAAACAAACATTAGAAATTGCACAGGTTCTTGATTATTGTCGTATCCTTTTATGTTATGTTAACATAACATAAACATAAAAAACTACTTACGCACGGAATCCCTAAACTAACTGTGGCTATTTTGATGTAACAACTGTCTCCTCAAAATCAAATCAAGATAAACTACAGGGTGTAAGCTGGTGTAAGTGACAGCCCAGCAAATACTGAAACGGTGAACTCAGACCACCAAACTGAACAACTTTTACTATGGAGCCTATCTCATGCCTCAGGAATCGCGAAAAAAATGCTGTCCCATACAAAACTGCTGTACCTACCTACTCGACTCGAATGTATGGGACAGCTGATTTTTTTTTCGCGTCTCCTGAGGTAGGCTCCATAGTGAAAGTTGTTCAGTTAGATGGTTAGAGTTCACCGTTTCAGTAATTGCTAGGCTGTCACTTACACCCTGTATTATTTTTAGGTACTTAACTACATTTAAGTTAAACTAAACCACTGAACCACAATATAAGAACAAGTAACTAGGTACTACGCCTTGAAGTTTATATAAAATACGAGTATCTCAATGATGTGCATACAAAAATAATACACTCAAGACCATAATCCCTTTCAGGGTGGTCAGAAACATTGCTACAAGTATTAGCACTGTCTTGCATGCAGTTGTAACAAGGCAGGGAGGGAAATAAATATCGCCCTGTTGCATAAGGCATAGTGTAAGAAAAAAAGAAAGAAATACTTAAATTAAAAAATATTTTTTCAGAAATGGTGTAAAGATTGATATAATGGACATAATACCCCAGATTTTCCTTTGGACCACCTTAACTCGTAAACTCGACCACCCTGTATGCAACTTTAGACGTAGTCAACTAAAACGCCTGAGCATAAATGCATAGCAATTTTCGTAATAAATAAATCGTGTTATTGTTTACGTAGGCGTACACGAGTCTTACGAAAATGAGTCAAAGTGGTTAATTTATTTATTAGGTTGGTTCCACGTGAATAAAATTGGTCGTCTCAAGGATTGTGGACCGATTGGAGCTCTTATTTAAACTATTATCTCAGCAGGTTGTGCGGTTCCAAGAAATAAGTAAATTATATTAAGTGGGTATTTCGACGGTTTTACACGTGGCTTGACTCTACAGACATATTCCAGCTTAGTCTTAAATACATAATAGTTATATTGACTGCAATTATTAAGTATTGAATTTGCTTGCGCTTTCTTTACAGCAGGATATAAAATTTAGGCAAACTGTCATGCAGGGAGTAAATTAACATCGTCGATGCAGGGCGTTCTTTTATAAGTTGACAGGGATGATCAGACCATCAAATTAAACAACTTTCCATATGTGAACAAAGTCGAAAAATCTGCAGTTCCATAAAAAAGGTACTTGCAAACCTACTCAATCCAAATGTATGGTATGTTATGTATGGGATAGCAGTTTTTTTCGCGATTTCAATGTAGACAAAGTTTAGTTTATGTTTAGTTTGATGGTCCGATCATTGCGTTAAAATACCGTGAGCAAATTAAAAACCCTGATTAAAAGGTGTTAAAGACCTTTAGTTAGACCTTAGTCCTTACGAATGCATAGGAAAATTCTTAGTTGCTTCATACTTGCCTTGCAGAAGTGGGACCGCAAGTTTTGTAGTATATTTTCACGAACTGAAAAGTCCGGTACAAGGCCAGTCGTCTGTACCTACTTAGAATTAAATAATTCAGTAAATATGCGGCCTTAACCCGAAATTATCATCACCATGAATGACAAACGAGAGACATTTCTAGAATGAACCTTTTTATTCCGATTAAGCACATTTGATAATATAATAAAGGCTAATACATTTTAATTTGAATTCTTTACTCCTAAACTCAAAATACCTAGACCCAGTGACGTAATGGCAGAACTGGAAAAATGCCAGGGGCCCCGGACAAGAAGGCCCCGAGAACCTTTGTAGAAGGACGAGCTTTATAAAACACATAAAATATTTTGTTTTGGCTAACAGAATTTGACTTTGATTGAGGGAGGCTCTTGGCTTCGCTATAAGCATGGAATCTACAGGGTGTTCCAAAACACCCTAGTAATACTGAAGAGAGTGCTTCAGACCATCAAACTGAACAACTTTCACAATGGAGCCTACTTCGAAATCGCGAAAAAAAACCGGACAGCAGATTTTTTTCGCGATTTCGAAGTTGGCTCCATTGTGAAAGTTGTTCAGTTTGATGATCTGAAGCACCCCCTTAAGTATTAGATACTAGGGTGTTTTGTTACAATCTGTATAAGATTTATTTAGCCAAGGGCCTCACACAGTAGAGTTACCTACGTAACTCAAGATCGTTTATTTTCTTTATACAGGCCGTTAAGGTAGACAAGACAGTTGCATTAGGTACCTACTTGAATTGCTGATTGTAGGTACTCAAGGTACTGAACAACTTTCCCAAGGTATATTAAGGGGAATTCGCAAAAAAGAATTTAGTCTTTTCACTAAACGTTTGCTCAGCTGATTGGAGTGGAAAGTTAAAAATTTCATTTGTTTATTTCCTATAGGTTTCTTAGGGAAATTAAATATCTTTTTGAATTTATTAGAAAAAAAGCTGTTCTATGGGTACGAATCTACGAATAAGGTACGAATCGATCCTTTGGAAGCGTATTTCATTTCTCGTACTGTAGCCACGGGACTAGTACTGTAGCCACGGGACTTTTTAATTACAAAAAAGATTACCGATTGCCGTTTTGATATTATTGTAGGGTACGAAATGACTTATATAAATACCAGAGTCTTAAAGATCACAACAAGCCGTAGCAAAAATAAACTAAAAATTTTTTTCTAAAATTTTTGAATTTCAAGGTTACCGTTTTTTTTCTATACGTGTCATGTTCTTCACCTTAGTTGATACCCATACGTAATAGTAAGACTGTCTAAAGTTGCCATACAAAGCTATAAGACCCATCGAAATTGACTTTTTCATCTTGTCTTATAGCTTTGTATGGCAACTTTAGACAGTCTTACTATTACGTATGGGTATTGAACTAAGGTGAAGAACATTACAGTATAGAAAAAAAACGGTAACCTCGAAATTCAAAAATTTGAGAATTTTTTTTTTAGTTTAATTTTGCTACGGCGGGTTTGTGATCTTTTAGACTCGGGTTTTTATATAAGTCATTTCGTACCCTACAATAATATCAAAACGGCAATCGGTAATCTTTTTTGTAATTAAAAAGTCCCGTGGCTACAGTACGTTACAATCGTACTTCTAGTAATCTGTATAATGTTTTCGGCTTAGTCAATAAAATGTTTTCAATATTTTAATTAGGTAAGTACCCACTTTATTTCTGAATTTTTTAACCCCTTGATGTAAAAAAGGTGTTGTTAAAGTTTCAAGCCTTTGTCTGTCTGTAGTTCCAGAACGATTTAGATGCGGTTTTCGTAATCGAATGCTAGTTAATTATAAATGATACTAAAATTACATACCTACTTACTTACCTACTTCACAAAGGTAAAAAAAAGACAACAAATATAGCACTCAGCAAACCAATAAAATTTCCCAGAATTTTATAACAATTTTGATCTAAAATACAGGACTCTAGTTTCTCAAATAACAGCACAACATTTAAATGTTGTTTGCACCAAACATAAGGTCGGTATAAGGCCTTCCGTCATAAGATTTCCTCCTAAAAGAACTCTATCTCTACGTCTCAAGTACAAAAATAGCTTAAATTTCGAGTCTCCTTAATGTGGATATGGACTTTAAGATCAGTTGAATCGCTTTATACGTATTTATGCGGTATTCATATGCAGTGTTTGCATTCGATTCGAAACGTTACTCGGTGTTTTCATTTACATTATTTTGCTGCAGTTATTGGGATATATAGCACGCTCTGAATGTCTCATTTTGTTTCGGAGAAACAAATAATGGGACAGGAAAAAACTACTTAGTGATTTTTAAAAATCAACGACATGATCGCATATGAACGATTTTCGTGGAAAAAAACATGTTGATCATGGAAATGGGTGTCGTTTTTCTCCGCTTTTTGCGTATGTCCGTTTGAAACACATTGATTCGGTAATAAATTAATAATAAAGTACATACATACATTGGAAATGGTATAGTTATAAAATGTAACTAATTGATTAAACTCGTATGTACAGGAATAACGGTCTAAAACCTACCTAAACCTACCTAAAAAAAAAAAAAAAAAAAAGTAAAAACAAGTAAGTATAAAGAATATTTATCTTATCTTATCTTATCTATATACGGCCCACAGCATAGGATACCTTCGAAGAGGGTGATTGTGTAACGCTACCTACCTAACCAAGACTACAGAACCAATCAAAATCTAATTCTACCTAACTAACCCTAAAAATAACCTATCTTACCTAGCTTTATTTTCAGAAACCTTATATCTATTCTGTATCTAAACAAGTCTTGTCTATCCTATTAATTTTGCATTTAAATCTAATACTAAAATCTAGATTTGGCCAGAAGATGTGATCGTCTAGAATCCCACATTGTGAAGTAATAACTCAGGGACTTTTAGAAGGACTTAGGTACCTAGATCTTATCTGTAATGAGCCAAGAACAAACCTATTCAGAACAAATTCTAACCTAAATTTATATAGACTCCTATAAAATTCTAGATAAATTTTAAACGCTTAATATGACTAGCTAAAATGATTTTTTGATTATTATAAGGGGAACCCCGACCACGTAGCCAGGTGAAGATTTATTGAAGAAGGAAAATAAATGCGTATGATCTGAATGACTACATTTTATAGACATATATTCAGAATTGCTGATCTCTTTTTAGCATATCCTTTGAATTGTAGCGCCTCCAATCATCTAAGTATGGAGGTTAGCTACGGGCTGCTTTTTGCTCACCCAAAGACAGGCTAAAATCTTCAGAACCTCAAGTTATCTTTTTCAAGAGGATTTTCATATTTTATTTTTATTGATTCCACTTAAATTTGAACATATTATGTAAAAACTATGCACAAGTCAAATCCTTCTTTAATACTTCTTTTGGATGGGGTATGGCTTGCCTATGATTCTACCACCACATCACAAAGGGTCCTAGCTGTAGAGAAGATGTGGCCAGAAACTCTACAGTAAATCCAACGTCTTATTTATAATTTTATTCAGTCTTTGGAAAATATAAATAAATATTTAACAAAATAAAGAGGACAACATCTTTGATTTCATAGTCAGTCAGTTAGATAAAGTCTTTAGACAATTAGAATATTAAAAGGAAATAAATTATCAATAAACTAAGAATATATAAATACAATTTCTTTCCCTAAACAAGCCCTACCAACTCTACTATCTTGAGAAAATAATATTCATCAATTCTGATGGCAAATTATACATCCTAAATTTTCTTGAACACTATTCATACTAGATTGACTATCTAGTAAATAAAAGATCTTAGATTAAAACAATAATTCTCTTCTAAAATTTACAAAATAAGAAAATATGAACTTCCTATCTAAACTATCTCAATTTCAACCCCATTATTATTGAAAATCAAGTTACCTATCCTATCCTAGCCTATTTCTACAAAAAAAACGCGAATTTTACAATCTAACCAATGTCTAAAATATTCCTATTCTAAAGCAAAATTCCCTTGTGTTCGGAAATCCCAGGAGTATAGGAATTCCACAAAGCTTGAGAAAGGTCTCATATTTACATTTAAACGTGAAGTGTGTAATGTAAAATTTCCGAGGTGCAATGGAAATTTTCGACCCTAAGCTAAATAAAAGATTCGAGGGTGGAGCCCTCTAAGTGTGCCTAGCCCTATTCCATGTGTAATGCTCATATCACGGCCGAAGCCACAAGTTGTGATATGAACGGGCCCTAATAAAGCAAGTGTCATATTTTAGGGGGACTAGATTTCGCACGCCAAACACAAGGTACAAAGGCTCCCTAAAGAACGCCCCCACTTCGACGGCGGCTACCTCGTAACAATGCACTTAGCTTACGAAACCTACGTGGCTGAAATCGTTATGTTGGTAAAAAACGATTGTCGGCGCGCCACAAAGCCAGACTAGCAATGGAAGCTATCGACATTTTCCCGTTTAACACCGCAAGGTGCAAAAATGCCCATAACCCACGATACTTTTCATCGTGTACCAGGTTCCTCCAAGCTCACAAACTAATTATAAACTTCCTTGAATGAATTTAATAATTAAATCAACGAAAAATTCTAAACTACTCTTCACTTACTTAAAGAGTAATCCAAAATCTTTTTAATTCTCTAAAATCAGAGGAAAATAAATTCAATTTTCAATCCGACAGCATGACGACGTGTGAGCTCAAAGAAAATTTTGCTAAGAACCCATTTCCAACCTAAAAATCAATAAAATCAACTACGTCACCGAAGGCGTCTATTCGAAATTTTGAATTTTTATTTTGAAAATTGAACTGATGTTTTTTTCTAAACCAAAATTGCAGGAAGATTTTATGTCTTCAAAACCCAAGCAAATTTAAACTTTTACCCATACACCTTAGTTAAACAAAAATGAACCCTATAACTATGGAAATAAAATTGTTGAAGTCCGCAAAGTTAAATTGGGAACAAAGTAAACTCTTTGAACTACATGAGCCCTTTGATATACAACTCTGTTCATTCGACTTTCCCTCTTATTTTAATTATTTAAAGTTAATTCTTTATAAAATTAATTTCTATTATTAAATTTAAGTATTTAAACTAACTGTAATTATATTTGTGAACCTGAACAAGCAGCTAGCATGAAAGCTTCTTGTTACAGTCACCCCCAAAATTGGCTGTAGGTGAATGACTCCCTTCACCGAAAGATAATTTTCAAAAACATTCACAAATATAAATGATAAGAGTTTATTAATGCTTCGCCCCAAAGTTTTTTTTTTTTTTTTGTGATGAGTCTTTAAGACCAAAAAAGAAACAATCCCATCAATGAGAAAAGTCCCAAATTAACAACATAGGATTCAAGATCAGTGATCAGCTTTCGCTAGAACATCTGGATCATGCGCAGAAACTAGGTTGTGAGGCTAGTCAATTTGAAGAATTATGTACTATGTCAATCTATCTGATTCTATTTTTTCAATCTTATAGAACTCCATAATACATTCTACCACAACCCAAACCTTCATCAAAGCTAAACCGATAACCATCGTTTGAATAATATATACCCTATCTGAAACTTTCCAACACCTTCTGCAATTATTAATTGTTTGGAGTGTGTGGAGTGGACGCCCAGAAGAGATCTTTGCTGCCGGTAGAGTATGAGATTCCCTTAATTACCAGTTCAAACTGCATTCTTCGTCTCTTTTTTCCAACTATCCTAACACCAATTCATTAAGGAAACTCGTTGTGTGTATAGATTCCTTAGAACAAAGCGTAAATAAACTTATCCCATGACTACAAAATCTGGTACATCGCTAAAGCCCAATTAATTATGATAGAAAACACTTAAAACTCACTTCAAACTTTCCTTTCATTTCTCCACAAAGTACAAAAACAAAACTGATATTATTCTTCCTTCCTCATCCGCTGATTCATTAAACTTTAACAATGCAACAGCTCACAGCCATGAAATTTCTATTAATTTAAACATTAATTTAAACACTAAAAGTATAATTTTACTCTTTCGGTAAAAGAATCCCAACCATTTTCCATGTAAACATAACCAAAACAACGTCCAAAAATTTTCTCCCAAAGAACTTTTTAAAGTTCCCTTTTCAAAAAGGCAATAGGGAACTAGCCATAATGACCACAGACTTAAGTTTTGTTTCGTTGAACACAATCGTATATCAATTGAACTAGAATCAAATCAAAATTATCGTCCTTTTTTAAAAACTAATAATTATAATTTTGCTAGTAAAAATTAATTTATTGTTTTCCCTATTTCAAAAAGACAAATGCAAATCTTCCTTCAATTATACTATCTTGTTTAAAATAAATTCAAATAATAATGTTGTAAGACTTTTAATAATACTTGAATAGATAACAAAGATACTAAATATTAATATTTCAACAAAATTCTATCAAACATCATTATGTTCATAGATAGATAAATCAGATATTTAGATACTATATGAATACTTTTGTAGTATCTTAATACAACAAAAAAAATGCAGATTAACATTTGAAATAAAACAAAAATTGCCATTAAAAATTTACAAAAAAAAATAATTATTATTTACTCAATTTAATAAAATGAAAAAAAAACATTCCCCTAGATAAAGTAAAAATAATGAATTAAATGAAACGAAAAACAACCCCATTGTTTAAACAAAAATAAATATTCCTAATAGTCTCCAAATCAGCCCCAACCACAGATAGCTGGTTTTAAATTCAATTAGCTGAATAATACTTTGTAAGATGTATAGTGTTAAATTTTCCCCTTATTTTATTTGTATTGGGGTCTACAAGAATATAAACATTTTCATAAGGAATTCTTGCTATAACATATGGTCCTTCATATAATGCTGCAAATTTTTTCGTTAACTTTTTACTAGCTTCTGACTTATTCAGTTTCCTAATCTTTACTAAATCTCCAATCTGATAATGTATAAGTCGATAAGTTCTATTAAACTTTAACCGATGCTTTTCTCCTGCTCTTTGTAAATTCTCTTTCGCCTTTTCCCTGATTTCCTCTACATCCAATCCTTCATTTTCCTTGCATATAACTCCATCAAAAGATAAACAAGTTGACTCTCCATACATTATTTCACAAGGTGTAAATCCGGTACTTTCATGAAAAGTGTTGTTGTACAACAATTCCAACTTAGGTAAAACAGTAACCCAACCCTTGTGATTTGATCTACAATACGTACGAAACAATCGCCCTAACTCCTTGTTTACCCATTCAGTTGTATTAGATCGAGGATTTCTCACTGAGGTGTAATAAACTTTTACTCCTTCCTGTTTCATACTTTCCTTCCATAACTTACTAGCAAACTGTGATCCATTATCTGACAGAATTGCTTTCGGTTTTATAATGTTAAAAAACTTCCTCACTTGACTCATGAACTAGCTGTAACCTTACGAAGTGCATAAAACTTTACGAATTTACTAAATGTATCTTGGATCACTAATATATAATTCATTCCATACATTCCTGTAGGCAAAGGTCCATACAAATCAACCATAACCAAATCTCCTATTTGCTCCGTAATTATTGAACGACAAGGTCCTACAAACTTTGTTGTATTAGACTTTGTAATTTGACAATCATGACAAGTTTTAATTATTTTCTTAACTCGTCCTGTGATACCTCTCCAAAAAAACCTATCCTTTATATATTTAATCACTTTATAAGTGCCTTGATGTCCCATTTCTATATGAGTCTGATTGATTATTTCCTCTTTCAAAACTTCTGGTAAATAGATTATACGTTTTCCATCTTTTGATGTGAAATATAAAATATCATTTTCTATAAAACATTTCTCTGCTATTCTACCTATTTTATCTGTTTGTGAAATTTCGTTCTCTATTCTATCTCTTATTTCTTTGATCTCTGGATCTTCCTTTTGTAATTTTGACAAGTCTTTCAATTTCGCAATTAAACCTTTATTCGCTTTAACCTCTGTATACAAAATTTCCGGCAAACTTTCCTTTTCCTCCTGTAAGACTTTCCCTCCTGGCGGAAACCTTGATAAAATATCTGCTCCTATATTTTCTTTGCCTTTAATATGTTGAATCTCATATTGAAAATGTTCTAGATAGTTAATCCAACGAGTTACTCTTGCATTATACAATTTCCAATTCTTCACAAAAATCAAAGCTTTATGATCTGTTTGTATTATCACCTTAGAACCTCTCAAATAAGTCTCAAATTTCTCTAAACAAGAAATAATTGAATAAAATTCTTGTTCAGTTACCGTCCAATTCAACTGCGCCCCCTTTAAGGCTTTACTATGAAATCCTAATATATTTTTCTCTCCTTTATCATTGACCTGGTACAATACTCCTGCCAAACCTATGCCTGAACTATCTGTTTGTAAATAATAGGGTTTCTTAATATCGGGATGTTGCAACTGAACTGTGTCTACGAATAGTGATTTAATTTTCTCAAATGCTTTTTGCTCTTCGTCTCCCCATTTCCAACCTACTTCTTTCTTCAACAAATCACATAACGGTTGTGCATACTGACTATAGTCAGGTATAAACCGTCTATAGAAATTGCATAATCCCAGAAAAGCTCGTACTTGCTTAATTTTCTTTGGTATTGGAAAATCTTGTATAGATTTTACCTTTTCTGGGTCCGTACTCAATCCTTCCGTAGATATTATAAATCCTAGCATCTTCACTTCCTTACAAAGAAATTCGCATTTCTTTAAATTGCAAGTTAACCCAGCTTTCTTCAGCTTTCCCATTACAATGTCTACATGCTCCAAATGCTGTTCTAATGTGCTTGTGGTGATAATTGCCAAATCATCCAGGTAATTCACACAAAAGTCTCTAACCTCATTTCCTAAAATCACATCCATTGCTCTGCTAAAGCTGCCTACTGACGTCTTTAACCCTTGTGGCAAGACATTGTAAACATATGATTTCCCATTAAATGAAAATCCTGTATACTTCTTACTATCCTCAGATATCGGTATCTGGAAATATGCGTTATTTAGATCAATAACACTTATAAATTTTGCACCATGAAACGAATTCATTACATCTAACTGCAATGGCGGTTTTTCAGTTTCTGCTATCATAAACTTATTAATCTCTCTCGCATCCAATAAAACTCTCAAAGATCCATCTGATTTTAGAGTAAAAGTCAATGGACTACAGTAAGGAGTAGCTGTTCTAGTAATAATTCCTTGTTCTTCCATCTCTTTCAATTTTTCCTCTACCTTTCCTCTATAAGCATAAGAAATAGAAAACTTTTCCAGTTCCTTATGCTTTTAAAAGCCAATTCACCTTCATAAATCCTTAAGCCCGTATGACTAAATTTTTGTCTAATCCCCATCTAAATATTTACCAAAAATCTAAATACTTATGTTTCCTAAAGTAACATCACTTTATTTGTGAATAATTACTCTATTTTCAACTCAAACAAACTATTAATTCATCTACAAACAAAACTTTATTCATCCTTATTTCATTTTCACCCCCCCATATTTGCAACTTCAATAACCTATTTGCCTACACCCACCCCCTCATTCTTTCAGCTCTAGTCACATTATAACAACAAATTATTCGCACAATCTCCTCAACCCCTATTATTACTATTCGACTATAAAAATTCAGGCAACAAAAATACAACATACACCCCCCCTTTTCCACAACATAAACTTCTAATCTGCTCGCAACCTTTCAAAAAGTTGACGTAATTTTCTAACAGCTAATTTATACTCCAATTTGTTCAAATTCCTACAATAATTTTGCTTTTCCCTATATTCACTACAATTTTTCCTAGTACCCTGCTGTATCCGAAACTTAGATTAAAACCTTTTTCCCCTAGATTTACACAAACTGTTCTCTATTAAACTATGACTCTAAAAATTTTCTTTGTCTATGATTTCGTTTCCTTACAAATTAGTAATCTGTGATTGTAAGGAATCTTCAGTTGCAACGGTGAAATTTTCACTTAGTTCCAGCATTTCCACCATGGCGCTACTATCTATGTAAATTTAATAAGATGTCCTATCATTGACCAATGAAAACGTTTCAAGTCATAAAAGAAGGCGTGACTCAGGGTTGGATTTTGTACTATAATTATAGTATTTATACTATAATTTCGCCCTTTGTACTATATACTATCCACATCTAAGGATAGTACGCTAAAATACTATAATTTCAAGTTTGGATCATTGGGAAGCTCTCAAGCTCTATTTCACCGATATTGCACTTTCAGAGCGCTTGATATCTAGCCAAATAATTCTTGATTTGCTAAGAGTCCCATACATGAAGCTATATTATGAATTCATGTCCTGAATTATTAGTTCAAACCATTTACGAAAGTGTCTTTAATGCAATTTCAAAACGTATTTTTCCTAGACTACCTACTTACCAAGACTAAGATACGAAACTGCCACGAATGAAGATAGAACTAATAGTAATATTCAAGAACTGATGAACTTAGTAGAAGAGGAGTAGGTAAATTTTGCCTTGACTGGTGTTGATTTTAATGAATATTATGTTAAATTAAAAATAATTAAAGTGTACTATAATTTTCTATAAATACTATCCTTTTCATTTTATTGTGCTATCTTTTTCAACGTCACTAAATCCAACCCTGGCGTGACTTCAGCGCCTCAACGGGAATAACGAAACTAATTCTGACAAAGAAAAGACCTAACTTCTAAACGTAGTGAAATACATTCTCTTTGCTAGCTTCGGCATGTTGAAAATATTCAACAACGCAATAATTCCTCTTTGTAAACAACAAGGAAAATTCTAATATTTCCTCGAATGCTTCACTGGAAAGCTAAACCCTCAAAAACTGTCAAGACACAATAACTACAAATTGGTTCATAAACCAATCACCACTTTCCAGCACTAAGAAAACATTTGACTCAACAATGGACATCAAGCAATTCTGCTACCGCAAGAACTGAATCAGTCATTAAAGTAGACCGATTGTTCCGGAGGGGATTTATCCTATCGAAAATAAACCAAGGAAGACCTAAAACTGAGGAGACGCCTACAAATGCTACAGAAAATCGAAAGCTAGCATTTCTCTTTCAAGAACTCCTCGGCGAGAAAAATATTTCAGCTAGAACTTCCAAGCCACGAAAACCTCAAACAAACATAGCATACCAACACACCAAGCTCTACTCTACCTACATATGATAAAGTGACTGATTTTCTATTAATACCTAGACTCTTATCATAAAATCTGCCTAGGAAAGTGCGATAAAGTGAACCTAGAAAATTGAGTGAACTCATAATTATTTTTAAGCAGTGCTATAACAGGTGGGTAAAAAGCTTATTCCATTGTGAAAAATAAACCCTTTTATTTGTGTATTCTTTGTGTTTTTATCAACCTATCTATAATAGACGCCTAGCATGATTTTCTCGCACATGCGCGACGCGCCTTTGCTACATGCCTACGAAATAAATTGTTCCCACCAATGACATAAAAACTCATTGGTTCCACACTTTTCAAAAGTTGAAAACCACAAATGCCGCGACATAAATAATAGAGAAAAGTCAAACCACTCGCAAATTGAGAAATCATACTAGAAAGTCTGCTCATTACAAATAGACAAAACTAAGTCCATCTTTCCATTTACACAAAGCAACAAATTGTGGCAAAGCCAACATAAATTGATTAACATACATACACAACAAACATACAATAATATCCTCCCAATCCATACCATACTAGGACTAACAAAAACCATAAAATTTCTTCAGCGGACCTAAACCTTATGTATTTTTTAATTGTATTTCCTATTCAAAAAATAGAAAGTGAAAAGAAAATTATTCGACAAATAAATTTGCCAAAAAAAACAAACCAAATTTATCCTGGTCACGCAAACCAAATTGTAACGCTACCTACCTAACCAAGACTACAGAACCAATCAAAATCTAATTCTACCTAACTAACCCTAAAAATAACCTATCTTACCTAGCTTTATTTTCAGAAACCTTATATCTATTCTGTATCTAAACAAGTCTTGTCTATCCTATTAATTTTGCATTTAAATCTAATACTAAAATCTAGATTTGGCCAGAAGATGTGATCGTCTAGAATCCCACATTGTGAAGTAATAACTCAGGGACTTTTAGAAGGACTTAGGTACCTAGATCTTATCTGTAATGAGCCAAGAACAAACCTATTCAGAACAAATTCTAACCTAAATTTATATAGACTCCTATAAAATTCTAGATAAATTTTAAACGCTTAATATGACTAGCTAAAATGATTTTTTGATTATTATAAGGGGAACCCCGACCACGTAGCCAGGTGAAGATTTATTGAAGAAGGAAAATAAATGCGTATGATCTGAATGACTACATTTTATAGACATATATTCAGAATTGCTGATCTCTTTTTAGCATATCCTTTGAATTGTAGCGCCTCCAATCATCTAAGTATGGAGGTTAGCTACGGGCTGCTTTTTGCTCACCCAAAGACAGGCTAAAATCTTCAGAACCTCAAGTTATCTTTTTCAAGAGGATTTTCATATTTTATTTTTATTGATTCCACTTAAATTTGAACATATTATGTAAAAACTATGCACAAGTCAAATCCTTCTTTAATACTTCTTTTGGATGGGGTATGGCTTGCCTATGATTCTACCACCACATCACAAAGGGTCCTAGCTGTAGAGAAGATGTGGCCAGAAACTCTACAGTAAATCCAACGTCTTATTTATAATTTTATTCAGTCTTTGGAAAATATAAATAAATATTTAACAAAATAAAGAGGACAACATCTTTGATTTCATAGTCAGTCAGTTAGATAAAGTCTTTAGACAATTAGAATATTAAATGGAAATAAATTATCAATAAACTAAGAATATATAAATACAATTTCTTTCCCTAAACAAGCCCTACCAACTCTACTATCTTGAGAAAATAATATTCATCAATTCTGATGGCAAATTATACATCCTAAATTTTCTTGAACACTATTCATACTAGATTGACTATCTAGTAAATAAAAGATCTTAGATTAAAACAATAATTATCTTCTAAAATTTACAAAATAAGAAAATATGAACTTCCTATCTAAACTATCTCAATTTCAACCCCATTATTATTGAAAATCAAGTTACCTATCCTATCCTAGCCTATTTCTACAAAAAAAACGCGAATTTTACAATCTAACCAATGTCTAAAATATTCCTATTCTAAAGCAAAATTCCCTTGTGTTCGGAAATCCCAGGAGTATAGGAATTCCACAAAGCTTGAGAAAGGTCTCATATTTACATTTAAACGTGAAGTGTGTAATGTAAAATTTCCGAGGTGCAATGGAAATTTTCGACCCTAAGCTAAATAAAAGATTCGAGGGTGGAGCCCTCTAAGTGTGCCTAGCCCTATTCCATGTGTAATGCTCATATCACGGCCGAAGCCACAAGTTGTGATATGAACGGGCCCTAATAAAGCAAGTGTCATATTTTAGGGGGACTAGATTTCGCACGCCAAACACAAGGTACAAAGGCTCCCTAAAGAACGCCCCCACTTCGACGGCGGCTACCTCGTAACAATGCACTTAGCTTACGAAACCTACGTGGCTGAAATCGTTATGTTGGTAAAAAACGATTGTCGGCGCGCCACAAAGCCAGACTAGCAATGGAAGCTATCGACATTTTCCCGTTTAACACCGCAAGGTGCAAAAATGCCCATAACCCACGATACTTTTCATCGTGTACCAGGTTCCTCCAAGCTCACAAACTAATTATAAACTTCCTTGAATGAATTTAATAATTAAATCAACGAAAAATTCTAAACTACTCTTCACTTACTTAAAGAGTAATCCAAAATCTTTTTAATTCTCTAAAATCAGAGGAAAATAAATTCAATTTTCAATCCGACAGCATGACGACGTGTGAGCTCAAAGAAAATTTTGCTAAGAACCCATTTCCAACCTAAAAATCAATAAAATCAACTACGTCACCGAAGGCGTCTATTCGAAATTTTGAATTTTTATTTTGAAAATTGAACTGATGTTTTTTTCTAAACCAAAATTGCAGGAAGATTTTATGTCTTCAAAACCCAAGCAAATTTAAACTTTTACCCATACACCTTAGTTAAACAAAAATGAACCCTATAACTATGGAAATAAAATTGTTGAAGTCCGCAAAGTTAAATTGGGAACAAAGTAAACTCTTTGAACTACATGAGCCCTTTGATATACAACTCTGTTCATTCGACTTTCCCTCTTATTTTAATTATTTAAAGTTAATTCTTTATAAAATTAATTTCTATTATTAAATTTAAGTATTTAAACTAACTGTAATTATATTTGTGAACCTGAACAAGCAGCTAGCATGAAAGCTTCTTGTTACAATTGGGCGTTAGTCCACCATGCAGATTAGTAGACTTCACATACGAATCAAGAATGTCGTATTCTTTAGTATTGCTGATTTCTTTACGATGTTTTCCGTCACTATTTGAGAGCAGTCGATATTATATACATACGTTAGAAAAACTCAATTGTACCTACATGGCACGTCCCCCCGTAAGGATTCGAACCCGGACCTCATGATAGAGTCATAGAGTGTCCACTTTTCCACAACGTACCACCGACGCGCTCTCACTAACATGTCTACAGGGTGAAATTGATATCATTAGCATCCTTTTAAACTAAGAGTCTACCCATCAAACTGAACAACTTTTATTATGGGAGCAAATAGATCGGAGCAAATAAAAAATCTGCTGTTCCATACTAAACTGCAATGACGAGACGTGCGAGTTCGCGACTCAAATGTATGCTATGCTACAGCAGATTTTATTTTTGCTCCGATCTGTTTGCTCCCATAGTAAAAGTTGTTCAGTTTGATGGGTAGACTCTTAGTTTAAAAGGATGCTAATGATATCAATTTCACCCTGTATAATATTGTTTTAGTTTTTTGAATTGAGGAAGAGAGCTGAAGTTTATTTTTAATTAAGACAAAAAACATTAGCTTACTTAATTAACTTCTAAAGTAAATGTTAACTAAATCGCACAACCCATTTCTTAGAACAAAGCTTTATTATTTACCTCAACAAATATTTACCTTAAATTAAGGTCATCCTTTACAAAACAACGTAAAACATAAGAAAACAGACCTATTTTACATCTGATCCATAAACCAAGATACCAATTTCGATTCTGACAACCGACAAGCCTACTTAGCACAAAAACGGTCGCATACGCATACGATTCGAAATTCAAATGACATTCAAAAATAGAACGTTGGGAGAACCGCTATCGAATAAATTGGTCATCTCATCGATCACCATCAGTTTATTTTGCAGTTGTAATGCTGACACAGAAAAGGAGCAAATATATTTCAGTTAGTCAGATATGGGTCAACATTTTACAGTTACAGGTCGTGAACTGAAGGCATCTAGGTGGAATAGCTAGAGATATTGGTTCTTATTGATATTGTAGGCACAGTCGCGTCCATAGTTACATCATCATCATCATCATCAGGCTGGTAAACCCTACAAAAAAAATGAAAAATGAAAAAAAAATGAAGAGGCCTATCTATACCCAGCGGTATAGGCCTCTTCATTTTTTTTCATTTTTCATTTTTTTTTTCGTTTTCATAGTTATACGGTAATTTATTATTATTCGTCTTCATATTTCGTTGTTGAATTCAACTGGAAACATTAGCATAGCTAGCACTAGATCATAAACGTTTGATTTAGAAAAATATCCCGGAAATAGCCGGCATAAGCCCGGAAATTAAATACAAGAATGCCTGACATCACACAGAAAATGTTTTTCCTGCGACAGTTTCCCACCTTGAGGAAATTGAATCTATGATTCCTTCATATGATCGGACCGGTCACAAAAATCAGCAGGTCTAGCATGATTTTTCTACACGCGCGCGACGCGCCTTCGCTGCATACAAAATAACCTGTTCCCGTGCTTTTCGGAGAGCGTAAGCCGGGCTTGCCGCGACTTGTAGTATGGCAAAAAGCCGAGTCGCGCCTAAGTAGAGAAATCATGCTAGAGGGTCAGGTCGTCAAAAATCTTGGTGGATGAACTTTCTAAGATGTCACTGACCGATCCAGTGTCGGAATATCTAGAGAGGTAAAATAGACCTAGGTTCAGTTTATAGAGTCATATAATTTAACTGCGAACCCTTTCATGTAATCTAGGTAGGTTCCAGATACCTACAAAATTATGGTACTGTGATAAACTTTGGGTGGGATTTAAATGAGGTTACGAGGAATAATGACGGGAAATGGGCAAGGGAATGATGATGAATGATGACGAGAAATAATTATTATATTATAATTTATAACCTTTCGAGAGTTTAAATACCTATTTATTCAAGTATATATGGAGGTGCTACTGGGAATGTTCCTCCATTGAAAAGGGAAGTACTTCCGCCAGGCTAGGTGTGATGCCTGGGGACCGGCCGTGGTCCAACAGTTCTTAGTTGGACCTTGTATATATATCGAATCTCTGTGATTATTTCTCTTGCGCGATTTATGTCTTGCATTCGATTGTGAACCTTATGTGTATTTTAGGATGAACGTTGTCTTTGTATGGAGCATATTTCCGTGAGCGACGGTATCGCCATGTGTTGGCATCTTTTGCTATAACTTGTGGGTGCTGACCATCTGTAGTAGTTCCCCACAGGACTCCCCCCTCAGACCGGAGGTCGTTGAGTAGTTCGAAGTGTGCAGTCTGTATCCATGTAGTGTAGGTGCAGGGCTCCAGTCAAGTGAGTCTGACGAGCGATGAGCTGCGGTGTGTGCATCTGTCAGGGAGACCAGTCCTGATGTGATGCGGGCGAGTGACAGGCGTGGAGAAGGCGAGCAGAACTGCCACGTGGAGGTGAGCTCAGACACGTGAGCTGCGGGAGATCCTTCTATGCAGACGCTGACTGTCGTTGAGGAAGCTGCAGGCCCAGGAAGCGATGTGAAGACAGCTGCGATGGACCTGGTGCGGCTTCGGGTTGATGGCGTGACTGCTGCTTGTTTGACCTGGTCGAGGGGTGTGAAGGGTTGGTTGAAGCTGGTTGCTGCTCTGTGTTGGTTCTGCTCTGCGGTGTTCAGGTTGCGATGTTCTCTGTCGAGGGTCACCAATATGGAGGTGCTACTTGGGAATGTTCCTCCATTGAAAAGGGAAGTACTTTCGCCAGGCTAGGTGTGATGCCTGGGGACCGGCCGTGGTCCAACAGTTCTTAGTTGGACCTTGTATATATATCGAATCTCTGTGATTATTTCTCTTGCGCGATTTATGTCTTGCATTCGATTGTGAACCTTATGTGTAGTAGGTTACGAGTTACGTATTTTAGGATGAACGTTGTCTTTGTATGGAGCATATTTCCGTGAGCGACGGTATCGCCATCTGTTGGCATCTTTTGCTATAACTTGTGGGTGCTGACCATCTGTAGTAGTTCCCCACATATATTACTTACTAGGGTCCGTGTGGTGTCGGCTAAGAATAGCACCATCCCATTTCTACCTGTGGGTGTCGTAAAAGGCGACTAAGGGACCTACCAGAAGATGGGCAGCAGCATCCTCTGCGTACACACATCCAGCCGAACTGCGATCGCCAACCCGCCTGCCAAGCGTGGCGATTATGGCAAAACCCCCCAACATGGCAAGTACGCCCTTAACACGGCCCCCAGTCCCCGGCGGCCCCGCTATTCCTGGCTATGGTAGCGGTCAAGGTAACGGCGGGGCAGGGGGTGCGAAGAATCTCCGGAAGAGATCCGGCTACCACAACCGACAACAGCTGCACCTGGCAACGTTCAACACACGTTCACTGCGGACCGACGAGTCGCTCGCTATACTCGAGGAGGAACTGAGCAGGATACGTTGGGATATTGTTGGATTATCTGAAGTCCGAAGAGAGGGAGAGGACTCGATAATCCTCAAATCTGGTAACCTGCTCTATTTCCGAGAGGGCGAACTAAAGTCCCAGCACGGTGTCGGGCTAATGGTCCATAAGTCTCTTGTGAACAACGTGGAGAAGATCGAAAGTGTGTCGAATAGGGTGGTGTACCTTATACTCAGAATAACCAAACGGTATTCGTTGAAGGTTATACAGGTATACGCCCCGACTTCAGAAGAGAAATACGCCGACGATGTAGAAACTATGTATGAGGATATCTCTAGAGCCATGCATAGTTCTAAAACACACTTCACGGTGGTCATGGGAGACTTCAACGCGAAACTGGGCAAACGAGACGGTGAAGAGATGCGAGTGGGAAAATTTGGGTATGGACGACGGAACAAACGGGGCCAACTGCTGGCTGGCTTCATGGAGAAGGAGGGACTCTATATGATGAACTCCTTCTTTAAGAAGCGGGAGCACAGAAAGTGGACCTGGTTGAGCCCGACCGGTACAAGAAATGAGATAGACCTCATCATGTCGACGAAGAAGCAAATATTCAATGATGTCTCTGTGTTAAACGCGTTTAAAACCGGAAGCGATCACCGTATGGTAAGAGGCACATTGAATCTTAATATCAAGCTCGAAAGATCTCGTCTGATGAAGTCTACGCTCCGTCCAGTACCGATCCAGATCCAAAACCCCAGTAGTTTTCAGCTCGAACTCCAAAATCGTTTTGATTGCCTGGGGAGTAGCGTGGACGATTACAGCGATGGGTTTGTGGAAACTGTCCATGCGGTCGGGTCCAAGTTCTTTAAGACCCGTCGTACAAATAGAACTAAGAAAATCTCAGACCCTACTCTTAAGCTCATGGAGGAAAGGCGCGAGATGATTCTGCAGTCTTCAGATGATGCGAATAAATACCGGCAGCTCAATAGGCAGATTTCAAAGTCCGTGACTTGCGACCTGCGTCGGTTTAACACCGAGCGTATTAAGGAGGCTATAGAGCGGAACAAAGGCTCCAAAGTTTTCGCAAGGGATCTGTCTATTGGGCAAAGCCAGCTATCAAAGCTGAAGACTGAGGATGGCAGAATCGTATCGTCCAAGCCTGAGCTTCTGAGAGAGGTTGAGAAGTTCTATGGACAGTTATACACGTCAACACGAAGACCCGCTACAGATCTGGCTAACGACCCAAGAGCTAGATTGACCCGGCACTACACAGAAGATATTCCGGACGTCAGCCTGTACGAGATTAGTATGGCTCTCAAACAGCTAAAGAACAACAAGGCGCCGGGTGATGATGGGATTACGGCCGAGCTTCTGAAGGCGGGTGGAAAACCGGTCCTGAAGGCCCTTCAGAAGCTGTTCGATTCCGTCATACTCGAGGGCAAAACGCCGCAGGCATGGAACAGAAGTCTGGTGGTGCTCTTCTTCAAAAAGGGCGATAATGCCCTGTTGAAGAACTATAGGCCCATTTCCCTTCTTAGCCATGTCTACAAGCTGTTTTCGAGAGTCATTACGAACCGTCTCGCGCGCAGGTTTGACGATTTCCAGCCTCCCGAACAGGCCGGTTTCCGAAAGGGCTTTAGCACTGTGGACCACATACATACGCTTCGGCAAGTTATACAGAAGACTGAAGAGTATAACCTGCCCCTTTGCTTGGCGTACGTGGACTACGAGAAAGCCTTTGATTCGATCGAGACTTGGGCTGTACTGCAGTCTCTTCAGCGTTGCCAAGTAGACTACCGGTACATCGAAGTGCTGAAATGCTTGTACAAAAACGCCACTATGTCAGTCCGACTACAGGACCAGAACTCGAAACCTATCCTACTGCAGCGAGGCGTGAGGCAGGGAGACGTTATATCTCCGAAACTGTTCACCGCTGCACTGGAAGATGTTTTCAAGGTTCTGGACTGGAAAGGGCTAGGCATCAACATAAACGGCGAGTACATCAGTCACCTTCGGTTTGCCGATGATATAGTCATCATGGCGGAGACTATGGAGGAGCTCAGTCAAATGCTCGATGATCTCAGCAGAGCCTCCGAACGAGTTGGTCTGAAAATGAACATGGACAAGACGAAGATCATGTCAAATGACCATGTTGTACCCACTCCTGTAATGATCGGAAACTCTGCGCTCGAAGTTGTTGACCATTATGTTTACCTGGGACAAACTATTCAGTTAGGTAAGTCCAACTTCGAGAAAGAGATCAACCGTCGAATCCAACTCGGCTGGGCAGCGTTCGGGAAGCTACGTAGTATCTTCACGTCCCAAATACCGCAGTGTCTTAAAACGAAAGTCTTCGATCAGTGTGTGTTGCCAGTGATGACATATGGAACAGAGACGTGGTCGTTCACTCAAGGCCTCATAAAAAGGCTGAAAGTCACCCAAAGGGCAATGGAGAGGGCTATGCTCGGAGTTTCCCTGCGAGATCGAATCAGAAATGAAGAGATCCGCAGAAGAACCAGGGTAACTGACATAGCCCAAAGAGTTGCTAAACTTAAGTGGCAGTGGGCAGGGCACATTGCTCGCAGAACCGATGGCCGGTGGGGCCGAAAAGTTCTCGAGTGGCGACCGCGTACCGGAAAGCGCAGCGTGGGTAGGCCCCTCACACGGTGGACCGACGACCTGGTGAAGGCGGCGGGAAAACGTTGGATGAGGGCAGCGCAGGACCGGTCGTTATGGCGATCCTTGGGGGAGGCCTATGTCCAGCAGTGGACGTCCATCGGCTGAGATGATGATGATGATTACTTACTAGCTTTAACCCACGACTTCGTCCGCACAAATTAAATACTAGATTTTAAGTCAGATCATAAGCTATCAAACAAAAAAAGTTTCATCAAAATTGGTTCAGCAGTTTTCGCGTGATGCTCGTTCAAACACACAAAGCAAAAAAATCTTTTTTTAAATTACAGTTTTATAATAGTAGAGATTATAACAACTTGAGTCGCCCTCTAGATAGAGGCTCTAGAACGATTTTCAATCATATTGCAGCTCTCCCGTCCGTTTAAAAAAAAATCTGGACAAAATAAATTGTTCGGTTCAGTAGTTTTTGCGTGATACTCGAACAAACAAACACCCAAACAAACAAACAAACAAAAAAACAAACAAACAAACAGACAGACAAAAAATCCAAAAGTTGGTGATTTGGAATCAGGGACAGGTAAAAACCATGTCGTAATTTTTTTTTTGTAAATATCTTCAATGTACAGACACATTTCTGTTACAGTTTTATAATAGTTTAGATTAGATGTCTTTTTTTTATAATGAGAATAAAATCTTTCCCGGTGCCCATTAGTAGAGGCGAGTTTGTGGTCACCTTGCTTTTAGAGTAGGTACAGTTGGCAATGACAAAATGTATACACTCTTGTTCCACGTCGTAGTACTAAATGTTTACATTTTCGTTGCTGATTCTGCCAAGAGTAGGTACCTGCCTATTTCATGAGTCGTTCTCCGTGGATTAATTGCTGTACCTAAAACACCGACCACTACCAGTAGCCTTTGTCTAGACCTAACTCAAAACATTTGAGTTTACAAACTCGGTTAAAACTGGCGTGTTATGAACTTATAAAGTTATAAATGAAACGATCCGTGTAAGGATCTGACTCAGCTTTGCTTACACGTTCTGGTACAGTTCATAGGCTCTGCTAATGTCATCATTTTCAATTAATCAAATCAGGACCCTTCAATCTACTGCTGGGCATAAGCCTCCCTTTTATTGTGCCATTCCTCACGGTCCTGTGCTAATCTGATTCAATGCAAATCCGTCACCCTCACAATATCATCGGATCAACGTGCTGGTGTCTGCCTACTGACCTCCGTCCCGGGATCCCGTCATTAGAAAATAAATACCATCATCTCAATTAAAATTATTGACTTTCTCGCTTTCTGGACCCAGCTTGCACTCTTTCTGGCATACGTAAAATAATAAGGATGGAGGCACATCTCGATTTTTGTCGTTTTCTCGGGGGTGGCATGCGAGGCCTACTGGTACGATATACTTCAACTGTAATTTTACTGTACAAATAATTCTTTTTAGGTCGTCGTTCACCCCTAATAGACAAGAGTAAATTTTTCCATAGGTTTAAATTGCTGTCGGTATCGAGTAGTCAAGTATTAGGTATTTCGTCCAAAAGCAAAAGTTTGATTTGGACCAAATTTCATTTCGTCGAAGTTTCATTTTATCAAAGTTTCATTTCGTCCAACTTTCGTTTCGTCCAAGTTTAATAACGTCCAAGTTTCATATCTTACTTATTTCCTACGGCGGCGCTACAAACCCTTTATGAGTCTTGGCTTCCTCAACGATCTTCTTTCATTTCGCTCTGGCTACTGGCTTCCCTTCTCGAAGATGTTTTCCTGCTTATACTCCTCAGATCTTTTGTAATTCTAGGTTTTTTCTGTTGCGCAATCCACTTGGAGATTGTTCCACGCGTCATATCGTCTTCTCGTATTATATTGGTTCGATAATTGCCAATCTACCTAATCCATGTTTAACCCGCAACCCTTTTACAATGTCGTCTGACCAACGCATCGGTGGTCTACACACGGATCACCTTCCTTCTCCATGGCCACCATTCCGATATTGTCCTGGTCCACCGCCCTTCTTCCCTTCTAGCCAAATGTTCTGCCCATCTCCACTTCAACTTTGTAATCCGGTCGTTCTTCGACGGATTAATTACTGGATTTCACATTTTCCTTCCAGAAAAGAGATCTGTAACCTAGTGTAGGTACAACATGGGCGAATTAACTTGGCACCTGGCTCGCACGTGGCTCGGAATAAAAAACTCGGAAAACTCGGAAAGAATAACTCTAAAATGCTAAAGCGCAGGGACACGTGCAACATTAACTGAAATGCGATGCTATATACGGCCTCGCACAGCGACGGCGGGGTCCCGCGGGGGGGGTAGCAGGAGCGGCGTCAAATTCCGAGCCACGTGCGAGCCAGGTGCCAAGTTAATTCACCCGATTTACAAACCTCTATTATTTCAACTACAATCTATAATGTTGTCCTTGATATTAAAATTGTAGTTTTATCCAGTTTTACAGTGGCTCGTGTTACTCCAGCCTAAACATCAGTGGGCGGCGAACAAATCCAAGTTGAGAGTTTGTAAAGTATTTTGTACATCGCGCGTGACGAGAGGTGCTCCTTAAAATTTTAACGAGCCATAATTTCCTAATGCTGGTCTTAATTAGCTCTCGCATTACGCGTAGGTATATTATACAGGGTGAAATTGATATCATTAGCATCCTTTTAAACTAAGAGTCTACTACCCATCAAACTGAACAACTTTTACTATGGGAGCAAACCGATCGGAGCAACTAAAAAATCTGCTGTTGCATATATTTGAGTCGAGTAGGCACTGCAGTTTAGTATGGAACAGCAGATTTTTTTTTACTTCGATTGGTTTGCTCCCATAGTTAAAGTTGTTCAGTTTGATGGGTAGACTCTTAGTCAGCGGCGGACTAAGCCCGCTGGAGGCCCGGGGCGGCAAAATTAAATGAGGCCCCCGGTCTTTCCAGAGGCATAGGTAGCAAGTATTTTGTCCCAGGGAGATCCAGGTCCTACAACATGGAGCGAGCGAAGCGAGCCTGACATTCGTACAATGTAAAACCTAGAGCGAGCGAAGCGAGCTCGAGATTTCACTGAATTCTGGAGCGGGCAAAGCTAAGTGAAATTGTACTGCAATATAATGAGATCAGTGGAATAAGACTTAAATCATTGAGCGAGCGAAGCGAGCTCGAGTTTTTTTACGACTTAAAATCTGGAACGAACAAAGTAAGCTCAAGATTTAACTGCACACCAACAGTGCAACTGCAACTGTATACTATGAAAAGACATAGTTACCATCCAAAACCAAGAGCGAGCGAAGCGAGCTCGAGACTTCACTGAATTCTGGAGCAAGCAAAGTGAACTCAAGATTTTAGTGCAATGTGTCTAGTTAGGAGCGAGCGAAGCGAGCTCGAGATTTTGCTTCATTATTACTCGACTTTTTCAGCTCATGCCGAAATCGAGGCGATTGATGTATTAAACAAATAGCTGAAATGAGCTTATAATATAATGCTTATAATAACTCGATTGTAGAGCTCATCTTGAAATAAAGTAGGTGAGTATATTGGCGTATAAAATTAAAACCGGAGCGAACGATTCTATAATTATGACTGGGTTGTAGCATGAACTCAGTCTCAAAGCACAGAAAGCTATCAAAAAAACCAAGCGAGCGAAGCAAGCTCAAATTTTCGAAACACATTCTAATTCCAACCACATTGACCTTTCAAGAAGCGAGCTCATAATTATGCTAACTGCATAACAACTTGAAAAAGATTGAGCGAGCAAAGCGAGCTCGCAAATTCGCAATATTTTTGACTCTATTTCCTTCTTTGACTTTCAATGACTAACTTACGGGGCCTCCAACTTCAAACTGCAGTCCCAGTACCGGAGGCCAGGGCCTACGGAGCGAGCGAAGCGAATTCATAATTATGTTAACTGCATAACAACTTGAAAAAGATTTAGCGAGCGTAGCAAGCTCGCAAATTCGCAGTATTTTTGACTCTATTTCTTTTCTTGACTTTCAATGACTAACGTACGGGGCCTCCAACTTCAAACTGCAGTCTCAGAACCTGTTCTGCTTCTGGCCTCCTGAGGCCCGGGCCTCCAACTCTAAACTGTGTCTTTACTTGCTAATAAACGTTATTATTTTGGTTTTGATTAAAAAGAGATTCTCTTCTCGAGATTCGGAGGCCCCCCAGGACTGGGGGCCCGGGGCGGACCGCCCCTCCCCCCCCCCCCCCCCCCCCCCTTAGTCCACCAGTGCTCTTAGTTTAAAAGGATGCTAATGATATCAATTTCACCCTGTATATTATGCTTACAAGATTAATGTACCACAAAATTTAGTAACTGGGTAGATCGAGCTTTGCTTGGCGTCTTCCAAGTTAATCTAGATAGGTTTCATCCCTTAGAACAACCATTTCCACACAAAAAAAATATTTTCTATTTTTTGCTTTTTTTTGTTTATTTTCTCTCTGTAGGTATACTATGTTTTTTTGGTGTAAAATAAATTTTAATTTATTGATTGGTTTTCCAACTTCCATTTACGAATGAAATTGAAAATGAACTTTAGGATAGTCAATGGATAAAATGCAAAGTTATGAAACAAGAATCAAGATTTCTTGTTCATATTCTTTATTTTTAATCATGACTGTTATCCTACATAAATATATAAGGCTTACAATTTGTAAGGCTGTTGCTAGACTAGCCTTGCTGTGCGCGGTATACTTGTTTATAATTTCAGCCCACATCAGACTTTGTAACTTTTGTAAAATTTTATGAGGTTTTGTGATTTTAGTTAGGATAGGTTGTTGTTATACTCTTGCCGTAGGCGTCTACGAACAACTTTGGAAAAAATTGTTCTTAAACCTCGCCAATAAAAACTTTCGACCAGTTTACCACCAAAACATTTAGGCGGTGTCCTATTGCCATCGCACGCGCGATGGTGCGATGCGATCTCATCGCGCGATGAAACCGATCGCGCGATCAAAAAACGTGTGTCCTAATTTGGTGCGATGCGATCGATCACCCTCCCTTGCTTCGTGTACCTGCACTCAGCGGGACCCCGTGTCCTAGAACGATGCGAGTATGTATGGGATTTAGTTCCGAATTTGTTCTATCGAATTCAATTAGAAATATAAAAAAAACCGTCAAATGGAAGAATTAGATCCAGAGCCACCAACGGTCTAGGGCCTAAACGTATAGGAAAGCTGGATTCAGTCTAGCTCGAAAATAGACGCCAAAGTACATCATTTAGCCTCGGTCTTATGACTCAAAGCGGTCACAGATTTTTTTTTTACAGCCTAAATATATAGGAAACGAACTGGATGCATTTTAAGAAAGAGCCCTCTTAGGAGAACACCACAGCAGATTTAGTTATTCTCAAATCGGTCACCGTTCAAAATCAGACTGGGGTTGAAAATTAAGAAAAATAGGTCTTGGGCCTAAACATATAGGAAATGTGAAACCAACTTGGATCGAAAGAACACACTTTACCCATCACAAAAAACCCGGTCTTACATGGCGGATCGGTCACCTTTCCAGAATCAGACCACTTTTATAATATAACAAAAATGACAGATATCTCGACAATGGTAAGTGATAGAAAAAAAATTGTTATGAACAAAATTGTTGGAAATTTAATGGTCTTCACATTTCTCATAACTTTGTTTACAATCCTATGCATAGGAGAACTAGAATATAGAGAATATTTGTAAAAACTGAATAATTAAAATAGTAACAGACAGATATATCGACAACGGTTGATGATAGAAAAAGTTTGTCTGAAAAACAATTGTAGACAATGTTATGTTTTACAAGTTTTGTAATAACTTTGTTCACGATTTGATACATACGAAAAGAAATATTTGCAAAAACGAATTAATTAAAATAGTAATAGACGTATAGATATAGATAATAGACGTATCGTATAGATATCTCGAAAATTATTGATAATAGGAATAGTATGTGTAGCATAAAATTGTAGACAATGTTATGTACTACAAGTTTTGTTATAACTTTGCTCACGATTTGATGCATATGAAACGAGATATTTGCAAAAAATTATTAATAAAAAAATAGTAATAGACAGATATCTCGACAACGGTTGATGATAGAAAAAGTTTCTTAAAGATACAATTATAGGCAATGTTATGTTCTTCAAGTTTTGTTTTAACTTTGTTCACGATTTGATGCATACGAAACGAGATATTTGCAAAAAATTATTAATAAAAAAATAGTAATAGACAGATATCTCGACAACGGTTGATGATAGAAAAAGTTTGTCTGAAAAACAATTGTAGACAATATTATGTTTTACAAGTTTTGTAATAACATTGTTCACGATTTGATGCATACGAAACTTGATATTTGCAAAAACGAATTAATTAAAATAGTAATAGACAGATATCTCGAAAATTGTTGATGATAGGAATAGTTTGTGTAGGATACAATTGTAGATAATGTTATGAACTACAAGTTTTGTTAAAACTTTGTTCACGATTTGATGCATACGAAACGAGATATTTGCAAAAAATTATTAATTAAAATAGTAATAGACAGATATCTCGGCAACGGTTCATGATAGAAAAAGTTTGTCTGAAAAACAATTGTAGACAATGTTATGTTTTACAAGTTTTGTAATAACTTTGTTCACGATTTGATACATACGAAAAGAAATATTTGCAAAAACGAATTAATTAAAATAGTAATAGACGTATAGATATAGATAATAGACGTATCGTATAGATATCTCGAAAATTATTGATAATAGGAATAGTATGTGTAGCATAAAATTGTAGACAATGTTATGTACTACAAGTTTTGTTATAACTTTGCTCACGATTTGATGCATACGAAACGAGATATTTGCAAAAACGAATTAATTAAAATAGTAATAGACAGATATCTCGAAAATTGTTGACGATAGGAATAGTTTGTGTAGGATACAATTGTAGATAATGTTATGAACTACAAGTTTTGTTAAAACTTTGTTCACGATTTGATGCATACGAAACGAGATATTTGCAAAAAATTATTAATTAAAATAGTAATAGACAGATATCTCGACAACGGTTCATGATAGAAAAAGTTTGTCTGAAAAACAATTGTAGACAATATTATGTTTTACATGTTTTGTAATAACTTTGTTCACGATTTGAAGCATACGAAAAGAGATATTTGCAAAAACGAATAAATTAAAATAGTAATAGACAGATATCTAGAAAATAGTCGATGATAGAAAAAGTTTTTTAAAAATACAATTACAGACAATGTTATGTTCTACAAGTTTTATTATAACTTTGTTCACGATTTGATGCATACGAAAAGAGATATTTGCAAAAACGAATTAATTAAATAGTAATAGACAGATATCTCGAAAATTTTTGATAATAGGAATAGTTTGTGTAGCATACAATTGTAGATAATATTATGTACTACAAGTTTTGTTATAACTTTGTTCACGATTTCATCGATACGAAACGAGATATTTGCAAAAAATAATTAATAAAAATAGTAATAGACAGATATCTCGACAACGGTTGATGATAGAAAAAGTTTCTTTAAGATACAATTATAGACAATGTTATGTTTTACATGTATTGTTTTAACTTTGTTCACGATTTGATGCATACGAAAAGAGATATTTGCAAAAACGAATTAATTAAAATAGTAATAGACAGATATCTCGAAAATTGTTGATGATAGGAAAAGTTTGTGGAGTATACAATTGTAGATAATGTTATGTACTACAAGTTTTGTTATAACTTTGTTCACGATTTGAAGCATACGAAAAGAGATATTTGCAAAAATGAATAAATTAAAATTGTAATAGACAGATATCTAGAAAATTGTTGATGATAGAAAAAGTTTCTTAAAAAATACAATTACAGACAATGTTATGTTCTACAAGTTTTGTTATAACTTTGTTCACGATTTGATGCATACGAAAAGAGATATTTGCAAAAACGAATTAATTAAAATAGTAATAGACAGATATCTCGACAACGGTTGATGATAGAAAAAGTTTCTTGAAGATACAATTATATACAATGATATGTTCTACATGTTTTGTTTTAACTTTATTCACGATTTGATGCATACGAAAAGAGATATTTGCAAAAACGATTTAATTAAAATAGTAATAGACAGATATCTCGACAACGGTTGATGATAGAAAAAGTTTCTCGAAGATACAATTATAGACAATGTTATGTTCTACATGTTTTGTTTTAACTTTGTTCACGATTTGATGCATATGAAAAGAGATATTTGCAAAAACGTATTAATTAAATAGTAATAGACAGATATCTCGACAACGGTTGATGATAGAAAAAGTTTCTTGAAGATACAATTATATACAATGATATGTTCTACATGTTTTGTTTTAACTTTGTTCACGATTTGATGCATACGAAAAGAGATATTTGCAAAAACGATTTAATTAAAATAGTAATAGACAGATATCTCGACAACGGTTGATGATAGAAAAAGTTTCTCGAAGATACAATTATAGACAATGTTATGTTCTACATGTTTTGTAATAACTTTGTTCACGATTTGATACATACGAAAAGAGATATTTGCAAAAACGAATTAATTAAAATAGTAATAGACAGATATCTCGAAAATTATTGATAATAGGAATAGTATGTGTAGCATACAATTGTAGACAATGTTATGTACTACAAGTTTTGTTACAACTTTGCTCACGATTTGATGCATACGAAACAAGATATTTGCAAAAACGAATTAATTAAAATAGTAATAGACCGATATCTCAACAACGGTTGATGTTAGAAAAAGTTTCTTACATATACAATTGTAGACAATGTTATGTTCTACAAGTTTTGTAATAACTTTATTCACGATTTGATGCATACGAAACGAAATATTTGCAAAAAATTATTAATTAAAATAGTAATAGACAGATATCTCGACAACGGTTGATGATAGAAAAAGTTTGTCCATGATACAATTGTAGACAATGTTCTACTTATGTTCTTACTTGTACAACAGTGGTTGATTATTTTAATAAAACAACTTGAGTTTAATTATTAAGGCCAAAGGTTTTATTTCTCACCTTTATCAAACTTCGATAAAACAAAATATTAATTTTCTTATAGATTCGAACGTAAAAGTCAAACTGAAATATTATTTTTATCTTTTTTACTTTGAAGTCGGTTTTTATTTTTTTTTGTTATTGAAACTCGAATTCTAGTCGTAAAGACCAAAAAAAATCTTTGCCTATGCCATTCTCCCATTTTGACGGAACACATTTTATTTCTAATTGGATTCGATAGAACAAATTCTAATCAAATTAAAGATTGAAAAATTCAGTCTCGAGCGGGACTTGAACCCGCACCCTTCCAAACCGGGGAAGTGCGTTATCCAATGGCTGTAATATGTTTGAAATCAATAATATTTGAAATTAGAACAAATTCTATAGAACAAGTTCTAGGACACGGGGTCCCGCTGAGTGTAGGTACACCCTTGCCTCGTCGCGCTCCTCGGTCGCGCGATCGAAATTAGGACAGTCAATACTGATTCCTATGTTTGATCGCACGATCGCACGATCGCGCGTCGAAAATCGAACAAATCGATCGCATCGCATGATCGCGCGATCGAAATTAGGACAGTCAGTACTGATTCCTATGTTTGATCGCACGATCGCACGATCATTTTCATCGGACGGACGCATGATCGCGCTGTCCTATTGCCATCGCACGCGCGATCATGCGTCCGTCCGATGAAAATGATCGTGCGATCGTGCGATCAAACATAGGAATCAGTACTGACTGTCCTAATTTCGATCGCGCGATCATGCGATGCGATCGAATTGTTCTATTTTCGACGCACGATCGTGCGATCGTGCGATCAAACAAAGGAATCAGTATTGACTGTCCTAATTTCGATCGCGCGACCGAGGAGCGCGACGAAGCAAGGGTGTACCTACACCCAGCGGGACCCCGTGTCCTAGAACTTGTTCTATAGAATTTGTTCTAATTTCAAATATTATTGATTTCAAACATATTACAGCCATTGGATAACGCACTTCCCCGGTTTGGAAGGGTGCGGGTTCAAGTCCGGCTCGAGACTGAATTTTTCAATCTTTAATTTGATTAGAATTTGTTCTATCGAATCCAATTAGAAATAAAATGTGTTCCGTCAAAATGGGAGAATGGCATAGGCAAAGATTTTTTTTGGTCTTTACGACTAGAATTCAAGTTTCAACAACAACAAAAAATGAAAACCGACTTCAAAGTAAAAAAGTTACAAATAATATTTCAGTTTGACTTTTACGTTCGAATCTATAAGAAAATTAATATTTTGTTTTATCGAAGTTTGATAAAGGTGAGAAATAAACCTTTGGCCTTTATAATTAAACTCAAATTGTTTTATTAAAATAATTAACCACTGTTGTACAAGTAAGAACATAAGTAGAACATAAATTTGTCTACAATTGTATCATGGACAAACTTTTTCTATCATCAACCGTTGTCGAGATATCTGTCTATTACTATTTTAATTAATAATTTTTTACAAATATCTCGTTTCGTATGCATCAAATCGTGAATAAAGTTATTACAAAACTTGTAGAACATAACATTGTCTACAATTGTATCTTTAAGAAACTTTTTCTATCATCAACCATTGTCGAGATATCTGTCTATTACTATTTTAATTAATAATTTTTTGCAAATATCTCGTTTCGTATGCATCAAATCGTGAATAAAATTATTACATAACGTGTAGAACATAACATTGTCCACAATTGTATCGGTAAGAAACTTTTTCTATCATCAACCGTTGTCGAGATATCTGTCTATTACTATTTTATTTAATTCCTTTTTGCAAATATCTCTTTTCGTATGCTTCAAATCGTGAACAATGTTATTACAAAACTTGTAAAACATAACATTATCTAGAATTGTATGCAACACAAACTATTCGTATCATCAACAATTTTCGAGATATCTGTCTATTACTATTTTAATTAATTCGTTTTTGCAAATATCTCTTTTCGTATGCACCAAATCGTAAACAAAGTTGAAACAAAACATGTAGAGCATAACATTGTCTATAATTGTATCTGTAAGAAACTTTTTCTATCATCAACCGTTGTCGAGATATCTGTCTATTACTATTTTAATTAATTATTTTTTGCAAATGTCTCGTTTCGTATGGATGAAATCGTGAACAAAGTTTTTACAAAACTTGTAGTACATAATATTATCTACAATTGTATGTTACACAAACTATTCCTTTCATTAAAAATTTTCGAGATACCTGTCTTACTATTTAATTAATTCGTTATTGCAAATATCTCGTTTCGTATGCATCAAATCGTGAACAAAGTTAAAACAAAACTTGTAGAACATAACATTGTCTATAATTGTATCTTTAAAAAACTTTTTCTATCATGAACTGTTGTCGAGATATCTGTCTATTACTATATTAATTAATAATTTTTTGCAAATATCTCGTTTCGTATGCATCAAATCGTGAACAAAGTTATAACAAAACTTGTAGTTCATAACATTATCTACAATTGTATGCTACACAAACTATTCCTATCATCAACAATTTTCGAGATATCTGTCTATTACTATTTTAATTAATTCGTTTTTGCAAATATCAAGTTTCGTATGCATCAAATCGTGAACAATGTTATTACAAAACTTGTAAAACATAACATCGTCTACAATTGTTTTTCAGACAAACTTTTTCTATCATGAACCGTTGTCGAGATATCGCTTTGAGTCATAAGACCGAGGCTAAATGATGTACTTTGGCGTCTATTTTCGAGCTAGACTGAATCCAGCTTTCCTATACGTTTAGACCCTAGACCGTTGGTGGCTCTGGATCTAATTCTTCCATTTTGACAGTTTTTTTTTATTTCTAATTGAATTCGATAGAACAAATTCGGAACTAAATCCCATACATACTCGCATCGTTCTAGGACACAGGGTCCCGCTGAGTGCAGGTACACGAAGCAAGGGAGGGTGATCGATCGCATCGCACCAAATTAGGACACACGTTTTTTGATCGCGCGATCGGTTTCATCGCGCGATGAGATCGCATCGCACCATCGCGCGTGCGATGGCAATAGGACACCGCCTTAGGGTCTCTATCTTGCCGATGGCAAACCAATGGTGAGTTTTGTATACATATACAGGGTCCTTCTTAATATGCTGACACTTTTTAAGGGTATGATTAGACCATCAAACTGAACAACTTTCTCTATGGCACCAACATCGAGGTCGCGAAAAAAAAATCTACTCGTCTATACATCACTGCAAACCTACTCGAGACAAAAGTATGGGACAACAGATTTTTTTTCGCGATTTCGATGTTGGTCCCATAGAGAAAGTTGTTCAGTTTCATGGTCTGATCATCTCCTTAAAAAAGTGTCAGCATATTAAGAAGGACCCTGTATAGTATAAGAGATAAGTGTACTTTTTGCAACCATCAGCAGCAAGGCTGATTCAGTGTTTATGGGGTGTAGAGCATATCGGTGATGGGTATGGACCAGGTCTGCCTGCATAACTCCAGTCAGTTTAGGAGTCCGGGTACAGGTCCTGTTCAGTCCATAATTATCCAACCGAGGCTAGGCTTATTCAATTACTATCACCTTATCAATCATACAGGCAAGATTTTTAGGGTTCCGTACCCAAAGGGTGAAAACGGGACCCTAATACTAAGCCTACGTTGTCCGTCCGTCCGTCTGTCCTTCCGTCCGTCCGTCCGTCCGTCCGTCTGTCCGTCCGTCCGTCCGTCTGTCCTACCTATTTAGAGCTGTAACTTTTGAACCGTAATAGCTAGATAGCTGAAATTTTCTCAGATTATGCGTTATTACGGCGGATTTGTTAACAAATAATAAAAATGGCAGAAAGTTAAAAATTAAGGGGGGTTTTCAACAAGAAACCAGTTTTTATCAACGTTTTTTCTTCACGCTCTATAGTAAAAACGGTAATACATACAAGCGTCAAACTTAGTGTGATTATAGAGCAAACTCTACAGAATAACAACAAATACTAAAAACCGGCCAAGTGTGAGTCGGTCTCGCGCTAAAGGTCCCGGACAAAAAAAGTTCTAAGATAATAATGTTGTGTTCTGTGGTGGTGTGGTACGGAACCCTCGGTGCGCGAGTAGCCCGACTCGCACTTGACCGGATTTATTATTTATATCACAATAACCGTAATCTTACAGGAATCATAAATTCAAAGGTGGTAATGGTAACATAAGTATTTAGAGCGAGGCTGTTCAATGGTGTAATTGGAAGATTACATTAATGTCTTCAGTTCTTTCCTAGTCCCTTGAAACAAATATTATTCTTAAGCTAATAAGTATCAAAATTCCTTGTTTCCAGGGTCTTCTTAATCGAACTATAACCTCAAAGAATTCTTTCGCACAATTTATTGTTTTGCTCTGTTTTGTTATGGCCTGGATAGTTAGGTTAATTTATAGGAAAGTTAAACGTTTGTGGTAACTCTTTGATGGTAGACACTTTGATGGTACACAGGACGTCAATATAAAGTCATGGTCGGCAAACATCCGGTCGTGGTCAGGAATCTTTCAGGAATTGTTTACATCAGGTCAGCGCCGCAAACAAATCTGTTTTATTGGAACAATTTTCAACGCTCCATTACAAAACATCGCAAAAGGAATCAAATTAAAGATTGAAAAATTCAGTCTCGGGCAGGACTTGAACCCGCACCCACAACACAACACAACAAACCAACAACCGCAACTGTAACATGTTCAAAATCAATAATATTTGAAATCGCAAAAGGAATTATTATACCGGGTGTAAGGAAAAGTATCATTATCCTTTAAACCACATAGTCTACTCATCAAACTGAACAATTTTTACTATGGGAGCAAACCTGTCAGAACAAAAAGAAATCATACAAAAGAAATCATACGTTTGAATCGAGTAGGTAACTCGTAGGTAGGTATTGCAGTTTAGTATGGGACAGCAGATTTTTTTTGTTCTGACAGGCTTGCTCCCAAAGTAAAAGTTGTTCAGTTTGATGGGTAGAGTATGTGGTTTAAAGGTTAATGATACTTTTCCGTACACCCTGTATGGGGTGCAATTTTGTAAGTTGCCGATCATCGGTCGATAACAAGGGATGCTATATAATGTCACACCCAGGACACTTTCTTGAGTGAGTGCGTGTTACAGAAAAGTGCCGTACCTAAGTACGTATAGGTTTTATCTAATGTGTTTTCGGTTTTGGATTCTCTAAAGATTCGCGGCACTTACAAAGCGAGGATTGTGGAACTACAAAGTGAATATAGAAGATATCTCGGACTAAGCATCTCGTATAATTACAATAGAACTTCACTTCAGGTAAGTTCGTTTAATTATGTATATATAGTAGTCCAACCGATTTCGGTTATGGCGACTGCTGCACTCTATCACGCCGCACATGCGCTCTCAAGTGGCTGGCGTAGCCAATTTTCGCCTTAAACACTCGGCTGCAGAGGGCACACGTCAGCACTCCATCCACATAATTATAATGATAGGCCACAGGTGGCCGGGCCTTTAGCTCGTCGCGCTTCCTATCCAGCTCGTCACGTCTGCGCTCCTCGAAGTCAAACACGCTATCCTGCACCAGTTGCCTCCACTCGTCTCTGTTTCCAGCACGCCGTTCCCAAACTGAATCCTCAATGCTGCAGTTCTTCATGTGCCTCTTTTGCACATCCTTGAAGCGGAGGAGTTGGCCACCCTGCTTGCGCTTCCCGTCCTGGAGTTCCGAGTACAGGACACGCTTAGCCATTCTCTCGTTCGGCATTCGAGACACATGACCCAGCCATCGTAGTTGGCGTCTCATCAGGTAGGCCTCGATTCCCCCGATGTCGCAGCGACGTAGAACCTCAGTATTGCGTACTCTGTCTGACCATCGGATGTTAAGTATGTCACGAAGGCATTTCATGTGATATTTGTCCAGAGTACGAATATGCTTTCTGTATGGACACCACGTTTCGGACCCGTAGAGAAGAGCTGGCAATATGACTGCACGGTAGACCGCGATTTTTGTGTGGAGCTTGAGATCGTGCGATCGAAAGACTCGTCCTCGAATTACCGATCAGTCATCGCCATGTTACAACAGGCTCCTATAGGCTCCAGTTTGTAGACCCACCGGCTGAAGACGATATAATTATAATAGTAATTATTATTTCTACGAGCAATGGACGATATGCCACGTACCAATGAGTTTTTCCTAACTTACCTATGTACGTAATACCGACTGCTCTCAAACGGTGAAGGAAAACATCGGGAGGAAACCTGCATACACTGAAGAAGAAATTCTGATGTGTATGTGAAGTCTACCAATCCGCATTGGGCACGCGTGGTGGACTGACGCCCATACACTCTCCCTGAGGGTAGGCCTGTGCCCTGCAGTGGAACTATACAACGTGTTAATGAATTAGCGCAAAACCTCATACACCCCAACTGATTTATAACAAAATAATTAGATTGAAACAATAATAACATTATTTTGATAGTTAAAATTTAAAGTTATTCGCATTTTAAGTTTTGAGGCAAAAATGATTTGTTATCATTTCAGCAATGAATGAAAGCTCACGGATACATTTTAATAACCTTGTTTTGGTAGTAAGTAGGGTGAGTGTGCCCATGCAGTGGGTTGACATCGGGTTCGGTAAATTTTTAATTTTACAAATTATTTTTAATATTTTAAAAAAAATTACCTTTGTTTAAACCATGATAATTCGATTCTGCTCTCGATTCTGAACAAACTACTTTCTAGTTAATTCGTTAACACGTTGTATATAGGCCGATGATGCTGATTTTGCATCCGAATATCTTTTTCAGCGTATGCAGTATGCACTGAATAATTGAGTAAACCTTACTGTTTCGCGGTTTCGTTTTCTTAGCAATAAATCAGTTTGCTTGCAAAACATCTAGAACTTTATAAGAGCGCATCTCTTTGTCTAAAGTTACGTTATTAATTTACAAAGTCCTATATTTTACTGCGGTTTGGCTCATTACCTCCTCGTGGACAGATATAATGGCTTGGTTAGTACTAACTGTTACAAATATATGGAGCACAGAAGGTCTGCTCGATTTCAGGGATGTGTCTCGCAAGATTTGTCATGTACGAGAACAATGTAGGTTTAGGGTACCTAAACCATTCTCACTCAGAAATTGTAACTTAAAGAATAACCATTAGATCGACGACGCTACAACTACATTCCACATTAGATCTATTAAGTGTTTGGGAAACTGTCCTTACATAATTAATAAATAATAAATAAACAACGCTCACAGGCACATATAGATTGTAATGATCCCAAGTAAGCCTCAGGCTTTTTGTTATGGGAACCATACAACAACGGCACAAACATATAACATCCATGACCGAACCGGGATTCGAACCCTGGTTTCCCCACGCCGGACTGCCAAACCAGGGTTCGAATCCCGGTTCGGTCATGGATGTTATATGATTGTGCCGTTGTCGTATGGTCTGATCATCCCCTTAAAAAAGTGTCAGCATATTAAGAATGACGCTGTATAAGACCCTGTATAAGACGACCCGGTTGGTGTAATGGTTACCACGCCGGACTGCCAAACCAGGGTCCTGGGTTCGAATCCCGGTTCGGTCATGGATGTTATATATTTGTGCCGTTGTTCTGGGGTTCCCATAACAAAAAGCCTGAGGCTTACTTGGGATCATTACAATGTACGTGCCTGTGAGTGTTGTTTATTTATTATTTATTTATTTATTATGAAGGTAGAAGGCAGAAGGTACACTCTATAATACCACCGGTATTGCGAAATAGAGTGAAGACATACAGAGTGTACCTTCTGTACGTCCTCATTCTATTTCGCAATACCGGTGGTAATGACACGAGCACGCAAAACTGAACCTTAAAATAACTGGATTTAGCACAGGAAGAAAGGGTGTTAGTAGATTTGTTATCCAGCTATTTTAGTAACCCACTTTTGTGAGCTCCACGAGGAAAACGGCGAGATTAGTTTGTTGTGGGCAGATTTGTGGAGTGGATTTAAATGAAATTACTGCATCCAGATTATTCCAGATGCGTCATTCGGGTTTTCCAAGTTCTTCTTGGATAAACTTAGACCTGGTTTCCCAGCAGTGAGGAAGTCTACTGGAGACAGATTTTTTTTGGGACTGTGGTGGACCGTGAAGGACAAATGATTAGATTTACTAGAATAGGTAATCGATCGTTGCATCTGACAGTTTCTTAAGAGGATGATCAGACCATCGAACTGAACAACTTATGGGACCAAGATCGGAATCGCGAAAAAAATATCTACTGTCCCATATACAATGTGTTAATGAATTAACGCAAAACTAGAAAGTAGTTTAGAATCGAGAGCACAATCGAATTATCATGGTTTCAACATAAGATTTTTTTTTCAAAATATTAAATAATTAGTTTGTAATATTTAAAAATTAAAATTTATTGAACCCGATGTCAACACACCGCACGGGCACACTCACCCTACTTACTACATAATATATTGCACAAGATTATTAAAATGTATCCATGAGTACGTTAGCGCTTTCATTTATTGCTGAAAAGGTAACAATTCATTTTTGCCTCAAAACTTAAAATGCGAATAACTTTAAAGTTTAACTATCAAAATAATGAAATTATTGTTTCAATCTAATTATTTTGTTATAAATCAGTTGGGGTGTATGAGGTTTTGCGCTAATTCATTAATTCATAGTATTTGGCTCGAGTAGGTTTGCAGTTTTATATGGAACAGTAGGTATATTTATTTTTCGCGATTTCGATGTTGGTGCCATAGAGAAAGTTGTTCAGTTTGACGGTCTGATCATCCCGTTAAAAAAGTGTCAGCATATTAAGAAGGACTCTACAGGGTGAAATTTATATCATTAGCATACCTTTTAAACTAGGAGTCTACCCATCAAACTGAACAACTTTTACTATGGGAGCAAACCGATTGGAGCAACCAAAAAATCAGCTGTTCCATACTAAACTACAATGCCTACGCGATCCAAATGTATGCAACAGCAGATTTTTTTTTGCTTCGATTGGTTTGCTCCCATAGTAAAAGCTGTTCAGGTTGATGGGTAGACTCTTAGTTTAAAAGGATGCTAATGATATCAATTTCACTCTGTATAATTATTTAATGTGCTGACGCTTGTTTAAAAGGATGATAAGATCATCAAACGGAACCACTTTTTCTATGAGACTAAAAATCGCATTAAAAACTTCATCCGTCCCATTTTTTGGTTGAGTAACTTTGAAATTTTGCATAGAACAGCTGATTCTTTCTTTTTTTCACGATTTCAATGGTCCTATTATAAATTTGTCAGTGTGATGACTTGATGATCGGACCATCTTCTTAATAAACCGTCACCATATTAAGAAGGACCCTATTATAATAAATAATAATAATAAATAACGCTCACAGGCACATACATTGTAATGATCCCAAGTAAGCCTCAGGCATTTTGTTATGGGAAATTACAACAACGGCACAAACATATATAACATTAATGACCGAACCGGGATTCGAACCCTGGTTTGGCAGTCCGGCGCGTGGCAACCATTACACCAACCGGGTCAAACGTATAAATCTATCTGTTAACGCAAAATTAACATGTTTTCATTATTTCAATTTCTACGAAAGTTACGACTCACGCCATCTATTGAGATGGATCAGAACTATCAATGTAATCAATAAACTCAATGATAATGAATGTTGCCAGTCAGTTAACTTTAATTTGTATTATATTATTCATGTATTCAGTAGCGACTACTGGCAACATCTCTCTCTCTTCCGACGCCACGCATGGCGGACGGTCAGACTTTATTATATTCAGAAAGAAATTCAGTGTAATGTATCAGATCTTCAGGACTCTCTTCCGACGCCACGCATGGCGGACGGTCAGACTTTATTATATTCAGAAATAAACTCAGTGTAATGTATCAGATCTTCAGGACTCTCTTCCGACGCCATCAACGGCGGACGGTCAGACTTTCATATCAATTATCAGATAAATTCATTTTACTGTTTCAAGAACTTAAATAAATCATTCAGCAAGAAGATTCAGGTGTTATCATTCGCCACCAAACCAAACCACTGTAGGAGAAGAAACAATCGCCCCGAACCCGCGATTTCTCCCACATTTTGGTGGCCCATGAGGGGACAGAAACGCCAACCGGCGATTCATCAGCGCAATCTAGTCGGAATCCAATCAGAAATCCGCTAGAATCAGACCCAGCTTCAGACATTAACGACTTTTCAGTGAGGATTCCAACTCAAATCAGCGAGTCGCACGGCCATCCGAGTCAATTTCAGCACGGAGGCCATTTTTACGTATTCTCCAAGACGTATTTACATCAGATCAGATTCATCCACAGGGAAGATACGAAACCCTAGTGACGTCAGATAATCAGATCATCAGGAATATCAGAACATCAGGATCCGAAGCAAAGAGTGCTTTATACCGGAAAATCCGAAGACAATCAGATCAGAAATTCGAATCGAAACTATTCAGGATCAGGACTAGGATACTAGGATCAAGACGTTGCTGATCCAGGAATTCAGGAAGACTAGCCGCGCGGGCCGCAGCGGAATCATTCATCATTTCAGTTATTTTCAGTGCGTAGGACAATATCAGTATACAAACAATATTGTGCGTTCATAATAACTTTTAGTTCAGTCAGTGCGCGATCGTTTATCCGAAGGAACGGTCTGTGTCATCAAGTGGACAGCATCAGGTCATCACAGCAAAGGTGAACATTTCATTTCGTGTCTGCGGCATTAGAGACATTATTACATATTTCAGGTTAGAATTTTATTCATTTTCATTGTGCAATTGTGTGTACGCCATCTTTGTTTATCAATTCAGTTTATCGATTATACATTAATTTTTGGTAAGTTTCAACCTAGCAACATTCACTCCATAGACAACTTTTCTCAGCCTAGCATGGTCTAGCGATATTTTGCTCGATTAAGACATCGACCAAGGTGCCAAGCCGAAAAAAGTTCAATATAAAAAGTTAAAGTCATCATCGACTGTCAGTTCAGATTATTTGTTTGTTTACATTCCCTTTTGTTCAATTTGGTTGAATTACAAATAGATTTCAAGTAGATTTCAGTTAATATACTCAATATCAGTTAATCATGCCGCAATCTAAGGCTTTAATCACGGCCAAGGCCCAGTTCAAAGCAAAGGTGCGTATGTTAAATGACTTCTACGAAACTACTAAGACTTCAAAGTCACATATCGCCGCTTCAGTAGCTAGAAAGCATTTCAGCAAATACTACCCGGACTGCGTCGCTGCCTTTGAGACCATTCTCCAATTTGAAGGCGAGTTTGGAGATGACGATCAGCCCGAATTCAATTTCCTTCTCGAGCAGTTCTCGAAGGTAAATAACATACTTTCCATAATTCAGGAGGAAGCGGACGATGTTCAGTCAATTCAGGACCCTCAGGCAAGTACCTCTCGAGCAAAGCTCCCTCTCATCGAGTTACCCAAGTTCAGCGGGAATAAGATGGAGTGGCTGGGTTTTCATGACCTATTTCAGTCGTTGGTAGACAGTAGGTCCCAGCTATCAGATAGTGAGAAGTATTATTACTTGAGAGCATCTCTTTCTGGGGAGGCGCTCTCCATCATCAGTCACCTGTCCATGGATGCGACTAGTTATCCGGTCGCCATGGAGTTACTCAGGAAGCGTTATGACAACGCTAGGTTATTAACAGACTGCTACTTAACCAGTCTGATTAATTTACCGCCCGTCACCGCAAATTCAGATCTGCGTCGCGACTTCTACGACCCGCTCAGAGAGTGTTATCAGGCTTTGGGAAAATTGAAATTACCCATCGATCAATGGTCCTACTTATTAGTTTTTATCACGCTTCAGAAGTTACCAATCAGAATCAGGCAAACGTACGAGGAAAGGTTCGGGAAGGATCCCAACCAACTCCCTACCTTTAATCAGTTACTGGAACTGCTGGATGAGCAGTGTAGGCTTCAGAGTGTGATTTCAGACAGGAGATCACCACGTCAGGCTCCAACGTCACCGATCAGACCAACACATTCAACGAGGCGGCCTTCAGGACAGTCTCACCCACGTGCGTTGGCGGTGCATCACGCTCGGGATAATTCAGGAAAATCTCAGTATCAGGTTATTTTATGCTCATACTGTAATCAGGACAATCACTCACTGTACAAGTGCGGTGAGTTTATCAAGCTACATCCCTATCAGCGGAGGGTGTGGGCTTCAAAGGAGAAGCGCTGTCAGAAGTGTTTGCGACTTCATCAGACTCAGGAGTGCACTCACGCGTCATGGTGCAAGCACTGTAATTCAGAGGCACATAACACGCTACTGTGTTTTGATGATGCAAACCCTCATCAGGCTACTGCTCAACGTCAGGCATATAGGAGACCTTCTCAACCCTATAATCAGAGTGGGGATCAAGTACCGCACCGTTCAGAAAGAGCTTCACTGGTTCACAGAGATCAGGGACCGACTCAGTCACGGGGACCCTCACCGCATCCGGTAGCAGTCTCACATCCATCATCATCAGCCACCCGGGATGATCAATCATCAGAACCACCATCAGTAAAGACTGAGAGTCCTCAGTATCAGTTCCACGCTGGTGTCAGGCGCCCAGGTCAGAGAGTACGTCAGGCTAACATTCAGTACGAGGACCTACGTTATGGCCATCCTTCAAAATGATGGTGTTCCACTGTCGATGTAACTTCACCAGCAGGTGGTGTGTGCCCCACTGCTCTGGTATGTATCAGAAATAAATATGGTCAGTATATTCAGGCACGAGCATTGCTAGACACAGGTGCTAGTGTTTCAGTCATAAAAGAATCATTAGTCAGTAAATTAAATCTACATCGACAGTTTAGTTCATGTAAAATACATGGCATAGGCAATCACATAGTCAGCCAACCAGGTCAAACTACTAAGATAGTTATCAAACCAATTTATAAAGACCTACCTATAATCAGTACCGATGCAGTCATTATGTATTCATTAACTTCAGAATTGCCTTCAATTAATGATAATAAATTTAATAACTTTATGAAAACAAATCAGATTCGCTTAGCTGATCACTCATTCAATCAGTCTCAGGAAATTGAGTTAATATTAGGAGCTGACATATTAAATTATGTCTATGATGGTACGAAAATACCTCTAACTTCAGGAATCGCAGCGTATGGCACCTGCTTTGGTCATGTGATAATGGGACCAGTTTCATCAAAGAATCATCATCAGACCTCAGATATTACCCATCATCATCAACACTCATCAGACAAAGTAGCACATCCAACTTCAGTTCAGCAGTATGGACTACGAATGACACGCCTAGAAGAGGCGGTGGAACGATTTTGGAAGTCAGAAGAACCACCTTCATCAGATAAGGTAGTAAACCCACATTATAAAGAGTGTGAGGAATTTTATGAGAAAACTACGGTCAGGACTCCAGATGGTAAATATATGGTACAACTTCCATTCTTATCAGAGAGATCACTGTTAGGTGAAACAAAGGCCATTGCTATTCAACGATTTAAGGCGTTAGAAGGCAAATTGAATAGAAATAAATTGTTTGCTCAGAAATATATTGAATTCATGGATGAATATGAAAGGTTAGGACATATGTCTAAGTCCCGATTTCAGTTTGATTCAGAACATTACTTTATAGATCACCAAGGAATAATAAGAGTCGGAGGACGACTTAAGCGTTCAGAGCTTAAATATGGCTCACGTCATCCATATTTACTACCAAAGGATAATCAATTCGTTCAGTTACTCATTGAATATTATCATAAAAGCTATTGTCATGCAGCAACCAATGCGTTAATCGCTATTCTAAGGAGAGAATACTGGATCACATCAGTGCGACGACAAGTGTCGCGTGTCATCAGAAAATGTATTGTATGTTTCAGATTCAGACCCTCAATTCAACCTCCATTCATGTCAGATTTACCAGCAGACAGGGTTATTGCTGCGCGGCCATTCTCAGGGACCGCGACGGACTTCGCAGGGCCGTATTTGGTAAAATCCAGCTTACTCAGAAACGCTAAATCAGTCAAAGCGTACTTATGTGTTTTTGTGTGCTTAGCATCAAAGGCAGTCCACTTAGAGGTGGTATCAAGTTTGTCAGTCGAAGGTTTCATTGCAGCCTTCACAAGATTTGTTAGTCGTAGAGGACTTCCATCACTCATCAGGTCAGACCGAGGCACCAACTTCGTGGGAGCCAACAACTACCTAAAGGAGGTAAATCAGTTTCTATTATCAAACGAGATCATACTCAAGGACGAGTTCCGTCGTCAGAACATTCATTGGGAATTCAACCCACCAGCCTCACCCCACATGGGAGGTTTGTTCGAGGCAGCTGTCAAGAGCGCCAAGAACCTACTCAGACGAGAAATAGGTGAGACTATACTAACTTTCGAAGAGCTCTCTACTCTATTTGCTAAAATAGAGTCAATAATGAACTCCAGACCTCTTGTCCCAATGTCAGAGGATCCAAGTGATTTGGAGGTTCTCACACCAGGTCATTTCATTATAGGTCAACCTTTAGTTGCCCTACCCGAGTCTCACTGGAAGGACACTAAAATATCACGATTATCTAGATATCAAACTATTCAAAAAATGTACCAAACGATTTGGTCACGTTGGCATTCAGAATATTTATCTACACTTCAAATTAGAAACAAATGGTTTAATCAGTCTGATAATCTAAAATTAAATGATTTAGTTCTTATCATTGATGTTAATACACCCCCATTACAATGGAGAAGGGGTAGAGTAATTGAATTGTATTCAGGTCAGGATTCAGTAATCAGGTCAGTTAAATTAAAAACTCAGCATGGCGAGTTAGTCAGACCTACTATCAAGTTATGTAAATTACCTATTGTAGATACTGATAAGGACCTATGATAAGAATTGTATATTTCATAATTATATTTAGTTAGAATATAATATTTGTTAAGGACATTTCAACTCTGTTAATTAAGAAATCAGTATTTCAGTGTTCAATCAGATTTCATCTTTGGCCCCCGGCCAGGAATGTTAACGCAAAATTAACATGTTTTCATTATTTCAATTTCTACGAAAGTTACGACTCACGCCATCTATTGAGATGGATCAGAACTATCAATGTAATCAATAAACTCAATGATAATGAATGTTGCCAGTCAGTTAACTTTAATTTGTATTATATTATTCATGTATTCAGTAGCGACTACTGGCAACATCTCTCTCTCTTCCGACGCCACGCATGGCGGACGGTCAGACTTTATTATATTCAGAAAGAAATTCAGTGTAATGTATCAGATCTTCAGGACTCTCTTCCGACGCCACGCATGGCGGACGGTCAGACTTTATTATATTCAGAAATAAACTCAGTGTAATGTATCAGATCTTCAGGACTCTCTTCCGACGCCATCAACGGCGGACGGTCAGACTTTCATATCAATTATCAGATAAATTCATTTTACTGTTTCAAGAACTTAAATAAATCATTCAGCAAGAAGATTCAGGTGTTATCATTCGCCACCAAACCAAACCACTGTAGGAGAAGAAACAATCGCCCCGAACCCGCGATTTCTCCCACACTATCCTATCATTGCTCCAGAAGTATAATATGTTTATGCATTGCTCAAACTCTGCCTAGCAATGACGTTCCTGTTTAGTAAAAATTTTTTTTGTCGCGGACCACTTTCAAAATGTCATGTGCCTACTCTGCCTACCCCAATGCAATGACATTCTATAAACAAGTAGGTACTTCGCATCAGTGCGCTATTAACGGTACCACATACCTATAGATGTTTTACATTGCTGCTTTGTGACCGAATACCTTTGAATCATTTGAAAGGACTGGAATGTCAGCGGCAATGTATGACAGCTGAGCATAACTGTGCATACATAGGTGACATTAGAGACATAATGTGCAATTTTTTTGTTTTTTTAGGGTTCCGTACCCAAAGGGTGAAAACGGGGCCCTATTACTAAGCCTACGTTGTCTGTCCGTCCGTCCGTCTGTCCGTCTGTCCGTCTGTCCGTCCGTCCGTCCGTCCGTCCGTCCGGCTGTCCTACCTATTTAGGGCTGTAACTAGTTTTTATCAACGTTTTTTCTTCACGCTCTATAGTAAAAACGGTAATACATACAAGCGTCAAACTTAGTGTGATTATAGAGCAAGCTCTACAGAATATCAACAAATACTAAAAACCGGTCAAGTGTGAGTCTTGCGCTGAAGGTCCCGGACAAAAAAGTTTTTTTTTCTAAGTTAATAATGTTGTGTTCTGTGGTTGTGTGGTACGGAACCCTCGGTGCGCGAGTAGCCCGACTCGCACTTGACCGCTTTTATTTTATTTTATTGTATGACGTGGTCAGTCTATGTATAGAATGTCATCGGCCTACCCTTTTCAAATACAGCGTGTAAGGGACAGCCCTTTGCAGACTGAAACGGTGAACTCGGTAAGTAAGTATAAGGCAACGTTTATTTCATTATCGATTGTCGACGATGATTTTTTCATGTCACAATATTTTGTGAAGGTGAAGAAATTCGCTCAACTTCCTACGAGTAGGGTCTAAAGACCCTACTCGTAGGAAGTGGGGTGTGGGGTGTGGTAGTGGGGTATTCAAGCTCAGTGGCGCCATCGTCACAATAATAAAGATTTCTCAATAAAGAAAGCCTAAATTAAAAAAAGTGTCCAATAGATAAACTATAAAAGCTTTCAAGCTATTTTCATAGAATACTTTTATAGGTTTTCTTTATTGAGAAATCTTTATTATTGTGACGAGGGCGCCACTTAGCTCGAGTAGCCCTCTTAAAGTTTACAAATCATGTCGAGGTTCTTTTATAACCCTTTTGTCGTCATCTTTCGGCACCTCAGTCACCAATGTGAAAGCCAATGACAAAATACTGACATCCCATTTCATCAGCGAGCATCCATCGCCAACATATCCCGGAAAGTGCTCCAGACAGAGTACCAACTTTTCAACGAATGCACATGCGTTTAGCAATTAACTTCAATTGCGTACAGAAATACTGCGTGACTCAGAGCCATGCCTGCTTTAATAAATATTATTTTGTGAGTGTTTTGATGATTGCAAGGAAACTGGGCTTTATAGGAGAGAGAAGTAGCTAAGTTAGTCAAAATCTTCGTATATTTCTATTTGCATATGCTCACGACTATATTCCCCGAGGGGGTAGTCAGAGATATTCTGAAACTTCAGAACATCCACGTTTCACTAGTAGTACCGAAACTCTGTCCAGTGTGACGGGGAGTGAGCCCGTCGCCACTTGTATTGGACAGTTAGGTACAATACATGCCTCGAAATTGAAGCATGCAGGTTTCCTCACGATGTTTTCCTTCACCGAAAAGCCAGTGGTGTTACAAATTGTACATAAATTCCGAAAAACTCATTGGTACGAGTCGCCCTGGACGGGGATCGAACCATCGCCTCCTGCACGGCAGGCAAGGTTACTCGCCACTGGACCACCACGGCTAGATTTCTATTTTGTAATACATAATACCTTAAGTATAGCATACAATAAAGCAAGCTACGTAATATACATGACATGACACACGTCAAAATGCACTGTGCGAGATACGGTTAAATAACCCATACAAAAATTGCTTCCACTAAACCCACACTAAACCGCAACCGCAAGAATGAGACAAGAACATAATAATTTATGTGTGCTGTATTAACTCTCTGAGCTACGCAGAAAATTGAGGTATACCTAAGTCGTATTACCTGTGGACGTTTCCTAAGTCGTACCTAATATGCTGGGGTGGAAAGTAAAAAAAACGAATTATATTTTTAATATCTGTATTCAGTCCAACTAAGTATAGCTACCTATGTGTGTTAAACTAATTTTATTCTTAATAGTTTTGTTTTTTCCAAGAATTCATAATTTTGTTTTCTGAGTATAATTTATATCTATTTGCAGGCAAATTATTCTATGTACGACTTAGGCTATAGATGGTACGAGTTAAGCAACTAGGCGCCTTAGTCGTACCGAAGGAACTTTTTTCAAAAATTGCTATATATTATTTTCGATGCAAGATTATTGTATTATATGAATACTGGTTAAGAGTTAAATAAATAAAGATTCCATAAATACAAAAAAAAAATGTTTAAATTAAATTAATCTGAAAGTTACAGGAATTCTCCCTCAGGGGGTACGACTAAGGCAACCTTACCCTATACCTCAATTTTAAGTTACTAGGAACTTAATAAAATAATTATAGGTATCAAGAGATAGCTAGAGAAACCCTAAGGGAAGAACCTTTTAGGGTTCTATTAATAGCTATCTCTATCGTAAAAAAAACAAATTTCAGCAACATTAAATTACTTCAGCAAATTCGGCCAGAAAATTTAATAAAATTGTCTGGTACATTTTCAAAAAATAATAACTGTAAGTGTAGTGTGTCGCTAGCATGTACAAACTGTTTATATAAAATTGTAACTAAGAGCGTATCGCCAACAAACTGTTCTGCAGTTTGGCGAATTTGTATTTTAATTATAGCAGTTTTAAGAATGAAGTTAAAAAAAAAAAAAAAACCCAGAGCAACTTTCGCACTAATGTAATATTAGTATGGATAGATAGTTGCTGAATAGCAATATACTTTACGAGCATTTACCCGCGACTTCGTCCGCATAAATTATATACCAGATTTTAAGTCAGATCATAAGCTATCAAACAAAAAAAGTTTCATCAATATCGGTTCAGTAGTTTTTGCGTGAAGCTCGAACAAACAAACACACAAACAGACTGACAAAAAAATCCAAAAATTTGTGATTTGGAATCAGGGACATCTAAAAACCATATCGTAGTCTTACATACATACATACATATATAAGCTCACGCCATAGTCCCAAGGGGGTAGGCAGAGACAACGGATCGCCACACGCTACGACTCTGACATACTTCTTTAGCCTCATTGACATATCGTAATCTTTTTTTTGTAAATATCTTCAATGTACAGACACACTTCTGTTACAGTTTTATAATAGTTTAGATAAGAAGAAGAAGACGTTAAGAGGAGCTTCTCCAGAAGACTGGAGTGCGATTTTCGAATCTCATTCGCTGAGTTCAGCAGTTGAAAATGTCAAAATTACTGTGGAGATTCGCATCTTTCTAAATGCTTATTTGACTTTCAAAAATAGCACTCCTGAAGTAAGATTTTTTTAAGTCAAATCAGCAGTAGTAAGATGCATATCTCCACCGTAATTTTGACATTTTCAACTGCTGAACTCAGTGAATGAGATTCAAAAATCGCACTCCTGGTCATTAATATTAGTCTATCTTATGAAGAAATCTTCTTTTTTTATCTTTTTTTTGTGAAGCCGTGGTGGTCCAGTGGCGAGTAACCTTGCCTGCCGTGCAGGAGGCGATGGTTCGATCCCCGTTCATGCAGACTCGTACCAATGAGTTCTTCGGAATTTATGTACGATTTGTAACACCACTGGCTTTTCGGTGAAGGAAAACATCGTGAGGAAACCTGCATGCTTCAATTTCGAGGCATGTATCGTACCTAATGTCCATTACAAGTGGCGACGACGGGCTCACTCCCCGTCTGGACAGAGTTTCGGTACTAGTGAAACGTGGATGTTCTGAAGTTTCAGAATATCTCTGACTACCCCCCTGGGGGAATATAGTCGTGAGCATATGCTTATGCTATGCTATCTTTTGAGGGTATATTAATAAACGGACACCTTTCCTATGCATTGCCATAATGCAAGCTAGATATACACTTTACTTCTCACTGTCTCCACAAACCGATGTAATTTCAAAGATTACAATAATTACGATCGTAATTCTTTAGTCATCGGCAGAATGTCAACAACCGTATCCCCGTCGAAGTTTAATAACAAGCAACGGCCGCCCTTCTCCAGATTTAACCTGGAAACAGCGCCTTGAGTCCAGCTGTCCAGATGTCTGTATTGGTTCACTGAACTAGTAAACCAAATGTTTGTCTTTAAGCGGGTCATCGGGCTGAATATTATTACATTAGCTGCTACTTTTCTCGTGTGGTTTTGTTTCGTTTTCGGGGCAAAAAGGAGCCAATCTTTTTTCGAACACTACTGACACCTAACAGGCCAGGAGTGCGATTTTTGAACCTCATTCTTTGAACTCAGCAGTTGATTGTTGTCAATATTACTATATTACTATGGAGACGTGCATCTTTCTACTGCTGATTTGACATTAAAAAATGATACTCCAAAAGTGCGATTTTTGAAAGTCAAATCAGCAGTAGAAAGATGCGTATCTCCATAGTAATTTTGACATTTTCAACTGCTGAACTAAGCGAATGAGATTCAAAAATCGCAATCCAGGAGTGCGATTTTTGAATCTCATTCGCAGAGCTCAGCAGTTGAATATGTAAAAATTACTGTGGAGATATGCATTTTGCTGCTGCTGATTTGACTTTCAAAAATCATACTTCAGGAGAGCGATTTTTGAAACCACCACCACCAGCACCATTTTTTTTCGCTATTTTGAAAATAGCGAAAAAGAAAACTGCTGTCCAATACATTTCACTTGAGTAGGTTCGCAGTTTTGTATGGAAGAGCAAAATTTTTTTCACGATTTCGATGTTTGTCCCATATAGAAAGTTGTTCAGTTTGATGGTCTGATCATCCCCTTAAAAAAAGTATCAGTATATTAAGAAGAACCCTGTATATGGCTATTTCTATACTAATATTATAAAGAGGAAAGATTTGTACCTATTTTTGTATGTTTGTATGTTTGTAATGAATAGGCTCAAAAAGTACTGGGCCGATTTAAAAAATTCTTTCACCATTAGAAAGCTGCATTCACCCTGAGTAACATAGGCTATATTTATTGCTAGAAAAGATTAGACGTCCACCCGTGCGAAGCCGGGACGGGCCGCTATATTTTATATATTTATTTGATTTATCTGTAATCGGATTAAAATATGACTGGAAGGTGAAGAGCGCGCTGAAATAAAAATTAAAAGAGCTTTCCACGAGATGTCACAATATTTTCATTGTTTTTCTAGAACACTTTCTTTCAGATTCAGACTGTTATTACGACTGTAATATCTCTACAAATACAAGTCTGTAGTGGACGGGTCGGGATGACGCAAGGAACTATGGTCAACGGCTTACGTTTACTTAAGGGAAAGCTTTTCAACTATCATATAAAATTTAATGTTCTTGACATTCATTCAGTGGTCATACCTAGTAGAGTTTTAACGACAGACATGCCAGCGACTCGATAGAAGAAGAGTAGAGTTTTTATTTTCTACGAGCTCTTGCCCTTAACAAAATATGAGGAAGAAACTCAATTTAAATCAATCAATCAATCAATTGTAATTATAGGTACTTATACAACGTGTTAATGAATTAACGCAAAACCTCATACACCCCAACTGATTTATAACAAAATAATAAGATTGAAAAAATAATTTCATTATTTTGATACTTCAAATTTAAAGTTATTCGCATTTTAAGTTTTGAGGCAAAAATAATTTGTTATCATTTCAGCAATTAATGAAAGCGCTAATGTACTCATCGATACATTTTAATAATCTTGTTTTGATAGTAAGTAGTGTGAGTGTGCCCGTGCGGTGGGTTGACATCGGGTTCAAAAAAATTACCTATGTTGAAACCATGATAATTCGATTCTGCTCTCGATTCTAAACAAACTACTGTCTAGTTTTGCGTTAATTCATTAACACGTTGCATAGTATAAATTTTACCTATTTATTACACAAGAACAAATATATGACCCGGTTGGTGTACCTAATGATTACCACGCCGGACTGTCAAACCAGGGTCCTGGGTTCGAATCCCGGTTCGGTCATGGATGTTATATGTTTGTGCCGTTGTTGTATGGTTTCCACACCACAGACATCGGGTTTCCATACTAAAAAGCCTAAAAGTCACAAATTGCTATAGGTTTCTTAGGGAAAGTTGTTTAGTATCATGGGTACAATCACCCCTTAAATTAATACAACCGTTTACCCTAACTCCCTGTACATATTAATGATAGTTTTATCAAGCTCCCCCTTAAAAGCATCCAACAAAACATAACAAAATGACAATAACAAACATTTCAGTTTTATTTCACATTACAATGAACAATTTACGTAAGTATTTAATAAAAAATTACGTTGTTTGTCTCAAGATATTTTTTATATTTTAGGTAAGAAATGAAATGTTCATAACTTTATTACGTAATGGGTGTTTTAACCAAAAATAAATTCTGATTGGAAACGGTAATATCACGTAATAATGTTAAGCGAACGTCCCAAGCGTCCCAATTTATTTTTAGGGGTCCATACCCATACCCAGAACCCTTTGGCTAAAGGAAAAATAATACCTAGAGAGCTAGACGGTTGAAACTTACAGAATCTGCGTTTGCTATCAAATAATAAAATAAAATCCAAAATTAAGGGGAGTATTTCCTACACAAGAAACGTGTCCTTTTCAAAGTTTTTTGCTTTTCCTCGTAAAAAAGGTAATTATTATTATTTGTGGTTGGGCTATTGCAAGCAAGGGTCGTTGTAACACGGAGACCAGCGCTGGTCCTTTTGTGTTCGTCCTAAGCTCACCCATATACAACGTGTTAATGAATTAACGCAAAACTAGAAAGTACCTAGTTTGTTTAGAATCAAGAGCTGAGTCGAATTATCATGGTTTCAACAAAGGATTTTTTTTTCAAAATAATTAATAATTTGTTTTCTGAACCCGATGTCAACCCACCGCACGGGCACATTCACCCTACTTACTACCAAAATAAGATTATTAAAATGTATCCATAAGTACGTTAGCGCTTGCATTAATTGCTGAAATGATAACAAAACATTTTTGCCTCAAAACTTAAAATGCGAATGGCTTTAAATTTTAATTATCAAAATAATGAAATTATTGTTTCAATCTAATTATTTTGTTGTAAATCTGTTGGGGTGTATGAGGTTTTGCGCTAATTTATTAACACGTTGTATACGCATACCTCCGAACTTATGGTATTTTCTTTTTAATCTCGGGAATGCAGGTTTCCTCACGATGTTTTCCTTCACCGCCGAGCTAGTAAATGATAAATATAACCGTACATAAATTCCGAAGAACTTAGTGGTACAGGCCAGGAATCGAACCGCGGCCTCAGGATTGAGGCGCTACCTCTCTTCCGTATGGGCTATCATCGCTCTCAAAAAAGGTAATACATAAAAGCAATGACGTTTAACAAACATACAAGCGTCAAACTTAGTGTGATCGTAGTGCTTTTGTAAAATTACAAAAACCGTTCAAGTATGTGTCGGGCTCGCGGAAAGGATCCTGGGACAAACCAAACTTTTTGTTATATTGTATCATGGTACCTACGGAACCCTCGGAACGTGCGCGTGTTCGACTCGCACTTGGCCGGTTTTTTATTAAAATCGGTGTGGGCTGAACGAAATTCAATAACAAAGAGGGTAAGGACCTAGTTTATTTTATTTGAAGATTTTGGATAGACATTTTAGGAATATTAAGGAATAAAAATTCCTTAAACTTAATTCGATAGATCGACGAGCGATTTGATTACCTACGGTAGATTTTTTAATCTTTTGATCAGAAAAATTAAACTCATCGCCTCGTGTTGTGGACAACATAGGAACTAATTTAGTTTACTTGCATCCAGGAGTGCGATTTTTGAATCTCATTTGCTGAGTTCAGCAGTTGAAAATGTCAAAATTACTATGGAGATACGCATCTTTCTTCTGCTGATTTGACTTTCAAAAATCATACTTCAGGAGTGCGAATGAGATTCAAAAATCGCACTCCAGTTGCAACATTAACGAGAGGACGTTTTTCGGAATTTATGTACGATTTGTAGCACCACTGGCTTTTCGGTGAAGGAAAACATCGTGAGGAAACCTGCATGCTTCAATTTCGAGGCATGTATTGAATCCAGTGTCCATTACAAGTTGGCGACGGGCTCACTTCCCGTCACACTGGACAGAGTTTCGGTACTAGAGAAACGTGGATGTTCTGAAGTTTCAGAATATCACTGACTACCCCCTTGGGGAATATAGTCGAGAGCATATGCAAGGCCATAGAAAAGATGGATGGATTGTGTGAAGGATGATATGTATAAGAATGGAGGTAGTGCTGAAATTAAGGCCAAGAGACACGCATGGGAGAAGATTATAGTATATTGCGCCAACCCCAAATAATGGGAAATGTATGCAAGAGAATTATGATGACGAGAATAAGAATATTAACAAAATAAGAAACATTTCTGAGTTAGAGTTTCTGGCCGCATCTTCTTTTTTTTTATGTTTGATAGGTAAACATTTGACCCCAATCTCACCTGATGTTGAGTGATGATGAGGCCGAAGATGTAGCATATTTACCTAGAAAGATGCCTATTTACTCTTGCCTTGAAGAGGCCCAGGTTGTATTGCTCAGGGAACAGGTCCGCAGGCAGTGCGTTCCACTCCTTAGCCGTGCGCATTATAAAAGAAGAAGCAAACTTTTTCGTGCGAATTGCTGGTAGGTCAACGACATAAGGGTGGAAACCCAGCCTGCGTCTCGTCCCCCGCAGAAGAAAGGGAGACGGAGGTATTAGATCGTGTAATTCGATCGCTCCGTCTCCGAAATGTATCCTATAAAAAACAGACAGACAGGCTACCTTGCGACGATGCTCAAGACTTTGTAGCTTTGCCACCAAGGTTGGATCACCTATGAGCTTCCTGGCACGCCTGTCGATTGAATCCAACGCGGCCAACTGGTATCTTCTCTCATTGTTTAGAAGTAATATGGAGAAAAAAGGGGTCAAGACTTTCAGCAGGGCGGGCGGCAGGGTTTCAGCTCGGTTTGCAGTCTTTGCAGTCGGAATTATTAATAAAACCGGTCAAGTGCGAGTCGGGCTACTCGCGCAACGAGGGTTCCGTACCACACCACCACAGAACACAACATTATTAAATTAGAAAAAAAAACGTTTTTTGTCCGGGACCTTTAGCGCGGGACCGAGTCACACTTGCCCGGTTTTTAGTATTTGTTGTTATTCTGTAGAGTTTGGTCTATAATCACACTAAGTTTGACGCTTGTATGTAGTACCATTTTTACGATAGAGCGTGAAGAAAAAAAAATTGATAAAAACTAGTTTCTTGTTGAGAACCCCCCTTAATTTTTAACTTTTTGACTTTTTTATTATTTGTTAACAACACACATTCTGTGAAAATTTCAATTATCTCACTTTTACGGTTCAAAAGTTACAGCCCTAAATAGGTCGGACAGACGGACGGACGGACGGACAGACGGACGGACAGATGGACGGACGGACGGACGGACGGACAGACGGACGGACGGACGGACGGACGGACGGACGGACGGACGGACGGACGGACGGACGGACAACGTAGGCTTTGTAATAGGGTCCCGTTTTCATCCTTTGGGTACGGAACCCTAATAAACAACAAATATTAAGAATTATTACGAATATTTATCTTTATCTTATCTTATCTTATTGACAACGGGCGAACAGCAGCTGACCTACATAACAAAGCAGACTTAATTAAAAAGACGTTTTTCTTCATTAAAACTTCCTTGTTTATCTTTTTTGCACCAATTTACTTTTTCTGTTTGTAAACAAATTAGATTAGACTTTTAAAAAAAAGTTCTTCAAGCTTCACGGCGCCAGCGAAATCGATCGATTTAACTTTTTGTGCGTCTTCCTTGATCATCTTAATGATTTTCATTTGTTTTTCCTGGTTGTGTGCTCCGACAAGAAAATCAAGGTTGGTTTTCTTTCGATTAGAATCTGTATCTACCAGGATGTTGAGAAATGTACAAATAGTTCCGTAAACAATGTTTTTGTTGTTATTTCCTATTGTTAAAAGTTTCTTTTGAATGAACTCCCTAGTTTTAGCAAAGTTTTGATAGGAAAATTCTGATTTTCTCGTATGACAATAGGGATGATGACTGATCCTGGAAATTCATATCTTATAACGAATTCCAAAAAAGGCTAAATTCAATAACAAAATGTTAAAACGAAATTACAATCAAACAGGAAACAAAAAAGTTATACCTAATATAAGCGATTGAAATACGTTTTTTATCGTCTTCTATCTCTTTCATGCAAAACAGATGTTTGTATGACACTATTATTTGTATTAAAGTACGAGGGTATGACGTCACTCCCTTTATATCTGCCTCTCGCTCTAACCGTAAATTTTAAACATTTATACAACGTGTTAATGAATTAACGCAAAACTAGAAAGTAGTTTGTTTAGAATCGAGAGCAGAATCGAATTATCATGGTTTCAACAAAGGTAATGTTTTTCAAAATATTAAAAATTTTTTTTGCAAAATTTATAATTTACTGAACCCGATGACAACCCACTGCACGGGCATACTCAACCTACTTACTACCAAAACAAGATTATAAAAATGTATCCACGAGTACGTTAGCGCTTTCTTTCAGTGCTGAAATGATAACAAATCATTTTTGCCTCAAAACTTAAAATGTGAATAACTTTAAATTTTCACTATCAAAATAATTAAATTATTGTTGCAATCTAATTATTTTGTTATAAATCAGTTGGGGTGTATGAGGTTTTGCGTTAATTCATTAACACGTTGTATTTCGGTTAATTTTGAAGATATGTATTAAAAAATCTGTTTCACTTTAGTGTTTAAGATATCAAACAGTTTTTAAAAAAGAAATAAAATAAAAATTGTCATCATCCCTATTAGGTACCTAGGTGGTAAAAGAAAAAAATATACTCTAAAGCGCTTAGTAAAATCTAGGATGGTGTTGTTTGTTTTAGTGTGTTTGATAATGTGTGTGTTCTTTATACTTCATGTTATTGTTCAGATTTATCTTTTTGAAGTTATACTTCTTTTGGCGCGTTATTAGGAGAAACATATCAGAGTATAATTGTACACCATCGTTGATTAATTATAATTATGTCAAGTAAGATAGAACCTCACGCTTCTAACGTACTAAAATAAATGGGCCAACTTTCTTATGTCGTGAGGCGCTATACAACTTATCTCTGTATGCGTTTATATGGATAGAGTTTAGCGGCCTTTACCTGATTGCAATTTTTTTCGAAGCGTTCGTGGCTTCAGCTATCTATCTTGACATATAAATATAACTCATCAAAGTTGGTACACCATATTTCGTACGTTCGTAAGAACTATCTCGTTTTCGTTTTTTATCTGATTTTATTTGAAGTTTGATGTTTTTAGGGTTCCGTACCCAAAGGGTGAAAATGGGACCCTATTACTAAGCCCACGTTGTCCGTCCGTTCGTCCGTCCGTCCGTCTGTCCTACCTATTTAGGGCTGTAACTTTTGAACCGTAATAGCTAGATAGTTGAAATTTTCTCAGATTATGCGTTATTACGGCGGATTTGTTAACAAATAAAAATGTCAAAAAGTTAAAAATTAAGGGGGTTCTCAACAAGAAACTAGTTTTTAGCAACGTTTTTTCTTCACGCTCTATCGTAAAAACGGTAGTACAATACAAGCGTCAAACTTAGTGTGATTATAGAGCAAACTCTACAGAATAACAACAAATACTAAAAACCGGCCAAGTGTGAGTCGGTCTTGCGCTAAAAGCCCCGGACAAAAAAAGTTTCTTTTCTTATTTAATAATGTTGTGTTCTGTGGTGGTGTGGTACGGAACCCTCGGTGCGCGAGTAGCCCGACTCGCACTTGACCGGTTTTATTTTGTTTGTATTTTGAAAAACAATTCTTTCCAGATCCAGATTATTCAATCAGATTAATCAACTGGCCTTTAAAATCTCTGTGCACCTGTAAATAAAACTGAAAGCGCATTTGTCCTGAAACATTATTACGGTAACCGACATATATGTTTATAAACTGCAAACTTGGCATCTCATGCACTTCCTGACCTAATTTCTGAATCCAGTAGTTGTTAATAATCTGCTTGTATTGGATTGATGTTTATGTTTACTAAAATTGAGCTTAAATTCGTTCGTAAGATGAAGGTAATTCTAATTATTAAAATCCTGAACTAACTCGAACATAATTTTATAAAAATAGCTCAAAACATAAGTTTATAAGAGGGGTTATAAGTGCAAAGTAGGAGTGGAACGCGTGCCACACGGTTATGCAATAATTTGCATAAAACCGCAAGGCGCGCGGTGTGGTGCGAGCGAGAGGGCAGAGCGTGAGCAAGTGGCGACAGCCGTCTCCGAAGCAAAATCGTTACTTTGCATGTCTAACCCCTGTTTGTAACCTAATGTTCTGTAGCTCAAAACATCTCGCCGCAAGAAGTCTAATGCTGGACATAGGCCCCAAGGATCGCCACAACGGCCGGTCCTGCACTGCCCTCATCCAATTCTCACCGATATCCCCGCTACCTAATCCACCGCGTAGCCCCAGCAACGTCACATGCCGAGGTCCGTACCCATTCTGGGTACCCCTTGCTTGAGTTCCTTCACTGGCTCGGTAGACCCTTCGTGGTCTCTCTAATAGTCCACAGTGGTAGCAGCAGCTGCACAATGCTGTAAAAAATTGTCATTTCGAAAAAAAACTCATTAAACAGGTTCCCGCCACCAGGACACAGGTTAACTAAGTAACCAGGTCGCCGGTGCACTTTATGGGTGTGTATTTGAGACCAAAAAGCTAGACACCTATCACCAAATTTTTTTTTTGGTCTTCGTCGGCGCAGCTAAGACCGAAAAAATCTTTACCTTTCACCAATTTACACGAAATCTTCAAGATACTTAAGCCTTGCCTTGCCTTTATTGCCTGCAATACAGTTGGAAGTTGTAGCCATGTCTGACCACTCAGAAAGGGATTATGGCTGTGAGTTTATGTATGTGCCTACAATTTCAAATTTAGTTTTTACGCAATCTGTTTGCCTAATTCTTTGTGAGTAAAAGAGTTTATCATGAATTATTAATTCGTACATTAATTTGAAAGAGTTAATGAAGGGCAAACTACACGTTAACATTACATGGACTCTAACAGGGTTGTCTTAATAATGCTTAATATTCACTTTGAGTATTATAATTTAATTCACTAGGTACACACTGTTATTTTAAATTAAACTTAAATTCGAATAATAAATTACTGTACACCTAAACTGGTAAGCTATGAAGATTCAATGTTACAATATAAAAGACATCATACGTTTTGGTCCAAAATGTGGGATAGGCAAGGGATAGGCGAAAAAATTTACAATAATGCGATAGTCTAAGATTTTATTATTACGGCACCAAAGCCGTAGGTTTTATTTATGTTTGAAAAATCTGCACTTTCATAAATTTTTCATGTAATATAACTTACAGCTACAGCTTTCATGTCATAATAATAAATGCTTAGATGGACAAATTCTAATATAGTATAGCATTAATTTTTATTGGCCGGCACTTCCACATTTGGACCAAACTTTTGTATGAATCGTGTATGATGTGATGACCTTTAATCCTTTAATCTTTTATCCTCTCATCATCAACTTATAGTTAAGCAATAGGTAATAAAACGTTGACTTTTATACTTACACGAGCATTTACCCGCGACTTCGTCCGCATAAATTATATACCAGATTTAAAGTCAGATCATAAGCTATCAAACAAAAAAAGGTTCATCAAAATCGGTTCAGTAGTGTTTGCGTAATGCTCGATCAAACAAACAAACACACAAACAAACAGACAGACAGAAATTCCAAAAGTTTGTGATTAGGAATCAGGGACACCTAAAAACCATATCGTAATCTTTTTTTGTAAATATCCTCAATGTACAGACACACTTCTGTTACAGTTTTATAATAGTTTCGATAATTAAACAATATGCGTTTTTTTCCAGTGAATGTGTAAATAAGTCAAGAACATAACTCCTAAGTTTATCCAGTAGTTGGGCGGTGCGGTGCTAACATTCATCCTCGCTATTTGGTCTTTGGGGTCTATCTGGTTATTATTACCTACTTTTTACCTACCATTATTTTAATCTTTACGTCCTCCAATTTATGTCTTTACTTTACCAATAATTTAATCAGTAAAATTTTTGTTCTATATTTTAATTTTTTGCAAAACATCCTCCCACGTTTGAACTTTTACAACAAGCTTCGCAAATATTTAATATTTTGCCCTCTATTAATCTTTCAAAGGTTAGTAAAGAAACCGTGCTTGTGCCGTAACATGGATACCATGCATGGCTTCAACATTCAGTTTTGGTATAATTTTCTGGGGTAGCTCCACATCAAAGAAACTAATTTCGCATACATACTCGTAGCTTAAGTTTTCTCGATGTTTTCCTTTGCCGAGAAACAAGTGGTGTTACAAAACGTAGGTACCTACATAAGATTCTAAAAACTCCGAATATGAGTTGACCTGTGCAAGGATCGAACCATACGTAGAAGATTTGATCATTAGGAAACTTAGACTACTTATATCCGGACTGGCCTTGCGGTAGCATTTCCCCTCTACCACGGTATAAGAGCAATGATCATGTACATTCAACATTCAATTTTATAACTTATCACTAAACTAGACAGCCTATTATTGCGAAACAATAATTTCGAACTTAGAACGTTTGGGGTTTACACGAGACTACTTTTCATGATTTTGAACATTCAAAATTAGAATCTAAAAGTCATAGGGAATAAAATCCAAAGTTGCGGATAACATGTTACCTCGCCCCCCACAAAAAGTGGCAGAAAGTTTGTTAGTAGAATGACACGTGGTTACGCGTCCCGATATAAGTAGTCGAAGTTAGGAAACCACGGATTAATTAAATATTATTTAAATTGAATACATTTTTGTTCTTGTTTTTGTCTATTATGCAAAATAATATCACATAGATAACTTCCTGACGTCATTTTTTTGACTCTACCACCGCGTCGGACGGTGTTCAGTTGTAGAGAAGATGCGGCCAGAAACTCTACAACACACATCTTTTAAACAGAGTATAATTACAAAATACAATATTGAATTACATTTTGTAACATTGTCAAGATCGGATCATAAATTCTAGGTAGGTATAAAGACGAAACAGAGTGCTTCAGGTCTGATGGTCATCAAATTGAACAACTTTCACTATAGAGCCAATATCTAACGAAATCACGAAAAAAGAAAACAGCTGGTTTAGAGAAAAGGAAACGGCGGATTTTTTCTCGATTTCAAAGTTGGTCCCATGGTAAAAGTTGTTTAGTTTGTTTTTAGTTTGATGGTCTGAAGCACCCTGTCCGTCTTCTAAATCTAAACAACCCCGATTCCACGGTGCAGGTAAATTTTTGTTATGAATATTATACAGCGATTATTATGTTGTCCTAAAATTCAAACAGCCATTGTTAGTTACGGCAATGTCAGATCACCTCGTAAGGGTTACAGTCGTGGATTTATATCTGTACTAGCTGTTGCCCGCGACTTCGTCTGCGTTACCCGGATAAAAAGTACCCTATGTGTTAATCTAGGCCATGGTCTATCTGTATGCCAAATTTCATCAAAATCCGTTCAGCAGTTTTTGCGTCCATCCATCCATCCATCCATCCATCCATCCATCCATCCATCCATCCATCCATCCATCCATCCATCCATCCATCCATACTTACAAACTTTCGCGTTTATAATATTAGTAGGATTAATTGTTGAGAGGCAGCCCTATTTGTTCAGTGTTCACGAGGCTCACGACCTCATTGCATTATGAACAGAATGCTTAGAAAGAATAATCGCGTCATAGTCGACTCGTGCTATGTATGTATTATTAGAACGGTAGAATATTTGTACCAAATGAGAATATGGACAAATTGCGAATTTTAAGAATCGAGAATAATTTTACGGTCGGTCGGTCGGTCAGTACCGATACAGGATGAATGTAGAATGCATGTATACCTGCTACTAAGTTTTGTTTTGTGGTAGAGTTTAAGGCCGCATCTTCACGAAATTATAGGATGTAACAAACCACACGAGTAATATTTAAAGAGGAGCTTTAAACAATCAAACTGAACAACTTTGACTGTGAAGCCAAAACCGAGAAAAATTTTAAAAATCTGATGTCGCATACGAATCGTGTCGGTTTGCATGTAACAGAAGACCTTTTTTTTTTCGGGATTTGAATGTTGGCTCCATAGAGTAAGTAAGTTGTTCTGAAAGTAAATCACCCCTTTAAATATTACTGGATGTGTTTTTTAGATCATTGTATATTCCTTAAATTGATAAAAATTATTTAAAAAAAAGAATTATAGTACCTATACGGTTTGTAGTTTTCGTAAAACATACTGGATCCAGATTCCCCAGCCTTTTTAGGGAAGGGTAGGTAAATGACTAGGGTTATTACATAACAATTGCAAACAAACACAGAACAGACGACGTTTAAATACAGTTCTACTAAGAAACGTACTCAAATGTCTTTCTTTGCTTTGTGCAAAACCTCGCGGTTGAGTGCTGTAGGATTTAGATCAATGTGTTCTGCGTTACTATCGATAAAATATGTATCGATAAACATTTAAGTAGGTACTATTCTATAACTCGTTTAATTATGAATATCTGGACTTTTGTTATTTTAAAATAGGTGGCACTCGCTTGGCGAGTGATCGTCTTCTATCAATTAATAAAAGAACAACCAGCCTATGGTTCCGCGTTTCAAATTTCGAATCTAAAACCAGCCAGCAGTAAACGATATATACGTATACGATCTCCATGCTACAGTACCTACTTAAATAATAATCATCATCATCATCTTCAGCCCGTATCCACCCACTGCAGGGCATAAACCTCCTCCCTATATTGCCATTCTTCTCGGTCCCGTGCCGTCGCATCCAAATCTTGACAATACTTTTCCAGATGTCGTCTTAAATAAGAATTGAAAATAAAAATTAGCCACCTATTTTAATTGATTTTGTTCTTTTCGTTTTCGTTTTTCGTTTTTCGTTGTAGGTTTTCGTTGCGATTTAGAACAAAATTACGGTTCGCAAGATACACTTTCACTGCTGAGTTTCAAAATGGCTCGTTTTTCAATGGGAATTTACACGTTAGGTATCAGCAGTAAAAGTGTAGGTGGACAGACGGACGGCATATAGGTTTAATAATAGGCTTTACCTTTTAAAAATAGTTTTGTAAGTATTACCTATGTATGTTGCAAGAAATCGAAAGGGCTTAAATTTTTTGAAATTGCTCTATTATTGAAAAGAAATAAATTTAAAATCAAAGTAGCGATCGTTGGCTAACGAAATAAAAAACATCGACAAAAAACAATGTATTGATGGCACACCACTAGTTCGATAAAAGCACCATTACTGTTGATGTAGTCCGGATCGTTCGAGTGTTTTCAGTCTACAGTCCATTCTGTACTTATTCTGAATCCTAGTTACAACATCGCTTAGGAATCGACACTCGACATTCTTTGTTATTGAAAACGTCTTGAAGGAATGCGTTTAGTAATGTGGTATTTTGTTGTCCAGTTCCTTGCACTTATGATCAATATATGAATAGGAAAATGTAAACATTAGGTACATAACTAGGCACTAGCTCGTAGGGTTCAGGCATCTAGATTAGGAGCTAGGGTTTTCAATGTTCTGTTCTTACTGAGATAGGGCAGAAGTACCGTTTTTGGCCACCTTAGCACCGTTTTTGGCCAGTGGACATTTGAATGAATTTATAAAAAATCACAATGTTAAAACCATATCTTTATTGAATTTTCAAAGATTCATACAAAATAAATCGAGTTTGTAACGCTTTATTAATATAAATTCATTTTTATCCACACCACCAGTGGCAACAAACAACGGTACTTCTGCCCTATAATAAAACAAATTTTAATTTAATTTAATTTAATAAATAAAACCAAATCAAAAGAAGCGGAGCGCATCTTTCATAGTTCATCTCATCCCCATAAAAAGACATCTAAAAATCTAAGTTTCTGAAGCAGTTAAAATCTGCTGTCCTAAGTTTGGGTCCCTACTGGACCCAAACTACTACTATAGGACAGCAGATGCTTTTTTTATGGAACAGTTGATTTTTTTTCCCTATTTCGATGAGTTACATAGAGAAAGTTTGATGTTAGGATCATCCTCTTATTATTGTGCATTACTTTATAAGAAAGTCTCTGTTTATTATTCATACCTTAATCGATAAGTTTTTAGACAATTATAAACCCTAAATATAGGTACCTAAATTAAGTTGGACCCCGCTTGTTTTGCCTTACATCATTGATCCATATTTCTGATGGAAAATACGCGGGTCCTAACTAAGATGCAAAGGGCGAGGGACAGAAAGTCTTAGAGTCATATGGAGGAGTCGAATATTTGAAGACGGAAAGGAGTGTGATTTTTGAATCTCATTCGCCGAGTTCAGCAGTTGAAAATGTTAAAACTACTATGGAGATATGCATCTTTCTACTGCTGATTTGACTTTCAAAAATCATACTTCATGAAAGGGATTTTTAATAGTCAAATCAGCAGTAGAAAGACGCGCATCTCCACAGTAATTTTGACATTTTCAACTGCTGAACTCAGCGAATGAGATTCAAAAATCGTACTCCAGGCTGTGATGGATAGAAATATAATTCCAGAATAAGCCTCCAGAGATTGCATCCGCGTACACTGCGATCGCCTTGGAAGCATTGCTTTTGACTGTGAGCGCTGGTGCTCAGTTACAAGGACTTAGTTACGTTTTGTTATATCGGCCAGGGATGAGGCTTTGACCCATTTCAGATCCTCAGGTTACATACGAACACATGAGTAAAATAACCCCTTAATGCCTTTCCGAATAGCCGAAAATCCACCTACAAAATTATACCAAGTATTTTGCAGTGTTAGGATTATAGAAGTAGGATGAAACGATGGGTGATCTGAGACATTTCGAGAATTTTATAAAATCGGTTCAGCCAAATACGAGATAATCGCGGACAAACATACATACATACAGGTCAAACTGAGAACCTCCTTTTTTTGGAAGTCGGTTAAAAAGAAGTAAAAATAAAATCGAAACTTTTGGACTAACCTACACTATAGGGTGTTAGGGTAAACAGTTGCATTACTTTAAGGGGTGATTGTACCCATGACACTGAACAACTTTCCCTAAGAAAACAGAAAATTAGCAAAAAAATAATCGAATTTTCATACAAACGTTCGATCAGCTGATTACATTTAGTATGGAAAGTCGAAATATTTTTTGCGAATTTCCTATAGGTTTCTTTAGGAAAGTTGTTCAGTATCATATGGGAACAATCACCACTTAAATTAATGCAACTGTACTAAACAGTTTACCCTAACACCCTGTATACCTACTTCGATTTCTGGACCACTATTATTCGATGAACCAATCGATTTCAAATGTTCGATGATGAGAAAATCTTTGGTAGTTGCGATTTGGCTCTCTCTTTATTTTTTTTAAATTTTTGTTTTTTTTTTTTTTTTTTTTTTTTATGTGTGATAGGTAAGCATTTGACCCCAATCTCACCTGATGTTGTTTTGCGTAGTTTGTCAAAATACGGAACTTAATTAAGACCAACTTTTGTGCCAGAGGAAGAGACTGAACCCCAAAACTCAGGGTATAATAGTATTTTGTATTTTGTATCTTGGGATTCAGGGCTTCAACATCACTTTCTGTACCTAGTTTTTTCTGCTCAATAAACATTTTTTATTTTTTTATTTTATTTTTATTTATTTAATCTAGGTGTTGACTTTCGATATAATCTAGGTAACCTATAATATGTAAATAGTGTAGCTATTAATTCGGTATTCTACAAATTCCTATTCTCTCGGTTGTGGTTAAACCATCGTTAAAACAATACATTAGTTTTCCTGATGACTTAATGATTGTCCATCGATTGATTTCCTCAATAGCTATTCATTAAATCGGGTAAAAACTTAACCTATGGGAAACTTGTATGTATTTATGTTACAATAAAATTATACCTAAGGTTGCAGAGGTAAATACCTCGTGACTTCCTAGGTATCCTGGATATTACCAAGACACTAGATTTAATAAGACGTGTGATGATATATAATTTTTAGTTCAGGAAATATTGTAGTAATAAAATCATAGTAATAAATAATAGACTTTATTTCTGTAAAGCTAATGATCAATAAAAGTTATGGTTGACCCATAAATTGAGTAAGTATTATAGTACTATACCTACCTTGTTTCTGGTTTCCTATCGTTTCATGTCTAAACTTTAGACCAAAGTTAAAAAACTAAAATATATAAAAAATTTAAACCGCCTTCAAAAAAACTAAAAAGTACGATTTTCGAAGGTTCCCCTCGATTTCTCTGGGATCCATCATCAGATCCTGGTTTCCTTATCATGGGACCACCCTTGGGGTATTTGTTTGTCCACCGCGATAATACCGCCTTATTCTGTACACAAGGCCGTTCTAAACTGTGCTGGGGCCCTTACACACATGAATTTGGGGCCCTTTTGGAAAGTAAAGAAAGCAAAAAAAAATTTTTTTATTAAAAAATAAAAAAAATTGGCTCAGGTTTTCCAATCTTTTGGAAGCCTCCACACAGTATAGACCTACCGCATCCATACCTACGGAATTCCGATCCAGAATTGGATTTCGTATGGATTTCCCCCCTCCACTATTTCAAATCCTATACAAAATCGCAATTCTGATTCGGAATTCCTGATCGGAATATCCTCCTGTGAATACTTGACATCCCAAATGGCACATGTAGCATTATAAGAGACCACTTTTGGTGTAACTCGGAACTTGTTGCATTAATTAACACTTAATAGGGTTCAACTGAGAACTTAGAGCTGCTTATTACGCTTTAGTCTTTATAATAGCATTATAAGAGCAGGAACGGACACTATTGTAACGGGATCAGAGTTAGAGCAGCTGTCAAAAATGCCTTCTTACAGCCTATATCGCATTGGTTGCTCAAGAGCATTATAGGGGCAGTAAAATATGATTATTGCTGTATAAAGGTGTAGAATTGTACCACTGTAATGCTAACATCTTAAAAGAGTCAATGTGAACTACTGTACAGCCAATAGAGTTAAAGTGGTGTACACATAGAGTGATTTAACGCTTAAAGTTCTATATTGGTTCACCTCAACTCTGTTATTCAGCCTCTTTTTCAAAGCTGCTTTAAGGTGTTATATTAGCACTCGTGAACACCATAGGTATTCCGAGATACCCTTGTAACTCAGAAATACAGCATTTGGTAGTAAAGTGGTGTACACGTAGAGTGATTTAACGCTTAAAGTTCTATATTGGTTCACCTCAACTCTGTTATTCAGTCTCTTTTTCAAAGCTGCTTAAAGGTGTTATATTAGCACTCGTGAACACCATAGGTATTCCGAGATACCCTTGTAACTCAGAAATACAGCATTTGGTAGTAAAGTGGTGTACACGTAGAGTGATTTAACGCTTAAAGTTCTATATTGGTTCACCTCAACTCTGTTATTCAGCCTCTTGTTCAAAGCTGCTTAAAGGTGTTATATTAGCACTCGTGAACACCATAGGTATTCCGAGATACCCTTGTAACTCAGAAATACAGCATTTGGCAGTAAAGTGGTGTACACGTAGAGTGATTTAACGCTTAAGGTTCTATATTGGTTCACCTCAACTCTGTTATTAGCCTCTTTTTCAAAGCTGCTTAAAGGTGTTATATTAGCACTCGTGAACACCAAAGGTATTCCGAGATACTCTTAAGCGTTGATGTGAACCATAATAACACTAATATAAGCCGACAGGCTGCATATTGGTTCACTTGAACTCTTATTTACTGCAATAAGCGTTATAGAGGAACCGGTGTGTTCTCTTGTATAGCCATAGTCGTTAATTCAGGATTATAAGAGTTCACATAGGTTTCTTAAGAAAGCGCCATTTTGTTATAACTTTATAACCTAAAGCATATGATAAATAAAATTATGGTGTTGTTTATGTTTTACTAATGATTTCTGCTTTTATTAACACGTAAAACACATATTTATTATAATATAAAATAAAACTTTGTATGATTAAATGTAAATCAGACACAAAAAATGTACACATATATTTTGACGTGTAATTATTTTCACAATATTTCTAATTAAAAACGAAATATTTCCGAGGCGCGTAAAAAATTTGCTATAAAACCATATAAACATTCACAATGAACTTGCATTACCAAATGTTTTCACAGGCTAATATTATAAAAGTGTACTTAACTAGGTTATCACAAATTCTCAATAAAACTTCACTTCACGCCATTAATAACCAACACTCACGGAATTTATGTAAAGAATTTAACTCTACTAATAACATAAATTCAGGTTTTTATGTACACACTCTGCTGAATGCTGATGCTTGAAGTATAATGTAGAACCTCAAGTGTTATTTAAGTATACCAGTAACCCCAATATAATGGCTTAGTCTGTATAACAGGACACTTGTACTCTGTTAAGCAGCTGATATAATGCCTTGTGGCTCATTATAATTCCAATATAGAACCTTAGGCTGTATAACTTGTGCCCAAATAAGAGTTATATCGGTGTTAACAGCGCTGTTAACACCATTGTAACACCATCTTATACAGCCTTTAGTTTCCGTGTACACCAAAAGTGGTCTCTTATAATGCTACATGTGCCATTTGGGATGATTCCATCCTGAATTCCTCAACGTTGTTACAGAAGCTTGAGAAGATTGGTAGTTGTGGCAAAGTCTCTGAACATCCCGAAAGTTATAGCGGTCGTGAGCTTATGCATGACTGTCTTAGTACCTAATTAAAGCTCAGAAAACAAATGCCAACCTTCAACAAATTGAAGTCACGTTTTTATTCAGGGACGAGAGATCTTATGACGACTGTTATTTTGTAATTAAGAAGAAATTGTAATAAACGACACTGCCCCAATGCACTCACTTTCTCGCTAGATTTCTCAGCAACTGGATGAGAAATAAGTAACACATAAGATCAATAATTTTTCACGCCAAAAGGAATACGGGTCTTGAATTTGTGTATGGAAACTTGCAAACGCAAACGATGAAATTAGGTGCTTCAAAACCTTAGTTATCTCGGTGGTCAACTTTCTTTTATTTATATTGAAATGTTATAATTATAACTTATAAGGTATGGTAGCTCGAAAGTAATAAAGTTTTTATCAAGGTTTCAACAATTATGACCTCCTGAACTGTACTTGAAACAATCAAGACTGTATATTGTACGGATTATGTTGGAAGATGAATTACAAATCTATTCTGAGTAGATAATTAATGAATCATCATCATCAGTATATACAGGGTGCTAGGGTAAACAGTTGCATTTGCATTACTTTAAAGGGTGATGGTACACAAGACACTGATCAACTGACGCTGACCGGTGCTGATGAAGTCGAGGGTTAATAATGCTCGTAAGTATTTAATGGTTATATTGGTTATCTCTCTAGGTCTAAAATAGCACCAAGGCGGGACAGACAGGTATTACTACCCCAGCAATAGGTACATAAGATAAGAACCTCAATGTACCCATCCTTGCATTATGGAGGTAGAGTACAATTACACCGAACTGGGACAAGGTAAACATTTGTTAAGGGATGAAGTTGAAACTTTGGGTATGCTTTTGTTTCCGTATCAAAGTCCCTTACGTAAGGAATCCTATTTAGTAGCAGTTACCGTTTTAGTTAGGTAAGTACCTGAACAATGAATGCCCTAATAATTAGTATACACAACGTGTAAGAGAATGAGCGTTTTTCTTTTCTTTTTTAATTTTAGTTCCTAAAAAACTCGACAGATGACATGATTATCGCTCCATAGAGGCGTAGGCCTGATCCTGTCAAAATCATGTCAAGACTGTGCCTGACTTTTTTTTAAAGGCCAAGGGATCGAGCCCATACAACAATGTCAGACGTAAAAAGATTTATATTTTCGATTAAAATGATTCGTAAATAATAAAATATTAAATCAAAAGATGAGTTGGCATCTTTTTGATCATCTTCTCCCTCTTTATTATTTTAAAGAAACACATTTTGATATTTTGACTTTTATTCGCACAGACCGTAACGCCATCTATCGATCCACTAGAAAACCAAAAGAAAAACGCTCATTTATCCAAGAAGCAGACCCGCTTTGTTCAGAATTGTATAACATTAGTGACTTTCTACATACTTTTGGTTCGGAGGATAGACATTCATTGAAACAACAAATGTGAAATAAATCCCTATAGGTACGAGGTGTAACAAAACACCCTTGTAATATTTAAAGGGATGGTCGAGTTACACCATTAGACTGAAAAACTTTCACTACCTATACAGGGTGTAACAAAACACCCTAGTAATACTTAAGGGGGTGCTTCAGACCATCAAACTTAACAACTTTCACTATGAGGCCAACATCGAGAAAAAATAAAAAAACCTGCTGTCCCATACAAAAGTGCAGTACCGACTCTACTCAAATGTATGGGACAGCTGATTTTTTTTATTTTTTCTCGACGATGGCTCCATAGTGAATGTTGTTCAGTTTGATGGTCTGAAGCACCTTCTTAAGTATTGCTAGGGTGTTTTGTTACACCCCGAAGAGACAACGTCGAAAAAAAAATCTGCCACTTGTATGCCACATTTGACTGCAGTTTTGTATGAAACAGCTGACTATTTATCTCGATGTTGGGTCTATTGTGAAAGTTGTTTAGTTACATCCTGTAACTATACCTAATCACTGTTCTATACTTTTAATCCCAAAAACGAAACAAATTATATACAGGGTATAAGCTACGAATAATTCTTATTCGTAGGGTATAAGTGACAGCCTAGCAAATACTGAAACAGTGAACTCAGACCTTCAAACTGAACAACTTTCACTAAGTTTAGACGCGAAAAAAAATCAGCTCTCCCATACAAAGCTGCTGTACCTACCCGACTAAAATGTATGGGACAGCTGATTTTTTTCGCGTTTCCTGAGGTAGGCTCCATAGTGAAGGTTGTTCAGTTTGATGGTCTGAGTTCACCGTTTCAGTATTTGCTAGGCTGTCTCTTACACTCTGTTTAGGCATAGCCGCAAACTAAAGGTAGTAGGTACATTACAAACATCTAGAGATGTAGCAAATCTATAAATAAATACGTCAATCAAATTAAAATTACATTCAAGAAACATCGATAATTGAATAAGAAGGAAAATTGTCCTATTGTTACAGGGAATAGCTATTATTTCCGTATATTCCCATCCTATGCATTCGTTATCTTATAATTACATACGCAGGTAGATTATAATTACCGGATGTAAGATTTTCCCTTGACAATGATTTTCTTGATATCGCGAATCACTATAATTATAATAGTGATTTAATGAGACAGTAAACGTTTTATGTTGTCCTTTTTAAGTGAAATGTGTGTGTGTGTGTGTCGGGGTGCGTGTGTGTGTGTGACATGAAGATATTTTGTATAATTTTAATTATAAGCTACCAACAATAATAAATACGCTCTCGATTTACGTGAACGCCCTCCTTCTTGGCTTAAGAGGGCTATCACAGTCCAGTGCCCTCATCACATTAAAAAAGATTTCTCAATAAAGAAAGCCTAAATTAAAAAAGTGCTCAACATCAAAACTACAAAAGCCTTCAAGCCATTGTTATACAATACTTTAAAGATTCTAAACATTCCACTTTCAGACAATTTCGAATAAAAACAAAAGCGGCCGTTTTTTTTCTTTTTTCAAAATTTATGTTTAGAGTTTAGACCTTTAAAAAACCTTTATATGAAAATAGCTTGAAGGGTTTTGTAGTTTTGATGTTGATCTCTTTTTTAATTTAGGCTTTCTTTATTGATAAATATTTTTTAATGTGATGAGGGCGCCACTGGACTCCGATAGGCCTCTTAAAATATCATGCGTATCTGATTGCTATTCTGCAAAGATTAGCAGTCGCCTTCGCCAAAGTTGACAGGAATGCATCACCAATTGCAACAGTTGACAACCTCTATCTGGTCCCGGATGTTTGCATTATTTAGTACCAGTATTAGGGTTGCCAACCCTACTATATAATATAGTATCCTACTATATTAGGGGCCCTACTACTATAATTCTGAGGAAAATATATAGTAGGCAAAACTACTATATTTTGATGAGCAAATAATTTATAGAGAATATAAATACATTGATACGTTGGCCCAATAAAAATGCCCAACGACTTAACATTATTTTTTAACAATTTCTCTCTCTTCATCACATTTGTTCCATTTGATCTAGACTGGACCATGTAGAATTGTAGAATACTTCCTATACAATTTTTTAATAAATCCACTGCTGAAAAATGGCTGCAAGTTTTCCTAAAGTCTGATTTATGTCTAAGTTTTAATAATTATCTTATTTCTCTATTGACTCCAGCAACTTCTGCGTTTACAGGATGCATTATTTACTATGACGAATACGAAATAAGGAGATGATTGAAGAATAAAAACATGGTATTTAGTATTTAGTGGAAAGTAACAAAAAAAAATCTTTTCGAAAATTTTTAATTGACAAGTTCGAAAAATACTATACTTATATTTTTCTTATTTTTTCTCGATCTACTATATTTTTTCGGGCTCTCGGCTTGAACTACTATATTTGGTCGAAAAAAAGTTGGCAACCCTAACCAGTATGTACCTACAGTGAGGTCAAATGATTAAGGTACGATTTCCTGTAATTCTAAAAGAATGCAACCTTGACCTAAAAACAATAAAACGTGGACTTGCATCATAGTAAACTGTCTATTTGTCTGATTTTACGATTTACACTTATTACTTTTGGATGACCAACGTACACGGATCTTTTCTAACTCCCTTTGGTTATATTGAATCGGAACTTTCCGGTGTTTTATGGCTTGAAAGGAAGGTCTGATTATTCTGGTGATGCATTTGCTATCAATCTCACAGTGGCATAGTTGAGACGATGCCAATTTTATCCATGCATCTCCCGCATGAATGAACAGGAATTCCGAAAATCTTGTTGAATGAACAATAGTAGGTATCAATGACTTGCCAACAAATAACTATAAATGTCTGTCAAGTACACGCAAGTCATAATCTTCTTCTTATCGTGTGGGTTGAGCCCTGGTGTCAGAGTTTTTTCAGACCGCCAGTCATAATGATAATGAAATGATAAATAAGGGCCAAGCCATCATCATCATCACCAGCCTCTAAACGTCCTGCTGCAGGGCACAGGCCTGCCCTCAAGAATGTGGGCCGTCCACCACGTGTGCCCATTGCTGACTTTACTGGGTCTTTGCAGAGATGGTTTGGTCTTGTGGAAAGAAGAATAAAACCGATCAAGTGCGAGTCGGGCTACTCGTGCACTGAGGCACAGATATTAGAATACAAGTAAGCGAGGGTTCTTTCGTACCACACCACCACAGAACACAACGTTATTAACTTAGAAAAAATAACTTTTTTGTCCGGGACCTTTAGCGCAAGACCGACTCACACTTGGCCGGTTTTTAGTATTTGTTGTTATACTGTAGAGTTTGCTCTATAATCACACTAAGTTTGACGCTTGTATGTATTACTGTTTTTACGATAGAGCGTGAAGAAAAAACGTTGATAAAAACTAGTTTCTTGTTGAGAACCCCCCTTAATTTTTAACTTTTTGACATTTTTATTATTTACTAACAAATTCGCCGTAATAAAACATAATCTGAGAAATTTCAACTATCTAGCTATTACGGTTCAAAAGTTACAGCTCTAAATAGGTAGGACAGATGGACGGACGGACGGACAGATGGACAGACGGACGGACGGACAACGTAGGCTTAGTAATAGTGTCCCGTTTTCCCTTTGGGTACGGAACCCTAAAAAAAGAGCGAAAATGGTTAACGCGTAAAAACAAGGCAAGTGAATGAAATATTTGGAAGGGGTCGTCCTAACGTATTATGTAGTTACGTTGATGAAGTCAGAAGTAAACTAAAGTAAAGAAGGGCCACGAGAAATGTCCCTAAACGAAACCGACGAGTATGAATGAGAGAAGAGGCGAGAGATGTGTCAGAATCGTATAGTATGAGGCGATCTATTGTCTTTGCGTGCCTTCCTCCGTGGGGTGGGACATAGGTGTTATGTGTTAGCATATGTAGGTACATACGAGAGTGTGTGTGCACAGCAATGACTTCGTTGAAGGGATGTCATACGGGCGGTATGAGTGGAACGACTTGGTGGAGTCTGACCTACGTCACACCTTGGACACTTAGCTGTCATTTCATACAAATGGGTAAAGTAAGAGGAGGAGGAGTTGAGGTATGCATGTGCGATAATGAGTGAGTGCGAGCAAGACAGGAATTGCCTACATTTTCCGTTACGTTTCCTGCCAGAGGGTGAGGTTAAAATTGGTGGGAGGCAGAGAGTGTCCGTATTGTATGTAGTACTAGATACCTCTTCTTATACCTTATACTGTGCCTACGCAAGCTTCAAGCCAGCTACTGGCCAGAGGTTGCGCAGGATTGGGAAAAGTGGCGTTCTCTCGTTTCGGAGATCAAGACCCAGTTTGGGTCGTTGAGCCAACGGAGTTCGTTTTAGAATATTCATAGAAACTACTCGATATGACTAATGAGTCTATGTCTACCTTAGAAAAGGGTAGAAAAGGGTTCGTGAAGGTGACGGAAAACTTCAAAAAATGGAGAAAGCATCGTCAATAATTTGTAGTTTACTAAAATTACTTTTTTTTAAGTAAGTATCTCCCTATGTCGATCTCAAAGGACAAGAATTATAATGTCAAAAACTGGATTGAAACTCTAAAATTAGCTCATGAACGAATACTCGCATACCTACAAGGCTTACAACACGAGTTTCGCATCTGAATGTGACATATTATATTATCCCCACGCTGAACAGTTCACGTGACCAGCAGGGCCTATAAATCTTACTGCAATCGACGTTAAATCAATCGATTTCAAATTATCTGTTTACGTGCGGCATTTCTGCGATAATTGATTTAGAGGAGTTTGTTTCATAGAAGAATAATTCGCCATTTTGTTTGACGTCGTTCATTTTGACGGGCAAATTGACGTAGGTAAAGTTCTAGATTTATCGTTAGAAACAGAAACCGATTTTGCCTAATAAGTTTATGTTGTTGTGAGGTTTTTGAAATGCGCAATAGAATGAGAAAGACAAATGCCTGGCAGAAAAAGGACTTTATTGGCCTGACATTTAGAGGATTCCGAATTTTATGGCCTGACATAATATAGATAAGTATATAACATTTAAGAGTCCCTAAAAAAATAAAAAAATATGTGAACACCGACTCCTAATTCAGTCAGAGCTGCCTGAATCAAAGAAAATTTATAATCCGCATGAATAATGATAGCCAACCTCCGGTAGGTGATGGTACCACAATAAATAAAGAAGAACAGAATTAATGTAACTTTGACTATAGATTGAGGTAATAGTATTTTGAATATCGCAGAGCTAGAACTTTCTTTTAATAGTTATTTGTTATGCAAGGCTGCAAAGTTGCTTTTTGGCGCAAGTACTTGTATTGAAACCTGAGCGGAGCGAAGGTTTCAAAAGTACGAGACGCAGAACAACTTTGCTGCCGAGCGAAACACACAACTTTTCACCTCACTACAGCGAGGAAAACTTCAATGCGTCAACCTCATTTTTAGAATAATCGCACTGGCCAGCACGAAAATAGCATGAAAAAAATCTTGTTTCAGCTGTTTTTCCTTATTGAATAGAAAGATTCGAATTTTAAAAACTCTTTCCACGCTAGCGGATAAAATTCACTTTTGCACTCAGATTTTGAATGACAAACAGAATCTTTCCGAGCATGTGAGATGAAATAGTTATTTGTTATGCAAGGCTGCAAAGTTGCTTTTTGGCGTGAGTACTTGTATTGAAACCTGAGCAAGCGAAGGACTCTAGGATTGAACCACGAGCGAAGCGAGTGGTTCAAATATAGAATCCTGAGCGTCGCGAGGGTTTCAAAGGTACGAGACGCAGAATTACTTTGCTGCCGAGCGAAACATACAACTTTTCACCTCACTACAGCGAGGAAAACTTCAATTTGCCGACCTCATTTTTAGAATAATCGCACTGGCCAGCACGAAAATAGCATGAAATAAAACTTGTTTAGGCTGTTTTTCTTTATTGAATAGAAAGATTCGAAATTCAAACACTCTTTCCACGCTAGCGGATAAAATGCACTTTTGCACTCTGATTTTGAATGACAAACAGAATCTTTCCGAGCATGTGAGGTGAAAAATTATTTATTGATTGCTGTTTTGGTTGCTTTGTTTTGTTTCTGATTCTTGTTTTTAAATTGTTTTGTTTTTGGCATAGACGATTTTTTTTCGCTTACGCTACGTTTTTGGTTAATCTAAGTTTCTGTAATGTAAGTAATGCTTTTACTGTAATTTGTGTATTTCATTTTATTGTATTGTATCTTGTCCTCAACTCTGTAGCCTGTAATTGTATTAGATGAACACAATGTTTGGCATAGACGATTTTTTTTCGCTTACGCTACGTTTTTGGTAAATCTAAGTTTCTGTAATGTAAGTAATGCTTTTACTGTAATTTGTGTATTTCATTTTATTGTATTGTATCTTGTCCTCAACTCTGTAGCCTGTAATTGTATTAGATGAACACAATGTTTGTCTAATTTTATGTAAGGAGGTAGTCTCTTGAGTTTGTAATGTGATTCATCTGTTGGTAACCCTTAATGAAAAATTAAAATAATAATACCTTTGACCAAAATAATACTATCTCTGAGTGGAATATAGTTGTGAGCAAATGCTTTCGTAATTATTGACTCTTCTATCTTTACGCTTCTTCAGTTGGCGAATGCAATTTCCTAGATAATTTCTGGCATGTTCAATTCGTTGAGCAATGTTGAGTGCAATGCATCTCGTTTAGCTGTTTGAATGAAGACACGCCAAGATGGACACCTCATGGCCGCTCGCGCTATGAAATACAGTTGAACCTTGCATTTAACTCTTATCGCCTAATTGAACGTGCCATGAAGGAACATGAGCTGGGGGCTTCTGGATAATGAAGGCTACCTACAATTATGTGACGCGTCTTGCAATGGGGCCTATCGAATGGATGATAAGAGGGCTGATGAAAAGATCAGCATGAGTTTTTTAGGGTATCTGTATCGTGTCGAATGAGATATACAGGGTCCTTCTTAATATGCTGACACTTTTTTAAGGGGATGTGACCAGACCGTCAAACTGAACAACTTTCTCTACGGGACCAACATCGAAATCGCGAAAATAAATGCAGATGTCCATACATTTGGCTTAATAAGGTTTCCACTTTTGTATGGCACGGCTGATTTTTTTTTGCGAATTCGATATTGGTGACAGAGAAAGTTGTTCATTTTGACGGTCTGATCCTACCCTTAAAAAGTGTCAGCATATTAAAAAGGATCCTATAGAATACAGGGTGTACCAAAACACACTAATAATTTAGCATGGAACAGAAGATTTATTTTGCATTGACAAGTTTGCTCCCATAGTAAAAGTTTTTCAGTTTGATGGGTAGAGTATGTCCTAACACCCTGTATATTATACCTAGGTAACTTATTGATCGTTAGGTATGAAACTGAAGACATAATTTATTTAATAAGTTAGAATATTTACAACATTAATTATGTACAACTTAAGGCTAAATATAAAGATAAAATAAGTATATATATTAATATAATTAAAAATATTAATATATATAATTAAAAACAATAATAAGAACAAATGTAAAAAAGTGAAGAAGAAATGAGCCACTATATCGAGCACGACTTCCGTTCGACTTACACTAAACAGAAGACGTGCTCGAGGCCACCGTCCTGCGGGAGGGTGCCCAGGACGCTGGCTGCGTTACCTCGTTGTATGGCAATGGATATTCGTTGCCCGAGGTACGCACCAGCCCTTCGGTCACCGGACACCTCGATCAAGCGCGACGACAGCTCTTTGAAGAGCTGTCGCGCGTCCGGCCCCCACGGCCCCAGGGTCTCTACGCCGAATGGCGCAAGAATGTAGCCGTCACCCAGGGTGGCATATGTGCGCCGCTTGAGACCCTCTGCAGCGGCTGCCGCCGCGCCCGCTCTTAGAGAAGTGGCAGCGAGGTGTGAGGGCGCCACGGTGTCGACACACGTAGCGTCCCACACCAGGGGCCTGCCATTCCTCCAAGGAATGACAGTCATACCGTCGGGCCTCCTGCCATCGTCTCGTGCAAGGCCCCTTGGCTCAAGAATGGCCGGCACATTGGCGCTGACAAGGGCCCGGCGGATGATGTCATTCAGGCTGGCGTGGCGTGGGAGACGGCCGGCACTGTGCCGACAGGAGAGGCCATGGTGGCCGAGGTCGTTTACGTTCCCGCCGCAACGGCAGCGGTGTGGCTCAATCGTTCTAGCACCCAATCTCAGACTGACTGCCAATGTGAAGGTGGATCTGTCCAGAAGCGTGCCCACGTTTGCGGATGGCAACGCATTTAGCCAGAATCCTGACTCGGGCTCGCTTGAGGCTAGGAGTCGGGCTTTATCTGCAGTACTAGTGGCGTTGTCTATAAGACTTTTTTGTGTCTGAATGCAGAGCGGCTCGTCCCATAGCCTCTGTGACGTCAGACTTATGGGGACAGTTTTATTGGGACCGGCAGCACTTATCCAGGCGTTTCTGGCCTCAGTCAAGTACGTGACCTCTATATCACCAAGTGACGGGTTTATGATTCTACCGAAGAGGTCAAGCGTACTATGGACTGACGACAGGAACGCCGGAAGCGCTACCGCCGATGCTTTTCGGATGCCAATACCACCAAACCGGATTGGAAGGGTGGCTTGGCACCAGCTGTGGACATTCTCACTAAGGGGACAATTTAGAATTTCTGATAGGGTAGTTTGGATAAGGTTATCGAAACGAAGCAGAAGCGAGGGGTATCTCCAAAGGGTAGAACAACGCAACACATATGTGAATTTTGGCACGAATAAACAAAATTTTATAATGCAGTACGCCATGTGGGGACTGATTTCTTTTAGACGATTTGAGGATTCTTGAAATTTTGCAATTAAGTCCGAAACAAAAACGGGTAGAGATTCTTCCAGAATTGGAGCACCTAAGAGTCGAAGTGACTCCTTGTTTATAATTTTTATGCCTGGGGCTAAACTGTCAAATTGTCTTATGAGGGAATTTTTTTCGGACGGAGACAAAGTGTCGCCGATAAATAGTTCGCATTTTGAGTAATTTAATTCGAGGCCTATTGACTGAAAATTGTGGATCAGATTCTCTAAATCTAATAGGACGGATGTCGCTTCGCCTCCTATTGCTCCGTCGTCTAAGTACCAGATATTGAATTTAGATGAAAGAGTCGATATGTGTGGGTGTATGGCCAGGCTAAAGATGGCCGGTCCGAGGGGGTCGCCTTGCTGACAGCCAACCGAAGAATGTAGAAGATTATTTTGATAGACGAGATTCGATGGCGAGCTGTAGCACTGCCATAAGTAGTGGTATAAGGCTGGGATATGTTCTTTGACTTCTGTCAGCAGGGCACCCCTGTCAACCGAGTTAAATGCGTTGCGTACATCGACCTTCAGCAGCACCTCCCCTCCGCCGTATTCGAGGAAAGTACGCGTCGCATGGACTGCGGCTTCGCAACCTCCCCGGGTCCCAAAACCGAGTTGGGTTGGTTGAAACCTGCTTTGGAGTTCTGGCAGGATGTGCTTGCAGGAAATTTTTGAAGCCACACGGCGGATGGTGTTTCCTACCGCGATCGGTCTTATACCACCATCCTTTTTTTTCAAGGCGCACAGGTTAGCACCGTACAGGACATCTAATATTTCTGAGCACACCTTCCCTGACAACATGAGGTTGATAAGGCGCGTTAAATCCTCCAGAAGGGCAAGGCCGGCGGCCCCAGGGTTCCCTAGGATAAGATCTTTAAAATGCTGAGGGCTTAGACCATCCAGGCCACCGGCCGAACCATTCCTGAAGGACGAAATCGCAGCCAGGACCTCTTCAGCAGTCGCTTCGGGAGTGTGCTCTGAACGGTCGGGGGCATTCGGCAGGTGGCAGGCTGCTGCTGGAGATGGATGCTTGTCACGTAGGGATGATAGGGTTTCTGGCGTGTCCGGGGCGATTGCGTCACTGGAAAATAAAAGCTGCGCGGCTCCTTTCAGGTCTCCATCGCCAACTTTAGATTCTATTTTCTTATTGATGTTATATAAGGGGCCTCTCCTAAAGAGGAGGTCATCATCTTCGAAGTTAATCGATGGGAGGAGGCAGTTTTTCTTAATTTTGTTGGTGAGGGAGCCGCTACTTTCGCTTCCATTCGGTATGTGAAGTGTTCGGTAGGAGAAACTGAGTACCTGCTCCCAGCTATTCCTGTCATTTTTGTTGGTAGCGTTCCTAATGTAGGAGGACAGAGAGGTGGCTACCGCAATCCTCGCCCCCCGAGGTATCCTCTTTACCAGAGGGAGAGAGGATTTCAGTCTGCCTAGTTTTTCCCACAGCGCCTTTGAACCCTGTCCTGGCGGTGGTGGACCACTGTTCGGGGCTGTTGATGTAGTGCGCGGTTGATGCACTCTAGTTTTGTGGATATTTAGACCTCTTTGTCCCCTGAAAAATTTCGGCTGGGTGCACTCCGGACACTGCACAAGATCTTGTGACGCCGTCGCCCGTAGCTGACTAGCAGTGGTCTGAGACATGGGTGATGCGAAAAATGAGAAATTAAACTTACGATTAGACTAAAATAGCATACGAAAATACAAAGGAAAAATAGAAAACATCGTGAAAACATCTAAAACGTCCTTCTTGACACCAACTTGACACTTTCGTGCGGGACCGCTACGCGCATGTGGTGTTACTTCGTTACCCCGGGAGCAGCCGTTCGGCGACCAATGGCAGCGTTTCGCAGCTTCGGTTCAAGAAAATTACATACAGCCATAGACGAAAATTGTTTCACGTCTTAGTTACCGCGTTGTTTACGTGACACGTCAAACAAACGTCAGGTAAAATCCAAAATGACACAAAACAGCTGGCTTTGTTTGACCAGAAAAACATGTATTAAGGCGACGAAAGGCGCCGCCTACACTTCCTTAGGCACGACTCGGCTTAGGCACTCGGTACCCCAGGGAATTTTCTGCGGGAAGGGGCCCCAACTATTTTTTCAAAGCTTTTGATCGGTAGCTATTTCAGATCGTGACATTGTTTTTTTTTTTTTTTTTTTTTTTTTTTTTTTGTATGAAACTCGGTCAGTTCAACTTTACCAAGATATTTTTAAATCCCATTATCAGGCTTAACTGCAAACTCTAAGTGAAATCTGACGCCTTACCCTGTCTTAAAGCTCAGCTATAAATATGGAACAAAGATTCTAGTATACAGGGTGTTAGGGTAAACAATTGCATTACTTTTAGGGGTGATTGTACCCATGATACTGAACAAATTTCCCTTAGAAACCTATAGGAAATTAGAATTTTTTTTTTTGACTTTCCATACCTACTAAATGCAATCAGCTGATCGAAAGTTTATATGAAAAGTTAACAAAAAAAAATTGTGAATTTCCTATATAGGTTTCTTAGGGAAAGTTCTTCAGTATCATCGATACAATCACCCCTTAAAGTATTAATATGCAACTGTTTACCCTAACATCCTGCATTATGAACTTTTTCTGTTTGTAAAATTAACTGTTAAATCTTTTTAGCTTTTAGGCCATTTTTAATCATATACTAAAAGGGCTTTTCGGACAAAAGTGTAGTGTAGCGTAGCTTGAATCTTCATAATCAAAATTGATCCTTTCCATTCGACGACGACAATACGCGATGAAGAATTTAATTCTCTAAAAATGATAACGATAACTCTACCATATCGTACAGTTTCTTTCGGTAGAATTAGGCCGCGTTCAGACGACCCACACCTGCCCCGCACCCGGCCGCACTCAACCTGCGCTCTCCCCACGCTCACTCCGCGTCCTAAAATGCATTGCTTGCAATTTGAGTCTTATATATTTGGTGTAGGGTGGGTGTGGGGCGGGTGCGGGGCGGGTGCGAGCGGGTGTGAGGCGGGTGCGGGTCGTCTGAACGCAGCCTTACGATACGACTGCTAGATAGAAGAATAATCTCGGCCACAGGCACGGTGAAGCTCACCCAGATTCCAATCGCCGAGCGTGTGGAGAGGAGGTGGATACCCCATCCAAATCGGCAGGCGCGATTTATTTATATCGAGATCTCCTATATCAGGGTTTGACTAATGAAATTTTATTAAAACGATCTCTAATCTCTATAGGTATCCTATAGGTAGAGTGTATGAAATAAATTCATATTTCATTTTCAAATTGAGACGTTTACTGCAAAATTTTACGGTTTGTTTGGTGCATACAGTCTGGAGAGAAATTATGGTAACGACATCCGTCGTGTAGGCGGGGATGGATTGACGTCCGCCATTTTGTGCGTTCATCATCTTTTAAACTGCCATTCCTGTGGTATGTGCTCAATACGTTAATCGAACAATATCGAACCTTTCGCCATGTGGTCGATAGAATTTCCTTCGCTGTAATACCTACCTACTACAACAAGCTTCATGAGTCCCATATCTAAACTATTATAAAACTGTAACAGAAGTGACAGAAGATATTTACAAAAAAAAAGATTACGATATGATTTTTAGATGTCCCGGATTCCAAATCACCAATTTTTGGATTTTTTGTCTGTTTGTTTGTTTGGGTGTTTGTTTGTTCGAGTATCACGCAAAAACTACTGAACCGATTTTGATGAAACTTTTTTGTTTGATAGTTTATCATCTGACTTAAAATCTGATATATAATTTATGCGGACGAAGTCGCGGGTAAAAGCTCGTCTAATAATAAAGCCCTATTTATAAGCCAATGAACATTTAATTTAGCCCTCTTTATGGGTTCATGAACATTTAATTCAGCCCTATTTATGAGTCCATGCACATTTAATGCAGCCCTATTTATGAGTCCATGAATGTGACGTGCACCACAGTCAAAGAGTAATTAATAGAAGCCATCAGGAATTTGAAATAGGTATTGTTACCGTTGCCACAGTTATACAGGGTGCTAGGGTAAACAGTTTCACTACTTTAAGGTGTGATTGTACCCATGATACTGTACAACTTTCCCAAAGAAACCAATAGGAAAAAGCAAAAAAAAAATCGTCTTTCAATACTACATGCAATTAGCTGATCAAACGTTTGTATGAAAAGTCGTTTTTTTTCGAATTTGCTATAGGTTTCTTAGGGAAAGATGTTCAGTATCATGGGTACAATCACTCCTTAAGAGGGGGTCATACCTATTTTGTCTGTTTTCGAACCGATTTTTGAGAACCAAATTATTACATTTAATATATAGTATACTCGTTGTTCACATAACAGTGTAGATACGTTCTTTCTGCAGGGCATCTAACCGATGAAAACACGATTCTATTAAATTTTCTCGATAGAAAAGAGGAGCAAAGTAAGCTCGATTTCAGATTTATAACCAGTTTTACAAGAATCACACTACACCATTTCTTCTGAATATACCATCATTTGAAAGGTAAATAATTATAGCAGGGCTTCTAACCGATGGATTTTTCCCCAAACACCCAAGAGAAAAGATATTGATGAAAAATGCGTTTTTTTGCGATCTTGCTTTCAATTGAAGCGGGATGGCTAATTGCGAAAGTTTGCTTGTTAGAAAGAGAGGCTTGTTCTACTAATACCCAGCCTTAAAGTAATGCAACTGTTTACCCTAACACCCTGTATTCTGATTGTAGGTATTTTTTATGGTTCATGCAACGTACCATGAAAAATTCTAGATAATCACGTGAATATACAACGTGTTAATGAATTAGCGCAAAACCTCATATACCCCAACTGATTTATAACAAAATAATTAGATAGAAGCAATAATTTCATTATTTTGATAGTTAAAATTTCAAGTTATTCACATTTTAAGTTTTGATGCAAAAATGATTTGTTATCATTTGAGCACTGAAAGAAAGCGCTAAAGTACTCATGGATACATTTTTATAATCTTGTTTTGGTAGTAAGTAGGGTGAGTGTGCCCGTGCGGTGGGGTTGACATCAAATTCAGAATTTTTTTTATTTCGCAAACAAATTATTTAATATTTTGAAAAAAATTACCTATGTTGAAACCATGATAATTCTATTCTGCTCTCGATTCTAAACAAACTACTTTCTAGTTTTGCGTTAATTCATTAACACGTTGTATATTCTAATAATATTCTTTACAAACGCTTATTCAAGTGGTGTCTAATGTTTTATTGAAAAAACTTGTAAAAACTTTCCTCGGGGGAGTGACTCGATCAATCCATCATACGTGAAACGGCGAACGCGTGCACAAGACTGCGTCATCAAACATCCATACAGAACAGAAATAGCATACGATCGAGCATCGGTCGTTGTCCAAGAGTGGGCAGGGTGTGTGCAGGGTGTGTGCAGGGTGTGTGCAGGGTGTGTGCAGGGTGTGTGCAAGGTGTGCACCGACTGTCAATTGTTATGTGGTCGGGTCTGGTCAACTGTGGTCATACATACATTAGCTTTTTAATTAATTGGCTCGACCCCGTTGACGTTGTTTTGGAGGCATTCTTTGCGTAGTGGAGCTTGGGTATCGGAAACCATAATGAAAATTTAGCAATGCTCTGTAAGGCCAGTGTTTGGATTGGTGGCCGTTTTAGTGGTATTTTATCTTGAGTCTAGCTATCCTGGGCGGTATGACCCACGCCCTCTCATCCTATTTCATTAGAAGAGGAGGCTTTTGCGCTGCAGTGGGCCAAATAGCTTACACTTACTTTGTAGGTACGTGAGAAGACGTTTGAATATGGAGAGAATGGATGGGAGGTTTAAGCCCAACAGATTTTCTTGTCGCCGCAGAGTTATGAAGTTATGAGCTTTCCCTACTCCTAAAAAATTACACCAGAACTAGAAATTAAACTTAATTGTTGGTGAATAAAATGTTACCCTTTAAAGTCTAACTAATTATAAAGGACAACAGAGGCCGTAGCATGAAGCTATTTCATGCATTTTATCTCGTTTATTCGCTCGCAAATAGAAAGAGAGCTAAGGTGCGATAGCGCTATATCACGTTGCCATACTACAGCTGCTGAAGTCCTTAAGTTATCATAGGAATATACTTTACAGGGTGTTACAAAAATACAAATAAACATTTAAGCGGGTGGTTAAGACCATCAAACTGAACAACTTTAACTATGGGACCAATATCGAAATCGCGAAAAAAAATATCATCATCATCCTCATACCAGCCGATAGACGTCCACTGCTGGACATTGGTCTCCCCAAAATGAGGAGATTTGCCATTATCGCCATGATACGATGCGTTTGCGATGTTCCATACTAAACTACAGATACACTCGAGCTAAATGTATGGGACAAAAGATTTTTTTTTCGCGATTTCGATGTTGGTCTATAGTGAAAGTTGTTCAGTTTGATGGTCTAAAGAGTCTAAACCACCCCTTAAAATTTTTCAATTTTTATTTTTACTTCTGTAACACCCTGTATAACGATTATGGGAATGAACACGTCGAAGATATAGTAGTTTAAGCTTCCATTACTACCTGGAATTTAAGATTAGGAGAATTGATCTCTCACGAGACAATTCAGAAACTATTAAGCGAAGTTATTGAACCTACAAAAGGTACGAGTGGAAAAGTGAAAAAGAAACAATTTGAAAACATTAACGTCACACACGAGTGAATGGACCTTCTGGTCATTTATCATGAAAAATTGAACTTTGAAAAAGGAAACTAAAAACGTACAGTGCCTAAACAAACACATTTGTGTTGTCGGGGAATCGAACCCGAAACTTGGCAGACATCGCGCGACAACTGATATTATATTTCATTTAAATGTAATTACTTGTATAAATATCTCTACACCTGTCTCTTTATGCGATTTACAGATATTTTAGATCCAACTAAAATTTTGGCTTAGAATAACGTAACGGTCATAGCTTATTTACACGACACCGCTTCCGCACGGTAAAAGAATGAACATTCTAATATAGGCATATGGTTGTACTCTGTAGATCTCTACTACATATTATAAAACTGTAAATTAAAAAAAGATTTTTTTTGCTTTGTGTGTTTGAACGCGCATCACGCGAAAACTACAGAACCGATTTTGATGAAACTTTTTTTGTTTGATAGCTTATGATCAGACTTAAAATCTGATAATTTTTGCGGACGAAGTCGCGGGTTAACGCTAGTATACTTTAAAATGACAATATTGTTCATTGGCAGCTCGCTGCACACTGTTTGTAATTGTATGTTGTTATTGTAAAGCGTACCTACAGTGCACGACCTTAAGCCTATATTTGAATGTTCATCTTTTACCGTGCAGGAGCGGTGCCATACAAGTGAGCTATGAGATGACCCTCCACATACTTCACACCCTCTTGGGGGAAAAGCTGTGTTAGAGTGGATACTAATAGGAAAGGAATAAGGACCGTTGTACGATAATATCGAGAGAACAGCTGGAGTGATATTTGCAGGGTGACATTGAAATAATTGGCATCCATTTAAACTAAGGTTCTGTACATCAAACTGAACAACTTTTACTATGGAAGCTGTAGCGTATGTAAATGTCTGCGTAAAATAGTAAAATGATGAATGAGACAAGCTGCAAGAATTTATTGTAGGTGGAAGCATTACAGCAGTAAACTCTTGATTTCCATTAATCAAAGATTCCAGACTTTGTCACTGAGATAAAAAGATGAGTTCATTTATAGTTTTGTCTTTCAGTATGAATTGCCATGTTTTCAAGAGTAAAGTTAAGGTGTTTTGTAAATTGTAATTACCAGTGATTGGAATAAGCATAGGTATAATTTTGCGGGATTTCATAGCATTTCATTATTATCACAGTAGTAGGTACTTTTAAGAAAGAGTGGTACTTACCGTCATACACTGGTATCGATTCGAACTGTGCCACGACTTAACTTATCTAAATTTATTCCTGTCACTTTCTAAAATAAGATTAAGAAAAGAGACAGAAAACCAACAACTGACTTTAGTGCTGTCAAAGTGACGTTACACGCCCAAAAACGCCTTAAATAAGATGGCGTAGGTACATTATGATGGTATCTTATTTTGGGCGTGTAACGTCACTTTGACAGCACTAAAGTCAGTTGTTCGTTTTCTGTCTCTTTTCTTAATCTTATTTTAGAAAGTGACAGGAATAAATTTAGTTAAGTTAAGTCGTGGCACAGTTGTCTCTGGTTCTCGGGAATAAGTAACAAATTCGCTAGAAAAATCAAAAACCGGTTATATTTTATTATTATATCGGTAAAAATGCATCAATGCATATTATTCATAACTTCAATGGATATACAGGGTGTACAATAAAATGGGACAGCTACTTAAAGGGGTGCTTCAGACCATCAAACTGAAAAACTTTCACTATGGGACCAATATCGAAATCGCGAAAAAAAAAATCCGCTCTCCCATACAAAACTGCAAACATAACTCGACTGAAATGTATGGGACAGCAGATTTTTTTTTCGCGATTTCGATATTGGTCCCATAGAGAAAGTTGTTCAGTTTGATGGTCTGAAGCACCCCTTTAAGTAGCTGTCCCATTTTATTTTACACCCTGTATAACATAAGATAAATATTGTTTACATATTATTGATTATTAGTATGTTCCAGCGACGTTATGCTTTTTTTTATAAATATTCTTTATTTGCATACGAAGAAAAAAATCCCTAATATTATAAATGTGAATGTAAGTTTGTTTGTTAGGCTTTCACGCGAAAACTACTTAACCGATCATCATGAAACTTTGTACACATATTCTTGGAGGTATTAGAAGTATACGCGTGGATACTTGGGGTTTTCCAAATTCCACGCGGACGAAGTTGCGGGCAAAAGCTAGTAAACTATAAATTAAATGTGCATTTTTAAATTAGGTAAACGTTTCCCTTGGCTGTCTTTTTCAGTAATAAATAAAAAAAAATAAAAGAAAAGGAACCGGTAATAAAAACAAAACATAACCTATTGGCCAGCCAAAAAGATGTCAGAAAAATATTTTGCTCCTTATTGGCGCTTACGGGAGTCGCGTGGCTAGAGGGCTTTCGAGTGGACGTCTGTCGTTGGCTCGCGATTTAAGTAGCCACGCGGCTCCGCCATTTTATGGCGGTTTCGAGGGTGTGTTTTTGTATAAAAACAGGGCTTTGAGATCGCCATATCCAATTACCGTACAACGTCAAGCACTAATTGCTCTTTTTAAACTAGATACTGGCAAAATCCACCAAGGAAACGCCATTAAACAAAAATATAATATTGGCGCTTACGCCGTTCTTCCTATAAAAGGCTGATCGTTAGGCCCAAGTTATTTTCCACATGTGATATTCCACACCCCTACAGTTAACCGGTCATTCGCTCTGCCATCAGTGTTTGTACGACAAACAGCGGGGCGTGGCTCACGAGGCTTGAACTGCAGTGGAAGAAAATTACTAATGTGGAATTAACCTATTTACTATGGACTGTTGTTACTGATGGATGACGCAGATCCCCGTTGGAAAATGACGCTTTTTATGGGTCCAACAGCACCCACTGTTTCACGTCACCCTGAAAGCGACGTACGAGAGGGTTTTTAGGCTGCCTGTGCATTGACGCGAGCTGGCTGCCGGATCGGGAAAGCGGAGTTTTATTAACTAATCAGGACTGCATAAAATCTCGACCGAGAATCGGCCGAGCTCCTGATTCGCTACTCCACTCCGCTAGCCCGCTCCTTGTCAATGGACTGGCACCCTTAAGGCCCTATGGTAGGACGAAACACCTTGGAGGCATATTTTATTTTTAATGTTTCGACTAGATTTATACAATTTACCGAAACCAAAGTCATACCTCAGTATTCTTGGATAGTTGATCTAGTGAAGTCATCAATTGAATACACGATTGGAATTACTTCACTCGATAGAAAATCGTCACAAAGATGACGTATTTTCTTGTATTTTTATTTTAAATATTTTTCTCGTGTTAGAAGAACTTAAAATAGTTTCCGATTTTTGGTATTAGGCCAATCATTTTACGGAGTTTTGTTAGGCGGGGTAGGGAAGGGATTAATTATTAATTGGGCATTTAAACTGTAACCGGCACCATTTATAGACAAAAATACTATCTTAAACCATATTAAAAAAAATTACTACGCAACATAGAAATCAAAATTGTGTGTCCCAGAAGGCTTTTAAATTAATAATATTAATATCAATGAACTCATTTGAATTAGATTTAACAATACAGGGTGTACAATAAAATGAGACAGCTACTCAAAGGGGTGCTTCCGACCATCAAACAGAACAACTTTCTCTATGGGACCAATATCGAAATCGCGAAAAAAAAATCCGCTCTCCCATACAAAACTGCAAACATAACTCGACTGAAATGTATGGGACAGCAGATTTTTTTTTCGAGATTTCGATATTGTTCCCATAGAGAAAGTTGTTCAGTTTGATGGTCTGAAGCACCCCTTTAAGTAGCTGTCCCATTTTATTGTACACCCTGTATACATTATTTTTGAGACGATTGATTTTAAAAAATTTTATGCCTATACAGGGTGAAATCGAAGACATTCGACAAATTTTGGTGGCGAGTTGTACTCCTGATTTAGATCTTATATTGCAGGGTTTTCTTGAAATCTAAATTATGAAAATAAAAGACATTCTAAGCATGCCAAAACATTCAGAAGGGGTTCATAATAAACGCTCTGTGTCATACACACTTTAAATAAAAAAAATGTTTTTTAAATTAAAATTAAATAATTCCTTAAATAAACATTTTCTCATTCGAACTGTACCTACATTTCCACCGGCCGGCGGCCCGGTCAACGTCCATCCCCTCGCAGGCGGAGCACCCCCGCACAACTCTAGCGAGCGCATCCCCACCGCTCGGCAAGGTCGCACGCACCTCCCGCAAACAAAACAAAAACAGTTTCCGTTTGATCGCGACCTGTTTAAGAGGTTACCGCGCTCTGTAATCAATCAGTGCCCGCTTACGTATCGGAACTTGGATTTCAGTGCAGTGTCGTATTAGGTTCAACAAAAGTCGTACACAAATCTGCAGTTTTTTGGATATGATGATAATTTATTAGTGAGGAACACGGAGGCTTCGTGAAACGCAAAGACGCTATCGCGAGATGCACCCTGCTTCTCAAGTATCATCCCTAGATAGAATTTTACGGTCTACTCAGAATTTGATAGATTTCCGACAACTTAATGTACCAGTGCGGCGCATTTTTCCAAAGGGACGTTCGCGCAGTTTCGAACGGTGAGTTTAATGACCGTTGGATAGGGCGAAGTGGGCTGATCAGCTGGCCGCCGCGATCTCCGGATCTAACACCCCTAGACTTTTATTTGTGGGGGGAAATTAAAAGTTGTGTGTATGAAACTGAATCGACCACAGTGAGTGAACTGAGAGAAAAAAATGTCAGTGCATTTGAAGCTGTAAATCACAACCAGCGCCGTGTCAGGCTCAATTTGTGCATACGAAATGGAGGTGGTCACTTTGAACATGTTAAAATTAGGTAAGGACATTTTCTTTTAGTACTTAACGGACAATGGTATACCTACCATTGATTCTTATACCATAAAAATATCGTGCTTTAAATGCTTAAATTCGCCAAAACTCAACAGATGGCGCTATTGTTTCGTACCGCTCACTCTCGCTCGCCGCGTATCGGCCGCGCATCTGTACAGTCAGTCACAAATTAAATCAGCCACAATTAATAATTACGATATTTTAAAATCTCGGACGTTATTTAATTTGGTCTAAATCTATTTTTAAAACCAGCCATATCTCGAGTATAACACTCTCTTAAATTTTGTCGATTGATTTCAATTTCACCCTGTATTATTAGGTATAAAAATTTTTAAAATGAGGTATTTATTAGAAAATACAAATGTATTTTTCAAAACCGTCTAAGTAGACAAAAATATTTACACCATGTTTGAAGTATGTATTATAGTAAAGCCTAAAATATGTGCAAATAAAAATGTATCATCAGCTTTTTTAGAACGAGATAATATCTAAATTTTAAAATTGGAACTGTTGCTGACGTGATTTTTTTTAAATTTTGGTTCATTTTTGAGGTCAAATTGGCTCTTAAATACTATACCGCAAAAAATATCAATTACTAATTAGTCCCGACTCAAACCGTGAAATGACTGGGCTATATTTATACTCACATATTCACCATTAGTTTATCTAGTGAAATCATTAAAAAAATCTATAAAAAGTACTTTTGTTAACTCTTTTGAATCGAAAATACGGCACGCGCACGCACTTTTCGGAAGGCTGGGCAATCGCGTTTCTCATAGAAAATATTCGTCTGAACCTGACTGGCGCCAAGTGTATATTTTCTTTGCTGGCGCGCTCCATACAAACAATCAAAAAATATAGAAACTAATCTCTATGCTTGTATTCAGTCAGATTTTCGTTGAAATATAAAGTTTCAATACTAGGATAAAAAGATTTGTATGGATATCTTTGAGCTTGATGAAGGTTTTCATAAAATTGGTATGGACTACGAAGCGGAACGATCCTTTTAAGAAACACCTGTATATTATCTCACGAGGTTTAATGTTTAGGCAGAGAGCCAGGGAAATGGGTAATTAAGACGTTCGTTGACATAATTAATCATCGTATTAAATTAATCATTTTATGCTCGTCCCTTTTAGTGTAAGATCCATCAGTAACATTATGTACCTACTCGTTTATATGAGTCATCATCATCATCATCATCATCTCAGCCGATGGACGTCCACTGCTGGACATAGGCCTCCCCCAAGGATCACCATAACGACCGGTCCTGTGCTGCCCTTATCCAACGTTTTCCCGCCGCTTTCACCAGGTCGTCGGTTTATATGAGTAGGTATTGCATTGAAATGTGATATGCAATAAAAGATTTAAAACTAATTTAAATGGTTATAGTTGAGAAGGTGTTGTATTATGCGATTGAAGGTAAGCGCATATTAAGACGGGCAGCATTGGGGTGGGCCTCCAGCGCAAAAATCCGCCCAAATCTCTTTTATACAATTTATGTGAACAAACGCAAAATAATAATTATTAATTGTAATTCTTTATCTTTATTCTAATGTATATTCTGTTTTGGTGTGCAATAAAGTATAATTGAATTGAATTGAAACGCATCCGGCCGGGTTACATTGATCGGGGCGGAGCGGGTCGCATATTTGCGTGGCGGATTTCCGTCCGTGCTATAATCAATCATATAATGTAACAAGCGGGACTTTTTATAAAGTTGCTTTTTTCAAGTATAACGTCAAACTAAAAATCCCTCAATGCGTTGCGACCCGGCCTGCTTTATTGTGCGAAGTACGTACGCATTTTCCGATGCGATGCGGCCCGCCCTAATATAGGTACGTTTACCTTAAGAGGGGGTGATACCTATTTTGTCTGTTTTCGAACCGGTTTTTGATAACCAAATTATTACATTTAATACATATAGTTCAAATAACAGTGTAGACACGTTCTCTCTGCAGTGAATCTAACCGTTGAAAACTCGATTCTATAAAAAATTTTTGGTAGAAAAGAGGACCAAAGTAAATTCGATTTCAGATTTATAACCAGTTTTACAAGAATCACCATTCACCATTTCTTCTGAATATACCATCATTTGAAAGCTAATTAATTATAGCAGTGATTCTACCCAATAGATTTTTCCCCAAACACCCAAGAGAAAAGATAGCATAGCATAGCATTGTTGAAAAATAGGATTTTTTGCAATCTTGCTTTCAATTGAAGCGGGATGGCTAATTACAAAAGTTTGCTTGTTAGAAAGAGACGCTTGCAGTAGGGATGCATAGCCTTAAAGGTTAGAGCACAGAATAAATACTACGAATAAATACTATTACTATTGTAATGCAATGTTTTTACGAGCAAAATACCAACCACTTTTAATTTCATCTGAAACGTGCACTATTCGTGCACGTTCTATAACTACGAGTACGTTTTATATTAAACGAAGTTGTGGCAAGATTTTACTAGGTAATACGGGTACAATGCTCCTAAATAAAATTTTATTTTAAATCCTGTTTCAATGAAAAATGTGATTGGATATAAATATTATAGCCGGATCCTGCACTATTATTTCTGGATACTTCTTCGTACCGTTTGACTTGTGATGTAGCGGCAATACAATTTTTTTTGACATTTCATATAATGCTATGGAATAAATATTTAGACAAATTTTAATCGTCCAAGGAGTTAACTTTTTTCTTTCATTATGGAAAGTTTGAAATTGAATGCTTAGTTTAATAAGATAAGATAACATAAAATAAATATTTTTTTCAAATCTGTATTTAGATTACAAGATTTATAGTGAGATATTCTTTAGTTCCATTTTTGGATATTTAAAATTATCTGACTCAAGTTATAATCCTATCTAGTCTAGAACATAAATAATGTCACCCGCTGGCTTGTTGCTGTTTCTTGTACTCTTCGCAAAACAAAGAAAGGTAATATTTAAGGTCCGTGTGCATTGCGCTGTGTAGCAAGTGCATTTTTTGTATATATTTTTTATTATATCTGCCATCGCTGTCCCATTGTTGGGCAAAGGCCTCCCTCAAAGAGAACGGATTCTCTCCATGCGTCCCAGTTTTGCGCTTCGTTAGGCCAATTCTTCGTCCCGCCACCTTCTTCTAGGTCTGCTTCGACGCCGATTTTGTTTGACTGGGGACCAGTTGGTAGTGGTTTTGGCCCATAGGTCATCTGGCATGCGGCAGACATGTCAAGCCCAATCTCACTTTAGATTGGCAACGGTGGTGGCTACGTATGTCACTTGGGTTCTGGCGCGAATGAGCTTATTTCTGACCCGGTTGATCGCTCCGTATCCCTTTGAGGCTTGACTTCTGATTCTTTTTCAAAGATCACGTTTGAGCACCGTAGTGTAAGAATGGAAAGAATGCACATGTTCATGCAGAAATTACCGACCAAAATCCACCGGTTTTTTCACAAAAACGCCAAACAAAAATAAATGCCTGCAACACGATTAATAACGGGCACCTATGCGATAGTTAAGGAAATACGATCGTTGCCAAACGTTCACGCACCGTTGCTTGTCTTTACCTACAAAACTGTAAACAACATGACATATTGACTATGTACAGTGGTTCCATATTGCAAACATGACACGTGTTTTTAGGATTCGGCTCACAAAATGTCACATTCGCACAATGTCACGCTGGGTGTGTTGACAGTGTGTGTGCGATAAAGATGTAAATAAGGTCACGACCATAATCCCATTTGCAGTGGTCAGAAACTTTGCTGCTAACTCTATTTGGAAGCATACTGAAGGTTTCAGCATCAAATGACGTGTTCCTTGGTAATACGAGAGGAGAGGTATGGACAATCAGTCACGAGGTCATCAGAAGTTCGAATCCGCATGGACGATATGTCATGGTACCAATGAGTTTTTCTACCTTATCTACGTGAAACCGACTGCTCTCAAACGGTGAAGGAAAACATCGTGAGGATACCTGAATACGCTGAAGAAGAAATTCTGATGCGTATGTCTACCAATCCGGATTGGACACGCCTGGTGGACTAACGTCCAGACATCGTCCTTGAGGCTAGGCCTGTGCTCTGCAGTGGGAAGTAGGCTGATGATGATAGGAAGATTATTGGAACTAGCATCTTAATTTGGCATTTCGGGCCCCTAGTAGAAAGCAATGCAATTCACTGCATACATACAAAAGAATACTTTTCCTTTTTTTTCCCGTGACGGAAAGAATTCACACCTTTACTATATCAAAAGATATCAAAAGCACATCAAAAGTAGATTGCATTGGCAATTCGATCAAAACTTGTTTCCAAAGTAATAGGTACTCGTTCCACTGTCTGCTAGATTTCTAATACTGTGTTTAGTGAAGAGTTTGCGGCAAAACGCATGTGCCTTCTCGGCGATTGATACCCAAAAACGGGATATCTTAGGTTTCTTCCCCTCAAAGGTATTGCCTCCTTCATTGACCATGTATTTGAAGGGTGAAGAAAGCAAAAAGTATTGGGGCTAACACAAAACATCCCACACTGGGTCGAAGTGTTGCTGGCTTGCTATTGCCGCCCCCACAACAAGATAGAAGAAACAAGAGTGACCTGGCAGACCTAAGACTGACCAGAGAGATGAGGTGACGAGTCATGCTCGCATATAAAAGCTGAGGTCATAGACAATGCATTCCCGGATTTTATATGAAACGGACTCAAAATCAGGGCTGCCAGTAGATTTTTTATAATTATTCAGCCGTGTCCGCGAAATTATGCAATATTGCCTTGCAGGATACAATCCAGGATAAATAACTTGCAGGGTAAAAAAAACCGAATCAAATTAAAAATTATTTTTTGATTATTTATCAAATAATTTAAAAAAAATAGGAATACTTTCACCAACTTTTTTTCGAGTAAGTATCTATTTGTTTAACCTACATTATATTCTATACAGTACAACAATAAGGTCGAGATTCAGGCTGAGGTTCAGGGACTTCTTTTGAGCGTGAGCTTAGTCTAAGTATGGTTGAAATTGCATTGTATCTATGACTGTGACTGAGTAGCGGCATGTCACTGGTCAGTGCTTGTTAATTAGTTTTGTATCCAATTATACATGAGAGCACAGGATATATGGAGGATACAAACTTAGTATTTGTATCATTTCTATTGTCATTATTAATAATCATATACATTAAAAATGAAAACAAAACATTATCGGTACAATTGCCACCTAATTATACAGTGTTTGTATCCCATTATACAATCTGGCAGCCCCTCAAAATACACGACTCACAACTCACAAAATTACGCTCGATTGGCTTCACCCTAAGTAGGTAAGGTACTGCTGTACAGTGTACACCGAAGAGTGCTCTCTCATATGAACCGCACCTGTATAAACTAGGAAACCAGATTGTCACTGCCTTCAAGCAATGTGATTGGTCCATCTCTATGCTTGCCTCTTGCCAGCCAAGGACACCAATGGATACGGATCCCAGAATATTTTACTCGCCGATCAGTGAGAAATGGCCAGGAATAAGATTTAAAAATAAAAACATGTTTCTTCTTGATAAAAGGTATGTATATTACAGCATAATTACCGGCCGCAGCCAAGTAAAAAGTACCTAAAATCACTATCCACTGTCATAACGAGTTTGATGCACTTCCCCACAAATAATGGATTTCTTCTTCGCATATCGCCTCGCTGTCTCACAGCTTAGGATCGCAGGAGATTCCAATGAAAACCGCGCTCTATTTACCTTTGAGTTAAAAGCTCCAGTGAAAGCTGGATTATGGCGTGGCACGTGCAACTGCAGTACATTGTTGCATTTCTACGTCTCACGTTCTAGAATACATCATCGGTCGTCACTTATTACCTATCTATTTTAAGCACATTTGAAGCATGCTTTTATTTAGTGATTTCTCGATGATATCTCTCTGTTGATATTATATCTCATTGTGTGTTAGTATAGCTTTATAAAAATAATCATCATCACGTACCACTAGCAGGGCCCTGTTTAATAAACGCGACAATGACAATTTGACAATGACAATTCAGAGTTCATTACTATCTGGTACTGGTTACTAATGATGCTAAACTTGCAGTGCTTCATGTGTCCTAGTATCGTAGAAAGAGAAGGTACTAGAAGGAAGCACGTGACTTTTGAACCTTACTAGCTAGATAGTTGTTCTCAGATTATGCGTTATTACGGCGGATTTGTCAACAAATAATAAAAATATCAAAAAGTAAAAAATTAAGGGGGTTCTCAACAAGAAACTAGTTTTTATCAACGTTTTTTCTTCACGCTTTATGGTAAAAACGGTAATACATACAAGCGTCAAACTTAGTGTGATTATAGACCAAACTCTACAGAATAACATCAAATACTAAATACCGGCCAAGTGTGAGACGGTCTCGCGCTAAAGGTCCCGGATAAAAAAAAAATTATGTTAATAATGTTGTGTTCTGTGGTGGTGTGGTACGGAACCCTCGGTGCGCGAGTAGCCCAACTCGCACTTGACCGGTTTAATTTTTTTCTGTTCAATGCCAAGTGCAAAAGTAATAATAGTTTCATCCTGGTGTCATCATGGAAATATCTCATCATATAGTCATATTAGACGACCCGGTAGGTGTGATGGTTACCACGCCGGACTGCCAAACCAGGGTCCTGGGTTCGAATCCCGGTTTGGTCATGGATGTTATATGTTTGTGCCGTCGTTGTGTGGTTCCCATGACAAAAAGCCTGCGGCTTAATTGGGATCATTACAATGTATGTGCCTGTGAGCGTTATTTATTTATTTATTTATTTATTTATATTCATATTCACTCAATAAGAGATGCACATAGCAAATGCGCTCAGTTAAAAAAGGAGATCGCTACCTTATTGCTTTCCTTACCGGCGTAACCACTTTTCTGTACTGCCTCCACCTGACTCCGACATGTCACTTCATATAAATTGTATAGGATTTTATGACTATCGCTGTCTCATACCCGGTTACACTGACATTCCGTCTACCAGCGTACGCGAAAAATTCTTCGTCTACTTATACCAAAGATTTTTGTTGGTCTATACGTCTATACCTACCTAGCATTCTCAGCAATGTACTCTGAATTGTCATAGTCAAATCGTCATTGTCGCGTTTATTAAACAGGGCCCAGGAAATAGAGTACCTAAGCCCTAGAAAATACCTATTCAAGTCATTCTACTCTGAAACTAGTAATAAAACTACCTCTTTGCTTGGTGGACTGACGACTATATCTCTGATCCTTGAGGGTAGGTCTGTGCTGGCTGCATGAAGTCGCGAAAAAATCTGGCCCATACATTTGGGTATAGGAAGGATTATAGTTTTGTATGAAACAGCTGATTTTTTTCGCGATTTAGATTTTGGTCGCACTTTGGTCGCCTTTAGCATAGACCACAATTCTTTTTTTAATATGCTGACGGTTTTGGTCTATGCTAAAGATGAATCTTGCTAACACGTTTAGAAATAGAAAGGTACATAGACGAAGAATTTTTCGCTTACGCCTTTCTACGGAAAGATAGTTGTGGCACACTTAAATTGACAAAATGACGTCAGTCAGCACATGCGAAACCAAAGAAATTGAACCTTAAGTCTTCTTCTTGCAATGATGTGCGTTAGTTGTAGATGAATCAAACGATATGTTCTGTGTTTAGGTTTATAATGCGTCCAAAGTCTACATGCATATTACTTATATACTAACTTATGGCTATGTGTGTGTGGGGGGTTAGGCACACACTACATTCTTAGGTAACGAGTAACCAGTGAGAGGTAACCAGCACGGCTAGCATGCCACCCACGTCAAAGCGTTTAAACGAGAAAACCGTCATGCGCGCTCTTTTTGGCATACGTAAAATAATAAAGATGGAGGCACGTCTCGATTTTTGTCGTTTTCTCGGGGGTGGCATGCTAGGCCTACTGAGGGCGATAGAGGGGGTGAGGTAAAAAGTTGGTAGGAGGAAGGGAGTGTCCGTACTGTATCTAGTAATAGATACCCTTTCTTATACTCTGGTTGTGGCGTGGTTGTGGTAAAGTTTGTGACCACTCCGAAAGAGATTACTATCGTGGGATTAGGCTTGAAACATGTTGCACAAACAAACAACTATCTATGCTACTGTTGTGAAACGCACCCCTTAGAAAGATCAATGACCAATCCCGATTTAAAATAAGACTTATCCCTCAGAGAGAGAACAAATTTAAAACAAACTACATACGTTATACCATTGGCTTTATAAAATTAAACAAGCCAGGGGTAGTGAACTGTTACTCGTGTTAGAAACCACCGCGTGTTACAATGATCTGAGGACATGGGTTGACGACACCTAGCGGTGGAAATAGGTACACGTTAATCCGAGGAATGTAAATGATTTTTGCTATTGATGTTAGTTATCGTTCATTTGATACTAATCAAGTAGCAAGAATTAATTCTAGGGTGTTCCCAGGAGGGGCCAGGAGGGGCCAGGAGCCCGATTGTGCTAAGATAAAACATCGAAGTTCTATTCTTGTCCAATTTCAGTTCTAATCACATTGCAATCCAATTAGTACTATTCAACTGTGCTGAAATCCGTATCGCGCTAAACTCTGTAACTGACAGCTTTTAACGTTTAAGGCTATTCTACCGTTGGCGCGCTCCATACAAACGTAGTATGGTGATATTTTCAATACTATCCAATTAAAGTCAATGAAATTTTTCAAAAACAATCAAGTAACTAATCTCTATGTCGGTATGAAGTCAGATTTTCGTTAAAATATACAGTCTCAATGCTAGGATTAATTTAAGATTTGTATGGAAATATTTGTGGCACTGTAACATTAAAACTATACATTTTATCGAAAATCTGACTTCATACCGACATAGAAATTAGTTACTAGATTGTTTTTGAAAAATTTCATTGACTTTAATTGGATAGTATTGAAAATATCACCATACTACGTTTGTATGGAGCGCGCCAACGGTAGAATAGCCTTAAAGCGATCTGTCAAAACGGCTCTAACGGCTGTCATGAGCTGTACCGCGATTAGCGCAATACCAATTGTGTCGAAAGTTATGGTTCGTAAGTAATCCAATCACGGTTCCATCACCGAATATTTACCGCGATTGCACTCCAGGTCTTATTGTCTTACATAGTTCATCTACATTTAAAATACATACAATTTAAATGGAAATTTAAATTTGTCGCTTCTGGAGGTAGTACCTCTTCTACAGGTACTATAATGCAAAAGTTTACCTACATTATTCCACAGAAACTAATTTCTTATTTTTATTTTCTTATTTTTTTGTCTATTCTGTCCCTAGAGAATTCTCTAAGATTCTGTCTAATTAATAATATACGGAAGCTCTCAATATAGAAGCTATAAATATTAACTAGAAGCGATGTTTTTTCGTGTCACACGTCTTATTTAAAATAGTTTATTCGCCGTTTCTAGCAACATAAAATTTCCATGATGACACCAGGATGTCACTATTATCACTTTTGCACTTGGCATTGAACAGAAAAAAAAAATTACCGAAAAAACAAATTATTATGCAACAGCACTTCAGTTTTTCAGCAGTGCGTACATTTTGAGTGACATCTCCATTGGCACGTATCCAGGTGCGTAAAAAAGCGAGTGTTGTAAAAAAAATTATTTCCGAAAGCTTTTAGCTGATAATAGTTTGTACATTAGCATTGCTTTGTAGAAACTTTAAAACTCTATACTTACTAATTTAGCTTGAAAAATGAGCAAGTTTTTTAATGAATTATGGGTTTGCTCTTGATCTCAATCCAATCCTCAGGACAAAGATGGGGTCGAAGATGTAGCGAGCTAACCCAGAAAAAGCCTATTCACTCGTACTTTAAAGGATTTAGGGTTTTAAGCGTTCAGAAATACTGAGGCAGGCAGGGCATTCCACTCTTTGGCAGTGCGCATTATAAAAGATTCTGAAAGGCGCTTGGTGCGAATATGTGGGATGTCAACCAGGTAGGCGGTGCGCCTGGATGTCCGATAGTAGAAAGGGGAAGGCGGAATGAGCTCATGCAGCTCCTCCAAGTTGAAGTGGCAATGAGGGTAATGTGCCAGACGAACTCTACGTTTCGTCACTCGGGCAGGCTCTTTCTCTGCCCTCCTTGCTTGCTTGAAGCTACAGATGAATGTTGAAGAAGCGAATGAAATAAAACCGGTCAAGTGCGAGTCGGGCTACTCGCGCACCGAGGGTTCCGTACCACACCACCACAGAACACATTATTAACTTAGAAAAAAAATACTTGTTTTGTCTGGGACCTTTTTAGCGCAAGACCGACTCACACTAGGCCGGTTTTTAGTATTTGCTGTTATTCTGTAGAGTTTCCTCTATAATCACACCAAGTTTGACGCTTGTATGTATTACCGTTTTAGATATTATTACGATAGAGCGTGAAGAAAAAACGTTGATAAAAACTAGTTTCTTGTTGAGAACCCCCCTTAATTTTTAACTTTTTGGCATTTTAATTATTTGTTAACAAATCCGCCGTAATAACGCATAATCTGATAAATTTTCAACTATCTAGCTATTACGGTTCAAAAGTTACAGCCCTAAATAGGTAGGACAGACGGACGGACGGACAGACGGACAGACGGACAGACGGACGGACGGACGGACGGACGGACGGACAACGTAGGCTTAGTAATAGGGTCCCGTTTTCACCCTTTGGGTACGGAACCCTAAAAAGTAGAGTCAGGAGCGAATCAAGTGGCGCTCTGTTTTCTCTACCAGCTCCAATGGGAGATAGACGCGAGTATTATGTACAGTCGTCCGCAATAAGTTGTATACACTTTTGTTCTACGTCGTAGTACTAAAGTGTATATAACTTATTGCGGCCGATAGTACCTAAGAAGGAGAACTATCGTGTTTTCATAGTTAGAGTAGTTTCAACTTTTCTCATTCGATTAGTTTTGTAGTCGTATCGAATGCATCAAAACAATTGACAGTTTGTGTTTTATAAGTAAGGTCTCTGGAGTCTGCTTATTATTAACTTTGTTTTTTATAGGCTATTTGCAATAGAAGGAAATCTGATGTTATGACTAGTTTTTCCTGCCCCTTTATATTTGTTTTTCATTAGCCTACATCATCCCACAAAGGCCACCCCTTTAACTCTACAACCATCTCTGACCTGGGCAAGCTCTGGCCGGTAGTAATCGAAAAATGAACCATATCGCCACCTCTTCCTCGGTCACCCCTTAACAAAAACAGGGTGCAGACGGTTTTTTAACAGGATGATCAGACCATCAAACTGAGCAACTTTCTCTATCTATTTCAACGTCGAAATCGCGTAAAAAATCAGCTGTCCCATACATTTCGATCGAGTAGGTATGCAGGCTTGTGATAAATATATAGGGTTCTTCTTAATATGCTAATACTTTTACAAGGGGATGTTCAGACAGTCAAACTGAACAACTTTCTCTATGGCACTAACATCGAAATCGCGAAAAAAAATCAGCTTTTCCATACAAAACTGCAAACCTACTCGAGCCAAATGTGTAGGACAGCAGTTTTTTTTTTGCGTTTTCAATGTGTTGGTCCCACGGTAGAGAAAGTTGTTTAGTTTGATGGTCTGGTAAAAACCTGGTGGTCCTGGACCAGGACCACCAGGACTCCTGGTGGTCCTTAAAAACTGTCAGCATATTAAGTAGGTCCCTGTATAACCAAACAATGTATACAACGTGTTAATAAATTAGCGCAAAACCTCATACACCCCAACTGATTTATAACAAAATAATTCGATTGAAACAACAATTTCATTATTTTGATAGTTAAAATTTAAAGTTATTCGCATTTTAAGTTTTGAGGCAAAAATGATTTGTTATCATTTCAGCAATGAATGAAAGCACTAACGTACTCATGGATACATTTTAATAATCTTGTTTTGGTAGTATGTAAGTAGGGTGAGTGTGCCCGTGCGGTGGGTTGAAATCGGGTTCAGTAAATATTAAATTTTACAAAAAAAAAAATGTTAAAAATTACCCATGATAATTCGATTCTGCTCTCGATTCTAAACAAAGTACTTTCTAGTTTTGCGTTAATTCATTAACACGTTGTATATTGTTACAAGACCTTAATTGTACCTATTCGTTGCAAATAAATTCACATCAACCTCAATCAAATCTTTTATTTAGAGTTCCAAGCGTTCTACAAAAAAAAACATTGATTAATCAACACAGCGCGTGTAAACCTCAATCCATCAACAGAACACGAAGGCCGATAACGTGATGAACGCGTTCCAATATTTCTCGGAGTGCAATAATAAATATCTAGGACTTTCATCCCATGGCGCGTGTGGTGCAGCCAACATTGCGGGTCATTGACCAGCACGCGTGTCCGACGGGCTTATGCAACTATACCCTGGGGATCGAGGTGACCAGATGATAGCGTGAGAGGAGGACACGTTCAGGAAACTGGGTGAAAGTTCAGAAAATGACTGAATGACCTGCACGGCTAGCCAGCCATCCAAAACGAGAAAAACATACATATTCTCACGCCTGTCTCCTACTGGGGTAGGCAGAGACAACTAAAGAGTTCGTAGTCACATAAGTATAATTTTTAAACCTTATCATAGTCTCGATTTCGGATCAGGCGATGCGATGCGTAACAAATGCTCACAATATTATTTGTTATTAAATAGCATCTCCTGATTAATCTTATTGTGAGTCACAACTATTATAATATACTCCTCATGGGTAGTCAAATGTAGTTTTAAAATAAAACTGAGGACGATTAGTTGGATGCCAAATCAACCATCGGTAATCTGCAATTTCTTTTTTTCTGGAATATTGAGTGATAATCACACTTTTTTTTAACATCTGACATTGACATCTGTATAATAATTAATAAGACATATAAGATTAATTACAAGAAGCTATTTAATAACAATTAATATCTTGCAGCCTCGCGGGCTTTGGAGGAGGAAAAAGTGTGCAAAATCAGGATTTGTCTTTTTAAAGGTATGGTTACCGTACACGATACGAGAAAACTAGAAAAGTTATGATTAGTGGAATGAAAAACGTGACACTATTACCGTCGTCACCCGATACATTTTAATTTAACTAAATATTTAATTTTAATTTATCTTTATTGGATATCATACAGCAAATTACTTAATTTCTAATACAACAACATTTAAATTATACAGCGCCAATTACATGATAACACGTTTAAAAAACTGTTTAAGGTACAGGGGACAAAACTAAAAAAAAAAGAAAGTTCGGAGAAATAAAAAGATAACCTAACATTTAAACTAACTGCTTCTACAGGATAAATTATCCCGTTTTAAAAACTGTTTGAGGTATAAAAAAACAAAACGTACCAAATATGAAAATTTGGACAAATAAAAAGACTAAGTACCTACCTTACATTTAATCTATATGTTCCTACGGGATAAATTACCATAGGTTGCTCAGTAAACAATTCGGTCATACAGTCAAACATTAGACGTATTGAAAACACTAGTACGAAATGTCAAAAATTACTATAATATAACTTCTATAAATCTCAATAGTCATATAAATGGTAGACTATACGACCAAATCGCTTGCCGAGACACCGATCAATGTACAGTTTGTCGCAGCTGCTGACGAGATGATGTGTTATGCGAGTAAACAAATGTGTTTGTGTGTATGTGTGTGAATGGGTGTCATTACTATAAAAAGATACTGAAATTAAATAAAATTTATCTATGTAAAAAATATAATATTATATAAATATAATATTTATATGTGGTTTAAATAGGCTGCGTTCTTTACTGCGTCCTTCGCTCTTTTGGTATACTGCCCCAGTGACATAAAGAAGACATCAGAATCGCACATAAGGTCCTCGTGAGCGTCAATACATCGGTTCAAAACAGAATTCCTGGCATAATTACTCTGTGCATGCGGGTGGTGCAGAAGGCGAGGCCGCCGCAAGCGAGAGGTGTTCGTACGCAACCCCACCCGTGACAACAGTACCGTCACATATTGTCACAGGAAGTTAAAAAATACGCTATAAATCGAAAATGTACCGAACGAATTTGAAGATAATAAAGTTTTACGAGAAAGTGAAATTACGAGAAGAAATTGTTTGAAGAAATAAGTTTTTTCAGACAGAAAAATAAAGCGGTACCTAAGGAATGATAAGTTATTTTCTGGCCATGATGAAAGAGATTATTGCTCTCAGCAAGTGCGATTCGAGATTGAATGGTGCAGGGTTCAATTTCGATTTGTTAAATGTTGTTTAGTTTTGTAAAGTAAAGATAAGAGAAGTTTATTTCGAAAGCTCTTGAGCATGCTGCATACACACGAAGTGCCGTCCTATTTTCTATATTAACCAATCTTCTTCTTATCGTGTGGGGGTGTCAGAGTTTTTTCAGACCGCCTTACGGCCTCTGACGTGCTTTTAATGTAACGACTACCACTACCAGAGATAGTAGCCGAGACCAACGGCTTAACGTGCCATCCGAAACACGGAATCACCTTTCTTTTCAGAAAATCAGGTGATTCAGCTTGCATTGTCCTAACCAACTGGGGAAAAACGTACAAATTGACATATAATTTTGGGTGGTGTCGTAAAAGAGCGACTAAGGGATCTACCGGAGGATGGGCAGCAGCATCCTCTGAGTACACACATTCAATCCAACTTCGATCCCGCCTGCCAAGCGTGGCGATTATGGCAAATCCCCACATTTTGGGGGAGGCCTATGTCCAGCAGTGGACGTCTATTGGCTGATGTGATGATAATGATGATACTGCTATACCTACAATGGAAATTCGGAACATGTCGTTTTTTGTACTCTGATGGTTTTTGTACAATCTAACGGAATCCTAAAAGGGGAAGATTGAAAATCTAACTTTCTATCCCCAGTTGTAAAACTATTAAACTCAATCCGACGAAAATTGCGAAATTAAAAAGAATTTTAAAAACAAAAGCCTTTTAGTACGTTCAACCCTGTCCTGAGGCTTTACCGAGATTGTCGAAAAATAAAACAACAATGCATTCATCAATCAATGATTTTTTATATTAGTTTATTTAAAAAAAAATTGATGAATGCATCATCATCATCACCAGAAGAACCAGAGTAACTGACATAGCCCAAAGAATTGCTAAACTTAAGGAAGAAAGCACAGCGTGGGTAGGCCCCTCACACGGTGGACCGGCGACCTGGTGAAGGCGGCGGGAACCCGTTGGATGAGGGCAGCGCAGGACCGGTCGTTGTGGCGATCCTTGGGGGAGGCCTATGCCCAGCAGTGGACGTCCATCGGCAGAAATGATGATGATGATGATTTAAAAAAAAACTGTTTTAGTTATTCACATCTTAGTTTAGGTGCAGTCACCAGAACTAACCATGGAAGGACCAACTATCACCTCTACATGTGGGGCCTGCGGGGCACCTGACCAAACCCTCACAGGGCCTATGTCGAAAAATAATTTAAGCGAAATAGGCGTGGGATAGCTTATATTACGGCGAGATGGGGCGGCGCGCACGCCTGAAACGAATCGAGCGCCAAATCAAACTTTATTTAATTGTGATTGTACTATTTATGTAACTTCAATTCTGCTCTAATCAAAATTTAGAAAATATCAATCTCTTTTTTTTAAATCAAGTCTTGTGTTTCTATTATTCACCGTTTAGCAGTTCTAAGCGTTTATAGATAAAAACGGAGGCTACTTTGGCTTGTTTTCCTATCGAGAAAATGTGTCTTAATCGTGTTTTGGCTCTAATCAAAACTTCAATTATATATGTTCAATTTACACATATCCGCAAAAATCATACTCCTACTGTTAGTACTTCATGATATATGAAGCTTTGAAGAATCCTATTTTTTTCACATTGCCCCTTAAATTAGTGCACTCTGTACCGTTTCCCCGGTGGAATTGAAGAGCTGCACAGGGCAGCGGAAGACTGACTGAAACACCTTGACCTCGAAATCTAACTCCCCCCGGATCTAATCCAAGCAGGAAGACACAACATGCCATATACGATGCTGATGAATCGAATATAATTAATTAATCATCGACATAAATGGACAACATTATAATTTAGGAAAGGTACCTACCAAAATTCGAAAAACTTTTGGGGTTTATGTACTCAAAGCTTTGCTATCCATTATTTCTTGAGTTATTTGAAAAATACTGAACAATTAATTTTAATTTGAAATGGGCTGCATTTCCTTTGCCTGAATCTAATCATCGTTTGAAATTTCTTTACATATCACCCAAATTTCATTCTTTCTTCATCTTCTCCAGTTTTATAAATAATCTAAATGCATTAAAAAGTTAAATAATGAAATAAAAAAAATAACAATAAAAAAAAAATTGCATTACAGTCATATTAAAATTAAAAAATTTTTAAAATCCAATAAAAAATCTCGTAACACTTATTTTTAAATACTATTTTTAATTTATTCAATAAAAATTGGAGATAAAAAAAATGTTATTGTTTTCCAATCTTCTGTGAAAAATTAAAACTATGTCTATAACTGTCCCTGATAGATAAATTATATACAAGACAAAGTTCCTACCACCTTGTAAATAGTAAATCTGTTTTTATTTAAATCCGCTGTCACTTTCCAAAGCGCTTTACATATCGAGTACACTCTACTGGTTCTAACGTCTTCTGACAGGCTTTTACGTTTAACTTGTATTTTTCCATCCGACACACTTTCAGCTATTGCCATTTAAGGTTAGAAATACACGAGCGAATGCCTGTTAACATTTCCTAGCAAAGCAAAGAGCAAACTTTCAAAATCAGTCGGTGTCAAATAGATCTTTGTTTAAGGGTTGAGACACATTGAAGGCCGGCGAACGACAACACGGGCCCGTACAAAAAACCACGATTAGTATACAGGGTGAAATTGATATCATTAGCATCCTCTTAAACTAGGAGTCTACCCATCAAACTGAACAACTTTTACTATGGCAGCAAACATATCGGCATAAATTTTAGTTGCGAACTCGTGCGTCGACATTGCGGTTTAGTATGGAACAGCAGATTTTTTATTTGCTCCCATATAAAAGTTGTTAAGTTTGATGGGTAGACTCTTAGATTAAAAGGATGCTAATGATATCAATTTCACCCTGTAGAAATTCGTTCGGCGCCGTTTTCGACGGCGCCGGAGCGGAGGATGCGGACGGTGTCCCATACTAAACGTGCTTTTTGTGTGGACCCACCGGGGTTCGCCGTCGGTCAATGTGTCTCAACCCTAATGAAAAGCAATGAAAAGACAGTGCATACAGTCAGCAGCAAAAAGCCGTGGTAGTCCAGTGGCGAGCAATCATGCCTGCCGTGCAGAAGGTGATGGTTCGATCCTCGTCCAGGCTGACTCATATACCTATGAGGTTTTTGGAATTCATGTAAGATTTGTAACACTAACACCACTGGCTTTTCGACGAAGGAAAACATCGTGAGGAAACCTGCATGCTTCAATTTCGATGTATGTATTGTACCTACTGTCACAATCCCACCTTTATCCGCCGGCGGCGTACGGTTCTGTTGTAGAGGCTGTGGACGTGTATGCGGCTCTCGTATAGGACTGTACAGCCATGAGAAAAAGTGCTTCTCCAAAAACACTGCTTAAACCATCTGCAACAGATGTAAAGGCCCATGATGATGATGATGATGATTGTACCTACTGTCCTTTATAAGTGGCGACGGGCTCACTCCCCGTCACACTGGACTGAGTTTCGGTACTTCTAGTGAAACATGGATGTTCTGATTTTTCATAATGTTATGCAGTTCCGTTGGAGGTTTCTTACGAGTTTTGTGTGCATCTGTCGTATAGGAAAGTACAGTCATGATAAAAAATACTTACTTTTTCCTATGGCACTACACGATGATTATTTAATTTAGGCATGACCATTTCCGCACTGAGTCTGATCCGTAAAAAACCGGCCTCGCATTGAACTGTCAAAAACAATGCATTTCTTGACGAATCGTGATCTAGGGTGCAGTGCACAATCGCCTTTATTCTTTAAGGTGTAAGGTATGTCTGTTGTAAAGAGGATCCTCGATCTTATAGAAAAAAAAAAGGCTAACAAAAAATGTTAGCGTATTAGTTGACGATTAGGTATGGAACTGATGTCGATTTGTTTCTCATAATCATAAGCATATGCTCACGACTATATTCCCCGAGGGGGTAGTCAGAGATATTCTGAAACTTCAGAACATCCACGTTTCACTAGTAGTACCGAAACTCTGTCCAGTGTGACGGGGAGTGAGCCCGTCGCCACTTGTAATGGACAGTAGGTTGTTGTTGGTGGTTGTTTCTCATAATCTCTAGATTAATATTAACATTAGCTATACCTCATCTAAACGGAGTATCGCGTAATCGCAGTTGGCACACATCGTGTCTTGGTAAAATATGTTGGGTTTTTTATTTTTATTTTCTTAAAGACGTTCCTATAGGTATACGCATTGCTTTACATGTTCCGTTTTAACCGGAAAAAAGAATCTTAGCAAAAAAGTAATTTTTTATATTGATTTCATAATTTTTAATATAAGTCTATAATAAATTAAACTATGTATTTAGAGTGTAATACCATCAAAAAACGTTACCGTTTGGTGGGCCTACAAAAAATTGACTCCTTTTCTTTAAAATTCCTTTTATTTTAAAGTTGAATAAGTGACTGCCATTGAATTATTCAGGCAATTTCTTTTTTATAAAATTCGCCAATAAATATCACTGTACTTAAGCCATTTTATTACGGTGCTGCGTGATTGAAATTTATTGTTCTGGCCACTCATAACTTAATAAACAAAACACGTATGTCATTTAGTAATGATTAATTTTAAAGGTCAGTCGGGCTTTGGACACTGGACTTTGGAATATTTGTACAGTCAACACAAACCAACGACTAACAAGGGGCCGATGGTGGGCTGATGTTTTTTTTTAAACTGACAACTACTGTAGGTACTGCTCAGGGAGCAGCTACTGCCTCCGTGGTCTAGTGGTTAAGAGCATTGGATCTCGATAAGGAGGTCGTGGGTTCGATTCCCACGGGGGACACCTAGTGATATGTCAATTTGTGCGTTTTTCCACAGTTGGTTAGGACATTGTAGGCTGAATCACCTGATTGTCCGAAAAGAAAAATGATTCCGTGCTTCGGATGGCACGTTAAGCCGTTGGTCCCGGCTACTATCTCTGGTGGTAGTTGTCGTTACATAAAAACCACGTCAGAGGCCGTAAGGCGGTCTGAAAAAACTCTGACACCAGGGCTCTGCCCACACGATAAGAAGAAGAAGCAGGGAGCAGCTACTGTTTAATACTGCGGACTATGGCGGAACCACAGTCCACATCAGTAACGGCACAGCGCCCTGGTAGGTGAACCGAATCAATATGAAAGAACTAAAGCATATTGCCCATGGTCACCCCTAAGGCGTGGTTTATACAGAAGAGACGTTTGGCGGTGTCGGATAGTCAAAGTAATACCAATATAAACCTTATAGTTCGTAGCATAGCGTCGTCTGGAGAATTACGCCCGCGCCTCCTCGCCTGGAGGCTCGGACGCGATTCTTCTTTACGACAAAAACGACGCAATGCTACGTACAAGCCCCGCAAGTTGATATTGCGATTGGCGGCCATCTTGGTGACGTAATTTTGACGTAGTCGACGTGCACCGTCAGTACCGTTCGCAAGGTCAGCCCGCGCTTTCGTTCGAGTTTTTGCGACGGATGACGTCACGCAGCTGTTATTGTGACAAGGTTCCATCGCAATATCAACTTGCGGGGCTTGTACTATAAGGTATACAGGGTGTAACAAAACACCCTAGTAATGCTTAAGGGGGTGCTTCAGACCATCAATCTGAACAACTTTCACTATGGAGCCAAGGTAGAGAAAAAATAAAATAAATCTGCCGTCCCATACATTTGAGTCGAGACGGTACTGCAGTTTTGTATGAAAGAGCGGATTTTTTTTTGATTTCGATGTTGGCTCCGTAGTGAAAGTTGTTCAGTTTGATGGTCTGCAGCACCCTCTTAAGTATTACTAGGGTGTTTTGTTACACCCTGTAGTTGTGTTACTTTGACTATCCGCCACCGCCACACGTCTCTTCTGGGCTGCGTTCAGAACCTACACCCTAGGTGCACCCAGAGTGCACCCCGAGCGCAACTTTTCGCACTAAACGCCGTTCAGACTCAGAGCCTCGGCCTCGGTGAAAGACGTTTTACCATAGAGCGAGTTGAAAAAACAATCGCACAAAAAGGTCGTGAACGCATCCCTGTATAAACCGCGCCTAAGAGCGCAGCTTTCTCGGTATGTATTTCAAATTCAATCTAAAGTGGCCAGTACGGAACCCTTTGGTATATCATCTCTACAGTAGGTACTATTACAATATTGTTTATCTAATGCAAGTTTAACACATAAAGGACAACCGCCGCTCTCCTTTGAAAAAATACCTTAAAATGTATAGAAGTTTTGACTGAAGTCAAATGTGTAATAAATTATGAGGTTTTATAAAAACGAGTCAGATAGTATCATTTATTTTTATTTAACGAGTTATTTAATCATTTATTATTAATAAATTATAAAAAAGCAGCAACCCCAACATGGCTGTCAATGTTGTTTAGTAGGAGGAGGTAGGAGGTGTTGCAAGCACAATGTTTTTTTTATATAAAAATGATTAAAACTAATAAATCATTATAAAATAAACTAATGCCTGCAGTTAGTTTCTAGTGTTCCATAGTCCATAATAAAAATAGAATGACGGTTATACATTTTTGGGTATTATGTGCCAGATCTCCTTTTAAGCCTAATCAGGGTTGAATATATTTTTGGTGGTTGGTTGTATTTGTAGATGAGGCTAGTTACCAACTACTTACTTAGGGGTCAGAATAACAATACAAATATTATGGTGCCGGGTGCAAGGCGTGCGAAGGTAACATTTTGCAATTGTGACATTTCAGGAATGCGTGACAATTTGCGAATAAGACATTCTGCGCAAAAGAATTTAATTTCGTCGACTGTACTTGTTTATACTTTCGGCATGAATTAGTGGTAATGATACTCATTATGACTTAATAACACTGTCAAAAAGTTAGTTTGTATGCAAGACGTATAGGTATTGTTCGCCATTATTTGCGGCCCAAACTTAATTTGCATGTCTTACCATTGTTTGTTACTTTTCTCTAGATAGGTAGGTACGTTCAGAATTTCTTGGAAATGATGATTACCTACACAATGATTATCAGATCATTAATAATAAGTAAGTAGTTTTATGTAATAGGAGCTTTTACCAGCGACTTCGTCCACACAGATTTTAAGTTAGATCATTATAAGCTTTCAAACAAAAAAGTTTCATCAAAATCGGTTCAGTAGTTTTTGCGTGATGCTTGAACAAACAAACAATCAAACAAACAAAAAGCAATCAAATAGACGGATTAACAATCTGGATTGGCATGATTTAGAGTTAGGGAACCTAAACATATTGTAATCTTTTTCTTGTAAATATCTTAAATGACAGACACACTTCGTTTACAGATAGTTTCATCATCATCATATCAGCCGATAGACGTCCACTGCTGGACATAGGCCTCCCCCAAAATGGGGGGATTTGCCATAATCGCCACGCTTGGCAGGCGGGTTGGCGATCGCAGTTGGATTGAATGTGTGTACTCAGAGGATGCTGCTGCCCATCCTCCGGTAGATCCCTTAGTCGCCTTTTACGACACCCACGGGAGGAAATGGGGTGGTGCTATTCTTAGCCGACACCACGGACAACAGATAGTTTAGCTACAACAAATTTTGGCGTGGAGAGTATCACCATAATCAGGATTTGTGTTTGGGAGAGTCTACCATATACTAATCTTTTTAGTATGTACGTACTGCTTATTATATTCAGTACAGAACAATAAAATATATTTATATTTTTTATAAGTTTATATTGTTTATAAGTTAAAAATAAAATAATAATACATATTTAGTTTCAGTCTTTATTCGTAAGTTTAGCTTTAGGTACTTCTGCATTGTACCTATGTAATGGATGCACTTAACTGGACTGCCTATGGGAGATTAATATGGCCTATTGATAAGTGTAGATAATAAACATTTTACCTAGATAGGTAACTGAGCCTTATTGCGTCAAAATGGGTTAACAATTAATTCCGGGAAAAATTGCTTTCTACGTTTTCCATACAAAAAATCATAAGTTACCAACTTAAACTGGAGTTTATTGTTAACCCAGGTTGACGCATTGCAAGTGGGGCTAAGAGAGTTAATTCGACCTAAAAATGACTTGCGCCTTTATAATAGGTATTCGTTTGACGTAATTTTTAAGTATACATTGAGTACATGCGTCTTTCACTTATTTATTTAATTGAATTTAATGTATGTTAATAAAACATGAAAGATAAATATTGTCGACGTAAAGTCGAAGTCCAATTTTATTACATAGGCACATAATTAAACAAACTTACAAATGTATTTATTACTTATCGGAGTGGTCAGATACTTTGAAATTAATCAACCACGTGGGGTGGGGCTGGGGGTGGGGCACACTGATAGTTTTTAGAAAAGACTAGTTAGTGACAATGCAAATGAAAAATTTATTTAAATTTTTAATACACAACTCTTTGGCAACCTATGCCTGAAAATTGTGTTCGATTGTCATACGTTTTAACGAAATGGCGGCAATTTTATTTGAGAAGTGCATGTCGCGATGTGGTCGCGAGTCAAGATGGATTTAGCGAGGAAAAATGTTTGCTCCACAGTTTGGTACGATTTTCTTTGTTAACAAACTTAATGATAGGTATTCCATGATTGTCATGATCGTAGCAATCTCAGTGATGATCTTCGTGTCTTTTCAACAGTGACAACTGAGGAAAATTTAAATACTGTGCAGTGCATGAGAGAGACTGATAAGAGAAACCTACCAGAAGATTCAGGCAAGTTTAAGCATTGCTTTGACAAAAGCATTGTTTTTACCTGAATATTTAGGCATCGGGAAGCTTTGCACTAGAACAAAGATGGATACCCCATAATTTAGCCGATTTCAATAATACTATAGTAAAGCAGAGAGAGTCCACTGCTTCTCACAGAGGTTCCATCCAGAATGCGACGATGCATAAAATGAAATGGAGAAGTACTTCTAAAAATAATAAAATTAATCCCAACCTTTGATCCACTTTTTATTTTTTTTAAACTTTCAGTGTGACCTACGTACTCTTGGTTCACTTCAGTATTATTCAAATTTTCAGGTGCTACGCCCTATTAGGTAGGGTGCCACTTCGTCTCAAGAACACTATGCCAGCATTCGTCTTTAATTTGTTTTAAATCTGAATAGCATTTGCATTAAAAATAAAAACTATACAGGGTGTAAGTGACAGCCTAGCAAATACTGAAACGGTAAACTCAGACCATCAAACTGAACAACTTTCATTATGGAGCCTACCTCAGGAAACGCGAAAAAAATCAGCTGTCCCATACAAAACTGCTGCACCTAGCAGACTAAACTGTATGGGACATTTTTTATTTAATTGATTTTTTTTCGCGTGTAGGCTCCATAGTGACAGTTGTTCAGTTTGATGGTCTGAATTCACCGCAGTATTTGCTAGGCCGTCACTTACATCCTGTATAATTTACAAGTTATTTAGTAGTGGAAAAAAATCAAAACATCATCGACATAATATTTGACTTTTTAATTAATTCAATTGTTTAAATCAAGCGTGTCAACGGAAACTCTTTCATGACGTAGATCACTGTTCAAACAGTATGCCATGTCTAGGTGCCATGCAATAATAGTGTGTTCGATACTTTAAATAATTCAAAACATTACAGGGTGGACCAAGAAGTAATACATACAAAAAAATACACATTATTTTGGTATTCGGTGGGAGCGGGCCTGCCATATCTGAATGCACCAGCAAAGGGGGACAATAATTGTTGCACCCTTGATACCATAGAAAGGTTCGGCGGCCAGGTCATCCTAGAAGGTGGCGTGACGTGACGTGATTTGGATTCGTTCGATAACAAGTCCGTCATGATGATCCGTCGTGGGAGCTCTCTGTTGCGGTTTTTCACGGACCTCCTTAAACGGACTCCATAGTGTCACCCTGATACAGTGTTGTCAGGTTCTGTTTGTCTTGTATTGTGCTGATAAAATTAACGAGTTATCTATCTATCTAAATCTAAGTGGCTAGAGCTTGTCTAGAACATAGATGGTTGGAGGGTTAAAGAGGAACCTTTGCCTTCGATGAAAATTAATAGGCTAGCAAAAAAAAATCGGTTGATGCGTGATAGGTGCATGACAGGATCCTTCTTAATAAGCAGACGATATTTTTAACACAGTAAATCATTCAGGTACATAATAAAGGTCATATTGCATTGAAAACATTATGATATTTCTTTTATCTCAATAAACAATTAATTTAGATGCACGAGTGAGACCATCAAATTTTTCGAGTAAAATTAGATAATCTGGTTTTTACCAAAGTGATCTTTATTAGATTTCATGAGTAAAGGACCGTTAGCTAGTCAAGGTAGTTATACCAAAGATTCTGGCCACCTCGGAAAAGGTATTACGGGCTAAGCTTTATGTAAGTAGGTGCCTTCCTCAATGTTTTATTGTTCTACAAAAAATTGTTGTGGATATTTAGTAAGTATGACTTTATTGAACCTTTGTCTGACATAAAACTTAAAATTTCAAAATTAAGACTGTTGTTTGTTCCACTCTCTTTCTACACTCCCTGTATAAAGTGTGCACCTGATAAGACATTAAATAGTTACGGTGTTATACAAATATTTGCTTTTGTCTACAATTCAAAGAGCTGTTGTTAGTTATAGCTTGTATACAAAATAGTTTTTACAAATGGTATCGTAGTATGAATTATTACGAGATTTAGTCTAGGCCTACTGTCTGTAAGTACAATACTCTGGAATCTTATGCTCTTATTTACAAACGACGGGAACAGATAAAAAATACTCAAATGAAAAACAAAATTTTCAACTCAAAACAGGACAAAAATATTTCGATAATCGGTAGTCATTCGTTATCTCATCTCATTTATAATCATCATCATCACTATAATATTATAAATGAGAAAGTTTGTGTCGATGTTTACTTGTATGGTCTGATGTTTGTGGCTCGATTTGGATCTTTGGCACAAATGTAGAATATCTTCTGGATTAACACATAGGATACTTTTAGGGTTCCGAAGTCATAAAGGAACCCTTATAGTTTCGCCATGTCCGTCCGTCCGTCCGTCCGTCTGTCTGTCCGTCTGTCTGTCCGTCCGTCTGTCCGCGGCTTAGCTCAGAGACTCTTAATACTAGAAAGCTGTAATTTGGCATATGTATACATATTCATCACGCCGACAAAGTGGTGCAAGAAGATGGCAGAGAGAGAGAGAGAGAGAGAGAGAGAGAGAGAGAGAGAGAGAGAGAGAGAGAGAGAGATAAGAAGATAGTAAAAACTATAGGCGTGAGAAAGACAAAAAATATACATAGGTTCGTGCATACTATTGTCTTCTCTTTTTCGCCTATAGTTTTGACCTTCACTATCATTTCTGACTGGCAATATCTATTGTCTTCTCTTTTTCGCGTATAGATTTGTCCTTATTTGCATTTGATTTATATTTTCGAGGGCGGGAAAAAAATATTGTTTAATATTAATATTAAAAATATTAATAATGAAAAGTTATTCCTTGCCTTCCTTTATTATTTGCTTACATTTCTTGAATTGTTTGTGCAGTATCTCAGTATACACCACGGCATTTTTTATGCATATTAAATTGTTTTCAATGTAACTACTACACGTGACCGTAGTGAGAGAGCCACTAAATGCCAGAGTACTATATCGCCGCAGCTGAAAGGGACAACGTCATGAAGCGCGATGTTAACTCTATACTTCTTTCCTCTATGTGGGCAACAGCAATAGCTAGGTAAGCCTGACCAGAAATATAAGAAAACATGGTTTGGGGGCGCTGCAATCGAAAATAAAATTAAAATATACTATTAAAATGTCAGTGTTACAAGTACAAAAATTAGTTCCAATGATTTTCGGCAACATGGCGAGGTTTTTTATTTTTCTGATCGGCTTTTAACTTGTAAAGTGTCAGAAGGCAAAAACATTGAAACTCATTGATTCTGGAAAATTTGCAATATTGAAAACTTGAGGTACCTGGCTCAGGGTCCCAAAGTAGGTCTTGGCATCCGACAACAAAACACGTCGTTCATTTCATTTCTGTGTCATTTCAGTCCAGTTTGGCACCTCCAGCACCTCAAGATCTTTGGTGACCTGGTCTGTCCAGCCAATATTGAAAACATTTAGGCATATTCCTGCACGAATTTATGCAACATTTCAAGATGGCCTGTAAAATAATCTCAAATACACTCGTAAACTGTGGTTATCAAAATAGTAAGACAGTCCATGTCCACTTCCTTTTCAACTCATGTTCCAAGTTAATTGATATCAAGGAGGTAGTAGTCATTACATAAAAACCACGTCATAGGCAGTAAGGCGGTCCGAAAAAACTCTGACACCACGGCTCTGGTCACACAATAAGAAGAAGGTACCTAGATAGTCCTATAACTAAAAGTACTTAATACCATAGATCCGCGACTTACTGACTGTCAAACTGCTCTGTCACACCAGTGTGACAGGCAGTAATTTTTTTTCTTGACTGTCACACTAATAGTAAATATGTTTACTTGTTCCACTTTCACTCTTTTAACTGCTTTGTGACTTACCACGTTCATAATTGGAGAAGGATATTTTACTTTTAGTTATGGGTGCGGAAAGCGGTTTATTAATTTTAGTAATCTCGAAACTGTCAATAACTGGTTCTATAGTTACTATAGCTCGAATGAGTCGAAACATTATTTTGTTGACTTTATAAAAACTTAATTAGTTACCTACATTTTACGGATAACGGACGCTCGCATCGCATCCAAATATGACAATTCAAGCGCAATTTTATTTTTGTACTAGCTGTTGCCCGCGACTCCGTCTGCGTAGAACTTAAAAAAGTATCCTATGTGTTAATCCAAAACATATTATATCTGTGTGCCAAATTTCATCCAAATCCATTCAGTAGTTTTTACGTGAAAGAGTAACAAACATCCATCCATCCATCCATCCATCCATCCATCCATCCATCCATCCATACTTACAAACTTTCGCGTTTATAATATTAGTAGGATCTCAAGTTTTTCATATTTTCATATTTCATATTTATTTATTTAAACTAAAGAATACAAATACATTATCTTTACAGGTTTACACCCAAATTGATAACATAATTACTTATTATTTAACTTGCCTTTACTTAAATAATCTAAAGCGGCCTCTGTGAATTTTGTCAATGAACACTGGAATATATCTACCTCCTTAGATATCGCGTTTAGTATTCTGAGTGCCGTGGTTAATGGAGCGTACTTTAATATATTGGTCCTGCACTTTGGTATCACAAACACCTGATCTCGGGGGCCTCTACGCATTCTCGTATTGGGTACGCGCAGTCCAATACTTTCCAGTATTTGCGGGTTATTAAGTATGCCGCGAAACACTTTAAAAACATATGTAGTGAGGGCAATATTTCTTCTAACCTCCAGACTGTTGTAACCGACCATACCAAGTACAAAGAGGGTTGGGTACATCAGGGGATAGAACGGATATACCCCATACTGTTTGAAGTACATGTACCTTATGTATTTATTTTGAATTTTTTCAACCATAAGAGTGTACTTGGTTTCGTGTGGGTTCCATATAATCGAACTACTTTCAAGTCGGCTTCTTACTAGCGCACTGTATAATGTTTTTACCATTGCCAAGCTATGAAAGTCTTTAGTCTGTCGCAGAATGAATCCTAGATTTCTGTATGCTTTTTTGCATACTTCCGTAATATGAGTCCGAAAAGTGAAATCATGAGAAATGTGAACACCCAAATCGCGGATTGAGGTAACCCTGTTCAAGCTCACGTTGTTAATCCGATAGTCATAGTGGTATGGGTCTACTGCTCGTGTACAAGACATTACGTTACATTTGGATACGTTAAAAGAAAGCTTGTTATAATTACTCCATAAAACTACTCTGTCTATGTCCGCCTGCAAGCTCTCGCAGTCTGCTAAATCGTTTATCACCATGTATAGCTTGAGATCATCTGCAAATAATAGGCAACCTGCGTTTTGAACTACTTTTGGTAGATCGTTAATCATCAGAATAAACTCTAACGGTCCCAAGTTACTACCCTGACTCACTCCTGAATGTGTTATGTATGTGTCTGAAATGTGTCCCGCGTACTCTACATACTGCCTACGATCAGTCAGGTAACTAACAAAAAAGTTAAGTAGAGCTGGGGTAAAACCAGCTATCGCCAATTTTTCTAAAAGAATATCATTGTTTACGGTGTCAAACGCTTTTTTGTAGTCAAAATATGCAACGTCTACCTGACCACCCGCACGTTCATCCAGAGCAGAAGCTGTGTTTTGCATAAAACACATGAGATTCGTATGCGTTCCACGGCCCGGTCTAAAGCCGTGTTGAAAGTCAGACAGTCCAGCATTCGTCTGAGAGATAATTGACGCGTATAAAATAGACTCAAAAACTTTTGCAAAAGTTGAAAGTATAGCCACTGGTCTATACCCCGTTATGTCAGAACCGGAACCACTTTTTGGTACTGGCGTTACTCGCGTAATCTTCCACTGCTCGGGATACGTAGCTGTGTTCAAACAGACGTTAAATAAATGTAGGAGCGGGTGTGCCAGAACAGAAGCACAGTCTTTTACTATAAACGGTGGTATGCCATCCGGACCCGTAGATTTCTTGGGTTTGAGACGCGCTAGAGCGACCCTCACATCGTGCAGTGAGACGCTAGGTACCTGAACCCGCTCAGCAGTAGCTTCACCTGCTCCTGCCGCTGACTGCGCGTCGAGGCGCGGGGGATCCGACTCGTACACCGACTGAAAGTACTCAGCAAACGCCCCTGCACACTCGGGTTCCGTCAATTCTCTGCCGTCTTTGGTAATATGTGGTGTACTTCGCTTCGCGCGTTTGTTTTTTACGTACGCCCAAAAAGCCTTCGGATCCTTAATAACCTGATCTGCGACACGTGCTTTAAAATTATCATATGCAGTATGTACTTTATCTTTAACTAGCTTCCTATAATATGAAAATAAGTTATATGCATTCCGAGATCCATTAATTTTATACGCTTTATGCCATTTCGATTTCTCCCTTATATCGTTTATAATTTCGGCAGTGTACCATTCGGGGTAGGAATATGCACGTTTTATAGTTACACTTCGTTTTTTGGGAGTACAGCTATCTATCATATTATTTAGAGTTTCATAAAAAATACTAATCGCCTCCTGGACACTATTAGTTTCGTACAACGGGTTCCAATCTACAGTGCTTAAAGATGTATAAAGAGCGCTAAAATTACATTTGTAGAAATTCCACTTAAAAGGCTTTTCAGTACTATTTGCGGACGAATTCGGGTAACGTTTTTGCAACACGGGAACGCGAGTAATATTACGGGTGCAACGCACACACAGTGGTGGGTGGTGCGGGTCTACCGGGACCAAACATTCGTGCTCCTCACCTACAGATACTTCGTAATTAGTTAAATTTGTAAGTACTAAATCCAAAATCCGATTATTGTGATTAGTTACCTCGTTACATTGACGAAACTCACAGAACATCCTAAAATATTCATAGTAACAATGAACACTTTCAGACGCAGAGTACATATTCAGATCTCCAATTACTAATACAAGTTGTGACTTACAAACTTTATTTATTTATTTAAAACTACAAATAAACTTATATATTGTTTGCTCCTCCAAATGGACGCAGTTAGGTACTATAAAAGCTATGAATTATGATGTACACAAGTCTGCTAATTATATGGACATGGGCTGGTGCACTATGCTTTCATCTTTTGTTTTATGGAGGTCGCCGGATCCTTCATAAACATAAATTGATTATAATGTTCAGAAATGGAATAAGGACTCGCTAAAAGCCAGAAGTCGTAAATTTTTAATGAATCAAAATTGCCAGAACATCTGTATTTGATACGAAGGGAAGGTCTGAGGCGGCTAGTAAGTACAAGAAGAGGCTAGCATAATGCATGCTGAGTAAGTGCGAAAGAGAGGAGAAGGGGAACCCCTCCCTCCCAATACACCAATGCAAACCACTGATAAATGATGTTGACATTATGTTAATTTAACTAGGTACTGCTTTTACTACTGGCTCTTTCCATGCTAAAGGGGGCACCAAGCCTCCAGTGCTGCCTTTAATCGTATTTTTATAATATTACAACATTTCCAAAAAAACAGGAATGTTGCATCGTAGTCATTGGCCTCGATTCGGACTGTGACACGACTTAACTTAACTAAATTTATTCCTGTCACTTTCTAAACTAAGATTAAGAAAAGAGACAGAAAACCAACAGCTGACTTTAGTGCTGTCAAAGTGACGTTAAACGCCCAAAAACGCTTTAAATAAGATGGCGTACATTATGATGGCATCTTATTTTGCGCATTTAACGTCACTTTGACAGCACTAAAGTCAGCTGTTGGTTTTCTGTCTCTTTTCTTAATCTTATTTTAGAAAGTGACAGGAATAAATTTAGTTTAGTTAAGTCGTGGTACACTCCGAATCGAGGCCATTGTTGGTTTTAATTTTACGTTACAAACATTACCTATACAATTTTGTATAATAGTTAAGAAATTATAAAAATACGACTGAGGGCAGCATCGGGTGCTCGGCAGGTATCCTCTTAAAATATGCATCAAAATAAATAATGTATCCAACGTCCTTAAGGTCTACGAAAGTATTGTACAGAATAAGGAAAATCTACTTAATTTGTAAGCAATGCCTTGCGTCCAAGGTTAGTTCTTATCGCTTTCCTAGAACATGTCTAGGTAACCAGACAATCGTAATTGCTTTATTGAATGAATCGAAATACTAGCTGCTGAATTGAAGCCTGACAAAATCAGCAAAAGAAAAATTATATGCCAACTGGGCCCTAATTTTTATGTATGGAGCAGAAGGATTGTTTTTTTTGCGATATCGGTGTTGGTCTCATAGTGAAAGTTCAGTTTGATGGTTTGATTTAAATCCTCTAAATTTTGAATCACGTTTCAAATGAGCAAAAATTCAAAAATCAAAATTTTTTATTCAAAATAGAGAGATATAGATAGCTTTTTGACGTCATTTTTTGACTCTACCACCGCGTCGGAAGGTGTTCCGTTGAGAGAAGATGCGGCCAGAAACTCTACAACAACTACTCTGCAACTTATGTATATTGTATAGTGATGTTAAATCAGGTGGAATCTGGGAGTTGAACGTGCTAACCCCGAGAGCCAAACTGTGGCTCAAAACCATAGATATAAATTTGTAAAACCCGCAGGAATGAAACATGCCATACGAATAATAATAATAGTGATGTTAAAGTAATATCACTACTCAGATACTGGTTCTTGTGGACAATTGGGGAAGTTGCCTGCCAATTTTAAAACGAATTTTGTAGTTGATTGATTGATTGGGCAGGACACAGTGTCAGTATATTTGCTATTAAAAGGATTATTATAAAGGAGGTTTTACCCGCGACTTCGTCCTCATAAATTATATACCAGATTTTAAGTCAGATCATAAGCTATCAAACAAAAAAGTTTCATCAAAATCGGTTCAGTATTTTTTGCGTGATACTCGAACAAACAAACCCACAAACAAACAAACAAACAAACAAACAAACAGACAGACAAAAAGTCCAAAAAATTTGTGATTTGGAATCAGGGAAGCCTAAAAACCAAATCGTAATCTTTGTTTTGTAAATATCTTCAATGTACAGACACACTTCTGTTACAGTTTTATAATAGTTTAGATATATTATGCTTATTTATCATTATCAAGTGTGTAGATAATTAAGGTTTCACGGTAAGGCGGTGAAGTGACGTTATATTGAGTAAATATTTTGCCCAGGGAAAGGAAGTTCCTTTTCTTCGTCCAAGTAGGTCATCCGGCAGGGTGGACAGGAGAGTCGCAAGAGCTTGTGGTTCTCCAAAGAAAATGGAAAGTGGATGGTTTCGGACTCTGGATGATCTTCTTATCGTGTGGGCAGAGCCCTGGTGTCAGAGTTTTTTCAGACCGCCTTACGGCCTCTGACATGGTTTTTATGTAACGATACTACCACCAGAGATAGTAGCCGGGACCAACGGCTTAACGTGCCATCCGAAGCACGGAATCGTTTTTCTTTTCAGACAATCAGGTGATTCAGCCTGCAATGTCCTAGCCAACTGGGGAAAAACGCACAAAGTGACATATCACTAGGTGTCCCCCGTGGGAATCGAACCCACGACCTCCGTATCGAGAGCCAATGCTCTTAACCATTAGACCACGGAGGAAGTATTTGCTATTAAAAGGATTATTATAAAGGAGCTTTTACCCGCGACTTCGTCCGCATAAATTATATACCAGATTTTAAGTCAAATCATAAGCTATCAAACAAAAAAAGTTTCATCAAAATCGGTTCAGTAGTTTTTAGGGTTAATGGCATATTTTGGATACGTGCAATCGCTTTTGTGCTACGGTCTAATCTTTTGGGGTTACTCCACAGACTCTATAAAGGCATTCAAAATGCAAAAGCGTTGTGTTAGAGCGCTATGTGGTCTATCGCAGAGAGATTCATGTAGACCTCTCTTTGCCAAATATGGAATGCTGCCACTTCCTTGCCTATATATTAAGGAAGTCACTATGTTTGTTAAGAAAAACATGAAACTTTTTGAATCTAACAGCAAATATAATAGGAATTTGAGATACAAACACAGATTAATCCAGCCGCATGTTCCCCGCACGACTCTGTATCATGACAGCATCTGTTTTATGTCTGTTAAGGTGTTCAATCATATTCCGGACATTTATAAAACTCTTGACGATTTAAGTTTTAAGAAAGCTGTAAATAATTGGCTTCTTAGGAAATTATTTTATAGTGTAAATGAGTTTTTTGAAAATAAAGGAAAAGTGTAGTAATGAAAGAAATATTGGAACATTGTAAACTTGTTGTGTATTAGGAATATGAAATTGCAAGTGTGTTTAGTTTGTGACATGTGAAATTGGCTGTAAATGTAATATTAATTAATAATTGACAATAATTAATTTGTAATTGACATTCCGAATGTATTCATTTAATGTAGTATAATAAGTATTGAACACCTTTACCGGTAAACTGTAGCGCTCTTATGTAATTGTTTTAAAACCTTGTCGCACCTATAGTTTTACAATAAATGCTTTTGACTTTGACTTTGACTTTGACTTTGCGTGATGCTTGAACAAACAAACCCACAAACAAACAGACCTAAAAAAGTCCAAAAATTTGTGATTTGGAATCAGGGAAGCCTAAAAACCATAATTAACGTAATCTTTTTTTTTTGTAAATATCTTCAATGTACAGACACACTTCTGTTACAGTTTTATAATAGTTTAGAATAATAATAGTTTATTTATGTAGATAATAAGTGTGTAGATAATTAAGGTTTCACGGTAAGGCGGTGAAGTGACGATATATTGAGTAAATATTTGGCCGAGGGAAAGGAAGTTCCTTTTTTTCGGCCAAGTAGGTCATCCGGCAGGGTGGACAGGAGAGTCGCAAGAGCTTGTGGTTCTCCAAAGAAAATGGAAAGTGGATGGTTTCGGACTCTGGATGATCTTCTTATCGTGTGGGCAGAGCCCTGGTGTCAGAGTTTTTTCAGACCGCCTTACGGCCTCTGACATGGTTTTTATGTAACGACTACTACCACCAGAGATAGTAGCCGGGACCAACGGCTTAACATGCCATCCGAAGCACGGAATCGTTTTTCTTTTCAGACAATCAGGTGATTCAGCCTGCAATGTCCTAACCAACTGGGGAAAAACGCACAAAGTGACATATCACTAGGTGTCCCCCGTGGGAATCGAACCCACGACCTCCGTATCGAGAGCCAATGCTCTTAGCCATTAGACCACGGAGGCAGTCTGGATGATGATAAAGTGTTAGAAAAGTTCTCGAACATCCTGATAGGGAAGTGAGTTCATATTATTCGTTAGGCTCATCAGTTTTGTATTGGATATGCATTTCTGTTTAAAATGAGTCATATCCACTATTGTCAAACAATATACCTACTTACAGTTTTGCATATGCTTCCTATAACGAAGGCTGGCTTGACTGTAAAAGGACCCACCATATCTAACAGATAGGAATCAAGGCACAGAATAAGTATTGTCAAGGTACTGATATTTTGGACTAATAGTCATGAATCATCATTACGAAAGAGGACTGGCTTCAAAGTAGGTTTACATGAGCTTTTTTAGTGCAGTATTTGTTTTTTTTTTTATTCTTCTGCAAGACTTAAGTTAGTTACTTTAACTTATTGTTAGTTACATCGCCAGCTGAGTTCATTTTCCCATAGGAACATCTATCTCCCGGGCACAATCTGCAATGGCCAATCGGTTTTTCACTCAAGTTGACTGTTGCAGACTAAAATGCAATTGCGGATACAGGGATACACTGGTCTAACGCAGTATGATTGCAGTAAATCTATCCAGTTGATGGTACATATGCTAGAATGCCTCTTTAAGTGCCCGAACACCTGCTGTAGAAAAGCGTTTGTCCAGAACTCAGATCAATCCCTCGAGAGAGCTACCTAAAGCTACGCTGGACGTCAAGCTCAGGTCAATAAAATATAGAAACACCATCGTAGAACAATTGACAAGAAAAGAAAGAAAGTTAGACCTCCTACCTATCTTCTTTTCTCTACCCCCAAAGTTGCAATTTGTTTTTAATGTAGTAGGTAACTAAAGTCATATATGTCATTGGATACCTATAATATTTTTTTGTTTCGTCTTGAACCACTGCCAGTGTGGGATTTTCCCAAAGTTGCGGTCATCTTATTTTATGCGCTTTTTGGAAAGATTACATTCAATCAAAGCTTCTATTGAAACTCTTTTGTCTTTATCTATCATAGTTTTAGAGAAATTAATAAATAAAAAAGACCATAAAAACCATAAAAAGACAATATCTGCTTTAATGTTTTTTTTTATTTGATGTTTTAAGTTATATCTCCAAAGTCCTGTGTTTCTGGCGTCTGATTTTTTTTGGAAGAACTTTAAAAAAAACAGATGCTACAAACACAGAACCTCGGAAATACAATTTTAATTTTTTTTTGTATATTTTAAAAAATTATACTTATTTCCGAAGTCCTGTGTTTGTATCATCTCCTTTTTTTTTGGTAGAACTTATAACTTTTATTAACACTTTGACACTGGAAAAAAATGCGACCATGCAGAGATTCACCAGAAAAAAAAACAAAATAATTGAAAACATATTTTTAACTTACAAGAGCGTAATCATTTATGTTTGTTTTATGGATTAATTGATGCTTCTAGCGGATATCTATCGTACCATGAAACATCAAATAAAAAAAATATAGTTAGAAAGCAGATATTGGCTTTTTATGGTTTTTATGGTCTTTATTTAATTTATAAATTTCTCTAAAACTATGATAGATAAAAACAAAAGAGTTTCAATAGAAGCTTTGATTGAATGTAATCTTTCCAAAAAGCTCATAAAATAAGATGACCGCAACTTTGGGAAAATCCCACACGGGCACTGAACTGATTGCGATGAAAGTTATAGAAATGCTTGAACCCTCAGGAAAGCAATGCAAATAATTCCATGCATTCGAAGTCGCGGCTAAGAGCTAGTAAGAAATAATTGATTCAAATATAATGTGTAACATTTCGAGTTTATCGTGATGCGACGCTATACGTATATTTGCATATCTCCATACATACGCACAACACTGCTAAACACATAACCCTCATTACCTTGCCGCATTCAGGTAAACAAGCACATTCTGGTCCGACGTGTAAAAGCTGAAGCTGACGTAAATGGAATAAGGATCCCTGATGATGATCGCCGATAAATTTTTCTGATAAATGTGGAATTTAAAAATCATCCGATGACGTCATTTTGTACGTCGGTCGTTACCGGTATGGACGTCAGGCGCATCACTCTCTGTCATTACTCGACGACCGTGGCGTGGTCAAAAGGTTAAGAACCTGCATACCTACGTAAACATGACGAGTCCTGACCTATAGGGGTGGTGAGAAACATTAAGGAATTATAATTATACCCTATGCTGTTTATCGAGCGGAATGAAAGGGTCCTTCTTAATATGCTGACACTTTTTTAAGGGGATGATCCGACCATCAAACTGAGCAACTTTCTCTATGGCACCAACATCGAAATCGCAAAAAAAAAAAACAGCTTTTCCATACAAAACTGCAAACTTACTCTGAACCAAATGTATGGGACAGCTGATTTTTTTTTCGCGGAATCGATGTTGCTGCCATAGAGAAAGTTGTTCAGTTTGACGGTCTGATTATCTCGTTGAAAAGGAACCTGTATGTTTTATACTACAATAAAAAAAAAACAAAAAAAAAAGACCCATATTATTGATTTATTCTCTAGACTCTAGACTAGAGGCTAGAAAATAGATTTTTCACGAATCCGAAACCACAGTATAACAAAGAGTATCTATTACGAAGATATGGTTCGTTAATTCTAAGCACAGGTTACTATGATAGTTGGTAGTAGAGCAAAGCTTCTGACCACATCGAAAGGGGTTATGGTCTTGATTTTATGAATATAGGTAAATTTAAGAGTTACTTACCGTGGTAACACCGCGGTTGGCTAAAATAACTCATATAAACTAACTGTTAAACAACTCTAGGCCAACTTATAGGTCCAAAAGTTTGTCCTATCGATAAAAAATTAAAATACAATAGAAAGTACAAAACAAAAAGAATGTGCGACGCGTGCCGAAGATGTTTTTATGCCTTCCGTGTACGTATGCATGACAAGGACGCAACATGATCTATGTAGGTCGAACGTGATCATCATTTAAGTAATATAATTTCTATCTAGACTCAGATTTTGGGTTTGGTATTTAGAAAAATATAGGGTCTTTAATCATCAATATCACTATACAGGGTGTAACAAAACACCCTAGTAATACTTAAGGGGGTGCTTCAGACCATAAAACTGAACAACTTTCACTGTAGAGCCAACTTCGAAATCGCGAAATAAAAATCAACTGTTTCATACAAAACTGCACTATCGGGTCGGTCGGCTCAAATGTATGGGACAGCATTTTTTTTTTCTCTTCTTGGCCCCATAGTAAAAGTTGTTCAGTTTGATGGTCTGAAGCACCCCCTTAATTATTACTAGGGTGTTTTGTTACACCCTGTATAGTATAAAACAAAGTCGCTTCCCGCTCTCTGTGTGTCCCTATGTATGCTGAGATCCTTAAAACTACGCAACGGATTTTGATGCGGTTTTTTTAATAGATAGAGTGATTCAAGAGGAAAGTTTATATGTAGGTATATAAATCATCACTACATATCAGCATTGCACCCGTGCGAAGCCGGGACGGGTCACTAGTTTCTTATTATGCTGACGGTTTTTTCAGGGGATGATCAGACCATCAAATTTAACAAAATACAGGGTTAATTTTATATCACTGCGGATAACTTCAGCATGTATTCTACTCATCAAACTGAACAACTTTCACTATAGAGCCACCTTCGAAATCGCGAAAAAAAAATCTGCCGTCCCATACATTTGAGTCGAGTCGTTACTTCAGTTTTGTATGGGACAGCTGATTTTTTTTTAACCCTTTATCTCTATGGGACTAATATAACATCGAAATCGCGAAAAAAGACTGCTGTCTCATTTAGTGTCTCATATTATTGTTTTGTACGGAACAGCTGATTTTTTTTCGCAATTTCGATGTTTGTCCCATAGAGAAAGTTGTTCAGTTTAATGGTTTAATCTTCCCCTCAAGAAACCGTCAAGACCCTGTAATATACACAGGTATACTAAGAACTAAACCGAGCTCTCCTTTAAATAAAAAACACTAAATAGCTCTTTAACCTGTAAGTCTTGTAGGTACCTATTGCAGAGCCAATGTCAAACATAACCGGGGTCAGATGTTGACATTTATTTTAACTAAGCTATTAAGACCTGACTCAGGATTACTCTAAGCTGTAAGACCCGCAGTTAACTTAATCAAAAGAAAACAGGGTGGGAGGAACGAGTAGGTATACCTATTCAGTTTTTCTTTTTAAGCGGGAGAAATGAAAAATAAACTGAATTCTCATAGTGTATTTTGACTACAGCCACATTAGGTGTAAGAAAGAGTATCTAGATACCGACTGTTTTGTTACAAAAGCAGTCAGGTATAGCCGACAAACTTCTTGAGTAAAGCCTTGAATGCGCAGAAATATTTGTAGGCGAAATCGCTACTGCGATGCCTCACCCCCATACATTTTTCAATGTTTCCCGGGTACCTGTGATGGGAACTGTCAAGTCGATCGCAGCGCACACTGTGGCAAAAATTTGAACAACTGACGGCGAAGCTGTGTCAGATTTGCTTGAATCTATGCAAATCCGCACACTAACTTAACACGAAATCTCCAAAACAGTCAAGACTACTAACTTAAAATTTGGCATGGAAGTTTCTATTGGCATCTAGATGCTCACTTAAAAAAGGCTTGTCGCATTTTAACCCCCCAAAGGTGTTAAAACTGAAGTAAAAGTTTGTATGGGAATTCCGATACAAATTAGATTTTGTCCGTAGCTTCGTCCGCATCCGCTCCCGTCATCGTACAGGAATAAAATATAAGCTAGCTTTTAAGACCTTCGTTTAAGACTAATAATAAGCTTTTAAATATAAAAAGTTTTATCAAAATTGGTTTTGGCAGAATCCTCGAACAAACACAGTCTTTACAGTACTATAATAGTGTAGATAATTCACGGCTGGCCGACATAGTTCATGCGCTACGCCGCGCTACTGTGTTATAGTGTACCTACCCATAGGTATTGGTTGAAAATGTCACCGTGTCATGCAGACAATGAAATTAAACAATTTCGCCTAAGGAACATGGTTTGAAAAACGAAAAAAATTGTTTGACCTACCATAGAAAATGGTGTTTCAAACATGTTTAACGTTAGAATATTGGAGCAGGAGACCATTACATTACTTTTATTTATTTATTTTATTTATTAGGCACATAAAACAGATTACAGTTAAAAAAACACAAAATATAGACATTAAAAGGTAAAGCAAGCCATAATCCTAAGCATATGTGCACATCATGAAATAAGCAAAAGGTGAACAATTAGCATCGTGTGCGTGACTCTATACATATTAAAAAGAAAAAGAAAACAAGAGAATAAATTTTTCCATGCATCGAACGACAAAAAATACTACAATGTAAAAAAGAAACAAAAATCATTTTGAGAGCTCGTTATTGGTTGTAACTTATTGTAACTCGGTATCAGCAGAGCGGAGAGCGGAGATTACGCGTCTTCTGTACCGATACTGGTTCGAATCGAATATATCTAGTTCGTTTGATTTCGCAACAATTTCATTATAATTACGACACATACGTGACAGGGGGTTATAGAAAGAGGTATTATTAATATGGATCTGCAAGGAAAATGTTTTGGGGACTCGGACTCTATATTGGGTATTTATATTGAGAGACGAAAGGAGAGCAGGGCAGTCAATGGCCGAATGAAGAAGTTTGTGGAGAGTGGAGAGGTCAAGTTGGGTGCGCCTCAGTTCAAGTTTCTGCACTTTAAATATTTCACAGCGTCGGTTATAGTCAGGGAGCCTCAAGTTCATACGGTAAGACAAGATCCTAAGACATTTCTTTTGAACGCGCTCAATGCTGGATATATGTACGGAATAGTAAGGAGACCAGATAGGGCAGCAATATTCAAGAATACTTCTGATGAGGCTGTAGTACAGAAGCATGAAACTATTCGGCTTTTTGAAATCCTTAGTCACCCTAGAGATGAACCCTAGAAGCTTGAAAGCCCTTGAGGTAATGCTTTCGTAGTGAGGACGAAAAGAAAGCTTCTCATCAAAAAGAACACCCAGATCTTTAGCCACAGTTTTACGTTCTAAAGTTTGGCCTGACAGTTGGTAATCATATATAATTTTATGGTGCTTTTGCGTGAATGTGATCACGAAACATTTAGTGACGTTGAGACTCATGCAGTTATCAATACACCAATCATTTATTGCGTTTAGATCCTTCTGAAGTACATGACAATCATTGACAGACTCCATACGAGTGTAAACCTTAAGATCATCTGCATATAACAGGCAGGGGCTGGCCAAGCGCTCAATTAAATCGTTGATAAATAAAATAAAAAATAAAGGTCCGAGGTGAGAGCCTTGTGGAACGCCTGAAGTTATTGGCATAGGAGAAGAAGTGAAACCCTTGACTGCAACCAATTGACTTCGACTCTCAAGGTATGAACAAACCCAACGAAACAAACTCCCGTGAATACCATGCAAGAATAGCTTGTTACATAGAATCGAGTGGTCGACCCTGTCAAAGGCTTTAGAAAAATCGGTGTATATAGAGTCGACTTGGCCTCTTTTAGCAAAAGCAGCACAAAGGTAGCTTTTGTAAACAAGGAGATTGCTCAGAGTTGATCTCTGGCTAATGAAACCATGTTGTTTTTCAGACAGTGAGGGCTTAATATGTGAATAAAAGTAGGTATAAACCAATGCTTCAAAGACCTTGCCAAAACATGAGAGAATACTGATTGGACGATAGTTCTCGCAACGAGATTTATCACCCGATTTGTGGATAGGGATAATATGTGCAATTTTCCATTTAGTTGGGAAGACGCCCGCAGCGAGAGATTTGTTGAATATTAAACACAATGGAAATGAAAGTTCTTTAGCACAGGCAACTACAAACAGTGGAGGGATGCGATCAGGTCCTGAACCCTTGTTCTTGTCAAGATGTTTAAGCCTCTTCACTACATCCTCGTTGCTAAGAATAATTTTTGACAATACACCACTATTAGAGTCGTAACCTGACGCACTGGGAACAGTGACTCCTCCGGTAGATTTTTGAAAAACAGAGCCAAAATATTGAGAAAAAAGTTCACATATTGTCTGGCTGTCGGAGGATAAGGTTCCATCGTACGACATAGCCTGAGGCATGGCCGCTCGTCCCCTCTTAGAGTTTACAAAGCGCCAAAAGGACTTAATGTTATAAGTTAGCGTATCTTCGACAGACTCAATAAATGAATTATAACATTTTTTTATTAGGATTTTACATCTAGTACGTAGCAGGGCAAAAGTATCGTAGTCTCTAGGATTACCGTATTTTTTGTAAAGTCTATGGTATTTCAATTTTTCTCGCAGGCACCTAATTAATCCATAACTATACCAAGCAGGATATCCACTTGATTTATCTCTGGTCAATGGAGTATGCCTGTTAATAGCAGCATACAGCGCGTCATAGAAGGCATTAACACACTCGTTGACGTCAGGGGAAGAAAGAATATCGTTCCAGTTTGTGCAGTCCAATTCCAATCGAATTTTGTCATAGTCACACTTGCGATAGTTAGGAAGCATGAGTTTATTGGGAGTAAATGGTTTACTTGATTGAGGTATTTCAAAATCCAACACGATAGCAGGGTGATGACGATCCAATTTTAGCAAAGTATCAGCTCCATAAACGTTAAGATCATTAAATGTAGCGAGAACCAGATCAAGGCATCGACCATTATGATTAGGGATACTATTAAATTGAGATAGGTTACACAAAGCAAGAAACTCTGCGAGCAAGTTTGCCTTTTTATCTCCTGGGTCAGTGGGAACCAAAGCACGACCATGAGAGGTGGGTGACCATGTGATGTATCGAGTGTTGAAATCACCAATAAGAATAAAATCATCGTCTTCTTTAGAACCAAGAATACAATTTTGACAGTTTGTATAGAAGGAGGATACATCGTCTACATGTAAGTGTCCCGGTAAATAGCAGACACATATATTGATTGAAGATTGGTTCGGCACAGTCGGCAAAATACGCAACCATACGTCCTCCACTCTACTTTCCCAACCCGTCTGACGTACCACATTAAGATGTTTCTTAGTAGCAATTAAAACGCCGCCGCCCTCAACTTTACTGACTGAAGTGTCTTGACGGTCTCGCCTGAAAACATTATAGTTCTTATCAAAAAGCTCCCCGTCGTACACCCCATCATTTAGATTTGTTTCCGTCAGACAGATTATGTCGTAGTCACAATCAATCACACCGAGATAAAATTCTTTCGTTTTACTACGCATCCTATTAACATTTTGGTAATACATAAGAACCATTATGAATTTGCAAGAAGAACTGAGTAACATTAAACAGTATTGTAAAAAAATTAAAAGTATAACACTACAGATCAAGCTAAACCATCAAGACAGGCAACGCTTTTAACACAAATAGCTTTCATGTCCTCAGTTTTGCGTAGGTAGACTTGACCATATTTGATCCAAACGTATTTATATCCGTTGTCCCTTGCAAATTTGCGAGCGGAGGAATGAAGCAACTTGGTCTCCGGCGCTAAATGCTCGTTGACATATATGCGTTGAGGGTCGCCACCGATTCCGACGTGAGAGGAGCATAATAGCTCTTCTGTGTGGGCTTTATTGTATCGATGGACCGAAGACAGCACGTTGTCTCGCATACGTGGTGACGTCAACGTAATCAAGATGTTGCGGGGCCGATCCGAAGAAGCATTCATTTTCGCAACACGCCGACACGCACGAATGTCAGAGTCAGCAATCGGCAAGCCAATGGTCTTACAAAGGTTGTTAAAAATTTCAACAACGTTTTCGTTACGATTCTCAGGAACAGCTTGCAGCTCTACGTTGTGATCGCGTGACATCTTCTCGATGATGGAAAGGCGACTGTTGAGGCTTCTGATGTCGTTCTGCAACATGTCTCGAGAGGTTTCCAGAGATTTAATGGTTTTATCTTTATCAACAATTCTCAATTTCAGATCCCTTACTTCATCCATAATGAAATCAGTTGTACTGGTGAATTCATCCTTAAGTTGCTTCACGATTTCGTGTATTTCTGAAGTTATCAAGGCTCTGACGTCGTCTAACAGAGCAGCTCGGAGATTCTTCATAGAGGGTGATAAGGGAGAAAGTTTCTCATCCAACAATGAGCTTATACTGTCCAAAGTCAAATTTGTATTGGACGTCTTTTGGTCGTTGTTTAGAGGGCTGTTCTCAGGCATTCCCGTGAAAAACGCGACCCCACCGGCACCGCCTTTGCCAGGACGAGCAGGCGTCGAGTCATTACGACCTTTGCGGCGGGTGACGTTCATACAGGAAGGGCAACTCAGAGACGCTAGATAGCTCTTATCCAGTTTATTCTTGTTTGCATCAACCTTCAAACACAGAAAACAGAACTTCGCATTGCATGCATTGCATTTAAGATATCGATTAGGCTCCAAGTCGCAGTCACAGCCAGCGCAACTCATGTCCATCGTCGGCCGATCGTAGAATAATCAAAACAAAAAATAAAAATGAAAAAAATAATTGTCCACTGCGAAGGATCGAACTCAGGACTCTGAATCACAGTCCGCTATCCACACCGTTACACCACGACTGCCGATGACGTTGATGTCGAAATTATCAGTCTCTTGATGTTGTAGACTTTATGAATTGATTGTTGTGAGGTAGTTAAAATCCAGTCCTTTGTTAAACTGACCACTAGTTCAAACTCAATAACATTGACCTACCGGCATTCGAAAGAGAATTTAGGAGTTTATTGTTCACTATTAGAGTAATCTTACTTAATTTTTACGCAGTATTGTTAATAATAACTTAACACATCTTATGTATAAATTATATAGGGTAACTCGCACTCATAGTTAACTTTCTCAATTTATTTGATAGCGCACTGTTTCGACACGTCTGTTTACTATGAACTCGTTTAGAATTACCCTACATTTAGGGCTGCTTTCGGCATAGATTGATTGCTTTGATCGCTACACTTTAAAAATAGAGAGAACAAATCAGGCAATGAATGCCGAAATCGGCCCTAAATGTAGGGTAATATCACAATGTAATCAATGCTGAAGGTACGACACCCACAGTTTACGATGGGTTAGTCCTGTAGTCTACGTATAATAAATAAGTACCTGTAGTCCTATTATTTTCCGAGAATAACTTTACTCACAGTAAACAAGTAATAGGTTTTGTTTGACGTGTTAAACCTCTTAAATAACACAAAAAAATCTGTCATTCAATTCTTCAGTAGGAATCAATTTACTCTGAATTGCTAATTAAAAACCTTGTAAAGATCTAGCTCGCTAAGTACAGTCGCCATCAGATATATCGTAGCATACAAGGTGGCCAAATATTTCTGAGCAGTGCTAATTTTCATTAAATTATTTACAGTAAATGTTACCAATTATATCTAAACGTGTATTTTGTCATAAATATGTGAACAGCGAATTTTCAATAATTTCTTAACAATGTTATTTAAAATTAACATGTAAAACAACGGAGTAAGGTTTTTATCCGAAGATGTTTATGGCCTCCATGACTGCGTCGATATATTTGATGTTCTCGGCGTTCCTATATTTTTGATTGATTATGAGTAAAGAAATTATTGAAAATTAGAACTGCTTAGAAATATTTGACCACCTTGTTTGCTACGATATATATATTTTTTTTTTTATTAAGGATGGGTTTGCTCTTGACCTCAATCCAGTCCTCAGGACGAAGATGGGGTCGAAGATGTAGCGAGCTTACCCAGAAGAAGCCTATTCACTACTTTAAAGGATTGTATATCTGCTTTATATCTGCTGGTGACTGTACCTAGATCTAATAACTGATGAATCTAATAAGTAATAAGCTAAGCTAATCACTTATTAATTATTCCCATGCTATCTTTAACTTAGAAATTTGATGTTGTAATTGTATCTCTTCCTAGATCAGAGATCAGTAACATTTTTTCAAACGAGTGCCATTTTTTGTTTTAAAAATAATCTCGACTTTGAAGTGCACAAAACATAATAGCAATATACTGTTTACTAATGTCTTTGAGTACAATAGCACAGAATGGGTAAACAATAGTTAGAACCGCTCTGTTCGCATAGTCATTTTAATATTTTTCCCATCCAGGTCCCATAGAGAAGTTGTTCAGTTTGATGGTCTGACTCTGATTATCGTATTAAAAAACCGTCACCATTTTCAGTTGCACACTGTATTTAATTTGAGAAAAATTGTTTTCGTTGTTAATTTCAGAAATCTCACGTTGTTCTGCATCGATATGACACAATACCTAATAGTAAATGATATCTATTTGATTTGAACTCGACACTACACGAGTTGACCTTATAAAGGCGTCTCAAATTATTACGGATTAATTTACTTATTATTACTTAATCATTATTTTATATCAGATCGATTTAGGCATCAAATGACGATTCCTTCATCATCAGTCATCTCATAACCTAGGAGTGCAATTCTTTAAGCGCAAACATCGGATGAAACATCAGCAAGCTGTCAATTCGGTATGCATTGTGTCAGACTTAAGGCTACTCCTCCCATCTGCAAGGCTCTCTTTCTTACAAGCAAACTTTTGCAATTAGCCATCCCGCTTCAATTACGCGGCTCCGGTCAGAATTTTCCGTTTTCTTTGAAAACCTGTATTATTTTTTATGAATTTTCAAAAAATAAAAAAACCACATCATTTTATACTGTATTGTGAAGATAAAGTAAATTTTCATATTCTTCTGATCAACAATGTAAGAGTAAAACGGTTACAATTGGAAAAAAAGAGGTGACTTTGGAGTCGTTTTTCTTCAGTTTTATTAATTAAAATAGATTTCGAGAAAAACCACATCACTTCTCATATCCTGTAGATTGTTCAGTTTTGTTTTCTGCTTAAAAAGTGCCATAGTTAATGTATAAAATGGTTACAAAGTTACTCAAAACCGGGCGGACGCCCCTTAATATGAAATCTTCGACGATCTGAAGGATGAAAGAAGGATGTTACCTTAGAGAATTGCACTCCTGCATTCACTCAGACCATGGTTTGTTCTTCGGCTCCTGGACTAATCGCATCCAAGCTCTTTCTACACGATGATGTCCTTATCTTAACTTAAAGGTAGGTAGGCTAGTAGGTAGGTGTAGGTATCGCATTGGTACCTATACCTAATACAGGGTGAAATTGATATCATTAGCATCCTTTTAAACTAAGAATCTACCCATCAAACTGAACAACTTTTACTATGGGAGCAACCCGATCGGAGCAAAAACAAAATCTGATGTTACATACATTTGAGTCGAGTATGCGTTGCAGTTTAGTATGGAACAGCTGATTATTTTTAACCGACTTCAAAAAAGGAGGAGGTTTCTCAATTCGACCGTATATATTATATTTTTCTTTTTGTGTGTGTTCGCGGATAACTTCGTCGTTTATGAACCGATTTTGATGATTCTTTTTTTGTTGGAAAGGAGTATCCCGAGGGTAGTCCCATGATAAGGAAACCAGGATCTGATGATGGATCCCAGAGAAATCGAGGGGAACCTTCGTAAATCGTAGTGCCGACTAGTGCGTTTGCTAATTTAAAGCACTACTATTAAATCGAACTAATGAATTCACCACTGAAAATTGTGAAATAAACAAAATTTTTACAAAAAAATTAAAACCGCCTTTGTAAAAACTAAAAAGTAAAAAAAAAAAATTGCAGGCAATGACTTTTTCGTTCGCATCATAAGAACATTAATTTGTTTTATAGAAGTCGGTGTCAAGCCAAGCCAAAAAACTAATGCAAGCCCTGTCGCGAATCGGCTTGACAGTGGCTTCGATAAAACAAATTAATGTTCTTATGATGCGAGCGAAGAAGTCATTGGCTGCAATATTATTTTTTAACTTTTTAGTTTTTTAATTTTGCTCCGATCGGCTTGCTCCCATAGTAAAAGTTGTTCAGTTTGATGGGTAGACTCTTAGTTTAAAAGGATGCAAATGATATCAATTTCACCCTGTATATGCAAAAAAAAGAAACGAGGGATTTTGGCTGCATGCAGTAACAACTGCATTGTTCCAAAAACGAAAACCATACGTTATATTTTAAAATGGTAATTTTACCGTTACCAGCCAAAAAATTTTAAGAATACTCTGATTATCTTTTGTTCATCATATCTTACAAAAAAAGTTGGTCGAAAATTTCCATATTTTAAGGAAATCCCAAGAAAACAAAGAATGAACTCTAAAACAAACTTGATATGATATGATGTAATCTTGAAGAAACGGGGTCGTTCGCACGATGTTTAGATAACATAGGTATAATCGTAAACAATCACTTATAGTGTTACGTCTGATTTACTAGTCGGGTAACAAGACTAATTTAATAGGTATGTTTTCTTAGGTAGATAGGATGCTAGCTGATTCGTAAACTGAATTTTGGAAATGGCTTTGTTTTTCAAATACGCACAAAATATGCATTATTCCATGCTCGTTGGTTTTAAAACTAAACAAGATCATTAATTATCTTTTTCCAGACTAGTGACAACATAAACTTAATATTACGAATATTACCTTACCTACTACAGTATAAGAAAGAGTATCACTAGATACCAGCTAGATACTCTTTCATAAACTGTAGTAATATTCGTAATAAACATAATATTACTCCCCTAAATAAGTTTATAACTGAAGAAGAATAACTAACCCAGAGCGATCTAAATTATGAAATGGCGTTAATGCGTAGTTTAAATAGCAAAATTGCTTGAAGTTAACAAAAGCTGAAATGCTCAGACCATCAAACTGAATAACTTTCTGTATGCTATGGTATGGGCCCAATATCGAAAACGCGAAAAAAAAACTCAGCTGTTTCATAATAAACTGCAAGTACATACTCGAGCCAAATGTGTGGGACTGCAGATTTTTTTTCGCGATTTCTGAATTGGTCCCATAGAGAAAGTTGTTCGGTTTGATGGTCTGGAATACCCTTAAAATAGTTTCAGCTAATTTTGTTTATGGTAATACAAGAGTTTTGATTTGAGCCACTATACCTACAATAGGAGCTTTGATGTCGGCTGTGGCAACCGAAACGCAAAAATATTTTTTTTATTTTTTTTTATTTATTACCAAAAATACAAATTTAATGCAGTACATAGATATAAACACCACTTGAACTACGAGGGTTTGAATGTGATGAGTGTAGTCATTCTGCGGTTGCCGTTAGTACAATTTTACTTACGAACTAGATAAGTAGGTACATAATAGTTAAAAACAACACGATTCCGGCTGTCCTCCCATACGACTAAAATCGCTATTGTTTATTTGTATTAATAAATAATGACACATAATCATAACCGTGACAGAAAGTAATTTTTTAGTTTATGTTTGATATTGTTATTAGGGCTTGCATTCGAATATTCGAATATTCGAATTATTCGAATAAAAAGTCTGTTCGAATATTCGAAAAGTATAATAAGGTATTCGAATATTAGTTCATACTCAGAACTATGACGTGTGCAACCATAATTTTCAAATTTCGGGCGCGACATTAATTCTAGGTTACGTTGTTAGGCTGACTTTTGTAAAAGACAGGACTCTGATGATCATAAGGATCATAAGGATAAGGATGACATAGCCTTAATTCATTTGTTTTGTGTCATCACCATCGTCGTAATGACCGTTATTGGCCACAGCGACTTTTTACTGATAGTTGAGAGCTGATAGTTTGTGCGCTCTCAGGTGGCTGAAAAACAGGGATTTTTTGCAGTAAATGTGCTCCCAAATTCTGCACGTCAGCATCCGACTAAATTAAGTTGAACGGGCCTTCAGCTCGTCGGGTTCATTCCAAACGTCGCGCTTGTTCGAACGCATACACTTAAGTGTTCACGATGTGCCTCCAAAGTGGCCGGTCTTTAGCCAGTGTCTCCCACCTTGATCCGTCAATCAACGTCACAACTCTTCGTGTGATGCTTCAGCACATCGCAAGATTTAGCCGCCTTGTTTCCATTTGTCCTCCTGCAGTTCTGAGTACAAGATGTACGTCGCAACTCTGTCATTCACACGGACATACGGGAAACATTCCCACAGCACTGCAATTGCCGCCTCATCAGATATTATGCCTCACTCAATTATTCTGACATCTGCAAGAGCGCTCTGTGTTTCCGGAGAGCCTCGGTCAGTTCCTCGTTGTTATCGTCGAACAAGTCCTCCTGCTTAGTACGTTTCACGCCCAATGTTTGCAATACTTCGTTGACCAAATTCGACGAAAGTTCCTGCCAAGTATTTTTAAGACTTTCGCCACCACCCTCAATTTCCAGCGTCAGAACCATGTTTCCAACTACCCGAATAAAAGTCTCGTTGATAATTGGATCTAGGAGTTTTCCCACATTAAGACGTAAAGGTTGAGACCTGTGAGGAGGATTAAGATAGTGCTTGAGCTTAGTCAACACAATTCAGTGGTCACTCCAACAATTAGGAGTCTTGCATAACCCGAGTGATATGGATTTGGGAGATAATATCTCTTTGTCTGACGATAATGTAGTCAATAAGATGCCAATGCTTGGACCTTGAATGCATCCGTGTGGTCTTGAGCTTGGCAGGTAGCCTAAACATAGTGTTGGTATATCTAATTAAATTTGATCACAGAGAGAGAGTAACAGAAGGCAATTCAAGCAGTTCATGTTACCAACATTATGGCTTGAAGTAGCGCCCAACTCTCGCGTCAAAATCGCCTTATATGAGTATCTTCTCCCTAGGACGGATCCCATAAATAAAACACCGTCAGTAAAGAAGTAACGCGGTCCGAGATGTGCACGGGATACTCCTCCAGTTTTCTAGCAATTCAGTTTTTAACTGCGAAAACAACACCAGGGCAGGGGTTCCGCCTAATTTGTACCAGAATAAGTTTTGTTTCCTATTGTGTAATGTAATTTGTATTTGGTGTTAAAGTATATTTCATTCATTCATTCATTTCATTTGCTTTCGACCACGAGTGAAGATGCTGTAAAAAAGGGTCGTAGTTACCTCTTCCAAATAGTGAGATATAAGTATTTAGCGCTGAGTGGGGGAAGCAGTGTGCCTTCTTCAATAGGGCTGCTTCGTCAAGTCATAAGATTTCGTTTTCATTTGGAGAAATTTAGACTATGTAAGTCAGATATTAGCAATTAACAACATTATTACTTAAACCGGTTAAAACTTGGTCAATATTCGAATATTATTCGAATAATTCGAATATTACCTAAAAAAAATCGAATAATTCGAATATTGAAAATTATCGAATATTTGCAAGCCCTAATTGTTATTGGTTATGGAGTCGCGCAAGTCGGTAGGTAATTCTAATAATAATGTATGTCTTTACTGAAAATATATTAATTTTCCGCCTTCGTCACGCACACGTCACGTGACGTATATGTTGCGTATGATGTGACATGAAACGTAATGTTTTCGTCCAAGAGTTTTATTTTTATGTTTTGCTAATGAGTTTAACAATAGACCTTGTGAATAATGTATTTGTCTTGTGAAATTTTTTAAGAGTTCCTTGCCTAGTTGGTGAATGTAAAAGCAAATCGTGAGAATTTTATGTCAGCGATTGTTATCGTAGTGATATCTTAAATCTAATTGATATCATGCTATCATTTTATATTTATCTAGTCTCTAATCTTCTGTTCGTAGAACATAAATGCATGTTATTTGACCAATATGGTGAAATCGCGAAAAGAAAAATTAAAATTTTCTGGAAACTAGAACAATGAACAATTTTTTTTTCGCCATTTAAATATTAGTCTCAGATTCAGAGTAGGAATTGTTTTAGTTTGATAGACTAAACACCGTATTAACTATGTAAATGTAACGCATTTAAGTTTACGTATCCCTCTAAAGACCACTCCGTCATAGTGTAAATGAAGCTCAGCGGTCGCGGCGGGTCTTTGCCCACGCCGCGTGCGAGGGACGGGCGTACCCTAACTCAATTCGCTGTCAGGGTACGCGCGCAGGCAGCGTGGGCCGGGACGCACTCCTCCCGGCCCCCGCACGCCCCGCACGATTGGCCTGCCGCGACCGCTGAGCTTCACCACTATTAGTTCTTTACACTATGACTCAGTTTTATTTAATTATCTTTAATTTAGTTAAGTAAATAAAAGAAGGCCTCTGTCATGCAGTGGAACAGGTTTAAAAAGGATTTAACAGTGCAAATAATAGTTAATTAAAAAAGGATTTGAGAGGATTTACTTCTCAGGCTTGTTTGTGAGAGTATTATGTGACATGCAGTGAGACGTGTATACATACATACACACAACACACACATATATACCTACAGGGTGTAACAAAACACCCTAGTAATACTTAAGGGGGTGCTTTAGACCATCAATCTGAACAACTTTCACTATGGAGCCAACATCGAGAAAAAAAAAAAATCTGCCGTCCCATACATTTGAGTCGAGACAGTACTGCAGTTTTGTAAGAAAGAGCGGATTTTTTTTTCTCGATTTCGATTTTGGCTCTATAGTGAAAGTTGTTCAGTTTGATGGTCTGCAGCACCCCCTTAAGTATTACTAGGGTGTTTTGTTACACCCTGTATATCTAGGTAATAAGATAAAGTGAGCTCGCTATACCACAAAATTATAGGGTATTTCAGATCATCAAACTGAACAACTTTAACTATGGGACCAACTTTAAAATCACGAAAAAAACAATCAGCTGTTTCATACAATTTTTTTGTATGATTTCGATGATGTTTCCATAGTCATTGTTGTTCAGTTTGTTCGTCTAATCTAAAGCAATTCAATATGTAAACTCTGACACCAGGGCTCTGCCTACACGATAAGACGAATTTGTAACGCATTTAATTTTACACCCTGTGGTGGCGCCCTCTCACACTTCACATCTGTCTTACTTCACCCTGTACACAACGAATTTATAGTCTATGTATGCTATCCCTTTTCTCCTACCTTGTCCGAACGAAACGCAGATAGAAGGCCTCTCATCGACGAAAGACACCGAGTGAACCGTTCATCAACCATTCTGCTCATCATTCAACTCATTCCGAATTCGCTCACTCTCTCGATCTCGATGGCTGTTTGCAATTTGTAAAAGAAAAAATCTAAAATCGTACTACATCTAACGAAGAAGAAGTAAAAACAAAATGGAAATATCACCAGTGTAGCCGAGGTGAAAGGAACAATATAGATATTGGTGGATTTTGTGAAAAGAACCAGCAGGAAAGGAAAGTCAAGAGAAACGAGGTACGTGCGTTCTCCTTCCCTTATACCAAACCAAAATCAAATTTCCACCACCCTGTATAATGTTGATGATGATAATCAATAAGCATTTATCTGATACGCTCTCTCGTTTCAGACATAACAAATTAATGGTCAATCACGTGCTTAATCTGTTCTGCTATCCGTACACCAGTTATGCAGACAGTAATCCCCCATACATAATGTATCGTCTCTCAACACACGTGCGGCTCCATCACGTGACTGGATCATATACTATCATATAATAATTTATATGCTGCTGTTTACTTTGTTAAAGCCAATTAGTCGAGATGAAAATAAAAATGTTAATAAAATCATAGCAGTAGCACAATTTCATTAGGTACATACAATCTTTGATCACATATATTATTACAATTCACAAATATTATTGCATCCGTCACTTTTCAGGCAGACTTAAAAAGCTGCCTTCAAGATATTAAACTAGTGAATAAGTCATTATTTACATAGGCGTAGCAAGGGGGCGGGTGGGCCCGGAATCTAGATCTTGGATCTTTTCAAAGTGTAGTTAAACGTCGACATAATACTCCGAACATTAGTCACGGCAGTCGCTGTATTCGTTGGCTCTCAAAATTTTGTGTTTTAAAATTAGCAAATCTTATTATTAATACAAGTGCTTGATATCAAATTAAAGCCAGTGAAAAAGGCTATCATAAATTCAAAATAGTGATGTTGTGTGTTACTGGATTCAAGAGATACAAGGGAAAAACCTTTAAATTATAAGGTCAACGGCCGTTAATCCTTGACCTACGACAACCCGCAATACTGTCGCTGCGGTGAGTCATCGTCAAGCCGACTGGTTGCTAACTGCATTCATCTAGCTGGCATACGCTCATTGCAATTGACTATTTCAAAGCTAACTTTGCGATACACGTTGGTACAGTGGTCACGCACTCTGCCTAAAACAGTGCGGGTACAGAAGATCGGTGTTCGAGCCTGGGCTAAGTTGAAATAATTTTTTTTTTTTTTTGTTTTTTTGTTTAACTAATGAGTGCATATTATAATCATCTATAGTAAACACTTGGATTATTTATTTACATTGATTGGCAAAAACTGCTAAATAGATAAATAAGAATTTATTTCCTAAAATGACGAAGAAATGCGGAAAATGTTCTAAAAATATTACTGATAGACAAATATTGACATGTAAATTTTGCCAATTTCATTATCATTTATGCTGTACAATTGTTTCGGAGAAAAGATACTACAACACTATGACGGTTGAACACAGAGAAAATTGGAAATGCGAAACATGTATCGAAAAAAATGTGCAAGAAAATAAGTCGTTCACAGGTTCACCGACCACGTCAATCTGCAGTCCAAATGACAGTATAGCTACTTCACTCGATTACGTCACTCGACGTGTTAGAAATGACTTAAATGTTTTGTCGGAAAATTCATTCCAATCACTACCAGACTCTGACGATGAAGAAGACTTTGAAGACTCACTATCTGGAAATAATAACGATTTAAATAGAAGTTGCCCAGAACTACAAACAATAAAATCTTACACAGAAATAGAACAAATGAAAAAAGAAATAGCTGATCTTAAAATTAAACTGGAGATAGCAGAAAATGAGATTGACAATTTAATAGCGGAAAATTGTGCTTTAAAAAAACAGAATATTAAAAAAGAATCAAGAATGGAACAATTGCGGAGTTTAATGATATCAACTCCGTCTACTACTCCAAAATCCAAAAAAAGGATAAGTTTAAATACCACAAAAGCAGAATCAGCTAAAAGATTACTGGAAAAAGACTTGGATGAAAAAGATGTAACAGCAGACGCATTACTGAAGCAAACAAAAAAGGTAGAAATTGACGGACAGAAAACAGCAGAGACGACTAACATAATTAAGCAAGATAATAAAACGAAAACAAGAAGACTATGCATTTTAAGTAATAATCACCAAAACAGAATAAGGGAAACAGCAGAAAGAAAATCTCCACAATATCAAACTTGCCACTATTTAACAACAGGTGGCAATATTCATAACACTTTAAATGGCATAGAGAAAAAGTTAAAAGATTTTACATACGAAGATTATTGCTTGATATTTATAGGAGAAAACGATTTTGAAACAACTCAAAATTACTCACGTATTGTAGACTATATAAGAGATCAACTGTTGTTAGTTCAACATACAAATGTAATTATTTGTTTGCCCACGTTTAAATTCTGCAGTAACGTTTCCTTATTTAACAAACGTATAGAAGTGTTTAATAACCTTCTGTATCTAGATAATGTTACTCACGAATATGCTTTTGTATTTGACAGCAACAAAAATTTGTCATATTCATATGACATGTATGACAGAAGTAGACGACTAAAAAACAATGCAATTGCGAATATTTTTGACAGTATACTAGAATTAATAACCGACATTGAAATGTTTTACTCTAAAGAAGCCTTGTTAAATTGTGGCTCTCCAAACAAGGATCTTTTTCGCAACTCAAACGCATAGTAATACATACCTACGTATATTACATCAAAATATTTACAGCTTATCGGATAAATTAGTAGAATTAGAGGTTGTTTTGGATGATCTACGATCTAACAATGAAGAGGTTGATGTGTTATGTTTAACTGAGCATTTCATTAAGAATGGGGAAGAAAGTATGGTAAACGTAAACAATTATTGTCTAGCTACGGGTTACATGCGTGATAAAAAGAGAGGAGGGTCATGCATCCTAATTAGGAAAGGTATCGAATATAAAGAACTGACAGAGTATAAAAAATTATCAATAAATAGAACTTTTGAATGTTGTGCTATTGATGTAATACCGTATAATCTGATTGTCGTATGTTTATATCGAGTTCCAGACTATCGTAATGTATCTGTATTCTTCAAACAATTAGAAATACTTTTACTGAAATTAAGCAGTACAAGAATTAAAAAGGCCGCAATATGTGGGGATTTTAATATAAATATTTTAAAAAATAGTGCCACCAGTCGATATTTTGTTGACTTACTTCATAGTTATAAATTTAAGCTTGAATTTAAAGATGTGACTAGATTGGAAAGCGGTACCTGTATTGATAATATAGCTCATAATAGCAGAGGATGTAATGGTCGGATACTCCACCTAGGACTTTCTGATCACTCCGCTAAATTATTTATGTATCCAATAAAAAATGACCACTCTAGGCCATTCTGGTATGTGGAAAGACGTAATTACTGTAAAGATAATCTACAGAAATTTACGAATTGCCTGCAAAGCTTATCTCATAATAATATATACTCGGAAGAAGATGCTAACAAAGCATATGACAATTTCATTGACACTTTTAAACTGTTCTATGACCTTTGTTTCCCAGTAACAAAAATAAGAATTAATAACAAAGTGAAACAGAAATGGTTGACTCCTGGTATAAAAAAATCTAGTATACGAAAAAGGAAATTATATTGGCACAGTAAGAAAACTAAAAATACTCAATTTTACAATGAATACAACAAACTACTAAAAAGAGTTATATATACATCACTAAGAATTCAAAATAATAATTTCATTAAAAATGCTACAAATGTTACAAAAGCTACATGGCAAATTATTAATAAAAACAAATATCAAGCGCCAAAGCAAAACATACACAGAGTTAAACACAAAAATAAATACCTGGTAGAGCCTGGTGACATAGCTAATGCATTTAACGATACTTTTATAGACATAATTAAATCTCATAATAATATTAATAATGATAAAATAGACATACCTGCGATTCCATCCTGTGTAAATTCAATATATTTGACTCCAACCTGTCCTGACCACATTCAAAAGCTAATCCAAAATATGAAAAATACAAACAGCGTCGGGTATGATGAAATCTCCACAAAAGTGATAAAATATTGCTCTAAGGAGATATCAAGTCAACTAAGCCATATTATAAACTTATGTTTATGCCAAGGAGTCTACCCAAATAAACTTAAAACAAGCGTCATCAAGCCGTTGTTCAAGAAGGGTGATAAGGAAATCTGTGAAAATTACCGTCCGATTGCGCTAATTCCAGTCATATCAAAAATTTTTGAAAGGGTAATTTACGACATCATATACAGTTTCTTTGAAAAAAATAACATTTTGAAAAAGGAACAATACGGTTTCCGAAAAAATAAATCCACGAATCTTGCAATATATGACCTACTGACGACTATAACGGAAAACATAAATAATAGACAAGCAATAACAACAATATTCATGGATATGACAAAGGCGTTCGATTTTGTTTCGCACGAGATACTCCTTAGCAAAATGTATGCCCAGGGTATAAGAGGGCCAGCCCATGAACTTTTAAAATCTTACTTGCTTAACCGCCAGCAACTAACTTACTTAACATATATAGACAAATATAATACTGAAAGGATAGCAAAATCGAACACAAGAATAGTAGAAAGTGGCGTACCACAAGGAAGCATCTTGGGACCCCTTCTTTTCCTAGCCTACATTAACGATCTTCCGGACTGTGTCGAACACAAGACGGTGTTATTTGCAGACGACTCATCACTACTGATTAGATGTACTAATTCTGATGAATATGAAAGAAATATAAATAAAGCTCTAAACGATATTGTAAGATGGCTCCAAGCAAACAATTTAATTGCGAACCTTGAAAAAACAAAATGCATGCAATTTTATCTGCCACAATCGCGACCCAGAGATATAACTATAATTTGTAATGGACAAACAATTGAACAAGTAAATGAGATAAGGTTTTTAGGAATTATACTTGATTGTCACCTGAATTGGAAGCCACATATCGATAACTTAAAGACAAAATTAAGCAAATATGTTTATGTTCTTAAAAATTTGACCAGACTAGCATCACAGAAAACAGCACTTTGTGCTTACCACGCATATGTGGGCTCTAATTTAAGATATGGATTATTGCAATGGGGAAATGCCCCTGGAATCTATATTTTGCCTTTATTTAGAATTCAGAAAAAATGTATCAGGGCTATGTTTGGCGCCGGACAAAGAGACAGTTGTATTCCGTATTTTAAAAAACTGAAAATATTAACTTTATCTTCATTGTATATTTATGAAGCTTGTGTATTTGTAAAAGAACACCTACATAATTTTAAATTAATAGCAACAAGACATCCAAGGAGTACAAGGAATAAAATAGAGGTACGTCCTCTACATCGTCCAAATATGGCATTCTATACAAAAACTCCATTTGTACTGGCACCTAAATTATTTAATAAATTACCAGATCCAGTAAAGGAATTGAACTGTAGACGTTTTAGAATAAAATTACATAATTTATTAGTGACCAGATGCTATTATACTATTGATGAATATTTAATGGATGACATTACAGATTTTTTTGACAATTAAAATAAATTAGTTGTGTTTGTGACGACTAATGAGTAAATTTTGTACAGATATCAATAAAATTATATACATATATTCAGATCCTCCATAAAACTATAAATGTAATTAATGATTCATATAACTTAGATAAAAATTGTGAACTGGAATAAGATAAGTATTGAAAAATAATATAAAAATTGTTGCATGCTGACACTGGCAAGTTACAGTGAAACCTATGTATTGTAATGTATGACCTCTATTATACCTGTAATTGTGCAATAAAGAATATTTGTATTTGTATTTTGTATTTGTATTTGTATAAGAAAGAGTATCAGTACTATACAGGTTGTAAGGAAAAGTACCTATCATTAACCTTTAAACCACATACTCTACCCATCAACCTGAACAACATTTACTATGGGAACAAAACGATCGGAGCAACAAAAAAGAGTGCTGTTCCATACTAAACTGTAACGCCTACTCGACTCAAATATATATGCAACAGCTGATTTTTTTTGCTCTAATTCGTTTGTAGTTTGTACCCATAGTAAAAGTTGTTCAGTTTGATGGGTAGAGTATGTGGTTTAAAGGTTAATGATACTTTCCTTACACCTGTATACATTACGGACACTCCCTGCTCCCCAACAATTTCAACCTCGCCCCCTCTGGCAGGAAGTGTGGAGGAAAATGTAGGAAACTCACTCAGTATCGCACATGCTGTACCTCTTCTATTAAATTTTTACCATTGGTATGAAATGACAGCGAAGTTTAGTGTCTTTTGGTACTATTTTTCAGCGTGCAGATAATTCAACATGAATTGATAAATACTCATAAATTCACAACCATTACATTTGTAGTTTATTATTTCATTCTTATGTCTGTAGTTACCAGGGCAGGAAGATGATGATGATGATGGTCATGTCTGTATAGTTATCAGTTTTATTATGAAACGTCTGTGAGCCATGGACTGGAGAAAAACCTATTACAGAGCCACATGGTTTCGGGCCAAGCAATCCCTTACTGAAAGCATATACCTAAGGTCCGCCACATACTATGGAATTCCGAATCAGGATTACGATTTCGTATGGATTTATCCCCCTCCATAATTGACGACCCGGTTGGTGTAATGGTTACCACGCCGGACTGCCAAACCAGGGTCCTGGGTTCGAATCCCGGTTCGGTCATGGATGTTTACATGTTTGTACCGTTGTTGTATGGTTTCCATAATAAACAGCCTATTAATAGTGCTTTCTTGGGATCATTACAATGTATGAGCGTTATTTAAATAATTGCTTTCGGAATTGACAACATTTCATTTTAACATTTTAAGAAAGGTACCAAAATTAGAAAACCATTTGGAGATTATGTGATTCAAAGCTTATATCAAAATTATCAGATTTTTCTATCCATTATTTCTCGAGTTATTTGAAAAATACTGAAAATAAAATAGAGGTTGAATGAGATTATATTCCTTTTATTTGCCTGCTTTGCTTTTCTATTGTATTTGACAGTTTTTTGTTTTTAATTTTATTGCGGCCAAGGTATTAAAGCCATAAATCCTACGTTTTTCAGAAAATACATAAGTAAATAAAAAAAAAAAGGTCTAAAATGTAATCGGAAAAATAGGTAAGTATGTCTTTTTTTTTTCTTCTTTTATATTTTTCATTAAAAGCAGGTGGTAAAAAAATTAAATGTTGTCAATTGCGGAGGTATCAAATCCTTTACAAAATCACAATCCTGGCCCTGACCCGCACTTTCGATGTTCACTATATCGCCACTGTGTCGGTCCACACTTCATTGGAATAGAGTTGACATTGCACAGCGGTCCCGCTAGAGGTCAAAATTCAAAAAATCTGTTATCTTAAATTCCAATTTTGTTTTCACGAAAAGGTAGTTGAAAACCCATAGTTTTAGAAAATATAAAAATTCCCCCATGTTTTTTTAACAAAATCATTCATTTATTTGCATCGTAAGTCAGCGATTCCGCACACATTTTCCGTTGTCGAAAAGTCGCAATTTACTGCTCCGTTTGGAAGGTGATTGCAATAATGGTGTTTAGAAGTGGATATTGTGAATCATGGGGATTTAAGAAGAGGTTACGTTATTTATTTCTGTAGTGATTAAATAACGTAAATATTATTTATTTAAAAACTACAGGTCATCGAAGTACACCTTCTAAAAATAAAATTGAAAAATGTTGATGCATAAAAATAGTCTTTTAGTTTAGTTGCCCGTCGTAGCCCGTGACATTTCGGATATCATTGTGTAGCTAAAGGTGTGTCTTACAATATGAGTGCAACAAATTTACCCAAGAGTACCAAGGGACTTTATAATAAAGGTCTTCATATTGATGTTTTTTATGCGGCGCAATCCCTATAAGAATGAATACCCTTGAAAAGTGTCTCAAAAAACCTATATATGAGGCTATATATGAGGCTGAGCTCGGCAGCTTATGCAGTTCGAAAAATTAGACAGCTAACTGATATAGCTACTGCAAGACTTGTATACTTCAGCTACTTCCACAGTATCATGTCTTATGGTATTTTGCTACAGACGTCGAGGCTATCTTTATCCTTCAAAAGCGGGCAATTCGAGCCATTTATAATCAGCGTTGTCGAGACTCACTACGAGATATTTTTAAAGATATCAGTATTTTGACTTTCTACAGTCAATATATTTACGAAAATATTTTATATGTTCGAAAAAATTTGTCTCTCTTTCCCAAAAACAGTGACGTTCATAATTACAACACAAGAAATAAAAATAAATTAGTATTCCCACATTTTCGACTCAGTAAAGTCAACACATCTTTCATGGGGCACTGTATACGCTTTTATAATAAGATACCAGAGGATATTCTAAACTTACAAGACAAAAAGTTTAAGTCTCATTTTAATTTTTCTGGCGCAGGGGCCAGCGGGGATAAAATACGCTCGCAGAGGGAGGCCATGGTTGAGGGAACAAACTTGACTTTATCTTTTGTCTCCCAGTGGGGTGACAATAATTTAGTCAACTTCAACGCCACCAAAACACAGGCTTGTCTGTTCACCGCAAAAAGGAGTCCGTTTAATCTGACTCCTACTTTCCGGGGTACATCTGTCCCTGTTTCCGACAGTCTTGGGCTTCTGGGTATAAGCTTGACCACGAAACTCAACTTCGGCGCTGACATCGAGTCTAAGGCTCAAACTGCGGCCAAAAAGCTGGGCATCTTGAACAAGGTGAAGCGGTACTTCACTCCTGGACAGCTCTTAGTATTGTATAAAGCTCAGGTCCGATCATGTATGGAGTACTGCTGCCACCTGTGGGATGGCTCAGCCAAGTATCAACTTGCCGCACTCGACTCGGTTGAACGCAGAGCCAGGAGGCTCATTGGCGATAGTAAGCTGGTGGAGGCCAAGCTTCATAGCCTAGCCCACCGCCGCAGAGTGGCCTGCTTGTCGGTCTTCTACAGATTGTACTTCGGTGAGTGTGCCCAAGAGCTACATGAGCTCATCCCACCTTCCCTTTCTACTATCGGACTTCCAGACGCACCGCGGGATATCACCCCTTCTTGGTTGACATCCCACATATCCGCACCAAGCGCCTTTCTGAATCTTTTATAATGCGCACAGCCAAGGAGTGGAATGCCTTACCTGCGTCAGTATTTCCGAGTACTTACAACCCGGATTCCTTTAAAGTACGAGTGAATAGGCATCTTCTGGGTAAGCTCGCTACATCTACGACCCCATCTTCGTCCTGAGGACTGGATTGAGGTCAAGAGCAAACCCATAGTTAATAAAAAAAAAAAAAAAAACAAGTCCTCTGTAAAAAGGGTTACTATAAACTCGATGATTATTTGAATGACCAAAATGTCTGGTCTTGACAATTTTACACTATGTAATGCAATATTGTATTTTAATTGTACTTTGTACATTTTGTTTTGTTTAAAAGATGTGTGTTGAAGAGTTTCTGGCCGCATCTTCTCTCAACGGAACACCTTCCGACGCGGTGGTAGAGTCAAAAAATGACGTCAAAAAGCTATCTATATGATATTATTTTGAATAAAAAATTTTGAATTTTGAATTTTTGAATTTTGAAAGGAACCTTGTGAATATGGACTTCTCCTTTATACTCTTGGACACGTTTCTTTTTTTTTTTATTTTATCCACGTGTCCTATCAATTAGATGTTAAAAAATGGCATATAGGGACTCCGGTAGAAAAAAAATCAATGTCTGAAAGGAGGAACTCATTCAGCAAAAGAAATGATAGAATTTGGGTCGTATTGCGTACCAACCTCAAATTAGAGGTAGTTGTTCTTCCAATGACGAAAACAGAACACGAATTTTTTTGAATATCCTCAAATATCAGCGAAAATTGCAGGTCTAAACAGATATGTTCTGTAGTCAACAAGTCTCGTCGTCTGGGTGTAACATTAATAACGAAGAATATGCCACAGAAACTGCCAAGCACCTAGTAGCTGAATATCTTTGATGTAATCTTCCTGCTTCAGTGAATAACATTCTTATTCACTGTTCTGAGGTAACAGATTATGGTATTATCTCTATAGGAGAGTTGTCATCAGAAGCTGCGGAAGCAAAAAACTAAGACTTAAAATACTTCAGACACCATAGAAAGAACTCAAGGGTTACACGCAACAGCGACTTACTGAATCGATTTTTATTAACATCCGATCCCTACATCACCAGTCTCCAAAGTTTGCCTCAAAAAAAGAAGAGTTCACTGCCAAAATAGCGTTTGTCATTGATTTTAGAACATAAGATGTAATTATAAAACCAATTTAAACATCTATTTAAATTTTATTGAAACATTTATATTTTCGACCGCTGTAGTATGAACGCGGGACCACTGTGCATTGGAACGAAAATGTTCACGCGAAGTTCGAATCCCCTAGATTCGGAGTTCCGAATCGGTTAGTCAGAAGGTTTCATCTGAAAATCAACACCCTGCTTTTGGGCAAGGCACGGGCAAGGTCTATGTTGAGCAGGTACCTATTTGCCGCTGTAGCATACAATAAATTACATGTTGTTCTATTGATGTTTTGTAAACTTGTGAACTGTAATGTTATGTGTACCTATGTTACTTATGCAAATAATTTGTTTATTTATCTAATACTAGCTTTTGCCCGCGACTTTGTCCGCGTGGAGTTTGGAAAACCCCAAGTATCCTATGTTACTTCTAATACCTACAAATTGTGTACAAAGTTTCATGATGACCGGTTCAGTAGTTTTCGCGTGAAAGCCTAACAAACAAACTTACATTCACATTAAGGGATATACAGGGTGAAATTGATATCATTGGCGTCCTTTTAAATTAAGAGACTACCCATCAAACTGAACAATTTTTACTATGGGAGCAAACCGATCGGAGCAACTAAAAAATCAGCTGTCCCATACTAAATATCTGTGCCTACTCGACTCAAATGTATGCAACAGCTGTTTTTTTTTTGCTCCGATCGTTTTGCTCCCATAGTAAAAGTTGTTCAGTTTGATGGGTAGACTCTTAGTTTAAAAGGATGCCAATGATATCAATTTAACCCTGTATATCATAGTCGCCTTCGTCTTCGCTAACCACGGAAAAAATGGGGTGGTCAATTTTAAGCCGGAACCATACGGCTATAAAAAAAATATTCCCACACCGTGTAATCTAGAGAATGAAAAAAAAAACATTAAAATCGCGAGTTCAATAATTTAACACCGATAAAAATAGTATTTAAATAATTAACAACCAATTATTGTACAATGCTCTTAGAAACGTGACTTTTGTGTCGAACGGTGTTTCCACGTTAGATACCACGTGCGTTATTGGGCAATACATACATACAGACATGCAGTAATTTGTAGGTAATTGATTTGTATTGACGGTTGACGTGAAGCTAGGGCTTTAACTTGGTTTTCTTTGCCCTTTGATGATATTTTGTTAACTTAAACTATGTAGAACTATACCAGGAGATTTTGTATCACTTTTTTTTTATAAGGGGTTGTTCAGACCATCAATACTAATCAATGTTACTTAATTACATTTGCATTGGCTGACGCTGTAAACTTATATTGTTAATAAATAAATCAAAATGAACAAAAAACTGACTATAACCAAAAATAATATAAAAGATTAATGTTTATTCGTGATTTGCAAAAAATGTTACAATAATATAACTAAGATACCTACAATAAATGATTACAATCTAATTTCCTAAATAAATAAAACTAGTCGAACAGACAGACATATAAAAAATATGGATTGCATCATCATAAGCATAAGCATAATTATGCTCACGACTATATTCCCCGAGGGGGTAGTCAGAGATATTCTGAAACTTCAGAACATCCACGCTTCACTAGTAGTACCGAAACTCTGTCCAGAGTTTACTCTGTGTGCATATGGATTGTCTTTCTTTTTACAGATATTTTGAAAAATTATAGCCATTTTGTGCACAACCCCAAAATTGACAGGTTTACGGATTCAAGTCCCATCATACGTTACAAAAAATTTCAATCATAATCCCCATAGGAAATTTATTCAAGCGCATTAGAATTGTGTTTTCGTATGATGTACCTAATTGTTTTATTTTGCACCTATTCAACTTTTTACCCGACTGCGCGAACGCAAAGGAAGGGTAATGTGTTTATTTTATTTTGAGTCACTGAGACATTATTTTTCGTCATTTCATCAAGTCCGTTTTAGCTTATTTACTGCTTTAAGTCTATCTGTAATGGATGGTTCAATGTCCTCACAACTCGAATATTCGCTTAGTAGCTACAAAATATGTTCCCAAAAAAAACATTAATATATTTCTAAAAGAATAATTCTCCTATTAATTTTTCTTCCACAAATTCTTCCATTGTTCTCTATTTAAGGTTGTTTTTGACCTTAGTATTATTAATTTTGTTTTGATTTAATTGTATTTCTTTTCTTTCTAGTTGTATCTAATCTTCTAACCGTACTGTCCGCGTGCCCTCGCGCATTGTCGCGGATTACGAAATAGCAGGCGCCCGCGCAGCGCGCTCGGCCAATGTCTCAAGGAAGCACGTGTGGACCTCGCTTTATGGTCCAAGTTATAGGCTGACAGCGTGTCTGTATTATATTCCAAATGTAAATAAAGATAAACAAAAATGTTTATTTAGTATGTAGAGCTTACACAAACTCACGACCATGATCCCTTTCGGTGTGGTTAGAAGCTTTGTTACAACCACACATTTTGACAAATAACAAATTTAGGTTGTATTAAATTACAACACAATATTTGATAAGTATTTACCATCTTACCACAAACATAACTACCGAAAAAAAAATTTACAAATTCTTAATTATGCTGAAGGTTTTTTAAGGGGATGATCAGATCACAGACCCTTTACATAATTTTCTACACGGCACGGCGCGCGGCGGCGCGTATCCGTCTCACGAATTGATTAATAAAAAGAAAAGTTACTACTCACTACCCTGCAATTATTTGAGATACATTTCTTTTACAATATGAGAATTTCATTAAAATGAATATCAAATTGGTTCCATTCCGTACTTTTTAAAATGGTCTCATGGTATGGGTTATTTCAAATTTGTAATTACGAGCTCCGTTTACCCCATTCACCGAATAGGATGCGCCCATCAGTGCGATTCTGAGCATATTTCTAATGCCGCTTCTTGCTACGACCGGTAAAACCAATGATATGTATATAAATTGCTGAAGATTTGTGTTTGCGAGTTTTAAGGCATTTTGAATAACCGCTGCCTGTCATCCCTCACACCATCGCTATCTCAGACGACCTTACATATTGAAGTTAATGACGATCTGATTAATTCATTCAACGCACACCACTTTAATACGCTTTGTTTGCTCCTTTTTTCTTTGTCCATAAATTGTTGCGTCCTTAACACGGCAGTGAATGAAAAATACTTGAATAATAAGTAATATACATTATTTACCTTGTTACTGGTCGAAAGAAAGATGTCCATATAGTAAGTTAGAGTCAATTCAATTGTCTAGAAACGAGTTGCTACCTTTGCAGTGATTTCGCACTGCATCGAATTCTCTCTGCAGTGATTCTCTCTGCGGTGAGTCTCTCTGCAGTGATTCTCTCTGCGGTGAGTCTCTCTGCAGTGATTCTCTCTGCGGTGAGTCTCTCTGCAGTGACTTTTTATCTTCATAGCAAAAGTTGTACAGTCGGTCGGGATTAAAACTAGGAAACTAATAGATATTGGTCCTACTGCTTGAGCTTAACCTGAGATATAAACTACATTATGGTGATAAACATTAAAGATTTCGAAAGTATTTTTCTTATAAGTATCTAAAACAATTTGATTTTGGTTTATATTATAATGTAAGCCACATTTATTGTACGTCCTTGCTGAGGACCAAACTGTTGATTTTGTTATAATTATAAGTACTTTATGTACACTGTTTGATAAGAATATTTTATTCTATTTTAAGAATAATTACTATGAAATTCTCGGAATGTGATACGTGTTACTTACGTGATTTATACCGTAGATAATTCATTATCTTTATTATCTAGCACTAGGTATCATGACGAACATCTGTAACAGATATGAGTGAGAAGAGTGAATGAAATGAATTGAGAAATAGAAATGAAATGAGAATAGATTTACGTACTAAATAATTTGACTAAATGTGACTAGATAATTTGTGTGACATTGTCCAAGATATTTATTATAGATATTTAATATATCTAATATATCTTGGACAATGTCACGTTATTTACGTACCTACTTACGCTTTGTTTTGTTACTATACAGGGTGTAAGGAAAAGTAACATTAACCTTTAAACCACATACTTTACCCATCAAAATGAACATCTTTTACAGTCAGAACAAAAAAAATCAGGTAACTGTCTGAAACATTTGAGTCGTTTAGGTATTACAGTTTAGTATGGAACAGCTGATATTTTTTTCGTTCTGACTGGTTTGTTCCAATAGTAAAAGTTGTTAATGATACTTTTCCTTACACCCTGTATATTTGCAAAGCGACTACTGGGGAACCCGTAGCACAGTCAGTGTGCACGGTCGGTGTAGAGAGAAATTCTCGTCAGATTTGTCTGTTCAGATAAAGATTCTGTAGAAATAGTTTTAAGACTTAGCGTTCATTTTACAGCATCTTGTGGATTACTCATCTTGGGTCATAATGATTTAAAATTACCGTGATTATGGAGTTTAAACCACTTCACTTCCTTCAAATTCCCGGAATTCAATAACAATAACATTGACTCAATAACTTTACTATATTCATAGCCAAGAATTCGGATTTCATGATGAAAATATCTCCGAAGGGACCGTTGTTTGTTTTTTCTTACTAAAGGTCGTCCTTCGCTTCGCTTAATTTCATAGGTAAACATTAAATGGCATTGAATGGGGGATATTATATTGAAAATATAGGTAGGTATAGTATGATATTCTTTGTACAGGCATGAGGCAAATTATAGCAACTTAATATCATGTAACAACACCCTTTTCAGTGCAAATAAACTTATCTTATCAAATTTTTTATAATTCACATTACACCCTTATTTTTTTAGTAGGTATACGAAAAATTTTAAGGGTGAATTCAGATAGCGAAAATGAAACTGAACAACTTTCCCTAAGGAATATGGTCGAAAAACGAGATAATTTTTAAGACTTCCATAGAAAATCGACCAACTGATCCGTACTTTTTAGTATGAAAGGTGCTAAAAAAATTCTCGTTTTTTGACCTATGTACCTTAGGCAAACTTGTTTAGTTTCATTATCTGAATAAGTACACCCTTATAATTTTTCTGGTAAGTAAGTAATTAAAAAAAATTTGGTGTAGTGGGTGTAGAAAGTCAATAAAATACGAAGTAAGTACACCTAATTACTGTATTTGTATTTTATTTATTTTCCTTTTATTTAGTAGTAATTTTATTTACTTTATAGCAAGTAAAATTATTTATACAGTGATCTCATCAGATGTTTAAAAGTACTCGTTTTATGTATATCAAATAAGGTCGTATATTATACTTACGGCACGGCTCGGTGTGAGGGTGAACAGACTTGTGTGGGTCCCCATCTTTTATTTTGATCGGGATTGTTATCACGACATGATATAAGTACTTATAAAAAAAAAATGCACTTTATTGCCACACAAAAATACAGAATAGGACACAAAACAATAAACAGATTCATCAAACAGAAAAGTTCAAATAACAACAGATTTATGACATGGCTGTACCGTACAATTTTTTTTTCCGTGCAGCACACATACATACGCAGTCTTATACATTCGATCGTACGCGATAACACGACCTATGCCACCACTTTTGAGAAGTCGTTTTTATTACACTATGCTACCATAGTGTAATAAAAACGACTACTCATATATGATATGTTATCTACAAGGTGAAATTTATATCATTGGCATCCTTGTAAACTAAGAGTCTATACCCATCAAACTGAACAATTTTTACTATGGGAGCAAACCGACCGGAGCAAAAAAAAATCTGCTGTTGCATAGATTTGAGTCGAGTAGGCATTGCAGTTTAGTATCTGACAGCAGATTTTTTAGTTGCTCCAATCGGTTTGCTCCCATAGTACAAAGTTGTTCAGTTTGATGGGTAGCCTCTTAGTTTAAAAGGATTATTGATTATTTGTGGTTGGGCTATTGCAAACAAGGGTCGTTGTAAGACGGAGACCAGCGCTGGTCCTTTTGTGTTCGAACCAAGCTCACCCATATTTACGCATACCTCCGAACTTAGATATGGTATTTTCTTTTCATTCTAGGGAATGCAGGTTTCCTCACGATGTTTTCCTTCACCGCCGAGCTAGTAAATGATAAATACAACCATACATAAATTCCGAAGAACTTAGTGGTTAGTTTAAAAGGGTGCTAATGATATCAATTTCACCCTGTATATGCGGTGATACGATGAGATATATTTTCAAAATTCTGCGTCCCGGGCATATTTTGACTGCCCTGATTGACACGTATATTCTGGAATAAATGCAGCTTGCAGCTATTTCACCCCTTGGATGATACATCGATACTTACCTATGCAGGATAAAAAATGTGTTGTCAGTGCAGAAACATTAACCATTCATTTCTTTAAGCATTATTTTCATTATAGATCTTCAAAATCGCGGAAAATATTATGTGAAAATATCAACCGTCTAGCTATTACCTATAGTTCAAAAGAACCTTACCTATAGATCAGACCTAAGGTGTGAATGTGGTGTTCCCCCTCAGACTATGGCCCACCTCATATCTTGCCCTTCCTGCCCGCAAACTTGCACACGAATGGAGTTTATGGACGCGGCCGGTAGTGCTATCTGTGTGGCGAAATACTGGGCTGGAAAAATATAAAACGACATGACATCGACTCGATAGAAGAAGATAGTTCAAAAGAGCCCTTGATAGGTAGGACAGACAGACAGCGTAGGAGGCATATGAATAGGGTCACGTTGGCATCCCTTGGATACGGAACCCTAAAGATAGCTGTTTCATACAAAACTGCAGTAGGTAAGTCCCTACTCGACTGAAATGTATGAAGGATTATGGTGGCGGGTGGAAAATGCGTTGGAATGACATATCAAGTGTGTATAAGTCAAAAGTATAAATTGAAATAATTAGGTGGTAAGCCTGTTCCCCACAAAAACACTTTATAAGGACCCTTATGTATGTCCTTACATGCAACATCAACAACAACAAGCATGCATGCATGCAAGTTGCATGCTATATCAACTAGCATCAAAGATTGAACGATTCCTGACGTAATCCTTGGCTGATAAGGGACTTCCCTCGTAAGCTTGTCTGAGTGGACACTCAGCTTTGCTGATCAATCCGATCGGGCTGTAATTCAATGTTTCAACCACTTGTCAACTACCTATTTATTTGTTTTTAGAATTAGCATAAGTACAAATTATCAGACCACCCAATATCTTGGTTAATTCCACTTTAATCACCTGGGTTATATCACCTAGGTGATTATAGGTGACTTATTGATGTACTTATGATCACCTGGTGAACTGATCACCCAGGTTGTAATAGTCGACTCGACTTTCCATCGGTTTTTGGTAGGTATCTCAAAATCTCCTGTAGGTACATTAAAGGCGACTCTGACTTCATAAACGTGGTGTCTCCAATTCTTCTGAAAAACCCAGGTGAATAAATGTGTCTTCACAAATGGTGTCCACAAATCACGTAATGCAAGGTGGAAAAAACACCCTGACCGATCGATGCTGAACAACTTTCACTATGGAGAAAAAAGGTAGAAAACAAAAATCTGCAGTATTGCGATGAAACAGCAGATATTTCTTTCTTGATGTTGGCTACATTGTGAATGCTGTTCAGGTGTTTTGTTACACCCTTGTTGTTAATAAACCAACGGAGAAAACAATACGAATAAAAAGTAAAGCCATGAACAAAAGCAATTCTCTAAAATAAAATACAAACGTAATAATATGACTCTTATTTTACATTCTCAAGGTCCCAACAATGCACCAACGTAGACTCAATGTACCTATTAAATCTAAGTTTTAATCACTAGCTTTTAATAGTAAAAAGTTTCTTAAACAATGTTATTTAAATTAGCTCTGTGAATTCTTCGAATATTATCAAATCTTTAGGGTGTTGCTACATAAAACGTTTAAACGTAGAGTTTTTTAAATCTTTGCCTCGGCGTCTCAGTGAATAAGTCTAATACCTAGTTGGAGCCCTTGGAGCTGACTTATTTTCTTTTGTTCTTTTGTCTACAAAAACAATTAAACATATACATACCTATAAACATATATAACCTACATACAAAACCTACATAATAAACCTACATATAAAAACAATTAAACATATACATAATTATAACCTACATACCGACTATTTTGTAACCCGATTCCGATTTAAACACTGATCTGGGCCTCAATTGCGCAATTTTATACGGTTTTGGTTTGGTTTTGGTTTTGGTTTAGATTTGGTTTAGCTGAAGTAAAAAAGCTATCGCGATATTTTTTTCTGAATGGTTAAATCGCACAATACAGAAAATTCGATCGAACGGACATCAAACGTTACGCCAACGTATCTTCCGAAATAAAGCTAAATTTGCGCGATACGAATTGTGCATAACGTAACGTTTTTGGTTGTGGTTTTGTTTTGGTAGTATCGTTCAAACTTAGGGCGATTGAGGCCCTGTTATAGTGTAAGTTGCATATAGTTTACAAGATCGGTAAGGTATTGTGAATGTACTAGACAATTTTTAAGTGATTTTTTCTTATAGCATAAAATAATATGCTCAGATATTCCCCGACGGTCCATCCACGTCTCACTAGCAGTATTGATCTTATATCGATCGATTATTTGAAATATGCACAATAATAGCCCTCACTTATTACGATGTGTAAATCGTAAATTGGAGCCGTTTTGTCTGTAATACCCTGTATATTAAACTATTAAAATTTTAAGCACATTTAACTCTGATAACATCACAACAATTTTCTAATTTAACTCTTGATTTAATCTCCAGTACCGACTTTTAAAAACAAAATGTAGCTCATGGTTTTAGAAATTACCAGAATAAACTAGATCGCGTGCTTAGATCTCTATTTTAAAAGTATATTTTTGAAGTAAATGTTTACGTTATTGCATGATCTTTTGTTTTCAAAACCTAGATCTTTTGACAGCATTATTAATTATTGTTAAGACCGTTTTTACCGAAAGTATGTGCATTTCAAATTGAGAATTGAAACTAAAGCAGTTTGCGAACAATGATAATTATTGCGAACATTCGAAATAAATATCTGGTATTTACTTACTAAAATCTATCTTGATATTTTACATACTTAAAAACCTCCCTGGACTTCCCCGGATCCAAGCAGGAAGACAAAAATGCCATACGACATGATGATGATACTTAAAAACTTCATTAACTTAGCAGCAATCTGAACAACTTTTACATTGGGATCTTTGAAATCGCGAAAAAACTGCTTTTCCATGCTGTTTTTTTCCGTGATATTATGACAGAAGCTGTACAGTAACTGTAACTGTAGCTGTCCGTGTGGTGTCGGCTAAGAATAACACTACCCCATTTCCTCCCGCTGGTGTCGTAAAAGGCGACTAAGGGATCTACCGGAGGATGGGCAGCAGCATCCTCTGAGTACACACATTCAATCCAACTGCGATCGCCAACCCGCCTGCCAAGCGTGGCGATTATGGCAAATCCCCCCATTTTGGGGGAGGCCTATGTTCAGCAGTGGACGTCTTCCGGCTGATATGACGATGATGATGAACTGTAGCTGTATACAGGGTGAAATTGATATCATTGGCATCATTTCAAACTAAGAGTCTACCTACCAAACTGAACAACTTTTACTATTAAAAAAATCTGGTGTTGCATACTAAACTGTAATTTTTACTCGACTAAACTGAACCAGCCGAGTTTTTTTTGCCCCGATCGGTTTGCTCCCATAGTAAAAGTTGTTCATTTCGATGGCTAGACTAGTTTAAAAGAATATCAATGGTATCAATTTCACCCTGTAATTTCGATACGATTCCAGCTTCTGGTGAGGACGCTCCTTCAAAGACTGTTATAAAATTCCTAGAATCCTATTGATTTCTTTGAAATGAGTGTTTTTCTTTTGGTTTACTTGGGGATCGATAGATGGCGCTACGGTCTGTGCGAGAAAAGGTCTATCAAAAAGTGTTTCTTTAGGTACATAAATAAAAATTAATAATGAAGAAGGAAAACATTTCTTTACATTAAAAATAATAAAGAAGGAAAACATGATCAAAAAGATGCCAACGCATCTTAATAAAGTCATAATAGTCGCTACAGCCTAATCGCTGATTATTTATTTATTTATTATTAATTTTGGAGACAAACAGTCTTAAAAAAACAATATGTCTAAAACTAGTAAACAGATACCAGACTTGGAGGTCCCAAAAGTAATTTTTTACAATTTTTATAAAAAAATACATCGATGTTTAGCTTAACATAAAGATTTGATTATCATCGGATATTGTCGTGAGAAATTCTAAGTTTTCACAAATTAAAGTTAAGTATTCTAATTTCATAATAATTATTCAAATATATAACGGATTTAAACTAAATGACGCATTGGTAACATTATCTCAAGTGTAACTGTATTGGATTGGATATGATTCACATTTTTAAAGTAAATATTTTGAGTATCGATTTCAATGCCGAATTCCGCATGATTAATCATATTATATTGCACAGCGTTTTTTATAAATACAGATTTGTTAGAAAAAAAGGGGAGTAAATTACTAAAGTGATCTCATTTTTAGATGGGTCAGTTAGTGTAAGTGTGTGTAAACCAAAGATAGAGAAACATTACCAATACACGCTGCTTTTTAGTGTTCCGTATCAAAACTGGCAAAACGGAACTCAGGAGTGGAATTTTCGAACATCACATGTTGTAATCAGCAGTAGAAAATGTCGAAATTACTATGGAGATATATTTATTCAAAAAAGCATTAAGATTAATCACAAAAATAAAGCGGTCAGCACATGCGTCGTCAAATACAAAGATATAAAAACAGTCACAAATCAGCAACAAGCTTCGTTAAAACTATGGAGATTATGCATCTTTCTACTGCTAATTTGAACGTGTGATGTTCAAAAATTGCTCTCCAGCTCGGAGTCTGTCCATCCCAGGCACAGGCATTTTTCTCAGAGACCGTAAGATAGGTAAGATATCAGAAGCTGAAACTCAGCACAGATATTGCAATTGCTGGTCCAATATCATGAAGTAAAAAAAGCTTAATTTTTATATTGGGGGGGGAGGGGGGACAATTTGGGGACTGGGAAGGTAGAAAGGATAAATATAAAAATAAAAAATTCTAATAATTTTAATACATCAGAGAAATTGCCGTCTCTACTCCACCTCTATTTCAAAAAAATATAGCCCTATGAAATCTGAAAAAAATCATGAACTTCAGAAATAACGTAGATGGCGGGAAAGTTATCAGGGTGGAACTAACGTGGATAGTTCTTTTTTCTACATAGGTACCCAAAAAACTAACACCAGTGTAAAATGATCTTCAGTTACTATGTGACTGACTACATAGCACATACAGCACATACTAAGTAAGTGTCAACTTATAGTGGTTTGTATCACTTGCTCGTACTTGGTCGGTTTTTTATTACCATTCTGGGTGCCCCTAGGTCGGTTGCTTCTAGTTCGGTGGACCCTGTTTTTCAGAAAACCCGGAAGCAATTTGCATATATTGAAACAATAAGGAGTAAACATGTTTTTGAACAACGCCACCTTTTGTTGAAGGTTTGAAATAAAACCTTGGATAAAATACAGTTTCATTTCCAAATATTTAGAAACGGTATATCTACGTCGTAAGTACGTGGTAATGGTCACCATTTAGTCCGAGATCCGACCATAAAATTAGGCATCTATTTCTTAACGAAATGTGATTCTAGTAAGATTTTTCTAGGAAAAAGTTCTAAGTTCTAATTTTCTAAGTTTCCTAGAAAAATCTTGCCGCAAGTACCTTTTCCATTATGATTTTTGGTAGGTATAAATTTTTCCACCTGTCTGTTTGGAAAGTAAATGAGGTGCCATCGGAAGGAGACTGATCTAAAATACTAGAAAAACTAGGGTTGCCAACTCTCAATCTGCCGCAACTATAAGGTCGCCACGTTCAAAGAAGTCATTTTTCGAGACGACTTTGCGGCGTTGAATTAACCCCTGTTAACCTCACTAGAACCACATTTCGTTCGCCTAAGAAATAGGTGCATAGTTTTACGGTCGGATCTCGGTCTAATTGTTTACTAAGAGTAAGAGGTATGTATGTGGATGCTATAATAATTAGGTAACTATTGTTATGTAAGCTACCAGCTTTGATAAGTTATAGTATGTCAAAATAGGCAGTCGAAGATACGAACGCGTAAAAAAAAAATTTCAACCAGCACTGGCCGCTAAACCCTATCCATATACAAGCACACAGACATAATTTGTATGACGCCACACTCACACCAACCTAAGAAAGTTGTGTTGTGTATTACAAGCTCAGTGGCGCCTTCGTCACAATAATAAAGATTTCTCAATAAAGAATGCCTAAATTAATAAAGTACACAACAGATAAACTACAAAAGCCTTCAAGCTATTTTCATAGAATACTTTTATAGGTTTTAAACATTCCACTTATACATAGATAGGCCGTTTTTTAGGGTTCCGTACCCAAAGGGTAAAAACGGGACCATATTACTAAGCCTACGTTGTCCGTACGTCCGTCCGTCCGTCCGTCCGTCCGTGCGTCCGTCTGTCCGTCCGTCCGCCCGTCTGTCCTACCTATTTAGGACTGTAACTTTTGAACCGTAAGAGCTAGATGGTTGAAATTTTCACAGAATGTGCGTTATTATGGCGGATTTTTGTCAACAAATAATAAAAATGTCAAATAGTTTAAAATTAAGGGGGGTTCTCAACTAGAAACTAGTTTTTATCAACGTTTTTAGTTCACGCTCTATCGTAAAAACGGTAATACATACAAGCGTCAAACTCAGTGTGATTATAGACCATACTCTACAGAATAACAAAAAATACTAAAAACCGGCCAAGTGTGAGTCGGTCTCGCGCTAAAGGTCCCGGACAACAAAAGTTTTTTTTTCTAAGTTAATAATGTTGTGTTTTGTAGTTGTACGGAACCCTCGGTGCGCGAGTAGCCCGACTCGCACTTGACCGCTTTTTTTCTTTTTTTTTTGTATGTTTAGACCTAAAAAAAACCTATAAAAGTATTGCAAAACAATAGCTTGAAGACTTTTGTAGTTCATTGGAGTAGCACTTTTTTAATTTTGGCTTTCTTTATTGAGAAATCTTTATTAATGTGATGGGGGCGCCACTGAGCTTGTAATAGGGTTCTTAAAAGAAGTAGATGCCTTCTGGCCAACACTAAAAGAAACAAAGACATGCTCTTCATCTATCTTGAATTAGGGGTCCTTCTTAATATGCTGACACTTTTTTAAGGGACCACTTTCTCTATGGGACCAACATCGAAATGGCGAAAAAGAAATCCGCTCGCCCATACAAAACTGCAAACCTACTCGAGCAAAATGTATGGGACAGTAGATTTTTTTCGCGATTTCGATGTTGGTCCGATAGAGAAAGTTGTTCAGTTTGGTGGTCTGATCATCCCCTTAAAAATGTGTCAGCATATTAAGTGAGACCCTGTACCTACTCTTTCGACATTCATAGATCATTGTTCCACCATTATCATGGTCCTAATATTTGTACCATTATTTTGAATATCACAGATACTACAATCGATATTGTTTACTACCATAGACAATAATAATAACAATGATTGTTTATACGCGCCGTGACGTTTTTAAAATTTAAACAGAAACCTAGCAACTGAAAATATATCTAGCTAGGTGTAGTATACCTATACTGACATACATGACGTATTTTATATGTCAGTTAGTGTTTTATATCAGGTATTATTATTTATAACACAGTTCCATGACGAACTGACTGACCGACAACGCACAGCGTACTACTGATGATAAAAACGTGGAAAGCCAATGACTAAAGATGGCGCCTTTTTTTTCGCTTCTTTTTTAGGGCGGTCAAACTTGAATATTATAGTTCAGAATAAAGCTACGTACAAAACTTTACGACATCTCTACACTCAGTCCGGACGGAGATATAAAGGCTTGAAGTGAACTTAATGAATATATTTCAACTTCAAGCCTTTATATCTCCGTCCAGACTGAGTTTAGGGATATACATGTAATAACAAGTTTTGTTTGTTACTCTATTTTGAACTAAAATATTCAAGTTTGGTTGATGGCCGCGCTAAAAACAACGTCGAAAAATACGGCGCCAACCTTCCATATAAAACCCACATTGTCTTTTGAAATACATATTTTACAGAGCATATCGTCCTCTTAGAGGGAAAAGTCACTAATAATCGTCATGGACATAGTTTTGAGAGATTGATTTGATTATAGTTTAAAACTCCATAAAAAATTTCAATGTAAAAAATGTTTTGTTAGCAATTAGGACCTGTTTCACCACTTCTGGATCGTTTGACATATTTCGTATAAAAGATAAGTCAAACGATCTGTCAGATAAACTATCAAGAACTTAGTCAGAAGTGGTTAAACAGGTCCTTAGTATTTAAAATAATCCTCGTTTAGTTAATAATCGGGTCTATTTATTATCAAAAACTCGTAATAGGTAGATAATATCGTATTTCTCAGTTACTCAGCTCAGAATTTACTACGAAACTACGAATAAATTAATTGTTTAAAGTTCATTTCATAAATAGACAATCGTATTATGATTTTTGAATGGAGTCGAATTCTGGAGAGGTTATTTAACCCCACTTCTAGTTAAACCAATATCATAATAGACTTAATTACTACCGTAAATAATAGTATAACTACATTTTACCTGAGAAACGCTATAATAAACAATTAAATAGGCTGTCAGGTAAGTAATTATTTTGTCCTGTATGTTTTGTTACTAGACAGTAAGACACTAATCCGTAGTTGACGAAAGTTTAAAGCTTTGTTTACAATGGAAAATAATGTGGTATTTTAACACAATTAAAAACAATGCAATAAATTGTTAGATAAGAATGAATGTAGGATAAATGAAAAGCAAGAACTTTGGATAGTTGTACTTTTTCAATCTTTTTCAATTGAAACAATACATGACTTTGACATGGCAATATTTAACCAGTAATATTTGGAAATAAAACAATATTTTTGAAATGACCACGCTGTCTTGAATTTTAAATAACACCTACGATATTTTACCCGTGACTTCGTCCGCACAAATTATATACCAGATTTTAGGTCAAATTCGGTTCAGTAGATTTTGCGTGATGCTCGAACAAACAAACAAACAACAAGACCGACAAAAAATCCTAAAATTTGTAATTTGGAGTCAGGGACACCAAAAAACCAAATATCGTAACATAAGAAAGTTGGTCCATTTGTTTTCATCATCATCAGCCTATAAACGTCCCACTGCAGGGCACAGGCCTACCCTCAAGGAGGGTGTATGGGCATTAGTTCACCACGCGTGCCCAATACGGGTTGGTAGACTTCACATACATATCAGAATTTCTTCTTCAGTATGCAGGTTTCCTCACGATGTTTTCCTTCACCATTTGAGAGCAGTCGGTTTTACGTACATAAGTTAGAAAAACTCATTGGTACATGGCATGATGTCCGTGCGGATTCGAACCCGGACTCCCATAATTGGGAGTCCATACCTCTCCGCAACGCGCAATCCATTTGTTTTAGTACGTTATAATTATAAGCTTGAGGTTCTATGACATAATGTATAGAGCGTGTTACTAGTGAATAAAAGAAAAACTAGAAATTAGTTTAAAATTTACTAAACTTGATGGCAACCCACCACCGCACTGGCACACTCACCCTACTTACTACCAAATAAGATTCTTAAAATATTTTCAGGAGCACGCTAGCGCTTTCATTCAATAGGTAATAAAAAATATTTTTTTCATGAAAAATTCAAATTCTATGGTAAAAAATTACTTTAAAGAATTAATAAAATAATGAAATTAAAGATTGAAAAATTAAGTCTAGGGCGGCACTTGAACCCGCGCTCTACCAAACCTTTCGTTCCCCGGGTAGTGGGCTCGGTGGTGAAATTGGATAACGCAATTCCCCGGTTTGGAAGAGTGCGGGTTCAAGTCCCGCCTGAGACTTAATTTTTCAATCTTTACTTTGATTCGAAATAGCACAACATGGCTGTAACATGTTGAAAAATTAATGATATTTGAAAATTAAATTATTTTTTCAATGCAATTATTTTGTTATAAATGGGCATTGTTATTGTTTTGTTATTTGGTTTAATAATAAATCAGTCGGGGCTTTGAGCTTATTCGTTAACACGTTGTATATGTAAGTATTAGGTACAACGCATTATTAAAAAATTATGTATTGATTGAGTAGTTATTTATTATTATTACATATTACAACAATAATAAGGTATTTAGTAAATCAGAAAACTAACGAAGAATTTTGTAGAGTTTGGAACAAGTAGGCACGAGTACTTAAGCGATCTCGTCGATGTCTTTTATATGTAGAGTTTTGTAACATGGTTTTAGCTCCAAATATACATACTTTAAAAAAATCTTACTGTACCTAATAATTTTTGTTTCCTAAGGCCGTCAGAGATATTTTTTATATAATATATTCGGAATATATCAATACAAATTTTACTTTTAATATAAGCTATAATCCTGAATGAACAATCACAACTAATACCACCCAGGAATCGAACTTACGACCTTTATAATCCATGAACTGTATCATAAAACCTCTAATCCACTTTCCCTTATCAACCATTTCTACAATACTACAATCAATGGAGCTCTACATTGTACTAAACTACAGATAAGTAAAGAAACATAAACATACATAGTATAGTCAGAGAGGTGGGGAGAAACCGCCACGACCGGCACGCGACGCGACCGAAGAGACCCGAGCGGTCTAAACCATCCAGTCAGTTGTCAAACGGCAGCGCATTGAGAAAGACGCGGCTAAACCGTGTGTTCTCAATACTAAAAACTTTACGCGACTAACAGCTGAAGTGAAAAGAGTGTTAGTGCAAGTGTATAGTGATGACTTTTGATTGGAAAAGTCTACTTTTTTGTCTCCTGGACATACGTTGATGTCAGAGGTGATGGAGAGGGACCGGCTTGCCGAGGAGATAGTGCTCCTGGCTTTGTTTTTGGTGTCGACAGCTGCCAATTCGTTGGCTTTGCTGGTCTTCTGTCGGCGTCCTGGGCTTAGAACTATTTCTAATCGGTAAGTTAACATTTTAAATTTTCATTTCCACAGCGATAAAAATGTCCTGCTTCTTCAAAAAGTTTTGTATTTGAAGGTCGTGATTCCAGATGTGAAAAAGTTTCCATAGAGTTAAGAAATAATGCGTACGGTAAATAGAGAGTAGTATCGTGTGGCAATAGCTAACAGCTGTAGTTCAACCTAGATTTCTATCGAGTGAGTATAATAAAGGATGCATAAAGTTTGTTTCTCAACAAAGTTAATGACTTCCTAAATTAATGCAATTTATTTAACAGTGTCAAGAACAATGAATTCCAGTGAACTAATTAAAAACATGAAATTTTGAAGACTACTAACATACTTCAAAACAAAACATGCAATAAAAAAATAATTTGAGAAACTTAGAAATATCAACAGTAAAATTGTCATGTATCAATAAATATAATAAATAAATAACAATTAAGATTTGCGTAAAACGTTTAACTTTGAAAGATAAGAACCTACTACCTACTAACATAGAGAGATAACTAGGTAACTCTATGCCTAAGCACAGAGCAAACATTTTCTTATGTCTTCATGCTTTACCAAAAAAATATAATCTCCTTCTTCCATTATTCATCTTTAACGTTAAAAGAAACTAAAAAATACAAGAACATTGTATATATTTTTTAGAGAACTATAAATCAACATTGATAAATGACAAAAATAGAAGAACCCACGAAAGTATATTAACGTAATACAAAAATTAAAAACCTTCACACAATAATTTGGGTAAAAAAACTCAAAATATTTACTGCCTCCATCAGAAAAAATACATTACAAAAGAAATAGAACCCGTGGAATCCATTCATAATGAAAAGACAACATAAAACCTAAGCATATAAATGGTAGACACCAAAGTTGAATTCGTCCAAAAATTTGTTCTGTCAGGCATCCGTGCTCGGCTTGTAGCCAAGACCCAATATTATTATTAGACCATTAGAGTCAACCAGCCCGACCGTCTACCTGTGCTCTTTTATGTTTTCTAACGCTGCAATACTTGATTTATTATCTTCAGTTACTAAATAATCCGCAACAAAGCTAATAAAGTAAAATTTGTAAATGATTGCTGTTAAAAAAATTTACGTTCTTTGTTTTTTGTAATTACTTAAGTCAAAAGACTTAAGCTAAGCTTAACGAGCCTTGTTTCTTAATGCGATCACAGATAATGCATGTTTCAGTAAGTGGTACCTAATATTTAATCTTTACCATTATGTATTGTGTACAGTACAAAAACATTGAGTTGAACAGTGACTTTTGTGTAACAAATTGAGCTAACGTTTTCTTGGCTTGTGCTCACGTCTTGAGAGGTTAGATTTTATTTAGTATTTATGACTAATCTTCTTGCAGGTATGTGAGCCTAATAGTATTTAACAAGGTCATATAAATGTCCCATAATAAAGAAAACATAGAAGATTTAAGAAAGATATAAAAAAAGATTCTAAACATTTGCGTTAAGTCGATATAAATTCATAATTGTTCATAATTGAGTCATTGCCAGTTACAATCTAGTAAAATTCTGCACGAAATGTCTTAACGGAATTTCGTCAGATCACGAGGCCACGAACTGATGACCGTTTCCCATTATTAACGAACTGGTCGATCATCGTAACTGTAGTTAAATCGCGCTACATTTCCGACAGTGATTCAATAAAACTTATTATAATTTTTATCTTAAATTGTTATTATGTTCTTATTGACCGATTTCGATGCGATCGCTTGAACTTGGTTTTTGGCCTTCATGAGCCCATTATGGCTAACTTAGACACTTGAAGTTTTACATATTCTGTAAAGTTATTGATATAGGTTTGATATCAAAGTAAAAAAATTGGATGCCAAAGACATGCATCAAATTAGTACAATACCTATCGGAAAACAACTGTGTCAAATACAAGACTTTAATTCAAGCCCTTCAAAATACTTTATTTATCATTGACTGCTTCAATTAATTAACGGCGAACAAAACAAAGAAGATGTTAATCGATTCACGACCCAATCGAAACATTGTCAAGTCGATTTTCTAGTTTTTGGGGCCTTAGTTGGGTTCCTCGATAAATGGCGGTTGAGTAACATTTATAAATATTTTAGCTCAAGCTATTAAACTAATTACTTATTTAATAAGAAGGAATTTCAAGTTATTTTCCATAATATTTCATTACTTTATCGCACTGTAAATAATATTTGTGATGGTGATAAAATTCACATTTCACAAAGACCATACCTAAATTGAATAGGAATTTCCAACAATGAAATAAAACAAATTAAAAAAGACGTTTAAATATCCTTAACTTAGAAAAAAATCGTCTCATTTTATGTCAAATCCGACCTTATCGCTTTCTGATACGCTCCGATGAAATATGTTAAACAGAACAAGAACGAAATGCGTCCACATGTGCACAGACCTTTGCGATACACTTTTGTTACTCAAAAACATATTTCTAACGCATGTAGACCGCAACAGACACGGCACAAAAACTTCCCATGTTAATAATCCAGTGCAAAGTTTGATAGGAAAGTTACAATTGCCAATTATAATGTATGTGTGGTCTTTAAATACATCACATACTCATATGTCTGGAAGATGAGTCTTCATTACGCGTCGTAAAATTTTATATCAGTTTCAACCAATTAACTGGACTGTACTAAGCGTTTCTCACTAAGTAATTAATTCATCAATTTGTTTGCAGTTCAACAAAATGTAAAACAATTTGGCATGAGTGTACTAAAAAGTTTAAAGAATGTATTCATAATTGATGTTTTTTGCGCGTTTTATATCCACGCACGATGTATGAACCGGTAGTAGATTATATTGTGACAATCCATGTTATATTTCCACATAGTACCCATTTTGTAAGTTTTTCGTAACTATTGAATATTTATAGTAATGCATTAACGATATGTGCAAGTATACAGTAGTAACTATTGATAACACGTGTTAATCCTCTTTGGACATGCTAGCTGGCTTTTGGTGCAATGAACTCTAAAAATTCTTTAGTATCTGGATAATTTAAGTGTATAAAAAATGCAGATCAGTAGGTCTTCATTAAACAAGGTTGATAGTGTTTGAAAACTATCTGCAGTTAATTTATTCATAGCATCATTCAAAGCACGTGTAGAACGTAAACAAATCATAATCTTATTTAAAACAGTCTTTCTTCCGGTCTTTCTTTGAGTTCTACGACCTTTTTAATACCTACATCTTGATATAATAGTTTCGCATGGTATATTCATAGTTGTAACTGAGTCATTCATGACCCCAAATGATTGCAGTCGACCAATTTGTGAGCGGTAGATAGACGTGGGTACAAGTTTGTGTGAACTCAGTTTTGCAAGAGTCATTTGGTAATTTAAGAGGTGACTTTGAAAAGTTCGGCGGTTTGTGTTTGGTTTGAGTTTGGGTTTTTTGATATCCGACCCAGTGGTTACAGGTTTATACAGTGTTAGATACAATATCCTGTTTGATTATTTGCTCTGCTTACCTACTGAGTATTTGTCACGAGTAAAATTTTGTTGTAGTCACCTATTTGAGCATATTATTATATATGTAGTTACAGTAAGGCATTTCGTTAGATGTTAATTTCCAAATCACGACAATTTTTATAGGTACTATAACGCAGGTATTACTTACAACTTTTAAAATTGGTCATGTGAATTATGCTTTTGAGTAAGAATGTGTAACTTACTAACAATCTTAAAGTATAATCGCAATAACAATAATTTTGTAATCCTAAATTATATTGACCTTGTTTTTACATTGCTTGAAATTTAAGTATATTACATTATACATAATTCTTTCTATTTCTTCATTAATAAAATGTCACGTTACTTATTTGTATTGTGTGTAATAGTTAGATAAATGCTACTTAGTAATTTATTTATCTAATCTATTGAATGGAAAACTTACATGCTTTCACATATCCCCTTTCTCTTATTGGATGCTTGTAGTATCATATCTTAATGCACTTTGTATTTTTGATCGAGCTACGTTGAGCAATAACTAGTGTTTATTTTATATTACGGTAAACATTAAATTCCTGGAGAATAGTCAGATAAATTCTGAATATAGCATATTCAAAATTTATCCATATTCAACTGCCCAAAATCTGCACTGTTTGGATTCTATTGCAACTTATAAATGAATTGACCAAGATATCCTTAAACAAACATGAAACCTTTTATATCAATATTAAAGCTTGTGACAATAATTATGTTGATGTTTTTATCTCAATCACGCATAAAATAAGGATTTGAATGACTTTTTATGAAATTACCAACTCCAGGTCTTAATCTTGTATCAAGTTTCAACACTGTTCACTGTTGAGTTTGGTAATCTATCTAAATAACAACAATGAGCAAGAACTATTAAAAGTAACCTTGTAGTACAAAGCAATGGTAGTTGAGTTCAGGTAACTGTAGGTACAATAAAATAATGGTTATGTCATAATCAATTGCAATCAACTTATGCAATCACTAAGGGGCTTCTTGTGGCACTAATATATCATTTATGGTAATGTTATATGCGTTTTGTTTACGACACTCCTTTATAAGTTACTATCGCTAAATAGGTGAAATAAGAAACTTTATATAAATTAGTTTCATATATTTCAGGTTAGATGGAAAAGAATATTATTATACAGGTAAATGATGTACAAAAACATTACCCCCCTTTCGCAATTCACCATCGGGTTAACACTCGGTAAAAGTCGGTTAATTCAAACTGGTCCTATGACGTACGTAGTATGGTATGAAATTAAAATAAGGATCTGGAATAACCCGGTTCAAAGGAATGGAAGAAACCCGTGCGGTTTGCATGCGGGGACGAGAAAACAACAACATTAATTAAGAAATTCTGTTAACGGTACTTTTCCATGAAAATAAATGACTAAACTAAAAAGAACTACAGAATTTGAAAATAATATATACTTATCTACCTACAAAGTTTATAGCGCTTGCAGAATCAAGTGAGATTGACATACCAAGAGCGATTGTTCCAAGGCTATTGCTTCATATCAAAGCTTTGTTTTTTGTAATATTAATAACTAGCTGTTGCCCGCGACTTCGTCTGCGTTACCCGGATAAAAAGTACCCTATGTGTTAATCCAGTCCATGGTATATCTGTATGCCAAATTTCATTAAAATCCGTTCAACAGTTTTTGCGTGAAAGCGGAACAAACATCCATCCATACTTACAAACTTTCGCGTTTATAATATTAGTAGGATTATAATATTAGTAGGATGTAGGAAGGCTTGTCAAAAGAAATACTTTAATAAATATTTATATAAGTAGATTCAAGCAAGAGAACCATTATTCTTCATCCCATATTTGGAATGAAGAACGAAAACGAAACGAAATTTTAAGGCTTATTTTGAATTACAGAAACAGAGATTTGAAACCCTTACTCTCATTTATTCTTAGAACAGCTTTAGTAACGTCCTAGATATGTCGGATAGTATATCTTTGTGATAAATAAATTATATTTGCTAATCAGAATTGGCCAGAAAACTATATTTTAGGAATCAGAAAATCTTGTCATCTTTATTCTAAATGAAGTATAGTAATCTAGAATCAAGTGAGATCTTAGAGAGATATAAAGTAAGATTGACATACCAAGAGCGATTGTTCCAAAGCTTTGTTTTTTGTAATATTAATAATGTAGGCAGGCTTGTCAAAAGAAATACTTTAATAAATATTTATATAAGTAGACCCAAGCAATATAACTATTAGGACGTTTAATGGAATCAAATACTTGAGTAAATCCTTATTGTATGCTTCTTACATGAGAGTCTTGAGAAATTTGACTCTTTCATATAAATATTTTCACAACTCAGGATTACTAAAGAAATCCCCTCTATACCTACATATTATAATACAATATAGGCATTATGTAGAGCCATACTCATAAATGAGTAAAGTTGAGGTCTAAATTAAAATAGATTAAGAATCAATTTAACATTAATTGAGCATCAGATCAAATCGAGTAGTGAGTTTAATTAAGCTCTATTTATCTAATAGACTCATTAGGGACATCGATAGATCCATATAAAATTATTAAATTACTGTTGATTTATGTTTTTAAAACAGAATATATAAAAAAAATAGCGTCTAAAATTGTTATGAAATAAACCACAAGTTCTGAAGAAAGTATAATAACATATTACATAAAAGCAATAAAACCGTGAGACATAAAACGTTTCTCTCACGAAAGAATTATATTCTCGCTGAAAATTTTAGTATTTTTCGAGTAGATGATCATAAAGTAGACTATCTATATTGCTAGACATAAAAAATAGTAGTAACACTTCAAACCAGTTATATTCGCTAAATAGAAAACACGAGGCGAATGAATTACGATGTGGTACTTGGTGTACCAATACTCATTGATTCGATAGTTTATTATATAAACATTTATTTATTTATATTGAGAATTATATTTAGTTACAGCCAAAGCCAATAAGAGAGATAGAAATACTGGATCATAAGGTAGCTGTTTCTAGTCTAATAAAAATCATATTATTATCTTGAACATTATTCTCTATTACACCGTGGTCGTTGCTCTATTCGACTTGATTTTCCAAAATAAAAGCTGTTTGAATATAATAAGGTTGATATTAGCTTCCAATAGCCTCCAGACGTCATAGAAAGCTTCAAGCTTGTGATCACAATAGAGTATTGTGTCATCACATCACAGCCATTCATTACACGCGAAACAATTATTGGCATATCTCCAACTTTACGTCTAAACGATGATTAACAACAAAACATAAATCATAGACGATTTCCTATGGGTTCCGTTTTTGAAACTAACAAAAGCAGCAATATGGAAAGAACGTGGGAAGATGTCTTTTAATAAACATTTTATATATGCGTAAACGTTTCGCAAGCTTGTTCTTGACCGCTTATTTTTGGTGATGTCAAAAGGTATCGCTAATAATAGTGACATGACTAATAAAATTGACTGTATCGTAACGTGATAGAGCTTATTTTAGAATATAAAATATTCGTTTCCCTTGAGATTAACCTCGTCTTTACTTAAAATATGAATCGAAATTCAAATATTTGGAACTATCTTTCTTCTTTATAGAGTTAATGGCCTCTATATCAGCATCATATATCATGAAAAATCCACAACGAAAAGTTAAAGGACTGTAAGCCCATACAGCCAAGAAAATTGAAAGATATATTTTAGTAAAAAAATAGAGCATCAATCAATAGACAGCACACATTAAATTTTAAATTCCTTGACCAAGACATTGTGCAGGTCTCATACAATAAATTGATTGAATGGAAACTATGTCAAGAACTGTTTTACGGGGTTAGCGACCACTTGAGATAATTATGTACCGTGTATTTATCTTGTTTGCATGTTTGTATGTCCGGTGTTTGTATAATGTTTTATTGTAAATAAAGGTTGAGTCGTAATTTATTTTAAATTAGGTTAGGGCCAGTATTTTCTTTATCGTTTATAATACCGTGGAATTGAACTTTTTAATTATAATAAATTTTCCAAATATCGTGTTAATGCTGTAATTTCCATTAAGGCGAGGTGTCAAGAACTCAAGAGTGTAAATATACAACGACTTTTAAAGTGCATTGGGAAACGCTAATGGCATGTATCGGAACTAATGCGGCTTTCTACCATTTCACCATTTTACTATCTAAATGGGTTATTGAACGGAATTTTGTTATATTTTACTGGAAGGAACGTTTATAGGGTCTTCGCCGTACTGGCCGTACACTTATAAACAAAATTCGAATGTTATTTGAAAATCGAACTCTTTCCAATATAGGTAAATTAGGTAAAGAAACAATATGGCGTCATAAACGCAAAGGATATTAAAATTACAAAATACTTAGTAACCATCTCGAAAAAGTAAATAAAGCGAGGTATTTACTGCGATATTTTACTATGTACTTATGTAGTTTAACCTCCCCATTCAGAGAGGAAGCTGGCATAGGTATTGTCAAAATCCATGGTTTATTGTTAATTACAATTAGCGCGTTGGCTAATTTTAACGTCTATGCCGATGATATGTTCAAAGTTCTTAAGTAAAAAGAAAGACATAAATATTTCAGCATTATTCGACCTATCTCAATTATTATGTGAATAATAAATATAATGTTTTATTTCGGTAACATAGGTACTATTACACAAAACAGAGGTTTTCGAATCTTCTTCTTAGCAAACATTTGTGTTTGTGGCGAAACACCGTTCTTTCTTAACTACATATTACAAAACAGTAATAAGTTAAAGCTATTGAAAAGGAATAGACCGATGGACACTATATGCTAAGCCACGTTTGGACTAATGCAACAGGATTACCGAGTACCACAGAGCATTGTCATGAAAGGGCATAGACACGTGATTTATGTTTCTATAGCTTCACAAATAGACATGTGATGTGACGACGGCGGGAAACAAAACGTCCCACCAAATTAGTGATACATCGTTATTTATTTATAAGTCTGTTCAAATCGAGCAGATAAAGAAATGAGATCGATTGAACCAAGAAAATTATAGATTAAGTACTTTCTTAAATGAACGCTTTCTGTAGTGTGAGAAAGACAACTATAGTTTCGTCGTTATACGGTGAAAAAAAGCCCCTTCGTGTCGTAGTCAAAATGTCGGCAAATAGAACACACTCTGTTTTTAAGCAAAAGTGACTGGGCCACAATATCAGCAAACCCTGAAGTTCAGTCCCATTGCTATCGCATACAACGCAATTATGTAGATACAATAATGTTCTAAAACATTTTGTTCCGTGACTTTTTTATTATATTCTAACCTGTTGTGTCCTACTTTTGAGAAAAGGTATCTTCTAAACTCTTCTACAGCTCTCTGTGTCAGTGACAATGTTTATTTCTTTTCCTCGGGTTCACTAACACATTCTTTGTCTTTGTGTGAAATATTGCCTATCTGAAGAAATATACCGAGGAATTCGTTGCAGTTTTTATTATCCGATACCGAGATTCCAGACGAAAGATTAATGTTGATAATACGCGAAACTGGCGGCAAGGAGGTGAAATCAGTTACTTATTAGTTTTCACTTTCGTTTTTTACGGTTTTGTAGAAATCGGCAAAAAGTGGAATCCTCACAAATTCATTTCTGATTGTCTGTATGCCACATTAATTTCTCGAACTTCCAACTTTATTGACCTAAAGACTGTAAGTTCTGTCAAGCTAATTAATTTCCTTAAGCTTTTTGTTCAAATTGGTTTAAGAATAAAGATTTTTAGATTTGCACTCAGGTGTTTTTTTTCGTTATAAAGTTCTTTTCGTTTTAAGGTTTTTTCGTTTTACGCTTTTCGGTTAAAACAAACATGGAACCCTTTGTGCGTGTCCTACGCAGACTCTTGGCCAGTTATACAATAAAAGTTTGCTAAAATCGTGACTTAAATGCCTCTTTAATACACTTTGAATTTAGTAGCCAGCTTAAGCTATAAATAATCTACGAGATCCGGTAGCTCGTTTGGCAGTTTGACAAATGACAGATTATACCGACATAATTGCTTTCTTTGACATTACCGATCAACCATACACTCCAATATGAGCTATAGGTTTATAAGTTTGAGTTTAATTTCGATTGCAAAAACATTGATAGTAAACATTACTGTACGAAGCAACAATCGAATTCAACTTTCCAAAACATTCCTTGTTTTTAAATTTGAAATAACGAAAGCACTTGATGGATGACAGTTGATCTTTGAATGGCTGTCATGTTTGACAAACGAGCCATACACAAATTTCTAAACATTCTAAAATTTGGGACTACGTCTCGTTCTAACTGGTTAACCTTTAAATGCACAAGAAGAGGACGTTGTTTTTCTGACTGGGTCCATAGAACAAATTCCATAAATTCTTGATTAAAAATCTACCCAAATTATTTGTCAATTCACTACACATCAGCACCAAAAATTAATGTTCTGTAAGATGAATAATAAGACGAAAAACACTTGGATTACGTCAATTTACATGACCTTTTCTGACATTCGCAATATAATATAGTAAATCATGATCGTCTCGCAAAAACGTAGCAACTTAGGATTATACAAATATTACTTTATACATTATTCGTCCATTAAGGACTTACGTTTCGACTTTACGACTTTAATTTGATTTATCTTTTAGGTCTACTGTTAGGTACTTTAAAATGAAAAAAAAATCCGACAAGGACTTTTTAGCGGCAACTCAATCTGATTTCCGGCTAAAAAGACCCGGACCACAGACAAGAAATAAAAAGTTTACGTTTTTTTGAAATTGGAACGTTTCTAGATGCAACCTCACGTTATGGCAGTGAAACTATCACGCCTGAGAGTTCAATCACCGTACGATTTACATTTATAATTCCACTGACATTTTGATCTTTTGAACCTACAAAATAATGTATTAATTTATAGTTAATTAGAATTTTAGATTCCTACCTATAGTACTTTATCTTTGTCTTCCGATGGAAGTTTACTTTTTACTCAAATATTTCTCTATTTACCTTTTGAATTTCGAACGTGTTTAAAAAAGAAACCAAGAATAAGTTGCCAGATCGAAGACAAAAATGCTATAAAAGAGCAAATTTCGAATGTAAATTTACAATGCAGACAGAATCAAATTTAACGAACCATGAACAATTCACAAGGTTATTGATTGTTTAACAACTTGCCGATTGTAACGGACAATACCGCAAAATGGACACGGCATACTTTAGCCGGCTTTCGAGAGAGATAGAGATACAGTAAGCACATGGGTTAGAACGAGGCAGAAAATCCAGAGGAAATAACTTAGCGAATCAACAGGTATTTTCATACAGGATGCTTTGAATTGCAATTTGGCAGGATGTGAGTTAGACGCTTGGATTAAAATAGTGTTAGATCTTAGAATGTTTTTAATGCAAAGCTTGATAATTTAAACTCTTGGATCGTAGACTAGTGTTCTGCTCCTGCTTTGGAGAGTTCTAGGTGTTATTGTCTATTTATTGGAAGTGAACAGTTTATCCATTGGCAACACCAGAGATTGGCAGTGTCAGTCAGATGATGATGATGAGACTTACCATAGACAAAAAAAATTATTTTTACCTTTGTGACAGGTTCTTTTTTCGAATTTTATATTTGTCATCTATCGATTTTTCAATTTACTAATCATGGAAAATGTCAACAACAAGTAACATCTTGGTTATGTCAAAATTATTCGCCGAATTATGAATCCGAGTTTACTTAGATGACGTGATTAGTCAAATGCAGATGTCAATAACATTTTTTTAAGAAAATAGCTCGTTATATGACTTGTTTATAGTTCTGTTTATTCCTCTGGAAAAAAACAAGCTCATTTCAGGTCCTTAACTCTTTCGCAAGTGTTATTTTGTCTTGGAAAACATTCAAACGATTTATCAGCTTCATGAAATGATTCCAAGATTTTTTCATTCTTAATTAATTCGATTCTTAATGTCTCGAACTTAATACGGAAAGGTGAAGGATGTTTGAAAGGTCATAAAAATTTAATAAAAACGATCTATAGATTTCATTATTGATACTTAGATTTTTCGCGCGTTTGTACCTATTGTACCATAGCCATAATAATTCCCATGATGTCACAATTTCGCAAACCTATGAAAGATGAAAAAAACGCTGTTTATAATGTAGTCTTACCTAAAATAAAACGTGAACCTTATTTCAATGTAAATAGAACGGACATTAGAACAAAAACGTTGTTGTCAAGCTATATTTCTAAAGTGTGGGCAACAAAATTGGATCGACGCGCAAGAGCAGATACCAAAACTGTTTTTTTTTTATTATTCTGAGTCTGACTCATATATCGACTTAATTGAAAACCAGTTTTTTTATAGTTTTATAAACGTCTTGATAAGAACAAATCCGGCAACTTAAATTAGAGCAAGTCAATTATGGATCGACAGGTTTTAACGAATGTATTATCTATTTCCTATACAGCAGGATTTATTTTCTCTAATCAAGTTTTCTGGTATTAGCATGATGAAGTAGGTAGGGGAAGCAAAGGTAAGTTCACTAATTGACATTATAATCAAATGCGGCAATTTTTGTATGACTGCTTAATGGACTGCTGTGTTACTTTTCCCTTCAGATTAATTTCTTTTTGAAGTTAGTAAGCGTGTCATTTTACATAATTATTTTATGCTAGATGACCGCGGCGAACTACGTACCGCCTTAGCATCTTCCCGACACACACTTGGCCGTTTTTTATAGCCTATGTTCATCACGGATAATGTAGCTTTCTAATGGTGAAAGAATTATTCAGATCGGTCCAGTAGTTTCTGAGTCTATTCAATACAAACAAAAAAACAAAAAATCAAATCTTTATAATATTAGTATACAGGGTGAAATGGATATCATTGGCATCCTTTTAAACTAAGAGTCTACCCATCAAACTGAACAACTTTTACTATGGGAGCAAACCGATCGGAGCAACTAAAAAATCTGCTGTCCCATACTAAAATGCAATGCCTACTCGACTCAAAGGTATGTAACAGCTGTTTTTTTTTTTTGCTTCGATTGGTTTGCTCCCATAGTAAAAGTTGTTCAGTTTGATGGGTAGACTCTTAGTTTAAAAGGATGCCAATGATATCAATTTCACCCTGTAGATAATAGATAAATCTTGATAAAACTCGTTGAATAATCCATCCTATTGTTTAAAGATCATTTAAACATGAAGATTGTTGACGATCTCTGGCTGGTGGTAGCTAGGTGGTGGCTAGGCTAACATAGCCAATCTTATTAAAGTACCTATATCCTCGCACATAGCGGGCACGTATAATCGTATTGTCGTTCTCATAGTGATATAGTATAGCCGCCGGTGGCTGGGCTTTTAATTTATCACGTTTGGCATCTAATTATAATCGCCTACTCGCTTCGAAATCATAGATTTACACATTAACTTAACTTTACACATTTACAATTTGGTATAGCAGTCAATTTGCAACGGCTTTTTTTATCAGTACTTACCTAACAATTCTCATACACACAGTCAGCTGCTTTGACGCATTATACTTAATACTTAGGCAAACAATCAAACATCCACTGTTTGTCTCTAAATGAATCACATTTTTTGGCACCGCAGTGAATGTACTGTCTGCAGATATATTTATCTTTTGCAATCTGAACCCTAATCTATCTCGACATATAGATAAAATTGCTTCATATTTACAAGGTTACGTTCCACATGAGAGATGGTTACCATGGTTGCCGTTAACAATAGTCTAAGAGCCTATTAATCATACTTGGTCGTCAAATTACAACAAAAGGAACATTCGACTTCCCATTCATTCTTCTGTGGCTGTAATAGGCATATTAATTATGTTTGGCGATAGTTTTCTGTTAATCATGAGACGTTTTCATGGTCAAGGCTTGGCTTTATAGTAGTCTATGTTACAGATACAGGATGGTTTTGGAATGTTGAATTTTATTAGGTTGGAATTAAGTTTGAATTTTAGTAACGTCTACGTTGGGTCTGGTGTAGGTTTTGGGCCAGTTTTGTAGGTTAGTTTTAGATGTTCTGCGTATGCCTGATTTTCAATGTTCTTGAGTTTGCACTGTAGTAAACTAGAGTTATTTTACTCCCATTTACGTATTGAATTTCGTACAGCGCTCCTAGTGATTACTTTGAGAACTGACTTTGTCATACAAAATTTGCACCTAACTAACAGTAATAGGTACAACAGTGCAAACTCATGGTACCGCACCACTGGAATCTAAAAAAATACAGATTTCCCTGTTGCTAGATGTATAATAAAACAGTACATTTTGTTTCTAAACCATATATACTGATAGAGTTATAATAAGCTTTTAGTGACGATTTTTTCTCTCTCGTTATAAAGACATACGAATAAAGTATATTTGTTTGATTGATTTGTTGATTGAATTGATAAATCAGTTTTCACACGATAGAGCACCCTCTTTTTTTAAATAAAAGTAAGTATTTTACCATTGTTCGAAATTCCGACTTTAGTAAATATTCCCATCGAACAGTTCGATGTTTTGAAATTGACATCGCTCAGTCTAAATATTATTATTAAACACCCTGTGTAGTAACGAATAGCATGCGGTCACGCCTAACAAAAATTAAGATACTTTTGCATGCGATTGTACATTTCTGACCATAATCTCTTTTGGAGTGGTCAGAAAAACTATCAACTATATTTTTATGCTTGCAGTTGTGGCAACGTTTAGTTTTAGCATATTGAAGGTGTCGCGTGGCTAGAGGGTTCATGGGCGGATGAGTTTCGTTCAGTGCGCGGGTTAGGTGGCCACGTGGCACCGCCATTTTGTGGTATTTTGATGTCACTGTTATTGGGACCTGAAGTTTCACCTCCTCTTCGGGTTCCTCTCCATTACGCTGAAGCTCTGTTTATCTCTGGCTATCTCTCGCCGAACGAAATAACCTCAAGATTTCTTTTGATCTCAAGAAAGCCACACTTTTCATAAAAAAATTACTTACTTCAATTTATTACTATACAGGGTATAACAAAACACCTTAGTAATACTTAAGGGGGTACTTCAGACCATCAATCTGAACAACTTTCACTATGGAGACAACGTTGAGAAAAAATAAAAAATATCTGCTGTCTCATACATTTGAGTCGAGCGAGACGGTACTGCAGTTTTATATGAAAGAGCGGTTTTTTTTTCGCGATTTTGATGTTGGCTCCATAGTGAAAGTTGTTCAGTTTGGTGGTCTGAAGCATCCCCTTAAGTATTACTAGGGTGTTTTGTTACACCCTGTATAGGTACCTAAAGTAGGTAATAAAAAAAATCGCTTCGAAATCGATTTTTTCCCATTGAACGCTTATCGTTGCATGTTTCAAATTATTACGGCCTTTAAAACGGTTATTATTGCACATAACCTCTTTGGTCAGCGGCCTTTTGATTATTAATTTCATTGTGTAGCACTAATGTAGAAAAATAATACAAACTACATGTTATAATTAGTTTTGAAAGACCCTGAAGGACCATTATAATGTCTTTAGGAAGTCTTATTATATTTTCTTTGTACACAATTACAATCATGTCGATTATAATTGACCTTAGTTCATTCTGTTGTAATTTCAATGTTAATGTATTAAGGTTTACATTTGCAGTGTAATATACCGTCCAGAAACCCTTATAGTATACGAAATTGAATCATGCTTCAATAAAATTACTAGGGATGCAACGATTCGGCCATTACGATTACGATTACGATATTAATCGTTATTTATTACGATAACCGATGCATTACGATTATTTAAACAAATTTAGTTGAGATTTTACTCAGAATGAGTTCTCATTGTGTTTCTTTGCATTCCAATGAAAGTTAAATGATAAAAAAAAAATCTACTAATTTGAGATGGAAGTCAAAGTTTCACTAAGTCAGGATGCTGATTTTTGGATGCGTAGAGGCCAATTTGCTTTGAAAAACACAATATGGAACATGATTCTGTATAATCTCGTTAAACAAGCGATATCTCGTCTGATTTACATGGGAGATTAATCTTTTAAAATGTTGATGAGATATCTCGAGAATGAGAATGTATGTGACACTTCAAACCCAAAATCAAATCATAGATCTCAGTAGAATTTAAAAGAAAAATTATTTGAGACTCAAATCTGACCAAAAAAAGTCAGATTTAGCTCAAAATGAGCTAAAATGGCAGCAAGAGATTCAATTTTTTTAAAGTTGTTTTTCTGCTCTGGAATCTACTATTTAGGTTTGGTATTTGTTGACAAGTGCAATTCGATTGACGTTTTCAATTCGATTTAATAATCGTACGATTCTTACAACGGTGCATTGCATCGTTATTAATCGTGATTATTACGATTACAGATGCAAAACGATGCACCGCTTCGTAATCGTTGCATCCCTAAAAATTACTACTACAAAAATACAAATAAACATTTAAGGGGGTGGTTAAGATCGAATCGAACTGAACAACTTTCACTATGAGACCAATATATAGAAACCACGAAAAAAATAAACGGTTGTCCATACTAAACTACAAATCTACTCGAACTAAATGTATGCTGAGTTTTTTTCGCGATTTTGATGTTGGTCCCATAGTGAAAGTTGTTCAGTTTGATAGTCGAAACAACCCACTTAAAAGTTTAAAATTTTTATTGTTACTTTTGTAACACCCTGTATAACTTAGTTATGTTCTTCTGTAACCGGAATACAGGGTGGTTATACCTACTATCAAATTATCTAATAGGATGTCGTTTGACACGCCATCTCTCATCTAATCACAATTTGAATACTTAATCGATCCTTTTTTGCAATTACATCGTGAGAATCGAATACAAAGCCTATTGGATATTCGATTTAAACGATTACTATTGTCATTAATACATTAATGATACTTCGAGTGTCATCAACTCATCAAGTAGGTATGTTTTCTTGACTATTAAGTTGATGTATGGGAAAAGTACTGATAGCGATAATAGGTATGATCTCATTGATAATTGTCATGTCACTATAATAGGTAATTGTTAGCTAAAAATACAATACGTGTTACTTATTTATTATTGTACATTTTGATGATTTTATGTTCTGAGATAATTCTGGTATAAATCGTCACGTGTCGTCTAGGATTCTGTATTGCTTGTACACTGAAAAAAATGCTTTGTTAAATATAATCAAACTTTAGTGACTTCCAAACAGGTTTTGTAGCATATAAACAAACATTCGGCTATAAATAACAACACGTTTTGCTATTTATAACCAAATGTTTGATTACAAAACAGTTTTGGAAGTCACTAAAGTTTGGTTATATTTAACAAAACATTTTTTCAGTGTATCTCAGAGTATATCTACGTACAATAAATCACCATTAGAGATGCCATTTAAACAGGACCTAACTAAAACTGCATGGTTACTATATTTGGTTCTTGTAGTATAGTTTCTGAGAATGTAGAAAAGGAATTCGGTCATTACGTTTGTATATAGGTACTATAAATCGTAACCTCTATCCTAGCCTCCTTATAAATCTTTAAGTATTTAAATAATCGATCATGGATCACTGCTTAAATCATCTGTAACAAATTTTAAGGCCTTTGATGATGATGATGATCATAAAGAAAAAGACTATAACATAAAATAACTACATGCACAGTCTCATGTCAAATCTTGGAAACAGATATACAGGGTGAAATTGATATCATTAGCATCCTTTTAACTAAGAGTCTACCCATCAAACTGAACAACTTTTACTATGGGAGCAAACCGATTGGAGCAAAAAAGAAATCAGATGTTCCATACTAAACTAGAGTAGGTACCGACTTGACTCAAATGTATGCAACAGCAAATTTTTTTCGTGCTCGGATCTGTTTGCTCCCGTAGTAAAAGTTGTTCAGTTTGATGGGTAGACTCTTAGTTTTAAAGGATGCTAATGATATCAATTTCACCCTGTATATGTATATGGAGCAGAACAATGACCAAAGTGCTCTCTGATATTTTAAATAATAAGCATTTTTGACGCGTTGATTGTATGTATAGGTTCTATTTTTTTCATTAGTAGGCGTTTAGTAAATGACACACACCAGTCCAATGTTAATATTAATCCTGAAGATAATCCTACTAATATTATTAACGCGAAAGTTTGTAAGTATGAAAGTTTGTTCCGCTTTCACGCAAAAACTGCTGAACGGATTTTGATGAAATTTGGCATACAGATAGACCATGGCCTGGATTAACACATAGGGTACTTTTTATCCGGGTAACGCAGACGAAGTCGCGGGCAACAGCTAGTAAAAAAATATTACCGATTTGTTCTATAGCTGTTTAGCTTTTAAATACAAATCTTAGTTCTCACTGCAGGTGAATCTAGGTTTTGCCTTGATGCAAGCAAGAACATTTAGTGGTTCCATTGACCTATTTTAAACTAATGCTTCTCTAGACTGCAGTCAGAGAAAATGGAAAAACGTAATTAGCACGTGTCCTCGCGTTCGGAAATTGTGAACATAAAATAGCTACACGTGAAGCGGCAACACCCTTGACTTTTTGTAGATATTCTGATTAGGATTTTAACGAAATTTTGTCCCGGGATAGAATCAAATTATGGCCATCGATTTTTGGTTATCCATATTGGTTAACATTTTTGAGGTTTGACTTTTATCGTGGGTAGCAATTTCGAGGTCGAATCTTGTTTCAGATTATGTATGAATAGTTACTTATAAGAAGGATAGTCGATAATTATTACAAATACAAAGTTACACAATATTTGCAACATCTGTATCACAAGATAAGATCGTGTAAAGATTGAAGAATGAATGTTACGTTACATTCATAATTATGTAGGTAAATAATGAAATGACAATCTGGAGTCGCGTGGCTAGAGGGCTCTCGAGTGGACGTCTGTCGTTGGCTCGCGATTTAGGTAGCCACGCGGCTCCGCCATTTTATGGCGGTTTCGAGTGTGTGTTTTTGTATAAAAACAGGGCTTTGAGATCGCCATATCCAATTACCGTACAACGTCAAGCACTAATTGCTCTTTTTAAACTAGATATTGGCAAAATCCACCAAGGAAACGCCATTAAACAAAAATAGAATAGAATAGAATGACAATCTGAAAATGATGTGAAGTAAAATATTTGACTTTTGTCTTTATCTATGTTTAAAATTAATCAAATTGACAATAAAACGAATGCCTCAACCAATGTTAATTTGAAACTGTCGGACATGGAAACGTGTTTGGACAATTATTATTAGCTTCGACGTATCGTAGACAGAGATAAAAGACATTCCGATTTCTGAGGCTTTATCCTTATACTGTGCTTTATCTTTGTAGCTATTAAACTTTCCTAAGAGATAGGAGGCATAATATGAAGGCCAGAAATATAATAAAATGAAGAAAATATTATTATGTTAAGTACCTAGGTTACTACTATATAAATCAATCGAAAATCACAATTCACAAGAGATACTTATATAGTATTTAACGAGTACCCTGTATAAAAAGAGATTTATTTAAAACGAAAAGTACAAAGTGCGTATCCACGACAGGCTTCGTCAAAGGCAATAGGTACAACAGTCACATCCACAACAGGCTTCGTCAAAGGTAATAGGTACACCACTCACATCCACAACAGGCTTCGTCAATAAATACATCCCATATATCTGCAACAAACTTCGTCAATTTCTATACCTACAATCTATTAATTATTAATATTTATTCTTATATAGTTATTAATATCTATTCTCTATTTATAGACAAGATGTATGTAAGTACGTGGTAAGTACTTATTGTTTTTTTACTAACGATGATTTGGCGTCGACATTACATAACTAGATGATTTATTTTCGAAATAAATTATTGAAAAATATCTGACATTAATACAGAGCATAAGAACCTTGATGTTTTGTTTGAATTTGTAATTTTTGGAGCGATGATTATGTACGTAATATTATCTCGTATTTTTGTTTTTGATCGAAGCATTCATTATTACTGTTTATTTGCACACAAAAACCTAAAAAGATGAACAAAAACCAAATATTACCTTATCACTAAAAGCAAAAAGTGTTTTATGAGCTTTTAATAAATTTAAATAATATTTTTGATTAGAACATGTTTTGCTCTCTAGCCAAATTATACCTACCCGCTAAATTTATAAGCAAAATAAGTCGAAATATTGTGTCATTTACTTATACGAAGACTTATACAAACACAGCGAAATGATTTATTTACATTTTGTATGAATGACGATACTAGAAATTCGCACATAAGCGGCTAAAAGGATTATGGGCCGGCCTAAAAAGTGACGTTTTCTTAGTAAAGGATTACAGCTATATGAGATCACCACTAGTCATTTTTTAGGCTGAGATTTTCCATCACCCAGACACGTCCCAGCTGCGTGATATACAACGTCCATATTTTTAATTTGAAGACTTGGACTCGGAGATTATTTATGTCTCTGACCAAATTCGATACTCAAATTATTAGCTTTGCCTTGCGTAGGTATTCCTTTGTATAGTTATCTACACTAATATTATAAAGAGGAAAGATTTGTACCTATTTTTGTATGTTTGTATGTTTGTAATGAATAGGCTCAAAAAGTACTGGGCCGATTTAAAAAATTCTTTCACCATTAGAAAGCTGCATTCACCCTGAGTAACATAGGCTATATTTATTGCTAGAAAAGATTAGACGTCCACCCGTGCGAAGCCGGGACGGGCCGCTAGTTAATTATAAAGTAAAATAATGTAACTATTATTAAACACCAGGTAGACTATACGAATAAAAAAAAAAGACTGTACCGGGTGTAAGGAAAAGTATTATTAACCTTTAAACCACATACTCTACCCATCAAACTGAACAACTTTGACTATGGGAACAACCCTGTCAGAACAAAAAAAAACAGCTGTTCTGTTTTATGATATAGATACCTACATCTCTCTAAAAATAACTCTGTTATAAGTATAATGGTGATCATTCAATCAGTAATTTTTTTCCAGTCTTTATTAAAAAAAGAGTCTGTGGTGTTTTTCTGGCGTCATCATTTCTAGGTTCTATAATAAATAATAATTGACTATTGTCTAAACTATTTTTAGATTTTTGATGTTGAACTCTGCCGCCGAAGATTAACGATGTTTTTTCCCAAATGACGTAAATGTTAAGATGACTTATTTCAATATTTTTGGTTGAAAATTACTTCTTAATTTTTATGACGTTGTCAGATTTGTTATTAAATTAATCTTGTTGTTATTTTGACGTAAGCCGGACAGGATGTTTGTGCCATTTGGTTCTACGTCCATTGTTCTTTGGATGAGGAATTTTTTTTTTTATTGGCCACCTCTATTTAAAAAAAAACGTATTTTCTACATTACCTTGATTGTTGAGGAAGCATGAATTTATAGGTATAATTGTATCGATATCGATTGAAAAAAATTGTCCTTATGTAGGTAGTTCTTGAATGTGTGAAATTAAATGGTTCTATTTATTCTTTTTTATGCATTCTCTTCATATACTTACTTAAATAGTACCTAAGTGGATGTAGTTATGGTAGAAAATTCGCAATGACAACAAAAAAAATTTCACAAAAAGATGTATTTAAAAAAAAAACTTGTAAAATTCTTGTAGCCCTTTTGAGTTTTGACGTGAAGGTAGCAATTTATTTTTTAAATCACCTGTCAATAATTAGGCCGTTCCAACGAAAACCAAAGAAAAGTTTGTTTAAAAATTAGGTCAGCCACCATCTTGGAAACAAATTAAGATTATTTTCGTACTAACCTTATGATGGATTCTTTAATATAGCGTGGTTGGACGATATTGTGAATTATTAGAGCAAAAACGTTATTATTTCGGGGTCAAGTAATAACGAAATAATGACACAAATACTTTCCCTGAACTATATTTGCTCAAGATGTCGCAGCAAGCTGTCATATTTATTTGTGTTTGTTATAAGAAAACAGTTTGTTGTCTAATTGAGGCATAGGTACCAATAATTCTTGCCGTTTTTGAATATTATAGTTAACCATTTTTACCAAAACTCAATTAGCTACCATATGGATTGAACATTTTTTTTTTTAATAATTTATTTCACTCAATACCTTGTTACATTATTTTATTTTGAGAACTTCCCTTAGAGCGAGAGATTTTACAAATGAATTTATTCTTTTATTTTTAGAACCGTGTTTTAACTACGGTTTATCGATTTTTAACCGACTTCAAAAAAAGGAGTAGGTTCTCAGTTCGACCGTATATATATATTTTTTTTTAATGTGTGTTCGCGGATAACTTCGTCGTTTATGAACCGATTTTGATGATTATTTTTTTGTTGGAAAGGAGATATCCCAAGGGTGGTCCCATGATAAGGAAACCAGGATCTGATGATGGATCCCAGAGAAATCGAGGGGAACCTTCAAAAATCGTAGTGCCGACTAGTGCATTTGTTAATTAGAAGCACTACTGTTAAATCGAACTAATGAATTCACCACTGAAAATAGTGAAATAAACAAAATTTTAACAAAAAATTAAAACCGCCTTCAAAAAAACTAAAAAGTTAAAAAATAATATTGCAGCCGATGACTTTTTCGTTCGCATCATAAGAACATTAATTTGTTTTATAGAAGTCGGTGTCAAGCCAAGCCAAAAAACTAATGCAAGCCCTGTCGCGAATCGGCTTGACAGCGACTTCGATAAAACAAATTAATGTTCTTATGATGCGAACGAAAAAGTCATCGGCTGCAATATTATTTTTTAACTTTTTAGTTTTTTTGAAGGCGGTTTTAATTTTTTGTTATATAGTCAACAGATCAACAAATCAATGGGGTTTTGTAAAAATAAAAAAAATTTGTCACCGCTACGCAGGCAGGCGTTAGATTGGTTAGGTAGAGATAGAAGTTTTGCTTCCAATAATTTCTCAAGTATCCGAGTTTTTTTTCTATTTTTGGATTACATAAGGTACCTAATTGGATCAAATTGCTTTGGAACATTACAACACAATCATTCTTTTTTATTTATAATTCATGCCGAGATAAATAATATTAATTTGTCTGCATGAAACCCTGTAGCACTATAAAAATTTTAATTGTTCAATATTTTTCTTTAATTAATAGATCTTATAATTTCCACGAAGATCTCATAAACTATTAGAGGTAAGTTCAATGCATAGATCATAGTAGAATTAGGTCACCGGTGTCTGCAATGATATAGCGGTGGTATTCATGTTTTGAGGTTAAGGTTGATGCTACTTCTATTGCACGGAGGCATTTTTTTATTTATTTTCATAAATACACATTTTAGGTAAATTATAATCAGATATGAAAACTGAGAAAAATTTTTAACTTTAAAAGATTTCCGGTTTTGCAAAAATAAATTTTGTAAGACCGTGCCGTAATTAGGAGGGAGAGAATTAAGACCGAAGGTGCTCTGTAAAGAACAAATTTTTTTAGTCGAAGGAACCTTCAGACTTACCTGTCTAAATGTCTCTGCCTTTAAGACTACAAAAATTTGGTCCTTTTAAAGGGACTAGCGGCCTTACACCCCCGTAAGGCTAGTTAAATATAGGCTAGTATAGGCTATATTTAAACAGTAGTTAATTATTTTTCTACGGTTATCTGCAGTTTGTTATGTAAGAAGGTATTCGAATACCATGTGGCTTATATTTTATGTATGTAAAAACTATATTTTATAAGATTATTATTATCGTTTTTCAAATTAAAAAAAAACATTCAGACGCATATAGATAACTTTTTTTTTAAGTCGCGTTGTAGCTCTTCTATTGAGTACTTCTTAAAATAAGTAACTTTGATATAAGATATTCAAATATTTCTTTATCCTAGAATAGGATATATCCATTCATGACATAATGCTACATAACAATAGGTAACCAAATTATTTGGCAAGTCAATGTACGCCGAAACTCAAGGATGCCTCTTTAACAAATATATTAACCTCACATACCAATTTCACATGACATTCAAAAACATTTTTCAAATTTTTTCCTCGTTCTTGTTTAAGTAACAAACGTCTGCGCGAGCGCAGAACAATAGCGCTTCCGTCGCACAATACCTGTCGATTCTATTGTAATTCAGAAGACCTGAAAATCAAGCGATTATAGTCTTTATCTATTAGGCATATATGAGATATAACAGGGGATTTCTAACATTAAGCATATTATCATGAGAACAATCTGTGAAGTGCTCGAACTTTGATTTGAACGTTTTTGGTGTTTCAAAAGAAACGATTTTATCACAGGATGTTATGGAAAACCAATTTGGAAATAAGTTATTGTAATTGTAGTAGGAGGAAGCTATAGGAAAAAAAACGTTCCGGGACATGGCTGTTTACATGTCTGAACTTACAAAGTCAAAAAGAAAAAAAAAACTTTTTGATTTTCTCATTTTCCATTCTATGCTTACTGCTTAGAAAATATTAACTATTTTATAACTAACTATTTTATCTTTAGAAACTAAATACGATTTCTTCCTCTCCTATAAAAAAAAAATCTGTTGATAACTGTATTAAACAGTTTCTGAAACCTTGAATTCATAAAGTAGAAATGTAGTAAATTTAAAGTTTCCTGGTTCATACCAGTTAGACTAGTAAACAAGCCTGAGTTTTGTTATTTAAAAAAAAAACCTTAAAAGGTAAAGTCCCAGCGCCTGGCCACAAAAAAAACTTCAACCGTCAGCGTTTTTTTTTTATACAAGGGATAAATCAAAGAGGATTTGTGTAGGGAATGTTTTCAAGCACTACTAAAATATAAATTAAAAACTGTGCGACTATTTGAAGCACAATAGTTTAGCGATATAAAAAAATCTTTAAGAATTGAAATGCGCGAATAGCGTTAATAAAAAATTTCGCAGATCGATTTTTTCGGTACCAAAATCGCAAAAAAAATCTACTCGAATTAAATGGGACAGTTGAATTTCTTTTCGCGATTTCTTTGTTGGTCCCATATCAAAGGCCTCGCCAGCCGGTGGTGATAGGTCTACTATTATATATGCAACATGAATTGCTGCTCCGCCTTGGCGAAGCCCTTGTCCTATAGTAAAAGTTGGTCAGTTTGATGGTCTAATCCACCCTCTGAAAGACCACACTTCAAATTAACTGCCTTGCAAAGTAAAAACCTTGTAAAGTGGTTTATTCCTTTCAATCCTTTCACTGTAAACATTCGTTTGTAATAAATTCGTTCCGTAAGCTCCGTCTTATGTTATTTAACTTCCTTGATAAGAATTATATTTATTCTCTCATTATCAATTGGGGCACTTATTATACTTTACTAAAGTAATATGTACTAATAAATAAATATATTATTACCTAACAGCAGGCTTTTAATAAGCTTTAAGTGACTTTGCTCCAATCTGCACATTTAAGTAAACAGGCTGTATCTGTATCAGAACATCCTTGTAATATTGTTTTTTTCATAGAATTAATTAAAAAATATTGTAATATTGAAAGGGATGGTTTAGACTTTAGACCATCAAACTGAACAACTTTTACTATTGAGCCAAAATTAAAAAAAAACGTAACGTTTTCGGCAAAATTATGAATATTATGAAAATTATGATTATGTTGATTACCTATAGATTAAATTAATTTAAACACACCAACTGGTCTTAAAGTGGTTTTGGCTGTTAATAAAATAAAATAAATGTAGGTAATATAGCATTTAAAAGTGTAGTATCTTATGTTAGTCATAGCGAATAATTTATTAATTTTATTACCATCTTCTACTTAGTCTTATTATCTTATTATACCGATCAAACGTAAAATCATTTCTGTAAACAGGAAAATGTTTATTTAATAGGATTTCCCCTGAAGTCAAAACGTGCGGCAAATACCAAAAACAAAACTATCAGTTCCCATCATAATTAGATCAAAATATTTATAACACGTATAAATTCAAAATGACGTGTCTAACAATGAGAAACACGAAACCTTTGTCTTTTTTGAAACGGTTGGGTAACAATTTTAAAATTCATCACGGGACGCAGCCAAGGTCCTGGTATGAAGATGATTTGTATACTGAACAGTGTTCTAATGTTATTTAACAAAAGAACAACGATGCCTTATTTTATTTACATCAACGATGTCACTAGTTGTAAAAAAACCGGTTGGATATAATATAATACTTAAAAGTAAGTATACTAGGTAATACTTACCTATATTGTATCTACGCTATTATAAAATTGTAACCAAAAGAGTGCTCTGTAAATTCAAGATGCAACAAAAAGTTTACGATGTGGTGTTTAGGTGTATCTGACTCCAAATCACTGATATTTAGATTTTTTGTCTGACTGTTTTTTTGGTTGTTTGTTGGAGCATCCACGCAAAATCTTATTTACCGATTTCGATTAAACTTTTAGTATTTAAAAGCTCATAATTAGACCGGAGCGAACTGAGTCGCGAGCAAAATCTAGTGTCTTGTTAAATTCCCTTTAAATACTTCAACAACTTTAACCTGTCTACGAAGCCTTTTATCATGTTACAACTTTGTCCCTATTAAATAATTCAGGACAAAGCTTTAATAACCTTAATTATTTATCAAACGAAGATACTTTAACATGAAACGATTCTTCAAGCGATAAAAACTTTTGTTCCATCTTGTTAAAGTCAAAATTCTCATAACGTAACATTTCATACCTTCCTTTGAAGTATTTCTTTACCCATAAGTCTCTAAATCTTATTGTTTGTGAGAAATTAATACTAATTTAAACAAAGGTCATCGACTTGGTGAAGTGGGAGAGACTTCAGAACTGCGATATGAACGTAAGAAGCAAAGTCCCTTGAATTAAGGCAACTTCGACTTTAAGACTTAAGCACAAGGATAATGTCAGGTAACACCGTAATTTGAACATCTATAAAGTGCCCATAATTCCATCGTCCCGCGAATCAAGCAAATACTAATCTTAAAACATCTGGAAAATAATTTGATCAGGTGACTTCTTAAGTTGGCCAAACTTGAACAACAATAATTCAATTAAGGCCCAGAACATTAGCAAAGTTCTGATAGAGAAAGTACCTGTGTAACGGTAAAAGTTACAGAAATGTTGCAGGTGAAGTGGGAATAATGCGTTTATTGAACTGCCTAGCTTTTAAGGAAAGTCTCTCGAAAAAGTTACAAAGTTTTTTATTATGTCACTAAAAAATAATGATATCAAAAGAGAAATAATAAAGTGGAACAGAAAAAACTGAAATTCCCATTAGAAGAATAAAAGTAGGTACCTACTCGTCAAGTGCTAGGTACTACAATAAAATATAATCTTCATATTTTTATCAGACTTTAAACATTGAATATTGAGTTTTTGTGAAACCCAAACGTCACTGATAAAACCATTAAAAGAATATCTCAATCTAAACCAGTTCACTCTAGTTTACTACAAATTGATAAACCAAGCTCTTTTCCTGTATACTATGATTTTATAATAGTTCTTCCGTCATCTCGTCGAACCCGTGATTTCCTACGAACTGTACTTTAATTGATTCCAATAGCCAATAGACTGTCTATGATTGCTTACGTCATCGTTTTACGTCATGACTAAAGTTTATTGCCGTATGCTGATTGTCTCAACTTGATTTTAAATCGTACGTAAGCGATTATAAAGTTGATTTTTAATTAGGGTTCTTTACCTGACGTTTGAAGGCCAGTGCGTCTGTTCGTCGGTCATTGATGTCATTGTATTCAATGAAAACGGTTTAAAATTTTTAAGTGACTTATTATAACAACGTTTATTGTTTAATAAGAACAGATTTCTGTTAATGTTTGCAGTCAAAGAGATTTTAACGCCCACATGAGTTTAAATGTTTTGTATAATAATAAAACTCAAAAAAGTTCCAGATAATTTCTTTGTTTTTTGTCCTCAACCTTTCCAAATCGGAAACTTTCATCTTCAACAAATTAATCTGATTTCCTGTGTTTTTAATACCACACGTCATATAACGGTTGAAAAAAGGCCATGCAAATTTATGAACCACAATTAAAAAGTTCAGGAACTGTACCTTAAAAGACTTGATACTATTTTGCATAATGTCTGAGCTGCATTATCTTGACTGTGATGTATTGAAACCATTTTCGATGTTTCCTGGTTGATGCATCAGTTTAAAAAATGAGGCAAAGTAAACAATCATCTTCAATATTTAAATGACGATTACATTTCAGGAAATCATTACAATGGTTACATTAATTAAATTTATCCCGTAGGAGACAGCAGGCGGAATAACTGCTTTGTTGACTGATTATCATAGTTTTTGAGATGAAAGGCTATACTTAAGTATACTTAATCCTATCTGTGAGAATGAAAGGACGTAACTATAATGCAATCATTTTAATAAAGTAAAAAAAGGGGCAGTCAGCTTCTATACTACCATATTGCTGACTAGCTAATCTTTCCACTACAACATGAGTAATTAACTAATGCTGATTCGAAAGAGGAAGAAGAATAAAGTAAAAAATAATGAAAAAGTAATGAAGGATTTCAAGAAGACACCACAAAACAACATTTACAGATGAACGAATTTAACAAAGTGGTCATAGAAACTTTAAAAATCGATTAATCAAAATGGATGGTATAAAACGGCAGCTAGGTACTTACACTGAAACCGGCTTTCATTTAAAATCAATGTCAAATCATAAACGAGCTTTCTAATAATATGACAAACAGTTTAATGCTTGACTTAATTTAATGAACATAGACATAATTATATGACAGAGAAATTGACTCGGTTATTTTTAGCATACATCTTTGACTTGTGTGGAAAGGGATAGGTTAAAATTTGAGAAGAGCCCATAACCTGTTGCCTAATTTTAGAAAATACTATGTTATTCAGACACTTGCCTTGCTATAATATTTATAACGGAAATTTTGAAAAGCTTATAAAGATACCTAGTATGGTTTAATGCCTGGCTCTAATGGAAGAATAGACGATCATTAGAAATCATTTTTGCCAAAAAAGTACTGAGTTAATCTCTGTGGTACAAGAATTCCAACCAAATTGGGACCGAAATGAAAGCTTGTGTGCGTCATCGTATATTTTGGTTATATGCAAAAATTTGGGGATTTTTTAGCAAAATACGATTAATACGACAGCATCAACGTTCAAAGAGAGAGTGCGTCATTTCCAGAGTTGTGTTTCGCAGGATTCCAAACAGGTTTCGCTATGCTAGTATGCATTCAAGAACTGGCCAGTTATAAATTACATTTGAAATATGTTTTATTTCTAATTTATATTTAGAACCACAGATTAAAAAAGTCTGGGGAAGCGAGAAGAAAACGACGGGATTTGTTTCTTTTATAAATTCGTCTTTCGCGGCTATTATTGTGTTAATGTGGTGGAATTAATATAATAATGTGCAATTAATAGAGAACAATATATTAAAATCAGACAAATAAATTACCATTCAGCATCACGTAAAATAATAACTAAGCAATGCATTTTTTTTTAATCAAACCTACGTCACAATTTTATCATCAGAAATTGGCAAGCCATAAAGTTTCCATACAAATACTTACACGTGTCCATTAATAATACTAAATGACACTTTATATTGTATGTACAACATACAAATTACATTATTAACATTAAATTTCATAAGACATAGTGTCCGGTGGACAATGCACAATGAATTAACAAAAAACATTTTCATCAAATATTTTCGGAACTAGTGGAAAATTTTAGTAAAGATGAGTCAGAGGATTTTGTACCGATCTAATGTTTTTTGTTTCTTAAAAATCTAGTCTATCTAGATTTACTCATACGGCGACACACAAAATATAGTACTAATCGGAAGTAAACCGTAAGGTACTGGTTCCTATATCTTAGATTGAAAGAATCTACAACATGTAGATGAGTGTGATCTGTGTTCTTTTCATTGAAAAACAATTAAGAACCTACTTATTTTTGAAATTGTTTGCAGATAAATAAATAAATGCCTTGGCCATTTCCACACAGACGTCTTTCGTGTTTCACTGTCCCCGACACTAGAGTTTTAAGGATTATTTTTAAGGTAGCTAGCTACTCAGTTTATTATCTTTTCAGAACTTTTTTTTTTTACTAAATGCATCGTTCAAGGCAAAGGAATACTGACCCAGACAATCAAGTCTATTTAAAACCATCCATTACGCTACTATACATTCAGAAATTAATACTTTATCAGTCTCAGACAGGCTAACGGCTCATCGGAATATTTATATCAATGTCCATTTACTTGAGTTTCTTAGATTATATTCAATGATTTACCCTTATCGGTCAGTGTGTCTTCGCCTTGATTGTAATGACTTTGACGCGACGCTCAGATTTCATTTGTTTCTATGTTCTTTGGAGATATGGATTTATGAAATGTACTAAACTAAATAGAGAAATTAGAGAAGCTACCAGATGTAATTTCGTTTTTTGTCCTATTCACTTAAATATATTTTCACATAGCAAATTGGTTAGGTTCATTAGCATCAGCGAAAATTCGAGGTCTATAGAATGAAATCAAGCTAAAACAAAATTAGTTGTTGTTAAAAAGTTCTAAATAAATTCATTGCGGATTTAAAACCACTGAGCCTATTATTGGGAAAGAAACTTACATTGTTTAAGCCCCAATGTCTTTATTATAGGCACCCTTATAGCAGCACGGCTCGATTTACCGGGGCGCCACGTGTTGCTCTAAGTAGGCTCCATACGAGTACAAAAACAACACATTTTTGAATGAACTGTGATTTGAACTCAGTAACTTTTGGCAGTCACGGCAGGTAATCGTCACACTGACCTCTACAAAAAAACTTCTTTCAATGAAAAAGGTTTTGCGTAATTAAAACATCACAAATCTCAAACAAATGAAGACAGATACATGTTTCAATGGAACAAAAGACAAACCTTGAAATAATGCATACATTTCAATACATACACTGTCATACAAATATCTGCCTTTGAAACTACATAAAGGTAAGGCGGATGTTCTAGGGAACTCCCACAATTCGATAAATTAATCTCAACTAGCAATTAGCACTAAAATGACATGTTTGGATACAACACTATTGTTTCTTAATAGATTCATTATGATATCACATGTATGGTAGGAACGTAGGTAACCTGAATAACTTCCTAGTGTATCAAGGATGGTGTGATATGATTCTTAAATGCATGTACAATGTATGTACGATTGTTTTATGCAATTAACTTAAGGCTGTCTCGGTGTTTTAGACTTTAAAAGAACCTAATAATATGGGAAATGAATTATGAAAATAATATTATCCTGATGTCCTATATAAAGTACAATCTGAATATAAAATACACCACACACAACGATTGCCTGAGTCTCAGTTATTCTTGCAGTATTTTATTTTTATATTTATTAAAAATCTAGGTTTCATACATCAATCAAATAATGATCAAAAATCAATATAGCAGAAACGAAAGGCATTAAAATGTAATTAACACCCTTATAGGTCACCAATCTTTCCACAGTGGGGGAATATTTTAATTATAATATAAGATATAGATATAATATAATTAGCTCTATTAGTACCTACCTATACATAGACAAATTAACCTATGTATATAACCACAGACCCCCATGTACTATGCGGCAGAATCAACACGTTAGTTGCTAGAATACAAAGGACTTTGTTTGGCCTACATTTGAAATGAGAGGGGTGAATAGGAATATAATTTATTCAAAAAAGCATTAAGATAAATCACAAAAATAAAGCAGTCAGCACAAGCGTCGTCAAATACAAAGATATAAAAACAGTCAAAAATCAGCAACAAGCTTCGTCAGAACAATGAAATACATGCTCAGTCAAATAACCCGCCCCTTGTCGATCCTGGCGCAAAGGAGCCCATAATGCTCGCAGCGAGGGGTGAATTCGATTTTCAAAGGTTTAGTTTTTTTTTCTAATTGATTGTTGGGTAGATTGTTGGTGAAAATGTTTTAAAACTGGATTTATTCCTGATTACAACTGCACAATACAACTAGATATTAATTTATACTGATTACAACTGCAAAATGCAACTATATTTTTAAAAGTTACTTTTGACAACGATTAATGTTACTCCAGTGCTAACCTAGCCTACCTGCTATAACAAAGATTTTAAAAATACATATTATAATTAATAAAATATGTACAAACAATATAAACAAAACATTTTGATTGATGACCATTAAAAATATCTTTCAAAACGACTTTTGAAAATTGATCATTCAACAACATTAGCAAACGAGTTAAAAAATAACATAAAACATGGGGATTTCCCGACCTTACTAAAGAATTTTAATAAAAACTAAAAAACATTTTGTGTACCCTCGCGACTCCTCGAGTACCAAAGTAAAATTTTTACAGCGTATTAAATTCTAAAATGATCGTCGATTTATGTTTTTACCTTTATAATTTTTTTTATCGATGAGTTGTTAGTAAATAAACAGTTTAAAAATTTGCAAAAACAAATTCTCCATACAACCTTGCCCATACTCATTTGAAGTTCTCATATTGAAAAAATATTTTATGTAGGTAGGTATATCATTTAATTCTTAATGTATATGAAGTAATGTAAATTAGCAAGATGAAGTGGCAATGGGCTGGTCATATCTGCCGAAGAAAGAACTGATAACCGATGGGGATTGGGAAGTCCAAACCTACGGGGCCCTAAGCGTTAGAGTATATTCTCTTTGCCAAAGGCCCGCTGGTAAAAGGTAACGGGGAGCGAATGGATGAGGAAGGCCGAGGACAGAGTTTTGTAGCGCGCCTTGGGAGAGGCCTATGTTCAGCAGTGGACGATGGCTGATGATGATGAAGAAGTAATGTCTCCTATAGACTGACCTACAAGATGAGCATTTCGCTGCATACGAGGGCGTATGCAAGTTCACTATCAATTATTCATACAAACATTAAAATTCAAAAGGTTGTGAAATGCTCTTGATTTTATAATTATAAGCGTCCTTTTCACATTGAAAAATAACAAACTAGAGTATATTTTACAGGTTGATAATCTTAAAATTTTACTGCATAATTTCGAAAGTGTTAACCGTTAATATTCAGGATAATTTGTAAAAAAAATATTATTTTGTATGTAATTAAATTATAGACAGGTAAATACAATGCGTAAAAAATATATATTTTTTTTTAAAGGTATAGATAGATACAGCAGACTGATCAGAGATACTACTGATATATTTAAACTGTTCTAAACGGTATATAAAGATATCATCTATGTCTTTTTTTTGCCGAAATGTTTCTACTGTCGGAAAACAACAAAACAATACAATACAATACTCTCTTAGGTAATATAAATCAGCATGTTATTTTTAGATGCAAGTTTATCATTTGGCGCGATACATTAGTTTGCACCGCAATATTTGTGAAGTAAATAAGGAAAACAGTCTCAAATCTGCAATATTTAGGTACCTATGTGACAGAGGAAAAAATGACATTGACATAAAAGTGTGAACTTTATAATGTCATAAACATGTCAAATTGCGTGACACACTTTCTGGTCCGTTTCCGCGGAAAAAAATCTTTTGATTTAATTTTATTATCTCCAGACGTCGACATTGACTTGTTTTTTAGATTCCAGTTTTGTAAAGCTTCCGGATTAGCTTTGCATTAGAATTTATTAGTTGTGAAGAAAGCTATATTTGACTTCGGATCATAAATAATGTGAAATTTTATTGGATGTGGGTAAATAGAAATTTTTATTGCAAAAAAAAAACATCTTAATATTCTAATTTGTCGTATGACTTTCACTCCTGAAAAACACGCCTACCGTGTTTCCCATCAAGAAACGAGGCATTCTTTGAAATTTAGCAGTGTAAGTGTTAAAAAAACATGTTGGGAAGCACTCGTTTTTTTTTTACTTGGTACAACTCTACTGTTGCAGTTGCTCATTCATAGAATATACTGTACGCTAAATAATTCTTAAAAGCTCCACATATAAAGTACTTAAACGCTTAGGTAATAAAGACGACTATCATATATGTATATATTCACTGAGGTTACTTACTTATTAGTAAAACCGTGGGCCCATGTCATGGTCCGAATTGACCCCGACACACATTTTTTATTGCTTTTTGTATTGTATTGTACGGATTTGACCATAACTACATATTGTAGCCACTCTTGTGCGATAACCAACCTTATAGATAAAGCTTTTAGATGTGATATTTGTCTGTATACCAAGCTCTTTTAGTTAGTCAAAGGAATGAGAGTCTTACGATCAATCCTAGATGTGAAAACTTCCTTAAAAAAATGTGTTGGACATTCAGCAACAGGGGGACATGTAGCTATGTACCTACAACACGATCTTTTGACTTTAAAATCGATGATAATAAATAAATATCATGATTAATTCAATAATCCACAGCGACCTATTCCGCCTGTGACCAATGCACGTCCATACATATTTAAGAGAATAGCACACGTCAGGGTGCCCGAGCGCGCTACATACAAACAAAGCTTTTTCCTATCGATTAACAGGGTTTCCCAGCCTTTTTTGCGTCACGCCATGGTATCATAAGTAATATTTGCATGCTACTATGGAAATTTTAACGACAAGCGCGGCTGGAAAGGTGCTATCTGAGAATTGCTGAGCCTGAACATGTCAGTAACAACAAACGAATGGGTGAATTAGTAACTGAATGATTGAGTTAATTTATAAAATGAATTAATGAGTGGAATTTACATCGTTAACTGGAATTTTCTTTTCAAAATATTAACACATTGTGCCCCCCCCACTGCGATATTACTACGCCCTGGTTGGGAAGTCCTGAATTAAAGAATTTTTTTTTTTGTAAATACTTAAGATCTAGAATCGAATCTGTGTCTGTATTTTGTCAAATTTCCGTTAAAATATATAGTTTCAATACTAGGATTAATTTTATTTAAGATTAGTACCTATCCATACTAATCTTTGAGTCAAGGTAACTTTCGAACTATGTCTGTATTTTAACACAAATCTGACCAAATACGGACACAAATATTCGTTTCTAGATCGTGTTTAAAAATGTCTTTCATTTTAATTGGTTAATATTGAAAATAGGAGGAAGGAGGTTTGTATGGAGCGCACTGTGAGGACTATACTCTTAAAAGTTGATTTGATTTTCAAATGACACGATAGAATATCGAGGGTATTATTTCTTGAAGATGATGTCAGCTTCAAGGGCATTATAATATATTAATATTATTATGTCGATGTATCTTGTTGCTATGAGGCGGGAAAAATGACTGCGAACTTAGACAATTTAATAAGGACTCGCCTTGCGGTAGCATTTCCCCTCTGCCACGGTATTAGATCAATTAATCTTGCGCATTTACACCCAATTTTATACCTTATCACTAAACGAGACAGCCTATAATAGCGAAACCATAATTTTGAACGTAACGTTTTTTAACTTAGAACGTTTGGGGTTCACACGAGACTACTTTTCATGATTTTTAACATTCAAAATTAGAATCTAAACTTATGGGGAATAAAATCCAAAGTTGCGGATTTCATGTTACCTCGCCCCCCGCAAAAAGTGGCAGAAATGTTTCTTAGTAGAATGACACGCGTAACTCGTCCCTATTAAATTGTCTAAGACTGCGAACGATAGGACGAATGTGACCGTTCAGTTTTTTTTAAATTAAACTTTTTTTTAATTTGTTTTTTTATATTCGTGGAACAGCTTAGGTGCTCAAACTCGGGTGCTATTCATAATTGGAGCACTACTTGGAACAGTTATAATTTTTTACAAAAATTGGACTTTAAAAAAAAATGCGTTTGTACGAAAAGTTGACATTTATGTTCCTATGTATCATCCATGAAGTAACAAACATTCAAATTATCACATTTAAATAATTTGATTAGAATTGCGACTTCAACTTGAATTATTTAGTTTATTACTATAATAAAATTTTATGAAGGTTGAAAAAGATTTAGGTGTCCATAAATCCAGGAAGGTCTTAACGATGAAAAAAGCTTTTAAAATGTGTATAAATAGTGGCATTTGTTTATTTTTCTGGATCTTTGTCAATCTTCGGTAAAGAGGACGAGTTTGTTTAGTATGGGTAACCTTCCCTTGAAAGAAGATTATAAATATGAACAAGAATTTTAAAAATGTTAACATTTTTGAATTCCGTATTCAAATAAAAACATGTTTTTCTTATAATATAGAAGCATAATAATTGTATAAAGCACGTTTGTTTGGAACTAATATTTTCCGATAAAGCCTTGGAGCTAAAAAAAATAGAAGTCAAACAAAAAGTTTGCAATACAAGTTAATTAGGGAAGGAAATATAAATATTTTTTGTTGGTTATTATTAAGTATTGCAAATAATTATCGAATGTTTACGAACATCAAAATTAACTTTAAAAATGTGACTTCATTAGTAGCTTAATTTAGATTTAGGATATTTTAATTAACTATCATGTTTTTTAACAGTTATTTCCGATTTGCTAATTTGTCTCTATAGTATAATTTTGATTGATTTATTAGTTCCTAATTTTGTGTTATATAGTCACTATAGCGAGCCGCCCAACTTCGCCCGGGCGTATATGTATAATACTAATACTTTAACCTTCTGGCACAGAATAGGTAATAGTAGTTTTACATATTTATGGAAGAAATTATCTAAATTATAGAGCATCAAAATTTATTGCGTATTTTAAAAGAACTCACAAACAAATGGACAGAAAACTTAAATTTTGATTATAAGGTAGTCGCAATGTTTCTGACAACCCTTAAGTAAATATAAAATTATGAAATTACCTAGAAGTCCGACACAGATCGAAAAATGACATTAAAACTGGCTAAGATAACAAATGATTAACGGTTGACATAGTGTCAAACCTAGAATTGTGACGGATGAACCAACAAACTAACTCACTGATGATAAATAATGACCCAGCAAATACCTGTTAGTCAGAAAAAAATTAACGTTCAACTAAGATGCAATGTTAAACATTAAACCTTAGATGTTAAAGCACATTTCAGAATGGAATATAACAAACAGGATATAGTACAAAAAATTGAAGACGACCTAAACTAAATAAACTCAGGGTTGGTCCTAAACAAATTATATTAAAGACGGAAAAACAATCACATGTACATCGTATACCGTTTTGAAGACAATGTACTTGTACGCAGTGTACCAGCTGTTCTAAAGAAATTGCACTGCAATATTGCCAAGTATTAGAAACAGTTTTGCTCTAATAGTTACTTCCGAAACGATCGATTTCACGAGCTCATCGTGTGTCAACAACATATTGTAATTAACAGCTAGTAATCATATGAAATAGCACGTGAATATTGAAACACGGTCATGTTGCGCCTTACTTACTGACCTTACGAAATTTTTGCGCCGAATGTTCGACATAATCTCAAATCTGGACATAGCTAGCATACGGAATTATTAGAATAACTTAGTTTACTGGAAGCTACTGGAATCACACCTTTGTTTTAAAATCAATACGGTCTTTAATGAACGGCCTTCAAGAAGCTGCTAGTGTAAGTACTTCAAAGGAGGGTCTTCTATTTTAAACTGCATGATGCAGGGCGCAAAACTTTACTGTTTACAAAGCAAACTATGCTCTTGTACCAAAACAAAACACGGTCTCACCTGTTTTGATTTTCATCAAATGAATTGCATTTCATCAAGTCAAAACGATGAAACTAATTTCTGAAATTATAGCCGACATGTTCTAAGAATAACAACCAGTAATGAATCAACATGGTTATGGGACCACTTCGAGCGAACTGCGTTGTTTGAGATCGTTTGAGAACACACCTCTAAAGGCGAGTCAACATGACCCGGCCAACAGTAAACATCGTTTGCGTACGTGTACTAATAGTACTTGTCTTTTGTTACAGGTTCGTCATTAATCTTCTGGCGACTAATTTGCTGACGACCTCCCTGCTCGCGCCCGCCTTGTTCGGCGAGCACTCGGCGAGGGAGAACCAGCGATCGTGGGTGGAGGCCGGGGATGCGGCCGCGGCGGCCTGCAGCCTGGCGGGGCTACTCGCGGTGATGCTCATCTCGCTAGACCAGCACCACGCCGTCACAGACCCCCTGCGCTGCCACGCGCATCTGCTGCAGCGCCGCCCCGCCGCACTGTGCTCCGCCACCTGGCTCGCCGCTGCCATCGCCGCCGCCATTCGAGCTACTATCTCAGTCGTACGCTACTTCTACCCGCTCGAACCTATCGTACAAGGAGTCGAACTGGCATACAGCGTCGTGTTTTTAATGCTGGGAGTCGCCACGCCGGCGGCTATCGTCTGCATCATGTACTCGAGGATATACAGAGCGGCGCGCTCCTCAGGCCTCCGAGCGAGGGCTCATGGAGCGAGCGCTCTGCAGCTTCACGAACCACCCACCATTCTGCCAGATCTTGCCGAAGAGGGCGAAGGTCTAACTCTGAGGATAGACGTGCCCGACGGCGACACGCCTGGAGAGAGTACAAAATTCGGTCCGTTCCTGCTACCACCGGAACGGCCGATGCGTTGCCCTTCTGTCGCGAGTCTGCGTAATGCGCGAAAAGAGGGCAAGTCTAGTGAAGATCTGAGGAGAGGGCTGCCGTCAGTGAGCTCGGCGCCGACGCTGGCAGCACCGCTGCTAGCCGTCCAGCCGCGAACACCGCAACCCTCAACCAACGGGTCCAGGATAACGTCGATCCGATGCCGCATATCGAACGCTTCCTTGTTCCGGTATAGAGAAGAATCTCGTGCAGCCCGTGTTGGACTATTGACGGGTGCTCTAGTGATGCTGCATATACCGCATGCAGTCTCCGCTATGTTGTGTGCCGCTGTGCCGGGTCTCGCGGATAGTGCGCGTACTCCGTCACTGGCATTGCTGTTGCTCTCATGTGCAGCATCGCCGTTCCTATTCGCGTTGCGCTCGCGTCGAGTGCAACGGGAGGCGCGTCGGATACTGCTGCCGGAGAAGAGCGCGTGGGAGCGAGCATCGGGTGCTGCGTCCGCGGCGGCGACAGATGGACAGCGCGCGCGCGCCGCGCTCGACCTGCTGCGGACGCTGTCGCCAGGCAGCGGGGGTGTGGAGACTCCCGCGCCGGGAAACGGCACGGACGGGGCCGCTGGGCGCGGCTCCTTCTCCTCAGGCGGCAGCACGCAGCTGTCGTCGGCGTCGGACGAGTGACCGCCGCCCCCTCCCCGCGTGCCCGCCCCGCACGCGACGCGGGTGCGCTTCGCCCCGCGCCCCACCGCTCTACTCATCTGTGATACTAGGCTAAGCAGTACCGCGCGCGGCGCGTCCGTTAGACTGATTTAGTTTTAAGTTAATTTATTGTGTCCATGTACCTTTCCGCTGAGCGGACAAACTTTTTACTACCTGATATGTGAATGTATCAAAGTATTAAATTCGTATCGAAGTGAAATCTTTATTATCGTTTCATTTTGTCTACGACCCAGTGACCTGAATCGTCGAGTCATGTCGGCTGCAAACCGCAGTATTACTGAACACATAAATTAACCAGAAATAGTGAAGGTTGACAGAAAATGGAGCAAGATGGCAACCATTACGAAAAGATGCACGTAGGTAGTATTTCACTGACACGACACGTAGTGTAATATTTCTATATCAAGACTTAAGAGCTCGTCCTAGCTTAAGAGCTATGCTCGGGTCACACAATGAATCTATGAGTAACAGTAGATAAGTGGAGAAACTATATCAATTTACTTGCCTCGTGTCCGATACTATTGGTTTAACGAGGCTAATAAAATTTTATAGAACTTGTCTTCTATTGTTACTCAAATAATTGTTACGATCACACAATAAAAAGTTAACTAGAATAACCTATCTACACAAAAGAAAACAATAATAATTGAACAGACATTGCAATAAAATAATTTCAAATAAATAATATTTAACTAAAGTTCATTGCTACCTAAATGAAAAAATATCGTACAGATTTATTTATTATTTATTTATTTTATTTATTTCCTTTATGGAGAACTTACAGCTAAATAACAGTTTGGTTTCTACAAAGACATATTGATGTTCAGATGCTCAGATGATGACAACAAGTTCTCACACATAGGTAGAGTCGGTAAATAATTAAGTTTTTATAACACTACATTATACTCATACACTCACGACTTGAGATTGAGTTCCCTGGCCACCCAGGCAGGGGATTCACCCCTGCCTGGGTGGCCAGGGAACTCAATCTGCTTCTACTGCTGCTATCCTGACTGCTGATCCAGAGATGCCTGGTAGCTGAAACCTGCAAGATATTTAGTAAAGTAAGTATACTTATAGTAGTTTTCGAATTTACCAATCAATATAGACCTTACTAAAGACACAGAATAAGCTAAATAACAAAAATCTAAAGTCACATATTTTACAAAAATTTTGTATGTGACTTTAAATTTAAATTAAAAACTATAAAACTATAGTATTATAAAGAAAGAGAGTGTACTATGTACTGTGCACTGAATCAATTGAGATCAAAACCATACATTTCAGTAAGGTTTAGTGGCAATCCTCTGAAACAAACTGCTTTTTGTATGTATACAGACAGGATGAAATTGATATCGTTGGCATTCTTTTAAACTAAGAGTCTACCCATTAAACTAAACAACTTTTAATATGGGAGCAAGCCGAACGGAGCAAAAAAATCAGTTGTTGCATACACTTGAGTCAAGTAGGCGTTGCAGTTTAGTATGGAACAGCTGATTTATTTTTGCTCCGATCGGTTTGCTCCCATAGTAAAAGTTGTTTAATTCATGATATCAATCTTTAGTTGCCCGTAGATGAAATCGGTAATGAAAAATCATCATCATATTAGGTAAATGCCACTGAAAGTAACTAACAAGATAGACGACAATGAACATTTTTGGCATTAATCTTCATTAGTTGGGCTTTCAACAAATACTTATTTATAACACTTTTTGTCATTACTCTTAATTTGAAATAGGCTGTTACATATTTATTAGCTTATACAGGAGTGCGATTTTTGAAACTCATTCGGTGAGTTCAGCCGTTGTAAATATCAAAATAACTACTTAGATCCTCCTCCTGCCTCCGTGGTCTAATGGTTAAGAGCTTTGGCTCTCGACACGGAGGTCGTGGGTTCGATTCCCACGGGGGACACCTAGTGATATGTCACTTTGTGCGTTTTTCCCCAGTTGGTTAGGACATTGCAGGCCTTCACTCAGTTACCTGATTGTCTGAAAAGAAAAATGATTCCGTGCTTCGGATGGCACGTTAAGCCGTTGGTCCCGGCTAGTATCTCTGGTGGTAGTAGTCGTTACATAAAAACCACGTCAGAGGCCGTAAGGCGGTCTGAAAAAACTCTGACACCAGGGCTCTGCCCAAACCATAAGAAGACTACTTAGATACGCATCTTTCTATTTCTGATTTGACTTTCAAAAATCGCACTCCTGAAGTAGGTATGATTTTTGAAAGTCAAATCAGTAGTAGAAAGATGCATATCACCACAGTAATTTTGACATTTTCAACTGCTGAACTCAGCGAATGAGATTCCAAAATCGCACTCCAGGGTGTTAGGGTAAACAGTGACATTGTACGTATTGTACGTATGTTTCTTAGGGAAAGTTGTTCAGTATCGTGGGTACAATCATAAAGTAATGCAACTGTTTACCCTAACATCCTGACTGTATAGGTAGTATATATTTCTCAAAATAGATGTTTCTTTGATTATGAATCTTATAGTGCTAACAAATTAATAGTTTTATGTTTTTCACGGTATTAAATAGCGAAATAGCAAGATATTTTCATTCCAATGTAATCCTTATTGACTAAAGAGAACCTAAACCGTTAGTTTATAAAGAAGAACTGCCTGTGTATAGGCAAAAACACTGTCTTAGCAACAAAAATCCAGTACCAAGACATAGCAACAAGACAGTCATACTGATCACGTTACAGAAACACGATGTATAAGGTGTGGATCGAGCGCGAGCGCACAGTATTCACTTTAGTGTCTTATGTAAACACTATGTATAGACGTGAACAATGACCATTGTCTGGGAAATGCACTTGTGATATTGATAACGCATTCGATACTATGCTAAACCTTCCTATATTTGTTACTAAGAAGTCATCATAACATTATAGTATAAGAGATAAGAGGAATTTTGGTAACCATCAGCTGCAAGGCTGATTCAGTATTCATAGGGTGTAGAGTATCTCTGTGATGGGGATGGACCAGGTCTGCCTGCTTAACTCCAGTCGGTTTAGGAATTACAGTCGTTCAAAGGTCTGTATCAAATGAACGATCAGCTGCAAGGCTGATCTTTTATGATATTATTGTAAAATGCACTCGAGCCCTGTGAACAGTAAAAACTGTCATGTTCTGTCAGTCGGTTTAGGACAGGGTTTCCCAACCTTTTTTGTGTCACGCCTCCCCTGGTGTAATAAGTAATATTTGCATGCCCCCCCCCCCCACTATCGAAATTTTAACGACAAGCACGCGGCTGGAAAGGTGCTATCTGAGACCTGCTGAGCCTGAATATGTCAGTAATAACAAACGACTGGGTGAATTTGTAATTGAATGAATGAGTTAATTAATAAAATGAATTAATGAGAGGAATTTTCGTCGTTAACTGGATTTTTCTTGTCAAAATGTAAACGCATTGTGCCCCCCCTACGATATCACTACGCCCCCCAAGAGGGGCGCGCCCCACTGGTTGGGAAGTCCTGGTTCAAAGTTCCAACCTTTGAACGGCTGTGTCTCCTAAACCGACTGATAGACCATGTCAGTTTTTGTATTGTTCGCATACTAAAACCTGCATATTCATGCATATTCATTTTTAGCAACCATACCAGACCTTTGAACGGCTGAAACTCGTAAACCGACTCAAGTCATGCAGGCAGACCTGGTCCATCCCCATCCCAGAATTGCTCTATACCAGGAGTTCCCTACCAGGGGGGCGCCCCCCCCCCCCCCTTGGGGGGTGTAGTGATATCGTATGGGGGGCACAATGCGTTTGCATTTTGAAAAGAAAAATCCAGTTAACGACGTAAATTCCACTCATTAATTCATTGTATTAATTAATTCATTCATTCAGTGTTACTAATTCTCCCATTTGTTTGTTGTTATTGACATGTTTAGGCTCAACAGGTCTCAGATAGCACCTTTCCACCCGCGCTTATCGTTAAAATTTCGATAGAGGGGGGCATACAAATATTACTTATTATACCAGGGGAGGCGTGACGCAAAAAAGGTATGGGAAAATCTTGGGAAACCCTGCTCTATACTGACTACACCTTATAAATACTGAATAAACCTTGCAGTTAACAGTTACCAAAATTCCTCGTATCTCTTAGACTATTTATTTCGGTAGAAAAATGTTGACTGGTGTCTAACCTCCGCCAATGATTGAGATTATGATTTTGTGCAGCTTGTAAGTCTTTTACGAGTTTAAGAGAAAGTGCTAAAGCGCCCGAGCGCGCTGCAAACAAACGAAGTTTCGTCCGATTTTCAATATAAACGAAGTCAACATTGTTTAATCTAGAATCGAATCTCTAGTTCGTTATTTTGACAGATATTCGATAAAATGCCAAAAAAAAAAACAAAAAAAAAAATTGAACAACTTTCTCTATGGCACCAACATCGAACTCGCGAATAAAAATCTGGTGTCCCATACAAAACTGCAAATTTACTCGAGCCAAATGTATTGCACAGCAGATTTTTATTATAGAGTAGGTTGTTCAGTTTGACGGTCTGATCATCCCCTTAAAAAATGTTCAGCATACTATATACTTACAGGGTGAAATTGATATTGTCACGAACGCTGTCAAACGTTAGACGTAAGAAGGCATTCAAAAATTCGGAGGGTGTATTAACAATCACCGTGGTCTTACGGTCTAAGGGTCCGCCTCCCATGCTGGGGGGTGACGGTTCGAATCCGATCCGCGCCAAAAATATTTCTAGATTTTAGTGTTTTTAGAAATGTTCTAGAAGGAAGAGAGAGAAGGAATATTTAAAAAGAGACAAAAAGGTGAACGTGTCTAGGAACTTCGAGAAAGGAGGCGAAATTACGAATATTTGAAAAGAACCAGAAAAGTGGGCGTGTCTTCGATCAGTTTCGAAAAAGGAACGCGGGGTTAGAACTATCTGGAGGAAAACAAACGAGTAAAGAAAAGAAGATCGAAAAAAGGGTATTCCGGAATGTTCTGCGGGATATAAAAAGGCGGCGAATTTCGACTGGCGGCAGTCCTTGGTAAAACAGTGAACAGTGCGAAACAAAAGGAAGAAAAGTAAAAGTGGAAAAGTACTAGTGAAGAGAAAAGTGCTAAGAGTGGAACAGTGAGTAGACTAGTGTCAGTGTAGTGCGTGACGTCATAGTGTCGGTGTAGTACGTGACGTCATAGTGTCAGTGTGGTGCGTGACGTCATAGTGTCGTACGTCTTGACGTCATAGTGTCGTACGTCGTGACGTCATAGCCGTGACGCGTGTCGTGTCGTCACAGTAGTGACGTAGTGGACTGTGAACAGTGTCAGTAAGTGGTGCGCGGGGAATCCCTGCGAGGAGGACCCGGTGAAGTGAACCGTTTAGGGGAACCTCTGCGAGGTGGACCGTTTGTAAGTGTATCCCAAATAAACTCTGTAAAATTGGACTTAGCCTTTCACTCCAATCCCGGAACCCGTAGCTCGTAACAATATCATAGGCAACCTTTTAAACTAAGAGTCTACCCATCAAACGGAACAACTTTTACTAAGGGAGCAAACCGATCGGAGCGAAAAAAATTAGCTGTTCCATAAAACAATTTTTTACTTTAGTTACTAAATGTACGACGGACGTAACTTCGTTTTGCATGGATTTTTTTTATTAGCTTTATCAGGAACTAGCTTTTACCCGCGACTTCGTCCGCATAAATTATATACCAGATTTTAAGTCAGATAATAAGCTATCAAACAAAAAAAGTTTCATCTAAATCGGTTCAGTAGTTTTTGCGTGATACTCGAACAAACAAACACCCAAACAAACAAACAAAGAAACAAATAAACAAACAAACAAACAGACAGACAAAAAATCCTAAAATTGGTGAGTTGGAATCTGGGACAGGTAAAAACCATATCGTAATTTTTTTTTTGTAAATATCTTCAATGTACAGACACACTTCTGTTACAGTTTTATAATAGTTTAGAATTGCAAATGTTATTTGATACACGAAATCTAGATTTACTAAACTATTTTTGCATACATCAAAATATATTACTTTTATTAATTCCGTCTACGCGTATTGTGCGTCAAACGTTTGTATGGATTGAAACCACCTTAACAACTTTCTCTATGGCACCAACATCGAAAAAACAGATCTACCATACAAAACAGCAAATCTACTCGAGCCGAGTAACTAAAAAAAGTAAAAAATTTATTTTATGGAACAGCAGATTTTTTGTTTCGCGATTTCGATGTTGGTGCCATAGGGAAAGATGTTCAGTTTGACGGTCTGATCATCCCCTTAAAAAGTGTCAGCATATTAAGAAGGGACCCTGTATACAGGATGAAATTGATATCATAACGGAACAACTTTTACTAAGGGAGCAAACCGATCGAAGCGAAAAAAATCAGCTTTAGTTACTAAATATTTATTTTATTTTATTTTATTTTTTTTTTATTTTTCATTTTTGGACACAAACAGTCTTAATAAAAAAACAATATATCTAAAACTAGTAAACAAATACCAGACTCGGAGGTCCCAAAAATTATTTTATACAATTTCTATGAAAAACATCGGTATTGTGACTTTATATAAATTTAGATTAGACTTAAGAAATTACAATTATAGTTAGGTAAATAATTTCAATTATAGTTGCTTAAGTAAACAATTTCGACAGATGCCAGTTAAACATTACGTTGCAAATAGAGAGTGATAAATAAGTTTTTCTGGCGTTATATGAATTTGGATTATGGTTACAGTTAGACAAATTCGGCAAGTGAAAGTGTTGCCATCTTTATTCTATTACATTATCGAGACAATCCATGAGGCTCTATGAGTAAGTTTCATGTACATTTTAGATTAAGATTAAGAGTTTAGGCGATTAGATATACAGTTAAACAATAGGTAAGTACGGCAAATTTGCCGAGAAGAGACAATGAAATTGCAGGAGTAAATTATTCGTTTATAGCATACAAAATTTTGCAGGAGTTCTTTTTGAAAGTATTTAAAGTACAGTTGAACATGTCAATACCCAGTAGGGACTTATTATACGAGGCGAAGCTGCGTCTGAGGAATGTGTTTTTGGCGTAATTAGTGTGACAAAAACCAATATTAAATAAAGCACCAGAACGCGAGAACGTACGAGGTATCCTGAAAGTGACCTTACTCAAAAGCGTGGATGAGTCTATTCTACTATTAACCAATTTATAAAGAAAGCAGGCATCGAGCAAGCAACGACGGTTCTTAAGAGATGGTATTTTATGTCGCTTAGCGCTCTCTGCATAACTGTGAAAGAAATTGCCGGTTCGAAAGTCAAGATTTTTTAAGAATTTATTTTGGACTTTTTCAATTCGTGCAATATGCACTGCATATTGCGGATTCCAGACAACACAACCAAATTCAAGAATACTTCTTACATACGCATAGTATAATATTTTGTGAGTTGAAGCATTATTAAAAACCTTACCAAAACGTAATATCATACCTAAGCGTTTAAAAGCTTTGTTGACTATCATATCTACATGAGCATTAAAATTCAACTTTGAGTCCAAAATAACTCCCAAAAAAAAAAAAAAAAAAAACATATAAATATCCAAACTAGGTCGTAACTTTGTTTTGCATGGAGCGCTTTATCAGGAATATCCTCATTGTCCTGTACCAGGACTCTCAAGAGTTTCAAAACTCAAGAGTATCTAATACCAGAAGCAACATTAAAGTCACAAGTCTAATGACACGATGAAAAGTCAAGGAATAATCAAACTGCGATTTAGTTCACAGATATACGCACAGAAATAGATACAAATTACAACATAAGGTAGGTACCTACATGACTGTTACAAAGAGTTCATTGGACCAAAATCCTCATCTCAATAATGTTAGCATAGCATAGCATATGCTCACGACTATATTCCCGAGGGGGTGTAGTCAGAGATATTCTGAAACCTCAGAACATCCTCGTTTCACTAGTAGTACCGAATCTCTGTCCAGTGTGACGGGGAGTGAGCCCGTCGCCACTTGTAATGGACAGTAGGTACGATACATGCCTCGAAGTTGAAGCATGCAGGTTTCGTCACGATGTTTTCCTTCACCGAAAAGCCAGTGGTGTTAAAAATCGTACATAAATTCCGAAAAACTCATTGGTACGAGTCGGCCTGGACGGGGATCGAACCATCGCCTCCTGCACGGCAGGCAAGGTTACTCGCCAATGGACCACCACGGCTTTTAATAATGTTATGTACTTACAAACAAACAACTCAACTCAATTTTTAGGGTTCCGTACCCAAAGGGTGAAAACGGGACCCTATTACTAAGCCTACGTTGTCCGTGCGTCCGTCCGTCCGTCCGTCCGTCCATCTGTCCGTCTGTCCGTCTGTCCGTCCGTCCGTCCGTCCGTCTGTCCGTCTGTCTGTCTGTCCGTCTGTCCGTCTGTCCATCCGTCCGTCTGTCCTACCTATTTAGGACTGTAACTTTTGAACCGTAATAGCTAGATAGCTTAAATTTTCTCAGATTATGCGTTATTACGGCGGATTTGTTAACAAATAATAAAAATGTCAAAAAGTTAAAAATTAAGGGGGGTTCTCAACGAGAAACTAGTTTTTATTAACGTTTTTTCTTCACGCTCTATCGTAAAAACGGTAATATATACAAGCGTCAAACTTAGTGTGATTATAGAACAAACTCTACAGAATAACAACAAATACTAAAAACCGGCCAAGTGTGAGTCGGTCTCGCGCTAAAGGTCCCGGACAAAAAAAGTTTTTTCTAAGTAAATAATGTTGTGTTCTGTGGTGGTGTGGTACGGAACCCTCGGTGCGCGAGTAGCCCGACTCGCACTTGACCGGCTTTATTTTTAATCACTGAGTAGGTGGAAGATTAAAGGCTAAAAGCCTTGGCAAATTCTTAGGCAAATTAGACTAATTTCAAAAAATATTTCATGTAGATTTGGAAATTGTTACAGGTTGTTTGTTACCTACTAATCCTACTATGCTAACAGCCACATGCATGAGAGCTGATCAACGCCTACAATGGAGTTGTAGCAGTCGCCATAATATGGCCGAAATCGGTTAGGAGCAATACATATTATACATTATGGAATTTTATTTGGGCAGATAGCCCTTAAATATGCCTTTGCGATTTGCTCAGAACCTAGAAAAATTGGTTAAAATAGGGAAAGACGAGATATCCAGTTTGTCTTCAGGATTTTAATTTTTTTTATCTCAAATTAAAGATTGACAGACGTGGAATTTTTATCTTTTTAAAATAATGATGTCCACTTTTTACCTGTCAAATAATTTAACAACTATTAACGTGTATATAACTTTTTTTCCTCATTGTCAAATTAGAATAAATTATTATTACCAATGTAAATGGAATCAACCTATAGTTTTCCTATATCAATCCTGTACGACTTATACGACTTCAACGAAATAAATAAAAATTTGACAGGTTTTCGAATGTATGGGAAGTGGTCGTTCTTCTTTAATACAGCCCCATACTTTTTTTAAATCACCTTTTGTTTGGTAAGTTTCCGCAGTAAATAATTTTCCTTTCCAAGCTAGAGTTTGTTTACAGTTACTGCAGATATGTGTAGGTACCTTAGTTCCGGTCTAGTCTGAGATAGGGTCAGTAACTACCTATCCTACTAATATTATAAACGCGAAAGTTTGTAAGTATGGATGGATGTTTGTTCCGCTGTTCACGCAATAACTGCTGAACGGATTTTGATGAAATTTGGCATACAGATAGACCATGGCCTGGATTAACACATAGGGTACTTTTATCCGGGTAACGCAGACGAAGTCGCGGGCAACAGCTAGTATAATAATATCATCATCATCATCTCAGCTGATGGACGTCCACTGCTGGACATAGGCCTCCCCCAAGGATCGCCATAACGACCGGTCCTGCGCTGCCCTCATCCAACGTTTTCCCGCCGCCTGCACCAGGTCGTCGGTCCACCGTGTGAGGGGCCTGGCCTACCCACGCTGTGCTTTCCGGTATACGCGGTCGCCACTTGAGAACATTTCGGCCCCACCGGCCATCGGTTCTGCGAGCAATGTGCCCCGCCCACTGCCACTTAAGTGTAGCAATTTTTTGGGCTATGTCAGTTACTCTGGTTCTTCAACGGATCTCTTCATTTCTGATTCGATCTTGCAGGGAAACTCCGAGCATAGCCCTCTCCATTGCCCTTTGGGTGACTTTCAGCCTTTGTATGAGGCCTTGAGTTACTAACGACCACGTCTCTGTTCCAATAGTATAATAATATATTTCTTATTATATAGGTAGGTACTGCTCTCTTCTGCTTGTACCCTAATCGTTTCAAGGCGAAAAATCTGTCAACATTTCAATTGCTTATAACTTCAAGAATAATCTTTCAATTACCATGAGGTTTTCATCATCTTACTGGTAATGTTTCTAAGCAGCCTTCAGGTAAATATCTTTAAGATCGACCTTCAAGGGAGTGAGCAGTAAACATAAACGTGAGACCGGGCGGATGAACTCCGCTTCGATCTGTTAACCCGTCTTGCACAATTGTTTTGAAGTAGTTGCATTAAACGTTTTCACATGTAAATATTTTGGTACTAAATAGTTTAGCTTATAATAATACGAACGGAAATAGATACCTTGACCTGGATTTTGCAGAAGGATGTACTTAAGGACGGTTCAAGATTGAATGGTTTGTAGATATAATTTGACTTGAAATGTAGTTTTCTTTGAGACTTGAATCTGTTATTTATTGATGAAAGCTTAGTTAGGTAAATAGTAATAGTTTAGATATTTGTAATTGCTAAACACTATCACAGTACAAGAAAGAGTATGTATTACTACATAACAGTTTTTTGCCCTACCTATTTCTCATTTGATTTTCTTTGACTACAATGTACAAAAAACTAATTTAAAGAAAAAATTAAAAATAATTCGGTCATTTTATTTTTATGTATGTTTTACTTTTTAACTCTCTTTAAGATATTTTAGGTCAATTAATGCGTAGGGGACTGTAATTTTTTAAGTTTAAAGTTACTATTTTCATGAAACAAAGCTATGAACACTCCTGCAAAAATAAGCTTTCTATTAAAAAAAAACGCATTGAAATCGTTCCACCCGTTTAGGCGCTACGATGCCACAGACAGACAGATCCACAGACAGATAGACAAACAGATAGACCGACAGAGGCGTTAATCTTTAACACCGTGGATGCCAAAGAATCTTAAACAATTTATATAGGGACGCTCCTTTCGGTAGCATTTCCCCTCTGCCACGGTATAAGAACAATACTCTTGATTCCTCTTGAGGATCTTGTGCAAATTTAAACAAACCCAATTTAACAAACCCAATTTTATACCTTATCACTAAACGAGACAGCCTATAATAGCGAAACAATAATTTTGAACTTAGAACGTTTGGGGTTCACACGAGACAAATTTTCATGATTTTTAACATTCAAAATTAGAATCTAAACTTATGGGGAATAAAATCCAAAGTTGCGGATTTCATGTTACCTCGCCCCCCGCAAAAAGTGGCAGAAATGTTTCTTAGTAGAATGACACGCGTAACTAGTCCCTATATAAATTGTCTAAGCAAAGAATGGATTATGTCGTCTTGTCGTCGCCGTCAGGGTCGACCTCGGAAGAGATGGAGGTACCTAGATGGATACCTTCACTGATGGGTGGATGGAGCTGGTGAGGATGAAGGGGTATTTGCTCAGCAGAGGGATGAAATTGGCTAGGAGAAAAAAAGTTGACTGTTGTTGGACTTCCCATACTAAAATACTAAATATAAAAAATACTAAAATATTAAAAATTCGCTATAAACACTATTCGCGGCAACTCTAATCCTCACTACTGCTTGGTCAATATGTTGTGGTAGAATCGTGTGTTTATTAAAATTGTAGGTATGTCGTCACAATTTTCAGATCAACATCTTTGTTATACATATTTATAAATACAAGTTTGTAAGATAAATAATATCGGATCGTAAGAGGTCAACATGGATTCTTCCATTGCACATAAAATAATATTTATACCTAAAGAGGAACATTGGAACACTTATATACCGAGACAGCTGGTTGCATTTAGTATGGAAAGTCGAAAAAAATTTGCGAATTTGTTTCTTTAGGAAAGTTGTTCAGTATTATGGGTACAACCACCCTTTAAAGTAATGCAACTGTTTAACACCCTGTATAATATAAATGTATAGTTTTAAAGAAATTGTAACGAAAATCTGACAACATACAAGCATAGAGATTAGTTTCTAGATTGTTTTTGAACATTTTCATTGAGTTTAATTGGTTAGTATTGAAAATATAACCAAACTTCGTTTGTATGGAGCGCGCAGCAAAAACACGGATATGCATGTTGAGAATTTGTGATGTTTGTACACTGTAGTTATAATCTTTGAACAAGCTTTGAACCAGCAGAGAAAATCTCTGCTTTGAACACTATGATTTTTTTTTATGTGTTTAATGGCTCTGGATACTATGTCCTTTAAAGCCATATCTTTTTTTCTTCTTGATGGATAATAGATGAAGATGAATTTTAAGCCACGAAACGTTGGTGTTCGACGTTTTGACGCTTCTTTGGAGTTTTTGGAGACAATCGAAAGTAGCTGGAAACGTAGAAGTCCACAGGAAAGAGGTGAACCGACCGCTTTACCGCGCTAAAAATGACGGAACACTTTTCCTGTTTACGACCCGTACACCATCATATTTCACTGAACTGTATATTGTTCACTTGCACGACACTTTGTTACGCAAAACAACACCAATTTTACGAACCAAAACTTACTGTAAACAATAAAAGTTCGATAAAATATGTGGACTCCAAACGTAGCTATCGAATGCCCACCAAAAACTCGAACAATATGATTGCCAGAAGCTCTACACAGATAAAAAAACTGGTTGGATCGATTATTTATAAATCGATTTAAAACAAAATGGATAAAAACTAATCGGTTCCGAATGAGGGAACGCCTTTTTAATTAACGAGTAAACTCGGCAGAAGATAATATAAAGCTCTTGAATATCTCGATTAGATATCTAGAATCGATACAGTGTAATCGATTTCTAATTTAGTTCAATCTATCTGTGTCTCGGTCGTAAGCTTGCAGAGTAGGTTCTAGCATTTTATAAATGCACATGATTCGTTTAAGAAAAAAATATATATTTAACTGGCTGTGTGGGTTTTCTTTTAAAAAAAAAAAATACGTCCGTCCATAGACTTAAGAATACGTAAAAAAAACTTACCTTGAAAGTTTAATTATGACTGTAAATGTAATTTCCAAAAAATACTGTTAAATTAATATGTACTTACACTCTGTTATAACTTTATTGTGGTAAAGCCCAGAATGATAAGATAATGCTCATAATCATAATAAACGGCTGCTCCAAAATAAAACACTGAATACGCCACTTACTTATTTTACAACAGCTTGCAGGCACTCCTGACCATCAAACTGAACATCTTTCTCTATGGAAGTAACATCGAAATCGCGCATCTACTGCTCCGTAGACTGCTCCATAAAAAACTGCAAACCTTGAACCAAATGTAACCAAAAGGGGATATCTTATTTCCATCTTTCTGTCCTAAAACTTCTAAAGTGAGCCTTGCTACTGTTGTTACAATAGCACGCTAGAAGAGTAATTTATAGTACTGTGCTAGAAGTGAAGTATGTAGTACCTATGCTAGAAGTAATAGCCCAGTCATTTTACGGTTTGTGCCGGGACTAATTAATAATTGATATTTTTTTCGGTATAAGCCAATTTGAGCCTAGAAATGTACAGAAAATAAAAAAAAAATCGTCAGCAACGGTACCGGTCCTCGGTATAGGTAATTTAAAATTTAGCATTTATCGCGTTCTAAAAATTATGGTAGCATTTTTTTTGCATATTTTGAAGGCTTCAACATTAATACTTACTTCAAACATAGTGTTAATATTTTTCTCTACTCAGAAGGCTTTGAAAAATACATTAGTATTTTCTAATGAATACCTCATTTTTTAAATTTCAACTCCTATTTTATTGCTTAAAAATAATGTAATGTATCTAATTACCTAAAATGAGTGCATTGGTAACAATATTATTAAGTTAAAAGCCTTCTGGAAGATACAATTTTGATTTCTATGTTGCGTAGCAATTTTTTTAAAATATGTTTTTTGATAGTCTTTTTGTCACTAAATGGTGCCGGTTACAGTTTAAAAGTCCCATTGATAATTACTCCTCACCCCCTCCTGACAAAACTCAGTAAAATGACTGGGCTATAAGGGTAAGCAGAGACTACGGATGGGCATGCTATGGTCCTGAATAAACTCCTTCCAAATTATCTGAAATTGATATGAAAAGATCGCGTAAATGTCAATATACTTTACAGGAGGCTCGTACATAACGTCATCCATTGACAAAAGTGATAACAGCGTGTGTAAACACTGTAGTAAAGATAGCGTACGACGTAAAATATGCTAATTAAATAACATAAATGATAAATACTATAGCGAAGTGACATTTAATCTTTGGTTGTGCTAGATTCGCGCTGGAAAGTTAGGTTTAAAATAGAATTTGTTTTTATGATTAAATTATTATGAGTTGTTATGACTTATGTACTGGCGGGTTATGCTGGGTGGGCTATACTAAGGGTTGCCAGGTCAGACATTAACCATTGAAATATCCGTCATTTGGGGAAAGCAAGTGACAGATATTTCAATGATCTGCCCATACGATAAGAAGAAGATCAGAAAAGATAAAAAAATAGATTTTTGCCGGATACGCTAATCTTGCTGCAAGATCTAGATCGTATTTTCGCAGTAGAGCTCTTAGTCTACGGATTTTTGTATGGAGTAGGTTGCATTTATTGCACATACATACCTGAAAAACATAAATTCTCAATAATCCCCGATTTTATATTGTGTGTTTGTTGTGTATTGTGTGAATTCATGTTGAGGTTTAGTATACAGGGTGAAATTGATATCATTAGCATCCTCTTAAACTAAGAGTCTACCCATCAAACTGAACAACTTTTACTATGAGAGCAAACCGATCGGAGCAACTAAAAAATCACGGTCCCATACTAAACTGCAATGCCTACTCGACTCAATTGTATGCAACAGCTGATTTTTTTGTTGCTCCGATCGGTTTGCTCCCATAGTAAAAGTTGTTCAGTTTGATGGGTAGACTCTTAGTTTAAAAGGATTCCAACGATATCAATTTCACCCTGCATACCTATGCACTACATATAAGGTCCCGGTCATATAAAATAGGATGGTTTTTTAATATTAAGTCTGTCTGTATCTCTAGTAGAACTTTAATCATTAAAATATTAAAAAACATATTGTTTGTTTACGCAATATAATATAAGAAAATGCCGCGTCATCCTTTTGGTTTTATCTAAGAAGTAAACACGTAACATTGTTCATGTACACAGATTACTTAATAAGTGTGACGCAAAATTAGATGATACAAGACCAAGTCATGCAATTTGACCACAATTGTAATCAAAACAACATGATACTTACAAACGTCACAAAAATTCCGCAACATGAAAACATGCAATTATTTTTGCGGTAAAAAAGTCTACATAACCTACTGCGAATGTAATGAATTATGAAGGATATAATAGTATAATAAGTGCTGCTCTTGAAAATAATACTATGTAAATACAGGATGGTCCAGACTAAATGGATGTACAGGGTGTCAGGAAAAGTATCATTAACCTTTAAACCACATACTCTACCCATCAAACTGAACAACTTTCTTTTTTCTACAATCTGTTTGCTCCCATAGTAAAAGTTGTTCAATTAGATGGGTAGAGTACGTGGTTTTAAGGTACATGATACTTTTCCTTATACCCTGTATAAGAAGTGAGCATCTGTAAGAACATTTAGGTGCGTACTACGTGTCATTGATGTAAATTTTTGGAAAAATATATTGAGAAAAAATGTGAAAAGGGCCAAACAAAATTTACTAGGAGTGCGATTTTTGAATCTAATTCGCTGAGTTCAGCAGTTGAAAATGTCAAAATTACTATGCATATGTCAAAAACCATACTTTAGGGGTGCGATTTTTTAAAGTCAAATCAGCAGTAGAAAGATGCGTATCTCCAAAGTAATTTTGACATTTTCAACTGCTGAACTCAGCGAATGAGATTCAAAAATCGCACTCCTGGAACTTATTGGATGTGGCACAAAGTCACTTTAGCAGTATGTGGGTATACAGGGTGTAACAAAACACCCTAGTAATACTTAAGGGGGTGCTTCAGACCATCAAACCGAACAACTTTCACGATGGAGCCAACATGGAAATCGCGAAAATAAAATCCGCTCTTTCATACAAAACTGCAGTACCGTCTCGACTCAAATGTATGGGACGGCACATTTTTTTTATTTTTTCTCGACGTTGGATCCATAGTGAAAGTTGTTCAGACTGATGGTCTGAAGCACCCCCTTAAGTATTACTAGTGTGTTTTGTTACACTCTGTACATGTTTTATGTGTTATATTATAAAATCTTTATGTAATGTTACCTTTTTCACACCTTCAGACCAAATGTTAAAAACTGGCACGTTGACCGTCCTCGTCTGCCTCTACAGTCGCTAAAAAAAACACAGTTTTTGACCTCAAATAATTCGCTCTACATAACTCACAAACACACAAATATTTTTAAAGTAAACAACCAGAAAGGATCGTACGGGAAAGGTCCATATTTTATTGAAGACTTCTCAAAAGAAGCTAACGAAGCGATAATTTTATTTGACTGTGCACTGTTTTTTTTATATACAGGGTGAAATTGATATCATTAGTATTCTTTTAAACTAAGAGTTTACCTATCAAACCGAACAACTTTTACTATGGGAGCAAACAAATTGGAGCAAAAAAAAAATACTGTTGCATACATTTCAGTCGAGTAGGCATTGCAGTTTGGTATGGAACAGCAGACTTTTTTTTTGCTCCGATCGGTTTCCTCCCATAGTGAAAGTTGTTCAGTTTGATGGGTAGACTCATAGTTTAAAAGGATGCTAATGATATCAATTTCACCCTGTATATTGACGAAACACATGTTGTCAAATGGCAAATAAACGTTTTTGCGGTTCCGTACCTTAAAAGAAAAAAAAATTACAGATCTCGTGTCATCAAAAAACATCATCCATGGAGCTCATACCTACTGAAATCAAAGCTCCCTCGGCCTTTGGGATTTCCAAGTCCTGCCAGTCAGTAGTTAGTTACGCGACTCCATAAAAGCTTGTTAAAAGCGTCCAAGTCATCTCCCTTTTTAACCGACTTCAAAAATGGAGGAGGTTTCTCAATTCGACCGTATATACAGGGTGAAATTGATATCATTAGTATCTTTTAAATTAAGAGCCTACCCATCAAACTGAACAACTTTTACTATGGGAGCAAACCGATCGGAGCTACTCAAAAATCTGCTGTCCCATACTAAACTGCAATGCCTGCTCGACTCAAATGTATGCACCAGCAGATTTTTTTTTTGCTCCGATCGGTTTGCTCTTAGTTTAAAAGGATGCGAATGATATCAATTTCACCCTATATTTATATATTATATATATATATATTTTATGTGTGTTCGCGGATAACTTCGTCGTTTATGAACCGATTTTGATGATTCTTTTTTTGTTGGAAAGTATATATAATAGTACCATGATAAGGAAACCAGGATCTGATGATGCAATCCAGATAAATCGAGGGGAACCTTCGAAAATCGTAGTGCCGACTAGTGCGTTTGTTAATTTTAAGCTCTACTATTAAATCGAACTAATGAATTCCCCACTGAAAATTGTGAAATACACAAAATTTTAACAAATAATAAAAACCGCCTTCAAAAAAACTAAAAGGTTAAAAAATAATATTGCAGCCGATGACTTTTTCGTTCGCATCATAAGAACTAATTTCTTTTATAGAAGTCGGTGTCAAGCCAAGCCAAAAATTTCAAGCTCTGTCGCGAATCGTACCGGCTTGACAGCGACTTCAATAAAACAAATTAATGTTCTTATGATGCGAACGAAAAAGTCATCGGCTGCAATATTATTTTTCAACTTTTTAGTTTTTTTTGAAGGCGGTTTTTATTTTTTTGTTACCACCTTCCGAACAAAACCCAATTTCAGCAGCATCATCGGTACTTTTCCAAAATACCAACGTCATATAAAAATTCCTACCAACGCGTTTGACTCCTTTTGCTCTTTACAGTTCCACAAAGTCCCCCGACAAAATCTTACAGTCTTCGCTCAAGTTTGATATTAGCTTGTTGCGTGGGATTTTGTATTTGGAACGAGAGGGGTTCTAAAACTTTCCAAATCTTTACTGTCATTTCGCGTGTTCAAACTGAGGTTATTGGCCTAAACGTGTGTGATTCACTGGGAGTAGGCGTGGCGTGTGCAATTTGATTATGTAGTTCGTAGAGAGACAGGTAGCGGCGTTATATGCCTATTAGACGAGAACATCTCATAGTCATATAATTCCTTGTTTTCATGGGTACATAGGCTCATCTAAGTTTCATTATTAATTATCATCAGCCTTACCTTATATCCCGAACTACCACCATGATAATGTGCAAAATTCACCACACGGAGAAAAAAATATCTAGTAGGTTGACAACGATAATAAATATTAGCAGATTTTAATAGGTAGGGTGATTTTAATAAAATCTAACACTCAGTTGCAGAAACGCTCACTAAAGATAATCCTCCATTATGCAGTCACTTTTTGTTTTACTTGACGTAATAAAAGCTAGTATGAGATTTAATGGAGGATTATCATTAATGATTGTTCCTGAAAGTCTCACAGATTTAACTGAAATTTGGTAGACTTTAGTTAAATCTACCCGAACACATTTTTTTTTACAATTTCTAGTAAATTCTGCTAATAGGTATATTTATAATATAGTCACATACAAATACTACTTAAAATTCTTCTTCGCCCACCAGTGCCCTGAACGGACTGAAAACTACCTATGCATTTAGGTATATTCTTGTCAAAAAATTTGTGGCTACAAGTAAGTTGCTAACACGATTCTGGTTTATAACTAAAAAGTTTTATTAAACTAGAATTATAATCTTGTCTGCCATGCAGAAGGCGAGATGGTCCGATCCCCGTCTAGGCCGACTCGTACCAATGAGTTTTCGGAATTTATGTACGCACGGCGACAGATCAACCTACCCATAGTTCGACCTTATTTCCATGAACATAGAGGTCAACTATGGGTAGGTTGATCTGTCGCCGTGTGTACGATTATAACACCACTGCCTTTTCGGTGAAGGAAAACAGCGTCAGGAAACCTGCGTGCTTCAATTTCGAGGCATGTATTTGTACCCACTGCCCATTATAAGTGGTGACGGGCATTCTCGCCGTCACACTGGACAGAGATTCGATACTACTAGTGAAACGTGGGGGAGAAAGCCCGTCGCCACTTATAATGGACAGTTGATACTGTCCATTATAAGTGGTGACGACCGACGTGGGAGAAAGCCCGTCGCCACTTATAATGGACAGTATCCACTGTCCATTATAAGTGGCGACGGGCTCTCTCCCCAGCACACTGGACAGAGATTCGGTACTACTAGTGAAACGTGGATGTTCTGAGGTTTTAGAAAATCTCTGACTATCCTAGTTGTGAGCATAATGCTAAAAAAATATATATGTTATACTTACGTAGGATTTGTAACTGTTATCAAACTTCAGTCCTCTCTTCGTGTGAAAGTCTTACTCTTTGAAATGATCGACATTCGCAAGCCTACCTGTGCGACCTTGAAGCAAAGTGCATTGTGTGTGCACGCTGATGCAAACGTCAAGCACCTTATTACTTGGTAATAAAGATTACATTCGAACATGACTCGAATGGTTGGTTTTTACTGAATACGAAAGCTTTGTCCTTGTCAAAATGTATCGCCTTTTGATAGATTTACGTCCTTTTGTCCGCGATTTGGGTTTGGATTGATTTTGTTTATGAAACTGTAAAATAATGCTTTTGTGTGAATGAGGAAATATTTTGGGCTTTTGCCCTTTTGTTATACTTTATCTGGGATTATTTGTGTTACAGTAATATGCTGTTTGTACTGATATTACCTATACCTATACGATAGGCGGGCTTGACAATGAAGAGTTTACTTCCAGGAGACAAATCAGACAGTGAGGTTACAAAGCATTTTTTTTTAAACCGGTCATTTTAAAATTTGTTTATGACGTATATTAATGACGGGCTACTTCATAAAACGCGAAAAAAAAATCAAAAAACTGCTGTACCTTCCTGACTCAAATGTATGGGACAGCAAATTTTTTTCACGTTCCCTCAGGTAGGCTCCGTAGTGAAGGTTGTTCAGTTTGATGGTCTGTGTTCACCGTTTCAGTATTGGAAGGGCTGTCCCTTACACCGTGTATTATTAATAGGCAGCTCATAAAATACTACATACATACATACATATGCTCACGCCTATGTCCCACTACTGGGGTAGGCAGAGATAACAGATCGCCCCATGCTACGATTCTGACACACATCTTTCGCCTCCTCAACATCATAAGTTTCTTCATACAAGCTCGTCGGTTCCGGGTACATTTTATTTGGCCATTCTTCAGTACGCATCCGATTTGGTCAGCGTACGAAAATACTAGAGGCACAAAATAAGTTATTATTATAGATATTACGAGCTTTTACCCGCGACTTCGTCCGCATAAATTATATACCAGATTTTAAGTCAGCTTTTTTGTTTGATAAGCTATCAAACAAAAAAAGTTTCATCAAAATCTGTTCAGTAGTTTTTGCGTGATACTCGAACAAACAAACACCCAAACAAACAAACAAAAATATAAACAAACAAACAAACAAACAGACAGACAAAAAATCCAAAAATTTGTGATTTGGAATCAGGGACAGGTAAAAACCATGTCGTAATCTTTTTATTTGAAAATATCTTCAATGTACAGACACACTTCTGTTACAGTTTTATAATATAGTTATTAGATTATTAGTTATTATTTAGTCTAAAGTAAATGAAGTGCGCAACACTGCACAAATGATTGCTCGGCGATAGCTAACTAAACTGTAAACACCAATCTATTTATCGCCAACAACTAATAGTTGATCACCGATGCTAACAATAAACCGACCGATCGAATTAAAAAGCAATAAAATTGATCAAGATTTTACGATGATACGGAAATTTCCTCTATCCGGTACAATAAGGAATTAAGTCATAAAATAAAACATACTTCCGTAAACGAATTAATGACAGCAACATTACCTTTTATAATGACATGATATTTGAGTGCAATTAAATATTAAATAGACGTATTATTGTTAAATTGCCAAACATACCTACTACACAACATAATTAGTAGAGTTTCTGGCCGCATTTTCGCGGTGATAGAGTCAAAAAACTTACATAAAAAAAATAGCTTTCTGACGTGATTTCTCTATGTGAAATTAGGTATGTCCGAAACACCGGTAGTACCAACATTACTCCCCCCCACACATTTTTACCCCATGCTTCTCTTGGCAGACGGGTATAAAACTGCAAACCTATTCGACCTAAACATTTGGGTTGAGTAGGTTTGCCATTTGAGTGTAGGTAAGTGGGTATCCATTACTTCATCTAGCTTCGGCCGGTCTGGTCTGGACGATAATTTGAAACGAGCTCTCAATCTATATAGTTTCCATTACTCAATTTTGTTCTGTAATTTGTGTGACATTTTCGATTTTTTTATATATTTTTGTTGTTGTTTACGAAGATGAATGTTAATTCAAATTGAAGATAAAATTTTTATAAATGTTAATTTTATGTAATTTTAGGGAATGCTAATCTTGTTTACTTAGACTCCATTTCACGTAGGAAGTTCTGAAGAACCGCAGGACAAAAGGTTGACTCTTTGACTAATTTGTAATTGATATAAATATATTATACATACACTCATATTCATAATTTAGACCCATTTTATATTTTTAAAATGTAAAATTTCTTTACCTGTACTAAGGTACCATTTCGGCGACCTCTAGGTCTTTGTTCTTGTACGTCGTTTTACTACAAAGAATGCAATGCTTCAAAAGAGCATTCAATTCACAATTTCTAATGTTTTTGACAAACTTTTTCACAGTATAGTATCAATTTATATGTTTATTATTTTTATTTGTTTTTTATATTTTCGTTTTATTAGTTTTTCTCCCTTTTTTAGAGGGGTAGTTACTCAGTTATGCGGGCCTTAACCAAGCATGACTGAGGATGAGATTATTATTATTTTTTTTTTTTTATTTCACATTTGTGGTTTTGAGTTTTACTAACAAATTAATAATATTTTTTACCCGACTACCCCAGAAGTAGGGTAATGTTTTTTAATTACAATACGCATGCAAGGTGCAGTTAAATTCATGTTGAAAGGTCACATCAGAAGATAATTGAAAAAAAAGTTGGTCAAGTGCGTATCGTAACATGCATAAAAGAGAGTTCCGTATTACGGAAACTAATCTATAATTAGTTTCAATAAAATTTAAACCTATTTTTAAACTAATAAGCTCAGTACCTACCCACCTACGTACTCGTATGTCTACACAAAAAACGACATATACAAAAAGAACATTTTTAGTTTTTTAAGTTTTATTTTTATATCTACTCAATTAGATAGGTACTAGAAATTATCTGTTTAATTTTTATCTATCCAGGTACGCAAAAACTAGTTACAAAACGGTTCAATAGGATATTTTACCACTAGTCAAATCAGCTACTCTTTATCGGACGTCAAAACGTGCGCTTTGTATCCTTTGTATGAACATTCAATTAGTACTAAATAATGAGTTGTGACGTCATCAACATTTCAATATTTTTTTTAAGTTTATTTTGTTATTAAAAATAGTATTCAAGCTAAAAACTCAATGAAAATGGGAGTTAAGCGTTATTTTCTAACCTTTTTTTACTGAGAAGATAAAAATAAAATATATTTTATTTAGTCAAATACCCAATTTTGTCATCAGCGGAACCCTAGGTTACAAATACAATACAACAATATACAAATATATTTATTCAACATTTTTACAAAAGTTTAGATTGCTAATAATAACACACTTGCTGACAGTAAAAATGTTGTTCCATGTTGTTCAGTATTACAATTTACTCATGGTCCTCAAACTAGTAAAGTTTGTAATATGAGGGCCAGTTATGTACGATTACCAGGTAGTTACAGGCCAATTTAGACATTATTTGAAGTTTGAAGTTAAACACATATTTCACAACGAGAACAAGATAAGATCAGGATAGATAAATAAAATATAATAAACTAGTTCTCTTGTGAACAAAAAAAAAAACATTGTCACACGGAAACTAACTGTGACACCAACACGAATACACACGTGCACCATACAAAACTATACCTATTCTCCATTTGCACACTAAAAACATACAAAAAGAGGCAACCAAATTTTTATAAAAGGCGGTATTATCATACCAATAGCTACAGATTGCGACTACGATACTATACAAAGGAAGCTTTCTGTTTGTGCGTACGATAGGGTTGCCAACCAGTCTCTAATCAATGCTTTGGTTTCCCTGAGTGAGCAGTCTCTAAGATTACAAAATTCATTGATTTTGTTGTAAATGAATTGGGATATAAAGGGTGCAAAGCGTCTAGCAAAACTTGTATTAACTGAAACAGGTGCAAGTCTGAAGAGTCTCTTAGATCGCATATCGGCATAAGATTCCGACCTTATAACATTTCTGTGGGTAATGAGGGCCACCTTGAAAATAAAGAGCTGTCTCACTGTCAGGACGCCACTCTCTCTGTATACAAGTTCGGTTGGATATCTGAAACGTTTATAAAGCATAGTCTTTAGTACCGAACGTTGCGCTATTTCGACGCTAATCATGTTGGTCTTAGCTGCTCCACCCCAGCATGAGATGCAGTACGATAGTAGTGACTGACACAATGCCAGATACACAAGTTTAAGCGTATCCTGACTTGCAGCACTTCGGAGCTCTCTCATGACATGTATCACTCTGCGTACCCTGCCTGACAGCACATCTATGTGCTCTTTGAAGGTTAGCCTTTCATCCACCAAAATGCCAAGGTATTTAGTGACCTTCTTTCGGGATAGAGATTCGCATGAACAGGCCAAATTGTCCCCAGAACAGGTATGAACTTTCATCTGGTGTGATGTGGGCGGGGCAGAAGCAGCGGTTTTGTGAAAACATAGGTAAGTAGTTTTACTCGTGTTGAGGGTCAAAAGGTTTTGCTCAAGCCATTTTGATATAAGTCCCATGGCCTGCTCTGCATTGGCTGAGGCCTTGTCCCACGTTGATCCATGGCTTATAATCACAGTATCATCTGCGTAGCAAATAATATTAGAATTCTTAAAAGAAAGACTATGGATGTCATCCATATACACAAGAAACAGTGTTGGGCCCAAGATGCTGCCCTGAGGGACTCCGAAATGAATTGTTGCAGGATTACTCAAGAACTGGCCAATCCTCACACACTGCCTCCGTTCCGTCAGGTAGCTTTTGAACCATTCGAGGGCAATACCTCGCACTCCAGACATTTCCAGCTTTCGGATTAAAATTGGAACGGAGACAGTGTCAAAAGCCTTGGCCAGATCCAGAAAGACCCCCACACAGTTCTGTTTTCTATCAAGATGTGATGATATAGAGGATATTAACAGTGATAATGCTTCTTCTGTTGATTTACCACGCCTGAAACCAAACTGGTTGTCTGAGATTAGCTTATTTGCCTCGATGTACCGAACAAGCCGCAGGTTCACTAACCTTTCGAGCATCTTAGAAAAGGCACCCAAAAGGGAGATAGGTCGGTAGTTGTCAGGGGAATCCTTTGGGCCCTGTTTGTATATCGGGCAAACAACCGCTGTTTTCCAGCTCTCGGGGAAGGTGCCCGTTTCCAAGCTCAGATTAAAGATGTATGTAAGAGGTTTAGTTATTACGTCTCTGATTTGCTTGATTAGATTATTATTTATTTCATCCAGGCCAGCAGCCTTATCAGGTTGAAGGCTCAGAATCATCGCCTCTATTTCACCGGGATCAGTTGGTGCCATAAAGAAAGAGGCGTTTGATTTGTTTTTAGTTTTAATAGAAGACGCCAAACTGTGCTGATCCTTCTGAATTTTATTAAGTATCTTGTTCGCCAATTTCTGTCCCACAGTAGTAAAATGTTCGTTACATATGTCCAGTTTCGTGGTGGCACATTCATTGTCTTTACCTTGTATAAGTTCCACTGGTTCCTTTCTAGACTTTGATAGGTGGCTTATATTCTTTATGGTTTTCCATAGCTTTTTTGGGTTATCCTTATTGTCCCGGAGCTCCTTTTCTTCGTAGTTTCTTTTCAGCCTGGAGAGCAAGTTATTGCAAAAATTGCGGTATCTTCTGTAGACTAACTTTTTCATTTCGTCATTAGGATTTGCCCTTACTTTCATGTGCAGACGATCTCGGTGGCGGATACACTTTATTAACCCAGGGGTGATCCACGGTTTCAGGTTGTATTCAGATCGCTTTACTACCATTTTAGTCGTGTGTTTTTTAATTAAATCCTCCAGCCTTATGGAGAAAGCGTTTACTGCTTGGTTTACATCGGATTCATGTAGGATATCTTCCCATTTTTCATCCGCTAGAGCAGACCTGATAGCCTCAATATCCCTTTTGACCCTGATACGACTAAGTCGCTTAGGTTTAGACGTATTTATGGATAATCCGACCATCACCACGTCATGATCTGTAATATCTGAATGGCATACGATCCCGATGACCGGACTACTGGATTTAACAAAAATATGGTCCAAACACGTCTGGTCCCTGGTTGGAAGGGTGATCGCGGGAATAAGCCCAAGCTCAGCCATGAGACACGTCAGTATAGTTCCATCATTATTTCTGGCATTGTCTAAAATATTTATGTTAAGATCCCCGGCAATCGTTACTCTTTCTCTAGTATGTGTATTAAGCAAATCATCTAGACTCTGCAGAAAAACACCTGCGTCAGTGAAACACGGGGGACGATAGATACCAAAGACTGTGATATTAGTTAAGGTAATCATAAGACAGTTCGCATCCTCCATACTTGGCTCGGAGACAACGGCACACCACACCTCAGCTACGTACACAACGACACCGCTGTTTTGGTTTATAATTTTACTTGTAGAATATGCTGTGTATCCTGGAAGGTGCGGTATTACCGAGTTCTCGTTCAGCCAGCACTCTGTAAGTACAATTATGTCCATACTAGTGTTTATACGCCTTAGAGCAACGAGAAGATTATTAAAGTTTTTGTGTAAACTCCTTATATTTAATGTCATAATTTTGAAATTAAACTCAGGTTTAAGCACCGATTCACAATTTTCCAATTCGTTCAGAGCAAGACAGTCTACTTTCAAAGAATCAATTTCATCTTCTATATATAGCGTATCCATTTAAACATAAATCTTAAAGTTAAAAGATGCAAAAAGAAAAAATTTTCAGCAATAAATGAGCATATAGACTGCCATGTTAATTTTACACGAATACGTTTAAAACAATTGAGTAACTCTGAAAAATGTATATTGCGATGTGGTTTCCTGGAAATATTAAAATAACTCATAATATGGTAACCCTGTCGCTCTTCTATTTTTAAACTTGACTTTATGTTATGGTTATGATGTAGTATGGTAGGTATAGTACGGTGCAAAATATTAATGTCACAGTTGTCGTTAAAAAGTATGCATGCATAAAAATATAATGTTAAACAGATTTTCATAGGTAAACCCCAGGAACACAGGTAAGGACTCTCCGTTTTAGTTTTCTTCTTGGGAAGAAACAGGCAGGCGGTCAAGATCATCGGTACACCGGATAGGAATAGGTTCCTTTAACCTATTTATAAATAAACGGAAGTGCCATTGAAACAGGATATCGGCAGAAACAATAGGTTATTATAGCTTTAACTATGCTAGTCTAGACTGCAATTAGGTTGCGAAACTAAGACTAATTCCACAGTACGCGACGCTGAGCTATCTAAACTATTATAAAACTGTAACAGAAGTGTGTCTGTACATTGAAGATATTTACAAAAAAAAGATTACGATATGGTTTTTAGGCTTCCCTGATTCCAAATCACAAATTTTTTGACTTTTTGTCTGTCTGTTTGTTTGTTTGTTTGTTTGTTCGTTTGTTTGTTTGTTTGTTTGTTTGTTTGGGTGTTTGTTTGTTCGAGTATCACGCAAAAACTACTGAACCGATTTTGATGAAACTTTTTTGTTTGATAGCTTATCATCGGACTTAAAATCTGGTATATAATTTATGCGGACAAAGTCGCGGGTAAAAGCTCGTAATATTATAAAACTTTAACAGAAGCATAGATACTGTTTCTCATAGGTACTGTGTCTGTGTACATTTAAGATATTTTCTTCCTTCTGGCGCAGTCGGAATAAACTGCAATGCAACTCGACTCAAATGTACATGCAACAGCCGATTTGCCGATTTTATTTTTGTTTTGCTCCGATCGGTTTGCTCCCATAGTAAAATTAAGCTGTTTAGTTTTAGTTTGATGGGTAGACTCTTAGTTTAAAAGGGTGCTAATGATATCAATTTCACCCTATATACAGGGTGAAATTCATATCATTACAATCATTAGCATCCTTTTAAACTAAGAGTCTACCCATCAAACTGAACAGCTGATCACATCCTGTAGATTTATGCAAGGTTTTAATTTTAATGGGAGACCACCAGATTAGAAACCTCTTTTTATCGCGTCCTATAGCTTAGCTCCGAAGGTTGTTGGAAAATACCTTATTATTAACCTGGTTAAGTATCTATACGTCTAATAACATGTACCTGTATAATTCTATGAATATTAACGTGTCATTTCCTTATTCCTATGCGTGAGACATCTTTCCACATTATAGTAATTGCATAGTAAGACCAATAAAAACTTGTCGACAATCGATGTACCTACACCGTAAACGCAATGTTGTGGTATAAAGGTAACGAAGGGGTTTATTAAGAAACATTATTATGACCTTTTTCCCGTGGCCAGGGGGATTATAGGAAGGAAATACAGGGTCCAACTTAATTATGCTGACGGTTTTTTAACAGGATGATCAGATCATCAAACTGATCAACATTATTTATTGGACTAAGGCTGCCTGCCCACTGAGGCGAGCTGGCTGAGTGAGCTGTGTAGCTGTGTAAATATTAACCAATCTGTAGGTCTAGTATGATTTCTCTACACGCGCGCGACGCGCCTTCGCTGCATACAAAATAACCTGCTCCCGCGCTTTTCGGAGAGCGAAAGTCGCGCTTGCCGCGTCTTGTAGTATGGAAAAAAGCCGAGTCGCGCGCAAGTAGAGAAATCATGCTAGAGGGTCAGGAGCTCGGCCGATCTCGGTCGGATCTCTGATTGGTTAATATTTACACAGCTACACCGCTCGCACAGCCAGCTCGCGTCAATGGACAGGCAGCCTTACACAGGAAATGCGAAAGAAAATCTGATTCGCATACATTTGGATCAACCGTCGAATCCAACTCGGCAGGGCAGCAGCGTTCGAAAAGCAACGTAGTATCTTCACGTCCCAAATACCGCAGTGTCTTAAAACGAAAGTCTTCGATCAGTGTGTGTTGCCAGTGATGACATATGGAACAGAGACGTGGTCGTTCACTCAAGGCCTCATAAAAAGGCTGAAAGTCAACGGCAACGGAGAGGGCTATGCTCGGAGTTTCCCTGCGAGATCGAATCAGAAATGAAGAGATCCGCAGAAGAACCAGAATAGCTGATATAGCTCAAAGAATTGCTAAAATAAAGTGGCAGCACAGCAGTGAGCGGGGCACATTGCTCGCAGAACCGACGAAGGCCGATTGGGCTGAAAAGTTCTCGAGTGGCGACCGCGTACCGGAAAGCGCAGCGCAGAGTGGATAGGCCCCTCACACGGTGGACCGACGACCTGGTGAAGGCGGCGGAAAAACGTTGGATGAGGGCGGCGCAGGACCGGTCGTTATGGCGATCCTTGGAGGAGGCCTATGCCCAGCAGTGGACGTCCATCGGCTGAGATTATGATGATACATTTGGGTAGAGTAGGTTTGCAGTTCTGTGTGGAACAAACAGCAGATTTTTTGTTGGTGTACTCTATAAAAAACCGGCAGCATATTCAAGAAGAACTAGTCAGTAAATGAATAGTGAAAAAAAAACATAACCCTCCTTCTGGCGCAGTCGGGTAAAAAAACACCTAACTCAAATTAACAAGGGCTCATGTCCATTTACTGGTGAAGTAAAAAGTTTATAATGATCGAATATCAACAAATCACGTGTGTGTTGTAAAAATTCAATAAAACTACTATGTATTTGTAGTCCGGGAGCTGGAGGTGAAAAAGGTTAGTTTTTTTAACATTAATATAGTTTTTATCTTAGCTGTAGGCTGTCGAATAATACAGAAATTATACTCGTTATAACTACCGGGAATTGAACTGGATATAAATGCGAATAAAATCATCGACATGAATATTAAATTATTAAGCAAAAATAAAAAGCAAATCTATAAGAAAGTAAACAATAAACAATTGTATGTTTATTATTACAAATATTGACAGGATGGCAAATTAGATACGTTACCTACATTCTTTTAGGGGGTGCTTAAGACCATCAAACTGACCAACTCTCACTATTTAGCCAGCTTCGAACGAAACTAATAAAATAATTTTTGTTGGTTTGGTTTGTCAACGGTCACTCGACCATCAAAGGGTATGAAACAGCTGATTTTTTCATCGCGTTATAGTCAAACTTGTTCGGTTTGATCGTCTAAAGATCCCCCTAAAGTATATAACGCATTTTATTTTACACCTTGTGTAGAAAGAAAGATCTACACGATATTTACATCAAAATGCTTGTGTTACAGGTAAAATAATTTTCGAATAATTACTTAGAACCAAAATAAATAAGGTACTTATTATCTAGATTTACCTATCAAATTAAGTTCCAAGTAAATATTAACATTATTTTCTTAAAAGAGTGTAATTACTGGTAATGTTATCAAATGATTTACATAGCCATAAATACGAATTTCTCAGAAACAAATACCTATGAATTCTGAACTAAACTTAGAGCTGATACTGGGTATTTTTTTCTTATCAATTAATAATATTAATTAATTAGGCACGGACCTGAAAAAAAGACGGACGTAATGTCACACTAAAAAGAGGTGAAGCATGCTAGGTCCTACAAATTCGTTTGTTCTACAAGAGACCTACACGCACCAGTTCTATTCGCAGGTCCGACAACCCGCCGCCAATATGTACCGCGCGACAGGGCGACAGCACGCAGCACTCTTATAAACGGGTGCTTCACTTTTGGTTAAACGAGATTCCGTCGGTCTTTTTTTCAGGTCTGTGGTAATCAGGTAGGTATATAAAATAGACTAGTTGATAGAGATGAATGATTGAGTCTCCGAATGAACCCTCCGAATGAACCGACTACTAACCGACTACGAACCCGTATCCAATCCACCCACTGCAGGACATAAACGTATCCTCCCCATTGTGCCATCCATCTCGGTCCTGTGGCAATCGCATCCAGCAATGCAATTAAATCTCAAACATCTCTCATCTCTCTCTCTATTTCTCTAATCGCAAACATTGTCATAACCTAAAATTCGTCGTTGAAACATCGGCGAGCTGTCAATTCGTTATTCGCTAAGGTTGTGTCAATTGTGTCAAACTAATATAAAAATTTAGATGAGTACAAAGACATACATATTACTAGCGTAATATAAATCTATGGATGAGTGCGATTCACTAAGCGTAAACATCGTCGCATCCGTTAGATCATCTGAGATTTCGCATACCGAATTGACAGATCGCCGATGTTACAACCGATGTTTGCGCTTAGAGAATTGCACTCCTGAAGGATGCAAGAAGGATGTTACATCTGTGAGCTCGTCGATATTTTTGACAGCGATATGACGCTTACTGAATTGCACTCTAGACCTTACTTACCCGTCCTACCGGCGCTTTTCCAGTTATCAGCCCGCCTGGCCAGGGCCTCAATTGCGCAATTTTATGTAGAATTTTATACGGTTTTTGTTTGGTTTTGGTTTTGGTTTAGTTTTGGTTTAGATTTGGTTTAGCTGAAGTAAAAAAGCTATCGCGATATTTTTTTCTGAACGGTTAAATCGCACAATACAGAAAATTCGATCGAACGGACATCAAACGTTACGCCAACGTATCTTCCGAAATAAAGCTAAATCGTTACCGTTAATATAATTTGCGCGATACGAATTGTGCATAACGTAACGTTTTTGGTTGTGGTTTTGTTTTGGTAGTATCGTTCAAACTTAGGGCGATTGAGGCCCTGTACTCCGTCACTCGCGTTTGACAGCTGCAACAAAAAGCTACGGCGCGCCTTGTATCTCAAGAGACATATATTAGGCTGTCGCCCATTGACATAAGGCGCATTTTAGTTCGTCGTTCCTGAAGCGCAAAGTTCGAAATTCGAAAAAGTGTTACGATTGTAACTATTTAATAATCTGTGACCTTGCTGTCGGATACCCTATCCTCTTCTCGGCCACCACTCTGCCAAGGCTTCCGACCGACAATGTGCGTGGGCCGAATTTATATGGCAAGTATTACTTATTGCTACCTCTTGTTTACCAGTTAATGTTCGAGCTCTTGGCCTATACGAAGGCGAAAACGAGCATCTTGTTGCAAAATCGTGTCTAACGTTACAATGTCACCGTAACGGTTTCCAATGTTTCCATACCTTTTAAAATTGATTACCTAGTGCTAATGACCGTATTTAAATCATCCATCACAATCCGTGATCACAATACCTAACACTCATGCCTATTATCCCATTACCCAAAGAAAGATACCCAAAGAGGAAACATATTGTTATTTTATCAGATAGCCAGGCTGCTCTGAAAGCGCTAGGATCTTACGAAATAGAGTCAAAACTAACATTAGAATGTGTCCAAGCCCTAAACCAGCTAGGATCGACAAACTCTGTCACCCTAGGCTGGGTGCCTGGACACTGCGGTATTGATGGAAATGAGGCTGCTGACGAGCTGGCACGAAGAGGGGCGGAAGAGGACTCCATAAGCCCCGAGCCTTACTGCGGAATCTCTCGCATCACCTCTAGACGTGTGCTAAAGGAATAGGACGTGAACCAAAGCCGTAAGCTCTGGTCGGATACACTAGGACTGAGGCATGCAAAAGAAATTGTGACTAGCTTCTCAAACAGACATACATCGGATGCCATCAATTCAAACCGCAACTACCTAAGGCTCTTAGTAGGAGCCTTAACAGGACACTGCAAGTTAAACAAACATCTACACAGAATGGGGCTTGTAGATTCACCCACCTGCAGCTTCTGCTGTAAAGCAGAGGAAACGCCCATACACCTCCTCTGCGAATGCGAAGAGCTCATTCCCAGCAGGAGTCGCCATCTAGGTGGATACTTAATAACACCTACTGACATTAGGGACCTCCCCTCCAAAAGCATAACACGGTTCATGAAGTCCGGGGAAATGACCTTTAGGTCTAGGGTGATAGCTACAATAGATCTATTCAGGTCGCATTAGCCATTGGTCATTGACCAAGCCCTTACAACCAAATGATAATAATACAATCCAATTGGGGTAGGCAGAGAGAATGGACTGGTGACATACTAAGATGCTGCCTGACATACTTCTCTTGCCTATTTCAACAGTCAATCACAAAAAGGGAAGAATGGTGTGGTTCATTTCAAATCAGATCTATAGATCCAAACTACGTAACTAAACTAGGTAAAAACACATACCTAACCCATTCGCGCAAATTGTGCATGACATATGTGTAGGGTTGACTTAACACGCATCGTATGAACTACATTATACATTTCATTACTTTTTATAGTTCATTCTGTTATTAAAAATCGTTTTGAAGCTAAAGAATCACAGAAAATGTGAATTTAGCGTTATTTTCCAACGTTTATTTTTATTATGAGGTGAAAAATAAAATACATTTTATGTAGTCAAATCCAACGGGTGCGCGCGCCTGACTATCCCTTGCTCGGCTTCCCTCAAGTTACCACAGAGAGTGTGAGGGGAGGTGAGGTATCTGAAGTCAGAGGGGGGCGGGGAGTGGCCGTTCTGTATGTAGAACTATATACTATTACCTATTCTGTGACATAGGTGTAAAACTTACCAAAAACCATATTTGCCAATATTGTCGCCTTAAATATCTGGGTAGCTACCACGTGTAAGAAATTAAAAAACCGATTATTCGCAAACCAGAGCAGGTGAAGTGCAGCGATGGTGATATTTGACTCTGCTCGGTTCGATTATCGATAAAATAAAAGTATATCGATATCGGCAATTTGGCACGCAGCTTGGTGTAGCTTTTTAGGGTTCCGTAACCAAAGGGTAAAAACGGTATTACTAAGCCTACGTTGTCCGTCCGTCCGTCCGTCCGTCCGTCCGTCTGTCCGTCTGTTCGTCCGTCCGTCCGTCTGTCCGACCTATTTAGTGCTGTAACTTTTGAACCGAAAGAGCTAGATAAGATACCTAGTTGAAATTTTCACAGAATGTGCGTTGTTATGGCGGATTTGCTAACAAATAAATAAAAATGTCAAAAAATAATCATTAAGGAGGGTTCCGTTCCACAGTACGTAACCCTCCTCGGCCTCGGTGCGCGAGTAGCCCTACTCGCACTTGACCAATTTTTTACATAGGTACCTACTTCATCTTCTATCCAGTCAATGGCATGTCATTCTATAGTTTTCCAGTCTAGTTTTTTCCTACACGAATAGCGCTACTGGCAGAGTCCATAAGCTCCGTTCACGTGCAAGTGTCCTGGCAAGAAGTATATCAGTCCATTCTGCAAAAAGGGTAGGATATAAGAACCTTCTATCGAGTCGATGGCATGCCATTCTAAATCTTTTCAACCCAGCATTTCGCCACAAAGATTAGCACTACCGGCAGTGTCTACAGGGTGAAATTGATATCATTGGCATCCTTTTAAACTAAGAGTCTACTCATCAAACTGAACAACTTTTACTATGGGAGCAAACCGATCGGAGCAACTAAAAAATCTGCTGTTCCATACTAAACTGCAATGCCTACTAGACACAAATGTATGCAATAGCTGATTTTTTTTTGTTTAGATCGGTTTGCTCCCATAGTAAAAGTTGTTCAGTTTGATGGGTAGACTCTTAGTTTAAAAGGATGCCAATGATATTAATTTCACCCTTGCAGGTGTCCTGGGCAGGATACAAGATGGGCCATAGTCTGTGAAGTAACATATTCACACTGAAGGTCCGACCCGTTCATGTAGCCCCAATTGAACAGATTGTCACTTGATAAAGATGGGTCATAGTCTGAGAAGTAGGTTGTAATGGCCTTGGCAAGGGTGCGACTAGGAGTTGCAACGAAACCACGTAGTCTCTGTACAACGGTTTATTCAGACTGCCAGGCGACAGACCTCGCGCCTTCACATATTTGCATAGCTTTGTCCACCAGTCGGAAGGAGACTGATCTAAAATACGGGAAAAACTAGGGTTGCCACCTCTCAATCTGCCGCAACTATAGGGTTGCCAGGTTCAAAGAAGTCTTTTTTAACCTGGCAGCCCTATAGTTGCGGCAAACTGATAGGTGGTAACCCTAGTTTTTCCAGTACTTTAGATCAGTCTCCTTCAGATGGCACCTCATTTACTTCCCTAACAGACAGGTGAAAAGGTACTTGCGACAGGATTTTTCTAGGCAACTTGGCGGCGTTGAATTAACCCCTGAGTAGACATACACTAGAATCACATTTCGTTAGCCTATGAAATAGGTGCATAATTTTACGGTCGGATCTCGGGCTATTATTCTTACGGATTCTGATAAAAATGCGTGTGAATGACGGACGGACCGATATACACCGAGGCACAGAATAGGTAATAGTTATAGTTCACCGAGTTTAATCCATTAGTGTTCCGTTTTGCCAATATTAGTAGGTACGAAGCGCTATAAATTACAATTGGAATGAACCAAGTTACAAATATAGAGTTTATTTGCAGTAAATCCGATTTTTGGATGGAATCAAATCCATGTTCAAAGTCGGAACGTGTGCTAATTGCTTGGTTTGTGTAGACTAACGAATTATTTTTGTGAAATAAATGATTAGGTATCATGTCCAAAGAATAATTAACTAAGTTTTACCGATGCCCTTCCACCGTCTAGAGGTGAGTCGATAAAAGTCTGGAGATGACCGGAAGCACACCAGAATAATAACAGATATAGTTGTTATTAAACGAGGTAGGTACCAACTAACATCCTGTTTTGACCGAATAATAATATGATTGATATGCGATTTTTAGGGTTCCGTACCTAAAGGGTGAAAACGGGACCCTCTTACTAAGCCTACGTTGTCCGTCCGTCCTTCCGTCCGTCCGTCTGTCCTAGCTATTTAGGGCTGTAACTTTTGAACCGTAATGCTAGATAGTTGAAATTTTCTCAGATTATGCGTTATTACGGCGGATTTTTTAAGAAATAATAAAAATGTCAAAAAGTTAAGAATTAAAGGGGGTTCTCAACAAGAAACTAGTTTTGTCAACGTTTTTTCTTCACACTCTAACCCATATAACTAAGAGTATAACTAGATGGACTAACCCATCGTAAAAACGGTAATACATACAAGCGTCAAACTTAGTGTGATTATAGAGCAAACTCTACAGAATAACAACAAATACTAAAAACCGGCCAAGTGTGAGTCAGTCTTGCGCTAAAGGTCCCGGACAAAAAAAGATTTTTTTTTCTAAGTTAATAATATTGTGTTCTGTGGTGGTGTGGTACGGAACCCTCGGTGGGCGAGTAGCCCGACTCGCACTTGACCGGATTTTTTCTGGTTAGAAATGTTCGTGTAAGGCCCCGTCCATTCTTGTTTACTAATGTCATTGCTAAGGTACGGTAATTTTCTATTGGACAGCTAAAGTCTCGTTTCCTGAGATAGCCTACCTATCTCAGGAAACGAGACTTTAGCTGTCCAATATCCGCTCCGTATCCATATTCAAAGTTGGTTAGTTTGATGGTCTGAGTTCACCGTTTCAGTTTCTGAAACGGAACCATCGGTGCGCGAGTAGCCCGACTCGCACTTGACCGGTTTTATTTAAACACTTTTCAAACAGGGGTGGTTCAGGCCATTAGACAAACATCAACAGCAGACAAACTAAACAGAACAACTTTTGCTATGGATGCAAATCTGAAAGAATACTATAATGAAAAGAAAAGTTTAATTAAAAACATTGTATGGGACAGAAATAAGTTTTACAAAATAAACTGTTATTTTATCTGCAGTCACGGTAAAATTGTCTGGTTAACTACTTATTATCTTTTAAATGCTATTTTAAAGATAGGAATCCGAAATGTTTTTGTTTACAATATACTTGTGATAACAACATTGTTATGTTTTAGATCCTAGGGTTCATTTAGGAGCTAGGGTTGTCAATAATAATAGCCCAGTCATTTTACGGTTTGAGCCCAGACTAATTACTAATTTGTATTTTTTTTCGGTACAGTATTTAAGAGCCAATTTGAGCTTAGAAATGTACCAAAATTAAAAAAGAATCTCGTCAGCAACAGTTCCAAATTTAAAATTAAAAATTTAAATTGGTCTCGTTATGAAAAAACCTGCTGGTAATTTTTTTTGCACATATTTAAGGCATTATCATTATACATACTTCAAACATGGTGTAAATATTTTTGTCTACTTAGAAGGTTTTGAAAAATTCATTCATATTTTCTAATTAAAACCTCTTTTTTTTTATTTCAATGCCTAGTTTATTGCTAAAAATAATTTACATTGTAAAATCTTATTCAAATGAGTGCCTGGTATTAATATTATTAATTTAAAAGCCTTCTGGGACTCACAATTTTGATTTCTATGTTGAGTAGCGAATTTTTTTAAGTTTGTTTCAGATAGGTAATCTTTTTGTCACTAAATAATACCGGTTGAAGATTAAAAGTCCAATTAATAATTACTTCCCACCTCTCCTAACAAAAGTCCGTAAAATGACTGGGCGATAACGAAAATCTGACAAACCACAGGCACAGCGATTCGTTTTTTTAGGTCGTGTTCATCCGTCCGCCACATACATACGGAATTCCGATCCTGAATTCTGAATCAGAATTGAGATTTTGTATAGGATTTGAAATTCTTGATGGGGAAAATCTATACGACATCGTAATCCTGATTCGGAATTCCGTATGTGTGTGGCAGGCCTTAAAATATCATTATAGTACATTACTGCAGCGGCCAGCAACAGAGGCATTGATGGACGAACGTGTAAATGTGGGCCGAGGCGAAGCCGAGGCACACATACGTAAGTCCATCAATGCCTAGTTGTGGCCAAGGCTTGTATAGTACTTTTCTCAAATAATGCGCGGAAATTAAAACAGTAAATTTTCTCAAATAATTCGCGGAAATTAAAAATCTTTTCAAAATCAATGACGAACATCGAAAAACAATTTGTTTTTTTTTTCAATAAACAGCTTTCTATTTGCAAGCCAGTTCGAAATTTAAATAAAACCTTTGATGAGTTACCTCCCTCCTTGGTCGCCATGTTTCGGAGAATAAGATCGTTCCATTTTTAAATTACACGACAGATATGAGTTTACTATGTAATTTATTTGGTCGCTAAACACGACAGATATGGATTTTCATACAACATTGCCGGCCGCTGCGCGCATGTATTTGGCCAGTACAGCAATTTCGATTTATCTCGAAGAAGGTTGTCAAAATAATACTCACATTTCCAAGCATGTTTGAGAAAAATTTATTTTATTGGTTTATACAAAAAATATAATTAAACTGTATTAGTTAAATTGTATGGAGCGTGCTGGAGGACATAATCCTCTTAAATGTACAACCTAGATGACCTAATGCTGACAGATTATTCTAGATCATGCAGAATACCGTGATTCTTGCAACAGCCTACGAAATTAGAAATAATGCAAATACTTACATTTTGTCGAGACTAAAAATAGAAAAGCTGATCGCAAAAATGCTGTATTTTTTGCTGACTATTGGTAAGTAGAATTTGGTATAATGGATTATTCTGCAAGGACAGAATTTCATTGAGTATCTGTCAGTACAATTAGTTTTATTTTTCAGATTTCCCATTGACAGGAAAAAACGCCACTAAATCGAAAGTCGAATGCTGTAGGTAAAATACCTATGTGAAATACCTATGTGAAATACCTATGTGAAACACCTAGTGAAATACCTATGTGAAACACCTATGTGAAATACCTATGTGAAATACCTAAGTGTAATTCATTAAAAACTATGTATAAGTATTAGCATAATATTTTATAAGTAACTTCCTGGAATTTTATATAGGGTCCTTCCTAATATGCTGACATTATTTTAAGCGGATGATCAGACCGTCAAACTGAACAACTTACTCTATGGCACCAACATGGAAATCGCGAAAAAAAATTGCTGTTGCATACAAAACTGCAAACCTACTCTTATCTCTACTTATGTGTGTACTCTGTTTGATGGTCTGATCATACCCTTAAAAAGTGTCAGCATATATTAAGAAGGACCCTGTATTATATTAATTAAAAACTATATTAAAGTATCATAATATTTTATAAGTAACTTGAAAAATATTAAGACTGAACAACTTTCTCTAATGAGGCTTACTCTGAAATCATGAAAAAAAAATCGACTGTCCCATATAATGGAGTCGAGTACACCTATGTTTGCGGTTTGGTATGGAACAGCATATTTTTTTTCGCGGTTTCGATTTTGGTTCCATATAGGGTCCTTCTTAATATGCTGACACTTTTTTAAGGGGATGATCAGACCGTCATACTGAACAACGTTCTCTATGACACTAACATCGAAATGACGAAAAAAAAATCTCCTCTTCCATACAAAACTGCAAACCTACTCGAGCCAAATGTATAGGACAGCAGATTTTTATTCGCGATTTCGATGTTGGTCCCGTAGAGAAAGTTGTTCAGTTTGATGGTCTGATCATCCCCTTAAAAAAGTGTCAGCATATTAAGAAGGACCCTGTATAGAAACCTAGTTGTTGGTCTGATTATCTTCTCTGCAGATTATTTCGACCTAGTACAAAAATTTAATGTAAATGCAAATTCAGAATGACCTTTCATTAGAAGGGCCTAAATTGTGTCGAGTGTGACATTAGCGTTCATTTGGTAATAAAAAAAATCATTAGTGCCAGAAAACGAGCTACTCAACAGATGTCTCTGTGCTTGCCAAAAGTAAAACGACCTTAAACGATAAAACATAATATAGGGCAGTTAGCAACTAATGAGAAATAACGTTTTAAGCATTTTGAGTGCAGTATTGTACATAATTTCATCTTGTATGTCTTCAATGTATGTACTTACTTAGGTCTTGTCCTCGGACCGTTTCAAAAAATCTATACAGGGTGTAACAAAACACCCTAGTAATACTTAAGGGGGTGCTTCAGACCATCAAACTGAACAACTTTCACTATGGAGACAACATCGAAATCGCGAAAAAAAAATCCGCTCTTTTATACAAAATTGCAGTACCTACCGTCTCGACTCAAATGTATGGGACAGCAGATTTTTTTTTATTTTTTCTCGACGTTGGCTCCATAGTGAAAGTTGTTCAGATTGATGGTCTGAAGCACCCCATTAAGTATTTATTTATTACTAGGGTGTTTTGTTACATCCTGTACCTATAGGGTAGATGTATAGGTATAGATTTTTTGGTCCACAAATATATTTTTTTGAAGTAATTAAAGAAATAGGGTAGGTATAGATTTTTTAAACGGTCCTTCCATAAAAAAGTGTGAATCGCAGCCGATCGATTTTCTATGGGAGGTTCAACAATTTTCTCGTTTTTTTACCCCTGTTCCTTAGGGAAAGTTAGTTCGTTTCATTATCGGACTTTTTTTTTTAGATTTCAGGTTTGCTCCCGTTCACGTTCAGTGTTATGGTTTGAGGTATACCCCTGAAATTTTTCAAAGTGTTTATAAAATCACCTAGTATAGTTCCTACCTACTTATATTTAATATTAGTTCAGGCCATTGTCTCATAATTTTTTTAACTTGTTACCAACTTTTTTTAACGTAGAGTGTACCAAATACTTTGTAAGCAGGTATTAAGCCTCGTGTAACACAGATTTGTGTCCGGGTTAAGACATGAAGTTACCGTGTGTTAATACAAAATTATACTGGAGTTTTTAGAAAACTTAAATACATAACCTAACCTAACCTAACCTATATGATGAAGGTAAAACGGTAAAAAGAGCCTTAAAAGCTTATTATTGTAATGTCATTGAACTTCTTGTCCTACGCATGACTTGACAGTACGTTATTTTTAAAGCTTTTCTCATAAAGAATTGTATTTCCACCTATGGAAGGCGTTTGGCAGAATATCTGTAAAACGAAGTGTCATGACATCATTTTTCACTCACCTCTTTGTCACATGTGCGGTTTCAGATTTTTGTACCTCTTTTTAGGCAATTAGCCAAAAGCTAAATCTGGATATTCTTTTTTAGCGATAGGAAATGATTAATGAATGAGTAATAAAATAAGCATAATAGATAAACTAGGTATCTACAGTGTGTTAGGGTCAACAGTTGCATTACTTTAAGGGGTGATTGTACCCATGATACTGAACAACTTTGCCTAAGAAACCTATAGGAAATTAGCAAAAAAAAAATATTGGACTTTTCATACTAAACACATTCAGCTGACCGAACGTTTGTATGAAAAGTTGAATTCCTCTTTGTTGTTTTGGGATAGTTGTTCATGGGTACAATCACCCCTTAAAGTTGCAACTGTTTACCCGAACACCCTGTATAGAATAAGACTGAAGCGGTCAGGTACGCAGGATATTTTCTCTCTGATACCCTCACGGTGTCGCAGGTTATATAGCCACTGCATCCGATCACCATAGCCGATGTAGGAGGGTTTTCTTTATATGGTAACGGTTGTTGATCAGACCATCAAACTGAACAACTTTCTTTATGGGACCAACGGCGAAAAAACAGTCACATTTGAATAGATTAGGATTGCAGTTTTGTATGGACCCGGATGCTTTTTTATTCGGGATTTCGACGTTGCGTTGGTCCCACAGAGAAAGTTGTTCAGTTTGATAATCTAATCATCCCCTTTAAAAACCGTCACCATTATTAAGAAATACCCTGTTATTATTATTGCAACATGATACCAACGGGGATGGTCCCCGCCATTTGTGTAAAGACTATTATTATTATTGCTTGCTTAATATCCATAAATATGGTCCTCTTCTAAATTATTATGTTGTAATTTCTACTGCTTCTAGATTTAATCATGATTGTAATACCATGTGATTTTTGAATGTTGTGTATACCTTTAATTGGCCTATGTATTAGCGACTAGATTTATATGGAAATTTTGTTTGTAATGCGAAATACTTTAAGCTGTTGGTGTACTTATTAAATAAATTAAATTAATTAAATTATTCTACTATACCTCTGATTGTATGGGTTTTCAGTTCCAACTGATTCAGGAACAGATCTGGTTAAGGTTGGGTTCATTTATCGTCGGCCTTCCTCATCCAGTCGCTCCCACTTCCTGCCTTACTCAGGTCGTCGGTCCAGCGAGCCTGAGGTCGTCCCACTATGCCAGGCAGTTCGTGGTCACTATTTTAAAACTTGGACACTTGGACACCCTATCGGTTGTTAGTCAATAAAATAATCAATACCTAAATAATACATAATCAAATCCAATAATAACTGTTTTATTCCAGAAACTATCGGTCTTGATCTTGACTCTTTAGGTATTTTCCGTAAAATCATCTTAATTACCTTACAATAAAGCAGAACATCGATTACTCGAACTTCGATAATTCGAAAACCTTTGTTATACTCCAGGGTTTCATGTGGCCACCAATGCCAATATCGAAGTCTTAGTTCAAATGTCCTGAAAAAAAATTAGGATTCATTGACATTATATTCCCCTTAAAATGGTCCGACCTCGAATTTTCTTTTTTTAAATCCTCAAAAAATATGTAGAACAATTTTGACAAAAAATATAAAAAATCTATCCTTGAATTGAAATATCTCTAAAACTGTTGAGAATTAGTCGAGACAATTGTATGAAACTTTGAGAAAAGATAATCATATGTCTCTACATACTTTATAATAAACGAGATAATAATTTTTTTATTAAAAAATCGAAGGCCCTTGACAATTTTAAGAGCTTAAAATTTGTATACCTAGTATTGATTCTTATGTTCCGACCACCAAAAACAGCCATACAAGACAAAAACATTTATTCAATGACTACGTATAATGACTCTACAAAAAAAATGTTTGTCTCATGAATTCCGCACTATAGAAGTTTAATCTATTACTGACATGACAGTCAATTATTAGTATAATTTCATTGCATTGCATAATAGAAACGACAGTGTCCTTGGTGAACAGCTGAGACTGATTGTCTGTTTATCTGTTTACAATTACATACATAGTTGTGTTAGAACGGTAGATTCCATAATCAATGTAAATTATCTCTGTACATGTGTCATGTATGCGTTCCTTAGTATAATTATTGATAGTAGAGATGGTCAGGACGTAATGATTCAATGGAATAGTTATTCAAATTATTGTAGGTGTTAAGAAGTGGTTGATTTATATCTTTATAAGATTATCGAAGTCCTATGTGGGATGCATGGGACCTATAACTCTACAGGGTGTACAATAAAATGGGACAGTTACTTAAAGGGATGCTTCAGACCATCACACTGAACAACTTTCTCTATGGGACCAATATCGAAATCGCGAAAAAAAAAATCGGCTCTCCCATAAAAAACTGCAAAAATAACTCGACTGAAATGTATGGGACAGCAGATTTTTTTTTCGCGATTTCGATATTGGTCTTATAGAGAAAGTTGTTCAGTTTGATGGTCTGAAGCACCCTTTTAAGTAGCTGTCCCATTTTATTTTACACCCTGTATATGAGTGACGATTTCGAAACCACACTATGGGAGAGTTGATCCCTGACCGATTTATAAAAAGGTGATTATATTATGTTAATAACAAAAAAGTATAAAGTATACATTTTAATTAAAAACACCAGAACAAAAATAGTTTTTCCCAGAATTAAGTCTCATCAAAAACAAAACACACCTACTTACTATCAGTCAAATACGAGTATTGTGCGTACACGCATTGTTATTTTTAACAAGCGAGTCACAATGTTTTTTTCTGAGAACATATCGATGTTTCACTCGTCTATTTGCTTGTTTGCTTCGATTTTAGTCGAAGACGACTATTATTACCCAAAGACTTCTATTAATAGAAGTCTTTGATATTACCTACATATTTTCATTTTGGGTTGACGGCATTACGAGGAAAGGCGGGTTCCGTAAGTTCCGTAAGCTTTTTTTTCGTGCTGTTTACGTGCTGGCTAGTCGGATTATTCGAAAAAGGAGATTGGTGCAATGACATTTTCCTCGCTGTAGTGAGGTGAAAAGATGTGTGTTTCGCTCGGCAGAAAAGTTATTCCGCGTCTCGTACCTTTGAAAACCCTCGCTACGCTCAAGATTCAATATTTCAATCCTAGGATCCTTCGCATTCAATCCTAGGATTCTTCGTGTCCCTTTGTTTTGATTTTTACCATTATTAATTACCTACTATAAGAGCTAGGAGCCTTTGAAAATGACAAAACGTTGCTTAATTTTACCGCTGTGTTTAGACATCTATCAAGCAAAGACGAATGTAAACGATAAAAAGAAATCGGCTGTTCTGTTCCACACATTTGGGTTGAATAACCGTTGACCTTTTCTATGGAAAAGCCGATTCCTTTTCGAATTCAATGTTGGCAAGTGGTTCATTTTGATGTAGAAATACCCCCTAAGATAATGTAAAGCATTTAATTTAAAACCCTACGTGTAGTTGATAAAGCATTAGTAATTCCTTGGGAATGATAAAGTCATTCATTTTCTAAGAATGTAAAAAGATTAAGAAGTAACTCCCATTTTAGTAGGTACCTCTACCTATCGATCGGTATACCTACTTATCTCCTAAGAATACGCCGATGTATTTCAAAATACTCGTAGAATAATGTAGGAACATACGATATGACTTGATTAATTCAAGGAAATAATGTTTCATAATAAATGAAATCTTACAGGTATAGTGATAATGATAACTAATAATGATAAGGCATCCGTAATTCCTTGGGAAGGATAAATTCATTCATCTACACTAATATTATAAAGAGGAAAGATTTGTACCTATTTTTGTATGTTTGTATGTTTGTAATGAATAGGCTCAAAAAGTACTGGGCCGATTTAAAAAATTCTTTCACCATTAGAAAGCTGCATTCACCCTGAGTAACATAGGCTATATTTATTGCTAGAAAAGATTAGACGTCCACCCGTGCGAAGCCGGGACGGGCCGCTAGTTACTAATAAAATGAAAAGATAAGGAGAAAAAGCCGTAAGGTATGATGACGCTGATGTATTTTACAATATATTGAGGAACATGAGATATAACTTATTAAATTCAAGGAAATAATCGTTTCAGAATTAGTCTGTTAATCGATATTATATATTTATCATTTTTTACTAAAACGAAAATGGGATACGAAAAACCGGTTTATACAGGTAACAGAATCCAACGGGGATTATCAGACCATCAAAAACTTTATCTATGAGACCAACATCGAAATCGCGAAAAAAATCATCATCAATCATCTCAATCATACATTTGGGTCCAGAAGGTTTGCAATTTTGTATGGAGTAACTGCGTTTTTTTTTCGTCTGTTCCGTTCCATAGAGATAGTTGTTCAGTTTTATAGTCTGATCATCCCCTTAAAAACCCATGTTCTTTGGGAAAGTTGTTTAGTTTCATTATATTTTATGAATACATACTCTTAAAATGTTGCCTCCTTAATCACGTAAAGTATGCATGACACAGCAGCAGGAAGCAGTAAATATATCACATTATAGGTAGGAGGTACAACGAATCACTTCAAGTAATGACACAGTTTTCGTAACAGCCTTTAACTATACTTATTTGATGGAATTTTTAGTAACGGCAAACCTAGAAGGACACATCAAGATTCAATAGTTCCCTATTGCATCTTGATCATATACATAGGGTGAAATTGATATCATTAGCATCCTTTTAAACTAAGAGTCTACCCATTAAACTGAACAACTTTTACTATGGGAGCAAACCGATTGGAGCAACTAAAAAATCAGCTGTTCCATACTAAACTGCAATTCCTCCTCGACTCAAATGTATGTAACAGCCGACTTTTTAGTTGCTCCGATCGGTTTTGTAATATCTGGTGTCTTCAATAAAATCCTGTTTACTTATACACTTGTTTTATTATAAAGTTAATTATATCTTCTTTACAAAATGCACACCGCATGCCGGGGTCCCAGAGAGAAGAGAGAGCAACCAGCGAGACTTTTGACATCTACTTTTATTTTTTAAATTTAGACACGTTTCGTTCTATGAATACTACATCATACCGCTTTAGTAAAAAAAAATAATTAAAAAAAAGAACCCTTTGTATCATACAAAATATTCAACTGAAACTAACTCTCATTTTTCCCATAGCACAATTAAAGAATGTATTCTGCTCTCTTCTCCCCTTAATTTTAAAGTTTAATCTTAAAATTAACACACTAACAAAATTTCCAAATGTAATTACTAATTACATTGTTACACAAACTACATGTAAACCACTTCAACTGGATAAGTTCATAATACTGATTAAAAATCAAGTCCTTACTTGCAAGATTGACGCTGTTGATATTAATATTATTGAGTAATTTTAATTTTATTAATGAACTCAGGCTTAAAATTGGACGCACATCTTTTTTAATAATTATAAATTCAGCCTCAAATTTTTCTGTTCCTTTCAAACTACCAACTTTTAATGTTATTTTCCCCAGTGGCACATCTTTTTTAATAATTATAAATTCAGCCTCTAATTTTTCTGTTCCTTTCAAACTACAAACTTTTAATATTATTTTCCCCAGTGGTATTATTTTATTTCCCCCAAAAGCCTCAAGTAAAATCTTTTAATGAGATTCCATTAACTTGAGCTCCCGTGTCACATTTTAATATTAATATCTTATTTTCAATTCTTAATTTTGTTAACCATTCATTATTTTTGTTAATATTATTTCCAATTGAATGGCATTCCCTTACTAGTTACATATCGTGAACCGAGTTATCATTAGTGTTCGTATTAGTACCCGAGTCATCAAGAGAATTAATAGTTTTGTTCCTACATCCTTGTGCAAAATGATTAAGTTTTTTACAGTTTGAGCAAATTTTACCAAAAGCTGGACACTGTCGTGGTCCATGATCTCTATTACATTTTAAACAATGATAAAACTGACTATTATAATTGTTACTGTTCTTTTGAGACTTTATTTTGTTCGAATTGTTGTAATACTTAGCTTCATTCTGAAAATTCTTGGTACGTTGTTGATTCTGGACAGCATCCACCGATACAGTTTCCGCTTGTTTCTGCATAATTTTGACATGCTCTTTAGACAGTTCCGCAGCCCTGCACCTGTCAACTGCCTGATCCAGTGTTAAGTTGGTGCTCTCCAGAAGTTTCTGTTGTAACTTGTAATGCTTTGTCTCTGATGCCCAATACAATTCTATCCCTCAACATCCTGTCTTCCAAGTCTTTGAAGTTACAATTCTTCACTAATTTTCTTATTTCCGAGTAGAAATTGTCAAAATTTTCGTCCTCCTCCTGAATTCTGTTATTGAAGTTAAACGTATTTATCAGCTCGTTCTGTTTCGGTTCGAAATACTCATCTAAAGCTTGAATTAAGTCTTCATATTTTGGTGTGTCTGTATCTTCTTTTTTCTTAATCAAATTGAAATATACGTTTTGACCATCCTGTCCTATGGAATTCAACAAGATGGCGGATTTCCTCGCGTCGGAAACTCTTTATTGCTGCTTGAAATTTTTCCATTTTGGAAGCATATCACCCACAGAATCTAGCTGCAGCGGCGAAGGCATTTTATACTCAATTGGTGTTAACATGACGATTTCTTCCTTTTCTGTTTCCGCAATTCATATATCGTAAAATTATTTCTTCTAATAATTAAAACTCGACGTTCGACGTTTCGACGGTTCGACGAGCGGCTGCGCCATGTAATATCTGGTGTCTTCAATAAAATCCTGTTTACTTATACACTTGTTTTATTATAAAGTTAATTATATCTTCTTTACAAAATGCACACCGCATGCCGGGGTCCCAGAGAGAAGAGAGAGGGGAGTATTATATTCCTTGACCAACAGACTCAACCAGCGAGACTTTTGACATCTACTTTTTATTTTTTAAATTTAGACACGTTTCGTTCTATGAATACTACAGGTTTGCCCCCATAGTAAAAGTTGTTTAGTTTGATGGGTAGACTCTAAGTTTAAAAGGATGCCAATGATATCAATTGCATCCTGTAGGTATAGAACATACCAGAGTGATATTTTTGAATCTCACACTTTTAAAATCGTGATCGAATGATGCATAATCGCCATAGTAATTTTACCATTTTCTACTGCTGATTTGAACGTGTGACTTTCAAAAATCGCACTTCAGGTCAAAAGTAACCGAAACCGGAGACAATGTATATTATATACTGACACTTTTTTAAGGTGATGATCAGACCGCCAAACTGAACAACTTTCTCTAATGCACCAACATCTAAATCGCGAAAAAAAATTATTTCTTCCATACTAAACTGCAAGCCTACTCGAGCCAAATGTATGGGACATCAGATTTTCTTTCCGCTATTTCGATGTTGGTACCATAGAGAAAGCGAATGTTCAGTGTATATATAAAAGCCTATATAGGGTCCTACTTAATATGCTGACTGTTAATGACAGTTTCGGACCGCAGAAAAACAGTACCCCGCTCCGCTACGGGCAACACTAGTGCAACGCCATCTTGACAATCATTTTGCTACTTTTCGCACGAAAGATTTTATTATAAAAGGAATACCAAAATAAACGCAATACTGCAACTAAAAGTCGTTTAAATATCGCAAGATCCAAGAAATTCAAGAACATTTGGCGACCGTTCCTGCAAATTCAAACTGCAATCTTCGGATTTCAAACACGGAACACAACGGAGCACGCCTTGCTGGGTTGCTGTAAAATTTGCTGCACGTGCGTCCTGAGCTCCGACCCGAAAATGACCCACTGACCCGAGCGACGTCCCAGCCAGGCCGATCAAGTTGAGTGCCCGTCTAAAACCTTATATTCTATCCTATCCAGTTCCTGTCCAACTCCATCTCACAAAATTTCACGCATATTTAACAAATTACGCAATTTTACTAAAATAACCTCAATTTCTCGCATTTGCGTCTAACCACGTCTAACAATAACTTACAAAGATTCAAGTTACCGTTTTCTGCTTTATATGTGTTCTGAGTCTAGCCTTGCGCCCCCCGGAGTGTCTATTCTTGCTCAAGTTAGCGCTGTCTGCTTTACGTGTGTTCCGAGTCTTGCATTGCGCCCCCAGAGTGCCTATCCTTGCGCCCCCAGAGTGTCTATCCTTGCGCACGCGCCGTTTTTGCACGCTGTACCTAAATTTCGCTTTAGGCCGACAAATTTCAGCTCGCGAGCCCTAAAGGCTTCGCCGGCGAGACAAGAGCCACGACCCACGGGAGTACTGCGCGCACCGCGTTCTCTGCGCCGGCCCCGCTACTTCGCTGGTGCAGACTGAATACCGGTAACTCCTATCAATAGCCAGTACATTCGGAGGAGGAGCGTAAGAAATTTCCATCTTATTTTAAAGTGTTTATTCAAATACAGTGCTGCCTTTACATGCTTATCTCTTTAAAGTAACTAAACATGTCCGAGTTACAAGCTTTTAAAACCAAGCGAACCTCCATTAAGGGTCGCTTGACGAAATTCAAAAACTATCTAGAGCTAGTAAAAGCAGCACCCACTTTTAGTGATATTCAAGTCAAAGAGTTATGCTTCAAACTAGACAAAATTAAAACACTATCAAACGAGTTCGATTCACTGCAGAATGAGATCGAGGTACTCGATTCGGACAATCTTTCCAATGAGATCGATGAGAGAGACATCATTGAGAATCTATTTTCTAAACTAATAGCAAGTGCACAATCTATCCTAGACACACATATGGAAACTAAAGACGATCAAAGCAATTCATCTCGATCATCTCGCAGTGATCTTCATCAATCTCATCGCCATGTTGGTTTCAAACTACCTACCATACAGATAAACAATTTCGATGGTACATATTCAAAATGGTTGGAATTTCGTGATACATACAAATCCTTAATTCATGACAATGATAGCTTGCTGCTCATACATAAATTTCACTACTTGAACTCTTACCTAAAAGGGGAAGCCGCACGCGTTGTAGGCAACCTAGAAGTGTCCGAAGCAAACTATAACAAGGCTTGGGATCTTCTCTGTGACCGATATGACAATAAGAGACAACTAATAAATAATCATCTCAATTCTTTATTCAATATCGAACCAATGTACCGCGAGTCTGACAGTTCGCTGAGGTCACTCATCGACCACATTAATAACAATCTTCGTGCTTTGTCCAGCCTAGGGCAACCTACTGAAAAGTGGGATACGCTTATAATCCATATGGTAGCAATGAAACTTGACAGTAATACTGTTATGCGATGGGAGGAGCATCGCAACTCCTTAAGTGAGATGCCTTCTCTTGAACAATTTAATAAATTTTTACAAAATAGAGCAGATGTTTTAGAAACATTTAACCAAAACAAGAATGAAAAATACAAACGACAATCTAACAGTTCTAATAATAATTCACAAAATTACCCTAATAAGTTTAATTCAAAATCCTTGTCATTTTCAACACAGCACGGCAATAGTAACACAGCTGGTGGGTCTCCATGGATGTGCAATTTCTGTCAAGGAGATCACAGCATCTACAACTGTTCTGAGTTTTTAGCTAAATCAGTCGAGCAACGTGTAGCTGAGGCATCCAAATTAAAATTATGTTTTAATTGCTTAAGGAAAGGTCACAACACAAAGGATTGTCGAGCAGGTTCATGCAGAAAGTGCAATAAGCGTCATAATAGCTTACTACACAATATCGTAACGCCCCCACAGCCTGAGAATCCTGATGTCAATGCACAGTCAGCTCTATCAGATGGTGAGCCAATCCGAATGCTGATGCAGGCCCCCGAGTCATCTTCAGATGTTGCTGTAAATTTTTCTACTCAGCCCGTGAGTCATGTCATGCTGTCTACAGCACTAATAAAGGTCATCAACCCTACTACTCAAAAGGCAGAAACTGTGCGTTGTCTTCTCGACTGTGGTAGTCAGTCAACATTCATATCCAAATCTCTAGTGGATTGCCTAGGTCTTGAATCAATACCTACAAATACTATAAAGATAGTAGGCATAGGTAATACACCATGTAACTATGTATCCGAACGGTGTGTAGTTCAACTACGATCTCTACATACTGATTTCAATGCTACGCTGGCTTGTTCTGTCCTGCCCGAGTTAACAGGTCATATACCTAAACATTCAATTGACATAAAACATTTTAATATTCCACAGAAAATTCAATTAGCTGACCCTAACTTTAACAATTCAGGTCCTATTCAATTGCTCATTGGTGCTGATTTATTTTGGCAGATTATAGGCGAGGATCAAAGGTCTCTCGGTATAAACCAACCATTCCTAAGAAGCTCACAGTTAGGCTGGCTGATATCTGGGCCTATTGTTCTTAACTATGAACCTAAAAACATACAATGCAATTTTTCTAAAACCGATTTCACTCTCACTGATAATCTAGATCAACAAATTTCCAGGTTTTGGGAGCTGGAAGAGCTACCAAAGAAGTTACTGTTAAGTGACAGCGAGAAAGAGTGTGAGCAACATTTTAAGACTCACACAACTCGACTAGATACAGGCCGTTTCTGTGTTAGGCTACCACTTAAAGACACACCAGAATGTCTGGGTGATTCATACAATCTTGCTCAAAAACGATTCTTATGTTTAGAAAAGCGATTATCTAAGAATCCAAACCTAAAGAAACAATATACCGAATTCATTGCAGAATATGTCGCGTTGGGGCATTGTTCGGAAGCGCCAGTCCAACATCCAGAGCCTAGTTACTTTTTGTGCCACCACGCCGTACTTCGCGAACAGAGTGAGTCCACTAAACTAAGAGTTGTCTTCAACGGCTCTGCTCCCACTACCACAGGTACATCCTTAAACGATTTGCAACAAATAGGACCTCCAGTGCAAGATTCGCTTCTTTCAATATTATTGAGATTTCGGCAACATAACTTTGTTTTAACTGGTGATATAGGCAAATTCTTTCGACAAATTTTAGTTCATGAAGATGATCGAAATCTTCAATTGTTTCTATGGCGAGAGGACGAATCTCATCCTCTCCGAACATATAGACTCAATACGGTGACATATGGTTTCACTAGTGCCAGCTACTTGAGTACTAGATGTCTATGGCAATTAGGAGAAGAATGCTCCGATGATACTATAAAGACCATCATACAAAAGGACTTCTACTGCGACGATTTAGTTACAGGTTGTGATTCTGAAAAAGAACTTTTAACCATCTTAAATTCTGTTTCTAAAACGCTACAAAAAGGATGCTTTAATCTAAGAAAACTCAGATCAAATGTACCTTCCATATTTAAGAAAGCTAACATTGATTTGGAGGGTCATCTTAGCCTGAGTGATGCTTCCAGCACTCTGGGGCTGGGATGGGATCCATCATCAGACAATCTTTCAGTAACTGTTGAAATTCCTGATCTGGAAAAAATTATTTGTACTAAGCGAGGCATACTATCTGCTTCGTTCCGAATTTTTGATCCATTAGGCTTATTATCACCTTTTACAGTATTACCAAAATTACTAATACAACAACTTTGGCTCCGAAAGTTAGGCTGGGACGAGACTATTCCCCAAGACCTCAAAAAGGAGTGGATGAAAATTCAGTCCAACCTTCCATCTCTATCGTATATACAGTTATCTCGACACGCCCTGTGTGTCAACCCACGATCAATCGAACTACATTCATTCTCAGATGCTTCTATGCGTGCTTACGGTGCGTGTATCTATCTACGCTCTACTGATGACCAAGGTAATACCCACGTCAAACTTCTTTGTGCTAAATCCAGAGTAGCACCTACTAAACCTATACTTACAATACCTAAGCTAGAACTTCTCGGCACTCTGCTAGCCTCAACTCTGTCTAGGACGGTACTAGACTCCCTACGATGCCCTATATCTAAATGTGTGCACTGGTGTGATTCCGGTGTGGTGCTAGCCTGGCTCAACAGCAGTCCGAGTAAGCTGAAAAGTTTTGTAGCAAACAAAGTAGTAGAAATCTGTGAAAATACAAACCTGTCGTCATGGCGTCACGTACCTACGACAGTCAATCCTGCTGATTTCATTTCGAGAGGTGTCCAAGCTGAAAAACTGTCTAGCTTGGACATGTGGTGGTCAGGTCCAGCCTTCCTCACGAAGGATGAATCTGAGTGGCCTAGGTCTACAAATAAAAACATAACAACTAATAACAATTCGAATGTAATTGACTTACCTGAAACCATCTTACCTGAAGCAATGGTCCTTCCGATGATGCTGGAAGATTCTATCGTATGTTTTGATAAATTCTCTCGATATATTCATTTAAAGCGAACATTTGCCTATGTGTTAAGATTCATTCACAATATTAAAAATCCCGTGTGTAAACACACTGGACCCATATCGGTAGATGAGCTCAACCATTCATTCAATATGTTAGCTAAAGAAGCACAAAAACAATCATTTCCAAAAGAATATCAGGCTCTTTCCAAAGGCCAATCTATTGCGTCTAAAAGTAACATTCTATCTCTTAATCCATTCCTCGATAAACTGGGTGTTATGAGGGTAGGTGGCAGGATAGAAGCTTCTGACTACGACTACAATAAAAAGCATCCAATCGTTCTAGAATCTAATCATAATCTTACCAAATTATTGTTTCAGTTCGAGCATCTCCGACACTTGCACGCAGGCCCCCAGTTGTTGTTGTGTACTATTCGTGAATCTATATGGCCGGTATCTGGTAGGAGACTTGCTCGTAATACGGTTCGTAATTGTGTCACATGTAGACGTCATAAGGGTCAAACTGTCACCCCAATGATGGGAAATTTGCCTGCTCAGCGCATCACGGCTGCATTTCCTTTTCAATCAATAGGAATGGATTTCGCCGGACCGTTCAATATTTTAAATAAGAAAGGGCGCGGTGCTCGAACTACAAAATGCTACTTATGTCTATTTGTGTGCTTTGCTTATAAGTGTGTCCATCTTGAAGCAGTAAGCGATCTGTCCAAAGAAGGGTTTATTTTATGTTTGCGCCGATTCATTTCGCGTCGCGGGAAGCCAAAAGAAATTTTCTCAGACAATGGTCGGAATTTTGTAGCCGCGGCAAGGGAAGTACGACAATTTCTAAAACAAAACATAGTACCTATATCTGATTTTGCAGCTAACGAACAAATTAAATTCAATTTTCATCCTGCTTACGCTCCTCACTTCTCTGGGCTATCGGAGGCCGGTATAAAGTCTGCCAAGCATCACATCAAGCGCGTAATGGGCAATACTAATTTTACTTTTGAAGAGTTAGCCACACTATTTTCTCAAGTGGAAGCTATTATGAATAGTCGCCCCTTATATCCTCTCTCTTCCTGCCCTCAAGATTTCCTCTCTCTCACCCCAGGGCATTTCCTGATTGGCCGGCCGATGACGTCGCTCCCATCACCTGCGCTCGACATCAACGACACACGTAATAGCCGGTCTCGCTATGAAGCTATTGAAAAAACAAGACAACAATTTTGGCACCGCTGGCAGCGAGATTACATCTGCGAACTACAGCAGCGTTTAAAATGGAAACAGAACCATGCTAAACTCAACGTTGGAGACCTTGTACTGATACAAGAGGATAACGTACCTCCACTGAACTGGCGTCTCGGACGAGTCTCCAAATTATACACTGGTCCAGACAGCATCCCTCGTGTGGCAGACATCACAACAACGAGAGGCTGCGTGCGACGAGCCCTAACACGTCTCTGCCCCTTGCTACCTTAACCTGGCCCGGAGTATGTTAATGACAGTTTCGGACCGCAGAAAAACAGTACCCCGCTCCGCTACGGGCAACACTAGTGCAACGCCATCTTGACAATCATTTTGCTACTTTTCGCACGAAAGATTTTATTATAAAAGGAATACCAAAATAAACTCAATACTGCAACTAAAAGTCGTTTAAATATCGCAAGATCCAAGAAATTCAAGAACACTGACACTTTTTTTAAGGGGATGATCAGACCGTCAAACTGAATAACTTTCTCTATGGGACCAACAACGAAATCGCGAAAAAAAAATCAGCTCGTCCATACAAAACTGCAAACCTACTCGAGCCAAATCTATGGGACAGCTGATTTTTTCATCACGATTTCGATGTTGATCCCATAGAGAAAGTTGTTCAGTTTGGTGGTCTGATCATCCCCTTAAAAAATGTCAGCATATTAAGAAGGACTCTGTATAAAAGAATGTAAGGACCGGACCACCCAAAAAGATTTTAAATAGCAATACCAAAACAAAAAGAGGGACCTAAACTTAGGGTCAGCGCACACCCAGCGTAGAACTGCTCGCGCATGCTCGAGCATGTTCTTTCAGTCGCGCACACCTAGCGGCAAAATCCGCCGGCGGCAGCAGCGGAGCATGCTCGCGCGTGTTCGAACAGACTCGCGGATGCTCCCGTGTTGCTACAGTTGACGTAGTGAATTTTGCGTTGTGTTTACAATATTTTATAGTAAAGACGTGCGATAACAACAATTTTAAAGTATGGTAGACTGGGATTTGGTAATTATTGGGTTACTAGCAAAGGAAGAGGAGCAAGAAGAGCACATCAATAAGATGAAAAGAGGCAAGAAAGATGTACTTATATTTGGGAAATACTACGCCCTGTGCTGTGTTACGGTTTAAAGTTCTAGGGACAATTATTTTATGGCTAGGAACTATAAAATGGAATATGAACAATTTGAAAACCTACTAAATCTGCTTCGACCTTTCAGATTTTCTTTGTATTTTCAAAAAGAGTTCGATTATTATATAATATTATCTGTAGTAAATTGCCCTTTTCGGGCTAAAGTAGTTAAAAAATATGCTAGATTTAGTCCGAAACCGGCCGAGGCGGCAACACTTACGACGGATCGCAAGCATCGACACGGGCGTATGCTCGAACATGCTCGAGCATGCGCGAGCATCCGCGCGCATGCTCGCGACTGCTCGCGTCGCCGCGAGGAGCATACGCGAACATACTCAAACAGACGCTGAAGGGATTTAATCACTTGCAAGCTATTTTCAACTTTATTTCAATGGCAATAGAGTTCATTATCAATTGAATCAATGAAACCTGCTCGCGCATGCTCGAACAGTTTTACGCTGGGTGTGCGCTGACCCTTAGCTGCAATAAAATCCCTGTAATAACGTAGGCACACCAAATAAAAACGCTTTTATTGTGATAATCATGATGTGATCTGGCTTAAAGAGTAGGTAGACTGCCATCTAAAGGCACTATCCAGGACCAACTGCTTGACTTGCACACCGAAGCATGTTAATGAAAAATATAGACTGGCATCAGTTCGTTATCAGTGCATATGCACTAGGATCGTACTCGAAGTCATTGACCTACCAGTGATGAGATAATCTGATAAGAAAGGTCAGGTTCAAATGTTAATTTATCTTGTGAGCATGTTGCAATCGAATTAGATATGAACAAGCTGAACGCAATTATAGCCCTGAGACAGTTACTCTGGATTTCACAAATAAATAATACAATGTAATAATGATAACATATCTATAAACTTAGGTAAGTATAATAAAATTTTAAACTTGGTGGGGATGTAGATAGAAGATATTTTCAAATATATTCATTGGGGGCGTTTAGGATACGTAATGGAACGGGCAAAGACTTTATTACAACAAATAAATAAAGTATTATAATGGCCTCGATTCGGACTGTGCCACTACTTAACTTAACTAAATTTATTCCTGTTATTTTCTAAAATAAGATTAAGAAAAGAGACAGAAAAACAACAGCTGACTTTAGTGCTGTCAAAGTGACGTTACACGCCCAAAAACGCTTTAAATAAGATGGCGTACATTATTATGGCATCTTATTTTGAGCGTGTAACGTCACTTTGACAGCACTAAAGTCAGCTGTTTCTCTCTTCTTCTCGCGGTCTCTATTCGTAATCTTATTTTAGAAAGTGACAGGAATAAATTTAGTTAAGTTAAGTCGTGGCACAGTCCGAATCGGTACCAGTGACAATACAATTACAAATAAAACTAATCTAGGATGTACATATCATCGCGAACTCGGTGTTCAATGTTCATCCATCTAGTCTTATCTAGGATATCCTCTTGGTATCTGTCCTGCAGTGCTAGCATGATACCCCGCGACTTCGAGTCTCTCTATACCATATCTCTATATCAGCGCGCCTTCGCCTCTGTCTCTACAGTAGCTAACATGATGGCCGCGACTTACGATGACGCGAGCGCTCAACTGTCATTCGTAGACTCTAGTCTACATATGCGAGCATGATCACCGTTCGGTCATAGCGTAAATAATATTAGTGAGAGCGCTATATGGTCGCGACCGGCGAATTGTGCGCGGGCTCTAATTACCAGTTCGGTGTTTCAATATATAAAAATTATAGTTTTTAACCGGTAAGGTAACCCAACAAACCCGCGCCGCGACTTTGCTATCCCTCGGTAGAGTGGCTGGCGCGCTATCAAATCATGCTCAGCATCGCGGGATAAATGACAGGCGCGGCTGTGGTTTTCAAACCCGCAGGCGTCAAGCGAGTAATCATGCTAGCACTGCTGGAATCGACAGTTGCAGTGCAATATTTTCCTACATACAAAGTTGGGTGGCTTTCATTTCACCTGTCTAAGATCTGCCACACACAGACGGAATTGCAATCCGGAATTCCGAATCAGGATTGTGATTTTGTCTAGGATTTGACAGCTCCGCAATCATACGAAATCGTAATCCTGATTGAGGATTCCGGAGCGCAATTCCGTATGTGTGTGGCGGAACTAAACCACCAAGCATATTCTCCTAAAGCAGCGGTGGCCAAACTTTTCAAGTACGCGGTCTACATTGAATCTTAGATATACGAGTTGGTCTACATTCAAAAATTATACTTCTACCATATTTATTCAATCATAAATGTTTGTTTATGCTGGTGGTGGATATTTTTTCATAACTTACATCATAGAAAACGCTGATTCATAATCTACTTGCAATGTGGAAACTTTGTCACTGTTTCCGAAAACATGCAATTTCAAAAAATATGTCTTAGTTATCAATCAGAGTTTGAATATTATTTCCTCCTCGCACCACAACAGATTTGCTTCGGCTTCTTCTACAGTTACAAAATTCGAAAATCTTTCACTTTTCGAATACCTACCATGTTACACAGCTGAACAGTTTTCCAGAAAAAACATTGTCCACGTGATGAAGTGTATTTGTTTTGGGTCGTTTCGCAGCTGGCGAACGTGTATGATCAAAGAACACATACAAATCGTATGATAGCTGAAATTATACACAGAATAGGAGGAATATCGTGCTTCCCAAGGAAATGGAAATTATCCTTTTATATCGTGGCATTTTTTATAAAAATAAATTAAAATTTACCAATCTTGAGGCGAAACGCAATTGGGCGTTTACCTTTTTTGAACTCTTCGCGGGCTACCATTAAGGCCTCCTACGCACTGGCGACCATGGTCGCCGCGACCTGGCCGCGGCGGCCAGTGAATTCTGGACTTTATATGGCAATCGCTATAGCCCCTACGCACTTAGCGGCCAGCGACTATTGGCCTGACCACCACGGCCGCGGCGGCCTGGCCGCCTACCATGGTCGCCAGTGCGTAGGCGGCCTAAACATGGCGCGTTCGACCGTGGTTGACGTCTTGGCCACCCCTGTCCAAAAGCTTATCTGCAATGTCACGCCTATCCATAAAACGGTAAACGTAATTTAAAGAGCTGTTAAAGTTTGACCTACGAGAATGTTTTTAAAACCTCAATCAAATCTAGGTTACACAAACCCTGGAAAACCAATGAAAACTCGTTAAAAATACCTTGTTCCGACAAACTATAAACCATCATAGTGTAGTTTTGCCATAAACCTTGTAAGTTGAGGGGTTTAACGTCTCGTTGTCCATGGATATCCCATAACATAATCGATATGACGAAGGTACCTATCTTATTGATGAATTTTTGTCACACCGAAATGTTATTTAGAGCGCGGTGGCGCGGTGCGAAGAGGTATGGAATCATGGGGGTCCGGGTTCGAATCCACACGCACGACATGCCGTGTACCAATCAGTTTTTGTTTCTTATGTAGGTAAGGTACGTAAGACCGACTGCTCTAAAAAATACTACTTACTGTTTCATACAAAACTGCAGGACCGACGCGACACGGCTCAAATGTACCTATAAGAATAGGAAAGTAGATTTTTTTCCCCGATTTAGTGAAAATTGTTCAGTTTGATGGTCTGAAGCACCCACTTAATTAAGTATAATTTATTTACTCTATGGTATTACTAAGGTGTTTTATTACACCCTAATAATATTATGGCTAATGCAATCATTAGATACTTGGCTAATCATTTGGCCAATTAACCTAAAAAGTGATTGAGCAAATAACATCAAAAATACAATTTGTAATTAATTAGGTACATTTGGGATGTAAAATTTTATTTAGAACATAATTATAGGTACATAAACATTGAATATAATCACTATATTATAAAACTGTAACAGAAGTGTATCTGTACTTTGAAGATATTTACAAAAAAAAGATTACGATATGGTTTTTAGATGTTCCTGATTCCAAATCACAAATTTTTGGATTTTTTGTCTGTCTGTTTGTTTGTTTGTTTGTATGTTTGTTTGTTTGTTTATTTGTTTGTTTGTCTGTTTGGGTGTTTGTTTGTTCGAGTATCACGCAAAAACTACTGAACCGATTTTGATGAAACTTTTTTTGTTTGATAGCTTATCATCTGACTTAAAATCTGGTATATAATTTATGCGGACGAAGTCGCGGGTAAAAGCTCGTAATCACTATAATTACATTTTACCCAAAACTGTTAAAGAATTAATAATAAAGTGCAAGTTAATGAGATCGCTCCCAAACTCGGCACCATCAAAAATATATCAAAAACTACTGAACCGATTTTTTTGATTTGGTTTTCACATCGTACCGCATCCTTCATTTACTCCTATACGATTCTCGTAAATCAAACCATAGCGCCATTTAATAACGCACAGCGCCATCTGTTGGCATTCTAGCGGTACTAAATGTATCCTTGAAAACCACAGTATAGGAAACTATTTAGCAAGCAAACTAAGCATCTATTTCAAACTTGGGATTTTTTTTACGTAAATTTTTTTTAATTGGTTTTTATGTTTTTTTCTTAATTACATTTGTTTTTCGTTTATGATGAAAAATAAACATCGATAGACAAGAAGAACGAGTTCAAGCTATACTAGAAGAGGTTACAACCGATTTTTCAGAAGAATGCATTTCAGTCTTGAGACTGATCAATATGACATGGATGACAAATAACTTGAAAAAAACGTACCAGAAATGCCCAATTATGAAGGATAGGAAGACAAATTATTTCTGCATCATTTGCGCCAAGCCTATATGTATGTATGGAGCATGCAACATTCTTATTACAAAATTGTGCGGATCTCAAAAGTAGTATCTAATTGATGTCCACAAAACTAACAAAATAATTATTTTGTACTATGAGTCGAAGAACTTGTTATCTTTAAGTTTTTAGTTGATTTTCATTATTTAGAATAATATTTTGGTTACTTACTTTGATTTTTCTAAGCCTTTTAATTTTTGTTCATATAAAAAATTACATTGTTTACGGGGAGTATAAATAAATAATTATTGTTTTACCAGAAACAAAATTTGTTGTATTTAATTTTATAAATAATGCCTAGGTTACAAAATGCAATCAATAAAACTAACATATTATATTATGTGTATTATATTACTGGTATTTTAAATTCTGGGTATGTCATACCCTGCGACATGCTGGGTGTAACATTTTCTCACCTCATGCTCGCCGAGTTAAAGTGATGCAACTGTTTACCCTCAACACAACCAATAAATCGTGTAATATTTCGATAAAAATATAACAATTAGTTTACATCTCCCATTAGCTTGAAGACCAAAGCAAAACCAAGGCCTCTCTCCTCAGAACCTTTTACATAAAGGGCTTAGTAGGGTCACAAGTCTACAACAAAAATCCTTCGAACTAACTAATTCAGGAGTTCCCAAACTTTATTTTTGCATCCCCGAGAGATTTATAATGTTGCTTGACATCCTGCCCATAAATGACATAGGTACAATAGGTAAATGAATAGTTAATAGTTCTTCTTTATAAAAAATAAAATACTTACAAAAAACTGTATTTTCTCCAAAAAAAGTTTACAATTTTTGCGCCCAAGAATATTTTCTCTTTTTTAACCCTGGTTGAAATGTTCCTTCTTAGGAACCAGGAGTGCGATTTTTGAATCTCATTCGCTGAGTTCACCAGTTGAAAATGTCAAAATTAATATGGAGATACGCATCTTTCTACAGCTGACTTGACTTTCAAAAATCGGACTCCTGTAGTATGATTTTTGAAAGTCAAATCAGCAGTAGAAAGATGCATATTTCCACAATAATGTTGTCATTTTAACTGCTGAACTCAGCGAATGAGATTCAAAAATCGCACCCTTGTTCAGTTTCATAATCTGAATACGCCCTTAAAATGTTAAAGCTTATTGAAAAAAAATAGGGGTGTATTGTATATGGCGTGCTGGAGTGCTATTTTTGAATCTCATTCGCTGAGTTCAGCAGTTGAAAATGTCAAAATTACTGTGGAGATATGGATCTTTCTACTGCTGATTTGACTTTCAAAAATCATACTTCAGGAGTGCGATTTTTGAAAGTCAAATCAGCCGTAGAAAGATGCGCATCTCCATAGTAATTTTGACATTTTCAACTGCTGTACTCACCGAATGAGATTCAAAAATCGCACTCCTGGTGCCTCGAGGCTACGTGCACACTTTGGGAACCCCTGAACTAATTACTAAACTAAATACAATAGAAAATATCCTTGAAAGTTAAACAACAAACAACTCCTGGATTTGTGCGTTACACAACATTAAAACAAAGAATAACTACGAAGGCAATCAAATTGAAAGGATTAAGACTATTAAGAGAGTAAACTAATATGATAAACATGTGAAAATGTTTTGTTTTGATTACAACATACATACATGTGGGACCGTCACTGGCACATTGCGGAGAGGTATGGACACCCAATTATGGGGGCCCGGGTTCGAATCCGCACGGACAACATGCCATGTACCAATGAGTTTTCTAACTTACGTACGTAATACCGACTGCTTTCAAACGGTGAAGGAAAACATCGTGAGGATGTCGTCATTCTGTGTATGTGAAGTCAACCAATCGGCATTGGGCACGCGTGGTGGACTAACGCCCATATACCCTCCCTGAGGGTAGGCCTGTGCACTGCAGTGGGACGTTTATAGGCTGATGATGATGTAGTTCTAGGCCGTCCCTTTCCAACATGTCTACTTATCATTGACTTATAGATTGCACTCTACCAGTTTAATACTCGAACAGTTTAATACTAGACTACTTTATACAGTTATTTCTTATTTTTAGAAGGCATGAAAAAGCACACTATTGGCGTTTTATTAATAGTCCGAGATCCGACCGTAAAATTATGCACCTATTCAAAGAAGTCATTTTTTAACCTGGCAACCCTATAGTTGCGGCAGATTGAGAGGTGGCAACCCTAGTTTTTCCCTATGGCACCTCATTTACTTCCCAAACAGAAAGGTGGAAAAAGTTATGCCAAAAATTATAATGGAAAAGGTACTTGTGGCAAGATTTTTCAAGGCAACTTGGCGGCGGTGAATTAACCCCTGTGTAAACATACACTAGAATCACATTTCGTTCGCCTATGAAATAGGTGCATAATTCTACGGTCGGATCTCGGTCTGTAAATGCTCTGGAGAATATGGTAACCCAAACATGTTTCTATCCTCAGCGGTTTAGGTTTTGGTTGGCCTAATGTTTGTCAGTCACGCCACGGATCTGTTTTATAAGCAAGTATAGATTTAGCCTTTTTAGGGTTCCGTACCCAAAGGGTGCCCTATTCATAAGCCTACGCTGTCCGTCCGTACGTCTGTCTATCTGTCTGTTCTACCAGTAAAGAAAGAATCTTTAGAACCATAGTAGTATAGGCGGTTGAAATCTTAACAGAACATTCAAGATTCGTTATTATGGCGGATTTGCTAACAATAATTAAAAATACAAAAACAAACATTTTAAGGGGGTGTCTCCATACAAGAATCGTGTTTATTTCTACGTTTTTAGACACAAGCGTCAATAAAATTGCTGTGATTTTATATATTTTAAGGTAAAACTACAAATATTAAAAACAGTATAAGTGTGTCTATTTTTTCTATGGGCTTTGCGCTAAGGATCCTGAAGAAAGCACATTTTTAATAAAAAAATATTTTATTTCTTAATATAATGGACCCTCCGTGCGCGAGTTCGACTCGCACTTGACCGATTTTTATAAGCGATCGAAGGGTAAAACAGCAATTTCCTCGTCCTTTACATTAAGTTATGTGGTCATCAACAGAAAATAAAATGCTTTATTATTACCAAAACACCCACAGCTGATGTCATCGCGCGCCAATGTGAAACAGCCCTTTAATCTCCGAGCCGCCCAGCGCAGCCTTGACCGTACAACGTGAATCCACGTGAACTTTAACGTGACTATTTGGTAACTACGTACTCTATGCATCCTAATCTTCAACGCACGTTGTTGCGGCGTTATGGCAAGTCTTTGTTTGTTTGAATCTGTTATTTTTATTTATGCAGGTTAGGTATATTTTTCGTTTAGATACCTACCCAAGGAACACGTAAGCTATACAGGGTGTAAAAAAACACCCTAGTAATACTTAAGGGTTGCTTCAGACCAACAAACTCAACAACTTTCACTATGGAGTCAACATCGAAATCGCGATAAAAAAATCCGCTCTTTCATACAAAACTGCAGTACCGTTTCGACTCAAATGTATAGGACGGCAGATTCTTTTTATTTTTTCTCGACGTTGCGTTGGCTCCATAGTGAAAGTTGTTCAGATTGATGGTCTGAAGCACCTCCTTAAGTATTACTAGGGTGTTTTGTTACACCCTGTATAGCAGCTGTACAGTAGCCGCATAAAGGAAATTTCCTTTATGCAGCTACTGTGCTGCTGCTATATAGCTTGCGTGTTCCTTGAGTAGTGCCTGGGCGATCGAGCTTTGATCGTCGTCTTACAAGTTTTAGAAAATTAGGAAAAAAAAGTGAAAGCCACGTAGAAATGAAACGCTCCCGTGAGAAAACCGATTTTCTCAGGGATAAAACCTATATCTAGATTAACTTGGAAAGTAAAATACAAAAACAAAAATTCATTCAAATCGTTAGAGCTGTTTCCGGGAAAGGTGATATAAACTCTATCCAATTAAAGAAAGAAAGAATAGGTAAGTAACATCACCTATTTAGTTTTCCGAAAAAGTACACAATGGCCCCGATTCGGACTGTGCCACGACTTAACTTAACTAAATTTATTCCTGTCACTTTCTAAAATAAGATTAAGAAAAGAGACAGAAAACCAACAGCTGACTTTAATGCTGTCAAAGTGACGTTACACGCCCAAAAACGCCTTAAATAAGATGGCGTATATTATGATGGCATTTTATTTTGGGCGTGTAATGTCACTTTGACAGCACTAAAGTCAGCTGTTGCTTTCTGTCTCTTTTCTTAATCTTATTTTAGAAAGTGACAGGAATAAATTTAGTTAAGTTAAGTCGTGGCACAGTCCGAATCGCGGCCAATTTTGAAAATTTTTAACCGACTTCAAAAAAGGAGGAGGTTTCTCAATTCGACGGTATATATTTTATTTTTATTTTTTTATGTGTGTTCGCGGATAACTTCGTCGTTTATGAACCGATTTCGATGATTCTTTTTTTGTTGGAAAGGAGATATCCCAAGAGAGGTCCCTTGATAAGGAAACCAGGATCTGATGATGGATCCCAGAGATATCCAGGGGAACCTTCGAAAATCGTAGGCGTTTACTATTAAATCGAACTAATGAATTTACCACTGAAAATTGTGAAATAAACAAAATTTTAACAAAAAAATTAAAACCGCCTTCAAAAAACTAAAAAGTTAAAAAATAGGTAATATTGCAGCCGATGACTTTTTCGTTCGCATCATAAGTACATTAATTTGTTTTATAGAAGTCGGTGTCAAGCCAAGCCAAAAAATGCAAGCCCTGTCGCGAATTGTACCGGCTTGACAGCGACTTCAATAAATCAAATTAATGTTCTTATGATGCGAACGAAAAAGTCATCGGCTGCAATATTATTTTTTAACTTTTTAGTTTTTTGAAGGGGGTTTTAATTTTTTTGTTAAAATTTTGTTTTGTGTTACCTCGCTTTGGATACGATGATGGTACTCATTGAAGAAACGCGAATGTGTCAAATAATCTAATAAGAAAATATGTGAATGGGTAAAAAAGTGTTTGGGGAAAACGCGACTGGCATTTTTTCTTGGGTAATTTATCTGTACAATGTGCTGGAACTAAAGTAAGAAGGATTTCCATCTTTGTAAATGCACTGACATAAATCCCATAAATCTCTCTGTGATACTCAATAATAGCATTTTCAGTAAACGTTCTGAATCGTGAAAGTTATGACCCACTGAAATACTAAATGGATGGATTTCCCGAGGCGCAAGTATCTGGAGGAAAACTTTTTGAACAGTTTAATACATACTTAGATACTTGTCGGTAATTTTTCGGCTCAATCATCATTATCGGCTGAAACTAAATGACTCGACCAGCTGCAGATTTTGCACGGAGGAGATTCTTCTTCTTATCGTGTGGGCAGAGCGGTGTCAGAGTTTTTTCAGACCGCCTTACGGCCTCTGAAGTGGTTTTTATGTAATGACTACTACCACCAGAGATAGTAGCCAGAACCAACGGCTTAACGTGCCATCCGAAGTGCGGAATCATTTTTATTGTCAGAAAATCAGGTGATTCAGCCTGCAATGTCCTAACCAACTGGGGAAAAACGCCCAAAGTGACATATCACTAGGTGCCCCCCGTGGGAATCGAACCCTCGACCTTCGTGCCGAGAGCTCAAAGCTCTTAACACCTACGGCCTGGTTTGTATGTAATATATATTATTGGCTATGTGCGAAGTGGGTGTTGGAAACTGTCAAGTCGATCGAAGCGCACGCTGTGGCAGAAATTTGTACTACTGACGGCGAAGCTGTGTCAGATTTGCTTGAATCTATGAAAATCAGCACACTAACTTAACACGAAATCTGCAAAACTGTCAATACTACAAACTTAAAATTTGGCATGGAAGTTTCTATTGGCATCTAGATGCTCACTTAAAAAAGGCTTGTCGCATTTTAACCCCCCAAAGGTGTTAAAACTGAGGTTAAAGTTTGTATGGGAATTCCGATACAAACTAGATTTTGTCCGTGGCTTCGACCGCATCTGCTCCTGTCATCGTACCGGAATAAAATTTAAGCTAGCTTTAAAGACTAATAATAAGCTTTTAAATATAAATTTTTTTATAAATTCGGTCCAGTCGTTTTGGCAGAATCCTCGAACAAACACAGACTTTTATCAGTAGGTACTATAATAGTGTAAATAATTCACGACTGTCCGAAAAAGTTCTGTCAGGACGCCGCGCTAGTGTGGCGCTAGTGTCGTGCACATAGCCAATACGCGATGACTTCGGCATTTCTTGATCGATTTAGGTGATTCTTTTTTGTTTTTGATAGAACTCCTAAAAATTTGACACCAAATCATTGGCGATTGAAACATTTGCTTACTATCTATGTACCCTTTGCGATAACTAATATCTGAGTCTATGTAAACATGTTGTAAAGGTTTACATAAAAGAAAGCCGGTCCTTTAAACGTTCATTACCTTCGTATGGAAACCACTTATCGGACCCACATAATCCCACACAAATTAGTATGCCAAATCATTTACCTGCTCGGTTCTGCATATAATGGGTATTAGGTGTATGGGTAAGGGGAAAAACATCGGTGATTAAATCTGATACAATCCTTACGTTGTTTCCTCATCCAAAATTAAAAACTTGATCTGAGTAATCTAAGTGAAATGCATGAGTCGAGTAGAGACCGATTATAGATGAGATGATTCATTCGATTTATCATATATACATACATATGCTCACGACTATATTCCCCGAGGGGGTAGTCAGAGATATTCTGAAACCTCAGAACAACCACGTTTCACTTAAGTACCGAAACTCTGCCCAGTGTGACGGGGAGTGAGCCCGTCGCCACTTGTAATGGACAGTGGGTACAACAATACATGCCTCGAAATTGAAGCATGCAGGTTTCCTCACGATGTTTTCCTTCACCGAAAAGCCAGTGGTGTAACAAATCGTACATAAATTCCGAAAAATTCATTGGTACGAGTCGGCCTGGACGGGGATCGAACCATCGCCTCCTGCACGGCAGACAAGGTTACTCGCCACTGGACCACCACGGCTCCTTTTCTTATTCGATTTATCGTATCACAGAATATCTTAGCAGAATATAGATAATAGTTATAATACAGGGTGCGTAAACTTTAATGCGTTATATAATTTAAGGGGTGCTTCAGACCATCATACTGAACAACTTTTAGTATGGGAACTTTAAAATAGCGAAATAAAAATTTGCTCTTCCATACAAAACTGCGATCCTACTCGACACAAAGGTATGGGACAGCAGATTTTTTTTCGCGGATTAGATGTTGGTCCCATAGAGAAAGTTATATTCAGTTCATGCATATCCTCAGGAACACCGTATCGTTTATATCGAGTAGCTGTAGCGTTTGATATTTTCTTTGGAATAGCAGATTTTTTTTTAATTTCCATATTGGTCCTATAGAGAAAGTTGTTCAGTGCAATGGACTGAATCAGCATAATTATTAAGAGAAGTTTATTCCGAGAGTGCAAACACGCGCTGCATTTAAACGAAGTCTAGTGATATTTTCAATACTGTCCAAATAAAGTCAATGAAATTTAAAAAAAAAAATCTCGAAACTAATCTCTATGTTTGTATGAAGTCAAATTTTAGTTAAAATAAACAGTTTTATTTTAATGTTAGCATTAATTTAAAATTTGTATGGAAATCTTCGAGGCACTGTGTAACTTTCACCAGAAAATATCACCAGAATTCTATTGTATTGCGCGCTCCGAATTATATTCCAAGACCAGTACTTAGCACTCTTATACAGGGTGAAATTGATATCATTGGCATCCTTTTAAACTAAGAGTCTACCCATCAAACTGAACAACTTTTAATATTTGGGACGACCCGGTTGGTGTAATGGTTGCCACGCCGGACTGCCAAACCAGGGTCCTGGGTTCGAATCCCGGTTCGGTCATGGATGTTATACGTTTGTGCCGTTGTTGTATGATTCCCATAACAAAAAGCCTAAGGCGGTGTCCTATTGCCATCGCACGCGCGATGTTGCGATGCGATGTGATCGTACTGATGGGTAATTCTCCGAAATTTTTCAAATTTTCAAATTTTTCTATGGAAAAATTTCAACGATTTGTAAAATTTCGGAGAATTACCATCAGTACGATCACATCGCATCGCACCATCGCGCGTGCGATGGCAATAGGACACCGCCTAAGGCTTACCTTGGGATCATTACAATGTATGTGCCTGTGAGCGTTATTTATTTATTATTTATTTAATATGGGAGCAAACAAAACAGAGCAAAAAAAATCTGCTGTTGCATACATTTTAATCGAGTAGGCACTGCAGTTTAGTATGGGACAGCAGATTTTTTAGTTGCTCCGATTGGTTTGCTCCCATAGTAAAAATTGTTCAGTGTGATGAGTAGACTCTTAGTTTAAAAGGATGCCAATGATATCAATTTCACCCTGTATATTCCGTGACTTAGTGCATATATCTACTTAATTTCTTTTTTGAGTAAATTTTCTATTGATTTTAGAAAATCTTTTGTCTACAAGACCTTGTTTTTGTTTCCCTCTCTATTGTCCCCATTAAACATAACATTATGAAACTGTACCATAAAATAAAGGAAACCAATTCTTTGTTCTAATACCTACCTAATTTGTGGAACAATCACGTAATGAAATTAATTGTCGCCATATTTATTGGTAAGTAGGTTAGTTTTCGATTTGAGGTTACGCGAAATTGGGTGGAAATAGATTAATTGTTATTTAGTGACCCACCATTATTTCGAACATGATATGTGGGTAATAAAATGGATGCTTTGTTTTCTATTGCTTTGTTTTAATATTGGTTTCCCATTGTGATAAAGCTAGGAAAACATAAACATTGTTATAATCACATGCTTTAGCAATTATGTAATTTAATATTGTTTTTAAACATTGCGCAACCATTTTGTTGGTAGTGGAAAACCAACAAAAGAAATTAAAAAAAAATCTTTTTATTCCGCGCCTTTTGAAAATTTTATAGTTGTTTTTTTTTTTCAATTTGTTTAGCCAATTTAAAAACAAAATTATATGGAGAAAATGATTTATTTTCTAAAAGTAAGTATGTTACGTAATCATCCCCTACGCCCCTACGGGAAAAGCTGAGCCAGGACAACTTTGCACACGGTTCCATCGGATGCACTCTTGCCTCATCGGCGACCCCAATCTACGCGGCCACGGTAAACTGCTGAGGCAGCTTCCAACGCGACGGCGAACGGCGCGTGTAACCCAGTGGCGCCTTCCGCGCACCCCACATTTTCGTCACTTTTGAAACTAAAATTGTTCGGGTCACATCTGTATTTAGTCTTAATTTTTATACTTTACTTTATAAATCTAAAGTCTGGTTATTTTATTAAATAAGTGAAAATTCATTTTAGTTTTTCTTGGGACCTTCTGCTGCAGCTATCGTATCTGGCGCAGTCGGTAGGATCCCGATAGGTAGCAAGGATTGACCCGTATATCGATCCCGATACCTCGCTACCGCGCGTGAGCGATCGCGTTTCCACCAGCACCAGGCGAGCAAGATCCCGTTGGTCAAGAGGAGACGCGCCGCCCCGTCGAGATCCTGAAAGAAAGAACCTGATAGTCTGCAGCAAAGAGGGAGCGTATCCAGACATAGATACCATTGAGAGAAGCTGAAATGATACTGTAAGTGCATTGAATTTTCTTATTCGTGTTGCTTTCCTATACCTAAGTCCTTTTAAATAATTTTCACGATTTTTTCTAGAGATAGAAAAGGTCCTAGCGATACTGCATCGCGGCAGTCTCGTAGGCGACAACATTTAGATATATTTAGAGATATAGATAGTTTAGATTTAGATATATTGTTTAGCCCAGAAAGGGAAGATATGGCGTGCCCAGACCAAGATGCTATCTTCAAGGCACTACGACCGGTACCCGACTTTGATGGGAACCCAAACATTTTAGTAAGATTTATTAAAATATGCGATATGCTTGTGGCTACTTACCTTTATCCACTACCAGGTGGCGAGCTAGGAAACCTTTTATTAATCAACGGCATTCTTAACAAAATTACTGGTCCAGCTGCCACGATAATAAATTCAAATGGCATACCAGACACCTGGTTAGGCATCAGGGACGCTTTAATTAATAACTTTGCCGACCAGAGGGATGAGACCACCCTGTACAATGATCTCTCACTAGCGACCCAGGGTTCGAGAACTCCTCAGGAGTTTTACGACCACTGTCAATCCATGTGTAGCACTATAATGACCTACATAACATTACATGAGACATTACAGACGACTATTGACGCAAAACGACAGCTCTATAAGAAACTAACTTTACAAGCTTTTGTACGAGGCCTCAAAGAACCTCTAGGTTCCAGGATAAGATGCATGAGACCTCCCACAATCGAGAAAGCTCTCGAATTCATTCAAGAAGAGCTGAACGTTCTTTATCTTCAGCAACGCAATGACACGTTACCTAAATCGTCCCAAATACCGCAGCTTCCTAAGGCACCGTTCTTAGTACAGATGCCACCTGCACAAAGACAAATATACACTGCTCCACAGGGTCAACCATTTAAATTCCAACAACCTTACAACAGGTTCAACCACCAAAATCAGCCCCATTTCCCTTCACGCACGCAACAAATGTTCCGTGCGGCACCTCCTAACTATAACCCGGGTAGCAATGTGTTTCGCCTACCACCAAGGCCAGCTTATCAACCCCTTACGCCAATGAGTGGCGTCCGTCACTTTACACCCAAGGTTCTACCCCCTACAGGGCTGGGTGGACATGATTGGAGAAGGCAAGGAAACCCTCCTCCAACCAACTATTTTAAAACGCGAGAAATGAACCTTAACGAATGCACTAACCCTTACGAAGGCTACTACTACCCTGACTATCACTGCGACTATTCCGACCCCTCGTATGAAAACGATGACTATAACGACTACCAACCTACTTATCACCAATATGAGCGAGGTTACGACCCGACCTACAACTCGCAGGACGCACAGTCAACCCCCGAGGCCTATGGAACGACAGAAATCGATCCTAACATTCTTGCTATCACTGACGACAGCCATAATGAGCCTCAGCCCTCTACTAGCGGAAATTTTCAAGGGCGCACGAAGTCAAAAAAATTCGGATAGAAGTAAATATACAAACTCAACGCCAGTTGCCTTACATTCAGATTAGCAATCCTCCCCTTAGATTATTAATAGACACCGGTGCGAACCAGTCGTTTTTGAGTCCCGAAACTATACGTAATTTTTATTCAAATGTTCCACTTAACCACGATCCATTCGAAGTGACTAACGTACATGCCACTTCTCGTAATAATTATTCAATTACACTGCCTTGTTTCCAGGAATTTGATGACGACAACGAAATTAAATTATTCGTTTACAAGTTTCATAACTATTTCGACGGGTTAATTGGTTTAGATTTATTATCTGAATGGGAGGCGAAAATTGATTTAAAATCCATGACCCTCACTACTAAAAATGCAGTTAATCCTATTTGTATGTATAACTCGAACAATTTAAATCTTTACGAGGATATTATACCGGCACGAACCTCTAAAATGATTAAGGTACCAATACATACCGCTGACAGTGACGTTTATATTCCAGAGCAAATTTTGTGTAATTGTATTATCCACGAGTGTTTAACCACTGTGCGTAACAACCGCGGTTTATTAGAAGTTGAAAATCCATCTTCTAATGACGTAATATTTTCTCTAGACCGGCCCGCGCGCGCCGAGTTATTCTCTATGGAGTGCACGCGCACCGGGGACTTACAAAGCGATCGCGCGAAACATGTTTTAGATCGATTACGAATGGACCATTTGAACGCGGAGGAAAAAGTTAATTTGACCACCCTTTGTTCGCGATACGCCGACGTATTTTACTTAGACGGAGAACCACTAACTTTCACTAATAGAATTAAACATAGCATCAAAACTACTGACGAGGCTCCGATCTATACGAAGAGTTATAGGTACCCTTATGTGCACCGCCAAGAAATTAGGGACCAGATTGGAAAAATGCTTGAACAGGGAATAATACGACCATCCCGCTCTGCGTGGAGCTCTCCCATATGGATCGTGCCTAAGAAAGCGGATGCTTCAGGCAAGACCAAGTGGCGACTCGTTATAGACTTTAGAAAGTTAAACGAGAAAACTGTAGATGACAAATATCCGATACCTAACATCACGGATGTATTAGATAAGCTGGGTAAGTGCCAGTATTTTACAACCCTTGACTTAGCGAGCGGATTTTATCAAGTCGAGATGGAAACATCTGACGAATCCATAACTAAAACAGCTTTTAACGTAGAAAACGGTCACTACGAGTTTCTACGCATGCCTATGGGCCTTAAGAATAGCCCCTCAACATTCCAGCGCGTCATGGACAATGTCCTTAAGGATTTGCAAAATACTGTGTGTCTAGTCTACCTCGACGACATAATAGTATTTAGTACCTCACTTCAAGAGCATATGCTCAATCTCGAAAAAGTCTTCACCACATTACGTGAATCCAACTTCAAGATCCAAATGGATAAGTCCGAGTTCCTTAAATTAGAGACTCCATACCTAGGTCACATAATAAGCGGAGAAGGGATCAAACCTAACCCTGATAAAATCGCTGCCATTCAAAAGTACCCAATACCTAAAACATCTAAAGAAATAAAAAGTTTTTTAGGTTTATTAGGGTATTATCGAAGGTTCATTCCCGATTTTGCTAAAATCACTAAGCCAATGACTATTAGGCTAAAGAAGGGTGCAAAAATAACTTTAACCCCCGAATACATTCAATGTTTTGAGCATTGCAAAACTCTCCTAGTGAACGATCCCATCCTGCAATACCCAGATTTTACTAGGGAATTCGTGTTAACAACCGACGCGTCTAATTACGCAATAGGAGCCGTATTATCGCAAGGTGCAATAGGAGCCGACAAGCCGATTGCATACGCGTCACGGACGCTCAACGATAGTGAAACTAATTATTCTACCATCGAAAAGGAATTATTAGCTATCGTATGGGCTACCAAATACTTTAGACCTTACTTATTTGGTAGGAAATTTAAGATCGTAACGGATCATAAGCCGTTACAATGGTTAGTTAATATAAAAGAGCCCGGTTCACGTTTAACCCGGTGGCGCCTTAAACTAAGTGAATACGACTTCACTGTAGTGTACAAAAAAGGCAAACATAATCTCAATGCCGACGCTTTGTCGCGCGTAGAGATACACGCCGAGGAAACTAGTTCCATCATAGTCAATCATTCTGAGCGACCCCCCTCTCTCGAGAACTCCGAAACCCTCACTGCTCATACCAGTCAGGAAAACCCCATTCTGGAAGTACCAATCACTGATGAACCATTAAACAAATTTCACAGGCAAATGATATTCTCTATAGTTGATGACGTCAGACGACGCCCCGCGGTGTCTAAGCCATTTGATACTCATACGCGCACGCTAGTTCAAGTTTCACAGTCCAACTTAGAAAATGACGTCATTAATGCAATAAAAGAGTTTGTAAATCCCAAGGTTAAAACTTGTTTACTTATAAATCCAACTTTGGCAATGTATTCTATCATACCTATAATACAAAATAGCTTTCGTAGTTCTGCCATGAGTTTAGTCCTTACCAAAGTCGAAGTTGAAAATGTCAAGGAATATTTAAGGCAACAAGAGATAATTAAACTCTACCATGAAGGAAAAACTAATCACCGTGGCATAAACGAGAGTTATCTCGCCTTATCAAAACGATATTACTGGCCAAAAATGCGAGATCATATAGCTAAGTTTATAGGTGACTGTAGCGTTTGTGGCCAGGGAAAATACGACAGAAACCCGATTAAACAAAGGTTTAACGTCGTACCACCCGCGACTAAGCCTCTCGAAATTGTTCATTTAGATTTATTAACTATAGAACATGAAAAGTATTTGACAATCATAGACGTTTTTTCAAAGTACGGTCAAGCGTATCATCTGCGAGACGGGACTGCTCTTAGCGTTATTCAAGGCTTACTGCACTACGGCACTCATCATGGGTTACCCTTAAATATTGTAAGCGATAACGGTCCTGAATTTGCTAACCAACTTTTCAGTGAGTTTTTACAGGTACATCATATTAACCACCATAAAATATTACCCCATAGCCCTAACGATAACGGAAACATCGAACGATTTAATTCTACACTATTAGAGCATTTAAGACTTTTGCGTCTTCAAAGAAAAACTGAACCTATTATAAACCTTCTTCCCTATGCGATAATTGCCTATAACAACTCGATACACAGTTTTACTAAGTGTAGACCAGGAGATATAATTAGAGGTCACTTTGACCCCCGTGATCCGGTCAGTATTGATCTAAGTAAGCACTTACTGCAGCAATATATCGAAACTCATAGAAACCAGATGAAAGAGGTTTATAATATCATAAATCAGTCATCGCTTCACGACCGCACTAGTTTAATTGAAAATAGAAATAGTGACCGCGAGCCCGCTGAAGAATATCAGCCCCAACAACTCGTTTTCATTAAAAACCCGCTAGCAAGCCGTCAAAAGGTATCACCTCGTTTTACTAAGGACAGAGTTCTAGCGGACTTACCTATACACATTTATACCACCAAAAAACGAGGTCCAGTAGCGAAATCTCGCTTGAAACGTGTCCCTAAGGCAAGTAAATTGTTACAGGATACTGATGATGATGACTGCCCGACTGACTTTGGCGATGCAGGGCGTAAAGCTTGACCGGCTCGACGACGGACCCGGACTTCTACCCTTTAAATTGGGACCGACTCGCCTCACTACCCACTACCATACTTTTATTCAATACGTTCAACTCGACGACATACAGGACAAAGTTGAGATGATCAAACAACAGATACGTGATTTTGAACACAGGCTTCCAAATGAAACCTTTACCTTGTATGAGTTACAGATTAATTATCTATTAGAAAAATTAGATGACGTCACCGAACACCTAGGGAGCCTCGAACCCAGACGTGCGAGGAGAGGGTTAATTGACGGGTTAGGTTCAATAGTTAAGAGCATTACGGGAAATTTAGACCAGTCAGACGCGATTCGTTATAATAGTTTAATTAAAGATCTTATGAGCAACCAAGACAAAATAGCTACAGAGTTAAATAGCCATGTCAGTTTATCGAAAGATTGGATGACTCAACACTACGATATTTTATCGCAGTTATCGAAGAATCAGGAAAAAATTAACTCTACTTTAGAATTAATAATAGATCAAAATGCATATAAGGAGACCAGCCTCATAAAATATGCTAAGTTTGCTCAGTTATTAACTATAATTAGCGAAAACACAAGCGATTTATCTAATGAATTACTTAGAATAGAAAATATCCTAGCTTTTATTCGATCTTCTAACGTCCATCACTCAATGTTAAGCGTTACTGTATTAAAAAATATGATAGCAAAACTCAGATTACTCTATGGTAAGGATAGAGTATTAGATTTAGAATACAGGGAATATTATAACATTATCACACCGGGATCGTATTACACAGGGAATCAGTTAGTAATCGTATTTAATTTCCCCATAGTAACCGTAGAAACCTATAAATTATATAGGCTATCTTTAGCTCCGAATAAAAATCATCAAGTCCTTTTACCCCCATATCCCTATATAGCAACCGATGAGAAAAATTTCATGTACATAGAGGCTGAATGCCCGAAGGTAGAAAGTTGGTATCTATGTAAAGAGAGTCCCAATCATCAGATACACAAGCAAGATGACTGTGTGCATAATTTAATTATTAATCAGTCGCTAGGCAGCCACTGCAACCTTACTACCATCGAGCTGAAGAGAGAAGCAATGGAACAACTAGACGATAGGAGTTACATCGTGTCATTCCCTGTGCCTACCAAAGTTATGCTAAGCTGCGAGGGGGAGGACTACGATCAGCTGCAAGGAAGCTTTCTCGTCACACTACCACTGAACTGCATGCTGCGCACAAACGACCTTACGATCCTGAACGATAACGACCGGGTGGTCGGCCAACCTCTCAAACTTAAGAAAATTACCTACACCGATGATCTACAGTCTACAGCATCCCTTCGCCTCCAGACGAACTCAGTCAATTTGAAGGCACTTCACGACATTCAAGGAAAAATTATCCTACAAAGTCCGATTACAACAAAAGATGTTACAGACTATTCGCTATATCATACTACAGTTCCTTTCTACACCTTATTACTCGGTGCAGTCGCACTCACCGCCGTAATTATATTCATAAAACGACGTGGACGAAAACCTAACACAAATGAGATGGAAATGAAGGAAATAGTTTCTAATAAGAAACATGAATATGAAGACATAGAGAACCGGAAAAGAAGTAAGCTACCAGCAACATTTTCTCTTAAAGTGTAGAAAATGGTTGCTGTTCTTCGGGAGGGAGGTGTTACGTAATCATCCCCTACGCCCCTACGGGAAAAGCTGAGCCAGGACAACTTTGCACACGGTTCCATCGGATGCACTCTTGCCTCATCGGCGACCCCAATCTACGCGGCCACGGTAAACTGCTGAGGCAGCTTCCAACGCGACGGCGAACGGCGCGTGTAACCCAGTGGCGCCTTCCGCGCACCCCACATTTTCGTCACTTTTGAAACTAAAATTGTTCGGGTCACATCTGTATTTAGTCTTAATTTTTATACTTTACTTTATAAATCTAAAGTCTGGTTATTTTATTAAATAAGTGAAAATTCATTTTAGTTTTTCTTGGGACCTTCTGCTGCAGCTATCGTATCTAGTATACAAATAAAATAAAATAAATAAAAAATATCTTGGACAATGTCGCACAAATTATCTAGTCGCATTTAAAGTACCAGAAATAAAAAATCTGAAATCATGTGACAACTAAGTATAAAATATAAAGAAAACATATTTTTGTGTTTTTAAGGGAAGGGGCCAGACCATCAAACTGAACAACTTTCTCTATGGGACCAACATCGAAATCGCGAAAAAAAAACTTTCTGTCTCGTACATTTGGTTCAAGGTTTGCAGTTTTGTATGGCGATTTCGATGTTGTTGTCGCAGAGAAAGTTGTTCAGTTTGATTGTCTGATCATCCCCCTAAAAAGTGTCAGCATTTATTAAGAAGGACCCTATAAATATTTTTCTGTAAAACTCGCGACAAATAATTATCAAAAAGCTTTTCAACGAAAGTTCCGATGAGTTCTACCTCTTTGCCTGATAGTAGATACACTAATGATACTAGTATCATGAATAAGTACTTCTCACCATTTTCACGCATTTAGTTGTAAACGACTTGTAAATGAGGTTCATAAAGGGTAAGGGCCTGTTTACACAAACAGTAAAACTTTAAATTCCATTACTCAAATCTATATCAAATCAGATCAAACCGTGCTTTCAGAATGACAACACACCTCTACAGTGCAGAACCGCGATGGATGCCTATTTAATTATCTGATTAAGATCGGATTCGACCAAACTTTGTTTTATAGAAGAGTTGGTAGGTCTATCTTCTTTTACTATTTCCTCTACCCCAAGGTTGTCTGGAAGAAATCGCTTTTTAGCGATAAGACCGCCTGTTTTTTGTGCCTTTGTATTTCCTGATTGTTTGCTCTCTGTATACTATGTTTTTTCTTTTTGGTGTGAAATAAAGTATAATTGAATTGAATTGAATTGAGTCTACCTATCTACAGAGTGTAACATAAAATAGGACAGCTACTTAAAGGGGTGCTTTAGACCGTCAAACTGAACAACTTTCTCTATGGGACCTTTTTCGAAATCGCGAAAAATAAATCTGCTGTCTCATACATTTCAGTCGAGTTATGCTTGCACTTTTGTATGGGGCTGCTGATTTTTTTTTCGCGATTTCAGTTTTGGTCCCATAGTAAAAGTTGTTCAGTTTGATGGTCTAAAGCACCCCTTTAAGTAACTGTCCTATTTTATTATACACCCTGTATACAAGGAACAATTTTACTCTTACTCCGAATCCGAAATAACTGTAATGGAGAAGATAACCATTTTTTGTTTTATATGCCAAAAAATTATACATAAAATTACGAAAATAACTGTGTTTTTATTATTTTTCTATCTTTAAAACTGACCGAGAAATAAAAGTGCAAAGTTAACATTTTCGGTCAAAGCCGCGGACCGAGCGCGATATCGTTGATGACGTCACGGTACCCAATCTCAAGTATCCCAATCGGTAGTGTAGTGTGCGGAGCTAATAGCGTTTTCATAAGCGGAGCTAATAGCGTTTTCATAAGCGGAGCTAATAGCGTTTTCATAAGTGGAGCGAATAGCGTTTTCATAAGCGGAGCGAATAGCGTTTTCATAAGCGGAGCGAATAGCGTTTTCATAAGCGGAGTGAATAGCGTTTTCATAAGCGGAGCGAATAGCGTTCTCATAAGCGGAGCGACTAAAATGGTGTGGTGGCGACTTTATTTAAATGGTGTTTTGTGTTTTATTTCTTTCAATTCTCAAAAAAAAGAAGAAGTTAAGTTAAGTTTAAAATTTTTTTAAATAAACAAACATGCACGCAACTGGCAATAGTCCGCTCTCACGAGCTTTCTTTGATAATGCGACGTTGCCAGAATGGTTAATTTAGTCGATCATTCTTACCACGTGCACCGGCGCCCGTCTCCTATGACGGTTATGTCTAACGCGAAAAATATATAAATTATACTATTTAGTAGTTTTATATAACTAAGGATTACATTTTTATAAATTTGGATGTTTCAGACGAATAAAGATGAAGTCAGGTATACCTTCCGAAAAATTCCGATTTAATTTAATTTTCGGTCGAATAAAGGTGTAATAGGGTCTTACATTTTTTTCAATCAGAGACTTGTAGACAAATAAAGATATAAACTGGAATACAACCTGGCCCCTTTTAGTTTTGTAGAGATAACATATGTGTAATATTGTATTATATAATTTTTAATGAAAAGCATGTTAGTAACACGATATTGTGTCCATATTCATCTATGAAACGTAAGTAGTAATTAGATAGAATAATAATAATAATAATAACCCCGCGGGGGCAGCTTGTGGCGAGCTGACGGTGAGTGGCGATACCGCGGACCCCTATCCAGGGGGACCATACAGACATGCGCTCACACACACACACACACCCACACACACACCCCCACACCCACACACACAGTAACACACCCCCCTACCTCTGGCTTGCCTTCATTGGCCGTCCAGAGTGGAATCGCAAGAGCAGAACCTATGCTCCAGGTTGGAAGTGTATTGCACGTAATGGCGTAATAACGGGGGTAAACCCCGCGATGGTGAAACCGGAGCCGCACCTCTCGACAACCTTCAGCCGCTCAATGAGATGTTGCCCCATTGTCGCACTTTGTGCGTGCGGCCGTTTTATGGGGCCCACTCGACGAGTCGGCGAGTCACCGCCTGCCCTATTTACAATTTTGAGACTAGTTGTCATGGCAGGCGTCCGTTAGTCTCCTCCCATAGCCCAGTATCCATCCATCCAACTTTCACCTCCATAGCCCAAGACCTTATTTTTCCATCGCGGCCATAGCGCCGTACTCCAATAGTCTTTACACATGGCGGGGACCATCCCCGTGTGTATCATTTTGTGCGCTCGGGGATGGTATCCGTCATTTGTGTATCCCTTACATTTAGATTAACTTGTCTTTTGAACGGGCCTCTACATGTTGGCTTCGGCCCCATGCACGCCTTCCAAAGGTCCGGGACTTAATTGCCCGTGATTACGGAACGTAAGACATACAATAATAATAATAAATAACGCTCACAGGCACATACATTGATTACAATGGATCATGGATGGATGGTTTTCTTGGGATCATTAGATCCCAAGAAAGCACAATTTATAGGCTGTTTATTATGGAAACCATACAACAACATAATTATAAACATCCATGACCGAACCGGGATTCGAACCCAGGACCCTGGTTTGGCAGTCCGGCGTGGTAACCATTACACCAACCGGGTCGTCAAACCTATAGAATAAAGATGTCTTACCATATAATTTTATGAATATGCACTATAGCTGCGTAGTAAACATTTAGGACATGTATTGAAGGCCGTAGATTCCAAAAATGGCATAAAAGTAAAAAGGGTGTTATAGCATTTTACACCTTTATTCGTTCGGGGGTGCGATAAGCGGAGAGACTAGCGTTTTTTTTTTGTGTTTTGTGTTGTTTATATTTAGTTCTGATTAGTATTATAAGATTTGCTGTTTATTGTATCCACGGGGCTCTCAATAAATAAAAATAAAATAAAATAGCCTAATAATTCAATTCAAGTCAAGTTAGTCATAGATAATCAAAATTAAATTAGTCACAAAATTAGTCACAATTACAGATAAATCACAAAATAATTATTCGAAACCCGATTCGGATCGAGCCCATACATCAGTCATGTCAGATGTAAACCCCCATGTGATGTGATGTGATTGACCCCCAGACCACCTAAAAACTGCCAAAATGACTCATTTTGGGTTATAGCCTCAAAATTACATTTATAAAAAAAAGCGGGGGGGGGGGGGGGGGGGGTTTCCTCCCCAAAATTCATGCCGCAGGATACTAAACTTTTTCCTACTTGGTTATTGCTAGTAATATGGTTTTTAGCAGGTATGTAGGTAGGTACTCGACTCGCAGTGTCTAATCATTGAAACTAACGATTTATTGAACAATTTTAAGGTTAATGATCATTATAATTTCAAGAAAAAACAATAATTATAAGTTCAAAACACCAGAGCGCACGAAAGCAAACAACTTGCCCGCAAAATACTACGGACATATGAGGCGGGCGGGCGCCCGCCCGCCGCCGTGCCGTATGGATACGATGACGTCACGCGCTACTCGCGAACACTGACGAGATTTAAAAAACCTCCGTCAACTTCCCACGCTTATAACTTCGGTAATATTGCACCGATCGATGTGGAATAAAAACTAGAATAATGTGTACGGTCTAGACTTTTATTCTACGTGCTTAAAAGTGTAATGTTGTAACCTTGTTATCTTCTCCATTGTATTCTAGCACACTAACACTCAGTTGCAGAAACGCTCGTTAGAGTTAATCCTCCATTAAATCTCTTGCTAGCCTTGACTACGTCAACAAGACAAAAAGTGACAGCAAGAGATTTAATGGAGGATTAAGTAATTAATCGGTCGAATCCAACTTCTGCCGTCCCACTTTGCCTCCCATGCAGAAGCCTGATGGGTCGCTGGCTCACTCCGCAACTGAGAAAGCTAATTTATTTGCTTCTCTGTTTGCGAGCAATTCACGTCTGGACGCTGGTGCCAAACAGCCACCAACCATCCCTCATTGTGATTCTTCGATGCCGGAGGTCACAATACATACAAAAGAGGTCCGCAGAGCATTGCGTAGTCTGGATGTGAATAAGGCCAGTGGTCCTGATGGTATACCTGCAAGAGTGTTGAGATATTGTGCGCCTGAGTTGTCTCCTGTTCTAACACGCCTGTATCGCCTCGCTCTCAGAACAAGAACGGTGCCTAAATCCTGGAAGCTTGCGAATGTGCAACCGGTACCCAAGAAGGGCAGTCGTGCCGACCCCTGCAACTACCGCCCTATCGCCATTACTTCCATTCTCTGTAAAGTCATGGAAAGAGTACTTAACAGTAAGTTGCTGTCATACCTAGAAGACAATGATCTACTCAGTGATCGCCAATATGGCTTCCGCCGGGGGCGATCGACTGGGGATCTTCTTGTGTATGTCACGCACTGCTGGGGCGAGGCCATCGAGAAGCACGGTGAAGCACTGGCTGTATCACTTGACATCTCGAAGGCCTTTGACAGGGTATGGCACGCTAGTTTGCTGAGCAAGCTTCCCGCTTATGGCATCCCCGCTGATCTTTGCAGCTGGATTTCTGATTTCTTGAGAGAACGGTCGATTAGAGTTGTCATTGACAGCTGCTCTTCTGACCTTATGGCAATTGATGCTGGAGTTCCTCAAGGGTCTGTTCTCTCCGCGACACTTTTCCTGCTGCACATCAATGACCTCCTTGTGTCAGGTATTGTTGAGTATGCAGATGACAGTACTGTCATGGAGAGATATGTATCTGGCGCAGGGGCCAGCGGGGATAAAATACGCTCGCAGAGGGAGGCCATGGTTGAGCGAACAAACTTGACTTTAAGTCTTGTCTCCCAGTGGGGTGACAATAATTTAGTCAACTTCAACGCCACCAAAACACAGGCTTGTCAGTTCACCGCAAAAAGGAGTCCGTTTAATCTGACTCCTACTTTCCGGGGTACATCTGTCCCTGTTTCCGACAGTCTTGGGCTTCTGGGTATAAGCTTGACCACGAAACTCAACTTCGGCGCTGACATCGAGTCTAAGGCTCAAACTGCGGCCAAAAAGCTGGGCATCTTAAACAAGGTGAAGCGGTACTTCACTCCTGGACAGCTCTTAGTATTGTATAAAGCTCAGGTCCGATCATGTATGGAGTACTGCTGCCACCTGTGGGATGGCTCAGCCAAGTATCAACTTGCCACACTCGACTCGGTTGAACGCAGAGCCAGGAGGCTCATTGGCGATAGTAAGCTGGTGGAGGCCAAGCTTCATAGCCTAGCCCACCGCCGCAGAGTGGCCTGCTTGTCGGTCTTCTACAGATTGTACTTCGGTGAGTGTGCCCAAGAGCTACATGAGCTCATCCCACCTTCCCCTTTCTACTATCGGACTTCCAGACGCACCGCGGGATATCACCCCTTCTTGGTTGACATCCCACATATCCGCACCAAGCGCCTTTCTGAATCTTTTATAATGCGCACAGCCAAGGAGTGGAATGCCTTACCTGCGTCAGTATTTCCGAGTACTTACAACCCGGATTCCTTTAAAGTACGAGTGAATAGGCATCTTCTGGGTAAGCTCGCTACATCTACGACCCCATCTTCGTCCTGAGGACTGGATTGAGGTCAAGAGCAAACCCATAGTTAATAAAAAAAAAAAAAAAGTTTATTAAGCGTTTCTGCAACTGACCTTAAACCCATACTAAAAGAACGAATGTATACCTACATAAATCTACCCAAAGAAAGAGGTCATTGTATTCATACTTATTGCAATGTGAGGTTATACAGTTTTAATTAGTAAGGCTTTTTTTTTTTTTTATTATTTGACATTGACATTTCATTTAGTCTCGGTATAAGCTTTACACATTACTCACAACTTATTCATAGATTAGGGTTGGTAAAGCGCAAAATAACCGGCGACTTAATCTAAGAATAAAATTTACTCGCGTTTGGTCAAAACGGGCCTAAGTATACAATAACATTTTAACCTCTGTGCCACGTCTAAACCGCTGTTATTTACACCGCCTTATCATCAAGGCACTTACATTGCTCATTACCGTACCAGTCGACCCAAATGTGCATTGATTAGATAACGAAACTAGGGAAAGGTCTTTGACATTTCACGCCCTTTTGATTTTGAGTCTTCGTGGAAAAAGTTCAGAGGCAATTAGGTATCAAAGACAACTTTGTTTGGTTATGATTATGAGCTTACGAACGAATTAACCTTTAGGAACCACCCACTTAAAATAGCAAAAATATTTTGTTTTTAAAGCAAATTCATCTACCGTTTCTGAATACCGTATTCTGTGTACCGATATCTGAATTATTATTAGTTAAATTAAATGAAATAAAAAAAAAAGTTGAAAAATAACAGACGGTATAGAAGAAAATCTGAGTCGGAATGCTGATAAAACTGGTTTTTGCAGTAAATCCTTAATAATAATAGGTTTTATTATGTGTAGACGACGTGTCTTGTGTTCTTGGTCAATGGTATTCAAGGGCATGTATGGTCAAGTTTCTCAAAAGTGTGGTGGACTAAGGCCAATAATACTATGGAGGTGCTACTTGGGAATGTTCCTCCATTGAAAAGGGAAGTACTTCCGCCAGGCTAGGTGTGATGCCTGGGGACCGGCCGTGGTCCAACAGTTCTTAGTTGGACCTTGTATATATATCGAATCTCTGTGATTATTTCTCTTGCGCGATTTATGTCTTGCATTCGATTGTGAACCTTATTTGTAGTAGGTTACGAGTTACGTATTTACGATGAACGTTGTCTTTGTATGGAGCATATTTCCGCGAGCGACGGTATCGCCATCTGTTGGCATCTTTGCTATAACTTGTGGGTGCTGATCTGTAGCAAGTCCCCACATGACTCCCCCCTCAGACCGGAGGTCGTTGAGTAGTTCGAAGTGTGCACTCTGTATCCATGTTGTGTAGGTGCAGGGCTCCAGTCAAGTGAGTCTGACGAGCGATGTGCTGCGGTGTGTGTGTGCATCTGTCAGGGAGACCAGTCCTGATGTGATGCGGGCGAGTGACAGGCGTGGAGAAGGCGAGCAGAACTGCCACGTGGAGGTGAGCTCAGACACGTGGGCTGCGGGAGATCCTTCTATGCAGACGCTGACTGTCGTTAAGGAAGCTGCAGGCCCAGGAAGCGGTGTGAAGACAGCTGCGATGGACCTGGTGCGGCTTCGGGTTGATGGTGTGACTGCTGCTTTTTGACCTGGTCGAGGGGTGTGAAGAGTTGGTTGAAGCTGGTCGCTGCTGCTCTGCGGTGTTCAGGTTGCGATGTTCTTTGTCGAGGGTCACCAATATGGAGGTGCTACTTGGGAATGTTCCTCCATTGAAAAGGGAAGTACTTCCGCCAGGCTAGGTGTGATGCCTGGGGACCGGCCGTGGTCCAACAGTTCTTAGTTGGACCTTGTATATATATCGAATCTCTGTGATTATTTCTCTTGCGCGATTTATGTCTTGCATTCGATTGTGAACCTTATTTGTAGTAGGTTACGAGTTACGTATTTACGATGAACGTTGTCTTTGTATGGAGCATATTTCCGCGAGCGACGGTATCGCCATCTGTTGGCATCTTTGCTATAACTTGTGGGTGCTGATCTGTAGCAAGTCCCCACAATACCTTTACCAGAGTGTAGGCCCTTGTCCCAGTCGTGGGGACAACGTTTAGATAGAAGTTATTATTAGTATCCTACTAAAATTATTTAGATCTAAAATGTGACCATGTTTGGATATTCAGATGTTTGTGATAATCGCGAATACGTCAATGTCACATCACTAGAACTCACACTCTTATCAATTTCGCACATATTGACATTTCGGTTTCGGTGATGCGCATAGAAATATTAATTTACTACGTAAAACCTATGTTTATGGGATTAACACAACTTTTTTAAAACCAAAGCACAGGACGTCGCCGTCGCGGGCAAAACTAGTAACTTATAAACACAGAGAAAGTGGGTGTGTATCTCAAACATACATGCATTCATTCTTGAAATCGCAACAATAATTCCGCAATAAATTACAGCTTCATAATATTTTTCTTGTCAATAAAGAGGTCACACTTTATCAATACACATTAATGTCATGCTTGTTGGGTACGAAAATAGAATAAGCGCCACCCGCAAACAACTACTTATAATGTAAACATTTACGTTATTTCTTTACTCAACTAAAGAGCAAATAAGTGGTACATAATTAAAACTAAAAAATGCAGGTTAAGCTATAGTAGGCTAGACATGTGGGCATTATCCAGTGGTAATTTTACTATGTTTATTTATTACCTTTTCGTGTCTATTATTATTATCACTGTTCGAACTTGACCAGTTTCGAGTCTCCGTAACGACTACGGAACGAAAGCACATGACCGAATTACCAGGAGCGCATAAACGCAAGGCGATGCACAGCTCGAAGACAATCGCTCCTATTTACCGCAAACGTTCAAAGATAATCTTTAAACTCATGATGCTAAGGGTCAATTACATTTCAACACAGCACCCAAACGACTCCCAACGCTGGTGTACTATTTTAGAACTTATCTGCGAAGTATTAAGGTTCGAAGAGATTAAATAGCTATGTACCGTCTTTTGTGGCCGAGCATGTTTATCAGTACGCTTTACTACTATGATTCTATGCGCTCCTGGTACATTCCGGTATGAAGAGGGTCGGGATACGGGATGGGTGCATCCGTTCGGTCCGATTACGGAACTCCGCTAAATCCCGGTTTACCCGGTCCGGATACTAGAGCTTTCTTTGTCTAAGGAAGGGAGACAACGATGTGCGAAAAGAGAAACAGATCAGCAGAATTTTATACGTGTTTGCCCCATATCTACCACGTCTGAATGATCAAGTAATAAAAAAAAGAAATTGAAAGAAAATTTTCAAAAAAATTCACCTCACTCTAAAATGGGGTGCTGAGATGGGTGCTGAGACAAGCCTGAGAGTTGAGACAGGTAACAATTTTTTGTCATTAACCTTCTCGGGCATGCGCACAACAACCAAACCGAAATTTTCATCGAAATCGGTCAAACGGTGTGTCGAAGCCTTGTTGATTAAGATCGACAGATCATCAGCACTATAATAGGCTCAAAAAAGGCTCAAATAAAAAGCACTTATGTGCTTGTAAATCTAAATACATACATACATACATCCATATACATTAGAAGTAACAAAGGATACTTGGGGTTGTCCAAACTCCACGCGGACGAAGTCGCGGGCAAAAGCTAGTACCTATATAAAAATGGGGTACTTATTATAAATGTGAATGTAAGTTTGTTTGTTAGGCTTTCACGCGAAAACTACTTAACCGATCGTCATGAAACTTTGTATACATATTTTTGGAGGTATTAGAAGTAACATAGGATACTTGGAGTTTTCCAAACTCCACGCGAACGAAGTCGCGGGCAAAAGCTAGTACCTATACAAAAATGGGGTACATACAATACTCTAATCAGTGCCAAATTACGATAGAGCCATAATATTAAAATTAGAAATATAATAACATTAAAATGGTTGAATGTTGGTTGAATGGATTTTGATCTTGACATTTAGCATAGCATAGCAATTATGCTCACGACTATATTCCCCGAAGGGGTAATCAGAGATATTCTGAAACCTCAGAACATCCACGTTTCACTAGTACCGAAACTCTGTCCAGTGTGACGGGGAGTGAGCCCGCCGCCACTTATAATGGACAGTAGGTACAATACATGCCTCAAAATCTTAGACAATTTTATAGGGACTCGCCTTGCGTTAGCATTTCCACTCTGCCACGGTATTAGATCAATTAATCTTGCGCATTTACACCCAATTTTATACCTTATCATTATCACTAAACGAGACACAAATTATACCTTATCACTAAGCGAAACAATAATTTTGAACTTAGAACGTTTGGGGTTCACACGAGACTACTTTTCATGATTTTTAACATTCAAAATTAGAATCTAAACTTAAAGGGAATAAAATCCAATGTTGCGGATTTCATTGCACCTCGCCCCCCGCAAAAAGTGGCAGAAATGTTTCTTAGTAGAATGACACGCGTAACTCGTCCCTATTAAATTGTATAAGCTCGAAATTGAAGCATGCAGGTTTCCTCACGATGTTTTGTGTTTATGATGATGATCTTGACATTTGATTCTACTCAAAATGTTTAAGTAGATAGATAGACGATGTACCAACGATTTTTAATGGTCTTCGCTAATCTTTGCGATGTACCTATAGAATGAGAAGCCACCAAATGCGAGGCATAATACCGAATTTTTCTAAAATGTATGCGCAAGCTTGGACATTCTCATTTGTTTAGATAAGAGGAATATTCCGATGACCGGGAAACCCTCGGGTTATCAGCGGTCCTTGCAGCTGATGACGCATGCGCAAGTCAAAGGTCTTGCTGGATATTTATACGCAATAACATTCACATTTTAACAGCATGGCTAGCATGCCACGTACGACAAAGCGTTTAAACGAGAAAAACATCATGCGTGCTCTTTCTGGCCTACGTAAAATAATAAAGATTTAGGCACATCTCGAATTTTATCGTTTTCTCGGAGGTAGCATGCGAGGCCTACTGGAGTGCGATTTTTGAACATCACCTGTTCAAACGAGCAGTAGAAAGATGCATGATCTCCATAGTAATTTTGACATTTTCTAGTACTCGTTTGAACGTGTGATGTTCAAAAATCGCACTCCAGCCGAACATTCGAACTTCGCAATTGCATGAACGTTTTCGTTCCAATGTCAACTCTATTACAATGAAGTGCGGACCGAAACAGTGGTGATATATCGAACATCGAAAGTCCGGGTTCAGGGCCAGGTAGACGTAACGAGCGATTTATACATAGCGCTCAACCGAAAAAAGCTTGTTCTGAAAAATCACCTCGATGTGAGTTACGTAAAAGATATGTACACACGACGACACATCAAGCTATACAAAACCAACATAAGCTGGCCGCGCGAGACGTTATACGTTACGCGACCTACGCGCGGCCAGGCCCTGTACCCGGACTTTCGATGTTCGATATATCGCCACTGTTTCGGTCCGCACTTCATTGCAATAGAGTTGACATTAGAACGAAAACGTTCACGCAATTGCGAAGTTCAAATGTGCGGGTAGAGGCCCAGATTATAGCTTGATGTGTCGCCGTGCGTACAGTTATTCTACGCAAATTGAAAAGGCCCTGTCGGCGACGAACCTATAGTATTTTTCCAAAGAGTTGACGACCGAAAACCAGGCCCATGAATTACTAGCAGGTCACTGCGTTTATTAAAAACAAATCAAATACTTATTATCTCTATGAGAATTTAATTAGACCGTATCAATTGGTAGACTCAAATAACGGTAAGGTACCTACTGCGTTGATAAAGTTAAATCAATAGATTGTACTGTTTGCAAATAAAGTAGATGATTTTTAATTTTTTTTATGAATTTAAAATAGCGCTTTCCTCGCTAAACTGATCAGGCCCTGTACGTGTTGTTGTTCGATATATCGCCACTGTTTCGGTCCGCACTTCATTGTAATAGAGTTGACATTGGAAAGAAAACGTTCACGCAATTGCGAAGTTCGAATCTGCGGGTAGAGGCCCTGTTTAGCCGTTCTGCGAGGAAACGCTGCCAGCCATCTTTGGAACCTCATTACAGCCCCCTCTACCTTCTCGGCGCGCGGTCCAAGCCTGCACCATATTTAATTATTTACGGTCTTCGATAAAGTATAGGGTAGATTTTGAAACGCCGCTCGGAAAATGGCACCATCAAAACAAAGCACAATCTGGCAATGTGCCTTGTTTCGCTCTCAGTCGCTAATCGACCGTGCCTGCAAAAACATCTCACGAAAAGTGCAAAAAACAATATGGAGTGTCATATACTTTCAGTAAGTATCGCTTTGTAATCACATTATCTTCATCATTTGTCATATATCATGGCATTTAATCGCATTTTTTCAATATTTTTGTTCATTTACAACCACGCGGCAAGCACGCAACTATCCCTTTCACTCTCGCCTACGCCAGTATAAGCGAAAAAGAACCGAGGATTATGTCGCCGTACTATTCTAAAGCACGCCAAATTAAGAGGGGGTCATACCTATTTTGTCTGTTTTCGAACCGATTTTTGAGAACCAAATTATTACATTTAATATATATAGTTCACATAACAGTGTAGATACGTTCTTTCTGCAGGGCATCTAACCGTTGAAAACACGATTCTATTAAATTTTCTCGATAGAAAAGAGGAGCAAAGTAAGCTCGATTTCAGATTTATAACCAGTTTTACAAGAATCACACTACACCATTTCTTCTGAATATACCATCATTTGAAAGGTAAATAATTATAGCAGGGCTTCTAACCGATAGATTTTTCCCCAAACACCCAAGAGAAAAGATATTGATGAAAAATGCGTTTTTTTGCGATCTTGCTTTCAATTGAAGCGGGATGGCTAATTGCGAAAGTTTGCTTGTTAGAAAGAGAGGCTTATTCTACTAATACCCAGCCTTAAGTGTGCTGTTCTCGGCGATGACCTTGGTTCCGCAGTTCCAAAATGACGTTAAACGCGTATCCTTTGAGACGATTTTGTGCTTTATTGCTATAGCAGTAAAGGTAATTTCAAAATTAATATTTTTTAATAAGTAAAAACTAAAACAAATGGCTTACGACGTTATTACTGGGCATTAAGGTCTATGTTAAAATAAAAGGCTGAGGTGGTATATACCGTAGTTATATCTGTGTAAGTATGAATTGACGCGGCGCCGCAGATTGGATGTGATTTTGTATAAGACTGTTTGTCTATCCTATATTTGGTCGCAGTTTACGGTTATGTACCTAAGTTAGTTTTTAGTTCTTTTGTTACTATTTTATTTATTCTTAATTACCTACTTTTTCTGTCTGTTTGTTTGAACACTACGCAAAAACTACTCGATCGATTTTGTTTGAACTTTTTCTGTTTAGAAGCTTATGGTTAGACAAAACTGACCCTATACATTAAACAATATATTTTATCTCGAATGTATAACGGGAACCAGTACCATAGCCGGTGCGGACAAAGCCGCAGGCAAAGTCTAGTACTAACATGTATTTCTCTATTTTTATTTTTTTAAATATAATCGATTTATCATAATGCATTTTGTTAAAAAAGCAATTAGATTTTTTGTAGGTAATTTTTTTTCTGGCGTTTACACTTTGTTCGAACAATAATGAATTTTATTTTTAAGTTTTTAATTTTTTATTCACTTTTTTTTTAGGTCAACTGCCTTCAGCTACGGAAGCTGTGCAGACAATATAAATCTCAATTTGATTCAAACTTAAAATGTTTTATTCAAAATAATATCACAAAGGCGTCACCGTCGTCATTTCTGACGTCATTTTTTTGACTCTACCACTGCGTCGTCGGACTCGGAAGATGTTTCGTTGTAGAGAAGATGCGGCCAAAAACTCTACAACACACATCTTTTAAACAAAGCAAAATATATAAATTACAATAACACATACAATATTAAATTACATAGTGTAGTGTAATATTGTCAAGACCATAATCAGATTCTCTTTAGATATTAGGTATACAGGGTGTTAGGGCAGTTGCACTACTTTAAGGGGTGATTGTACCCATGATAATTTTTTTATTTATTTATTTTTTATTTATTTATTGAATAACTTTCCCTAAGAAACCTATAGGAAATTCGCAAAAATGATTTGGACCTTTCCATACTAAATGCAATCAACTAAAAAGTCGTTTTTTAGGGTTCCGTACTCAAAGGGTGAAAACGGGACCCTATTACTAAGCCTACGTTGTCCGTCCGTCCGTCCGTCCGTCCGTCCGTCTGTCCTACCTATTTAGGGCTGTAACTTTTGAACCGTAATATGCGTTATTACGGCGGATTTGTTAACAAATAATAAAAATTACAAAAAGTTAAAAATTAAGGGAGATTCTCAAGAAGAAACTAGTTTTTATCAACTTTTTTTCTTCACGCTCTATCGTAAAAACGGTAATACATACAAGCGTCAAACTTAGTGTGATTATAAAGCAAACTCTACAAAATAACAACAAATACAAAAAACCGGCCAAATGTGAGTCGGTCTTGTGCTAGAGGTCCCAGACAAAAAAATATTTTTTTTCTAAGTTGTTGTGTTGTTTTTTTGTATGTTGTGTTCTGTGGTGGCGTGGTACGGAACCCTCGGTGCGCGAGTAGCCCGACTCGCACTTGACCGGTTTTATTTTTCCTATCATTTCTTAGGGAAAGTATTTCAGTATCATGGGTACAATCACCCCTGCCCCTTAAAGTAATGCAACGGTTTATCTTAACACTATGTATACAGGGTGAAATTGATATCATTGGCATCCTTTTAAACTAAGAGTCTACCTATCAAACTGAACAACTTTTACTATGGGAGCAAACCGATCGGAGCAAAAACAAAATCAGCTGTTGCATACATGAGTCGAGTAGGCATTGCAGTTTATTATGGCACAGCTGATTTTGTTTTTGCTCCGATCGGTTTGCTCCCATAGTAAAAGTTGTTCAGTTTGATAGGTAGACTCTTAGAAAGGATACCAATGATATCAATTTATATATAGCATATGAATAGATAGATTATTATTATCTATCGGTAAGATCGACATTATACAGGGTGTAAAAAAAACCCTGCTGGAGCCTTAAAGGGTTGCTTCAGACCATACACCTGAACAACTTTCACAATGGAGCCAACATCGAAATCGCGAAAAAGATATTAGCAATCGAGAAATTACACCATCGAGAGCTATTCAATAGAAAATGTCAATAGCTACTCGACCAATGCATCAAACACCATTATAATACACGAGCTTTTACCCGCGACTTCGTCCGCATAAATTATATACCAGATTTTAAGTCAGATCGTAAGCTATCAAACAAAAAAAGTTACATCAAAATAGGTTCAGTAGTTTTTGCGTGATGATCGAACAAACAAACACACAAACAAACAAACAAACAAAGAAATAAACAAACAAACAAACAGACAGACAAAAAGTCCAAAAATTTGTGATTCACGTGAAGCCTAAAAACCATATCGTAATCTTTTTTTTGTAAATATCTTCAATGTACAGACACACCTTCTGTAACAGTTTTATAATAGTTTAGATTATACCTATTCAAGGTGTAACAAAATACCTACCCTAGAAATATTTAATGGGGTGGTATAATTAGATCATCAAACTGAACATTGTGGAGACAAAGTCGAGAAAAATAAAAAAATCTGCTGTCCCTTTTTGAGTTCAGTCGACGAAGCAGTTTTGTATGGAACAGAGGATTTTTTGTTTTTATTTTCGACTTTATTCCCGCAGTAAAAATTGTTCAGTTTTGATCATTATTTTGTATAAAAGATATGTGTTGCAGAGTTTTTGGCCACATCTTCTCTGCAACGGAACACTTCCGACGCAATGGTAGAGTCAAAAAAATAAACAACCCAATGCTGATGTCCATGCCCATGTGATTTTATAATTTGTAAAATAGTTAATAGTTGTATATACCATTCTTATGTAAATATTACTGTAAATAAAATAATAATTTATTATATTATTATTTGTAAAATTATGGAAAAGAGAATAATTACAACGTTTCGATTTAAGAATAGGTACTCAAATGCCATTGTGAGCACATTTTGTTAACACAAATCACAATGGAATTTTGTTTTTTTTTCGACGAAGTTTTCGACGTCCATTTCTAGGAAAGGTGTAAAGTAATACGACTTTTTTATTGATATAAATCGGCTGCGTTGATTTACGAGTTTAAGTGAAAAGTCGAAAACAATTTAGTTTCATTAAGTTTGATTTATTGATTCTTCGAAAAACAGTTTTCAGATTATTTTATATGTTAACACCTTGTATAGCATAAAATATTATCACAGTACTATAATAATATATTATAATGAATACGATTTTGCTGGTATTTGAAAGGTATTTGACACTAATACCAACTAATAGTCTATTACTATTGAATAAAATTATATTAATTATTGTAGTTAAAAAATATTTCAGTAATGTTTGGTTGAACGACCTGCCATCTATGACGTCATTCTAGGTAGGAGGCTCGCTCCGCGTGATGCGGTGACCTATTTCGCAGGTCTGAACAGCGACCGTGTGGCCTAATGGATAAGGCGTCGGACTTCGGATCCGAAGATTGCAGGTTCGAGTCCTGTCACGGTCGAAAAAATCCTTTTTGTTTTTTGTTATTCATTTTGTTTGTAGGTAGAGCGTGTAAATTCTCTATGTAGGTAACTTATGTGTGGTAAGGCATGTGAATCATGAAGTTGAATGCATAAAAAACTCAAATTAATTTACAAAACCGGCCTAGTGCAAGTCGGACTCGTAACCTCAGGGTTCCGTACCAACTTAATTATGAAAAAAACAAAATTATGAAGAACAAACTTAGCTTTGCAGTGGAAAACAATTTTCTCTTACACATCGGTCTACATCACTATCAATGCTCCAACTGAAAATGTATGTTTGTAATCGAAAAAAATAAAATTTTATGTGAAATAACCAGAAATTAAAGATTTTAGGATTTATTCATTTGCTTGTGTTGTGCCTTCTTGTAAAATTTCACGAGTCTAGGTCAACGGGAAGTACTATTATGTTTTTTTTTTTAAAAGGCCGTATCTTTTGATTGCGTTGACCTAAGTCAAGCTTTTTTTGGTTTAAGGGAGGGACAGAATAGCAGTGGCAGACGGCAACCCCGACTGTTAAACTGAGTCCTTAACCTTTTTGTCTCCATGTTTTTTTTTTAAAACCATGCTTTATTGTATTATGTAACTGCTTAATAAGAGACAAATAAATAATTTTTAATTTAATTTTTAATTTAATTTTAATTTAATTTAAAAGCTTCAATTTTTTACACCTCGAAGGGACAGACTTTAGTATTTGGTAATAAAATCATTTCAACTAGATAACTCTACCTGTTCTTGAGAAGGGTCCTCCTTACCTACAGAAAGACAGCCGGACACCAAACTGTGGGGCTAGTACGCCAACCCGCGATAGCGACATTTAACACATCCATCTGTCAAATTTAGTCTTTTATCTAGTTCGTTCGCACGCAAATATAAAGAGAGCGGAAGAGTGATAGCGCTATATCATGCTATCGCAGGTTGGCGTACTAGCCCCGTTGATCCTATAAGGTTTCGATTTTTTCCTTTTGCGATGCGGAACCCTAAAAATATAGGGTCTTTCTTAATATCCCGACGGTTTTCTTAGAGGATGATCAGACCATCAAACTGAACAACTTTCTCTATGTGCCCAACGCCGAAATCGCACAAAAAAACGGCTGTTTCATACAAAACTGTAATCCTACTCGACCCAAATGTATGGGACAGCAGTTTTTTTTTCGCAATTTCAATTTTGGTGCCACAGAGAAAGTTGTTCAGTTTCATGGTCTAATTTAAATTTAGCGTTGGACCCTTATACAGGCACGCTATTAGGAGGGGTGGGTACCACAGAACATTACAGGGTGTTAGGGTAAACAGTTGGGTGATTGTACCCATGATACTGAACAACTTTCCCAAAGAAACCTATAGGAAATTCGCAATTTTTTTTCAGATTTTCAGTTTTCTTCGTTCAGCTGATTGCATTTACTATGGAAAGACGATTTTTTTTCTGCGAATTTCCTATAGGATTCTTTGGGAAAGTTGTTAAGTATCATGAGTACAATCACCCCTTAAAGTAATGCAACTGTTTACCCTAACATCCTGTATAAGAGGGGTTAGAAATGCAAAGTAGCGCTTTTGCTTCGGAGACGGCTGTCGCCACTTGTCTATCCACTCACGCTGCTACAATTACTCGTGCCCTCTCGCTCGCACCACGACGCGCGCCTTATGGCGTTATGCAAATCATTGCATAACCTGTAGCGACACGTTCCACGCCTATTTTGCACTTCTAACCACTCTTATAATGTTCTGTGGTGGGTACACACGGCGACACATCAATAGCTTCGTAAAACCAAAATAAGCTGGCCGAGCGTAGGTAGAGTAATGTATAACGTCGCGCAGCCAGCCTATGTTTGATTTGAATGTATTTGTATTTGTTTGTATCTACTACTAGTTAAACGTTGTGTGTCGCTTTAACCAATACGAATTGTAATTTTAATAATGTAAACAAAAGTCAAGAGGAGTGTGTTTGGTACCAGTAGCAGTAAGACGGACACAACCTGCGTGTTGTGCCCAGAGCTGTGCCCAGCACTATCACTCATACCGCATGTATCCGAACCCAATTTATTGAATAAATATATTTGTATTATTTGTATTTGTATTTGCGTGGCTTGATTTGTGTCGCCGTATGCACAAGGTGGAATTTTACCTTACCTTTCGTCCGATATAAACTTTTCGTCCTAAGTATAAGATAATGATTATTGAAACCTACCTAGACCTACTATCGAGTTATCGAAACAGGTAATACGGCAATCGAAAATGCAATTAATCTTTGCAGCATAGAGTACTAAATACTAGTTTAAACCGGTACAAAACAGTTCTAAAACCATGCAGCATTGTTATGTCAATAATAGATGTGTGTTGTATGAAAACGGAAGGTCAAGTATGACCGACTACTTTTTCTGCGTTAATTGACAATTGACACAGACTATTAAGCGGTAGTTTGGGTATTTGTGATACCTATTGTATACTTGCCGTCTATACAATAATTGGGTAGTGTACCTGTACATTTATTAAATGTTATGCCAAAGGAAAAGTGCGTACAGTCGTGTGCCTTCACCCGCACATTCGAACTTCGCAATTGCGGTGAACGTTTTCGTTCCAATGTCAACTCTATTACAACGAAGTGCGGACCGAAACAGTGGCGATATATCGAACATCGAAAGTGTGGGTACACGGCCAGGTTTATAAAAGTCTTACCGATGTACCTGCGCAGTAGACACATTTTAATAACGCGCGAAATTATATCGCCCAAGCTATAGGCTAATAGTTTTCGCACCCTTTTCGCTGCTATTTGACTTTGCACCCTTTGATTACTACAATCAAGGCGAATTAACTTGGCACCCGGCCCTGTGCCCGGACTTTCGATTTTCGATACATCGCGGCCGTTTCGATCCGAACTTCATTGTAATAGAGTTGACATTGGAACGAAAACGTTCACGCAATTGTGAAGTTCGAATGTCCGGGTAGAGGCCCTGGCTCGCACGTGGCTCGGAATTTGACACCCCTCCTGCTACCCCCCACGGGACCCCGCCGACGCCGTGCGAGGCCGAAGCATAGCATTTCAGTTACCGTTGCACGTCCCTGCGCTTTAGCATTTTCGAGTTATTCTTTCCGAGTTTTCAGAGTTTTTTATTCCGAGCCACGTGCGAGCCAGGTGCCAAGTTAATTCACCCAGGTTGTAAATGACTTCGGGGCTCGAGTTATGTCGGGGACTCGTGCTTCAGACCATCAAACTGAACAACGTTTACTATGAGACCAACTATAAATAAAACCGGTCAAGTGCGAGTCGGGCTACTCGCGCACCGAGGGTTCCGTGCCACACCACCACAGAACAAAACATTATTAACATAGAAAAAAAGTTTTTTTGTTCGGGACCTTTAGCGCAAGACCTACTCATACTTGGCCGATTTTTAGTATTTGTTGTTATTCTGTAGAGTTTGCTCTATAATCACACTAAGTTTGACGCTTGTATGTATTACCGTTTTTACGATAGAGCGTGAAGAAAAAACGTTGATAAAAACTAGTTTCTTGTTGAGAACCCCCCTTAATTTTTAACTTTTTGACATTTTTATTATTTGTTAACAAATCCGCCGTAATAACGCATAATCTGAGAAAATGTCAACTATCTAGCTATTACGGTTCAAAAGTTACAGCCCTAAATAGGTAGGACAGACGGCCGGACAGACACGGACGGACAACGTAGGCTTAGTAATAGGGTCCCGTTTTCACCCTTTGGGTACGGAACCCTAAAAAAACGGCTGTTTCATACATTTACATTACATTTCGAGTAGCTATTGACATTTTCTTTGGAACAGATTTTTTTTTTCGCTATTTCGATGTTGGCTACATAGCGGAAGCTAAGTTTGATGGTCTGAAGCACGCTTTACCATTTGCACTTAAGGGTATATTTTCGTTTGTGACGTCATCACTTGCTGTCAATTTGCTGTCAAGTTGTCAGAGGATGTCAAGAGATTGCATTTGTTCGCCATTTTGTATGGTAAACAGATTTTTTGATTTTTACAATTTTATTTTAAGAAAACTGTACGATTCCGACTCATATTTCAAAAAATCGATTCATTGTTTTTTTAACATTTATATAAACTATATTTCTACGTAAGCTGTATTTTCAACCGTGTAACGTAACCCTTCTAAAAATGTTCCTAAAGTAACCCCATTTTTAGCTATATTTCGACAAACAGTGTCCAAATTTTACGCGATTACTAAAATAAATTATATGAAACGTACTAAAAACCGATTCATTACATTTTTAAGTAAAGGCAGGACTTCCATATTAAATATAATACACTGATTATGCAATAGGATATCACTGAAAACAATGTTCCTAAAGTAAGGCGTTTTAGAGAATATACCCTTAATTCTACGTGCGTCTTACGCCGGCCACATACATGCGGAATTGTTCTAGGCAGAATTCCTATTTCTTATGGATTTTACCCACCAGAATTCCATTCGAAATGACGGAGGCATCAAAAGTGCGATTTTTGAAAATCATACGAGCGACTTGGCAGTAGAAAGATGCCTAATCTCCATAGTAATTTCGACATTTTCTACTGCCAAGTCGCTCGTATGATTTTCAAAAATCGCACTTCAAATCCTATACAAAATCATAATTCAGTTTTCCTAGTATACAACGTGTTAAAGAATTAACGCAAAACTAGAAAGTAGTTTGTTTAGAATCGAGAGCAGAATCGAATTATCATGGTTCCAATTGGATTTTTTTCAAAATATTAAATAATTTGTTGGTAAAAAAAATTGGTTTTTGAACCCGATGTCAATAACGGGCACACTCACCCTCTTTACTACCAAGACAATAATATTATTAAAATGTATCCATGAGCACGTTAGCGCTTTCATTCATTGCTGAAATGATAACAAACCCTTTTTGCCTCTAAACTGTCGAACCTAACCTAAACCCTTCCTTGAGAACAGTGCTGCCACCTTAGCGCTTTCGGCGCTAGATCTAGCGCTTTTTTGGAATGTTTAGCGCCGTATCTAAAAACTTAGCGCCCAGCGGAGAAAATGCGTATAACTTTAAATTTTAACTATCAAAATAATGAAATTATTGTTTCAATCTAATTATTCTGTTATAAATCAGTTGGTGTGGCAGGCGTTATAGAAGAAAAACAATTTTATTTTCCACTAGCTGTGCCCGCGACTTTGTACGCTCAGACCACTGAAATAACATAAAGAGAAAGAAAAAAGAATAAGAATTATAAAGAAAGAAAAAAGAAAGGAATAAAGAACTTACTTTACAATTTAGATGTAGTTTTATTTGTTTATCTGAATAAATAAAGTAACCTCAATAATTGAAAATAAATCGATGTAGTTTTGAGAAATTTATAGATAGATATATAGATTTTACGTTCCGATTTGATGGCAATATTATACGAATATTTTTTTAGGTATCTGTAGCCTTATACCATATCTGTAGCCATGGTTCAACGATCAATAAGATCGGTTTCCCATCTGCAGTTAGTCCAAGTGCAGTCCCCAAATGTATGTAAATTATCCCACTGGAACACATTACCAGGATAAAAAGTATCCTTACAGGGTCCTTCTTAATATGCTGACACTTTTTTAAGGGGATGATCAGACCGTCAAACAGAACAACTTTCTCTATGGCACCAACATCAAAATCAGGAAAAAAGACGGCTGTTTCATACAAAACTGCAAACCTACTCGAGCCAAATGTATGGGACAGCTAATTTTTTTCGCGATTTCAATGTTGCTGCCATAGAGAAAGTTGTTCAGTTTAATGGTCTGGTCGTCCGCTTAAAAAATGTCAGCATATTAAGAAGGACCCTGTATGTTATTCCAGAACATAAATATTTTATCTGTGTGCCATATTTCATCCAAATCCGTACAGTCGTTATGCATGATAATCGATAAACCCGCAACTTCGTACGCGCAGACCACACTAAAACACTGCTGCTGCAGGCTGCTGCTGTCTTTAAATACCCATAACTTTTGAATGAATAAACCGATTGCGATGAAATAAAGCTTATATGGTAATTCAAACCAAACCCTATACCTACTATTGTGAAAACCACATTTAAATAGGTCTAATAGTTTTTAAGTGATGCGTACATTAAATTCAGTGACGCTCGCGACTGTCTTTAAATACTCATAACTTTTGATTGAATGAACCGATTGCGATGAAATATAGCCTATAACTTGACCAAAACTAAGCCCTATACTTTTGTGAAAACCCCATCTAAATTGATTGAGTCGTTTTCAAGTGATGCGCGAACATACAAACAGACAAACAGATAAACAGACAAACAGACAAAAATTCTAAAGATGGTCTTAATGTATTCCATTACGTATCCTGAACACCCCCAATTAATTTTTTTGCAAATATCTTCAATGTACATCATCACCAAGTTTAGAATTTTATTATATGTAAGATAAGAAGAAGAAGATAAGTAGATAACAGAATTAAGTACAACGAAAGAGAAAGTCATTCAAAGATGTGCTCTATCATTTTCGATTCTATTAATAACTGTCCTACCTACAATGCCTATTAAATACGTTACAGTGTGTCAATTAGTCATACAGCCACAAAAAATCGAAGGTTAAACCCAAGCCACATTATACTAATCAATCAGTACCGAAACTAAGCTCACTTGATACAGCAACGATAGCCTACATGGTAGAGTTTCCAGGTCGACCCTAAATTCTACGAAATTAATGTGCTTACGGTTTGATTTGTGACTAGCAACACCTGCTCGGGAATGTAGGAAAACACAAGCAGGAGTGCGATTTTTGAATCTCATTTGCTGAGTTCAGCAGTTGGAAATGTCAAAATTACCATGGAGATACGCATCTTTCTAACTGCTGATTTGACTCAAAATCGCACTCCTGAAGTATGATTGTATCTCCATGGTAATTTTGACATTTTCAACTGCTGAACTCAGCGAATGAGATTCAAAAATCGCACTCCAGAAACCTACAAAACCATATTACATAGGGTAAATTTTTGGTCAGTGCAGAAACATGCATTCTAATCGTGAAACTGAACAACTTTGACTATAGATTCTTTCGCTGACCACTTGGCCCTGGCCATATTGTTATTGTGCGGTAGTCTTCCTCTCACCATGACTTTAATGTAATGCTAATCATTTCACAATTTAATTTTCGCTTTTTCGATCTTAGTCTTATAGAAAAAGTTGTTAAGTTTGATGGTTTTGTCCCTTTAAGAACGTTCGTAAAGAAAGACCCTTTAGTATGTACTTACCTATGCAGATATTATTATGTACTATCATCATCATCATCATCATCATAGGCCTTTACATCTGTTGCAGATGGTTTGAACAGTGTTGTTGGAGAAGTACTTTTTCTCATGGCTGTATAGTGGACTGTGGACGTGTGTGTGGCTGTGGTGTCCACAGCCTCTACAACAGAACCGTACGCCACCGGAGGATAAAGGTGGGATTGTGACAGCATTATGCCTTTTGTCACGTTTCTCTGCCAGGTGTGCGAACCAGGCTTCGTCATGAGTAGTCCGACCATCTCTTGACTTCCTTCTCCACCCTCATCTATTTTCCGTGAGCTCTTCCCAATTTGCGTGGCCTATTCCGAAAGAGGTTAGGTCCCTCTTGACGCAATCCTTAAATCGCAGCATGGGTCTTCCGACTGGCCTCCTCCAATGTGCGACCTCAGCAACAAGCCTCCATCTGCCTCCGTGGTCTAATGGTTAAGAGCATTGGCTCTCACGGGGGACACCTAGTGATATGTCACTTTGTGCGTTTTTCCCCAGTTGGTTAGGACATTGCAGGCTGAATCACCTGATTGTCTGAAAAGAAAAATGATTCCGTGCTTCGGATGGCACGTTAAGTCGCTGGTCCCGGCTACTATCTCTGGTGGTAGTAGTCGTTACATAAAAACCATGTCAGAGGCCGTAAGGCGGTCTGAAAAAACTCTGACACCAGGGCTCTGCCCACACGATAAGAAGAAGCAACAAGGATGCGCCTTGGCAAACGAGAGTCCTCCATACGGTGTACTATCGTATCGCTACTGCCTGAATAATGTATTAACGGATTGTACCCCAAGCGTGGGCAGCTAATTGAATAGAATGATGTAGTAACAAAAACATGGTGTTACCACTTTCATCTCATTGTACCGAATATTTTATAATTCGCGGTATTTGTGAAATTCTGGGACATGACATGAATGATAATGGCCTCGATTCGGAGTGTACCACGACTAAACTAAACTAAATGTATTCCTGTCACTTTCTAAAATAAGATTAAGAAAAGAGACAGAAAACCAACAGCTGACTTTAGTGCTGTCAAAGTGACGTTAAACGCCCAAAAACGACTTAAATAAGATGGCGTACATTATGATGGCATCTTATTTTGCGCATTTAACGTCACTTTGACAGCACTAAAGTCAGCTGTTGGTTTTCTGTCTCTTTTCTTAATCTTATTTTAGAAAGTGACAGGAACACATTTAGTTTAGTTTAGTCGTGGTACACTCCGAATCGAGGCCAGTGTATAGTGTTCTAAGTCTTTTCTTTCGTGTCAGTATGAGCTATACAGGATGTAAGGAAAAGTGTCATTAACCTTTAAACCTCATACTCTACCCATCAAACTGAACAACTTTTACCGTGGGAGCAAACCTAAAAAATCTAGTATGTGGTTTAAAGGTTAATGATACTTTACCTTACAGACAGCCTATATCGCGTGACAATTGCTCATCGACGACCCGGTTGGTGTAATGGTTACCACGCCGGACTGCCAAACCAGGGTCCTGGGTTCGAATCCCGGTTCGGTCATGGATGTTTACATGTTTGTGCCGTTGTTGTATGGTTTCCATAATAAACAGCCTATTAATAGTGCTTTCTTGGGATCATTACAATGTATGTGCCTGTGAGCGTTATTTATTATTATTTATGTTGTAGTGTAAAGATTAGCCAGTCAGCAATGGTCGTATCGAGGCTGACTGCCCAGGGTGCGCCAGATGAACTTAAGTTTTGTCACTCGGGGGGACTTTTTCCTCGCAGTAGCGTATATAGTACAGTCTTAGACGTGCCTCACACACACGGAATTCCGAATCAGGATTGTGATTTTGTATAGGATTTGATACATCCACAATTCCGAACGCTATTATGGGGAAAATCCATTCAAAGCTGTGGTGGTCCAGTGGCGAGTAACCTTCCCTTGCCGTACAGCGAGGCGATGGTTCGATCCCCGTCCAGGCCGACAAGTACCAATGAGTTTTTTCGGAATTTATGTACGATTGGTAACAACACCACTGGCTTTTTGGTGAAGGAAAAAGTCGTGAGAAAACCTGCATGCTTCAATTTCGAGGCATGAATTCTACCCACTGTCGTGTGGCGAAGGTAGAGCATGGACACCGGTTTTCGATACTACCGAAAAACCGGGATACCGGACCAAATATGCGATATTGAAAAATTCGGAATTGGAGCGACAAATACCGGTTTTTCGATATTTAAGTAAATTAAATTAAAATGTCAAATATTATTGATTTTAAACATGTTACACTATGTGTGCCACCATGTTGTGCTATTTCTTATATATCAAATAAAGAACAGAATTAAGAAAAAAATTAAGTCTCTTGAAACCGGACTCTTCCGCTCACGTCCCTGAAAACGCAATAGATTGAAAAAATTCGCACCTGGTTCGATTTTGCGTTTCTATTGGATAACGCAATTCCCCAAGGTTTGGAAAAGTGCGGGTTCAAGTCTCGTTCAATTTCTTAATTTTTTCAATCTCTAATTTGAAATTAAAATGTATTTTATCAAATAACTCCGATTCATATTTTTGTAACAATAAGTTACGACTAAAACGCGTGCGGACGAACGCACAACAGCGATGGGATCGCAGCCGATGCAACGTTAATTTATTGACCAAGGTCAAACGTAGGTAATGGCGAATCCCGCCAAGCGAAGCGACACCACTGTGATGTGCAAGCTGTTCGCCTTCGTGCAAAACAAGCTGGACGTGATAGAAGAGCTTAGTCTGGAGCAGATCTGAACGTCGAGCTACATGGAGGACTAGATCCACGCCGCCATGGTGGTGCTGCACGAGACCGCCGCGACATAACCCGTGCACCTCGTCACCAGCGGGACTAGTTCGCCAACCCGCGATAGCGTGATATAGTGCTTACACGCTTCCACTCTCTTTCTTTTTGCGCGCGAAAGAACGAGATAAAAGACTAAATTTGACAGATGGATGTTAAATGTCGCTATCGCAGGTTGGTGTACTAGCCCCGCAGGAAGAAAGACGGGCGCGGCAAACAGGACCTCCGAGAAATATTCGGGGTGTTAATGGTGTTTGTTGATTCTGACGATATTCCCACGTACGTGATGGGGAACCTCAACAAGCTGTCGCCGGTGACCTTCGATCACGTCGACGTCATCCGGTTGCTCAAGGACATCCAGCTGTTGAGGGCCGACATCACCGATATTCGAGGCAAGTTGGAGGCCTCGGAACGAATCTGCGCCGAGTTACGACATGTGGTGACCACATTACAGGCAGTGAGTGCTGCGCCAGCGTTTTCGCCTTCGCCAAATAAGTGAAACGAAACCGTGCGGCGCAGCGCTGCCGCGCCACCCGACACCTCTCGTCACCTGCAGCGGACCCAGTTCACCCACGGGCCGATGCTCCCACCATGCCGCGCGCTCGCGCCATACCTGCAACGAGCTGAACTGAGCAGCATCCTCGCATGACCCACATGAAGCCAACCACATCCAGGCTCACGAAGGAGATGTACAAGGTGTTGCGCCTATGCCCTGCGTCCACTAAGGGGTTCCGGGCGCGACAGCCCCAACATACGCGGTACCGCACCGCACCGGCTGCCGCTTCCTGCATCAAGGCGGCCACGCTGACGGCTCCAGTGTACATCTCCCACCTGGACAGAGAGAGGATTTCGGACGACATGCTGCGTCACCTCTGCACCAGGTTTCATGTTTGGGGCGATGGGTCTCTGCCGGTGAAGCTACTGCAAGACTTGTATACTTCAGCTACTTCGACAGTATCATGTCTTATGGTATTTTGCTGTGGGGCCGTGCTACAGACGTCGAGGCTATCTTTATCCTTCAAAAGCGGGCAATTCGAGCCATTTATATTCTGCGTTGTCGAGACTCACTACGTGATCTTTTTAAAGATATCAGTATTTTGACTTTCTACAGTCAATATATTTACGAAAATATTTTATATGTTCGAAAAAATTTGTCTCTCTTTCCCAATAAACAGTGACGTTCATAATTACAATACAAGAAATAAAAATAAATTAGTATTCCCACATTTTCGACTCAGTAAAGTCAACACATCTTTCATGGGGCTCTGTATACGCTTTTATAATAAGATACCAGAGGATATTCTAAACTTACCAGACAAAAAGTTTAAGTCTCATGTTAAACAAGTCCTCTGTAAAAAAGGTTACTATAAACTCGATGATTATTTGAATGAAAAAAATGTCTGGTCTTGACAATTTTACACTATGTAATGCAATATTGTATTTTAATTGTACTTTGTACATTTTGTTTTGTTTAAAAGATGTGTGTTGTAGAGTTTCTGGCCGCATCTTCTCTCAACGGAACACCTTCCGACGCGGTGGTAGAGTCAAAAAATGACGTCAAAAAGCTATCTATATGATATTATTTTGAATAAAAAATTTTGAATTTGTATTTGAATTTAATTTGAAGGTGCTTGAATTAGAAAGATTCAGATCGGAAAGATCTTCTGATTTCAAGGCCTTCAAGCTCCGAGTTCCCGCCGCTCACCTGAAGAGTTTTCTGACTCCATACGCATACCCAGACTTTTGTCTAAGCAGGTTTAAAAGTAATTTAAAGTAGAATTTTCAAAAGATGATATTTTGACGCAGATAATAAGATACCAGAGGATATTCTAAACTTACCAGACAAAAAGTTTAAGTCTCATGTTAAACAAGTCCTCTGTAAAAAAGGTTACTATAAACTCGATGATTATTTGAATGAAAAAAATGTCTGGTCTTGACAATTTTACACTATGTAATGCAATATTGTATTTTAATTGTACTTTGTACATTTTGTTTTGTTTAAAAGATGTGTGTTGTAGAGTTTCTGGCCGCATCTTCTCTCAACGGAACACCTTCCGACGCGGTGGTAGAGTCAAAAAATGACGTCAAAAAGCTATCTATATGATATTATTTTGAATAAAAAATTTTGAATTTGTATTTGAATTTAATTTGAAGGTGCTTGAATTAGAAAGATTCAGATCGGAAAGATCTTCTGATTTCAAGGCCTTCAAGCTCCGAGTTTCCGCCGCTCACCTGAAGAGTTTTCTGACTCCATACGCATACCCAGACTTTTGTCTAAGCAGGTTTAAAAGTAATTTAAAGTAGAATTTTCAAAAGATGATATTTTGACGCAGATAATAAGATACCAGAGGATATTCTAAACTTACCAGACAAAAAGTTTAAGTCTCATGTTAAACAAGTCCTCTGTAAAAAAGGTTACTATAAACTCGATGATTATTTGAATGAAAAAAATGTCTGGTCTTGACAATTTTACACTATGTAATGCAATATTGTATTTTAATTGTACTTTGTACATTTTGTTTTGTTTAAAAGATGTGTGTTGTAGAGTTTCTGGCCGCATCTTCTCTCAACGGAACACCTTCCGACGCGGTGGTAGAGTCAAAAAATGACGTCAAAAAGCTATCTATATGATATTATTTTGAATAAAAAATTTTGAATTTGTATTTGAATTTAATTTGAAGGTGCTTGAATTAGAAAGATTCAGATCGGAAAGATCTTCTGATTTCAAGGCCTTCAAGCTCCAAGTTCTCGCCGCTCACCTGAAGAGTTTTCTGACTCCATACGCATACACAGACTTTTGTCTAAGCAGGTTTAAAAGTAATTTAAAGTAGAATTTTCAAAAGATGATATTTTGACGCAGATAATAAGATACCAGAGGATATTCTAAACTTACCAGACAAAAAGTTTAAGTCTCATGTTAAACAAGTCCTCTGTAAAAAAGGTTACTATAAACTCGATGATTATTTGAATGAAAAAAATGTCTGGTCTTGACAATTTTACACTATGTAATGCAATATTGTATTTTAATTGTACTTTGTACATTTTGTTTTGTTTAAAAGATGTGTGTTGTAGAGTTTCTGGCCGCATCTTCTCTCAACGGAACACCTTCCGACGCGGTGGTAGAGTCAAAAAATGACGTCAAAAAGCTATCTATATGATATTATTTTGAATAAAAAATGTTGAATTTGTATTTGAATTTAATTTGAAGGTGCTTGAATTAGAAAGATTCAGATCGGAAAGATCTTCTGATTTCAAGGCCTTCAAGCTCCGAGTTCCCGCCGCTCACCTGAAGAGTTTTCTGACTCCACACGCATACCCAGACTTTTGTCTAAGCAGGTTTAAAAGTAATTTAAAGTAGAATTTTCAAAAGATGATATTTTGACGCAGAGTACTTTTATTTGTATTTTTTTTTTTTTTTAAATGTACTTTTATTTCTGAAATATCCATCTTTTTCAAATGATTACGAGAATATCGAAAAAATATCGAAAAACCGGAAAATCGGTATTTAGAAATATCGATATCGAAATAATACCGGTATTGTGAAAACCGCCGATAGTCCATGCTCTAGGCGAAGGGCTCACTCCCTGTCACACTGAACAGAGTTTGAGGGTTCGTTGTTTGACTACGGAACCCTAAGAATAGAATCTTTTTAATGTACGCAGTCCTGCAAAATGCAAAAGTTAGTTACATTGTTAAACCTTAGGAGTTTCATGATGAAACAACGAAATAATAAAACCTTCTTTAGCGCATTTATATTCCCTACACGTGTTAATACTTACCCGTGTTATTGGATAAACAAACAGATTATGGAAACCCCATACAGATTGAATGTGAAGAAAGCGTGTAACAAATAGGGCAATTGATTTAAATTACCTTCTTCGTACTCAATGAGATATCAAATAACTTCCACGTGTAAGACATGAGGGGTTGCTTAAAATAAACCTCTTATGCACTGATTTGTTTCTTTATATAACTCAATAAGTACTTTTATTAGGCACTGACTGCTCTCAAAAAGGTGAAGGAAAACCTCGTGGGGAAACATATACGCGGAAGAAGAAATTCTGATGCTTAAGTCACAGCCCGGACACTGCATACAACAGACAATTTGAAATTGACAAGATGACGTCAGTACAGCACATGCGAAACCAAAGAAATAACGAGGAACTGGTGCACGGTAACCAAAGGGCGATAGAGGGGGTGATAAAAAGTTGGTGGGAGGAAGGGAGTATCCGTACTAGGGTTGCCAACTTTTTTTAGACAGCATATAGTATTTTGAGCCTAATTCCCTAAAAAAATATAGTAGATCGGGGAAAAATAAGAAAATATATAGTATTTTTCGAATTAGTTAATTTAAAATTTTCTAAAAGAAATTTTTTTGCTACTTTTTGGTTTGAATACCAAGTTTTTATTCTTAATGAACAATGATCTCTCCATTTCGTATTCGTTATAGAAGAGAATGCATCCCAGTGTAGTCGCTGGAGTCGATAGGTACAGGATATACAAATATAATACAAAAAAAAAATTGATTAATCTGTCTTGAGGAAAACTTGTTGTCATTTTTCAGCAATGGTTTTAGTCTTAATCTTAAGGAAGTATCTACATGGTCCAGTCTAGATCAAATGGAACAAATGTAATGAAGACAGAAAATTGTTCAAATGATGTTAATTTATTGGGCATTTTTATTGGACCTAAGTATATATTTAAATGCTCTAAACATTATTTGCTCATCAAAATATAGTAGTTTTGCCTACTATATATTTTTCTCAGAATTATAGTAGAAGGGCCCCTAATATAGTAGGATACTATATTATATAGTAGGGTTGGCAACCCTAATCCGTACTGATGTATGTAGTAATAGATACTCTTTCTTATACTGTGCTTAAGTCTACCAATCTGCATTGGGCACGCGTGGTGGACTAACGCCTGTACAGAGGGTAGACCTGTTCCCTACTAGTGGGGCGTTTTATAGGCTGATGATGATAAACACGGATATTCGCAAATCTATCTACAGGGTTTAAGAAACGCCCTAGTAATACATCAAACTGAACAACTGTCACTATGGAGCCAACCATGGTACAATAATATACTGCGCCTGGTATTCTCTTCCGACCACGTGACTGACCACGTGACTGACACAAGCCTACGTCACAAAAAAATTGCCGCTAAACATGGTAAAAGGGTTACCATTTGTTTAGCGGCCATTTTTTTGTGACGTAGGCTTGTGTCACTCTGGGAATAGAAGACCTTGTTTTTTTAGACTATGGAGCCAACATAGAGAAAACATTTAAACAATTCTAAACTGCAGTACCGACTGGACTCAAATGTGTGGGATGATATTTTTTAATTTAATTTTTACTTTGTCTCCACAGTGAAAGTTGTATGGCCTAAACCACCCCTTTAAATAGGTATTACACGAGTGTTTTGTAAGGATCACCACAGGTAAAAATTGGGTGGGCTCTAAGCTAGAATCATAATTTAGTGGCCTCTGGATATAACTGAATAAGCCGGTACTAAAATATTTAGAAGGTATCTGGGTAAGTTATTTAAATCCTGAATCATAGATGAAATTAAACCATTCTAGTTAACTTGTTCAACCAACAGTTATGAATGCTCCTAATAAACCCACCCACATAAAGAAAGGGACACAGTAACTTTTAGTTAGGTTCTATGGGACATTGACGTAACAGAAAACCAATTTCAACATTTCTAATTAACTAAAAGTAGGTCGCAATGATATTGGGCGATCCAACTGTTGATAATCTCTTTACTTTAGTAAATTACTTTCTTAATTTTGATATTGGATAGGCCACGTGGTTCGTGGCTTAGGTAGTAGCATCCCATTTTATTTTCTTCTCATGGGTGTAGGTACATAGTAACTTTTAGTACCTATGTACTTAGCTACTATACGAAGCGATTGAGGAATAAAGCTTCTTTTGCGCAATGTTTTTATTTGAATATCGTCTAAGATATTATGTAACCAATATGTAACGAATTAAATGTTATACCTTGTACTTTTTTTATTTATTTATTATTAAAGGACTCTTGCTTGTGCGTTAGCACTGCATTTCCGCCAGTGTCAAATAGTTTATGGGAGAATCTATCCCAATCTCAGGGATTGTTTTTGGTCAAGAACAAGAAGAGATTGAGTGTTGCGGAGCCTCGTGGTAGGCAAAAACGCTCGGGTCAGAACCTGCAACGTGACTCTACCTTGTACTTATATTTATCTGGTTTTTAAGACTGTGGACTTTACTACAATACCGTCGTTTTGTCAAATGAGAAGAGATAATTTTTACTGAACATAACCTTATTATCATAACAACTTTCACGATATGATGACACAATGTAAATGCCGTTGTAAGGCGGTCTGAAAAAACTCTGATACCATGGCTTGCTGCCCACATGATAAGAAAAAAAAACTTTATAGTCTACACAAACCAAAGCAGTCCAGCACACGCTTCGTCAATCATAACACAACAGCCAGTAATCAGCTACATGATTCGTAAATATATACCATATACAGCTATTAGTGTCAAAATGCACTTTCTGGTTGGCTTAAGTGGTAAATAGGTTCAAGAACGAACTTATGTGTAGGCATAAGCTGTATTCTATTTCCTTACTGCAACTTTAAGCTCCCCGTGCAGCTATAGGAGTTTGCGGAAGCTGTTATAGCCCTTAAAACTTTATCTTGAACCCTTATAGCGTTGCTATGCAACTTAAAGTTGCAAGACAGGCTGCAATTTCCACTCTGGTGTTCGTTGGGAATCTTTAAAATTTTTGAATAAAATCAAAACAGAACCTTTGCTACACCCTTGCCACTTTTTTTTTTTTTTTTTTTTTTTTACGCTCACAGGCACATACATTGTAATGATCCCAAGAAAGCACTATTGATAGGCTGTTTATTATGGAAACCATACAACAACGGCACAAACATATAAACATCCATGACCGAACCGGGATTCGAACCCAGGACCCTGGTTTGGCAGTCCGGCGTGGTAACCATTACACCAACCGGGTCGTCAAACATAAACCGGCACTCACTTGACACCTCAAACAGGCTCCCACTAACAAGATGAGCCTAGCACAATGCTGAGTAATTGCAAATTTCCATTCTTAGTTTCCCAGTATTTATCAATTACACTAAAACTAATGGGGTCATACGCCCCTCATATTCCGAGAGATAAGTGTACTTTTTGCAACCATCAGCAGCAAGGCTGATTTAGTGTTTATGGGGTGTAGAGCATCTCTGTGATGGGAATGGACCAGGTCTGCCTGCATAACTCCAGTCGGTTTAGGAGTTACTGATGATTAAAGGTCTGTAAAAAATTAACGATCAGCTGCACGGCTTATCGTATGATATTGTTGTAGTATGCACTGTAGCTATGTGAACAGTACAAAAACTGACAAGTTCTGTCAGTCGGTTTAGGAGATACAGCCAGTCAAAGTTCCGACCTTTGAACGGCTGTATCTCCTAAACCGTCTGATGAACCATAAGCTGATCGTTAATTTTTTACTGACCTTTAAACGTCTGTAACTCCTAAACCGACTGGAGTTATGCAGGCAGACCTGGTCCGTCCACATCACAGAGATGCTCTACACCCCATAAACACTGAATCAGCCTTGCCGCTGATGGTTGTAAAAAGTACACTTATCTCTTATACTATCAATGGAAAACTAAGTCGATTCATGTTATCAAGTGTATTAGCTTGTTTATTAGCTGTTAGTGTCCTTGACATGAATGTTACTTGACCGTGTGGGTGGGTGGCTGCCGAAACTGTCAAACCAAACGATGGATTAACGACACATTAGCTAATGTCTGCTGATCTGTTTGGTGCGTACGGCTCCATAGGACGCGTGTGTACGATAAGTAGGGTAAGGTTGCCTTAGTCGTACCCCCTAAGGGGGAATTGCTGTAACTTTCAGATTAATTTAATTTAAACACTTTTTTTGGTGTTCATGGAATATTTATTTATTTAACTCTTAACCAGCATTCATATAATACAATCATCTTGCATCAAAAACTCTATAAAGCAATTTTTTTTAAATAGTTCCTTCGGTACGACTTAGGCGTCGGTTGCTTAACTCGTACCGCCTATAGCCTAAGTCGTACTTAGAATATTGCCTGCAAATAAATATAAATTACACTCAGAAAACAAAATTATAAGTTCTTGGAAAAACAAAACTATTAAGAATAAAATTAGTTTAACACACTTAGGTACCTATACTTAGTTGCACTGAACACATATATTACAAATATATTTTCTTTTTTTACTTTCTACCCAGCACATAAGGTACGATTTAGGAACTGTCCACAGGTACGACTTAAGCAACAAGACCTTCAAAGTTTAAAACCAAAACTTCTGATATAAGATGAAAATTTTAAACTGTTGTATCTAAATGAAAGCTAGATTCCTACAAAAATAGAAATGATTAAAGAAAATTACATTCCTATTATATATTCCCTTGAAATAGCTTACGTATGAGCCAAAATTATTAATGAAAACGATAAGAAAACCTTTTTTTCTATATATTTTGCGTATTGAAAGTCGGCTGACCGCCCGCTTCGGGTTGTTTACACAGACGATTAAATAGTACAGATTTGAGGTGCTAGATGCCACTGATTATAAATACGCGACGAAATATGACTGGGGTACGACTTAAGCGATGGTACGACTAAGCCAACCTTACCCTATTAAATATCTGGAGTCAAGCTCCTGGGAAGAGCTTGCGAAGATGACATCTGAATGGCGAAAGGCTGCCAAGAAAGGGGCTGAACACTTCAAGACTGGTAGGTTAGCAGCCCTTGATCTTCTTTATCGTGTGGGCAGAGCCCTGGTGTCAGAGTTTTTTCAGACCGCCTTACGGCCTCTGACGTGGTTTTTATGTAACGACTACTACCACCAGAGATAGTAGCCGGAACCAACGGCTTAGCGTGCCATCCGAAGCATGGAATCATTTTTCTTTTCGGACAATCAGGTGATTCAGCCTGCAATGTCCTAACCAACTGGGGAAGAACGCACAAAGTGACATATCATAGTGTCCCCCGTGGGAATCGAACCCACGACCTCCGTATCGAGAGCCAATGCTCTTAACCACTAGACCACAAGACAGCCCTTGATGCAAGGCTGCTAACCTACCAGTATGGCTGAGGCGAGTGTACCAATGTACGCTGCGTAGCTGAGGCCCGAACCATATGCCGGAACCAAACCAACCTAATTATGACTACATGCTAACATAATTTTTATATCTGCACACATATACACATTTAAATACAAATAAAGAAGACACGTAAAAAAGGCAAGTTTACTAAAGAGATCTTCAAACAGATCCACAACAAAGGCAGTTTACACTAGAAAAGACATTGGCGTCGTGTCACATTCTTAAATTAATAATGCCAATCATTACAGGGTGTAACAAAACACCCTAGTAATACTTAAGGGGGTGCTTCAGACCATCAAACTGAACAACATTCACTATGGGGCCAACACGTCGAGAAAAAAAAAAAAAAATCTGCTGTCCCATACAAAACTGCAGTACCGACTCGACTAAAATGTATGGGACCGCAGATTTTTTAAATTTTTTCTCGACTTTGGCACTATAGTGAAAGTTGTTACGCTTGATGGTGTGAAGCACCCCCTTAAGTATTACTAGGGTGTTTTGTTACACCCTGTATAAAATTGAAAATTAGAACGGATGTTGGTAGGTAGAGGTAGGTACATTGAAGATTTATTTGCAAAAACAATCATCGGGGGCATTTAGGATACCATTTTTATTATAAATTTTGTCTGTTTATTTGTGCACGCATCACTTAAACATACTGAACCGATTTGGATAGAGTATTCACAAAAGCTTAGTTTGAACTAATATTTACGCTTGTTTCGTCGCAATCGGAGTCAGTGGTCTGCGCGTTCAAAGTCGCGGGCGCCGTTAGTAATGAATAATTTATGATAATCCAACAGAAATGTGGATAAAACATGACGTTCCCGATGTGTTGATACCCAGACAAACCTACCAAGCTTTGCGAACACAATGGAAACAAACACGCGTAGGACTTTCTACGAACTGTCTGCCTATAGATGGATAGTCATTCAACATGCTATAGGGGAAGCATGAACTAATGCAAGGTCAACTTATTATCTGTGTCTCTTAGAGCATTACGCCATCGACATGCTCAGAAGGGGAATGAATCATGAACTAATGCAAGGTCAACTTATTAAGTGACGGAGAGCAGCGCTTCCCCCCCCTTTCTCCCCCTAAATACGTCTAATTGGTACAACGATATCAATGTAGTAGTACCAAATTGGTATGATCACATCATGAGAAGGCTCGATACAAATATGAAAAAAATGTTCTGAGCTTGACATCCAGACCGATACTTCGTGGTAAACCCCGAATTGACATCGAAATTGCAGACTAGACTGGAAAAAAGAGAGAGGAGAGAAAGAAAGAGGAGAAAAAGAGAGTGAGAGAACGAAAGAGAGAGAGAGACGCAATGACTGGCGACTGATTTACACAGAGAACTTTCATTTTGAAAGTAGTGTGAACTTTAATTTATCAATGAGTTTGAAATAATTAGCTTTATACCTGTGACATCTGTCAACATATATTTTTAAAGTTACAACCCAGGCGAATTAACTGGGCACCTGGCTCGCACGTGGCTCGGAATTCGACACCCCTCCCCCGCGGGACCCCGCCATAGCCGTGCGAGGCCGTAGCATAGCATATCAGATACCGTTGCATGTGTCCCTACGCTTTAGCATTTTCGAGTTATTATTTCCGAGTTTTTTATTCCGAGCCACGTGTGAGCCAGGTGCCAAGGTAATTCTCCCGGGTTATAGTCTCTGTCGCTTTTATATCCTTCGCATCGCTCCGTTCTGCTGAAACAGGTAAGTATATTATCAATAAAAATTTTTAACCTGTAAAATGCCGTTTTGACCTAAATTTTATACGAACAACTTTCTCTATGGGACCAATATCGAAATCGCGAAAAAAAAATCCGCTCTCCCATACAAAACTGCAAACATAAATCGACTGAAATGTATGGGACAGCAGATTTTTTTTTCGTGATTTCGATATTGGTCCCATAGAGAAAGTTGTTCAGTTTGATGGTCTGAAGCACCCCTTTAAGTAGCTGTCCCATTTTATTGTACACTCTGTATATATATATTTTTTTTATGTGTGTTCGCGGATAACTTCGTCGTTTATGAACCGATTTTGATGATTCTTTTTTTGTTGGAAAGGAGATATTTCGAGGGTGGTATAGCATGATAAGGAATCCAGGATCTGATGATGGCATCCGAGAGAAATCGAGGGGAACCTTCGAAAATCGTAGTGCCGACTAGTGCGTTTGTTAATTTAAAGCACTCCTATTAAATCGAACTAATCAATTCACCACTAAAAATTGTGAAATAAACAAAATTTTTACAAAAAATTAAAACCGCCTTCAAAAAAACTAAAAAGTTAAAAAATAATATTGCAGCCTATGACCTTTTCGTTCGCATCATAAGAACATTAATTTGTTTTATTTAAGTCGGTGTCAAGCCAAGCCAAAAAATGCAAGCCCTGTCGCGAATCGTACCGGCGTGACAGCGACTTCAATCAAACAAATTAATGTTCTTATGATGCGAACGAAAAAGTCATAGGCTGCAATATTATTTTTTTTGAAGGCGGTTTTAATTTTACTCCACGTCTTCTGGAGATTGTTGGAGCGTTGTGGAGAGGTGGATACTCAATCACGAGGATCTGGGTTCTAATCCGCACGGACAACATGCCATATGTACCAATGAGTTGTTCTAACATGCATGTATGTACCCAAGATGACCGCGCGACGTTATACAATTTACGGTTTTGATTACCTCGTGTGTCCCCGTGTGTACGTATTATAACTATTTACGAGCTTTTATCCGCGACTTCGTCCGCATAATTATATACCAGATTTTAAGTATATCATAAGCTATCAAACAAAAAAGGTTTCATTAAAATCGGTTCAGTAGTTTTTGCGTGATGCTCGATCAAACAAACAAACACATAAACAAAATGGCCGACAGACAAAAAATCCAAAAATTGGTGATTTGGAATCAAGGACACCTAAAATAAAAACCATATCGTAATCCTTTTTTTGTAAATATCTTCAATGTACAGACACACTTCTGTTACAGTTTTATAATAGTTTAGATAACGTAATATCAAGAATCCTGTAAACTACGTAATGTAGGTATTTTCTCCATCTCGTAGCGGTTCTCCGTTCCAATAGGCACAGAGTAGTAATGGACGAGATAATGCATCTGCATGCTTTGTGCACCTAAATACTTATTTCCTGCACTATTGACTGATTGCCTTCTTATCATCATCATCATCATCATAAGATTTGTAAAAAATGGCAGGCGTAAAAGTTCGTATAGTACCTAAAGTTTCATTTATGAGATTCCGATTTCCGGTCGATCTTCTTTTATTTTTGCTATTTGATGCCGATCAAAGGCCAAGTCGAAATCGCTGCGATTTCGATTGACACTTTAAGAGCTCCTCGTATATTATCCTCCTTTTCATTAGGGTATACTACAAAGACCAAACGTATTTTACATGCGTATTTTACAGCCTTTGAACGTGTGTATGATTTCTACAGAACAGACGTATTTCTACGCCTACGCAGATGATTTTCCTACAGGGGCGTAGGTAGTTCTACGCCTGGAGAGCAATCGCGCTAAATAAATCGCAACTCGAACCACGATTGGGCCCACAAAACATTATAAGAGGGGTTAGAAATGCTAAGTAGCGTCACAGTATAAGAAAGAGTACCTATTTAGTAATTAATAGGTACTGTAGGTGGCGGTAGGTTTTGTTGTTGTTGTGTCATCTTGTGTTGTTATCTAGTGATAGTAGCGCTTTTGCTTCGGAGACGACTGTCGCCACTTATCTTCCCACTCATGCTGCTACAACTACTCATGCCCTCTCGCTCGCACCAAGCCGTGCGCCTTACGATGTTATGCAAATAATTGCATAACATCGACACAATTGCAGCACGCGTTCCACGCCTACTTTGCACTTCCCTCTTATAATTTTCTGTGATTCGACCGCGTGCGAACCACAACTTTGAACACATTCGGTATTGCGCTAGGTATTCATTTGACAGCCGTTAGAGCCGTTTTGACAGATCGCAGAGGTTAAAGGCTAGGCAAGGTAGTGGGTAGGCTGGGTAGGTAGTCGTATATTAAATAAGTCAAGTTTAGTGCAATACGGAATTCAACACAGCTGGATAGTAATTGGATTGCGATGTGATTAGAACTAAAATTGTATTAGGATTGAACTTGGATGTTTTAAATTTGCGCAATCCTGAAGATTGTTGTATCTTACTACTGCGAGTATTTGTAGCACCATTGGTTTTTGGTGAAAGAAAACATCCTGAGACCAGCATCTCAAGAGTACCGAAACACTGAGCATAGCTCTTTCCATAACCCGCTGAATAACATTGAATTGGTGGATTACCCCACGGTGGTCCACGTTTCCGCACTTTAACTGGGTCTTTACTGATAGGACGCATTGGTTGAATACTTTAACTATTCAGCACAGACCACATCAGGCATTGAGTTAAGATCGAAAAGAATAAGGACGAAGTAAACTCTAAGATAAAAGAATGGAAGAATAGTAGGAACTTTTGTTTCAAATAACAGCGATATAAACAACATTATCTTGTAGGTTTCATTCGACATACGAACAGCAAATTAAGGTCAGACTAGATTTAATTTCCTAGGCTTACGAGGGTTAGTAGGCTTAGGAATCCCAAGCTAGACCTAGATTCAACGATCCGATTACATTGGGACTGTCTTGACTTTTATATTTTCCCGCTTTGTTGGGTTTTCCCTCATTCGTTTATTTAATAAATATGTTACCCAATTTTGTTTCTGTTCTAGAAACTTTTTAGGTATTGGTCATACCAAAGATTCTTTTTGGTCTTCGCTGAAAAAAATCTTTGGAACATACCTATGCAATGTCAGCATTTTAAAGGCAGATTTGTTTTGTTTCGCCGTTATATTACATTTTCTCGTAATTAAAATAATGTTATTATATTGTCATATTTCATCCTAAAATCTGACTCTAAAAAAGAGGACCGTACTTACAAATAACATTGTTAATAACTGTAGCAAAGTTACAGTCCAGCCCCAAAGGGGATACAGACGTGAACTTTTATATGTAAATGTAACTAAGTAAAATAACTACACCTGACTTCTTCTTATCGTGTGGGCAGAGCCCTGGTGTCAGAGTTTTTTCAGACCGCCTTACGGCCTCTGACGTGGTTTTTATGTAACGACTACTACCACCAGAGATAGTAGCCGGGACCAACGGCTTAACGTGCCATCCGAAGCACGGAATCATTTTTCTTTTCAGACAATCAGGTGATTCGGCCTGCAATGTCCTAACCAACTGGGGAAAAACGCACAAAGTGACATATCACTGGGTGTCCCCAGTGGGAATCGAACCCACGACCTCCGTGTCGAGAGCCAAAGCTCTTAAACATTAGACCACGGAGGCACCTCACTGAGACGTAGTCAGTATGTAAAGTAGTCAAAATGAGAAACTGACTATTTGCGAAATAGTCAAAACGAGACATTGGCCTATTGCGAAGTAGTCACTTAGGCGCCTAAACGTGATAAAACGTTTTATTGGCTATGTGCGAAGTGGGTGTTGGAAGTTCTGTCAAGTCGATCGGAGCGCACGCCGTGGCAGAAATTTGAACTACTGACGGCGAAGCTGTGTCAGATTTGCTTGAATCTATGAAAATCAGCACACTAACTTAACACGAAATCTCCAAAACTGACAATACTACAAACTTAAAATTTGGCATGGAAGTTTCTATTGGCATCTAGATGCTCACTTAAAAAGGCTTGTCGCATTTTAACCCCCCAAAGGTGTTAAAACTGAGGTAGAAGTTTGTATGGGAATTCCGATACAAATTAGATTTTGTCCGTGGCTTCGTCCGCATCCGCTCCCGTCATCGTACCGGAATAAAATATAAGCTAGCTTTTAAGACTAATAATAAGCTTTTAAATATAAAACGTTTTATCAAATTCGGTCCAGTAGTTTTGGCAGAATCCTCGAACAAACACAGACTAAAGTACAGTACAGTACTATAATAGTGTAAATAATTCACGGCTGCCCGAAAAAGTTCTGTCAGTACCTACGCCGCGCTAGTGTCGTGCACATAGCTAATAGGTGCTGCATTGTTTTCACGCCATCTTCATTGTCCAATGAGGGTAGGCAGAGACTACAGCCCGCCACAGGCTACGATTCAGATCTCTTTAGCCTCATTCCCATGATTCCCATACTTTATTAAACATCTTGTCATCTGCATCTTTTTGCTAGTGGTTTATAATTTGTGATCATTATCAGGGTTCCGTACCCAAAGGGTGAAAACGGGACCCTATTACTAAGCCTACGTTGTCCGTCCGTCCGTCCGTCCGTCTGTCCCTCCGTCCGTCTGCCCGTCCGTCCGTCCGTCTGTCCCACCTATTTAGGGCTGTAACTTTTGAACCGTATCAGCTAGACAGTTGAAATTTTCACAAAATATGCGTTATTATGGCGGATTTGTTAACAAATGATAAAAATAACAAAAATTAAAAATTTAAGGGGGGTTCTCAACAAGAAACTAGTTTTTAGTTTTTATCAACGTTTCTTCTTCTCGCTTTATCGTAAAAACGGTAATACATACAAGCGTCAAACTTGGTGTGATTAATGTGATTATAGAGCAACCTCTACTCTACAGTATTACAAAAAATAATAAAAACCGGCCAAGTGTCAGTCGGTCCAGTGCTAAAGGCCCAGGAGAAAAAAAAAATGTTAATATGTGGTGTGGTACGGAACCCTCGGTGCGCGTGAAGCCCGACTCCCACTTGACCGGTTTTATTTATAATTGTGTACTTGCATTTTTATAGCCATTGCTTTAGATACAATTACCTACTCACTTGAGTCTGAAGACTATTGGTTACTTAGGTATTATAGGATTATCTCTATAGAATTATATCTAACGAGCTTTTACCCGCGATTTCGTCCGCATAAATTATATACCAGATTTGATAAGCTATCAAACAAAAAATGTTTCAACAAAATCGGTTCAGTAGTTTTTGCGTGATACTCGAACAAACAAACACCCAAACAAACAAACAGACAGACAAAAAATCCAAAAATTTTTGATTTGGAATCAGGGACATCTAAAAATCATATCGTAATCTTTTTTTTGTAAATATCTTCAATAAATCTCATCATCTAATCTTCTTTTGTAATAATCTTCTTCATCTGACTTAAAATCTGGTATAAAATTATGCGGACGAAGTCGCGGGTAAAAGCTCGTCATTTATAATTTTAAAGGTGTGGTTTATCCACCTCAATCATAACGCATTTAGCTGCATAGCCTTGTCCCCGTATCAGTAGAGGTGATGTTATACAATATTACCTCATCCTATGAAATTACTGATAGATAATTTTTCCTCACTTGGTGAATCAATACCTAACAAATTTTGTAAGTACAGTCTAAATGTACTATGTACTTTTCTCATTGCGTTTTCCTTCCTCAATACAGAATGGATCTACCCCGGGTCATACTTACCTACCATGTGATAACCTAAGTGTTAGATAGCGAATGGATATAAGTAATGTATTTATTTCGATAGACTTGCTTCAAATGAGTCACGTTGCAGGGACTGACCCGAGCACACGTCTCGCGTGGTTTCGAGCGTCGCGTTTTTGCCTGCCACGAGGCTCCGCAATCCTCAGTCTCTTCTTATTCTTGTCCAAAAACAATCCCTGAGATTGGGATAGATTCTCCCATCAAATACTTGACACTGGCGGAAATGCAGTGCTAACGCACAAGCAAGAGTCCATTTAATTATATATAAAAAAATAAAAAAGAACCTAAATTGAAATTTTTAAATTTCCCGTTATATTCTTGCATTTATCTTCATAACACAGCTAGTTTTAAGTTAGGTACTAACCAAATTTTAAGGGTGTATTCAGAAAATAAAACTTAACAACTTTCCTTAAGTCTTTGACTGCCAAATGACCGACAAACAATGGAAAATCTATTGTTATTGTGACCCGATGGCGCTCAACGTGTTAAGGAACATGGACAAAAAAACGAAAAAAAAAATGTCCCTTAGAAAATTGATTGGCTGATCCGCACTTTTGTGTGAAAAAGATTGGCAGATTTGGACCCAGCCATTTTTACGAAAACTAAAAGCCATTCAGGACTGCGGTCATAATTATTATAAACAGAAAAAATTAAGGCATTTTTTAAAAAAACTACCACATCTCCAGAAGTCCGGATTCAAAAGTACAAATTACTAGTAAAATAGACAAATCGTCCAAAAAGCAGTAACAAAACGCAACCGCGACAGCTATTTTCATCTAATATTATCACTGAGGTATTTTTGGTCGTTACGGAACGTATTTGGCTTGGTTGAACTGATAGTGTGTGTGATTTCGTTTTCTTCCATTATCATAATATTGTACGGTTATCGTGAATTTTCATTAAAATAAACAAAATGAATGCGTAGTAGATTGAGTGGACGACTTAATAAGATAGATTATGAGTTTCATACACTTGATACAAAAGGTATCATAAGGAGAAATACCTTTCCCCTAACTTCTACAGATTACAATCAATTTACATTTTTGTTAGTTTTTTTTCACTCTACACGTATGACTAAGTTTCATTCATGTATGGGACATCTATGTCGGGGTCTCAAATTATATGGCCTTCCGCCAAACTTCATTCTCATTCTTCGACCCATGTTTTTTAGGGTAAAAGTTATTTAGTTTCATTGTCTCTGAATAATTTTGTTAATAATTAAAAACTAGTGGTGTAGAGTAGGTTATAGCTGGTTTGACGGTGGTTCAACAGGTAGTTAGTAATGGTAGTTGTAGTTATGGTTCAACTAACAACACAATTTGCTCCAGCCACCTTAAAAACTACCAGGATTTCAGAAATAGCCACCTTTTCCCTCCAATACTGTCCTGATGAAGCTGCGCAGCGAACGCGTCACAAGGGTTTCCCGAACGAGGTCGTTCACCCTCGAAGCCACGCCCCCAAGGACAGCCACCCCAGGCTTCGATGCACCTAACCTTTCCGGTTTATGCTCGCCTAGTAATTGAGGTCGCATCGTGGGGAGATTTTTCCGCGAAAACCGAGTTTTTGTCACATTTTGTGGGGAGACGTTGTGTGAGAGAGATAAAGGAGATAGACGTGTGAGATGTGTGTTGCAAAAAAAAATTTTTCTCTGACCGATGTTAAATGATTGTAAAAAATATATTTATTGTAAAATTGGTCACCCTTTTGAAGTATTTTTGTTAGTTCTTTTTATAAAAAAAAATTAGTTAAGAATCTTCACATACTTAGAAAGCATTAATCATCTCGGGATTAAAAATAGATCAATCAGGTCAGGCGTTGAACTAACATTCCATTTGAATTCAGGCGAATGATATTCAAATTACTTTAACTGTCAAAGATATAAATGGGATGAAAATGTATCCCGATATCCCGTAAGTGCTTTGCCGAATCCCGGAAACTGGAGCAACAGTTATCCTCAAGATCCCATGCGATTTAGACCTCTATAACGACGTGATAAGGTTGGATATTTCCTGGTTGTTTTCCTGTAACAAGTTGGACATATTCGTGTCAAAAGCGTATCTCTTTACAAGACATTTTTAGGTAAACATGAGTTATATTAATGTTACTACGGATAGAATTATTTCTTTCCTGAAAATATGTGAAAATCTTCAACATTTGTAAAACGTTACTATGTAATGCTTCCTTTGATATTTTTTAACCAGTTTGTAACCTTTCGGAATGTATATGAAATAAATACATAACATTTTCGGTTATAGAGGTGTCTCTTCAAGTATGAATGACTATAGAATGTCCAAAACTCAATAGACTTTTGGAGTCATAGTTCAGTTACAACAAAAATATAATATATTTTGTCACAGATTAGGGTGCAATCGGCATAGATTCGATGTAGCATATGAACCATAAACTTCATTACGATCTGGAGTGCGATTTTTTTATGTCATACGTTGAACTTAGCAGTAGAAAATGTCAAAAGATATGCATCTTTCTACTGCTGTTGAAATCGCACTCCTGAAGTATGATTTTTAAAAGTGAAATCAGCAGTAGAAAGATGCATATCTTCAAAGTAATATTGACATTTTCAACTGCTGCGCTCACCGAATGAGTTTCAAAAACCGCACTCCAGGAAGCAGGCATAGGTATATAGTACATTACTGCAGCGGCCAGCAACAGAGGCATTGATGGACGAACGTGTAAATGTGGGCCGAGGCGAAGCCGAGGCACACATACGTAAGTCCATCAATGCCTAGTTGTGGCCAAGGCTTGTATAGTACTTTTCTCAAACAATGCGCGGAAATTAAAACAGTAAATTTTCTCAAATAATTCGCGGAAATTAAAACTCTTTTCAAAATCAATGACGAACATCGAACAACAATTAGTTTTTTTTTTTCAATAAACAGCTTTCTATTTGCAAGCCAGTTCGTAATTTAAATAAAACCTTTGATAAGTTACCTCCTCGGTCGCCATGTTTCGGAGAAAAAGATCGTTCCATTTTTAAATTACACGACAGATATGAGTTTAGTATGTAATTTATTTGGTCGCTAAACACGACAGATATGGATTTTCATACAAACATTGCCGGCCGCTGCGCGCATGTATTTGGCCAGTACAGCAATTTCGATTTATCTCGAAGAAGGTTGTCAAAATAATGCTCACATTTCCAAGCATGTTTGAGAAAAAATCCTTAATTACTTAAGTTTATGGTGTGAACCAGGATTGAACAGTGTTCGATGAAGAGACTATACAAATTAGAACGAAAAATAAACATCGCTGTTTTTATGGGACTATAGTCCCAGGGACGTAAACGGCTATTGTCATTTTCGGGACTATAGTCCCATCGGACGCTTGAGTGGTTAAACCATGAGGTTGAGGAGCCATTAAAATTTTCTATGGAACGATATTCTTTTTTCGCAATTTTGGTAATACTTAAGGGGGTGCTTCAGACCCTCAAACTGAACAACTTTCACTATGGAGCCAACATCGAGAAAAAATAAAAAAAATCAGCTGTCCCATACATTTTAGTCGAGTCGGTAGGTACTGCACTTTTGTATGGGACAGCAGATTTTTTTATTTTTTCTCAATGTTGGCCTTATAGTGAAAGTTGTTCAGTTTGATGGTCTGAAGCACCCCCTTAAGTATTACTAGGGTGTATTGTTACACCCTGTATATTGTTTTAAAAGGATTCTAATGATATCAATTTCACCCTGTAGACCTTTGGCAACGATGATGCTACTTTATGCCCTATAAGCCGTGACTTTTTACGCACCTTTCCCATAAAAAAAATGTACCTACAAACCAAACAAAGAGACGAAAATTTTTATCAAACTATTATAAAACTGTAACAGAAGTGTGTCTGTACATTGTAGATATTTACAAAAAAAAATTACAGCATGGTTTTTACCTGAAGTGCGATTTTTGAAAATCATACGAGCGACTTGGCAGTAGAAAGATGCATAATCTCCATAGTAATTTTGACATTTTCTACTGCCAAGTCGCTCGTACGATTTTCAAAAATCGCACTTCTGTCCCTGATTCCAAATCACCAATTTTATTCTTGGATTTTTTGTCTGTCTGTTTGTTTGTTTGTTTGTTTGTTTGTTTGTTTGTTCGTTCATTTGTTTGTTTGTTCGTTTATTTGTTTGTTTGTTTGTTTGTTTGTTTGGGTGTTTGTTTGTTCGAGTATCACGCAAAAACTACTGAACCGATTTTGATGAAACTTTTTTGTTTGATAGCTTATCATCTGACTTAAAATCTGGTATATAATTTATGCGGACGAAGTCGCGGGTAAAAGCTCGTTACCTATAAAATATTTTACAACTCTGCCCTTGACATTCGTGTAGTTTCAGGAAATAGATAAAATTTCGGTCGACTTCACTGGCGTGAAGTTTATGGAATGGGACCGAATACAAACCTTTATTACCTACCTGCTGTTTTATTATAAACAGAAGAAACAGCAGCTACATCATAATTTTACACGTTACTAAAATGAGCCTGATTATACAGGGTGTAATATAAAATGGGGCAGTTACTTAAAGGGGTGCTTCAGACCATCAAACTGATCAACTTTCTCTATAGGACCAATACTGAAATCGCGAAAAAAAAATCGGCTCTCCCATACAAAACTGCAAACATAACTCGACTGAAATGTATGGGACACCCGATTTTTTTTTCGCGATTTCAATATTGGTCCCATAGACAAAGTTGTTCAGTTTGATGGTCTGAAGCACCCCTTTAAGTAGCTGTCCCATTTTATTGTACACCCTGTATACAGGGTGTAACAAAACACCCTAGTAATACTAAAGGGGGTGCTTCAGACCATCAATCTGAACAACTTTCACTATGGAGCCGTCGAGAAAAAATAAAAAAAAATCTGCCGTCCCATACATTTGAGTTGAGACGGTAACTACTGCAGTTTTGTATGAAAGAGCTGATTTTTTTTTCGCGACTTCGATGTTGGCTCCATAGTGAAAGTTGTTCAGTTTGATGGTCTGAAGCACCCCCTTAAGTATTACTAGGGTGTTTTGTTACACCCTGTATACATAAAACTAGAAATTAAAATTCCTTATCCTACTTTATTAGTTTTATTCCTGTAGTTCGCGTACAAGTTGTCGCAGAACACTTTTTTGGAATATTATACAAGTATCGTGATTATTCGAATGCGACTAAATTACCAGGGGGCTACTCCGGGATTCGAACTTCGCAATTGCGTGAACATTTTTGTTCCAATGTCAACTCTATTCCAATGAAGTGCGGACCGAAACAGTGGCGATATAGTGAACATCGAAAGTGCGGGTACAGGGCCAGGCCCAGGGCCTCAATCGCCCTAAGTTTGAACGATACTACCAAAACAAAACCACAACCAAAAACGTTACGTTATGCACAATTCGTATCGCGAAAATTATATTAACGGTAACGATTTAGCTTTATTTCGGAAGATACGTTGGCGTAACGTTTGATGTCCGTTCGATTGAATTTTCTATATTGTGCGATTTAACCGTTCAGAAAAAAATAGCGCGATAGCATTTTTACATCAGCTAAACCAAATCTAAATCAAAACTAAACCAAAACCAAAAACGTTCCGTCCGAACGGTAAAACCGTATAAAATAGCGCAATTGAGACCCTGTACCCGGACTTTCGATGTTCGACATATCGCCACTGTTTCGGTCCACACTTCATTGCAATAGAGTTGACATTGCAACGAAAACGTTCACGCAATTGCGAAGTTCGAATGTGCGGGTGGAGGCCCAGAAGCACCTCTTTTATCGTATCGTAGCTCACGCCATTGTCCCATGGAAGTAGGCAGAGACCACGGTACCCTTTGTTCACAAATCCCATTTAATTTTAATAAATGAACATAAAACTTTAGAACAGAATTAAATAACTAATTATCGAACTATGTAACTTCACGAAATCCACAAATTATTTTGACTACATTAACTTTTGTTTAAAATTAAGAATTTGCAATGTATTTTGTGGATTTCTACATAATGGATAATTATGTAGGCACTTTTGTATGGGAGTTGTATCGGCTTTGCTGGAAGAAATCTCTTTAGAGATAAGCTCGCTCTTTGTAATTGTCTATTATGTTGTATTCATGTATATTTCCGTGTGTACAATAAAGTTTTAAAATAAAAATAAAATTAAATATGGGAGACAAAGAAAAATGTTTTTCAACCCATGTTTCTTAGAAAAGTTGTTTAGTTTCAGTATCTGAATTTGAATAGCTACACTGTTTATTATAAGTAATTAATAGTCTATTTTCTTTAATATTGTTATAGTAGGCAAGTAAATAATTAAAAAAATTGTAGTCTATAAATCTAAACAACCTTTATTAGGTACAAGTGTAATTTAGTCTGTTTGTTGTGTACCGAAAAAAAAAAAAAGATTAGCTGAAACAAAAGAAAACGGCAAAGTTCATCGAACTGTAGTCAAACTAAAACATTTAATCAAGCCATCACTTTCTCACTACACTCTCAATCACTGCGATGTGCTCTCGATAGCTCTCTGTGGAAAACTTTATTTTCAGCCTAGTGATGTAGCGATGTCGATGTAATGGATTCGAAATTGAATCAGTTCGTTTCAACTCGGAGAGAGAATCTTTTTGTTTCCAAAATGGAAAATACCTCTACGAATAAGAATTAAAATCAAGCTCAAAAAGTGGCACCAAAAAAAACACAGTGTTCTAATTTTGTTCTTTAAAAACTACACCTTGCCGCCAAAACTCATACAAAATGTCATTTTCATTAGGTGCCAAAAATTATGTTACTGAAGTGCGATTTTTGAAAATCATACGAACGACTTGGCAGTAGAAAATGTCAAAATTACTATGGAGATTATGCAACTTTCTACTGCCAAGTCGCTCGCATGATTTTCAAAAATCGCACTTTTAGACGGACTCGTGCAACGATAACTGAGATGCTATGTTACTGGCTTCGCACAGCGACGGCGGGGTCCCGCGGGGGGGTGTCGAATTCTGAGCCACGTGCGAGCCAAGGTGACAGACTCATAGTGCAATAAAAACTACGGGTTTGAGCCCCACTAATAGTTTTTATTACACTATGAGTAGGTACTGCTTATTACTGCGGTCTAGGGGGGACCACGCAATTGCGGTAAATAAATTGCACCTGAACGATGATTGGACCGCGTGCGAAGCTTAGCTTTTTACACATTTGGTATTGCGCTAATCGCGGTACAGCTCATGACAGCCGTTAGAGCCGTTTTGACAGATGGCTCAAACGTTAAAGGCTATCAGTCACATAGTAAGTAAGTCAAGTATAGCGCGATACGGAATTAACACAGTTGAATAGTTATTGGATTGCTATGTGTTTAGAACTGAAATTGGATTAGCCTGCAGGGCTGCAATCGCAGTAAATATTCGGTAATAGAACCGTGATTTCGTACGAACCATAACTTTTGACACAATTGGTATTGCGCTAATCGCGGTACAGCTCATGACAGCCGTTAGAGCCGTTTTGACAGATCGGTCAGACGTTAAAGGCTGTCAGTTACATAGAGTTTAGCGCGATGCGGAATTCAGCACACTTGAATAGTAATTGGATTGCAATGTGATTAGAACTGAAATTGGATAAGAATAGAACTTCGATGTTTTAAATTAGCGCAATCGGGCTCCTGGTAGGTCAACCGAACCAGTGAGAAAACTTAAGCAGCTTGCTGGGCACCCTTTATGGCAGGACTTCCCAACCAGTGGAGCGCGCTCCCTTTGGGGGGCGTAGTGATATCGTAGAGGGGGCACAATTCGTTTGAATTTTGAAAAGAAAAATCCAGTTAACGACGTAAATTCCACTCATTAATTCATTTTATCAATTAACTCATTCATTCAGTTCCTAATTCGTTTGTTGTTACTGACATGTTCAGGCTCAGCAGGTCTCAGATAGCACCTTTCCACCCGCGCTTGTCGTTAAAATTTCGATAGTGGGGGATGCAAATATTTCTTAATATACAAGGGGAGGCGTGACGCAAAAAAGGTTGGGAAACCCTGCTTTATGGGGTACGAACCTCGGCATTGGGTGTTGCTGGGACTACGCGGCGGATTGGGTAGCGGGGATTGGTGAGAATGAGGCTCTCAGTGAAAAACTGAGTGAGTGCATGAGTGATTGCCATGCTATAAACTCATACTGATACGATAAGAAGAAGTGGAAAACTTTATTTTCAGCCTAGTGATGTGACGGTGCGATGGATTCGAATCAGTTCGTTTACTGTGAGAAAGAGGTTGAGAAATTTTAAAAAAGCATTGGCAGTGCGAGCGGAGAGGTATGGACACCCAATTATGGGGGTCCAGGTTCGAATCCGCACGGACAACATGCCATGGACCGATGAGTTTTTCTTACTTATGATTATGTATGTATTTACCGACTGCTTTCAAACGGTGAAGGAAAACATCGTGAGGAGACCTACATACACTGAAGAAGAAATTCTGATGTGTATGTGAAGTCTACCAATCCGCATTGGGCTAGCGTGGTGGACTAATGCCCATACTGCCTCCCTGAGGTTAAGCCTGTGCCCTGCAGTGGGACGTTTATAGGCTGATGATGATGATGATTGGCAGTGTATAGATGGTTTACTTAATGGTCAAAACAAGAGAAGGTAATTTTAATGCTGTGGACCAAGTCTGATATTTTCTGGAACTGAAGTAAGTAGGGATCAAAACTGACTTGTTTCGTGCATTAATTTATGATTTATGAATAATTATGAGCTAACAAAAAAACCTTGTTCAAAATAATACGTTATTATTGCGGTCGTTTTTTTGTATATAATGAATGAATATTTTATTGTATTCATGAATTACTTATAGGTTTACATGTGCAGATTGTTAAATTATTAAGTCGGTCGGTCGGTTGAGTCGGTCGATTATTACGGTTGTGAGTTTATGTAATACCTATGTGTTAGTAATATAAGTGATATTATTTTGTGTATTAGAATCTTTTCACATAAGTCCAACACTTGACGATTGAGATCTTTCAATACATAAGGACTTGACTCGCTCCTGAAAAAATTCCACATGAAAACCATCTCTACTGAAAACTCACACACACTCCTGTCGGTGTCGACTGCAGCGCGAACGGGATAGCGCGGGATATCGGTAACGTATCGATCGGTTCGGAAGAACTCCTAGCTGTGTATGGGCTCCTGGTACTTTCCGATCGGTTGTCCATTATCGACGATTGCCGATAGGTCCCTTCGCAATCGGTTTGGGGAGCTCTCGGGTATTGGTGGACGGCCCGTATCCGTTTGGTCTCGTTTAAACGGTTTTGGGTGGGGTGGAGTTCATTATTTTGATGATTAGCTTAATTTGAATAGCTATTGCTAGGCTATTGAGAACGAATTAAAAGAACAACATTAATATCTTTTTAAGGTAATATTTTAATGAATAGACGTCCTACAAACAAATACGTAGGTATCCAGACTTTTGGCACAGAATAGGTAATAGTATATAGCTTTTGGTTAGGTACCTATGTAAAGGATTTTGGTTAGGTATGTTCTTATAACTGTTCTATGCATATTTATTCTGATTTCTATAATATTATAGTACCTATTTTGTCTCGGTACAGTATAAACAATGACAGCAGCCGGTGCAGACGAAGTTGTAGTGTAGACAAAATATAGTTATAAATAAATCCAGCTCTAGATCTACATCTTTTAATGAGCTAAAATTTGAAAGAAAGTAGGAAAATCATTTATGTGCAAACTGAACAAAACACACTGAGATAATTAAGTCAAATTAAGTGTAAATGTCACAGGTCAGGTAGGTACTGGTAGATTAAAATAAAAATAAATAAAAATATTAAGAACATAAAACTAAAATAACCTATGACCCTATGGTAAAGGTTTAGGCGCGAGAGGATTACCTGCACGGCTAGCATGCCACCCACGACAAAGCGTTTAAACGAGAAAACCGTCATGCTCGCTCTTTTTGGCATACGTAAAATAATAAAGATGGAGGCACGTCTCGATTTTTGTCGTTTTCTCGGGGGTGGCATGCTAGGCCTACTGTATACCCAATATGCTGGCAGCGTTTCTTCCCGGAAAGACCAAACTGATCCGTAGAGCGAAGAAAGCGCCTAAGTTTATTAGTTTATTATTAATTTAATTTTGCTGAAGCTTCTTTCACGTGAACCAGAAGTTGTAGGTTACATACATTCTGAGAGCTACGCTTAAGTTCCGAAATGCAACCTATAAATACGGTGTACAGCGAAATTGGCAGGTGGCTGGCTGCCCACCAGTGCTTCCTCCTGCTCCTCCCTCTAGATCCGGGCCTGAATATATCAAAACCTGCTGGTCATTAGATTACTATACATACATACCTCATCATAGGTTATGCTGAAAAACAGCACTGGTCAGTGTGTTTTACCACACTACCAGCAAAAGCTGAAGCCTTGTCCCTTTGTCATGGTATTTATAAATGTTTAATGTTAATGTTATATTTCATTAAATATGTTTAGATGAAATGATGTTGTAGAATTTTTTTTGCTGTGACAATAAATCTGTTTCAATTTCAATCATCATCTCAGCTGATGGACGTCCACTGCTGGACATAGGTCTCCCCCAAGGATCGCCACAACGACCGGTCCTACGCTGCCCTCATCCAACGGGTTCCCGCCGCCTTCACCGGATCGTGGGTCTACCTTGTGGAGCCTGTCGAGGGCCTATTCACGCTGCGTTTTCCGGTATATACACAGTCGCGACTCGGGAACTCTTTGTCCCCCTATACAACGTGTTAATGAATTAGCGCAAAACCTCATACACTCCAACTGATTTATAACAAAATAATTAGATATCAACAATAATTTCATTATTTTGATACTTAAAATTTAAAGTTATTCGCATTTTAAGTTTTGAGGCAAAAATGATTTGTTATCATTTCAGCACTGAAAGAAAGCGCTAACATACTCATGGATACATTTTCATAATCTTGTTTTGGTAGTAAGTAGGGTGAGTGTGCCCGTGCGGTGGGTTGTCATCGGGTTCAGTAAATTTAAATTTTGCAAAAAAATTATTTAATATTTTGAAAAAAATTACCTATGTTGAAACCATGATAATTCGATTCTCCTCTCGATTCTAAACAAACTACTTTCTAGTTTTGCGTTAATTCATTAACACGTTGTATAAATATTTCAAAATCAGGATGCACAGTGGGGTGGGTTATTTATCTCTGCACTGAAAAAAAAAAATTGTTATATAATAATATATAATCTTGAGAATTCAGCATCTAATCATGGTTCTGGAATGTTTGGCCCCGTGCGTTCTTCAGTTCTTTAAAATATTAAGAAGGACCCTATACAGGGCGTTACAAAACATGGTTGTAATATTTAAAGGACCATCGAACTGGAGAACTTTCACTATGGACCAGAACCGAGAAAATTTTTTTGGTACAAAACAGCAGTAACTCGACTCAAAATGACAGAAGATTTTTTTAATTTTTTCTTGAATTTGTCTCCGCTCCATAGCGAAAGTTGTTGGGTTTGATACTTTAGTTAATTACTAGAGTGTTTTGGTAAACTGTAGAAATTAAAATCCCTAATATTATAAATGTGAATGTAAGTTTGTTTGTTAGGCTTTCACGCGAAAACTACTTAACCGATCATCATGAAACTTTGTACACCATATATTCTTGGAGGTATTAGAAGTAACATAGGATCCTTGGGGTTTTCGAAATTCCACGCGGACGAGGTCGCGGGCAAAAGCTAGTACTTTATAAATCTCTAATTTTCAATTCATGCCATAACAACTAAAACGTAATATCCCTCTAGTAACCGACTAAATTAACATTTACGCTTTTCTTGGCTTCATTTGTATAAATATTGTTGTTATTCTAAATCAATAAGGTACTTAGTTCCATTATATCTGGCACTTTCTGGTTTCCACGGTAAAGTTTTCATTGGATAATCAAGTTTAGTTTGGCGCAGTTGGCAAATAGTCCAATTAACGCGGGGAATTTCCCGGAAAACGAAATGTAGATCACGTTTAGAGATTAAGCTAGCTTTTGCCCGTGACTTCGTCCGCACCGGCTCTTGAAACACCATAACGTAATAAAAAGTATACTTACCAGATTTTTAGTCTAATCATAAATAAAACCGGTCAAATGCGAGTCGGGCTACTCGCGCACCGAGGGTTCCGTACCACACCACCACAGAACACATCATTATTAACTTAGAAAAAAAACTTTTTGTCCGGGACCTTTAGCGCGAGACCGACTCACACTTGGCCGGTTTTTAGTATTTGTTGTTATTTTGTAGAGTTTGATCTATAAAAACACACACACACACACACACACACACACACACAAAGTTTGACGCTTGTATGTATTACCGTTTTTACTATAGAGCGTGAAGAAAAAACGTTGATAAAAACTAGTTTCTTGTTGAAAACCCCCCTTAATTTTTAACTTTCTGCCATTTTTAGGGTTTTATTATTTGTTAACAAATCCGCCGCAATAACGCATAATCTGAGAAAATTTCAACTATCAAGCTATTACTACGGTTCAAAAGTTACAGCCCTAAATAGGTAGGACAGACGGACGGACGGATGGACGGACAACGTAGGCTTAGTAATAGGGTCCCGTCTTCACCCTTTGGGTACGGAACCCTAAAAACAAATAAACAGATCTGAGAAAATCTTCCAAACACAAAAAGTTTTGTCATTCCAGAGTTTTTGGAGAGAAAAAAACCCTAAAAAAATACAAAATAAACATAAAATAATATCATTTGTTGGAAGTCCTTAAATAAATAAAATAAAATAAATAAAATTAAAAAATCTGTTTTTTGCTGTCAGGAAAAACTAAATACTAAAACGCAACTTTTTTTTTTGTGTAACTAATTGTATCTTCAATGTAGAGACACACTTTAGCTCTTACATTTTTATTATACCAATAGTGTAGAATTAATTACCAACTGGATTTTGCAGCATACCATACATATTTATAAGTTTCTACCTAATACCTATACAAGATGTTAAGTAGACCATGTACACACAGCGACACATCAAGCTATTCAAAACCAACATTATGCTGGCCGCGCGTAGATCGAGTAACGTATAATGTCGCGCGGCCAGCTTATGTTGGTTTTGTATAGCTTGATGTGTCGCCGTGTGTACTCATGAAACGAACAACTTTCTTATAGAAACATAAGGAAAATTCGAAAAAAAATACTATTCATACAAACGTTCGATCAGCTGATTGCATTTAGCATGGAAAGTCCAAAATATACAGGGTGTAAGTGGCAGCCTAGAAAATACTGAAACGGTGAACTCAGACCATCAAACTGAACAACTTTCACTATGGAGTCTACCTCAGGAAACGCGAAAAAAAATCAGCTGATTAGTTTGATGGTCTGAGTTCACCGTTTCAGTATTTGACACCCTGTATATTTTTTGCTACTTTACTATACTTAGGTTTCTCATGGAAAGTTGTTTATTGGGTATCATGGGTACCATCACCCCTTAAAGTAATGCAACTGTTTACCGTAACACCTTGTATAGGTACACACGGCGACAGATCAACCTACCCATAGTTCGACCTTATGTCCATGAACATAGAGTTCAACTATGGGTAGGTTGATCTGTCGCCGTGTGTACATAGTAAAATGTGGCTCAATTGAAGAAAACGGTAGAATCGTACACTGTAAAGTAAGTATAAAACTATACAAGTATTCGATACCTAAAAGCAAATGTCCCAATTCAAAGTTCGTATTTCGGCTAAACTACGCTCACAGTAGGCCAAATAAAGTATTCAAAGATTTATATTAGTTATATAAGGAACCGTCCCAGATCCTATTGAGCGAATTCTGTTACATAAAGATTTTGTAACAATAAACGTTTTTGGTAGCAAATCACGTATTTGTTCCTAAATAGGGTTACATCCCGTGGGGTATTCGCATGCCTTCAGGACTGAGTTTAGCAAAAGTAGAGCATTCGAGAGTAGCTACGCCACAATATAATAGGGAATAGACAAACTTTGATCTAAGGGCTCTTACAGCCCGGTTACACGTTCAGTATTTCGTCAATCTGGTCCATCAGTCTGGTCATGTTTATTTGATTTGAAGGGAAACTGATATACTGAAGCACCATGTTAGTCGGGTCAATCTCGAGTCAGTTTCCCTTCAAATCAAATATACATGACCAGACTGATGGACCAGACTGATGAAATACTGACCGTGTAACCTCCCTCTAACAAAACACCCTTTTAATATTTGTGGATGGTAAACTGAAAAACTTTCTCTGTTATACAGGGTTACAAAAATAAAAATAAACATTTCAAACTTTTATTTGGGGTTGTTGAGACCATTAAACTGAACAACTTTCACTAAAGGACCAACATCGAAATCGCGATAAAATATTTTTTTTTGTACCATACATTTAGCTCGAGTAAATCTGTTGTTTAGTATATGGGACATCGCAAAGGCATCGCATCATGACGATTATGGCAAATCTCCCTATTTTGGGGGAGGTCTATGTCCAGCAGTGGACGTCTATCGGCTGATATTATGATGATGATGATGGAACATCAGATTTTTTTTTCGTTATTTCGATATAAGTAGTGAAAGTTGTTCAGTATGACGGTCTTCGGACATAGGCCTCTTCCATATTTCTCCATGACGTTGTGTCCCTCGCCCTCTGCATCCAGTTGGGACCCGCGTGTCTTCTAATATCATTGACCCATCTTTCTGGTGGGCGGCCTCTACCACGCGTGGTTTCTCTGGTCCTCCACTCCAGTGTTCTTCTGGTCCAATGCTCAGTATTAATACGTGCAACGTGGTCTGCCCATCTCCACTTCCGGCGTTCTATAGTGGCTACCACATCCACGACCTTTGTATTTCGATTGTCGAATCCACTCATTGCGCTTACGGTCTAGCAGCGTGATGCCGAGCATTTCTCTCTCTATTGTTCGTTGCGCTTGTATATGTTACTTTTTTTACGATAGAGCGTGAAGAAAAAACGTTGATAAAAACTAGTTTCTTGTTGAGAACCCCCCTTAATTTTTAACTTTTTGACATTTTAATTATGTGTTAACAAATCCGCCGTAATAATGCATAATCTGAGAAAATTTCAACTATCTAGCTATTACGGTTCAAAAGTTACAGCCCTAAATAGGTAGGACAGACGGACCGGACGGACGGACAGACGGACGGACGGACGGACGGACGGACGGACAACGTAGGCTTAGTAATAGGGTCCCGTTTTCACCCTTTGGGTACGGAACCCTAAAAATATAAAAAATCTGCTGAAATATTGCTCCAACCAATATTGCTCTCTATTGCTTATTGGTGATGCTTTTATATCCCGGTTTAGACACAAACTACCTCACTTTTTCCCATGAGAGGTGACTAAAGGATATCGTTTGATTGAGGACCTTTGAACGTCTGTATCTCCTAAACCGACTGTAGTTATGCAGGCAGACCTGGTCCATCCATCCCCATCACAGAGATGCTCTTCACCCTATGAATACTGAATCAGCCTTGCAGCTGATGGTAACAAAAAGTACGTCTATCTCTTATACTATCAAAGCGACCTAATATTATAAACAATCGACGGAAACTTCTAGCAACTTCCTACGTAAATAAGTTATTATTTAGGTATTAATATACAAATGGTTAGAGTTTGCGTAACTTTAAATTAACTCTCAGTTTCAGTACCAATCTCATTTATTAGAGCGACTATTACGCAAATTGAGTCCCGATAGAAATAGTATTACCCCCAGTACACCAATCAAGCAGGACCGACAGAAAGCCTCATTAACATCGCTGATAGTGGTCGAAAGCTTAGGAAGAGAAAAGAGAGCAGAAAGATAAGTTCATACACATTTTTGAGCGTAGAACTGCACCGAACTACACCCCGTGATTTTGAATTTTTGTGTAATTTTTAATTAATGACTGATTTTCTTTAAGAACGATGTAAATAAACGTCAATACTTCACAACAAATGTAAAAACATTTCATAACTAGCTGTAAAACTTAAGTATATATGCTTTTTATTTATTTTTAATGTACACACGGCGACAGCTCAGCCTGCCATTACCCTGTTTGGACTTTGAACTATTAGAAGTTGAACGCTGCGAATTGTGCGAGACGGTGCGGTATGTTGTTGTTGTTTCGTCTCACAGCACGCTGCGCCCGCGCCGGCAGCCGCGTCTATGCAGGCTCTCTACCGCACTATTTTGTGTTTTGTACGTAGTGCAGTGATGGGTCAAACAAATGTATGGGGACAGATGATTTCTTTTCCGTGATTTCGATGTTGGTCCCATAAATAAAGTTGTTCAGTTTGACGGTCTGATCATTCCGTTAAAAAAGTGTAGCATATTTTGAAGGACCCTGAACAGAAAGAGAGCAACGAGTAAAATACTCGTTACACTCTCCGGTAGAATCTATTGTCACTACAGAGTGAAATTGATATCATTAGCAACCTTTCAAACTAAGAGTCTACCCATCAAACTGAATAACTTTCACTGTGGGAGCAAACCGATCGGAGCAACAAAAAAAGTCTGCTGTTTCATACTAAACTGCTATGCCTACTCGACTCAAATGTATGCAACAGCTGATTTTTTTTTTTGCTCTGATTGGTTTGCCCCCGTAGTAAAAGTTGTTTAGTTTGATGGGTAGACTCTTAGTTTAAAAGGATGCTAATGATATCAATTTCACCCTGTATACTCGTTGCACTCTCAGGTAGAATCTATTGTCACTACAGCTTGTTTATTATATTGTGATATCGCCATGGAAATATTGAAGCATTCTAATCATCGTTGCTTCGAGAAAATTCAGGACGAGTATTGGAGAAAGCTAATATACAGGGTGTACAGCCTAGCAAATACTGAAACGGTGAATTCAGACCGTCAAACTGAACAACTTTCACTATGGAGCCTACCTCAGGAAATGCTCAAAAAACAAATCCTTGTAATTTATCTAATAGACAATACATATGCCAGCTTACTTGATATTGGCAGAAATGCAGTGCTAAACTAGACACAAGCAAAACACCATTAATTTATAAATAGGTAAAAAAACTGTACTACTATACAAATATTATACAGCTATGAGAGATAGTACAGAAAAAACTCGGGATCATGGAGGCGTCACCGACCGACTTAAAAAAAAAAACTTTTTGTTCAAACATCGCCCAAAAAATTACTAAACCGATTTTAGTGCTATTTTTACTGTTGAAAATTGAGAGGTGAAGATGGACATTTTTATCTCTTCAATCTCTCTCAATGAGAGAAAACGATTTAAAAAAAAGGATGTTACAAAAATTATTATACAGGGTGAAATTGATATCATTAGCATCCTTTTAAACTAAGAGTCTGACCCATCAAAATGAACAACTTTTGCTATTGGGAGCAAACCGATCGGAGCAAAAAAGGTTCGACAAATTCTGTCACCCTAGGCTGGGTGCCTGGACACTGCGGTATCGATGGAAATGAGGCTGCTGATGAGCTGGCACGAAGAGGGGCGGAGGAAGACGCCATAGGCCCCGAGCCTTACTGCGGAATCTCTCGCAACACCTCTAGACGTGTGCTGAAAGAATGGGCCGTGAACCAAAGCCGTAAGCTCTGGTCGGATACACCAGGACTGAGGCACGCAAAAGAACTTGTAACCGGCTTCTCAAACAGACTTACCTCAGAGGCATCTGAGATTGATGGCAATCAATTCAAACCGCAACGACTTAAGGCTCTTAGTGCGAGCCTTAACAGGACACTGCAAGTTAAACAAGCATCTACACAGAATGGGGCTTGTAGATTCACCCACCTGCAGATTCTGCTGTGAAGCAGAGGAAACGCCCATACACCTCCTCTGCGAATGCGAAGTGCTCATTCACAGCAGACCCTCTAGCATGATTTCTCTACTTGGGCGCGACTCGGCTTTTTTCCATACTACAAGTCGCGGCAAGCGCGGCTTTCGCTCTCTGAAAAGCGCGGGAACAGGATATTTTGTATGCAGCGAAGGCGCGCCGCGCGCGTGTAGAGAAATCATACTAGACCTGCTGGAGTCGCTATCTAGGTGGATACGTAATATAATAACACCTACTGACATTAGGGACCTCCCCTCCAAAACCATAACACGGTTCATGAAGTCCGTGGGCCTAGGAAATGACCTTTAGGTCTAGGGTGACAGCTACAATAGATCTATTCAGGTCGCAGTAGCTATTGGTCATAGACCAAGCCCTTACAACCAAAATAATAATAATAATCCCATAGTAAAAGTTGTTTAGTTTGATGGGTAGACTCTTGTTTAAAAGGATGCTAATGATATCAATTTCACTATATGTATTTCATTATGAATGACTTTACCTGGATACCCGTTACTTCGAATAATCATAACACCGAATACCTACTTATTCACCACAATTTTACCCAGCAACTAGCTTTAAACAGAAACAGGTCGTCTGAAGTGAAGTAATGAAATACAGTCTTGTTCTAAACGCAGTCAACTGTTAGGGTTAATTGGTGCGAAAATTTTACAGTAGAAATAGTTGCTCGTGCTAACATTAATTTGTTTATTGGTCTGTCTCACGTGCCGTTTTATTCACTGACTCATGCATTTATATATCATCATAAACGCCCAGCTTCAAATACGGGTTCTAGAAACATATGAAGTTTGAAATATACGAGTAAAAGAAACAAAGATACAAAGAAAAAGCTGATAAAATGTATAGTTTTTCGATAAATAACTGCGTAACAATGGGCAAACTTTTTTACGCAGGTATTCATCAAACTAAAAGTCTTTCAAAGGGATTAACATCGAAACGGGGAAAAAATTAAATCAGCTGTCCCATATATTCCGGTCGAGTAGGTTTGCATTTTTGTATGGGGCACCAGTATTTTCGCGTTTCTGTCATAGGTCCCATAGAGAAAGGTTGTTCTAAACCATGTTCAAATATTACTAGGGTTCTTTGATACACCCTGTATACCCACAGACCAATGTTTCATTCATTACGGAATATTAAATTATTCTTATTATAAAATATCGACATGAACAAAATTAAATAAAACGTATAAAAATACAGTCGGATATAAAAACCGTTGCAAACCTTCAAATCCTAAACCGTCCCGCACAAAAGAACCTTTTCTGGCACAGATCTGAGCTCTAAACCTTCCCAAGTACCAGGCAAGCAGGACTGTGAAGCAGGTAGCCGCATTCCAACGTCCCCCATCCTTCCCAAACGGATGCGCCAGTCTGCCATTGCCGCGGTCAATGAACTGGCAAGATAGAGACGAAAACGGGACTCCTGTCGCTATCCTACTTCAGCATAATTCTATTCATAGAGATTCTGAATCGTGTCCCTTAGAACTTAAAGTTGAGATTGCATTGTAGTCATCACAGGATGCAGGTAAATTTTATAAGAAAGATCAGCTGTTGTCCTTCTATTGATGGTAAGATCTTATGGCGTTTAAATTGCAAGGGAATTTCAACTTTGACATTTAAGATTTAGAGTCGGTTGGTAAATATTTTACTCATTTTGGTTTTGTTAAAAATGGGATAGAAGCGTGAGAAATTCGGGAAGAAACTTCTTCGGTTGTATTAGGGTAGCATGATTCGTGTGGATGTAGTTTTCCCACGTTTGTCCTTCGAATGGTTCTCACGCTTTGCGTGTACTAGTGCATTGAGGAAAGACCCAAGAACCGCAAATGGCTAGTCGAAGTTTAAGTACCTTAGACCTGTTAAAAGGACTTTAGCAAAAACATAACATTTCAAAGCCATTTAAAGATTTTGGGAAACTTAATTCGACCAAAAATTTATGATAATGATAATTAGTTATGCAAATAAATTCGAATAGGTAACGATTAGTTCGAAACATCGATTATTAATTAATTGACGACTTTAAAAACTATGACTAATTGACATGACAATACAGGCCATGTCGATAAAACAATTTACCCAAACAACAAAAAGTCAATTCAATAGCAGATAAACCAACCAATTTCACCGATATTGTGTACCTATTGGAAGTATTGGCAATTGCCGATAATGGACAACCGTTCGGAAAGTACTAGGCTAACATAAACGTATGGAGCTTCGCCGAACCGATCAATTCACCAATATTCCCTATCTATATACCACACACGCTACTTTCGACAGGTGTTTTATATCCGTGTGTGCGTATTCCTTTTTGCGGGAGAAAAGAATGGGAATTATTAGACTATAAAAGCGTGAGAAATACATTTAAAGGGCAACCACCTCATATGTTCCCTTTTCAGGATTATGAGAACACGTATTTTTGGAAATGGGATGTGAATTATCTTTTTCGGCACAATAGACTCCGAGAGTTAATGGACTAAGCGCGGATTGAGAAATGGGTTTATTTATGTTCGTTTTTGTTTTTATTGTGCTTCTGGCGAAATGACTAATGTAAATAATATGACATTAGACAAGAAAGTGTTTTTTAAATGTTTTTATGATTTCTTTCCTTCTATTCTCTTCTCTTCGCAAAAGATAGATTATTTCAAATGTAATTTTCATTCCGATCCTACGCAAATTATGAAATTTATTCTGAACATTACATAACATAATTTTATTTTGTTTCGGTTCAGAAATGTAATAGGAATAGCTGACTATTAAAACAGAACTAAGTAACATGGGTTACCGGGGTTACCCGACAAAAACGACTGTACATAAGCCTAGATAATTATGATGTTAAATACAGTAGATATGCAAATAAGCTTCTTTGAAGTCAACTCGTTCTTAGAATATACCACAAGATTTATCTTCGATAAACCACCAACACAAAGTTTCCAAAGTATACAATTTCAACTAACAATATCTATTTGCACGTCTAAGCGAAACTGACGGTTTTTCCTGTACCAAATTATTCATGCATGACTATTCATGAGTCATTCATACAATTTTTTTTTTCGTCTGTGTTGGTATTTAGAGTGATTTAGTTGTAACGTAACTAAGTGTGTTCTTTCAATATTGAGTCCGTACGTCCGGTATCCCACACTGCTATCAAACGGGGAAGGAAAACATCTTAAGGAAACTTTGCATCGTCCGATGCAAAGTTTTCAGACGATGCAAAGTCGTGCAGACGATGTAAAGATTCTGTACGTCCGTACACCGTACATCCCACTGCAAGGCACAGGATTACCCTCAGGGAGTACGTGCATAAGTTCACCATACGTGCCCAATGCGGATTGGTGGCATCAGTATTTATGAAGAGCGATGATAGTTCATACAAAAGAGAGCTAGCGACTCAATCATGATGCGGCGGTTCGATTTCTAACCAGTACCACAGAATAATAACTAGTAACTAGCGTTACCAGTACCTACAACTAATTTTTATAGATTCTTTCGTGTCAGCATGAGTCTTATCGCTACTTGACAATTGAGTTACTTATTTTTTTTCTCAGTTTTAAACCTGGACGGAGTCACGTTGCAGGGACTGACCCGAGCACACGTCTCGCGTGGTTTCGCGCGTCGCGTTTTTGCCTGCCACGAGACTCAGCAATCCTCAGTCTCTTCTTGTTCTTGTCCAAAAACAATCCCTGAGATTGGGATGGATTCTCCCATAAAATACTTGACACTGGCGGAAATGCAGTGCTAACGCACAAGCAAGAGTCCATTTAATTATAAATAAATAAATAAAAATCTGGACTTCAAGTATCCCACCCCAACGCACTCCGACCTAACCTTTTAATTCAACCTAATTACTTATTAATTTATTCCTAAACAAAAACAACAAAAATTAGAGCAAAACTAGCTTAAATACAATATCCCGGTTACCGCTGGGCTCTGAATTGACACAAATTCTGACCACTAGCCCACTTCCTATTTCCTTAGGTCAAAAGGTCAAATTGGCTAATCAGAATAGAAGAACAATGGGAGTTTTGATGCGTTATTACAAAAACTTGTTGATTTCAGCTAGCAAACCATATCGTAGGTTTTGTAAAGACAAATTGTACGCGCTTTCCTTCTCAGTACCTGCCTATATCTTCGCCTCAGATAGAGATTTCAGATCAGAGTTCTTTTTCCTACTTAACATTCTAACAAATTTTGGAAAGATAGTCTTCGATATTCTTAGAAGCCGCCATGAGTCTCCGTTTCCCGCATGCGGGTAGCACGCTATGAGTGACTTCATCAATGTGTAACATTAGTACACAGAGCTTGCAATATAAGCCAAATCCCGCAAGGGCCTACATGACGGGAAACACAGCCTTCCTCTTTTGTTTGTTTTACATTCCGTGCTTCAGAGAAGCTTCAGTAATAATTTCGACTAGATCAATTTTTATCAGTAAATCTGTTAGGTACGCAGAATGAACACATATAATTTTGCACTCTCTCGTCTTTACCGGTGTGAATGTGATGGAACGGAAAACCGATACGATCGGAAGTGGGGTCACTCAAGGAACACGCAAGCTATATAGCAGCAGCACAGTAGCTACATAAAGGAAATTTCCTTTATGCGGCTACTGTACAGCTGCTATATAGCTTACGTGTTCCTTGGGGGATGCAGTGGATATAAGAGCGCTTAGAGACGAGCGACACTTTGCGGTCGCCGTGTGTCAAGGAGGGTTACACGACCGTCGCGCGACCGTAAAATGTATGAGCGCGACGCTCTGCGACCCACTGCGACGGCACAGTGTCGCTCGTCTGTATAAGAGCCCTAACCGGTATAGCTACACGATGAGAGCATCAATTTATGTTGATACCTGAAATTAGTCGTCTCGTCATTCAAAGTATTATTTCTTTAGTTAGGTACATGAATATGCTTTTGGAAATAGGCGGCGTCTACCACTCCTGATTGACATGGATTTGATATTTATTACATCGTAAAACAATCAGACGTTTTCGGAGCACCATATTGCGAGGTCAATCGCAAATCGTAACTTGTTACTTTGTGGAATTGAATAATAAAGATTTATTGTTTATGCTTTTAATGTTACGTAATGGACACTTAGCTTTTTAATATGGTAGGAAATTTTTATTTACTCATCTATAGGACTATTGTGTAAGCTGCCGATTATATCGAATACAAAATCGGTAACCTATTTATGACTACTCTGGCCAATTTTGAAGTAATATTGTGTTTCTTGGATCATAAATACAGGGTGTCAACTTAAATGTGTTACGTATCAAATAGGGTGCTTCAGACCATCAAACTGATAAAACAAAAATACTTACCTACTAGGCCACCAACCGATCAACTTGGCCGTGACCAACTTTAAAAATCAGCTGTTTCATACATTTTGGTAGAGTAGCTAAGCTTAGCTATTGTAATTTTTTATGGAACAGCAGTATTTTTTTTGCTATTTTGATGTTAGCTACATAGTGAAAGTTTTTCAGTTTAATGGTCTGAAGCACGCTGTTCTATTGAACAGCGTGCTTCAGACCATTAAACTGAAAAACTTTTAAAGTAAAGCATTTAATTATACACCCTGTATATTAAAAAAACAGAATCACCAAGAACTATCAATAAACACCATGTCGAATTAATACCGATATAATCGAGCAGTTAGAACCCCTGGGCCTCAATTGCGCAATTTTATACGGTTTTGGTTTGGTTTTGGTTTTGGTTTAGTTTTGGTTTAGATTTGGTTTAGCTGAAGTAAAAAAGCTATAGCGAAATTTTTTTCTGAACGGTTAAATCGCACAATACAGAAAATTCGATCGAACGGACATCAAACGTTACGCCAACGTATCTTCCGAAATAAAGCTAAATCGTTACCGTTAATATAATTTCCGCGATACGAATTGTGCATAACGTAACGTTTTTGGTTGTGGTTTTGTTTTGGTAGTATCGTTCAAACTTAGGGAGATTGAGGCCCTGGTTTGTTTTGAAAGCAGGCTACGAGCATAATAAACATAGACTTTTGCTCCAGTTCAAATCCAGGAAGCCTAGTAACTCAACGTCAAAATAAAATTTATTACATCTCCGCTTCATTCTAATAAGGCCCGACGTTGATTAAAAAAAAAGCAAACACCGTTTGAAGTGCTACCGGAATTAGAAAAAACTTACCTTTTCATTGCCGATACGACAAAAGTAAAACCTTGAGAAATAGACCTTGCCGCCAGATGTCTTACCCGGAAGGCAGGAATCTACAAAAGATGTTTTCACAGAACAACCCTGAGATGGGGGCGTATCCAGGTTTTCAGGGTTCGCCAAAAAAAGAGAAATCCCCGACATTGATCACTAGCCCAGTCATTTTGCGGAGTTAGTTTGTTAGGAGGGGTGGGGAGTAATTATGAATGGTACTTTTAAACTGTAACCGGTAACAGTGATAAAAAGCCTATCTGAAAACATATTTAAAAAAAACACTACGCAACATAGAAATGTTAATTGGACCTCTCAGAAGGCTATTGACTTAATAATTTTAATACCAATGCACTCATTAAACCTAAGGATTCAAAAATATAACGAGTTTTGAACAATAAAATAGCCATCGAAATTTAAAAAATGAGTTATTCGTTAGAAAATAAAAAAGTATTTTTCAAAGCATTCTAGTAGACAAAAATATTTAATCCGTGTTTAAGAGGGCTATCACAGTTCAGTGGCGCCCCCTCATCAGCTCATCACATTAAAAAAGATTTCTCAATAAAAAAAGCCTAAATTAAAAAAGTGCTCAACACGAACACTACTAAAGCCTTCAAGCCATTGTTATACAATTCTTTTATAGGTTCTAAACATTCCACTTTTAGACAATTTCGAATAAAAACAAAAGCGGCCGTTTTTTTTCTTTTTTCAAAATTTGTATGTATTTGTTTGTTTGTATTTGTACCTTTAAAAAACCTATAAAAGTATTCTATGAAAATAGCTTGAAGGCTTTTGTAGTGTTCGTGTTGAGCACTTTTTTAATGTGATGAGGGCGCCACTGGACTGTGGTAGCCCTCTTAAACACAGGGTTAGGGTGAAATTATCTGCTCTTAAGAACGAAGTTTTCTTCCTTTCAGTCCTGTCCTGTTAGAAGTATCTAAATACATACCTGTAATAAACTTAGCTGTCGTGATCTGAGCAAGTCGAATTGAACGGTGTTAGCTTACCTATGAGGCTTCCGCAAACTGTAACTAAACGGTTAGATAGAATGATAGAATAGAGGTGTTTTCGATTAGGATTCTCTACGCTGCAACTGCTTTTATCTTATGCCACCCTATTATTGATGAAACGAACGGATAGTAAATGTTTTTTTCTATTGTTAACAAATTGTTAATAATTAACAAGTAATTAACAGATAGACCTAGAGGGAACTGTCTTCATAATGTTTTTTTCTATTGTTAACAAATTGTTAATAATTAACAGATAGACCTAGAGGGAATTGTCTTCATAATGTTTTTTTCTATTGTTAACAAATTGTTAATAATTAACAGATAGACCTAGAGGGAACTGTCTTCATAATGTTTTTTTCTATTGTTAACAAATTGCTAATAATTAACAGATAGACCTAGAGGGAACTGTCTTCATAATGTTTTTTTCTATTGGTAACAAATTGTTAATAATCAACAGATAGACCTAAAGGGAACTGTCTTCAGTGACATTGAGCCATCGATTGGTGATTGATTACCGTACTCTCTCCTTGTCACGCGGGTCTGCTGGAAGATAGACCTAGATTGAATTGTATTAACAGATAGACCAAGACTCTAGAGGGAACTGTCTTTATAATGTTTTTTTCTATTGTTAACAAATTATTGTTAATAATTAACAGATAGACCTAGAGGGAACTGTCTTCATAATGTTTTTTTCTATTGTTAACAAATTGCTAATAATTAACAGATAGACCTAGAGGGAACTGTCTTCATAATGTTTTTTTATATTGTTAACAAATTGTTAATAATTAACAGATAGACCTAGAGGGAGCTGTCTTCATAATGTTTTTTTCTATTGTTAACAAATTGTTAATAATTAACAGATAGACCTAAAGGGAACTGTCTTCAGTGACATTGAGCCATCGATTGGTGATTGATTACCGTACTCTCTCCTTGTCACGCGGGTCTGCTGGAAGAAATATTTTTAGGGATAAGCTCGCCCTTTGCACTTGTCTACTATGCTGTTCTCATAACAAAAAGATACAAACATAGAGAAATTACACGCTCCCCTACTTACAAAAGGACATCATCCAGATTTTATACATTTTTGGTCCAAATGTGAAAGTGAAGGACAAAGAAACAATGTTAAAATTAGGTAAATTCTTCAGAGTACCTAATTCTAACATTATCATAATTATTATATCTAATGGCACTTGACTACGTAGCTGGCTTGAAGCTCACAAAGATCAGCCTCCATACTACGTTGTAAATTTCTCTTCTTATCGTATTGGGCAGAGCCCTGGTGTCAGAGTTTTTACAGACCGCCTTACGGCCACTGACGTGGTTTTAATGTAACGAAAACTACAAACAGAGATAGTAGCCGGGACCAACGGCTTAACGTGCCATCCGAAGCATGGAATAATTTTTCGTTTCAGACTATCAGGTGAGCCTGCAATGTCCTAACTAACTGGGGAAAAACACAAAGGGACATTTCACTAGGTGTCCCCCGTGGGAATCGAACCCACGTCGACTCGAGAGCTCAATGCTCTTAACCATTATGTATTCTAATATCTGTGACCATTACACCACGGAGGCTGTTAATTCCTCTTGAATTCCTCGTTTCAGCGATACTGGCTATCCGCTGGACGTAAAATCAATAAGAATCCATGTTTCATTTGAAAATATTTCAGAATAACAATATGTATTTATATCTCTAGTTCTCTACATTGTGAATATTTTATAATTCAACCAGTAACGACTAGTTACGCTATTCTAGAGACAGATTTAACGGCAGTCGTATCGTAAAATAAACAAACAAATCCATTAAAGTTAGTTTCATAGTTTTCAGTAGGTAGATATACATTAGGCCCAGCGCAGACACGATGGACATCGGACAGTCCGCGGCGAATATTTTAGTACGAGAAAAAAACGCAGTACCTATGAAACTTTTAAACTAAAATATTTAAGTACCTACCTGTGGCGGTCGTGGCCAGCAGTGGAAGTCCATCAGCTGAGATGATGATGATCTACGTACTTATACGCATATAAAGTAAGTTACACAAGTTAGGTACTTGGGTCAATCAACTATTTTTTGTCCTGATGGTACCTACTATCAACCTACTATTTAAAAAAAAAAACGTTTTTTTTCTTGACATTCTTGTATTTTGAAAGATGAATAATTTATCAAATGTTATTATTATACTACATGCATACGCATTATTGGCTATGTGCACGACACTAGCGCCATCTAGCGCAACACGGCCCCGTGAATTATTTGTACATAAAATGTTAGGATAACGTTTGTTATTTTATATTAAAATAAAGTAAAAACTAAATAAATGAGCAAAATTGTCGATATTAAAAATATTTTAATACTTATTTGGCTGAAATTCCCATTCTTTGTTACGAAATTCTCATACAAACTTTCACCCCCGTTTTCACACCTTTGGGGGTTGAATTGCGATAAATCTTTATTTTGTGAACACCTAGATAGCAATAAAAACATCCCTGCCAAATTTTAAGTATTAGTATTTGCTAGTTTAGATATTTGAGAATTGAATGAGTGTGCGGATTTGCATAGATTCAAGCAAATCTGACACAGCTTCGCGGAATAGCACTTGACTTGACAGTTCCCAACACCCACTTCGCACATAGCCAATACCATCTGTGTTGAACTACTAGAAGTTTTTAGCGGTTGTCCGATAGACCAACAACAACAAGCTTGGGGACAACGAAATAATTCTGAAATTATCCAGTAGGGGCAGAATAAAAACAATTTTGCACGCTTTTGAGAACTAAGCAATAAGGTGAAATATTATAGTAAAAATTAGTTTTCGAGTGGCAATAGTAATTTTTTTTACTTTATAAAGTTTTGTTAACTAGTATTGCTTGAGACTGACATTTTTACTATGAAAAAATAGGTACTTTGCATCCATCGGACAACCGCTAAAATTTTAGTAAAATACCTACACGGCTTTGCAAAATTACTTGAATTTTACTTAAATTTTAGCGGTTGTCAGATGGATGCAAAGTATCTTTCTTACATCAAGCTCAGATTTTGCTTGCCCCAAAAAACCTGAGCCTGAACCTGAACATTGAGAAAATTTTATGCAAATGACTGGGACTAGGTATTGAAAAAAAATAGTTGACTGACCCACTTCACTATGGTATCAACATGGACCCTGTATATGTATTTAGAAGAATCTATTGTTAAATCAAAAAAATATTTGTTGGACTGTACTTCTTTGCAAAATACCTACCTAGTAGACAGTGTTTATGATCAAAATCACATGACTAACAAAATAATATGACCGTAACAACTACATTCAGCAATAAAATGCTTTTCACTACTGTTTTCTTTGCCGCAAACTGTTTCGAAAATATAGTCATGCTATAAAATTGTAGCTTATATTATTATTTTTGTAAGCTATTTTAAGCAGTTACAAGAACTACCTACTTATAATAAACGACTTCATCATCTTTAATATCATGACGCCTACATCCCATACAGGGTAAAGACCTCCTATAGGTGTCTATTTAGAAGGAATATCTATGAGAGGTTGTTTTGTGATTCTGACTTTAAAAGACTGCTTTTGGGGCGCTACAATTGACTATAAGCTTTTATGGCAATGTTTCAATCTCATCTGGCAGCACTGCATTGCCTTTTTCTGTCGCTCCATCCTTTTCTGTCACTCAGGAACGTCATTTGGTAGAGCAAATAAGATAGACGGAACGCGATCGCGCGCGACGGTGCTGCGGCGTGCGGTCGCGTTGCGGTCGCGTTCCGTCTATCTTATTTGCTCTAGCAAATGTTCCTGAGTGACAGAAAAGGATGGAGCGACAGAAAAAGGCGATGCGGTGCTGCCAGATGAGGTTCAACCCTTAAGCTCGTTTGGCTTCACCCTGCAGGATGGCCCAAACTTCTTATACGCGAGTAGATACCTACCTATGGCCCAATTCGCGTATAGATGAAGGAAAATCGGTCAAGCCAAGAATTTTACAGAATGGACGAAAATATAAGGGTTCCTTTCCTTGTCCACCTACGGAACCTTAAAAAGGCTATCAATCAAAATGAAACAACAGTATTGTAATGTCGAGTATATATTTCCCTACAAGGCACTTATAAAAATATAATGATTCATAAGAATAGACATAGATACTATTCATAATCTTACTGGCGCTAAACGTTACTAGTTCGCCTCAATTCACGTTAACCTGAAACAAACAAAAAAATGCATTAAAATAAAGTAAGCAGCACTTCTACTGTGTGCAGTGTATACAAGTTTACCTTTTTATTACCCCAACAGCACAAAAATGTCTACAAAATATCTAATAGATATACAGGGTGAAATTGATATCATTAGCATCCTTTTAAACTAAGAGTCTACCCATCAAACTGAACAACTTTCACTATGGGAGCAAACCGATCGGAGCAACTAAAAAATCTGCTGTTTCATGCTAAACTGCAATTCCTACGCGACACAAATGTATGCAACAGCAGATTTTTTTTTTGCTCCGATTGGTTTGCTCCTATAGTAAAAGTTGTTCAGTTTGATGGGTAGACTCTTAGTTTAAAAGGATGCTAATTATATCAATTTCACCCTGTATACAAAAATATCGAAGTTTCTAATAGATATCTATTAGATATTCTGTGCTGTGTGGGTAAGGCCGAAAATCGACCAAAGCAGAGCGATGGTGCAGCAGTGGATAGCTCCAATCGTATTTATTTTTTTTATTTCATAACAATTAAACAATATGTCCAAAAAACGAGAATGTCACATTGTTGTCATTGCTGATTTTCAATTTAGCGGGTCACTGCGGATCTGTTTTTATAATGTTCGTAGTTATCTTTAAAACTGCCAAAAGTGGTCACTTTTGGCGGTTTTAACGATAACAAGCATAAAACATAAAAATCCGTAGTGTTTCGATAAATTGAAAGCCAATCAGGACTACAATGTGACATTATTGTTTTTTGAAAATGTTGTTTAATTGTTTAGAAATAAAAAATACGATTGAGGGCAGCACAATAGGCTCGGTAGGCTCTTAACAATTAAGCCATCATACATCTCCGCTCCGCTCCGCTTCGCTCAACTTTAGTTGATACACCCTAGCCATCATCTCAGTTTTTCTCCACTCCACCCATCTCCGCTTTTGGTGGCTACCTGACCTAAGCCAGGAGGGCAATTGCGCTAATTTAAAACATCCAAGTTCAATCCTAATCCAATTTCAGTTCTAATCATATTGCAATCCAATTACTATTCAACTGTGCTGAATTCCGTATCGCGCTAAACTTGACTTATTAACTTTAAGACCATAAAGGTATCATATAGAGGAACTGACAGCTGAGAGAGTGAGATGCACCTAGCGGCGCCACTGTATAATAGAAAGAGATACGTGACGCGAGGCAATAGAACCGTTTTTGGGAACTTGTCGGCACAATCGACTGGGTAAATCGCGTGCTCTGTGAATAATTAGTGAATCTAAAGTGAAGTCGTAGATTATTTTGTGAAATATACTAACACTATTTCATTAAATTACCTACGATTTCACGTCAGCGTCACGTGCTGATAAGTGCCGACAAATGCACAAAAAACGGTTTCATTTGACAACTCATGTCAGTTACTCTATTCCTACAGGTATAATAACTTTATGTTTGAGACTGACAGCCTTTGACGTCTGAGCGATCTATCAAAACAATTAACGGCTGTCAAATGAATAGCGCAATATCGAATGTGTTAAAAGTTGTGGTTCGCACGCAGTCCAATAATGGTTCAGTTGCGAATTATTCACTGAAATTGTCCTCCAGGTCAAATGCCTAATGGTGGATTGACAAATTCTTTGACAGTAAGTTGACTACAAAAAATATATATTTTTTCAATTTATCTACTATAGGGAAATATTTTAATTATTCATAAATCACGTTTGAATAGCATATACGAGTATATCGGACGAAAGATTTGGGGTTTTTATTTACAACTGCAACTACATTTGGGTCGAGTAGGATTGCAGTTTTGTATGGAACAGCCTTTTTTTTCACCATATCGACGTGTTGGTGGTTTATGGAAAGTTATTCATTTTGTAGGTCAGATCATTCCCTCCCTATAAAACCAACAGCATAAATTATGTTGGCACCATAAAGTTATTATACAGGGTGCACAATAAAATGGGACAGCTACTTAAAGGGGTGCTTCAGACCATCAAACTGAACAACTTTCTCTATGGGACCAATACCGAAATCGCGAAAAAAAATCTGCTGTCCCATACATTTCAGTCGAGTTATGTTTGCAGTTTTGTATGGGAGAGCGGATTTTTTTTTCGCTATTTCGATATTGGTCCCATAGAGAAAGTTGTTCAGTTTGATGGTCTGAAGCACCCCTTTGAGTAGCTGTCCCATTTTATTGTACACCCTGTATAAAGGAACTGACAGCTGAGAGAGCGAGATGCACCTAGCGGCGCCACTGTATAATAGAAAGAGATACGTGACGCGAGGCGATAGAACCGTTTTTGGGAACTTGTCGGCACAATCGACTGGGTAAATATTCGTGCTCTGTGAATAATTAGTGAATCTAAAGTGAAGTCGTAGATTATTTTGCGAAATATACTAACACTATTTCATTAAATTATCGAAGTTTTAGGGTGCCGATAAGTGACGATAAATTCACAAAAAACGGTTTCATTTGACAACTCATGTCAGTTACTCTTTATTGTTGGCACTGTATTTTATTTACTCACAAAGTTACCTAGTGTCAAAAGGTCGGATGTGCTTTTGTACCTGAATTATAAAAGTTCCACGAAAGTTACATCTACCCATAAACACAAAATAACAGTTTAAACTATTCCCCAACGTCAATATCCTAAATGCAATACAAAGCTATTGGCAGTTTCCGAACGGAATACGAAAAGTTGAAAAACCTTCTGAGAGACAGATCCGAAGAAAAACGTGACCCCGAATAAGTTCATACAACAAACAGTAGCGATGTTATTGCGAAACCCTTTAAATATTGTACATGAGAGCAATAAATTAATTGATTTGAAATGTGGTCATCACGTATGCTCGGACAACAAAGCATCCAACATATTTAATTGTACCAGGGGAAATTAAAACAGCTGACGAAGCCTTTTTGCCCATAAGTTTAAAAGAGACACTGACCTCGGCATACCAATGAATATACATTTGCCTACATATGCAACGCATAAATTACGAATGATGGAATTCGTAACCACCTGACAGAAAAATCCATGAAGACGACATGGAGATTTGAATAGCTAGGTTTGGTACTACGATTTAGAAAGAGCACGACGTGATGGGTTATCGGATCCACCAGTTTTCTCACCGATGGGGACACTATATCCCTCCTCAACTATTTTCCTAACTTTTTCTGGGGAAACGTACCTCAAACTATTATGAGCGTGACTATGTTTTTTTTTACTTCTTTGCGTTGGTTATATCGATCATGACTTTCATGAGAGTATCGCGATTCAGTGTCGGTATTCCTTGATTAATGAATGTCAACGTGACAGGGAGGGACTTCGATTATTTTAAATTAAATCGATTTTGAGTGTTGATACTAGAGAGAGTGAACTGCAAAGAATACGAACTAGTTGTCTGAGTGGTTTGATCGTTCCAACTTTTTTCATACCAATAATTTAGTGAGAAAAACTTAGGGACTCTTAGCTGACTTAAAAGTAAGTAAAACTTGAATAGAAAATGTGAAAGTTTTATTCACATTAAAAATTGATAAAGTATGCAATATTAAATGCATATTATTCTTCAAAGAAAAAAAAATAAAAAAAATAATAATTTAATTATTAAAATCGGTTTAGTTTTGGAGGAGGAAACAGGGGAATACGAAATGCTGTTTGCGTCGCTTTTATGTAGGTAAAATCGGCCCGAACTGCAGTTGACTTTTTCGCTCTCTAGTCGGCGGGGTGTATGGGTGGGGCGGATCGGACAAATATGTATACAGTTGGAAAGTGACCTATTCTATTCTCCTTTCCATTTTTATTTTTATCCTCTTAAAGTCAAAATAATCAGTTCAATAAAGAAACGTGAAGCCTACATTTATTACCTAAATGTGAAATCTTTTTTTGGAGCTACCATTTATCCCATCCCTCAGACAGCTTTGTTGGAAAGAGTCACATAGTTTCACAGTACACCGTAATGCATTCGCGCATAGCTAAAGCTTCCTCGCACACTTTTTGGTCGAATGCCACCCTAAAAGTCCAGTGTCCGGTTCATAGAGGATTATTGTTTAAATTTCGTAAATTCCACTCGTCTTTTTAATTTGCGTAAGGCTTTTATTTCCCCCAATCAAAAAGAATAAAATCTTCAAATCTTTTTAATTAATCCAAACCGTCGCTCACAAAGTTTAGGTTGTCAACCCATACAGAGATCAAAATCCTTCTAAACGAGGTCCTGTTTAAGATTCATCCCATTTAATCTTTGGCACGGACTAGACCTTTAATAATTCGGTCGTCTATCTAATTGGCACTATTGGAATTATGAATTAATTAATTATTAATTTGCACCCGTAAGTTGTAGGTTTTAAGACAAGCAGGCGAGCGGTTGCCACTCTGCTTTTTCAATTACAATGGCAAAATGACAAAATTATATTCGCTAAGACATGTCAAGTCGTGGAAAAATTAATCTAAAACTAAACTACATGTTACTAATAAGCTAAGATTTAAGATAAATCAACGCCAATTACAAAATTAATTACCTACTACGGTAAATATTAATAGAAATTTCTATGCTAAAGAATCAAAACAGATATGCAATAATAATTACTTTGAGCTTTTTAGTAGGTAAATGTCTGAAGTAATCTTTGCTCAGTTAATTATCGGTATAAAGGAAGTATCATAAAAAAAAAATATTATGAAGTGGTAGGTAGGTAATGTAATTTTTTGTAAAATTGTATGCTACACCTTGTTAGGTTTGGGGTGGTTCACAGTATGAATCGAAACAATTTTTATTATGGGAGCAAACATGATGTCGCAAAAAAAATTGCTGTAACTGCAATTCCAACACAGGTAGGTAACTCGACTCAAATGTATGAAATTGCTATTATTGACGATTTTAGTAAAATTTTATAATTAGTAAAATTTTATTATTTTATTATGGGAGCAAAGCTTGATGGCCAAGGAGTACGATTTATGAATCTCGTACGTTGAACTCAGCAGTTGAAAATGTGTGAAGATACGCATCTTTCTACTGCTGCTTTGACTTTCAAAAATCGCATTCCTGGAGTATGATTTTTTAATGTACCTAGAAAGATGCACGAGTCCATAGTACTATTGACATATTCAACTGCGGAGTTCAAAGAATGAGTTTCAAAAATCGCACTCCTGATCAGTTTTTAGTATGGGAGCAAACCATAAAGATATTATACCTTACGGAATAGAGTGACATGAGTTGTCAAATGAAACCGTTTTTGGACGTTTTTTGGAGTCCTCGGCAGGGTAAAAATTCGATTTCTGTGTATAATTCTCAATCTAACGTGAAATCGTGAATAATTTAATGAAACAGTGTTAGTATATTTCACGAAATTATCTACGATTTCGCTTTAGGTTCACGATTATTCACAGAAACCGAATTTTTACCAGGACTCCAAATCCCCAAAAACGGTTCTATTGCCTCGCGTCACGTATCTCTTTCTACTATACAGGCATGCCGCTAGGCACATCTCGCTCTCTCAGCTGTCACTGTCTCTCTTACGTAGTATAATACCTTTATGGAGCAAACATGAAACCGCAGAAAAATCTGCTGTTCCATACCTACTAAACTGCAATTACAACCTACTTGATTCTAATGTATGAAATTGCAATTTTCTACGATTTTAGCTTTGCTCCCATAGTAAAAGTCGTTCAGTTTTATGGTCTGAACTACCCCAAAAAATTGGGAGAGTGTTTAAAAAATCACCCATAAGCTATATTTCATATTATGGAGGGAGATACGGTGTTATTCACGTTTTATCTAAAGAAGTGTTATGTATGTACTACCTATCTATGTAAATGTAAAGTTTTAAACTCAAAATCAGCTTACACTATACAAATGCTACGGCAAACTTGGAAGTATGATTCTTGTTTCTTTCCTATCCCGGCCTGCTACCCGGCTTCAACTGAAGCTGAAAGGCAAAACGGTCTTATATAGTTCCAAGTTTGGTTAGCACGGGACAAGTGTTATGTATAGTCATTGACTTACTAACTTATGGACACCTTCATTAAACGAAAGTACGTGTAATAACACGTATGTAAAAAAACCTGTTAAATATAACAGGTTTTTTTTACACCCTGTAGTAATAATATACAGGGTGTAAAAAACCTGTTAGAGCCTTAAAGGGTTGCTTCAGAACATCAACCTGAACAACTTTCTTTATGGGAGCAATATTGAAATCGCGAAAAAAATTATCTGTCTCATACATATCGGTCGAGTTATGTTTGCAATTTTGTTAGTCAGCTGACTTTTTTTTCGCGATTTCAATATTGGCTCCATAATCCATAGTGAAAGTGGTTCAGTTTTATGGTCTGAGGCAACCCTTTAAGGCCCCAACAGTATTTTTACATCCTGTATAATCCAACAAAAAAAATCAGAAGCTTTAATTTGATTTTGCTTGCGTCGTTTTTACAAATTCCTACAGCACAGCAGCACGGCATGGCATGCAGACGTGTGCGTAGTCCGTCAATCAAACGAAGACTGGCGCGTAATTGTTTCTCTTTATGTGTTTTGTTCTTCTTTTGGTTCGGACGCTTTTGAGCGCCGGCCCTACGTCCAGTAGTTGGTAAGTCAACGACTTTAGGCCAATGGCAAGCTTCCACATTATACCTACCTAAATAAGTATTAATATAGGAACTATATTCCCATAGGATAAGAACCTCAAAATTTAAATAGTATTTTCTATAGTTTGGTCAATTGTCTATCATCATCAGGTTGTCATTGTCCACAGCTGCTATCTAAGCGGTGGGATATTTTGGACAGTTTTCATTTCAGGCCGACATTCAGATACGTTTTTTGTTTGAGGGTGAGCTTAGTCAAGTATAGTCGAAATGTTTGTATGGATTTTGACATACGGGAGTTTCTCTGAATCTCGGTCTCGGTGATTTTAAATATTGATTTGAAATGATTTTAATCTTATTAATGCGGTTGCAGAGGGGTCAATTTTATACAAAACTTTGACGCACAATACGCGTAGATTGAATATATGGAAAAATAGGTTAGAAAATCTAGATGTCGCGTATCAAATAACATTTGCAATTTATAAAAATTATAATTACGAAGATATAAAGATTTGAAATTTTTCATACAAAATTTTCAAAGCTTTATATCTTTGTAATTATATTATTAAATTGCAAATTTTATTTAACACGCGACATCTAGATTTTCTTAACTATTTTTCCATACATAAAATATTACTTTTATTAATTCCGTCTACGCGTATTGTGCGTCAAACGTTTGTATGGACTGAAACCACCTTAAGTACATCAACAATATAATGATGAGACAAAAAAAAATTTATTGGGTTTGCCAGTTTTTTTTATGGTTGTCGTTATTATTATTAGCCTAGCCAGCATTTTTTTATGGTTTGTTGTTTTATTCGTAATTTTAGTCAACTGGAATGTTTTGCTTTAGAGTAATTTTTATTGGTAAGTAGATTAATTTCAGGCTCGAATTTTTTTCTTGAATTACGATAAGAATCTTAATTTTATAAATTATCTACTTCTCTTATCTTTTATTATCTTATTATTATTATTGTATGTCTTACGTTCCGTAATCCCGGGCAATTAAGTCCCGGACCTTTGGAAGGCGTGCATGGGGCCGAAGCCAACATGTAGAGGCCCGTTCAAAAGACAAGTTAATCTAAATGTAAGGGATACACAAATGGCGAATACCATCCCCGAGCGCACAACATGATAGTATAAGGTGAAAGTTGGATGGAAGGATACTGGGCTATGGGAGGAGACTAACGGACGCCTGCCATGACAACTAGTCTCAAAATTATAAATAGGGCAGGCGGTGACTCGCCGACTCGTCGAGTGGGCCCCATAAAACGGCCGCACGCACAAAGTGCGACAATGGGGCAACATCTCATTGAGCGGCTGAAGGTTGTCGAGAGGTGCGGCTCCGGTTTCACCATCGCGGGGTTTACCCCCGTGAGCGGGTTTCCCCGTTATTACGCCATTACGTGCAATACACTTCCAACCTGGAGCATAGGTTCTGCTCTTGCGATTCCACTCTGGACGGCCAATGAAGGCAAGCCAGAGGTAGGGGGGTGTGTTACTGTGTGTGTGGGTGTGGGTGGGGGTGTGTGTGTGTGTGTGTGTGTGTGTGAGCGCATGTCTGTATGGTCCCCCTGGATAGGGGTCCGCGGTGTCGCCACTCACCGTCAGCTCGCCACAAGCTGCCCCCGCGGGGTTATTATTATTATATATATATATTTTTTTTATCTACGAGATAACAATATGAAGGTAGGTAGGTACTCATGATACCTATTACGTCATACATCAGCACTTTCCAAAAGTTTGTCAAAATCAAATGAAAACCCATCAACGCCCAGGTACTCAAATTCCGAGACGACCAGATTACAGTAAACACAATTAAAGAACGTCACTCCCAAACGTAAGTAAACTCAACCCTCGCCATCCATGCAGATGAGGCTGTTGACACTTAATCCTATTTGCACAGGTTATTTTATAGACTATCTACCGTATAGACATCTAATAGCGAGCAAATAACACGACAATATCAAAACTCTAGATGGTAGGTACGTAGTTATCAGATCTGTCCCTGATGTCTCTCTCCTAATCAAGCATTTTGTTAGTCAAATCGTGCAACTTTCCCCCGTAACTTGCTAGGTGAAAACACAGAGTGAAACAAGCGCGTGTCCAGGGTGGGGGGACAGGTGGGATCCCCCGAAATCCGAATATTTGTATGGAACAGTAATTAAAGCTATAATTTTTTCATCATTTTTCAATGAATTCCCTCCCCCTCCCCCGAAACCCAAAGTCTGGAAACGTGCTGACTTGACTGATTTTTAATTTGAAGTAATACTGGCAGGCGTTAAAAATTCAGTTGGTATCCGTACGCTAGGATGCCGACGGGCCCTATCGCACGGAAGGAAATCTATCGCGAAAAAAATTCAACCGTTCATATAAACAGTAATAAAGGGATTTTTGCGATGCGGCCTGCTCTAATATGCGCATGCCTGAAAACAGATAAATTGATCATGCTTATAAGAAGTCTATACTATAGGTAGTCTGAGGTAATTTAACTCTAAACATGTGAAACTGGGTCGCAAACATCCCAAAACTCATTCTGCTGCAGGTTCAACGGCATCTCGAACTCGTAAAGCTCCTTTTTCAGTGATTAGGCACTCTAACCTTTTGTTTGCAATGAACCATACTGTTTTAATGATACGAATATGGAACGGGATTTACATCCAGCTTGTTGAGAATATAATGTAGTCCTGGAATTAGGTCTTTGATAAATTGCAAAGAAATTTTGAATCTATTTATACAGGGTGTAACAAAACACCCTAGTAATACTTAAGGGGGTGCTTCAGAGCATCAAACTGAACAACTTTCACTATGAAGCCAACATCGAAATCGCGAAAAAAAATTCATACAAAACTGCAGTACCGTCTCGACTCAAATGTATGGGACGGCAGATTTTTTTATTTTTTCTCGACCTTGACTCCATAGTGAAAGTTGTTCAGATTCATGGTCTGAAGCACCCCCTTAAGTATTACTAGGGTGTTTTGTTATACCCTGTATATTAGAAATCGTTAAAAAGTTAAATTCGTTTTTGTCACGGGACGTTGCGTTGGCAGGATACGAGAGCCCTCCTTACGATATCATTGAGGGCATGGTGGCGAGGAAGCCTTCCTGAGCAGCGACGGCAACTCAAAGCATGGTGCCCATTGGCCTCCACCATGGAACCGCAGATGCATCTATGTGGTTCGCACACCTTGCAGCCCAAGCGGAGACCCACAGCCATACGTAGCGAGCGGTGTCGAGAAGGGTGCCCATATATGAGGTGAAGGCACAGCATGCAACCACGTCCCCGATTCAGGTTGCGATACCGCGCCGAGTGTCGCCAAGTCTGGCCCAGAAGCCTCACCCATAAGCCGGTCGAGAGCAAACTTCGCACCAAGATCATTCCAAGGCACACGCGGGTCCTCACGCGCGCCTGCACCCAGGCCCACCCATACCGCACCCAGGCCGCACCCACCCAGGCCGCACCCAGGCCGCACCCAGGCCGCACCCAGGCCCAAAGCCTCCCAAGCCGCCAACGCATCCCCCGCAAAAGGGATGCTCAAATGGTTACCATAAAAACGTAAAATCTTAGTACCCAAATTCGCAACCCCATGCACCGATGACAGGAAAGATGGAGATCCGGACGTAACCGGTATCCGGTACCGTTTTCTAATTTCGGTACCTTTCATAAAATGAAACGTATTATTATTGGTCCTGTATGGCTGGTATGACTTCTTTTGTAGAGTTTAGTTCATAAATTGCCATGCTGGTGAACAGATTTGCTCAGTCACGAAAACACGTCCGTCCATGAACCCACTCACGAGTGGGTTCATGGACGGACGTGTTTTCGTTCGGGGCGCGGGTTAGGAGGCCACGTGGCTCCACCACTTGCATTAATTATGTGCTTTTGCTTTTTAAATCCTGTGCCAGTCTGTGCTTTTAATATTGGCAAAATCATTATCACTATGACGGAGTCACAATTTAAAAATTAGCATAGAAGATATTTGCTATACGTAAATGACTGATCTTTATTAGGTATTTCATGTTTTGTAGCAATTTGGGTCAAAGATTTAACATCTGACAAATTTTGCACACATTTTAATATCGCGTGGGAGGTGCGAGGTAGGGATTTCGGTCTCGATAGCATTTTTGGTCCCGGGACCAGTCTCGGATTCTCAAACCCCAGTCCCGGGATTCCCGGGAAATTCGAGACTGTGTGGTTTAATTTAAAAGTACAAGGAATTATCGGTCTTTTCTGACTTTAGACAGTCTTAGCGTATAGGTAAAATGAATAAAATGTCAGGGGATATAAAATCAGATTTTTAATTTAAACCTAAATTCAAAATCATAGTAAAACGAATATTCTAACCTAACCTAACTAATGATTAGATTAATTAATTTTCAAAAGTTACATCAAAATTGGTCATTTAATTATGATTTTCAGTATAACTAAAGCAATCGCCATGCAGAATCACAACACAAAATAATCATAAATTCCTAGTTTATCTGATAAATCTACCTTTATGTCAGTCTCTCTAGCTAATAATACAGAATAGCTAGAAAACAAGCTTAATCACGATATTCACAGTTAACAGTCCATTTGCGAACGCCAACCCTCCAAGCGTGGCGATCTAGGCAAATCCTACCAACAACATAGAAAGAAGAACGTAATTGTAATTCTTTATCTTTATTCAAATGTATATTCTGTTTTGGTGTGCAATAAAGTATAATTGAATTGAATTGAATTGAAGAACCAAAACCCGACCCGGGGCAAACTGGGAGAGATTTGTATACCAAAACCGATGACAGCTGCATCTGGCGACGTACAATACGCGACAGTACACACTACGAAGCAAAGCTCACTGAAATTGAGGAAGAACTAAGCAGGTTCCAATAGGACTTTAATTAGTTTATCGAAAGAGAGGCCACGTCAGAGGCCGTAAGGCGGTCTGAAAAAACTCTGACACCAGGGCTCTGCCCACACGATAAGAAGAAGAAGAAGTTTATAGAAGTCTGAAGAAAGGTACTCGATAATCCTCAAATCTGGTAACCGAACTGGTTACCGGAATCGTGGTCGAGCTCCTGAAGGCGGCTGGAAAACCGGTCCTTGGCCCTTCAGTGTATAATTCAGTCATTCGCGGGTAAAATGCCGCAGGCATTGAACAAGTCTGCTAGTGCTCTTCTTTAAAAAAGGGCAAAAATGCCTTGCTTAAGAACGAAAGGCACATCTTCTCTCTTCTTAGCCATATGTCTGTAAGTTGTTTTCGAGAGTCATTACGAACAATCTCGCACGCAGGATCGATGTCTTCCAATCCCCTCGGAACAAGCCGGGTTCCGAATAGGCTTCAACACTAGACCACATCATTATACTTATACGATCCAGCAGGTCCAGCAAAGTAGACCGAAAAGTACCTATTACTAAGCGTTCGTGGTCAATGAGAGAACCTTTGATTTGATCGATACTTGAGCTGTGTATTTTAATGTTGATGATTGGTCACGCTCCCTACGTTAACGAACCCGTATCCACCTTGATTTTCAAAAATACACGACCTAAGTACCTGATTTATTGCTAGCGTGATTTTATTTCTATGCAATGGGGATCAAGCATGGTGTGAAATTGACATTACAATGAGTATATAATTTAATTTACGTAAATCAAACTTAAATTTGATTATTTCCTCCTACCTAGTTTCCTAGTAGGTTTCCTATCGCTTACTCACGCCGGCCCAAGGTCCCGGACCGCTCGTTTACGTACAAGCAGTGTCATGCCTGTGCCAGTTCGGTCCCAAACTATTCAAATAAAAAACGTCTCAAAAATTCGATTCGACAAGTGAGACAAGTCTCAGTAGATCGTTACTGAGACAAGACAATTCTTAAACTCGATACCGAAATGCTTAGATGAAAGCAATAAATAACTCAATATCATGCATTATCTACGTTAAAAAAATATAGTTTTGAAATCGGTATTTAAACACAATAATAAACTGGAAATATTGTTTATATTGTATAAAATGTGAGTCATATTTAATTATTTTTAATATGAAAACGAGTCTCGAAATCCCGGGACCAAAATGTCAAAGTCTCGGTCTCAGTCTCGAAGTAAAAAGTACCGAGACTCCCGGGATTTCGAGACTCGAGAGTCCCGGGACGAAACCCCTAGTGCGAGGACTGTCGATCCTGGGCTAACTCTTTTTTTCCTTTTGACTTTAACCTTTTGAAACTTTATTATCACGGAAAATGTAAACAATGGCCGTCAATGGGTTGACTAGGTTTGGCAAATACAACTACTTTGATCCTTGAAAGAGCAAATTTAATTTAGGTAGGTACTCTTTCAATGATCAAAAGAATTTTTCTCTGGGCGATGATAATGAAGAATTTATTACCAAAGTTTTTACTAAGATTTTTTGTTTGTTTCAGTTTAGCCTAAAATTCAAGTGTAGGTGAGCAATGTTTATATTCCAGTAGAACAGTTTTAGGATGAAAGCAAAGACTTTTTCGTTCCTAGGTGGAGCACGGGCCCGGACCCACATTTTTAAATTGCTAAAAAAATTACAAAACAAGTCGCAAAATGTCCCACCGCATAAGATAGAGTAGACGATATGATAATAGACTATTATAATATTATATAGGACTATACAATATGAAAAATATACTTACACCTCTAGATTTTAATTACTTTCTAACAAAATTATAAGTGTGTTTTTAATGAAACTATTTTAAGCAGTACCCATCTTTTTTCTGATGAATAATTTTTTTTATGCCAGTCCTGAAGTGCGATTTTTGAATCTCATTCTCTGAGTTCAGCAGTTGAAAATGTCAAAATTACTATGGAAATACGCATCTTTCTACTGCTGATTTGACTTTCGCACACCTGAAGAATGATTATTGAAAGTCAAATCAGCAGTAGAAAGATGCATATGTCCACAGTAATTTTGACATTTTCAACTGCTGAACTCAGAGAATGAGATTAAAAAATCGCACTCCTGGAGTGCGATTTTGCGAGTGCGAGCAGTTGAAAATGTCAAAATTACGCATCTTTCTACTGCTGATTTGACTTTCAAAAATCGCACTCCTGAAGTATGATTTTGGAAGTCAAATCAGCAGTAGAAAGATGCATATCTCCACAGTAATTTTGACATTTTCAACTGCGGAACTCAGCGAATGAGATTCAATAATCGCACTCCTGGCTAGATTATTTTACTTTCAATGAAATCTGTTTGACAATGTCCAAGGTATTAATATTTAAGTACCTACCTATTTATAACTGCTTGTCAGGCAATAAATTGATAGTTGTAGCAACCCCGAAAAGGATTATAGAAGTGAGTTTATGTACGATGTAGGTATGTATAGATAAATCCGATTTAATCATACCAACCTCCACAATATGAAATAGCCTGTTTTAATGATATCCTCACTCGAATGTGCCTCATTCATATCGTAAGCCTTCAATCTCGGGTACATTCAACTTGACCCCTTGTCATCTTCTAGATTTGGTTGGTTTTGATTTAAGATCTCCTCTCGGGACAATCCATTTAATAATTAATTGAATTTCAGTAGAGAAATTCACAATATTTTGATATTGCCTACGGAGAAAATAGATTGGTTTGAATGAACTTCTCTTTTGGTCACCGAACCTTAGGACCCATAGCTTTGAAATAAAATTCGTCCGGTTATTTTAACCCTCAACCGATCAGTCGTCCCAGTAGGATCAGGGAAGTTTCAGAACTTAAACTCATCAAAATAAATAAAATTTGTATTATTTAGGATGCTTTACGTATTAAATGGGATGCTTCAGACCATCAAAATATACAATTTTCACTTATATTGAAATAGCCGTGTTAAAAAATACATTTGCATCGAGTACCTATTGACATTTTCTATAAAACAGAGGATATTTTTCGCTATTTCGAAGTTAATTCCGTCGTTAAAGTTGTTCAGTTTCCCATACAACCATTTGTTACCAGTTCCGTCGACGTGTAGTAATGTTACTACATTGTGCTACACATTGTAGTAACATTACTACACGTCGACCGAACTGGTAACCTAAATGGTTGTATGGGTTAGGTAATGGTCTGAAGCACCTCCACACATTTAAGTATGTATACACTTTTCGCTATTTCGAAGTTATTTCCGTCGTTAAAGTTGTTCAGTTTCCCATACAACCATTTGTTACCAGTTCCGTCGACGTGTAGTAATGTTACTACATTGTGCTACACATTGTAGTAACATTACTACACGTCGACCGAACTGGTAACCTAAATGGTTGTATGGGTTAGGTAATGGTCTGAAGCACCTCCACACATTTAAGTATGTATACACCCTGTATAATATCTGGAGTGCGATTTTTGAAACTCATTCGTTGAACTCAGCAGTTGAAAATGTCAATATTACACTCCTGATTTTTGAAAGTCAAATCAGCAGTTAGAAAGATGCATATCTCCATAGTAATATTGACATTTTTAACTGCTGAAATCAGCGAATGAGATTCAAAAATCGCACTCCTATATAGGGTCCTTCTTAATATGCTGACACTTTTTTAAGGGGATGATCAGACCATCAAACTGAACAACTTTCTCTATGGGAACAAAATCGAAATCGCGAAAAAAAATCTGCTCTTCCATACAAAACTGCAAACCCTACTCGAGCCAAATGTATGGGACAGCTGATTTTTTTTTCGCGATTTCGATGTTGGTCCCATAGAGAAAGTTGTTCAGTTTGATTGTCTGATCATCCGCTTAAAAAAGTGTCAGCATATTAAGAAGGACCCTGTATATTTTTCGTGCCGAACAAAAATTTTCTTAAAAATATCATAATTTATTGAAAATGTCATTTTGATCTTGTTCCCAAATGGCCAGTTTGAATTCTCAAACTTAATTTGGCTTTTGATTTACGAATGATTATCATAATGAAGTTAATTTTAAGTAACTTATTGAATGTAATAAGTTTGTCTGCTGGTGCCTGGTAAAGATTTAAGCTTGACTGAACACGACACACAGCAAAGGGATAGTTAATACCTAAATCCTAAACTATTATGGGGTATACCTAACATAAGGAATTGTAACAAACCCGAAAGAAACTCAAAAGCGATGCGACAAAGCGATGTAGATACCGCCGAATGTCATGTGGCTGAATTCCATTACCCATATATCGAGGGTAACGACGTGATCATTTCTTCTTTTTCTTTTTTTTGCCTGTCGAAATTCAATAGGATTTGGTAGTGTGGATATTATAAGTAAGTATAAATAGGTGTCTATTGAGTGTTTTAAGGTCAAATATAAGATCTATGTTAGTACTAATTAGTCTAGAGCATAATGGGACTTAATGAAATACCTACAGGAATATTTTACTGTCTCTTAGCTACGATATTCTAATTCTAAATTAGCATGTCTAGGTACTATACATTAGATACATTTAATACCAGATTATTGTGCAATACAAACTCTACAGGGTGAAATTGATATCATTGGCATCCTTTTAAACTAAGAGTCTACCCGTCAAAATGAACAACTTTTACTATGGGAGCAAACTGATCGGAGCAAATAAAAAATCTGGGCCTCTACCCGCACATTCGAACTTCGCAATTGCGTGAACGTTTTCGTTCCAATGTCAACTCTATTACAATGAAGTGCGGACCGAAACATTGGCGATACATCGAACATCGAAAGACCGGGTACAGGGCCTGCATTTCCATACTAAACTGCTATGTCGACGCGCGAACTCAAATGTATGCAACAGCTGATTTTCTTTTTGCTCCGATCGCTTTGCTGCCATAGTAAAAGTTGTTCAGTTCGATGGGATAGACTCTTAGTATAAAAGGATGCTAATGATATCAATTTCACCCTGTATATTAACCAAAAAAATATCTTGGTTACAGATGAAGTGTGAAATAGGTAGGTCGCGAAAGAGATGTATATGGGTTATGACACATTGATCGACGGCGAACGATGGTTTATCTGCACAAAAAGCACGATTAGTATATGACACCCCGTTCACCATGTGTCGATGCGAAATTGCGTATCTACAGCGTCCCATACTAATAGTGTTTTTTTTTATGGACAAACTTTCAATCGTCGTCCATCAATGTGTCGTAACCACGTGTCGTGGAGTGTACCTTATCTTTAATAGTAGAAGGAGACGGAACTATAGATCTTTGTTAATGCGGCTGTCTACTTTTCCCTTGTCACTTTTGTGCTAGTGTATGTGAAATGTGACCGTAAACATTAGGGCAGTTGTCACTTTGGTCTAATTGGTCTCTTTTGTCCATACCAGGTCTACCCACTATCAAACTGTACAAAAACATGTATAGTCATTCCTTACAGTCGCACACAGATTGCCATAAGAGTATAGATTAGACGTTAATCTGTTACGTCGTCTTCAAGCTGGAGGTCTGGTGACAAAATGATTCAAGACGGTTCCGTTTACTATTGACATTTCACTTATTCTAATGGGCGGTTGTCATAAGTGTGAATGGATGTCAAGTAGCGTTTCTATGTGTTATATTATTTATCTACCCCAGAGATTTTGTATCAAGAATAGATTCATTTTTTTTAAGAAAGAGTCGAGAAATGGCCATGTCTCTCATTCTTGGTTATGGTATCGCTTCATTTGGAAAAAAAAGACAAACACAGACAAATGTCACCGTCTTGAACGTCAAAGTGTACGTTTCTGAGTCATCGTGATAGCCGGCGTGCTACCAACGTCATTGTGTTATTTTGTGTGAAATTAAATACGAATTTTTCATTAATTTCAAAATAACATAGTTATAAGTGCATTTTTGTTATTAACACATATGGACAAAAGAAGTCTGAAATAAATGATATACAATACAATACAATACAAAATAAGTATCAAGTGCGTGTTTTTTATGCACAATGGCTTGTGTTGCCTCTGGCTGCACTAGCAGAATGGGAGTTTAAAAAGAAGATAATCAGAGGATATCTTTCCATCGGTAAGTAATCGACTCCTATTTTTAAGATGTTGACCTAGGTAATGAATGAAATAATTCATTCAGAGTAAAGCTTTTTTCATTGTGAATGTGTTACATAATGTGAAGTATCATTTCAGCCTGTTTTGTTTACGGAAATTATAAACTAAAATCATAAGTTCATTTGCATTGACAGTTTATGTACTCTAGTTTATGCCATTAGTGTTGACCCGACTTATCGACAATTGCACAGAATCTGATTGCAAATAAGGAAATCAAATGACATCATGCAAGATGTAACGGGAGTTTGGATTAGGGCCCTTGACGCACTGCGACTTCGCAACGCGATAAAGCATCCATGCAAACGCGATACATCTTCGACGGAATACGTTCGTCATCGTTTGATCAGTCAGTTCAGTCACAGTCATTTATCAACAGTCATTGTCGCAATGCACACGCGCGTCTGCATTGATTGCGTGTGCATACAAACACCTGTTAATTTGCTAGTGTAGCGATGCAGTCACGCGATTGATAAACGCGCGTTTATCCGCTTCAAAAAGTCGCAGTTTGTATAGGGGCTACTTTGACTAGACAGATGAAAGTTTGACATTACCATTTGTTAACCAAAATTTTTTATTCCATTGAATTCTGGTAGACTTATACAAATTTATTGTTACGTAATTAAGTTAATTTATTTCTATTATTTTGCAGACGGTGCCTAGGCATCCCAGACCTTCCAGACCGGAATCGGTTGAGCCGTCAACATCCAAGAAGAGTTTTCAGAAAGAAATCAATACAATGGTCTACCTACGGTCCCTTGGAGGTGTAAAAAGAACGTCATCCAGGTTTCATCATCAAACTAATTTGATGTAAATAGTTCAACGTAAGCTGTTGGTTTCATCAGTTAATAAAATAAAAGATAAATGTTTCTTTTTTATTTACTTATACCTACAAAAAGTCTGCCCATAAAGAATAGAGATGAAAGGCTGGGCCACATATAGTGCAGCTGCAGAAAGGCTGCGGGCCTACTGCAGTCCGGCAGTAGTTGTAAACTATAGAATTATAAATGCGAGGTGTCGCACTGCGGCTACCGTTCCGCAGCTGTTCCGCAGCCGCGCCGGACTGCATCTAGTGTGACACCTTGCATATAATTGCATAGTTTACAACTACTGCCGGCCCGCAGCCGGCCTGCAGCCGTTTCGCAGCTGCACTCTGTGGCCCAGCCTTAAACGAGAGTGGTAGTTTCTTCGTAACTGTCACATTTTTGGCGTAAACTACTTCAGAATGGTGACAAATTTTTTATGAAAATTTTTCGTAATTAGGGTTCTGTTCCCATAGGGTGAAAACGGGACCCTATTCCTATAAGCCAACGTTGTCCGTCCGTCCGTCCTACCTATTTAGGGCTGTAACTTTGAAAAGGTAATAGCTAGGCAGTTGACATTTACACAGAATGTGCGTTATTACAGCGGATTTGCCACAGAACATTATATAGTCTTATTTTTTTTATGGGATTTGCTAACAAAAAGTAAAAAATTAGGGGGCTCATACAAGAAACTATTTTTTTAAAGTTTTTTCTTCTCGCATTGTAAAAACGGTAATACATAAAAACACACGTCAAAGTTGGTGTGATTATAGAGCACACTCTACACCTACAGTATAATAACAAATAATAAAAACCGGCCAGGTGTGAGTCTGTATCACGCTAAAAGTCCCGGCGAAAACAACACTTTTTTGTAAGTTAATATTTTTGTGTAGTGGTATGGTACGGAACCGTCGATGCGCGAGTAGCCCCGTAGAGTTTTTATATTAATAATTTCCCTTTTCTTCACTTTCATTTTGATATACTGCTATCGATAGGATGTCGATATGTATCACAGAAACAACACTAGTATCGTATATACAATTAAAACAAGTATCTATAGATAATCGGTCTCATTGGCACAAAAGGTGGCATAGATAAAAGTATATCCAACCATTTATTTATATGGCATTTTATAACGTAAAAAAGAGAAAACCGATGCACATGTTTCGTCTTAAAAAAATGAATCTATTCTTGATACAAAATCTCTGATCTACCCCTATATTTTATCTTTGGTCCATACTAATTGACAACCGCACACTTAAACACAAACGTCAAAAAAGTGGACATTCTTGTAATAGTATGGCTCCCTCTATGCCTTTAGAATAAAGGAGATCCTTCCTCTTAGGTAGAGGTACCTAAATGCTGCTTCCTAGTCTTGGTCTACACCACTGGGAGATTGACGACCTAGATTAGATAGATTTACGATATCGCCTTAGGGTCAACCTCATTTTTCAGCACAGAATCGCATTTTATCACGCTCCATCCTTTTCTGTCGTTAGAGAAAGTCATTTGCTAGAGTGAGAAAGATAGCGGGAATGCGATAGCACTCGAAAATACCGGCAGTGTTGCGACCTTTCTCGCTCTAGCAAATGAAATTCCTGAGGGACAAAAGGATAGGTAGGACATGAAAAAAAAACTACTCAGGAGTGCGATTTTTGAAACTCATCCGGTGAGTTCAGCAGTTGTAAATGTCAAAATAACCTTGGAGATATGCATCTTTCTAATTCTGATTTGACTTTCAAAAATCATACTTCTGGAGTGCGATTTTTGAAAGTCAAATCAGAAGTAGAAAGATGCGTATATCCGTAGTTATTTTGACATTTACAACGGCTGAACTCACCGAATGAGTTTCAAAAATCGCACTCCTGGCTGCCAGATGAGGCTCAACTCACCCCACTTGCGCACTCTGCACACAAAACCACTGAGAGCGCTATTGTACCGGAAGTTATTTGCTAACTTGCTAACCCAGGTGTATTATTTTATCTGTGCCCAGGTTGACACAAGCACAGATAAAATAATGACATAAGTGAGGATTAACTTAGTAGGTACCTAGGTTATTTTTACACTTAAATAACGTTATTTTATAAAATACCCTTTCCATTTCGAGCCTAGGCTGAATGGTATCTAGATAACCTACGGATATTTGTGTCAGCGTAAACTAATTGCTCTTTCGACACGTGTTTAACCTCAGGTTAAGAGCCTCGCCACCAGTAATTACAAATTACGTAAATCACATGGTTAAACACATAATTCGCTCATATTTTAGCATCTCCACGGAGGTGAATGAATCACATGATAAGTAAACTCAGTAGGCCTACCATGAGTTTTCACTGTACGTTACTACTGTAGTTGCGGCGTCAATTTTGTATGACAGACTTAGTTCTCAACGTAGCCACTAAGAGCGCTGTACGTAATTCAGTACAAAAACTGTAGTTTACTAAAATTTTACTACAGTGTAAACCCAGGCCTACTGACCTTTTTTACATTAGGTACCTACCCCTTTTTTCATAAATGTAGGTACGTACAAGCTGGACTTTAAGAATCGGTTGCTCTCAAACCTGCATCATCATATCAGCCGATAGACGTCCACTGCTGGACATAGGCTTCCCCAAAATGGGGGGATTTGCCATAATCGCCACGCTTGGCAGGCGGGTTGGCGATCGCAGTTGGATTGAATGTGTGTACCTACTCATAGGATGCTGCTGCCCATCCTCGGTAGATCCCTTAGTCGCCTTTTACGACACCCACGGGAGGAAATGAGGTGGTGCTATTCTTAGCCGACACCACACGGACAGTGTGGTCCGTGTGGTGTCGGCTAAGTTACCAGTGGCGCAGCGTGGGTTTCTGTCGCCCGGGGCACATATCGGTTTTGCCGCCCCCTTATCTTTATAAGAAGACCTACACATTTTTTAGCACAACTATTCGGGTTGTGGTCCAAACATTTCTTGATTTTCTTGATATTATAACCATGCAAAAAAAAAAAAAATTGAGACTTCTTCTAAATACGAATCGGTTGGAGCCAGACCTTTTTTTACATACAAAACATGTCCATTGTCCAAAGTAACCTAAGAAAAAGCTATGGATCGATCGAAGCAATCTTCATCGTCTTAGCTGTGTTGAGACCTTGTTAGGATTATAGGCCAGTCATTTTACGGAGTTTTGTTAGGCGGGGTAGGGAGTAATTATTAATTGGACTTTTAAATTGTAACTGGCACTATTTAGTGACAAAAATACTATCCTAAACCATATTTAAAAAAAATTGCTACGCAACATAGAAATCAAAATTGTGTGTCCAGAAGGCTTTTAAATACAAATGCAATTTGAATTAGATTTAACAATATACATTATTTTTGATCAATAAAATAGGCATTAAAATTTAAGAAATGAGGTAAGTATTTATTAGAAAATACGAATGTATTTTTCAAAACCTTCCAAGTAGACAAAAATATTTACACCATGTTTGAAGTATGTATGATGGTAAAGCCTTAAATATGTGCAAAAAAAAAATTTATCATCAGGTTTTTTAGACCGAGATAATATCTATATTTTAAAATTGGAACTGTTGCTGACGTAATTTTTTTTTAATTTTGGTACATTCCTAAGCTCAAATTGGCTCTTCAATATTATAGCGAAAAAAAAATGCAATTAGTAATTAGTCCCGGCTCAAACCGTAAAACGACTAATTACTTAAATTACTCTCTCTGTCTCTCTCTCTCTCTCTCTCTCTATTACTCTTTTGCTACAGGCTTAGATCAAAGTAAAATTAATGGATAGGCCCAAAGCGCTTTAAGTTGAAGCACGCAACAACTTTGTTTTGCCTCATTTTTCTGGTTCGAAATGTTCGCGTAGGCCTATCCATTAATTTTACTTTGAGCCTACAGGTAGGTACAGTAATTAAACAAGAAACTTTTCTCAGGTCTACGAATTGTTTATAGACAGGGCTCAATCTAAACTATTATAAAACTGTAACAGAAGTGTGTCTGTACATTGAAGATATTTACAAAAAAAAGATTAGGTACGATATGATTTTTAAATGTTCCTGATTCCAAATCAACAATTTTTGGATTTTTTGTCTGTCTGTTTGTTTTTTTGTTCGTTTGTTTGTTTGTTTGTTTGTTTGTTTGTTTGTTTGTTTGTTTGTTTGTTTGTTTGTTTGGGTGTTTGTTTGTTCGATTATCACGCAAAAACTACTGAACCGATTTTGATGAAACTTTTTTTGTTTGATAGCTTATCATCTGACTTAAAATCTGGTATATAATTTATGCGGACGAAGTCGCGAGTAAAAGCTCGTCAATCTATATTTTTCCCGAATTCAGTAAGTGCCGCCCGGGGCATTTGCCCTCAGCTTATCCCCAACATCTGTTACTCAGAGTTCGTTGCGGAATCGTTGTTAAGAAGAAACGTGCACACGTGATATCTGGGCCAATTTATCTATAAATAGATTTGATGAATCTCCTGATATCTGAGAAAATCAACGATAAGGCATTCTTTTATAATTCCCACATTTAACTCTATTCTCATTATTTTATTCTCGGTATAAGGACAACCATTATTAATAATTGCCTTGCTTCTAAAATTATCATCTATTACTTGTACGCTTACTTTGGTCTCGTGTACATAGGTTAGCATACAGTCACCTCTGATCCCCAGGACAGGGTTTTCTCGCGAAGCTCAGATTCACAGAAAAGAGAACCGATAGAAATAGCATGAGGGACTATTTTGTTCGAAAACGATCGTGACCATAAACTAATCGAAATAAATTCAACCTTAACTTAATAAGTCCTTTACAGTTCAGTGGCGCCCCTCGTTAGCGCTCTCACCGACGAGCGACACTTTGCGGTCGCCGGGTGTCGCGGAAGGACCGTAAAATGTATTTGAGCGCGACGCTCTGCGACCTTTCTGCGACCCACCGCGACAGCAAAGTGTCGCACGTCTGTAAGAGCTCTTACGGCTATAAATTTTTGATTGTTTTCAATGAAATTACTTTAAGTTGTGATTGTACCCATGATACTGATCAACGTTCCCTAAGGGTCAGCGCACACCCAGCGTAAATCTGCTCGCGCATGCTCGAGCATGTTCTTTGCAGTCGCGCACACCTAGCGGCAAAATCCGCCGGCGGCAGAGGCGAAATCCGCCGGCGGCAGCGGCGCGTGTTCGAACAGTCTCACGGATGCTCCCGTGTTGCTACAGTTGACAGTGAATTTTGCAGTTGTGTTTACAATATTTTAAAGTAAAGACGTGCGAAGAGTAATTTTAAAGTATGGCGGACTGGGATTTGGTAATTATTGGGTTACTAGCAGAGGAAGAGGAGCAAGAAGAGCACATCAATAAAATGAAAAGAGGACGACACAAAATTGAAAGAAGAATATGGGCTGAAGCAACCTGGCAAGAAAGATGTACATTTGAGGAATACCACACCCTGTGCTACGGTTTAAAGTTCAAGGGACAGTTATTTTATGACTACTATAAAATGGAATATGAACAATTTGAAAACCTACTAAATCTGCTTCGACCTTTGAGATTTTCATTGTATTTTCAAAAAGAGTTAGATTATTATATATTTTCTGTACTAAATTGCCCTTTTCGGGCTAAAGTAGTTAAAAAATATGCTAGATTTAGTCCGAAACCGGCAGAGGTGGCAACACTTACGACGGATCGCAAGCATCGACACGGGCGTATGGTCGAACATGCTCGAGCATGCGCGAGCATGCGCGAGCATGTTCGCGACTGCTCGCGTCGCCGCGAGGAGCATACGCGAGCATACTCGAACAGACGCTGAAGGGATTTAATCACTTTCAAGCTATTTTCGACTTTATTTCAATGGGAATAGAGTTCATTATCAATTGAATCAATGAAATCTGCTCGCGCATGCTCGAACAGTTTTACGCTAGGTGTGCGCTGACCCTAAGAAACCCATAGAAAATTCGAAAAAAAAAAATATTTGGACATTCCTTACTATAGGTACTAAACGCAAACAGCTCATCGAACGCTTGTGAAAAATTTTGAATTTTCATACCAACAATCGATCCCATATCTCCAGCTGATAGCATTTAGTAAGGAAAGTCTAAATTTTTAATGCGAATTTCCTATATTTATAAGGGAAAGATGTTAACCTAAAACTGTACATTACCTATAATAAACCTAGTTTCGGTATTACTAATTACGTATAAAAGAAAATCTCTATTTAGCGATAATAAATTGCTTGAATGTACCACCTACTACCTATATCTGTCTATATTTAATTGTATCACATACATTAGTGTGCATTATGAGTCCTGTTACCGGGCTGTGGCGCCCTCATCGCAATATTAAAGATATCTCTTTAATGAAAACCTAAGGGTCAGCGCACACCCAGCGTAAAACTGTTCGAGCATGCGCGAGCAGGTTTCATTGATTCAATTGATAATGAACTCTATTCCCATTGAAATAAAGTTGAAAATAGCTTGCAAGTGATTGAATCCCTTCAGCGTCTGTTCGAGTATGCTCGCGTATGCTCCTCGCGGCGCCGGGAGCAGTCGCGAGCATGCGCGCGGATGCTCGCGCATGCTCGCGCATGCTCGAGCATGTTCGAGCATACGCCCGTGTCGATGCTTGCGATCCGTCGTAAGTGTTGCCGCCTCGGCCGGTTTCGGACTAAATCTAGCATATTTTTTAACTACTTTAGCCCGAAAAGGGCAATTTACTACAGATAATCTAAACTATTATAAAACTGTAACAGAAATTTGTCTGTACATTGAAGATATTTACAAAAAAAAATTACGATATGGTTTTTAGATGTCCCTGATTCCAAATCACCAATTTTTGGATTTTTTGTCTGTCTGTTTGTTTGTTTGTTTGTTTGTTCGTTTGTTTGTTTGGGTGTTTGTTTGTTCGAATATCACGCAAAAACTACTGAACCGATTTTGATGAAACTTTTTTTGTTTGATAGCTTATCATCTGACTTAAAATCTGGTATATAATTTATGCGGACGAAGTCGCGGGTAAAAGCTCGTATTATATAATAATCGAACTCTTTTTGAAAATACAAAGAAAATCTGAAAGGTCGAAGCAGATTTAGTAGGTTTTCAAATTGTTTCAGATTTAGTAGATTTATAGTTCCTAGCCATAAAATAACTGTCCCTAGAACTTTAAACCGTAACACAGCACAGGGCGTAGTGTTTCCCAAATATAAGTACATCTTTCTTGCCTCTTTTCATCTTATTGATGTGCTCTTCTTGCTCCTCTTCCTTTGCTAGTAACCCAATAATTACCAAATCCCAGTCCACCATACTTTAAAATTGCTCTTATCGCACGTCTTTACTTTAAAATATTGTAAACACAACTGCAAAATTCACTGTCAACTGTAGCAACACGGGAGCATCCGCGAGACTGTTCGAACACGCGCGAGCTGCTCGCGCATGCTCGAGCATCCGCCGCTGCCGCCGGCGGATTTCGCCTCTGTCGCCGGCGGATTTCGCCGCTAGGTGTGCGCGACTGCAAAGAACATGCTCGAGCATGCGCGAGCAGTTCTACGCTGGGTGTGCGCTGACCCTAAAATGAAAATTCATTTTGGGTTTTCATTATTGGGAAGCCTTTAATGGGCACCACTGAACGGTAAAAGGTCTATCATAAAAGTACTACATAATTCGTCGGATTATCGCAAGAAGTCATTAACGTCAAAAGTAACTAAATACAGATGACATACTGCAGAGTTCACCGCGATGAGTAAAATTCATTATTTGGATGGTACTTCAAATTTCGCCTTTATGACCTATGTATAAATTCCCATAACCCTACAGAAAAAAAGATTTTGCCAAAATTAATTATTGTGTTTTCTCGAGTTTTACAAAATAGTAGTTAATGACTTCTTGCGATAAGCTTATGTGAATTTCAGAGTGTTTGAGATAAGTAATTAAAATATGTGTTTATACAAAATTCTGACATTAATTGTAGCACTTATGGTAAGTGTGGTAGTTTATTTTGTAAGTGTGTGTAGTTATAACAACAGTTCTATGGAAATATTAACTATAATGGAATAAGGTAAGGATAATAATGAAACAAATATAATTACCTGATCAAGATTATCATTTACTCTTATAATATTAAAAAAAATACATTAAAAAACAAAAATGATAATATAAATCATTGTTTTCAATATTTAAATACAAAATATTATCAACAGTTAAATATAATAAATAATTACATGATTCATTGTAGAATAATAATTTAATTTCAAATAAGTATAGATAATTTGATAATTCTATTATAATTTAACAACATTTATGTCATAATTTCTACATGATTCTAGGAAATACCACGACTATTATATAATCTCAATTTCATAATGACCAAAATACAATTTTACTCCACTTACTACGTTTTACCATGCGACCAACAACGAAGTAACAGCACATATATTATTGAAGCAACTTATAAACTATTCGAGAATATTTTACGTCTCTCCTTAGTCACTAAAAACTTGTCTAAAATAAAATGTTATATAAAACATTGGACGCCATTTTTTTGTCCATTTTATTTTTACGCAAAGGTGCTGTTGGTATACAACCAGGAAACTGGCATAGGTATTGTCTCTACCTTGGAGTACAGACTGCCTGACAAGCGGTGAAACATGATAATACTCCCTGGTGGTCGGTAATGATCGTTCTTCTTTTGTTAATTCCCGTTGTTTTCGACGTTATTTGTCCCTAATCCAACGACAAAAATTAAAATAAAGTTTTTATTTAATTTTTGTTCTGATAGAAAGGGACACAAAAACGGAAATTGGAAATATCGACTACGGAGACTTCTTTCGTACAGAAGGTCGAACATTATCGACCGCCATGGCCAATTTTCTTGTTTCCATGCTTGTAAGCTCATCCTTTAGGTATGATTCTAAAATCCTTGCGCCAAACTTTCTCTATGGTCCATGTGTCATTTTACAACAAAACCTTGATTCTCGCTCCCCAGTACTTCTTAAACAGCTAATGACTATAAAGTCTAATGAATTGTGTGTGTTTAGTACGCGTGGTTAGCAACAAAAAGACTGGCATCGCCTGTCACACCTGTTACGGATCCCCCGACGTATTTGCCTTGTGAAGCCTGGCCGTTAGCCTGCAAAAATAGAAAAAAATATTGTTAGAGAGGATTGATAACATGGCTTCAACTGGGCAAGAAGAAAACAGCAATCTGGAAATCTCAATTCCAGAATAATGTTGGTCCATGTAATAAAAAATCATTCTTTGAAATTAATACTACTGGAATGGTAATAAACGTCGATCGAGTACTTTAATAGATTCGGTGAGCGCGTATACTGGAAAGGGACGGAGATATAACAAAAAATTATGATAAATAGTACCATTGCTAGATTTTTTTCAAGAATTTCAATTAAGTCACCATAAATAACGCGTACGACATAGATTTTATCTCGCTCACTCTATGCAATAAGCGTATAAGCTTGTCTCGTTTCGGCGATTATTATAATTGTAATGCCCGTTCTAATTATACTCTTTCTACGGTAATAATAGAGCGGTGAATCTCGTAGTGTTGTCATTGTAAAAAAAGATAATGAACCATAAACAAAAGCACCGTTTCACTTTTTTTTTATGATAAAAAATTAATATTCTCCGATAAGATAAGAATTCAAAGGTCAAGGTGAAGTAAAGATGCGGAGATACGGCTCTCGACAAATATAGCTTTATATTTTCGAGTGGAATCTTGTTTTTTATGGTTTTAAAGTGTTTTTGACAATTAAAAATGTATTTTTAGGCAGGTAAACGGCCAGATCAGAAAATAAAACCTTACAACCTTGTTTAGGTAGGACTCGTTTATGCAACAAAAATATTGTAGTCACTACGGAAATTGGAAGGATTGCATTTCTGATCAGGAGTGCGATTTTTGAATCTCATACGTTTCAACGTATCCACCGTTCCGTATCCGTTCGTGTAGATGCGTATCTCCATACATTTTCAACAAGATACGCATCTTTCTACTGCTTATTTGACTTTCAAAAATTGCACTCCTGAAGTATGATTTTTGAAAGTCAAATCAGCAGTAGAAAGATGCATATCTCAATAGTAATTTTGACATTTTCAACTGCTGAACTCAGCGAATGAGATTCAAAAATAGCACTCCAGGAGTGTGATTTTCGAAAGTCACGTTCAAATCATTAGTAGGAAATGCCTTTTCTATGGAATATTAATATTATTATGCATCATTCGATCATGATTTTGAACGTTGACTTTCAAAAATCGCACTCCAGGTTTTAAATACCTTCCTGCTTTAGATAGTATTTTAATCATATAAGACAATGAGACAAAGCTAATAATTGTCGAGTTCCTATGTGTAGATATATGTATTTTTTCTCACAACTCTGTTTTTTTTGCAAAAGCTTTGCAAATGGTATTTTTACACAAAAATTTAAAAAGGTAAGTACCTACTCTTTAAATTTCAGTGATTAAATTAAGCGAGCTATCTACAAGGCTTAACAAAACACCCTAATTATTTAAAGGGGTGGTTGAGAGTTCAACCTCTGGTCTGTTGAGACCATAAAGGTATTATACTACGTAAGAGAGACAGTGACAGCTGAGAGAGCGAGATGTACCTAGCGGCATGCCTGTATAATAGAAAGAGATACGTGACGCGAGGCAATAGAACCGTTTTTGGGGATTTGGAGTCCTGGTAAAAATTCGGTTTCTGTGAATAAGCGTGAACCTAAAGTGAAATCGTAGATAATTTTGTGAAATATACTAACACTGTTTCATTAAATTATTCACCATTTCACGTTAGATTGAGAATTATACACAGAAATCGAATTTTTACCTTGCCGAGGACTCCAAAAAACGTCCAAAAACGGTTACATTACATTTGACAACTCATGTCACTTACTCTATTCCGTAAGGTATAATATCTTTATGGTTGAGACGCAGATCTGTCCAGACCGAATTGGCTACTTGACAACTAGTCAAATCAGCTACTCTTTATCGGACGTCAAAACGTGCGCTTTGTATGAACATTTGTACTAAATATTGAGTTGTGATGTGACGTCATCAACATTTTCATTACTTTTTATAGTTGATCTTGTTATTAAAAATAGTATTCAAGCTAAAAACTCAATGAAAATGGGAGTTTAGCGTTAGTTTCTAACCTTTTTTTTTATTGAGTAGATAAAAATAAAATATATTGAATGTAGTCAAATACCCAATTGCGACAGACGAGAGGTTAAGGGTTGAACATCATCTGGCAGCACCGCATCGCCTTTTTCTGTCGCTCCATCCTTTTCTGTCACTCAGGAACGTCATTTGCTAGAGCCAAAAAGGTAGACGTAGGTAACGCGATAGCGCGCGGCGGTGCTGCGGTGTGCGGTCGCGTTCCGTCTACCTTATTTGCTCAAGCAAATGACATTCCTGAGTGACAGATAAGGATGGAGCGATGTAAAAAGCCGATGAGCTGGCAGCCGTGCTGCCAGATGAGGTTCAACCCTAAATCATCACTATGGAGGCAAAGTAAGTAAATAAAAAAGAAATCAGTTTTCCTATACATTTCAGTAGTCTGTAGGTACCTACAATACTGCAGTTTTATTTTCGTTTATTTATTTCTTTTTTATATGAAACTGCAAATGTTTTTTTTTATTTTTTCTCGATGCTGGCTCCATAGTAAGTTGTTCAGTTTCATGGTCGGTTTAGACCCCTTTAAATTTTATGTTCCACCCTGTATAATATCAACATCTGCCGTACTAATCATAGATATATTATGGTACTAATTCATCAAAGCAATTACATGATTCTAAAACTAACTACCTACTTGTAACAAAGTTGTAAGCTAAAGTTGTAGGCGACCCCATAAGGGAATACTGTTCAAAGTTCAGAAATCAAAACAGGATACCAACATTAGGGCTCCCACACATAACTGCGAATTCCCATCGCATCGCAAATATCTGCGAGCGCTCGATGACTTATTACAATTACTTTATATATGAAGCTTTTACCCGCGACTTCGTCCGCATAAATTATATACCAGATTTTAAGTCAGATGATAAGCTATCAAACAAAAAAAGTTTCATCAAAATCGGTTCAGTAGTTATTGCGTGATACTCGAACAAACAAACACCCAAACAAACAAACAGACAGACAAAAAATCCAAAAATTGGTGATTTGGAATCAGGGACACGTAAAAACCATGTCAAATTTTTTTTTTGTAAATATCTTCAATGTACAGACACACTTCTGTTACAGTTTTATAATAGTTTAGATATGATTTTCAATCGTAGCGCTCGCAGATATTTGTGTGGGAGCCCTAAATAAGTAAAAAACACAAAAATAAAATAAAATTTTATTAATAACAACATAATTGCACATACAGTAAGCCGGCATTTGTTAGTAGCAACAACGTTAGGTTAAAACACAACATTTACATTCAATCATGCATGGAGTAGCTAAGTACTAGAAGATAAAAAGATTAAAAAGAAGGATACAACTTTTCATTTTTAGAAGTCATCGAACTTCTGACATCGTAGGGGAAAAATTGTTTCTACTTTATACAGGATGTAACATAAAATAGGACAGCTACTTAAAGGGGTGCTTTAGACCATCAAACTGAACAACTTTCTCTATGGGACCAACACTGAAATCGGGAAAAAAAATTCCGCTGTCCCATACAAAACTGCAAGCAACTTTACTGAAATGTGTGGGACGCAGATTTTTTTTCGCGGTTTTGATATTGGTCCCATAGAGAAAGTTGCGCAGTTTGAAGATCTAACTAAAGCACCCCTTTAATTAGCTGTCCTATTTTATGTTACACCCTGTATATTTATACGTCTTCGTCTCGGTATACACCAAAATAATTATTACGAAGTAGTTTTGAAATAATATTTCATTTATCACTAAAATACCGAACTCGCGTTATTTTTGCGAAACCAATTTTTTACTAACCTGGAAATTGTTAAATGTTTGTAGGTAGGAGCTTGTTCAAAAGTACTTCGTAATAATTAATTAGGTGTATTTCTACATCGTTATTCAAATCTTACAGTTTGTCAAATCCTTCTTTGTTCTTTGTAATTAAATATCGTAAAAAAAAGAACTGATTTCACATTTTGTGTTTATGAAATCAGTTTTATTTCTAATTCGAATTATTTCAATTTTGCTACGATTCTAAATAATAATAATATTATGATGTTATTTTTGTAGCATTTATGGACAAAAATGTCAACGAATTTTCTATTTTAAATGGGTATTTGATAGATTCGTAGAAAAGGGTCCCTCAGAATCGTAGCAAGAGGCAATTAATTGCCTCTGCGTAGGTACCCAAAAGGGACCTAAAGGGTCTAGGCGAGAATATAATAATAAAATTATTATATGAACATAACTACCATAGTACCAGATACGAAGAGTCCCCATTTTACAGAATAACATCAAATTATTATCATTATAGGCACTAAAATTGTTTTCTATAACTATATGAATGTGACTAAAGTACGATTACTTATGGATATCCAAAATAAGTTTGATTTCTGTAATCCACAATTATTGAGTAAGTTTCATGTAAGTAATTAGACTTATAATAATAAGTCTATGGTTGTACCGTTTTTTTTTTAAAACAAACTTATTTTTATGTACACACGGCGACACATCAAGCTATACAAAACCAACATAAGCTGGCCGCGCGACGTTATACTTTACTCGACCTACGCGCGGCCAGCTTATGTTGGTTTTGTATAGCTTGATGTGTCGCCGTGTGTACATGATTGATTAATTACATGAAGTGTCGCTCAATTTTCCACTTCCACTTCTTCACACAAACTAAAACTTTAGTAAAAAGTTAGATAAAATCTCATAGTCGTAGTCAGTCCAAAATAGTTTGCGAAAAAATTTGTTTTAGACCAAAATACAAAAACTGATAAAATACTATCAGCAAATAGTCACAAATTACTGATGAAAAACACATCACGCACTATTTTTAGGTAATAATGTATAGTCTACGTCATGCAAAACTAATGTTAATTCTACTAACAAATAAATATACAAACCATCTAATAACAATATACCATTTTTAAAACGATTTTATTACATTTCTGCAACCAAAATTGCATTAAAAAAATATATAAAGCTAGAAATGGTATATTTATAAGATAGGTTGTAAGTAATTAACACAAATGACAAGATGGACACATTGAGCGCTGCCGTATTAATTCGAGTTACTTTGTGTAATAGACAATAGTAGACGATCTTACAAGATTATAACAAAGGTGGACTTTAATTTCAATGCCATGAGTATGATTTCATTTAACATTCAACTTTAAAGAGCTGAAAATAGAGATCTAAATATTCATTAATTTTGAGCAATAAATAATAAAAAAATAACCTCCCGGTACAAGTATCACAGACAGCTTTAGGGCTCTTACAGCTTTACCTCATCTGCTCTAGCAAATGACGTTCCGGAGTGACAGAAAAGGATGGAGCGAGGAAAAAATTCGATGCTGCCAGATGAGGTTCTTACAGACGAGCGACACTTTTCTGTCGCGGTGGGTCGTAGAGCGTCGCGCTCATACATTATACGGTCGCGCGACCCTCTACAACACCCGGCGACCGCAAAGTGTCGATCGTCTGTGAGAGCGCTTAGAATTTCCCGCAAAGACAAGGAGCTAAGCTTCTTATTTGTGCTGTTTTAAATCAGTCTTATGTAACCAAAGTCCACCTTCATAGGTCATTGCAATTAATAGGCATGCGATTTAACAAAGTTGGATTTGTCGGCAGCTAGAGAAGGAATCGATCCGGCCACGTATTTTCCTTGTACTGCGAGACCGTTAGCCTATATAAAACAAAAATGGCAATGGTAATTAAACAGCATTGTCGATTTAAATTTAGAAAAAGAATATACACCGTGTTAATGAATTAGCGCAAAACCTCATACTGATTTATAACAAAATAATTAGATTGAAACAATAATTTCATTATTTTCATAGTTAAAATTTAAAGTTATTCGCATTTTAAGATTTGACGCAAAAATGATTTGTTGTCATTTCAGCACTGAAAGAAAGCGCTAACGTACTCATAGATACATTTTTATAATATTGTTTTGGTAGTAAGTAGGGTGAGTGTGCCCGTGCGGTGGGTCGACATCGGGTTCAGGAAATTTTAAATTTTGCAAACGAATTATTTAATATTTTGAAAAAAATTACCTATGTTGAAACCATGATAATTCGACTCAGCTCTCGATTCTAAACAAACTACTTTCTAGTTTTGCGTTAATTCATTAACACGTATAGGACAGCGCGTGTCAGGTGCAGTGCAGAGCGGCGTTGGTGCAATATGGATAATATTGGTGCATTGTGCGTTTTGGTGCATAGTGCGTTTTGGTGCATAGTGCGTTTTGGTGCAGTGGGGTGAGAGGTGCGGAAGAAAAAAAACACAAATTAATTCTAAATAGGTACTACAGTAGTTGCATTCTACGTGCTAATAGCAGAGCTAACTACGAAAAACAAATATTTAGCAAAAACAATTATTAGCCCATTTGCGTTAACCTGCGTAAGCTATTATTAATCTTGGTTAAATAGGTATCTCAGGTTTTTTCTGTACTACAAAAATCGGGCTTTACCAACTTAACCAGGTAATGTATGGCTGGAAGTAATTGCTAACCCAGGTCGACGCATATAGGCCTTATCAGAATCAAAAGAGGCAGGAAGATTCTCAAGAGGATAGCAAAAAAGTTTAAATATTGTCCTCTATTTTGGTGGCAAGGAAGTACTCAGGGTTCGCACTGGCGCTCCGACGCTTAAAGCTAAAGGTTACCTGTAGCTGCTAACTCGAGGTCATCTGAAGAACCACAGCATCGCTGACAAGACTAACATTAGCGCGCATGATCAGCTCACCCTGGCCAGTTAGAAGGTTCTCAGACTTGCCGGTTTTATACGGAAGCTTACAGCTGAATGTCATACTGACCGTGGTACACTTGATCATCTCACCCTGGTCAGCTAGTAGGCATAGTTGATAGAAGAATAAGGCTGCCTGTCCATTGACGCGGAGATAGGCGGCGGAGCGGAGAAACGGAGAAATATTAACCAATAAGATTGCATAAATTCTCCGCTCCGAGATTTAGTGCCAAACCGCAGATGACCTTGGCGCTTTATCTGCTTACCCAGGGCTCAGACTTGATCTTCCGCATATACGCTTAAAATTTATGGTATTTCGAGGTCTTTCTTCTGCCCTTCTATTATAGCAATAAATCGAGGAAAATACTGACCACGGCGATTGACTGGGTCACCCAGCCTGAGAGTATGATCTCAAGGTTCTTGCATCTCGGCATAGGTCCACCAAATAACATGGATAGTCCTTCGAGGTCAACTGTAGAATCGAATGGCAGGCAATACTGGACTTGGCATGCTTGTTCAACTCACCCTGAGCAGCTAGTATGTTAGATAGTAGTATAGCTCTAGTCTCAGTGCGTAGTCAAACGAACTGCATTACAACTGCAAATGCAGTTCGTGTGAACCCTCAGCTGGGAAAATGGGCTTTAGAGGTAACCTGTAGAACCAAATCGCAAAAGATACTGACCTTGGCACGCTTTATCAGCTCACTATACGTAGCGAGAATTGTCTGAAACTTGCCAGCCTCAGTCCTCCACATAGACGCTTATACTTAGCTCATGGTTTTTCAAAGATACTGACCTTGGCACGCTTGATCAGCTCACCCTGGGCGGCGAGGAGGTTCTCGGGCTTGCCGGCCCAGGCGCGGAGCACGGAGGCCTGGAGGGCTCGGCCGTAGCTGAAGGTCAGGGTCCACGGCCTCTTGATGTCCACGGTGTTGATGGCGTTCAGGTTCACTGAGGCCTCCTCCTCAGACTGGCCACCAGAGAGGAAGGTGACTCCTGGAATTTAGTGGTTTGATTGGATTAGTGTGTAACATTACAGTACAAGAGGGTCTATAACTAGGGTTGACAGCTCCCATTTTATGTTTTAAAGGATTTGATAAGATTAAATAAAGGACATAGGATGAAAATAAAGGACATCATATTTTTTTAAATTAAATGCTGTTATTACAGTAGCGAAATTTATTGATTAAAAACAATGTTAATACGCAATGTAACGTAGTTTGTCGTCAATCGAAGCCAAGTAGGTAGTAGGTACAATACATGCTTCGGAATTGAAGCATGCAGGTTTCCTCACAATGTTTTCCTTCACCGAAAAGCTAGTGGTGTTACAAATCGTACATCAATTCCGAAAAACTCATTGGTACGAGTCGGCCTGGGCGGGGATCGAACCATCGCCTCGTGGACGGCAGGCAAGATTACTCGCCACTGGACCACCAGGGTTTCCTAATAAAGAGCCATAAAGAGTACATACCGGGAACAGCGGCGGGCACGGTCCTCAGCAGAGCGGTGACGGTCGCGCGGCCGATGTCCACGGGAGTGTAGGTCTTCTTACAGGCCATGCCGGCGGTCACCTGCGACAATACATTCATTTAACTGACATCTGAAGACCAGCGACCTTAGGATCATCCTCGACGACTGTGTGGACTGATCCAGTCAGCAAAGATCAGTGGTGAGTTAATTTACAGAATTTCCTACGCTAAATAAATAAATAAAATGATGTAGATGTGTTTCAATGTTATAATTTTAGTCTAAATCCAACAATAAGTAGGTATTATGCATAGACGATTTTTTTTTCGCTTACGCTAGTAGACGTAATGTCAGTGTAACCGCGTAAGAGATAGCGATAGTCATAAAATACTATACAATTTAAATGAAGTGGACCGGAGTCAGGTGGCCGTCGTACTACAAAAAAAGTGGTTACGTCTACAACGTGTTAATGAATTAACGCAAAACTAGAAAGTAGTTTGTTTAGAATCGAGAGCCGAATCGAATTATCATGGTTTCAACATGGGTAATTTTTTTCAAAATATTAAATAATTTTTTTGTAAAAATTTTTATTTACTGAACCCGATGTAAACCCATCCCACGGGCACACCCACCCTACTTACTACTATAACAAGATTATTAAAATGTATCCACGAGTACGTTAGCGCTTTCATTCATTGCTGAAATGATGAAAAATCATTTTTGCCTCAAAACTTAAAATGCGAATAACTTTAAATTTTAACTACAAAAATAATGAAATTATTGTTTTAATCTTATTATTTTGATATAAATCAGTTGGGGTGTATGAGGTTTTGCGTTAATTCATTAACACGTTGTATAAGGACAGCAATAAGGTAGTGATCACCTTTTTTAACTAGAGTGAATTTGCCATGTGCATCTCTTATTGTGTGAATATGACAAGACACGTGCTTCTTTCTATTACCTTCTCTTTCTACGGTATTATATCAATTAAAATATCTAGCTCACCATGTTGGGCTTGAGGAGTGTTCCCTCCAAGTAGACGTGGTGATCGCTGAGCGCCTTGTAGACGGCAGCGAGGACCACCTCCGTGACCTTCTGGGCGCGGTCGAGGTCATGGTCACCTGCAGACAAGTATTCACTTATGTTAGAGACATGTTACTGACATAACATGAGCTAGCGACGATTATTTATAAATAAGAGCAAGGGGAAAATGCAATTCCATGCGTGCGGTTCAATATTATTCCCTCATGGAATCTGTAGTTCTGTCATGAATTTTGATATTTGACAGTTATTACAGTGACAGAAGATACCGATTTTTCATCTCTTTCGTGAGATGCTAGCTCTGAGCTAGCATGTCACGCACGACAAAGCGATAAAACGAGAAAACCATCATGCACGCCCGCTTTTGCATACGGAAACAGACAAAGGCACGACCCGATTTTTGTCTTTTCCTCGGGGGTGGCATGCTTGATCCTCTGGACAGGAGTTTACCATGAAACAAACTCAGATGCAGAGTTCTTTTTCTGACGCTGATTAAGACCTTGCCGTTTCTAATATCTTTTTCTATGTTTGCGCACATACGAGCGAGAAAAAAGGGCCCACAGAACCTTGTTGCACGTAAGTCATGCTAGTATCAGGTTGACCTTTCAGAAAGCCAGCTCAGCTTTAAGCATATTGGTGTATAGTAAATGCAGTCCTAAGTGTAATAATACGCCTATTGATACGATCTATAAGCCTATACGTGAACCAGAAAGAAGAAGGGAGAAAAATAAATACCAGGAGACCATAAATAAGTAGAGTACTACTAACTAACTCACCATCAGGCAAAACCTCGGGCTCGACGATGGGGACGATGCGCTGGCTCTGGCAGATGGAAGCGTAGCGAGCAAGCACGTTCGCGTTCTCCATGATGGCCTGGTAGGAAGGAGTGAAGCGGCCGATCTTGAGCACGCAACGCCACTTGGCAAAGTGGCAGCCGTCCTTCTTGTACTGGGCGCATCGCTGGGCCAGGTCGTCAAGACCTGCAATTAAAGAGGTTTGGTTAGTTAAAATATGACTTAGTGTTTGGAAGGAGAGTAATATTTGGAAGTCCTGGTATTCGATTGGAAACAATTATAAAAACCTACCAGAGATTTTATCTTTGAGGTTAGGTAGGACGAACCCCAATTTTTACCTAACTGTACGACGCATAGGAAGGGTAATGTATTTATCAGCCTATAATATTATGTATGTTTGTTCCTTTGTGACACTCTACAGAGAAAACGCGAGGGCTGATTTTGATGATTGTTACGTCAATCGATTTGTCTATTACGTAAATTGATTGACGCATATCAATAATATAGTGTGATTGTAAAGTTATTGTAGTGGCCAAAATATTTACTAGGTATTTTTAGCTGCACTGCAGCACAATAGAGAGAGGTTGAGAATTATAGTATTGTATTCTAATAGGTGTAACCCATTTAGTATGATAGTAGTCCTGAAGCAGAAAAGTCTCGTTTGAAAAATGTTACTAAAACGATCTCTATAGTATAGCATATTATTTCCACCTGATTGATAACGTTGTTTAATGGCGACGTCACAAGACGAGCCCACAAAATTTCAATATTTAAAATTATTTAAATCACCTGTCCTTGAAAGTCTTTGAATTATAACAAGTGTTTACCGGCTTCCTTCATGACACTCAATCGACCAATCTACTGTTTCAATCAGACCATTTACGGACGACGTATGGAGCATAACTAGCTGGCACCACTGGATAATAATTAATAAGGTAGCTATTCCTAACATAACACGAATCTACAGGGTAATTTTTATATCACTGCGGATAACTTCAGCATGTATTCTACTCATCAAACTGAACTACTTTCACTATGGAACCACCTTCGAAATCGCGAAAAAAAATCAGCTGTCCCATACAAAAATGCAGTACCTATTCGACTCAAATGTATGGGACAGCTGATTTCTTTTTCGCGATTTCGAAGGTGGCTCCATAGTGAAAGTTGTTCAGTTTGATGAGTAGAATACATGCTGAAGTTATCCGCAGTGATATAAAAATTTCCCTGTATAGATGTAAATCACAAGAACACACGGGTGCACGAAGAGAGCCCCCGACACACCTACATTCTTAATTCTGAAACATTATGTTGGTAGCTGCAGCAATGTTTCTGACCACCCCGAAAGGGATTACCGTCGTGAGTTCATGTATATATGCATAACTCACACGTAAGTGTGTCGTTATTCCCAGCCCGTTAAGAACCACAGTAGAACAAATGTAATTGTTTTTCAATTCTATGGAATATTTTTATCACTTACAAAGCATAATTATAGACCTTGTTGGACTTTGGCATTCATTTTCATTATCAAGGTGATAAAAAGTCGAGCCCCTCTGGGGTCAAAAGTTAGCCATGATAAATATAAACTGATAACGGATCTTCATTTAAAACAATAAAAATAGTGGTCAGACAGACCTTTTATAAATTCTAGTTTTTCACCATTTTAGAAGTAATTAAACATAAAATTGTGGCACTATTAAAACACGTTTTGGAGGTGTGAGCAGCTTATAGTTCATAATTTTATCACTCTGTACTATACATACTAATATCATAAATCCTAGAATGTGTAAAATCTTCATTTTAATTTTTAATATTCTGCGGCTTGATAGCTCAGTCGGTAGTGAACCTGCCTGCCGAGTCGAAAACACGGTCACGGGTTGAAATCCCGGAAGTGGCAAATATTTGTATGGCGAATACGAATTTTGGTACCTAAGTCCAGGATGTTTGTATCGGGTCATCTTTTATTACAATAAAGTCAATAAAAGACCGTAGTAACATTTAGAGTGGTTAAGAGGGGTTATGAGCACAGTACCTAAAATGAAAGATGCCACTGCTGCAATATGTTTAGGCCATCAAACTGAACAACTTAAACTATGGAGCAACATCAAAAAATTCTCTCGATTCCAAAGACCATCGAATGGTTTAGAATGTAAACCACTCCATTAAGACCCCTAGGTAACCCTAGTGCAAGCGTCTCTGAAGAAGAATGCAAGCAAGCGTTTGCAATTAGTCGTCCCGCTTCAATTGAAAGCAAGATCGCAAAAAAAATAAAAACGTAGTTTTCATCAATATCTTTTCTCTTGGGTGTTTGCGGTAAAATCTATCGGGTAGAATCGCTGCTGTAATTAATTATCTTTCCAATGATGTTATATTCAGAAGAAATGTTGTATGGTGATTCTTGTAAAACTGGTTATAAATCTGAAATCGAACTTACTTTGGTCCTCTTTTCTATCGAGAAAATTTTATAGAATCGTATTTTCAACATTTAGATTCACTGCAGAAAGAACGTATCTGTATCTACATTGTTATTTGAACTATTTTAATAATTTGGTTATCAAAAACCGATTCGAAAACAGACCAAATAGGTTCCACCCCTCCTTAAATATTACTAGGGTCTTTTTGTAGTCCTGTCATCAAAATACAACTCTGGACTAGATTCCGGTACGTCATAGGGACAATCTGTGTGACAATGTCCAAGATATTTATTTATTTAGCCGAGCATAGTATTTAATAGTGTCACAAAGGGCATTTCCAACTTCAGACAGAGGCAATGGATTATAACACGAGCGATTTCACGGTAAAGGCTAGTACTTAATAAGGTTTTTATTCCCGAACAAGTTGAACGACTAGAGGAAGTTATCGAGCTAGTTTGGAAAACAAGTCTTTATTTTATGGAATGCGAAAGTAGGAAGTCGAGACGAGTATTCCAATAACTGGTTCGAAAAGGGCACCACGATAATAACTTTTGAAATTACTAACTTGCGCGTTGAAAAAACGTCAACTTTGAGAAATGCGTATTGGACCAAGTGTTACCAGGTCAAAAATACTGGATATTTTTCACAGCACTATCGGAACTACAAATCGGGAAAAATATTACTTACTAAATATTAGTAAAGATATTGTTTAACACCAGTTCAACGAGTCCGATGAAGTCCGAACATCATATTTAACTGTATTTAAATGACATAAACTAGACTAGGCTACCATGATTTTCTCTCGCTCTTTTATTTTCCAAGTGAAAGAGATAAGGCGCGTCTTTGCTATATCGCGTTGGCATGCTAATTCCACTAATGACCACACGGTGACGAAATAGGAGGTGTGCCGTATGTTTAAATATTAAGTATACAGGAAAATAACCTACACTGATTACGGCATGCTAATCTATGCGTTTGAAGCCCTATCAACATAATTTATCGCAGCTATCGCATCTATTATACGATAGTGTACATTTAATTACGATCCAAGAATTATTGGTAATGTAGTTTACACTAGTTAACAGTACCATGAGTTTTCACTGTACGTTACTACTGTAGTTTTTATTTATTTATAAATTAACTAGTGTTAACCCCACAAATTATATACCAGATTTTAAGTCAGATCATTTGCTATCAAACAAAAAAAGTTTCATCAAAATCGGTTCAGTAGTTTTTACGTGATGCTCGTTCAAACAAACAAACAAACACACAAACAAACAAACAGATAGACAAAAAATCCAAAAATTGGTGATATGGAATCAGGGACACCTAAAAACCATATAGTAACTTTTTTTTTGTTAATATCGTCAATGTACAGACACACTCTTGCTACAGTTTTATAATAGTTTAGATGGTCTCTTGCTTGTGCGTTAGCACTGCATTTCCGCCAGTGTCAAGTAGTTTATGGGAGAATCTATCCCAATCTCAGGGATTGTTTTTGGTCAAGAACAAGAGGATTCCTACTGTAGTTGCGGCGCAAATTTTGTATGACAAAATTAGTTCTCAACGTAACCACTAGGAGCGCTGTACGAAAGTCAATACAACAACTGTACAACCCGGGCGAATTAACTAGGCACCTGGCTCGCACGTGGCTCGGAATTTGACACCCCTCCTGCTAACCCCCCGCGGGACCCCGCCGTCACCGTGCGAGGCCGTAGCATAGCATTTCAGTTACCGTTGCACGTGTCTCTGCGCTTTAGCATTTTCGAGTTATTCTTTCCGGGTTTTCCGAGTTTTTTATTCCGAGCCACGTGCGAGCCAGGTGCCAAGTTAATTCGCACGTGTTGTAGGTTACTACAATAGTTTTACTGTAGTTTACTACATTGCAAACTCATGGTAGGCGTGCTGTTTTTAAATCTAGAGGAGTATTGGTAGCATGAGAGTTTTTCTTTTGGTTTTCTAGGGGATCGATAGATGGTGCTACGGTCTGCGCGAATAAAGATAAAAAAAGTGTTTCTTTCAAATACAAATACAAATACAAAATAATTTATTAACTAAAATTAGTTTACACATACGGTTTACTTGCGGACCCGTACAAGGGAATGCCTGGAGTACGATGGTCCAAAAACAGAGGATTACTAATATTATATGTTTATAACACGACTCAGAGTACGGTTTAGACTAAAATAATAAATACAGATTAAATTTACAATACAGTACAGTTAATACAATTACAATTCAGTTTGAGTTTAAGTTTTTACAATTCAGTTAAAGTTAGCAGACGAGCAAATAAATTACTGAGGTTATTTTTAAGAATTTCATGAGAGAAAAATAAAATAAAAAATAGCATGCAAGTGAAGTGTGTCTTTAAAATTAATAAAGAGCAAATTAAGGAAGAATAACAAAAACTGATGTCGTGAAACTTATAAAGATTTTTTACATGAATTTAATTTTAATTACATAGTCATTATAACACAAGAGGAAAGTTAATAAAGTTGTTGCTCCACGAACGAGTTCAGTCACGTAATATATTTTAAAAATCTATACAATACAAACGACGCGAAAAGGAACCAATAGTAGGTACTGTTTGTAGTAAGGTATAGTTTATTATGCATCATCCATAGACATTTGACATACAATTACACATAATTTTTTAATTTGCTGTTCACCAACTCCATTTCACTTGAAATAAATTGGCAATAATGACAGAACACGAACAGGTTATTTTAATACTTAAAGTGTAATTGCCTATCTTAGATATTATACCACGAACGAATTACCTATTTCTAAATTACCAGTCTTATTATGACGACCCGGTTGGTGTAATGGTTACCACGCCGGACTGCCAAACCAGGGTCCTGGGTTCGAATCCCGGTTCGGTCATGGATGTTTACATGTTTGTGCCGTTATTGTATGGTTTCCATAATAAACAGCCTATTAATAGTGCTTTCTTGGGATCATTACAATGTATGTGCCTGTGAGCGTTATTTATGATACTTTGATAATTTATTGCCGTCTTGTTTCGGATTAGGGTACTTGGTACTTGACAGGTTTTTAAAAATTGTTCTACGTTAATCATTGATGTCCGAGGACTATAGAAAAGGTATGATTGTTACGTTTTATTGTAATTTCGTTTTAACATTTTGTTATTGAATTTAGCTTTTTTTAGAATTCGTTATAAGATATGAATTTCCAGGATCAGTCATTATCCCTATTCTAAAAAAGGCTAAATTCAATAACAAAATGTTAAAATGACATTAGAATCAAACAGAAAACAAAAATGTTATAAGCGATTGAAATACGTCTTCTATCTCTTTCATGCAAAACAGATGTTTGTATGACACTCCGTTATTATTTGTATTAAAATACGAGGGTATGACGTCACTCCCTTTATATCTGCTTCTCGCTCTAACCGTAAATTTTAAACACTTATATTTTGGTTATTTTTGAAGATATTAAAAAATCTGTTTAACTTTAGTGTTTAAGATATCAAACAGTTTAAAAAAAGAAATAAAATAAAAATTGTCATCATCCCTATTACATCCATCCCAATCCCCCCATTTTGGGGGAGGCTTATGTCCAGCAGTGGACGTCTATCGGCTGATATGATGATGATGACCCCTATTACATGAGATCTGAGACCTTTCTTACTTTCCTTCCCTCGGAGTCTAATCTACTATTCTTACCCTGTGTGCTGCACTCGTCCTCGGAGCCGAACAGCGGCACGACACCCTTGTCGACCTTGATGCCGGGGATGATGCCTCGCTTCTCCAGCAGACCGACCAGTGGGGTGCCGTCGTCAGCCTTCTGGTACAGGGTCTCGTGGAACAGGATCACTCCAGAGATGTTCTCCGATAGTGACTGCGGGAAATTGTATTCATAGTAATAATATCGGTCAAGTGCGAGTCGGGCTACTCACGCACCGAGGTCCAGGGTTCCGTACCACACCACCACAACATATTAACGTACAAAACATTTTTTTTTACTTCGTGTCCCTTAGCACGAGACCGACTCACACTTGGCCGGTTTTCATTATTTGCTGTTACACTGTAAAGTTTGCTCTATAATCACATCAAGTTTAACGCTTGTATGTATTACCGTTTTTACCATAGAGCGAGAAGAAAAAACATTGATAAAATCTAGTTCCTCGTATTCCCTAATTTTTAACTTTTTGACATTTTTATTATTTGTTAGCCAATCCGCCCTAATAACGCACTTTCTGAAAATTTCTACTATCTAGCTCTTACGGTTCAAAAGTTACAGTCCTAAATAGGTAGGACAGACAGACGGACGGACAACGTAGTCTTAGTAATAGGGTTCCGTTTTCGCCCTTTGGGTACCGAATCCTAAAAATCATCATCAGACGTCCCAGCTGCACTAGCCTTCACTTGGGGAGGGAGTATGGGCGTCAGTCCACCACGCGTGCCCAATGCGGTTTGGTAGACATTCACATACGCATCAGAATTACTTCTTCAGCGTATGCAGGTTTCCTAGCGATGTTTTCCTTCACCGTACGAGAGCAGTCGGTATTACGTACATAAGTTAGAAAAACTCATTGGTACATGGAATGTCGTTCGTGCTGATTCGAACCCGGACTCCTCATGGTTGGGTGTCTAATGTCTATACCACTCTACAATACGCCACCACTGACGCGACACTCTCATAGTAATAATGCAAGTAAACATTCATTGATTGGTAGCCAAGTGCGGCCAGTATACAACACGTTAGTGTGAGGTTACACGGTCAGTATTTCATCAGTCTGGTCCATCAGTCTGGTCATGCATATTTGATTTGAAGGGAAACTGACTCGAGATTGACCCGACTGACATGGTGCTTCAGTATATCAGTTTCCCTTCAAATCAAATAAACATGACCACACTGATGGACCAGAATGACGAAATACTGAACGTGTAACCGGGCTCTTAGGAGGACATTGTTAGAGAAACTCGACCAATAAAAAATTGTAGTGTCCACTATAGACATCAACTACACTTCCCGAGTTAACACGAATCTACAGCCACATCTGTCCAAATCGGTTAAAGAAGTAGCTGTTGGAGGTAAAGTACAATGTGCATACTTGTAGCCGGTTTAAAATATTACACTTCTTTCGGCTTTGTGTTGTAGTAAAATAGAACTGGTAGTCGCCCAAGAACCGGAGAGGTCAGTAGACACCAACAGCTTGTGAGTGGGTTACGGGCCATCATTGCATCGGGTTAGGATGGGAACGGATTTCTATTTTTATTGTTTCTTCCAAATTGAACTTATATAACTTATGGAGGACTCTTTCTATGCCAAAACTTTCTAAGGGAAAAAGTGCCAAAAGAGAAAAATAGACTTAAACACAAGACACGTTTTTCATCTGAGGTAATTTTAAAACAGAATCATGTAACTCCTCACAAACGCGATTTTAACCTTGTTTACACATAACTAACTAACACATTTCCATTTATATTTAAAGTTGGCACCCGTGACTAAGCTATAGGTACATTACATAACATACATCTCATTCAATAATAATGCACAGCGCTATTTGCTTTCACGTTTTATATGAGGCCAGACAAATCCTATGCATACAAAAATAGCATACTATAATGATATTTTAATCATTCAATTGACCCCTTGACCTTTTCTTCTCTCTTCACCTTGTGAGCTAAAGCTCTTTCAATCGAAATATAAACCTTAGGTACTAACAAAGCAAAACTGTAAAAATTGGACTCAAATCCCATAACTTAAGGTAGAGAATAGAAAACAATGAAAGTAAACATAAAGTTCATATTTACTTACAGGGTCGGAGCTGAAGAGCAGCTGGCGATACTTGCGCCTGTTCTCCTCTGTGTTCTCCACTCCGATGTCTTGGAGACGCTTGCCCATGGTTCCTATAGGACAACGTTATTATATGAAAACACATTCTAATTAAATTGTTTTGGCGAAGGAAGATTTGCTGAAGTCAAGTGGAAATGGACGGGGCACTTTGCTCGCAGAACTGATGGACGAAGGGACCGAGTTCTCGAGTGGCGACTGCGTACCGGAAGGCGTAGCGTAATTCACAAGGTGGACTGACGACCTGGTGAAGGTGGTAAGAACCCGTTGGATTAGGGCAGCGCAGGACCGGTCGTTGTGGCGATCCTTGGGAGAGGCCTAATGTCCAGCAGTGGACGTTTTTCGGCTTAGATAATGATGATGACATTCTAGGTAGTCGATCTTGGTAATACAGGAGTTAAAGACGTGATCCTAAGAGAGATTTAAGACTATGAAGATAAAGCAATAAACTATTTTATGACTATGACTTATTTTTGCTTGGAGAATGAACATATACTTAAGTTCTGATTCCGCACTCCAGGCGTATATTATTGTACCATGCTCCAGGCTTTTATTTGCTAAATTATGTAGGTATAGTATGTTTGGTTTGCGCAGTTACTGAATTAAATCTCAAATAACTAATTAACAGAGACTGCTAGACATTGAAATATGTAACAGTAAAGTTTTAAGTGCCTTTTAATTTTGCTTTAATAATTTTATTTTAAAGTATTAAACTATAAAAGTTCAGTAGAGAAAAGGATTTTACAGGACAACATAATAGGTGTTTAAAATAATTAAAACATTGATTTTTTCGAGCAGACTTTTCGATTCAAATAACTTTATCTCTGCTCTGTGATCCTGGCTTCATTCCAATTTTTTTATGAGAAAATACATCAAGCTATTTCTAAAACGAATGTCAATGACATTTGGGTACGATAAGCATATAAAAACACCAAAAAGTAGACTCAGTAAACATTATTCGATCCTTTTGACTTTACAATCAATAGATAAGATTACCAGGTATTAGTTAAAGAATAAACTTGTCAATTTATGACTAGTTGAAAACTGATGTTATCAAAAATTACATCAAAGGAAACATTTGCCAGTTTAATCTATTACACTTATAAAACAATGTAATAACACCATTAAAATGTGGAAAGCATAGGTCATTTGAAGGTGGATTGACTCATATTCTTAGTCATTTAAATATGTCTGTCTTTTGGTGTGGGATTCGGCAAGAAGCTGCCGGCCGGGACAATTGCTCTAAGACGATCACGCATCCATTTGCCGTCGAGGCATAACTAGCGTAATCGTTTCATACTCTGACACTGCTGAAGGTTACCTAGACAATCAAAAACAAGATGTATCTTAGATCTAAAATGATCATCTTTTAGTTTCACCTCTACTGACCTCTGCAAATACATACATACTCAAGAATGGTTCTAGCTAACTTTGATCATATTTACGTAGCATATAAAGCGTCCACTGCTGGGCAAAGGCCTCCTCTCCAATCCTTATCATTTTTACATAGCCTGTTTAGTGTCCCATTGCTGGGTAAAGGCATCCCCTTTTTCCTCTTTATCTTATCCTCTTTATTGTATGAAAACCTTATCCAGCCCTCTAGGAAGGCATCCAGGTTATCTAAATTTTTTTCTGGATCTAACCACGACCGTCCTAAGGGACTCAGTCTGTAATTTGGCCCTTATCTCCGAAAGCATGAGACAGGGCAGGACAATTCTTATGATATTTAGAGTTTATATTTTTGTTCCTAAAACAATCCTTGCGTTCGCGATACTCTCAAACCCACTCGATTTAAGCAGAAATGTATCTAGTGCTTCTTGTCTCTATGGGGGCTGGCAAGCCAGCAAAACTTCGACCCAATGAGATCTTTTGTGCCGACCCTACACATTTTTAACCGACTTCAAAAAAAGGAGGAGGTTTCTCAATTCGACCGTATATATTTTTTTTTTTTTTTTATGTGTGTTCGCGGATAACTTCGTCGTTTATGAACCGATTTCGATGATTCTTTTTTTGTTGGAAAGGAGATATCCCAAGAGAGGTCCCATGATAAGGAAACCAGGATCTGATGATGGATCCCAGAGATATCGAGGGGAACCTTCGAAAATCGTAGTGCCGACTAGTGCGTTTGTTAATTTAAAGCACTACTATTAAATCGAACTAATGAATTTACCACTGAAAATTGTGAAATAAACAAAATTTTAACAAAAAAAATTAAAACCGCCTTCAAAAAACTAAAAAGTTAAAAAATAATATTGCAGCCGATAACTTTTTCGTTCGCATCATAAGATTAATTTGTTTTATAGAAGTCGGTGTCAAGCCAAGCCAAAAAATGCAAGGCCTGTCGCGAATCGTACCGGCTTGACAGCGACTTCAATAAAACAAATTAATGTTCTTATGATGCGAACGAAAAAGTTATCGGCTGCAATATTATTTTTTAACTTTTTAGTTTTCTCCTTGAAAAACGTGGTGAATCGAGTGCTTAGTTACAGTAATTATTAATCTATTTAAAATCAAGTTAATAGGTGGTGAAACGTACCTGTGGACTCATCAGCAGCCAAGATACCCTTGCCAGGAGCGCAGATCGCCTGGGCGATCTTCCTGAGCTCCTCCTGCAGCTCGGGGGTTGGGTACTGGTAGTAGGTGCTCATTGTGGCTGCAACAACATTCATTTATTAGCATTACATCATACACAAAGCGTAGCGTAGGTCGCCCTCACATAGTGGACCGACAATCTGGTGAAGGCGGCGGGAACCTGTTGGATGAGGGCAGCGCAGGACCGGTCGTTGCGGCGATCCTTGGGGGAGGCTTATGTCTAGCAGTGGACGTCCATCGACTGAGATTATGATAATGATGATATCATACGGAAGGCGTAGCGTAGGTAGGCCCCATAAAAGGTGGACCGACGACCTGGTGAAGGTGGCGGGACCCATTGGATCCATTGGATGTGGGCAGCGCAGTACCGATTGTTGTGGCGATCTGCGAAGGATGCCTATGTCCAGCTGTGGAAGTCTATCGACTGAGATGATGATAGTATTATCAACACACCCTGACATTCCTCATAGGGATACATGCACTCATGGATATCTCTTCTGATCCTGAGCAATCCTTTTCAAATCTTACTAAACACTACTTACAAGCCAGATCGAAAATAGTCAAAACTGATGAGAATGTCTGACAAAGTGTATATCTACGGGGTGAAATTGATATCATTAGCATCCTTTTAAACTGAGAGTCTACCCATCAAACTAAACAACTTTATTAGATTAGATAGACCACCTAAATTTTAAATTGAGTAAGTAAACATTTGTACAAAAAATGTTATGCAACAAATTTATGTGTTCACTGATGATGATGATAGTGTGCATTCAATACACAATAATTTTGATACTAAAAATTGCATTAAATAACATATTTTAAAGATGGGCGTGATGGGCACTTTTCAACCGGGTTCGACCCGAGGCGGGCTCTTTGACTGACCACAATTACTTTGATAAAGCTTAGCTTTCAAAGTACCGCTAGTATTGTAAATTGTGTATATTATATTAGGTTAGGTTTTGATTACATATACCTTTAACTGTAAAATTAATAATTTAAATAAAATTTAACACTTTCGTTTTCTAAAGATTATGTTACACACATTATGTAAGTTTATCACACAAAATAATAAAAAGAAGGTTAAAATGCTTCAACTATCAGAACAATTTGGAATAACAAAAAGATAATTTTTATCAATTACCAATGTCAATAAACTGTAGTCATTTATTGGAGGGTTACATCATATGGCACATCAAACTCACTCCTAAATACCTATATAAAAATATAATAAAAAATAAATCAATCAATATATAATATTACCACCAGTTACTAGTAGCCCTAGTATTTGTTGTTTTGTTATAATGTTGGTATATTTTGATATTCAGAAATCAGAATGTTTATTCATTCATTTTAATAGTTTTAAGGTATAATTATTTTGCAGTGCCCTACCAGGGTTCATGTGTTGTACTAATTATTTCTTAAGACCTTGTAAAACCACATGAAAGCAATAAAGATATTATGATTATGATTATGCCACCCCCCAAAAACGATAAAAATCTAGATTTTACATATGTCAAAAAGAACGCCCATTACGTTTTTCTCGTTTCGTCGCTTTGTCGTGGGTGGCATACTAACCATGCAGGGGATTTCGTAGCGGGATGGACCTTAACCGGTATGAATTTAAAAATACACAGTACAGTATGGGAAGCTATCCGGCCGGCTGCCGGTCGCCATCGGTAAATGTGTCTCAACCCTAAATTGCTATAGAAAACAATCTGTTGATTCTGGCCACCCCATAGCAGACAATTTTATAAATATGTTCTCAAACTTATTTACATGTCGCTAGTGGATTCTATTTTATTTAGAATTTTGATTATTTGTGGTAGCGCTATTGTAAGCAAGGGTCAATATATAATACTGAGACCGTCGCTAGTCCTTTGTGTTTTCCTCCAACCTCACCCACATTTTACGCATACCTCCAAACTTATTGTATTTTCTTTTCATTCTCAGGAATGCAGGATTCCTCACAATGTTTTCCTTCACCTCCGAGCTAGTAAATGATAAATACAACCTTACATAAATTCAGAAGAATTTAGTGGTACAGGCCAGGAATTGAAATTTATATAGAAAGAAAGTAATCAAAGCTTATGTTGTAAGTAGGTTTTTAGAATTTATTTTTGACTAACATTTGCTTGTGACATTGCACATTGTCTGCATGCACTTTGTTAAAGTACCTACCTACCTTATCCCATATCCTATGTATTACTCCGGAACATACGTAAATTCTATCTGTGTAGGTACCTCGTCCAAATCCATTCAGCCGTTTATGCATGATTGAGTCAGAAACATCAAATCTTTCAAATCTTATACCGGGTCCGTTTCATAATGTGGGAAAATCATTCAGGGTGCCGATACAAACGAGAAAAAACATACAAAAATATGTACACTGGAATGAGATGGATTTGACTGCCTGAGTAATTTTTACACACCTTGAAACTGACTTTATCGTAGAAAGGGAAGGTAATAGAAGGAAGCACGTGTCTTGTTATATTCACTCAATACGAGATGCACATAGCAAATACACTCTAGTTAAAAAAGGAGATCGCTACCTTATTACTGTCCTTATCGGCGTAACCCCTTTTTTGTACTACGGCCACCTGACTCCAAAATGTCACTTGTAAAATTGTATAGGATTTTATGACTATCGATATCCCATAAGTACCTGGTTACACTGACTTTCCGTCAACCAGCGTAAGCAAAAAATTCTTCGAATATGGACTCTATAAGATTTTTTTGTCAAGATACAGTCGAAGCTGCGAACGCGTAGAAAAAAATTGCAACCAGTACAGACATAATTTGTATGACGCACACTAACCTAAGTTGGCTTTTTTGTTTTATATTAGGGTAGAAGTGGTAGAACCATTTAGCATATTATGAGGCTCATTCTAGACATATTATTATACTAAAATGACCCACTGACTATATTTTTCTAAGGATCAAGGTATTAAAACAAAGATGGGTGACATACCCTTGGTGCCAAAGCCAGGATACCATCCTGACTCCGGAGGCCCCTTCTTCTTCTTTCCCTTTTTTTTGGGCGGCATTGTGGTTTTTTATAAAAATATTGTATAAAATTAAAAGGAAAATCGTAAACTCGACATTTTTTAAAGTTATTTTATAAAAGTGATCTATCAAAATAAACTCACCAAAGTAAACAAGTCCAGCTGCCGGAATTATTCTTTTGTTTGAAAACTTCAAAAAATTCGAATTTCGAAAATTTTGACAGCTCTCGTAGACTGTTTTATAGGGTTGGGAGGGATGGCACCTACTCATATCGATTTTTTACAAAGATCGTTTTCACTCCACAATAATAAAATGAGGGATTTAGTTTTTCTTTCTGACAGCTTATTTTAGTAGGTACCTAAATATTTGGTCAAAATGTCTCATTTGATGGCGTTGCGTTGATGTGACAATGGCTGAAGATTAAATAAGGCTAAATCAAATAAAATCAAAAATCACGGCCAGACTCATCTTATGCATTGTTATATACCTAGCGAAGTATTTTTTCTTGTTTTCCTGCTTGTATACGGAATATGAAATATAGGAATAAGTGTTTTTTTATATTTTATTTGTATTTTACTAAGGGGGCACCGAGTCCCCGATACAGCACTGCAGGCTAAGTAAGTACCATATTCACAGCAAGGTTATCTGCTGTGCTATGATCGCTCGCAAACGCTATCTATTAGTGAGATAATATGAAACTACTTTTTTAATCATATGGCTCCAGCTAAGAATGAACCACCCCATTTCTTCCCGTGGGTGTCGTACAAGACGACTAGCGGATAAAGAGTTCTTAAACAGTGTTTACGTGCGTGGGCGAAAGGATAGCCATCTATTACAATTTTACATGTAATTTCATCGTTGAATGAATGTTTCACATTCAGTACCTAATTAAAAAGAGATGATTGATTGTAATTAAGATTGTTTTGAAGGTATTGTAAGTCTTGTTGCAACTGCATTCAAGAAAGCTCATAGTTGAAACAATATTTCTGTCTACCCCGGAAGGGTTTGTAATCGTGAGTTTAGGTTGCTTATCTACGAAAGACTTTTTTTTATTTACTGTAAAAAATTATAGTACGTAGGCTTAGAAATATTTTACTATAACTTGTAAAATGATCGAAAGATACCAATTTATTAATTTTCTAATTACTTAAAAATTCCCAAAACAAATTGCTAATTGAACCTAGTTATTTGCCTACGTAATGGGAATCATACACCATAAACTAATTATTTGATTGAACTCAGTTCACGTTAGTTAAGTATCAGTAATTTACCTACAAAACTGGATAGTAATTTTTAAAAGTTTTTAAGTAGGTTAACATCTTGTTTAAAAATTAAGAAAGTGAATCAGGAATAAAAGCGTTTTTATTTAAAAAACCTCTCATCCTCCCAATTCTCATATTAAAAATCATACTCACCTATCGGATTACCTACTAAGTATGCCACGCGACGACGCAAATAAGAATTTCATTTAAATATAATAAAAAAGTAAAGCCAATGTGTTAACCAATAAATTTATATCGATCCAGAAACGTGAATTAACTTGAAGGATAATAAAAGAATTCATAATAGAAAATAAATTTTAGACACTGTTCACTTTCATTTGAAGGTGACCTTGAGAGGTCATGCAATTTACAGTGCCTAAAACGTGATATGAAGTGTAAATTTAGCAAAAACCCAAGATGAAATTCCTATTAGACAATTTTGGAACTCTTTCAAGCATGTGAAAAGTGCATTTATGCACTTTTGTTAGTATTATGTTAATAGAATACCTAGTTAATACATCTTATTTTTTTAAAACCTGATAAATTTAATTGATAGCAAAAACAAAAGTATCCTTGCTTTTGGTGATAACACTAATAACTATTAGGAAGAATAATAATTGAAATAAGAATTATACTATCGTACAAGAATGTAAGGAGTAAAATGTAATATGCGACGCTGTTATGAAACAGGAAAATTATAGAAATGTCAATGTAAAATGTACCTAAGTAATCCTTCAGATCTATACCATAGCAAACTTTATAATGCAAGTAAATAGAGAAGTGAAAATAATAGATAGGTACTTAAAAGATTTAATCATTGAAGTGTTAACTATCTAGACATAACCTCATAGATTATGAAACCAACCGGATGAAAAGACACGTATTTTTGTTGAAAGTCTCATAAAAGTCAGCATTTATTTAAAACTTTTATTACTATAAAAATAGGAAAATTCACTTACTTTATTTAATTTAGTAATTTTCAGTAAAACACAGACACTCCCGATCAGCTACCTAGTAGTACTACTGTCAAATGGCAGGGGAGAGGACAAACAGAAAGGTCATTTGAAGGTCTGGTTGATAATGGAACGCGCTGTCAAACGACTTTTACGACAGCGAGCAGCGCCATCTACTTTATAATACTTGAATCGCTTTAAACATTACAAAACTGAACCTTGCTGCTATTTTTCAAAGATCAGTCTTGCTTGACTTGAGAGACACAAACAAGTAAGGAAAACAATTTGCAGATGGCGCTTGTATAGAAAAATGTAGTTGTCATCAATTCAGAATTATTTTTCATTCGATGTTTTTCGTAATATTAACTTTTAAATCGATATTATTTTTTTATTATGTCTCATCACTATGCAAAACTGAGGGTCTTTTATCATAAGCACTTTTTGTTTTATGTTGTGTAATTAGGTTTTTTATAGTAGATGCATACACTACTAGGGCAGATTTTTCTTTTCTTTTTTGCAATGAGTTTGTTTTTTGAATAGTTTTATGATTATGATATTTAAGATAAGCTAGGGCATCAGTTCATTCAAACTTGACTAAAGTTGAGATCTAGTCTAGTAATAGTTTAGTCTAGATGGTAAGTGTACGAAAATTAGAAAACTTCATGCTTCTTTGCCATAGTGATAGGCAAAAACTACGGCGATCTTTAGTAGGAAGATATTTTTAATTATGTAACATCGTGTCAATGATAGAAGGTATTAGGTTATCTCCAATGGTTAGCAAAACTTGAGATACAGTATGATACAATTTCGCACCCTATAAGTACCTACCTACTACAATTAAGTACCTAGGTAGGTAGGTACCTAAGCAAAGTAAGTAATGGTAGGTATAGGGCATAGGTACATATTGGTATTTAACTACCTACGTAGGTAGGTACCTACTTAGGTAGGCAGGTAAGGTAATAATGGACTTTAAATCGAAGGATGGAAAAGTTTGCAATCTCTATCAATCTGATAGTCTTGAATATTCGTGCTAGGGAAACGTTGGTATAATAAAAAGGAACGTCAATTAGGAATTATAGGTGAGGCGAGGCGATTTTTGGTGATAGTCTTAGCGGTACGCCAAAAAAACACTGCAAATGGTGTTAAAAGCATAAAAATCGGAACGATTGATCTTTAGGCCATATAATTCAATTTGACCCGTAGCACCAACAAAAAAAAAACGGAGAGGAGTTATGACGTCATCGTAACGTCATAACTCCTTTTTTTTTTGGTGCTACGGATCAAATTGATTTATATGGAACAAAGATCAATCGCTCCGAATTTCATGCTTTTAACACCATTTGCAGCATTTTACTGAATTTCAGGGGCGGCGTACCGCTAGGACTATGAGATGTAGTGAAAGGCTCGACCCCTTTGTTGTCTCCACATAGTGAAAGTTGTTCAGTTTGATGGTCTTAATCTAAACAACTGCTTTAAATATTACTAGGGTGTTTTGTTACACCTTGTGTGTTATGTAATGAGCTAATGAGCGCGGGCCGGTGCAGTCCTGGATTTGTCAATAGGCCATTATAGGCCGCGGCCTAGGCCTATAGGGGCGGTAGCGTCCTAGGGGCGGCAGATTTCAGAGGACGCTCACTCGATTTCAGAGGCTAAAAGTCAAACAGGTTCACTGGTTTTCTCATGGTTTTTTATACTAACACGTTAAATCCCTATAGAAACTCACTCAAGGTCTTCATTATGTCTCAAGAAAAAATGAATTCTTTAGCTCTAATCTACATAGAAGCAGAGATAATGAACACCATAAACTATGATGATAATATAGATGATTTTTCTATTAAAAAGTCCCGTAAAAAAAATTAATTCTCGTTTCTTTTTTATGCTCTTTCTTAATTACTAATTCATTCGTTTTTTTTTAACTTTATGCCTTCCTTACTACAAATGGAAAATTAGTATTTTAGAAAGGTACATGGGGCGGCGGAAATAAAGTGGCCTATACACATAAAAAATATAAATCCGGCACTGGGCCGGTGTCTTCCTCTTGCTGATTTATCGATGTAAATATCTTATATAAGTAAGAAGAGAAGGTAGAAAAATATAAATACAATTATTACGTCTAGTAAAGTTAACATCCCGTATCATGTTTGTTATCAAAAGAGAATAATAAAATTTATTTATGTCATTATGTTGACTAGTGCTCATTTGAAACTGTGTACTGTGATATAGAGGTGATTATTGTCTTGTTTCTTGTTTTTGTGTGAGAGTTACTTTATGAGTTAAAGTTATTTTTAACCGACGAAAAAACAAAAAACGGAGGAGGTTATCTATTCGACGCGTATATTTGTTTTTTTTTGTTTTATGTATGAACACGCATAACTTTCTACAGAGTAGTCCGATTTTAATAATTCTTTTTTTATTAGAAAGGGTATACTCCCAAGGTGGTCCCATTTCAATTCGGTAAAGATCTGATGAAACACTTCGGAGCTACACAATAGAACTCCTCAAAAGTTGACAGCAAATCATCGGCGATTGAAAAGTTTGCTTCGTATCGATGTACCCTTTGTGTGTGCTGATATCCAGAATTCAACTAATGTATTTCACCACAAAAAAATTATGAAATAGGTACTTAAAAAATTTTAACAAAAAAATAAAACCGTCTTCAAAACTCAAAAAGTATAAAATAATATTGCAGCCGATGAATTTTACGTTAGCTATCAATTTTTTTTATTGGAGTCGGTGTCAAGCCTAGCCCCAAAAAAAAATACTGCAAGCTCAGTCTCGAATCGTACAGGCTTGACAGCGACTTCGATAAAACAAATTGATAGCTAACGTAAAATTCATCGGCTGCAATATTATTTTATACTTTTTGAGTTTTGAAGTCGGTTTTATTTTTTTGTTAAAAAATTTTTAACATTACAATAGTGTTACCCAACGCAGTCAGCCTCAATACGACCATTATTGCTTAGAAATGTTTTCCATTACAGCATGATTGATTGTCATGCGATATAAGTATACAGGATGTTAGGGTAACTGCTGACGACCTGTGGTAGGTCAGCGACATATGGGCCGCAGTGCGCACGACTCAAACCTTGAGTCAGAATTGTATAGCATTCCACAGTGTTAGCACTGCGCGAGTGTCATTGTTTTGAGCTTAGCAGCGAAAGTGTTAAGGGGTGATTTGATTTCACCCCTGATACTGAAAAACTTTCCCTAAGAACTTTTAGGAAATTTGCAAAAAAATAAATCGACTTTTCATACAAACTCACACCGACCGACTCACACTTGGCCGGTTTTTATTATTTGTTGTTATACTGTAGAGTTTGTTCTATAATCGCACCAAGCTTGAGGCTTGTATTTGGTATTGGTTGAGCGGGCTCATTTTCCGCAACTCGACGACTTAGGCGCCTATTTTGCGTTGGGTGGGAATGACTACTCCTGCCATCCCAGTTCCTCCAGGAAGCCCACCAGCTTGTTAATGCTGTTGAAGACCTCTGGAAGGGACCCCGGCGATCCGAGGTGTTGTGCCCGATAGTGTGCTAGCCCGTTGCATTCCAGCAGCACGTGCGCAGCCGTTTCTTCAACCTCCATGCACACCCTGCATAGAGGACTGTTAGTAACACCGATATTGAACAGATGTTTGTTAAAAGGACCGTGACCAGTCAGGGCTCCAGTAACTATGCGTAGTTGAGCTCTCTTGAGACGCAAGAGGCTCCTGGTGAGGCGAGGGTTAACCCTTGGTAGAGCACTCCTCGCCTGTTCGCAATCTGTTAGTGCAGCCCAGAGTGCGTCCCGTTTTTGACTGGTGCGCTTGCATAGCTGCGAGCGAATCCAGCCGAAGGGTAGCGGTATAATGGGCTCGGGCCCTATTGCGACTGTGCTGGACCCGCGTCTCGCCAGTTCGTCCGCTGCATCATTACCACGCGAGTTGCTATGGCCTTTTATCCATTGCAGGGTAATGTGGTTGCCTTCACATACCTCTGATAGGGCTTTGTGACATTCCAGAACTATGCTTGATGTGATAACATTGCTCTGGAGTGCCATTAGTGTGGACATACTATCCGATAAAATTCTGATTGAGTGATTGGTAGTCGCTCTATCCTTAATCGCTCTGGCTGCTAGGGTGATGCCCATGCATTCAGCCTGAAACACCGTATTGTGTGTCCCGAGAGGCGAAGATATCTTGATATGCAGGTCTTCCGAGAAGACCCCGGAGCCTGTACCTGTATCAGTTTTGGAACCGTCAGTGAAGATTCTAAGATCTCTGGTGTTTAAGCTCTCGAAATCTTCTTCATACAGTTGTATTTTGTATTTTTTGTCGAATACGAATTGGGCCGGTATCCTGTCATTTATGGCCGAGCAGAAGGGGATATCCTCTATTGCATTATTGACAATTTTAGTGTGTTGGACACCAGTGTTTCTCCAGAGGTTAAGCGTGCTCATGCGGATCGCCGAGCTGGCTGCCTCTTGTTGAATGAATAGCTGTAGTGGCGGAATATCTAGCATTGTTTCTAGGGCAGCAGTGGGTGCCGTCCTCATGCATCCTGTCGTTGCCGTGCAGACAGCTCTCTGGAACCGTTGCAGTTTGCTTATGGTAGTAGCGAGCTTCGTCCGTGTCCACCAGACTACTGCTCCATAGCTAACCATCGGTCTTATTACTGCAGTGTAGAGCCACAGCGTTATTTTTGGAGATAGGCCCCACTTTTTGCCCATCATCCTTCGGCATTGCCAAAAGGCAATGCTCGCTTTGTTTAATTTATTATTCAGGTGGCTGTTCCAATTCAGCTTGCTGTCTAATATGATGCCGAGATATTTTACTTCAGGCGATAGCCTTAGCTCGGTGTTGAATAGTCTAGGCAGTTGATGTAATGTTAATAGTAGGCTTGTATGTATTTACCGTTTTTACGATAGAACGAGAAGACGAAACGTTGATAAAAACTAGTTTCTTGTATGAGGAATTGAGGACCCACCCCCCTTCATTAATGTTTTGGAATTTTTATTATTTGCTAACAAATCCGCTATATAATAACGCACATTCTGTGAAAATTTCAGCTGTCTAGCTATTACGGTTTTAATAGTTACAGCCCCAAATAGGTAGGACAGACAGACAGACGGACGGATGGACGGACGGATGGACGGACGGATGGACGGACGGACGGACGGACGGACGGACGGATGGAGGGACGGACGGATGGACGGACGGACGGACGGACGGACGGACGGACGGATGGACGGACGGACGGACGGACGGACGGATGGACGGACGGACAACGTAGGCTTATGAATAGGGTTCCGTTTTCACCTTTTGGGTACGGAACCCTAACCGTTCCTTAGTGACCAATCAGTGAATGAAATACTTGGGACCCTAACAACTTGTTGGCAGCTACAAAGTTCCACCGACACCTTTCAAACAAAGCTTTTAGAAAATGAAATGTTAATCTAACAACTTCCGTTATCGAAGTTAGGTATTTCTAATGTCAAAAGTTTATGATTTATCAATACTTTATGCCAGCTCCCTGTGATTAACGAGGCTGTTGTGTCAAGGGTGACTTTGTTTGATGTTATACACCACTAGTTTTTAATTACTAACATAACTTTAAGGATGTATTCAGACCATGAATCTAAACAACTTTCCCAAAGAAACATGGGTCGAAAAAAAAGAAAATTTTTTGGACCTCCCATAGAAAATCGATCGGCCGATCCACACTTTTGTATGGAAGGTCTAAAAAAAATTCTCATTTTTCGACACATGTTTCTATGGGAAAGTTGTTCAGATTCATGGTCCGAATGCACCCTTAAAGTTATGTTAGTAATTAAAAACTAGTGGTGTATCTATCGGAGTGGCACGTGTTTGACTAGGTTTTGTGTCTAGGTTTGGTCGAATCCGAACTATAGGCTTGGGAGGTTCCTCCATTGAAAAGGGAAGAACTTCCGCCAATCTAGGTGTGAAACCTGGGGACCGGCCGTGGTCCAACAGTTCTTAGTTGGACCTTGTATTTGTATAATGTATATCGAATCTCTTTGATTATTTCTCTTGCGCGATTTATGTCTTGCATTCGATTGTGAACCTTATGTGTAATTACGTTACGAGTTAAGTATTCACGGTGAACGTTGTCTTTGCATGGAGCATATTTCCAAGGACGATAATAGCGCCATCTATTGGCTTTTTGTAGCTATAGCCATTGAATAATTATTTACCTAAAGAACAAATAACAAGCAGCAGCAATAACAGCAGTGGACGTCCATCGGCTGAGATGATGATGATGATGAGAATCGATAACGCGAACAAAATCTGTGCACCACGATCAGCAGTGCGGAGCGTGTGCTGGGGACGTCGCGGTGCAACACGCGCCCGGCACATTCTATGTAAGGTTGAGCCAATTAGCTTAAACGAGTGTTACAAAATAAATAGTCTCGGTGTCGCCTCATTAATAGGTACTAGGTACTTCAATGGCTATAGCTTGTGTGTGTTGACATCTGTGGCCAGTCCCATAGTCTAAAAAAACAAGGTCCCCAGAGTGACACAAGCCTACGACACAAAAAATGGCCGCTAAACATGGTAAAAGGGTATGATGACGTAGGCTTGTGTCAGTCACGTGGTCAGTCACGTGATCGGAAGAGAATACCAGGCGCAGTATATTATTGTACCATGGCAAGTCCCCACAGATACGAACGAATTTACTAACATGAATGTTATGATGACATTTAGTTAGAATAAAGGAGATCATTCCTCTGAAGATGGCATACTACGAAGGTTAATGCCGTGTTGTTCTGGTTTAGAAAGGACCACCATTCTTCCCATAGTATAAGTTGACTAAAGGATAATGCCTAACGTTCTAATTCTTCAATACTTAGCCACAGACTCATCCAGAATACAGGTGTAACTCTTTATTATACCTAATAACTTTAACCGAAGAGTTTAAATTGGAATGAAAGACTGTCTAGTCTAACTGACCTTCCCAAAGACCTCCAACACCCATACAAATCCTATGTAATCATTTGTTCACCTGGAGTGCGATTTTTGAATCTCATACGTTGAACTCAGCAGTTGAAAATGCATGGAGATACGCATCTTTCTACTGCTGATTTGACTCTCAAAAATCGCACTCCTGGAGTATGAATTTTTAATGTCAAATCAGCAGTAGAAAGATGCACGTCTCCATAGTAATAATATTAACATTTTAACCGCTGAGTTCTAAGAATGAGTTTTAAAAATCGGCACTCCTGGCCTTCTAACAATTGAATTCTTACAGAGCTATGACGACGTACTTCTCATACCCCGACCCTGATCTCCAGGAGGAGCTGAAGAAGACGGCAGAAGCGATAGTTACGCCTGGCAAGGGGATTCTGGCTGTTGATGAAGCTAATGGTAAAGTATTCTTACTACCCGTTTGTTTGGAGTTGGCCGTCGATGACCGTTACAAAATTTCGTCAAAGGCACATTAACTGGTCCCGTCAAAAAAAAATAGTAAAACAAGCAAATAAAAATTTAAAATTAAAAGCGATATTAGTGATCGGGACGGACGTGCGGTACGTGGTTGCGTTGCTAAAGGTTATAAAATTGCGTTTCATAGGGTCTCTTAGGGGTGCGGTACGGTGAAGCGGGAAGGGAGGGAGCGGCCAACTCGAAGCAAATGACTAGTACAAAATCTACTAATTCCAAACTTGTCAAGGCAAGGGTAGGTATACAAATTTCTTCCAGGAAATAGAGATCACAAAATACAGATTACAGTGTGCAAAAAAAAAAAATAATAATAATAATAATAAAAAAAATAGCAAGACCCCGTCAGACATGTAACGTACAATTTACACCCTGTAATTTGTTATTTATAGGGTACTTCTAAATAATGTTGTTCAGTTCGATGGTCTGATCATCCCCTTAAAACTGTCAGCAAAATTAAATTGGACTCTGTATTTAGGATCCTTCTTAATATGCTGACACTTTTTTAAGGGGATGATCAGACCGTCAAACTGAACAACTTCCTCTATGGCACCATCATCAAAATCGCGAAAAAAAATCAGCTCTTCCATACAAAACTGCAAATCGACTCAAGCCAACCAAATGTATGAGACAGCTGTTTTTTTTTCGAGATTAAGATGTTGGTCCCTTGAGAAAGTTGTTCAGTTTGATGGTCTGATTATCCCCTTAAAAATGTCTCAGCATATTAAGAAGTGGCTTCTAGATGAGAGGATATCGTAAACTAACACAGAGAACGTAAAAAAAACCTACACACAAATTCAATGCGTTATCTTAATAACAAGAAACCAATACCTAGGCTAATAGGCAATAACTGTAAAATTAACTGAAAACATTTTTATTCAGTCATCTAAGGGTAAGATGCACCATGCCTTGACGAAATTAGTAGCTAGCCTTAATAAACTTATAACCCATCTTAATACCTATCTATGCTAAGGTAAGCAATGACGACGCCTAATACGTTATGGAATCTAATTTTCTATTAATTTACCTACCTAGGTACCGGCTCTGCTTAAGACAATCTTGTACCTATGTTTTGGTACCTATAATAAAACTGAAAAAAGTGTTGAACTTCCAGGAAAAAACAAAGTTTGTAATTTTTAGTCTGTTTGACAAAGTTCACATTTTTATACGAGTTTCATGTTAGTACCACAGAGTACGTATAACTGCCTCGATGGTCTAATGGTTAAGAGCTTTGGCTCTCGATACGGAGGTCGTGGGTTCGATTCCCACGGGGGACTAGTGATATGTCACTTTGTGCGTTTTTCCCCAGTTGGTGGCTGAATCACCTGATTGTCCGAAAAGTAAAATGATTCCGTGCTTCGGATGGCACGTTAAGCCGTTGGTCCCGGCTACTATCTCTGGTGGTAGTAGTCGTTACATAAAAACCACGTCAGAGGCCGTAAGGCGGTCTGAAAAAACTCTGACACCAGGGCTCTGCCCACACGATAAGAAGAAGACCACAGAGTACTATAATTACTGGTACCTTTTTAAATAGACGGTTACTTACTTACTTAAATGTCTAGTTATCTAATAGTTAATTAATACATAATTTTATCCAAATCGTTAGAGCCGTTTCCTAAAAACCAGTACGGATTTTTATTTTACCCGTGTAATTAAATTCATCATCATCATCATCATATCAGCCGATAGACGTCCATTGCTTTATATAGGCCTCCCCCAAAATGGGGGATTAGGGGGATTTGTCATAATCGCCACGCTTAGCAGGCGGGTTGGCGATCGCAGTTGGATTGAATGTCGCAGAGGATGCTGCTGCCCATCCTCCGGTAGATCCCTTAGTCGCCTTTTACGACACCCACTGGAGGAAATCTTCTTCTTCTTTTTTTATATTGTGTTTTTTTATTTATATTTGAGCTTTTAACCCTGAGGTTATGTCAGCCCTTCTTCTTCTTATCGTGTGGGCAGAAGCCCTGGTGTCAGAGTTTTCTCAGACCACTACTACTACTACCACCAGAGATGTAGCCTGGACCAACGGCTTAACGTGCCATCCGAAGCACGGAATTATTTTTCTTTTTAGACAATCGGGTGATTCAACCTGCAATGTCCTAACCGACTGGGGGAAAACGGGAGGAAATGGGATGGTGCTATTCTTAGCCGACACCACATTGACTGATTAATACTACGTATAATTGTTACGTAATTAAATTAATAGGTATTAATTATTTGAACGAACGAACCTACTAAATAATTAAGTGCATTATTAACACTTAACAGTGTTGCAAAAGCTACCGATTTATCGGTAGATCTACCGATTTCGGGTACTGTCTACCGATATACCGATTTTAGGTTGTGATCTACCGATTTATTTCACAGAAGAAGTTTTAGCCAAATATTGAATTAGTATTTAGCCTTTATTGTGGCAGATAATTAGAAATTAGGGTTAGATAAGAATCTTTATATGGTCTTATTAGAAAGCTTGTGAACTGAAATAATTATGTAATGCAAATAAGATTTTATAAGTTACGAGCTTTTACCCGCGACTTCGTCCGCATAAATTATATACCAGATTTTAAGTCAGATGTTACGCTACCAAACAAAAAAGGTTTCATCAAAATCGGTTCAGTAGTTTTTGCGTGATACTCGAACAAACAAACACCCAAACAAACAAACAAACAAACAAACATACAAACAAACTAAATTCTTTTTTCAAATTTACAGTTTTATAATAGTCAAGATGGAATAGAGTTCCGGCTTTTTAAACCCCTGCATGAAAATCCATAAAATCAATATTTATCTATAGTAAGTAGGTATCTACTAAATTTTTACAATTTTTTTTTCACTTCACTCAAGTTTGAAGTTTTGGTTAATAGTACGAAACTGGCATCATGCATGGCATGGGCACAATTATTAAGTATCAGCTATCTCATCGTTCAGAATTTGTTGGCGATTGAGCACTTTTTGAAAAAAATAGGAGTTTAAACCAATCTACCGGTTTCTACTGATTTTTTGTCGCCAATCCTACCGATTTTATCAAAGTGACTTTTGCAACACTGTATCTTAATTCATTCTTCCTACAGAGGGCATCGGCATACTTTTGGCTAAAGTTGGTTTGAAGAACACAGAAAACAACAGAAGGAAATATCGTCAGCTTCTTTTCACTACTGATGTAAGTATACATAAATAAAAACCGGCCAAGTGCGAGTCGGACTCGCGCACCGAGGGTTCCGTACCAAATTTCTTCGGGATACTGAGCGCGAGCCCAACATACACTTGGCTGTTTTTTTTTATTCGTTATTTTACTTTAGAGTATGCCCTTTAAGCAGACCAAGTTTGACGCTTGTATGTACATTGTCGTTTTTACGATATATTGAGCAATAGAAAAAAACTGTTTATTTTTTATTATTATTGTATCAGAAAAATCCTCCGTAATAAAATAACGCAGAATCTGTGAAAATGCCATCCGTTAATTATAAATCTGTTGATACGTACTAACTTATTATTCATCTGTGGTTATAGGTTAATAGGTACGATAGGTGGACGGGTGGACGGACAGTGTTGGCACAGTAATAGGGTCACGTTGGCACCCTTTGGGTACGGATCCCTAAAAAGAACGCGTCCAATTTAATCCTTAAAGTATGTAACTATTATACTCTGCGAAATTTCTGCGTATATATAGTATATTACTACGAGACGTACAAAATTTTATACGTAAGTAGATAACGTCTTTCATATTATTATATTGAACAAGGTGAACTTTAAACCGTATGAAAGCAGGTAAAACCTCTGAAATTTAAACACGGCGCAGGTGTGAATAATGAACACCCTGTTTACTTTGGAAACACCCCCGTAAATCACTCTAGACTGTTATCCCCCTGAGAAACACCTTTTTCCTACTTTAATAAGCTGATTTTGCTTAAAAATGTTCGTCTACAGAGAGAAAAGATTTTTTATATTGAATTAATGAATAAACGAAATTAATGAATAAAATAACTTTACTTTTTTATTCATACCAAATTGGGGAGTATAGCATCACAGTATAGTACACAACACTGTTTCGGTTGACCTACCATCACTGATTAAGTTGACCTACCAGCACTGGTTAGGTTGACCTACCATCACTGGTTAGGTTGACCTACCATCACTTGTCAGGTTGACCTACCATCACTGGATCGGTTGACCTACCATCACTGGTTCGGTTGACCTACCATCATTGGTTCGGTTGACCTACCATCATTGATTTGGTTGACCTACCATCACTGATTAAGTTGACCTACCAGCACTGGTTAGGTTGACCTACCATCACTGGTTAGGTTGACCTACCATCACTGGTTAGGTTGACCTACCATCACTGGTTAGGTTGACCTACCATCACTGGTTAGGTTGACCTACCATCACTGGTTAGGTTGACCTACCATCACTGGTTAGGTTGAACTACCGTCACTGGTTGGGTTGACATACCTGAGCCCTGTTTAATAAACGCGACAATGACAATTTGACAATGACAATTCAGAGTACATTGCTGAGAATGCTAGGACACATGAAGCACTGCATCTTTAGCGTCATTAGTAACCAGCAATGTACTCTGAATTGTCATTGTCAAATTGTCATTGTCGCGTTTATTGAACAGGGCCAAAGGCGCTTCGCCGTCACTGGTGTGGTCCCCCATAGTCCACCGCTCCCTGAGCTATGAACAGCTGTAACGTATATGTACACGTAAAAAAACGTTGGTCCTCCAATACTAAATGCAATCAGCTCATCGAACTTTTGCATGAAAACTCCGTCTGTCCTATTTAGGACTGTAACTTTTGAACCGTAATAGCTAGAAAGTTGAAATGTCAGATTTCTCAGATTATGCGTTATTACAGCGGATTTGTTAACGTGAAAAAATGTGAAAATTTAATGTCAAAAAGTGAGAAATTAAGGGGGTTCTCAACAAGAAACTAGTTTTTATCAACGTTTTTTCTTCACGCTCTATTGTAAAAACGGTAATACATACAAGCGTCAAACTTAGTGTGATTATAGAGCAAACTCTACAGAATAACAACAAATACTAAAAACCGGCCAAGTGTGAGTCGGTCTTGCGCTAAAGGTCCCGGACAAAAAAGTTTTTTTTTCTAAGTTAATAATGTTGTGTTCTGTGGTGGTGTGGCACGGAACCCTCGGTGCGCGAGTAGCCCGACTCGTACTTGACCGGTTTTATTTACATAGTTAAGACCTTATATTTTAAATATTAAAGCAGGATTTATGGCAGGTGTCTCGCCATCTCTTCGATACCTCATTATGAATTTATATAAATCGACCGCGGTATAGGCTTCTTTATATTGGGTCGAATTATCTAACCCAATAGATTTTTTTTATACTCTAAGAAGGCACTTTTGGATGCTGAATAATTTGTAGGTAATTAATATTATATGGTTATTAAAACCTTAGGAAATAAGTAAACGAATATAAAACACACTAGTTACACTTAAGGGGATGCTTCAGCCAATCAAACTGAACAACTTTCACTATGGAGCCAACTTCGAAATTGCGAAAAATAATTCTGATGTAGCATAGCACGGCATATGTTCACGACTATATTCTCCGAGGTGGTAGTCAGAGATATTCTGAAACCTCAGAACATCCACGTTTCACTAGTAGTACCGAAACTCTGTCGAGTTTGACGGGGAGTGAGCCCGTCGCCACTTTTAATGGACAGTAGGTACAATACATGCTTCGAAATTGAAGCATGCAGGTTTCCTCACAATGTTTTCCTTCACCGAAAAGCCAGTGGTGTTACAAATCGTACATAAATTCCGTAAAACTCATTGGTACGAGTCGGTCTGGACGGGGATCGAACCATCGCCTCATGCACGGCAGGCAAGGTTACTCGCCACTGGACCACCAAGGTTTGACTAGGAAATAAAGTAAACGAATATAAAACACACTAGTTACACTTAAGGGGATGCTTCAGCCAATCAAACTGAACAACTTTTACTATGGAGCCAACTTCGAAATTGCGAAAAATAATTCTGCTGTTCCATACAAAATTGCAGTACCAATTCGACTATTTACAGGACTATAGTTTTTTTTACAGTAAAAGCCGTGGTGGTCCCGTGGCGAGTAACCTTGCCTGCCGTGCAGGAGGCGATGGTTCGATCCCCGTCCAGGCCGACTCGAACCAATTAGTTTTTCAGAATTTATGTACGATTCGTAACACACTGGGTTTTCGGTGAAGGAAAACATCGTGAGGAAACATGCATGCTTCAATTTCGAGGCATGTATTGTACCTACTTTTCATTACAAATGGCGACGGGCTCACTCCCCGTCACACTGGACAGGACAGATTTTCGGTGCTACTAGTGAAACGTGGATGTTCTGAAGTTTTTGAATATCTCTGACTACCCCCTCGGGGAATATTATCGTGAGCATTTATGCATGCATGCAGTTTTTTTTTCGCGATTTCGTAGTTGGCTCCATTGTGAAAGTTGTTCAGTTTAATGGTCTGAAGCCCCCCTTACGTATTACTAGGGTGTTTTGTTACACTCTGTATAAGGTTCTGTTCAATAGATTATGGAGAGACTCCAAGTTCGTAGGACCATTCCTGCTTTTTTATAATTTTTTTTTAAATTGCCTTTCGACAAAACATTTTAAAAGTTTGTATTTATGTAGATAATGTATTTTGTAAAAATTTATACAGGGTGAAATTGATATCATTAGCATCCTTTTAAACTAAGAGTCTACCCACCAAACTGAACAACTTTTACTAGGGGAGCAAACCGATTGGAGCAAAAAAAAAAATCTGCTGTTGCATACATTTGAGTCGAGGAGACGTTGCAGATTGTAGTTTAGTATGGAACAGCTGTTTTCTTTTTTGCTCTGATCGGTTTGTTTGGTAAAAGTTGTTCAGTTTGATGGGTAGACTCTTAGTTTAAAAGGACGCTAGTGTAGTGATATCAATTTCACCCTGTAAATTCGTTTTTGCCTGAAAAATTTTCATTGTTAGCCATTAGAAACGAAGGAGACAAAATAAGTTTTTTAGATAATAAATGGCTTCATAATATTTTTTCATGAAAACAAGCCAGTCTTTCAAGAAAAATCAAGTGTAAATTAGGTTGACTAAAATCATTAAGCTGGAATGGTATTGGCTTTAAAAATATATAGGTATCAAAAATACCAATGTAAATGTAATGTTACTAACAACGATTTTTTTATTGACTATGTGCACGACACTAGCGCCATCTAGCTCAGCACGGCCCCGTGAATTATTTGCACATAAAATGTTAGGATAAAGTTTGTTATTTTATATTAAAATAAAGTAAAAACTAAATAAATTAGCAATATTGTCATTATTAAAAATATTTTAATACCAAATTGGCTGAAATTCCCATTCTTTGTTACGAAATTCTTTTACAAACTTTCACGCCCGTTTCACACCTTTGGGGGTTGAATTACGAAAAATCCTTTTTTTTTTGTGAACACCAAGATGGCAATAAAAACATCCCTGCCAAATTTTAAGTATTAGTATTTGCTGGTTTAGATATTTGAGAATTGAATGAGTGTGCGGATTTGCATAGATTCAAGCATGGTACAATAATATACTGCGCCTGGAATATCTCTTCCGATCACGTGACTGACCACGTGACTGACACAAGCCTACGTCATCATACCCTTTTACCATGTTTAGCGGCCATTTTTTGTGACGTAGGCTTGTGTCACTCTGGGAATAGAAGACCTTGTTTTTTTAGACTATGGATTCAAGCAAATCTGACACAGCTTCGCCCGGAAAAGTACATATTTCTGCCACAGCGTGCGCTGCGATCGACTTGACAGTTCCCAACACCCACTTCGCACATAGCCAATAGACCGAAAAAAATCTTTGCTCAAAAACATTTTAGTTGCTCACTGGAAAATACAATGAACGTAAAGTCCAAAAAGATTTTAATGCTACGATTGTTTAAATATTTCAGAGTATAAGAAATATTTAAAGTACCGCCTGGCCGCTTGTCCATGAAAAAGTTTGACGTAGAGCCTTTTAAAAACAGAAAAAGTAAACAAGTTTTTTCTTTATTTTAAAAGGCTGTCAAGAATTTTTTGTTGGAAATTGGGCCAGTGTTTCGAAGAACGAGGGGAACCAAAGGAATACAATCTCTTTAGTTGATAATTTTTTTCAAGTTACCGAAAAAAATAATTATGTTAGCGTTTGTTTAATACAATGTTCTTGTAAGACCGTATTAAAAAAACCTTCATAGAGACTATTAAACCTAAAGATACCTCAAAAATATTATTCCTTTCTACCTTTATCTTTTCGAGCACCTCGGGATTCTAGACTAATGAAAATATACGCAAAAGAATACTTCTTCAAAAGGTGGCGGGAAAACGTTGGATGAGGGCAGCGCAGGACCGGTCGTTATGGCGATCCTTGGGGGAGGCCTATGTCCAGCAGTGGACGTCCATCGGCTGAGATGATGATGATGATGAATACTTCTTCATTAGCATAATCATGAAAAAGTAATGGCCTCTTGGGAATTTATTGGAAAAGTCTGAAGCTTTCGAAGGTTTTGCGATTTTATAAGATATTAATACCTTTTGCACAATGAAAAATGAATACCTTGACGCAATACTGCTTGCTGGTGGAGATAGATATTCTGAATAAGCTATACTAGTAGCTTGGCGATTCGACCAAAAGTCGCTTAAATAAGATTTTGGCACAAGTCATCTTCTTTATAGCGCTATTTGGTATCAATGGATTCGGTAGGACCTCTTGATTACAAATATATGAGATGACAAGCGCTCAGACTGTGGGGGTAGAAACTGACGTCATAAAGTTGGCCATACAAAGTAAAAAATAAATTTCGTTTAATCATACCATGTGGGGTATCAAATGAAAGGGCTTTATGAGTACATTACAAATATATAGCACAGTATAACATTTTCACTACTTAGTTGAACAAATCATTCGATAAAGTAAATAAAATCCACAATTCAGAGTTCACTTTCAAATGCTGTAGATCATAAATGACTGAATGGATTTTTGTAAAATACATATTTAATGACTCACGATATCCTTTATATTGCGTCAAAAAATAAATAACCAGAAATATCAAAAAATAAGAGATGTTCATCTATTTCAATAACAGTATAATATTCTACTTTTAAAATAATTAGCCTGCGACAAAGATCCTACACCAGGTTACCATATCTATTTATACTGCAACGGTAGAAATCGGTAGATTGTCTTAATGTTTGTAAAGTTCTAGTTTTAGGTCCTATCTATCTATCTATACTATTATATAACTGTAAATTTAAAAAAATAAGTTTGAGTTTGTTTGGTTGAACGAGCATCACGCGAAAACTGCTGAACCTATTTTGATGAAACATTTTTTGTTTGATAGCTTATAATTTGACTTAAAATCTGATGTATAATTTGTGCGGACAAAGTCACAGATTAACGCTAGTACTATTATAAAACTGTAAATTAAAAAAAAGGAGTTTGTTTCTTGTGTTTTTGAGCGAGCAGCACGCCCCCCAAATTTTTCCACAGACCTCCCCTTTTTCTTCTCTGGTTTTTCAAGATATTTTCTTTGAGGATTCTTCCACTCTCACGATAACACCTATGAATTTCCAGTCGCTGTCAGAGCACATATCAGCGGTCATCCTCTACGATGAAACGGTCTACCAGAAGACAGACGACGGCACCCCATTCCTGGAGCTCCTGAAGAAGAAGAACATTATCCCTGGGATCAAGGTCGATAAGGACGTCGTCCCGCTCTTCCTGTCAGAAGATGAGGTTACTACTCAGGGTAATGTGTTTATTTGTTATTTTAGGTTTCCTTTAAGACCCTTGTTGGCGTACTGTAGCTTGACCGAAGAAAAGCACCGCCCGTTCCGGTCATTCTTTGAAAGGGTGACCGTGACCGTTTTAGTACTATTCCATCTCGAGGGCCTCCGTTCTTTAGAAAGTTCACTAGGCAGTAGGAAGCGGAAGGTTCGCTTAACTTCACTATTCCTTTTGGTAGGCTTATTAAATTAGCGGCTTAAAATACTTTGACAGCAAGTTGACCCGTAACGAGTCGCAGTCCAGTGGCGCCCTCATCACATTAAAAAAGATTTCTCAATAAACAAAGCCTAAATTAAAAAAGTAATCAACACGAACACTACTAAAGCCTTCAAGCCATTGTTATACAATACTGTTATAGGTTCTAAACATTCCACTTTTAGACAATTACGAATAAAAACAAAAGCGGCCGTTTTTTTTCTTTTTTCAAAATTTGTATGTTTAGAAACCTATAAAAGTATTCTATGAAAATAGCTTGAAGGCTTTTGTAGTGTTCGTGTTGATTACTTTTTTAATTTAGGCTTTCTTTATTGAGAAATCTTTTTTAATGTGATGAGGGCGCCACTGAACTGCGATAGCCCTCTGTTCCTATGATAATGAGTAAATGTAATTAGGTAATTGAATCAGGCGTTACTTTGCGGAAATCCATGACTGATAGGTAGATAACAAGATTATCTGGGAGGCTTTAAATATAAAAATACCACTGAAGAACCATTGACACGAAAAGAAAGAATGAAAGAAGCGGAGGTCACGATACAATCTTGTTATTCTACTATTATTATTATTAATAAAAAAGTTTAAATATATTTATTTATGTTAAAAAAATGTTACAATAATATAACTAAGATACAATAAATGATTACAATCAAATTTCCTAAATAAATAAAACTAGTCGAACAGACCGCCCCGCATCATGTCTCGCCCAAAGGTGCCCATTATGCTGGCTGCGTTGCCTCGCTGGATGGCCAGCGACATCCTTTGGACGAGATATGAACCGGATCGGCGGTCGAGACCTTTTTGACGGAGCCGTTGGCCAATTTAAAAATGATTTTTTTTGCCTCTGTCCCCCTCCCACGTGCTAGCCGTTTCCACTGCCACCGGAACAAAGTGATTAGGCAGACTCCAGGGCAGCATACGTTGTATGTTTCGCCCTGGCCGCTGACTCTGCAGCAGATCCCGCACGCCGCATTGACCCGGAAAGGTGCGAAGGCGCAAAGGTGCAGCAACAAGTCGCATCCCAGAGTAGTCATCGTCCCTTCTCCCAGGCGACTAATGTTAGCCCATCGGGGCACTTGCCATCAGAACGGTAGTTTTTTTTCTCGAGATTTTGATGATGGTCCCATAGTGAAAGTTGGTTCAGTTTGATGGTCAGAAGCACCTCGTTTAATATCTAACGCATAATATTTAACACCCAGTATTATATTTTAATGATTTTTTTCCAGGTCTTGATGACTTAGCGAAGCGCTGTGCCGAATATAAGAAGCAAGGGTGCAGATTCGCAAAGTGGCGATGCCCCTTAAAGATTGGCGAACACACTCCTTCAGTCCAGGCTATCCAGGACACAGCGCAGGTGCTGGCCAGATATGCATCTATTTGCCAGAGTGAGGGGCTGGTGCCTATCGTTGAACCTGACGTTTTAATAGATGGTAAGTGAAGCCATGAGAGTACTGCGGCGTTAGCTGTCATTTCATACAAATGGGTAGTGTCCGACCGAAACTAGTTTTTACAACCGAAACCGAATTTCGATATGAGTTTTTGTTTCGGCCGAACCCGAATCCGAAACCGAAACTTCCTTGTGATGTAATTCTATCATACATTGGTTGCAAATATGATTGTGTTTGTGTTCATAGAAGCAGTTAATTTGATATATTATTTATAGTTTAGTTCTGCAAATCATTATTTCTACTGAAGAGTAGGTAGGTAGTACTATAATTACATGGTACATGGTAGGTACCCGTGTGGTGAGGGGATGAGATATGTATTAAAGTGGGGAGTGAATTCCACCAAAGTGAATATACTAATAGTGAGGGCGCTCTCGGGCCGCGACAGGACTATCATGCGGGGGGTGCGGGTGGCGGGGGGCGCGGTCTCAGTACCGATTCACCTGTACCCCAACGGCCGGTACCTCACCCCTCCGCACACAGCGCGAGCCCCCGCACTCCGCGCAAGCATAGACCCAACGCGGCCACTATAAGCGCACCCACTTTATTATATTTACGCTATGATTCCACGCTGATCGCCACCCAAGACAGCGCGAAAACTCATGTGCGCAGTTTCGGTTTTGGTCGTAGTTTCGGAAGTTTTTTTACCGAAACCGAATCAGAAACTTCGGTCGGCCACTACAACAGCAACTTCGGTCGGAATAATTGACAAGGTAAGCATGTGCGATACTGAGTGAGTGAGCGAGACAGGAATACACCATTGCCCAATGGACAGGCCTTACGCGAACATTTCAAACCAGAAAAATGAGGCAAAACAATTGACAGTTTTACTTCGCAAATGTACCGAGATGACAGACCAAGTACCCTAATTTGTATTGAAGTGCCCTAGTTTTGCGTGCTTCAACTTAAAGCGCTTTGGGCCTATCCATTTAATTTACTTTGATCTAAGCCATTGCCTATATTTCATGCCACGCTTCCTACAGAGAGGTTAAAATTGGTGTGGGACAGGGAGTGTCCGCACTGTATGCTGTAGGTACTATATACTCTTTCTTATATCTGTGGTAGAGGGTAATTAAATTAATATAGGTAAGAAAGGGGGGGGGGGGGGTTAGGTAGGTTGCCGGGCTGTTAGGTTCTTTCAATTTGGCCTGGGGCATATTAGGCAGTCTTCGATGGTTCGCGAAAAATTACTGAGAACTAGCGCTGCTGTAATGCTAAACTGCAATGTCTACTCTACTCAAATGTATGGAATAGCTGTTGTGTTTTTAAGCGATTTTAGGTTTACACCGATAATAAAAGTTATTAAGTTTGAATATAGGTAATATTTTTGTTATCAGGCAACCATGACTTAGCAAGAACACAGAAGGTAACAGAAGTTGTTTTAGCAGCTGTATACAAAGCGTTGAACGATCACCACGTCTTTCTAGAAGGGACTTTGTTAAAGCCGAATATGGTAAGTTAATTAACTTGACAAGCATTCAGTACCTTAGATGTAGGCATGTCTGGACAGTTCCATATATTTTAGATTTAGTATAGTCTTGGCGCAAACAGATGTCGCTACTGGCCTGAACGAGAGATAAATCTTAATTAAACGTTATTAGATCACTATTATTTGAGTTTTGTTCCACGAAAATAAATTATATAGATCAGCAATTTCTCGTATTTAATTGAAAATTTTGTTAAACAAAGTTTTTATAAACAATTTGAAAAGGAGTCAGCACAAGCGTCGTCAAATACAAAGATATAAAAACAGTCAAAAATCAGCAACAAGCTTCGTCAGAACAATGAAATACATGCTCAGTCAAATAACCCGCCCCTTGTCGATCCTGGCGCAAAGGAGCCCATAATGCTCGCAGCGTTGCCACGTTGAATAGCTAAGGCTAGCCTCTGCACCAGAAACGACCCGGAACGGGGGTCACAATTACGCTCCCTCAGTCGACGGCCTACCTCCGCAATGAAGGTCTTAGCCTCGGCTCCCCAAACCCCCGTGGTCTCAACAGTACCGTGGATTATTTAGATTAATTTTCTTAACATTTTTAATAACAAATGTGTTTAACACTTATTTTAACATAATTAAACATCACGCGGAAAATAGAGGAGGCTGGAGAGGGAAAACAAGAGAGGGTCGGACTACTCATGACGAAGCCTGGTTCGCACACCTGGCAGAGAAACGTGACAAAAGGCATAATGCTGTCACAATCCCTTCGTCATCCACCGGCGTACAGTTCTGTTGTAGAGGCTGTGGACGTGTATGCAGCTCTCGTATAGGACTGCACAGCCATGAGAAAAAGTGCTTCTCCAAAAACAAACACTGATTAAATCATCTGCAAAAGATGTAAAGGCCTATGATCGAAACATTGCTGTAGTACCGGTTACTCACCACCGGCGCTGTACTTGCGCGAGTTTTCATATAAGAAGGTGGCAACTTTCTTATAGTATGGGCATTGACCCTCTGTTGTGTATAATTTATTTACTCTTATGATGTAGGGGTAATGGCCTTATTAGTATTTCTACTCAAGAGGGATATAAACAGGATCTAACTCTTTACAAACGTTCATAACAATGAGACTTAATCAGTGATTTTTCATAATAATTTTTTGTTATTCAAATCCACGCTGGGCCCATGTTTTGGAGTAGATATGGCCAACTCTTTCAACCTTATTTTCCAGAGTCTTGTGGCCTGTAGTACAGCGGTTCTCAATCTTTTTTGGTGACGGAACCTTTTTGGAAAGCGAAATACTTGACGGAACCCTACAATAAAACAGTAGTTTTTAAAAGTGTATTCTTTATTTTATTAATAAAGAATACACTTTCAAAAACAACTTTTTTATTGTAGGGTTCCGTCAAGTATTTCGCATAATAAAAGTATAATGTAACAGTTACTTATTACTTACTTACATAACAAGTATAGATAATAATAGAAGATATCTAAAAAGAAAAAAAATCTAACTAATGGGAGGTATGAAACTGTTTTTAATTTTTCATCAATTGGTTGATATCATATCAGGTTTGATAGAAAACAGTTTAAGTCTCATATCAGGTTCAGCGTCCAGTCTATCGCGGTACTTTGTTTTCGTGGCTGCATAGGTTGAGAATCCTGTTCGCACAAAATATGTTGTTGGGAACGGAATAGAGCCATTTGGCAAGCATTGGATATTTATCACGGATTCTGCATCAAAAATCGTTGAGAGGCGTCGTTTTGAACAGTGAACTGCATACTTGTGTCTGATGACATTTCTAAAAGAGATTCATATATCTCGTTTGACATACTTTCGGCTAGAGAGAGGTGGAGGTTTTTCTAAATTCTTGCGGAACCCCCTACAGGGAATCGTGGAACCCTAGGGTTCCGCGGAACACACTTTGAGTATGGCTGCTGTAGTAGAACATAATGACACCACTATTTTATTATATACCAGTAAATAATTTAAGGGTGTATGCAGAATGAAACTAAACAACTTTCCCAAAGAACAACATAAGTAGTTGAATGCATCCTTCTGGTATACAGGTTGTAACATAAAATAGGACAGCTACTTAAAGGGGTGCTTTAGACCATCAAACTGAACAACTTTCACTATGGGACCAAAACTGAAATCGCGAAAAAAAATCCGCTGTCCTATATAAAACTGCAAGCATAACTCGACTGAAATGTATGGGACAGCAGATTTTCGTGATTTCGATTTTGGATTGGTCCCATAGAGAAAGTTGTTCAGTTTGATGGTCTTAAGCACCCCTTTCAGTAGCTGTCCCATTTTATGTATAAAAGATTGCTGATTGTGATGACGATGATTATGTTTTACATACGTACATAAACTCACAACCACTTTCGGAATGATCAGAAAATTACTGTATACAGGGTGAAATTGATATCATTGGCATCCTTTTAAACTAAGAGTCTACCCATCAAACTGAACAACTTTTACTATGGGAGCAAACCGATCGGATCAACTAAAAAATCAGCTGTTTCATACTAAACTGCAGTGCCTACTCGACTCAAATGTATGCAACAGCTGAATTTATTTTTGCTGAGATTTGTGTGCTCCCATAGTAAAAGTTGTTCAGTTTGATGGGTAGACTCTTAGTTTAAAAGGATGCCAATGATATCAATTTCACACTGTAGTTAAAATTTGTATATACTTGTATTTAAAACAGCTTACTTTTGGCTTTTTGGCATTATAAAATTACTTCTACATACTTTTTCACGTTCGTAAAATTTATTCCACAATTTATTTCAACACTGTCTATAACAGTTCGTTTAAAACCAGTTTTCAATTAAACTTTGCTTCAAGCGGTGTCCGAAACACATGTTTCAACTATGAGAAAACTGAAAATCCAAAGTTTGTATGTATGCTCAAGTTTAAATGCATAATTTTAGCTTACCTAGGTAAATAAGAGAGGGCTACTTTCAACTGCCTGCGTTTCATTTGAAAACCATTAAGGCTCCTATGGTTGGACGAAATACCTTGGAGGCATCTTTTTTCATGTTTCAACTAGATTTATACAATTTACTGAAACCAAAGTCATACCTCAGTATTCTTGGATAGTTTATCTAGTGAAATAATCAATTGAATACACGATTGGAATTACTTCATTCGATAGAAAATCGTCACAAAGATGACGTATTTTCTTGTATTTTTAAACATTTTTCTCGTGTTAGAAGAACTTAAAATAGTTTCAGATTTTTTGTATTCATACTCACATATTCACCATTAGTTTATGTAGTGAAATCATAAAAACAAATCTATAAAAAGAACTTTCGTTATCTTTTTTTAATCGAAAATACGGCACGCGCACTCACTTTTCGGAGGGCTGGGCAATCGCGTTTCTCATAGAAAATATTCGTCTGAACCTATGGCCCTTAACAGAGTTAAGCAAATTGATACCTTATCGGCTTCTTCTTATCGCGTCGGCAGCAAGCCCTGGTGTCAGAGTTTTAAGCTGTACCTATACTTAATATATCAATGTTGTTCGACAGGTGACACAAGGAAAGGGATGTAGTAAGACTGGTACACCAGAATCAATTGCCTTGGCTACTGTCACCGCTTTGCTCAGAAGTGTTCCGGCTGCAGTTCCTGGTTAGTTACCAAATTCTCATCAGCAACTCGTATCACCGACTGTAGGTAGTATCATACGATAAGATAAGATACACCAACAAAACCACCGTTTCTTTATTTGCACACCAAGAAAATACAAATACAATTTATAATTTATTTTGTAGTACCTAATACAGAATTTCGATGTTTGTTACCATATCACAAGCTACTCGTATACTCTGACTTGAGTTCTGTACCCCTGGACCCAGTGGGTGATGTATAAGAGGTGACTAATGTCATCAATCAGGTGTCGTACGTGTATGTCCCACGGAGTGGCTACGTACTGCATCCTACACTCGAATTTTAGTTGCCGCATTTTAGGAGCTCTTGTTCTTAGGAAGGGCGGAATCTAGTCGTACAGACCAAAAAAAATCTTTGGGGATGCCTTTATCATTCCTCTTTTAATTAGTGATTCGTAACAAAATTGGCAAAACAAAGTCTTTTTGAATCACCTCGGTGTCCGTCCGTCCATCAGTCACAGGCATTTTCAGACCGTAAGACATAGCATTGCCAACTATTTCCTATCCATGCATCCTCTACAATCAAGAAGAGGTAAAAACTCAAAGCAAAGAAAGTACAATTTCGTTTGAACGTATAATCTTCCAGGTATCGCGTTCCTCTCCGGTGGCCAGTCTGAAGAAGAAGCAACTTTCAACCTTAACGCCATCAATAGGGTACAGGTTAGCAAGCCTTGGGTGTTGACCTTCAGCTACGGAAGAGCTCTCCAGGCTTCAGTCTGGAAGACCTGGGCCGGCAAAGACGAGAACATTCCTAAAGCTCAGCTAGAACTGTTCAACAGGACAAAGGTATGAATGTTTTTAGAATTAGCTGGTAGCACGAATTCTTTGAGTGTTATGGTTAAAACCATTGGATAAAAACCACAGATCTATCACTATCTTGTCTTGGTGCCATCCGGGCGGGGGAAGATGGGCGGTCACTAGTATAATACAGAGTCCTTCTTAATATGCTGATACTTTTTGAAAGGGATGATCAGGCCATAGAACTGAACAACTTTCTCCATGGGACCACACACAGAAACACAGAAATCGCAAAAAATAATTAGCTGTCCCATACGGCTAAAGTATAGGCATAGTGTAAAGAACTAATAGTGGTGAAGCTCAGCGGTCGCGGCAGGCTAATCGTGCGGGGCGTGCGGGGCGTGCGGGGGCCGGGAGGACTGCGTCCCGGCCCACGCTATCTACACGCGTACCCTAACAGCTAATTGAGTTAGGGTACGCCCGTCCCCCGCCGTACCCCGCACGCCGCGCGGGCAAAGACCCGCCGCGACCGCTGAGCTTCATCACTTATTTTTGGTTTACAGTTTTGTATGGAACAGATGATTTTTTTTTCGCGATTTCGATGTTGGTTCTATGGAAAAAAAATTTCAGTTTGATGCAGCCTGTCAAACTGAACAATTTTCTCTCCGCTTCAAAATCATACCCTTAAAAAAATCCGTCTGTGTAAAAAGTTATGGGTCCCGACTGTTTTCCGAGATTACTACACATAATGCACTTGTAGTATAATAATAGGTTGAAATGTCATACTCGTTTTTCGTCTGTTTACCTCACCAGAAATAAATAGTCGCTATTAGATGTGACACTCAACTAAATTCGTGCTACCAGTCGAATTATCTTCGTCAAACTGAATAATACCATCAAATTGAAAATAGCTTTCTACTTTTCTAAAAGGTGACATGAAAAGGACAATCTTTTATCGATTGGTGATGTTAGTAGTCATTGCAGTTTGGCTGCTATGTATAGCTGCAGTTGCTATGTTTTTGGCTGGAGTCATTTCTTCGAAACTGGTTCGTAAATGCAACCGTCTAAGTGCACTTTCGATCATTAACAAGCACTATAATGGTTAACGACTTTATAGTATGTTGTACCATGTGCATGTACCTACTTAACATTATTAGGCTCCTTGTAACCCTAAGGCAATTCTGACTAGGGTTGCCAACTTTTTTTAGAACAAATATAGTAGTTAAAGACTTAACCGAACCGAAAAAATATAGTAGATCGGAGAAAAATAAGAAAAAATATAGTATTTTTCGAATTTCTTAATTTAAATTTTTTCAGTACTGCTAGTGAAACGTGGATGTTCTGAAGTTTCAGAATATCTCTGACTACCCCCTCGGGGAATATAGTCGTGAGCATATGCGTAAATTTTTTCAAAAAGATAATTATGTTTTTGCTACTTTTTGATCTTTTTGCTCTATTTCGTATTCGTTATAGAAAATAATGCATCCTGTAAACGCAGAAGTAGCTGGATTCGATACAGAAATAATATAATTTCTAAAAAAATACATAAATCTGACTTTAGGAAAACTTGTTGTCACTTTTCAGTAGTATATTTAGAAGAAAATTGTTTATGGAACAAATATGATGAAGAGAAAGAAAATTGTTAAAATTGGTCATTTTTATTGGATCTAAGTACCAATATATTTAAATTCTCTATAAATTATTTGCTCATCAAAATATAGTAGTTTTGCCTACTATATATTTTTCTCAGAATTATAGTAGTAGGGCCCCTAATAAAGTAGGATACTATATTATCTAGTAGGGTTGGCAACCCTAAGTCTGACTGTGAGTCATGTGTAGGGTTTCTGCATGAGATTTCTTGAAGCGAGAAATCTGGCCTTAGTCGAGACGAGATAAAAAATTTCTTAGCAACTCTAAGCTAGCCTTTCTGTCAAAACTGCCTCAGTTAACCCTTCTTCATTTTTTTTCTATCTATGTTGAAAATAACAGGTAATCTTTGATTTCATTTCAATTGGGATCTCATTGAAGTATGCTGATATTAAGATGTTCAGTTCCATATAGGCCTTTACGTGTTGGACCTAGTATGTCCTCATTTAATTTATGGAGTAACATACTAATAACAGGGTGTTTGGGTAAACAGTTGCATTACTTTAAGGGGTGATTGTACCCATGATACTGAACAACTTTCCCTAAGAAACCTATAGGAAATTCGCAAAATAAATTTTGTACTTTCCATACTAAATGCAATCAGCTGATCGAAGTTTTAGTGGAAAAAGAAAATTGCGAATTTCCTATACTTAGGTTTCTTAGGGAAAGTTGTTCAGTATCATGGGTACAATCACCCCTTAAAGTAATGCAACTGTTTACCCTAACACCCTGTTTAACATTACATTTAAAAAAACGGTTAATTTTAACTTTGTAGAACGAAAAGTAGTTTAGTGACTTACTAACCTGAAGGTGGATACTAAAAAGAGTGATCTAAAACTTAGAAAATTATGGTGTACCTTATAGACAACGATATTTTATCTATCAATCTAAGCCGTTGATGTTTTATAAATTTTTAGGAACTGTTGGTCCTAGAAATAATCGTAGGTATAGGTATGACTTTATTGTTATTTGTTACCTACGTGACGGACAGCCACCGACGCTGGACCAACGACCTAAAAAATGGTAGCGGGGAGCGACTGGATGAGGAAGGCCGAGGATAGAGGGCGCGCCTTGGGTGAAGCATTTGCTCAGCAGTGGACCATGACAGGCTGATGATGATGATGATTTAACACAAAATATCACCCGGGAATGGGGTAACATTGCGTTCTATAGAACCATACGTTAGGAAACTCGTACACAAACTGCAGTTGGTCTCATCAACTCTACTACCCTCGAAGGAGGGTTGTATGGGCGTCAGTCCACCCCACGCGAGCCCGATACGGATTGGTAGACTTCACATTCGCATCAGAATTTCTACCTCAGCGTATTACTATGCAGGTTTCCTAACGATTATTTCCTTACCATTTGAGAGCAGTTGGTATGACGTAGGTACATAAATTGGAAAAGCTCATTGGTACATGGCATGTCGTCCGAGCAGATTCGAACCTGGCCCCCTATTTTGAGTGTCCTTACCTCTCCACAACTCGACACCGACGCTTTCTTTTTTTGGTCTGAATAACTCAATTTTGTCCAGTAAAAATCACAACGGCATTCCATAAACCAAATGTTTTTGGAGCAGGCACTTTGTCGACAAGGATTGAGTACTAAAATAAACAGCAAAACTTTATCTTTCAGGCAAACGGATTGGCCTCCCAGGGCAAATTCGAGGGTTCCGTAGCTTCTGCCGCCGGCGAGGACTCTAACTACAAGAGCAACTATAAGTACTGAGCGTTTTGTACTGTTTGTATAGTTATATATAGAGGTTTTAAGGGATAATTTGGGAGATTAAATCGAATGAAATAAAATGTGGTTTTATTAAATCTAATATTACTAAATGTTTTACGTCTTTCAGGCTTCAAAAAGATCCCGATTCTATGGTGTACATGCGCTTCTTACGAAGTATGTATGATATGATTTTGGTTGACCGAATTAAGAACAGTGTGATAGCGGAATAAAGTTGAAGGATGATGTTTGGTTACTGGGATTAAAATCGGTACGCTTAGAATTTAGATGGTTCGGTCACGTAGAGAGAATGTATGAAAGAAGACTTACGAATAAAATATTATATCAATCGAAGGTGAGTGCAAATGTTGGGAGAGACCGTCCGAAGAAAACATACCGAAAGGTAGAAAATTTGAGAATTTTGCCTTACGTAATTTGTGTACGACCGCTTTCCGTATGTAGTACCATAATATAAAGTTTATATTAATAGGTTAGTAATATTCACGCCTGCACAGCTTCTTACTCTCTACAAAGCCCAAGTGCGATCTTGCATGGAGTATTGCAGTCACCTTTGGGACGGCTCTGCGAAATACCAACTTGACCCACTGGACTTAGTTGAGCGTCGAGCCAAGAGACTCATCGACGACGATGCACTCGTCGAGGCTAAGTTACATAGTCTGGAGCACCGACGATTGGTCGCTTGTCTGTCGGTATTCTATCGGCTACACTTCGGCGAATGTGCCCAGGAGTTACATGAACTGATTCCACCATCCCCCTTCCATCACAACCGACAAGACGAGACTGCATCCATACGTTGTCGATATTCCAACAATCCGCACAAGTAAATAGGTTTCGCATCCTCTTTTATAATGAGAACGTAAGGTTTGGAACTCTCTCCCTGCGTCTGTTTTCCCAAGCAAATACAATCAGGATATTTTTAAAAGAAGAGTGAATAGGCTTTTTCAGGGCGAGCGCACCACATCCTCGGCTTCATCTACACTTTCCATCAGGTGCGCTGAAGCCAAGCGCAAACCCATTATGAATTAAAAAGAAATATATATATATATATAATACTCTTTCTTATAATAATAAATACTGTGCTGTAAATGTGGAGAAAACATATTTCTTTGTTTTTTATTATAACCCCTTTTAAACTTAATTTATGTTATAAATTGGCATATAAAGTTGTCGAATTCAGAAAACTCGAGCTCTTGCTTTCCGTTATTTTATGTAACATGAAATAAAATAGAGAGTACACATTTTATTTGCTTCCTCCATTTTATGCACGTATAGTTTTTGGAAAACTGCCAAATTGCTATACAAATAGTACGATGCTATATTTTATTTTTCCATTTTAATTCAGAAAGAACGATAGTTGAAATAGCGTTTTGAAACTGATGCTGGGAAATCGAATCTTCTGCCAACATTTTTATATTGCGATGTTGAAAACATGCCATATTGCTGTGGAACGGGAGACCGATACGATCAGAGGTGGGGTCAGATGCAGTGGCTGATAACCAACAGCCAAACGGTTTGAGTGTCAAAGACGCATGAATTAATTAGTCGACTCTTTACACCCGACAGAGTTTAGGTATGTCAGTCTGTCTCCCGTTCCATCCCAAGGAACACGTAAGCTATATATAGCAGCTGTACAGTAGCCGCATAAAGGAAATTTAAAATACAAACCCCCCCCCCCCCCCAACTGTCTGACTTACCCGAAAAGTTGTGCTAAAAAATGTCAAGCTTGCTTCGCTCGCTCCGTTGTTTTTTGTGTAGGTCTTCTTTTAAAGATAAGGGCAGGCAGAAACCCACACTACGCCACTGCGGGAGGAGGGGGCCCTCCTTGAGTTTTTTCTATATCCGCCACTGGTAAAAGTTACTCACCTATCACCACTTCACATGTAATTATATTATCCAGAAACCTTCAAAAGGTTAAGACTTATTAACACTTTAACTGCTGACGACCTACCTGGTAGGTCAGCGACAAATGGGCCGCAGTGCTGAAGAACCCGCGTAGCGAGCCGGTTCAATTGCATTTCGCCTATGCTCATGACCTACCGCGCGAGTCACCGAAAACCTTACGCCTGTGCGGGTGACCCACGATGCGAGCCACATTATCGTTTCAACGTTACGACTGTGCGCACGACCTACGAGGGGAGTCAGCGCTATTGCATTTCGCCTGTGCTCATGACCTACAGCGCGGGTCAGCCAAACCTTACGCCTGTGCGGGTGACCCACTAGGTGAGCCGCATTTGTCTTTTTACGCTACGACTGTGCGCACGACCCACGAGGGGTGTCAGTTTCAGCACTGCCCGAGGATCATGGTTTTGAGCTTAGCAGCGAAAGTGTTAAGAGGGGGTCATACCTATTTTGTCTGTTTTCGAACCGATTTTTGAGAACCAAATTATTACATTTAATATATATAGTTCACATAACAGTGTAGATACGTTCTTTCTGCAGGGCATCTAACCGTTGAAAACACGATTCTATTAAATTTTCTCGATAGAAAAGAGGAGCAAAGTAAGCTCGATTTCAGATTTATAACCAGTATTACAAGAATCACACTACACCATTTCTTCTGAATATACCATCATTTGAAAGGTAAATAATTATAGCAGGGCTTCTAACCGATGGATTTTTCCCCAAACACCCAAGAGAAAAGATATTGATGAAAAATGTGTTTTTTTGCGATCTTGCTTTCAATTGAAGCGGGATGGCTAATTGCGAAAGTTTGCTTGTTAGAAAGAGAGGCTTGTTCTACTAATACCCAGCCTTAACTGGTCGCTAGATAGATAAATCGTAAGTATTGAAGAAAGGTTTCTAACCACTACAATCTTCATAGTCAAGAGCTTGTACGGAAAAATACTGGACTCGCAATACATCGTCAGAAAATCCGTATAATAATATTGAATTGCCTCAGGCTATATTCCGAGAGATAAGTGTACTTTTTGCGACCATCAGCAGCAAGGCTGATTCAGTATTTATGGGGTGTAGAGCATCTCTGTGATGGGGATGGGCCAGGTCTGCCTGCATAACTCCAGTCGGTTTAGGAGTTACTGATGATTAAAGGTCTGTAAAAAATTAACGATCAGCTGCAAGGCTGATCGTATGTTATTGTTGTAGTATGCACTGTAGCTATGGGAACAGTACAAAAACTGACATGGTTCATCAGTCGGTTTAGTAGATACAACCGTTCAAAGGTCGGAACTTTGACTGGCTGTATCTCCTAAACCAACTAACAGAACTTGACAGTTTTTGTACTGTTCACATAGCTACAGTGCACATACTAAAAAAATATCAGCTGATCGTAAATTTTTTACGGACATTTATTCATCAGTAACTCCTAAACCGACTGGAGTTATGCAGGCAGACCTGGTCCATCCCATCACAGAGATGCTCTACACCCCATAAACACTGAATCAGCCTTGCTGCTGATGGTTGCAAAAAGTAAACTTATCTGTTATACTACTATGCAATAAGCATGTATGCGACAGTACTCCATACACTCGAGCTACGCTATTCGCTAGAAGGCTTTTCTCGTAACATAAAAGGAAACTTGTAAACGCAGTTATACTATTCTGTGACTTTAGCTGAATGTATGTTTCTATGGTAGAATATTACTATTTTTTGTGCAGTTATATAGAGGTGGGTACTTTTAGTTTTTTACCACAAGAATGTATTTAAATAAAATTGACTGAAGAGAGAAAAACAACCTCTATAGTAAAATAGAATAGAAGAGTCATTCGATTGTGCGGCCCCTTGTAAATTTGTATAGACACTATTTTTATTTTAAGATTGTAAATTGTGTGCATACTTACCTCTATAATTAATTGAACTGTCTTTGTTTTGTAATCGAATCTTTGACTATAGAATTGAATAGATTGCCATGTACCAATAAGGTAGGTATTGCAGGCGGGGACAAACCAAAGGTACCTAGGTATGTTTTATAAAATTCATCTTTGTCCCCGTTTGCTATACCTACCTAATAACATTCAAATTATATTAACTTAATGTTGTTATAGCTGATTAGGATTAAAAAGCTTGTTTTTCTCTTTTCAGTTAACAGTTTTTTTATGCAGTCGGGTTTTTTGTTTTTCGTAATAATCTAGTTCTCATTTCAGTTATAATTCGCAGTACTTACCTCCTACAAGTGCAGATTACGTTAGGTGCAAAACCATCCTTGAAAACGGATCGAATTCCAACCGCAAATCCTAACATTTCAGGTTCATTTTAGCGAAACAATCGAATATCAAATAAGGTAAAGCCGAGCTTCATTTCCACAACGAACAATCAGAGCTTTGTTCAACCGTGCATCAAATACCTTTGTATGAGACTTATAGACTATGTAATGCGTTCACTACAATCCACTTTGTATGGGACTTTGTATGAAGCTTAGTGTGAACGTTTAAAACTGGTTTCTGACTTCTTTAAATCTTTAGTTTTCCGTACCCAAAGGGTGAAAACGGGACCCTATTACTAAGCCTACGTTGTCCGTCCATCCGTCCGTCCGTCTGTCCGTCTGTCCGTCTGTCCGTCTGTCCGTCCGTCCGTCTGTCCTACCTATTTAGGGCTGTAACTTTTGAACCGTAATAGCTAGATAGTTGAAATTTTCTCAGATTATGCGTTATTACGGCGGATTTGTTAACAAATAATAAAAATCTCAAAAGGTTAAAAATTAAGGGGGGTTCTCAACAAGAAACTAGTTTTTATCAATGTTTTTTCTTCACGCTCTATCGTAAAAACTGTAATACATACAAGCGTCAAACTTAGTGTGAATAACAACAAATACTAAAAACCGGCCAAGTGTGAGTCGGTCTTGCGCTAAAGGTCCCGGACAAAAAAAGTTTTTTTTTTCTAAGTTTTTAATGTTGTGTTCTGTGGTTGTGTGGTACGGAACCCTCGGTGCGCGAGTAGCCCGACTCGCACTTGACCTTGGCTTTTATTCATTGCTGCTTGGGCTTACATACATTCGTAAACTCACGACCATAATCTAATTCAGTGTGTTCAGAAACTTAACTACTATCAACCTTTCTTTAATTTTACAGGTTGTAGTATGGATAACTTGGAGTTACATTCCAGGCAGTAAAGACCCTCAACAAGCTTGGTCTACACAATACCGTGAGATTAGTCTGGGTCCCGGGGCATACCGGTGTTCGGGGTAATGAGAATGCTGACGAGCTGGCAAGGGCTGGGTCAGAACGAAAGATGGTTGGCCCAGAACCAAGTATGGGAATCCCGGCATGCAACATAAGAATGGCCATTAGGGATTGGGCTGATAAAACACACAAGCTGGAGTGGTCTAGCCTTACAGGTCTACAGCACTCCAAGAAATTTATCAGCAATGCGACAACTCGTGTCTCAAAGTTCATACTGAACAACAGCAGGAGCAAGGCTCGTGCCATCGTCGGAGCCCTCACTGGGCACTACGCCACAGGCACGATGATGCACAAGATGAAACTCACCCTGGATCCCAGCTGCCGAGCGGGCGGAGAGGATGAGGAGCCCATGGAGCACATTCTCTGTGACTGTGATGTCTTGGCGGCAAAACGCATGTGCCTCCTCGGTGATAGATATCCAAAACCGGGAGATCTTAGGCTTCTTCCCCTCAATGGTATTGCCTCCTTTATTGACCATGTATTTGAAGGGTGAAGAAAGTAAAAAGTACTGGGGCTAACACAAAAGATCCCACTGGGTCCAAGTGTTGCTGGCTTGCCAGCCCCCACAACAAGATAAGATACATTCCAGGCAAATTCAAGTCTTGAAAGGGATGAAGTATCATGCATGCTATGGTGCAGCTTTGCCTTTCGCCCCCAAAAATAGTGCTTAAAACACCTAAACCTAATTGTGGAGCGTGGACTGTAAGTAGGGGTTTCTTTCTTCTCAATAAAAATGCCGATGAAATCTTCCGAATGTGAGCCAGGCTGGAGGGTGGGGCAGAGAGGGCTAGTGGTCGCAGAGAGTCTTCTTTCTTCAAGATGTTTTCTTCTCGAGTGCTGGATCCGGAATGAATCTGCGCCGAATCGGCGCTTCTTATATACAATTTTCGAGCGACCACTCCCCTTCACCCCGCACTCTTCCCCTGTACTCAAATCTCTTTATTTACATTTCAATCTTATACTCTACAGTAACAAAATAATGTTAATTACTTACATACCTATTTTCTAACATCTAAACATATCATTCTTATCGTCTGCCGGCGCAAAACAGAGTGAGGAGCGCGCGCGAAAGATTTTAATATTTATATGACCCCGTCCCCCGCTTCCGCATACCGCGGATTCGCGGGAGTCGGGGCCCCCCTCGCTCGCCTGTATGCGCCGACAGGGACAGTTGCACTGTCTCTTTCTAACGTTGATTTCTCTTAAGTTCCTCCCCTTGTAATGAGATACTAAGTCTAATCAGGGTAAATTCTAACTGGAATTATGTAAGCTAATCGTGTTATTTACTTTAAAATCTGATGAAACTATGTGTTAATTTAACTAGGGAAATGTGTACCTATCTAGCTGGGGTAGGAATCTCAAGGGAAATCACTTAAAGAATGAAATACAAGCCCTATTCTAACTATTTACATAACTTATGTCCTAGGCCCTAATCCTAATAAGAAATTATGGCTTTATTCAAAGCGAAACTTATCCTATAACTAAAACAATACAAAAAACAATGTAAATTAAGGCAAATTGATAAAAACTATGTACAAATGATCGAAGTTATGTTCTGTCGTGCACACTAATCTTACATACACCTTAATGTTTACATAATGTTGAAATAAATATGTGCAAGAACCATAGATCAGGAAATGGTATACAGGCTACGGCTTGCAATAATATAGCCCACTACAATAATTACAAAATAGCATAGAAGACGTTCCTGAGCTGAAGCGACTGGCCACAGTCGGAAGGAAGGTGGCCAGTCGCTTCAGCTCAGGAACGTCTTCTTTGTTTCGGGCGGCGAAGTCGAACCATTTGCTTCTGATGATCGGAGACAATTTTTCAATCACGTTTCGCGCCATTTCGGGATTGTACAGGTAATGGATTTTCTTCAGTGCTTCTACGGTCGCGACGATGTTCGCTATCTTGTTAGCGAACACGATGAGATCGCGTGGGTTGTCTCCTATCTTCTGAAGTGTTCTGATCTTCTCCATTTCGCCCATGACGATAGCTTCAGGGCGACCGAATCTTCTCTCGAGCGTGGCGATGATGACGCTCGGCTCCGGGTTGGATAGGAGCAGGCTCTGGACCGCTTCTAGCGCGATGCCTCGGAGACTTTTTCTTAGTCTTGCTATGTTCTCGGTGTCGGAGAATCCTCTTGCCGTGTCTTCGTACGCCGCTTTGAATGGCAGCCACGCGTTCGATTGTCCGTTGAAGATGGGTAATTCTTGAATGTACTTCGGCGCCTCCCTCGTAACAAATCTCATGGCCTGGGTGATGGCCGCCGCCAGTTCAGAGATGTCTTGACGCGCAGGCCGGGGCTCTTCGTTGCCCTGGTGATCACCGCGGTGATCGCCCTGTCCTCGTCCATCCTTCCGTGGCGCTTCCCGCTGCGTGCGGGGCGGGGGTGACGTCGCTCTTCTTTCTTCTTCTTGTTTCTTCAACCATTCTTCGACTCGAACGGAGGATTCTTCTTTTTCTTGGTTCTCTTCTTCTTCTTCTTCGTCCGACGATTCAGCTTCTGCATGGATTTTCGCTAGACGAAGCTTCGCGATTTCAGTAGCGACGCGTAGTTGCTCTTGTTCTAGCTCCGCCACGCGCTCCTTAGCCTCCAGCTCCGCGAAGAGCCTCCTGCGGGAGGCGGCAGAGCGACGTGACGGCGCTCTCGACGCTGCTTTCGACGGCGGCTTCATGGTCTCTTGCGACGTCGCAGCGGTGCCCGACGACGTAGCGGCGGTGCCCGACGACGTCGTGTTCGTTGCCGTCGTGGTGGTTCCGGACCCGGTGGCGCTTGACTCGGCGCTCGTAGTTGGGTTCGACGCGTTCCGCGACGTGGTCTGCGACCCGTCGCCCTCTCTACCAGACTGGCTGCGTGTGGTAATCGGCATCTTCGATTCTTCAAAATCTCTTCACAGGAGCTCTTCGATTTCACCGATTCTTCTTATTCGGCTACCGGAGGACCAAAATGTGGAGCGTGGACTGTAAGTAGGGGTTTCTTTCTTCTCAATAAAAATGACGATGAAATCTTCCGAATGTGAGCCAGGCTGGAGGGTGGGGCAGAGAGGGCTAGTGGTCGCAGAGAGTCTTCTTTCTTCAAGATGTTTTCTTCTCGAGTGCTGGATCCGGAATGAATCTGCGCCGAATCGGCGCTTCTTATATACAATTTTCGAGCGACCACTCCCCTTCACCCCGCACTCTTCCCCTGTACTCAAATCTCTTTATTTACATTTCAATCTTATACTCTACAGTAACAAAATAATGTTAATTACTTACATACCTATTTTCTAACATCTAAACATATCATTCTTATCGTCTGCCGGCGCAAAACAGAGTGAGGAGCGCGCGCGAAAGATTTTAATATTTATATGACCCCGTCCCCCGCTTCCGCATACCGCGGATTCGCGGGAGTCGGGGCCCCCCTCGCTCGCCTGTATGCGCCGACAGGGACAGTTGCACTGTCTCTTTCTAACGTTGATTTCTCTTAAGTTCCTCCCCTTGTAATGAGATACTAAGTCTAATCAGGGTAAATTCTAACTGGAATTATGTAAGCTAATCGTGTTATTTACTTTAAAATCTGATGAAACTATGTGTTAATTTAACTAGGGAAATGTGTACCTATCTAGCTGGGGTAGGAATCTCAAGGGAAATCACTTAAAGAATGAAATACAAGCCCTATTCTAACTATTTACATAACTTATGTCCTAGGCCCTAATCCTAATAAGAAATTATGGCTTTATTCAAAGCGAAACTTATCCTATAACTAAAACAATACAAAAAACAATGTAAATTAAGGCAAATTGATAAAAACTATGTACAAATGATCGAAGTTATGTTCTGTCGTGCACACTAATCTTACATACACCTTAATGTTTACATAATGTTGAAATAAATATGTGCAAGAACCATAGATCAGGAAATGGTATACAGGCTACGGCTTGCAATAATATAGCCCACTACAATAATTACAAAATAGCCCTAGGTGGTTCGAGAGTTGTCAATTTGTTAAACGTTTGTATGAAATTGACACTTCTGCAACCGCGGGGTGCCTGTCCATCTACGAATAAGAATGTATAGAAATGTAAATCAAGCTCAAAAAGTGACCCCAAAAAACTACACCGTGTTCGAAATCCAAAACTCATACAAAATGTCATTTTTCAAAGGGTGCCAAAAATTATGTAAAATGTCATTTTTCAAAGGGTCCCAAAAATTATGTTGCTTTTGTTTAGAGTTATTCTTCTATAGTTATTCTTATTCATAGCTGTCCATTGAAGCTGTTTGACCTGGGCGAGCTCTGCCCCGCAATTTATAAACGCAGTGGGTGCATTTTTTTCAAAATTGAGTTTATTACATATTTGGCATCCTCGCGATGAGATCTTTCGGAAAAAAAGACCCGTTTTTCGGTAAGTACCTTAGAAGGAGGTAAAGCAAAAACCATAAATGCAGTAAAGGCACCCTCGACATTGCGAACCCTATAAATGTGTGCAGTAAGTAATCTTACTGCTTATAAATAATGTCAAATAATATTTTTTTCCAAACATACCATAGCATAAATGCAGTAGTTACGGTAAGGATTCTTCATACGTAACTATATTCATAAATGACTAGAGCACATCCTTAGTATAAATGCAGTGCGAACTCTTGCCGCGTTTATTTTTTATATGTTTTATACATTTTGTAATTCGACGTATTGCTTTCAGGATGTTAAAGGGCCGCCGAAATGCAATTATGTAAACCCCCATATGTGGGGTCGGAAATTAATAGTTTTCGAGATATTTGGAATTTAAGGTTTTTTACCAAAAACCCAATTTTTTCACACTTTTTCTTAAATAAAAAAAAAATGCTTATTCTATTGCGTCGATTTGAATTTTAATTCATAGCTAACACTTTTTCCGAGATTTTTTCATAAATAAATGTCTGATCATACTGAGCAATTCAAAATAAATCGATAACAATGACGGTTAATTTTTGAAAAAAAAAATACAAAATCCTGAAATCATGCGGTTTTTCTTTTGTATGAAAAGAAGTGTGCGTTTTACTGAAATAACTTCTTCGTTTTGTTAGCGTTCTAAAAAGGTATATTGTTTTAGAAAAAAATGGAATTACTATGTCAAAAAAGGTTTTTTACTTAGTAGGTACGTGATACTTAGAGGCAACATTCTCTTGGAGCAAATTTTACAATTTATTTATAGATACCATTATTTATTAATTTAAGTCTACACATCTTACTCAGAGTGAGCCCCTCGGTTCCTTGAATCATGTCAATCGTCGAAATCTTGATATCATGCGTTTTTCTCAAAAAATTTTATGAATAAAAGTGTGCGTTTTACTGAAATAACTTCTTCTTTTAGTTAGCTTTCTAAAAAGGTATAAAATGTTTTAGAAAATGTCAAAAAGCTTTTTTACTTAGTACGTGATACGTAGAGGCAACATTCTCCTGGAGAAAAATTAAATTTTTTTTTAGATAACATAATTTATTAATTTAAATTACATCTTACTCAGAGTGAGCCCCTCTGTTCCGAACACATACACGCAAGCACTTTCTTAGTTCATTTTTAGTTACTCTTGAAGTAAAAGTAAAATCTCATTACCTCCGCTGCATTTATTATGCGCTGCCTTAAGTCTTCTACGTCGTTTACTAAGGTTTGATAAACAAGGTCTTTCATGTTACCTCAGACACGAAAATTACATGGAGTCAAGTCGGGGCTTCTTGCAGACCATGAGTTGGCCGTCCAAGTCGGGCCAGCAACGTACCATAACCATTTTAGGGATTGGTAGAGGAAGGCCACTCCTTGGCTTGCAAGAAGTCCCGACTTGATCTCATGTAATTTTTATGTCTGGGGACACAATAAAAGACCTTGTTTATCAAACCCCAGTAAGCGACGTAGAAGACTTAAGGCAGCGCATAATAAACGCAGCGGAGGTAATGAGATTTTACCTTTACTTCAAGAGTAACCGAAAATGAACTAAGAAAGTGTTTGCGTGTATGTGTATGGAACCGAGGGGCTCACTCTGAGTAAGATGTGTAGATTTAAATTAATAAATAATGTTATCTAAAAAAAAATCGTAAAATTTTTCTCTAGGAGAATGTTGCCTCTACGTGTCACGTACTAAGTAAAAAACCTTTTTGACATTGTAATTACATTTTTTTCTAAAACATTTATACCTTTTTAGAAAGCTAACAAAACGAGGAAGTTATTTCAGTAAAATGCACACTTCTTTTCATACAAAAGAAAAACCGCATGATTTCAAAACTTTGTAATTTTTTTTTTTCAAAAATTAACCTTCATTGTTATCGATTTATTTAAATTGCTCAGTATGATCAGACATTGATTTATGAAAAAATCTCGGAAAAAGTGTTAGCTATGAATTAAAATTCAAATCGACGCCATAGAATAAGCATATTTTTTTTTTATTTAAGAAAAATAGTGGTCCAGAATTTTTTAATTTCACTTTAATTTCACTTTAAAAAAATTATACTATCGACTTGCTTGATATAGTTTTGACACTTCCTTCTTACGAACGCAGTACAATACCTTACTGCATAGCTCAAATGCATTTTATGTGAAATTGCTACGCATAAGCGCAGTAAGCAACAAATTCGCACTGCATTAATGCGTTGTTTAATCCTGCTTTTAAACTAATGTGATTCTAGGTATAAAGTAATTTTGGATTACTTTAATGCTTAATTACTACAATTAAGTACATTTGATGCAAAATTTAAAATCTACACTGTTTTTTCTATATAAAAAGTGACTTCAAATAGACTAAAGGTTACTGTAGAATTCGTGGCACCACAAAACACGGTCGAATCTTTGAGCGCGTTTTACTCGAAACTATCAAACTGTTGGTTACTGCGTTTATAAATTGCACGGCAGAGCTGTGTAGCTGTGTTTTTTTAACCAATCAGGAGCTCGGGCGAGATCCGCTCGCCCGAGCTCCTGATTGGTTAAAAGAGCGTCGGTGGCGCGTTGCGGAGAGGTATGGACTCCCAATTATGGGGGTCCGGGTTCAAATCCGCACGGACAAAATGCCATGTACCAATTAGTTTTTCTAACTTATGTACGTAAAACCGACTGCTCTCAAACGGTGAAGGAAAACATCGCGAGGAGACCTGCATACACTGAAGAAGAAATTCTGATGTGTATGTGAAGTCTACCAACCCGCATTGGGCACGCGTGGTGGACTAATGCCCATACTCCTTGAGGGTAGGCCTGTGCCCTGCAGTGGACGTTTATAGGCTGATGATGATGAAGGGTGCCTGTCCATTGAAGCTGTGCGAGCTGTGCGAGCTGTGTAGCTGTGTTTTTTTAACCAATCAGGAGGCCGGGCGAGATCGGCCGCGCCTCGCCCGAGCTCCTGATTGGTTAAAAAAACACAGCTACACAGCTCGCACAGCTTCAATAGACAGGCATCCGAATTCAGTACCTACATTTCTATCTTCCTCATAACAAAAACAAACCACCCTGAAACTGTAAGCCTGTAAAATTCAGAGCTCATAGGTGGACCATCGTAGCCATGTGTTGTGGTCGGCACCGGACGTGATTAAATACTTGGCCAGTCTGATTTAAATCGTGGTTACAATGTAGACCGCACGCTGGGGACCGACCGACCCAGGCCGGGTGCCAGTTCGTGAGGCAATTATTATCAGATTTAAAACCGAGATATGCTGAGCATGATATAGAGCCTGACCAGATCAATAAAAAAACGTACTTTCACATGCACATCAACTATTACCAAAAAATTACAATTTTTCAAGTATAAAAATAAAATAAAAATAACGCTCACAGGCACATACATTGCAATGATCCCAAGGTAAGCATTAGGCTTTTTGTTATGGGAATCATACAACAACGGCACAAACATATAACATCCAATTAAGTCTATGAAGAGGTTTTTTTTATTTTCCAGCACTGCTAGCATGCCACCCCCGAGAAAACGACAAAAATCGAGACGTGCCTCCATCTTTATTATTTTACGTATGCCAAAAAGAGCGCGCATGACGGTTTTCTCGTTTAAACGCTTTGTCGTGGGTGGCATGCTAGCCGTACTGGTCAGGCTATACAATTCGTTCATTGTTAGAGCGCTTACAGACGAGCGACACTTTGCGGTCGCCATGTGTCGCGGAGGGTCGCGCGACCGTAAAATATATGAGCGCGGCCCCTCTGCGACCCATGGCAAAGTGTCGCTCGTCTGTAAGAACCCTTATAGATAAATGTCTCGCGGGGATGCACCCGACTACCTTTTTAATCTCTAAGATCTCAATTCTACAGGGTGTAACAAAACACCCTAGTAATACTTAAGGGGGTGCTTCAGCCCATGAAACTGAACAACTTTCACTATGGGGCCAACTTCGAAATCGTGAAAAAAAAATCAGGTGTCCCATACATTTTAGTCGAGTCGGTACAGCAGTTTTGTATGGGACAGCGGATATTTTTTTCACGATTTCGAAGTTGGCTCCATAGTGAAAGTTGTTCAGTTTCATGGGCTGAATCACCCCCTTAAGTATTACTAGGATGTTTTGTTACACCTTGTATAACTTTTTGTTGTTTTCATTCTTTCTAATAAATACTCGTACTTAATAAAACAAAATAATCTTTTTCACAACCGTAATGTATCAAATAGGTAGTCAGTTATACATTGCTTATAAATACTCCCAGGTTATACCTGAGCAGAACAAAAGGTACAAAAGAATAATAAATGACCAGCAGTTGGAAATTCCCAGCCATTACTCTCCGTCCATTGCACATCTTGAAGAAGATGAATCGTACTCTATTTAGCTAGGTCGAGAATTCAAACGTTTATACTATTTATAATATTATATTCTCGAGACAGAAAGTAACTACAGCCCATAGTCTAAAAAAACAAGGTCTTCTATTCCCAGAGTGACACAAGCCTACGTCACAAAAAAATGGCCGCTAAACATGGTAAAAGGGTATGATGACGTAGGCTTGTGTCAGTCAAGTGATCGGAAGAGAATACCAGGCGCAGTATATTATTGTACCATGCTACAGCAGAAGCATATTGTCCCACAAGACATTCAACGATACCTCACTCAATGAGGGTAGGTTAGTTTTTTTTACCCCTTTTCATTGTAAGTATAAAAAATTTGGAGGGGGGGGGGGGGGTAAACAATTATCTATCTTATTTATCTGTCTTCGTGCCAAGATGTAAAAATGAGGGAGTTATTTAGATTAAAGAAGACATAAGACAGATAGAATGGACGACACTGTAAGGTTCCTTGTTTGACTACGGAACCCTGCTAGGCTACAGGGCTACTGCACCTCCTATGTGATTGTGGCCCCCTGATGTACAAACGCAGCACTCATCTGGGTAGGCAGGTGCTGACACCAGATGAGATACAAACTATCCCGATCAAGAATCTACTGCGATTTCTGGCCGCAGTGGGGATTGGTAAGGAACTATAAAAAGGGCGATCACAAAGGACCAGCGATGGTCTACGTGGCACAGGCTTAGCAAGCCTGTCAAGGCCCAAAACCACAGATAATAATAATAATAGGCTACAGGGTGTAAACTAAAATGCGTCTAGCTAGACCATCAAACTAAACATCTTTGTGACCTACTCCTTTTCTCTAAGGGACTAAAATAAGCTAAATATAAAAACTTGGGAAATATAATTCCATTTTGAGCACTTCAAATGGCTTCTTTTTAATTTTGTCATACAATTAACGGCTAGAATATAAGGCGTTGAAAAAAATCATGATTAAAATATTACAAAATCTTTTTTTATGAAAAATGTGACAACCTTTATTAAAGTGAACCGACCGGGTTTATAACTTTTGAATATTTAAAACTCCTGTGTACTGTCCATGTCCGGGTTAAAAATGCAAATTTATAATTTAGAAACGGTTATGCCTATCGGAATAAAGTTGAAAATTTTAAGTTTTACAATGAATTTAGATAAATATTCGGATCCATCACCCTTTGCACTTTCACTGCAGTATTTAAATTTTAATAAGATTGGCAACAAATTATTTTCAGGTACCTACATCTGAATCGATACTGAATTGATCTCCGATTAACTTACGTAGGTGAATACATGGTGTAAATTACTTTCACCACAGCACACTTATTATGGAGTCAGTATCGAAATTATATTTGTTGTTTCATACATTTGGACCGGTTGGCGTTTCCTATATGGGACAAAAATTTTCGTTATTTTTCCACGTTTTTTTTTCAGTTTTTCAGTTTGATGGTATGGAGCACACCTCTTTTAATGTTTATAGTCTTAACTATTATAAAACTGTAACAGAAGTGTGTCTGTACATTGAAGATATTTTCCTTTGTAATTGTCTATTATGTGGTTTCTTGTATATTTCCGTGTGTACAATAAAGTGTTAAAATAAAATAAATAAAATAAACAAAAAACTAATACGATATGGTTTTTAGACTTCCCTGTTTCCAAATCACAATTTTTTGGACTTTTTGTCTGTCTGTCTGTTTGTTTGTTTGTTTGTTTGTTTGTTCGTTTGTTTGTTTGTTTGTTTGGGTGTTTGTTTCTTCGAGTATCACGCAAAAACTACTGAACCGATTTTGATGAAACTTTTTTTGTTTGATAGCTTATCATCTGACTTAAAATCTGGTATATAATTTATGCGGACGAAGTCGCGGGTAAAAGCTCGTACCTTTATAAAATTAAAACCCTGTGTAAACAATAATAGTAATAAATAACAAAATGATCAGGTTTTACTCAAAAACTTCTTGATTTACAGACCTAATTGCTGAAAAAGCTAAGGTAAATTATTCCAACCCAAGAGTACATTTAGTAAATCAAACCGTCCGCGTCCTAAACAAGCATCCTAATTAAATTAATTGTATATTAATTAAAAACAAATTTGCTCGTCTGTAAAACAGTTTTCCATACGAAGAGGTTCAGAGCGCATCTACCTTAATGAGATTAGGGTACGAAATAAATTATTCAGCCGTGTTTGCAATTTCACACGAGATAATATGTTATGTGATTATTTGGGCTATTAATGGAGTAGCTCGAAATATACAACGTGTTAATGAATTAACGCAAAACTAGAAAGTAGTTTGTTTAGAATCGAGAGCAGAATCGAATTATCATGGTTTCAACATAGGTAATTTTTTTCAAAATATTAAATAATTTTTTTGCAAATGTTAAAATTTTCTGAACCGGATGTCAACCCGCCGCACGGGCACACTCACCCTAATACTACCAAAACAAGATTATAAAAATGTATCCATGAGTACGTTAGCGCTTTCTTTTCGTGCTGAAATGATAACAAATATTTTTTTCCTCAAAACTTAAAATGGGAATAACTTTAAATTTTAACTATCAAAATAATGAAATTATTGTTTCAATCTAATAATTTTGTTATAAATCAGTTGGGGTGTATGAGGTTTTGCGCTAATTCATTAACACGTTGTATTTATAGCGTAGGGGAACTTCGTTATTGTAAACGATTAAGCAACGTCTGGTCGTGTCAGTAATTGGATGGGTGACCGTTTTTGTGGTATTTCATCTCGACCACAATGCTTCACAAGGCAGGTTTAGTTTGGCCGTGGATAATAGGTTCCTGTGGTATTTAGTAGGCGTTCACAATGAGCGTTTTTCTTTTCTTTTTTAAAATGTACTAAAAATCTCGGTAGATGACATGTTTATCGCTCCAGAGATGATCTTGTCAAAATCATCGTCATCATCGTTTCATACATTCTGGATATCGGTCACAACCTTACTATCACAACCAGTTTTTAGTATGGAAGTCCCGACTTTTATAACGTAGTGAGTTGTGACCATGTATTGTATGTATAAGGCTGGGGTTGCAAACCTAATGTTGATAGTTAACCTACCTACTTATTAAATTATAAATGTCCGTAACACAGACTTCTCTATTGTAAATACAGAATTTTGTGGTCTGTAAATACAATTACTTATACGGCATTTCATAACCACACTAACAAACCACTAACGATAAAATGGCCTTGATGCATTTACACACTGAGCTTACGGTAGTAACATTAATATCATTGCATTTAGAACGTGAATACGCTAGAAATCTCGTACGTTTCGCAGCTTCGGTATCGGCAGGTAAATTAAACTAAAACCTCCCTTTGTTAGCACGAATCCAGTGTGTCAATCACGACGGTTGTATACAGGCTGATACGTTTATAAATCAGGCTTTCAAAAGCGCTTCGAACGTCAACTGCAGTGAAGAGCAGGTGCAATTCAATTATCGCACCGCACTGGGAGTGCAGTTCGAGTAGGACGATTTGCAATTAAGGTGACTGGAAGGTCCATTGAAAATTTGAAAGGTACAGGTTTCCCACATTTCTATGAATTATTTCCAGGGATATATTTACAAATATTGCACCCCTGGGAAAATATATTTGGCCGCCCCACATAACTGCAGTTTGCCGATGCCGGCGGTGGGCCTGTAGCCAAGATTTGTGCCAGCAAAAGTTCTAAGGTTTTGAGATATTTAAGAATTGAACGTCAAAAGCTATCACAAGCTACATCCAAATTGTAGTTTGCGAAAGTAGTAGCAAGATTTAAAATAATTATGGAGCGAGAGAAGCGAGCTCGACTTTTTTCCGTTATACGTCTTGGCTGTGTTAGAACTCTTATGCCTATGTATGTAGTGCAATAGTACAAAAATAGAGACTTGGAAATTTTTTCACACTGATGTCTGTAATGCGCTATGTGTGCTAATACTGTATTTCTTTGGGCAACATTTTCCTCCCCATGTGTATGGCCCTATGGGCCGCCCCCCTTGACCCGGCCGCCCTTGGCACTTACCCATTTTGCCATTAGGAGAATACGTCACTGATTATTTCGTGTTCTGTACATAATCTTCCTTTCATGGTTGACCTGCCGTTTTGTCTCGATATTGACAGCATTTAAAATGATAAGGCGAAGAAGAAAATATGAATACAGCCATCATAATACAAGTCTGTTGATTCAGGTGCTATGTGTGAAACCGTTTCGTTATTATAATGACTGTCAAAAATCTTGAGCAAGATCTTGACTGCGCAGAATTGTAGACGGAAGCGTAGTTTAGGGTATACCAATTAATTAAAAATGGTAAAATAATGTTAATTAAAATTATAATTTTATAATTAATATTATTTATAATAATTATATAATATGGCCAATGCATTCATTCTTTACCAAAAAAGTAATTGAGTAATTGCAATCTACAATTACAGTTTGTGATTATAGTTATTAATTACATTTTGTCCAGTACGTACACATCGGTACACCTACGAATTACAGTACGCAATAGAGAAAAAAGGCGTCAAAGAGGTTTGGTGAAAATACAGGGTGTAACAAAACACCCTAGTAATTATACTTAAGGGGATGCTTCAGACCATCAAACTGAACAACTTTCACTATGGAGCCAACATCGAGAAAAAATAAAAAAAAATCTGCTATCCCATACATTTTAGTCGAGTATGTACTGCAGTTTTGTATGGGACAGCTGATTTTTTCTTGATGTTGGCTCCGTAGTGAAAGTTGTTCAGTTTGACGGTCTGAAGCATCCTCTTAAGTATTACTAGGGTGTTTTGTTACACCCTGTATAGAGGCTTATACAGGGTGAAATTGATATCATTAGCATCCTTTTAAACTAAGAGTCTACCCATCAAACTGAACAACTTTTACTATGGGAACAAACAGATCGGAGCAAAAAAAAAGTCAGCTGTTCCATACTAAACTGCGACGCCTACGCGACACAAATGTATGCACAGCAGATTTCTTTTTTGGTCCCATTTGTTTGCTCCCATAGTGAAAGTTGTTTAATTTGATGGGTAGACTCTTAGTTTAAAAGGATGCTAATGATATCAATTTCACCCTGTATAGTCAAAGTATACAGGGGATGACTCGATCCGCCTCCTATCTTCTATAGTATGGCGCTATCTTGCCATAAACTCTGAAGGTGTTGGGTTTTTATTGAAAACGCGATAATACTTATTTCACTTTGTATATTATAATATAATAACCACTTGAACACTTCACAAATATAAGCACTTGACAATATTATAAGCATACAGTTTTGTTAACTGATCTTTACGACTCGATGTCTGACTATAGACTGACTAACTCTAGACTAGCTCCTAAGCTCCTAACATGCGCTCTCCCCTCCACTATCTACCACTACCAACTAATGCCTTATTGGCTGGCATTTGATTGGTCAACCGTCCAGCCAATAAGTGAACAATTCAATACAACAACTTTTAATAATTTAAATAGTTTGACTCAATACAACAACTCTTAAAATAAAAGAACAAATGTAATTTAATAATTGTTAGAAGCTTATTATTTAATAAATAGTAACATTATTTAACAGTACTGATTGGCAAACTACGACAACTCGGCCATCCGTCTAATTAACGAGTCCCTTCGTTATCGCTCATTACGAAATTAGGTAGGTAATTAAATAATATTACATTTTTATACCAGGACAATTTTAAAATTCTATTTTTTTTTTTTAATATTAATTAGTAACATTTTCATACCTTGTCATTACTCATTTTCTACCTTATATTTAACATAGTAAATCATCTTAAGCTTAAGACACCACTAATTCATGACTTTAACTAGGGTGTTAATACAATCATTATCTTTTCTTAAATTCTTGAACGTGCCCGGTCCATGACGCTGACCGTTACCGGCAGTTTTCTGCTGTATAAGTCCATGACTTTGACTAGTACAACATACGCTTTACCTCTACTAGTCCATGACATTGACTAGCGGTTGCTTCACCATGGCATTATAATAACATACACATAAAATACATAGGTGATAAATATGCCTTACACTTACACAAAACTTTAAGTTGAACTAGAGTTCAGCCAATAGCCAAGAGTTATAGTGACATTAATTAAATATTCACGACGAGTCAGATTCAATTTGAGCAGACTCTTCGCCATCAGACGACTCACTATCTGAAGAAACAGATTGCGTGACAGAGAGCCAGGGAAAGATTTTGTCTACTGCGACTACGGCCTCATAGCGTTTACCCTTACGAGTGATTGGTGTGTCCTCTACTACGTACCGATCGTTTGGGAGTACCTTTTTAATTCGATACGGGCCTCTACATTTAGGTTCCAATTTCTTAGACTGACCTTCAATTCCAGTCGACGCACGGATAACTCTGACTAGGTCGCCTTCCTTGAACTCGGCGGCCTTCTTTCGATGTTTGTCGTACGATTCCTTGTCTCGTACCTGTTGTTCTTTAATTAACTCACTAGCCTCTGACCTCATTTCTGACAGCGATGCTTGGCTAGTACAAGCAGTATCAGCAATAATTTCATTAAATATACCTTGTGATGGGTTAGTAACTGTTCTCCCAAACAACAGTTCGGTAGGTGTCTTCTTTGTTGTAGAGTGTATAGTGGTGTTGATTCCTAGCTGAATTTCAGGCAGATGTTCGTCCCAAATACCATTTGGTCTGTCATGATTCATAGCGCCGAGCGCAGCCAGGATAGTGCGGTTATACCGCTCTACCTGGCCATTTGCTCGAGGCGTTGATACTGCATTTAAAATATGCTTTATGCCCGTGGACTTGATAAAGCTTTTGAAAGCGCCACTGGTAAAGCTCGTGCCCTGGTCAGTGATAAGGCGATTGGGAGTACCGAAATAACTGAAATGATCACGTAAAACCTTAATGCTTGTAGCCGATTTGGTATTACGTACAGCGGCAAGGTTAACATATTTTGTGAATGCGTCGACAATCACTAAAATATATGTGTTGCTCCGTTTTGTCTTAATGAACGGTCCCAAATGGTCTGCATGTATTGTGTGGAAAGGGATTTCAACTTTCGGGATAGGATGCAACTCTCCCGCTTTGGCTCCACTTGGCAACTTGTGATGAGCACATTCAACACATGCGGCTACGTACTTTTTAATAAAACGTCTCATTTTGGGAAACCAGTAGTTAGCCTGTATACGCCCCAACGTCTTATCAAAGCCAAAATGACCGATGTCATCGTGGTTAGCCTTTAGCAGATGCCACCTTGCACCTCGAGGCACCAACCAACGTATGGAAGAGTCATCAAGCACACGATAGACACGGCCATTGACTAATTTATGATTTTTGAAGATTTCAGTAACCTCTTTGGTTTTAGGGTCATTGAGTATATCGGCAATTCGCTTTATTTCATCATCAGACTTTTGATACGTCGCTAGCCAATCGTCGGTGCCTACGGTGAGTATATCTAGTAGGTGGCTTTGGTCTTGTTCATCTGCGACCGGGCTCCTACTGAGAGCGTCGACATGTGCCATCTTTTCTCCAGATCGGTACTCTATATCGCAGTCATATTCAAGAAACTGTAGCCACCAACGGGCGATCCGTGGCACCAAGTCACGTTTGGTCAACGTCGTACGAAGGGCATTGCAGTCTGTAAAAATTTTAAACCTTACCCCTAGCAAATAAACCCTAAACTTGTTTAGTGACGATATAACAGCAAGGGTTTCGAGCTCATATGAATGCAGTTTTTGCTCGTCCGGGGTTGTCTGCCTACTGTAATAAGCAATAGGTCGTAAAGTACCTGTAGAATCCTCCTGCATCAAGATCCCAGCGACTCCTACTTTACTGGCGTCGGTGTGAAGTTGGACATCAGCCGTCGGCTCATAAATTGCAAGCACAGGTCTGTGTGCAAGTGCCTGTTTCAGTTTTTCGAAAGCTTCGCTCTCTTCACTGCCCCAGCGCCAAGGAAGGTCTTTCTTCAGAAGAGTCGTCAGTGGTCGTGCTATAATTGCGAATCCCTTGACAAATCTTCTAAAGAAACTGGCTAACCCTATAAACCGTCTAACCTCATGAACATTGCGAGGAGAAGGAAATTCAGAAATAGCTTTAGTTTTTGCTGATCCCGGCCTGACGCCTTCTGCACTCACTTCGTATCCCAAATAATTTATTTTATCAAAGAAGAAATTACATTTACTCAACTTTAGAGTGAATCCATTATGTGAGAGTAACTGTACTACTTCTTCGAGACGAGTCAAACCTTCCTCAAATGATCTAGCCGGTATGAGGATGTCGTCCATATAAACAAGCGTATAATGACTGACCGAAGAGTTCTGAATGACTTTGTTCATGGTGCGCTGAAATACGGAAGGCGCGTTGACCAATCCAAACGGCATTCTGTTGTATTCGTACTGGCCATCTGGGGTCACAAAAGCCGTTTTCTCGCGAGACTGTTCTGAAATCGGAATCTGATAATAGCCGGAAGCTAAATCAAGTGTAATAAACAGAGAACTACCAGAGAGTCTATCGAGTTGGTCTTCGATTCTAGGCAGAGGATAATGTTCACGTTTTGTTTTACGGTTTAGCGCGCGGTAATCTACGCATAACCTCTTTTCTCCAGACTTTTTATTGACCAATACAATTGGACTCGCGTAAGGAGACGAAGACTCTCTGATAATATTACTGTCCAACATTTCCTGTACCATGTCTTTAACATGTTGACGCTCAGTGTATGATAACCGATATGGACGATATACTACCGGCTCAGAGTCAGTCAATTCGATTACCATTTCTGTTTCAGTTGTAAATCCTAAGTCTTTTAAGCTAGATGAGAAGCTACTATTGTATTTGTTAAGTAGGTTTAATAATCTGCGCTTTTGATTTTGAGATAAAAAGTCACCACAATTAATAACTGAGTCAAAATTGTCTTCGCTAATATCCGTGTAATTAACATGTAATTTATCCACAGAGTGGCTCCTGGTGATCAATTCTTCGGCCTTAATTTTGATACTGAATTGGCTTATGTTTTGAATAAGGACTGTGCCTAAACCTTCTTTCAGCGTATATTCGCCGGGCAACAAGTAATGCTCGCGGTTCGCAATATTCCTTATGTTGCCATGCACATAAATCGTACCAGTATATTTATTGGAGCATCTTACCGGTACTGGTTTTATCTCGTTAATCCCAAGGAAAGTTTCGTGTGCACAGACAAGAGGACATTTCGCCGTTTTATGTTGGTCTATTTTCTGAAAGATCACGTCAGAGTCAGTTTTCACTATTTTGATAGTAGGTCTTTCCGTAAAGGTATGACCCAGTAGAAGAGGGCAAGGTATAACATGGTCATCGACTACCAGGATGTGAACGTTATGTTCAGTGATTCCTTGTACCTCAACTGTTGCATACAATAACCCCACAGGGAGGTAAGCTACATTACCTATTCCCTTCAACAATGGGCCACTGACCTCTTGCCATTGTAGGTTCAACCGCTTCGCTTCGCTTATTCGTATCAGAGTACCTTCGCTGCCTAAATCGATTACACAATTCAGTAACATACCATTAACCGTAATCGGCATCCTATACTTATGGCTTGTCTCGTATCCGTTCTCCACTTTTAAAACATTTTTGATATCTTTAAGTTCATTAATTGTAGGATCCAACTTAGCTTTTGGACAATTGGCAGTTATGTGTCCTAACAGCTTACAGTTTGTGCAATGTAACTTGGGTTTCGGGCATCGGAAAAAAGGGTGTCCCTTCTCATTGCAGTTGTAGCACGTCATGTTAGCACTCGGCTTCTGAGAGGAGGTAGGATTCTTATCAGCTAATCTCTCATTATTATTATTTGACTGATTGTTGTTACGCTTGTCCCTATTCCTAGACGCATCACTGGTGCCCCTGTCTTGAGTGACCTTGACGGATTTTAAAAATTTCAGAACTAGTTCAGGTTCTGCAAACTCAGCACTCTGACCTCCGACTCGGACATTTCGGTCGTCAATACCCGCTAACAGACAGTCCACTGCACGTCTACCAGTGATTTCACACCGATTTAATAGATTCATTTTTGAGTAATAATATAAATCTAAAGATTCTCCATATCGAACTCTTTTGTTTAGCATTTCGGCCAGTAACTCTGCGTAATTTTCCCGTGTTGGGAAAGATTCACGCAGTTTTACTTTCCAATCTGACCAAGAATTAAGAAGTGAAGGCAACCCTTGGTACCAGGTCTTTGCTATACCACAGAGTTTAGGCATCGCATAGTGGACTATCTGTTTATCGCTCCATCCGTATATTTGGGCACACTCGTCTACTTTGTGAAGCCAAGAGTCTACAGTCTGTTCCTTGTTTAAGGGATCAAATTCTGGTACTACATTTAAAACTGGAAACTTGTCACTATCACTATTAGGCTTAAGGTTATTCATTACATCGAGAAACTTCTTAAAAAACAAACTTTGAACATTATCATTATTATCATTGTTGGACTTTCGCTCGTTGCTGCGTGGTGTACGTGAGCGAGAGGTAGATAGTCTCGATCTGGATCTCGTAGGTGACCTACTTCGACCGTTGGCGTTACGCCTTGAACGTTCACGGGACCTTGGTCGTCTGGAAGTGGATCTCGAGTGCCTACCTCTCGAGCGCCTGGAGCGCGACCGGCGGTGCCTCTCTCGGTTCGCATGCGGAGAGCGGGACCGAATACGGCCTCGCGACTGGCTGCGAGTGCGAGCCTCCTCGTCAGACACAGCGACGTGGCGGCAGGGCGTTGCTGCATCCCTGGACCTCAACCGTCGTCGGCTGGCCTTGTCCCTGCCCTTCTCTGTAGCTGGGTCGGGCATGACGTAGACCTCGACAGAAAAAAACTGTGTTAGAATTAGTGTCTTTAAAGTTTACTACTTGAAAATTTTTAGATTTTGGGTATCAAAGGAACTCAGAATACCTAGATATTAGGTGTGATAATTATATAAAAAGTTAAATATTGGTAGGTGTAGCGAGGTTTCTGACCGCTCCGAAAGGATCATGGTCGTAAACTTATGTATATAAATATGTTGTGACATATTTTGTGTATTGTAAAAAAAACATTTTCCTAATGCTGAGTTTCGCTGCCTACTGATACTTGATTCAATCATCAACGTGCATTATTTTTATGAAGCTTTTATCAATATCATTTTATTCGTTTATGTATTCGTCTACGAATGTATTCAGTCTGCCAACATTTCCTTACCAACGTTATTCACATTACTACCAGGGAGTGCCCTGGCCAAGTATTGAGACATAACATGGTATATGCAACCGAGAAAAGGAAATACGGGGAGTGCCCCGATCAATTTCCCTTAATCAGTACATCATGTCAGAATTAACCGTAGTTACTTAAAATTCTACCAGGGAGTGCCCTGGCCAAGAATTCGAAACGTAACACGGTGTATACAACAGAGAAAAAGTAATACGGGGAGTGCCCCGATCAATTACCCTTACTAAGTGCATTAAGAGACATTACCAGGGAGTACCCTGGCCAAACGTCCCCATTTCAACGGGATAGTAAGCAGACTGAATAGCAAAATACATCGCTCACCACATAAAAATTTTACTTATGGGAATTTAAGGAAACCAGCTTTAGAAAAAAAAATATGAAAGTACGAGTACGTAGGTAGTAAGCGGGAGAAAAAAAAAATTAAGGTAGCTACTTACACTTTTCTTTCTGCTTCGTGGACGCCTCTTGGTTTTAATCCCACTTTCTGAGTTATGGCGCTATCTTGCCATAAACTCTGAAGGTGTTGGGTTTTTATTGAAAACGCGATAATACTTATTTCACTTTGTATATTATAATATAATAACCACTTGAACACTTCACAAATATAAGCACTTGACAATATTATAAGCATACAGTTTTGTTAACTGATCTTTACGACTCGATGTCTGACTATAGACTGACTAACTCTAGACTAGCTCCTAAGCTCCTAACATGCGCTCTCCCCTCCACTATCTACCACTACCAACTAATGCCTTATTGGCTGGCATTTGATTGGTCAACCGTCCAGCCAATAAGTGAACAATTCAATACAACAACTTTTAATAATTTAAATAGTTTGACTCAATACAACAACTCTTAAAATAAAAGAACAAATGTAATTTAATAATTGTTAGAAGCTTATTATTTAATAAATAGTAACATTATTTAACAGTACTGATTGGCAAACTACGACAATAGAATATAGGAGGCTTCTATACATTGAATCAGATGACAGTATTTCAACATGGCAGGTGAGGAAGCATTTACACGAAAATCAAGATCGACCCTTCTCCCAATTTCAATTGGGGTCGGCTCTGTTCGTAGACGCGTAGGATTTAAGCGGCAATATAGAAATTCTGAGAGAAATACATTTTGAAATAAAAAATGTTGACATGAAAGCGAAAAACCGTTCAAGTGCGAGTCGGACTCGCGCACGAAAGGTTCCGTACCGTTTATCTATAAAAACTGGAAAAAAATCATGTCTGTTGTACTCGTATTATGGGAGCCGCCTTAAATATTTGTTTTATTTTAATTATAAATATTTGTATGATGATTATGAATATTTATACCCGAGTCATGGATGTTTAGTCATATCGTTGTCTAGTCATCATAATACAAGTCCAGGCTAGATTCTGGTACTTTAAATGTGACTAGATAATTTGTGTGGCATTGTCCAAGATATTTAAAATTTTAAAAATGGAATTGTTTATTTTTAAAGCGAATATACTTAACTGAATATTTTGTGAATATATCAAGTGTCTATGTTGCCGTGAAATTTCTACTGTTTAACTATCACGGTTCATGAGATACTGCCTGGTGACAGACGGACGGACAGCGGAGTCTTTGTAATAGGGTCCCATTTTACCCTTTGGGTACGGAACCCTAAAAATTACTATTTTGTCCAAAACAAAAAGTAAACGCTACAGGGTTCTTTAAGCGGGATTTACATGAGTCGATTTTCGCCGTGCGGCTAAGTGCAATTTGACAGACTTAAAACATACCTAATAATGAGTTCATACAGTAATGTAGGTACTTCAAATCGCACTTAGCCGCACGGCGGAAATTGACCCGTGTACATCCCGCTTTGGGATTCCTGAATATGTATTTCATTCAAAAAGACAAGGAAAACCTCGAATACTGGTTTAAATACTATCTTGTCACCTTAAAGCGTTACCGCAGTATATGACTGTAGCACTATACAAAATGTTGATTGAATTCAATTATATTATTTGAAATCACATTGACTTATTAATTATTATAAGGGCGTCCGCCCGGTTTTGAGTAACTTTGTAACCATTTTATACATTAACTATGGCACTTTTTAAGCAGAAAACAAAACTGAACAATCTACAGGATACGAGAAGTGATGTGGTTTTTCTCGAAATCTATTTTAATTAATAAAACTGAAGAAAAACGAATCCAAAGTCACCTCTTTTTTTCCAGTTGTAACCGTTTTACTCTTACATTGTTGATCAGGAGAATATGAAAATTTACAACATTCTTCACAATACAATATACAATGATGTGGTTTTCTTATTTTTTGAAAATTCATAAAAAAATCATACAGGTTTTCAAAGAAAACGGAAAATTCCGACCGGCGTCACGCAAATGAAGCGGGATGGCTAATTGCAAAAGTTTGCTTGTAAGAAAGAGAGCCTTGCAAATTACATCAACGTCAATAACAAATACAATCTCGTAGTTAATAATCCTAAAATAGTATTTACTATACATTACATACATTGCCAGGGAATTAGGTACACAAACACAGCTCGTAAGCCAACATGTATATAATACATGGTACAAAACATACTTCATCATTAATTAATATTGTGTAAATACCTTCCTACGTTATACACAACAAACAACACACATTATGAACAGTAAATACACCGTATTAATCATGGAAATAATTACTTAGTCGCATTGTGTTAAACTATGTACTAGCTTTTGCCCGCTTCTTCGTCTGCGTGGAATTAGGGCATCGAAAAATAATTTCTTAGTGCAGCCTATATCCTATATATGTATGTATATTGAAGATTTCATGCTTTTTTCAGTGGTTTGTAGTATAAGAGATAAGTGTACCTACTTTTTGCAACCATCAGCAGCAAGGCTGATTCAGTGTCAGGGCAAAATCTGTAAATGCTTCATTTTGTTTGATGTTGGTATGTGTTCCTCTTGGTTAGAAATCGATGGTACTGGATGATTGTTTACTTCCAAACAGTTCGAAATGTCCAGAATATCTGAAACTAAAAAATTCAGTTATGTTAAGGGTGATTTTCGCGCGGCACAACCATCCCCATAGCAACGGAACATTTTACCCCCAAAAATTTTTTTTTTAAAGTTTACCTAAAATTATGGCCAAGATATGGAATAATACAAATAATGACATCACAAACAATTCCCAAACGTTTTCTCTACAATCCACAGTCACATACTCATAATACAGATTAACTATTAATCGAGTTAGACCAAAAATTATAAACTGGAAAATACTTACTCAGGTCGTGTCGCAGGGTCACTTGAAATACATGCACTTCCTGGCCGGCGCAAGCTCAACAAAAGTGGCTGCCATATCTGCGCAGGGGCCTATCAATGTCCACCACACTTCACGAATTTCGATATCTCTTTTCTCCTCGGAGCTATATCCATCGGAACAACTAACCTCGGTAACCTCCAAATCCGCTCTCCCCTACTTGACAAAAAAAAATATTTCACCGGTTTATGAAAACGCATTGCTTACGTACCTAAGTTACGTCGCGTAATTTCGGCTGGTGTGTCCTACATGAAATGACAAGCCGATAAATTGGAGTGCGTAACTGTTTTACGAAAACCATTTCGTCGAAATCACGGTTCACAACTGTTTCGTTCGTCTTTCGAAGTGTTCATCGAAAGAACGGTTTGCCGAAGTATGAAAACTTACATACTTCGACGAACCTTGTCTGAGACATTTTCATGATAGGCTTAGAATTTCCATCTCAAAGAACAAATGCAATATTCATTCAAATACTTATCTAAAATAATAATAATGTACACACGGCGACACACCAAGCGACCTACACGCACGGCCAGCTTATTTTGGTTTTGTATAGCTTGATGTGTCGCCGTGCGTACTTGGTGCGTACTACGAACCTACAACCGAGATCAAATATAGAATTATTGCATCCCTTAATATTATAAATGTGAATGTAAGTTTGTTTGTTAGACTTTCACGCGAAAACTACTTAACCGATCATCATGAAACTTTGTACACATATTCTTGGAGGTATTAGAGGTAACATAGGATACTTGGGGTTTTCCAAACTCCACGCGGACAAAGAAAATATACACTACGCGAAAAAGCGGACGAAGTCGCGGGCAAAAGCTAGTAAAACATAAAAGAGCGTAGGTACTAGAAAAACATGAGAAAAACAGTTCATTCAAATGACAAGAACTGCGAAAAAACAATCTAAGAGAAAATGTCGGCAGGTTTGATTGAAAAACGAAAAGCGTGAATGTGAATGGAAACCATAGCCTTCAACAATAGAGTGAGACAACAATGCTTTCTGGGACGTCAAACCGCACGCCTGGAGGGCTTTTTGAGTAAGGGTGCTTTTACATTAGTATTCTAGAATAAACTTTAGTTTATGAATGGACCGATTGATGAATGTTGAAGAAGCGAAAGAGGTGTGCAAGGAACAGGGGGTCAAAGGTCAAACGATACTACCAAAACAAAACCACAACCAAAAACGTTACGTTACACACAATTCGTATCGCGCTAATTATATTAATGGTAACGATTTAGTTTTTTTTCGGTATATACGTTGGCGTAACGTTCGATGTCCGTTCGATCGAATTTTCTGCCGTGTTAGGTGCGTGGTAGGTGCGTGCTAGGTGCGTGGTAGGTGCGTGGCAGGTCTATGGTAGGTGTATGGTGGTAACCAAACTTGAAACGTTTACGGCTTAAACGTTTCGAGTTTGGTTTTGCTTTGGTAACGTCAACGATAAATCGTTAAAAAATAATCGTTAATCGTTAATCGTTATAAATCGTAATCGTCGTTAAAACCTTTCAAAAAAAATAGCGCGATAGCATTTTTACATCAGCTAAACTAAATCTAAACCAAAACAAAAAACGTTCCGTCCGAACAGTAAAACCGTATAAAAAGGCGCAATTGAGGCCCAGGACAAGCCAATTGGTGCAACACATAAACAAAACTCGGGAAACAACATTTAACAACAATATTTCGAGAGTTGAGATAGACAGGGATATAGATAAGCAATAAATGTACATTCAATGTTAATTTCATACAAACGTTAGATCAGCTGATTGCATTCAGTACACTGAAAAAATTATCAACCAAACTAGTTGCTTGCTTATCGTGTCGACTTCAACACAACAAAGTCGCTAAATAGTACCTTGCCAGAATTGGGCAACCGATACTGCACCGTCGCTAGCGGTCATGAGCTCCTCCTGCGTGCAGGTGTTAGGGCACGCAGGGCACAATGTGAGATGGGCCATTGTTTGTGGAGGTCCGCACAAGCAAGTCACATTTTGCGCATCCGAGAATCCCCACCTGACCATTTTGTCCTTACTGCGACCGACCTTGGTTCGAAGTCGGTTTAAGGACTTCCAGGTCGCCCAAGGCAACCAAACTAGTGTTAAATATAATCAAACTTTAGTGACTTCCAAACTGTTTTGTTGCATATAAACAAACTTTCGGCTATAAATAACAACAAGTTTTGCTATTTATAACCAAATGTTTGATTATGTGCTACAATGGAGGTCACTAAAGTTTGGTTATATTTATCACTAGTATGGTTGATCATTTTTTTCTGTGTATTTCCATACACAGAAAAAAATGAGAAATGAGTCCAAAATTTTTATTGCGAATTTCCTATAGGTTTCTTAGGGAAAGTTGTTCAGTATCATGGATACAATCTTCCCTTAAAGTAACCCTAACATCCAGTAGATACACCGTACTCGCTAACAGGGCTGGATTTCGGACCTATGGAACCCTAGGCTCATCTTATGGTGCGGGCCCTTCTGGAAGTACTCCAAGACAAACGGTAGTCGAGGGTCATCCTCCAGATTCTTGCTTATTGTACATGCAATTGTCTTTCCAATTTCTTCGGAAGTTGAACTGTACTTCGAGTAACAATAACAAAAATAATGAAACTTAGCAATGAAAGTCCAAACTAAACAAGAATTTTTTTGTTTTCCATGTGGCGCGGGCCCTCTCGTGGCGCGGGCCCCCAGGCGCGCGCCTATGTAGCCTATGCTTAAATCCGGCCCTGCTCGCTAAACATTCCACTCTTCTCCGCCCCTCCCATCTCCGCTTTGGGCTTATACCGGGCCTTATTTAATGGCGGTGGAAAGAAAATTGAATTTCTTTTGTCTTTTAAACAGTGTAAACACTCCCTAAACCATCTCCTAAATTCTCCGTAGATGTTAACAGTTCCCGACATTTCTATTTTTGCGACGAACGTAAAATATTCCAGTGGGGAGAGAATATCGATTCTACGTGCCGCAAATAAAATCTTTTGATGCCATGAAATCTAATCAAAGGTGGCTCAAAGACAGACTTTGTTTATTTTATTCCTTTATTCAGCGATACGCGTACAGTATTCTTACTATTTGATGTGAAATTGATTTTGTATGCTTTTTCGGTTTGAATCTACCTAGCAGGTAAAGTACAGTCACTTCGAATAATACAGGATACATTTTTAAGAGGCCTATCGGAGTTCAGTGGCGCCCTCATCACATTAATAAAGATTTCTCTATAAAGAAAGCCTAAATTAAAAAAGTGCTCAATTGACAAACTAGAAAAGCCTTCAAGCTATTTTCATAGAATACTTTTATAGGTTTTTTAAAGGTCGAAACATACACATTTTGAAAAAAGAAAAAAAACGACCGCTTTTGTTTTTATTCGAAACTGTCTAAAAGTGGAATGTTTAGAACCTATAAAAGTATTGTATAACAATGGCTTGAAGGCTTTTGTGGTTTGTCAATGGAGGACTTTTTTAATTTAGGCTTTCTTTATTGAGAAATCTTTATGAATATGATGAGGGCGCCACTGGACTCCGGTAGCCCTCTTAATCAGTACTTAAACTTATGCATTCTACTCGTCATGGTATTCAAATCAGCTGTTCCATAGATTTGAGTCAAGAAGATGTAAGTACCTACTTGCTTGCTTATCGTGTCGACTTCAACAAATATCGCTAAATAGGTCCTTGCCAGAATTGGGCAACCGATATTGCACCGTCGCTCCTGCGTGCAGGTGTTAGGGCACGCAGGGCACGATGTCAGATGGGCCATCGTTTGTGGAGCTCTACACAAGCAAGTCACATTTTGCGCATCCGAGAATCCCCACCTGACCATGTTGCCCTTACTGCGACCGACCTGGGTTCGAAGTCGGTTTAAGGACTTCCAGGTCGCCCAAGGCAGGTCATATCCAGGCGGGAGGCTCTCAGACGGCAGCACAAATGGAGTTGGGGGGGACACTTTTTGTCTCCAAAGAGTACGTACCTACTGCAGTTTTGTATTGAACAGCTGTATTGTGCCACTCGCGGCAAACTGTGTGGGTGACAGTTGTAACACATCATTGGTTAAGAATTATAAAATGTTTTCCTATCGTTTTCTTTTAGTTTTTACTAATACGGTAGTTTTTTCCTGTTTGTGAAAGGAAAAGGGAACTAACCCATGCAGCCATGTGCAGTCAAAACCACGTCAAGCTTGAGATTTGAAGTGCGATATTGTTTTTTACACGAACGGCATATACACTGAAGAATAAATTCTGATGTGTATATGAAGTCTACCAATCCGCATTGGGCACGCGTGGTGGACTAATACCCATACACCCTCCCTGAGGGTAGGCCTGTGCCCTGCAGTGGGACGTTTATAGGCTTATGATGATGATGATGATGCGAACGGCATAAGAACAGTAGGAAGATCGAGGTGGCGAACTTGACGTGTTCTCGACTGTATCTATATATCATATCGGTAATTTCATCATATAATTGAAATGTCACATTGATTAGAACATTGACTTGTAAGAATAATAATAAAAACACAAGGCCACAAAAAAATCGCTTAGTAACAACCCTGAAAATGCCGCGAATCGCACAATAGTTACCGATCTATATATTAGGTAGGTGTTGTGAGAGTCCACGAAGGTGTCTAACCAAAAAAAAAATCGCATGCCGGGCACAGCTAGTGAAAAATAATAAAAGAAATATCGTTGAAATCATATCCAAAACACAATCTAGTATTGCCATAATTGTTTAGAAGGCCTACATTATTCATGGAAAAATATTATATTCTAATATCGCACGTCGCAAAATATTCAGCGTAATGTATTCTAATTCGAGATCCCGCAGGCTTTCACATAATATGGTAACGCGAGGAACGGTGGTATCATGAGACACATTTATTTCCTGAAAAGAATTTATTAAAAGAATAAAATAGTAAAAACTCTAGAACAAACAAAACTAATCTAACGATTCTAAACAGAGCCACAGAATAAGTAGGTATTACCACCGGCAAGGTTAAGGTTCTTGATTTAAAAACCCGCCTCTGGTCATACTTGGCCCGAGGTGCCCATAATGCTGGCCGCGTTGAATCGCAAATGATATGCGTTGGGCCAGGTATGACCCAGCGCGAGGATCAGAACCTACATCCATCATTTGCCCAGGTCTCTCACGAAAGTCTTTTCTTCATGACTCTACAGGCCCGCCGTCGCTACAGCAAGGGGCACCAACAAGCAAAACGCAAAAAGTTCCCCAGTATAGTATACCTTTCCTAGCTTGCTGAATTGACTAGTTGTCAAGTAGCCTATTTTCACAAGTGGGACATAAAAAGTTCACCCGAGTGCGACTGTGGTTCTGGTACTTCGGAAAAGATTTCGAGCACATCGTTGATGATTGCCCTGAAAGAAGATTTGACGGTGGAATCCGGGAATTAAAGAAATTAACCCGAGAGCCAAACTAAGGCTTAAAACTATACAGGCTTAAAAGTATCATTAACCTTTAAACCACATACTCTACCCATCATACTGAACAACTTTTGCTATGGGAGCAAACCGACCGGAGCAAAAAAATTTGCTGTTCCATACATTTCGAGGTAGGTATTGGAGTTTTGTATGGGTCGGCAGATTTTTTTTTGCTCCGATCGGTTTGCTCCCATAGTTGTTCAAAGTTGTTCAGTTTGATGGGTATGATACTTTTCCTTACACCCTGTTTAAGTAAACATAAATCTGTAATTTCCGCAAGAATAATAATAGTCACCATGCCAATTAGGTAAACCAAAAAATTTTTAAAAATAAAAATAAATTATTATACGTTGTCTAAGTTTGACTGTACACAACCCTCTGCCTGTTTTTTCGTTACCATAAAGGTATTATACTACGTAAGAGAGACGGTGACAGCTGAGAGAGCGAGATGTACCTAGCGGCATGCCTGTATAATAGAAAGAGATATGTGACGCGAGGCAATAGAACCGTTTTTGGGGATTTGGAGTCCTGGTAAAAATTCAGTTTCTGTCAATAATCGTGAACCTAAAGTGAAATCGTAGATAATTTTGTAAAATATACTAACACTGTTTCATTAAATTATTCACCATTTCACGTTAGATTGAGAATTAATACACAGAAATCGAATTTTTACCCTGCCGAGGACTCCAAAAAACGTCCAAAAACGGTTTCATTTGACAACTTATGTCACTTACTCTATTCCGTAAGGTATAATATCTTTATGTTCGTTACATACTTAAGAAGGAAAGGAACCTGTTTCAGTACATTTACTTCAAACACACAGCCCAATTTACATGACGTTGTCAGAGTTCGTTTGATTCAATTTATCTAAATGGATTATTTTCTCAGTATATTAAAATCGGTATAATTTAAAAATGGAGTCTTAATATAACGCAATCAACTTCAAAATGCTGTTTTTGGGGTGTGATCCTTCAGGCTATTCTACCGTTGGCGCGCTCCATACAAACGTAGTATGGTGATATTATCAATACTATCTAATTAAAGTCAATGAAATTTTTAAAAAACAATCAAGTAACTAATCTCTATGTCGGTATGAAGTCAGATTTTCGTTAAAATATACAGTTTCAATTCTAGGATTAATTTAAGATTTGTATGGAAATATTTGTGGCATTGTAACTTTAAAACTATAAATTTTATCGAAAATCTGACTTCATGCCGACATAGAAATTAGTTACTAGATTGTTTTTGAAAAATTTCATTGACATTAATTGGATAGTATTGAAAATATCACCATACTACGTTTGTATGGAGCGCGCCAACGGTAGAATAGCCTTCAGGGCCTGGACAAGGCGCTGAATTACAAACTCGGTGTGGAACAATTTTTTATTTTTATTTGCCAAAATTGCCAAATTGGGGAAATGTGACGACTCATAAATTACAGGATACAATTTTATGAGCCACATTGTAATTTTAGAAATAAAGAAAAATATCGTATTTCTCGAGATAATGCAATCAACTATTAGTAATAAATGCTATTATTGGATGTGACCAGCGCAAAATAACATTCTCATTGTGGTACAAATTCTTCATTTTTATTGCGTTTTTATGACAAACGAGCTTTTACCCGCGACTTCGTCCGCATAAATTATATACCAGATTTTAAGTCAGATGATAAGCTATCAAACAAAAAAGTTTCATCAAAATCGGTTCAGTAGTTTTTGCGTGATACTCGAACAAACAAACACCCAAACAAACAAACAAACGAACAAACAAACAAACAAACAGACAGACAAAAAGTCCAAAAATTTGTGATTTGGAATCAGGGAAGCATAAAAACCATATCGTAATCTTTTTTTTGTAAATATCTTCAATGTACAGACACACTTCTGTTACAGTTTTATAATAGTTTAGATGGGGTGAAATCGGTGAAATGCTATGAGCCGTAATTTTATAAAATATACAACGAACTCAAGTTGAAAATAATTTAAAGTATAATATTATTACATGATAATTCAATCTAATTTCAATTTGGAAAAGGCTACATTTTAATGCCTCTTTCGTTCTTTCTTTCTAATATCAAATTCAAACTGCGGAAAATTGAGGCCGGGACCTCATTTTCGTAAAAAAATAATGGACCAATTTCTCTGATTCCGCATCGTATTTATTGTTATAAAAATACATAGATAAAACAATAGAATGAAATAGCAGTATTCTTTTAAAAAATATGTCGAATTTCAAATTTTCAATAATAATTCGAAGTTAAAATAAAAAACCAGTTTGAAATGTATTTGCAGTTAGATATCGTCGGTCGAATCACGAATAGGCGTAACCAAAAATTTGACGATTTTGAGTTTTAAGTGCCACGTGGTTCAAAAATGTGCATTTCGTTATATCACGAAAGACTGTATCTGAATTCATATCCAATGAGTCGGCAGACACTGTTACAAAGAGCCCTAAATACATTTTCATTGTTCAATTTTTCGTTACAAACAGACGTATGCAGTTACGATTATTCGTGTTAACAAAATTGCAAATCAGTCTGGGCTGTATCTGCGGTTGTGTCTATTCGTAAAATACGATAAACTTGTACAAACTTGCACTTTTTGCAAGTAGTGCGCAACTGATGTTTATCTGGAGTGAAAAAAAATAAAAATACATGTAAAACAGTGGATTTCTAGGTTGTGAGTGTATTTCGTATGTTCCTTGTGTGGCATCGTTTAAGGTAAGTAAACAGTTTGTTAAGATTTTAGTTAATTTATAATGCTAGATCAAAGTAATAATTTTTGGGGTTATAATAACTTGAAATTACTCTAAAACCAATTATTTACTGTTCAAAAAGAAAAGTAGGATGTTTTTATAGTATTATAATGATGGTTGCTACTTTTATTTAGTATGGAAAAAAGTGTAGTATCTAGTTGAGGTACGTAAACTACTAACAGTTTGTTCTGTGTGAGGGTATTTGTTAAATGCTAGTTTCTTTCTACCTTCTACCCATAACATTGCTGTGGTGAACCATTCGCGTAAAATATTTAGTTTTTTGGTAATTGTACAGTCAGTATCAGAAATATTGACGCATCCAGAAAGTAAAAAAACAATTGGATGAATTTGAAAATTAATCTTTTTCTTAAATGATCGCCGTTAAACGTTCTTCTTTGGGTCTACCCAAATTCAAATGTCACTCTCTAGAGTGACATTTGAATTCAATATAGGTTCCCATTCATCTTAATTCTGCAGATGAGTATCGTTAGGTAACCCTATATTTAATTGAGTAAATATTGGTTTTTAATTACAGATTATTACATTGACACGTAGTCTGCCAGCTGCCACAAATAATAATGGATGTATTAGTAACATGGAAAGATGACACTAAAAATGTCGTGAGTACTTCCGAATTACAAACTGTAAAAAAAGGCGACAAGTTCCAGCTTGGTGTGAAAGTCAAAATGCTATATAAACGGAAATGGTATTTTGGGAGCATAACAGCCATTGATTTGCAAGAATCTTCCTCAGATGACGAGCCCCTTTGCAAGTATACTTTTCAAAACGTTCCTGAATATAAGAATAGATGCGAGTACAAAGATTGTCAAAGCTCGGTTTTAACAACTTGTCTTCAATGTGCTTGTTTTTTATGTGCTGAGCACTATGACAGCATTGACTCTTGTAACGACGATCATTTAGTAAATATTGCTTTGACAGTAAACCAAGATCTTAATAATGATGTGGATGAGCATAACATTTGTCAAGATATTGATTTCAATGACTCATGTTACTTGAAAGATAATGATAACGTTAAATACTGCGAGTTTTCCGTATGTACAGAAGAAGTATTTAGTGCATGCCATCGTTGTTCATGCTTTCTATGCTGTAATCACTTTGTAAATTGTGATTCGTCATGCGAAGACCATTTTTCTTCTGCAAATTTGCTGCTCAAGTCACCAATAATAAGGTCAGATGCTAAAACTAGCTTTCCAGCTCTACAGACTAACACACAAAGATGTGAGTTTTTTTTATGCACTAACCCTGTCCTGGCAACTTGCTTTGTCTGCAACTGTTTTTTATGCGATGTTCATTTTGGAGTTACTGTTGCACAATCATGTTTGAACCATAAGAAATTGACGGATGGTAATCAAAGCCAGAAAACATTAGAGAATCAGGAAACTGAAGAGCTTTTGACTGACTGCGAAGAAATGGAAACAGACATTTTGAACATATCCGGAGAGACGGCTGTTTTATTAGATACTCTCGACGGATCGCCTAGTATCCTGAGAAACGGTGGTTCTTTATTTTGCGAATTTCCTGCTTGTACTGACGTTTTCGATGTAGATTGCCCCGATTGCGCTTTACCATTATGTTTACAACACCTTCACATTCATACCAGTATTGCTTCGTGTGGCCGTGCTGATCAATTTGAAAACTTACAACCGGAAGATTTTGTAATGGATGGTGCCCCAAGAGAGAATTTACAAACCAAATCAAAGAGAGTAAATAAATTTAAACGAGCAAAAAGTCTTCGTCAACGAGGAAAAGAGTATGTTTCTCCTTATTCAAAAAAAGTAATACCAGAAAAAAAAGTTGGCGCATTCTGCAATATTGAATACTGCACAAGGTACGGAAATTATTGTCATTTGTTCTCTGAAGAAGTCCGTGAAAACATATTATTAGATTTCTACTCGACCGGAACCCTTTCTTCGCAAAGGGAATACATTGCAAGATTTACTGAAAAAAAAACCAGTTGCACGCAGAACTACCACAACATCATCGCGACGTCAATTTACTTTCCATTTCTACCTACCACTTAAAGATGAGAAACACAAAGTTTGCAAAAAAATGTTTCTTAATACATTGGGGATCAGTGAAAAATCTGTACGCACATCCTTAGAAAAAATTAAAGATACTGGAGTAATTGAAAATGACAAACGCGGCGGCAGACAGGGATCGTATGTAGAAACAGACGCAGAAAAACGAAGACTCATAAAACAACACATTAACAGATTCCCGAGAGTAGAATCGCATTATTGTAGGAAAGACAGTTCCAAAGAATATCTTCACCATGATCTATCGGTGCGTAAAATGCATTCTATGTTTTTGGAAGAGTATGAACCTAAAGTTTGTTTTACATTGTACAGGAGTGTGTTCAGGGAAATGAATTTGTCAATACACAGACCGAAGAAGGACCAATGCAGTCTGTGTATAACCTACAGAGAAGGTACAACAGATGTCAAAGAAAAACTGCAGGATAAGTACACACAACACATTTCAGAAAAAGATAAGGTAAGAAAAATTAAAGAAGAATGTAAGAACGAACATTCAGAGACCGTAAGATGTGCTTCCTTCGATCTTCAACAAGTAATATACCTACCCCAAAGTAATGAAAGCGCTGTGTTTTATAAAAAGCGCTTAGCTAATTATAATTTCACAATATATGACCTCAACTCTAAACAATGTACATGCAATGTATGGCATGAGGCTATAAGTAAAAGAGGTGCTTCAGAAATAAGTACAGCTGTTTATTATTTCTTGGCAAATTATGACACACAAGGAGTAAAGAAAGTTAATTTATTTTCTGATGGCTGTCAAGGGCAGAATAAAAATTCTGTTATGGCAGCTATGCTCCTGTATTTCATTATGCATTCTGAATCAGTAGAAGAACTAAGTTTACGCTTTTTCTGCCCTTCCCACGGCCAGAGTGAAGGAGATTCGGTCCACAGTGCGGTCGCTCATGCCATGGATAAAGCTGGAAATATTTTCGTACCTAGTCAGTTAGTTCCCATCATAAGACTGGCGCGCAAAAGTCCTTACAATGTTAAGGAGTACAATTATGATGATTTCTTGAATTTCAAAGATTTTTCACTAAAAATCAAGCTCCTTTTAGTACGTAAAGATGATCAAAATGGTGACCCTATAAAATGGACCGACATGATGGAGTTCAAAGTGATCAAAAGTAAACCAGGCACATTGTTTTTCAAGACAAGTCATTTGCAGGAAAAATATCGGTCAATAACTGTAAAACGTCAAAATTATATACATTTTAGAAGCGAGATTGATCCAGTCTCCAGATCACCTAACGACAACAGGATCTCGAAAGAAAAGTACGGAGATCTTCTGTCTATGTGCAGTGGACTGACGCCAATAATTCGTAATCAAGAACATGTTCATTTCTACAAATCTTTACCACATGATTAGTCATAGTAATGACAAAAATGTTATTTCATTGTTTGTTTTTTTTATTTGAGTTCATTTGTATGTTTATCTTTGTTTTTGGAGCATTAAAAATACAAATTAATTAATATTTTTGTATCATTTTCCTTAGCTTAGATAGGCTTAAATGAAAATTTTATCTTAATTTTGCATCACAAATAGGCGTAAGTGGATCTTCTGATAAAAAAAATAAAATATTTCATAATCTACTAAAGTTATAGGTAAACTATTGATACATATATTGAAAAGGTTAAATTGTCTTCCTAAATATGTTATGGCATCGGAAATATAATCATCAAATAATAAGATATATCCGTCAATCGTGTTCGGATTTTCTTTAAAACGCTCTCCTGTAAAGTTGTGAAATAACAGTTACGCCTTTTCGTAATTCGACCGACGATATATCCCAATATTCCTGCTGCGCTCTGTGACAAAGTTCTACGGTAGTGTACTTTTCAATTTGGAAGACTTTACACGATGCATAGTGGATGCATAATAATTATATTTGGGAAACAAAGACTTCCGTTTGATAACACCGTCAACTTTAAACATAATAATAATTAGTGGGCTGACGTAACGACACGGTTAAAAGCTACAAAAAAAATTGTTTATGAGGCTGCATGATTGTGTTCTCAACACATTGTAACGTAGAACACATTAGCTAACTAGTTAAAAAACCTTTCACGGATGTTTACCTTCGGAAGTTCGGACACTCGTTACGATACGAGGCAACTTTTTACCTGGAGTGCAATTTTTGAATCTCATACGTTGAACTCAGCAGTAGACAATGTATGGAGATACGCATCTTTCTTCTGCTGATTTGACTTTCAAAAATCTCACACGGAGAGACCTTTTTTGAATGTCAAATCAATAGTAGAAAGATGCTCATCTCCATTTTTGACATTTACAACTGCTGGGTTCAACGAATGAGTTTCAAAAATCGCACTCCTGATAGAAAAAGCCATGAGCCTTCCAACTAAACCCCTGATAAGTCCTGGCACCACCACGACAAGTGAATGATTTCTTTCTTTCTTCTTTCTCTTCTTTTCTTTCTTTTTTTCCTTTTTTTCTCTTTCTTTTGGCAAGGTGGGATCGCGTTGGCTGGCACAGGTCCGGCACATCAAACAACGTTTTAGATTTGACATGATGACGTTTGCACATGCGCACTTTGCGAAAATTTTGCATGACATATGTGTAGGGTTGACTTAATACGCATCGTATGAACTACATTATACACTTCGTTACTTTTTATGGTTCATTATTTTATTTAAAATAGTTTTTAAGCTAAAGAATCGCAGAAAATGTGAACTTAGCGTTATTTTCCAACGTTTATTTTTACTGTGAGGAGAAAAATAAAATATATTTTATGTATTCAAATCCAACGGGTGCGCGCGCCTGACTGCATTCCCTTGCTCGGCTTCCCTCAAATTACCACAGAGAGTGTGAGGGGAGGTGGGGTATCTGAAGTCAAAGGGGGGCGGGGAGTGGCCGATCTGTATGTAGAACTATATACTATTACCTATTCTGTGGCGTTGGTGTCGCCCATAGATTTAGTATACATAAATCGGCTACGGATTATCCAAGGCGAGACGAAAAACACACATCAAGTATATTTCTATGGTTGTACTTTTGTATGTGCTAGGTCCTTACAGGAGTTCGTGAATTGGTCTCGTCTATCTATCTCGCTCTAACATACGTTAAGAGGGGGTCAAACATATTTTGTCTGTTTTCGAACCGATTTTTGATAACCAAATTATTACATTTAATATATAATAGTTCACATAACAGTGTAGATACGTTCTTTCTGCAGGGCATCTAACCGTTGAAAACACGATTCTATTAAATTTTCTCGATAGAAAAGAGGAGCAAAGTAAGCTCGATTTCAGATTTATAACCAGTTTTACAAGAATCGAGCATATAGAGTAACCCTACACCATTTCTTCTGAGTAAACCATCATTTGAAAGGTAAATAATTATAGCAGGGCTTTTACCCGATGGATTTTTCCCCAAACACCCAAGAGAAAAGATATTGATGAAAAATACGTTTTTTTGCGATCTTACTTTCAATTGAAGCGGGATGGCTAATTGCAAAAGTGCTGACTGTACAGTCGGCCGCAATAAGTTGTATACATTTCTTTCTTGTTATTTAGTACTAAAGTGTACATAACTTATTGCGGCTGACTGTACCTTATAAGGTTTATCTATGTAGGTACCTATTATGTTTTCTATTTTGACGACCCGGTTGGTGTAATGGTTACCACGCCGGACTGCCAAACCAGGGTCCTGGGTTCGAATCCCGGTTCGGTCATGGATGTTTACATGTTTGTGCCGTTGTTGTATGGTTTCCATAATAAACAGCCTATTAATAGTGCTTTCTTGGGATCATTACAATGTATGTGCCTGTGAGCGTTATTTATTTATTTATTTATTTATTGTATATAATATGTGTAAGAACAGGATGGTCTATAATAGTTTCTAAGAAAAGCAATTTGGGAAGGGCATTCACTTCGGTTAACGTTAACCTCCGTAATTCGTTTAGGCTTGCAAAGGGTCTTACTAAGTTGCGAGGAAAAGGATTTAGTATGTACAGGGTGAAATTAATATCATTAGCATCCTTTTAACTTTCTTTGACCAACAAGTAGACTTCTTTAATGCTTGGCTCTACATGAGATCTCATACCTTTATAATTATAACAGTAAAAGGGTTGATTGGGTTTTGAAATGGTATTGAAAAGTTTAAGAACCACTATACCTACAAGGTGTAAGTGACATCCTGGCAAAAACTGAAACGGTGAATTCAGACCATCAAACTGAACAACTTTCACTATGGAGCCACCCTCAGGAAATGCGAAAAAAAAATCTGCTGCTCCATACAAAACAGCTGTACCTACATACTCAATTTTTTGTATGAAACAGCAGATTTTTTCTTGTTTCCTGAGGGTGGCTCCATAGTAAAAGTTGTTCAGTTTGATGGTCTGTATTCGTCTCAAAGAGGAGCTTGATCCAAATAAATGTTTAGATTAATCCAAAACACCTTAAGGCGGTTGCAGAGGGGTCAATTTTATACAAAACCTTGACGCACAATACGCGTAGACGGTATTTATATAGGTAACTTTGTGTATATGGAAAAATAGGTTAGAAAATCTAGATGTCGCGTATCAAATAACATTTGCAATTTATAATATAATTACGAAGATATAAAGCTTTGAAATTTTTCATACAACATTTTCAAAGCTTTATATCTTAGTAATTAATTATATCATAAATTGCAAATGTTATTTAATACGCGACATCTAGATTTTCTAAGCTATTTTTCCATATATAAAATATTACTTTTATTAATTCCGTCTACGCGTATTGTGCGTCAAACGTTTGTATGGACTGAAACCACCTTAATACTTATAGGACATTTTCTATGCGATGGCCTCGAATTTACAACTGAATTAATTTCTACTTTACCTCTTGGTGATAGGTTTTAGTTTTGCTTGCCTTTTTCGTATTAAGATAAATAGCTTCATCAGGTGATTAGGTAGCTTTCTGCACGTCTTCATTGAAGAGGCTGGTTTATGCTCTGGTCTAAAGCGTTAGCGAAATGTGTGTTTTTTTCATGTAGGCTCAACTCAGAATGAAATTTTGGATTTCAAATATTATGGATTATTACATACATACACACATCCAAAATACCACCACCACCATACCATTCGAAAGCCTGCATGCTTCAATTTCGAGGCATGCATACAAGTGGCTCGGCGTAATCGAATCACGGGCCATAACCACCAGACACTGATGCTGTAGCGAATGGCAGCCACCTGCAACACGGGTAGTCCCTAATTCCCTATAAAATGTATGAATAAGCGTGTGAACTGCTTGTCGCTGGCCACCGGTGGCGAGGAAGTTCTAATGCCATCTTTAGTTTGATAAAATCTCTGGTTTCTTCTCAATTACACCACCAGCTTCCATACTCAGTTTAACAATTCCAAGCACGATCTCACACGAGTTCTGAGAGAACGTCCAGTAAGGGCTACGTGTCCGAACATTCACTATGAAATGAGCAGTTCATTCCTCTTCACAATTCCCCTGAATGTTATCTTATATCAAGGTAATAAGTATGTAAATCGGTTGGTTTGAGAGACTTCTGCTGTAGGACGAACGATGATACTGCGTACAGTTTTTTTCTTTTAAGAAGTCCTCGAGTAAGACCCTTTTCTAATCAAATAATAAGAATGAAAATGGCTTGATATAGTGGTATTCATATTTAAGACGAATTACAGTTAAGGCAACAGGGTTGTTTGCCTAAAACTTTGAGACAAAGGGGATATATTTTACGTGTTATGACGAAAAGTTTTTTGGGTTAGAGCCAAAGTACATTATTTTTGTACATACAAGTTAAGCTTAGCGAAAAAAGCTTTTAATTAAGAAGAAAAAATTGAAGTACCTACTTAGGTAGTATCTACTTTTAACAACATTTTGTCCTGATCCCAAAATGAAGCTGCAAAGTTTTAAAATGTAATGTGTATCAGACAACAACAACAACAGCATAACATAAGTAAATTATCTATAATGGAAATGGGATTTGAACCGCGACGGAAAAACTCGTAAACCGAGAGTTTGTTTGAAAATTTTTAAAAAGGTACTTTACTTACCATCATATTCCGTTATCGATTTTGGAGAAAAAAGTTCAGTTTTTCAACAAAGAAGAGTGCACGATGTACAGAAATGTTGCCTGGTAGTTCCCGAACAAACCAATGGATAAGTAAGCTGGCTTGAAACTTGGGTTGGTTATACAGGTGAAATTGATATCATTAGCATCCTTTTAAACTAAGAATCTACCCATCAAACTGAACAACTTTTACTATGGGAGCAAACCAATCGGAGCAAAAAAAAATTCAGCTGTTGCATACATTTGTGTCGCATAGGCATTGCAGTTTAGTATGGAACAGCTGATTTTTTTGTTGCTCCGATTGGTTTGCTCTCATAGTGAAAGTTGTTCAGTTTGAAGGGTAGACTCGCAGTTTAAAAGGATGCAAATGATATCAATTTCACCCTGTATACAACGTGTTAATGAATTAACGCAAAACTAGAAAGTAGTTTGTTTAGAATCGAGAGCAGAATCGAATTATCATGGTTTCAACATAGGATTTTTTTTTCAAAATGTTAAATAATTTGTTCGCAAAATTAAAAATTTTCTGAACCCGATGTCAACCCACCCCACGGGCACACTCACCCTAGTTACTACCAAAACAAGATTATAAAAATGTATCGATGAGTACGTTAGCGCTTTCTTTAAGTGCTGAAATGATAACAAATCATTTTTGCCTCAAAACTTAAAATGCGAATAACTTTAAATTTTAACTATCAAAATAATGAAATTATTGTTTCAATATAACTATTTTGTTATAAATCAGTTGGGGTGTATGAGGTTTTGCGCTAATTTATTAACACGTTGTATAAATAAAACTATACATAGGTATGGTACCAGCCAACCCCTGTTTTAGGACAAACTAGAATTGCGTAGACCAAACCAATTTCTCAAATTCGCGATAGGAAGAACCGGTATAGATTAGGCCAACTGGTTTGTTCTAAGCCCGAGAGACCCTTAGTCTAAGGTAATTTAAAATAAGGATAAACTGAGATGTTTAGGCCAATTTGGAGGAGCTTAAAATTTTAGTCTATTTAATACTCCGAACTCAGGTCGGCCTAAGTAAAGACAGCCTATTCAAGTGGGTTTACAATTTTATACTATTAATCAGTGCAATTTATACCATTTATAATATTAATCAGTGTACCTATAATTATAATAATTAACAAATTGCATTGCAAGGAAATGTATGGGTCGCCTGTATAGGTTTTATGTGCCTGAAATAAACAATTTTTTTTTTAATTTTTTTTATTTATTTTTACATAGACGGGTCGGGTCGGACCTCAAGCTCAGGTGTGAATGCGGTGTTACTCCTCAGACCATGTTCCATCTTGTATCGAGCCCTTCCTGCCGGGACACCTGCACGTGAACGGACCTTATGGAAGAAGAATAGAAGGACAAAATCACGGTTTACTTAGTATATGTATTTATTAAATTAGCCAGAGTTAATTTTATTGCAAACTGTAGGGGCACCCATAAATTTTCCTTAATTCAATCAATCAATCAAATCAATCAAATATACTTAATTTTACACCAAAACATAAACAATAAAATACAGAGAAAAAATACAAGAGGCACAAAATAAGGCGGTCTTATCGCTAAGAAGCGAAAAATAAACAATATAATAATAGCGTTAATTTTTAGGGTTCCGTACCCAAAGGGTGAAAACGGGAACCTATTACTAACCCTACGTTGTCCGTCCGTCCGTCCGTCAGTCTGTCCTACCTATATTGCTGTAAATTTTGAACCATAACAGCTAGATAGTTGACGGATTACGTAGTAGTACGGCGGATTTGCTAACAAATAATAAAAATGAAAAAAAATATTTCTATCAACGTTTTTACTTCTCGCTCTATCGTAAAAACGGTAATACATACAAGCGTCAAATTTGGTGTAACTATAGAGCAAACTCTACAGTATAACAACAAATAATAATAACCAGCCAAGTGTGGGTCGATTTCGTGCTAAAGGTCCCGGAGAAAAAACAATTTTATACTTTTATTTGGGTGCGTAACCAACCATCGTGTGGTACGGAACCTTGGGTGCGCAAGTAGCGACTCGCACTTGACCGATTTTTTAATGATTTACCTACTCTCTTAATCGTTAGAAAAACTTTGATCATTAACGTCCATTTTAATTAGTTAATTTAAAATGTTCTCGAACCAAACTTTAGAAATCCGTCATGGAACTTTTTAAAAGTTCTAAAAGGGTTTTGTAATCTGTCTGTGAAATGTCTACTTGATGTATTAATTATTTAAAAAAGTAAGTAAGTTTCTGATAACCCCTAGTGGCAGGTACAGTCTTGATCATACGTGAGTCTATCAATAAAAAATGTTACAGAATTAACTAGAAAATACTTTAAAAAGGCACTATCCGGGAAAACTGACTGATCATTTTAGTCAACCCATATTTTATACATAGACAGAACTTTTTGCAATGACAGTTCCGAAAATGTTTGGATTCTTTGCCCTACATGCGGAATCGTGTATCGGAATTGTTATTTTGTATGGGTTTGATGCGTTTATAATTCCGAACGTATTTCTGGAGGGGCAAATCCATACAAAATACTAATTCTGGATCAGAATTCCGTTACGTAATTGGATGGAGGATGGATATGACATGCCCATTAAACGTGTCGACTACCTATCTGATACTCTCAGAGCACTGATAATTATATTTAAAATAGCTCTGACTACCCCATCGGGGAATAAATAGTCGTGAGCATATGCTTTGATACGCTGTTCGATAGGTTGACGTTATAAAAAAAAAACCGTAAGTGCTCGTCCTTTTTGGATTGGAATTTACTGAACCAAAAGCACTTAAAACATTTTAATTTCAAACCCAGATTTGCTTCATAACGTACCTATCTCCGCTTAATTTCTGCCAGGCCGTAATCTACTTTACCCTCAGTTATACACTTCCCTCTCTGGAACAATTTACTGACTGAAATAATTGCGAGGAACGTGAGTGAGTCTGGAGCTTAAGTTCATTGTTCATAGCGTTAAGTGTAGTGGAGACCTCTTAGGCTGTAGAGTAGAGAATGCAGTAGTTAAATAATATACTTACAGTCGAATTGGGGCCGAAGAATGCGTACTGGCGAAAGGTGTAGCGTGGGTAGGCTCCCCACAAGGCGAAACGATGACCTGGTGAAGGTGGCGGGAGCCCAAACTCCTGACCGGGACGAGGGCAGCGCATGACCGGTCGTTGTGGTGATCCTTATGGGAGGCCTATGTCCAGCAGCGGACGTCTATCATCTGATTTGATGATGATACATTCGAATAGAGAAACTCCTTTTTTCAGTTGCTGAAGAAAAATTCATTTTAAATACACCACTTAATGAAACTTAAGATCGTTTTTGGCTGGCTTTCGGAGAAGAATTGCTTCTTCCTTAAATGTAAGTTAAGTGTTGGAGACAGAATCAATGTAACACCTATTTCACATTCACATTATTATTTAATTTATTGGCATTTAAATTCATCAAAGGTTAATAGGCAGAATCGACCTAGCAAAGCTTCACATGTAAGATTCACAGGAGGCGTTACCAGCATCCTATCTCACTGAATTCACTATGAGTTAAGAATTCATTCACGTCAGAGAACTAAAGTGGTTGACATAGCTCAGAAAATTTGCAAGTTGAAGTGGCAATGGGCTGGCCATATCTACTGAAGAACTGACAACCGATTGGGTGTCAGAGTTCTAGAGTAGAGGCCACTACCTGGCAGGCGTAGTGTGGGACGCCTTCTGCCTTCTGGACGGATGACCTAAAAAGGTAGCAGGAAGTGACTGGATGAGGAAGGCCGAGGATAGAATCTTGTGGCGCGCCTTGGGAGAAGCCTATGTTCAGCAGTGGACGATAATAGGCTGATGATGATGATGAAAGTGTACCTTAAAATTTGGGGAGAGGTTTTTTGCAGTTTTTTTGAGAGTTTGTTAGCAGGCATAGAATAGATTATGCAGTACGAACTGTATCTCAGGGATTAAAATCATAATAATTATCATAACAGATCTCTTATAGTAATAATTAATCTAGTAGTATAATTTTACACTGTGCCTCCATCTTACATAATTTAAGAGCGAACAGTGTGGTGCCTCTCGACCGATTCCAAATTGTTTCTATAATGTAGACATATAGTTCCTTTATGTTTGTATACCGCACCCAGTTTTGCATCTTTAATGAAAACACGGTCACGTGAGTTTGGAAAGTAGAAACTAAGAAAAAAGAAAGTCGGTAAAAATAAATGGCGCTATTTATATGCATCCAGAGAGACACGCGGTGCGTTGCGCGGCGCGTTGTGTGTCGCGTGGACAAATAAAACAATGACAACATGACAATGATACTGATAACGCTTCGGCATAAGCACTCTCATATTACACACATCACCACATATTACTTCATCATCATCATATCAGCTGATAGACGTCCACTGCTGGACATAGGCCTCCCCCAAAATGTGGGGATTTGTCATAATCGCCACGCTTGCCAGGCAGGTTGGCGACACATTACACACACTTGTCTACATTTAACTAAAATATCAAAAATCTTGTAATTGTTATTCGCAATTCTGTAACCTACGGACACACTAGAAAGTATTCGCATATACGGAAAAAAATCCGGAGGGTGGTGGATGCGGCGGCTCCGGAAAATAAATCGCGCGAATTTAAATCGCGCGAATAAAAATCGCTATGCGGACATGCCCTTATGGAAAATTTTCAGTATTCTTTGTAAGGTATACACTTCATGGGACTAGACACTTTTCTTATGGACATAATATTTTTTGATAACCGTCATAGATTCATAGATTCTTTATTGTACACAAAAACATAGTTATGAAAAAAATTACAATAAGTCGTGATGTACAAAGGCGAGCTTAACTCTAAAAGAGTTTTCTTCCAGCAAACCGTTGAGTGAGAGGAAAACTAATATGTTTGGGTAAAAATCAGTGTGCACACAAATAAATATCTACGTCCATTTACTTCTCAAGAGTTTAATTGTTACTGAGTTCAAAAATATTGTCATTGGCTGCGATCTTATCTTTTATATGACTATAAATTTAACAGATTTTACCCGACAGCCGAATTCTAAGTGCTAACGGACTGTTCCTATCTATGTGATTGATAGCCCGAAACGTCTGAACGATCTGTCAAACGGCTGTCAATGATTGTGTAAAAAGTTGTGGTCCAATCACAGTTCAGTGCAGATTAATTTAGCGCAATTCGTGCCCAGAACTCCATAGGAGTTCTTTCCTCAATAAATTCCGCATAGCAACTTTTATTAGCAGCTACTTTACGAACCTACTTGAGCCTATAGTTTATTTTTATAGCTGATCATTTTCGGCACCCATCTCTTATTTCAGGCGAAGCCAGGATAGCCGTACGACACGACATCGTAAAAAAGATACTGTACGAAAGTAGTAAAACTTACGAATAGAGTTGGCTGGAACCAGCTGCGTTTTGATTGCGTTTAGATTAGGAATTTAGGAGCTTTGTGTTGATGTAGTTAGGACTTGTTTACGAACTAAATTATGATCCTCATTGATTTTTTATTTGACTACAGCATCTGCTAATTCCGAAAAGTTGTCAGGTACCAACACAGTTTTTATATATATTTTTAAGGGCAAAAGCTACGGCAAAAGTAGGTAAGTAAGCTATAAACATAGATTGGTAGGTACTCAAAAAATAAATTAAAAAAAACGGGAATCCGCTGAAGTAAATATGGATGCTTTTGATTCAAGTCGGTCAATTTCCCAGCCCATAGATATTAATTGTCGACAAATGACTATAATAAAATCGGTCAAGGGCGAGTCGGGCTACTCGCGCACCGAGGCCGAGGGTTCCGCACCACACCACCACAACACATTAACGTAAAAAAGATTTTTTTTTACTCCGGACCTTTATCACGAGACCTACATTTTTATTATTTGTTGTTGTACTGTAGAGTTTGCTCTATAATCGCACTAAGTTTGACGATTGTATGTATTACCGTTTTTACCATAGAGCGAGAAGAAAAAACGTTGAAAAAACTAGTTCCTTGTATGAGAACCCCCTTTATTTATAATTTTTTGACATTTTTATTATTTTTTAGCAAATCCGCTGTAATAACGCACATTCTGTAAAAATTTCAACTGTCTAGCTCTTACGGTTCAAAAGTTACAGCCCTAAATAGGTAGGACAGACAGATGGACGGAAGGACGGATGGACGGACAACGTAGGCTTAGTAATAGGGTCCCGTTTTCACCCTTTGGGTACGAAACCCTAAAAATCAAATCATCAATAGGATTTAATCTAGAATTAAACATTTTAACGGGTTCTTACCGCGTTTTGGTATTTATGAATACCAAAACGCGGTAAGAACCCGTTAAAATGTTTAATTCTAGATTAAATAATAACCGCGTAACTCTCAATAACTGTATCAATAGGATTACTAATCATCAACAGTAATCACACATTCTTAGCTATAGGTACTTACAATAAAATCGATAGGTATAGGGTATTCGTTATTATCGATAGGTAGTCAATTATCGCGCGGCAACTCTATTGTAGATGACCGAATCTCAGTCACATTGTGTTGCATGTCTACCACATTCCGTAACTACATTATCTTGCGGTTATTGCATCTGCATGAATTGTTGCCTTGCGGCTTGCGGCCAGTTAGCAGCTAGCCACATCATGAGTATAGAAGTGTTAGGGCAAACAGTTGCATTACTTTAAGGGGTTTTCCTGACCGAACGACCTTGACTCTTTCAGAGCCACCTCACCTCTACTAAACTACGTTATTTTTGACTAGCTTGTCCTTCATTATGTCACAGTGGAGCCTTCTAATCCAAAGAGATCACATTCTAAAATCATAAGAATTCGCCCCAAAAGACATCATTCATCAATGTATGGGCCGTCAGGCCAATTTGTGATATGCATGCATATGCATGTGATAGCTTTTATATACGCATTTTAATATAGACAAATATAATAAAAATACAAACCAATTGCTATAATAGCTACAAATAAAGTCGTTTCGTGTTACAAAATATTTAAAGTAATATGATGACAGCTCGAAGTAATTACAAATAGCGCAGTTAGCAATATAAAAAAGCGATCTTTACTGTAGTAAAACTTCTTGATTAATGATAGCGTCATCAAGGAGGTAATCCTCAAGGAGGTTAAACTACACATTACTTCCTTTATGGATAGCGCACTCTGAATTTTGCTCTGAAATGGCTCTGAATCAAAGAGTACTTTCTCTGAATTATCCAGTGGAATTATCTGATGTTTTTGTTCGATTCGGCTGCGCTTTAGTTTTTCTGTGTTTTTCTGCTTTATACCTACTTATTAATGAAAGTGTTATACAGTCGTAGGAAGATAGCATTTGTGTTATTATTGTAGCAGTGTTAGTGGTAAAAGGACTGTGGGGTGTTGTGCATACTGAAGGTAGTCTGGTACATGGGTTGGGCACGACACCAGACAAATATTGAGCCTCTTGCTGCATATATCTGGATGATAAATAATTGTTAAAGAAGATGTGGAAAATGAATAATAATTATGTTTTTTAATAAAAACTGTTTTATGTTCATACTAAAGGCTCCCCCACACAGTTGCGATTTTATCGAGCAATAATATCCCGGCGACTTTGTGACCGCGTCGCATGTCCTACTCCTACCACACAGGTGCGATTTTGCGATCAGCGTCACGCGTCCGCCCCACCAATGAGATTGAATAAGTATAGTCTGAGATAGACATACTTTTGGTAACTGTCGCTAGAAAGGCTTTCCTAAAAAGAAAGAGTTCCCTCATATGGAGACATTCCTGGCTTTAGGACCAGATCTTGGTTTAAATGTTAGTTTTGCTATTAAACCCAATCGTGTTCAAAAAAGTAGAAGCTAATGCTGTACTGAAAATAAAAATTGTAAAATCGCAGCGATATTATCGCTCGATGAAATCGCACCTGTGTGAGGGTGATAGAGAATTAGAGAAATAAAACCTAAAAAAAAATTATGTCAATGTCAAGTGGTCAATGTCAAAATATTATGTCAATCAATTTATTGTCAAGGCCTTCTTTTTTCAAAAAGTTTGTGACTACTTGTTCTGTGTTTTTTTCGCCATTTTTTCACATTTCGTAACTAAAATATCCAAATTCAATTCAAGATATCTTGTTTGTACCATAAAATATAACGTTGAAATAATTAGTTTTAGTAATATGAGTATGCGAACTATTATTCCTATATTTTTATAACGCTGTAGAAAAAGTTGGTAGTACAAAAATGGCCCGAGTTGGTGGTTGTCTTTTAACAATTATCCCTTCCGGCGCTATCCACCTCGGCGCGGAGATATAAACATTTTTTGTCAGACGCGACGCACCGCCAGGTGGTAAACTACGTCATGTGTACTTAGAAGCTGGATTAATTTCATTTGAAGTACTTCTATCCTTTTCGAACTTTAGTAATATGCTCTTGAAAGACAGAGTGAACTGATTTTACCTTTTGGCCACTTAGAAATTGTTTATTTAATTTTTTGTGACCCTGTAAACTGTCGTAAATAGTACATTACTGCAGCGGCCAGCAACAGAGGCATTGATGGACGAACGTGTAAATGTGGGCCGAGGCGAAGCCGAGGCACACATACGTAAGTCCATCAATGCCTAGTTGTGGCCAAGGCTTGTATAGTACTTTTCTCAAACAATGCGCGGAAATTAAAACAGTAAATTTTCTCAAATAATTCGCGGAAATTAAAACTCTTTTCAAAATCAATGACGAACAACGAACAACAATTTGTTTTTTTTTTTTCAATAAACAGCTTTCTATTTGCAAGTTAGTTCGAAATTTAAATAAAACCTTTTTTGAGTTACCTCCTTGGTCGCCATGTTTAGGAGAAAAAGATCGTTCCATTTTTAAATTACACGACAGATATGAGTTTACTATGTAATTTATTTGGCCGCAAAACACGACAGATATGGATTTTCATACAAACATTGCCGGCCGCTGCGCGCATGTAGTTGGCCAGTACAGCAATTTCGATTTATCTCGAAGAAGGTTGTCAAAATAATGCTCACATTTCCAAGCATGTTTGAGAAAAATTCTTTAGTTTGTTTAGTGACTGTGTTGTGTTGTGTACTGTGAACTGTAGCCTTTGTTTCAATTATCTACAATGGAATTGTAAGTTATATTTTATATTTTAGTAATCTTATTAATGTAGCATGATCTAGTCTAAATACTACAGTGATTTTCAGGTTTCATTCATGTATTCAGAAATAGTTAAGAAGTACCTATCGGCGTTATATTTTACGAGTACTTATTATTTGTATTGTGAGTATTGTTATTAATGATTTATACATTAAACCATTTAAAACAAACTTTATAATATTTTTCATGTAAGTAACGAAGTTAAAAATAAAAACAATAATTTTTGTATTCTTTTTTTTAATGTAATTTTTTAGGTATGACTTTAAACATATTTTAAACATTATTTTGTTGTTGTGTTGAAGTCGACACGATAAGCAAGCAACATTATTTTGCTAATGAAATATTTTGTTTTATGTTTTCATATTATTTTACAGATAGTATTGTATTAATAATGAACATAAAATAGGTATGTTATCGATCTACTTTCTTAATAAATATAACAATTTAAAAAAAACAGGTAAAATTTGCCTACACAGTAATTTGAATATATTTTGTAGTCTTATTTTAAAATGATGTCTATATACAATAAATGCAAAAATAATGAAAATTTCATCAGCTTTTTAGATAAGCAATCAGTTTTTATAGGTTTCATACAAAAACAATGAGAAATAATCAGAAATATGCAGTGCGGCAAAGGACCGCTCGCCGGCTAAAATGGGCGTCGCACGTGCGCGCCGTCTCTACTTTTTGATGTCGCGCTCCAAAGGTTATCTAATTAACTCATTAAATATTGGTCTTAAAAAAATGTGCTAAATAGTAAATTTTAGATCTTAATATTGTCTACACAAAGGTGTGTGTTTCAAGTAAATGTGACTTCAACTTTAAAAGTAGATGCACATAATACAGATTTTTTCCAATATTTAGGCTTTCCTTTGAAACCTAAAAAAAACGACTTTCCATACTAATGCATGTAGAAAACAAATTTTTCGAATTTCCTAGAGGTTTTTTCGGGAAACTTGTTCAGTTTTTTTTCCCATCTAAACTATTATAAAACTGTAACAGAAATGTGTCTGTACATTGAAGATATTTACAAAAAAAAAATTACGACATGGTTTTTACCGATCCCTGATTCCAAATCACCAATTTTTGGATTTTTTGTCTGTCAGTTTGTTTGTTTGTTCGAGTATCACGCAAAAACTACTGAACCGATTTTGATGAAACTTTTTTGTTTGATAGCTTATCATCTGACTTAAAATCTGGTATATAATTTGTGCGGACGAAGTCGCATGTAAACTCTAGTATACTATTATAAAACAGTAAATTTAAAAAAAGAAGTTTGTTTGTTCGATCAAGCATCACGCGAAACCTACTGAACCGATTTTGATGAAACTTTGTTTATTTGATAGCTATTTTCACCATGTATACAAAACAACACAAATTTCTTTAATGGAAATCTTCTTTTGTGCCGATTTAAAAACGCAGCTGAAATCCAGCACTCTATTTTAATCCGAAGAGAGAATTTTACGAGAACATTTCAGTACGTTTTCTGGACTTATTTGACCCCCACTAAACTTTTTCAGTTTTCCACTTACAAACTAGTTTCATGCATATGCCATGCCACAGCTGTCGCAGACAAGTCTGACATGGAGTTATAATGCGTCGACAGCAAAAATCGAGCGATCATTGTGTTGGAAACTTTGATTAAATTTAAATAGCGGAAGATAGGTGACGTTCTTGCATTTACGTACTCGAACAATGGATCTACTTTTCATGTACAAACGAGTGAAAAATAATGCCGTTTGATTAGTTTTTTCTTTTTGAATGATTTGAATAACTAGTGGCACAAAGGCACGAAGGCATTGTGGTGTACCTTTAATCCGCCTAAAATCAAAAAAGTATCTCCATCACGCAATGCTAATTGTATTGCAACGGAGGCTCAGTTTATGCGGTCTATATAGTCACCTATATGTTCCTATTTTAATTTAATCAAAATTGTTGGAAATAATATTGAAAAGTATTTGAATAGAGATAAACAGTTCAGCCGAAATCCAATTAGGCCAGATTTGTCGGTTTCACACGTTCAAAAAGAGGCTTTTCTCTGGACCACTATCACCGCAGAATGGACTCCCCATAAAAATCTTTGGCATTGAATCAAATACAGTAAAAAGTGGAGAAAACATATTAAATTTGCATACAATCCACCCTGAAATATCTTTTTCATGACCATATTGTACATCTAATATTTAGTAATATTTAGTAAATCAAATTTAATCTTTGTTTTGTTATTGTATTTGACTTTATATTGTAACAAGCTCAACTATTTTGCTATAATAATTTAGACATGAATAATGTAATAAGTAATTTTGTAGTATTCTGCGAATTGAATTTAATATTTGTTTTATAATGTGACAAATTCAATACCAAAAGACATCATTCATCAATGTATGGGCTGTCAGGCCAATTTGTGATATGCATGCATATGCATGTGATAGCTTTTATATACGCATTTTAATATAGACAAATATAATAAAAATACAAACCAATTGCTATAATAGCTACAAATAAAGCCGTTTCGTGTTACAAAATATTTAAAGTAATATGATGACAGCTCTAAGTAATTACAAATAGCGCAGTTAGCAATATAAAAAAGCGATCTTTACTGTAGTAAAACTTCTTGGTTAATGATAGCGTCATCATGGAGGTAATCCTCAAGGAGGTGAAACTACACATTACTTCCTTTATGGTTGATGGATAGCGCACTCTGAATTTTGCTCTGAAATGGCTCTGAATCAAAGAGTACCTACTTTCTCTGAATTTTCCGTATATTAAACTGTAGTCTTTGCTCTGAATTATCCAGTGGAATTATCTGATGTTTTTGTTCGATTCGGCTGCGCTTTAGTTTTTCTGTGTTTTTCTGCTTTATACTTATTAATGAAAGTGTGATACAGTCGTAAGAAGATAGCATTTGTGTTATTATTGTAGCAGTGTTAGTGGTAAAAGGACTGTGGAGTGTTGTGCATACTGAAGGTAGTCTGGTACATGGGTTGGGCACGACACCAGACAAATATTGAGCCTCTTGCTGCATATATCTGGATGATAAATAATTGTTAAAGAAGATGCGGAAAATGAATAATAATTATGTTTTTTAATCAAATACTGTTTTATTTCACCATTTACCTATACTAAAGGCTCACCACACAGTTGCGATTTTATCGAGCAATAATATCCCGGCGACTTTGTGACCGCGTCGCATGTCCTACCACACAGGTGCGATTTTGCGATCAGCGTCACGCGTCCGCCCCACCAATGAGAATGAATAAGTATAGTCTGAGATAGACATACTTTTGGTAACTGTCGCTAGAAAGGCTTTCCTAAAAAAGAAAGAGTTCCCTCATATGGAGACATTCCTGGCTTTAGGACCAGATCTTGGTTTAAATGTTAGTTTTGCTATTAAACCCAATCGTGTACAAAAAATTCGAAGCCAATGCTGTACTGAAAATAAAAATCGTAAAATCGCAGCGATATTATCGCTCGATGAAATCGCACCTGTGTGAGGGGCCTTAATAGAGAATTAGAGAAATAAAACCTAAAAAAAAATTATGTCAATGTCAAGTGGTCAATGTCAAAATATGTCAATCAATTTATTGTCAAGGCCTTCTTTTTTCAAAAAGTTTGTGACTACTTGTTCTATGTTTTTTTCGCCATTTTTTCACATTTCGTAACTAAAATATCCAAATTCAATTCAAGATATCTCGTTTGTACCATAAAATATAACGTTGAAATAATTAGTTTTAGTAATATGAGTATGCGAACTATTATTCCCATATTTTTATAACGCTGTAGAAAAAGTTGGTAGTACAAAAATGGCCCGAGTTGGTGGTTGTCTTTTGCATGCCATGTCATGGCGAAATGTGAGGACTTATTAAAATTATTGCACCTTCCACAATGTTGTAAACCATGTTTCAGCAAATAAATGATTCTGATTCTGATTCTGATTCTGATCTACCAACCACCTCTACACAGAGTGAAATCGATATCATTAGCATCCTTTTAAACTAAGAGTCTACCCATCAAACTGAACAACCTACAAACAAACAGCCCGGTAGCACAGTCGGTAGTGAACCTGCCTGCTGTGCCGAGGGTCGCGGGTTCGAATCCCGTAAGGGACAAATATTTGTATGATGATTATGAATATTTGTACCCGAGTCATGGATGTTTGTATCTATATATGTATTCTATATCGTTGTCTAGTCATCATAATACAAGTCCAGGCTAGATTCTGGTACTTTAAATGTGACTAGATAATTTGTGTGATATTGTCCAAGATATTTATTTATAAAAAAAAAAACAATCAGCAAACCAATCGGAGCAACAAAAAAATCTGCTGTTGCATATATTTGTGTCGCGTAGGCATTGTAGCTTAATATGGAACAGCAGATTTTTTTGTTACTCCGATCAGTTTGCTCCCATAGTGAAAATTGTTCAGTTTGGTGGGTAGACTCTTTGCTAAAAGTAAAGGATGCTAATGTTATCAATTTCACCCTGTATACAAAATCACTAAAAAGCAGCTTAACAGAAGGTGTAAAAACCATCTTAAATTTTATATTATTACATATAATCGCAATAAAATCTGAAACACATGTCGCGTTTAATGGCCGATTACAGGGGCAAGTGACAGATTTTATGAGGGATATAGAATAAAAGTAGGAATTAGAAAAGCATTGAAACAGGGTTTGAAATATAAATACCTACAACATACATAAGCTCACGACCGTAATTCCATTTTCGGGTGGTCAGAAACATTGCTACAGTTACTAACATTATGTGTAAGAATGTGTGTGTGTGTGAGGCTGAAAGTCACCCAAAGGGCAATGGAGAGGGCTATGCTCGGAGTTTCCCTGCGAGATCGAATCAGAAATGAAGAGATCCGCAGAAGAACCAGAGTAACTGACATAGCCCAAAGAGTTGCTAAACTTAAGTGGCAGTGGGTGCCACATTACTCGCAGAACCGATGGCCGGTGGGGCCGAAAAGTTCTCGAGTGGCGACCGCGTACCGGAAAGCGCAGCGTGGGTAGGCCCCTCACACGGTGGACCGACGACCTGGTGAAGGCGGCGGGAAAACGTTGGATGAGGGCAGCGCAGGACCGGTCGTTATGGCGATCCTTGGGGGAGGCCTATGTCCAGCAGTGGACGTCCAACGGCTGAGATGATGATGATGATGATGATGATGTGTAAGAATGTAGTTTTAGCAATGCTCACATTTAGCAATTTACGTTTCAGGATGGAGTGACGTGTAAAGTTGTGAGAAGTAGCTAGCCTTTCGCCCACAACCGTGTCCGAACCACCCCTGAGGAAAGTGTTTATAAATCACCCAGGTTAAAAAGTATTATACCATAACAAAAAAAAAATTACAGTCTGAAGGACCCAAATAAATGTACACCCTGTATTTATATGGCTGATTTTTACTCGAAAACTACAGGATTTGACAAATTTGGTTTGTCAAAAATGAAATTGTAGCCCCGCGTATTGCTCTACAAAAACTGCTACGAAATCGGCTACGACATTCGCTACGGAATCTGCTACGAAAAAACATTAAAATCTGCTACAGCATCAATCTCAAATCACGTTTATAAAAAATTACCCTCTGTTACAAATCGACCGTTATTCATATGTACATAGAATCGAAATTACAAGAGCGCTGGGTAAAGTTGATCAATCAAACTTTGCCCCGCTGGTAACTTGTTTCAAAACAGTTAAGAGTTTCAACAAACTGTGGTTTAGCTGTACATAAGTTTTAGTTTAACTTTTGGACTGACGTTTGGTTAGACTTCATGTTAACAGAGTTTGATCGATAGCTTGTTATGCAGGGTGTTAGGGTAAACAGTTGCATTACTTTATAGGGGTAATTGTACCTATGATACTGATCAAGTTTCCCTTAGAAACATTATAGGAAGGGTATATTTTCGTTTGTGACGTCATCACTTGCTGTCAATTTGCCATAAAAAATGTGGATAATGTGTTGTAAGTTTTCCGCGACCTTTTGTTTGAGCTCCACCATCGATAAGAAAAGTGTTAAGTATGTTTGATATTTTGTTGAATGAAGAATACTAGAACGATTTAAGAATAGTACCTAATAATTTTTTTACACAATCTGTAATTCATTACATAAACAAAAACATTTTAAAGTAGGAAATTTCGGTAAATTTATAGTGTAACCTACATGCATACCACTTTTTTCAAATTAAATACGATCATCACAGTGGGCAAAGAAAATTACCAAAGAGATAATGATACAAAAAATATGCCTTCACATGTAGAGTAACGTAATATAATTCAATTTATTTCATACCGTTTTTTTTTCAACACTTTCATAGTTTCGAAATTCTGCGTGTTATTTTTTAATAACCGACTTCAAAAAAGGAGGCGATTCTATGGTCAGAGCGATGATACCCATTCGGAAGAGACCTATTCCTCAATCAAGGGGCCGCGGTTCGATTCCTGGCCTGTACCACTAAGTTCTTTGGAATTTATGTACAGTTGTATTTATCATTTACTAGCTCGCCGGTGGTGAAGGAAAACATCGTGCGGAAACCTGCATTCCCGAGAATGAAAAGAAAATACCATAAGTTTGGAGGTATGCGTAAAATATGGGTGAGCTTGGGGCGAACAAAAAGGACCAGCGCTGGTCTCAGTGTTACAACGACCCTTGCTAGCAATAGCCCAACCACAAATAATCAATCAATAATGGTCGGCTGGGTTAAAAATTTTTTTTTCAGTTTTCCGATATTTTCCTCAATTCGTCAAGTCAAGTGTCAAGTTTTTTGGAGGGCTGAATCGAAAACCATTTCGAAATACCTAACTAATTAATTGTCTGAATAACAATATTTTCTATGTTAGAGAGTTTAAAATGAAAGGATTACGGATATTTTCTTAATAAAGTAAGGTCGTTTTTCGTTCAAGCGAGAAGTCAAGGGACGTCACACAACAACCAGGAGTGCGATTTTTGAACATCACACATTCAAACGAGTAGTAGAAAGATGCATAATATCCATAGTAATTTTGACATTTTCTACTGGTAGTTTAAACGTGTGATGTTCAAAAATCGCACTCCAGGGCCAGGAGAGCGATTTTTGAAAGTCAAATTAGCAGCAGAAAGATGCGTATCTCCATACATTTTCAACTGCTGAGTTCAAAGTATGAGATTCAAAAATCGCACTCCTGAGCTGAAGATGTACTTAAGTCTAAAGACAGCTATTTAGTGGAAAGATCGTTTTTTATATTGCTTACTGCGCTACTTGTAATTACTTCGAGTATATTACTTTGAATATTTTGTAACGCAATACTACTTTATTTATGGCAATTTTTGCAATTCGGTATGTAAAGTTTTTTATGGTATTTTTTTACAGTTAAGTCTCGTAGATTCGGCTATTTTGAACAACCAATATCATTATTTTCGATATCCAATCTATAGTTAATTTTCTATAATTTATGCAAAATTTTTCTAGTGATGACGTCATATCAGAGGCTGAATAGTTTTGAAACTCTGTGCTTTACCTAAAATAATAAAAAAAAAGTTACTCCATTGACATAGACATTTGAAACTGTAGGACTGTAGGGACTCAATTGCGCTATTTTATACGGTTTTACCGTTCGGACGGAACGTTTTTGGTTTTGGTTTAGATTTGGTTTAGCTGATGTAATAATGCTATCGCGCTATTTTTTTGTTGAACGGTTTAATCATTGACGTTACCAAAGCAAAACCAAACTCGAAACGTTTAAGCCGTAAACGTTTCAAGTTTGGTTACCCACCATACACCTACCATGCACCTACTACGCCAGGAAATTCGATCGAACGGACATCGAACGTTACGCCAACGTATCTTCCGAAAAAAGCTAAATCGTTACGTTACCGTTAATATAATTAGCGCGATACGAATTGTGCATAACGTCATGTTTTTGGTTGTGGTTTTGTTTTGGTAGCAGGTATCGTTCAAAATTAGCGCGATTGATTTTTTTCCCCACGATTTCATTTCCCCAGAGACCAAATTTTTCCCCATAATCGCAGAAAAATTTCAAATCTGTCAACCCTTTCGTTAACATTGACGTTTATATGACGTTTGTCTTTTTTACCAAAGGCCGCTGCCTTTGACGTCATTTATGACGTCATTTAGAGGTCGAATGAATGTCGAGTATTTTTTGGTTTTTTTTTTTTAATATCCGCCATCTGAATGAGAAAATAAGGTTTCTAAATATAAAATCTCGAAATGTTTTTGGAATCAGCATAGCTTAAGTTTAATTTACATACCGAATTGGATTGTATTTCTATCACATTCATCTATTATATTATAATGCGTATACAATATTGTAAATTTTCCATCATGACAATTTTGTTAATGAAAATTTTTATTAAACAGAAAATTGACGGATTTTCACCTGTAATTGTCACGTTTATTAAACAGGGCCCTGTAAACTCCTCCTCGATAAACTTGAAATCGACTTAAAATTACTGGCCATTAAAAAAAAATATATATTTACAATGTCAGAATTTGACACTTGACGTTGCCGTTTCTGTTTCCAGCATAGTGTTAGAAAAAGAAGAAAACTGATTTTTTAAATAAGCCAAGGTTTTTCTACATGGAGTTCAAATGATTTTTTTGTGACCACTTTAGCATTTAGAGATTACAGATCAAATTCATTTAAAAATTTAATTTGCGTTGATAAACTAGCTAACTTTAACGGTTCAAAAGATACAGCTTTCATTGCAACAAATTATCTTACATACAAGATGTTTATAACTATCTCCCATTATATGTACCTATCAATATTCTTCTGTCTAGCCTAGCCTACCACGGAATGAGGATTGGGAAAAAAAACGTTTTTTTTTAACCAAACCCAATCGTGTGAGGTGTCATTGGGTTGGATACTGGATGGATAGCTCTTGTAACGGGGAGTGGAACACAACACTCATTACAAACTAAATCGTTACAATGCTTGTGTCTCAATCGTGCATCGTGTCGATGTATAACATAATCTATAATAATAACCCTCCTTCTGGCGCAGTCGGGTAAAAACCGAACGTACGACTTTGCGGGCGCCGCTAGTATGTAATAAAATCTTTTCTATTCAATTATTCATTGAAATTGGTAGGAAGTAAATTATTTGTTGTTTTGATATTATTTGCCGCGATTTAATTTCAGAAGTAAATAAAAACTATGATTTTCTTATCAAGAATTTTATACTATCTATGTAGCCCGATTCGCACCTTTTTTTAATTAATTAATCTACTTAAACTTCCTCCACTTTGAGGAGGGCCGTGCATTATTTTGACTCGTGAGTCTGAGTGATCGTGGATCTAAAATTTTTACACTCCATCCTCAATGGTGGATTGGATTGCCCGGAACTTTTGGCTATTTGAAAAATACTGAAAAATGTAATAGAGGTTGAATGATATTTTATTCCTTTGCCTGCTTGGCTTTTCTATTATATTTGACAGTTTTTATTTTTAATTTTATTGCAGCCAAGGTACCAATTATAACCATAAATCCTACGTTTTTCAGAAAATTCTAAAGTAAATTAAAAACAGAAATATCGGTCAAAAATTTAATCGGAAAAATACGTAGGTAGGTATCTCTTATATATTTTTTTAAAAAGATGAAAAGTTGTCAATTGGAAAAAATTTGAACATCTACCGTGATAATGGTATGGGAGAAAATTTAATGCATGGGAGAAATTTTGTCTTTCCTAATTAAGTTTATACGGAACCCTGAGGGATGAGTCCGAGTCGCACAACATAAAAAAAGATTGTTACAAAATGGCACAGCTTAGTGGCGCCATCCAGGATCCCCGGAAAATTGCTGGAAAAACGCTCATTATGAATGCAAGGCAATCGAGGATAATTTAAAAATAAGTAAATCATTTTTTTCTATACAAATATTCTGTAATATGAAATTGGTTGTAAATTTTTGGTTGCATTGATCTGCCGTTATTTAATTTCAGAAGTAAATAAAAGCTATGATTTACTTATTTTATTACCAATGATATTGTAAGCTCACTGCTTATTAGTATCCAAAATTTTATATTATGTAGGTAGGTATTTAATCTTCTTACTTCGATTTTATTTGAATCTGTGCGCGACTGTATTGGTAACTGTATATTGAAAAGCCAACCAAAGAGAATGGTAATAGATTTCTATATGCTACTGACATAATCGAAGTCATTTCAATTTGATTGAACAATATGTCGAAAATTATCCAAAATCACGTATAAAAATTTGAAATAAAACATCATTTTAGCTTTAGGAAAACACAAATAATGAATTATTCCGTTAAATTTCCTTTGTGTTTTAGTCATCAACAGATTGATCGAGGATAAAATTGTCGCAAATAATTTTCAAAAAATGTAACGCGGACGTGCACTGATTACGGCAGTTCGCCGTACAATGGAAAAAATCAGAAACAAGGTTAGTTATGCAGTTGTCAGAGGATGTCAAGAGATTGCATTTGTTCGCCATTTTGTATGGTAAACAGATTTTTTGATTTTTACAATTTTATTTTAAGAAAACTGTATGATTCCGACTCATATTTCAAAAAATCGATTCATTATTTTTTTAACATTTATATAAACTATATTTCTACGTAACCTGTATTTTCAACCGTGTAACGTAACCCTTCTAAAAATGTTCCTAAAGCAACCCCATTTTTAGCTATATTTCGACAAACAGTGTCCAAATTTTACGCGATTACTAAAATAAATTATATGAAACGTACTAAAAACCGATTCATTACATTTTTAAGTAAAGACAGGACTTTCATATTAAATATAATACACTGGATATGCAATAGGATATCACTGAAAACAATGTTCCTAAAGTAAGGCGTTTTAGAGAATATACCCTTAACTCGGATATAATCGACCATTAGATTATTATAACCATGGTTTTGTTTTATTTACTGATAACTGCTCCTTTTTTGATAATTTTTTTCTGGAAACACCGCCTACCTTTCTTCGTTCACCGTTTCTTCTATCTACGGTTGTCTGGAAGAAATCGCTTCTAAGACCGCCTTATTTTGTGCCTCTTGTGTTTTTATCTCTGTATTTTTTACTGTTTATGTTTTGGTGTGAAATGTATATAGATTGATTAATTGATGGAATCTGGGCCGTTTTGTAGCTGAAATTACTTCAGAGTAGCAAACTGAATAACTTTTACTATGGGACAAACTTTGAAATAGCGAAAAAATATCACCTGTTTCGTACATTTTAGTCGAAAAGCTATTGACATTTTCTATGGATAAGCTATTTTTTTCCCGATGTCGATATTTCGGACTTCAAAACTACCCCGATTCCACCTTTATCATTATTTCTGTAAATTATTGTAAAATATAATTTTATTGTTTGTATTGGTCCTGGGTTCGAATCCCGGTTCAGTCATGGATGTTTATATGTTTGTGCCGTTGTTGTATGGTTTCCATAATAAACAGCCTATAAATAGTGCTTTCTTGGGATCATTACAATGTATGTGCCTGTGAGCGTTATTTTATTTTTATTGTAAAATATAAACAAATATATATATACAACGTGTTAATGAATTAACGCAAAACTAGAAAGTAGTTTGTTTAGAATCGAGAGCAGAATCGAATTATCATGGTTTCAACATAGGTAATTTTTTTCAAAATATTAAATATTTTTTTTGCAAAATTTAAAATTTTCTGAACCCGATGTCAAACAACCCCACGGGCACACTCACCCTACTTACTACCAGAACAAGATTATAAAAATGTATACATGAGTACGTTAGCGCTTTCTTTCAGTGCTGAAATGATAACAAATCATTTCAGCCTCAAAACTTAAAATGCGAATAACTTTAAATTTTAACTATCAAAATAATGAAATTATGGTTTCAATCAAATTATTTTGTTATAAATCAGTTGGGGTGTATGAGGGTTTGCGTTAATTCATTAACACGTTGTATATATATATTACGTAAATCAATTTGTGAATTTTAATTCTGGACATTTAACTAAATTCGACTTATACTTAACAAACAAGTTTTCTAAATAAACAGCTGTCACATTATACTGCTTTTATAGATATTTTGTCTCAGTGTGTTTTTTTTCGTTTAGGTCCTAATTCCTAAAATATAATTTGACGATGTTCCAATTACATTTATTTTAAACATTTAGAATAATTTTAAATAGTTAACTTTTCTTTAACTTTCCTCTTAGAAAGGCATTAAGCATTAACAATTCAGATTTAAAAAGTAATAAAATATCGTAGAGGCCCGGGAGACCCTGCAACAGTAGAGGTAATTAAAAGAGATAAACTCACATTAAAATAATGTTTTGGAGTTTTGTCGTTTGAAATGTTAGGTAACAAAAGTTACGTAATTAAGGGTTTGTGTTTTTCAAGCACATGAGTAAAATATCCCTACAGAAAACCATTTTCATACAAGCCGTCGCTGCTAAGATCAAGGACCTCTTCATTCCAAAGCATAGATTCCGCATCAATTTATTGCTCTCAGCAGTCTCTTATGTCTTATATTACCTTTAATAGTAGAAGGAGATGGAATTATAAGTGTGAGTACTTCATAATATTAGGTCAAACAAATAACCTTTTTTGTTTAAAGCTAAGAGCAAGGATCTCCTTTATTCTAAAGCATAGAGACTGCATCAATTTACGATTGTAGTTAGTCTCTTTTGTCTTATGACGTACCTTTAATATTAGAAGGAGACGAAACTATAGATCTTTGTTTATGCGGCTGTCCACTTTTCACTTGTCACTTTTGTGCTAGTGTGTGCGAAATGTGACCGTAAACATTCGGGCATTTGACACTTTGGTCTAATTAGTCTCTTTTGTCCATACTACTTGACACCACAATCTCAAACACAAACGTCAAAATAGTGGACATTCTTGCTCCCTCTATGCTTAAAAATAAAGGAGATCCTTGCTCTTAGGTTTATAGTCGACAAAAAAACTTTGCTTTTTCACTTTCAACACCCAACGATTCAATCAAAATCAGCTTCACATGACAACAGTAACACGAGTACCTCTCAATTATAAATGAAACATCATAGCGGTGCCTATTTTCGTAAAATAATGAGCAGGAGAGAGGTATGGAACGTCGTAGGAGGTTCCAGTAATGAGGATAGAGTTGAGCACCACTCGAGTTCATCGAGCGAGCCAAGCGAAATGTATGCATGTGTCTGCTGATTTTGACGTAGAGATTTTGAGTTTTGAGGACTTGGCATATGAATAGATAAACTATTATTATCCGTGTATTGTCCGTGTGGTGTCGGCTAAGAATAGTACCACCCCATTTCTTTCCGCCCGTGGGTGTCGTAAAAGGCGACTAAGGGATCTACCGAGGATGGACAGCAGCATCCTCTGAGTAAACACATTTAATCCAACTGCGATCGCAAACCCGCCTGCCAAGCGTGGCGATTATGGCAAATAGGGGTATTTTGGGCGAGGCCTATGTCCAGCAGTGGACGTCTATCGGCTGATATGATGATGATGATGATGATCTATTCTTAGGGACTTGGCACGTTTCGTTGTACTTATTTATAGATGATCAAAAATACATAAGTAAAACTTTGCAAGATTGGCTTCAGGTTTTGCGCTAATTGTACCTTGTAGATAGACAATCGATCAAGATCCCAATGCAATATTTTTACGTTCATCTGTTAGCCGTTCAAATCGCAAATGATTCACAATCATAATTATTATAATAATCACAATAAACCAATTAATCGCTATTGCATAATATGTAGATACTTAGTTTAGGAGTTTCGGTAAACGTGGATGTTCTGAAGTTTCAGAATATCTCTGACTTCCCCTCTCGCAGGGAAACGAGATCTGCGAGATCGAATCAGAAATGAAGAAATTCGCAGAAGAACTAGAGTAGCAGACATAGCCTAAAGAATTTCTAAAGTGGCAATGGGCGGGATACATCGCATCGCAGAACCGATGGCTAGATGGGGCCAATGAGTTCTCGAGTGGCGACCACGTACCGGATTGAATGCTCAGAGTGGGTTGGGCCGACAAGGTTGGACCGAAAACCTGGTGAAGACGGCGGGAACCCGTTGGATGAGAACAGCGCAGGACCGGTCATTATGGCGATCCTTGGGGGAGGCCTATGTCCAGCAGTGGACGTCCATCGGCTGAGATGATGATGATGAGATAAAGTATATAAACTTTACAGTGAAATCTTGATTTAAAACAACAAGTCCCAAGGTCAAATCCGTAGAAATAGACAACTTGTAATCGACTTATTGACGAATACCTCGTAAACCTGAATATTTAATTAGGTTACCACTATTGGTCCACGTGTCGTTACCATAGGCTGGATTAATTGAATATAATTGATTGTGACGTCGACTTGAACTAGTTTTTATACTCGTGTATGAATTAAGCGTCGTATTTCTAATTACAGTTTGAAAGGCATGACCTTTATCGATTTGATGTCAATCTTTGCATTTTATGGTAGCTGTATGGTTCCTTGCTTAGGTGAACGCTTCATTTTTACCATGACTATCGTTTGAGGCAACTAAGGTAAGGAAATGCGTTTCTTATGTAGGTATTTTTGTGGGTGAAAGGTGAATAAATAAATACGAGTATCCCTCCCTACAGAACAAAAGCTTCACATAAGCGGCCTCTGTCGGTGAACTCACACATAGCGCGCGTTAGAGGACGTACGTACAGGTCCACACACTCAGCCGAGGTACGTGCGCACCTATTGTCCTCTAACGCACGCTATGCGGCCGCTTCTATGAAATTTTCGTTCTGTAGGGATATTTCTTCATGTAGCCACTGATATATTATTCTCCTGAGGGGTAGTCAGAGATATTGTGAAAACTCCGAAACTCTGTCCAGTATGACGGGTCGTAAACCCTTCGCCACTTATAATGGACAGTCTACTGGACAGTACTTTGATTAAATTAAAGTAGCGGAAGATGAGTGACGTTCATGTGATTACACATTCGAAATATGGACCTGTTTTTCATGTACGTGTTCACAAGTGGAAAGAGATTTTTTTTTCTTCTTGATTGATTTGTAAAACGAGTTTTATGTATCTACGCGAAGGCATTGTGGTACCTTTATCCCGCCAAAAAAGTATCTCAATCACGCAATGCCGCTCTAAGTAAATTAGGCGACGGGGCCTAATTTATGCGGTCCATGCGCTATAGGCTAGTCACCAATCTTGCTATTTTAATTTAATCTAAGGCATAGTACTAGGTACCATAATACATTATCATAGTACTAGGTACCATAGATATTATTATACTACTAATATGTTTATGCTAGGTACATTCCATGCCTCGAAATTGAAGCATTCCCCACGATGTTTTCCTATCTATGTACAAACTTGCAATCGCGTTTTAAACGTTACCCTCCTTGTCACTTCACCGTAATCGGGTAAATAAAGTTTAAATTGGCCCAGTTGACTACAGTCACGTACGAAACAACGAATGTGGAATTTAATAGCTGTCTTTATCAGACGGGTCGGGGCTTTTGTAGCGCTTTTACTTCCTTGTTCCTTGAAGAATAAGAATTTTATCTAAGAGAATAGTAGGTATACTTTCCTATAATACTTATTTCATAGATTCATAGATTCTTTATTGTACACAAAAACATAGTTATGAAAAAAATTACAATAAGTCGTGATTTACAAAGGTGAGCTTAACTCTAAAAGAGTTTTCTTCCAGCAAACCGTTGAGTGAGAGGAAAACTAATATGTTTGGGTAAAAATCAGTGTGCACACAAATTAAAATCTACTTACTTAATTACTTATGAGAGATAGTAAAATGAATCCTATATAATAAGAAACAATATAATATAAGATACTTACACCTATTCAACAAATAAATATACATGAATATACCTACATAAATAATAATATTAAATATAATAAATATGACATATATTATATACATACATACATATAACTACTACGACTTTATTTAGATAGGTAATGCTCCTTAACTCTCCTCTTAAAGATGTCCAACGAAGGACTAGCACAGATATTATGCGGCAATGAATTCCACAATCTGGCCGCATGAACTGTGAAAGAATTCCCATAAAGACTAGAAGTGTGCAAGGGACACGCTAGAAGCAGCGATGTGATTGATCTGCAAGGCTTACCGCGTGGTACAAGGTAGTTGAACCGTTCACGAATATATGAAGGGGAGCACGGATTATTTAAAATATTGTACAAACTAGACACAATATGTGCATCTCGCCTTCGACGTATAGGGAGCCACTTTAATTTTATTCTAAACTCTGATACGTGGTCAAATTTTCGTAATCCAAATATAAACCTAATGCACAAATTTTGTAGGCGTTCTAGCTTGTTTAGCAGTTCCTCAGTGGCGTCAAGATAACAGGTGTCTGCGTAATCAAGAAGAGGAAGAAGAAGCGACTGTGCCAAGGTAACTTTAGTTTCCAACGGTAGAAACCTATGGAGGAGCTTAAGAGAGTGGAACGAGTAATGGACCTTTCTACTTACTTCGTTTATATGGCTAGACCATGACAAGTTGCAGTCAAAAATTACACCCAGATTTTTAACACTCTTTGCAAAGGGTATTATCACGTCGTCATAAACAACGCTTGGCAGATTATCATGATCAAGTGAATTATACATGTACCTACTTCCAATAATAATAACTTGAGATTTCAGAGGATTTACCAGGAGACCATATGATTTTGCCCATTTGCTGATGTTACTGAGATCGTTGTTTAAAACGGCAATGGCTTCAGTACAGTCATCATTCTTAAAATGCCGATAAAGCTGCAAGTCGTCTGCGTATAGATGATAGTGAGAAGATATAATTCGAGTGATAGCATTGATAAAGATAGAAAAAAGAAGAGGAGAGAGTACGCCACCTTGAGGTACACCCGCAGCGAGATCGCACCAGTCAGAGGATGTCTCTTCCGAGCGGACACACTGCGAACGACCCCTGAGGTAAGAGTCAAACCAGCTGATTGCTACAGGGGATACATTAAGAGACGACATTATTCCAAGAAGAATGTCAAAATCCACAGAATTAAACGCACTGCTGAAGTCGAGTAAAGCTAAGACAGTGAGTTGCTTTTGGTCAATGGCCCATCGAATGTCATCGGTAACTTTGATGAGAGCAGTCACTGTACTGTGGCCAGGACGAAAGCCAGATTGGAAAGGACTCAGCAGGCTATGACGGGAAAGATAATTGAAAAGTTGCTTATGTACGATATGTTCTAAAACTTTAGACAATAAGGGAAGAATAGAAATTGGTTGAAACTGTGAAAGAGAAGATGGGTTTGACGTCTTAGGAAGAGGAAGCACATGAGCTCTTTTCCAAGCTGATGGGAATGAACTGGTAACCAAAGAGTGATTTATAATGTGAGATATAATAGGTAACAGTTCTTCCAGAAGCAGCTTGAACATTCTAAGTGATAACCCATCATCTCCCACGGCCTTAGTAGTTATTTTAAGGAATGATTTCTTAACGTCAGACTCAGAAACCACATTGAAAGTGAATGGATCGCACCTGGGTACAGGCAAATCCGAAAGCTGGCCCAGAGTTGAATTCTTTACGCTATCTTCTAAGGAGACGGGTGGCTTAGAGAAATGCCTGTTAAGTATATTTAAGTCGAAATTATTGTCGATGGGAGCCGAACGTAGCAAAAACAATTGCTGTTGCATATATCATAGATATATCGAGCCTTTTCGGGAAGAACATCGTAAGCGCCCAAAATTTCAAAATGTGATTTTTACTTAACCTCTAGAACAGATGTTTAAAAATTTGCAGCTGTTAGTTAAAAACGATTCCTCTAAATAATAGAAAATATCAGACATAACATTTTTTTTAAATATCAAGTAAATACCATTCACGATCTATAAGAAAGATATATAGAAAAAACCTCGTCCTGTAAAAAAACTTAATTGTCGCTTACGATGTTCTTCCCAAAAAGGCTCGATATAGTCAAGTAGGCACTGCAGTTTAGTATGGAAGTCAGGATTATTTTTCTTTGGTATGGAACAGCTGGTTTTACGGTTTGCTTCCATAGTAAAAGTTGTTCAGTTTGATGGGTAGACTCTTAAGCCGAGATTCAGAGACGTCTTTTGAACGTAAGTTCAGTCTAAGTAGGGTCAAAAATTTATATTTTGAATTTTTGACATACGGGAGTTCGAACTAAGACTTAAAAAACGTCTCTGAATTTCGACCTTAGTTTAAAAGGATGGCAGTGATATCAATTTCACCTTGTATATTTACAAGAAACTTACATGCGTTATTAATTTACATTACATAATTCTGACGGTACTTCAAACTGAAAAACATTTACAAGATATAACTACAACGTGATAATGAATTAATGTCAAACATGGGCACACTCTACTTACTACCAAAACCAGATTATTAAAATGTATCCATGAGTACGTTAGCGCTTTCATTCATTGCTGAAATGATAACAAATCATTTTTGCCTCAAAACTTAAAATGCGAATAACTTTAAATTTTAAGTATCAAAATAATGAAATTATTGTTTTAATCTGATTATTTTGTTATTAATCAGTTAGGGTGTATGAGATTTTGCGTTAATTTATTAACACGTTGTAGAACGAGCATTGAAATCGCGATATATATTCAGCTGCTGCATACATTTGGGTATAGCAGCCATTGACAAATTCAATGGAACAGCCGCAATTTTTTGCGCTTTTAAAGTTGGACCCACCCACTGTTAAGTTTGATGGTCTGAAGCACCTATATGTAACGCATAAGTTTACACCCTTTATTTTGAATTTTATTAGCATAAAACGTTGACCCCAAAGAGTATGGAAATTGAGGACATACATTATACAGGCTGCCCACGTCTGAGAAAGAGTCTCGGTAGAGCTTAGTTTCACTTTGTATGCTTAGTTCAAGCTTGTCCCTCGGGCAGCTTCTATAGACATCGTTAAAGCACAAAATCCTTAATTGCAGGTCTTATTTTTATTTGGTATACAGAATCCTTCTTAAATACTGACGGTTTTTTTTAAGATAATCATACCATCAATCTAAACAATTTTCTTTATTCGACCAACACCGAAATCGCTAAGAAAAAAACTGCTGTCCCATACAGAACTGCAAGCATAACTCGACTGAAATGTGTGGGACAGCAGATTTTTTTTGCGATTTCGATATTGGTCCCATAGAGAAAGTTGTTCAGTTTGATGGTCTAAAACACCCCTTTAAATAGCTGTCCTATTTTTTGATACACTCTGTATAAGGTTTAAGGTCTAACAAAATTTGCTAAAACTTTTTTAAGGGGATGATTAGACTATCGAACTGAACAACTTTTTCTATGGGACCAATTACGAAATCACGAAAAAAAAAAAACAGCCAAATGTATGGGACAGCAGATTTTTTTTTCACGATTTCGATATACAGGACCATGTGTAAATTCTCTATGTACAGGACACATAGAGAAAGTTGTTCAGTTTGATGGTCCCATCATCCACTTAAAACAGTTTCAGTTAATTTTGTTAGACCTTATACAGGGTGCTACAAAAGTAAAAATAAACATTTCAATCTTTTATGGGAGTTGTTGAGACCATCAAACTGAACAACTTTCACTATAAAACCAACATCGAAATCGAGAAAAAAAAATCTTTTGTCCCATACATTTAGCTCGAGTAGATCTCTAGTTTAGTATGGAATATCGCAAACGCATCGTATCATGGCGATTATGGCAAATCTCCTCATTTTGGCGGAGGCCAATGTCCAGCAGTGGACGTCTATCGGCTGCTATGATGATGATGATGATTTTTTTTCGCGATTTCGATATCGGTCCCATAGTGAAAGTTGTTCAGTTTTATGGTCTTAACCACCCACTAAAATGTTTAATATTTGTATTTTTGTAACTACAAAAAAAAACAAAAAATAGTACATTACTGCAGTGGCCAGCAACAGAGGCATTGATGGACGAACGTGTAAATGTGGGCCGAGGCGAAGCCGAGGCACACATACGTAAGTCCATCAATGCCTAGTTGTGGCCAAGGCTTGTATAGTACTTTTCTCAAACAATGCGCGGAAATTAAAACAGTAAATTTTCTCAAATAATGCGCGGAAATTAAAACTAAGTTTTCAATCTAGGCAGAACTTTTTATTTAAAAATACAGTTGTGGAATGTACAATTTTTGAAATTTAATGTGGACTTTCCGGGAATTATGTTGGTTTGGGATAATTCTAACGAGGTCGAAGTTTGTTGCATAGTATTCTCTTCAGTGTGATTCTGTATTTCAAAGCTTTGATGGGAGGTCGATGGACGAGATTGAATACTTTCGTTGATTTGACGTGTAATGCTACTTTTATTTTCAACTGATTCTTCTATGTAGCTTTCAGCTACCTGGTCAGACTTCCATTATTATCACACCCTCGTTATTTTCTACGTCTTTTATAGTAATATTTGTAATTTTGATACATCGGCATGCACCAAAAATGCCGAAAATAAGAATAACCTGCAACAAAAACAAAGTAGGTAAGTACGTTATAGCTTACGTTCACATAGGTAATTGTCCTAAAAAAAAGAGATTACAATAAAATGAAAATAAAATAAATAATGCTCACAGACATTGGTTAATATTATCAAGTGTAAAACTTACTTTGAGGTCCAGATACACACTGTCTGGTGCTTCAAACAAAAACATTTTTACATTTGATGCGGTGAAAACTTTTGATTTTTTACATTTGTATCCATCCGACTGTCTTTTGAGCATTGAAGTCAGGTTTACATACTGTTTTAAATTCACGTTGTGTTTCATTAAAACTGTACATTTTAGCATTGAATAGATGACCCATAGCGTTGTCGGCTTAACTTTCTTGGCGAGTTCACCGAAATAAGCCAAAAAAACGTTTTCGGATAAGGATTTCGATTTTCTTTCATTCTTCCACTGAACAAAATTTTCATAGGCTTTCAAATATTTTTCTTTTGATTTTGGCGGTAACAAGTTTTCTATTACGGCTCTTGCAGCCTTTTGAATTTCAGGTGGCGTTAAAATAACTTCAGTATACTCACTGTCTTCACTTGAACTCATTTTGCCAAATACAATTGGGGAGTTGACTACTTAAAATATATTTTAGTTTTAACTGCTCAGTAAATAAACCGTTTGAAAATAGCGCTAAACTAACATTTTCAGTAATTCTGTTGCTTGCATACTATTTTTAATAACTGGATAAACTATAAAAAGTATCAAAACGACGACGAAAAACGATGACGTCACTACGCAAATTTTAATACAATATTTCATACAAAGCACGCGTTTTGACGTTTGATAAAAAGTTGTTAATTTGACTAGTTGGAAACTCGCGGATTACTCAACAATTACTTATTTTTCCCGCGGTAGTGTTCTTTTTTTTTTTCAATGAACAGCAGCTTTTTATTTGCAAGTCAGTTCGAAATTTAAATAAAACCTTTGATAAGTTACCTCCTTGGTCGCCATGTTGCGGAGAAAAAGATCGTTCCATTTTTAAATTACACGACAGATATGAGTTTAGTATGTAATTTATTTGGTCGCTAAACACGACAGATATGGATTTTCATACAAACATTGCCGGCCGCTGCGCGCATGTATTTGGCCAGTACTGCAATTTCGATTTATCTCGAAGAAGGTTGTCAAAATAATGCTCACATTTCCAAGCAGGTTTGAGAAAAAAATCTTTCGTAAAAGTGAAAGTTCACAAAAATCGGGCCTTTGTTGTCCGCGACAAAGAACTAGTCGGAATAGTTGTGTAACGTTGTGAGGAATTCCCGTCTACCCTCGTCACGCTTTAATCCTATTGTGTTAGCCGGGAATCACTGAATAGGTTGAGAATAGAAGGTTCGCTTAGTATAATGGCACAAAAGATCAAAACATGCTCAAAGTATACGAAGTCTATCGTTAATGTTCACAGATTAACGCAATACGTGAAAACCGTTTTCCCAAAATGTATTAACTATTGTATTATATAGCTATGTATTATACAGAGAGAAATTGATATCATTAGGATTCTTTTAATCTTCTAAGAGTCTACCCATCAAACTGAACAACTTTTACTATGGGAGCTAACCAATCGGACCAAAAAATAAATTTTTCTCAAACATGCTTGGAAATGTGAGCATTATTTTGACAACCTTCTTCGAGATAAATAGAAATTGCTGTACTGGAAAATCCATATCTGTCGTGTTTTGCGGCCAAATAAATTACATACTAAACTCATATCTGTCGTGTAATTTAAAAATGGAACGATCTTTTACTCCGTAACATGGCGACCAAGGAGGTAACTCATCAAAGGTTTTATTTAAATTTCCAACTGGCTTGCAAATAGAAAGCTGCTTATTGAAAAAAAAAAATTGTTGTTCGTTGTTCGTCATTGATTTTGAAAAGAGTTTGAATTTCCGCGATTTATTTGAGAAAATTTACTGTTTTAATTTCCGCGCATTATTTGAGAAAAGTACTATACAAGCCTTGGCCACAACTAGGCATTGATGGACTTACGTATGTGTGCCTCGGCTTCGCCTCGGCCCACATTTACACGTTCGTCCATCAATGCCTCTGTTGCTGGCCGCTGCAGTAATGTACTATAGCTGTTCCATTAACTATACTGTAATGTCTACTCGACTCAAATGTTTGCAACAGCAGTTTTTTTTTCCTCCGATCAATCGGTTTGCTCCCATAGTAAAAGTTGTCAGTGTGATGGGTAGAAGGATGCTAAATATTACATTTGAAATCATACATAATAAATTAATAGCTTTATTCAGACTCTCGAAAAAATTGGTGACTAAATAAATAAATAAATAAATAACGCTCACAGGCACATACATTGTAATGATCCCAAGTTAAGCACTGTAGGCTTTTTATTAATATAATGGTAACCATACAACAACGGCACGAACATATATCATCCATGACCGAACCGGGATTCGAACCCTGGTTTGGCAGTCCGGCATGGTAACCATTACACCAACCGGGTCGTCGAATGATTGGATACAAAATATATTTCCTTTCCTATCTCCTAGCAGTCCTAAGTAAATTCAGGAGAAGGTCATAATCTTGGATTTTATGTAATTTAGAGTCGCACAGAGGTAGGCAGAGCCTATAATGCTTGTCACACGCTGTTTTCACTTAAATATATTCTTTCGTTGATTGAGGTTGTCCTTTTTGTCGAAAATAATTTATTTTGATCATTGTAACTATTTGTGTTCTCCTCAGGATTTGTGTCTAGATTTGTGCACACCCACTTTTGTTTACCGCTATACTATTTAAATCCAAAATTTTTAGAGTATACCTTCTGTCCTTTTTTCTATTAGAAGCACACGTCTTATGTTATAAAACATTCTCTCAAATTACGTGCGTAGAATTTATGTACGTCTTCTTATTGATAGAATATATCTCTCACAGTCAAAAAGAGATGGTAATATTATGTTACTCGTACTGTCCGCACAAAAAAGTAGCCTTCACATTCTCTTACCTACTAATTAACTTTTAACCGTGGCTTAGTCTGTGTGAAATTAATTATGCTTTTTGGATCGAGTTAAGTAATAATGTCGGTCTCTATAAATCATAAGGTACGATATATACCTTAGTTAGTAGATATATACGACACAATCGGCAATAATGCGAAAATATTGCGGCATGTTTGCCGGCGCGGCGGCAGTGATTGAGCCATGGGATTTCCTTTTATATGGCCCGTCGCTGGCATCATTTGTGGTTATCGGCTTAGAATACACTAGCTCTACTTTCTGGATAGAGATATGAGAAAAAGTTCCCCTAGTTGCCTCATACGATATCCACTAAAAAAAAACGGTTGTCATTCGATGTCGGAACCATATTGCGAATCTAGGGTATAAACTTAAAAATGCATTACTTATTTCAGGGGGTGCTTCAGACCATCAAACTACTCAACTTTCACTATGGGATCAATATATAGATCTTGAGAAAAAAACAGCTGTTCCATAAGTTTTGGGTCATTAACGTTTTCTAAGTAACAACCATTCCTTGCTTACTTCACAGTGATTGTGTTTCAGTTTGTTGGTCATAAGCACTCTCTACTAAAATATACAACACAATATGTTTTACACTATGTATAAACCCATTACGCTTCCAAATTAACTAAATACATTAAGAGAGGTTTATCTAAGTTTATCTAGCCGTACTTAAGATGGTAGGAATTTAATTACAATCGTTTGGTGGAGTTGGGTGCGAGTGAGTCGTCTTGACGCTTGAGTGAGTGCTTGTCACGGAGGTTCGGAAGGTGGTAGAAGTTATAAGAGAATAGCGTTTTACATATTAGGAGACACGCGGGTCCCATCTAGATGCAGAGGGCGAGGGACAGAACGTCATGGAGAAATATGGAGGAGGCCTATGTCGGAAGACGGACTGATCAAGGGCTGTGATGGATGGATGGGTGGAGTTGGGTGCGAGTGAGTCTTCTTGACGCTTGAGTGCTTGTCACGGAGGAACAAGTTTTAAGACAATAGCGTTTTACATATTAGGAAACACGCGGGTCCCATCTAGATGCAGAGGGCGAGGGACAGAACGTTATGGAGAAATATGGAGGAGGCCTATGTCGGAAGACGGACTGATCAAGGGCTGTGATGGATGGATGGGTGGAGTTGGGTGCGAGTGAGTCTTCTTGACGCTTGAGTGCTTGTCACGGAGGAACAAGTTTTAAGACAATAGCGTTTTACATATTAGGAAACACGCGGGTCCCATCTGGATGCAGAGGGTGAGGGACAGAACGTCATGGAGAAATATGGAGGAGGCCTATGTCGGAAGACGGACTGATCAAGGGCTGTGATGGATGGACGGATGGGTGGTGTTGGGTGCGAGTGATTCGTCTTGACGCTTGAGTGCTTGTCACGAAGAAACAAGTTTTAAGATAATAGCATTTTACATATTAGGAGACACGCGGGTCCCATCTGGATGCAGAGGGCGAGGGACAGAACGTCATGGAGAAATATGGAGGAGGCTTATGTCTGAAGACGGACTGATCAAAGGCTGTGATGGATGGATGAGTGTAGTTGGGTGTGAGTGAGTCGTCTTGACGCTTGAGTGCTTGTCACGGAGGAACAAGTTTTAAGACGATAGCGTTTTACATATTAGGAAACACGCGGGTCCCATCTGGATGCAGAGGGCGAGGGTCAGATCGTCATGGAGAAATATAGAGGAGGCCTATGTCGGAAGACGGACTGATCGCTGATTGAGTGCTTGTCACGGAAGAGTGGAGGTGGTAGAAGTGTTAAGAGAATAGCGTTTTACAAGCGTGCCTGGATCGAGAATAAAAACGAAATGGCATGTTTTAAAGTGGCCTCGAACGAAAATACGAGGGTTCTTTTTATTTAAATTAGCTCCCTACTCAAATAAAGTGGTGTTATTTTTAAATCATTGGCGTTTTGCTTTGTGGTTAGCACTGCATTTATGCGAATGTCAATTGATATGAAGCCTAAATTATAATCTCAACGATTCTTTTATGAACACAAACACATTTGAGATACCTATACAAAATGGCGGGGTCACGTGACCCTCTAAAATGCGCACGAATACATCCGTCCGTAAATCCACTAGCCACGCGACTCCAACGGAACTTTTGTCTTAGTATTGCCACGGTATAAGAAAGAGCATGGTAATACATGCCTACAGTACAGGGTCTCTGTACTCTCTACCTCGTAGCAAAAAGGTAGAAAACAGTTGGCAATAGTGTAGTGTGGTCCTCTATGTCCTCTCTCGACGGACACGGGGAGAAATAAGAGTGGTCTATTTTAAGCCTGAAGGCTGGGTATTAGTAGAGCAAGCCTCTCTTTCTAACAAGCAAACTTTTGCAATTAGCCATCCCGCTTCAATTGAAAGTAAAATCGCAAAAAAACGTATTTTTCATCAATATATTTTCTCTTGGGTGTTTGGGGAAAAATCCATCGTTTAAAAGCTATAATTATTTACCTTTCAAATGATGGTATATTCAGAAGAAATGGTGTAGGGTGATTCTTGTAAAACTGGTTATAAATCTGAAATCGAGCTTACTTTTCTATCTAGTTTAATAGAATCGTGTTTTCAACGGTTAGATGCCCTGCAGGAAGAACGTATCTACACTGTTATGTGAACTATATATATTAAATGTAATAATTTGGTTATCAAAAATCGGTTCGAAAACAGACAAAATAGGTATGACCCCCTCTGAACCACACAGTTATCTTATAGGCTAGGCTAGAGTCCTATTATAGGGCAAAGGTCTTCCTCTAAGGGTAAGATAGAATTGGCCAGACTTCACCATGGCTCTGTGTGGATATATGTAATATTTCGCCTCTTCCTTGTGACTTGAACCGTATCAACTGTGAATGAATATTTCTATTATAAGCTCAATTTAACCCAACGGACATATTTGACTGCGAGTAATGTGCGGACATTAAATGAAAAAGGTTTCATCAAGAATCTTGTCAATGTTCCTTTAGCAAAGAAAACTTTACAGTATTTTTGTATGAACTATCCATTGCCTTTTTATTCATTTATTATTATCTAAAAGCCGGTTTGCGAGTGGTTAAATTCCATAAATATACAGGGTGTTAGGGTAAACAGTTGCATACTCATGATACTGAACAACTTTCCCAAAGAAACCTATAGGAAATACGCAAGAAAAATTTAGACTTTTCATACAAAAGTTCGATCAGCTGATTGCATTTAGTATGGGAAGTCCAGCATTTTTTTTACGAATTTCCTATAGGTTTCTTTGGGAAAGTTGTTCACTATCATGGGTAGAATCACCCCTTAAAGTAATGCAACACTGTTTACCCTGACACCCTGTATTGATGTCCAACTGACAATTACACTGCTAAGAGATATTAGCCGATGCCTGAAGAGGTTTTTTGCCTCTTACGTACCTGACAGTCTTTGACTACTTATTATAAGGACTGGCCTTGCGGTAGCATTTCCCCTCTGCCAAGGTATAAAACAAATTGATCATGTGCATTTACACTCAATTTTATACCTTATCACTAAACGAGACAGCCTATAATTGCGAAACAATAATTTTGAACTTAGAACGTTTGGGGTTCACACGAGACTACTTTTCATGATTTTGAACATTCAAAATTAGAATCTAAACTTATGGGGAATAAAATCCAAAGTTGCGGATTTCGTGTTACTTCGCATCCCGCAAAAAGTAGCAGTAATGTTAGTTAGTAGAATGACACGCGTTACTAGTCCCTATACGGGGTTTAACAAAACATCCTAGTAATACTTAAGGGGGTGCTTCAGACCATCAAACTGAACAACTTTCACTATGGAGCCAACTTCGAAATCGCGAAATAAAAATCAAGTGTTTCATACAAAACTGCATTTACCGGTTCGACTCAAATGTATGGGACAGCTGATTTTTTTTATTTTTTCTCGATGTTGGCTCCATAGTGAAAGTTGCTCAGTTTGATGGTCTGAAGCACCTCCTTAAGTATTACTAGGTTGTTTTGTTACACCCTGTATAAGTAGTCAAAGCTGGCAGTAGATAATTAAACTGTGAAAACTTATCGTTTTCTAAGGAAGTGATCTATTTGTTACTTAGGAACTCGTAATCTGTGCCTGCACCAACCGACATACATACAGCATAAGTGCCGAAAATGCGGCAGGTCTTGTCGCTCCCGAATTAGCTTGTACAGCCACGAACGTCAGTGTCTAATCCAAACAGACTACGTTAGATGACCCATGGCGATAATGATGGTGTGAATGTATGGATGGAACAAAAGATTGATCAGCATTGAATCTCCAAACAGCCGCCATCTCGTAGAAAACTTTTCCTAATTTACTAATCCAGTAAACTTCTAATCAGATTAAACTGAAAACTTTTAAGCGCTAAAGTTTGGGTTTGAAATTATCTAGTTTGAAGTTTACAAGCGGTAATTTTAGGGACTTTATCGTTTGGGATATCCTCGATTCAATTTGCGATAACTAAGGGATAAGAGAGAGAGTGGAGTTAGGAATGTGGTCAATAGATAATCACATTATGAACATTGTCTACCATGCCGTGTTGTTTCCCAGTTAGACCTATCATGAGTTTACACTGTAGTAAACTACATTAAAACTACTGTGGTAAACTCAGTGGCATAGCGTGGGCTTCGGCCGCCCGGGGCAAAGAATTTGCCACCCCCTTATCTGTTTAAGAAGACCTATACAAAAAATAACGGAGCGAGCGAAGCGAGCTCAAAATTTTTTTGCACATCTATTCGGCTTGTGGTCACACATCTTATGGTTTATTCAAGCAAAAATAGAAACTTAGAGCGAGCGAATCGAGCTCGATTTTTCTCCTCAATACGAATCGGTTAGTGCCAGAGCTTTTTTACGTACAAAACATGTGCAAAGTAACCTGTTATGGATTGAGCGAAGCAAGCTCGATATTTTCAGCACCACGTCTTAGCTGAGGGCAGAACTCTTTAGGATTATGCGTACCCAGGCACAATAATTAAAATAGATACTAAGAGCGAGCGAAGCGAGCTCGACTTTTCTCTGCTCTACGAATTTGTTATACAGGGTGTACAATAAAATGGGACAGCTACTTAAAGGGGTGCTTCAGACCATCAAACTGAACAACTTTCTCTATGGGACCAATATCGAAATCGCGAAAAAAAAATCCGCTCTCCCATACAAAACTGCAAACATAACTCGACTGAAATGTATGGGACAGCAGATTTTTTTTTCGCGAGTTCGATATTGGTCCCATAGAGAAAGTTGTTCAGTTTGATGGTCTAAAGCACCTCTTTAAGTAGCTGTCCCATTTTATTGTACACCCTGTAGACAGAGCTCAATCAATCTATTTTTTTTTCCCGAATTTGCCGCCCCTAGTAAAGTGCCGCCTGGGGCATTTGCCCCCCCTCGCTACGCTACTGGGTAAACTACAGTTTTTGTATTGAATTTTGTAAATCTGATTAAAAATTGTTGGGGAGGGACAGAATAACATCTGAAGCCGAATAACTCTCAAGATTTATTTAAAGATTGACAAAGTAGGAAAGAATGTTGTATTCAATACAAATTCAAAAACAATTTATTTCCAGACAAATGATCTAGTGGGGTTAGTAATATTTGAGACTTAGTCTACGTTAGTATACAAACAACACAGATTTAATCCTATGTGCGAGATAGATTTCGCCTTTATCACCATAGAAAAAAGAAAATTAAAATCTTATCTAATCACTTCGTAAGTCTTCGGCTACCTACCCTTTAGTTTTCCATTTCGTAATGAGGGTCGTTAATTCTGTAGACAAAATGTAGACAAATGAACTGAGCGTTGTCCTGAACTTTAACTGCCTTGTTCAACTGGTTAAGAGCATTGGGCTCTCGACACGGAGGTCGTGGGTTTGATTTCTACGGGGGACACCTATGATATACATGTCACTTTGTTCGTTTTTCCCCAGTTGGTTAGGACATTGCAGGCTGAATCATCTGACTGTCTGAAAAGAAATTTGATTCCGTGGTTCAGATGGCACGTTAAGCCGTTGGTCCCGGCTAGTATCTCTGATGGTAGTAGTCGTTACATAAAAACCACGTCAGAGGTAGTAAGGCGGTCTGAAAAAACTCTGAAACCTGGCTGCCCACACGATAAGAAAGCAAGAATAGTCAAAGTTGTTCACAGCCCGGACACTGCATACAAAAAATTTTATTTGACAAGATGACGTCAGCACATGCGAAACCAAAGAAGTTGAACCTTATGTCTTCTTCTTAGGTAACGAGTAACCAGTGGGAAGTAACCAGAGGGCAAAAGAAGGAGTGAGGTAAAAAGTTGGTGGGAAGAAGGGAGTGCCCGTACTGTATCCAGTGATAGATACTCTTTCTTATACTATGGTTTCGTGGTCTATAGTTAAATGAACACACGGCAACACACGGCAACACATCAGGTTACGCACCCTATATACCCATAACTACACTACGTACAAAACACAAAATAGTGCGGTAGAGAGCCTGCATAGACGCGGCTGCCGGCGCGGGCGCAGTGTGCTGTGAGGCGAAACAACAACAACATATCGCACCCTCTCGCACGATTCGCAGCGTTCAACTTCTAATAATTCAAAGTCCAAACAGGGTAACCTGACCTGTCGCCGTGTATACTTAACAAATTGAAGTTTATACTCCTGTGTATAGGCTTACGATGATGATGATGATGATGACTATTATTCAGGATTTACGTAAATAACGACCGTCTCATTTTCTTCTACCGTCTCAGATTTTAGCAATATACAAGGATTAGTAAAGATTAATCACAAGGATTTGCGTTAGCGTTTTCATTCCTGGAATAAGTCACCGTTTCTTCACCAAATTACTTTTGCTTATCTCAAACTTTTGACTGACTCTTATGCTTACTACGATAGGGATGATATTGATAAATATAAAGGATAGTTTTATAAAAGGGATGGATAAAGCCTGATGGTAGGATTTGCATCGCTTATAGGTTGCTTATAGGATTAGAATACGCAATTGTTCAACCATTAGCTGACCGCCTTGCTCTGTTTGGAATTATGGTAGAGTATACTAAAATACATCCCCGGCTCGGTGGCGGAATCTGCCGAAAAGGTAAAAGAGGGTAAATACAAGATTATCGGGACCCAATACAAATTCATAGCATTCGGTGCCGAAACCCTAGGTCCGTGGGGTCCCGGCGCCCAGGCGCTTTTTAAAGATCTCGCAAAGCGCCTGATGGTAGACTCGACCGGGGATCCAAGGGCTGGCGCTTTCCTCGCTCAACGGATCATCCTCTTGGCTACCCTCCCGCGCGTTCCAAACCTGCACCATATTTTAGGGTAAGTTAGTTTTAGGTTCTCAATATTTTTATTTATTTTTAATGTACTTACCCACTTTTATTTGTTTTACCAATAAATAATTCCCCTCAAATACATCCCCTAAAAATATACAGGGTATAAGCGACAGCCCAGCGAGTACTGAAACGGTGATCTTAGACCATCAAACTGAACAACTTCCATTATGGAGCCTAGATCAAGAAACGTGAAAAAAAAAATCTGCTGTTTCATACAAAACTGTTGTACCTACCCGGAATAAGGCTAAGTGTCTATTATGCTGGCGGCATTTCCCCGCTCCACAGCTAAGGATACTTGTTCGATAGAATAGAATTGAATGGTAAATTTGCTTTGAGACACGTACCTACATAAGAAGTACACATTACGCATACAAAATTCTTCTAGAATACGAACTTTCTCGCTTTGATACTTCAAAGCTTCAACATTTTTTACATCTTACGCATTTGATACGCGCAGACCACTGACTTTAAATATTGAACCGATGGCTATGAAATAAGCATAAATGTAAATCCAAACTGGGCCCTATATTTTTGTGAAAACCCCATTCAAATAGGTTTTTAAGTGATGCGAGCACAAACAAACAGAACATTTCTAAAAATAAAATTCTAAATGTATTTTCCATTACGTATCCTAAACGCTCCCAATTAATATTTTTGCAAATATTTTCAATGTTATGTAATTTAATTAGAACGAAAACAATTTATTCAGGGCGTGTTTAAGTTTCTATTCGTTCTTTGGTAATTAGCTTCTGGGACATCCCTAATTAAAATACCATTGTCTACGTTGTGTCTGGGATTGTTTGTTTTTGTGAGAAAGCTTTAGTCATTATTATAAAAATTATGAAAAGAAAATTTTATTTTTAAACCGCATTTTTTTTTTCGAAAGCAGTTATTGTGGTCGCGAATATATTGTACAGTAAACAGAATGAAAACATGATCCAACATAATATTTCGGTCGAAATTGTCAAATTAAGGGTCAGATTTTATAAAAGGTGTTACGTTAAATATTTGCATTACTTTAAGGGGTGATTTGTACCCATGATACTGAAAAACTTTTTATAAGAAACCTATACAGGGTGTAACAAAACACCCTAGTAATACTTCAGACCATGAAACTGAACAACTTTGACTATGGAGACAACATCGAAATCGCAAAAAAAATTAACTCTTTCATACAAAACTGCAGTACCGTCTCGACTCAAATGTATGGGACGGTAGATTTTTTTCGACGTTGGCTCCATAGTAAAAGTTGTTCAGATTGATGGTCTGAAGCACCCCTTTGAAGCACTTAAGTATTACTAGGGTGTTTTGTTACACCCTGTAAATTAGCAAACACAATTTTGGACTTTCCTACTAAATGCAGTTAGCTCAAGTCAGCTGGTCGAAGGATTGTATGAAAAGCTGTAATATTTTTGCGAAATTCCCTTATGTTCCTTTGGGAAAGTTATTCAGTATCATGTGTACAAGTTAGTTAGATATAAACACCCATTACAGTAATGCGACTTGTTTGACTTTGTTTTTGATAAACAGTATTGAAAATTTTGTCAATCTAATTACGACTTATTATGTACATACACCTATAGGGTCCTTCTTAATATGCTGACACTTTTTTAATGGGATGATCAGACCGTCAAACTGAACAACTTTAGCTATGGCACCAACATCGAAATCAAAATCAGCTGTTCCATACAAAACTGCAAACCTACTCGAGCCAAATGTATGGGACAGCTGATTTTTTTTTTTTCGATTTCGATGTTGGTCCCATAGAGAAAGTTGCTCAGTTTGACGGTCTAATCATCCCCTAAAAAAAGTGTCAACATTATAAGAATGACCCTGTATTTGAATGGAATGTTGGAAATTATTAACTTAGGGTGGGGCGACTGGTCGTATTAACAAAAAAAAATTTAGAATTACCTGATATCAAAACGAACTCCAAGGTGATGAAGTCGCGGAAAAAACCTAGTCGTTCAATTGCAGAATATACAGGGTGTAACAAAACACCCTAGTAATACATAAGGGGTTGCTTCAGACCATCAATCTGAACAACTTTCACTATGGAGCCAATGTCGAGAAAAAATAAAAAAAAATCCGCCATCCCATACATTTGAGTCGAGACGGTATTGCAGTTTTGTATGAAAGATCGGATTTTTTTTTCGCGATTTCGAATTTGGCTCCATAGTGAAAATTATTCAGTTTCATGGGCTGAAGCATCCCCTTAAGTATTACTACGGTGTTTTGTTACACCCTGTATCGCTATACACTACTTTTGTTAGTACCCTCTGTGTTTCCAATGCTCGTATTTACGATCGTAATTTCGTGCCTGTGTTACTATTTTAGTTTCGAGACTATCTAAGGTTAACAACAGCGAAAATCTATGTGCAAGCAACCTTCAAAGTAAGTAATATTATAATAATACGCTTATAAGGCTTATAAGCATTTCAACAAACTATTGTAGTTAACAGTGGGTCCTAAATAGGGTAAGAGTAAGATGGGGTTCGTATTTAATTATAGCTGTTATTTAATTGTACAGTGGGTAAAATTAAATTTGTTATATATTGAACGGGTTGCTTACGACCATCAAACTGAACAAATTTCACTATGGAGACAACATCGAAGTAGCGAAAAAAAATCTGCTGTACCATTTCAGTGGTCGAGAAATTAAAGGCGCGTATTATAACGCCTTTAATTTCTTGTTGTAATTTTAATTGTTGATAATAATTTATTATTCATTATTAATAATTAATTATTATTAAATATTATATTATTGTTTGTTTTGTTGTTATTTTTTTGATGATAAAACTTATAAATAATATAATGGTAGTAAAAGCACAAGCAAAACTTACACTAAACTTAAACCATACCATTAATAATTTATTATCAAAAAACTAAGATTATCTCGGTTTAAGAGTGTATTTATTTCATGCATGAATTAAAGAACACCGCCGTTCACTGTTCGTTTTCACGATGTTTTTCTGCACCGTTTAAAAGAAGTCCATACATTAAAAATTCTCCCCGATGGGCGTTCGAAGAGCATCGGTGGTTCAGTTAATGCTCATAATAAGTCGACCAGGGTCCATGTAATTCTCTATGGTCGACCCCTTAACATCAAAAGATTTGTTCTATAGAATAAGGGTCCAATATATCGCACTCTTAATAGAATACTGACTCAACTCAAAATTTCGGTGTTTTGAGTTATGATAGCAGAACGACTTAAAAGAGCATGCTTTACAACCTAGACCCCAAAAAAACACAAATTTCATATAGTAAATGGGGTCAAAAATAAGTTGGGTCTTTATTCTTCCAGCGCCAATTGCGCATTTTCTTAGCCGAATACTGACCGATTTAGTATTGCGTCAACTAGAACCGATTGCGGCTGTATCGAATAACGACTGATTTGGAGATAAGTCTATATTCTACAAAAAAATTAAGAAATGTTTCGTAAAAAATTTAAACAATAACGACCGAATTCAAATTAGGTCATTATTTGACTAAAATTTTGAACTGTTTGATTGACTCATTAGGATTTAGGTCGGTATACTACTAAAAAAATTATCCGTTCACGTGACCGATTTCGAAATGGGTCTTTATTGTTTTAAAGAATTCAAAATTTAGTTGTCTCATTTCTAAATCGGTCAGTATTGTGTAAAATTTTCAGGAATTTTTGTGACTGATTTTGAATTAAGTCTTTGTTTTGCAAAAATAAATTGAAATAACGCGTATCATCTAAGAATAGGTCTCTCTGCTACTAACAACATCCAAAGTTTATTTGACTTTAAACGGAAATATAAAACAGAAAATTTACTCTTCTTGCTTTAAATTACCATGTAACCTCCAGTAAACGATAGAGAATCAGGGTAAAACTCTGTTTCAAACTATTTTACCGTACAAAAGATACAATAGTACAAACTTATTCACAGCAAAAGACCTTTCGGTATTGGTAAGATCTTACCGAAAGAAATTCTACTTAAATACTAATAATAGTGGCAAATCGTACATATTGGGATCAAACGTAAGCAAAGCAGACTGCTCATCAGGTAACAGAAATTGCAGAAGTGCCACATAGAAAGGTACAGCATACGTTACGGGAAAAACCAGCAGCTAATAATTTGCTATGAAGAAAATAAAAGCCTGACCACCAGCGCTTTAAAATGCCACAATGATGTGCTTGCATTAAGTAACTGAAGTAAAGATTGACTACGTTATCTACATAAGAGCACATGAACGCTAGCAACAATGCTGTAGAGGTCACTGTGATTTAAGTGATTAAATCAAATACACAGACTTCTTGAGTAGGTAAAACAATTTTGAATCTGAAACTATACACTACATGATTTTTGACCAACTTCAAAAAAGGAGAAGGTTCTCTGTTCGTGTATGTGTATTTTTACGAAGTGCATTGCATTTATCAAAAGGTTACTACTACTACTACTACTAAATGAATAGAATATTATCAACGTTTGTGTGATTAATCCATGTTTGATAGTTCACTTTGCATAATTCCCAATTAAAGCTTTAGCTTCTTATACAAAGTAATCTCATCAGTTTTTTAATTAGCTCATTCAGCTATTTTTACTAGTACGGGCCCACGACTGTCTGTGAGCGAGCAAGAGCGTCAGGGGCGCGTTGTGGAGAGGTACAGACACCCAGTTAAGGCGGTCCGGGTTCAAATCCGCATAGACAAAATGCCATATACCAATTAGTTTTTCTAACTTATGTTCGTAATACCGATTGCTCTCAAACGGTGAAGGAAAAAATCGTGAGGAAACCTGCATACGCTGAAGAAGAAATTCGGATATGTATGTGCAGTCTACCAATCAGTATTGGGCACGCGTGGTGGACTAATGCCCATACACCCTCCCTGAAGGTAGGCTTGTGACCTGCAGTGGGACATTTATAGGCTGATGATGATGATGATGGGCCCACGACTATATCCTTTTTGTAATTCTTGTAATTATGACAACACGGTTGACACTGAATAAGTTATAACTAACACATAAGATGTCATCTTTGGCTCACGAAAGAAAACAACATTATCGATATCCAAGATTATTGATTTATATGATATTACTAAGCTCCGATTTAAATTTCTTGTATACGATATGTTAAGTGCATTTTCCAGTACCTAACACCTAATTTTTAATGGAAAAATTATGAAATGTTTTGTGATTCTAACTAGCATTCAATGTAACATAAGATGTTCTTTAAAAATATAGATCGGGATCCGGTGATGAGGTCCGTATACCAATCGAGCTCATCCATAATTCAGTTTTCATGCAATAGTTTACTATTAGAAGATGCGAAAAAACTTGGTCGGCCGACCCCTATCCTGGTGGGTTTTGTGTAGGAGGGTGACTAGTAACCTCTCTGAGACGAGACTAATTACCCATCGAGCTCATGAACCAAATTATGCTTATCCGATTGGACTTTATTAGTGTTACGAAGTACACTCGGTCGTCCGCCGGATATCCTGGCAGGTAGTGCTGGCCAACCAAAAATGGTGGTCAAATTTTGGAGTACTTCTCACCCATCGAGCTCATGGATGAAATGTATGCCAAATCAAAGGTTAGACCTTTACCTTCAATATTTCATCGGTCGTCCTGGCCGAAACCTGGTGGGTTCTGGTGGCCAACCAGATTTATCTGTCAAAGTAAGATCATGCGTTTTCACGTTTATATGAATAAATACTTTATTTACCTGATATATGCAGTTCTTTTAGCATGGACGTGAACGGTTGTATGGTTTAAAAGTATTTAAAAAAATAACTTGAAAAAAAAAAATTACTGTGTCGATAAATGAGACATCAAATAATTTTTTTTTTTTTTCGATATAACTTCGTCATTTCTAAACTGATTTGGCTGATTGTTTTATTTTACAAAAATATATATTCAAGAGTTCATGCCACTAAAATTTGGTGAAGATCTGATGAAGCGTTTCGAAGATGTTCAATGTTTCAAGTGGGTCAGATTTTACTACAAAAAATATCCAACCAAATTGATTCTTTAACGAGAATAGTAATTGAGTTCTATTAATGATTCTTTCTAAAATGAAATTTGCTCTCTTAAGAGATGTCTATATAATAAAATAAACTAGTAATACCGCGGCGTTGCTTTCAAAAATGAAGTTGAAAAAAAATGTTTCGTCAAGTAAAAGCTACCTATGTTTATGTGAATGATCTAATTTAGTACGTACTCTATATTAGTTCTAAAATAATTAGCTAAAACTGTTTAAAGGGATGATTGGATCATCAAACTGAACAACTTTTATTATGGGTTCAAAATCGAAATCGCTAAAAAACTGCTGTCTCATACATTCCGATTCCAGTCGAGTAAGTTTGCAGTTTTGTATGGGACAGCAGATTTTTTTCGCGTTTTCGATGTTAGTCCCATAAAGAAAGTTGTTCAGTTTGATGATCCAATCATCCCTTTAAACAGTTTTAGCTAATTATTTTAGAACTAATATAGGTACGTACTAAATTAGATCATCCACATAAACATACGTAGCTTTTACTTGACGAAACATTTTTTTTCAACTTCATTTTTGAAAGCAACGCCGCGGTATTACTAGTTTATTTTATTATATAGACATCTCTTAAGAGAGCAAATTTCATTTTAGAAAGAATCATTAATAGAACTCAATTATTATTCTCGTTAAAGAATCAATTTGGTTGGATATTTTTTGTAGTAAAATCTGACCCACTTAAAACATTGAACATCTTCGAAACGCTTCATCAGATCATCACCAAATTTTAGTGGCATGAACTCTTGAATATATATTTTTGTAAAATAAAACAATCAGCCAAATCAGTTCAGAAATGACGAAGTTATATCGAAAAAAAAAAATTTTATTTGATGTCTCATTTATCGACACGGAATTTTTTTTTTTCAAGTTTTTTTTATAAATACTTTTAAACCATACAACCGTTCACGTTCATGCTAAAAGAACTGCATATATCAGGTAAATAAAGTATTTATTCATATAAACGTGAAAACGCATGATCTTACTTTGACAGATAAATCTGGTTGGCCACCAGAACCCACCAGGTTTCGGCCAGGACGACCGATGAAATATTGAAGGTAAAGGTCTAACCTTTGATTTGGCATACATTTCATCCATGAGCTCGATGGGTGAGAAGTACTCCAAAATTTGACCACCATTTTTGGTTGGCCAGCACTACCTGCCAGGATATCCGGCGGACGACCGAGTGTACTTCGTAACACTAATAAAGTCCAATCGGATAAGCATAATTTGGTTCATGAGCTCGATGGGTAATTAGTCTCGTCTTAGAGAGGTTACTAGTCACCCTCCTACACAAAACCCACCAGGATAGGGGTCGGCCGACCAAGTTTTTTCGCATCTTCTAATAGTAAACTATTGCATGAAAACTGAATTATGGATGAGCTCGATTGGTATACGGACCTCGTCACCGGATCCCGATCTAATAGTTATTACATAACGTGCTCGGTGAGTTATCTTACACGCTGGCAGTGTATAGCCCCCACTACCCGTGTTATTTCTATCCAACTAACTTCGTTTGCAAAAATCGTTCGGTCAACATGTTTGAACGTGTACGCTCGCATGTATTTTCATTGCACTATGTGAAATCTACTTAAATCGAGATTTTTAATGTTTCAAAAAAGCATTGATCTCAAAATGGAGTAAAATTTTCTCAAACTCAAAGTCTCCAATATATTAAATTGTTGCTGTACCCCATCAAGGTACTTAGTTAAACATAATATTGTGTTGTCATCTTCCCCGGGGTAATTTCTTAACTGTAAATACTTTTAATGAACAAAGCTTTGCATGAATCAGTCCTAAGTTTGAGAAGTTATGATTTCTTCTCGTTCAAAATACCGCAGTGTGATAAGACACAAGTTTTTGACCAGTGTGTACTGCCAGTGATTGGCATATTGAACTGAGAGGTGTCGCTCATTGAAAGAAAGGCCTAATAAAAAAGGCCAAGTCACCCAAAGGGCAAATTGATAAGGCTTGGAGTCTCCCTGCAGGATGAAATCAGAATTAAAGAGTAGCCCATAGTTGTTATACGAAAGTAGCAATGGGATGGGCACCTAGCTTGCAGAACGGATGGCTTGTAGGGCTCGAGTGGCGACATTGTACCGGAAAGCGCAGCATGGGTAGACTCCCTACACTGTGAATCGACGACCTGTTGAGGGTAGCGCGTACCCGTTGGATTAGGGCAGCGCGGGGCCGGTCGATTCGGCAATGCTTTGAGAAGGCCTATCCACATCCAGCAGAGGACGTCTATCGGCTGAGATGATGATAGCAAAAAAAGGTTTTGCTATGTTTAATAGTGAATAAATCATGTAGTTGACAAAGTAGGTATTGCTTATACTTATAATTTGAAGTGTATACTTACACTCTTATTGGAGGCTCTAAATTGCGATACCGAATAACGAGTACTAGAGTAAAGTTAGGAGTTGCAAAAAGTTAAATATATTCAAGGCACCCTTTGTTCCATTCGGAAACAATCCACAAACATTAGTAACATGATAGTTCCTTTCATATAACTAGATTTTGACTCTTATCAATACTATACTATAAATTACTGTCTAGTATGTAAGTCTCAACACATTTGATTTTGACTCTTATTCATTTTTAAGATTTTTGACACGGTAATTGTATTAAAAAATTTAATTTTTATAAATAAAAAACTTTTCTTTTACTTTTATAGGCTTTTTTAAATTTTTTAATATTTATATAGCCAAGAATTGCGGATTAAGTCACTCATTTTGTACGAGAATTTGATCGTAAACAGACGTAACTCTTAATCGGTCAGTGATTGTTAACTTTTATTTAGTCAAACAAAGACTTATTTTTAGTTAGGTCGACGATTTTTTTTATTTTTTTTAAAACATAGACCTATCTCTGAAGGGTGTTATTTATATGTATTATTTAGGGAGATATAAATACATAGCCTACTTGTCATAGTATCTATTTAAAGTACATATTCCGAGGATTCTGCAGTAGGTTTTACTTTCTAGCTACGACACTTATTTAATATTTTACAGCCGTTTGAAAAAAAAAATTGGTTGACGAAATTACATTTTTGTCGATTCCCAAAAAAATGAAAATATGGATTAGGTCAGTATTCGATTAAGAGTGCGATATCTCAGGCAGGTGGTCCCTGCCTTTCATGGCATCAGCTGTACCTACCAATAAGCCTAGCCTAGTATTTTAACATTTAGTTAGTGCATCAATTATTTATAAGAATTACGTTTGTAAAATGGCTTTTTGCATTAATAAATATTCTTATTCTTATTCTTATTAATAGAAGCTGTGACTGTGACTGCATTATAATAACCAATTCAAGTCTTAATTAGTTATACAGGGTGAAATTTATATTATCATTAGTAATAAAAACTAAGAGTCGACCCATCCAACTGAACAACTTTTACTATGGGAGCAAACCAATCTGAGCAAAAATAAAATGCGATTCGTTTTGCTCCAATTTGTTTGCTCCCATAGTAAAAGTTGTTCAGTTTGATGGGTAGACTCTTAGTTTAAAAGGATGCTAATGATATCAATTTCATCCTGTATAATTTACTCCCTCTCTGAATGGAGCATTAATTAGACAATAGATTGGACCTATCTACATTCGCCTTTAGAATCTGCCAGAAATTCCGTCCTAAGTTTCTATTCTATTCTTTTTTTGTTTAATGGCGTTTCCTTGGTGGATTTTGCCAGTATCTAGTTTAAAATAAAAAGAGCAATTAGTGCTTGACGTTGTACGGTAATTGGATATGGCGATCTCAAAGTCCTGTTTTTATACAAAAACACACACTCGAAACCGCCATAAAATGGCGGAGCCGCGTGGCTACTTAAATCGCGAGCCAACGACAGACGTCCACTCGAAAGCCCTCTAGCCACGCGACTCCAAGTTTAATATTCTTGCGCAGAATTAGTTCGTGGCCATTAAGTCATTTGGGACACAGAAGTTATGAATTTCAAATTCTAAATAGGAAGGTTAGTTTGTGTTTGAATAGAAAATGAGCATTATTATTATAAGCCTTATATCTAAGTAGGTACATTGAACACTCATTAGGCGCCTAGGACAGTTAGCTGTCAAGCGAGACAGGAATACGCCATTGCCTACATTTTCCGCCTCGCTTCCTACCATGCGGGGCCGGGGGTGAGGTTAAAATTGGTGGGGGGCAGGAAGGGTCCGTATCGTATGTATTACTAGACTAGTACTCTTTGGTACTATCATTTAGCCCAAGAAACCGAATTATAATAATAATTAAAAAAAAATTCTTTGCAAAGTAGTTTGGTACAAAATTATAAAATAAGTTTCCGAAATTTTTGTGCTGCATACGTATTTCTTCCTTAGTGTAATCTGTTATAAAGACAGGTACTTCTATTACAACGTGTTAATAAATTAACGCAAAACTAGAAAGTAGTTTGTTTAGAATCGATAAGAGAATCGAATTATCATTGTTTCAACATAGGTAATTTTTTTCAAAATATTAAAAAAAAAATTTGTAAAGAACTTTGGCGAATTTGGACCCAGCCATTTTTACAAAAACTAAAAGCCCTTCAGGATGGCGGTTATAATTATGATAAACAGAAAAAATTAAAGCATTTTCTAAAAAAACTTCCTCATCTCTAGAAGTCCGGGTTCAAAAGTAGAAATTACTAGTAAAATAGACAAATCACCCAAAAAGCAGTAGCAAAACGCAACCATGCCAGCTATTTTCATCTAATATTATCACTGAGGTAGTTTTTGGACGTTCCGGAACGTATTTGGCTTTATTGAACTGATAGTGTGTGTGATTTCGTCTGATTCCATTATCATAATATTGTACGGTTATCGTGAATTTTCATTAAAACAAACACAATGAATGCGTAGAAGATTGAGTGGGCTACCTAATAAGAAATATTATGAGTTTCACACACTTGATACAAAATAAGGAGAAATACCTTTCCCCCAATTTCTACAGATTACAACCAATTTCCTTTTTTGTTAGTTTTGTTTCACTCCACACGTATTACTAAGTTTCATTCATGTATGGGACCTATATGTCTGGGTCTCACATTATATGGCCTTCTTCCAAACTTCTTTAAAATATACTGAACCCGCTGTCAACCCACCGCACGGGCACACTCACCCTACTTACTACCAAAACAAAATTCTTAAAATGTATCCATGAGTACGTTAGAGCTTTCATTCATTGCTGAAATGATAACAAATCATTTTTGCCTCAAAACTTAAAATGAGAATAACTTTAAATTTTAACTATAAAAATAATGAAATTATTGTTTCAATTCAATTATTATGTTATAAATCAGTTGGGGTGTAACAGGTTTTGCGCTTAGGTATTCATTACGCCGTTGTATAATATTTATTATGATATTACTTCCAGAACTCGCCTGGAAGATCACCGTTAGTTTCAGTCACTTCAGACTCGCAAACATTAAATCTGAATTAACTATTGTCTTCAGTCTTTTGTCCCCCACTTACGGTTCAATTTTGCTCTTGGTTTCATCGGTTCACCTAATAACATCAAATTCATCGTAGCACTTAGACTGCCTGTGTGGTCTAATGGTTAAGAGCATTGGCTCTCGATACGGAGGTCGTGTTTTCGATTCCCACGGGGGACACCTAGTGATATGTCACTTTGTACGTTTTTCCCCAGTTGGTTAGGACATTGCAGGCTGAATCACCTGATTGTCTGAAAAAAAAAGTGATTCCGTACTTCGGATGGCACGTTAAGCCGTTGGTCCCGGCTACTATCTCTAGTGGTAGTAGTCGTTACATAAAAACCACGTCAGAGGCCGAAAGGCGGTCTGAAAAAACTCTGACACCAGGGCTCTGTCCACAAGATAAGAAGATCATCTTAGCACTTTTATGGGGTGCAAGCATTGACGTAGAATACTATGGACGCCGGGTCTAGTAGATAATTCTCAAAAAATGACTCCGAGAAACTAAACAAACCTAAATACGTATAGTAATCTAAATAAAAACATTGAAAATGCTGACATTCTTTTCCATCCCACTCCTACGGCCGATCAAACGAAGACTTTTTTTTTTTTTTTTTTTTTTATTAACTATGGGTTTGCTCTTGACCTCAATCCAGTCCTCAGGACGAAGATGGGGTCGTAGATGTAGCGAGCTTACCCAGAAGATGCCTATTCACTCGTACTTTAAAGGAATCCGGGTTGTAAGTACTCGGAAATACTGACGCAGGTAAGGCATTCCACTCCTTGGCTGTGCGCATTATAAAAGATTCAGAAAGGCGCTTGGTGCGGATATGTGGGATGTCAACCAAGAAGGGGTGATATCCCGCGGTGCGTCTGGAAGTCCGATAGTAGAAAGGGGAAGGTGGGATGAGCTCATGCAGCTCTAGGGCACACTCACCGAAGTACAATCTGTAGAAGACCGACAAGCAGGCCACTCTGCGGCGGTGGGCTAGGCTATGAAGCTTGGCCTCCACCAGCTTACTATCGCCAATGAGCCTCCTGGCTCTGCGTTCAACCGAGTCGAGTGCGGCAAGTTGATACTTGGCTGAGCCATCCCACAGGTGGCAGCAGTACTCCATACATGATCGGACCTGAGCTTTATACAATACTAAGAGCTGTCCAGGAGTGAAGTACCGCTTCACCTTGTTTAAGATGCCCAGCTTTTTGGCCGCAGTTTGAGCCTTAGACTCGATGTCAGCGCCGAAGTTGAGTTTTGTGGTCAAGCTTATACCCAGAAGCCCAAGACTGTCGGAAACAGGGACAGATGTACCCCGGAAAGTAGGAGTCAGATTAAACGGACTCCTTTTTGCGGTGAACAGACAAGCCTGTGTTTTGGTGGCGTTGAAGTTGACTAAATTATTGTCACCCCACTGGGAGACAACACTTAAAGTCAAGTTTGTCCGCTCAACCATGGCCTCCCTCTGCGAGCGTATTTTATCCCCGCTGGCCCCTGCGCCAGATACATATCTCTCCATGACAGTACTGTCATCTGCATACCCAACAATACCTGACACAAGGAGGTCATTGATGTGCAGCAGGAAAAGTGTCGCGGAGAGAACAGACCCTTGAGGAACTCCAGCATCAATTGCCATAAGGTCAGAAGAGCAGCTGTCAATGACAACTCTAATCGACCGTTCTCTCAAGAAATCAGATATCCAGCTGCAAAGATCAGCGGGGATGCCATAAGCGGGAAGCTTGCTCAGCAAACTAGCGTGCCATACCCTGTCAAAGGCCTTCGAGATGTCAAGTGATACAGCCAGTGCTTCACCGTGCTTCTCGATGGCCTCGCCCCAGCAGTGCGTCACATACACAAGAAGATCCCCAGTCGATCGCCCCCGGCGGAAGCCATATTGGCGATCACTGAGTAGATCATTGTCTTCTAGGTATGACAGCAACTTACTGTTAAGTACTCTTTCCATGACTTTACAGAGAATGGAAGTAATGGCGATAGGGCGGTAGTTGCAGGGGTCGGCACGACTGCCCTTCTTGGGTACCGGTTGCACATTCGCAAGCTTCCAGGATTTAGGCACCGTTCTTGTTCTGAGAGAGAGGCGATACAGGCGTGTTAGAACAGGAGACAACTCAGGCGCACAATATCTCAACACTCTTGCAGGTATACCATCAGGACCACTGGCCTTATTCACATCCAGACTACGCAATGCTCTGCGGACCTCTTTTGTATGTATTGTGACCTCCGGCATCGAAGAATCACAACGAGGGATGGTTGGCGGCTGTTTGGCACCAGCGTCCAGACGTGAATTGCTCGCAAACAGAGAAGCAAATAAATTAGCTTTCTCAGTTGCGGAGTGAGCCAGCGACCCATCAGGCTTCTGCATGGGAGGCAAAGTGGGACGGCAGAAGTTGGATTCGACCGATTTTGAAAGGGACCAGAACTGTTTACTACCAGAAGGGTAGGATGCCAGTTTGGCTCCAATGCGGCTGACATGGTCGAATCGAGCCCTCCGGATCACCCGTTTGCAGGACTTGGCGGCAGAATTAAAGGCCCTCTTCTTCGCGCGAACCCTACGAGCTCTAACTTTGCGGTCGCGAGCTTGGACCCATGCTTGGTAGGCGGCTTCTTTTTTAGCCTCAGCGCGAGCACAATCCGCATTGTACCAAGGTTGGGCTTTGTGACCGAGTGAGATGTCGGAGAAAGGAATATAATATTCCATTCCCTGTCGTATCACGTCCGCAACCGCATCAGCCGAACTAGCAGGGTCACTCGAAGAAAAACACACTTGCCGCCACGGGTAAGACGCAAAGAAATGCCGCATCTCATCCCAATCTGCCGACCCGTATCGCCAGACTCGCCTCGTGCCCTTAGGGCTGTCATCGGGAGGAGAGCAGATCGACACGGATTTCACCAGACAGTGATCGGACGTTCCCAGCGGGGCAGAGACCGATACTGAGTGCCTGTCTGGTTCTGAAGTCAGCAGAAGGTCCAAACAATTGGGCGTATGACCATCAACATCCGGTACCCGCGTTGCTTGATTCACCAGCTGGGTGAGATCTAGCGATAATGCAAACTTGCGCGCCTCTCTCCCAGCATGGTCAGTTAACTGGAACGGGAACAGCCACTCGCTATGGTGGGCATTGAAGTCCCCCAGAAAAACAAGCTCCGCCGTTGGATACCTTCGTTGGGCTGTCTCTGCCGTCTCAGTGAGATACTCCATGAGCCTGGTTGTCTCCTGGTCACCGTCGTGCGATCGATAGACACCGACGTAGAGAGATTTCTCCATTCCGGTGTCTACAAAAAGCCATAATACGGAGAACCCGGAAACCTCAAAGTAACGGAGACGCCGACAGCAAATGTCGTCGCGAACATACACACAGACCCCAGCTCGCCTCTTGAACTTATGTTCCAACGAGTATCCTGGGTAGTTGAGGTACGCCGTATCAGACGGGGTTGCTATCTGCGTCTCCGTTAAAAAGAATAGGTGTGGCTTCTCGGTCTCGAGGTGGTGGTGGACCGGATCGAGATTTGAGTGCAGACCTCGTATGTTACTGAGGTGCACTTTGAGTGGGAGGAAGTGCAGCCGTTGTCTAACCATTTTCTTTTTTGTGACTTTGTTTTTCATAGTTTGTCGAGTGGTGGAGAGGTGGAAAAAAAGTCGAGATGCCACTCAGGTACCCTAGAAGACCTCATGAGCTCGACTGACTGGTGGGAAACTCATTTGGAGACTGCGGGGACGCCCGAACCCCCCCGCAATGGCCACCGGGTCCTCCCTTCCAGTCGCCAACTGGCTCGGTGGAGCATTGCGGGATTTTTCGCAAGTTGTGTGGGGCAGCCTTTCACACGTGGCTAGCGCACTACTTGGGCCCCCTACTAACTGCGGTCGGCCAACGACTGTCACCGTGCTTCGGATCCCGCTACCCTCCAAAATGAGTTTCCCGGTACAGTGTTGCTCAGAGGTCAAGACCGGTTCCGAGTAGCGCAACTGACTTTTTCCCATTCCCCAATGGCGCTGGGACTCCTGCACACCGACGGAACGCAGCGAGCTGCTTGGCGCCGGACTCCGGCAGGAGGGTGGTCGCGAGCCAGGCGGCTCCTTGCGGAGCCTACCACCGCTGTGGGGGATCGTTCAGCCGACACCACGAACTTGTTGTAGTCTGTGGCGGCGTTGCCCAGGGTGGACCACTAGGAGGTAGATCCCCAACCACCCCAAAAGACTGTCGCGTAATTGGTTCTCTTTTGATGTTTTGGTGCTCTTTTGGTTCGGAAACTTTTGAGCGCGGATCCTACGTCCAGTAGTTGGTAAGTCAATGGGTGCAAGTGTATGTGCATCATCATCATCATTTTATTAAAGTGCTACGCTCTTGTCTCGCCCTTTCTCGCGAGTGCTTCGACGAAAAATAGACCTTTCCGTTCACCTGTGCTAGATAACTCTTGTCTAGTCAAGCTCTTTCTCTACCTCTCTTCCGCTCTATTTTCCCTTCCAATACAGTTTTATATAAATTCTCATATGGTATTAAGTGTCCGATCAGATCAGTTTGTGCAGTACATCAAAATACTCTTTTGTATACCTTTTTAATAATCTACGTTTTTTAATGTAGCATTATTCATTTTGATCGTATTTAGACTTACTAAATGGTTACAGCAGGTGGGCTAGTTTTTTACAACACTAAAAAACCATAATCTTAGTTGCTTCAAACAAAACGTCATCATTATCATCATCATCATCAAGCTATATACGCCCCACTGCAAGGCACAGGGCCTACTCTCAGGGAGGTTAATGAACATAAGTCTACCACGCATGCCCGATACGGATTGGTAGACTTCACTCATGCATCAGAATTTAACAACACGTACGAAAAGAAAATGAGCTGGTCTGGTAGTCTGGCTTAACGCATTTATAATGATGTTGATTCTGTAATCACAGCAATGTACAAATGAAACAACATAACTTCTAACATTGACCACTTTCTTCCATCGATCGACTATGACTTAATACAGCCGTTGTGTTCCCAATGTTAACTACACATGTACATTCATACATAATTAAAGAAGAAGAAAATGGTATCTGTTCACACGGTCACATCTGTATGATTCCCACGTTCGCCGATGCTACCCTATTGGATGAAACGACTTCGAAATAGGTACACGTCAGTGCAAAACTTGTGTGACATTGAAATGAAAAATCAATCACTTGGATATGAGTAGGTGTTGAAGGTACACGTATATTGAGTTAATTAAGAAGTTGACAATTGAAGTTGATTTTTAAGTTGACAATGAAAAAGAAATTAATTAAAAAGTACATTTAGGAAAGGAAAAAATAAATTTTGAGAAGGAAGAAGATTAAAAAGCATTCAAGGTGAGTCTTGTAGAAGATATATTAGTTAAAGTGAAATAATATAGTTTTAATGAAGATGGAAATATTATATTGGATGATTGATTCGCAGATGATGACAAAAGTGAAAACGCAGGGCCTCGTGTCCGATCTGATGCCAAACATAAATTTGATGAGGATGGCTGGACATTTTTTGTTCAATTACTTACCAGGTAAGTTGCGAAACAGTACGATGAAAATAAAAAGAAATCTAAATCTATTCTAGATTTATCTGTGAACTAAACCATCGGTAAAAAGTTTGAACTTAATCTTTTACAAAATATTAACTAAACAATTACGTTTTGTAATATTTAAATCATTTATCTCCGAATAAAGAAAAATGAGACCAAACCAATCGAGGTTTCTATAGATCACTAGATCAATCAGCATTGTTAAAATCACGACGATGTTTCCCTCCAAGATGATCGGAAACAAATACAACTACCTTTTTAATAAGCGTTTATTTCTAGCAAAGTTAAAATTAAGCATAATTAATAATTATGTTAAAATTTCAAGAGATGGAATGGCGTACCAGATAGCTAGAGTTTTACCCATTAAGACACTGTCCAAGAATCCTTATCCATTTTAATATGAACAGTACCTATAGTAAGAATATTATAGTTGAAGATCATAGATATATTATACCATAATATATCTATGTTGAAGATGCCAAGATAGATTATTAAGAGAAATGACTTGACTTCATTGTCTAGTGTTATGAATGGTTGCGGCTGCTACTTCTTGTTGACAAGAGTTTACAAGAGTCTATGTCCGATAAAAATCTACTAAAAGTGTACCTAAGGTACTCAGCAACTCGAAGGCTCGAATTGGGTGGGTGGCTTCCGACAGAAAAACACACCATCTCTTTGTTTATCATCTCAGCCCAGTTGGGCACCTTCAGTTCCTCGAGATCTTTGGTAACCTGCCCCTGTAACATGACTAAGGTGAGAGCGACACAGGTCACGTCTAAACGTCAAATTTAAGTAAGACACTATGAAGATAACCGCCATCTCACTTCAATATGACGTTTAGAAGTGACCTGTGTCGCTCTCACCCCTGTCATATTATAGAAGCAGATCTATCCACCATAATACAAGGGCGCAACGGATGATTCCCAGACGGTAGCAACCCATATACGCAAAACCTAAATAAATAAATGAAGAACACAGATTCTTTTTGTTATAATTATGCGAACATATAGCGCTTCTTGCTCTCCCATCAACTCATCATCATCATACGCAGTGGAAGCGTGCTGGGCCCATAACCTAATAAAACAAGAGTTTTGTGAACGAACGAATAAATATATTTTTTATATTGCCAGTACAATAAACCATCTTGACTGTCTCTTATTTCTTGCTTATCAGAAAACTATCGTCTCAAATACTAATTGAAAACATTCTTAGAAAAGTTACGTAAAACAAAAAGTATTAAAGGTTACATTGGTAGAAATGCTAAAACGTTTTATTTCGACAAAGGTCGTATTTTGTGAAGCTTAAAGTTTATCGAAGTAATTGAGACAGCTCTCCACGTGCCGTAAAGTTTCAACAATTCACTTAAAATGTATTAAGTTTTGTGACGGATTCTAACAAATGAGATACTTTCTTGAGTTTTACAGCATCTACAAATTGTTTTTCTTAATTTGAAGTTTTAGTTTTGTTTATTTTAAATGTGATTGCATTTCTTTACATAATACTTTTTTTAAATGCCCTGAACAAAATGGGAGAGAATAATAAAATATATATATAATATATATTATGAAAGAATTTTCTAGTTCCAAATGGCGTTTGCAATTGTTTATTTGAGCAGACAACCCTTTTCTTCTCTTGAGTACCGTACGGTACGAAGAAAACGGTTTTTTGCTATGTTTTTGCTAGGTACCTTGGCATGCATTACTCTATCTAACCTGAATTCCAAATTTTTTCCTAATTTCTAATTCCTAATTCCTAACTATTGTCAAAGTAATCTAAGCTACCTACATAATTATTAGGCATTTTTTAATATCCTGACGCTGACCGTCAAACTGAACAACTTTTTCCATGGCACCAACATCGAAAAAAAATCAGCAGTTCCATACAAAACTGCAAACCTACTCCAGCTAAATGTATCGGAAAGATGATTTTTGACCGCCTTATTTGTACCATAATTATTTTTGTATCCTGCTCTGTACTGTATTTATGTGTTTTGTGTAAATAAAGTATATTTGATTGATTGATTGATTGATTGATTTTTTAACGATTTAGATATTGGTCCCGTAAAGAAAGTTGTTCAAGTGTTGTGTAAAAGCTGATGATTTGTGATGATGATGATGATAAAACTGGAACGGAAGTGTGTCTGTTCTGTACATTGAATTAAAATAAAGGTGGTGCCCCTGATTCCAAATCACAGATTTTATGCAGATGTTTGTTCGAGCATCACGCAATAACTACTAGACCCGTTTTTGATTAAATTTTGTGTAAGCTAATGATTAATCTTAAAACCTGTATATTTTTTCTTGCTACGATGATGGTAGCCTGTGCGAACGAAGCTAATGAACTCGTAATATGTAATTTGAACTACTAAAGAGCTCCTTAAATAAAATAAAAAAATAATAACGCTCACAGGCATGACATTGTAATGATCCCAAGTAAAGCCTTAGGCTTTTTATTATTGCTTGCTTGCTTGCTTGCTTATATAACATCCATGACCGAACCGGGATTCGAACCCAGGACCCTGGTTTGGCAGTCCGGCGTGGCAACCATTACACCAACCGGGTCGTCAAGTAAATTAAAGCATTAAAATAAAGACACTGCACACGATATAATCATAAAAACAATTTCAGAAACCGGTGGCATGTCGCTTCTACTTCGCAAAGCCTACGCCAGCATGACTGCAATCTTCATGGTACTCCAGTTCATCAGCCTGGCAGTCAACATGGCCAAATACGCCGACGAAGTCAATGAGCTGACCGCAAACACCATCACCGTGCTATTCTTCACCCATACGATCATCAAGCAGCTGTTCTTTGCTGTCAACTCGAAGAACTTTTACAGGTTGGTGTTCTACAAGGGTTTATTCTGGGTCTTTTTTCTTTCTTATAATATTATTTGTAATTTTTTTTGGGGCTGTTTATGTCGATATATACTACCTGCAACTCAAAGGGATGTTGTTCTGTATCGATACAGTAAGCCTCGCATACCACCCCCGAGAAAACGATAAAAATTGAGATGTGCCTCCATCCTTATTATTTTACGTATGCCAGAAAGAGCGCGCATGACGTTTTTCTCGTTTAAACGTTTTGTCGTGGGTGTCATGCTAGCCGTGCTGGTCGGAGACAAACAGAGTGGAGATCTTTAATAGGTGATTTTTTTCCCTATTGAAACTACCAGAATATACATAACATAATATTATATTTATTTATTTGTAAAACAACAAAAATACAAGACAACAATATAAAAAAAATTAAATAGACTCGGGTTACAATATTTATAAATCATACAAATATTTTTTTCCTTGCGGGATTCGAACCCGCGACCCTTAGATCAATAGGCACCTTCACGAACTTCTGAGTTATCGGGCGGACAAATTCGAGTAGTTACCAATTTGGAATGCCCAACTGTTTTGAAAGACAAAGCGAAACTTTGCTAATTTTTTTATTTTTTTATTTTAACGCTTTATTGTACACACGGAAATATACATGAACACAACATAATAGACAATTACAAAGGGCGGTTTAATCATCATCATCAGCCTAAACAGGGTGTAACAAAACACCCAAGTAATACTTAAGGGGGTGCTTCAGACCATCAAACTGAACAACTTCATTATGTGGCCAACATCGAGAAAAAAATAAAAAAATAAGCTGTCCCATACATTTTAGTCGAGTAAGTTTTGTATGGCAGTTTTGTATGGGACAGCAGACTTTTTTATTTTTTCTCGATTTGGCCCCATAGTAAAAGTTGTTACGCCCCACTGCAGGGCACAATTAATCACGCGTGCCCAATACGGATTGGTACTTCACATACGCATCAGAAAACTCCAGCTTATGCCCTAGTTTATAATTATATGCAGGTTTCTTCACGGTGTTTTTCTTCACCGTTTGAGAACAGTCGGTATTACGTTGGATATAATAAGTTAGAAAAATCATTGCCAATGCGACACAGAAAGCACTGCGTGAGAAAAGGATCTAATCTTGAAACTATTTTGAACTCTCTTGGAAACTTCGGTTGAGTGTGATAATTATGGTGGTGATGATGTTATTATTGAATGGGCATTATTGTTTAGCGAATGTTTAAATACCAATAGGTTTTTATTGAAAAAAAATTTGAAAAGAAAAAAGGACAATGCGGGATTTTGTATGAAAGGTGGCGCCTTATTTTTCGCTTAATTTTTTGGCGCGGCCAGCAACCAAACATGAATATTTTAGTTCAGAATAAAGTACTAACAAACAAAACTTGTTAAGATAGTATATCCCTAAACGCAGTCCGAACAGAGATATAAAAGCTTGAAGTTGAAAATTTATTCATTACGAGCCTTTATGTTATCTCCGTTCGGACTGAGTTTAGAGATATACTTGTTATACAAAGTTTTGTTTGTTATTTTATTCTGAACTAAAATATTCAAGTTTGGTTGCCGCGCCAAAAAAATAGGCGAAAGAACAAAAGGCGCCATTTTTAGGCATTGGCTTTTTATACGCTTATTATAAATGCAGAATTACACATCACCTTCTGTTTGCATTCGATTGTAAATAAACTATTGAAGCCATAAACGACACTTTAATGCCCATGACTGCAATAATGAGTGATAAAAATTATAGGCCTGCTGGCTGTAATCATGAACGTAGAACAATATTTATTTCCCTTCGATGTACGACAGAAACTTTACTACCGCTACCGATTATCTTTTAAGGGGCGTCCGCCCGGTTTTGAGTAACTTTGTAACCATTTTATACATTAACTATGGCACTTTTTAAGCAGAAAACAAAACTGAACAATCTACAGGATATGAGAAGTGATGTGGTTTTTCTCGAAATCTATTTTAATTAATAAAACTGAAGAAAAACGACTCCAAAGTCACCTCTTTTTTTCCAATTGTAACCGTTTTACTCTTACATTGCTGATCAGAAGAATATGAAAATTTACAATATTCTTCACAATACAATATAAAATGATGTTGTTTTCTTATTTTTTGAAAATTCATAAAAAATCATACAGGTTTTCAAAGAAAACGGAAAATTCTGACCGGAGCCGCGCAATTGAAGCGAGATGGCTAATTGCAAAAGTTTGCTTGTTTCTTACAAGAGAGAGCCTTGCAGATGGGAGGAGTAGCCTTAACTGGCTTTTTCCTGCGGCATCACCCGATCGGAATTTAGCGCCATATCGCACTAGCGATTTTTCACCGCAAAGACATCGCCACTGCACCGCGGTGAGACGCACGACGTCGCGATTTTTACTGAGTTTTCGCGATTTTGCCGCGACGATTTACCTCAAAAATATCGCGGCGATATCACGGGGGAACCGCGGTAATATCGTTCCGTTAACGCCTACGCTCAAAAATCGCGTGTAATATGGCTCTTAGTTTGGAATCGGGATAAAAATATGCCTATGCCCTTTCTCAAGAACACGCTATTTCTAGGTTCAGGCAGTTTATGTATATGTATACACTCGTATTAGTACACAGTCGTATAGTATAGACTCTACACTAACACCCTGTATACTTACCTGCATATTAGACATACTAATAATTTCACTTTTGCTTTTATAATTTCAAGTTCTCGCTTTTAAGTTCCCTTCATATACTTAAAGCGCGCGCATCAATACTGAAATCTGTTTATAAATGAGGTTTTAAAATGGCTATAAGAGCTGGTAAATACCTAACGTACCTAGTAATATACATTAATTAAATCACGGACGATAGTCGAAGCTATTGAGTCATGTAGTGCATGTCATGTGCCGGTATGTTCATTGGACTGGACATGTTTGCTGAATGCACACAGACCTGTTCTGCAGGCATCAAGCGTGACACAATGGGTGCTCCAGTAGGCTTGTCTAAAACTAGGGCAAGCTGAAGTTCCAGAGTAAACTTCGGAAAATAGCATGTTTATAGTCGATTTAGACTTTAGGCTCAGATAAAATATACTATAGCGACAGCTTGATATAAAAGCAGTCAGGAACATATTATTATTATTTATTATGTTTGTCAATTCCTTATCTCGGGACATAAGTGTTCCGGACCTTTGGAAGGCGTGCGTGAAGCCGAAGCCAACACGTAGAGGCTTATCAGAAAATTTGTTATTATTGGCTGGGCCCAGCATGGCCTTTGCAGGCAAGGTTCGTGGTAGTGCTGGTCTGTTGTGTTCGCACGTGTGTACAAGTGGGGCATAAAAAGCTCACCCGACTGCGACTGCGGTGCTCCGGAGCAGCGGCGGACTAAGCCCGCCGGAGGCCCGGGGCGGCAAAAAAAAATGAGGCCCCCGGTCTTTCCAGAAATTGATATCTACAATTCTTTCGAGCCGTGGCAAAAACTTAACATCGGAGCCCCTTCCTTCCATAGGCATAGGTAGCAAGTATTTTGTCCCAGGGAGATCCAGGTCCTACAACACGGAGCGAGCGAAACATCTAGAGTGAGCGAAGCGAGCTCGAGATTTCACTGAATTCTGGAGCGGGCAAAGCTAAGTGAAATTTTACTGCAATATAATGAGATCAGTGGAATAAGATTTAAATCATTGAGCGAGCGAAGCGAGCTCGAGTTTTTTTACGACTTAAAATCTGGAACGAACAAAGTAAGCTCAAGATTTAACTGCACACCAACAGTGCAACTGCAACTGCAACTGTATACTATGAAAAGACATAGGTACCATCCAAAACCAAGAGCGAGCAAAGCGAGCTCGAGACTTCACTGAATTCTGGAGCAAGCATGTGAACTCAAGATTTTAGTGCAATGTGTTTAGCCAGGAGCGAGCGAAGCGAGCTCGAGATTTTGCTTCATTATAACTCGACTTTTTCAGCTCATGCCGAAATCGAGGCAATTGATGTATTAAACAAAAAGCTGAAATGAGCTTATAATATAATGCTTATAATAACTCGATTGTAGAGCTCATCTTGAAATAGAGTAGGTGAGTATATCTAAACTATTATAAAACTGTAACAGAATTGTGTCTGTACATTGAAGATATTTACAAAAAAAAAGTTACGATATGGTTTTTAGGTGTCCCTGATTCCAAATCACCAATTTTTGGATTTTTTGTCTGTCTGTTTGTTTGTTTGGGTGTTTGTTTGTTCGAGTATCACGCAAAAACTACTGAACCGATTTTGATGAAACTTTTTTTGTTTGTTAGCTTATCATCTGACTTAAAATCTGGTATATAATTTATGCGGACGAAGTCGCGGGTAAAAGCTCGTTGGTGTATAAAATTAAAACCGGAGCGAACGATTCTATAATTATGACTGGGTTGTAGCATGAACTCAGTCTCAAAGCACAGAAAGCTAGAAAAAAACCAAGCGAGCGAAGCAAGCTCAAATTTTCGAAACATATTCTAATTCCAGCCACATTGACCTTTCAAGAAGCGAGCTCATAATTATGCTAACTGCATAAAAACTTGAAAAAGATTGAGCGAGCAAAGTGAGCTCGCAAATTCGCAATATTTTGGACTCTATTTCCTTCTTTGACTTTCAATGACTAACTTACGGGGCCTCCAACTTCAAACTGCAGTCCCAGTACCGGAGGCCAGGGCTTCCGGAGCGAGCGAAGCGAACTCATAATTATGCTAACTGCATAACAACTTGAAAAAGATTTAGCGAGCGAAGCGAGCTCGCAAATTCGCAGTATTTTTGACTATTTCTTTTCTTGACTTTCAATGACTAACGTACGGGGCCTCCAACTTCAAACTGCAGTCTCAGAACCTGTTCTGCTTCTGGCCTCCTGAGGCCCGGGCCTCCAACTCTTAACTGTGTCTTTACTTGCTATATAAACGTCATTATTTTGGTTTTGATTAAAAAGGGATTCTCTTCTCGAGATTTGGAGGCCCCCCAGGACTGGGGGCCCGGGGCGGACCGCCCCTCCGCCCCCCCCCCCTTAGTCCGCCAGTGCTCCGGAGCAGACCGTCGAGCACATAAGGGCTTTGAGTAACTTTGTAACCATGTTATACATTGACGACCCGTTGGTGTAATGGTTACCATGCCGGACAGCCAAACCAGGGTCCTGGGTTCGAATCCCGGTTCGGTCATGGATGTTTATATGTTTGTGCCGTTGTTGTATGGTTTCCATAATAAACAGCCTATAAATAGTGCTTTCTTGGGATCATTACAATGTATGTGCATGTGACCGTTATTTATTATTATATGTCTTACGTTCCGTAATCACGGGCAATTAAGTCCCGGACCTTTGGAAGGCGTGCATGGGGCCGAAGCCAACATGTAGAGGCCCGTTCAAAAGACAAGTTAATCTAAATGTAAGGGATACACAAATGGCGGATACCATCTCCGAGCGTACAACATGATACCCACGGGGATGGTTCCCGCCATTTGTGTAAAGACTATTGGAGTACGGCGCTATGGCCGCGATGGAAAAATAAGGTCTTGGGCTATGGAGGTGAAAGTTGGATGGATGGATACTGGGCTATGGGAGGAGACTAACGGACGCCTGCCATGACAACTAGTCTCAAAATTGTAAATAGGGCAGGCGGTGACTCGCCGACTCGTCGAGTGGGCCCCATAAAACGGCCGCACGCACAAAGTGCGACAATGGGGCAACATCTCATTGAGCGGCTGAAGGTTGTCGAGAGGTGCGGCTCCGGTTTCACCATCGCGGGGTTTACCCCCGTGAGCGGGTTTCCCCGTTATTACGCCATTACGTGCAATACACTTCCAACCTGGAGCATAGGTTCTGCTCTTGCGATTCCACTCTGGGCGGCCAATTAAGGCAAGCCAGAGGTAGGGGGGTGTGTTACTGTGTGTGTGGGTGTGGGGGTGTGTGTGTGGATGTGTGTGTGTGTGAGCGCATGTCTGTATGGTCCCCCTGGATAGGGGTCCGCGGTGTCGCCACTCACCGTCAGCTCGCCACAAGCTGCCCCCGCGGGGTATTATTATTATTATTATATGTCTTACGTTCCGTAATCACGGGCAATTAAGTCCCGGACCTTTGGAAGGCGTGCATGGGGCCGAAGCCAACATGTAGAGGCCCGTTCAAAAGACAAGTTAATCTAAATGTAAGGGATACACAAATGGCGGATACCATCTCCGAGCGTACAACATGATACCCACGGGGATGGTCCCCGCCATTTGTGTAAAGACTATTGGGGTACGGCGCTATGGCCGCGATGGAAAAAAATAAGGTCTTGGGCTATGGAGGTGAAAGTTGGATGGATGGATACTGGGCTATAGGAGGAGACTAACGGACGCCTGCCATGACAACTAGTCTCAAAATTGTAAATAGGGCAGGCGGTGACTCGCCAACTCGTCGAGTGGGCCCCATAAAACGGCCGCACGCACAAAGTGCGACAATGGGGCAACATCTCATTGAGCGGCTGAAGGTTGTCGAGAGGTGCGGCTCCGGTTTCACCATCGCGGGGTTTACCCCCGTGAGCGGGTTTCCCCGTTATTACGCCATTACGTGCAATACACTTCCAACCTGGAGCATAGGTTCTGCTCTTGCGATTCCACTCTGGACGGCCAATTAAGGCAAGCCAGAGGTAGGGGGGTGTGTTACTGTGTGTGTGGGTGTGGGGGTGTGTGTGTGTGAGCGCATGTCTGTATGGTCCCCCTTTATTATTATTATTGTATGTCTTACGTTCCGTAATCACGGGCAATTACGTCCCGGACCTTTGGAAGGCGTGCATGGGGCCGAAGCCAACATGTAGAGGCCCGTTCAAAAGACAAGTTAATCTAAATGTAAGGGATACACAAATGGCGGATACCATCTCCGAGCGTACAACATGATACCCACGGGGATGGTTCCCGCCATTTGTGTAAAGACTATTGGAGTACGGCGCTATGGCCGCGATGGAAAAATAAGGTCTTGGGCTATGGAGGTGAAAGTTGGATGGATGGATACTGGGCTATGGGAGGAGACTAACGGACGCCTGCCATGACAACTAGTCTCAAAATTGTAAATAGGGCAGGCGGTGACTCGCCGACTCGTCGAGTGGGCCCCATAAAACGGCCGCACGCACAAAGTGCGACAATGGGGCAACATCTCATTGAGCGGCTGAAGGTTGTCGAGAGGTGTTATTATTATTATTATTAACTATGGCACTTTTTAAGCAGAAAACAAAACTGAACAATCTACAGGATACGAGAAGTGATGTGGTTTTTCTCGAAATCTATTTTAATTAATAAAACTGAAGAAAAACGAATCCAAAGTCACCCCTTTTTTTCAAGTTGTAACCGTTTTACTCTTTCATTGTTGATCAGAAGAATATGAAAATTTGCAATATTCTTCACAATACAATATAGAATGATGTGGTTTTCTTATTTTTTGAAAATTCATAAAAAATCATAAAGGTTTTCAAAGAAAACGGAAAATTCCGACCGAAGCCATGCAATTGAAGCGGGATGGCTAATTGCAAAAGTTTGCTTGTAAGAAAGAGAGCCTTGCACCAGGGAGGGAGAGCCTTGTGTGCCCTGGCAGAAGATTCGACGGTGGAATCCAGGAGTTGAACGAGCTAACCCCAAGAGCCAAACTATGGCTCAAAACCATAGATATCAATTTGTATTCTCCGCAGGAATGAAAAGAAAGAGCCATACGATTAATAATAATCGTTTTCGCCCCAAGCTCACCCACAATTATTTAATATAAATACATCCCAATGACTTAGTTATTAATTCACCCGTCTGGGTTGGTGCTTTTCAGAAGCGGTTAGCCCTATACTTTTGTAAAAACCCCATCCAAATCAGTTGAGTAGTTTGTGTATGACATATGTCATATGTATGTTTGTCTTGACGACCCGGTTGGTGTAATGGTTACCACGCCGGACTGCCAAACCAGGGTCCTGGGTTCGAATCCCGGTTCGGTCATGGATGTTTACATGTTTGTGCCGTTGTTGTATGGTTTCCATAATAAACAGCCTATTAATAGTGCTTTCTTGGGATCATTACAATGTATGTGCCTGTGAGCGTTATTTATTTTATTTATTTATTTATGTGCATAAACAAACAAATAAGCAAACAAACAGACAAAAATTCAAATAATGGTCTCAATCCATTTCATCCTCCAAGTAATATTTTTGCAAATATCTTTTTTTTTATATCCATGCCTAGGTTCATCATCATCATCATCATCTCATCCGATCTTAGACAATTTAATAGTATGGACGCGTAACGCGTGTCATTCTCCTATCAAAATTTTCTGCCACTTTTTGCGGGGGGCGAGGTAACATGAAATTCGCAACTTTGGATTAAATTCCCTATAACTTTAGATTCTAATTTTGAATGTAAAAAATCATGTAAAGTAGTCTCGTGTGAACCCCAAACGTTCTAAGTTCAAAATTATTGTTTCGCAATTATAGGCTGTCTCGTTTAGTGATAAGGTATAAAATTGAGTGTAAATGCACAGGATCAATTAGTCTCATACCGGGGCAGAGGGGAAATGCTACCGCAAGGCCAGTCCTTACTATTAAATTGTCTAAGCAGCCGATGGACGTCCACAAGGAGGCCTATGCCTTGGTTACAATACAATAATTAGGTACATTATTTTTAATTTGAGTTTGATATGATGATTTAAAGTTTAATCGTTTATCTTTGAAGTCTTTGAGCCTATTGTTTAATAGCGTTGAAAAGGATGAATATTTTAACATTCATCAAAAAATCATAAAAGTAATTAAAACGAGAAGCAGGCGGAAAAATAAACAAAGAAGTTTGACGGAAGGCCATATAATTTGAGACCCAGACTTAGAGGTCCCATATATGAATGAAACTTATTAATACGTGTAGAGTGAAACAAAACTAACAAAAAAGTAAATTGGTTGTAAACTGTAGAAGTTGGGGGAAAGGTATTTCTCCTTATGATACCTTTTGTATCAAGTGTATGAAACTCATAATCTTTCTTATTAGATTGTCCACTCAATCTTCTAGGCATTCATTGTGTTTATTTTAATGAAAATTCACGATAACCGTACCATAATTATTATGATAATGGAAGAAAACGATCTATCAGTTCAACAAAGCCAAATACGTTCCGTAACGACCAGATATACCTCAGTGATAATATTAGATGGAAATAGCTGTCGTGGTTGCGTTTTGCTACTGCTTTTGGACGGTTTGTCTATTTTACTAGTAATTTCTACTTTTGAATCCGGACTTCTGGAGATGTGAGAGTTTTTTTAAAAAATGCCTTAATTTTTTCTGTTTATAATAATTATGACCGCCGTCCTGAAGAGCTTTTAGTTTTCGTAGAAAATGGCTGGGTCCTGGCTGGGTCCAAATCTGCCAATCTTCTTTCTATTCATCGCCGCGTCTCGCTACAAAAGGAATTCATTTCCACTCAATTTTAAATTAACAAAGGCTTTCTGAAAGGAAAATTATTTCTCTGCTGACGTTTTCGTTTTCATCTAAACGATACAAGGGAGTTATAAGAGAACTTGACATTGATTTAGATGAAAACATTTTCTTTGCAGAGTCTTTAGAAATAATGTTCATTGAATGTTCGTAAATCTTTGTGTTATTGGAAAAACGTCTACATAGACTCTGATATGTAAAGTAACTCACTTTAATGACACTCCTACATACAGTATTGTAGTGAGGGAGGGCTGGGGGGCAGATGGGGCTAATGCCCCGGGTGGCACTTTAACAGGGGCGGCAGATTTGGGAAAAAGTCCATCGATTGAGCTCTGTCTATAACCAATTCATAGAGCAGAGAAAAGTCGAGCTCGCTTTGCTCGCTCTAAGTTTCTAATTTAATTACTGTGCAATTTTATTACCATAATCCTAAAGAGTTCTGACCACATCTAATACGTGGTACTAAAAATTTCGAGCTTGCTTCGCTCGCTTTTACTTAGGTAACTTTGCACATGACATTGTTTTGTAGATACGTAAAAATCTCTGGCTCTAACCGATTCGTAATGAGGAGAAAAAGTCGAGATCGCTTCGCTCGCTCTAAGTATATATTTTTACACGAAGATGTCTAACCACAACCCAAATAAATGTGCAAAAAAATTTCTTGTGTAGGGCTTCGTAAAAAGATTTAAAGGGGGCGGCAAAATCTGTTTTTGCCCCGGGCGGCAGAAAACCACGCTACGCCACTGCCTACAGATATTTAGTTCAAACTAATATACAGGGTGAAATTGATATCATTAGCATCCTTTTAAACTAAAAGTCTACCCATCAAACTGAACAACTTTTACTATGGGAGCAAACCGATAGGAGCAACAAAAAAATCTGCTGTTACATACTAAACTGCGTGCCTACTCGACTCAAATGTATGCAACAGCTGATTTTTTAGTTGCTACGATCGGTTTGCTCCCATTGTAAAAGTTATTCAGTTTGATGGGTAGACTCTTAGTTTAAAAGGATGCTAATGATATCAATTTCACCCTGTATAGTATAATAGCTACTTAGCGTTAAAGTTAAATTAATTGCCGAAAAAAGAGTGTTGGTGGCGCGGTGCAGAGAAGTGCACTCAATCATAACCTCGTGATCGAATCCGCACGGACATGCCACATACCAATGAGTTTTTCTAACTTATACAGGGTATATCAAAACACTCTATTGCTAGGGTGTTTTGTTACATCCTGTATACGTAATACCGGCTGCTCTCCAACATCGAAATCGCGAAAATAAAATCCGATCTTTCATACAAAACTGCAGTACCGTCTCGACTCAAATGTATGGGACGGCAGTTTTTTTTTATTTTTTCTCGACTTTGGCTCCATAGTGAAAGTTGTTCAGATTGATGGTCTGAAGCACCCCTTAAGTATTACTAGCGTGTTTTGTTACACCCTGTAGATAGAAACAGTTTTTAAAACATGTCGCGTTTAGTGTGGGTTTTTGGATTAAGCATATTGCGGAAATTGATGATGATGATAATATTGCGGAAATATAATATGCCAAAAGTGGGCCGTGGTGGTCCAGTGGCGAGTATCCTAGCCTGCTCGTCCAGGCCGACTCGTACCAATGAGTTTTTTGGAATTTATATACGATTTGTAAATACTACTGGCTTTTCGGTGAAGGAAAACATCGTAAAGAAACCTGCATGCTTCAATTTCGAGGCATATACTGTACCCACTGTCCATTACAAGTGGCGACGGGGTCACTTCAAGTCACACGAACAGAGTTTCGGTACTACTAGTGGAACGTGGATGTTCTGAAGTTTCAGAATATCTCTGACTAACACCTCGGGGAATATAGTCGTAAGCATAATTATGCTTATGATTAAAAGTGGACCATTGTTACAACCAGAACCTAAAGTACCTAATAATACTTTCGACCACAATAATGCTCCATCATCTCTTCCTCAGAACCCTGGCCGTCTGGAACCAGTCGAACAGTCACCCTCTCTTCACGGAGTCAGATGCCCGATACCACCAGCTCGCTCTCACCAAGAACAGGAAGCTCCTCTACTTCATCTGTGGCACTACTGTCGTTTCTGTCATTTGTAAGTTTTTAATGCTATACCTTCATACCCCAAACCATAGCGTAGGAATAACACTAATAGTTGAACAGCCCAGGAGTCGTGCCAGGTCAATCGAGCGCAGTGTGCCGGGAGGAGCGCCTGCACGCATACCCTAACAGCGAATTCAGTTAGGGTACGCTCTTCCCCCGTACACCGCGCTCGATTGACTTGATTGCTTTTATGAGGATAATAATAATGACCGATGGTAATCAAATTATCTCTGCTGCACTCGATTGAATAGAGATAGGAAGTACTACGTAATACGTACTTTCAAGTCGATGGCATGTCATAGGGTTTGAGTTGGCATATCGTCAATATCGTGGTGAAAAGATTTGCCAACCAGACAATCATAATTCTGGAAGAATTTTACCCGACATAAATTCGCTCTTTTGACTGAAGCAGAAACAATAGATCAAACATAGGATCTGGGACAATAGTGAGTGAGCAATAAAAATGCTTGAATTTCTACGTATCATCAATCTATCTCTCCTTAAATTGAAGGAGAAAGGCTTCGTGGTAATCGGTATATCTTCCATTTTCTGCCTTTACATTTTATGTCTAGCCTCAGTGTTGTTTATCAAAACATTTTCTCATTAGATACCTTCTTCCAGGCTGGGTAATTCTCACCTTCTTTGGGGAGTCCGTCTACTTTGTCATGGATAAAGAAAGCAATGCCACCTTGACGAAAGAAGCACCCAGGCTGCCGTTGAAGGCATGGTACCCTTTCAGCGTTATGAGTGGAACAACGTATTACCTTGCTTTTGCTTTCCAAGTAAGTTTAGATACATACATACATATTCTCACGCCTTTCTCTCACTGGGGTAGGCAGAGACAACGGTACGCCACCTGCAACGATCCTGACATACCTCTCTAGCTTCCTCCATATTCATAATTCCTTTCGTGCATGCTCGTCAGTTTCGGGTAGATCTGACCAGGCCCTTTTTAAGCACGTCGCCAATTTGGTCCACATAGGTACGTCTAGGCCGTCCCCTTCCAACATTTCCACTCACGTTTGCCTTATAGATTGCCCTCATCAATCTGCTCTCATCCATTCTTTCCACATGACCAAACCATCTCAACATACCATTCTCTATTTTTGTCACTACATCGTCTTGATGAAGGTAGTAAGGTCTAAAGCTTTTTACTTGTTCATTGATCGTACTCCTGACTGTAGAAAAACGCTCTTTGAAAAAGATGTAAAAAATTCTTATCATTTATTAAGAAGAATCTGAAAAATCTACCTGGTCTAATGCAGTGTTGCAGCCACAGTAACCAATGCAGCTATTACCTGACTAATTTTCATGTCAAGATAGTAACAAAGCTTCTTTCCAGATTTACTGGTTACTCTTCGCGATGTCCTTAGCGAATCTCGCAGATGTCTTGTTCTGCTCCTGGCTGGTCTTCGCATGCGAGCAGCTCCAGCATCTGAAGGCGATCATGAAGCCTCTAATGGAGATCAGCGCATCTTTGGATACCTACAGGCCTAATACTGCAGAGTTGTTCAGGGCTTCATCTACAGGTTTGTCTTATAAGCAGAAATATTGGTATACAATTTAGAAGCTTTTCCAGAATTTTACTGTTTTTCCATAATGTAGACCCGAGAACATAGTTATAAAGTTGGATTAAGGATTAAGGGCAACTAGGTACGTAAAGTATTATTTTATCTGGACTTGTTCAGAACTCTTAAACTGAACTCATAAATGCAGATCTACAAAAATCTAGCATGAAATTGAGATACAAGTTTCAATTTGTTTCTGTCTAAATACCTAATTTGTATCCTGTTCTAAGGAGATATTTTTTTCTGTTTCAAAATGTATACTACGTTACGTCAAATATTAAAATTTTGCCCAACAGAAAAGTCCGAAAAAGTACCAGATCCCGTAGACCTGGACATCCGAGGCATATACTCCACTCAACAGGACTTCGGTATGACCTTACGAGGAGTTGGTGGAAGACTCCAGACTTTCGGGGAGCAGAATGGAAATAACCCTAATGGACTGACGCAGAAGCAAGAGATGCTGGCCAGATCTGCTATCAAATATTGGGTGGAGAGGCACAAACATGTTGTGAGGTCAGTTTTTTAACCATTTGACACGTCATTCTATCTTAGGCTTGAGGTAAATAAGCTAGACTGAAAACTAGAAAAGTTAGTAGACCACACAAACATTTTGAGTTCTAATTTGTTTAAAATTTCTAAAAATATAACACATACAATAAATTTGATGTCCTATATTTTGGTCATTCTGTAGACGTTTCATATTTACAAGTTGATTATACAACAATGTTAAATGATCATTTTAAAGTGGTTCGCTTTATAGTGTTTAATTTGAATTTTATTTGTTTTAATTACTCTGTGGGGAATACTTATGTTGACTATGAGTGTTTTGTTGGTGCAATACCGTAACAGTTAAAGTAAATTAATTTTAAAGACAATATAATATTATAACAATCCAATAGATGGACATATTTAAAATTTTTTTTTTTTTAAATATAACCAAAAATTAGTGAATTCCAACGAACGTTTGATTAGAAATAGCAACACTTTTTGGTATTTATAACTGTAAATATTGTTCTGTAATAAAATGTCCGAAGAATTATCCTAACGACTATATATATACTATACTACTAAATTCCCCGAGAGGTCAGTTAGAGATATTCTGAAAAGTTAGAATATCCACGTTGGAATGTTTAATTATGCGCTACAAAACAGTATTGAGAGTCACTAAAATACCTATTATGTTTGTCCTTCCCTCATGCATGTCTCATAAACATTCCAACCATAAAACATTTAAATTATACTATTTAATACAAAGTAAAGGACAATATAAACTTATACTATCAACTAACATTGTAACTTATTTCAGACTAGTGGCTTCCATAGGTGACACTTATGGTACTGCTTTACTATTCCACATGTTGGTTTCCACGATCACACTTACTCTGTTGGCATATCAAGCTACTAAGGTATTTATAATACATCATAACGTCGGCTTATCGCAAGAAGTCATTAACTACTATTTTGTAAAAACGGAGAAAACAAATAATTAATTTTGGCAGTCTATAGTGTTATGGATTTTATAAATATGTCATAAAGGCGTAATTTGAAGTGCTATCCATATAATGATCTTTGCTTATAATTGTACTCGTCGCGGAGAACTCTGGAGTATGGTCAGTTGTACTTAGTGACTTTTTGACGTTAACGACTTCTTGCGATATAAGCCGATAATAGTGTTTTTAGACCTATCTAGATAATGATTTTTGTTAGTACTCGTCGCGGTGAACTCTAGTATGGTCAGATGTACTTAGTGACTTTTTGACGTTAATGAGGTCATTAACTACTATTTTGTAAAACTCTAGAAAACACAATAATTAATTTTGGCAAAACATTTTTTTCTCTAGTGCTATGGGACTTTATGCATAGGTCATAGAGGCGAAATTTGAAGTACTATCCAGATAATGATCTTTGCTTATAATAGTACTCGTCGCGGTGAGCTCAGTAATATAGTCAGCTGTACTTAGTGACTTTTTGACGTTAATGACTTCTTGCGATAAGCCGACGATTATATACTATATAATTATAGTAATAAGGGAAATTACGAAGTATCTTCTCGTCGCAAATACCGCAGTGTCTTGACCAGTGTATACTACCAGTGATAACATAGGGAACTGAGACGTGGTCGCTCACTTAAGGCCTCATAAAAGGCTGAATGTCATCCAAAGGGAAATTGAGAGGACTCTGCTCGGAGTTTCCCTGCGAGATTGAATCAGAAATGAAGAGATTCGTAGAAAACCCAGAGAAGCCGACATAGCCCAAAGAATTGCTAGACTAAAGTAGTAATGGGCGGGGTACATTGCTCGTAGAACCGATGGCCGGGGGATAAGCGAGTTCTCAAGTGGCGACCGCTTACACCCCACAAGGTGGACCAAGGTCCTACACTGAAAAAAATGCGAGCCAACTAAGAAGTATTTCCCTTAATTAGCACCAAAATAATTGAAATGACGTTATTATTGTTTACTAACAACAACAGATGGTAGTTGTAACAACAAGCCGAATTCGTTTAACAAAGTTCTCTTAGTCAGAGAAGTCATGATGTTGACAGGTTCATATGGATTCATGATGTATGATTATCATAACCAAGATCTTGGTTGGAGTAAACAATTTTTTTTTCAGTGTAGGAAGGGCAAGATCGGTTGTCGTGGCGATCCTTGGGGGAGACCTATATCCAGCAGTGGACGTCTATCGACTATTTAATATACTAGCTGTTAAATAATTAATCAATTTAAATTAAATTCTCGAAAATCCTATCCTACTAATATTATAAAAGGGAAAGTTTGTAAGTATGGATGGTTGTTTGTTCCGTTTTCACGCAAAAACTGCTGAACGGATTTTGATGAAATTTGGCACACAGATAGACCATGGCATGGATTAACACATATGGTACTTTTTATCCGGGTAACGCAGACGAAGTCGCGGGCAACAGCTAGTATTTTTATAAAGTAGCAAAAAACTATTTTTTACAGATCGACGGACTAAACGTATACGCTTTTAGTACGGTTGGATATCTTAGCTACACGCTTGGCCAAGTATTTCACTTCTGTATCTTTGGAAACAGGCTGATTGAAGAGGTGAGTAAGCATGACATTCTTGTTTTACTCATTACTTTTGTTTCTCTGGTCAATTTAGCAGAGGGAAAGCATGTTTGTTTTGAATCCATAAGAAAAACTCATTCGCACATATGGTATGTCGTGCGTGTAGACTCACATGATTAAGTGTCAATACCTCTCCGCAACTCGTTACTAACGCTTCAATCAACAATAGTCTCTCTTTCTTACAAGCAAATTTTTGCAATTAGTCATCCCGCTTCAATTGCGTGGCTCCGGTCAGAATTTTCCGTTTTCTTTGTAAACCTGTATGATTTTGTATGAATTTTCAAAAAATAAGAAAACCACATCATTCTATATTGTATTGTGAAGAATATTGTAAATTTTTATATTCTTCTGATCAACAATGTAAGAGTAAAACGGTTACAAAAAAAGGGGTGACTTTGGATTCGTTTTTTTTCAGTTTTATTAATTAAAATAGATTTCGAGAAAAACCACATTACTTCTCATATCCTGTAGATTGTTCAGTTTTGTTTTCAGCTCAAAAAGTGCCATAGTTAATGTATAAAATGGTCACAAAGTTACTCAAAACCGGGCGGACGCCCCTTAAACAAAACATTTACTAATTATTATGACTTTTAATTGGTTGACTGTTTTCCACGCTTTTTGTATAGGTTGTAAAATATAATACGTTACATATCTAAGTGGCCTTCAGATCACAAAACTGAAGAACTTTCACTACGGAGCCAACATTGAAATCGCAAAAATTATCAGCTGTTTCATAGAAGACGACAATGGCCTCGATTCGGAGTGTACCACGACTAAACTAAACTAAATGTATTCCTGTCACTTTCTAAAATAAGATTAAGAAAAGAGACAGAAAACCAACAGCTGACTTTAGTGCTGTCAAAGTGACGTTAAATGCGCAAAATAAGATGCCATCATAATGTACGCCATCTTATTTAAGTCGTTTTTGGGCGTTTGACGTCACTTTGACAGCTCTAAAGTCAGCTGTTGGTTTTCTGTCTCTTTTCTTAATCTTATTTTAGAAAGTGACAGGAATACATTTAGTTTAGTTTAGTCGTGGTACACTCCGAATCGAGGCCAATGGTACCGATTCGGACTGTGCCACGACTTAACTTACCTAAATTTATTCCTGTCACTTTCTAAAATAAGATTAACAAAAGAGACAGAAAACCAACAGCTGACTTTAGTGCTGTCAAAGTGACGTTACACGCCCAAAATAAGATGCCATCATAATGTACGCCATCTTATTTAAAGCTTTTTTGGTCGTGTAACGTCACTTTGACAGCACTAAAGTCAGCTGTTGGTTTTCTGTCTCTTTTCTTAATCTTATTTTAGAAAGTGACAGGAATAAATTTAGTTTAGTTAAGTCGTGGCACACTCCGAATCGAGGCCATTGGCTACTTAGCCTAGATGTATGGAACAGCAGAATTTTCTTTCAGGATTTAGATGTTAATTTGATACCCTGTACAATTTTTAACGCATGTTGGTAGGGCGTTAAATTCCGCCAGGATCGGGAGCCTCGGAGAGATGGTGAATAATACGTCAGCAATGTAGTTGTTTTGACGGCCTGGTAGCACAGTCGGTAGTGAACCTGCCTGCTGTGCCGAGGGTCGTGGGTTCGAATCCCGTAAGGGACAAATATTTGTATGATGAATATGAATATTTGTACCCGAGTCATGGATATTTGTATCTATATATGTATTGTATATCGTTGTCTAGTCATCGTAATACAAGTCCAGGCTAGATTCTGGTACTTTAAATGTGAATAGATAATTTGTGTGACATTGTCCAAGATATTTATATTTTATAGTTGTAGAATGGAACATCTTTATAAGGGGCAGTACAGTTTATATAGTGCTAGCTATGTGCTATAATTACATGACATATGCTACATGTGACACGTACGAGACGTGACTATAGGAAACTGCACTGCTTGCATAAATATCCCTTACACAATCATGCGTCACTTCTCCAATCTCCTGCCAAGCCATTCTAAACTATACACAAATAAATTAAAAATACCTTTGTCCAACAGAGCTCGTCAGTAATGGAAGCGGCATATTCTTGCCAATGGTACGACGGGTCCGAAGAGGCGAAGACCTTCGTCCAGATCGTCTGCCAGCAATGCCAGAAGGCCATGAGCATCTCGGGGGCCAAGTTCTTTACTGTCTCACTAGATTTGTTTGCTTCTGTAAGTTTGGTTGTATCCTCTTGTTCACTTGTGCAAAGGTTCAACTATAGGCCTGGAGACTGCATTCCTGCCGTTCTAGTCATAATCATTATCATGAGCCTATATACGTCCCACTGCAGGGTACATGCCTACCCTCAAGGAGGCTGTATGGGCGTCAGTCAAACACGCGTACCCAATGCAGATTGGTAGACTTCATATACGCATTGGATTTTTTCAGCGTATGCAATTTCCTCACGCTGTTTTTCTTCACCGTTTAGGAGCAATCGGTATTAGGTATACTTTGCTCCCAAACGTGCTGTTCTAATATGGTTTATTTATTAGCGCGCGACGCGACTTAGCTGCTTAGAAAAGAGACCTCTTTATGTTCCCGAAATCGAGCATGCTGCAAAATTTGTAGTCATCATCTAACGAGTTGATGACATGTCATTCTAAATATTTTTAACCCACTATTACGCCAGTAACCGTAGACATAAAAATAGCACGGAGCTGATTTTTTGGGATGTTGTTAGGGTAGATACCAGTAGTATAACACCAATTTTGCAGCTTCGAAAGACTTGTGCTAACCGCTCAGTGCTCAAAAAACCTCGAAATTTTCTGACTTTTTTCAGTTGTTGACTTATAACTTCTAAACGGTGCATCTTACATAAAGTTATAAGTCAAATCCTGAAAAAAGTCCGAAAAACCTCGAATTTTTCGAAACTGCAAACTTGGTTTTATATTACTGGTATCTACCCTAACAACCTCCCAAAAAAGCAGCTCCGTTCAATTTATTGCGACCTAAGATGTTTAAAATTACTGGCGTATATAGACATGTTGTAGTCATGATAAAAATTGAGTTTCTCACAAGTAGAGCAGGTACCAGTTATTCAGAATAGGTCAAATAGGTATCTACAATAACTACATAAATATTGTACTGAATCGCTTTTAGTTGTTCTCTGTTGCGTAAAGCACGAAATAGTCAATATTGAAAAGGTACATAATAGAACCTTTCTATTTAAAGAGTCCCAATTTAGATAAAACCCTCAAGATTCAATTTTCCAAGGCAGAAACGGAATTTGAACCTAATAGGGAGAAAGTTTTGGTACTTATTTTTTGTGTTGTCTTCGCCTCTAAAAATACCTATGATATTTACAGACGCTTTGAAATTTATGTGAAATATATTCGAGAACTTTTACAAACATCGTTTGTGCTCGAAAATGTTTGAAATATTCGTTTGAAAAAGTAAAAGTTTTGAAACGGGTTTTCAAAACTTTATATACAAAAAAAATACCTGAAATAGACAAAATAGAAAGTTCAGACAATTTCATAAAAAGATAAGGTTTAGAAGTTACAATGTTTCTTCTGTACAGGGTGTAACAGAACCCTAGTAATACTTAAGGGGGTACTTCAGACCGTCACCCTGAATAACTTTCACTATGGAGCCAACTTCGAAAATGGCGATAGAAAAATCTGCTGTTTCATACAAAACTGCAGTACCGGCTCGTCTGAAATGAATGGGACAGCCCGATTTTTTATTTTTTCACGGTGTTGGCTCCATAGTGAAAGTTGGTCAGTTTGATGGTCCGAAGAACCCCCTTAAGTATTACTAGGGTGTTTTGTTACACCCTGTATACAAAATCAATATCATTTGATGGCAGAGGAACTAAAATTTACAGTTTTTCAAAATGAAATGACAATTCGTGCAGTCTTGATTTGCATTCTTTTTTTTTTAAATAATACCACGTTGTCACTTTCTAATAATAATTATTTTATTTCAGGTGTTGGGAGCTGTGGTGACCTACTTCATGGTGTTGGTGCAACTGAAGTAGATGTATTTTTACTGGTCAGTCTTCAACAAAACAGTACATACACCTGATTATTATGTTACGAGAAGGGTTTACCCTAGGTACCAACCATATTATCGAGTACAATCTACTATAATGTATATTTTGTAAGTCATATTAACATTTAGGTAACTACAGTAAACAAATATATTTTACTGAAAATGTATACACCGTGGACAAAAACCTATTCTTGTATAATATTTTATGGAATTTATACGAGGTGTTGAAAAATACGCATCCTGAAAATCTATTCGCCAAAATCTATAAATGAACGAAACTCATTTTAAAATTCCTTTTCAATTATAGAAGGTATTCTTTACAAATGATTTTCAGGTTTTGATATTATTACACAATTAACAATTTAAAACAAATTCTTTTTCTTCTTCTTCTTGAAAGAAAATAAATTAAAATTGTAATAATGAATGATTACTTCTAATTATTAAAGTAAAAAAAATTAAACCGGTCAAGTCCGAGTCGGGCTACTCGCGCACCGAGGGTTCCGTACCACACCACCACAGAACACAACATTATTAACTTAGAAAAAAAACGTTTTTTTGTCCGGGACCTTTAGCGCGAGACCGACTCACACTTGGCCGGTTTTTAGTATTTGTTGTTATTCTGTAGAGTTTGCTCTATAATCACACTAAGTTTGACGCTTGTATGTATTACCGTTTTTACTATAGAGCGTGAAGAAAAAACGTTGATAAAAACTAGTTTCTTGTTGAAAACCCCCCTTAATTTTTAACTTTCTGCCATTTTTATTATTTGTTAACAAATCCGCCGCAATAACGCATAATCTGAGAAAATTTGAACTATCTAGCTATTACGGTTCAAAAGTTACAGCCCTAAATAGGTAAGACAGACGGACGGACGGACGGACGGACAGACGGACGGACGGACGGACGGACGGACAACGTAGGCTTAGTAATAGGGTCCCGTTTTCACCCTTTGAGTACGGAACCCTAAAAACGTTATCCCTAGCGGAATCAAAACTTGCACTTCTTTAACTAAACTATCGTGTTAAATAAAAACAAACCACAGTAGAGTAGCTCATACTAAAATCATGTACCTACTTTATACGAAAGACATAATATTTAGTTAATGGTTTAAGTTTTATGACGTCGTATACGAAATCATAAACCACACCATAACGATGATGCATTTTGTACACTAGCAGTAAAGTCTAATTGATAAATGTGTTTATTGTTACAATCTTTAATGTGTTTTATTAGCAATGTTACTTACTTATTGAGATTGGGTGTTACTTTAATTTGGGTGTTACTTTAAACCGTACTATTCATATAGCAAAAGTATACAGAGTATAAGAGACAGCCCACCACAGACCGAAACGGTGAACTCAGACCATCAAACTGAACAACTTTCACTATGGAGCCTACCTCATGAAATGCGAAAAAAATCTGCTGTCCAGTACATTTGAGTCTGTATTAGGTACAGCAGTTTTGTATGAAATGAATGTAGTGAACGTTTTTCAGTTTGATTGTCTGAGTTCACCGTTTCAGTCTGCGGAGGGCTGTCCCTTACATCCTGTATGTATAATTTTTTATGTATTTGGTAAATTCTATGTTAATTTTAGTATTCTAGCGTAGAACTCTTTATGTGATTAATCTTAGATAAAATAACTATATTTTGATCTTTTTCAAATAATTTACAAGCATGGATTTAGAATGATAAAGGATACCGATCCTCTTTACAAGCATGGAAATACGAAAATCGACCGTGACGGTCGGTAATGTTCTTGTGTAGGTACCTTTTTTCGTACGCCGATGTGTCAAACTTTAGGTTTACCCCTTTCTGTCTGAACCTTAGACTACTTATATCTGGACCGGCCTTGCGGTAGCATTTCCCCTCTGCCACGGTATAAGAGCAATGATCATGTACATTCAACATTCAATTGTATAACTTATCACTAAACTAGACAGCCTATTATTGCGAAACAATAATTTTGAACTTAGAACGTTTGGGGTTTACACGAGACTACTTTTCATGATTTTGAACATTCAAAATTAGAATCTAAAGTCATAGGGAATAAAATCCAAAGTTGCGGATAACATGTTACCTCGCCCCCCGTAAAAAGTGGCAGAAAGTTTGTTAGTAGAATGACACGTGGTTACGCGTCCCGATATAAGTAGTCTAAGGTCTGAACAAAATTTAATAAGAACTATTTGTTTTTTTAATTTTCATCGTCGGATTATAAAGGGACAAACCAACAACGACGATGAACAATACGAAAGAAGGTTGAACATTACCGACCGCTATGGTATTGGAGTATTTTTCGTATGTTTCACCGCTTGTAAGGCATTCTGTACTCAAGGTATAGATAAGACATTACCTATTTCCAGCTTCCTGGAAACAAATAATATCAAAAAGAAGAAGCAAAACTCGTCTGATAAAGCATTGATCTCGTTTATTCTAATGGACGGTTTTCATAACTGGAAATGGATGTCAAGTAGCGTTTTTATTTTTTGCTTTTTATTATTGATCTATGTAAAAAGAGAATAGTTCTCATATATACAGAAATTGATATCATTAGCATCCTTTTAAACTAAGAATCTACCCATCGGACTGAACAACTTTTACTATGGCAGCAAACCGATCGGAGCAAAAAAAAAAATCTGCTGTTGCATACATTTGAGTCGCGAACTCGAGCGTCGACATTGCAGTTTAGTATGGAACAGCAGATTTTTTATTTGCTCCGATCGGTTTGCTCCCATACTAAAAGTTGTTCAGTTTGAAGGGAAGATTCTTTGTTTGAGCATTAGCATCCTGCTAATGATATAGATTTCAACCTGTAGTTCAATTTTTTTTTCTTGTGCGAATAAAAGAAAAATATTATTTGCATTGAACCAGGAACATGGATCCTCAATATTACATTATGTCTTACCACAGTCATATAACCAGGGCTGTAGCTAGGGGGGGGGGGGGCATCGTGGGACAATGCCCTACCTTAGAAATTATCCAACCATTATTATAGTCTGTATAATATGGGCAAGTGGGACAAATTGAATTGTATTTTGGGGATGGCTACCTAATGGAACTCGTACCGACACTGTTTTGATACTTGAAGTGTAAAATTTCGAGCTCGCTTCGCTTGCTCCAGCCTATAATATTATAAGTGTAGGTAGGTTAATGGAACTCATACCAATACCATTTAGAGTCTTGGAGTGTGAAATTTCGAGCTCACTTCGCTCGCTCCAGCTTTTGAATGGTGTTTTGAGGGCAGGTAGGCACTATCGTTTTGAGTCTTAGTGTGCTCTTTTCTTTCCAGTAGGCCTCGTATGCCACCCCCGAGAAAACGATAAAAATCGAGATGTGCCTCCATCCTTAATATTTTACATATGCCAGATAGAGAGCGCATGACGTTTTTCTCATTTAAACGCTTTGTCGTGGGTGGCATGCTAGCCGTGCTGGGGAGAAGACTTCACAGACACGGTACTGGATTTAATGTTACTCATTGTAGGTACTCATCCAAAAAAACTGCTTTTTGCATCCGCCCTACCTTAAACCTCCTATGCCCTAGCTTCAATCCAGTTCTAGCTACGGCCCTGCATATGACTAGTCCACATACATTACGGACACTCCCTGCCCCCTACCAATATTTTAACCTCACCCCCTCTGGCGGGAAGCATGGCGGAAAATGTACGCAATGGCGTTTTCCTGTCTCGCTCGCTCTGAATCTGTATCGCACATGCTTATCTCTTCTTGTAAATTCTCATTTGTGTGAAATACCTGAAAGCTAACACTCAGTTGCAGAAACGCTCATTAAAGTTAATCCTTCATTAAATCTCTTGCTGTCACTTTTTGTCTTGTTGACGTAGTAAAAGCTAGCACGAGATTTAATGGAGGATTAACTCTAATGAGCGTTTCTGCAACTAACCGTGAGTGTCCAAACCATAGAGAAAATAACGCGCTCCCCTGGGGTAGAGATGTTGTATCGAACTGTGCACAGATACTCAACTGGGCCTGACGTCATAATAGCGGGAAGTAGCGTATTTAAATGTTAACCCTTCCCCTCACCCGTTTTTCGATGTTGTATCGAACTGTGCACAGATACTCAACTGGGCCTGACGTCATTATAGCGGGAAGTAGCGTATTTAAATGTTAACCCTTCCCCTCACCCGTTTTTCACCCCCTTTGTTGGCGACAACATTTTCTATAGAAACAAGCCGATATGCCATCTCTTCTTACTCTATGGTCCAAACTGAGGTCTGTGGTCCGTGGTCGTACATTTAACAGAATCATGTATCTTTTTAGATATTCCTAATTTCGATAATTACTTAATTAATGGTATAAGTACACATTTGAACGTACATAATGTTATATTTTGTTGATGTAAATTGTATTTGTCTGTTTTCGGTGTGCAATTAAATAATATTTATGTTTATTTTTATGCTTAAATGTAAGATAATAGATTTATTGCATTAATTTTTGTCAAATAAATCACCTAATTAAACGTTTTTATACTAAAACTGTTTATTTTGTGTACATTATATTTACTTACATAAATTTCACGAAGTAGGTAGGTACTCGGAATGTTTAGAAGCTTTGCTTGAAAGGGTACTTCCCCATCTTCCCTTCATTTACAAATAGGTTATCGACCTGCACGAATTGTAGTATTATAAAAAACATTCGCATCGTGATCATCATATCCATCGTCTGAAATTAAAACTAAATCTTATAACAAAGCAGAACTGACAAAAAAACATTTAAATAAAAACAATGTCGATTCGAAAACGTTCACGCAATTGCGAAGTTCGAATGTACGGGTAGAGGCCAACATTATTTAAATGGATCCATGAGTACGTTAGCACTTTCATTAATTTCTGAAATGATAACAAAACATTTTTGCATCAAAACTTAAAATGGGAATTTAAAATGGGAAATCTTAAACTGGGAACTTTAAATTTTGACTATCAAAATAATAAAATTATTGTTTGAATCTATGTATTTTGTTATAAATCTGTTGGGGTGTATGAGATTTTTCGCTTATTTATAAACACGTTGTATAGTACTACATATCTACAGTACGGACACTCCCTGTCCCCCAATTTTAACCTCACCCCCTCTGCCAGGAAGCGTGGCGTAAAATGTAGACAGTGGCGTATTCCTGTCGCATGAATCTCATGCGATGTACAGCGCATGCTGACACGATAGGAGAACAATTATGATCCCACTGGACGTTTAAGACAAAAGATGGAAAAGCAGCTTTAGAAAACTCGAGTCTTCCCTAAGATTTCAAACAAAGAGAAATTTCTCGACATCTGTTTCCACTTAGAGCGATTTGGTGGAATCCTCGAAAAGTGTCAAAAGCGGATTAGTAGTACCAGGCCTTCTGAGTCGATGACACTTATTCGGATACGGATGTGGATTTTATTTCTCATTGGTCATTGTATTTAGGGTGCCATTTTTTATTCAATATTCTTCAATACATCTTCGTATTTTAGATGTTTCTCATGAATATTGTTGTTCTCATGACTGCAGAACTATATGAATTGAATAAAAATTAAAACCGGCTTCGACATACAAAAAAATTAAACACAAATTCGAAACTTTAACGTGCTCTCGATAGTGACATATTGGCTATGTGCACGACACTAGCGCCATCTAGCGCAACACGGCCCCGTGAATTATTTGCACATAAAATGTTAGGATAAAGTAGTTAGTATTATAATACCTAACTTGCTGAAATTCCCATTCTTTGTTACGAAATTCTTTTACAAAATTTCACCCCCGTTTTCACACCTTTGAATTGCGAAAAATCTTTTTTTTTTGTAAACACCTAGATGGCAATAAAAACATCCCTGCCAAATTTTAAGTATTAGTATTTGCTGGTTTAGATATTTGAGAATTGAATGAGTGTGCGGATTTGCATAGATTCAAGCAAATCTGACACAGCTTCGCCCGGAAAAGTACAAATTTCTGCCACAGCATGCGCTGCGATCGTCTTGACAGTTCCCAGCACCTTATATTTGCCTCGCCAATTTGGCATCTCAATTTAAAGTCCCAAAGTTCAAAACCAGGCAGATATTTTACTTTCGTGTTCACGTTCATGTTTTCGTGCTTTACAGAATAGTAGTGATGATGTTTTTTACATTCGCATCTACAAGAACATTAATAAAGCACAAATCGCGATTAGTTAAATTTTTTGGGCTTGGCTTGGGACAGACAAAAATAAAACAAATTATTGTACATAGATGCGAATGTAAAATACATCAGGTGTAATATTATTAGAATTAGTGATAATTGGTCTGCACTAGTTTTAAAATTAGGTAGGTACATTACATGAAACTATTTCTGACAGAACTGCATGCTGTTTCATACAAAACTGTCGTACCAACTCGACTCCTAGTGCATGGAATAGCAGATATTTTTAAATGTTATTTCGATTTCCATAGTAAAAAATGGTCAGTTTTATGGTCTAACCTACCCCATTAAATATTACTAGGGTATTATGTTACACGCTGTAGATCTTTATATACTAACTAACGCAGCTTGTACCTATAAGGATCTATGGTTTGACCATACTTTAAATAGAAAATAAGTTCTGTTTCCGGCTGACGTTATCCTGACTTCTTTATGTGAATTCCAGCAAACTATAAGAATTCTAACGAAAGGGACCAGTTAAGGCCACGAGATAGGCTAAAATTATGTCTGTGTACAAACACTGAAGAATTCAGTATCAGTTTTAAACACGTTTTTTAATCTTTAGCCGAACCTAGCAAATTTCGTGCACCTATTTTAACATTGTTAATTAAATTATATAATATTTTCTTCATATTATCTCCTAGCTTTCTAAAATGTTCTAGTCTTTCCCTCTTATTTGAAACGAACATAATATTTGATTTAGTATTTTCATCAAACACGGCCTTAATAAACAACGACCCGGTTGGTGTAATGGTTACCACGCCGAACTGCCGAACCAGGGTCCTGGGTTCGAATCCCGGTTCGGTTATGAATGTTTTATGTTTGTGCCGTTGTTGTATGGTGTCCATTATAAAAAGCCTAGTAGATAGTTTAGTTGGGATCATTACAACGTATGTGCCTATGAGCGTTATTAATTTATGTATTGTATATCATCATCTCAGCCGATGGACGTCCACTGCTGGACATAGGCCTCCCCCAAGGATCGCCATAACGACCGGTCCTGCGCTGCTCTCATCCAAAGGGTTCCCGCCGCCTTCACCAGGTCGTCGGTCCACCGTGTGGGGGGCCTGCGTTTTCCGGTACGCAGTCGCCACTCAAGAACCCTTCGTCCCCATCAGCCATCAGTTCTGCGAGAAATGTGTCCCGCCCACTGCCACTTTAGTTCAGCAATAAATTCTTTGGGTTATGTCAGCTACTCTGGTTCTTCTGCGGATCTATTCATTTCTGATTCGATCTCGCATGGAAACTCCGAGCGCTATGCTCGGAGTTTCCATGACCCTTTGGAGCCTGTGCCACCTGTGCTATATTGTATATTTATATAATTTTTTTTATTATTATAATTTTTTTATTAATTAAACTAAAAATATTTATTGAAATTAAAAGCAGTCAATCAAGCCAATCAAATATACTTTATTTTACACCAAAACAATAAGAATTATTTTTTTTTTTTTGCCAAAAAAAGCATTGACCTCACGTTCATTTTTGCTTCTGTTTAACTTCAAATACAGAAGTAGTAAAATCATTACTTGCCGCCTTAAATCGTAAACCTTTCCTTACCTTCCCTTTATCCCTTTGCCTAAACTTAATTGCGAATCAGTCAAGTATAAATGATCCTATCAAAGAATCTTCCGTGTCTTGGAGTTTAGTGTATTATAAGATTTATAAGCTTTGTTTGACATTTAACGAACAGAATAAAAAATGTGAATGTGAGTTGGTTTAGTCTACTTTTACTTCTCAACTAGGGTTGCCACCTGTGCTATTTTATATGTACGTATAGTATCGTACTCTGCAGGGTGTAAGGGTAAACAGTTGTATTGCTGTAAGGAGTTTAAGGGGTTATTGTACCCATGATACTGAACAACTTTCCCAAAGAAACATAAAAGAAATTCGCAAAAAAAAACGACTTTTCATACAAACGTGAGCAAATTTTTTTTTGCGTATTTCCTATAGTTTCCTACAATCACCCCTTAAAGTAATGCAACTGTTTACCTTAAAACCCTGTATTTTGGTCAAATATAGGGCATATTGAGAAAATATATAGTACAGTAAATATTGTATTTTCATATAAATTCTCTCTTTTTCAATATTAGTTGAACATTTCTTTATAAAGAAATGCGAAATTAATTCCTTACTACGCCGTAGTAGACTACGATTGCTACGGGTACCTACGGCGTAGCAGATGTAGTGCCATCGCATCGTCCCAAAAATCATTTCAAAGAACGTAAAAGAAACCCTTAAAATCATGTTAGCCAATTACAAGAATAAAAGAGCTCGCAGAAATAGGAATGGAAAGGCTTACTGCCATTCTCTAAAAGGAAAAGAACGTACAAAAGGAATTATAGTGGGCCCTACTATTTTATACATTTGCGAGAAATGTTCACAGCCTGTTGATTGCGGCTTAAGACATAAGCTGAAACTCAGATAGAATCACTTGGGGTAATTATACCTATGGGGCTAATGCATATTATATGGAGCAATTTCACTTATGGAATTAAAACGTTCTATACATTTATGAGAAATGTTCACAGGCTGTTGATTGTGGCTTACGACATAAGCTGAAACTCAGGTAGGATCACTTCGGGTAATTATACCTTTGGGGCTATTGCATAATTATTATGTTATGGAGGAATTTCACTTGTGGAATAAAAATGTTCTGTACATTTGTAAGAAATGTTCATGTTCACAGCCTGTTGATTGCGGCTTAAGACATAAAGCTGAAACTCAGGTAAGATCATTTGGGGTAATTATACCAAGGGGGCTAATGTATATTATATGGAGCAATTTCACTTTTGGAATAAAAATGTTCTGTACATTTGTGAGAAATGATCACAGCCTGTTGATTTTGGCTTAAGATATTAAGCTGAAACTCAGATAGGATCACTTGAGGTAATTATACCTTTGGGGCTATAGCATAATAATTATGATATGGAGGAATTTCACTTATGGAATAAAAATTTTCTGTACATTTGTGAGAAATGATCACAGCCTGTTGATTGCGGTTAAGACATAAGCTGAAACTCAGATAGGATCACTTGAGGTAAGTACACCATATTATATGGAGGAATTTCACTTATGGAATAAAAATGTTCTATACATTTGTGAGAAATGTTCACAGCCTGTTGATTGCGGCTTAAGACATAAGCTAAAACTCCGGTAGGATCACTTGGGGTAATTATACCTATGGGGCTAATGCATATTATATGGAGCAATTTCACTTATGGAATAAAACTGTTCTATATATTTGAGAGAAATGTTCACAGCCTATTGCGGCTTAAGATATAAGCTGAAACTGAGGTGAGAATACCTGGGGAAATTGTGAATAATATGGGGCAATCTCATTTATGAAACAAAACTGCTCTATACATTTGTGAAAAATTTTCACAACCTGTTGATTGCGGCTTAAGATATAAGCTGAGACTCTGGTAAAATCACCTGGGGTACTTATTTCTATAAGGCTGTTGCATGTAAGTGGAGTAATTTTATTTATGAACCCAAAGACATAGTATATTACTAGCGTAAAGACATGGCCTATGAGCTTGACTATTGTCCCCAGTTCGTTGGCTCTAAAATGCAAGGAAAAATGTCAGTTTAGAGCACTACAACGATGAAAGACACGATATAGTTCGTATACGAGTAATGACAGATGGCGCAAATTTTTGTTTCTATGAAGAAGGTTTTTGTAAAATATTCTGTATATCCTTACGCTAGTAATATATAAATCTATGTATGAACCATAATTTTTTATACATTTGGCAAGAAAATGTTTTTGGCTTAAGACACAGAAACCCCTTGAATCAGAATGTAGACTAAATTTGTACTTTTACACATAGAGGAAGGAAGTATAGAGTGAATGACGTTGTCCCATTCAACTGCAGCGATATAATACTCTGGCGTTTAGTCGCTCTGTCACTGCTGTTACGTGTATCAGTTTGATTGAAAAAAAATCTGCATAAAAAATGCCGTGATGTGTAGGTACTGAGATACTGCACAAACAATTCAAGAAATGTAAGCAAATGTAAAGGACTAACTTTTCATAGGTAAGCAAAGTTAAATTAATTGTTAAAATAATTTTTCATATTATTTTAAACACAATTCCTAGATATTTCCTAGATTTTGACGACCCGGTTGGTGTGATGGTTACCACGCCGGACTGCTAAACCAGGGTCCTGGGTACGAATCCCGGTTTGGTCATGGATGTTATATGTTTGTGCCGTCGTTGTGTGGTTCCCATAACAAAAAGCCTGAGGCTTACTTGGGATCATTACAATGTATGTGCCTGTGAGCGTTATTTATTTATTTATTTTATTTATATTGCCAGTCATATAAATTATATTGAAGGACAAACCTATAGGCAAAAAAGAGAAGAAAATAGTATGCACGAAGCTATGTATATTTTTTGTCTTTCTCGCGCGTATAGTTTTTAGTATCTTTTTATCTCTCTCTCGCTCTCTCTGCAAACTTCTGGCACACTTCACAAGGAAATAGAAATTATCCTTTTCTATCGTAAAATCATAAAATTCAAATTTAAATTTACCAGTTTTGAGGCGAAACGTGATTGGGCGTTTTCCTTTATCACCTTATTTAGTATTTTAATTAAATTTTATAACTCACTGTGTTAGGTACAAAACTTTTAAATAAATCCACTATCCACTACCCACCACCCACCCACCCACTAATCCACTATTGATCTTATACATTCGTTAAAAGAAACTAATTTCTGTATTCATTTACGAAATAACTTGTATCATACGTTAGATATTTTCCTAATTAATACCCTTAGTCTACTTAGAATGAAATCGGCTTACTGAAGTAAGCTGCTTATACCTTGAACCGCGACTAAGGTGAGAGGCAAGGATGGACCGTGCCCCACAGAGTACTATAATTACGTACCCGTATCACTCTCTCTAATGGTCCATTACTCTATACTCCGTTATTTTCATTTTCAACGAATAGCGTTTAACAATGTGTTTATTGCTTTTCTGTATATCAAGGCACATTTTTAACCCCCGACGCAAAAGAGGGGTTTTATAAGTTTGACGCCTATTTCTGTTTGTTTGTCTGTCTGTCTGCCGGTTTGTCTGTCTGTGGCATCGTAGCACAGTAAGAAACACCAGAGTTCTTTTATTTTTTCACGATATTGACTTTATATTGGATAAGGAGCCAATTTCGAAATCGCGAAATAAAAATCAGCTGTTTCATACATAGCTGCCATACTTACTCGAGTCAAATGTGACAGCTGATTTATTTTGAATTCTTTCGATTATTTGTTCCATAGTGAAAGGTTTAATGGTTTGAACCACCCTCTTACATATTATAGTAGATTATGTACCAAGGGGATAAAGCAGTGTCTTTCATCACGGGCGCGATATTGAATCCCGAGCGCAACGAGGGATTCTAGGGTTAACTCCCGAGCGTAGCGAGGGAGTTTAGAGTTAACTCCCGAGCGAAGCGAGGGAGTTAAGACTAGAATCCTGAGTGAAGCGAGGGGTTCAAGCTCGCCCAAGATGAAAACACGTTTATCCCCGAGGACCATACTCTACTTTTCACACCCTCCGCGAGAAAATAAAAAGAAATACTGTTAGAAACCCAGGGGAGCGTGTAAATTCTCTATGGTTAGAAACCAATTCTTTTATTAGAGTTTATAACAAAGTATTAGAGTTCAATAGTATAGTATTTAGAAAACACTATTTTATTAAATTCAAAGTGAAAGTAGATATTTGAAAAATTAGACCAGGAGAGCGATTTTTGAAACTCATTCGCTGAGTTCAGCAGTTCAAAATGTCAAAATTACTATGGAGATATGCAACTTTCTACTGCTGATTTGACTTTCAAAAATCATACTTCAGGAGTGCCATTTTTGAAAGTCAAATCAGCAGCAGAAAGATGCGTATCTCCATAGTAATTTTGACATTTTCAACTGCTGAACTCAGCCAATGAGATTCAAAAATCGCACTCCAGTTGTGGAAAGAAAAAATATATACGGTCGAATTGAGAAACCTCCTCCTTTTTTGAAGTCGGTTAAAAATGTAATTTTTTTTTTACTTGTTCGTAGAAATAGTTACAGAGATTTGCAGTATTCGTGCCTTTTTTTCTTTTTTTGTGTTCAATACTCGTGGTGGCCAGTTCGAATTTCGAATTAAGTTCTTTTTGGTGCAGGTCTCCATGATAAGTTTTCATACGAATTTTAAGTAAGGGTCGTAGTAACTATTACATAATCTGTGGATGCGGTTCCATATTCAAATCTCATTATTGACCAGCGGGTTATAATGAAATTCAGTACAATATTATTGCCCGGCTAGGCCCAGGGCTATAATGCCTTGCTTTAGGTTCGAGTTACATGACATATAATGTTCCATTTTCGAGCGGGTGGTGTGAAATAGTACATTACTGCAGCGGCAAGCAGCGGCCAGCAACAGAGGCATTGATGGACGAACGTGTAAATGTGGGCCGAGGCGAAGCCGAGGCACACATACGTAAGTCCATCAATGCCTAGTTGTGGCCAAGGCTTGTATAGTACTTTTCTCAAATAATGCGCGGAAATGAAAACAGTAAATTTTCTCAAATAATTCGCGGAAATTAAAACTCTTTTCAAAATCAATGACGAACAACGAACAACAATTTGTTTTTTTTTTCAATAAACAGCTTTCTATAATTGCAAGTTAGTTCGAAATTTAAATAAAATCTTTTTTGAGTTACCTCCTTGGTCGCCATGTTTAGGAGAAAAAGATCGTTCCATTTTTAAATTACACGACAGATATGAGTTTACTATGTAATTTATTTGGCCGCAAAACACGACAGATATGGATTTTCATACAAACATTGCCGGCCGCTGCGCGCATGTATTTGGCCAGTACAGCAATTTCGATTTATCTCGAAGAAGGTTGTCAAAATAATGCTCACATTTCCAAGCATGTTTGAGAAAATATTATTTTTGTTACACCTTGTATAGGTTGACGATAGTGAACACTTATTTATATTTGACATAAATAAAACAAAACTCAATCTTTCGTAAAAGCAAAGTAAAATTACAATTTCATAAATAAATAAACTTTACATACTTAGAAATGTCAACATTTTCTTATCACGACCTAAATAATTTCAGATGTAAATTCTGTTTTATTTCCACTTTATACGCTCTTCGGCGTCGCAATTTACGAAAATTGTGAGCAATTTTACGTTGTGAAATCAACCGTTGACTTAATTTAGACAAAGTTATTAAAACATACATGTTTTTGGGATCAAATTTTGTGAAGTAGATTAATTTGGGATTGAATTAGCATATTTTAATATTCGAGTGGCCTAATGACGCAGTTAGGGATAAAATAATAAATTAGTCTGGATTTTGTTGAATAATTTTGTTTTTTTTATTTATGAAAATTTCGCCTGGAAACCAAACCAAACACAAAAAGCTTTCGCCATAGAGACAGCAGGGCCATGGGGATTCGAAGCTAAGGCGTTCTTTAGGGACCAGCATGGGTAGCATGACAAACCGCGATAGCCGTGATACGGCTTTATCACGTCTTTTATTTATCTCTTTTGTTTAACGAACGAAAAAGAACGAACGAGATAAAAGACGTGATAAAGCCGTATCACGGCTATCGCGGGTTGTCATGCTACCCATGATATGGAACGTTGCTTAAGAGAAAAAGGATGCAACCTCCGCTCTGGTTCATATTGTTTGTCCTGTTTTTTGTACTTATTGTAATTAAACTTATTGTAATAGTTACGTTTTTTTTTTAATTATTTTCTTCGTCGTAGTAAGGAGCACTGTTAAATTAAACAAAAATACAAGTATTTGGTACTATTAGAACAACTTGAAAAAGATTTATACGTATTTAAAGTCCCTTTCCTTAATAAAAGTTAATGAATTTCTTTCAGTGTGCCGTAAAAAGGTTCTAATAGCATTGAGTAAAACCGCCTTAGCAACGACACCAATAAAATCGCTCTCAATTCATCTTTCCCAAATTAACAAAATTAAACTTTTCGGAGCAATTAAATTCATCCAGTTTAGGCTTGGAATGGATATGGCGCTTTACTGACGTTTGCCACGTTTGTACATTGTGGAGGTGCTACTGGAAATGTTCCTCCATCGGAAAGGGAAGGTCTTCCGCCAGGCTAGGTGTAAAGCCTCCCGGGACCGGCCTTGGTCCGACAGTTCTTAGTTGGACCTTGTATATACAGAGTGGAACGTAACGAGGGTCTTTCCTTTTAAGGGTATATTCAGACAATGAAACTAAACAATATCCCTGAGGAACATGGGCCGAAAAAAAAAAGCAATTTAAAAATACAAAATCTAATTTTTTTTTTTTATTAATGATGGGTTTGCTCTTGACCTCAATCCAGTCCTCAGGACGAAAATGGGCTCGAATATTAAAGGTTCCAACGATTGTCCCAGTTTGAAATCATCATTATCATCAGCTAACAACAAGATGTAACAAAAAACCCTAGTAATTATTGAAACAGGTGGTTTAAACCATCAAACTGAACAACTTTCACTGAGGTATACCAACAACAAGAAAACAATTAAAATAATCTGCTGTACTGTGATTGATCCTCGCTACGCTACGTTTGAGTCGAGAGTCGATAGTGTAGTTTTGTATGAAACAGCCAATTCTTTTATATTTTCTCGATTAGCTCCGTTTTTTGTCAGTTTGATGGTCTAAAGAATCTAAACTAACCTATATTACTAGGGTGTTTTTTACACCATGACATGTCACAATGTAGAAGCATAGCGTAAATACAATAAAGTGGGTGCGTTGGGTCTATGCTTGCGCGGAGTGCGGGGGGGCTCGCGCGGTGTGCGGAGGGGTGAGGCACCGCCCGTTGGGGTACAGAGCGCAGGTGAATCGGTACTGGGATCGCGCCCCCCGCCACCCGCACCCCCTGCACGATAGGCCTGTTGCGACCCGAGAGCGCCCTCACTATTAGTATATTCACTTTGGTAGAAGCACAGCCTTCATAAATACCATTCGAGCCTTTTCAGGAACAAAATCACGAGCACCAACCCGATACTTACGGGCTTACAGGTAATCCATATCTGTCAACGTAATGTCATATCCATAATCTACACACATTTTGATAAACATCGCCAAAAATCTACGTTTACTTCATTTCATTTCACCGTTGAAATCTGTGCTACTCTGTGCTCTACAAATCTAGAGGTTGTGCTAGTGAGCTTTCACCTATAAAATGTTTTTCTGCGCACCATGTTATTTGCCGTTTAGTATACAAAACCATGCCACTGGCTCAGGTTGAACGCAAACGACTAAACGTGTTCTATTCAAACCCTAAAATTGTCTTTGAACTGCGTCTGAAGTTTAATTAAAACATGGATGTCGGAATTTGTTAATAAAACTTAATATATCTTGGATTTAAGTGTTTTACCCGCTTTGTTGCGTATAATCTAAAAGCTTTTTAATTTGCGGCTTACGAAGTAAATTTTAACAATTCAATTTTAAGAGTTGTTTTAAGTTACTTTGCTGAGGCCTGTGGGAAGACTTAGGCAAAGAATACTTTCCTCCCTTTTCGATTAATAGGACATGATAATGTAGAAAAAGATTGTTTATACCCCTTCTACTCTCTAAAACGGAATAAAAGAACTGGCAATAGTTCTTTTTGGACTTCATATACAGGGTTACTTTTTATTCAGTGCACAAACTTTCACAACGTATTAGGTATCGTTAATAGACCCCGAAAAAAAAAATTTTTTTTTTTGCTAATTTTATCTCTTATTTTGGTCATCCCGTAAACTTGAATAAAAATTGCTGTTCTGATCGTACTGTTGATAACAACCGCGCCGATCGAGGAAGCGAGTTAGGGCTCTTACAGACGAGCGACACTTTGCTGTCGCGGTGGATCGCAGAGCGTCGCGCTCATACATTTTACGGTCGCGCGACCCTCCGCGACACCCGGCGACCGCAAAGTGTCGCTCGTCTGTGAGAGCGCTAACAGGTGACAGTATGGTCAGTACAAACCACTACAAACGAAACATTTTTAATGAATAAGTTCAGATACAGTTATTTTTTTATTTTTGTTCTAAACCGGGTTAAACAAAAAAACACGAGTATTCTTAATTTCTATAACCATCACGCTTGCAAAGTTTGTGCACTGAATAAAAAGTAGCCCTGTATGTAATTGGGCCATTAATTTCTATAACTTAGCCAAGATTCAGCCCCTTAAAGTATCTTAGTCTCTGAGAAAAACGCGTGTAACAGACGGACATACAGACGCGGGCATGGGTGACGCCATGTTTCGTTTTGCTAATTTGGTACCACTGTGGTACCGAACTATTATAATAGGCGTTATTTTTTTATTTGGCGAGAAATAATCTGTGCTGGGTGATTTTTTAAACACTTTCCAAATGTTTAGGGGTGGTTCAGACCAACAAACTGAACAGCTTTTACTATGGGAGCAAACCTGAAATCGTAAAAACAAAATCAGCTGTTTCATCGGCATTGCAGTTTAGTATGGATCAGATTTTCTTACTCCGGTAATAAATGTTGTTCAGTTTCATGGTCTGAAACACTTGAGAATATGGAGAGAGATTAGGTACAAAATAAAGCTTCAAACATTATTGATTTTTAAACATGTTACAGCCATGTTGTGCTATTTCGAATCAAATTAAAGAATGAAAAATTCAGTCTTGGGCGGGATTCGAACCCGCACTCTTCCAAACCGGGGAAGTGCGTTATCCAATTAAAAATAAAGCTTAGCAAAGAGATACAGTAGGTAGGTACCGACGCGACTCGACGTTCAAATTCTGTCACACGAAATAATTTCGCTTATCATTGTCACACAAATTGATTTGCACGCTATTCAAATACGCATTCATGAGCATGGTATTTAATTAATTTATTAATTGGATATTCGGTTGGCTTGATCGGATGGATATTTTAATCAAATTAAGTACGTAAACTTTACTAGTTAATTAATGGCAACACCTATTAAGAAAATCATGTAGTTTTAGTATACATCATAATGACTTTCTCAGACCACTTTATACGGAATAGATAGTGTCACCTGCAACTTTTTTGGATCACTGTTTGTCTTGTATTTTTCTGATGAAATAAAATAAACGAGTTAGGTTAGGTTAGATTAGGATTAGGTTTTGATAGATAATCAAAACGACTCCGTAGGTCTTTTTGGGTTGATCAGAGACTTTGCTTTGATACAATTACGTCCACTTTAAATAAAAATTTCAAAAGCTTCCAATTTTATTGATACCTACTACAGTAGAAAAAATTATTGTTTAGGTATTTGTTGAAAGGTTCAGGTTTAACTTCACTTTTGAAATTGAGTAATTTTTCGCTATAATCACGCAAATTCAGATTCATAATAATATGTCTTAAAGGTCTCTGAAAAAAATGCGTGTGACAGACGGACCATTTAGCCAATTTCATTATCCACTAATCGTCTCATACAATACCCCTCTGTGAAAAACATGGCGCACCATTTACTACGCCACAGCGTGAAACAAATATCGTTCTAACTAATCTTAACATAAACATAAAAAATACTTTATTGTATTTAACAATTTGTAAACTGCGGCACTGGCTCTAAAACTAGTCAGGTCTGAAGATACGGAGCCAGTTCCTACCCACTGCAGTGGGGTGCATGTAAAAGCAATATCGGTTCTTAACACTAAAACATATTCATATTCATAAGCATATAAGCATTTGGTCACTAATATATTCCCCAAGGGGAGTGTGAGAGATATTCTGAAACCTCGGAACATCCACGTTACACTAGTAGCGAAACTCTGTCAAGCGAGACGGGTAGTGAGCCCGTCGCTTTTAATGGACGGTTGGTACAATACAGGCCTCGAAATTGAAGCACGCAGGTTTCCACACGATGTTTTCCTTCACCGAAAAGTCAGTGGTGTTTCAAATAGTACATGAATTCCGAAAAACTCATTGGTACGAATCGGCCTGGAGCGGCCGGCAAGGTTACTTGCCACTGGACCACCACGCGGCTTTTTTTTACTAAATAAAACCATAGTAAATTAATATTTCTATGAATAAAACTCAGGTAATACCAAATAGACTTGCTTGATGCGTTTATTACAAAAAACTCATACTTTAACTGCAGGCTAGCTTTAGAAGCTACTTCATGGTCCCATAAAAGTTTCCAGCACCTGTTTTACGTATTTTATCTCGTGCTTTTGCGCGCGAACGAACAAGATAAAATACGTGATAAAGCCATATCACGACTATCGCGGGTTGGCATGCTACCAGTGCTGTCCTCCCTTTGGGGTAGGGTTACCTTGTATAACCTGTTATGTATGTGGGGTTATATTATATTCGGTGTCTCGGGCGCCTGGCCCCCTTCAAGAAAATTATAGAACTTCGAAAATATCTCTTACCACCCCTCGGGGAATACGGTCGTGATCATAATATTAATATGATTCAAAAACTCAGCAATAAATAAAAACCCACGATTAAAATAATTATAAAAAATGAAAGAAAAAACCAATTTAACAAAGAAACTTGTGAGGCACGAAATTTATTGAATTTTTAATAGGGGTTGTTTGTTCCTTTGAAATACTTTTTTAATAAAGACTTATCCAAGTGGAAAGCTAGCTTTGAAATTTTTATTACTCGTGAATATCTTGGTTCTATTAATTTTGTTGCTAAAAGAATTTAAATACATAACATTTTTTATAGGTACTCTTCTAATATTATAATAGTGCCGCACTCTATGGCCAGTCAGCCTCGATACGACTATTGTTGACTGGCTAATCTTTACACTACACACCGTAGAAAGAGAAGGTACTAGAAGGAAGTACGTGTCTTGTCATATTCACTCAATAAGAGATGCACATAGCAAATTCACTCTAGTTAAAAAAGGTGATCGCTACTTATTGCTGTCCTTATCGACGAAACCACTTTTTTGTACTACGACGGCTGACTCCGGAGTCTAGCTTCCTTAGAGGATTGAGCTAGCTTCATATAAATTGTATAGGATTTTATGACTATTGCTATCTCATACGTGGTTACATTGATATTACGTCTACCAGCGTAAGCGATTTTTTTTTGTCTATGCTACACACACTACACTACAGCATGAGTCTTGGGAAAGTGTCCGAACCAAAAGAGTAACAAAACGAATAAAGAGTAACTTGGATCGACCGACTACGCGCACGTCTATAATGCCCTACGGATCGACCGACTACACGCACGTCCATAATGCCCTACCACGGTGCTGTAAGAATTGGTAATAAAACCGGTCAAGTGCGAGTCGGGCTACTCGCGCACCGAGGCCGTACCACTCCACCACAGAACACAACATTATTAACATAGAAAAAAACGTTTTTTTGTCCGGGACCTTTAGCGTGAGATCGACTCACACTTGGCCGGTTTTTAGTATTTGTTTTTATTCTGTAGAGTTTGCTCTATAATCACACTAAGTTTGATGCTTGTATCTATTACCGTTTTCACGTTAGAGCGTGAAGAATAAAAGTTGATAAAAACTAGTTTCTTGTTGAGAACCCCCCTTAATTTTTAGTTTTATGAAATTTTTATTATTTGTTAACAAATCCGCCGTAATAACGCATAATCTGACAAAACAACTATCTAGCTATTACGGTTCAAAAGTTACAGCCCTAAATAGATAGGACAGACGGACGGACGGACGGACAATGTAGGCTTAGTAATAGGGTCCCGTTTTCACCCTTTGGGTACGGAATCCTAAAAACGAATAAAGATTAACAATGAAGCGCCAGTCTTCATTGGATCGACCGAATACGCGCACTACGCGGTGCTGTAAGAATTGGTAAAAACTACGCAAGCAAAATTAAAAAAGAATTTCTACAGTTTCAATGTGTTTAGTTGGTTTGTATTACTAACACGTAGGTACACACGGCGACAGATCAACCTACCCATCGTTGAACTCTATGTTCATGGACATAAGGTCGAACTATGGGTAGGTTGATCTGTCGCCGTGCGTACGTGTAGGTTAGTCTGGGATACTTTTTTTTTCTCGAATTTTCTATTAGACCCGGCGTCCATTATTTAGTATGTCAATAATGTTGTCATGCGATATAATAGTTCTGACACAAAAAAAGAAGAAGATAGGTTTATGAAATAAAAATACTGGACAAAATCATAAACTCTCCTCCTTGCTTCTTGTCGGGTAAAAATACGAAAATTTTACTAGACAGAAAAGAATCCGCAACGCACGTTCGTCATACCAGAATCACTTTATGTTTTATATCCGTTGCAAACTTTGTCAAAGGGAATGCAAAAAATATAATCCGCTGTAAGCTTCGTCAAAACTCAACCAACTAAACAAAAGGCCATGCCCTGTGCAATCCTAGCTCAAAAGTCCCGTAAAATCCTAGCAGCATTGTGTATATGGATGATCAATAATTCAATTTTTTGCACCAGGTATGCACCCGTGCGAAGGTCACCTCCCTTAGCATTCATTAGGTGTTGACTCCAGATGAAATACAAGACACTGCTAAAGACCTACTGCGATACCTAACTGCGGTAGGGATTATCCTCTTGTATTTAAATAAATTCTAAGTTATACCAATTTGCACTGGGCCCTTATTATACAGGATGTATCAAAACACCCTAGTAATACTTATAAGGGAGTCCTTCAGACCATCAAACTGAACAACTTTCACTATAATATAATAATAAAAATAAAAATCTTTTATTTCAGACAACATAGTGGGGCCAAATTCAAAATAGTGAAAAAAACAGCTGTCCCATAGCTCTGTAATATTTGAGTCGAGTCGGTACTGCAGTTTTGTATGAAACAGCGGTTGTCATTTCGCGATTTTGATGTTAGCTCTATAGTGGAAGGTGTTCAGTTTGATGGTTACACCCTGTATTTAAGAATAGGCAGCCTGCAGTTGGAACCTACACATAACTTTAACACTTAATTATACGGAACTCACGACCTAAAAAAAGTAGCGGGGTGCGACTGGATGAGGAAGGCCGAGGACAGAGTTTTGTGGCGCGCCTTGGGAGAGGCCTATGTTCAGCAGTGGATGATGATAGGCTGATGATGATGATTATGATGAATACGGAACTCTTGGTAGTTGACTTCCACTTGCACAGAGCAGGGTTTTTATTAAAGCGAGATAACATTCGTCTCGGAGGGGAAAAAGAGAGTATATTTATCAAAAGAATTGATACTCGTATATCTGACCTGGGGCAGTGTTTACTTCCTTGAAAATAGACTCGACTAAACAAGATGTGACACACGGACGTACAGGCTTAAAAAAAGGCAAATAGTAGCATTTATATTATAATTATGGCTATAGCATAAACTTTAATCTATTTATTATTATTAATCTGTGCCTACGCGCCACAAAATAAAGTCAGGAGCTAGGCCGATCTCGGACGAGATTTTATGCAATCTTGATTGGTTGATAAAACTCCGCTTCCCCGCTGCGCCAGCCAGCGCGCGTCAATGGACAGGCAGCCTAAAGGAGGACAAGATCGAAAACATGTTTGGAACGTTATTAGTAAATGCTAGGTCAAGCACGTATCCACACTGAAAAAAATGCGAGCCTACTAAGACTCTTAATTAGCACCAAAATAATTGAAATGACGTTATTATTGTTTACTAAAAACAAAAGATGGTTAGTTTTAACAATAAGCCGAATTCGTTTAACAAAGTTCTCTTAGTCGGAGAAGTCATGATGTTGACAGGCTCATATGGATTCATGATGTTGGTTGAAGTAAACAAATTTTTTTTTCAGTTTAGACTTTTCATTTTCATGGAGGAGGATTTTCATAGAAAAACGAAAATATAAATCCCACATAAACGGGTGTTCTCTCTGTCAACTACAGGGTATTAGGGGTAAACAGTTGCATTACTTTAAGGGGTGATTGTACCCATGATACTTAACAACTTTCTCAAAGAAACCTATAGGAAAATTGCAAAAAAAAAAGGTTTCTTAGGGAGAGTTGTTCATCATCATCATCATAGGCATTTACATCTGTTGAAGATGATTCAAGCAGTGTTTTTGGAGAAGTACTGTCAGTACAGTCTGAAGTACAATCAACCCACTGTTTACCCTAACACCCTGTATATCGGTATTGAAATACATTGCACCCTCCGCGTCCGTCCGCACCCGTCCGTCGTAATGTGAATAGAGCTTTAGTTCAACGGTTTAGATTTTCCTTTAAGTACGTCGCGAACCTGACTCTCAGGTCGATAGGAACCTATCGAACTTATAACGTTGGTTAAAGAGACTAACTCATACCTAGCTTTAATTTTGTTCCTGCAATAGAATTCAAACACCCTGGCCGTATGTCTCACAGTAATTCTTTCCTCTTCAAATACTTACTTACCTGCTTACGAGTCCTTGTCTATTTTCCTCATTCGATATTATTTTCATGACAATAATAGCCTGACCTATAATCTCTATCTTTAGATATTTACAGATATTTAGTTGTTATGACTGCATTCAAAACAAACCCGGAAAATCTGTTTATTTAAGTACCAAGTTTATGTTTTGGTTAAGGTCTTCAGTAGGTAAAACAAGATACCCTTATACCCTTATATTTCTGCAGCGCATTGGGTATGTTTGCGGCGGCGCGAGGAGATAAGCTTTGCAGCCATCATACGTCAACAAGCCGCCTCCCGTTCGACAGCAGTTCCATGCGGTTCCAGTGTCCCATCATTTGATAGCCTGCATAGAAATTTTGTCATTAACATAGTTTTTAGTAGTAATTGTTACTAACACCACTATGGATCTATGATATGAAACCAAATAAATGAATTGAATTGAATTGAATTATACTTTACTCCATTTTGTATGTCTGTAAGCGCCTCAATTACTACCTCACTTTTTACACTTATATTGAAACGTATCACGTGGTATCACGAAGACAGATAAAAACTGAATTTAAAAGAAAGGACAACCGCCGCTCTCCCTTGAAAAAATACCTTAAAATGTATAGAAGTTTTGACTGAAGTCAAATGTGTAATAAATTATGGGGTTTTATAAAAACAACTCAGATAGTATCATTTATTTTTATTTAACGAGTTATTTAGTCATTTATTATTTAAAAATTATAAAAAAGCAGCAACCCCAAAATGGCTGTCAATGTTGTTTAGTACGAGGTGATACAAGCACAATGTTATTTTTATATATAAAAATGATAAAAACGAATAAATCATTACAAAATAAATCAATGCCTGCAGTTAGTTTCTAGTGTTCCATAGTCCATAATAAAAATAGAAGTAGGTACGGTTATACATTTTTTGGTATTACGTGCCGGATGTCCTTTATTGTACACCCTGAATATCGTGTGACTCATTGATCATTTTTCACGTCATATTTATGCTATTTCATGATGACCCAGACCGAATTTTTAATCAAAGATCGACGAGCTACAGATTTTAGATTAAAACAAAACGTAGATAACTTCCCTGACACATAATAATGTAAACAGAAACTCAATCCCACGGCTCACTGGCTTGGTAAACACAGAACCCTTTGGAATTAGAAGTAGGGTGACTCCTGGGCAGCGGCTATTTACTCGTCCTCACCTCACACAATATTTGTCTAAAGGCTACCGATTAGAACAGGAATCACAATGAGACATTATTATTTAGAAAAAAAAAATCAAAGATGCTGGAAGGATTATTTGCTGTCAGATCGAAAGTGTTTCGTGTCTTTATGAATCCTATATTTTCGCTAATAAGATTATCATAATTGAAGGTTCTGGATTCGAACCCAGGACCCTGGTTTAGCAGTCCGGCAAATGAAGAGGACAATATTCTAAATAACAGGCAAGCGACAGCACCATAGAGAAATTACACGCTCCCCTGGACAGCACAGCACTCATATTGACAATGTGGTCATCAAAACATGTATATTAAATTAGGTAGATACATTAAAAAAGAAAACATTTCCAAACAAAAGAAAAGATTAAAACAAGGTGAACAAAACTGTTTTTGTAGGTGTAAGGCGACTAAGGGCTTTGTAGTATTTTCGTTAGGTAGCGAAAAATTATATCGCCACTTGTCACCATTTGGATTGAATGTGTGGTAGGGAGGGAGCGTTTATATTTATAACTAGCTTTTACCCGCGGCTTCGCTTGCATTTAAGCCATTTAAAAGTATCCTATGTTACTTCTAATACCTCCAAGAATATGTGTACAAAGTTTCATGATGATCGGTTAAGTAGTTTTCACGTGAAAGCGTAACAAACAAACTTACATTCACATTTATAATATTAGGGATTATGTGTTACCTATGTAGGAACATCAATGACTTTCTAAATAACCAGGAACATGCATATTAAGTAAATAGAACGTGATGAATAAATAAAAGATAGAAAGCACAACCTTTGAAAAATAAATTCCCGACAAAACAAAATATTCTTGTGAAGGTATAAGTACTGAAATTCACTTATAAAAAAATGTCTGTGGAATTTATGTTGCCATAGAAACGTTTTTAGTACGTATAAAAAAGGCGTATAGATACGAACGATAAACTTACTGTACGATTAGGGTTGCCACTTTTTCGTACTAGTCTTTGTGTCAATCCATAATGAAATAACCTTATGGGCGGATGTTATTAGAAAGATTACTTTGATAACTGCCTCCGTGTTCTAATAGTTAAGGGCATTGGGCTTTCGAGACGGAGGTCGTGGGTTCGATTCCCAGGGGGGACAACTATTGATATGACACTTTGTGAGTTTTTCCCTTGGTTTGCAGGCTGAATCACCTGATTGTCTGAAAAGAAAAATGATTCCGTGTTTCTGATGGCACGTTAAGACATTGGTCCCGGCTACTATCTCTGGTGGTTGTTACATAAAAACTACGTCAGAGGCCGTAAGGCGGTCTGAAAAAACGCTGACACCAGGGCTCTGCCCACACGATAAGATATAAGAAGAAGAACTTTGATACCTACCTAAACCCTTTGAGCCCCTGCAAATTATGACCTCATCCCCTCTTGGTGGTACGGGAGGTGGACGACAAAGTAGTAAAGCGTTGTATTACTCTCTCACTCACACTGACTTATATTGTATAGTGCTAGTCTCTTTTCGTCAGGAGGGCCCGTTTGTTTGAAGTGCTCAGAGTGTGTCCAAGTACCTTTTTTGAGCATTTAGCTATCCCAAACGTAGTTCAGCATCTGATTTAGAGGATAGAATAAAATGTTTAAAATGAAATAGTGTTTTTTATTAATATGTTTCCATTATTTACTTAACTTTAAAAAGCTTTATTAAGGGGACGAAATAGGCAAACATTTAAATGTAAGTTGTAGCAATAATTTCGAAAATTGTAGCAAAAGTTGGTACGTAGTTACGTTACGAGTTACGTTCGTTCACGTTTGTGAAATTGTTATGGAATTTATGTTCTAAAACAAATTATTTGATTGTTTGATTACGTATCAAGGTTATAGCATAAGAATAGATAATATGTAACTATTATTATCTATTCTTATGTTTATAGCTAAAATTGTTGCTTCTTTATTTAATAGAAAGATTGGAATTTTAAAAACTTTCCCCGCTAGCGAATGAAATGCATTTTTGCATTCAGATTTCGAATGATAAACAGAATCTTTCCGAGCTTGTGAGGTGAAAAGTTCTTTGAAACATAAGGCCAGCTACTTTAGATCATACATCTCTAAGTTTTCCAAAATTAACCTTGTTCTAATCGCAATATTAAAAATATCTGATGGGCAGCCCTGTGGTTGACTTTTAGTAGAAGATAAAAAAATATACGAAAAAAATTACTATGTTCTATGAGCCTTAATAAACAACGATAAGCCTGCATAACGGTTTATTCCTCGTATTAAACATTTACCAAGTTTTAATAAAGAACTTTGAGATAATCGTGCAATAAAAGCTAGCAAATTACTTGTCAAAACAATGCTTGATGTGGCTCACGAAATGTAACCATCTTTTTCTTCGTATCAGCGTGAGTTACCTATCATTATCATCATCAGATGAGGGCTTTGTTGACGAGAAATCCTACGCCACCCTGGGACAGCCTTTCGCCTTCTCGGAAGTAGAACAAGTGGCCAGATTCCAGGGTCATCGTATCCTCCCCCTGTCTTCGGACCTCTGACAACCCAAGAATGTGCCACTTAATCTTAGTTAGTTCTACCTCGAGTTCCGTAATCTTTTCGTCCTCCATCAGTGTTCGTCCGTTATACGTAGCCAGTAAAAGTCGTTGTTGTTGGCAGCCTCTCGTAACCCGGGGATTCTTAGCACCCCCCGCCCTACCGTTACCTAGACCGCTGCCGTAGCCTGGAATAGTAGAGCCGCCGGGAACTAGGGGCCGGGGCCATGTGGGACTAAATTCCATATTTGGGAGGTAAAAATGCCATAATCACCACGCTTGGCAGAGCGGGTTGGTGATCGCAGGGCTATACCACTTGCACCGGTGATGCTGCTGCCCATCATCGGTCGAGGAATTTTGGTGTAGCCTATTTTGGATGGATATACCGCCATCAATCGGTCGCCAGAGCCTCGTCGGTTAGTCGGCAGGGTGCACCACGAGCAGGTGAGGTTGGCAGTTGGGTTGTCGCCATAGTCTACCGCGTTTACCCCTTACACCCCTCATCAACAACGTAGTGGAGATCAGTAGTGTGTCGAATCGGGTAGCGTACCTCGTACTGAAACTCACCAAAAGGTACAGCTTGAAGGTTGTACAGGTATACGCGCCGACTACGACGGGCTCTGACGAAGAAGTCGAATCGGTATACGAGGATATCTCTAGAGCTATCAACGATACCGCAAAGACTCATTTCACGGTTGTGATGGGGGATTTCAATTCCAAAGTGGGAGTACAGGAGAACGATGAGTCGAAAGTGGGTCCGCACGGTATTGGTAACAGGAACCAGAGAGGGCATATGCTAGTCGGCTTCCTAGAGAGGCAAGGGCTATACTTGATGAACTCATTCTTCAAGAAGCAGCCCCAAAGGAGGTGGACCTGGCGAAGCCCTGACGGCCGGACGAAAAATGAGATCGATTTCATCATGACTAATAAACGGCACATATTCAGAGATGTATCAGTGATCAATAGGTTTAACACCGGAAGTGATCACCGACTTGTCCGGGGCACTCTGAATATTAACTACAAGCTCGAAAGAAGACGTCTGATGAAATCGACTCTCCGTCCCACATTGCACCAAACTGTAGCTGGAAGTGACAGCTTTCAACTTGACCTCCAGAACAGATTTGATTCGTTGGAAACCACCGAGGACGTTGGCGAGGCTACAAACCAACTAGTGAAAGCTCTCCGTGAAGTGGGCTACAGGCATTTCCGCACGCAGCGTGTGGCAAAAGAATCCAAACTCTCAAGCGAGACCCTGGAGCTAATGAGGCATAGACGTGAAATTCTATCTGCGCAAGAGTTTTCGGCAGAACATCGGGCTCTCAATAAACAAATAAAAAAGCTGATACGACGCGACCTCCGAAGCTTCAACACACGCTCCATAGAGAAGGCGATTAAGCAGAACCGGGGGTCGAAAGTGTTCGCTCAGCAGCTCGGGAGAAGCCACCTGTCGAAACTCAAAACCGCAGATGGGAAGATCGTTGCCTCTAAGCCGGAGCTCCTCACAGAAGTCGAGAAGTTCTATGGAAGTCTGTATGCAACACACGCTCCAAAGCCTGTAGCTCGTAACACCGACCCCAGAGCCCCACTAGTACGCCACTACACGGACGATATCCCGGACGTTGACTCGAGCGAGATTAGGAAAGCCCTCAAACAACTAAAAAATAACAAAGCTCCGGGTGAAGACGGAATAACAACAGAGCTTCTGAAGGCTGGAGGTACTCCTGTCCTGAAGGCCCTAGGAAAGCTCTTTAATTCCGTCATTCACAATGGCATAACACCGGAGGCGTGGAGCGGAAGTGTTGTGGTCTTGTTCTTCAAGAAAGGAGATAAAACCCTCCTCAAGAACTACAGACCGATCTCACTTCTGAGCCACGTCTATAAACTGTTCTCGAGGGTTATTACGAACCGTCTCGCTCGAAAATTCGACGAGTTTCAGCCCCCGGAGCAGGCCGGGTTTCGAAAAGGATACAGTACCATAGACCACATCCACACGGTAAGGCAGATTATAGAGAAAACTGAAGAGTATAATCAGCCTTTGTGTCTAGCCTTTGTGGACTATGAGAAAGCCTTCGACTCGATCGAGACCTGGGCTGTTCTGGAATCCTTGCAGCGATGCCAGATAGACTGGCGATATATAGAGGTGCTCAGATGTCTGTATGACGCCGCCACTATGTCCGTTCAAGTACATGATCAGCAGACGAAGCCGATCCAACTGCTAAGAGGAGTGAGACAGGGGGATGTTATTTCCCCGAAACTGTTCACCAATGCGCTGGAAGACGTGTTCAAGACGCTTAATTGGAAAGGACGAGGCATATGTGTGAACGGCGAGTACATCTCACATCTGCGCTTTGCGGATGACATTGTCGTCATGGCGGAATCGATGCAGGACCTCAGTGGCATGCTTAGCGACCTTAATGCCGCTTCCCGACGGGTCGGTCTCGGCATGAACTTAGACAAGACGAAAGTCATGCTAAATTCTCATGTCGAGCCAGAGGCGGTATACGTCGGTGAGGCGGCGATAGAAGTTGTGCAAGACTATGTCTACCTTGGACAGACTATAAGACTAGGTAGAAACAACTTCGAAAAGGAGGCCGCTAGGCGCATCCAACTGGGATGGGCTGCTTTTGGGAAACTCCGTCATATATTCTCCTCGGCTATACCACAATGCCTCAAGACGAGGGTATTCAATCAGTGCGTCCTGCCAGTAATTACATATGGTGCGGAAACATGGACCCTGACGATAGGACTAGTTCATCAATTCAAGGTCGCTCAGCGAGCTATGGAGAGAGCTATGCTCGGTGTTTCTCTGAGAGATCACATTAGAAATGAAGTGATACGTCAGAGAACTAAAGTGGTTGACATAGCTCAGAAAATTAGCAAGCTGAAGTGGCAATGGGCTGGTCATATCTGCCGAAGAACTGACAACCGGTGGGGTGTCAGAGTTCTAGAGTGGAGACCGCGAACTGGTAGGCGTAGTGTCGGACGCCCTGTTGCCCGCTGGAGAGACGACCTAAAAAAAGTAGCGGAGAGCGACTGGATGAGGAAGGCCGAGGATAGAGTTTTGTGGCGCGCCTTGGGAGAGGCCTATGTTCAGCAGTGGACGATGATAGGCTGATGATGATGATGATCATCATCAGCCATCGTTCACTGCTGAAAATATGTCTCTCCTAAGGCGCGAAACAAAACTCTGTCCTCGGCCTTCGTCATCCAGTCGCTCCCCGCTACATTTTTTAGGTCGTCTGTCCAGCGGGCAGCAGGGCGTCCCACTCTACGCCTACCAGTTCGCGGTCTCCACTCTAGAAGTCTGACACCCCACCGGTTGTCAGTTACCTATATCGCATGACAATCACTCATGCTGTAGTTTAAAGATTAGCCAGTCAGCGGTATCGAGGCTGCCCAGGGTGCGGCAGACGAACTCAGGTTTCGTCACTTGGGGAGGTTACATCCTTGCTGGTTGATTACTGACAGCTGTGCTGACATACCCCAATTTAAAATTTCACCTTTAAAAAATTCACGTTAAAACTCATTTCGGATTTCCCTAGCATTTTTTTTACTACAGCATTACCAAACCTGCGATGAATCTGTTTTTTTCCCCCGCTTTTTTTTTTACATAATCGAAAAACTAGCAATGGAAATAAAACTTTTTATCAGTAAAATCTTTTGTCATCTATTGAAAATTTGTGTTTATGTACCGTGGACATTATATTTCTTTCCATCTGTTATTTTGTGCTCCACTAAATACTAATTTACATCAAAGAATATCAGTAAGTACGATTTTTTTTCTATTGAATAATAAATAAAATTGAATAAAAATCATTATACAGGGTGAAATTGATATCATTAGCATCCTTTTAAACTAAGAGTCTACCCATCAAACTGAACAACTTTTACTATGGCAGCAAACCAATTGGAGCAACAACAAAAAATGCTGTTGCATATATTTGTGTCGCGTAGACATTGCAGTTTAGTATGGAACAGCAGATTTTTTCGTTGCTCCGATCGGTTTGCTCCCATGGTGAAAGTTGTTCAGTTTGATGGGTAGACTCTTAGTTTAAAAGGATGCTAATGATATCAATTTTACCCTGTATATAGGAAGGTTAGATTTAAATTACATGAAATACATTTATGACATACATACATTTCATCACATGAAATATTATATTTAAATAACTTGCACTAATTCACAATATAATTATGAAATTCACTGTTATAACGAAAATGATAGCAAAATAAATTCTAAATCACAGTTCCCTATTATTGTTCTTCTGTAAACTTTGTTAAAACAGCCTCAGAGTAGAATTCTATCCAGGCAAAACTGTATTCTTTTGAGTCATTATAAATTAAATCTATTGAATTTAGCTACTGATTCAAAACATAACAATGAATTCCTTATTCCCAACTCAACCAGAGGAACAACTACAAATAAATAAATACCTTGAACCACTTCTTTTTTCCACTCGGTTTTCGGCCACTTTTTACCACGATATCGACGGTTAAGAACAAATAATGTCTATCTAAATTTTTGGCTGGTTTTACTTTTTTATGTCAATAGATTTAAAGTCCAATTTGGCATAAGTTGTACAAGCAACTATCTCAATATGAACAATATTTCCTAAGTTATTTGCAATAGAAATACCACCTATCTTAAGAGCGCGCACTGAAGTGAAGAAACGTTTTTTTTATCTCCTGTAAAGTTGACTTTTTTGAGATAGACACTATATATTCTTAACCGTCGATATTACATTTTCATCTTAAAGCTCAAAAAAGAGTAAACAAAGCTAGAAACAAACACAAAAATAATAAAGTTGAAAAAGTTTGCGTTCAAGCCAAAACACTGTAAATTGCAATATATGTATAAATAGTAAAGCAAAATAAAGCAAACAAGTAAAGCTTATCCTTTGAAAAGATTTCTGTCAAATGCTTAGTAACTTGCATTCACAATAGTAACAAACCTTCGAAAGTTTCGGTAGTAAAAGCCATTATTCTATGAAACGTATGATTTTATAGCTCAAACTTTAGTGGTCTGAAAATTTATGCGCCATTTCATGCAAGCTGTAAAGATGATCGTCGTAATATTAAAATTTATTACCTGCTTACTGACTTTAAACGGTGCTGAAATATTTGTTTGAGATTTTGGATTCAGAATCTTAAGGCTGCACCGAGCCTATTGTGCTGCCCCAATCGTATTTTTTTAATTTCTAGACAGTTAAACCACATTTCCAAAAAAACAAGAATGTCACATTGCATTGTAGTCATAGCTGATTTTCAATGTATCGAGTCACTGCTGATTTGTTTTTATAATGTTTGTAGTTACAAGCGTAAAACATGTAAGAATCCGTAATGTTTCTTTTAAGTCAATCAGGACTACAGTGTGACATTCTTGCTTTTTGGAAATGTTGTTTATAATTATTTAGCAATTAAAAAAAATACGATTGAGGGCAGCACAATAGGCTCGGTTGGCTCTTAATTACGAGCCCATCGCCAACTTACAATATGATATGTTTACCAAACACTAATAAAGCGATCGACTTTGCTAAAACCGGCCATGTGCGACTCGGACTCGCGCACGGAGGGCTTCGTACTACCATACAATATTACAAAAAAAAAAAAATTTCCGGGATACTTAGCGCGAGCCCGAAACACAATTCATTGAATTTTATTATTTTTTGTTGTACCTTAGTGTATGCACAATAATCACACCAAGTTTGACACTTTACTTATGTAGTACCCAAAGATTTTTTTGTTCTGAGCGACCAAAAATGCATTCGGGCAATATGTGGTAAAGTTTCATGTGAACCATGTAAGCCGTTATTTATTAAATTACGTATCCTGAGTCTGCCAAGTATGTACATATTAGAAGTATTTAAGTTTGTAAGAAAGGTCACTGTCCGTCTACAACTGTCTACCAGAAAAACTGTTACAGTATGTGTGTTAAGATCTACAATAAGATACCTGACGTGTTTAAATACGGTTCTCCGGACATAATGTCTAAAAAGCTGAGAAATCTATTAATTGACTATTGTTTTTATAATGTAAGTGAATTTCTCAATACACAATTATAATTTTGCATGCTAATTTAATTTAGTTGAACCGTTTGACCTTTATAATAGTTTGATATTATTGTATTAATTGTATGACACTAAGATCGGCACTGTACCTATTCAGAGCAAATAAAGATATTCTAACAAAACTATATTCTATTCTATTCTTCTTCTTTCTTCTAGAAATTCTAAAAAAAAATCGTTGGTATTACCGTTTTTACGATGGAGCAATGGGAAAACCACACCAGTGATTTCGAAGCGCCCTGGTAGGTCAACCGAATCTGTGATGGTGGGTCGACCGAGCCAGTGAATTAGGACGGACAGGGTCCCGTTGGCACCATTTGGATACGGAACCTTAAAACTGGTAATTGCATGTATAGATGCCACAAAGAGATTGGGCACGATTTTAATTTGATCCGGAAACACTACTGTCTGAAATAAAAAAAGATATTTTTTATTGTTAAATCTTTACTTTCGATGGAATTTCTGTCAATTTAAGTACTTTTTTTGACTATACTTATTAGCTTTAATGAGGATGCAAATATACAAGAAACTAATATCGTATTTAAACGTACGTAAAGATCTTTTTACATACAAAAACTCTGTATGAGAAATCTAAAGAATCATTATCATCATCATCTCAGCCGATATATGTCTACTGCCGGATCTGGCTGCGGTCTCGGCTTAGCACGGATTGTTTTGGCGACACTTGGGGGAACTCTATGTCCAGTAGTGGACGTTTATTGGTTGCGAGATAATGGTGATAATTAAGATCTTGCAACGGACTCTTATTTTAATATTTGAGTATTAAAATAAGTGTTAATCGCTCACTCAAGGTATCTAGTAATAGATAATCTTTCTTATACTGTGCTCAAGGCCCTATAATCACACTAAGCAAAAAAAACCGGCCAAGTGCGAGTCGGACTCGCGCACCAAGGCTTCCGTACTACCATAGAATACATTTGTGGTTTGTATTTACCAAACAAATTGAGTTTAATTCTTGTTCTGATAGAAAGGGACGAACCTATAGTACCGTTAACGCGGGAGTTTCGTTTCTATTCATTATCCAAACCAAGGAAGGTGGCATTGGTATTGTGGCATAGGTATTGGTTAAACCATAAACTTAATATACTATCGTAAAGTATATTAAGTTTATGGGTTAAACCAGGAAGCTGGAAATATGTACTACTGTCTATACATATAATAATATAGTACCTACGGTTAAGGCGGGAATTTCGTTTCTATAGTGTTCGAGAACTTTTCGGCACCATCTCGGCCATCGGTTTTGCAAGCAATGTGCCCACTGCTAATTTAGTTTAGCAATTTTTTGGTCTGTCAGCTACTCTGGTTCTTCTGCAGAAAAGTTCTCGAGTGGCGACCGCCAAGTGGGAAGGTGGCACACGGAGGAAGGTGGCACCTGGTGAAGGCGGGAACCCATTGTATGAGGGCAGCGCAGGACCGATCGTTGTGGCGATCCTTGGGGGAGGCCTATGTCAAGCAGTGGACGTCCATCGGCTGAGATGATGATGATGATGAGTGTACCAAAGGGTGTACTATTATTATCTTCAACAATCTTAGACTATGTAAATGTATACCTCAGAGGAAGGATCTCTTTATTCGATTAAAATAGATATTCATCTTCTTTCTTGATGCTCTTTTTTATGAAAATGTCACATATCTTAGCTGTCAGTTTGTTTTCAAATTTGTAATTTCTAGAAAGCTAAATTTCCAATAAATAAAGCAAGGTGAGTGCATTTTATTGTAATTTATAAACCCTGGTTCATGTTTGAGCAAAAATATTTTTTTATGCTCCAGAAGTGTTTTTTTAATAGTGCTTTGATTATTTATGAAAAATGTCGATATCGATATTTTTGATGATTTCATAATATTTAACAAGGAACATATGTTGATATTTAATGTTTTTATTTTCAGGTGTCAAAATTGGGTTTTAATTCGCAGGAAAAAAATTAAGAACTGACACACATACTTAACTACCAAATGAAGAATTGTATTAAGTATTTAAAATTATGTTAGCTTCAAATCTTTGTGATTTAAAATAAATGTTTAAGCTTGAAAATTTTACATTAGAATTATTAACACATCAAAAACCACTGTTTCTGTTTTATTGGTTTTAATTGAGATCAATCCATCGCCAAGACATTAATAATTATTTCAATACCTAATTATCGACATCGGTACATATTTAAATACAGCACATCACTACATTATAATTTGACATGATGACTCTAGGTTGGCTATGAATGGTAACCACGAAGTATTTGTAGGTAAGGTAAGCACAAAGAAGATTGGATAAAGCTTCGGAGTTTGGGTTGAAAGACAAACTTAACTTTGCGGTGGAAAAGTTTTTCTCCCATACATCGGTCTATACTAAGAGCCTCCTAAAATAGCAATAATCTCCTTTATTCATAAAGGAGATTATTGCTCTCAGGGTCTATACCACGGTTGATGTTCCAACTGAAAATGTAAGTTTGTAACCGAAAAAATATGTTTTTATGCTTTTTTTATGTGATATAACTACAAATTAACTATTTTCGGATTTTTTCCCTTATTTGTGATTTGAGACCTTGCTTCTTGCCAAATTTCATGATTCTATGTCAACGGGCAGTACCCTATAGGTTTTTGATTGCGGGCGTTTAGTATGAAAACTGGATAACAAATGGTCGTATCTTTTGATTGAGTTGACTTAGAAGCTTGCATTTTTTACACCACCTCGGGACCGCAGACCTTAGTATTTATTATTAATTTCAACTTGATACCTTCACCCGTTCCAGAGAAAAAGGGTCTTGACAGACAGACAGACAGACGGACAACAAAGTGATCTTATAAGGGTTCCGTTTTTTCCTTTTGAGGTACGGAACCCTAAAAAGGCTGAAAGTCACCCAAAGGGCATTGGAGAGGGCTGTGCTCAGAGTTTCCCTACGAGACCGAATCAGAAATGGAGAGATCCGCGGAAGAACCAGAGTAGCTGACATAGCCCAAAGAATTGCTAAACTAAAGAGGCAGTGGGCGGGCCACATTGCTCGCAGAACCGATGGCCGATAGGGGCGAAAAGTTCTCGAGTGGCGACCGCGTACCGGAAAGCGCAGCGTGAGTAGTCCCCACAAGGTGGACCGACGACCCGGTGAAGGCGGCGGGAAACCGTTGGATGACGGCAGCGCAGGACCGGTCGTTATGGCGATCCTTGGGGGAGGCCTATGTCCAGCAGTGGACGTCCATCGGCTGAGATGATGACGATGATTAAAATATGTGTTCTTTCCCCAAATATAATATTAATTCCCGAAACCAATTTAAATCCATCCATTAGGTAGCATGCAATATTGAACCGTATATTTTCACGGAAACCATTTAGACGAATTCCGTTGCTTCATTTCAAGATTCTTCAGCTGGATTCCAACTCGGCGTTGAATTTTGAGACTCTACTATTTAGTAATTGAATTTTTTTCCTCGTTTGATATGGGAGAAGAGACCATTTCTTTTCCTCCCTATATTACTTACAGAAGTACATAATAAATACATATAATTTTATTGTGTCTGTTAACGCAAGTGTTTTGTGAGCAGAATGCACCCTAGACGTACTTATGTAGAAATATGGAGGAGGCCAACAAAATAGCTGGAAAGAACTGGATCTTAAAAGCGAAAGATAGAAACATTTGAAGAAATATGGAGGAGGCCTTTACTCGTTAAGAGGTCCTTTATAAAAAGAAGAATTTATGTAATTTAACTTAATTAATAATAATATATCTGAATCAATTTTTTTTGCATGCTTGAAATGAAATGAAATTGTTATAAATTTTTTATTTTTATTTGATGAAATTGTGAATTTTTTATAAAAAGGAAATAAAAGGCTATAATAATAATAATAATGGAGGAGGCCTATATCCGAAGATGGACTGATCAAGGGTGAATAGATGGATGAACGTCAGTACTCAACATCAACAATAAAAAATATGTAGGTATAATGTTAGTACTCCAATCCGTCGATCATGCATGAAACGACATAATTATTCCCTCTGAATCGCATTATAGGTCTGTTATTGGGTGGTCGCGCGTTGCGTCGGTTGCCCCCTCCCCGGCCTACAACGAAGCTCCATTTGTATGGTGGCTCAAGATAGGGTTTTTTTAAAGTCACCAAATATTTATAACTTTACAACTTCAAGGACTTAAATTGCTACATACAGGGTGTAAAAAAAACACCCTTGTAATACTTAAGGGGGTGCTTCAGACTATCATACTGAACATCTTTCAATGATGAGGTTTTGCGCTAATTTATTAACACATTATATAATTTAGTACTTATTTATACAACGTGTTAATGAATGAGCGCAAAACCTCATACACCCCAACTGATTTATAATAAAATAACTAGATTGAAATAACAATTTAATTATTTTGATATTTAAAATTTAAAGTTATTCGCATTTTAAGTTTTGAGGCAAAAATGATTTGTTATCTTTTCAGCACTGAAAGAAAGCGCTAACGTACTCATGGATACATTTTGATAATCTTGTTTTGGTAGTAAGTAGGGTAAGTGTGCCCGTGCGGTGGGTTGACATCGGGTTCAGAAAATTTAAAATTTTGTAAACAAATTATTTAATATTTTGAAAAAAATTAACTATGTTGAAACCATGATAATTTGACTCTGCTCTCGATTCTAAACAAACTACTTTCTAGTTTTGCATTAATTCATTAACACGTTGTAGAGAACCACTGTAAGAAGAAAAAGATTATGTGACCAAGGTGCTGCAAAATCCCAAGAAATTGCTTGTGTGAAAAGGCACCCGTCATAAGATTTATTTAATAAAAGTTTTCATAAGATCCACTCTTAAGGCTTCATAAGCCGTCCGAGATCATGAAACCTTAAGAATTCCTTCAAAAGATTTAATATACTGGATGAAATGAACCTCTGAGATGAAGCAGGATATTTTTACAACTTGTTTATTGAATGTCAGTATTAGAACAAGTATCTTTAAGCCACGGTAACTTTTGGAACTATACTGACAAACCACTGACACAGATATTCGTTTCTAGACTTTTTTTACCAGCCTATTTTATCCCACTGCTGGGCAAAAGCCTCCCCTTTCATACTCCAACCATCTCTGTGTTGGGCATGCTCTGGGCGAAAGCATCCAGATCGTCCCGCCACCTCTTCCTAGGACGACCTGGGCGCCGATGACCGTTTTGTGGGATCCAGGACTTTACAATTCTTGCCCACCTTTCCTGGTGCATTCGACAGACATGGCCGGCCCAATCCCACTTTCATCTGGCGGTTTTTTCCCCAACATCAGTTATTCGTGTTTTGGAGCGCAGTGTAGTGTTTATGATACGATCCATTCTTTTGACACCCAGTATACTACGCTCCATTGCCCTCTGGCAAACCTTGAGTTTGGAATTTTGAGACTCAGTAAGAGACCAGGTCTGGGCACCATAGGTTAGAATAGGCAGGGTAAACATGTCGAGGAGTTTTCGTTTGAGCGATACCGGGAAAACTCCCGGTAAACACCGTTCAAAAACTAATGTAGTTTTTTATTTATTTATAATTAAATGGACTCTTGCTTGTGCGTTAGCACTGCATTTCCGCCAGTGTCAAGTGTAGTTTATTGGGAGAATCTATCCCAATCTCAGGGATTATTTTTGGACAAGAACAAGAAGAGATTGAGGAATGTGGAGCCTCGTGGCAGGCACAAACGCGCCGCGCGAAACCACGCGAGACGTGTACTCGGGTCAGTTCCTGCAACGTGACTCAACTAATGTAGTTTCTAGATTGTGTTAAATATAATGCCTACCTGACTGCTTTTAATACTAAATAGCCCACTGTAGTCGAAGTAACGTATAAGCATAGAACTAATCATAACATTATATCATACAAAGTCTGACCCTCAGAAGTAACAAAACAGTAACATTTCGGATTATGACATCATTTATAAACGTCAAGCCACAATCATATTTCATCGTTAGTAACAATCTAGCTAGAACAGGGATTAATTAATGAAACAGGCCTTAATAAATGATGCTTTTAGTCAGAGATTTTAATTGAATTTGTTGTTATGAATATAACTGGGGGCTGATGCTTTGGTGGAATTTAGTGAACCTTTGAGTTTATTAATCGAATTCGGGAAATGTAATTGAGGTTCATAAAATATCGGAGGGTCGAATGGATCCAGTGTGACGTTTTATTGAATTGTGTACTGTATAGCATGGTAAGTCATTGACCTACAAAGTTAGGAAACAATAACGTGTTCTAATAATAAAATTTAGGTGTACTAGATTCAATTCTATATTAATATAGGTACAATTGCCATAGTGAGCTTTTTTTGGTATGGAGTATTTTAACCCTTAGGTTATGTCAGCCCCATCGTACCTTAACCTTGTAACATTGATAATCGATTTATCTAGGTATTTGTTTTTTCCATTTTCACGCTTCAATCGTCGAACCAATGGTCGAATTTGTCATGCAGATAAAGCTTAATATAGTGTGATTACGACTTTTAATTCTGAAAACAAATTCCACGCCATTTTGCCTGAAAAACTATGCGATCATGTTTCTTATGTACGGTAGTTTAGCCTTATGCACACTTGAAACGTACTTAATTCTGAAATGCTAAAAGCAAATGCTAAAAGTAATATAATAAAAGTGAGCCTTGTTACAACTGCACGACTAAAAGTTTGGGTTGTAGCAAAATTTCTGACCGCCCTAAAAGGAATTACGGTTTCCTGATGTAATATAATAACGTATTAAGTGGTGAAACAGTTTATAAACTTTACAAATAAGAGTTTCGAGAACACACTTGAAATCTCAGACTAAAATCAGACTTCATCGTTTTCTAATAAACTCCAAACTCTATTATTCCCCGTCTAATATTAGCAATATTGGAATAGATTAAGCTGGTAACGTAATAAACCAGCTATACTATCTATGCATAATAAATTCTCACAGACACGTAGGTAGGTATGTTTACGTGATAATAATAAAGGGATAGCGCTCTACGATTACAGGGAGAAATTTAGGAAGGCTTTGTGGTGAAATTTGGAACAGAATAATAGTGGTTTTAGAGAGAGAATTATGATGGTGTGATCAACTCAACACTAGCGAATTTATGATACTGAGATACTTTATCGTATGATTCAAAACCATAGGCAATTGATTGGCAGAATAGTATTTAAATTAAATTAAAATTAAACAAAAAGTACGTACAGTTATTTAAAAAATGATTTTCGAATTAGTGGAATTCGAATGAAGAGAATCGAAAATAGATCAATATTTGATATTCGACTTTAAAAGTCTTATTTTCCTATTTTTCGACTTCTATACAAACTAACCAAGGCGGCAGATTTGTATGAAATATCAACGTCTAAGGACCTGTTTGCCCTTTTCGCTGCATCGTACTTATCAAAAAATCCAATTTGTTATTTAATAAAAAACATTTTATTATCAAATCCATAATTCCCAAATCTGTATCTGTCTCAAAAACCTGATACATATGCATGTTATTACTGAATATAAACCATTCCGTATGTATATTAACTATTATGTGTTTATTACTGGGATCCCTCCATGGATTTGCATTTACTTAGGAACAATTGCGCGTATAATTTGCATTTACAAGCAATTATGAGAGAAACACCATCCGTTCTAGAGAACGTGCCTCCTAGAGGAAGTAAGTCTTACAGAAGAGAGCTATAACCCATAATAGGGAAATACCTCCTGATGGGATCCTTCCTAATATGCTTTTAAAGGTAGGTAAAAAAAAAACGGTCAAGTGCGAGTCGGTTCGCACACCAAGGGTTCCGTACCATTATCGAGCAAAAAACGAAAAATAAACACGTTTGTTGTATGCGATGCCCCTTAAATATTTATTTTATTCTCTTTTTTAGTATTTTTGTTGTTATAGCGGCAACAGAAATACATCATCTGTGAAAATTTCAACTGTCTAACTATCACGGTTCATGAGATACAGCCTGGTGACGGACGGACAGCGGACACTGCTAACCTTAAACCTAAGGAAAGACTGTATTTATAATTTATGCTGACGTCATTGTTTAATGGGGGTAGGCAGACACTAGGGCACTTCACACGCTCCGATTCTGGCTCCCTTCATTCTCTTCACCCACATTCCTGCACTTCCGTTGGTCGAAGGTGCTGCATAAAATATCCTTCATGGAAAAGATAATACTTTTAATCATTTTTATGATCTCCTTAGGTGGCCTAATAGGGCACAAAGATTCCAAATCGATATTTTTCTAATATGACATTATTTTATTTGACATTACTATTTTATTTAAATTTTATTATACAATATACAATATGACGATCATATTATGAATGGACATTTTATGTAAAATATTTATGTAATACTGTGACATGTTATAATATGAAATAAATGAATCTAATCTAATCTAATCTATGAAGTTTTGACTCACAAACTCGATTTGTGTGGTACCTACGTATCGTATCAGGAACTCAGGAACATAAATGAGACAGGATTAGCGTGCACTCTACCAACATCACTACATAGTATAAAACAAAGTCGCTTCCCGCTGTCTGTCTGTTTGTCTGTCGCTAAGATCTTTAAAACTACGCAACGGATTTCGATGGGGTTTTTTTAATAGATAGAGTGATTGAAGAGGAAGGTTTATATACGTATAAAACATGCATAGTATCAGCATTGTACCCGTACGAGCCGGGGCGGGTCGCTAGTATTAAATAAAATGATAATACCTTACAGAATCCACAAACCCGTTTACCTAACCCTAATCCTTTTGACCCCAGGAAACACAAACAACATATTTAAGATCGAATAAAGGCCGAAAGATTCTACATATAGGTTTAAAAATAAGATAAACTGGGTCCAATAACGCACTTACCGTACCTCAAAAAGCTTATCATTTTTACCCCAGCACAACAAAACCAAATAATAATTCCGAACACAAGTAAAATAACAAAGCATTATCAACTCTACTAGTTTAACACTAAGCTTGTCGCAAAGAACAAAAACAAAGGCAATAAACGGCAAGTAATAAGCTATTGGAAAGCTGTTTATGTCCTCACAAGTGGCGTCTGTAACGTTGTTATAGAGATCGCTATTCTCATGGCTCAACCTAATTCTCGTAGAGTAGAGTTTCTTAGTGCGTGGTTTAAAATAACAATTTAGCTGGATAAAAAGATCCATTTTAGTGTCGAAAATTCTGGTGGCACAAATAGACTGCACGTAGCTGTGTACCTACGACGCTATGCCACTACCAGCATCATTCTATACACCCAGAATAAAAAATCGGTATGAACATTATAAGACGGGTTAGAAATGCAAAGTTGCGCTTTTGCTTCGGAGACGGCTGTCGCCACTTGTCTTCACGCTCACGCTGCTACAACTACTCATGCCCTCTCGCTCGCACCACGCCGCGTGCCTTATGGTGTTATACAAATCATTGCATAACCTGTGGCGACGCGTTCCACGCCTACTTTACACTTCTAACCCCTCTTATAATGTTCTGTGGTATATATTATAGCTTTTACGTTATGTTCAAAAAAGCAGAAACAGGCAAAAGAACCAAAAAAGATTCGTTTTAATTCAGAGAATCCTGAACATTTATTTTGAAACATCTTGTGTAGGTATGTTCAGACACTACTATTTTAAAGTTTTAGAATAGGTAGACTTTTATGTTTGTTTTTGACGTGATAACATCTTATAAATCGATGAACACCGGCTGCACGCACGAAAAAGTGTCACGTTCCGCCTGAGCCTGAGCGTGCAAGCGAGAGCGCGGAACAAATCTCTCTTTCTCGCGTGATGTCAGAGCTAGCAATTCGAACATTCATCGATGTTTCTTTAAGACGTTATCACGTAAAACTATCGTCCGTAAACCGACTTTATAGACAACCAATTTTTTAGACATAACCTGGCTTTGGCTATAGAAATCGAGTCCTCACTCGCCAGTCTCTCTTGTCAAACACTATACAACAGCCAGAGCCTCCGGGCATAGGCGTTATTGGCAATATCGAAGCCCACCATCCTCCGGGATCACCAGTACTTGAAGCACAAGTAATAACTGTACCAGAGCAATGCACCAAGATGAGTTAGAAATTTCTTGAATAAAACGTTGAGATTGATTGTTTACCGTGAGCTTGCCAGGTTAGAATTGATTTTTTGTATTCTCATTATTTTCGGACAGATTCCAAATATCGTCCTACGGGGATATGGGGACTGGCCCTGTACCTGTACTTTCGATGTTCGCTTTATCGCCACTGTTTCGGTCCGCACTTCATTGGAATAGAGTTGACGTTGGAACGAAATTGCGAAGTTCGAATGTGCGGGTAGAAACCCTGTTTTTAAAAAAGGGCGATTTTAAGGAAAGATTTTTTTGTATTAAAATTTTTCGCCCCTCTAAAGGTGAGTTTTAGAAAGAAAAATCCTTTCGAAAATGCGCCTCCCCCCCCCCCATTTTCAGGGCATAAGACAGAATACTCCATTTCAACACTGTGCCTTCTTAGGAAAACTTAAGAGCTTGAGTTTAGTGTCATAATATAAACATTGGTACTGATTCGGACTGTGCCACGACTTAACTTAACTAAATTTATTCCTGTCACTTTCTAAAATCAAATTAAGAAAAGAGACAGAAAACCAACAACTGACTTTAGTGCTGTCAAAGTGACTTTACACGCCCAAAATAAGATGCCATCATAATGTACGCCATCTTATTTAAAGCGTTTTTGGGCGTGTGATGTCACTTTGACAGCACTAAAGTCAGCTGTTGGTTTTCTGTGTCTTTTCTTAATCTTATTTTAGAAAGTGACAGGAATAAATTTAGTTTAGTTAAGTCGTAGCACAGTCCGAATCGAGGCCATTATCGTATCTAATAATTTTAAATGGTGTTCTATCAGAGGTTGGTTGGCTATTATAAGGGCTATTTGAACCACGGAGACTTCAACCTTGAACAGTGAGACGGTGTTCATATGAAACAATTCACAAAGGTTCTTAAGCCTTTCTGGCTTGTTCTTCTTCTACCAGGCTGTACGGCCGGTACTGCTTGTCTGCTGGCCGTAGATGAAATGATAGACGATAGATATTGATGTAGAGTTGTATTGTATAAACTTAGGTCGAACTTCACAAAATTGTCTATGATTAGGTATTAATAAGTGAGCACGCGCAACGTACTTGCTTGCTGAACGCGAACTGATTATTTTGTTAATTAAGTATAAATTATAAAATGTCAAGCTTGCATTGTACGTGGCTCGTACACAGGCATTCGTCTCCCTAAAAATTTGCCCCAATCCCTACTTTTCCAGATTATTTTCACTTCTCAGGAAAAAACTAAAGAAATCTTTTGTTCATCTGAATTGATATCTAGTCGCTGCGAGCTGAAAGGTTAATCTGGAGTAGTTGATATTCTTATCGAAAAGGGGTAATCGTTTACATAAATAGTCAATTTACCGTCGATTCGTTGAAGCTACGTCACAAAATGACATAGGTTCCCAAGGAGGTAATAAAAATAAATAAAAAAAATAAAAAAGCCTTTATTCTACTACTTTCATAAATTAACTTACATAAAGGTTCATAAATTAACAATTTCATGCACAAATTACATTTTTATACATATCATTAAGAAAAATAGCAATATCATTACACTTATTTGATTTAATTAAATATTATTATTATTGTATTCACCTAATTATAGTATATTATTATTTCATTCGTTCATTAATGGATTAAGTATCATGGCACCTTTCTATTCATCTCCCTTCTGTAGTAGTCGCTTCTTTAGCGTAGGCCTCCCCCCATTTCTTCCAGTATTTTCTAACTCTGGCTTTCCTCATCCAGTCTGGGCCACATCTTTGAGAGAGCAAAAGAGTAGGATTGTCTCTCAATCCATCAAAAACAAAAATTCTCACGAATGACACAGATATTAGTACAGTTGAAGTTGAAGGAGAAATAATAGAATTTGTGGAAAGTTACACCTGTCTGGGTCAATCAATCACATTTAACGATCACACAGGAAAAGAGATAGAGAGACGTATAGCGATAGCGTGGAAGAAGTACTGGGGATTGAAAGAAGTAATGAAAAACAAACAAATAAGTATACAAATAAAAAGCAAGTTATGCGAAGTAGCAATACTACCTTGCCTCACCTACGGGTGCCAAACATGGGCCTTAAGGAAACAAGATGAGGAAAAGCTAAAAATATGCCAAAGAAAGATGGAAAGAAGTATGCTAGGAATAAAACTAATGGATAAGATAAGTAATGCGAAAATAAGAAAGAAAACAAAAATTTGTGACGTCTCGTGGAAAGAATAAGATTGTTAAAGTGGAATTGGGCCGGACACATCTGCAGAATGGACAACACTAGGTGGACTAAGAGGGCAATAGAATGGGTACCACGTGACAGTCACAGGAAAAGAGGAAGACCAAAAATGAGATGGGCTGACATAATTTGTCAAAAGATGTGGCCCAAGGAGGTACAATATAACAATTAATGAATTATTGACAATTTGTGAATAATTTACGAGCGGGAAATTTAATTATTCATTTCACAACGGATCTGATGAAAGACAATCGTTCATCAATTTCGAAGCGACTTCACTATTCAAAGCGTTTCAATGCTCCATTTTCAGCAAAGCCACATTCAACTCTTTAATTATCCATCGCTCAATTTTGACCAGAGACTACCTACCCGATGGACTACTAAATTAAAAACTAACTCTGCAAAACGTCGGGAAAAATTATTAAAAGTTTGATGGGATGTATTGAACATAAAAGCCTGCCAAGCAGTGGAATGGAAAAAGCTACACAACGCACGAAAGTGCAAGTTATCAAATCGCTATTGAAAAATTTTCAGCCAATAGCTCGCTACGCTTTTGTCTCAGCCTATATTTTACAAAATAGATAACGGTCTTTCTTTGTTTGCAACGTGAAATAAATAAAAATCATAAAAAATATCACGTATCACGAAAAACGAAAAAGTTCAAAAACTTCACCACTCATTAGTTTATAAGGTAACATAGCCCAATTTATCCCTTTCGGTTACATGGAAGTCACGGGTCCATTACAGGATAAATACTGACTTAGTCAGCATTGTTGCCTCTTTCCTGCTTGTACTAGGTACCTATAGAGGTGGCCTGCCATGCGGTGTCCAGCTTTGAATAGCACCAATACAGACGGGTGTCGTGAGAGTCAACTAATTCCCCCAGACAGCATCAAGATCTCTGAGGTACTCACCATTGTGGCTGCCGGTTAAAGCCACATCATCTGATCCCACCTCTGACTGTATCGGTTTTCTATTATATAAGATTCAAAAGGGTATAATTATAAACGATACAGTGCACTCATAGATGGTACTTAAAATATACTGTCTGCTTTTCCAATAAAGAGGTCGCTGTTGTCGAAGTCAATTATTATTATAATTCAATTTAATAGGTACAAAGATGATGCTTATGACAAATAATTGTTATGTGAGTTGATAGGCTATATTTAAGTACTCATCGAAATCATCATCGGAGTAATCTCAAAATGAGAAGTTTACATTGTAGGTTATCTAATCCGTTTTAACCATTGAAATTGACATCAAATTGAAATCGTTTGCCGAGCGTTGAGCGCAGCAACCGCGGTCGTTCCAATTTCCGAATGCAAAATCGTTTCGGAAGTCCCCTAGTTTACGTGTATTTTGTATGTGGTTAGTGGGACTTTAAGTAAATTGGTATTGCTTCCATTATTCAGTATATCCGTGGTCTGGATGTGCCGCAAGCCGCAAATAGTATGTTCTGATTTGTATAGGTATGGCGTTGCTGGCATCAGATGGCTGGAATTCTGAATTCAGAGAGGCTGGCTACTCAATTTAGTGGTATCGCTCATCATTGCATTATTGTTATTTGGGGTAGGGCTAGTCGTAGCTTCAAACACAGTGACAATTTTGCTGATTTACTTACAAGGTGTAAAATAACACCCTAGTCATATTTAATGGGGTGGTTTTACACCAACTGAACAACTTTCACTATTATGGGGCCAACGACGAACGTTTTTTTTTTTTTTTTTTTCCTTTTTTTATCCGTTTTCGCCATACTGCTGGACAAAGGCCTCCCTTTTAATCTTAAAAACATCTCTATCTTGGGCAAGCTCTGGCCACTCGTCGTCAAAAGCATCCAGATCATCCCGCCACCTCTTCTTAGGGCGATCTTTTTTCGACCTTTTTTTTTCTTAGGTCGTCCTAACATCGAAATAAAATCTGCTGTTTTATAATAAAACTGCAATATCTAGGTTCAAATGTATCGAAAAACTGTTTTTTTTTTTTTTATTTCGGTATTGGCCCCTTAGTCAACGTTTTTCAGTTTGTTTGTTTGTCCTCATCCCATTAGGGTCTTTTGTCCCTATATCTGTCTTATGTGTTTGCATTATTTTTAAACATTTCAAATGAAATCAAATCAAAATCAAATATACTTTATGTTACACCAAAAATAAACAGTAAAATACAGAAAAAAAAATACAAGAGGCACAAAATAAGGCGGTCTTATCGCTAAGAAGCGATTTCTTCCAGACAACATGCCACATTTATTGCATGATAGACAGGTTTACCTGGTGGAGGCAACTTTAGTCTTTAAGAATTTGACCTAGCTTATACTAAAGTATTTAAGTTGAAATATAGCTAGCACAAGCTATATTATAAAATAGACAACTGAAAACCGCCTACCTAGCCAGTTGAATTGCGACCCAAAACCTCACGTCCTGCGGCTAGAATTGTTTCAATTCCATGGACAATGGACAATAAACCATTTCTGGGTCTACCACAAAAAGCTAGCCAGTGATAGATTAATGGGGTGCGTCTTCAGTGGAGAATTTATGGATATTTAGTTAAGCTTGGCACATACAGGGAGTAGGCGAAGCGATAGCGATATTCACGCAGAAGGCGATCGTCGGTGACGTGGATAAAACCATGGTCGACCTTTCATTTGATACTGAACTATGTAGAACTATATACTATTACCTATTCTGTGACTGAACAGAAATAAAAAAAGCCGTCTTTACTTGTTGTTTCTTTGGTTCGTGATGTTGCTCTCCCAAAAACAACTTAGGAAAGACCTATGCTCAGCAAATGATGATAATTTATAGATATACAAACTACAAATATAACCAAAAAAAGTTAAAAACTAACGGGGGTTCTCAACAAGAAACTAGTTTTTATCAAAGTTTTTTCTTCACGCTCTATCGTAAAAACGGTAATACATACAAGCGTCAAACTTAGTGTGATTATAGAGCAAACTCTACAAAATAACAAAAAATACTAAAAACTGACCAAGTGTGAGTCGGTTTTGCGCTGAAGGTCCCGGACAAAAGACGTTTTTTTTTCTAAGTTAATAATGTTGTGTTCTGTGGTGGTGTGGTACGGAACCCTCGGTGCGCGAGTAGCCCGACTCGCACTTGACCGGTTTTTTTTATATTATTTTATTTGTTAACAAATCCGCCGTAATAACGCATAATCTGAGAAAATTTCAACTATCTAGCTATTACGGTTCAAATGTTACAGCCCTAAATTAGGAAGGGCAGACGGACGGACGGACGGACGGACGGACAGACGGACGGACAGACAGACGGATGGACGGACAACGTAGGCTTAGTAATAGGGTCCCGTTATCACCCTTTGGGTACGGAACCCTAAAAATGAATGTTTACAAATTGACACAGGAATCTAGATGAATTCATGATAGTCATTATAGTCTAGATTCCTTGCACTCTTATAATCATCTGCTTCGCTTTTGTCGTTTTGATGGATGCATAGTTTTAGATAAAAGCCCAACATTTCAGAGTAGAGAAACGACATCGTTGGTTTTTATTCAGAAGTTTTTTGGAGACTCGCTGTTATTACTATTGTTAAGTATTCGAAGTAAATGTTATGCCTGTAGAATTCAAAAAAACGTGGAAGTAGGTACTAATTGTCGTCTCAATTATTTTTGCTTTATGTTTCGAGTTATACTTACTTGCTTGTGGAGTTTTTGGCGGGATTTGAACAGCTACGTTTGGAGTCCTCATATTTCATCAAATTTTTATTGTTTATAGTGGGTTTTGGTTCGTAAAATCGTGCGTTTGCTTACATTTACATTTGCGTAACAAAGTGTCGTGCAAGTGAACAATATTCAGTTCAGTGAAATATTTCCTGTTTACGCCCATACACCATGTATGGGCGTAAACAGGAAAAGTGTTCCGTCATTTTCAGCGCGGCAAAGCGGTCGTTTCACCTCTTTCCTGTGGACTTCTGCGATTCCTGCGTCTTTCGATTGTCTCCAAAAACTCCAGAGAAGCGTCAAAACGTCAAACACCAACGTTTCGAGGCTTAAAATTCATCGTCATCTATCATCCTCATCCACCATCAAAATTAAGAATTTGAAGAAGAAAACGTAGATATGGCTTTAAAGGACATAGTATCCAGAGCCAGAAAACACATTTGAAAAAAAAACTTGCTTGTGACTGTGATATCTTGGCGGCAAAACGCATGTGCCTCCTTGGAGATGGATATCCAAAACCAGGAGATCTTAGATTTCTTCCCCTCAATGGTATTGACTCCCTTGTCCCAGTACCAACTAACAGTCCAAGAGCCCGTGCCGATCAGACTTCATTAAATAAAAGCTGAAAGATTCTTAGCGCATGTTCCCAACACAGGTAATAGGAATGATAGGCAACTATGAAGTTTGAGTCATGGTGGCTTTGGCAGGTAGCAAGGTAAAATTGTGTGGCCAGCGGTTGGAAGTATCAAAACTGTCAGACTACTGACCCAAGTAACATGTATAAAATTCGCATACTCGTATGCTAAATAAAGTATTCCGATGCACAGTACTCGAATATAAGATTCGAGTACCAACCCGTAATATTAACATTTTCGATTGTTTGTAGTTAGTAGGACGGGTGGATATTATCGAAAAATCACAATATTATGAGAAGAAAGACCCATCCAACGTAGTACCTACTAAAATTAAGTACCTGGTTATATGGAATATCGAATTCTAGAGTCTGGATTCGAGTACTCAATTTGAGTCCGGTAGCTCGAGTTCCGATTCGAATCGTTTTTAGGTTTCCGTACCCAAAGGGTGAAAACAGGACCCTATTACTAAGCCTACGTTGTCCGTCTGTCCGTCTGTCCGTCTGTCCGTCTGTCCGTCTGTCCGTCTGTCCGTCTGTCCGTCTGTCCGTCTGTCCGTCTGTCCGTCTGTCCGTCTGTCCGTCTGTCCGTCTGTCCGTCTGTCCGTCTGTCCGTCTGTCCGTCTGTCCGTCTGTCCGTCTGTCCGTCTGTCCGTCTGTCCGTCTGTCCGTCTGTCCGTCTGTCCGTCTGTCCGTCTGTCCGTCTGTCCGTCTGTCCGTCTGTCCGTCTGTCCGTCTGTCCGTCTGTCCGTCTGTCCGTCTGTCCGTCTGTCCGTCTGTCCGTCTGTCCGTCTGTCCGTCTGTCCGTCTGTCCGTCTGTCCGTCTGTCCGTCTGTCCGTCTGTCCGTCTGTCCGTCTGTCCGTCTGTCCGTCTGTCCGTCTGTCCGTCTGTCCGTCTGTCCGTCTGTCCGTCTGTCCGTCTGTCCGTCTGTCCGTCTGTCCGTCTGTCCGTCTGTCCGTCTGTCCGTCTGTCCGTCTGTCCGTCTGTCCGTCTGTCCGTCTGTCCGTCTGTCCGTCTGTCCGTCTATCCGTCCGTCCGTCCGTCCGTCTGTCCTACCTATTTAGGGCAGTAACTTTTGAACCGTAATAGCTAGATAGTTGAAATTTTCTCAGATTATGCATTATTACGGCGGCTTTGTTAACAAATAATAAAAATGATAAAAATTTAAAAATTAAGGGGGGTTCTCAACAAGAAACTCGTTTTTATCAACGTTTTTTCTTCACAATCTATCATAAAAAAGGTAATACATACAAGCGTCAAACTTAGTTCGATTATAGAGCAAACTTTACAGAATAAAACAAATACTAAAAACCGGCCAAGTGTGAGTCGTTCTTGCGCTAAAGGTCCCGGACAAAAAAAGTTTTTTTTTCTAAGTTAATAATGTTGTATTCTGTGGTGCACTTGACCGGTTTTATTTAATGAGTAGGTTACCTACTAAAGAATTACTAAAAAAGTTCGACTCGGCACATCACTATGTAGCCATTCGTTATTCCCATTTCCGTATTATTTCTCCCATTTCACCATAGATTTATATATTACTAGCGTATATATGTCTTTGCATTTCACTAATTATCTGAGAGGTCAGGAGTACCTACGGGACTCACTGACCTTCCAGATAATTAGAAACCTTAATTCCACCTGCTATTGTAATGGGTGTTGGGAAAATGTAGGTGAAGAAAAAATACATGTTTTATTATTTTTTGCGAATTTGCGATCAGCGATTCATTGAACAATTTTTGTTTCATCAATGGTTACTCAACCTAAATAATATTATACTGACCAGCAGATTTTTTGGAAAGCAAGATTATAGATAAAGGAAGGGTGCAATATGAAGTCTAGGCACGATAACATAATTTATCAAGGGTGGTCTTCTTCTTATCGTGTGGGCAAAGAACTGGTTGTAGTATTCATAGAACGAAACGTGTCTAAATTAAAAAAATAAAAAGTAGATGTCAAAAGTCTCTCTGGATTTTCTCTCTCTCTTCTCTCTGGGACCCCGGGCCATGCGGTGTGCATTTTGTAAAGATATAGGTAAGTAACTTTATAATAAAACAAGTGAATAAGGAAATAGAATTTTATTGAAAACACCAAATAATACACTGGTGTCAGAGTTTCTTCAGACTGCCTTACGGCCTCTGATGTGGTTTTTATGTAACGACTACCACCAGAGATAGTAGCCGGGACCAACGGCTGAACGTGCCATCCTAAGCACAGAATCATCTTTCTTTTCAGACAAAGCTGATTCGGCCTGCAATGTCCTAACCAACTGAGGAAAAACGCACAAAGTGACATATTACTAGGTGCACCCCGTGGGAATCGAACCCACGACCTCCGTGTCGAGTGTCCCATGCTCTTAACCATTAGACCACGGAGGCAGCAGAGAAGGGTGGTAATAGTAGGTATAAGATTCTATATAAGATTTAATAGTGCAATGTTTAGAAACTATACAAGTATATTACGAAAATAGCTTTTAGGGTATTTGTATGTAATAGTTCTTAGTTAAGTTAAGCACTTTTTCATTTTGCTTTTTCATTATTGAGACATCTACAGGGTGAAATTGATATCATTAGCATCCTTTTAAACTAAGAGTCTACCCATCAAACTGAACAACTTTTACTATGGAAGCAAACCTATCGGAGCAAAAAAAAAAACAGCTGTTGCATACATTCGTGTCGCGTAGGCATTTCAGTTTAGTATGGAACAGCAGATTTTTTTGTTGCTCCGATCAGTTTGCTCCCATAGTGAAAGTTGTTCAGTTTGATGGGTAGACTCTTAGTTTAAAAGGATGCTAATGATATCAATTTCACCCTGTATATTCTCATAAGGGCGCCATAGAACTATAGAATGACTCTTAATACGAAAGAGATCACAAAGTTTCTGCCTCCATGAATTATCATTATCACCAAAACCGCATCTCCATTCGTAGAGAAAATAATAATGCTGCCTACGTCTACGTCTGGAATGAGCAATAAATAAAGCCAAAGCCTTTGGGAACGTCGGTTACCGGATATTACGTTGTTTTGCACCGGAAGTCACTCCTCCTCGCTTATTGCGCCCCTGTGGTGCTGTGAATAAGCTGTGAATGTGCCAGTAGTTTCTTGAGACATTATTTTTGTTTTGTTTTATAAAGTGTTTATAAAGGATTTCTTGTTGATTCGTTGGACCATTATATGATATCGAAAAAATTAGTTCAAGTAATCAGGAGTGCAATTCTCTAAGCGCAAACATCGGTTGTAACATCGGCAATCTGTCTGTAGAGGATGGCCCTGGAGCTCAAGCAAAGAATTGAAAGCAATTAAATACGTCCGTGTGGAGAAATATATATTGCAGAATGACATGACAAAACAAATTATCAAAAAACAAAAACGGTAAAACTCAAATACATTCTAAAATCATTAAAAAAATACAAATAAATATAAAAAAGGATTTTCTGGCTACTGGACACTGTCAATTCGGTATGCGACATCTCCGACGATCTAACGGATGCGACGATGTTTGGTTTGCGCCTTATAATTGCACTGCAGTATAAATATAATACAATCAATTACATTTTATAAACAAGGACTTCGCATCAGTGCGCTATTAACGGGACGACAAAGTTATGCCTAGTTGTTTTACATTGCTGCTTTGTTTGCTTGCACATTTGAAAGATTTGAAAGGGCTGGAATGTCAGCGGCAATGTATGACAGCTAAGCATAACTAATGTTAGTATGATTATCTTTTAATACCTACTTAATAATAAGGATGAGGCTATCGGCGTACGAATACACCAGCACGGCCAGCATGCCACCCACGACAAAGCGTTTAAACAAGGTTTAAACGAGAAAAACGTCATGCGCGCTCTTTCTAGCATACGTAAAATAGTAAGGATGGAGGCACATCTCGATTTCTGACGTTTTCTCGGGGGTGGGTCGGCATGCGAGGCCTACAGTTATGGTTTCTAGTGCGTCGATATTTGTTGATTTACTAAACACTGTATTGTCATATATCAATTAAATAAAAAATAAATAAATGCAAACAATGGTGAGGTGACATTACCATTTTTTCTATGTATAGAATAGTCTATATATAGAATGTCATTGAATACAATTAAACCAGTTGGACCTCAGACACCTATCAAATTCTTAGGCAGTGTTGCATAAAAAACCTAGTCCTTAGTCGCATCATACGACACCTTCTTTCCTTATGGAATCGTCATGGTTTCTTCAGATCTGTCATTTCCAGTATCTTGCCACTAGTAGCGACCTTTGTCACCATAGCTGATGAACTCATTAGGTCCTCGATCCTCTCCTCATTGTGGTCCGCCTGTACAGACAGTTAGGTGCGGGGTGATTTGTTGTGGTCCGCAATGACATAAACTGCAACACATATTATCCTTGCTCCTGCCTACTCCAACCTGCAGGCGGTTCAGGAACACAGTTTCTCAGAGCTACTTTATAAATAAACGAGCTTTAACCCGCGACTTTGTCCGCATAAATTATATACCAGATTTTAAGTCAGATGATAAGCTATCAAACAAAAAAAGTTTCATCAAAATCGGTTCAGTAGTTTTTGCGTGATACTCGAACAAACAAACACCCAAACAAACAAACAAATAAACAAACAAACAAACAAACAAACAAACAAACAAACAAACAGACAGACAAAAAATCAAAAAATTTGTGATTTGGAATCAGGGACAGGTAAAAACCATGACGTAATTTTTTTTTGTAAATATCTTCAATGTACAGACACATTTCTGTTACAGTTTTATAATAGTTTAGATAAATAAATAACGCTCACAGGCACATACATTGTAATGATCCCAAGCAAGCACTATAGGCTTTTTATTATGGAAACCAATAACCATACAACAACGGCACAAACATATAAACATCCATGACCGAACCGGGATTCGAACCCAGGACCCTGGTTTGGCAGTCCGGCGTGGTAACCATTACACCAACCGGGTCGTCACACTTTAAATAAAAGTTCAAAAATAAAATTGTTCACAACTTTTTATTGCACCGTGTAACATTTGTATAACAATTTCTACCTTATTATTATTTTGCAGCAGTGTTCAAGTTTGCACTAAATTACACTTTTGGCCACAGACAGGCAGTTTATACAAAAGATTTTCTTTTTCTAATTTAGGTACAGTTCCAAACAAAGCTTTAAGCTTTTGCAGTAATTTAAGATGGAAATTTAGTTTTGTTGAAGCTTTAATTAAAAAATTCGTTCTGACATCGGTAAAATGCTACAGTTATTAATAGAGGTAGGAACATTTTTGTGACAATCAAAATAGTTAATAAAATATGTGTCCAATCAGACCTGTAAGTTAAATAATAATATTTTTGTAATCAGACAAAAAAATTCATTTAGGTTTGAACAAAGCATTACTTGTTTTATTTACATTGGAGATAAAAACTGTGTATACCCAGGGCAAATTCAACCACGCACCATTTTTCTCTTCACAATTATAACATTTATTTGTAATTTTTGACGACAACAGCTCAAGTAATCAATTATAAAATTTCGTAAAAATCAGTGCAACTTCTTATAAAAGTTTTCTATCAACAAGTAACTACGTTATAATATTTGACACACATATTACATCTACACACTTTTATTTGCAACAAAGTTGAAAACAGGTAGATTTATTTACAACATTTAATTTTTGAAAAAAATAACAATTTACAACAGTAGGAAGCACGTAGGTATAAAAAAGCACAACACAGAGTAAAATTGTTGGCCAATTTTCTATATTTTTAAAAGTTTTAAGTAAATTTTTTTGTTATTTAGTTGGTTCACTATTTCATACAAATTTTGAGCGAGATTTATCTAATTTAAGGTAGTTCATAGTCTAAAAATTAAAATAATAATAAATCTAATAAAAATTAAACTCACATAATAAAGTTGGTATTTTGTACTTATCGTGATCAAAGTAACTGTAGTTTCTATTGACGACAAAAGTTCATTTTTAGGGCGTATCTATAGTGTTTTATTCAAGAAATAAGTATATGGCTTCGGAAATATATACTTTATGACAATGGGGCGAAGGGCTGAAAATACGGTCTCATTCTTCTTGTTCAAGAATAGTCTTTAACAAAGAGATCTTAATGACGTTAATAGAAAAACCCTTTGTCATGTAACTGGAACTCATGTCCGTCCATCAAAAATAGTCACAATAGAAAAAAAGTTAGTACCACAGAGAAATTACAGCCTGTAAGAACCCCTGGAAGGGCCTAAAGAAAAAGGGCGAGAAAGACTGGGCCATAATCCAGCACGCTGGCCCAATATCAAGAAGATAGTGGTTGGTGGACTCAAATTAGTGGTCATAAAATATTTTGCATGTCTCTAACTAACTGACCTGCAAAACTAAGTATCACACTTTAGTTAGAGGGTAATTTCAAAAGGAGTATTTTTGTTTAAAAAACTATGAAATTTTTATATAAAACAAATAAAAAAAACGTATTGTTTTGCTTCGAAAATACATCTTGTGCACTTTAAAGGTTATGGCAATTTTAAAAGTGTAGTACTATGTTTTGATGGCCAGTGTCTGCCAGTGTATTTGCATTTTTTAAAGTGAAAACTTCTTTAGCGGCGCGCGGGGCGTTGTGCACTTTTTGGGATGGGTAAAAAATGTTAAACTCGCGTCAGGACCGTAACGTCACGTTACCTGATCGAAAATTCGTAAGCATAGATATAGTCAGACTGTGACGTCATGTGACGTAAGACGTAAGAAGTTTTCACTTCTGCCGGCCCTCCCTGAGTGCAACCCGTTGTTTTTTTTATTCGAAATTACTTCATAAAGTTCGTCAGTAGGTACTTAATACAATTGCAGTAGAAAAGTGATAAAATACACTAAGAGCTTGAATTTTTATAAGATTAATTTAAAAGCGATTTGACTAAACAGATAATTTTCTTTGTTCGTCGAATATTATTGCGGTATTATCAAGGATCTTTTGAGAGAAGAAAATAAGATTGTTATAACTTTTTTTAATAAGAGATAATAATAACAATTATAGAACTATTTTATTTAAATCACTTGCTTTTGATTTCAATTTTTTAGATAAATATGAAAGATCGGTATCAAATCGATGCAATTAATTTACTTTTCAAAACATCAAACTACAGCGTTCAAAATCTTAGCTCATAATGTGCGTTTCAATATCTACTTGAACGGAGATCAAATTTATAAACAGAAGCAGTTATTTTTAATTACAAATTAATTAAGATACTCTTCCGGGAAACATAATATACGATAATATGCAATTTTAGTAGTAGTTTTCAATCTGCTATTGACGTACGATACGGTGATTCCGTTATTACCTTACATTACTCTTCTTGGTAAACCTAACATACACAAAATGAACAATCCAAATGCATTATTAAGACAACAATACAATTCGAAATTAGTTTTAAATCCGCCCACACAAATTTAAATCGAATACTAACACTAGGAAAGTCCATAACACTTAAGCACATTTATCACGATTTCCAAAGTCTTTGAACTAGCAAGCCGATTAAGTTCCAAGTTCGAAACAATACACGTCTAAGTTGCTCCAAGTTTTCACTTGGAACCTTAACTGTTCAGCGGTGCTAAGCAACAACGCAGCGATTGTCGTGGGACCCTGCCCCTCCACCCGCCGTGGAATCCGGAGGGGGGTCCGCATTCCTACCTCCACCACTCCACTCTAAAGAATCAATCATCTCCATGAGCTCTTTGAACACAGCAATCACTCTCCAGTTATACTTCGCTGAGCACTCCACGTAACCGCATTTCCAATGTTTCCGAACTAGGTTCACTATGTTCCTTCTCTTCTCTCTCGAGTCTCCACATGCACTTTCAGCTATCGCCAGCTGTTGCAAACCGCTGGCTGCTGTTGGGGTGTTACTGCATAGAAGATCCTGCTTATTCCCTACAACTAGCACTGGGACATTTCTCATGTCCCGACTTTCGACCATTTGGTCTCTCAAAGTCCTTATGTACTGGAAAGTTTCCACATTCGACAGATCGAAGACCAGGATGTATGCTGTCGCGTTTCGAAGGCCGTAGAATCGGTAGTGGGCCCATTCGTAGTATGAGTTGATGGGGAAGTAAGGAATTACAGGTACATCTGTGATTTTGACCTCATAAAGGTGCTCGTTGATTATCACCGATGGGTAGAAGGTGTGTTTGCGGTCTGTTGGGATGTATTCTTCTGAGAAGTCGCTCCAGACGAATTGCTGTGAAAGAAAAAAAATAGGTTAGTTATGTGTAAAAATTCAGTGTCTATGTAAGGAGAGAATAGAGAATGGGTTGGTCTGTTTTAACATGTATAAACTTTATATTACTGGCTATTATAATTTATAATATAAATTTTATTATTTTTAAAATTGCTTTAGTAAGAATTCTTGGCACTAGGCGAACCAAATTGTAAAGACATGTAGGTTCAATGTGAAACTAATTGTCTTTTTATATAAAACAATGGGGATAAACAAAAATTTACTTTGTTTGCAAACAATATTGTTATCCCGTATCCGTACCAAGAATCAAACCCGGCACCGGGTCGTCAAGTGTAGTAGGTAAGTGGGTATGCATACCTAAGGAAATAATGTATCTTGACCCACATACAATGGTAAGAGTTACGCTAAGAGGCCGAAAGCGAAACGAATGGCTCAGAGAGCAGAGCAAAGTCACAGACGTCATCAAGCGTATCGCGAAACTCGAGTGGCAATGGGCTGGTCATATCGCCAGAAAAGAAGGCTCGTGGGGCAAAGCATTGTTGGAGTGGAGACCGTGGGAAGAAAAACGCCCAAGAGGAAGACCTCAAATGTGTTGCTGTGGCGATTTCAAAATAATATATGGCGTCAAATGGATAGAGACGGCCCAAGATCGAGAGGGATGGCATAGAAAAACGGCTAAGAAGAAGAAGAACCCACATAATCTACGGTGAAGGAAAATCGTGAGGAAACTTGCATACACTTAAGTTGTCATGTCGTCATAGTGACATTTTTTCTTTCTTTGACACTAATAAAATTATTAGTGGAAAAATTTTGACGAAGGATACAATGTACCTTCAAAAATCAATTGCTAGGCTACTAGCAAGGCAAATTAGATCCCTACACTATGTACCTGAGGAAATACATAGTTTGTCAACGATGGAGCTGATCAATGTGTCAACGGTTCCGCTAGATGGCGCCACGTGTTCTTTAAGCTCAACCTCAAACATCATTGAGCCAAGCCGCGAATCCGCAGATAACGTGTCGGTGGCACATTGTTCAGACAGCATTTTGATTAGTGATATTGCTAACAATTTGCTCGAATCTCCGGATTTAAACTAAGTAAGGTGACAAAGGAAAAGCCGTATACACTTAAATTAGTTCATCAGAATATTGAAGGCTTTTCTGGCAAAGAATTAGAAATCGAATTATTTTTAGAAAAATTTCAATTAGATTTGTTTTGTGTTACTGAACATTGGCTCAAAGAAAGTGAAATGTTATTTGGCTTCGAAAATTATCAAGTAGCTAGTACTCTCAATCGAAAGTCCACAACTCGCGGAGGATCAGTCATATTTAGTAGAAATAATCTTAAAGTAAAAGAACGTAGAGATATTGTGAGACTTTCGGTTGAAAGTAACATAGAACTGTCTTGTGTCGAGTTACAAAACCACATAGTCATTTGTGTATACAGGCCGCCCTATGAATCGAACTTTCATGTTTTTGAGTCTGTAATGGAAGATGCGTTAAAATTAGTATCTAAAGTAATAAATCCATCATAGTCTGTGGGGATTTTAACGTTAATTTACTTGAAAAAGATACATATTGCCTTAGAATTACTAGTTTATTCAATTCGTTTGACCTACAAAACTTATTTTTGGAACCAACTAGAATAACAGCTACTACCGCCACATGCATAGATAACATATTTTGTAACTGTGAGTTTGTTGATAAAGCGGTAATTAATTGCCTTAAGTCTGATCACAGCGGACAAATAGTTTCTTTTCCAGCCTTAAAAACTAACGATAAAATTACGAAAAAGAGTAGGACCGTCACTGTTGGAAGGATAGAGAGATATAAAGACACGTTAGAGAGTAAATTGCCGTTTCTTAACTTTAATCAAAGTGACCCTAGTAATTGTTACAAAGATTTTTTTAATGTACTCTGCACAGAGTTTGATAAAATTTTCAAAATTCGTAAAACCACTTCAACCGAGAAATTCAAATTCAGCGACTGGGCTACGGTTGGAATCAGAAAGAGTAGGGACACTCTCTTTGAATTATATGAAAAAAAGACCTATATTCATAGTGAAACATTTAAGGAATACGTTAAAAACTATTCAAAAATATTTAGAAAAGTTTGCATCTTAGCAAAATCTATACATATCCGTAATAAAATTAGGAGGTCAGACAACAAGGTTAAGACTGTTTGGAACGTGATTAACCGAGAAACTGGGAAAATAAAACCTAGAGAACAAGGCATCTCAATTAAAACAGATCATGGTGTAGTTAGCTCAGAGGCGGAAGTGGCTGAGGAGTTTGAAACATTCTTTACCAACATTCCTGTAAAGACTACAGAATCCTTGAACTCTTCTCCTGCTCTTGCCGAAGTTTTGCTAAAAAATAATGTAAACGAGTGCACTTCCCAATTCAGTTTTGACCATGTTGACCCTCATACGATAGTAAAAGTCTTCAAAGCATTGAACCAAAAAAATACTGAAGATTTGTGGGGTATGTCAGTCAAGCTCTTCAGCTCCGTAATTAAAACTTTAGCACCTTATTTAGCATCTTTGTTTAATTGCTGCATTGACTCAGGAACTTTCCCTGACTTAATGAAACACAGCAAAGTAATACCACTTTTCAAAACGGGTAATAAAACCGACCCGAGTAACTTTCGACCTGTGTCTGTTCTACCAGTTCTCAGCAAAGTTTTTGAAAAGATTATACTCAGTCAAATGCTCTCCCACTTTAACATCAAGAGGCTGCTGCATGAGCAACAGTTTGGATTCACCAAGGGTCGCTCAACAACCGACGCTGGAGTTATGCTGATACAGCATATCTTTAGCGCTTGGGAGGAGCACCAAAATGCAATCGGAGTCTTTTGTGACTTATCCAAAGCATTTGACTGTGTTGATCATAAAACAATGTTGATCAAATTAAACCACTACGGTATTCAAGGCAGGGCTCTGGATCTGTTAGAATCTTACTTGGAAAAAGAGAATCCAAAGGGTGTGTATCAATGGAACAAATTCGTCTGGCTCACTAGTAAAAATGGGCGTTCCACAGGGATCTATACTGGGTCCATTTCTCTTTCTGGTTTATATAAACGATTTACCCTACATGGTGCAGAACTTGTCGAACATAGTCTTATTTGCTGATGATACTTCTCTTATTTTCAAAAGAAGTAGAAAGGCGCAAGATGTTGATGATATTAATGACAATGTAAATGACACTCTTCGACAAGTTCTGAACTGGTTCAGTGTTAATAATCTTGCTTTAAATGCAAAGAAAACTAAATGTATTAAATTCACTCTACCAAACGTTATAAATAATGAAAATAATATAACTTTAGATAATGATATATTGCATTTCACAAGTAATACTGTATTTTTAGGGATAAAGATTGACTCGAGGCTGCAATGGGGTCCACATATAGAAACCCTAGCGGGTAGGCTGAGCTCGGCAGCTTATGCAGTTCGAAAAATTAGACAGCTAACTGATATAGCTACTGCAAGACTTGTATACTTCAGCTACTTCCACAGTATCATGTCTTATGGTATTTTGCTGTGGGGCCGTGCTACAGACGTCGAGGCTATCTTTATCCTTCAAAAGCGGGCAATTCGAGCCATTTATAATCTGCGTTGTCGAGACTCACTACGAGATCTTTTTAAAGATATCAGTATTTTGACTTTCTACAGTCAATATATTTACGAAAATATTTTATATGTTCGAAAAAATTTGTCTCTCTTTCCCAAAAACAGTGACGTTCATAATTACAATACAAGAAATAAAAATAAATTAGTATTCCCACATTTTCGACTCAGTAAAGTCAACACATCTTTCATGGGGCACTGTATACGCTTTTATAATAAGATACCAGAGGATATTCTAAACTTACCAGACAAAAAGTTTAAGTCTCATGTTAAACAAGTCCTCTGTAAAAAAGGTTACTATAAACTCGATGATTATTTGAATGACCAAAATGTCTGGTCTTGACAATTTTACACTATGTAATGCAATATTGTATTTTAATTGTACTTTGTACATTTTGTTTTGTTTAAAAGATGTGTGTTGTAGAGTTTCTGGCCGCATCTTCTCTCAACGGAACACCTTCCGACGCGGTGGTAGAGTCAAAAAATGACGTCAAAAAGCTATCTATATGATATTATTTTGAATAAATAATTTTGAATTTTGAATTTTGAATTGACACTGAAATAGAAATTCTGCTGATGCGTATGTGGAGTATGCCAATCCGCATTGGACTCACGTGTTGGGCTAACGCCCAAACACCCTCCATGAGGATAGGCTTGTGACCTGTGTAACCTACAATTCTACTGGGATCTACGAAGGTGATACAATTGAGAAGCTGGACATGTCTCAAGAGTTATTTTGGAAGTGGGTTAAGGCAATAAACTGGGTTTAGTGCGGCAGCGTGAGTTTATATAAGAACTGAAATAATGGCTTATTTATTTCGGATATTTTTCTAATGTTTAGATGAAGATGGTAGCTCAAAGTCAGCTTCAGTCGAGCTTAGTCCCGTTATGTTATGTATGTGAAATGAGCCTAGTGACACAAAGGTTAAATTCAGAAAAAATTATCTTTTCAGCTTATCGCCGTATCTATAAACTTTAGCCGGATATTGTAGGTACTTAATTTGTCCTAGCCTTGTTCTACAACGGCCACCACAACTTACATCATCTATTATTATCGTATGGCATATTTATCTTCTGGTGGCTAAGAGAAGGGGTTTTATACGTATAATCATATCAAATGTCTTTCAAGCAGTATTTCGGTACCGGGTTTATTCTAAGAAGTTCTTCAATTTCACAACCCTGCACCTACCTACCTACAAAAAGATGAATCACTAATTTAGGTATCTAGTACCTACCTATTAAGTACTACTTATCTGAATTGTTGCGTAGCAACTAATATCGGCGTATTGCAAATACATGGAAATCCATACAAGATGCCAGCTAAAGATATCGCCGTGAAAGTAAAATATTCACAGATTATGCAATAAGATGCGGACATCGACTTCTGTAATACATCACAAACTTCTTTGGAATCCATTTCCTTTGAATATATAAGTTCCCATTCGCAATATTTTTGTGATGAATGATACAAAACCATTTCAATTTATTTCGGCGTATAACGTTTACGATTGAGTGATCATCATGGTAAAATGTAGGTATTAAATAATACCCTACCACACTTTATCCTTTGTGCTTTTTCCCGTTTGAATATGGTAAAAATATCAAAATTAAATGTGTGAAAACTGAAAAGCATTTCTGAATGATTCATGTAAGGAAATTAAGAATTGATGCGATTGTGCATGAAATATATATTGGATGCAGAACTGGAAATCGCCAACACAAAACGAAACATTATTATTCTCATGTTGTTTCATCGATAACGTTTTGTAGAAATTATTGTTACTCGAAAGCTTATATGCATCAGAAAAAAACCAACAGAACTGTCTCTCCAAACGGTTGCGAACTTTGACTCAGAAAGAGCACTCAGATGGCATTTTAGTTTGAAGGTCGAAGAAACGAATATGGTGCGAAAGAGCATTAAGAACAACACAAATGTGTAGAAAAACAACAAGAGTAAACGTAATCATTATCTCAGCCGATGGACGTCCACTGCTGGACATGGGCCTCCCCCAAGGATCGCCATAACGACCGGTCCTGCGCTGCCCTCATCCAACGGATTCCTGCCGCCTTCACCAGTTCGTCGGTCCACCTTGTTGCCCCACGCTGTGCTTTCCGGTACCGCAAAGTAAACATAAAAGTTAATATTTCTCAGCTACTGAAAATGATTCTATTATTTTCCTTTATCGGATCAAATAAATACAGCCCACGTTATTTAGAGACTAGGAAAACATGAGTGGGCAGGGAATTTATCTTTACAACAGAACAAAATAACATATTATTATATCAAATGACCTACAAAGCAACCTCTGGCCTTTTACAACAATATTTACTAAGGTAAGCCTTATCTGGCCTTAGGCACAGAATAGGAAATAGTAATAGTATTATATCCTTAGGGCGGGATTTATGTAAGGGTGCGTCCACATCTGATGAACGCGCCGAGAATGCGCAGTTCGGCTCGCAAATGGCACGCGAACTGCACACAAGGAAAAATTTTACCGGCGCAGCATTCGCGGCGCGTTCGCCAGATGTGGACGCACCCTTATGAGCTGCATTTACTAAGGTTTTTTGTTTTATTCTAAATATTTTTTATTAAATGGTTCAACATCTAACGAAAAGATTTTCCATGAAGGCTGTGGCATGGCATGGTTGTCCGTGTGGATTCGATCGAACCCTCCTGTTGAGTGACCGAAAGAGTATAATAATCAATAATTTTTGCGAATTTCGAAGTAAATAAAACCATTCTCCAGTTATCGGTTCTGGAGAAACGTTTTTAGGTTTTGTTAAAAGTTTAGAAAGGTACATTGAACAGATGTCCATCCGTTTCAAAGCAAGAAGGACAGACAAAATTGGCAATTTCTTTTTATTACTTTAGTAGGGACTCAAAAACAACGTTTTTGTAGACCTTTGCGTCAAAATATAAGATCCTTTTGGGACGACACGCCGCTGTACTTACAATTTCATCTCTGTCAGCCTACGCATTCATTTTATTTTTACCTTTTGTGTTATTTTTGTTGACTCACTTTTTCTATTGAGGTCGAGCTTAATAAAAATATTGATAAAATTCTGCACCTTTATTTTTTTGAGTGGTAGGGAAAATACAGTGAGGTGATGGAAATATTTTACTGTATTTCAAGGTGCGGTTGTAAGATATGAGAGCCGTGTGGTTTTCTGTTTAGAATAAACCACCCATCTTCTCGTCGGTCGTAGAAGTAAAAGGTACGATTAGGTACATTACGAAATTAATCAGGACCCATTTGGCATACATTGCTTGCTTTGATGACTACACTTTAAAAACAGAGAGAATAAACCAGGCAATGTAATGCCTAAATCGGGCCTGACGAATCGGCACTGTAATCGCACCTAAAACTAAGCGATACGATTCTATTTGCTATGTTTTTGAAGGGTAAAAAAAAATAGCGTTAACACTTGACCTGCTATAAAAAATTCAGATATTTATGACAAAATACACGTTTAGATATAATTGGTAACATTTACTGTAAAGAATTTAATGAAAATTTGCACTGCTCAGAATTATTTAGACACCTTGTATGCTACGATATATCTGATGGCGACTGTACGTACGTTGGCACTACCTGGGTACCTACCTACATGTTAAACCGACGATTATAAAACTTAAAGTAAGAAGCCCTGTAAACAGTGTCTAAAAAACGCCACGGTTCACCTGATGCGTCTCTAAGTTAGCAAATTGTACGCAAAGCATTTTACCACATGAATAATGTATGGGGAATACACAGGGGTACAAAGGGATAATGTACGTGAGCTAGTCACGTATAATTTTTTAATATCGTGAGCAAAGAATACGTGTTGTGGATATTTTGTAAAGAAGTATTAGAATACCTACATCCATGGTCCTTTGATAGTTATAATGAAGCAGGATTCCTAAACGATTTCGAATACGGTGACTGCTAATCTTTATAAAAACAGTCAGTTATGCAGGATACTTTAAAGTGCATAAGTGTACGCGTCAGACTCATATGCGCTCTCTCGTCCTTACTCTCCTATGTCTGATGGAACGGGAGACCGATAGATATCATCAGAGGTGTGTTCTGATGCAGTGGCTACAACCGACAGCCACACGGTTTTGGCGTCAAAGATGGTGTGTGACGCCTGAAGGAATTAGTCGCCTCTGGTTCTAGTTATATAGACACTTTGGCATTAGCTGGTACATTGAAGGGACCACAGACTGGAACTGGAGAACAATACTATCAGATGTGGGGTCAGATGCAGTGGCTGTATCCGGAAGCCACACGGTTTGGACGTCAAAGATGGTGTGTGACGCCTGAAGGAATTAGTCGCCTCTGGTTCTAGTTATATAGACACTTTGGCATTAGCTGGTACATTGAAGGGACCACAGACTGGAACGGGAGACCGATACCATCAGAGGTGGGTTCTGATGCAGTGGCTATAACCGGCAGCCACACGGTTTTGGCGTCAAAGATGGTGTGTGACGCCTGAAGGAATTAGTCGCCTCTGGTTCTAGTTATATAGAAACTTTGGCATTAGCTGGTACATTGAAGGGACCATAGACTTACTAGCAAAAGTCTGTGGAAGAGACAACTTAACGACCAAGCGCCCTCGTAGAGTCCATAGAAATATTAATTTACTACGTAAGTAGAGTCATCAATCGTGCTTCTGAGAATACAAAATTAGAGTAGCCATTGGGCACGAATCTCTGAATTCGGTATGTCAAGTTTTTTTTTTGGAGGGATCGAAAATTTGAGATAATTGCCTCAATAACAATATTTTCGACTTATGTCGTGCTTATGTCGGAGATTTTCAAATGAAAGAATCGCAAATATTTTAAATAAAATAACTTCGATTTTCAGTCCGACGAGTGACGTCACTCGTTGGACCTGTAAACTCCTCGGTAAACTTAAAATCAACTTAAAAAACTGGCCATTGCGAAAAAAAAAACATTCAAAATGTTAGAATTTGACATTTGATGTTGCCGTTAGAAAGAGAAGGCAGGTGATTTTTTTTAAAGCAATTCGAACTGCATGGAGAAAATCCATGCAGTTCGAATTTTTTTCTCTCCACCATTTTTGCATTTAGAGATTACAGATCAAAATAATTTAAAATTTAAATTTATAGTTATAAACTCGATGAATCGCAATAAAAATTAAATAGGGGTCTTAAAATTATGTCTTCTAGCCGTAAAAAATATAAAATGAAGACCAAAAAATTTATAATTAATTCAATATACTAGGTTTTCCTTCACCTAAAACCTCGTCGTGTTACGAATCAGAAATAAGTTCGTAAAAAGATCTGACTCAAACTGGAATCGAACTATTGCCCAATACCCTATTGACGGTTCGGACGGACATACCAGGCCCTGTACCCGGATATTCGATGTTCGATATATCGCCACTGTTTCAGTCCGCACTTCATTGTAATAGAGTTGACATTGGAACGAAAACGTTCACGCAATTGCGAAGTTTGAATGTGTGGGTAGAGGCCCAGTCCATGATTTTTTTCTAAGCTCCACCTTCTCCTTTTGTCTCCCTGAGCTGGTGGACAGCTATCCCTAACCTATATTTTCATAATGAACGCAATATCCTACGTTATCTTTCAACGTTTTACAAAATTTTCTGCCCACTCTAATAAATTACTATCATAATATTCGAGCCTCGGAAAAGTAAAGCTATTAATATCCATAATAATGGTAGGAAAACTTGTTCACGAAAGGGCCATAAAATGTCATGACAGAAAATTGTCTCATCTACCTCATCTATTCTAATCTTTGACAGTAGCGACAGCAACGATGGTCTTTTTTTTAAGTATGTTTTTACGAAACTGAATTGAAACATAGCTTGGTGAAATTTTCATTTAAAATAAGCGTATACAACACGGAAGTTGTATATATCATATCTAAAATATTCAGTGCTGATAGGAAAAATAAATCCTTTCTTAAAAAAAATTTCTCAAAAGGCGGAAATTAGTATCTAGAAATGTTTGAAAGTGTGCCATATTAGATAGTAGGCGATAATTACCGAAAAAAAAATTCTGTTCATTTACTTTTTTGAAGAAAATTGAAGAAAAGAATTTGACCTTTGGACTAAAACATGAACCTTTGTGCGGACACAATATTATATGGAATACAATATTGTCACGTTAATTAGTCAATCAAATCAGCCCACATCAACCCACTCTGCTAGGGCCCCCTTTTTATTGACCCATTCCTCACAGTTCTGTATTTGTTTGCTCTTACTACCATCGTTATTTTGTATGTGTATTGTGTTCGGTGTACAAATATTATACTAGTAAAAAGACTTGCATCGTATTGTAATTGGACCCATTTCTGACATTCTGACAATGTCGTCCAAGCAACATGACTGTTAGTAATGTGCCTAAGATTTAATTTCGTGTCCCACATAATGTTAATAATTGATTTGTACTTAAGGATAAAAATTTTGGTCAAAATAATAATCGGATTGCCCATTGTTATTTTAACGATTGCAGACAGAATCCGGTTTCATCGTTCCTTTAAAATATCATTAGTCAAAGAATCAGGAGTGCAATTTTTAAAAGACACATTCAAAATCTTTACCGAATGATGCATAATCTCCAATATTATAGTAGTTTTACATTTTCTACTGGTCATTTGAACGTTGATTTGGATATCAAATAATGTGCAAAAGGTTGTGATTCGGTAGCGGTTTAATGACGATTCAGTTGACATTTATTTAGCGCGATAACAGAAAATAGTTCGGATATTTTCACATCCCCTCATTCATTGTTTTTTTCTGCTGACTTTACCAAAGAGCTTTAATGATCTGTGGTCCCTTATAATATGAGAAGTTATATAGGAGATATTACCCGACCAATTTGGCATGTGAGGGTCATATCAACTTTCAGTTATAATTACACGTCGAACATAAAATGGGAACGTTAGGGCAAATAGGTTATCTTTGGGGAGCGAGCAAGGAATTTTGCACGTAATATGAAATTTGAAAATCATTTTCCTTCTATATAACGATGACTTTGGAAAAGAGGGCTTACTGTACGCGCTTGGGAAATATACGAATTTTCTGTTGTAATTGTATATGTATCGTATACAAGGTGAAAGGAAAAGTATCATTAACCTTTAAACCACCAATCAAGCTGAACATATTTTACTATGGGACATGTCAAAGCAAAAAAAAATGCAGAGTGTATGCCTGCATCTGTACCTTACTCGGTTTTTGATCCATAATGTACGATATAAGAGTGTTCACGTCCGAGGTACGCTGCGCTGCCCTCAGCCAACGGGTTCCCGCGGCCTTCACCAGCTCCTCGGTCCACCTTGTGCCACTAGTACCTACGTAGCACACAGAACATTACAAGAGAGGTTAATTAGAAGTGCAAAGTAGGCGTGGACCTCGTGCCACACAGTTATGCAATGATTTGCATAACACCGTAAGGCACGCGCCGTAGTGCGAGCGAGAGGGCATAATTGTAACAGCTTGAGTGGGAAGACAAGTTGCAGACGTCTCCGAAGGAAAAGCGCTACTTTGCATTTCTAACCCCTCTTACAATGGTGTGTCTTCTTCTTCTTATCGTGTGGGCAGAGCCCTGGTGTCAGAGTTTTTTCAGACCGCCTTCCGGCCTCTGACATGGTTTTTATGTGATGACTACTACCACCAGAGATAGTAGCCAGGACCAGGGCTTAACGTGCCATCCGAAGCACGGAATCATCTTTCTTTTGAGACAATCAGGAGATTCAGGGACTGGCCAGCAACTGGAGAAAAACTCAGAAAGTGACATATCACTAGCTGTCCCACGTGGGTATCGAACCCACGACCTCCGTGTCGAGAGCCTATCTCACTCATCTTACTCTTAACCATTAGACCACGGAGGCAGGCCATAGTGGTCTGTGATGTAGCACGCAACAAACCTGAATAATGCTGGTCTTGCCGACGGCAGAAGCGCCGAGCAGCACCACCTTGATGAGGTTGAGACTGTAGGGACTCGGCTCCACGCTGGGCGCCCCCACCGCCCCTCTTCAGGTAATCCAAGTCATTGTATGGAACAAACCTGAATAATGCTGGTCTTGCCAACGGTAGGAGCGCCGAGCAGCACCACCATGATGAGGTCGAGACTGTCGGGACTTGGCTCCATATGGTGCCCCCTCCGCCCCTCTTCAGGTAATCCGAGTCATTGTATGGAACAAACCTGAATAATGCTGGTCTTGCCAACGGTAGGAGCGCCGAGCAGCACCACCATGATGAGGTCGAGACTGTCGGGACTTGGCTCCACATGGTGCCCCTCTCCAGGTAATCCAAGTCAATGTATGGAACAAACCTGAATAATGCTGGTCTTGCCAACGGCAGGAGCGCTGAGCAGCACCACCATGATGAGGTCGAGACTGTCGGGACTTGGCTCCACATGGTCCCCCTCCGCCCCTCTTCAGATAATCCAAGTCAATGTATGGAACAAACCTGAATAATGCTGGTCTTGCCAACGGCAGGAGCGCCGAGCAGCACCACCTTGATGAGGTCGAGACTGTCCGGACTCGGCTCCACGCTGGGTGCCCCCACCGTCATGGTGCCCCCTCCGCCCCTCTCCAGGTAATCCAAGTCAAGTTCTGTAACAAAAGAAATTGCTAATTTTACTTCTTTGAAATTCCTTCTTTGTACGGTTCTGATAGAGTCGGTAGTTGTTGCAAAGTTTTGAGGGTTCAGTACACGAAGGGTGAAAACGGGACCCTATTACTACGCCTACGTTGTCCGTCTGTCCGTCTGCCATGTAATTTGAGACCCAGACTCAGATTAGACTTTCATATATGGGACATACATGAATGAAACTTAGTAATACGTGTAAACAAAACTAACAAAAAAGTTAATTCGTTGTAACCTGTAGAAGTTGAGGGAAATTTATTTCTCCTTAAGACACCTTTTGTATGAAGTGTGTAAAACTCTTATCTAATCTTTCTTCTTAGATAGTCCACTCAATCTTCTATGCATTCATTGTGTTTATCTATATCTATATTATACTAGTGTTAATCCGCGACTTCGTCCGCACAAATTATATACCAGATTTTAAGTCGGATCATAAGCTATCAAATAAAAAAAGTTCCATCAAAATCGGTTCAGTAGTTTTTGCGTGATGCTTGTTCAAACAAACAAACAAACAGACTGACAAAAAATCCAAAAATTTGTGATTTGGAATCGGGGACAACTAAAAAGCACATCCTAACTTTTTTTTTGTTAATATCTTCAATGTACAGACACACTTCTGTTACAGTTTTATAATAATAATAATAATACCCCGCGGGGGCAGCTTGTGGCGAGCTGACGGTGAGTGGCGACACCGCGGACCCCTATCCAGGGGGACCATACAGACATGCGCTCACACACACACACACCCCCACACACCCCCCCACACCCACACACCCCCCCACACCCACACACACAGTAACACACCCCCCTACCTCTGGCTTGCCTTAATTGGCCGTCCAGAGTGGAATCGCAAGAGCAGAACCTATGCTCCAGGTTGAAAGTGTATTGCACGTAATGGCGTAATAACGGGGAAACCCGCTCACGGGGGTAAACCCCGCGATGGTGAAACCGGAGCCGCACCTCTCGACAATCTTCAGCCGCTCAATGAGATGTTGCCCCATTGTCGCACTTTGTGCGTGCGGCCGTTTTATGGGGCCCACTCGACGAGTCGGCGAGTCACCGCCTGCCCTATTTACAATTTTGAGACTAGTTGTCATGGCAGGCGTCCGTTAGTCTCCTCCCATAGCCCAGTATCCATCCATCCAACTTTCACCTCCATAGCCCAAGACCTTATTTTTCCATCGCGGCCATAGCGCCGTACTCCAATAGTCTTTACACAAATGGCGGGGACCATCCCCGTGTGTATCATGGTGTGCGCTCGGGGATGGTATCCGCCATTTGTGTATCCCTTACATTTAGATTAACTTGTCTTTTGAACGGGCCTCTACATGTTGGCTTCGGCCCCATGCACGCCTTCCAAAGGTCCGGGACTTAATTGCCCGTGATTACGGAACGTAAGACATACAATAATAATAATAAAAGCCTTTATTAAAAACTTCAAAGTATTCACATGCATGACATATGTAGATTAAAATTACAATCAATAATTTGAAGTGACATGATATAAATTCAACAGATTAGAATCCAAACTGTAGGTAAATAATTATAAAATTCAAAACTTACATGGGTTGACATAGATTACAATCAATAATTTGAGGTGACATGATACAAATTCAACAAAATATGATCCAAATTGTAAGTTATTATAAAATTCAAAACTTAAATAGGTTTAGGATGTCAGCAATAATTAATTGAATTGAATTAACATTATATTGGGTACATATATCCCTATAAAAGTTTTATAATAGTTTAGATATATTATTGTGAAAAAATCGCTTCTTAAACTGGTCGACACATCACAATAAAAAAAGAGAAAACTATCCGACTTTGATTATCCTATGAATAAAATCTTTTTGGTCTAAACAACCTCAAATAAGAATGGAATAAATACTCGTACTGGCTGAATTACAGGAAAAAAATTGAAACTTGCCATAAAAAAAAATAAAAACAATTAGTTTTCTTTCAATTTAAATTTAATGGTTTCCGCCAATAATTTTTCACGTATTTCTGCCAGTAAATGCCTTTAATACCATCTTTTTTGTAGTTCACACTATCAAGAAGACCTACCTACTTTAGTCGAATCTCAAAAAAATCTTGGTCAAAGTTCTTATTAGAGCAGCGGGCCGGACGAGGGTTTTCGTATGCAAAATAATTTATGTCGACCTTGATTTGACTTCTTTCTGTAATGTATTTTGGATGTCGCAACGATGTGTACCTATTTTTGATGTCGCCAGTTAAATTTTACGATGTTATCTTTTTTTGTATGGAATTATAAAATACTAGCGGCCAGTCCCGGCTTCGCACGGGTGGACGTCTAATCTTTTCTAGCAATAAATATAGCCTATGTTACTCAGGGTGAATGCAGCTTTCTAATGGTGAAAGAATTTTTTAAATCGGCCCAGTACTTTTTGAGCCTATTCATTACAAACATACAAACATACAAAAATAGGTACAAATCTTTCCTCTTTATAATATTAGTGTAGATGTAGATTTAAATGATAAGGACCAACTAAAAAAAAATATCTTTTTTTATGGATTATAAATATTTAAAAGGGTGGTTTAGTTAAATATCCTTCTGAAACTGAACAACTTTCACTGTGGAGAAAAAGTAGAAAAAGTCACAAGTCCCATACATTTGAGTCGAGTAGGAACAGCTGCAGCAGTTTTGAATGAAACATCAGTTTTTTTCCATGTTTTTGTAGAAGTATTAGCGATCAAACTCAGTTACAGCAGGATATGGATAGAATTAGTGAGTGGTGTCAAGTAAATGCAATGGAGTTGAACATCGATAAATGTTATCACATAAAATACTCGCGTAAATACTTTAGCTTTGACACGGACTACACAATAAATGGTGCAATGGTAAAAAGATTGAAAGAAGTCAAAGACCTGGGAGTAGTAATAGACTCTGCAATGAGGTTCGATGTTCATGTGAATAAAGTAGTAAAGAAATGTTCTCAAATGTTAGCATTCATTCTCAGAAATACCAAGGAATTTAGGTCTGTCCTAGCAATGAAAGTGTTATATTATGCTCTCGTCCGTAGTAATGTGGATTATTGCAGTATTATATGGTACCCCTTTTACCAAAATAATATCCAACGCATTGAAAAAGTACAAAAACAATTTTTAAGGAGAATTTCTTACATAAGCGGAAAATATTACACAGTTAGGAGTTATAGTGACAGGCTGGAGTATTTTAACGTGATGCCATTAGACCAACGCAAAAAATTTTTAGCTTTAACTTTTTTATATAAACTTGTAAGAAATCGTATCGATAGTCCGTCCCTCTTGGCGCTACTGAATTTTAAAGTACCTAGGATTTCAGCGCGTTTGCATAATTATACACCATTTGTAGTGGAGTTCAATAGAACCAATTATGGCAGCAATGCTCCAATGTCGTCTGCTATGCGTTACTACAATGACATATTTCATAAATGTGAACTAGATATATTTTTTGAATCTTTGGGATCTTTTAAACGTAGTGTGTATCAATGTGTCAAAAATAATGTGTTGTAAATTGCTTTTCGTTTGTTTGTTTTATTCTGTTCTATTCTTTTCTGTTCAATAATAGTATTTTAATGTATTCTAGTTTATGTACATATTTATTTGGATGTGTTCGTATAATTTCAATGTCTTCTGTCTTTTTATACTTTTCATGTAGTAATGCTGTGCTTTCCTATAATTTAAGTATATATTTAATACGATATTTTAAATGTGATCTAAATTGAACGTGTAATATATATTTAGTTGGTAAGCCTTAATAAATAAAATAAAAAATAAAATTGCTTCATAGTAAAAGTTGTTCAGTTTGTTGGTCTACCACATCTTTGAATATTACTAGGCTGTGATATTGGTGACAATGATCTGAAATTTCTACAAAACAATTATTATCACTGAATGTAGGATGTAGAATTTTGTAATTACTTACCGTACCCTCTCTAGTAATAAAGTTTAACATCTAATTTATTCGTACCTTTTATTTTAAAGGCAAGAAATAAACTCCAAATTGTTTTATCCCATTATTTTATCTTTGAGAGGCTCTCAATTCCACATTAATGCTCAATTAATTTAATTATCTGAACGAGGGGAAAGAAAAAGGAAAAAGTTTACTGAACCAGGGAATTCCATTTACGGACGTACTACTAGCCACTTGATTTCTTACTTTAGAATTTTATATTGATCTAAAAACGCAATTTAATAATTTCATATTTATTTGTAGGTACATCGATCGCGGGGAAACCAATATGCTTCTATTTTACACAGAATACTAAATTGGTGGACACCGTTCATTAAAATTTAATAATAGTAGGTATGGTCTATATATTTAATATTCGGAGAACATAGTCGTGACCTCATTGTTTGTGTCATCATATCAGCCGATAGACGTCCACTGCTGGACACAGGCTTCCCCCAAAATGGGGGGATTTGCCATAATCGCCACGCTTGGCAGGCGGGTTGGCGATCGCAGTTAGATTGAATGTGTGTACTCAGAGGATGCTGCTGCCCATCCTCCGATAGATCCCTTAGTCGCTTTTTACGACACCCACGGGAGGAAATGGGGTGGTACTATTCTTAGCCGACACCACACGGACACGGACAAATAAATATTAAATATCTCGGACATTGTTACAAAAATTATCTAGTCACATTTGAAATACCAGAATCTAGCCTGGACTTCTCTAGACAACAATACATATAGAATACATAATTACAGGGTGTTAGGGTAAATGGTTGCACTACTTTAAGAGGTGATTGTACTCATAATACTTAAGAACTTTCCCTAAGAAACCCATTGGAAATAGGCAAAAAAAAATCGACTTTCCATACTAAATGCAATCAGTTGATCGAACGTTTGTATGAAAAGCGTTTTTTTTTACAAATTTGCTATTCAGTCAATACCTAAACGTTTGACGCCTACAAAATTCTTATTCGTAGTTTGACGCACAATACGCGTAGACGGAATTAATAAAAGTTATATTTTATATATGGAAAAATAGTTTAAAAAATCTAGATGTCGCGTATCAAATAACATTTGCAATTTGTAATAAAATTACGAAGATATAAAGCTTTGAAAATTTTGTATGAAAAATTTCAAAGCTTTACTTGTACGCGACATCTAGATTTTATAACCTATTTTTTTTTTTTTTTTTTTTTATTCTGTTTTTTATTTTATTTTAATTGGAGCTTTTAACACTGAGGTTATGTCAGCCCCATCGTGCCTTAACGATGTCGCGTATCAAATAACATTTGCAATTTGTAATAAAATTACGAAGATATAAAGCTTTGAAAATTTTGTATGAAAAATTTCAAAGCTTTACTTGTACGCGACATCTAGATTTTATAACCTATTTTTTTTTTTTTTTTTTTTTATTCTGTTTTTTATTTTATTTTAATTGGAGCTTTTAACACTGAGGTTATGTCAGCCCCATCGTGCCTTAACCTTGACTCTACAAAACCTATTTTTCCATATATACAAAGTTACTTATATTAATACCGTCTACGCGTATTGTGCGTCAAAGTTTTGTATAAAATTGACCCCTCTGCAACCGCCTTAAGGAAAGTTATTCAGTATCATGGGTACCATCGCTCTTTAAAGTAATGCTACTGTTTACCCTAACACCCTGTATACAGGGTGTTACAAAAGTAAAAATAAACATTTCAATCTTTTATGGGGGTTGTTGAGACCATCAAACTGAACAACTTTCACTATGGGACCAACATTGAAATCGCGAAATAAATATTATTGTTCCATACATTTAGCTCGAGTAGATCTGTAGTAGTATAGAACATAGCAAACACATCGCATCTTGGCGATTATGGCAAATCTTCCCATTTTGGGGGAGACGTATGTCCAGCAGTGGACGTCTATCGGCTGATATAATGTGATGATGGAACAAAAGATTTTTTTTCACGATTTCGATATTGGTCCCATAGTGAAAGTTGTTCAGTTTGATGGTCTTAACCACCCCCTAAAATGTTTATCTGTATTTTTGTACCACCTGTAGATGCAAACATCCATGACTCGAAATGACTGTTAAGTTTTCACTTTCGAGTTTAGGTATAATGTAATCTACACTAATATTATAAAGAGGAAAGATTTGTACCTATTTTTGTATGTTTGTAATGAATAAACTCAAAAACTACTGTGCCGATTTCAAAAATTCTTTCACCATTAGAAAGCTACATTCACCCTGAGTAACAAAGGCTATATTTATTGCTCGAAAAGATTAGACATCCACCCGTGCGAAGCCGGGACGGGCCGCTAGTGTAAAGTAAAGTAATATAATTAAGTAATAGCCTGTAGGATCCCACTGTAGGGCAGAGGTCTCCTCTCACTAATAATGGTGAGAGGGAGTGGGCCATACTGTACCACGCGGATCCAGTGCATGTTGGTTGAGGTAAGTCAGTTATTCTGATGCGAATGTGAAGTCTAATAATCAGCATTGACCACGCGTGGTGGACTGACGCCCATACACCCTCCCTGAGGATAGGCCCACGCCCTGCTGTGGGACGCTTATACAAAGTGTTAATGAATAAACGCAAAACTAGAAATTAGTTTGTTTAGAATCGAGAGCAGGATCTAATTATCAAGGTTTCAAAATAGGTTGATTTTTTTTCAGAGTTACGGTATACTATAGTGAAACGTGGATGATCTGAGGTTTCAGAATATCTCTGACTACCGCCTCGGGGAATATAGTCGTGAGCATATGCTTATGCTTCTTCTTATCGTGTGGGCAGAGCCCTGGTGTCAGAGTTTTTTCAGACCGCCTTACGGCCTCATGGTTTTTTATTCAACGACTACTACCACCAGAGATAGCAGCCGGGACCAACAGCTTAACTTGCCATCCGAAGCACGGAATCATTTTTCTTTTCAGACAATCAGGTGATTCAACCTGCAATGTCCTAACCAACTGGGGAAAAACGCACAAAGTGACATATCACTAGGTGTCCCCCGTGGGAATCGAACCCACGACCTCCGTGTCGAGAGCCCAGTGCTCTTAACCATTAGTCCAAGGAGGCAGTGCTTATGCTTATACTATGCTTTAATTTTTTTTCAAAATATTAAATAATTTGTTAGAATTTAAAATTTACTGAACTCGATGTCAAATCACCGCACTGGCACACTCACCATGCTTAATACCAATTAAGATTCTTAAAATATATTAATGAGCATGCTAGAGCTTTCATTTACCTACCGCTGAAATAAAAACAAATCATTTTTCTATGAAAACACATGCGAATATCTTTAAGTCTTAATATTTTAATTAATAAATATTAATGAAATTATCTGTTGGGGTTTTGCACTTATATGGGCGAAAGTCTGAAATAAATGATTTTTTTTTTTTTTTTTTTTTTTTTTTTTTTTTTATTAACACGTAGTAGGTTGATGATGTCATCATCACCAGCCAAAGAGGTAAAGAAAAAAACGCAACCCATTTAAAAAATATTTTCTTTCCTTCGTTTAGTTGTATACAGTTATTATAATATCAACTTACCCAATATTTTGTTTTGCTTCGTACAGTTCCCTCTAACATTATGATCATCTTCTTTATCTTGTTTCGATATGTTATCAAATCTATTCATTTCAAATCGCAAATCAATTGTTTCAATACATGGCTAATTTTAGACATTATATTCTCAAACTGTTCTATTCTAACTTTAATAAAATGGAAATATAGAAGAGCATACTAAATAAAATTGTTTCACTTTACTACTTGTCAAAAAGTTAATTCAAAAAACACGAGGAAATTTTTTTTTCTTGATAGATAAATCTGTCACAATGTTCTCTTTTAACACACAAAGCACTACCGTTCCATTTTAGTTCACCATCACAAGAAAATCTTATATTTTCCTTCAAACTAAGATCGTAAAATTCGCGTAAATTTGGCGGCAAATTTTCTCCAGGGAAACACACCCTCTCTCCAGGAGGGTGGGCGGTAGACTGACGGATTTCTCTAGCTTGGTTTATCATTCCATGTGCATTCATCCCTATCTTTTGAGAGGATCTTTATAGGTTATCCTGTTATTCCGAAAATACCTGTCTGCTTACCAATCAGGTTTTTTTGGAGCGTCAAATTTTTCATGTCATGAATTCTCGACTCTGAATTGTATGTATAAGAAGTAGCAATAAATCTATATCTAACGTAATCACGTTAGATAATTTTTGCTTTTTATGTATTTTTGGCGGGACGATCTGGATGCCTTTGATGACGCGTGGCCAGAGCACGCTCAAGACAGAGATGGTTGGAGGTTGAAAGGCGAGGCCTTTGCCCAGCAGTGGGATGAAATTAGCTAGTAAAAAAAATGTATTTTTGCTTTTGTTTTTTCTTACATTCAAGAGAGAAGTGTATTGTTTGATTCAACTTTTTCGACGGCAGGTATAGGTACTAAGACGAATACCGAAGAACAGATTTTTGAAAAAAAAAAGTGTTTACTAGCAAGTCATAAATGATCCTTATTATTGTAGTTCCAGTCCTAGACTGAAGTTATTCTTTTCACCAAATGTATGCATTTTAAATACTTCGTTTTTTCTTCACATTTCTCTCCGCATGTGCCGCGTGAAGTATGACTAAAGAAAAGGGACAATCCTTTTCTTTTTTGACTTTTTAGGAACAGAAGATATTTTTATGGTGATTTCGATTTTGGCTCCATAGTGAAAGTTGTTCTGTTTGATGGACTGATGCATCCTGTTCATTTTACACCATGTATAAATTTGTTCTTCGTTCTTTTTGCTGTCTTTGCCCTAGTTTACTTCTCTACAATGTAGAGAAAATAAAAAAAAATATTTAATTAGGTTATGTAGGTCTGTAGAGTCTACATGTTGCTACAGACCTACTTAAGAAAGCTTTTTACTCTTTAGTAAAGCTAATTAATTAAGTCTTACCTTTTCGTATCTTAAGATTTCGGAAAAAAACGTTGTAAAAGGTTAGCTAGCTAGCGAGCGTCTTAATTACGTAACCTCAATTTATTTCTTTACACTTTTGTAAGAAAACTATTTCTTTAGCAAATAAAATAACGAACTAAAAGAATAATAATCATACTGGGCAACCTTTAGTTTAGTTAGAGAGCGTCGATGGCGCGTTGCGGAGAGGTATGGACACCCAATTATAGTCCGGGTTCAAATCCGCAAGGAAAACAAATTACTTTTTCTAACTCATGTAGGTACCTACGTAATACCGACTGCTCTCAAACGGTGAAGGAAAACATCGTGAGATAACCTGCATACGCTGAAGAAGAAATTCTGATGTGTATGTGAAGTCTACCAATCAGCATTGGGCACGCGTGGTGGACTAATGCCCATACAGCATCCCTGAGGGTAGGCCTGTGCCCTACAGTGGGACGTGTATAGGCTGACGATGGGCAACGCTATGAGCTGAATAAAACAAAATTTTAACAAAAAATTAAAACCGCCTTCAAAAAAACTAAAAAGTTAAAAAATAATATTGCAGCCGATGACTTTTTCGTTCGCATCATAAGAACATTAATTTGTTTTATCGAAGTCGCTGTCAAGCCGATTTGCGACAAGGCTTGCATTAGTTTTTTGGCTTGGCTTGACACCGACTTCTATAAAACAAATTAATGTTCTTATGATGCGAACGAAAAAGTCATCGGCTGCAATATTATTTTTTAACTTTTTAGTTTTTTTGAAGGCGGTTTTAATTTTTTGTTAAAATTTTGTTTATTTCACAATTTTCAGTGGTGAATTCATTAGTTCGATTTAACAGTAGTGCTTCAAATTAACAAACGCACTAGTCGGCACTACGATTTTCGAAGGTTCCCTTCGATTTCTCTGGGATCCATCATCAGATCCTGGTTTCCTTATCATGGGACCACCCTCGGGACATCTCCTTTCCAACAAAAAAAGAATCATCAAAATCGGTTCATTAACGACGAAGTTATCCGCGAACACACATTAAAAAAAAAAAAAATATATATACGGTCGAACTGAGAACCTACTCCTTTTTTTGAAGTCGGTTAAAAAAAATACATACTGGGTCCTTTTTATTGCCCTGACAGTTTTCAGTTGTCAGTTAAGGGGATAATCAGACCATCAAACTGAATATCTTTCACTATGGGGCAAACATTGAAAGCACGATAAAAATAATCTACAGTTCCTTAGAAATCGTCAATGGCTACGCGGCCCAAATGTTTAGTAAAGCATATGTTATCTACATTGAACTGAATATTGAATTGAATGCCATTAATAAATCATAAATCCTTAATGTACGTAGATACATATAAGTACTTACTCTTTCTTATACCTACTGAAAGCTAGGTTTACCAATAGCTCAACCATCTCTATTTTCTACACGAAAGTCTAGCCAACCTAATTTGACTCCTATTCCGCTGTGAAACCCCCAACGTACTAAAAGCTATGCAAAATCTTGCCCAAAAATAGAACAAGATACGACTTCAGTCTCCGTAGTATTTCGCTAAATATTTAAAGCACCCTACAGACCCATATTTCGTTTACGAGACAGCCGCATGCACCCGGCACAGGATACGGAACTAGATTAAAGTTAAATCCACACATGTGAGCAGGCTGTACGCTTCCGTGCATGCAGTACACAGATTATAATATTCAGTGAGTTCAGGAAAAGTTTTTGTAAAATTGTTGCTTTGTGTGGTGTCAGTTTCTTAAAGTTCCAAGCAGGATATAAGCTCTACAGTAGCTGTATAGTATTCATATAGTAGAAATTACATATATACGGCAGCTGTTCAGCTTCTTATAGAGAGTGCGTATGATAGTTAGAAGGATCCGAGAAACACTCTCTACAGGGTGTGAGGAAATGTAGCATATATTTTTACTATGGGAGCAAACCTGTTAGAACAAAAAAACAGGTGTTCCATACGCTTGAGTCGAGTAGGCATAATATTCAGTCAGTTCAGGCAAAGTTTTGTAAAGTTTGAGATGTGAAATCGGTTTCTTAAAGTTCCAAGCAGGATATAAGCTGTACAGTAGCTGTATTAGTCTTCATACAGTAGAAATTACATCTACAACGTGTTAATAAATTAACGCAAAACCTCATACACCCCAACTGATTTATAACAAAATAATTAGATTGAAACAATAATTTCATTATTTTTATAGTAAAAATTTTAAGTTACTTGCATTTTAAGTTTTGAGGCAAAAATGATTTGTTATCATTTCAGCAATGAATGAAAGCGCTAACGTACTCATGGATACATTTTAATAATCTTGTTTTGGTAGTAAGTAAGGTGACTGTGCCTGTGCGGTGGTTTGACATAGGGTTTAGTAAATTTTAAACGTTGCAAAAAAATTATTTAATATTTTGAAAAAAATTACCTATGTTGAAACCATGATTATTCGATTCTGCTCTCGATTCTAAACAAACTACTTTCTAGTTTTGCGTTAATTCATTAACACGTTGTATATGGCAACTGTTCAGCTTCTTATAGAGAGTGCGTATGATAGTTGGAAGGATCCGAGCACAGTTCCCAGGCACACTCTCTACAGGGTGTAAGGAAAAGTTTCATTAGCTTTTACTATGGAAGCAAACCTGTCAGAACAAAAAAAATCTGCTGTTCCACATACGTTTGAGCCGAGTAGGCAATGCAGTTTAGCATGGAACAGCTGTTTTTATGCGCTGGCAGGTTTGCTCCCATAGTAAAAGTTGTTCAGTTTGATGGATAGAGTATGTAGTTTAAAGGTTAATGACACTTTTCCTTACACCATGTGAAGCTCGTTAGCTCGTTAGATGATACTCATTATGCGAGAAACTCATATAACCGTCTTATTTGTTACATATTATGCTAGTACAGGAGTGCGATTTTTGAATCTCATACGTTGAACTCAGCAGTTGAAAATGTATGGAGATACGCATCTTTCTACTGCTGATTTGACTTTCAAAAATCGCTCTCCTGAAGTATGATTTTTGAAAGTCAAATCAGCAGTACAAAGATGCGTATCTCCATAGTAATTTTGAAATTTTCAACTACTGAACTCAGCGAATGAGATTCAAAAATCGCACTCCTGGTCGTAATTTACTAATAGTACGATGATCATGAGGATACATCGTATAAAATGCGTAGGTGTAATTTTGCAGTACAAAGCGAAGCAGCACTATAACGTTATCAGTAAATAAATTATTCGATTTTCCTATTTAGCATTCAACTGGTTCTAATGCATTCTATAACATAATTGAAGGCTGATTTACGTTCACCGACGCGAATACCATGGCATCCGAAACGATTACCCTAGCAATTACCTTTCTGTGACGCGCATGCTATTATAGCAAATGAAATTCAAAATTAATACACATTGCGGTCTGTCATTGCCATAGTGACGAAGTCAGGACGAAGTGAACTCGGGAACATCAATGCAGTTCGGGAACCGTATTCAAGTGGAACATGTTGCTTCTATGAAAGGGCCTGTCTATCGCTAGAGTTTGTTTGAGAAGGTTGTCTGGAAGAAATCGCTTTTTAGCGATAAGACCGCCTTATTTGTACCTACTTGTAATTCTTTGTCTTTATTCAAATGTATGTTTTGTTTTGGTGTGCAATAAAGTATAATTGAATTGAATTGAGTTTATGTGAGCAGATGCCATTGTCACATGCTACCAGTGTCCCTGCATGCACCGTGCGCTGAGGATGCAATACGACCCAGCTGCTACAACAGTCGACTGCTTTATCCTGTTATCATTATCACTAACGAGCAATGATGATGTAACATGTCGGAGGCTGCTATAATAAATTAAAATATAATAAATATAATATAATAAATATAATAAAATAATAATATAATAAAAATATAATAAATATAATAAATGTTGACGACCCGGTTGGTGTAATGGTTACCACGCCGGACTGCCAAACCAGGGTCCTGGGTTCGAATCCCGGTTCGGTCATGGATGTTTATATGTTTGTGCCGTTGTTGTATGGTTTCCATAATAAACAGCCTATAAATAGTGCTTTCTTGCCCGCCGGACCAGATGGGATCATTACAATGTATGTGCCTGTGAGCGTTATTTATTTTTATTTTAATAAAGTTTGTATTTTTCATACAAAATGTATAAGTATCCAACATGGGTGATTTAGTGCCCGCAAACGTATTAATTGGGAAACTCACTTGAACAACTTGTAACAAAAGACTAAAATACAAAACACCTCAACACCTTTTGTTAAATAAATGAAAACCCTTTTGTATTTTCAACTAAATTTCCAAGGTGTCTGTTATTCTATTGAATGTTTTGTTTAGTCTCCTTGAGAAATCTCGTATAATAACTCTTATCGCTTCGTAATTTAGTGTCAAAATGGTTTGAATAACAAGACTTTGAAGCAACGGCTACGTTCAAAAGCCGCAGGCTAACGTAAACAGCTTTGCCAAAAGCCTTACAAAGGAAGATTTGTTTTTAATAGGGCTACAGGGTATTGAGGTTTGGGGTTTAGATTGTACGATGAATAATGGGGATTTAGGAGGAAAGGTTTTTGAGAACGATTATACAAAATATATAATGTTTTTTTTTTCATCTCGAGTATTGCTCGAACCTTACTTTGCTAATTACAAGTTAAATAGAACAATATCTGACTCCCCACGAGGCCGCTAACCATTCTGGGTAAGTGCGAGTGTGACAGAAATATTATACCATTTCCAAATATTTTCTGCCACGCTTCCTACCAGAAAGGGTGAGGTAAAAATTGGGGGCAGGAAGTGTAATTTTTTTCTTATACAGGGTGTAACAAAACACCCTAGTAATATTTAAGTGGGTGCTTCAGACCAACAAACTGAACAACTTTCACTATGGGGCCAACATCGAGACAAAATAAAAAAATCTGATGTTCCATACATTTTAGTCGAGTCGGTACTGCAGTTTTGTATGGGACAGTAGATTTTTTTAATTTTTTCCCGATGTTGGCCCCATAGTGAAAGTTGTTCAGTTTGGTGGTCTGAAGCACCCCCTTAAGTATTACTAGGGTGTTTTGTTATACCCTGTACTGTGGCTACACTATTATCGGTAGGGTAAGGGGGAGCGTGTGAATTCTCTATGGTAGGGTATTCGCTAGTCCAGTCTCTTTTCTGCAACTGCCTTTAGTTCCTGATACGACATGAAAGCAACATTTTTCCGCCATCACTCTAGCTCACAGCTAGATAACTCTGTCTAAATCTTCCCATTAAGATGCTGAGGATCAAGAGTCATCATCTCAGTCAATAGACCTTCACTGCTGGACATAGGCCTCCCCCAAGGATCGCCACAACGACCGGTCCTGCGCTGCCCTCATCCAACAGGTTCCCGCTGCCTTCACCAGGTCGTCAGTCCACCTTGTGAGGAGCCTACCCATGCTGCGCTTTCCGGTTCGCGGTCAAGAGGAAATTTGATAAAATTGAACCTTACATTGGAAACAACTAAATCACTGAAAGCACTGAAACATCTTACGCTGCACCCGTAACAACTAGTTTGTTCGTAGACTGAAACTTCAACATACTAACCACGCAGTGCCGAGTGCCGACACGTGAATCATCTGACTAAAATTTTGAAAAACCTTTTAATCAATAGGTACTTAGTTTCTTTCGCCTTCTATAAGATGATTAGATTCAACAAAAAATTGTAGCATTTGTAGTTATTGTAGATATACAAAATTACCACCTACCTACGAATTATTTATTCGTAGCCACCTACCCTACCAATTAACTGTTCAGGTATTCATTTAATTAAATAAAATTCAATTCTCCCCTTTATTTCTCATAAAAAATTTATATTGTTTCCAGCTAATTGTTTTCGACATCACGAACACAAAATTTAAAAACATAACCCTCCTACAGTCAGGTAAAAATTAATGAATCTGTGTTCATGACAAAAGTTGGAAAGTCATTATAAATTGGAATGTTAGATGACATTTATAAAAGTAGAAATTCTAAATGTTTTTGGGCTTTTTAAAACCTGAACTGAACCTGAACTGCCTACGAAACCTCCTGATCTGAAATATACAGGGTGAAATTGATATCATTAGCATCCTTTTAAACTAAGAGTCTACCCATCAAACTGAACAACTTTTACTATGGAACCAAACCGATCGGAGCAAAACAATAATCAGGGCCTCAATTGCGCAATTTTATACGGTTTTGGTTTGGTTTTGGTTTAGTTTTGGTTTAGTTTTGATTTAGTTTTGGTTTAGATTTGGTTTAGCTGAAGTAAAAAAGCTATCGCGATATTTTTTTCTGAACGGTTAAATCGCACAATACAGAAAATTCGATCGAACGGACATCAAACGTTACGCCAACGTATCTTCCGAATTAAAGCTAAATCGTTACCGTTAATAAAATTTGCGCGATACGAATTGTGCATAACGTAACGTTTTTGGTTGTTGTTTTGTTTTGGTAGTATCGTTCAAACTTAGGGCGATTGAGGCCCAGCTGTTGCATACGTTTGAGTCAAGTAGGCATTGCAGTCTAGTATGGAACAGCAGACTTTTTTTTGCTCCGATCGGTTTGCTCCCATAGTGAAAGTTATTCAGTTTGACGGGTAGACTCTTAGTTTAAAAGGATGCTAATGATATCAATTTCACCCTGTAGAAAGGAATCATTCCCTTTACGTCGATCGTCTCCGCAAGTAGAGTCTCCCAACGTCGAATCTCTGAACATCAACTGTCGCTTTTGTCTCCCTACGTCGAGCCGATGACAAAAGCGTTTTGTTTTAGGTACGGTAAGCAATAAAGCACGTCCAGAAGTAAATTCCCGACTTGAACGAGTATGTCCTACCTAGTCTCTACTGCTTAATCAGTATAATGTGCTTTGGCCCAAAATTAAGGCAAACTAGGTGATGAGCAACTATTGCGAATGCCAGCATAAACTTTGTCTCCAAACATAACACGTAACAACCTCACCACAAGGACCAAAACAGCTTGAGCAACGGGTCTTCGCAGTCACCACAACCTGGATGCAGCTTGCAACCAAACCTTATTTCAGAAGTTTAGTGAAGCTAACTAAGTTCCTGTACTAGTTGTTAACATTTCTGCCACATTGTTGGAACTCTAGGTTAGGTAGAGGAATAATAATGGCAACTTGAAGTTTGCTCATCACTGTTTTAAATTAAGCATGCTCACGATTATTATTAACATTATAACAATATGTTACAAAAATACGACTTAACGACTTATGGGTGTGGAAGAGGCAAAAGAGGTGTGTCAGGATCGTAGCCGATGGCGATCTATTGTCTCTGCCTACCCTAATGGGACACAGGCGTGAGTATATGTATGTATGTATGTATGTTACAAAAATACAAATTAACATTTATTGATCATTTCCTTGACCTCTGATTTCTTTTCAACTTCACTTTTATTTCGTTTTTCTCCTCCTACTGTTGCTTCCGTGTTGTATGTAGTACCTACTCACTTATGAATGTATATAGTTTAAGAAATATGTATGTATGTATGTATATATTTTAGATATGTATGTATGTATGTATATATTTTAGATTATTTAATTTTTAAGTATATTTATACTTTCATTGCCATTCTGGATTTCTTTCTTCTCTTGATCTACACCGCCTACCTATTTTCGTTTTTGTAATTCCTCTACCCTAATGGTTGTCTGGAAGAAATCGCTTTTTAGCGATAAGACCGCGTTATTTGTACGTAATTGTGATTCTTTATCTTTATTCAAATGTATATTCTGTTTTGGTGTGCAATAAAGTATAATTGAATTGAATTTATGGGGCGGTTTAGACCAATAAACTAAACTTTCACTATGGGACCAATATCGAAACCGCGAAAAAAATCGGATGTTCCATACAAAACTACAATGCCTGCTACTCGACTCGAATGTATGCAACAGCTGTTTTGAGTCTGCGAGTTTCCTCACGATGTTTTCCTTCGACGCCGACGTATGAGAGCAGTCGGTATTACGTACATACGTAAGTTAGAAAAACTCATTGGTACATGGCATGTCGTTCGTGCGGGTTCGAACCCGGATCCTCATGATTAAGTATTCATACCTTTTCTCCGCAACGCGTCACCGATACTCTACCTTCTAGTAACTACCTTCTTGGGGCATATTCCCCGAGGAGCTAATTACTCACAGGGTGTAACAAAAGCCCTAGTAATATTTATAGAGATGATTGAGACCATCAAACCTGAATAAATTTCACTACGAAGACAATATCGAAATAAAACCGGTCAAGTGCGAGTCGGGCTACTCGCGCACCGAGGGTTCCGTACCACACCACAACAGAACACAACATTATTAACTTAGAAAAAAAACTTTTTTTGTCCGGGACCTTTAGCGCGAGACCGACTCACATTTGGCCGGTTTTTAGTATTTGTTGTTATTCTGTAGAGTTTGTTCTATAATCACACAAAGTATGACGCTTGTAGCATTACCGTTTTTACTATAAAGCGTGAAGAAAAAACGTTGATAAAAACTAGTTTCTTGTTGAAAACCCCCCTTAATTTTTAACTTTCTGCCATTTTTATTATTTGTTAACAAATCCGCCGCAATAACGCATAATCTGAGAAAATTTTAACTATCTAGCTATTACGGTTCAAAAGTTACAGCCCTAAATAGGTAGGACAGACGGACGGACGGGCAGACGGACAGACGGACGGACGGACGGACGGACGGACGGACGGACAACGTAGGCTTAGTAATAGGGTCCCGTTTTCACCCTTTGGGTACGGGACCCTAAAAAAACAGGTGTCCCATATATTTGAATCGAATAGATATTGGCCTCGATTCGGAGTGTACCACGACTAAACTAAACTAAATGTATTCCTGTCACTTTCTAAAATAAGATTAAGAAAAGAGACAGAAAACCAACAGCTGACTTTAGTGCTGTCAAAGTGACGTTAAATGCGCAAAATAAGATGCCATCATAATGTACGCCATCTTATTTAAGTCGTTTTTGGGCGTTTAACGTCACTTTGACAGCACTAAAGTCAGCTGTTGGTTTTCTGTCTCTTTTCTTAATCTTATTTTAAAAAGTGATAGGAATACATTTAGTTTAGTTTAGTCGTGGTACACTCCGAATCGAGGCCATTGCAGTACTTTTCGTATGAAACAGCTGATTTATTTTATTTTATTTCGATGTTGGCACCATAGAGAAAGTTGTTCGGTTTGATGGTCTGAATGGCTGCTATTACATATTACTAGGGACTTTTGTTACACCTTTTATACAGGGTGTTAGGGTAAACAGTTGCGTTACTTTAAGGGGTGATTGTACCCATGATACTCAACAACTTTCCCTAAGAAACCTATAGGGGAATTCGCAAAAAAAGTTTTTGTTCTTTCCGTTCCGCAATCTGATGAACGGTCGTGTGTATGAAAAGTTTTTGCGAATTTCCTATAGGTATCCTAAGGAAAATTCTGTTGTTCTGTATAATGTATACAATCACCCCTTAAAGTAATACAACTTTTTACCCTATCACCCAATTTGATAGTTAGTGAAAAAACAAGTACCTCTATATTTCTAGAAATTTAAGTATCCCACTCAATAGTGTTTTGAATGCAGTGCGGTTTTTTGTGTTGCTTCTCAGACTATGACCCACCCATCTTATTTTCCTGTCTTTCTTGCCCGGAAACTTGCAAGCAAACGAAGCTTATGTACGATGTCGGTAGTACCATCCTTGTGACAAAATACTGGACTGGAAAAATATAGAATCGCTGGCAATGTGCCAGCGACTCGATAGAAAAAGTAGATTACAAGTTCTAAAATCTGCTCAAAATTATAACATGATACAGAAATGATGAATAAAATACAACATGTACTTGTAAAAATCTACAACACGAAGCAAGCAATAAAAACTACTGCTTTACAAGTACCATAGAAATACCTATAGTTGAATTCATATAAAAAAGAAATGAAAAACCAAAAAAGCGCATTTCAAACCTCATGAAAAGCTGGATTGCCACTTTATATTTAGTAGTCTCTTTCAGCTTGCTCGCAATGCGTGTACCTAGCTCTGAAAAGCTAAATAGGTTTCCTACCTATTCGAATTTTTGACCCAGGAATAGCAAACCTTTTTCCCAGAGCCAATTTTTATAACAAATATAATTTTCAAGTTCAACGCTCCATCAAACAGTTAGGATTTTAAATTACTCCGAGCGCTCCATCACACAATTTGTAGATTATTTCTGTAACACGTGAATAAATCGAAAGAGATGTATAAATATATAGTATCTAATGGAGGTGCTCTTGTCCCCATCTATTTACTCTTACGCTTACAATGACATTAATAGCTAGTCTGAAACAATCTAAATACAATGCGAGACTCATCAACTGCGAGACTGACGAGCAACCTACAAGTCGTCGTCAACGAAAGCCTGAGATCCCTCCAACGCATTTACTGACCGAACACGATCAGCTGCAATGAAGAGCCAACGACGACTGACTGATGACTTTGACTCGATGCCAATAGACGCCCATAAGGCAAGAAATCGCTCAGCGAGCGCAAGTAGATCGGGCATACACTTCGGAGAGAAGAAAACGCCGCCAGAGTCGCCTTTATATCACGCCTGGTGGGAGCAGGTGCGGAAACCTACGCAGATGTGGAGAACCTTTCCACGGAGCCAAAGGTTATGACTGTGGTAATTCCAATATTTATTTGTCCAGGAATGTCATTCGACACTCAATTCTTGACGCGTTCGTCTTCGAGTTTCGTTACACAATGCCCGGAGCATGTCGGCCGGCGCATGCGAACGACGAGTTTCGTGCTGTGATCATGCCTGTCTGGTCAGATGGGCGGACTGCGTATGAAGTTCCCGCACAGACATGGCGGGGCACCGTCGACGCTGAGCTTACGAGCAGCTGGGTTGGGGTGACATAGAAATAAAGCACCAGACGTAGGACAGGTGTCATCTCAAGAGGGCCCTCTGTACCATTAATGTATAAGACAACAACAATTACATTGGGATTTGATATGCCACGATAGAGCAAGGAAAACGAGTTCGAAATTACAGTCATCTCCGATTGATTCGATTGTTTGCAGAAAAATGAACGAAGCGAGCTCGATATTGGAGGATATCCTATTTGAAAATGTTATTGCGCGTGCCAACGGTTTGCTATCACTATTCTAACCTATATGTGTAGTACCACAAAGTGGCTTTTAGTTTGCAAGTGCCTTGTGAATGAAATGTTTGATTTGAATAGACCTCGAATGGTCGGTCGTGTTTCCAACAAAAATAACGCTGCAGTACGTGAATTCTATTCATTTTCCTATGTGCAATGGAACAAGGTTGAATTCTGAATGTTGTTGTAGACAATGTTATTGTAATAACCAACATCGAAAATTACGGACAATTGTTGTATTTCGACATAGAGTAGTAATGGAAAACTGAACAACAGAAATGTGTTCATGTTATTTTTCACATGACTGTGTCATATCATCATCATCATTTTATTTAAGAGACACTCCCGACGGTGGAGATAATATGCATTCGCGATTCCAAATCTCATTAGTTCTGCTTTTACGAGGAAGACCTAGAAAAAGCAAAGTTATCCGGCACAGGTAATAAAGGCATAAAAGGTTGATATTCTGCTTCTCTTCCCTGTATCTTCCTTTGCAATATACTTTTTACGAAATTGGCTATACGGGTGTGACTTTAAAGTTGTAACAATTATTTTAGCCTTTTTCCTTCAGACCATCACACTGAACAACTTTCACTACGGAGCCACATTGAAATTTCCAAAATAATCTGCTATTCCATGTACATTTCGGCGTAAATGCTGCATAAGGTATTAAAATATTATTCAGAAGAAAGATGGATATTTTCTTAATTTCTTCTGAATTATAATAATACGGCAGAAGTTTTTATAGTTAAAAAATACATCGGACCAACTACAGTAGCACTTAAGGCGGTTGCAGAGGGGTCAATTTTATACAAAACTACAGAACATAAAAGAAGATACAGGGTGTCCCAGAAATGGTGAATCAAACTGCTATGGGAGGCAGCTTGACTAATGTCCTATCCATAAAAAATATTAAAAAAAATAAAACGCACATGACCATAAAAAAAAAAGAATATCCAAAAAAACGGGAAAATCATCAAATTTTTCTAAGTTTCCAGCTCTAATTATCGCGTTTTGGGATAATTTGTAATTTTTTTCTGCCAATATTAATTGTTAGAGGTTGCTTCGACTGATTGTTAACATTTTACAAAAAAAAATGTCTGCACTTCGAGCACAGACCACTTAGTTTAATTGTTTTTTCTGAACCGAAAAAATTTCTTGCTATTTTAACCAGCTGTAGTATAAAAAAAAAGTATGGGACTTGTGCGGCAAACTACTTCAAAAAGTTGCCTATTTAATGACGATTTTAAAATGATACGAATCACTGAATTTACTTTACAAAATTGGGAGATATTAATTTTCTTGTGTGCTAGGGTGAAATTTGTGCAATTTATTCTTTACTTTTTAATTCATTTTCCACTTCTAATCCGTTGCTTCTAAGGTTAGAATTGGCTAAAAAAGTTGTTTCAATACCCGGTAGTAATGGCACGGTTTTTTAGAATCCCGGTTTTTCAAAATCCCGGTGTTTTAAAATCCCGGTTGTTTAAAATCCCGGTTTTTTTAGGAATCCCGGTTTTTTTTAAATTCCCGGTTTTTTGGGAATCCCGGTGTTTTAAAATCCCGGTTTTTTGGGAATCCCGGTTTTTTGGGAATCCTGGTGTTTTAAAATCCCGGTTTTTTAAATTCCCAGTTTTTTGGGAATCCCGGGAATTTAAAAAACCGGGATTCTTAAAAAAACGGGATTTTAAACAACCGGGATTTAAAAAAAATCGGGTTTTTTTTCGGGTAATATTCTAGTCATTTCTCATGCTTCTATCGACCATCTGCAAGATAGCGCCAAGTTCATAAAGTTATTCAACCTTTCACAAAGCGCGTTCCAAGTTTCATCTTAAGACGCTTCCACTAGGTAAACGCTGGTCCGGACCATATTTTGCTGGTTTTTAGAAGCTATATTCTCGATATTTTAAAGACATACAAATTGATGAAAAATATAACAATGATCTTCAACATCTCAGTTTTATTTGCTATGTATCATATTTCTTATTTTTCTATTAAAATACATTATTAAACCTGTGTTTAAAGGAAAGCATACATTTTAAACAGTCTGTATTACCATGCATCTACTTTATAAGTTGAAGTCACTTTTACTTGCGACACACAACATTGTGTGTACAATTATTATGATCTAAGGCTGTTAAAAAATTTTAATTAGATAATATTAAAATTTTGTGCCAATTCTTATAATTTTCGAATTTGGTTTCCTTGGATTAGAAGGCACCACAGTGTCATAATGAAGGACAAGCCAGTCAAAAATAGGTATACCTACTAAAATAGTGTAGTTTAGCTGGCGGTTCTGAAAGGGTCAAGGTCTTTCATTGGGGGAAACCTCTTAACATACAAGCTATAGAAAACATTTGACGTTCTCTGAGAATGGAACTTTTGTGCGGTTGTCGCTACCGGCATTTATTGCATATTTTTCGACACCTAGAGTTCTATTATTGAACTGTACATGTTCGAATTCGTATACGAATAATGCACAAATTCAATGTTCTTACATTTCCGTGGAGTGAATAGTATAAAAGAAAACCGCAAAGACCTTACCTTGTGAATTTCAGACAAAAAGAAGACTCAACATCCGGTTATTTTATATACGGAACAAAGAAAACATTGCCTTAAGTGATTTTCAGTGTTAAGCATGAAATGATTCAATGTTTTTTGCTATTGTAAGTACTGACGGTAAAAAGCAAAGTTTATAGTGAGAGTCGAAACCCTTTTTGATGTTAGAACCTTTACACACTTGACGCAGTGACGCGACGTTTCCGTTTTATTAACCGAATAGTTTTGAGCAGATCTCAAACATCAGCGAATTGGTGGTGTTGTGTGGTAAGTTTGTCCATTACTCGGTCTAAAGACAGAAAGGGAGAGAAAACTGTGAAAATAACAAACACCCATCATTAGCTATGTAGACTTGTCAAAATATCCTGCAAGACACTGATGAAAAAGTCTGTACCTAACAGAAGTAGAGACCAAATAAAATTATGGTGTCATCGTTATTCGAATACGAATTACATCCTAGTGGAAGAAGTCATTTATATTAATGGACAGTTTTTTCACAAAGTTACAAGTTTACAAGTTATAAATGTTTAGAGCATAACAGTATTTTTTTTAAATAAGTAATTTATTCTATAGCTACCAAAGATAGATCAAGCCGTTGTCGGTTTGGCAATCAATCAGCGGATACAGACAGCAGTTCATCAATCAAATTTATGATTTTAAAAACAACGGTGTAACTGTATCGAATTTATAAACGCGGCGGCGTAAGAATAATAAAGTGTGAAAGGGCCTTCAGATTGAGACTCGTAAAACCACTATATTGTGGGAAACTTTCTTTGTTTTTCCTCAAAGAGGATTACATTGGTTCTAGGCTGTTTTGTTCTTTAAAGAGTCCGATTTAGTTGACCTTTCTGGGTAATAAAAGTAGGTAAGTTAGGATAATAGATTTATACAAAAATAAAATGTTGTTAGTCAATAATGTCATTCCCACCCTGTATTCATCAGGATAGGTTTGCGATGAGCGCGAGAGCATTTTCAAAATAATATGGATATTAATGCATTATACAGGGTGTTAGGGTAAACATTTGCATGACTTTAAGGGGTGATTGTACCCATGATACTGAACAACTTTCCCACAGAAACCTATAGGAAATTGTCAATTTTTTTTTCGACTTTTCGATCAGCTGATTGCATTTAGTATGGGAAGTCCAAAATTTTTTTACCAATTTTCTATAGGTTTCTTAGGGAAAGTTGTTCAGTATCATGGGTACAATCACCCCTCAAAGTAACGCAACTGTTTACCCTAACACCCTGTATTTAAAAAGGCAACTGCAATAAATGTCACTATGTAGGTGTACGCAAAGATTTTTTTGGTCGCTTCAAAAAAATCTTAGGTAGTATGTATAGCTCTGTATAGCGTTGACTGTTAGTATGGTTTTTAAACAAAATCCACTTACATGCAACTCTATAACAGATCTAGCGAGTATGGTCACAGTATAAGACAGTATTCCATCTCCATACAATGGTACCAAACGCGGCGTACGTCTCGTAGCACGCACACACTGACAATATCTCCGCGTAGCCCCGTCTGGCGCTGCCTTGGCAACCTGAAATATCGTCGTACGTACTGGCACAGTATAAGAAAGAGTATCTATTACTCTTTGACTACTTATTAGTCAAAGCTATTACTAGATACAGTACGGACACTCCCGTCCTCCCACCAACTTTTTACCTCACCCCCTCTATCGCCCTCTGGTTACTTCGCACTGGTTACTCGTTACCTACGAAGAAGACATAAGGTTCAATTTCTTTGGTTTCGCATGTGCTGACGTCATCTTGTCAAATTCAATTTTTTTGTATGCAGTGTCCGGGCTGTGGTACTGGCGAGCCAGGCGAGCACACATACAAGCCGCGTTTGGTACCATTGTATGAAGATAGATTACTGTCTTTTACTGTGGTATGGCCTACTCTTTGTCTCCCTTATTTGTAAGAGAAGTAAATACAATGCAAAGTATTTCAAAGGCGGCAAAATTATTGCGTGACAAGGACGACGTGACTAAGTGATACCATTTCTTTTTTCGTAAATGTACCTTTTAGGAAACAAAGAAATTCTATTTTATTTTTCTCATCAATGTGTCTATAAAATAATAAAACGTTTTCGTTTATTAAGTGCTTTCCATTATTGTTATTGTAGCCACAGCCCACAAGGGACACCGGGCAGAAAGTTTTTTTGATATTTTACCACAAATTCCCAGGAGCAATAACAGTGAAAGCTTTTGGCTCTGAACTGCGGAGGATATTTATTTATAGTTACACACAATTGAGTTTTATTGCGTTATTAAACAAAAAAATATAAAATCTGTCAATTTAATTTACTAAAAAGTGTTATCAAATAATAAAACCTGAGTAAGTTTACCAGATTCTAGGCATTATTGGAGAATAACGACATGATATTTTTCGTATTAACAAAAATTACTACCTACCTACTTAATAATATTATGTTTTTTCTAGGTTTTTTCTTTATATATCTCATACCAGGGTCCTTCTGACACTTTTTTAAGGGGATGATTAGACCGTCAAACTGAACAACTTTCTAGTGTGCTATAGCACTAACATCGAAGTCGCGAAAAAAAAATCTGCTCGTCCATACAAAACTGCAAACCTACTCGAGCCAAATGTATGGGATGACAGATTTTTTATTCGCGATTTCGACGTTGGTCCCATAGAGAAAGTTGTTCAGTTTGATGGTCTGATCATCCCGTTAAAAAAGTGTCAGCAACCCTGTACCGGGTGAAATTGATATCATTGGCATCCTTTTAAACTAAGAGTCTACCCATCAAACTGAACAACTTTTACTATCGGAGCAAACCGATCGGAGCAACTAAAAAATCTGCTGTTCCATACTAAACTACAATGCCTACTCGACTCAAATGTATGCAACAGCTGATTTTTTTTGCTCCGTTCGGTTTGCTCCCATAGTAAAAGTTGTTCAGTTTGATGGGTAGACTTTAGTTTAAAAGGATGCCAATGATATCAATTTCACCCTGTATAAGATATCAAATGAAACAAATTGATTTGTGGTTTTCACAGTAACAGTACGAATATTGTATTTTCGCCGTAACTTTAACAAGCTTGCTGCGAGCGGGTAACTTTAGACATCAATCAAAAATAATTGCTTCATTAATGAACCAGACGGGTGTCGAAAAATGACACGATTTAATGCCTCATGTTTTATTACAAGAATTGGCACAATCACAAGCCTACAGTACAAAGCGGAAAACATCGCGAGGAAACATGCAATAGGCCGCGTTCAGACGACTGGCACCCGGCCCGCACCCGCCCCGCGCTGTTCCCGCGCTCGCCCCGCGGCCTATAATACATTGCTTACAATTTGAGTCTTATGACACCATAATATAAACTTTAAATTTGAAAGTATCCTTTAAGCACACAGTTGGTTTGCGGAGAGCAACAGCACAGGAACAGCACAGAATCTGTGGCGCTAGTGTCGCAATCAACATCGTCCTCAATGTATAAAAATAAATAATATTAGTTTTAGTTACGATCACGACCAAAAAATGTGCATACTGTAAAGAAAAATGGACAATTGAGTGACAGAAGTGTTATCCCTGAAAACTGTAAAGTGTTGAAGACGCTAAATATGATTAAAATAGTGCATGACAAATTCGTCTGAATCATTCAACCATCTGGTCAAAATCCGGTACAGTGTTTAATAACCGAATGAAATTGTATGTAAGTACTGAATTTTAATGTACAGTGTGAACAATAATGTGAAAAACAGCAAAAAGACAGTATCTATGCATCCGTTACATATTTAAATAATCAGCTGAGATAATGTAAACAAAGATCAGCTGACCAATCAAAACAGGTTATCGTATTACACGTGCATGTGGCACCGTCTATCGTCGACTGGATACACTAATACAATACATCCCACAGTCCTGCGCATAGGTTGCAGAGCAATAAATTTACATCAATAACACTACCGCTACTCGCCGCAAGATGGAACTAAGCTGCTCAAAATGTAGTGGAAAAATTACAACCAAAGAGTATTTAAAATGTGTTGTATGTAAACAAACGTACCACTTACAGTGCACATCAAATGTGGGAGAAAAGCGTTTCTATCTAATGACCCCAGAAGATAGGATTAGATGGAAATGTCAGTTATGCTGTAATAATATTACAACACGAACCAAATATCAGGTTAACGTGTCGTCCACTAACAACTCATTCGAAACCTTACCGGACGACAGCGACAATGATACTGAAGATCTAGACTTCACATCTGTCCCGTCTTCTCCAACTTGTATAGTAGATTCTCAATCTAAAATTGAGGAACAAAGCAAAATTATCTCTAGCCTGAAAAAGAGACTAGAAGAATACGAGGAAAAAATATTAGACTTGACCTCTAAAAATAGAGAGTTAAAAATAGCCCTATATGATTACAAAAATGTACTCCAGACAACCCAACAAAATAAACCAGAGTGTGGATCCGCGCCACCTAGGGACCAGGAGCAGAACAAAGTCCCTCCCACTAAAGACACCGGCACCGTTCGGCTGAGTGAACAAACGATGAATGGGCCACAAAAGTCGCTAGATGGCGCAAGAAGTACTGACCAAACAAATCTATTGACCTCAGCTATATCAAAACTGGAAGAAAATCAGAAATATTTAAAAACTAAAATATGCATGCTAAGTGCAAATAAACATAACACAATGCTGTCAACTGCGGAACGACATCTTAGCGAAAAATTTGAAATTTGTCACTACTTGACCCCCGGCGCAGGCATCAAAGATCTATTACAAAACGCAGAAACAAAATTAGCAGATTTTACCTTGAATGACTACTGTATTTTATTTATAGGAGAAAAAGACTTTAAAACTACAGAGAATTATGTTGAATTGGTTTTGTATTTAAGAAAAATAACACAGAAGTTAAACCATACGAATATAGTTATCTGTGTTCCGATATACAACTGTGGAAGGTATTCTACTTTATTCAATTGGAGAGTAGAAACATTCAACAATTTACTTTACCTTGATATAGTGACACATGAGCACGTATATTTTATAGACTGTAACCTGAATCTCACATATGACTACAGCAATTTTTCTAGACATTCTGGACGGGTGAATAATCGAGGCATGAATACAATCTTTCAAGACTTAACTACAATGCTGACATTTATACAAGAAGAACAGAAAACTAACCTAAATAGTGAGTCAGAGGATGTTCCTGAAATTAATAATGAACAACATGACCCTAACCAGCTTTTTCGTGTATAAATATATATACATTCTGCATCAAAATATTTCCGGACTAATTTCAAAATCTGATGACCTCTCGGTGTGTCTGGATGAATTGTCACACAAGCAGATACATGTCGATGTTCTCTGCATTACAGAACATAATATGACGATTGGCTGTGAAGATGTATTCTTTATTCAGAGTTACCGTATTGCCGCTTCATTTAATAGGAAGAAGAAAAAAGGTGGATCCTGCATTTTAGTAAAAAACGGATATCAATATAATGAACTTACTGACATTATGAAACTATCGATATGTGGAATTTTTGAGTGTTGTGCTGTAGAATTAATAAGTCACAAAATTATAATTGTATGTATTTACCGAATACCTAAATCTAAAAATAAAAATATGTACCTAAGTATATTCTTTGAAAGACTTGAAGCATTGTTACAAATTGTGAGCAAAAAATATAAACATAGTATTATCCTCTGTGGTGATTTCAATATTAACATATTACAAAATGACAAGATTACTCAGGAATTTGAGAGTATTCTAGCTAGTTATAATCTGAAGTTACAAATAAAGCAGCCGACTAGGCTTAGTAGTGGTACATGTCTGGACAACATTGCTATTAATATGTCAAAAAAATGTAAAAGAGAAGTGTTGGAATTAGCTCTATCCGACCATACTGCTCAGCTGTTGAAGTTTCCGGTCAAACAAACTTGTATTATTGACTGCTGGCAGGTGAAAAAGCGAGACTATTGTACTGAAAATCTGCACAAGTTTAGACACTGCATGGAGAGAGTTACTTTCAGTGACATTTATCTTACTGAAGACCCAAATGAAGCCTTTAATGTTTTCACTGATTTATTTAAGCTATTTTATGACCTTTGTTTTCCTGTAAGAAATATTACCATAAAAACAAATAGGAAAAAAAAATGGATATCTCAAGGTATAAAAAACAGTAGCAAAAATAAAAGAAAGCTTTTATGGAGATATAGACTTAAACCATCTGCAAGTAATAAATTAAAACTCAAAACTTTCACGTTGAGATTTAAAAAAATTTTAAAATTGACTCAGCGTGCTCAGAATGTCCATGCTATCAAAATTTCCGATAATAAATCAAAAACTGCTTGGCAAGTAATAAATAGGTCAAAGTTAAATTTACCTAAAGATCAGATTTTAAAAATCAAAAAAGATCAAGTAATTGTTGATAATCCCCAACAAATAGCAAATGCTTTCAATGACCACTTCATTGGCAAAATATCACGACTACCAGGTTCAGGTTGCCTCCCTAATTCGTATATTATACCTACTAGCACATCAATGTTCATGATGCCTTGTCTACCTATTGACATTGTTACAATAATAAAAAACCTAAAAAGTAAGAATAGTGTGGGATATGATGGTGTAAGTACCAAAGTTGTTAAACTAGTAGCAGAGTGTATAGCAACACATTTAAGCTATATTATCAATTTATGTATAAGTGCAGGTATTTTTCCAGAGAGATTGAAAACTGCTATCGTGAAGCCACTTTTCAAAAAGGAAGATAGGGAAAATATGTCATTTTATAGGCCTATTGCGCTTATCACGATATTTGCTAAAATTTTTGAGAAATTTATACACCAGGAACTCTATTCTTACTTTGAACGAAAAAACTTATTAACAAGGGAACAAAAAGGATTTCGGAAAGATATGACCACAAACATGGCAATATATGAGTTTCTTAATATTGTTATGGAAAATGTTGATAAAAAAACCCCAACCTCAGCCATCTACATGGATATGACGCAAGCATTTGATTTCGTAGACCATCAGATTCTACTAGGTAAATTGAATGCATACGGCATACGTGGGAATCTGAATAAGTTGATAAAATCATATTTAGAAGATAGAAAACAGTACGTAGAGATAGCAAAAATCAACCGCAAAACAAAAAAGGAGGAAGTGTTCATATCGCATCCACGTACTGTTATGTACGGCGTTCCTCAGGGAAGTGTACTGGGCCCTTTGTTGTTCATTATTTATATAAATGACTTACCAAAAGCAATAGACCAACCCATGACACTTTTCGCGGATGACAGCACTGCAATAATAGATTGTAAGGAAAGTAGCTCATATGAAGGCGACGTAAATCTTGTGCTGAATAAAATTATCTCTTGGCTAAATAATAATAATCTAAAAGTAAACTTAGAAAAAACAAAGCTAATGCAATTTAGTCAACGCAAAGCCACACCGAACCTAAACATTCATCACCAAGGTCTAAAAATAGAAGAAGTTGTCTCTACCAAATTCCTCGGTGTTTACATTGATAAGGCTCTTACATGGAAAACACATATAGAACAGTTATGCTCGAAACTGTCTAAATCCTCATATGCTCTGTATAGACTTGCACAGATTGTAAACACAGAAACAGTCCTGACAGCATATCATGGTTTGGTTGCTTCAGTCTTAAGATATGGGATAATTTTTTGGGGCAATTCAACTGACAAAGATAAAGCTTTCAAAGCCCAAAAGAGATGCATCAGGGCAATGTTTGGGCTAGATATGACTGACAGCTGTAGACCATATTTTATCAAACATAAACTACTGACAATGGCATCACTCTACATATTCGAAGTAGCAGTATTTGTAAAAATGAATTCTGAACTATATCAGCAAGTAGGAGTCGTGAATAAGCGCAATCTGCGTGATAAAACTAGCCTATGTTTGCGTCATGCAAAAACTGCAATGATGTCAAAGAGCGTTTTTGCAATGGCCCCTAAAGTATTCAATAAAATACCAAGTGAATTAAGATCTCTTAATACAAATTTATTCAAATTAAAATTGAACAAAATATTAATTGAAAAATGTTACTATACAATTCAAGATTTCTTTAATGACGTAATTTAATTGGGTAAATATATTATACAGTAAATTCATTTTCTTTTGTACTATTTTTATTTGACATCATATACAATTACGTTACACTGACATTTAAAAAAAATTGTATTTGGCAGGATTTTATTTCTTTGACTTTACTTGTATAATTTTATTTTTTTTTTTGTTTGACATTACTGTAATTTTTGCTTTTTTTTTTTTGTTTTGTTTTAATTTATGATGACCACTGGCATCCCTAACATTATATAAATAATAATTTGTAAGCCGTAAGGTAAGACATGTAGGACTTAAAAATTATTGTAACAACTGCCTGTAACTACTCATGTCTGACAAATAAATGCATCTTTATCTCTTTATCTTTATCTTTATCTTTACAGGAGTAGTGTTTTTGAGTCACACGTTTAAATCCACTGCTGATTTAGAAGTGTCAAAATTACTATGGAAATTATGCATCATTCGATCATGATTTTGAAAGTGTGAGATTCGGAAATTGCACTCCTGCTCTGTCAGGCACGGCAGAAAATCAACGCCTTGCTTACCAAGTAAGGCACTATGTTGAGTGGTATCCTATTCACCGTCGCGGCACACACCGCTACTACCTACCTACTATTTCTATTAATGTACTCTGTTGTTTCGTGTGTGCCTTTAATGGTGAATAAAGATTTTTCTTTCTTTCTTTCTTTCTTTCATAACAAATCTTGTATTGTATTTCGACGTGCGGTCGCGGGGCGAGCGCGTGGCGGGTGCGGGCCGGATGCAGGCCGAGTGCGGGGCGGTTCCAGGGAGGGTGTGGGGCGGGCGCGGGTGCACCTCTAAAATACAATACGAGATTTATGATTGTTTCATAAGACTCAAATTGCTAGCAATGCATTTTAGGACGCGGGGTGAGCACGGGGAGAGCGCGGGTTGAGTGCGAGTCGTCTGAACGTCTCGCGATGTTTTCCGTTTTGTACAGTAGGCTTGTAATTGTGCCAATTCTTGGGGCGCGGGGCGGGTGCGGGTCGTTTGAACGCGGCCTTAAACGCTGAAGAAGACATTTTTATGCTTGTGTGAAATTTACTAATCCGCACTTGACACGCGTGGTGGACTTACGCCCATTACTCCTTGATGGTAGGCCTGTGCCCTGCAGCGAGACGTATAATAGTTATGAATATCAGTTAGGAACTTAAGACCTACACAAGGTTCATTCATGTCACGCATATTCCCTTTTACACTTAGTATCTTTAGTTGAACCTCTATCAATCAGAAACAGTTTGTTCTGACAGTTGTTGTTTCAAAAAACATAATCTTAGGGAGCGTTTAAATAGAAGTGACGTGGCGCGGACATTTCGCGGGCAGGGTGCGGCAATATAAACCTTATAGTACGTAGCAAAGAGTCGTTTGGAGAATTACGCCCGCGCCTCCAGGCGACGTCGCCTGGTGGCGGGGGCGCGATTTTTCTTTACGTCAAAAAACGACGCTATGCTACGTAATATAAGGTTTATATTGGTGTTACTTTGACTACCCGCCACCGCCACGCGTCTCTTCTGTATAAACCCTACCTTAAGGGTCATGTGGATCTTTTTAGGTATTGAGTAGTTTGATGTTTATTCAAATAATCTGGTAATATTATGTTGATACAAATTGATAACGTAAGAAACGCACTCATTTTCCTAGGCCCTTGTTTTTGACTTAGTGGAATCACACGACGACGACGCATGTCGGAGCGGCAGACGTCAGTACGTCATTTGTGAAGCAAGGAATTGTATGAAAGCGGACGTAGAAGCACACATGGTACACGGTGAAGGATTGTCGCAGCGTCGATGCGGCATGCGTGCTACAGCCGGACGCAGCGCCGGGGCGTCGCATGATATGGCACTTACCTACAACCAGGGACCGAAAATTTTCGGTTACCTTTATTTAAATGTTACCTTTATCCAGGTAACAACCGATTTTAATACCGGTAACCTAAATACGACCATCAATGGAAAGCGAGTGAGTGCGGGTAAGGGTCAGTGAAGACGGAGCGGTAAAAAGCACGCGTGTTTTTTAATTACACTGAAAAATGAACTTTAATTTCTACTAATCAAAAGTACAAAATTGATTGAACAACGTCGTTGTTGTAGCGGGTGACTGCAAATTTTGGAGCACACGACGAGCGACGCGCGCACTATTTTCAGTGTTGCTACAGCGTTGGACAGGTCGAGATAATAAAGGAGATGATTCTTTACATTTTATTGAACCCAAAAGCATAGAATGGTTTAAGGTTATGTTCAAGTTTGAGTTTGAGTTTGTTATTATAATTGATTTAATTTGTATTTAGTAACGACTAACGAGGTACTTACTAAAAAATTTAATACCAGAAGAAGCAATTTTGAATTTAAACATATATCTGTGTACGCGGACCGTTAGTAGAATGATATTAAGGTTATCTCTAAAACTACCTGTAAAAAAATAAAGGTTGTAACCAAAAAGTACCGGTATACTCTATACCGGTTTCGGTCCCTGCCTACGTCTTTATTTTCAGTCAGTAGGAGGGGATCAATTACAAAAACCATTATGTACCGAAATATTTTACGACAAAATCGCTTATTACTTTGGAAGTATATCACCTATCGGCATTATTTTATTACCATTATTTAGAGGACAGAAGCCATTGTAGTCACTCAGTACAAGACATTTCACATACACCACTACGGCTGCGTCCCTGATACAGCCTACCCGATTTTTTCAAAAGAGACCACTAACTAAATGCCAACTAACGGTAAATTGCCAAAACACAGGCCACAGTTTCTAGAATGCATTCGATTATTTCAGTTCCGTCAAAAAAAGATGTTTGCACACGTATCACAAATAAACATTGACCCATATTCAGTCAGACGGCATTTTTTAGAAAAATGTAGCGCGTGAATTGACGCTATTCAATAACGTTATTTCAACGTACATGACTAAATCAAAAGAATAATGCGACTTTAAAATTTTCCAAAAATGGTATTTCAGTGAACTGCGAGTACGAACGAACGAGTTGTACGAACAACAGTAAATAATGTCTATTCTTCTGGGAAACTGGTGTGAGTTTATGTACGTCCCTATGTATTAGTATGTAAAAAAAGAAAAAAACCCTAACCTCGTTTCATTCAATTAAAAATGACAAAGGAGAGTTTCAAAACAAAGTTAGTTAAAAATAAAACTTTTAACGAAACATTAATTTTTTCCCCTCCAGTAATTTTCTTTAGTGGTACATATTTCATAATTTGGAAATACTAATGGGTCTTGTTTTCTCTAAGTAGGACGTTGAAACTTTTCGAAAAGTATAATATTTTTTCCTAATTGGTTTCAGATGACAAAGGTAGACATGGCTTTTAGCCTTCTAGATACTACAACAAAATGAACGCAAAAATTGAAAACAATTTGCCAATAATTGATATCTAAACAACATGTGAGTTGTTTAATACAAGATTCTTAAATTGTGAGGGTCTGACATTTTACGTTCCTGGCATTTTGCATCCCTGACATTTTGTGCTTCTGTCATTTTCCGTATCTGATATTATGCTTGCAAACCCACAATCTAAAGTATTATAAAACTATAACAGAAATGTGTCTGTTTTAATTACTCTACCTACACATAATCCTAAACCTCTTCTGACCACAGGCTAAGACGTGGTGCAAAAAATTTCAAGCTTGCTTCGCTCGATCCATAGTTTTTACTTAGGTTACTTGTTTGTAAGTAAAAAGCTCTGGATCCAAGCGATTCATATTGAGGAGAAATGTCGAGCTCGTTTCGCTCGGTCTATGTTTTTATTTTTGCATGGAGAAACCAAAAAATGAGAGAAGAAAGAGCTCGCTCCTATAACGGCAAAATCGATCTGTGCACCGAGCGATAGAAACCACTACTCCACTGCTGCTTTGTCGAAAACATAAATAGGAAAACCTATGCTCGAGCATGCTTATGCAAATGCTTAGTGCAAGATTCATTCTCATAATATTTTCAAGATGGAACAACGAGTAAAGTGGAAAGGTATATAACCTCTCGCCCGCAAAAGCTCAAGTCACAAATCATTTCCCGATAATGACTATGCCGAGACAGTTTGGTATCAGGATGGGCGTGAGAGGAAATGTTCCTGTTACGTGATTGTCGTTTACACGTACCCTTAATGCTTTTTCCCCGTTTTTTCGAGACGTTATACAAGTTATATTGCATGTTGAGTTTCTCTTTCAACAACGTTTATATTAGGTACAGTTTTTGTCAGAAATCGTCGCGTCGAGTTATTTAATCATAAGGGGTAAAGGTTAAGACATGCCATATACCAATAAGTTTTTCTAACTTACGTACGTAATACCAACTTAGCTCCTAAACGTTGAAGGGAAATATCCTGAGGAAACCTGCATACGCTGTAGTAAAAATTCTGATGCACACGTGGTGTACTAACGCATTCCCTGAGAGTAGGCCTGTGCCCTGCCATCCAGTGGGACATAATATATAGGCTGATAATGATAATTACAGTCTTTGTGTCGGGGTTAAGTAGGTACTTATTTTAAATGTTAAATAAGTAGGTGCTGCGGAAAGTGTGCATTATTCAACATTATTGATTCAACGTTTTCTTTACTTCTATGATTCAATTTATTCGTTCTATAGAAAAAATAATGTCAAAGCTTGCAACACAGGTAACACTAAAATAAATTTTTATGTCAGGGACATTTTCGGAAGTATAATACAGGGTGTACAATAAAATGGGACAGCTACTTAAAGGGGTGCTTCAGACCATCAAACTGAACTACTTTCTCTATGGGACCAATATTGAAATCGCGAAAAAAAAATCTGCTGTCCCATACATTTCAGTCGAGTTATGTTTGCAGTTTTGTATGGGAGAGCGGATTTTATTTTCGCGATTTCGATATTGGTCCCATAGAGAAAGTTGTTCAGTTTGATGGTCTGAAGCACCCCTTTGAGTAGCTGTCCCATTTTATTGTACACCCTGTATATTCTGAACCGAGACAAGTCAGTGGGCTTTCGAAGAAAATTTTATTTTTAGTGAGATGAGAATTTGATACGATACGATACTATCCGTCGATGGCGACCCTCATTGGTTCCTGGAGTGACTCAAATAATTTGCTGCACGCAGCACAATACAGTTGGCCAATGGAATTGTACGCCAGGGAGCTGTCAGGGAAAGGACTGAGCAATTCGAGACTGCTAGGTTCCCTTGAGCATCCCTTGACGCCAACGCCAACCCGACCCAAATAAACATTCATAGGAAGAAGTACAATGTAGAAAATACACTTTAATTTTTCTTAGCCTATTTCATCCCACTGGGCAAAGGCCTCCCCCTTTATCCTCCATGCATCCCTGTCCTGAGCCAGTTCCATCCACTTTTCGTCGAATGTATCCAGATCGTCTCTCCATCTCTTTCGGGGTCGACCCTGACGGCGACCTCCATTCTCCGGGATCCAAGGTGTTAAGACTTTGGCCCATCTTTCCGGGTGCAATCGACAGACATGGCCGGCCCAATCCCACTTCAACTAGGCAGTTTTCTCACCGACATCGGCTATTTTTGTTTTTTGGCGTATTGTGGTGTTCCTGACGCGATCTGTCCGTTTGATCCCCAATATGCTACGCTCCATCGCCCTCTGGCAAACCTTAAGTTTGGACTTCTGTGATTCTGTTAAAGACCATGTTTGAGCACCGTAGGTTAGGATAGGCAGGATACACATGTCGACGAGTCTGCGTTTGAGTGATAAGGCAAGGTCACCCTTCATATACACTTTAAATTAACATTTTTAATTAGTCGGTGCCACCTAATACTAAGTATATTTGGCTATGTGTGGTGTCGATTTCACCTGTAGGTAAATAAGCTAAAATATACGAAAACTCTAGCAGCCAGCTCGTACGGACTATCCATTATACACCGATGTACTTAATGTGATATTAAGAAGACATTGCAGGGTGAGTCATTGCCTAACATTTAACCGTGGAACCCTTGACTACATCAGGCAAGACTGTTCTAAAGAAAAGCTGACTTTACGTGACCTCAAATACTAGGGTAACAATATTACTGTCTGCTGTAACTATCTTATCTTCTTCACATAAATAAGACTGGGGTTTCATGGCTGGCTAGCCACCAACACATCGACCCAATGGCATCTTTTGTGACCCCAATGAGTTTTTATAACCATAGGTAGACATTCCAGTCCTTTCAAATCTTTCAAATGTAATTGATCACAAAGCAGTAATGTAAAACAACTAGGCATAACTTTGTGGTCCCGTTAATAGCGCACTGATGCGAAGTCCTCCGTAAATAGAATGTCTTTGGTTGACCCTTGGTTGACCCCTATAGATTTATTTCTTCACCCTTCAAAAACGTGGTATCCTGTAATCTCCCGGTTTAGGGTAACCATCTCCCAGGAGGCACATGTGTTTAGCCGCCAAGACATCGCAGTCACAAAGGATCAAAGGATATGTTCCATCGTTTCTTCCTCCTCTCCACATGCTCTGCAGCTGGGATCCAGGGTAAGCTTCAACTTGCGCATTATCGTGCCTTGGCGTAGTGCCCGGTGAGGGCTCCAATGATGGCACGAGCTTTGCTGATGCTGTTTTTAAGTATGGACTTTGGCATTTTGTGTTATTATTTTCCTGCAGCGTTGAGTGTCGAGAGACCATCCCAGTCTGTATCTTTTATCAGCCCTGATGTACCTATTTAGTATTTTCTTTTATTCCTTCAAGGCTTCTTAACTCATAATTATGACTTTTTTTTAATAAACATAATAATAATTAACAAGAAACAACGCTGGAAGTAGGTACCTACTTTTGAAATAATTTATGTACATTGTAGGTAATATAGTGTCGATTCATTTCGTTCGTTGTATGTTTTCATTCATTGAAATAACAGTCATTGACACATTTCAGCAGCCAGCCGTATATTACGAATTGTAATTTCCTTTGAGCTTTAATGTCATTGTTAGTAAAATTTATAAATAATGAAAATGTTGTTTATTTTTCGGAAGTGACATGCACGTTAATTAGTCAGCAGCGCGATGTTTTGAGCATCACCAATGTTTTATAGGTAGGTATTGTATATTTCCGCATGAATTCAAATCACTGATTAGTGATTACCTGACGCAAAAAGTTAAAATAATTTTTATATCACTAAACAATACAGTATTTTCCCTATTTTTATAGATTGATTGATCGATGAAGGTCGAGTACTACCTCTATGTCTCGGTCATTTAGGTAGCTAATGTTGAAACGAATCAGGTTTTTGGTATAAATTCATCATTATCATCACTTTACTATCATCACAATCAGCTTTTAAATGATAAGATGGGACAAGCACCTTATTTGGTGCCTTTTGTATTTTTGTTGCTCATGTTTTTGGTCAAAACTAAAATATGTTTTTGATTGATTGATAGTCATCAGCCTATCTTTGACTGATAAGTGATAACACATGCCCCACATGGCTCACCACAAAGTTCTATTTCTGGTCTACTTCATCCATAAAATTAATTTCGAAAGACTGAAAAAAAAACTCAATTTTTACAAAAAAAAAAGGAATCCCTGGTCACCCCAGTCAACACACAATAAAATCCGCGTGCTTGCAGCTTTTTGTCCTTTGTACAGGACGCGTGCCACCATCATTGCTCACAAAAGTTTTACGTGTTCCGCATACAAGTACTCGTGTATGTTTTCGAAGCTTTTGACTGTGCTTTTGACATAGATAAATATTCTATAGAAGTTTTTGAAAATGAAATCCGATTTACCTGCATGTTTTAGTCAAAGGACATGCGAGGGAATGGTCCTGACAACGTAACGACACGTATAATGTCAACAATTTGCTCACTATAAATAGAAAAATAGTACAAAAACCATGAAGTTATTATACCTTTCGGAATAGAGTAACTGACATGAGTTGTCAAATGAAACCGTTTTTTGTGCATTTGTCGGTACGGCACTTATCGGCACCCTAAAACTTCGAGTTCTGTGTATAATTGTGAATCTAACGTGAAATCATAGGTAATTTAATGAAATAGTGTTAGTATATTTCACAAAATAATCTACGACTTCACTTTAGATTCACTAATTATTCACAGAGCACGAATATTTACCCAGTCGATTGTGCTGACAAGTTCCCAAAAATGGTTCTATTGCGTCGCGTCACGTATCTCTTTCTATTAAGTCTTAGTATACGAGAAAAAGGAATGTATCGTGAGAGGAAAAATAAGAAAATAGCGAAGGAATTTTCCTAGGTAAGCAATCAGGTAGCAAGGAATTTACTCCATTTATTCAGATATTCGATCTTCGTGAATTTCATACTTTTGCTTAAAAAGTACCCACTAGGGATTGCAATCCGGAAAACCGGATCCGGTAATCCGGCGGATCCGGCACCATTTGACTGTCTACCGGATCCGGCAGTAGCTAGCCGGATCCGGTAAATGTCTTGAAAATTGCTTAAAACTGTTTCTTTTTTATGAAAATTCTTATGTTGGTCGTTGCTTACGACGTTACAGAGTCACCTGTTATGATAATCCGCGCTTGCAGGCACTTTTTACAATAGGAATTTTGTACATTTTTGGAAAATAGTAATCTTCCTAAATAATGCTACCTAATTTAAACGCAAATGTTAATTATCATTTTTTAACCACCAAATTTTTCAAATAGCATGTTGTAATCATTACGTTTAGAACTAAGATTGCTCAACTTACTCTATATACATGGATCACCTATCATAGGACAAATAACCATAAAAGTGAAAATAGGTCCTAAAATCTATCATTTTACTTTGTTTGTTTAAATTAGTTTAAGTTTGGTTAAATTTAAAGGAAACTATTTTTAGCATTATTAGTACGATAGAAACTACCACTTCGTAACAGTAATATTTTTTTCACAGTTGCTTTAAACATCCCTATTGTTTTACAGTTGATTTTAAAATGAAAAAGCAAATTATTAGGGATTTTATCAATCCGGTCGGATCCGGCGGATCCGGCTGGACCCGTAAAAATCCGGTCGGATCCGGCTGGATCGAAAATGACACCGGATTGCAATCCCTAGTACCCACCTTATTCGTCATCATCATCATGAACCTTTAACTATACGTCGTTTTAAAAATGCTTTCCGATTTGTCTCTTTTCTTTCCGCAGTAGCTTATTTGATTTCATGTACAAAATAACTTGACATTTTTCCTGATATTTTCTGACCCAATTTCAAGATTAAAAGCAAATTAAAAACTAGTTTTACGCAACGGACCTACAGAAGAGGGAAAATTGTTGGCAAAGTTAATTGCAATTTTTCGCCGACGCGAGCAATAAAAGTGCAACTGTGCCGTAATTATACCACAGCTCGCTATCAAAAGACAATTAAGTGTTCATTTCAGTTGCCACGGAGCCAGGATTCGATTTAGATTGGAATAATTATGGAGGTTTATTACTGGCGGCAATGGGTGGGCCACATTGCACGCAGAACCGATTAGCCCAATCATTTTACGGAGTTTTGTTAGGAGAGGTGGGAAGTAATTACTAATTGGACTTTTAAACTGTAATTGGCACCATATAGAGACAAAAAGACTATCAGAAAACATATTTTAAAAAATTCGCTACGCAACATAGAAATCAAAATTGTGAGTCCCAGAAGGCTTTTAAATTAATAATATTAATACCAGGCACTCATTTGAAATAAATTTAACAATATAAATCATTTTTGAGCAATAAAATAAGGATTGAAATTTAAAAATGAGGTTTATGTTAAAAATACGAATGTATTTTTCAAAACCTTCTAAGTAGACAAAAATATTAACACCATGTTTGAAGTATGTATACTTAATTTTTTTTTTTTTTTTTTTTTTTTTTATTAACTATGGGTTTGCTCTTGACCTCAATCCAGTCCTCAGGACGAAGATGGGGTCGTAGATGTAGCGAGCTTACCCAGAAGATGCCTATTCACTCGTACTTTAAAGGAATTCGGGTTGTAAGTACTCGGAAATACTGACGCAGGTAAGGCATTCCACTCCTTGGCTGTGCGCATTATAAAAGATTCAGAAAGGCGCTTGGTGCGGATATGTGGGATGTCAACCAAGAAGGGGTGATATCCCGCGGTGCGTCTGGAAGTCCGATAGTAGAAAGGGGAAGGTGGGATGAGCTCATGCAGCTCTAGGGCACACTCACCGAAGTACAATCTGTAGAAGACCGACAAGCAGGCCACTCTGCGGCGGTGGGCTAGGTTATGAAGCTTGGCCTCCACCAGCTTACTATCGCCAATGAGCCTCCTGGCTCTGCGTTCAACCGAGTCGAGTGCGGCAAGTTGATACTTGGCTGAGCCATCCCACAGGTGGCAGCAGTACTCCATACATGATCGGACCTGAGCTTTATACAATACTAAGAGCTGTCCAGGAGTGAAGTACCGCTTCACCTTGTTTAAGATGCCCAGCTTTTTGGCCGCAGTTTGGGCCTTAGACTCGATGTCAGCGCCGAAGTTGAGTTTTGTGGTCAAGCTTATACCCAGAAGCCCAAGACTGTCGGAAACAGGGACAGATGTACCCCGGAAAGTAGGAGTCAGATTAAACGGACTCCTTTTTGCGGTAAACAGACAAGCCTGTGTTTTGGTGGCGTTGAAGTTGACTAAATTATTGTCACCCCACTGGGAGACAAGACTTAAAGTCAAGTTTGTCCGCTCAACCATGGCCTCCCTCTGCGAGCGTATTTTATCCCCGCTGGCCCCTGCGCCAGATACATATCTCTCCATGACAGTACTGTCATCTGCATACCCAACAATACCTGACACAAGGAGGAATGAAAACTTAATGGAATGAAAACGAGGAATGAGGAAAATGAGGAATGAAAATGAGGAATGAAAACTTAATGGTAAATATAGTTAAATTTTAAATTTGGAACGGTTGCTGACGGATTTTTTTTTTAATTTTGGTTTCTTTCTAAGCTCTATTGGCTCTTAAATACTATACCGACAAAAAATATCAATTAGTAATAAGTCCCGGCTCAAACCGTAAAATGACTGGGCTACGATGACCCCTGGGGCCGAAGAGTTCTCAATTAGATACCGCGCCTACTTCGCCTGGAGGCGCGGGCGCGCTTTTCCTTTAAGACTAAAACGGCGCTATGTTGCGTAGTATAAAGTTGAATATTATGTTACTTTGACTATCCGCAACCGCCACGCGTCTCTTCTGTATAAACAGTACCTTAGATACATCTGAGTTACCTACATTCCAATTCTCTAGCGAATCACCATAATGTTCTGGGTTTACCTTTCAATACCTTGCAGCATTAGTTCCATGTTTGCCCAATAAACAAAAAGTTTGGCGTACTCTAAACTTGAACTTGTGTTACAGATCCTAAAACTTTATCCGGGATTCTCTCAAAGTTTTCCTGTGAATACGTAGGTGCAGCTAAATTCAATTTCGCAGCGTAATGTTAGATAGATAACTAAATAAACTAACTCCACTCAGCGACCCAAAGTGAATCCTGGCCTCCGAAATGAGAGCGTGCCACTTTTCACGATCCTGCGCGACCTCCCTCCAGTAACTGGCATGAAGCTCACGTAGATCTGCCTCCAGTATGTCATTCCAGCGATACCTGGAACGACCCACTGGACGTCGGACAATAGCTCGACCCAGATATGCTCTCCTGACATGCAGTTCTTCAACCATTCTTGCTATGTGGCTAGGCCAGTGGAGGCAGAGTGCTTTTTGTCTCGCGCTGATGTTCGGCAAGGTCTTTCAATTTTGGAATGCCGTCCGTTACCTGGATTTGGTATTCACGACTATCACGACTGTTCTTCTTTTCCGGCTACTCAGAAACTTTGCTACATCTGACATTTCCAGCTACATTTTCAAGTGTATAGTTTTTGTAAAATTCATTTAAGTTACGATTATTTAGGGTTTTACAATAGCATCACTGTATTTAATAGGTGTCCTTATATCTAGCGTACCCGTGACGAGAAAAAGGATTACTTTGATGCCATTAAATTAATAGTTCCTAAATAGTGAATATCGTACCAGAAAAACAGTTTCATACAAGCTCGCTGGGGCTGGTACACCCCTACATGCGCAGCGTGCAACAATACGTGAACGTTCACATACGAAAATGAAGCGTCAGTTTGGTAGAAACATCATCGCTGCGCGCGTAGGGGTGTACTGGTCACCGCGAGCTCGTATATGAAGCTGTTTTTCTGTTAGGATATCTATTTGGTACCGGGCCCTCTGGTTTGGCAGTCTGGCGTGAAACAATTACACGAATACGACAATTTGAGCTTCCATCGTCCATAAATAAACTGACCTAACGATCAATTGTTTGGAAGTAGGTACTCAAAAAGACCCAATTAAGCACAGGTAAATTTACAATTTATATCGCTAAACGTTCCACATTCATTGTAATATTTTAATCTTTTCAAAGAACGCATATTCCTCTTTGAGTTTGATTCGGGATTTTTCTAAGCTCCTCAGCGGTACGTTTGAAAAAGCTATTTCGTTTTAAAGTTGGCTTCTCTCATCCATAAATTCAAAGGCAATTTCATTTATGCATTTAACAAAGCTCGCTTTTCAAATTACGCCGTGAATATCAAATTTTAGTTTCATTTCATAGAGTCATTAATGAGAAAGAGTTTCTGTGATGAAGCTGGGATGGAGTTTGATGGTAAAAGTTTTTATTATACTCATCTACTCTAGAAATTGTTCGCGACACGTATTAAAATTTGTCCTTTTTGACAAGCCGGAGTAAAGCTGGTATGGTTAAAAGGATTATTATGCTTTATATTCTCCACTTCATCCGCTGTGTAATTATAATTACTCGATGGTTTTTTTATGCCAGTCCTTGGTAATTTTCTCCTTCCTAATTTAGTTATTCATTTTCAAACAATGGATAATTGGATACTATGATCGGAAAAGAACAAACTTCCTAGTTACTGGCCTCGATTCGGAGTGTACCACGACTAAACTAAACTAAATGTATTCCTGTCACTTTCTAAAATAAGATTAAGAAAAGAGACAGAAAACCAACAGCTGACTTTAGTGCTGTCAAAGTGACGTTAAATGCGCAAAATAAGTCGCCATCATAATGTACGCCATCTTATTTAAGTCGTTTTTGGGCGTTTAACGTCACTTTGACAGCACTAAAGTCAGCTGTTGGTTTTCTGTCTCTTTTCTTAATCTTATTTTAGAAAGTGACAGGAATACATTTAGTTTAGTTTAGTCGTGGTACACTCCGAATCGAGGCCATTGTGGTTTAAAAAATGTAGGTACAGGGTCCTTCTTAATATACAGACACTTTTTTAAGGGGATGGTCAGACCGTCAAACTGAACAACTTTCTCTATGACACCAACATCGAAATCGCGAAAAAAAAAACAGCTGTACCATACTAAACAGCAAACCTACTCGAGCCAAATGTATGGGAGATCAGATATTTTCTTCATGATTTCGATGTAACTCCCATGGAGAAAATTGTCCAGTTTGATGGTCTGATCATCCCCTTAAAAAAAGTGTCATATATTAAGAAGGACCCTGTATAATTATGTTTTACGAATTGAATAAAAATGTAATTCAAAAGAATCGCTTTACATAGATCAAAGCAAAATGTTTAATAAAATCTATCCAAGAGCTTTCAAGAGGCAATCTTAAGAGGAGAGAAAAAAAATATTTTTTCCTGAAATGGAAGAAAATGTAATTTTCTTTTTCTATGACAACAAAAATGAATTGTGATATCGGAGGTTGGCAGGTTGAGCTAATTGGTATCTCGGAGTATTTACTCTGACGCGAAGGATTTCTGGAATAATGCCTTTTTTATTTGATGATAATCCAATTTTCCTGGAATCAATTCGGACTGTACAATACATTTATGATTCCTGTTGTAAAAATCATTTTCGAATTATCGACGGTTCTGAATATTAATACATTATTTCTTACAGTTTCGTTTTAAATACTTCGCCATAATCCTACTTCCTACTAATATTATAAACGCGAAAGTTTGTAAATATGGATGGATGTTTGTTCCGCTTGCACGCAAAAACTGCTGAACGGATTTTGATGAAATTTTGCATACAGATAGACCATGGCCTGGATTAACAAATATGGTACTTTTTATCCGGGTAACGCAAACAGCTAGTTAATTATTAATTCCAGATAATTATGCGAATATAACATGAAATATCTACGTAAGGATCTACCAATCATTATTATGATTTGGTTCATTATAAATCAGCCGATGGACATCCACTGCTGGATATAGGCCTCCCCCAAGGATCGCCATAACGACCGGTCTAAAACATAGTGATTCCATTCTCCAAATCGGACCGGACCGGTTCCTTTGACCGGTCCAAAACCGGTCCAAAACCGGTCATGAAATACAATTCTCTAAGCGCAAACTTGGTCACAACCTAAAAATATAAAAAAAAATATAAAAAAAGATAAATTCGTCGTCGAAACATCGGCGAGCTGTCAATTCGGTATTCACTATAGTTATTGTCATGTGTCAAACTGATATAAAAACGTAGACGATCTGAAGGATGTTACATTTGCGAGCTCATCGATGGTTTTGACAGCGACGTGTCCCTTAGAGAATTACACTCCTGCTTTACCCTCATCCAACGGGTTCCCGCCGCTTTCACCAGGCCGTCGGTCCACCATGTGTGAGGCCTATCTACGTTGGTTGGTTTTAGTGTGGTTTTACAGTGACGCTGGCGAAAACGTCACTGTAAAACCACACTAAACCAAATCTAACTTTGAACCCTGTCTTCAATCGTGCTTTGACACTTTTTGATTTCCAGAATTAGAGTGTCGTGAAATCAAACATGGCATGGATACACGAGAACCTGTATTTGAAGCCGGTTAAAATGCTACGTATTTCAGCAACTTCTTTTCAAAGGCAACCTTTACTCGGTTCATTTACTCGACAGGGTTGGAAAAGTTTTATTAAAAAGTTACCCCCAGGTTCCCAATTGATGAAAGTTGTTACTTTGTTGGCCCACCTGGTGCTTTGTTTTGGATTTTTATTTTATTTTGTTGCCTGATTGTAACTGTTAGATAGAAAGGATTGTGATTGGAGCTCGGTTTGTAGGAACGGTCGGCAAAAAAAAAGTAGTTTATCAGTTTTGACAACACTTCTATTAGTCCGAGATCCAACCGTAAAATTATGCACCTATTTCATAGGCGAACGAAATGTGATTTTAGTGTATGTTTACACAGGAGTGCGATTTTTGAACATCATAGGACCGACTCGGCAGTATAAAATGACAAAATTAATATACTGCCGATTCGCTCGTATGTTGTTCAAAAATCGCACTTCTGGGATTATTATTTAACGCCGCCAAGTTGCCTCAACCATGACCAAACTGTCTGACTCAAACCATGACTCAAACCATGTGCAAACGACTTGAGGCTTTTGAGATGTGGGTATACAGGAGGATGTTGAAGATATCATGGACAGACAGAATCAGCAACGAGGTGGTCCTGAAGAGAATGAACAAGAGAGTAGAAATCCTGAAAACCATAAAAACTCGGAAACTTCAGTACCTCGGTCACATTATGAGAAGTGAAAAATATCTACTTCTCCAGATTATTATACAAGGGAAAATTTTGGGAAGACGAATGCCTGGTAGAAGAAGGACTTCCTGGCTTAAGAACCTGTGTGAATGGTTCGATATGAACTCGACCTCACTATTTAGGGCTGCAGTCTCCAGGGTACGAATAGCCCTAATGATAGCCAACCTCCGATAGGAGATGGCACTACAAGAAGAAGAAGTTGCCTAGAAAAATCATGCCGCAAGTATCTTTTCCATTATGATTTTTGGTGGACTTTTTCCACCTGTCTGTTTGGGAAGTAAATGAGGTGCCATCGGAAGGAGACTGATCTAAAGTACTGGAAAAACTAGGGTTGCCAGCTCTATGTCTGCCGCAACTCTAAGGTTGCCAGGTTCAAAAATGAGTTCTTTGAACCTGGCAACCCTATAGTTGCGGCAGATTGAGAGGTGGCAATCCTAGTTTTTCCAGTACTTAAGATCATTCTGTCTGCTTCCGATGGCACCTCATTTACTTCCCAAACTTGCAGCAAGATTTTTCTAGGCAACTTGGCGACGTTGAATTAACCCCTGTGTAAACATACACTAGAATCACATTTCGTTCGCCTAAGAAATAGGTGCATAATTTTACGGTCAGATCTCGATCTCGATCTCGATCTCGATCTCGATCTCGGTCGATCTCGGTCTATCTCTAATGAAAATATCGCTGCCAAATTGAAAGAAATGCACAGTATGATGTAGCAATTGTATCTGGAAAAGTGAATTTATCTCTGATTTATCTATTTTGATCATTAGTAATAGTACATTACTGCAGTGGCCAGCAACAGAGGCATTGATGGACGAATGTGTAAATGTGGGCCGAGGCGAAGCCGAGGCACACATACGTAAGTCCATCAATGCCTAGTTGTGGCCAAGGCTTGTATAGTACTTTTCTCAAATAATGCGCGGAAATTAAAACAGTAAATTTTCTCAAATAATTCGCGGAAATTAAAACTTTTTTCAAAATCAATGACGAACAACGAACAACAATTTTTTTTTTCAATAAACAGCTTTATATTTGCAAGCTAGTTCGAAATTTAAATAAAACCTTTGATGAGTTAAGAACCTCCTTGGTCGCCATGTTTCGGAATAAAAGATCGTTCCATTTTTGAATTACACGACAGATATGAGTTTACTATGTAATTTACTTGGCCGCTGAACACGACAGATATGGATTTTCATACAACATTGCCGGCCGCTGCGCGCATGTATTTGGCCAGTACATCAATTTCGATTTATCTCGAAGAAGGTTGTCAAAATAATGCTCACATTTCCAAGCATGTTTGAGAAAATTAATATTTCCATGATTTTGATGTGAAAAGATTTGTTTATAATTCGATTAAAATAAAAAATAGCACTGTCAGTTGTCTTATAATATTTCTCCAAGAAGTTTATATTTTCCAGCTTCCAGTACTTAGAGGACTAAGTTCCAGTACTTATTTCTCTTAAATCAGTAAGTTATATAGTACATTACTGCCGCGGCCAGCAACAGAGGCATTGATGGACGAACGTGTAAATGTGGGCCGAGGCGAAGCCGAGGCACACATACGTAAGTCCATCAATGCCTAGTTGTGGCCAAGGCTTGTATAGTACTTTTCTCAAATAATGCGCGGAAATTAAAAAAGTAAATTTTCTCAAATAATTCGCGGAAATTAAAACTCTTTTCAAAATCAATGACGAACAACGAACAACAGTTTGTTTTTTTTTTTCAATAAACAGCTTTCTATTTGCAAGTCAGTTCGAAATTTAAATAAAACCTTTGATGAGTTACCTCCTTGGTCGCCATGTTTCGGAGAAAAAGATAGTTCCATTTTTAAATTACACGACAGATATGAGTTTAGTATGTAATTTATTTGGCCGCAAAACACGACAGATATGGATTTTCATACAACATTGCCGGCCGCTGCGCGCATATATTTGGCCAGTACAGCAATTTCGATTTATCTCAAAGAAGGTTGTCAAAATAATGCTCACATTTCCAAGCATGTTTGAGAAAATAATTATTATGTACTAACTTTATGATTTCGTCAATTCAAACATGAACCACGAAGGAGTAGGAGTATGACCACGGAATATTGATATGACGCGCAAACAAATTGCATCTTTAGGGTGACCACTTATTTGGCCGACTGTACATACATACTTATTTGCACCGTACGTATAGTTAGGTAGGTATGTTTCAGTCAGATAAAATGCGATGCCAAACTCTCTTTAAAATGAGTGGGTAGTTGGCAGGAATTTTCAATTTCAAGTAACTAGTTGGTAAGAGCACACACAGAAATTGGCTGCAGCTTGTTATTTTCTGTAAAAATATATGCGTTTTGGCGTTCTGAGTTTTCTAGTGAAAAGTTCTGGCGCTGTTTGAACTCAAGATTAATACGGAATCATCAATAACTCTACTATAATAGAGATTGCATGATGAATTTCGTTTGCAAAATATGTGTACCGCGGTTTGACTTCTGTAATGTATTTTTGAGATCACAATGATAGTTTTGATGTTGCCGGCAAATGTTGTGGTTCAAAAATAAAAAACTGTATAGGGTGAAATTGATATCATTAGCATCCTTTTAAACTAAGAGTCTACCCATCAAACTTAACAACTTTTACTATGGGAGCAAACCGATCGGAGCAACTAAAAAATCTGCTGTCCCATACTAAACTGCACTGCCCTACTCGACTCAAATGTAGGTATGCAGCAGCAGATTTTTTTGTTGCTCCGATCGGTTTGCTCCCATAGTAAAAGTTGTTCAGTTTGATGGGTAGACTCTTAGTTTAAAAGGATGCTAATGATATCAATTTCACTCTGTATACTAATTATTCTTTCTTCGGCCTTCCTTATCCAGGCGTACCCAGCTACATATCCCAGGTCCTCCGTTCTTGCTAATGAAGGCAATAAATTCAAACAGCACAATCCTAAACTACGGTTATTACGGAGGTATGTCCTTCGACTATTAATTTGGTAATATTCAAGGTGGACTAGACCCAAAAGTTTTAATATAGTTTACTACGAGTATGACAGCTATAACGCTTTCCATTGATTATGAGTTACCTAAATTGGATTTCATTTAGGTAAAGCCAGGATAGTCAGACGGGTTTAAGCAGATCAAGCTTTTACATGAAGAATAAGATAAGAGATACAGACAGATAATACTTAGTAATAATGTGACAAATATTTATTTAAGCAGACTTTACTATCATTTTTTGGGTTCTGTAACCAAAGGGTGAAAACAGGACCCTAAGCCTACGTTGCCCCTCAATTGACCATGTATATGAAGGGTGAAGAAAGTAAAAAGTATTGGGGCTAACACAAAAGATCCCACTGGGTCGAAGTGTTGCTGGCTTGCCAGCCCCCAAAACAAGATAAGATAACATAAGAACCGTGCTTTCGTGGAACAGTTCTTTCGTCGAACGTAATAATTGTGAACCGTGATTTTGACGAACGGGTTTTCGTAAAACAGTTATGCACTCTTTTTTTAATGTATTTATTTTGTAACAAAACTTACAACTAATTCATGCCATTAAAGCATTTTGGTTGTTCTAACGAAGTTTCTAAAACCCCGCAAGTGATTTAGGTTGTGAATTTAATAATATTGGCATAGGTACGCTGTCACTACGACGAACATGATTCTTCCATACTGAAATTAAACTGTTAACTTTATTTTATAAAAAGTATAACAAAACTCAAACTTTGCTTCGAACAAGTTTATAATGAAGAGCTGTTTGCTCTTTTGCTTTATAACTCGTTGAAACCATTGGTGACTATCATTCAAAATGCATAGTTCCGTGAATCAAGCTAATTTGATACTTATCTCGCTGACACAAAAGCTTTTATAGGGGTCTTGTTGTGTAAAATGAAGTGGTCGAAGTTGGTTAGACTGTCAAGTTCATTTTAACATTAATTAAATCTCACAACTTCATCTGTGAAATGTGAACGTTTCATTTTATAATCAATTCAACTATTGTTTTAGTTTGGCGAATAAAATAATCATCATCATCGTCTCAGCCGATGGACATCCACTGCTGGACATAGGCCTCCCCCAAGGATCGCCATAACGACCGGTCCTGCACTGCCCTCATCCAACGGAGTCCCACCGCCTTCACCAGGACGTCCGTCCGTTTGGGGAGCCTACCCATGCTGCGGTTTCCGATACGCGGTCGCCACTCGAGAACTCTTCGGCCTCATCGGCAATTGGAAGTGGTGGAATAAAAGTATGGATAAACGAAAAAAAAATTAGAACTACTTTTTAAAAGAAGAAATTCCAACTGTGATACCAATATTTTGGGCATTGATAAAAATTACTTTCTTGTATGAAGACCCCCCCCTCCCTCCTTAATTTTTAACTTTTTGAAATTTTTATTATTTGTTAGCAAATCCGCCGTAATAACACATTATGTGTTTTCAACTATATAGCTATACTACCATTCAAAAGTTACAGCCCTAAATAGGTAGGACAGACAGACGGACGGACAACGTAGGTTTAGTAATAGTGTCCCGTTTTCACCCTTTGGGTACGGAACCCTAAAAAATAATTGGTACATAGCATGTCATATCTTGTAGTTAGATGATTCAAGATTAAAAAATTTAATAATATAAAATTAAAACGCCTAATATGGAAATTCAAAACATCCGCTCTTAATTTCTGCCTAGTGACAAGATGGAAATCTTTTAATTATAGCTTCGAGCGGGCAACACTGAAAGTTAACAGTGTTGCCAACTGTGTAAACAATCAGAACTAATTATTGTTTAAAGTCAAAGTTGCTAAATTTTAATTAAAGGAACTCGTTTAAATTTAAATCTTTCTGACTGATGGACAAATTAACATAAAATCAAATTGAAAATTTGTTTCGTTTATTATTTAATGAACCATTAAAAGTTCAAAGGTACTTAATTTATAACCTTTCACAGCAGATAGGTAATTAATACATGAAAGCATGAGCTGGAAACAATTTGTAAGCACGTAATCTGTAGGTAGGCAATTTAATTAATAAGCATTCGTATATTATTATTAAGAGCGTCGATGGCGCGTTGCGGAGAGGTATGGACTCCCAATTATGGGGGTCCGGGTTCGAATCCGCACGGACAACATGCCATGTACCAATGAGTTTTTCTAACTTATGTAAGTAATACCGACTGCTCTCAAACGGTGAAGGAAAACATCGTGAGGAAATCTGCATACAATGAAGAAGAAATTCTGATGTGTATGTGAAGTCTACCAATCCGCATTGGGCACGCGTGGTGGACTAATGCCCATACACCCTCCTTGAGGGTAGGCCTGTGCCCTGCAGTGGGACGTTTATAGGCTGATGATGATGATGATGATATTATTACTAGATAGTTTAATTTTTTGATCGTCGTTTTCGCCTTTTCATAATAATATCATAGAGTAAATAAATTATACACAACAGAGGGTCAATGCCCATACTAAGAAAGTTGCCACCTTCTTATATGAAAACTCGCGCAAGTACAACGCCGGTGGTCAGTAACCGGTACTACACCAATGTTGAATTACGTTAAAATAAGTGTTAAACACATTTTTTATTAAAATTTTTAAGAAAATTAATCTATATAATTTATTTTCGCGGAACAAAACTCAAATAATAGTGATGTAATAACGTTTAATTAAGATTTATCTCTCTTTCAGGCCAGTAGCGACATCTGTTTGCGCCAAGACTTTACTAAATCTAAAATGTATGGAACTGTCCAGACATGATAATATGAATACATAAACTCAAGACCATATCTCTTTCGGGATGGCGGCCGTAGCTTTGCTAAAACTACTTATACTATGTTCATCATGGATTTGGAGTGCGATTTTTGAATCTCATACGTTGAACTCAGCAGTTGAAAATGTATGGAGATACGCATTTTCTACTGCTGATTTGACTTCCAAAAATCGCACTCCTGGAGTATGCTTTTTTATTGTCAAATCAGCAGTAGAAATATGCACGTCTCCATAGTAATATTGACATTTTCAACTGCTGAGTTCTAAGAACGAGTTTCAAAAATCGCACTCCTGGCCAATTTATTTTAAAAGCTCGTAATTTTTAAAGTTACTTTCGTCATCATTTACTTATTAGTTGACTGGACAAACGATTTCAAGGTTTAGCTTATGTATTTGTTAGCGTTTCGATTTCGGATTTGTTACAGTTGGTATATTTGACGGCCCAGTAGCACAGTCGGTAGTGAACCTGCCTGCTGTGCCGAGGGTCGCGGGTTCGAATCCCGTAAGGGACAAATATTTGTATGATATGATAAATATGAATATTTGTACCCGAGTCATGGATGTTTGTATCTATTTATGTATTCTATATCGTTGTCTAGTCATCATAATACAAGTCCAGGCTAGAATCTGGTACTTTAAATGTGACTAGATAATTTGTGTGACATTGTCCAAGATATTAATTTCGTAATTTAGCAATCCAAACTGAAAAAAAAATTGTTTTCTTCAACCAAGATCTTGTTAATGATAATCATAAATCATGAATCCATATGAGCCTGTCAACATCATGACTTCTCTGACTAAGAGAACTTTGGCCCCGATTCGGACTGTGCCACGACTTAACTAAACTAAATTTATTCCTGTCACTTTCTAAAATAAGATTAAGAAAAGAGACAGAAAACCAACAGCTGACTTTAGTGCTGTCAAAGTGACATTACACGCCCAAAACGCCTTAAATAAGATGGCGTACATTATGATGGCATCTTATTTTGGGCGTGTAACGTCACTTTGACAGCACTAAAGTCAGCCGTTGGTTTTCTGTCTCTTTTCTTAATCTTATTTTAGAAAGTGACAGGAATAAATTTAGTTAAGTTAAGTCGTGGCACAGTCCGAATCGGGGCCTTTGTTAAACGAATTCGGCTTGTTGTTACAACTACAATCTTTTTTTTTAGTAAACAATAATAACGTCATTTCAATTATTTTGTGCTAGTTAAGAGAAAATACTTCTTAGTTAGCTCTCATTTTTTTCAGTGCTTGTTTATAATGTTGGACGTTAAGTTACAAAATACCTTATCCCTTCCTTTCAAAACTTGCCCCGAAGGATAAATCACGAAAGTTTAAACACGAAAGGTAAGTTTAGAATGGAAAGTCCGACCTTATAAATCTCTTTAAGAAAATTCACCTTCAAAGTTAAAAATATGAGAATAAAATGCAAATTAAATTTTATACTAACTTTAAAGCCAAGAAAATACGTCAAGCGAAATCTGTTCTGAAGCTTTAAGATTGGATCTTTGTTAAAACTTGGTTTTGTGAGTATTTCGTCTTAGATTAAAGTGGAGAAGTACGAAAAACAGGTCAGACAGTTCTTCTTATCGTGTGGGCAGTACCCTGGTGTCAGAGTTTTTTCAGACCGCCTTACGGCCTCTGACTTGGTTTTTATGTAACGACTACTACCACCAGAGATAGTAGCCGGGACCAACGGCTTAACGTGCCATCCGAAGTACGGCATCATTTTTCTTTTCGGACAATCAGGTGATTCAACCTGCAATGTCCTAACCAACTGGGGAAAAACGCACAAAGTGACATATCACTAGGTGTCCCCGTGGGAATCGAACCCTCGACCTCCGTGTCGAGAGCCAATGCTCTAAAACCATTAGACCACGGAGGCAGTTCAGACAGTTGCATTACTATAATGGGTGATTGTACTCATGATACTGAACAACTTGCAAATCCTTAGAACTGCCATAAGAGCATTGGCTCTCGACACGGAAGTAGTGGGCTCGATTCCCACGGGGGACACCTAGTGATATGTCACTTTGTGCGTTTTTCCCCAGTTGGTTAGGACATTGCAGGCTGAATCACCTGATTGTCTGAAAAGAAAGATGATTCCGAGCTTCGGATGGCACGTTAAGCCTTTGGTCCCGGCTACTAAATCTGGTGGTAGAAGTGGTAGTAGTCGTTACAAAAAAATCACGTCAGAGGCCGTAAGGCAGTCTGACAAAACTCTGACACTAGGGCTCTGCCCACACGATAAGAAGAAGAAGTGGCACAGGCCAGCCAGGGCCTCTACCAGCACATTCGAACTTCGCAATTGCGTGAAAGGTTTCGTTCCAATGTCAACTCTATTACAATGAAGTGCGGACTCGAATCGAAACATCGAAAGTCCAGATATTGGGCCTGGAATCGAACTGCCGCCGTTCGCAAGATCTCTTCCAAAAAGGCTATCACCGCTCTCTACAGGGTGTAACAAAACACCCTAGTAATACTTAAGGGGGTGCTTCAGACCATCAAACTGAACAACTTTCACTATGGAGCCGACATCGAAATCGCGAAATAAAAATCCGCTCTTTCATACAAAACTGCAGTACTTACCGTCTCGACTCAAATGTATGGGACGACAGATTTTTTATTTTTTCTCGACGTTGGCTCCATAGTCAAAGTTGTTCAGTTTGTTGGTCTGAAGCGCCCCCTTCAGTATTACTAGGGTGTTTTGTTACACCCTGTATAGGTAGTTCTAGTTAGTACCTTAAAAGTCTACGAGATAACTTGTTGTATCACCCCCTCCATCACACACCACATCTCAGACATTTAAAGAATTATTGACGTCGTCGAAATGTTTGAATTTAAAGTAATACCTACTTAGATAGTTACGAGAGTTGTGTAGTAGGTATTACATTTTCTCTTCTGTGTAATAAATCATTTCTTAGATTTGAAAAACGTTTCGCTGAACAGAATATAATGCTAGCATTCGCTCTTTGTTCTTTCTCTTGAAACTATCCGATTGTATACTAAAACGAAGCTCGCTGAAAAATCAAAAGGAAATTGTACCGTATAAAAGAGAGATGATATAACAGACAATTTCTTGTTGATTGCTTTGTTTCTAATTCAGTTTCATTTCTCGTCTTCAAAACGTTATTGTAACAGTATGAAGATCCCGTTTAAATTATTATGTTTATGGAAACAATTTATTATTTATTCACAGAATTTATTTCGTAAAATATTTCCGACAGAAGAAAAAACAATCGACAAAAGAAGTCTCATAGATAAGCTACCGCAACGCGCGCATCGAATGCGGTCTCCGTGGGTCGATCCCACAGGACCCCCTCACGAGACACATGCTTCCTAGGAGCATGTGAAAGCGGGCTTGACTCTGTCAACAGAAACTTTTATTATCTTCCCGCCTCGAAGAATATCGAAAGTCTTCGCATCCCTCGCCACGACTTTATATGGCCCTGCATATGGTGGTTCTAAGGATCCACGCAGCAAATCTTGCCGTAAGAATACATGTGAGGCGTTTGGCAGCTGCTTGTGCACGAACACTCCAGGTTGGGCATGGTTTGCCGCAGGCCTTGGTCGCAATCCCTCGAACTGCCGACGGAGCCGGCTAACGAAATCTTGATAATCTGAATTACGTTCTGCGTGTGTGGTTGTGAAGAATTCACCGGGTATGCGGAGCAACTCTCCAAAAACCAATTCTGCGGGTGTACACTGCAGATCCTCTTTCCATGCCGTCCGCAAACCCAGTAATACCATGGGGAGCGATTCTGTCCAACACTTCCCACCGTGCGCCATGATTGCTGCTTTGAGAGTGCGATGGAGTCGTTCGACCATACCATTGCAACTAGGATGATAGGCCGTCGTTCTTGCCAGTTTGATTCCGTACATTTTCGCGAGATTATGAAACAAACGGGACTCGAATTGCCTTCCTTGGTCTGTGACAACCTTTTTTGGACACCCGTAGCGTGAGACCCAGCCGGACAGAAACGCTTTAGCGACTGTTTCGGCTGTTATACCGACGAGTGGTATGACCTCCGGCCACCTAGTAAAGCGGTCTACAACGGTCAAACAGTATCTAAATCCTGCTGAAATTGGAAGTGGCCCAACTAAGTCAATATGAATTTCTGAGAAACGTGCATCTGGAAGCCCGAAACTTCCAATTGGAGCTTTGGTGTGCCTTGTTACCTTCGATTTTTGACAAGGCACACATTCCCTGACCCATGCCCGGATGTCTTTTCTGAGCGATGGCCATATAAATCGGTCACTAACCAGCTTGATGGATGCCTTTGCCCCGGGATGGCTGAGACTGTGTAGCGCATCAAAAATTTTCCGTCTATGCCCAACTGTTACAAAGGGGCGAGGTCTGGACAAGGATACGTCGCAGTAAAGGAGTGAATCCGATCCTTCTAACTGGAATTGCCTCAACTGGAGTGAAGTCGTACCCCTGAGTACGTCGAGTAACTCTCGGTCCTCCTGCTGTGACTCCGCTAACTCTGATATATCAACCGGCATGCTAATTGCTTCAATACGGGATAGAGTGTCAGCCACAATGTTGTCCTGGCCTGAAATATGCTCGACGTCGGTCGTAAACTGTGAGATGAAATAAAGCTGGTTAATCTGCCTCGGCGAACCCTTCTGGTCTTTTTGTTTGAAGGCAAAAACTAAGGGCTTGTGGTCGGTTAACACAGTAAAATGACGGGCTTCAACCATATGCTTAAAATGTTTTATAGACTCGTAGACTGCTAATAGCTCGCGGTCATAAGCGCTGTATTTCTGTTGCGTAGGGCTCATTTTTTTCGAATAAAAGGCTAACGGCTGCCACTCTTTGCCTACTCTCTGTTGCAAGACTGCACCTATCGAAAAATTTGACGCATCTGTGACGAGGGCCAATTTAGCACCTGGGACTGGGTACGAAAGCATTGTAGCTTGTGACAGGCTTTCTTTGCATCGTTCGAACACGTCTAGAAGCTCTGGTGTCCAGCTAACCGGTGCTGAACCCTTCATACCCGGCCCAGCTAACATGCTGTTAAGGGGCGCTTGCAATTCAGCAGCATTCTTCAGGAAGCGCCGGTAAAAATTTACCATGCCGAGGAAACGCCTCAGGCTCTTTACTGTCTTTGGTGGCGGAAAACTTTGAATAACTTGCACCTTGTTTTCCAACGGGCGGACGCCTCCGGCTGAAACCTTGTATCCCAAAAACGTTACTTCGGCCTGCCCGAAGGTACACTTAGCTACGTTTATAACCACCCCGTGCTCTTCTAGGCGTTTAAACAGTACACGGAGGTGTTGTTCATGCTCGGTCTTGTTCCTAGAGGCAATCAAAATATCGTCGATGTAAGGAAAACAAAAAAAATCTAGGCCACGCACCAGCTGATCCATAAATCTTTGAAACGTCTGCGCCGCATTTCTCAGGCCGAATGACATAAAAGGGAACTCGAAGAGTCCAAAAGGTGTTGTTATAGCAGTCTTGGGAACGTCCTCTTCGTTAACCGGTATTTGTTGGTATGCTTTGACCAAGTCAATGGCTGAGAAAATAGTGCATCCGTGCAATTGTTGTGAAAAATCCTCTATGTGACGTACCGGGTAACGATCTGGGATGGTCCTAGAATTTAGGGCCCGGTAATCGCCGCACGGCCTCCATGTTTCATCGCGCTTTGGAACCAGATGAAGTGCCGAAGCCCAAGGTCCGCTGGAGTAGCGAGCAGTACCGTCGCGAATCATTGCGTCAAATTCAGCCTTGGCGATCTTTAATCGGTCTGGCGCCAGCCTACGGGGTCTGCAATAGACTGGTGGACCTGGAGTGGTATTAATATAGTGTACCGTGTCATGACGTACCTTTCTGGGTGTACCCGGGGGTCGTGTTATTCCCGGAAATTCCTTTAAGATGTCATGGTACTCTGACGTTCCTGCAATCGCCTTGACGCTGGGAACATTTGAGTTTTTGGTCGTTACCGACACAGATAGGTTAGTAATTCCGTCTATTAGCTTACTGTGCCGGCAATCCACTAATAGGCTATAATAACTCAAGAAGTCTGCTCCAATTATAGGTTTGGATACGTCCGCGACGATAAATTTCCAGCTAAAATCTCTCCGAAGTCCAAGGTTGAGCTGAAGGCGAATATACCCGTACGTGGATATAATTGTACCATTAGCTGCTGACAACTCGTAATTGGCTCTGGGACGACGCTCATGAAGATAGCTGCGTGGATAAACACAGAGGTCGGAACCGGTGTCAATTAAAAAAGGTTTCTTTGTGTGGAGATCGGTAACGAACAGACGACTGGAAATAGATGAACAGTCACTCGCCGTCTCTAGCGACCGTTGTTGAAGTTTTTCGGCGAATAATCACATGGCTCTACGCATCGTCTCGCATTTTCTCCGAAGTTAAAATGATACCAGCAAAGCCGGTGTTTGCCTGAGGAACGGCTACGGTTCCGTCTAAAATTGCGTCTTTGGTTGTAACCTCCTTGGTCTACCTTTGTAGTCAGATCATCCAGCTTGCGTGAGAGCGCCGCTACTTCACTATGCATCTTCTCTACTAAGCACGAAGTATCTGCAGATGTGCTTGCGATCTGAGCTGGAGGACTCGACGGAACGATCTCTATTACACGGTCGGCCAGTTCAGCGACATTTTCCAATGGCATGTCAATGTGCGCTGCTACGACCGTCTGAAGACTGATCGGTAATCGTGACGTCCAAATCGTTCTTAAAAACTCGCTCGGGATATCTGTCCCTGCCAGACTCCGAAGGTTCCTTAGTAGCGCCGACGGTTTCCTATCTCCCAGCTCTTCCTGGACTAAAAACTGCTGAATTTTTTTCTCCTTTGATGTTGATACCCGTTTTGTCAATTCGGCCTTTAATTTTTCGTATTTATTGTCTGTTGGAGGTTTGGTAATTATGTCTTCTACCTCCGCGATGATTGGAGCATCCAAGTTCGCCACCACGGTAAAATACTTGGTCGTGTCTGCCTTGATACCGGACAGCGTGAACTGGGCCTCAAGTTGGGCAAACCAGATGGCGGGTTTATCGGGCCAGAACGGCGGAACCCTAATTTTCACATTGGCCGTTTCTGGGTTCATTGCCGCGACCAACATTTCTGCCAGCTTTTCTTCGCTGCTAGACATTTTTCTGCTTTCGTTTCTACGTCGGGGTCACCACTTTATGGAAACAATTTATTATTTATTCACAGAATTTATTTCGTAAAATATTTCCGACAGAAGAAAAAACAATCGACAAAAGAAGTCTCATAGATAAGCTACCGCAACGCGCGCATCGAATGCGGTCTCCGTGGGTCGATCCCACATGTTTTATTTTTTAAATTCCTCTGAAAATAACCCTAACTTGCTTCTACAAATCTGCACTAGGCATTGTGGAGTCTGCCACAATCCCCTTCTCACCCTTATTCGTGAGAGGAAGGCTTTTGCCCTGCAGTGGGATCCTACAGGCTAAGACTTACTCTTTTTGATATTCTTCTTCTTCTTATCGTGTGGGCAGAGCCCTGGTGTCCGAGTTTTCTCAGATCGCCTTACGGCCTTTGACGTGGTTTTTATGTAACGACTACTACCACCAGAGATAGTAGCCGGGACCAAGGGCTTAACGTGCCATCCGAAGCACGGAATCATCTTCCTTTTCAGACAATCAGGTGATTCAGCCTGCAATGTCCTAACCAACTGGGGAAAAACGCACAAAGTGACATATCACTAAGTAAGTGATCTTTATATTTCACTATACAGGGTGAAATTGATATCATTAGCATCCTTTTAAACTAAGAGTCTACCCACCAAACTGAACAACTTTTACTATGGGAGCAAACCGATCAGAGCAAAAAAAAAAGGCTGCTGTTCCATACTAAACTGCAATGCCTACTCGACCCAAATGTATGCAACAACTAATTATTTTTTTCCTCCGATCTGTTTGCTGCCATAGTAAAAGTTGTTCAGTTTGATGGGTAGACTCTTGTTTTAAAGGATGCTAATGATATCAATTTCACCCTGTATATCACTAGGTGATATTTATATTTTTTGATATTTAATATAGGAGGACATCACAAAGGTTGAGGTCGTTGAACTCAAGGCACTTGCGGAAAAGAGACAGAATTGGCGAATACTTCATCAGCGAGATCGTGACGGATGACATGCCACGTACCATGAATTACCGACTCTCTCAAACGGTGAAGGAAAACATCGCGAGATAGCCTGCATACGCTGACGAAGAAATTCTGATGCGTATTGAGCACTACAGTGGTGGACCAACGCAGATATACCCTCCCTGAGGGTAGGCCGTGCCCTGCAGTAGGACGTATTTAGGCTGTGATGACGATGATGAAGAGCTTTACTCTTAAATAAGGCGACTAAAGGACAGTGACATAAAAGTCTCCACTCTTGACTTAATTTTCAAACCTACGCTGATATCCTTAGGCTTGCCGAAAATCTTCTGAATTCTGTGACCGATTTCCAATTGTTATCTTAGGTATAATAAGCCTTTGTCAATGTATCTTTGAGACTCGCGAAGTGCCTATCTACCTACACAATCGAATGGAACAGAAAACAAATTGACCCGTGTTTACCAGGCTACTGTATGCGAGTAAAATTAAATGCGTATCAAATAGGATGCAGAACATTAATCTTAACAAATTTTACTATGGAACCAATATCGAAAATGCGAATAAAAAATCAGCTGTCCAATACATTTGGGTCAAGTAGCCCTAGACGTTTTTTTATGAAACAGCAGAGTAAAAAGAACAAAATTTGTAAATGGCATATAAGGCTTTACTTTGATCTAAGATATAAGAAGATATAAGGTCCTTTTTAAAAATGCTGACGGTTTGATGATCAGACCATCAAATCTATGATCAAATTGAACGAATTTCTCTATGGGGCATGGAACAACATCGAAATCGCGAAAAAATCTGCCGTTCCACATTAAACTGCAAACCTACTCAACCCGTAGGGGACAGATGATTTTTTTTCGCAATTTCGATATTGTTACCGTAGAGGAAGTTATTCAGTTTGATGGTCTAAGCATCCCTTTCAAAAACCATCAGCATATTAAGAAGGACCGCCTGTATATTCAGTGTTTTATTTGGAGCAGCCGATTGATGCTGTCTTCACTGTATTCCCCTGTCAAAAATAAACTCGTATAATTTCAAAAGCAACGCACTCAAGCAAGTATTGCTTGTCTGGGTCCCCAGGCGCCTCTGTGACTGAAGCCTCTTTGGCTAAGGTCCAACTTCTCTGCCCCCACTAACTTTGTTAGTATTGTGACCTTGAATTTGATTTTATTCGTCTTTTTATTGTTATTTTGTGGGGCTTCTTAGATGAGCTATTGCTACTACTGGAAGGTATTTTATACTTCTATTGAATGACGACCCGGTTGGTGTAATGGTTACCACGCCGGACTGCCAAACCAGGGTCCTGGGTTCGAATCCCGGTTCGGTCATGGATGTTTACATGTTTGTGCCGTTGTTGTATGGTTTCCATAATAAACAGCCTATTAATAGTGCTTTCTTGGGATCATTACAATGTATGTGCCTGTGAGCGTTATTTATTATTATTATTGTATGTCTTACGTTCCGTAATCACGGGCAATTAAGTCCCGGACCTTTGGAAGGCGTGCATGGGGCCGAAGCCAACATGTAGAGGCCCGTTCAAAAGACAAGTTAATCTAAATGTAAGGGATACACAAATGGCGGATACCATCTCCGAGCGTACAACATAATACCCACGGGGATGGTCCCCGCCATTTGTGTAAAGACTATTGGAGTACGGCGCTATGGCCGCGATGGAAAAATAAGGTCTTGGGCTATGGAGGTGAAAGTTGGATGGATGGATACTGGGCTATGGGAGGAGACTAACGGACGCCTGCCATGACAACTAGTCTCAAAATTGTAAATAGGGCAGGCGGTGACTCGCCGACTCGTCGAGTGGGCCCCATAAAACGGCCGCACGCACAAAGTGCGACAATGGGGCAACATCTCATTGAGCGGCTGAAGGTTGTCGAGAGGTGCGGCTCCGGTTTCACCATCGCGGGGTTTACCCCCGTGAGCGGGTTTCCCCGTTATTACGCCATTACGTGCAATACACTTCCAACCTGGAGCATAGGTTCTGCTCTTGCGATTCCACTCTGGACGGCCAATTAAGGCAAGCCAGAGGTAGGGGGGGGGGTGTTACTGTGTGTGTGGGTGTGTGGGTGTGTGTGTGGGTGTGTGTGTGTGTGAGCGCATGTCTGTATGGTCCCCCTGGATAGGGGTCCGCGGTGTCGCCACTCACCGTCAGCTCGCCACAAGCTGCCCCCGCGGGTTATTATTATTATTATTAATGATAATCTGTATTTGAATGATTTATACCTGTATGGAGGAACTGAGGTGGAAGGTTGAAAAGGGAAGATCTTCCTCCAGGCTAGGTGTGATGCCTGGGGACCGATCGTGTTCCTACCGATGACGAGCCATGTTGCTCTACAGGGTGTTAGGGTAAACAGTTGCACTACTTTAAGGAGCGATTTTACCCATGATACTGAACAACTTTCTCAAAGAAACCAATAGGAAATTCGCAAAACAAAACTTCGATCAGCTTGCATTTAGTATGGGAAGTCCAAAACATTTTTTCGAATTTCCTATAGGTTTCTTAGGGAAAATTGTTCACTATCATGGGTATAATCACCCCTTAAAGTAATGCAACTGTTTACCCTAACACCCTGTATATGACATAATATCTGACTCAGAATCTATAAGTTTTGAATGTGAGTTCTTCGATTGATGTATTTTTCAACTCGTTAGCTTTTCGCAGAAATGCGTCTTTTTATTGGGTAAGTAGGGTAAGTAGGTAGTCGAATTTCGTGATATGACTTCGTGTTCGTGTAAGTATATTAGCTACTTGAATAGTTTATATGTTAAATTATTTATTTCCCTCTCCCGTTTTACATAATCCGTTCGGACTGAGCTAAGAGATATACTTGCTATAAAGTTTTGTTTGTAACTTTATTTTGAACTATAATATTCAAGTTTTATTGATAAAACAAAGTCCAAAAAAAGAAAAGAAAAGCAAAAAAGAAAAAAGGCGCCATTTTTAGTCATTGGTTTTTTAATAAAGTATTTATCTTAGTTATCTTGTTAATCTGTTAGTTTTGTATCTGCTGTATTTATTTCCCTTTAATTGTTAAGATTTTACGGGACTGGATAATCGGTGTGACAATGTCTAAGATATTTTAATTGTAATCTCGAGCATTTCTACTGTGACAAAACCTGCAGAAAATTACGAACACATAATATACCTACCTACTCAACAACTTTAAGTGTAACTCGCGTTTAAATGAATTCCCGTAGTAACCCAGACTTCAGTAACAGAGCTTCAACTAACGTGACATTGAGGTCCCGCAGGACTCGTCCATTCAATCGGAAATCGGGACCATTTATAAAATTGCCATTAACTTTTCCCCGTCACTTTATCATTTCGTAAAAGAGAAATGTTCTAAATGGATGTAATCTTGGAAAGTCGATCGATTTGAAAATGCCAGTAGGTGGCATTTGCGTATAGAATTCGAAATGTCTAATTCGTAGTATAATTTAACACAGATAGACGAATTTAACTTTGGTGCGAATGAGCTTTTTTGTTTTCTTTTTAGGGTTCCGTAGTCAAACATGGAACCCTTATACTTTCACCCAATCTGTCCTGTCTGTATGCCCCACCTGAATTACTCACTCATTTTTGCACCTATTGAATCCAAATTTGGCATGAAGACAGATAACAGTAACTCAAAAACAGAAATGAGGTAGTCATAAGAAAATAATTGGCATGAACATGCCAAGTTGAGTCGCTTCATGAGCCCCGCAGTGAAGTGTGCGAGATCATATCAAAATCATGCCAAGACTGTGCCTGCCTTTTTAGAAAGGCCCTTACCGCCGTGTCATTGTCAGACAAAAATCAAATTTTCGATTAAAATAATTCGTAAATAATGAAATATTCAATTAAAAGATAACTTTGGCATCTTTTTGGCCGTCTTTCTTTTCTTTATTATTTTACAGAATACATTTTGGAATGTTGACCTTCATTCGCGCAGACCGTACCATATCTATAAATCCCCTAGAAAACCAGAGGGAATCCGCTCATTGAGCCTAAAACTAAACTAACTGACATTTTTGGTGTGATGAGCCTTAGAATATTATACTTACCTATTTATTCCTGAAGCCGAAGAGGCGTTTGGCCTCTATTTCAAAAGAACATCACTATACTAACTCTTCCAACTCCTAAGCAAAGATTTTACAAAAGAATATAATCAAAAAGCCTCTTTGAACGTAAACAAAATCACAAACATTCACAATACATAGGTATATCCCAAAGCAATAACATTTTAATATCGAGTCAACCTTTTATCCTTACTCTAGTAGTAATAGGGTTGAAAATTCCGTCCAGACAGAACAAAAACATGACATAGCATTCGGTATCCGCTGCCCGAGGCGCCTTCGAGTCGCCCTAATGTCGTTTGGACGGTGGCCAGTGAAGCAGAAATCAAGCTTCATCACGCATTACGATGGGGCTTTATATGCCCTTTTCACACGAGAGCTGGGCAGTGAAGGCAGGACAGTACTGCTCCCGTGTGAACACCCGCAAAGTGGCAGGACATCACTGCCGGGACATTAACCAGCACGGCTAGCATGCCACCCACGACAAAGCATATAAACGAGAAAAACGTAATGCGCGATCTTTCTGGCATACGTGAAATAATAAAGATGGAGGCGCATCTCGATTTTTATCGTTTTCTCGGGGGTGGCATGCGAGGCCTACAGGGCAGGACAGTTAATAGACGGTCTATTTATTGAGGTCTGTTCGCTTCCTCCACCACCTTGTTTTCTCGACTGCGTTGCAATTAGCCGCGTGTGAACGCGAGGGCAGCTAGTGCAGTGCTGCAAGATATTTTCTAATTTTTGGTCTTCCTGTTTTTTCATTAGCCTGTTTTATCCAACTGCTGGGCAAAGGCCTCTCTTTTAATCTTCCAAACATCTTTATCCTGGGCAAGCTCTGGCCACTTCTACTCTCTCCTGTTGCATTATTTTTTAATTACAACTGTCTCCCTTCAAATTGACAATGAACATTATTAAACGGTTTATAAAATGAGTTTTTATAGAAAAGCGAAATCAATGAATATAAAAATAAATTCGTTAACCTCGTAAAATAGGTACTCTCAGATTTAGAGGAAAACTAAATGGGAATACCGAATATTGCTGTGAGAGTCATCAAAATGAAATTCATATTAGCTCGCGGACCGAGCTATCCCTTCTAGTTGCCCGAAATGTGAACGCGTCTTCCAAGCTGTTCTACCCTCACTGCCCTGTCCTCGTGTGAAAGGGGCATTAGCTAGAAATGAGGCGGGAAGGGAAACTTGGACATGAGAGGAGAGTGTACTTCGGAGGTTGGAGAGATGCACACTGCACTGCACTGCATCGGATCCGTATCCGTATCCGAAAAAGGCACGTGATTTAATGGATGCTGTTTCCATAATCATCCAGGCTATTTACCCGGAGGCACAGAATAGGCAATAGTATATCCGGAGGCGTATTTTCGAGCCCTACACTGTTTCCAGTCACGGTCAGAACTACAGGGTGTAAATTTAAATGCGTTACAATACTTAAAGGGGTGCATCAGATCATCAAACTGAACTTAAACAACATTGAAATCGCAAAAAAATTAGCTTTTCCATAGAAAATGTCAATGGTGACTTGTTTCATATACAGGGTGAAATTGATATCATTAGCATCCTTTTAAACTAAGAGTCTACCCATCAAACTGGACAAATTTTAGTATGGAAAAATCAGCTATCCCATACTAAACTGCAATGCCTACTTGACTCAAATTGTATGCAACAGCGAATTTTTTTTTGCTCCGATCGATTTGCTCCCATAGTAAAAGTTGTTCAGTTTGATGGGTAGACTCTTAGTCTAAAAGCCAATGATGTCAATTCCACCCTGCAGCAGCAGATTTGTTTTTCGCATTTTCAATGTAGCACGCCCATTAGTTTAAACAATTAGCTAGAGTTTCTTTAACTTTAAGATAAAAAGAAAGATAACTTACGTATAGTATACTTCTTGTCGGAGTGTCGAGTAGTTCTCGTAGCTTGCGATGTTCGCCTTTTGTACCGCATTATGTATTCTGTAACAATTGTACAATTTAATGGCTTAGCATTAAGGCGGTTGCAGAGGGGTCAATTTTATACAAAACTTTGACGCACAATACGCGTAGACGGTATTAATATAAGTAACTTTGTATATATAGAAAAATAGTTAAGAAAATCTAGATGTCGCGTATCAAATAACATTTGCAATTTATAATATAATTACGAAGATATAAAGCTTTGAAATTTTTCATACAAAATTTTCAAAGCTTTATATCTTCGTAATAAAATATTACTTTTATTAATTCCGTCTACGACGTTTGTATGGACTGAAACCACCTTCAGTTTTAACTGCTGAACCGCAGCTAGGGACTGCACTTTTATTGGCAGAGTCGATTCGATTCTGTATTTTAAATGCGTTTTAAGTTTTATTATTAATGCAATAAAATACTAAGTATTTTGATGTTAAACCGGCCAAGTGCGAGTCGAACTCGCGCACTGAGGGTTCCGTAACCATACAACATAACAAAAAAAACCGGGATACCTTAGCGCGAGGCCCACACACACATCGCCAGTTTTAATTATTTATTACTATACTAGACTATAGAGTATGCACTATGTATGTATTATTGTTTTTACGACAGAGCAAAAAAAAAACCTTTCTTTCATAAAGAACCCTTAATAGCTGTATAACGGTTCAAAAGATCTACCTATACCACAGACCACAGATCACAAAAACTCACAAAAGATGTAGGACAGATAGGACAAAGGGTAGGACAGATGGAAGGACAGCGAAGGCTTAGTAATAGGGCCCACCCGTTTGCAAACTTTGGGCACGGAATCCTAAAAAGAAAGGATATTTAAAAAATCAGTATTCTCTTAATTAAGAATGAAATGATACCGAAGTAAAGATAATGTACTGTGTTGAAATAATCAATGGACCATAATTATGATTTCCCGTCTCGAATTTTGCAAATGAGTCTGTTAATTATTATGGACGCTGCCCGATCGGTAGCTATTAATCCAGTATGGCAAACGCTAAAGCGGAATAATTAAAATTATTTATGCGATCGACTAGATTTTGTATTTTGACTTCAATTTCTTTCCACTAGATCGCAAACATGCCTCCACAAATCCGCACTGGACCCATTGTGGTGGAGTATTATCATCACTCTACATAGTATAAAACAAAGTCGCTTCCTAGTCTGTCTGTCCCTATATAAATAAAATAAATAAATAACGCTCACAGGCACATACATTGTAATGATCCCAAGAAAGCACTATTTATAGGCTGTTTATTATGGAAACCATACAACGACGGCACAAACATATAAACATCCATGACCGAACCGGGATTCGAACCCAGGACCCTGGTTTGGCCGTCCGGCGTGGTAACCATTACACCAACCGGGTCGTCGGGTATGTATGCTTAGATCTTTAAAACTACGCAACGGATTTTGATGCGGGTTTTTTAAATAGATAGTGATTCAAGGGGAAGGTTTATATACAGGATGAAATTGATATCATTGGCATCCTTTTAAACTAAGAGTCAACCCATCAAACTGAACAACTTTTACTCCGGGAGCAAACCGATCGGAGCAACTAAAAAATCAGCTGTCCCATACTAAACTGTGATGCCTAATCGACTCAAATGTATGCAACAGCTGATTTTATTTTTGCTCCGATCGGTTTGCTCCCATAGTAAAAGTTGTTCAGTTTGATGGGTAGACTCTTAGTTTAAAAGGATGACAATGATATCAATTTCACCCTGTATAAGCATTGCACTCCGAAGCCGGAGCGGGTCGCTAGTATTATTATAGTATGGCCCACTCCACGATGATGCACAAAATGAAGCTCACACTAGATCCCAGCTGCCGAGCGTGCGGAAAGGATGAAGAGACTATGGAGCATATTCTTTGTAACTGTGATGTCTTTGTCTTTGGCGGCAAAGCTCATATGCCTCCTCGGAGATGGATACCCAAAACCGGGAGATCTTAGGTTTCTTCCCCTTAATGGTATCGCCTCCTTCATCGACCATGTATTTGAAGGGTGAAGAAAGCAAAAGTATTGGGGCTAACACAAAAATAAGATAAGATAAGATGGCCCACTCCATCTCACCTTTATCCAGAGGAGTCCTTTATCCTGCATTGGAATCATAGTAAGCAATAATTTTACATACTTAGTGGTATCACACACGATGACGCATTGACGGTGCGGCAGACGTCAGTCCAGCATTTGTGAAGCAAGGAGTTGTATGAAACCGCACGTAGTGACGGATTGATGCACCGTGTGTGCTTCTACGTGCGGTTTCATACAAATCCTTGCTTCACAAATGACGGACTTACGTCTGCCGCCCCGTCAATGCCTCATCGTGTGTGATAGATACCACTAAGGCTCTTATAATTTAAAAAAGAACTTACCCCCTTTAGTAACGTACACAATAAAATTAATACACTCTTTGCAATAAAACAACTGAAAAATTTTTTCTTTGTCTTTAATATAACGTCTTTTATAATAATAAAAAAAATCATTTATTTTCACCACAAACATACAAGCAGGCATTCTTATTATATAGCTTCATACATTGCATATGTTTGCGGAGACTGGTGACTTGGCTTTAAAACCTGTTAAACAGACACCAGGCCAACTATAGTAGGAATTTATATTAATTAAGCTAGAGGTGCAATGTTTGTTTGTGTGTTTGTAAAAGTGTGCGGGGGTGTGTACTTGTAAGTGAGTGTGAGTGAGTGTGTGAGTTTGTGTGCGTGTGGTGCGTTTATATATCTTAACGGGATAATGTGTCCTGTAGAAGCAGTTAGTTAGGTTATCTTTTTATTTCTCCAAACTTTCTTTTTTTAGTTTTGTCCCCTGTACCTTAAACAGTTTTTAAAACGTGTTATCATGTAATTGGCGCTGTATAATTTAAATGTTGTTGTATTAGAAATTAAGTAATTTGCTGTTTGATATCCAATAAAGACAGCCCGGTAGCACAGTCGGTAGTGAACCTGCCTGCTGTGCCGAGGGTCGCGGGTTCGAATCCCGTAAGGACAAATATTTATATGATGAATATGAATATTTGTACCCGAGTCATGGATGTTTGTATTTATATATGTAATCTATATTTATTTATTTATTTATCACAAAAAAAGAACAATAATATAACACCTTTTAATTGGAACCGAGCATGCGTTTAGACTTATCTAGGTGTTATCTATCGTTGTCTAGTCATCATAATACAAGTCCAGGCTAGATTCTGGTACTTTAAATGTGACTAGATAATTTGTGTGACATTGTCCAAGATATATTTAATATTTAAAGACAAATTAAATTAAATTAAATATTATTCAGCAGGTTTGCAGGTCATAAAGATATAAAGAAGAAGTCTATCGGAGAGCAGACAATTTACGATAGAGCCACTTGACCTGTGAAGGATATCGGGAAAATCTGAACGATGCAGTGGAAGTGAGTGCAGTTCATTTTGTTCCTTATCTGGGTGACATGGTTTACTTTTTCAAGAGTTAAATTCATAAAATATGAGTAATAAACGAGTTTTAGAAATAGGTAGTTGTCTTATTCGTCGACACCTATGTTTTTCATGAATTAATAGCGAATGAGTAAAACTTTAATATTTTTTCAACGAGTTCAACTCCAGTTCATTAAATGAATGAGTTTTTTAATAATTTTAAACTACCCATATTAATATTATGTTGCATATGTAAAACATAGTTTATATTTATTATGTTGGCGAAAAACTAATAACCGCTAATTAACAATGGCCCCGATTCGGACTGTGCCACGACTTAACTTAACTAAATTTATTCCTGTCACTTTCTAAAATAAAGAAAAGATACAGAAAACTAACAGCTGACTTTAGTGCTGTCAAAGTGATGTTACAAAAACGCCTTAAATAAGATGGCGTACATTATGATGACATCTTATTTTGGGAGTGTAACGTCACTTTGACAGCACTAAAGTCAGATTCTATTTTAGAAAGTGACAGAAATAAATTTAAGTTAAGTCGTGGCACAGTCCGATTCGGGGCCATTACCAACTTATTTTTACTTATCACCCTTGCCGACCGCCTAATAAAAATAGGTACATACTTACCTACATGAATTTAGTGCATACAGGGTCCTTCTTAAATATGCTGACACTTTCTTAAGGGGATGATCAGACCGTCAAACTGAACAACTTTCTCTATGGCACCAACATCGAAATCGCGAAAAAAAATCAGCTCTTCCATACAAAACTGCAAATCTGCTCGAGCCAAATGTATGGGACAGTAGATTTTTTTTCTTGTTATTTCGATGTTTGTCTCATAGAGAAAGTTTTTCAGTTTGATGGTCTTATCATCACCTTAAAAAAGTGTCAGCATATTAAGAACGACCCTGTATCTAAACTTTAATAATACTATCGGCTAGTAAAATCGCCCCATTTCCTTTTCGTACTAAACTACTAAAGGTAAAGCTCTACAAAAAAAAATACAAATTACGTTTATTTTTAAATGCATAATGCTAACAATAACATTTTCGGGGCTTCCTTTTAAATATCTAAAAGACATTTGTTCCAGAAGGCTCCGCTCTTCCATATCTATAAGTGTATACATTATAAAAACAAACTAAAATTAAAAGTTTAACAAAAGTTTTGATATAGTTTTCATATCCAGTAAACAGAGTTTACGTTTCTAGCAACAATAATATTATAAAATAAAAGTTATAAAAAGTAATAGGAAAAAGCATGCGTAGAAGTGTAGAAGTGCATGTGTGTGTAGCTCTCTTATGCAATAGCCAAATTCAAAATAATAGTTAGTTGTGGCAAAGTTTCTGAACAGGGAATATAGTCAAGATGTTAATAAAGGTAATATAGTTGAGATGTTAGTAAACTTAAACAATCCAGAAGTAATTTCTCTATGACATGCCTAGGTAGCCTTTACGAAGTTGGAGTCTCCCGACCCCCCCAGGGGGATAAAAGCGAGTTACGTTACCTCCCAAGTACTCCAGTATGTAGATAAAGCTCTGTTCCTCAAAGCTCTACGCTGCTCGTATTTCATACGTATGTTGCGGTAATATTGTAAAATCAGGAAATTAAGTAAGAGGGAGGTAACGCGCTTAGTGTTTTGTCATTCTGGTCCATCAGTCTGGTCATGTATATTTGATTTGAAGGGAAACTGACTCGAGACTGAACCGACTAGCATGGTGCTTCAGTATATCAGTTTCCCTTCAAATCAAATAAACATGACCAGACTAATGGCGTTGACGATGGATGGATTACGAAATAGCGAGCGTGTAACCTCCCTCTTACGAACCTTTTCTCAAACATGCTTGGAAATGTGAGCATTATTTTGACAACCTTCTTCGAGATAAATCGAAATTGCTGTACTGGCCAAATACATGCGCGCAGCGGCCGGCAATGTTTGTATGAAAATCTATATCTGTCGTGTTTAGCGACCAAATAAATTACATACTAAACTCATATCTATCGTGTAATTTAAAAATGGAACGATCTTTTTCTCCGAAACATGGCGGCCAAGGAGGTTACTCATCAAAGGTTTTATTTAAATTTCGAACTAGCTTGCAAATAGAAAGCCGTTTATTAAAAAAAAAAAACAAATTGTTGTTCGTTGTTTGTCATTGATTTTGAAAAGAGTTTTAATTTGCGCGAATTATTTGAGAAAATTTACAGTTTTAATTTCCGCGCATTGTTTGAGAAAAGTACTATACAAGCCTTGGCCACAACTAGGCATTGATACTTACGTATGTGTGCCTCGGCTTCGCCTCGGCCCACATTTACACGTTCGTCCATCAATGCCTCTGTTGCTGGCCGCTGCAGTAATGTACTATATTACAACAGTTCAGTTATAATAAGGTGGTCGTTGGTGGCCTGTCTGGGTCGTATCTCGTCCAAAAGGTATCGCCGGCTATCGAGCGAGGCAATGCAGCCAGGATAATGGATACCTCTGGGGGGGATACGGTGCGAGCGGTTTATTTGATTAGATTAAGTTGTTTGACGACTATGTGCAGATTTATTTGTTGTAATGCTAATGACGATGCTTGTTGCAGAATACTCCCGTACTTGTGGGTCGGACAATGTTACTACTACTGGCAGAAAATTGATATTTTTAGTGTGGCACAATTCGCCGCTCACCGCACATACGAGGCGTATCTCATAAAATGTCGAAAATGAGTTAAAAATACCCAAATATCTTGACAATGTCATACAAATTATCTAGTCCCCGAATCTAGCCTGGACTTGTATTATGATGACTAGACAACGATATACCATACATATATAGATACAAACATCCATGACTCGGGTACAAATATTCATATTCATCATACAAATATTTGTCCCTTACGGGATTCGAACCCGCGACCCTCGGCACAGCAGGCAGGTTCACTACCGACTGTGCTACCGGGCTGTCTAAATGTTTCCCTTTGTTTGCTTTATGTAACGCAAAGAGTCGTATCTCATACTATTTTAGTTTTCTAAATACTCATGAGGTTTATCTCAATAAGCTGTGAAAAGAGTGACTGACTGGTGCTTTATGACTCTACTGAAAAGTGTTTGAAAATGAGATACGCCTGTTTGAGCCGTGAGCGGCGAATTATTTCAAGTCGCTAGAATATAAAAGTATATGAGTCAAACGAAAAAATAAAATATTGAAAACAAAAAAATGCTGTGCAATTTGCTGTTCGCTTCTGTTGCATTTTCTCACTTTGTGCGAATATACGTTTTTCGGGATCGTTGTAATTTTTCAGATCCTTCAATATACCTGCGACATGATATAATAACCAGTGGTTGTCATAGCAACGTGTCTTTGTCCTCACAAAGTGTACATCTAGAGACCTCGTTAGCAAAGTTAGTTGAAAGATAACAGAAAGTTTGTTTAAACTGATCCAGTTAAAACGCTGCAAGGGTTCCTTACGTTATCTTTTGTTTAAGTTTCTTTTGAATTGAATTGTAGGAATGGAATCCCGTTGGTTTTGAAAGTTAAAGTAAATATTAAGAATACAGAAGTGCTATTTTTGAATCGTGATATTCAAAATTGTGTTGCAGCCTTGCAACGTTTAAACAAACTTTCTGTTATCTTTCAACTTATATCACTAACGAGGTCTCTAGATGTACACTTTGTGAGGACAAAGACACGTTGCTATGACAACCACTGTTTATTATATCATGTCGCAGGTACATAGAAGGATCTATAAGTCTATAGCTTGTGTAGGATCCCACTGCAGGGCAACTCTCGAATAATGATGTGAGGGATTGGGTCAAACTGCACCACGCGGGCCCGGTCCAGATTGATGGAGACGCTATAGTGGTCAACTTGATATCAGATAATTTTTAAGATTTAATAGACCTCTGAACTGCTTAACGTGCCTTCCGTAGAACGGAGACTCTCGAGATGAAATACTATTAAACGGTCACCTATCCAAACACTGACCGGACTTGATACAAACAAGCGAAATTTTAAACTACGTAGATATTTTGTGATTCCGATTTATTGCACTATAAGCTCATTTAAAACGAGTATATGAGTGAGCGTGGGCGATACATTAAGTAGGTTTACAATTTAAGCCTTTACACGTGTAGAATCTAAAGCTAATTATGCAAGTAAGTAGTTTGAGTGCAAACAAAATCACCATAATGTTACATGCTATTAAAATTAAAGCGCTTTTCTCGAATGCAAGAGGATTTGCCACAAAGTATACGATTTTAAATAAGTGCACTTATTTTTTAGTGACGTAAACGACAATTTCTTTAAAACCATACTGGAAGGGAAGATAGGCAGAGGAAGACCTAGACAGAGTTATCTAGCCCAAGTGAAGGAAAAGGTTGATGTCGTGTTGTATCAAGAACCCAAGACACTAGCGGAAAAGAGACAGGATTGGCGAATACTCCACCGACAAGAGCGTAGCTCAGAACTCTCAGAGCTCTCTTAAATGATGATGATGAAACACCTGTTAGTTCTGGATTTTGATAGGACCATATTGCTGTAAATAAATCGCAACTGAAGCGGTACAGCTCATGACAGCCGTTAGAGCCGTTTTGACAGATGGCTCAAACGTTAAAGGCTGTCAGTCACATAGTAAATACGTCAAGTTTAGCGCGATACGGAATTGACACTGTTGAATAGTAATTGGATTAAAATGTGATTAGAGCTGAAATTGGATTAGGATTGAACTTGGATGATTTAAATTAGCGCAATCGCCCTCCTGATGATTGCCACTCGCGTTAATTTAATTGTTTTTTTAGGTTTCGTCAAATAAGAAAAGCATTATTAACGCATCCGCAACATACTTTGTCAAATTCACTAGGTATTTTAAAAACTAAAAATCATCCACATGCAAATTTCGACAAACTAAGACTAAACAAATGCCTCCGTGTTCTAATGGTTAAGAGCACTCGCTCTTGACACGGAGGTCGTGGGTTCGATTTCCACGGGGGACACCTAGTGATATGTCACTTTGTGCGTTTTTCCCCAGTTGGTTAGGAAAAAATGATTCCGTGCTTCGGATGGCACGTTAAGCCGTTGGTCCCGGCTACTAATTCTGGTGGTAGTAGTCGTTACATAAAAACCACGTCAGAGGCCGTAAGGCGGTCTGAAAAAACTCTGACACCAGGGCTCTGCCCACACGATAAGAAGAACAAATACCTTACAACATTGGGCGTCCACAACATGCTTCATCAAGTTAATAAACCTACCCAACCTACCGAATCAAATAACCCATAACCCTTAAAAAATCTTTTGAAAAACAATCTTATTTGATTAGTAGGTGTCGAAGACTACAGAACCCTAAAATACGACTTGTTATCCAAGTTTTGTAACTACAGACAACGTTATATCAAGGTGTCAATTTAGTTGAGTTTGTGAGAAAGTATCCCAAATAAATTGCTGTTATTTTTCAGTGACATGACAGGGCTCGGCTGGGGCTATAAGAATAACTCGAGTATAAAGTTTTACTTTAGCCGAACCTGGTTTCGACTATGTTTTGATCGAGTGCTCTTAGGCTGAGATTCAGAGACGATTTTTTAAGTCCAGTAGCAATGAAAAATGTATGGATTTTGACATACGGGAGTTCAAACTCCGAGTAGGGTTTATACAGAAGAGACGCGTGGTGGTGGCGGGTAGTCAAAGTAACACCAATGTAAACCTTATATTATGTAGCATAGCGTCGTTTTTTGACGTAAAGAAAAATCGCGCCCCCGCCACCAGGCGACGTCGCCTGGAGGCGCGGGCGTAAGGGTCAGCGCACACCCAGCGTAAAACTGTTCGAGCATGCGCGAGCAGGTTTCATTAATTCAATTGATAATGAACTCTATTTCCATTGAAATAAAGTTGAAAATAGCTTGCAAGTGATTAAATCCCTTCAGCGTCTGTTCGAGTATGCTCGCGTATGCTCCTCGCGGCGACGGGAGCAGTCGCGAGCATGCGCGCGGATGCTCGCGCATGCTCGAGCATGTTCGAGCATACGCCCGTGTCGATGCTTGCGATCCGTCGTAAGTGTTGCCGCCTCGGCCGGTTTCGGACTAAATCTAGCATATTTTTTAACTACTTTAGCCCGAAAAAGGCAATTTACTACAGATAATATTATATAATAATCGAACTCTTTTTGAAAATACAAAGAAAATCTGAAAGGTCGAAGCAGATTTAGTAGGTTTTCAAATTGTTCATATTCCATTTTATAGTTCCTAGCCATAAAATAACTGTCCCTAGAACTTTAAACCGTAACACAGCACAGGGCGTAGTATTTCCAAAATATAAGTACATCTTTCTTGCCTCTTTTCATCTTATTGATGTGCTCTTCATGCTCCTCTTCCTTCGCTAGTAACCCAATAATTACCAAATCCCAGTCTACCATACTTTAAAATTGTTGTTATCGCACGTCTTTACTATAAAATATTGTAAACACAACGCAAAATTCACTACGTCAACTGTAGCAACACGGGAGCATCCGCGAGACTGTTCGAACACGCGCGAGCATGCTCCGCCGCTGCCGCCGGCGGATTTTGCCGCTAGGTGTGCGCGACTGCAAAGAACATGCTCGAGCATGCGCGAGCAGTTCTACGCTGGGTGTGCGCTGACCCTAATTCTCCAAACAACTCTATGCCGTACTATAAGGTTTATATTGCCGCACCCCGCCCGCGAAATGTCCGCGCCACGTCGCTTCTGTTTAAACAGCTCCTTAGACTTAAAAATCGTCTCTGAATCTCAGCCTTATACTCTTTCTTATTTCTTATACTTGTCAGTGCTTCCGCAAATAAACGATGTGGCATATAATTTATATTATACCTACTTAAACATAATTACCTATTACATTTATTATGATACCTATAGGTTCCAGGAACTTTGCATAGATTTTTAAATTGTTTTTCTAAGAATTTACATTAAAATAATATAACGAAACTTCGCTTCTGTAAGAACTATTGTGTGTCTGTGTATGTGTGTGTGATTGTGCTGATTCACAAGACTTGATTATCTCCGTTCCTTGAAGATGAACGGATGCCATCATGATCCAAAATGGATGCCCACGGGCACTATTAGGGAACTTTTTGTAAGTAACATCGTTGCTGTGATGTAAGCCGTTTTTACAAGCTTTTATCTAGCTTGACGTCAAGCAGAATTCTAAGTACTATCTATTTAACCAAGGTTCGAATTAGGTGGGTACTATTTAATGGGACCAAGGTAGGTGTCTAATAGTAGGTAGTAATAGTAATATAATATGTATATTTACCATTCAAAGATACATTGCATATTTTATTATTATTACTTGGATCACTGCACTAGGCAACACGCCTGTATCGCGGGACTCAAACAAAAAAGTACTTACTTTGAACAATAAAACTGAATTGATGACAGATTTTTTAAACTGTACTCTTATATTCCGCGTTAAAACCACAGATTACTTATTTAATAGTTAAACGCAGTATTTTAAAATGAATATCTGTTAGAATGTGCGTATGCAGGTCTGTGGGGGTGTGTGTGGGGGTGTGTGTGTTGGATTATAACAAAAATAAATCTATCTTACTTCAACACTGTAGTCCTTCTCTATCTAACTCGTAAATATTGTTTTTATGGAACAGAGCCCTATGCAACCACTTAACTAAAATCCCCACAGTCTGCGTATTCACTTAGTCCGGCGTGGTACCGCACGTCTAACATAATATTAGCTAAACACACCTTCCAAGATATATAAGTAAAAGGATAATAAACGATTATTATTGATATCCTTAACTTGGTCTTTCCTTTGATGTCCATTTAACCCCAACAGTGTGTGGGGGTGTGTGTGTGGGTGTGTATGTGCGTGGGTGTGTGGATGAGTATTTGTGTGTGACTGAATACGATCGTCATGCAACGCTCCTCAGCAGTTTCTTTTTGTGTATATGTGCAAAACTAGTTTTGGTTTCTGGCACCGGCACCTTGAAAACTCTTTCCACAAGCATTTCCTCGTAGGATGGTAGACTGAGAACAGTTTTTTATATGTCTGCCACTCTCATGATGTACAGTTGCCGAATAGTTAGGACCTGCGCATTCTCATAGAGCAAGGTAGTGGGGTATCGACAAGGCCTGCCCAGGGATACCTTGAGATTGCATGTTGAGCTCGCTCGAGCATAATGAGAGCAGAAGTTGCAAGTAATGCTGCGATTCCCTTCATGACGACGTCATGTACACGTCGTGTACTGTACCTTATATACCTACGTATATTCTATACGGACGTATACCTATGACCACAATCAACGTTGGAAAACCGTAGGTGCTTTTGACATTTCTTATTGGCTGACGCTAAGTCTCTCAAGGCTAAAAGCATTACAAAATAAAACACGGACTGACATAACCTCAGGATTAAAAGCTCCAATAAAATAAAATAAAACAGAGTTAAAAAAATAAAATAAAACACAGAATTAACAGTCAGGGTTGCTATACACCGAAGCGGGTCGGCAGCACAGCCGGGCGGTAAAATCGAATATGTGTAGATGAATGTTCGGGAAAAAAGCCGCTCGACTTATGCCGGTCGGCTTTTGGCAATAATTTTATGATGATCTACTCGAACGAGCTACCCGATCGGCAAAAGCCGAAAAAGTGCAGTGATTGCTTTGGGTCGGCTTTGTTGATCAACAAAATATACTGCCGAACCCGCTGTAAATTTTAAAATTTATCAGAGAAACGGTGCATCTACCTATAGTTTTCTTAACTCCTAAAGTATTTCCAGCTTTCAGAGCTACATCTCGTAAAAGTTGGTAGAGCGGCATGCCTCTAGCGAGTATTTTTAGAACTAAAGTTTCATGTGTGACACTCTTTTTTCGCGCTCCATCTAGAGTTTGGATTAGAACTAAAACCGGTCTTAAAATGTAATATTTCGCAAATTTAGATTCTATTTCTATCAAAATAATGTAACAATTTGTTTGATAACAATAAACATTTAAGAGGAAACTTACCTTTCACGGTAAAAGTGATTTCTTCAATTTTATTTAGCACAACCTTTTACACAACTCTTTTTAACACCAACAACAAACAACAGATATGTGATGCTACACGGAAGACAGTCTAACAACAATTTAATATCAACAACAACAATTTGTTAAACGTCTATTTGAACACACATACTAATTTATTAAACAGTATTTAAGAGTAAAAACACGCGTCCCATTTATTGTTCCGCCCATAAAATAACTTGATACAATAAAATACCTTATTCTCTGTTAACTTTAATTGAAAAGTTTAACGTTTTCATTCATAATTGAGTAGAAAATTTTAATTATTTTAGTGGAAAATTCGCTCCAGATTTGTTATTTTGACGTTTTGTACAGTGTTGCCGTGTGTTTATTTCCATGTCCCATTATTTGTAGCTAAAAGAAGTAATGGTAAGTTTAGATCAAGACTAAAATATTATCGTGAGTGTAAATACCTATGCAACAACAATAAGAACAACAACATAAAAACAAGATGCAAGAACAACAAGGTTAAACACTTACTTAATTACTTTGTTTAGTTAACATTTTTCAGTTAAAAAATTACATACTCTACCTACACCTATGTAGGTAATGCAAAACCAATATGGCTGGATTTTATTTGCACGACAAAAAACCACAGAACCGATTTTGAGACAGAGTTTTCACAGGACAGTGTGAATAGGTACCTACATAATTCAGTTTAATTTAATAGCTCTTTCTTTCTTTTTATTCTTTTTTGGTTTTAAGGCTGAAATCCGTTCTTAGTCAACAATATCTAACAAACATAAATAAAACAATATCTTAAATTTACCCCGATTTAAGGGAAACGCACAAGATGTATCCTTGCAACACTGTCATCGCGCAGGCGCACGATTCTCCCGGGCTCGCGCCAGATGTTCATAGAGTTTTGGCAGTTTTATTGATCTGCGTGAGAAGGTTATTTCAGATTAGGATCGCTTTCCACTTGAAGCTAATTAAATGGATAATAAATTAATAATCAATCAATCAATCAATTATACTTTATTACTTACTTACTTTAATAATGTACGTTAAAACCTTATAGAAGATATGCAAAACAAAAAATAATAAACTAATAAGCAGTTTAATAAGCTGGTTCTTGAAATAGGAGTCTATTTGATTTTAGTTTAAATGGATAGGTACCAACGACTTAAATTTCACACGTCAAAATTATTTCTTAGAGAGTTAACAATTTAAACTTAATAACTTTTTTGTCTACTAGTTTTTAGAATGTTTATAGATCCAATAGTTCAATCTTAATAAAAAGTATGATTCAACATCGGTAAATGGAAGGATACAGCTCAAATAAGTTTACTAGATATATTTTGAAAGCTCTGAGATTCAACAAAACCAAAAATTGTTTCTTGTCTTCAAATGTTCAATATTTAAACAATGTCTGGGTTCATCCGAGAATGTATATTAACAAAAAAAGGAGGGGAGAAGAAAATACTCTAGGACAATTATTAAGTAGAAAAGAAGTTTGGCGGAAGGCCATATAATGTGAGACCCAGACATATAGGTCCCATACATGAATGAAACTTAGTAATACGTGTAGAGTGAAACAAAACTAACAAAAAAGGAAATAGGTTGTAATCTGTAGAAGTTGGGGGAAAGGTATTTCCACTTATGATACCTTTTGTATCAAGTGTGTGAAACTCATAATCTTTCTTATTAGATAGCTCACTCAATCTTCTACGCATTCATTGTGTTTGTTTTAATGATAATTTACGATAACCGTACAATATTATGATAATAGAATCAAATGAAATCACATGCACTATCAGTTCAATAAAGCCAAATACGTTCCGTAACGTCCAAAAACTACCTCAGTGATAATATTAGATGAAAATAGCTGTCATGGTCGTGTTTTGCTATACTGCATTTTGGATGATTTGTCTATTTTACTAGTAATTTCTACTTTTGAACCCGGACTTGTTGAGATTAGGAACTTTTTTTTAAAAATGCCTTAATTTTTTCTGTTTATAATAATTATGACCGCCGTCCTGAAGAGCTTTTAGTTTTTATAAAAATGGCTGGGTCCAAATTCGTCAAAGTTCTTTTAAACAAAATATTTTTTTTTTAAATTCTGGGTACTTCAAATTCTATGATTTCATATAAAACAATTTTCTGCTTTACTTGGTAGCCTGCTGTATAGCTTCGAATGTGTCACAGCCTTTATGGCCCATGAATGATGATCTATGTTTAATACATGAAGATACGAGTATCTATCGAAAACCGATATCGGTATCATCTATTTATAGTTTGATAGTAATTGGACCTATCACTTTATCCATTCAATCTATCAAATATGTATTATGTATTGTTCAGACAAGATGAAAAATAAATTATGACATAAAAGCTGGAACTAATCAGCTAATTGGGGTTAACGAATCCTATTTAGAGGAGTGGTTGCAGCGTAGGATATACAATACCATATCTTCCCATGGGTGTTCAACGAGACGACTAAGGGTGGTTGACCCACCTTGTTGGGTTAGGTTATTGTCATTGTATCACTAAGACATTTGTAAACCAAATTTTTTTATAATCTATCTATCTATCTATAACGTCACTTCTTTTTCCCAGTGGGGTAGGCAGAGACCAGGGCGCGCCACTTACTACGAGCCTTACACACCTCTTTTGCCTCATACACATCCTCACATCTCTTCATACATGCCCGTCGGTTTCAAGTACGCCGCACCTCCCCTTTTTTAAAAGTAAAAGTAGTAGTAGTAGTTGTAGTAGTTTTTTTTTTATTATTATTATATCATTTTATGCTAAGGTAGAGTCAAAAATTACGTCAAAAAATTATCTATGTGATATTTTGAATAATTTTGAATTGAATTGAATTTTGAATTGAATTGAATTGCAGCTGAAAAGACTTAGGTGCTACCAGGTAAATCATCTAACCTGGAATTTTTTTGAATAAATATGCCATCGACTCGATAGAAAGAAGCTTTCAAACTTTTGTTTTTAAATTGATTGAGTACACCTTATCTATCTTACTTATAAAACAGTTCCCTGACTGACTTACTGACAGACAGACAACGACGCACAGACTATACCGCTACGCTGAGAATAGTAGAAACATGAAAGAAGATCCTCAATCTTTGTATGGGAAATAGGCTAACATTAAAATATTAGCGTATAGTTATGGAACTCATGTCAATTTGTTTCTCATAATATCTATGTTATAGTGGTAATATTCTCATCTAAACGGAGTGTTGCGTAATCGCAGTTGGCGCACATCTTGTCTTAGCAAGATAAATGTTGGTTTTTATTTTTCTTTTCGTACAAACATCTAACATGTTCCTCCTATACACGCATTGCAAAAAAAGTCAAAACGGTACATTTTTTATATTTATTTCATAATTCCGTTTGCATTTTTACCTAATCTATCGTCTGATTACTATAGTAAATTAAATTATGTTTTCTCAAACATGCTTGGAAATGTGAGCATTATTTTGACAACCTTCTTCGAGATAAATCGAAATTGCTGTACTGGCCAAATACATGCGCGCAGCGGCCGGCAATGTTGTATGAAAATCCATATCTGTCGTGTTTAGCGACCAAATAAATTACATACTAAACTCATATCTGTCGTAATTTAAAAATGGAACGATCTTTTACTCCGAAACATGGCGACCAAGGAGGGTTCAATCTCATCAAGGGTTTTATTTAAATTTCGAACTGGCTTGCAAATAGAAAGCTGTTTATTGAAAAAAAAAACAAATTGTTGTTCGTTGTTCGTCATTGATTTTGAAAAGAGTTTTGATTTCCGCGAATTATTTGAGAAAAATTATTGTTTTCATTTCCGCGCATTATTTGAGAAAAGTACTATACACGCCTTGGCCACAACTAGGCATTGATGGACTTACGTATGTGTGCCTCGGCTTCGCCTCGGCCCACATTTACACGTTCGTCCATCAATGCCTCTGTTGCTGGCCGCTGCAGTAATGTACTATTTTAGAGTATAATACCATCAATAAACGTAACCGTTTGTGGGCCTAAAAGTAATTGATTCCTTTCTTCTTCTTTTCGTGTCAATAGTTCTTCAGTGGTGTTTTTATATTTTACTAGCCAGGTGTTTGGCTAGCCTGTCAGCATCAGGTGAAGTTGTGTTTAAATCCTCTCTCGTACAGATGTTTGGGCACAGCGAGCATTCTAGTTGATGACCCATCGACTGTATAGGTCATAGAGAAAATAACGCGCTCCCCTGGGGTAGAGATGTTGTATCGAACTGTGCACAGATACTCAACTGGGCCTGACGTCATAATAGCGGGAAGTAGCGTATTTAAATGTTAACCCTTCCCCTCACCCGTTTTTCACCCCCTTTGTTGGCGACAACATTTTCTATAGAAACAAGCCGATATGCCATCTCTTCTTACTCTATGGTATAGGTTCGCCGCAATCACATTGTGTTAGGCCAGGGTCCCTATACCCCCAATTGACTCCATTGGAATACCTATAGATTCTACGGAGGATTTTGGGAGGCACTAAGAAAAGTACTTTGCGATATTCTTATACAACTCGGACGAAGTCGCAGATAAAAGCTAGTATCTAATACAGGGTGTACAATAAAATGGGACAGCTACTTAAAGGGGTGCTTCAGACCATCAAACTGAACAACTTTCTCTATGGGACCAATATCGAAATCGCGAAAAAAAAATCTGCTGTCCCATACAAAACTGCAAACATAACTCGACTGAAATGTATGGGACAGCAGATTTTTTTTTCGCGATTTCGATATTGGTCCCATAGAGAAAGTTGTTCAGTTTGATGGTCTAAAGCACCTCTTTAAGTAGCTGTCCCATTTTACTGTACACCCTGTATAGAGGCTTGTATTTCTCAAAATACAGCTAAACATAAAGAATATCTCCTTTGTATATATTTATATTAATTATTTTCACAACTATCTTAACTTTGTTGTATGATAAAAAACTTAATAATGATCGGTACAATGATCTAAAAACACTGACATAATCGGACCATAGTTAACATTTGAAGAGGTCAAGGACTCCATTCTACAGTCGGGGAAGTCTGATCACCGGTATGAGTCAGTTCTTATGCGCAAGCGCATGGCTTGGACGTGAGGTATGTTTTAAATTTATCTTATTAGTTATTAGTGCTTTTGTGTTGGTTTTTAGTTTAAGGTGAAAAGATTTTTCAGGGTGTTCTGTAGCGTTTTGAAAAATAATTATTATTTTATTTAAAATTTTATAATTTGTTGCGTGTTTATGTACAAAAAGGTAAACAAACAAAATCGTTTTTTCGACAATGTCAAGGCAATGGCAAGGCTGCAAAAAATATAACTTTTTATAAAAATAATTAGGAGACTTATAAATAAATATAAAATTGAAATATATTAATTTTTGAAATTTGTTACTTACATTGGATGGATATTTTGACTTCTCACAAAATATTCCTTGAGAGTTTATAAACTAAGAAATGTAATCTGTGATAGTACGTACGTACGTAATTTTAACCTAAAGAAGTTTGGCGGACGGCCATGTATTTTGAGACCCAGACTTAGAGGTTCCATACATGAATGAAACTTAGTAATATGTGTAGAGTGAAACAAAACTAACAAAAAAGTAAATTGGTTGTAACCTGTAGAAGTTGGGGGAAACGTATTTCTCCTTATGATACCTTTTGTATGAAGTGTGTGAAACTCATAATCTTTCTTATTAGATCGTCCACTCAATCTTCTACGGATTCATAGTGTTTATTTTAATGAAAATTCACGATAATCGTACAATATTCTGATAATGGATGAAAACGAAACCACACACACTATCAGTTCAACCAGGCCAAATGCATTCCGTAACGACCAAAAATACCTCAGTTATAATATTAGATGAAAATAGCTGTCGTGGTTGCGTTTTGCTACTGCTTTTTGGATGATTTGTCTATTTTACTAGTAATTTCTACTTTTGAATACGGACTTTTAGAGATGTGGAAGTTTTTTTTTAAAAATGCCTTTAAAAAAATGTTTCTGTTTATAATAATTATGACCGCCCCGTCCTGAATAGCTTTTAGTTTTCGTAAAAATGGCTTGGTCCAAATCTGCCAATCTTCTTTTCCCATAGGATTCTAAATAGATTGGTGCAATGAGCACGAGAACCTAATTATTTATGGATGCGGGCAAAACCTAGCATATATCCATTTTATCTATAACGTCATGAATACAATTGTAAATCTTGCTATTCATGGACACACTAAATCGTTTTTTTTTTTATATCAAATAAATTTTTAGTATTTTCGTCTATTGGTCTTTGTTTGTGCATGCAACACTTAAAAAGTACCAATCAAATCAGATGGAGTTTCAAATGATATAGAACTTAATATGGATTTGTTATACAGGGTTACTTTTTATTCAGTGCACAAACTTTCACAACGTATTAGGTATCGCCGGTATCGCTAATAGAACCCGTTTTTTTTTTAAATTTTATCTCTTATTTTTGCCATCCCGTAAACTTGAATAAATTTGCTGTGCTGATCGTACTGTTGATAACAACCGCGCCGATCGAGAAAGCGAGTGACAGGTGACAGTATGGCCAGTACAAACCAAATTTTTTTAATGAATATGTTTAGATGCAGTTATTTTTTTATTTTTGTTCTAAACCGGGTTAAACAAAAAACACGGGATTCTTAATTTCGATAACCATCACGCTCGCAAAGTTTGTGCACTGAATAAAAAGTAACCCTGTATATTTCATAATCGTCGGGTAACTCGATAAGAAATTATAGTTAACAACTGTTTTAAAAATGAAACCCATAATACCTACTTATGACATAACCACCTAATAGAAGATAAGTTGATGAGTGAACTATTAATGTATGAGGTTTTGCGCTTATTCTTTAACACGTTGTATAATACGGGTGCTAATGATATCAATTTCACCATAATAGATGCGTGGAATAGCGAATGTGATGAAAGGCAGAACAGTTGCGTCTAATGAGCGTTTTTCTTTTGGTTTTCTAGGGGATCAATAGATGACGCTACGATCTGTGCGAATAAAGATCAAAATTTCAAAAAGGGTTTCCATGGTTATTATTTTTAATAAAAAGGGAAAAGATAATCGAAAAGATGCCAACGCATCTTTTGATCGAATATTTCATTATTTGCGAATCATAATTGATCGAAAATTTGAAACGTTTTTACGTCTGACATGGTTGTAGGGGCTCGATCCCTTGGCCTTAAAAAAATTGCAGGCACAGTCTTGGCATGATTTTGACAGGATCTCACAAACGTCTCTATGGAGCGATAAACATGCCATCTGTCGAGTTTTTTAGGAACTAAATTTAAAAAAGGTAAGAAAAAATCGCGAGTAGGAAGAAACGCGTTTGTGTAAAATTGAAGACTGTGTGGAATAGAGAATGTGTTCAATGACAGTTGTGCGGAATCCATAATTGTGTAGCATCACGAAATAGGAAGAAAAGCGTTTGTCAAGACCTTCGATTAATCCCCTTTTGAGCGAAGTACCTAAAATGCACGATGCCACTGCTGCGTAACTACCTAAAACACGAGATACCTGAAACTCGAAGTACCTAAAATGCACGATGCCTAAAAACTAAATTTGCCTACAATGTACTTTGACAGCAATGTTTAATGCCTAAGCCTGCATAAGGTACTCCATTTTAATTTTGTTTCTTAAAGTAAAATCTACGAATGAGAATGGTACAATATGTATTCAAAATTCAAATTGATTGTTTGTTTTATGAATCTTGCAATGCCAGACACCTTGATTTTTATTTAACAGCTTCCTAATTTGATGCCTAATTTTGAGCATAGCTAATGTGTATGGTAATGATTGGTATAATGTGTAATGAATTTTTAACACGATCACTATCTGACCAATACTGAAATCGCAACTACAAAACACCCTAGCATAGATTAAATAAATTATACACAACAGAGGGTCAATGCCCATACTAAGAAAGTTGCCACCTTCTTATATGAAAATTCGCGCAAGTACAGCGCCGGTGGTGAGTAGCCGGTACTACAGCAATGTTTAATTACGATAAAATAAGTGTTAAACACATTTTTTATTAAAAATTTTAAGAAAATTAATCTTTATAATTTATTTACGTGGAACAAAACTCAAATAATAGTGATCTTATAACGTTTAATTAAGAGTTATCTCTCGTCCAGGCCAGTAGCGACATCTGTTTGCGCCAAGACTATACTAAAACTAAAATGTATGGAACTGTCCAGATATGACCCTAGTAATACTTAAGGGGGAGCTTCAGACCATCAAACGGAACAACTTTGCCTACATGGAAATCGCAAAAAATATCAGCTGTTTCATACAAAACTGCAGTACCGACTCGACTAAAAATAATGTATGGGACCGCTGATTTTATTTCGCCATTTCGAAATTGGCTCCATAGAAAATGTTGTTCAGTTTGTTTGATGGTCTGAAGCAGTATTACAACGGCTTTTTTGTTACATCGTATAGGCTTTTCTCTCCCAAATTAAACATAACTCTACTCGAGCGAAGCCACAGGAAAAATCTAGTCTGACATAATTTACTTGTAATACATCACTCACGATTCCATAATGCTTCCAAAATATCGTATTAACAAGCAATAATAAACAAAATAAGTATCAATTTAAATCATAAACTATACTTACCCTACTACTGTTCATTCAACATAATAAGACATCAGGCATAACTCTTAAGCTTTTATCCGTAAGTATGAAAGTGGCTTGAATCGTAACACTTGGAAAATGGAAAGTCATACTACCGGTAATACAGGAAGTCACCTCGTTGCGTCTGCGCACGACCTTCCTACTGCGACCGGTGGACCTTCTGGACAAAAGTTTATGTTTGTTAAATTAATTAAAGACGAATCTTTGTTAAACAGAATTTTCAATTAACTCCGTCGGACCTCAATTTCAAAAAATATTGCCATATAAAATCGGAAAAATATCATGGACCTTAGAAATAAAAGTAGATGGCGGGAAAATTATCAGGCTGGCACTAACTTGCATAGTTTTATTACTACATATACCCAAAAAACGACCACTAGTTGTAAAATGATCTTCAGTTAGGTACTATGAGACCACACATACATAGTAAGTGTCCGTTTATAGTTGTTGTTATCTTCTTATCGTGTGGGCAGAGCCCTGGTGTCAGAGTTTTTTCAGATCGCCTTACGGCCTCTGACGTGGTTTTTATGTAACGACTACCACCAGAGATAGTAACCGGGACCAACGGCTTAACGTGCCATCCGAAGCACGGAATCATCTTTCTTTTCAGACAATCAGGTGATTCAGCCTGGAATGTCCTAACCAACTGGGGAAAAACGCACAAAGTGACATATCACTGGGTGTCCCCCGTGGGAATCGAACCCACGACCTCCGTGTCGAGAGCCAATGCTCTTAACCATTAGACCACGGAGGCAGTTGTTGTTATAAAAGACCCTAATTCCCGAGTCCCGACTTGGACTTAGCCGGTTTTTCTTCTACAAACGAACTGACATCTCTCCCAATTGATATCGATTCCGTAGTTTAGACATAGATAGTCAAATAGACAGTAGCGTAGCGAGGGGGGCAGGCGGGGCAAATACCTCGGGCGGCACTTTACTAGGGGCGGCAAATTCGGTAAAAATACCTGTAGATTGATTTAGCTCTGTCTATATCTATAATCACTTCGTAGAGCAGAGAAAAGTCGAGCTCGCTTCGCTCGCTCTAATAAGTTGAGGTTTTTATTACCTACTATGTTTACAACTAAAGAGGCCTGACCACAGCTAAGAAGTGCTAAAAATTGCAAGCTTACTTCACTCGAATAACTTTTATTTAGGTTACTTTGCACATGTTTTGTTTGTAAAAAGCTCTAGTTCTAAACAATGGATGTACCATCCTAATTAATTTATACCTGTGTATCACAAATAAATGATTTTGTATTTGTATTTTTTTTGTATTTGTTCTAACAGATTCGTATTGAGAAGAAAAGTCGAGCTCGCTCTATGTTTCAATTTGTAGCATGGATAAACCAAAAGATGTCTGACCATAACCCGAAATAAATATGCAAAAAAATTTCGAGCCCGCTTCGCTCGCTCCGTTATTTTTTGGGTAGGTATTTTTATAAAAATAAGGGGGGCGGAAAAATCGGTATTTGCCCCGGGCGGCAGAAACAAACGCTACGCCACTGCAAATAGACATACTCTACCTATGGCGTTACGAACATTCCATCAAAAGATGCGTTGGCATCTTTTTGACCATCTTTTCCCTCTTTTTATTTTAAAGAAACACTTTTTGTAATTTTGACCTTTATTCGCACATACCGTAGCCCCGTCTATCGATAACCTAGAAAACCAAAAGAAAAACGCTCAATCTATTCGTTTTGATCGATGTTTTCTCGCTTAGGTCATTTTTATCTCGGTCACCTTTTAGCTTATCAAAGAAAGATTAACGTTAATACGTAAAGTAAGACATACGCAATGTTGATCAATGTCAAGTTGGATAAATAGCTCGTCCCCACTATATTTTATTATGGTTATCATAATTATTAAATATTAGAGTAATTACGGAAATCGTTTATTGGTATATGACGAAATCTCAGGATGCTTCATGTTTGCACCGATTGGCTTCGAAACGTTGGGTCCTTGGGGCCCAGAAGCAAAGAAATTCATAAAAGAGTTGTCGATGCGTCTCCGCGAGACCACCGGTGACCGTAGAGCTGGCAGCTTCCTTGGCCAACGACTCAGCCTGGCTGTTCAAAGGGGGAACGCTGCCAGCATGCTTGGCACCATGTCTCGCGAGGACGCATCCGACGACCTTTTTTATCTTTAAGATCTCATTAAATTATTGTATACTTTTAGAGAAATATTATACAAAAAATTAAAACAGACTTCAAAACTCAAAAAGTAAAAAATAATAAATATTGCAGCCGATGAATTTTACGTTAGCTTCTATTAGAATATCATTTTGTTTTATCGAAGTCGGTGTCAAGCCTGTACGATTCGAGACCGAGCTTGCAGTAATTTTTTGGCTAGGCTTGACACCGACTACAATAAAACAAAGTTATATTGGGTTAACATATCCGTTGTAAAGGGAACATGAACACAAATCATTTATTTCAATCGTCGATGATATGCTATAGATCTTTGAGGAGTTCTATTGTCTATCTCCGAATCCCTTTACCAGATCTTCACCAAATTAAAATGGGACCACCTCTGAAGTATGACCTACTAATATTTTTTTTTATCAAAAACGGACTACTCTGTAAAAAGTTATGCGTGTTCATACATTAAAAAAAAAATAAATAAATAAATAACGCGTTGACTTGAGAACCTACTCCGTCTTTTGTTGTTTCGTCGGTTAAAAAACTTGTAATTAACTGTTTTAATTATATTATTTAAAGCATTTTGTATACCTTATGTAAGTATATTTAGCATTTCTCAGACTCCACCTTCATGTAGTCACAGATTTGTTTATTGCCTATTTCCATGCAACGCTTTCATTGTGTCGTTGCGCTTTGTTTATCCATTACATAAAAATATGCACCGCGTATTTTGTATTTCGCTGCGTACTTCATATTACATTGGGTATTTCGTATTTTCATTGCGTATTTCGTATTTTCACTGCGTATTCAGCATCGCGTCGCGTTGTGCAGGTGGACAAAGGTTCTTACAGTATTGTAAACTACTTTATCCCGAAATAGGAGCATTTGAAAACATCGCGTGTTGCCAGTTATCGGTTTTTATAACTCAAGTCTTCGGTACTAAGAACGGATAGGCTTTTTAAGCTACTCGAATTGCGTCATTAGGAAAAAAATTGGAATACCTGTGTAGGTAAATTTCCGGCGGTAGCGCATAGCCTGATTTAAAATGTGACGTCATGATTTATTGGATGCTTTATTAGATAAGTATGTTCGCGATTTTTACTCAAATACCTACCTATTAGAAACTAAGGTACCTGCCCTTATTGCCCCGTCTCAAAAATCCACCCTGCATTATACCTATAATGACCGTGACTGTACCACTTTTTTGAGAGAGCATTTTTACATTATTCCACTTTCTTAAAGCGTAGATTCCATGTAACATTTACAGGTAGATGAAGCGTTACAAAGTTTTTATTACTACTAAATAGGTAGAGGTACCTATTCGTGCAGTAAAGGTCAACTAGTTCAAAACCATAACCGAGCAGAAATAAAAATGATTCATTCAGCCGGAACTATATTTTTAAAGACTTTGATCTGGTAAAGGCAAAATTCAAATAACATTTCCACCAGAAATACTTAGGTAGAATTTCTACACTTATCTTTACCTATTTCGATGTTAGTTCCATAGAGATAGTTGTTCAGGTTGATGGTCAGGTCATTCATCCCCTCGAGAAACGTGTGCGTATGCCCAGTGGAGCCCTCAACCCTTTATTCTCTTTGAAACAGGTACAACTTTACAGTTACACAAATAGTCAAAAAAATGCATGTTTTATGCTCCGTCTACACCATAAAGGTATTATACTACGTAAGAGAGACGGTGACAGCTGAGAGAGCGAGATGTACCTAGCGGCATGCCTGTATAATAGAAAGAGATATGTGACGTGAGGCAATAGAACCGTTTTTGGGGATTTGGAGTCCTGGTAAAAATTCAGTTTCTGTCAATAATCGTGAACCTAAAGTGAAATCGTAGATAATTTTGTAAAATATACTAACACTGTTTCATTAAATTATTCACCATTTCACGTTAGATTGAGAATTAATACACAGAAATCGAATTTTTACCCTGCCGAGGACTCCAAAAAACATCCAAAAACGGTTTCATTTGACAACTTATGTCACTTACTCTATTCCGTAAGGTATAATATCTTTATGGTCTACACGCACGGTCATTCGCGCACGTATGACGGTAATATAAAAACCGTGCGGTGCGGTGCCGCGCAAGTAGAACTGCACTTGCTACCGGCCGGCTTGCCGTCCATACGCGCATGCATACTTGTGCAAACCATTTTTCTCCGTCATGCGCACGCGCATCGAGCGTGTAGACGGAGCATTAACAGAGGTGTGTCTTGTACCTACATTGAAGACTGATATTTACAAAGAATGATTTTTTTTATGATTCAAAGGTAGACTTAAAAACTGACATTGACGGGAGCCGGAGATACAAGAATAAAACAATTTTTTTCCTATTTCGTCTCGATGCGATGATCCGTAAAGCTTTTTTTGACAATGTGGACGAAGTCGTGGGCAAAAACTAGTATTTGTTAAAAGCAGTCTCATATTGATCTAAAGTTATCCTATATCGATCGATGACCAACCGACACACGATTTGATTGTTTTTGCATCGATTCGCCATCATTTAAATTCGACCTTTACAAGCATTGTGGTAGGAAGTTCCGTGTTTCGATTCAAACTAGTATAAGGTGTCTATAATATTGCTTGTAGGTACCTATACAATGTGTAGAAGAACGGTCATCTTGACAATTTTTTCACGTCTAATCTTGAAGTTTTTCTAGAATCGATAAAAAATATTGTCGTCATAATTATACGTACTTACTTACCTACTACCTCCCAATTTTTCATTAAATCTTCATTCATAATTTTTTTTTAAAAGGGGAATTTTTTTAGCGCCTTGTTCATGAAATCTGAAGAAACGATTTTCAGTAAAACTAAATTTTCAGCATCCACATTTCCAATCATCAATCATTCAACATTATCGAACTTTAGTGTCCTGATTGGGTATTCCTGTCATTTTAGTTTTTGTATGTAACATACTGAAAATCCATTTTTTTTTATAACTCTAAAATCTACTGTGCAGCTTGAATATAGGTTATTTTCATCGTAAAATAAGGGCAGAATCTCCTATAATGGCCCCGATTCGGACTGTGCCACGACTTAACTAAATTTATTCCTGTCACTTTCTAAAATAAGATTAAGAAAAGAGACAGAAAACCAACAGCTGACTTTAGTGCTGTCAAAATGACGTTATACGCCCAAAATAAGATGCCATCATAATGTACGCCATCTTATTTAACGCGTTTTTGGGCGTGTAACGTCACTTTGACAGCACTTAAGTCAGCTGTTGGTTTTCTGTCTCTTTTCTTAATCTTATTTTAGAAAGTGACAGGAATAAATTTAGTTAAGTTAAGTCGTGGCACAGTCCGAATCGAGGCCATTATCATGCCGTTTTCAAATTTAATAAAGGACATAGATAATATAATTCTATGCATAGATTAGAGCAGTGACTAAGTGATAATACGAAAAAAGCACGTCAAAATCTGTAAAAATAAAATATTTCAAAACTCCCTGACAACTTTTCTAGTAGGTAAAACTCCCAAAATGATTGGACTAATACTATCTCGAACAGCAGGATGGATACTTACCTTCACCAAAAGTATATCCGTAGTTGTTGTATAAAATTCCTAACCACCCCGAAAGGGATTCAACTTCGTGCGTTTATAATAACAGCCACTGAACTATTGGCAAATCCTGACCTATAAGATAAATGTTGCGAAACGTAAAGACAATTCGGTCGTGGCTCCAAAACGCGTGTAATGTCAAGGGGACTCGAACTCGTGATAGGATGTGGCATTCATTGTCTCCTATTGAAGGGTTCATCTAGCTATTATTATTATATCAGCCGTCGCTGTTCCATTGTCGGGCGAAGGCCTCCTCCTGGAGAGAACGGAGCTCTCCATGCGTCCCGGTTTTGCGCTTCGTTAGGAGTTCTTGAAGAAGCCATCGATTTCGTCCCACCACCTTCTAGGTCTGCCTCGAAGCCAATTTTGTGTTATTGAGGACCAGTTGGTAGTGGTTTTGGCCCATATAGGTCATCTGGCATGCGGCAGACATGTCCAGCCCAATCCCATTTTAGATTGGCAGCAGTGGTGGCGACGTCGTCACTTGGGTTCTGGCGCGAATGACTTCGTTTCTGTCTTGGTCAATCAGTTTTAAGCCAAGGATACTGCGCTCCATAGCCATTTGACAAACCTTGAGGCTTGACTTCTAATCCTTTGTCAAATTCCACGTTTGAGCACCCTAGGTGAGAATGGGAAGAATGCACACGTTCATGAGCTTGCGTTTGAGTGGCAATGGGAGATCTCCTGTCATGTGTTCTTTCATGGACCAGACCAGACCAGTTTAGAGTGCATAGTGTTTCAATTTCTGGTTTCCTCGCTCGATCGCGTCATAAGGAAATTGATGCTACCTATTTGGTGGATTTTTTCCTCGCTCTTGTACCGCCTCGCTACATCGCACAGATGCTTTTTTTGTAGTGACAATTACAGCATTGATCAGGGAGAGCATCCTACTGCTTATTACTGTGAACTATTTGAGGGCCACGAAGGGCGAGCCAGTGAATGAACTAGCAACCGACCTAGGGTTACCCAGAGGGAACTTTGCTGTGGCTACGCGGCGGAATGGGTATCTGGCATCGGGTCTCGTATAGCTCTGATAAAAAAGCAGCCAGCATGACGGACTGACGTCTGCCGCTCCGTCAATGCGTCAGAGTGTATGATCCCACGCAGCATACAAAATTATCGAAGTCCCAATGAGATGGTCTTGGCGTACATGTTTTGAGCAACATTCTGTCAGGATAGTCTTTAAAGCACGTTAAGCAGTTGGACAGTGATCTTGCGACTGCATAGTTTTTTAGCGACGCTATTGCTAGCGATGCAGCGGGGTGGGGGAAAGAGCCTCCCCATGTAACGAAACCCATACGGTCACTCCGGGAGTGCCGGCAAAAATGAAAACTAAGAGATCTTTCGTCTTACGGTCACGTGACGTTACGGTCCTGACGCGAGTTTAAAATTTTTTACCCATCCCAAAAAGTGCACAACGTCACTAAAGAAGTTTTCACTTCAAAAAACCGGACACCGGACCTGATTGCCGAGTTGTATGTGATCTGCATGAATTCCAGAGCACCACACCGATGCTAAGGCCCGAATTAATAAGACCTAAAAGTATCATAAACCTACGTATATTCCGTGCGCCTTACATTATACATTTTTTACTAGAGCTCATTAAGATAATACCCAAAATGAATCACAAGTTCGTCCCGGAAGGTAGCATAGGTATTGTATTGGTAATGAGTTCATCGTACGACAATTCACCATAAATTCTCATGCAAATTACCTCTTTAGACAAACTTGAGTGAATACTGGCCCGTTACAATAATGTATAAAAAATTGTTCTAAAGACAGGAGTGACGTAGTGACGTATCTACTTTTATGTCATTTTTAATGAAGTTTACTGTTTTTCTGAATATTTTATTTTGTATACGTTATTTAAACAAAAGAAGGTATTGAGTGATATTTAATGAATGTAGAAAAGATAACTTTACAAATGTTTAAAACCATAATGGAAGATAGTCGTAAGTTTATTTCATAGTTTTATGTGTGACTTAAAATATATTAGGTAGGTATTTGTTTTTTAAGTTCTTTGGTGATACCAACTCGATTAAACTGCAATGGTATGGATATAGATGGCGAAACAGACAGAGTTGTGAAATTTTTCGTTCCTTTTAAATTTTAATTGTTACATACTGAAATATTGCTACAATAGCAAAAGCTATATTGCAGGCAGTTGCAGCAAGGGTCTCGTTTAGCATATTGATTTTTTTTCCTTTTTTAATTACAAACATAATTTTTTTAGCAAAACCGCCTTTTACGTTAGTTAATTTTCGACCTCGATGGTTCAAAAGATACAGCATTTAAAAGGTAGGACAGACAGACGGACGAACGGCACGGCATAGGCTCAGTAATAGGGGTTAGCACTCTTTGGGTAAGAACCCTGGAATTACAGGAAATATGTACAGTGCATGTGCAACATTATGTGGTTATTTATTATGTAATGTTATGTACATTGAGATTTTTTAAAATATAATTTGTACCGGATTTGGAAACGGAAAAGATACTTTTCCTATTCCAGCTGCGTCACAAGCCAATTTAATCAAGCCGAAGAGGCTCTACCAAGGTTCCGGTACGTTGACAACAGAAAAAGGTTTTTGTCTTGGCAAAAAAACAGTACGATATAAAAGTAAACATTGGATTCCAATCAAATATTGAAACGGGAGCCGCTGAGAATTGTACAAATACCGAAATTGTTGATATCTGTGTATTCGCATGTATTTTTTGTAGAAAATGCTGAGTGATTGATTACTTTAGCTACGTTGTATGTACTTGTTAAACAAAAATTCTGACAAATACGGGGTTCTAAAATAATGTTTAGGGAACTGTATCTCAAAAGGAAAAAAATGGATCCCTGATACAGGTTCTAACTTAATATGCTGACGGTTTTGTGAGAAGGATGATCAGCAGATCATTAAACTGAAAAATTTTCTCTAAGAGACCAACAACGAAATCGCGAAAAACATTTTGAGGTTATATGAATTTGTGTGCTAAACACAGAAGTATTCTCAAGTCCCTTCTGATTTTCTTATTTTGAGATAACTACCTACTGAGGGGTTAGTTACAGAAACATTAAAGTACAAAATATGATGCGGTGAGGAATTAGCGCTACGGCTACTTCGCGCTACGACAACCGTTTTGATGTTGAACTTCTTATAATGGTCATAGGACATGGGCACAGGCATGACACTGCCTGTACGTGAATGTTCGCGGTTCGGTGACCTTGGGCCGCGGCCGGCGCGAGTATACGGTAGGGTCGATACCTACCGAAAATGAATGATAAAACCTAGGTGCAAAGAAATAATAAAAGTTATGTTTGATATATGTAAATTAAATTATTTTTTCAAGGTTACGAATTTACGATAGCTGCTGGCGATATAGCGATCAAAATTACTGTCCATATAATAACATAAAACCAACATCAAATTTCCAGCAAGGATGTCACCGGCAGCTTCGTTCTCAGACCGATGGGCCCGCGACAACCTGACACGAGAAGCTACTCCCGAAGAGCTGACTGTCCTGGACCTGTTCAGCATCACCTGCGAGGGAGACGAGGTGGAAGCTACGAAGAGAGCCAGACGATACTACACCGCCAGAGGACCTGGAGGATTGACGGAGCTGTGGCACAAACGGCATCCCGATGATGAAGATATTTTGAGCAGTTGCCAGGATGCGTGAGTGATTTTAATATTTCCTAGATTCAGGGATTATATAGAGCTGACTGACAACCTCCAATAATGGAAAGGAGATTCAGTTCAGAGTAAATCTGAATCTTTTTCTTTATATTTCCGAAAGATTCAGTTATTTCAGTGATCCTTTTACAGTTTAAACTAGGTGGATGAATCCCATATAATTAAACGATAGGATCTACTGGCTAGGTAGGAAGGTGGTATTCTACCCTAAGATTACTCGATGGTGTAAGGATAGTCTCCTTGCACGTAGGCTATGGAGGTTATTTGCACCACAGAACACTTATAATCCGGACTAATATCTGCACAGATATCAGTCAGCTATTATGCCTTATCTGCCTAAGCTTTCTAGGCTAGATAGATAATAATCTTGGAGATTCATGAACAAAAATTTAGTGCCCTATATACGAGGCCGCTTTTCACCTTCACTTATTTACACTTGTGAAGAAGATTAAGTAGACTTTAACTTTTTTTACCATCACGTGTGAAGAATACCATTGAACGTAGAGGAATACGAATTGGAAATTGTTTAGAGAGCTGCATACTTACTTAATTCACGAACAGATAAGCACCCTAATAGCTTCCCTAAAAGAGCTGCAGCATAAATGTAAACGTCTGCATAATGCATAATGACGTTTTTGGGAAGCAAAAGCCACGATTCCTAAAAACTTCATAGATTGTTATGTTTTGAATGCACAGCATGAAATGGTGAGCAAATGGTTTTAAATTGATGCAGTAAATCATAGACGTATAAACTAAAGACCGGCAATATCAGTTACACAAATGGCACCACTTTTTAAGCAAATTCAAGCAAAAGTCGTTCTTAACGTAAGGAAATAGCGGAGTCTTCCAGCTGGAGGTCTGGTGACAAAATGGTTCAAGAAGTTTACTATTGACATTTCACTTATTCTAATGGGCGGTTGTCATAAGTGTGAATGATGGCAAGTAGTGTTGTTATGTCTTGCTTCATAATATTTATCTATATGCAGTAAATAGGTATATAAAAACAGTTTTCATAATAACTATGTATATATCTATAGATTTTAGATAGATAGTGCTAGTCTGGAAACTGGCGTCAGATAAGTTTTAATAGGTCAACCTAAAATTAACTTAACTCTGTTTGTCGCTGGCTGTTCTATTTTGCTCGTGTGTTTAGTTTCTCTTCGATAGTTTAGTTCCTACTCTAACTTTGTTTCTCACTATTATTCTCCGAGTTAGTGCCAATATTTTTAATTTCATTTTATGTTTATTGGTTATAATAGCAAATTACTTAATTTCTCTTACAACATTTTTGTCTGTCTGTTTGTTTGTTTGATCGGGCATCGCGCAAAAACTACTAGACAGAATTTGATGAAACTTTTTGTATTTAAAAACCTTATAATAAGACATAAAACCTGGTATTTAATATATCTTGATGGGAGCCGGTGCGGACCAAGTCGCGATAAAAAGCTAGTTAAGGCTTTGACTGCCAAATGACCGACAAACAATGGAAAATCTATTATTATTGTGACCCGACGGCGTCAAGCGTCAACGTGTTAAGACATATCCCCCACAGAACGACCTTGACCCTTTTTGAGCCACCTCTCCTCTACTAAACTACATTATTTTAGTAGGTATAACTATTTTTGACTGGCTTGTCCTTCATTATGTCAGTGTGGTGTCTTCTAATCCAAGGAAATCAAATTCGAAAGTCATAAGACTCATAAGACATCGCACCAAATTTTTTAATTATCGAATTAAATACCTACTCATTAAATATTGGTTTTAAAAAATTACTTTATAGCATTTCTACACAATTATGTAAGTATGTCGCAAGTAAAAGTGACTTCAACTTATAAAGAGTAGATTCACATAATACATACTTTTTCAAATATGGGTAAGCATTCCTTTGAACACAGGCTTCATATGTATTTTATAGAAAAATAAGAAATATACTTCATAGCAATTAAAGCCGAGATATTGAAGATCATTGCTATAATTTTTCATTAATTGGGATAATTAATTATATTTCAAATAACGAGAAGATAGCTTCTAATAATAAAAGCGGTCAAGTGCAAGTCGGGCTACTCGCGCACCGAGGGTTCCGTACCACACAACCACAGAACACAACATTACGAACGTAGAAAAAAAATTTTTTTTTGTCCGTGTCCTTCAGCGCAAGACCGACTCACACTTGACCGGTTTTAAGTATTTATTGTTATTCTGTAGAGCTTGCTCTATAATAATCACACTAAGTTTGACGCTTGTATGTATTACCGTTTTTACTATAGAGCGTGAAGTAAAAACGTTGATAAAAACTAGTTTCTTGTTGAGAACCCCCCTTAATTTTTAACTTTTTGACATTTTTATTATTTCTTAACAAATCCGCCATAATAACGCAAAATCTGAGAAAATTCAACTATCTAGCTATTACGGTTCAAAAGTTACAGCCCTAAATAGGTAGGATAGACGGACGGACGGACGGACGGACGGACGGACGGACAACGTAGGCTTAGTAATAGGGTCCCGTTTTCACCCTTTGGGTACGGAACCCTAAAAACAACCAAAATATGGCCCGGCCCAGCGTTTACATAGTGCGAGCGTCTTAATAATAAATCTATTAATTCTATTCCAGATACATAGTGCCTCTGAGAGCACGCAGTGTGGGAGGGAGACGGATGACCCTCGTCAGACTTCCAGCTCCCACGGCATTGGATAGGCCTCTGTCAGCCAGAGCTCTCCTCGCTAGGTGGCTGATGATCTTGGACATTAGGTACGTAGATATAAGACTCTTTTTACTATGAACCTACATTAACCCGACAATAGCATATAGGTAACTTTACTGTCCATAAGTGACCTATAGGAAATTAAATTAGCAATAAAATGTGTGGACTTTCCATACTAAATGCAATCAGCTGGTCGAACTTTTGTATGCAAAGCTTTTTTTTGCGAATTTTCACTATGCCTATGTTGGGAAAGTCGTTCAGTATCATTAGGCCAGTCATTTTACGGATTTTTGTTAGGCGGGATAGGGAGTAATTATTAATTGTAATTTTAAACTGTAACTAGGACCATTTAGTGACAAATATACTATCCTAAGCCAAATTAAAAAAAAATTTGCTGCGCAACATAGAAATCAAAATTGTGTGTCCCAGAAGGCTTTTAAATTAATAATATTAATACCAATGCACTCATTTGAATTAGATTTAACAATATATAAAATTTTTGAGCGATAAAATAGGCATTAAAATAAAAAAAATGAGGTATTTATTAGAATATATACGAATGTATTTTTCAAAACCTTCTGAGTAGACAAAAATATTTACACCATGTTTGAAGTATGTATAGTGGTAAAGCCTTAAATATGTGCAAAAAAATTGTATCATCATGTTTTTTAGAATGACGTAATATCTAAATTTTGATTGGAACTGTTGCTGACGTAATTCTTTTTAAATTTTGGTACATTTGTAAGGCTCTTCAATATTATAGCGAAAAAATAAATCAATTATTAATTAGTCCCGGCTCAAACCGTAAAATGACTGGCCTACATGAGCACAAACACTTACCCATTTATAGTAATAAAATGTAACTGTAGTAAATACTATGAACCTACGTTAAAACGAAACGACGCGAAAGTTGCATGGGATGAATAGATCTGTCTACCGTTACATACTTTAAGGGGTTCTTCAGACCATCAAACTGAACAACTTTTACTATGAGATCAATATATCAAAATTGCAAAAATAGGGTTGTTCATCAGAAAAAATCCATAGCTACTCGAGTAGATTTTTTTGGTCCCATAGTTAAAGTTGTTAAATTTTATGGTCTGATCAACCCCTTAAATTTTTTTAAATATTACTGCCTCTGAGGTAGCAGCTAACCAATTTATTGTAGGAACTTTTATCAGAAACCAAAAAAAAATTCTCGTCATTTATGGAACTTTTTTTCCGAAATAAAGTCGAATTGAATTGAATTTACAATTCAATCGAAGTTAATTAAAATGATATCCCTAAAAACAAAGCTTCTTTACAATCAAATGAACGCGTTTCTAAGCTGATTCTTCTCAAAAACAAAGGCGTTTAATAGGTACCCCTTTTGTCTGTTTTGTTGACGTTCACACTCGGATTACACTCAATTTGAAAGATGAAACGCTATTCTAAATTACGAAAGGATTTTAGCTTAGCTACAGTGAAATCTTTCGCTCGCGCGATCATGCGTTCATCCGACGAAAATCATTGTGCCACTGTGCGTTTAAACATACTTATATCTGAATAGAAATAGAACAATTCGATCGCATCTCATGATAGCATGACCTTCTATAGGATATTCCGCAGATATAAGTATGTTTAAACGCACAGTGGCACAATGATTTTTATCGGACGAACGCATGATCGCGCGAGCGATATGGCAATAGGACAGCGCCTTTGGGAAACTTGATATCGTGTGTTATTAACGTCGTTTACTTTTTAGGATTCCATACCCGCAGGGTCTGAATAGGACCCCACTATTACGAAACCTACGCTGTCCGTCCGTCCTAACTTCAAATGGCTGTACCTTTTGAACCGTAATAGGTAGCGGGTTGAAATGTCCACAGTACGTGTATATTGGATTTGATGATAAATAAAAAGAAATTAAACTTAATTTGCAGATTACGAGAGGATCCAACGCCGGGTGAAGAAGTAGTGTTCATAGATGTTAGTGACTTACAGCCCTCACATCTCAAGAACCACTTCCGAGGCACCTACTGGAAAGACTTCGTCTGGTGTATGAAGGTTTGGCAATTTTAACCTAGTGCTGTTATAATCTGTAGGAAACTAGAGAAGTATGTCCGGATCGTAGCAGGTGGCGTTCCGTTGTCTCTGCCTAACCCCAGTGGGAGACTGGCGTGAGAATAATAATATATCATCATCATCATCATCATCATCCCAGCCGATGGACGTCCACTGCTGGACATAGGCCTTCCCCAAGGATCGCCATAACTACCGGTCCTGCGCTGCCCTCATCCAAGGTACTGGCCGTGTGAATAATAATACAGGGTGAAATTGATATCATTAGCATCCTTTTAAACTAAGAGTCTACCCATCAAACTGAACAACTTTCACTATGGGAGGAAACCGATCGGAGCAACTAAAAAATCAGCTGTTCCATACTAAACTGCAATGCTTATGCGACACAAATGTATGCAACAGCTGATTTTGTTGTTGCTCCGATTGGTTTGCTCCCATAGTGAAAGTTGTTCAGTTTGATGGGTAGACTCTTAGTTTAAAAGGATGCTAATGATATCAATTTCACCCTGTATATGTATGTATGTTATAATAGAATTCAAGATGCTCAAACTCAAAGGCCTGATCAGACCGCTTTTTATTTCGACGCTGACGCATACGCTATTGCTCAGGGAGGAGCTACTGCTAATTACTGCACACTATGGAGGGATCCTTGGGGAAGGAGTCCAGCAATGGAAGTCTATTGGCTGATATGATGATGATGATGGGTGGACCTCACCAGTGGCGGCAAAGCGCCCTGGTAGGACCACTGAACCTGTGAAAGAACTTAAGCTACCTGCCCAAGGGCATCTGTAACGGGGGAAGGAACTCGGCATAGGGTGTTGCTGGGAATACGCGGCGCATTGAGTAGCGGGGATCACCAATCGGTGAATGTTGAGCCCGCATAAATGTACTTGTGATAATACGCTGAACACTTTGATTAAATTAAAATAGCTGAAGATAAGCAACGTTCTTGAATTACGTACTCGAACAATGGATCTGGAGTGCAATTTTTTAACATCACACGTAGCTGAAGAAAATGTCAAAATTACTATGGAGATTATGCATCTTTCTACTGCTGATTTGCACGTGTGATTTTCAGAAATCGCACTCCTGTTTTGCATGAAAGTATACTTACTACGAGTGAAAAGTAATGCCGTGTGATTTGTTTTTTCTGATTTGCACACGAATGCATTGTGGTACCTACCTTAAATTCCGCCTAAAATAAAAAAAAATATCTCAGTTACGCAATGCCGCTTAGATTGCAACTAAGTAAATTAGGCGACGGGGGCACAATTTATGCGGTCCATGTGCTATAGGCTAGTCAGCACCTATCTTCCGCAATTTTAATTAATCAAAGCCTGAACATTAACAATCAATGCTTCTTTCGTCCTTTATAAGGAATTCAGTCGTGAACGTCTATATATACGTGTGTTCAGTTCAGGTGCCGCAAAGTGAGATAAGCACCACGCCACACCGGCTTACACTAATGAAAATGTTATACGGGCTGTATTTATTACCCCATTTACCGAGTTGTGTGTGGCGCTTAAGTGTGGTTGTAAGCACAGAATCTGCACTATGCACAATTTGTACGTAACATTTTTTTTAGAAACTGCAGTGAAAATTGTTGCATCACAAATCGTTAAGATTATATCTTTAGAAAATAACATAATTCCCTTGTTTTTCCACTCTGTTGAAGAAAAAACTGGGCGAAAGGAAAGAAAACATAAATAGGTAGATCAGTCAAGTCTGAAAAAACATAGGTTCTTTATTTATTTATTTAACACATGAGGCGAGCTTATCTCTAAAGAGATTTCATCCAGCAGTTTCTTTCGCTCCTTCTGAAATAATGGAAAATGTTTTGAGGGAAGATGATCAGACCTTCCAACTAAACAACATTTTCTTGGATAGTAAGATCGAAATCCCAAAAACAAAATCGGCTCTTCCTTACATTTGGGTCGGGTAGGTTAGGTAGGTATTGCAGTTTTGTGTGGAATACCTGATGAGTGATGACTTACTGAGGTAACTGAGGTGACTTACAAAAACGGTTGAAAGATTTAACAGCAAATTCGTGACGTCACGTTGATATGGAGCATGTCATTTCTCTGTGGTATTAACCGACTCCAAAAGATAAAAAGCAATAGAACTCTAACAAACAATTTTCTTCTCTTCCAGCAAGCCTACCCCCTCCGATTCTCCGAAGTCCACGTCATCAACACTCAACGCCTGAAGACCATGTCTCTCCTACTCCTCCACATAGGCCTGTATCCCTGGAGACGTAAGACCGTCCAGCTCCACGCCAACGCTGAGCAGATCAACCATGCTATGGGCCTGGACTTCTTCCCAATTGAGGGTCTGCCTTTTGAATATGGAGGAAAGGCTGGGGCTATGAAGGATTTGAACGGTTGGTATTGAGATTTATGTTAATGGGTTAAGGTAGATTTTTAGAAACTCAAGGTCATCTGGCTTCATGCTTTAGCTATGTTGATTAACGATGCTAACTGTTATGGGGTTTGACTTCTTCCTGATTGAACTTTGATTCAATATAAAGATAAAGATAATTTATTTGTATTTATTTCTCTCTCTCTTTCCTTCTTTGCTACCTAAGCGAAACTTAATCTAATGTAACGTGAGCCTGGAGTGTGATTTTTGAAAGTCACACATTCAAATCAGCGGTAGAAAACCTCAAAATTACTATGGAGATTATGCATCATTCAATCATGTCACGATTTTGAAAGAGTGGGTTTCAAAAATCACACTCCTTGTCCTTATAATATAACAATTCTTACATATTATAGAAATTTATAGCTGTTTAACCCTTATTAAATTACCATTTCTTTCTCGCAGATGAATGGACAAAAAAATTACTATCAAATTCAAAATGGCTGCAATCAGAAGAAAGAAAATACTATGAAACAGAATTGAAACCCGAAATGCGAACACGGACTAGACACAGAAGCGCAGTTAGGAACCTGCGCGGGAGCAACGGATCCTACAACATGATTACACGCACACATTCATGTAGATCTCTTCACAGACATGATGATTTGGACGAAGGGACTTACGGTGCTTACAGGACTTTAAAAATGAGTGACAAATACTTTCATGTGTGAGTGTAATACTGAGGACTTTGAGTATGACTGTTGTTGGAAAAAATCTTGTATTCGTACGTTGTGTTCACACAATGGATAAAAGATCTGTTAATGGGATGGATTGTAATATTTCAAAGTAATTTATTGTGATTGATCGTTTAATTTAAACTAACGGAGGTTGTGCAAATTGGTACAATTTTACAATAAAATATATTAATACGCTTTTAGTAAATTAGTTTTATTTGATTTCCCATCATCATCATCAGCCTACTCTCACTGCAGGGCACAGGCCTACTCTCAAGGAGAGGGTATGGGCGTAAGACCACCAAGCGTGCCCAATGCTGTGGATTTGGTAGGCTTCACATGCGCCCCAGAATTTCTTCTTCAGCGTTTTCTCTTGATGTTTTCCTTCAACTTTTTATTTGATTGTTTTCCAATAAATTGATTCCCATGATGTTGCGTCTTTTATTAGGTATAGGTATGTACCTACATACCTGACTCCAACTTGGGACTTGACTGGTTGCTTCCTCGAGATTTCTCCCACTCAAGTTGACCTCCAGTCAGTCAAACTGTTTGTCAGAAATTTCAATATCGTCCTCGACTCCGTTATACTTCCTCCGTCGAGTAGAGGGAAATACGTCAAACTCGAGGTAACCCGAAACCTAAAGGTCTTCTTTGTCATTTACTGTACTTTGCTATGCTAGAATACTGAACACCACCATTTCTAACACAATATGTCACCTTTCACAGAATGCATCCAAGTTTTCTTTGGTATTCCTCTTCTAATATGGCAATCCACATTCAACACTCTTCTTGCAATAATTACATTCATCTCTCCAAATCGACCTTCTTCTATCGTATCGTGTAATGGAAAGATTATCCAGCCAGTCAGCAATGATCGTATCGAAACTAACTACCCAGGGAGCGCCAGACGAGCTCTGGTTTCATCCCAGAGGTTGGCCCTCCAATGACTAACAAATCAAATAAATATCTATAAAATATTGCGTATATTGTTAGAGGGAGTCGTCACCATGTTGAATTTATATTTTAAATCTACAAACACACGACAAGACGTAGTCTACCATCAGCAAACAAAAATTAAAAAACCCGTCGTGCAAAATGTTTTGTGAAAATGCCTCCGCTCCCATTTGCCAAATGGTTTCATACAGACAGAAATACAGCAAAATAAACTAAACCATAAAATGGTTGCAATTTAGAGTGCATCAATTTTATAGCCAGTGAAAGGCAAGAGACAGAATACGCCACGAGTGCACGAAATGACGAAGTAAAGTGATTTAGTTTTACACGACACGATTCAGAACTACTCGGAAGTAAGCAAACCGAAATAATAAAGTATTAAGATAAATAAACAAACTTTTTTTTCCTAGCCTATTTCATCCCACTGCTGGGCAAAGGCTTCCCCTTTAATCCTCCAACCATCTCTGTCTTGGGCATGCTCTGGCCACGCGTCATCGAAAGAATCCAGCGTCCCGCCACCTCTTCCTAGGACGACCCGGACGTCGACGACCGTTTTCTGGGATCCAGGGCATTACAATTCTTGCCCACCTTTCTTGGTGCATTCGACAGACATGGCCGGTCCAATCCCACTTTAATCTGGCGGTTTTCTCCCCAACATCGGCTATTCGTGTTTTGGAGCGCAGTGTAGTGTTTCTGACACGATCCGTTCTTTAAACACCCAGTATACTACGCTCCATTGCCCTCTGACAAACCTTGAGTTTGGACTTTTGGGACTCAGTGAGAGACCAGGTCTGGGCACCGTAGGTTAGGATAGGCAGGATACACATGTCGATGAGTCTTCGTTTCAGGGATAGCGGGAGTTTACCCTTCATTAAACAAACTTGAACTATTATTATTCAGACTTACAGTAACTAGACGACGAATGCAGTATCGATGTCTTGGATTTATTATATCAGTATTTAAAAAAAATATATATTTCGACCTTGAGGAACGAAAAACCGTGACTCCAGACGTAGCAAGCATTTTCATTATCGACTAAGCTATCAGGTTATCATGATAATTGAGTCATTAGAAAACTGTACAGAAAATTTAATCTTTCTATGTGATTCCCGAATATAAAATAAATTTTAGTATGTTATAGGGTTTCAAGGTTAATTGACGCACCAATATCATCATGACTGAAGACGCAAGAAGTATTATTATGAATCTCTCTTCTCTTCCTGGGATATTAATCACATTTATGGTGGAGCCAGCCTTCCTCGTCTGCTCTTTGCACCTTGCTCTGACGAAGTCTTCAGATATCGGTCATATAGGCTGATGATGATGATGATGTTTCTGTGTGTTGTGTTTGTTGATGAGTCTATTCTGAATGTATTAACAATGTAGTACATGAATTCCTTTTCAGTATAAAATCGTAAACTCTAAAAGCCTCAACAAATCCATCTCGGAGAAAAAGTAAGTAAAGATAATGAGCAAACCGAGCGAGCGCTATCTGACCGTAGAACTTTCTAATCTTTCGCCTGCCGCTGCGCTCGCGCATTCGACGCTTCGTTAAAAGTATTCGCTACGTTAATTTACTGGGGATTTTATTAAATTAATTACTTGTTAGATAATTAGGTTTGTTTTTAGTTTGCATTTTTATTGGCTTCGATAACTTTTTGCGCTGTAAACTTTTTTCAGCCTACATGACCGAAGAAATATTAAATTCATAGAGAATAATAGCATAAGCATAAATTATGCTCATCACTACGTTGTCCGGGTCGGACAATCGAAACCTAACAAATATCCATATTTCACTAGCACTTAGCAGTGCCCAATTTTTTCCAATGCGAGTAAGCCCGTCATCACTTTTAATACGCCTCAAAATTGAAGAACCTAAGTTTATTACTATCGAATCTTGCAGCGAAAAGTTTGTATTACAAATCGTACATAAGTTCCTAAAAATACATTTGGTGACTTGACTGGGCCCCACCGTCCAACCGCCATCTTCTGCATAGAACAGAAGCCTTGCAATAACATCGACATAAAACCTCAGAAGTCCAGTCCACACTCAAAGTATGACTTCTTTCATAAGCCAGCCAAAAAATTGGTTTAAGGTCCGACTATGGTAGATACTCCACACTGTACTCCAAAATTCAAGTATCTATGAGGACGACGACGAAAAAAAGGGTCCAATTAAAGCTTATATAATACTAGTAAGAACGCTGATCAAATCTGGGGCGTACTTCATGATAATCAGCCTATAAAAGTACGTCTAAGATCTGAACGATCGTGTTTTTCTGATGATTAAGAATGAAACAATTTTGACTATATTTTAAAATAATTTAGACAGACTTGTCCACCTAAACACTCATGAGGCTCCCGAGGTTCCCGTAGCGAAACGGGGATGTTCGCGTCAGCAAGTGCGACTTTCTTTTACGCCATAATACGCAAAAGAGTCGCCTCCAAAGTAGCACCAACAGTCTCCTGAACATCATTTCAAACCGGCCACACAGTCCCTTCCCTTCCGGAGGCACTGGACTGAACTACATCTCTCCGCTGCCCACTCTGTCAGAAAATAAGCTATGTATATTATAGGACTATTATTATATTTTAACTTTACTAATTTAGTTTTAAGTATAATTCGAACAATCGATGGACTGTGTGAAAAACGAAAACAGATTGTGGATTAAGAAATTATATTTTTACCTCAAGTTCCATACCTAATTTTATGTACGCTGGGGATAAATTCCATTTCGTGTCTAAGGCCTAACACTCTTATGGACATTGCCCACGTCTTATCGAGTTTAATTTAAACTACTAGTGTTATACTTGACGTGTTGTCGAGTGCACAAGTTACGCATGGCATGATATGTAAACTAACAGAGCTGTCTTCACTCGTCATTGGCTTAGAAGGGAAACACTCACTGAGGTTCGTTGTCCAAGGTCTTAAGCCTGTGTAATTTGTGGCTAAACGCTGTCTGGTGGGTGACATTGTAAAGAAAATCTAGGTCATAGTAATTTAAAGATGGTTACAAATTTGCAAGACGCTACGGATGGTTGTAAAATGTAATGCAAGATGTAAATTGCGTTCGCCTTTTAGAAGATGTCCTTTCCTGTCCTGTCCTTCCTTTCAGAAGGTGATGATAGTTTGCGTGAGTACGAGTTTTCTAACGAAACCTGGAATGCTTGTCATTGTCCACTGCTGAACATAGGTCTTTGCCAAAGTACAGCCTTCCTCATCCAGTAGCTTCCTGCTACCCTGTCTCAGTTCGTCGGTTCAGTGGGCTATGGAGATTTTTTTTTATTTCAGTTGGCTTTTGACCTCAATCCAGTCCTCAGGACAAAGATGGGGTCGAAGATGTAGCGAGCTTACCCAGCTTTGCTCACTATACTCCTGCCAGTTGGTGGTCTCTATTTCAGAACCCGGACTACCCAATTAACTCAACCTACCTCGACCTATTGAGGGTGCTTTCAAATACTATCAGATTTTGCCTCCAACTATAGCTAAAATACTAAATCTGCGTGACCCGCTCCTTATGAATCTCAATTTTGAGGGGTCCTGCAAACAATGTTACTTATAGGGTGATATGGATGTATAGAGGGTGTAGTGTCCCTGGAACGGTTGGTTCACCCTGTATACAGGGTCCTTCTTAATAAGCTGACACTTTTTTAAGGGCAGTATCAGACCATCAAACAGAACAACTTTTTCTATGGGACCAACATCGAAATCGCGAAAAGAAATATCCGCTGTCCCATACATTTAGCTCGAGTAGATTTGCAGTTTTGTATGGAAGAGCAGATTTCTTTTTCGCGATTTCGATGTTGGTCCCGTAGAGACAGTTGTTCAGTTTGACGGTCTGATCATCCCCTTAAAAAAGTGTCAGCATATTAAGAAGGACCCTATATAGAACGATGATGATAAAAACCAAGAGATAAACAAAATATAAGGAACCGCTAGGCGTAATGAGTTTAGGGACTCGTAAAAAATCGCTTTTTCGATTACATTTTTTCCATTCAAAATGTAATAATTTTGATTTGAATGAAATATATATTATAGTTGGGGATATTTCCTAGGCAGGAAGGTTATTCAGTACACGATTGGAACAATTTGGCTCGATAGAAAAACATCCCGAAGTTACCCCTCTTTCTTACTTTTAATATCATTTTATATCTAGAAGAAACTGTATTTACGCAAATAAAATATACTATTATCTTGGCCATAACATAAGCTTGGCAGCAAGGTCCTTTTCGTTTACTTTACTTTATATACTTCAACACAATTCCAAAATATCTTCGAAATTTCGAGCGTCTCGCCATTTTGCCGATGCGATACGCCATTTTAGATTTTTAGATGCGCGATAGCGCTTGTAGAGGTAAGACCTATGTCAAATTTTTCTTCAAATTTCACGTCTCATTTTACAACATTTTCGGCTTTTTTCTGTATTAATATCTATATAAATGTTTCTAATATTGCTCAAATTGTAAATAATAGCTGTTATTATTGTAGACATAACTAATTTGTAAATATTTTTTTGAATTGTAAATTATGTAGGCAAAATGACAGTTCCATCATACAGTTCACGAATATAGCTTTCAGTAGGACAACACCAAAATGACTTATGGTGCTACGAATTGCTAAACTGATGTAGGTAAAGTTGTTTCTGTAGCGCATAGCGAAGAAACCTAGAGGTAAGCGGTTCCCAAAGTGTATCTTAGGGTTTCGTGGAAAACAGTAGGGTTCCTTGAATCCAAGAGCGGATACTTACATTTTCTGAAAAGGGATCGTCTTGCGAGTTTAGAGTACCTATTTTCTCATTTTATACTTTTAGTTCCCACTGTACAATGAAGGTACATTACAATTTAAAAAAAACAGTAATAATATAAAAAATTGCTTTAATATTTACAATTTAGACTATTTTATTTAAAATATACCTGCAGATTTTGTACTGAATAATTTTTTTTAAATAAAAATGAAAACTGACTTCAAATTTCAAAAAGTACCTAAAAAATAATAAATATTGCAGCCGATGAATTTTACGTTAGCATCTAAGAATATCATTTTGTTTTATCGAAGTCGCTGTCAAGCCTGTACGATTCGAGACTGAGCTTGCAGTAATTTTTTGGCTAGGCTTGACACCGACTACAATAAAACAAAATGATATTCTTAATAGATGCTAACGTAAAATTCATCGGCTGCAATATTTATTAATTTTAACTTTTTGAGTTTAGAAGTCGGTTTTCATTCTTTGTTAAAAAAAAATAATTTCAAAATTTTCAGCGTTGGTGTTATATTGGGTTAACATATCCGTTGGACATGTAAAGGGAACATGAACACGAATCTTTTATTTCAATCGTCGATGATATGCAGATATGATATGATATAGATCTTGTAGGAGTCTATTGTCTATCTCCGAAGCCCTTTACCCGATCTTCATCAAATTAAAATAGGACCACTTTTGAAGTATGACATAAAAGAGAACATGAACATGAATCATTTATTTCAATCGTCGATGATAGGCTATAGATCTTTGAGGAGTTCTATTGTGTATCTCCGAAACCCTTTACCAGATCTTCACCAAATTAAAATGGAACCACCTCTGAAGTATGACCTTTTGCTAATAGGTATCATTTGAGATCGGGGGGCACGGCAGTGCCCCCGCCAAAGTCGAGCGCGAAGCAAACACTGCCGTACCATCCTTTACTGGAACCATTTCGCCGCATTTTCAGGCCCCTATTTGAGAACCTCTGGATAAGACCAGAACGCAGAAATTTTCGTCAAATAAATCAATATGCCCACGTTTGTACAAAAAGAAGTGAAATCCCACCAAAACAATCTGTAAAAAACTAGCCATTGTTAAAATGTTATACTAGTCCCTTATTTTGTTTATTTTTGTTCAATGACACGGTTATAATAAAGTACTCTTTGAATGACACATAATAAACTTTTTCTAAAAATTAAAAGGCTCTGAAGTGCGATTTTTGAAAATTATACGAGCGACTAGGGACGTTGTATCAAGAATGGACTACTTTTTATTAAGACGAAATTTGTGCATCGGTTTTCTCTTTTTTACGTTATGAAATGCCATATAAATAAAGGGTTGGATAGACTTTTATCTATGCCACCTTTTGTGCCAATGAGACCGATTATCTATAGATACTTGTTTTAATTGTATATACGATACTAGTGTTGTTCCTGTGATACATATCGACAGCCTATCGATAGCGCCTAGCTACCTACTTACCTGTACCTGTATACCTATGGGCTTTAAGATTTAATTTACAGCCTGCCTAAAATGAAAGTGAAAAAAAGAGTAATTAATAATATAAAAAACCGGTCAAGTGCGAGTCGGCTACCCGCGCACCGAGGGTTCCGTACCACACCACCACACAAAATACAACGTGTTAATGAATTAACGCAAAACTAGAAAGTAGTTTGTTTAGAATCGAGAGCACAGTCGAATTATCATGGTTTCAACATAGGTAATTTTTTTCCAAATATTAATAAATTTTTTTGCAAAATTTCAAATTTTCTGAACCCGATGTCAACCCACCGCACGGACACACTCACCCTACTTACTACCAAAACAGGATTATAAAAATGAATGCATGAGTACGTTAGCGCTTTCTTTCAGTGCTGAAATGATAACAAATAATTTTCGCCTCAAAACTTAAAATGCTAATAACTTTAAATTTTAAGTATCAAAATAATGAAATTATTGTTTCAATCTAATTATTTTGTTATAAATCAGTTTGGGTGTTTGTTGGTTTTGCGCTAATTTATTAACACGTTGTATAAACTTATAAAGACCGACTCACACTTGACCGGTTTTTATTAGTTGTAGTTATACTTTACAGGGTGAAATTGATATCATTAGCATCCTTTTAAACTAAGAGTCTACCCATCAAACTGAACAACTTTCACTATGGGAGCAAACCTATCGGAGCAACAAAAAAATCTGCTGTCCCATACTAAACTGCAATGCCTACGCGACACAAATGTATGCAACAGCTGTTTTTTTTTGCTCCGACTTTAATAGTACCGTTTCAAAGTTACATCCCTAGGTAGGATTGACGGACGGACGGACAACGTAGGCTTACGAATAGGGTCCCGTTTTCACCCTTTGGGTACGGAACCCTAATTACGTACTTCTATCAAGTACTTTACGCCAAAAACGTGAGAGTTACGATGAAACTAGCACTCTTTAATTTCTATTCTGTATGAGCAGAATTTATGTATAAATAAAATTTCATTTTATCTTTTATTTTATTAACTGATGAAAAACCATATTGTGATCTGTGGATAAAATCAACAGCTTACATTGAAATATTAACATCAAATTAGTTTGATGATGAAACCTGGATGATGCACTTTTTACATCTCCAAGGGACCGTAGCCGGAGGTAGACCGAGACCGTAGTATTGATTTCTTCCTGAAAACTCTTCTTAGATGTTGGCTCAACCAATTCCGGTCTGGAAGGTCTAGGATGCCTAGGCACCGTCTGCAAAATAATAGCAATAAATTAATGTAGTGATAAAGTCATAACAATAAGTCTACCAGAATATCATGGTATAAAAAAAGTAAAAAAATTGGATTTTTCACATGGTAATGTCAAACTGTCATCTGTCTAGTCAAAGTAGGCTCTTTACAAACTGCAACTTTTTGCCGCTGTATAAACGTGCCTTTATCATTAACAGGCGTTTTTACCTATGCAGTATATGCACACGCACCTATTGATGCTGACGCGCGTGTGCATTGCGACAAAGACTGTCGATGAATGACTGGGGGTCTACTCCGGGATTCGAACTTCGCAATCGCGTGAACATTTTGATTCAAATTCAACTCTATTACAATGAAGCGCAGACCGAAACAGTGGCGATATAGCGAACATCGAAAGTGCGGGTACAGGGGCTGATCAAACGAAGACAAACGTATTCCGTCGAGGCTGTATCGCGTTTGCATCGATGATTTATCGCGTTTGTATCGTTTTTGCATCGATGCTGCATCCGATGCTGCGACTGAAGCGGTGCAGAAGCGTTGCAAAAAGTCGCAGTGCGTAAAGGGCGACTTGTTGTGAACTGTAATATTATGTGTGTGTTACTTATGCAAATAAATTGTTTATCTATCTATCTATCTAATTATACCCCAGTATTGCAATTCGTTTGTATTTCTATCATATTAGTCTATATTATATACAATGCGTATATAACATGCATATCACAATTTGGCCGAACTCCCGTACATCTTGCATGATGTCATTTGATTCCCTTATTTGCCATCAGCATGGGTATTAGCACCCGCGATAGCCGTGATACGGCTCGGCTATATCACGTCTTTTATCTTGTTCGTTCGCGCGCAAACGAACGAGATAAAAGACGTGATAAACCCGTATCACGGCTATCGCGGGGTGTCGTGCTAACCATGCTGATTCTGGTACTTACATCGTGTGCAATTGTCGATAAGTCAGATCAACACTAATGGCATAAACTAGAGTACATAAACTGTCAGTGCAAATGAACTTATGGTTTTAGTTTATAATTTCCGCAAATAAAACAAGCAGAAATTATACTCTACATTATGTAACACATTCACAATGAAAAAAGCTTTACTCTGAATGGATAATTTTATGCATTTCCTAGGTCAAAACCTTAAAAACAGTAGTCGATTACTTACCGAAGGAAAGATATCCTAGGATTATTTTCTGGTAAAACCCCCATTCTACTCCTGCAACCAGTAGCCACACAATCTGTCGTGTATGAAGATACGCACTAAATAATTTGTTTCGTAATAAAAACCAAACTCACGTAATAACATACAATGTAACTCCAAAGGCTTTGGGGCCCTAGTGGGTACCACGATAACTCGGAAGTTTACACTTTGGCGTACAAGACGGTGACATTTATCAATGTTTGTCTTTTTTTTCACACGAAAAAATACCATAACCAAGAATGAGAGAAGTGGCCATTCCTTTTTCCGTTTTAAAAAAAAGTAGTCCATTCTTGATATTTGGTCCTAGGGAGCGACTTAGCACAGTAGAAAATGTCAAAATTACTATGGAGATTATGCATCTTTCTACTGCCAAGTCGCTCGTATGATTTTCAAAAATCGCACTTCTGGCCCAAAGAAAATTACTGACCACAGAGATCATTATTTTTTTTTTAATTTATTTAACTTTTACAAAAAAAATTATAATCTAGAATAAACAATTTCTCTCCAAAACTCCTTAAGAGGGCTATCGCAGTCCAGTGGCGCCCTCATCACATTAAAAAAGATTTCTCAATAAAGAAAGCCTAAATTAAAAAAGTAATTAACACGAACACTACAAACGCCTTCAAGCTATTTTCATAGAATACTTTTATAGGTTTTTTAAAGGTCTAAACATACAAATTGGGAAAAAAGAAAAAAACGGCAGCTTTTGTTTTTATTCGCAATTGTCTAAAATTGTAATGTTTAGAACCTATAAAAGTATTGTATGACAATGGCTTGAAGGCTTTAGCAGTGTTAGTGTTAATTACTTTTTTAATTTAGGCTTTCTTTATTGAGAAATCTTTTTTAATGTGATGAGGGCGCCACTGGACTGCGATAGCCCTCTTAAAGAGTTTAGCGGGAGATCCACAGTTGCTGCGTGACGTTAATTAATTCAAAAGTACAGTTACAAGGTCTGATTTTAATTGTTGACTACAAAACAATTTTAATTTAAAACAAAACAACATTCCTTTAAAAGAAATTAGTTTAAGTCTTTATCGATAACAATATCAACAATAACAACAATGAGGGCATGCACAGAATAGATTTAACTTTCTGATATTAATTTAACCTCCTGCCTAGCCCTTCGACGGAGTCTTGGGTTCGGATTACACATTCGTTCGTTAGTTTTCGTTCTTGAAAACTAAAGTTCTAAATTCGAAAAAGCGCTCGAAATCGGGTCGAGTGGTAGTAACTATTAAGTAATCTGTGGCACAGGTAGGTGCGTACTGTGTCCAGTCGAATTGTTTTTCTTAAGACATTTTTGCGTAGTCATATCTCAATATTTTAGTACTGAGCGATACTAAAAGAAAAAACACGTATCGATTTTTTTTATAAACAAACATTTTATTAAAAGGATGGTGATAAAAAAATCTTCCTGTATAGGGTCCTTCTTAATATGCTGACACTTTTTTAAGGGGATGATCAGACCGTCAAACTGAACAACTTCCTCTATGGGACCAACATCGAAATTGCGAAAAAAAATCATCACTTCCATACAAAACTGCAAACCTACTCGGAGCCAAACGTATGGGACAACTGTTTTTTTTTTTCGCGATTTCGATGTTGATTCCATAGAGAATGTTGTTCAGTTTCATAGTGTGGTCATCGCCTTAAAAAAGTGTCAGCATATTAAGAAGGACCCTGTATACATACCTACCTATATAGTAGGTTCATGCCCACAACTGCATGCATACATACAAATGTATTACATTGCATTACAGTTAAAACCTTTTCACAATACATATAAACCTAGCTACCTACATACCCACAACTGCATACATACATATCTACATACATACTTACAAACCTACCTACCCCTACCCCTTCATAATTTGCCCTTTTCACAAATCCGGGCGGGTCTACCACTACTTACCTTTTTTTCTGAACGTCCAACTCGCCCTGTATAGCATATAATTGAAGATTTCAAACAACTTATTCAATTGCCAATGATTTGTTTTCAACTGTTGAGGAGTTCCATTTACCTGTTTCCAAAGCCATTCATCAGATCTTCATCAAAGAATTACTTAGGCCAATACCCTTCAATAATACCTATAAATAACTTAAACTTTGTTATTGGTGTTGTTCAACTGGTATCAATTATATGACATGTTGGTATACTGTGGCATCTTGAAGAATTATTGAACACTCTAATATTTAAATTCAAAATTCGAACGAATTGCTCGCGATCTCCCCTCAGACCCCGCACCTCACCCCCTTTATCGGAGCTTAGCCCTGCCTTCACGTTGCCTTAACCAAAATTACAATTACAAAAAACAAAACAAAATCATTTCACAATGATTGTATCTAGATTACTGACTACTGTGAATATTTCTTCACTACAATAATGTTAACAAGGGATTTTCTGAAATAATATAATTAGTTTTATTACGATGGTTTTAAGGGTGAATTTTGCTTGGTTAATGAGTTTTGGATGCATCACGCGAGTGTGGCCCGACGAGCGGCGCGCACGCAATTGTTACGCACTAGTAAATAGAGGAGAGTGGCAATGATTTGGTGGAAATGTGAGACGTAGAACCATACGTTTTTTTTTGTACCTATCAAACAGGTATTTAGAAAAATATGTTATACTTAGTAGGTTGGTACTCCTGTGTATCAGGAGTACCTATTATAACATATTTTACTAAACATTGCAAGATTTGAGCGCATGAGCGTTATTTTTGTGATTTATTCAGTCTTTCATCTTAATATAACATGGGTTCTTCGTATGGTTTTGGGGGAATCATTAGAGCGTTTGAACGCCCTAATTTATACTTTCATCTTGTTATTAAAAAAGGCTATAATTTTATAGCGCTGTTGTTAACGTCCAGAAGTTTTGTTAGCACTTTAAAATTGTACGCCTTTTCTTACAAACAAGATGAAAATGTTCGTCCAGATGAATTAAGGCGTTCAAACGCTCTGATCATACACCGTCAAACGCTCACGCGATTTACTCTATGATAGATTTATCGTGCATCACCAGCCAAAGCCAAATTTTACTTAAATCAGCTTTTATTCTGTACGTAGTTTTTCTTTTTGTCCAAGTTGTCGAATTCGAAATGTCTTGTCGGTGTTGCACGTTTTTCGAAGTATAACTAGTTAAGTTAACGGTCATGTGAATTTCGGTCCGACATATTCTTTTTGTGATCCTAGGAAATCCAAAATCCATGGTCACACTGGAAAAAGAACTGAATTCAGTTATTGGTACCGCCGAATTTAGCAACACTTGCGTAATGGTGCTGTTAAAAAGTTCGTCTTGTATCAAAACATGCAATTAGAAATCGTATACTTTATACTTATTTGTTATTATTATTATGATAGTGTGTAATGTCTTGTAATGTATGTTAATTTAAGGCATTGTATTTTATGTTTAAAGTATTATTTCATAAAATTTTTAGGGTTTCGAAGTCAACAAGGAACCCTTATAGTTTCGCCATGTTCGTCTGTCCGTACGTCTGCATAATGTAATAATGAAATTAAAAGGAAAACTATCACCACTAAGTAAGCTTTACAAGTTTACGAGTATAGTCGACCAACTTATGAAATGTACTTTTTTAAACCTTATTTGCCGTTAAACCGTAGTATAAAACAAAAAGTCTTGTTCTAAGCCCGTATATTGTGACGGGCAACTACGGAACCCTACGCTGCGCGTGGCCCGATATGCACTTTGTCGTTTATTTTATATTGTGGAAGAATACATTCAATTTGCTTACCTAATGAAAGATCCGGTAACCTCACCCTGTCATAATGCCCAAACCGGGATTCAAGCCTGTTTGACAGTCCAGCATAACCTCTCGGTAGAGAGTACGTCATTATTAAACAGGGTGTAAGGAAAAGTATAATTAACCTTTAAACCAGACTCTACCCATCAAACTGAACAACTTTTACTATGGGAGCAAACGGGTCAGATTTAAAAAAAAATTAGCTGTCCCATACTAAACTACTACTACTATACCTACTCGATTCAAACGTATGAGACCGCTGATTTTTTTTTGTTCTGTGATGTTTGTTCCCATAGTAAAACTTGTTCAGTTTGATGGGTAGAGTTGTTCAGTGTAAAGGTTAATGATACTTTTCCTTACACCCTGTCCCTTGGGCATAACCTTCACACCAACAAGGTCATCTGAAAATCTCAAAAGTACACTTAATAAATAAATAAAATAAAGTACATTTATTCATTGACTAGCTGTTGCCAGGAGGGCGTCTGCGTTGACTTTAAAAAAGTATTTTATATGTTAATCTAGAGCATATTCTATCAGTGTGCCAAATTTTATCCAAATCCGTTCAGCCGTTTATGCGTGATTGAGCCACAAACAAACAAACATCGTCACAAACTTTCACATTTATAATATTAGTGAGAAGTGAGATGAGATGAGAAAAAAAAATTTTATTCAACTTATTGATTTAATTTAAATTAAGATGCAAATTAGTGAAAATAAAAGTTATGTAGGTACTCAATTTTATGCTATTATTTACTTATCCTCTCACTGCGCAAATATTTTTTTAAGTATTTTACTATACCGTGTGCAAAGAGAGTTGGCAATAATACACTATAGACATCCACTTTCAGGTATTTTCAGATATTTTGTATACCATTCTTCAGAGGTTTTTACAATAAATTCTGTGCATTATGTTATTGGATATTTTCTTGATATCTACCGTGATAGGTCATTCGATATAGAAACCAAAAATTGTATTTAAGATTTCTGCTACAAGTACATATTTTTATTATGTTATCTAAATTATAACAACATACCTAAGGTTCTTTGCGGTTGTGGTAATGTTTCTGAATAATATAATGTTTAATCTTTTATGGCTGACATAACCTCAGGGTTAAAAGCTCCAATAAAAAAAACAGAATATAAAAATAAAATAAAATCTTTTATGATTTTAAAAAATGAATACGGTTTCTATGCTGTTAAATTAGGGCCTATTCCTCAGCAGCGGCTACAGACTTTGATAACAAACGTTTTATGTCAGTTAATTATTCTTGTATAGAGCTATTGAAGTGTAAATAAAAAGCAGTATAAATGAATGTACCAGAATCGTAGAGGGTGACGAAACGTAGACTCTCTACTTATCCCTGTGTTATAAAGATAATAATCTATTTTTTTAAAGACCACCGATTTTGGGTTTCAAGCCGTCAAAAGAGTTCTTTTCATACCTTTGTGCCAGTTTTAATTTGGCGGAGTATATATTAATATTATTGTGAAAGTAAAGTAATTAAACATTATGTGACGTAACTTTTCAAATGAAATAATAAATTTTAACAGAGAAATGAAATAAATTATAATCATTATTAATATTTATTATCCCATGTAATGATCATAAGGAACATGAGCGAGTACAATGAATATTTTGAGTTATGAAGGATGTTTAACATTATAAACAACTTCCTAATTATAAACAGGAGTGCAATTCAGTAAGCGTCACATCGCTGTCAAAAACATCGACGAGCTCACAAACGAAACATCGTTCTTGCATCCTTCAGATCGTCGGAGTTTTTATATGAGTTTGACACATGACACAATAATAGTGAATACCGAATTGTCAGCTCGCCGATGTCTCAACGACGAATTTAAGGTTGTGACGATGTTTGCGCTTAGTCAGGTAGTGGGTAGGAAATGGAACAGGCTAAGTACCCTCTGCCTTGACTAGTTTAGGAACCGTAGTGCTACATTTGTTATAGTTTTCAATGGTACACGCATGCCAACAATGCTTTTGAATTTGAACGCTGACGTTAGGGCTGTCCGTGTGGCAAAACACTTTAATGGAAAAATATAAAATAGCAGTGCATGTCATTTTATATTTTTCTATTTTAATTTTCTTCCTCTATCGACTCGATTTAGGAAGAATACATTTCTTAGATTTATCAATAAAGTTCGATGTCAACACGAGCATTGCCAAAAAACATAAACAGCGACCGACGCGGCGGCCGGGGTGGTGGGCCCATACAAAAATGGCATTAGGCTGCCTGTCCATTAACGCGAGCTGGCTGTGCGAGCTGTGTAGCTGTGTAAATATTAACCAATCAGAGATCCGACCGAGATCGGCCGAGCTCCTGTTTACACAGCTACACAGCTCGCACAGCCAGCTCGCGTCAATGGACAGGCAGCCTTATAGTACGGGAAGCAGTCCGCCGTCAATGCGGCGACGATGCGATGGCGGATAGCTACCCATACTAAAGGTCATTTTTGTATGGGCCCGCCGTCGGTCGCCGTCGACAAATGTGTCTCAACCCTTACACTCTAAAATAATTTTTGGCCTTCGAAGATTGGAATTTTTTTAAATATTTCACAAAGCTTCATGTCTAGGAACATTCCAACTAACATAGGTAGATACTTCGTGCTTATATTTCATTCTAAGCATATTATTTCAAGATCTTGCTGATGATACCCATTAGAAATACTAGTAGGTCAAAACTTGTACTTTGTGCCCATATCGGCGCACGAGATTTGATATTTTGATTTATACTATGAGGAAACCTGCATACTTCAAAGAGGCAACCAAGGATATAAAGTGGCGACGGGCTCACTACCCGTCACACTGGATAGACTTTCAGTACCTACTAGGTACTAGCGTGAAACGCAGATGTTCTGAGTTTTCAGAAAAAATAATTTTCCTATACAGCGAAAAGCGGGTTGGAAAAAAATGTTTTTTTAATAAGGCTAGTGAGGTGTCGTTGGATAATAAATAGGATTTGTGCAACTGATCGAACGTATGTATGAAAAGTCGATTTTTTTTTGCGAATTTCCTATTTATGTTTCTTGGGGAAAGTTGTTCAGTATAATACTAAGGTATAATAGGTACAATCACCCCTTAAAATAATGCAACTGTTTACCCTAACATCCTGTATAATCCTTAATTTTTTCAATGACTTTACGGTACCTATTTTTAATTTACGAACACTTGCGGGACGAAATTGGTGGTACGGCAGGTGAGAAGGGTTTGAATCATGTCATGTCCAGGGCCAAAACTGAATAGCTGAGGGCCTAGCGGGTCATGAGACATAACCGAAAAAGTATCTGAGAAGTTTCAGATAGGAGCCCCGTGCACAGGGGGTCATTTTCAGACAAATTTCAGACATCGATTTTTTTTCCAAGAAATGTGATGTTCAGCGCCAGCAAATTTCATTCCATCATATAGGGCTTGACGAATAACGATATTTAAATGCAAATCTGATGATCAAAATGTGGGCTTTCCCTAAATCTGACGACTCCGAAAAATACTATTTAGACCATTCTTAACGCGATGGTCATATTCAGGGCAAAAATAGAATAGCTGAGGGCCTAGCGGGTCATGAGACATTACCGAAAAAGTATCTGAGAAGTTTCAGATAGGAGCCCCGTGCACAGAGGGTCATTTTCAGACAAATTTCAGACATCGATTTTTTTTCCAAGAATTGTGATGTTCAGCGCCAGAAAATTTCATTCCATCATATAGGGCTTGACGAGTAACGATATTTAAATGCGAATCTGATGATCAAAATGTGGGCTTTCCCTAAATCTGACGACTCCGAAAAATACTATTTAGACCATTCTTAACGCGATGGTCATATTCAGGGCAAAAATAGAAATTTTTTCCAAGAAACGTGATGTAATGAAATTTGCTGGCGCTGAACATCACGTTTCTTGGAAAAAATTTCGATGTCTGAAATTTGTCTGAAAATGACCCCCTGTGCAAGGGGCTCATATCTGAAACTTCTCAGATACTTTTTCGGTAATGTCTCATGACCCGCTAGGCCCTCAGCTATTCAGTTTTGGCCCTGGACATGACATGATTCAAACCCTTCTCACCTGCCGTACCATGGGCATCGAAGATGGCAACTATGACAAAAATGTAAATGTTACTTCTCGAAACTTCAAACCGATCATGGAAACATACTGCAATAATAACTAACACCAACCACGTGACTAGGTATGACTCATTCTGACATTACTACGTGCTCCATTCGAAACATTATTATGATTACGTTTTCACGTTGATTTACGTTTCGAAACAGAGACGACGCGACGGTTGAACAGACTTATATTAAGGTGAAGATCGTTTTTAAATGCGCTTGAGGTGGACTTAAGGCGCCAAAGACCAAAATGTTGTGTGCGTGAGTTCAGAGCGGCAGCTTAGCTCATGTGCGTGACGTATTTTCGAGTAAAAATAATTAAGAGGGGGTGTACCTATTTTGTCTGTTTTCGAAACGGTTTTTGATAACCAAATTTTATTAAATTGAATATATAATTATAGTTCAAATAACAGTGTAGATACGTTCTTTCTGCAGTGAATCTAACCGTTAAAAACACGATTCTATTAAATTTTCTGTATAGAAAAGAGGACCAAAGTAAGTTTGATTTCAGATTTATAACCAGTTTTATAAGAATCACCATACACCCTTTCTTCTGAATATACCATCATTTGAAAGGTAATTAATTATAGCAGTGATTCTACTCGATAGATTTTTCCCCAAACACCCAAGAGAAAAGGTATTGCTGAAAAATACGTTTTTTGCGATCTTGCTTTCAATTGAAGCGGGATGGCTAATTGCAAAAGTTTGCTTGTTAGAAAGAGATGCTTGCAGTAGGGATTTCTAGACTTAATTGAAGAACTATAAGTGGGATCACTCACGATCATTTGTGAAATGACGGTGCGTCCGTCACCGTGTGTGCTTCTACGGGCGGTTTCATACAACTCCTTTGTTCACAAACTACGAACTGACGTCTTCCGCTCCGTCATGCGTCATCGTGTGTGATCCCACTTAGAATAATGTTTTTATGAATTGACTAGATAAACTAATAATTAATATAATCATCATCCTATACATCCTATCAGCCTATACATAACAATATAACATAAGGAAAAGTATCATTAACCTTTAAACCACATACTCTACCCATCAAACTGAACAACTTTTACTATGAGAGTAAACCTGTCAGAACAAAAAAAAAATCTGTCTCATACATTTGAGTTGAGTAGGTATTGCAGTAATGCAGTTTAGTATAGAACAGAAGATTTTTTTTTCTCTGACAGGTTTGCTCTCATATTAAAAGTTGTTCAGTTTTATGAGTAGAGTATGGTTGGTTAAAAGGTTAATGATACTTTTCCTTACACCCTGTAGGCCTACCCTCAAGGTATGGGCGTTAATCCTATAATACTGTGTATTTTTTCACTTAAGTATTTTTGGTTGGTAACTCGGTAGTTCGAAAAATAGGAGACCTGTTCCTAGGTACTTTCTGGACGTATACCGCCTTAAGAGCTTTGAATCACAGACAATACCAGCTAAGCATGTAGTTGGAGTAAAGCGTATTCCTTTTCTGAAAGGTTTAAACTAACAAACAAGGGCACATTCTTTATTGACGTCTCAATAGCTCAGTTTTTAGTGAAACTGCCTGCTGTGCCGATGGTCGCGGGTGCAAATTCTGCAATAAACAAATATTTGTATGGTGAATACGAATATTTTACTCGAAATAAAATCAACTTTTCATACAAACGTTAATTGAGCTGATCGCATTTAGGAGAGTTGTACAATATCATGGGTACAATCACCCCTTGAAGCAATGCAACTGCTTGACCGTAACACCCTGTATATGATACACAGGATTGAACAATTTTCACTATGAAACCAACGTCGAAATCGTGAAAGAATAATAAGCTGTCCCATACAAAACTGCAGTACCTATTCAACTCAAATGTATGTATCATGTGTGTATCATAAATTTGAGTTGAATAGGTAGTGCAGTTTTGTATGGGACAGCTTATTATTCTTTCACGATTTCGACGTTGGTTTCATAGTGAAAATTGTTCAATCCTGTGTATCATATACATGATACATACATTTGAGTTGAATAGGTACTGCAGTTTTGTATGGGACAGCTGATTATTTTTTCGCGATTTCGACGTTGGTTTCATAGTGAAAATTGTTCAGTTTGATGAGTAGAATAGATGCTGAAGTTATCCGCAGTGATATAAAATTTACTCTGTATACAGAACACCCTGTATATGATATATATATATATATATATATATTTATATATCGTAGACATCATTATACAAGACTGGAGTAAATTCTGGTATACAGGGTGTTAGGGTAAACAGTTGCATTACTTTAAGGGGTGATTGTACCCATGATACTGAACAACTTTCCCAAAGGAACAACGGGAAATTCGCATAACATTTTTTAACTTTTCATACAAACTTTCGGTCAGCTGATGGCAATTATTTGTCATTTATTATGGAAAGTTTTTTGCGAATTTCTAAAGGAAAAGTTCTTCAGTATCATGAGAACCATCACCACTTAAAGTAATGCAGCTGTTCACCCTAACACCCTGTATTAATTTTTCACCATAAATATTTGCTATAAGGTAATAAAAGATGCACGCGTTGAAGTCTTTTGTATGGGAACAAAAGATAAACACTTCGGTAAAATGTTGCACAAAAATTATGGTTGCGTTAAACGTTATGCTAGAAGGTTTAATGTTTTTATAATAACTCTCTGAAGCAACAGTGAAGAAAAATAACTGCCCAGTACGTAGTACTAATACTTTGCCAGTTAACTATCTGCTCTAAACTTTAACTAACCTATAGGGTCCTTCTTAATATGCTGAACCTTTTTTTAGGGGATGATGATCAGACCATCTAACTGAACAACTTTCTATATGGGACCAACAATCGAAATGGCGAAAAAAAAATCAGCTCTTCCATACCAAACTGCAAACCTACTCGAGCCATATGGGACAGCTGATTTTTTTTCCCGATTTCGATGTTGGTCCTATAGAGAAAGTTGTTCAGTTTGATCGTCTTATCATCCCCTTAAAAAAGTGTCAGCATATTTAGTAGGATCCAGTGTAGTCCACTGGTTCATTAACCGGTACGTAGCCCGAGACTATTTAGTTACCAAAAAGGTTACCGATAGTCGTTTTTTTTAAATTGTTGTAATACGACATTACTATAACTAAATATAAAAACCCAAAGTCTTAAAGAACACAAACAGCTGTAAAAAAAATAGAAAAGTTTATTTTTAGATTTTTTTTATTTACCCTTTCCTACGCTCAGTTGCAGAAACGCTCATTAAAGTTAATCCTCCATTAAATCTCTTGCTGTCACTTTTTGTCTTGTTGACGTTGTTAAAGCTAGCAAGAGATTTCATGGAGGATTAACTCTAATGAGCGTTTCTGCAACTCACTCAGTATCTCCCCTTCTCTCCCTAAAATTTAGCTTTTTTTATTTCGTTTATGATATTGGACCAGCAATTGCTATATTTGTACCGAGTTTCAACTTCCTATGACTTACGGTCTCTGAGAAAAATGCCTATGACAAACGGATGGACGGACAGACACCGAGCTGATTCCATAAGTGTTCCGTTTTGCCAATTTTCGTATGGAACACTAAACATTTTTAGGTGAAATTTTTTATGGAACAGTCGATTTTTTTTTGCCTTTTCGACGTCAGTTCCGTGGAGAAAATTGTTTAGTTTGATGGGTTGATCATCCCCTTAACATGAAAATACCGTCAGCGGATTAAAGAGGACCCTATACACTATACAGGGTGTGAGGAAAAGTATAATTATCCCACATACTCTACCCATCAAACTGAACAACTTTTACTACGGGAGCAAACCCGTTAGAACGAAATGTTTTTTGTTGTTTCAATCAGCTGTTCCATAATAAACTGTAATTCATTACCTACTCGACTCAAACGTGGATCTATTGAAAGAAATTTAATGATCAATTTCTGTTTTTATGGTAAAATTCCAAACTTTCATTACCTTTGAAAATAATTTATTTGAACTTTTAATCCAAATCACGCCATATGATGACGCATCTGATTCTCGGTCATTTCCAGCCGCAAACTGCTTCGGCTACCCCCAGCCGAGTGCAGTTGCAACCGCGTTCAAAACGCGTGACGAAATCATAAAAAGAGCCCGCGGTTTGTTCAAATCGCATTCTGTCCAGCGCGCTAGCCCGCGCCAGTTTAAAAAAAACAATTTCTTTTTTTTCCTAAGTGACTTTTTCAACTACAAACACGCTGCGGCGAAGTGGTGTTTACATCGTAGAACGTTTGGCGTGTGATTTGATTTTCGAATTCAAAGGTGATTTTTTAAATTTCTTCTTTTTTAACGGACAGTGCTTTTTTAGTGTTGTGATGCGTGGATTTTTGGAAAGTGTTACGATATTTTTACGTAGTGCATTTTTGAGTGAAAATTTTGAAAATCCATCGATAATGTCTTACTATAGTTAACAAACTAAGGATTGAACAATTGTAGCTAATTTGCTACCTCCTACTTTTTTTGACAGTCAGCTGGTTTGATCCCTAGCCATGGACAGAGTGGTTGATATGAATGTGTGTCTTATCACACAAAGTAATTTCTTCCACGAAACCATTAGATAGTAATTTCTTTTCTTGGCGAATCATCTAATGGTTATCACTGCCAATCCAGGGTCCTGGGTTCGAATCCCGGTTTGGTCATGAAATGTTTCCATAATAAAATACCTTGTAGCTTAACTTTACAATGTATGTATGTATGTGTCTGTGACCATTATTTATTTATTTATTTCGGTATTTACTATGACAAAGAAACATTTTGTGTGGTGCAAAGTATATAGCACTTATTCCATTACTTGACATAATCAATGCCTTATTTTTTCTAAAGAAAATTCACTACTAAACCAATTTCAATTTAACAAAATCAAATTTTTTTATTCAAAATAGCTTTTTGACGTCATTTTTTGACTCTACCACCGCGTTGGAAGGTGTTCCGTTGAGAGAATATACGGCCAGAAACTCTACAACACACATCTTTTAAACAAAACAAAATGTACAAAGTACAATTATAATACAATATTTCATTACATAGTGTAACATTGTCAAGACCAGACATTTTGGTCATTCATAACTGAACAAACACTGCTGAACAATACATGTACTGTAAAAAACTGTACAAACTGAACAAAACATGTACTGTAATAATTCTAACAGTAAAACTTAAATGCTTTAAACTTTTTATAAACTCTTAAAAAATTCCGTTGCTTCAATTTCACGACAACCCGTACGATAAAAAAGTAAAAAACTGCAAGAAATGAGAGGAATTTTCACGATAGAACGCGAGACGTGCGCCGGCGCATGATTAAGATGACTCATACAAGCGGCCGTTAGCCTTTACGGTGAAACTACGTTGCTATGTGTATGTGCTATACTTTACGTGCAGCTATTATTATAATTGTTACAAGATATTTGCTGGACTTTTCTTTTAATGATAACGTTGTGTATGCATAATTATTTTTGTAAAATTGGCATCACTAATTAACTCATTCATTGCCGCAATTCTAGACACAATAGACAATCAATTGTTTCGTCGCGTAGGTGACGTTTCGGGGTGGACGCATTTGTGTTCGCGGCGAACGAGCCGATGGAGGCGAACGAATCGAATTTGCCTCACTATCAATAGTTAACTAGAATAGTTAAATTAGAAAAATAGTAAGAATATCGATAGTATCCATATCTCAGAATGATACATAACTATTTATTGTGTGCTATCCATGGTATGGATACTATTTCATCACAACTATCGATTGTCTTAATTAGCAATACTATTGATATCACTATCGATATTGTTACTATTTTTCGAGGTCACGATAGTAGTCGACAACACTAATGAATACATAATAGTGACCTTGTGTGATGGTCCCACAATTGGTCATTTGTCCGTTTGGTAAAATGTAAACTGAATTTACTATATTTCAATGAATAATTAATTATATAATTAATTTATAATAATTAAAACGTGAAAAAATCCCCCGAATTTAAAGGAAAGCACCTAAAGATGACAAAATCGTCCGAATCTTCGCATTCTCCGCGCCGACTCCGATGACGTCATCAGAATTCTTTTGGGATTTTGGTACCTTTCCGACTTCTTCTGTCGATTCGTCCGATTCGCCGCGGATAAGTGTGCAAGATGTCATAGAATTTCATACAACAAATTCTAAAATTTGATTTTTTCGTCTCCGTCAGCTCGTTCGCCGCGGATCCTTGCACCGTAAAGGTGACTTTTAAGATAATGTTTTGGTCAATGTCTTCAGTATACGATTCAGTGTAATTACCTGAAGTTCTGCTCTTCTAACCAGGCTAATTATTGCAATATTTAATATGTATGATATTTCCTTTTAATTATATTGGAATTTTATTTTTTATGATTATTTATAAATACAAAACGCACTGTCAGAACTCTGTGGTTACAGGATTTATATGAAAAATATTTACCTTTCACAAATCTTGTAGGTATTTTGTGGAACAACGTGACAGAATAGGCATTGACAAACATGACAAAGGAACGACTCTCGTCGTTTTTCGAGTTTATCCAAAAGTGGAAAATGTATGGAACTTTACTGAAAAGTTCTACCTGTTACATTTTGTCTCAAATGTCATCGTTAAACCAGGTTCAATAGTGGGTTTTATTTAGTAGTACTGGTAAGACGGATTCTGTTTATTATTACGATCATTTTATCAACACCTAACTAAAATATCCATAGAATCATTACCTATACAGGGTGGAACGGTGGAACGTAACGACGGTCATCAAAAAAATAAAGAAAATTAGACCTCCCATACCCGTAAAGTGCGGATCAGCTGGTCTATTTTCCATGGAAGGTCCAACATTTTAAATTTTTTTGCGACCCTTGTTCCTTAGGGAAAGTTTAATTTTTTTTTCATTGTCTGAATACACCGTTACGTTCCACCCAGTATATTATTACGCTAGAGGTGAAGCGTGGGATAGGTAGAGTCCTCACACCAACCGGCATTTCCTCGACCAAAAAATCTTGAGGAAGCATTTAAGAATACGGATGTAACAGTCAAATCATGGTGATGATTTCAGTACGCGAGAAAATTATGAAAATCTTCTTCTTATTATCGTGTGGGCAGCAAGCCCAGGAGTGCGATTTTTTAATCTCGTTCGCTGAGTTCAGCAGTTGAAAATGTCAAAATTACTGTGGAGATATGCATCTTTCTACTGCTGATTTGACTTTCAAAAATCATACTTCAGGAGTACGATTTTTGAAAGTCAAATCAGCAGTAGAAAGATGCGTATCTCCACAGTAATTTTGACATTTTCAACTGCTGAACTCAGCGAACGAGATTCAAAAATCGCACTCCTGGTGTCAGAATTTTTGTTGACTAGAAAATAGTTACCATGTTACGATGCCCTCTTTAAAAAGTTTCATGATTCTTCAAAAAAAAGGTGATTGAATTCTTTAGAAAAACCTACTGCTTATTTATTAAACGTAACGGTACATGTTCCATTAACTAACCAACAGTACCCTAATTCGTATCTCGATAACAAAAGTATGTCGGTATAAATAAAGAAAAACGTATCGAATAGACGTGACTTCCGTACTGTATCATTAAGAATCGAAGTAGCGGTAGTTTCGTACCGTCGAAGTATAGGTACAGTCAGTTAGGTAGGATAGAGTGGTCTAAATATTAATTTTATTGATATAGTAATATGGAGGAACTAGGTGCGTGGTTCCTGCCTGGGGACCGGACGTGGTCCAACAGTTCTTAGTTGGACCTTGTATACAGAGTGTAATGAAAAGTATCATTAACCTGTAAACAACATAATATATACTCTACCCGTCATACAGAACAACTTTTACTTTGGGAAGGTTCGGTCAGAACAAAAAATCTGCTGGTGTAGTAAATGCAGTTTAGTAATTGAACAGCAGTTTTTTTTTAAAGTTCAGGTTTGCTCCCATAATAAAAGTTGCTCGGTTTGATAGGTGTAGAGTATGTGGTTTAATGGTAAATGCTAACTTTTTCTTACACTCTGTATACCGACGACCCACTGCAGGGCACAGGCCTATGGCATATGGGCGTTAGTCTTCAACGCGTACCCAATGCGGATTGGTAGACTTTACATAGGTACGCATCGGAATTTCTTCTTCAGCGTATGCAGGTTTCCTCTAGATGTTTTCCTGCACCGTTTGAGAGAAGTCGGTATTTACGTACATTAGTTAAAGAAGTTCATTGGTACATGGTATTTTGTACGTGCCGATTCAAACCTGGATCTCAATATTGAGTTGCCAGAGCTCTCTGCAACGCGCCACTGGCGCTCTACCTGAAGTTTATAAGTACAAAAAATGCTTCTGTGTTTTCCAAGAATCACAGCATACCAATTTTATAATTATGCTAAAACTGTCTGAGTATACCATTTAATTCTCTACACGATCTTCTTTTGATGCCAACTATACAATTATAGATTCAAAGAGAGATGCAATTACTTCGAAAGCTCCGCAATAATGTTCTAGTAAAGCTATTATTAAACGAATTACCTACAATTATAGTTTATGTTGGGCTCTAACTATGGTTATAAATTCTTTTAATATGGTAAACTCAGAGCAAGAGTTTCATGCTTATTATATGAGGTACATAAACATTTTAAAGAAAGGTAGATAGTTTCTGTAGCCTCATCCTATAGGTTAGGTTAGGTTGTAAGATAAATAACACTAAGGGCTCTTACAGACGAACGACACTTTGCTGTCGCGGTGGGTCGCAGAGCGTCGCGCTCATACATTTTACGGTCGCGTGACGGTCGCGCGACCCTCCGTAACATCCGGCGACCGCAAAGTGTCGCTCGTCTGTGAGAGCGCTTAGCCAGTAGGCCTCGCATGCCACCCCCGAGAAAACGATAAAAATCGAGATGTGCCTCCATCTTTATTATTTTACGTACTATGTCAGAAAGAGCGCGCATGACGTTTTTCTCGTTTAAACGCTTTGTCGTGGGTGGCATGCTAGCCATGCTGGAGAGAAACCACGAAGGAAAGAAAGGAGCGGTGGTATCGCAAGGCAATTAGGCCTGTTGCCAAAGCCATCTTCAGTCAGTCACGGAACTGTTTTATAAGTATAAATAGATAAATATCTATCTTCATTCTACTAGGGCAGGGAAGAAGAAAGAAAGAAAGTAATATGATTTTTTTTCTTCTTTTAATTAGTACGTATAGTTATGAACTTATGAAATAGTATTTGGAAAACATTGTGTTGATAGAATTCACAATATTGAAAACTATAACGTAAGATAATTTTCAATCTATTGTGTGCGACACGTAAATTTTTTAAAGCCTTGTAATATAGCACGGAATATACTATAAGAGTATAACTATTATTGCTTTAATAGACACGCACGAGAGCTGACCTTTAACCCTGACAAGAAACCTAGCTACCATATTCAGATGCTCAGATCCAAAAGGTTACATAAGGTCAGACATCAGCCTCAGTTGCTTCGCGTTACTTGGAGATAAGATGTACTATAGCTAGATTACAGACTAGACATATAGCATCCGCTTTATCGTATAGGCACAGTATAAGAAAGAGTATCTATTAAGGTCATAGGTCATAACTTACCCTATCTTGAACCATAATAAAATAGACTGTATAAGTGGAACTCCTGGGGATCTCTACATAATATAAATTTGAAATTTGGATTAGGACTAGCTAATTTGTAAGACGAACAATCTAATACAATCGAGTGCAATTTTTCTCCCTTCCTAAAAGTAAACTTTTCAGTGACAGCGCTAAACCCTTTCTCCCTTGACCTTCCGAGGTCAGCGTGACCCTTTGCAATCCTATCATATTGACACTTCTAAGATACCTGTCCTTAGTGACCTCAAATTTGAGGATACAACCTCAAAAGGGGTCGTAATGTAGACAGCAATTTGCTCTATTGAAACATTCTCTGAATAGAAATGTAACGATATTGTAATAATGCTGCGAGGATTTTGAATGCCCGCTAATGGGGTCAGGGGTTGACACGTGTAGAGGGGTTGATAATTGATGAATAGAACAGAATATTCACGTATTTTGATACGAAATTCTCATACAATCTTCCAGCACCATTGTCATACTCGAAGGGTCGAATTTCGGAAATATACCTTTCTTAATCTATGAATAAAGATTTATTCGTAGTTTCTTAACGATCATGATGGCCTAGAAGTATACCAAGAAGCCATAAAAACATATTTACCAACACCTATAAAATTTCTATATAGTCATAGAGACATTCTCTCAGGATAGAGTGCACAGAGAGTTAGAGTAACGATTAGGTATGGTCGATATGGTATAGATATAGTTATTCAATAAAATTACTTTGACTTTGACTTAGCTCAATACCTGTCTTCCGAAGATGCTCAAGACGGTCACCCATCTAAAGACTGACCAGCATAAGCATAAGCTCACGACTATATTACCCAAAGGGGGTAGTCAGAGATATTATGAAACCTCAGAACATCCACGTTACACTTGTAGTACCGAAATTCTGTACAGTGTGACGGGGAGTGAGCCCGTGAAAGACTGACCAGGAGTGCGATTTTTGAATCTCATTCGCTGAGTTCAGCAGTTGAAAATGTCAAAATTACTATGGAGATACGCATCTTTCTACTGCTGATTTGATTTTCAAAAATTGCGCTCCTGAAGTATGATTTTTGAAAGTCAAATCAGCAGTAGAAAGATGCATATCTCCACAGTAATTTTGATATTTTCAACTGTTGAACTCAGCAGTTGAAAATGTATGGAGATACGCATCTTTCTACTGCTGATTTCACTTTCAAAAATCGCACTCCTAGATTACGATTTTTTAATGTCAAATCAGAAGTAGTAAGATTCTTGTGTCCATAGTAATATTGCCATTTTCAACTGCAGAGTTCAAAGAATGAGTTTCAAAAATCGCACTCCAGGAGTGCGATTTATAAATCTCATGCGTTGAACTCAGCAGTTGAAAATGTATGGAGATACACATCTTTCTACTGCTGATTTGACTTTCAGTATGATTTTTTTATGTCAAATCAGCAGTAGAAAGATGCACGTCTCCATAGTAATATTGAAATTTTCAACTGCAGAGGTCAAAGAATGAGTTTAAAAAATCGCACTCCAGACCTGCTTAAATTCGCTGGTATATACCAATTATATCCTCACCAATGAGCGCATAACTTGTGCCGATAATTAGATACCTACTCGAACCTCATACTTAATTAGTTTCATTGTCTAGTCACAAAGAAGTTTGGCGGATAGCCATGTTATTTGAGACCCAGACAGAGGTCCCATACATGAACAATGAAACTTAGTAATACGTGTAGAGTGAAACAAAACCAACAAAAATGTATATTGGTTGTAATCTGTAGAAGTTGGGGGAAATTTCTTATTAGATAGTCCACTCAATCTTCTACGCATTCATTGTGTTAACCGTACAATATTATGATAATGGAAGAAAACGAAATCACACACACTATCAGTTCAACCAAGCCAAATATGTTCCGTAACGACCAAAAATACCTCAGTGATAATATTACATAAAAATAGCTGTCGTGGTTGCGTTTTACTACTGCTTTTTAAACGATTTGTTTATTTTACTAGTAATTTCTACTTTTGAATCCGGACTTCTGGAGATGTAGAAGTTTTTTAAAAAAATGCCTTAATTTTTTCTGTTTATAATAATTATGACCGCCGGCGCCGTCCTGAATGGCCTTTTTTTTTCATAAAAAATGGCGGGGTCCAAATCTGCCTTTCTTCTTTTCATAATTAGTTTCATTGTCTAGTCACAAATTTTAAATAGCTGCAGTTTAGAGCAAATTATAGACAATATGTCCAATTTCCATTCATGTCACGTCTGAAGCCTCTTCTCGTTTGTTTGAAGGCTGTTAATGGAGTTCACTTAACTTTTTAGAGGGTTAGCTAGGCTGCGGGTTAGTTTAGCTTAACAACTTGTTAACAATGACACTGTCAAGGTTAGGGTTAAGTATGAGTCGGGTACGTTAATCAGAAAAAAAGTTTTGATTGTTAGAAAATATGAATTAAATTTGTGATACAAAGCATCTAGACATTTTACTAACTGAAATTATGCCAAATCTACTCAGTCTCATTACAAAATCTCCGTAGGTAACTAAAACCCTATAAATTACCTACACCTAAGAAATGGATTTTCGAAAATCAACCCTTTACAGGTATACAGGGTGTAAGGAAAAGTATCATTAACCTTTAAACCACATAATATACCCATCAAACTGAACAACTTTTACTATGGGATCAAACCCTTCAGAGCAATAAAAAAATCGGCTCTTCCATACCAAACTCCAATACCTACTCGACTCAATTTTTTTTGCTCCGATCGGTTTGCTCCCGTAGTAAAAGTTGTTCAGTTTGATGGGTAGAGTATGTGGTTTAAAAGCTTATGATACTTTTCCTTACACCCTGTGTAGGTGTGAAATGGGATGGAAGATTTACTATGAAAATATCGTAGCATAGCACGAGGAATTTTTTGAACTTGAACAATCTTAAAATCAGAATAAGTAATAATCTTAAACGGAATACACAGTCGCCATCTGTTGGCTGTCAAGTGCAAAAGTTTTAATAAAGATAAACACAACCACGGACGCTTTCATCTCGGTTAACTTAGTTGTCTCGCTGTTTTCTATGGACAGCTAACGGATGGCGCTGATGGTGTCTAAGTTGTGATTTACACAGGCCGATTTTTCCCGTGCGGCTATGTAAGTACGATTTGAAGTCGACTGGTTAGTTTAACTTAAACCAGTAATGCACTTCAAATCGCACTTAGCCGCACGGCCAAAAACGACCCGTATAAGGGTGCCTGTCCATTGAAGCTGTGCGACCTGTGCGAGCTGTGTAGCAGTGTTTTTTTAACCAATCAGGAGCTCGGGCGAGGCGCGGCCGATCTCGCTCGAGCTCCTGATTGGTTAAAAAAACACAGCTACACAGCTCGCACAGCTCGCACAGCTTCAATGGACAGGCAGCCTTAAGTCCCCTGTTGGTTTTCTTAATAAATGAAAATAAATAAAATAAAAATACAGGGTGTAAGGAAAAGTATCATTAACCTTTAAACCACATACTCTACCCATCAAACTGAACAACTTTTACTCTGGGAGCAAACCAAGTCAGAACAAAGTTCTTTAAGTATATTGCACAGCCAAGGAGTGGAATGCCCTGTCTGCGTCAGTATTTCCGAGCGCTTACAACCCGAATTCCTTTAAAATACGAGTGAATAGACTTCTTCTGACTTCTGATCTTCTGATCTTCGATCGACCCCATCTTCGTCCTGAGGACTGAGGATTTTTTAATAAAAAAAAAACTGCTGTCCCGTACTAAACTGTAATACCTACTCGATTCAAACGTATGGGACAGCTGATTTTTGAAGTAAATACTTCTTTAGCGGCGTTGTACACTTTTTGGGATGGATAAAAAATGTAAACTCGCGTCAGGACCTATCGACGTCAAGTGACCGTAAGACGTAAGTCTTAGTTTTCACTTCTGCCGGCACTCCGGAGTGCAACCTGTTGTTTTTTTGTTCTGATAGATTTGCTCCCTCAGTAAAAGTTGTTCAGTTTTATGGGTAGAGTTAAAGGTTAATGATACTTTTCCTTACACCCTGTATACGTCGCGTACCACAGGGCATAGGCCTACCCTCAGGGAGGGTGTATGGGCGTTAGTCCACCACACATGCCCAATGCCAATTGATAGACATCACATACGTCATATCAAAATCTCTTCTGAAAAAACTGTAAAGGAAACCTGCATACATACCCTGAAATTCGAAGTTAAAAAACTCAATTGGCAGGTCATCCGTGCGGATTCGAATCAGGAGTGCATCTTTCTACTGCTGATTTGACTTTCAAAAATCGCACTCCTGAAGTATGATTTTTGAAAGTCAAATCAGCAGTAAAAAGATGCATAATCTCCACAGTAATTTTGACATTTTCAACTGCTGAACTCAGCGAATGAGATTCAAAAATCGCACTCCTGGAACTCAAAATTGAGTCACCGACACGCGCCACCGACGCCTTACATAAAAAAGGGTTGCCTTAAGTTAAAATAAATATGCAAATTGTAAAGTACGTCGAGATTCGTTATGGTTGGCAGCATTATAAACATTGCATGAACTTCTCTCGCGCGGTCACTGAGCTCTGTCGCTGTTCCAACGTGCTCTGATTATCATTTTTAATTGCTTGCAAATCTTGCAATTCATTTTAGGCTGTATGAAAACTGTTTTGAGTAAATCTGCATAAATTGAAATTAAACACTTTAATTAAACACTTAAAACATTAAACGGCTAGCGCAGCCAGTAACCGTATAACGCCGTATCTATCAAAGAACGTAAAACTTGTATTGAGATATAGTCAGATGTATGTAATGATAGGCATGTTAAGGTGGCACCGAGCGTCCGGTGTTCCCCTCAATCATTTTTTTTTATTTATTATCAATTAAGTATATAAGTTATTTAAAAACAAAAACAAGAATGTCACATTGCATTGTAGTCATTGCTGATTTTCTATTTATCAGGTCATTTCGAAATTATTTCTATATTTTCTGTAATTACTATCTTATAAAACCGCAAAAAACCCGTCTGCATCTTAATAGGGACCCTACTAAGAATTATATAATTATATAATAGACGGTATTAATTATAGTAGGTACTCTGTGGTTTTAGTATAAAAAACAGTTTTTAAAGTTTGCATTACTTACTTAAAAGATTGCATTATTATCTAATCGTGAAAGTTGACAAAGCGAGCAGAGAACTTTTTCTTTTTAAGGAATATGTTCCAGTCATTAAGTTTTAATTCACTTAACTTAACTTTATGGGCTTATTAGCAAAAAGTAATGTTTAGATAAAAAACTGACTTTAATAAATACATAAATATCTTGGACTTATAATAAACAACAACAACAGCAAAGATAAAGACAAAAAAACTAAAACTTTGAGTAGGTAAATGATTCACGGTAAAAAAAAGTACCTAAACCTATCCTTTAATTTTTCCCAGTTGTTGTTGCGCGTCATAAGTCTTAGACAATTTAATAGTATGGACGCGTAACGCGTGTCATTCTCCTATCAAAATTTTCTGCCACTTTTCGCGGGGGGCGAGCTAACATGAAATTCGCAACTTTGGATTTTATTCCTCATAACTTTAGATTCTAATTTTAGAATTTAGATTAAGGGGGGGTTCTCGCAATGTCCTTCGCGGGGGGTGCAGCCCCCCTGCACCCTCCAACATGCATACAAGCAAACAAGCAAACAAGCAAGCAAGCAAACATGCAGCAAACAAACAAGCAGAACACTTTCGATCTGTCACCTAAGTTTTCACGATTAGTGTCTCAATTAATGTGCTTCATATACATTGTATAGGATTTTTGACTATCGCTATCTATTATTACGCGGTTACGATGATATTACGTCTACCAGCATAAGCGAAACATTTTTCGTGATCAAAGGGTCTCAATGCACAATGCATTTTTTTTTTAAGAGAGCTCATTTCAAATATTGAATCAAGTTAAAATAGCTGGAAAAGTGTTGACGAAACCCACAGTATGAGAAAGAGTATTTTATATATTGTCTGCTTAAAGGTACAACCACATAAATTCAGAATATGAGATTTTTTACCTTTACATACAACATGATATTCTGAACTCAGATATATAATTATCTTATTTTTGAAAAAAATGTCACTTATGTGGTTGTACCTTTAAGCAGACGATATGTAGGTAGCACACGAAACTTAGTATGTAGAGAAAGTTTACGAATTTATTTTTTTAACGTTTTGAAAGTTTACGAAGTTTATGAACATATCGTCATAAAATAATTCTCAAACAAACACGCAAGTACCTGCAAAAAGTTAGTTAATAGGTAAACACAAATTGGGCCATAGCATAGTGTGGTCATAATTCCGACGCATGCGCCCCAAGGCTCTTGGCATGCCATTTCACAACTCGTAGACCACGCCGCGCCGCCTTCTTAGGACAGAACTGTTGTGACACCCTATGGTACTTGTAATAGTGTTTGAATGGTTCTGTGATAGATTAGAATTACTGTGGAAATTGACGCTTAATGTCTATGGTCATTTCTGATGATCATGATTACTAATCATCATGATCACAAGCGTTTATACGCTGGTATGTAGTAATAGATACTCTTTCTTCTTATACTGTGACGCTGGTTTATAACACAGGCCTCATGGGAACGGAGTATAACCTATATACGGATTGGAAGGCTTCCCATGTGCCTTAGATTTCCTTCTTATTAAATCAGCCTTGGCCAGGCGTGGGGGACTAAATACCATATACCAATGAGTTTTTTTAACAGCTTATTTACTTAATACTGACTGCTCACAAACGAAAAGGAAAAAATTGAGAGGAAACTTACATACGCTGAAGAAGAAATTCTGATGTGTATGTGTAGTGCACCAATTCGCATTGGGCACTAACACCCATTCACCCTCCATATAGGCTGATGAAGATGAGATCAGCTGTAGCTATCCCACTGCTGGACTCTCCGCTCTCCAAGTGTTGTTCTGCGTATCGATAGGCCAGTTTTAAGAAAGCCATCAATTTCGTGCCACCTTTGTCTGGGAGTATGGGACCTAGATGATAGTGGTGGCCAAATAAAATGTAACTCACTACGTTTTAAGAGTCGGGACTTCCATCCTAAATACTAGTCGTGACCGATATCAAGAATGTTTGAAACGTGCGCTACCGTTCAAAGGAATTTAATGTCGTCAGTGCACGTTTCACATAGCATTTTTTGTTAGAAAGTTGTGCGAGCCTGGTGGTGGCTTCGATTAAAAGCATTGGGGAAGACGTCTAGACTCTACCTAAAGAAAAGTAAATCTTTTGTTTATCCTAAACGTATTTCTATGTCATTCTCTCCGCAGGCCCAGACAAGATGACGCTCGAACAACCAACCGGTGAGATGTGGCAGAAGATCCGCGAGGAGCTCAATGAGAAGGCGGACACCAAGGACCAAGACCTGCAGCTCATCAAGGAGTGGCTGAAACAGGAACCTCATTTGCCTGATGAATTCGGTAAGGATTCCTTGAACTACCTACGAAGAATGTATAGTAATGAATATACAGGTGTTAGGGTATAAACAGTTGCATTACTTAAAGGGGTGATTGTAACCACGATAGGTACTGAACAACTTTCCTAAAGAAACCTATAGGAATTACGCAAAAAAAAAAAGATATTTCCATACTAAAATACTTAAGCTGATCGAACGTTTATACAGGGTGTAACAAAACACCCTAGTAATACTTTAGGGGGTGCTTCAGACCATCAAACTGAACAACTTCGAAAAAAATTAAAAAAAATCAGCTGTCCCATACAAAAGTGCAGTACCGACTCGACTAAAATGTCTGGGACGGCTGATTTTTTTTATTTTTTCTCGATGTTGGCTCCATAGTGAAAGTTGTTCAGTTTGATGGTCTGAAGCACCCCGTATTACTAGGGTGTTTTGTTACACCCTGTATGAAAAGTCGAAAAAAAAATTGCGAATTTCTTATTGGTTTCTTAGGGAAAGATGTTCAATATCATGGGTACAGTAACCCTTTAAAGTAATGTTTACCCTAACACCCTGTAGAAGCATGGTGAGCAAATTCTGATAGAAAAAATCAGCCGTAGCTGGACATAGGCCCTCCATTCTCCAAGAATAATTGTTCTTGCACTTCTATTTTTAGGAGAGCCTTCTATTTTGTCCCGCGACCTTGGTCTGGGACAGATACGAGGGTGACTAAAAGCCGAAGTTCCTCGGAAAACTGACTGGTGGCGTACATGACATGTACCTACAGCAAAGAAATTATACCTAAAGGCATAGAGGGAGACATACTTACCATTAGAAAATGCCCACTTTTTTGACGTTTGTGTTTGAGTGTGTGGTGTCAAGTAGTATGGACAAAAGATACCAACTAGACCAAAGTGACAACTACCGTAATGTTTACGGTCACTTTTTTTGGCACAAAAAATTTTTTGACCGCCGCATAAACAAATATCTATAGTTCCGTCTCCTTCTTACTATTAAAGGTACGTCATAAGACAGAAGAGACTAACTACAATCGTAAATTGATGCGGACTCTATGCTTTATAATAAAGAGATATTTCCTCTGGACGTACAGTCAACTAATTTAAAATGCATATATACTACCCGGGCAAATTAACTTGGCACCTGGCTCGCACCTGGCTCGGAAAAAAAACTCGGAAAGAATAACTCGAAAATGCTAAAGTACATGGACACGTGCAACGGTAACTGAAATGCTATGCTACTGGCTTCTCACAGCGACAGTGGGGTCCCGCGGCGGGTAGCAGGAGGGGTGTCAAATTCCAAGCCACGTGCGAGCCAGGTGCCAAGTTAATTCGCCCGGTTTGTAGATTGGTAAATAGACGTCAGGTACTCACTATATGGCCCACCTGTATAGATAGGTAAATAGATGTCAGGTACGTAATCTATAATTTTTCCTTCTTTGTATGGTTTTCCAAAGATGTCAAAGTCTCACACAAGACGTCATAGATCACGGCAATGACCTGGCAAGGTCACAAAAACACGTAAAATAGTCTGCGCTTAAACTAATCGTCATAAAATATTTGTTTTATTTCCAATGATATTCTTACCCAGGGTTTCTGGGTTTTTTTTTACGGGCATAGGCCCACCACACATTCCCACCGCTGTAACTCCTGTAAGCCAGGATCAACAGCGGCGGCCATTCACAACATTAGACAATGAAGTCCAGCGAGCCCGGGGATGACTCTAATCTGTCTTGGAACCCGCAATGAATTAATCAAAGTAGATAGGAGGAGTAGGAAAAAGAAATATCCGACTTCCCTCCATTGCAAACGGGAGACAGCAATACGAAAAAGCATGGCTATTAGAGAGCCAATTCCAGAGATAATTTATGGCAGTGTTTATAGACTCTACCGCAAAAGCACCAAAAATAAAAATATAACAAAGGGTTTTTGGGATTAACATAATAGAACGCAGTGAGAAATGGGAAGATTCGACTGAATTGTGACGTCAAAAGAGTGTGGAACGCATTATTACATACGTAGTCAACCAATTTACTTTGTCTATAATCACCAATGTCTTATTAAGCTTCTGTCAAACACAACGGAAAATACCTTTTCTGTGATAGGATTGTAATGTAAGGTATTTCAAATTGATTGATAAAGTTATTCGTAAGCTTCCTTGAAACATTGATTATAATGAAGGATTTTATTGATGTTCATAACTCTTTACAGCAGAAACTCTTTGGTCTAGAATTTATTTTATGACAATGTCTAGACCATGCAAACTTCTTCGAACTTATATACTTAATGGCAGCATGACGTGAAAAAAATTTTACAGTCGCCATTAAATCAGAAAAGAAAAAATATTTTATCTTTTTTAATTTGAAGCAAATGGCACCAATGTAAATTTTGCTGAAAAAAATGAAAAAAATTGCCAGTAATGTACAATCTACGTGGAGTAAAAACTTTTTGGATTCTCGAAAATATTGTGTAGGTACCTTTTTTGACTAAAACCTTTTTACATGATTTTATTTTCATTGAAGCATATGTATTCTGTATGTATAAGTGTGGTATAAGTTAGGATCATATTAGGATGCAGTTTCTGCTTCAGTTTATTTAAGTATCTCCTGAAATAAGAATAGTTTAAAAGGAATAGTGAAAGGACTCCTACCAGTAGAATCCCACTTGCTAGATTTAATCCCAAATATGACTACTTACCAAAACTTTCCCACCAGACGACCAGCGAATCATGACCTTCCTCCGAGGCTGCAAGTTCTCCCTGGAGAAGACCAAGCGTAAACTGGACATGTACTTCACAATGCGTGCCGCTGTTCCTGAATTCTTCAACGACAGGGACGTCAACCGCCCTGAGCTTCAGGAGATTTTGAACATGGTGTGAGTACAACAACAACGAACAACAACAACACAAATACAACAACAACAAAAAACATAAAACACACAAACAAACACCAACACACACAACACAAATAAATAAAGAGTGTTGATAAATGTTTTTAATAATAGACGACAATTATTATAATTTAAGTAGTTCAAATTCAAGTCTTGTGATAAGCAGAGGCAAACTCTTAAGCAATATAGGTCAAACTGAACAACTTTCTCTATGGAATCAATATCGAAATCTACCATACAATACTGCAAACCTACTCGAGCCAAATATATGGGACAGCAGATTTTTTTTCGCTATTTCGATGTTGGTCCCATATAGAAAGTTGTTCAGTTTGATGGTCTGATCATCCCCTTAAGAAAATATCAGCATATTAAGAAGGACCCTATTAGACAATCAATCCATTTGTCTATAACTTTCTTCATAATTTGAAATGTAAATGTAGGTATACTTTAGAATCTTGTCACAGGAAATCTGCATTTTTATTTAACATAACAAAACCTTAACTTGTAAAAAATCTGGATTTAAAAGTAAACAATAGGATAAACAACATTCATCGTCGCTCGCATCGTTGTATGACTAACTCTTCCTATCTCATTTATGAGTTTTGATTTTACGACTGGCTAAAAGCCATAAATTGATACTTACATACACATACATAAGCTCACGTCATTGTCCCGTGGGGCTAGGTAGAGACCACGGACCGCCACACGCTACGACTCTGACACACCTCTTTAGCCTCATCCACATTCATACATCTTTTCATGCACTTCCATCGATTGAGGGTGCTACGCGCTTGTCCTTTTCGAAAAAGGTCATTGATTTGATCATAGTATGTTTTCCTCGGACGGCCTCTCCCAACACTTCCGCTCATCTTTGCATGATAAAAATTGGTAAGTCTTATTTCATTCATTCTCTCTACGTGACCGAACGTATTATATATCATCCGTCAACTCACTCTCTTGATTCGGTATACCAAAGCTACCAAAGTAACACCACACATACTTCGCAAGGAGCGCATTTCAACTGCATTCATTCGACTTTCATTCCTTTTATTCCATACCCAACATTTACTACCATACATTAGCGTAGGCACCAACACACCGCTGTGAATAGCCAGATGTGCCCTTTCCCTTATTTCCCGCAGTCACTCTTCGCTCTACCTACATCCCAATCACAAATTACATCTCTCTTAAACAAACTTCCCAAATACACAAATATTTTATATTAGTTAACAAAAAGTCCATATGCAAATTAGAACTAATTTGCATACAGAATTACAAACACGTGAGTTATTTAGTGGAAAACATAGAGAACAACGTCAGAAAGTCAGTGGTCAAAAACCTCCAACCAAGTTATCCTATCTCAGTTTTTTGATAGCCATGAGAGCTACATGTGATACGCTGGGCTTTAAAGGTTGACATTAATTATAATACATGTTTTCAGTGAAAAGGTTCTCAGGTGGAGGCGGTTGACTGTACGATACCTAATCTTTCTAACCTCTCTTTAAAATAACTACCTGCATCCAACCTGTTACATATTGCATTGTCATTTACTATTATGCGATACTCTTATGAAGAACATTTAAAATAATTATTTTACTCGCATTACGCTGTATTAAACTTAATCGCTACATGGTTGAAAGATTGCTATCATATCTAACACAGAACAATAACATAATTAAGTTATATTTACGTCATTTAAAATAGCTTCCATCCTTTACCGGCGTTTTCAATCGTTTGGACATCAGTAGAACTATTGTGTAAGTTTCCGAACACGATCGGTATTACTGTTTTTGGCAAAGCCCTGGTGTCAGAGTTTTTTCAGACCGCCTTTCGGCCTCTGACGTGGTTTTTATGTAACGACTACTACCACCAGAGATAGTAGCCGGGACCAACGGTTTAACGTGCCATCCGAAGCACGGAATCATTTTTCTTTTCAGACAATCAGGTGATTCAGTCTGAAATGTCCTAACCAACTGGGGAAAACGCACAAAGTGACATATCACTAGGTGTCCCCCGTGGGAATCGAACCCACGACCTCCGTATCGAGAGCCAATGCTCTTAACCATTAGACCACGGAGGCAGGCTTTGCCCACACGATAAGAAGACTGTTTTTGGCAATTATCAAGAGTCCTTTTACCGTTCAGTGGAACCCAATAAAGATTTCTCAGTAATGAAAACACAAAATGAAAATTACGACTACTCTAAACTACTCCAACTTACGACAAAAGCCTAAAAGATATTTTTATAGAATACTTTTATAAGTTCGAAACATTCTAAGAATATGGAAATAGTGATAGTCCCTCAGAGAATGGCTCAAAATCAAAGTCAACATAATTTATTCAATACAGGAACTTGAATTCCATTTATTAAATATCAAATCTTTTTTGAAGCTACCGCCGCATCAGAATATCGCTGTAGAGAAGATTCGGCAAGAAACTCTATCATCGGTTTGATATTTTAGATTTTAGGTACCTATACACCAAGGTCCATGTTCCATCGAAATCCGTTCGGTCGTTTCATGATTTAATTAAACTGTTTTTTTTTTATATATCTAAACTTATTGCTCTTATTGCTGATGCAATCAATCTAACTCATCAAATATCGACTTAGTAGAAACTATTATCTATCTTGTTTGTTTTCATTTCACTATCCTTTTACCAGTCCTTGATGCAACATTGCTTTATGGATATCGAGGAAAATCTAATCAGGTTGGCAAGTTAATGAACATTTAAGGACGTTCGTTAACTCAATATCAGATTGTCTGACGACTACGCTGCCAGCTTAAGTGCTTCCTACTGCCGGATTTAATAAGATTTGCTTGAAAATTAAGGCCAGTAACCTGAATGTAGGTACAGTCGGCCGCAATAAGTTATACTATCAGTTTAAAATAACAATGTGCATGACCTTGAAGGGCCGTTGGATAACTTCACTTGGTTGATAAAGGAATATAGACTCTATGCAAAGGAAATAATCATTTGAATAACTCCAGTGAAGTTCGTGTGATTGAGTGACGTCACATTTGCAAGCGAGGTCATGCACATTGTTATTTTAAACCGATAGTATACACTTTAGTACTACAACGTAGAACAAAAGTGTATACAACTTCTAGCGGCCGACTGTACTAGACTTTCTCAGCGTTATAACTACTCCATTGCCTGTTTCAAAAACGAGTATAAATCACACGGGGACTCCATCAATCTCTCAAGCTTGAGCCTGGCCAAGTGACGAAACCTGATTTCATCTGACTTTCCTTTGGCAGTCAGCAGATATAACCATTGCTGACTAGCGTATGACTCATTGTCATGTGATATACACGAAAGAAGAAGAAGACTCTAGCATACACATCTTCGCATGCTTTTTCTCTATCGTATTGACACCCTGAGTTTTCAAACATTATGAAACGGATCCAACAAACGAGATAATAATGATAATCAAACAGGCGTTCTTGCCTGTTCTTGCCAGGGTGAGAAAAAAAAAAATTATTTCGTTCACAGAAATTAACATTTTACAAGAAGGAGAAGGTCTTACCGTAACACGAGAGCCAAGTAAAAAATTTGTGGTGTCAATTTGCTGCCAGAGTATTCCAAGCTTCTTGAACAGTCCTCTGTCCTGCCTAAATGAATTACAGCCATCAAGCGGCAGTAACTGGGCATCGTACCTATGTTATGAAGCTAGGAGGCTCGTGATGATATTCTACTAAAACTGTCACCCTTGTAAAGACCTACACAAGCCTCTACCTGTGGTAATAACTTTGGTGATGCTGTTGAACACCCTCATCTTGAGGGATCTGTGCTTCAATAGCAGCGACGATAGACGGTCATGATGGGACTGAGCAATTATTAATCCACTGTACTCATGTAATTTATCGTGACTTGGGAATTTTTTTAAATTACCTACTGTTGACCTCAATCCAGTCCTCAGGACGAAGATGGGGTCGAGTATGTAGCGAGCTCACCCAGACGAAGCCTATTCACTCGTACTTTAAAGGAATTCGGGTTGTCAGCGCTCGGAAATACTGACGCAGGCAGGTCATTCCACTCCTTGGCTGTGCGCATTATAAATGTAATTCCAAAACCAAAAACTGTAGTCTATTATTACTTAATTATATGTATAATTCATGAACTTTTTTGTGGAAATGCCTAATTTTTCTCCCAAAAAGAAGTTTTCTTTGTCTGTAATTTAGAAAATATTTCCCATATTCAACAACAAAGTTGAACATATAATTTTAAAACAAAACAGCAAAATCATGTATGAGCAATATCCAATTAAAATACAAATTTATGTAATTATTAACAATGTACGTGTTTTTGTTGCAGCCAAATGCCTCCATTACCGGGACTAACTCCTGAAGGACGTCGTGTCACCTTCATGAGAGGTAGAGTACATCCAAGAACTACAGTCGTAAATATAGCGATTAAGATAGATTTAGAAATATATTTAAATCTGAATGTTTGGAGGAAGTGTACATCCAGCAAAGAAGAGAAGAAACACAGACTAATGAAACAGTATAAGAAGGAGCTAATGATAATGGTGAAGCATAAATACAGAAGGAAACAAATCGGCTTCAACTGTTTTTTTTCTCGATCTTTCTTATTCTAATCTATCGTTAGTTATTTAGGTCTAATATTCATTTGAAAGTTTTAGGATCATTATCAGAATTTAGCTTGCAAAGCTATGCTATACCTAAAGGTTATAATATCATCCTCGATTGAGTTGATTTAAGTTGGGAAGCAAGCACTACTTATCAATTTCATGCTCCTCTACACCTCAACTAATCTTTGTACTAATTCTTATTCTTTCTCCAGGTCTAGACAAAGATGCAGCAACCCCAAACGTGGCTGATGCCTTCAAGCTGGCCCTCATGCTTGGTGACGTCAGATTGGCAGAAGAGAAGGAAGGTGTCGCTGGTGACGTGTACATCTTAGACGCTTCCGTGGCAACCCCTACTCACTTCGCCAAGTTCACACCGACCCTTGTTAAGAAGTTCTTAGTTTGTGTACAGGTAAGTTGGTTTTGCAGGTAGTTTAAAATTTTTATCGCATTTGCTCCTCGTATAAAAGCTTATTCAATTTCCTATTACTGAAAAATGTTCCGTACTACATATACTTATATACATTATTTGTCTAGAGGATATGCTTATGTCCAACTCTTTCTTTTAAACTTTAGTGATGAGCATATCACTTTGCTTTGTGAATATTTCCAATCTACAAATTTGCACTACAATTTTGCACCAACATACTCATTAATCGTAGATTTATAACAAGGTTTTCATTTTGTTATCAGGAAGCCTACCCAGTTAAACTGAAGGAGGTCCATGTCATCAACGTTTCACCTCTTGTCGACAAAATCGTCAACTTCGTCAAGCCATTCATCAAGGACAAGATCAAAGAAAGGGTAAGTAAAATCAATATTATTTCTTTGTGATTTTATCGAATTGGCACAAAAGGCAACGCAAATTTATCCTTAATATCAAGATTTTTAAGATCAACTATTTTTTCTATTTTCTGATCATTTCATTGAACGCATCAGATCGATAATTAACGTACTCTTTTCAGATCTTCCTCCACTCAGACCCCAATGATCTCTACAAATACGTTCCTAAGGAAATGCTCCCGACTGAATACGGTGGCAATGCTGGCTCCATGAATGACCTTCACAGTAAGTGTTCTCTTCAAATTTATCTCTTGAAAAACAACAACCCTGAATTTTCTGACAGCATCAAGACTGGAAGGTTTTTTTAAAGAGTGGTATCAATCTATTTTGATAAGCTATGTGAAGACAAGAGAGAAAGAATAAGGCGTGTAAAGTATGAATGTACATAAATATAACATTATATAATGTCATGTAACTTGATGAATTTGACATGTGTAAGAAAGAAGTAATCTTGAGCACTAAAAATGATGGATTAAAAATATGAATTATTTATTTATTTATTTTATTTTATTGATACATGACATTACAGTGTTTAGTAATTCAACAAATATCGACGCACTATAAACCATACCTAACTGGTTTGTTCGTACGCCGCCGGTAGGGACTCATCCTTATTATTAAGTAGGTATTAAAAGATAATCATACTAAGAGGAGTGCGATTTTAAATAAGAAATGAAGGAATGAAATAAGGGTAAGAAGAGAATAAATGAAAGCTACATAAAATCAAGTAAACTGCCAGTTAGATGACACATGATTCAATTTCAACGATATCCTAACAATTCTTCTTTTCACAGATGCATGGGTCAAGAAGCTAGATGAATACAAAGACTGGTTCGACCAGCAGGCTGACCTCAAAGCTAACGAGACCCTAAGACCAGGCAAGCCGACCAACTACGACGAACTCTTTGGCATCGACGGATCCTTCCGTCAGCTTGTCATCGATTAGAATTAGCTTAAATTGTTAATCTTGCTAGTTGAGTAAGAAGGTGGGAAAGGGCGGTGACGTCATTATCATTTGAATGAATGTCTTTACCTTCTTCGGTTTGATCTTCTTTCATTGCTGTCCTTTCCTCATCATCTTCTTCAACTTGAAAGATAGCCCTAACAGGGTCAAGAGTTGTAGTTTTCTTTAGTGAAGTTGTTATTGACGTCGTTCTCATATTTTTCGGATTAAGCTCTCTACTGTCGCTTTTTACCACTCGTATGTTTTGGAAAAGAATTCACTTGCAAGTGGTTTAGTTCTACCAAAGTTTTTTGCTCAATTTTATAGTTTAATCGTTAATAAAGTCATGTCTGATGTGTTTGTATTGTGCTAAGCTATAGTTTCAATAAACACTGTGTCTTTTTAATATTGTGTGTTTATTTTCCTTTACATATTCTGTCAACAGTGTCAATCGCACATAAACGTGCGTCACAGTGAAAAGACAAAACCCTTATAATATGAATGAATAAGCACGATGGTATTTAGTTGTAAAATAGGTGTACACCAAGCAGAAAGACTATGATGTCTTTACTGATTCTACCTAACACACCAAAAACTTTGGGACATAGTATTGAAATCTACATGAAACAAAAACATCACGAGATTCGTTTTGATTCCAATTACCGATATCTTGTCAAGTTTAATGATTTTAATCACACCCTTTCTGTTAATCATTCATTAAGCGGTCTACTTACATTTTAAAACTTTAAAAATATTTAATTTTACAATGAGAGAGAGTGCAGTTCATATAAGACAAGATTTTGCATGTATAGAATCATGTACCAAATCAAACACTTGTTTGCAAAATGCAACAATCAATAGAGAAAGAGTGTAGAAACGGTAAATATGAAATTCAATTCGTAGAAATGATCTTTACTGTTTTAAATTAAGGCTCTGAATGAACGTCATTGACTAAAGTATCTCACGCCTACATTTATTCTAGTTTAGATGACGATGTTTATATGCAACTATTATGTTCGGTTCGGAGTGATCATGAACTTTGATACATTTAATACTTCTCTTTTTCTTTAGTACTTTGCCCCAATTGAATAAATGACTATTTGCTCTCTAGTTGAAGCAGGCGCCGTGGCCGCAATCGGTCAGGTGTAACTAATACATACATACATTTTATACTTTTTAAAAATCCAAAATTAAACTACTCACATTATTCGCTTCAGCAACAAGCGTCGTCAACCATCTTAATAATAACAAAATCTGCTTTAAGCATACTGTTAGTTAGGGTCGAGTGGTTTTAGAATTCTTAGTTTTTCTAAATCAAAAACATTGCTACAGAATCTTGATTCAATGAGGTGGAAGAGATGCCCAAACTGCGAACCATCGCTGCGCAGCACTGTAATAAATACAAAAAAGTAAAATCAAATCCTTGTTCTATTATAGAACTCAGTGAGAATGAAAAATTCTATATTGGGAATCACACATATCAGCGACCAGGAAACTATTACCAAATTTCAAACGGAAACTAGGTAGTCGTACTCCATTCAGATGTTCTATTATAGTACTCAGTGAGAATGAAAAATTCAATATTGGAATCACACATCAGCGACCAGGAAAATGTTACCAATTTCGAACGCAAACGGAAACCACTAGTCGTGCTCCATTCAGAGCCTTACGAATATCTTTTCGTGCAATCATACGCATGCAATGATCCAACAAGTCCATCCTATTGCGAAGTCAAGTGAAGCAGAGCGGAGCAAGTAGTCCACTGCAAGAGGATATATCGCAATGATTGTTTTTAGGGTTCATTATAATCAATGATGTATAAAGCCCTGGTGGTAGCCTTGCCTTGCCTCCTATGCAGGGCGCGGCGATGGTGGTAGTTCCATCCAAGCCTAGATCATAACTTTGGGCTGACATAACCTCAGGGTCAAAAGTTCCAATTAAAAAAGAAAAAACCAGAATAAAAAAAAGATCATAACTTTCGAAACTTGTGTAGAATGACTATAGGTCTCAGGGCGGTCTCGGGGTCTTTCCTAATATGCTGACAATTTTTAAGGAGATGATCAGACAATCAAACTAAACAACTGTCTCTATGAGACGAACTACGACTACAAATCACGAAAAAAGATCTGCTGTTTTATACAAAAATTGCAAACCTACTCCAAATGTATGAAATATCAGTTTTTGATTTCATCGTTTGTTTAATAGAGATATGGCGTGGGCCAGGCGAGGATTGAAGTGATTTACTATTTTGTCGCAACGAAAACACAAGAGAAAAATTGAGAAAAATATTTTGCGATTTTATTTGTGCTAGACGCTTGACAGAAGTCACTTTTACAATCTCTATGAACGACACTAACTAATGGCCTTCGGCCCACGAAGGCGGGGAATCCGGGGAATCCAATATTCAAACTCCTTGCCGCCACATCACCCCCCTCCAGAGACCGTCCCTACGGGCGATAATACTTCGGGAAGTGAACTTGTCGTCCTGATCTAGTTGTCCTGATGCTGTCATCATTTCCTTTATTTTCAGGTGCAGGTGCTTCGTCTTCAATACCACGGTTATTGTCTTCCAGGATGTATGCTGGTTTTATTCGGTCTATAGACACTGTAACTAACTTTCCATTATACATAATTTTGTAAACTTTATCTCCTCTCTCCAAAACGGCGTGCGGTCCGGTGTATGCTGGCTGTAGCGCGCCTCGTACAGTATCATCTCTTAAAAAGACGTGACTGGCTGAATCCAGGTCTTTAAATACAAATGTGGTTTTCTTGCAGTGCCTTGAAGTTGGTACTGGTCGGAGATTTTCTGTTATAGCTCGGAGTCGCGCTGTAAAATTCGTTACATCAGTTGTGGTGGCTGTAGTGGGAGTGAAGAATTCACCTGGGAGTCTCAGCGTCTCACCAAAGACCAATTCAGCGGATGATGCTTTTATATCTTCTTTATAAGCGCTACGGATGCCCAATAAAACAAGTGGTAAGGCCTCCGTCCAGTTCTCCTGAGCGTGACAAACAATTGCTGCTTTTAGTTGTCGGTGAAATCTTTCTACTAGTCCATTACATGCTGGATGGTACGCTGTGGTTCGTCTGTGTTGGAATCCGGTTATTATTGACAAGTGTTTGAAGAGAGCGGATTCAAACTGACGGCCGCGGTCGGTGACGATATCCGTTGGGCAACCGTAGCGGGAAATCCAGCCAGTTAATAAGGCTTTGGCAACTGTCTCTGCTGTTATGTCCATGATCGGTATCGCCTCAGGCCAGCGTGTATATCTATCGATGGCTGTGAGACAATAACGGCATCCTTGAGAGATTGGCATTGGACCTATTAGGTCGATATGTAGGAACATGAACCTTGCGCGTGGCAGCTTGAAGGTACCAAGGGGTGATGATACATGCCTGGTAATCTTGGAGCGCTGGCATGCGAGACACGACCGTGTCCACTCGCGGCAGTCTTTTCTAATGCCTGGCCATATAAAGCGCTGAGCCACTAACATTGCAGTTGCATTAGCGCCTGGATGGCTGAGTGAGTGCAGACTATTAAAAACTTGTTTCCTTAGTTGCTTGGTTACATAAGGTCTGGCTTCTTTTGTGCTCATATCGCAGTATAGCTCAGTGTGTATACCGGGTAACTTTATCTTTTCCAATCGAAGTGACGTTGTATTACCCAGGAGTTCCTTAAGTTCTGCGTCACCGACTTGTGCTGTGGCTAATAATTCTAGGCTAACGGGAGGTTCTATCTCCGAAATTCTTGATAGCGTGTCTGCCACAACATTGTCTTTTCCTGATATGTGGCGTATGTCGGTAGTGAATTGCGCTATATAGTCCAGATGTCGGAACTGACGTGGTGAGCAATTGTCCTTTCTTGACGCGAAAGCGAAGCATATGGGCTTATGGTCCGTGTAAATGGTGAAGTGCCGTGCCTCTAGCATCTGACGGAAATATTTGATTGCTTCGTATATCGCAAGGAGCTCTCTGTCGTAAGGAGAGTATTTCTGCTGCGATGTACTTAGCTTCTTTGAAAAGAAAGCAAGCGGTTGCCAAGAGCCGTTGTGTAGCTGTTGCAGGGCTGCGCCTATGGCTGTATCCGATGCATCAGTCACTAGGGAAAGTTTTGCTTCAAGGTCTACGTGTGCAAGGGTAGTGGCTTGGCACAGACTTTCTTTACATTCTGTGAATGCTTTCAGGGTATCATCCGTGAAGTTTACTGGATGCGAGCCTTTAACTGAACCGGTTAATAGTGCGTGTAAGGGTGCTTGGATTCTTGCTGAGTTAGGAATGAATCTTCTATAAAAGTTGAGCATCCCTAGGAATCGCCTAAGCTCCCTGACGGTTTTTGGTGTTGGGAATTCTCTGATAGCTCTGACTTTCTCATCCGTTGGTTTCACGCCGCTTGCGGATACGTTGTATCCGAGGAAAGTTACCTCCGAAGCTCCAAAGGTACACTTTGCGGTGCTAATGACCATGCCATATTTCTTAAGCCTGGTGAATATTTGGCGGAGATGGTCTTCGTGAGTCGCTTCGTCCTTTGAAAATATCAGGAAATCGTCCAGGTAAACGTAGCAAAATTCTAGGCCTCGGGTAATCTCGTCCACAAATCTTTGGAATGTTTGGCCTGCATTGCGAAGCCCGAAGGTCATGAAGGGGAATTCGTATAACCCGAATGGTGTTGAAATCGCTGTCTTGGGTATGTCTTCCTCGCTTACTGGGATTTGATTATAGGCCTTGACTAGGTCGAGTTTTGAAAAGACGTGACATCCAGATATGTTATGGGCAAAATCTTGAATGTGACGTATGGGATAACTATCAGGTACGGTGCGGGCATTGAGCATTCTGTAATCGCCACAAGGCCGCCAGCTGTTATCTTTCTTCGGCGCCAGGTGAAGCGGTGATGCCCACGGGCTGGCTGATGGTCTTGCCGTTCCGTTTTTAATCATCGCCTCGAACTCGGCTTTGGCTATTTTCAGCTTGTCTGGGGCCAGACGCCGTGGGGTGCAGGATACTGGAGGGCCTGGTGTGGTTTTGATGTGATGTACCGTGTTGTGAGGGATTTCTCGGTGGGTTCCTGCTGGATGAGTTATTTCAGGAAATTCTCTAAGCAGGTCTAGGTATTTCGATTCACCTGTAATCGTTTTCACCGAAGATATTAGGTCTGATGAAGGAACTGGTGTTGCGATGGCTGATAATGTTGTTAGATTATCGATGAGGCGCTTTTTTCGGCAGTCTACCAATAACCCGTAGAAGAATAAAAAGTCGACACCGATTATTGCCTTGGTGACATCGGCTACTGTGAATCGCCATGAGAAGGCGCGTCGAAGTCCAAGGTTTTGTTCCATCTGTACACAACCATATGTGGTGATTGGTGTGCCATTTGCTGCGTAGAGGTAGTAAGTAGTCTGTGGTCGTTTTTGTTTCAGAGCGGAGTATGGAAAAACGCAGAGGTCACTGCCTGTGTCGATGAGAAACTGCATTTTCGTGTACTGCTCGGTGATGAACAGGCGACCAGATGAGTTAGGGCAATCGTCAGTCGCCGTTAGCAACTGCCCTGTGGGTTTTCCGGCTTGTAGTCGCATGGCTTCATGCATCTCTTTGCCTCTTCGCCGAACTTGGAGTGGTACCAACAGATCGGAAACTTCTTGTAGCTAGACTGCGAACGGCTGGTGCTGCGTTCACGCTGGTTGCTTCTGGTTCTGGAACGGGATCTTCCGCTTGCTTGAGAGGTCAAGGCTGCAACTTGTGTGGTGAGTGCTGCAATCTGCTTTACCACTTCGTTTAGGGTGCAGCTGCTAGATGAAGCGCTATCTACGTGCGCGGTTCCAGGTACAATTTCATGTATTCTGTCAGCTAGGTCTGACAATGCTTCTAGGGACGACCCTGGTTGAGCAGCTATTACAGTTTGGATGCTCCTTGGCAAGCGGCTGGTCCAGATGGTTTTTAGGAAGTCGTTAGGTACATCTGGTCCTGCTAGGTGCTGCAGATGCCTCATAAATTGTGATGGCTTTCTATCACTGAGCTCTTCATGGATAAGTAGTTGCTTTACCGCTTTCACACGAGATGCTGACAGGCGCTTGATGAGCTCGCTCTTAAGCTTCTCATACTTGTTCGTTGCAGGTGGCGATATGATGACGTCCTTCACCTCGGCTGCATACTGGTGTTCAAGGTTTGCTAGAACGTAGTGAAATTTGGTCGCGTCGGTAGTAATGCCTGCTATGGTAAACTGGCTCTCGACTTGGGCAAACCAAACTGTAGGTTCTTGAGGCCAAAACGGTGGTAGCCGGACTCCGACTCGAAAAATGTCAGCACCCTGGGGTGTGGGTGAGGGTGAGGGACCTTCAGTAGCGGCTCGACGTGGGTCTTGTGCGTCTTTAAAATCCTCTTTTTCAGTTGGCTCTGCCATTGTAAAACTTTTCCGCATGCGGTGCGTCGATAATTATGTTCAGTGCGGGTCACCACTATGGCGTGGGCCAGGCGAGGATTGAAGTGATTTACTATTTTGTCGCAACGAAAACACAAGAGAAAAATTGAGAAAAATATTTTGCGATTTTATTTGTGCTAGACGCTTGACAGAAGTCACTTTTACAATCTCTATGAACGACACTAACTAATGGCCTTCGGCCCACGAAGGCGGGGAATCCAATATTCAAACTCCTTGCCGCCACAGAGACAGTTGTTAAAATCCTTCAGGATATTAACAAAGACTATTTTTGTGTAGATTTGTAACACCACTGACTTTTCCACGAAGGACATCTTCTCAGGAAACCTAACATGCTTCAAATTCGAGATAGTGATTAATTCTGTTGTTTACCAGCCCACTGCTTGATATAGGCCTCTTCTAAGGATAGACACGACAACCGGTCCTGCGCTGCCCCCATCCAACGGGTGCCCCCCGCTGACTACCTTCATCAGGTCTTCCGTCCGCCTTGTGTCGGTACACCTAATCTTTGCACTCGAAGTTGTTGACGATGTAGGTAAGACAAACCGTATATAGTTAGGTAGGTAGATCCAGCTTCAAGAAATACACGTCTTTTTATCTCAGGGGTGCATACTAGGCCTACCTACTGGGCAGCGTTTGGGAAGTTACGCAACACCTTCACGTCCCAAAATAGCGCAGTGTTTCAAGAAGAACGTTTTTGACCACTGTGTATGTAGGTACTGCACACACTTGCGGTAAAGTTAAGTTATAGCCTGCAGGATCCCACTGCAGGGCAAAGGCCTCACGAATAAGGACGAGAGGGAGTGGGCCATACTCCACCACGCGGGCCCAGGAGTGCGATTGTTGAAACTCATTCAGTGAGTTCAGCCGTTGTAAATGTCAAAATAACTACGGAGATACGCATCTTTCTACTGCTGATTTGACTTTCAAAAATCGCACTCCTGAAGTATGATTTTTGAAAGTCAAATCAGCCGTAGAAAGATGCGCATCTCCATAGTAATTTTGATATTTTCAACTGCTGAACTCACCGAATGAGATTAAAAAATGGCACTCCTGAGCGTGTTAGTGTTGGCAAGTTAGTAGCCAACATGCTGTCAGAGTATTGTCAAGCCACCATTAGGCCTCTGACCTGGCTTAATTAATACTTACGTTGACATCTGACGGAAATACCCGGGACCAACAGCTTAACGTACCTTCCGAATCACGGAGACACTCCAGATTAAATACCACTAAATGGTCACCCATCTAAAGATTGACCGGACCTGACGTTGCTTTACTTCGGTGTTGGTTTCCAATAACGAAGTTCCACTACGCCAAAGAGCACCTCTTGCGGTTGCGAGTTTAAAAAAATATACCTTTTGTTACCAGCAGGCGCTGTAATCGACTATAAGTCGGTATCGGTAAATCATCATCATCATTATTCGGGATTTTTAATCGATAGACTAATGAAATTAATGTACTGGAACATTTTTTAATAATCCGTGTTTCACGCTAGTATAGTAAAAAGATTCAGGAAATTATAAGGTAATTAATTAAAATGTTACCAAAAACTGATGTACCTGATTTCATTAATTAACTAATGCTGCATGTAAAACGCGATCAACTGCCAAAATTAATGTAGTGGAACCATGAATGAACGGATGCACAATTATGGAATTAATAAAGCACGTAATGATGAAAGAGCTTTATTTTATTGCGATAAATTACCGAACATTGGAATAGACAGTAATTAAATTGGCTCAATACTCATTCCCACCACTGTAACTCCTATAAACCAGGATCAACCGCGGTGACCAACTAAATATCACTACCTAGACAAAGAATTCCAGCGACCCGAGGGATAATATCTAAACTATTATAAAACTGTCACAGAAATTTGTCTGTACATTGAAGATATTTACAAAAAAAATTACGATATGGTTTTTAGATGTCCCTGATTCCAAATCACCAATTTTTGGATTTTTTGTCTGTCTGTTTGTTTGTTTGTTTGTTTGTTCGTTTGTTTGTTTGGGTGTTTGTTTGTTAGAGTATCACGTAAAAACTACTGAACCGATTTTGATGAAACTTTTTTGTTTGATAGCTTATCATCTGACTTAAAATCTGGTATATAATTTATGCGGACGATGTCGTGGGTAAAAGCTCGTAATAAATAAGATAGGAGGTGCGGTGCAGGCAAAACAAATACTGTTCTTTTGAAGCTGTGTTATTAAGCATTTGCTTCAGAAAATTATATCTAGAACGTTAGAGTCAGAGGCCTCTGAAAAAAAAACTGCCAATAGCAATAGACAGCATGCTTCCAAAGTTTGTTAATTATTCCAAATTGTCTGATAGTAGTTACCGAAAATCCCAAAAGGAGGTATTTTGCAAATTTTTGAAGAAAATCCTAAATTTAATTAAAAATTATCTTTGAATCTACTAGGAAGTAGGAATAGAAATCGACGAAGTTTATTGCGGATACACAGGCTGTATTTATTGACGAAACGAGTTGTGGATTTGAGTGGTAGGTTTTTTTTTTTCGAAGCCTGTTAAAGTGGTATCAACCCGAACCCGACAAGCGAGAGGCGCTGCACCAGGCCCTCTACCCGAACATTCGAACTTCGCAATTGCGTGAACGTTTTCGTTCCAATGTCAACTCTATTACAATGAAGTCTGGACCGAAACAGTCACGGTATATCGAAAATCGAAAGTCCGGGTACAGGACCTGGAGCGACTCGAAACGAGGGTCAATACTTTTCTACCTGAGTTTTCTTATCTCTCCAGCTCATTAACAAAGTTTATAGCCTCAGCACACCAATTTACCTATACAGGGTGTAAGTAAAAGTATCATTAACCTTTAAACCACATACCCATTAAACTAAACAACTTTTACTATGGGAACCTTGATACATAGTCTCTGATGGGAACAAACCTGTCAGAACAAAAAAAATATCATCCGTCTCATACATTTGAGTCGAGTAAGCAGTTTTATGTAACAGCAGATTTTTTTTTGCTCTGACGCGTTTGCTCTCATAGTAAAAGTTGTTCAGTTTGATGGATAGAGTACCTATGTGGTTTAAGGGTATATTCTCAAAAACCCTAAACTTTCAGGAACATTGTTTTCAGTGATAATGCTATTGCAAATCCAGTGTATTATATTGATAATTTAAGATACTCCTTTACTTAAAAATCGTTTTTTTGTACGTTTCATATAATTTATTTTAGGAAACGCGTAAAATCCGGACACTGTTGTTTGTCGAAAAATGGGGTTACTATAGGAACATTTTTAGAAGATTATGTTACACGGTTAAATTTACAGCTTACGTAAAAAGAAAGATAATATAAATATAAAAAAACTAATGAATCGATTTTTTGAAATACGATTAGAAAAGACACAACATTTTTGAAATATTTTAGTGAAAATGGAACAGTCTGATTACCATACAAAATGGCGAACAAATTCAATTTTTGACATCTTTTGACAACTGCAAACCTCTACTTGTTTCTGATTTTTTCCATAGTACGGTACGGTTTTTACAAGTGTTGACGTCACAAACGAAAATATACCCTTAAAGGGAAATTATACTTTTCTTTACATCCTGTATTTAGAATGTATTGTGAAATTAATCTCTAAGGAACGCATTCTTAAAGGTAATTTTTAGTTGATCGTTTGGCTAGATGCGGCGTCAGGGTCAATTGGTCAATGTGAACTAAACCGAGTGTATACGCAATAATGTAGGTACTTGACTGTAGTCGAGGTTGGGAAGTACGTCAACATCATCAGACCGTTTGATCCTACTAGAGGGATAGTCATCATCATCATCAGCCTATAAACGTCCTACTGCAGGGCACAAGCCTACCCTCAAGGAGGATGTATGGTCATTAGTCCACCACGCGTGCCCAATGGTGGTTGGTAGACTTCACATACACATCAGAATTTCTTCTTCAGTGTTTGCAGGTTTACTCACGATGTATAGAGGGATAGTAGTCTGATGATATCGATGTATAAGAAATAATTCATTATTACAGGGGTAATTATCCCATGATACTGAATAACTTACACAAAGAAACATATTGGAAATTTCCAAAAAAAAATGTACTTTCTGTACTAGACAAGAAAGAACAAAGCAAAACCGGACGTTTGTATGAATAGTCGAAAAAAAAGAGAATTTCCTGTAGCTTTCTTAGGGAAAGTTGTTCAGTATCATGGGTACAATCATTCCCTTAAAGTACCTAATGCAACTGATTGGGGAACACCATGTATAAACGGGGTAACGAAAATTTTTGTTTCACGTCTCGTAGTAATTAGTGTATACATCTTTTCATTGCTGACTGAGTGAAATTGATATCACTAGCATCCTTTTACACTAAAATACCCATCAAACTGAACAACTTTTACTATGGGCGCAAACCGATCAGAGCAACTAAAAAATCAGCTGTTCCATACTAAACTGCAGTGCCTACTCGACCCAAATGTATGCAACAGCTGATTTTTTAGTTGCTCCGATCGCTTTGCTCCCATAGTAAAAGTTGTTCAGTTTGATGGGTAGACTTAGTTTAAAAGGATGCTAATGATATCAATTTCAATCAACTTGTAGTACTATAAAGGGTGTAAACTTAAATAAGTTACATACCCAAAGGAGTTCTTCAGACCATCAAAGTGAACAACTTTTACTATGGGAACAATTTTGAAATCGCGACGAAAATCAGCTCTGTTCCACAGAAAATGTCAGTAGCTACTCGATCAAAATGTATGAACAGCTGATTTTCTTTTTAATATTTCTAAGTTGTGTTTGTGAGTAACCTTGCCTGCCGAGCAGGAGGTTATGGTTCGATCCCCGTCCAGGCCGACTCGTAGGTACCAATGAGTTTTTCGGAATTTATGTACGATTTGTAACACCACGGCTTTTTGGTGAAGGAAAACATCGTGAGGAGGAGGAGAACTGCATGATTAAATTACGAGGCATTTACGATGTATTGTACCTACTGTCCATTACAAGTGGCGACGGGCTCACTCCCCGTTACACTGGGCATGTATTCGGTACTAATAGTAAAACGTGGATGTTCTGTGGATTCAGAATATCTCTGACAACCCCCTCGGGGAATATAGTCGTGAGAATATTATGCTATTTCTAAGTTGTTCGCCTAAGTATCAGTTTATAATATTTTTATAGGTTTGTATAGTTACTTTTACAAAAATAAACTACATTTTTGCTACTACATAGTAAGTCCATAGAAATATTAATTTACTACGATGAGCAGGTCCCATTCATTTTTTTTTTACTCTAGAATCTATGCTTACCAAAAAATTAATAGAGAGACCAAATATAGTACATTACTGCAGCGGCCAGCAACAGAGGCATTGATGGACGAACGTGTAAATGTGGGCCGAGGCAAAGCCGAGGCACACATACGTAAGTCCATCAATGCCTAGTTGTGGCCAAGGCTTGTATAGTACTTTTCTCAAACAATGCGCGGAAATTAAAACAGTAAATTTTCTCAAATAATTCGCGGAAATTAAAACTCTTTTCAAAATCAATGACAAACAACGAACAACAATATTTTTTTTATTTTTCAATAAACAGCTTTCTATTTGCAAGCCAGTTCGAAATTTAAATAAAACCTTTGATGAGTTACCTCCTTGGTCGCCATGTTTCAGAGTAAAAGATCGTTCCATTTTTAAATTACACGTCAGATATGAGTTTAGTATGTAATTTATTTGGCCGCTAAACACGACAGATATGGATTTTCATACAACATTGCCGGCCGCTGCGCGCATGTATTTGGCCAGTACAGCAATTTCGATTTATCTCGAAGAAGGTTGTCAAAATAATGCTCACATTTCCAAGCATGTTTGAGAAAAATATATTTCTTCCCACGCCACGTGACGAAATATATTGTATGATCAAAGAACACATACACAAATTAGTATGATAAAGCTAAAATTATACAAAAAATATGAGGAATATCATACCTACTTCCCAAGGAAATGGAAATTATCCTTTTCTCTTCTAGTATCACTACATAGTATTAAAACAAAGTCGCTTTCCTCTGTCTGTCCCTATGTATGCTTTTGATGCCGTTTTTTTTTAATAGATAGAGTGATTCAAGAGGAAGGTTTAGGTATGAATGCACTCAAAACTAGAAAGTAGTTTGTTTAGAATCGAGAGCAGAATCGAATTATCATGGTTTCAACATAGGAATGGAATGGAACTGCCTCCGTGGTCTAATGGTTAAGAGCATTGGCTCTCGATACGGAGGTCGTGGGTTCGATTCCCACGGGGGACACCTAGTGATATGTCACTTTGTGCGTTTTTCCCCAGTTGGTTAGGACATTGCAGGCTGAATCACCTGATTGTCTGAAAAGAAAAGTAATTCCGTGCTTCGGATGGCACGTTAAGCCGTTGGTCCCGGCTACTATCTCTAGTGGTAGTAGTCGTTACATAAAAACCACGTCAGAGGCCGAAAGGCGGTCTGAAAAAACTCTGACACCAGGGCTCTGCCCACACGATAAGAAGAAGAACATAGGATTTTTTTTTTCAAAATTTTAATTTTTTTTTTCGTAAACATTTACTAAACCCGATGACAACCCACCCCACGGGCACAGTCACCCTACTTACTACCAAAACAAGATTATTAAAATGTATCCATAAGTACTTTAGCGCTTTCATTCATTGCTGAAATGATAACAAATTATTTTTGCCTCTGAACTTAAAATGCGAATAACTTTAAATTTTAACTATACAAATAATGATATTATTGTTTCAATCAATCTAATTATCTTGTTATAAATCAGTTGGGGTGTATGAGGTTTTGCGCTTATTTATTAACACGTATGTATATTTTAGTATCAGCATTTCACCCGTGCGAAGCCGGGGCGGGTCGCTAGTTTCTTATAAAATGCAAATTCTTTACCAGTTTTGTAGGCGAAACGGGATTGGGCGTTTTTCTTTATCAAAAATCCATAACTTTTCATATTCCATTAAATTTCTTACGACAGCTGACTAGTTCCAATGTCGCAACCTTTCAAGGTTCGCTAGACAACAAACTCCGATTGCTTTGCTCGCTGCTCGTTGCCCCATACCTGCCTAATCAAGTTTTGGTCCAGTGTGACACTGTCTGTGGAAGGAGGCGCGCGAAAATTGTGTTGCGAAATCGTCTTTGTGAATTACGAATTTAAAATTTAAAACGTGAGTGTATTTTTTTTTCATTTTCCTTTAAAGATTTTTTTTTAATTGTTCTTGGAGATAGATAATAAGAGATTAAATTAAGTGTTTTAATTTTAAATTAAAAAATACATACAAAATTTCCGAGTTTATTCTGTATACTTACCTAACTGAATTATACAGGGTGTAAAATTAAATGCGTAAGCGCTCTCACAGACGAGCGACACTTTGCTGTCGCCGGATGTTATTGTCGCACGACCGTCGTCGCGTGACCGTAAAATGTATGAGCGCGACCGACGCTCTGCGACCCACCGCGACAGCAAAGTGTCGCTCGTCTGTAAGAGCCCTTATGTACATATCGAACAGCGGGTGCTTCAGACCATCTTACTGGACAACTTTCATTATGGAGCCAACATCGAAATAATTATAATTGCAAAAAAAACCTTTTGTTTCATAGAAGATGTCTATAGCTACTTGACCAAAAGGCGGTGTCCTATTGCCATCGCACGCGCGATGGTGCGATGCGATGTGATCGTACTGATGGGTAATTCTCCGAAATTTTACAAATTTTCAAATTTTTCTATGGAAAAATTTCAACGATTTGTAAAATTTCGGAGAATTACCCATCAGTACGATCACATCGCATCGCACCATCGTGCGTGCGATGGCAATAGGACACCGCCAAATAATATGAAACGGCAGATTTTTTTTCGCGATTTCACATGTAACTTGTCTCTTTGATATGTCTGTAAAGCATTAAATTTTACACCCTGTATAATAACATCGGTAAGGTATAATGTACTTTGTATTATAGACATTGTATAGAATACAATAGAATACAATTTATTTGCTTTGAAACAGGTAAAATATTACAAAAGAAGGTATAAAATATGAAATAAGTTTCTTCTGTTCAGCTGTAGCAACAGCATGCAAATATACCTACTACATTAACAGTTTGTATTTTAAAAAGGGGTGACTTTGGATTCGTTTTTCTTCAGTTATCTATCACTTCTTATATCCTGTAGATCAGTTTTGTTTTCTGCTTAAAAAGTGTCATAGTAAATGTAAAAAATGGTTACAAAGTTACTCAAAAACGGGCGGACGCCCCTTTTTTGCTAGATCTTTAAGATACTGAGTTTTTTTATTCGATTGTAAAATGTTAATATTAAAATCTCCAGTAATTATGACTTTTTTGTTACGGTATTTTTTTAAAAGTTCAAATAGTACTCACTGTAGTCTAGACAGTTAATAAAATAATTTGCATATTTTTTATGTGGATAATAAAGGCAAAGTATTATTAAATTATATGCGGGGATTTCTAAACCACTGCATTCAAATATCTTTGGTACCAAATAATTTTGAAAAAATTTAAGTTCTTTAGCTATTAACCCTCTTTTAAGAAGTATACATACATGTGCCTCCCTTCTTTTTTTTCGTGTATAATTTGCAGCTGGAAAATAGTTATGTATTTTTATATTTACCTCTTCCCCTTCTTTAATAGACGTTTCTGTTAGGCATATAGCATCTGATTGCAGACCTTTGTCTGCTAGTTCGGAAACAGTTATTTCAAGAAGTTCGTTTTTAGACTGTAAACTTGAAATTTTTTGATGAATTAATCTAAATTGTTGTATTTCGTGTCATTGTTAGAATCGAAAAAAAGTTATTGTTGGTGTTATTGTTATCGGTTTGCTTTTGTTTCTTATTTATAAAGAGCGCTTTGCTTTTCTTTTTTAATTTTAGTTCCTTAAAAACTCGATAGATGACATACTTATCGCTCCATAGAGACGTAGGCGAGATCATGTCAAAATCATGTCAAGACTGTGCCTGACTTTTTTTAAAGGCCAAGGGATCGAGCCCATACAACCATTTCAGACGCAAATAGTTTCATATTTTCGATTAAAATGATTCGTAAATAATGAAATATTCAATCAAAAGATGCGTTGGCATCTTTTTGATCATCTTCTACCTCTTTATTATTTTAAAGAAACACTTTTTGAAATTTTTACATTTATTCGCACAGACCGTAACGCCATCTATCGATCCACTAGAAAACCAAAAGAAAAACGGTCATTGGGAAATAATCTAGTAGAGTCTTTTTTTGTTTGAGGAGGTGGTAGAGTTCATGAGGGGGCTTTGTTCGGTAAAGTGATCTTCAGATTGGATAATTGAAGTATTATTGTGATTGTTTCGAATAGTGTGTTTACCTTTTTTGTTAGGATTTAAAGTATTAGTATCTTTACCATTGGACTTATTGAATACCAGAAACTTTGTTTTGTGTAGTCAGAGTAATCTATCAGCTAAATTAAATTTTTTACAAGTCATTTTTAATTAGAGCTTAGGTCGACATGTAACCGGTTTCAACAAATTGACAGTTAACAAAAGTATTGCAGTTGATCGTTCAACAAGGTTTCATTTAAGTATCGCCTTTAGCACACTGCTACGAATGCGAAGCGGAAGCGAAACGAAACGAAACACCAGCGAAACGGCGAAACGCTGTCTTGTATGATTTTGTATGGTGCGTCTCACACAGCAAGCGGAACGAACGCGATACGAAACCGTTTCGCCTTGGGTTCGCGACAGGTTCGTCCGAAACGCGTATGGCTATGATTGGCGTAGGACGGTCAGGTCCGGTCAATCTTAGGATGGGTGAACTAGGGTGGGTGTTTCTCATAACAAAAAAACTATACCCTACGTGTCGACATGGATTCGGTCCGCATCCGGTGCATCGTTCACACACGTTTACTACGCGGAAGCCAACCGAACATTCCGTTCCCTTCCGTTGCCGCTCCGCTTTCGCATCTCTGTGTGCTACAGGCGTAATTGTTATTTACAACATTCAAAACGAACACATCGTTATTTTGAAGTTGTAAAGTTCTGACGTTATCGTAATATGGTTGCAGTCATTTTCTCCTATACCTATTATAATTTTATCCGTTTTGCCAATGTGACAGTTTTGGCAATCTATAAGTAATTTGTTCAGTCGATGCATGTGGCCTCGTAGTGGGGGATATTGTGTATTCATCATAATTTGTGTTTTTCCTGGAATCAGACAAGTTAGCCGCAAGTCCTACACATCGTTGGCCTCCAAATATCAAAATCTTATTCGTACGTTGTACAATTGGAGATTTTTTCCTGTTGAAAACCGTTATAAAGTTCAGCGACTTCGGATTTAGCTTGATTAGTACCTTTACTTGAAAATTGTGGTTTCGGGTCTATTTCAGGATGTTTTTGATTTATATTTAGTCCGCGACATAGTTAGGTGTCCTTTCAGAATTTTTCCGGGGGTCCTTGGGAACAGAGCTGTTTACATTTTTTATTTTTAAATCTTGATCAGTACCTAATTATTTTCTTAAATGAGTTATTCTCCACAATCAGTTCTTAGATTTTTGTGTGGGCATTTTCCAGTTCAGCTTTTAAGGAACTAACTATGGATTGAAGTTCTTCGCATTCAGCACACTTTTCGCTTTGTGAATTGGAGAGGCTGCTGTTGGCTATCGAAATGAATGACGGAGACCGCGGTGAAAGGATGGAATAGTTCTGTTTGATTCTGTCTACAAATCAATCAAACTATCATTTCAGTGGTTAATTAACCACTTTTATAGAAAAAAAATTATAAATACAATTTTCAAAGCGGCGGCGCGGTTCAATTAGTTTTTAAACATTGAAAGTTGTACATAAGTTAATCGTGTACTTAACTAAATCCAGTGGAGCTCTTCGTTATGGACACTTGGATGATTCAGATCTTCTTATAAAACTCTAATACAGATTCCAAAAGGGTTGGTTTGCGAAAGCGGGAAGAGTTCGTTACTGTAGTATATTTGAAATAAAATGACTATCTCGTAACTATTGTCCATGTTTTATAAATACTTTGGCACTTCTTATAACACATATTCTTTAATGTTTAATGTTTCTCACTTTAACACATTTTTTATATTTTTAAAATCAAAACTGGTTTGTACGTTATTGTTCTACAATGTGCTTAATATGAAAACTTGACGGGCATTCTTACGACATATTATTAGGTACTTTATGTAAATTTTATGGTCACCGTAGCTATTTGTAAAGTAAGTTTAAAAACAGGTGGGTTTTTACAAAGTTCTGCTCAAACACAACTTTGTATAAACCGAAATAGATAAAAATGGATGGGCTTAAAAATAAACTCATCACCTTCATAAATAATATGACAAATTGTAATAAAACAATTACAATTTCAGATACCTACTTTACTCAGAATATTAAATCACAATCATGTTGAATAAAAATGACAATTTATTCAATGACGTTTTACAAAAAAACGTCTTAGAATTTATTGTCATGCTTATGAAAATAGGCCCCTGGGCCCTGTTTAATAAACACGACAATGACAATTTGACAATGACAATTTGACAATGACAATTTGACAATGACAATTCAGAGTACATTGCTGGTTACTAATGACGCTAAACTTGCAGTGCTTCATGTGCCCTAGCATTCTCAGCAATGTACTCTCAGGGCCCTGGGCTCGACAGGGTCCTTCTTAATATGCTGTTACTTTTTTACGGGGATGATCAGAACAACAAACTGAACAACTTCCTCTATGGGACCAACATCGAAATCGCGAAAAAATATCAGCTTTTCCATACATTTGGCTCGAGTAGATTTATGTATGTATGTGTATGTATGTTTTTTATTTTAGTAGTTATGTGGAAGAGTAGATAGATAATTTTTTTCGCGATTTGGATGTTGGTGTCACAGAGAAAATTGTTCAGTTTGACGGTCTGATCATCTCCTTAGAAAAGTGTCAGCATATTAAAAAGGACCCTATATTATTCTAATTCTCAATAAAAATTCCGGGTACCTACATAAGAAGGTAACAATGTATCCTAACATTCTCAGGAATGTACCCTGGAGCCTATTACATAAAAATTGCAATTGTAATTTACAATGACAATATGAAATACATTTTTGTAAATTTTAGGACGTACAATGTTGTTTAGCGCCATATTAAGTAACCAGCCATGTACCCTGATTTGTCATTGTCAATTACTATTGTCATGTCTATGAAATAGATGGATGGATGTTCTGAGGTTTCAGAATAACTCTGACTATACCCCCTTGGGGAATAAAGTCGTTCTCTGAGCATATATGCTATGCTTTGTTTATGAAATAGGCCCAGATTTTTTATGGTAAAACACTAAGTTTTAATTAAAAGTACAAAAAAAAATATTGATTCTCATTTTCATAAGCTTTCAATTACCCTACACGATATTATAGAATTTTGTTGTTGTTGTTGTTATTTACCCTTTCTATTAAGTCCCAGAATTGCCCCCCAATATAAAAATTAAGCTTTTTTGACTTTATTTATGATATTGGACCATTTAATTGCTATCTGTGCCAAGTTTCAGCTTCCTATGTCTCTTGAGAAAAATGCACAGACACTAAGCTGATTCAATAAGCGTTCCGGTTTGCCAATTTTGAAACGGAACACAAAAAAAAAATACAAAAGAAAATTACAGTTGAATTGTCATACACAATTAAAATAAAAGATTTGAATTTCAAATAAAAATACAAAAAAATTAAAATACATAATTTATCTTTGTACAATTCAATCACTGAATTGTGGAATTGCACATCTTTGTTTTAATCTTTAAATAAACATTCGTATAAAATACGGAAGATAATAATCATGTTTACTTTTGTTTAATTAACTTTTAATACCATTTAAAAAATGTACTACCGTTACAATTTTCCTTATTAAAGTAAAGTCCTAAGTAAAGTTTGTGGAATTAATCATACTCACTGGGAGTATGATTAATTCCACAAACTTTACTTAGTTAAGAAATACCCCGTGTGACATTCTTATTTTTTGGATATATTGTTTAATTGTTAAGAAATAAAAAAAATACGATTGGGGGCAGCACAATAGGCTCAATGCAACCTTAAATAGCTAATGTTGAAATATAATTATACATTTCAGAAGCAGCATGACGGCAGCAACCTTGGTGCAGCCTTCAGGAGAGATGTGGAAGAAGATAAGAGTGGAACTGAACGAGGATGTGAACACGAGAGACAGGGACCTGGCTGCCATCAAGGAGTGGATGAGGAAGCAACCACATCTGCCTGATGAGTGGGGTAAATTATCAGTCAATTTATTTTAAATTAATTGTGGTATAAAAAAAAGATCCTCAATCTTAGTATGGGAAATAGGCTAACGTAAAAATGTTAGCGTATAGTTGGCATATATGGAACTCATGTCGATTTGTTTCTCATAATCTCTAGAATTCTAGATTATAGTGGTAATATGCTATGCCTAAACGGAGAGTCGCGTAATCGCAGTTGGCGCACATCTTGTCTTGGTAAGATGGTTGGTTGGTTTTTTACTTTTATTTTCGTAATAATATCTAATATGTTCCTATACAGGCATCGCTTAAATGTGCCGTTTTAATAGGAAAAAATTATCTGAGCAAATAAAGTCAAAACAGTGAATTTTTTTATATTTACCCATTTCATAATTCCGTTTGCAATTTTACCTAATCTTTCGTCCGAATTTTCGTCCGTCATTCAAGTTTTAATTTTGCGTCCATATTTGCATGTGAGATAATATGTTCTAAACATTTGTATTGTATGCCTGAAAAGGGTAAGAGCTGCTTGTTCATGTAACTTAAATGTAAGACCTTTATGTACCAGTTCTAACAATAAAGTTTTTCTGATTCTGATTCTGATTCTGATTCCGATTAATAAAGTAAATTAAATTAATGTTTTTAGAGTGTAATAATCAATAAACGAAACCGATTGTGGGCCTACAATAAATTGACTCCTTTATTATAAAGAAACCGTACAAAAACAAATATCAAATACAAACCATCTTTTCCCATTATGCTGGCGGCATTGCCACGTTGGATGGATAAAGAGATACGTTGGACAAGAAACGCACCAGAGCGAGGGTCATTTCATTACCCCTCTCAATCTTCAGCCCAAGTCTTTTATAAGCTTCTTGGCCGCAGCTCCTCCTTCAAGGCCCCGCGGTTTCCACTGCCACTGGCACGAATAGGTGTGAGCCCTCTAGGGCTTGATACGTGGTGTACTTGAAGCGAGCTGCGCTTTCTGCCGCCGATCCAGCCACCCGCGTGGTCCCCTGCTGATAAGGTTTACCAAAATCGGATGTTCTATGCAGCATGTCGAATGGAGTATTATTTTCTTTACAATTAAAACGTTCAGTTTTAAAGAGATCTGTCAAAAAATGTTTAAATCCGTAATATACCCTAGCGCACCGCATTTGTCTCTAATCACAGAAACCACTTTCGTGATTTTGATTCGCTTTTCACTATAAACTGATTGTTTTATTTTGTGTGTTTTTGGGTTTGTGTACCCGTCCGAAGGCGGGCAGGTAATGCGGCTATAGTAATGTATTATTTACCTATATATTATATTTCTTGGAACAAATAGTTTCGAATTAGAGCTACAATAAAAAAACAGTGTCATTCTTGTACAATATTCAGTACAATACAAAAATACAATAAAATTAAGCCCTCAAAAAGGGCACAAAATGTTTATTCATGGAACATAATTTCTTATTTGTTTAATCTTATTTTTTCATTATTTGAATCATGTTATTCCTCCGACATAATCCAGGTAGGTAGCAACGTATACACTCTCGTTGATACAGTATAGAACTTATTTGCGCAAGTCTGCCTGCTGCTAAAATGTTGTTTCTCCGGTAACGCATACCGCCATAGTTCATTTACCTTTCCAGTTTCATCACGCGAATGATCTAGCTCATTCTGAATTGAAACACTTGTTTACCAACAGGTTTTTGAGAACTGTGATGATAAAATCTATATAAATATTGCCTGGTAGGAAATAAAAGTGTTTTTGATGCTCATTAAGATTTGCTAAAAATACGCTCAGAAGTGCGATTTTTTAATATCATCATTTAATATTTTTAATCATATTAATATATATACTTATTTTAACTTTATATTTAGCCTTAAGTTGTACATAATTAATGTTGTAAATATTCTAACTTATTAAATAAATGTTCCCTCATACGAGTGACTCGGTAGTAGAAAATGTCAAAATTACTATGGAGATTATGCATCTTTCTACTGCCGAGTCGCTCGTATGATTTTCAAAAATCGCACTTCAGGACTATCGAATATTCAAAATATCAGAGAGCACCATAGATATTATAACACGCAACTAGTTTTTACCTACTAAACTATTATTTCCATGGAAGGCCCAAATTTTATATAGTTTTTCGAGTTGTTCAGTTTCATTGTCTCAATATACCCTTATTTTTACCAAGGTGATTTTCGTTTCATTATAATATAATTCAATGGCATTATTTTCTCATAAATCATTTATGATGAACAGAGGAAATTAGATTACCTATAGTAAGATCCTCAACGTTTTCAAATGAAGGTATTAAATATTTCAATCAATCAATCCCTCCTTTTTATTTTATTTACCCTAAACACAATCAATTACACCAAAACATTACCGTTCCTATACAGGGTAAAATTGATATCATTGGCATCCTTTTAAACTAAGAGTCTACCCATCAAACTGAACAACTTTTACTATGGGAGCAAACCAATCGGAGCAACTAAAAAATCAGCTGTCCCATACTAAACTGAAGACGAAGTGAAACTGAAATGTATGCAACAGCTGATTTTTTTTTGCTCCGATCGGTTTGCTCTCATAGTAAAAGTTGTTCAGTTTGATGGGGGTAGACTCTTAGTTTAAAAGGATGCCAATGATATAAATTTCACCCTGTATCCTTCTTAATATGCTGACACTTTTTTAAGGGGATGATCAGACCGTCAAACTGAACAACTTTCTCTATGGCACCAACATCGAAATCGCGAAAAAAAAATCAGCTCTTCCATACAAAACTGCAAACCTACTCAAGTCAAATGTATGGGACAGCAGTTTTTTTTTCGCGATTTCGATGTTGGTCCCATAGAGAAAGTTGTTCAGTTTCATAGTCTGATCATCTCCTTAAAAAAGTGTCAGCATATTAAGAAGGACCCTGTATAGAGTAGGTAGAACAAATATTCGCTATTTGTTCTAGGGACGTAGTTTGCCTGAACCTACATAGTTCTCGCCTTTTAAAACTATTTTCCACACACTCTTTCGACATAAGCGTTTATAATGTATGGTAAGGCAATTGCGGTAGTTTGAAAGGTTTTAAGCGATTTATTACTAATAGTGGCACGTCAATATTGTTGCATTCCTAACAAAGCGATGCAATCTCTCGTGTTCAAAGGCTCTGGCGTCATAACTCATAATCGACACATTGGTCACCGTCTGGCAATGGTTAACATGGAGCGTCAAGTAGTTATGCTTAAATCTCACATCACACCATCACCCCATCACCTCATCTCTCTTTCATCTCTCATATTTATTTTTTTTTGGAATGAAAACTACTTTACTGGCGTTGTGCACTTTTTAGGTATGGGTAAAAAATGTTAAACTCGCGTCAGGACCGTGACGTTTCGTGACCTGACCTGATTGTTGACGCGTGACGTAAGCAAAGAAAATATACACTACTTAACATCTTGTTTGGTAACATCTTAACAGTTGCGATTAAGATTTGCGCCATCTGTTCAGTGGAAGATGAACTACATGATGTTCGAGCAACGTTCTGTGGTTGTTCACGTTAGTACGCAATCATTGTTTTAAGTTCATTTCGTTCTTGATAGATGGCAGAACTAATAATTACTGATTAGATATTCTGAAATAAATAATTTTAATTGAATTGCATAGATGACACCGCCATATAACTAATATATCCGGGACCATTAATCTCCAGATGATGCCAGAACCATGACGTTCCTGCGAGGCTGCAGCTTCTCCCTGGAGAAATGCAAGAGGAAGCTGGACATGTACTTCACCATGAGGGCAGCCTGTCCCGAGTTCTTCACCAACAGAGATATCACCAGGCCGGAGATCGCTGACCTCGCCACCAGAGCGTAAGTACTTTGATATAAATCTTTAAATCATGAGCCGTTGCTCGTAGCACTTTCGTAACATACTGTGCCCTAACGTAAATATGTGAGGGCCCTGTTTAATAAACACGACAAGTGACAATTGACAATGACAATTCAGATTACATTGCTGGTTACTAATGACGCTAAACTTGCAGTGCTTCATGTATACTAGCATTCTCAGCAATCTGTACTCAGAATTGTCATTGTCACTTGTCGCGTTTATTAAGCAGGGCCCTGAGCGCATAATATTGTATGTGTCCGTTCATGTAGGTGGGTGTATCGCAAATATAATATAATATAATATTGATCTCTTTAATTCTAGCGTCGAGTCGACAAGGAGGTTGTTAAGTCGTGATTTCTTTGCTGATGAAGTGTAGAAGTTATTGTTAGACTAAGGTCTTTTCTTTTCTTTTGTTTATTGTTTTTGCAAACCTTTGTGTTTAACTTTAGTGTATAATGTTTTTATATTTACCTGTAGGCTGACATGTGTGCCGACTTATGTGCGTTTTTAAACATAGTTAACCATTTGTTTTTTCTCAACTATACTGTATCTACCAGCGAAAACCTGTTATTGGCTTTCTGATTTATACTCATGTAACTACTGTATTATATTGCTGTTGGTTTTCCAATAAAATAAAAATAAAATAAAATAAAATAAAATAAAATGAATCGAGAGAGGCACTGAGTGAAAATCTCAAATTGTAGTGGTCACGAATGTCTAAAAGCAACTTTTCAACCATAATTACCATGCCAAACTGCTAAACCAGAGGTCCCGAATCCTGGTTCTGTCGTAGAAGTTAATGTTCGTGTCGTTGTTGTCTGGTTTTAGAAATAAAAGCAGTTTGTAGCTTCATTTTGGGATCAGAAGAATAATTATGTTCGTGCTCTATGCCTAGTGCATGGCCTGCTAAGAAACGTATTTTAAGTTCAGGACTGTTATAATCCCTTCAGGCATCGTCAACGTTTTTGAAGTGCACGCCGCCTGCCTATAAGAGTCACAGTATATCTGATATAATTATCGTCTCTGATCGAAACAGTTACTTGATCTGGTTTAGGAGGTGGGAAGTAAGGATTACAGCTGCTGTCCTATGTGTTTAGCGCGGACGCAACATTAGTAGTAGTACTTATCTCCTCATCTTTTTTGTTTTTATATTACAGGCAAGGCCCACCATTGCCAGGCTTAACACCTAATGGACGACGTGTTACTATTTGCAGAGGTAATTTAAACAAATAAAACCGGTCAAGTGCGAGTCGGGCTACTCGCGCACCGAGGGTTCCGTACCACACCACCACAGAACACAACATTATTAACTTAGAAAAAAATATTTTACTGTCCGGGACCTTTACCGCGAGACCGACTCACACTTGGCCGGTTTTTAGTATTTGTTGTTATTCTGTAGAGTTTGATCTATAATCACACTAAGTTTGACGCTTGTATGTATTACCGTTTTACCATAGAGCGTGAAGAAAAAACGTTGATAAAAACTAGTTTCTTGTTGAGAACCCCCCCTTAATTTTTAACTTTTTGAATTTTTTATTATAAAATAATATAATAACGCCGTAATAACGCATAATCTGAGAAAATTTCAACTGTCTAGCTATTACGGTTCAAAAGTTACAGCCCTAAATAGGTAGGACAGACGGACGGACGGACGGACAGACGGACAGACAGACAGACGGACGGACGGACGGATGGACAACGTAGGCTTAGTAATAGGGACCCGTTTTCACCCTTTGGGTACGGAACCCTAAAAATGATAAAGATAGACTAAGAACACATTACATGTTTTGTCTTCCATCGTCATCAGAAATTATAAGTCTCAAGCTTGTCTCAAGATCAGAGGGTGCTTTCCATCCATTTGGATTAGTGCGAATATTGATCAAGCTGTCCTCAGAATATTTCAAGCTAATCCATATAGGGTACATGATACTGAACAGCTTTACCCAAGGAATTATCTTACAGATACTGTTATCCAGAACCTTTTATCTTCCACATGAACTGCAGTGTCTTAAAAACCAATATTTCCAGGTCTAGACAAGAACATAGATACAAACCAGCTGAACGACGCTTTCAAGGTAGCGATGATGATTGGAGACATCAGACTGAAGGAGGAGATCGAGGGGGTTGCGGGGGACGTGTACGTCCTGGACGCATCTATTGTAGCGCCCAGCCATCTTGGGAAACTGTCACCGTCCCAGATTAAGAAGTTCCTGATTTGTGTACAGGTGAGAATTTTTTCTTATACACTGATATGCTTCTGATTTTGTACGCACAGAAAACTCAAATACGAACAGATGGCTAGTGTAAAATACTCTAGCTGGGATAGGAGTGCTGTATTAGTGGGTACTCAGAAGCTCAAGCACCCACGAGAGTTAAATAGTGAGTGTGGAGCACCCATGAGAACAGATACGCAAAGAGTGTCGTTCACCTTCTTGGAAAGTCAATATGATCAGGCAGCATAAATGGAGGCAAAATGTAGTGCGATTGTAACGTTTGTACTTTAACATTCTATGAGACTATACGTAGACAATTGATAAACACACCCTACACAGATTCTGTCAAGTAGTCGAAGCTGGCTTAGCCTTTTGCCACCAAAAAAAAATTCTGCGAAAGAAAGCGTTTTAAGTTCGTAGTCCTTCCGTCCTTCGTATGCAAAATATAAATAATATTGTATTATTCATTCTGTGCCAATTCATGTAACTATTAATTATTGACCACTAGCAACCCGCCCCGGCTTTGCACGGGTCCACAAACCTTCCTCATGCATCAGTCTATAAAACCGTATCAAACTCCCTACAGTCACTGAAAAAAATGCGAGCCTACTAAGACTCTTAATTAGCACCAAAGTAATTGAAATGACGTTATGATTGTTTACTAAAAACAAAAGATGGTTAGTTGTAACAACAAGCCGAATTCGTTTAACAAAGTTCTCTAAGTCGGAGAAGTCATGATGTTGACAGGCTCATATGGAGTCATGATGTTGGTTGAAGTAAACAATTTTTTTTTTCAGTAGTTTTCCTATTCAAACAGACAGGTGATAGAAAAACGGGGCTTCATAACTATTTAGTGATTATGTGGAGAGGATGAGCGACAGCAGATGTAGGTCGAAAGAGATATATGTTGCTAATGTGAATGAAAGTGTCGGCAGAGGGCGCCCTCGTAGGACATATGCTGATCACAGGCTGATCAAATCAGTCAAAAAGGGGAGGTGCGGAGTACTCGAAACCGACGAGCATGTATGAAGAGAAGAGATGTAGAGATGTGCATGTGGCAAAAGAGGTATGTAGGGATCGTAGTAAACGGCACGTCTTGGTCTCTGCCTACCCCACTACGTAAGAGGTGTGACGTTATAGATAGATAGTGATTATAACAAAATATACTGTGAACATTACAGGAAGCCTACCCAGTAAAGCTGAAAGAAGTGCATGTTGTGAACGCATCTCCAATCATCGATACTGTTGTCAACCTGGTCAAACCATTCCTCAAGGAGAAGATTAAGAACAGGGTGAGTAGTCATTAAATATCTATCATCATTATCATCGCAATATCACAATATAAAAAAGATGCCCATAATTGCTGAGGACACAACTAGAATCTTCTATATGTTGTGTCCGGTGCCTGGTTTTCACAATGAATACGTTATGTATTTGTTTCGTAATTGTTATTTTTTGTTTAAAAGATGTGTGTCGGTTTCTTGCCGCATCTTCTCTACAATGGACTACGGAACCCTAAAAATTACGCCAAAAGATCATATGTGATATTATTTTGTATATATTTTTTAATTGAATTCAATTGAATCAACGACATGTCATTGACTTGCTATCTTCGTGAAATGATTTGCCAATCAGCATTATTTGTTGGTTTTACACCAAGTACACAAAAAAGAATCTAATGCAGATTATTTTGGTATTATTCATATACAGTGGATGAACACGATATTCAAGAAGTGGCTTTTAGTAGTTTGAGAAAAATAAGCAAGCCGCAAAGCCTGCAATTGGCATTTTTGCAATTCGTTTTTTACCAGGTGCAGGTAGTTAAAATCAATCAGTAGCGTACATCTATTCCCTGGGTAATAAAACGCTGTTCTTTTCAGATCTTTATCCACACAGACATAAAAACCCTGCACGAGTATGTACCAAAAGAAATGCTCCCTGAAGAATACGGCGGCAATGGAGGGTCACTTGATGAAATTAACAGTAAGTTAAAATTTAATTACCTTTATCCTTATATTTAAATGCATTTGTGTGGAGATTTTTAAGAGCTGTTAGAATGCTCCTCATCTTCGTCCAAAATTAAAGTTATTATACCTTACGGAATAGAGGCATTGACAGCTGAGAGAGCGAGATGTACCTAGCGGCATCAGTGTATAATAGAAAGAGATACGTGACGCGAGGCAATAGAACTGTTTTTGGGGATTTAGTCTCTTGATAAAAAAACGGTTTTTGTGAATAATCGTGAAGTTCGTGAACCAAAATCGTAGCTAATTTTATGAAATATACTAACACTGTTTCAATAAATTATCCACGATTGCAGGTTAGATTGAGAATTATACACAGAAATAGAACTTTTAACCTGCCGATGATCTCCTGAAAACGTCCAAAAACGGTTTCATTTGACACGGTTGCTCTACTGGGTCCAACATTCTTAGTTGAATCATGAATTATGCAAGTTGTATACTTGAACTTTCAGCTATCTAACTCAAAACATCCGTAGGGTGAATTTAAAATCATTAGGATCCTTTTGAACTAAGACTCTACCTAAACTAAACAACTTTTACTTTGGGAGCAAACCTGAAAAAGCAAAAAATAAATCACCTGCTATAACCAGCTAATCACCTGCTGTAACCGTTGCGTTTGTGTCGAGTAGGGTTTAGTGTGGAACAGCAGTTTTTGTTTTGTTACTTCTGGCTTGCTCCCGTAGTAAACGTTTTTCAGTTTGAGGGGCAGAGTCTTGGTTTTAAAAAAAAAAAAATTATAATATATCTTGAACAATGTCACAAAAATTATCAAGGATGCATTATACATATTTTCTAGTGGTCTTTTACGCCAAAATAAATCTGCTGGATCATATGTTTAAATTTTACGTCCAGGAGTGTGATTTTTGAATCTCATTCGCTGAGTTCAGCTGTTGAAAATGTCAAAATTACTGTGGAGATATGCATCTTTCTACTGCTGATTTGACTTTCAAAAATCGCACTCCTGAAGAATGATTTTTGAAAGTCAAATCAATAGTAGAAAGATGCATATCTCCACTGTAATTTTGTTATTTTCAACTGCTGAACTCAGCAAATGAGATTAAAAAATCGCACTCCTGTAGGTTTGCAGTTTTGTTTGTACGAAACAGCGAGATCGCGATTTCGTTGTTAGTGCCAAGACGTTCTTTAGTTTTATGACCCGATCACCATAAATTTTACGCTATACCTATTTCACAGCTGATTATTTTGTTTTTGCAGAAGCCTGGGTAAAGAAGATGGAGGACTACAAAGATTGGTTCAAGAGCCAGGAGTCTATCAAAGCGAACGAGTCACTCAGACCAGGAAAACCGACTAATTACGACGAACTATTTGGACTCGACGGGTCTTTTAGACAGCTCTCTATTGACTAGTTAGTAAGGTTGAATTTAGTTAGGTTTAAAGTGCAATTATACATTGAAATCATCAGTAACTTAAGGACTAATATTTCCCAGTTAGTATAACACTACCAATTACTTATATAGTAATGTATTTTTTTTAAATCCCGTTGCGAGTTGTCTACCCCCATAATATTTAGGCAAAATTATACCTACGTATTCCAGTGGAAAGCAGGTACATAGTTTAAGAGGGCACCGAGCCTCAATCGTATATTTTTATTTCTAAATTATTAAACAACACTTCCCAAAAACAAGAATGTCACATTGTAGTCACTGCTGTTTTTCAATTTATCGGGTCACTGCGGATTTGTTTTTATGATGTTTGTCGTTAATCGTTATTATCTCTAAAACCGTCAAAAGTGGCCACTTTTAGCGGTTTGAACGATAATAGCTACTAGGCATAAAGCATAATAATCCGTAATGTTTCGATAAATTGAAAATCAATCACGACTACAATGAGACGTTCTTGTTTAAGAAACGTTGTTTAATTGCTTATTAAAAAAAAATACGATTGAGGGCAGCACAATAGGCTCGGTAGGGGGCTTAAGGATAAAAATATTGCCACACTTATTCGTGTCGCAATCCACTGTAACAGTATAAGAAAGAGTATCTATTACTAGATACAGTACGGACACTCCCTTCCTCCCACCAACTTTTTACCTCACCCCTCTATCGCCCTCTGGTTACTTCGCACTGGTTACTCGTTACCTACGAAGAAGACATAAGGTTCAATTTCTTTGGTTTCGCATGTGCTGACGTCATCTTGTCAAATTCTATTTTTAGGGTTCCGTACCCAAAGGGTGAAAACGGGACCCTATCACTAAGCCTACGTTGTCCGTCCGTCCGTCCGTCCGTCTGTCCTACCTATTTAGGGCTGTAACTTTTGAACCGTAATATCTAGATAGTTGAAATTTTCTCAGATTATGCGTTATTGAGGCGGATTTGTTAACAAATAATAAAAATGTCAAAAATTTAAAAATTAAGGGGGGTTCTCAACAAGAAACTAGTTTTTATCAACGTTTTTTCTTCACGTTCTATCGTCAAAACGGTAATACATACAAGCGTTAAACTTATTGTGATTATAGAGCAAACTCTACAGAATAACAACAAATACTAAAAACCGGCCAAGTGTGAGTCGGTCTCGCGCTAAAGGTCCCGGACAAAAAAGTTTTTTTTTCTAAGTTAATAATGTTGTGTTTTGTAGTGGTGTGGTACGGAACCCTCGGTGCGCGAGTAGCCCGACTCGCACTTGACCGCTTTTTTGTATGCTATCGTTTTGCATAGCTTTTGTGTTTTTCCCCAACATTTAAAAGATTGATACCATTTTCACGTGAACAACCTCATTCTGGTACGAGGTCCATTAAGGTTATAGTTATAAATAAATATGTAATTAGATAATAAATTCGATGTTTTGTATCATTGTAATTACTATTGTGATATTTTATGTTATAATTATGTAACTAGGTATCTACACAACGTGTTAATGAATTAACGCAAAACTAGAAAGTAGTTTGTTTAGAATCGAGAGCAGAGTCGAATTATCATGGTTTTAACATAGGTAATGTTTTTCAAAATATTAAATAAACTTTTTGCAGAATTTAAAATTTTCTGAACCGAATGTCAACCCACCGCACGGGCACGCTCACCCTCCTTACTACCAAAACAAGATTATAAAATTTTTTCCATGAGTACCTACGTTAGCGCTTTCTTTCAGTGCCTCAAAACTTAAAATGCGAATAACTCTAAATTTTAAGTATCAAAATAATTAAATTATTGTTTCAATATAATTATTTTGTTATAAATCAGTTGGGGTGTATGAGGTTTTGCGCTAATTCATTAACACATTGTATATTATTAGGTGTGTAAATAAAAGTGTCTTCCAAAATAAATTGTTTCGTTTTTAATAGGATAGGCGGACTGAAATTCTAATTTGCAGAATAGATCACTTTTCTGACTGTATACGTATTTGTTAGATTCGTCCCACCCATACACCCCGCCGACTAGAGTGCGAAAGAGACAACTGCAGCTCGGACTGATTTTATAGACAAAAAATCTACGAAATCAGCGTTTCGTATTCTCCTGTTTCCTCCTCCAAAATTAAACCGATTTAAATAATTATTTCAAAAATAATATGCAAAGAACTTTGGCTATGTCTGTATGTTTTCCTTTTTTTATTTATATTCGCCAAATTTGTGTACTAAATGTCTGAAAACGGGCGGTAAAATTAGTCATTTTCAAAGGTCCCTAGTTCTTAAAGTAATCAATTAATGCAAAAAGGCAAAACATAGGGACATGGCAGAGGTGGCATAGATTGCATGGTAAAATAAAACCGGTCAAGTGCGAGTCAGGCTACTCGCGCACCGAGGGTTCCGTACCCCACCACCACAGAACAAAACATTAAAACTTAGAAAAAAAACTTTTTTGTCCGGGACCTTTAGCGCAAGACCGACTCACACTTGGCCGGTTTTTAGTATTTGCTGTTGTTCTGTAGAGTTTGCTCTATAATCACACTAAGTTTGACGCTTGCATGTATTACCGTTTTTACGATAGAACGTGAAGAAAAAACGTTGATAAAAACTAGTTTCTTGTTGAAAACCCCCCTTAATTTTTAACTTTTTGACATTTTTATTATTTGTTAACAAATCCGCCGTAATAATGCATAATCTGAGAAAATGTCAACTATCTAGCTATTAAGGTTCAAAAGTTACAGCCCTAAATAGGTAGGACAGACGGACGTACGGACAACGTAGGCTTAGTAATAGGGTCCCGTTTTCACCCTTTGGATACGGAACCCTAAGAATATTTGCTCTAGTGTCATTATCCAGGGAGATAACAGGGAAAACGTTTGTATGGATGGACCAAACCGTACTGGTCTATCCACTTAACCAGTTTTTAGGGTTCTGTCCTACCTATTTAGGGCTGTAACTTTTGAACCGTAATAGCTAGATAGTTGAAATTTTCTCAGATTATGTGTTATTACGGCGGATTTGTTAACAAATAATAAAAATGTCGAAAAGTTAAAAATTAAGAGGGGTTCTCAACAAGAAACTAGTTTTTATCAACGTTTTTTCTTCACGCTCTATCGTAAAAACGGTAATACATACAAGCGTCAAACTTAGTGTGATTATAGAGCAAACTCTACAGAATAACAACAAATACGAAAAACCGGCCATGGCATGTGAGTCGGTCTTGCGCTAAAGGTCCCGGACAAAAAAAGTTTATTTTTCTAAGTTAATAATGTTTTGTTTTGTGGTGGTGTGGTACGAAACCCTCGGTGCGCGAGTAGCCCGACTCGCACTTGACCGGTTTTATTTAGTTTAAAGTACCATCGATGATTCCCGAGGCTATATTAAATCATAGTATTTAAATACAGTTTCAATTGTTTATAATACAAACACATAATAATAATACCTAACTGTATTTCCTGGTCCATCAACCTTGCATCTTTGTACTCAAGACGAATTATAATAGGTACCTACATAAATGCTGACATAATGTGTTATACCAGCAATACACTGATCAAGCAGTAGGGAGCGGTATAAATCTACACTAATATTAAGAGGGGGTCATACCTATTTTGTCTGTTTTCGAACCGATTTTTGAGAACCAAATTATTACATTTAATATATATCTATAGTTCACATAACAGTGTAGATACGTTCTTTCTGCAGGGCATCTAATCGTTTAAAACACGATTCTATTAAATTTACTGGATAGAAAAGAAGTAAGTTCGATTTCAGATTTATAACCAGTTTTACAAGAATCACACTACACCATTTCTTCTGAATATACCATCATTTGAAAGGTAAATAATTATAGCAGGGCTTCTAACCGATGGATTTTTCCCCAAACACCCAAGAGAAAAGATATTGATGAAAAATGCGTTTTTTTGCGATCTTGCTTTCAATCGAAGCGGGATGGCTAATTGCGAAAGTTTGCTTGTTAGAAAGAGAGGCTTGTTCTACTAATACCCAGCCTTAATAAAGAGGTAAAGTTTGTAAGTTTGGATAATTATAGGTACCTATAGATCCTATGCCTATAATTATCTATTATTATTAATCGTATGGCTCTTTCTTTTCATTCCTGCGGAGATTACAAATTGATATCTATGGTCTATAATTATCTATTATCCAATACCTATAATAATTTTATACTATAGGTATAGGAGGTAATCTCTCATACTACTCATCTGATTTGAAAAATTCTTTCACCAATATGTGCCAATATTAAGAATGCTCCTAATATTGAAAGAAACGAATAGAACACATTTAAGAATGCAAAACTCTCATTCCCTAACAGTAAGAAATGTATTTTTTATGCTGCGCGCTCCATACAAACGAATTTTGGTTACTACTGGTTGGTACTAACCTGTGGGAACTTGCTACAGATGTCAGCACCCACAAGTTATAGCAAAGATGCCAACAGATGGCGATACCGTCGCTCTCGGAAATATGCTCCATACAAAGACAACGTTCATCGTAAATACGTAACTCGTAACCTACTACAAATAAGGTTCACAATCGAATGCAAGACATAAATCGCACAAGAGAAATAATCACAGAGATTCGATATATATACAGGGTCCAACTAAGAACTGTTGGACCAGGGCCGGTCCCCAGGCTTCACACATAGCCTGGTGGAAGATCTTCCCTTTTCAATGGAGGAAAATTCCCAAGTAGCACCTCCATAAACCAATTAAAGTTAATGAAATTTTTCAAAAATAGTTAAGAAACTAATCTCTATGCTTGTATGTTGTCAGATTTAGTTAAAATATATACAGTTTCAATGCTAGGATTAATTTCAGATTTGTATGGAAATCTTAGAGGCACTGTAACTTTAAAACTATAGGTGTACATTTTATGGAAAATCTGACCGCATACAAGCATAGAGATTAGTTTCTAGATTGTTTCTGAAAAATGTCATTGACTTTAATTGGTTAGTAGGTATTGAAAATATAACCAAACTTCGTTTGTTTGGAGCGCACAGCAAAAACTATCCATTTAATTTAAATAGACAATCATACAACACACATTACATACAACACATTACATTACATTTCCAATCACTGCAAAGTAGATAATAGATCGGGATCCGGTGACGAGGTCGTATACCAATCGAGCTCATCCATAATTCAGTTTTCATGCAATAGTTTACTATTAGAAGATGCGAAAAAACTTGGTCGGCCGACCCCTATCCTGGTGGGTTTTGTGTAGGAGGGTGACTAGTAACCTCTCTGAGACGAGACTAATTACCCATCGAGCTCATGAACCAAATTATGCTTATCCGATTGGACTTTATTAGTGTTACGAAGTACACTCGGTCGTCCGCCGGATATCCTGGCAGGTAGTGCTGGCCAACCAAAAATGGTGGTCAAATTTTGGAGTACTTCTCACCCATCGAGCTCATGGATGAAATGTATGCCAAATTAAAGGTTAGACCTTTACCTTCAATATTTCATCGGTCGTCCTGGCCGAAACCTGGTGTGTTCTGGTGGCCAACCAGATTTATCTGTCAAAGTAAGATCATGCGTTTTCACGTTTATATGAATAAATACTTTATTTACCTGATATATGCAGTTCTTTTAGCATAAACGTGAACGGTTGTATGGTTTAAAAGTATTTTTTTAAAAAACTTGAAAAAAAAAATTACTGTGTCGATAAATGAGACATCAAATAAAAATTATTTTTTTCGATATAACTTCGTCATTTCTAAACTGATTTGGCTGATTGTTTTATTTTACAAAAATATATGTTCAAGAGTTCATCCACTAAAATTTGGTGAAGATCTGATGAAGCGTTTCGAAGATGTTCAATGTTTTAAGTGGGTCAGATTTGACTACAAAAAATATCCAACCAAATTTATTCTTTAACGAGAATAGTAATTGAGTTCTATTAATGATTCTTTCTAAAATGAAATTTGCTCTCTTAAGAGATGTCTATATAATAAAATTACAAATAATAGTTTTTATTTTATTTTATTTTATTACAATTACTAACAACATAGTTTAATAGTTTAATAGTTTTTTGTAATTCAAATTAATGTAATTATATCGCTTAATTTACTTTGTTTATGTAAATTATTGATTTCAATTTTATTTTTAATAATTACCTATTTTGGCTTAATAATATTTTCATTTTTTTGATTGGAGCAAAATGCAATGCTTATTGAAATTTGGGTGCCTACTGTATACTTGTATGTATTTGTTTCATTTCTATGTTTAAAGAATTATTAGGATTTTAAGTTATGTAACAAACTCACTCCGCCATGTTTTAAAGATAGTGATGCTGTGTACATGTGTAATTGGATTACAATCTAGTTCTAAATATCTTATTGCAATGTAAATGGTTTCATCTCGACTGTAATCTGTACGTGTACCTATACAATAAAATAAAATAAAATAAATAAAAAATAAACTAGTAATGACCGCGGCGTTGCTTTCAAAAATGAAGTTGAAAAAAATGTTTCGTCAAGTAAAAGCTACCTATGTTTATGTGGATGATCTAATTTAGTACGTGCCTATATTAGTTCTAAAATAATTAGCTGAAACTGTTTAAAGGGATGATTGAATCATCAAACTGAACAACTTTCTTTTTGGGACTAACATCGAAAACGCGAAAAAAATCTGCTGTCTCATACAAAACTGCAAACTTACTCGACTGGAATCGGAATGTATGAGACAGCAGTTTTTTTTTAGCGATTTTGATTTTGAACCCATAATAAAAGTTGTTCAGTTTGATGATCCAATCATCCCTTTAAACAGTTTTAGCTAATTATTTTAGAACTAATATAGGTACGTACTAATTTAGATCATCCACATAAATTATTTTAGAACTAATATAGGTACGTACTAATTTAGATCATCCACATAAGGTTTGCTGGAAGAAAACTCTTTTAGAGTTAAGCTCGCCTTTGTAAATCACGACTTATTGTAATTTTTTTTCATAACTATGTTTTTGTGTACAATAAAGAATCTATGAAGGAATCTATAAACATAGGTAGCTTTTACTTGACGAAACATTTTTTTTCAACTTCATTTTTGAAAGCAACGCCGCGGTATAACTAGTTTATTTTATTATATAGACATCTCTTAAGAGAGCAAATTTCATTTTAGAAAGAATCATTAATAGAACTCTATTACTATTCTCGTTAAAGAATAAATTTGGTTGGATATTTTTTGTAGTAAAATCTGACCCACTTATAACATTGAACATCTTCGAAACGCTTCATCAGATCTTCACCAAATTTTAGTGGCATGAACTCTTGAATATATATTTTTGTAAAATAAAACAATCAGCCAAATCAGTTTAGAAATGACGAAGTTATATCGAAAAAAATAATTTTTATTTGGTGTCTCATTTATCGACACAGTAACATTTTTTTTTCAAGTTTTTTTTAAAAATACTTTTAAGCCATACAACGGTTCACGTTCATGCTAAAAGAACTGCATATATCAGGTAAATAAAGTATTTATTCATATAAACGTGAAAACGCATGATCTTACTTTGACAGATAAATCTGGTTGGCCACCAGAACACACCAGGTTTCGGCCAGGACGACCGATGAAATATTGAAGGTAAAGGTCTAACCTTTAATTTGGCATACATTTCATCCATGAGCTCGATGGGTGAGAAGTACTCCAAAATTTGACCACCATTTTTGGTTGGCCAGCACTACCTGCCAGGATATCCGGCGGACGACCGAGTGTACTTCGTAACACTAATAAAGTCCAATCGGATAAGCATAATTTGGTTCATGAGCTCGATGGGTAATTAGTCTCGTCTCAGAGAGGTTACTAGTCACCCTCCTACACAAAACCCACCAGGATAGGGGTCGGCCGACCAAGTTTTTTCGCATCTTCTAATAGTAAACTATTGCATGAAAACTGAATTATGGATGAGCTCGATTGGTATACGACCTCGTCACCGGATCCCGATCTATAAGGGTAAGTACTTAGAAGTTTCAGAGTAGACATTTTTTTGCCGCTAAAGTGTTATCAATTTCAGAAGTGCGATTTTTGAAAATCATACGAGTGACTTGGCAGTAGAAAATGTCAAAATTACTATGGAGATTATGCATCTTTCTACTGCCAAGTCACTCGTATGATTTTCAAAAATCGCACTTCAGAGTAACTACTGGGCTCACATAGCCATTTGATTAAAGACCCATAAAATAAAGATTAAAAAGTAACTAAGTACTTTCTCGTGATCATAATAGTCGTATCTTGGATATAACATGGTAACTGTTTGATTACTATAATGTAAGTATCTTAACAAAGACAGTTTTTGTCAACTTAGCAGTTAAGGACAGTCGAATTGACTGATGAGTTGATGACCGAAATTGCCTAACACGGTGGTTGGCGTTCATTCTGGCAAGTAAGGTCAACACTTCGCATCAATTTAGCAATCATAATCACTATACACATCGCTTACCTACCTCATTATCATCAGCATATCATCGTCCACTGCTGAACATAGCCTCTCCCAAGGCGCGCCACAAAACTCTGTCCTCGGCCTTCCTCATCCAGTCGCTCCCCGCTACCTTTTTAACCGACGAAAAACAAAAGACGGAGGTTCTCAAGTCGACGCGTATACAGGGTGTAAAAAGACTACTCCCGAAAACTGAAACTATGGATTCAGACCATGATACCTAACACTTTGGCACTGAAATTTATTTTTTTTATTTTCACAAATTTAATTTTTTTTCGGGCCTTTATTTCTACAATTATGAACATTAAAGCCTACCAGTGACATAATGCAATACAATTTTAATTGTTAAACACAAGCATTTCGAAAATAGCAAAAATCCGCAATGTAAAACGCACTCATCAAACTCGTCGCCAAGCTACGGTCGCGCGCCACACAGCTGTAAGGTCACTGCCCGCTCACCCGAGCGATGTACGCTTTACATTGCGTGGCAATAAAATGGAAGAATCACGAATAATTTTTTTTAATTTAAAAGGTTAGCGCCATTAATTTTTATATAGGTTCAGTGATATGTTCTTAAAGTTTTCGGGAGATGTCTTTTTACACCCTGTATATATTTTTTTGTTTGTTTTATGTATGAACACGCATAACTTTTTACAGAGTAGTCCGATTTTGATATTTTTTTTTTGTTTAGTAGGTCATACTTCAGAGGTGGTCCAATTTGGTGAAGATCTGGTAAAGGGCTTCGGAGATAGACAATAAAACTCCGATAAAATCTATAGCATATCATCGACGATTGAAATAAATGATTCGATAACTTCTTACAGAGTAGTCCGATTTTGATAAATTTTTTTGTGTTTGCCATGTCGTACATCAGAGGTCGTCCCATTTTAATTTGGTGAAGATCGGGTAAAGGGCTTCGGAGATAGACAATAGAACTCCTCATAGATCTATAGCATATCATCGACGATTGAAATAAATGATTCGTGTTCATGTTCCCTTTTAGGTCATACTTCAGAGGTGGTCCCATTTTAATTTGGTGAAGATGTATAGAACTCCACAAAGATCTTTAGTATGTCATCGACGATTGAAATAAATGATTCGTGTTCCCGTTGATGTTCCCTTTACATGTACAACGGATATGTTAACCCAATCCAAAACCAACACTGAAAATTTTGAAAAAAAAAAATTATAACAAAAAATGAAAACCGACTTCAAAACTCAAAAGGTAAAAAATAATAAATATTGCAGACAATGAATTTTACGTTAGCATCTATAAGAATATCATTTTGTTTTATTGTAGTCGGTGTCAAGCCTAGCCAAAAAATTACTGCAAGCTCAGTCTCGAATCGTACAGGCTTGACAGCGACTTCGATAAAACAAAATGATATTCTTATAGATGCTAACGTAAAATTCATTGGCTGCAATATTTATTATTTTTTACCTTTTGAGTTTTGAAGTCGGTTTTTTTAGGTTGTCTATTCAGCAGGCAGCAGGGCGTCCCACACTACGCCTTCCAGTTTGCAGTCTCCACTCTAGAACTCTGACACCCCACCACCGGTTGTCTGTTCTTCGGCAGATATGACCAGCCCATTGCCACTTCAGCTTGCTAATTTTCTGAGCTATGTCAACCACTTTAGTTCTCCGACGTATCACTTCATTTCTAATGTGATCTCTCAGAGAAACACCGAGCATAGCTCTCTCCATAGCTCGCTGTGCGACCTTGAATTGATGAACTAGTCCTATCTTCAGGGTCCATGTTTCCGTAACGTAGGTCATTACTGGCAGGACGCACTGAATGAACACCTTCGTTTTGAGGCATTGTGGCAGGGCCGAGGAGAATATATGACGCAGTTTTCCGACCCGTTAACCTACGTAAAAGACGAATATCCTTTCATAGTATTTTTTTTTTTCGAATTGACCAATACAGCGTTACTCAGAGAGCATCGACTGCTTATTACTGCGGACTATGGGGGGACCACACCAGTGACGGCGAAGCGCCCTGGTAGGTCTACCGGCAACCTGCCCAATGCACCCCTAAGGGGTACGGACCTCGGCAATGGGCGTTGCTGGGGTTCAACTGAAAGACTTATACAGACATATGTATGGCGATGTTGTTTTACGGATTCTCATACAATGTTGCTACTGGGTGCTACCAATGCACAGGTTGTATTAATATTTTCTACTTTTTAGTTTTGAAGTCAGTTAAAATTTTGGGTTCTGACTTCGTTTAGATACCTACCTATTTATAATAAGGACAAATTCAATCGGTATCAAATCGACATGGTGTTTTTTTTGCAATTCTTACCGATTCAGCTTCTTAATATTTAGTTAATTTAAGGAATGATGATCACAGAAACAAAATATTAGGTACTTAAAAATTGCCTAGTAAAGTCATAATTTACGTTAACGATCTCGTATTATTAAGTTCTTACTTTTACCTGAATCTAATTACAAAAAAAAGAAAACAGCAAAAAGATATAAAAATTAGATCTTAAGAGATAAAAAGGTCGTCGGGTGCATCCCCGCGAGACATGGTGCAAAGCATGCTGGCAGCGTTCCCCCTTTGAACAGTCAAGATGACTCGTTGGCCAAGGAAGCTGCCAGCTATACTACGGTCATCGGTGGTCTCGCGGAGACGCATCTACAACATAAAAACAGTATTATTGTATATCACTGTCTAGCTGCAATAAAATGACATTCTCACAGAGAAATTAAAGATGAATAGGCAACTAAACGGTCAAAAACGTGTATCGGTAATCGTTGTTTAATTTCGATAATAGTATCGAACACAGAAGCTCTACTACGCCACTCTAGTATCGAAATCCTATAAAATATGAATCAGAGACATTTATACATATTAACCAGGGATTAACATAACATTATTTTCGCCTTCGGCGTCGAAAGTAGTTTGAAATATTTAAACTTTAACACTAAGAGCATAAGGTTACAAATATTAACTGACACGTTGACGGTATCGAACTTTGCTTGGACTTTCCAATCTACCTTGTGTGACACACGGGCGATTGGGTCCGCGAACTCACCTGCAATGCAATTTACGAAGCAAACTTAAATTCGTCGTTGACACATCGGCGAGATGAAAATTCGGTATTCGCTATTGTTATGTCATGTGTCAAACTTATACAACGTGTTAATGAATTAACGCAAAACTAGAAAGTAGTTTGTTTAGAATCGAGAGCAGAATCGAATTATTATGGTTTCAATATAGGTAATTTTTTCAAAATATTAAATAATTTGAATGCAAAACCCACCGCACGGGCACACTCACCCTACTTACTACCAAAACAAGATTATAAAAATGTATCCATGAGTAGGTACGTTAGCGCTTTCTTTCAGTGCTGAAATGATAACAAATCATTTTTGCCTCAAAACTTAAAATGCGAATAACTTAAAATTGTAACTATCAAAATAATGAAATTATGGTTTCAATCTAATTATTTAGTTATAAATCAGTTGGGGTGTATGAGGTTTTGCGCTAATTTATTAACACGTTGTATAAAAATTTCGACGATCTGAAGGATGCAAGAAGGATAATGTGACATTTGTGAGCTCGTCGATGTTTTTGACAGCGATGTGAGGCTTAGTGAATTGCATTGCACTCCAGACTGACATGCAAATGGAACTTGTTCATAAAAAAATCAAATATGACACTTCCTGTCACTTTTCTTTTTCAGTAAGGAACAGGGTCAGGTCCCTACATATTATACATCTGTTGTACCCTGGGCTTTTTTCAGTGACTGCAACGTAACTTCCTTACGGTGAAGAACCTGAAAAGGGTGGAAATTACTCCACATCCTTCTGATAAGCATGATCATAGAGGGAATTTTCCTGGCTTGCTTTGTGAGTAATAAAATAAAAACATCTACAGTTTCATACAAAACGGTAGTACCAACTCGACTCCAATATAAGGAACAGGTTATTTTAATAATTTTAGACTGGAGATTTAGATTGTTAGACTTGGTTTAGACTCTAAACTACCCTTTTAAATATTAAGTTACTATGATCTCAAGTACTATGATCGCTGAGTCGCCAACCATCTTTATCGTTACATAATATAGCATTTTGGTTTAATATTTACTTTAAAGGTATATATTTGTTTTTCTTTTAAAACAAAATATTTATCTAAACTAGATCTTAACTAATATAAATACAAGAAGAACTTATTAATGAATGATATATTTATAAGAAAGAATAAGAAAGAAAGAAGAGATGTAAGATGAAACTATGCTATTCTAGGAGCCGTAATTGTAATTACTTACACCTTTGCACATTTTAATCCTCAACCAAGTACCCAATATTTATAAATTATGCTATGAACATGCCACATCTCCGGTTTTGTTATCTAACATAATCATGATTAAAATCTTATCAGATATAATAGGCAAGTTATTTATAAATTCACCAAAAAGTCACGTTTATCTCATTTATCTAGGAATCCAAAAGATTAATCAATATTTTCATAGTTTGTGTCGTCACAGGCGTCACACGGTAAGGCACCGTGTGTCACGTAGTAAGTACAAACATTTCTCAACGTCTCGAGATACGAGGTCAGTAGTTGTGCGACTTTAGTAGTAGACTGACGTTATTTAAGATTTTAATTAAAAAGTAAATAAATAAAAAGTGTTAGTTTTGTGGGATTGTGAAAAAGTCGTAAGTTGATTATTTTTTTTCATTTATTTTTTTAATTTTTTTAATAATTTTTTTTAAATATTTGTACGGATTTCCGGTAAAATTATCTAAAGGGTATCTTGTAATTACACTCGTGAAACTTAAAATTTTGCAATGGGACCGAAACAATAATAAAATAAATATTCAGTTCTCCATAACGACCATTATCTTTGAGAAAGTTGTCCAGCATAATGCAACTATTTAGGTACATACCCTAATATTACCCTATTACCAGTGAACCATAAACTGACCTACCCTCATGTACTTAAAGCCACCACGCGTGTCTACATGCAACAAAACAATTTGCGATTCGGGGTTTAAATTTTATAAGGAAATACATCACGGAACCTAAAAAAAAAATAAAAAAAAAAATCAATCAATCATTTTCATTAACTCATAATTTTGTAAGTAGGTACATTAATACAGGGTGTTAGGGTAAACTGTTGCACTACTTTAAGGGGTGATTGTACCCATGATACTAAACAACTTTCCCTAGAAACCTATAGGAAACTCGCAAAAAAAACGACTTTTCATACAAACGTTCGATCAGCTGATTGCATTTAGCATGGGAAGTCCACAAAAAAATTGCTAATTTCTTATAGGTTTCTTTGGGAAAGTTGTTTAGTATCATGGGTACAATCACCCCTTAAAGTAATGCAATTGTTTACCATAACACCCTGCAAAACCATTATAATTGGCTACTTGACAACTAGTCAAATCAGCTACTCTTTATCGGACGTCAAAACGTGCGCTTTGCATGAAGATTTGTACTAAATAATGAGTTGTGACGTCATCAACATTTCAGTACCTTTTTAAGTTTATCTTACTATTGAAAATAGTATTCAAGCTAAAAACTCAATGAAAATGGGAGTTCAGCGTTCTATAATTTTTTTATTGAGAAGATAAAAATAAAATATATTGTAATGTAGTCAAATACCCAATTAATTGCTGGGAACATAAATAGTCCACATCAGTGAAGCATATATAGGGGCAGTCAACCCTCCCCTATCATCTTTAGGATGCTGTTGGGGCTGCCCCGGACCCTGTGCACCAGGGATGCACCTCATGCGCATAGTAGCGTAAAAGCAGTCGACACGAGCCACTGCAAAAAATCCTGGTCCTTACTTTTAGTCTCCGTTTAAAAATCAATGTTAGTTCACATCACAAACTTGTTCACATACAATTTTTCTTTTACTTTTTCGTCCAAGATGCGAAACTACGGCGTATGTAGGTTATTTTGATAAACGATGCATTGTTCAGATTTTCTCAGTCTCAGGACTAGGGTCATAGACCATTACAACTACAAGCAATAATTTGAATGTTTACTAGTAAAGAGCGTGCACATGGATGCTCGTACTGGTAAGAATAATTAAAGTAAATAAAAGATGACTAGTGACCCGCCCCGGCTTCGCACAGGTGCAATGCTGATATTGATATTATAAACCTTCCTCTTGAATCACTCTATCTATTAAAAAAAACCGCTTCAAAATCCGTTGCGTAGTTTTAAAGATCTAAGCATACCTACACATAGGGACAGATACTTTGTTTTATACTATGTAGTGATAGTGATAAATGTGATAATCTATCTCGCGAGATTGTAAACTGTCGAAAGATTGTGAACCTAAACATACTGCTTTCAATTTAACGCATTATTTTTCGATAGATTATAATCTATCAGTGATAGAACTCAGGAAAAGCGAACAAAAATTTGCTATTTCATACAAAACTGCTGTACCTATACCCGAGTCAAATATATGGGACGATATTTTTTCTCGCGTTTCCTGAGGTAGGCTCCATAGTGAAAGTTATTCAGTTTGATGGTCTTAGTTCATCGTTTCACTCTGTGGAGGCTGTCCCTTACTCCCTTATAACCTGTATAATACCTAAGGTTGTAGCGTAGGTACCATGATAGAATGGCATGGGAATAAACGGTTAAGTCCCGGAATCCACCACACCACAGCGAAGAGGATCGCAGATTGTGTAAAGTCAAACCAATAAGATAGCTTGATTATTTCAATCGAGGACTATTGTTTATGTTTACACAGCTTCGCCTATGCTTCGCCCCGTAAATTCCAGTATTCGTCAAATGGTTAAGAGCATTGGGCTCTTGACACGGAGGTCGTGGGTTCGATTCCCACGGGGGACACCTAGTGATATGTCACTTTGTGCGTTTTTCCCCAGTTGCTTAGGTAGGACATTGCAGGCTGAATCATATGATTGTCTGAAAAGAAAAATGATTCCGTGCTTCGGATGGCACGTTAAGCCGTTGGTCTCGACTACTATCTCTGGTGGTAGTAATCGTTAAATAAAAACCACGTCAGAGGCCGTAAGACGGTCTGAAAAAACTCTGACACCAGGGCTCTGCCCACACGATAAGAAGTAGTATTCGTCACATAATTTAGTGTGGCCATGTATTTGGGCTCATCCGCCTTCGTAAGATAAAATAAAGTAACGATCTTGACCATATTAAGAACCTTTACAAAAATGTCAAGCATCCGGTTCAAGTGTAAACTGTGTCGACTTGCTTTCTCATCTTTGAAGGTCCGTTCCATAATCGTGGACTCGTGAATCAAGATATTTTAACAGTTATGAAATTGGCATAAGAGTTATGTTTTGGGTCTTCTTAGATGAATTGAAGTGTAGAGACAAAATCGATATATCGATATACATTTTATAGCATTCTTTCTTATAGTCCGAGATCCGACCCTAAAATTATGCACCTATATCTTAGGCGAACGAAATGTGATTCTAGTGTATGTTTACTAGAAAAATCTTGCCGCAAGTACCTTTTCCATTATGATTTTTGGTATATCTTGGGATCATAATGGCAGCAAGATTTTTCTAGGCAACTTGGTGGCGTTGAATTAACCACTGTGTAAACATACACTAGAATTACATTTCGTTCGCCAAGGGAATAGGTGCATAATTTTACGGTCCGATCTCGGTCTATTAATAATGACGACAGGTTTTTAAGGGGATAATAAGACCATCAATCAAATGCTGAATAACTTTCTAAATGAGATGAATATCGCAATCGCGAAAAATAACCAGCTGTCCCATATACATGTAACAAAACACCCTTGTAATACTAAAGGGGGTGCTTCAGACCATCAAACTGAACAACTTTCACTATGGGGCCAACATCGAGAAAAAATAAAAAAACATCTGCTCTCGACTAAAATGTCGACTAAAATGTATGGGACGGCAGATTTATTTTATTTTTTCTCGACGTTGGCTCCGTAGTGAAAGTTGTTCAGATTGATGGTCTGAAACACCCCCTTAAGTACTAGGGTGTTTTTTTACACCCTGTATTTGGGTCGAGTAGGATTCCAGTTTTTTATGGAACAGCTGATTTAGGCAGATTTTTTTTGCAATTATGACGTGCTGTCTCATAGAAAAGTGGTCTGATCATCCTCTTAAAAAACTGTCATCATGATTATTAAAAAAAGATTTGAATACTTATGACACTAAATGCAATCAACTGATCGAACGTTTGTACGAAAAGTCGAAAAAAAAGTCGAATTCCCTATAGGTTTCTTTGGGAAAGTTGTTCAGTATCATGGGTACAATCAGCCCACAAGGTATGGCAACTATGCAAGGTAACACCCTGTATAATAAGTTGTAGGTACTTTATTGACAGATAATATTTTGAATGAATTTATCAGTTTTGGGTTTAAGGGCCTATGTCGAAATTTTTTTTTAGCGAAACAGGCGTGGGATAGCTTATATTACGGCCTGATGCGAGAGAAAGAAATGGGGCGGCGCGCGCGCCTGAAACGAATCGAGCGCCAAATCAAACTTTATTTAATTGTGTTTGTACTATTTATGTAACTTCAATTCTGCTCTAATCAAAATTTAGAAAATATCAATCTCTTTTTTTTAAATCAAGTCTTGTGTTTCTATTATTCACCGTTTAGCAGTTCTAAGCGTTTATAGATAAAAATGGAGGCTACTTTGGCTTGTTTTTCTATCGAGAAAATGTGTCTTAATCGTGTTTTGGCTCTAATCAAAACTTCAATTATATATGTTCAATTTACACATATCTGAAAATCATACTCCTACTGTTAGTACTTCAGTTTGAAGAATCCTATTTTTTTCACATAGCCCCTTAAAGTACCTATTCGCAGAACCGGATCGAAAGTTGCGTTTAAGAATATACCTACAATTTGATTTTGCAATAAAATTGATTCCATTAAATTGGCACTTTGCCGTTATGTAAAATGAATGCCTTGGTAAAACCGAGAGCGCGTGCTTTCGATTTTTTTCATCCTCGAGAAAAATTTTTTTTTTTTACACGAGGAGAAATTATACTTACAGGGTGTAACAAAACAGCCTAGTATACTTTAAAGGGGTGCTTCAGAACATCAAACTGAACAACTTTTACTATGGAGCCAAGACCGAGAAAAAATAAAAAAAATCTCGTGTCCCATACATTTGAGTCCAGCCGGTACTGCAATTGTATGAAACATCAGATTTTTATTTCGCGATTTCGAAGTTGGCTCCGTAGTGAAAGTTGTTCAGTTTGATGGTCTGAAACACTCCCGTAAGTATTAAATGATTTACCTACAAGCCGCCGCGAAAGTAAACCACAGAATGTCAACAACAACCCACCAAAGTTTCATCGCAATCGGACGAATGTTATAGAAACGTATAAGGGACAAACAGACGGACAAAAAACCTTTTTTTTATATCACTGTAACAGAAGTGTGTCTGTACATTGAAGATATTTACAAAAAAAAAATTACGACATGGTTTTTACCTGTCCCTGATTCCAAATCACCAATTTTTGGATTTTTTGTCTGTCTGTTTGTTTGTTTGTTTGTTTGTTTGTTTGTTTGTTTGGGTGTTTGTTTGTTCGAGTATCACGCAAAAACTACTGAACCGATTTTGATGAAACTTTTTTTGTTTGATAGCTTATCATCTGACTTAAAATCTGGTATATAATTTATGCGGACGAAGTCGCGGGTAAAAGCTCGTAATAGATATTTATAGATATCTATTAACATGATTCAGTTATATAATTTGTGCCGTTAAGGAAAATCGATAAATAAGTATAAAATTGACTATTATTTATCTTGGAGCTTCCCATTTATAACTTGAACGCGAATCATTTTGAGGAGGAAAGATACCTTAATCGATTTCACAACAGTCATTTGTTATGGTTTTAAACTAGTAATTAATATGCTATTGTATAATGAACCGAGACAGTTAATTGTGTATAATTGTATACCTTCTTCTATGTTGTATAATTATATTATACAGGGTTACTTTTTATTCAGTGCACAAACTTTGCGAGCGTGATGGTTATGTAAATTAAGAATACCCGTATTTTTTTGTTTAACCCGGTTTAGAACAAAAATAAAAAAATAACTGCATCTGAACTCATTCATTAAAAATGTTTGGTTTGTACTGACCATACTGCCACCTGTCACTCGCTTCCTCCATCGGCGCGGTTGTTATCAACAGTACGATCAACACAGCAATTTTTATTCAAGTTTACTGGATGGCAAAAATAAGAGATAAAATTAGCAAAAAAATAATTCTTCTTTATTTTTTTTCGGTGTCTATTGATGATACCTAATACGTTGTGAAAGTTTGTGCACTGAATAAAAAGTAACCCTGTATATGCCGTTAAAAAGATACCTAGACACCTAGACCTACATGTCTAGGCAAATCTATTACTCGTAAGTTTATAGGATTGTGAACCTGCCCATCTCCTTTTTATTTACAGGGTGAAATTGATATAATTAGCATCCTTTTAAACTAAGAGTCTACCCATCAAACTGAACAACTTTTACTATGGCAGCAAACTGATCGGAGCAAAAAAGAAATCAGCTGTTGCATATATTTGAGTCGAGTAGGCAGAGGCGGCGGCTGCAGTTTAGTATGGAACAACAGATTTTTTTTTTTTTTGCTCCGATCGGTTTGCTCCCATATAAAAAGTTTTTCGGTTTGATGGGTAGACTCTTAGTTTAAAAGGATGCAAATGATATCAATTTCACCCTGTATATTCTACAGGGTCCTTCCTAATATGCTGACACTTTTTTAAGGGGATTATCAGACCATGAAACTGAACAACTTTCTCTATGGGACCAACATCGAAATCGCGAAAAAAAATGCAGGTCGTACATACAAAACTGCAAACCTACGCGAGCCAAATGTATGGGACAGCAGATTTTTTTTCGCGATTTCGATGTTGGTCCCATAGGGAAAGTTGTTAACAAATACAGATTTTTTTTTTACCATAACAATTACCTAGTACTTGAAAAGCTGGCAGACCCTCCGTTCCCTCTAGTATTTTTCGTTAATATTTTTAATATATTTATGTATATTGTCTTCTACAGGGTCAGACAGGGTGTAACAAAAAACCCTAGTAATAGTTAAGGGGATGATCAGACCATCAAACTGAACAACTTTCACTATGGAGCCAACTTCGAAATCGCAAAAAAAGAACAGCTGTCCTATACATTTTAGTCGAGTCGGTACAGCAGTTTTGTATGGGACAGCAGATTTTTTTTCGCGATTTTGAAGTTGGCTCCATAGTGAAAGATGTTCAGTTTGATGGTCTGAAGCACCCCCTTAAGTATTACTAGGGTGTTTTTGTTACACCCTAGAGATATCTCTCCTTGAATAGGTAGTACAAAACATACACTAATCTACTACAAAACCTACACTAACAACAAATACAAAGCCAACACCATTTCATAGCGTTCTACGTAGAAAACTGTGTTAAAACTAGTTCAATTTCTTTTAAACAAGTTCTTATAAATACCGTTGCAGCTTGCAATATGCACTACAGTTGAGTCCATTCACCCCGATGCAGTTAGTACTTGTAGGAACGCTGGTATTCTAACCTCAAGACTCGTAAATAATACTTTTTTACAGGGTGTAACAAAACACCCTGGTAATACTTAAAGGGGTACGTGCTTCAGCCCATCAAACTGAACAACTTTCACTATGGAGCCAACATCGAAATCGCGAAAAAAAAATCCGCTCTTTCATGCAAATCTGCAGTACCGTCTCAACTCAAAATGTATGGGACGGCAGTTTTTTTATTATTTTTTCTCGACATTGGTTCCATAGTGAAAGTTGTTCAGATTGATGGTCTGAAGCACCCCCTTAAGTATTGCTAGGGTGTTTTGTTACACCCTGTATATCACCCAATTAATTTAAGCAGATATTCTATATTATTTTACTAGCGGCCCGTCCCGGCTTCGCACGGGTGGACGTCTAATCTTTTCTAGCAATAAATATAGCCTATGCAAAGACATATATATTACTAGCGTAAGGACATGGCCTATGAGCTTGACTAATTGTCCCCAGTTCGTTGGCTCTAAAATGCAAGGAAAAATGTCAGTTTAGAGCACTCGAAAATATATGACACGATATAGTTCGTATATACGAGTTATGAAAGATGGCGCAAATTTTTGTTTCTATGAAGAAGGTTTTTGTAAAATATTCTGACGGGCCTATCCTTACGCTAGTAATATATAAATCTATGAGCCTATGTTACTCAGGGTGAATGCAGCTTTCGAATGGTGAAAGAATTTTTTAAATCGGCCCAGTACTTTTTGAGCCTATTCATTATAAACATACAAACATACAAAAATAGGTACAAATCTTTCCTCTTTATAATATTAGTGTAGATTTATTTGGCACATAGACAGATCACAGTCGCAAAGATTATCTATATAAACTACACTAGTCTAGAAAAACTAGTACTAGTTACTGAAAGTCACCCTGGTTGTTCTTTTTTCGAATAAGTATATTCAATTACAGACTTTTTTGCGTTTACGATTTTATTATAGATCTCTACAGGGTCCTTCTTGAAATGCTGACACTTTTTAAAATGGATGATCAGGCCATCAAACTGAACAACTTTCTCTGTGACACCGAAATCTAAATCCCGAAAATACCTATACAGGATCCTTCCTAATATGCTGACACTTTTTTAAGGGGATGATCAGGCCATCAAACTGAACAACTTTTTCTATGTGACCAACATCGAAATCGCGAAAATAAAAATCAGCTGTCCCATACATTTGGCTCGAGTAGATTTGCAGTTTTGTATGGAAGAGCAGATTTGCTTTTCGCGATTTCGATTTCGGTGCCACAGAGAAAGTTGTTCAGTTTGACGGTCTGATTATCCCCTTAAAAAAGTATCAGCATTTTAAGAAGGACCCTGTATAGAGGGTGTACAATAAAATGGGACAGCTACTCAAAGGGGTGCTTCAGACCATCAAACTGAACAACTTTCCCTATGGGACCAATATCGAAACCGCGAAAAAAAATCCGCTCTCCCATACAAAACTGCAAACATAACTCGACTGAAATGTATGGGACAGCAGATTTTTTTTTCGCGATTTCGATATTTGTCCCATAGAGAAAGTTGTTCAGTTTGATGGTCTGAAGCACCCCTTTAAGTAGCTGTCCCATTTTATTGTACACCCTGTATAATATAATCGTTAACGCAAAAAAGAGAATTTAACATTGAATAAGTAATATTCGGAAAAAAACCAACCAGGGCGACTTAAATAGTACAAGTTTTTGTAGACTTGTACCTAGTGAAAAAGATATGCTATTTACCGCGCTCAATACAAACGAAGTTTGATTATATTTTGGATACCTATTAACCAAAAATCAATGATATTTTTAAAAACAACACAGAATCGAATCTCTGTGCCTCAGTGCCTGTGATTTGTCAGATTTTCGTTAAAATAATAGAGTTTCAAAGTTATACAATGGCTCAAAGATTTCCATACAAATCTTAAAATAATCCAGCATTGAAACTGTATATTTTCACGGAAATCTGACAGCCACATGCACAGATATAAGTTTCTAGATCAAGTATAAAAAAAATAATTGACTTCGGTTAGTTAATTTTGAAAATAGGATAGAACTTGGTTTGTACGGAGCGCGCTGCAATGACTATCCTCTTATACAGATGTACCAAAACACCCTAGTAATACTTAAGGGGGTGCTTTAGACCATCTATCTGAACAACTTTCACTATGGAGTTAAAGTCGAAAAAAAATAAAAAAAAATTCCGTCCCATAAAGAGTCGTGATGGTAGGTACTGCAATTTTGTATGAAAGAGCGGATTTTTTTTTCGCGATTTCGATGTTGGCTCCGTAGTGAAAGTTGTTCAGTTTGATGGTCTGAAGCACCCCCTTAAGTATTACTAGGGTGTTTTGTTACACCTTGTATAGGATTATCCTAATAAATGGTTCCTAACTTTCCTAACTTTATCCACAAGCATATCAGTTTTTTATGCAACACATACACTTAGGTTTTTATAGGTTTAATTTAAACATACATACTTACACGGTACTAATATTTCTAAGTATTTATTTCGATTTTCTTAAGAAAAACGTAGCACCCTCAATCGACGGAAGTGTATGAAAACATCAAAGATGTATGAATGTCAATGAGGCTAAAGAGGTGTGTCAGAGTCGTAGCGTGTGGCAGTCCGTGGTCTCTGCCTACCCCCTTGGGACAATGGCGTGAGCTTATTTAAACAGTATGAGTGATTGTCATACGGTATAGTTCATGTTAACACAAAAGAAGAAGACCAAAAGCATACAAAAGAATTACTTCTAGTATCCGCTCATTCTTTGTGAATCACAAAACTGTTATAAAAAGTTGCGCACAGTCGTCAAAATCACAGTTTAAAAGGTCATATAAAATTTAGGCAAGTAGATGCTAGAACTATTTTAACCTCGAAGGTACCTAAACACAATGACGGTCACCGCAAAATGATCTTCAGTGTCACGTCAAAACAACAATCACTGTGAGAATAGATGATGCAAGAGTGCTTTAAGTTGAAGCCAAGATCAAAAGCTAGTTTTCTTTGGGGAGCCTCCCCGAGTTTGTCTGGCGCACCCTGGGCAGTCAGTCAGCAACGATTTGACCATTGCTGACTGCCTTATCTTTGCACTACAGCATGACCGATTGTCACGCGATATATACGGTTTACGGTTTAAGATTTTATTTCTCAAAGTATATAATTCACCTGTTAGAGAAATACAAGATACATTTTTAAAGTAAGAAAAACTTTAAGAGTGTAGGTTAGACACAATATACAACGTGTTAATGAATTAACGCAAAACTAGAAAGTAGTCTGGTTAGAATCGAGAGCAGAATCGAATTATCATGGTTTCAACAAAGGTAATTTTTATCAAATTATTAAATAATTTGATTGTAAAATTAAATTTTGTTTAAACCCGATGTCAACCAACTGCACGGGCACACTCACCCTACTTACTACCAAAACAAGATTATTAAAATGTATCCATGAGTACGTTAGCGCTTTCATTCATTGCAGATAACAAATCATTTTTGCCTCAAAAATTAAAATGCGAATAACTTTAAATTTTAACTATAAAATAATGAAATTATTGTTTTAATCTAGTTAATTATATTGTTATAATTATAAATCATCAACATCATTTTCTCATTTCTTTTCTTTTCAATAAAGTTTTGCCATAAAGTAAAAAAATATAAAACGATATATTCAAACGACTTTTGTAATGACAAAAAATTACATATGACATTGTAATTTTTTTCATAACTATGTTTTTGTGTACAATAAAGAATCTATGAATCTATGAATGACTTTTTACCGCAATTGCATCAATAATAATATTGCTTCCCATTGCTACCTACTTTACAACGATTCACACAACTCGGTTTTTCCTCTCAATTATTAGAGCACAGTAAAACGATTACGATAAATTAAATACTGGACCGTGTGAATGTTACTTTATGACTCTTTGAGTATTAATGAGTAGGTACAATACGAGTAATATGGTAGAACAATACATTTCTAGTTGTAATTTATTTATTGGTAAAATAAATAAAAGTGGGTAAGTACACACAGCGACAGGTCAGGTTACCCTATTTGGACTTTGAACTATTAGAAGTTGAACGCTGCGAATCGTGCGAGAGGGTGCGGTATGTTGTTGTTGTTTCGTCTCACAGCACGCTGCGCCCGCGCCGGCAGCCGCGTCTATGCAGGCTCTCTACCGCATTATTTTGTGTTTTGTACGTAGTGTAGTTATGGGTATATAGGGTGCGTAACCTGATGTGTCACCGTGCGTACATTAAAAATAAATAAAATATTGAGAACCCCTAACCCCTAAAACTAACTTAACACGTGCAGGTTTGGACCGCGCGGGAGGGTAGCCAAGATTTCCAGCATTTCCTCGCTGAACGGCTAAACTGATCCGTTGAGCGAGGAAAGCGCCAGCCCTTGGATCCCAGGTCGAGTCTACCAGGCGCTTTGCCAGATCTTTAAAAAGCGCCTGGGCGCCGGGACCCCACGGACAAAGGGTTTTGACACTGACATTTCTAGTCAATAATAGGCGACGATATCATAATGAAACCAAGCTACACATTATTCAATATACCTACTACCTTGTAGTATATGAGATAGACGCACTTTTAGTTATCATCACCTGCAAGGCTGATTCAGTTGTATTCATAGGATGAAGAGCATCTCTGTGATGGGGATGGATGGAATACCTTTGCATGAATATGCAGGTATTATTGTAATATGCAGACCAGCAGCCAGGTGGTCGGATGACATTGGCAAAGTAGCCGGTAAAAAGTGGATGAGACTAGCGTGGGACCGTTCTGGTTGGCGTGAAAATGAAGAGGCCTATACCCAACAGTGGGGCTTACCAGGCTGATGATGATGATGATGATGATGATGATTGTAATATGTACTGTAGCTATGCCTTCAAGTAGGTATATATAGCCGTTCAAAGGTCCGACTTTTGAACGGCTGTATCTCCTAAACCGAGAGACAGACCATGTCAGTTTTTTACTGTTCGCACTTCGCATAGCTACAGTGGATATTAGGTACAATACCTGCATATCCATGCATATTCATTTTTTGCAACAATAACAGACCTTTAAACGGCTGTATCTCCTAAACCGACTGGAGTTATGCAGGCAGACCTGGTCCATCCCCATCACAGGATATGCCCTTCATTTTCACCCTATGAATACTGAATCAGCCTTGCAGACGATGATTGCAAAAAGTGCATCAATCTCTTATACTACTTATAGGGCTATTAATGAGTACGTTTCCGATTATATCGTTTACAAGATCGATAACATAAGTATTATTACTTTACTATACCTACAGGCAATTTTTAAATAATTTGTTTCATGGATCATGATTCATGAATTCATTAGGTCATTAGGTCATATCCATTGTCCGAAATTATTTAACTACCTAAATATTAAGAAACAGAATTGCTAAGAACTGCTAAAAAACACCATGTCATCTATTTCCTATACTAGTCATTTGCTTCGAGTTGGCCGCTCCCTCCCTTCCCGCTTCACCGTACCGCACCCCTAAGAGACCCAATGAAACGCAATTTTATAACCTTTAGCAACGCAACCACGTACGGCACGTCCGTCCCGATCACTGATATCGCTTTTAATTTTAAATTTTTATTTGCTTGTTTTATTATTTTTTGTCGACGGGACCAGTTAATGTGTCTTTGACGAAATTTTGTAACGGTCATCGACGGCCAACTCCAGACAAACGGGTAGTAGATACCGATTGAATCGGATAGTTATACATTAAGATCCCTGGAATTCGATTTAGTTTAGCATTCGGCATACAAACAAATTATAAAACCAGCACGGCAGTGCGGGCGGTCAAATGTCAAAAACAATGCGGTCTACTCTTGCACTCATCGCTGTAAGAATAGAACGTCATTGCTGCAAGATATTGAAATCAGAGTTTCACTGTTTTGGTCTCTTTGTACCCGGACTTTCGATGTTCGATATATCGCCATAGTTTCGGTCCGCACTTCATTGTAATAGAGTTGAATTTGGAACGAAAATGTTCACGCAATTGCGAAGTTCGAATGTGCGGGTATAGAGGCACAGGATCTAAGATCACTGATCTAGAGAGAGACTGAGGTGTAAAATTAATTATTATGCCTACAAAGTATAGTTGGTAGTACTTGCCTACTGTACCAACCCAACCAAAAACCAACAAACTTCAACCGCCAAAAACGTGACTTACCACTAACATTGTAATTTGTAGACCATTTACGTATCATGACATGCTCACGCGCATCATTCTAATGACACGTAATTTTACGTGCCCTCGTATTAGCACGTCATCAGTCATCACACATCAGTCTCATCTACAAAGACAAAGCGTGAACTTATGACGTCATTGAACTTGGAAAAACCTAATCTGTCACAATAACCGAAGTTGCCAAAAAAAATATGTACTTTAGATTAGACCTATACTTAACTAAAATATAACTAAATAACATACAGAAACTGTAGAAAAACAAATTTCAAGTACCTACAAACCTGCTTACTCGAATAACCCGCCCCGGGTGGTGTTTGTACCGAACGTACCCATTACGCTGGCGGCATTGCCACGTAAACTAGATGCGTTGGGTAAGAAACGCCCCAGAGCGAGGGTCATTGCCCCTCTCCCGTAATCTGCTGCCCAGGTCTTTTATAAACTTTTTGGCCTCAGCTCCCGAAGGCCCTGCGGTTTCAACTGCCACTGGCACGAACAGATATGTGCGCTCAAAGTCTTGGTACCAGCTATACTTTACTTTTTAGCGACTTGGCCTATTGTAACCCCTAGAATCAAGATAGATCAAATTGCGCAGCAGGTGATTTCCCTACCGGAAAAACATTTGTTCCTTTTACTTTATAAGTATTTTTAATAAGTTCAATTAATGTATATTGTACAAATCTTCCACCTCAGTATTCAGGGGTGTAGTCTCCAGGGGTCTGAATAACCCTAATGATAGTAAACCTCCGGTAGGAGATGGCACCACAAGAAAAAAAAGAAGTACTTGCGAAATTTAGTAACATTTCGTACCTACCTCTCAAATAGACCGGTCGTCTACTGCGCAATTTATGTGATATTTTGGAGTATGGTTCACAATGTTTTTCACAAAGGTTCACAACAATTTTACTGTGAGAGGCTAGTACCTACATAAATATTTACTAGATTTTTTTATATTAGGTATTTTAACTTTTCATTAAGTCTAAGTATACCATTCCAAAAAAAAATTTGGTTTTAAAACGTCAATATCATTCACAAAAATGTTATCTCGTTAATTAACCTCATTATTTCGTTGCTAGACCGGATACAAAGTAGGTAGGTAGTAATGTGCATCAAATTATGATGAAAATGAAAACATAAACAACTTACCTAATTGAATGCAATGTCATAAATCATGACATCATGAGTGCCTACCTAGGTACTGCATCGTAAAATAGTAAACATTACGAACATGGTAATTTTTGCACGTGCTACTGACTACTCGTGTCTACCTATTAACTCTTTAATTTGATTTAGTATTGAGAGATGAAATCTGTTTCCATTAAAGAACGCATTCAATAAGAAGACCATAAGGGAAGTTACTGAACCTCTGAACATGAAGATTTTCTGACACTTAGGTATTTAAGGCTAGCTAAACGGTAAAAAGTCCTGGTTAAAATAAAAAAGAAGCTGTTGAATTATCAGATTTCGTTCATGGAAATAAAATAATATTTTTCATTTATTATTTTCATTTTGTAATCAACAGGAGAGCGTCGGTGGCGCGTTGCGGAGAGGTATGGACTCCCAATTATGGGGGTCCGGGTTCGAATCCGCACGGACAACATGCCATGTACCAATGAGTTTTTCTAACTTATGTACGTAAAACCGACTGCTCTCAAACGGTGAAGGAAAACATCGTGAGGAAACCTACACAGGGGCATACACTGAAGAAGAAATTCTGATGTGTATGTGAAGTCTACCAACCCGCATTGGGCACGCGTGGTGGACTAATGCCCATACACCCTCCTTGAGGGTAGGCCTGTGCCCTGCAGTGGGACGTTTATAGGCTGATGATGATGATGATGATGAATCAATAGCTACAGTTTAGATTTGTTGTTGCTATTGATTCCATTCCAACCATCCTGAAACCAGGCTTTAATGTATTTATCTGAAGAACGAAGCCAACAATGCCGCGATATGTTTTTGTGTGCACCTAGATAAAAAAGTTGAGATATTATCAATGGTTTATTGTTTTTCTGACAAAATAGGGACCTATGTTGTCGATGTGACACAACATCGCTCAGAAATAGCTTGTCTGATACGGGCTTGGATAGGAGAAACTAATTATCATTGGATAATTGGTTTTGAAACAACGTTTACGTCTCAACTTCATGTTTCTTTCAACGAACTGCGAGTGGGACCATTATTACAACATTATTTTAATCTTGATTAATAAAGAACTCTTTCTAAGCATTCTCTCATACCTTGAACAAATGTTAAGCATAGCATCAGTATAGGGCAATATACAATTTACGAAATAACATTACCTAATATTCAAGTACTTACGTTAATTTAGTGAAATAGTCGGTAATTTACCTGCTTATAATGGTCTACATTAGGGTCATTAGGTATCTTTAAAGTTTCAAAATTATATTACAATAGACCTGCAATAGACTGGATTGCTTTATTTCGGCTATTTACGGATAAAGGTCAATCATCACTGCAACCATTGCATCAACCGAGCATTGAAAGTTAATGTGGCCGTGGTCGTCCAGTAGCGAGCAGATCTTTATAGGTTCCTACTAATCACGAAAAGAAACATAATTTAACCGTAACTTTAACTTCAGATCGGAAACCAATCGTGGCGGGCTCCTAAAATAGCATATTGTTTCATCTTTCATCTCTTCTTTCTTTCTTATTCTTTCCTATTTAACTGTAATTAATAATTCAGTTACAATTTCTCTTTCCAGAACAAAAATGAAGATCAAACCAGAACTCCTAGTGCAGCCAGCAGGGGAGATGTGGGAGAAGATAAGAGTGGAGCTGAAAGAAGATGTGAACACGAGAGACCGGGACCTGGCCGCTATCAAGGAGTGGCTGAGGAAGCAGCCGCATTTGCCTGACGAATGGGGTAAGCGATGATTATGTAACCGTGACCCCATGACTCCATGGCCGCAAGGGGTGCGTGGCACCCAGGCGCAGGGACCTAGGGGGCACAACCTGATCACCTTATACACATGCTAGTCTTGAACAAAAATTAATTAAAGAATATTGGTGCCCATATTTTATAGCACCAATATTAGTTCCGGTCCTGCAAGACCTGGTGGTCAATTCGTTCAGAGGGCAGATATAGTCTGGCTGGCCACAAGGTCTGTACATTGGTCCTATTCCTACACAGGGTGAAATTGATATCATTGGCATCCTTTTAAACTAAGAGTCTACCCATCAAACTGAACAACTTTTACTATGGGGGCAAATCGATCGGAGCAAAAAAAAAATCTGCTGTTGCATACATTTGAGTCGAGTAGGCATTGCAGTTTAGTATGGGACAGCTGATTTTTTAGTTGCTCCGATCGGTTTGCTCCCATAATAAAAGTTGTTCAGTTTGATGGGTAGACTCTTAGTTTAAAAGGATGCTAATGATGTCAATTTCACCCTGAAGAGCTAGATAGACTCCAGTTCTCTGGCTCTCGAGCTGCTAGAGAACCAGGCACATCAAGTCTTTTCACATAATTGCCAACTTCGCAACAATTCTATCAATTCACAATGGCATCGTACAGTGTCGTTTTCGTATGAAAATCGTATGAATACAAAAATAAGTACTTTAAGGTACCTATTTTTGTATGATTTTCATTAAAGAAAAACCAGGTTATTTCAGGCTCCGTAAAATATTTAGTGTTTCAAAAGGGTTCCGTCACCAAAAAAGTTTGAGTACCGCTGTATTACGTAAACATTTCACAAGTTGTCAGGTTTTTACAGCCCTTTATACCAGTCTCATTCATTTGTTCTTGTAATTTTTATAGCAATGACATCATTGGCCATCCGGTAGTGGCATACTGCCCTTCCATGAACCTTCCTGACGGTCTTGACATTTCATTTTCTCTTAAAGTGAAAGTTGGGAAATATATATAAATTTTGACTTTTATGGTACCCTCGCTGATTCTATCTGAGCCCTAGCCTCCTAGCATAGGTAGGTAAATCACATTTTTTGATGTCGTGTTTCTCGTCTCGCTCATTTGTATGCAAAACGTGAACAAATTAACACAATAGAGAATAGACAAACAAATCATTATGACAAACATAAATCATTATCCATAGGTTCGCCAAATTTTCGAACCCTATTTCGGAGTAGGTACAACGTTTTATATTTTTAATTATGGCGTACTATCTTGACTATTATAAAACTGTAAATTTGAAAAAAGAATTTAGTTTCTTTGTTTGTTTGTTTGGGTGTTTGTTTGTTCGAGTATCACGCAAAAACTACTGAACCGATTTTGATGTAACTTTTTTTGTTTGGTAGCGTAACATCTGACTTAAAATCTGGTATATAATTTATGCGGACGAAGTCGCGGGTAAAAGCTCGTGCTTTATAAAACTATAAAATATTTTATAAGTCACGATAAAATGATATCCGTGCCAGTAGGACTGCCACGCGACAAAACGTGAAAACCGTCATGCTATTGCATAGGTACGCAAAATAGTAACGAAGACAGCAGTCTCGATTTTTGTCGGTTTCCCAGGTGTGGCATGCTAGGCTCTGGCATAGGTATATGTATAATAATAATAATTGAGGCTATTGTTACGAAATCAAAACGTCCTTATAATTTTCTAATAATCAAATACTTACTCTTAAAGATGACAAGAGATATTGACCTTTAAAATAACCTTCTTAAGTACTAACAAATGAACAACGGTTAATAATTTGTACTGGCTGAAGGGCAAGGTTTAAGGAAATCCGTGTTTTATTTAATCTTCTGAAAGCAATTTCTTTAATAAAGGTATAACTGACATTTCTCGGTAAAAAAAACGCAATTGATTGTCATTTCCTGCCTACACTTTTTTTTTATTGAGGATACAAAAGGTCAGATAGGTCTACCCTGCGAAGAGATCTTTGTATCACCAAACGAAGCCAAGCTAACCAAAAAATGTAATTGTCCTAGTTGCGAATCGTACTGGCTTCACAGAAGGTAGGTTACAGGTGGTCGCTCACTCAAAACCCCATAAAAAGGCTGAAAGTCACACAAAGGGATATGGAGAATGGAGAAGGCTATGCTCCGAATTTACCTGCGAGATCGAATCAGAAATGAAGAGTTCCGCAGAAGAACCAGAGTAGCCGACAACGCAAAGAATTGCTAAAGTGGCAATGGGCGCCACATTGCTCACAGAACCGATGGCGCATGGGGCCGAAGAGTAGCAACCACGTACCGGAAAGTTCAGCGTTACCAACGCCTCACAAGGTGGACGGGCGACCTGGTGAAGGGGGCGGAACCCGATGGAAGAGGGCAGCGTAGGAACGGTCGTTGTGGCGATCCTTGGGGGAGACCTATGTTCATGGACGTCCATCGTCTGATATGATGATGAGGATACAGAGAATACGTGTAAAAAATTTTCAACTTATCAAAAAGAAATACGCGACACAAATGTTGACCAGCTGTGTTTTTTCGCCATTTCGATGTCAGTCCCATCTTCTTTTCGCGTCAGCATGAGATTATATCGCATGACAACCACTCATACTGAAGTGCCCTGGGTGCATCAGTCCCATAGACAAAGTTGTTTGTAGTTTGATGTTCTGATCATCCCCTTAAAAAGGAACATAGGAAGGACTCTATAAATCCTTTTCTGTACCTACATAGTGTTGACGTTTGCTTAACGTCTTTCAATTGTTATGCAACTTTGTATACATCTTCATACGCGTCGTCGTCAACAATAATCATTAAAAACTATAGGTCAATTAAGTCGCATCACGTCCATGTCATTTTGAATAATAATTTGTCAATGGTAATTAACCTTTATTACCCATTGCATAACTGACAACTTTGTTTAAGCACTTGCCATCTGAAGGCCAAATACAACCCGTGATAAAGCGAGAAATATGTTCAAGGCGAGGTGACGGAAGATGGGGTAAAGCAAGGGTGGCCAACCCGCGGCCCGCGGGCCGCATGCGGCCCGCCGATTGTCAAATTGTGGCCCGTGGATAGTTATTCTTATTCGTAGCCCGTGGAGCTGTAACGCACAACCTTAAATTCGTCGTTGAAACATCTGCGAGCTGACAATTCGGTATTCACTATGGTTATGTCATGTTTGTGTCAAACTGATTCTGAACATCACTCAAAACTTCGACGATCTGAAGGATGCAAGAAGGATGTTGCATATTTCTGAGCTCGTCGATGTTTTTGACAGCGATGTGACTATTTGTGAATTCCACTCCTAGAGTGCGATTTTTGAATCTCATACGTTGATGAACTCAACAGTTGAAAATGTATGTGTTGTATGTATGTATCTTTCTACTGCTGATTTGACTTTCAAAAATCGCATTCCTGGAGTATGATTTTTTATATCAAATCAGCAGTAGAAAAATGCACTTTATAAAGTTAAAAAAAAATTTCTCAATAAGTAAGTACTTATATTTAACAAAAAAATTTTTTTTTTTTCAAAGTAACGTAAATTTCTTCTCTTTTACCTTAGCAAAAAATTAGAAAATATTATTTGTTATTTGTTGTTGTTTTTAAAGCCTGTGCCGTGCCTAAAGCAGAATTATTCAGAAAACAAAAACTTTTATTTTTCTAATAAGAAATCTGTTTTATTTTCAACAATTTCTTCGATAAAAATGATTTTTTTTTGTTATTTGGTTAGCTACATAAAAGGTAGTGCGGCCCGGTGTGAAATTCTATTTCCGAATTTTGGCCCAGCTGCCGAAAAGGTTGGCCACCCTTGGGGTAAAGCATTGTCCGATTGCTGGCTGAAGGAAGGGAAGCGTAGTGTGCGTCGTCCGGCGGTACGATGTGTTGACGATGTAAAACAGTGGTTCCCAACCAATGGTCCGCGGACCACAATGGGTCCGCAGGAGTCAAAATCTGGTCCGCGAACGATTTCAGAGAACTTAAAAAATAAAACTCAGGCCCAATGGTACGAGACTTGCGACATCAGAGAAAACATTAGTAGCGTTGTCGTTTGAGAATTTGCTAGAGTACCTATAGAAACTGTAAGGTAGCATTTTAATGTTTATTTTATTTATTTTTTAATTAAATTAATATAATTAATTAAATTAATATAATAAAATTAATATAATTTACTTGAGAAGTTTTGGAGTAACAAAGCAATTTCTTACACCAAAATTCGAGAAATCGCCTTGCGCTATGGTTTACTCAACAACTTATTTATGCGATCAAGGGTTTTCTGCTTTATTGGTCATTAAAAACAAGGCCACGAATCGATTGAAAGTAAGTGACGATTTGTGTGTAGCTTTGAGCAATAATATTAGTCCTACGATTACAGAACTTGTGCAGAAGATGCCAGCTCAAATTCACATTGATTCAAAAAAAATATTTGAATTTCTACAAAAAATTATACATTTTTGATTAAAGTTTATTTTAGTATATATCCAGAGCCCTGCCTTGAATACCGTAGTGGTTTAATTTGATCAACATTGACTGTGTTGATCATAAAACAATGTTGATCAAATTAAACCACTACGGTATTCAAGGCAGGGCTCTGGATCTGTTAGAATCTTACTTGGAAAAGAGAATCCAAAGGGTGTGTATCAATGGAACAAATTCGTCTGGCTCACTAGTAAAAATGGGCGTTCCACAGGGATCTATACTGGGTCCATTTCTCTTTCTGGTTTATATAAACGATTTACCCTACATGGTGCAGAACTTGTCGAACATAGTCTTATTTGCTGATGATACTTCTCTTATTTTCAAAACAAGTAGAAAGGCGCAAGATGTTGATGATATTAATGACAATGTAAATGACACTCTTCGACAAGTTCTGAACTGGTTCAGTGTTAATAATCTTGCTTTAAATGCAAAGAAAACTAAATGTATTAAATTCACTCTACCAAACGTTATAAATAATGAAAATAATATAACTTTAGATAATGATATATTGCATTTCACAAGTAATACTGTATTTTTAGGGATAAAGATTGACTCGAGGCTGCAATGGGGTCCACATATAGAAACCCTAGCGGGTAGGCTGAGCTCGGCAGCTTATGCAGTTCGAAAAATTAGACAGCTAACTGATATAGCTACTGCAAGACTTGTATACTTCAGCTACTTCCACAGTATCATGTCTTATGGTATTTTGCTGTGGGGCCGTGCTACAGACGTCGAGGCTATCTTTATCCTTCAAAAGCGGGCAATTCGAGCCATTTATAATCTGCGTTGTCGAGACTCACTACGAGATCTTTTTAAAGATATCAGTATTTTGACTTTCTACAGTCAATATATTTACGAAAATATTTTATATGTTCGAAAAAATTTGTCTCTCTTTCCCAAAAACAGTGACGTTCATAATTACAATACAAGAAATAAAAATAAATTAGTATTCCCACATTTTCGACTCAGTAAAGTCAACACATCTTTCATGGGGCACTGTATACGCTTTTATAATAAGATACCAGAGGATATTCTAAACTTACCAGACAAAAAGTTTAAGTCTCATGTTAAACAAGTCCTCTGTAAAAAAGGTTACTATAAACTCGATGATTATTTGAATGACCAAAATGTCTGGTCTTGACAATTTTACACTATGTAATGCAATATTGTATTTTAATTGTACTTTGTACATTTTGTTTTGTTTAAAAGATGTGTGTTGTAGAGTTTCTGGCCGCATCTTCTCTCAACGGAACACCTTCCAACGCGGTGGTAGAGTCAAAAAATGACGTCAAAAAGCTATCTATATGATATTATTTTGAATAAAAAATTTTTGAATTTGAATTTGAATTTTGAGTATTGATTCCGTTTTTTGAAGTGTAACTTTTTATGGGAGGGATTTAAAATTCGGATCCGCAACCTTTTCGTGGGACGGAAGTTCGAAATTTAAATTTTGACATCTATGGAAGTTTCACTTTTGCCGAGCGTCACGTGATTGACACATTTTTTATTGTACATCGTGGTCCCTGCTAACGAAAGAGAAATCAAATTGGTACCTGTTCAAAAAAAGGTTGGGAACCACTGATGTAAAGAGAGTTGCGGGAGCTACGTAGTTGCGTTGCTAGCTACGATGCAAGATGCTCAGGACACAGTAGAGTGGCATAAACAAATGGAGACCTACACCCAGCAGTGGGTGGATCAGGCAGTCTCTTCTTCTTATTCTCTTCCTGTTACCCCTACGTGGGGTATAGGGCTAGCTCTCCACCGGTTGCGATCTTGGGCGGCACTGTAGATATATCCTCCCAGGTCATGTTGAGACTTTAGGCTCTACTTCCACAGAGCGGCGCCAGGTTATTTTAGGGCGTCCCCTCTTTTGTTTGCCTGGTGGGTGCCATTCTTAGGCTGTCTTGGATGGGTGATCGTCAGGACTCCTTAATTATTGGATTAGGCTGTGGATGAATGAAAATCGTTATCTCCAAACTTTTAAAGATTCATTCAAGAGTAACAAAGAATCTGACTACCCTTAATACAAGTGTTAGTTTATGATCATGTTTGTGAATAACGTTTTTTGTAGCTCTATACCGATCTTCCGCGCGTATTGAATAAGTTTTTTTTTTATCTCAGCGGCCGATGAATGAAAGATTGTAACAATACACATTAAACTTACGTAATGACATAATTGAGGACCTTGACTATGACATGACGCCTCCGATCAATTACAAAACAACAGCGTTGCATGATTACAAATTCATAGTGCGTCTTGATCAAGGCGGAGATGCGTGCGAATCGTGCGATACGCGTATTAAGTGTACACACGGCGACAGATCAACGGTTGATCTGGTAATTTACCTACCCATAGTTCGACCTTATGTCCATGAACATAGAGTTCAACTATGGGTAGGTTGATCTGTCGCCGTGTGTACATAGTCTACGAAAAAGGTACATAGTAGGTACAATGCCACAGATTATTTAATAGTTACCTACTAATGCTCCAACACTCGCGGTGTATAATGTCTTTGAGCTACGATAAACGTACTTTACGGTGTCACGTATCGCACGCGATGCAGGCTGTCGCGCGATAGGTATCTGTTACAGTAGTAGGCATATAATATAAGCATATACTCACGACTATATTCCCCGAGGGGGTAGTCAGAGATATTCTGAAAACTCAGAAGATCCACGTTTCGCTAGTAGTATCGAAACTCTGTCAAGTGTGACGCAAGTGAGCCCGTCGCCACTTGTAATGGACAGTGGGTTACATGCCTCGAAATTGAAGAAATTCAGGTTTCGTTACGATGTTTTCCATCACCGAATAGCCAGTGGTGTTACAAATCGTGGGTACTTAAATTCCGAAAAACTCATTGGTATACGAGTCGGCCTGGACGGGGATCGAACCATCGCTTCCTGCACGGCGGGCAAGGTTACTCGCCACTGGACCATCACGGCTTTTTTGTGTACCTATGTCCATCATTGAATTGACTATAATGAGGGTCGCAGAGTCATCACTATAAACCTATCTCCCACTGCAGGCCACAGGCCTACCTCCTTGAGGTTGTGGCATTAGTCCTCCACGCGTGCCCAACGCGGATTGGTGGACTATACACATGCAAACCATAATTTCTTCTTCAGCGTATGCAGGCCCTGTACCCGCACTTTCGATGTTCGCTATATCGCCACGTTTCGGTCCGGTGTAATAGAGTTGACATTGGAACGAAAATGTTCACGCAATTGCGAAGTTCGAATGTGCGGGTAGAGGCCCAGTTTTAGTCACGATAATTTTCCCTCAGCGTTTGAGAACAATCGATAAGTTAAGATAAGTTAGAAACAGTCATAGGTATGGCATGTCGTGCGTGTGGATTCGAACTCGGACCCTCATAATTGAGTGTCCATACCTCACCGCAATGCACCACCGACGCTCTTTTATGCTAGAAGAGTACGTAATATCGACTGCTCTCGATCGGTAACGGGTTTTCCTTTACGTCGTGAGGAAACTATGCAGACGCTGAAAATTGCATCCACATTGGGCAGGCAAGGTGGACGTGCATCCATTTACCTTCGCCGTAAGGGCAGGCCCTAGGATAAGAGACGAAATATAATCTGATGGCGTTGAAGGAATATCAGGCAAAGATTTTACCAAGTTTATAATAATGAAACTAGAATGGAAGTTGTTTCTATTTCAGCTTGAAAGCAAGGGAGTAAGAGCCTAGCAAAAAAAAACTGTGAGTTCAGACCATCAAACTGAACAGCTTTCACTATAGAGCCACCTTCAGGAAACGCGTAAAAAAATCTGCTGCTCCATACAAATCAGCACAACTTAAATAATATACTCGACTCAAATGTATGAAGCAGTTGATTTACTTTCACGTTTCCTGAGGGTGGCTTCATTTTGAAAGTTGTTCAGTTTGATGGTCTGAATTCACTGTTTATTTATCATGGCTCCCTGCATCTCTGAATTTTTCCTAAGTGCAATCCGTGTAGCAAAAAATACTGGGCTGGAAAAATACAAAATGACACGCCATCAACTCGACTGAAGATCGTTGGGATAAAGGGAAGTACCGTCTTATACCTACCACTCACGTTTAACTGCCTAACGTACCTATAGTCTATAGTTATAGGTACTATAATTATGTATAAAACGAGTTTAATGTAATTATGATATCCATCACCATCATTTAAGTAATTGTGTTTTACTTATTATAACGTAGGTATTTTGGCCTGAAGAATTAGGAACATTTTTTTATAAAGATTTCAAAGAATACTTCATCCAAATCGATGATCACTCCATCTACTCTTCGGTACAAATCTTGGTACTTACTTAGACTGGCTGTCCACCAGAGATGTACAATGTAGCTAAGCTTGTTCGGGGAAAAATAACCAATCAGATCACTCCATTTTCATAGCTTAACTTAGCGCAGTTCTGAGGATGAGGTTTTAGCTAAGCGAAAGCGAGTTCTTTTTACATACAAATTGAGCGAGAGATGCGTGCTAAAGGATGGATGCGATGAACATAAGCTGGGATAAGGGATGTAGGATTGAACTGCATCTGTCACGCATTTCACGCTCTATTCTTTTTCATTAGCTAGACGAGACTAGAGCGAGAAAGGTCGCAGCACTACCGGTGTCCCTATCATTCTCGCTCTAGCAAATGACGTTCCTGAAAAGGATGCCAGAAAAATTTTACAAAAAAATAAAAACCGACTTCAGAAGTAAAAAAGTACAAAATAATATTTCTGCCTATGAATTTTACGTTCGAATCTATAAGAAAATTAATTTGTTTTGTCGAAGTCGCTGTCAAGCCGGTATGTACGATTCGCGACTGGGCTTGCAGTAATTTTTTGGCTTGGCTTGACACCGACTCCAACAAAACAAATTAATTTTCTTATAGATTCGAACGTAAAATTCATAGGCAGAAATATTATTTTGTACTTTTTTACTTCTGAAGTCGGTTTTTATTTTTTTGTAAAATTTTTTTATTTCATAATTTTTATTGATTAAATATGTTATTTCGACTCAGATATCAGTTATACACGCAAAGGGTACATTGAAAAGAAGCAAATGGTTCAATCGCAGACGATTTGCTGTCAACTTTTGAGGAGTTATATCATGTAGCTCCGAAGTGCATCATCAGATCATCACAATATTAAAATTGGACCACCTCGGGAGTATACCCTTTCAAACAAAAAAAGAATTTTTAAAATTGGTTCACAATTGACGAAAATCAGTGTACATAAAAAAAATACATACAACCGAACATAGAACCTCCTCCTTTTTTTAAGTCGGTTAAAAAGGATGGAGCGCCAAAAAATGCGATTCCGTGCTGCCAGATGAGGTTCAACCCTAGGCTTGTAGTTAAAGGTGAAGTCCAACGCCCTATTGGCTTATCCCTCGTTTGGTTCCTACACCAAGCTAGATGCTTCGCAGTCGCAAATAGGTATAATGTCCAGAATTTGCCCGTAAAAACAACCAGTTGTTGTTTCTCCCTAACCAAAGCAAATAGGCAGTCTATTAAAAAGTAAAGGTAGCATAATATTAATTACGAAATCCTTTATCTCCTGTCATTATTTCATCAACAAAAGGCATTTTGTTCTGAAGAATTTTCTTTGTTTATCAAACAAAATGTAACAAGCGGATGTTTAAACAATTAATTAACGATCACAAGTATCGATTGTGTTGGAAAAATGATCTATTATTAGTTTTCAATTGCATTTGTTATTAAAATTAATAATGATTGTAAACGCATAACGCATACGGATTCATCAACATCATAATCTCAGCTGACAGACGGCCACTTTTAGATATAGGCCTACCCCAAAAATTTATTTTCTTCACCCTTCAAAAACAGTGTAAATGTAGGTAGAAGCAATCAGGGGAACAAACCAGGGCCTCAATCGCCCTAAGTTTGAACGATACTACCAAAACAAAACCACAACCAAAAACGTTACGTTATGCACAATTCGTATCGCGCAAATTATACTTTATTTCGGAAGATACGTTGGCGTAACGTTTGATGTCCGTTCGATCGAATTTTCTGTATTGTGCGATTTAACCGTTCAGAAAAAATATCGCGATAGCTTTTTTACTTCAGCTAAACCAAATCTAAACCAAAACTAAACCAAAACCAAAACCAAACCAAAACCGTATAAAATTGCGCAATTGAGGCCCTGTAATCTCCCGGTTTTGGATATCTCAAAGGATATCCAAAACCGGGAGATTACAGGTTTGTTCCCCTGATTGCTTCTACCTACGTTTACACTGTTTACAAAGATATGCGTTTAGCCGCAAATATACATCGCACTCACACAGGATAATGTTCCATGGTATCCTCCTCCTCTCCATACGCTCGGCAGCTGGGGTCTAGATTGACCTTTATCTTGTGCATCATCGTGCCTATGGCGTAGTGCCAGGTGAGGTCTCCGACTATGGCCCGAGCTTTGATCCTGTTGTTGTTCAGTATGAACTTTAAGATTCGTGTTGTCATGTCGTTCCGACTAAACCGAACAACTTTTTTTTTTAACATTGATTGTTTGAACTCAAAAAATATCTTCTCATTCCAGAAGACCAACCCTTGCTGACGTTCCTGCGAGGCTGCAGCTTCTCCCTGGAGAAATGCAAGAGGAAGCTGGACATGTACTTCACCATGAGGGCAGCCTGTCCCGAGTTCTTCACCAACAGAGACGCTAACACTCCTGAGTTACATGAGATATTATATAATAAGATGTAAGTAATTTTATAGACCCTTAAACCCATGATTACGTCAGGGGTTCCTCAATAATTCTTTCAGCGCAGATACATTTTTTTTATATACCTACCTACACAATCGAACGAGACAACAGCATAAGAAAGAGCATGGCATTACTTCTTAGTCAGCTCTCTCGTAGCACCGCAATAAAGGTCGCTACATACAGCTACGCTCTACGCCCTTCTACGCCCATGTCCAGATGTGATAGACAAAGTCAATTAATCGCCACATAAATAGGTACTACGATTCTGACATATTATAATAATATTTCTCGCCGCTTCAACATCCATGTCTCATATAATATTTACAATGACTATGCTCGTCGGTTCCATAAGCATAAGCATAAGCATAGCATATGCTCACGACTATATTCACCGAGGGGGTAGTCAGAGATATTCTGAAACCTCAGAACATCCACGTTTCACTAGTAGTGCCGAAACTCTGTCCAGTGTGACGGGGAGTGAGCCCGTCGCCACTTGTAATGGACAGTGGGCACAATACATGCCTCGAAATTTAAGCATGCAGGTTTCCTCACTATGTTTTCCTTCACCGAAACGCCAGTGGTGTTACAAATCGTACATAAATTCCGAAAAACTCATTGGTACGAGTCGGCCTGGACGGGGATCGAACCATCGCCTCCTGCACGGCAGGCAAGGTTACTCGCCACTGGACCACCACGGCTTACCACCACCACGGCGTCGGTTCCGTGTCAATTTTATTGTTTCCCAGGCACCAGGTAGGTACTATCGCGGACTTTTCCGTCTAACCACCACTAGGCTCATTTTTGCTTGCATACTAAAAAATAAAAGCGATGTCTTACCCCGCCCTATTGATGAATAGACCAATTAATAATAGTTTCTAAACAATAAATTTTGGGCGAAATTAAGCGATTTTTTTCTTAAGTGCGGTCAGGCGGAAAAGTCCCCGATAGTACCTACATTAAGTTTTTGATTATTTCGGTACAATACACAGAGCTCGATATTTTTAAGATTATGTTAAATAACCATAAAAAAAAACCTTAGGCCGAGGTTTGATTGCTTTCCCTGCAACAAGGGAAGAGGTTTCCTGAGTGACGAAACGCGAGTTCGTCTGCCGCACCCTGGGCAGTCAGCCTCGATACGACTATTGCTCACTGGCTAATCACGACACTATAGCATGAGTGATTATCATGCGATGTAATGTAACTCATGCTGATAAGCCAGAAGAAGGTTGCTTTCCCAAACTCCACGCCATCCAAGCATATTGTTGGTATCGAGATATGAGTACTTAGGTACTAGGTTTTAATAGGGAAGTTACATGTAGAACTTCTAAGCAATTTAACAAGATTAGATAATAGCCTAATCCTAACGTGTACACATACAATCTGTTTATTGTTTACTCTCGCTATGTGCCCAGATCCTATTTATCGATAGCACTGCATACCTAACGATGTGGATATTTACTATGATGTCATGAAGAACACTTATTTTAACTTGCACGAGTGATAAGTGCTGTATTTTAATTTTCGTTTGATGTGCTATGACAGAGTCATATACTTAACTCATGTACCAACTCACTTATAATTATAACCTTCCTTTGCCACACCTGTTAAATGGTTGAATTGTATTATTTTTGTGAGCCTGCACCAAACATGTTAACGTGTTTATATAACGTGTTTGGTACAGACTCACACTTACTGACTGATAGCATCATCATCATCCCCATCCCCATTGCTTAAAACGGGCCCATCCCCGACGACGCACCACAGTATTGGTTCCGCAGAAACCTTTTTATTTTTAGATAACGCTGAGTTTAATCCGACCTTGATTAGGTTCTGTAGATTTTGTAACTTTGCAAGTACACACGGCGACACATCAAGCTATACAAAACCAACATAAGCTGGCAGGTAGAGTAACGTATAACGTCGCGCGGCCAGCTAATGTTGGTTTTGTATAGCTTGATGTGTCGCCGTGCGGACAAATATCTTCAAAAGATCGCAACAATTATCTACTAGCAGCACTCAATTAAAGTAACTAACATATTTTTTTGGTTCTTTACAGACAAGGTCCTGCATTACCGGGTATAACGCCGAATGGAAGGAGAGTTACAATTTGTAGAGGTAAGCTGTGCCTACTTTTCTTTTTCTAGAATATTTTCACGACATCACAGCACAGCTAGATTAGCACAGGACCGAGACAAACCATCGAATGCCATAATAAAAAACCCTCTTTCTCACTATTCCAGGAATTCACCCAAACCTGGACTCCCAGCAGATAACAGACACCCTCAAACTGGCCCTCATGATCGGTGACGTCCGACTCAACGAGGAGAAGGAAGGAGTTGCAGGCGACATCTATGTGCTGGACGCCGCCATCTTGGGTCCAAGTCTGCTCGCCAGACTGTCACCGTCGATCGTGAAAAAATTCATGATTTGTGTTCAGGTATGCTCTTTAGCTAATTCTGTATCATTTTTTCCTTATGCACCTACGTAATACAGACTGCTCTGAAACGGTGAGGAAACCTGCAATAAACTTCTTCTTCATCATTTTTTTCAGACCGCCTTACGGCCTCTGACGTGGTTTTTATGTAAAGACTGCTACCACCATAGATGGTATCCCAGACCAACGGCTAAACGTGCCATCCAAAGCATACATTTTATTTTGCAATACGCTGAAGAAGCGTATTCCCAGAAGTCTTCGGCAACGTCAGCTGAACCTATTGGAGCTGGGATGGCAGGAGTAATTTCATTTCCACGGATTGCAAAATAAGTGCCCGAGAAGTCGAAATGCGGAAAATGAGCCTGCGCAATCAATTCCTTTACGCTGAAAAAGAAATTCTGATATGTATGTGAATTGTGAAGTCTAGCAATGCGCATCGGGAACGTGAGGTGGACTAATGCCCTCTCAGAGGATAGGCCTGTGCCCCAGTAGGTAAAGCGATAAACGCTGATGATGTGTTTGTGTGTTTGTGATGCTCTGCTGACGTAGCGTGGATACATTATGTAACATAGATAAAAAGATATACATACATAAACTTGCTACCTCGCCACACTAGTCTTTGCAAGACTGCCTCCTAACCTCTGCATTAAAACGTGTTCACGCGCAAACTAATGGATTCGTCATTTGCTTTTTCAGGAAGCCTACCCGATAAAGCTAAAAGAAGTCCACATCGTCAACACGTCACCTATCGTGGAGCGATTCATTAACTTCGTGAAGCCATTCCTCAAGGAAAAGATTAGGAAAAGGGTAAGAAGTTATTCTTATTTATGATACTAGAAGAGATTGAAAGAATCTAAACCGCGGAAGTTATACTCGATTAGGTACCTACGTGTCAAAATCTGATGCTAATTCCCTCATTTAATTTACTGTACTTTATCTAGCTAGACGTTTTGATCATGTTGGTTCATATTTTTCAGATATTCATCCACAAGGACGTAAAGGATCTATACAAATATATACCTCAAGAAATGTTGCCTATCGAATATGGTGGTCAGGGTAGCACCATGGACGCCCTACAAGGTATGTTTGTAGACTTAGAACAGACAGTGTTAAAAAGTAGAGGTAAATTATATACATGGCTATAAAATGTACATAGGAACCAAATTCTTGTTTTGTTCCGATGAATATAGGTACCTTATCGATTTCTTTCCATCAAAAAAATATTTTCTGCGATTCTATCTCCAAAACACACAATAACATAAACAGGTTTTAAAATTCATAGAAAATCGTTCTTGGTACCTACTTCCACATTCCATTGCTGTAAAAGTTTTATAGCGGCTGTCTCCAGGTCGCATGTTTTTTGGTATTAATACATAATTATATTATTACGAGCTTTTACCCGCGACTTCGTCCGCATAAATTATATACCAGATTTGAAGTCAAATGATAAGCTATCAAACAAAAAAAGTTTCATCAAAATCGGTTCAGTAGTTTTTGCGTGATAGTCGAACAAACAAACACCCAAACAAACAAACAGACAGACAAAAAATACAAAAATTGTTGATTTGGAATCAGGGACAGGTAAAAACCATGTCGTTATTTTTTTTTTGTGAATATCTTCAATGTACAGACACACTTCTTTTACAATTTTATAATAGTTTAGATGAATATTACATAGACGAAAGGTAACCTAAAATTTCAACCTACTTTGTCTTTCCACAGAACATTGGGCGAAGACTCTAAAGGAATATCGAGACTGGTTCCAAGCCCAAGACCCAATCAAAGCCAACGAATCTCTTCGGCCAGGGAAACCCACAAATTACGATGAACTGTTCGGAATAGACGGATCTTTTAGACAACTGGCTATAGATTAGTTAACTTAATATAATTTGGTTTAGGAGTTCTATTATTAACTAAACATAAGAGTAAACACTCTATCGTCGTCCATTTTAAAACTGACGATAGGAGTTCGAGCGAGATTTCTAATGTACACACGGCGACAGGTCAGGTTACCCTGTTTGGACTTTGAACTATTAGAAGTTGAACGCTGTGAATCGTGCGAGAGGGTGCGGTATGTTGTTGTTGTTTCGTCTCACAGCACGCTGCGCCCGCGCCGGCAGCCGCATCTATGCAGGCTCTCTACCGCACTATTTTGTGTTTTGTTCGTAGTGTAGTTATGGGTATATAGGGTGCGTAACCTGATGTGTCGCCGTGTGTACCTAAATGTAAAAATAGCATGTATCTACAGGTTGGACATTTTTGAAAAGAATACGAACTGTTTTTGATTACGAGTTATTCAGCTGTAGGTAATAGTTTGTCAGCATCATTTCGGTCCTACACCACAGCAGCGAGTTTCATTTGTTTATTTATGTCAATACTTATCTAATAATAAGAAGTCCGTAAAATGCGTGTCTGTGAAAAAATCTAAAAGGAAAATAAATTAGTCCGTCTTCCTACAGCCTCGCGAAGAGGTACTATTTATGCAATAAATACTTATTCCTAGTGTTATTCGAGTATTTTTATGCATTTGATATGTAATTAAAGTTCCAGAAATAATATTAAGACAAAATCCACGAAACTTTATAATAAATGAAAGTGTATAATAATTATGTTCTTTATTATTATAACTTTTGTAGTACCATCATCAGACTTACGGTTATAGAAATTTATTTCTCAAAAAAGAATACATATTCACTTATTAGAGAAATACAGGGTATAACTTATAAAAAATAGTTACTCGTTGGGAGCATAGAACGGGCATGCAATATAACTAAGTATAAATTAAAAATAAAGTAAAGTTGTTATGAGGGTAGTGCACATTTTAGTTTAGTTGTTGCTGTTTGATAGGCAAAGTGACTTATTACGTATCTACAGGGTGAAATTGATATCATTTGCATCCTTTTAAACTAAGAGTCTACCCATCAAACTGAACAACTTTTACTATGGGAGCAAACCGATCGGAGCAACAAAAAAATCAGCTGTTCCATACTAAACTGCAACGCCTACTCGACTCAAATGTATGCAACAGCTGATTTTTTTTGTGCTCCGATCGGTTTGCTCCCATAGTAAAAGTTGTTCAGTTTGATGGGTAGACTCTTAGTTTAAAAGGATGCCAATGATATCAATTTCACCCTGTATAAGGCTATCAATGTACCTACATTCAATTTCTATTAGACTACGAGAAATCTCTTAAGATGTGGTGTTTCAATTTATTTTTGTATAAAGGAAAGGATTGTATGTCTTTGATGTCATTAGGTAGCTTATTGTATAACTGTGCGCCTTCATACATTATGTTTTTTTTTGCCATAATTCGTACGTGGTGTTTGCAAATTGATGTTATTAGCTTGTCTTGTGATTCTTTTATGGATTTCTTCATGTAGTGAATCATAATGGAAATAATAGAATAGCTAAACACTTTTTTCATAACGTACATATATTAATTAGACGACGCGACGATAAATTCACTTACGAATAATAGTCAAAAACGCTACGATTTTTGTTGAACTTACTAATAGTTGCTATTTCATCTGGAGTCAGTTTGAAATCGAATACATCTATATTTTGTTTCAGTCTGTCGTAATTGGTAGACTTGGGAATAGGGATCAAGCCACGGTCGATCTGAAAATAGAAAAATACACTATGTTATTTTTTTATAGTAATAATACAGGTTCAATGTTTGAACTTATGGTGGTGTAGCCGAAACTGATTAACGTATAGGTAATTAGGTTGGTAGCAAAGATAAATAAAAATAGGCCAAGTACGAGTCGGGCTACTCGCGCACCGAGGGTTCCGTACCACACCATCACACAACATACACAAGAAAACTAACAAAAAAGTTTTGTTTTCTCTGGGACCTTTAGCGCGAGACCGACTCACACTTGGCCGGTTTTTATTATTTGTTGTTATACTGTAGAGTTTGCTCTATAATCTCACCAAGTTTGACGCTTGTATGTATTACATTTTTACGATAGAACGAGAAGAAAAAACGTTGATAAAAAGTAGTTTCTTGTATGAGGTTGATTTGTAACTTTTTGTCATTTTTATTATTTGTTTGCAAATCCCCCATAATAACGCACATTCTGTGAAAATTTTAACTGTCTATCTAATACGGTTCAAAAGTTACAGCCCTAAATAGGTAGGACAGACAGACGGACGGACAACGTAGGCTTCGTAATAGGGTACAGTTTTCACCCTTTGGGTACGGAACCTTAAATATCATCAACCTATTACCTATACCTATCTGTCTACCCATGGGATAATGGCGTGGGACATGGTGTGAGTGTAAGTAGCTAGGATGTATGATTTTCAGTGAATTCAATCATTGTCACGTACAACTCGGGCGAATTAACTTGGCACCTGGCTCGCACGTGGCTCGGAATAAAAAACTCGGAAAACTCGGAAAGAATAACTCGAAAATGCTAAAGCGCAGGGACACGTGCAACGGTAACTGAAATGCTATGCTTCGGGCTCGCACGGCGACGGCGGGTTCCCGCGGGGGGTAGCAGGAGGGGTGTCAAATTCCGAGCCACGTGCGAGCCAGGTGCCTAGTTATTCTTCGGGTTGTATAGTATACCTGCTGCTCTTCCCACGAAGTTCGAATCGTAAAAGATTTTTCAGTTTGATTTGTACAAACGTCATCTCAGCATAAGCTGAGATGACCCCAAAAATCTGCTATACAGGGTGTAAAACTACACCCTAGTAATACTTAAGGGGGTGCTTCAGACCATCAAGTTGAACAACTTTCACTATGGGGCCAACATCGAGAAAAAATAAAAAAAATCAGCTGTCCCATACAAAAGTGCAGTACCGACTCCACTAAAATGTATGGGACAGCTGATTTTTTTTATTTTTTCTCGATGTTGGCTCCATAGTGAAAGTTGTTCAGTTTGATGGTCTGAAGCACCCCTTAAGTATTACTAGGGTGTTTTGTTACACCCTGTAAATAATCATTTATCATCAATGTTAACCTCAAAACAAAACAACATACCAAATAGCGAAGCACAACTTGACTGGTATTCTTGCCATACTTCTGTGCGATCTTCACCAGGGTAGGGTCATCAGCTTGTGGTGGGGAAGCATCAGGTTTTCCACGGGAGACGAGGAAGCCAAACGGACTATATGCCGTGACCGCTATCCCTAGATCCTTGCAATGCGATGTCTTATCTTCTTGTGTCAAAGTTGGGTGTACCTAGGTGGAAAGAGGGAGTTATTTATCAGTAGAGTTTACCCGCGACTTTGTCCGCACAAATTATATACCAGATTTTAAGTCGGATTATGAGCTATCATACAAAAAGTTTCAACAAAATCGGTTCAGTAGTGTTAACCCGCGACTTCGTCCGCACAAATTATATACTTACCAGATTTTAAGTCAGATCATAAGCTATCAAACAAAAAAAGTTTCATCAAAATCGGTTCAGTAGTTTTTGCGTGATGCTCGAACAAACAGGCAGGCATGCTCACGACTATATCCCCCAGGGGGTAGTCAGAGATATTCTGAAACTTCAGAACATCCACGTTTCACTAGTAGTACCGAAACTCCGTCCAGTGTGACGGTGAGTGAGCCCGTTGCCACTGGTAATGCGAACAAACACATTTTTTTTTTAATTTACATTTTTATAATAGTATAGATATAGATAGATTCACATTGGCTAAATTGCTTCATAGCGGAAGCTAAAACAAAATCAACAAAACAGATGTTAAACTCACCTCTATCTGATTAACAGCAGGTTTAATGTCACTATTGGCTACCAGCCTGTCAATCTGCTGGTTGTCAAAGTTGGAGACTCCAATGGACTTCACCAAGCCCAGTTTTTTGGCATCTTCCATGCCCTTCCAGGTTTCCAGGTAGTCGATGTTAGCTGGTGAACCATCCTCCTGAAATAGTTAGATTGATGGTTTACTCTGGCTCATCTTTTGAAAATATGGTTCAGGTGTATTAATAAAGTATGGTGTTTAGTTTACCTATACAGGGTGTAAACATAAATGGTACATACTTCAGGGATGTTTCAGACCATCAAACTGAATAACTATGACCTATGGGATGGGACCAACATTGAAGGTGAAAAAAAAAATCTACAGTTCCACAGACATTTGGGTCGAGTCACTGTTGACGTTATCTATGGAACAGCTGTTTATTTTTCGCGATTTCAATAATAATAATAATCATCATCATCATCTCAGCCGATGGACGTCCTCTCCTGGACATAGGCCTCCCCCAAGGATAGGCACAGCGACCGGTCCTGCGCTGCCCTCATCCAACGGGTTCCCGCCGCCTTCACCAGGCGCATGTTGGCACTAAAATATGTAGCGCGCTTAAGTTTATACTCTTTACCTATATGTAGACCAAGATCCGACCGTAAAATTAAGCACCTATTTCTTCAAAAATTACTTCTTTTTACCTGGCAACCCTATAGTTCCGGCAGATTGCGAGGTGGCAACCCTAGTTTTTCTAGTACTTTAGATCAGTCTCATTCCGATGGCACCTCATTTACTTCCCAAACAGAGAGGTGTAAAAATGTATACCAAAAATCATAATGGAAAAGGTACTTGCGGCAAGATTTTTCTAGGCAACTTGGCGGCGTTGAATTAACCCCAGTGTAAACATACACTAGAATCACATTTCGTTCGCCTAAAAAATAGGTGCATAATTTTACGGTCGGATCTCGGACAAATATTTGACAACTACAGGCTCCGGAGAGTTAATATTCTAGAATGTATAAGAGTGATCAATTTTTCACGTAACGTTTTCAACAACCTGCTGGCAGCCCGAAAGCATTGCGTGGGAAAAGGCTTTGAGTGTTGGTTCTTGTGGCTTTGGTCTAAATAAAATCTGGTAGTAAACTTACATTCTGTGCTACAGAGGAATGTATGAGGTAAAGATCAACATAGTCCAAGCCCAGTTTGTTCAGAGACTCTCTAAGCGCTGGCACTACTTGCTCACGAGCATGCTTGTCGTTCCATAGCTGAAAAGAAATAATATTTTTATTAAATTGGCTTGTGGTTGGTGCACCAGATGGTAGGGCTCTCAAATTGCAATGCCTTAAACTTATAAAGTTCACAGATGTAACTTATTTACCAATTGTTACCACCTGTCATATACTCTGTATGAGTAATAAACAATTATGAATTATGAAATATTTTTGAAATACGGTATTTTTGGCAACTGGTACCATAGGCCTTGGTGTGGTAACGGTTCCAGACGAATATCTTTACGTAATAAGAGATAAGTGTACTTTGGGTAACCATCAGCTGCGAGGCTGATTCAGTATTCATAGAGCGTAGAGCATCTCTGTGATGGGGATGGACCAGGTCTGCCTGCATAACTCCAGTCAGTTTAGGAATTACTGATGTTTAAAAGTCAGTTAAAAATTAACAATCAGCTGCAAGGCTGATTGTATGATATTATTGTAGAACATAGGTACTGTAACTATGTTAACAGTACAAAAACTGACATGAACTGCCAGCTGTTTAGGAGATACAGCCGTTCAAAGGTCCGGCCTTTGAACGGCTGTATCTCCGAAAGAACTGATCAACTGATGAACCATAGCTGATCGTAAATTTTTTACTCATTTTTAAACGTCTGTAACTCCTAAACTGACTGGAGTTATGCAGGCAGACCTGGTCCATCCCCATCACATAGGTGCTCTACACCCTATGAACACTGAATCAGCCTTGCAGCTGATGGTTACCAAAAGTACGTTTATCTCTTATACTATTACTATTGGTACCTGTACAAGACGTAGTACCTGTACATATTTACTTTCTAATCGGTATCGGTAGGTATTATTGTACCTACCGGTACCAAACAAATATGTAGGTATAAATACCAGGAAAAGGTTTGAAAGTTGTATCTTGTCAATGGCGATGGCTTACCCTGCACCCGATGTGAATTCACGACCTGATTTTACTATGGAACTACATACTTTCTTTGGCGGATTCGAAGCTTTCGCAATATTTGATCTTCCGAAGTGTCCTCGTTTCATAACTGGTTATGGCATACGGCACTTTTATTGTCTTGTGCGAATTTAACAATAAATTAATCATGAGAAAGTACATGACTGTATTACATTTTATAACTTAAATTAAATAACATAGGCATAGGCATTAATTATTAGGCGAGATAGGCACCTAAGTACGTTTTTAGGGTTCCGTACCCAAAGGGTAAAAACGGGACCCTATTACTAAGCCTACGTTGTCCGTCCGTCCGTCCCTCCGTCTGTCCGACCTATTTAGTTTCTCAGATTGTGCTTTATTACGGCGGATTTGCTAACAAATAATAAAAATTTCAAAAAGTTAAAACTTAAGAGGGGTTCTCAACAAGAAGTTTTTTCTTCTCGCTCTATGGTAAAAACGGTAATACATACAAGCGTCAAACTTTGTGTGATTATAGAGCAAACTCTACAGAATAACAACAAATACTAAAAACCGGCTAAGTGTGAGTCGGTCTCGCGCTAAAGGCCCCGGACAAAAAAAGTTTTTTTTTTCTAAGTTATTAATGTTGTGTTCGGTGGTGTTGTGGCTTGTGGTACGGAACCCTCGGTGCGCGAGCAGCCCGACTCGCACTTGACCGGTTTTATTTTTAATGTCCTTACCTTGGTAGTAACAAAAAGATCTTCTCTCTTCACAAGTCCTTTCCCTATAGCATCTGCTATCCCTTTCCCGATTTCAGCTTCGTTGCGATACAAAGATGCGGTGTCGATATGCCGGTATCCATCTTCGATGGCCCAAACAATTGATTGGCGCATTCTTGCTATGTCTTGACTCTGTTAACAAAGTCAAAAACAACTCTTAAAGAACCTACAATACAACAAGCGACGAGTACCTGAAAGCTTGAAAAAGCCAAGTAATGAAACATTAAAATAAAAAAGTTAATTTAAAAAATACTTAAAAGAATTATAGATTAAGTACTGGACTTGTTTTTTCCTTTCAGTTTTTATAAAGTTAATTTTTTACGCAGACGGGTTTTATATTTTTTTCACACCACCCGCTCGAAAATGGAACATTATATGTCATATAACTCGAACCTAAAGCAAGTCATTATAGCCTGTGTTATAGCCCTGGGACTAGCCGGGCAATAATATTGTACTGAATTTCATTATAACCCGCTGGTCAATAATGAGATTTGAATATGGAACCGCATCCACAGATTATTTACGACCCTTACTTAAAATTCGTATGAAAACTTATCATGGAGACAGGCACCAAAAAGAACTTAATTCGAAATTTGAACTGGCCACCACGAGTATTGAACTCAAAAAAAGAAAAAAAGGCGCGAATACTGCATATCTCTGTACCTATTGCTACGAACAAAGTAATGAAAAAATATTACATTGTACAACTGGAGTGCGATTTTTGAATCTCATTCGCTGAGATCAGCAGTTGAAAATGTACTATGTATGTGTTGCTATAGAGATACGCATCTTTCTACTGCTGCTTTGACTTTCAAAAATCGCAATCCTGGAGTATGATTTTTTAATGTCAAATCAGCAGTAGAAAAATTAATAGTAATATTGACATTTTCAACTGCTGAGTTCAAAGAATGAGTTTCAAAAATCGCACTCCTGGTCTAATGTTTCAAATACTTAAGTATACTATTGAACTCAAATACTTTGTTATAAACTCTAATAAAATAATTGGTTTCTAACCATAGAGAATTTACACGCTCCCCTGGGTTTCTAACAGTATTGCTTTTTATTTTCTCGCGGAGGGTGTGAAAAGTAGAGTATGGTCCTCGGGGATAAACGTGTTTTCATCTTGGGCGAGCTTGAACCCCTCGCTTCACTCAGGATTCTAGTCTTAACTCCCTCGCTACGCTCGGGAGTTAACCCTAGAATCCCTCGTTACGCTCGGGATTCAATATCGCGCCCGTGATGAAAGACACTGCTTTATCCCCTTGGTACATAATCTACTATTAAATTCACCTTTTATATTTTACACTTTTTAGTTTTTTCAACTTTAAATCATTATCAGATCGTAAATTTACCATTTATGGTAATTCCAAAAAAAAATTAGAGATTTAGTTTGTTTTATTATTATAAATAAACCATCTGACTCCACGATTAAAAAATTCACAATTAAACTACTCACATTTACAATTAGGGGCCTTACGTAATGAAGTGAAATACTTACCTAATAAATTATAATTACTTTGCATTTCATGCCATAAACTTAATTAGGTAAGTAATAAATATTTTATAATTATGATTTTGATTTTATTTTTTATTTTAAAGCCTTAAACGGATTTATTTATGTTTTAGTCTAGTTACTAATTACTATATTTTTACAATATTATTTACCAAAATACATGCCTCATAAATTAGGTAATTATGTAGAGTAGACTAATTTGTCGCGGCACATTACACGATATATTTTATTGTAAGTATTTTATCTCAACCATTCATGTTTTTACAACAATTGTAATTAATGCGGAAGTCATGAGTTAACAATTTAATGCGTTTTATTAACATAGTTATGTGATTACAACTTCGTGCGCCCTTGAAGAAGCTCATCCTTATTTAATAGATGCATCTAGCTTGATGTTTGAATTGTTAATTAAAGTCATAATAGAATAGCAATAAAATCTATCTCATTTTAGGATAAGAAAAGGATTGACTACCTCATCTCAACCCGTAGATAACAAAATAATTGTAAACTTCATCCTGTCAATTTAGATTTCAAATGACTTCAGGCCCTGTACCCGGACTTTCGATGTTCGATATATCGCCACTGTTTCGGTCCGCACTTCGTTGTAATAGAGTTGAAATTGGAATGAAAACGTACACGCAGTTAAGAAGTTCGAATGTGCAGGTAGAGGCCCTGTTCTATCTACTTATATCGATCCTACGAATTGTCGAGTGGGCAAAAATTCACACCCACGCTTATTTTTTTGTTTTCCGAACTAACAAATAAACAGCACTGCTCAGGGACCTACTGAACTGGGGGCTAGATACCTATAGGAAGATCACACCAGTAGCATGCCACTCACGACAAACCGACAAAACGAGAAAACTGTCTTGCGCGCTGCTCATTTTGGCACGCGAAAAGTGAAAAAGACAAAGGTATATCTCGTTTTTTCTCGTTTTGTGGATACCTATAATAGGTTAACTGTACCTCATACCCACGTGCCATAACTTTTCGGGCTATTTTGCAACCCATGAGGTACAATCAAAGATTTTTTTTTTAATATCCACGAGACAATGGAATTACTTACTGAGCCATAAGTCCCCAATCCAAGAATAGGAATCTTATTTCCGTCGTTCAAAACCATTGTTGGTGCTTCTACAGCCATCGCGACCTGAAATAAAAAAAAATATTTTGGAAATTTTTGACAATACAAAAGTTGAACAAAATAACTTTCTTTAAAATGACCGATTTTCATGCTTTTAGTGTAAGAGATAGACGTACCTTTTGTTATCAGCAGCTGCAAGGCTGGTTCAGTATTCATAGGGTGTAGAGTAGGTAACTCTTTGATGGGGGTGGACCAGGTCTGCCTGCATAACTCCAGTCGGTTTAGGAGTTACGGCCGTTCAAAGGTATGTTATGGTTGCAATAAATTATGTCCTAAACCGACCTACAGAATGCCAGTTTTTGCACTGTTCACATGGCTGCAGTGCATAATAATACCTGCATATTTATGCATATTCATTTTTTGCAACCATAACAGACCTTTGAACGGCTGTAACTGACTGGAGTTATGCAGGCAGACCTGGTCCATTCCCATCACAGATATGCTCTTCACCCTATGAATACTGAATCAGCCTTGCAGCTGATGGTAACAAAAAGTACGTCTACCTCTTATACTATTTTCCGCTTATAATTATAACATTTCATATTTATTAACAAGAAGAGGTAATAAGTACGTGATATACTGAACGAGTGCAAGTGTGAGAGGGCTACCTACACCATTGCCGTGAGCATTGCAGTGAGTTAAGATTTGGGGAAGGCAGGGAGTGTGCTTACTAGTTAGTAGTACCAAACTCTCTCTTGTACTGTGCCCATATGAGCTGATACTCTAGTCCACTTAATACCTTTAATCTTTATGATTGCGAGGGGTGCCGGGTGTAGGTAAATTAGTAGCTTACTAGGTAGGTACTTAGGGATTGAAACGGTTTGGGCTTAGACAATTTAATAGTATGGACGCGTAACGCGTGTCATTCTCCTATCAAAATTTTCTACCACTTTTTGCGGGGGGGGCGAGGTAACATGAAATCCGCAACTTTGGATTTTATTCCCTATAACTTTAGATTCTAATTTTGAATGTTAAAAATCATGAAAAGTAGTCTCGTGTGAACCCCAAACGTTCTAAGTTCAAAATTATTGTTTCGCAATTATAGGCTGTCTCGTTTATTTAGTGATAAGGTATAAAACTGAGTGTAAATGCACAGGATTCTTATTCGTAGGCACAGCACAGGATCAATTAGTCTCATACCGTGGCAGAGGGGAAATGCTACCGCAAGGCCAGTCCTTACTATTAAATTGTCTAAGGGTTTGGGCGAGCAATAGGGGTTGATATAAAACGAATGAAAAATCATAATCATCATCATAGTCATTTAAGAATCAAACCCCTCGTTAGGTATATTGAGTAGAGACCATAGTGCGGATGCTAAAAGAGCGTTTTTTAGTTGATATACTTCATAGAATAAAAGATCTCAAACTAACGCATGAGAACCCAGACAACAACAAATAAATAAAATAAAAAGGGTTAAGTGCGAGTCGGGCTACTCGCGCACCGAGGGTTCCGTGCCATACCACCACAGAACACTTGAACATTACTTATTCATCATCATCATCATCATCAGCCTATAAACTTCCCACTGCAGGGCACAGGCCTACCCTCAAGGAGGGTGTATGGGCATTAGTCCACCACGCATGCCCAATGCGGGTTGGTAGACTTCACATACACATCAGAATTTCTTCTTCAGTGTATGCAGGTTTCCTCACGATGTTTTCCTTCACCGTTTGAGAGCAGAACATTATTAACATAGAAAAAAAAACTTTTTTGTCCGGTACCTTTAGCGCAAAACCGACTCACACTTGGCAGGTTTTTAGTATTTGTTGTTATTCTGTAGAGTTTGCTCTATAATCACACTAAGTTTGACGCTTGTATGTATTACCGTTTTTACGATAGAGCGTGAAGACAAAACGTTGATAAAAACTAGTTTCTTGTTGAGAACCCCCCTTAATTTTTAACTTTTTGACATTTTTATTATTTGTTAACAAATGCGCCGTAATAATAATAACGCATAATCTGAGAAATTTTCAACAATCTAGCTATTACGGTTCAAAAGTTACAGCCCTAAATATGTAGGACGGACGGATGGACGGACGGACAGACAGACGGACAGACGGACAGATGGACGGACGGACAACTTAGGCTTAGTAATAGGGTCCCATTTTCACCCTTTGGGTACGGAACCCTAAAAACTCGATTACTTACTCAATAATACCTACCTATTGACATTGAACACACTTATACCAATGACCATTCGTTGCTGCCTATACATACAAATGAGCTGAAAATCTTAAGGAATTCCTTGTATTCATACTACAGTCCACATAATAATAGGTACAGCTTAAGAGGTTTCCCTGACCGAACGACCATGACTCTTTCAGAGCCACCTCACCTCTACTGAACTACGTCATTTTAGTAGGTAGACCTATTTTTGACACTCTTGTCTTTCGTTATGTCACAGTGGAGTCTTCTAATCCAAGGAAATCACATTCTAAAATCATAAGAATTCACCCCAAATTTAACAATTATCTAATTAACTCATTAAATATTGGTGTTAAAAAAAAATTGCAAAATAGCAATTTTAGATCTTAATATTGTCTACACAAAAGTGTGTGTCTCAAGTAAAAGTGACTTCAACTTAAAAAGTCTAAGTAAAAAGTAGATGCACATAATACTAGGATTAATTTAAGATTTGTATAAAATCTTTGATTGAGCCACTATTACTTTGAAATTATCAATACCTAGGAAAATCTGGCAAACTACAACCACAGAGAATATTAGTATCTAGAGTCTATTAACTTTAGGGTAATTTGTACCTACCCTTTATTAACTGTTGAAAATTTTAAAAATTTAAAATTAAAAATTTATTAACGAAAATGTTTAAGGTAAGGGTACCTAACTACTTTTGGACGTATAAAAACTGTTCAGATTTAAAATCGATGTAAAGTAAAAAAAAGCATTTAGTGTAGTAATGTAAAGTGTAGATATGGTGTAGGCTTGTTTTATAAGCTGCATTATGCACCTAGAAAATCGGTGCAATTTTACGGAGAGGTGTGTCGAAACATATAAGTTACTAGGTAATAATTATGTTATAGCCTGAAGATTTCCACTGCACAAGCCCTTCTCTCATGAATAAGGGAGAGGATGTCCTTTATTCTGGAGAGGTAGGCTAATTTAAAAGAATAAAATAATTTATAAAGAAAAACTTACATTAATAACCGCGATCAACAAAACGCAGAACTTAATTAAAAGCGCCATTTTGTACGTGGTGTCCACGAGACGACTGGCTGGCGAATGTTTGTTTTTGCTTGTTTGTTACCTCTCAATGAGACGATCGAAGCTTTGATTTATTTCACTTAATACGGACGAAACGACTGCGACACGATCCGCACTGTAAAAGTGATATACTAAAAATCTAAATTTTCTGCCAGTAGTAGCGTCGTCCGGCCCACAAATACGGGAACACTGCAACAAGCATCGTCAATACAATAAATAAATCCGCACATGCGTCGCCAAAGTGCTATTATTGTCTTTATTTCATTGTTTTACCACAGTATAACATTGACAGCCCGGTAGCACAGTCGGTAGTGAACCTGCTTGCTGTGCCGAGGGTCGCGGGTTCGAATCCCGTAAGGGACAAATATTTGTATGATGAATATGAATATTTGTACTCGAGTCATGGATGTTTGTATTTATATATGTATTCTATATCGTTGTCTAGTTATCATAATACAAGTCCAGGCTAGATTCTGGTACTTTAAATGTGACTAGATAATTTGTGTGACATTGTCCAAGATATTTATTTATTTATTTATTTATAACATAAGAAAAAAACTGGCCAAGAATGTGTCGGACTCGCCCATGATAGGGTTCCGTAATCATGGTATAAGTAGAATATTTACAAAAAAAAAGATTACCTACGAAATGGTTTTAAGGTGTCCCTGAACCAAATCAAACCAAGTCCAATTCAACCTTTTTTGGAATTTTAGTCTGTCTGTTTGTTTGTTTGTGCGAGCATCACGCAAAAACTACTGAACGGATTTTGATGAAAATTTTTTGTTTGATAGCTTACGATTTAAATTAAAATCTGGTACACAGGGTGTTAGGGTAAACAGTTATACTTTAAGGGGTGATTGTACCCATGATACTGAACAACTTTCCCAAAGAAAGCTACAGGAAATTCGTAAAAAAAGTCGACTTTTCATACAAAAGTTCGATCAGGTGATCGCATTTAGTATGTGAAGTCAACATTTTTTTTTATGGATTTCCTATAGGTTTCTAAGGGAAAGTTGTTCAGTATCATAAGTACAATCACCCCTTAAAGTAGTGTAACTGTTTACCCTAACACCCTGTATAATTTGTGTCGACGAAGTCGCGGGTAAAATTTACACTTACCTAAACTTTCACTACAAAAACCTCTGCACTATAAAAGACTTCAACGCGACGTGACGTAAAAATTGTTATTGGTTTCACTTTTATAACGGTAACTTTCTTGTATCCTGGTGGAGCTGGGATAAGAAGAGTAGCATCATGTCTGGTCAGTTCCATACATTTTAGATTTAGTATAGTCTTGGCGCAAACAGATGTCGCTACTGGCCTGAACGAGAGATAAATCTTAATTAAACGTTATTAGATCACTAAATGGAAATAAATTATAATTATAGATTAATTTTCTTAAAAATTTTAATAACAAATGTGTTTAACACGTATTTTAACCTTAGACAATTTATATAGGGACGAGTTACGCGTGTCATTCTACTAAGAAATATTTCTGCAACTTTTTGCGGGGGGCGAGGTTACATGAAATCCGCAACTTTGGATTTTATTCCCCATAACTTTATATTCTAATTTTGAATGTTAAAAATTATAAAAAGTAGTCTCGTGTGAACCCCAAACGTTCTAAGTTGAAAATTATTGTTTCGCTATTATAGGCTGTCTCGTTTAGTGATAAGGTATAAAATTGGATGTAAATGCGCAAGATCAATTGTTCTTATACCGTGGCAGAGGGGAAATGCTACCGCAAGGCGAGTCCCTATGTAAATTGTCTAAGATTTTAACGTAATTAAACATTGCTGTAGTACCATTACTCACCACCGTCGCTGTACTTGCGCGTTTTGGCAACTAAGAAGGTGGCAACTTTCTTAGGGTGCGTCCACATCTGACGAACGCGCCGTCTCGCGCCGCGAGCGGTGCGCGAGCTGCGCATTCGCGGCGCGTTCGCCAGATGTGGACGCACCCTTAGTATGGGCATTGACCCTCTGTTATGTATAATTTATTTACTCTATGGTAGCATATACATATTTACTTAAAATTAGAAGCCTGAGATATGAACCTACTCTACCAATAAGTACAAAAAAAAGTCAAATAGGTACACCAAAGTTATTTTTGGTGGATTTTATCGATCGTATGCCTAGTTTCCTTCCTCTTAGGTATAACTCTACTGTACCTTACGTTAGGTATACCTATCCCTTGAAAAAGTATTTTCTTACGTTTCGTTTGATTATACCTATGCCCAGTCCTATGCCAAGATTGCCAAGTGCCAACATTAGGTACCTAATAAAGGACAACCGACGCTCTCCCTTGAAAATCTACCAGAGAATGTATAGAAGTTTTGACTAAAGTCAAAAGTGTAATAAATTATTGGGTTGGTTTTTATATAAAACGACTCTGATTGTATCATTTATTTTTATTTAACGAGATGTTGTTTGATAGGAGGTGATGCAAGCACAATGTTTTTTTATATAAAAATGATAAAAACTAATAAAGCATTATAAAATAAATGATGCCTGCAATTAGTTTATAGTGTTCCATAGTCCATAATAAAAATAGAAGTACGGTTATACATTTTTAGGTATTATGTGCCGGATGTCCTTTAATAAATAGATTCCTAAATGTGGAAAACACGTCTTACCTACTTGTGAAGTAAAAAAAAAGTCGTACCTATTCTATTGTAAAGTCGTACGGTGTAAAATTACAAAGGAAATTCTTGAACTAGTCAAACTGGTTAGTATTAGCAATAGAGGAGATCGAAGATCATTGTTATAAAAACGTAAGTCATTGATCTTTTTGCGGTTTTGTTTTATAGTTAAATAGAAGGATCGTGTCGCAAAAAACTTTTATGGAAAATTTTTGTATGGTCGCTATGACCAAACTGTGTACTGTAGGTACTAACAAGCTAGGCAACTAAGGAATAACCAAAAATGTATAACGCTAAGCTAGAATATAGTTTGTTTAGAATCAAGAGCAGGTGTGCGATTTTTGAAACTCGTTCTTTGAACTCAGCAGTTGAAAATGTCAATATTACTATGGAGACGTGCATCTTTCTACTGCTGATTTAACATTAAAAAATCATACTCCAGATGTCCAGGAGTGTGATTTTTGGAAGTCAAATCAGCAGTAGAAAGATGGGTATCTCCATATACATCTCCACACATTTTCAACTGCTAAGTTTCGGTACAATAGTGAGACGTGGATGTTCTGGAAGTTTCAGAATATCTCTGACTACCTACCCCCTCGGGGAATATAGTACGACTATAATATAGTCGTGAGCATATGCATGTATGCGAGTTCAACGTATTCTGAGATTCAAAAATCGCACTCCTGAATCGAATTATCAAGGTTTCAATATAGGTAATTTTTTTTCAAAATATGAAAAAATTATGTGTTTGTGTAGTCAGAAAAAAAAAACACTTTCCCATACAAAACTGCAAACATAGTTAACTGGACTGAAATGTATGCGACAGCAGATACCTTTTTTGCGATTTCGATATTGGTCCCATAGAGAAAGTTGTTTAGTTTGATGGTCTGAAGCACTCCTTTAAGTAACTGTCCCATTTTATTTTACACCCCGTATAGAAAGCCCATCAGAAGTACAATGAGACGTTCTTGTTTTTTGGAAATGTTGTTCAATTGTTTAGAAATAAAAAAAAATACGATTGGGGAGAGCACAATAGGCTCGGTACCCTCTTAACAGACAACCCCCGCCACATCCTAAGGATTTGTTTGCAGCGATCGACCCAGTTCGGGAATTCTATTTTCCATTCGGGAAATCAAATAAAAGAATACTTTACGATATTACGAGAGTAGGTACTCTGTCTTCTTCTTCTTATGGTGTGGGCAGAGCCCTGGTGTCAAAGTTTTTTCAGACCGCCTTACGGCCTCTGACGTGGTTTTTATGTAACGACTACTACCACCAGAGATAGTAGCCGGGACCAACGGCCGTGCCATCCGAAGCAAGGAATCATTTTCCTTTTCAGACAATCAGGTGATTCAACCTGCAATGTCCTAACCAGCTGGGGAAAAACGCACAAAGTGACATATCACTAGGTCTCCCCCGTGGGAATCGAACCCACGACCTCCGTGTCGAGAGCCCAATGCTCTTAACCATTAGACCACGGAGGCAGTTACTCAGGTACTCTGTGATAAGATAATACATTTTGTATTATAACTAAATTACAATATTACTGAACTAATATTGTCCCTAATGTAAATTATATGTTGTAGCAATGAGGGCTTCTTACCAGTTAAAAAAGTAAAAAACAGTAAACAATTTATTTTATTTTTTTCTTACATACAAAATGCAATCTCTGTATTGTTTGTCTATCGGTATTTAGTATTTAAACTTACTTTACCGAAGATGCTTATATATCTTAAAATTCGTAAAAATTGCGCATCTAAACAAAATAAAAAATTACGTCTAACTTTTTTAAATCCTTGATAGGTACCATACAGTTACTATATCTTACAGGAATAGAGGAATTGACAGCTGAGAGAGCGAGTTGTACCTAGCAGCATCACTGTATAATAGAAAGAGATACGTGACGCGAGGCAATAGAACCGTTTTTGGGATCTTATCGGCATAAATAAATAAATAATAAATAATAATAAATATTTGTATGATGAATATGAATTTGTAAGAAAAGAAAATTTGTACCCGAGTCATGGATGTTTGTATCTATATATGTATTCTATATCGTTGTCTAGTCATCGTAATACAAGTCCAGGCTAGATTCTGGTACTTTAAATGTGACTAGATAATTTGTGTGACATTGTCCAAGATATTTATTTATTAACCGACTTCAAAAAAGGAGGAGGTTTCTCAGTTCAACCGTATATATATATATTTTTTTTTTATGTGTGTTCGCGGATAACTTCGTCGTTTATGAACCGATTTTGATGATTTATTTTTTGTTGGAAAGGAGATGTCCCGAGGGTGGTACCATGATAAGGAAACCAGGATCTGATGATGGCATCCCAGAGAAATCGAGGGGAACCTTCGAAAATCGTACTGCCGACTAGTGCGTTTTTTAATTTAAAGCACTCCTATTAAATCGAACTAATGAATTCACCACTGAAAATTGTGAAATAAACTAAATTTTAACAAAAAATTAAAACCGCCTTCAAAAAAACTAAAAAGTTAAAAAATAATATTGCAGCCTATGACTTTTTCGTTCGCATCATAAGAACATTAATTTATTTTATAGAAGTCGGTGTCAAGCCAAGCCAAAAAATGCAAGCCATGTCGCGAATCGTACCGGCTTGACAGCGACTTCAATAAAACAAATTAATGTTCTTATTATGCGAACGAAAAAGTCATAGGCTGCAATATTATTTTTTAACTTTTTAGTTTTTTTATAATCGACAGGGTCAATATTCGAGCTCTGTGAATAATTTGTGACTCTAAAGTGAAATTTTAAATTATTTTGTGAAATATACTAGCACCATTTCATTAAAATATTATCTTACATTTCAAGTTAGATTCACAATTATACACAGAACTCGAAGTTTTAGGGTGCCGATAAGTGCCGACAAATGCACAAAAAACGGTTTCATTTGACAACTCATGTCAGTTACTCTATTCCGACAGGTATAATAACTTTATGGTACAGACAGGATTCTCTATGGGGTAGAGGAGTTTCTGCAAAATTCTCACAGTGACATAGAAGACAGTCAGTGTCCTTTATAGGTAAAACATTTGTAAATTGTCTTTAAAAAGAAAAATTGGGATAATCCTTCCAAGACTCAAAACCAATGACTCTAACGTTCTTGTTGAACTGGCTAATAGTTGCTATTTCTTCTTCAGTCAGTTTAAAGTCGAATAAGTCAATGTTCTGTGCCAGCCGACTCTTGTTTGTTGATTTCGGGATGGGGATGAGGCCTCTGTCGATCTGGAACATAAAAAATAAAAACTTTATGTGGTGTTCTCCAAGTTTGAAATGGAAGAAAATTAATAGAAGGCGTTAGTATTGTTCAAATAAATGTCAAATTTGAGAAAACATGTTACACAAAACTGTTTATGAAATATAATGGCCTCGATTCGGACTGTGCCACGACTTAACTAAACTAAATTTATTCCTGTCACTTTCTAAAATAAGATTAAGAAAAGAGACAGAAAACCATCAGCTGACTTTAGTGTTGTCAAAGTGACGTTAATCGCCCAAAAACGCTTTAAATAAGATGGCATACATTATGATGGCATCTTATTTTGGGCGTGTAACCTCACTTTGACAGCACTAAAGTCAGCTGTTGGTTTTCTGTCTCTTTTCTTAATCTTATTTTATAAAGTGACAGGCATAAATTTAGTTAAGTCGTGGCACAGTCCGAATCGGTACCAATATTCACACAAAGTTTATTAAAACATCTTTGTTGTCACTTTTGCGATCGTAATTACATATATTGATTGGCCAAAGTCTCGGGATAAAATTGAAAAATCGAGTAACATTCGACTGACAATTAAATTTTTGTGAGTAGGGTACCTACCGAAGAACTAGTTATAGGCACAGATTATTTAATAGTTACAACCTTATAGGTAAGTTCTTTTTTAGGGTTCCGTACCCAAAGGGTGAAAACGGGACCCAATTACTAAGCCTACGTTGTCCGTCCGTCCGTCCGTCCGTCCGTCCGTCCGTCTGTCCGTCCGTCCGTCTGTCCTACCTATTTAGGGCTGTAACTTTTGAACCGTAATAGCTAGATAGTTGAAAATTTCTCAGATTATGCGTTATTACGGCGGATTTGTTTACAAATAATAAAAATATCAAAAAGTTAAAAATTAAGGGGGGTTCTCGACAAGAAACTAGTTTTTATCAACGTTTTTTCTTCACGCTCTATCGTAAAAACGGTAATACATACAAGCGTCAAACTTAGTGTGATTATAGAGCAAACTCTACAGAATAACAACAAATACTAAAAACCGGTCAAGTGTGAGTCGGCCTCGCGCTAAAGGTCCCGGACAAAAAAAGTTTTTTTTCTAAGTTAATAATGTTGTGTTCTGTGGTGGTGTGGTACGGAACCCTCGGTGCGCGAGTAGCCGACTCGCACTTGACCGGTTTTTTTTAATTCGTCTTTGGATTTCTAGGCTGCCTAGATAAAAAGTACAACTTTTTAGCTTTATTAAGTTAACCATACGAGATGTAAGTGACAGCCTAGCAAAATAAAAGTGAAACAGTGAACTCAGACCATCAAACTGAACAACTTTGACTGAAGCCTACCTCAGGAGACGCGAAAAAATCAACCGTCCCAGACATTTTAGTCGGTTAGGTACAGCAGTGTTGAATGGGACAGCTGATATTTTTCGCGTTTGAGATAGGCTCCATAGTGAAAGTTGTTCAGTTTGATGGTCTGAGTCCACCGTTTCAGTACTTATTTGCTAGGCTATCACTTACACCCTGCATTCTACCAGATGTAAAATTTTATAAGTTACATATCTTATGGGAAGGTACAGACCATCAAACTGAACAACTTTCACTACGGAGCTAACATCGAAACGCGGGTTCGAATCCCGTGGCTCTATACACCACTAGTTTTTAGGGTTCCGTACCCAAAGGGTGAAAACGGGACCCTATTACTAAGCCTACATTGTCCGTCCGTCCGTCCGTCCGTCCGTCCGTCTGTCCTACCTATTTAGGGCTGTAACTTTTGAACTGTAATAGCTAGATAGTTGAAATTTTCTCAGATTATGCGTTATTGCGGCGGATTTGTTAAAAAATAATAAAAATGGCAGAGAGTTAAAAATTAAGGGGGGTTTTCAACAAGAAACTAGTTTTTATCAACGTTTTTTCTTCACGCTCTATAGTAAAAACGGTAATACATACAAGCGTCGAACTTAGTGTGATTATAGAGCAAACTCTACAGAATAACAATAAATACTAAAAACCAGCCAAGTGTGAGTCGGTCTCGCGCTAAAGGTCCCGGACAAAAAAAGTTTTTTTTCTAGGTTAATAATGTTATGTTCTGTGGTGGTGTTGTACGGAACCCTCGGTGCGCGAGTAGCCCGACTCGCACTTGACCGGTTTTATTAATTACTAACAAAACTTGAAGGGTGTATTTAGACCATGAATCTAAACGACTTTCCCAAAGAAACATTCCATATAAAGTTCCATATATCGACCGATCGATTTTCTATGGGAGGTCTAAAAAAAATTCTCGTTTTTCGACCCATGTTTCTTTGGGAAAGTTGTTTAGATTCATTGTCTGAATACACCCTTAAAGTTTTGTTAGTAATATAAAACTAGTGGTGTAGAGAAAGATATGTAGGAACCTAACACATTTAACTTTACACCATGTACTTATACGACAATAATTCATACAAAACCTTACCAAATATCTCAACACAATCTGCCCAGTTGTCTTCCCATACTTGTCAGCCATCTTCACAAGCGTAGGATCATCGTATCTAGGAGGAGGAGCATCAGCGTGTTTTCTGGAGACCAGGAAACCGAAGGGACTGTACGCCATGACTGCTACTCCGAGGTCGTTGCAGTGGGAGACCAGGGACTCTTGGGTTAAAGTTGGGTTCACCTGGGGATGTAGATAAGTGACAATATAAGTGATCTGACAGACTAAGAAATTACACCATCAGAAACAAGACAAAAGTCCATGACATAAAACGAAAGATTAAAAGATTTAAATGGCGATGGGCAGGTCACAAAGCGAGAGGCAAAGAGAAGTGGAGCAAAATAATCACCCAATGGTACCCAAGAGAAGGGCAGCGAAAGAGAGGTAGACCACCGAGATGATGGGTTCACGACATAAGTCAGGTTGCCGGAAACACATGGCACAGAGTGAAAGGCGACAGACAGGAATGGAGAAGGTTGGAGGAGGCCTTTGCCGATTGGCAAACAGACAGACATACAAAAAACGAACAAAGCACAACTACTATTATAAAAAGAAAATAATATAGATGTCTGAATAAGGCTAATAATAATATTATTTTTCTGTGATCGCCACTGACATAAATGGACGCCGGGTCTAGTACAAAATTCTCGAAAAATGTGTCAGAGACTGACGTACACAAATCTAAGAACGTGTTAGTAAATATAAACCATCTAAAAATATTCATAATGCTGAAATTCTTTTTCATCCTATTAATTTTCACGCCACGCACGCGCGTGCTCTTAGTCGGCATCAAACAAAGACTGTCGCGTCATTGGTTCTCTTTATACGTTTTGGTGCTCTTTTGGTTTGGACACTTGAGCGCGGACCCGACGTCCAGTAGTTTTTAAGTCAATGGTGATCGCAATTGGTACAATGAAGAACGAATAGTGGTGGTGGTTACATGTGACGAATGTTTCCACTCTGCTTAGCCTATACAGAGTGAAACATGAGGTGTGTTCATATTTAAAATGGTACTATAGATCGGCCTTTTGCGTTTTAAGTGAAAACCTGTCAGCCTATAAATATAAATATCTTGGACAATGTCACACAAATTAACTAGTCACACTTAAAGTACCAGAATCTAGCCTGGACTTGTATTATGATGACTAGACAACGATAAAGAATACATATATAAATACAAACATCCATGACTCGGGTACAAATATTCATATTCATCATACAAATATTTGCCCCTTACGGGATTCGAACCCGCGACCCTCGGCACGGCAGGCAGATTCACTACCGATTGTGCTACCGGGCCGTCATTACAGGGCCGCCTATACAGAGTATATTCATATTTTAAAGGGGGTGGTGCTTCAAACTAAAAATCTTTTTCTTTGGATAGAAAAAGTTGATCAGTTTGGCTCCAGCAATCATAAAAAATTCAGATAAAATGTACGTGTTTGATGGTACTAATGTCTACGGACACTACCTGCCCCTCCACAAATGTTAACCTCACCCCCTCTCGGTGGTACGGGAGGTAGACGACAGCAAGCAGTGCTTGGTGTACCTATTCATATCATGCACTAAAAAAGAGGCTAGCATTATGTAAACTGAATGAGTGTAAATGAGACAAGAATACACCACTGCTTACGGTCACCTCCACATCTCCCTGTATGAAGTCTATGAAGAATGGCAGAAGAAGCATGCAAGTAAAATTAATGCTGTTGAAATGCGTTCCTTGCGAAGTATGTGTGGTGTCACGATGAGAGATAGAGTGAGAAATTGTGTAATAAGAGATCGATGTAAATTGAAAGAAGATGTTGTGACAAGAATAGAGAAAGGTATGCTTCGTTGGTTTGGTCATGTGGAAAGGATGAGTGACAGCAGATGTACGAAAGAGATATATGTTGCTAATGTGAGTGGAAGTGTCGGCAGAGGGCGCCCTCGTAGGACGTATGCTGATCAAATCAGTTGCGTCCTACAAAAAGGGGAGGTGCGGAGTACTCGAAACCGACGGGCATGTATGAAGAGATGTATGGATGTGCATGAGGCAAAAGAGGTATGTAAAGATCGTAGTAAGTGGCGCGCCCTGGTCTCTGCCTACCCCACTGGGAAAGAGGCGTGACGTTATAGATAGATAGATAGATAGAAGTCTATGAAGTGCCAAGGGTGTGCCGATACTTACTTCGACTTCATTGACAGCTGGTTTCACATCGCTGTTCGCAAATAATCTGTCCAGCTGGGTGCTGTTGAAGTTAGATACTCCTATAGATTTAGTAAGACCAAGTTTTCTGGCCTCTTCCATTCCCCTCCATGTTTCTAGATAGTCTATGTCATCGGGAGAGTTATCGGCCTGGAAAATAATAGTTTCAATTTTAAAATCTTTATTCGATGTCACATTTTAATTCAGTAGGTAAAAACGGAACGAATTTTCCATGGGGAGTTTGGCGAGATGGCGTAGACGTAACCAGGCCCTGTACCCGGACTTTCGATTTTCGATATTTCAAGACCGTTTCGGTCCGAACTTCATTGTAATAGAGTTGAAATTGGAACGAAAACGTTCACGCAATTACGAAGTTCGAATGTCCGGGTAGAGGCCCTGACTCCGAAGATGGATATTTGGGATAAAATTAAAAAGGAAACAAACAAATTCATGTCACCAAGTCAGACGCATCTAGTAAAGTATTTTATTTGTGAGTGGATCAGACTATCAAACTGAACAAATTCTTCTATGGAACCGACATCGAAATCGAAAAAAAAATCGCCCCAAATGTGAAAACAGCCGATTTTTTTCTTCTCGCATGCGATGTACATGCCCTGTGCTCTGTAGTCATGGGACTGCTTTATAAATAACTAGAGTTAACCCGTGACTTTGTCCGCACAAATTATATACCTACCAGATTTTAAGTCAGATGATAAGCTATCAAACAAAAAATGTTTCATCAAAATCGGTTCAGTAGTTTTTGCGTGATACTCGAACAAACAAACACCCAAACAAACAAACAAACAAACGAACAAACAAACTAACAGACAGACAAAAAGTCGAAAAATTTGTGATTTGGAATCAGGGAAGCCTAAAAACTATATCGTAATCTTTTTTTTGTAAATATCTTCAATGTACACTTCTGTTACAGTTTTATAATAGTTTAGATTTAGATAGATGTTGATGGAGTTTCTCATCCCACATCTCCATTGCTCATAAAATCATAAGGGTCAGGACACATTGATCGGTCCCATACAAAAAGCACGTTTAGTCTGGGAAGCCATCCGAGGCCGACAGCTTCCCTTATTCGTCAATGTGTCTCATCCCTAAACCCTCACCTTCACAGCAATAGGGGAGTGGATCAAGTAAAGGTCAACGTAGTCCAGCCCCAACTTGGACAGGGACTCCCTGAGTGCTGGGACCACCTGACCCTGGGCGTGCTTGTCACTCCACAACTGAAAACAAGAGGGTGTTTTTAAAGACTTTATTATAGACAGTTTTATGCAGGTTGTAAAATTAAATACGTTTCATATCTTAGGGCATGCTTCAGACCATCAAACTAAACAACTTTCAATATGGAACCATCATCAAAATCGAAAAAAACATTTAATCCATACATTTTCGATGAAACGAAAAAAAAAAACAGCATTATTTTCGCAATTTCGATGTTGGCTCCATATTCAAAGTTGTTCAGTATTGTAACGCATTCAATATTACACATACATAATGCAGGTTTATAAAATGCAGTGATATTGTGAAGTACGAAATGTACGAAAGAGATATATGTTGCTAATGTGAGTGGAAGTGTCGGCAGAGGGCGCCCTCGTAGGACGTATGCTGATCAAATCAGTTGAGTCCTACAAAAAGGGGAGGTGCGGAGTACTCGAAACCGACGGGCATGTATGAAGAGATGTATGGATGTGCATGAGGCAAAAGAGGTATGTAAAGATCGTAGTAAGTGGCGCGCTCTGGTCTCTGCCTACCCCACTGGGAAAGAGGCGTGACGTTATAGATAGATAGATAGATTGTGAAGTAGGTAGTCATAGCAAATACAGAAACGGTGAACTCAGACCATCAAGCTGAATAACTTTCAGTATGGAGCTTTACCTCAGGAAACGTGAAAAAAAACAGCTGTCCCATACATTTTAGTCGGGTTGGTACAGCAGTTTTATATGGGACAGCTGATTTTTTTTTCACGTTTCCTGAGGGAGGCTCTATACTGAACGATTTTCAGTTTGATGGTCTGAGTTCACTGTTTAAGTATTTGCTAGGCTGTCACTTACAATCTGTTTAAAATATACTAGCAGTAATAGTACCAAAAACTGACTGACTTCATGAAGACAATAATATTTAATTCCGATTGTATTTTTTCCAAATGTCGAACGAGGTGAGACATTTTTTACGTAGGTACCTGGTTTATTTTATTTTATTTTAGTGTTGCATACCTAATATTTTGACTAAATTGTTGCATAATATTGAGAAACATCGTTTATCTCTGTGTGATGAGATGACCCGTTTCTGTATATTTGACACTCAAATGTAGGTGATAATTAAGTCCTAAATACATTCAAAGTTATTGTTGATTTTAGGTATTCACAATAAATTAATGTCAACATTTAAATATTGACATTTGCAATCGCTCCACTAACCACAGCAAAACATTTCCTTACAAAAGACACATATCCATTGCACACGCAGGCTCCACGCAGCACGCACGCATTCACACTTCCAACTCACACGCCATCACGCATAAACCGGCACAGACGTTTTTATTTGCAAATCGCACATAAGTACACATTGGCGTAGCTCTAGAGATTTTCCCTGAGGGGGGCAACCGGCCACCCAACTCATTATTTCATAAACAATAACCTCTGCATCCTCCCCCCCCCCCATCCCCAGCTACGCCAATGTAAGTACATCATTAACATCTAAGCAGTTCAGTTTGGTGCAGCCTTTACCATTCTTACCTTACTGGTACAAAAAGATCTTCCCTCTTAACAGATCCCTTTATATCAATATATTCTGCTATAAATACAATACATTACATAAAGTTTAGGTATGTACGAGTAGAGCTATCGTGCAAACACTCACGCATACACGCCACGATAGAAACATTATTTTGTATGTCACTAGTTTTTGGAAATAAAGTTTATTTTTCAAACACCCTCTACCTACACATCATCATTAACATCAGAGAAGCCAAGAAAGTCCCTACTTTAGTGGTAACAAAAATCTTCCCTCTTCTCCACTCTTTTCGCTATTGCGTCTGCTAGGTATACACTGCCCCACTTGCTTTTCCTCTTAGTAATTAGCTGCTGTAAGAAATACAAACTTTACTATACTTACCTTGTGGTAACAAAAAGATTTTCCCTCTGCACCAGTTTCTTCGCTATTTAGTCTGCTATGCCCTGCCCCACATGTGTTTCATCTCGGTAAATATCTGCTGTATTGGGTTAAGTAACATAACCGTTACTATCCTTACCTTAGTGGTAACAAAAAGGTCTTCCCTCTTCACCAGTCCCTTCGCTATTGCGTCTGCTATACCCTGCCCCACTTGCTTTTCATCTTTGCTGATAAAGAACTGCTGTATCGTTTTAGTAATGTCACGAACGCTGTCAAACGTTAGACGTAAGAAGGCATTCAAAAATTCGGAGGGTGTATTAACAATCGCCGTGGTCTTACGGTCTAAGGGTCCGCCTCCCATGCTGGGGGGTGACGGTTCGAATCCGATCCGCGCCAAAAATATTTCTAGATTTTAGTGTTTTTAAAAATGTTCTAGAAGGAAGAGAGAGAAGGAATATTTAAAAAGGGACAAAAAGGTGAACGTGTCTAGGAACTTCGAGAAAGGAGGCGAAATTACGAATATTTGAAAAGAACCAGAAAAGTGGGCGTGTCTTCGATCGGTTTCGAAAAAGGAACGCGGGGTTAGAACTATCTGGAGGAAAACAAACGAGTAAAGAAAAGAAGATCGAAAAAAGGGTATTCCGGAATGTTCTGCGGGATATAAAAAGGCGGCGAATTTCGACTGGCGGCAGTATTTGATTTAACAGTGAACAGTGCGAAACAAAAGGAAGAAAAGTAAAAGTGGAAAAGTACTAGTGAAGAGAAAAGTGCTAAGAGTGGAACAGTGAGTAGACTAGTGTCAGTGTAGTGCGTGACGTCATAGTGTCGGTGTAGTACGTGACGTCATAGTGTCAGTGTAGTGCGTGACGTCATAGTGTCGTACGTCGTGACGTCATAGCCGTGACGCGTGTCGTGTCGTCACAGTAGTGACGTAGTGGACTGTGAACAGTGACAGTAAGTGGTGCACGGGGAATCCCTGCGAGGAGGACCCGGTGAAGTGAACCGTATAGGGGAACCTCTGCGAGGTGGACCATTTGTAAGTGTATCCCAAATAAACTCTGTAAAATTGGACTCAGCGTTTCACTCCAATCCCGGAACCCGTCGCTCGTAACATTTGGTGTCAGAAGTGGGATTGGAGTAAGATGCCGCTGGTGCCAAAAGAGTTAAAGGGAGTCACCACCCGGGCTATGTTGGAAGCGCGGCAGGAAGGTGCGGCCCCTGTAACTGAGGTGCAGCGAACCCCGGATAGAAGACCTGAGGGGGGTGAAGTGCAGCGCACTCCGGAGCAGAACCCAGGAAATTTCCTCTGTCAAATTCAGCGTATGATGGAGGAACAGCTGCGCGCACTGAAAGAGGAGCAGGCTCGCTGCCAGGAGGCGCAGGCTCGCCGGCAGGAGGAACAGGTTCACGAACTGCGCGCAATGAAAGAAGAGCAAGCTCGCCGCCAGGAGGAACAGGCTCGCATGATGAAGGAACAGGTTCTACGCCAGGAAGAACAGGCACGCCGGCAGGAAGACCAAATGCGCACAATGCAGGAAGCGCTTCATAAAGATATTACGAAAGGCTTGCAACAGGCAGTAGAGAGAGTCGAAGCCGTAGAAGGGAGGTTGGATCGTGTGAAGGGAGAGCTCGAAGGGAGGTTGGATCATGTGAAGGGTGAGTTCGGAGGGAGGCTGGATCGTGTAGAGGGTGAGTTCGCCAAGATCCGGCGAGAGGTTGAGCAGAGCAGATCTCATAGTCGTGTCGCTGCTGTTTTTGACTCACCCATTCAACCGAAAGGTGTCAAGACTCCGGTTTACGATGGACTGACGTCATGGCCCGCCTTCAAGCTACAATTTGAGACAGCGATGAAAGTTAACGGCTGGGGCAAAGAAGAGGCGCAGTCTGCGTTGACATTAGCACTCCAGGGACAGGCTCTCACTGTGCTGGAAGCTGTTGGTGCTGGTGAAAATTTGGCGTTCGACAAGCTTTTCGGAGCTCTGGAAGCTAGATTCGGCGACGGGCATCTCGAACACATGTATCGGGCGCGATTGAAGGAACGTAACCAACATGCTAACGAGAGTCTGCAACAATGGTCTGTGGAAGTGGAGAAGCTCGTACGAAAGGCTTTTCAGTCATCACCAGCAGCCATCGATGACATGCTCCTGCAGGCCTTTACGGATGGGATACGGGACCCGGAGGTGCGAGCTGCCGTGCGACTTGGGCACCATAGCACTCTCAGGGACGCTGTTGCCCATGCATTGGAGGTGGAGGCCGTACGACAAGATTCTCGTTCCGCTCGCCTCAGGGAGATTTTTGTGACTAGAGCCTCACCGCCAAGGAATCGAAGCGTCGGTTTTGTGTGCTACGAGTGTGGTGAACGAGGGCATATTCGCAGCTCCTGCCCGAAGCGCACAGGTCGTCGGGATATAGGAGTCTCGACTGATGAGCAGCAGGAAAACTAAAACCAGCCAGGGCTGCGGGGTGGGCGCTGGCCGGTTATGTTGCAACCCCAACCATAAGAGTCAAACAGACATCAGACGGAAATAGTCTGTTAGTCGAAGGAGAGGTCAATGGTAGAGTCTGTCAACTAACTTTGGATACCGGAGCTTCGAGAACAGTGATCAATACTCGACTGATAAACGAGATGGAAAGTTATCAGAAACGACTTCTGCAACAAACCAACCTGCAGTTAACAACAGCTACCGGCCAGCGCATACCTGTCAACGGGGAGTTGGGAGTTTCAATTAAGATCGGGGAAACTCCTTTCAAACATGAGGTGATTGTAGCTGAAATAGTGGACGATTGCATCATTGGCTTAGATTTCTTACAAAATCACCAGTGCAGTATAGACATGAAAAACGGAGTGCTACGGTGTAACACAGAGGAGGTTCCGATGAAAGGTGGATCGTCGGGAAAGGTCTACTGTGTGAGAAGAACAGTTCTCAAACCTAGATCACAGACCTTGGTACCTGTCGTTTTGCCCAAGAGTAACGATGGGAGATTACCACGGAGATGTGCTGTGATAGAGAAAGTTAAAACTGAAACTTCTTGGATTCCGGCAAGGACAGTTGTTGGATCAGTTTCATCTACCTCAATCCCGATACTTAACGTTGGAGATGTGGACCTGACGATTGAGAAGGGGGAGGTTGTTGGTCACTGTGAGGAAGTTTTATGGTTGCGACAATGTGTGGAAAATCCTCCTAGGAAACATAAGGCTGAGGAGGATGTAGTATCCAAAGTTATGGAAGACTCCAGCGAGGACCTAACTAAGCTACAGGCTGTGAAAGCGAAGAACTTGCTGCGGCGTTTTTCAGACCTGTTCTCCCAGAACGACGCAGATATTGGTAGAACGGACTTGGTGAGGCACACGATTAATACGGGAGATGTAGCGCCAATCAAGCAACGACCTAGGCGCATTCCGTTTGCTCGTGAGAAGGAAGTGGAGGGAATGATAGAGGACATGAGAAGGAATAACATCATCGAACCTTCATCAAGTCCCTGGTGTTCACCTGTAGTTCTCGTCAAGAAAAAGGACGGCTCAACGAGATTTTGTGTGGATTATCGGCAGCTGAATGAAGTAACGAAGAAAGACAGCTACCCCTTGCCAAGGATCGACGACACCTTAGACACTTTGAATGGAATGAAATGGTTTTCAACGCTCGATCTGAAAAGTGGGTACTGGCAAGTGGACGTAGACCCTAAAGACAAGGAGAAAACCGCGTTTTCCACCGGGAAAGGTCTGTGGCAGTTCAAGGTAATGCCATTTGGATTGAGTAACGCCCCTGCGACTTTCGAGAGATTGATGGAACATGTCCTAGCTGGAATTCTGGGGGACACGTGTCTTGTCTACCTGGACGACATCATCATTGTTGGGCGAGACTTTGATGACCACCTGAAAAAGTTGGAGAAAGTCTTCGAGAGACTACGTGGAGCCAATCTTAAATTGAGTCCAAAAAAATGTTCTTTCTTCAAACGACAGGTCAATTACCTTGGACATGTTATCTCTGAGAGAGGAGTCGAGACCGATCCTGCCAAAACTGCTGCTGTGAGGGAGTGGCCAACACCAAAAGATAAGACACAAGTTAGAGCTTTTCTTGGACTCTGCTCTTACTATCGTCGTTTCGTGAAAGGGTTTTCGGACATCGCAAAGCCGCTACATCGACTTACGGAAGAAAAGAGGACGTTCACATGGGATTCAGAATGTCAAGAGGCTTTTATGGAGTTAAAGGAACGTCTGAGTAAGGCACCAATTCTTGGATATCCCGATGTCCAGGGTGAATTTGTTGTAGACGCAGACGCCAGTAACATCGGGATTGGAGGTGTGCTCTCGCAGCGACATGGTGAAAAGGAAACTGTAATAGCCTACTTCAGTAAGTCATTATCTAGACCTGAGAGGAACTACTGTGTTACCAGACGAGAATTATTGGCCGTGGTGAAGACTGTACAACACTTCAAGAAGTATCTGCTGGGACGTAAATTTTTAGTCAGGACAGACCACGCTGCGCTGAAATGGTTACTCCGATTTAAGAACCCGGAAGGTCAAGTTGCAAGATGGTTGGAGCAACTACAGGAATTCAACTTTGAAGTAGAGCATCGAAGTGGAAGAGTTCACTCCAATGCAGACGCACTGTCAAGAAGACCATGTCCAGAAGATTGTAAGCATTGCAGCAAGCAAGAAGGGAAGGAAACAGTTTCACTCAAGGTTATTAGAACTGATGCCATCAACGATGAGTGGGGAAACGAGGCAATGCGTCGCGAACAGGAAAAGGACTCAGGAGTCGGGCCAATCCTGAACTGGTTAAAGAGTGATGGTTCTAAGCCTCAGTGGAGCGAAGTGGCAAAGTACGGGGCAGTCACGAAGGGACTTTGGGCTCAGTGGAAGAGCCTCATCATGCATAACGGATTACTCTGTAGAAAATGGGAGACATCGGATGGAAAAGACTCGTATCTGCAGTTGGTGGTCCCGCAAGCTAAGGTGAAAGAAATTCTGAGAGTTTTTCATGATGGAACTTCCGGAGGGCATTTGGGTGTAAAGAAAACCTTGGAGAAAGTAAAGGAAAGATTTTACTGGTTGCATTGCAGAGACGATGTGGAAGATTGGTGCCGCAAGTGTACAGTCTGCGCAGCTGTAAAGGGACCTCATACGAGGAGCAGGGCAGCAATGAAAATTTATAATGTTGGGGCGCCTTGGGAGCGAATCGCTTTGGATGTTGCGGGACCATTTCCAGTCACTAAATCGGGGAACCGGTATATACTTGTGGTAATGGATTATTTCACAAAGTGGCCAGAAGTATTTGCCATTCCAAATCAGGAAGCGGTCACTGTGGCTACCAAGTTGGTGAATGAAGTTTTCTGCCGGTTTGGGGTTCCGCTGGAAATGCACAGTGATCAAGGCAGGAACTTTGAGTCACAGTTGTTCCAGGAAGTTTGCAAAATTTTCGGAATCCATAAGACCCGGACTACTCCTTATCACCCGCAGTCTGACGGCATGGTGGAGCGGTTCAATCAAACTTTGGAACGGCATCTTGCGAAGGTCGTCGATAATCATCAAGATAACTGGGACGAGTACATACCTCTTTTCCTGTTGGCCTATCGAACCGCTGTTCATGAGAGTACTTCGGCAACTCCAGCAATAGCAAACTTCGGGAGAGAGTTGAAACTTCCAGCAGATTTGCTATCAGGATGCGCACCAGGCACTCCTAAGAGTATCAGTGACTATGTGAGCGAACTGCGGGAGAAAATGGTCGACATTTATGAACAACTTCGAGAAGCAGGTCAAAACTCAAGTGACCGTTCAAAGACACGATATGACCGAAAAGCGAACTATGCTGGGTTTGAGGAAGGAACATCAGTTTGGCTGCATAATCCAGTTCGAAGGAAAGGGAAGAGTCCGAAGTTGCAGGCAAGTTGGGAAGGACCGTATGAGGTAGTGACCAGGATAAATGACGTCACCTATCGAATTCGACGATCGCCAAGGAGCCCGTTGAAGATAGTGCACGTGGATCGATTAGCTCGATATTTCGGCACTAATGATGCTCGGGACGAGCAGAACTAAGGGAGGGGCAGTGTCACGAACGCTGTCAAACGTTAGACGTAAGAAGGCATTCAAAAATTCGGAGGGTGTATTAACAATCGCCGTGGTCTTACGGTCTAAGGGTCCGCCTCCCATGCTGGGGGGTGACGGTTCGAATCCGATCCGCGCCAAAAATATTTCTAGATTTTAGTGTTTTTAAAAATGTTCTAGAAGGAAGAGAGAGAAGGAATATTTAAAAAGGGACAAAAAGGTGAACGTGTCTAGGAACTTCGAGAAAGGAGGCGAAATTACGAATATTTGAAAAGAACCAGAAAAGTGGGCGTGTCTTCGATCGGTTTCGAAAAAGGAACGCGGGGTTAGAACTATCTGGAGGAAAACAAACGAGTAAAGAAAAGAAGATCGAAAAAAGGGTATTCCGGAATGTTCTGCGGGATATAAAAAGGCGGCGAATTTCGACTGGCGGCAGTATTTGATTTAACAGTGAACAGTGCGAAACAAAAGGAAGAAAAGTAAAAGTGGAAAAGTACTAGTGAAGAGAAAAGTGCTAAGAGTGGAACAGTGAGTAGACTAGTGTCAGTGTAGTGCGTGACGTCATAGTGTCGGTGTAGTACGTGACGTCATAGTGTCAGTGTAGTGCGTGACGTCATAGTGTCGTACGTCGTGACGTCATAGCCGTGACGCGTGTCGTGTCGTCACAGTAGTGACGTAGTGGACTGTGAACAGTGACAGTAAGTGGTGCACGGGGAATCCCTGCGAGGAGGACCCGGTGAAGTGAACCGTATAGGGGAACCTCTGCGAGGTGGACCATTTGTAAGTGTATCCCAAATAAACTCTGTAAAATTGGACTCAGCGTTTCACTCCAATCCCGGAACCCGTCGCTCGTAACAGTAATATTTTAAAACCTTTACTATCCTTACCTTAGTGGTAACAAAAAGATCTTCCCTCTTGACCAGTCCCTTCGCTATTGCGTCTGCTATGCCCTGCCCCACTTGTGTTTCATCTTGATAGATAGCTGCTGTGTCGATGTGGCGGTAACCAGCTTCTATAGCCCAGAGTACTGCGTCCCGGACCTCATCATTACTGGCCTGGACAATTGTAGTTAATTAGAACCACTTCATCTCATCATTAAATCTTCTTATCGTGTGGGCAACAAGCCCTGGTGTTAGAGTTTTTTCAGACCGTCGTACGGTCTCTGACATGGTTTCGATTATGAGCACATTGCCTAAAATGAAGGATGCCACTGGTCTTCTTCTTCTTATCGTGTGGGCAGAGCCCTGGTGTCAGAGTTTTTTCAGACCGCCTTACGGCCTCTGACGTGGTTTTTATGTAACGACTACTACCACCAGAGATAGTAGCCGGGACCAACGGCTTAATGTGCCATCCGAATTACGGGATCATCTTTCGTTTCAGACAGTCAGGTGATTCAGCCTGCAATGTCCTAACCAACTGGGGAAAAACGCACAAAGTGACATATCACTAGGTGTCCCCCGTGGGAATCGAACCCACGACCTCCGTGTCGAGAGCCAGTGCTCTTAACCATTAGACCACGGAGGCAGATTTCATCATTAAATAACATTAATTGGGGGTGTATAAGTAATTCACGATTCAGATAGTCAGACGACACATTAGGTATGTTGTATCTGGCAAAAATCTAATGTACTTACAGAAGAAATCTACTTTAATATTTACGTAAGTTTTTGTTATAAAGCAACTCGCTAATTTCTACCCACGGCCACGGTCAAAAACTATGCAAATATCAAGTTTATTGCTCATTTAACCGCTACAGGTCATAGCCGTATATTTTAGATAATGTTATTGACATGTTTACTACATCTATGCGATATTATTTCGAATAAAAAATTGTGAGTTTTAGTTTGGCTAGTTTGACGTTCGATTTTTTAAACACTCAGTTGCAGATCTCTTGCCGTCACTTTTTGTCTGGTTGACGTAGTAAAAGCTGGCAAGAGATTTAATGGAGGATTAACTCTAATGAGCGTTTCTGCAACTGAGTGTTAGAGAATCTTTATTAAAGATACCAAAACACTTACACCTTTAGCGGTGCCTCTACCGGTACCGAGGGCAATGACCGGTATTTTGTTTCCATCGTTCAAATCTTTGCATGGCACCTTCGATGCTATGACAATCTGAAAAAAAAACTAAATGTTTGTTAAAATTATGAATACATTTTAGGTAGGTAGCTAATGCGCATTTTTATGATACAAACAGCTTTATTATGCGTATTATTGTTATCATACTACTTCCAGTACCTAATTTATTCCTTACTTAGGTACCTACATTATAAGAAAATAAAAATTAAATGGTGGTCGTTGGTAAGCGCATCACTTGAGCAGTTGAGAACGGCTGGAAAGATTAGGTATATTTTTTTAATGTTTTTAAAAGACCGAATAAGGTTTTTAGGGAAAGGAAAAAACGTTCAAGAGTGTCGGAGATTTCGTTTCACTATCGAACAGATGTAACCTCTCGTATGCCGGGAATTACAGACACAAAAGAAATCAATTGTTTTCGTCGCGCGGATCCACGTTTCGGCATACCATGCGATTTTTGAATCTCATACGTTGAACTCAGCAGTTGAAAATGAATGGGATCTATACGCATCTTTCTACTGCTGATTTGACTTTCAAAAATCGCACTCCTGGAGTATGATTTTTTAATGTCATACCAGCAGTAGAAAGATGCACGTCTCCATAGTTATATTCACATTTTCAACTGCTGAGCTCAGCGAATGAGTTTCAAAAATCGCACTCCTGATCAATTTCTAAACCGCAACACACAAACACACATTGTCGTCTAACCAACGCATTGGTGGTCTGCCTACTTGGTTAGGAAGAAGGAAGAAGGTTTTCTTCCTTCCCTTAAATAGATACTTAGACGATTAATTTGCTGCATTTTAATAAAATTTTAATCCTAAGGCACACAGTAAGAACCACGAAACTAATAAAAACATCATAAAATTACTCACGGTAATTCCGAAACATAAAAACAGAACTCCGATTCGACTCATGTTGTCTGGACCAATGCTAACGTAACACTGAGAATCTGATAAATATAAATAGGTACACTCGACTAAACAACATAAATCTCATAACTTGACTTCAATAATGATACCGGTCTATAGAAATATACAAGAAACTGGTATTAGAACTATAGTAGTGAGCGTAGGCTTATGCTTATGGTATTAGAACTGCTGGTAACTTTACCTACATAGGCACCATGATAGGCACCTATCCACTTCAACTTTTGTTTACTAGTTTTTGCCCGTAATATCGTCGTTATTCTTTTTCTTTTTTTCTTGTCTAATTACAGAAAGTTGTTCAGTTTTATGGTATACATAACCCCTTTAAATAATTACTAGGGTGTTATGTTAAACAGTGTTGAACCTTGTAGAAAGCCGTGTATCTAAGAGGTCGACCTACTTAGTACTATTTTTTGCACATAAAACAATTTAATGTGGCCTGTATTGTAATGTAATATAATTTTCTACTCCTCTCAAACAATCTTTTAGACAAATGCCTTACAAATATAAGATTTATGATGTAAGACAATAGAACTGAGAACTGTTTTGCACATGTATACTTAATAACTTTATGGTTTTGCATCATACGTGACAAAATGTCATTTACCAATGAATGAAAGAAGGAAGCAGAACTGGACCTTTTAAACAGCTATGGGGTAAAATTGAAAACATTGGCATCCTTTTAAACTAAGAGTTTACCCATCAAACTGAACAACTTTTTACTATGGGAGCAAACTGATCGTTTTCAGTTCAGTCGAGTAGAAATTGCAGTTTAGTATGGAAACCAAACGTCATACAATAAGTAAGTAGTATAGTACTCTGTGATCATACTCATACTCATACACAGGTTAAGTTTGCACTTTCGTTGAGCCCAAATGTTTATACAAAACTGCGACAATCTGAGTCACTGTATTTTGCCGCATAAGTGGAACACTTTCATTCTTTTACAATCTGGTGATGCAAATATTTTCGAGAAGTTACAATTTTAGTCCCGGTAGAATAAAGTAGGTACCTAGTACCTACCTACCTATATAATTATCATCAGCATCTATTATACAGGGTGGTCCAAACAGAGACATCCAAAATTGTGTTAGGTTCCTCACCCCTAGGTGTATTGTATCCGAAAATACCTCATGTATGTTCCGCGATTTTTCGTGGTTGGCTAAAGGTAAGGAAACTAAAAAAACTTTTGGACGTCTCCGTATGGCCCACCCTGTATAGGTACGTCCATTGGAGCGCGTATTTTCTCTTTGGGTAGTTCCCACTGCAGGGCACAAGCTTAGCCTCAAGGAGGGTGTATGGTATGGTCGTTTGTCCACCACGCATGCCCAATGCGGATTGGTAGACTTCACATACCTACGCATCGAAATTTCTTCTTCAGCGTATGCATGTTTTCCTTCACCGTTTGAGAGCAGTTCGGTATTACGTACACACGGCGACAAATCAACCTACCCATAGTTCGACCTTATGTCCATGAACATAGAGTTCAACTATGGGTAGGTTGATCTGTCGCCGTGTGTACATAAGTTAGAAAAACTCATTGGTACATGGCAATCATGGCATACCTTCATATTATATTGCACATAATTGCACATGCCTCTATAGGTAACTTGTCACCTACATACATAACTTAGATTAATTATTATTGGAGCGCAGGGCAGGCAGCAAAAACTAATCATTAATCTAAGATAAATAAGTTTGTAGGTAAATTCCCCAAAGATTCAAGTGATTTCGGTAACAACTCGTCACACCATAAAAAAGTTCTAACTGGTCATAACACAAAAAGCTTATTTACTCAAAACATCTCCAAAAAACGGTGTTAAGTATTTAGAACAGAGAACAACCAAACTGAACCTATTTAACGCGAAGTAGTACATACGGAACTACATGAAAAAAACGAGTGTGTTTGTGTTACGATCCCGGAAAAAAAATCGTTAATGTCCACAACATGCGCAATTTTAATCACCACCTAAAAAAGTGAATCGGAACCAGGCTGTCAGTTTACTTTCACCGTCGTCGAATCGAGAAGTGGATCGAATGCATCGATTAGAAAACATACATCGTTACCATGTTAGGGGACAATATTACTAATTGGACATTTACATTCATAACATTGTGCGTAAGTGATTAATTATACGAGCGTAGAAGGAACAATTAAAAGAGAGTTTTTATTGCGGTATGCCTACGTCGCTTATTTCGAAACTGGACACTTTTACTAAAGTTTACAAACATACATGCATACCTAGGTTTTTTCTCTACAAAGTAGTAGGTAGGTAAGGTACCGGTATATTTTCTTTGGTACCGGCCAAACCAAATTTTGGAATAAAAAAATGTCTGCTGGACCTCGCACATGGTGAAGTTTGTATGTAAAATCTACTTTTTTACCAACCCGTAATAAATTAATGTAAATGTAAGTCATTTAATTTAATTTTCTGACTAACTACCTATGTTGCCAATGCTTGTTAAGACCTTGTTTCTATAAATATTTTTATTGAATTTTTTTTTTATTTAAATAGTAGTCGTGTTTTTGATCATAGATAATGTATGGTTAAAAACACACCTATTTTAATTTAAAAAAAAGTAAAAACAAATGAACACTCTTAAATTATGCTTAATGTTCATAAAATCGCAACCAACGCGTACCTAACAGCCTCCGACGCTAAGCTATAAATAAATAACGCTTACAAACATACCCAGATTGTAATGATCCCGAACGTAATAAGCTACCTACTGGCCTTTTTAATATGGAAACCTCAGAAAAACGGCGAATTCGAACCCAAGACTCTGGTTTAGCAGTCCGGTGCCGTGGTAACACGAACCATTACACCAACCGGGTCGTCAATATAGTTCAATTTACTTTAATTAAACCGTTTAACTTAACAGCTATTCACACATTAGCACGATCTTCAAAAGAAACCTATTATCAAGATTACCTTGTTATGTATAATTATGTTTTATAACATCGAAGATGGAGGAGACGCAATCACGCATGTTGAGTAAGAAAAAGTAAGGTAATCAGAATGTAGATGGCTCTTACTTTGCAGCGGTACCCTGGTAATACGACCTACTAGTTAGAAATATTTTTTTTTTAATTTTCGTATTAAATCCTGTTACTCGAACAGGTGAAAATTTTACAGGTTGGCTCCCTTACTATAATGTACAAGGTGTAACAAAACTCCCTGGTAATATTTAAAGAGATTGTTTAGGCCTTTAGGCTGCCTGTCCATTGACGCGAGCTGGCTGGCGGAGCGGGGAAGCGGAGTTTTATTAACCAATCAGGATTGCATAAAATCTCGGCCGAGCTCCTGATTGGTTAAAATTTCCTCGTTTCTCCGCTCCGTCAGCTCGCTCCGCGTCAATGGACAGGCACCCTTACACTCAGTTGCAGAAACGCTCATTAAAGTTAATCCTCCATTAAATCTCTTGTTTTCACTTTTGTCTTGTTGACGTACTAAAAGCTAGCAAGAGATTTAATGGAGGATTAACTCTAATGAGCGTTTCAGCAACTGCTTCCGTGCTCTAATGGTAAAGAGCATTGGGCTCTCGATACGGAGGTCGTGGGTTCGATTCCCACGGGGGACACCTAGTGATATGTCACTTTGTGCGTTTTTCCCCAGTTGGTTAGGACATTGCAGGCTGAATCACCTGATTGTCTGAAAAGAAAAATGATTCGGTGCTTCGGATGGCACGTTAAGCCGTTGGTCTCGGCTACTATCTCTGGTGGTAGTAGTCGTTACATAAAAACCACGTCAGAGGCCGTAAGTCGGTTTGAGAAAACTCTGACACCAGGGCTCTGCCCACACGATAAAGAAGAAGCAACCGAGTGTTAGACCATCAAACTGACCTCAGGGGAAGGATCTCTTTATCTCTTTGAAACTGACCAACTTTGCACAAAGTGCACAACTGAACCACACCTTGGACACTTAGCTGTCATTTCATACAAATGGAAAATTTTTAAAAGTAGTTTTTACAAGTAAGCATGTGAGATACTGAGCGAGTGCGAACGAGAAAGGAATACGCATTTGCTTAACATTGGTAACTGCCGAGGTAATCAGAGGGCGATAGAGGGGGTGAGGTAAAAAGTTGGTGGGAGGCAGGGAGTGTCCGTACTGTATCTAGTAATAGATACTCTTTCTTATACTGTGACTGAACTCTGTTGTTGGGAAACCTTATCCAGCATCTACCAGCTAATCAACAGTTTCACACTACGATTCCAATCACAATATATAATAGTTAATCTATTTACAACCGCCTAAGCAATGGTGAAAAAATTAATGTGGTTTATATGCAAGATTTTTTTATTTTTGAACAATTAATAGCGAGGACGCCTAATAACTGTGCTTCCTTATTGCTCTAATTATGCTAAATGTTGACATCACGATCTATGAGTAGTTTTTAACCGACGAAAAAAAGGAGGAGGTTCTCAATTCCCGTATGTTTTTTTTGTACGTTTGTTACGCGATTACTCCGCCAAGTATAAATTGATTTAGATGATTCTTTTTTAAGAGGTGGTCCCATTTTAATTTGGTGAAGATCTGGTAAAGAACTTCGGAGATAGACAATGGAACTCCTCAAAAATCTATAGCAAATCATCGGCGATTGAAATAAATGTTACGTGTTGATGTTCCCCTTGCATGTACGACCCAAGTTTACACAACTCAATGGACAGACATTTATGTTGGTTGTTATTTTCTATTCATGTTTTCAAATTGCATTCCCAAAAGATGTACCTACTTAGTATTGGACTGTAGGTAGAAACTATAATGTAATATAATCTATGTAGGTATACTAAACAATTGTAAATTGTAATTGTAGAATTGTAAAGTAAATGCTCTGCATGCCCTCTCTCCAATATTAAATATTGCATGCTCATGGGCAGATCACAGAGCTCTATCTAAAATACTGTTCACCACCTTTATATTACCTGTGTCGCAATAAAGTTTTTGAAGTTTGAAGTTTGAAGATATTTTGAGATGTGTGATCACAAACTTTAGAACTACGTAGGCTAAGTAAGTAGCCTAAGTAGTACCTAGACTACGGACGAACGCGACCGACGGACATATAACCGGCCTTTTTATATTTTGTATGTAACCTGATTACATACCTACAAATGATTAATAATAAACACACCAACAATATACCTACACATCAACACATAACTAGTAATATGGTACCTACACAAATCTGCTCAAAAATCCATAAAAGCCAAAAAAATCGAGTAAGTAGGTAACAGCATATAAGGTAAGAAACGATCGAAGGAGATCGAAGGTAACAAGTACCACAGCGATGCAAGTAGTAATGTAAAACACTTTCATTGCAAAAACTTAATATTCATGAGCTTACAGCGAGAGATCTTGAGATCACTGTGTCATACCTTTCAGCTAACAACACAAAATGTGTCATAGACGTAAGTCAATTTTGAAAAGAAAAATTCTTCGAACGATTTATTGTAGTAGGTAGGCTGGCTTACGTATAACCTCGCGGCACGAAACTGGCGCTCGAATCAGTGAATTTAGACGAAAATAGTTTATAGTGCCTTATACATACGATCAGCGCAATCAAGGTCATCGCTAGAGATTCGTGCCGCGCGCGACTTATACAATACTGCTACCTACAGGGTGAAATTGATATCATTAGCATCCTTTTAAACTAAGAGCCTACCCATCAAACTGAACAACTTTTACAATGGGAGCAAGCCGATCGGAGCAAAAAAAAAATCTGCTGTTGCATACATTGGAGTCGAATACGCATTGCAGTTTAGTATAGAACAGCAGATTTTTTTTGCTCCGATTGGTTTGCTCCCATAGTAAAAGTTGTTCAGTTTGTTTTTTTTACTTATTTCCTTTTTGGAGAACTTACAGCTAAATAACAGTTCGGTTTCTACAAAGACAGATTGATGTTTAGATGCTGACAACAAGTTCCCAAGTTTGATGGGTAGAATCTTAGTTTAAAAGGATGCCAATGATATCATAATTTCACCCTGTATAATAAGTAGGTAGTAAAATGTCTGCTAAGTATGTAGATGACTTAGCCTAGGCCACTTTTAAACTAAATACTTATTAGACAATTGCAAAGTATCATGATAGATAAATCTATACAAACACAACCACAAATATTTTCAAAGATTAAAGAAGAAGAGAGAAGATCTTTGAAAATATTTGTGGTTTACCGAAGACGAAAAAATGTTTATACATTACTATGTACCTAATAAATAGAACTGCCTCCGGGGCCTAATAGCTAAGAGCATTGGGCTCTTGAAGCGGAGGTCGTGGGTTCGATTCCCACGGGGACACCTAGTGATATGTCACTTTGTGCGTTATTCCCCAGTTGGTTTGAACATTGTAAGCTGAATCACCTGATTGTCTGAAAAGAAAGATGATTTCGTACTTCGGATGGCACGTTGAGTCGTTGCTACTATCTCTGGTGGTAGTGGTCTCTGCATAAAAACCACGTCAGAGGCCGTAAGGCGGTCTGAAAAAATTTCTGCCCACACGATAAGAAGAAGAATAAATAGACGATTAGGTATTTAAAGCAAGCTTAGGTAAACCGATGTCTGAAAATAGGCGTAATTCGGCTGAAATGATAATGATAATAACAATAACTAAGACCCATTTCTTTTTGCCTACAAAATTGTTTTTGTTTGTTTACATCCGCAGCTTTACTACTGTCACAATTCTCACGCCTCAAGAACTACGATGAAGTAACCTTAATGATAATGACCCATACCAAAATAGAGCCATAATACACCATTACTTTACAAAAGACTTAAAAAGTAAACAAACCACTAAACTTGAATTTCTGCACAAATCATAACATAACATAGCGATAACAGTACAAATAACGGTGCTCTAATCACTGAAGGCTATATTTAACAGACCATCATAAGATGGAAGATAAAAGAGGTTTTCCTATCTAATCATCAATAATTTACCTACATATAGCCAGATTTATTTAATAGGCTACTTACTTGACAACTAGTCAAATCAGCTACTCTTTATCGGACGTCAACACGTGCGCTTTGTATGAACACTCGGCGACACATCAAGCTATACAAAACCATAATAAGCTGGCAGCGCGTAGGACGAGTAACGTATAACGTCTCGCGACCAGTTTATATTGGTTTTGTATAGCTTGATGTGTCGCCGTGTGAACATTTGTACTAAATAATGAGTTGTGACGTCATCAACATTTCATTACTTTTTAAAGTTTATCTTGTTATTAAAAATATTATTCAGGCTAAAAACTCAATGAAAATGAGAGTTTAGCGTTATTTTCTAACTTTTTTTTTAAAGATAAAATTAAAATATATTGCATGTAGTCAGATTATAGAAGTTTGCTTCTTCTTTTATAATGCGCACGGCTAAGGAGTGGAATGCCCTGCCTGCGGACCTGTTCCCTGAGCAATACAACCTGGGCCTCTTCAAGGCGAGAGTGAATAGGCATCTTTCTAGGTAAGCATGCTACATCTTCGGCCTCATCATCACTCAACATCAGGTGAGATTGGGGTCAAATGCTTACCTATCACACATAAAAAAAAAAAAAAAAAAAAAATACCTACCCATTCAGGTGAGAAGTGTAGGCCACCAGCTTCAATTCATGGATTGCGTAAAGCGAGACATGTCCACGTTCTCGATCGATACCGGTGGCTGGGAAGATCTCGCCGACCTGCGACTTGTGGAGGAAACATTTGACCGAGGGAAGAGCTGTGCACGACCTTGGTTTGTTTCCTTGGCTGAAAAACGAGAAAGGAGGCAAAATACAGTTGCAAACCCAATATAGGTACACAGAAACCTCTTGTTTTACTGGCCGTACCTGTCGCTCTCATATTGGACTTTTTAGTCACGAAAGTGCCGCCAAGACACTGCTTGAACCATCTTTTATAGATGGAAAGACCGATGATGATAAATAGGTTTGCCTGCCAGATTTTTAGCTAAAATCTTTAAATGTTATGCTTGCTATTGAAATAGAATATACTTACAAACACAGACAGTACAAACATTACCTACTTATTGGCTTCGTCGTATTCTTTAATAAAAATGTCTTTAAAGTAAAGATTACCTACGTATACAGGGTGTAAGTGACAGCCTAGAACAGAACAGAACAACTTTCACTACAATAAAATACAACAGTTTTGTATGGGACAGCAGATTTTTTTTCAGTTGTTCAGTTTGATGGTCTGAGTTCATCGTTTCAGTATTTTCTAGGCTGTCACTTTCACCCTGTATGTAGGTAGGTACCTACCCCAATCAATTTTGAAATTGATACATTTTAATTAAAATCAAAGATTAAAAATTTTGAGATATATTTCGTACTTTTCATTGTGTCTGAGTAGTTGCTGAGTTTGGCTTACCATCTCGTCGGTAATAGATTTTCCAATCAGCATTAGATGCTGCACGAGGCTTGCTGGTTACCCAGGGAATGCCAGACGTATCGAGGGTACAATGCGTCACTCAGAGAGGCTCTCTTCATTAACACGTCGTGCATTTCTCCGTGCTCCCTTGTTATATAGGCACATCGAGTCGGAGCCATGTATAAGATCTTCCAGCCCACTATTTTGCCACACGGATAGCACAACCGGCAGTTTCCATAAGCTCCGTTCGCGTGCAGGCGTCCGGGCAGGAAGGGCTGGATACAAGATGGGTTATAGTCTAAGGAGGACCACCGCATTCGCACTTGAGGTCCGAGGACTTGAGGACCCGTCTATGTAACCCCACAAAAACAATGTTTCTAAAAAGGTTCATTTTTAGGGTTCCGTACCCAAAGGGTGAAAACGGGACCCTATTACTAAGCCTACGTTGTCCGTCCGTCCGTCCGTCCGTCCGTCCGTCATTATCCGTCATGTCCGTCCGTTATTACGGCGGATTTGTTAACAAATAATAAAAATGTCAAAAAGTTAAAAATTAAGGGGGGTTCTCAACAAGAAACTAGTTTTTATCAACGTTTTTTCTTCACGCTCTATTGTAAAAACGGTAATACATACAAGTGTCAAACTTAGTGTGATTATAGAGCAAACTCTACAGAATAACAACAAATACTAAAACCCGGCAAAGTGTGAGACGGTCTTGCGCTAAAGATCCCGGACAAAAAAAATATTTTCTAAGTTAATAATGTTGTGTTCTGTGGTGGTGTGGTACGGAACCCTCGGTGCGCGAGTATCCTGACTCGCACTTTACCGGTTTTATTGAAGCTTTCTTACTAGAACAGGTAAAATGGAAAGATATCTACAGTTATTTAAAATATACTTTGCCTTTCAAATAACTCCTCAAAAATAACTTAAGCGTCAAGCGGCATTGTATGTATTTCACGGTCTGTGCGTAGAATGTCTACAATTAGCCTATAAGTCTAGATCCCTAGGCGCCTAGGCCTTTCGTCGTGCCGTGATCTCTTGACAGAGAACTGATGCCAGTTTAATGATACACCTTCGGTTAGGCAACTGAGTGTCGCTAAAGTCTCAATTTTTGTGAGAACAGATCAGATCTCAAAGTCCAGAACTACTTTTGGTATGGCCTGTACATCCTCGACAGAGTAGAATAAAATTTGTAGCCTCAGGTCAGAGAGATAATCGGACTATCAAAATGAACAACTTTCTCAATATAACCATAGTCTAAATCGCGAAAAAAATGAATCAATCTGTTTCATCTGCAAGCTTAGGAAATCGAACCGATTGCTTGGGACAGCAGTTTTTTTCGCTATTCGGAATTGGTCCCACAGAAAAAGTTGTTCAGTTTGTTGGTCTGATTATACCTAACTACCTACAGTGGTTACGATTGATTACTTTAAAGTACCTAGATCCCGTTTCCGAAACCAAAATCTGAATAGGAACGTAACTACCTACCTACTTGGTATAATAGGTAGGAGCAATAGCTTGGATAATATTGGTATTTTATCAGCCATGTATTTATATGTAGGTACCTACCTAGTATGGTAAGTTGGCAAGTAAAGGTGCGACGTTGTGAGTAAGTTAGAATTTTTACCAGTTTCCGCAAGACGATCGTTTTTTTTTTGTTCACTTCCTAACTTGGAAAGTTTTCCGTATTTGTACGTAAAGCAAAGTCAATTATTTTTTCAAATTAGTCAAGTAATTGCGGAATTGGCGAGTAAATGATAGAATGAGTTCGTTTTCACATACCTATATAGTATGTATTGACGGCCCAATGTTAGAATAGCGGTAAAAAGGTTTCTTTATGCTATGGACTCAGTTTTAAATATTGTCAGAGCCGTAGCGGGATTGGGGCCCTGGGTCCTAAAGAGGCTGACAACTGCCGATGGCCTTGAGCAATCGCATCATTAGGGCTCCGGGGCCTACAGCACTACTGATAAAAAATTAACACTGGCAAATTATTGGCAAAAAATACTACAAACGTTGGCGCGAAACATCGAATTCAGCCGAAAACGATACTAAGAACTTCAGCTAATTTGTACGCGCTTCTCAAATTTTTTGTCATCATGTTAAGTATAGTCCCATACTTAATTGTGCCCCCTCGAATTTATATTGTTGCTATTTCTATAGATACTTATTCCTGAATGGAAGATTATAATATACGAGGTTTTACCCGCGACTTCGTCCGCATAAATTATATATCAGATTTTAAGTCAGATGTTACGCTACCAAACAAAAAAGTTTCATCAAAATCGGTTCAGTAGTTTTTGCGTGATACTCGAACAAACAAACACCCAAACAAACAAACAAACTAAATTCTTTTTTTCAAATTTACAGTTTTATAATAGTCAAGATTGTGCCGAACCCTTTTATCAGATAAGCTAAAGATCATCATCATTTTGAACCTTATTTCATCTAAGTAGTTATATGGTTCAAACAGCGTCTGTTTGGATAAGACACCGACGCTAAAGATAATTAGGAGATATTCCTGATTTAATTAGGGATGAACGGAAGATGTTATACTGTGCTGAACCTTAATAATGGGATAATGGAAAGATAATTATGAGATAATTATTAATTATGATGGGCTATGTCCAGCAGTGGACGTCTGTCGGCTGATATGATGATGATGATGAATTATGAAATAACCGGATTTTCTGCGTTAAAGCGCAGCATTTTGGTATGTTATCTTCAAAGAAGCATTGTTGTCCTTGACTGTGCTAGTTTATTTTACTGCAAGATTGGGCCCCAAAACAAGGCCCCTATTTCCCCCTTCGTCCGTCACGGACACTGACATCCATACAGGTCCACAATAGCCCCCGCGTACGTCTGCGCACGCGACCGCTTGTCTTCATTCACTGGCGCGCCACCATTCCGTTAGTTTGGTTACTGTGACATTCGCGACTTCACTTTCTTCGCCGCTACTGTGTCGAAAAATTTTAAAACTATGCGCTAAAGTAACATGCGCGTTCAATAAAAGCAAAGAGATTTGTGAACGTATCGTAATTTGACGTTAGATTACGCGGGAAATACGTAAAAATGCGGAGGGTGTGTTTATTAGTTTTCGCGCTGTTTTTGGTGTTTTGTGCACAGTTTTGTGAGGCAGCTAGACCTAAAGTGAGGGATTACCCATCCCAGAAGCAGCTACTTTTGCAAAGGAAGGAGACGACGCCCGTTGATTTTACGAGGTTACTTGTAATGAGATTAGTGTATGGATTTGCTAAAGCTATTGGACTGGAGGAGCCGATCAGTGAAGTGTTAAATGGAGCTTTCGTGCCCCCGGGAGTGGATGATGATGATGATGAAGATGGATTTTTTGACGATTATTGATAGTGCTTAGTGTGCAATGGGTATTTATTTTAGTTAAGTAATTTATCTTTTTAAATATGCATCAATACCAAAATGACAAAGTTGCATTTAGATTTTATGTTAATTTTTAAAGAATGCATCGTAAATTGTAAATTGCGTGTTTTTATTGTAAATAATTTCAGTAAGTAGGTAATTAACTAATTAGAATAGGACTGTCTCAAAAATCTTTCAAGTTTGTGACATCCCCGAAACGGAGACAAGTCGTAAGTAGACTGTAATTTAAATACATAGGTATTATTATGTAGTAAAGTATTCGAGAAAAAAAAGTTATGATTTCAGGTCGACTACGCTTTGGTGTAGTCACCAATATCATATACCTACCTATAAACTTAGATCAAAGTAAAATTAATGGATAGGCCCAAAGCGCTTTAAGTTGAAGCACGCAAAACTAGGGCACCTCAATACAAATTAGGGTACTTGGTCTGTCATCTCGGTACAAATTCGAAGTAAAACTGTCAATTGTTTTGTGTCAAAATGTTTGCGTAAGGCCTGTCCATTCATTTTACTTTGGTCTAAGCCTATAAACAAGGTCAACCCCATTAAATATTGTCAATAAAACCTATTTTGGGGGTGCGTCATACGCTACACCAAAATTGACTATAATAATTATATCCTTAAAGTCTCAAATTAAAGCAATTATAATAGTTTCAATGATTTTCGCAAATATGGCGGTTATAATTTTTTTCTGGTCAGGAGTGCGATTTTTGAATCTCATTTGGTGAGTTGAGCAGTTGTGAATGTCAAAATTACTGTGGGCGATCTTTCTACTGCTGATTTGACTTTCAAAAATAGCACTCCTGAAGTATGATTTTTGAATGTCAAATCAGCAGCAGAAAAATGCACGTCTCCTGGAGCAAATGCACACCTGGTGTGCGATTTTTGAATCTCATACGTTGAACTCAGCAGTTGAAAATGTATGGAGATACGCATGTTTCTACTGCTGATTTGACTTTCAAAAATCATACTCCACGAGTGCGATTTTTGAAAGTCAAATCAGCAGTAGAAAGATGCATATCTCCATAGTAATTTTGACATTTATAACTGCTGAGTTCAAAGAATGAGATTCAAAAATCGCACTCCATGATTATGATTTTTAATGTCAAATCAGCTGTCGAAAGATGCACGTCTCCATACATTTTCAACTGCTGAGTTCAACGTATGAGATTCAAAAATCGCACTCCTGACAAGATAAATTAGAAGTAGAAAGATGCATATCTCCATAGTAATATTCACCGTACTCTGTCTTTCCAGACAAACGATATAACACAAATATAAAACCGGTCAAGTGCGAGTCGGGCTACTCGCGCACCGAGGGTTCCGTACCACACCACCATAGAACACAACATTATTAACATAGAAAAAAAACTTTTCTTGTCCAGGACCTTTAGCGCAAGACCGACTCACACTTGGCCGGTTTTTAGTATTTGTTGTTATTCTGTAGAGTTTGCTCTATAATCACACTAAGTTTGACGATTGTATGTATTACCGTTTTTACGATAGAGCGTGAAGAAAAAACGTCGATAAAAACTAGTTTCTTGTTGAGAACCCCCTTAATTTTTAACTTTTTGACATTTTTATTATTTGTTACCAAATCCGCCGTAATAACGCATAATCTAAGAAAATTTCAACTATCTAGCTATTACAGTTCAAAAGTTACAGCCCTAAATAGGTAGGACAGACCGACGGACGGACAGACGGACAGACGGACAGACGGACAGACGGACAGACGGACGGACGGACGAACGGACGGACGGACAACGTAGGCTTAGTAATAGGGTCCCGTTTTTACCCTTTGGGTACGGAACCCTAAAAAAAGAATAATTGTGCTTGTGTGTGTGTCAAAACGTCGATAAAAACTAGTTTCTTGTTGAGAACCCCCTTAATTTTTAACTTTTTGTCATTTTTATTATTTGTTAACAAATCCGCCGTAATAACCCATATTCTGTGAAAATTTCAACTATCTAGCTATTACAGTTCAAAAGTTACAGCACTAAATAGGTCGGACAGACGGACGGACGAACAGACGGACAGACGGACAGACGGACAGACGGACGGACGGACGAACGGACGGACGGACAACGTAGGCTTAGTAATAGGGTCCCGTTTTCACCCTTTCGGTACGGAACCCTAATTATAAAATTATAACTTACCTAAGTCTCGGTAAAGAAAAGTTAAAGTTAAGTAACTACCTAGATATAATAAATTATTATTTGGTTGAAAATGTTTATGGGTACAAATAACATGGGGTTTTTGGGAAACATATGATTTTCAACACAATTTTGCTATTTGAAACTTATTTTTATAGGCAGTCCTAAGTATTATAAGTAGTAGGTATCTAATTTAAGTAGAGTTTACACAGATACCAACAGTATTTTATTTATTTAAATTATTATTATTTATTTACTTAATTAATTAGTTTGTCTAGACAACTACGTACCTGTTAGATGTTTTATATTCTTTATTTATTGTAAATAGAAAATTGTCTTTTAAAATGTTGAATTTTAAAACTCTACATTACTCTACTTCTTATTTATTGTATTTATTTTAAATTTAGGAAAGTATTTTTTGTATCTTGTACTACTTCCAAATCTTCCAATACAAAAGTCTGTTATATTAATTTATTTTATTTTAATAAATTGTATTTTACGTGTTACTTCATGATATTTTATGAATGTCGACCCCAAAATCCTGAAAACAGTTTTGTGTTTAAGAGCCTACCGAGCCTATTGTGCTGTCCCCAATCATATTGTTTTATTTCTAAACAATTAAACAACATTTCCAATAAACAAGAATATCACATTGTAGTCCTGATTGGCTTTCAGTTTATCGAAATATTACGGATGATTGTGTTATGCTTGTAGCTATTATCGTTAAAACGTTATTAAGGTTTTAAAGAGAATAATTTCAAAAATTATAAAAACAAATCCGCAGTGACCCGATAAAAAAATTCGATTGGGGGCAGCACAAAAGGCTCGGTGCAGCCTTAATCAGAAGTTTATGTCCGTACCTACTTACATATCGTATTCTTTCATATGTTCATACATTGGAGTAAGTTGGTATACCTACCTACCTACTACAGTTTTGTATGAAACAGTAGATTTTTTTTTATTCAGTTGGTGGCTTTGATTGACTCATGTGGCTAGCATAAACATCTTCTACTGGCACCCATTTAATAAACACAAGAGTTAACCCGCGATTTCGTCCGCACAAATTATAAACCAGATTTTAAGTCAGATCATAAGCTATCAAACAAAAAAAAGTTTCATCAAAATCGGTTCATGCTTGATCAAACAAAGAACACACACAAACAAACTGACAGACAAAAAATAAAAAAAGTTGTGATTTGGAATCCTAAAAACCATATCCTATCTTTTTTTTGTTAATATCTTCAATGTACAGACACCAACGATATCAATGTACACAGACACACTTCCATTGCAGTTAATGACAACAGTAATTTCAAAGATTACTTTTTGGGAAAGCCAAAAAAAAAAATTGAGTGATTACAATGACAATTCAGGGTACATTGCTGATAATGCTAGGACACATGTTACCTAATACATGTTTAGCGTCGTTAGTAACCAGCAATGTACCCTGAATTGTCATTGTAAATTACAATTGTCATGTATATTAAACGGGTGCCTATAGAAAAGTTTATGCTAGCCACATGAGTCAATCAAATGCACAAACTTGATATAAGTACTTAAGTACAAAAAAATCTGCTGTTATCAGTTTTATGGTCTAAACTCTAAAGCATCCAACACTTTGCCTGCTGACGACCTACGTCGTAGGTCAGGAACAAATGGGCCGCAGTGCGCACGATTCGCCAGGTGAGTCAGGAGTGCGATTTTTGAATCTCATTCGGTGAGTTCAGCAGTTGAAAATGTCAAAATTACTGTGGAGATACGCATCTTTCTACTGCTGATTTGACTTTAAAAACTCGCACTCCTAGAGTATGATTTTTGAAAGTCAAATCAGCAGTAGAAAGATGCATATCTTCACAGTAATTTTGACATTTTCAACTGCTGAACTCAGCGAATCGCACTCCAGGATTGTATCGCATTCCACAGTGTTAGCAGCGGAAGTGTTAAAATATTAGGTACCTAAGTACTTACTAGTTTTTAGGGTGCCGTACCCAAAGGGTGAAAACGGGACCCTATTTTATTACACCTTTGTATGTTTCCTCACGATATTTCACATCAATGTAGGTACTAATCGTGTTACAAAAAGTTACTAAAACTCATTGGAGAAGAATGTGCAATGCAATAAATAATTATGATTATAATAGAGAATGTCAAAAGAAAACAAAATTGTACATCATAAATAAATATATTTCGTCATAAATCATCATCACAATCAACCAACCAACGAGAATTGTTATCAACGAAGCCTCTGTCTTGCGAACATATCATTTCATCATCACTATCACGTTTATCATCATGATCATCATTAAATTCAACAGCATCAGACACTGAGTCATCGCACCCTTTCATTTTTCTTATTAAGTCACCCCATTTTAACTTCATATTGCAAAATGGGCATTCACCACCTATAGGAATATATTCTCCTGGTGTTAGAAATATATTTGCTAGACACGTTATATGTGTTACTAAGTCACAGTTAGGATTTAAACATGTTAATTTTGCTGTAGCGTTTTGGATGTAGTTTGAACATAACAAGCATTCTGTGTTAGCCAAATTTGGTAAATCTTCTTTAGTTTTCTTTAAGTTTCTACTTTTGACTGGACCATGGCATGTCGTCATGTGATTCGGTGGTTTTCTTTCAGCCTGAAAAATATATTAAAATAAAATAAATAATTAGGTAGGTAAAAAAATAAATAATAATAATTAGGTAGGTAGTTCTTAGAAATGAGCTAGATATCTTCTTACATTTTGTGTTTCATCAAAATCGGTTCAGTAGTTTTTGCATCATGCTCAGAAGAACAAACAAATAAACAAAAAGACAGACAAAAAATCAAAAAATTTGTGATTTTGAATCAGGAACGCCTAAAAACCATACTTATCTTCAATGTACAAAAAGTAGATACACTTATTTTATAGATTTATAATATCAAACAATATTGATTTTAAACATGTTACAGCCATGTTGTGCTATTTTGAATCAAATAAGATTGACTCGCACTCTGAACACATCCCCTGAAGATGCATTCGATTGAAAATGTCATTCTCAGGGTAGTGGGCCTGGTGGCGAAATTGGATAACGCAATTCCCCGGTTCGGAAGAGTGCGGGTTCAAATCCCATCCGACACCTAATTTTTCAATCTTTAATTTAATTAGATTTATAATAGTTTAGTTAAAGAAATGAAGCCATGCTTACTGGAATCTCTTCATAAAACTCTTGTTCGAGCCACCTGATCGTCAGAGGTAGACAGCACCACGGGCCAACACGGAGCATTTCAGCCATAACCCTGAGTTTAAACTGGAACTCGGTCTCCTTACGAGGAATCTTCTTGAGTTTTAAATGCTGCAGCCTTATGGTCTTGTTTGGATTCTGCCAGGCCCATTCAAACTGGAACGAGATGATATTTAAAACAACATAAGATATTTGAGTTAAGTGGTAAGATAAACTACATCCTTCTCCTTCTTCGGGTTCCTCTCCATACAAAGTGATAATAATCGTGATAATTAGGTATATGTTGATAATTATCTTGATAATTATACGTTGATAATTATCTTGATAATTATACGTTGATAATTATCTGATAATCATAAAATTAACGGGAAAAAGAAAAACCTTGTGCTAGCAATGTCGCACAATGTCTAGGTATCTGATCACGATTTGTGAAAAAAGAAGCTTACAAACACGAAATAGTTTTTTCACTGTTTTCTGTTGTTTTTCTCAATAATTTGTTATTGCTAAAGACTAGGTGTTAATGCTAAAGACTAGGTGCTGGTTGGTCTGAATATGAGTGCACCGTAAGAAAAAATACCAATTTTAGAACTTTGAGTTAGAAATTTTACCCAAAACTAAGAATCAGCTTGGATAATTAAATTATCCTGATAATTCATCAAAGAAAATAATTATCTTGATAATTTCGAACCATGAGCTCTGCATATCCCTGTCTATCACTCGCCAAACGAAACAGCAAACGAAACTACATCCAGAACTTTAAATTTAAGAAATCTGAGTCATGCAGAGCAGTAAGCTAATACTGGTTTGTGGAGCTGTCCCTTGCCATAGATCGATAAAAATATTGTATAAACCTATGACGCAGGCATTGCCATTACGGGTGACAAGAGCTTTGAAAAAAAAAAAAAGAAATTAGAAAAATGCAAAGAATCAATTAACTTACCCGTAGCGCTGAAATGTTATTTGGAAATCCATGAATTATCAACACCATTTTCCTAAAAAAAATCATTAAAAAAATGTTGTAGCTCCTATTGATCCTATATTGTGATCCTACGATCACAATGCAGGGCTAAAAATAGGATCAAACTGTGTAAGAATGCAGCACACTCAAACTCGGTGACGGGCACAAAACATTATCTAAGAGGGGTTAGAAATGCAAAGTAGCTTTTGCTTCGGAGACAGCTGTCGCCACTTGTCTTCTCGCTCACGCTGCTACAACTATGAGTAGTGCGCGCGGCATGGTGCGAGCGAGAGGGCATGAGTGCCCTCTCGCTCGCACCACGCCGCGCGCCTTACGGTGTTATGCAAATCATTGCATAACCTGTGGCGATACGTTCCAACACCTGCTTTGAACTTCTAACCCCTCTTATACGTTCCGTGGTGATGGCTATGGTATATTCTCTTACCTAAGTTACTGTCTGTGTGGTGTTGACTAAGAATAGCACCATCTCATTTCCTCCCGTGGGTGTCGTAAAAGGTGACTAAGGGATCTACCGGAGGATGGGCAGCAGCATCCTCTGAGTACACACATTCAATCCAACTGTGATCGCCAATCCGCCTGCCGAGCGTGGCGATTATGGCAAATCTCCCCATTTTGGGGAGACCTATGTCCAACAGTGGACATCTATCTATATCGGCTGACAGAAATCCATTGTTTTGTACCGAATGACTGTATATCGAAGGTGGTTTCGGTCCATACAATCGTTTGACGCACAATACGCGTAGACGGAATTAATAAAAGTAATATTTTATACATGGAAAAATAGGTTATAAAATCTAGATGTCACGTATCAAATAACATTAGCAATTTATAATATAATTACGAAGATAAAGCTTTGAAATTTTTCATAAAAAATTTTCAAAGCTTTATATCTTCGTAATTTTATTATAAATTGCAAATGTTATTTGATACGTGACATCTAGATTTTCTAAACTATTTTTCCATATATACAAAGTTACCTATATTAATACCGTCTACGCGTATTGTGCGTCAAAGTTTTGTATAAAATTGACCCCTCTACAACCACCTTAATTACTACTGTGAACAAAGACATTACGCTAGTAATATATAAATCTATGACTGTGAACCATCGATCTGTGAACAGTGTAGCTAAGTTCAAATAAATCACTCAAATTGAAACATACCAAGGTCCTCGATTACTGGTTTGATGCGCTCCGCCAGCCCACGTGCCTCTATTATGCTGCATGATGCGTCTTCCAGGGTCCCTGGTGTATCCAATGTATGTGCGACCCTTGTATTTCGGATTTATATTGTAAAGAAGATAAACACCGTAGAAATCTTCCACAATTTCGGGGTCTGCCATGGTGTTCCGTTTGGTTACTGGTTTTTAAACTATTTGTGAAATTTTATGTCGTATGTAGCGACTAATATCACTGCATTTATTTAATAAACAACAATATTAAATTCATTAAAATGATATAAACAAAAACTTTCTTTCACCGGGAAGACTGGCGGGAAAGAGCTTCGAACATTTCAGTATGGAGGCTGGCATACCTACTTTCCGCCATTTTGAAAAAATCACGATTTTGCGGCCACTGATGAAACACATGCCAATCGACAGGGAAAATGATTACAAACAGAAAATATACTTTGGTAAAATGACCTAAGTGGTATACTTTCGGAGATATAGGGGTTTGAAAATTAAAAAAAATAAAAACATTTTTTTCCACCCAAATTGACTTTTTTGATCAGGAATAGATCGGCAAAGCTCAGGATCGATCAGGACTTATTATAATTATATAATATTATTATTATAAATAAGTTTTATTCATTAATTTACTAAGATAAATAAAATACCTACAAGCAAGACAGCTACGAGCAAGACGGTTGTTGTAGCAGTGTTGCTAACCATTCCGAGAAAGATTTATTCGTATTTACCTATGTATTAAATACTTGATCATCATCATCATCATCTCAGCCGATGGACGTCACACTGCTGGACATAGGCCTCCCGAAGGATCGACACAACGATCGGTCCTGCGGTGTCCTTATCGAACGGGTTCCCGCCGCCTTCATCAGGTCGTCGGTCCATCTTTTGGGGCCCCACCTACCCACTGCTGTTACCCGGGGTGCGGGGTGCGGGAGCTACCCACGCTGCGCTTTTCGGTATGAGATCGCCACTCACCGCTCTTTGGCCCCATCGGCCATATCGGTTGTGCGAGAAATGTGCCCCGCCCATTACCATTTTAGTTTAGCATTTTTTTTGGGCTATGTCTCAGCGGATCTCTTCATTTTCGATTCGATCTTGCCGGGAAACTCCGAACATAGCCCGCCATTGCCGTTTGGGTGACTTTCAACCTTTTTATGAAGCCTTGAGAGAGCGACGACGTCTCAGTTTTTCATCTTGAGACACTGCGGTATTTGGGACGTGAAGAGACTACGTAGCTTTCCAACGCTGCCTTGCCGAGTCGGATTCAACAGTCAACCGTTGAATCCGACTCGGCAAGGCAGCGTTGGAAAGCTACGTAGTCTCTTATAGATACAATTTCGAGAATGAGGTCAATCTCTTTCTCGAAATTGTATCTATCTAATTGGATAAGTTTGTCTCAGGTAAACATAATTGTCAACAACTCGCAGAGAGGGTGGGTACACCATCGATATTTTACATGATCGTCCATGTTCATTTTCACTTTGTCCGTAGGCTAAGAATAGCATCATCCCATTTCTTCCTCTGAGTGGCCAGGGCCAACGCAACCAAAATCAGGTTCCCATTCCCTAGCGGCCCTGCTATTCCTGGCTACGATAGCGGCCAAGGTAACGGCGAGGCAAGGTGCGCGAAGAATCTCCGGCAGAGATCCGGCTACCACAAAACCACAACCGACAACAGCTGCACCTGGTAATATGTAATACTCGTTCACAGCGGACCGACGAGTCGCGCGCTCGACTCGAGGAAAAGCTGAGCAGGATACGTTGGTTTATCTGAAGTCCGAAGAGAGGGAGGACTCGATAATCCTCAAATCCGGAAGCCTACTTTATTTCCGAGAGGGCGACCTAAAGTCCTGGGCCCCGGCATGGTGCCGGGCTTATGGTTTACAAATCTCTTGTGAACAACTTGGAGGGGATCGTAAACGTGTCGAATAGGGTGGTGTAACTTATACTCAAAATAACCAAGCGGTAAGACTATTCGTTAGAGGTTATACAGGACAGGTATACCTGGCCCGGAAATCAGATCAGAAATACGATGACCGGTAGGAATTATGTATGAGGGAGGAGCCATGTATAGTTCCAAAACACACTTCACAGCTGTTGTCATGTGAGACTTCAACGCAAAACTGAAATGGGCAAATGACGGTGGAGATCTACGAGTGGGACAATTAATGGACGGCTTCATGGAGGAAGAACTCTATGTGATGAAAACTCCTTCTTTATGAAGCGGGAGCACAGGAAATGAACCTGGATGAGCCCAACGGTACAAGAAATGATATATAATTCATCATGTTGACGAAGAGGTAAAAATTCAATGTTTCTGTGTTGAACGCATTTAAAACTGGAAGCTATCATCGCAGATAAAAGTCAAACTTAAAAGATCTCGATAGCTGAAATCTACGCTCTGCCCAGTACCGATCCAAATGTAAAACCCCTGTAGTTTTCAGCTCGAACTTCAAAATCGTTTTGATTGCGTGGTGACGATTACAGCGACGGGCTTGTGGAACTGTCTATGCGTCGGATCCAAGTTCTTTAAGACCCGCCCTACAAATAGAAACAAGAATCTCTCAAGCCCTACTCTTAAGCTCATGGAGGAAAGGAAAAATGATTATGCAGCCCTCAGACAATCTGAATGAGAACCGGCAGCACAATAGGCAGATTTCAAAGTCCGTGACTTCGTCGGTTCAACAAAGGCCCCAAAGTCTTCGCAAAGGATCTGTCGATTATCAAAGGCAGCAAAATTGAAGACCGAAGATGGCAGGATCTATCATCCAAGCTAGAGCTTCTGAGAGAGGTTGACAAATTATATGGACAGTTATACTATACACGTCAACACGGAGACTCACTAAAAATCTGGATAACGACCCAAGAGAAAGAGAGAGATATGAACCCTGCACCATACCGAAGATATTCCGGACATCAGCATGTACTCGATTAGTATGGCTCTCAAGCAGATAAAGAATAACAAGGTGCCGAAACTGAGGCCCTTGAGAAACTGCTCAATTACGTCATACTCGAGGAAAAAACGCCGCAGGGTTGTGGTTTTTCTCAAAAAGGGCGTTAATGCCCTGCTGAAGAAATATAGGCCCATATCGCTTCTTAGCAATGTCTCTACGAGGATAATAAGCTGTTTTCGAGAGTCATTACAAACCGTCTCGCGCGGGTTTTACGATTTAAAGCCTCCCGAGTAAGCCGGGTTCCGAAAAGGGTTCAGTACCACATACATAATGTTCCAGCAGGTTATTCAGGATTTTTTTTAAGGTATGGTTTTGCTCTTGACCTCAATCCCGTCCTCAGGACGAAGATGGAGTCGAAGATGTAGCGAGCTTACCCAGAAGATGCCTATTAACTCGTACTTTAATGGAATTCGGGTTGTAAGTGCTCGGAAATACTGACGCAGGCAAGGCATTCCACTCCTTGGCTGTGCGCATTATAAAAGATTCAGAAAGACGCTTGGTGCGGATATTTGGGATGTCAGTCAACCAAGAAGGGGTGATATCCTGCGGTGCGCCTGGAAGTCCGATAGTAGAAAGGGGAAGGTGGGATGAGCTCATGTAGCTCTTGGGCACACTCACCGAAGTACAATCTGTAGAAGACCGACAAACAGGCCACTTCTGCAGCGGTGGGCTAGGCTATGAAGCTTGGTCTCCACCAGCTTACTGTCGCCAATAAGCCCCCCCTCAAACGAGTCGAGTGCAGCAAGTTGATACTTGGCTGAGCCATCCCACAGGTGGCAGCAGTACTCCATACATGATCGGACCTGAGCTTTATACAACATTAAGAGCTGTCCAGGAGTGAATACTCTTGCAGGTATACAATCAGGACCACTGGCCTTATTCACATCCAGACTACGCAATGCTCTGCAGACCTATTTTGTGTGTATTGTGATCTCCGGTATCGAAGAATCACAACGAGAGATGGTTGGTGGCTGTTTGGCACCAGCATCTAGACGTGAATTGCTCGCAAACAGAGAAGCAAATAAATTAGCTTTCTCATTTGCGGTGTGAGCCAGCGACCCATCAGGTTTCTGCATGGGAGGCAAACTGGGACGGCAGAAATTGTATTCGACCGATTTTGAAAGGGACCAGAACTGTTTACTACCAGAAGGGTAGGATGCCAGTCTGGCTCCAATGCGGCTGACATGATCGAATTAAGCCTTCCGGGTGCACCCGTTTGCAGAATTAGCGGCAGAATTAAAGGCCCTCTTCTTCAAACCTTACGAGCTCTAACTTTGCGGTCGCGAGCTTCGACCCATGCTTGGTAGGCGGATTCCTTTTAAGCCTCAGCGCGAGCACAATCCGCATTGTATCAAGGTTGGGCTTTGTGACCGAGTGCGATGTTGGAGAATGGAATATAATATTCCATTCCCTGTCGTATCACGTCCTCAACCATATCAGCAGAACTGGCAGGGTCACTCGATGAAAAACACACTTGCCGCCACGGGTAAGACGCAAAGAAGTGCATCTCATCCCAATCTGCCAACCCGTATCGCTAAAATCGCCTCGTGCCCTTAGGGCTGTTATCGGGAGGAGAGCATATCGACACGGATTTCACCAGACAGTGATCGGACGTTCCCAGTGGAGCAGAGACCAATACTGAGTGCCTGTCTGGATCTGATGTCAGCAGGAGGTCCAAGCAATTGGGCGTATGGCCATCAACATCCAGTACCCGCGTTGTTTGATTCACCAGCTGGGTGCGATCTAGTGATAATGCAAACTTGCGCGCCACTCTTCCAGCATGGTCAGTTTTCTGGAACGGGAACAGCTCGCTATGGGTATTGAAGTCCCCAGAAAAAAATGCTCCGCCGATGGATAGCTTCGTTGGGCTGTCTCTGCCGTCTCAGTGAGCTACTCCATGAGCCTGGTTATCTTCTTGTCACAGTCGTGCGATCGATAAACACCGATGTAGAGAGATTTCTCCATCCCGGTGTCCACCAAAAGCCATAGTATGGAGAACCCGGAATCTTCAAAGCAACGGAGACGCCGACAGCAAATATCGTCGCGAACATACACACAGACCCCAGCTCGCCTCTTGAACTTATGTTCCAACGAGTATCCTGGGTAGTTGAGGTACGCCGTATCAGATGGGGTTGCTATCTGCGTCTCCGTTAAAAAGAATAGGTGTGGCCTCTCGGTCTCGAGGTGGTGATGGACCGGATCGAGATTTGAGTTCAGACCTCGTATGTTACTGAGGTGCACTTTGAGTGGGAGGAAGTGCAGCCGTTGTTTAACCTTTTTCTTTTAGGTAACTATGTTTTTCATTATTTTTCGTAGAGTGGTGGAGACGTGGAAAAAAAGTCGAAACGCTACTCAGGTACCCTAGAAGACCTCTTGGGCTCGACTGACTGGAGAGAAACTCATTTGGAGACTGCGGGGACGCCCGAACCCCCCCGAAATGGCCACCGGGTCCTCCCTTCCGGCCGCCAACTGGCACGGTGGAGCATTGCGGGATTTTTCGCTAGTTGTGTGGGGCAGCCTTTCACACGTGGCTAGCGCACTACTTAGGTCCCGTCCTAACGACTAACCAACCAACCAACAAACCAGCCGCCAGCCAACGACTATCACCATGCTTCGGATCCCGCTACCCTCCAAAATGAGTTGCCCGGTACAGTGTTGCTAAGGCCGGCCGGCCAATACCGGTTCCGAGCAGTGCAACTGACTTTTTCCCACACCCGCATGGATATAAAATTAAATGGGACACTTACTGAAAGGGGTGTTTCAGACCATCAAACTGAACAACTTTTAGTACGGGACCAACACAGAAATCTCGAAAAGAAAAACGTTCTTTTAAACTCCAAACATAACTCGACTAAAATGTATGGGACAGCAGATTTTGTTTTTGCTATTTCGATATTGGTCCCATAGAGAAAGTTATTCAGTTTTATGGTCTGAAGCACCCCTTTAAGTAAGTGTCCCATTTAATTTTACACCCTGTCTAAAAGATCGAAGAGTAAAATATATGTTTCTTTGCTTGGTGTCCTACTGCAGCGAAGTGTAAGGCAGAGAGACATTATATTATGTCCTAAACTGTTCAGCTGCGCTGTGAAGATTTTTTCAATGTTCTGACCTGGAAAGAGCTAGGCATCTACATATACGGCGAGTAGATCAATCTCATCTGGTTTGCCGATGGTAAATAAACCAAGCAACGACGCAGATTATACTCTTTTCCATCTTCTGTATAACGCGCCGGAGCGTATGTTATGTATGTGGGCCAAGGTGCTGAATCCTTTTCGGAACCCGGCTTATTCGCGAGGCTGGAAGTAATTGAACTTGCGTGCGAGACGGCTTGTAATGAATCTCGGAACAGTTTATACTCGTAGACATGCAGGCTAAGAAGCGAATTGGTCTTCAGCAAGACATTGTCGCTCTTTTTGAGGAAGGGCACCTCTAGCCTTCTGTTCCATGCCTGCGGCGTTGCTCCCTCGAGTATGACGTACCTAAACGATATTTCCGAAGGATCGGTACCCGCCTTCCAGACCTCAGCCGTAATCCCGTCATCACACAGCGCCTTATTTATTTATTTGTATTTATTTATTTAACAAATGTATGCCTTGTTGTTCATTTGCTGTTTGGGAGCCATACTAATCTCGTACTGGCTGACGTCCGGGATATCTTTGGTATAGTGCCGGGTCAATCTAGATCTATGGTTGTTATCTAGATTTTAAGCGGGTCTCCGTGTTGACGTGTATATCTGTCCAAAGGATTTCTCAACCTCTCTCAGAAGCTTACGCTTGGACGATAATGATCCTGCCATCTTCGGTCTTTAATTTTGCTAGCTGGCTTTGGCCAATAGACAGATCCCTTGCGAAGATTTTGAAGCCTCTGTTCCGCTCTATAGCCTCCCTAATGTAGGCTCGGTGATCATAAGTTACGGACTTCAAACTCTGCCTATCGTGCTGCCTAGCTTCCGGTTTTAAATGCGTTTAACACAGAAACATTATCGAATTTTTACCTCTTCGTCAACATGATGAAGTCTATCTCATTTCGTGTACCGTTTGTGCTCATCCAGGTTCATTTCCTGTGCTCCCGCTTCATGAAGAAGGAGTTTTGATCACATAGAGTTCCTTCTCCATGAAGCCGTCCATTAGTTGGCCCCGTTAATTCCGTGGTCAAACATCAAAATAATTAACCCACTCGTAGATTTTCACCGTCATTTGCCCAGTTTTGCGTTGAAGTCTCACATGACAACGTGTGTTTTGGAACTATAAATGGCTCTAGAGACATCCTCCCCATACATAGACCCTACCTCGTCATCATATTTCTGTTCTTATGTCGGGGCCCAGGTATACCTGTATAACCTTTAATGAATACTGTACGAGATTTGTGGAACATAAACCCGGCACCGTGCTGGGGCCCGAGACTTTAGGTCGCCCTCTCGGAAATAAAGTAGGCTTCCGAATTTGAGGATTTTCGAGTCTCTCCTTCTTTTCGGACTTCAGATGCTCCAATGATAACCTGCACAGCTTTTCCTCGATTTCAGCGCGCGACTCGTCGGTCCGCTGTGACGAGTGTTATATATTACCAGGTGCAGCTGTTGTCGGTTGTGGTAGCCGGATCTCTGCCGGAGATTCTTCGCACACCCTGCCCCGCCGTTACCTTGACCGCTATCATAGCCAGGAATAGCAGGGCCGCCAGGGAATGGGAACCTGGTTTTGGTTGCGTTGGCCCTGGTCACGCTTGGCAGGCGGGTTGGCAATCGCAGTTTGATTGAATGTGTGTATTCAGAGGATCGTGCTGCCCATCTTTTGGTGGACATAATGAAAATGAACATGGACGATCATGTAAAATGTCTGTGGTGTACCCTCTCTGCGCTTGGAGCTGTTTACAATTATGTTTACCTGGAACAAAATTATCCAATTAGATCGGTGCAATTTTGAGAAAGAGGTCAACCTGTCGAATCCGGCTCGGCAAGGCAGCTACGTAGTCTTTTCACGTCCCAAATTCCGCAGTATCTCAAGACGAAAGTCTTTGACCAGTGTGTATCGCCAGTGATGAAATACGGAACTGAGACTACGTCTCGCTCACTCAAGACCTCATAAAAAGGATGAAAGTCACCCAAAACGCAATGGAGAGGGCTATTTTCGGAGTTTCCGTGCGAGATCGAATCAGAAATGAAGATTTCCGCAGAAGAACCAGAGCAGCCGACAAAAAGCTACGTAGTCTCTTCACGTCCCAAACACCGCAGTGTCTCAAGATGAAATACGGAACTGAGACGTCGTCGCGCTCTCAAGCCTTCATAAAAAGGTTGAAAGTCACCCAAACGGCAATGGCGGGCTATGTTTGGTGTTTCCCGGCAAGATCGAATCGGAAATGAAGAGATCCGCTGGGACATAGCCCGAAGAATTGCTAAACTAAAGTGGCAATGGGCGGGGCACATTTCTCGCAGAACCGATATGGCCGATGGGGCCGAAGAGTCGTTGAGTGGCGATCGCATACCGAAAAGCGCAGCGTGGGTAGCTCCCGCACCCCGCACCCCGGGTAACAGCAGTGGGTAGGTGGGGCCCCAAAAGATGCACCGACGACCTGATGAAGGCGGCGGGAACCCGTTCGATAAGGACACCGCAGGACCGATCGTTGTGACAATCTTTGGGGAGGCCTATGTCCAGCAGTGTGACGTCCATCGGCTGAGATGATGATGATGATCAAGTTATATAATACATAGGTAAATACGTATAAATCCCTCTCGGAATGGTAAGCAACACTGTTACAACAACCGTCTTGCTTGTAGCTGTCTTGCATGTAGGTAGGTATTTTATTTATCTTAGTAAATGAATAAGACTAATTTATAATAATAATATTATATAATTATATTAAGTCCTGATCGATCCTGAGCTTCGCCGATCTATTCCTGATCAAAAAAGTCAATTTGGGTGGAAAAAAATGTTTTTTTTTTTTCAAACCCCTATATCTCCGAAAGTATACCACTTAGGTCATTTTACCAAAGTATATTTTCTATTTGTAATCATTTTCCCTGTCGATTGGCATATGTTTCATCAGTGGCCGCAAAATCGTGATTTTTTCAAAATGGCGGACAGTAGGTATGCCACTAAGGCAGGTTGCTCTTTGTTTGTTTGACATTTGACATATGACCAGTGTTGCAAAACTCACTTTGAAAAAATCGGTAGTATTGGCGACAAAAAATCGGTAGAAATCGGTAGATTGTCTTAAGTTAAGGAATGTTTGTAAAGTTCTAGTTTTAAAGGTCCTATTTTTTCCAAAAGTACTTAATTTTCATAAAATTCTGAACTATGCTAATAATTATATTTTGGCCAAAACATGAAACGTGAGTGAAGTAAAGACTTTTTATAAAAATTTTGTAGTATCGAAAAATATTGATTTCGAGGATATCTCTACAGAGATTTAAAAAACATGATCTCTATTCCATTCCATAACTTATAAAATAATATTTTCAGTTCAAAAACTTTCAAATAAGACCATAAAGATTCTTTACGATAAATTTTCTAATTATCTGCCACACAAAAAGGCAAATTTGGCTAAAACATCTGCTATAAAATAAATCGGTAGATCACAGCCTAAAATCGGTATATCGGTAGACAGCACCCGAAATCGGTAGATCTACCGATAAATCGTTAGCTTTTGCAACACTGCATATGACCAGTGTCCATTTTTTAGAAATCCGTAGGTCAAGGTTGAAAAATCAAGTATCAAATCAAAATCCGTAGATCTACAGACATTTTTTTTAAATGCGTTATCTGACTATTTTGAAGTGAATTGACATAAAACCATAGAAATATTAATTTACTACGTAAAACCTGGAATGCGGTCTTCTCGGAATATTGTGAAGAGCGGGATAAAGCAGCCTGGACGCGGTGTCCCTATCCTTAGTAGGGCGACAATGCGATTATGCTTTTAGGACTTTTATTATATTTTCACTATTTGTGTAGTCGTTTTGCTTTGCTACAGATAATGTGTATCTATATATCTATACCTAACATATTTACGCTACTTTTACATCAAACTAGCGTACTATGGTAAAAAAATAAATATTTCGTAAACTTCATTTCGTTGAAGGCACTATTTTTATCTGACCTAGGCACTAATTACTAGGCACTATTAAGGAACTATTTATTGACATTAAAATAATCCTGAAACCGGAGCATGTTGCGCGTGTAAATAGATAGAAGAGAGCAAAGACGTGATAGTACTAGGTGATCCAAAAGGTATGGCAGCCTACCATAACCTTTTGGATCACCTGTATTTGACTAAAAAGGTTCACAATAGCAGAATTTTCTATGGACTAGGTACCTTAAGGTCCGCCACACACATACGGAATTGCAATCCGGAATCCTGAATCAGGATTACGATTTCGTATGGATTTCCCCCCTCCACAATTGCATTCGGAATTGCGCAGCTGTCAAATCCTGTACAAAATCACAATTGATTTGGAATTCCGGATTGCAATTCCGTATGTGTGTGGCGTACCTAACGCGAACACCCTGAAGTGCGATTTTTGACCATCATACGAGCGAATCGGCAGTAGAAAGATGCATAATCTCCATAGTAATTTTGACGTTTTCTACTGCCGAGTCAGTCGTATGCTGTTCAAAAATCGCACTTCTGTTTTTTTTTTACCATTCCGAAACTTTTAGGGGTTCAGACCATCAATTTGAATAACTTTTACTATGATTTTCTTTTTACGATTTCAGATTTACTCCCATCGTAAAAGTTGTTCAGTTTGATGGTCTAAACGACCCCTGAAAGTTTCGAAACGGTAAAAAAATCATCCAGCCGAACCGGACCTTATGTCAAGCCGTTTCGGTGTAAATGTGCAAAAACTTATTTTGACGAAAGAAAAATATTTACTGCAGCGCCCCCTGACAAATGAACACCGTAACACCTATCTAAGAACTACCGTTAATCAAATCACAAACCCTTTACAGAAAACCGTATCTAAATCGGTCAAGCCGTTTTGGAGATAAATGGGAACATTCGTTGGCACACACAAACAAACAAACAACCTCTTACCCTAAACGCATAGGTATAATAGGTACGCACGGCGACACATCAAGCTATACAAAACCAAAATAAGCTGGCCGCGCGTACCTACCTTCCTACTATGTTTTATCACAGATATTAGAACAGTTTTATCTTCGTAATTTTTATCATAATATAGGTAGGTATATGAAGGATTGGATTTTAATTCAACTAAAATGTTTTTTGCGTCCGATGCTTACCTTCTATTTTTGTTGTTACCCTAACTAATTTAATATTTTCAAGACTAAAACATATTAAAAATACAAACCTTTGATACGATGAGCCACAATCTGGAAAATATTCGCTTTTGCAGCCGTCGATTAAGCAAATACGAACCATTTTAACATAAAATGTGGATAAAAAATAATAAAAATTAATTTGACGGCTAGCGACAATTTCAAATAATATGGCAGATTGGGTTGTCAATTTTTTTCTTTTTTACTACCACGGCTTTGCAACACACAAATAATTTAAAAAGATTTGATACATTTTTGCTTCATTTGATCTTATCAATTCGGCTGAAATCATAACATATACATATGGCAACACCAGTACACTGTAGAATGGGACACCGGGTACAACTCATGCCTTCTTTTTCTAGCATGGTCAACTTTATGCGTGCCAAATAGTTTTTATGTGTTTGGGCTATGGATTATTTTTAATTAAACCGAGAGAAAGATAATTTGGCACAGCGCAATCCTCTATTGGATATCTATGCATAAAACATCACTTTAAATTGGCAAAGAAACTGTAAACTTACATAAGTTTATGCGAGAATCATGTTCAGACAACATGAAAATCAATAAAATTGTGTCATACATGTTACAGGTAAATATGTATATATGTCATGTTTGTATAGGGACAGTAAGTAGAATGAAGTAGATGGAAAAGACAAGGTAGGTACGAGCCATATTTTTACGTAGCACAGTCAAATACGCGAATATGAATTGATTTTATTTGCGGCTATGTATCATTTTATGCAGCAAATTGACATTTTAGGGAGGAATTCAAATCAGATGATTTTTAAAAATCTGTAGATTTGGCATTTAAATCCGTCGATCCATAGGCCAGAAGTGCGATTTTTGAAAATCATACGAGCGACTTGGCAGTGGAAAATGTCAAAATTACTATGGAGATTATTCATCTTTCTACTGACAAGTCGCTCGTATGATTTTCAAAAATCGCACTTCAGGCCAAAAATCCGTAGATCTATGGATAAATCCGTATCTAGGTCTGGCAACGCTTTGTTTTCACGCATTTTAATGTCTCTTTCTCTCTTAAGAGAAAGGAAAGAGAGAGATGACGATGTTTTTATCTTATTTTTCCATATGAAAGAAAAGAAGAAAGGTGCAATGCCGAACAATCGCAGATAATACGCTATGAAATGCGATTTTTGAAAATCATACGAGTGACTTGGCAGTAGAAAATTTCAAAATTACTATGGAGATTATGCATCTTTCTACTGCCAATTCGCTCGTATGATTTTCAAAAATCGCACTTCAGAGGTGCGATTTTTCTACTGCCAAGTCACTCGTATGATTTTCCAAAATCGCACTTCAGAAGTGCGATTTTTGAAAATCATACGAGCGACTTGGCAGTAGAAAGATGCATTATCTCCATAGTAATTTTGATATTTTCAACTGCCAAGTCGCTCGTATGATTTTCAAAAATAGCACTTATGAAGTGCGATTTTTGAAAATCATACGAGCGACTTAGCAGTTGTGGCGAAAATGAGAGATTATGTCGCTCGTATGATTTTCAAAAATCGCACTTCTGTGTGTATATTTTCTTTGCTTCTGTGGATGTGTATGTGTAGTTGCGTTTCGACATTGATATGGCCATGATATTCAAAATTACTACGGAGATTTTGCATCTTTCTACTGCCAATTCGCTCGTATGATGTTTAAAAATCGCACTTCTGCACTGGTAGCATGCACACCCGCGATAGCCGTGATACGGCTTTATCACGTCTTTTATCTCGTTCTTTTGCGCGCGAACGAACGAGATGAAAGACGTGATAAAGCCGTATCACGGCTATCGCGGGTTGGCATGCTACCAGTGCTGAGCCTCTACCCCATAGACGAAGAATTTTTACTCTTTCTACGCTCTACCCCATAGACGAAGAATTTTTTTACTTACTCTTTCTACGCTCTACCCGCACATTCGGACTTCCCTACAATTAATGCGGACCGAAACACTGGCGATATATCGAACATCGAATGTACGGGTACCTTACGGGTACAGACAGAAAGACGTAACGAGACCAGTGCTGCCAATGTAAATTTCTTGATTCCCCGCTTAAGTAGGCTCAATTCCCCGAATTTCCCCGATTTCCAATCATGCATTCCCCGAAAATTCCCCGACACTAATATGCAAGAAATAAAGCATTTTTTCATGCAAAATGTAGTTAAATGTTTCAAAAATTAGCGTATCAACTTCTATGTCATCAAATTTTTATCAAAAAATATGCTTAAATATTTAGAATACAATGAGTTTTATTTATTATTTATATTTCTCCCACACTTTCGGACTAAGGATAGTCCGATTCGGTTCTAATTTCAGCAATTCCTCTTCATTAGACATCCTTTGGTATATTACAAATAGGCGATTCCCCGAAATTCCCCGATTTGAATCATTCCCCGCGCTCTCCCCGCACGCACCCCTCATTCCCCGAAAATCGGGGAAATTCCCCGAAATCGGCAGCCCTGAACGAGACGCAAAGTTGACTGTTCTTTTTATCGTCATAAAATGTCATAAAAGTTTGCTGTACTCTGCGGTTCTGCGGTTAGCTCGACGGTCAGTTTTAATATGATATAATGATTGTATTTTACGTGCGTGGCGGGAAATGGTATTGATAAATTGGGCATCCAGTAATTTTATTTTCGATCGCTTAAATTAAAAAATGCTTCAAATAGATTTTAAATAATGGTCAATGGACTGAACACGCCCTTGTTTTCCAAACGTCAAAAACAGCTGTTAATGCGTAGCTTGGCCGAGTTGGCCGGCGATCATAATTTTGCGAATAAGTACCTTTGTTTTAATTGTTTATTAATGAAAAGATCGTGTTTTTCTCATAAAAATGTCTGAAGAATCATCTACTACCAATGCACAAAAGATATGCGGCTTGTAAGTACCGAAACTTTTCCTAAACTTAACCTAAGATTTCAGCACCTGTATTTACTCATAAAATTGTATGAAAATTAACTAATAATCCCATTTCAGATGCAACGATAAACCCAGTAAATACTGCTGTCCACGCTGCGAGGTATTTTACTGTTCCCTCGAATGTTACAAGTCAGAAAGTCATTCAACATGCTCAGAAAGTTTTTATCGCGATTGCGTGAACGAGGAACTCGCTTCATACGACCCAGACGACGAATCCCGCCAGAAAATGATTGATATCCTCAAAAGAATGCGCAAGGATGAAGATTCAAATTTAGAATCTCCTGAAAACGTAGAAGAAATTGTGGACTCTGATGACAATGAAGATTGTGACTTACACGATAGGTTACAAGGTCTGAATTTGGATGACGCTGATGCGATATGGGATGTTCTTACGGAAGACGAAAGGAATGAATTTGAGGCATTGATGAGTAGAGGTGATGTTGGATGTATAATGCCTCAATGGGAGCCTTGGTGGATGTATAGGAGAAAAGAGAAATTGGTACAGGATGTTGTAGAGAAAGATGTAAGAGAGGAAGAGGCAATGAAGAAGTGTCCGTCTTTGAGAGACGTGCCTAAATTGGAGAAAATGACAGTAAGACTTTTTTTTTAATTGTGGTCTTTTTAGGGTCCGTACCCAAAGGGTAAAAACGGGACCCTATTACTAAGCCTACGTTGTCCGTCCGTCCGTCCGTCTGTCCGTCCATCCGTCTATCTGTCCGTCCGTCTGTCGGTCCATCCGTCCGTCCGTTTGTCCTACCTATTTAGGCTGTAACTTTTGAACTGTAATAGCTAGATAGTTGAAATTTTCACAAAATATGGGTTATTACGGCGGATTTGTTAACAAATAATAAAAAGGTCAAAAAGTTCAAAAATTAAGGGAGGTTCTCAACAAGAAACTAATTTTTATAAACATTTTTGCTTCTCACTTTATTGTAAAAATGGTAATACACACAAGCATCAAACTTAATGTGATTATAGAGCAAACTCTACAGTATTACACCAAATAATAAAAACTGGTCAAGTGTGAGTCGGTCTTGCACTAAAGGTCTCGAAGGAAAACGTTTTATTTGTAAGTTAATATTTTGTGTTGTTGTGTGGTACGAAACCCTCGGTGCGCGAGTAGCCCGACTCGCTTTCTTGTCTGTGTTTGTACGTTTTGTAAGATCCATAGGTATTGTGAAGTGAACGGATAGATTACAAAAGTCAATTTTATACAAAACTTTGACGCACAATATGCGTAGACGGTATTAATATAAGTAACTTTGTACGATGCACGTACATCAATGATCGGGGTCAATCGGTAGATGTTTTCACAGCACAGCATTGAATATTGAACGCGGATATCATGCGACCTCGATAAAAGTGCATCGTACATAGAGCGCTAACATTACCTTTTAAGAGCATTTTATACTAGCAAATCAGTGTTCGAATATACGTGGATACAACAGCAACTCTCAGCTGTTTCATTTCTTTGGGCCGTATCCGACTTTGGCATTCAAAGCATTTAGCAAATCATAAGGATATCATTATCCATAGCATTTATCATAGCATATTAATGTGAGCGACGTACTAAGCTCTCACAAACTTTGTATATAGGGTGTCCCAAAAACCAACGTCAAGCCGAAAACGGTTGATAAGCCAGGTGGTGACAGTTATCAGAAAAATAAAAAAAAAATCTAAGATTAGTACTTTCCATAAAAATTTTTTTTTTATTTACATCCTGTGATGATCTTTTAAGTACTATGACTACAAATCTTTACTTTTCAATTTTTTTTTGTGTGTGGTGTAACCCTGAATAACCCTTCTGTCATCTACAGTCTGAAATTAAAACACAACTGCCTCAGTTTTAAAGAAAATATCACTTTTTGCCCCATCATACACTAAAAATTATTACATCGCCCAACTTTAACTAACTGTACTGAAAAAAAAATGTACTGTGCTATTTCGGCAAGTGACTTTAAAAGATGGTGTATTTAGTCAGGATTCTAAAAAGGTATAATACTAGCTAGATTATTTATTAACTAAGAACACATAATTTTTTTTTTAAATTAGACCCGATTTTAATCTAATTCTTTTTACATAGTTAAAATGGTTCTAATGAAATTTTTCATGCAAAATTTTTAAAGCTTTATATCTTCGTAATTATTATTATAAATTGCAAATGTTATTTGATTTTGACATCTAATTTTCTAAACTATTTTAATATTTTTCCATATATAAAATATTACTTTTATTACTTTTATTAATTCCATCTACGCGTATTGTGCGTCAAATGTTTGTATGGACTGAAACCACCTTAATAGTTTTAAGTGTTTTACTATTATAATACCTTGTACCTATATTGGCCTCGATTCGGACTGTGACACGACTTAACTTAACTAAATTTATTCCTGTCACTTTCTAAAATAAGATTAAGAAAAGAGACAGAAAACCAACAGCTGACTATAGTGCTGTCAAAGTGACGTTAAACGCCCAAAAACGCTTTAAATATGATCGCGTACTAATGTACGTACATCATAATTGATGGCATCTTATTTTGCGCATTTAACGTCACTTTGATAGCACTAAAGTCAGCTGTTGGTTTTCTGTCTCTTTTCTTAATCTTATTTTAGAAAGTGACAGGAATAAATTTAGTTTAGTTAAGTCTTGGTACACTCCGAATCGAGGCCATTGTCTATTCTTTTTTTTCAGTCAGTCCAACCGTCACCAGCTATAAGGTTCAATATCACAAATATATTAGCGTCCTACGCTTTCATTGCAAGATATTTTAATGGAGAACTGAATGCAGTGGAAGCCACAACGTATTTGCTGAATATTTGTACTAATTTGGACACAAACACTAATTTTGAAGATTTGGATACTGCATTGGAATCTGTGGCACAGAAATGTCTTCAGGTAATTGTTCTCTTGTTTACTTTTGGGGTCATCATCATTTCATCATGTCTACTAGAAAGGGATGGAGATATGAAAAATCGTGCTTTGACAGACTAAGTCGCGTGATATTGTAAGCAATTTCAACTACATTTTTACCCGACTGCGCGAGGAGGGTTATGTTTTTCGAGCGTATGTATGTTTGTATGTCTATTTCTTTGGTGGCTTGATGGATTTTAACGTATGAGGTGTCGTTAGATTCGTAAAAATCGTGAGAGTGACATACAATGAAAGCGTTGCCAGGTTATGCATGATTTTGACGTTCTTGCAAAGAATTCAGTGCCCTCATTTTCAAACTCTTTTTCGCCATGCTGTACTTATAATCTTCCTAGTACTTACATTATAATCGTTGGGATTATTGTCAATCGACTACATAACAGTTTTTACAACAATGGACTAGTTTCAGTAATATAATAATATTACATACTAGAGTTAACCCGCGACTTCGTCCGCACAAAGTATAAACCAGATTTTAAGTCAGATCATAAGCTAATAAATAAAAAAAGTTTCATCAAAATCGGTTCAGTAGTTTTTGCGTGATGCTCGTTCAAACAAAAAAACACACAAACAAACAGACAGACAAAAAATCCAAAAATTGGTGATTTGGAATCCAGGACACCTAAATACCACATCGTAACTTTTTTTTTGTTAATTTCTTCAATGTACAGACACACTTCTATTACAGTTTTATAATAGTTTAGATTACTCATTTTATTAGACACAATTATAAAATAATAATCCTAGTAAGGTTATCAATAGTAGCTGCGACATACACATCATCATCATCAGCCTATAAACATCCCACTGCAGGGCACAGGCCTACCCTCAGGGAGGGCATTAGTCCACCACGCGTGCCCAATGCTTAGTGGTAGACTTCACATACATATCAGAATTTTTTCTTCAGCGTATGCAGGTTTCCTCACGATGTACACACGGCGACAGGTTACCCTGTTTGGACTTTGAACTATTAGAAGTTGAACGCTGCGAATCGTGCGAGAGGGTGCGGTATGTTGTTGTTGTTTCGTCTCACAGCACGCTGCGCCCGCGCTGGCAGCCACGTCTATGCAGGCTCTCTACCGCACTATTTTGTGTTTTGTACGTAGTGTAGTTATGGGTATATAGGGTGCGTAACCTGATGTGTCGCCGTGTGTACATACATGTACATATACATACATGAAGCAAATACTCTTTATCAATCTTATTTAAATACCAATTTTTTTCTCATTTACAGAGTGCCCTCATTGAAACAGACAAAATGAGCCTTGACGTCATGAAACAAGACACATTTTTGATTATCCAAGGACCAAGTAAAGACAATAACTCTTACTACTGCAAAGCTGCATTATCACACGTATACAGATTACTTTCAGAAGTAAAATCTGCATCGAAAACAAAAATTGAAGACAAAAGTAAAGAAAAAAGAGTGTTTTCAAAAAAATTTCCCGAACACAAAACGGATCATTTACCCAATATAGATTTAAGTAAAGTTAAGAAATGTATGAAGAAAGTGGAATTTTTCCTATCCTTTATAGAATGTTGTGGAATGGAGTTTGATTAAAACAATTTTTTAAAGGTATCTTTAAAATTATTATAATTTTTTACAGGGTTAACAAATAACCCTGGTAACGTACTGAACAACTTTCACTATGCAGACAACATCGAGATCACATATCCCTTCTTAATGTGCTGACAATCTTTTAAGGGGATGATCAGACCGTAAAACTGAACAACTTTCTCTATGGCACCAAAATCGAAATCGCGAAAAACAAAATCGGCTGTTCCATACTAAACTGCAAACCTCATCATCATCAGCCTGGTAAACCCAACTGCTGGGTATAGGCCTCTTCATTTTCACGCCAACCAGAACAGTCCCACGCTAGTCTCATCCAATTTTTAGCGGCTACTTTGCAAATGTCATCCGACCACCTGGCTGCTGGTTTGCCCACTGACCGTTCCCCCTCCCACGGCCGCCACTCTGTCACTGCCCTCGTCCATCTGCTATCATTCCGCCTGGCCAAGTGTCCCGCCCACCTCCACTTCAGAGTAGAAATCCGCTTGCCGATATCAATCACCTGCAAACCTACTGCAAACTGCAAACCTACTCGAGCCAAATGTGTGAGACAGCTGATTTTCTTTTCGCGATTTCGATATTGGTCCCATAGAGAAAGTTGTTCAGTTTGATGGTCTGATCATCCCCTTTAAAAAGTGTCAGCATTTTAAGAAGGACCCTGTATAAAAACAGTTTCATACAAAACTGCAGTCCACCTACATGTATTAGACAGCAGATTTTTTGTATTTCGACCATAGAGTAAGAAGAGATGGCATATCGGCTTGTTTCTATAGAAAATGTTGTCGCCAACAAAGGGGGTGAAAAACGGGTGAGGGGAAGGGTTAACATTTAAATACGCTACTTCCCGCTATTATGACGTCAGGCCCAGTTGAGTATCTGTGCACAGTTCGATACAACATCTCTTCCCCAGGGGAGCGCGTTATTTTCTCTATGATTTCGACTTAGTCTCCATAGAGAAAGTTGTTCAGTGTAAGATGGACTTAACCATCATGGGCGCCTTTAAGTATTGAGGGTTTTGTTACAACCTTTTTATTGTACAAACAATGAAACAAACCTAAAAATGAAGGTCGACTGTGGTCAAGAGCAAATCCATAGCTAATAAAAAAAACTAGCATAACTTAAAAGAAAAAAAAAAGTTAAAATTAAAGAAAATTTTTCATTGCATTTGTTAAAGAAAAATTATTTCTGTTTTTGATGTATTTTTGTTTTTCAAAATACTAAAAATAACATACTCGTAAGTACCTACAGAACAATAAAATTAAAGGAAATTTTTACTTGTTGTTATCTTTTTAGTAAAAAAAGCCTTTATTCGTAAGTTTTTATTTAAAAAAAAACGAAATCATAGTTTCTACTAGTGAGCATACTTAACTTTTAGTAAGTTTATATTGCAATTAGGCCAGAAGTGCGATTTTTGAAAATCATACGAGCGACTTGGCACTAGAAAATGCCAAAATTACTATGGAGATTATGCATCTTTCTACTGCCAAGTCGCTCGTATGATTTTCAAAAATCGCACTTCAGGTTAGGTTGGGATTACAATGAGCGTTTTTCTTTTCTTTTTTAAATTTAGTTCCTAAAAAACTCGACAGGTGACATGCTTATCGCTCCATAGAGACGTAGGTGAGATCCTGTCAAAATCATGTCAAGACTGTGCCTGACTTTTTTTAAAGGCCCAGGGATCGAGCCCATACAACCATGACAGACGTAAAAAGTTTCATATTTTCGATTAAAATGATTCGTAAATAATGAAATATTCAATCATAAAAGATGCGTTGGCATCTTTTAGATCATCTTCTCCCTCTTTATTATTTTAAAGAAACACTTTTTGAAATGTTGACCTTTATTCGCACAGACCGTAACGCCATCTATCGATCCACTAGAAAACCAAAAGAAAAACGCTCATTGAATGCTGCTGCTCATTCCTTGGTTAACTCTTAGTTGCCTCCTACGAAGCCCAGTAGTCTCTATTATAGGTCTAATAATACAGGGTGTAGACTTAAATGCGTTACATACAGCGTATGCATACTTAAGGGGGTGCTCAGACCATTACCTAAACTGAAAAATTTTTGCACTAGACCCACAGTCGGACTACTATTGAAGAGTGTAGAAATTTTTTGTCGTTATATAGAAAATGTCAAAGACCGATCCACTATTGTAAGGTTTCAGTTTCAGTTCTTTATTGCCTTAAAATGCATGTATACACAAGATGGAATGATGGAATGTTACAATGGAATCAATGCAATTTTTACCCAAGGGCCACACCCTTGGGTAAAAATTGCATTATGGAACATTTTATTTTATTTTCGCGATTTCAGTGTTGGCCTATAGTTTAAGTTAATGGTCTGAAGCATCCCGTAAAGTATGTAACATATTTTAAGCTATCACCCTGTAGATACAGAAATATTATGGTTTTGTTGGTAGATATGTTGAAAAATTCGTAATAAGTACAGCTGCTGTTTTCACCAAGATCTCATTATTCTCTGTGCGCAGTTTTCACGTACTCCTGCACTTTGTGACGAGCGACCTTGGTGGTGGAAGTCTTCGGTAGTTCATCCATGAAGACGACCCCACCGCGCAACTGTTTGCTGTCCGACAATCTCTCTGTAAGACAACATTATTGATGATACATTTGATTTCTCGGGTGGGCAAGTCCTTATGCCTCATGTCGCTCGCTCCAGAATGAAGTGAAAACTCAAGCTCGCTTCGCTCGCTGTAAGTTTAGAATCGTATTTCGCCGATCTTTTCATACTGTAGTAAAATCGCGAGCTTCCTTTGCTCGTTCCAAACCCTCCAGGTTTTAGATTTTATTGCAACGACCTAAACTGGGCTTTGCCCCCCTGGGAAAAAATCATTGCAACGCCCATGAGTAGGTGGGTATAACCGGCAGCCACACGGTTTTGGCGTCAAAGATGTGGGTTTAGCATTTGGCAATCACGTAAGGTCGCACAAAATAAAAAGAAAAGACAAACCAGCAATAAGGTTCTTGATCTCCTGAGCGGTGACGTTGAAGCCCGGTTGTTTAACGACACAAGCGACCCGCGCGCTGACCGTCGACCACGTGAGGGATGCTGGTGACACAGACTTCCTTCACTCCTGGCAACTCCAATATGATCTCAAGAGATACTAACCGAGGATAAGGTCCTTGATCTCCTGAGCGGTGACGTTGAAGCCCGGTTGTTTAACGACACAAGCGACCGCGCGCTGACCGTCGACCACGTGAGGGATGCTGGTGACACAGACTTCCTTCACTCCTGGCAACTCCAATATGATCTCAAGAGATACTAACCGGCGATAAGGTCCTTGATCTCCTGAGCGGTGACGTTGAAGCCCGGTTGTTTAACGACACAAGCGACCGCGCGCTGACCGTCGACCACGTGAGGGATGCTGGTGACACAGACTTCCTTCACTCCTGGCAACTCCAATATGATCTCAAGAGATACTAACCGAGGATAAGGTCCTTGATCTCCTGAGCTGTGACGTTTAAGCCCGGTTGTTTAACGACACAAGCGACCGCGTACTAATAATCGACCACGTGCGAGATACTGGTGACACAGACTTCCTTCACTCCTGACAATTCCAATATGATCTCAACAGACACTAACCGGCGATAAGGTCCTTGATCTCCTGAGCTGTGACGTTGAAGCCCGGTTGTTTGACGACACAAGCGACCGCGTACCAATAATCGATCACGTGCGAGATACTGGTGACACAGACTTCCTTCACTCCTGGCAACTCCAATATGATCTCAAGAGACACTAACCGGCGATAAGGTCCTTGATCTCCTGAGCGGTGACCTTGTAGCCCGGTTGTTTGACGACACAAGCGACCGCGTGCTGTCCGTCGACCACGTGCGGGATACTCGTGACACAGACCTCCTTCACTCCTGGCAGCTCCATGATTATCTCTTCTAATTCTGGTGGGACGATCTGATCGAGCAAATAATTTGTATTTTTAGCTCAGATCCAGCAATATAACTCTTGTAGTTACCTAAGAATCAGGATTCGCACCCATTCACAAGCAAAGCTAACAGTAAGCCGATTTCAAAAATAAGCAAATAGAGGAGTGTACTACGCAAAATATATTTTAGTTTCAACTGCTCCGTAAATAAACCGTTTGAAAATAACGCTAAACTCACATTTTCAATAATTCAGTTGCTTGAATACTATTTTTAATAACTGGATAAACTATAAAAAGTATCAAAACGACGACGGAAAACAATGACGTCACTCTCCAAATTTTAGTACAATATTTCATACAAAGCACGCGTTTTGACGTTTGATAAAGAGTTGTTAATTTGACTAGTTGGAAACTCGCGGATTGAAGAACTCTTTTCCGCGAAAGCAAAATATGGGCCTATTATTTCAAAGCGTGGGTATACTGAGGCAACATTCTCCTATGACTTCAGAACTTGACTCTTTACCGGTCAACTTTATTCATTATCATATCGATAAGGACGACATTTCATTGGGCACTGGAAAATGCTGGAACCATAAAGGTATCATATAGAGGAACTGACAGCTGAGAGAGCGAGATGTACCTAGCGGCGCCACTGTATAATAGAAAGAGATACGTGACGCGAGGCAATAGATACGTTTTTGGGAAATTTCCCAAAAACGGTTCTATTGCCTCGCGTCGATTGTGCTGACAAGTGTCAGCACAATCGACTGGGTAAATATTCGTGCTCTGTGTATAATTGTGAATCTAACGTGAAATCGTAGGTAATTTAATGAAATAGTGTTAGTATATTTCACAAAATAATCTACGACTTCACTTTAGATTCACTAATTATTCACAGAGCACGAATATTTACCCAGTCGATTGTGCTGACAAGTTCCCAAAAATGGTTTCATTTGACAACTCATGTCAGTTACTCTATTCGGACAGGTATAATAACTTTATGGCTGGAACAGTTCTGCCATGATACAATAATATACTGCGAGTTCTGCGTTAGATTTACGCTGGCCCTAAGAGGCTTTCTAATTGACTATTTGTAAATGGTTTCCTGACTTAGTTTCAATCCAAAGAGATTGATTGAGTTTCAAACAGAAACATACGTGGTAACTTCTGTATTTGATGAGCATCTTTATTCGCTCTACAAAGTAGTAGTATCCATTCTCATCTCTGTAGAGTAGATCTCCGGTTTTAAGCCATCCGTCTTCTGTCAGAGTCTTAGCTGTTTCCTCTGGATTATTGTAGTATTCCTGAAATATAAGCAGCGAGATTAATATGATTAGGTCACTGCAATATGATTTAAAGCATGAAGCGAAGCGAGCTCGACATTTTGTGGCATTATGGTTAGGACGTCGCAATACGAACTAAGTGAGCTCGTGCTTGTGTTACATTATAATGATATACAACGTGTTAATGAATTAGCGCAAAACCTCATACACCCCAACTGATTTATAACAAAATAATTAGATTGCAACAATAATTTCATTATTTTGATAGTTAAAATTTTAAGTTATTCGCGTTTTAAGTTTTGAGGCAAATATGATTTCTTATCATTTCAGTACTGAAAGAAAGCGCTGACGTACTCATAGATACATTTTTATTATAATCTTGTTTTGGTAGTTAGTAGGGTGAGTGTGCCCGTGCGGTGGGTTGTCATCGGGTTCAGTAAATATTAAATTTTGCAAAAAAATTATTTAATATTTTGAAAAAAATTACCTATGTTGATAGCATAGCATATGCTCACGACTATATTCCCCGAGGGGGTATTTAGATATATTCTGAAACTTCAGAACATCCACGTTTCACTAGTAGTACCGAAACTCTGCCCAGTGCGATGTAGTGAGCCCGTCGCGGCGACGGCGTCGCCACTTGTAATGGACAGCAGGTACAATACATGCCTCGAAATTGAAGCATGCAGGTTTCCTCACGATGTTTTCCTTCACCGAAAAGCCAGTGGAACCACGGACCTAAGACCTATGGACCTATGTTGAAACCAAGATAATTCGATTCTGCTCTCGATTCTGAACAAACTAAGTACTTTCTAGTTTTGCGTTAATTCATTAACACGTTGTATAGGTACATAAAGTGACTCAATCATGATGAAATCGAGTTGATTTATGTATGAAACAAAAGCTAGAGTTAGCAAAGCGAGCTCTATATTTCCAAGGATAAAAAGAGCTTAGAAAATCATCTTGGCGAGATGGCGAGGCGCTCTTGTTGTGCTGGTGCAAAATAAATAGTGTACATACTGTAAAAGTTGGCCCTTTTGCCCACAATTCACCTGGCTTGTTTGTCTCCGTGATCTCTTTACCTGTTTCTGGATCCACCAACTAAAACAAAGGTAAAATTATTATTTAAAGGACATCAAGCATTCTGTTCATTATAGCCTCATCTGATTCCGTGCTTCGGATGGCACGTTAAGCCGTTGGTCCCGGCTACTATCTCTGGTGGTAGTCGTTACATAAAAACCATGTAAGAGGCCGTAAGGCGGTATGAAAAAACTCTGACACCGGGGCTCTGCCCACACGATAAGAAGAAGATAGCCTCATCTTCTTGTTTTCGTGTTGTGTTTCTATATTTTCTTGGCCAGGTATTTATCGAGTCCAGTGTAGCTTTATTAGGGTTGAACCTCATCTGGCAGCACCGCATCGCCTTTTTCTGTCGCTCCATCCTTTTCTGTCACTCAGGAAAGTCATTTGCTTTTTATTTAGTTTATTTGCTCTTGCAAATGACGTTCCTGGAGTGACAGAAAAGGATGGAGCGACAGAAAAAGGCGATGCGGTGCTGCCAGATGAGGTTCAACCCCTAAGGTCCTCTCTCGTGAAGGTGTTCGAGCACAAAAGCCATTCTAGTCTTAGACAATTTAATAGGGACTCGCCTTGCGGTAGCATTTCCCCTCTGCCACGGTATTAGATCAATTAATCTTGCGCATTTACACCCAATTTTATACCTTATCACTAAACGAGACAGCCTATAATAGCGAAACAATAATTTTGAACTTAGAACGTTTGGGGTTCACACGAGACTACTTTTCATGATTTTTAATATTCAAAATTAGAATCTAAACTCATGGGGAATAAAATCCAATGTTGCGGATTTCATCCCCCCGCAAAAAGTGGCAGAAATGATTCTTAGTAGAATGACACGCGTAACTCGTCCCTATTAAATTGTCTAAGATTCTAGTAGGTGTACTTATAATTAGCTTATATTAAAACTTCGTATGTGTGAAGCATGCTGTAAGGATTATCCTCTGAAACCCACCTTGATTGTAAACAGAGGAGAGGCGCGACCGCAGCTTCCGAGAGGGGCGTCGTGATCACCTCGCGTGACAAAACCGCAAGCCTCTGTTTGTCCGTATAATTCGATGACTTCAGCGTCCTTATGCATTCGCCGCTGAAACACAAGTTCACTTTGGTGAGTGGTGACATCTACAGGGTGAAATTGATATCATTAGCATCCTTTTAAACTAAGAGTCTACCCATCAAACTGAACAACTTTTACTATGGGAGCAAACCGATCAGAGCAACAAAAAAATAAGCTGTTGCATACATTTGAGTCGATTAGGCGCCGCAGTTTAGTACTATGGAACAGATGATTTTTTTTTGCTCCGTTCGGTTTGCTCCCATAGTAAAAGTTGTTCAGTTTGATGGGTAGACTCTTAGTTTAAAAGGATGCCAATGATATCAATTTCACCCTGTATAGGTTAAAGAAATCTACATGCGTTACCCATAATCGTCTGGTGCCCACCCCAGGATGTAGGGTTACCAAATCCAAAATTCTAGGGCGAACACAAAACACTTTGAATTAAATAAATTGCGCTTGCTTCGGTCGCTCAAGTTTCTGTTTTAATTACTGCATGCTTATCCAAGTATTGGATCCAATTACAGCTCAGTCGTAGACAGTCGAATTGCTAAAAATTACGAGCTCGATTTGTATTGCGGCGAAAACGTGCGCTCTCAGCACTGGTAGCATGCCAACCCGCGATAGCCGTGATACGGCTTTATCACGTCTTTTATCTCGTTCTTTTGCGCGCGAACGAATGAGATAAAAGACGTGATAAAGCCGTATCATTTTAATGAGCGTTTTTCATTTGGTTTTCTAGTGGATCGATAGATGGCGTTACGGTCTGTACGAATAAAGGTCAACATTTCAAAAAGTGTTTCTTTAAAATAATAAAGAGGGAGAAGATGATCAAAAAGATGCCGCAACGCATCAGGGAGCGATAAGCATGTCATCTGTCGAGTTTTATAGGAACTAAAATTAAAAAAGAAAAGAAAAACGCTCATTGAGGCACGTGCCTAATTATTGTGTTTGGCAATAAACACAGACTTTCTGACCTTAACCCAGCAGGTATTAAATGCTAAAATATGTTGTTATAGGTAGGTTTTCTCTGAAAAGAAGAAAGGGACGGCAAATTCAGTCTCTACCCCATTCTGCAGAAATCTAGCTACGCCACTGCCAGTTTCATACAAAACTGCAGTACTGACTCGACTCAAATGTATTAGAGTATAAGGGTATAAGTAATTTAGGTACATATATCTGAGTTTAACGTACCTTAAGTTCAGTCATCATTTCCAAGTAAATCTTGGCACCGGCAGAAACAATGCACTTAAAGCAAGACATGTCAATATTTTTGTCGCTTCTTAACATGAGAGACAACAGGGATGGACCACATAGCGTGGATACGGGCTGTCAAAGAAACAAAATCATCATCGTTATTTACCTCTATGCGTTTACTACATTATTGGGGCAAAGGCGCCTAACCTCTTGGGGAGGCTTGGTGGACTAAAGCATATGTGATAGTTTATCACGCGTAGTGCAAAATAATAGAACATACAAAACAACAGATTAATCCAAATATTCATCCCTCAGTTACATATATGGAGTGCCACCCCTAATTTCTTTTTTAATATTTTACTACAACATTGTTAGGCTGCCTGTCCATTGAAGCTGTGTGAGCTGTGCGAGCTGTGTAGCTGTGTTTTTTAACCAATCAGGAGCTCGGGCGAGGCGCGGCCGATCTCGCCCGAGCTCCTGATTGGTTAAAATAACACAGCTACACAGCTCGCACAGCTAACACAGCTTCAATGGACAGGCACCCTTAAGCGGGTAATTAAACACACCTACCATCCTTTCATCTTTCTCCGAGTCAAATGGCTGTGATGAACAGATGGACGGACTGTACGAAATTATATAAGAATTTCGTTAATTTTGTTAGATAACCCTACCTACACATTGCCACCGGGCTCACTACCTACTTGTTGGGCATTGTTCAAATAAAAATTATAACAGAATATTTTTATCCTTCTGCCATTTACGGCAGGCCGTCTGCTACTTAGCCCCAATCCTCTTTGGGAATGCAAAAAAAAAAATTTTTGTCGCCGCACACACAAAAATTAAAACCGGTCAAGTGCGAGTCGGGCTACTCGCGCACCGAGGGTTCCGCACCACACCACCACAGAACACAATATTATTAACTTAGAAAAAAAACTTTTTTTTTTAAATTCAATTGTCCGGGATCTTTAGCGCAAGACCGACTCACACTTGGCCGGTTTTTAGTATTTGTTGGTTTTTAGTATAATCATACTGAGTTTGACGCTTGTATCTATGTAATACCGTTTTTACGATAGAGCGTGAAGAAAAAAACGTTGATAAAAACTAGTTTCTTGTTGAGAACCCCCCTTAATTTTAAACTTTTTGTCATTTATATTATTTGCTAACGAATCCGCCGCAATAACGCATAATCTGAGAAAATTTCAACTATCTAGCTATACTACCATTCAAAAGTTATAGCCCTAAATAGGTAGGACCTACGGGTAGGACAGACGGACGGACGGACAGACGGACAGACACACGGACGGACGGACGGACGGACAACGTAGGCTTAGTAATAGGGTCTCGTTTTCACCCTTTGGGTACGGAACCCTAAAAAAGAATACAAACGTAGTTAATTTAGAATAGGTAGCAGAAAATAAAATCTAACCTTATATTCGTTGATGACGTCAATCAAATGATCGAAGCTGTTCGGTTTTGAAGACTGCACTATTGTCCAGTTCATCAGGATGACGCCAAGTGTCTTCAAATTGCCTGACAACCACTGGGTTGGTGAAATGTTCATAGCTTTGTTGTGCTCCCTAAAAGTAATAAATTGCAGTTAACTCTTTGGGGCACAGTGGTCGAATCCCCTACCACCCCGAACTAAAATTCATTGTCAGCGCCATCTAGTTTCGCTGACAATGAATCCCAATTCAAGGTGGCAAAAAATTAAACCACCATGCCCCAAAGAGTTAAAACCAGAGTGCTCAGAATGAACTACCGTCGTACGAGGTGACTAGAGATATACTAGAGATAAGGTTTCTTTTGTGGACGAAATATAATGTGAGACCCAGACATATAGGTCCGATACATGAATGAAACTTAGTAATACGTGTCATCATCATCATCATGGGCCTTTACATCTGTTGCAGATGGTTTAAGCAGTGTTTTTGGAGAAGCAATTTCTCTCATGGCTGTACAGTCCTATACGAGAGCCGCACACGTCCACAGCCTCTACAACAGAACCGTACGCCGCCGGCAGATAAAGGTGGGATTGTGACAGCATTATGCCTTTTGTCACGTTTCTCTGCCCGGTGTGCGAACCAGGCTTGGTCATGAGTAGTCTGACCATCTCTTGTCTTCCTTCTCCACCCTCCTCTACTTTCCGCGAGCTCTTCCCAATTTGCGTGAACTATTCCGAAAGAGGTTAGGTCCCTCTTGACGCAATCCTTAAATCGCAGCATGGGTCTTCCGACTGGCCTCTTCCTATGTGCGACCTCACCAAGAAGGATACGCCTTGGCAAACGAGAGTCCTCCATACGATGTACGTGCCCCAACCACCTAAGCCGCCTCTCCTTGAGAAGAGCCGTGATACTAGGCAGCTGTGCAACCTGGAGTACCCTCTCGTTTGTCACCCTGTCCTGCCAACGAATGTCCAAGATACTCCGAAGGCAGCGCATGTGGAAGGTGTTTAGCCGCCGCTCCTGTTTTGCATACGACGTCCATGTCTCAGCTCCGTACAAGAGTACACTCAAGATGCATGTCTGATACACGCCCATTTTAGTCTTGGTTGTTAGATGTTTATTGTCCCATACTCGTGCGCTGAATTTTCCAAACATCGTGGCCGCCTTGCCGATGCGAGAACCGATCTCCACGTCCAGTGAGAGATTGCTCGACACGGTTGACCCGAGATAACAAAACCGATCGACTACCTCCAAGGGTGACCCGTCTAACAGGATCACTGGAGTAGAGTCAATCCCCTGCGCCAGCACCACGGTCTTTTTAGCATTTATAGACATGGAGAAGAGAGAGCATGCGGAAGCAAATTTGTCCAGCTGGGATTGGAGCTCAAGAGGAGATTCGGCTACGAAAGCAGCATCATCGGCGAACAGGAGCGAGTCGACAAACGCATCGTCACGTTTCCCCTTCGAACGCAGAAGGGAGACGTTAAACAGCTTCCCGTCTCGTCTGGTGTGAAGGTGAATACCGTGCTGCTCGCCACCGAATGCTGTTTTAAGAAGCAACGAGAAAAATACTCCAAAGAGGGTTGGTGCGAGAACACACCCCTGACGGACGCCTCTACAGACGTCAAACGGTTCCGACGTTTCACCATCAAACACCACCGAGCCCCTCATTCCTTCGTGAAACGATTTGATGAGCCCTAGTAGTTTAGGCGGACACCCGATTTTCCAGAGTACGTCATACAACCCCTGTCTGCTAACGGTATCGAAGGCCTTGTTTAGGTCAACGAAAGCAATGCATAAAGGGGTTCTCTGTTCACGACACTTCTCCTGCAGTTGCCGGAGAGTAAATATCATGTCCACAGTGGACCTTTTCGCGCGAAACCCGCACTGGGCCTCAGGATATACGCGTTCGGCTAGTTTCTGCAGTCTGGCCAAAATGACTCTGCCAAAAAGTTTGCCGACTATGCTTAAGAGGGATATGCCACGGAAGCAGTTACAATTGCCGCGATCACCTTTTCCCTTATACAAAGTCACTATGTTGGCATCACGCATATCCTGCGGGACACATTCACTCTCCCAACACCTGCCAAGAAAATTTTGCAGGATCGGTAGTACGCTCTTTAACTTTAGCACCTCTGTGTGAATTTCATCTATTCCCGGACTCTTTTTGCCTTTAAGCTGCCGGACTGCCGCAACTAACTCCTCGATGCTGGGTACTCTTGCCAGGTCTCCACGCTTGGGATCCGCTCTGCGGCTTCCTGTGCAATGAATCCCAATTCAAGGTGGCAAAAAATTAAACCACCATGCCCCAAAGAGTTAAAACCAGAGTGCTCAGAATGAACTACCGTCGTACGAGGTGACTAGAGATATACTAGAGATAAGGTTTCTTTTGTGGACGAAATATAATGTGAGACCCAGACATATAGGTCCGATACATGAATGAAACTTAGTAATACGTGTAGAGTGAAACAAAACTAACAAAAAAAGGAAATTGGTCGTAATCTGTAGAAGTTGGGGGAAAGGTATTTCTCCTCATGATATCTTTTGTATCAAGTGTGTGAAACTCATAATCTTTCTTATTAGGTAGCCCACTCAATCTTCTACGCATTCATTGTGTTTGTTTTAATGAAAATTCACGATAACCGTACAATATTATGATAATGGAATCAAACGAAATCACACACACTATCAGTTCAATAAAGCCAAATACGTTCCGTAACGTCGAAAAACTACCTCAGTGATAATATTAGATGAAAATAGCTGTCATGGTTGCGTTTTGCTACTGCTTTTTGGATGATTTGTCTATTTTACTAGTAATTTCTACTTTTGAACCCGGACTTCTAGAGATGAGGAAGTTTTTTTAAAAAATGTCTTAATTTTTTCTGTTTATAATAATTATGACCGGGCTTTTAGTTTTCGTAAAAATGGCTGGGTCCAATTTCGCCAAAGTTCTTTTCGACAAATTGTATGCACCTAGTTCCCTGTAAAAAAAAATACTAAGTTGCCAATTTTAAAAATATTTTCGTATGTTTTTGGTGTTCCGGTCCTTAAAATAGAAAAGAAATTTTTTGTGTCATTGGTTCTTCAGGGGTTTTTTATATTTTACTGGCCAAGTATCCGCCACACTTGATAGCGTCAAGTCTACTTAGCTCGATTTAAGTCCTCTCTCGTGCACGTTTTCGGGTACAAAGAGCATTCTAGCAGATGATCCATCGACTGGATAGGTTCGCCGCAATCACACTGTTACTTATAGGCCTGGATTCTTTCTCTCCCAATTGCATAATGCACATGATTTGGGATACGAATGATTGCGGGATACCGATGATTTGGGATACGAATGATTTGAGAAACGGATGATTTGGGATACGTTAGATACTAATTTGGTAAACGGATGATTTGAGATACGGATGATTTGAGATACGGATGATTTGGGATACGAAAGGTTTGTTATACGGGTCCACTGAAATACTTTTATTTTGAAACGGATCTTTTGGGAACTAGTATTTTGGGAAAAGGATGTCATGTTCCGAAAGGATGAGTTCTAAAAAACCCTTGACTGGAATTCACCGATTTTTATAGATAAAATATAATTCTTTATTCTTTACCCTTGGATCTTCATCATCCGCATTATCTCAACTGTTTGCTTGGCAGCTACATAATGCGTGATGGCAGCTAGTTTGGGCACTCCAGTGGTACCACTGGTGCTTCCCAGCCAGGCGTATACTTTGTTCGTGTCAAAGGTTGGAGGCCTGAAATAATAAAAAAATTAAAAAAAAAAAAAAAAAAAATTTTTAAATAGTTGTGTAATTTTTTTACCAATGAGCGAACCGATTTACTTAATTAAGCAGCCATTACATTACCCTACATCTAATGAAATAGTTGTGAAATTTTTTTACCAATGAGCGAACCGATTTACTTAATTAAGCAGCCATTTCGGCATACATTACCTAATTTGTTTTCCCTATTTAAAACTGTAGCGATCAGAGCAAGCAATGTATGCCGAAATCGGCTCTAGATGAAGGATAATTTAATTGCTGCTTAAGAATATGGGTCTAGTGCAAAACATACCTCTCCCTACCCCCAAATAAATAGGTACATTTCGTTTCATTTGCCTATTATGTCTTCGATACGTACTTAGTTTATGCTATTTTTTTTCATATTCCTAAGTAGGGCACGTACCTTATAGTACCTACTTAATTCAAAGGTACACCACCCCAAAACCACGTAATTAGTAGAGACCATTACCTAATTTACACCGGAAGTCTCATACTCACTTAAAATCGTGAATAGGTTTCTCCTCATAACTCTCCATAAATTTGGACAGGTTTGTGTCGTCTCCATAGAAAGTAACTACCTTTGTGTAGAGCCCAAGATCCTTGGCCACCCGTGAGTATAGCTCGTAAGTATCCATCTCACAGAAGGCTATCTTTGGCCTGGTTTGTTTGAACAAGTTCTTCAATTCATCTGAAATTAGAAACGTTTTGTAAAAAAATTTGAATCAGGTCCTACTTGTTTTATATTCAGACAAGTTTGTGCACGATCGTCCCGCGGGGCACAGACGTTGGTAGAGGCGAGGTAGGTACTCTAGATGTCAGCGGGGGGTGGGTAGTGTAGCGGGGAAGGGAAGTGCGCGACGCTCAACTCAAAGGCAGTCGCGCGTGCTACCTCGCCTCCCGCTACGTCTGTGCCCCGCGGGACTGCTGCCCACGAACTTTCTTTCTATGCATAAGTTAGAGGGAGGTTACACGCTCAGTATTTCGTCATTCTGGTTCATCAGTCTGGTCATGTATATTTGATTTGAAGGGAAACTGACTCGACACTGACCCGACTAACATGGTCCTTCAGTATATCAGTTTCCCTTCAAATCAAATAAACATGACCAGACTGATGGACAGCGGCGGACTAAGCCCGCCGGAGGCCCGGGGCGGAAAAACTAAATGAGGCCCCCGGTCTTTCCAGAAATTGATATCTACAATTCTTTCGAGCCGTGGCAAAAACCCGGATCCGCATCGGAGCCCCTTCCTTCCATAGGCATATAAATAAATAATAAATAAAAAAGCCTTTTTATTCCATACAAAAAAGTTAAATTCATGTACAAATATTTAAAAAAAAGTATAGTTATATAATAAAATTTGGTAGGATCGTGCAATCATGCAAATTATAAATATTAGAATTTCACATTTATACACACTACATACATTTCAAACTTATGATAGTATTATAATAATTATTTCATTTCATTTAAATTAAATTATCACAGAAATAGGGAATTATGAATTGATTCTTACAATAAATGTTGACTAGAATATTATACTTATTATTATCTTCAATTAAATAGAATAACATAATTGCATAAAAAATTCATTATAGTAAGGTGCCTAGATTACATAATTCGATTCTTTGTTCAGTGATAGCATGCATTTCACAATAAAGTAGTGAGTAGTTGAGTAGGTAAATATTTTTCTTCATTTATTGGTATTGACTTGTTTATTGTCTTTTGTATGGACCCCTCGTCGGGTAAAGGCCTCCTCCAGAGTATTCCACTTGGTTCTGTCAGTAGCCAGTGTAGACCAGTCGCGCCCCGCCGTGTGCACTATCTCGTCCTTCCATCTCGCTTTGGGTCTGCCTGGACGCCGAAAGCCTGGGGGGCCACACCACGTTGTCACTTTTTTCGTCCATCTGTTATCGGTGTAACGCATTATGTGTCCTGCCCATTTCCATTTTAAGCTCTGAGCAAAAGATAGCGCATCTATAATCTTTGTTTTCTCGCGAATTTTTGTGTGCCTTATTTTGTCTTTTAGTTTGACATTTAATATACTTATTTCTATCGCTCGCTGGCATGTTTCTATTTTTGATCTGGTTATTGTATCAAATACCCATGATTGACAGCCGTAAGTAAGACAGGGTAGAAGAGTAGAGTCGATCACTTTCTTTTTTAGAGATAAATGTAGCGTGGACTTCATAATTTCTTTGTAGCACCAGAATTTTTTCCAGGTCATCGCGATACGTCTATCCAGTTCCTCTATATTGTTTGTTTTTCTAAAGGTGACTTGTTTCCCTAGATAAACATATTCGTCGACGTATTCAATAGGTGAAGTACCAATGTTGATTGGACGCTGTGTGTGATTGGTCATCAGTTTAGTCTTTAGAACGTTCATCTCCAAACCTATATTTGTACTGGCGGCGTTGAGTTCTAGCAACATATTTGAGATTTCTTCTGCGCTTTCAGAGAATAGCACAATGTCATCTGCGAAACGTAGATGGCTCAGATATTCACTTTTGACCTTTAGACCTTTTCTTGACCACGGTAAGTCTTTCATGATATCTTGAAGTACAGATATGAATAACTTTGGTGAAAGTGGGTCACCCTGTCTGACACCTCTACATATTTTGAAGTTATTACCTGATCTCTCCAGCCTAACTCGACTTGTGCTATTAGAATAGATGTTCTTTAAGATGTTTATATATTTAGCATTGACCTTCTGGTTATGCAGTGCTCTCCATATGCTTACATGCGATATAGAGTCAAATGCTTTCTTGTAATCGATGAAAGCGAGATACAGAGGTGTTCTAAATTCTGTGTACTTTTCAACTATCTGTTCTAGAACCATGATGTGATCGGTTGTGCTAAAACCTTTTCTGAAACCCGCTTGTTCGACTGGTTGGTACAATTCCACGTCTGGGCTAATTCTAGACAGTAGACAAGAGGCAAAAAGTTTGTAGAGACATGGCATGAGGCTTATCGGGCGGTAATTTCCTACGTCTGTCGGGTCTCCTTTCTTGTACAGAAGTATTATGTCCGACTCTGTCCATGCCTGTGGTACTTTTTCCTCGACCAGAATTTTTTTGAATAGGTGAGTCAACGGTGTTAATAAGATGTTTTTTGCAACTTTGATAGCTTCGTTTGTTATTCCATCTGGACCAGGGCATTTTTCCAGTTTGAGTTTTTTCATTTGCTTCAATATTTCTGTTTCGTCAAAGTACTTTATCTCTGCACTGTTTTCAGTTTCGTTTGTTGGATTAGGTGATTGCATATGATCTCTACGAGTTAATGGAAGACTGCTGTATAGTTCTCTATAGAAATCAGTGGCTTGATTTATGACGTCGGAGCGAGTTTGAGTTCTGAAAGCTTTGGAGCTCAGTGATGGGATCCAATGTTTTTCTTTGTTTAATTCCTTGAATGCCTTTTTTGTGCTACCTGAAGATCTTAAGTGTTTTTCAATTATTTGTTGTCTGTGGGCTTTATAGTTTTGTTTTATTTCCTTGTTTGTGTTTTTATACAGTATTTTTAATTCTTGTTTCTCTTCTTGTGATAAGTTATGTTTCTTTTGTAAGGTACTTCTCCGATTGATAAGATCTTTAGCTTTTTCCGAAATTATTGACTTTTTGTGCGTATGCGCAGTAGAGTTGACCCGTAGACTGTTCTTTATGCACTTCTCGAGTCTCGAATAGTAGGTGGTTACATCGTCCTGTTCTTGAATATAGAGGTCCTCTTCGTGTAGTTTCAAATTTTCGAGGAATTTCGTCTGGTTTTCTTCTGTTTTAAGTTGGTTGTTATTCTTTGAGAACGTTTTCCTGTTTCTTTTTGGGTTACACAATGTTAAGCTGGCTCTTAAGAGTTTGTGATCTGATGGGTAAGTAATATTGTTTAGAAGTTCAAAGTTGGTGAAGAGTTGAGGAATATTAGTCATAATATAATCAATTTCATTTTTTGTGTTCCTGTCTGGTGAGATCCACGTCCATTTGTTCTTTTGTCTTTTCTTATATACTGAGTTTAATATCTTTAGCTTGTGATCGTAGGCATATTGTAGTAAACGTACACCTCTTGCATTTCTGTCGCCATAACCATATTTTCCTGTAACCAATGACTCCTCCGCCTTTGGTTGACCGATCATTGCATTAAAATCTCCCATTGTAACAATATATTTTGATGACATCTTATGAGCCATGTCTAGGTTCTCGTAAAATAAATTTATTTCCTCTTGCGGGGCATCCTTAGTGGGGGCATATGCCTGGATAACGGATAAACGTAGAGTATCAAATTTTAGTTGTAAAATACAAACTCTCTCTGATATGCCGGTGAAGCTTTCTATATTCTTTTTAAAATCCTTTTTTACGAGAAATCCAACTCCATGCAATCCCTTCGTCTCTCCTATGTGGTAAAATATGTGATCTTCATCTTCAATAATATTATTGCCCATTCTGCGGACCTCTGCTAAGCCTATTATGTCGTATTTCTTCTTTAAGAGTGAGTGTTTCAGAAGGAGTAATCTCTCATCAGATGACAGTGATCTTACGTTGTAAGTACATAAGTGTAGAGTATGTTTATTCTTACTTTTGATTTTTCTCTCTGGGGGGTTGTGGTCGGACCTGCCCGCGGTGACCAGCCGTGGTGGGAGGTTGAGAGGGTGAGGGGTTTTTTGTTGCTATGCTGTATCTCTGTCGTAGATTGTCTCTTGCCCACTTGAAGATTCCAAATTGTGTGTATTCTGCTTGAAATATGTTAGTAACGTTTTATTTTTCTTATAATTTTGGTTAATATATGTACTTGTGTTAGCGGATGGAGAATCTTCATTACGAGGTGAGCTGGAACGGTTCCTTTTCTTCCTTTCATACTGGTTTTCAGAAAGTATGTGGTCGTTCTTATTAAGGATGACCAGTTTGTTATGCTTGATGATAGCGTTGTTACCTTTTTGTCGTTCTAGCTGTACTTGTTGTTGAAGTGACGACCTTTTTTCTAGCTCTACTTTTGTAAAGTCATCCTGTAAGTAGTAGTTGGTAGTTTTTTGTAACTTGCTCTTGTTTTTTCTGATCTGAATCTTTTTTCCTAGCGTTGTGAATGATACTGCGACCGGTCTTACTTTACTTTCTGTCTTTCTTCCCCTTCTTTGGACCGATTCTAGTTCCAATCTATCGCAATTTACTCCTATGTTGTGGTTTATCAGTTGTAAAATTGTTGTTTCTAGATCTTGGTAGGAGTTTTCTCGTTCTTCTATTCCAAAAATTAATAAATTTCTCTTTTTGAGTTCCCGTTCGATGTATCCCAATCTTGTATTTTGGGTTTTAATTTCTTTCTTCAAGTGATCATTTTCTTGCTTCATTTTTTCAAATTTATCATTCATGTTTTCGTTTATGCGGTACGTTATTTCTTCGCTTATGTTTTTCATTTCTACTTTTTGTTCCAGAATGTTTTGTTGTAGATTCAAAATAAGTAATTTTAGTTCTTCCATCTTATTTATGAGGCGAGCGCTCCCTGTCGGCGAGTAGCCAAACTGTTTGGTTTGGTGTCTAGACCGTTCCATAGGCATAGGTAGCAAGTATTTGTCCCAGGGAGATCCAGGTCCTACAACACGGAGCGAGCGAAGCGAGCCTAACATTCGTACAATGTAAAACCTAGAGCGAGCGAAGCGAGCTCGAGATTTCACTGAATTCTGGAGCGGGCAAAGCTAAGTGAAATTGTACTGCAATATAATGAGATCAGTGGAATAAGATTTAAATCATTGAGCGAGCGAAGCGAGCTCGAGTTTTTTTACGACTTAAAATCTGGAACGAACAAAGTAAGCTCAAGATTTAACAGCACACCAACAGTGCAACTGCAACTGCAACTGTATACTATGAAAAGACATAGGTACCATCCAAAACCAAGAGTGAGCGAAGCGAGCTCGAGACTTCACTGAATTCTGGAGCAAGCAAAGTGAGCTCAAGATTTTAGTGCAATGTGTCTAGCCAGGAGCGAGCGGAGCGAGCTCGAGATTTTGCTTCATTATAACTCGACTTTTTCAGCTCATGCCGAAATCGAGGCGATTGATGTATTAAACAAATAGCTGAAATGAGCTTATAATATAATGCCTATAATAACTCGATTGTAGAGCTCATCTTGAAATAGAGTAAGCTCAAATTTTCGAAACACATTCTAATTAATTAATTGAATCAGGCGTTAATTAATTCCAACCACATTGACCTTTCAAGAAGCGAGCTCATAATTATGCTAACTGCATAACAACTTGAAAAAGATTGAGCGAGCAAAGCGAGCTCGCAAATTCGCAATATTTTGGAGTCTATTTCCTTCTTTGACTTTCAATGACTAACTTACGGGGCCTCCAACTTCAAACTGCAGTCCCAGTACCGGAGGTCAGGGCCTCCGGAGCGAGCGAAGCGAACTCATAATTATGCTAACTGCATAACAACTTGAAAAAGATTTAGCGAGCGAAGCGAGCTCGCAAATTCGCAGTATTTTTGACTCTATTTCTTTTCTTGACTTTCAATGACTAACGTACGGGGCCTCCAACTTCAAACTGTAGTCTCAGAACCTGTTCTGCTTCTGGCCTCCTGAGGCCCGGGCCTCCAACTCTAAACTGTGTCTTGTTGTATATAAACGTCATTATTTTGGTTTTGATTAAAAAGGGATTCTCTTCTCGAGATTCGGAGGCCCCCCAGGACTGGGGGCCCGGGGCGGACCGCCCCTCCGCCCCCCCCTTAGTCCGCCAGTGCTGATGGACCAGAATGACGAAATACTGACCGTGTAACCTCCCTCTTACGGTACAATAAGATTGTCTTTCCTTTCGGGAAGGTCAAACTTTGCTATGACTTTCTGCCAACAGAGGAGTAGCAATTTATTGCAAAATATACATGTAGCGACTTGAGGGTGAATAAGCTTTTGCCCACGACTTGTGTCCGCGTGGATTACAAACATTTACACATCATTTCATTGTCTTATTATTAGGGGTTGGTCTTACATCCACAAAAAATCATTCTATCGAGTCGATGGAATGTCATGGAATTTCAAAAAAAGGAGGAGGTTCTATGTTCGGCTGTATATGGGCTCTGTATGTATTTTTTTCGTCAATTGTGAACCAATCTAAAAAAACTTTTTTTTTTGAAAGGGTATAACTCCCGAGGTGGTCCCATTTAAATTTTGTCGCGCTACGGAGCTATACAATAGAACTCCTCAAAAGTTTACAGCAAATCGTCTGTGATTGAACCATATGCTTCGTTTCAATTTACCCTTTGCGTATATAACTGATATCTGAGTCGAACTAACATAAAGTTTTGAAATAAAAATTTTTTACAAAAAAAATAAAAACCGACTTCAAAAGTAAAAAAAGTAAGAAATAATATTTCAGCCTATGACTTTTACGTTCGAATCTATAAGAAAATTAATTTGTTTTATTGGAGTCGGTGTCAAGCCAAGCCAAAAAATTACTGCAAGACCAGTCGCGAATCGTACCGGCTTGACAGCGACTTTGATAAAATAAATTGATTTTCTTATAGATTCGAACGTAAAAGTCATAGGCTGAAATATTATTTCTTACTTTTTTTACTTTTGAAGTCGGTTTTTTTTTCTAATGTTTCCAACCGATATCTGGTGCCAGACTGATATCACTTAGGTATTTCTTATATTGCCATCGTTTATAAGATAAGATAGGTACCTACTAACCTAACTAACCTAACCTAACAAAAACGGAGGAGTTTTAGACATTCGCACTTGCCATATTTAAATAGAGGGTCGACACCAACAACAGGCAATCCAATGACCATAGCAGCGAAGTACGGAATTCGAAGGTGTATATGGTTACTGCCAGCCAGGGCCAGAACGTCGCCTGGCTGCAGACCCAGGGCTTGCATGCATCTGGCTAGGTGCACGATGCGCTTCAGCATTGACCCATACGTCTCGCTCTCACCTGTACCCGCATCTATCTGCAGGAATAGAAACAAATGAATTTTAAGAACGGGACGATACGATCTTGCCCTGATTGCTGGTTTTGATCTAAGGTTGTATCAAAGATAATTAGGTTGTATGCTATACAACTCCCAAAAACAATGCGGGTTTTGTATATAAGGTTGGCGCCTTATTTTTTGTCGTTGTTTTTGGCGCGGCCAGCAACCAAACTTGAATATTTTATTTCAGAATAAAGTAACAAACAAAACTTATTAACGTGTATATCCCTAAACTCAGTCCGGATGAAGATATAAAGGGTTGAAGTTGAAAATATTACTATTACGTGCACTTCAAGCCTTTATATCTCAGTTCGGACTGAGTTCCGAGATATTTGTAATAACAAGTTTTGTTTTTAACTTTATTCTGGACTATAATATTCAAGTTTGATTGATGGCCGCGCTAAAAAAAGAAAAAAGGCGCCATTTCTAGGCATAGGCTTTTATATTAGGTATTATTTTCTTATACCTTTATATTTCATGTTGCTGATTAGGTACTGGTTTTATATTTGAGTGATGATGATGAAGCATGTTGTATGGGCCGTCTAAGACTGAGACCGAAATAACATGCATATCTGCCATGGTCTAAAAAAACAAGGTCTTCTATTCCCAGATTGACACAAGCCTACGTCACAAAAAAATGGCCGCTAAACATGGTAAAAGGGTATGATGACGTAGGCTTGTGTCAGTCACGTGGTCAGTCACGTGGTCGGAAGAGAATACCAGGCGCAGTATATTATTGTACCATGCATATCTGCCAATCTTCTGTGTCTTTTTAAAAGAATGTTAAAATTCTTCGTGGTCAAATCAGTTTGACTACTAAGTTTGACCACGAGGAAGGAGGGTTAATGTTCGTAATAGTTCGAAAAGTTCGACAGGACAAGGTCTGTCGGGTTAGCTATTGATCTGAATAAATCTCTTTTTTTTTCACTATAAATATACTAGGTGGAACGATGAAAGTTTAGGATCCACAATCCTGAATATGACGTTTTATATTAGAAGTGTACGTATAACGGTTTTTTACGGTGGAAATATTTAAATAAAAATGATAAGGAACCGTTATTCTGCAGTAAGTAAGTATTTAAGACCAAGAATGAACCTAATTTATCTGAGTAGGTATTGTTTTTATTTTAAGTAAATTATCGAAGCATTAGGTAAGTATAAACAGAAGCATGAACTAAGTACTAAAACATACTACTTACCGTACCAAGCTCCTCTGGATTCCATTTCTTCAAACGATCTAGAAGTAAATTACCTATGTGGTAACCACCGCCCTTAATTTTTTCTATGATTCGCGAATTTATCTCCGACATATTTTTATCCAAAAGCAGACTTAGCACTAAGATAAGACAAGATATTATGCGAAAATGAATTTAAATTATCGAGCGGTTTATACGTCTTAACTAGATAACTTACTGATAGTTTATGCATTTTTATCCGATTTTTTGCAATGCTCAAACCATAAACTTAATAAAATGTAGTAAATTATTAATTTTATGGTTCAAATAAAACGTCATTGTGATGCGTGTGGAGTGGAGACTATATTTTATTTGGCCACATTTATTTATCTACAGGCAAACTTCAGGCATAGCGAGCATAAAAATGCCTATTATTATACCTAAGTAGATACATAAGAAGGTACCTATTAAGGGGTTTCCCTGACCGAACGACCTTGACTCTTTCAGAGCCACCTTACCTCTACTAAACTACGTCATTTTAGTAGGTATACCTATTTCTGAATAGCTTGTCCTTCATTATGTCACAGTGGAGCCTTCTAATCCAAGGAAATCACATTTTAAAATCATAAGAATTCGCCCCAAATTTAACAATTATTGTGGAGCGTGGACTGTAAGTAGGGGTTTCTTTCTTCAGTGAAAATGCCGATGAAATCTTCCGAATGTGAGCCAGGCTGGAGGGTGGGGCAGAGAGGGCTAGTGGTCGCAGACAGTTTTCTTTCTTCAAGATGTTTTCTTCTCGAGTGCTGGATCCGGACTGAATCTGCGCCGAATCGGCGCTTCTTTTATACGATTTTCGAGCGACCACTCCCCTTCACCCCGCACTCTTCCCCTTGACTAAAATCTCTTTATTTCTATCTCAATCTTACATTTTACAGCAAAGAAACAATGTTCATTACTTACTTACTTATTTTCTAACATCCAAACATATCATTCTCATCGTCTGCCGGCGCAAAACAGAGTGAGGAGCGCGCGCGAAAGATTTCAATATTTATATGACCCCGTCCCCCGCTTCCTCATACCGCGGATTCGCGGGAGTCGGGGCCCCCCTCGCTCGCCTGTATGCGCCGACAGGGACAGTTGCACTGTCTCTTTCTATCGTTGATTTCTCTCAAGTTCCTACCTTTTAATGAGATACTAAGTCTAATCAGGGTAAATTCTAACTGGAATTATGTAAGCTAATCGTGTTATTTACTTTAAAATCTGATGAAACTATGTGCTAATTTAACTAGGGAAATGTGTACCTATCTAACTGGGGTAGGAATCTCAAGGGAAATCACTTAAACAATGAAATACAAGCCCTATTCTAACTATTTACATAACTTATGTACTAGGCCCTAATCCTAATAAGAAATTATGGCTTTATTCAAAGCGAAACAATACAAAATAACTATCCTATAACTAATCAAAACAAAGTAAAGTAAATTGAGACAAAAAAACTATGTACAAATGATCGTTCTATGTTCTGTCGTGCACATTTCTCCCGCCGTCGCAGCTCTGCGATCCAACAGGTAGCACGACGATCCTCTTGGTCGGTCTTCGGAGGACGTGCCCGTTGCTGGTCTCGACGTCCACGATCCTCACCTCGCCGTCTCGCCCTGGGTAGACTGCGATGATGCGTCCTCTCGGCCATGTGTTGCGCGGCAGGTTGGGGTCGCAGATGAGCACCAGGTCGCCGACAGCGGGTGGCGCGCCGGTCGTGCGAGGCTCCCGCCGGTGTTGGAGTAGCGGCTGGTACTCCTTGACCCAGCGGCTCCAGAAGACGTCTGCCAGGCGTTGTGCGCGCCGCCAGTGCTTGCGCGCGGTGAGGTCGTCTGCGGTGAACTCGCCAGGTGGTGGGACGTGCGAGTTGGGTCCCAACAGGATGTGGTTGGGTGTGAGCGCCTCGGCGTCACCGCCCCGTGTGTCAGTGGGCGGAGATTTACTACGTTCGCCTCGGCGGCGTGCATGGTGAGATGCACGCGCCAGAGGCAGGTTACCGGTGGCCCGGGAGGCGGGCTTCGCTCTACTCGGCTGGCATCGTCGACAGCGCTTGATGACGTCACGCACTGTCGGTCGTATCTTCACTATCCATGTTCTTTCTCGTAGCTCATTCACTACGGTCTCGATACCGCCGTGGTGTAGCCGCTCGTGTACGTGTTGTATGTACAGTCGCGTAAAAAGATGTTTCCCGTCGAGTACAGTCGGGCTGGCCGTCTCTTTGTCGATGTCAGGCGAAGCGTGGATTCTTCCCTTGAGTCGCAGAACTCCATCTTCGCCGACCACTACTGATAGCGCCGATAGCCTGTCTCCAGGTTGAGGCGCCGCGCCACTCTTCACTCGACGTAAATCTTCGAAAAAACAATCTTCTTGTACCGCTTTCCACCACAGTTTTTCGGCGCGAATGAGATAGTGCGCCTCGATTCCGATGATGTTGCTATCTCTTTTCTTCGCGTGCGTCGTCTCGTTCTTGCGTGCTTTCTTATCAGTCTTCTTATCAGTTTTCCAATCGGAGTCGTTTTTCTTGTTTTCTCGCGTTCGTTTTCGCTTCGTAGCCAACACTGTTTCATTTTTCTTACGCCTACATAGGTCTACGAACTGTAGCACGCGTGCCGTAGCTCGTAGCAAGCGTGTGAACGACGAGAAGCGCTCGACTCGAGGGAGGTGAGCGTGGTCAGGTCGCTGGTGGGTGACGCTGACGTGACCTGTCTCCCTTTCTTCTGTCTTCGGAACTTCTTTCTTGGTCTCTTCGATGTTTCGAGTGTTCGACTTGAGATCGATGCAGTCCGTCGTCGCGTCGCGTAAGATTTCGTGCGTTTTCTCTGTTTCTCTCCCGCCGATAACGACGGTGGCGACACGCGGGTTGGCGGCGAACTGCTGTACTGTCGATCTCGTCTCGAAGCGTCCGTCGGGCAGGCTGCAGCTTGTTTCTTCTGACATTTTCAATACCAGCTGCTCGGGATCGCTCTTCTCTGTCGGTTTTTCTACTCCGATCGATTCCAACTTGAAATAGTTCGTAATTCTCTCTACGTTGTCTTCGTTGTTTCGAACGATGGTTAGATGTCCGCAGAAGGTTTCTGGATAAGTCATGGATGAGCGGCAGCCGTGAAGGACCCATCCCAGCTTCGTGTACGATGCGACGGGTTTATCTTTCCGTCCCGCTCGCACCGCGCCTGAGATAATTAAATCCCAGTTGTCTTGCCCGATGAGTAGCTTCGGATGCGCCTCTTCGTACACGAGCTCGTCTCGAATTTGATTCAGGTGCGGGCAATCTTCGATGTCTCTTCTGCCGACCCTCTGAGAAGCGAAGTCGAGCTCTCGCACGGTGCGCACGTCGCGTAGCTCGCATGTTTCGTCTGCGTATTTCCCGCGGATTTTCAGGTCGATGCGCTTGCTTTTCGGGTACTGTAGTTCCTTCCCGCTCACACCTCGGACGTTCATTGGATCGGTGGGCCCGTCGACGTTGAGTTCTTGTGTAATTTTCTCGTCGATGATGGTGATTGTAGAGCCCTCGTCGAGTAGCGCGAACGTTTCTACTTCCTTTCCGTTGGCTGCGGTGAGAACTACAGGAACGATTTTCAAATAAGCGCGCCGTGCGGTGCCGTTGCTCGCCGTGTTATTCGTGTCTTCGTACGTAGAGCCGACTTTTTCGCGATGCGGCGGCTCTTGTGTGCGACGCGGTGGTTCTTCGCTACGTGGTTCTTCGATCTTCGGTCTCGATTGATGAAGAAGCTTGTGATGCGATATGGTGCAACCCTGATGACCACATACCTTGGCTCTGCAGTCGGCGTGGCGGTGGTTGTTGCGCAGGCAGCGGAAACAAACACGACTTTTCTTCACTATCTCCCACCGCTCGTCCGTGCTGGCAGCTACGAATTTCTTGCAGTCAGGTAGGTTGTGTGGTCCGTTGCAGGCTGGGCAGCGTAGCGTGTTCACGTTGAATGTTCTTTCTTGTCTTTTCTTCGATTTTTCTTCTGCGACGGTCTCAAGTGAAGCGTAGGCGCCGCATTTGTCTGCTTCTTCGTTCAGGAAGGTGGCCAGTCGCTTCAGCTCAGGAACGTCTTCTTTATTTCGGGCGGCGAAGTCGAACCATTTGCTTCTGATGATCGGAGACAATTTTTCAATCACGTTTCGCGCCATTTCGGGATTGTACAGGTAATGGATTTTCTTCAGTGCTTCTACGGTCGCGACGATGTTCGCTATCTTGTTAGCGAACACGATGAGATCGCGTGGGTTGTCTCCTATCTTCTGAAGTGTTCTGATCTTCTCCATTTCGCCCATGACGATAGCTTCAGGGCGACCGAATCTTCTCTCGAGCGTGGCGATGATGACGCTCGGCTCCGGGTTGGATAGGAGCAGGCTCTGGACCGCTTCTAGCGCGATGCCTCGGAGACTTTTTCTTAGTCTTGCTATGTTCTCGGTGTCGGAGAATCCTCTTGCCGTGTCTTCGTACGCCGCTTTGAATGGCAGCCACGCGTTCGATTGTCCGTTGAAGATGGGTAATTCTTGAATGTACTTCGGCGCCTCCCTCGTAACAGATCTCATGGCCTGGGTGATGGCCGCCGCCAGTTCAGAGATGTCTTGACGCGCAGGCCGGGGCTCTTCGTTGCCCTGGTGATCACCGCGGTGATCGCCCTGTCCTCGTCCATCCTTCCGTGGCGCTTCCCGCTGCGTGCGGGGCGGGGGTGACGTCGCTCTTCTTTCTTCTTCTTGTTTCTTCAACCATTCTTCGACTCGAACGGAGGATTCTTCTTTTTCTTGGTTCTCTTCTTCTTCTTCGTCCGACGATTCAGCTTCTGCATGGATCTTCGCTAGACGAAGCTTCGCGATTTCAGTAGCGACGCGTAGTTGCTCTTGTTCTAGCTCCGCCACGCGATCCTTAGCCTCCAGCTCCGCGAAGAGCCTCCTGCGGGAGGCGGCAGAGCGACGTGACGGCGCTCTCGACGCTGCTTTCGACGGCGGCTTCATGGTCTCTTGCGACGTCGCAGCGGTGCCCGACGACGTAGCGGCGGTGCCCGACGACGTCGTGTTCGTTGCCGTCGTGGTGGTTCCGGACCCGGTGGCGCTTGACTCGGCGCTCGTAGTTGGGTTCGACGCGTTCCGCGACGTGGTCTGCGACCCGTCGCCCTCTCTACCAGACTGGCTGCGTGTGGTAATCGGCATCTTCAATTCTTCAAAAATCTCTTCAAAATCTCTTCAATATCTCTTCAATATCTTCGCAGGTTCTTCTTGATTCGGCTCCTGAAGGACCAAATGTGGAGCGTGGACTGTAAGTAGGGGTTTCTTTTCTTCAGTGAAAATGCCGATGCGGTTTTCCAAATGTGAGCCAGGCTGGAGGGTAGGGCAGAGAGGGCTAGTGGTCGCAGAGAGTTTTCTTTCTTCAAGATGTTTTCTTCTCGAGTGCTGGATCCGGACTGAATCTGCGCCGAATCGGCGCTTCTTTTATACGATTTTCGAGCGACCACTCCCCTTCACCCCGCACTCTTCCCCTTGACTAAAATCTCTTTATTTCTATCTCAATCTTACATTTTACAGCAAAGAAACAATGTTCATTACTTACTTACTTATTTTCTAACATCCAAACATATCATTCTCATCGTCTGCCGGCGCAAAACAGAGTGAGGAGCGCGCGCGAAAGATTTCAATATTTATATGACCCCGTCCCCCGCTTCCTCATACCGCGGATTCGCGGGAGTCGGGGCCCCCCTCGCTCGCCTGTATGCGCCGACAGGGACAGTTGCACTGTCTCTTTCTATCGTTGATTTCTCTCAAGTTCCTACCTTTTAATGAGATACTAAGTCTAATCAGGGTAAATTCTAACTGGAATTATGTAAGCTAATCGTGTTATTTACTTTAAAATCTGATGAAACTATGTGCTAATTTAACTAGGGAAATGTGTACCTATCTAACTGGGGTAGGAATCTCAAGGGAAATCACTTAAACAATGAAATACAAGCCCTATTCTAACTATTTACATAACTTATGTACTAGGCCCTAATCCTAATAAGAAATTATGGCTTTATTCAAAGCGAAACAATACAAAATAACTATCCTATAACTAATCAAAACAAAGTAAAGTAAATTGAGACAAAAAAACTATGTACAAATGATCGTTCTATGTTCTGTCGTGCACAATTATCTAATTAACTCAATAAATATCGGTCTTAAAAAAAATTTGCTAAATAGCAATTTTAGATCTTAATATTGTCTATACAAAGGTGTGTGTCTCAAGTAGATGTGACTTCAACTTAAAAAGTAGATGCACATAATACAGATTTTTTCCAATATTTAGGCTTTCCTTTCAACACATGTTTCATATGTATTTTATAGGAAAATAAGAAATATGATCTATTGCAAATAAAGCTGAGATGTTGAAGAATATTGCTACACTTTTCAATTATTTGTATGTCTTTCAAATAACGAGAAGATAGCTTCTAAAAACCAGTAAAATATGGCCGGAGCTAGCGTTTACCTATGGGGAGCCTCTTAATAAATGAATTGAATATTATCCAGAGAGATAGAAGATCAGATTTCCTGGGACCTCTCATGTTGTATCATGTGCAGTGACGCCATCGACGTAATGGAAAGGCAATGATTCATATTTTGAATCTGCCCTATACACAGACTTATGTATTGCCCTCTATGTAATACCTACCTAGAGGCTAGACCACAGAGTAATATAATAGTGTTCGGAGAAATCTTCATATATTTCTTCCTTCTTCTGCTGCTTTCGAGTCGATGTCATACCGTAGAGTTTGAGTCGATTGCATTCCGACGCCATTGAGTTTGAGTCTATGACATGCCGATGACCACAAAACATTATAAGAGGGGTTAGAAGTGCAAAGTACCTATACATGCAGTCTATGACATACTGTAGAGTTCGTGTCGACGACATGCCGTTGAGTTTGAGTCGATGGCATGCCGTTGAGTTTGAGTCCATGGCATGCCCATGAGTTTGAGTCGATGGCATGCCGTAGAGTTTGAGTCGATGGCATGCCGTTGAGTTTGAGTCCATGGCATGCCCATGACTTTGAGTCGATGGCCTGCCGTAGAGTTTGAGTCGATGGCATGCCGTAGAGTTTGAGTCGATGGCATGCCGTAGAGTTTGAGTCGATGGCATGCCGATGACTTTGAGTCAATGTCATGCCGTTGAGTTTGAGTTGATAGCATGCCTTTGAGTTTGAGAATGAGTCATTTGGCGTATGTTTTACAAAAATTTACCCACCCGTTTCCATGCTGGAGGAGCCCAAACTTGGTATGTTATGAGAATACTTTTTTTAGCTGAAAGGTAATGGTGTAATTTTTAGAACCGGCTCATAGAGCCCTTTCATTTGATACCTACGACCTTTCACACGACATTTTTTTTTTGTTAAATCTTATACAAAAAATGGATTACGTCATAACTCCCCACTCCACCAATTGAGAAAGCGACACCGACTACTCAGGAAATGAATGCAACGATACCACATGTCGGTATAAAACTGCTCAGACCAAAGAGATTTAACATACAGTTAATATTGAATGTCTTTGACTCAGACCTACGAACTTCTTTATTTGACGACTCATTTCTATTATCATTATCAGACCGTCTAGCATGATTTCTCTACTTCGACTCGTCTTTTTTCCATGCTACAACTCGCGGCAAGCGCGGCTTGCGCTCTCCGAAAAGCGCGGGAATAGGTTATTTTGTATGCAGCGAAGGCGCGTCGCGCGCGTGTAAAGAAATCATGCTAGACGTGCAGATGTAGCTTCCGGCTCTACACTTGAGTCTAAGATTGTATGTAAAAAATGCTGAATAAATGGGATATTTAAGACAAAATTTTCCATTGCATACAAATTTTATTACCTATGTAGGTAGGTACTAGGTACCTACTTAGGGTGGGATGTCCATTAATGAACCACGATTTTTTTGACAAGGTCTCACATAATTTTTAGTGCTACGGCTATCTTTTATACAGAAAGTGAAATTTTTTTTTTGCTAACTCAGAAGACTTATATTTTCTAACATTTGATACAAAAACAATTTACATTTTGATACAAAGTCGCTGGTTAGTTCGTTAAGATCAGAAATTTTACCTAGCTTACTTAATACAGTAAATAATTTACCACTTCAATTAAAATTACTTCTAAAATGATTTTTCAATCGAAGAAAATATCTTAGGTAGAACCATTACACCAGTGGTTCACTGCAGACCGTAAAATTATAGTTCATTTTAAACCACTGTTATCTCAAAATATTTGATGTTAATATCGAAATAAACCCGTGCTTACAAAACGAATACTAACATTTATAAGCGAAGGACCATGAAACATACTACAAGCACAATACATCAAAACAATAATATTCAGTCATTTTATTTATGAAAAAAAAGAAAAGCAACTAACTTTTTTTAAACTTTTCCTAACCAAAATCGCTGGCGACTTTAGGGGTAAGGCGCTGTCCTATTGCCATCGCTCGCGCGATCATGTGTCGTGCGATCGTGCGTTCAAACATACGCGTTATCTGCAGAATGTCCTATTGATGATCGTGCGATCATGCGATGCGATCGAATTGTTCTATTTTCGTCATGAGATCATCGATCGTCCGATCAAACATACGAATCAGCACTGAATGTCATAATGGCGCTCGCGCGACCAAGGAGCGGGAATAGGCAAGGGAGGATGATCGCATCGCACCAAAATAGGACACGTTTTCTGATCGCGCGAGCGGATTCATCGGACGATGAAATCGCATCGCACCATCGCGCGAGCGATGGCAATAGGACAGCGCCTAAGGGACAGTAGTAATAAGCTAATAAGATAAACGTACGCACGTGTGATGTGAGTATAGCACGGAATAGCATTTACCCATGCTGGTCCATTGTATCTGCCTGGTTCACTAATAGACATCCCACCCTATTTAAAGTGGAACAAAAGAATTTTATAGTAACTCAAGCGTTTGAATAAAATTAACGATAAAAAATATACATTTCCATCAGTTTGTAGTGAATTTCTACTTGTTAACGTGACATTATTATAAGTGCAACAATATTTATTATTTTCAAACGTAAATTTTCTCAAAATTCAAATTAAAAAAGAAAACTTATTGCCTTTTTTTTTTTTTTAAATACGTTTTTTTTACAAAACAAACGGCAAACGGCGGTGTTACATTAAACGCTTTGTATCCAGTTCTAGTTAATTACTTCTAATCTATTTATTATTATCAGCGTAAAAAAAGTTTAAGGACATGTTTTTGCCCTCCAAAAATAGAAAATAATTAATGCACATCTTATCTTCTAACTTTCATCTAAGCTAAATGAAATATCTTTTAAGATAAAAAGATCTGTATTCTCCACATTCTTCAATCCACGGAGTTAATACCTTACAAATTTACTGTAAATGTGCTTGGTTGAGGTACTGAAAACAAATAGGGCTTCTAACTTTTTTGACACTTGTCAAACGCCCAGTTTATCATATGACCTAGGTGGGATTTGGTATTAACACCTCTAAAAATGTATTCCTATGAATATTAGACGCAAATTACTCTAGTTACTGCGACTGTTCAAATGTTCCCGCGTTCAAAGCTGCCTCCTTCTCCCCTACACCCAAAAAAACATAGTAGGTACCTACCTATATACAGAGAGTTTGTTTGTAAATGAAATACCTGATTCATCCTAGATTGAATACGACACCATACTTTAACTTGTACACCAATATACCTACCTTATCGCACCAACCGCTTATCGCAACAGCCTTATTTACCGTCATTTTACGGTTTGATCCGGGACCAATTAGGAATTCTTTTTTCGGTACATAAATATCATTAAAGAGCCAGTTTGAGTCTAGAAATAAACAAAAATAATAATATCTCGTTAATAACTAACGTCCAAATTCATGCTCAAGACTCTTCTTGTCTAAACTATTATAAAACTGTAACAGAAGTGTGTCTGTACATTGAAGATATTTACAAAAAAAAAAGATTACGATATGGTTTTTAGGTGTCCCTGATTCCAAATCAAAATTTTTTTGACTTTTTGTCTCTCTGTTTGTTTGTTTGTGTGTTTGATCGAGCATCACGCAAAAACTACTGAACCTATTTTGATGAAACTTTTTTGTTGCTTTTTTGCATTGTATAGCTTATGATCTGAATTAAAATCTGGTACAAAATTTAGGCGGACGAAGTCGCGGGTAAATGCTAGTAATAAATAATTATGATACTCGATACTCCGCATCACAATTCACAACACAAAAATGTGTCGATACCACGATAATCTATTACTCCGCAATTTTCACAGTTGCTATCCGAACTGCATCTTACATCTTACATCCATTAGCCGATAACGATAAAAAGATAAATAACACCCACAAAGATACATGACTTGTGTTTTGAATGTGATAAAAACTAAAAACGCCTTAAAAAAAACTAAAAAAGGAAAAAATAATTTTGCAGCCGATGACTTTTCCGTTCGCATTCTTTACATGAAATAGTTTTATCGAAGTCGCTGTCAAGCCGGACTCGCGACAGGGCTTGCATTAGTTTTTTGGCTTGGCTTGACACCGACTCCAATAAAACAAATTCATGTTAACCCACTAACCAGTTGCAGTTGGTTTGATTGGAAAAAATCTCTTCATAGAGTTCCATTCTGCACAACCAGTTGGTCCGTTTAGTTGGTCGGAGTGGAAAGACAGGTTCCGAAATAGTCTTAGTCGTTATGGAGATATTTTAAGGAAAAGCTGCACTTTTAGATGGAAGCAAGCCGCTTTGCACAGTGATAGTAGGGACCAAAATAAGCGATTTGACCCGTAGCAGCGCAACTTTCATCCCTTAGGATAATAGATGGCGCCACTGCATTAAAAAAAACTTTGAAAAATACTACAAGCCGAACGGCTTCACCGATTTCTATTATTAATATGTCAATCAAAAGAATATTTATTAGTTTATGATAAAAAAAATAAAAAATAAAAATATCTATAATGGCTGCAAAAAGCCATGTATTTTTGTAAATTTTTCAAAGTTATTTTTCCGCTTTTTCTTAATAACATTAAAAAAATTTATGAATTGGGTATATTTTTAATTTTTCACATTGTTAATAAATCAATAACAAGTTTAATAAAAAAACCTGCATGTCAATATCTTTAATAGTTTTGAAAATATTTAAGATTACATAAGCAGGTAAGGCGCGCCCCAGTCTTAGTAATTATGCAAAAATTACTCAATTTGGTACTGGAAGCAAGCCGCTTTGCACAGTGATAGAAATGACTAAAATAAGCAATTTTACCCGCGGCAGCGAAACATTAATCGTTTAGGATCACAGATGGCGCCACATATTTTAACAAACTTCAAAAAATTATAGAAACTAAACGGCTACACAGATTTTAATTATTTAGGTGTCAAACGGTTCGTCTTTTTATGTTTCAATTTAAAAAAATTAAATAGTCAATTATTTGTAGAAATTGAAAGTGCAAAAATAATAAAATATAGGTATACAAAAAATAAAAAATGTCATGTTTTTACTAAACTACGTTGAACAATGTATGAAGTGTGTATTTTTATTTTAGACAGATCTATTTCGAATCTAAAAGTGAAAACTGCATCGAAATCGGTTTAGTAGTTATGAAGATATTTCTAATTTCTGCCGATAAACTCCTAGTCCACTGCTAGACGACCCTCAAGTATCGCCAAAACAACTGGTTCTGCACTACTGTCATCCAAAAGGTACCCACTATCATCACCGGATCGTCCGTACACCTAGTGGAGGCCTACCCACGGTACGTTTTCCGGTACGCGACCTCGCGGTCGCCGGTCGAGAACTTTTCTGCCCCATCAGCATCGGCTAGCTGTTCTGCGAGCAATATGCCCATTGCCCAGCCCATTGCCACTTTAGTTAGAAATTCTTGGGATTGTGTCGACTTCATTTCTGATTTGATTTCGGAGGGAAACTCCGAGCTTAGCCCTCTAGCCCATTGCACTTTGGTTGACTTGCAGCCTTCAAACTATGCCTTCATTTAGTATTATTATAATAATATTAGTATAGCCAAGTATTGTAGTTGGTGATTGGTATTGTAGTTGTGGTGTATGAGTTTAGATTCCGGTACTTTAAATGTGACTAGATAATTTGTGTGACAATGTCCAAGATATTTATTTATAGCATTTCATAATTTTATAGGTAGGTACTTTACTTACGTTTGATTCCCACAGACGCTTTTGCAGAATATTTTACACTGCAGGGTGCAAGGTTGGTCGACGTGTCGGCAACTACAGCGTAATGTTTCCGTCGCAGCCTCATTTATAAGTACATTGGTCGGAGAATGTTTTCAATTTAATAGTTCCCATCCCATGCCCATCTTTTTATGATGATGTAACAAGACCTCCTAAGGTAAAATGGACTCCACAATGGTCAAAAGTTGCAATTTGTCAGAATTATCCCTCTTCGACTAACTAATACGCTTGTAAATCAGGCTGCGCACAATGCACTGACCATTGTATATTTTAACTACTGTGAAGTCCATCCACCTTAGGAGCTCTTGTTACATCCCTAAAAAGATGGACATGGGATGGGAACTATTAAACAGATAATATTCTTCAACCAATTCGCTTATAAATCAGGCTGTGACGGACACAATGCGCTGTGGTTGCCGACGCGTCAACTTAGCTTGCACCCTGCTGTCCTCTGTAGTGTAATAAAAATTCTGCAAGGGTGGCTGTGGAAATCATATGTAAGTAAATAGATATGGTTTGAAATGATATACAAATATAATATAACGAGCTTTTACCCGCGACTTCGTCCGCATAAATTATATACCAGATTTTAAGTCAGATGATAAGCTATCAAACAATAAAAGTTTCATCAAAATCGGTTCAGTAGTTTTTGCGTGATACTCGAACAAACAAACACCCAAACAAACAAACAAACAAACAAACGAACAAACAAACAAACAAACAAACAGACAGACAGACAGACAAAAAGTCCAAAAATTTGTGATTTGGAATCAGGGAAGCCTAAAAACCATATCGTAATTTTTTTTTTGTAAATATCTTCAATGTACAGACACACTTCTGTTACAGTTTTATAATAGTTTAGATAAATTATGCTATTACATGGTCGCTCACTAAATTAAAGCCAAGTAAAAATGTTGTAAGTCACCCAAAGGCAATGGAGATGGCTATATAGATTGTCCCTGCGAGATCGATTAAGAAATGAAGAGGTCCGTCCGCAAGAGAACCAAGGTAGCCGACAGCCCGACACAACCCGGAGAATTTCTAACTAACGTAGGAATGGGCTTAGCACATTGCTCAACGTACGGATGGGCGATGGGGCTGAAGAGTTCTCGAGTGGCGACCGCGCAGTCGCGTACCGGAAAGCGTATCGTGGGTAGTCTACAAGGTGGACCGACGATCCGGTGAAGGTAGCGGGCACTCGTTGGATGAAGATAGTACAGGGCCGGTCCTGTTGTGGCGATCTTTGATTTGTGGACTTTTATCGGCAGAAATTAGAAATATTTACAAAACTACTAAACCGATATCGATGCAGTTTTCATCTTTAGATTCGAAATAGATCTTTCTAAAATAAAAATACACACTTCATACATTGTTCAACGTAGTTTAGTGAAAACATGAAATTTTTTATTTTTTGTATATATTTTATTATTTTTGCACTTTCAATTTCTACAAATATTTGAATTTTTTTTTAAATTGAGACATAAAAAGACAAACCGTTTGATACCTAAATAATTAAAATCGGTGTAGCCGTTAAGTTTCTATAATTTTTTGAAGTTTGTTAAAATATGTGGCGCCATCTGTGATCCTAAACGATTAATGTTTCGCTGCTGCGGGTAAAATTGCTTATTTTAGTCATTTCTATCACTGTGCAAAGCGGCTTGCTTCCAGTACCAAATTGAGTAATTTTTGCATAATTACTAAGACTAAAACAGAATTATTAAGACTGGACTAATTACTAAGACTGGGGCGCGCCTTACCTGCTTATGTAATCTACACTAATATTATAAAGAGGAAAGATTTGTACCTATTTTTGTATGTTTGTATGTTTGTAATGAATAGGCTCAAAAAGTACTGGGCCGATATAAAAAATTCTTTCACCATTAGAAAGCTGCATTCACCCTGAGTAACATAGGCTATATTTATTGCTAGAAAAGATTAGACGTCCACCCGTGCGAAGCCGGGACGGGCCGCTAGTTTTAAATATTTTCCAAACTATTAAAGATATTGACATGCAGTTTCTTTTATTAAACTTGTTATCGATTTATTAACAATGTGAATAATTAAAAATATACCCAATTCATACATTTTTTAAATGTTATTAAGAAAAAACGGAAAAATAACTTTGAAAAATTTACAAAAATACATGGCTTTTTGCAGCCATTATAGATATTTTTATTTTTTATTTTTTTTATTATAAACTAATAAATATTCTTTCGATTGACACATTAATAATAGAAATCGGTGAAGCCGTTCGGCTTGTAGAATTTTTCAAAGTTTTTTTTAATGAAGTGGCGCCATCTATTATCCTAAGGGATGAAAGTTGCGCTGCTGCGGGTCAAATCGCTTATTTTGGTCCCTACTATCACTGTGCAAAGCGGCTTGCTTCCATCTAAAAGTGCAGCTTTGATTTCATAATTAGTATGACTAAAATATGCTAAACCATTTACCTTAAGAGGATAGATCAGTAGTCAGTACGGTTTAGTCCATACCTTTGGTCCATACCATACAAACGTATTCCCCTGTTTTCTCCCTGGATAATGACTCTAGAGCAAATATTTTTTTACAATCTGTCACCTCTGCCATGTCCCTATGTTTTCCCTTTTTGCATTTATTAATTACTTTAAGAACTAAAGGCACCTTCGAAAATGACAAATTTTACCGCCCGTTTTCAGACACCCAGTAAACAGACGAATATAAATTAAAAAAGCAAGACATACAAACATACCCAAAGTGTTTTTCATATTATTTTTGAAAGAATTATTAAAATCGGTTTAGTTTTGGTGGAGGAAACAAAGGAATACGAAATGCTGATTTCGACGATTTTTTGTATATAAAATCGGTCCGAGCTGCAGTTGTCTCTTTCGTACTTTAGTCGGCGGAGTGTATGGGTGGGACGGATCAGACAAATACGTATTCAGAAGGAAAAGTGACCTATTCTCCAAATTAGCATTTCAGCCCGCATATAGGTACAAACTGAAAAAAAAAAATTGTTTACTTCAACCAAGATCTTGTTTATGATACTCATATATCATGAATCCATCCATATGAGCCTGTCAACATCATGACTTCTCTGACTAAGAGAACTTTGTTAAACGAATTCGGCTTGTTGTTACAACTACCACCTTTTGTTTTTAGTAAACAATAATAACGTCATTTCAATTATTTTGGTGCTAATTAGTTGGCTCGCATTCTTAGTTGGCTCGCATTTTTTTTTATTGCTCTTAAAGAAACTTGTAGGTATCCACTTGCTGATTGTGGCAAAGACCTTGACCTTGAAAGATCTTGAGAAAAAACAGCAGACTGTAGCATAAACATATAAATCAAACCTCGTCTCTACTGCGTATCACGATGACTTTTTGTTATTACCTTAATAATCGGATACAAACCTTAAATACATTAGTCTATCTAATACACAAGTATAAACCACACGCAAAGTTAAAATAACATTATAATAACATTTACTAAATAACACCTACAATAAAATTTTCTACACATTATACCTACTTATTGTGCTATAAGTTAAATAAAACAAAATGTGTGATATCGAGTCCCTAATTGAAAAAATGAAGGATGATTACCACATAGGTAATTTACTTCTGGATCGATTGAAGAAATGGAATCCAGAGGAACTTGGCACGGTATGTAGATCTAACTATGCTTTATTCGAAGTTTCATTTTATTTCTCATTGAAAGACAAAGAAGTTAAATGAAATAAAAGCTTGTAACTATACCTCTAAGAGTGTAGGTAAGGTACTTTGTGTTTGCTATGCGAACATAAAATCCCTTACCATATTTTTCACTAGTGCGGATAACTTCACCATGTACCTATTCTACTCATCAAACTGAACAACTTTCAGTGTGGAGCATAGTCTAAATAAATCCGGTCAAGTGCGAGTCGGGCTACTCGCGCACCGAGAGGGTTCCGTACCACACCACCACAGAACACAACATTATTAACTTAGAAAAAAAACTTTTTTTGTCCGGGACCTTTAGCGCGAGACCGACTCACACTTGGCCGGTTTTTAGTATTTGTTGTTATTCTGTAGAGTTTGCTCTATTATCACACTAAGTTTGACGCTTGTATGTTTTTATGTGATCAAATCCATGCTTTCTATGCAAAAAACTCGATCATTAGTCAAAATCAATTCGGCTTTCAACCAAAAAAGAGCACTACAATTTTGCTTTCCAAATTTACGGATGACGTTAATAACCATCTGAATGACAGGAGACACGTCCTCGGGCTCTTCATTGATTTTTCACGCGCATTTGACACCCTGGATCATGCGAAGCTCGTTGACAGGCTCAATAATTGTGGAATCAGAGGTCCCCTGCTTTCATGGTGTACTGATTACCTTAAGAGCAGGTCTTATATCGTGAAGGTTAACGACAGCACCAGTGAACCCGTTACAGTGTGTCAGGGCACAGCCCAGGGCTCAGTCCTTGGCCCTTTGCACTTTCTGTCGTACGTCAATGACATGAGCTCAGTGATCACATATTGTACCCCGTACCAGTTTGCCGACGACACCTGCCTAGTAATTTCTAATAAAGACCTGAACATCGCCCTTGATCAGCTACAGACAGACTTTGACAAACTAAATAAATGGTGCCACGATGCTGGACTTGTCCTAAACGCCCTAAAAACTAAACTTATGCACATTAAATCCCCTTACCTGAAACATCCAACGGAGAATACAATCACTTTGGTCGCTCATTCCCATACCTGTCTACACACTAAGCTCAGCAGTGATACACCGTGTAATTGTGACATCATAGAGGTAGTAAAGAAGCATGTGTACCTGGGCCTTGTAATCGATCACAAGTTTAATTGGGAGCCCCACATTGAACGGGTCTGCGACAAACTAAGAGCTCTCGTAGCAACATTTTATATCATTGGAAATCGGATTCCATACAAAATAAAACTAATGCTGTATAATTCCCTAGCAGTGTCATACGGCCTCTCCAGTTATGGGCGCACGTATAATTCCTACTTGGATTCCATCCTAAAACTACAAACGAAAATCTTAAAATTAATAACCCCATTTCAAACCAAGTTGAAATACACCGAAAATGATAAACTTTTATTCAAACATTGCAATACACTACCAGTCCATACTAAAGTAAAACACAACCTACTAAAAGAACAATTTTTCAACTTCAACTTAAAAAATTTAGTAAAACACCCTATACAAACGAGACACACTGTGCAAAAAAAACTCGTCATCACCCGAGCGACCAACTGCTACGGCGAGCGGACTAGCGCGTACCTGATCCCGCGACTGATTAATTCTTTACCTACCGACGTTAGGGACGCATTATCTCAAAATAACATTAACCATAAACTAAAAACCTATTTCATATCCCAACTAAGTTAAATGGAAGGAAACTTTTACCATGTTTCTATTTATATTTATTATAACTGAGCTTTGTATCTAGTTAATGTACTGTTTATTGTTTGATTTGTAAAAACTGTGCAGAATTATTTATGTCACCTAAAAATCTCTTTTGGTTTATGTGATGTATTATTTAAGTCGTGTCAATTCATGTATCTGGTAAATAAATAAATAAATAAATAAAAATAAAAATAAATGTATTACCGTTTTTACTATAGAGCGTGAAGAAAAAACGTTGATAAAAACTAGTTTCTTGTTGAAAACCCCCCTTAATTTTTAACTTTCTGCCATTTTTATTATTTGTTAACAAATCCGCCGCAATAACGCATAATCTTAAAATATCAACTATCTAGCTATTACGGCTCAAAAGTTACAGCCCTAAATAGGTAGGACAGACGGACGGACGGACGGACAGACGGACAGACGGACGGACGGACAACGTAGGCTTAGTATGTAATAGGGTCCCGTTTTTACCCTTTGGGTACGGAACCCTAAAAAAGAAGGTCTTCTATTCCCAGAGTGACACAAGCCTACGTCACAAAAAAATGGCCGCTATACATGGTAAAAGGGTATAATGACGTAGGGTTGTGTCAGTCATGTGGCCAGTCACGTGATCGGAAGAGAATACCAGGCGCAGTATATTATTGTACCATGGCGTGGAGTCAACTTCGAAGTCGTAAAAATAAAATCAGCTGTCCTATAACATTAATTTGAGTCGAATAGGTAGGTAGGTACTGCAGTTTTGTATGGAAGGTTTTTTTTTTGTGATTTCTAAGTTGGATCTACAACGTGTTAATGAATTAACGCAAAGCCTCATACACCCCAACTGATTTATAACAAAATAATTAGATTGAAACAATAATTTCATTATTTTGATATTTAAAATTAAAAGTTATTCGCATTTTAAGTTTTGAGGCAAAAATGATTTGTTATCATTTCAGCAATGAATGAAAGCGCTAACTTACTTATGGATACATTTTAATAATCTTGTTTTGGTAGTAAGTCGGGTGAGTGTGCCTGTGCGGAGGGTTGACGTCGGGTTCAGTAAATTTTAAATTTTAGACGCAAATAAATTAATATTTTGAAAAAAATTACCTATGTTGAAACCATGATAATTCGATTCTGCTCTCGATTCTAAACAAACTACTTTCTAGTTTTGCATTAATTCATTAACAAGTTGTATACTGTAATAAATACATGGTAAGATATCTGCACTGATAAAAAAAATTACTCTGTATAGTTTATTTAAAAAGAAAATGATTTTTTTTGTTAATACCTATTCAAAATAGTCATAAGTCGTTTGTATGGATATCAGTCGCGAGAATATTCTCTGAATAAAATAAAGAGAAGAAAATTCTTACCCCTTTCTTACAATTAATTTATTTCTATTCCCCGTAGATAGACGCGGGTACAGGCGAGAGCGAGACGTATGGGTCCATGCTGAAGCGCATCGTGCACCTAGCCAGATGCATGCAAGCCCTGGGTCTGCAGCCAGGTGACGTTCTGGCCCTGGCTGGCAGTAACCACATTCATCTCCGCATACCTTACTTCGCTGCTCTGGTAATTGGATTGCCTGTGGTTGGTGTCGACCCAATGTTTAAATATGGTAAGTGCGGAGTCAAATTTACTAATTTTCTGTGGGTTTATCCAGTAATTCGGTACGTCAAAGGTCTTTTGTCATTAGAAATGTATTTTCGTTCGCTCCAGTGTAGGCTCCGATTTCACGAAAAAGCAGAGCGTTGTGAAGATATGATATTCAAAAAAGCTCAAAAGCCGCTTATTTACGAAAGCTGTAAGGTGCAAAAAGCAAAGTTATGGCCGAAATACTGAACCCTCTGAATTTCTAAATGCTTTTTTACGTCTAACGGATGTTCCGTGACAATACTTTTTTTTTTGTTTTTTTTTTTTTTGTTTATTTCTCTTATCAAAAAAATATTATAACATTTTAGAATACTGGCTAGCATCGTTAAACCTATCAGGTTTGTCTCGATACTAGGTACTTCACGACATCTGTCTTACACATTGATATACTTACCTACTTATACAGGGCTCAGAAGCGCGAACGAGTTGAATCCATGATCAAACAAGATAGTAGGTATACATAGCATCCAACTTACCTTACACCCTGTATAGTAGACGTATGAAAACTTGCAAATAACTGATTGCAAGATGTAATAAAAAAACATTTTTGATTTCAGAGGAATTAAAGCACTTGTTCAAACTAACCAGCCCTAAGATAGCCTTCTGTGAGGTGGATACTTACGAGCTAAACTCACGGGTGGTCAAGGATCTTGGTCTGGACACCAAGATAGTTACGTTCTATGGAGACGACACCAACCTGTCCAAATTCATGGCGAGTTATGAGGAGAAACCCATTGACGATTTTAAGTGAGTATCCCCGGATATTTCCCGTGTAGAATAAATAAGATTATAAATACTCATACTACGTGGTTCCGGGATGTTAGTCTTGATATTAACACCACAGAGTACTGTAGTCTAACACATTCTAATTCGGAGCGCGCCCCATACAAACGAAATCTGGTTAATATTTTCAATACTAACCAATTAAAGACAATCTATAAACTAATCTCTATGCTTGTGTGTTGTAAGACTTTCGTTAAAATATATTAAGTTTAACTTTTTTGTTTTCTATTCGATTTTAATTTCGTTTGAATATTTTGTTATAAATAAGCCTTATTTTTAAATGCATCAATTATAATATCATTTCAGGCCACCAATCTTTGACACCAGCAAAGTGTATGCCTGGCTGGTAAGTACCAGTGGTACCACTGGACCGCCCAAACAAGCTGCCATCAGGCACCAAGAAGTTGCCAAGCAAACGGTTGAGTTGATGAAGATGATGAAGGTCCAAGGGTAAGGAAGTAAATACCTACTATTTTCATCTGTATTTCAGAATTAAGCAATGCCTTTTTTCCTTTTTGAGGTCCGGATCCCACAAATACTCGGGAATGAGTACCTATGGGATAAGGATGTAATTTTTGTTCGTTCGAGCATCATCGGAAGACAGCTGAGCTGATTTCGATGCAGTTTTCATTGTTCAAAAGCCTAAAATCCAATCTCATGTGTTAGCACTTTGACGGAGTTCGAGACTTTCAAAAGTTGTCCGATATATCTGAAGCTTGAAGATATATCCATGGAATTAAAAGTAAACCAAGACAAGATACTTGCAGGAAAGGGAGTGGTGGATGATTGCGCCATGCCCCGCTGATATTAAGAGTGGGGCTTTTATACAACACGCAACATGATCATGGAACACCGAAATCGTTTAACTATCTCATTATTTTACTTTTAGGGAGCATAACAAAGCAATTAACATATCTCCTACTCAGTGGTTATCTGGATCTATGAACACCCTTGGATTCATACTGATGAACTGGACGATATTGCAATCTTCCAAACCGAACACTGTCGATCATATAATTGAAGTTATCAACGAATATAAGGTTAGATTTATTTATTGCTTATTATATTGGCTTAAAAACAGAATTAAATATACTTTTATTTATACCAAACACGCAGATACAGTATAAAAACAAGCACAATAAATTAAGGCCCGTATTACATAACTAAACCAAGCTTTTTAATCAATGTGTCTTGCCCACCATGACATATGGTGCCGAAACATGGACGCTCACTAAGGAAACTATGCATAGAATCAAAGTAGCACAGAGAGCCATGGAGCGCGCCATGCTAGGCATCACCCTTCTTGACCACGTCACAAACGTCGAGATCCGACGTTGAACTAAGGTTCAGGACGTCGGGGACCAAATAGCTTGCTTAAAGTGGTGGTGGGCAGGACACGTAGCTAGGCGAAATGATGGCAGGTGGAGCAAAGCCTTGACAGTGGTGGCTGAGATTAGGCAAAAGAGGAGTTGGTCGTCCGGCAGACAGGTGGGTTGACGACATCTGGAAAAGTATGGGCAAGACCTGGATGCGACTGGCACGGGACCGAGAAGAATGGCAAAATAGGGAGGAGGCTTATGCCCTGCAGTGGGGTGGATACGGGCTGAAAATGATGATGATGATTACAAAACTAACCTCGAGTCCCGATCTCTATTTAAAACTAGAGTTTTTTGTCTAGTTTTGATTTTAGAACGTTGCTTGAGTTCAGATTCAATAATCAATACTCAAATTACATTGATATCCTGTGCTCAAGCCATTCTCAAGTAGGTAGAGATTTAATCTGTATTACTTGAGAGATTGTATTATAATCAGGTGATTACGATTAGAGATCAACTAATGCTCGAGTTTGGTTCTGTAATAGATACGGGCCTGACTCTATCAAAGTCCTTAGAGCAACACGGCTCCGCCATGCAATATCAGACCACCCGAATGACATTAGAATAAGCCTATAAAATACTCATTGATTGATATCCCATGTAATTTTAACACGAAATTAGTTTAAGAGGGCTATCACAGTCCAGTGGCGCCCTCATCACATTAAAAAAGATTTCTCAATAAAGAAAGCCTAAATTAAAAAAGTGCTCAACACGAACACTACAAAAGCCTTCAAGCTATTTTCATAGAATACTTTTATAGGTTTTTTAAAGGTTTTCTAAAGGTTATCTAAACATACAAATTATGAAAAAAGAAAAGAAACGGCCGCTTTTGTTTTTATTCGAAATTGTCTAAAAGTGGAATGTTTAGAACCTATAAAAGTATTGTATGACAATGGCTTGAAGGCTTTAGTAGTGTTCGTGTTGAGCACTTTTTTAATTTAGGCTTTCTTTATTGAGAAATCTTTTTTAATGTGATGAGGGCGCCACTGGACTGTGATAGCCTTCTTAATAGAGAAAGAAATTATTTATCGTGTTCTGTTCTGTTATTATTCTCAAGCTGTCGGGTATACATGAATTAATTCAACAAATTCTTTCTCATCAAGCATTTAGAAGCCAAGAATGGCCAAGATATTCTTGCAAAATTTCGATCAATTTTCTTGTTAGGCAGTCTTATGCCCAACCGATAGCATCATAGAGTTTGATGACGATTATGCCCATTTTGACCACGGTTTTGTTTCTTTGACAGCCCCCAGTTATACAATCTGGTCCATCCATGTTGTCTCTCATGTTAAAAAGTGACAAACATCTCGATATGTCTTTCATAAAATGCATTGTTTTTGGCGGCGCCAAGATTTACTTGGAAATGATGACTGATCTTAAGGTAAGATAAAAGCAAAATATACTGGTTTAAAGGAGTAACAACGACACCTGACTAGCAACCATTTATGCCCGATTTTCTAAGAACTTGAAGAAGAAAAACAGCTATAGAGCCACAATATCAGAAAGAGTTCTAAGTAATAGAGCATAAGATGATGATGATATTGGATTTATACGGACTATTTAGATCAGCATGGGTAGCATGACAACCCGCGATAGCCGTGATACGGCTTTATCACGTCTTTTATTTCGTTCGTTCGCGCGTAAACGAAAGATAAAGCCGTATCACGGCTATCGCGGGTTGTCATGCTACCCATGCAGGAGATTTGATTGGTTGCGACTTGGTTGCGACTTGCGACTAGATTCTTCTTTTCTGAGCTAAATGTCACCACAGTGTGTTTGTGTTGCAGCGGCGATTGCACAAAGATGCTGAAGTCATAGAAGCATACGGACAGACAGAGGCTGTCGGAATTATCACGCGTGGTGAAAATAATGCACCCATTGGGAGCTGTGGTCGTGCCTCACCTTTGCATACTCTGAAGGTAAGGGTAAACTAATAAGAAAGAACAAAATAATAAAGTGTATAATAGAATTGAAAGAGTACTAATACCTCCGAACAGTACAGACCACTCTTGGTAGCTCAGGAGGTAGACGACAGTAAGCAGTGATGTACTCGTATCTCGCTGGCTTAGGGATGAAGTACAAGGTGGAAAAGTACCAAAAAAAAACTGAGTTACTCCCTAGTCGCGCCTAAAGAAGTTTTAAGTAAAAAAAATTCTACAGGGTTACTTTGCTAAAGAACAATGGGACAATACGTCTCCAGCATTGAAGCACGCTTTCTTACCCACCTCTAAGGTAGTGAAGTGAAGCCACACCTTGGATACTTAACTGCCATATCAGATATCATACAAAATAGGTAAAACACCTTACTGAATGAGTGCGAGTGAGACAGGAATACGCCATTGCCTACATTTTCTGCAACACTTCCTTCAAAGGTGAGGAGGGTGAGGTTAAAATTGGTGGATAGGAAGTGGCAGTACTGTTTGTAGTACTATACAACGTGTTAATGAATTAACGCAAAACTAGAAAGTAGTTTGTTTAGAATCGAGAACAGAATCGAATTATCATGGTTTCAACATAGGTAATTTTTTTCAAAATATAAATTTTTTTTTTTGCAAAATTTAAAATTTACTGAACCCGATGACAACCCACCGCATGGGCACACTCACCCTACTTACTACCAAAACAAGATTATAAAAATGTATCCATGAGTACGCTAGCGCTTTCTTTCAGTGCTGAAATGATAACAAATCATTTTTGCCTCAAAACTTAAAATGCGAATAACTTCAAATTTTAACTATCAAAATAATGCAATTATTGTTGCAATCTAATTATTTTGTTATAAATCAGTTGGGGTGTATGAGGTTTTGCGTTAATTCATTAACACGTTGTATATAGGTAAACCATTTATCTCGCGGGATGCCCGCGGGGCAAGAGGTAGGTGGGCGCGGGGGCTTTACAGGCGTTTCGGGGGTGAAGGCGCGCGCGCGCGGCAGGGAGTACAAGTGACGTTTCTCGGAACAAGGAATTACGTGTGTATCGATACCCGCGCCCACCCCCCTCTTGCCCCGCGGGCGTACCGCGAGTTACATGGTTTACCTATAGATACAGTTTCTTTTGTGATGAAGGACCTTGACCTTTTGAAACCTATTCTATAGTTTAAACAAGGAGAAGTAAAGGAACAGACAGACTGATACAAACACTTTTTGATGGTGATGATAAAAATGATCATTCATCTATGTGAGTGTTGTTTCAGTTGGTGGATCTAGAAACAGGCAAAGAGATCACGGAGCCAAATAAGCCAGGCGAACTGTGGTTAAAGGGAGCTCGTTTTACAGTACGTATTTATTTCTTTTACTTAATGACCGAAAGGTCGCACAGAATTGGGCAATATGGTGTCCTCTCGTTTTGGAGGTCTAGACCCATACTGGGTCGCTGAGCCAGCGGAGTTGGGTTTTTGGATATCACAGGTCAAAAATATTGAACAAAAAAAGAAATAGTTCGGGCAAATACCCGGATCTGAAAATGGAATTTTTTTTTTAGTCTGTTGCAAATATTTCAGGAATATTACAACAATCCAGAGGACACAGCTAGGACCCTGACCGAGGACGGATGGCTTAAAACCGGAGATCTACTCTACAGAGATGAAAATGGATATTTCTTCTTTGTAGAGCGCATAAAGATGCTCATAAAATGCAGAGGTTATAGCGTAAGTTCTTTTTTAAAACCAGCTTGTGGTTTAGTTCTCCTCTTGGATCTTCTTTCAACTATTTGAGATTATTATCTCAATATTGGTAGGTTCTTTCCTTTTCATGGAATTCTAAGTTCTGTTTTTGCAGATTTTTGGAATTGGCTTTGCTTAATATTTTCATCACTTTTACAACGAAAGGAAGGTTGCTTTTCATACAAATCTATCTACTTCTAGACTTCATTGTTCAATATTGTTAGTTAGTTAGTCGCCGCTGATGATCATGGTTGCACTGCAAAAGACTTCAAGAAGTTACATCCATGGAAGAAATTTACTGGTGGCTTGATGCCTATTAAATCACTTACTCTGACAAACTTACTAATCAAAGATGATTCCTTATCATCATCATCATCATCTCAGCCGATGGACGTCTACTCTTGGAGATAGGCCTCCTCACTCCCATATGATTTCTACCAACATACCTAATTGCATTTTTTTATGCAGATCGTCCCACCAGAATTAGAAGAGATCATATTGGAGCTACCAGGAGTGAAGGAGGTCTGTGTCACGAGCATCCCGCACGTGATCGACGGACAGCGCGCGGTCGCTTGCGTCGTCAAACGACCGGGCTACAACGTCACTGCTCAGGAGATCAAGGACCTTATCGCCGGTTAGTGTCTCTTGAGATCATATTGAAACTGCCGGGAGTGAAGGAGGTCTATGGAGGTCACCAGTATTCTGCACGTGGTCCACGGCCAGCTCCCTGTCGCTTGTGTCGTTATACAACCGGACTTCAACGTCACCGCCACAGTATAAGACAGTAATCTATCTTCATACAATGTTTCCAAACGCGGCGTACGCCTCGTAGCACGCACACACTGAAAATATCTCCGCGTAGCCCCGTCTGGCACATTCTTGTCAGTCTGACATATTTTCAGTGTGTGCGTACTACGACGCGTAAGTACAGGCGACACACATTTTATTTTATAATATTCGGGATGCTAACAGCCTCTTTTACAAAATAATGTATTCAATAACATGTCATTTGCCATTTACAAGCATCCACATATAGATTTTATACATTTAACAATCATTTACGTTTCTATAAGTTTATACAAGCCACGTTTGGTACCATTGTATGAAGATAGATTACTGTCTTATACTGTGTCACTGCTCAGGAGATCAAGGACCTTATCGTCGGTTAGTGTCTCTTGAGATCATATTGGAACTGCCAGGAGTGAAGGAGGTCTGTGTCACCAGTATCCTGCACGTAGTCTACGGTCGGCACGCGGCACGGTCGCCTGCTTCGGACGGGCTTCTACGTCACCGCTGAGTAGATCAAGGGCCTTATTTCTGGTTAGTACCTATTTAGTGTAGAGTAAGTTGAGGTATTTGGTGTAGCTACCTGTTATCGATATCGTTACAATGGAGATCCTTGATAATAATTCATTGAACTTAAATCCTAAAGTTACGACTCAGAACTGGCATACATACCTAGAAAGATTTGGGTGGCTTCTTGAATAGATGTCCTCGATATTATAAGATCTAATACATAAGACATTGTAACACATATTGTCTCATCTGAATCTAGCCCGGACTAATATTATAATGACTAGATTACGATATAGAATATATTATAATTATTATAGATACCACGACTACATACATAGGTACATGACTCGGGTACAAATATTCGTACATACCTATTAATCATACAAATATTTGCATCTTGTAGGTTAGGTAACATATGATCAACGAGATGTTTAACATTGTTATATAGTAATATTGGAGACTGAATACCTAATTTAAATTTTAACTTCGTTAATTTACAGAGAGATTGTCGGACAGCAAACAGTTGCGCGGTGGGGTCGTCTTCATGGATGAACTACCGAAGACTTCCACCACCAAGGTCGCTCGCAACAAAGCCCACTGACCGTTCCCCCTCCCACGGCCGCCACTCTGTCACTGCCCTCGTCCATCTGCTATCATTCCGCCTGGCCAAGTGTCCCGCCCACCTCCACTTCAGAGTAGAAATCCGCTTGCCGATATCAATCACCTGCAAACCTACTGCAAACTGCAAACCTACTCGAGCCAAATGTGTGAGACAGCTGATTTTTTTTTCGCGATTTCGATATTGGTCCCATAGAGAAAGTTGTTCAGTTTGATGGTCTGATCATCCCCTTTAAAAAGTGTCAGCATATTAAGAAGGACCCTGTATAAAAAGCAGTTTCATACAAAACTGCAGTCCACCTGCATGTATTAGACAGCAGATTTTTTGTATTTCGACTTAGTCTCCATAGAGAAAGTTGTTCAGTGTAAGATGGACTTAACCATCATGGGCGCCTTTAAGTATTGAGGGTTTTGATACAACCTTTTTATTGTACAAACAAACAAACAAACCTAAAAATGAAGGTCGACTGTGGTCAAGAGCAAACCCATAGCTAATAAAAAAAAACTAGCATAACTTAAAAGAAAAAAAAAGCTAAAAGTTAAATTAAAGAAAAGTTTTCATTACATTTGTTAAAAAAATATTTCTTTTTTTAATGTATTTTTGTTTTTCAAAATACTTAAAATAACATACTCGTAAGTAAGTACCTACCAAAGAAGATGGTACCTACAGAACAATAAAATTACAGGAAATTTTTACTTGTTATCGTTTTAGTAAAAATAGCCCTTATTCGTAAGTTTTTATAAAAAAAAAGCGAAATCATAGTTTCTACTAGTGAGCATACTTAACTAATAATACAGGTGTAGACTTAAATGCGTTACATACTGCGCTGCGTATGTATACCTACTTAAGGGGGTGCTCAGACCATTACCTAAACTGAACAATTGGCACTCTGGGTATAGGACAACAATTGAAGGGGTAAAGAAAAAATTGGTGTGTAGGTATGCATGGAACAGTTTATTTTATATTTGCGATTTCAGTAGTTTAACCTAATGGTCTGAAGCACCTCTTAAAGTATGTAACATATTTTAAGTTTTCACCCTGTAGATACAGAAATTTTATGGTTTTGTAGGTAGATATGTCGAAAAATTCTTAATAGAGCTGCTGGTTTCACCAAGAACTCATTATTCTCTGTGCGCAGTTTTCACATACTCCTGCACTTTGTGACGAGCGACCTTGGTGGTGGAAGTCTTTGGTAATTCATCCATGAAGACGACTCCACCGCGCAACTGCTTGCTGTCCGACAATCTCTCTGTAAGACAACATTATTGGTGATTCATTTGATTTCTGGGGTGGGCAAGTCCTGATGCCTCATTTCGCTCGCTCCAGAATGAAGTGAAAACTCAAGCACGCTTCGCTCGATGTAAGTTTTGAATTGTATTTCGCCGATGTTTACATAGTGTACTAAAATCGCGAGCTTCCTTCGAGCTCGCTTCCGCTCCCTCCAGGTTTTAGATTTTATTGCAACGACCTAAACTGGGCTTGCCCCCTCGGGAAAAAATCATTGCTACCATGAGTTGGTAGATATAACCGGCAGTCACACGGTTTGGGCGTCAAAGATATGGGTTTAGCATTTGGCGATCACGTAAGGTCGCACAAAATAAAAAGAAAAGACAAACCAGCAATAAGGTCCTTGATCTCCTGAGCGGTGATGTTGAAGCCCGGTTGTTTGACGACACAAGCGACCGGGTACCAATAATCGACCACGTGCGAGATACTGGTGACACAGACTTCCTTCACTCCTGGCAACTCCAATATGATCTCAAGAGACACTAACCGGCGATAAGGTCCTTGATCTCCTGAGCGGTGACGTTGAAGCCCGGTTGTTTGACGACACAAGCGACCGGGTACCAATAATCGACCACGTGCGAGATACTGGTGACACAGACTTCCTTCACTCCTGGCAACTCCAATATGATCTCAAGAGACACTAACCGGCGATAAGGTCCTTGATCTCCTGAGCGGTGACGTTGAAGCCCGGTTGTTTGACGACACAAGCGACCGCGTACCAATAATCGACCACGTGCGAGATACTGGTGACACAGACTTCCTTCACTCCTGGCAACTCCAATATGATCTCAAGAGACACTAACCGGCGATAAGGTCCTTGATCTCCTGAGCGGTGACGTTGAAGCCCGGTTGTTTGACGACACAAGCGACCGCGTACCAATAATCGACCACGTGCGAGATACTGGTGACACAGACTTCCTTCACTCCTGGCAACTCCAATATGATCTCAAGAGACACTAACCGGCGATAAGGTCCTTGATCTCCTGAGCTGTGACGTTGTAGCCCGGTTGTTTGACGACACAAGCAAACCGCGCGCTGACCGTCGATTACGTGCGGGATGCTCGTGACACAGACCTCCTTCACTCCTGGTAGCTCCAATATGATCTCAAGAGACACTAACCGGCGATAAGGTCCTTGATCTCCTGAGCGGTGACGTTGTAGCCCGGTTGTTTGACGACACAAGCGACCGCGTGCTGTCCGTCGACCACGTGCGGGATACTTGTGACACAGACCTCCTTCACTCCTGGCAGCTCCATGATTATCTCTTCTAATTCTGGTGGGACAATCTGATCGAACAAATAATTTGTATTTTTAGCTCAGATCCAGCAATATAACTCTTGTAGTTACCTAATAATCAGGATTCGCACCCATTCACAAGCAAAGCTAACAGTAAGCCGATTTCAAAAATAAGCAACGCAACTACGCAAAATATATTTTAGTTTCAACTGCTCCGTAAATAAACCGTTTGAAAATAACGCTAAACTCACATTTTCAATAATTCAGTTGCTTGAATACTATTTTTAATAACATATATTTATTTAATAAAGCACAAATACACATAACAAAACAACATTTTAATAACTGGATAAACTATAAAAAGTATCAAAACGACGACGGAAAACAATGACGTCACTCTCCAAATTTTAGTACAATATTTCATACAAAGCACGCGTTTTGACGTTTGATAAAGAGTTGTTAATTTGACTAGTTGGAAACTCGCGGATTGAACTCTTTTCCGCGAAAGCAAAATATGGGCCTATTATTTAAAAGCGTGGGTATACTGAGGCAACATTCTCCTATGACTTCAGAACTTGACTCTTTACCGGTCAACTTTATTCATTATCATATCGATAAGGACGACATTTCATTGGGCACTGGAAAATGCTGGAACCATAAAGGTATCATATAGAGGAACTGACAGCTGAGAGAGCGAGATGTACCTAGCGGCGCCACTGTATAATAGAAAGAGATACGTGACGCGAGGCAATAGAAACGTTTTTGGGAAAGTTCCCAAAAACGGTTCTATTGCCTCGCGTCGATTGTGCTGACAAGTGTCAGCACAATCGACTGGGTAAATATTCGTGCTCTGTGTATAATTGTGAATCTAACGTGAAATCGTAGGTAATTTAATGAAATAGTGTTAGTATATTTCACAAAATAATCTACGACTTCACTTTAGATTCACTAATTATTCACAGAGCACGAATATTTACCCAGTCGATTGTGCTGACAAGTTCCCAAAAATGGTTTCATTTGACAACTCATGTCAGTTACTCTATTCGGACAGGTATAATAAACTTTATGGCTGGAACAGTTCTGCCATGATACAATAATATACTGCGAGTTCTGCGTTAGATTTACGCTGGCCCTAAGAGGCTTTCTAATTGACTATTTGTAAATGGTTTCCTGACTTAGTTTCAATCCAAAGAGATTGATTGAGTTTCAAACAGAAACATACGTGGTAACTTCTGTATTTGATGAGCATCTTTATTCGCTCTACAAAGTAGTAGTATCTATTCTCATCTCTGTAGAGTAGATCTCCGGTTTTAAGCCATCCGTCTTCTGTCAGAGTCTTAGCTGTTTCCTCTGGATTATTGTAGTATTCCTGAAATATAAGCAGCGAGATTAATATGATTAGGTCACTGCAATATGATTTAAAACATGAAGCGAAGCGAGCTCGACATTTTGTGGCATTATGGTTAGGACGTCGCAATACGAACTAAGTGAGCTCGTGCTTGTGTTACATTATAATGATATACAACGTGTTAATGAATTAGCGCAAAACCTCATACACCCCAACTGATTTATAACAAAATAATTAGATTGCAACAATAATTTCATTATTTTGATAGTTAAAATTTTAAGTTATTCGCGTTTTAAGTTTTGAGGCAAATATGATTTCTTATCATTTCAGTACTGAAAGAAAGCGCTGACGTACTCATAGATACATTTTTACTATAATATTGTTTTGGTAGTTAGTAGGGTGAGTGTGCCCGTGCGGTGGGTTGTCATCGGGTTCAGTAAATATTAAATTTTGCAAAAAAATTATTTAATATTTTGAAAAAAATTACCTATGTTGATAGCATAGCATATGCTCACGACTATATTCCCCGAGGGGGTATTTAGAGATATTCTGAAACTTCAGAACATCCACGTTTCACTAGTAGTACCGAAACTCTGCCCAGTGCGATGTAGTGAGCCCGTCGCGGCGACGGCGTCGCCACTTGTAATGGACAGCAGGTACAATACATGCCTCGAAATTGAAGCATGCAGGTTTCCTCACGATGTTTTCCTTCACCGAAAAGCCAGTGGAACCACGGACCTAAGACCTATGGACCTATGTTGAAACCAAGATAATTCGATTCTGCTCTCGATTCTGAACAAACTAAGTACTTTCTAGTTTTGCGTTAATTCATTAACACGTTGTATAGGTACATAAAGTGACTCAATCATGACGAAATCGAGTTGATTTATGTATGAAACAAAAGCTAGAGTTAGCAAAGCGAGCTCTATATTTCCAAGGATAAAAAGAGCTTAGAAAATCATCTTGGCGAGATGGCGAGGCGCTCTTGTTGTGCTGGTGCAAAATAAATAGGTACATACTGTAAAAGTTGGCCCTTTTGCCCACAATTCACCTGGCTTGTTTGTCTCCGTGATCTCTTTACCTGTTTCTGGATCCACCAACTAAAACAAAGGTAAAATTATTATTTAAAGGACATCAAGCATTCTGTTCATTATAGCCTCATCTGATTCCGTGCTTCGGATGGCACGTTAAGCCGTTGGTCCCGGCTACTATCTCTGGTGGTAGTCGTTACATAAAAACCATGTAAGAGGCCGTAAGGCGGTCTGAAAAAACTCTGACACCGGGGCTCTGCCCACACGATAAGAAGAAGATAGCCTCATCTTCTTGTTTTCGTGTTGTGTTTCTATATTTTCTTGGCCAGGTATTTATCGAGTCCAGTGTAGCTTTATTAGGGTTGAACCTCATCTGGCAGCACCGCATCGCCTTTTTCTGTCGCTCCATCCTTTTCTGTCACTCAGGAAAGTCATTTGCTTTTTATTTAGTTTATTTGCTCTTGCAAATGACGTTCCTGGAGTGACAGAAAAGGATGGAGCGACAGAAAAAGGCGATGCGGTGCTGCCAGATGAGGTTCAACCCCTAAGGTCCTCTCTCGTGAAGGTGTTCGAGCACAAAAGCCATTCTAGTCTTAGACAATTTAATAGGGACTCGCCTTGCGGTAGCATTTCCCCTCTGCCACGGTATTAGATCAATTAATCTTGCGCATTTACACCCAATTTTATACCTTATCACTAAACGAGACAGCCTATAATAGCGAAACAATAATTTTGAACTTAGAACGTTTGGGGTTCACACGAGACTACTTTTCATGATTTTTAATATTCAAAATTAGAATCTAAACTCATGGGGAATAAAATCCAATGTTGCGGATTTCATGTTACCTCGCCCCCCGCAAAAAGTGGCAGAAATGATTCTTAGTAGAATGACACGCGTAACTCGTCCCTATTAAATTGTCTAAGATTCTAGTAGGTGTACTTATAATTAGCTTATATTAAAACTTCGTATGTGTGAAGCACGCTGTAAGGATTATCCTCTGAAACCCACCTTGATTGTAAACAGAGGAGAGGCGCGACCGCAGCTTCCGAGAGGGGCTTCGTGATCACCTCGCGTGACAAAACCGCAAGCCTCTGTTTGTCCGTATAATTCGATGACTTCGGCGTCCTTATGCATTCGCCGCTGAAACACAAGTTCACTTTGGTGAAATTGATATCATTAGCATCCTTTTTAACTAAGAGTCTACCCATCAAACTGAAAAACTTTTACTATGGGAGCAAACCGATCAGAGCAACAAAAAAATTAGCTGTTGCATACATTTGAGTCGAGTAGGCGCCGCGCCGCAGTTTAGTATGGAACAGATGATTTTTTTTGCTCCGATCGTTTTACTCCCATTGTAAAAGTTGTTCAGTTTGATGGGTAGACTCTTAGTTTAAAAGGATGCTAATGATATCAATTTCACCCTGTATAGGTTAAAGAAATCTACATGCGTTACCCATAATCGTCTGGTGCCCACCCCAGGATGTAGGGTTACCAAATCCAAAATTCTAGGGCGAACACAAAACACTTTGAATTAAATAAATTGCGCTTGCTTCAGTCGCTCAAGTTTCGCTTATCCAAGTATTGGATACAATTACAGCCCAGTCGTGGACAGTCGATGTGCTAAAAATTACGAGCTCGATTTGTATTGCGGCGAAAACGTGCGCTCTCTGGACTAGCTCGCTTTAAGTTTATTTTAATTGAGTCACGTGCCTAATTGTGTTATGGCAATAAACACAGACTTTCTGACCTTAACCCAGCAGGTATTAAATGCAAAAATATGTTGTTATAGGTAGGTTTTCTCTGAATAGAAGAAAGGGGCGGCAAATTCAGTCTCTACCCCATTCTGCAGAAATCTAGCTACGCCACTGCCAGTTTCATACAAAACTGCAGTACTGACTCGACTCAAATGTATTAGAGTATAAGGGTATAAGTAATTTAGGTACATATATCTGAGTTTAACGTACCTTAAGTTCAGTCATCATTTCCAAGTAAATCTTGGCACCGGCAGAAACAATGCACTTAAAGCAAGACATGTCTACCTTTTTGTCGCTTCTTAACATGAGAGACAACAGGGATGGACCACATAGCGTGGATACGGGCTGTCAAAGAAACAAAATCATCATCGTCATTTACCTCTATGCGTTTACATTATTGGGGCAAAGGCGCCTAACCTAGCTACAAAGTCTTGAGCATCGTCGCAAGGTAGCCTGTCTGTCTGTTTTTTATAGGATACATTTCGGAGAGTGTGCGACTGAATTACACGATCTGATACCACCATCTCCCTTTCATCTGCGGGGGACGAGACGCAGACTGGGTTTCCACCCTTATGTCGTTGACCTACCAGCAATTCGCACGAAGAAGTTTGCTTCTTCTTTTATAATGCGCACGGCTAAGGAGTGGAATGCCCTGCCTGCGGACCTGTTCCCTGAGCAATACAACCTGGGCCTCTTCAAGGCGAGAGTGAATAGGCATCTTTCTAGGTAAGCATGCTACATCTTCGGCCTCATCATCACTCAACATCAGGTGAGATTGGGGTCAAATGCTTACCTATCACACATAAAAAAAAAAAAAAAAAAACCTCTTGGGGAGGCTTGGTGGACTAAAGCATAAATGTGATAGTTTATCACGCGTAGTGCAAAATAATAGAACATACAAAACAACAGATTAATCCAAATATTCATCCCTCAGTTACATATATGGAGTGCCACCCCTAATTTCTTTTTTAATATTTTACTACAACATTGTTAGGCTGCCTGTCCATTGAAGCTGTGTGAGCTGTGTAGCTGTGTTTTTTAACCAATCAGGAGCTCGGGCGAGGCGCGGCCGATCTCGCCCGAGCTCCTGATTGGTTAAAATAACACAGCTACACAGCTCGCACAGCTCACACAGCTTCAATGGACAGGCACCCTTAAGCGGGTAATTAAACACACCTACCATCCTTTCATCTTTCTCCGAGTCAAATGGCTGTGATGGATGGATGACAGATGGACGGACAGTACGAAATTATATAAGAATTTCGTAAATTTTGTTAGAGAACCCTACCTACACATTGCCACCGGGCTCACTACCTACTTGTTGGGCATTGTTCAAATAAAAATTATAACAGAATATTTTTATCCTTCTTCCATTTAACGGCAGGCCGTCTGCTACTTAGCCCCAATCCTCTTTGGGAATGCAAAAAAAAAAAATATTTTTGTCGCCGCACACACAAAAATTAAAACCGGTCAAGTGCGAGTCGGGCTACTCGCGCACCGAGGGTTCCGTACCACACCACCACAGAACACAATATTATTAACTTAGAAAAAAAACTTTTTTTTTTAATTCAATTGTCCGGGATCTTTAGCGCAAGACCGACTCACACTTGGCCGGTTTTTAGTATTTGTTGTTATTCTGTAGAGTTTGTTCTATAATCATACTGAGTTTGACGCTTGTATCTATGTAATACCGTTTTTACGATAGAGCGTGAAGAAAAAAACGTTGATAAAAACTAGTTTCTTGTTGAGAACCCCCCTTAATTTTAAACTTTTTGTCATTTATATTATTTGCTAACGAATCCGCCGCAATAACGCATAATCTGAGAAAATTTCAACTATCTAGCTATACTACCATTCAAAAGTTATAGCCCTAAATAGGTAGGACCTACGGGTAGGACAGACGGACGGACGGACAGACGGACAGACGGACAGACGGACGGACGGACGGACGGACGGAAGGACAACGTAGGCTTAGTAATAGGGTCCCGTTTTCACCCTTTGGGTACGGAACCCTAAAAAAGAATACAAACGTAGGTAATTTAGAATAGGTAGCAGAAAATAAAATCTAACCTTATATTCGTTGATGACGTCAATCAAATGATCGAAGCTGTTCGGTTTTGAAGACTGCACTATTGTCCAGTTCATCAGGATGACGCCAAGTGTCTTAAAATTGCCTGACAACCACTGGGTTGGTGAAATGTTCATAGCTTTGTTGTGCTCCCTAAAAGTAATAAATTAGCAGTTAACTCTTTGGGGCACAGTGGTCGAATCCCCTACCACCCCGAACTAAAATTCATTGTCAGCGCCATCTAGTTTCGCTGACAATGAATCCCAATTCAAGGTGGCAAAAAATTAAACCACCATGCCCCAAAGAGTTAAAACCAGAGTGCTCAGAATGAACTACCGTCGTACGAGGTGACTAGAGATATACTAGAGATAAGGTTTCTTTTGTGGACGAAATATAATGTGAGACCCAGACATATAGGTCCGATACATGAATGAAACTTAGTAATACGTGTCATCATCATCATCATGGGCCTTTACATCTGTTGCAGATGGTTTAAGCAGTGTTTTTGGAGAAGCACTTTCTCTCATGGCTGTACAGTCCTATACGAGAGCCGCATACACGTCCACAGCCTCTACAACAGAACCGTACGCCGCCGGCGGATAAAGGTGGGATTGTGACAGCATAATGCCTTTTGTCACGTTTCTCTGCCAGGTGTGCGAACCAGGCTTGGTCATGAGTAGTCTGACCATCTCTTGTCTTCCTTCTCCACCCTCCTCTACTTTCCGCGAGCTCTTCCCAATTTGCGTGAACTATTCCGAAAGAGGTTAGGTCCCTCTTGACGCAATCCTTAAATCGCAGCATGGGTCTTCCGACTGGCCTCTTCCTATGTGCGACCTCACCAAGAAGGATACGCCTTGGCAAACGAGAGTCCTCCATACGATGTACGTGCCCCAACCACCTAAGCCGCCTCTCCTTGAGAAGAGCCGTGATACTAGGCAGCTGTGCAACCTGGAGTACCCTCTCGTTTGTCACCCTGTCCTGCCAACGAATGTCCAAGATACTCCGAAGGCAGCGCATGTGGAAGGTGTTTAGCCGCCGCTCCTGTTTTGCATACGACGTCCATGTCTCAGCTCCGTACAAGAGTACACTCAAGATGCATGTCTGATACACGCCCATTTTAGTCTTGGTTGTTAGATGTTTATTGTCCCATACTCGTGCGCTGAATTTTCCAAACATCGTGGCCGCCTTGCCGATGCGAGAACCGATCTCCACGTCCAGTGAGAGATTGCTCGACACGGTTGACCCGAGATAACAAAACCGATCGACTACCTCCAAGGGTGACCCGTCTAACAGGATCACTGGAGTAGAGTCAATCCCCTGCGCCAGCACCACGGTCTTTTTAGCATTTATAGACATGGAGAAGAGAGAGCATGCGGAAGCAAATTTGTCCAGCTGGGATTGGAGCTCAAGAGGAGATTCGGCTACGAAAGCAGCATCGTCGGCGAACAGGAGCGAGTCGACAAACGCATCGTCACGTTTCCCCTTCGAACGCAGAAGGGAGACGTTAAACAGCTTCCCGTCTCGTCTGGTGTGAAGGTGAATACCGTGCTGCTCGCCACCGAATGCTGTTTTAAGAAGCAACGAGAAAAATACTCCAAAGAGGGTTGGTGCGAGAACACACCCCTGACGGACGCCTCTACAGACGTCAAACGGTTCCGACGTTTCACCATCAAACACCACCGAGCCCCTCATTCCTTCGTGAAACGATTTGATGAGCCCTAGTAGTTTAGGCGGACACCCGATTTTCCAGAGTACGTCATACAACCCCTGTCTGCTAACGGTATCGAAGGCCTTGTTTAGGTCAACGAAAGCAATGCATAAAGGGGTTCTCTGTTCACGACACTTCTCCTGCAGTTGCCGGAGAGTAAATATCATGTCCACAGTGGACCTTTTCGCGCGAAACCCGCACTGGGCCTCAGGATATACGCGTTCGGCTAGTTTCTGCAGTCTGGCCAAAATGACTCTGCCAAAAAGTTTGCCGACTATGCTTAAGAGGGATATGCCACGGAAGCAGTTACAATTGCCGCGATCACCTTTTCCCTTATACAAAGTCACTATGTTGGCATCACGCATATCCTGCGGGACACATTCACTCTCCCAACACCTGCCAAGAAAATTATGCAGGATCGGTAGTACGCTCTTTAACTTTAGCACCTCTGTGTGAATTTCATCTATTCCCGGACTCTTTTTGCCTTTAAGCTGCCGGACTGCCGCAACTCCTCGATGCTGGGTAAAGCATCTAGCTCTTGCCAGGTCTCCACGCTTGGGATCCGCTCTGCGGCTTCCTGTGCAATGAATCCCAATTCAAGGTGGCAAAAAATTAAACCACCATGCCCCAAAGAGTTAAAACCAGAGTGCTCAGAATGAACTACCGTCGTACGAGGTGACTAGAGATATACTAGAGATAAGGTTTCTTTTGTGGACGAAATATAATGTGAGACCCAGACATATAGGTCCGATACATGAATGAAACTTAGTAATACGTGTAGAGTGAAACAAAACTAACAAAAAAAGGAAATTGGTCGTAATCTGTAGAAGTTGGGGGAAAGGTATTTCTCCTCATGATATCTTTTGTATCAAGTGTGTGAAACTCATAATCTTTCTTATTAGGTAGCCCACTCAATCTTCTACGCATTCATTGTGTTTGTTTTAATGAAAATTCACGATAACCGTACAATATTATGATAATGGAATCAAACGAAATCACACACACTATCAGTTCAATAAAGCCAAATACGTTCCGTAACGTCGAAAAACTACCTCAGTGATAATATTAGATGAAAATAGCTGTCATGGTTGCGTTTTGCTACTGCTTTTTGGATGATTTGTCTATTTTACTAGTAATTTCTACTTTTGAACCCGGACTTCTAGAGATGAGGAAGTTTTTTTAAAAAATGTCTTAATTTTTTCTGTTTATAATAATTATGACCGGGCTTTTAGTTTTCGTAAAAATGGCTGGGTCCAATTTCGCCAAAGTTCTTTTCGACAAATTGTATGCACCTAGTTCCCTGTAAAAAAAAATACTAAGTTGCCAATTTTAAAAATATTTTCGTATGTTTTTGGTGTTCCGGTCCTTAAAATAGAAAAGAAATTTTTTGTGTCATTGGTTCTTCAGGGGTTTTTTATATTTTACTGGCCAAGTATCCGCCACACTTGATAGCGTCAAGTCTACTTAGCTCGATTTAAGTCCTCTCTCGTGCACGTTTTCGGGTACAAAGAGCATTCTAGCAGATGATCCATCGACTGGATAGGTTCGCCGCAATCACACTGTTACTTATAGGCCTGGATTCTTTCTCTCCCAATTGCATAATGCACATGATTTGGGATACGAATGATTGCGGGATACCGATGATTTGGGATACGAATGATTTGAGAAACGGATGATTTGGGATACGTTAGATACTAATTTGGTAAACGGATGATTTGAGATACGGATGATTTGAGATACGGATGATTTGGGATACGAAAGGTTTGTTATACGGGTCCACTGAAATACTTTTATTTTGAAACGGATCTTTTGGGAACTAGTATTTTGGGAAAAGGATGTCATGTTCCGAAAGGATGAGTTCTACAAAACCCTTGACTGGAATTCACCGATTTTTATAGATAAAATATAATTCTTTATTCTTTACCCTTGGATCTTCATCATCCGCATTATCTCAACTGTTTGCTTGGCAGCTACATAATGCGTGATGGCAGCTAGTTTGGGCACTCCAGTGGTACCACTGGTGCTTCCCAGCCAGGCGTATACTTTGTTCGTGTCAAAGGTTGGAGGCCTGAAATAATAAAAAAATTAAAAAAAAAAAAAAAAAAATTTTTTTTAAATAGTTGTGTAATTTTTTTACCAATGAGCGAACCGATTTACTTAATTAAGCAGCCATTACATTACCCTACATCTAATGAAATAGTTGTGAAATTTTTTTACCAATGAGCGAACCGATTTACTTAATTAAGCAGCCATTTCGGCATACATTACCTAATTTGTTTTCCCTATTTAAAACTGTAGCGATCAGAGCAAGCAATGGATGCCGAAATCGGCTCTAGATGAAGGATAATTTAATTGCTGCTTAAGAATATGGGTCTAGTGCAAAACATACCTCTCCCTACCCCCAAATAAATAGGTACATTTCGTTTCATTTGCCTATTATGTCTTCGATACGTACTTAGTTTATGCTATTTTTTTTCATATTCCTAAGTAGGGCACGTACCTTATAGTACCTACTTAATTCAAAGGTACACCACCCCAAAACCACGTAATTAGTAGAGACCATTACCTAATTTACACCGGAAGTCTCATACTCACTTAAAATCGTGAATAGGTTTCTCCTCATAACTCTTCATGAATTTGGACAGGTTGGTGTCGTCTCCATAGAAAGTAACTATCTTTGTGTCGAGCCCAAGATCCTTGACCACCCGTGAGTATAGCTCGTAAGTATCCATCTCACAGAAGGCTATCTTTGGCCTGGTTTGTTTGAACAAGTTCTTTAATTCATCTGAAATTAGAAACGTTTTGTACAGTTCAGACAAGTTTGTGCACGATCGTCCCGCGGGGCACAGACGTTGGTGGAGGCGAGGTAGGTACTCTAGATGTCAGCGGGGGGCGGGTAGTGTAGCGGGGAAGGGAAGTGCGCGACGCTCAAAGGCAGTCGCACGTGCTACCTCGCCTCCCGCTACGTCTGTGCCCCGCGGGACTGCTGCCCACGAACTTTCTTTCCATGCATAAGTTAGAGGGAGGTTACACGCTCAGTATTTCGTCATTCTGGTTCATCAGTCTGGTCATGTATATTTGATTTGAAGGGAAACTGACTCGAGACTGACCCGACTAACATGGTCCTTCAGTATATCAGTTTCCTTTCAAATCAAATAAACATGACCAGACTGATGGACCAGAATGACGAAATACTGACCGTGTAACCTCCCTCTTACGGTACAATAAGATTGTCTTTCCCTTCGGGAAGGTCAATCTTTGCTATGACTTTTTGCCAACAGAGGAGTAGCAAGTTATTGCAAAATATACATGTAGCGACTTGAGGGTGAATAAGCTTTTGCCCACGACTTGTGTCCGCGTGGATTACAAACATTTACACATCATTTCATTGTCTTATTATTAGGGGTTGGTCTTACATCCACAAAAAATCATTGTATCGAGTCGATGGAATGTCATTAACCGATTTAAAAAAAAGGAGGAGGTTCTATGTTCGGCTGTATATGGGCTCTGTATGTATTTTTTTCGTCAATTGTGAACCAATCTAAAAAACTTTTTTTTTTTGAAAGGGTATACTCCCGAGGTGGTCCCATTTAAATTTTGTCGCGCTTCGGAGCTATACAATAGAACTCCTCAAAAGTTGACAGCAAATCGTCTGTGATTGAACCATTTGCTTCGTTTCAATTTACCATTCGCGTATATAACTGATATCTGAGTCGAACTAACATAAAGTTTTGAAATAAAAATTTTTTACAAAAAAAATAAAAACCGACTTCAAAAGTAAAAAAAGTAAGAAATAATATTTCAGCCTATGACTTTTACGTTCGAATCTATAAGAAAATTAATTTGTTTTATTGGAGTCGGTGTCAAGCCAAGCCAAGAAATTACTGCAAGCCCAGTCGCGAATCGTACCTACCGGCTTGACAGCGACTTTGATAAATCAAATTGATTTTCTTATAGATTCGAACGTAAAAGTAATAGGCTGAAATATTATTTCTTACTTTTTTTTTACTTTTGAAGTCGGTTTTTTTTTCTAATGTTTCCAACCGATATCTGGTGCCAGACTGATATCACTTAGGTATTTCTTATATTGGCATCGTTTATAAGATAAGATAGGTACCTACTAACCTAACTAACCTAACCTAACAAACACGGAGGAGTTTTAGACATTCGCACTTGCCATATTTAAATAGAGGGTCGACCCCAACAACAGGCAATCCAATGACCATAGCAGCGAAGTACGGAATTCGGAGGTGTATGTGGTTACTGCCAGCCAGGGCCAGAACGTCGCCTGGCTGCAGACCCAGGGCTTGCATGCATCTGGCTAGGTGCACTATACGCTTCAGCATTGACCCATACGTCTCGCTCTCACCTGTACCCGCATCTATCTGCAGGAATAGAAATAAATGAATTTTAAGAACGGGACGATACGATCTTGCCCTGATTGCTGGTTGTATCAAAGATAATTAGGTTGTATGCTATACAACTCCTAAAATACAATGCGGGTTTTGTATGAAAGGTTGACGCCTTATTTTTTGTCGTTGTTTTTGGCGCGGCCAGCAACCAAACTTGAATATTTTATTTCAGAATAAAGTAACAAACAAAACTTATTAACATGTATATCCCTAAACTCAGTCCGGATGAAGATATAAAGGGTTGAAGTTGAAAATATTACTATTACGTGCACTTCAAGCCTTTATATCTCAGTTCGGAGTTCGGACTGAGTTCCGAGATATTTGTAATAACAAGTTTTGTTTTTAACTTTATTCTGGACTATAATATTCAAGTTTGATTGATGGCCGCGCTAAAAAAAGAAAAAAAGGCGCCATTTTTAGGCATTGGCTTTTATATTAGGTATTATTTTCTTATACCTTTTTTTTCATGTTGCTGATTAGGTACCTACTGGTTTTATATTTGAGTGATGAAGCATGTTGTATGGGCCGTCTAAGACTGAGACCGAAATAACATGCATATCTCTGCCAATCTTCTGTGTCTTTTTAAAAGAATGTTAAAATTCTTCGTGGTCAAATCAGTTTGACTACTAAGTTTGACCACGAGGAAGGAAGGTTAATGTTCGTAATAATTCGAAAAGTTCGACAGGACAGGTCTGTCGGGTCAGCTACTGATCTGAATAAATCTCTTTTTTTTTTCACTGTAAATATACGGTAAGGTGGGGCACAGTGAAACGAAAAAGTGTTTTTTGATCATAGAAAAAAAAAACTATTTATTATTTTGGAAAACTCTTGTAGCATAATTTAACATAGGTTATCCCCTTAGATTATCGTTATCCCTCATATAATCAGCAATATCAAACTTAATACGTAAGTTTCTAAACTAAAGTTATTTGCAATTTTTAGAGATCAAATTTTTGTTTCTCAGTACCCCAGAAGTGCGATTTTTGAAAATCATACGAGCGGTTTGGCAGTAGAAAGATGCATAATCTCCATAGTAATTTTGACATTTTCTACTGAAAAGTCGCTCGTATGATTTTCAAAAATCGCACTTCTGATCTGGGGTACAGTAAAACAAGGGTAGGGGTACAATGAAACATGTAAGGACACAGTGCAACATAATACAAAATTATAGATAATGATGATGTGGCTTATGTAGCCAATTTTAGCGGTGAAAGCACGTCCGCACATGGCACACTTGAGCGTGCCATTCTCATAGTTATATTGTATAGCCGCAGGTGGTCGGGCTTTGAGTTCGTCCCGCTTGGTATCGAGATCCTCTCTTCTTTTTTCCTCAAAAGTGGAAACATTTGCCTGGACAAGATGCCTCCACTCCGGGCTCTTAGCTGCGCTTTCCTCCCAGATCTCCGGGTCTATAGCGCAACACTTCATGTGACTCTTCAGCACGTCCTTGTAGCGAAGAAACTGACCCCCTCTTTTGCGCTTGCCGTCTCTGAGCTCCGAGTAGAAGACGCGCTTTGCCAGCCTCTTATCGGACATGCGGAAGACGTGGCCGCACCAGCGTAGTTGCCGTCTCATAAGATAGGCTTCGATTCCACTTACATTGGCACGGCGCAGCACCTCTGTGTTACGAATGCGGTCCGTCCACTTTATGTTTAAGATGTTGCGAAGGCATTTGAGGTGCAACCTATCCAGCGCCCGAATATGCCTGCGATATAGGCACCACGTCTCAGCGGAGTATAGAAGATTGGGCAGTACTACGGCCATGTAAACAGCGATCTTAGTTGACCTTCGAATGTCGTGTGAACGGAACAGCCTCAAATGCAGCTTCCCAAAGGCTGCAGAAGCGGCCCCAATCCTGCTATTGATCTCAGCGTCTAGGTAGTTTCAAAATATTTTTAGGAGTACAATTTAATGTTTGATTGACGTTTGATTTTAATTTTCTTGTCCAAAGGTTTAAAAAAAGTGTAGCAATATCTGGATTTTGTAATTTTTCTCAAGTAATAGTACCATATTCATTACTTTCAGGATCTTTGTCACACTAAAACAGTTTTCATTGTGCCCCGTTTCACTGTACCCCATGACCACCTTTATTTAAGAAAGTACGTCAAAATTTTATTACGTTACAAATACCGGCGTTTGATTGATTCCAATATTACAAGAAATATACAACAAGTATTAAAAAAATATGCATATTTATCTCAACAGAACTGTTTTCTGATAAAATCGAAAAGAACTGGGTAAAAAATGCTCCGAATTATTTCCCAAAAACAATATTTTTGCAAAAAAACAGTGACAGTCCAACTACAAAATTGCACCGAGATGGCGGCTCAGCTGCGTCATAAACCAGAGTAATTAGTTCCGATAAAATGTTAGAAAGGTATAGAAATATTGCGGTTGTTTTACTGTGCCCCCTGTGTCACTGTACCCCACCTTACCCTACTAGGTGGAACGATGAAAGTTTAGGATCCACAATCCTGAATATGACGTGTTATATTAGAAGTGTACAACGGTTTTTTACGGTGGAAATATTTAAATAAAAATGATAAGGAACCGTTATTCTGCAGAGACTGAACCTAATTTATCTGAGTAGGTATTGTTTTTATTTTAAGTAGATTATCGAAGCATTAGGTAAGTATAAACAGAAGCATGAACTAAGTACTAAAACATACTACTTACCGTACCAAGCTCCTCTGGATTCCATTTCTTCAAACGATCTAGAAGTAAATTACCTAGGTGGTAACCACCGCCCTTAATTTTTTCTATGATTCGTGAATTTATCTCCGACATATTTTTATCTGAAAGTAGTAACTTAGCACTAAGATAATCGCACAAGATATTATGCGAAAATGAATTTAAATTTTCGAGCGGTTTATACGTCTTAACTAGATAACTTACTGATAGTTTATGCATTTTTATCCGATTTTTTGCAATGCTCAAACCATAAACTTAATAATATGTAGTAAATTATTAATTTTATGGTTCAAATATAACGTCATTGTGATGCGTGTGGAGTGGAGACTATATTTTATTTGGCCACATTTATTTATCTACAGGCAAACTTCAGGCATAGCGAGCATAAAAATACCTATTATTGTATCTAAGTAGATACATAAGAAGGTACCTATTAATAAATGAATTGGATATTATCCAGAGAGATAGAAGATTAGATTTCCTGGGACCTCTTATGTTGTACGTGGGGCACACTGAAAGTTTCAGGACAATAAAAAGTGTATAGAAGTAGGAGGTTGGGAATACTTTTAATATTTTTAGAAGTGGCCTCCATTCCATTTTATGTATCGTCCCGTTCAATGGAACCTCTGTGAGAAGCAGTGGACCCCCTCTGCTTTACTATGAAATTATTGAAATCTGTTAAATTATGGGGTATTCATCTAGTACAAAGCTTCCCTACGCCTTAATATTCGTGTAGGATCTTTTGCACTTGACTCATATCAATGCTGAAGCTTGCCTGAATCTGCTGGTAGGTCACTCTCTTATCTGCCTCTCTCATGAGCTGCACAGCATTGGCGTTTTCTTCAGTTGTCGCCGTTGAACGACATCTCCCAGGTAGATCATCACTGAGATTGCTCCGATCATGCCTAAACTCATTTAACCAGTTGTAAACAAGTGTCAAGGGACAGGGCTTCATCATGAAATACCAATCGAAGTTTATCATTAACTTTGTTATGGACTAGGACCACGACGAAAATCGTAATAAATTGGGGAGAAAACATTTTTCCCTCCTAAATTCGTTTTGCCTCGCGACACACTCTTTTCAAATTGCCGCCAATTAATCGTTAAAACAAATGACAATCGAATAAAATTTTCGGCTATAGGTTGATAAAGTTTCTTATTCGTAATTAAAATAAATTTTTCATTGGCATTGTCACTAACTGGTCCGTTCCTGAAACGTTCAGTGTGCCCTACGTAGGTATCATGTGCAGTGACGCCAGTGACTCAATGTTGAGAGCTTAGAGACGACGTATGGAGACAATCGACGTAATGGAAAGGTAATGATTCATATTTTGAATCTGCCCTATACACAGACTTATGTATTGCCCTCTATGTAATACCTACCTAGAGGCTAGACCACAGAGTAATATAATAGTGTTCGGAGAAATCTTCATAGATAGGTATATTTCTTCCTTCTTCTGCTTTCGAGTCGATGTCATACCGTAGAGTTTGAGTCGATAGCATGCCGATGCCGTTGAGTTTGAGTCTATGACATGCCGATGACCACAAAACATTATAAGAGGGGGAAGTGCAAAGTGCACATGCAGTCGATGACATACTTTAGAGTTCGTGTCGAAGACATGCCGGTGAGTTTGAGTCGATGGCATGCCGTTGAGTTTGAGTCCATGGCATGCCCATGAGTTTGAGTCGATGGCATGCCGTAGAGTTTGAGTCGATGGCATGCCGTTGAGTTTGAGTCCATGGCATGCCCATGACTTTGAGTCGATGGCATGCCGTAGAGTTTGAGTCGATGGCATGCCCATGACTTTGAGTCAATGGCATACCGTTGAGTTTGAGTTGATAGCATGCCTTTGAGTTCGAGAATGAGTCATTTGGCGTATGTTTTACAAAAATTTACCCACCCGTTTCCATGCTGGAGGAGCCCAAACTTGGTATGTTTTGAGAATACTTTTTTGAAAACAAGTAGCTGAAAGGTAATGGTGTAATTTTTAGAACCGGCTCATAGAGCCCTTTCATTTGATACCTACGACCTTTCACACATATTTTTTTTGTTAAATCATATACAAAAAATGGATTACGTCATAACTCCCCACTCCACCAATTGAGAAAGCGACACCGACTACTCAGGAAATGATTGCAACGATACCACATGTCGGTATAAAACTGCTCAGACCAAAGAGATTTAACATACAGTTAATATTGAATGTCTTTGACTCAGACCTACGAACTTCTTTATTTGACGACTCATTTCTATTATCATTATCAGACCGTCTAGCACATAGAGTAAGAAGAGATGTAATATCGGCTTGTTTCTATAGAAAATGTTGTCGCCAACAAAGGGGGTGAAAAACGGGTGAGGGGAGGGTTAACATTATTTTTTTTTTTTTTTTTTTTTTATGTGTGATAGGTAAGCATTTGACCCCAATCTCACCTGATGTTGAGTGATGATGAGGCCGAAGATGTAGCATGCTTACCTAGAAAGATGCCTATTCACTCTCGCCTTGAAGAGGCCCAGGTTGTATTGCTCAGGGAACAGGTCCGCAGGCAGGGCATTCCACTCCTTAGCCGTGCGCATTATAAAAGAAGAAGCAAACTTCTTCGTGCGAATTGCTGGTAGGTCAACGACATAGGGGTGGAAACCCAGTCTGCGTCTCGTCCCCCGCAGATGAAAGGGAGACGGTGGTATCAGATCGTGTAATTCAGTCGCACACTCTCCGAAATGTATCCTATAAAAAACAGACAGACAGGCTACCTTGCGACGATGCTCAAGACTTTGTAGCTTCGCCACCGAGGTTGGATCACCTATGAGCTTCCTGGCACGCCTGTCGATTGAGTCCAGCGCGGCCAGCTGGTATTGGGCAGACCCGTCCCAGAGATGGCAGCAGTACTCCATACACGATCGGACTTGTGCTTGATAAAGTTGTAGAAGCTGTCCCGGAGTAAAGTACCGTCTGACCTTCGAGAGGACGCCCAGTTTTTTCGCTGCGGTTTTCGCCATGGACTCAATGTACCGTCCGAAATTCAGATCGGACGATATGTTAATGCCAAGGAGCTCCAGGCGATCAGCTATCGGTATGGACACATTTCGGAAAGTCGGGGTCAAAGCGAAGGGACTCCGTTTTGTGGAGAAAAGGCACGCCTGTGTTTTGCTTGCGTTGAAACTGACCCGATTAGTATCACCCCAGTCGGACACAGATTCAAGGGCCAAGTTTATTCGCTGCACCATGGCCTCTCGACAAGACTGAGTAACGTCCAATTTGACCCCTGCACCGGACAGATATCTGTCAGCAACAGTGCTGTCGTCTGCATACCCAAAGGTTCCGGGCACAAGCATGTCGTTTATATGCAGCAGAAATAAAGTGGCTGAAAGAACTGACCCTTGAGGAACACCGGCATTAATAGCCATTTGATCCGATGAGTATCCATCAATGAGTACTCGAATGGATCGTTCGCTCAAGAAGTCAGCTATCCAGTTGCATAGGTCAATCGGAATTCCATATGAAGGAAGCTTGCTTAAAAGGCTTGCATGCCAGACCCTGTCAAAGGCTTTGGATATGTCAAGAGACACGGCAAGTGCCTCCCCGTATCTCTCGACAGCCTCGCTCCACAGATGAGTGCATACACAAGAAGATCCCCCGTGGACCGTCCTGGGCGGAACCCATACTGACGGTCACTGAGGAGGTCGTTATGTTCCAGGTATGCCAGGAGCCGGTTGTTAAGTACACGTTCCATAGTCTTGCAGAGTATGGAAGTGACCGATATTGGTCTATAGTTGACAGGGTCGGCACGACTGCCTTTTTTGGGCACGGGTTGCACGTTGGCAAGCTTCCATGACCTTGGGACTACCGCAGTCTTAAGTGAGAGGCGATACAGGCGTGTTAAAACAGGAGACAACTCTGGAGCACAGGTGCGTAGGACAATCGCTGGGATTCCGTCGGGTCCGCTAGCCTTGTTCACGTCTAGAGAACGCAGGATTTTAAGAACCTCTTTTTGGCGAATGTAAACTGATGCCATTGAGCATTCAGTACGAGGAATGGTAGGTGGTGTTATATCTGAGTTCTCCAGATGCGAATTCCCGGCAAAAAGATTAGCAAATAAATTTGCTTTCTCCTCCGCCGAGTGTGCTAGCGATCCGTCAGGTTTTATTAGCGGTGGCAGGGAGGGACGGCCGAAGTTTGCTTCCACTGCTTTGGCAAGCGACCAAAACGCTTTGCTGCCAGCTGGATAGGAGGCAAGCTTAGCCCCTATACGACCTATATGGTCGAACCGGGCTTTTCGCAACACCTTTTTGCAAGACTTGGCGGCTTTGTTGTAAGCTTTCTTCAGTTTTTCTGTGTTCGGAGCCTTCTGCTTTCGAGCATCAGCCCAGGACATATACGCTGACTGTTTCAGCACCTCAGCACGAGAACAATCAGCGTTGAACCATGGGCGAGCTTTGGCGCCGGTTGACACGTCAGAGTACGGAATAAAATATTCCATACCCTGACGTATCACTTCGGCAACCGCGTTCGCAGCGCTCGACGATTCCCCTGAAGAAAAGCAGGTTTGCCGCCAAGGATAGGAAGCAAAGAAGTGTCGCATCTCGTCCCAATCTGCTGACCTGTATCGCCACACCCGTCTCTTACCACAATGGCCCTGATCAGGTGGGGAGTATACGGATACAGTTTTCACCAGACAGTGGTCGGAGGTACCTAAAGGGGCACATACCGACACAGAATATCTGTCTGGATCAGTTGTCAGCAGAAGGTCCAAACAGTTGGCCGTGTGAAAGTCAACGTCAGGTATCCGTGTGGCACAATTGACCAGCTGGCTGAGATCTAGCGATAGTGCAAGTTTGCGCGCCTCTCGTCCAGCGTGATCGGTCTTCTGGTAGGGGAACAGCCATTCTTGATGGTGAGCATTAAAGTCGCCCAGAAGGGTCAGTTGCGCCACAGGATACCTAAGCTGAGCCTCCTCAGCCGCCTCTCCAAGATAGTCGAACAACCTAGTTGTCTCCTGATCTCCACTGTGCGAACGGTAGACACAGGCGTAAACAATTCGTTCGAAACCTGTTTCCACCAGTATCCACAATACTGAGAAGGAAGGGTCTTCAAGGTTTTTGAGACGCTTGATGCAGATGTCATCGCGAGCGTACACACAGAGTCCGGCGTGCGGAACGAACCTATGCTCCAGAGAGTACCCAGGGTAGCTGAGGTACGCCGCGTCTGCCGGACATCTGATCTGCGTCTCGGTGAGAAACAGCAGTTGTGGTTTTTCAGTCTCTAGGTGGTGGTGGACTGCTACGAGATTTGAGTGCAATCCTCGGATATTGCAAAGGTGCACTTTTAAAGGGAGAACGTGCAACCGCTGTTTAACTTTCTTCCTTTTAGAACCTTTCATAGTTTTTTCGAAGAGCGAATAGGCAGGAGGACGGTAGTTGAGCGAGGAGTCGCATCAATCGAGCCAGATAGTATACTGAAGTCTGCCACACATTAAGATAGCTGGGATGGAGACCGCGGGGACGCCCGAACCCCCCCGGGATTGCCCACCAACTTCTCCCATCCGGTCGCCAACCGGCATGGTGGAGCAACCCGGGATTTTTCGCTAGGTGGCGGGGCAGCCTTTCACGGGTGGCTTTCCCGCTAATTGGGCCCCCTACTTCCTGCGGTCGGCCAGCGGAGCACCGTGCTTCGGATCCCGCTAGCCTCCAAAACCAGCCAGCCGGTGTAGCAGAGTTCAGCAGCCTGTGAACGGTCTTCTGACGCGACACTACTGCTCAGACCCATCCTCCATGGGGCAACTCCGGACTTCATGGCGAAACATGGTTAATACCACTTGGCGACACGGCTCAGTCCGGAGGGTGGTAACCAGCCTCGGCCGAAACCTACCACCGGTAAGTTGTCACTCATTTAGCACCACCCAGGGGTCACGTGTAGGGTCTCGAGGGTAAACCTACGGACGCGAGTGACTCCAACCCCCTGAAAAAAAATTTAAATACGCTACTTCCCGCTAGATGTGTATGATATGACGTCAGGCCCAGTTGAGTATCTGTGCACAGTTCGATACAACATCTCTACCCCAGGGGAGCGCGTTATTTTCTCTATGGTCTAGCATGATTTCTCTACTTCGTCTCGTCTTTTTTCCATGCTACAACTCGCGGCAAGCGCGGCTTGCGCTCTCCGAAAAGCGCGGGAATAGGTTATTTTGTATGCAGCGAAGGCGCGTCGCGTGCGTGTAAAGAAATCATGTTAGACGTGCAGATGTAGCTTCCGGCTCTACACTTGAGTCTAAGGCGCTGTCCTATTGCCATCGCACGCGCGATCATGCGTCCGTCCGATGAAAATGATCGTGCGATCGTGCGATCAAACATAGGAATCAGTACTGACTGTCCTAATTTCGATCGCGCGATCATGCGATGCGATCGATTTGTTCTATTTTCGACGCACGATCGTGCGATCGTGCGATCAAACATAGGAATCAGTATTGAATGTCCTAATTTCGATCGCGCGACCGAGGAGCGCTACGAGGCAAGGGTGTACCTACACTCAGCGGGACCCCGTGTCCTAGAACTTGTTCTATAGAATTTGTTCTAATTTCAAATATTATTGATTTCAAACATATTACAGCCATTGGATAACGCACTTCCCCGGTTTGGAAGGGTGCGGGTTCAAGTCCCGCTCGAGACTGAATTTTTCAATCTTTAATTTGATTAGAATTTGTTCTATCGAATCCAATTAGAAATAAAATGTGTTCCGTCAAAATGGGAGAATGGCATAGGCAAAGATTTTTTTTGGTCTTTACGACTAGAATTCGAGTTTCAATAACAAAAAAAATAAAAACCGACTTCAAAGTAAAAAAGTTAAAAATAATATTTCAGTTTGACTTTTACGTTCGAATCTATAAGAAAATTAATATTTTGTTTTATCGAAGTTTGATAAAGGTGAGAAATAAAACCTTTACCTTTACTGCCTGTAACTACTCATGTCTGACAAATAAATGCATCTTTATCTTTATCTTTATCTTTATCTTTGGCCTAAATAATCAAACTCAAGTTGTTTTATTAAAATAATCAACCACTGTTGTACAAGTAAGAACATAAGTATAACATTGTCTACAATTGTATCATGGACAAACTTTTTCTATCATCAACCGTTGTCGAGATATCTGTCTATTACTATTTTAATTAATTCGTTTTTGCAAATATCTCTTTTCGTATGCATCAAATCGTGAACAAAGTTATAACAAAACTTGTAGAACATAACATTGTCTGTAATTGTATTTTTAAGAAACTTTTTCTATCATCAACAATTTTCTAGATATCTGTCTATTACTATTTTAATTAATTCGTTTTTGCAAATATCTCTTTTCGTATGCATCAAATCGTGAACAAAGTTATAACAAAACTTGTAGAACATAACATTGTCTGTAATTGTATTTTTAAGAAACTTTTTCTATCATCAACAATTTTCTAGATATCTGTCTATTACTATTTTAATTTATTCATTTTTGCAAATATCTCTTTTCGTATGCATCAAATCGTGAACAAAGTTAAAACAATACATGTAGAACATAACATTGTCTATAATTGTATCCTAAAGAAACTTTTTCTATCATCAACCGTTGTCGAGATATCTGTCTATTACTATTTTTATTAATTATTTTTTGCAAATATCTCGTTTCGTATGGAAGAAATCGTGAACAAAGTTATAACAAAACTTGTAGTACATAACATTATCTACAATTGTATGCTACACAAACTATTCCTATCATCAAAAATTTTCGAGATATCTGTCTATTACTATTTAATTAATTCGTTTTTGAAAATATCTCTTTTCATATGCATCAAATCGTGAACAAAGTTATAACAAATCTTGTAGAACATAACATTGTCTATAATTGTATCTTCAAGAAACTTTTTCTATCATCAACCGTTGTCGAGATATCTGTCTATTACTATTTTAATTAAATCGTTTTTGCAAATATCTCTTTTCGTATGCATCAAATCGTGAACAAAGTTAAAACAAAACATGTAGAACATAACATTGTCTATAATTGTATCTTCATGAAACTTTTTCTATCATCAACCGTTGTCGAGATATCTGTCTATTACTATTTTAATTAATTCGTTTTTGCAAATATCTCTTTTCGTATGCATCAAATCGTGAACAAAGTTATAACAAAACTTGTAGAACATAACATTGTCTATAATTGTATCTTAAAGAAACTTTTTCTATCATCAACCGTTGTCGAGATATCTGTCTATTACTATTTTTATTAATTATTTTTTGCAAATATCTCGTTTCGTATGGAAGAAATCGTGAACAAAGTTATAACAAAACTTGTAGTACATAACATTATCTACAATTGTATGCTACACAAACTATTCCTATCATCAAAAATTTTCGAGATATTTGTCTATTACTATTTAATTAATTCGTTTTTGAAAATATCTCTTTTCATATGCATCAAATCGTGAACAAAGTTATAACAAATCTTGTAGAACATAACATTGTCTATAATTGTATCTTCAAGAAACTTTTTCTATCATCAACCGTTGTCGAGATATCTGTCTATTACTATTTTAATTAAATCGTTTTTGCAAATATCTCTTTTCGTATGCATCAAATCGTGAACAAAGTTAAAACAAAACATGTAGAACATAACATTGTCTATAATTGTATCTTCATGAAACTTTTTCTATCATCAACCGTTGTCGAGATATCTGTCTATTACTATTTTAATTAATTCGTTTTTGCAAATATCTCTTTTCGTATGCATCAAATCGTGAACAAAGTTATAACAAAACTTGTAGAACATAACATTGTCTGTAATTGTATTTTTAAGAAACTTTTTCTATCATCAACAATTTTCTAGATATCTGTCTATTACTATTTTAATTAATTCGTTTTTGCAAATATCTCTTTTCGTATGCATCAAATCGTGAACAAAGTTATTGTGCACGACAGAACATAACTTCGGTCATTTGTACATAGTTTTTATCAATTTGCTTTACTTTGCATTGTTTTGTATTGTTTTAGTTATAGGATAAGTTTCTATTTTAATAAAGTCGTAATTTCTTATTAGGATTAGGGCCTAGTACATAAGTTATGTAAATAGTTAGAATAGGGCTTGTATTTCATTCCTTAAGTGATTTCCCTTGAGATTCCTACCCCAGCTAGATAGGTACACATTTCCCTAGTTAAATTAGCACATAGTTTCATCAGATTTTAAAGTAAATAACACGATTAGCTTACATAATTCCAGTTAGAATTTACCCTGATTAGACTTAGTATCTCATTAAAAGGGGAGGAACTTAAGAGAAATCAACGATAGAAAGAGACAGTGCAACTGTCCCTGTCGGCGCATACAGGCGAGCGAGGGGGGCCCCGACTCCCGCGAATCCGCGGTATGAGGAAGCGGGGGACGGGGTCATATAAATATTGAAATCTTTCGCGCGCGCTCCTCACTCTGTTTTGCGCCGGCAGACGATGCGAATGATATGTTTAGATATCGAAAAATAGGTATGAAAGTAATTAACATCATTTTGTTACTGTAGAATGTAAGTTTGAGTTAGAAATAAAGAGATTTGAGTACAGGGGAAGAGTGCGGGGTGAAGGGGAGTGGTTGCTCGAAAATGGTATATAAGAAGCGCCGATTCGGCGCAGATTCATTCCGGATCCAGCACTCGAGAAGAAAACATCTTGAAGAAAGAAAACTCTCTGCGACCACTAGCCCTCTCTGCCCCACCCTCCAGCCTGGCTCACATTTGGAAAACCGCATCGGCATTTTCACTCAAGAACGAAACCCCTACTACAGTCCACGCTCCACATTTTGGTCCTTCAGGAGCCGAATCAAGAAGAACCTGCGAAGAATTGAAGAAATACTGGAAGGCACCACATTTTGGTCCTCCGGAAGCCGAATTTGAAGAGATTTTGAAGAGATTTTTGAAGAATCGAAGATGCCGATTACCACACGCAGCCAGTCTGGTAGAGAGGGCGACGGGTCGCAGACCACGTCGCGGAACGCGTCGAACCCAACTACGAGCGCCGAGTCAAGCGCCACCGGGTCCGGAACCACCACGACGGCAACGAACACGACGTCGTCGGGCACCGCCGCTACGTCGTCGGGCACCGCTGCGACGTCGCAAGAGACCATGAAGCCGCCGTCGAAAGCAGCGTCGAGAGCGCCGTCACGTCGCTCTGCCGCCTCCCGCAGGAGGCTCTTCGCGGAGCTGGAGGCTAAGGAGCGCGTGGCGGAGCTAGAACAAGAGCAACTACGCGTCGCTACTGAAATCGCGAAGCTTCGTCTAGCGAAGATCCATGCAGAAGCTGAATCGTCGGACGAAGAAGAAGAAGAGAACCAAGAAAAAGAAGAATCCTCCGTTCGAGTCGAAGAATGGTTGAAGAAACAAGAAGAAGAAAGAAGAGCGACGTCACCCCCGCCCCGCACGCAGCGGGAAGCGCCACGGAAGGATGGACGAGGACAGGGCGATCACCGCGGTGATCACCAGGGCAACGAAGAGCCCCGGCCTGCGCGTCAAGACATCTCTGAACTGGCGGCGGCCATCACCCAGGCCATGAGATTTGTTACGAGGGAGGCGCCGAAGTACATTCAAGAATTACCCATCTTCAACGGACAATCGAACGCGTGGCTGCCATTCAAAGTGGCGTACGAAGACACGGCAAGAGGATTCTCCGACACCGAGAACATAGCAAGAATAAGAAAAAGTCTCCGAGGCATCGCGCTAGAAGCGGTCCAGAGCCTGCTCCTATCCAACCCGGAGCCGAGCGTCATCATCGCCACGCTCGAGAGAAGATTTGGTCGCCCTGAAGCTATCGTCATGGGCGAAATGGAGAAGATCAGAACACTTCAGAAGATAGGAGACAACCCACGCGATCTCATCGTGTTCGCTAACAAGATAGCGAACATCGTCGCGACCATAGAAGCACTGAAGAAAATCCATTACCTGTACAATCCCGAAATGGCGCGAAACGTGATTGAAAAATTGTCTCCGATCATCAGAAGCAAATGGTTCGACTTCGCCGCCCGAAACAAAGAAGACGTTCCTGAGCTGAAGCGACTGGCCACCTTCCTGAACGAAGAAGCAGACAAATGCGGCGCCTACGCTTCACTTGAGACCGTCACAGAAGAAAAATCGAAGAAAAGACAAGAAAGAACATTCAACGTGAACACGCTACGCTGCCCAGCCTGCAACGGACCACACAACCTACCTGACTGCAAGAAATTCGTAGCTGCCAGCACGGACGAGCGGTGGGAGATAGTGAAGAAAAGTCGTGTTTGTTTCCGCTGCCTGCGCAACAACCACCGCCACGCCGACTGCAGAGCCAAGGTATGTGGTCATCAGGGTTGCACCATATCGCATCACAAGCTTCTTCATCAGTCGAGACCGAAGAACGAAGAACCACGTAGCGAAGAACCACCGCGTCGCACACAAGAGCCGCCGCATCGCGAAAAAGTCGGCTCTACGTACGAAGACACGAATAACACGGCGAGCAACGGCACCGCACGGCGCGCTTATTTGAAAATCGTTCCTGTAGTTCTCACCGCAGCCAACGGAAATGAAGTTGAAACGTTCGCGCTACTCGACGAGGGCTCTACAATCACCATCATCGACGAGAAAATTACGCAAGAACTCAACGTCGACGGGCCCACCGATCCAATGAACGTCCGTGGTGTGAGCGGGAAGGAACTACAGTACCCGAAAAGCAAGCGCGTCGACCTGAAAATCCGCGGCAAATACGCACACGAAACGTGCGATCTACGCAACGTGCGCACCGTACGAGGGCTCGACTTCGCTTCTCAGAGGGTCGGCAGAAGAGACATCGAAGATTGCCCGCACCTGAATCAAATTCGAGACGAGCTGGTATACGAAGAGGCGCATCCGAAGCTACTCATCGGGCAAGACAACTGGGATTTAATTATCTCAGGCGCGGTGCGAGCGGGACGGAAAGACAAACCCGTCGCATCGTACACGAAGTTGGGATGGGTTCTTCACGGCTGCCGCTCATCCATGACGTATCCAGAAACCTTCTGCGGACATCTAACCATCGTTCGAAACAACGAAGACAACGTAGAGAGAATTACGAACTATTTCAAGTTGGAATCGATCGGAGTAGAAAAACGGACAGAGAAGAGCGTTCCCGAGCAGCCGGTTATGAAAATAACAGAAAAAACAAGCTGCAGCCTGCCCGACGGACGCTTCGAGACAAGATCGACAGTACAGCAGTTCGCCGCCAACCCGCGTGTCGCCACCGTCGCTATCGGCGGGAGAGAGACAAAGAAAACGCACGAAATCTTACGCGACGCGAAGACGGACTGCATCGATCTCAAGTCGAACACTCGAAACATCGAAGAGACGAAGAAAGAAGTTCCGAAGACAGAAGAAAGAGAGACAGGTCTCGTCACCCATCAGCGACCTGACCACGCTCACCTTCCTCAAGTCGAGCGTTTTTCCTCGTTTTCACGTTTGCTACGAGCTACGGCGCGCGTGCTACAGTTCGTCGACCTGTGCAGAAGAAAGAAAAGTGCATCGAACCGCAAACGAACGAGAGAAAACAAGAAAAACGACTCCGATAAGAACACTGATAAGACAACATGCAAGACTGAAACAGAGAACGTGAAGAAAAGAGATAGCAACATCATCGGAATCGAGGCGCACTATCTCATTCGCGCCGAGAAACTGTGGTGGAAAGCGGTACAAGAAGATTGTTTTTCCGAAGAATTACGTCGAGTAAGGAGCTGCGCAGCGCCTCAGCCTGGAGACAGACTATCGGCGCTATCAGTAGTGGTCGACGAAGATGGAGTTCTGCGACTCAAGGGAAGAATCCACGCTTCGCCTGACATCGATGAAGAGACTGCGAGCCCGGCTGTACTCGACGGGAAACATCTTTTTACGCGACTCAACACGTACACGAGCGGCTACACCACGGCGGTATCGAGACCGTAGTGAACGAGCTACGAGAAAGAACATGGATAGTGAAGATACGACCGACAGTGCGTGACGTCATCAAGCGCTGTCGACGATGCAAGCCGAGTAGAGCGAAGCCCGCCTCCCGGGCCACCGGTAACCTGCCTCTGGCGCGTGCATCTCACCACGCACGCCGCCGAGGCAAACGCAGTAAACCTCCGCCCACTGACACACGGGGCGGTGACGCCGAGGCGCTCACACCCAACCACATCCTGTTGGGACCCAACTCGCACGTCCCACCACCTGGCGAGTTCACCGCAGACGACCTCACCGCGCGCAAGCACTGGCGGCGCGCACAACGCCTGGCAGACATCTTCTGGAGCCGCTGGGTCAAGGAGTACCAGCCGCTACTCCAACACCGGCGGGAGCCTCGCACGACCGGCGCGCCACCCGCTGTCGGCGACCTGGTGCTCATCTGCGACCCCAACCTGCCGCGCAACACATGGCCGAGAGGACGCATCATCGCAGTCTACCCAGGGCGAGACGGCGAGGTGAGGATCGTGGACGTCGAAACCAGCAACGGGCACGTCCTCCGAAGACCGACCAAGAGGATCGTCGTGCTACCTGTTGGATCGCAGAGCTGCGACGGCGGGAGAAATGTGCACGACAGAACATAACTTCGGTCATTTGTACATAGTTTTTATCAATTTGCTTTACTTTGCATTGTTTTGTATTGTTTTAGTTATAGGATAAGTTTCTATTTTAATAAAGTCGTAATTTCTTATTAGGATTAGGGCCTAGTAATAAATAAATAAATAATAATAAATGTTTCTTTATTTCTTCTCACACATAATATTAGTTAACATAGATGACAATGTAGGACAATATAAGGACAATAGAGTATAATATTATGTGAGAGACTGGTTCCTGCCATAGAACTACAAACACAGTGTTTTGTAGATCTGGGTGACGGGTCACCAGGCTCTCACCCCACGGACGGAGTCGGAAATTAACATATTTAGTATATAAGTTATATTAACATATTTAGATATAGTACATAAGTTATGTAAATAGTTAGAATAGGGCTTGTATTTCATTCCTTAAGTGATTTCCCTTGAGATTCCTACCCCAGCTAGATAAGTAGGTACACATTTCCCTAGTTAAATTAGCACATAGTTTCATCAGATTTTAAAGTAAATAACACGATTAGCTTACATAATTCCAGTTAGAATTTACCCTGATTAGACTTAGTATCTCATTAAAAGGGGAGGAACTTAAGAGAAATCAACGATAGAAAGAGACAGTGCAACTGTCCCTGTCGGCGCATACAGGCGAGCGAGGGGGGCCCCGACTCCCGCGAATCCGCGGTATGAGGAAGCGGGGGACGGGGTCACATAAATATTGAAATCTTTCGCGCGCGCTCCTCACTCTGTTTTGCGCCGGCAGACGATGCGAATGATATGTTTAGATATCGAAAAATAGGTATGAAAGTAATTAACATCATTTTGTTACTGTAGAATGTAAGTTTGAGTTAGAAATAAAGAGATTTGAGTACAGGGGAAGAGTGCGGGGTGAAGGGGAGTGGTCGCTCGAAAATGGTATATAAGAAGCGCCTATTCGGCGCAGATTCATTCCGGATCCAGCACTCGAGAAGAAAACATCTTGAAGAAAGAAGACTCTCTGCGACCACTAGCCCTCTCTGCCCCACCCTCCAGCCTGGCTCACATTTGGAAAACCGCATCGGCATTTTCACTCAAGAAAGAAACCCCTACTTACAGTCCACGCTCCACAGTTATAACAAAACATGTAGAACATAACATTGTCTGTAATTGTATTTTTAAGAAACTTTTTCTATCATCAACAATTTTCTAGATATTACTATTTTAATTTATTCATTTTTGCAAATATCTCTTTTCGTATGCATCAAATCGTGAACAAAGTTAAAACAATACATGTAGAACATAACATTGTCTATAATTGTATCTTCAAGAAACTTTTTCTATCATCAACCGTTGTCGAGATATCTGTCTATTACTATTTTAATTAAATCGTTTTTGCAAATATCTCTTTTCGTATGCATCAAATCGTGAACAAAGTTATAACAAAACTTGTAGTACATAACATTATCTACAATTGTATGCTACACAAACTATTCCTATTATCAAAAATTTTCGAGATATCTGTCTATTACTATTTAATTAATTCGTTTTTGCAAATATCTCTTTTCGAATGCATTAAATCTGAACAAAGTTAGATCAAAACTTGTAGAACATAACATTGTCTATAATTGTATTTTGAAGAAACTTTTTGTATCATCAACAATTTTCTAGATCTGTCTATTACTATTTTAATTATTCGTTTTTGCAAATATCTCTTTTCGTATGCTTCAAATCATGAATAAAGTTATTACAAAACTTGTAGAACATAACATTATCTACAATTTTATGCTTAACAAACTTTTCCTATGATCAAAAATTTTCGAGATATCTGTCTATTACTATTTTAATTTTTTTTTTTTTTTTTTTTTATGTGTGATAGGTAAGCATTTGACCCCAATCCCACCTAATGTTGAGTGATGATGAGGCCGAAGATGTAGCATGCTTACCTAGAAAGATGCCTATTCACTCTCGCCTTGAAGAGGCCCAGGTTGTATTGCTCAGGGAACAGGTCCGCAGGCAGGGCATTCCACTCCTTAGCCGTGCGCATTATAAAAGAAGAAGCAAACTTCTTCGTGCGAATTGCTGGTAGGTCAACGACATAGGGGTGGAAACCCAGTCTGCGTCTCGACCCCCGCAGATGAAAGGGAGACGGTGGTATCAGATTGTGTAATTCAGTCGCACACTCTCCGAAATGTATCCTATAAAAAACAGACAGACAGGCTACCTTGCGACGATGCTCAAGACTTTGTAGCTTCGCCACCGAGGTTGGATCACCTATGAGCTTCCTGGCACGCCTGTCGATTGAGTCCAGCGCGGTCAGCCGGTATTGGGCAGACCCGTCCCAGAGATGGCAGCAGTACTCCATACACGATCGGACTTGTGCTTGATAAAGTTGTAGAAGCTGTCCCGGAGTAAAGTACCGTCTGACCTTCGAGAGGACGCCCAGTTTTTTCGCTGCGGTTTTCGCCATGGACGCAATGTACCGTCCGAAATTCAGATCGGACGATATGTTAATGCCAAGGAGCTCCAGGCGATCAGCTATCGGTATGGACACATTTCGGAAAGTCGGGGTCAAAGCGAAGGGACTCCGTTTTGTGGAGAAAAGGCACGCCTGTGTTTTGCTTGCGTTGAAACTGACCCGATTAGTATCACCCCAGTCGGACACAGATTCAAGGGCCAAGTTTATTCGCTGCACCATGGCCTCTCGACAAGACTGAGTAACGTCCAATTTGACCCCTGCACCGGACAGATATCTGTCAGCAACAGTGCTGTCGTCTGCATACCCAAAGGTTTCGGGCACAAGCATGTCGTTTATATGCAGCAGAAATAAAGTGGCTGACAGAACTGACCCTTGAGGAACACCGGCATTAATAGCCATTTGATCCGATGAGTATCCATCAATGACTACTCGAATGGATCGTTCGCTCAAGAAGTCAGCTATCCAGTTGCATAGGTCAATCGGAATTCCATATGATGGAAGCTTGCTTAAAAGGCTTGCATGCCAGACCCTGTCAAAGGCTTTGGATATGTCAAGAGACACGGCAAGTGCCTCCCCGTATCTCTCGACAGCCTCGCTCCACAGATGAGTGGCATACACAAATTAATTCGTTTTTGCAAATAACTCTTTTCGTATGCATCAAATCGTGAACAAAGTTAAAACAAAACATGTAGAACATAACATTGTCTATAATTGTATCTTCAAGAAACTTTTTCTATCATCAACCGTTGTCGAGATATCTGTCTATTACTATTTTAATTAATTCGTTTTTGCAAATATCTCTTTTCGTATGCATCAAATCGTGAACAAAGTTAAAACAAAACATGTAGAACATAACATTGTCTATAATTCTATCTTCAAGAAACTTTTTCTATCATCAACCGTTGTCGAGATATCTGTCTATTACTATTTTAATTAATTCGTTTTTGCAAATATCTCTTTTCGTATGTATCAAATCGTGAACAAAGTTATTACAAAACTTGTAAAACATAACATTGTCTACAATTGTTTTTCAGACAAACTTTTTCTATCATGAACCGTTGTCGAGATATCTGTCTATTACTATTTTAATTAATAATTTTTTGCAAATATCTCGTTTCGTATGCATCAAATCGTGAACAAAGTTGTTACAAAACTTGTAGAACATAACATTATCTACAATTTTATTTTTCAAAAACTTTTCCTATCATCAACCGTTGTCGATATATCTGTCTGTTACTATTTTAATTATTCAGTTTTTACAAATATCTCGTCTCCTATGCATAGGATTGTAAACAGAGTTATTACAAACGTGAAGACCATTAAATTTCCAACAATTTTGTTCATAACAAATTTTTTTCTATCACTTACCATTGTCGAGATATCTGTCATTTTTGTTATATTATAAAAGTGGTCTGATTCTGGAAAGGTGACTGATCCGCCATGTAAGACCGGGTTTTTTGTGATGGGTAAAGTGTGTTCTTTCGATCCAAGTTGGTTTCACATTTCCTATATGTTTAGGCCCAAGACCTATTTTTTTTAATTTTCAACCCCAGTCTGATTTTGAACGGTGACCGATTTGAGAATAACTAAATCTGCTGTGGTGTTCTCCTAAAAGGGCTCTTTCTTAAAATGCATCCAGTTCGTTTCCTATATATTTAGGCCCAGACCCCATTTTTTCGCGATTGTCTTACCGCTGTAAAAAAAAATCAGTGACCGCTTTGAGTCATAAGACCGAGGCTAAATGATGTACTTTGGTGTCTATTTTCGAGCTAGACTGAATCCAGCTTTCCTATACGTTTAGGCCCTAGACCGTTGGTGGCTCTGGATCTAATTCTTCCATTTTGACGGTTTTTTTTTTATTTCTAATTGAATTCGATAGAACAAATTCGGAACTAAATCCCATACATACTCGCATCGTTCTAGGACACGGGGTCCCGCTGAGTGCAGGTACACGAAGCAAGGGAGGGTGATCGATCGCATCGCACCAAATTAGGACACACGTTTTTTGATCGCGCGATCGGTTTCATCGCGCGATGAGATCGCATCGCACCATCGCGCGTGCGATGGCAATAGGACACCGCCTAAGATTGTATGTAAAAAATGCTGAATAAATGGGATATTTAAGACAAAATTTTCCATTGCATACAAATTTTATTACCTATGTAGGTAGGTACTAGGTACCTACTTAGGGTGGGATGTCCATTAATGAACCACGATTTTTTTGACAAGGTCTCACATAATTTTTAGTGCTACGGCTATCTTTTATACAGAAAGTGAAATTAATATCATTAGCATCCTTTTAAACTAAGAGTTTATCCATCAAACTGAACAACTTTTACTATGGGAGCAAACCGATCGGAGCAACAAAAAAATCAGCTGTTCCATAATAAACTGCAATGCCTACTCGACTCAAATGCAACTAACTTTTTTTTAACTTTTCCTAACCAAAATCGCTGGCGACTTTAGGGGTAAGGCGCTGTCCTATTGCCATCGCTCGCGCGATCATGCGTCGTGCGATCGTGCGTTCAAACATACGCATTATCTGCAGAATGTCCTATTGATGATCGTGCGATCATGCGATGCGATCGAATTGTTCTATTTTCGTCGTGAGATCATCGATCCTCCGATCAAACATACGAATCAGCACTGAATGTCATAATGGCGCTCGCGCGACCAAGGAGCGGGAATAGGCAAGGGAGGATGATCGCATCGCACCAAAATAGGACACGTTTTCTGATCGCGCGAGCGGATTCATCGGACGATGAAATCGCATCGCACCATCGCGCGAGCGATGGCAATAGGACAGCGCCTAAGGGACAGTAGGTAATAAGCTAATAAGATAAACGTACGCACGTGTGATGTGAGTATAGCACGGAATAGCATTTACCCATGCTGGTCCATTGTATCTGCGTGGTTCACTAATGGACATCCCACCCTATTTAAAGTGGAACAAAAGAATTTTATAGTAACTCAAGCGTTTGAATAAAATTAACGATAAAAAATATACATTTCCATCAGTTTATAGTGAATTTCTACTTGTTAACGTGACATTATTATAAGTGCAACAATATTTATTATTTTCAAACGTAAATTTTCTCAAAATTCAAATTAAAAAAGAAAACTTATTGCCTTATTTTTTTTAAAAATTACGTTTTTTTTACAAAACAAACGGCAAACGGCGGTGTTACATTAAACGCTTTGTATCCAGTTCTAGTTAATTACTTCTAATCTATTTATTATGATCAGCGTAAAAAAAGTTTAAGGACATGTTTTTGCCCTCCAAAAATAGAAAATAATTAATGCACATCTTATCTTCTAACTTTCATCTAAGCTAAATGAAATATCTTTTAAGATAAAAAGATCTGTATTCTCCACATTCTTCAATCCACGGAGTTAATACCTTAAAAATTTACTGTAAATGTGCTTGGTTGAGGTACTGAAAACAAATAGGGCTTCTAACTTTTTTGACACTTGTCAAACGCCCAGTTTATCATATGACCTAGGTGGGATTTGGTATTAGCACCTCTAAAAATGTATTCCTATGAATATTAGACGCAAATTACTCTAGTTATTGCGACTGTTCAAATGTTCCCGCGTTCAAAGCTGCCTCCTTCTCCCCTACACAAAAAAAAAACATAGTAGGTACCTATACAGAGAGTTTGTTTGTAAATGAAATACCAGATTCATCCTAGATTGGATACCACACCATACTTTAACTTGTACACCAATATACCTTATCGCACCAACCGCTTATCGCAACAGCCTTATTTACCGTGCTGCCCGTGTAATTTGTCCAGTCATTTTACGGTTTGATCGGGGACCAATTACGAATTCTTTTTTCGGTACATAAATATCATTTAAGAGCCAGTTTGAGTCTAGAAATAAACAAAAATAATAACGTCCGGAGCAGCCTTTAAATGCTAAATTTTATCTCGTTAATCACTACCATCCAAATTCATGCTCAACACTCTTCTTGTCTAATAAACTATTATAAAACTGTAACAGAAGTGTATCTGTAAGTACATTGAAGATATTTACAAAAAAAAAAAGATTACGATATGGTTTTTAGGTGTCCCTGATTCCAAATCACACATTTTTTAACTTTTTGTCTCTCTGTTTGTTTGTTTGTGTGTTTGTTTGTTTGATCGAGCATCACGCAAAAACTACTGAACCGATTTTAGTGAAACTTTTTTTGTTTGATAGCTTATGATCTGACTTAAAATCTGGTACAAAATTTATGCGGACGAAGTCGCGGGTAAATGCTAGTAATAAATAATTATGATACTCGATACTCCGCATCACAATTCACAACACAAAAATGTGTCGATACCACGATAATCTATTACCTCGCAATTTTCACAGTTGCTATCCGAACTGCATCTTACATCATTTCTTATCCTATCCATTAGCCGATAACGATAAAATGATAAATAACACCCACAAAGATACATGACTTGTGTTTTGAATGTGATAAAAACTAAAAAAGCCTTAAAAAAAACTAAAAAAGGAAAAAATTATTTTGCAGCCGATGACTTCTATAAGAACATGAAATAGTTTTATCGAAGTCGCTGTCAAGCCGGACTCGCGATAGGGCTTGCATTAGTTTTTGGCTTGGCTTGACACCGACTCCAATAAAACAAATTCATGTTCCGAAATATGCTAAACCATTATTTACCTTAAACGTTGGATGAGGGCAGCGCGGGACCGGTCGTTGTGGCGATCCTTGGGGGAGGCCTATGTCCAGCAGTGGACGTCCATCGGCTGAGATGATGATGATGATGATTTACCTTAAGAGGATAGACCAGTACGGTTTAGTTAGTCCATACCATACAAACTTACAAACGTATTCCCCTGTTTTCTCCCTGGATAATGAATGACACTAGAGCAAATATTTTTATACAATCTATGTCACCTCTGCCATGTCCCTATGTTTTCCCTTTTTGCATTTGGGACCTTCGAAAATGACAAAGGACAACCGCGGCTGCTCTCCCAGAAGTTTTGACTGAAGTCAAATGTGTAATAAATTATGGGGTTTTATAAACACCACTCAGATAGTATCATTTATTTTTATTTAACGAGTTAGGTATTTAATCATTTATTATTAATCTACACTAATATTATAAAGAGGAAAGATTTGTACCTATTTTTGTATGTTTGTATGTTTGTAATGAATAGGCTCAAAAAGTACTGGGCCGATTTAAAAAATTCTTTCACTATTAGAAAGCTGCATTCACCCTGAGTAACATAGGCTATATTTATTGCTAGAAAAGATTAGACGTCCACCCGTGCGAAGCCGGGACGGGCCGTTAGTAAATTATAAAAAGCAGCAACCCCAAAATGGTTGTCAATGTTGTTTAGTAGGAGGTGTTGCAAGCACAATGTTTTTTTATATAAAAATGATAAAAACTAATAAATCATTATAAAATAAACTAATGCCTGCAGTTAGTTTCTAGTGTTCCATAGTCCATAATAAAAATAGAAGGACGGTTATACATTTTTTGGTATTATGTGCCGGGTATCCTTTTACCGCCCGTTTTCAGACACCCAGTAAACAGACGAATATAAATTAAAAAAGAAAAACATACAAACAATACCCAAAGTCTTTTTCATATTATTTTTGAAAGAATTATTAAAATCGGCTTAGTTTTGGTGGAGGAAACAAAGGAATACGAAATGCTGATTTCGACGATTTTTTGTATATAAAATCGGTCCGAGCTGCAGTTGTCTCTTTCGTACTTTAGTCGGCGGAGTGTATGGGTGGGACGGATCAGACAAATACGTATTCAGAAGGAAAAGTGACCTATTCTCCAAATTAGCATTTCAGCCCGCATATAGGTACAAACTGAAAAAAAAAAAAATTGTTTACTTCAACCAAGATCTTGTTTATGATAATCATATATCATGAATCCATCCATATGAGCCTGTCAACATCATGACTTCTCTGACTAAGAGAACTTTGTTAAACGAATTCGGCTTGTTGTTACAACTACCACCTTTTGTTTTTAGTAAACAATAATAACGTCATTTCAATTATTTTGGTGCTAATTAGTTGGCTCGCATTTTTTTCAGTGCTCTTAAAGAAACTTGTAGGTATCCACTTGCTGATTGTGGCAAAGACCTTGACCTTGAAAGATCTTGAGAAAAAACAGCAGACTGTAGCATAAACATATAAATCAAACCTCGTCTCTACTGCGTATCACGATGACTTTTTGTTATTACCTTAATAATCGGATACAAACCTTAAATACATTAGTCTATCTAATACACAAGTATAAACCACACGCAAAGTTAAAATAACATTATAATAACATTTACTAAATAATACCTACAATAAAATTTTCTACACATTATACCTACTTATTGTGCTATAAGTTAAATAAAACAAAATGTGTGATATCGAGTCCCTAATTGAAAAAATTAACGATGATTACCACATAGGTAATTTACTTCTGGATCGATTGAAGAAATGGAATCCAGAGGAGCTTGGCACGGTAAGTAGACCTAACACTGAGCAATACAACCTGGGCCTCTTCAAGGCGAGAGTGAATAGGCATCTTTCTAGGTAAGCATGCTACATCTTCGGCCTCATCATCACTCAACATCAGGTGAGATTGGGGTCAAATGCTTACCTATCACACATAAAAAAAAAAAAAAAAAAAAAAAAAACTATGCTTTATTCGACGTTTCATTTCATTTCTATTTTAAATAAAATAAAAGCTTGTAACTATACCTCTAAGAGTGTAGGTAAGGTACTTTGTGTTTGCTATGCGAACATAAAATCCCTTACCATATTTTTCACTAGTGCGGATAACTTCACCATGTACCTATTCTACTCATCAAACTGAACAACTTTCAGTGTGGAGCAAAGTCTAAATAAATCCGGTCAAGTGCGAGTCGGGCTACTCGCGCACCGAGAGGGTTCCGTACCACACCACCACAGAACACAACATTATTAACTTAGAAAAAAAACTTTTTTTGTCCGGGACCTTTAGCGCGAGACCGACTCACACTTGGCCGGTTTTTAGTATTTGTTGTTATTCTGTAGAGTTTGCTCTATGATCAAACTAAGTTTGACGCTTGTATGTATTACCGTTTTTACTATAGAGCGTGAAGAAAAAACGTTGATAAAAACTAGTTTCTTGTTGAAAACCCCCCTTAATTTTTAACTTTCTGCCATTTTTATTATTTGTTAGCAAATCCGCCGCAATAACGCATAATCTGAGAAAATTTCAACTATCTAGCTATTACGGCTCAAAAGTTACAGCCCTAAATAGGTAGGACAGACGGACGGACGGACGGACAGACGGACAGACGGACAGACGGACGGACGGACAACGTAGGCTTAGTATGAAATAGGGTCCCGTTTTTACCCTTTGGGTACGGAACCCTAAAAAAGAAGGTCTTCTATTCCCAGAGTGACACAAGCCTACGTCACAAAAAAATGGCCGCTATACATGGTAAAAGGATATGATGACGTAGGCTTGTGTCAGTCATGTGACCAGTCACGTGATCGGAAGAGAATACCAGGCGCAGTATATTATTGTACCATGGCGTGGAGTCAACTTCGAAGTCGTAAAAATAAAATCAGCTGTCCTATAACATTAATTTGAGTCGAATAGGTAGGTAGGTACTGCAGTTTTGTATGGAAGGTTTTTTTTTGTGATTTCAATTCAATTCAATTCAATTATACTTTATTTCACACCAAAAAGAAAAAAACATAGTATACAGAGAGCAAACAATCAGGAAATACAAAGGCACAAAAAACAGGCGGTCTTATCGCTAAAAAGCGATTTCTTCCAGACAACCTTGGGGTAGAGGAAATAGTAAAAGAAGATTGGTAGGCGGTGTATATCAGAATAACATAATATAGATAACATACACAAATAAAGTTATACAAATACAAACATACTGTTATATAAAATACATACATAATATAAATACCTATTACGAATACATATTCATACCTACAAACACAAAAGAATCATACATAAAATAATTCTAAAACAACAATTACTTGTCAAAGAGAGGAAAAAATGAACCAGAGGTGACCATCAAGGATAGATAGTCAGTGCTCGAGGAAATGAGCTTTGACCCTAGACTTAAAAACATTCAAGGAGGGTGCACGTCTGATCGGCTCCGGCAACAAGTTCCAGAGCCGAACAGCATGAACGGAGAAGGAATGAGTGTACAAGTTAGTGGAATGGGTGGGCATAAGGAGGGAAAGGTTTCTAAGTTGGATCTACAACGTGTTAATGAATTAACGCAAAGCCTCATACACCCCAACTGATTTATAACAAAATAATTAGATTGAAACAATAATTTCATTATTTTGATATTTAAAATTAAAAGTTATTCGCATTTTAAGTTTTGAGGCAAAAATGATTTGTTATCATTTCAGCAATGAATGAAAGCGCTAACTTACTTATGGATACATTTTAATAATCTTGTTTTGGTAGTAAGTCGGGTGAGTGTGCCTGTGCGGAGGGTTGACGTCGGGTTCAGTAAATTTTAAATTTTAGACACAAATAAATTAATATTTTGAAAAAAATTACCTATGTTGAAACCATGATAATTCGATTCTGCTCTCGATTCTAAACAAACTACTTTCTAGTTTTGCATTAATTCATTAACACGTTGTATACTGTAATAAATACATGGTAAGATATCTGCACTGATAAAAAAAATTACTCTGTATAGTTTATTTAAAAAGAAAATGATTTTTTTTGTTAATACCTATTCAAAATAGTCATAAGTCGTTTGTATGGATATTAGTCGCGAGAATATTCTCTGATTAAAATAAAGAGAAGAAAATTCTTACCCCTTTCTTACAATTAATTTATTTCTATTCCCCGTAGATAGACGCGGGTACAGGCGAGAGCGAGACGTATGGGTCCATGCTGAAGCGCATCGTGCACCTAGCCAGATGCATGCAAGCCCTGGGTCTACAGCCAGGCGACGTTCTGGCCCTGGCTGGCAGTAACCACATTCATCTCCGCATACCTTACTTCGCTGCTCTGGTAATTGGATTGCCTGTGGTTGGTGTCGACCCAATGTTTAAATATGGTAAGTGCGAAGTCAAATTTACTAATTTTCTGTGGGTTTATCTATAATTCGGTACGTCAAAGGTCTTTTGTCATTAGAAATGTCTTTTCGTTCGCTCCAGTGTAGGCTCCGATTTCACGAAAAAGCAGAGCGTTGTGATTATGATATTCAAAAAAGCTCAAAAGGCGCTTATTTACGAAAGCTGTAAGGTGCAAAAAGCAAAGTTATGGCCGAAATACTGAACCCTCTGAATTTTTAAATGCTTTTTTACGTCTAACCATAGAGTAAGAAGAGATGGCATATCGGCTTGTTTCTATAGAAAATGTTGTCGCCAACAAAGGGGGTGAAAAACGGGTGAGGGGAAGGGTTAACCTTTAAATACGCTACTTCCCGCTATTATGACGTCAGGCCCAGTTGAGTATCTGTGCACAGTTCGATACAACATCTCTACCCCAGGGGAGCGCGTTATTTTCTCTATGCGTCTAACGGATGTTCCGTGACAATACTTTTTTTTTTTTTTTATTTATTTCTCTTATCAAAAAAATATTATAACATTTTAGAATACTGGCTAGCCTCGTTAAACCTATCAGGTTTGTCTCGATACTAGGTACTTCACGACATCTGTCTTACACATTGATATACTTACCTACTTATATAATAAACAATTACACAAATCATAAAAAAACATAAATATACAGGGCTCAGAAGCGCGAACGAGTTGAATCCATGATCAAACAAGATAGTAGGTATACATAGCATCCAACTTACCTTACACCCTGTATAGTAGACGTATGAAAACTTGCAAATAACCAAAGAGTAATATAAGTATATTAGAAAAGAGAACCCACTCGTGGCAACATTATGCATCCACCTTATGTCAAATTGAAGGCTAGCTAGCGCCATCTGTGTTTCTCTGAAAATAATTATACCTATACTATACATACCTACTTATATATATACTTATATACTCATACCGTTGTTTGAATGCTACTTTTTGTTCAATCCCGCACCAATCGAGTGAAATTCCAGTATCCTTACTATTCCTGTAATCTGTACATTGGTAAGAGAACAACTGAAACTCCAGACATCACTAAATCGGCACAAAATTGAACAAAAACTACAAACAACACGCACATTAAGCAAGGTAGGTTGCCATTTTGTAAATTTGTCAATTTGACATTGACATAGACAATATAATCTTTTTTTTTCATAGTAAAAGATATATTTAACAGATGGCAGCACATTCTATGCAAACTGAATCGGAAAAACCACCAAAAGGCAAATGTCCTCCGCCTGCAAATAACTGATTGCAAGATGTAATAAAAAAACATTTTTGATTTCAGAGGAATTAAAGCACTTGTTCAAACTAACCAGCCCTAAGATAGCCTTCTGTGAGTGGATACTTACGAGCTATACTCACGAGTGACCAAGGATCTTGGGCTCGACACCAAGATAGTTACTTTCTATGGAGACGACACCAACCTGTCCAAATTCATGGCCAGTTATGAGGAGAAACCCATTGACGATTTTAAGTGAGTATCCCCGGATATTTCCCGTGTAGAATAAATAAGATTATAAATACTCATACTACGTGGTTCCGGGATGTTAGTTTTGAAATTAAAACCTCAGAGTACCTACTATAGTAATAACACATTATTATTCGTAGCGCGCGCTCCATACAAACGAAATCTGGTTATATTTTCAATACTAACCAATTAACGTCAATTAAATTTTTCAGAAACAATCTATAAACTAATCTCTATGCTTGTGTGTAGTAAGTAGTAAGTGTGTAAGACTTTCGTTAAAATATATTAAGTTTAACTTTTTTGTTTTCCACTCGATTTTAATTTCGTTTGAATATTTTGTTATAAATAAGCCTTATTTTTAAATGCATCAATTATAATTTCATTTCAGGCCACCAATCTTTGACACCAGCAAAGTGTATGCCTGGCTGGTAAGTACCAGTGGTACCACTGGACCGCCCAAACAAGCCGCCATCAGGCACCAAGAAGTTGCCAAGCAAACGGTTGAGTTGATGAAGATGATGAAGGTCCAAGGGTAAGGAAGTAAATACCTACTATTTTCATCTGTATTTCAGAATTAAGCAATGCCTTTTTTCCTTTTTGAGGTCCGGATCCCACAAATACTCGGGAATGAGTACCTATGGGGTAAGGATGTAATTTTTGTTCGTTCGAGCATCATCGGAAGACAGCTGAGCTGATTTCGATGCAGTTTTCACTGTCCAAAAACCTAAAATCCAATCTCATGTGTTAGCACTTTGACGGAGTTCGTGACTTCCAAAAGTTGTCCGATATATCTGAACATTGAAGGAACCCATGGAATTAAAAGTAAACCAAGACAAGAAACTTGCAGGAAAGGGAGTGGTGGATGATTGCGCCACGCCCCGCTGATATTAAGAGTGGGGCTTTTATACAACACGCATCATGATCATGGAACACCGAAATCGTTTAACTACCTCATTATTTTACTTTTAGGGAGCATAACAAAGCAATTAACATATCTCCTACTCAGTGGTTATCTGGCTCTATGAACACCCTTGGATTCATACTGATGAACTGGACGATATTGCAATCTTCCAAACCGAACACTGTCGATCATATAATTGAAGTTATCAACAAATATAAGGTTAGATTTATTTATTGCTTATTATATTGGCTTAAAAACAGAATTAAATATACTTTTATTTATACCAAACACGCAGATACAGTATAAAAACAAGCACAATAAATTAAGGCCCGTATTACATAACTAAACCAAGCTTTTTAATCAATGTGTCTTGCCCACCATGACATATGGTGCCGAAACATGGACGCTCACTAAGGAAACTATGCATAGAATCAAAGTAGCACAGAGAGCCATGGAGCGCGCCATGCTAGGCATCACCCTTCTTGACCACGTCACAAACGTCGAGATCGACTAATGCTTGAGTTTGGTTCTGTAATAGATACGGGCCTGACTCTATCAAAGTCCTTAGAGCAACACGGCTCCGCCATTGCAATATCAGACCACCCGAATGACATTAGAGTAAGCCTATAAAATACTCATTGATTGATATCCCATGTAATTTTAACACGAAATTAGTTTAAGAGGGCTATCACAGTCCAGTGGCGCCCTCATCACATTAAAAAAGATTTCTCAATAAAGAAAGCCTAAATTAAAAAAGTGCTCAACACGAACACTACAAAAGCCTTCAAGCTATTTTCATAGAATACTTTTATAGGTTTTTTAAAGGTTTTCTAAAGGTTATCTAAAGGTTATCTAAACATACAAATTATGAAAAAAGAAAAGAAACGGCCGCTTTTGTTTTTATTCGAAATTGTCTAAAAGTGGAATGTTTAGAACCTATAAAAGTATTGTATAACAATGGCTTGAAGGCTTTAGTAGTGTTCGTGTTGAGCACTTTTTTAATTTAGGCTTTCTTTATTGAGAAATCTTTTTTAATGTGATGAGGGCGCCACTGGACTGTGATAGCCCTCTTAATAGAGAAAGAAATTATTTATCGTGTTCTGTTCTGTTATTATTCTCAAGCTGTCGGATATACATGAATTAATTCAAAAAATTCTTTCTCATCAAGCATTTAGAAGCCAAGAATGGCCAAGATACATTCTTGCAAAATTTCGATCAATTTTCTTGTTAGGCAGTCTTATGCCCAACCGATAGCATCATAGAGTTTGATGACGATTATGCCCATTTTGACCACGGTTTTGTTTCTTTGACAGCCCCCAGTTATACAATCTGGTCCATCCATGTTGTCTCTCATGTTAAAAAGTGACAAACATCTCGATATGTCTTTCATAAAATGCATTGTTTTTGGCGGCGCCAAGATTTACTTGGAAATGATGACTGATCTTAAGGTAAGATAAAAGCAAAATATACTGGTTTAAAGGAGTAACAACGACACCTGAGTAGCAACCATTTATGCCCGATTTTCTAAGAACTTGAAGAAGATAAACAGCTATAGAGCCACAATATCAGAAGGAGTTCTAAGTAATAGAGCATAAGATGATGATGATATTGGATTTATACGGACTATTTAGATCAGCATGGGTAGCATGACAACCCGCGATAGCCGTGATACGGCTTTATCACGTCTTTTATTTCGTTCGTTCGCGCGTAAACGAAAGAGATGAATGACGTGATAAAGCTTGATAAAGCCGTATCACGGCTATCGCGGGTTGTCATGCTACCCATGCAGGAGATTTGATTGGTTGCGACTTGGTTGCGACTTGCGACTTGCGACTAGATTCTTCATTTCTGAGCTAAATGTCACCACAGTGTGTTTGTGTTGCAGCGGCGATTGCACAAAGACGCTGAAGTCATAGAAGCATACGGACAGACAGAGGCTGTCGGAATTATCACACGTGGTGAAAATAATGCACCCATTGGTAGCTGTGGTCGTGCCTCCCCTCTGCATACTCTGAAGGTAAGGGTAAAGTAATAAGAAAGAATAAAATAATAAAGAGTACCTATAATGGAACTGAAAGAGTACTAATACCTCCGAACAGTACAGAACACTCTTGGTGGCCCAGGAGGTAAACGACAGTAAGCAGTGATGTACTCGTATCTCGCTGGCTTAGGATGACTAAAAGATGAAGTACAAGGTGGAAAAGTACCAAAAAAAAAACTGAGTTACTCCCTAGTCGCTTCTAAAGAAGTTTTAAGTAAAAGAAATTCTACAGGGTTACTTTGCTAAAGAACAACGGGACAATACGTCTCCAGCATTGAAGCACGCTTTCTTACCCACCTCCTAAGGTAGTGAAGTGAAGGCACACCTTGGATACTTAACTGCCATATCAGATATCATACAAAATAGGTAAAACACCTTACTGAATAAGTGCGAGTGAGACAGGAATACGCCATTGCCTACATTTTCTGCAACACTTCCTTCAAAGGTGAGGAGGGTGAGGTTAAAATTGGTGGATAGGAAGTGGCAGTACTGTTTGTAGTACTATATATAGGTAAACCATTTATCTCGCGGGATGCCCGCGGGGCAAGAGGTAGGTGGGCGCGGGGGCTTTACAGGCGTTTCGGGGGTGAAGGCGCGCGCGCGCGGCAGGGAGTACAAGTGACGTTTCTCGGAACAAGGAATTACGTGTGTATCGATACCCGCGCCCACCCCCCTCTTGCCCCGCGGGCGTACCGCGAGTTACATGGTTTACCTATAGATACAGTTTCTTTTGTGATGAAGGACCTTGACCTTTTGAAACCTATTCTATAGTTTAAACAAGGAGAAGTAAAGGAACAGACAGACTGATACAAACACTTTTTGATGGTGATGATAAAAATGATCATTCATCTATGTGAGTGTTGTTTCAGTTGGTGGATCTAGAAACAGGCAAAGAGATCACGGAGCCAAATAAGCCAGGCGAACTGTGGTTAAAGGGAGTTCGTTTTACAGTACGTATTTATTTCTTTTACTTAATGACCGAAAGGTCGCACAGAATTGGGCAATATGGTGTCCTCTCGTTTTGGAGGTCTAGACTCATACTGGGTCGCTGAGCCAGCGGAGTCGGGTTTTTGGATATCACAGGTCAAAAATATTGAACAAAAAAAAATCATCATCATCATCTCAGCCGATGGACGTCCACTGCTGGACATAGGCCTCCCCCAAGGATCGCCATAACGACCGGTCCTGCGCTGCCCTCATCCAACGGGTTCCCGCTGCCTTCACCAGGTCGTCGGTCCACCATGTGAGGGGCCTACCCGCTGCGCTTTCCGGTATGCGGTCGCCACTCGAGGACTTTTCGGCCCCATCGGCCATCGGTTCTGCGCAATGTGCCCCGCCCACTGCTACTTAAGTTTAGCAATTCTTTGGGCTATGTCAGTTACTCTGGTTCTTCTGCGGATTTCTTCATTTCTGATTCGATCTCGCATGGACACTCCGAGCATAGCCCTCTCCATTGCTCTTTGGGTGACTTTCGGCTAAAAAAGAAATAGTTCGGGCAAATTGACGTTCCGACGGCCCGGTAGCACTGTCGGTAGTGAACCTGCCTGCTGTGCCGAGGGTCGCGGGTTCGAATCCCGTAAGGGACAAATATTTGTATGATGAATATGAATATTTGTACCCGAGTCATGGATGTTTGTATTTATATATGTATTCTATATCGTTGTCTAGTCATCATAATACAAGTCCAGGCTAGATTCTGGTACTTTAAATGTGACTAGATAATTTGTGTGACATTGTCCAAGATAAAAAAAAAAAAAAAAAAAATGAATCTCAATCCCGGATCTGAAAATGAATATTTTTTTAGTCTGATGCAAATATTTCAGGAATATTACAACAATCCAGAGGACACAGCTAGGACCTTCACAGAGGACGGATGGCTTAAAACCGGAGATCTACTATACAGAGATGAAAATGGATATTTCTACTTTGTAGAGCGCATAAAGATGCTCATCAAATGCAGAGGTTATAGCGTAAGTTCTTTTTTTAAACCAGCTTGTGGTTTAGTTCTCCTCTTGGATCTTCTTTCAACTATTTGAGATTATTATCTCAATATTGGTAGGTTCTTTCCTTTTCATGGAGTTCTAAGTTCTGTTTAAATTTGCAGATTTTTGGAATTGGCTTTGCTTAATATTTCCATCCCTTTTACAACGGAAGGAAGGTTGTTTTTCATACAAATCTATCTACTTCTAGACTAAATTTTTCAATATTGTTAGTTAGTTAGTCGCCGCTAATGATCTTAAAGGAAGGAATTTACTGGTGGCTTGATGCCTATTAAATCACTTACTCTGACAAACTTACTAATCAATTCTTATGGCAACTCTTTATTTCTAGTTTCTACCAACATACCTAAATGTATTTTTTTCATTCAGATCGTCCCACCAGAATTAGAAGAGATCATATTGGAGCTACCAGGTGTGAAGGAGGTCTGTGTCACAAGCATCCCGCACGTAATCGACGGTCAGCGCGCGGTCGCTTGTGTCGTCAAACGACCGGGCTACAACGTCACAGCTCAGGAGATCAAGGACCTTATCGCCGGTTAGTGTCTCTTGAGAACATATTGGAACTGCCAGAAGTGAAGAAGGTCTATGTTACCAATATCCTGCACGTAGTCTACGGTCGGCACGCGGCGCGGTCGCCTGCTTCGGAGGGGCTTCTACGTCACCGCTGAGTAGATCAAGGGCCTTATTTCTGGTTAGCACCTATTTAGTGTAGAGTACGTGGAGTTATTTGGTGTAGCTACCTGTTATCGATATCGTTACAATGCAGATCCTTGATAATAATTCATTGAACTTAAATCCTAAAGTTACGACTCAAAACTGGCATACATACCTAGAAAGATTTGGGTGGCTTCTTGAATAGATGTCCACGATATTATTAGATCTAATACATAAGACATTGTAACACATATTGTCTCATCTGAATCTAGCCCGGACTAATATTATAATGACTAGATTACGATATAGAATATATTATAATTATTATAGATACCACGACTACATACATAGGTACATGACTCGGGTACAAATATTCGTACATACCTATTAATCATACAAATATTTGCATCTTGTAGGTTAGGTAACATATGATCAACGAGATGTTTAACATTGTTATATAGTAATATTGGAGACTGAATACCTAATTTAAATTTTAACTTTGTTAATTTACAGAGAGATTGTCGGACAGCAAACAGTTGCGCGGTGGGGTCGTCTTCATGGATGAACTACCGAAGACTTCCACTATCAAGGTCGCTCGCAACAAAGTGCAGGAGTATGTGAAAACTGCACAGAGGGAATAATGAGTTCTTGATGACCAGTAGCTCGACTGCGAATGTTCCAACGTATCTAATGCCAAACCATTAAATTCCTATATGTACCTACTATCAGTTTAAAATAACAATGTGCATGACCTTGAAGGGCCATTCGATAACTTCACTCGGTTGATAAAGGAATGTAGACTCTATGCAAAGGAAACAATCATTTGAATGACTCGAGTGAAGTTCGTGTGATTGTGTGACGTCACATTTGCTAGCGAGTTCATGCACATTGTTATTTTAAACTGATAGTATATTGTTTGAGCTAGAATAGAGACTTCGTACGAGGCCACGTCGGTGGGAGGCAGGGAGTGTCCGTAGTCCATACTGCTTGCAGTACTAGATACTCTTTCTTATATATTGTGACTTTACACTTAAGAAACTCGTTAATAAAGATTAAAGAAAACATGTTTATAGTTTTTTCTGGCATTATTGCAATAATCCAGCTTCAAGCGCGTGTTGTAGCCAGTTTTCCTGACGCCGTTTTGAGCAGTTTCTCCATGAACATCGCCCCACCTCTCAAACGTCTCTGCCAGTTTATCTGAGAAGAGTAAAACAATGATAGAAAAGCTGTCGAAAAGTGTTTCTTAATTTGTAGTTTGAAAGTAATACAATTTTTTGGGCCGCACTATACAGGGTGAAATTGATATCATTATCATTAGCATCCTTTTAAACTAAGAGTCTACCCATCAAACTGAACAACTTTTACTATGGGAGCAAACGGACCGGAGCAAAAAAAATCTGTTGTTGCACACATTTGAGTCGAGTAGGCATTGCAGTTTAGTATGGAATCTTTATAAGAAGATTTATAAAAAAAAAATACTGAGCGAGCGAAGCGAGCTCGAAATTTTGTTATACACCGATTCTGATTGCGGTCACACATTTTTTGGTTTATCCATGCAAAAATAGAAACTTAGAGCGAAGCGATCTCGACTTTTCCCCTCAATACGAATCAGTTAGAGCTAGAGCTTTTTACGCACAAAACATATGCAAAGTAACCTTAGTAAAAGCTATAGAACGAGCAAAGCAAGCTCGAAATTTTTAGCACCACGTCTTAGATGTGGTCAGAACTCTTTAAGACTATGTGTAGGCACAGTAATTAAAACAAAAACAAAAAGCTTAGAGCGAGCGACTTTTCTCTGCTCTACAAATTGGTTATAGACAGAGCCCAATCAAACTATATTTTTCCCGAATAGGGGATCGGACAGTCCGGGACAATTAGTCAAATTAGCAACTTTTAATCGAACGTCAAAACGCGCGCGATGTATGAAAAATTGTACTAAATACCCACAAGTGACGTCATCAACATTTCATTACTTTTTAGGGCTCCGTACCCAAAGGGTGAAAACGAGACCCTATTACTAAGCCTACGTTGTCCGTCCATCCGTCCGTCCGTCCGTCCGTCCGTCTGTCCGTCGTTCCGTCTGTCCGTCCGTCCGTCCGTCTGTCCTACCTATTTAAGGCTAGGTAATAGCTAGGTAGTTGAAATTTTCTCAGATTATGTGTTATTGCGGCGGATTTGTTAACAAATAATAAAAATGGCAGAAAGTTAAAAATTAAGGGGGGTTTTCAACAAGAAACTAGTTTTTATCAACGTTTTTTCTTCACGCTCTATAGTAAAAACGATAATACATACAAGCGTTAAACTTAGTGTGATTATAGAGCAAGCTCTACAAAATAACAACAAATACTAAAAACAGGCCAAGTGTGAGTCGGTCTCGCGCTTAAGGTCCCGGACAAAAAAGTTTTTTTTCTAAGTTAATAATGTTGTGTTCTGTGGTGGTGTGGTACGGAAACCTCGGTGCGCGAGTAGCCCGACTCGCACTTGACCGGTTTTATTATAGTTCATCGTGTTATTAAAAATAGTATTCTAGCAAAGATTTTTTTTGGTCTGTTATTCTAGCTTAAAAAAAACTAAAAATGTGAGCGGCAAAGAATAATTTTGAGAACAAAACAGCAGACTGTAGCATAAACTTAATAATAAAACCTTGTACTACAGCGTATCACAATGACATTTTATTTTATTTCGATAAACAATCACTGTGATAAAAACTTTTAAAAACAGCGGTTCAGCAGTTTGTGTACTGCATAAGTATTAGTATAAAAGATAAGTGTACTTTTTGCAACCATCAGCAGCAAGGCTGATTCAGTATTTATGGGGTGTAGAGCATCTCGGTGATGGGGATGGACCAGGTCTGCCTGCATAACTCCAGTCGGTTTAGGAGTTACTGATGATAAAAGGTCTGTAAAAAATTAACGATCTGCTGCACGGCTGATCGTATGATATTCTTGTAGTATGCACTGTAGCTATGTGAACAGTACAAAAACTGTGAAGTTCTGTCAGTCGGTTTAGGAGATACAGCCAGTCAAAGTTCCGACCTTTGAACGACATGGTGCATGGCATGTCGTCCGTTTGGATTCGAACTCAGACCGGATCGAGTGTCCATACCTCTCCACAACGCGCTACCGATGCACCCCGCCGGACCAGAAGTACAATCGGGAAGTACCATCAATGGTACAGTTGGCACTAGGTGGTGCCAGTAGTACCATTAATGGTACAATTGGCACTAGATCGTGTCAGTAGTACCATCAGTGGTACAACTGGCACTTTAGGCAGTTGTCCCACCAACGACGAGAAAACGACTAACTATCGGCTATTTTCTCGCTCAAGAAACGTACAATAGATATACTTTCCGTGTGAACAAAAGAGATGCATATACAAACAGTTGATCGCTGACTGTTCACACTGCCGGCGAGCACTCGCTTCACTAGTTTGTCGCTGAGCGACAAGAGCTATGAAAGATAACACTCGCTCGGCGATACTCACCAAGCGATTAGAACTCACGCCGAGAGAGCAACCAGTGGTCATTTCTCTAAGCCGCGAGCGAGTGATGCGAGTGATCGCCCGCCCGCCTCACTCGCACACTCGCTTATAGCCGAGCTACACAAATATCGGAACTACGCACTCGCTCCCCGCGTCTCGCTAACTCGTTTCTAGTTCTAGCTCTACTCGTTACTCGTTAATCGTTGCCGGTGAGACAAGTGCCTAATACTCGTAGGACTTAAAGCCGGGTATTCATTTGGAAACATTTGTTTACAAACACTGTTTATATACATGATGCTCTAAACTCTATGGTACACGTATGAAAACTTGCAAATAAATCATCGCAAGATTTAATAACAAAACCTTTTTGATTTCAGAGGAATTAAAGCACTTGTTCAAACTAACCAGCCCAAAGATAGCCTTCTGTGAGGTGGATACTTACGAGCTATACTCACGGGTGGTCAAGGATCTTGGGCTCGACACCAAGATAGTTACTTTCTATGGAGACGACACCAACCTGTCCAAATTCATGGCGAGTTATGAGGAGAAACCCATTGACGATTTTAAGTGAGTATGCCCGGATATTTCCCGTGTAGAATAAATAAGAGTACCTACCTACTACGTGGTTCCGGGATGTTAGTTTTGAAATTAACACCACAGAGTAGGTACTACATATAATTACTACAGAGCGCGCTCCATACAAACTGAAGTCTGGTTATACAGGATGCACAATATGTTTTTGGCCCTGAAAAACGGTCAGGGTCGTTTTATTCATGTAATCGTTAGTGTTAATCATTTTGAAATGAAGAGTAGAACTCCCGTGCGTCAATTCTGCTTAAATATTGAGATATGATTTTTTTAATTTTTTTCTGGAGTTTTCTAAATATCACTATAACTTCAAAATAATCCGTGTTTTTTTCTTTTTTCTCAATTCAGTATAATAAAACAATAAACGATGTATTTTATACACATCACAAAAGTTCTCAAACATTTATGTAAATGACGAAATTATTAATTTTAATGTTTCTCGTTTTTTATTTTTTATTTCTATACAGTCAGTTTTTGGGATTCAATTTTGACTCTTTAAGATTAAGGGCCACACTATTGATGTCTAATAAAAAAATCAGATCTAAATCTCGCAGGATATTATGGGAGTTATTAACTTCTAAAGTTCTTTCTGATAATTTTGGTTTTAGGGTTGTCACTTTAAACAAAATTTTAATTCCGGTTATTTTAGGTCTGTTTTTATTCTTTATCACCACAGACGTTCGCTATCTTAAATTAATGATCTAAAAGACATTATGCTGCGGACAGGGAAAAATCAAGCTTTTTACTATATGACGTCATAAATTAGAGATCAACGAATGAAAAAGTACAGTATGAGCTGAGGTAATCTGGGGGCGCGGCAGTGCCCTTAACCGATTCAAATGAAACTTGGCATTACGTGTACAGTCCTCATGGTTTTATGACATAATGTAAATGTTAACCTTCGTTCTTTAAATCATGATGCTGCACGCGTACTACCTACCTAAACAATAAGATTTAGTAACCTGCTGATTTAGAATTAGTATTTGGGGCATCAAACAGAAACCTTAGCATCAAATTTCAAGTACTATAACAAATTTCAAGTACTTTATACTACAATTTATTTAAGAATGCTTGCAACCATGCTATTAAGGTGGAAAAGAATTTTCTAGGGATCAGGTTCAGCCGTTCTTAATAAAAACGTATGAGACAGATACCCAAGAAAGTAGGTACCTACTTGCGAAACTAATTAAACGCAAGATTTATATCGTTGTAGTTGGTAGTTGTAGCAATGTTTCTGACCACCCCGAAAGGTATTACGGTAGTGAGTTTATGTATGTATGTATTTATATCGTATAGAACATTGTAAATATCGGTACTTAGGTTTTAAGTGTTAGGTACACTACAATGTAAAAAAAACAGTAATTTTTTTATTCTGTATTTATTATTTTTATTTTTAGTACCTATCAAAATTCATCATTCCTGCTAAAGTTGCGTAGTGGAATTTGAAAGGTAAGTGTCGATGGGGCTTAGTTCGCGTGCAAAGCTTCATAAGAATCGATTAGGTAAAAGTAGTTGAAAAAGCTGTTGCGAGATTTGGAATAAACATAATATAATAAATAAACAGACATACGGATTGAAGCTAAATAAAACAGATGAATAATAATATAAAGAACGATTTTTTAAAAGTTGCGGCTGTTTTTTATACGCCAGAAACCTCTAGTGCAAGATTTTTATATTTAGAAATCATTTAGGCGTTTTTAAGAATTCCATGGTATACGTACATACATACATAAGTACCTGCCTATAATTGCTTGTTTAGTAGCACATAATGTCATATTTTTCCAACAAAAAAGTAATAATTTTTAGAATTTTGTTAGGTGTCAGCCCTAACACCGAAACTTTAGAATGCTGTAACTTCTGGATCCTGTGAGATTTATATATGGTATTTTAAGGAGGTGTTCCTTGATGCTAGAACTGCAACTTAGTAAAGAAATTGAATCCCAATTCGTTCAAATAATTCAATAAAAAATAAAAACCTAAAATTGGTTATATTCGATGTAACTCCCACCCGATAAACTATAAATTAACACTGTTTTCATGATAATAAACCTAATTTAAGGTACTAAATAAATGCATAAACAGATAAAATAAAAATTACATATTTCTAGAGTTTTAACGATTTCTATGGTTTTTTAGGAAACCATAGAAAAAAATTTAATTATTTTATATCTCAATATCTAAGTAAAATTGACGCACGGGAGTTCTACTCTTGGTTTCAAAATGATGAATACTAACGATTACACGAATAAAAGGACCCTGACCGTTTTTCAGGCCCAAAAACATACTGTGGTATGTAACAAAACCCCTAGTAATACTTAAGGGGGTGCTTCAGACCATCAAACTGAACAACTTTCAGTATGGAGCCAACACCGAAATCGCAAAAAAAAAAATCTGATGTCCCATACAAAACTGCTCAAGCAAATGTAATGGGTTGTTCAATTTGATGGTCTGAAGCACCCCCTTAAGTATTACTAGGGTGTTTTGTTACACCCTGTATTTTCAATACTAACCTCTCATATACAACGTGTTAATGAATTAACGCAAAACCTCATACACCCCAACTGATATATATCAAAATAATTCGATTGAAACAATAATTTCATTATTTTTGTAGTTAAAATTTAAAGTTATTCGCATTTTATGTTTTGAGGCAAAAATGATTTTTCATCATTTCAGAAATTAATGAAAGCGCTAACGTACTCGTGGATACATTTTAATAATCTTGTTTTGGTAGTAAGTAGGGTGGGTGTGCCCGTGGGGTGGGTTGACATCGGGTTCAGTAAATTTAAAATTTTACAAAAAATTTATTTAATATTTTGAAAAAAATTACCCATGTTGAAACCATGATAATTCGATTCGGCTCTCGATTCTAAACAAACTACTTTCTAGTTTTGCGTTAATTCATTAACACGTTGTATATTCAATGTTTAAATGAGGGATTCCCGCTACGGCTACCTTATTGACAAGGGCCTCTTTAATTGTGTCACAGACTGTGCAATAATATTATCAGGTGGAGCACGAGGACCTGTTAGTATCCCGTGCTTCACCCAGGTGGAGAACCTAGGTGGAGCACGGGCCCGGACCCTTAAAGTCAATGAAATTTTTCACAAACAATCTAGAAACTAATCTCTGTGCTTGTATGTTGTCAGATTTTCATCAGATGCTTGTTAGTTGTCAGATTATACAGTGCCTCAAATATTTCCATACAAATCTTAAATTAATACTAGCATTGAAACTGTATATTTTAACGAAAATCTGACAACGTACACAAGCATTAGAGATTGTACGATGCACGTACATCACGTAATATGTGGGTCAATCGCTAGATGGTAATTCGGCAACATTAGCAACGATTTTAGACATTGGACGCTGACACTGCGCGGCCCCCATAAAAGTGCATCATATATAGAGCGCTCAACATTACCTTATATGTGCCTACATGCAAAAATAAAAAAAGTACTCTTTGCCTACATGTAACCTATTAACTTTAGTGTTGGAATAAACGTGGATACGACCATTACTCTCAGCATTTTCATTCCTTCGGCCGTATCCTACTTCGGCTTTCAAGCATTAGCACAGCTCTAGAATCTAGAAACTATATACATAATCTCTGTGAGAGTTTGTACGCTCTTACAATGATATGCTAAATGATAATGCTAAATGATAAATATGCCGTGCTAATGCTTGAGTGCCGAAGTAGGATACGGCCAAAGGAATGAAATTCCGAGAGTAATGCTCGTATCCACGTATATTCGAACACTAAATACTGAAAAATTTCATTTAGTTTAAATCGGTTAGTACAGACTTCGTTTGTACGGAGCGCACTCCGAGCGAGCTCGTTGGTGCTGTCCAACCAATCCGCACTGCCCAGTGGTGGAGTATGGCCTACTCCACTCTCACCCATAAGGGTGAACACGAAAGGTACAGGTCTTTTTCCAGTATTGGGATAATATAAATATCATTTCAGGCCACCAATATTTGACACCAGCAAAGTATACGCCTGGCTGGTAAGTACCAGTGGTACCACTGGAGTGCCCAAACTAGCTGCCATCACGCACTACGTAGCTGCCAAGCAAACGGTTGAGTTGATGCGGATGATGAAGGTCCAAGGGTAAGGAAGTAAATACCTACTATTTTCATCTGTATTCCACAATTAAGCGATGCCTTTTTCCTTTCTGACGTCCGGAACCCACAAATACTCGAGAATAAGTATGGGGTAAGGATATCAATTTTTTTGGTCGTTCGAGCATCATTGGAAGACAGCTGAACTGATTTCGATGCAGTTTTCATTGTTCAAAAGCCTAAAATCCATCCTCATGTGACGGAGTTTGAGACTTCAAAAAGTTATCCCATATATCTGAACCTTGAATATAATATATCCATGGAACTTAAAAACTAAAAATAGGCCAAGACAAGACACTTGCAGGAAAGGGAGGGGTTGATGATTGCGCTGCTACCCGCTGATATTAAGAGTGATGCTCTTAAACATGATGATCATGGAACACCGAAATCGTTTAACTAATTTCTAATTACCTCTTAGGGAGCATAACAAAGCAATTAACATATCTCCAACTCAATGGTTGTCTGGCTCTTTGAACACCCTTGGATACATACTGATGAACTGGACAATATTGCAGTCTTCCAAACCGAACACTGTCGATCATTTAATTGACGTTATCAACGAATATAAGGTAAGATTTATTTATTGCTTATTATATTGGCTTAAAAACAGAATTAAATATACTTTTATTTATACCAAACAACATCAGACCACCCGGATGTCATCTATAAAACACTCACTGGTTGGTATCCCATGTAATTGTAACACCGAATGAGTTAAGTAGAGAAAGAAATTATTGTTCAGTTATTATTCTCCAGCAGTAGGTATTCTTCGTGCTTCGCCATACCGTCTCTATAAACTTTTGCCCTTGTTTTCACAGACGAACTACAAAAATTCTTTCATATATATCTAGCATTTAGAAGCCAAGAGACGTTCTTGCAAAATTTCGAGCCATTTTCTTGTATGACAGTCTTATGACCAACCGATAGCATCATAGAGTTTGACGACGATTATGATTACGGTTTTGTTTCTTTGACAGCCCCCACTCCTACAATCTGGTCCATCCATGTTGTCTCTCATGTTAAGAAGTGACAAACATCTCGATATGTCTTGCATAAAATGCATTGTTTCTGGCGGCGCCAAGATTTACTTGGAAATGATGACTGACCTTAAGGTAAGATAAAAGCAAAATATACTGGTGTATAGCAGTAACAACGGTTCCTAGTGTTGATATTGGATTTATACTGACTGTTTAGATCAGGAGATTTGATTGGTTGCGACTTGCGACTAGTTTCTTCTTTTCTGAGCTAGATGTCACCACAGTGTGTTTGTGTTGCAGCGGCGATTGCACAATGACGCTGAAGTCATAGAAGTATACGGACAGACAGAGTCTGTCGGAATGATTACACGTGGTGAAAATAATGCACCCATTGGTAGCTGTGGTCGTGCCTCCCGTCTACATACTCTGAAGGTAAGGGTAAACTACTAAGAAAGAATAAAATAATAAAGAGTACCTATAATGGAACTGAAAGAGTACTAATTCTTCCGAACAGTACAGACCACTCTTGATGGCTCAGGAGGTAGACGACTTTAAGTAGTGATGTACTTTTATCTCGATGGCTTAGGGTGACTAAAAGTTGAAGTACAAGGTGGAAAAGTACCAAAAAAAAAAAACAGGTTTTTAAAAAATCTGGTAGGTTGCTAGAAATAAATTTTTTAGGTAAAAGTAAGCATGTGCGATACTGAGTGAGTGCGAGTGAGACAGGAATACGCCATTGCCTACATTTTCTCCAACGCTTCCTACCAAGTGTGAGTTAGGTCAAAATTGGTGGACAGGAAGTGTCCGTATTGTATGTAGTACAGTCACCAGCAGATATATCGTAGCAAACAAGGTGGTCAAATATTTCTAAGCAGTTCTAATTTTCAATAATTTCTTTACTCATAACCAATCAAAAATATAGGAACGCCTAGAACGTCAAATATATCTATGCAGCCAGGGTGGTCATAAACATCTGAAGAGTTTCGGAAAAAAACTTACTCCTTTGTTTTACATTTTCATTTTAAATAACATGTAAAGAAATTATTGATGATGATGATGACACGTTTAGATGTAATTGGTAACATTTACTGTAAAGAATTTAATGAAAATTAGCACTGGTCAGAAATATTTGGACACCTTGTATGCTACGATATATCTGATAGCAAGTACCACAGCCCAGACACTACATACACAAATTTGAAACTGACAAGATGACGTCAGCACATGCGATACCAAAGAAATTGAACCTTAAGTCTTCTTCGTAAGTACCGAGTAACCAGTGCGAAGTAACCAGAGGGCGATAGAGGGGGTGAGGTAAAAAGTTGGTGGGAGGAAGGGAGTGTCCGTACTGTATCTAGTAATAGATACCCTTTCTTATACTGTGGTAGTACTAAGTAGATACTCTTTGTTTATACTGTGATGAAAGACCTTGACCTTTTAAAACCTATTCTATAGTTTAAAAAAGGAGAAGTAAAAGAAACACTGATCATTTTCGGATGGTGATGATGAAATGACAATTAATCTAAATGAGTGCCTTCTGCCTATGTTTTTAGTTGGTGGATCCAGAAACAGGCAAAGAGATCACGGAGCCAAATAAGCCAGGTGAACTGTGGTTAAAGGGAATTCGTTTTACAGTACGTATTTTGTTTTTTTTACTTGTACAATACTGATTTTGCAGAACTGCGCCGCCGTGTAGAATTTGATCGGATTGTCAGGAGCATAAAAATCTGGGTCGATCTACTGGCCGAAGTTCGGTGGGTTGCCCCTGGTATCATTGGTGTTGGAACGACGATGGAGGACCTACGTGAGCTTCAAGCCAGTTACTACAGAGAGGTCGCGCAGAATCGGGCAAAGTGGCGTTCTCTCGTTTTGGAAGCAAAGACCCACACTAGGTCGCTGAGTCAATGGAGTTAGGTTTTTGGATATCACAGGTCAACAAATTACACTAAATTAAACTAAAAAAGAAATAGTTCGAGCAAATGACTTGTTTTCGTTTTTTAGGGTTCCGTACCCAAAGGGTGAAAACGGGACCCTATTACTAAGCCTACGTTGTCCGTCCGTCCGTCCGTCTGCCCTACCTATTTAGGTCTGTAACTTTTGAACCGTGATAGCTAGAAAGTTGAAATTTTCACGGATTATGCGTTATTACGGCGGATTTTTTAACAAATAATAAAAATGTCAAAAAGTTAAAAATTAAGGGGGGTTCTCAACAAGAAACTAGTTTTTATCAACGTTTTTTTCTTCACGCTCTATCGTAATACATACAAGCGAATGGTAATACATACAAGCGTCAAACTTAGTATGATTATAGAGCGAACTCTACAGACTAACAACAAATACTAAAAACCGGCCAAGTGTGAATCGGTCTTGCGCTAAAGGTCCCGGACAAAAAATTGTTTTTTTCTAAGGTAATAATGTTGTGTTCTGTGGTGGTTTGGCACGGAACCCTCGGTGCGCGAGTAGCCCGACTCGCACTTGACCGGTTTTATTTTTCTTTGATGCAAATATTTCAGGAATACTACAACAATCCAGAGGAAACAGCTAAGACTCTGACAGAAGACGGATGGCTTAAAACCGGAGATCTACTCTACAGAGATGAAAATGGATACTACTACTTTGTAGAGCGCATAAAGATGCTCATCAAATACAGAAATTATCACGTAAGTTCTTTTTTAAAAGCAGTTTATGAACATCATACAGATGAACATGATACATCCTTTAGTTCTTCTCTTGGATCTTCTTCCAACTAGTTGAGATTATGATCTCAATATTGGTAGGTTCTTCTCTTTTCATAACGCTTTAGTACTTTTTGGGAGTTCTAAAGTCTGCCTAAATTTACTGATTCTGGAATTGGCTTTGCTTAATATTTCTATCGCTTTTACAACGAAAGGAAGGTTGTTTTCCATACAAATCTATCTACTTCTAGACTTTGAATTCACTGTTCAATATTGTAAGTTAGTCGCCGCTGATGATCATGGTTGCATTGCAAAAGACTTCAAGGAGTTACATGGAAGGCTTGATGACCATTAAATCACTTACTCTGACAAACTTACTAATCAAAGATGATTCCTTATGGCAACTCTTAATTGCTACCAACATATCTAAATGTATTTTTTCATTCAGATCGTCCCACCAGAATTAGAAGAGATTATATTGGAGCTACCAGGAGTGAAGGAGGTCTGTGTCACGAGTATCCCACACGTGGTCGATGGACAGCACGCGGTCGCTTGTGTCGTCAAACAACCGGGCTACAACGTCACCGCTCAGGAGATCAAGGACCTTATTGCTGGTTAGTACGTATTTAGTTTAGAGTAAGTTGAGTTAATGGTCTAGCTACCTGTTATTGATATCGTTACAATGCAGATCCTTGACAATAATTCATTGAACTTAAATCCTGGAAAAGAATACGACTCAAAACTGACATATATACCTAGAAAGATTTGGATGGCTTCTTTATTAATAATGTCCACGATATTATTAGATCTAATAATATCGTGGACATTGTAATGTAACACATATTGTCTCATTTATAGTACCTGAATCTAGCCCGGACTAGTATTATAATGACTAGACAACGATATAGAATCATCATTCTCTTGCCCATTTCCCATTATTTGGGGTCGGCGCAATATGTCATCCTCCTCCATTCATCTCTCTTAGCCGTCGTCTCAACACTCACCCCTTTTTTACACATATCATCCTTCACACAATCCATCCATCTTTTCTTCGGCCTGCCTCTCCTACCACAGCCATCCACATTCATACTTAACACTCGTCTTGACACTCATCCTTCCGCATTACATATAGAATATACAGGGTGAAATCGAAGACATTCGACAAATTTTGGTGGCGAGTTGTACTCCTGATTTAGATCTTATATTGCAGGGTTTTCTTGAAATCTAAATTATGAAAATAAAAGACATTCTAAGCATGCCAAAACATTCAGTAGGGGTTCATAATAAACGCTCTGTGTCATACACACTTTAAATAAAAAAAATGTTTTTTAAATTAAAATTAAATAATTCCTTTCTCATTCGAACTGTACATTTCCACCGGCCGGGGCGGCCCGGTCAACGTCCATCCCCTCGCAGGCGGAGCACCCCCGCACAACTCTAGTGAGCGCATCCCCACCGCTCGGCAAGGTCGCACGCGCCTCAGGCAAACAAAACAAAAACAGTTTCCGTTTGGTCGCGATCTGATTAAGAGGTTACCGCGCTCTGTAATCAATCAGTGCCCGCTTACGTATCGGAACTTGGATTTCAGTGCAGTGTCGTATTAGGTTCAACCTGAATTTGTAAAAAAAAGTCGTACACAAATCTGCAGTTTTTTGGATATGGTGATAATTTATTAGTGAGAAACACGGAGGCTTCAATTCAATTCAATTCAATTATACTTTATTGCACACCAAAACAAAACATACATTTTAATAAAGACAAAGGCTTCGTGAAACGCAAAGACGCTATCGCAAGATGCACCCTGCTTCTCAAGTATCATCCCTTATTTGTGGGGGGAAATTAAAAGATGTGTGTATGAAACTGAATCGACCACAGTGAGTGAACTGAGAGAAAAAAATGTCAGTGCATTTGAAGCTGTAAATGACAACCAGCGCCGTGTCGGGCTCAATTTGTGCATACGAAATGGAGGTGGTCACTTTGAACATCTGTTAAAATAAGGTAAGGACATTTTCTTTTAGTACTTAACGGACAATGGTATACCTACCATTGATTCTTATACCATAAAAATATCGTGCTTTAAATGCTTAAATTCGCCAAAACTCAACAGATGGCGCTATTGTTTCGTACCGCTCACTCTCGCTCGCCGCGTATCGGCCGCGCATCTGTACAGTCAGTCACAAATTAAATCAGCCACAATTAATAATTACGATATTTTAAAATCTCGGACGTTATTTAATTTGGTCTAAATCTATTTTTAAAACCAGCCATATCTCGAGTATAACACTCTCTTAAATTTTGTCGATTGATTTCAATTTCACCCTGTATATAGACAACGATACATAATATATTACCTATATTATAGATACCAACCATCCATGACTCGGGTAGGTACAAATATTCGTACATACCTATTCATCATACAAATATTTGCATCTTGTAGGTTAAGTAATAATGATCAACGAGATGTTGAAAATAATATTACTACTTAGATAGAAATATTCGAGACTGAATACCTAATTTCAATGTTAACATTGTCCATTTGCAGAGAGATTGTCGGACAGCAAACAGTTGCGCGGCGGAGTCGTCTTCATCGACGAACTACCGAAGACTTCCACCACCAAGGTCGCTCGCAACAAAGTGCAGGAGTACGTGAAAACTGCGCACAGAGAATAACGAGTCTTAATAAAACCAGCAGCTTACATCGTATCGAATGCAAGACCGTAATAATATAATTTTAATTCCTTATCAAAAAGTTTAAGTATTGGGTATCATACCCGACGGCTGGCGGGTTGCACTGACGACCCGGTTGGTGTAATGGTTACTATGCCGGACTGTCAAGCCAGGGTCCTGGGTTCGAATCCCGGTTCTGTCATGGATGTTATATGTGTGCCGTTGTTGTATATGGTTCCCATAACAAAAAGCCTAAGACTTAATTTGGGATCATTACAATGTATGTGCCTGTGAGCGTTATTGTCTTAGGTTCTTGTAGACAGCTCGACTACGAATGTTCCAATGTTTCTTATGCAAAACCATTTAATTCAATGTATGTATATGTATTGTTAGAGCTAGAATATAGACTGCTGGGCTTCGTACGACGCAACTAAAAGTTAACCAAGGAATTGGTAGCAACTTATTGTACCTAACCTAACTGCTATTACTGGGTAAGATAAGATAAGATGATAGGATAAGATAAAAGTTTATTTTTAACTTTTGCTTAAAACTATAACATTAAACGGTAGACCAAAAACGAGGCAAGCCTGATACGCGAGGTCTACGATTGGGTATCCTTAACAATAAACAAATTAAGGTGCATTAAGTACAAGTTAGATAATTAGATAAAGAGATAGAGAGATAGATAGTTAGTTAGATAATTTATTGACAATAAGTTACAGTTACAGTACAATTGAAACAAAGTGAAAGAGTGTGTGTGTGTGTGTGAGTGGGGGCTTGGGTAGGTGTGTCTGTTTGCCTTGTATATTTAGATATATCCTTGATTATGTCTTCAGTTCCATCGTAAGTCAGAGTCTGCAACCAGTTCTTAATCTGGAATTTAGCACGGCGCACTGATAATGTTTTTATGTCTAGAAGATTACAAACTCTGTTGTATATCCGGGGATGCAGGAAAGGCGAAAAGCGACTCGCAAAAGTAGTGCTAATTATGGGCAAAGGCACGAACTCTTTTGGCAAGCAGTGCAGGGTACGCACTAGATGTAATGGTGTAACCAAACACCGCAGAAATATTAAAAGGGTTGGCTTGCACCATCAAACTGAACCACTTTAACTATGGAGACATCGAAAGAAATCTACTGTCCCACACATTTGAGTCGAGTTAACACTGCAGTTTTGTATGAAACAGCTGATTTAATTTTGGAGATTTCGAAATTAGCTCCATAGTGAAAGTGGTCACGATGCCTAACCTAGTAGTTGATTAACCAACTTACTAGTTATTTAAATATAATCGTTTTTGATAAAATTAATTTAATTATTTTTATGTATAATCTTAAGTATTATGCGACAAATAAATTAGATTAAAATTGTTAGTTATGAGTTTGAATAATATGACTTGAAAATTTATGGTTATTTAAATTAGTCTGGTTAACATAAGAGCAGATAGTAGTTATGCTAATCAAAGCAGTATGAAAACTCAGAAACAACTAGGTATGGGAAGCTACTTTTATGCGTAAAAATGACTATTTATGAGGTAGGACTACCGAAATTAGGATTGAAGTTTTTATGCGACGCAGAGGGCACCCCCTTTTTAGGTTTCCGTACCCAAAGGGTAAAAACGGGACCCTATTACTAAGCCTACGTTGTCCGTCCGTCCGTCCGTCTGTCCTACCTATTTAGGGCTGTAACTTTTGAACCGTAATTGCTAGATAGTTGAGATTTTCTCCGATTATGCGTTATTGCGGTGAATTTGTTAACAAATAACAAAAATTTCAAAAAGTTAGAAATTAAGGGGGGTTCTCAACAAGAAACTAGTTTTTATCAACGTTTTTTATTCACGCTCTATCGTAAAAACGGAAATACATACAAGCGTCAAACTTAGTGTGATTATAGAGCATACTCTACAAAATAATAACAAATACTAAAAACCGGCTAAGTGTGAGTCGGTCTTGCGCTAAAGGTCCCGGACAAAAAAAGTTTTTTTTTCTAAGTTAATAATGTTGTGTTTTGTAGTGGTGTGGTACGGAACCCTCGGTGCGCGAGTAGCCCGACTCGCACTTGACCGCTTTTATTTACCTACCTATATCTAAATATTTGCAACCCCCACTTTATGGGGTTGGACGGGGAAAGTATATGTATTTTTTAGTTTTCTATTTAGTTATGACACTAAACCCAATCTGCATGCCAAATTTCAGCTTTCTAGGACTTCGTGAAATACCTGTTAAGTTTTGATTTGAAAATCGGTCCGAGATGCAGTTTCTGTTTTGCACTGTAGTCGGCGGGGTGCATGGGTGGGGCGGATCTGACATATATGTACACACGGCGACACATCAGGTTACGCACCCTATATACCCATAACTACGCTATGTACAAAACACAAAATAGTGCGGTAGAGAGCCTGCATAGACGCGGCTGCAGGCGCAGGCGCAGCGTGCTGTGAGACGAAACAACAACAACATACCGCACCCTTTCGCACGATTCGCAGCGTTCAACTTCTAATACTTCAAAGTCCAAACAGGGTAACCTGACCTGTCGCCGTGTGTACATACATTTGGGAGAATGAATCAAAAACAGATAAACTTTTATAGAAAAGCCGTTTATTCCATCGTAAGCAATATTATGTAAACATTATCTTTAAATAAAATCAGGAAACAAAGATAGGCTAGGCTGTTATTTATTTATTACATAAGCATTATCAGCAATAGCACCACATAATAAATTATTATATAAAATCATAAAGTTATTTCAACATAAATTACCTGACAAGTTAAGTAATGGCAAAGTGTTGCCGTGTCCGAAGTGAAATCACAACTGACCCGTTTGCCGGTATTGCAGGCACTTTTATAGTACAAGCGGCACGGTGGGAGTGGTAGGGAGAACACGTGCACGAACAATTTACATAATTTAGCTACTATTATTGTTTGTGCACGCATTAGGATTATTTTTAGAAGTAAAAATTACATAAATTAAGCAAATAATATGCCAATCTCCCACACGGCCATTCTGACGAGCAGCCAACAGATAGGCTCGCGAATATCATAGTTTACAATTTAAAGTATCATCATCATCACAATGTAACAAAAATATGATAGATATCATATCATCAATAGGTAATCATTAATTAGAAAGCAAAATTTGATTCGCTTTAAAAATTAAATTTTAATTGCCTTGGTAATAGCCATCAATAGTTCGACACGGCTGAATACATAATGATTGCCTCGGTAAAAGCCAACAACAGTTTGGCACGGCTGAACACATAATTATTGCCTCGGTTAAAGCCAACAATAGTTTGGCACGGCTAAATACAAAATGATTGCCTCGGTAAAAGCCAACAATAGTTCGACACGGCTTAATACAATGATTGTCTCGGTAAAAGCCAACAATAGTGTGGCACGGTGAAATACAAAATGATTGCCTCGGTAAAAGCCAACAATAGTGTGGCACGGCTAAATACAAAATGATTGCCTCGGTAAAAGCCAACAATAGTGTGGCACGGCTAAATACATAATGATTGCCTCGGTAAAAGCCAACAATAGTGTGGCACGGCTAAATACAAAATGATTGCCTCGGTAAAAGCCAACAATAGTGTGGCACGGCTAAATACATAATGATTGCCTCGGTAAAAGCCAACAATAGTGTGGCACGGCTGAATACAAAATGATTGCCTCGGTAAAAGCCAGAATAGTGTGGCACGGCTAAATACAAAATGATTGCCTCGGTAAAAGCCAACAATAGTGTGGCACGGCTAAATACAAAATGATTGCCTCGGTAAAAGCCAACAATAGTGTGGCACGGCTGAATACATAATTATTGCCTCGGTAAAAGCCATCTATAGTCTGGCACGGCTAAATACAAAATGATTGCCTCGGTAAAAAAAAACCAACATTAATGTGGCACGGCTATTAGATATTGCCTCGGTAAAAAGACCAACATTAATGTGGTACGGCAAAAGAACAATTATGAAACTTATTACTTAGCATACCTCCAGATGCCTGGCCAGGACTCAAAGAGCATACAGAGTAATAGGTTCCCAATAAAATAGAGTAAACATAATTACAAAAATTCAACTTAGTTAATTTTTCAATGATTCAGTGAGTTGATCTGGATCGAATGGAGGTAGGTAGATAGATGTTCTTTAGATTTCTTGGGCGTGGTAAAGGTTGTACTACAGGTGGCGTAGGAATTTAAAGTTGTCTGGAGAAACATGGTCATCATATTCATGAGCCATGGTTTTTAAAAAATTCAAGTGGAACAAAATTACGGTTCTTATACTTGACCCATTCGGATTAGTTGCCCTTGCACCGTCATCATACGGTTGCACAGGCATAAAATGTGGACCGAGCACCTGTGAGTTTGGCACATTGGTGCGAGCACAGGAATAAGCTGGCTCAGGAACATCCTCAGGAGCTGCGGCTGAACCTTGATGCTCGTTGTGTGACATGGCTCCGTGCGTAGGTATCTGACACTCACAAAAAAAAAGGTGATTAGTACAAATATTTCCTTTCGATTCCGCTTCTGATTTGGGAGAATGAATCAAAAACAGATAAACTTTTATAGAAAAGCCGTTTATTCCATCGTAAGCAATATTATGTAAACATTATCTTTAAATAAAATCAGGAAACAAAGATAGGCTAGGCTGTTATTTATTTATTACATAAGCATTATCAGCAATAGCACCACATAATAAATTATTATATAAAATCATAAAGTTATTTCAACATAAATTACCTGACAAGTTAAGTAATGGCAAAGTGTTGCCGTGTCCGAAGTGAAATCACAACTGACCCGTTTGCCGGTATTGCAGGCACTTTTATAGTACAAGCGGCACGGTGGGAGTGGTAGGGAGAACACGTGCACGAACAATTTACATAATTTAGCTACTATTATTGTTTGTGCACGCATTAGGATTATTTTTAGAAGTAAAAATTACATAAATTAAGCAAATAATATGCCAATCTCCCACATACAGTCGGAAAAGTGACCTATTCTCCAAATTAGCATTTCAGCCCGGCTACCCTCATGTGAAACGGGTATCAGGTAAACGCAAGTAAGTAAGTAAAGCCTGACCAGAAAAATAAAAAACCGGTCAAGTGCGAGTCGGGATACTCGCGCATCGAGGGTTCCGTACCACACCACCACAGAACACAACATTATTAACTTAGAAAAAAAACTTTTTTTGTCCGGGACCTTTAGCGCAAGACCGACTCACACTTGACCGGTTTTTAGTATTTGTTGTTATTTTGTAGAGTATGCTCTATAATCACACTAAGTTTGACGCTTGTATGTATTACCGTTTTTACGACAGAGCGTGAAGAAAAAACGTTGATAAAAACGAGTTTCTTGTTGAGAAACCCCCTTAATTTTTAACTTTATGAGAATGAGAATATTAATTTTTAACTGTATGGACTTGACGTATGGTGTTTTCGTCACCATACGTCAAGTCCATACATATTTTATGTTTTCTACTGTCGTTAACGCTAATCGACGGTACTTTGAATAGGTGCCCAGGAGTGCGATTTTTGAATCTCATTCGCTGAGTTCAGCAGTTGAAAATGTCAAAATTACTGTGGAGATATGCATCTTTCTACTGCTGATTTGAGTTTCAAAAATCATACTTAAAGAATGCGATTTTTGAAAGTCTAATCAACAGAAAAAAGATGCATATATCCACAGTAATTTTGACTTTTTAAACTGCTGAACTCAGCGAATGAGATTCAAAAATCGCACTCCTGGGCACCTATACAAAGTACTGTCGATTAGCGTTAACGACAATAGAAAACATAAAATGTGTATGGAATTGACGTATGGTGACGAAAGCAAACGCCAACCAACAAGCCTACCATTCGTTCATTTTCGAACTAAGTTTTTGACTCATTGATTTAAATAAAACCGCCTTCAAAAAACTTAAAAGTTAAAAAATAATATTGCTGCCGATGACTTTGCATTTTTTGGCTTGGCTTGACACCGACTTCTATAAAACAAATTAATGTTCTTATGATGCGAACGGGAAAGTCATCGGCTGCAATATTATTTTTTAACTTTTAAGTTTTTTGAAGGCGGTTTTAATTTTTTTGTTAAAATTTTGTTTATTTCACAATTTTCAGTGGCAAATTCATTAGTTCGATTTAATAGTAGTGCTTTAAATTAACAAACGCACTAGTCGGCACTACGATTTTCGAAGGTTCCCCTCGATATCTCTGGGATCCATCATCAGATCCTGGTTTCCTTATCATGGGACCTCACTTGGGATATCTCCTTTCCAACAAAAAAAGGATCATCAAAATCGGTTCATAAACGACGAAGTTATCCGCGAACACACATAAAAAAAAAATATATATACGGTCGAATTGAGAAACCTCCTCCTTTTTTGAAGTCGGTTAAAAACGTTCGATTTTAATTAGGTAACCGTTGCCGTTGTTGGTTAGAAATTAATTATGATCCCTAAAAAATATGCGGCTTGTTTAAACAACTGTTAAATTCTAACAGAGCGGTTACGTAATCAATTGACGTAGTAGTTTGTGAATTCAGGCAGCGATATTTATTTCTTTATTCATAATTATAATTCAGGCCTAATAAGACCTATAAACAAATCATAATTTGTTTCTCCATATCTTAGTAATAAGTTAGTGGTCTTAGATAAAAATATTATGTCGGAGATCGATTCGTTAATAGAAAAAATTAAGAACGGTAACTACCACATGGGCAATTTACTTATAGATCGATTGAAGAAATGGAATCCAGAGGAGCTTGGTACGGTAAGTATGTTCCAAGCTTAAATTATTTGTGTAAGTAGTAAAGTTTTATACAGGGTTACTTCAGAGACAGTGCGCATTTTTATTCTATGCAATCAGTATCGTTAATAAAACAAATTTAAGGGAAAAAAACAAAATTTTTATTTTATATTTTTTTCAATTTATCCACCCGAAAATTAATGTAGCGTTGCTACACTAAACTCGTGAGTCAAAACTCAAAAGGGTAGCGCAGGGCCGACACTGCCGTACGCGCCCCGTTGCCTCTCTCGAGGGTCAGTCACTGATCGCAACCCCACCGCAGAGTGCGCACGCGTCTTGTTTACGCTCGACTTTTAATATTTTTGTATAAGACATGGTAAAATAAAAAAATACGTGTCTTTTTATTTTGAATGAGCTTCATATACGTAAAATGTTCACACTGTCTCCGAAGTAACTCTGTATGATGTAACTAACATAATTCAGAAGGTTTCACAAAAGTTTACTCAAAGTAGGTAATTGGGTTCCGATGTAGGTTCCGTGGTAATTGACTCCACTACTATAATGTAAGTAGATAACTATACTTACAAAATTGTCTACAAAACAAGCTCAGCACATGCTTCGTCAAAAGTCAATCAATTGTTTTTTTAACATCCTCTTGCTAGTGCAATCTGTCCTGCATGGGACATTCGGCAATTATTTGTGTTATTTTCTTTAAGGTGTCATTCAAGGAATGGAACCACTGTCCCACCCGTTTACATTATTCTAATCTTTGAGAAGATCTTGAGGTGTTCTTCTTTTTAATCTTGTGAATGTCTTTTGATCTTTCATTAATTCCACAGCCTTTTGGTTTGGATGTTGTTTCAGTCTGTCTCTATATGTTCTGATCTTGATTTCTTCCTTTATTGTAGTTATGTTAAGATCGTGGTGGATTTGTTCATTTGTGACATACCACGGAGCATCTACTATTATTCTCAGTGTTTTGGATTGGAAACGCTGTAGAATTTTCAGATTAGAATTGGCTGCTGTTCCCCACAGTTTCAACCCATAACTCCATATAGGTTTCAGGATAATCAAATAGACGGCCAGTAATTAGCATTATTCTTCATCAAAAAGGTATAAGATAGGTAATAATATACTTAACGAACTTTACCCGCGACTTCGTCCGCATAAATTATATACCAGATTTTAAGTCAGATGATAAGCTATCAAACAAAAAAAGTTTCATCAAAATCGGTTCAGTAGTTTTTGCGTGATACTCGAACAAACAAACAAACAGACAGACAAAAAATCCAAAAATTGGTGATTTGGAATCAGGGACATCTAAAAATCATATCGTAATCTTTTTTGTAAATATCTTCAATGTACAGACACACTTCTGTTACAGTTTTATAATAGTTTAGAATTGAGAAACCCATACCACTACACAGTATAAGACAGTAATCCATCTTCATACAGTGGTACCAAACGCGGCGTACGCCTCGTAGCACGCACATGCACACTGATAATATTTCCGCGCCCCGTCTGGCGCACGCGTGGCATGCGGAGATTTGTCAGTGTGTGCGTGCTACGAGGCGTACATACGGTTTATTCCACTTTAATCACCTGGGTGATATCACCCGGGTGATCATAGGCGACTCACATGTGTACTATGATCACCCAACGAAATGATCACCCAGGTGTTTAAGGTCGACTCAAGTGTCAGTTCAATTTTTGGTATCCCCAAATCACCTGTAAATTTAAGGTGATTAAAGGCAACCTGACTTGAAAAATGTTGTGTCCTCAAATCACTTACAATTCTCTGGTGATTAAAAGTAACGCGACTTCACAAGTAGTGTCCCCAAATCACTTATTGACTATAAGTGATTTGGGGAGATCAGGGTGTCAGATTTTTTATTTATTTTTTGAATGTTTATTTCTTATGTATGGAAAACCTGAAGATTTCGGCTGTTCCATACATTTGGGTCGAGTAACACATTTGTTTTTTTGTGTTTTCAATATTGGTCCTATAGTAAAAGTTGTTCATTTTGATGGTCTGATAATCGCCTTATAAAAGTGTCATTTAATTCACCGAAGATTTCACAATCTCCGAGTCAATGTTATTTTAAATACCCAACGCTAAGAAACAAACATACAAAAAGTAAAAAAAAATAGGACACTGACTAAAAGTGATTTGGGGACACTACTTGTGAAGTCGCGTTACTTTTAATCACCTGTGAATTGTAAGTGATTTGAGGACACAACATTTTTCAAGTCAGGTTGCCTTTAATCACCTAAAATTTACAGGTGATTTGGGGATACCAAAAATTTTACTGACACTGACACAGTCGACTTTAAACACCTGGGTGACCATTTCGTCGGGTGATCATAGTACACATATGAGTCGCCTATGATCACCCGGGTGATATCACCCAGGTGATTAAAGTGGAATAAACCGTACATACTAGCGAGCATACATACAAGCCGCGTTTGGTACCACTGTATGAAGATAGATTACGTCTCAGACTGTGCCAGTCCCTACCTATCGGCACTCAAGACAGGACACTCAGGAGTCAGGACAAAATCGCATCGTCTAGTTCTTACAACTCAGTTGTTTCTATTCCCCGCAGATAGACGCGGGTACAGGCGAGACCGAGACGTATGGGTCCATGCTGAAGCGCATCGTGCACCTAGCCAGATGCATGCAAGCCCTGGGTCTGCAGCCTGGCGACGTTCTGGTCCTGGCTGGCAGTAACCACATACATCTTCGAATTCCGTTCTTTGCTGCTATGGTCATTGGATTGCCTGTTCTTGGTGTCCACCCTCTGTTTAAATATGGTAAGTGTGAATGTCTATTCCGTGATTTGTTTGAGTTTTTTGTTAGGCTGGGTTAGTTGGATTTGTATGTTACACATGATGCCAATGTAAAGAATAGTCCTGAGTGGCATCGGAGACTGGGTACGGTTGAAACAATTTTGCTCCGAATGTCCGTAGCACTTATTATGATACATAATTACAAACAAAACATAATGAGAGAACAGACTTTTGTCTTCAAGTACATATTACAATTGGAGGTTCAACTGCCACAGATATTAGAAGCAGGAGCGTATTCTCAAAAAAGTTAAAGTAGTAGGGCCATACAAATTGAAAAGAAATTGTTACACACACTGAGTCTTCAGACTAGCAGTTTTCTGGCTACAGCTCAGATATAAAGTGTGAAAAAATTATAATAAAATATACAGCGACAGAATTACAATCACAGCTAAGGGAACGTACCCATACTAAGTGACCCGTTTAGCTGGAGGGGGTGGGGGGGGGGGGGTCCTCAAAATACCGCGCCTGGTCTGGGGGGCGGTCAACAATATTTGCCCAGGCAGGGGTGCAACATTGGGTAAATACATCCCTGAAGCATGCTACGGCTTCCGGTAGTTACAACTCTAACTGATTCCAGTGTTTATAGAAAACGTTTGAAATTTCAGATGAATTAAAGAACTTGTTAAAAATAACCAGGCCCAAGATAGCCTTCTGTGAGGTGGATACTTACGAGCTATACTCACGGGTGGTCAAGGATTTTGGGCTCGACACCAAGATAGTAACTTTCTATGGAGACGACACCAACCTGTCCAAATTTATGGCGAGTTATGAGGAGAAACCCATTGACGATTTTAAGTGAGTATCCATGGAGACTACCGGCGTCAACTAAGTAATGGTCCTTTAATGGTCATATTCTATACTCCATTCCAAATAGGGGCGAAAAGAAGGTTCTTTATAGTACACACTTTAACACTGACATAAGTGTTTAGAACAAGGTCTGAAAAGGTTTCGTGGCCCTGCTTCTGTAATCTTCTTTTTTCGTCTTTAATTAAAATGGAGTACTTATATATACTAACGTGGTTTTGGGGTGGTGATTTTAAATTACCTATACCTACCCAGGTACCTTACGGTACCTATACGTGCCGTGCCCTACATAGGAATATGAAAAAAATTGCATAAACTAATACGTACCCTAAATACATTGGCAAAAGGAAACATACATTGGTACATGAATACGGGTGTAGTGTAAAAAATATTTATATGTTTTACACTACACCCGTATTCATAGTTGCAGGATTGCCTCGAGGAATGGAGGCAATCAAATTGTTTTGTTGTAAAAAAATATGGTTGGTCCGGTTTCAATGCGACTTTTTGTGACGAATACAACTTTTTGGGAGATGGTTCTTAACTATGTTGTAAGTAAATGGGTTAGCTCATTGTTACAAAATGTCAGTGGCGTCTAGTGGCGTAGATGGGTTTTTGCCGCCCGGGGCAAAGACCGATTTTGCCACCCCCTTATCATTATAAGAAGACATAGGTACACAACAAATTTTTTTGCACATAGATTTGGGTTGTGGTTACACATCTTTTGGTTTGTCCATGCAGAAATAGAAACTTTGAGCAAGCGAAGCGAGAACGACTTTTCTCCTCAATACGAATCGGTTAGAGCCAAAGCTTTTTTACGTACAAAATATGTGCAAAGTGACCTGTAATGAACTGAGCGAAGCAAGCTCGATATTTTTAGCACCACGTCTTAGCTGTGGTTAGAACTCTTTAGGATTGTGTGTACCTAGACACATTAATTAAAACAGAAACTTAGAGCGAGCGAAGCGAGCTTGACTTTCCTCTGCTCTACGAGTTGGTTATAGAGAGAGCTCAATCAATCTATATTTTTCGCGAATTTGCCGCCCCTAGTAAAGTGCCACCCGGGGCATTTGCCCCCCCTCCCTGCCCTCCCCTCGCTACGCTACTGCTAAATGTCACGACTATTTCATTTCAGGCCACCAATCTATGACACAAACAAAGTATATGCCTGGCTGGTAAGCACCAGTGGTACCACTGGAGTACCAAAACTAGCCGCACTCTCGCACTATGTAGCTGCCAAGAAAATGGTTGAGTTAATACGGATAATGAAGATCCAAGGGTAAGGACTAAATAATTATTTTTATCTATCAAAATCGGTGACTATCCTCTGATGACAATATTCCAGTCAATGGTTTTATATAACTCAGATCAAGGTCAAGCACTTAGGTCAGTCGCTGCAGGCTAAACTTATGAAATTGGGGATAAAGGGATCCTGGCCTAACACAGTGTAACTGCAGCGAACTTATCCAGTCGATGGGTTATTCTGCTAGAATGCTCCTTGTGCCCGAACACCTGCATGCGAGAGGACACCTTACCTACACCTGTCGCTATCAAGCTCTCCGGATACCTGGCCAATAAATTATTATTACACCACTGAAGAACCATTGACACGAAAAGAAGAAAAGTTAAGGGTAACATTTTTCTATTTTGAGAACCAGAACACCAAAAATACACCAAATCTTTTTACAACTGCCAAGTAATTTTTTGACGTGATAACGTCTTATAAATCGATGAACACCGGCTGCACGCACGAAAAAGTGTCACGTTCCGCCTGAGCCTGAGCGTACAAGCGAGAGCGCCGAACAAATCTCTCTTTCTCGCGTGACGTCAGAGCTAGCAACTCGATTCATCAATGTTTCTTTATGACGTTATCCCGTAAAACTATCGTCCGTAAACCGAATTTACAGACAACCGATATAGGTGCATACAATTTGTCGCAAATTTCACCTATCTCAGATGATCGGTGACTAGCCTTTCGCCCTCAATACTGTATTAGAAACCTTATCTCTATAATCACCTCGTACGACATCCACGGGAAAATAACGGGTCGTTCATTCTAAACCGTTATGATTGCTTTTAACTTCTAATTTATTACTTGTAGGGAGCACAACAAAGTGCTGAACATTTCTCCAACACAGTGGTTGTCAGCAAATATTAACACACTTGGCAGCATCCTGATGAACTGGACAATAGTGCAGTCTTCAAAACCGAACAGTACCGATCATTTGATTGACGTCATCAACGAATATAAGGTTAGATTTTATTTTCTGCTACCTATGATATCCAGGCACACCGCGGGATATCACCCCTACTCTTAGAGGGAGGTTACACGGTCAGTATTTCATCAGTCTGGTCCATCAGTCTGGTCATGTATATTTGATTTGAAGGGAAACTGACTCGAGATTGACTCGACTAACATGTTGCTTTAGTATATCAGTTTCCCTTCAAAACAAATAAACATGACCAGACTGATGGACCAGAATGACGAAATACTGAACGTGTAACCGGGCTCTTAGACAATTTAATCATTTAATAGGGACGAGTTACGCGTGTCATTCTACTAAGAAACATTTCTGCCACTTTTTGCGAGGGGCGAGGTAACATGAATTGAAATCCGCAACTTTGGATTTTATTCCCCATAAGTTTCGATTCTAATTTTGAATGTTAAAAATCATGAAAAGTAGTCTCGTGTGAACCCCAAACGTTCTAAGTTAAAAATTATTGTTTCGCTATTATTGGCTGTCTCGTTTAGTGATAAGATAAGGTATAAAATTGGGTGTAAATGCACAAGATTAATTGATCTTATACCGTGGCAGAGGGGAAATGCAACCGCAAGGCGAGTCCCTATTTTTTTTTTTTTTTTTTTTTTTTTTTTTTTTTTTTTTTTTTTTTTTAACGGTCACAGGCACATACATTGTAATGATCCCAAGAAAGCACTATTTATAGGCTGTTTATTATGGAAACCATACAACAACAACGGCACAAACATATAAACATCCATGACCGAACCGGGATTCGAACCCAGGACCCTGGTTTGGCAGTCCGGCGTGGTAACCATTACACCAACCGGGTCGTCATTAAATTGTCTAAGCCCCTACTTGGTTGATATCCTACAGATTCGCACTAAGCGCTTTTCAAAATCTTTTTATTATTTCGCACGAGAATTCTGGTAATCAGCATTGGGGACGCGTGGTAAACTATCGCATAAAATACAAATACAAAATGCATTTATAGGCGTACGCATAATTATAGGTACTATATTTATTTATTCATGCGTTAGCGCATGGTTAGCGCTCTTAGCGCGCTTACAGACGAGCGACACTTTGCGGTCGCTGTGTGTCGCGGAGGGACCGTAATGTCTATGAGCGCGACCCTCTGCGACCCATGGCGACAGCAAAGTGTCGCTCGTCTGTAAGAGCGCTTAGTAACAGTATAAGACAGTAAACTATCTTCATACAATGGTACCAAACGTGGCGTATACGCCTCGTAGCACGCACACACTGACAATATCTCCGCGTAGCCCCCATCTGTCGCTGCCTTAAGGTGGACTTCCGATGCCAGCGGCCGATGCGACTAACGCGCGCGTCTGACGCGAGGTTCTGTCATATTTGACAGAACCTCGCGTCAGACGCGCGCGGCCGACGACAGACCTCACTTCCGAGGTCAGCGACTGACGCGTGCCTATAAAAAACAAATAAAAAAAACAATACATATTTTAATAAATAATATTTGATTGATTGATAGATAGGTTAGAGAAATATATGAATGCATTTTTTTTACAGGATTTTTTATAAAATACGTTTTTAAGAGTTATTATAATTAGACAGGGATGCGTTGCGTCCCCTTGGCTTTTTAACCTATATATGGATCGCTGTCTAGCTAATAATTATGTAGGCAAGAGGGATTTTCCGAAAAAAGATAAATTAGTTTCAAATGGATCGATAGATGGTGTTATCGCAACGTGGATGAGCGACCTTGCAGATAATAAAATACAAATAAAAAATAGTGAAAATTAAGCAAATTTTCGGTAAAAACGTCGTAATATGTCTGGCAAACATTCTTGTTCTACGTGACGTCAGCGCATAGCCGCGCGCGGCCGCGGCCGATGCGATAGACATCGGCCGCGCGCGTCTGTCGCGCGCGTCAGTCGCTGGCATCGGAAGCGGCGCCATACGTTTTCATAGTAACTAGTATGGCCGCATCGGCCGTCGGCCGCGAGCCGCGCGCGTCAGACGCGTCGGCCGCTAGCATCGGAAGTCCACCTTAAGATATCATCAGTGTGTGCGTGCTACGAGGCGTACGTACTGTACTGGCGAGCACACATACAAGCCGCGTTTGGTACCATTGTATGAAGATGGCTTACTGTCTTATACACTGTAGCTTAGTCCACTAAGCCTTTGCCCCAATCCAATAGTGTAGGCACAGTATAAGAAAGAGTATCTATTACTAGATACAGTACTGACACTCCCTTCCTTCCACCAACTTTTACCTCACCCCTCTATCGCCCTCTGGTTACCTCGCACTTGTTACTCGTTACCTACGAAGAAGACTTAAGGTTCAATTTCTTTGGTTTCGCATGTGCTGACGTCATTTTGTCAATTTCAAATTTTTGTATGCAGTGTGTCCGGGCTGTGGTGGAGGTAAACGCATTTGATGACGATAATGGTTTTGTTTCTTTGATAGCCCGCATCTGTACTAAGTGCTCCATCCATGTTGTCTCTCATGTTAAGAAGTGGCAAACAGATCGATATGTCTTGCTTCAAGTGCATTGTTTGTGGCGGTGCCAAGATTTACTTGGAATTGATAACTGAACTTAAGGTGAGTTAAACGCAGATTGTACACACGGCGACAGATCAACCTACCCATAGTTGAACTCTATGTTCATGGACATAAGGTCGAACTATGGGTAGGTTGATCTGTCGCCGTGCGTACATACCTACTAATGTCCCATATATTTGAATTGTGTCGGTACTGCAGTTCGTAGATTTTTTTTCGCGATTTCGCAGTTGGCTCTATGGTGTTAGTTGTTCAGTTTCATTTGCGTATAATTTTAAGCAAATCACACATTAATTATTTAATATAATTGAGAACCGAAAGTTTCAAATGCCATAAGTAACAAAAGTACTTAGTGTGTTTGTCAAACAAGTCAACTGTTCTAAATCTATTTAGCATTATTTGTTGTTAATCAAGGTAGTAAATAATTACTTCTCTTGACTTCAAATTGATGTCACTTGCTATAGATGTACACATACTGATTAGACAGAAAGAGACGGAATTACGGCATTTGGGTGAGTGCAAACGGTAGAACATGCTCATCATAACACATAATATCAAAATTTTGCACTTAGCACGTTTGTCTTCAAGACCATCGATATGTCATTTTACAGAGGGGTCGGCCCCCAGTGGCGTAGCGCTCCTACGTAGGGGGACTGGATTTGCGCTCGTTTTCTGCTTTCGCTTTCGGTATCAAATATGTGCACCCATGTAGAAACTATGGTGCGAGCGAAGCGAGCTCGAAATTATACTTATATAGGGTTATTTTAAATTAGTTGGCGAAACTGAAACAGTGTACTTTTTAATGATAACAGGTTGCATTATCAATGTTTATAATTGGTATTGATAATTAAAAAAAATATTATTATCGTGCATAAGGTAGGTACGCGCAGTGCGTGCAGAACGCGGGGCGCGGGCGGACATTGGCCTCAGAACATACATGATGATGTGGTTCATTACCACCCAATTGTACTTAGTAACTATACCAAATGCGTTTCCTAAGTTTCGCCAACTAATTAGATTTAACCTTATACATATAGATGCCATCAAAGTGTAGAAACTTGTGTTTCAGCGGCGAATGCATAAGGACGCTGAATTCATAGAAATATTCGGACAAACAGAAGCTGGCGGTGTTCTCACACGAGGTGAACGTGACACCCCTCTCGGGAGCTGCGGTCGCCCTTCCCCTCTATTCACAATCAAGGTGGGTTATAAGGCAATGCGGAACAGAATAAAATTTAAGAGGATATCACCAGTAGCGCGCTCCATACAAATGTCCTTTAATAGCCCAGTCATTTTACGGTTTGAGTCGGGACTAATTAGTAATTGATTTTTTTTTCGGTATAGTATTTAAGAGCCAATTTGAGCTTAGAAATGAAACAAAATTAAAAAAAAAAACCGTCAGCAACAGTTCCAGATTTGAATCTGGTTTTCACAAAAGCTTAAGTACGCCTTAGTTTGGACTAACATTTAGGCTTAATTTCATCGCAATCGGTTCATTCAATTAAACGTTATGAGTAGGTATTTAAAGTCAGTGATCTGCGCGTACGTTGCAAATAAATTCAGGTCTTATTATTGTTATTGGGTGCTTGGGACCTTAACAGACTTACGCCTGTGCCACTTCGACCATCGCTGATCTTTTGTGAACGCCCCTTCTATAGTTCCCTATTAATCCCTACAGCATTAGGTATCGCAGTAGGTCTTTAGCAGAGATGTCTTGTATTTCATCTGGAGTCTTGAATTCAGGTCTGGTTGTAGCACAATTTTTTTTCTTGGACCAGAATATGCCTCTTAACCCTTAATTTGACTTTGTTCGTCGTACCGAACAGCATAGAAAAAAAAAGCTGTGCGAGCTGTCTTTTAAATTTGCGTTACCATTTTTACTACAATTGGTAGTTTTATATTTCTGCTATGGGGAGCAAATATAAAATTCACTGTGGCAACAATAGACAGTCAGTAGTGTCAACCAAGTGTCAACAAAATGGCGCCGAAGAGACGTGGTTGTGCGCTGTCCAAGGTATTTATTATTTTTTATGTGATTTTTATTACTTTTCTTTGGTTTCTCTGTGATTTTATATTGATAGCAATGTAATGTAATCAAATACAACACATTTTTGTCGGTGCTTGTCAGTAATATTGGGTAAAAGTGCACTTGAATGCGTGTTCGTCGTGCCGAACACTGCCAAGTATATAACAAAACACCTTGTTGCTTGTTTGTTCGGTGTGGTGAACGTTACCTAGTTATATGTAACTAACTCTTCTGCATTATTTTGTTTATGTGTGTGGCTGTTTTTCTTACTGTGGTTTTCCTTTTGCTTCCTAACAGCGCAAGATACCTGGGCGACGTTGGTATTTGGGCATTTTCGCGCAGATGCTTGATATATAAGCATAAACAATGCATGGCTGTTACAGCGACGTGTTGGCAACAGGAACCAGTCCCTAAAAGAGTTTAGATTTGAAATATACCAAGAGCTGTTGAAGATAAAGAGGACACCTCGTGGCATTTCTGATACCAAGACCAAAACCGTAGATTCGGTACGTTATGACAACGTGGGTCATTTTGTGTCCACGAAATCAGAAGGGCGTTGTGTGTTGTGCAGAAAAAACACTACGGTCTTCTGCATTAAATGCGACAAAAGGCTTTGCTTTGTTACGGGCAAATCTCCCCGAAATTGTCATTTAGAATTCCACAGTGTAAAGCCCTGATTGTATTTATTAATTTTTTCATAAAAATTTACATTATTTCATTAAAATTTTCTAATTGACATATAATCTTTTATTTCCTAATTTTCCGTTCATACATTGGCAGTGTTCGCCGCAGCGAACATGTATATTCCTCAATTTTCCGTTACTTAATTGGCAATGTTCGCCGCAGCGAACATATATTTTCCTGGAATCTGAAAGTTTCACATTTTTTTCAATAATTTTTAGGTACTCCTAAACACCCCATAAACCAGTATTTAAAATTATATCAGTATACTCGAACTTTTTTTTTCTGTCAAATTAAGGGTTAAAATGATAATTATTTTACCTTTGTTTTAGTTGGTGGATACAGAAACTGGTAACGAGATCACGGAGACAAATACGCCCGGTGAAATATGGGCAAAAGGGTTAAATTTTACAGTATGTACTTATTTTTGCTTAACGCTGACCAAACACTTTACAACTTTCTTGGATAAAACCAAAATCCCTGCACAAAAAAACGTGTCGTATCGATCGATTGTCAAAGTTATAATAACGTGTATAAGGGGTGGTTTAGTTTAGACTATCAATTAGAAGGCAATTTCAAAGAAAATGGTAAAAAAAAAATGGTTCGGCCATCGCCTTAGTGAGCATTGGGAAAGGCCTATTTTCAGCAGAGGACCAATGACAGACTGATAATGGCGATAATCGTATAAAATTGTGTGTAATATCAACATAACATAACATAAATATTCTTTAAGTATTGTATTTCTTTATTCTTTTTTTCTTTTTTCTTTTTTTATCAACTGCTTCTTCTTCTTCTTCGGGTTCCTCTCCATTACTGGAGGTTGACAGTCAGCTCTGCATATCCCTGTCTATCTCTTGCCCGGGCCGGATTAAGAGGTGTGGAGGCCTCGGGGCAACATAGGAGTGGAGGCCCCCTGACCCCAAATTATTTTCAAAATAAAATGGGAATTTTTTTTCTGCCGAATTTTCCAATAAATAATTTATTGTGAAACCAAGTACCTATAGATTCTTTTATTATCTTTATATCAAAGGAAACGTGGTTTACTAGTGTTTAAGTACTAGTCAGATTTTTTTTTCCGAAGTCTCTATTGTGGGGCCCCTTTTGTGGAGGCCCGGGGCGGTAGCCCCGGTTGCCCTCCCCTAAATCCGGCCCTGTCTTGCCCAACGAAACAGCTCTTCGATGCTGGCGATGCCTGTCCACTCTTTTAGGTTCGCGAGCTATGACATTCGTGGCCTACCGACGCTTATTTTGCCCTCTACCTTGCCCATTATTATAGTCTGGAGCAGTTGGTATCGCTCATTCCTCAAAATATGACCAAGGACCATTTCCTCCTTTTAATGGTTTGCAACATCTCCCGGGACTTCCTAACAAGTCGTTAAAACTTCCACATTGGTGACTCGTTGAACTCAACTAATTCACACAATCAACGGGGCACTGCTGTATACGCTTTTATAATAAGATACCAGAGGATATTCTAAACTTACCAGACAAAAAGTTTAAGTCCCATGTTAAACAAGTCCTCTGTATAAAAGGTTACTATAAACTCGATGATTATTTGAATGACCAAAATGTTTGGTCTTGACAATTTTACACTATGTAATGCAATATTGTATTTTAATTGTACTTTGTACATTTTGTTTTGTTTAAAAGATGTGTGTTGTAGAGTTTCTGGCCGCATCTTCTCTCAACGGAACACCTTCCGACGCGGTGGTAGAGTCAAAAAATGACGTCAAAAAGCTATCTATATGATATTATTTTGAATAAAAAATTTTGAATTTTGAATTTCAACTGCCTATATTTCAGGAATACTACAACAATCCAGAGGAAACTGCTAAAACTCTGACTGAGGACGGATGGCTTAAAACTGGAGATCTACTCTACAGAGATGAGAATGGATACTACTACTTTGTAGAGCGAACTAATATGATCATCGAATACAGAAATTACCGGGTGCGTCCCGTTTAGTATAAAAAAATGTCATCGCCAAGTTTAGAATTTTATGATACAGGGTGTTAGTGTAAACAGTTGCATTACTTTAAAGGGTGATTGTACTCATGATACTGCACAACTTTCCCAAAGAAACCTATAGGAGATTCGCAAAAAAAAATTTCGACTTTTCATACAAAACTTCGATCAGCTGATTCCATTTAGTATGGGAAGTCACATTTTTTTTTACTTATTTCCTATACGTTTCTTTGGGAAAGTTGTTCAGTATCATGGGTACAATCACCCCTTAAAGTAATGCAACTGTTTACCCTAACACCTGTAGATGTATAGATATCGATTATTTTCCTTCTATCGTTAAGTGGTTGCTTTTTAAAAATTAAATGACTTCGGGTTTTGACGGGGACTCCGGTCTAATCTGCGCAAACGGAGATTGATGAGAGGACAAATCCTAGTCGTAATTTACAAGAGTTACAAACACTGCCGGGTCAGAGCTATAAAAATACAAACATTTTGTTCGATCAGATCATCCCACCAGAATTAGAAGAGATAATTATGGAGCTGCCAGGAGTGAAGGAGGTCTGTGTCACAAGCATCCCGCACGTGGTCGACGGTCAGCGCGCGGTCGCTTGTGTCGTCAAACAACCGGGCTTCAACGTCACTGCTTAGGAGATCAAGGACCTTATCGCTGGTTAGTATCTCTTGCTTGAGATCATATTGAAGCTGCCAGGAGTGAAGGAGGTCTGTGTCACAAGCATCCCGCACGTGGTCGACGGTCATCGCGCGGTCACTTGTGTCGTCAAACAACCGGGCTTCAACGTCACCGCTCAGGAGATCAAGGACCTTATTGCTGGTTTGTCTTTTCTTTATTTTGTATGGTCTTACGTGATCGCCATTGTCACATCTGCCATGTTCCTATGTTTTGATTTTTTGCATTAGGTAATTAATTACTGTAAGAACTAGGGACCTTTGAAAATGACCAATTTTACGGCGGTAAAATTGTTTTCAGACATCCAGTAAACAAATTTGACGAATTTAAACAAAAAATCAAAACATACGGACACAGTAGCCAAAGTCTTTCTCATATAATTTTTGAAAGAATTATTAAAATCGGTTATGTTTTGGAGAAGGAAACAGGAGAATACCAAATGCTGATTTCGTCGATTTTTTGTACCTATATAAAATCGGTCTGAGCTGCGGTTGTCTTTTTCGCGCCCTAGTCAGCGGGATGTATGGGTAGGGCGGATCTGATAAATATGTATAAAGTCGGAAAAGTGACCTATTCTCCAAATTAGCATTTCAGCCCGCCTATCCTCTTAACTTTGTCCATTTACAGAGAGATTGTCGGACAGCAAACAGTTGCGCGGCGGAGTCGTCTTCATGGACGAACTACCGAAGACTTCCACCACCAAGGTCGCTCGCAACAAAGTGCAGGAGTACGTGATAACTGCGCACAGAGAATAACGAGTTCTTAATAAAACCAGCAGCTCAACTACAATGTTCCTATCACATCGTATCGAATGCAAATTTTAATTCCCCATCTAAACTGTTAGTCTAAATAAGTATTAGGCAACTAAGAGGGCAGCAGCATTCACTTGTGTAGGAACTATGTCCATCTTATCGTTGATTTACTTGCAAAGCGTAGTGATAACGACAAATCATCATACTTTATGATGGAGCCCCATGTTTAGCACTGAACTTCCGGAAATTCTATAATAAAAAATAAATGATAAACATTGCTACCTTAGCTAATACTGCTTGGTCATTATTACTAGTAGTTATTAAACATAGAGAAATTATATATTTTATTTTTATCAAATTACACAATTTATTCATTTCAGGCATGCAAAAAATTTATTTAGATAAATTATTAATTTTTATTTTATAAAGGAACATACATTACATACATTTTACATCGTGAGGAAACTTGCATGCTTCAATTTCGAGGCATGTATTGTACACCTACTGTCCATTACAAGTGGCGACGGGCTCACTCCCCGTCACACTGGACAGAGTTTCGGTACTACTAGTGAAACGTGGATGTTCTGAAGTTTCAGAATATCTCTGACTACCCCCTCGGGGAATATAGTCGTGCAGGGTTGCCAGATTGGGTATTTTTTTCGCAATTTCGGGTAAAAATTTGGCTCCTTGCGAAATTTTGGAGAAATTGAACTTTTGGAGAAATGTTTGGAGAAAAAAAATATCATGTGGAGAATTTTGGGTAATTTAATTTTTAGTCTTGGAACGCTATTTATATGAAAAGAACATGCATTTAACGAACGTATCCATTTTTAGAACGTTCGTTAGTTTCCTTTCCTTTCTTCATTCCATTTATTCGTTCGCTCCACCCACTCACCCACTCATTGACTTGACAATATGAGGTGTTTGTTTTGTAAAGTTTGGTTTGTCGATTGTCGCGATCATTCTGTAATATCTATGAGAAGAAAATTTTAATAATTGGATGTATTTAATGTATTTGAATAAAATAGACTTCCTGCAAACGATGTAGTTTTATTTTATGTCAATACCACAGACAATGCCATTTGTTCAGTGTTAAGGGGCCCATTCACAGTAGTCCTACATGTAGGACTGCGAGCCCACACACTGTCCTGCAAGTAGGACTACTCATACATTTTGCTCAAGGATGTCGGACGCCATGCAGGACTACAACACCATTCACGATCCGATATTAGTGTAGGACTACATGTAGGACTACTGTGAATGGGCCCCTTTACTGGTAAAACCACGGACAAAAAAACATTGCCCTTGGTATGACCACGAGCAAAAAACGAGTTTGGGTAAAAGTAAAGAAAATAGTATCGTTTTGGAGAAAAATTATTTCAAATGTGGGGAGAAATAGAAAATCGCATCTGGCAACCCTGTAGTCGTGAGCATATGCTATGATGATGCTATGCTATGCTATTTTATAAAGGACCCTTCAATGAGTAATCCTCCTCCATATTTCTCCAAATGTTTCTATCTTTTGCTTTTAAATCCAGTTCTTTCCAGCTTTTTTGTTTTATTCGTCGGACCATCTTTCTTTTTCTTTTAATAGTGATAAAGAACCATATAGAAATTACACTTATTATAGTACATTACTGCAGTGGCCAGCAACAGAGGCATTGATGGACGAACGTGTAAATGTGGGCCGAGGCGAAGCCGAGGCACACATACGTAAGTCCATCAATGCCTAGTTGTGGCCAAGGCTTGTATAGTACTTTTCTCAAACAATGCGCGGAAATTAAAACAGTAAATTTTCTCAGATAATGCGCGGAAATTAAAACTAAGTTTTCAATCTAGGCAGAACTTTTTATTTAAAAATACAGTTGTGGAATGTACAATTTTTGAAATTTAATGTGGACTTTCCGGGGATTATGTTGGTTTGGGATACTTATTTCTAACGAGGTCGAAGTTTGTTGCATAGTATTTCTCTTCAGTGTGATTCTGTATTTCAAAGCTTTGATGGGAGGTCGATGGACGAGATTGAATACTTTCGTTGATTTGACGTGTAATGCTACTTTTATTTTCAATTGATTCTTCTATGTAGCTTTCAGCTACCCGGTCAGACTTCCATTATTATCACACCCTCTACGTCTTTTATAGTAATATTTGTAATTTCGTTACATCGGCATGCACCAAAAATGCCGAAAATAAGAATAGCCTGCAACAAAAACAGAGTAGGTAAGTACGTTATAGCTTACGTTCACATAGGTAATTTTCCTAAAAAAAAGAGGTTACAATAAAATAAAAATAAAATAAATAATGCTCACAGACATTGGTTAATATTATCAAGTGTAAAACTTACTTTGAGGTCCAGATACACACTGTCTGGTGCTTCAAACAAAAACATTTTTACATTTGATGCGGTGAAAACTTTTGATTTTTTACATTTGTATCCATCCGACTGTCTTTTGAGCATTGAAGTCAGGTTTACATACTGTTTTAAATTCACGTTATGTTTCATTAAAACTGTACATTTTAGCATTGAATAGATGACCCATAGCGTTGTCGGCTTAACTTTCTTGGCGAGTTCACCGAAATAAGCCAAAAAAACGTTTTCGGATAAGGATTTCGATTTTCTTTCATTCTTCCACTGAACAAAATTTTCATAGGCTTTCAAATATTTTTCTTTTGATTTTGGCGGTAACAAGTTTTCTATTACGGCTCTTGCAGCCTCTTGAATTTCAGGTGGCGTTAAAATAACTTCAGTATACTCACTGTCTTCACTTGAACTCATTTTGCCAAATACAATTACTCAACAATTACTTATTTTTCCCGCGGTAGAGTTCATTTTTTTTTCAATGAACAGCAGCTTTCTATTTGCAAGTCAGTTCGAAATTTAAATAAAACCTTTGATAACTTACCTCCTTGGTCGCCATGTTTCGGAGAAAAAGATCGTTCCATTTTTAAATTACACGACAGATATGAGTTTAGTATGTAATTTATTTGGTCGCTAAACACGACAGATATGGATTTTCATACAAACATTGCCGGCCGCTGTGCGCATGTATTTGGCCAGTACTGCAATTTCGATTTATCTCGAAGAAGGTTGTCAAAATAATGCTCACATTTCCAAGCATGTTTGAGAAAAATACATTATTGTTATAAAAAGATAAAAATTGTTTTATTTAAAACTAACCAACCATATTCTTTTATGTCGAAGGACCTGCCGGGTACACTATAGAAATACAGGAGTCCGAGAAACCATAGCCTAAAAGCGAGAAAGCTCTCTCTCACTTGCTTTGTACTGGTGAACAAGCAGCCTCAGGGGTGAGGGCATTCGGTTTTGATTTTTAATTAAGTACTTGATATCTTCACGTCCCAAATACCGCAGTGTCTTAAAACGAAAGTCTTCCATCAGTGTGTGTTGCCAGTGATAAGTGATGACATATGGAACTGAGACGTGATCGTTCACTCAAGGCCTCATAAAAAGGCTGGAAGTCACCCAAAGGGCAATGGAGAGGGCTATGCTCGGAGTTTCCCTGCGAGATGGAATCAGAAATGAAGAGATCCGCAGAAGAACCAGAGTAACTGACATAGCCCAAAGAATTGCCAAGCTTAAGTGGCAGTGGGCGCACATTGCTCGCAGAACCGATGGCCGATGGGGCCGAAAAGTTCTCGAGTGGCGACCGCGTACCGGAAAGCCCAGTGTGGGTAGGCTCCTCACGCGGTGGACCGACGACCTGGTGAAGGCGGCGGGAACCCGTTGGATGAGGGCAGCGCAGGACCGGTCGTTATGGCGATCCTTGGGGGAGGCCTATGTCCAGCAGTGGACGTCCATCGGCTGAGATGATGATGATGATGACTTGAAGTGTAGTGTTGAACGCATCCTGGCCTACTGGGTCGAGGACCTGAGACAGGTAGCTGCATGTATTCTCAGTTGCTCCGTCTGGGAGCGATTGAATGAGCAAGGCTGAGGATGGGAAAAATTAAATGCGTGACGAAATGAGCAACGATTCACCCCTCGGTGGGAATCGACCGTCAAGCGTACCCGAGCTATGGGAGTGAGACAGGCCAGGGGGTTTGAAATAAATTATTATCAGATTATTTATTTGATTTAACTACTTACTTATATGTTGGTAATTTACAGGAAAACCTTTTTTTTATTTTTCATTCTTATATCATGTGTAGTAAATAAGATGATGATCTTTAGTTACCTACTAGTTTTATTGTTCACTAGCGACCCGCCCCGGCTTCGCGCGGGTGCAATGCTGATACTAATGCATGTACATATTGTACAGGGTGTAACAAAACACCCTAGTAATACTTAAGGGGGTGCTTCAGACCATCAAACTGAACAACTTTCACTATGGAGCCAACATCGAGAAAAAATAAAAAAAATCTGCTGTCCCCATAGTATAATAAAGTATAATAATGTCTATGGCTGTCCCATATAAAACTGCAGTACCTACCGACTCTATTAAAATGTATGGGACAGCTGACTTTTTTATTTTTTCTCGATGTTGGCTCCTTATTGAAAGTTGGTCGGTTTGATGGTCTGAAGCACCCCCTTAAGTATTACTAGGGTGTTTTGTTACACCCTGTTTACCTACATAATTATAACCTTCCTCTTGAATCACTCTATCTATTTAAAAAACCCGCATCAAAATCCGTTGCGTACCTACCTACTTTTAAAGATCTAAGCATACATAGGGACAGACAGACAGATGGAAGCGACTTTGTTTTATACTATGTATATGTAGTGATAGCGTGCGTGATAGTGATATGTCTGTGAACACTTGTAAAACGCTCTTGTCAAAAAAAAAAAAATTAAAATTAAAAAAAATATGTTTAAAGGTTTTTCTGGCATTATTGCAATGATCCAGCATCAAGCGCGTGTTGTTCTCGCACAAAATCCCTTATTTTACCGCGAGCCAGTTTTCCTGACGCCGTTTTGAGTAGTTCCTCCATGAACATCACCCCACCTCTCAAGCGTCTCGAATCTGCCAGTTTATCTGAGAAGAGTAAAACAATTATAGAAAAGTGTTTCCAAATTTTTAGTTTGAAAGAAATGCAATTTTTAGGGCTGCTTTTACTACAAAAGCATAATTTGTAATCGTAACTATTGTTGCCGAAAACATTGTTCAGTACAATGACGTTTTACAAATAGACGCGTCATACGCTAACATCACTGCACTTTAAAATGGCGCGATAAAGTGACGTGTAGTATAGACGGCACATGACTATGAGAAAGTCGGGCCGGACAATTAATTACCTTACTTTTTGTTGCCATTTTGAAGCGCGGACAACGCATCTACATATAAAAACATCTTAGGTTCAGTAAGATTATTTGAACATTTTTAACCAATCCACTTCGACGCCTTAGAGTGAAGAGCTCGTAAGTGTAAAAGAGAAACTTTTTCAGGAGGAAGAAAAAACTGCGTCCCGTAACTTTTTTGTAAGTTCGGGAGTAGGTATTTGCGAGGTTCTTACTACATGCTATAGATTACGAGAATCAAATTATTTTTTGAGTGAAATCAGGACACAGTTTGTGAGATTTTCATTCCAGAAACGTACTAATAAAAAATACCAAAAGACAATGCGGGTTTTATATGTAAGGTTGTTGTTTTTTCGCCGTTGTTTTTGGCGCGGCCAGCAACCAAACATGAATATTTTATTTCAGAATAATGTAACAGACAAAACTTATTAACATGTATATCATGTGTACATGTGTATCTAAACTCAGTCCGGACGGAGTTATAAAGGCTGGAAGTTGAAAATATTACTATGCACTTCAAGCCTTTATATCTCAGTTCGGACTGAGTTCCGAGATATTTGTGATAACAAGTATTATTTTTAACTTTATTCTAAACTATATATAATATTCAAGTTTGATTGATGGCCGCGCTAAAAAAAAAAACGGCGTGATTTTTAGGCAAAGGCTTTTTATTCCCGAGGTCTTCACTCTAAGGCGACGACATGTGATCTGAAGACTAAGAACATGATTGTATACAAAGATCGTCAAAAATATGGGCATCCACAATTTTGCAGATACCTTAATATTGACACCCAACAAGAAGCCACAACGTACAGAAGCAGGCACATCTTTTGAAGAAACTGGCCCCCAACATGATGCATAAGTAGGTAGATACTATTAATCTGTGGTAGATACCCCACAGACAATAAACTCACAAACATAGAGTCTGTGAACTAAACTTACTAAACTACACTACTACAAGGCGCGGCTGTGTGTGCGTGACCTTTCATTGATAGTATAAGAGACTAGCGGCCCGTCCCAGCTTCGCACGGGTGGACGTCTAATCTTTTCTAGCAATAAATATAGCCTATGTTACTCAGGGTGAATGCAGCTTTCTAATGGTGAAAGAATTTTTTAAATCGGCCCAGTACTTTTTGAGCCTATTCATTACAAACATACAAACATACAAAAATAGGTACAAATCTTTCCTCTTTATAATATTAGTGTAGATAAGTGTACTTTTTGCAACCATCAGCAGCAAGGCTGATTTAGTGTTTATGGGGTGTAGAGCATCTCTGTGATGGGGATGGACCAGGTCTGCCTGCATAACTCCAGTCGGATTAGGAGTTACTGATGATTAAAGGTCTGTAATAAATTTACGATCAGCTGCACGGCTGATCGTATGATATTGTTGTAGTATGCACTGTAGCTATGTGAACAGTACAAAAACTGTCAAGTTCTGTCAGTCGGTTTAGGAGATACAGCCACTCAAAGTTCCGACCTTTGAACGGCTGTATCTCCTAAACTGACTGATGAACAATGTCAGTTTTTGTACTGTTCACATAACTACAGTGCATACTACAAGAATAATATGCGATTAGCCTTGCAGCTGATCGCTAATTTTTTACAGACCTTTAATCATCAGTAACTCCTAAACCGACTGGAGTTATGCAGGCAGACCTGGTCCATCCCCATCACAGAGAAGTTCTACACCCCATAAACACTGAATCAGCCTTGCTGCTGATGGTTGCAAAAAGTACACTTATCTCTCGGAATATGACGAGTTCACCTACACGCCGCGCCACCCCTTCTGTTTGAAAATCAGCTTGGCCAGCGGAAGATCTAATGCGGGCTCCAGACTCGCGCGTGAATTGCGGTGTGAATTCACGTCGTGAATTTTCAGCGAAATCAGCGTGAAAAACATGTCCCTCACTCCACACTCGCAACCGTTTACAGTTTGGTTCGCGCTCTCAACGAGAATGGATGCTGAAATATTAGCTACTGCTACAGATTGCAAACTTTCACCTTTTTCCTATAATTCTTATAACTGGAAATTTGACAATCTATCTTTTCTTTTTTAATCATTCACTTGAATATTCATAATTGCGCTTACGACGAACCCATGCGTCGTTATATTCATTTTATTTCTATGGTCTGTGTGCTTAGCATCCCATTAAACGGGTTCGGCATGAAAACACTCAAATCAATAATATCAAATACTGCACGTTCGTCCAAGACGCTCATTTTCACGGAGGCTCGTCAACATAAATACAACCTCAGAACACCGAGTCATGCGTGCTAATGCGTTTCAGATGTGAGTGTGTTGTGATTGGTTTGCGTTCACGCTAGGTTCGTGCTCTGCGAACCGTTTGAAGCGGGCAAAAATACCGGCTCTTAACGTGGAACAAAGCGCGAACGCGAAAACAGTGAAGGCCATCCACATTTGTGTTCGCGCTGTTTCACGACTGTTCACGGCGTGAATGTGGAGCGGCCTTTACATAAATTGTGTCACGCGTGATAACATTTTGTGCACACAATAAAAGTTTTGTCTCTGTAGAGTAACTATTTCCTTATGTAGCCAGTTGTCAAAAAGATGAGAAGAGATCGTAGGAATAGAAACGTACCGGCAACGAGAGTCTTGATATCGTGAGGGGTGATCTGATATCCAGGTCGGCGTACGACACATGCCACAGGATGCTCGATGTCTACCTCGTCTGCAATGCTTGTCACACACACTTCTTTCACAGACTCGTGCGATTGTATCACTTCTTCTATTTCTAGAGGGACTACCTGTCAACAATTTGTTATATTTTTAAGACTCAGAGAACAATGCAACTTATCTAGCAGGTACAGTATGACCATGTTTATTTGGCGTATCGTCAGTCTTTGTTTTGCTCATGGAGACTCTGGTTTTGACTTTGAGCGCATACCTGTATCTCGAGATGCAAGCATTGTAACGACTTAGTTTGTCTTCATTGTAATGACAAGAGCTATCCAACAATACCTTATTAATACGATAATATATTAAAAACAAAATGTTTTCCAAGTACCTTTTCGTTATATTGGAGAAGGGTAGAAAAACGCATTTTTGGGTTGTCTATCTTCATGCTAAATTTCATTTCAATAGGTGCAATACTGAGCGAGTAATTGAGGCGGGGCATACATACAGACAGAATGGACGAAAGTATTTCATGAGGAATACCTGGAATGGTTCCTTGTTTGACTACAGAACTGGAAAAATACATATTATGTAATATTTAACAACACTTCCTTTTATCCGTGTGGTGTCGGCTAAGAATCGCACCACCCCATTTCGACCCGTGGGTGTCGTAAAAGGTCACTAAGGGATCTAGCGGAGGATGGGCAGCAGCATCCTCTGAGTACACACATTCAATACAACTGCGATCGCCAACCCGCCTGCCAAGCGTGGCGATTATGGCAAATCCCCCCATTTTGGGGGAGGCCTATGTCCAGCAGTGGACGTCTATCGGCTGATATTATGATGACTTCCATTTAATTAACTGTACCTGATTGTTCCGAAACTCGATGACCATGTTGTTTCGTTCGATAAAGAAGAAGTACTGATCCTGGTTCATGTAGAAAAGATCACCGGTTTTAACCCAGCCGTCTTTTGCTATCGTATTCACTGTTTCCTCTGGATTCTTGTAGTATTCCTAAAAAAACACATGAGGTTCTACATGACATTTGTTTAGTGGGCAGTGCAAACCTGGAGCAAACGTAATAATCATAGATTCAAAGTTTCGTGGCTCAAAGAGCTCGGAAGAGTTCGGAAGCTTTGCTATCGAAAATCCTCTCGCCCAAAATACCACATTGTCTCAAGACGAAAGTCTTTGACCCGTGTGTACCTACTACTAGTGATGATCGATAACATATGGAACTGAGACGTGGTTGATCCCTAAAGGCCTAGTAAAAAGGCTTGAAGTCACCCAAAGGGTAATTGGAGAGGGCTTGCTCGGCTACCTGACATCGACCGAAGAATTGATAAACTAAAGTGGCAAGGGTCTGGGCACAAGAGTTATCGAATGGTGACCGCGTTCCGGAAAGCGCAGCATGGGTAGCCTCTACTGGAAGCCGATGGTGGACCGACGACCTGATGAATTAAGGCAGTGGGAACCCGTTGGATGAGAGCAGCGGAAGACTGGTTGTTGTGGCGATCATTGGTTAAGGTCTATGTCCAGCAATGGACGTTCCATCGGCTGAGATGATTATGATCCAGTCTAATGGGAATATTTCATGTTGCGTTTAGAATGAAAATTTTGTGACTTTCCACTATTTTCACATCTAAAATAGCAAATAAACCCGATAGCTCCGAATTTCTTCATGGCCCTGATAGACCGAAATCCTGGATGTTTATGTCGATAGGTATAATGTTAAAGGATTACATTACATCCGATACCGTTGTCCGCCGAAGGCATAAGACAAGAACTGGAATATTCCATTACAATATTTTTTTTAAATCTGGTCTTGCCTTCATTCCTATCTGAAGGAGATTAGATACAATTTCCATGACTATGTAAAGAAATATCTACGTACAACGAAACTAGGTCCTTTGATCCACAATTCGCCTTGTTTGTTTGGCTCTGTGATTTCCTTCCCGTTTGATACGTCCACCAACTGTAAAATAAAACGAAAAATCAATAAGAAAAACGAAATTGTCTACATTTTCAATCACTCGTATACGAGTACGATAGCTTTATGATTTACTAGCGTTAACCCGTCAGATGATAAGCTATCAAACAAAAATAGTTTCATCAAAATAGGTTCAGTAGTTTTTGCGTGATACTCGAACAAACAAACACCCAAACAAACAAACAAACAAACAAACAAACAAACAAACATACAAACAAACAAACAAACAAACAAACAGACAGACAAAATATCCAAAAATTGGTGATATGGTATCAGGGAGAGGTAAAAACCATGTCGTATTATTTTTTTGTAAATATCTTCAATGTACAGACAAATTTATGTTACAGTTTTATAATAGTTTAGATTCTTTCAACATTATTAAATTTTAAGGGGATGATGGATGGTCAAACCATCAAACTGAATTACTTTCACTTATGTCAGGAGTAACATCGAAATATAGCAACAACAAAAAAACAGCTGTCCCAAATATTCCGCAGTATATGTTTCTAACATGTTATATCTTGGCTTGTTATATCTCATGGCGGTAATACCTGTCCACATAAATGGATGCTTCGTATGTAAATTAATGACTGAGAACTATAAGTACCAACAGTTGGTGGATTGTACACACAATCATTATTATTATTGAGTGAATGGGGCCTTAACAGACTTACGCCTGTGCCACTTCGACCATCGCTGATCTTTCGTGAACGCCCATTCTACAGCTCCCCATTAGTCCCTATATCAGTTTTGTATCTCATCTGGAGTCAGTACCTGTCTGCCAAGATGAATAAACACTTCGTTTGTACATTTAGTGGACACATCATACTTGAAACTGAAGTAGACTGGTCCCGAGAAGTGGCAATGTTTGTTACCTTGAAAGTGAATTGTGGGAATGGCTTGCCGCAACTGCCTGAAGGTTTGTCTGGTAGAGAACACGACGCTAGACCAACGACTTCCGTCTGTCCATACGCCTCTCTGATCATTACATCACTGCGTAGCTTTTGCTGGAATTACAGTAAGAATATTATTTTTTGGTCTCATGGTTTTTGACCATTACATCTAGTAAGATAATCTTAGCGGCTTTACAATAAAACGCAGAATACTGCCTTGTCCATTTTATATCGGTTATTTAAGAAGTGCGGTTTCTTCATGATATTATTTTCTTCCGTCATCGTTTAAGAACAATTGAAAGACAAAATCAATGAAAGTTATTCGATTTTATCTTCGTTCCAACCAAGATCGTTAATTTTTCAAATATAATTTCAAATATGCAAAGTAATTATGTTTTTTCTGCTTATATTCCATTGGTTACTGTGGTTTCATAGAAGTTGCACTGGATTCTAATTTGTTTTTAGGGTAAGGGTTATTTGTATCTATTTGTATATATCTTGTTGTAAATAAATATTTTAAACAGTAAAAAATTCTAATTTTAATGCTACTACGATAAGTAGAAATCCGTTTATTTACCTTTATTTGTTGTAATACGTTCTTAAAAGTGGGAGCTCCACCGTAGGTAATAGAGTCAAAGCACGTCAAGTCACATGGTTTGTCATTTGTCAGCAGGGAAGATAGCAATAGTGGAGTCGGCAACAAGCTGGTGGGCTATAAAAGAAAATGTTAAATTCTTCCTGGAAAGTAAACTTCTAAAAAGAATCAAATGACTAGAGAAGATACTATATAATAAAAAGAAATAAAAAGAAAAAAAAAATTAATTAATTAAAAAAATATATATCTATACTATTATAAAACTGAAAATTTAAAAAAAGATTTTTTTTTGCTTTGTGTGTTTGTTCGAGCATGACGCAAAAACTACTGAACCGATTTTGATGAAACTTTTTTGTTTGATAGCTTATGATCGGACTTAAATACTATAAAATTTGTGGGGACGAAGTCGCGGGTTAACGCTAGTAAAGAATATAAATGATATAATGGTAATATGGTGGTATGGTGGTGGTGGTGGTAGTGGTGGTGGTCATATAATGGTATATTATATGTATTTATATAAAGAATATTTATGTTATGTTATGTTATAATACAAAATACAATAATGTTCGTTGCTTTCGTTAAAATAACTCTATCTACATAAACATATATTTGTTACCACTAGGTATCTATCAAAGATTACGACTTCTGAGTAAATTGAAGGCCTTTGAGGCTTTGATGGATTCAAAATCGATTCTTGTGGAAATTATTGTGGGAGTATGTTTCTCTCAAATGCAAGCTTTCATTCGACCTACTTTTTGAGATGAAGTTGTCTTCTTTAGATCATAAAATATCCTACGAAGCAGGCAGGAAGACTTCGTACGATCTATCAAAATTTCAAAGCAAAAAGCTTACCTTATACTCATTAATAATATCGATGATATGTTCATCCGTATTGGGTAGAGAAGACTGTATAAGTGTCCAGTTCATCAACGGTGCTCCGAGACCGATGCAAAATCCTGATATCCACTGCACCGTAGATACATTTAGTAGTCTGCTTTTCTCCCTGTAAATAAATAAGTAATCATCAGACAGTTCGAGAAGAGTCCACTGGTTTTCGCACGAAGCAAAAATCTATCACAATCTATGATTAACTAGAAAAACACACATACATTGCACACACTCCTGCCTGTCATTTAGGAAGGCAGAGACAACATACCTACCTGTTAGTGTTAGCGTCCACAAATCTTTTGTTTCCTCAAAATTCATCAGTCATTTCTATTTCTAGTTTATCTATAACTATTGTTAACACTCGGAAAGAGATAACAAGGTATGTAACTTCGCTCACTTTAAATAGAGCACTTTTAAGAACTGGATCGATTGCTGAGCAGCTTCAAAGTGCTTGATAGCAGCTACCTTGTGCGTTCCATTCGTTCCACTAGTGGTTACCAGCCAGGCGTATACTTTGTTGGTATCAAGGATAGATGGTCTGAAATGTGATAGAGGATTTGTTAAAACTCCGTAGTTAAGCAGGTCTATTCACGAGATTTTTCTTCACAAAAGTACCTTATCAAGGCTGATATCAAATCGCTATCATCTGTATGAAAGGCGTAGTAATCCTGAATTTGTTGAGTAGTCCGATTTGAGGTATGGATACTTAATAATGAAAGCCCAGATTCGTGAGGCATATGCTCACGACTAATTCCCCGAGGGGGTAGTCAGAGATATTCTGAAACTTCAGAACATCCACGTTTCACTTGTAATACCGTACCGAAACTACAGTTCAGTGTGACGGGGAGTGAGCCCGTCGCCACTTGTAATGGGCAGTAGGTACAATACGTGCCTCGCAATTGAAGCATGCAGGTTTCCTCACGATTTTTTCCTTCACCGAAAAGCCTGTGGTGTTACAAATCGTACATAAATTCCGAAAAACTCATTGGTACGAGTCGGTCTGGATGGGGATCGAACCATCGCCTCCTGCACGGCAGGCAAGGTTATTCGCCACTGGATCACCACAGCTTCGTGGTTCGTGAGGACAGCTGCATAAATACCGAAAAAGAAAGTCTGATGGATTAGTGTGAAGTCTATCAATCAGCATTAAGGATCGGGGGTGGAACTAACGCCCATTACTCCATTGAGGATAGGCCTGTGCTCCTGCAGTGGAGATAAATGACGATGATGAGTAATCTGCAATTATCCAGTAGAGTAGAGCATCTGTTTATGCAGGGTAGGTTTTTGAGAGGGGCAGCAAGGACATGTACTTTAAACGTTGTAGCTATAGCAAAACGTTCTTAAAAGACTATAGGTACTTAACATTTTGAAATATTTTGAACTGCATTCACTGATTTTGAAAAACGAGTTGCCGTGTGGTGCTGAATTGCACCAACTCTTACACACCAGGCGTCTTACACATCTTTAACGCCAAAAACCGTATGACTGCCATGCCAGTTATAGCCACTGCATCTGACCCCACCTCTGATCATATCAGTCTCCCGTACCATCAGACATGTTTAGCGCGTACCTACACTTAGCACTTCAAAATGTCCTGCGTACTTACCTGACTGTTTTTCTACAAAGATAAGAAGTCGCCGAAATCCACTGGGAATCATTCATCATCACCTTAGAGTGCGTCTACATCTGACGAACGCGCCGCGAATGCGAAGCTCGCGAGCCCCTCGACTCGCGAACTGCGCAGTAGCGACACACAAGGAAAAAATGTACCCGCGCAGCTCACGCGCCGTTCGCGAGCCGCTCGCGAACAGCGAACAGATGTGGATGCACCCTTAGGCGCTGCGCTGTCCTATTGCCATCGCTCGCGCGATCATGCGTTCGTCCGACGTAAATCATTGTTCCACTGTGCGTTTAATTAAACCATAGACATTATTATACTACGTTTAAACATACTAATCTGCGGAATATCCTATAGAAGGTCGTGCTATCATGAGATGCGATCGAATTGTTCTATTTTTGTTCAGATATAGTTAAGTATGTTTAAACGCAAAGTGGCACAATGATTTTCGTCGGACGAACGCATGATCGCGCGAGCGATGGCAATAGGACAGCGCTGAGTAGCTATAATTTATTTATATTGATACCTTTTCAATGAAAACAAACTCACTGGAAATCCTCCACAGGTTTTTCGTCTAAAGTCTTCATGAATTCGGCCATACTGGTCTCTCCATCCTCAAACGTGATGATCTTCATGTCTATCCCAAGATCTCTGGCCGCTTGTGAATACATATCGTAATTATCTTGATGACAAAATGCTATCCTCGGTCGAGTCAACTCGAAGTGTTTCTTTATTTCGGCTAAAAATAATTAATTTGACATTAAAAATAATGTGGCAGTCAATTTAGTAATGATTTTTAAGTTTAAGCAACACAGCTGTAATTTTTTAAGTGGAAAATGTTTTGGCAAATACGTTCATTAACAGGTAATCCATTTTTAAATGTAAGATTCCCTAATCCAGTAAAATAAAATAAAAAATAGGATCCATACTGGAAATTGAAGATGCCATACGAATACGATAAACAGGGTCAGGGTGTAACAAAACACCCTAGTAATATATAAAAGGGTGGTTTTGACCATCAAACTGAACAACTTTCACTATGGAGCCAAAGTCGAGAAAAAATTTAAAAAATCTGCTGTACCATTCAAAACTACAGTACCTCGACTCAAATCCATAGGACAGCAGACTTAATTTTTTGTCGACCTTGTCTACATAGTGAAAGTTGTTCAGTTTGATGGTATCAACTAAACCACCTCTTCAAATATTAATAAGGTGTTTTTTTACACCTTGTAATGGTCAAATCACTCTTTACACTTACCGTATCTATAGTGAGGATCTATTCCTGAAACAGGCAATCCAGTCATCATAGCTGCGTAGAATGGAATCCGAAGGTGTATGTGGTTACTGCCAGCCAGGGCCAGAACGTCGCCTGGCTGCAGACCCAGGGCTTGCATACACCTGGCTAGGTGCACGATGCGCTTCAGCATTGACCCATACGTCTCGCTCTCACCTGTACCCGCGTCTATCTGATGAAATAAGAAGTGGAATTTATACATAGGTAATTATAAAGTCACGATCGTATATTATCTCGGAGTGGGCAGAAATGTTTTTATAACTATTTACGCCATTTAATAAAAATAATGATAAAATTTTTGTTTTAATTTGAGTACCTAGTTTAGAAAAAAGGAAGATACCTAATAATAATAATAACTTGGATAGGTATCAACGAATTGATTATACCTTAATGCTCTACTGGATAAGTAGCCCGAGATGAGGAAAATACAAATATAATACATAATAATTTCTTAATTTAATGAATAACAAAAGCAAAACAATAATACAACACACAACAAAAATTACTAAATATTACACACATTTCAAACCATATCGCCGCAAGTCAATGTGAATAACAAGCTAGCAGCATTTGCCCTATGGCGAGACTGATTCTTTGTGCCAGGAAGGTCACCAGAGGACTTTGAAAGGATTGAGACGCCCCCCGAGAGGTCACAGAGGTCTGTTACTCGGAACACTTTGACCTCATTATTGAATACGATAGACAGACTGTTGTTTTCTTGCAAAAATGAGTTAGGTACCTATAGTCATTAAACAAGGGCTGTACTACTCCGTTGGCAGCTGCCCGGCATGTTGCGGAGGCAGAGAAGTTCTCTCTGTCAATCGCGGCGTGGACAGCTACTCGGTTTATTTGCATTGCACCGGACTGTACGAAATACAATGAGAAAAAAAATGTAGACGTCATGGGACGCCCGGCAGAAGTGAAACTTCCCCAGCTGTCAAACTTTTTATTTTTATTAAGTTTTTTATTTTTATTGCCTTATATACATACTATATCGTGCCTTAACGTTGACTCTACAAAACAATAAAACCTAACACTTCCTACCGAAAACACAAAACGTACTATAAATAAAAAGGTACACCATTTTAGCCTCTCCCGACGAAGGGGCAGCTAAAATGGTGATGAAAGGGCCTACATTCACAATATTTTAAACTATTATAGAGTAATCGCCTCTGCGATTGATACCGGGCACATTCCACTAACAAGTGCTGGACATCCTCCACAGTACCGCATACCTAAATTTTGAACTTCCGTTACACGAAAAGGTTGCGGATCCGAATTTCAAAGGGACTTATAAAAAACTCTGTGGCACTCAATGAGCGGTACAGGTAGATCTTGTGGCATTAGTCGCTATTAAGTAAGTAGGTGGCTTGAATTCATTAGTTGCTGTAAGTAGGTGGCTTAAATTGGTTATAGCAAAATTCAAAACAAAATTATTATGAGATTCATGAGTCTAACCACAGATCACAAAAACTCTTACTTACTGTACAAATTTCATCCGGATCAGATTCAATCAAATGATCAAAAAGCAGGTGGCCGATGTGATAATCACCAGATTTAATTTTTTCAATCTTCTCTTCAATCGTCGGCATTTTTTTCTTCTTTGTCTATAAATCTATGATATTTACAGAGCAGTTGATTTTTTCTACGGTTTGAACTGCTCAAGTAAAGGTGCAGTACACAAAAATAATATTCCGAGAGATAAGTGTACTTTTTGCAACCATCAGCAGCAAGGCTGATTCAGTGTTTATGGGGCTAGAGCTTCTCTGTGATGATGATGGACCAGGTCTGCCTGCATAACTCCAGTCGGTTTAGGAGTTACTGATGATTAAAGGTCTGTAAAAAATTAACGATCAGCTGCAAGGCTGATCGTATGTTATTGTTGTAGTATGCACTGTAGCTATGTGAACAGTACAAAAACTGACATGGTTCATCAGTCGGTTTAGGAGATACAGCCGTTCAAAGGTCGAAACTTTGACTGGCTGTATCTCTTAAACCTACTGACAGAACTTGTAAACACTGAATCAGCCTTGCTGCTGATGGTTGCAAAAAGTACACTTATCTCTTATACTATAACGCTGTTAAAGATGGGGTAGGGTAAGTCAGTATGTAGGTAGTATTGTACCTAAACAAACTTGGAAAGAAATAATGAAGGGATATTGACAGGAAAGGATATTCTGGAATATCAAGATCGACTTGTCTAACCGCGAGTAGGGAGAATACTGGCACGCTACCACAGATTAATAATAAGTTATACGCTGCTCTAAGTCCAGATGAGATCCAACTTATTTTATCATATTTACATAAATATCGTTAGTGTATCTGTATCTATTAGTAGGGGCTCTGCCCACACGATAAGAAGAAGAAGACGTAGGAAACCAAATTTATACAACGTGTTAATGAATTAAAGCAAAACTAGAAAGTTTTTTGTTTAGAATCGAGAGCAGAATCGAATTATCATAGTTTCAACATAGGTAATATTTTTCAAAATATTAAATAAATTGTTTGCAAAATTTAAAAATTTTTGAACCGGATGTCAACTCACCGCACGGGCACACTCATCCTACTTACAACCAAAACAAGATTATAAAAATGTATCCATGAGTACGTTAGCGCTTTCATTCATTGCTGAAATGATGAGAAATCATTTTTGCCTCAAAACTTAAAATGCGAATAAATTTAAATTTTATCTATCAAAATAATGAAATAATTGTTTCAATCTACTAATTATTTTGTTATAAATCAGTTGGGGTGTATGAGGTTTTGCGCTAATTTATTAACACGTTGTATAGGGTCCTTTTTAATATGCTGACAATTTTTTAAGGAGATGATCAGACCATCAAACTGAACAACTTTCTCTATGGGACCAACATCGAAATCGCGAAAAAAAAATCAGCTCTTCCATACAAAAACTGCAAACCTACTCAAGCCAAAGTATTGGACAGCTGATATTTTTTTCGCGATTTCCATGTTGGTCCCATAGTGAAAGTTGTTCAGTTTGATGGTCTAATCATCCCCTTAAAAAAGTGTCAGCATATTATGAGGGCTATCGCAGTCCAGTGGCGCCCTCATCACATTAAAAAAGATTTCTGAATAAAGAAAGCCTAAATTAAAAAAGTAATTAACACGAACACTACTAAAGCCTTCAAGCCATTGTTATACAATACTTTTATAGGTTCTAAACATTCCACTTTTAGACAATTGCGAATAAAAACAAAAGCGGCCGTTTTTTTTCTTTTTTCCCAATTTGTATGTATGTATAGACCTTTAAAAAACCTATAAAAGTATTCTATGAAAATAGCTTGAAGGCTTTAGTAGTGTTCGTGTTAATTACTTTTTTAATTTAGGCTTTCTTTATTGAGAAATCTTTTTTAATGTGATGAGGGCGCCACTGGACTGCGATAGCCCTCTTATGAAACCCTGTAGGTATATTAATTTAGGGCCACAAAGGTCGAGGCAATTGTCTTTTTGTTTCGTCCACAGGAGTGAGGAAAAAAGAAAAAAATATATATTTTATCTTTGTCGACACGGGGGACAAGATTTTGCTAATGGTCTTGGCTCCCCCTGAGGTAAAATACCATCCTTACATTTGCTTAAATTCGAATGGTTTTCTTGACTTCCAGAGCATTTGTGGCCATAATTTCAAATTGGTTGATTGCATCTAATCTTTTTCGAACCCTTAGTCGCCTCATACGACACCCACGGGAAGAAATGGGTCGTCCATTCTAAGCCGGAACCACACGGCTAAAAATAATCCGCGAGTTTCCAACTAGTCAAATCAGCAACTCTTTATCAAACGTCAAAACACGAGCTTTGTATGAAAAATTGTACTAAATCATGAATAGTGACGTCATTGTTTTTCGTAGTCGTTTCGATACTTTTTATAGTTTATAAAAAAATTGTATAAAAAAAGTGTAGGTATGGGTATTAAAAATAGTATTCAAGCTACATAATTACTGAAAATGTTAGTTTTGCATTATTTTCAAACGTATTTTTTACTGAGATGATAAAGCTAAAATATATTTGATGCAGTCAACTCCCCAATTCTTGATAAATATTTTGAAGCTTTCGTACTTTGCTGTCAAGATATCTGATCTTATTAGCCAATAGCAGATAACTAATTAAAGCGTTTGTTAATAGTTTCCTTTTTGTTTTAATTTGTAATTATTAATTAGGTAAGTAAGTACCTAGACCTACCTACTTATAAATATAAATAAATTAATGAAATGCCATGTCCAAGATATTTCATTTAATTTTTACTTTTAAATATATCTGCAGGTTCCAACTTAATATGCTGACATTTTTTTAATGGGATGATCAGTCAGACCATCGAACTGAACAAGTTTCTCTATGAGACCAACATCGAAATCGCGGAAAAAAATCAGCTGTCCCATACATTTGGCTCGAATAGGTTTGCAGTTTTGTAAAAACTGTTTTTTTTTTCGCGATTACGATGTTGGTGCCACAGAGAAAGTGGTCCATTAAAAAACCTAAATTAAAAACAAAACAAAAAAAAAAATTTTTTCTCTCTTCCTAAATAGCGCCATCTATCCCATATTACTATAACTTGCTTGGACTTGGGAGTCAGCGTCCAAGATTGAACACTAGCTAGTGCGTTATCTTTGTAAAAACATACCTCACCGGTAGATGGCGTACCTACGCTTGATTTCAACTCGTTTCGCTAGATGTCGGGCGCTGTATCTATCTACAAAGGATAAGTACAATATTTTATCTTTGGGGTAAACAGTTGCATTGCATTGTACCCATGCATTATACAAATTAAACCTGACATTGTGGTGGTGGTTATATCAATCTTCGTTATTTGTTCATAATGTTATGTGCCAATGAGTTTTTCTAACTTATTTGTTAGGTAAGTATACCTACCGACTTTTCTCAAACGTTGAAGGAAAACATCGTGATGATGATGTTCATACTGAACAAAACTGATACTCTTTTTGTACCTGTAGTATGATAAGTGGCAGAGATGAATTTTGGAAAACTAAAAATAAAATAAAAATTAAAACCGCATTAAAAAAGCTAAAATGGTCAAAAATAATATTGCAGCCGATGACTTTTTCGTTCGCATCTATAAGAACATTAATTTGTTTTATCGAAGTCGCTGTCAAGCCGGGAACAAATCGGTACGATTTGCGACAGGACTGCATTAGTTTTTGGGCTTGGCTTGACACCGAATCCAATAAAAAGAATTTTGTTCTTATAGATGCGAACGAAAAAGTCATCGGCTACAATATTATTTTTTACCTTTTTCTTTTTTTTTGAAGGCGGTATTAATTTTTTCTTAAAATTTTGTTTATTTCTCAATTTTTTGTGGTAAAATACATTTTCTCAAACATGCTTGGAAATGTGAGTATTATTTTGACAACCTTCTTCGAGATAAATCGAAATTGCTGTACTGGCCAAATACATGCGCGCAGCGGCCGGCAATGTTTGTATGAAAATCCATATCTGTCGTGTTTTGCGGCCAAATAAATTACATAGTAAACTCATATCTGTCGTGTAATTTAAAAATGGAACGATCTTTTTTCTCCTAAACATGGCGACCAAGGAGGTAACTCATCAAAGGTTTTATTTAAATTTCGAACTGGCTTGCAAATAGAAAGCTGTTTATTGAAAAAATAAACAAATTGTTGTTCGTTGTTCGTCATTGATTTTGAAAAGAGATTTAATTTCCGCGAATTATTTGAAAAAATTTACTGTTTTCATTTCCGCGCATTATTTGAGAAAAGTACTATACAAGCCTTGGCCACAACTAGGCATTGATGGACTTACGTATGTGTGCCTCGGCTTCGCCTCGGCCCACATTTACACGTTCGTCCATCACTGCCTCTGTTGCTGGCCGCTGCAGTAATGTACTATAGTTCTACTCAGATATCAGCTATACACGCAAAGGGTACATCGATACGAAGCAAATGTTTCAATCGCCGATGATTTGCTGTCCTGAATCCTGATTGAGGAGTTCTATTGTGTAGCTCCGGAGCGCGTCATCAGATCTTCACCAAATTAAAACGGAACTATCTCGGAGGTATTACCCTAAGTTGGAGTAAATGTAAGCCAATAAAAAAAGGTCACAATCCGATTAATAGTTTCAGAGATATGCATGGACAAACATACATACAAACATACTAACATAGAAACATACCTACATACACCTATGAAATTTTGTATATTTGTTTGGAAAATTATCATATATAAATATTTTGCAATTCCATTAATATTACGTAAGTAGTGCATACATACGTATCGAATTGATAACCTCCTTTTTTTAAGTCGGTTAATAAAATTACTAACGTTTTACTTTTGTTTTGACACAAACATTTTTCATTTCCAGTGGGTGGAATGGGTTTCATTCGGCTGAAAAAACTGTGACACAAATCTTCAAAAAGTGCTAGTTGGGAGTAGAGTCAAAAAAAGTGTTTCTGTCACGAACAGCCAATCAAGCAAAAATCACCGTTTACTTGCAAATTTTCGGTATTTTAGGCTACTTTAGACTACATTACACTAGAAAAAAATTGGGCGACTTTAGTCAAAGAAAATATACTTACACTCCCAAGTTTTTTGGCGATTTTTCAGGTTATATTTACTCTGAATGACGTAGTAATGCGCTTTGCATGCGGTCATTCAGAGTAAATATCGAACTATCGGAACATTATTGAAACTAAAAAAAAAACACGTTTTTAAACGTTCTTTGTTATATTTCCTGTACCCTAAGCTAAGGCTGTATGGAAGAAATCGCCTTTTAGTATTTGAACCATAATCAGTTTTGTTTCATGTTGTGCATTGGATTTTGTTTCTCGCGTTAATAAATTATTAGTATTTAATTAATTCATTCGTTCACTTTCTCTAGGGACTAACAACGAGAAATTGTAAAAAAAGCGTCAGTACCAAGGTCATCATCTTCAACACCCTGCTGCTGCCTGCTGCCTTTTACTGCTGCCTACACTGCTGCTACTGTAGGGAAAGGAAGCCTTCACCCCGTCCTGACATCCTAATACGGTCTTGCGCTAATCGACGCTTCTTTTGATGTCACCCACCCACCTGGCTACCGAACGACAAACTCCTTTTTCACCGACTATTTGCTCTACATACCTAGCCTAGCAGACCTAGAAGGTGGCGGGACGAAATCGATGGCTTCTTGAAGAACTGGCCTAAGCGCAAAACCGGGACGCATGGGGAAAACGGAGGGAGCCCTTTGTCTAACAACCCGGTTGGTGTAATGGTTACCACGCCGGACTGCCAAACCAGGGTCCTGGGTTCGAATCCCGGTTCGGTCATGGATGTTTATATGTTTGTGCCATTGTTGTATGATTTCCATAATAAACAGCCTATAAATAGTGCTTTCTTGGGATCATTACAATGTATGTGCCTGTGAGCGTTATTTAATAATTTAATTTAACAAAATGGGGTAGCGATGGCTGATATAATATAAATACCTATCCCAGCCGTGGGACGGATATAGGCTGATGAAGATGATTTGCTCTACATGTCTGTAAACGTGACTCTACATTCATAAATAAATCAATTAATTAGGAATGAACTCCACAAAATTTAGGTAGGTATTTTAACACTGCGTGAATAGAATATAGGAAGCGTTTTATTTACATATTATAGTAGGTAGGTAAGTATGTAATATAACAGACCTACCTACTAGTAGGTTATAGTACCTACCTAAATTAAATTAACTATTATATCAAGGTAGGTAAGTGTGACAATTTCCCAATTTTACAAAAATCTATGCGGAAAGATGTAAAAAGTAGGGATGTAACTACTCGGGGGGCTATGACCCCCCCCTCAAAGTTTTTCTGTCTTAATAATGATTGTACCTACATATTTTAAAAATACAGTCTAATCTTAACTCTGAAATATTATAGAATCCGAAATCAAAAATGTAAACAAAAGAGTTGCAAAAAAATACAAAATTTAATTTTGTTGAAATCCACTAAAATGTTGTGTTAATATTGTTCGCACTTATTAAACAAATAAAACGAAGCCGAACAAAAATTCTCTGGTATACATACATACACAAACTACAGTCTATATTTAAAAAAATAATAGTGGGTACGAAAATATTTTATGCTACTGGGTTACTGGCAATAGGCAGGGTTTTGTAACATTTGGGAAATTTTTTAGCACGATGATTGGGATGGAAAAACATTTTTGCTTCTAACATGCAATAATTTTCTAATATGTTAAATTTACCGTTTTGTTAGAATTTTGGCGCATGAGATTACGCTTTCACGCGAAAACTACTTAACCGATCATCATGAAACTTTGTACCTACACATATTCTTGGAAGTATTAGAAGTAACATAGGATACTTTTTAAATAGCTTAAATGCGAGCGAAGCCGCGGGTAAAAGCTAGTTAGTATATTTTTAACATGTCAATGCAGACGAATTATCGAGCAAAACCTGGGTTAATAACAATAATTAAATACTATAACTCTAGGTAGGTAAGTACATCTTGATAAATTTGCTTTAAAAATAGGGGGGTGAAAGGACATTAGTACATTAAAAAAAATTATAGGTAGGTATTGATAGCTTGTTGATAGTTTTACACCTTGTGTTTTAATAATTATAATCAGGAATGGGTAGGCAGCAAACTCGGGGCTGGCTAGGTTTATCAAAATAAAAACAAGCGAAAGCACAATTCCTACATCTCGAAGGCGGGCATCTGTCTACATAAACATAACTCGCGGTCTCGCGCACGCCCCCAGTCAAAACATCCTTTCACACAACACCAAAACCAAAACCATAAAATAAGACAACCAGACTAGAGACGCAACCGAAAAATCCAGGCTCTATAATTATGTTCTGCTACCACCCGATCTACCGGCAAGCCAATTTAAATTTACTGCGAACGCCGCACGTGTCCCACAAAATGAAATCCCACTACCGCACAGAAACACGCACGAAAAAAAACGTAGAAAAATACATCGGAGGCGCCACCCCTTCAACGCTAGTGGCTGCTTACTTGAACCACGCCTGTTTTCGAACGCTACTCTTTCCGTCTCTTTCCTGCTTTGCTTTCTCGTATATGGCTCACTTGCTCTGACAAGCGCCGCCGATCAAAAGCTGCAGCTTTCTGGTCAGTACGCGTTTAGAAGTCGCGCGCGATAGAGCGTTGTCGCTGACGCCGCGTAAAGTCGTCGCGGTGTGTCAAGTGCTGTGCCGTGTAGAGGTGCCGAAGTGGCGGGTTTCCTTGCCGCAGGACGGGGGGCCCATGCCCCCTTCCACCAGCACCACATTGGTAAAAGTTAGTGTCCTGTGGTCCTGATTAAAAACTAAATTTGTTGTCTATGGTTGGGTGGAACTGTGAATGTGCTTGACAATGCCGACATATGGAGGTTGTTTATGTTTTTTTGTTATGTTTTCAATTTATCATTTTTATTATCACACCATGTTATCTGTTTTTGTTATTTGTTTTCATGAATTTGCTATTGTTGTAACATATTAGACTTAATCAGAACATTTCTGACATGTAAATACTTTATGCGGTTTATTTCCTTTATATTTATACATATTATTATATTAATGGTTTATAATCATGTTTGTTTACCGAGGACTACAAATGAATAAAATAATTGCCGCTATACCTACCTACATCAAAAACTCATTGCTTGGATGCAGGTTTTTTTAGCCAGATGGAGGTAACCTTACGTACCAAGGAAAATTTATCTTTTTTTTTTGTTGTCAAAAATACCTATTGCATGTAGGTACCTAGGTACTCATTTAGTTAAACCGTTGTAAATGATAGCTAGTAAACCAGTAATTATTTATATCTGTGGATAGGAATCCGAATGGTTAGGCCTAGGTTTAAAATCAATACGTAGGCCTAAACTTAAACAGATCGTATCAGGTAGAACATGTACAGTATCTTTTTATAAGTCTAGAATTTGAAGTATACCTTAATTATTATTAACGTTCGAAGCTATTGGGAACGAAAGTTACTATATTATGTAGATTAGATACTTATATACCTACCATAAGTAGGTAATGTTTATTTATTGCCTGCCAAAAAACACTGATTTCTCCTTTTGTCACATAATTATAAGTATTTAGAACAGTGTACCTAATTAATAAAAGTGTAAGGAAAAAAAAAACAATTATTTTAATGTTTAATAATTTGTTTGGGAAAATAGATGAGTTTTTTATTGCTATTATTGATTATCGATAGGATTACATAATTAGGTACATACTTATTAAATATCCCATAAATACACACACAATTAAAAACAAAACTGAAATCAAACCGTGATAAAGATACACCTATAGAAATACATATTATACATATAAATACACACAAATATAGTATGTTAAAACAATAAAGGCTTTGGTGTGCCTTCAGTACAATAAATTACTGAATAGATTAACTTTTACACTGTCTATAATTTTAGTAAAATTATAAAAAAATCATATAACAATGAATTATTTGTGTAAGAAGCTAAAACTCTGCGTCCTTTTAAAAACTCTTAAATATTCAAGTGTTTTGTATCTATTGTGTTAGTGTCCGATACACAAAAGAGTTTGGTCAGTTAACAAAAAAGGCTTTTTATAACAGTTTTTAAGCGTGCGAAACACCTTTTGTAAATGTACGCCTAAGTTTAAATCTTTTCATGCTAAAGGGGATTGAAGATTAGTAGCCTATGGTCCTTCAAGCCATTTTGAATTTTCACAAAAGTGGTTTAGTAGGCATCCACAATTAAAAGGTGTCGAAGTCAGAGACCTATACAGAATAACTACGTGATAAAACAATATAAGTAAATGGTCATTTCAGCGTAACATCGCCGGTAATATAAAGATAAAACTGATTTTTGTGATATGAAGACATAATATATTTTTTTCATATACATAAATTACTAAGGCGTTTAAACAGAATCCTAAATGAGCATTATTTTTCAATACTTACCTAGTAATATCAAGATAGAGCCTCACGCTTCTAACGTTACTATAACAAACGGGTCAACGTTATTATGTTGGTGTCTATGAGGCGTCATACAAATTACTTATATGTGTGTGAGTGAATACCTAATGATAGGGTTTAGGCTGCCTGTCCATTGAAGCTGTGCGAGCTGTGTAGCTGTGTTTTTTTAACCAATCAGGAGCTCGGGCGAGATCGGCCGCGCCTCGCCCGAGCTCCTGATTGGTTAAAAAAACACAGCTACACAGCTCGCACAGCTCGCACAGCTTCAATGGACAGGCACCCTTATCGGCGTTGACCGGTGGATTTTTTTTTCGACGCGTTCGTAGATTCGGCTGTCTATCTAGATATTATAACTTATCAAAGCCTACTTAGAAATTAAGATGGATGCACCAAATTCTGTGTTACCTATCTTTGACATGATATTAGTATGAATCTGTTGGGTTACCTACATAAAAATGACCAATTCTATTTTGTGATCTGAGTTATATCGCAATTATTAAATATATAATTAAAAAATATAAACGCACTTTGAAAAGTCCGACTGCGAATTTTGAAAGAAATCAACTTGGCGGCTAGCCATAGGCCACCTTCAATACTAAAATCTTCAAAACCTTTCCATTTAGATTTCGTATTTGTAATCACTCATTACTAGAGGCTATAAAAAACTGTCAACAAAGTTTCAATAGACACCTGTTGGCTGTGGTAAGATAATAAGTAGGTGCGGCATATTGCCTATTAGTCAGCCCGGATCCTTAGGGCATGCAAATTAGTTCAGTGGTTTTCAAATAATTGGAAGGCAAATAGACATCATTTTTAGAGTTAACATGAATTTTTATTACTACTGACACAGAACCCATTTAAAAATTAAGTCTGTAAAAAACACGACGATTGCAACTTTGCAAGGTTTTAATTTTTATCGGTAATAATGTGGATTAAGAAAGTCCTTAAAATTATATGGAGTCCAATGGTACTTGTAATTGTTATGTTAAGTAAGGATTAAAAATTTATGCTTTTCACGACCGCACCGCGTCGTACCGAGTCAAAAACCTCTCTAATGCGTTTAACATACTTATCCTTAATAGTTTTGGATCTTGTATAATTTAAAAATGAACTCAACAAAAATTTTAACGTCTTTTGAGGTCTTATAATAAATAAATTAAGGATATATCAATAAAATAACCATAGTCTTATATGAGAATTGTCACTCATTTGCACACAATACGTAGGTACCTCGTTTTGTGGAAATTTAATATAACTGGTTCAAAATCGAGGTGAAACACATCGATATCCGGTACCTACTTCCTACAGACATACCTGCCTACCATCAATCAAATAGAAGAAATAAACGGATAGATATACCTACTTAGGACTAGGAACATCCGTGCCTTAGTCAAACAAATCTTTAGTTCAATAAAATCTGTCCTAAAGCTAAATAACAGAGATAGCACTGTCAGCTTATTATCATGAAGTCCACAGGCTAAACAGCGTGACAGCAGCAGTAAATTTTAACCAAAAAATCACAAGCACCGATGCATATCCATAACCGCGGTGAATCGCTGTCACAGAATATTTCTGACTGAAATGGCGCGCGACCAATCGGACATTCAGATTTGAATATGGAATATTAAACAACCGCCACGGCGACCTTCATAAATTTAGCCAATAAATGTCACACATTCAAAAAGCTTGCGACGTTGAAAAAATACTTCGAATTTTAAGGATCATTTGAGACTTTTTTTAATTTGTCGCGATATGAAGTGAAACGATAATTTTTATACAATATCTGAGTGGTTTGTCATGGTCTACGTTTTATACCATAACAATTAGAATCATACGCTTATTTGTAATTTCTGAATAGAAAGAAATAAGTCGACAATCAATATTGAAATGTCAAAATAAAATTCTACTCTATTCCTGTAAAATAACATTGACCAAGAAATGTCACTAATCCTCTATGTTTATTTTAGACTGAAGCAAATACCTATAATTCATTGTATTTAATAGAAAACAGTGAAAGATCATCCTGGTGATATTTCTCAGATTTTTCAGAAGGGGGGCCCGAGACCCCCCTTTGCCGTACAGTGTTACGCACCTATTTTTTGGTAAACTTTTAGGTTTTTTTTTGTAAACATGGTGTTGCTGAATTTTTTTTTATAGTAAATCATTTTGGTTTAACTTTAAAAAGTAATAGGTAGGTAAGTATGTAAGTTTTTTTACTACGTAGGTACAATAAAGTTATAGAAAATAAAAAATACTTCGACATTAAGTATAATTGTGTTTATGTCAAATAGTTAGGTACCGAATTAAATATGACTAAATCGTTAAAAGTCTAAATTTTATAAGATAAACATTTTAAAATGAGTTTTAATATTTCAAAAAGCAAGACAAAAACATAGAAGTAACATGTCATTGGTTGTTTCCTTCGTTACAAACTTACAAAGGTTACAACACAGTATAGGTATAATGAGGATATACAGGGTGAAATTTATATCATTAGCATCCTTTTAAACTAAGAGTCTACCCATCAAACTGAACAACATTTACTATGGGAGCAAACCGATCGGAGCAAAAATAAAATCAGCTGTTGCATACATTTGAGTCGAGTATGCATTGCAGTTTAGTATGGGGCAGCTGATTTCTTAGTTGCTCCGATCAGCTTGCTCCCATAGTAAAAGTTGTTCAGTTTGATGGGTAGACTCTTAGTTTAAAAGGATGCTGATGATATGAGTTTACCCTGTATATTAGGCAGATAGGTACACTATTATAAAACTATATCATAATGTGTAGATAAGTAGGTATACATAAAAGTTAATGCCGCTGCAAAGCCGTGGTGGTCCAGTGGCGAGTAACCTTGCCTGCCGTGCAGGAGGCGATGGTTCGATCCCCGTCCAGGCCGACTCGTACCAATGAGTTTTTCGGAATTTATGTACGATTTGTAACACCACTGGCTTTTCGGTGAAGGAAAACATCGTGAGGAAACCTGCATGCTTCAATTTCGAGGCATGTATTGTACCTCCTGTCCATTACAAGTGGCGACGGACTCACTCCCCGTCACACTGGACAGAGTTTCAGTACTGCTAGTGAAACGTGGATGTTCTGAAGTTTCAGAATATCTCTGACTACCCCCTCGGGGAATATAGTCGTGAGCATATGCGTATGCGTACATAAAAGTTAAATATACAGAGTCCAACTTAAAATGCTGACAGTTTTTTAAGAGGATGATCAGACAATCAAACCTTTCTCACTTTCTCCATGGGACCAACATCCAAATCGCGAAAAATAAATCTAATGTTTCATAGTAAAGTGCAATCCTAGTCGACCCAAATGTATGGGCCAGCAGATTTTTTTTCGCGATTTCGATGTTGGTGCCATGGAGAAAGTTGTTCAGTTTGACGGTCTGACCGGTCTACACTTAAAAAAGTTTCAGCATATCAAAAAGGACCCTACATACGTCCTATACAGGGTGAAATTGATATCATTAGCATCCTTTTAAACTAAGAGTCTAACCATCAAACTGAACAAATTTCAGTATGGCCCCGGCTTCGCACGGGTGCAATACTGATACTATGCATGTATTATATAGTACATTTATAAACCTTCCTCTTGAATCACTCTATCTATTTAAAAAAAACGCATCAAAATCCGTTGCGTAGTTTTAAAGATCTAAGCATACCAGACAGCGGGAAGCGACATTGTTTTATACTATAGTGAAGTGATGATGATGAGGGATTTTCCGGAAGCCATTAAAATAATAAACCGAGTAAACCGATCGAAGCAACAAAAATATCAGCTGTCCCATACTAAACTGCAATGCCTACGCGACACAAAATGTATGCAACAGCTGATTTTTTTTTGCTCCAATTGGTTTGCTCCCATAGTAAAAGTTGTTCCGTTTGATGGGTAGACTCTTAGTTTAAAACGATGCTAATGATATCAATTTCACCCTGTAGACTTTAAAACTTGTTATATTTTATCTCGCTACGATAATTATGTCGTCGGGAGCCGCTCAAGCCAAAGTCGCGGACAAAATCTAGTACACACAATTTATGTAAATTCACCGGTATGTAGGTATATAATGTAGGTATATTATCTACCTACCTATGTGCAGTTAGTACCTGGTAATAAAATATTCTAATAAAACGTTATTCAGGCAAGTTTTATTGATCATAAAGCGCAATCTCATTATGTTAGGAACGTTCAGCTACCAGCTTTATGATGAAATGAACCTATTGAATGGTGTACTTTCTATTTTGCATATAAAGGATTTGTTTAAGACTTATTCCAATACGCGGAGAAAAATATCTAGCTAGGTAGTAGTTTATGGTGACAACTATTTATTTCAGCAGACTTTACTAGATTTGCAGTTTATAATCGAACTAGCGACCCGCCCCGGCTTCGCAAGGGTGCAATACTGATACTGTGCATGTATTATATAGTACATTTATAAACCTTCCTCTTGAATCACTCTATCTATTTAAAAAAAACGCATCAAAATCCGTTGCGTAGTTTTAAAGATCTAAGCGTACCAGACAGCGGGGATTGACATTGTTTTATACTATAGTGAAGTGATGATGATGAGGGATTTTCCAGAAGCCATTAAAAAATAAAAAGTTGTTCCAAATGGCTCGATAGATGGCATTGACTAAAGTTGGATGAGCAACCTTGCTAAAATTTTTAGTCTTAAATATTCCGTGTTAAAATACAAATAAAATAGTAAAAAATCCTGTTTTTAAGTAAGCAGCAAAATATTAATTATTAGACATATATTAATTATGTCTTCAACGGAATGCGTCTAACTCAGTGCCATGCATTTTTTGTTTACTTTTTAGCCAAAAAATTTCGTCTTTGCATCCTCAACTCTGGTCAACGCCATCTATCGCGTCATGTTGAACTACGTTTTTCAAGCTGTCAGAAAAGTGAAAACGCATTTCGAAGGCGAATGCTTAAATCGAGCTTAGGTCGAAGTAAATCGACGTGATCCTTTGGAAGGCCTATATCTGTTCTGTTCTGAGACTATTGGAAAAGGCTTTTTAGTCTTAGGTGAAAGTAAAATTCAACTTTCATCCAAGGCCGAAAAGCCTTTTCCAATAGGGTTCTCATTAATTACTGATCTGTGGTTTCACTATGGTTTCGTAAATTTTCTAATGCACATTGAAAGACGATAAAAAAAAAATATAGCTGTAAGTGTAACCACTGTTCCATGTTACTACATAACATTGTCATTATCGACTTGAAAGATGTCCTCCTACGTCTGTATGTAACATTGTGAACGGTTTCCAGGACGCGGGGAGGCAGGCGGCGCGATGTCGTGCGCCGGCTGCGAGAAGCCCATCCTCGACAAGTTCCTGCTGCACGTGCTGGAGCGCGCGTGGCACGCGGCGTGCGTCCGGTGCGCCGATTGTCGCGCACCGCTCGCCGACAAGTGCTATTCTAGGGATAACAAGCTATTCTGTAGGAATGACTTCTTTAGGTAAGCTATTTTTGTTATACCACTAACTTCTGCGTGTCCGCATGAAATTAGAATAATTTTTTTTTTTTTTAATATTAATAAACGAAACTCGACTCTGGCTAAACGCGACAGTGACAATTCAGAGTACATTGCTGAGAATGCTAGGGCTAGGATCTACGCTAGGATACATGAAGCACTGCAAGTTTAACGTCTATAGTAACCAGCAATGTACCCTGATTGTCAGTGTCAAATTGTCATTGTCGCGTTTATTAATAAGATCCCTGGTAGCACAGAGTACTATAATAGGCTCTACTAAAATCTAGAAAACTGTACTAAAATAAAAAGTTGTCCCATATACGTACTGTCCTTTTCGAAACAGACCATCAAACTAAATAACTTTCTCTATGGGTCAAAGGCCGAAATCGAAAAAAAAATCTGCTGTTCCTGTTCCATAAACAGCTGCAATCCTGCGCGACACAAACGTATGGGACAGCCATAGATTTATATATTACTAGCGTAAGGATAGGCCCGTCAGAATATTTTACAAAAAACTTCTTCATAGAAACAAAAATTTGCGCCATCTGTCATAACTCGTATACGAACTATATCGTGTCATATATTTGTAGTGCTCTAAATTGACATTTTTCCTTGCATTTTAGAGCCAACGAACTGGGGACAATAGTCAAGCTCATAGGCCATGTCCTTACGCTAGTAATATATATGTCTTTGGGGACAGCAGATTTTTTTTTCGCGATTTCCTTGTTGGTCCCATAGAGAAAGTTGTTCAGTTTGATGGTCTGATCGTCCTCTTAAAAAACCGTCAGCATATTAAGTTGTATAATACTTACTAAGTTCTTATTATTTTTTCTTTCTTTATTTTTTTCTTTTTCTTTTTTTTTATTCGTATAAGGTGAGGCGGGGCTGACACAAAAAATCAAAGCGAAAAGTTTAAACCTCATTATTTCCCTTTGTTATAAAGTTATAGTAAAGTTGACTATTGCATATTAAAGGGTATTTTATCTGTTTTGATTTCCCCTTAATTTATGTTTTAAAAACGCATATTTACACTGGAAAAAGAATCGAAATTCTCGTAAAAATACCATGTGGCCATAATTACCCCGCAGCGGGGTAATTCCGTCAGTCGACAATATCTCCGCCATCTATGGAGCTATGACGCTGAAACTCGAAGCAATATAATATTGACGATACGACATATGCGAAAATGAACTTTATGACAAGCTGGGATGCTTCATTTTCGAGTAAAAACACTTAAAAAAATTTGTGGGGCTATTCTGTCAGCTCTCCATACATGCTAGGGCTGGAACACGTAAAAGTCGATAAGCGGAAGCTAGCAAAAATTTCTTAAAAATGGGATGAGAGTGATTAAAGTAAGTATAAGTGCTTAATTTAACAAAACAAGTTTTGAGTACGACTAGTCCTAAATTTATGATAAAAAAAACGTCATATTAAAATTGATTTCCTATTAACTCTCTTCTTTTTAATAAAGGTTAGGTATTTATTGTAGTTCTGGGTACTTATTCTGAGTATCTGTGCCGCTCCATGCAGTTATTTTAGTTTTTTCGTCTTCAACCGCATTTCAAAGTTTTATTTCTGAGTACATACGCCTTTTCTTTTTATCTTTAAATGTTACATCATCTATGATAATACAAGATACATACTTGTATGACAATATACTTATTTTAAACTAGATAAAACATGTTTTGTCTTGATTTGACCTAAAAATGTACATGCGAGATATGGTAGGATTAAATGTACTGAAATTAATATCGACGTTTATGCCGATACTGTGGACATCACTAGCATTTTACTACTTCATACAAAAACAGTGGGGCTATTCCGCCAGTGTTTTCTGCCAGAATTGCCCCTCCATCATTGTTTTGGGGGGTTATTATGTCAGACTCAATAACACAGTAATAAATAAGCGTAGGACAAAATAAGTTAGCTGAAAAGAATCTACAGTTCTTATTCATATTACTCATCTTGATTAATCTTCAAATAAAACACAAAAACCACAAAAAAAATAAAAAAGTTTGCGGAGCATTTTTGGTAAAGCAAGCGAAAAAAATGGTATCCCGTCAATATGGCTTCCCAATCAAACAATTCCTGCGTTAGCCGCCCCATCTATATTTTATCGAAGAAACATGCTTTTTCCCTACCTGTACCAGGTGTCGCGACTGACTAAAAGCTTATAGAACAAAAGTTATAGCCAAATGCCGGAATAGCCCCGCTGCCGGAATAGCCCCGCTTCACCTTAGTAGGTAAAAGAAGTGACCCCAACGCGTCGTTTAATTGCCTGCTTTCATAGTATAGTATAGGGGTAGATAAATATTATAATTATTATAAAGCAGGACATAAAAACGCTATATGACATCCATTCACACTTATGACAAGTGTCTATTAGAATAAGCGAGATGTCAATAGTAAACAGATACCATCTTGAAACATTTTGTTACCAGGCCCCCAGCTAGAGGACTATGTTATTTACTTATGTTAAGGCTAAATTTTGTTTAAATTTGCTTTAAAAGTGGTGCCATTTGTGTAACTAATATTGCCAGTCTTTAGTTGATACGTCTATGCCTGCTATAATGCCTCTTTAATTACTGTGTAGTCACTAAAACTTCATAAAGAGCCAAACAACTTTAGGGCTGTCAGAAATAATTTTGGATTACTTACATCAAAGCTGTAATAAATAATAGCTGTAATCATCAAATATTTTGCTTACCCTTCCCCTCACTCACTATCTACCTGACAATAATAGCAGATAGTTAAATCAAATGGCGCCAAAAAGAAAAAAAAAGTAATTTTGACAAAGGTCAGGTAACAGCGGCAGCGGAAAATGGTTCACTTTACTACTTCCGTTCCGTCCTTATGATGAGTTTATTTTAGACGTTTTTTTTCTTCAAGTTAGAGTCTGTCTTTTCTTTAATTTTTTTTATGGGGCCTTTAACCATACGGCTATGTCATCGAAAATCTATCAGTCTTTGTTAAATATTTCATTTAATACAATACATTTATTGCCAAATAAACTATTATTACGAATAGAAAACCTACAAGCAATATATCTTTAATATTGATACATACATACTACATAGGTACTTACACTCTAAAAGATAAATGTGAAGTATTATTCCTACATTTGTACATTTAAGTCATTTGTCAAAGTAAATGATGTCGCAAGATATTTTCAAAATTTTTATAAGTACTTATTTAAAAAAAAACATGAAAGTTAACACGTAAATTTTTATTTTATTTTTAGACTTTGACAAAGGTTTTAGGTACTTTTAGTAGCGATCGAAGGCCTCGAATGGATTTCTACATTATTTGAAATGAGGATATTCGGAGTACCTATTTATGCTATAGGGAAGTATTTGGAACACCCTGACTACCCCCTTCGAAAATATAGTCATCAGTTATGCTGTGCTGTACTCGAATATTATTTATGAACGAAAATTTGCAAAATGGAATACTTTTTTCCATAGTACCTTACTCACTACTACTTTCTAACTTATAATGTAGGTAAATATCTTTTGCGCTCGTCTTAATTTTTTTCAGTGTTATATTTAGACCAAACAGCTTATTTTGAACCATATTATAAATCGTAATGTTACTTTCATGTATATTGTATAGATTAGAGATTCAAAATTAGTTTCTTTCCTCTGAATAGTAGAACAGGTGCATAACCAAAAGTACTTTTTTTATTTTTAAATAAAATAAAGCCCCATTTTATACTATTAAAGTTTTTTATAAGTTGATGACTTCATTCGGTGACATTTCGACTTCCCTAAGTGACGTCATTTCCGCTTGCTTGACACCCGCCATTATTGTGTTATTTGAATTGACATTCGGTTTTTGAATTTTGTTAATAAATGTAAGTTGATTGTTGCAATTGTTTTGTAAACGAAGCGTCAAGTTAATTTTGTCCTTTTTTAACCGACGAAAAACAAAAAACGGAGGAGGTTATCTATTCGACGCGTATATTTTTTGTTTTTTTTTGTTTTATGTATGAACACGCATAACTTTCTACAGAGTAGTCCGATTTTGATAATTCTCTCTTTTTATTGGAAAGGGCATACTCCCAAGGTGGTCCCATTTCAATTCGGTAAAGATCTGATGACGCACTTCGGAGCTACACAATAGAACTCCTCAAAAGTTGACAGCAAATCATCGGTGATTGAAAAGTTTGCTTCGTATCGATGTACCCATTGTGTGTGCTGATATCCAGAATTCAACTAATGTATTTCATCACAAAAAAAATATGAAATAAAATAAAAATAAAAATTTTTAACAAAAAAATAAAACCGACTTCAAAACTCAAAAAGTACTTATAAAATAATATTGCAGCCGATGAATTTTACGTTAGCTATCAATTTTTTTTATTGGAGTCGGTGTCAAGCCTAGCAAAAAAAAATACTGCAAGCTCAGTCTCGAATCGTACAGGCTTGACAGCGACTTCGATAAAACAAATTGATAGCTAACGTAAAATTCATCGGCTGCAATATTATTTTATACTTTTTGAGTTTTGAAGTCGGTTTTATTTTTTGTTAAAAATTTTGGAAAATATTCTTAAATGAACCTTCAGATTTTCTTCATTTAATGTTTGAAAATAATATGTAGGTAATTTAATTTATTTAATCCAGTATATATTTTAAAATGTACTTTAATTTTATTTACACCTCGAAAAGAAGAATGATATCAAAAATTTTAGAAAAATTCCTGTTACAATTTGAGCCTAAAACAAAGACGATCGGGTTAATAGTAGCCTTAACTTTTTGAGTCAATATTTTTTCGAATTCCGTAGATTCAATCGAATGTGCTTGATAGTCGTGTGAGACACGAAAACTGCAATTTTTTTTTTTTTTTTTTTTTAAATAATTAAATGGACTCTTGCTTGTGCGTTAGCACTGCATTTCCGCCAGTGTCAAGTGTAGTTTATTGGGAGAATCTATCCCAATCTCAGGGATTGTTTTTGGACAAGAACAAGAAGAGATTGAGGAATGTGGAGCCTCGTGGCAGGCACAAACGCGACGCGCGAAACCACGCGAGACGTGTACTCGGGTCAGTTCCTGCAACGTGACTCTCTTTTACTTTTTGCGCACTTAAAAAGTTGACATCTATAACAAATGTTTCTGTCTACCTCAAAAGATACAATCATAAGATTATAACTATAATTATGTTTACTATCAACCCTGTCCCTCAACATGTCTGAACTAAAATATCCATCGGAACATTTCTCTTGGATTGTCTTGAAATAAATTTAAGTGACTCCAAAAGGGTCTGCCTTCAGGCAACAGCAAACTTAATTTCATTCAAAACATAAAACATTCAGCATGAAGGGTCATAAAAAAAGAATTATTGTTTTCTGACAGACCCGAGAACTCCACAACATTTTTTGGAAGGAAGACTAGTTTAAATATAAATCAAAATCAGACTTCTTAAACTAAGATTTTTATGTTTCTGGCATATATTTTGGGAATAATTTTATACAAGATGTATAAGATTATCGTCTACTAAAAACCAACGAAAAATAAAAATTGCAGGATTGGATTGTTTTTGTTTTTTCGATGAAAGAAAGAGATAGCAAGAGGTATCTCAATTACTATAATTTTTTTTCTTTTAATAGTAGAGTAGTTAGAGTTAGAAGATTTGACGGGAGAGCGTGCTTCATAATAAGGAAAGGCATTAAAATACATAATGCTCTTATTAGAAAAAAGAAAAAAAAAAGAAAGAAAAAATAAATAAAAATAAATATAGAATATTTATACATATTTCTATTTCTATTGGTTTTGGTCTATATTTTAGTAATAAAATAAAATTATGTCCTCTATGACATGCTTTGATTTTAAAACCACTATGTCACTCACTGTCAGAGAATTTTCAAGGTCTCTAACCTGGCTAAAATAGTTACACCGCCAAATGAGGGAACTATACTACTTCTGTGGACCAGAATCTGATGAAAAATAGGGAAATAAAATTTTAGAGTAAGCAATACTGGGGTAATTAGATTAGAGCCCTTTACACGCTGCGATATTTTGGAGCGCAGAAGAGCTGCAAAAAACATCGATTGAGTTGCGATGCAGCATCGATGCAAACGCGGTACAGCCACGATGCAAACCTTTCGTTATATATTTTGATCAGTTATAATTGTCGACAACCTTTGCCACAATGCACACGGGCGTGTGCATCAATACAAACATGTGTGTTCATCGCTACAATCATGCGTTTGAATCTATATAAACGCCTATTAATTGCTATAACTGTTCACCCTTATTCGTGAGAGGAGGCCTTTGCCCTACAGTGGGATCCTACAGGCTATATCTTATAGTTACCTATCCTTGATTAACTTAGCGTTCTCTTGCCTATCATAATGTTAGTTCTCTTCAAAAATTCGGACTTTTCATGTCTCCGAAAATTGGGGCTTCGTCGTTCAAAATATGACATGGCATGTTGCCAGTTTCATATACGGCCAAACCAAGTTTAATGTATTATTCATGTGGCCTCCATCGTTTATGTAAATGGGTCTGGTAATAATTCAATGTGATGATAAAACAATATAAAAAATGCCGCTAAAGCTTCTTTCGCAGTGTATTTTGTTGATAGGTTAACTACAATATTGTATTGGTCTCGATGACCTCTAATTTGGGGTGAAGTACCAATAAAGATAAGTTAAGAATGAGGATGTGGTTTCCTCCTATTTTTAGGTATGTTCATAAACTGATGTCTTGAAAAGGCCGAGTTTAAGAGAAGTCTTTCAAGTGAGTTGAGTCCGAGTATATACAGGGTGTAACAAAACACCCTAGTAATATTTAAGGGGGTGCTTCAGACCATCAAACTAAACAACTTTCACTATGGGGCCAACATCAAAACTGCAGTACCGACTCGACTAAAATGTATGGGACAGCTGATTTTTTTTATTTTTTCTCGATGTTGGCCCCATAGTGAAAGTTGTTCAGATTGATGGTCTGAAGCACCCCCTTAAGTATTACTAGGGTGTTTTGTTACACCCTGTACTTACAGTCACCTGGGAAGTACCCTGACGGCTAAGGGGGACCTAGATGCCGAGATCAATAGCAGGATTGGTGCCGCTTCTGCTGCCTTTGGGAGGCTGCAGTGGAGGCTGTTTCGTTCACACGACATCCGAAGGTCGACTAAGATCGCTGTGTACATGGCCGTAGTACTGCCCAATCTTCTCTACTCCGCTGAGACGTGGTGCTTATATCGTAGGCATATTCGGACGTTAGATAGGTTTCACCTCAAATGTCTTCGCTGCATTTTGCACATAAAATGGGCGGACCGCATTCGTAACACAGAGGTGCTGCGGCGTGCCAATGTTAGTGGAATCGAAGCCTATCTAATGAGACGGCAACTACGCTGGTGCGGCCACGTCTTCCGCATGTCAGACAAAAGGTTGGCGAAGCGTGTCCTTTACTCGGAGCTCAGAGATGGAAAGCGCAGAAGAGGGGGCCAGTTTCTTCGTTACAAGGACGTGCTGAAGAGGCACATGAAAAACTGTGCTATAGACCCAGAGAGCTGGGAGGAACGCGCAGCTAAGCGCCCGGAATGGAGGCATCTCGTTCAGACAAATATTTCCTCCTTTGAAGAAAAGAGGAGAGAGGATCTCGATATCAAGCGGGACCAACTCAAAGCCCGACCACCTGCGGCTATACAATATAATTACGAGAATGGCACGCTCAAGTGTACCATATGCGGACGTACTTTCACCGCAAAGATTGGCTATATAAGTCACATCAGGGCACACCAGCGAAGCCCATCATACCAGCAGCAGTCGCCGTAGCCGTATCGGCAAGGAAGACATCATCACTTACAGTCAGGAAGCTGGCATAGGTATTTTGGATTTAAGTCCATGCTATACACTATAGGTACTAAAGGGCCGGAAACGTATGAATTTTGAGTTCGAACTCAAACTCAAATAAACGTCTCTAAAACTCGGCCAACATATTTTTTTCCCTTTATTTGTTTTAAAGGTTTCGGTCTGAGGTCTTGGTTCTACAAGGACATATTCGACCTTATCGGGACTTAAGGCCTAAATGTTAAGATTGAAAACAAGTTATTTGTGTACACTGTACAGGATATAACCCGTTAAAGACTGACTAGTAGGCCTTCCGTACAGAGTACGACAGACGGCTCGATCCCATCCTGGTTCAGACTCGCACAAATGGGGTTTTAGGAACTTATGTAACGATTTGTGATACCACTGGTTTTCGGTGATAAAGAAATCGTATGGGTAAGGGTAATTTAGATATTGTTTTCTCATTGTGCATTAAATATGACAATAGGTTGCTACTCACACTGGTCAACGTCCAAACACAGCAAGTGAATCGTCCAATTAGATTTATTTGCTTATCAAGCCTGGTCAGAGGCACATTGTTGAGGGTTGAAAACACTTTAAGATGTTGGCCACACACATGCCTTCACCGATTTGCAGTGGGCCCACGTCACACCGTGGACACTTAGCTGTCATATCATACAAATTAGAAAAACTGACAAGAAGAGCGAGTGCAAATCAGGGAGGACTATTTAATAGTACGAAAGGAAAATATAACGCCTACTGTCTTTTCGTCCTAAAGTTTAGGAAGTAGTTGAGATCGTCTGACCTTTGCGTCTCACATTTAACAAAACATTAATGTTGCAAGATATAAACATTTTAAGTCCTACATGTGGAACACCGGTCGCCTAAGTAGGCCGTAAAGTCCAGGTCCTAAACTCCTTTTAAGATGCCTATTGAAGTCAACGCATAGAGTAAAGTCCGGTAGCGTCTTTTATTTACGAATATTACCATGTTTTCTACTTTTATCGCATCTTTTTATTAGTCTCTATTTCATGTTTATTTCTAATCTAAGGATTATCTAGACACCTGTAAACTTGTTTTTTTTATAGAGATTACCACTTTGTATGGTCATTTAATAAAACATATCATAAAATAAATACCATGATATACAGGGTGTAACAAAACACCCTAGTAATACTTAAGGGGATGCTTCAGACCATCAAACTGAACAACTTTCACTATGGAGCCAACATCGAGAAAAAATAAAAAATATCAGGTGTCCCATACATTTTAGTCGAGTCGATACTGGCCTCGATTCGGAGTGTACCACGACTAAACTAAACTAAATGTATTCCTGTCACTTTCTAAAATAAGATTAAGAAAAGAGACAGAAAACCAACAGCTGACTTTAGTGCTGTCAAAGTGACGTTAAACGCCCAAAAACGACTTAAATAAGATGGCGTACATTATGATGGCATCTTATTTTGCGCATTTAACGTCACTTTGACAGCACTAAAGTCAGCTGTTGGTTTTCTGTCTCTTTTCTTAATCTTATTTTAGAAAGTGACAGGAATACATTTAGTTTAGTTTAGTCGTAGTACACTCCGAATCGAGGCCACTGCAGTTTTGTATGGGACAGCTGATCTTTTTTATTTTTTCTCGATGTTGGCTCCATAGTGAAAGTTGTTCAGTTTGATGGTCTGAAGCATCCCCTTAAGTATTACTAGGGTGTTTTGCTACACCCTGTATATACCACCCATAATAAATACCATGAGACGGCCCGGTAGCTCAGTCACTAGTGAACCTGCCTGCTGTGCCGAGGGTCGCGGGTTCGAATCCCGTAAGGGACAAATATTTGTATGAAAAATATGAATATTTGTACCCGAGTCATGGATGTTTGTATCTATACATATATGTGGCATAATACAAGTCCAGGCTAGATTCTGGTACTTTAAATGTGACTAGATAATATTATGTGTGACAATGTAAAAAAAAATGGTCTCACATAGTACGCGGTTATTTAAATGTAGAGTGATAACCTCTACATTTATGTAATGTAGAGCCTATCCTCTTGTTGGGTTTATCTAAGACTAACTATTTCGACACAGTTTGAAACCATGTTTTTATTGATGTTCTTATATTCACCTCTCTAAACCTACATTACAAGATGCATTATAGATTACCAGTATTACGAAAGTCTTACCCATTTACCAACAGGGCATCGGCAGGTGAAGACAGCCTAGATTAAACACGTAACCTTAGAACCTATCCTAATTGGAATGTTTAATGTAGTAAACATCAATGTATCATAGGATAATTGGGCACCTGCCCATGAAGATTCTTTGAACTTTCGCTCAAACAGCTTTTTTTTCTTTAGAATTTTTAAACAGGAACAACTGGTTTCAAATATTATTGATTTTGAACATGTTACAGCCATGTTGTGCTATTTCGAATCAAATTAAAGATTGAAAAATTCAGTCTCGGGCGGGACTTGAACCCGCACCCTTCCAAACCGGGGAAGTGCGTTATCCAATTTCGCTACCGAGCCCACTAGCCAGCTCACGTCCCCTCAAGACGCAACAGATTGAAAAATTCGTTCTCTTTCTAGTGGGCTCGGTAGCGAAATTGGATAACGCACTTCCCCGGTTTGGAAGGGTGCGGGTTCAAGTCCCGCCCGAGACTGAATTTTTCAATCTTTAATTTGATTAGGAACAACTGGAGTGCAAATTCGAACGTCATTATAATTTTACTGTTTTTAAACATTTTTTCGAAATGTCAAAGTTCTTATTTTTAATCCTTTTAGCCGATACGGATTAGTTCGTCTGATACTCTCAAAAATAAATTAAAATAAAATAATTCTTTTTTTTAGATAATTTTTGTTTGGCAGGTAATCGTTATGGTGTATTAATGTCATTAAACAGTGAAACATACAAATAACTGGAACTATAATAGCTTATCCTGACAGACAACGTTCTAGGTTGGTCTTCAGTTCAAATTCGATGACTTAACTTAATAATAATTATTAACATATCTGTTATAGATTCTAGACAAACTCAGGTTGTGAGCTTAGACCATGTAACTAGGGACCAGCCTTAGGCGGTGTCCTATTGCCATCGCACGCGCGATGGTGCGATGCGATGTGATCGTACTGATGGGTAATTCTCCGAAATTTTACAAATCGTTGAAATTTTTCCATAGAAAAATTTGAAAATTTGAAAAATTTCGGAGTCACAATAACTTCAAATCGAGGTTCTCACGAGACTATTTTTGACACTCAAAATTCGCATAAAGCATAAGCATAGCATATGCTCACGACTATAATGTGGATGGATGGACTATGGTGTGGTGTGTGGTGGATGTGCGTGGATGTTCTGAAGTTTCAGAATATAATTATCTGACTAATCCCTCGGGGAATAAAGTCAATAAAATAAATTCAAATCTAACGTAAAGGAATAAAATCCAAAGTTTGGGTTTTCATGCAACCTCGTCCCCCGCAATATGTTGGCAGAAAAGTTTGTTATAATTATAGTAGAATTTCACGCGTAACTCGTCCATAGTTATATTGTCTAAGGTAGTGTGTGTCGGGTTCAAAATTATAACAAATCCGTTTTAACTTCATAATGACCCACAGTGAAATCATCATCAGCCAAATTTAATGCGTTGCATATTAAACGGGTAGCTTCAGTTCAGACCATCAAATTGAACAACTTTCAATATGGAGCCAAGATTTTGGCCAACAGAAAATTATTCACTTTGATGGTCTGAAGCAAAATGGTTTGATAATGTAACGCATTTAATTTTACACCCTGCGTATACGTAATACTAAAGGGCTTAGCCCTACCCTCAAGGAGGGTGGTATATGGTATGGGCATATACTATGGGCCCGATGCGGAATAGACACAACTGACGCAACAGAAGAATTTCTTCTTCAGCGTATGCAGGTTATTCCTCACCGTGTTTGACGCAACAGAAGAATTTCTTCTTCAGCGTATGCAGGTTTCCTCACTGTGTTTGACGCAACAGAAGAATTTCTTCTTCAGCGTATGCAGGTTTCCTCGCTGTGTTTGACGCAACAGAAGAATTTCTTCTTCAGCGTATGCAGGTTTCCTCGCTGTCTTTGACGCAACAGAAGAATTTCTTCTTCAGCGTATGCAGGTTTCCTCGCTGTGTTTGACGCAACAGAAGAATTTCTTCTTCAGCGTATGCAGGTTTCCTCGCTGTGTTTGACGCAACAGAAGAATTTCTTCTTCAGCGTATGCAGGTTTCCTCACTGTGTTTGACGCAACAGAAGAATTTCTTCTTCAGCGTATGCAGGTTTCCTCGCTGTGTTTGACGCAACAGAAGAATTTATTCTTCAGCGTATGCAGGTTTCCTCGCTATTAGCCCAGTTATTTTACGGTTTGAGCCGGGACTAATTACTAATTGGTATTTTTTTTCGGTACAGTATTTAAGAGCCAATTTGAGCTCAGAAATGTACCAAAATTAAAAAAGAATCTCGTCAGCAACAGTTCCAAATTTAAAATTTTGGTATTATCTCGTTATGAAAAAACCTGATGGTAATTTCTTTTTGCACATATTTAAGGCATTATCATTATACATACTTCAAACATGGTGTACATATTTTTGTCTACTTAGAGGGTTTTGAAAAATACATTCGTATTTTCTAACACAAACCTCTTTTTTTTTAAATTTCAATGCCTATTTTATTGCTAAAAATAATTTACATTGTAAAATCTTATTCAAATAAGTGCATAGTATTAATATTATTAATTTAAAAGCCTTCTGGGACTCACAATTTTGATATCTACAGGGTCCTTCTTTATATGTTGACACTTTTTTAAGGGGATGATCAGACCATCAAACTGAACAACTTTCTCTATGAGACCAAAAACAAAATCACGAAAAAAAAATCAGCTGTCCCATACATTTGGCTCGAGTAAGTTTGCAGTTTTGTATGGAGGAGCAGTTTTTTTTTTCGCGATTTCGATGTTGGTCTCATAGAGAAAAATGTTCAGTTTGATGGTCTGATCATCCCCTTAAAATAGTGTCAGCATATTAAGAAGGACCCTATATGTTGCGTAGCGAATTTTTTTAAATTTGTTTTCAGATAGTCTTTTTGTCACTAAATAGTACCGGTTGCAGATTAAAAGTCCAATTAGTAATTACTTCCCACCTCTACTAACAAAAGTCCGTAAAATGACTGGGCTACTATGTTTTCCTTCACCGTTTGAGAGCAGTCGGTATTACGTACATAAGTTAGAAAAACTCATTGGGACATTGGCATTATCATCCGTGCGGATTCGAATCCGTCCGATGATAATGCCGGGTTCAAACCCGGACCCATATGATTGAGCGTCTAGCGAATGCGTGTTTATAATTTGTTTCCTTATTATCTTGTAGAATTATGTTTAATAGTCCATAAATTGTACTAGACAAGTAGGTAAACTCAAGCTATGGTTTCGTTATAATTTTTCGAATCGACTTAACATGCGCGCATTTAAACAGGGTAATGATTATAATTGATGTTATTATGCATTATAATAATCGACCTAGGTATAATAACATAATTTGTCTATAAAGTCAACTCTCTTAATAACCGTTTTTAGTCAGTTTCTTAACATTTAGAATAAAAGGAGGCGAAAATGGGATAGTTCTTACTTACCTCTGTCTTATTAAAATACAATCATTGTCTTGATTGTCCTTTTGTACTTTGAAATCGTGCTCAATGTCCTGTTCAAAGAATTACTTTTTCAATAAAACTAAATTAAACTTTTACTTAAAACTTATAATATTTCAACTTAAGCACTTGAAAAAGTCCATCGTAGACTTTTATTTGAATATCTCTACAATTTTTAAACTAAACATTTTTATTAAATTTTATTATTTTTGTAAAACTTTTACACTATCAGTGGAAAAGTGTTTACACTATCATATTAGTGTAAAAATTTAACTAGAAATAAAAATTGTATAAGTATGCCTTCTTAATATGCTGACACTTTTTTAAGGGGATGACCAGACCATCAAACTGAACAACTTTCTCTATGGCACCAACATCGAAATCAGCTGTTCCATACTAAACTGCAATCCTACACTTGAGCCAAATGTATGGGATGGCAGATTTTTTTTGCGCGATTTCGGTGTTGGTTCCATAAAGAAAGTTGTTCAGAATTATGGTCTGATCATCCTCTTAAAAAAGTGTCAGCATATCAAGAAGAACCCTGTAGGTACGGTCAGCATAAAAATTTAATTAATATTGTGCTCATACATTTTTGATTCTGTGACCGTACAACAAATTCTCTACTAATTATCCAATTTTTCCGATCGAGCTTTTCCTTCCCGCCCATGAGCCCAAATAGTGCGAAAAAAAAAATCCTCCAAAACCATAGACAAAAAAACCAGCCAGCACTAAAACTTTTTAAAATGTCCCCCAGGCGATATGGAACGAAATGCAGTGGCTGCGGGCACGGTATATCACCATCGGACCTCGTCAGGAAAGCGAGAGAGAAGGTGTTCCACCTCAACTGCTTCACATGTCTCGTCTGCAGGAAACAGCTGTCGACAGGAGAAGAGTTATATGTTCTTGATGACAACAAGTTTATTTGCAAAGAGGATTATCTGGCTGGCAAGGCACCGACGACGCATTGTAAGTTTTTTCTTTTTAATTTGTTTTTTTTTTGAATTTTTTTAGTGTTTCCTGTTTTACTTCTGTAGGATATTAATTGAAATAAGTCGACAATTTTTTAAGGGTGATTCAGACTATCAAACTGGACAAATTTTACTTGTGAGCAAACTTGAAATTACAAAAAAAGTCATTCATACCTACCTATTTGTACATTTGAGTCAAGTAGAGTGAGTTAGGCTTTACAGTTTAGTATCATATGGAAGTGGAACAGCAGTTTTTTGTTATTTCAGGTTTGCTTCCATAGAAAAAGTTGTTTAGGTTGATGGTCTGAACCGACACTGATTTGTCGACTCATTTCAATTACATCCTGTAGTTGTTGATGGTAGAGTAGAGGCGTATGTCTTATTGCAATTTTTCAATAAAAGTTGCAAAAAAAAAGAACAACGTCACATTATAAGAAAGAGTAATAGATACTAATAACGTGTAACTATGTATTGTAAAGTATCAAATAAGGTGACCACATAGCATGTCAATTTCGTAAAAATAGTTTATGTCAACATTGAAATTGCGCTATTTTCTTGTCCGCAAACGAAGAATTATTTACGCAAATCCAATCAAACAACGACACACGATATCACGTCTACAATCAAACACTGTGTTGCCAAACGAAAAAAATAAATTAGGTCTTTTATTGTCCTCACCTCAACTCAAACCCAATCGATATAGAATAATTACTTTTCTAAAACACGACCACGTCCCCTTCAATTTCCGAACGTGACATGTGAGAATTGCATTTTCAATTCTGAATGCGTTTTTTATTGTTTAAGAACGTATCGCGGCAACAATAAAACTCTCTGAGCACCCATTTTGAAATCGGATTTTTCGATCAATACGAACCGTAACCGAATCCAAGAGAAAAAAAACGAAACAAAAAGGTAAAGGCGTCGGACAAAAAGCCAACCGCATTACACATTAGCCACGTCTCCACGCGGTAGTGCCATAGACATCTTTTTTACTTTTTATTTACCGCTTTGTCGAAGACGCCTTGACGTGAGTTAGGAAAAAACTGACGGATTGTAGGCAAGATACGAGAGTCGTGATCAGTAGGGAATTTAAATACATAGCGATAGTACAAATATTTTGATTGGGGGATTGATATCAGTCCCTTCTATTTAAGAAATTTGAAGAAGGTCCAATGCAGCTTGGCAACCCATTTCATTTTGATGCTTAATGTTTTGATGTTACGAAACAAGTGGTTCATAATTTCTATACGTTAATCGTAGTAGATATTTGATTCCTGTATTTCTGGTTTTGGAAGGTTGATTAGTATGTACCCAATGTTAATGTATTCTGTTTGTGCTACTGTATCTTTTACAACTTCGTATAATTTTATTGCGCAGAGAAATTTACTAGAGATTGTAGGGAATAACATAAAATGTTCACTGCTTTTCTCATCTCTAAAGATAAGTAGTTATTTTCTTTGTATAATCTTTGTCATAAAACTGTTTTTTTCTGTATCTTTTATACTGTGTCACTTCCTTCCTTTAATTTCTATACCGGCCTAACGGCCTTGGCCTCTAGCTTCTACGATCGTTTCCTAAGTTTCTTGTTCTAAAGTAACTGATAGTTTCCGCATTTTTTAGATTCCAGTTTTAAAGTCCGTATTCTATTACACGATTCGAAATAATTAATGCAAAAAACCTAGTCGTAAGTGTCCATAAAAAATTTGAATTTATGGACGTTGTAACTTTTTGACGAATCTTTTTACTATCCTCTTATTTTATTCTTTGACCTACTTTGACATTATTTTGAACACTTTTTTATATTTGATCTTCGACCGTATATACCTTGTAAAGATTTTTTTTGGGTCGTATCTATAGACCAAAAAAAATCTTTGATTGACCTTGATTTTCGTATATGGAATTTTATATTTAAGTGTATAATAAGTAATAAGTGCGAAATCTTGTTATTAATCTAAATAAAAAATAAAATAAAAAAAGAATCTTAGGTTGGCTTGCACTATTAAGTGATTATAAAACATGCTTCTTAGTCCAAGCCACCCTTTACTTAGTACTGCAGCAGTAGGTACCAGGTTTATAAGTCTTTCCGATAATAGCGCGCAAAATTATCTGGATTAATCGCTTGTCGTAATTGGCCAATTGTTTTTCCTTTTCGCTGCTGTCCGACTTTGCACCCTTTGATTACCTACTAAATGACTTCGGGTTTTTTCGGGTCTGCTCTGCGCAAATGAAGATTGGCGAGCGGAATTATTTCCCTGGTCGTACTGTATCTGGGTGCAAGTTGATCCCCAACATCCACATATTTCATCCATTTCCACGGAAACTGGGTCTAAAAATAGCTCCAAATTCGGATAGCTAAACAGCGGCATTAATTGTATTCAAAGTAGGTAGGTAATTCATAATTCATAATTCATAATCATTTATTGCTTCATGTGGTGTACATAGATCTTATAAGTAATAACAGTTCGCAACATGAGCCCTGTAAGGGCACTGCAATTTACATTTGAATGTAAAATATTATAAAACTAAGAAAGAAACAAAAATTTAACAGTTATATGATTATTCATGCATAACATAACATAATTATTTTAGGTACAAAACATATTTATATTTAAAAAAAAAACAAAGAACAACACAAAAATCATTTTACAATTATCATCATACATCATGGCAAACACAATGACAAATACAACAATTATAATTTAAAGACTATTACAATTATAATTAAAATAAAGACAATTACAATTATAATGAAATTATTAGTACATCGAGTCTATCATAGTACAGGCGTGTTTGCGATATGTGCCCGTGTGCCCACAACATGTGCTAGCCCGCGGCGCCGCCCGTGTTTGCACAACGTAATTGTGTTTAGATATTGTTAGAGTGGAATAATGCCGGCAAATAAACTCGATGGTGGGACACGCGAGCGCAATAGACCGAGCTGGGTTAGCGAAACTTTGTCGAAGTTTTAACTTTCGGTTTGTTTTTTACGTAGCTGTGTTCAATGACGTTTTACAAATGCTTAGGCGCGTCATACGCTAACATCACTGCACGTTAAAATGCCGCGATATAGTGACGTGTAGTCCGTACACTAGACGGCACGTGACTACGTGAAAGCCAGGCAATTACCTTGCTTTTTTGTTGCCATTTTGAAGCGCGGACAACGCATCTACATATTAAAACATCTTAGGTAATAGAAAAAGTATATCTCTAGAATGAGCCTCATCCTTCTACAGTATAAAACAAAAGGGGCCAACTTTCTTAGGTTTGTGTGCGTGAGGCGTCATACAAATTATATCAGTGTGCGTGTATATGGATAGGGTTTAGAGGCCAGTACTGGTTGCAATTTTTTTCTACGCGTTCAAAGCTTCGACTGCCTATCTTGACAATTTGACAAACATAACATAACTTATCCAAGACTAATATAAAACCCGATGAAATGATTAACAATAGCTTAATAAATAACCGCGTAATTCAAAATCTGTAATCTTTAACTTACCTATTATCATTGTCATCAGGATAATCAGCAATACTAAGTCTTGTTGATCTATTTATATTGAATATGTGACTTTATCTGTGTCTCTTGTCATTATTGTAAGTCTTACATTCAAATTAAGATGGAACAATTTTATATCAGATGAGCTTTTACCCGCGACTTCGTCCGCATAAATTATATACCAGATTTTAAGTCAGATGATAAGCTATCAAACAAAAAAAGTTTCATCAAAATCGGTTCAGTAGTTTTTGCGTGATACTCGAACAAGCAAACACCCAAACAAACAAACAAACAGACAGACAAAAAACACAAAAATTTGTGATTTGGAATCAGGGAGATCTAAAAATCATATCGTAATCTTTTTTTTGTAAATATCTTCAATGTACAGACACACTTCTGTTACAGTTTTATAATAGTTTAGATAATTAATCTTATAGAGCTCATATAACATAGAGAAGAATATTCGTATTCAATACTTTACAAATAAGTATTTCCAATGATTAGACCTAATCCACACTTCTTTTCAATTTTAATTTAAAAAAACATAAAGCAACCAAATTGTTAAATAAAATACGTACCTATCGTACATTTTCTCTTCCACACAATGGTGAAAAGATCTCGGTAAAATCGTGCAAGATCCAATTAAAGAAGTCAGAAATAATTTAAACATAGGAGGAGATACGATCTCCTGCCTCTGTGCTAAAGCAAAATATCTGGGGGAGGAAGCATGGAATTGTTTCCACCAGCTGCACTAAACTCCCTTGCCGTGGCCAGATTATATGCCCCACATGCGGGGGTTAAGAAGCTTACGCGGTTATTGATACGGTATAATTCGATATTGAGCAAGACTTGCTTTCCTCTGCATTGGTATTGTAAGAAAATGAATCGATGGATGTGAAAAAAGGATTTTAGCTTAGTTGTATATTAACTACGCCTACCGTAGAATCCCTTCATTAATTATATGTCAAGATTACTATTAAACGTACTAAAACAAATGGGCCAACTTTCTTATGTTGGTGTGCGTGAGGCGTCATACAACTTATTTCTGTGTGCGTGTATAGTGACTGGGTTTATCAGCCTAGACTTGGGTGATATTGTTTTTGACGCGTTCGTAGCTTCGACTGTATATCTTGACATGTAACTTATCAAAGTTAAAGACGCATGACTGGACATATCTACATAATTAATGATCATTTAAATATTTTGTTTTGTCTGAGGTTTTTTTTTCTTTGTATTTATGACAGGTAGTTAAGATGCAAAAAAAAAAATATTATCATCTTTAGAAATAAAATACTTGATACTATGTGGGTCTTTATAAACCAACTATATTATATAGGTACTACATTATCGTCAATTCCATCGAAAATCTGTAGCATGATAAGATAATTGACAACATTAATGCCTACCACAAAAATTCAATGAAGAATACTAATATAGGAATGCGTAAGCGAAAAATTCTTCGTCTATGATATGAATTGTTCTCACTATAAACTCTATAATTTATGTTCCAAATTCAAAACCTTAAAAAGTTTTACAATTTTCATTAAAATCTCCTTTGACAGTGACTGGTTGGTTAGGTACACTGGCATCTCCTTCAACATCTGTTCACTATAGTTGTGTTTAGCTAGGTATACATCTAACCCTGTAATCTGAGGTGGAGGGTGGACCCCGAGCGTGCGCCGTGCGATAACGCTTATCAATCAAGCACACGCGCCGGGCGCACTGGCAGCTAAGATAGGGTTTTTATTTTCATTTTTGCGACCCATAGATTGTTTTTTTTTTTTGCGAAATGATTTTTTTTCTGACAACCAATTAAAGGGACCAGCAAGGTCGGTATAAAAACGATAGAAAAAAGTAAAAAAATTAGTTTAGCTTATTAATTAATTAGTTACTATCTTCAGAGCCATGTCATGTCTAAACTATCTACAGAGACATGTTGAAAGATTTTTCAATTTTAAATTAGATGTCAAAAAACTCCTCATTGCATTTTTATTCAAGTGAAAATGTTTTTTTTTTATTTAGTTTTTAATCTCACTGGTAGAAAAGGCTTCACTTTTCTAAATTCAAAATAATTTTCCATATTTTTTTAACAAATGTTTTTTATCAAAACAATCGGTATTAATGTACCATTAATAATATAACTGCTTACGTTTCTCCAAGGGTAGGGGAGCCCCCTAAACGCGGCTTGGTCCACGCTGGCGGCTGTTTGCCTGCAACCGATAGGGTCAGATCTGTTTTTGTTTGAAATGGGCACGCTCTGCCGCTTCCATGTTTATGTTGGCCTAGTACTTTTTAGATTGTTGCTTCACTTGGTGAAGGGTTTGAATATGGCTTGAAGGACCACAAACAATATTGGTACCTACACTAGACGTCAATTAATCTATCAGGAAATCTTTATTGAACACAAAAACTAAATATACAGGGTCAATTTTATATCACTGCGGATATCAGCATGTATTCTACTCATCAAACTGAACAACTTTCACTATGGAGCCAAATTCGAAAACACGAAAAAAAATCAACGGTCACATATACAGGGTCCTTCTTAATATGCTGACACTTTTTTTTAGGCGATGACCAGACTATGAAACTGAACAACTTTCTCTATGGAATCAACATCGAAATCGCGAAAAAAAAACAGTTGTCCCATACGTTTGGCTCCGAGTAGGTTTGCAGTTTTGTGTGGAAGTGATGTTTTTTTTTTCGCGATTTCGTTGTTGGTCCCATGGAGGAAGTTGTTCAGTTTGACGGTCTGATCATCCCCCTAAAAAGTGTCAGCATATTAAGAAGGACCCTATATTTGAGTTGAGTACCTAGGTACTGCAGTTTTGTATGGGACAACTGATTTCTTTTTTCGCGAACCCATCGATAATAAAAAATAAAAAAAAACTTTTCATACTACAATTTGATCAGATGATTGCATTTAGTATGGGAAGTCCAAAATATTACCCTTTCACCCTGTAATTTTGGGTCTTCGGTAATTATGTAAACAAAAAACATTCAAAAGACGAAAACTATAAACATTAAAATTCTTTCATAGTTTAATTCGTTGACAACAAGAAAATTACACAGTAAAAGTATTCACGAACCGACCAGCACGACAGTCGACGCCAAAAAAAACTGTTAAACACGAAATTCAGACGTAAACAAAACTCACTGACAAAGTATTTTAACCCTTATAGACTCGTATTTAAGAGTGAATCGTAGAGAAAGTGGAAATATAGATGCTAGCTAGGTATGTACTTACGATCGAGCGAACGAGGTGGAATGGAGGAGACCGATAGAATCCCATTTGGTGCCTCTCCCCCCTCCCGGTAGCAGGGGGAGGGTCTGCCATTATTCGCAATCCTGCATCCGACGTTCTGATCGAGTTAATGAGACTGACGGGGACTCTGTTCTGATGCCTGATAATTTTTGAGTTGTTGGTATCATAATTTTTGAATAAGATATTTAGGTCACTGACTGCATTTTGCACGTACGTTCGTTAAAGATAATCCTCCATTAAATCTCAAGCTGTCACTTTTTGTTTTGTTGACATAATAAAAGATAGCAAGAGATTTAATGGTGGATTATCTTTAATGAACATTCGTACATCTGGCGGTGAATGAATCAATGATAGAAATATCAATGACAGAAATTTCAATGAAGCACAGATAAAAAACAAACAAAATAAAATAAAAATAAAACTTTCATTTTCTTTAGATTCATACTGTACACTAGGTATGTAATTTTCTGTAGTTAATACGTAACACACAGATACGACACACAGGTACGATACACAGGTTTAGATTTTATGTACAGTTGGCAAAGAAAGTAGAGTAATTTTACTGTTCCTCGTTATTCTAGAAATAATAGTGATAATGTTTATCAAATTTCGTTGCGAACTGTACAAAGTATAAGTAATTTATTATTAGAGAAGAAATTAAAATTGTTAGTTTGATTTTTCTTCATCGTAAGTTCTATTTATCGGAATATAATTCAAACTTCGATTGGGACTATAGACAATCGGCAAATATACAACGTGTTAATGAATTAACGCAAAACTAGAAAAGTTTGTTTAGAATCGAGAGTAGAATCGAATTATCATGGTTTCAACATATTTGACGACCCGGTTGGTGTAATGGTTACCACGCCGGACTGCCAAACCAGGGTCCTGGGTTCGAATCCCGGTTCGGTCATGGATGTTTACATGTTTGTGCCGTTGTTGTATGGTTTCCATAATAAACAGCCTATTAATAGTGCTTTCTTGGGATCATTACAATGTATGTGCCTGTGAGCGTTATTTATTTATTTATTATTTATTTATAGGTAATTTTTTTCAAATTATTAAATAATTTGTTTGCAAAATTTTAAATTTCCTGAACCCTATGTCAACCCACCGCACGGGCACACTCACCCTACTTACTACCAAAAGAGATTATAAAAATGTATCCATGAGTACGTTAGCGCTTTCTTTCAGTGCTGAAATGATAACAAATGATTTTTGCCTCAAAACTTAAAATGCGAATAACTTTAAATTTTCCTAACTATCAAAATAATTAAATTATTGTTTTAATCGAATTATTTTGTTATAAATCAGTTAGGGTGTACGAGGTTTTGCGTTTATTCATTAACACGTTGTATAACCAAACTTTAATGACTTCCATCCAAACTGCATAGCACATAAACAAACGTTTGTTTATAAATAGCAAAAAGTTTTACTATTTTATAATCAAACGTTTGATTATGCCAATACCAAACTATAGTGACTTCCAAAAAAACGTTTGGTTATAAATAGCAAATATAACCAAACGTTTGATTATTCCAATAGCAAACTATAGTGACTTCCAAACTGTTTTATAGCACATAAACAAACGTTTTGCCATTTATAAACCAAACGTTTGATTAAATGCTACAAAACAGTTTGGAAGTCACTAAAGTTTGAATATATTCAACAAAATATTTTTTTCAGTGTTGTCTCACCTCGCCTATCCTAGCCGGTGGTTGAACACCTTTACCAGCTTACTGTACCTAGTACCTAGCATGCCACGCTCGATCACCTCCGTGTCTGCACAACTCGGCACCTAGTCCGCTAGCCACTGCACTGCGATTCCTATGTCTGCCCATTAATTTTTATATATCGTTAAACCGATCGATAGGTAGCGTGCTCGTAAAATGGTCGCAGTAAACCTTTATGTTTGAGTTTTATTACGTTTTAATGTTGAGTTTTTGAAAGCTCGCAAGGCCCGAGTTTCTATTTTATATGGACTCGTGGAATAGAATTATAGGTAGTAAAACATGTTGAGATGCGCCGTAACGGTGTAAGATGTTTATTTGAAAATATTAAACGTTTTAACGCGAAAATTTTGTTCGCTGATAGGGACTGGCATCTTTTTGATGGGAGGTATATCATTTTAAGATGCGACAGTTGCCGTCTTCTTATTGACACGCACATAATGCGTGTGCGATTGAAGTCCATTACTTCTTCTATTAGTTTTTCATTAAAATGGTGAACTGAATACACCGATTTAATGCAAATACCTAGGTACGTAGTATGTACACGTCAATGCGTATACGATACGATATACGATATGCGAAAACGGTCTTATTTTAGTTTATGGATGCATGATTTTTACTTTTTTATTATGTGAATGCTGACCTTACCTGTAGGTAATTTAGATGCATAGTGCGTATGTATTTACTTAGTAAGCCTTGAAAATAAACATTTATGTAGTAGGTGTAAGGAAACGTAATGAAAGGTAGCCACGACATTCGTCAAATTCTTCTTTCGTCAAATTCTTGTTTCGTCAAATACTACATTCGTCAAGTCCTTGTTTCGTCAAATTCGCTTTTCGTCAAATCTAAGTACAAACACTTGTGTTTCATTCAGAGTAACTGACATGAGTTGTCAAATGAAACCGTTTTTTGTGCATTTATCGGCACTTATCGGCACCCTGAAACTTCGAGTTCTGTGTATAATTGTGAATCTAACGTGAAATCGTAGGTAATTTAATGAAATAGTGTTAGTATATTTCACAAAATAATCTACGACTTCACTTTAGATTCACTAATTATTCACAAAGCACGAATATTTACCCAGTCGATTGTGCTGACAAGTTCCCAAAAACGGTTCTATTGCCTCGCGTCACGTATCTCTTTCTATTATACAGTGGCGCCGCTAGGTACATCTCGCTCTCTCAGCTGTCAGTTCCTCTATATGATACCTTTATGGTTTCATTCATAGAGATAGTTATCTCTACGTAGAGAAAAATTCTTCGTCTATGTATCTCTATGAAAGAAACCCGACGTTTAGCCATCTTCGAATCTACTTTATTGCATCTCTCTTACTCTTAGGCAATAACACATTCATACCGTCTCTTTTACACCTGTCAACCTTACTTTTTAATCCCGTACACTGCGTTCCGAATCATGCATCTCCTTTTATAACTGGTAAGCAAGCACAATTACATAACCTTACATTCCCCTTGAATTTTATAAAAATAAAACAAAATATACTTTTATTTTAAATTTACAGTGTAAGGAAAAATTATCACTAACCTATCAAACTGAACAACTTTTACTAAGTATGGGAGCAAACCGTAAGCGCAAAAAAAAATCTGCTGTTGCATACTAAACTGCAATGCCTCCTCGACTCAAACGTATGAAACAGCAGATTTTTTTTTTGCGCTTACCGGTTTGCTTAATCTTAGTAAAAGTTGTTTAGTTTGATGGGTAGAGTATGTGGTTCAAAGGTTAATGATACTTTTACACCCTTCCTTATAGCTACTGGCTTAACTATCGCCTCCACTATTCTGTTTTAGACTTCCGTAAAGACAAGACAATATAATTGACTACACATATAAAACAGACCTATTTAGATAAGTACTTACAGAACAGCTGTATTACGTCAGGTGAACAGTAAAATGGACCGTTCACGTACATGAAATAAAGACGGTAAAAAACCTAATCGGTGGACGATTTACAGCGGCAGGAGCGTACCCCGAGGGCAAATTATCGATAATCGAGATACTAACCAAATAGCCGGTGTCGATACAAGTTATCGACAGTAATCGGTATAATCGCTAGTGCCGCGCGATTGTTGCCCGTCGCTATTACAAGACGTGCGCGCCGTTTGAAAAATTACCCATATCAGTCTAGGAAAAATACGGTTTGAGATTGCATTAAAAACACTTTAGTAAATTGTGTTTGAACTGATATTACTGTTTATAACACTTTTGTCGAGATTTGATGGTTATATAGGCTGAGGACCCTGAGAAATACCTTAAAATCGATATAAATGTACAAAGGGCAAGCTTATTTCTATAGATATTTCTTCCAGCATACCAGCAAAAGAGGCAGTTAATTATCACAAGGCAAATTTAATGTGTATAAATAACAGTAAATTTGTAGTTTATTAGTAGTAAGTAGTAGTTTTTTTTTAAATAATAAAGTTTTGAGGTTATAATTTTTGAATACTTACTTACAAAATATTAAACATCTACTCATGCCATTAACCGGGGATTATTATTGTTATCAAGCAAAACGTATTGAATGAAGCCGTCCTCTACAAAATCACAAGTTTTCAATATTTTGATCATATCTAAATTTAATGTTTTGTAAATGTCTTATTTATTCCATTATACCTACACAATGAAACAGCGGAGATTATTGAGAATTCTTGTTTTTCAGGTATGTAGGTATATAATAATATTTCAAATTATCACCTAAAGTCAATGAGTTTTTTTTTATAACACGTCATACAATAACAAAGCCTAAACATGGCACATGTATCTAATGTCACCTTTGTATGTATCAGTTATGTCCAGCTGTCATACATTGCCGCTGACATTCCAGTCCCTTCAAATCTTTCAAATGTATTTGGTCACAAAGCAGTTATGTAAAACAACTGGGGCATAACTTCGTGGTTCCGTTAATAGCGCACTGATGCGAAGGCCTCCTTGTATAGAATGTCTTTGCCTAAAGTGCAATTAATGCAACCTACTCCATATAAAAATCCGTAGATTTTCCCGACTATATTACAAGACGTGCACGGCGTTTGAAAGTTACCCACTCGATTGACCCCTCAAATCATCCATTATTTTAAGCGACACAGCTCACCCTAAAGTGGCGGTTACAGCAACTTTTTGTGTACGCTTATTATTGAAATTATTGTTTATTAACTGTAATTGTCGGTGACGTTTCGAGGGTTAAGTCCAGCGTTTAGCGTAATTTGGTCGGTTTGACTTTTTGGAGGGTTTTGTAAGTAATTATTAGTTGTCAAAGTGCGGTCGATGCCATGATTGCAGTTTATGGCTAACATTAGAAAATGTTTCCTGTAAGAGTTCATAGGCAGCTCATACCCTTGGATCCTGAACAACTTTTTTTTACCTGTCGTATTAAATGCAATTTAATTTAATTTACCTAATTTAAAATTTTAACTTAATAATATGCTGACGGTTTTTTATGACGATGATCAGACCATCAAACTGAACAACTTTCTCTACGAGACCAACATTGAAATCGTGATTAAAAATCTGCTGGCTCATACATTTTGTTCGAGTAGGAGTGCAGTTTTATATAGAACAGTTTTTTTCCATGATTTTGGCCTTGGTCCCATAGAGAAAGTTGTTCAGTTTGATGGTCTGATCATCGTCATAAAAAACCATCAGCATATTAAGAAGGACCCTATACAGGGTGAAATTGATATCATTGGCATCCTTCTAAACTAAAAATCTACCCATCAAACTGAACAACTTTTACTGTGGAAGCAACCGATCAACGATCGAAAAAAAATCTGCCGTTCCATACTAAACTGCAATGCGTACTCGACTCAAATCAGCAGATTTCTTTTTGCTACGGTCTGTTTGCTCCCATGGTAAAAGTTGTTCAGTTTGATGGGTAGACTCTTAGTTCGAATTTGAAATCATTGATTTAATTTTCAGCCTGTATAATAGGATCCTAAATGGGATAGAATAAACTTTTTTTTATTTAAAACTACTTAGATGTTAGTTTGCTTACTTGTAAAACAATTGACTGCAAAACATATTTGCATAGCTCATCATGTTTTTTTTCAAACGGGCAACACCGATGCCGCCACTTTCATTGCGTGGTTGTGCGCGAAATAATTTTTTTTTTTTCGAATTATTATTTTTATTTTACGTGCGTGTATTGTGTACAGGTAAATGGCGTGAAATTGACGGCTGGCCAGTGCGTGGTGACCGTTTCTGGCTGGCATACGATATGTCCACTTATAAATGATCCCTTGAAAGTTCAATAAACTTCAGACTTAACTTCTAATTACGAATTTTTCGAATATTTCCACAGCGCATTTTAAACTGGTAGAAAATTGACCTTTGCATTTAAATTTCGAATAACGACGACCTTCGTCGATTTGAATAGAGTTCGAAATTCGAACTGGGTTATTGAATTTGTTTAATTGAAAAGCGTGTACTATAAAAGACCTTGGAATTATGCAAGCAAACATGTCAAATCTGGGTCCCTCGTAGTAGGTATTTTCAAGTCCCTATAAAATACATCAGAGCGGGCGTAGGAAATTATTCCTTATCTCCCCTCCTTGTCCCCCCTCCGAAGTATGCTTAGGGTTCAGGGGCCGCTTCCTTGAGGCTCTGCGATGACAGTTTGTGAAGTCGTGCCGCGTCGGTTAAAAAAAAGAAATTCGAGGCGGAATGGAATAGAACAAGAACTTTTGCCGGCAATGTTTTTTTATGAATGGTAAAGTTAAGTTTCATTTGCATTTAAGTTTTGTTCTGTCTAGACGTAAATTGGATTTTGCATCTCACATTATTGTACCAAAAGTATAACTTAGGTAATAATTAGATATGTAAGTAAGTATTAAGTCGTTTATTATTATAATGAAAGGCTTCTCATTAAGAGGGCTATCGCAGTCCAGTGGCGCCCTCATCACATTAAAAAAGATTTCTTAATAAAGAAAGCCTAAATTAAAAAAGTGCTCAACAGATAAACTACAAATGCCTTCAAGCTATTTTCATAGAATATAAGTTTTTCAAAACATACAAATTTTGAAAAAAGAAAAAAAACGGCCGCTTTTGTTTTTATTGTTTAATAGTGGAATGTTTAGAACCTATAAAAGTATTATATAACAATGGCTTGAAGGCTTTTGTAGTTTATCTGTTGAGCACTTTTTTAATTTAGGCTTTCTTTATTGAGAAATCTTTTTTAATGTGATGAGGGCGCCACTGGACTGCGATAACAGCCCAATTTTTGGTTAACCGAGTGATGTAAACGTCCTCTAAATCTTATTTTTAAACCCCGACGCAATAAGAGAGGTGTTATAATAAGTTTGACGCCTATGTTGGTCTGTCTGTCTGTCTGTGGCATCGTAGCTCCCAAACGGGATTTCGATGCGGCTTTTTCTAATAGAAAGCTAATTTTTGTGAGAGTGTTCTTAGCTTTGTTTTATAAAAATCGGTTCAGCAGTTTTCAAGTAACTTTAAACATTATGAAATAACATTAAATTACAAAAGCCTATGCCTAAAAATGGCGCCTTTTTTCTTTTTTTAGCGCGGCCATCAATCAAACTCGAATATAATTAAAAACAGAAAAAAGTTAAAAACAACACTTGTTTTTAACAATTACAAATATCTCGAAATTCAGTCCGAACTGAGATATAAGTAAAGGCTTGAAGTGCACGTAATAGTAATATTTTCAACTTGAAGCCTTTATATCTCCGTCTGGACTGAGTTTAGGGATACATGTTAATAAGTTTTGTTTGTTACTTTATTCTGAAATAAAATATTGAAGTTTGGTTGCTGGCCGCGCCAAAAAAAAACGGCGAAAAATAAGGCGCCAGCCAACCTTAATACAAAATCCGCATTTTGTTTAAAAAAATCCCCAACGCCGAAAACAAACATTTAAAAAATTGAAAAATAATTATTTTTCAATTTTTAAATATTGGAGTTATGCAGGCAGACCTGATCCATCCACATCACAGAGATGCTCTACACCCCATAAACACTGAATCAGCCATGCTGCTGATAGTTGCAAAAAGTACACTTATCTCTTAATGTCTGTTTAGCGTGGAAATGAAAAATATTCACATTAGTTATTGTTATTTCAAATTTTCTCCCTATAATCCTAACAGAGTTTTACATAAAAAAGGTTTTTTAATCTCTCAAGATTAAAACCGCTTCGGGCAGTCGAAGGTTGTGAAGGACCCGACTCTACGGGACAGGGCCATTTAATTGGACCCCCTCCGGACCCCGTGTTAAGGGACCAATGTATTTGTTATTTATTGTTTGATCGTTATTTTGTATTGTAATAAGGTGATACGTCTCTTAACGAGGTAGGTTTTTATTTTTAGTCTATGTTGTGTAATTACCTGAGTAGGCGGTTTTGTTATGTGTATCCAGGTTTTCTTTCAAAGAAGTTTGACGGACGGCCATGTAATTTGAGACCCAGACTTAATGGTCCCATACATGAATGAAACTTAGTAAACACGTGTAGAGTGAAACAAAACTAACAAAAACGTAAATTGGTAGCGTGTAGAAGTTGGGGGAAAGGTATGGTACCTTTTGTATCAAGTGTGTGAAACTCATAATCTTTCTTATTAGATAGTCAATCAATCTTCAATCTTCTACGCATTCATTGTGTTTATTTTAAAGAAAATTCACGATAAACGTACAATATTATGATAATGGAAGAAAACGAAATCACACACACTATCAGTTCAACCAAGCCAAATCGTTCCGTAACGACCAAAAAATTTTCTTTGAAAATCCAATGTTATATATTCGAATACTGTATAATAAACTTGTTGGCACCTAAAGAAGATTATTTCTCCAGCTATGGGAAAATGGCCCCCAAAAAATGTTAGCGTATAGTTTTGGAACTCAAGTCGATTTGTTTCTCATAATCTCTAGATTATAATGGTAATATTAGCTATACCTCATCTAAACGGAGTATCGCGTAATCGCAGTTGGCGCACATATTGTCTTGGTAAAATGTGTTGGTTTTTTTATTTTCGTAGGAACATCTAAGTCGTTCCTATACACGCATTGCTTTATATGTGCCGTTTTAACAGGGAAAAAGAATCTTAGCAAAAAAGTCAAAACGGTGCATTTTTTATATTTATTTCATAATTCCGTTCCGTTAAATGATTCCGTGCTTCGGATGGCACGCTAAGCCGTTGGTCCCGGCTACTATCACTGGTGGTAGTAGTCGTTACATAAAAACCACGTCAGAGGCCGTAAGGCAGTCTGAAAAAACTCTGACACCGGGGCTCTGCCCACACAATAAAAAGAAGAAGAACGCTCGTTTGCATTTTTACCAAATCTTTCGTCCGATTACTATAATAAATTAAATTATGTTTTTAGAGTGTAATACCATCAATAAACGTTACCGTTTGTGGGCCTACAATAAATTGACTCCTTTCACAATTCTTAATCAATTTCGTTCCACAATGTCATTGACCCTATTACCCTAAAGAACACAAACTTCTCAGAACATCCATAACCTGCCCATACAAATGTATGGACACCCGACACTCAATCCAACGCTTGTTCTGTCAAAACTGAGCCCATTCATACAAAACATATGCTAACAAACCAACCGTGGCATTATTCAAGTTAACCTTAACACTTTAATTGCCTGAATCGGGAATCGAACCCGCAACGCCTCATTTCACTCTGCTTCCTCACGAACTTTCGTACAAGCTATATTCGACTTTAAAGTTCTTAATTCAAGAAACAAATTTGCACACCATTTGTGTAGACTCTTAATTGGCTCTTTTAAAAAACAAACATCTTATGTAACATTCTGTAAACAAACAAAACTGAACTTTAATATTTATGGATAAAGTAAATTTTGTAAGACAATGGTTTTAATACGAAATGAGCTAGGTTTTGCTGTAGGTTTTACGGCATTCGGTAATCCAAGTCAAGAGTGAAGCGAAGCAGGTAATTTCTAATGGAGCGATTCGAGTTTAGGTTCTTTGCAACATGGAATTAATCTAAAAATCGGTCAAGTGCGAGTCGGGCTACTCGCGCACCGAGGGTTCCGTACCACAGCATCACAACATTATAAAGAACAAAAAAAAAAATTTTCTCCTCGATCTTTAGCACGATACCGACTCACACTTGGCCGGTTTTTATTATTTGTTGTTATACTGTAAAAATTGTTCTATAATCAATCACACCAAGTTTGACGCTTGTACGTATTACCGTTTTTACTATAGAGTGAGAAGAAAAAAACGTTGATAATGATGAGTATTCCTTGTAACCCCCCTTTATTTATAACATTTTGTCATTTGTTACTTGTTTATACTTCAATGCATTTTTATTATTTGATAGCTAATCCGCTGTAATAACGCACATTTCTGAAAATTTCAACTATCTAGCTCTCAGAGGGAGGTTACACGTTCAGTATTTCGTCATTCTGGTCCATCAGTCTGGTCATGTTTATTTGATTTGAAGGGAAACTGATATACTGAAGCACAATGTTAGTTGGGTCAATCTCGAGTCAGTTTCCCTTCAAATCAAATATACATGACAGACTGATGGACCAGACTGATGAAATATTGACCGTGTAACCTCCCTCTTACGGTTCAAAAGTTACAGCCCTAAATAGGTACGACAGACGGACGGACGGACAATGTAGGCAGGGTCCCGTTTCACCCTTTGGGTACGGAACTCTAAAAAGTGGTTCTCATAAGAAAACCCCTGGTAAAACTCGTAAGACTAGATGATAAAGACGAATATTGCTGGGTTTTGAGGACTTACCTACGACGAATGGACAAAAGTTCTGCTTGAAGACATCGCTTCGGAGGTGGCAGAGCGAATAGTTCAGAGAAAGCGTTGCCTAATCTGTGATTTGCTAATACTTATCATTGCATTTGTAGGAAGAGTCTTAGAAAAATTCTAAGAAAATAGCTCCTCTAATACTGCCTCCGTGGTCTAACGGTTAAGAGCTTTGGCTCTCGACACGGAGGTCGTGGGTTCGATTCCTACGGGGGACACCTAGTGATATGTCACTTTGTGCGTTTTTCCCCAGTTGGTTAGGACATTGCAGGCTGAATCACCTGATTGTCTGAAAAGAAAAATGATTCCGTGCTTCGGATGGCACGTTAAGCCGTTGGCCCCGGCTACTATCTCTGGTGGTAGTAGTCGTTACATAAAAACCATGTCAGAGGCCGTAAGGTGGTCTGAAAAAAACTCTGACACCAGGGCTCTGCCCACACGATAAGAAGAAGATGAAAATAGCTTGAAGGCTTTTGTAATTTGTCAAGTGGGCACTTTTTTAATTTAGGCTTTCTTTATTGAGAAATCTTTATTATTGTGACGAGGGCGCCACTGGACTCCGATAGCCCTCAGTGTTATCAAACGACAAATAATACACCCTAGTAATACTTAACAGTTTCATGGTCTAAAGCAAGCAACTGCTTTAGAATAACAAACTGAACAACTTCAATAAGGAGCCAACATCGAAATTGGGAAACAAAACTGTACCTACCTACTGACCTATGCTACTGACAGACTCAAATGTATGGGACTGCAGATTTTTTTCGCGGTTTTGATGTTGGCTCCGTAGTGAAAGTTGTTCAGTTTTATGTTCTGAAGCACCCCCTTAGATAAGTATTACTAGGGTGTTTTGTTACATCCTGTAAACCTTGCTTTATGTTACATTGAGACGTGAATTTCTGTATTATTTGTGTTTTTTTGGTAACACGGGCACGGTATAAAAAGAAAGGAAGGAATATTCAATTCAATTCAATTCAATTATACTTTATTGCACACCAAAACAAAACATACATTTGAATAAAGACAAAGAATTACAAGTAGGTACAAATAAGGCGGTCTTATCGCTAAAAAGCGATTTCTTCCAGACAACCTTAGGGTAGAGGAATCAAGAAACGAAAATAGGTAGGCGGGTGTAGCTTAGAAGAAAGAAGTCCAGAATGACAATGAGTGGATAAATATTCTAAAAAAAAAAAAAATATTCAATATTTTAATTCGCAAATTTACCGGCTCTACATTTTTTTTCCGTTACAAATTGCTTCCTTCTTCAGTATATTTGCTTTCTCCTATGGGGTGTTATTGGGAAGACTTATATATTGTGATATACTTGTAGTTATTACAAATATAGATAGCCAGACTTTTGCCAGCTCCAATTTTTTCTTCACCAGCCACGGACAAATCTTATTGGAAATAAATAGCTAACTAAATATAACCATTTGACGGGTGTGGTCAAAAATAACCCAAGAATAGGTCATTCGACATCCATCTACCGAAAAATTCTCAGGCTACCGATTCGGACCACTTTATTGTTTTCAAAATTTTATGGCCGGTAAATCATTCATTTCTGCGAAACCAGCCAGCCTCCTCGATACAAATACCTGAATATATTTCCTTTGAATAGGTTCATTTCTATTTAAACCGTGTTTCCACGAACAAAGATTAACTGCCAGTTAAACAGCATCATCACTGTCTTTCTCAGCTAGATAGATCCCTCACGAATCTTCTCATGTATGTAAATAAACGAACACAATGCCGGCTTTATTAATAATGCGAAATAAAAACAAAAACAGATTCAAAAATCGAACGGCGGGAACGAAACATCCATAGACAATTGGAGAGGAACAAAGAGGTAAAAAAGCGGGAAGAAACCTGTCGACGCCATGTTGTGTGGCACTCGGCCTTCACGCCTCGGCCGCCGAAGATTATCTTTCGAAAAAAGAACCGAACGGGAGGCGCTTCCATTCGATAACAAAGGTCTTATATCCCGTTCGGTTCACGGTCTTATCGCCTCTTGCGGCTACCGATTAAGGATCACATTCGTTTGAAGCGCCAGGCTGTTTGATTTCTTTTGTTATGGACATGAAAAGAAAGAGCATCGTCATCGCGCCTGCGCCGTCTCTGATGACCTGTCAATTCCGTCGTGTACGTCTGAGAAAAAAAGTGACATTAGAGTGGCCATCTATTATTTTGACTTTATGCCGGGGAACGGAGTTGAGATTGATCGTGTTTGGCTCGGCCCTTTTAATTACATTGCATTCAATGGCTTTGTTGGCAGTCTACTGTTCGGAAGGTGCTTCGAGTATATGCCAGTGTATTATTATACTCACTAATAAACTCTTTTATAGTCTGCGATGCTTTATAAAATACGATTCGCCTACTCATTGGTCATCACCATGTCATATATTGAACCTCTTTTATATTTATTTTATTGTATGCTGACAATTTTTTTTTAAATTCATGTTCAAGGGATCTAGCCCATACAGCTCTAACCATAGATAATAAAATTTTCAAGAATGTTTTTCTTTTTATATTGCAAATGGCCAGATAAAAAAAGAATGCTTTTCATTTTCCATATCGCCCGTCGGAACTGATTCTTCACGGTGCGTGTTACGGAGCGCGTGCGTCGTCGTGCGCTCGCGCATCTCATCTCATTGTGCGATTTCGTATGCTCACATGTCATTAGTGTCAAGTACGTTATCGTGTGACAACTTCTTGACTACTTTATTTGTATTTCCATTACCTTTTTTGCATTCATTTATTTGATTTCTTTATTGCTAATGATTGTGGCGCCATGTTGTGTTTTGACCCAACGTTTTTGTTTACAAATTATACCTACTTACAATGTATTTTTAAATAATTTTATTTTGTAGTTTTGTAGATAATAAAGTCGAGCTTAAATGAACTTCCTTTCGTTATCCAAGACCATGAACAATAATTATTTAAATAATCCGTCCTTCCAACATTTACAAACAGTTTTTTTCCGATTTTATTTTAAGGTTCTATTTCACACTATCACTTACCTATATACAGGGGTCCATCGCCCCTGTATAATACCTAATACTTTGGTAAAAGTGCAAAATATAATCAAAATTTTGCATTTACACGACTTATAAGCTTGGTGAAGGTATGAATTTAGTTCTTGAAATAAAACTCACAGAATAGAATTAGCACTTTGCATACTTACCTTGTACCTTATAGGTACTACGTAACACAATATAGTGCAGCAATATTCTTTGAAATAGAATCACCAGAATTCAATAAAAATATTAAAATAATTATTGAATTTACACTTGTGGCACAGTATAAGAAAGAGTATCTATTACTAGATAAAGTACGGACACTCCCTTCCTCCCACCAACTTTTTACCTCACCCCGTCTATCGCCCTCTGGTTACCGAGCTCTGGTTCTACGTGTGGTGACGTCACGTCATCTTGTCAACTTCAAATTTTTGTATGCAGTGTCCGGACTGTGGTGGTGTAAAGTGAGTCCATTAAATACACAGCATACAATAGAATCACAATTTTGCATAGGTGAGGTGCCTACTACTACATTGAAGTGAATCTTATACAGGATGAAATTGATATCATTGACAGTCTACCCATCAAACTGAACAACTTTTACTATGGGAGCAAACCGATCGGAGCAAAAAAGAAATCAGCTGTTGCATACATTTGAGTCGAGTAGGCATTGCAGTTTAGTATGATGGAACAGCTGATTTTTTAGTTGCTCCGATCGGTTTGCTCCCATAGTGAAAGTTGTTCAGTTTGATGGGTAGACTCTTAGTTTAAAAGGATGCTAATGATATCAATTTCACCCTGTAGATAGAAGCAACATTTTCAACTATCACTTACATTTTGGTGAGAGTTCATAATGAGTTACCATTGGAGTTACCGAAATAGAATCAACACAAAGAATCAACATTGTTGCCTTGGTTTTTTTTTTATTTTTTGTTGACATCTTATCTTATCTTATCTTATCTTGTTGTGGGGGCTGGCAAGCCAGCAACACTTCGACCCAGTGGGATCTTTTGTGTTAGCCCCAATACTTTTTACTTTCTTCACCCTTCAAATACATGGTCAATGAAGGAGGCAATACCATTGAGGGGAAGAAGCCTAAGATCTCCCGGTTTTGGATATCCATCACCGAGGAGGCACATGCGTTTTGCCGCCAAGACATCACAGTCACAGAGAATGTGCTCCATGGTTGACATAAAAAATTGATCGTGAAAATTGGCAACATGCCTTGTCCATAATGTACAGTCAAAAATCCACAACAAGCTTCGTCAGACGTCGTTACTGTTTCTGTTATCGTTGCCTTGGTCATAATGACAACAGAAACAGTGTTATCCATACTCGTACGAACTATCTCATTACTTACCATCGACATCACAAGTACTTTCACATCAATCCTATACCTACCGACGTACGTACAGACAGACGGAGAAATAAATAAAGCCACTGCACACGCACGAAGCCGGCGCGGGCGCAGCAATCTCGGAGGGTCACGATCTGCGGTCAAGTAACTCCCATAGCATGGCTGTAGATACGTAGGCTGTATAGTATAGGTTTTAATAATACTATGCATTGTAGTGATCTTGGGTTGTTTGAGGTTTTGTGTTGCAGAGTTATTGTTTGGTACTTTGTAAGATAAAATTTTGTCTAATTTGGGATGGATTGAGTACCTACCTACACAGTGCTTTCACAAAATATGAATATTTTTTCATAATAGATAGCGAAACAATATTTTATAATATCATATGAATTATAATTTTTCGAAATAGAAAATATTAATAATGTCTTCTGATTTAAATCAGTCATAGGCCAAGATTTAACAAAAATTCAACTATTTTAATAATTTTTGGGTTTTGCCAGATTTATTGCAGTTTTGTATGGAACAACAGATTTCTTGTTCGCAATATTGACCTTGTTTCCATCGAGAAACTTGTTGTTTGATGGTCTGATAATCGCCTAAGAAGCCATCAGTATATGCACATTACTATAAGGTTTGTATTCACAATTAGGTACTTAGGTTGTTCAAAGCAACAGTTGAAGCCTTTTTATTTCATTGTATGTGTATTTTGAATACTATTATGTAGTGATCTACCTTTGGAAATAAAAGAACAACAGGACAAAACTAATGTTGACTAAATTTTTTGGTATATTTGATAGTTTCCACTGAAAATACGCTAAACACTGACGGGCAGAAGTTTAGAATAAATCAATATTTGCAGACTTCAAACTAGTTAGTAAATTAAGCTCTGTATAATACCTAAACGTCAAAGCCTGATGGATAATCACCAGTTATTTATTTTACAAGAGCTAAACGGTAATTTCAAAGCCCTGTTCAGTTTCTACCAGGTCCTGACCACAACGAAAGACCCTTAAATCAAGTGATTTTCATCTTTATTGCGTAAGAGTAAGAGTTTTGACAAGATACGTGTTGTGTGGATAAAACGTGAAAGTCTGGTTTTGACTAGAATCCCTAATGAGCCCTAAAGGTATATGCAGGCCATCAATGTCAATCTGTTTTGATTGATGGCCAGTGAGCTAATAGGAAACTGGCTACTTTACTAGTATTTTAGTGATTTCTGCTAAATTGAAAGTAAACTAATGGAAGGTAATTATCGAGTCGAGCTAAAAAATAATGAAGATCGTTTTTGTCGACAGTCATTATTTCAAAATCTCGGTTCAAGTTGTTTACATTCATAATGCTTAGGGAAAGGGTGATACATATTTCTTGTTGTGACCATCAATTTGTCTTTGTAGAAACCGAACTGTTATTTAGCTGTAAGTTCTCCAAAAAGGAAATAAATAAATAAAATAAATTTCTGAAGACGTGCCAACCCTTTTTTTTAAGGATATCATTTAAATCGTTTTCCGGCTATTTATTGTTGTGTGATGTGAAACAAATGATTTATTACTAACTGGTTGTTTATTTTGTATTAAACATGAAATCAAGTTATAGTATACTGACATTGAATTTGATATAATTATGTATATTGTTAATCGAAATTTCTTTCTATTTCACAATCAATTGCTTATTTTTAATATTTTATTTGTAAATTTTTTCTTTTTTTTTTCTTTTTTCTTATTGTGAATGTAAATGAGTTTAAGTATAAATTATGATTATGTAAACTTGACGTACCTATTGTAGCATTCTCTGTTACAAGGCCAATAAAATTCTGATTTCTGATTTCCGGAGTCCCATATTACATGGATCTTATTGGGATAGCTTCCGTGCGTTCAGATGTTTTTGCCATACTTATTCCTGGAAGCAAACTAGATCAGAGTTTCAGTACAATAGATTTAAGTTTCTCTTTTTTTGTATTGCTACTTGGAGGATTGTTGATGTTCCGAGTTTTCAGGATATCTCTGAATATACAGGGTGTACAATAAAATGGGACAGCTACTTAAAGGGGTGCTTCAGACCATCAAACTGAACAACTTTCTTTATGGGACCAATATCGAAATCGCGAAAAAAAAATCTGCTGTCCCATACATTTCAGTCGAGTTATGTTTGCAGTTTTGTATGGGAGAGCGGATTTTTTTTTCGCGATTTCGATATTGGTTTCATAGAGAAAGTTGTTCAGTTTGATGGTCTGAAGCACCCCTTTGAGTAGCTGTCCCATTTTATTGTACACCCTGTATATCCTCGGGGAATATAGCAGAGTGCATAAGCATGCATGCATTTAATTGGAGGGTTTGTTCTTCAATTCTGCCATAAATTATCTCTGGAGTTGACTAACAGGCTTACTAATAGCCATGCTTTTCCTATTGCTGTCTCCTGTTTGCAATGGATCCCTCCAGTCGGTTATTTTATTTCGCCTATTCCTCCCTAAATTCTAAATTCATTTCGGGTTTCAAGACAGATTAGAATCATCTCATCCCCCGGGCTCGCTTGGACTTCAATTATCCAGTGTTATAAGTGGTCACCGCTGTTGCTCCTGACACCTCACAAGAGTTACAGCGGTGGGAATGTTTGCCCATAATATAATGCCCCATATGCCCGAATAACATGATACTTAAATTTTTTTCCAAAATAATAATTCATTCATACAAATTGGTGTAGAACACTTTTAACGGGATTTTAGTCTATTTGTTTTTCTTCTATCGCTTCTACTTGCAAATCTATAGAAATTAGAAACACTGGTATTCAATATCGGAGTAGTCGAATCTACGGGAGGTCTTCAACAAAAAAAATCAACCGTAAATAAACTCGGACATGGCAATTCGTCAATACACAAATCAACCTCGTTACGGGGTCAAAGAATTCACTTCGCCGCATAAAAATATAATTTAACACCAATTCTTCACAGCTATCCGATGGATGGGCGACTAATTTGTCCAAATGCTGCGCCCTGGACTGCGTACGCGCATCCCATTGTGTTAGATCAAATATGGCGTCTCTAATGGCGTCAGTGGACACTGACATATTGCTTTTTGGAGTGTTGTAACTGTTATTTATTACCTTTTCTTCATTTGTCTGTGGTTGGGTGGAATTAGGGAGCTCTATGTCTGCTGTTCGGACCTCTTGGTGTACATCATTAACAATTTTGTTGAACCTTAGAGTAATTTACACTTAGCTTCCTTCCAAATTGTAGCGTTTTATCGTTGTCCTACGATTGAGTTTGGCTTGCACTAAGCTTGGCTGCATCTTTACTTGAATATTTAATGCCGCTTTTACTGCCTTTATAATCTTCTTCTGATTTTGTTGATACTTTATCATTATACCATCCTTTCCAGTCCTGTGTGATTTTGTTCTCAAGTTTGGTCTCATTACGTATTCATTACAAAGTTTGAATGTTTATTTAAAAGTTGTAGACTTTATCGTCTTTACCATTATCATCGTTATCATCATATTTTTATCCATAATTTCCATGTAATTATGGTGTTATGTAATTTTTAGTAAAAACTTCTGTAATTAGGTATTTCATCATCAATTCATCACCCTATAATAAACGTCTCATAAATCCCACTGCAGCGTAATTACGAAGTTTTAACATCTTCATTGCTATGGCGTTTGTACCTTAAATGTTTTGATGTTAAAAAACTCTCAGTCATTCCTGTATTCAGTTAGCCAATCAGAATCCTTTAAAAACTCAACTCATGCTCTCGTCAGCTTTTTTAATTGTATCCCACCCCACTGCTACCTGGATAAGTCACGAACTCAGACCCTTTGTCGCAAATCATGGGTTAGAGTAACCAGTACACTTTGAACTACCCGCTAAGACCAAGTTGGAAGTAATTACTGTAGAGTTAGAGGTCAAGTTGTAGTGGGCAGTAAGTTGGGAGTTTCACATGAGATCCATACAAGGATTGTTGTCTGGATTTGACAGAGTTATTATGGGCGGTAATGAGATCGAGGGTTACCTTTTGGTTGAACCGTTAGTGAAAATGTGGGTAGATCATGTTTTTGATTGCAGCTTTGAGATTGAAATTGGTTTCCCTTTCGGTCTCTGGGTCGGCAATAAAATGAAGCCTAGACATAAAAAACCGATGCAGAGCAAGAACGAGTATCAGAACGCTTGTAAAGTTGTAAAAGAGACCCAATTTAAATCAAAACTGCCTTTCAAAAACAATTCCACGAAAGGTTTCCCGCAGACATCAGACAGAGCCCAATAGAAATGACATTTAAAAATAGCTCTTCAACATATAGCTTATTTTACATATACGGATGTTTCGCACGCACGCTCCCTGCGCAACGTCGATAAAAGAGGGCGTGGCCGTCGCAACCGTGTCCGCCAATCACGAGCCACCGCTGCACGTGTGCGTACACAGCTTTCTTTCATGTGTGCCGCGACATTACGCCAGTGTGCGTACATCTTACGTCTATACGCTCGTAGTGTATATGGGCGTACATAAGAATTCGCCGCTACCGGCTCCACAAAGAGTTCCCATATCTTTTATGTTCTAAGATCCTTATCTTTCTGTTTCTTATTTTACATTTAAGATGGTGGTCTCGAATTAACGGTCGGCACCATAAACACGCTATAACACACTTTAATACGTCTATAATACGAAATAATCTGTGATTTTTATGAACTTCCAAGCGCTAATAGCTTGTTATAGATGCAAAGATAACGGTCTGTAATTTTTAGGTAAGAATTATTCATGAATCATGTTGATTGAATTGTTGATTGTTCTTAATTGTTGATTTACATGATTTAAGTCTGTCCACTGATTGTTATCTTGGTTTTATTTATGTAATCCAACGGATTTTGATTGTTATTTTAGATTTATCTTCCTATTATTACATTACATTGAACAACAGCAATTTTATGCTTGAGCTGTTAGCCATCTTTTTTCAAAAATTGTATGTAAGTACCTAACTACTTAAAAAAAAAATGTTTACCTATTAAAAATGTCTCGCAATAAAATTTGGTTTTCTAATAGAAATTCATTCAAATCTTTCTTGTGTCCAAACTCAAACCCACGTAAACCTGCAAAATAAATCGTCAACAGCAGATCTAGGGTAACTTACAACCTACCTATTATGAAATTTATGCAAAATAATAACGAAAAATGTGTAAAATAATAAAAATATAGAAAAAGGCGTTTTGTTGACATCCATTTTATGTGCGGAAATTTTAATAATTGTATAATGCTAGTTAAACACATTTATATTTAAGTTAATAAAATTTTAAATGAAGAAGCCACAAGAAAATAATTTCGAATTTCCCCACATCAAAGAGCGTTCCACGTTTGAAATTCAACGACAATAAACGGCCGTTTTCCCGCCAAAATTCGATTAGGGACGTTCGCGGGACAAAGGAAGTCGTTTATTTGGGGGGTGGTTTAAAATTGATTTTAGAATTTGGGGCGTATGTACGCATAAGGATGATAAAAAATTGTTTTACCTACTTATATTGACTAAACAGACATCCTGTTTTAGTTTAGTTTAGTTTGAGAGATCTTCCTCCATAAGTACCTATATTAAGGGGAAACAACAAACCACAGCCCGGACAATGCATACAAAAATTTTAAATTTACAACATGACGTCAGCACCAAAAGCAACCAAAGAAATTGAACCTTATGTCTTCTTCGTACGTAATGAGTAACCAGAGGGCGATAGATGGGGTGAGGTAAAAAGTTGGTGGGAGGAAGGGAGTGTCCGTACTGTATCTAGTAATAGATACTCTTTCTTATACTGTGCTACAAACATACCTACCAAAATTAAAAAAAAATTCAAAATTCAAAATTTTTTTATTCAAAATAATATCATATAGATAGCTTTTTGACGTCATTTTTTGACTCTACCACCGCGTCGGAAGGTGTTCCGTTGAGAGAAGATGCGGCCAGAAACTCTACAACACACATCTTTTAAACAAAACAAAATGTACAAAGTACAATTAAAATACAATATTGCATTACATAGTGTAAAATTGTCAAGACCAGACATTTTGGTCATTCAAATAATCATCGAGTTTATAGTAACCTTTTTTACAGAGGACTTGTTTAACATGAGACTTAAACTTTTTGTCTGGTAAGTTTAGAATATCCTCTGGTATCTTATTATAAAAGCGTATACAGTGCCCCATGAAAGATGTGTTGACTTTACTGAGTCGAAAATGTGGGAATACTAATTTATTTTTATTTCTTGTATTTTAATTATGAACGTCACTGTTTTTGGGAAAGAGAGACAAATTTTTTCGAACATATAAAATATTTTCGTAAATATATTGACTTTAGAAAGTCAAAATACTGATATCTTTAAAAAGATCTCGTAGTGACTCTCGACAACGTAGATTATAAATGGCTCGAATTGCCCGCTTTTGAAGGATAAAGATAGCCTCGACGTCTGTAGCACGGCCCCACAGCAAAATACCATAAGACATGATACTGTGGAAGTAGCTGAAGTATACGAGTCTTGCAGTAGCTATATCAGTTAGCTGTCTAATTTTTCGAACTGCATAAGCTGCCGAGCTCAGCCTACCCGCTAGGGTTTCTATATGTGGACCCCATTGCAGCCTCGAGTCAATCTTTATCCCTAAAAATACAGTATTACTTGTGAAATGCAATATATCATTATCTAAAGTTATATTATTTTCATTATTATTACCTACATAAATACATGTTTTCACAACCATAGTCTTATCTCACTTTTCTTGTGAGATACGATTTTAAGCTGGCATTTTTTTGGGTATTTTTTTTTTGTCCAGGCTTGATTCTGGTACTTTAAATGTGACTAGATAATTTGTGTGACAATGTCCAAGATATTTATTTATTCCTAGAGAGTGTCGTTATTATGATAATAGCTAGAAAGACATCGAAATATAATGATTAGCATCTAGAATCATATAATTCCTTGTTGTATAAATTATTATTAGGTACCTACCTAAGTAGGTACTTACAGGATGTAACAAAACACCCTAGTAATAGGTACTTAAGGGGGTGCTTCAGACCATCAAACTGAACAACTTTCACTATGGAGCCATCAAAATCGCGAAAAAAAATCCGCTCTTTCATACAAAACTGCAGTAGGTACAGTCGGCCGCAATAAGTTGTGTACTACTACTACTTGTTGTGTACCTACTGTTATTCTACGTCGTCGTAGTACTAAAGTGTATATAACTTATTGCGGCCGACTGTACCTACCGTCTCGGCTTCAAGGGACGGACGGCAGATTTTTTAATTTTTTCTCGTCGTTGGCTCCATACTCCATAGTGAAAGTTGTTCTTCATGATGTATGCAGAGTCAATATTTGCAAACATTAAGTAGGTACATTGATAATACCATGACACTTCACACTGGCCCCTAATTTCCCAAACCTCTCATAGCCATATCGTACTCTTATAAACATAATCATCTATCGCCATCTTCAAACACTTGATACAACCGGGCACGATCGAGGACCCTTGCGGCACCCTCTGTTTCCGTGTTGGGTAAACACTAAAACACTTTTTGTGGGTAAGACCCTCTTTCCTCTTTGTAGGATAATTTTTTATGTTGGTTTTTAATAATAAAACATTATGATGTTTAAGTCCGACTAGTTTTCGTTATGCAAAATTTTCTATACCCTAAGGTTGCCTGGAAGAAATAGCTTTGTAGCAATAAGATCGCCTTATTTGTACCGTTATCATATTTGTTTGATTTTATAATGTGCTTTGTGTAGATAAAAGTATACAGGGTGTAAGTGACAGCCTAGCAAATACTGAAACGGTGAACTCAGACCATCAAACTGAACAACTTTCAATATGAAGCCCACCTCAGGAAACGCGAAAAAAAAATCTGCTGTCCCATACATTTTAGGTAGCAGTTTCGTATGGGACCACTGATTTTTTTCGCGTTTCCTGATGTAGGCCCCATAGTGAGAGTTGTTCAGTTTGATGGTCTGAGTTCACCGTTTCAGTATTTGCTTGGCTGTCAGGTATGTGACCCTGTATTTCATTCTTCACTTAAGAATTTGAATGAAAACAGAAATCTGCAAAGCTGTGATGTGACTGTGAATTATGTGAAAATCAATTGATGTTCACTATAACTTTATAGGTAGGGCAAAGAGATTATACCTACAGGCATAGAGAGAGCCATTATACCATTGCAAGAATGTCCACTTTTTTGACGTTTGCGTTTGAGTGTGTGGTGTCAAGTAGTATGGACAAAAGATGACCAAGTGACAATTGCCCTATTGTTTACGGTCACTTTTCACACACACTATAACACAAAAAAGTGGACAGCCGCATAAACAAAGATCAAAGATCTGGCTTATAGTTCCGTTTCCTTCTACTATTAAAGGTAACATCATAAAGGCAAAAGAGACTAACTACAATCGTAAATTGATGCGGACTCTATGCTTTAGTTTAGAATAAAGAGATCCTTCCTCTGAGAGGTAGAGGTAGAGGACCTACTAAAACAATAACTAGAGTAAAGTTAATTATTATTCTGAAACTTAACCTGGCTAATAACTGGAGCTAGCGAGAAATTAACTTAGTTTTGTTAACGCATGCTTGTTAAGGTCAAGTTCAAGTTTGTTTATGTTTCGTCGAACATGTGCATGAAGAGAAGATATTTTTTTCAGAATTTTCCTTTAATTTCTTGGGAAAGTTGTTCAGTATCATGAGTACCTACAGTCACTCTTCAAAGTCTTTTTTTTTTTTTTAAATGACTTTACAGCTCTGCTCTGGGAGCAATTACTGCTTTTTACTCCGGACTATTGGAGGGACCACGAAGGGTCTACCGGGCCAAAATGAATGAACTTAAGCAACCGACCTAGGGGCACCCAGAGGGGTACGGACCTCGGCATAGGACGTTGCTGGGGCTACGCGGCGGATTGGGTAGCGGGGATCGGTGAGAGAGCGGATTGGGTAGCGGGGATCGGTGAGATTAAAAGAAATGCATCTGTTCACATCTTATGCGTCAGTGTTCTACAGGGTCTAAATTTAAATGCGTTACATACTTAAAGGGGTGCTTCAGACCATCAAACTGAGCAACTTCTACTATGAAAGCAAGACTGAAATCGTGAAATAAAATCAGCTGCTCCGTACATTAGGTTCTAGTAGCGGTTGAACAACTTATTTTTGTTTAGAGATTTCAATGTTGGTGCCATAGTGAAAGTTGTTCAGTTTTATGATCTGAAGCATCCCCTTAAGTATGTAATGCATTTAAGTTTTCAAATCAGCACACATCAACCCACTGCTGGGCATAGGCCTCCCTTTAATTGCGTCACTCCTCATGGTTCTGTGCCAATCTGATCCATGCCTGACCCCTTGCAGTGTGGCCAACGCATCTGTGGTCTAAGCACGGACCTCCTTCCTTCTCTTGGACACCATTCTGATATTGCCTTGGCCCACCGGCATTTAAGTTTACAGCCTGTATAATTTATTTTCGGTTTATACTACCTACTATAATCTAAAATATTATAAAACTGTAACAGAAGTGTGTCTGTACATTGAAGATATCTAAAAAAAAAAAATTACGACATGGTTTTTACCTGTCCCTGATTCCAAATCACAAATTTTTGGATTTTTTGTCTGTCTGTTTGTTTGTTTGTATGTTTGTTTGTTTGTTTGTTTGTTTGTTTGGGTGTTTGTTTGTTCGAGTATCATGTAAAAACTACTGAACCGATTTTGAAGAAACTCTTTTTTTTTATAGCTGATGATTAAGTCAGATGACTTAAAATCTGGTATATAATTTATGCGGACGAAGTTGCGTGTTAAAGCTCGTAATAATATAAAGGGTGTAAGGTGACAGCCTAGCAAATACGGAAACGTCAGACCATCAAACTGAACAACTTTCACTATAGAGCCTACCAGCGTAGCTTCGTATTCGCGTTTCATGAGGTGGTGAAAGTTGTTCAGTTTGATGGTCTGATTTCACTGTTTCAGTATTTGCTAGGCTGTCACGTACACCCCGTATACAGGGTGTACAATAAAATGGGACAGCTACTTAAAGGGGTGCTTCATACCATCAAACTGAACAACTTTCACTATAGAGCCTGCCAGCGTAGCTTCGTATTCGCGTTTCCTGAGGTAGTGAAAGTTGTTCACTTTGATGGTCTGAATTCACCGTTTCAGTATTTGCTAGGCTGTCACTTACACCCCGTATACAGGGTGTACAATAAAATGGGACAGCTACTTAAAGGGGTGCTTCAGACCATCAAACTGAACAACTTTCTCTATGGGACCAATATCGAAATCGCGAAAAAAAAATCCGCTCTCCCATACAAAAACTGCAAACATAACTCGACTGAAATGTATGGGACAGCAGATTTTTTTTTTCGCGATTTCGATATTGGTCCCATAAGGAAAGTTCTTCAGTTTGATGGTCTGAAGCACCTCTTTAAGTAGCAGTCCTATTTTATTGTACACCCTGTATACTATAATATACAATACAATAACGTTGTGCGCTGTAGTGTCCTGATCTTGCCTACTATAGTTTTATTTACCAATCGTTTTATTTACCTCAGAATATTAACGCTTCTCCTTAACGACTAGTTTCCCTCCAGATGACTTGCAATTGCTTGAGGAAATGCAAGTCAGGGCTGCCACTGCCGATGCCGGTAAAAAGTTACAAAGATTAATATAAGTCAGGTCGCTTCGCTTCACACAAGCAACCTCATTGCTTTCATTTGGGACGTAATAGGAATTATTATATAGGAAATTTGCTCCAATTTTCATGTTAACAGAAGTTTTATTAGTGGAAATTCCGTTTGTCATAGCGAATCATCATCAGCACATTAAAAACCACTTGTTCCTATACCAGTACCTAACTATGTTTTGTCTCTATTGAGTTGATATGGACAAAAAACAAGTGAAGCATGTACTATCGCTGACTTTTCCGCCTGACCACCACTAGGCTCATTTTTGCTTGCATACTAAAAAATAAAAGCGATGTTTTACCCCGCCCTATTGATGAATAGACCAATTAATAATAGTTTCTAAATAATAAATTTTGGGTGAAATTATGTGATTTTTTTCTTAAGTGGTCAGGCGGAAAAGTCCCCGATAGTACTACGTAAGTCTTTTGGGTTATTTTCTGTAAAACATGCAACTTTAATAATAATTAAAAAAAAATCAATATGACATTGTCCGTGCAGAGTATTGAAACACCATCCAAAAAGTTGTTGCCGTGTTGTTTGTTTGACAATGTTTTAGAAAAATATAGCTCAATATCTGTGTGGATGGATATTATACAACTATTAAAATGCGGTTTGTCTAAAGCCAGATCAGTACAGCACAGTTATTTTTTGTTTTGATTGAGAAACAGACATGCCGATGAATAAAGATAGAATTTGTAAGTTTAGCATTGTTTATACAAGTTTTTGGATTGTTTTCAGTAAAACATATAGCTTTTAAAAACAAGCATGTATTTCTAAGATATCGATGAACAAATAAAAAATTGCTTAGTCTACAAAAGAAAGATTCTAGAGAAGACTGTACTATCGGGGACTTTTCCGCCTGACCACTTAAGAAAAAAACCGCATAATTTCGCCCAAAATTTAAAGTTTAGAAACCAATATTAATTGGTCTATTCATCAATAGGGCGGGGTAAGACATCGCTTTTATTTTTTAGTATGCAAGCAAAAATGAGCCTAGTGGTGGTCAGGCGGAAAAGTCCGCGATAGTAATACATACTCTATTAATTCAATTAAAAGTTATTCCTCTATAAAAATGATCGATCCATGAAATATGAAATTCTAATAATTGCTGATGATTCTACTACAAATAAAGTAGATATAGATAATTTTATAGCAATAAATACAATAAGACTGTGTCATTTAGGCCTCTACATGTTAGAACTGTGTCATCATAACGCAAGCCTTTCGAAGGCCATTGAAGAGATAAAATAATACCTTCATTCTTTACTAAACTAAACTAAACATATGAAATAGAAGACACGTCCCCCATTCACGTAGATCTATAGGTACCCATACTTACTGTGGGGACGTAGGTATAGCTAATGATTTGTGTAGAGACAACCTCATCCCGCGCCATGACAGATGGTCTTGCACGAGCCCTAACATAACCTCGGGCATCCGAATAATGTAACAGCCGATGACGTTAACGTGGATCCCTTTTAAAATATTCATATAAACATTAATATTAAGCGATTTATAATCAAAGATACATTTCACGATAGTAGGTAGGTAATATGTTCTGTAAGAATACGTTTACAAATGAAATCAAACCCCAAATCCATGTTCATAATAATGTACCTAGTAGTATTTAGTGTACACAACGTGTTAATGAATTAGCGCAAAACCTCATTCATACACTCCAACTGATTTATAACAAAATAATTATATTGAAACAATAATTTCATTATTTTGATAGTTAAAATTTAAAGTTATTCGCATTTTAAGTTTTGAGGCAAAAATGATTTATCTTTTCAACACTGAAAGAAAGCGCTAACATACTCATATGGATAAATTTTTTAATCTTGTTTTGGTAGTAAGTAGGGTGAGTGTGCCCATGCGGTGGGTTGACATCGGGTTCAGAAAATTTTAGCAAACAAATTAGGTAATGTATTTTTAATAAGCATTATGTCACGACTTTTTGACATATTTTAGAAAAAATGCTAGTAGGTATAAGTAACAAGAGACAGTATAGGTATAAACTTAGCGAGATTGTCTGTTAGGTACTTATTAGGTAATATTATATTTTATTACTGTTGGTTGGTTGAGTTTCGGTACTACTAGTGAAACGTGGATGTTCTGAAATATCTCTGACAACCCTCTCGGGGAATATAGTCGTGAGCATATGCTATGCTATGCTTTATTATTGTCCTATGTTTACATTGTAATCCCATGTTACTAAAGGAAAAAATCTCGTCTTCAAAAAGTATCGAGATGATACTTTTGGATACTAGTTGTGCTTTACCATTTGTTATAATTAATAATTATTACTATGCTAAAGTTATGTAAAAGAAATCATTAATATTATGCTCCATAGATAATTTATGTGTTATAATTTTAAATCCGTATTCTGCATCATCTTTAGGTAGGTACTATTAATTATAACTAAACTTCAGACAGTTAGCAATTTAACATCGTAGGTACTTTGTTAAACTAGCGTTAGTTTATCATTTTAAAACTTCACCTCTCTTCAGACTATGTCATACAAAGCTATACTTCCAATATTATACTACTTTATCTCATAGACATTTATTGTATTACATCAATAGACTTCACTTATAAAATGGTTGTCCATGCCACTCGAAACCCCGTTGTAAATATTTTATAACTACGACCCCTGTTTGCTGAGGGTAAACGATTTTTACACCCCTACCATTTTCAAATATGCATCTCAACAACTCGATTTTTTTCCGGCTTAATATAGGCAATTGTTACAATAATATTTGAATACGGTAAATTTTAAGACACTCTTGTAAATTAAAAAGAAATAATGAATGATTTCCTTTTACTTTTATAGTTAGATAGATAGCTGTTATAATGAACTATTAAAATAAGGATTCTGAAAGTTACAATACTCTAGAAGTATATTGTGATTTGTATACAATGTACACACGGCGACACATCAAGCTACGCAAAACCAAAATAAGCTGACCGCGCGTAGGTAGAGTAATGTATAACGTCGCGACGCCAGCTTAAGTTTGTTTTGCGTCGCTTGATGTGTCGCCGTGTGTACATTACGAAATACATAGATATAAATTTAAATTATGAGATACAGATACTCATATTTGGAAACATGGAAGGATACTAGGCAAGAGCAGAACATCTTGACTGAAAAATCGATGAAAATATATTATTTATGAGTCTAGTTTCTAGTCTAGTAGAATAAAATAATATACCTATTTTCTTTGCATTTGAGAGAGTCAGTCTCTGGTCTTTTTCCTCACTCGTGCTTCCTTTTATATCCACGATCAAAGTACGACATTATTTAAACAAATAATTGAAGACAGCTTCAATAAAATATGGTGTTGAAACTGGGATAACTCGTAATATTGCAAAAAAAGTTCTTTTGCAGTATTTTGTTGAAGATATAATCCAGCTAAACCATAAATAAAATGAGCTTAACTCAGCAGGATCCTTTGTTAGGTTCGCTTACTTGTTTTGCGATTTTGGAAATAATTCGATGAATTTTATTTGGCTTTGTCACAACATTATGGGAGGGACAAATTCTACAAATCGATAAGCCGATAAAATAATTTTTGTATTGTAAAAAGGATTTTCTTTGTCGATTCGCCTTTGAATTGTTCGTTAAATTGTGTTAAGTTTCATAAGGTAGTAAGCGTGTCATTAGAAATAGGTAGTCGGTTCTTAAAAAGATTTTACCTTTTAAGAGTTACGGTGTACAATAATATAAGAGAATACTTACATAAACACTGAAAAAATTTTTTTTTACTTCAACCAAGATCTTGTTCATGATAATCATATATCATGAATCTATATGAGCCTGTCAACATCATGACTTCTCTGACTAAGAGAACTTTGTTAAACTAATTCGGCTTGTTGTTACAACTAACATATTTTGTTTTTAGTAAACAATAATAACGTAATTTCAATTATTTTGGTGCTAATTAAGAGAAAATACTTCTTAGTTGGCTCGCATTTTTTCAGTGCTTAATATGCTGACGATTTTTCAGGGGATGATCACAATTAGACCGTCAAACTGAAAAGCTTTTCTCTGAAAAATCCGTCAGTAGTAGACGTGCTTGTTTTCTTTCCTTATTTCCCTATAAAAACGACAGTTGTAGTTATCGAAGTTGGCAAGTGACATTTATTCATGTTCATGGTCACGCGCTTTATCAAATAACTTTTTAGTTCGAGAACTTTGTGAGTTCCCATCGACAACAACTAGTAGCGCGTTCTCCCCATACCATAAGTAATTGTTTTTGTGGCTAATTCTTTCTCTTCCCGTTTCTTTTGGGGATGCGCGCCCCGAAATTACATTTTTATTTAGTTAAACCCGGCGCGGGGTCGAGCGATTGCTTTTTGATAAGTCAATTTTCACTATAATTCCGAAGGGTTATTGGTATTCAAATGCAATTTTATTCTCATCTTCTACACATTTTTCAACACACACTTTGACTTTATAGCTAACATGTAACCATTCTTCACAATTTTATAAAATGTCAAAAGATAAATATGAAAGATTTTATATTTTGGTCTGCATTCCATAATTATAGCGTATGCTATGATGAAACCTAAACCTAAAAGCTAAGCGATAATTCTGGACCCTGTATTATGATACTAGGGCACAGCAAGTAGGAGGCCTTATTTGTTAACTAAAATAATGATTAAATATAACATTATAGTTGCTGGAATAGGTTTTTTTGCGTTGTTGTATCATTATCATTATCAAGATTATAATACCTACTTTCTCATAATATATCAAATAGCACATAACCACAAAAACCATAAAAACTTATTTTATTCTAAAAGTCTAGGTATACTATAATTTCTTGGAACTTAGGAACAGAAAATATTTTTGGAGGTTGATCAGTTGTCTAATTTGTACCAAACGTTTTCAGGTTTTTCCTCCATTTGAAAATATAATAATATATTTTTAAGAGGGCTATCGTAGTCCAGTGGCGCCCTCGTCACAATAATAAAGATTTCTCAATAAAGAAAGCCTAAATTAAAAAAGTGCTCAACAGAAAAACTACAAAAGCCTTCAAGCCATTGTTATACAATACTTTTATACGTACTAAACATTCCACTTTTAGATAATTTCGAATAAAAACAAAACAAAAGCGGCCGTTTTTTTCTTTTTTCAAAATTTGTATGTTTAGACCTTTAAAAAACCTATAAAAGTATTCTATTTAAATATCTTGAAGGCTTTTGTAGTTTATCTGTTGAGCACTTTTATAATTTAGGCTTTCTTTATTGAGAAATCTTTATTATTGTGGCGAGGGCGCCACTAGACTCCGATAGCCCTCTTAAGTTGCTTTTTGATAGCTACATTTCTAACATCTCCTTCTCTTTCTCCCACAGCGGATTCTCTACTAGGTTCTGGCACAGACGAGGAAGAAGAAGAAGAATCGAGAGCAGCAAACAATTCAAGTAGTCCTGCGCACGCGCCTCATCCCGCTCTACATTCCGAACTATCACATAACGGAGATACGAAACCGCACGAAGATTCCGAGGACCAGGTCGGTAGTTTAGATGTAAGCATACGCATTATATTTATTGCATGACTATAATAATATTTCCCAAAGGCATACCTACATAAGCTTCAAATCTGCAACATGCTTCATTAGAAACAAAATATATACATCCAACATCCTGCAACTCAATTAATGCTTATTCAAAGTCTCAACCCTATGCAACCCCGGCTCAGTGATACCCGTGGTGCTGGCAGCATTTCCCATTTGGATGGCCAAAGATAACCTCTCCACCATTCCAGCAAAAATGCGTCAGAGTGAGGGTCTAAGGGCGACCCTTACTTTGACGTATTTTTTGTGGAATGGTCTCAACCAATGGCGACGTTCAATCTCTTCCACCAACATTTTTGCATCGGCACCCGCATATCCATTTGAAGAACTGCACGAAATTCACTATCAAGCCCAACAATAAAAAATGCAGCAATTTTATGAACTTTTTCCATGCAAGAAAACCCATACTTGGTTTCTGGTGAACCTTTTTCACACAAGCTACTTAGTTCGCAGCAATTTATTTGCGAACTGGTAAATATCCTACCTGACTGCTTTTCCCGGTCGCTAAAGTTGAAATCAGCTATTCAAAAGAGCTTTTAGAAACTTCTCAATCTTGGACAACCCACATCAAAAGCAAAGAGTCCCGACCACATTGTCGTATTCAGTTCCTCTTCTTTTCCCAGGGTTCGTTGGACGGAGACCCCGAGACGAGAGACTCGCAGGCCGAGAACAAGTCTCCGGATGACGGCAATGGGGGCTCCAAGCGGAGAGGGCCCAGGACAACGATAAAGGCGAAACAGCTTGAGATACTGAAGTCAGCGTTCAGCCAGACTCCGAAACCAACGAGACATATACGGGAACAGTTGGCTAAGGAGACTGGACTGCCCATGAGGGTTATACAGGTCAGTGTTTCTATTTAGCTGATAAATTGTCGTAGTCTCATAATATGGAGTTGCTACTGGGAATATTCCTCCATTGAAAAGGGAAGATCTTCCACCAGGCTATGTGTGAAGGAGGGGACCGGCCGTGGTCCAACAGTTCTTAGTTGTACCTTATATCGAATATCTGTGATTATTTCTCTTGCGCGATTTATGTCTCGCATTCGATTGTGAACCTTATGTGTAGTAGGTTACGAGTTACGTATTTACGATGAACGTTGCCTTGTATGGAGCATATTTTCCGAGAGCGACGGTATCGCCATCTGTTGGCATCTTTGCTATAACTTGTGGGTGTTGACATCTGTTGTTTTAACCATCAGATTTTAGCTACTATCAATAAGATAGTAGCTAAAATACAAAAAACGCGATTTACGAAAAAACTTTTCTTGATACAAAAAACGTTGGTAGAATAGAAATGAAGAGAGTTGACCCTTGTTCAATTTTCTTTGCCAAAAAAGTATTTCTTATGCAACTAACTACAGATCAACAGATCTCCTAGGCCGAATCTATATTAACGTTTTTCTGCCAACCATTCAACTCTCTAGCACCCGGCGCGTTCTTAATTTGATTTCAAAGAATTCGAAAACCAGTGGCCATTACTTTTCTTGACTAATTAAATTTTGTTTTTCAAAAAGTTAAATCAGTTAAACACATCATGATTCTTCATTATGATTCAAAATAGATAACTAGATATTGACGGCAACCTCGAGCACATCCTAGCATGAGCCGAGAAGACGTATTTTTTATTTTTTGTTTATTTTTTCTTAGTTTATTTATTTATTATTTATTTTATTTTAACACTTTATTGTACACACGGAAATATACATGAAAACAACATAATAGACAATTACAAAGGGCGAGCTTATCTTGTTTAATTAGGTTAGGTTATTTAGATTATTTTTAATGTACTCGTACCTATATTGTAAATAAAAAATAGAGATATTGTCCTTTATTCACCTAGGTATAATTTCATTCTCTATACAATAATATGTTTTTATTGAGTATCAATCATAATAGGAAGGAGAAAAAGCCGTTGTCCAATAGTGGGAGATAGCTAAATAAGACAGAGGTTCACACTTTATTCATTCTATTTCGTACATATTTATATTAATACTAGGAGTATTACATACAGACCCACATACTTTGGGGTCTGTACAATATGTCATCTTCTCACGTTCATCTCTGTTAGTACCGAACGTACAATCTTGGTACATTTTTCCACGTCCAAGAACCATGACAAAAAAATCGTTTATAAATCAAAAAGTCCACGTTCCATAACAGCGCTCATAATTTTAGCATAAAATTGATTTGAACAATACCTCTAATTCTTCACACGATACAACCTTCGAAAAGGTACAGTCGTTACAAATGATCGGTGCTATATCACCATGGCTTCCAACTTCAAAACGTTCGTAAATTGAATATTGCGCGCGCATCCGTTCTGAAATATTGGAGTTGACGTGACAAATATTCTAATTAAGAGCGACTACGACTGAAGAACATTGTGCTAGGAATCGGAAAGAGGGCTCAAAGATGTTTGTAGATGGGGATTGCCCCACGGCATGTGCCTATATTATTTTATTCCGTGTACACGAATTCATGATAGAGGTTAATAGGATGTTTTGATTCTATTTTACTTTTGGTCTTAAATGGGAAAATTGGCGGCCGTGTGCTCCATTGAGTACTAATAGATTATATGCTTTTTAAATCGCAAGCCCATCTACTCTAATGAGTAATCCCATAAGGTACCTAATACCTGCCAATAAATAAATTAATTTAGAACGTTTAGCATACAATATTATCTATACCAACTTATAAAAGAGTCCCTTGACTGACTGACAGACAAAGCACAGCCTAACCATGTATATTCTACAGAGGATGTAGGGGTGCACTTATAAAGGATTTTTCAAAAATTTTCCTCTAAAGGGGTAATTCACGCGGACGAAGTCGCGGTTCAATAGCTCGTCTAAAATAATTGTAATTGTCTCTTTTAGAAAGAAAAAGTGCGCTATTTTAAAGTAACTAGGTACTTAAAGCAGGATCCTCCTTCATTCTTCCCTTCGGGATATAGCTTCGTTACTTTGAACTCTTTCTAAAAACAAAACTAAGACGAGAGGTATATAAAAAAAAACGTACTTAACCACATGCAAAACTGGTTTCCTTGATCCTCTTTTACAGCTTTGAAGCCTTCAAAAAATTCGTCACGATTTTATTTTTCAGTTCCCATAAGTTCTAACCCAATCTAACACATGGAATTGCGATTATCCACACCGTCTCTGCAACAGATGTCTGTTAAAATATCCGTCCGTCAGTCCGTCACGCTTTTTGCGCTGTGCCTCCTTTGTTTCAGTTTTTGCCGCCCCCGGTTTCCGAACGAAAAAAACGTTTTTTTTTTAACGTCTAGCGGACTATTTGTAAACGTAAACGTAGTATGTTTTGTGCGACCGCTGATGATGGAATGAATTAATTTAAACAGCTGACATTTTTATAGGGACAAAAAATATGCATGAAAAGATCTTAATAAAAAATTACGTAGATATATAGATAGAAATACAGCGCATTAAAAAATATATATATAATACGGTCGAATTAAGAAACCTCCTCCTTTTTTTAAGTCGGTTAAAAACTACGCAATTTTGACATTCATCATTCGCGTAAATCTTATTACTTATCAAACCATCATTAAGAAAAAAGAAAGAAAAAGAAAACAGAAAAAGAAAGAATAAAAGATTAAGATAGATTAGATTATGTTTTTAGATTTTTTTAGATTAATTAAGATGATTCAGTGCTTCGGATGGCACGTTAAGCCGTTGGTCCCGGCTACTATCTCTGGTGGTAGTAGTCGTTAGATAAAAACCACGTCAGAGGCCGTCAGGCGGTCTGAAAAAACTCTGACACCAGGGCTCTGCCCACACGATAAGAAGAAACCATCATTTTTTTTACGCGCTACCGATGGTTGAGGGAATTAAATAATTGGGGAGTTGACTGCATACTAATGCTAAACTTACATTTTCAGTAATTCTTTAGCTTGAATACTTTTTTTAATAACAGTATAAAAAACTATGAAAAAGTAACGAAACGACGGCGAAAAACAATGATGTCACTCGTTCAAAGCGCTCATTTTGACGTTTGATAAAAAGTTGATTAATTGACTGGTCGGTAAGTTCGGTAACTCGCGGATTTCCGGAAATAGATTATTAAAACATCTTTGTTAAACAATATTTTGTCGCCTTTATAAACAATGTCAAGTATGTTAAGTGGGTTCGTAAACAACTTTTTTCCCTCCACCCGACTCTGACGCATTGGTCCCGCCAGATCGCGCGTGTCAAATGTTTGTGCCACCACATGTCCTAACTGTAAAATTAGTTTTTGTTCAAATATCTCTGGATTTAACTAGTTAACACCGGTTCGCGTGAACTATTTGGCTTTTGAAGCTGCCGCATACCGGTTTCTTTGAATAGTTTTTGGTTTAACATCGACATTTTAATTTATAGAGATAGGTCTGGCATTTGTTATTTATCTATCGATTGACCTTAATTCAAAAGGTTAAAATTAACTACATAGAATATTACAAGTACGTAGTTATTTGATATTGATTTTTTTCTGGAAAACAAATTTTTCTAAGCTCGAATAAATAAATACACGAAGTATTTTAAATTGGTAAGATAAAATTATACCAAGGTAGGTATAATATGGGTGTAAGTTGAGATTAATTTGGATGATCTTACGGCTCTGAGGTTCTCAAATGTAATAACAGAAAAAGAAAGTTAAAAAAAACTCGGCAACACTCTCACAATGCGACTACTTCGATGTCACCCGACCGCGACACGAAAAAAAAACCTTAGATATTTTAATAAGTTCATACATCGTAATTTCTTTACCGTGACATCCCTGTCACCGCGCGACGCGCCGTTATTGGTTCATATTTTATTTTGACAGGTCGAGTTAGCGCTTCAGGGCTGTCAAACACAAAAACATAACATTAACATTTACTTTTGGCAAACAACACAACGTAATGATACGTCATTTTCTCATTACTAACATAAATAATGCATTAAGAAATTAATAACAGCAATTTTCATAACAACTGACAGGTATTATGTAGTAAAAAGTGTCATTGGCAGTCGTGTTGATATTTTATAACCTACATGATTAAAACATGTTAGATAAAATATACATTAAACAAGTACATTTTGCGTAAAATTATATTTTATTTAAATATCTAAAGGGTCTAAGCAAAGATCAATCAAAACGTCAAAAAAAATCATTATTCATTTCGCGCTAAAACTTTTCGACGGCGTTTCAAACTATTAAGGCGACCGCACACGAAGTGCTGCGTTAAATAAAATTAAAGGGTTGAAAATAATGGAGAAATTAATTAGTAACAATTATTTTACCTACACGGTGGAATGTCATCGGCCCGTAGTTATATTTTACAAATTACCTCATTATTTAAAGAATATTCACATCGCGCGCCTAAGATAAGCATTTATAAATTTTAAAATATGACCATTAATCACTTTTATTCACTTCTTCTATTCTCGACACATACTTACGGTCAAGTAGCAATTTTATAAACGAGCACACATATTTTTGTAGCAGTTCATAAAGTTTAAAACAAGATATTTTACTTGCATTACCTATATCGAGCCAGAGAATTACGTTTTCTCACGCTAATCTAACTTTGTTGTAGCTAATATTAGAAATAAACAACAATTATGTTTAACCAACATAACTTAAAAATTATTCGTATTTAGCAGTACCTATATTATTATTATAGCTGTTGGTAAGTAACTATTGTTATAATACAAATGTATTGTGATGTTTTACTTTCGCAAAAGGATAAAATACTATTTTGGTTAATCGTGAACATCGCGCTTCTATATTTTACCTACAGTTAATAAACGAAGAATTTAACACTGCAATACGAAATTAGGTGCCATCATCTAGTTTCCTTACCACCTGGGAATCTCCCACAAAAAAAAACGTATCGAGAAAGTAATTCCCACGCGGAAGCACACGTCAACGCGTTGATTGATGCTCCCAAGATAAAAACAGTTTGTCAGCGTGGTCGTGGACACGTTATTATGTCACCACTGGCTACTGAGGTGACGCGGGCTGATTAATGTGGTGTGTTGTAGCCTTAATGTGCACTTGTCTATGGTATGCTGACAAGTTGTCTGTGGTCAGGGAGGGTTAATTATTGATCCTAGGGGAAACTTGAGTGCATTCACGAGCTGTACAACTCTAATGAGTGTAGTAATGCAGTGTTGAAACATTCTATGATTTTTATTAATGTTAATACTGTTTACTTATTGCCTGTAAGATATTAATTATGGCTACAAACTATTCTTATTATTTATTTAAGCCTACTCTTTCACCAGTTATACAGGGTGAAATTGATATCCCTTTTAAACTAAGAGTCTACCCATCAAACTGAACAACTTTTACTATGGGAGCAAACCGATCGGAGCAAATAAAAAATCAGCTGTTGCATACATTTGGGTCGAGTAGGCACTGTAGTTTAGTATGGAATAGCAGATTTTTTAGTTGCTCCGATCGGTTTGCTACTTTGCTCCCATAGTAAAAGTTGTTCAGTTTGATGGGTAGACTCTTAGTTTAAAAGGATGCTGATGATATCAATTTCACCCTCTAACGCCTATAACATATCCATCAGATGGTAATTATGAAGTGAAATGCAAAGACTTCTATTGATGAATGTAGTAGTTTTAGTTCTGAAAAAAATCTGAATAATTTAATAGGAAGATCAGAAAGCATTTACTAGTACCAACTTTTGCTATTGTATGGAACCAACATCAATTTCGAATATAGAATGGTCTGTACCCCGTGCTCGGAAAATGTACAGCTGTGCATTATAATATTAAAAATTATACAAATTCATGAAGTTACAGGTAAAATATAGTTTTATATGGATCTTAAAAAAATTACTGTTAATACTTTTCACACAAGCTTCTCTAAAATCCAAATTCTCAAACCAGTCATCTTAATTTACCGTCAAAAACGAAACAGAGGAAACGTCATTTCTGTGATCGCAGTTGAATGAGCCATACATTGGCGGTCACACGGCCGTATCTCAAATTTTAATGGTAGTCGGCCACTTTGAACTGGCCCAAATACTATAACTTTTACAAGTTATGACTCGAACGGGTAAAGGCCCAAGACCATGCGACCACAAGTTAGGGTGCCGCTATGTACCACGTGATCTGTTGTTTCTGTAACCACTTTAACATGGATGCGAATGATTTGTTGTTTGATACACAGTTTTTTAAAGAGTTAATATAACATAACACACATAATCACCTCACAATCACCATAATCTTTATCAGTGAGATAAGCTTCGCTAAGTACTATCGCGGACATTTCCGCATGATCTCATAAAAAAAAATCTCATAATTTTGCGCATAATTTATTGTTTGGAAACTATTCATTTATTGGTACATTCATTAATAGGGCGGGGCAAGACAGCTATTTTATTTTTAAGTATGCAAGCAAAAATGAGGCTAGCGGTGGTCAGGCGGAAAAATCCGCGATAGTAAGTACATGCAAAACATATGACATTTAGCACATCAAAGTTGTAGGAACAAATGACATGAAGAGTTACTGTTCAATGGTTTTCGAATTTTGGTACCTTTCCTAAAATGTCGTTAATTGTATCTAAGTATTTCAAGCTCAAAACACAGGTAATATTGATACATACATAATTATACCAACTAAGATAACAAATAATCATCGCTAAGCTCGTTTTGCCAAACAGACCTAAAAATAGCTTTGGCTCATTCATGCTCGTACTAACGTACTGTACTGCAACCTTTACCTAGGTTTAGAAAACCAAACGAAATAAGATCCTTTTGGTTTACTGTCGCTATCTCAATCTCACAGTTTATGAACGAACCGTCTGCCTCCTGATCTCGTCCAATGTTTTACGATATTTTGTTCCGTATTTCACATGTTTGTTCTATAAATAAATTTACATTTCGCTGCGAATTATTTGTTTCTCCTAATTATTCTGCCAAATTCATCATTTTCCTACATTTATCATCAACGTGGGGACGTATTTCCCACGTGTTCCCCACTACTACCACAGATTATTTAATATGCGACTACCGAGCACTGACCTACCCTCATGCTACGACATAGTCATGTGCCCAAATAAGAAGTGGCGATCTTGACATCAGAATCTCTTCTTCAGCACATACAAAGTGTCCTCAGAAAGCTTTTCTTTAAATAGAAGAGCCAAATAAAAACACTTTTTACCTTTTACCGTTTACCACTGAAATTTTAATCTTAAAAAGTTAAAAGGCTTTGCTGCACAACACTTCTGCTTTTAGCTTAAATATGCCGTCAAAGACAGCATGAACGTCTAAAGTAAATTCGAACATAATTTTTCGATATTAAAAAATACAAGATATACAAAATATTTTTAATACGAGCAGTGTCATCGCACGTAGAATGTATTCGGTAACGATAATCACCGGCAATTTTAAATCCGACGCCTTCAAGACACACTTTATCTAAAAACGGGGACGGTATTACAATAAATTTGTAATTTTAATCGTTATTATTGAAACAACGGCGGGGCATGCATGTTCCAACAATAAAATAGACATTTTACAACACTTTTCGTGTCGATACTCGTAAAAACGTTCAAAGTATGGTACGTAGCGGGATTTGCATCAAAACATGGCATTTACTGCACTTATCTTACTTTAATAATATAAAGTCTTAATGTCAGTCTGTAAATTCGATGATTTTGATAGTGAAAGTAATAACAAGGATAAAATAAAATTTTTGGACGACCATTTCGTTTTTTTCTTTCCGCACGTTTTTGTCCCACTGGGCTGGTATGATCTAGTACGGACTGCTGTATTTTCTTCCCTTTTTATGGAGCAAATGCCTTTTCTCTGCAGTGATTCTAAGACCCTACAGACTTCTACATACTTACAACTTGTTTTCATATTAGTTAAACGCTTGGCTACTTTAAGACACTGTTTTGTGTCACAGTTGATAACAAAAATAAAAAATCGCATTTTACTAATGTAATGTGTCGAGTAGCACAGCCTCTGCCTTCACATTAGTCCATATTTTCTAACTTTTGTTTACAATTTCTGTAATAATGCCAAGTGTTATTAAAATACATCCAGTTTTAGCGTGATAGAGTTAAAATAATACAAACTTTCATTCTAGGAAAGTTAGTAGGAAGGTGACTACATTTACTCACTAAGTACTGCACTTTGGTACGCTAACCAAAGAGTGGACAAGAAATTTTGCGCGACCTCTTTATCAAAATACCTACACGCGTAAGAAGTCGCGGGCATAAGCTAGTTGCGCGTAAGCCCGTGAAATGTCTCGGCAACCCGCCGCTGCGGTGTTATGCTCGATTGCTCCTGATCAACCTGCCGACCACAATTTTTTTTACGATAAAACGTAGCAACTTTATTATTATGTTTCTTCAAAGCTTCTCAATAGTTACCTAGAACAATAATACGGCTATCAGGTTCATCAAAATATTATAAGCTGTTTAAATAAATAAGTAGGGTTTTCTGCTTGATCATTTACTAGATAGTTTACACTGCATTGCAAACTTTTTTGGACCTTTATACTTGTTTAGTCTTCAGATCAATATTTTATAGTTGAAACAAGTTGTAAGTGTCCAAACTGCGGCATCATAGAGCCCCACTGTGCATTAGTTTTGAAGACAAGTGACGTTTTTCTACCGTGAAATATCAAAAACATATGATTTATTATCTGTAATGCAACACAGAAGCACCTGCAACGAAGCAGGTGCGGCCTCACAAAGAATCTTGACGAAAGCAATAAATTATTAATTATGACAAAAAGCTCAAGTCATATAATACACATATACGTTTGCGAAATATTGTCAAAAAAAATTGGAGTAAAAAATATTTCGAGAGCGGCGCCAAAAATGTTTTGTCTAAGAGACGTCCCGCGGGCACACTGTGCGGTGGACAAAGGGAGGTAAAGTTGCCGACACGGCCGGCACAGTGGAACAAAAGCGCCCCCGCGCGGACAAAAAATGACATCATTTATTTTATTGCTACGGGTGAGAATGTGGCACATTAATATTGCGTAGGGCTTAATGTTCGATCGCCGTAGGCCGGTCATCAGTCAATAGTGCTCTCTTGTACTTTTACCTGTTCACAAAATTGAGGTTCTTTTTGGAGGTTACCGTTTTTATATGACGGATATTTTTGTGTGAGAATTGAAAAAATGCCCTTGAGGACATGTGTCGTGTTCATGTCCTCGATAATACTACCAAAAGAGAGTTTTTATTATCATACTTACATCAAGTTGGTGACTATAGCTTGCCTCTATCAAAGGGCATCTGATTCTGTGCCAGCGCAGTTTGGTGGATTATCGCTGACTGGCTCCTTAGGGTCTACCCGGACATTCTAACTTCGCAATTGTGTGTACCGTTCACACACGTTCGTTCCAATGTCAACTCTATTACAATGAAGTTCGGCCCGAAACGGTCGCGATAAATCGAAAAAAAAAGAAAAACGAAAATCGAAATCGAAAGTCCTGGTACAGGGCCTTATAAGTAGGAGTAGGCCTTTGCCATGCAGTGGAATCATAATTATGCAGGGTGTAAAATGAATGCATACATCAAAGCAAAGGGCACCCCTTCAGAGTTTCAGACCATCAAACTGAACCACTTTTACAATGTAGCCAACATCAAAATCGCCAGAGAAAAAAATCTGCTCTCCCTAGAATTATAACTCGATCCAATTGTATGTAACAGCAGATTTTTGTTCTTTCATCATTATTCACACTATTATCATCAATGATGTTGTATGATAATAAATATTACTTCACAGTTTCAAACTCTCATTCATTTCAAACCTACACAGCGATAACCATTAAAAATCCGTTCAAAAATTAAAAGTTCCACGGATCAAGCCATTCTCTTCTCTATATCGCACACAAAAGAGTTTTGAAAAGTGTCTTCATACGTTCAATCGATCAGATCTAGACGGAGTTCACGGCAGCAGCCCTACGATATCCATGTAAACATGGCATGCGCGTACGCATCCATCCATCATGGCTGCCCACTTGTGATTTATTATAGCGGTATGTTACTCGGCAGCGTATGTTATAGCAAGTTAATCTTGCTTTATGACCTGGATTGTTAGGTTCTATTGCTTGGGCTATTTCAAGCCTAGCTTGATAGTACCTACCTACATACAGGGTCCTTCTTAATAATTATGCTGGCATATCTTCTGTATGGGAGAAACATTGAAATCGCGAAGAAAGTCACATTTGGCTCGAGTAGGTTTGCAGTTTTGTATGGAACAGTTGATGTTTATTTCGCGATTTCGATGTTAATGCCATAGAGAACATTGTTTAGTTTGACGGACTGATAATCCCCTTGAAAAAGTGTCAGCATATTAAGAAAGACCCAACCCCAAAAAAACAAACACGACCGTATTCCTTTTCCAGGCGGTTGGAAATTTTGCTACAAGCTTTTTTGGTGATCACTGATCAGTTATAGAAATATTCTCTTTAAAATTTTATAAAACAAAGAGTATTTATTCAATAAAGGGTCTACAAGCAGTATTTTTATTATCACCGTCACCGCGACAGGACGCGTTGTCGCTGAGAGAAGATGCGGTCAGAAACTCTACATTGAGTTTCCCAACCTTGCACCGCGCGCTCCACTGGTTGAGAGAAGTCCTGTCTGCGACATACGCTTGGCATTTTGTTTACTAAAAGGGATTAATCTTATAATTGTTCAAGTTTGTATTTCATTGTAGGTAGAAACAATTGATCCTATCTAGCAGAGGATGCCAACTTCTACCAATTTTTAAGCATTTATTCTTGTTAGAACGCCAAAATTTTTACAAAACATACAGTCCCTCTACTCGGACTTTCTATATCGATATATTATAATAGTTTTTGTCGGAACTTCATTAGAATAGAGTTCACATTTAAACGAAAACGTTCAGGTTAGTCGAAAGTTCGAGTATAGACCCATAATTTTTTTTTCTCTTTCGCATTTATTAGGTTCACCATTCGCTCAGAAATCGAATCTAATTTGGACTATGCAATGTTGGTCAAACTACATAAATCAATTTTCAAATACAATTGCTACTATTTCTTTTCTGTTTACTCTCTATACATTACAAATCTTGTTTTTTTTCCTGGTCAGTGCCCTCTTTATACATTTCAGTTGAAATAGGCACGTAGCAGATGTTTTTCACGCTTCTCGACTCTAGTGTCGTGTCGATATCGATGTTCTCAGATAAATAGATTTAATCGATATTTGTTTTGATCAATTTCAGTCTTAGAGCTTTCAAAGCTCGATTCATAGAAACTTATTTTTAAATGATAGTAAGTAGGTAAGGTAATATTAATGTAACACGTGCTTTGAGTCATGGATTTTTATTTAAGAAGATATTCATGCTATGAAAAACAATTATGATAATGTGGCGTAATTTTGTATCTATCGATGTGTTTTTGGATCTTCTTAGTGATTCTTAAAATATATTGTACCTATATCTCGTATCTCACTTTTGATTGAAATGGTTCGTTCACGAACTACTCAAGCTTTCTTTTACTTCTCATGCGTATAGACTGGGCAATACGATATCTCAGGAAGTACCAAAGTACCTACTGTTGAGGGTATTGTTTACATTGCCACCACTGTTTTTACGTAGACAAAAGAAACACGAATTAGTTTTTGCAATTTAAGCCTATCATAATACTTTTATTGCTCTCATGTTTTTTTATAAGTTCTTAAAAAAATATAAGTACCTACACACATGAACCCTGGTAGTAAAACTATTAAAATACCAAAATATACCAACATTATAAAAGAAAGCAAATTGGGCAACAAAAAAAACTACATTTACAAAAAATTCAAAACATTAAATTTACCTATACTACACAGGGAACCAAAAAAAAATTTACGTAGCACAAATAACACTTTATCGATAGAAAACCTACCCATCAAAACCACGTTTACCTAATTACTATAAAGGTTTTATGGTCTAAAATTCCTCACAGAATGTACTAAAACAGCCTACAACTCGCATCTCTAGACGAATCGTCTACTCTACACGCTCGATTGAGCACGCGAGGTCGACTTTGATTCCGCACTGTGACGTACCATCCTAACCTTACTACTTCCTACTGTTATTCCGTATACATTCACTTCTTATATCTTTCTATGATGGCTATAGTTTGGGAAGAGACTTTAGGATAATCTAGACGTTGGGTGTTGACTCTAATAATAAAGTACGGCTGGGAATTTTGGTGTAGAGTCAAAGTTTAAGGTGCCAATTAGATAGTCGGTCCCGTATTACCCGATTTATGATATATTTTTGAAGTGTAGCTATCAGATTAAGCGATGTAGCTAATATGTCAAATGGAGCCCTGTTAGTTGGTTATGTAGTCCAGTAAGCACCTATAACGCGTCTTTGGAAAACCAAACATTGTTGCGAATCAAGATTTGAATCCTTCTCAAATGCAACTGGTTGAATTTTTTTCATGATTATGCTAATTACAAATATTATTGATTTTGAACATGTTACAGCCATGTTGTGCTATTTCGAATCAAATTAAATGCTAATTACGTATATTTGTTACACCCCTATTTACACAATAGAATAGGGAGCATTATTTGTGTACCTAGGTCTGTAGACCTAGGTACAAAGTTTTAGCAATTCACAAATGCACATCTGTTATGGCAAGCTTCATAACATAAGTACATAATCAGAAAAATGTTTGACATGGATTCGACCTTATACAACAACAAAACAACAACATACAACAATATCAACAACAACATAAACAACAACAACATACATATAACCCGAAGACCCATATTTCAGCAAGATATACAACGTGTTAATGAATCAACGCAAAACTAGAAAGTAGTTTGTTTAGAATCGATAGCAGAATCGAATTATCATGGTTTCAACATAGGTAATTTTTTTCAAAATTTTAATTAATTTTTTCGTAAAATTTAAAATTTACTAAACCCGATGTCAACCCACCCCATGGGCACTCTCACCCTACTTACTACCAAAACAAGATTATTAAAATGTATCCATGAAAACGTTAGCGCTTTCATTCATTGCTGAAATGATAACAAATCATTTTTGCCTCAAAACATAAAATGCGAATAACTTTAAATTTTAACTATCAAAATAATGAAATTATTATTTCAATCTAATTATTTTGTTATAAATCAGTTGGGGTGTATGAGGTTTTGCGCTAATTTATTAACACGTTGTATAGGATTATAAAACCTGTGTCAAATACCTAAGTGTAATAAAACTCAACACAAACGTCTATACTTGGATCCAAAGGTTGCTATAAACTGATGAACATCGGAATACGGATACGAATAGATTCAAGTAGAATACAATTACCCATCATTATGATGTTATTTGCTAACACTTGCAATGGCAGGAATGCGGTTTGAGATACGGTTTACATAAGAAGTTTGCTAAGAATTTTATGTAACATAAAACACCTGTAGACCTATTTATTTCCACAGAAAAACTTAATAACTAGAGCAAGAAGGAACAAAATGACGGTATACCACTAATAAGGAAGGAGCTTTTTTTGACACTGATACAGTATTGCACAGGGAGTATAGCTACTGCATAATACTGCGAACTATGGGGAGGGTGACCACACCAGTGACGGCGAAGCACGTACGTCATCCAAATCAGTGAAAGAACTTAAACAACCTACCAAATGGCACCTTCAAAGAATTCAGTCTTTAATATTGCTCCTATTTTGTGTATAATTGTAGCTATCATACTCATTCGTTAGTTGTTTAACGATTTGAAACGTGGAATGTTCGTCACGTGGGCAATTTCCTTTATTCACTCTTTTCAGTGTCTATTTCCTACTTCGAAACATGTAGGTAAAAATTTTCAAGGAATACCTAAACACCAACTTGCTTTGTACTGTAAAATAACATAACATTACAGTTGGTAAGTACGTATAAGACAATGGGTAGCTAGTAAGCGATAACTTATCTCAGATCGTTAAAAAGTAAAACTCAAAACACTAAATCGGATTCAGATAAAGGGCCGCCATTTTGAAAAGCGTGACCAATGGTTTCCACGTACGCTATCAACGTTCGAACTGATAAGAGTTCGATTTATGAATACTGCGTTCTGATTGGCGAGACGCTCAACTGCACTCGCATAATGTGGACTTATCGAAATTAGAAATGGAAACCTGTTAGTAGGAGAAATGGGTCAGGTTTTATGCCCCTCTAATACCATTTGTGTACTGATAAATAATCATGTAACAGTGTTGCAAAATAGTGTCAAACATTTATGGCAAGAGTCTCCTGAGAAAGTAATATGTTAAATGCACTCAAAAATTGCTATCTCAAAAAGTGTCTGTGAATCGAAGGAATAACTATTGTAGAATAATGACACAATTAAACTTTTGTAGATCAACCTTCAAACGAAATAAAAATTTCCGATCTAGAATCCACATCACATGAAATAAAACTCCTTTTAAATGCCGATAAGTGTGCATATATTGTGTTAGGCACAAGACATCAGATAGAGCGAGTGCAAAACACAAAACCAAAAATAATTGTAAATCGTAAAGAGATCGGTGAAGCTATGTCTGTCAGAAACTTGGGGTTGATATTTGATGGTAACCTTAGGTAAGATACCTTTCGATAAGCATATTGATTCGAAAATCGGACGATGCTACTTCTCACTAAAACAACTTTATAAATTAAGACCTTTTATAAGTGTGCCCATCAGGCATAAACTATGTGAAGCTCTGGTTCTATCAATTCTGGATTATTGCGATATAGTGTATGGACCTTGCTTGTATAAAAAAACTGAAAACTAAATTCAGCGTATTCAGAATTCTTGCATTCGATTCACTTACACGGTGCCACCTCGCTCACACATTTGCCCATTTTTAAATTCATACAATACTTTAAATATGTGTAACAGGCGTAATCTAAAACTATGCACTTTCGTTTTCTCTTTGAGGAAAAAATCCACACCGTCATACCTAGCAAAGAAATTAGTATGGAACGATAGAGCTGAGGGAAGTTTCAGATCAGTGCGCTACCCTTTGCTGAAAGTTTCGCCTCCGCCCCGGTTGGACGCTTATAGGGGATCTTTTAAATTTGCAGCATCTAAATGTTGGAATGACCTACCACCTCCACTAAAAACATTAAAGTCATTGCATACCTTTAAAATCAAGTGTAAGCAATGGCTACTATCTCGCCAAAAATTGGCATCTAATTGGTCAAAGATCAAGTCTTGACTTGAGGATACCGGTTGCACTTTTGTATTTGTTTTTGTAACTTTTAATAATTAATTATTCTTCGCCATCAAGTAAATACGCCAAATAACCAGGAAGTACTTTTAATTTTTATTTTATATCTTTGGGTAGTCCTAACTTCAAGCCTCTGTACCTATCTATCTATCTTATTAGTACTCTGACCTACCTATAATTTAGCAATTTGGGCTCGCACACTGTAATACCCTAGTTAGTAATTTATATAATAAAAATAATAAATGTTATCCAGCGCAGCGATTGTAAAAAAAGGGAAAACCATAATTAACAGCAACTATGCTGAGGTTCTTTCCTTTTCATCTGCACACTCTTTATGTAAAAGATATTTATAATTAAATTATGTAAGCTACTAATATGTGTGGATGAATAAAGTTCTTTTTTTTTTTATTTTTTTTTTAAATTGGACCTAATTTGCCACTTTTCAATTGTCTCTAGCAAATCACAAATCATAACAGCATTTTGGTCAAAAATAAGACTCTGAGTTAGGACACATTGATCTATACGTTCGATAGCTTTTCTGGACGAAACCGGCCAAGTGCGTGTCGGGCCACGCGCAGGGTAGGGTTCCGTAGTTGCCCGTCACAAAATAGGTAGGTACGGACTTAGAATAGGGCTTTTTGTTTTATACTAAGCACTATTAGTATGGGACACCGTTTGCCAAGTCGATGCGAAAGGTTGCGTATACGGCGTACCTTACTAATCATGCTTTTTGTATGGACAGACCGTCTCAATCACCGCCTACGAGCACCTGTAGATCACCGTAGATCAATATGCCGTAACCCTTACCTTAATCTTCTTATTTTTACCTAAGTAGATGATACTGTATTAGAAATTTTTTGACATGGTTTTTGGTAACAGATTCTATCAAATTCTTCGGTTGTTTATTGTTGATCAAAGGCTAACGTACACTATTATAAGAAATATATTTTTGAAAATAGAAGAGTGCTTACATTAGCTTATACAAAGTCAAAGTGTTTTTTGTTTAAAATTTCAAAAGTATGTCGTCTACATAATTGAAAGGAAAAGTATCTCCTCTTTTTACACACTGCCACCGACGAAAACAGTTTAAACGTTCCAAAAATAACTTTATAATCTACATCATCGCCGAGTGCCGTCACTGTCGTGCGCAGAACATCTAATTAACTAAAATAAGACAAGGCACAAATTGGAGTCACTGAAAACAGACTGCACGGTAAATTTAGCACCGTGAACATTGAGAACACACTTAAACTTTTTATAATTAGATAAATCTTCAGAGGGAAACGACTCGGGAATGATGGATGGATATTAGATTTTATGGTTACAGTGTCAGGATTTATTTTTGAGGGATGCTCAAGATTTTTTGACAGCTTGATAATGATACGCAACTCGCTACAACTTGCTACTACTTCTGCTAAAACAGACGTAATTGACTTAAAACCGATTGTAGTCAGAGCATATGAGAAAGATAATGACGGTCTCACAAAAATCGATGTGTGAAACCTTAACTCAGCACCAGTAACTAAAAGTGAGCTTTCCTACAAACTGCACACTTAAAAAGAATGTTGGTAGTTATACCAAGGTTACTAACTACCCCGAAAGGGATTATGGTCGAGAGTTTTATTATCAGGCAAAGGCCCACTACACATTCCCACTGCTGTAACTCCTATAAACCAGGATCAACAGCTGTGACCACTCACAACACTAAACAATGAAGTTTATAAAGCTGGGGATTCTTAATCTGTCTTGAAACCTGCAATGAATTTAATCAAAGAAGATAGAGTAGGAAAAATTCATATACGACTTCTCTCCTTTTTAAACGGGAGACAGCAATAAAAAAAGCATGGCTTTTAGTGAAAGCCAACTCCAGAGATTTATGGCAGAGTAAGAGAAGGCCTCTTGAAGTCCCAAGCAATACCTGTATTTTGCTTAGCTATCTATAGACAATAGTAATTGATCAATGATCATTGATTACCAGCAATTTATCAAACCGCATTGAAAACTATGACTATTTGATCGACCCGAATCACGATTTCGTAATAATGGAATTCGAAAACGGAAATTTTGCGCTTTTATTGACCATGAAAACGCTTTGAAGTAGGTTAATTCTAATAAAATTTAAGCTTTTTGGGACATGACTGGCTGCCGCGTTTGTACCTATGTTTTTTGTCACGGATTTCCTCGAATTTTTCTTTCCAAGGTTTTTAGGAAATCGGAAAAAATCTGTTGTTTTAACTGCTACTTGTATAGTGGAACAGATTGTATTTAACAAGTTTTTTACGCGTTTCTTATTTAAACTTATATGTAGGTACTTAGGGTACCTATCCACTTCCTGGAAAGTCAGAGACAAGTCAGGAAGCTTAAGGTGATCAGGGAAAGTCAGGGATAATGTGGAGTACACAAAAAAGTCAGGGAGATCTTGAAAATAGAGCAGATTTATTTGTTACCATCTTTAGCACTCTTCGTTGCGAAAAAATTCTCATGGCTGGTCAGGGAAATTTGATAGAATGGTCAGGGAAAGTCAGGGATTTTCTGCATTTGCAGTGGACATCCTGTCACTGCTGGGTAGTGTAAAGCAAAACGAAGAAACTAATAAATTACTAATTTTACGTTGGAAGAATAGATTGATGTTTCATATCATGAACTCAAAAGATACTTCCAGGAAAGAGACCGAATTGGCAAATACTGCACCGACAAGAGCATAGCTCTAAAATAAGATATGATGATGACCTTATACTATAAGATCTTACTATAAGGTCTGTACTATAGGATCTTGTACTATAATAGGTCATCATCATCATCTTACTTACACGATTCTGAACCCCAGTAGATAACAACAATGGTTTACCTTCTTTTACCGAGCGCAACCTCATCTTTTGAAAACACGAATAATTTTGGATGAGATCTCGAGATATTGTTATGTTGTTCGGGAGAAATTCAGGAGAAATGATTTTTATGTTTTGCGTTCGTTTGCCAGCACCATCTACAAATTGTGTTGTACAGTTTCGCGCGGAAACTATTTACTTTTCCCAAACGCTACGCCAATTGGATGCAGATGGCGCATGAGGTGCGCGCGCAGTGTGGTCGCGTCTTCAGCGACGCCATTTTTCTTTTCTTTTCTTTTTTTAATTTCAACGTCTGCGTTTTGTTTTCACTGTATCGCACGCTTCCGACATTTACAGGACGTGATGTGTGAGCGAAATCAGAAAGCTTTATAAAACGTTCATTATATTACGTTAAATGTAATAAGTTTAACAAGAAAATAACTGTAATAAAAATTACTACAGTTGTTGCTAAATTGACGATCTTCATTGATATTCTGTTTGCGCGCTCAAAAACCGCGAGGGTGCCCAAAATTCGCGTCCGTGTCCCATATGGTCCATGACATGATGTTTATGGCGGAACGGAAAGTGGAAACAAAGAAGGTTGGTTAGCCCAACTGTTACGTAGGTATAGTTAGGTAAGCATTGTGTAGACCCCGGTAGGGAGTGGACCTCCCGCTGGGTCGCTCTCAACGTTAGAACCCCGGTCTGCTTTGGTCACCTGGTCTGTATTACACATTATATTAACGTAATAATAGCTTTGTTTTGTTGCTAAACAGTTATCTCATTTTGAGGACATTCTTATAGCGTATAGTTACTATTCTTGTTTAATATTACCTACCTACTCGAAACCAGCTTTTACAATTTCAGATACCCACATTTTTTTGTTTTTGTTAAGAACTCGATTCAGCTTAGCTCAGATTATAATTCGGCGACCAATTTGACACACCCACACACTACTTATTATTATGTTTAATGCTTAAAGCTATTCATAAAATTTATCGATGATTATTATGAATTGGGAATAGTTTTGGATTCAAATTCTCGAATTAAGTTTTATATAGAGTCCTTTCTAATTTCCAATACACAATAATTATTAAGGTGTTTCGCGAACTAAAGGAAAGTAGCACAACCAAAAACAATAACCAACCCATCAAATACTCAGCAGTAAATAATATATCCTAAGATAGCGCTAACGAACAATATGCAGTTACTAAACAAAATAAGGCCTTTTTTGTAATGGACTTCCAATAAAAATGTTACCCAACGAATCGTTGGCAACGATATCAGTATTCAGCAGCAGGTTTGACACGGACACAAATAATTTTAAGTCAATCGTGAAACTGCAATTACTGTATGAAGGTCACAAAATAATCGGCAAATGATTATTTTGATTGTGCACGTAACAGTTGCAGAAATATGTTTTGGTCTAATTAACTTTAGGTACGGAACTAGAATTTTGACTGAATATAGACACATAACAACAACAAAGAATAAAACACAAACAAACATTTGTAAACACTTCATTTTATTAAACTTTTATCAAAGAATTTCAGTCGTGTACTGAACTTAGAAAAAAATCTTCTAAATCGTATGGAAATCGATTGGTTAAATATCCAGTGATTTTGATCGATTCACTTATTTATTGCAATGGAAATCTATCTGTAAAATTTATGGATGAATAAAGTACTTTTTATGGATTTAACCCAAGGAAAATTTACAGATCAGAGTATAGTAGGACGTATATTGTAAGTTTAAAATATGCTATTAATAAATATGTGCAATCAAAGCTTTTAAATTATGATAATAATATCTTCCATAGCTACGCGGTCGTTATCAGCTTTTATCAGTAATAATAGTAGATTATGTACCAAGGGGATAAAGCAGTGTCTTTCATCACGGGCGCGATATTGAATCCCAAGCGTAACGAGGGATTCTAGGGTTAACTCCCGAGCGTAGCGAGGGAGTTTAGAGTTAACTCCCGAGCGAAGCGAGGGAGTTATGACTAGAATCCTGAGTGAAGCGAGGGGTTCAAGCTCGCCCAAGATGAAAACACGTTTATCCCCGAGGACCATACTCTACTTTTCACACCCTCCGCGAGAAAATAAAAAGCAATACTGTTAGAAACCCAGGGGAGCGTGTAAATTCTCTATGGTTAGATACCAATTATTTTATTATAGTTTATAACAAAGTAGTGTAAAATAATGTTTTCTAAATAATAAGTATACTATTGAACTCTAAAGTTCAATAGTATACTTATTATTTATAAAAACACTATTTTATTAAATTAAAAGTGAAAGTAGATAAGTATTTGAAACATTAGACCAGCATGTCTAGTATGATTTCTCTACACGCGCGCGACTCGGCTTCGCTGCATACAAAATAACCTGTTCCCGCGTTTTTCGGAGAGCGCAAGCCGCGCTTGCCGCGACTTGTAGTATGGAAAAAAGCAGAGTCGCGCGCGTGTAGAGAAATCATGCTAGACGCTCTGGAGTGCGATTTTTGAAACTCATTCTTTGAACTCAGCAGATGAAAATGTCAATATTACTACGGAGACGAGCATCTTTCTACTGCTGATTTGACTTAAAAAATCATACTCCAGGAGTGCGATTTTTGAAAGTCAAATCAGCAGTAGAAAGATTCGTATCTCCATAGTAATTTTGACATTTTCAACTGCTGAACTCAGCGAATGAGATTCAAAAATCGCACTCCAGTTGTGGAAAGACAATGTAATATTTTTTTATTATTACTTTGTTCGTAGCAATAAGTACAGAGCTTAGATTAAAAACTTTTCGCTTACTATATCTATGGTACAGAGATATGCAGTATTCGCGCCTTTTTTTCTTTTTTTGTGTTCAATACTCGTGGTGGCCAGTTCAAATTTCGAATTAAGTTCTTTTTGGTGCCTGTCTCCATGATAAGTTTTCATACGAATTTTAAGTAAGGGTCGTAGTAACTATTAAATAATCTGTGGATGCGGTTCCATATTCAAATCTCATTATTGACCAGCGGGTTATAATGAAATTCAGTACAATATTATTGCCCGGCTAGTCCCAGGGCTATAATGACTTGCTTTAGGTTCGAGTTACATGACATATAATGTTCCATTTTCGAGCGGGTGGTGTGAAAAATACATTGTTACGAGTTCTTTAATCTACCACTACTTACAGACAAAGTAAGAATTCTATTGGCGTAGACGCTAGTAGAAATAACGGATTTGACGTTTGCTTTCGCCACCAAGTAAGTACATACATTTTTTATGTTTTCTACTGTCGTTAACGCTAATCGAAAGTACTTTGTCTAGGGGCCCATAGCCATAATAGATACTTAGATTTACCACAGAGTACTAATAATTACTACGAGTTACTTAAAAACTAGTTCCTTAATATTTTGTGGAGGATGTACGGTTATTAGTTTGCATGTTTGCATGTTTTGCCCCACAAGAGGGCACATCTGACTGGACTGTCAAATTAGGCCAGCTTGACAGCAACTGGTCTACCTTGAGGCAACTGACTCCCTGGGATGATGTGAGAAGATGCAAACCTGCTTCCCCCTTCATCGTTCTGTACCTTATTTAATGTCGACTCATTAGCAATGGGGGGTTTCGGCAGGTAGAGATATCGGTTATTTATACTGAGGGAGCAAAGAACAATGTCCACGATATCTTATTAATCATCTCCTTTATACGAGGCCGACTGGGTGATTCCGGTGATGACGTATTAAATATTGTGGGGTTTGTTGAAAAAAAGATCCATCTTTAGGCAGAAATTTTTTGTAGAACGATGTAAACGTTTTCTATGTTAATAGAAATTACATTATTAGTAAGTAAGTTGTAGGTTACCTAGTAAAAGTTAGTATGCAGTATAGTTAGCTTCTCATGTGGCTTTCGTTTTGCGATGAATCCGTTTTGATTTCGGGATAAAAAGTAGTCTATCTGATATTCCTCCTCTTTGCCAAAATAAAAATAGAAATCGTGTCGTTGTTACAGACATGGAATCTTAACACAGAGGCTTACCAGACAAACACCTTAATATTAGTACCTACCTATGGATTAATTGAAAAAGTTATTTAGGTAGAGACAGATTTAGAGGCGTTTGAGTTCGAGTTTGAACTCCCATATTATAAAGTACTAGATATAAGTCGCGGCACGAATTTCTGGAGCTGACCTTGAATGCGCTGACCGTATGTACAAGACACTATACATTATTTTCGCCTAAATTCACTCATTCGAGCGCTAGAGTTTCGTGCCGCAAGGTATACCTACTCTTCCATATACTGTTATGCCAAAATATACCGTTTTCGACCCTACAAAAGAACTGAATCTTGGCCTGAAACTTGCAGATAATAAAGGTATTCCACTAAACTTTTGAATAGATCTCAAAATGATATTTACCTACACACTTCAATGGGTTAATTGTCAATTATCTGTAATCCAAGCCGAGCAGTAGAAAAATAATAACCGTAAAAAGCTAAGAAACGTTTCCGCGGATGGCTCGTAAAACCGTTCACAAATAACACTAAAACTTCAACGTTAATTATTAATAGCGTTTAGTTAAATAACTGTCGTAAATGTGATCTATCTGGGAGGCGCCAGTTGGAACGACCACAGCTATTTCCTTGACCACTGCTAAGTATGATTGTTTTCTTGCTAATATACTTCGAGAAGACTAAATCTTTAATTTTATGATTTGAACTTTCATCGGTATTCATACTTAGACACTAGAGTTCTACTAAAGCCTGGGCCTGTTAGCCTGGGAAATCACCATAATTGTGTAGTCTGCCAAGCTGTCTTTATTCTTTAACTGTAACATGACATATTAAGATTGACTAGTTCCTTAGTTCCGTTTGTAAATATTAAATCAACGCCAAGAGAAATATCCAGAAATATTTATTGTGACTACAATAAATAAATTAATATTTGCAAACTTTACTAGATGGTGTGGTAATATAAATAATTAAGTAAATAAATTCATCTTTATTGCCACAAAAAATTCTAGTTGTCACATATTATTACTACTAGACAATCAATTATATTTCTTCGTGTACTGTTCATTACATTTATTCAGGTCAAATCAGCTTAGCTCAGCTTACACTCTCAAATTCATCTGAAAATAATTTGTTCTGATCTTTACCACAAATTGTATCAAAATTCAACTCTGCCGTATAATTAGCATTGTGTTAAATTTCTTCGCGCAGTAGCATTTGGAACCTAGGCAGTCCATGAAAGCTATTAGAAAAGAAATCATAGTAAATTATAGAGGCACTTGTCCAACTGGAATTTTTACATCAGCAAATCTATTTCAACCCTAATCGTTATGTAATTAAGAAAAACCCTTTATGTGTTTGTTAGTTGGTAGTTAAACTGAAGTTTTTACGAGTGTCTAAGGCGTCAGTGTTACCGTGGAATGGCCTCACAGCGGTCGCTGTATGAAATATAGAGTTTAACACCACGCGGCGTGTTCGCTGGACGCCCTGCGGTGCGGGCCGGACCAAACGGACCGCGGACCGTCCTGCGCGATCGTGCAGCTTAGTCACCCTATTCCCTTGTTTTTTGAATGACTAATATGCCGTTCTCCCATTGTCACGCTCATGGGTGTACGTTTGAAGTACGTTGCTTCTGTAATACGTCGTTTCCTTTGCAATTGTAAACTAAAGCCACCGATGTACACACGGCGACAGGTCAGGTTACCCTGTTTGGACTTTGAACTATTAGAAGTCGAACGCTGCGAACCGTGCGAAAGGGTGCGGTATGTTGTTGTTGTTTCGTCTCACAGCATGCTGCGCCCGCGCCGGCAGCCGTGTCTATGCAGGCTCTCTACCGCACTATTTTTTGTTTTGTACGTAGTGTAGTTATGGTTATATAGGGTGCGTAACCTGATGTGTTGCCGTGCGTACGTTGAACATGAAGATTTGGAACAATGGGAAGACGGTCATAATTTGAAGGTAAACATTTCCTTTCTCGTAAAGTACCTATTTTTGAAAAAAATAAAAAAATCGTCTAGTTTTGGAGGAGGAAACAGGGATTGTGTTTTCGTCTATTTTATGTAGGTAAAATCAGTCCGAGCTGCAGTTGTCACTTTCGCGCTGGTGGCTCAGTTGCTTGGAGGCAGCACCACACCAAAGATCTATTAAAATCCTATTCTATTTATTTGAACACCCTATCTTTATCAAGTTTTATGCAAATAAAATGTATTCTTTCTCATGTTTTGTTTATTTTACAGGAGTAAAATAAATTACTAAAATAAAGTTTAAGTATACTTCAAAGAAAAACGTAAGTAATTACGTAACCACTATAAATATCTACCGTAATTATAAACTTACTAGGAGTTTACAAAAGGTTTTTGTCTAACAATATTTCCGTCGATTCCTCTATAAAAGCGATTAAGTTATAAAAGTAATAAGTTCGGACATTAAATAACGGAACACGTCAATTTGGACGTTTAACTTTTATCATAATGGTATTGAAAATTGGTGATTGTTCGAAGGCTACTGGTTGAATTATTGACGTATTTATACAAGGCAAAATACAGAGGCATTTTTACAGAGCAAAATATACAGTGTCCTTTTTTAAATGCTGACAGTTTTTAAGGAGATTATTAAACCATCAAACAGAACAATTTTCTCTATATGAGACAAAAGTAGAAAATGCAAAATAAACTGCCTCAAACAAAACTGCAAACCTACTCGACCTAAATGCATGGGACAGCTGATTTTTGAATAACCCTGTATAAATGCTGTTCATGCAAATGAACTTTATCGGTTTTCGGTTTGTGGAATGTAGAAACATATAATACATAGATAAACTTTGCTACAACGTAGTATAGTTTATCTATTTAAGCGTGCAATAGCAGCAAGGCCCTAATTTTAAGCATATCGAAAAAAAAATGTTTGATGAAAATGTCGTTTAGTAACGTAGATATCGATTCTGGTAGAAACTGTTTTCTGTTTTTTACCCGATTATAGAAAATCCGAGATGTCACGTTTTGCATTCATTTATTAATAATAAGCATAAGGCTACATGCAAGATGTCTTTGTATTATACCCATACACAACTTTCAATAGCTTTCACCTCACAACCGGTAGCCAGTAGGTACCTACGCTAAACAAGCTACGTAGATATTTAGATGTAGGTATACCCATTAAGTTATGTCAACTATGTTTTTTTATACATTTGGACTATTATTGATAAATAATTCTACTACAGGTCAAGGTCATGTATACTTAGTAACTATATTGAAAAAGACAAGTTCATATTCATAACATAAAACTCATTTCATCTGTAGTGTAGAGCAGACAGACGAGAGAGACGATCCAGTGCTTCTATATAGATATTATAATATAACTAAACAAGGTATCTTCTTTCGGGATTCTTCTGAATATTTTTTGAGATTTCGCTGTTAGACTGATAGATAAAGTTTTTAGTTTGATGGTCTGATCAAACTAATGTAAAGTTTACCTTCTACCTAACTTATTTAAATTGAAACAAAATTCAACAATTAATAAAATAAGTGTAGTTTAAATAATTATCTAAATTTCAATACGACTATCTATAAAGATGTTTAAACCAAATCAAACTATTTTTTTAACTAAAACAAACTGAAATATCGAAGAAGATTTTCGACAATTTTTATTTTATTTTTAGATTCGTTTTTAAAACTACTGAATATATTATGATGTAGGTAGGTGAAATGTTATTTTATTTCAGGGTCCAAAAGCGGACTCTCCGACTCTACCTATTTATCATCCAAAAGGAACCTACTCAAATCCTTGACAAAATATTTTTATTAAGTTTCAAATTTTTAGTCTTATTTCTTTTTCCTTTTAGCACTTTTTTGATAATACAAATTGTATAAAAATGAAAATAACAAAGGAGTAACATAGAAGACCTTAAAGAAAAATAAAAAAGGTCGTCGGGTGTATCCCCGCGAGACATGGTCCCGAGCATGGCATTCGTTGGCCAAGGAAGCTACCCGCTCTACGGTCAGACTATCATTGAGTAATGATTAAGTTAAATGTTTGATATCCCTGATTCCCTGCCCTAACGATTAGCCTTCGAAAACTAAAAATAACGTAAAACCGTCGGGAAACAAGAGGCGCGTTGTGCAGACTGCCCGCTGCGCCCGCGTCTCTTTGAACGCACCGCCCTGCGCCCACGCAGCCATTTGCACAGAAATCACATTTACAACACCACAAACTGTTGGAAACTCGACCGATCTAATTCCGTAGTTGTGTTTTATGATTAATGAAATGATAGATTGGTGTTAGTGATTGTTGTTTTTGATTTAACCCTTTGACCGCCGCACTTAGTAGACGAACGAACTTTTGTATGAAAAGTCGAAAAAAAAATTGCGAATTTCCTATCAGTTTCTTAGGGAAAGTTGTTCAGTATCATAGATACACTCACATCTTAAAGTAATGCAACTGTTTACCCTAACAACCTGTATAATAAGGTTTTTTCAGGGGATGATCAGACCTGTGATCCGACCATCAAACTGAACAACCGTCCCTAACATCTAAATTGCGAAAAAATAGCTTAACCTCCTCCGTAGGTACATTTGTACTTCTCATAGGACTCTATTGATGGTGTTTTGGTTGGCGACTAAAACACTAACAATAGATTGTATTATTTCTTATGTCCTATGAAAAGTACAAATGTACCTACGCAGGAGGTTAAAGCGTACAAAACTGCAAACCTACTTGACCGAAATGTATGGGAACATTTAAATCGTGAAAAAATCTACTGGTTCCTTAAAAAAAAAGATTTTTTTTAAATTGGTTCATAATTGACGAAAATATCAGTGAACATACATAAAAAAAAATACATACAAGCCGAACATAGAACCTCCTCCTTTTTTTGAGTCGGTTAAAAATTTCAAAAGCTAGTCGACCACAATGTATGAAATAGAGGTGAGCGTGTGTAAATGGTAATTGCTGATTTTTTTTCGCGATTTCAAAGTTGGTACTACAATAAAAGTTGTTTAGTTTGTTAATCTGAAGCACCCCTTAAAATATGTAACGCATTTAAATTAAAACCATGTATATTGTCTACTATTATGTTGAAGTACTTAAGTACCTAATTACCAAAATTACAAGATATTTTTTTTTTGTAAAAAATGGGTTTGGTCTTGACCTCAATCCAGTTGCAGTCCTCAGGATGAAGATGAGGTCGAGTTACAATGTTTGAGCTAAACTACAATAAACGACTGACTAAAATCTAACTATTAGGTAGGTATTCTGTGATTTAAGTCAGATTCATTCTCCGTAAACGAGCAGTTTTTTGATCTGAATCATTGGGCAAAAAAGGACACCGGGCAAAAAAGCTAGTCTCTCATAATTTCATCACCATCTGTAATATAGCATTAAACTTATGAATATATTGACTAATACGAAACAAAACGACTTTCATGTTTTTTAATCTTAACATTAACAAACACGAACGAACGAACGAATGAATGAATGAATGAAAAAAGAACTGATGCAACGTTTCACATGACTGCAAAATCAGTTAAAAGAAACATTAATTAACAATACAGACAAATAGTGTTTTAATTACGTGTAAATTAGACTTTGATTAACTAATAGTTAACAAGTTAACTAGTTTGTTGATGTGACAGTTCGGTTTAGAAAAAGGGGAATTGTTGCGTGATTTCATTCGCTATGACCATCAATTTAAGTTGATCTAATCATGTAATCGTCACAGACACGAGTTTTCAACAACAAGTTTAATAATACAGACTCACCCTTTTTTGTAACTTATGTTTTTAATACCGACTGCTCTCAAACGGCGATGGAAAACGTGGTGAGGAAACCTGCATACGCTGAAGAGGAAATTCTGATGCGTATGTGAAGTCTACCAATCCGCATTGGATACGCTTGATGGACTTACGCCCATACACTCACCTTCCTTGAGAGGGTAGGCCTGAGCTACAGTGGGACGTATGATGATCCTTTCTTGTCAATAAAAAAAACTGAAACATCCGCCACAAGCTTAGTCAAAAGAAAATCTTTTATATCTGCAACATTATTCATCAATAGGATAATCTATAGCTACCTAATAAAGTCGAAAAATCGTCAACATACTTCGTCAAAATGATATACCTAATAGTTAAAAATTCGCCTTACTTTTAGAATGAATGGATTATCCTATGGTCCAATACACAGTGATATGAATGAGGAGGTCACTCCATACTTTTTAGTTCTACAGAAAGTTATCCTGCTGCATTCGGGTAGCAGGATAATTCGGTTTTTTCAGAGAATTTGCGTTTGAGAGCGTATTTTGGTATTTCTGACGTCAAGTATAGTTAAGTAATACATTTCATCGCTCTCTGATACTTATCTACATCTCGGCATATTAAATTTTAGCACAAGTGCTATCTCATTTTCAATTAGGTAATTAATGGTCACACAAATTACCAAAAACAATTACCCCCAAAACATTGACATAACAACAGCGACCTTGAGTCTCGCACATAAGGTCACGTTTTGAAACCATGTCACACATCATAATGGTCCGTTCACACGAGGCTGTCCGTTAGGCGCGTTACAGATTAGTCGCGCGGTCGCGGTCGGCACGCGACGTGCGGTCCGTGCGGATAATGTGCCGTGCCGTGAACGACCGTGATGTTTTGCTATAATAGTTGGCGAATCGAGTTCCAATTGTAGACAACGGTGAGAATTCACGAAGGAATGGAAGACGGAGCACAAACTGCTTACTTATTATCGTAACTTTACACAGAAAAAAAAAACTAACAACCTTATGAATGAATGAATGAAATATACTTTTATTTACACCAAACACAGATACAGCATAGGAATAAAAAACGATAATGGAACAAATAAGATTTCTTCCAGACAACCTTAGAGGAAAGAGGAAAAGAAAGAGAAAATTAGGAAAGGAAAGAAGGGGGGGGGGGGAGGTAGAGGAAATTTAAACAAAGAACAACGGGTCGGTGCTATATAAAATAAATAGTAAACTTCGAAAAATAAACGCATTATTTAGTTGACTGTCGTTATCTCTAAAATATACTTCCAACAACAGATTTTCTCGTAATGACTGCTAAAATAAAATAGTTAGTCTACTAAAATAAAATAGTTAGTCTACTAAAATAAAATAGTTAGTCTACTAAAATAAACGGATTGTTGGAAGCATTATCTACAAAACACATTATTAGACATCAATCTGAACAAGCAGAGATTTAGTTTATCGAATTTTTTAAATCACTTTAATTTAATTCTGATAATGATTATAGGTAGATAGATAGGTCTGGTTTTAGATTGTAGGTATAGAAATTGACGAAACTTGTTTCACATATATGGGATGTATTTATTGACGAAGCCAGGGCCTCTACCCGCACATTCGAACTTCGCAATTGCGTGAATGTTTTCGTTCCAATGTCAACTCTATTACAATGAAGTGCGGACCGAAACAGTGGCGATATATCGAACATCGAAAGTCCGGGTACAGGGCCGATTGTGGATGTGAGTGGTGTACCTACCTATTGCCTTTGACGAAGCATGTTGTGGATACGCATTTTGTACTTTTCGTTTTAAAAAATGTTTGACATGGATTCTGATAATGATCAATAAAGTTACAGCATTAATTAAATGATGCATCTGCAAATCTATTCTGATAAGAGGGCTAATAGGTATTTTCACTGTGGATTGAAAATATAAACACTTGCTGAACATTCTCTCACTCGTATTCTTCATACTAATATCTTTCGATTTCCATCACAGTCGAACAATTGACATACAGAATGTGGTTGTTCTTGTGTGAAAATGGTGTAAAACTCGATAATAAACCGATATTCGTTCAACAATAAACAAATATGATCCCTTGACCGCAAGCCGTGCGGTCCTAAAGATTGACCTTTTCAGAAGTCTTCTGACCATAGTTCTTGTTTCTACACTATAAGTATGAAACTTGCTTGATTCATGGGAATTACTAACTATAAAGGTTTAATATGAGTCGCTTCGTCAAAGTGATGCAATTACATTTTACAAAGTATCGTTTTATTATGCGGTCTTATTTGGTCACATTGTGTGGACAAATGGATATTATAAGTTACTATTTTGTTGTATAACTAATTATGCTACAACTTCACGCCCTAGTCTCTGTTTTCCCCCACTGGGCAAGAGGCGTGTCTGTCATATATCAAAGAGAAATAAAAGGTCTGCGAAAATGTATATGAATACGTATTTTCATATCAACTAACAACAGCTATATATTTTTAGAGTATAAACGATTCCTGTTATGAAATCAAACCCTGTTATTACTCAAAGAATATTACTTGCCATATCCTCATCATCACCATCAGCCTAATGACCTGTGGCATGCAGAGGTAGACCACAGGTCTACCCTCAAGGAGGTGTATAGATTTTCCACCTGCCAATCTGCAAAGGGATCCACCACGCGTGAATTAAGAATAAGAATGATACGCAGACTTACGGGAGTATATCTTTATTGTGGGTCGGAGATCCGCCAAGAGTGAGAGACTTTATCCTAGATAAAAATGTCTTATATACTAATTAGAATCTACTTTAATGCTAACCATGCATCGGACGCTGGCCCAAATTAGTAGGCAAAGGTGCAAGGTGCGTCTTGTGCATCAGCAGTTCCGTAGTGTTGTACTTTACTTGAACTGGATGTCGGATGCTGGGTCAGCATCCTTAACTCGTGCCCTTTGCGGATTGGTAGACTTCACACACGTATCAGAATTTCTTCTTCAGCGTATGCAAGTTTCCTCTCTATGTTTTCCTTCACCGTTGAAAAACAGTTGGTACTTCCCATAATAGCTATAGATCGTCTGATGAATCAAATCTAACCACCAACTTTCTTCCACAGGTCTGGTTCCAGAACAAGAGATCGAAAGAGCGTCGACTAAAACAGTTAACCTCAATGGGACGAGGACCTTTCTTCGGATCTTCGAGAAAAATGCGTGGGTTCCCGATGAACCTGTCGCCTGGTGGGCTGGAGGAAGGGCCGCCGGGGTTCCCATACTTCGCGACAGCAGATGGGAAGTTCGAGTTTGGCTATGGCCCGCCTTTCCACCATGATGCGCCGTTCTTCCACCCGCCTCCATCTATGCCGTTCAATCAGCCAGGTTGGTAGACTTTTCGATACTTTTACGAGCTCGTCCTCTATTGGACTTAGCCCAAAAAGATGATTTCAAATGCTGGATCAAACAATAAATTCTAACTTCCTTTTATATTTTGTAAATTACTTAGGGCTGAAAATTTTATTTTTGAATTTCACACATCCAAATTAGTAAGATAAAATTACGAGTAGCACAATCTCCATGGAATTTATGCATCGGAAACGCGGGAGCTACGTAAATACGAGATGCTTAGGGCATAGCGTAAACAAATGGAGGCCTATACCCAGCAGTGGGTGGATTCAGGCTGTGGATGATGATGACGAAACGAATAGGGATGTATGAAATTTGAAAATAGTACTTCTGGCCATGCATGATCTCCCTAAGAACTCAATTCAGTTGAGCTATTGTGCAAGATTCTGATTATATCGTTTACAAGATCGGTAACGTATTATGACTGAACTAGGCAATAAAAATAGTAATTATTTAGTTTCTGTGATCATCATCCAAAACTGAAAATATTAAACGCTAAAAACTGCCAGAAAGCACCACATAGATTTGATACCGATTGAAACTGATAGTTACACTATAAGACCCCAGATTAGAACATAATTATATTTTAAAAATAGAGAAAAATATAGAAAATAATGAAGAATATTTATCTTATTTTATTTTGTCCATTGGATTCATAATTAGATTCAATAGTAACGTGAGCAGGTCGTTTCGCAGGAATGGAGTCGTTACCAGGGGGGGAGTTTCCCGAGCAGTTCCCGCCGCCGGACCACCTCGTCCTCCCCCGGCCTTCATCCCCCGAGTTCACCTTCGGCGACGCCCCGCCACCCCTCCACCCCGAGGGCCTGGTCTGGTAGCTGAAGCCGGAGCCGCGTGACTACCACGACTGATGCGGCTCATCTGGCTACCAAGTGGACTTGTTTGACAGTGTTATTCACTAAAGTTAAGTGACTAAACTATTAACGTGGTGACGTTTGAAAAACTAAATAGAAGCAGTGATTATGTGATTTTGTTGGTACTTAAGTAGTTAATGAGTTGGCTTTGTTTTTAGCAGCAATGAGTTAGCAAGAAAAATGCGGAGTAATTTTTTGTTGCTGCTAAAAATTTGTGCTTTATCTCATCGTTTTGTTTTGTTTAGTTTCAGGTTTGAGTGTAACGTTAAGGAGTACTCTTGTTTTATAAGTAGTTTGCTTGGAATTCCTTTGCATTTGAGTCTGGCAGTTTTAGTTTATGCATGGAAAAAAAAATTCGTGACAACCCTTTTATTTTGTAGACTTTACTACCTAGATTTGTTGTTGTAAATCGAATTCTAGTAGTTTTAACTAAAATCTACTTACAACAACATATTTTTTGGTAAAGTCTACAAAATAAAAGGGTGTCATAGATTTTATTTTCGGTGTAGTACATCTTCATGTTTCTAATGTTTCATTAAAACTTAACTTCTGTATACTTTTGTGAATAAACTGCTGTTAAGTATAAATAAGATGTACAGAAATGGAATTTTATAATATCGATAATTTATTAAGTAAATATTAAATTTAAGATAATTTATTTACACTGGGTAAAAAAGAATGTTAAGAGAAATAATTTTGGTTCCTATTTTAAGATAGATACAGCAGATTTTAAAGCATTTTTTAATTTTGTGTATTTATTTGTGACTTAATTTTGTCTTAATTTAAGTACAATAAAATATATTATTTAATGGGTATTAGATAATGACAAGACATGTTTTTAAAACAAGGTTTTACCTATTTGTAAATAATGAAGAATTTTGTACATAAAATTTATAAGTGGATAAATATGTATATTACATTAATTAATTACCTACTTAGTTTGTAAGTAATTAAGTATACATACAATGAATAATTCATTATACTTTTGAAGTTAGCAACTCTTATTTTAATGTACAGATAAATTAAAATCTCAGGAAAAACAGAAGAACTTTTTTATTAATTATCTTGTGAAATATTGCAAAACTTAACATGTCTTAAATTACACTAAATGCATTAAAGATATTTTTGGGTCAAATGGTTTACTGGGTTTGTTTATTAATAAAATTGAGGTGAGGATCAATCATATATTTTTTTTAAACTAAGTAACTAGTTTAAAATATATAATTGATTAATAGATTGATTGATATATCTAAAAATTTGTTGGCTCTATAATACATACAGTCATGAAATGCAGTGATCATCTAAAGATGTAATTTCTTTGTAAAAAAAATTGCCTCAGTTTTATTAATTAAAAAAAACACAATAATAATGTCTTTCAAAAGCCTGTTTTTTTTTAAATCATATTTTCTATTATTATAATGAAAACTTTACTTTCTTTGAGTAAATCAAAATTGTTACTTTTCAATCATTGCCGTTATCTTATACAACGTGTTAATGAATTAACGCAAAACTAGAAAGTAGTTTGTTAAGAATCGAGAGCAGAGTCGAATTATCATGGTTTCAACATAGGATTTTTTTTTCAAAATATTAAAGAATTTTTTTGCAAAATTTAAAATTTTCCGAACCCGATGTCAACCCACCGCACGGGCACACTCACCCTACTGACTACTAAAACAAGATTATAAAAATATATCCATGAGTACGTTAGCGCTTTCTTTCAGTGCTGAAATGATAACAAATCATTTTTGCCTCAAAACTTAAAATGCGAATAACTTTAAATTTTAACTAACAAAATAATTAAATTATTGCTTCAATCTAATTATTTTGTTATAAATCAGTTGGGGTGTATGAGGTTTTGCGCTAATTCATTAACACGTTGTATAATTAATTATTTAAGAGAAAACTTCTTTAGCGCCGTTGTGATTTGAAACTCGATGAAACGAAAAAAAGCGACACTAAATAGTTTCTGAATGTTTCACTTCTAGCGCGTGTGAACTTGCACACATGTTTTTTTTATATTTTTTTTCACTTCTGAACAAAATAACTTTACAAAAAAGTATAACAAGATATCCTGAAAACATTTTATTTTGTAATTCGAAAAGATAAAAACCAGAAACATTAAAACTAAGTATGTACAATAGTATAAGTGTTAATAATATTTGGTACATACTTTTGTCTATCTGTATTTAGTACTTAATAAAAGTATAATGGAATTGTCTGTAAGAATAAAATCTATTCGGAAAAATAACATTTATTTATTCACCAACAACCCTAAGGTCCGCCACATACATACGGAATTCCGAATCAGGCCTTGTACCATGCAGGCTGGGTTTCCACCCTGATGTCGTAGACCTACCAGCAATTCGCACGAAGAAGTTTGCTTCTTCTTTTATAATGCGCACGGCTAAGGAGTGGAACGCACTGCCTGCGGACCTGTTCCCTGAGCAATACAACCTGGGCCTCTTCAAGGCAAGAATGAATAGGCATCTTTCTAGGTAAACATGCTACATCTGCGGCCTCATCATCACTCCAGGTGAGATTGGGGTCAAATGTTTACCTATCAAACACAAAAAAAAAAAAACCTGGACTTTAGATGTTCGATATATCACCACTGTTTCGGTCCGCACTTCATTGTAATAGAGTTGACATAGGAACGAAAATGTTCACGCAATTGCGAAGTTCGAATGTGCGGGTAGAGGCCCAGGATTACGATTTCGTGTGGATTTTCCCCCTCCATAATTCCGTTCGTAATAGCGAAGGTATCAAATCCTATACAAAATCACACTCCTGATTCGGAATTCCGTATGTGTGTGGCGGGTCTAAATCAGCACACAATTTAAGACATAAAGTTATTATACCTGTCGGAATAGAGTAACTGACATGAGTTGTCAAATGAAACCGTTTTTTGTGCATTTGTCGGCACTTATCGGAACCCTAAAACTTCGAGTTCTGTGTATAATTGTGAATCTAACGTGAAATCGTAGGTAATTTAATGAAATAGTGTTAGTATATTTCACAAAATAATCTACGACTTCACTTCAAATTCACTAATTATTCACAGAGCACGAATATTTACCCAGTCGATTGTGCCGACAAGTTCCCAAAAACGGTTCTATTGCCTCGCGTTACGTATCTCTTTCTATTATACATTGGCGCCGCTAGGTACATCTCGCTCTCTCAGCTGTCAGTTCCTCTATATGATACCTTTATGATTTAAGAAGAAGGCTAACTTTGAGTGTCAGGAGAAACTTTGAGTGTAAAGAAGAAAACGTATCTACAACGTGTTAATGAATTTACGCAAAACCTCATACACCCCAACTGATTTATAACAAAATAATTAGATTGAGACAATAATTTCATTATTTTGATACTTAAAATTTTAAGATATTCGCATTTTAAGTTTTGAGGCAAAAATGATTTGTTATCATTTCAGCAATGAATCAAAGCGCTAACGTACTCATGGATACATTTTGGTAGTAAGTAGGGTGAGTGTGCCCGTGCGGTGGGTTGACATCAGGTTCGGTAAATTTAAAATTGTACAAATACTTAAAATAATTAATATTTTGAAAAAAAATTCCTATGTTGAAACCATGATAATTTGATTCTGCTCTCGATTCTAGTTTTGCGTTATTTCCTTAACACGTTGTATAGTTATGCATTCGATGCCTGTGAGCCTAGCATGCCACCCCCAAGAAACGAGTTTTCTTCAACGTTCAAGCGTTTAACCTAGTGCATACTAGAGAAACAAAAAAATAAATACCTAATAATAAAAACCGGCCAAGTGTGTATTGGGCTCACGCTAAGGATCCCGGAGGAAACACGATTTTTTGGTAATGTTATTGGTGTATGGAACCCTGCGTGCGCGAATCCAACTCGCACTTAGCCGGTTTTTTGTAAATATACAGGGTGAAATTGATATCATTAGCATCCTATTAAACTAAGAATCTACCCATCAAACTGAACAACTTTTACTATGGGAGCAAACCGATCGGAGCAACAAAACAATCAGCTGTTCCATACTAAACTGCAATGCCTACTAGACTCAAATGTATGCAACAGCTGATTTTTTTTGTGCTCCGATCAGTTTGCTCCCATTGTAAAAGTAGTTCAGTTTGATGGGTAGACTCTTAGTTTAAAAGGATGCCAATGATATCAAATTCACCCTGTAGAAGTTTTAACAACTTTGAAAGTCTAAAAAGAGTCAAAGCTGTTCAGTTATAAAACCGACGCTTACATGTTTTATAACAAAGAAATTCTATCAGCCTAACCAAAAGACTAACATTTCTTCCGTGCACGTGTCCGACCTCGTACTTGGCCAGTTTTTTCTATTTAGATAGTTTTATCAACTTTTAAGTTCTAAAAAAATTTAAACCGCCTCAAAAAAAACTAAAACGTTTAAAAATAATATTGCAGCCGATGACTTTTTCGTTCGCATCATAAGAACATTAATTTGTTTTATCGAAGTCACTGTCAAGCCGAGCCGGTACGATTCGCGACAGGGCTTGCATTAGTTTTTTGGCTTGGCTTGACACCGACTTCTATAAAACAAATTAATGTTCTTATGATGCGAACGAAAAAGTCATCGGCTGCAATATTATTTTTAAACTTTTTAGTTTTTTTGAAGGCTGTTTAAATTTTTTTTGTTAAAATTTTGATTATTTCACAATTTTCAGTGGTAAATTCATTAGTTCGTTTAAATAGTAGTGCTTTAAATTTACAAACGCACTAGTCGGCACTATGATTTAAATATATATATACGGTCGAATTGAGAAACCTCCTCCTTTTTTGAAGTCAGTTAAAAAAGAGACAAACTAGGTTTAAAAATCGCAGACTCCTACATATTTTGTAAGAAATAAGTTCTAATTCCACCCTAACCAAAAGACTAACGTTTCTAACCGCAATACAAAGCTCACACCCTGCCATAAAAGAAAATAGTAATTTATTTAATGCTTTTCGTGCAAGTCTCGTAAAACAGGTCATTCTCACACTTATCACTTAGATGTAAGAGTCATGTGAGGTGAGTGTGCAAGTGGAATGAGAAGGCAGCACACGTGGCATCTCTCACGGTCGAATTAATAACGAACGTGATCGTGATAGCCCCCCTGTAATTGGCTGTTTGCTGTTTTCACGACATTTACACATATACAGAGGAAAATAATTGAAAACACCGCATAATCCATAGTTTCAAGACCTTTATCCCTTTCGGGGTGGTCCTTTGCTACTACAACTATCATATTTTTAGCATGTAGTTGTAGCAAGGCTCAAGAGTTAAGAGGCAAGGTTTAAGAGTGGAACGACGTGTATACGGGGTCCTTCTTAATATGCTGACACTTTTTTAAGGGGATGATCAGACCGTCATACTGAACAACTTTCTCTATGACACCAACATGGAAATCGCGAAAAAAATAGCAGCTCTCCCATACATTAGGCTGTAGGTTTGCAGTTTTGTATGGAAGAGCTGATTTTTTTTTTTGCGATTTCTATGGCATTTGTATAACAATGGCTAATAATAACTTTTGTAGTTTGTCAAGTGGGCACTTTTTAGGGTTCCGTACCCAAAGGGTGAAAACGGGACCCTATTACTAAGCGTTACTAGTTGTTAGTACTACGTTGTCCGTCCGTCCGTCCGTCCGTCCGTCTGTCCGTCCATCTGTCCGTCTGTCTGTCCGTCTGTCCGTCCGTCCGTCTGTCCTACCTATTTAGGGCTGTAACTTTTGAACCGTAATAGTTAGATAGTTGACATTTTCTCAGATTATGCGTTATTGCAGCGGATTTGTTAACAAATAATAAAAATGGCAGAAAGTTAAAAATTAAGGGGGGTTTTCAACAAGAAACTAGTTTTTATCAACGTTTTTTCTTCACGGTCTATAGTAAAAACGGTAATACATACAAGCGTCAAACTTAGTGTGATTATAAAGCAAACTCAAAAATAGCAAAATAATGTTGTGTTCTGTATTGGTGTGGTACGGAACCCTCGGTGCGCAAGTAGCCCGACTCGCACTTGACCGGTTTTATTTAATTTGGCTTTCTTTATTGAGAAATCTTTATTATTGTGACGAAGGGCGCCACTGGACTCCGATAGCCCTCTTAACTTCAACATCATCCATGTTTTCATCATATAAAATGCTACATAATACTACGAGGCATACTATGTACTTATAGAATATAGTTACGTATATATAAATACTAATGTTAGTAACATTAGAAACAGCACATGCTAACTACTACCGAAGTTAAATCGATTATTTGCTGCAGTGAAGTATGCTCTACCACGATATTATATTATATTTCACTAGCAAAACAAGAGCCGAAGAACGTCGAAGCACCTTAGTCTTTCAGACTTTAGGATCATAATAGAAGGCTATAAAGCTAATGAATTCCTATTATACAATGGATTTTTGAGTAACATGACTTTTTGTTGTAAGGAAAACGAAGAGAAAACGTCGTGAGTTTGCAGTTATTTTCCTGCAGTCGAAAACCCTTTGTTAAAAAAATCTCACACAACTCAATTTGTATTAAAAGTCTCGTTCTCTTTGTGGTTTCCAAAAATTTATATATCAAAATTCGGGAAGATTTCCATTTATTTGTTTGTATGCGCTCTGTACAGCCGGTTATAACGAAGCATGCAGGATACAATCTATGTCTAAAGGCGAAGGATCACCAGAATCTTAGATCTAGTAGAGGCTTATGTCCAAGTTATATGATCATTGTAAGGTATTATGCACGTATGCCTACCTTAAGCTAGTTCATTCAGCTTGCTATACACTTTTTTAAGGGGATGATCAGACCATCAAACTGAACAACTTTCTCTATGGCACCAGCACCGAAATCGCAAAAAAAAAAATTCTGTTCTTCCATAAAAAGCTGCAAACCGACTCCAGCCAAATGTATGGGACAACAGATTTTTTTTTCGCGATTTCGATGTTTATCCCATGGAGAAAGTTCAGTTTGATGGTCTGATCATCCCCTTCTAAAAGTGTCAGCATATTAAGAAGGACCTGACCGAACCTGTATACATGGTGTAACAAAACACCCTAGTAATTACGAATAAGAATGTATAGAAATGTAAATCAAGCTCATTTGTTCCTTAAGAACTACACCTTGCCGCCAAAACTCATACAAAATGTCATTTTTCAAAGGGTGCCAAAAATTATGTTGCTTTTGTTTTGTTTTTTTTTTTTTTTTTTTTTTTTTTTTTTTTTTTTTTTTTTTTTAGAGTTATTCTTCCACTAGTAATACTTAAGGGGGTGCTTCATACCACCAAACTGAACAACTTTCACTATGGGGCCAAATCGAGAAAAAAAAAATCTGCTGTCCCATACAAAACTCCGACTCGACTAAAATGTATGGGACAACTGATATTTTTTATTTTTTCTCGATGTTGGCCCCATAGTGAAAGTTGTTCAGTTTGATGGTCTGAAGCACCCCCTTAAATATTACTAGGGTGTTTTGTTACACCCTGTAGTCGTGTTAAAAACGCGGTATTATATGCGCGAATAGCGCAAGAAGCGTTATAAGTTACCAATATACCTAAGGCTGTTGACCAGCCAGCCTTACCATCAGTTGTATATAGCTTATAGAAGATACAAAAGCTCTACAAAAAGACGCTTAGCTGCGCTTCTTGCATATCGGCAGGCTAACGATAATGTTAAAACTGTGATGTGGAATGCAGATTATAAAATAGGTACCTACGCTTAGGTAGAGCAGTCTGCCAGTCGTTTAGGTACATTGGTCAGACGCACGCCGATGGCTGTGACCAATGCTGATTGATTGGATACTGCGGATCCTCCACACTTCGCTGCTAAAGTGTTGGAACACAGTGGAGGTATACTGTGCGAATGATCAGGTGGCTTTGACTTTGACAACGGTCACAATTCTTTTAGGTATTACTCGATTATGCGAGTTCAACAATAATTATAAATTTATATCATAAAACTTTTACTATGTGACAAATGAGTCTTGCTTCACTGTGCGCTTATAAACATAACCTTCCTTCAGGCGCAGTCGGGTATAAAATAGTTAGGTAGTAACGAAAGAAGGTCTGTCGAATGACCGCCTTGGCCAATTTTCGTGTTTCCATAGCGATTCCTATGGAAACACGAAAATTGGCCAAGGCGGTCATTCGACAGACCTTCTTTCGTACGTTTCCGTCGTCGTTTTCAACTTTACGTTTGTCCCTTTCTATCCAAATAACTCACTCATTTTCGTTGTTACGTCTTTGGATAGAAAGGGGCAAAGTTAGGTCCGTCACATATATACGGCATTGCAATCCGGAATTCCGAATCAGGATTGGGGTTTTCGGGTTTGCTGGAAGAAATCTCTTTAGAGATAAGCTCGCCCTTTGTAATTGTATATTATGTTGTTTTCATGTATATTTCCGTGTGTAAAATAAAGTGTTAAAATAAAAATAAAATAAAATTATGATTTTGTATAGGATTTGACAGCTGCGCAATTCCGAACGCAATTGTGGAGGGGGAAAATCCATACGAAATCGTAATCCTGATTCAGGATTCCGGATTGCAATTCCATATGCGTGTGGCGGACTTAAACGACGGAAACAACGACAACGGTACGAAAGAAGAACGAACAATACCGACAGCCAAGGAGTATTTCCATTATTCACCGCCTGTAAGGCAGTCTGTACTCCAGGTATAGACTATACCTATTAGTATAAGAGATAAGTGTACTTTTTGCAACCATCAGCAGCAAGGCTGATTCAGTGTTTATGGGGTGTAGAGCTTCTCTGTGATGGGGATGGACCAGGTCTGCCTGCATAACTCCAGTCGATTTAGGAGTTACCGATGATTAAAGGTCTGTAAAAAATTAAGCCGTGCAGCTGATCGTATGATATTGTTGTAGTATGCACTGTAGCTATGTGAACAGTATAAAAACTGACAAGTTCTGTCAGTCGGTTTAGGAGATACAGCCAGTCAAAGTTCCGACCTTTGAACGGCTGTATCTCCTAAACCGACTGATGAACTATGTCAGTTTTTGTACTGTTCACATAGCTACAGTGCATACTACAACAATAACATACGATCAGCCCAGCAGCTGATCGTAAATTTTTTACAGACCTCAAACCATCAGTAACTCCTAAACCGACTGGAGTTATGCAGGCAGACCTGGTCCATCCCCATCACAGAGAAGCTCTACACCCCATAAACACTGAATCAGCCTTGCTGCTGATGGTTGCAAAAAGTACACTTATCTCTCGGAATATACAGGCTGTAACAAAACACCCTAGTAATACTTAAGGGGGTGCTTCAAACCATAAATCTGAACAACTTTCACTATGGAGCCAACATTGAGAAATAATAAAAAAATCAGCCGTCCCATACATTTGAGTCGAGACGGTACTGCAGTTTTGTATCGGATAAAGAGCGGATTTTTTTCTCGATTTCGATGTTGGCTCCATAGTGAAAACTGTTCAGTTTGATGGTCAGCAGCACCCCCTTAAGTATTAAGAGGGTGTTTTGTTACACCCTGTATGCTAGCTTACTGGTATTTTTAAATACACGTGTAGTGTAGGTATAACTAATTATTATTTTTATATGATGAATAGCACTATGTAATTTATAGCAGTAAAGAGCAAGTTCAAGAAGCCTACTAACGAGCTAAAGCTAATTGAAATTAATGTTATATCCCATCCCATTTACCAAGAACCCTGGCACAACTCTTCATACCATCAGTGTAAGGACGGAAATGCCTTGTTTCATAGGTCTTTTAGTACGAATAAAGAAATAGTTACTAATTAAAACGCAAATATGCTTTCTGCTACCACAAAATAGGAGTCAGATTTTACATATAACCGACAAAATGATTTATTTGACTATGGAATATTTATGTACCCGTTGGTTTATTCAAGTTAAGCCTAAATTTTGTGTATTTTTTACAGTTTTTGGTTTAGGTACTACATATAATCTGTATAACTGCTGTCACGACAGTCACGATGACTTTTTTACAAATAGACGCGTCACGTCATACGCGGCATACGTGTAGCCCGTACACTATGAATAGATAATAATAGTATACTATAGAAGGGAAACTATGGTTAAACCAACACAAGATTGGTAGGCGTATCTTGACATTTTGTAGGCGTATCTTAACATTTTGTAGGTGTATCTTGACATTTAACGAGGGAGTTTCATTTCTGTAATGTACTTTTATTATCTACGAGCTTTTACCCGCGACTTCGTCCGCATAAATTATATACCAGATTTTAAGTCAGATGATAAGCTATCAAACAAAAAAAGTTTCATCAAAATCGGTTCAGTAGTTTTTGCGTGATACTCGAACAAACAAACACCCAAACAAACAAACAAACAAACAAACAAACAAACAAACGAACGAATAAACAAACAAACAAACAAACAAACAGACAGACAAAAAATCCAAAAATTGGTGATTTGGAATCAGGGACATCTAAAAATCATATCGTAATCTTTTTTTTGTAAATATCTTCAATGTACAGACACACTTCTGTTACAGTTTTATAATAGTTTAGATTCATATGACCGTACCACAGTATAAGAAAGAGCATCTATTACTAGATACAGTACTGACACTTCCTTCCTCCCTCCAACTTTTTACCTCACCCCCTCTATCGCCCTCTGGTTACCGCGCACTGGTTACTCGTTACCTACGAAGAAGACTTAAGGTTCAAATTCTTTGGTTTCGCATGTGCTGACGTCAACTTGTCAATTTCAAATTTTTGTATGCAGTGTCCGGGCTGTGCCCGTACACTCGATGGCGCGTGACTATGTGAAAGCCGGGCAATTACCATGCTTTTTCATTGCCATTTTTTGGAGCGCGGGCAAGGCATCTACATATAAAAACATTTTAGGCCATATGGTTCCGACAGAATGGACTAGCCCATTTCTTCCTGTGGGACTGCACCCACAGGAAGAAATGGGCTAGTCCAACAAGGCAAATTAGGAACAAGGGTTCATAGCAGTGTTCGTATAAATTTCTGTCCAATCTTATTCATTCATGTGATTTTCCTGTAGATTTCTAAGAGAAACTAAAGTGGAAACTAACAGCATAGTAATAGACCACACAAAATTATAATCAACACAAATTATACTATCAAACTAAACAATAAACGTATCATCCCCCAACGAAATAAACACAAAAATTCCACAATTTCACCTAACTATCCATTAATTAGTACAATTGTTGCTGGCACGAGATCAACGTATACAGAGCAACTAATACCACATCGCGAACCTTTACTTTGACCTTCATCAAAACCCTTGAGCCCAGGAGTAATTCGCTAAACGTCACATCGCTGTCAAAAACATCGACGAGCTCGCATCCTTCAGATCGAGAGAGAGGTTTTATATGAGTTTGACGCATTAAATTGAAAGCTCGCCGTTGTTTCAACGACGAATTTAAGGTTGTACGATATTTGCGCTTAGTGAATTGCGTTGCTGGTCATAATTAAGCATGAAAGATCTAGAGATTATTTTGTGAAGGTAACTTTATGTGAAATCTTATAGTTTGTTACGAAAAAGAAGTCATCAAAAAAGCTCGTAGATACGAAAATGTTTCGATACACGCTGGACTTCCGTGGAAAAGCTATTAGTAAAATTCTGATATTATCCAAACAATACATTAAAAACTTAAAAGTCTCTCTGTCCGTTTGTCAGTTACTTTTTGAATGACTTGCCATTGATTTGATAGAAAAAGAAGGCTAAACCTGAACCGATTTTGATGAATTTTGGTATTTTAGAGATAGTTTGTATTTTGATCCGAGATTATTTTGTTGTCCGTTAGTTTGTTTGCTTTTTCGGGCATCACGCAAAAACTACACTGATTGTGATAAAACTTTTTGAATTAAAAGCTTATAATTTAGACTTAACCATAAGCCTAAGCATAAGCATAAGCATAAGCATATGCTCACGACTATATTCCCCAAGGGGGTCAGATATTCTGAAACCTCAGAATATCCACGTTTCACTAGTAGTACCGAAACTCTGTCCAGTGTGACGGGGAGTGAGCCCGCACCCTTTAAGGGTCAGCGCACACCCAGCGTAAAACTGTTCGAGCATGCGCGAGCAGGTTTCATTGATTCAATTGATAATGAACTCTATTTCCATTGAAATAAAGTTGAAAATAGCTTGCAAGTGATTAAATCCCTTCAGCGTCTGTTCGAGTATGCTCTCGTATGCTCCTCGCGGCGACGGGAGCAGTCGCGAGCATGCGCGCGGATGCTCGCGCATGCTCGAGCATGTTCGAGCATACGCCCGTGTTGATGCTTGCGATCCGTCGTAAGTGTTGCCGCCTCGGCCGGTTTCGGACTAAATCTAGCATATTTTTTAACTACTTTAGCCCGAAAAGGGCAATTTACTACAGATAATATTATATAATAATCGAACTCTTTTTGAAAATACAAAGAAAATCTGAAAGGTCGAAGTCGTGTCGAAGCAGATTTAGTAGGTTTTCAAATTGTTCATATTCCATTTTATAGTTCCTAGCCATAAAATAACTGTCCCTAGAACTTTAAACCGTAACACAGCACAGGGCGTAGTATTTCCCAAATATAAGTACATCTTTCTTGCCTCTTTTCATCTTATTGATGTGCTCTTCTTGCTCCTCTTCCTTTGCTAGTAACCCAATAATTACCAAATCCCAGTCTACCATACTTTAAAATTGTTGTTATCGCACGTCTTTACTATAAAATATTGTAAACACAACGCAAAATTCACTACGTCAACTGTAGCAACACGGGAGCATCCGCGAGACTGTTCGAACATGCGCGAGCATGCTCCGCCGCTGCCGCCGGCGGATTTTGCCGCTAGGTGTGCGCGACTGCAAAGAACATGCTCGAGCATGCGCGAGCAGTTCTACGCTGGGTGTGCGCTGACCCTAAGACTTCAAACTGGAATAAATTTCAAGAAATGAGTAAACATTTTAGTATATTGGGTCCTTCTTAATATACTGACACTTTTTTAAGGGGATGATCAGTCCATTAAACTGAACATCTTTTTCTATGGAACCAACATCGAAATCGCGAAAACTTCATCTTGCCAATTTCAAATTTTTGTATGCACTGTCCGGGATGTGGCTGTAGTCTACGTGTGATGGGCAAAAGCCACAAAAAAATAGAAATTAATAAAATGTATGAAGAAATTTTAGGTATCATCAGCTCTCTATAAATCCATGTAACACGTGCATGGCTTGACATTTGCGTGCACGCACTCCATTGGTCAGGGGCCGCGTGTGATCTTCACCGACCTGCCGACGTCCGACGTCGAATGTGGAAATTGTACACTAAATTACCGATTTTGTGTGGAAATGTCACTGTTTATTTAGTGTACTTTCTTTTTTTGTGTGATGGGAATGTGGTAGATGTCGTTAAGTGCTGAATCAAGAATCAGCCTATATAAGTCCCAGTGCGGGGCACAGGCCTACCCCCATTGTGGGTAAAAAATTATACTATTACCTTGGTCATAACATAAACATGATTTTTTTTGTATACACTTAAACACAATTCCTTACGAGGGTCTTGCCAACTCGCCGCCCGCCCCAAGCCCGGGGCTTATACAGGGTGTAAGGAAAAGTATCATTAACCTTTTAACCACATACTCTACCTATCAAACTGAACAACCATGGTCCATGGGAGCAAACCTGTCAGCGCAAAAAAATCTGCTGGTCTATATCTAAACTGCAGCGCGTACCCGACTCAAAAATGTATGAAACAGCAGATTTTTTTATTGCTCCGATGGATTTGTTCCCTAGTAAAAGTTGATCAGTATCATTGGTAGAGTATGTGCTTTAAAGTTTAATTATACTTTTCCTAACACTCTGTATAGGAAAGTAAACGTTATACTCACTATGTGATGTCACGCCTTAGGTATTTGGTTTTACACAAAGGACAAAATTAAGATACTTGATCATTATGAAATCAAACATTAATAATCGCCGTAATATTTTACAAACTATGCACCTAGTTCACCTGTTCAAAAAAAATCTTATAAAAAAGGACGTCCGCCCAAAAAATGCCAGAGGAAAATTAATTATCGTTTTTTTCGTGCTCCATGCTCGTACCCTTCGAAAAATGTTGTAGCAGAAATTATTTGGTATTTAGCCGCCAGAGGGCGTGGCGCGATGTGATTAATATATTTCTATGGAAAAACTTTAATGAGTTGGGTCGGCCACTGATTCTTGTTTCGTGTTAGGCTAAGTTTACATTGGCCTCAAAGTCATTTTTTAGACGAAAGATCCCTGTGTTTAAAAGTGGTCTTGGTAAAAATCAAAACTGAGATTTGGTATTTAGAGAGCAGTTTACCATGTACACACGGCGACAGGTCAGATTACCCTGTTTGGACTTTTAACTATTAGAAGTTATGCTGCGAATCGTGCGAGAGGGTGCGGTATGTTGTTGTTGTTTCGTCTCACAGCACGCTGCGCCCGCGCCGGCAGCCGCGTCTATGCAGGCTCTCTACCGCACTATTTTGTGTTTTGTACGTATGGGTTATGGGTATATAAGGTGCGTAACCTGATGTGTCGCCGTGTGTACTTACATTCAAAACCGCTGTCAGAAAAGTCGCACAAACGCTAATATCTTCGACCATTACCTATCTATATGTATACATTTTTTGATCTAAGGCTAATAATTATCAAACATGCTAATTTCATATAGAAAGAGAAACTACCTCCATACATGGAGGTCGTGGGTTCGATTCCCACGGAGGACACCTGTGTTAAGTCACTTTGTGCGTTTTTCCCCAGTTGGTTAGGAGTAGGACATTGCAGGCTGAATCACCTGATTGTCTGAAAAGAAAAATGATTCCGTGCTTCGGATGGCACGTTAAGCCGTTGGTCCCGGCTACTATCTCTGGTGGTAGTAGTCGTTACATAAAAACCACGTCAGAGGCCGTCTGGTCTGAAAAACTCAGACACCAGGGCTCTGCCCACACTATAAGAAGAAGGTATAGAATCCAAGGTTTTTTAGTTTTATGACATCATCATCAGTCTACGCGATTACGCCCACTCTCACTGCAGGATTCAGACCTCTCTCCGCGGTGAAAGAGATCGGACCGTAACTCCACAAAGCGGGCTCTAGAGTTGGTTGGTGGAAGGGGTACAGACAGGGGTGGCCAAGACGTCGCGTCGACCGCGCCGTGTTTTATGGTAGCCCGCGAAGAGTTCAAAAAATGTAAAAGAAAGAATGAATCAATTTTTAAATCATGGCGCAATTTTCTAAAAATCTAATTTAAATCCCTAAAATTCAGAAATATCGCTGAAAAACTGTTCAGCTGTGTAACATGTGGAATTCGAAAGACTGTTTTCGAATTTTGAAACTGTATAAGAAGTCGAAGCTAAATCTGTTGTGTTGCGAGGAGGAAACAATATTCAAACTCTGATTGATACCTAAAAAATTGAAAAATTGAAATTGAAAAAGTTTGACGAGACATAAAGACAAAGACATATTTTTTTAAATTGCATGTTTTTGAAAACAGTAGCAGGTTGGCCACATTACAAGTAGATTATGAATCAGCATTTTATATGATGTAAGTTATAAAAAACATCAACCAACCAAAATAGACAAACATTTTTGACTGAAAGTCAGAAGTATAATTTTTGAGAGTAAACAGCCAAGTATTTCTGAGATTCAATGTAGACCGCGTACTTGAAAAGTTTGGCCATCCCTGGGCTTCAGTCGCCCTTAGTTTGAACGATACTACCAAAACAAAACTACAACCAAAAACTTTACGTTATGCACAATTCGTATCGAGCAAATAATATTAACGGTAACGATTTAGCTTTATTTCGGAAGATACGTTGGCGTAACGTTTGATGTCCGTTCGATCGAATTTTCTATATTGTGCGATTTAACCGTTCAGAAAAAAATATCGCGATAGCTTTTTTACTTTTCAGCTAAACCAAATCTAAACCAAAACTAAACCAAAACCAAAACCAAACCAAAACCGTATAAAATTGCGCAATTGAGGCCCAGGTATAGGTACCTATCAAGATTTCCAAAATGTTTTATATTAGCACAAAACAAAAGTAACAGTAATCCCAAAACATGCGATGCTCGGAGACTCTAGAAAAACAATTCTTTTCACATAAACTTTTTGCTTGTCAGACAAAGAATTGTAGAGCTGCCACGCCCACAGCGTCTGAGAATTTGCATTCACCTTAATCTGTCACTGTCTGAAACACGAAAAAATAAAAAAACTGTTTAGATTTAGACAATTTTGGATACCTATGCTTGGATGAATTTAAAAGCAACTTCTATGATTGTTGGTAGAGGACAACTGAAACTCATAGAATTCCATTTTTTTTGCAAGATTTATGATATTGATGTGATAAAAGATTAAGAAATAGTTATATAGAAATGTTACTTAAAGTATTTTTATGTACGTATCGAAATGATTTTGCCACATTTGGGTATCATAGAAGAGCATATTCTTAAAATTTTTCCTTCGCCGTTTGAGAGGCAGTCGGTATTACTAAAAACTCATTTGTACCAATGTCACATTGGCATAATATTAACATTCGTCGAAGGTTCTTTTCGCAAAAGGCCCGATATTGAAGAAAATGCTCGTCCTTGTGCGAGAACTGGACTTTTTAATTTTATTGACATCGTGAAAAACGCTACATAAAACTGTTGTAACAACAAACCAGCACCCGCGGCATGACGCCTCGATAAACGTTATATCGCGCCAGCTGGCTCTTTTGTACGCGCGCAAAAAGAAAGAGAGGTAGGGTGCGATAGATATGTATCGCGCGGTCATGCCGCGGGGACTGGTCTTTTTATATGCAGGTCGCATAAGTACAAAAATGAGGAAGTGATTGAGGCGGGATACGTATACAGAAAAGAAATGAAAACATCGTGAGGAAACCTGCATATGCTAAAGAAGAGATTTAGATGTGTATGTGAACTCTATCAATCCGCATTGAGCGACGCGTGATGGACTTATGCCCATACGCCCTCCTTGAGGTTAGGCCTGTGCCCTGCAGTGGGACGTATATGATGATGATCATACAGATAGAAAGACAGAATGGACGAAAGTATAAAGGTTCTTTGTCAGACTACGGAACCCAAACAGTAGTTGATAGTTGTAGCTCAGATAAATATAGGTCGTAGAAAAGATTTTGACTTCCCGGAATTATGATAACTCATACGGAATTCCGATCCGGAATCAGGATTGTGATCTTGTATAGGATTTGATACCTCCGCAATTCCGAAGTATGGAGGGGGAAAATTCATACGAAATCGTAATCGTATGTGGCGGACCTTATGTATAATTTATCTATCATAGTGGTATTGAACAATTCTCAATTTAGCATTTTAAAGTTATTTAATTAAAAAACAATTGCTTAATCAGTATCAGTGAGGCAGTGAGTGAGGTAGCGACCGCTCGCGGTCAGGGGCGTGGGACGCTTCCATATAATATGGGCCCGGTGCCGGTGCCGGTGCCCAAACTCACCCCCAGGCATGCACGTTTACGCCTTTGTAAGAAAATTATCTTCTTATTTTTCTAAATTACATGTTCTTCGTCTGTTTTTCAATGTTAAATGGTTATTACGTTTTATTTGTTCTTTGTTTTGTTTTGGAAATTGAAAATAAGGTTATGTATGAACAAGAAATGTTTGTCACTTACCTATTAAGTACTATACAGGGTGTAAGTGACAGCCTAGGAAATACTGAAACGGTGAACTCAGACCATCAAACTGAACAACTTTGACTATGGAGCCTACCTCAGTATATCCCCTCTCTATAGATCCATACATTTTAGTCGGGTAGGTGTTTTGTATGGGACAGCTGATTTTTTTTTGCGATTCCTGAGGTAGGCTCCATAGTCAAAGTTGTTCAGTTTAATGGGCTGAGTTTACCGTTTCAGTATTTGCTAGGCTGTCACTTACACCTGTATATTTATGGGCGCTGGGAGGGGGTGCAAGGGGATGCACTTGCACCGACCTGACTTGGAGAAAATACATAGAAAAAGGGGGCTATTTATTTATACCTGTAAAATTCAGGATCATAGCCCAGTAATAATATCATTTTGAAATCTCGAGCTCACTTCGCTCGCTCTTACTTTTTATTTTCATTAAACTTGAACCAACAGAGAGTTAATTACAACCAAGTTGTAGTGCTGACAAGTTTAAGAAAATTTTGAGATCGCTTCGCTCGCTCCAGATTCATAACTATCTTCTTGTGCAATAACTAAATGTTCCGGCTACAGCCGAGAAATTGAACTAAATAATTTCGAGCTCGCTTCGGTCACTACAGGTATCTATTTCAAGTAGGTATCATGCTATACAATACCATAATATTAATAGGTAATAATAGTTACAACTATTATTACCTATTCATATGACACAGCCAAGAAATCGTAATAAAAAATTCTCAATATTTCTAATGTGCCTAAAAATTACATTGTATTTAAGTATTTAAACGGTTTCTTTACATTTTCCCAAAAAGTAAACGGTACAAACATACCCTGAAGGCAAAGTATCATTTACATATCTTGTTTACGGGTCTGTCCGTATATGTTAATGACATACCAACAAATATATTCACCAAAGAATCACCATTGTTTTTCTCACACAACCATTTTGAAAAGAACTCAGATATTAAAGACATCGCAGAGTATCAGAGATCAAGATATAGCAGCTACATGTATGTTATCCCTTTTTCATTATAAATCGCAGAGGTTTCGTTTTTATTTTGTTATAATTTCGCGAAGATGCCGCGGGCGAAACCGCAATATGAATATTAAGAACTTTTTTGTGTTACGTGCTCACGTTTCCATTGTATGGACAAGTCTTCCGTTCTTTTGTGAAGAATTCATTCTTTCCATTTAAAGGCCTTTTTCCATCTAGAAATCTGGCTAGATGTTTCAAGCAGTATTGTACATTGGCGAAAAGCCTTTAAAAATGGGACATCAATTTATTTTATACACCTACCGAAACAATTTGAAACACTATACAAAATTTCGTTCTCTCATTTATCCTTTAGTGCTATTTTTAAATTTCACTAATTCGTATACCAATGTAGCAGATTTTTTTAATTTTTTCTCGATGTTGGCCCCACAGTGAAAGTTGTTCAGTTTGATGGTCTGAAACACCCCCTTAAGTATTACTAGGGTGTTTTGTTACACCCTGTAATCCCTGTATACAGCTTATGCCACTTTCGTATACAAATTAGGGTGTATTGTAAAGTTATCCATCGACATGGGTTGACACATGACATTATTATTAAATCACACTAAAAACTTTGACGTGTTTACAGCAACGTTTTTGACCATCTCACACAATTATACGAACTTTATAAACACACAACCATAATCCCTATCGGGGGTTGGTCAGAAGGTCAGAATCATGTCTCATCTCAAAAATGTCGTCTCATACAATGGGAACCCGCACTAACGGTCTCAGGACCCATTTGACTGACGTATGACTGATATTTATGGCATCTAGCGAAGGAATTAATAGTAATTACTAAGATTATAATAGCTCTAGAAACTGCAGTCTCAGGCTATTCGCGTAAATACCTAAGTTAGTGCTTGATCGAAGTTGTTTTTGTGATTAATATAGCCACTGATTCAGTAGCAATTATGGTCTATTCATCGTTAAACATTTTTGGACGAATTTAGTCTAAAACTGTGCGATTTTGTACACACAGACCATTAAAATAATTATGTACCGGTACCGTATTTTAGGAAATTCTTTTTTGTTTTTAATTAAGTTTGGGTTTGCTCTCGACCTCAATCCAGTCCTCTGGCCGAATTTGGGTTCGAGGATGTAGCGAGCTTACCCAGAAGATGCCTATTCTATTCACGTATGTGCACGGAAATACTGACGCAGGCAAGGTATTCCACTCCTTGGTTGTGCGCATTATGAAAGATTCAGAAAGGCGCTTGGTGCGGATATGTGGGATGTCAACCAAGAAGGGGTGATATCCCGCAGTGCGTCTGGTTTTTCATCGTTTATATTCTCATCGTTTATATTCTGAATAGAGAGCCGATTCATTATCAGCCTATCATAGTCCACTGCTGAACATATAGGCCTATCCCAAAGCGCCACAAAACTCCATCCTCAGCCTTCCTTATCCAGTCGCTTCACACTACACCTTTCAGGTCAGGCCGCAGGGCGTTCCACATCTACGCGCCTGCCAGTTCGCGGGCTCCACTCTAGAACTCTGACACCCCATCGGTTGTCAGTTCTTCAGCAGATATGACCAGCCCATTGCCACTTCAGCTTGCAAATTTTCTGGCCTATGTCAAGCAGTTCTCTGACCTATCACCTCATTATTAATTTGATACCTAAAAAAAATAATTAAATATGCCCTTCTGAAAATATCTCTAGCCACATCTTAGACTCGGGACGCGTAACCACGTGTCATTCTAGTAACAAACTTTCTGCCACCTTTTGCGGGGGGCGAGGTAACATGTTATCCGCAACTTTGGATTTTATTCCCTATGACTTTAGATTCTAATTTTGAATGTTCTAAATCATGAAAAGTAGTCTCGTGTAAACCCCAAACGTTCTAAGTTTAAAATTATTGTTTCGCTATTATAGGCTGTCTCGTTTAGTGATAAGTTATAAAAATTGAATGTAAATGCGCAAGATTAATTGATCTAATACCGTGGCAGAGGGGAAATGCTACCGCAAGGCCGGTCCGGATATAATTAGTCTAAGAGCCACATCTACAAGGATCATAGTCGTAGGCTGCTTATACAGGGTGTCAAGGTAGTGGTGGGTGATCAGGGGTGATTGCACCCATGATACTGAACAACTTTCCCTAAGAAACCTAAAGAAAATTCTATTTTTTTTTTCGACTTTTCGTACAAACTTTCGATCGGCTGATTGCATTTAGTACGGAAAGTCCAAATTTTTTTTTGCTAATTTGCTTATAGGTTTCCTGGGGAAAGTTGTTCATTATCATGGGTACAATCACCCCTTAAAGTAATGCAACTGTTTACCCTAACACCACAGAGTGTTAAGTAAAAAATGCAGAGAGATAATTTTTAGTTAAATGGATTTAGCAAATTATAATATTTTTGCAAATCCATTGGAATGTAAGCCTCTGGTCTATAGTCCAGGTGCTAAGGAGTGGTCCACACTGGCCGCGAGCGGAGGCGGGTGAGATCTTCCACTTATACGGCAAGTAGCACACTCCGCCTGGAGGCATTCTCATTTCCATAACATTTTGCTAAAGTTAAGGTCATAAAACACATAATGAGCTGTGATTATTTGTTAATGTTGCTGTTATTTAAGTTTTGGTTCGTAAATACAGTCGCGTGATCGCGTCTCATAATATTATTTTGAAAATAATTCACAACTTTATAGTCCTTATGTTCGGCCTCACTTAGTTTATTTTGGGAATCTTGATAAATGTTTTACTATTCAAATTCTCATTCGAAATGTCGACTTTGTTTGGGTACAATGGTACTCGAATGAGTATAATAATTATTACAATTATAATACATGTAAGAATTTAGATATAAAATTTTTACATTTGTTAAGATTAAGTATAGTATGCTCAGCTCACGACTATATTTATTAGTAAGTATATACTTAGTCAGAGTATTCTAAATAGGTACCATATTCAGAACACCTAGATTTCATAATACCTAGACTTGTGACAGTGATAACGATATTTTATTTGCAAAAATGTGCTACAATATTATTTTATAAAAAATACAATTTTCCAGCATATTCCACCATAAAGGCATGCAAACCTTACAGTCAATTGTACATTTAAGGATGAATACAATATAATTCACAATGACAATTCAGGGTATTTTGCTGGTAACAAACTAAGTTTTTTTTTTTTCTTAGCCTATTTCATCCCACTGCTGGGCAAAGGCCTCCCCCTTTATCCTCCATGCATCCCTGTCCTGAGCCAGTTCCATCCACTCTTTGTCGAATGTGTCCAGGTCGTCTCTCCACCTCTTTCGGGGTCGACCCTGACGGCGACGTCTATTCTCCGGGATCCAAGGTGTTAAGACTTTCGCCCATCTTTCCGGGTGCAATCGACAGACATGGCCTGCCCAATCCCACTTCAACTTAGCAGTTTTCTCACCGACATCGGCTATTTTCGTTTTTTGGCGTATTGTGGTGTTCCTGACGCGATCTGTCCGTTTGATCCCCAATATGCTAAACTAAGTATTGTGTCCTTAAATTCGCAGCAATGTACACACGGCGACACATCAAGGTAACGCGACGTTAAACATTAATACAAGGTGAAATTGATAGCATCCTTTTAAACTAAGGGTCTAACCATCAAACGGAACAACTTTTACTATGGGAGCAAACCGATCGGAGCAAATAAAAAATCAGCTGTTTCATACTAAACTGCAATGTCGACGCGCGAGTCCGCGACTCAAATGTATGCAACAGCAAATTTTTTTTTGCTCCGGACTGTTTCCTGTCATAGTAAAAGTTGTTCAGTTTGATGGGTAGACTCTTAGTTTAAAAGGATGCTAATGATATCAATTTCACCCTGTATAGCTTATTTTGGTTTTGCGTAGCTTGATGTGTCGCCGTGTGTACCCTGAATTTGTCATTATAAATTACAATTGTCATGTTTATTAAATGGGGACCTGTATTTTATCACTTTTATGGAACCTATCATAATATTATAACTCCAAAATTGAATCATGTTCGTTCCCACGATGTTTTTCGACTCTAAATGAAATATTATAATCATAATTATCATATGGATACACTTATCCTACATAGATCGCTATCAACATAATCTCGTAACACTAAAATGAATATTATAGTAATGAATGCGATGACGTTAAAAGTTCTTCGACTCCTGCGCCTGCAGCGTAGGCGTGGGCCTTGCTACCAGTTAAGAGTAGGTCCCGAGCTCGCCTCATCTTGCCTCGGGCGGCGGGCAGTGTGACCACACCCTTATACTTACTGAATATGTTATTTTATTAAACTGTTAGTTGGAACGTAAATTTTACTATGTTTTGTACAGGGTGTAAAATAAAATGGGCCTCATTTCATTCACCATGAAATCATAGCTTATCATACATACATAAACTCATGACCTTAATCCCTTTTGGGGTGGTCAGAAACATTGCTACAACTACAAGTTTTCTGTCATAGCTAATCAATATTCAATAAAAATCAACAGTCACCGATTTAAGAAGATGGTTTAGTCAAGCCGATAACAAGTAGTAAATGCACTTCAAACCATGAAGTATCGCAATCAGTTTTAATAATCGAGATGATGGTTAATAGCTAAAAACGTTAAAATTTTATGCGAACGAAGTCATGGGGAAAAAGCTCGTATATCTATCTATACTTAAAACGTTAGATACCCTTTTACCTAACTCCACCACAATCGAGTGAAAATGCACTACATTAGCTCAACTTTCTTTTCGAATTATTTCAGTAGCATTCTACAATAGATTCAAATTATGGTAGGTTCCAAACAGCAGCGTACCAAAAGGTAAATGTAAAATTTCTAATCAATTCTGAACAGCCACCAAGATAGCATCACAGATACAAAACATATTTAGATTGTCCATTAAGCAACAGAATAGGACTTTCTAAGTTTGTACAAAAAGTTTCTAGATTAAAAAAAGAATATAGCTACTATTCGTAAACCGGGTTCTACTTACATGGTTTATTTTTTGTTCCATTCCCACAGTCCACGCCCAGTTAGAAATGCCTAGTCATCATGGAGTAGATTTTTTTATTAGAAAATAATATTTAATCATGGTTCAATCTAATGTATTAATAGGTAGGAGTTTCTGGGTTTTAATAGTCTTGTTTTATTCGTGACTTCTGTCTCCTTATGGTTTAGGGTCAATATCACCCTCATAGTTTAAGGTCAAGAGCACAGAACGAAAATCCTTTATTGTAGGTGGAATAGCCCACGTACCACTAGTAAGCCATTAGATGTATGTGCCTATCTTTTACTATTATAAAACTGTAAATTAAAAAAAAAATTTTTTTTGTTTTTTGTGTTTGAACGAGCATCACGCGAAAACTAATAAACCGATTTTGATGAAACTTTTTTTGTTTGATAGCTTATGATCTGACTTAAAATCTGGAATATAATTTGTTTGGACGAAGTCGCGGGTTAACGCTAGTGTAGTATAAGCATGGAATAAGCATAAATGCTCACGACTATATTCCCCGAGGGCAAGTCAAAGATATTCTGAAACTTCAGAACATTCACGTTTCACTAGCAGCACCGCAACTCTGTCCAGTGTGACGGTGAGTGAGCCCATCGCCACTTGTAATGGACAGTAGGTACAATACATGCCTCGAAATTGAAGCATGCAGGTTTCCTCACGATGTTTTTCTTCACCGAAAAGCCAGTGGTGTTACAAATCGTACATAAATTCCGAAAAATTCATTGGTACGAATAATTATAGTACTCTGTGGTACCAGTCGGCCTGAACGGGGATAGAACTATCGCTTCCTGTATGTCAGGCAAGGTTACTCGCCAATGGACCACCATACGGCACCTATGTAGTCATAGTCAAATAGTTTCTTTCTTCATGTGTTTGTTACTAAAGGCCTACCAGTAAGCATAGTTCTTCAAACTTCGCATTTCATTTCGGTCAGAAAAAGGTCGTAAGTTACTACTAAGACCAGTGGCGTAGCGTGGGTTTCTGCCGCCCGGGGCGCAGACCTATTTTGCCGCCCCTTATAAAGACCTACACAAAAAATAACGGAGCGAGCGAAGCGAGCTCGAAATTTTTTTGCACGGAAATGTGATGGCCAAACATCTTTTAGTTTATCCATGCACAAACAGAAACTTAGAGCGATCAAAGCGACCTCGACTTTCTCCTCAATATGAATCATTTTGAGCCAGAGCTTTTTACATACGAAACATATGCAAAGTAACCTAAGTAAAAGCTATGGATCCAGCGAAGCAAGCTCGAGATCTTTAGCACCACATCTTAGCTGTAGTCAGAAGTCAGAACTTTTTAGTCATGTATAGGTACAGGAATTTAAAAAAGATACCTACTTAGAGCGAGCGAAGCGAGCCCGACTTTTCTCTGTCCTACGAATTGGTTATAGCCAGATCTCAATCAATCTAGATTTTCCCCGAATTTGCCGCCCCTAGTAAAGTGCCGCCCGGGGCATTTGCCCCCTCTGCCCCCCTCGCTACGCTACTGACTAAGACAATTTTATGAAGATTCAGATAAGTGACTTATAAAAATAAGGACGAATTTAATTTAATAACTTTTTCTGTTTTTTGGTCACAGCACTACTGCTGTAGTTGCAATCTGGCTATTATTGGTTCAAAAAATTACAACCCTTTACAGGTAGGACAGTCGGATGGACAACGTAGGCTTAGTAATAGAGTCCCGTTGGCACCCTTTGGGTACAGAACCCTAAAAAACCAACTCTCTATCACAACATCTCAAAGTATTTATAACCCATGGGAACCCATAAGGGCGCTGCGCTGTAAGCCTCCTGCGAGGCAGGAAGCACCTCCCGTAATTATAAGTTGCTGCTGCGACGCCCACTGGAAACCTGCCCTCGACTCACTTGAGATAAGGGAGGTGCATAGTGGCTTGACTGAGACAACGGATACCAGATGTAAGCAAGCGAATGCAAAACCTGAAAACATACAGAATACTTAGGTTATTGAACAGCTTATAAAATTTTCTAAAAATCGAAAAACGATTAGACTTTTCTTAGAATCGCTGGCCGCATCTGTTTTGGATGAATCGTGAGAGCGTTTGAACGCCTTTGATATCTGGCCAAATAATTTCATCTTGTTTTTAAGAGAAGGCATCTAAATTTAAAACGCTATTATAAAGCTCCTGGACCTTTATGACAGCCTATCAAATAAGATAAGATAATTGTTATTGTTTTCCCATAATTACAACAAATTCTGAATTTCTGACATGTAAATCTAAGAATATAGAGGTACCTAGCTAATATTGTAAAGGGAGACAGGAATCCAAACTTTGCCTAGTAGCCCGCTTGTTTTGGGAGACTTTTTCTTTACTCTCGAAACAAGAATTTGTATGCCTTTTCCATTGATATCTTATACATTAATGGCCTTTTCAAAAAGATGAAAATAAACAAGATGAAAGTTTTGGAAATTGTATAAAAGAATTTTGGCAGGAATGGAATGGACCCATCATCAAAAAAAATATAACCAGAGGTCATTCATGTATGAGATTTTAATTATAATAAATATAAAACAAATACAGTATTTTTATAAAAAATATCAAATCAAAACAAGTAGGGAAGTCAAAAGTTTACCTCGTTATCATTGTAGATTGTTACTCTTTTTTTTAGTTGTATAACTACACGTAAGTTTTATTCATGTTTGGGACCTCCTACGTCTGGGTCTCAAATTACAGGGCCGTCCGCCAAAATTCTTTGCTAATTAAAAATATATCACGCCTTAGTTGAGTAGTCCTAGAGTCTAGTAATAAATATCAAAAAACTTCCGAATGAGAGGCAAATACCTGAAATTTTGCATAGAACTTTATTATGACAGTTTTAAAAGGTCATAAAATAATGATCTTCTAAACACTGGCTGAAAAGTCACATGTAATCACGTGTACTCGTCTTAAGGTGGAGGTCAAAGGTCGTGATATTAATTAGCGAACTGTTATCGGATTTTGCAAATAACTCGATTCTTATGCGTCAAATCGTGAACGAGGTTAAGAGCATAAAACAACAATTTCTCTCTCAGTAAATTTTCGGTTCATCAATCGGTTGTCGGTTCTCTGCACAGATACTTTGACTAGCCCATTGCCACTTCAACTGCGAATTATGAAAATAAATACATGGTGTAAATTGAAAAACTTTCTTTGTGGGACCAAATCGAAATAACGAAAAGAAATCAGTTGTCCCGTAGATTTAGGTCGAGTAGGATTATATGAAATTTTAACTTAACGTATATGGAATAACAGATTTATACTTTTTTGCGATTTTGACTTTAAGCATATACAGGGTACCCGCTAAGTAATGGTATTTGCTGATAGAGCACCTCAAACCAGTTCAGAAAATTTCAGAAAAAGATTTTCATGTCCAGTAAAAGTGCCACGGTTTTCGAGATATTTGAACTGTTAATTTTTTTCTGGAATTTGGGACCTTTGTCACTCTTTTGACCATCATGGCCACAAAAGAAGAGTTAACTAATGAAGAAAGATTCAGTATAAGTTATTAATAACATTTAACGATAACTTTTTATGAATCGAACTTGATCATACTAAAACATTGTAGGTAATACGGTAATCTTATCGACATAGAAGTCAATTATTCATCTCACGACAAACAAGCCTTCGAAGTGTGACCCTGGGGTCAAATAGAACATATATCCATTTTATGAACACGACTGTACCTTCGTCGATAAATGACAGAATTGATTAGGATTTATATTATTTCTTCACATATTAACTACCTCTACTGTTTTATGATTTAAACATGTATTTTAAAGAAGTTGAATGAATAAAAATACGTTTAAAAACAAATGTATTTAAATCTTAACTATAATCTTGCTAATGCTATAAATGTGAAACTGTGTAACATGCATTGTCACGAGTCGTTTGGATATTTGAATTTGAATTAAAAGTGGCAAACATATAGTATACCTATATAGATCTACCTGTTGGATTATCGTTATCATTATCACATAGATAACTTTTTTAAAATCTTCTCTGATATAATCGCGGGAACAAGCTTTTACAAACCGAGGAAAGCTCATCTAGACCTAAGCACAGTTTTTTCAGTTCAATGGTGTATTTTTCAGTAAAATAATATAAAATTATGTATTTTTGAGACAATGGAATGACACGGAAATTGTATTTTCTACAGTTCTGAAAAGTACTTTCATAATATTTGTTTCATATCGAGACACGAAGCATGAAGTCCGGATAAATTCGGAATTCTAAAGTGTCCAAGGTCTTATATTCTTCACAATATTCTAGCGAAATGATATCGCTCGATATATGTATTTTAAAGATTAGCCTTACATGGTAAAATCCAAAATCTCTTAGTGTAACAACAACATAAAGAAATATTAAACACGATTTTACTATTATAAAACTTTATAAAACCACTTTGTTCCAAGTATAACCTGTTGCCCATTAACAAAACATAAAGTGTACTACACAATTAATTGTTTTAACATTATTCGATAATGTTTAAGTACGATAGGTACGCTGGAAGCTCCATAGCTAGCTACAGGTTGCCATCTCAGTTGAAGATAGAGTTTTACTTATATCTAAGAATTTCTATTCCTTCTCAGATAGATAACTATCTACTGAGGCATGAGATTTCACATTAATGATAATAACATTAATGTACGGTTAGTATATGTCTCGGGTATCTCCAGAAGGGACAGGGCCGGATCTGGCGCTTGAAAGCAGTTAAAAGATCAATTAAGAGGTCGATCAAAGGCACTAACTTTTCGAGTGAAACTTTTTATAGGAGGACTGTGAAATTCGGATCCGCAATCTTTTCGTGTGACGGAAGTTTGAAATTTAAATTCGACAGATGAGAAAGTTTCACTTCTGCCGGGCGTCCCGTGGCGGCCAACTTTTTTATTTAAAATTTAGTTCCAACTTTAAAGCTTCGTCTTGATGTCCTGTAGAATATACTGGATAACCATTTTTACTAAAGTGTGTTACTATTTTTGAAACAACCAAATCCATGATCTTATTTTTTGGTTTTGAACACATGTATTGTCTTTCAATATCGCATACCTGCATAAATCGACTCTTGCCCCGTATAGCAAAAAAATAAGAAAATTATGGGAATTAGGAGTTACTGGATATCAATTCTCTAAGCGTCAGGTCGCTGTTAAAAACATCGACGAGCTCACAAATGTAGCATCCTTCTTGCATCCTTCAGATCGTCCAAGTTTTTATAATGAGTTTGACACATGACATAACCGTAGCGAATACCGAATTGTCAGCTCGCTGATGTTTCAACGACGAATTTAAAGTTGTACGATGTTTGCGTTCGTATCCATGGCAAGTCAGAGTTGAGTGAGGGGGCGTTGGGTTGAGTTGGCGTTGAGTTTGATTACTATCATAGTTTATTTCTGTGGGCCTTAGATACCCATAGCGTTATAGCAGCATCCTCGATCCAGCCCTGCCCATAGACATTGCCGATGCGAAGCGGCAAGAAGCTGTGCAAGCGCGCTACCCCATAATTAAGGCTGCTGTGCGCCGCCCACCACGTTTCCATAGACATTCCTTTTTTTTCAAGATTGTATACGCGTTTACATTATATAGATGTAGTATGTATCAGTGCATTCGTATGGGAATGTTTTACCTTCAATGTAGATTTTCATCCGACTGCGTAAAAGAAGGTAGTGTAATTCTATCAATTTCACCCTGTAAGTATAGCAATTTAAGTTCCTGACATTGTACGGCTTATATAGATTGGTGACGCCAAGGGTGGCTTTTCGAAAAAAAAAACACTTTCTTGAGTCTATGTACAATTTGAGCTTCGTTGTATTCCGAGGAAGAGGCCACCGATGCTACACGCGATCATCCAATAGCAGACCCATATAACGCGACTTCAAAGGTAGTGTAATGGATTTACACGTAAATGTCTCACTATATTTTGTTGCTGTATGTTTTTGGTGTGCAAATAAAGAATATTGATGTTATCTTATGTTATGTTATATTTCTATTTTAGTGTCACATTTTTTTTTTATTAATTATGGGTTTGCTCTTGACCTCAATCCAGTCCTCAGGACAAAGATGGGTTCGAAGATGTAGCGAGCTTACCCAGAAGATGCCTATTCACTCGTAATTTAAGGAATTCGAGTTGTAAGTGCTCGGAAATACTGACGCACGCAAGGCATTCCACTCCCTGGCTGTGCGCATTATAAAAGAATCAGAAAGGCGCTTGGTGCGGATAAGTGGGATGTCAATTGTCAACCAAGAAGGGGTGATATCCCGCGGTGCGTCTGGAAGTCCGATAGTAGAAAGGGGAAGGTGGGATGAGCTCATGTAGCTCTTGGGCACACTCACCGAAGTACAGTCTGTAGAAGACCGACAAGCAGGCGGCGGCGGTGGGCTAGGCTATGAAGCTAGATGAACTATGAGGCAAGAGCCTATTTGGTTAGGTAAACGTATTCCTATAGGCTTGCTTGGCAAAGGCCTACTCCCCTCCCATAAGGATGAGAGGGAGTGTGCCACACTCCATCAAGTGTACGTGCAAGGCCCAGTAGGTACGGAATGGGAAGCAAGTTGGTGGTCAATTTGTTGTCAGAGAATTCTCAAGCAACCAAGCAATAAAGCTTCTGACAAAGCAATAGGACATGAAATTTCCTCTCTACTGAGACATATCATAGACCTACAGACATAACAGTATGTTAGTATATTGCTGTAGTACTAAACATACCTCTTCAGTTATTTTTTTGCGATTTCGATGTTAGTCCCATAGAGAATTGTTCAGTTTGATGGTCTGATCATTTCCTTAAAAAACCGTCAGGGGAGCAATTCTCTAAGCGTCGAGCGTATGACGAGCTCACAAAATTTGTGAGCTTACATTTAATGTAGCATTCTTCTTGCATCCTTCAGATCATCGAAGTTTTTATATAAGTGTGACACATGACATAACCCTAGCGAATACCAAATTGTCAGCTCACCGATGTTTCAACGACAAATTTTAGGTTGCGACGATGTTTGACTGCATATTAAGAAATACCCTGTATATCTACATCAACACCATTCCTTTACGGACCGAAACCTCTCAAAAAACATAACCATAAATCTTGGAATGACACCGCACAATATAATAGTGGTATGAATTTGTCTTGAGACGGTCAGGACTTGATGTGGTCGCAGACCGCAAACGTCTTGCACTTTGTGAGTGCCATGCCGTCCCGCAAATATTACGGGACAAAACCTTGACAATAAGACGGGGTTTTTATTTTATTTGTTGGTTTGTCTGAAAGTGTGGTTACAATGTTTTGAAATCAGTAAGAATTATTATTTGCTGGGGGCGCAAGAGTTTACAATCGTGTCGCCATTTTGTCGAATGCTTCAAATTTATAAATGATAGGTAGGTACGTGTTTAACAATGAATTTTCTGAGTAAAGATTGAAATAAAAAAAAAAAATTTTGTTTACCCTTTCTTACTCCCTAAATTGCCCCCCAATATAAAAATTTCTTTTTTTTTACTTCTTTTATGATATTGGACCACCAATTGCTATATCCGTACCGAGTTTCAACTTCCTATGTCTTACGGTCTCTGAGAAAAATGCCTGTGACAGACGGACGGACGGACAGACACCGAACTGATTCCATAAGTGTTCCGTTTTTCCAATTTTGGTACGGAACACTAAAAATCTAATAATAATTAAAAACATACCCTTGCTTGCTTATCGCTAAATAGTATCTTGCCAGAATTGGGTAGCCGATACTGCACCGTCGCTAGCGGTCATGAGCTCCTCCTGCGTGCAGGTGTTAGGGCACGCAGTGCACGATGTAACATACCCTAAACAACCCCCACAGGTATAAATCGCACCCAGTCCAAATGAACCCATCGCACTTCATGAATTCCCACGCTGAATTGCCAGATAGATCCTTTTGAACCAAGTACGATCCCGCGCGGAATGTAGAATCAGTCAGTTTATCGAAACTAAAGAAATGACGTAGACAAAACACTCTGGATCTGGATATGGACACACCACTCGAATACCACCTCTGTAGCGCCTGTAAACCTGGATCAACAGCGGCTACCACTCATATCACCAGACAGACCCCACGAGCCCGGGTTATTCTAATTTGTGGATTCGAAGCCGCAGCGACTTTCATCAAAGACTATAGAGGAGTATGAAAAACAAATTGAATAAAGGAATTGTACCCTATGAGTTCGAAACTCATATTCTTGATGAACATCCAGCTCGAAGTCGTGGATGCGAATTGTGCCTCTTGTGTGCTACAATCGGGCACAATTCGCATTATTTGATATAAGCCGCGATAAATCTGTAATTCGGATCGAATATTCGCAGGCTCGAAATATATTCGGTTCGAAGAGTATCGAAGAGCGTGCAAAAAGAAGCGGTCAAAATATTATCAATGAATCTCAAAACAACATTTTCATTTTGTCACAAATCTTCATTCCGGTTAACGCCCAAAAAGGAACCAAGACTCGACATCGATTAATCCAAGCTAAAAACTAATCAAGCCTATCTGAAAATGGACAAACAAAAACAAGTTAAAAAACAAATGAATGGAGGCGGTAAGCTTCTTTGGCGCATAAATCATTCCGAGACGGGAACCGAACCCGCGATCCCGGCCAAGATTTTAATAAACATGAGAAGTTATCTCAGGGAATATTCATTCATGAATTGTTTTTTTATTATTTTAATTACGGATAGGTCGTGTGAAGGGTTTTGTTTCTCGACTTTATGACCGTTTTAATTCCTATAGAAAGTTTTTAACAACTTTATAAAAAGAACGCAAATCCTGAAAACCCAATACCACAGAATAGATTCTATTTTGTTAATACATAAACTCATGGAGTCAAGGAGAGTCTCAAAAACTTTGCAGCAACTAAGTGCCTACTACAGCTTCAACTATAGTAAAGTTGTGCTGTTGGAATTAAGAGTAACGTTGTGAAGCTGCTACCACAGAGTACTATAGCTGCTACTAACTACATCCCACCAAAACAATGCAAAATGACGTTAACCCTTGTTCTCTCGTACGGCACTAAAACTAACAAAATTGAATTTGTATGAAATATTTCTGAATTTGCGTAAATTTTTTTTATTTGCGTATAGTTAAAACTTTATTTTTTAGATATATGTTGCTAATGTGAGTGAAAGTGTCGGCAGAGGGCGCCCTCGTAGGACGTATGCTGATGAAATCAGTTGCGTCCTACAAAAAGGGGAGGTGCGGAGTACTCGAAACCGACGGGCCTGTATGAAGAGATGTATGGATGTGCATGAGGCAAAGAGGTATGTAAGGATCGTAGTAAGTGGCGCGCCCTGGTCTCTGCCTACCCCACTGGGAAAGAGGCGTGACGTTATAGATAGATAAACACTTTATAACAACCAGCTGAAGTAGCAACTGGGGCTCAGTGTGCTGGTCATGACTGCAAAAGAATTGACAACCGATGGAGAGTTTCTAGTTCTAGGATGGAGTTCACGAACTGGAGTGCAATTCACTAAGCGTCACGTCGCTTGCTGTCAAAAACATCGAAGAGCTCACAAATGTAACATCCTTCTTGCATCCTCCAAATTGTCGAAGTTTTATATTATGAGTTTGACACATGACATAACCATAGCGAATACCGATTTGTTAGCTCGCCGATGTGTCAACTACGAATTTAAGGTTGTGAAGATGTTTTATCATCATCAGCATATCAGCCGACAAACGTCCACAGCTGGACATAGGCCTCCCCCAAAATGGGGGGATTTGCCATAATCGCCACGCTTAGCAGGCGGGTTGGCGATCGCAGTTGGATTGAATGTGTGTACTCAGAGGATGCTGCTGCCCATCCTCCGGTAGAACCCTTAGTCGCCTTTTACGACACCGATGGGAGGAAATGAGGTGATGCTATTTAGATTAGCCCACACCACACGGTGATGTTTGCGCTTAGGGTTACACTGCTGGTATTTGGGGCGCTGGACCGCCGCGCCGCCGACCTAAGAAAGGTTAAGTATTGCTAGGAGCTCGAGTTTTCGAGCTCGTCTTATGAGGTGGACGATAACACGCTATGATCATGCCGTGTAACACAGTCCTGCTGCCATAACATTGCCATTTGCTAAACTTAACAACAGAACCGTCATCTGTCACGTGTTATGACGTCACAGGTGCCGGCGCAGGCGCCCGGCTGACGATCACTGCCAATTTCCGACGTTTACTAGCTTTTATCTCTACCCCAACCTACAATCACCCTTACCGTTTAGCCTTACGTTTCAAAATCGTGTAATTTTCTGTCATCTATTTTTTTCAATGCAGTATTGGAAGGTTGTAAGTGTGACTAGTTTGTTGTCTGGTTTTGTATCTTGTTTTGAAGGTGATAAGGTTGAGATTGAGGTTATGGGTGCTTGCTATTGTTTCGGCCGGTCGACTATAATGACATAATGGGTTCGATCCAGCGCAATTACGCGGCACACGATCGATTATTGTGATCAATACAGGGGTTAGACGGTTCGCTGCCAATTTTACATGTTTTTTTGTTTAATAATTTCGATACAAATAATGCGGTTAGATGCATCATCGATAACTCTATTTTGCAGGGCGTCGGAGGGTATTTTTTGTTTTTCAATTTAATTTTTAATTTTGATCGTTTTGATAATTTTATGTTATCATTCTGCAGCTTGTATTAATAGTGACATATTACTAATTTGTTTCATTAATTACATGTTTATAGCTTCTCTTAATAACTGTCTTCTATAATGTAGCTGCTTCAGAAATATTTAATCGATGTTCCATTTTGTTAAAACAAAACTCATTTTATTTGTAAAAATAATAAAAGGTTTCTATTCCATATATAAATATACTAAGAAATGTTATTACGTTACTTTTAAATCACCAAAATAAAACACAATGCGCGTGCGCAACAAAACCATCGATAACGCCACATCACTAGCCAATCGACCGATCACCGACTCGGTCGCCGACATCCACCAACAATTTCGTAAATTGTCCGGCGATTAGCGACCGATTACGACCATTACCGGCGGTTACCGATCACTGACAGACGGACACCCGGGCTGGGCCGATTAAAATAATCGGCAATCGATAAAAACTGATAAAATAGTGGTGCTTTGGGTTTTTGTAGAATTGGGGTTAGAGGAAACGGTGTTAGTTTTAAAACACGATCTGCACCTGATCCTGTCTTTGATGTCTGTCGATCCCATTCGGACTAAATTAAAAAAGGAAAAATGCAATAATAAAATTGTTTCCATATTTTATAAATTTTTTCATACACTTTTTTAAAATCGCTAATATGCTAAAACATAACTGTGATTAAGCTTGGATTATAACATAAAGTATTTAGGCTTAAACATAGTGAGTGAAAGCTCTAAGTACTGTCTTTTACATTGCTCATATACTGATAAAAGTGACAGCATCATCATCATATCAGGCGATAGACGTCCACTGCTGATAGGCACTCATAGGCGGCCCCTTTCACGGGAGGAAATGGGCATCATATTTAGCCTAAATACCTGTTGGCAAGCTACCGTTAGCTTTTTTTTAATAAATGAAAAACATCTTACCAAAAGTGTCCGCTCTTCCAAATTAATGATACCTACCTACTTAAGACATTGCTTCAACGAAGATGACATCTCGCTGCTGCAATGTTGCTCAAATAGTAAGTTACCTATATCTACCTGCCTATAGGTAGGTGTAAAATTCAACACATGAAAGGTGGGGTTTCTGACCATCAAACTGAACAGTCTTCATGACCTATGGAGCAAAAGTATGTTTTCTATCTTCAGTATATTAGGGTCAGCGCACACCTAGCGTAAAACTGTTCGAGCATGCGCGAGCAGATTTCATTGATTCAATTGATAATGAACTCTATTCCCATTGAAATAAAGTCGAAAATAGCTTGCAAGTGATTAAATCCCTTCAGCGTCTGTTCGAGTATGCTCGCGTATGCTCCTCGCGGCGACGCGAGCAGTCGCGAGCATACGCCCGTGTCGATGCTTGCGATCCGTCGTAAGTGTTGCCACCTCTGCCGGTTTCGGACTAAATCTAGCATATTTTTTAACTACTTTAGCCCGAAAAGGGCAATTTAGTACAGAAAATATATAATAATCTAACTCTTTTTGAAAATACAATGAAAATCTCAAAGGTCGAAGCAGATTTAGTAGGTTTTCAAATTGTTCATATTCCATTTTATAGTAGTCATAAAATAACTGTCCCTTGAACTTTAAACCGTAGCACAGGGTGTGGTATTCCCCAAATGTACATCTTTCTTGCCAGGTTGCTTCAGCCCATATTCTTCTTTCAATTTTGTGTCGTCCTCTTTTCATTTTATTGATGTACTCTTCTTGCTCCTCTTCCTCTGCTAGTAACCCAATAATTACCAAATCCCAGTCCACCATACTTTAAAATTACTCTTCGCACGTCTTTACTTTAAAATATTGTAAACACAACTGCAAAATTCACTGTCAACTGTAGCAACACGGGAGCATCCGCGAGACTGTTCGAACACGCGCGAGCATGCTCGCGCATGCTCGAGCATCCGCCGCTGCCGCCGGCGGATTTCGCCTCTGCCGCCGGCGGATTTTGCCGCTAGGTGTGCGCGACTGCAAAGAACATGCTCGAGCATGCGCGAGCAGATTTACGCTGGGTGTGCGCTGACCCTTAGGCTGTTCGTTGGCTCTCAGTCAGTCTTTCAGACAGTCACGGAACTTTTATAAGTGCCTATAGATAGATGGAGTCAATTTTCGACTCAGTAAAGTCAACACATGTATCTTTCATGGGGCACTGTATACGCTTTTATAATAAGATACCAGAGGATATTCTAAATTAAACAAGTCCTCTGTAAAAAAGGTTACTATAAACTCGATGATTATTTGAACGACCAAAATGTCTGGTCTTGACAATTTTACACTATGTAATGCAATATTGTATTTTAATTGTACTTTGTACATTTTGTTTTGTTTAAAAGATGTGTGTTGTAGAGTTTTTGGCCGCATATTCTCTCAACGGAACACCTTCCGACGCGGTGGTAGAGTCAAAAAATTACGTCAAAAAGCTATCTATATGATATTATTTTGAATAAAAAATTTTGAATTTTGAATTTTGTTGCAGGTTCTGATACGAGCATTTGTCTCCCATGGTGTTCACGCAGTTTGCATTTTTGCCTGCCACGAGGCTCCGCAATTCACAATCTCTTCCTGTTCTTGATCAGAAACAATCCCTGAGATTGGATAGGCACTCCCACAAACTACTTGACACTGGCAGAAATGCAGTGCTAACGCACGCAAAAGCCCATTAATTATACAACGTGTTAATGAATTAACGCAAAACTAGAAAGTAGTTTGTTTAGAATCGAGAGCAGAATCGAATTATCATTTTATCATGGTTTCAACATGGGTAATTTTTTTCAAAATGTGAAATAATTTGTTTGCAAAATTTTAAAATTTCTGAACCCGATGTCAACCCACCGCACGGACAGTCGGACACAGTCACACTACTTACTTACTACCAAAACAAGATTATTAAAATGTATCGAGCGTGTGTGTGTATGTGTGAGTACGTTAGCGCTTTCTTTCAGTGCTGAAAAGATAACAAATCATTTTTGCCTCAAAACTTAAAATGCGAATAACTTTAAATTTTAACTATCAAAATAATGAAATTATTGTTTCAATCTAATTATTTTGTTTTAAATCACTTGGGGTGTATGAGGTTTTGCGCTAATTTATTAACACGTTGTAGATTATATTTGGTATCTTATTACAGTTACGACACAGCAACTTACTTAGAATTTTCGCTATAAAAGTTTATTAAAGTACTTACTAAACATCTTTAAAATCCAATTTTTTCCTACACAACCGTTGCTCCCATCATAGACCCCAACCAACGTTTAGTCGCTTCTCTAATCACAGGGTGTCCATCCATTGAGTTTTTACGCGGCAATTTTATAAATTGTTATGTTTAGGCTTAATAGTAAGTAACTACACATCTTGGCCACGATACGGAGTTTTTTAATAACGATATTACTATGTTGGTCGGATAGTAGTCGACAGTAGATTGTCTATCGAGATTATACATTCGCACCTACCTATACCTAGCTGCCAAGCATGATGAGAGAAAGAAAAAACCGTGGAACATAATTATCCGGTGTCCATAACAACATAACCATCCGTCCGGGTTTCCCCGGATTTCTCCTAGTTTGAAGGGCGTCCGGGGGCGTCCGGGCGGGGTTGTCATTAAGTGTCCGGGGGAAAAGCCGGACACAGCTGGTGTCGCGGTAAAAACCGATTAAGTATTTAAATATTATATTGGTAAACAAAAACATTCAAACAAACATTACTGAAAATACACGAGCAGGAAAAGTAAAAAATAGAGATCGTATTGCTCTTAATCATTTCAAGTTATTATAATGTTGAAAAATCTCGAGCTCGCTTCGCTCGCTCTTGGCTTTGTATTGTATTGAAACTACCTAGTCGTATCGCGAAATCTCGAGCTCGCTTAGGTTTTGGATTGTATTGCAGATAACTTTTCGTTTGTCTTTATTGTCAAAATAAAAATTGACGATGTTGTCCGGGGACAATTTTTGGTTTTACTGAAATATCCGGGGTTTTTAAAGTCTTTGTCCGGCGACGGCGATTTTGGTGATGGCAGCCCTAATCCTGTGTGACTGGGATGTCTTGGATTCTAAATGCATGTGCTTCCTGGGAAATATACATATATCCAAAATCAGGAGATTACAGGTTTCTTCCCCTTAAAGGTATTGCCATTTGCCATGTTTTTGAAGGATGAAGAAAATTAAATGTCGAAGGATCAACACAAATGATCCCATTGAGCGTTGTTGGCTTGCCAGCCATGCAATAAGGTAAGATAAGAAGTCTTGTGTCTACCAGCTTTAACATATCCAGACAATTTACAACTTGTCAAGAAAAACATAGATCCCTTCAAAACCATATTTTTTGATATGATCGTCAACAGACCATGAAAATAGAGGACGTGGAATTGCCACAAAGTTAACAGACATTAAATTTTGAGCCCGAATTCGATGTTCCTCGTAATTTTGACTGAAATCCCTTCAAAATTCTCAATCAAAGCTGATGATCTTGAATTTGCTTAACCGATTTTCATAAAATATAGCAAAGAATGCTCTTGCAAAAATTCGCTTTCTATTACAAAAACCGCATTGAAATCTATCGACCCGTTTCGGAGTTACGGTGTCAACGACACACAGACAGACAGACAGAGAGACAGGCGTCATACTTAAAACAAACCTCTTCTTGCGCCGGAGGTTTATCGAATATAACGTGAAATAGATACCGCACGCTATGCAATGCATACACACAGATTTCCCGGTCAGTTGTATTGAAGGTGCTAACCACCCCGAAACACGGTCTTGAGTTTATTTATGTAAGTCATATGACTGTGTGTAATAAAAATGTGTGAGTTCGGCTAACTATAACCGACGAGATCTCGACACATTCGACCGGCGGACATTCGAACTTCGCAATTGCGAGAACGTTTTCGTTCCAATGTCAACTCTATTACAATGAAGTTTGGACCGAAATTATCTCAAAATATCGAAAATCGAAAGTCCGGGTACAGGGCCAGCTTCATCCATCGGTTAACCTATTTGGCAGGCTTTGCATTCATACTTGTGTACATATATCTAGTATATCAGTATCAACCGCACCAATATTATTGTCAACTGTTAAAGACGACTCTAGGTACAGTAGGTATAGACAGGCGTGGGTCTCCAAAGACACGTCAAAGCCCATCCTAATTTAAACAGGGCTGTTTGTGTCCCCGGGGCTTGGGTCACGACGATTCGTTGTGGGGTCACAGTGTCAGCGGGCTTACAAGACGGATAAACTTAATGGAAGCAAATGTACCGAACAGAGTAAATTATACACTTACTGGATGTTCCTTTAAATTTTTTTGCGTAAATGGAATATGATAACAAATGAACCTGAAAAACGTTTTTTTTTATGAATTTATAGGATACAAAATAACAGTTGGCCAAAGTGCGGGTTAATTGAGGAATGCTTGTGGTAAATCTACTGCTAAAGCCGCCTCAAGAACCCTCTTCTTCTTCTTACCGTGTGGGCAGACCCCTGGTGTCTGAGTTTTTTCAGACCGCCTTACGACCTCTGACGTTGTTTTTATGTGACTACTACTACCACCAGATATAGTAGCCGAGACCAACGGCTTAACGTGACATCCGAAGCACGGAATCATTTTTCTTTTCAGACAATCAGGTGATTCAGCCTGCAATGTCCTAACCAACTGGGGAAAAACGCACAAAGTGACATATCACTAGTATCCCCCATGGGAATCGAACCCACGACCTCCGCATCGAGAGCCAATGCTCTTAACCATTAGACCACGGAGGCAGTGATAAAGCCTCTGATAAAGCTTAACGTTACTCTATCTAGGACCAACTGCTCAATGCTATACCTATGATCGAAGCGTTCAAGACGAAATACCACCTATTGTCTCCAATATGGAAGCTCCACTAAATCAGCAGTGCTTCTTTAGCAGTTTAATTTACTTTTGATAATTGCGTCGTCAAAAACAATGGTACAAAAACAGGCATAAATCAGCAACATGCTTCGTCAAAACAATGAAAACAAAACAAACATAAATCAGCAACATGCTTCGTCAAAACAATGAAAACAAAACAGACATAAATCAGCAACATGCTTCGTCAAAACAATGAAATACAAGCTCAGTCAATTAACCCGCCCCTGGTCGATCCCGGCGCAAAGGAGCCCATAATACAAGCAGCGTTGCCTCATTGAGTAGCTATGGCTAGCCTTTGCACCAGAAACGACCCGGAACGGGGGTCACAATATTATTTTTATAATACCTATTAGCTTTGTGATAAAAGAAAAGATACACAATATGTGTTACCTAAACCGACATTAATTAAATTAAGGAATGACTAGGATCACCCATGCCCTCTACTGTAGAGAACAGAACCTGCTCGGCCTGCGGCTCTCATGGCGTGCAGGTTGACATCGGAGAAAAGGTCCACCATGTTCCAGTGAGGCCGATTCGGAGATCCCTCCTCAGCGACAAGGGATTACTTACCATACGCGTTGTCTTTTATTTTCCGCTCCGCTACCCGCTGCCACTTCCGCTCCACCCCGCCCTGAACTCATTTCAGGGTTGAGCGAGCACCCGCCCCGCCCCCTGCCGCCCTTACCGCCGAACGGCAACGGTGTGATAAGTACATCTTGTCCAAGTACCAACTCGAATGTATTTCTGGTTATAAAGCCTCCGAGTTTGATTACGAAACTGTTTTTCTGTTAATATTTTGAGGCGTAGAGTTCAGAGAGTTCCACCAGTTCCGTGCACACATTTTATAGATACTCGTACGTTTTGCTATTACATACAACGTGTTAATGAATTAGCGCAAAACCTCATACACCCCAACTGATTTATAAAAAAATAATTTGATATTATTATTTTTTTTTTTTTTTTTGTAATTTGTGACATTGTTACATATGAAATAAATGAACATATTATTTCCTTTGGGTCAAATAATTTGATTGAAACAATAATTTCATTATTTTGATAGTTAAAATTTAAAGTTATACGCATTTTAAGTTTTGAGGCAAAAATGATTTGTTATCATTTCAGCAATGAATGAAAGCGCTAACGTACTCATGGATACATTTTTATAATCTTGTTTTGGTAGTAAGTAGGGTGAGTGTGCCCGTGCGGTAGGTTGACATCGGGTTCAGAAAATTTTAAATTTTGTAAAAAAAATATTTAATATTTTGAAAAAAATTACCTATGTTGAAACCATGATAATTCGATTCTGCTCTCGATTCTAAACAAACTGCTTTCTAGTTTTGCGTTAATTCATTAACACGTTAGTAGGTGTATGTACTTTCCAAATTTTCTGGACTGGTTCATACCATCAAACTGAACGAATTTTACTATCGGAGCCATTGATTGGAGCACACAAACAAAAATCTGCTGTAGACGTGACATAGTTTGTCTGTTACGCCTTTGTGGCGTAGGTAACTCGGAACCTATTTCGATGTTTAGCAGAAGGTTTCCTGCCTGACTAACTGAGACTTTTTGGGGCTTTTTGTATCTATCGGATTTTTTTTATTCATAATAAACGATACTACGCGTTTTAAGGTCAATATGCAGAACCACTAAAATGTTTCTCGCGATTTCGATGTTTGCTCCAAAAGCGAAAATTATGTACCTTACCTAGTAGGTAAGTATTGAGATTGTATATGCTACTACTGGCTGGTTTAACCCTAGGCTCGTTGTTCGATTATTAATTCATAGGACGATCAGCTGCCAAGCGAGTGAAAAATATTATAAAATACAATAAAAATCCAAATAATAGTGATACAAGAGTTTAACTGGCCTCTGGTTACGTCTCCACCCCCTATAGTACCCATTATACCCATGATGTAAGTATCCTCTAAAATATACGTAACGCTTTTAAGTTTACACAAAATAAATAGCAAACAAACTTCTACTAAAACTAAACTATCTCAAGATATTACAAGATCTTTTATATTTCTGCTTTCAGTAACCATTCGCTTCTGTATCAAATAACCTGAGACTCACTTAAGAATTGTAGTACCTAATGTAGTACCCATTTAGAGAAGAAGTGAACCACCATTAATGCTCATGAACATGTAGCCAAAATAAAAAAAAAGCTTCGGTAACAATATAAAAAAATAAAACCGGTCAAGTGCGAGTCGGACTCCTCGCGCAACGAGGGTTCCGTACCACACCACCACAGAACACAACATTATTAACATAGAAAAAAAACTTTTTTGTCCGGGACCTTTAGCGCAAGACTGACTCACACTTGGCCGGTTTTTAGTATTTGTTGTTATTTTGTAGAGTTTGCTCTATAATCACACTAAGTTTGACGCTTTTATGTATTACCGTTTTTACGATAGAGCGTGAAGAAAAAACGTTGATAAAAACTAGTTCCTTGTTGAGAACCCCCCTTAATTTTTAACTTTTTGACATTTTTATTATTTGTTAACGAATCCGCCGTAATAACACATAATCTGAAATTTCAACTATCTATTTCGGTTCAAAACTTACAGCCCTGAATAGGTAGGACAGACGGACGGACGGACGGACAGACGGACAGACGGACAGACGGACAGACGGACAGACGGACAGACGGACAGACGGACAGACGGACAGACGGACAGACGGACAGACGGACAGACGGACAGACGGACAGACGGACAGACGGACAGACGGACAGACGGACAGACGGACAGACGGACAGACGGACAGACGGACAGACGGACAGACGGACAGACGGACAGACGGACAGACGGACAGACGGACAGACGGACAGACGGACAGACGGACAGACGGACAGACGGACAGACGGACAGACGGACAGACGGACAGACGGACAGACGGACAGACGGACAGACGGACAGACGGACAGACGGACAGACGGACAGACGGACAGACGGACAGACGGACAGACGGACAGACGGACAGACGGACAGACGGACAGACGGACAGACGGACAGACGGACAGACGGACAGACGGACAGACGGACAGACGGACAGACGGACAGACGGACAGACGGACAGACGGACAGACGGACAGACGGACAGACGGACAGACGGACAGACGGACAGACGGACAGACGGACAGACGGACAGACGGACAGACGGACAGACGGACAGACGGACAGACGGACAGACGGACAGACGGACAGACGGACAGACGGACAGACGGACAGACGGACAGACGGACAGACGGACAGACGGACAGACGGACAGACGGACAGACGGACAGACGGACAGACGGACAGACGGACAGACGGACAGACGGACAGACGGACAGACGGACAGACGGACAGACGGACAGACGGACAGACGGACAGACGGACAGACGGACAGACGGACAGACGGACAGACGGACAGACGGACAGACGGACAGACGGACAGACGGACAGACGGACAGACGGACAGACGGACAGACGGACAGACGGACAGACGGACAGACGAACGGACGGACGGACGGACAACGTAGGCTTAGTAATAGGGTCCCGTTTTCACCCTTTGGGTACGGAACCCTAAAAAAGTGAAAAAAATCCAAAGTTCACAAAACCTAAACAGACTCTGTTTTCGTTCGCAAAGTTTTTCACAATTTTCTGAACCCGCGGGGTGCTATTACGATCACTCGGTACAGTTATCTCCGCGAGGGTTAAATAGACCCCCTGTAGATTCATCCCTGATCGTACATATGTCACACGAGAGTTTAAAATGAACTTTAAATCAGGTTTTCGAACATGTGTGGAATTGGTTTTGTTTATAACGGGTTCTCATTTTGAACGTTTGTCACTTTTCCTTGTACGATGTTATTTTCATGATTGTTGAGTTTTAATTAAGAGGGTTATCACAGTCCAGTGGCGCCCTCATCACATTAAAAAAGATTTCTAAGAAAGCCTAAATTAAAAAAGTGCTCAACACGAACACTACAAAAGCCGTCAAGCTATTTTCATATAATACTTTTATAGGTTTTTAAAGGTCTAAACATATAAATTTTGAAAAAAAGAAAAAAAACGGCCGCTTTTGTTTTTATTCGAAATTGTCTAAAAGTGGAATGTTTAGAACCTATAAAAGTATTGTATAACAATGGCTTGAAGGCTTTAGTAGTGTTCGTGTTGAGCACTTTTTTAATTTAGGCTTTCTTTATTGAGAAATCTTTTTTAATGTGATGAGAGCGCCACTGGACTGTGATAGCCCTCTTAAGCTACCCTATATCGTTTCTATGAGATATTATGTAAGAATTTAAAATTGTAAGACAAAATTCTCCCCTAGCCTAGTGCATCTTTGTTGGACAAAATGCCGTATACTTAATACCATGTAGTATAAATTCTCTATGCTTAATACTACTTGTATCTATTACTCTGCAGTTTAAAATCTTGCAATGGGTCGATCGATTTACATTGCAAGATAAAAAATAAATTCTACAAATATAGTCTACAAAGTTTAACAAAAGACCCGAGTAATATTTAATGGTTTAGTTCAGTATATTTAAGACCATCAAACTGAACAACTTTCACCATGAGGCTAAAATGAAAATAAAATAAAAAAAAATCTACGATTCCTGACATTGGAGTCGACTCTGTACTACAGTTTTGTATTGAACAACAGATTTTTTATTTTTTAGGGTTCCGTACCCAAAGGGTGAAAACGGCCTAAGCCTGAAGCCTACGTTGTCCGTCCGTCCATCCGTCCGTCTGTCCGTCTGTCCGTCCGTCCGTCCGTCCGTCTGTCCTACCTATTTAGGGCTGTAACTTTTAAACCGTTATAGCTAGATAGTTGAAATTTTCTCAGATTATGCGATATTATGGCGGATTTGTTAACAAATAATAAAAATGTCAAAAAGTTAAAAATTAAGGGGGGTTCTCAACAAGAAACTAGTTTTTATCAACGTTTTTTCTTCACACTCTATCGTAAAAACGGCAATACATACAATCGTTAAACTTAGTGTGATTATAGAGCAAACTCTACAGAATAACAACAAATACTAAAAACCGGCCAAGTGTGAGTCGGTCTTGCGCTAAAGGTCCCGGACAAAAACGTTTTTTTTCTATGTTAATAATGTTGTGTTCTGTGGTGGTGTGGTACGGAACCCTCAGTGCGCGAGTAGCCCGACTCGCACTTGACCGGTTTTATTTTATTTTATTTCGATGTTGGCTCCATTGTGGAGAAATAAATATATTTCTTTTTATTATGCATTTGATGGTTATACCAGCCCATTAAATAGTACTTGGGTCTGTAGTTACACTTGTATTGTGGTAAAAAAACTTTACTATTACATAAATTATGTTGTAAGTAATGAAAATAAAATTTCACAGTATATAAAACCAATAAAACCACTATCTCACCTTCGCACATCATCGTAATAATCTTTTAAAACAATCTAAATTCTATTGTAAACTTCGATGCACCTTTACAAATATTACGGGGGCGAATAATCGAAATGTTTTGATATAAAAACCAATGAGGCTTGACCACGCAGGGCTAATAACATAATACGAGTCATTTTTAACTAGGGGTGTCAAGCTTCGTATCCGTAGGTTAACTATCGGATACCCATGAAAAGTTTAGTCTCTTAGATACGCCCGACAACGCACAAAGTTCATTCTAACTGCCTCTTAGGTAGGGTTTATACAGAAGAGACGCGTGGCGGTGGCAGGTAGTCAAAGTAACACCAATATAAACCTTATATTACGTAGCAGAGCGTCGTTTTTTGGCGTAAAGAAAAATCGCGCCCGCGCCACCAGGCGGCGTCGGCTGGAGGTACAGGCGTAATTCTCCAAACGACACTATACTACGTACTATAAGGTGTATATTGCCGCACCCCACCCGCGAAATGTCCGCGCCACATCGCTTCTGTTTAAATAGCCCCTTAGATTTATTTAATTGAGAACCCAAGAGCTAGAGCACAGTAGACAGTAGACAGTAATCACAGATTACCCCCAATAGATACCGCATAATGAACATTTCGTTCACGCCCGAAGTCACCATTTTTGGCGGTAGGTGCGGGTAGCGGGGCACGAAACGGTGCAACGTGATTTTCCATTTCAAGGTCGCACTACTTCTAGCTCGCTCACTCGCGTTGCTTATATCAGTGAAAAACTATAGATGTGTGGCGAGCGTCGGCGGCCCTGTATGCGGTATCTATTGGGGGTAATCTGTGACAGTAATCCATCTTCATACATTGGTACCAAACACGGCGTACGCCTCGTAGCACGCACACACTGACAATATCTTCGCGTCGCGTCGCCCCGTCTGGCGCTACCTTGGCTGCCTTAGATATCGTCGTACGTACTGGCGAGCCAGGCGAGCACACATACAAGCCGCGTTTGGTGCTATTGTGTGAAGATGGATTACTGTCTTATACTGTGGATAGAGCTTCCTTCTATCAAAAGATCGGTTAACCATTTAAAGGTTTATCTTAATAATATGCTGACAGTTTTTAAGGGGATGACCATACCATGAAACTGAACAATATTGTCTATGGGCCTAAGCTAAGATCGAAATCACGAAAATGACGACCTCGTCAACGTATACGTTACGTATAACGTTTGCGTCGAGTTTTGTCTGGAACAGCAGATTTAATCATCGTGATTTCGATGTTGGTCTATTAAGAAAGTTGTTCAGTTTGATGGTCTGATCACCTTAAACAACCGGCAACATTATCAAGAAGCAATACTGAATCCTAACTCGGTAACCTGAAACATAACGCGTCAGATCAGTCTAGGTAGCCATTCGCACATTCTAAGCTTTCGCGGCTAATAAAATTATTCGTTATATAACGGCTAATACTTATACTTAATAATAACACGCACATTAACAATTTTGTGAGAAATCCGTATCCGAAACCTCGCGATTCATACCACCCCTAATTTGAACGATTATCATCGACCGGAAGTTATTCGCAGGAAGCGTTGTGGGCGGCGCACGCGCATACACTGTAAAACGGCGGTTTATTATATTTTTATAAAATTCTTTTCTATTTTGAGGTTTATTATTAAAAATTAATGTAATGTTGTTTAATTAACATTCAGTTTTAATTATTTTTTTATTTGATTTCTATCGATATAGTATGATGATGTGAAGATCCTCCCCTCCCTTCGAGAAAAAGGCGCCAGTTTATTTATATTACATACATAAAATAATGTTATGCTAATTAAGTATGTTACATACAAATTCTCGACCGTTATGATATTTGTTATGGTCAGAAACTGCTTAATAATACACAATAATTCAGTAGGTTCACCTTTAATTAGAGATGGAATGACGTACCAGTTTTGACAGGTGGAATTGACGTTTCCACAAAAACAGAAAAGAAACCATTTCCCAATTATCAGAGATTTATTATCATGTTTTACGATACCTACGGAAACTGCGTAGTCTTTTCTAATGTCATTGTTTCTAATCCCCTTGTGAGTAATTACAAGGAAAGGAAAAAGGGTGATTGATTGATTGGGGGGTAAAATCTTAGATCAAAGTAGGTAAAACTAAAATAACACTTTCTTCAAGTTTTAGTTAATGCTGAGAGATTCCCTATAATATGCTACTTTTTACAAAAATAATTTCACGCAGGCGAAGCCACGGGTAAATAAAAGAAATTACTTCAAAAAGTGTGACTAAACTTAGCTTGTACACTTGCGTGCAAAATCGGTGGACAGTGCACGTGGTATTGTGACATTCGACGCGCATTTAACGCGACACTGCGCGGGAGTTGCGTACGCATGCAGTTTTGTTTTATGGTAATTTGGCTTGTTTGTTATAAATTATAATGAAGACGAGCGTAGGATCAGACGCGCACATTTTTTATTAGATGGCCCGATAGCTCAGTTGATCGTGAACCTGCGTACTGATCCGACAAAAAATCAGCTGTCCCATACAAAACTGCAAACATAACTCGACTGAAATGTATGGGACAGCAGTTTTTTTTTCGCGATTTCGATTTTGGTCTCATAGAGAAAGTTATTCAGGTTGATGGTCTAATCAATCATCTTCTTAAAATAGTTTCAGCTAATTTTGTTAGACCTTATACAGGGTGGAATTGATATCATTAGCATCCTTTTACTCTAAGAGTCTACCCATCAAACTGAACAACTTTTACTATGGGAGCAAATCAATCGGAGCAAATAAAAAATCTGCTGTTCCATACTAAAATTCAATGTCCACGCGCGAGTTCGCGAGTTCGCGACTCAATATGCAACAGCTGTTTTTTTTTTGTTTGATCGGTTTGCTTCCATAGTTAAAGTTGTTCAGTTCGATGGGTAGACTCTTAGTTTAAAAAGATGCTAATGATATAAATTTCACCCTGTACAGGGTGTAACAAAACACCCTAGTAATACTTAAGGGGGTGCTTCAGACCATCAAACTGAACAACTTTAACTATGGGGCCAAAATCGAGAAAAATAAATAAAATCTGCTGTCCCATACATTTTAGTCGAGTCGGTACTGCAGTTTTGTATGGGACAGCTGAGTTTTTTATTTTTTCTCGATGTTGGCCTCATAGTGAAAGTTGTTCAGTTTGATGGTCTGAAGCACCCCTTTAAGTATTACTAGGGTGTTTTGTTACACCCTGTATAATGATGACATCATTTCTGACTTCTGAGTGGCAGTAATTTATGCATCTATAAATAAATCCAAAAATAAAACAAATCCAATGCTAATATACCGCGCAAACCCTTCAGGTACTTACCTTCTTACATCTGCCACTAGAACGCAATCGAAATATTTCCCACAGTTACCGGCAACCGAGAAACTGCATTCATTTCGCTATCCATAGCCAATTTTATCCAATTTTTAATCAAGCTACCGCGCCGGGTTGCGGAGCGAGCGGAGCCGGCGGAGCGGCGGCCAATATCTCAAATTATAGTGTTCGCAGATTACGCTGAGAGTTGGACGCGGAGACGTGAGGCGTAATGCTCGTTCCGCAAATGTAGGGTGACCACTCTCTGCTATGAACATTCTAGTGCAATGATGTGCGTTAGTTGTAGATCAATCAAACGATATGTTCTGTGTTTAGGTTTATAATGCGACCAAAGTCTACATGCATATTACTTATATACTAACTTATGGCTATGTGTGTGTGGGGGGTTAGGCACACACTACACCTCCCCCGCTAATTTATAAAAAAAATGTTTAGCTAAAAAATATTTTTTTTTTATTATTACGCCAAAATTTTCTTAACTAAAATATGACAAAAATCAATTTTAATTTTAAGTGATTTTTAATAATAAGAATACAGATAGATTTTGACAGATTAGTAAGTATACTAAAGTATATGAATCCAAAAGAAATACATTTGCACACATACCTAGTAAACATGTAATAAATTTTTGTTTTTTATTTCATATCATTTAGTTATCTAATTTTTGTTTGCAAACGCCACAATTTATTTTTCTAAATAGAAGTACATTTATATCTTATTTCCTATAATGTGCCTGTTGATCAACATAGGTAAGGCAATACAATTTTTAACTTATTAAATAATCTTATAAACTAGCTACTATAATTTGTCTTCTCCGTCACAAATTAAACAATAGTAGGTACAAAAACAACTTATTACATTATAATATCAAGACGCATTGTAGACGACACAAAATATATTTTTCCCTTTTTACATGGGATGAAAAAATTTCTATTAATGAGTTCAAGCCATTAAAAAAAACATAAATCTTAGGTAACTTTCATATCATCCGTTTTTATCGTCATGCATGACATTATTTAAATCAAAGTCCTATTCCATATCTCCCTTTCTTTTACATACATTCCATAAGTTATATTTCATATTTAAAAATTATGCAATGCATTTATTATATTTATTGGCCAGGCCTGCCGTATTTTTATTAAATATTTTCTATTTATTTTATAGTCGACTTTTTTATTAAAGTGTTTTTTTAACACTCGGTACTTATTATATGATGGGCCATTTTTTAAGACTTTTATACGTCACCAACTATTCTCACAGAGAAAAACTCGTTTACTGCTATGATCGAATGAAGGATTTGTACCCACCTGTACCCTTTTTTTATTTATTATATTTTATAATAAGTCAGTAGCACAGTCCCTCACGAAGTCCGCTATGGCTCATCATGATCGGGTGCATGGCTCGACATTAAAACTTTTCCATTAAATCCTTCTTCGAAGCCTTTCATGATTGAATCCCTTTGGTTTACGAAATTTTGAATGAGTCACATTTGGGTGATCAATCCATTTGTTCCCCAAAATTCAATAAACCAAAGTTTTCCCCTCTCATTTACTCACATGAGTCACTTCCATATTAAACACACAATACCCTTCATATTTAATAAAAACTTTCCTAATAATATATACCTCACTCTGTCCATATCTCAAAAAACCATTCTACTTTACTTTTAATCCAACAAATATTAAACATTCCAAAACTTTCATCCTATTTCTTATCATAATAATAAATAAGTCAAGTCCAGTAAAAGTCATATCCGTGTTACAAATTGATAGCTATAAGTTTACAAAAACAATATATTAAAATCCTATTCATATCAAATCAAATCATTCACTTTTAAAATTTAAAACTTTCGAAAAGTAGACCGATGCTTCATGTAACATGATAGAATCGTCAACAACACTACCATATTTGCTGATTTGCGTCTTGCATTCCAGTTGCAACTCGTCACAAAGGCATCAAAATACAAGTCTTACCTAAATGTAGAGCTACTTATTGAATTGGTAAAATATTTGATTCTACTTAACTGTTTCTATGCGAATTAATTTATGTAAAACTAGTTTCTAATGTATGATTTTACAAGATTAAAATTTGTGTTACTATAAAAATAATATAAGTGTATAAAATAACTCTGTAGGTATAATTCCTAATCAGATTTTCATAATAAAAAAATTATCTATTTATAATTTACTAGGTAAATCTTTAATTTACTCAAACTAGTGAAAAAAAAAACAATTAACTATCAATTCTTTAGTTCCAAAGTCCCGTTCTAACGCACACAGCTAAAATTATAAAAATATAGGTACATTATGAACTCAAATTATGATTGTGTTATGTCGTCTACAAGCGCATTTTTACATTCATGCTAAAAAACTTATTAGGTACATCTATAATAAATCTTTTTCAAAGAAAGGAGAATTGTATAAAATAATGTAAATGTTACCCATTAATGTCAAATTGTTTGTAAAACTTGTAAAAATTACCCGAAAAAAATGTATACTATTGCTATTTTTTAAATTGTATGTAAATAAACCTGATATTCCGGAAAATTTATGATATCCTTGCGAAGGGCACGAGGTACACCCGGCTGCATCCACTTCCGACACCATCATCACCCGGCAGCCTGGATGTGGACATCGCTCCGCGCCTCGTCTATTTTTCTTCTCTTCTGCATCTTCTTAGTTTTTGAGTTTTTCTCAATTATTTTCTTTCTTCAATAAAAGTTTTCTTCTATAATGAGGTAAAATTATTCATGCTTGATTTTCTTCAAAAATTTGCTTCCTTATTGTATTTCATATTTCTTCAAAAATCTTGATTTCTTCTTAACTTCAATTCTTTATACTTATTAATTTTCAAAACGAATTCTTCTTTCTTCTTAAAATAATAAACAACATTCTTCCTTCTTCTCAAAAAAACATGTTCTTCTAATCTTCTCTCGTAAATTTTCACATTTTCTTTAGTAATCATTTATCTTCAAATCTTCATTTTTCGCTCTTCAGTAGGTAACTTATTTTCTTTTTTATTCAAACCAGTTACACAGCACTGCCAAAGGCAGCACTGGCAAGGTCGCCATGCAATGATGTGCGTTAGTTGTAGATCAATCAAACGATATGTTCTGTGTTTAGGTTTATAATGCGACCAAAGTCTACATGCATATTACTTATATACTAACTTATGGCTATGTGTGTGTGGGGGGTTAGGCACACACTACACTAGGACACTACAAAAATAGCAAAGCCAGTTTCTGGCCGCATCTTGTCTACAACGGAACACCTTCCGGCGCTGTGGTAGAGTCAAAAATGACGTCAGAAAGCTATCCATGTTATATTATGTTGAATAAAAATTTTGATTTTGATTTTGCACTTGTTTTAGTATAATGCAAGAATTCGCAAAACCTTGCTTTATTACATTTTACTTTGCCTTTACTTAAAATACACATATAATAAATTTTCTATCGCATCGCATATAAAATTTTGCCTTTATGCTAATGAATATTTTGAATAAACATTTTACAAGCTACTCCGTTCTTCGGAAAGTTGAGCAGTTTTTCTTCGTAAATGATGATAGTATTCGTTTAAGTTGATTCAAAAGTTCTATTCAGGCAGATTGAAAATACTCTGACAGCAGATTGACCACAGAGTTCTGTCTACTCGGTCTTTAGCAGTAAAATATGGCCCGCTCTCTTATCAATGAATGTAGGCCTGTATCATTTCGTAGCGTAGAGAACATGCATTTTGAACGTATTGATACTGTACAATCGAAATCACGAGAAAAAAATCAGCTGGTTCATACATTTAGGTCGAGTACAGCCATTGAAGTTTTCTATAGAACAGCTGACTGTATTTTCGCGATTTCAATGTCTGAAGCACTCTTTGTTATGTAACGCAGTAATTATAGTACTCTGTGCTAATAAGTTATAGTACTCTGTGCTATGAGTACCTAAGCTGATGATATTCATCAAAAGTCCTATTTAAAACGTAACCGCATAGTTACCCTACAAGAATAAAACAGCCCAGGTCTACATATTTACTTCAAACAAAGATACCTATGTGCGCAAGCGCAAACCTGTTATAGTTCGCAACAATAGCTGCGTATGTGTGTACATAATTTCACGACCATACCAAAAGAGATCGAGCTTTTGTTGCAATTGCAGGGTTCACCTTCAGTCTATGTAGAGTTTCAGGATTGAATTTGGTATGTTTTAACATTAAAAAAGATTTCTCAATAAAGAAAGCCTAAATTAAAAAATTGATCAACCTCAAAACTACAAAAGCCTTCAAGCCATTGTTATACAATACTTTTATAGGTTCTAAACATTCCTTCAGACAATTTCGAATAAAAACAAAAGCGGCCGTATTTTTTCTTTTTTCAAAATTTTTATGTTTAGACCTTTAAAAAACCTATAAAAGTATTCTATGAAAATAGCTTGAAGGCTTTTGTAGATTTGATGTTGATCACTTTTTTAATTTAGGCGTTCTTTATTGAGAAATCTTTTTTAATGTGATAAGGGCGCCACTGGACTGTGATAGCCCTCTTAAGTTTGGTTATCATTTATCAATGGTCAGCCTATCGCCCATCAAAGTAGGTACTTTCCTAGTTACAAAGTGAGTTACAGAACCCTTTTTAATAAATATGACAATGTAATTTTCAATGACATTTCAGGATACATTGCTGAGAATGTTAGCGACGTTACTAATAAGCAATGCTCCCTGAATGAGCGTTTTTCTTTTGGTTTTCTAGTAGATCAATAGATGGCGTTACGGTCTCTGCGAATAAAGGTCAAAATTTCAAAAAGTGTTTCTTTAAAATAATAAAGAGGGAGAAGATGATCAAAAAGATGCCAACGCATCTTTTGATTGAATATTTCATTATTTACGAATCATTTTAATCGAAAATATGAAACTTTTTACATCTGACATAGAAGTATGGGCTCGATCCCTTGGCCTTTAAAAAAAGTCAGGCACAGTCTTGACATGATTTTGACAGGATCTCGCCTACGTCTCTATGGAGCGATAAGCATGTCACCTGTTGAGTTTTTAAGGAACTAAATTTAAAAAAGAAAAGAAAAACGCTCATTGTCATTGTAAATAAAAATTGTCATGTTTAATATTAAATGGAGTCTAACAAAATTAGCTGAAACTATTCTATGGGGATGATCAGACCATAAAACTGAACAACTTTCTCTAAGGGACCAATATCAAAATCGCGAAAAAAAATCAGCTGTACATTCATTTGAGTCGAGTTATGTTTGCAGTTTTGTATCGGACAGCTGTTTTTTTTTTCACTATTTGGATGTTGGTCCCATAGAAAAAGTTGTTCAGTATGATGGTCTGATTATAGCATACCATAGCATAGCATATGCTCACGACTATATTCCCCGAGGGGGTAGTCAGAGATATTCTGAAACTTCAGAACATCCACGTTTCACTAGTAGTACCGAAACTCTGTCCAGTGTGACGGGGAGTGAATCCGTCGCCACTTGTAATGGACAGTAGGTACGATACATGCCTCGAAATTGAAGCATGCAGGTTTCCTCACTATGTTTTCCTTCACCTAAAAGCCAGTGGTGTTACAAATCGTACATAAATTCCGAAAAACTCATTGGTACGAGTCGGCCTGGACGGGGATCGAACCATCGCCTCCTGCACGGCAGGCAAGGTTATTCGCCACTGGACCACAACGGCTTTTTTATTTGGTCTGATTATCCCCTTAAAAAGTGTCAACATATTAAAAATTACCCTGTATATTTTTCTTGCTATCACTAAATTTCACCCGTGGTTTCATCCACATTTATATCGTTTTCTGTATAAAAGTGTTTATTCATTAACACGCTGTAGAGATAAACCGAGACCGCATAGACATAAAAACAATAAATTTTTCATTCAAACTACAATCGAAACGGTAGGTAGTTAGGTACTTCAAAACTAGGGGCGGTAAAAATGCCATAAAAACAAAAAACACGTGTTCTGTTAATCATTTCACGTGCGAATGGTTTGATCGTGCGGCTCTAATGTTTGTTATAGCGATTTGTGAATCACTGAGCTAAAAATATTAGTTTACGGACATTACATAGATGATTGTGTATCTGGTATTTCTTCCTATAAAACGCGCAAACCCCAGCATTTGCCCTACCTTTCAGAAGTCTATGGTTTTGATCTCATATGTATTAGTTCAAGGTTAGTTCTGTGTTGTGAAACAAAAATGATTTAGCACCACTAAGAATAAAAAACTTTAAATTCAACAAAACTATGAAGTATACTTCTTTCAAAATAAAACTAAAAAATTAAAAAATAATATTGCAGCCGATGACTTTTTCGTTCGCATCATAAGAACATTAATTTGTTTTATCGAAGTCGCTGTCAAGCCGATTCGCGACAGGGCTTGCATTAGTTTTTGGCTTGGCTTGACACCGACTTCTATAAAACAAATTAATGTTCTTACGATGCGAACGAAAAAGTCATCGGCTGCAATATTATTTTTTAACTTTTTAGTTTTTTGAAGGCGGTTTTAATTTTTTGTTAAAATTTTGTTTATTTCACAATTTTCAGTGGTGAATTCATTAGTTCGATTTAACAGTAGTGCTTTAAATTAACAAACGCACTAATCGGCACTACGATTTTCGAAGATTTCCTTCGATTTCTCTGGGATCCATCATCAGATCCTGGTTGCCTTATCATGGGACCACCCTTGGGATATTTCCTTTCGAACAAAAAAAGAATCATCAAAATCGGTTCATAAATGACGAAGTTATCCGCGAACACACATAAAAAAAAATATATATACGGTCGAACTGAGAACCTACTCCTTTTTATTTTGAAGTCGGTTAAAAAAGCGCAAGCCCCAATCTGTGGCAAGCCCCCAACTTTCGCCCGACCTTTCAGAAGTCTATGGCTTTGGTCTCATTTGTTTGAATTAGTTCAAGGTTAGTTCTGTCACAGTTCTGTGTTGTGAAACAAAAATGATTTAGCACCACTAAGAATAAACAACGTTAAATTCAACAAAACTATTAACATATGATATGAAGCAATAAAATATATGACTATGACTATGACTAAGTAATACTTCTTTCAAATTTAAACTAATACTAATACAACATACCAAAACATGTTAGAGTAAAATAATTGATTCGATATCCGAAGTAGATCCAACAGAATTTTCATGCCGAGAGACGTCCACTGCTGGACATAGGCCTCCTTCAAAATGGGGGGTTTTACCATAATCGCCGCGCTTGGCCGGCGGTTTGGCGATCGCAGTTGGATTGAATGTGTATACTCAGAGGATGCTGCTGCCCATCCTCCGGTAGATCCCTTAGTCGCCTTTTGCGACACCCACGGGAGGAAATGAGGTGGTGCTGTTCTTAGCCGACACCACACGGACATAATGAGATTATAATGATTTCTACAAATTACAAATCATCACTACATACTCGTAGTATAAAACAAAGTCACTTCCCGCTGTCTGTCTGTCTGTCTGTCCCTATGTATGCTTATAGCCCAGTCATTTTACGGTTTGAGCCGGGACTAATTACTAATTGCATTTTTTTTTCGCTATAATATTGAAGAGCCAATTTGAGCTTGGGAATGTACCAAAATTAAAAAAAAATCACGTCAGCAACAGTTCCAATTTTAAAATTTAGATATTATCTCGTTCTAAAAACCTGATGATAAATTTTTTTTCCACAATATTGAACGCTTTACCATTATAAATACTTCAAACATGGTGTAAATATTTTTTTTCTACTTAGAAGGTTTTGAAAAATGCATTCGTATCTTCTATCATTTTTAAAATTTTAATGCCTATTTTATTGCTAAAAATAATGTATATTGTTAAATCTTATTCAAATGAGTGCATTGGTATTAATATTATTAATTTAAAACCCTTCTGGGACACACAATTTTGATTTCTATGTTGCGTAGCAAATTTTTTTTAATATGGTTTAGGATAGTATTTTTGTCACTAAATGATGCCGGTTGCAGTTTAAAAATCCAATTAATAATTACTCCCTACCCCGCCTAACAAAACTCCGTAAAATGACTGGCCTATTAGATCTTTAAAACTACGCAACGGATTTTGATGCGGTTTTTTAATAGATAGAGTGATTCAAGAGGAAGGTTTATATTTATACAACGTGTTAATGAAATAGCGCAAAACCTCATACACCCCAACTGATTTATAACAAAATAATTATATTGAAACAATAATTTAATTATTTTGATAATTAAAATTTAAAGTTATTCGCATTTTAAGTTTTGAGGCAAAAATGATTTGTTATCATTTCAGCACTGAAAGAAAGCACTAACTTACTCATGGAAACATTTTTATAATCTTGTATTGGTAGTAAGTAGGGTGAGTGTGCCCGTGCAGTCGGATGACATCGTGTTCAGAGAATTTAAAATTTTTCAAACAAATTATTTAACTTTTTGAAAAAAATTACCTATGTTGAAACCATGATATTTCGACTCTGCTCTCGATTCTAAACAAACTACTTTCTAGTTTTGCGTTAATTCATTAACACGTTGTATAATACACGCATAGTATCAGCATCGCACCCGTGCGAAGCCGGGAAGGGTCGCTAGTATTAAATAAAGAAGACTGTTACCTATACAGGGTGAAATTGATATCATTGGCATCCTTTTAAACTAAGAGTCTACCCATCAAACTGAACAACTTTTACTACGGGAGCAAACCAATCGGAGCAACTAAAAAATCAGCTGTCCCATACTACTGCAATGCCTTCTCGACTCAAATGTATGCAACAGCTGATTTTTTTTTTGCTTCGATCTGTTTGCTCCCATAGTAAAAGTTGTTCAGTTTGATGGGTAGACTCTTAGTTTAAAAGGATGCCAATGATATCAATTTCACCCTGTATAATTCACACAAGTTAAATCAACAGTTTACAAAATATACTTACATTTCCGCAAAAACTTTGATAAGTTCACATAAAATATATTCTTAAATCGTGATCTGAACTTTTTATTTTTGCAAACACTGGTCTGGAAGATGATAAAGGATGACACATCTGACGTGCTGTAGTCTCGAAAATATCTTGTTTAATACCTTGGACCTAAGACACAAAAAAACCTGGTTCAAAAATATACACCAAAACTGACAAATTACGGTTTACGTTTTTTCCCTAAGAGTAGGATCTGTTATTGTGAAATAGGTTAAATAGTATACAGGGTGTAAATTTAAATGCGTAAGGTACACGTTAGCCCCTTCATTTGCTAGGGTGTCATGGCGGAATTTCGCAAAAATTTCGGAAAAAAAAATCGCAAAATACCATGTTGAAATTTAAACGAATTTTTTCTCAACACTTTATTTCTGAACGAATGTAAGGTTATGATGCCAAATTAACTGAAAATTTTACTATAGACAAGTCGAGAGCATAAGAAGGACCCCATATTTCTATTATAGGGTCCTTCTAATAAGAAGGCCGGATTATGCTGACGGTTTTAAGAGTAAGATCAGTATTGATCAGATCATCAAACTGAACTATTTCTCTATGGGACCAATATTGAAATCACGAAAAAAAAATCAGCCTGTATCATACAAAAATGCAAACTTACGACTCGATCCTAAAAGGATGAGATAGCTTATTTTTTACGCGATTTCGATGTTGAAAACACCCATAGAAAAAGTTGTCCCGTATTATAGTCTGATCATCCCCTTAAAAAACCGTCGGTAGGAAGGAACCTATACAGAGTGTCACAAAACACCCTAGCCTAGACATATTTAAAGGGGTGGTTTAAAGTCTAAGCTTTAGACCATTTAAAAAAATAAAGGAAAAGAAATAATAAATAATTATTTAAATTAAATTAAATTTTTAAACTGTATAACTTTCACTATGGGGACCTAACATTGAGAGAAAAAAAAAACAGTTTCATGCAAAACTACAGTACCTACCAACTCGATTCAAATATATAAGACAGCAGATTTTTTAAACTTTTTTCGACTTTGTCTCCATAGTGCATGAGTTCAGTTTGATGATCTAGATGTTTTGTTACACCCTGTATAAGTCATTGTATTCCCCATCGTTTTTTCGTCCATTTGTAAAACAGCTACAAGTTTTTATAACTAAATCCTCAGAACAAAGTAATTCTCAACACTTCCACTATTCGACATAATGTCACTAATACGATGTTTAAACAACGTATTTTTAACACTGTACTTTCTCACATTAGCGAGTCCTTATCGACATTAATATCAAAATCATAATTCCCCTTCGGCTGGTTAGTATTACGTAATCTGTAAAGGGACATTTTATAGTTATGTGACGTTTTATAGGGTGATTTGTTAGTTGCATGTTTTTACCTACATCTATGATTTGATTACTCTGAGAGACAAGATGTTTTCTTTCGATAAGCGAGAAATATTATTTCGCGTTGATCGATTTGATCAAGTTTAGATTTCGGCTTGCTTTTTATAAAAAAAACATTGACCATGGACCGGCACACGCTACGGTGCCGGATTGCAATTCACTTAACGACACATCGCTGTCAAAAACGTGGACGAGCTCGCATCCTTCACATCGTCAGAGGTTTTATATGAGTTGAAATGGAAAAATCCCGAAAAAAATTGTTTTCTTGGTAACCCTATGGTTTTTTAAAAACAATTTAAATTTGTTTTAGGTAATTAGGTAAGCTGTCTTCCACTTAACGTTGGACCATTATTTACGGGACACCCTGTATATTTAGAATTACATAAAGTAGCAGAATAATGTTGTTCGGTTGTCGATTCTGTCTGGTTGCAAGGATTGCGTAAATTTTTTAAGCTTTAAAACTTTTTTCATTTTTTATGTATGGTATGATCATTTAAAAAAACACTTTTAATTACTTACTCTACTTCAAATGTAAAAATTAAAAATTCTTTTAACATTTAATTTTCTACGTTTAATTTTACGATATTTTTATAAAACACCAAAATAGTCGTACCTATCTACAAATTGTTCCCATAATCTATGACAGCAAATTACTTCAACTCCGTATGAAAGCTGCGCCGGCGCTGCCACGTGACATGCGCGTGTCGCAAATCGCATTACACAGTCCTCCCGCCATGACTTAGCAAGATTGATCCGTACTTAAGTATTAAATAATGCCCACAGTAATCTTGTTGGGCTGGTCTCCTTAGCTACTTGAAGGCAGCTGCTGGTTTTTACCAGCTACCTAAAGATTAATTGCGGCGTTTGATACCTCAAAAACAATAATCGTACAAAAATTCTTCATCTTTCGTGTTGGCAAGAACCTTGCATGACAATCACTCATCATGATCATCTCGGCCAATTGATAGACGTCTACTGCTGGACGGAGGCCCCCAAGGATCGCCACAACGACCAGTCCTGCGCTGCCCTTATCCAACGAGTTCCCGCAGCCTTTCCATCACAGAACAGACCTCTACAGAAATGGTGCACTCAGGCCATCAAACTGAACAACTTTCACTATGGAACCTGCCTAAAGAAACGCGAGAAAAAAATCAGTTGTTTCATAGATTTGAGTCGGATAGTGTCTATGTGCGAAGTGGGTGTTGGGAACTGTCAAGTCGATCGCAGCGCACGCCGTGGCAGAAATTTGTACTTTTGCCGGACAAGCTGTGAAAATATGCTTGAATCTATGCAAATACGCACACTAATTAACACGAAATCCCCAAAACTGTCAAGACTAAAAACTAAAAATTTGGCATGGAAGTTTCTATTGGCATCTAGATGCTCACTTAAAAAAGGCTTGTCGCATTTTAACCCCTCAAAGGTGTTAAAACTGAGGTAAAGTTTGTATGGGAATTCCCATACAAATTACATTTTGTCCGTGGCTTCGTCCACATCCGCTCCCGTCATCGTACCGCTATAATATAAGCTAGCTTTTAAGACGCTTATAAGCTTTTAAAAGTTTTATCATAATTGGTAAAGTAGTTTTGGCAGAATCCTCGAACAAACACAGAGTTTTACAGTACAGTGTAAATAATTCACGGCTGTCCGCAAATGTTCTGTCAGTATTGCCGCGCTAGTGTGGCGCTAGTGTCGAGCACATAGCCAATAGGTAGGTACATCAGTTTTCTATGATCGGATTCTGCTGCAGCAGCATAAGCAGTTGATTTCTTTTCTCGCGTTTCCTGAGTTACGTTCCATAGTAAAAGTAGTTTAGTTTAATGGTCAGTTTACCGTTTATCTGTGGAGGGCTGTACCTTACACTCAGTATAAATCCATAGAGGAAAGAAACAAGTATAGAGTGAACATCGCGGTTCATGACGTAGTCCCATTCAACTGCGGCGATATAGTAGTCTGGCATTTAGTCGCTCTCTCGCTGCGGTCACGTGTAGCAGTTACATTGAAAATAATTTAATCTGCATAAAAAATGCCGTGGTGTGTACTGAGATACTGCACAAACAATTCAAAAAATGTAAGCAAATGTAAAGGAACGACTTTTCATAGGTAAACAAGATGATTCAATTATAAAAAAAATTTTTTAATATTATTTCAAACAATATTTTTTTCCCGCCCTCCAAAATATATTAAGCAAATGCAAATAAGGACAAACCTATACGCGAAAAAGAGAAGACAATAGATATTGCCAGTCATGTAAATTATAGTGAAGGACAAACCTATAGGCGAAAAAGAGAAGACAATAGTATTCACGAAGCTATGTATGTTTTTTGTCTTTCTCGCGCGTATAGTTTTTACTATCTTCTTATCTCACTCTCTCTGCAATCTTCTTGAACACCCCCCCCGCGTTTGCCTCACCGGCGCGGCTGCCGCACATAGCGCACGCACGAATTTTGTTCGTCGCACTATCTCTATACTTCTTTCCTCTATGTATAAATCCCACTGCAGCGCACAGACCTACCCTGAAGGACGGTATGGGCAATAGTCCACCACGCGTACACAATACGGATTGGTAGACTTGACTTGACTTACGCATCAAAATTTCTTCTTCAGCTTATGCAGGTTTCCTCACGATATTTTGGTTATCCTTCACCTATTTCGGTATTAGACAAATGGAAAATTACCGACAGCGTTAAAAATGTTTTTTTTTAAATGCAAAACTGCCTCTTGAACAGTACGAAAATTTTGCAGTCGAAATAAACATAGGACCTCTATTAAACCATTCCCAGAAGCAATTTCGACCTGTCCCAATTGGTAACTTAACCAATTAACTAACAACAACTCGTAGCTAAATCAAGAGTAACCTCACGGATAGCCGAAACATTGGCTTAGCAACCGAACCCTCCACATTAAGTTGTACCAACCCATCGCTTTACTTGCTACTTTTGAGTTTTAAGTTAGTGGCGAAGGCGTTTGGTGGAAAATATTTTGCGATTTAAGATGAATGACGGATTTATTTAATTTGTAAGAATCGTTTGTCAGCGCCTTCGCTAAGAAAGGTAACACAGGTAGGTTTTACTTACATTACATCACATACCTCTCTGCCAGTTCAGTACCTAATTTAGACGTGGCAACAAAAAGATAATACAAATATCTTTTTGAAATTGAAATGTAGGCAGTGGAAAATGATTTTACTCTCCTATATAGGTATCTATTTAATAGTGTCATTTTATATAATTCTATTCTAGTAGTACCTACTCTCATAGTACAGTTCTTTAATATTTTGTTACATTTCATTATGTACATATGTATGTACATATGTAATAAAATGTAAGTCTTCGTCGTCTACTTCTTTAAGTACAAAATGTCTCTACACCCAGGGTTTCATACCAATTTATCATTCCTTACCTATAGTGTAGATTCAAAAAATATGGTTATACCTCACATAGATCCAGTTAGTATCTTTGAAATTTTGGACGAATTTATAGGATAACAACTTTTAATTTTCAAATACAAAACATAACAATTTCATGTAGGATCTTTCGATCAATTTAGAGCGCTGCCCAGCTCAGTGTCATTATTATAATTTGCACGCATTTTATAATAACCAACTTTGACTTTACGATTTTAAACTCGAAGTAAATAAGTTTGATAAAAAAATTGCTAATCTTTCGTAACTTGTACCCCAACCATCGCCATCCTCGTACCCCATCGTTGTAGAGTTGCGTGAAATGTAAATTTTTGCTATTCATTGCGGGCCGCGAGTTGTTTTTCTGACACTCGCGCCTTCCACGTGGGGTCCGGCCCTTTTGTTGGGGTTGATTTGTACTGTCGGCTGCAAAATAGTTACAAAATTACTCTTTTCACACTATCAAAATGAAAGTGGTAAGAAAAATTGTTATGTAGCCCACCAAGTCCTTAATAATACCAGACACAATACATAAACGTATTTTTAGTTCTTTGTCTATTTCGACCCAATGCCGGCCGAAGAACACCGATAAGGCCTTCCACTAGTAAAAGTCTTTAAATTAAATATTTTCGATCAACGCAGTCGCAAGTGTTCTATAATAATAATAGAAATGTTAAATTCATTAATATACTGTAGAATGTCTTTTATTATATTTTTATAACATATAAAGGTGTCTTTGAATACAATATTTTAGAAACATTAGGTACTAAAAATTTCCATTGATGTCAAATGAAATCATAAAAATCATTTACTTGTCAAAGCTATTATTTTAAGTTTAAGTAAAACTGCGTCAAAAGACCCATAACGATGATTAATGTGTAAACAACTTTATTTCACCTTGACTGTGACTTTTGCGACCCCAAATCGAAATCAGTTCTGTGCCCAACAGTACGTCAAACAAAACTGCAAGCAGTGCACATCGCTGACATTCCGGACGAGTCTCAACAAATTGAGTTCAGCCCTGGGGCACTTTGAGGCACGCTGGTGCCCCAAGGGCCCTCTGTTATGATGCCAATATTTGTAATTAATTCTGCGTTATGTATGACTACGTCTTGAATTCTTTATTCGAGTTAGGGGATTTATAAAGTTTGAGAATTGTGGCTTCATTTCTTATGATAGGGTTGTTCACTTTAACATACAAGATGTAATTCTTTGAAATAAATCTTTTTTTCAATAGAAGTTTAGTCCTATATGGTCTACTCGAACTCTCTATTTTCGATATATAGTGAAGTAATTTCGTTCTAACGGTTCCGAATAAACGATCACGATTTATAAAACCGAAAATCTGAGTAATGAATCTGAGCTATGACAAATTTTATAATCAACAATTCTACATTACAATAAAAATCGATAATTTATAGTACTTACTTAAACAATTCACATTCGAGTGTTAAATGTGAAAATTTGATTAAAATTAATTCATAATTATTTTTCTTGTTTTACCTTTTTTGTCAATTTCATAAAAGTTCTTAGATTATTTATTGTACACAAAATAAAACATGTTGCAAAAGTCAAGTACCTACACACGGCGACACATCAGGTTACGCACCCTATATAGTATATACAAATAACTACACTACGTACAAAACACAAAATAGTGCGGTAGAGAGCCTGCATAGACGCGGCTGCCGGCGCGGGCGCAGCAAATTTTTGTTTTAGTAAAATATGTTTATTTTGATGGGTAGTTTTTAAATGGAGGAAAATTTCACTCGGTAGAAATTCAGAAAATCTATTCTCTCGGTTTCCAAACCATGTCCAGTTTAGCAGGCAATCAAAGGTTTAGTTATTGATACCAGAAAAATAGTGTAGTGCTCACATGCAGCAAGAAAGAAAGGAAATACTTCCCCTACAATAAAGTACTGTGGTAACATGTTAGTCACTAATAAACCCCAGTTAAAAGCTAATTTTGTATCCTATCGCCAAAATTCTTCCCATACAAATTGTCACGCGACTTATTTAGGCACGCCTATGCTTATTAAATACCAATAATGCATTGACCAACTGTGACTCAAAAATAACATTTATTATTATGCGATTAGAGTTGTATTATCCACTTGCGTAGTTTTGTAGTTTGTTCCTCAAACGAAGACCCGCATATCAAGGCATTTTGATTACTGTGGACATGAATACAAAAGATATTTCTCGGAACTTCATTTGTAGGGATGTAAAGAGAAATTTATAAGCATAAAATAGATAAATAGGATTGTATGTTGGTGTGTAAAATTGCGTCCAAATAATATTTGTGGGGCGTGTTTGACGCGTGTGTGTAGTTAGTGAATTTTTCCCGTGAATATTGCGATTATGCCTATTGAATAATGTTAATTTTGTGATAAAACCATCATCTGGGGCCGTAGTATGCAGCTATATACGACGGAAGTGGCAAAGCGCATCTTTTACTCTGAGTTGAAAGAGGGTAAGCGTAAGCATGGCGGGCAACTGCTCAGGTATAAGGATGTGCAAAAGCGCTATATGAAAAGGTGTGGCATAGAACACACGCAGTGGGAAGATTTGACAGCCACTCGTCCAGCATGGAGAGCTCGTGTAAACAGTCTGAAGATGGGCAGATTTGGACCCAGCCATTTTTACGAAAAGTAAAAGGTCTTCAGGACGGCGGTCATAATTATTATAAACAGAAAAAATTAAGGCATTTTTAAAAAAACTTCCACATCTCCAGAAGTCCGGATTCAAAAATAGAAATTACTAGTAAAATAGACAAATCATCCAAAAAGCAGTAACCAAACGCCACCACGACAGCTATTTTCATTTAATATTATCATCACTGAGGTAGTTTTTGGTCGTTACGGAATGTATTTGGCTTGGTTCAACTGATAGTTCGTGATTTCGTTTTCTTCCATTATCATAACATTATATACGGTTATCGTGAATTTTCATTAAAATAAACATAATGAATCAGTAGAAGATTGAATGGACTTTCTAATAAGAAAGATTAAGACTTTCACACACTTGCTACAAAAGGTATCATAAGGAGAATAACTTTCCCCCAACTTTTACAGGTACCAATTTACATTTTTGTTAGTTTTGTTTCACTCTTCACATATTACTAAGTTTCATTCATGTACGGGACCTCTAAGTCTGGGTCTCAAATTATAGGCCCGGCCGCTAAAATTCATATCACAAATGGATGCCAAACGTGACGAATTGAAAGCCCGACCACCAGTGGCTATACAATATTACTATGAAAACGACGTGCTCACGTGCCCGATATGTGCGAGGATCTTCTCCTAGAAGATTGGCTATGTTAGCCATATAATTATGAGAGCTCATAACCGCTAACAACGGAGTTAAAGCAGTCGCCGTGGCCGAAATTGGTCATGCAGGAGCATCATAGTCATCATGCGGAATAGGTTCAAAAATACCCAGTTCCAAACAAAAACACTCTCGTAGCGTAGCACAGTGCATCAACCGTACACACCATTAGAAAAAACCTATCCTAGAATCATCGCCCACATCGCGGCGCTTTACAAAATAATTATTATCAGAAAAACCACAAAAAACCTCACGAAATTAGTTCCCGATGACAGTCAAAAAATATATGTATATTTTTTTTCTTGGTTTATTATAAAAAACGAGCTTCGTAGCGCCACGGCTGACGCGCGGCCCGTTTGCGCCCAGCAGGACTTCTACCTTCGACTTTCGGTACTAAATATCCGTGTGGCATATTTATTCTTTTCGGTCCGGCCCAAGATTATTTTCTACTAGAATTTTATGTTAATCGTGGTTGTATAACGACTAATGAATTACGTGTAGGCATCGTTTATATGACAATTGTGAAGTCGCCGCAACAAGTTATAGCGGAGTGGAGGTGACAAGTTTTTTGTCCTGTATTTGTGGGCTTGTTAACACTGTGTTTGTCGGGTAAGATAAGGATCGGTTTGCACCCTGTTTTGTTTTTTATTACACTGGGTTTTTCTATGACATTATGTTAACGATTTCATTAGACTAGAAATTTTATTGGCAATGAAATACGTTTTTATTAACACCCAGTTGTTTTCTCGCAGAGTATTTGAGGATATTGCGATTTACAAATGATGTACTAATTCAGTTTTAGAGAGCTAGGCGGTTATGAATATAGATCGGTAACTATTGTGCGATTCGCGGCATTTTCAGGGTTGGTAATAAGTGAGATTTTTGTGGCTTTGAGTTTTTATTATAATTGTTACAAGTCATGTTCTAATCGGTGTGCCATTTTAATGATATTATGAAATTACCAATATGATACATAGATACAGTCGAGAACACGTCAGTTTCGACACTGTGACATTCGTACTGTTCTTATGCCGTTCGTATAAAAAATAACATCGCACTTCAAATCTCAAGCTTCATGTGGTCTTGACTGCACATAGCTGTATGGGTTAGTTCCCTTTGCCTTTCACAAACAGGAAAAATTAAAACAATAAGAAACATAAAAATAAATCTAATTTGGGGCCGTATTAGAAAAAACTAAAAGATATGATAACATTGTAATTCTTAACTAATAATATGTGTTACAATTGTCACCCCTAGAGTTTGCCGCGAGTTGCACAATAGTTACTGATCACAGTAACATGGCAGTTGACCAGTTGTAACACTGCCGAAATATCGGGAACTCCAAAAGGAATTAAAAATCGCGGTAAGAACCAGTTAAAATGGTTAACTTTAGGTTGATGTTAGGTCCTTATTATTTTTTGCTTCTGAAGATTTTGTTGTTTTTTTAGTTTGATGGTCTGGAGTGTGATTTTTGAATCTCATTCGCTGAGTTTAGCAGTTGAAAAAGTCAATATTACTATGGAGATACGCATCTTTCTACTGCTGGGCCTGTACCCGCACATTCGAACTTCGCAATTGCGTGAACGTTTTCGTTCCAATGTCAACTCTATTACAATGAAGTGCGGACCGAAACAGTGGCGATATATCGAACATCGAAAGTCCGGGTGCAGGGCATGATTTGACTTTCAAAAATCGTAGTCCTAAAGTATGATTTTAGAAAGTCTAATCAACAGTAGAAAGATCGATATTACCTGGAGATATTATCTCCGCAGTAATTTTGACATTTTCAACTGCTGAACTCAGCGAATGAGATTCAAAAATCACACTCCTGAACTGAAGCACTTCCTTTTATAAACGCATTTAAAATTACACCTAAACTCCATTCCAGATAGGGGCGAAAAGAAGGTAAAAAAGATTCTTTATAGTACACACTTTAAAGAAATTATGAATATTGTATCAAACAACAAAATGGCGATGTTGAAAGACCTAAAGAAGCAGTGGTGCGCACATGTGGTTCGCCTTTATTTCAATGAAGCTTTTTTAAAGACTGTTATGAAAAAATCCGTCAGGTGGCGCTAGTAGTAGCCATATTGACAATTCGAAAAAAACATCTTTAAAAATTAAAAAAAATTGTACTAAAATTATTACGACTTCATTTAAATCGTTATGATCGTCATCGTATTATTAATGTATGAATAAATTTGTCTCTACACTTGGAAATCTAGGAAAATACGTTTGGCAAGCATTAGTTTATTACTGTGGCAATTTTTTTAACCGACTTCAAAAAAAAGGAGGAGGTTCTATGTTCGGCTGTATGTATTTTTTTTATGTATGTTCACCGATATTTTCGTCAATTGTAAACCAATTTAAAAAAATCTTTTTTTGTTTGAAAGGGTATACTCCCGAGGGGGTCCCATTTTTTTTAACCGACTTCAAAAAAAGGAGGAGGTTCTATGTGCGGCTGTATGTTTTTTTTTATGTATGTTCACCGATATTTTCGTCAATTGTGAACCAATTTAAAAAAATCTTTTTTTGTTTGAAAGGGTATACTCCCGAGGTGGTCCCATTTTAATTTTGTGAGGAGCTACACAATAGAACTCCTCAAAAGTTGACAGCAAATCGTCTGCGATTGAACCATTTGCCTCGTTTCAATGTACCCTTTGCGTATATAACTGATATCTGAATCGAACTAACATATTTAATCACTGAAAGTTATGAAATACAATTTTTTTTACAAAACAAGTAAAAACCGACTTCAAAAGTAAATAAGTAAGAAATAATATTTCAGCCTATGTCTTTTACGTTCAAATCTATTAGGAAATTAATTTGTTTTATTTTTACTTTTGAAGTCGGTCTTTACTTTTTTTGTAAAAAAATTTTATTTACCAGAACGCCTCATTGATATAATCAAAGAACATTATAAGGGGGTTTAGAAATGCAAAGTAGCGCTTTTGCTTAGGAGACGACTGTCACCACGTATCTTCCCACTCACGCTGCTACAACTACTTATGCTCTCTCGCTCGCACCACGCCATGCAAATCATTGCATAACCGTGTGGCACGCGTTCCATGCCTAATTTGTACTTCTAACTTCTCTTATAATGTTCTGTGGATATAATCGTCACGAGATAATGATGACAATTAAGCGACAGACTACAGAAGACTAATAGGTTTTTATTCACACACGCTGGACGCAAGACGGAGCGTCATACGGCAGCCCGTCATTTGTGAAGCAAGGAGTTGTATGAAACCGCACGTAGGAGCATACACGGTGACGCATTGCCACTGCGTCAATTCAGCAGCCGTCACCGCGGCGACGTCGCATGGTTGGTATGGCACACGGGTGATGAAGTGACGTACGTAATTTTGCCAGCAGATAAACCATAAAATGACCTGAAGCTCTGCATTTTCGATTAAAATTATGAAACATTGTAACATAATTATTGTAAACTAATTGCTGCCAAACTAAAAAGTAAAAAAAATAATATTGTAGCTTATGACTTTTTCGTTCGCATCATAAGAACATTAATTTGTTTTATTGAAGTCGCTGTCAAGCCGGTACGATTCGCGACAGGGCTTGCATTTTTTGGCTTGGCTTGACACCGACTTCTATAAAACAAATTAATATTCTTATGATGCGAACGAAAAAGTCATAAGCTGCAATATTATTTTTTAACTTTTTAGTTTTTTGAAGGCGGTTTTAATTTTTTGTTAAAATTTTGTTTATTTCACAATTTTCAGTGGTGAATTCATTAGTTCGATTTAATAGGAGTGCTTTAAATTAACAAACGCACTAGTCGGCACTACGATTTTCGAAGGTTCCCCTCGATTTTTCTGGGAATCCATCATCAGATCCTGGTTTCCTTATCATGGTACCACCCTCGGGACATCTCCTTTTCAACCAAAAAAGAATCATCAAAACCGGTTCATAAACAACGAAGTTATCCGCGAACACACATAAAAAAAAATATATATATATACAGGGTGTACAATAAAATGGGACAGCTACTTAAAGGGGTGCTTCAGACCATCAAACTGAACAACTTTCTCTATGGGACCAATATCGAAATCGCGAAAAAAAAATCCGCTCTCCCATACAAAACTGCAAACATAACTCGACTGAAATGTATGGGACAGCAGATTTTTTTTTCGCGATTTCGATATTGGTCCCATAGAGAAAGTTGTTCAGTTTGATGGTCTGAAGCACCTCTTTAAGTAGCTGTCCTATTTTAATTTACACCCTGTATATACGGTCGAACTGAGAAACCTCCTCCTTTTTTGAAGTCGGTTAAAAAGGAAAATAAATAATGTAGTTTCTGACCAATCGCAAATTTAAATATACCTATTAGAAAAATGTATGGTTTCTCCGATCTTCGAACACGAATCTAAAGTCAGAAATTCAGAAAAGTGGCCGCCATCTTGAACTTTTTTGTTTTTCAACCGATTGCTCCCGAAATCGATATCTGGGGGTTTCTGCGATCTCCGAACACGAATCTAAAGTCAGAAATTCGGAAAAGTGGCCGCCATCTTGAACTTTTTTGTTTCTCGACCGATTGGTTCCAAAATCGATATCTGGGGGTTTCTGCTATCTCTGAACTGAACACGAACCTAAAGTCAGAAATTCTGAAAAGTGGCCGCCATCTTGAACTGTTTTTTTTCCAACCGATTGGTTCCAAAATCGATGTCTCGTTTTTGCCATCTTCAAACATGACTATGAAGTCAAAAATTCAAAAAGTGGCCGCCATCTTGAACTTTTTTGTTTTTCAATCTTATACTTCCAAAATCGATATCTGGGAGTTTCGGCTATCTCCAAACACGAATCTAAAGTCAGAAATTCAGAAAAGTGGCGCCATCTTGAACTTTTTTGTTTTTTAATTGATTACTTCCAAAACCGATATGTAGGGGTTTCTGTGGTCACCAAACACGGGTCCGAAGTCAACATTCAGATTCAGAAAAGTGCCCGCCTTCTTGAACTTTTTTGCTTTACAACCGATTGCTTCCAAGATCGATATCTGGGAGTTCCTGCGATCTATTAGCATGAATCTGATATCAGAAATCAGAAAATTGGAAGGAAAACAAATAAGGTTAAAAAACAAATAAGATCATCTTGAATTTAATTGTTTGTTAACTGACTGCTTCCAAAATAGATATCTCACTCCGGAATCTCAAGAAAAGTAACAGATGGCGGCCACTTGTCTAAATTTTTGACTTTAGACTCATGTTCGGAGATCGCAGAAACCCCCAGATATCGATCTTGGAAGCAATCGTTTGTAAAGCAAAAAATTTCAAGATGGCGGTCGCTTTTTTTTAATTTTTGACTTCAGATTCGTGGTTGAAGATGGCAGAAAACCCCAGATATCGATTTTGGAAGCAATCGGTTGAAAAACAAAAAAGTTCAAAATGGCGGCCGCTTTTTTTAATTTTTGACTTCAGATTCGTGTTTGGAGATGGCAGAAACCCGCAGATATCGATTTTGGAAGCAATCGGTTGAAAAACAAAAAAGTTTAAGATGACGGCCGCTTTTTTGAATTTTTGACTTCAGATTTGTGTTTGGAGATAGCAGAAACCCTCAAATATCGATTTTGGAAGTAATAGATTGAAAAACAAAACAGTTCAAGATGGCGGCCACTTTTCTGAATTTTTGACTTAAGATTCGTGTTTGGAGATGGCAGGAACTCCCTGATATCGATTTTGGAAGTAATAGATTGAAAAACAAAAAGTTCAAGATGGCGGCCACTTTTCTGAATTTCTGACAGATTCGATTGAGTGCGTCAATACCACATCGCACTACCGGCAACGCTCTGCGCGACGCAAGTAATACCAAATAATATTGATGTTACAAGCAGACGGATTAAATTCCAATGATTTCTGCAACATGGATTCTGCAACTGCATTTTTGGAAAAAAAAATTGTTGCAAATTTGAGTTTGCTTGAGACATTTTAAGTGATATTAGCTGATACCGACTTGATCTATTTTAAGATGTCTTTTAAGGCTTAAGAAGAACTCGTTTAATACGTCTTCAAAATCGATTGTCAGCGCGGTTTATTAATATGGAATAACCAGTGCCGGATTAAGCCTACGCGAGGCCCGTAGCAAAAGTGTACAAGAGGCCCTTAGGTCGGTCTCTTTACTAAGGACTTCCCTCTTTCATACTCAGGCCTGAAATTTACTTCTAGGCCCTGTACTCAGGTGCAGGGTCTAGAACTAAATTTTAGGTAGGGCATGGGAAGATCAAGGTAGGGCGGATTTAAGGAAAAGGCTTTAGCTCATAAGCAATTCAATTTTGTAAATTCGTATTTCTAAGTATTAGAAGGGCAAAAATTTGGCCGTTATAGAAAGTTCTATATACCTGCTGCTACAATAAAAAGAATGAGCGAGCGAAGCGAGCTCGAAATTTTTTGCACCATTATTCAAAAAGGCACGGCGGCTGAGTTAAATTTGTATATGTAATAAGTATTTAAAACACCATTCAAAAACTGGAGCGAGTGAAACGATCTCGAAATTTTACTTTGTACAAAAATACCTTATGTACGTTCTGCGATTTTTTGTAGTTTAGAAGGTAAACTGTCATACATTTTTTTCATAGTAAGAAATTTTTGAATGTTGTTTTTGCTACTTCTTCTTCTTCTTATCGTGTGGGCAGAGCCCTGGTGTCAGAGTTTTTTCAGACCGCCTTTCGGCCTCTGACGTGGTTTTTATGTAACGACTACTACCACCAGAGATATTAGCCGGGACCAACGGCTTAACGTGCCATCCGAAGCACGGAATCATTTTTCTTTTCAGACAATCAGGTGATTCAGCCTGCAATGTCCTAACCAACTGGGGAAAAACGCACAAAGTGACATATCACTAGGTGTCCCCCGTGGGAATCGAACCCACGACATCCGTATCGAGAGCCAATGCTCTTAACCATTAGACCACGGAGGCAGCTGCTACTTAATTTTCTAAAAACACTTTTCCATACTTAAAATACGACGAGCATGCATGAAAGGCCTTATGAATGTGGAGGAAGCTAGAGAGGTATGTCAGGATCGTAGCAGGTGGCGTTCCGTTGTCTCTGCCTACCCCAGTGGGAGACAGGCGTGAGAATATGTATGTATGTATGTATGTATGTATACTTAAAATAATCAGCAACTCAACATCCATACAAGTTGCCGAAAAAAGCGTTGAAAGTGAAAATTTTTCATTTGAGTTGGATGGAGTAAAATTTTCAAAATTCTCTTAAAAGTACAAAATGGAAGTTCCATAGGTTGAAACTAACTTTAAAATCTTCAGTGATTACTCAACTTACCAAATAAGAAACAATACTTAAAACAATAAAAAATAAAAGATAATAAACAATTTTACGCTGGAATTGGCTTCCAAAGTTAGTAGGTGAAAAATCCGCTAAGAAAAAACGTTTTTAAAAAAAAAAAAATTTGCTATACTTTTTATTCTTATTGCTAACATTACAAATATCATCAAATTTTTTTAATAAACAGAGTTCTGAAATATTTACGATCTTTTTAGAAATTTTCGGTCTGGAACCCAAAAAAAATTAATGTTGGTATCGCAAATACTCCATTCTAGTGAGTAAAAGCTGATGAATAAATTATTAGGTACCTACTTATTTTGACAATAAAATGCTTATCTAAAATACACATTATCTCGGCAATCAAAAGGTGTGGTAATGATATATATTTTTTAATTCTTTCGTAATACACCCTGTAATGCTCGAAAAAATTTAAGGCACTTCTCGTACAAATTACGGGAATTACTTTCTTGTTTCATAAGTTTTCTGAATAGGTATAATAAATGTTATCAACTTTAGTAAAGGGTTGTGGAGAAGATACTCAATTTTACTATCAACAGAAATATTTGGGACGGAAGTACTTGTACTTTAAGTCAGTTTTCTGACTAAAAAAATTTGAGCAGTTTTTGTTTACAACGCCGAAAGAGAAGATACTTATCTTCTCTTTCAGCGTTGCTTTTACTAGGTATTATATCCATGATTTAAGTATTCTTTAAGCAAAGGCAATACCACATACACATACATAACACAACTCCTACACATATACCGGGTTAAATTGATGTAATGACATCAATTTCACCGTGTATAGCATTAGCATCCATTTAAACTTAGAGTCTACCCATCAAACTGAACAACTTTTACTATGGGAGCAAACGGATCGGAGCCAAAAAAATCAGCTGTTGCATATATTTGAGTCGAGTACGCATTGCAGTTTAGTACGGAGCAGCAGATATTTTTTTTGCTCGGATCGGTTTGCTCCCATAGTAAAACTTGTTCAGTCAGTTTGATGGGAAGACTCTTAGTTTAAAAGGATGCTGAAAATATCAATTTCACCCTGTATAAAAACTTGGATAACTAAACAGACCGAAATCGAAAGTTACATCAAACTGAATGCAGAACGTACTTAATGAATCTCAGTTAAAAACCCTGGATGACCCGAAAGGAACGGTGCGGGGGCTGCGCGATGCGCGCAAAACAAAATAGTTAACCTTTTTGATCCCGAAACCTGGTAAAAAAATAACTTGTCAACAGATGGTCAACAGACTCGTCTACAATCATTGTTTGTTTGGTGAAAGTTTGATCATTGTTTAGTTTGCTTTGACGTGCGAAGCAACTTAAACATATTAAGTATATATTTATGTTCTGAAGGCGGGAGATATTTTCGCGAGGACTGTTCGAGGTTTGCGGGCCAGGGGCCTTCTGAGTTCGGGGACCCGGTGCTCGGCGCCTCCATAAGTAGTAACGTAACACTTCTTATCGGTAAACTTATTTTAAGCACAGGCGCGAGGCCCCCCTAGGCGCGAGGCCCGTAGCATTTGCTGACTACTGCTACGTGGCTAATCCGGCACTGGGAATAACGGACATTAGTGAGCACCAGTGGCGTAGCGTGGATGTCTATCCCCCGGAGCACAGACCGATTTTGCTGCCTCCTTATCTTTATAAGAAGACCTACGTTAAACATAAAGGAGAGACCGAAGCGACCGAAGCCAGCTTGAAATTTTTTAGCACAACCTGTTCGGGTTGTGGTCAGACATCTTTAGGTCTTTTGGTTTTGGTTTGGTGGGGTTGGTTATCCATTCAAAAATAGACTTTACTCTGCTCTACGAATTGGTTATACAGGTTGTTTATGGTAAGTAGTTGCATTACTAAAAGGGGTGATTATACTCATGATACTTAACAATTGTACCTAAGAAAACTAAATAAAATTCATAAAAATTTTTTTGGTCTTCCTATCTTCTTATCGTGTGGGCAGAGCCCTGGTGTCAGAGTTTTTTCAGACCGCCTTACGGCCTTCCGCAGCCTGCCGCAGCCGGTAGCTTCCTTAAGCAGCTGATCCAACATTTGTAAGAAAAGTTGAAATTTTCATACAAACGTTAGATCAGCTGACTGAATTTTGCGGATTTCCTATAGGTTTCTTCAGAAACGTATTTCAGTGTCATGGGTACAATCACACCTTAAAGTAATGCAACTGTTTACCCTAACACCCTGTGGTTCAGTCAGAGCTCAATCAATTAAAATTTTTGCCACCTCGGGTAAAGTGCCGCCCGGTACCCGGGGCATTTGCCCCCCCCTCGCTATGCTACTAGTGAGCACATACATAACAGACGTTTTCTTATTTTTCCATCAACTCCGATAGTGTGAACTAAAATGTGCCTAAGTATGTGAGTATACCCGGTGACAGCGTTTTAATTCTAATAAATGCCAGTGCGCTACAGACTATTGCCTGTTTAACTCGCTATCCCTAATTCTTATATTCATCAGTCATCAAACACTGACATAAGTGTTTCGAATTTTTTATAAAATGATCACGGTCTGAAAAGGTTTCGTAGCCCTGCTTCTGTGATCTTCTTTTTTTCGTCTTTAATAAAAATGGAGTATAGTAAAATTGGCATTTTTTATTATTTAAATTAATGTCTCAAAAATGATTGAAACGATTGGCAATTTGGCACAATCTTCCGATCAGGCGATTTTTGGGACAAGAAAATCGATCTAGCGACTTTGAGATAATATTAATAGAAAAACATATCTTCTTAACTTTAGATAGACAGGCAGTTAGTTCCTTCTTCAGACTTGATTCATGTTTAAACATCACAAATGTAGTCCTTGAAACATGTGAGTTGGAGGTCAAACGACATGGTGCCACAATTAATCATCCACGCTCGTCAATGCCCCTCGAAGATGGATAGCTTCCCCTCCCACCCTCCCCCCCCTTACCCCCAGGACCTGCCCTCGGGGGCGAACTGTAATTACCGATAATACTGATCGTAAGATAGGAGTCTTTTGTTGCCCAAATCAGGTGTTAATTCGTTTCTTATTAATTCGGGATGAAAGGTGGGTTTTAAATATAAACTAGTTTTTTTTTTACTGTGCTGTATTTTTATTGTAAAGTTTCTCACTTTGAGGTATCACTTAATACGCACCTTTATTACGCTGTCCCACTGAAAAGAGAACCAATAGAAATAGTAGGTACGAGGACGACTGTTTTGTTCGAAACGAGTGTGAACAAAACACCAATCTAATAAAATTCAACCTCAAGTCTTATGACTGAATTTTCATTAATTTGTGACATAAAGTGACTTATTAGGCCAGTCATTTTACGGAGTTTTGTTAGGCTGGGTAGGGAGTAATTATTAATTGGACTTTTAAACTGCAACCGGCACCATTTAGTGACAAAAATACTATCCTAAACCATATTTAAAAAAATTTGCTACGCAACATAGCAATCAAAATTTTGTGTCCCAGAAGGCTTTTAAATTAATAATATTTATACCAATGCACTCATTTGAATTAGATTTAACAATATACTTACATTATTTTTGGGCAATCAAATAGGCATTAAAACTTAAAAAATGAGGTATTTATTAGAAAATACGAACGTATTTTTCAAAACCGTCTAAGTAGACAAAAATATTTACACCATGTTTGAAGTATGTATAATGTAAAGCCTTAAATATGTGCATAAAAAAATTTATCATCAGGTTTTTTAGAACGAGTTAATATCTAAATTTTAAAATTAGAACTGTTGCTTGTTAGACTGTTGTTGAACGTGATTTTTTTTTAATTTTGGTACATTTCTAAGCTCAAATTGGCTCTTCAATATTAAAGCGAAAAAAAATTGCAATTATTAATTAGTCCCGGCTCAAACCGTAAAATGACTGGGCTATATACTACGGTAGGTTTACTGTAGTTTACTACAGTGTAAACTCATGGTAGGCCTACTGTAGGCCTACTATATTTACACTGTTCGTTAGGTACTACTGTAGTTGCGGCGCCAATTTTGTACGACAGAATTAGTTCTCAGCGTAACCACCAGGAGCGCTGTACGAAAGTCAATACAAAAACTGTAGTAAACTACAGTAAACTCATGGTAGGCCTACTGAAACCATAAATTTTAATATGCTAATTAAATTGGTCCGACAAGTTGTTTCTACAAGTGAAACATGGATTTCCTTAGTTTTCAGAATATCTCTGACTGCCTCCTCGAGGAATATATAATCATATGCTTATAAAAGAAATGCTTATGCTACAAAACAATTATTATAAATGGGAGATGATGAATTTTTCAAAAGACTGCTATAGAGATACTACGAATTTGCTAGAACAATAGAAAAGACATAAACGAGATCATCATTTTCTTGTTTCTAAGTATTTTACAGATTTCCATCTTTATTATATTTATCGACTACCGACCCGCCCCTGCCCTGCTTCGACCAGGTGAGATCTGATAATACATCATAATATGAATGTATTATACCTACACATCAGTAGATACACAATATGAATTTTTCGGAAGTAAAAACCTCACCAAAATCGATTGCGAAGAACTAAGCGATCAAACAGATAGACTGAAATACGTACTGACTTTTATACAGGAAACTGGCAAAGGTATTGTCTTAATCTAAACCATACTTTTGATACTTTTATACTGCCGGCCCGATAGCTCAGTCGGTAATGAACCTGCCTGCTGTGTCGAGGGTCGCGGGTTCGAATCCCATACGGGGCAAACATTTGTATGATGAATATAAATATTGGTACCTATTCATGGATGTTTGTATCTATATAATTATGTATTATACCTACATAGTTAATGTAGAGTACTTGAATTTTGCGAAGAAAATACTTTTTAGTCGACTTACTTTAAAACACGTTAAGAAACCACGTTTGGTGGTAAAATAATGAAAAACAATCTTGCAAATGAAGAAATACGTCTCAACAGTACTTAAAAGTACCTAATTATCCGTACAAAACTAAAAATTCTCAAAAAATATCTCATTTAACTTTCACACCGTATTTAGGACCCTACTAAGAAACAACAGTTTCAACTCAAAGATGAAAGTAAGACGCGAAAATGAAGTGAGTTTTTCTTTACGTAGGTACCTACTTGTATACAGGGTGTACAATAAAATGGGACAGCTACTTAAAGGGGTGCTTCAGACCATCAAACTGAACAACTTTCTCTATGGGACCAATATCGAAATAGCGAAAAAAAAATCTGCTGTCCCATACATTTCAGTCGAGTTATGTTTGCAATTTTGTATGGGAGAGCGGATTTTTTTTTCGCGATTTCGAAGTTGGTCCCATAGAGAAAGTTGTTCAGTTTGATGGTCTGAAGCACCCCTTTGAGTAGCTGTCCCATTTTATTGTACACCCTGTATACAGGGTGAAATTGATATCATTAGCATCCTTTTAGACTAAGAGTCTACCCATCAAACTGAACAACTTTCACTACGGGAGCAAACAAATCGGAGCAACTAAAAAATCAGCTGTTCCATACTAAACTGCAATGCCTACGCGACACAAATGTATGCAACAGCAGATTTTTTTTTGCTCCGATTGGTTTGCTCCCATATTAGAAGTTGTTCAGTTTAATGGGTATACTCTTAGTTTAAAAGGATGCTAATGATATCAATTTCACCCTGTATATTCGGGTTTTATTTATATTTGGACACTATTCTTATAAGCTGTTAGTAATTAAGCTATTCAAAATAAACGTTTTTCTATAACTTTATTTTTTTGCTGGAAATAAACAGGCCATAGGTTCAGTACAATTAGTTTACTGTTTTGTATTTCTATTTAATTGGTGCCTTTGCCATAAATTAATTTGGCTTATTGACAGACATGCTTTTTTCTGTTTTTGATGATGTTGCGATTTGGTGAAATGGGGAGTTAACTGCCATAACATAAAAATCTTAGTTTTATCTAAGTAATCAATAAAAAAAAACGTTTGGAAATAATGCTTAACTTACATTTTCAGTAATTCTTTAGCTTAAATACCATTTTTAATAACAGGATAAACTGTAAAAAGTTACTAAATGACGACGAAAAACAATGACGTCAGTATTCATTATTATTTTATTAAAATTACGAGCTTTTACCCGCGACTTCGTCCGCATAAATTATATACCAGATTTTAAGTCAGATGATAAGCTATCAAACAAAAAAAAGTTTCATCAAAATCGGTTCAGTAGTTTTTGCGTGATACTCGAACAAACAAACACCCAAACACACAAACAAACTTACAAACAAAAAATTTGTGATTTTGAATCTTTAGGTTTAGGGTTATATTTGTATATGTATATATTCTGTTGTAAATAAAAACTTATATTGCATCAAAAGGTGCTGAATCAGGGACAGGTAAAAACCATGTCGTAATTTTTTTTTGTAAATATCTTCAATGTACAGACACACTTCTGTTACAGTTTTATAATATTAAAATTATTGACACTAAGCACGCGTTTTGACGTCCGATAAAGAATTGCTGATATGACTAATTGGAAACTCGCGGTTGGCTAACAAAACTGGTTCCCGTCTAAAATAATATGTACAGTCTGTCTATAAAGTCATGACAAAAAATGAGGGCGCTGCCTCCACGCAAGAATGTCAAAATCAAGCATAACCTGGCAACACCACCATACTAAAATGATTAGTTCCTCAAACATTCATGTCACGACTTTATAGACAGACTGTATACGGTATATCGATGAAAAAACTCGCAAACATTTTGTAACAACAAACTTTAAAGCGAGTTCGTGTCGTGAACTAATAGTAAGCACCCACGATCCGACCAAAGGTTGCCATCACAAAAAAAATCCCATAAATAATATAATTTATTCCCTCTCAAGAGCGAACGCAACGCACTCATAATGTGAAGTCGTTTCTTTGCCTTAAGCCGCTTCCTAGCCATTAAAAGAGTCTAGATACTAAACGTCTTCGTAAACTAAACTAAATATCCACGTTTTAAATGCTTAATCGCTTTTTGAAGGTCCAGCGTGGTCTTATTTTATGTAAGGTGAAGTGAAACCGACGTATTATGGAGTAAGATTTGCATTAAGTTTCTTTTCTGGACTCATTGGAGATGCCTTCGTTTCCATCTTGCTTTTCATGTTTTAGTTTTTTATTATTTTTGTAGTTGGACCTTCTGGACCGGGTGCTCAGAGGATTTGAACGCTCTCATATTCCAGGGTGTAAATAGGGCTAGGGGGTCATGGGAGATTACCAAACTCTCTGAGATGTTTCAGATAGGAGCACCGTGCACAGGGTTTCAGATAAATTACATACAACGAAAATAAAATAAAAATACTGATGTCCAGCGCCAGTGATTTTTATGCCATCGCATCGGGCTTGAAGCGTAATAACATTTAAATTCAAATCTGACCCACAAATTGTGGACTTTCACTAAATGACGAATAAATGTTTGTTGTACACTTATGAAATTTGTCTGAAAAGCCCCCGTGTCCTATCTGAAACTTCTCTGATACTTTTCGGTAATCTCTCATGACCCCCTAGCCCCTCAGTTATTCAATTTACGTTCGAATATGAGAGCGTTCAAACCTTCTGAGCACTAGGTCCATTCTTGTTTGTAGACTTCAAAATCAAGAGACTTCAAAATCAAGAAACAAAAACATAAATAACACTCCTTCTGGCGCAGTCGGGTAAAAAGAGGACATATCACACAAGCGATTTTTGAGCGTAGACGATATCGCAATTGTTCCGCCACACATTCTTAAAATAAGTTTATTCCGAAAGCTCCCGAGCGCGCTGCATATAAACCAAGCTCCGTCCTATTTTCTATAACTGCACACCCAACAAAATTGTTTGTAATTGTAGCAAAGTTATACCTATACACCACCCCGAAAGGAATGTATACAAGGCGATATCGTTCCATCAACGCCGATGTTCAATCGCTTGTGTGATATGGCCATAAGTAGATATACATGGTGTTAGGGTAAACAGTTACTTTAAGGGGTGATAGTACCCATGATACTGAACAACTTTCCCATAGAAACCTATAGGAAATTCGCAAAAAAAAAATTCCACTTTTCATACAAAAGTTCGATCGCTGATTGGATTTAGTATGGGAAGTCCAAAAAAATTTCACGTATTTCCTATACTTAGGTTTCTTAGGGATAGTTGTTCAGTATCATGGGTACAATTACCCCTTAAAGTAATGCAACTGTTTACCCAAACACGCTGTGTGCTAAGTAACTTTGCTACAATTACAAATAATTTTTCACCTCACAAGCCTCACAAGCTCGGAAAGATTCTGTTTATCATTTGAAATCTGAGTGCAAAAGTGCATTTTATCCGCTAGCGTGGAAAGAGTTTTTAAAATTCGAATCTTTCTATTCAATAAAGAAAACAGCCTAAACAAGTTTTTTTTTCATGCTATTTTCGTGCTGGCCAGTGCTTTTATTCTAAAAATGAGGTTGGCGCATTGAAATTTTCCTCGCTGTAGTGAGGTGAAAAGTTGTGTGTTTCGCTCGGCAGCAAAGTTATTCTGCGTCTCGTACCTTTGAAACCCTCGCGACGCTCAGGATTCTATATTTCGCTATTTATTTTGTTTCTATTTTCTTATTTTCTATACTCGCTTCGCTCGTGGTTCAATCCTAGAATCCTTCGCTTGCTCAGGTTTCAATACAAGTACTCGCGCCAAAAAACAACTTTGCAGCCTTGCATAACAAATAACTATAGTTGGGTGTCCAGGTTGTAGCCAGGCTTATCATTTTGAATGTTTCAGGATGGAATGAAATGCAAAAAGATCTAAAGAAGATTTTATTCAAACTGAAAAACGTTGTTAGGGACTTGATATGCTTTGTGATATTTAGAAAACAATTATTAATTATACAGTATGGAAATTTAGCATTTTGGCATTGAATAGGTAGTTTGAATTAGATAAAGTACCGTACATGTTGAGATTTTGAGTTTTACATTGATATCATTATAGTATAGGGTCCTTCTTACTTACTTTTTTAAGGGGATGATCAGACCGTCAAACTGAACGACTTGTTTGAGACCAACATCGAAAGCGCGATAAAAAAAATCTGCGGTCCTATTTGGCTTGAGTAGGTTTGCAGTTTTGTATGGAAGAACTGTTTTTTTTTCGCGATTTCTATATTGGTCCCATTATTATTAAACATTTTAACACAAAACCTGTTGGAAGTTTTAACATTACCTCCAAAGGGAAAAATGTATTATTTAAAATCATTTAAAGAAACCATTTAAAACATAAAAGACCGCTAATTACCCCAAAATGCTGAACAAGTCCCAAGGTAAACTTAACAATGTAATTAAATATTTACCCGTACAATAGAGGGCGTATTTTAACTAATTACTTAAATCCACTTCAAGTATCTAAGTGTGGGATATATTTCAATTATGCAAAGGAAGAAAGGGTAGTAACCATTCTTGATTCTTAAGAGTCCTTTCACCGTTCAGTGGCGCCCCCATCACAATATTAAAAGGGTTGGGACTAAGAACTAAATCACGAATAAAAATCTGCTGCTGCTGTCCCATACTTGCCCATGCTCATACATTTAGGTCGAGTAGGATTGTAAGATTGCAGTTTTGTATAGAACAGCAATAGTTTTTTTTCTATTTTGACTTTGGAAGCGAACATTGGTCAGTTTGATGGTCTGATCATCCCCTTAAAAACCATAAATATATTAAGAAGGACCCTGTACACCAGGCTTTACAAAAATAATAAATTCTTATGAGATTGTTCAGAATTTTCTGTAAAAATATTACTTGTTGTTGTGAAATATGATTTTATGAGGAACAACAATATTTTTATTGTGCGGATTTATTTTTAGACTATGGTTTCATACCATACCGTCAAATCACTGTAAAATATCATACCGTCTTACAAATGTCATTTGTGGAGACCTTAGACAATATAACTATGGACGAGTTACGCGTGAAATTCTACTAACAAAGTTTTCTGCCATTTTTTGAGGGGGACGAGGTAGCATGAAATCTGCAACTTTGGGTCTTATTCCATTACTATAAATTCGAACTACGCTTGGAGTTATTGTTTCGCAATAGGGATGATGACAATTTTTATTTTATTTCTTTTTTAAAAACTGTTTGATATCTTAAACATTAAAGTGAAACAGATTTTTTAATATATTCAAAAATAACCGAAATATAATTGTTTAAAATTTACGGTTAGAGCGAGAGGCAGATATAAAGGGAGTGACGTCATACCCTCGTAGTAATAACGAAGTGTCATACAAACACCTGTTTTGCATGAAAGAGATAGAAGATGATAAAAACATTTTTCAATTGCTTATAACTTTTTTGTTTTCTATTCGATTGTAATTTCGTTTGAACATTTTGCTATTAAATTTAGCCTATTTCTGTAATTCGTCACAATATATGGATTTCCAGGATCAGTCATCATCCCAATTATGGGCTCTAAGGTAGCAGAGGGGAAATGCTAACGCGAGGCTGGTCCCTAGTTATATGGTCTAAGGTGGAGACATTCGGGACCAAATAATTACTTTAATTTAATTTAATTTAATTACTGAACATATTTCATGCGATGTTGTAGCTCGTGCCATAAATATTCCGTGCTCATGCTAACACGAAAGAAGGAGTAAAACTAATAACATCTTGAACCAGACCTACCCTTTTCTATTCTATTCTATTTATAAAAATTGGCTGCCATCTTGGCTATGTGATGATTTTTCCATTTATACAACGTGTTAATGAATTAACGCAAAACTAGAAAGTAGTTTGTTTAGAATCGAGAGCTGAGTCGAATTATCATGGTTTCAACATAGGTAATTTTTTTCAAAATATTAAATAATTCGTTTGCAAAATTTAAAATTTCCTGAACCCGATGTCAATCCACCGCACGGGCATACTCACCCTACTAACTACCAAAACAAGATTATTAAAATGTATCCATGAGTACGTTAGCGCTTTCTTTCAGTGCTCAAATGATAACAAATCATTTTTGCCTCAAAACTTAAAATGCGAATAACTTTACATTTTAACTATCAAAATAATTAAATTATTGTTTTAATCTAATTATTTTGTTATAAATCAGTTGGGGTGTATGAGGTTTTGCGCTAATTCATTAACACGGTGTATAAGTAGCAAGAGTGCTTGACGTTGTACAGTCGCCATCAGATGGGTACATATCAAAATCCCGAAACTCATAATACCTTAATTTAAAATACCTTAGACCAAAATACCCGAATTCAAAATACCTTAAACTTAAAATACCAAAAATTCAAAATACCAAAAGCTTATAATACCGAATGTTTAAATGACCCGAACCCAAAAGACCTTATTTCAAAATACAAATGCCCAAAATAACTTATTTTAAATAGTCAAAATTTAAAACATTTCAGTGTAAGTTTTGTATCTTTACACCGTTTACGTTTAATTTCAATGTTAAGTAACCTATTTTAACGCTTTGTCAAGTTTTATAGACATATTATTCCCATAAATTTTAGTCGGGTAGGTAGGAACAGCAGTTTTGTATGGGACAGCATATTTTTTTTCGCGTTTCCTGAGGTAGGCTCCAAAGTGAAATTTGTTCAGTTTGATGGTCGGAGTTCACCGTTTCAACATATTATGCTAGGCTACAACCCGTATGTATAAATTAATGTATCTATGTATGTAGGTAGGCAGGTAGGTATGTTGTATACTTAATGAACTTAATATGCTGACGGTTTTTAGGGGATGATCAGATAATGAAATTTTTCTATGGGATGGGACCAACATTGAAATTGCGGAAAAAAACATCAGCTGTCTCATATTATTTGGGTATAGAAGAATTTCAGTTTTGTATGAACAGAAGATTTTTTTTTGCTGGTTAGGTGATGGTGCCATTGAGAGAGTTGTTCAGTTTGATGGTTCGAGCATCCCCTTAAAAAACCTTCAGTATTATAGACATTTGATTTCGATGTTGGTGCCATGGAGAAAGTTGTTTAAAAGCATAATAATACTTTTCCTTACAACCTGTAGAAAATCGATCGGCTGATCCGCGGCTTTTGTATGGGAGGTCCAAAAAAATCACCTTTTTGACCCAAGTTCCTTAGGGACAAGTGTTTAGTTTCTTTGTCTGAATACACCCTTAAAATTTTGCTAGAAATTAAATATTCGTGTTTTGTTATACCTATCTAATTATAGATTGCCGATATGAGTGAGTACCTACCTAAGGAGGACGTAGGGATACACAGGAGGGTGAAATTGATATCATTAGTATCCTTTTAAACTAAGAGTCTACCCATCAAACTGAACATCTTTTACTATAGAAGCAAACCGATCGGCATGCATTTGAGTCGATTAGGTATTGCAGTTTAGTATGGAACAGCTGTTTTTTCTATTGACGCTCTGATCGGTCCCATATTAAAAGTTGTACATTGTTCAAGTTGCTATTGTTGATTGTCGACACGGGTTTTTGCTGTTGGTAAACTAATTACTCATTATATTAGAAGCCGATATAACGGCAAAAATATGTTTGTCTTTTAAACCTTGTTTAAACCCGGAGTGCGATTTTTGAATATCACATGGTCAAATCAGCAGTAGAAAATGTAAAAATTACAAATAAATTGAGATTATGCTGATTATGATTTTCTACTGCTGATTTGAACGTGTGATGTACAAAAATCGCACTCCAGAAGCCGTAGCATGCTGCACGTGATACGGCTGTGTCACGTCACGTCTTTTATCTCGTTCGTTCGCGCGCAATTAGAAAGAGAGCGAAGGTGTGATAGCACTGTATCACGGTGGCATGCTACCCATGCAGATCGTATGTAGTTTCTTATTTCTGTAGGTACCATACGCTGACGGCGGTGGAGATGGATTAAGACGGCTCGTTGGCTTAAGTGTTGGACTCTGATTTGAGGGATATGGGTTCGAATATCTGTGCTATGGGCACACGCATTTTTATGATGAATACAAAACTCACCTCCTTGTCTAGTTTTTAAACACACACATGGGACTGCTTAATGTTTGTACCTACTGCCATAATAACCTGTGATCTGTAGGTATCTGATAATGATTCGATTAGGGGAGAGCAGGTAGGATTCGTACACTTTTTACTCTAAGGCTTATAAAATAAAAACTATTAGCTATTTCAAAATAACTTCAATGCCGATACATAACCTACATATCTTTAATAATCGTGTAGTTTAGATTTGATAAGAAGCAGCATGGCAATGCTAAGATTATTTTTCCAAAAAATTTGAAACGTACGAAAGCACCCCACGCGTCGGGTAGATTCGTACATAGTGTGGTACTTGCTGTAAAATCAGATTTAGATTGCGGTGGAGCGACCACGTCTAATATATAAACTGCCCCTTCATCTATGGTATCGGGAAAAACAATTTTCCCGGTATCTGGCTTCTTTCTTAGAAATCAAACTTTTTAATCAGTTTTGTCGTATTTTTTCATCACTTGTCCAACATAATATTATAAAAATGTATTTTTCCTCTCAAACTTTATCAGCGTTAAGGTTCTTCGTTAATGTATTTAGATAAAACTGGATTTAAAAAAATATATAAGATACGTATAGTACAAATGTACCCCGTTCATAACTGTACCTCCAACCCAAACAATCAATAAATTAATTCAAAATAAAAATAGCCGTTAACGTTACCCAAGAATAACTGATTAAATAATAAACTAAGCCATCAATTCATTCACTTTATAAAATACTTTTAAAAGTTGAGCAATACATATTAGAGCTAAGTACTTTTAAACGCGACTCAAAAAATTACTTTTGCGGAGCGAAAACACGTATCAATCTGTTCCAACGAAGTCGGTGGCCACTTTGCTGCTCCACTCCGTGTGGTGAGCCTATGCATATGAGCGGGAGTTACGCACACAAATACGAACGGGTCAACGTATTGCATAGGGTAGATATCACAACTGTACGAATGCTCCCTCTGTACGAATCCTACCTGCTCTCCCCTACGTGTTTGAATCTTTTGTTTTTGTTTTCTTCTTGTCTTTGCTCTTGGTTTCTATTATTGTAAATGCCTATTATGTATATCTTGTAGTGCAGATTTGTATATTGTAAGTACGTAATTAAGTACATAACATATTGGTTATCCTAACTGTTAATTAAGACGTCCTAGACGAGTCGATAGTGCATAGATAAACCTAAATTGGTTTTTACTGCACTATTTTTGTCAATTCTGTAACGTTTTCTTTCATAAATAAATAAATATAATATTATATAAAAAATATACACAATAACATAAATGCAGAAAAACTGTGTTTAACAAAATTTTCAATTAAATCCGAGAAATTGCTGCCTCACCTTTATTTCAAAAAATATAGCCGTAAAAGATATGGAAAAAATAATGAATATCAGAAATAACGTGTAAATGGCGGGAAAATTATCAGGGTGTCACTAACTTGGATAGTATTTTTTCTACAGGGTGTAACAAAACACCCTAGTAATACTTAAGGTGCTGCTTCAGACCATCAAACTGAACAACTTTCACTATGGAGCCAACATCGAAATCGCGAAAAACAAAACGCTCTTCCATACAAAACTGCAGTACCGTCTCGACTCAAATGTATGGGACGGCAATTTATTCTCGACGTTGGCTCCATTGTGAAAGTTGTTCAGATGTATGGTCTGAAGCACCCCCTTAAGTAGGTATTACTAGGGTGTTTTGTTATACCCTGTATAACTAAAAAACCATCACCAGTGTAAAATGATCTTCAGTTACCATGTACTACCTGACCTACCTACCATGTAATACATGACCATATACTAACTAAGCGTCAATTTATAGTGGTTGTTATCCATAACCCATGTTAAACAACTGGTAGCACGGAATAACGGAACACTAATTTCTCGAGTCTAGACTCGTACTTGGCCGGTTTTTCATTCTTTTTAAGTCGATTAAAAAAACTTTTAACTAATAAACACACAAACAACTAAAAATTTTTCTACATAACTACTACATTTCTGATCTGTCTTCATGCCCGATTCAATAGGTGCCAAAATGAGCGAGTTATTGAGGCTGGGCATACAGACAGACAGACAGACAGACAGAACGGACGGACGAAAGTATAAGAGTTCCTTGTTTGACTATGGAACCCAAAAAATAAAAACCACACTCAAAAAAATTTTTAAGTTAAAAAATAATATTGCTTGACTTAAGCCGGTCTGGTTTCGCGACAGGGCTGCATTAGTTTTTTTGGCTTGGCTTGACACCGACTTCTATAAAACAAATTAATGTTCTTATGATGGGAACGAAAAATTCATCGGCTGCAATATTATTTTTTAACTTTTAAGTTTTTTTGAACGCGGTTAAAATTTTTTGTTACCTAAAGTTAGTTTATTTCAGAATTTTCAGTGGTGAATTCATTAGTTCGACTCAGATATCAGTTAAACATGCAAAGGGTATATCGATATGAAGCGAATTTTTTAATCGCCGATGATTTGCTTTAAATTTTTGAGAAGATCTATTGTGTAGTTCCGAAGCGCTTCGTCAGATCTTCACCAAATTAAAATGGAACCATCTCGAGGGTAAATCCTTCGAAACTAAATAAGAATCATCCAAATCGGTCAAGAATTGCCGAAGTTATTACGATTTTCGAAGGTTCCCCTCGATTACTCTGGGATGCCATCATCAGATCCTGGTTTACTTATCACGGTACCACCGTTGAGATATCTCCTTTCCAACAAAAAAATAATCATCAAAATCGGTTCATAAACGAAGAAGTTATCCGCGAACACACATACAAAAAAATATATACGGTCGAATTGAGAAACCTCCTCCTTTTTTGAAGTCGGTTAAAAAGTTAACTATTCCAAAAAACAATCATACAAAAAGATCTAGTTCCTAAGAGCTCGTTTCTCTGTATCTAATATAAGTTTCGGATTGCATACTATCATAGTATGAAGTCGGTAAAAAAAATACTCTGTATACCATTCGTATTTGCTATTTTAAGTTAAGGTATTTTAAGTTAAGGTATTTTAAGTTAAGGTATTTTAAACATTTGACATAATAAGCATTTGGTATTTTAAATTTCGGGATTTAGGGGTAAGGTAAACTGGGCTAAGGTATTATGAATGTTTTGGTATTATGATTTCGGGTATTTTGGTCTAAGGTATTTTGAATTAAGGTATTATGAGTTTCGGGATTCTGATATGTACCCCATCAGATATATCGTAGCATACAAGGTGTCCAAATAATTCTGAGCAGTGCAATTTTCATTAAATTCTTTACGTTACCAATTATATCTAAACGTGTATTTTGCTTATTTTGTCATAAATATCTAAACAGCGAATTTTCAATCACTTTTTTACAATGTTGTTTAAAATTAAAATGTAAAACAACGGAGTAAGGTTTTTTTTTCCGAAACTGTTCAGATGTCATAAGACCACCCTGACTGCGTCGATATAATTTGATGTTCTAGGCGTTCCTATATTTTTGATTGGTTATGATCTTATGACTAAAGAAATTATTGAAAATTAGAACTGCTAGAAATATTTGACAACCGTGTTTGCTACGATATACACCACTAGTTTTTAATTACTAACGTAACTTTAAGGGTGTATTCAGACCATGAATCTAAACAACTTTCCCATAGAAACATGGGTCGAAAAACGTAAAAAATTTTTGGACCTCCCATAGAAAATCGATCGGCCGATCCGCACTTTTGTATGGAAGGTCCAAAAATTTTTCTCATTTTTCGACCCATGTTTCTTAGGGAAAGTTGTTCAGATTCATGGTCTGAATACACCCTTAAAGTTACGTTAGTAATTAAAAACTAGTGGTGTATCTGCTGGTGACTGTAAGGTAGTTTTTTTTGGTGACTTCAAGGATTATTTTCCGAAAAGAACACAATCTTGAGCCCACTGGAGCTTCGTTGTAGGCCCGGGAGGGGGCAACCAACAATCGACGAGCGACGCGACTACCCAATAGCAGACCCACAACGCGACTCCTCCTTCCCTTTTAAGAAAAATTAAAAACATATCTTCGCTCCTTGCTGCTCCAATACTCCATATCGTCCATCTCAGGAATAGGCAGCCAATCGTGACCTTGGTATAAGTAAGATTTGCCTTTTCTACTCTTGTATCCCAACCTGGCTACCGTATCTTGGATATGATGCTTTCGAGGCACGTCATTCGTTCTTGCCATGACGTAGACTTCATTTCTCTAGAAAATAGAATGAGATTCAAAGCGTGTTGCAGGTTTGAAGTTTGTTCTTTCTTAAATAATTATTTTATTCGAATTTATCCGTGGTGAAAATGAACGTGAAATCGTGGCGTGAAAGGAGTTTGGCGGACGGCCATGTATTTTGAGACCCAGACTTAGAGGTCCCATTCACGAATGAAACTTAGTAATACGTGTAGAGTGAAACAAAACTAACAAAGAAGTAAACTTAACATAACATAACATAACATAAATATTCTTTATTTGCACACAAAAAACATACAGCAACAAAAACAGAATAAAATAACGTAAGGGTACAAATGGCGGTCTTATCACTAAAAGCGATTTCTTCCAGACAACCATGGGATGGAAGAACTGGGATGGGACTGGAACTAGAATGGGATGGAGTAAACTAGTTGTAACCTGTAGAAGTTGGGGGAAAGGTATTTCTCCTTATGATTCCTTTTGTATCAAGTAGGTATGTGAAACTCATAATCTTTCTTATTAGATAGTCCACTCAATCTACTACGCATTCATTGTGTTTATTTTAATGAAAATTCACGGTAACCGTACAATATTATGATAATGGAAGAAAACAAAATCACACACACTATCAGTTCAACCAAGCCAAATACTTTCCCTAACAACCAAAAAATTACTCAGTGATAATATTAGATGAAAATAGCTGTCGTGGTTGCGTTTTGCTACTGCTTTTTGGATGATTTGTCTATTTTACTAGTAATTTCTACTTTTGAATCCGGACTTCCGGAGATATGGTTTTTTTTTAAATGCCTTAATTTTTTCTGTTTTAATAATTATGACCACCGCTCTGAATGGCTTTTAGTTTTCGTAAAAATTGGCTGGGTCCAAATCTGCTAATCTTCTTTCGCGCCGACAGCGCTGTTGGAGAAGAACATGCCCCAGATAGGCAGGTCGTGGGTTCGAATACCGCTCGCCGCCCGAATTTTTCAAATTAATTTAATTTAATTATTTTATTTACATAATTATTATCATCACTATCATCGCTGATTAAGGCGTACATCACAGTGAGTTTATGCGAGCACATGAGATACCTACATATTGTACCAGAGTTACTAGAAGAACCGACGGTAAGTGGGATAAAAACTTCCCACTGGTCAAATTGATAGGACAATCCAAACAGACCATAGGACAAAAAATCCCCGTTTCCACACCTTTCAGAAACATGCCAAATATCTAGTCAGTCACTCAGTCATGCCAGTCTGTCATGAGTGAGATTTACAATTGGCTATATGCACGACACTAACGCCCCTAGCGGTTCCGAGCCGCAGTGAATTATTTGAAGTTAAATGTTAGTTAAAAGTTTGTTATCGTATTATAAAATAATTTAATCAAAACTAAAGACATGAACAATACTATCGATATTAAAAATACCAATTGGCTTGAATCCCGCGATCTTTGCAGTGTAAATTTCCTCGTACGAACTTATGTCTCTGTTTTCATACCTTTCGGGGTTAAATTTAATAATTTCCATTTCCTTGGTAAGTATGATATTCCTCCTATTTTGTGTATAATTGTAGCTATCATTATTTGTATGTGTTCTTTGATCATACTCATTCGTTAGTTGTGAAACGAATACATTTCGTCACGCACGTGGGCAATGTGTTTTTTGCCACAGCGTGCGCTGCGATCGATTTGATAGTTCCCATCATCCGAGTCGCACAAATAGTTACCTATGTAAGAGTAGATAAGTAAGAGAGAGTAAGAAGAAAATAAAAAGTAGAAAGAGTAGATTAGTAGATTTAAATACTAGCCTCGCACGCCATCAAGCCCACATATTTGCCGTCGCTCGTCTGCTTAAATCGTACGTCAACGGCCCCCATTTTTTCTGTGGTCGGAACTGAAACGAAAAAAGAAGAGGAAAGTCTACAATAACTAAATATCGTCATTATCATCATCATCATCATCTACAGCCCGAATTGACGTATTGCTGGCAAGAGGCCTTGATTTGTTTATGCCACTCTCCGTCCTGAGCATCTCTCATCCATCCATCTGAATAAAGTAAATTTTTTCAATCCTTAAGAAATCCTACAATTGCTAAAGGAAGTGGGTAGCAGTGAACTGTAAACTGTAATTATAATGACGATCACAAAAGATCTGCATAAGGTGGAATAGATACTAGTCTGCTGAAGACTCAAAAAGCCGCTGTACTGTACACAGTATACAGTGTTTTTTTTTTTTTATTCTGTTTTTTATTTTATTTTAATTGGAGCTTTTAACCCTGAGGCTATGTCAGCCCCATCGTGCCTTAACCTTGACTCTACAAAACAATAAAATGAAAACCTAACACTTCCTACCGAAAACACAACTAAACACTAGTACTATAAATAAAAAGGTACACCATTTTAGCCTCTCCCGACGAAGGGGCAGCTAAAATGGTGACGAAAGGGCCTACATTCACAATATTTAGATTTAAACTATTATAGAGTAATCGCCTCTGCGACTGATACCGGACACATTCCACCAACAAATGCTGGACATCCTCCATAGTACCGCACACCTCGCAATTAGGTGAGGGTGCCTTTTTCATTAAAAACGCAAATTTGTTTAGTGGAATGTGTCCGGATCTCAGCCTAAAGGCTATTTTAAGGCGGAGTGGCCTTAAAATAGCCTTTAGGCTGAGATCCGGACACATTCCACTAAACAAATTTGCGTTTTTAATGAAAAAGGCACCCTCACCTAATTGCGAGGTGTGCGGTACTATGGTACTATTCCCATCTGCAAGGCTCTCTTTCTTACAAGCAAACTTTTGCAATTAGCCATCCCGCTTCAATTGCGCGGCTCCGGTCAGAATTTTCCGTTTTCTTTGAAAATCTGTATGATTTTATATGAATTTTCAAAAAATAAGAAAACCACATCATTTTATATTGTATTGTGAAGAATATTGTAAATTTTCATATTCTTCTGATCAACAATGTAAGAGTAAAACGGTTACAACTGGAAAAAAAGAGGTGACTTTGGAGTCGTTTTTCTTCAGTTTTATTGATTAAAATATATTTGGAGAAAAACCACATCACTTCTCATATCCTGTAGATTGTTCAGTTTTGTTTTCTGCTTTAAAAGTGCCATAGTTAATGTATAAAATGGTTACAAAGTTACTCAAAACCGGGCGGACGCCCCTTAACTAACTTCCTACTAAGACCGGTACCACTGAACCAGGGTATACGAGGAGGTTCACTCTGCATGGTTTTATACCAGATCCCTTTCTCTTTCGATCTCTCGTTAAAATACTCTTGCCAATTTAGATAAATTCTAGCTTTATATTTAGGGAGCATTTCTGTATAGTCTGGTATAACAAAAACCTCGTTACCGTTCAAGCAAGCTTCTTTTGGTTATAGCTTGATGTGTCGCCGTGTGCTGTACATAGGTACATAGGTACAGCACACGGCGACACATCAAGCTATACAAAATCAAAATAAGCTGACCGCGCGTAGATCGAGTAACATATAACATTGCACGGCTAGCTTATGTTGATTTTGTATGGCTTGATGTGTCGCCGTGTGTACAATAAATTATAATAAATAAAAAAATTGTCGCAATTCTTTCGATATCGTCGGCCGGACAAGCCAAGCTTCGCTTTCCCTTCCCTCGACCTCCACCCGGACAAGCTTTGCTCCAACTGTTATCACCTCACCTTCTGCAGATTTTGCAACTCCTCTTCGCCTTTTAAGTGACTGTGGCCCCCTGATGTACAAACGCAGTACTCATCTAGGTAGACAGGTATTGACACCAGATGGGATACAAACCATCCCGATCAAAAACCTACTACAATTTCTGTCTGCAGTGGGGATTAGCAGGGCACTGTAAAAAGAGCGTTCACAAAAGACCAGCGATGTTCTAAGGGGCGCAGGTGTACAAACCTGTGAAGGCCCCGAACTCGCAAATAATGGTGATATTATTATCACCTCACCTTGACATGTGTCCTGACATACTGCATTAGATTTCCGTATTTGGAATATACAAAAGTAAAGCCTTCTTTTCTGAATAAGGGTAAGTACGGTATATCTTTGAATCTTCGCATGTCATCAGGTTTCATTTGTTTTGAGTCAAAAACAACTACTGTGCTCTTCTAAAAAACAAAATTAATCCACATCGGTATGTCAATGACCAATGCTGATAAAGAATATCACTGAGGCAATACCTACACCGGGACCAAGATCAAGCGGCCTGGATGGAGAGCTGCTGGTGACACAAGCGGCGCACGATCGACACGTCCCTCAGTCATGAGATTACGACTAAGATGAAGATGTCAATGACATGGAGGGTAGGTACAGTCAAATTGAAATAAAAAAAGAAAACGATAAAAAAATAAAATAAGCATACTTATACAGTAAGTGTAGAGCCAATACATGCCCCTGTCATTGCGCTCTGTCAGCAAAAATGTGGCGTTGTCCACTAGGTGCTTCATGACGAAGTGGCGTGCTGTCCAGTTGATAGGCTCCTTTACTTGATCGTCTAAAACGTATTTTAGAATTTTCCGCTCCTGGTTAAAGGTTGCATTAGTTATATTGTAGCTTGAGGGAGTGTGAGCACTAAACATTGATTCTCACTCTCTCCTCCTTGACGAAAATGATAGATCAGAGGTGGGGTCGGATGCACTTTTAAATATCTTATCTTAAATATCCTGCTGAGGAAACGCGGTCTATAGGTTTTTAATAGATCTATTGCTGTCCCGCTGTTCCCGAGCAACCGAGCGGTCAGTACGAAAGTGACAACTGCAGCTTGGACTGACTGTACCTACATAAAATAGAAATCGACGAAATCACAATTTCGTATTCCCCTGTTTCCTCCTCTAAAAGACCGATTATCATAATTTTTTTGAAGAATAATTATGAGAAAGAGCTTGGCTATGTTCGTGGGTTTTGCTTTTATCTATCTGTTTGGGAAGTTAATGAGGTGCCATCGGAAAAAGACCGATCTAAAGAACTGGAAAAACTAGGGTTTCCAGCTCTCAGTCTGCCGCAACTCTAGGGTTGCCAGGTTCAAAGAAGTCATTTTAACCCTAGAGTTGCGGCGGATAGACAGGTGACAACCCTAGTTCTACCTGTTTTTTAGATTGGTCTCCTTCAAATGGCACCTCATTTACCCAACTGATAGGTGCAATTGTTGGAAGAAATTGCACCAAAAATCATGATGGTAAAGGTACTTGCGGCAAGATTTTGCTAGGCCATCCACGGCGTTGTATGAACCTCTGTATAAACTTTCACTTTAATAGGTTTTTATGGTTCAATTTTACGATCGGATCTTAGTATATTACTTTATCAGACAGATATTAAACTAAAATATCAAATAACTTACCCTTTCAGTAGGAATGAAGAAATCCACGTACGTTTTACTATTGTCTGCACTGGACCAATAGTAAAACGTGAAAAATGTTTCATTCAATATTGAGTAAGGATTGAACCTAGCGTTTCGACTGAATTCGTCACACGTTGTTTGATCAGATAAATCCATTCCTTTAGGACCTATCCCTCTGAATTTGGGGATAAATCTTGATTCTTCATTAACACGTTGTGCTATACAAGTGCATGATGTAATAAGTATAATATATATCACATGTTTAACCATATTTGCAAAATTGAAAAGAAAATCTACTGGTATTCCTGAGGGTAGTGTTTTAGACCCTCTTCCTTTCATTTTTGTCTTAAAAACTCTTGGATTTTATCAAATTATTGTTCCTTGTATAGAAAAAACTATAAAACTGTAGTGTTTAAATATTTAATTAATAATTAATTATGTTTTGATAACGGTAGAATTGAATCGTTGGTACAAATAAGTCTAAAACCTCAATGAAGATGCTTATATACCAACGTTACAGAGTTTGTTCACTGAATGTTTGTTTGTATGATCGTTTTGTAGTTACCTAATTCCGAAAACGTTTTGAAAACAAATAGACAGATTTCGAATGAAACAATGGGTAAATATTTAGCTGTGTGTGTAATGTGAATGAAAAAGCATAATTAGTGTAAACGATGGATAGACGTGCGTTTATAAATTATAAATAAAAAAGAATCTTCAGCCATAGATTATAATTTTTTCGCGATGTCGATGTTTTTTTTTTATCTTTTATAATTAAATGGACCCTTGCTTGTGCGTTAGCACTGCATTTCCGCCAGTGTCAAGTATTTTATGGGAGAATCTATCCCAATCTCAGGGATTATTTTTGGACAAGAACAAGAAGAGACTGAGGATTGCGGAGCCTCGTGGCAGGCAAAAACGCGACGCGCGAAACCACGCGAGACGTGTGCTCGGGTCAGTCCCTGCAACGTGACTCGATTTCGAAGTTGGTCCCATAAAGAAACTTGATCAGTTTGACGGTCTGATCATCTCCTTAAAAAAGTGTCAGCATATTATTATTAAGAAGGACCCTGTATATGTAATTTATGTATACATAGATAGAAACATTCATGACTCGGTACAAATAGGTATACATACTTATATCTTTCATTAACCAAATAACTGCTCCTTACGAGATTTGAACCCGCGCCCCCCTGATCTGCAGACAGATTTATTATCAGACCATAAATCGAATTGTGTTGTACAGGGTGTAACAAAACACCCTAGTAATACTTAAGGGGGTGCTTCAGACCATCAATCTGAACAACTTTCACTATGCAGCCAACGTCGAGAAAAAATCAAAAAAATCTGCCGTCTCGTCGAGAAAAAAAAAAAATCGGTACTGCAGTTTTGTATACGAGTAATAGAGCGGATTTTTTTTTGCGATTTTGATGTTGGCTCCATAGTGAAAGTTGTTCAGTTTGATGGTCTGAAGCACCCCCTTAAGTATTACTACGGTGTTTTGTTACACCCTGTATAAAATAATCTCAAATTAATTTCATTGATGACGCAATAAGGGCGCCTTCAAATTTGCCGCAGAGTGTCGCGCTGCGGCAGCGTGGCTGCAGCGCGACACTCTGCGGCATATATGAAGGGGCCCCAGTGGTAAAGTCTAGCGGCGGCAGCGTACGTGCGCACTTTACTTTAAATACTCATAACTTTTGATTTGAATGAAATGATCCGATTGCGATTAAATAAAGCCTAAATGTTAATCCAAGCTAGCCCTATGCTTTCGTGATAACGCCAGCCAAATCGATTCAGCATTTTTAAAGTGATGGGTGCCCAAACACACACACACACAGCTAAAAAGATAAAAATTCTAAAAATGTTCTTAATATTTTCCCCCCCAGTACTTACCTAAATAGTTTTGCAAATATCTTCAATGAACAGCCACGCCTTTACAATTTTATTGTAATACAGTAGAATTATAAGGAAACACGAATTTATGAAAGGTAGTTAACATTATCTGATGCAGCAATTAGTATACAAGTGTTTCCATACAAACTTTTATACGTTGACAATATTTGTACAATGACTTTTTATACAATGACAAGCTGTTGCCCGCGACTTCGTACGCGTGGATTTTTTTTTTTCGTAAATTTTCCAATGTTTTTATTAGTTATTCTGCTATTCGGGACGGAGACAAATACAACAAATCAAAAATCATGAAAATCGGTCCTCCCGTTCTCGAGTTATTAAGTGTTCGAACAAACCCGACTTTCTTATACAACGTGTTAATGAATTAACGCAAAACTAGAAAGTAGTTTGTTTAGAATCGAGAACAGAATCGAATTATCATGGTTTCAACATAGGTAATTTTTTTCAAAATATCAAATTTTTTTTTTGCAAAATTTAAAATTTACTGAACCCGATGACAACCCACCGCATGTGCACACTCACCCTACTTACTACCAAAACAAGATTATAAAAATGTATCCATGAGTACGCTAGCGCTTTCTTTTAGTGCTGAAATGATAACAAATCATTTTTGCCTCAAAACTTAAAATGCGAATAACTTTAAATTTTAACTATCAAAATAATGCAATTATTATAAGTTATTCGAATACATGCAGCATTGATTGAAGAAGCATCCATAGATTTTACCTTAAATTTAGCTAAATAAACGCACTTACCATCAATTCTTCATACTTTCCTTTATATCTGTCTCTTTCACTCTGCTAGAATGGCGCCTCGAACGTGTTCGACAAAGCGCGCTTACTTGACATTATCATAGCGTTTCTAGATTTTACCGCGTAAACTAGTAAAATTTTTCATAACCGTATAAAATACACTAAATTTGTTTAAAACAGTTAAAGTTTTATGTTTTTTATCGTTTTAGCCGAGTGAGAAGTTTTTTGTGAGTGTTCTGAGTGATTTGCGTTAAAGATGGACAAGGCCGGGTTGCCAAATGGTGAGAGAGGCACACAGGAGGATCAAGCGTCGAGTGCCGTTGCTTCGGAGGGAGAACGGTCTCTTCGACAGGTCTCTGGAGAACACAGCGACGAGGGTGAGTCGTCCTCATCCTCGGAGGATGAGGAGGGCCACTCTTCATTGCCTCCCAACAAACGTCGTAAGTACAACAAAGAGAGGTCTGATCAGCGAATTGACAACTTAGCAAATCAAGTAAACTATATATCAAGCTACTTAACACAGTTACCTCATTTTATTTCGGCTATGTCCCAACAGAACACTCCAAACTTGTCTATTCCCAGTCCAAGTAACTTGGAACAACAACCAGGGTCACAGGCTCAATATTTAGTTAATCCTGTTGTGGTTAAAGATAAACTTGAGTTAGGTGACTTGCATACCGATTTTGACCCAAACCGGGTTATACCTCCAGCAAAGAAGGAGAGACTTGAAGAGGTTAACAACCTCCAACATTTTCAGTCCCAAGCATGGAAATGCATGCGTTATAAAACATTACTACAATCATATAGTGCTACTCCAGGGTTTGTGGCTTTAAAAGTGAATGAGGAACTATGTCACTTTAATAAAAAGAAGGATTATCTTGCTACATCAGATAATTTGCTGGCAGGGTTAACAAATGCTCAATTGGAGCAGCGAGAATTATTAAGACAGGGTTTACAGGACCTAGTGAATTGGGCAGCTGCCAACCCAAAGGAGTTGAATCCTTCTTCACTATTCGATAAGGTGTCCAGTTTTCTCGGACAAACTTCTCCACTACATAAATCTTCTGAGAAAATAATGCAAATAATTTGTGGACGTAGAAGTGAATGTATTGAGATAAGAAGAGAGAGGATTTTAAAGGAAATCAACAATTCTAATTTGAAAGCAACTCTTAGAAATATTCCACCTAGCTCAGAACACTTGTTTAACCGAGAAGGCCTTATGCCTGTTATTCAGTCACTTGGTGGGTCTCACACATGGTTGAATACTCCATTCTACTTAAAAGATCCCTCTTTTACAAATACCCACAATCAATCTAATCAGTCATCCCGACCCAACTATAAACAGAATAGAAGATCTCAAACATCCTATAATAATAATCCTAAATCAGACAGGAAACAAAACCAAAATAATTTTCGCTCTTCAAATAACCGGAATAACTTTCGAAACAAAAAGTTCAGAGATGATACCAACTTTCATCGAAAACAAAAATGACTATATACAAAGACAACAAGCTTTCCGGGGGGGGTGTTTAAAATACCAGGCACATGTATGGAGAGAGTTAGGTGCAAACCAATTCATAATAAATACTATCACAAGGGGGCGCATTCCATTCAACTTAAGACCCCCTTTACATTACCTGTCAACTCAGACATTAAAGAAATTTACCACAAGGGTATCTCCAGATATGTCAACAATAGTCCAGGACTTAAAAGAGAAGGGAATTCTAGAGGTTCCTCCGGTTTTGAATTCAGGATTCCTTTCCAAGATGTTCTTAGTAAAGAAGTCGGACGGAGGATACCGCCCCATCTTCGACTTGAGGGGGCTCAACAGATATGTAGCGACAAAGCATTTTCAGCTAGTATCTCAGACGGATGTAGTAGACTTCCTCCAGGAAAACGACTGGATGGCAAAGATAGATCTTCAGCAGGCTTATTTTCATTTGCCCATAGCCGAATCACACCGTCGATTTCTAAGAGTGTATTACAATGGCCAGGTACTGCAGTTAACAGCCTTGCCCTTTGGCCTGTCTTCAGCCCCCCGAACTTTTGCCACTTTATCAAATTGGATCGCGGAGATCCTTCGGTCCAGAGGCATCCGCCTCTTGGTCTATCTGGACGATTACATTCTGGTGAACCAGGACGGAACCAAACTGAGGAGTCAGGTCTCGGAGACGCTGTCGCTCCTGGAAAGTCTAGGCTGGCATGTGAATTAGAAGAAGTCCGTTCTTACACCTTCCCAGGAACTGGAATATCTAGGCCTACTGTGGAATACCCACAACAATACCATGGCTCTACCTGCAAAGAAGGTAACAAAAGTAGTAAACATACTCTCCAGGATCCTGGAGAGAGGACGTTCATCCCTTCAAGAGATGCAGTGCTTGCTAGGGCACCTCAACTTTGCCAATCTAACCACACTAAGAGGGCGCTTGCATTGTCGACAGACTCAACGTTTTCTGAGATGCTTCCACCAGAGCAGGCAGAAGAGAGATCTTCCCCGTCCAGTGCAGCAGGAACTAACCTGGTGGCGGAACGCCATACACCACAGTTCGGTGGTTCTGCACAAGAGGGAGGTGACCCACTTTTTAACCACAGACGCAGCGGATGCGGGCTGGGGGGCAAACCTCAACGAGAAGTATCTGTCAGGAAAATGGTCAGTCCATCAGAGAGCTTGGCATTCAAACGTAAAGGAGATGTATGCTGTATACGGGGCAATAGTTTGTCAAAAGAAGAGTCTGCAGAATGCGCACATCTTAATTCAAACGGACAACAGAACTCTGGTAGCGCATATCAGAAACGAGGGTGGAACTCGTTCACTAGCTCTCCTGGAGCTGACCACCAGACTAATGGTAATGACCGAGCACTTAAATATCGTACTTTCGGCGGCGTACCTTCCGGGAAGGTACAACGGCATTGCCGACCGCCTGTCCAGAAACCGTCCAGTGCCGGAATGGCACTTGTTACCCCCGGCCTCGGAGGCTGTATTCCGAACTTGGGGCATACCAGAGGTCGACTTGTTTGCCTCAAGAAAAAGCGCCGTCGTAGACCGCTACGTAAGTTGGGACTCCACAGATGGTTTAGCAATTTATTGCGACGCATTCAGTCGACAGTGGAGCTTCGGGTTGGCTTGGGTGTTCCCACCACCCAATCTAATTCCACAAATATTACACCACCTCAACACCGCTCAGGGCACATACATTGTGATAGCTCCGCAGTGGACGCAGTGTTTCTGGCTGACGGATCTACGGGCAAGAGCTCTGGAAGAGCCCTTACAGATAAGAGACCTACATCACAATCTGATAGACCTGACAACGGGCAGGAGCCCGCCACAGATAGAAAAACTAAACCTTCTTGCTTGGAAAGTTGGGGGTGGACTAGTCAGATCGCACACTGGTCATTAGACGAGAGAAATCTCCTCAACAAAAGCTGGCGAGAATCCACCTTAGCAACCTACAAATCACCTATCAGGCGTTGGACTTTATGGTGTGAGTCACACAATGTAGATCCTAGAGCACCACAAGGAAATGATGTGGCCAGATTCCTGGCTAGACTTTTTATTGTAGATAAATTGGCATACCGGACAATACTTCTGCATAAATCAGCAGTCTCCACCTACTGTGCAGCTGGATCAGAGGACCTGTCTAAGAACTTTTTTGTCCATCAAGTGTTAAAAGCTATCTCATTAGCTACACCCCAGGAGAGAAAATCGCCTATATGGGATACCAAATTAATCTTTGACTGGTTGAAGAATGAGCCCAATACAGGTACAGTTTTTGATACAGCCCGACGAACAGCAATAATCTTACTTTTGGCCTCTGGTCGCAGAGTTCACGACCTGACACTCCTAGATTTATCTAAGGACAACTTTATAAATAGGCACAATGAGCTAATACTGTGGCCACAATTTGGATCCAAAACAGACGACGCCAATAACAGACAGTCTGGCTGGCTGTTACGAGAACATCCTATTGAATGTTTATGTCCGGTACGTCATGTGAAAAAACTCATTGAAGTGACAGAGAGCAGACGTAATGAGAGTAATATTACAAATCTCTTTTTATCCATTACGGGTGTAGTCAAGCCAGCCACCAGAACCATCATAGCAGGCTGGATAAAATCAGTACTTAAAGAAGCTGGTATTGATGCACCACCAGGCAGTGTGAGGTCAGCTGTAGCATCACGGAGCTGGCTGGAGAACAGACCAATAAAGGAAATCCTAGAAAGGGCAAACTGGAAAAGTGCACAGACTTTTCAGAAGTTTTACTGCCGTCAAATAAACAGTGACTCTATAGAGAATGAGGACCTTTTATTGAATAATTTTTCGAATATTTAATTAAGTGCGTTAATTTGAATTTGATTATTTTGATCTCAGATGATTGTTCCTAGTTGTTTTCAAGGTTTAGACCTGTACTTACATCAGTACTTTTCTTTGTCAGTGAGACTGATTTTTTATTTTATTTTTTTTATTAATTTCAAACTAAGAGTTTTCTTTATTTAGTTTTGTGTTTGGCAAGAAGGCCTTATAAGGACTGTTATGTTCTGTTTTTATTTGAATATAATTTATGTTATGTTGATTTTTAAAAGTGACATAAGATGTCTTTTTGGTAATTTTGTGTGGAAGTGTATATTACACATTGACTTTATTACATACATGGTTTTTATTTAATTCACATAGCGTTTGGTACTCTTTCACCAGCAGATATCAAACAGGTCTTCAATCAATGCTGCATGTATTCGAATAACTTATAATATAACTGTTTTGCATTACAACAAAACAGATATTATGAGTGAGAGAATACATGCAGCATTGCAGCAAGGTGCTTGCTGGTGATTGATGAAGACTATGATAATGTCAAGTAAGCGCGCTTTGTCGAACACGTTCGAGGCGCCATTCTAGCAGAGTGAAAGAGACAGATATAAAGGAAAGTATGAAGAATTGATGGTAAGTGCGTTTATTTAGCTAAATTTAAGGTAAAATCTATGGATGCTTCTTCAATCAATGCTGCATGTATTCTCTCACTCATAATATCTGTTTTGTTGTAATGCAAAACAGTTATATTGTTGCAATCTAATTATTTTGTTATAAATCAGTTGGGGTGTATGAGGTTTTGCGTTAATTCATTAACACGTTGTATATAATAGAAGATTCGCTACACACCTCGGGCACAGCCCGGACACTGCCTGCATACAGACAAATTAATTTTACAAGATGACGTCAGCACATGCGAAACCAAAGAAATTGAACCTTATGTCTTCTTCTTAGGTAAGGAGTAACCAGTGCGAGGTAACCAGAGGGCGATAGAGGGGTGAGGTAAAAAGTTGGTGGGAGGAACGGAGTGTCCGTACTATATCTAGTAATAGATACTCTTTCTTATACTGTGCCTCGGGTGTACCAAGTAGGGTACCAAGCCTATTGTGCTGCCCTCAATAGTATTTTTAATTTTATTTCTGAACAATTAACCAACTTTCCAAAAAACTAGAATGTCACATTATTGGCTATGTGCGAAGTGGGTGTTGGGAACTGTCAAGTCGATCGCAGCGCACGCTGTGGCAGAAATTTGTACTTTTCCCGGCGAAGCTGTGTCAGATTTGCTTGAATCTATGCAAATCCGCACACTCATTCAATTCTCAAATATCTAAATCAGCAAATACTAATATACTGAAAATTTGGCAGGGATGTTTTTATTGTCATCTAGGTGTTCACAAAAAAAAGATTTTTCGCAATTCAACCAAAGGTGTGAAAACGGGGGTGAAAGTTTGTATGAGAATTTCGCAACAAAGAATGGGAATTTCATTCAGCCAATTAGGTACATATTATAATATTTTTAATATCTACAATATTGCTCATTTATTTAGTTTTTACTTTATTTTAATATAAAATAACAAACTTTATCCTAACATTTTATGTGCAAATAATTCACGGGGCCGGGTTGCGCTAGATGGCGCTAGTGTTGTGCACATAGCCAATAGTCCTGATTAGCTTTCAATTTATCGAAAGATTACGGATCATTGGGTTTTATAAAAGAAAATCCGCAATGACCCGATAAATTTAAAATCAGCAATGACTACAATGTCACATTCATGTTTTTTGGAAAGTTATTTCATTGTTTAGAAATAAAAAAATACGATTGAGGGCAGCCAAATAGGCTCAGTACCCTCCGTAAGATAAAAAAATTTCACATTTATCTAAAGGGTTCAATATAAATAATGTTGATGGTTTTTTAAGGGGATGATCAGAAAATCAAACTTAACAACTTTCCCCATGGGACAAAGGTAAAAATCGCGAAAAAATTCGGCACTCATTTGGGTAGGTGAGGTTTACAGTTTTGTATGGAACAGCTGATTTTTATGTCGCGATTCAGTTTGATGGTCTGATCAGTCCTTAAAAAAACCGAAGGACCCTACGGAGAATACAGGGTGTAACAAAACACCTTAGTATAATACTTATGGAGATGTTTCAGACCATCAAACTGAGCAACTTTCATGACGGAGCCAAATTCGAAATCGCGAAAAAAATCGGCTGTTTCATACAAAACTGCATTTCCAACTTGACTCAAGCTTGAAGCAACTTGAAGCTGATTTCTTTTTCACGATTTAGAATGTTGGCTCTATAGTGAAAGTTGTTCAGTTTGGTCTATAGCCCCCCAGAAGGGTGTTTTGTTACACCCTATAATTTTCAGGTGGAAACAACCCATAATCTCGACTAACGCGAATCATAGTGTTGTTTCTATTTTGTTTCGATTTATATTCATTTTTAAATTGTTGTATAGAAGCTTCTCTATTTAGGTCTCTCTTCACTAGTTGTCCATTTCCTCTTATATGGAATGTCTGAGCTATCTTCATCTTCTCTATATCAGTCGTTGGACCCTCGCCCTCGACCGCCATTGCAGCTATGTATCGTTCGATCTCATTACATCGAATCATTAGCAAGTATTGTTTCTTACGTTTCAATCGTAACGACAATAATGGTAGTATCATGTCCTTACCTGTAAAATAATATAATGTACGTACATTTTATACAAATACATCCAATATTATTAAACGAGCTATACAGGGTGGAAAGTTAAGACAGTAATCTATCTTCATGCAATGCACGCACATACTGACAATATCTCCGCGTAGCCCCATCTGACGCATTCTTATCAGTCTGACATATTTCAGTGTGTGCGTGCTACGAGGCGTACGTACTGGCGAGCACACATACAAGCCACGTTTGGGACCATTGTATGAAGATAGATTACTGTTTTATACTGTGGTTAAGATGGGACACAAAGGGAAGCTACCAGAGGCATTACAGGGTGTAACAATACACCCTAGTAAATCAAACTGAACAACTTTCACTATGGAGCCAACACTGAGAAAAAATAAAAAAAATCAGCTGTCCCATACATTATAGTCGAGTGGGTGCTGTAGTTTTGTATGGGACAGCTGATTTTTTTTATTTTTTCTCGACGTTGGCTCCATAGTGAAAGTTGTTCAGTTTGATGCCCTGAAGCACCCCCTTAAGTATTACTAGGGTGTATTGTTACACCCTGTATAGCTACAAGAAGACGTTAGGAGACTAACCCTATGAACCCTAACTTTTGGAGCATTTTACTTCTGCATTCACAGATTTTGAAAAAAATGTACAGTCATCGAGAAAAACTGAAATTTTCACAAAACTTTTTTTTCATCCCATTCCATTCTCTTACTGATACGGAACATAAGTCTCTATGGGGTCAACCGTGGTCGAGGTATTAGAACTCTCAGAAAACGCAAAATTAAATTCCCATACATTTAGTAGGGAAATATCCAAATCACCCAATCATGCTATTTCATATTTGCTCCCATAGTAAAAGTGGTTCAGTTTGTTGGTCTGAACCGCCCCTAAAAATTTGGAAAGTGTTTACTAAATCACTATTAGGGTGATTTTGATATTTCCCTACTAAATGTATAAGATTAAATTTTGCGTTTTCTGATAGTTCTAATACCTCGGTTGACCCCATAGAGACTTTATGTTCTTTATCAGTAAGAGGATCGAATGTGATAAAAAACAGTTTGGTGAAAACTGCAGTTGTTCTCGATGACTGTACATTTTTTTCAAAATCTGTGAATGCAGAAGTAAAATGCTCCAAAAGTTGGGGTTAGTCTCCTAAGTGCTCCTAAGAACGTTTTCTTGTAGCTGTCCTTTGTGTCCCATCTTAACTTTCCACCCTGTATGGTATCGTTGTCTAGTCATCATAATACAAGTCCAGGCTAGATTCTAGTTCTTTAAATGTGACTAGATAATTTGTGTGACATTGTCCAAAATATATATATATATATTGTAAGTTTGTAAAGTATTGTTACGGTTAGTGTAATAAATTGGGAATTATTAATAATAGGGTATTTGACAGCATGTAAAATATAGGATCTATTGATGGCATCCGTATACCGAAAATGAATTTTGGAAACCAACTACTTAGTCAGTTAAGAAAAATACTGGATATTTTAAGAGAAAATCGACAAAGATTTTTTTTCTGTCTACAGGGTGTACAATAAAATGGGACAGCTACTTAAAGGGGTGCTTCAGACCATCAAACTGAACAACTTTCTCTATGGGACCAATATCGAAATCGCGAAAAAAAAATCCGCTCTCCCATACAAAAGTGCAAACATAACTCGACTGAAATGTATGGGACAGCAAATTTTTTTTTCGCGATTCCGATATTGGTCCCATAGAGAAAGTTGTTCAGTTTGATGGTCTGAAGCACCTCTTTAAGTAGCTGTCCTATTTTATTGTACACCCTGTATACTTAATTTCAAATAGCAACGAAATTTTAAGGCTATTTTGAAATACAGAAACAGAGATTTGAAACAGTTTCTCTCATTTATTCGTCGGTAAGCGCTCTAAGGTTGAAGTGATTTTATCACATTCACCGGTTATTATCTAAACTTTTATAAAACTGTAACAGAAGTGTGTCTGTACATTGAAGATATTTACAAAAAAAGATTACGATATGATTTTTAGATGTCCCTGATTCTAAATCACCAATTTTTTGATTTCTTGTCTGTCTGTTTGTTTGTTTGTTTGTTTGTTCGTTTGTTTGTTTGTTTGTTTGGGTGTTTGTTTGTTCGAGTATCACGCAAAAACTACGGAACCGATTTTGATGAAACTTTTTTTGTTTGATAGCTTATCATCTGACTTCAAATCTGGTATATAATTTATGCGGACAAAGTCGCGGGTAAAAGCTCGTTATTAATAATTCCCGCACATTCGTGGTAAATTTTTATTAATGCAAAATTTAGGTTGAAGCGATAAAGGCCTATGGGTACTTAAGGGAAACAGGGGGTTACCTCTGACATGGTCTGGTATGTTAACATGTCTAATAACGTAGAACAATCCTCTTCTATCGCCCGCAATGAGAAGAAAGTCATATATGTTGCGCATTAGTAGCTTTGGCTGTTCCCAGTCTATTCTCTTATCTAAATAGCGTCCATACTTCTCTCTGTATTCCCATACTAACTGTAAGAAAAAATATACTTTCATCATCATCAGCCTACAGGGTGTAGCAACACACACTAGTAATACTGTAATGGGGTGCTTCAGCCCATCAAACCGAACAACTCTCACTATGGAGCCAGCTTTGAACTAGCGATTAATAAATCAGCTGTTCTCACAGGGTGTTAGGGTAAACAGGTGCATTCCATGAAGGGGTGATTAGACCCATAATACTGAACAACTTTCCCAAAGAAACCTATAGGAAATTCGCAAAAAAAATTCGACTTTTCATACAAACTTTCGATCAGCTGATTGCATAAATTTAGTATGAAAATAAAAAAAAAAAATGCGAATTTCCTATAGGTTTCTTTGCTAAAGTTGTTCAGTATCATGGGTACAATCAACCCTTAAAGTAATACAACTGTTTACCCTAACACCCTGTAATCCTGTATATAAAACTGCAGTACCGACACGACTAAAATGTATGGGACGGCAGATTTTTTTTTCGCGATTTCGTAGTTGACTCCATGGTGAAAGTTGTTCAGTTTGTTGGTCTGAAGCACCCCCTTAAGTATTACTAAGGGTGTTTTGTTACACCCTATACAACGTGTTAATGAATTAACGCAAAACTAGAAAGTAGTTTGTTTAGAATCGAGAGCAGAGTCGAATTATCATGGTTTCAACACAGGTAATTTTTTTCAATATATTAAATAATTTGTAAGCAAAATTTTAAATATTCTGAACCCGATGTCAACCCACCGCACGGGCACACTCACCCTACTTACTACCAAAACAAGATTATAAAAATGTATCCATGAGTACATTAGCGCTTTCTTTCAGTGATGAAATGATAACAAATCATTTTTGCCTCAAAACTTAAAATGCGAATAACTTTAAATTTTAATGATCAAAATAATCAAATTATTATTTCAATCTAATTATTTTGTTATAAATCAGTTGGGGTGTATGAGGTTTTGCGCTAATTCATTAACACGTTGTATACTTCTCACTGCTGGGCATAGGCCTATCCAAAGAGAGGGTGTATGGGCTTCAATCCATCACGCGTGCCCAATGCGGATTGGTAGACTTCACATTTGCATCCTATGCTGGCTTTGACTACTTATATAAGGACTGACCTTGCGGTAGCATTTCCCGTCTGCCACGGTATAAGACAAATTGAGCATGTGCATTTACACTTAATTTTATAGTTATCACTAAACGAGACAGCCTATAATTGCAAAACAATAATTTTGAACTTGAAAAAGTTTGGGGTTCACACGAGACTATTATTCATGATATTTAACATTCAAAATTAGAATCTAAAGTTATGGGGAATAAAATTTAAAGTTGCGGATTTCATGTTACCTCGCCCCCCGCAAAAAGTGGCAGAAATGTTTGTTAGTAGAATGACACGCGGAACTAGTCCCTATATAAGTAGTTAAAGTATGCTGGTTTCCTTAAATGTTTTCCTTCACCATTTGAGATCAATGTAAGCAAATTAATATACTTTTCCGCATTGTGTTGAGTTTTGCTTACATTTACCTAAACCTAGGGACCTAAACTTGAACACCTATGACAATTCAACCAGTTCTTTAACCCAGTACAGTCAAGAGCACGTCAAGCTTGACACTTTGTACCGTTCTTATTTAGTGCGCCATAAGCGTTACAATCGAACTGCAAGTGTAAAGCTTACTGTACCTTACCTATGATCACCACTAACTTTTTGTGTAGGACGCACAAACTCATGAATATATGCAGCTGGAAACTGTCCCGTTGTCCAGACGTAGAAAGGCAACCATTGTATATCCAGAACATCGGCTGGATGAAACTTCGCCCCTACTTTAAACTCGTGACAAGTCGTCCAATTCAGACCGTCGTCATTAAAATTGTCTTTTCCGTCGTCTAACCCAAACGATTTTGGTGACATATATTGACTTTTACCAGTCTCCACCTCTTGGGGAGCCTCATTTTCCCCAAGTATCGGTGCTTGCATCTTGGCTGGTAATTCAATATTTTTACGACGCGGTTCAGGTTGCTTTGCTATATTTCTTAGTAACAGCTCCGGAAGGTCGAACCACATTCTTTCTCTCCCTTTCCCAGTATCAAGGTTAGGAATCTCTGGATTACCGTATTTCCTGTAATACTCGTATTCGTCGCGAGGACTAGCAAATATTGCTCCTTGTTTAGGTGGTTCTTTCTTAACTTTTATACGATCGGCAACATTAGGAATATCTCTTGGATCGCGGTCTTCTGTACCATCGGACATGTACCCCGAGCGGTACACGTGCCCAAAATCTACAGGCTTATCGAAACGTATCGGGTAAATGTCCACGGCGGCCGGTGATATATCTGGTACTTTTTTTTTCCTTGCATCGGTAAAGGTAAGTAGAATCAATACGAACAATACGATCATTTTCCGCATTGTGTTGAGTTTTGCTTACATTTATGGTTTTTATTGGAAGTGGGTGTCCTAAAGCAGGTGTGGTTAACTTCTGGTTTGGATTTTTATGAGTGAAATAGAAAGGTGTAGAAATCTCGGGTCACGATATTTATATATACACTATTATAAAACTGTAAATTTAAAAAAGAAGTTTTTCAGTTTGTGTGTTTGAACGCGCATCACGCAAAAACTACTGAACTGATTTTGTTGAAACTTTTTTTTTGATAGCTTATGATCTGACTTAAAATCTGCTATATAATTTATGCGGACGAAGTCGCGGGTTAACGCTTGTTATAATTAAAAATGTTACACTCAATGGCCCGAATTGGATTATGTTACATAGCGTAAACTTTATTTTTGGGCCAAATACGATGCTAAAAATACTACAAAAATTCAAACAGGAGATTTAAGATTTTTTTCACTATTTCGGCCATAACTTTTTTCGTTTTTGACTTTCTCGAATAATTCTTTTTGCACCTTACAGCTCTTCAAAATACGCGTATTTTAAAATATCATACCTTTACAACTCTCCGAGATATAAGGGATCGCTCTTTTTCGTGAAATCGGAGCCTATACTGGAGCAAACGAAAAGATATTTCCAATGACAATATCCAAGAAATGTTAGCTGCTTCTGACTGTTATCATCATCATCATCAGACTGTTATGATTATGACTTATGACATTAGACTCTTTGTTATTGTTATTCTTCGTTGACGATAGCGATCGCGAAAAGTGCACTCGCGATTCGATAACAAACTAGGTATACAGTCTCTAAGTAGGTATCTTCTATTTCTTTAATATCTCTTCCCTTAGAACCTTTTCTGACGTGGCACTTTCACGCGACGCTGAAAATGTTTTGCATTGGTACATTTTACCAGTAACACACTAATTATGCCCACTTGACGTTTTACTTGCTGAAAACACCACGTAGGGAGATTGAAAATTGTATGGGAATCCCACATCGTGGCAAGGGGTAGGCAGTGTCCAGGGTGTGACTGTAGTTTGACTTTTGTAGTTTGACATGTAGTACTCCTAATAGGTGTCAGGGGCACCTGACCATGATAGGGTTACCTATTCATCAGTTTCTATAGGATCAATAAATAATACAATTCATATGCAACGTCAACAAGTATAATGTATACATTATGGTAAAATTGTAATGGCATGGAAAGCCTAAATTAAAAAAGTGCTCAACATCAAAACTACAAAAACCTTCAAGCTATTTTCATATAATACTACTAGGTTTTTTAAAGGTCTAAACATACAAAGAACTTTGGCGAATTTGGACCCAGCCACTTTTACGAAAACTAAAAGCCCTTCAGGACGGCGCGGCGGTCATAATTATTAATAAACAGAAAAAATGAAAGCATTTTTTTTAAAAACTTCCTTATCTCTAGAAGTCCGGTTCAAAAGTAGAAATTACTAGTAAAATAGACAAATCATCCAAAAAGCAGTAGCAAAACGCAACCATGACAGCTATTTTCATCTAATATTATCATATCACTGAGGTAGTTTTTGGACGTTACGGAACGTATTTGGCTTTAAATCACACGCACTATCAGTTCAATAGAACTGATAGTGCGTGTGATTTCGTTTGATTCCATTATCATAATATTGTACGGTTATCGTGAATTTTCATTAAAACAAACACAATGAATGCGTAGAAGACTGAGTGGGCTATCTAATAAGAAAGATTATGAGTTTCACACACTTGATACAAAAGGTATCATAAGGAGAAATACCTTTCCCCCAACTTCTACAGATTACAACCAATTTCCTTTTTTGTCAGTTTTGTTTCACTCTACATGCATTACTAAGTTTCATTCATGTATGGAACCTATATGTCTGGGTCTCACATTATATGGCCTTCCGCCAAACTTCTTTGAAAAAAGAAAAAAAAACGGCCGCTTTTGTTTTTATTCGAAATTGACTAAAAGGAACCTATAAAAGTATTCTATGAAAATAGCTTGAAGGCTTTTGTAGTTTTGATGTTGAGCACTTTTTTAATTTTAGCTTTCTTTATTGAGAAATCTTTTTTAATGTGATGAGGGCGCCACTGGACTGTGATAGCCCTCTTAACCAATTTCAATAGGGTTTTCACAAAAGTATAGGGCTTAGTTTGGATTATCATTCAAGCTTGGTATTATCGCAATTAGTTTACTAAATCAAAACCTATGAGTATTTTAAGTTAGAGGTCTGCGGGTACGGACCATACTTAAACCGTTACAGGAATAGAGGAACTGACAGCTGAGAAAGCGAGATGTACCTAGTGGCACCTCTGTATAATAGAAAGAGATACGTGGCGCGAGGCAATAGAACCGTTTTTGGGAAGTTATCGGTACAATCGACATATTCGAACTCTGTGAATAATTTGTAAATCTAAAGTGAAATCGTAGATTACTTTGTGAAATAAACTAACACATTTTCATTAAATTATCTACGATTTTACGTTAGATTCACAATTATACACAGAACTCGAATTTTTACCGTGCCGATAAGTGCCGACAAATTCCCAAAAAACGGTTAAGGTATAGGTAACTTTATGGTACGGACAGAACGGAGTCCCGGGCACCGCTAGTTATACAACGTGTTAATGAATTAACGCAAAACTAGAAAGTAGTTTGTTTAGAATCGAGAGCAGAATCGAATTATCATGGTTTCAACATATTATGTAATTTTTTTGAAAATATTAAATAATTTGCTTGCGAAATTTAAAAATTTCTGAACCCGATGTCAACCCACCTCACGGGCACACTCACCCAAGCACTCACCCTACTTACTACCAAAACAAGATTATAAAAATGTATCCATGAGTACGTTAGCGCTTTCTTTCAGTGCTGAAATAATTACAAATCATTTTTGCCTCAAAACGCAAAATGTGAATAACTTTAAATTTTAACTATCAAAATAATGAAATTATTGCTTCAATCTAATTATTCTGTTATAAATCAGTTGAGATGTATGAGGTTTTGCGCTAATTCATTAACACGCTGTAGAATAGAATTTCTATTTTTTTTTCTTTTTTATCGATATGAACCATTAAAATATTTCCATGTTTTCAGAGTCCACTTCGATCTGTAATTGCTCATCGTCGTCAGCATCGTCCTGGATTCGGTTTGGGTTATGCATCGTCTTTGGCGCAGGATCATCTACAGTGTATGGATATCCGTAATCGCTGGTAAAATTGAGCTTTGCTGCGGCTTGTGCTAGCTGTAAGATTGAAAATAGTTATTTATTATGCAAGGCTGCAAAGTTGCTTTTTGGCGCGAGTACCCAGCCTGCGTACCTAATATGACAGATGGGAGAGCGACACAGGTCACTTCTAAACGTCGAATTGGCAGTTATCTCCATATTATCTCACTCTTTGACGTTTAGAAGTGACCTGTGTCGCTATCACCTCTGTCATGTTACGCAGGCAGAGCTAGTGAAGGATTTTAGGATTGAACCACGAGCGAAGCAAGTAGTTCAAATATAGAATCCTGAGCGTAGCGAGGGTTTCAAAGGTACGAGATGCAGAATAACTTTGCTGCCGAGCGAAACACACAACTTTTCACCACACTACAGCGAGGATAATGTCATCGCACCAACCTTATTTTTAGAATAATCGCACTGACAGCACATAAACAGCGTGAAAAAAAAAACTTGTTTAGTCTGTTTTTCTTTAATGAATAGAGAAAGATTCTAATTTTAAAAACTCTTTCCACGCTAGACGATAAAATGCACTTTTGCACTCAGATTTCGAATGACAAACAGAATTTTTCCGAGCTCACGAGCATGTTTTGTACCCGGTGCGGCTATAGCCGGCTGAAGTGCCACGTAACGGAAATCTGACAAACCACCGGGCACAGAAGTTAGTTTCTAGTCTAGACTTCGTTTGTATGGAGCGCGCTCCGAATTTTAATATCCTCTTAAAAGTAAACTTACTTCGGAGACGGGAGGCATGGAGTCAGCAGGAGCCAGCGCGTACGCCAGCCGAAACTGACAGTTTACGATGCCCAGGTACCCAGGTTCTACCAGCTTCAAACCAAATAGCAGAACTGGTATTGACTTCGCTGTAATCAGATATTTGGGACTCAATATCTCATTGAATTCATGAACGCTTTGGAAAAAATGAGAAAAACCGGCCAAGTGCGAGTCGGACTACATGCGACGAGGGTACCGATCGTGCCACCACGTACCACCCATATAGTTTCAAAGTAATCATGGCTCAAACTCGTTGATTTCATCAGAAAAATACAAGACAAGTAGTGACTGACAAAGGTAGAATAGATAACAGGTAAACACGATATACAGGGTCCTTCTTAATATGCTGATACTTTTTTAAGGGGATGAGATCATCAAACTGAAGAACTTTCTTTAAGGCACCAATAGCAAAATCGCGAAAAAAAAATCTGCTCGTCCATACAAAAATGAAAACCTACTCGAGCCAAATGTATTGAACAAATGATTTTTTTTCGCGATTTCGATGTTGGTCCCATAGAGAAAGTTGTTCAGTTTCATGGTCTGATCATCCCCTTAAAAAAGTGTCAGCATATTAAGAGGGACCCTGTATATCGTGTTTACCTGTTGTCTATTCTACCTTTGTCGGTCACTGCTTGTCTTGTATTTTTCTGATGAAATAAACGAGTTATCTATCTATCTACCTATTCAGTAAGGGTTGACCCTCATCTGGCAGCAAGGAATCGCATTTTTCATGCTCTGTCTTTTTCTGAACGTCATTTGCTATAGAGCATGAAATGTCGCAGCACTGCCGCCGGTGCTGTCCAATTCCCGCTGTTTCTCGCTCTAGCAAGTGATGTTCCCGAGCAACAGAAAAGGATGGAGCGTGGAAAAATGCGATTCCGTACTGCTGGATGAGGTTCAATGTTGGGTACTTACACTGAAAAGCAATAGAAGGTATGACCCTATATATGCCAGAGTCGTTGGTTTGAATAAAGAGAGCGCTGAAGTCGATGGTTGTCTCCATGAAGAAGTCTGCTCTAGTCCAATTTACTGGGGCGATGAGGTCATCGTCTAGTTCCACTCTAAAGCGATCGATGAGCTGAGGGAGATGCAACTTTATTGAGCTGTAGCTACGATTTAAATTGCATTATTTTATGTCTACAGTGTGAAATTTATATCATTAGCATGGTTTTAAACTAAGAGTCTACCCATCAAACTGAACAACTTTTACTATGGGAGCTTTCTCGAGTGGCGGCCGCGTACCGGAAAACGCAGCACAAGGTGGACCGATGACCTGGTGAAAGGCGGTGGTTACTCGTTGGCTGAGACCATTGCAGTACCGGTCGTTGTGGCGATCCCTGGGGGAGGCCTATGTCTAGCAGTGGACGTCTATCCGCTGATGCTGATGATGATGAAGATCTACTCGCTTTGAATGCTTCTTGCACGCATGCATGCATATGCTCAATTCTTCAGAACATCCACGTTTCACTAGTAGTACCAAAATTCTGTGACGGGAGTGGGCCCGTCGCTATTTGTAAAGGACAGTAGGTACAATGCATGCCTCGAAATTAAAGCGTGCAGGTCTCCTCACGATGTTTTCCTTCACCGAAAAGCCAGTGACCTTTATACAGGTTGTAACAAAACACCCTAGTAATACTTAAAGGGGTGCTATTCAGACCACGAAACTGAACAATTTTCACTATGGAGCAAACTTCGAAAATCAGCTATCCCATACTTACATTTTAATCGAGTCGGTATCTACTGCAGTTTTGTATGGGACAGCAGATTTTTTTTTCGCGATTTCGATGTTGGCTCCATAGAGAAAGTTGTTCAGTTTCGTGGTGGGGTCACTCGGGTGTTTTGTTACACACTGTACATTCCGTGCAACAGTGGTGTTACAAATCGTACATAAATTCCGAAAAACTCATTGGTTCGAGTCAGTCTGGACGGGGATCGAACTGATCGAACTATATCACCATGCTTCTTTAAAATTAAAATAAAGAAGAAAAGCTAATATACTAACAGTTCCGGATGGGATATGGAAAATAATATTATAAGAAGACTCCATTTGAGAATTCCAAAAGTAAAATATTTTCCAGTCCTTTTCTGCAATGCTAAACTTGTCCAACGTTGTGTTGTATAGGAATTCTTCGCAGCTTGTCCAGTTATTCATATAAACAGGTGCAAAAGTTGAGTGTTCACTACCATCATCAGCACCTTCTGATATTGAAATTAAACTGATTAGCAACGCGAAGAACATTATCTTGTCTACAAAATTTTATTAATAATTTATTTTTTATTAAAAAAAAAATTCTCTTTAATTAGTTATTATTTTAATTAATTTTATTTATATTTTATTAACAGTTCGATCTTCTGTGATTAAACGATTGAGGTTTTTTTGTTTTTAAAATATTTATTTTAAATATTTATACTTTTTTTTATTTTTATTTCTTTGCTTCACTATACGTATCCGATGTCTGACTGAACATAGATGTATTATCGATCGATAATTTTATTGTGATTTATTGTTTATTATAAGAATAATTGTTTACAAGTATTTTACTAGGTAATGAAAATATTTAATAATGAGAGTCTTGTTTTAATTTACAGATGTTTAATGAATTGGAGATGACGGATATTCGGTCTCGTTTCGATAAACATATAATAATATTGCTTTATAAACCATTCATCAAATTGGTTACGGTACCAAATAGTCCAAGTCTTATTTCGTCCAACCGTGAAAAACAATTAAACTTGCATTCTGTCCAAGTGCAATTTGGTCCAAGTATCATTCCGTCCAAGTGGAATTCAGTCCAAGTATCATTCTGTCCAGATGCAATTTGGTCCAAGTATCGTATTGCGGCCCGGCCCGGCCGCCCTAGTGTGCTATGTCCACATTTGCAATGTGCCCGCCCCGGCCCGAAGCGACCCGCCCCAATATGCGCTTACCTTTAATAATTATGCTGACAGTTTTATAGGGTAATGTGTTTTCTAACAAAAGAGCACAAAATCAATGAAATCTGTTCAAAACACAGTGAAAGTCGTCCGGACTCGGCAAGTATGTACGGAACCCTCAGGGCAAGAGTCTGAGTAGCACTTGGCAGGTTTTTTATTTAGGCAAAGTAAAACTTGGACCGAATGATACTTGGACCGAATGATACTTGGACCGAATGATACTTGGACCAAATTGCATCTGGACAGAATGATACTTGGACTGAATTGCACTTGGACGGAATGATACTTGAAAGAAAGAAAGAAAGAAAGAAAAATATTTATTCACCATTAAAGGCACACACGAAACAACAGAGTACATGGGCCAAATTACACGTGGACAGAATGCAAGTTTAATTGTTTTTCACGGTTGGACCAAAAAAGACTTGGACTATTTGGTACCGTAACTATCAAATTGACATTTCAAACTATATAACATTGCTATAATAAATAAATAGCCAAGTGCGTGTCGGGCCACGCGCAGGGTAGGGTTCCGTAGTTGCCCGTCACAATATACGGACTTAGAAAGGGCTTTTTGTTTTATACTACGGTTTAGCAGCAAATAAAGTCTAAAAAGTAGTATATATAAGTAGTACCTTTTTTATGTTGGTCGATTATTACTCGTGAACTTGTAAAGCCTACTTAGCGGTGATAGTTTTCCTTTTAATTTCGTTTATACTACTGCCATGAATTTTTTCACATATCCAGAAAATGGCAGGGGGTGGGGGGACACATGACTCTAACAATTTTTTTCACTTTAAAGCTTAATAGTTCGCTAACGGATCCCTAAATCAAAAAATTGTTTTCCCGCACCCATAATATTTTAAACGACCTATCCAACGATACCCCACACCATGGGGAAAAGGAGAAAAAATTTTAAGGGGGTGTTTAGACCATCAAACTGAATAACTTTCAGTATGGGACCAATATCGAAATCTCGAAGAAAAAGATGTTCCATACTAAACTACAAATCTACTCGAGCTTGTTCAGTTTGATAGTCTAACTCTAATCATTTTTACACACAGATAGGGTAAAGGTACGATTTTTCAAACATTTTTGTCATAAATCTCTATCCCTTTCCAGATACGCGGTCAGCGAATTTATAAAATACACAATCAACGGTTCAAATGAAACAAAATAAACATTTAATACAACATTTTTATTCAACGACAAAGTTCTCATCTTTGTTTTTATCCTGTAGACAGGCCTGGCTTCCTTCCCCGAGGTTCAGGTCGCTGGCAGCACTAGCCACACTGGCCCTGAACGGTGGTTCCTCGAACCTTGCAGCCAGGGTCGAGACCCCGATCTCGCAGTCCACCTGCAGCAGGTATTTACCATCGTGCGTGAGCTTGAGGTGGAATTTGAGGAGGGGGACTGCACTTCGCGATGGAGTTATGTCTGGAAAATGTAAGAAAGTGGTTAGTTTATGTTTGGGTTAATTGAACGGTTTGTCTTTTGGTTTTTAAGTAGTCTCTCTTTCTTGTATAATTTAAAATTCTACTCTATGACACCCTACTTACTACCAAAACACTTAAAATGTATGCATGAGCAGGCTAGCGCTTTTTCGAAATACGGGAGGTGTACCAATAAAAAACCGGGAGATGTATGGGCGACATTATGAAAAAATCGGGAGATAAAGGACATCTGGCACATAATACCCAAAAATGTATAACGGTCCTTCTATTTTTATTATGGACTAACACTAGAAACTAACTGCAGGCATTCGTTTATTTTATAATGATTTATTAGTTTTTATCATTGTTATATAAAAAACATAGATAAGCTACTATTTTACATAAAAAAAACATTGTGCTTGCAACACCTCCTACCTCCTCCTACTAAACAACATTGACAGCCATGTTGGGGTTGCTGCTTTTTTATAATTTATTAATAATAAATGATTAAATAACTCGTTAAATAAAAATAAATGATACTATCTGAGTCGTTTTTATAAAACCTCATAATTTCTTAACTTCAGTCAAAACTTCTATACATTTTAAGGTATTTTTTCAAGGGAGAGCGGCGGTTGTCCTTTTTCCTTAAAATTAATCAGACATGGTCTTTTAATAAATGTTTTTAATGAGTTTTTTTTTTTAACATTTCTTTGTTAACTTTAAAACCATAACAATTGCAATTTTTTAAAAATATTTTTCGTGTGCAAGATGAGTCCCTGAATTTCCTAATTTGGCCGGTTACCCAAAGCAAAAACAGGTTTATTTCGCTACTTTGCAATGTTGAAAGATTAGGAAACTATAATTGCCAAAGCTTTGCCATTGAATATTCAACTTTATGTTATTAAGTCAAAGTATAGTTTAGGCTACGCATTTTTGAAAATTATGTACACATTAAGCATCGCATTGCATAACTTAGTTTTACGCAGTTTTTTCGTAAAGAAAGTTGTTCTTAAAAAATCGGGAGTTTTGAGTGGGAATCCGGGATATCGGGAGACATTGACTAAAATCGGGAGATATCCCGGAAAATCGGGAGACCTGGCAGCAGTGAGTCAACTTACTTCCCTCCCGCACAACGTTAGGGACTGCCAGGAATCGGCCGGCACTGCCGCTTTGGTCAGCGAAGAGTAGCATCTCATGCTTGGCTCGTCCCATGGTGAGGAGGAGCGTGGCTGCTCCCCACGGAGGCTGCTCCTCCAGGTACTCGTGCATGTCGTAGTAGATGCGACGGATCATCTGGATACGACGGAAATCATTTATAATAAATAAAATAAAAATTTTGTTTATTTTTCCCAGTCCACAAAACATAGGCAGGTACAGATTAGATAGTAAGTACTTATAAAAAATAAATGCTTTATAAATAATTACAATGTTCTTATGTTTGTGGGTGAGAACTGGTGCCCGATTTGGGTTTTTTAAATTAAAAAACCTGTCAGTCAAGTCACCAGTCGCCAGTTGATAAGTAGAGATATCAGTAATTTTATATCGCCAAGGGGACGAGAGAGGCAGCTGCCCCCCCTAGAACTAACATTTATCAAAATTAAATAGTCATAATTTTGAAAAATGTTGTATAACCTTGATGAATTGTGTTTATCGTCGCTGGAATTCATATTGCATCCATTCTTTTATAACGTCACACGTTTTAATGAAAAAACGTAAGTAAATTACATTATTTTGAAAATATTGTTAAGACAATTGGTGTTCGTTACAGGCCTCGAATTTTTTCTTGAAATACCGAATTCTGGACGTTAATCTAACTGTTATTAAAAGATAAAAATATTACAACAAAGAACAAACTAAACACAAAAGTTACAAATCAAAATATGTACCTACTTTTAACTTATATTTCTCTAAGGATAACATACTAATTTCATGTAGGGTGGTAGGGTGGTAAGGCTTTCTGCAACTACCGACAGATATGCGCGCTGATTTAGCAAGGCTCACCTTTAGAATTTTGAAAGTTTCAGGACTGATTATGTCTTTCACAAGAACACTTCGTAAGAAACCTTATCCATTAATCACCTCGCACAACAACCACTGTAAGAAATAGAGTGTTTCATTCTGAGAGCCCTATAACACTGGCGATTTGATCAGCGATTTCTGATCGAGCTCGCCGTGATCTCGCAGCGATCTTGAACTCAACAGTGTCGCGAGTACGCAGCAAACACGCTGCGAGTACGCAGCGAGCACGCAGTTAGCTCGGAGCGATCTTGAAATCATCACCAAGACACCAAAGGACCGCAAGCGCGTAGTAACCATGCGGCAAGTATACGCAGCGAGCTCGTAGCGGGCTTGCTCTTTGTAGTTCTCTGAATTAGAACGACACGGCAGTCAAGTAAATTAGTTATACTAACCATTGGAGTAGCATGTTTAAACTTCATATCAATGCACTTGGTCTCCATCCTCATATTCCAAGTATAGTAAATCCTCCAAGGTTTCCCCACGACCATCTCCGGCTCGAAATACGGATTCTTCCCGAATTCCTGGCACAGCGCCTCGTTCTTCTTTATGAACTCTTCTTTCTTGAACTCCATCGGGTGTGGTTGGAGTCTAACTGTGGTTGAAAAACATCCTAGAATTAGAATATGTTCGATTCTTAGAAGCACCATCTTGATACTGATTTCTTGAAGAAGTTTTCTCGTCTTTATAAAGGTGTAGGTACAATGTGATAAGTTGACTGTTTTGGTAAGATGTTTTGATGTTGAATCGATTATTTCCCATGGTACCGTATGTGGGTTGACTTTAATGTAATATCAACATGGCTAGTTTGTGTCCGGTGTTCTTTAAACATTTTTACAATTTATCTTGCAAGAGAAAGAAGTGTTATCATTCGAATTGATGGATTTTTGAAAACAGTTTGAAGTTTAGATTAAGGATACAAACGAAGTTTGATTCTACTTAAATTCAGTTACATTTTTTTAACACGAGCCAATATCTGGGTCTGTGGTTTGTCAGATTTTCTGTAAAATGTACAGTCAAAGTTACAGCGGCTCAAAACAAATTTTAAATTAATTATTGAAACTAAGTATACAGGGTGTTACAAAAGTAAAAATATACATTTCAAACTTTTATGGGGGTTGTTGAGACCATCAAACTGAACAACTTTCACTATGGGACCAACATCGAGGAAAAAAAATGTTTTTGTTCCAAACATTTAGCTCGAGTAGATCTGTAGTTTAGTATGGAACATCGCAAACGCATCTCATCATAGCGATTATGGCAAATCTCCCCATTTTGGGGGAGGTCTATGTCCAGCAGTGGGCGTATATCGGCTGATATAATGATGATGATGGAACAAAAGATTTTTTTCGCGATTTCGTTATTGATCCCATAGTGAAAGTTGTTCAGTTTGATGGTCTTAACCACCCCCTAAAATGTTTATTTGTATTTTAGTACCACCCCGTATAGGGTCCTTCTTTATAATAATACTAACACTTTTATAAAGGGATGATCAGACCGTCAACCTGAACAACTTTCTTTATAGCACCAACATCGAAATCACGAAAAATATATCATCTGTTCCAAACAAAATTGGAAACCTACTCGAACCAAATGTATGTGACAGCTAATTTTTATAGCGATTTCGATGTTGGTCCCATAGAGAAAGTAGTTCGGTTTGATGGTCGGTCATCCCAAAAAAAAGTGTCAGCATATTAAGAACGATCCTGTATATAATTTTGACGGAAATCTGACAAAGCAGACACCAAGAACACAACAGACACAGAGATTAGTTCAAATCGTGTTTAAAAAACAATTTCATTGACTTTAAAATAGGATCAAACTTCATTTGTATGCAGCGCGCTTTTGTGCGCTCACGGGTGTATCCGGGCATATCCGGGTATATTTGAAGAGATTTCTTTCAGCAGACCGATGATTGTGTCAGGGTTTGGGTGCGTGTATGTGCTATGTACTGTGAACCTCAGAAAGTTATAGGTAGGTTAGGTATACCTACTTATATTAATTTAATTACAGTAAAACTACGTGTCTTACAATATGAAATACAAAATAATATTGTCGAAAATCATTTTAGGTAATAAGTAGGGATGCAACGATTCGGCCATTACGATTACGATTACGATTTTAATCGTTATTTATTACGATAACCGATGCATTACGATTATTTAAACAAATTAAGTTGAGATTATACTCAGAATGAGTTCTCATAGTGTTTCTTTGCATTCCAATGAAAGTTAAACCATAAAAAAAAACTTTAAAAATTCCAAGATTTTGTAACTTTTCCTACTAATTTGAGATCGAAGTCAAAGTTTCACTTGGTCAGGATTCGGATTTTTGGATGCGCAGTAGAGGCCAATTTGCTTTGAAAAACACAATATGGAACATGATTCTGTATAATCTCGTTAAACAAGCGATATCTCGTCTGATTTACGTGGGATATTCATCTTTTAAAATGTGGATGAGATATTGCGAGAATGAGAAATGAGAATATAATGTTATACTTCAAACCAAAGATCAAATCATAGACCTCAGTAGGATTTAGAAAAATAATAAAATGAGAGTTAAATCTGACCAAAAAAAAAGTTAGATTTAGCTCAAAATGAGCTAAAATGGCAGTGAGAGGTCCGATTTTTTTAATGTTGTTTTTCTGCTCGGAAATCTAGTATTCAGGTCTGGTATTTGTCAACAAGTGCAATCCAATTGACGTTTTCAATTCGATTTAATAATCGTACGATTCTTACTACGGTGCATTGCATCGTTATTAATCGTGATTATTACGATTACAGATGCAAAACGATGCACCGCTTCGTAATCGTTGCATCCCTAGTAATAAGTACTCGTACTTTTTCGAGTACTTATTTTTTTTAAATTTTTTAATGAATTTAAGTATTATAGAGCATATTTGTGATTTTATAGAAGTAACTCGTTTTTTTAATGGTGTGGTTTGTGACGAATTTTGTATTAGACTTTTATTGGAATGGATAGATGGATAGATAAACAATTTATTTCCCTAAGTAATACACACATAATACACACGCTAACGCACAAATCGAACATAAAACTAACACTTTTTATTCAAAATAACATCACATTTTAGCTTTCTGAAGATTTTTTTGACTCTATCACCGCGTCGGAAGGTCCGGTCATTTGTAGAGAAGATGCAGCCAGAAACTCTACAACACACATCTTCGATTAGTTGTATTTCAATTAAAAATTAAATAGATACCTGTGCTGAATTTGTGACATACCTACCTATTTACATACGTTATTGAATCAAATACTTTGATTCAGTTTAAAAAGGACCAAAATAACTTTAATTTATTCACAAATCAAAATAAACTCAAAAAGTGCTAACATAAATCTAATCTAAACTATTATAAAACTGTAACAGAAGTGTGTCTGTACATTGAAGATATTTGCAAAAAAAAAGATTACGATATGATTTTTAGATATCCCTGATTCCAAATCACAAATTTTTGGATTTTTTGTCTGTCTGTTTGTTTGTTTGTTCGTTTGTTAGGGTGTTTGTTTGTTCGAGTATCACGCAAAAACTACTGAACCGATTTTGATGAAACTTTTTTTGTTTGATAGCTTATCATCTGACTTAAAATCTGGTATATACCTAATTTATGCGGACGAAGTCGCGGGTAAAAGCTTGTATAACATAATCTTACAACCGTATTTTCTTTTGGGTGTTCAGAAACATTTAGTAAGTACAACAGCGTACCACCTTGTAAGTAAGGTAGTTAAACAGTCTGTAAACATCTGTTTAATTAAACTTAATTAGCATCCAACCAATTATCATTAGCGAAACCTTTAACATCCAGCAAAATATGAAATATTTCACATAATTTCAGCTTATAGCTTATAGGTCACAAAGCCTTCCATTGCGTGCATTCATAAACACAGCTAAGGCTAAACCATTTGTTGTTACCATGGGCGTTTACGAAGCTGGCCACCGATGCGTATCTTCGAAATAGGTGGAATTGGTGGGCGGCATAATATTACCAGTCCTTATAAACAGTGACAGAATGCTGGCTGGATAATAACTGCGACGCCCAGCCACTGCGGTAGAAATAAAAAAAAAATTGTAATTAAAAAAACAAATGATTTAATGTTTGGTTGGATTAGGAAGGTGTTCGTTTTTTGAATTGATGTAAGATGTGTTGTTTATGTTTTTATCTTTGTTGTTGTTTGTGGAATTTTTATGATCGACTTTAAGCGAATAGTTTGATACTGTTTGAGGAAGGTAACATGCTGCAATTATGGTGCCTTGAGCTTTTTAAACTTTTGTCGTCTTCACACCTCACGATCCTATACCTATCTATTGGATTTGAGCTATACAGGGTGTTACAAAAATACAAATAAACATTTAAGGGGGTGGTTAAGACCATCAAACTGAACAACTTTCATTATGTGACCAATATCGAAATCGCGAAAAAAATATCTGATGTTCCATCATCATCATATCAGCTGATAGACGTCCACTGCTGGACACATGCCTCACCCAAAATGGGGAGATTTGCCATAATCGCCAAGAACAAGATGCGATGCGTTTGCGATGTTCCATACAAAACTACATTACTCGAGCTAAATGTATGGGAAATTTTTTTTTTCGCGATTTCGATGTTGGTCCCACAGTGAATGTTGTTCAGTTTGATGGTCGCAATGAAATGGGGAAATCATAAAATATTGAAATGTTTATGTTTACTTTTGTAACACCCTGTATTGCTGCAGCAATATGAAATGTGGTGTAAACTACAAATGCATTGTTCTTCAAATCGGATACAGGATCGCATGATGTAGAGCGTGCTTGATGAAAATTAGAACCAAATCTTAACAAAATATAGAAAGTACAATAATTATTGTGGCACATTATTTTAATACGTTCAAAATACGCCAGAAAACTTGTAGGTACTCGAGCAAGAAAAACGGCTGTACATAATAATAAAAACCATAATAAATCTGTAATTATTTCCCATAGAAGCTGTGCATAGAAGGCGGAACCAGCAGGTGAGGGGCGGCTAGATTTATGTTATAAATTGCAAAGGCGACATGCCTAGGAACTGGTTTATTTTATATTGATTTTATACTTACCTACCTTTCTTCAACTTTACTTAGGTATTAGGCCGTAACCATGCAGGTAAGTTTTGAATCTTAATTAGCTTTATCGCGGTCTGTAACTTTTGCCCAATAGTGTATTTATGTCACTAGAGATTACCCGCGACTTCGGCCACACAAGCGCACAAGCCGAGCGCAGGGTGGCGAATTTTTCAATGTTAAAAGAATTTACAAAATCTCGATAACTCTCAAACTTTTTTTTTTATATTGTACCCTGAACAGAACTCGTTTTCGGCTTAACGTGAAGTTTTGGGACACCCTTTAAGTATACCAGACTTTAAGTCAAATCATAAGCTATCAAACAAAAAAGTTTCATCAAAATCGGTTCAGTAGTTTTTGCGTGATGCAAACAAACAAACAGATAGACAGAAATTCTAAAGAAGGGTGATTTGGAGTCAGGGATAACTAAAAACGATATCGTAATCTTTTTTTGTAAATATCTTCAATGTACAGACACACTTCTCTTACAGTTTTATAATAGTTTAGATATATTATTGGTTCTATTTATTAATTACATGTCTATCATATGTATGTCATCTATATCTTCAATGTAGGTAAGTAATCTTCATTAATATCATCATCGTCACAGCCTGAATCCACCCACTGCTGGGTATAGGCCTGGTCTCCATTTGTTTATGCCACCCTCATCTGTCCTGAGCATATCGCATCCACGTAGCTCCCACGACTTCTCTTTATATCGTCAACCCACGATGGGTTGGGTCACCGTACGACCCACACTTCACTTCCTATCCCTCGGCCACTACTCATGCAATGCTTTGCTCCATGTGCCGTCACTTGACCTTGCCATATGTCCTGCCCATTTCCTTTGAGCTCCATGACTCTCTTACCGTCATGTTGGAGCTTAGTATATGGCATCCGATTTCCGTATTCAGACCTTTGTTGATTTTATCAGCCTATAATCGTCACACTTAAGAAGCCAATGCTCCTGTCACCAATATTCTCATAGACTCCTCCAGTTTATCACTGTAATTGACTCAATCACATTTGCATTAGCATCAACACTGCCTGAAAGTGTATTGGGGACTTTGGGACGTAGGGCATCAAATAGCTTTACAAATATTCGTGGTTGAAGCTTGTTTTGTTTCCCGTGAACTCTTTTCATTACCGAAATCGATTAACTGTTCAAAAGCCGCTCCTGCCCTCTATCTGATGAAATGCGGGTAGAAAACATTGCACTGCCTGTACAGTGAGCTGTCACTCGCAGACGGACTGCCGCCGCGAGCGGACGTCATTCAAACTCGAATAGGGCTGTGCAAAATATAGTAAAACATCAAAATTTTTATAAATACTGAGGCCGCCGCCTACCGAAAAAAATCTCTTTAAAAGATTCCTTTCACAGATCTTTCTCTTTCTTTGTTCCCAATACTCCTCTTTCGATTCCGTTCGCGACTATTTTCCAGTTTGCCCATGTAGGTATCTTCATTGTATAAAGAATTAACTCTTCCTGCGCGACTAAATAGTATGGGAAAATGACGAGTCGCGAGTCGCGATGTCGGAAGTAGGGAAATCGTACTATCATTGTAAAGTGTATTTTACATGCATAAAGATCAATTGATAAATCGATGAATATAGAACGTGAGAATGTTTAGTATCATATCTAAGAGAGAATAGGAATCTCGAGATCTGTGGCACGTTGCGGAAAGCTATGGCCACTCAATCGTTCGAATCCGCATGGTCGATATGTAATGAGTTTTTCTAACTTCTGTGGGTACCTATACCTACCTACATAATACCAGTTCTCTCAAACGGTGAAAGAAAACATAGTGAGGAAACTTGCATATGCTTTAGAAGAAATTCTGATGCGTATGTGAAGTCTACCACTCCGTATTGGGCAAGCGTGGTGTAATGACCCCCAATACACCATCCCTGAGAGCAGGCCTTTGCTCTCCAGTGATCCTCCTCCTCCTCCTCCTCCTATGATGATGATGATGATGAATATGAATCTTTCGCGTTGACCCATTTATTGTTGCACCATGCAATCAAATCAACGTGGTCCAAAGGGTATTATGTCTCTTTTTCAGATTTCTGACATTTGAGACTTTCTTCTTCTTATCGTGTGGGCAGCAAGCCCCGGTGTCAGAGTGGATGAGAGGCCCGGTTTGAGACATACAGGAGCGCGATTTTCGAATCTAATTTGCTGAGTTCAGCAGTTGAAAATGTCAAAATTACTGTGGTGATCTGTGTGGATCTTTCTACTGCTGATTTGACTTTCAAAAATCGCACTCCTGAAGTATGATTTTTGAAAGTCACATCAGCAGTAGAAAGATGCATATCTCCATAGTAATTTTGACATTCTCAACTGCTGAACTCAGCGAATGAGATTCAAAAATCACACTCCAGGGTCCTTCTTAATATGCTGACACTTTTTTAAGGGAATGATCAGACCGTCAAACTGAACAACTTTCTCTACGGGACCAACATCGAAATCACTAAAAAAAATCTGCTGTCCCATACAAAATTGCAAACCTACGTGAGCCTAATGTATGGGACAGCTGATTTTTTTCGCGATTTCGATGTTGGTCCCGTAGAGAAAGTTGTTCAGTTTGATAGTCAGCATATTAAGTTGGACCCTGTATTATTAAAACTCAACTATCTTGAGTCTAAAAAATCAAAACAAAATCAAGTTTATACCAGTTTTCGCAGCCCTGAACCAGTTAAATGCGGTGTTATCGAGCTCGGTTGAATGACGTCACGTCGAGGGCCCCGGAATGGATATAAATGGGAGCCCTTCCCGATATTAATGGGTCGGAAGACGACGCGCGACTACTAGACTTACTGTTTTTGAACTGTACTGCGCGGTTTTAGGTCACCTTTTGTAGATAGTATATTTATATGTATATCACAGACTTAGGAACAAAAGGTCTCTAAGCCTGTGAATCCTGTGATGTTTATATTTTGGGAGGGAAAGTAAATAAAAGATCTAAACTTCATTGTAAAGCATAATTCTATATTCAATAGGCTGATGTATCGAGTATTAACCGGTTGAAATTTTGACAGAATATGATGTATCATTATATTGGATTTTACGACAAATAATAAAAAAAAGAAAAAATTAAGGGGTGCCCCCCCCCCCCCCCCAAACGTTTATTTTTTTCAAGGTTTTCTTTGTTTTTGATCTATCGTAAAAACGGCAATACATACAAGCGTCAAACTTTGTATGATTATAGTCCATAATTATAATCTTATTGCATATTAATATTATTTTTCGTTTTAGTAGGTATGCCTACTCTCAGGTAAAACGAAAAATAATAAAAACCAGTTTTTGTCGGGCTTGCGTTAAGAGTCTCGGAAAAAATAAATAATTTTTGGAATTATATTATTGTGGTAACGGAACCCTCCATGCTCGAGCCTGACTCGCACTTGACCGGTTTTTATTTCTTTGAATAGGGCAAGGAGGGATTACCATTCTTATGTACAAACTGACTTTGTCAAAAACATAATTATAGAGAATACAATTTATTTTTTATTTTATTGAAAATGGATTTCCTCTTGACCTTAATCCAGTCCAGTCCAGTCGAATGAGGTTGGTGACGTGCTGCGGCCACTCAAAATACGTGTCCGAGTTCGAATACCAGCACGGAATAGATTCAGTACCCTACCGACCTAACTTATGTACGTAATACCGACTGCTCTCAAACTGTGAAAGAAAACATCGTAAGGAAACCGCCATACGTTGAAGAAGTTATTCTTATGCGTACCTATGTGAATGTGAAGTCTACCAATCCGCGTTGGGCACGCGTGGACCGCGTGGTGGACTAACGCCCATAAACCCTGCATGACGGAAGGCAGGCCTGGGCCCTGCAGTGGGTCGTATAATATGATGATCATCATCGTCACAGCTTCTGTGCTGAAGGTATCTATTTTATGCAAACGATTTTCAGGTTTTGGTGTTATTGTTGTCATAATCTAATGTTCAAATAGGTACGATTAAAATACAGGGTCCTTCTTAATATGCTGACACTTTTTTAACGGGATGATCAGACCATCAAACTGGACAACTTTCTCTATGGGACCACCATCGAAATCGCGCAAAAAAAAATCAGCTCTTCCAAACAAAACTAATACACATTCAACTTCTAATGCAGGACTAGATTTTGGTAGTATAAATGTGACTAGATAATTTGTGCAACAATGTCTATATTGTCGCAATGTATTATTATCATCCATTTTAACATACCATAGGACCAACATTAAAAACAAGAGAAAAATAATCTGCTATTTCATATATTTTGGTCGAGAAGGGATTGACATGTTCTATGGAACATCCCATTTTATTTCACAAATTACAATAATCAAATTACAAAATAATACAAAACAATCAATTTTAAATTCGGCAACATGCCTCGTCCAAAGGATGTACAGTTAAAAAAATCCACGTCAAGCTTCGTCACAAGAAATTACAGAAAAAAAATAGAAATACACACTCTAAATGGGCCTCTCGTCATTAAACGTACCTGGCACAAAGGATCCCATCACACCAGCTGCGTTCCCGCGCTGGATGGCCAATGAAATCCTCTGCACCAGATATGACCCTGAGCGGACATCGCTGCCACTTTCCACCATCCTCCTGCCCAGATCTCTCACAAACACCTTTCCTTCCACCCCCCACGTGCCCGACGTTTCCACTGCCAGCGGCACAAACAAGTACTGACACACTATTTACTATCTATTTTCACGTACCAATTGTTAAAAGGTTTTCGTTAGCCTTTCATGTTTTTCTACGGCATTCTAAGACGCTATGTACCTAACATAGCAACGTGTAATCAGATTCTCAATTCCCATTCTCATATTCCCCAACCAAACCAAACGTATCTAGTTACCCGAACTGATATCACTTTCACCGAGACTTTTCCTTTCACTGCCAAATAAGTTAGGAAAACATTTTCGTAGTTCCCTACCCTCCTATAATCCTCTACCTGCAGATATACCGTACCTACCCCGTACATCCACTATCATCTATACCTACTAACTGATCTTCCCCCAAAACAGACATATCTACACAAAAACTCAAATGAAAATGAGCCTTAATCCACCAGGGAAATAGAATCAAAATTCGAATGTAACGATCGTGGGGTTGCGTCGCTGTGTTCTGATTGGTTGTCTCCCCACCAAGCGGCTCTCGCGCCCTGCCTCATGCATTTAAATTGCTTCATTACTGAACTAGACGTCGGGGTCTAGGGTTGTGCCTGGGGAAAATGGCTGTTGTTTGATGCGAAAGTTTGTTTTTAATAATTTAGGTTATGGTCAGATGTACGTATCACTGGCTTATATTGTGGTTGGTATTATGTATGTATGACTTATGCATTGGATATGTTACTCTACTCTATGCGTTCTTTGTTCGTCAAATATTTCTTAGGTAACAATACATCTTTAGTACCTGTATTCCACGAATGGGTAGTCACAGATATTCATTAGCAGTATACCCGATCCAAACCCTGGACATTTAGATAGAAGATGATGATAGATGATGAGAAGATTCTGAAATAAATAAATAAAGAATAATTTCATGCACTGATAAAAAGAAGCTAGCACGTATATGTATGCTAAGTAAGTGCGAAAGAAAGAAATACACCACTACTTACTGTCCCCCTCCATTACCACCGAGATGAGGTCAAAATTCGTGAGCGCAAAAAGTGTATAATATTAGGTACACTAAAGCGTACGAACAGTAAAAGAACGGAACATGAACGGGACGGAACGGGAACAGTATAAGATAGATCTTATACTGGCCTCGATTCGGACTGTGCCACGACTTAACTTAACTAAATTTATTCCTGTTTCTAAAATAAGATTAAGAAAAGAGACAGAAAACCATCAGCTGACTTTAGTGCTGTCAAAGTGACGTTACACGCCCAAAAACGCTTTAAATAAGATGGCGTACATTATGATGGCATCTTATTTTGGGTGTGTAACGTCACTTTGACAGCACTAAAGTCAGCTGTTGGTTTTCTGTCTCTTTTCTTAATCTTATTTTAGAAAGTGACAGGAATAAGTTTAGTTAAGTTAAGTCGTGGCACAGTCCGAATCGGTACCACTGTTCCCTAACTCTGCCCAGCGTTAAAGGAAAGCGAGCCCAATACCTTATGACATAATACACACCCTCCATGAAAATCTAGTAGCGAGCAGCGATTATTGATCAGTCTGAAATCGATCCACCAATTAATAGCCACTCGTTCAGCTCGGCCATGACTTGAGATTATGACCATAACATCGCCCACTACTGAACATACAGGTGTCTCATAAGGTACACCACAAAGCTATCTACGACTTTACTCATCCAGTCGTCTCGGTCCAGCTGGAGAGTGCCCCACTACGCCTGCCAGTCCGTGGTCTCCATTCTAGAACTTCATTTTGTCGCGTCAGCATGAGCTATATCGCGTGAATATCACATGCTGTAGTTTAAAGATTAGCCAGCCAGCAATGGTCGTATCGAGGCTGACTGCCAAAGCACTTGACGAACGGAGGTTTCGTCACTCGGTACTATAGGTCCTTCTTCATATGCTGACGGTTTTTAAGGGGATGAGCTGGAGTGCGATTTTTGAATCTCATACGTTGAACTCAGCAGTTGAAAATGCATGGAGATACGCATCTTTCTACTGCTGCTTTCAGCAGTAGAAAGAGGCATGTCTCCATAGTAATATTGACATTTTCAACTGCTGAGTTCAATGAATGAGTTTCAAAAATCGCTCTCCAGACCGTCAAACTGAACAACTTTCTATTTGGAACAAAAGTTGAATAGCGAAAAATAAGTTGCAGTTTCATACGAAACTGCAATCATACTCGGCTAAAAATGTGTGGAACACTACGAATAAGAATGACTATAGAAAAAGTTGTTCAATTTTATGTTCTGATCATCCCCTTAAAAACCCGTCAGCATATTAAGTTGTACCCTGTATAATTCATCTTGAAATGTAAATCTCAACCCTTTAACTGAAAAATATCAGTGATTTAATGGGTTGCTAGACCACGAGGTGGCAGCCCTAGCTAAGAGCTCGCGGGAGGACGGCGCTATCTGCACGCCGATCATTAGTCCCCGAGAGTGGCCAGACAAAATTTTGCATGCCACCGCCATGCCAGCCCGCCACCGACAATATTCTGCCAGCTAAGTAACTCCCCTAATGAGTTTGCGGCTGCCTCAGCGGTATCGAAAAATCTATTTAGATTTTTTGTCTAAATTCAGTGTTAAAAAGTAATTCTTGGTAAATAAGTTTTGCTCTTTTAACTTTTTCTGGGAACGTAAAAGTTTCGAATTTTTTGTAAGGGTTCACTGAAAAAAATTCGATCCTACTAAGACTCTTAATTAGCACCAAAATAATTGAAATGACGTTATGATTGTTTACTAAAAACAAAAGATGGTTAGTTGTAACAACAAGCCTAATTCGTTTAACAAAGTTCTCTTAGTCGGAGAAGTCATGATGTCGACAGGCTCATATGGAGTCATGATGTCGGTTGAAGTAAACAATTTTTTTTTCGGTGTTTGTCAGTCTCTAACTAACTCACGCTAAAGTTCCATAGTTATTCCCTTATTTTACGGTCGAAAGGCCTAACAACCTATACAGGTGTCTCCGCAAACTGAAACACGGTGAACTCAGACCATCAAATTGAACAGCTTTCACTTTGGAGCCTACCTCAGGAAACGCGAAATAAAATCAGCTGTCCCATACAAAACTGCTATACTAAAATGTATCTACAGCAGATTCTTTTTCGCGTTTCCTGAGGAAAGCTCCATAGTTGTTCAGTTTGATGGTCTAAGTTCAGCGTTTCAGTATTTGCTAGGCTGTCACTTACACCCTGTAAAATGTTCTAAAATTATGATAATAATAGGGATGATGACAATTTTTATTATATTTCTTTTTTTTAAACTGTTTCATATCTTAAACACTAAAGTGAAACAGATTTTTTAATATCTTCAAAAATAACCGAATAGATAACCGATAACCGAAGGTACCTTAATAGATATAAATGAGTAGTCTCAAAAATTCCTTATATTATATTAAACGCAAGTAAATTATATCGATATTATATTGACTCAACACCGACTCTTTCTTCAATTGTGCTAAATAATTATATAGCTGATCTTCCTCTGCTACTATATGAGCACAGTTATTGTTTCCATTGGTTCCAGATATCGAAATAATATAAACTTCGATGTTCACTTCAGCACATTGCGTGCATCTCTTTTACAATAGCAATTGTATTCAGCTTATTCTGCTTCGTCGGCAAACAATAGCAAAATAAGTTTCTTTCATACCTTACTTCGTCCAATCGTGCTGTGTGGTCAACCTGAGAAAATTAACGATTTGTCTTTAAATTCTTGAGATTTTATTTTTATTGAAGCGTTGTTACAGGTTTCCTCACCATGTTTTCCTTCACCGTTCACAATGTATATGGTAAAATTCAACTCAAAATTCCATTCCATTCCACCCTGAAACAGTAAATAGGTAAATATAACAACACCTCATGCGTCAAAAGATAGTGCAATAGCAGCAAAGCTTCTGACTACCCCGAAAGGGTTAGTTCGTATGTTGATGTCAGAAACTATATTTTATATCTTCTTGAACTTTCCGGATCAAATTAAGAGCGATTAAGCGCTGCGCGGCGTGCTGGCTTACCAAGTTACCACCACTAAATGATTATTTAGGTACAATAAGTTTCTTTAAAATTCAACCTTAGGACAGGTTGTCTGGAAGAAATCACTTTTAGTGATTGGCCTTTTGTGCCCTTCTTTTTCATGTATATTATTGTGTTTTTTTGTGTATTTTGGTGTGCAAATAAAGAATATTTATCTTATTTTATCTTAGTTTTGTAACATATTTTTTTCCTTTTGAGATACAGAAGCCTAATAACTACGCCAAACCAGGGGTCTATAAGTGAACATTCTTACATACACAGTAGGACCAACAACAAGTAAAAGGTAACTGAATGCCAAGTCAAAATGCTCTTATACAGCTATTATACAGCGATATGCATAAATGCATTGTCCCATAAACTCTTATATTTAACTTTATTAATCCTGTCAACTCATCCATACATCCGAATCGATCCCGCCCATCTTATTCTAAAATCAATTATTACATTATATTAAGCAACAAAGACCTTTTTTGGACGCAGCTGTATCTATAATACCACGAAACGTCAACAATTTGCCTATTTTTGTGCTATTTTACCGCCAATCGCGTTGCAGCCGGAATTTAAAAGTAAAAATGTGATATCAATAACGCTACTAAACACCACCCAATCAGGCAAAGGTGTCACATTACGATATGCCATTGTGAACACAAACTCTTGTTTACAAACAAAATAAGGGCTTGTCATAATCTCTTTTTGGATGCGTCCTTTCTATTTTTCGGTCTGGCAACTTTTGGCGGATTGTTTTTTTTTTCGACGGCTTAGCAAAGGTATGGATTTCAACGCCTCTTTGTTGATATATCCGTTTTGAAAAGGTGTTTCGAGAAAAGGGAAGGTACGCTGTACTTAGGTTGATCTACGAATAATGCGATAGTGGTGGTCTTTTCAAGTTTGACAGTTGACACTTTTGAAATCTATAGGATCCTAAAAGCTCCCAGAAATTTTACTTTCAATGGGTATTCTCTGAAATTGTTTTCTTTTCCTGGTTCAAAGGAACCGCGAATGGGTGAGAAAAGAAAGTGAATTTCGTGTTGTGGTTACAACCGCAGCCTTCGTTTGAAATGCGGTCATAGTTATCATGGTCGCAGCATTTGAAATGAAATGAGAAGTCCAGCCATCCGTCTCCTGAGTCTAGGGTTATCAGCTTATCAGAGCTTCTCTTTTGGTCTAGATAGGGTGTTAGGGTAAACAGTTGCATTAAGTACTCTAAGGGACAAAGAATCACCCCTTAGAGTTAAACCCCAACTGTTTAAATGGTACCCATGATATTGGTCAACTTTCCCTAAGAAACTTTTTGGAAATTAGCCAAAAAATTTGGACTTTCCATACTAAATGCAATCAGCTGATTGAACATTGCAATTTCCCAATTTCCCTTTGTCCTTTAGGAAAGATGTTCAGTATCATGGGTGCAATCACCCCTTAAAGTAATGCAACTAATACACACAATAACACCCTGTAGATTAGACATACAATTACATAGGTACTTAGGCACTTTCACGCTCCGCTCTCCCATACCTAAAGGTAGTGAGAGAACAGCACAACATTATACGATATCGATTGTTCGATTTATTTAACATTAATTATAGTACATAATCACATCATACAGTTTCGAATATTACATTATTTTAATTGTTCTAATACAAATTGAAGCTACGAGGTTTTAACAACAACCGGAATACTACCTATTGAGATAAACCCCTTTTAAGACCATCATCAGATAATGAGAACATCGTCGAAATAGCCTTTGATCTATAATTTTAAGACAAATTTTCCTCATATAAATAGATACCTTTTTTAGCTTCAAAATTCCCACCTACCAAATCACGTCAAGCGAAAACATTCAAAAACAAACAATACATTCATACAACAATTACATTACAACACGCGAAACCTCAAGCGTCAAATACCGAACTTACTTCTACCAACATCTTCACCCATTAACAAACAACTAACCACCTTATACAGCCGCAATAGCGCTCATATTGGTACAAAAGCTGTAAAACGGCAGCAAACGTAATTTTGTCGCTGCGTGTAAGCGGTGAAGCATGAACGCTTGCGCAGGACATGAGGGGTCCGTCGGTTTATTTTTTTCTTAATCCTAACCGGGATTAGGTTAAAGCCCCTTTGATTGGCAGCCGATGTCAGGAACACGTCTCAGCCAGAGGTGCAATGTGCATGCTCTGAGAGGATTTCAGCGAACGGTTTTGTGAGGAATGCGTTTGTAAGAATAATGTTTATCTGTTCATCAGTTAGAACAACTTTGAGAGTGGTCTATTGAGTATGCGATACACACCTTTGCAGTGCAACATAACGTAGAATAAAATTAGTAGGTATTATTACATATTCCAGATCCGACGTCGAAATAAGGTTCAGGACGTCGGAGATAGAATTGCTGGATTAAAGTGGCGGTGGGCAGGTGGCTAGAAGAACAGACGGCAGATGGTGCAAAGACTTGACCGTGTGGTGGCTGAGATCATGCAAGAGTGGAGTGGGTCGTCCAGCAGCCAGGTGGGCTGATGATATGTCGAAGGCGACTGGAAAGACTTGGATAAGACTGGTACAAGACAGAAAAGATTGGCATGATGAGGAAGAGGCTTATCCCTGCAGTTGGTGGGCAACAGCTGATGATAATGATGATTACTTATTTGTACTTTAAAAAAGAAGCTAACCAAATTGGTTTACTTATCGTCGAAGCTAAGCAACTTATAGTATAAGAGATAAGTTTACTTTATGCAAACATCAGGAGCAAGGCTGATTCAGTGTTTATGGGGTGTAGAGCATCTCTGTGACGGGGATGGACCAGGTCTGCCTGCATAACTCCAGTCGGTTTAGGAGTAACTGATGATTAAATGTCAGTAAAAAATTAACGATCAGCTGCAAGGCTCATCGTATGATATTATTGTAGTATGCACTGTAGCTATCTGAACAGTACAAAAACTGTCATGGTTCATCAGTCAGCTTAGGAGATACAGCCGTTCAAACGTCCGACCTTTGAACAGCTGTATCTCCTAAACCGACTAGAGTTATGCAGGCAGACCTGGTCCATCTCCATCACAGAGATGCTCTACACCCCATAAACACTGAATCAGCCTTGCTGCTGATGGTTGCAAAAAGTACACTTATCTCTTACAATATTAGGATTGTTTATAAACTGCGTATTACTTACAATGCTGCTTGCTTTAAAACCGCATTAACTCATTTCGCTGCTAGGAGGACACAATACAGACAGGTCAAACATTATCATCCCTCTTTTTGCGTCGGGTCGGGGGTTAAAATTTAATTATGCAGAGTACCAAACGACCAGCAGATCAATATTTTAGATTAGAATAGTATTCAATAAATTGTCAGACAAATGTGTGCATAATCCCTTGAACTACGACGAAATTAGCGAGTCTGTTTCATGCCTAATCAGATGACAAATATAACAAGTAGACTATGATAAAGCTATGACCTTGAGAGGCACTTAAGGCAGCCATTGGACGTTCGTCTCGGAGCCTTTCTCACGGCTACCCGTGTTCCAGCCGATGCTGATGTGGATTATACCACACTCTCATAGGGCTACCAATCTGATTAAAATTATTACCATACCATTACCATTTTATTTATTATTTAGCCGCGACTTCGTCCGCATAAATTATATACCAGATTTTAAGTTAGATCATAAGCTATCAAACAAAAAAGTTTCATCAAAATCGGTTCAGTAGTTTTTGCGTGATGCTCGAACAAACAAACAAACAAACAGACCGACAAAAAGTCCAAAAAGAATTGATTTGGAATCAGGGAAGCCTAAAAAAACCATATCGTAATCTTTTTTTGTAAATGTCTTTATTGTACAGACACACTTCTGTTACAGTTTTATTGTAGTTTAGATTATTTGTTTTTAAGTCGCTGTAAGGACACTTTAATGCTAAAAGATTAGGCGAAAAGTACCTAAACTTTTCAACATGCTAAATCTACATCTACACTAATATTATAAAGAGGAAAGATTTGTACCTATTTTTGTATGTTTGTATGTTTGTAATGAATAGGCTCAAAAAGTACTGGGCCGATTTAAAAAATTCTTTCACCATTAGAAAGCTGCATTCACCCTGAGTAACATAGGCTATATTTATTGCTAGAAAAGATTAGACGTCCACCCGTGCGAAGCCGGGACGGGCCGCTAGTTTCTTATAAAACTGATAAATCTTGATTGAAATGAAATTGAAAAAAAGTACGAGTGAATAGGCATCTTCTGGGTAAGCTCGCTTCATCTACGACCCCATCTTCGTCCTGAGGACTGGACTGAGGTCAAGAGCAAACCCATCATTAATAAAAATTAAAAATAAAACTATTATATCTAAAAAGTTGTTGGGCATTGGCAGTTTCATCTTTATTTTCGTATTCGTACCTACTTTAGCCGCTAAAGTTTAATCGAAATCGATCTTGCCATTTATATTATTCGATCTTCTTGCCATTTATTATTATCGTACTTTAATAACATAAACATACTTATAAGTAGATGCATATTGTAATAATTTTCAACTACTTTTTTAACTAAGATGACTAGGCAAGACAACGATAAAATACATAGGTACCATTAGATGCATTGCAATACAAGGTATTAAGGGTAATCAGTTGCATTACTTTTAGGGGTTATTGTACCCATGATACTGAACAACTTTCCCATAGAAACCTACAGGAAAATCGCAAAACGAATTTCGACTTTTCGTAAACGTTCGATCAGCTGATTGCATTTAGTATGGGAAAGTCAAAACTTTTTTTCCTAATTTCCTATAGGTTTCTTAGGGAAAGTTGTTCAGTATCATATATCATAATCACCCCTTAAAGTAATGCAACTGATTACCCTAACACCCTGTATAGATAGGTTGGAACAATGATGCCAAGTATCCATGCCGTATTTAACACAAAAATATTTGCGGGATCCAAAATTCAAAATTTTTTATTCAAAATAATATCATATAGATAGCTTTTTGACGTCATTTTTTTGACTCTACCACGGTACCGCGTGGGAAGGTGTTCCGCTGAGAGAAGATGCGGCCAGAAACTCTACAACACACATCTTTTAAACAAAACAAAATGTACAAAGTACAATTAAAATACAATATTGCATTACATAGTGTAAAATTGTCAAGACCAGACATTTTGGTCATTCAAATAATCTTCGAGTTTATAGTAACCTTTTTTACAGAGGACTTGTTTAACATGAGACTTAAACTTTTTGTCTGGTAAGTTTAGAATATCCTCTGGTATCTTATTATAAAAGCGTATATCCGAACTGGCGACTCTCATCTCACTAGACAGGTTCACTACCAACTGAGCTATCAGACATAAAACGGATATAGGATTCTATTTGAAAAATATAATTAAAAAAAATAATAGGAGGCAACCCTAAGCGAACTGTCAGCGCAGTTCGACAGTGACAATTCATTCAGACTACCTGCGCGCGCGACTAATCCAAGTGACACACGAGACGTGGGACACTGATCCCAAAGATTATACAGAATTTGAGATAGAGGTGCTTTGGGCTGTTATATCTGCCTATAGACGTTAATACTCTGAGAGACAACCGTAACAAAATTAAATGACTTGACAATATAAAAGGTGCACAAAAATGTATCGATTCATTCATCAAACCCATTTTTATTTATTTTTATTAATTGGTTTTTTGCTGCAATTATCCTTTTTGCTTTTCAGTTATTACGTATCTTGTCACACACATGTGAAGTACATTAATTCTCTTTTCTGACAGCTACATGTTACTAAAGTCGTGATCCTTACCATGGATAGCGATAACACTATTCGATTCAATGACAACATACATTCAACATGACTAGGATGAAGGCACATTCATTTTCTGGATAAGCTCGCTACATCTTCGACCCCATTTTCGTCCTGAGGACTAGATTGAGGTCAAGAGCAAACCCATCCTTATAAAAAATAAAATTATAGTTTTATGAAAGTCTTAGTTTTGAAATGTTTTTTAGTTTCCCACTTAACATTGTATTAACATGCACCAAAGTCTGAAAGGAATGTTGATGTGTCCAATATGATTGTACTTATGTGAAAATTAAGGTAGGTGTAACTAAATATGGTTGACCGTGCACTTGGTGCTGTCAAAACCTGTAGACTGACATTCACTGAAAACACCCGCCCCGCTTATTTCCTCACCTCCCCGCATCAGTACGCTCTCAAATATATGCCGGTTCTGTATCACCACGTGATCTATGATACGTCCCGCTGCCTGACGATTTGGTACATTTATTGGTACGTATTGATCTCTGAGTGGATTTATTATATAAATCCCTACTTTGTATGTGTGACTATACTATAATACGTAGGTATTTATATCTGTCTGACACAATACGTGTCGGATTCTCCTAACTCTTTCTCACGGCGATGACGATGATGAATATTGACATGTTGATTTGATGCTTTGTTTTATAGTTATCTACAAGTAGTCACTTTTCAAGTTTTGCAGCGAGCGGTTGTCTTTCGCGTGGTTTTTGCGCGGTTCGCGTTTTTGCTTGCCACGAGGCTCCGCAATCTCTTTTTAGCTGTGTTTTTGTGCAAAAACAATCCTTGAGATCGGGAATTGGGATAGATCTCCCCGAGGGATATTCATTGAAAAACAATGAAGAAAATCGCCGTAATCACTGTTCCATACAAATACCTACTATACCTACGGATTTTGGGAGGGGGAGGGGGGGGATAAATCCCATCTATCCGGGTGCATAGGTCCTAGGGATACGTGCTTGATCGCATATTGGCCTGTAAATTATGAAATGGCGGCGGTAACGTTTCATGAAATGCCCAAACACGTCACGATCTGCCCAATTCTATGAAAAATCAACCCCTAAAGGGGTAGGTAGGTAACAGGATGTTGAAGATTTCTGAAATCCACGCGGACGAAATCGCGAGAAAAACCTAGTTTATCAATATATTCCTCGAGTCCCTGATTTTCAAATTACAGAAAATGATACGAATGAATACGGACTCCTAAAAACCAGAACAATTTTAAAGTTGAACTGATCAAGAAACCTCACGTTTTGAATGAAACCATCATGCCGGTAAACCGGAAGTTCTAACAATGGCATATCATACGAAGTTAGTGCGTAGATCAACAAACAACGGAGCTGATTACTGAAGTTCCCAAACAAAACCATTCAGGGCAGAATTACAGCAATACAAAGATTCCTACGCACTTATGAAGAAAAACTTTGCGTTTAAAAAACGCTCGTAGACACGACAAACATCATAATATTTCTGTGCTTTAAACATAGGATTAGATTTGACGCACTTTTAAATATAATACATATTTATAAATAGAATAATAATCTGAAAAACAAAAACGAATTAGAAATCTATTGGTTTTACGTTTCTAATTAGCACATCCTATAAATCAAACATAGGAAGAAGGATATAGGATTGTATTAGAATTCATATCTTTGCAAAACAATAACGATTTTATTTTATTTTATTTATTGACGAAACCAACAGCATTACAGTAATAATTGTAAAAATAATAATTTGTGTAGGTAATATAGCCAATTACAGGTTTCCTTATGTTAACATTTTGATAAATAGTAATCTAAACACTGAGATTTTATTAACATAATATTATTTAAAAATCTATGTAGATTGTAGAACAATAAAATTTATTTTGTAGTATGCGCACTCTCTTATACAGGGTGAAATTGATATCATTAGCATCCTTTTAAACTAAGAGTCTACCCATCAAACTGAACAACTTAAACTAAGGGAGCAAACCGATCAGAGCAGAAAAAAATCAGCTGTTCCATACTAAACTCCAAAGCCTACTCGACTCAAATGTATGCAACAGCTGATTTCTTTTTTGCTCCGATCGGTTTGCTCCCATAGTAAAAGTTATTCTATTTGATGGGTAGACTCTTAGTTTAAAAGGATGCTAATGATATCAATTTCACCTGTATAATGTGTTCGAAAATAAACCTAAACGGCCACATAAATTAATTGAATTTTAAATGTTTATTACAAAAAAAAATGTTATATATTCTGTAAAATTAAAGATAGGTATTTCGATATAAAGGTATTTATCCAAAAACATGATTTAAATACTTGGTAGGTACGTAGGTAATAAAACGTCGCGTTTAACCAACACAGTGCGTAACAAAAGAAGATGCCAATCTTTAGGCGGACGCATCAGCTTATACAGACCATCATCGTCACATAATCGCGTTTTTGTATTCAAATTTGGACAATTTGAATACAATGCAAGTGCTACTGCGATCGATCAGACAAAATGGGATGGGCGCGGACCATTCAACATTTTAACTTTGAATTTCAAACTCTAACTTGAAAAGGAGAAAATACATTTTTATTTAAAGTCCACGAAGGCAGTTAAGTTTTTTAAATGTATCGAAAATAATGGACTAAACTTTTCACACCACTGAAGATGTTGATTGTTCTGTTTAAAGTCCATAAGTCTGTTATATTGGAAATACTGTATAATTATAACTTTCCAAGGGGTTCAACCAGATTATTAATTATGAATAATTATATAAAAACTATACCTACTTACTTATAAGAAGGTACAAATATCCAAATCGAATGCCTACGATCAGGAATTTTGGGGAAGTTCGGTATCATGGGTACAAAGTAATGCAACTAACCTAACCCTAACAACCTGTATATTATTACGAGCTTTTACCCGCGACTTCGTCCACATAAATTATATACCAGATTTTAAGTCAGATGATAAGCTATCAAACAAAAAAAGTTTCATCAAAATCGGTTCAGTAGTTTTTGCGTGATACTCGAACAAACAAACACCCAAACAAACAAACGAACAAACAAACAAACAAACAGACAGACAAAAAATCCAAAAATTTGTGATTTGGAATCAGGGACATCTAAAAATCGTATCGTAATCTTTTTTTTGTAAATATCTTCAATGTACAGACACACTTCTGTTACAGTTTTATAATAGTTTAGATTAGTCCACAACTGGACATTGGCCTCTCTTAACCATCTTAACCAGTACATAGGGAGGCATAGGCACTAAAACCGCTGCTGTAGGGACCTTATTTTTGGACTTTGACAACTCTCATCCACCGGATAAGATTGTAAAGTGTAGCAAGTTTTGTTGTCTTACAAAAAATGTATTAGTTGCAACAACCCTTGTTATCAAAATAAACATCGACTTGACCACAAAACAATAATGTCATTCACCCCTTCTCATAAAAAGGACAAACACTATTTAAAAAAAACTCTTAAAAAGACCTCACAAGTTAAGGGTAGTTTCACGAAAAACCCCTGCGGTTTTCGAAAAAAAACGAAATTTGAATACAGTAGCCAGCTGCCTGACATTACTTTTTTCTTTTTACTTTTTAAACTGGAGGTGTCACAGATCTTTATCAGACAGGATTTAAAGATCTCGTAAGGCGCGGTCGTGTCAACTTATGTTTTTTTTTTCTTATTTTATTTTTTACGCGTCAAGCGCGTCACGTCGAATTAGTTAAATCCTTTGGCTTAGGAGCTGATTCTTTTTGGTACGAGGACTGGCAGCTATCCGTCCTTTATGCTGAGAAAAATTAATTTAAAAACTACAGTTTTGATCTTTACCACATGTTTAAGTACGTTACGTGTCTTTCTATCTTATGTAGGTACGTAAAACCGCCTGCTCTGAAAACATCGCGAGGAAACCTGCATACGCTGAAAAAGAAATTCTGAATTCTGATGCATTAATATATTGTGTGAAGTCTACATGCAGGCATGCATGTCTGTATGCATTGGGCTCGCGTAGTGGACTAAAGCCCAAACACACTGTGAGCTGCAGTGAAAAAAAATTATGGACTTTGCATACTATACAACGTGTTAATGAATTAATACAAAATTAGAAAGTAGTTTGTTTAGAATCGATAGCAGAATCGAATTATCATGGTTTCAAAATCGGATTTTTTTTTCAAAATATTAAATAATTAGTTTAATTTTTTTTTTTTAACCTGAAGTCAACCCACCGCACGGGCACACTCACCCTACTTACTACCAAAACAAGATTATTAAAATGTATCCTTGAGTACGTTAGCGCTTTCATTCGTCGCTGAAATTAGATCAAATCATTTTTGCCTCAAAACTTAAAATTTTTCAATTTTAAAGTCAAAGTCAAAGTACTTTATCCTCCTTTTAACTATCAAAATAATGAAATTATTGTTTCAATCTAATTATTTTGTTATAAATCAGTTGGGGTGTATGAGGTTTTGCGCTTATTCATTAACACGTTGTATACAATCAGCTGATGGAATGTTTGTATGAAAAGACTGAAGGTTTTTTTTTTCGATTTTCCTTGTGTTTCTTTGGGAAAGTTTTTCAGTATCATGAGTAGAATAATCCTAACACCCTGTAGTGTAAACAAGTAGGTATGACGTTAAAGCAAAAAGCTATTTTAAAAAGATTATTTCAGAGCTGCGGATGCAAATAACGGAACCCTTAGCTTCAATAGAATCCCTAAGCAATCGAGCCGAACATTTGTCAATGTAAACAAGCAATTAAACATTTCAGTTGTATGCGGAACCCTAACAAGTGTCAGTTAACAAAAGAACCATTTAATTCGAGCCCCCGAGTCTGCGCGGTGCTGACAAATTGTATAGGAAAAAAATCGATTTCAAATGGCATTTGACACTTTTATTAAAATACTTTATTGTAGGTCGATGGGTGTTTTGTACTAATTCTCTGCCCGCAGATCAGAAATATTAAAGCGAGAAATGGCTGGTTAACTGGAACTTGCGACGTGACTCCATGGCATCCCCATGGAGTCACGTCGCAAGTTTATTCACGATCGGTTGTGTCGTTCGCATTCGAGCTTGCCACAAGGCTCTTTTGTATTGGCTCAAAAGGTGGATTACGAATTAACGATACATTAGCAGAAATGCAGCACTGTCTAACACAAGGAAAACTTCATTACTTAATTTATAAGAAAATAAATACACCGTGTTCCAACCCATGTTCTGCAAGTTTCTACATAATTAAAAACACAAAAAAAAATCTTTTTCGCTATTTTAATGTTTGTCCTATAGTGAAATATTATAACAATCCAAAGTTAATGCATAACCTAAGGAACACGATGTATATTATAATTTATAAGGATTAATAAATAGGAAACCGAAAAATTACTCCCAGCCTCCCAGGTAAGTATTTGAAATAATAAACCTTTCATAAAGGGGCCCATTCACAGTAGTCCTACATGCAGGACTACGAGGCCACACACTATCCTGCAAGTAGGACTACTCATACATTTTGCCCAAGGTCATCGGACGCTTTGTAGGACTGCAACACCATTCACGATCCGATATTGGTGTAGGACTGCAAGACGGACTACTGTGAATGGGCCCCTTAAGAGAAAACACTTTTTTTTTCTCGTCGACCAAAAATTACTAAAGACTACTTTCGATATTTTGACTAAACAATTTTTCAACAATCAACGCAGTCAAAACAGATTTAAGTGCACACTAGACAACATATCAGGCCCCTAATCTCGGCAAATCTAATCATTCATCATCCGGGTCCCATCTGCGATCCTGCTGCCATCAAACGAACGTTTATAAAGTCGATCCGGACCAACTGCGCTCCCTTGGCCTTTGGAAACATAGGGCACCATATTACGAGCGTGTACGCATGGCTTTTTATAAATTGTAGGAGATCTAAGATCCCAGAAGTCTAAAACGAAAATCTGTGCCATGACAATTTAATCTGATGATTTGAAAAATATTAAATTCGTTTTAAAAAGTTTGTTTTATTTGAATGTATAATGCGTGAATGATGATGATGGATTCATATTCGATTTCAACTAAAAGCAGGCAGGTACGAGGGATATTATTAAAGTGCATCATTTTCGGGGGGGATTTTCGTTGAAAAACGATGAAAAAATTATAGCTGTAATCACTGTAGAATGTATCCATACAAATATTCGGATTTCCGGGGGGTAGGGGGGGGGGGGATAAATCCCACCTATCCTTCCCCCCCCCCCCCTGGATACATGCCTAGCCTATAGGAAAGAAAAAACAAAGTTCTGCGAATCCGAATTTTCGAAAGGGCACAATTCGCACCCATATTACTTTTGAGCCAATGCCCATCGAGAACATGAGTTTCGAACCCTGAGGTAAAATCGATAATTAAACAAGAACCTACTAAATTAACGGATACTTCCGGTCCGTGAATTACACTCGTGTTGTTTCACCCTAACCATCCTACTTGACACAACGGGATTTAGGGAATTAAATGACCATTTTTAACCAGAGTCCCTATCTCTTTATAAATAAAATTCTGTTGTCTCTAAATAGAAAGAAATTCATCAATTTGTTTGCAAGCACCTGATCCATTATGTCTTTGACCTGATCAGTTAAATTATTGAGTGTCATGTCATATAATTAGTATTATTTTAATCAGATTTTAATGTATTGTATTTACGTATAATATGTAGAAACGATATTCAAATGACAAAATAAACCATAAAGCTACGGACTTCTCTCAAAAAAAAAATTCTTCGTGTCTATGGTTATTGATTACTGTACAATTTTATTTTTTTTAGAATATCAAACGGAATTATTTTTTAAATAAATAAACTCTTGCTTTGTTAAATAGTTTAAAAGTTAAAACAAAGAAACATTAAGAAATGAATGAATAGAATGTATGTTATTTATGAAACAAATGTCGCATCGCAGTTTCTTGTTAACACGTATAATAAATTTCCTCACAAATTGATCAAGTAGTCAAGTAGGTAATTTATAGACAAATTGTTAAAAATTCACGCATTAAAATAAAATAACCAATATTTCATAGAAGGAGGGCAGTAACCCTTCGTTTAGGGACAAACGGGTCCCATCAAAGCTGTCGGTGTTAAAAAGACACCCCATTGTGTCGCCATACACACAAATGTATGGGTTGTATGGCTTCTTAACCCTAAGCTAAATAGGCACAATTCCAAGCCAAAATTGTATTCGTAATGGTTTTTTTGTTGTCAATTGTTGCCTTTATATTTATTTGTGTAACAGTTTTTTGTACACAAATTGTAGGGTTTGATCGATTTTGATTATTTTATTTGAGTTCTTTTCTAATAATAGATAAGTTCAGTTTAAAAAAAATAGGAGAGCGTCGGTGGCGCGTTTTGGACAGGTATGGAAACTCAATCTTCAAGTCCGGATTCGAATCCGCACCGACGACATGTCATGTGCCAATTAGGTCTCCCTAAAAATGGAGGGATTTACCATTATCGCCACGCTTGGCAGGCGGGTTGACGATCACAGTTGGATTGAATGTGTGTACTCAGAGCAGTGTTCCCGAAACAAAAAATTAGAATTCGGTAGAAGTGTGGTCAAAAAATCTGGAGAAATCGGGAGATTTTGAAAGTTGTAAATAAAGCTAATTTAAGATTTTTTGTGCAGATTATCATCAAAAGTATTATAAGATGTAATTAAACTGTAACTTAATCCGTATTGCAATAATTTCCCCACTTCTATCGTACCTATGTAACTAAATCCTAATTTTATTTGTTGATATTAAATTAAATTACTTACCTACTCATTTATTTCAGACCAAAAAATCCATAATTTTGTTAGTAGGTTGATTAGTAACAATCTAATATACAATAGTGTACCTATTATAATTGTATTTTAATTTATCATTACCAGAAAAATACCTTAAACTTTCTTACCTTAAACTTTGTCAGAAAACAAACAAATGCAATAATGAAAACTTATTTAAAAATCAATTGATTGAAGAAGAAACTTGATTTTTATTATGAATTATTCAGAGAGTCATAAAAATCGGGAGAAATTGACCATGTTACGGTAGATCGGGAGATGGGGTCGGAAATCGGCAGATCTCCCGTAAAATCGGGAGGTTCGGGAACACTGACTCAGAGGATGCTGCTGCCCATATTCCGGTAGATCCCTCAGTCGCCTTTTACGACACCCACGAGAGGAAATGGGATGGTGCTGTTCTTAGCCGACACCACACGGACAACTTGTGTACCTACCGTAATACCGACTGCTCTCAGACGGTGAAGGAAAACATTGTAAGGAAGAAATTTCCACAATCCGCAATTATTGTGTCCGCATTAACCTGATCTTCGTTTTGCGGTTATGCTTTTTAACCAACTTCAATAAAATCGGTCAAGTTCGAGTCGGGATACTCGCACACCGAGGGTTCCGTACCACACCACCACAGAACACAACATTTTTAACTTAGAAAAAAAAACTTTTTTTGTACGGGACCTTTTGCGCAAGACCGACTCACACTTGGCCGGTTTTTTGTATTTGTTGTAATTTTGTAGTTTGTTCTATAATCATACTAAGTTTGACGCTTGTATGTATTACCGTTTTTACGATAGAGCGTGAAGAAAAAACGTTGATAAAAACTAGTTTCTTGTTGAGAACCCCCCTTAATTTTAAACTTTTTGAAATTTTTATTATTTGTTAACAAATCCGCCGTAATAACGCATAATCTGAGAAAATTTCAACTATCTAGCTATTACGGTTCAAAAGTTACAGCCCTAAATAGGTAGGATAGACGGACGGACGTACGGTACGGACGTACGGGCAGACGGACAGACGGACGGACGGACGGACGGACGGACGGACGGACGGACGGACAACGTAGGCTTAATAATAGGGTCCCGTTTTCAGCCTTTGGGTACGGAACCCTAAAAAAGGAGGAGGTTCGACGTTTAGTACCACCCTTTCTTATTCTGAAAATTGTTTCTTTTTCTACCCTTGATAATATTGTATTTATCTTCAAACAATTCATGAGCAAATAAAATTACAATTTCCACCAGTTGCACCAAACTAATCCACAATATAAAACATATCAGTATCGCAACAGTTGTTGGCAATGTTCGCGCATGCCCAAGCGCCCTCCAGGGTGTGCTCAGTTGGAAGACATTTAGTTAGGGGATAAGGCCGTATGGCACTGGAGGACCCTAAATTTGATTATGGTTATCTATCGCCGATTAATTCTGGCAAAATCTGTTTGGTAAATAGTTTTCAACGAGATTTGGGCATTCGTTTGATTTGTCGAGTTGTTGGCGGATTTTTGATGGTTGTGTACCTATGTTAAAGTGCTTCGATGAATTTCATATAATTAAAAATAAATTTTCCGAAATTCTTACAAATTACAAATTAGTTTTTGGTGAAAAAACCTATAGGTAGGTACTACTACTACTTACCGAATTTAAAAACTCTTATGCGAGTTTAAATCGATATTATTTGTACAACTATGAGCTAAAATCGTGTTATATTGTACAATGACACGTCTCTATCTGGCTGACATAGTCGAAAAAAAATAGTAATAAAGCCATTTAAATTTTAAAACAAAAATGAAAAAAAGAAGTTTATGGCCTCAAGAATTTTTTTTACCAGCCAGTTCGAAAATTGCAAATATTTGTGTGAAAACTATTTACTTACTACTTTTTATTAAATGTGAACCTCGTTTCTTTTTTTTAAAGCTTTTTCTGTTTTCTTGTAAATATTTTCAATCTTCAATTTTCACACTTCTGTTACAGTTTTATAAAAGTTTAGATTTCGTTATTCATTTATGCTATTTACCTAACCTAACTCTAGTTAGTGTTTGCAAGTCGTCTCAAAAACATTTTATTTCAATTTTCAAAATCCGTGAATGTGATGTTGACAAGGGCAATCGTCCGCCAGTCCAGAAAAATGTATAACCGATAATGATGCACATTATGTAGCTCGTCGCTAATCAATTTGGATGTTTAATTTATTAAATAAAACCGGTCAAGTGCGAGTCGGGCTACTTGCGCACCGAGGGTTCCGTACCACACCACCACAGAACACAACATTATTAACATTTAAAAAAAAACTTTTTTGTCCGGGACCTTTAGCGCAAGACCGACTCACACTTGACCGGTTTTTACTATTTGTTGTTATTCTGTAAAGTTTGCTCTATAATCACACTAAGTTTGACGATTTTATGTATTACCGTTTTTACGATACAGCGTGAAGAAAAAACGTTGATAAAACTAGTTTCTTGTTGAGAACCCCCCTTAATTTTTAACTTTTTGACATTTTTATCAACAATCCGCCGCAATAACGCATAATCTGAGAAAATTTCAATTATCTAGCTATTACGGTTCAAAAGTTACAGCCCTAAATAGGTAGGACAGACGGACGGACGGACGGACAGACAGACAGACAGACAGACAGACAGGCAGACAGACAGACGGATGGACGGACGGACGGACGGACGGACGAACGGACGAACGGACGGACGGACGGACGGACGGACAACGTAGGCTTTAGTAATAAGGGTCCCGTTTTCACCCTCTGGGTACGGAACCCTAAAAATCACGCTATAACAAAACTTTTAATCCACCACCAATCACCACTTAAAAAATATACCTACCATGTTGTCCTATAATACTTATTTATTATGTTATAAGGATAGTGTTTTGTTAATTACATCACTGTTTTATTTTTATTTTATGTAAATCAATCTTTTGCGATTACAATGAAGATGGTGATGACGTCATCATCATTGCCAGCCCATATTAATTTATTTTAGGTCATTACATCTACTTAAGCACCTATTTCAGAGTCTAGTAGGGCCATGTTAACTACCTAATTCATCTTCAAAATGCCATCCATAGCTTTGGATATTTGCATTTTTGCAAACCTTTTTTACTACTTCTTAGTATGTTCTTGTTAGCTTATCTGAGAGATCATTTTACGTTACTAAGAAGTGGTGAAACAGTCCCTAGCCACAGAATAGGTGATGATAGTAGGTATACATATAATATGTAGATCTACATACCCTAACTCTATTAGGTTACTTCATTTCACTGTCAACAAAAAAAACGCTGGCTGCAGCATTATAATAGTGTGAAAAAAATATTACAAAATATTTCAAAAATCGAACGCACCCAAAAGCCCCCTCGCGATTGGCTCCACGATAACGCGGGTAGAAGGGAGTTGTTATTGTTGCCAAATCTGGCATTCTCGTGATAACAGTCGAAGGGTGCGGACGCCTGCGACGCGCATAGATAAGCTGTAATGCGACGGTTTTCATCCCAAGGGTTGCTGGTTGACTTCATGAATGAAAAGACGCATTAAATTTAAATAATGCGTTCATCAATAACAGGTTTTGAATGTTTATCGCTATGTCAATGGTCGACAAGTCTTTGAATAGAATGTACTCAGAGATAAACAAAACGGAAACATGGTCAAATTATCACATTTGATACGTGAGTAAAGTGCTTTCCCTACTGGTATGTACGACAATCTTGCCTTTTTATTATATTACTTTGTTCAATGGCAGCTACCCAACCCAGGTTGATTAGAATTACGCCACAGAGTACTATAATTACTACATCACGCTATGAGCCCTTTTCGGGGTCTTTGAAAAAACAGCACATCTGCAGCGCACTAACCTCTCTAATTATTTATTAAGTACAATATTATATTTACACGAGCTTTTACCCGCGACTTCGTCCGCATAAATTATATACCAGATTTTAAGTCAGATGATAAGCTATCAAACAAAAAAAGTTTCATCAAAATCGGTTCAGTAGTTTTTGCGTGATACTCGAACAAACAAACACCCAAACAAACAAACAAACAAACAAACAAACAAACAAACAGACAGACAAAAAAACCAAAAATTGGTGATTTGGAATCAGGGACAGGTAAATACCAAGTCATAATTTTTTTTTGTAAATATCTTCAATGTACAGACACACTTCTGTTACAGTTTTATAATAGTTTAGATACGTACGACAGAAACACGACAGAAATTCCTTTTTGGGTGGTCAGAATTTGAGAAACATCTCTACAATACAAACTATATATTTAATTTGCCAGAATTCTTCGGTAGGTAACACGCCTTGTCTTGACCGCGACCAAATACAAACCAACCTTAGAGTCTATACGACGACGACCCGATTGGTGTAATGGTTACCACGCCGGACTGCCAAACCAGGGTCCTGGGTTCGAATCCCGGTTCGGTCATGGATGTTATATGTTCGTGCCGTTGTTGTAAGGTTTCCACTTCCATATTATAAAGCCAACCTATAGTGCTTAACTTGGAATCCATTACAATTTATGTGCCTGCGTTGCGTTATTTATTTAAGTATTTATTTATTTACGAGCTTTTACCCGCGACTTCGTCCGCATAAATTGTATACCAGATTTTAAGTCAGATAATAAGCTAACAAACAAAAAAAGTTTCATCTAAATCGGTTCAGTTGTTTTTGCGTGATACACATTTCTGTTACAGTTTTATAATAGTTTAGATGTCCTCTAAGAAACTAACAATAAAAATGTTTGTCCTTCTGTTATTATGTATCTACTGAATTAAAATACAAATTCTATTAAAATTCAGTTTTCATTTGCATTTTAAACTTCTTTTAGTATCAGAGCACACGGTCAGTTTGCTGGAAAGTAAAAAAACGACAGCTACCTCGAAAGTTTCTAGCTCATTTACCTGCCTCTGTCTACACGTCAATCAAACGTATCTAAAAATAAATTCGGCTATTGATTAATGATCTTAAACCGACGTTCATTCACTAGTCGTCCAACTAGTTGTTTTTGTGTGACCTTTACTGATGAATAGGCGATGAGATGCAGTGCCGGATTAACCTTATAGTAAGTTAGCAAATGCTACCGGCCCCGAGCATGGGGGGCACCGCAACTAGGTGTAAAAAAATCTATTATGTTAGAATATTGTCTACCATCTACACCGTTCAGTGGAAAGACGCTAGTGTAAATGAGTTACCTATGGAACTCAATGGAATTTCTAAATGACCATAGAATAGGATTCACTTAGACATAGACTCATAGGCTGAGATTCAGGGATGTTTTTGTGGTGTAAACTTTGTGTTTTAACGCCAGTATGTTAAAATCCATATATTTTCAACCTTGAACAGATGCTCTAAAGACGTATCTGAACCTTCGCCTCAGTCTTAGAGACATTGATTTGACTATTGCTAGGTTGCTTATCTAAATTGTCACAAAAAAAACTCATACAAGTGCTGTTTTGTTATGTATCCCAAAAGGACCTAAACATAATATAACATAACATAAAAAAATAATAATTTATTTTAATATCATGAAAATTTTAATCTAATAATAATAATACAGAAACTGTCAGAAACTGTAGAAAAACAAATTTCAAATACAAACCTGCTTACTCGAATTTGTATCGAACGTACCCATTACGTTGGCGGCATTGACACGTTGGATGGCGATCGAGATGCGTTGGGTAAGAAACGCCCCAGAGCGGGGGTCATTGCCCACTCCCGTAATCTACTGCCCAGGTCTTTTATAAACTTTTTGGCCTCAGCTCCCCAAGGCCCTGCGGTTTCAAAAGGCATAACAAAAATATTCTAAAGCAAACTAAGGGCCTCCTGTTAACATTTTATAAAGGCCCCTCGCTGGCTTAGTCCAGCCCTGATGAGATGGATATGGCACTCCTGGTACCTACCTCCTGGTGTGCATTATGAGATAATTTTTTTACCTCGAGCGCCTCCGCACTTCAAATAGCAAGGCATTGAGCTGATGCTTTTAGCCATAGAACTTTTAGCTATAGTTTTCTTAATCTTTTTACCTCCTACTTAGTACTTTAGTAACGGACAATTTTCAAATAGTGGGTGCAATAGTTACAAATGGATTGATATGAGCCTGTTTAGCCTATTTTTGGCCCAAAAATTTTTGAGGATATTTGGCTCGAGAAGTGATGAAGTTACATTTTTATAACTTAAAGTGAGTCGAGATATCGGCAAAGATTTGCAAGCGTTTTTCAGAGGCCTGTCCTAAAATGTTCGAAATCTCAACTGAGAATTCACACAGAGGACTGATTTTGAATTCACAAGTCCCATTCTCCTTCTTCTTAGCCATTCTCAACCGCTATGGTGTAATTGTATAATACCTAGCCGGCAAAAAACCTTGGAGCAAAAGGCGCAGAACAAAATGTATAGCCGAAATCGCTCCATTGTTTGCCGGGTAATGTAGGCCTCCTTCAGTAGTTCAGTCTATGCCATCTTATTACCATCCCTCTACATCTACGTCTTGTGCCTGCTCTATCCATTTCACTCTACAAATAAAATCATCTGTATCTTTATCTTTATTTACAGTTCTTCTGATATCTTCATACCAACCAACGCATTTGCGGTCTTCCTCTTGGGCGTCATTCTTCAAACAAGTTCCATTAAATTTATTTTATATCAGTTATTTAGAATTAGGCACACTAACTAAATATATCTTTAGGTAACTTCAGGCAGAATTATTCGCACCTAAATAAGAATAAGTGTTTTGTAGGTAGTTATATCTAGTAATTTATTAACTTGTTTGTCGTTCTAACTAAACCTATAAAATAAAGATAACATTGCGACAATCAAGTACCTATCAAAGTTTTACCAAACATTAACTAACAAGGCAATAATTCGTAACCTCATCACATCTGTAATATCATAGGTAATCGTTACACGAGCGAGGGTGGAGGTTGCGACCCCATGCCATAAATCTAAAGAGAACATTAAAACACCACCCATTACGCGAAGGAATTGCCCTAAAATGCCTCAAACATGTGTCCAACGGAGACCTGTCATCGGGGTTGCCAGCACAATGGTTAGAATTATAATTTTTTCTGTTGTTGGCATCACGGCGACAGACGCGCACTGCGGGGCGCCGCCACGCCCTCCCCTGTTGCCGATTTGTTTTACAATATTCATTTCTAGATTAGTTATTCTGTGGTAGATGGTTTTAGTTGGATAGCTCTACTTTGACTCTGAGAGACAAGAATTTTTACCTAAAGGTAGCCTATCGATCCGAGCGTCTATAGCGTCAGTGGCGCCGCGACTGTGACGCCGCGACAGAGCGACAGATAGATGTTCTATGCAAATGTATGAAATTCTAGAGAACGTCTTTCGAGCCCAGCGACACTAAGCTCTCTGACAGACGAGCGACCATTTGCGGTCGCCGGGTGTCGCGGAGGGTCGCGCGTCTGTCCCGCGACAGTAAAATGTATGAGCGCGACGCTCTGCGACCCACCGCGACAGCAAAGTGTCGCTCGTCTGTAAGAGCCCTAACGCGGCGTCAGTGACGTCACTAACGCCGCGTAAGGCTGCCTGTCCACTGATACGAGCTTGCTGGGCGAGCTGTATATCTGTGTATAGCTGATTGGTTAATATTTACACAGCTACACAGCTCGCCCAGCCAGCTCAAGCCAGCTCGCATCAGTGGACAGGTAGCCTTAGTGTCGCTGGGCTCGAAAGACGTTCCCTACAATTTCATACATTTGCATAGAACATCTATTTGTCGCTCTGTCGCGGCGTCACAGTCGCGGCGCCACTGACGCTAAAGACGCTCGGTTTGAAAGGCTACCTTAACGAGTTTAGGCTGGTTTCAGAGTCACGCTGACCGCCGGCCCGGCGTGACTCTGAAACCGGCCTTAAGCCTTGATGTCACATATAATTTCTAGGTCTACAATGTTGTTTATTAAATAGGCAAGGCAAGTCGATGACCATAGCAAGCAAACAGTTTGGAAAACTATTCAGCAATTAAAATCCTTTCAACATTTGATTGATGCTTCATTTTGACCCACAATTATAGTGATGTCACTTTAACCGATCTTTAATATCAAGCTATTGTCATTGATTAGCATAACGGAATTTACAGAATTGAAACTATAGTGATATTTGAATAAATATCACTATAGTTTCACAGCTTGTCAAGGTCAGTTTTGTATTCACCAATAGTTATCTATTGGTATTAGAGATAACACACAATTCGAGCGCTCGTGCTTTCGATACAAAATTGTAGCAAAAATACTTCCCCTATTATAATTCGGAGTTTGGGTCAATTTAGTATTCGTATTCGGCAGCTTCTTCCAACATCAAAGCAGCCACGATGACGACTCCGGTATATGTATATCTCCTCCACACACCTCATCACCTTGTGATGACATCCTAAGTCACCTTAGCACCAGGTTCTCTACTAAGGATGGCGGGCCTCTCCCTGTGAGGGTACGGGAACTGGAGAGCAGGTCTACAGACTTCAAGGCCTTCAAGCTCCGGGTCCCAGTCGCTCACCTGAAGACGTTCCTGCTCCCTGAAGTATGGCCTACCGGAGTCGTGTTTAGACGCTTTAGGGAAGCGAGGACAATAATCCCTAGGGAGTGTTAAGTGTTTAATTATTAAGTTATATTTTTATGTATTTTAAGTTAAGGTTATTTATCATATGGGCCCGTGATGATTTTATATTGTACTGTTGCCTGAATCAAATAAATAAAAAATAAATAAAAGTATTCAGACAAAGTGGTTTTGGCTTTCGACCTACATTGCCTTTAGTATATGAGGTGAGAGTGAATTAGATCTCTCTATGTTTCATGAAGATCAGACACTGTGATCGAACAAAGTTCGTTATTATATTTCTTTTCACAATGACCAGTCTCAATGGTATAACCATAATCTATGACATGATTCCTAACTAGGCGTAGAATGCGCACCGCACGAAAGGCCCTCCCGTTCTGTTCAAGGGCCATGTTTTTGTACAATAATTAGCCCTTTTCGCACTAATGGCAGTACAAACGGTAATCCATGTTACTTAGTGATCGTAATTATAGTGCGGTCGAATTAGGAGGTAAGTGTGGACGTGGCGATGAAAGGTTTACAAGGTTTAAAGGGTTACATTCTCATTTTTACCTAGAACCTAATGTAGGTAAGCTGATGAAGAAATTGTGATGCATATGTGAAGTCCACTAATCCGCATTGGGCACGCGTGGTGGACCACCGGCCATGCACTTACCATAAGGGTAGGCCCTGCAGTGGGACGTTTATAAGCTAATGATTATGCCCTATGTATACAGAGTGAAATTGATATCATTAGCATCCTTTTAAACTAAGAGTCTAGTTAGTCAGTTTGATGGGTAGACTCTTAGTTTAAAAGGATGCCAATTAATGATATCAATTTCACCCTGTATTGTGCCAGTACTTTCTTAAAGAATGCGTAAAATTTTTGTGACAATTGAATAGGTAGGTAAGTTATAGCCTGTAGGATCCCACTGCAGGGAAAAAGGCTGTGGAGTGGGCCATACTCCACCAAGCCGTCCCAGTGCGGGTTGGTGGAGGCAAGTTAGTGGTCAACTAACTGAGGTAAGGAAGTAAAAATAGCAAAAAAAATATTAAATGCTTCATCCATACAAAACTGCAATCCTACTCGACCTAAATGTATGGGACAGCAGATTTTTTCGTAGTGAAAGTTGTTCAGTTTAATGGTCTGAAGTACCCTATTATACATAACGCATTTAAGTTTATACCCTGTTTAGATCTTTGAAACAAAAATCCATGAATCGGTTACAAATATTCATATTCATCATGTAAATATTTGAACCCGCGTCTCTCGAATCAGCAGGCAAGTTCACTACCAACTGAGCTATCGGAAAAAGAGTTTAACAGCTGTCCGAAAAAATTACTTGAACACTTGAATTATTTCCAAATCACTCTCAACTCTCAACTGTTTGCTCGCACAGTGTAACAGTTGTGCGCATCTTTGTACACAGTCGTGTCGAGTGGCTCACGCTGGTCGCAATATGTCCGCACACTGGGCGGTGTTGGGTCGAGTGGGACATATTCGGGGGGAGCTGACGTGATGCTAAAATATTTTTTGAAGGTGTTTTTTGTGATTGGTTTTTTAATTTCGTGTTCCCGGCTAGCCCATTATTATTTGTTAATCTTAAATTAGTACAATGCAATAGCACAGTATAACATTATTTGATTTAGTCTGTTTCACAAGTTTGAATCAACAGAAAAAAAAAATTTTTTTTTTTCAAAAAGTGGAAAAATGATCGGACACTTTATTTATACGATACGAAAACATTTTAAAAATAATATTTTAAGGTAAAATAAAGGGGAAGGGAGGCAGAGAAAGATCTAAAAGGAATTATAACATTTATAAAGCACAGGAGAATTAAAAGGTTGATGTCGTTCGTATCCGAACCAACTCAAGGTTCTTAAAATAAGATAAATGTGACTGTACTGTGTATAAAATAATAAATAAGGTATCTCACACTTAGCCAAAACATGGCGTGACATGGCCCTCCTTCTCCATCTCTCTTGAGAAGACCTTTTCTCGAATAAGAGTGAGAGAGATCTCACTCGTATATTAACACGTCGTATTTATAAACTTTCATTAAGTATGTGCAGTTATTTTCCCCACAAGGTACATAAATCGCTCCAGTTTCTAATAAACAATTTCTGTGTAAAATTTATTTAATCTACTAGACAGGGACGATATTTACTAGCCCAGTGGGACGCTGCGCTAACATGTAAAATGTTCAGCAAACTTTGCACAGTGGGGCGGAATGCAGCTTCGGGCCAAAATATTGTTAAGAGCACTCGACGAAAGCGCAACGTGTGTTCTATAATTTTTATAATGCTCTCGAGATTGAAGAGGCTTTAAATTTTTATCCACTTTTGCACACAGTGGGATAAAAAATTTTTTATTGTAAAATTGCTGCATTAGTTTGCTATTTACTTATTTATCATATGATTTTTAGGCGTCCGTGTCCCTGATTCAAAATCACAAATTTTTGGATTTTTTGTCTGTCTGTTTGTTTGTCTGTACGTAGGTACATCACGTGAAAACTACTGGACCGATTTTGATAAAACTTTTTGTGTTTGAAAGCTTATGATTAGACTTGTAATCTGGTATATCATTCATCTCGCTATGGACCCCGTGCGGACGAAGTCACGAGAAAACTCTTTTGACATTGAAAATGTATTTTCGTTCGCTCCAGTATAGGCTCCGATTTCACGAAAAAGTGCGATCCCCTTATATCTCGGAGAGTTATGAAGATACGATATTCAAAAAAGGATCAAAAGACGCGTATTTACAAGAGCTGTAAGGTAAAAATAAATAATTATTCGAAAAAGTCAAAAACGAAAAAAGTTATGCCTGAAATAGTGACAAGAAAAAACAATTTTTTCAGAATTTTAGATTTTGGCGCTCGATATTTTGGAAACGAAGAATGATATCAAAAATTTGAACAAAGAATCCTCTGAACAATTTAGTCAGCTATAATTTTAGCCTAATAGAAAGACGATCGGGTTAAGGGTTGCCCTGTAGCCCAACCTTTTTGAAACAATATTTTTTCGAATTACGTAGATTCATTTCCAATGTGCTCGATAGTCGTGTGAGCCACGAAATCTGTGAAATCACATAAGGTGGTTGGAATTGCGTCCAAAAAACAGATATTCCGAGAGATAAGTGTACTTTTTGCAACCATCAGCAGCAAGACTGATTCAGTGTTTATGGGGTGTAGAGCTTCTCTGTGATGGGGATGGACCAGGTCTGCCTGCATAACTCCAGTCGATTAAGGAGTTACTGATGATTAAAGGTCTGTAAAAAATTAGCGATCAGCTGAAAGGCTGATCGTATGTTATTGTTGTAGTATGTACTGTAGCTATGGGAACAGAACAAAAACTGACATGGTTCATCAGTCGGTTTAGGAGATACAGCCGTTCAAAGGTCGGAACTTTGACTGGCTGTATCTCCTAAACCGACTGACAGAACTTGACAGTTTTTGTACTGTTCACATAGCTACAGTGCATACTACAACAATATTATACGATGCAGGTGCAGCTGATCGTAAATTTTTTTACAGATCTTTAATCATCAGTAACTCCTAAAACGACTGGACTTATGCAGGCAGACCTGGTCCATCCCCATCACAGACATGCTATACACCCCATAAACACTGAATCAGCCTTGCTGCTGATGGTTGCAAAAAGTACACTTATCTCTTATACTAAGAACTAATAAAACCATTCCCCTTAGTAGTCTCCTATAATGAATATTTATGGTTACCTCGGACACTACGCGTGTAGAAATTGGTAAAGTAGGTACATGGAAACAAACTTTAGTTTGTTACCTATTTTTGATATTATGGGTAGTACTAACTAATTTGTTATGTATAAATTCAAGTATCATGTAAATAAAAACATCTAAAGAACATTTATCTGTTTACTTGTTATCATGTTCAAAACAAATACCTACCTACTCAATAATACAAACCAATTCGTTTGTTTACATAAATCACATTGCAAGCCATCAGACACATTGATCCAACATAATCTATTATTCTATACGTTTTTCCTTCAACCAATTCATCGACAAATATTTAAGCTATCATATCAGAATTTGCTATTCAAATCCTTGACAAATATCACGTCCCATTCCCTTTCTCACTCACACACATTGTAAACGTCATAGTGTATCCCCCTCAAATGAAACAGATGATATTGAAATGAAAATTCAGAATAGGGTAGCAAAAACGTGCCTCTCTGTCGACCAGACGACAAAACGTTTGCAACGATGCTAGAGCTGGAAATCTCCACTCAAATATACAGACAGGAACACAGTATGGGAAACTGGTTTAAAATTACCTTCTTTATGAATTTTTTTCTTTGTTTCTTTTGTTGACTTTTCACTAAGTAAGTATTTTGCAACCTATGTAATATAGTGGTCGCTTGCTTAATAAATCAGGCATTCTTAGCGTAATAAGGCTTTAGTTGGTACTATCTCGCATATCTGTATCTGTATATTGTATCAGTATCATTAAGGTGGTTTCAGTCCATACAAACGTTTGACGCACAATGGAATTAATTAAAGTAATATTTTATGTATGGAAAAATAGTTTAGAAAATCTAGATGTCGCGTATCAAATAACATTTGCAATTTATAATATAATTACGAAGATATAAAGCTTTAAAAATTTTGTATGAAAAATTTAAAAGCTTTATATCTTCCTAATTATATTATAAATTGCAAATGTTATTTGATACGCGACATCTAGATTTTATAACCTATTTTTCCATATATACGAAGTTACTTATATTAATACAGTCTAGGCGTATTGTGCGTCAAAGTTTTGTATAAAATTGACCCCTCTGCAACCGCCTTAAGTATTCAAATAATGTAGCCTGCAATATACGTACCTAGTGTCTTATTGCTAATAAATAAAGTTTGAAGTTATAGAAAATTTCCAAAAACAACAAGAATTTCACATTCGTCATTGTTGGCTTTCAATTTATCGAAACATTACAGATGACTATGATTTCTGTTTGTACCTAGTTATTATCATTAAAACCGCCAAAATGACTACTTCCGACGGTTTTAAAGATAATACCTAACTACAAACATTCTAAAAACAAATCTGTAATGACCCGAGAAATTGAAAATCAGCAATGACGATGTTGCATTCTTGTTTTGTGGAAATTTTGTATAAGTAATTGTTAATAAATTAAAATAATATGATTGAGGGCAGCACCGGAGGCTCGGTGCCCCCTTAACAAAAGGTGTTTTCATAACACATAGGTATTCCTGTTTTAACAACATTCCTGATTACAATTCAGTACTGGCTGCAAGATAAGGTGAGAATGGGTCGTGCGTCGCAATAACTGTGGTGCTGACTGTACTCAAGCCCCGTCCCAATCATACTTAGATTATCCTAAATGTTGTTTTCAGCGCGACGAACTGTGAAATATGTGCATAGAACTGTGGATGCGGTAATGTGACTTGACAATATGGTAATGTGAATGTACCTGTGTTTCTGTATTGAATTTGTTCTTTGTATATTTGATGAAATCGCATATAATTTTAAGTAAAAAATTGTATTTAATTTACCTAAGCTTGAATCTGCAATGTGAATAATGTGAATGTTATACTTAATTAATTTTTATTTATGTTTGTTTAGTTTATGATGATTATTTTATGATGATTGCCCTTACATTTTTAAATTTTGCATATTGATTTAACACTTAGGTATACCTAAATGTTGCTGTGCCCTTACAGGGTTCATGTTTGATACTTACTAACCTAGCATAAGACCAAATGTTACAACATGAGTGCAATAAATGATTCTATTCTATTCTATTCAATATTTTTTTTAAATATTTTGCTTTTATTTTATCCTGCTTTTACTGATTCTTAACTTAGGTACCAAAGTTCGGCGAATGATAGCCCATACGGAAGAGAGCTAGCGCCTCAATCAAGAAGCCACGGTTCGATTCCTGGCCAGGCCCTGTACCCGGACTTTCGATGTTCGATATATCGACACTACTTCGGTCCGCACTTCATTGTAATAGAGTTGACATTGGAACGAAAACGTTCACGCAATTGCGAAGTTCGAATGTGCGGGTAGAGGCCCTGAATTTCGTGCTTCTGTGGTAGTTAGCAAAGCAAAGCAAAAAAAGCAAAGCAAATAAAGATTACTTTACTTTACTTTACTTTAGTTATACCCAGTCGCATATCTCCTCAGAAAATTTCGGGAGACTGCACAATTTTTCTTATTTACCGGTCACGACTCACTATATTTCTTCGACGTAGACAAGTTCCTGTACATCTAAGTTCTTCGGAATTTATGTACGGTTGTATTTATCATTTACTAGCTCGGCGGTGAAGCGAAACATCGTGAGGAAACCTGTATTCCCGAGAATAAAAAGAAAATACCATAAGTTCGGAGGTATGCGTCAAATATGGGTGACCTTGGGGCGAACACAAAGGACCAGCGCTGGTCTCAGTGCTACATAACGACCCTTGCACAACAACAAATAATCAATCAAATAGGTAGGTACCAAAAGTAACGGTATAATATGTTCAACTGTGATAATAAATGTTGCTATACTCTGATCATCGTCAGTATCTAAGAGCCGTAATTTCGTCTGATGAGAGTTAGCCAGATATACGGTGACGGCCATCATCCAAGTACCTAGGTAATGGAGAGGAATCCGTAGCAAAACGGTTTGTCCTCGGATGCTAATAGGTGTTCTTGCAGAAAGATAGAGTTCTCAAGAGGAGTCAACTACCACAGCTACGATCAAAGCATAAGAATAGAATAGAATAGAATAGAAAATATTTTATTGCCAGTATAAACTTTACAACACAAATACTGCTTAATCTACTTAATTAAGAATTAACATTTTTATTTAAAAAAATATGAGAAAGCAGAAAATTTACATAAGTAATTAAGTGCACTACAATTAGAATTAGGCAATGGGATGGCTCTCAGCACATGCTGACAATAGACACAAGTCTGATTGTACAGCGCTGTTCTTCAGGCCACCCTGACTCTGGTAAGATGTTGGGTTAGAGTTTAATATCATCTTGTAGGTGTTCGTCCGTGAGTGAGCACGAATCTTTACAAAAACGTCTGAATAAAGCATCGCTTCTCCAAGAAATAATATTTTCTATGTTCCATGTCAATCCCATGGCATCCAGTGATCGGCCCCCATGAATATATGATGAGACGCCGGCAGCCAATGGTTGTCGATGCGGGAAATACCTCGTCTATATGCAACTTGCGAGGTCACAATGTTTAATGTTTGCTAAAATATGGAATAACAAGGAACCGAAGTTTCATAAAGTGTTGATGTTTTTAATTGCAAACGTATTGTCAGTGAATTAAAGTAGGTAACATCGTTATTGTAAGTATTAGGCGCTTCGGTCGCTAAGTACCTAGGTAGGTATACTTCTAAGTCCGCCGTAATTATGGATCTTGAAATGCGCACATGTTCTGTGCAGAGGTCAATTAAATTTTTTCGGAGACGGAAAGTCCGCCGCAGACAGTTTCACGACGACAAAGTGTTTGGATTAATAATTAAAATTGATAAACCAAACCACTTTCAATTGAAACTAGATTTTGTCTAAGAAGTATAGGTACAGGGTGTAAGTGACAGCCTAGCAAATACTGAAACGGTGAACTCAGACCATCAAACTGAACAACTTTCACAATGGAGCCTACCTCAGGAAACGCGAAAAAACATCAACTGTCCCATACAAAACTGCTGTGCCTAATCGACTAAAATGACAGATTTTCTTTTTTTGCGGTTCCTGGCTCCATAGTGAAAGTTAATCAGTTTGATGGTCTGAGTTCACCATTTCAGTATTTGCTAGGCTATATTACCTGTATAGAGAACAAGAATTAATAAGTAGGTATTTTAGGTAAAACTTCTTTAGGTAGGTAGGTACTTCACTTCCGTAAATTCAAAAGCTTTTCCTTGCTGGTATTTCCGTCCTAGTATTTACCACTTTTTATTCAACGTAATTACGAGTAGATAAAAGTAAATTAAGTCCTCTATTTAATTAATCTTATTTTCTATTTCATCGCTTTTGTTATCAAAATACTCAATACGTCTAAATCCAAAAATTACTGGTAAATCTGTTACTGTAATCTCCCACTTCATTATAGAAACAGCCCCACAAAACAGGACAAAGCTAATAATTAGATCGCAGCGTTTTTGGCAGATTTTACCAAAAACTGCAACAACACAAAGGGAAACTTGATTCCGATGTCAAAAAATAACTGTAATTCCGTTCTGCTCCACGCCCCGGAGAAAACTTAATCACGATGTTGGGGCTTATATTTCTGTTTCCGATACGATATACTATAACGTTTGAGCACAGATTATCCAATCAGTTAAGATAAAGGACACGCTTTTTTTATCGGCGCCATTTTCGTTTCGACTTTACCGCCAAAACTTGACATCTCGAATTTGACATTTGCGCGCGAGGTATAAAGTTGCGTTCGGGATGTTTGGATGCGTTCAGAAAAATGTTTTTAAAGCTGGGTATTCACTGGTTGTCGTGTGCAGGAGGACCGCGCGTGGCGGCCACGTGAACGAGATTAGGCGGTGCATTCATGTCGGTAGCACAAAAGCGCGGGGTTCGCGGGCGAAACGTCAAATTGTGTGCGGCTTGGGGGACGAAATACGCTAAGTAAGGTTGGATTTAAATTATAAATGCGAAATACTAGCCATTCTATTTGCATATCCCACGGGCATCGGTGTTTTGTATTTTAAAGTGACACCTTAGAACTGTCATTTTATGGGGTGCCTTTCTTTTGTTCACAGTAAAAAGTATAAAAAATAGGAAATAGGTAATACCTATGTCTGAGGGAAATAGTAAAAAAAATTATAAGGCTACTGTCAAAATTTATTGCAAATCTTATTCACTTTGTAGCTTTAGGTACGTTTGTATATAATATATTTACTCCGTAGTATAATAAACTGAACAATTAATTTTTTACACACAAAATACACACTTTTACTGTGGGAGCAAACCGATATCGTAGCAAAAAAAATCTGCTGGTTGTTGCATACAGTTAAGTCGAGTAGGCACTGCACAGTTTATTAGTATGGAACAGCAGATTTTTTTTGCTACGATCGATTTGCTCCCGTAGTCGGTTTGCTCTTACTTTTAAAGGATGCCAATTATATCAATTTCACTATAAATAGTAATTCATTGAAATAAAACTATAGCGATGTACAAACTTGAAATGAAAATAAGTAAGTCAGGTATATTTAAAATCTGACTGTGATTCTTAATTATCCGAAAAATCTAATTTAAAATCAGAAGCTGTCATTAAAAAATAAATGAACAGTAAACAAGCGACACTGCAAGTGTAAACACTAAACACTCGTGCCACTGAATCGGGGGTACAAACAAATCAGGGCTGTGCCCGCTCGATCGCTTTGGGACTTGGATCCCTTGAGACCTGGTACGATGTGTGTTTCACAGTGGGCGAGGGAGGGTTTTGTTTTGGTATAGTTCGTTTATACATGACCACGCATGCTCACGCCATTGTATTACGGAGGTAGACAGATACTACGGTCTTACAACACTTCTTTTGCATCAGTCCCATTCATACAGTGCAAAAGAGTAGACAAAAATTGAGGGTGCCACTTTCTTTGTAAGAACGTCGAAATCACGCCTGGCAATACTGACCTAAATATTAAGTTCGTGCTGTCACTCTTTTCGGCTCTTTTTTACCATTTTCATCCACTTAATTCGATTATCAGGGTAAACACTTGTTCTTTTCAAAGAACATCATTAATTTCAGGACTGTAAGTTCCCCTTGCAAACCCTCTCTTTTCTGATTCTCCCATCACATTGTAGTTTTCTTTTTGTATGGAGTGTAGGTAGGTAGTCCATATAAAAAGACATTGTACGAGTGACAATGCTTCCTCGCTTTATTTTATGTTCCGAAGCTCAATAAATTTTATTTACTATGTGTCTATAAACTCAAACTGGAAACTTACTTATTATTCAAAATAATTTCACATAGATAGCTAGCTATAATATATAAATCTATGTAGCTATATGTCTTTGTTTTGACTGACATAACCTATGCCAGTCAAAACAATATACCTACCTGGTTTTGACTCTATCACAGAACTGCGTTCAGAACCTACACCCTATGTGCACCCAGAGTGCACCCCGAGCGCAACTTTACGCACTAAACCCCGTTCAGAGCCTTCGGTGAAAGACGTTTTACTATAGAGCGAGTTGAAAAAACAACCGCCCAAAAAGGTTCAGAACGCAGCTCTGCGTCGGAAGTTGTTTTTTTATACAGGATGTAAGTGACAGCCTAGCAAATACTGAAACAGTGAATTCAGACCATCAAACTAACCTACTTTCACTATGGAGCCACACTCAGCAAACGCGAAACAAATCAGCTGCTCCATACAAAACAGCTGTACCTACTCGACTCAAATGTAGAAACAGTTGAATTTTTTTCACTTTTGCTGAGGGTGGTTCCATAGTGAAATTTGTTCAGTTTGATGGTCTGAATTCACCGTTTCAGTATTTGCTAGGCTGTCACTTACGCCCTGTAGGTATATTAATAACACAGGTAAGTACTTATGTAAGTTTATACTTACAGTCGAATTTTCTTTCGGAATAGTTGGCAACCCTGCTAAATACAGCCGGGAATCACATAGACTTAATATTAACGAGCTTTAACCCGCGACTTCGTCCGCATAAATTATATACCAGATTTTAAGTCAGATGATAAGCTATTAAACAAAAAAGTTTCATCAAAATCGGTTCTGTAGTTTTTGCGTGATACTCGAACAAACAAACAAATAAACAAACAAACAAACAAATAAACAAACAAACAAACAAACAAACAGACAGACAAAAAATCCAAAAATTGGTGATTTGGAATCAGGGACAGGTAAAAACCATGTCGTAATTTTTTTTTGTAATTATCTTCAATGTACAGACACATTTCTGTTACAGTTTTATAATAGTTTAGATACGTAATGCTTAAGAATACCGCATCCACATCCTTCATAGTATCTAGTAAACATCCAACGATGTCCAGGTCTCCAGAGATGTCGCATATTGCACTCATTTCATTATGTACATACGATTATAGCGATCTGGGGACGCTCCTATGAAATCAAGTCCCATATATCTCATGACTATACTCTTATGTAGACGGCATAAAGTTTAAAACGGCGTGGATATGTATACTCTGAATTGAACGAACAATAAATGTACAGATGTGACGAGTTTACTGTTTTGTAACAGTCTAGTAATGGTGTTAGTGGTTTCTAATTTCCACTTGCTGTGCTACAGTTTTTATTGCTACTGAATTTTTTAGCTCTTTTGTCGTATGAGTATTCCATTCAAACCACACTAAATAATCTAATATGGAATGGATCTGTAATTTAGGTAGGTTATCATCATTGGCCTTTCCATCCATAAAAGATGATTCAAGCAGTGTCTTGGCGGAACTTTACGCTCGTGACTAAAAAGCCCGATTCGAGAGCGATAGGTACGGCCGCATGTACGGCAAGTAACATTAGAGTTTGCTGTGCCAATTGGGTTTGCAATCCGATAAAATAAATAATAAATAAATAAAAAAATTGAGGGATCGAGTGACAAACGAGAAAGTGCTAGAAATTGCACAGCTGCCCAGCGTAACCGCACTTTATATCGGTTATATCGGTGTAGGTCAAATGTTATATCGGCCGAAATTGAGGTCGGTCAAACGTTATATCGGCCCAAAGTAATGTCGGTCAAACGTTACGTCGGTCCAAAGTAATGTCGATAAACTGTCTGTCGGACAAAAGTTCCACAATCGCAGTTCTCAAACAGAGGCTGGGGCATGTGCATCGCATGGATCACTCTCGTTTGCCGCGTCAAGTCCTTCTAGGTCAAGTAGCGCATGCCAAGAGAAGTGTCGGGAGACCACGCCTCCGCTTCAAGGACAGCGTAAAGCGAGATATGTCCACGTCCTCTATCGACACCAGCAGCTGGGAGGATCTCGCTCAGAACCGCGACTTGTGGAGGAAACATTTTGCGGAGGGAATTTAGGTAGGTACATTTTAAACTAAAGCCGTACAATATAAATTGTACATACCTAGTTATTTTTAATTTTAATTTAAAAATTGTTTTAATGCGGGCACTACATTCTTGCCGAGAACAATAGTGTGGATGCCCTTAATTTTCCTTCAATGTTCTCGCCGAGATTTCTCGACGAGAAATTCTGGCGAAAGTGAAGTGCCTGCTTATAAATGCTTAAAAATAAATACAAAACAACCTATACTTATAGGTATTTATAATATCAATCATCATAAAGAATAATAAATTTCCTCAACAATCCTTTTTCTTGTAACCAACACTAATCTACACCATGATTTACGACAATGAATGATACCAAAATTAAATGCGACCACTAGACCGGGAGCTCTGTCATATGCCCCGGGAATTCCGACACCTCTGGGATTGTTAATCATAACCAGTTTAGTTAAGGGGACGGCGGGAGTGATGACAACACGCTTTTATTTATATTTTACTCTCGTTGATGTAATTGGCATTTTGATTATTATTGAATCAAAGTATTCTACTTTTATTTTGGGGGAAATTTAAGTAACCTTAAAAGCCTTTAAACAGCGACTGTTCTGTATCTGTATTTTTTTTTTAATTCACGTTGTACTACACTTATAAAAAAAATCTTTGCTACAGACGTAGCTTCGTAGCTTGGTTTCGTAGCACCGTAGTTATAGCCGTAGCGTCACCATTATTTTAATCTTGCGTCCAAAATATTTATAAATGTAATTATAATAATTTTCTTTTTCTTTTTTTTTTTTCTTTAAAAAAAAATTATAATTATACTGTATATAAATGTAATTATATATACCCAATCGAGCAATGGAGATTCCTACATTGAACTTAAGTACTATTGGAGATCAGTGGATACTTAAAAAATTAACCGTCTAATTAAAACGCAAGACTCTAGCAACACTGAAAAAAATGTTTTGTGAAATATAATCAGACTTCCAAACTGTTTTGTAGCCCATAATTAAACATTTGGTTATAAATAGCAAAACGTGTTTTTATTTATAGCCGGATGTTGTTTATATGCTACAAAACAGTTTGGAAGTCACTAAAGTTTGATTATATTTTACAAAGCATTTTTTTCAGTGAAGTCGCAGAGTATTTTCAAGCATCTTCTGACATTGCTAAAGATAGATATGACAGCATATTTTTTTTTACTTCGATCGTTTTGCTCACGTTTTGCTCCCATAGTAAAAGTTGTTCAGTTTGATGGTTAGACTCTTAGTTTAAAAGGATGCTAATGATATCAATTTCACCCTATACCTAGATTCGCGGTGGAAGAATGTATGGTCGTTGTGGCAAAAACATTAAGTTGATTTGCGGTGGAAGAATGTATGGCCGTTGTGGCAAAAACATTAAGTTGATTTGCGGTGGAAGAATGTATGGCCGTTGTGGCGAAAACATAAGTAGTTCAAGTTAATGTTAGATTATAATTACCTACTACTTTGAAAGATCGACTTATTGATTAGAATTTGAGTTTGATAGTTTTAAACACGTAAGCTCAATTTGCGTCACAACTCAACCAACAAAATTGTTATAATAACAAAGGCTTTATACAGGATGTTACAAAAATACAAATAAACATTTAAGGGGTGGTTAAGACCATCAAACTGAACAACTTTCACTATAGGACCAATATCGAAATCGCGAAAAAAAATATCATCATCATCATACCAGCCGATAGACGTCCACTGCTGGACATTGGCCTCCCCCAAAATGAGGAGATTTGCCATAATCGCCATGATACGAAATAGAAATAGAAATAGAAATAGAAATAATATTTATTGTGCATAAGTTTAGGTTAGTAATTGTAGCCGGTCTTACTGCTAGTTTTATTAGTTCACTAAACTTTACTTTTTCAAGTGTATACACAAATTTAAATAAATTGAATACAATCAAAGTTCAAGCTAATATTAAATGTCAAGGCCATTATTTATGCACCATGAAATATCCTACAGTATTATTGTATAATTAAAACAGTCAAATAATAATAATCAAATTCATAAAACATAATCAAGACTCAATAACATAATCAACACACATAAAATATCAAATTGTCATTACATTACCTTAGAATAAATTGAGCACCTATCTATAATTTAAATATTCCTGTACACTGTAGAAACATTTGTCAAAGAGCCATTCCTTAACAAGTGCTTTGAATTTTCCAATCCTATGAATTTTAAATTCTTCAGGAAGGCAATTGTAAATCTTAGTACACATTACAAATGAATTTTGAGAGACAATAGTAAGTTTTATCGGCGGTCTATATAATTTATTTCTATACTGTGTTCGCAAAATTCGAGTACTGACATGTTTTTGTTCACGATGCGTTTGTGATGTTCCATACTACATAATTATATAGATACTACATATACAGATCTACTCGAGCTAAATGTATGGGACAAAAGATTATTTTTTCGCGATTTCGATGTTGGTCCCATAGTGAAAGTTGTTCAGTTTGATGGTTTAAACCAGCACCCCTTAAAAGTTTTTAACTTTTATTTTTACTTCTTTAACACCCTGTATATCCTTAGAGTATGTAAAGGCTTATATCCCAAAAATGTTATACAAAAGTGATTTTAGTTACAGTATGTTGATCATAAGCGTTTGACAAGATATTTGTGTTGTATAGGAAGCGACTGTACGTATAATAAAGTAAATACATGTCTGTTTACGATAACGGCGTAATGTATTATTTACAGTAACCCTTAAGGCGGGGTGCGTCTTCGTTACCCGGTTCACTGGGCCATAATAACCTCAGGGAATACACGGCCCAGAGCTACCAACACCCGCCTTTATTACTAACACGACCCATTGTGGTGCAGTATTTGTTGAATATCTGCAGTTCTATAGGTATAGTATTCAAAGAAAATCATAAAAACTGAAAGAAGAGTTTTGTGGTTTGATAGATTAAAACTTATCAGACAGACTATCTTACAGACTTTGCGTCTATACCTACACTTAAGTATCTGCCAACAACATTTTATAAATAATCAATTTCTAGGACACAATAATGTTGGTTGATGCATAAATGCGAAATACGATAACTAAAATTTTGTTTATTTTACATTATAATTATAGTTTCCCGTTATTTTGCCTTATTTCTAGACCAAAAGAGTTAGGTACTCTTTCTTCCTACTGTGACCAAAGTAAAAGCAAATCAACCGAATATACGCCAACTTGTGGGTATGTTTATTTCGAAAAAAAAAAACTTTAAAAAACGCTATTATTGCTAAATTTTAAATAAAATATAACTGTTGAATGGATATAGATTAAAATTGGCATAGATACAAATGTAGACCTCTACTTTACTCGCACATAACCAGGCAGATACTTACTTAAATTATTATCTGACTTAAATTATTTTCTGTTAGAACATCATAAAGTGATGGCATATATGGAGTAAAGCCTTGACAGAGTAGTGGCTGAGACAGGCATAGGAAAAGTGGGTTGCCAGCAACTATGTGGGTTGGCGACATCTGGAAAAACGTCGGTAATACCTGGATGAGATTAGCGCAGGACTGAGAAGGATGGCAAAATGGGGAGAAGGTTTTATTCCCTGCAGTGGGTGGATATGGGCTAGCTGTTACATCAACATGTATACTGTTTATACTACACTGTAGTTATGTATCTACCTGTTCACCTTATATTGTCAATTACCATCATGTTGCCATCGATGTTAGTATGACTGATGCTTCTACATTGGGACAAACTTGATATCTGGTTTATCATTGCTTTTAGTCCATAAGATATTTGTTTAGCTACGTACTTGATAAATACATTAAAAAAAACAAATCTGTGTATAGTTTGCACCCTATTTAACCGTACGTGTAGTACTTAAGTTATAATATTGCCGCTACATCTATCATCTACTCTGCAGCGACACATGTGCCGATTACAGCTCTCTGCTCACCTCCTATTTGGTACACTTTATCATATTTCATTTACATTCGCTGAGCTCGATAACGCGGTTTGATGAACTGGTTAACATGAACAGATTCTTGAAATCCGTAGACGCATTTGTGGAGCTATAGGATAAGTATTAAAAGGTAGCAGGGTTGATCGGAAAGCCTGAAAATAGTAGGTAAGGTATCCAGAGTAACAATAACTGAACAGCATAATACAGGGTGCTAGTGTAGACAGTTGCATTAGGTACTTTAATGGGTGATTGTAATACTTACGCATGATACTGAACAACTTTGCCAAAAGACCAAATAGAAAATCGAAAAAAAGTAAATACTTTCATACAAACGTTCAATCAGCTGATTGAATTTTAGTATGGTAAGTTCCAAAAATTTTATGCGAATTTCCTGTAGGGAAAGTTGTTCAGTACCTATCATGGGTGGGTACTGTATGGCACCTGTTTACCCTAACTAACACCCCTGTATAATGAATTAATGACTGATTTATTTGCGTTTCTTACCATGGATAGATACCATAGATTTATGTCAGGAAGGTGGCATAGGTATTGTATTTATGTTTTGTATATCTACCCCAAAACATTTTTAAACCATGTAAGTTAATTTTGTGTAAGACATTATATTTATTAACATCATCATCATAAGTATAGTTGAAGTCACCGCAATATCATATCCATTCTTTATTTATTTTTTCGTACTTTAGGCAGATATACAGGGTGAAATTGATATCATTAGCATCCTTTTAATCTAAGAGTCGACCAATCAAACTGAACAACTTTCTCTATGGGAGCAAACCGATCGGAGCAACAAAAATATCAGCTGCTCCATACTAAACTGCAATGCCTACGCGACACAAATGTATGCAACAGCAAATTTTTTTTTTTCTCCCAGAGTACAAGTTGTTCAGTTTGATGGGTAGGTAGACTCTTAGTTTAAAAGTATGCTAATGATATCAATTTCACCCTGTTTATAGGTATAGGCCGTCATTTCAGTGCTCATTCCATGCTTCTTTCACACCATTCATCAATCATATCTTGTGCCTACCCATTCTTATATTGTGTCCTTTCTTGCCATACACATTCTAATTATGTATATAAAAAAGACATGTTAGACGTAAAACAGTTTCAACTCAGCTACGGACTTTTAACCTCCGCTTTGTTTTAACAAAAGATTAAACTAATAGGACATCTGGCATTTGTTTGTAGCATTTACAAGCACTATCTAGACATCTAGGAGTCGTAGATGGAGTGATTGCGGTAGTGCGTGCGGGCTGGCTCTTGCGTGCATGCCACTCAACGAAACCTCAGACTGTACTGTCGGTGGCAACTGCAACTGTTTTTGAGCTGGAACAACAAAGTTGTGTAGTCTTGTGAGCCTAATAAAGAACTCTCTCTGATATCTGAAAATATTTAGTCATAAATTATTATGAAAATAGGCACAATAGCCAGTACAAAATTTATGTAAAAAATAATTACTTGCGACTTTTTTTTCGGCATAAACCCATCATAAACCTTAAAAGCAATTTATGCCTCTGGATTGCGATGGATAGCGCTATATTTGTATGCTATGGATAGTTTTACGACAGTAGAGTACATATTTCACCCACGCCGTATTAACGGGGTAAGGGTAGGATGATATTTTGAAGTGAAAACTTCTTTAGCGGCGTTGTGCACTTTTTGGAATGGGTAAAAAATGATAAACTCGCGTCAGGACCGTGACGTCACGTAACCTGATCGAAAATTCGTAAGCATAGATATAGTAAGAACGTGACGTCACGTGACGTAAGACGTAAGATCTCTTAGTTTTCACTTCTGCCGGCACTCCTGGAGTGCAACCCGTTGTTTTTTTAATCTTCCACCACTTGAGAAGATCCCTTATTAGTGCGATGAGGCCTTTGTCCTGCAGGTGGGATCCTACCAGCTATAACTTACTTACCACGTAATCCAACACTTATCTGCTCGCCAGTCCCGCCACCTGTCAGCTGTCAGACGTACGTCACTTATCAACAGCAGCGCGAATCAGTGGTTAACAGTGCCGGTCGCGTGCGGCAGCGCGGCGCTTCGAACCCGATCGATATCTACCCCCAGACTCCGAGCTCGCAGGGTAGCTAGCTTCCTGTCTTAAAGGTTACACTGACATTTTGAATGTCGATCATAATCTAATTATCGAGTTACTGGCTTGTATTTTGGATTTCGTCTCAGAAGAATCTATTTCGGGAAAACCAAGTACTAGCTATTACATCCTTTATCCTGCATGCCACCATTTAAATCGACGGTAAGGCCATTGTAGTTCGATCACTGAGTTCAGTTCCCTTTCATCATCATCATCAGCCTGTATACGTCCCACTGCAGGGCACAGGCCTAACCTCAGGGGTGTATGGGGCCTTGTTAGTCAGTCCACCGCGCGTGCCCAATGCGGAAGGGTAGTTGGTAGACTTTACATTACATTCCTACGCATCAGAATTTCTTCTTCAGGTGTCCTCACGATGTTTTCGTTCACAATATAACATTAAATCGATGGTAATACCGACTGCTCTACCGGTGAACGAAAACATCTTGAGGAAACCTGAAGAAGATATTCTCATACGCACATAAGTAAGAAACACTCATTGGTACATGGCATGTCATAATATCCGTGTGGATTCGAACCCGAACCCTCATAATTGAGTGTTCATACCTCTCCGCAACATACTTTATCGATTTGAGAAATATTGCTCAGCGAAAATCTAAGTTTATACGTACAGTATAGTATAGGTGATATGGGTATATGAATGAGGAAAGAAGTTTGAGTTTGAGACCCAGACTTAGAGGTCCCATACATGAATGAAACTTTAGTAATACGTGTCGTGTAGAGTGAAACAAAACTAACAAAAAAGTAAATTGGTTGTAACTTATACCTGTCCCTGATTCCAAATCACCAATTTTTGGATTTTTTGTCTGTCTGTTTGTTTGTTTGTATGTTTGTTTGGGTGTTTGTTTGTTCGAGTATCACGCAAAAACTACTGAACCGATTTTGATGAAACTTTTTTGTTTGATAGCTTATCATCTGACTTAAAATCTGGTATATAATTTATGCGGACGAAGTCGCGGGTAAAAGCTCGTTTATAATAATTATGACCGCCGTCCTGAATGGCTTTTAGTTTTCGTAAAAAATGGCTGGGTCCGAATCTGCAATTCTTCTTTATACGCCACTAGCGGCCCGTCCCGGCTTCGCACGGGTGGACGTCTAATCTTTTCTAGCAATAAATATAGCCTATGTTACTCAGGGTGAATGCAGCTTTCTAATGGTGAAATAATTTTTTAAATCGGCCCAGTACTTTTTGAGCCTATTCATTACAAACATACAAACATACAAAAATAGGTACAAATCTTTCCTCTTTATAATATTAGTGTAGATTACGTTATAAAGTCGGAACTTCTTTGTCAGGTATCTGGGTATGTCTTGAGCTATGGTCTTATAATCTAAACCACCCCTTTAATTATTACTAGGGTGTTTTGTTAAACCTCGTATTTCTATCTACTCTTTTAGTCTGAGACCATTGAACGTTTCGCCTCTTTCACCATGTTGCACATAACTGCAATATTCGGTGCTCATAAACAAAGTTAATCGCTATACTCAATTGCCTCAGTTTCTACCACAATAGTAATACTACACAAATATACTATACGTATTTTATAGCATTTAGATGCGATTACACCATGTTGACGCCTACTGCAATAAACTGGCAATCACACGGCCATCTGCCGCAAAGTTGATCTTGGATTAACATGCCATGGGTTAACGAGGGTTCAAACTTTCTACTTAGATCAAATATTGGATTCAAAATGTTAGTTTTGATAATATCGTAATTTTTTTGTTTCGTTTCGACTTTTATTCGCAAGTTTCGCAAGCTTCGCACGTTAATGCTCGGGTCTCCAATTTATTGAAGTCACCGCCCTTCAAAAAAGAAATAAAAACCGGTCAAGAGCGAATCGGGCTACTCGCGTACAGAGGGTTCCGTACGACACCACCACAAAAAAATATTAACTTACAAAAATATTTTGTTTTCTCCGGGACCTTTAGCACGAGATCGACTGACACTTGGATGGTTTTTATTATTTGTTGTTTTACTATAGAGTTTGCTCTATAATCACGCCAAGATTGACGCTTGTATGTATTACCGTAGATAAAAACTAGTTAATTTAATTTTAAAATTTTTGTCATTTTTATTATTTGTTAGCAAATCCGCCGTAATAACGCACATTCTGTAACATCTATCTAGCTCTTACGGTTCAAAAGTTAGTAAAAAAAATACTAGGTGGGAGGTCAGTAATAGCATAGTAATAGGGTCCCGTTTTTACCCTTTGGGTACGTATGGAACCCCAAAAAAGAAGAAAACGTAGGTACACTATTTGAAAAAATCCCCGAGGCGCACAAAGCTCTTACCAGTCCTTTTCATTCTTATTATTTTTCGTATCTCCTGTCTTCCTTGCACGTAGGTCTCTTAATAGGTTCTTTTTGCTCCACCCGCAAGGAGCAGCGTTTATTTTTCATTTCGTAGGGGCGAAGAAAATAATTTTCTGTGAGCTTTGAACCTTGCGGCGCCGAGGGAAAAATGGGAAATTCGGAAAATGTTATTGGATTCTGGACTAATCTCGACGCCTCCGGTATCTTATGAGGGGAGTGCGTGTTCAAATAGAAAAAATGTACCTAATATTTTAAAAGTTAATAGAAACTTTTGCACTTTCAAGCTTTATAAATTAAGACTAAAGAAAATGGCAAAATGCAAACATTTTTTTTTCCCGTTTTTTTTTCCTTAATCTTAATGAGACCCAAATTATCTACATACAGCTTATAGGACCTACAGTCCAGTCTACCATACGGTCCATAAACAGGGATGTATTTACAAATATTGCGCCCCTGGGCAAACACATTTGGCCGCCCCCCATAGCTGCAGTTTGACGGCGGTGGGCCTGTAGTCAAGATAGCCCAGTCATTTTACGGTTTGAGCCGGGACTAATTAATAATTGAATTTCTTTTTCGATATAATATTGAAGAGCCAATTTGAGATTAGAAATGTACCAAAATTTTAAAAAGAAAATTTGTGCGATTTTTGAATCTCATTCGCTGAGTTCAGCAGTTTAAAATGTCAAAATTACTGTGGAGATGTGCTTCTTTCTACTGCTGATTTGACTTTCAAAAATCATACTTCAGGAGTGCGATTTTTGAAAGTCAAATCAGCAGTAGAAAGATGCGTATCTCCATAGTAATTTTGTCATTTTCAACTGCTGAACTCAGCGTCTGAGATTCAAAAATGGCACTCCTGGTCTGCAAAACCTGTGTATCTACTCGTAGAATGGAAAGGATTGATTTTAATATTTTTCGGCAACGATTGTACGTTTCACGTCAGCCCTGAATCGACTCGAATTTCTAATTTTTTTCTATCCATAAGAAAATTTGATAAAGTCGTGTCTTACCATTCAAGTCGATTTCGTCAAAAATAAACTTTTTATATTGATATAAGTAATATTAATTAATAATTTCAATATCAATATATAATTTTTTTATCAATACAATCTTCACTATTAGATTATATTTTTTATTTTTAATGTTTTAAGACATGCATGCTTGCGTACTATGAGTTTTTTGTATATTGAACGAGTAATGTTAATTTTGTGAATAATATTAAGGCCTCCTCTCTTCTATTTGTTTGCAGTGCCCTAGAATACAGGGTCCTAATGATCTCTTAGCTTTTAATAACCATCTCATCTAATGAATGCTGTAAATTATGGAAGGCAATAAAATATTGAGTATTGAGTATTAGATTCGAGATTTTCTTTCTACTTTCTAGCCTTGACGACTCTACGTGCAACCTTCTCTCTCACGAAGGGTGAGAGTGAGCGGGGCCCAGAATCGGTTGAAGGATGGATTGTAAAGAAAACTCAAGCATCATTGTAAATATTTATTTCAAATACTATGAGTGCTTATGGTAACCAATGATACAATGTCACGTCTCAACCCTCAACACGTCAAATTCGCGTAATATCGCTATTCAATATAAACCTAGCCATTGGCTTGTTATATCACCGTCCCTTGCCAACGGCACGCGTTGCCTGCATGCGAGTCGAACACATTTCACACTGGTCAATTTATACCTCATCTGGCAGCACCGCATCGCCTTTTTCCATCGCTCCATCCTTTTTTGTCACTCAGGAACGTCATTCGCTAGAGCAATGGAAAAAGGCGATGCGGTGCTGCCAGATGACGTTCAACCCTAAGTATTACTAGGGCGTTTTGTTACACCCTGTATAATCTGTGTACCAATCTTGAATTCAGAGCACTTCAGAGCGACCACATTTTGTGGCTCGTGTATAACCCTTAAACTGACACGATTATAGTCTTATCGGAGTTTAAAGCTCTTACAGACGAGCGACACTTTGCTTTCGCGGTGGGTCGCAGAGCGTCGCGCTCATACAACATTAGACATTCCGCGACACCCGGCGACCGTAAAGTGTCCCTCGTCTGAGAGAGCGCTAAGAATCACTTCTTTAAACAGTGGAATAAACTTAAAAATAAATTGACCAGCGCAAAATGAAAATGAAATAGATTGTAAAAAAAAAATTATACACATTTGTAATTGATTAAAACTCGCATAAAGGCAGCTTAGGAAACTAAAATAGTGTCTATTTATTTGACATTATAATTAATTTTCTTACTAATACAAATCATCCGTTTTCACTAATTCTGATAATTTTTATTAATGATTTTCATTTCAGTAATCAACAAAGTCTAAGTATATCTAATTAACTATACACAGGCACACAATGCTTAGAAACTAGCTCAGTTATCAAATCGTAGAGCCTAATTTCCTATGTAAAAATGTTATCCGTAACGACTTATCTAAGTGTTTACAGTCAATAACGAATTTTTGTATACACTTGTCAATTTTTTTTATTGACTTCTATTTTTTTACAGTTCTTGCTCAAGATTACTCGTGAGCCATGCACTATCGCATATTCGTAAACGTTGCAATTAAGGTTGCACAAGTCTTTGATTAATAATATGTCAAGATAGAACCTCACGCTTCTAACATACTAAAACAAACAAAGAATAAGAGGGGTTCGAAATGCAAAGTAGCGCTTTTGCTTTGGAGACGGCTGTCGCCACTTGTCTTCCCGCTCACGCTGCTGCAATTACTCATGCCCTCTCGCTCGCACCACACCGTGCGCCTTATGGTGTTATGCAAATCATTGCATAACCTGTGGCGACACGTTCCACGCCTACTTTGCACTTCTAACGTGTACCCTCTTATAATCTTCTGTGAAAACAAATGGGCCAACTTTCTTGTGTGGGTGTGCGTGAGGCGTCATACAACTTATCTCTGTGTGCGTGTATATGGATAGGATTTATCAGCCTTGACTGGCTGATACTTTTTTCGCCGCGTTCGTAGCTTCGACTGTCTATCTCAACATATAATTTATCAAAGGCACAACTCTACATAGAATCTTATCATGTAGTGAGGGTAAATACCGCAAGGTAAAGCCCATTTATCTATATTATGGTGACGTCACACCTTGGCCACTTAGCTGTCATTTCATACAAATGCGAAAATTTTAAAAGAAGAGGTAAGCTTGCTATACTGAGTGAGTGCGAGCGAGACAGGAATACGCCATTGCTTACATTTTACGTCACTCCTACCAGAGGGGGTGAGGTGATAATTGATGGGAGGCACGGAGTGTCCGTCCATGTAGTACTAGAACTAGATACTCTTTCTTATACTGCGGTGACGTTTTGTAAATTAACTGCACTAAAATCTTGTAGGACTAAAATCATACGGAGTTGCGAAGCAACACCATAGAATATCCTATCAGAAAAACAGCCGGCAGCCACACCCCTAAATGCGCAGCGATGTTTCTACCAAACTGCCGCTCATTCTTGTAAACACGGCGACACATCAAGCTATACAAAAAACAAAACCAACATAAGCTGGCCGCGCGTAGGTCGAGTAACGTATAACGTCGCGCGGCCAGCTTATGTTGGTTATGTATAGCTAGATGTGTCGCCGTGCGTACTCGAATGATCACGTCTTGCCGCACGCAAGGCGTCAAAGCACCAAGGCGTACCGGCCGCCTCAAGCTTGTTTGAAACTGTTCTTCTGGTAGAATATCAGGCAGTTCCCAATAGTGGTGCGAAATTACAAAAATCAGGGCAGCACTTCAAAGAGCTACGAGCGAGGCGTATAAGGCGTGCTACACACACACTCGGGTCGGCACATTCGGTTCTGCTTTTCGTGTCGACCCGAATGAGTGTTGCACGCCACAAAAAAAAACATGGGTTCAATTTATATTCTAAACTGAACGGTGAGCTTATTTGAAAGGTGTATTAACCGAGTACCTGTTGCTTTAAAAAGTTCTATTGCTTCGGAACCGGTCAAAACTAATCCGAATCGACGATTTTTTTTTAAAACGTCTGTAATCTAAAATTCTACAACCTTTATAGTTTAAAAATTGACGCTCTCAGTCAAGTAAAAAGTTGTAACCCAAAAAATACAAATTTTAAGAAAAAATGCTTCACAACTTGCGAATTCATGTAAGAACAGGACATTCTCTTTACATTGAGGCAATTTTAATTGAGATCGGCTGACGAATAAACCTTGATGAGCGCGCTCCATACAAACGAAAAAAAAATTATGATATTTTTAAACACGATCCAGAAATGAATATCCTTGGCTGTGGTTTATCAGATTTCCGTTATGTTATATAGTTTTGAAGTTACACTGGCTCAAAAGTTGTAGTATTTTAAATTAATTTTAATTATATTTAAAAAAAAAAAAACTCGAAATCAGAGTAGTTTTGACGGGTTCCGAAGTAAAAACCTTCAGGAACTCCACTATATAGTGTATACAATAGTAGTTATTATAACTACAGGGTTTACTACGATCTCCCTAAACTAATATAGGCGGCCCTCCGACCTTGCTTACTGACCAGAGTCGGTTCTCTTACAAGCTAGCTTTATTACATTTTATTCCGTCGTTTTTTTTAAATCAATAAATACATTTGTTACGACCGACAGACCAACTATCCTATCCATTCACCATATTCAGCCTATACAGCCTATACAAGGAAAAGTATCATTAAACTTTTAAACTTTAAACCACATAATCTACCCATCAAACATAACAATTTTGACTATGGGAGCAAACCAGTTAGAACGAAAAAAATCTTATGTCCCATACGTTTGAATTGAGTAGGTATTGCAGATTAGTATGGGATAACAGATTTTTTTTTGTTCTGACGGGTTTGCTGCGATAGTGAAAGTTGTTCAGTTTGATGGGTAGAGTATGTGGTTTAAAGGTTAATGATACTTTTCCTTACACCCTGTATACGTCCCACTACTGGGCCCGGATCTCACGATTAAGCGTTTGTGGATGCAACTTAGTGGTCTTGCTGTCTAGATTAGGTATTTTCAAGCCTGATCTGGCTTTAGGAATTTATTCAAAGAGAAACTAGATTTGAGTAATTCAAAAAAGTTCCCCTGTACATTGCAATGTTATTTTCGGTATGTTTATAAAAATTGCGGTCTGGTTGCAATTATCACATCAAATTATACTCATCGCTGGTTGGACCTACAAGATTGGTATCAGATATTGAATATACCTATACGTTGGATACGCTTTCTTATACTGTGACATAGGGTTGTGAACTCACATTGTGTTGTCTTTGACAAACTCGTGTACTTTATGATATCGATTTGTCAAAACTTTGTGCAAGTCACACTAACCTCTCCTCGAATCTGTTTTGTAATTAGCCAAGATATTTGACATTAACATATTGCAGTGTATAGGCACCTGAATAAATACCCCTAGTGAACGAAAGGTTCATGCAAGCGGCTGCTCTCGGTGCACTCACACATAGCACACGACGAAAAGTTGCACACAGCCAGGGCGCTATACGTGTGAATGCACAGACAGCAGCCGCTTGTATGAAGCTTTCGTTCTGTAAGGATATTTATTGATGTGGTATTTTTTTTATATTCATAATGGGTTTGCGCTTGGCTTCAGCTCACCTAATGGAAAGTGTAGATGAAGCCGAGGATGTAGCGCGCTCGCCCAGAAAAAGCCCATTAACTCTTCTTCTAAAAATATCCTGATTGTATTTGCTTGGGAAAACAGACGCAGGGAGAGAGTTCCAAACCTTACCGGTTCTCATTATAAAAGAGGATACGAACCATTTTGGGTACCTATATGGTGTAGGATAGTCGGTCTTTCTGACGTAAATTTTTTTGAATAAGGGATTTAATTATTAATAATGGGGATCGAAAATGCTAGATAAATTAAATTCGGGTAAAATTTTGAACACAATCTTTATAATCTAAACACGTTTTATGTTAGGTTATTTGGATACGGAATTAAGTTGTCGTTTAAAATAATACAATTTAAATATAATACAGGATCTTTAACTGTCACATTAATATTAAAATAACAATAGCTTAGAACTAAAAAGCGACTAGAAACTAAACATAATACAACCTAAGCAATTTAGAATTGTCATGAAACTAAAATCAAACTACAGGGTGAAATTGATATCATTAGATATCATCCTTCTAAACTAAGAGTCTACCCATCAAACTGAACAACTTTTACTATGGGAGCAAACTGATCGGAGCAACTAAAAAATCTGCTGTTGCATACATTTGAGTCGAGTAGGCATTGCAGTTTAGTATGGAACAGCAGATTTTTTTTGTTGCTCCGATCGGTTTGCTCCCATAGTAAAAGTTGTTTAGTTTGATGGGTAGACTCTTAGTTTAAAAGGATGCTAATGATATCAATTTCACCCTGTATACATGGGAAGTATGATGATAAATATAAATAAATTTGTACAGAGGAATTAAGTATTTGGCATAGCACGCTACAAAGATTTTTCAAACTGTTTCAAAGACTTTCTTTTGAGATAGCAAACCCGACCAAATTCATTGAAACCTTTGCCGCACGCTGCATGCTAAACAGATTATTTGAGGCGAATGACGTTGCTTATGTGATTTTAAAGTAAAGAGCGAGTTGTTTATAGGAATTCACACTATTTTATTGTAATAAAACATATTTATGTAGACCGAGAAAAAGCACCATACATTTTTTTGTTTGTATTAAGAAAATAGCAGGCTGTTTTTTCCAATGAGTGAACAGTTGAAGAAAACCCTAAATACTTGAGCTTGAATAATCATGAATAATTGCCATTTCTTATCATGTTTGTCGCTTTAAGGAAGTTACACACACATCGCCTCGGAATGAAATATTCAAATGTGAACTTTAAATTGTCTGCCATTCGAGAGATTTTATTTTAAAGTTGTGGACCGATGTCGAATTGACGAATCACCGTCCACTTTTATAATTGTTGTCGACTTTGTACTTTATACTACACGATTTCATTTAGGAACGTATTGGCCTCGATTCGGAGTGTATCACGACTAAACTAAACTAAATGTATTCCTGTCACTTTCTAAAATAAGATTAAGAAAAGAGACAGAAAATCAACAGCTGACTTTAGTGCTGTCAAAGTGACGTTAAACGCCCAAAAACGACTTAAATAAGATGGCGTACATCATGATGGCATCTTATTTTGCGCATTTAACGTCACTTTGACAGCACTAAAGTCAGCTGTTGGTTTTCTGTCTCTTTTCTTAATCTTATTTTAGAAAGTGACAGGAATACATTTAGTTTAGTTTAGTCGTGGTACACTCCGAATCGAGGCCATTGTCTACTTCCAATTTTACACTATGTAATGCAATATTGTATTTTAATTGTACTTTTTACATTTTGTTTTGTTTAAAAGATGTGTGTTGTAGAGTTTCTGGCCGCATCTTCTCTCAACGGAACACCTTCCGACGCGGTGGTAGAGTCAAAAAATGACGTCAAAAAGCTATCTATATGATATTATTTTGAATAAAACATTTTGAATTTTGAATTTCTTATAATGTTGAATTTTCAAAATGTTGTATTCCACCATGTATATAGTGACGTTACACACCCAAAAACGCTTTAAATAAGATGGCGTACATTATGATGGCATCGATTTTGGGCGTGTAACGTCACTTTGACAGCACTAAAGTCAGGTGTTGGTTTTCTGTCTCTTTTCTTAATCTTATTTTAGAAAGAGACAGGAATAAATTTAGTCAAGTTAAGTCGTGGCACAGTCCGAATCGGTACCAATGGCCCCGATTCGGACTGTGCCACGACTTAACTAAATTTATTCCTGTACGTACATTATGATGGCATCTTATTTTGAGCGTGAAACGTCACTTTGACAGCACTAAAGTCAGCTGTTGGTTTTGTCTCTTTTCTTAATCTTATTTTAGAAAGTGACAGGAATAAATTTAGTTAAGTTAAGTCGTGGCACAATCCGAATCGGTACCAATACGTACCTAAATGCACGATTTAAAGCCCACATTCGCATGTTTCATTTCGTGAAGATGTTGCCGAGGCATTATTTGTGCGATAACCTTAAGAGGTCCTAAAATCATACTGAAATTGATTTTATATTAATATTTGTTTATGGTGCTATTTCTCAGCTTATTCCAATAGACAACCCGATCTTTATCGTTACGAAGTTAAAAACCAACATACTATAAAGACGCGCTTTAGGGTTGAACCTCAACTGCCAACACCGCATCGCATTTTTCTGTCGCTCCATCCTTTTCTGTCACTCAGGAACGTTATTTGCTAGAGCAAATAAGATAGCGGGAACGCGACCGCACGCGGCAGCACCTGCAGTGCTGTGACCTTTCTCACTCTAGCAGGAATGAATTCCTGAGCGACAGAAAAGGCGTTAAAAAATGCGATGCGGTCGTGCCAGTTGAATTTCAACCCTTAGGTAGGGTTTATACAGAAGAGATGCGTGGCGGCGGCGGCTAGTCAAAGTAACACCAATATAAACCTTATATTACGTAGCATAGCGTCGTTTTTTGACGTAAAGAAAAATCGCGCCCCCGCCACCAGGCGATGTCGCCTGGAGGCGCGGGCGTAATTCTCCAAACGACTCTATGCTACGTACTATAAGGTTTATATTGCCGCACCCCGCCCGCGAAATGTCCGCGCCACGTCACTTCTGTTTAAACAGCCCCTTACACTATTTGCACTTATCATTCTGATATCTGAATAGCGTTAGTTAACTGGCTTTTTTTATTTTTTCGATTAACTTTGCAATACCAAATGGTAAATCACAAATTGTCCTCAGTCAAATGTTAATTTACAAGCCTCTCAATGGATGGCATTTAAATTTAAAAACAAAACTAACAATAAAATATATACCAATGCAACAGCATGCAATAAAATTAATACATATAACTTTTAATATAGTTATTTGATTGTGCATTGAAATATGTGCTTTGTTATATAGCGAATTTATGTTGGCACTGATTATACAACGTGTTAATAAATTAGCGCAAAACCTCATACACCCCAACTGATTTATAACAAAAGAATTAGATTGAAACAATAATTTCATTATTTTGATACTTAAAATTTAAAGTTATTCGCATTTTAAGTTCGGAGGCAAAAATGATTTGTTATCATTTCAGCACTGAAGGAAAGCGCTAACGTACTCATGGATACATTTTTATAATCTTGTTTTGGTAGTAAGTAGGGTGAGTGTGCCCGTGGGGTGGGTTGACATCGGGTTTAGTAAATTAAAAATTTTATGAAAAAAAAAATTAAAATTTTGAAAAAAATTACCTATGTTGAAACCATCATAATTCGATTCTGCTATCGATTCTAAACAAACTACTTTCTAGTTTTGCGTTAATTCATTAACACGTTGTATGCAGGAGATTTAGAATAAAAGTGTACATAAAGAAAAATACATGTCACAGTATTGTATTGATTTATACAAAACATTTTCAAATCTTTAATGTAAATATTGTAGATTTGTAGTTAACAGTCCGAAAAGATAATCTGGGACACAAGTTGAAATTATGTTGAAGCGTTAGGCCTCAGACAAACAGCGCGACAACATTCATGCGGAAACTATACGCGCCGTGTGTCTGAGGCCTTACGGTAGCGCAAGAGAGACGCAGCAAGCGTGCGTTGTGTGGCGCCACACCGGATCGTGTGGCTTGGCCTAAGAGCAAGGATCTCTTTAATTCTAAAGGCATAGAGGGAGCCATACCATTGCAAGAATGTCCAAACGTTTGTGTTTGAGTGTGTGGTGTCAAATAGTATGGACAAAACAGACCAATTAGACCAAAGTGGAAACTGCCCTAATGTTTACGGTCACTTTTCACACACACTAGCAGAAAAGTGACAAGTGAAAAGTGGAAAGCCGCATAAACAAAGATCTATAGTTCCGTTTCCTTCTACTATTAAAGGTAACTGCCCTAATGTTTACGGTCACTTTTCACACACACTAGCACAAAAGTAACAAGTGAAAAGTGGACAGCCGCATAAACAAAGATCTATATTTCCGTCTCCTTCTACTATTAAAGGTACGTCATAAGACAAAAGAGACTAACTACAATCGTAAATTGGTGCGGTCTATATGTTTTAGTTTAGAATAAAGGAGATCCTTGCTCTTAGGACTTGCACTAAGAATGGCTTCATCCGTCAATTATAAACACTCATTGACTTCTGCAGTAAAATCTGCGGTAAATAGGTGGCCGACAACTGCAGGTCTTTGGCGCACAATCGACCTCTGATGTTCCCATAGCTTGTCGTTCAGTAACAACATTAGCTAGAGCGAGAAAAACTGCTTGGTGCCCGAGTATGCTGAGTGCAAGTGCGGCATGCCTGAACGCTTAGGCCCGAGAGGGATGACGAATGTGTCACATTATTGTCATATCGGCAGAACCTACTAGCTCACCAAATCGCTTGTCCCTTTTTGTATCACATCTACAATTCGGAAATCGTATCATTTCACTTTACCTAACCAGTAATGTCTATCTACATTATCAAGTCTTTACAACATTCTAACCTTTATAATTCTGTGTGCTGTCAGCATAGAAAGATTTTATTAATTCTGATATGTTGGTAGTGATGATCACATAAGGGCCGTTCAGATATAGGGGAATGCAGAGCAGAGCAGTTTTAAATGTTTAGGTTAACATGAGTATGGAAACGACATGAAATCCGTCACAAATCTATGTAGAAAACCAAGTGTAAAGGTAAACGGTGATTCGCCAAAGATTAAACATATAATAATCATGGCATTTAAACTTAAAAGAAACCTTGCAATCTAAGACTTATTCCAAAGTAGACAACGTTCATTATTGTAATTTAAAAATGCTTTTCTCTACCTCTGATCTCACATCGATCCGAAGTTCAACCATTACTCCTATTCACTGCAAATATTTATCTTAAATACTTGGTGCGAAGGCTGAGTTTTGATTACAGAAACAGTTATTTAAAGCTAGACTAGATTGGACTTACAAAAGTCACTAATTATAGTACAGCGCGATACCCAATGTATCAAATAACTTGTTTTACTCGCGATACAAAATGTACCGAATTCTCAGTCGCGACCAATCTGTCAACTAACACTAGGGGATTACAAAAATAATTCACTTTCTTATGCCACCAACACTCAGCATGCGTACTTCTTATCTTGTTACAATCTCTCTCATACATATATCCGTTAAATTAACACAAGTCTCACTGCCCTAAAACAGGGTACGATAAAAAGTCACTCACAAAATATCACTGAGTCATGTTTTGGTCTCGGGGTCCTGGGTAGGAGGTTGTGGAGATCAGGTCTTCCGGAGCTCGACCAGCTTGACGTCTTGGACGTGAAGGTTGTGCTTGGACTTGGCTGCGAACTTGATCACGGCTTGAGTCGAGACGAGCGGCACGTGTCGGAGATCCAGTCTGTTCGAAAAATAAATAGGTTGTAATTTGTGTATTTTGTGAGACCCATCATCATTATCCGCGTATCGGTGCGTATACAACGTGTTAATGAATTAACGCAAAACTAGAAAGTAGTTCGTTTAGAATCGAGAGCAGAATCGAATTATCATGGTTTCAACATTGGTAATTTTTTTCAAAATATAAAATACTAGCGGCCCGTCCCGGCTTCGCACGGGTGGACGTCTAATCTTTTCTAGCAATAAATATAGCCTATGTTACTCAGGGTGAATGCAGCTTTCTAATGGTGAAAGAATTTTTTAAATCGGCCCAGTACTTTTTGAGCCTATTCATTACAAACATACAAAAATAGGTACAAATCTTTCCTCTTTATAATAATAGTGTAGATTTTTTTCGTAAAATTTTAAATTCACTGAACCCGATGTCACACTCACCCTGCTTACTACCAAAACAAGATTATTAAAATGTATCCATGAGTACGTTAGCACTTTCATTCATTGCTGAAAAGATAACAATTCATTTTTGCCTCAGAACTTAAAATGCGAATAACTTTAAATGTTAACTATAAAAATAATGAAATTATTGTTTTCAATCTAATTATTTTCTTATAAATCATTTGGGGTGTATGAGGTTTTGCGCTAATTCATTAACACGTTGTATACGTATCATACGTATCTTATTACTAATAAAGGGCATACTCCATAAATAAATTCTGTATTGTTTCATGATCATCATCCTAGCGCCTTTTTAAGGGGATGATCAGACCATCAAACTAAAGAACTTTATCTATAGGACTAACATTGATATCGATAAAAAACAATTGGTCTGCACAAATATGCAAACCTACTCGACCCAAATGTGGCACAGCAGATTTTTGTTATTCGCGATTTCTACGTTAGACCAATAGAAAAAGATGCTTAGTTTGATGGTCTGATTATCCCCTTACAAAACCGTCAGCATATTAAGAAATGTCCCAATGTAGGGCACAGGCTTACCCTCTAATCCACGACGCATGCCCATTGCGGATTGGTAGACTTCATCAGAATTTCCTCTCAGGGAATTGATTCTCTTTACCAAGAGGATACTAAAAATACCTTAATACGCACTTTGTTGCTCGTTGATTCACGCAGAAGGCAGAGGTAGTGCAAATCACATTGGGCCTAACTCTAAATCTAAATGCAAGCCTACTTGCTAGATATAAATATCTAGATAAGACTTGACTGCAAACTAGATTGCAGCACGGGTGTCATGTCATGGCGCTGCAATAATAATTTTTTCTCAAACATGCTTGGAAATGTGAGCATTATTTTGACAACCTTCTTCGTTGGACTCAATCGACAGGCGTGCCAGGAAGCTCATAGGTGATCCAACCTCTGTGGCGAAGCTACAAAGTCTTGACCATCGTCGCAAGGTAGCCTGTCTATCTGTTTTTTATAGGATACATTTCGGAGAGTGTGCGACGGAATTACACGATTTAATACCTCCGTCTCCCTTTCATCTGCGGGGGACGAGACGCAGGCTGGGTTTCCACCCTTATGTCGTTGACCTACCAGCAATTCGCACGAAGAAGTTTGCTTCTTCTTTTATAATGCACACGGCTAAGGAGTGGAACGCACTGCCTGCGGACCTGTTCCCTGAGCAATACAACCTGGGCCTCTTCAAGGCAAGAGTGAATAGGCATCTTTCTAGGTAAGCATGCTACATCTTCGGCCTCATCATCACTCAACATCAGGTGAGATTGGGGTCAAATGTTTACCTATCGAACATAAAAAAAAAAAAAAAAAAAAAAAGATAAATCGAAATTGCTGTACTGGCCAACTACATGCGCGCAGCGGCCGGCAATGTTTGTATGAAAATCCATATCTGTCGTGTTTTGCGGCCAAATAAATTACATAGTAAACTCATATCTGTCGTGTAATTTAAAAATGGAACGATCATTTTCTCCTAAACATGGCGACCAAGGAGGTAACTCAAAAAAGGTTTTATTTAAATTTCGAACTAACTTGCAAATAGAAAGCTGTTTCTTGAAAAAAAAAAATTGTTGTTCGTTGTTCGTCATTGATTTTGAAAAGAGTTTTAATTTCCGCGATTTATTTGAGAAAATTTATTGTTTTCATTTCCGCGCATTATTTGAGAAAAGTACTATACAAGCCTTGGCCACAACTAGGCATTGATGGACTTACGTATGTGTGCCTCGGCTTCGCCTCGGCCCACATTTACGCGTTCGTCCATCAATGCCTCTGTTGCTGGCCGCTGCAGTAATGTACTATATTGCGCCGAACATGCCGTCCGTGCTACTTTATTTTCGAGCCATCTACATATATTCGGTACGTACCTGACGAGGTTGGGGCATCGCGCGAGATGGTCGAGGGCTGCCTCTGTGAGCAGCCTGCAGCCCGCTAGTGACAGTCGCTGCAGGCCGTGGTGCGCGAGCTGAGCCGCGCCCGCGTCCGTCAGCTTCGTGTTCAGTATGTACTATGTACGTACCTGACGAGGTTGGGGCATCGCGCGAGATGGTCGAGGGCTGCCTCTGTGAGCAGCCTGCAGCCCGCTAGTGACAGTCGCTGCAGGCCGTGGTGCGCGAGCTGAGCCGCGCCCGCGTCCGTCAGCTTCGTGTTCAGTATGTACTATGTACGTACCTGACGAGGTTGGGGCATCGCGCGAGATGGTCGAGGGCTGCCTCTGTGAGCAGCCTGCAGCCCGCTAGTGACAGTCGCTGCAGGCCGTGGTGCGCGAGCTGAGCCGCGCCCGCGTCCGTCAGCTTCGTGTTCAGTATGTACTATGTACGTACCTGACGAGGTTGGGGCATCGCGCGAGATGGTCGAGGGCTGCCTCTGTGAGCAGCCTGCAGCCCGCTAGTGACAGTCGCTGCAGGCCGTGGTGCGCGAGCTGAGCCGCGCCCGCGTCCGTCAGCTTCGTGTTCAGTATGTACTATGTACGTACCTGACGAGGTTGGGGCATCGCGCGAGATGGTCGAGGGCTGCCTCTGTGAGCAGCCTGCAGCCCGCTAGTGACAGTCGCTGCAGGCCGTGGTGCGCGAGCTGAGCCGCGCCCGCGTCCGTCAGCTTCGTGTTCAGTATGTACTATGTACGTACCTGACGAGGTTGGGGCATCGCGCGAGATGGTCGAGGGCTGCCTCTGTGAGCAGCCTGCAGCCCGCTAGTGACAGTCGCTGCAGGCCGTGGTGCGCGAGCTGAGCCGCGCCCGCGTCCGTCAGCTTCGTGTTCAGTATGTACTATGTACGTACCTGACGAGGTTGGGGCATCGCGCGAGATGGTCGAGGGCTGCCTCTGTGAGCAGCCTGCAGCCCGCTAGTGACAGTCGCTGCAGGCCGTGGTGCGCGAGCTGAGCCGCGCCCGCGTCCGTCAGCTTCGTGTTCAGTATGTACTATGTACGTACCTGACGAGGTTGGGGCATCGCGCGAGATGGTCGAGGGCTGCCTCTGTGAGCAGCCTGCAGCCCGCTAGTGACAGTCGCTGCAGGCCGTGGTGCGCGAGCTGAGCCGCGCCCGCGTCCGTCAGCTTCGTGTTCAGTATGTACTATGTACGTACCTGACGAGGTTGGGGCATCGCGCGAGATGGTCGAGGGCTGCCTCTGTGAGCAGCCTGCAGCCCGCTAGTGACAGTCGCTGCAGGCCGTGGTGCGCGAGCTGAGCCGCGCCCGCGTCCGTCAGCTTCGTGTTCAGTATGTACTATGTACGTACCTGACGAGGTTGGGGCATCGCGCGAGATGGTCGAGGGCTGCCTCTGTGAGCAGCCTGCAGCCCGCTAGTGACAGTCGCTGCAGGCCGTGGTGCGCGAGCTGAGCCGCGCCCGCGTCCGTCAGCTTCGTGTTCAGTATGTACTATGTACGTACCTGACGAGGTTGGGGCATCGCGCGAGATGGTCGAGGGCTGCCTCTGTGAGCAGCCTGCAGCCCGCTAGTGACAGTCGCTGCAGGCCGTGGTGCGCGAGCTGAGCCGCGCCCGCGTCCGTCAGCTTCGTGTTCAGTATGTACTATGTACGTACCTGACGAGGTTGGGGCATCGCGCGAGATGGTCGAGGGCTGCCTCTGTGAGCAGCCTGCAGCCCGCTAGTGACAGTCGCTGCAGGCCGTGGTGCGCGAGCTGAGCCGCGCCCGCGTCCGTCAGCTTCGTGTTCAGTATGTACTATGTACGTACCTGACGAGGTTGGGGCATCGCGCGAGATGGTCGAGGGCTGCCTCTGTGAGCAGCCTGCAGCCCGCTAGTGACAGTCGCTGCAGGCCGTGGTGCGCGAGCTGAGCCGCGCCCGCGTCCGTCAGCTTCGTGTTCAGTATGTACTATGTACGTACCTGACGAGGTTGGGGCATCGCGCGAGATGGTCGAGGGCTGCCTCTGTGAGCAGCCTGCAGCCCGCTAGTGACAGTCGCTGCAGGCCGTGGTGCGCGAGCTGAGCCGCGCCCGCGTCCGTCAGCTTCGTGTTCAGTATGTACTATGTACGTACCTGACGAGGTTGGGGCATCGCGCGAGATGGTCGAGGGCTGCCTCTGTGAGCAGCCTGCAGCCCGCTAGTGACAGTCGCTGCAGGCCGTGGTGCGCGAGCTGAGCCGCGCCCGCGTCCGTCAGCTTCGTGTTCAGTATGTACTATGTACGTACCTGACGAGGTTGGGGCATCGCGCGAGATGGTCGAGGGCTGCCTCTGTGAGCAGCCTGCAGCCCGCTAGTGACAGTCGCTGCAGGCCGTGGTGCGCGAGCTGAGCCGCGCCCGCGTCCGTCAGCTTCGTGTTCAGTATGTACTATGTACGTACCTGACGAGGTTGGGGCATCGCGCGAGATGGTCGAGGGCTGCCTCTGTGAGCAGCCTGCAGCCCGCTAGTGACAGTCGCTGCAGGCCGTGGTGCGCGAGCTGAGCCGCGCCCGCGTCCGTCAGCTTCGTGTTCAGTATGTACTATGTACGTACCTGACGAGGTTGGGGCATCGCGCGAGATGGTCGAGGGCTGCCTCTGTGAGCAGCCTGCAGCCCGCTAGTGACAGTCGCTGCAGGCCGTGGTGCGCGAGCTGAGCCGCGCCCGCGTCCGTCAGCCGCGCGCACGATGATGCGTCCAGTTCCGACAGCTTCGGGAGTGCCTGCGTTCAAAGTTACTAATATTTAACAAAGAAACCTCTCAAAATCATCTCCAGAACTCTCTTTACTTAATAGTATCTTTTAGAGTTGAGACACATTTACCGACAGCGACCGGCGGCTGGCTGGCTAGTAAATGTGTCTCAACCTTTATATGACAGCAAAATACGCACAGGTTTCCACGTTTTCTCTACTAGACAAGGTGTTCGCAAAAAAAGGATTTTTCGAAAATCACTTCAGATACAATAGCTTCTTTGCGAGCGCCACCGCAAAAACACTATTGTAATTGCTCGTATAATTCACGCGAAAACCATTAACCCGTGCCTTTTTTTTCGCTGTTACGCGCTAAGTGAAGGCTCCCAGAGTTGTAACAAACCTGTACGACGTATCTCATGGCGACGTCGGTGATGTCAGTGCCGGGCAGGCGCAGTATGTTGAGCGCGGCGAGGCGGGAGGGCTCGGCGCCCGTCCTGGCGCCGCCGCCCGGCCGAGAGTTCTCCGGCGGCGCCAGTATGCCGCGCAGCTTCGCGTCGTCGAGGCACCGCGCGAACGAGAGGTCCAGCGACGTGAGCGGAGGGCAGGTGGATGATCGGAGGGCTAGCGCAGCCTCGGCCGGGGACCCCGCGAGCGATAGCGAGCGTAGGGCCGGTAGACGCGCTAGGAGCCTGTTGGGAGAGAAATATGGTTAGTGAAATCGTTTTTGAAGACATGTTTGCAGGACTTGAAGAGATAAACTATCGAATAATAAACTCTTAATAACACTTAATATTATAAACAGCACCTGCACGAACTAGTATCGTTCTGTGCTTCTGTTCATATAACTAATAGTAGGTAGTATTAGGAACCAACCACGCTAGCTGGCGCCTCGCCAGGTGGCACCACTCGAGGCCGAGGGAGAGCGGCTGGCGGCGCGCGATGCCGGCGAGCTGCGCCGCCGATACGCGCACCTGCACGAACGACATGCTGCGCCACAGCGTCGGGTCCATCTGCAAATCATATCACATTATTATTCACTGTTTAGTATCTCGACGGAGTATGTTACAGGTCGCGCAACGAATCATTGAGCGCTTGAGGAAATTGGTAGGGATTTTCGCGCAGGTTTACGACGTTAAAAGGTGACTGAGGGTTGAATCTTAACTGGCAGCACGGAGCGGAATCGCGTTTTTGGACGCTCCACCTCTTTCTATCGCCCAGGGACGTAATTTGCTAGAGCTAGAAAGATAGCGGGAATGCGACAGCACCGACAATGCTATTGCGAATTTATTCGCTCTAGCAAATGCCGTTCCTGAGCGACAGAAAAGGAAAGAGCGTGAAAAAATGCGATTCCGCGTTACCAGATGAGACTCAACCCGTATAAGCCAATTACCTTACCTGTGCCCTGCGTGTTCACGCGCACTATAACACTCACCGAGTACTCCGCCCAGGCCTTGCAGACGAGCGCGCAGACGGCCAGCTCGTGCGGCGTCAGTTTAGCGAACACGCTCAGCATCGCCTCGCGGTCCAGCCACGGCGAGCCCGTAGTGTTCACGCCCACTAGGCCGGTCGGTAGCGCCGGACGGATCGGGTACAGCGGCTTCTTTAGTGTCTGCAATTATTTACATTTCTTTAGTGATGTGCCGGTGTCAATAACAGTAGCGATTGATAAAAGTTAAAGTCTTCTTCTTATCGTGTGAGCAGAGCCCTAGTGTCAGAGTTTTTTCAGACCGCCTTACGGCCTCTGACGTGGTTAAAGTTAAAGTTAAACTTAATAATCCTACACACTTTTCTGTAAATCAGGTATCGGATTTCAACTACTTTGCTTCGTTTAGTGTACTTCTTCAACGAAATATTTGATAAGATAAGACTAAGAGACATTATATCGAACTGTAGTGCTGCAGCTAAGATAGGACCAGAAGTTGAAAACTGTGCCTAAAAAAGCTCAAATCACACCAAAGTGGCAGTGGCCGGCAGCGCAGTTTCAGTTGCGCTGCATTTGCGTTGCATGAAACTCACACATGTGCCGAACTAAGGCTGGTTTCAGAGTCGCGCTAATCGCCAGCGCGTTTGGTCAACGCGCCTTGTATCGTTTCACAGTGAAACGCTGTCGGTCAGCGACACACTCATTCAATTCTCAAATATCTAAACCAGAAAATACTAATACTTAAAATTTGGCAGGGATGTTTTTATTGTCATCTAGGTGTTCACAAAATAAAAGATTTTTCGCAATTCAACCCCCAAAGATGTGAAAACGGGGGTGAAAGTTTGTATGAAAATTTCGTAACAAAGAATGAGAATTTCAGCCAATTAGATATTACAATATTTTTAATATCGTCAATATTACTCATTTATTTAGTTTTTACTTTATTTTAATATAAAATAACAAACTTTATCCTAACATTTTATGTGCAAATAATTCACGGGGCCGTGTAGCGCTAGATGGCGCTAGTGTCGTGCACACAGCCAATGCGTGCAGGTAGGTTGAATGAATGCACATACCTTGGCGGAGTGGTGCGTGAGCTGCAGCGCGAGGTGTGCGCGCAGGGCCTGCTTCTTGGGCGCCTCGTCCTCGTCACTGGCGCGGCGCTTCTTGACCGCGGGCTCCCACTCCCCCTCGCCCCTCTCCCCCGCCGCACCACCCTCGCCGCCCTCCTCTTCGCGCTTTATTTCTGAAGTTAAGTACAGAAACTCATCAGAAAGCCATACGATACAATTTCTATAATAGAAATTTTATCTTAGAAATATAGCTCACACAGAATTGAAACCTGTGTATTTTTTACCGAATCGTAATTATTATTCTTTAATATACTCGTATAACCCGCGCGGATAAAGAAACGATCTATAAATGGCGGACGGCCTCGGTTTATCTCGCTCACATCGTCGCTCTGTCTATACTCGCACTCACGCTTTTCTCACGCTTTTTGACGTTTCGGCCGCCATTTATAGATCGTTTCTTTCTCCGCGCGGCTTATACACGTATTAACATTAAACATAAGAGAAACAAGAAATAGATGACATTCGCCAATAGCGTCCTTCAACATCTTAGTCTGGCTGGGTGGTGGCTATGAATCATGGTGAAAAGTTAAAGACTATTCAATCTAAATATCTTTCACGATAGGACTAAAATCGAAACTGCAACATCTACCATGCCTGCGTAATTCTAGTTTAACTGCGCATTAAATCAACCGTTTACAACAAATAAATTCTCTTCATCCTATAAAAATCAGGCAAATGACATTCTACAATGGAGGGAGACTCGAAACACAAGTCAAGATATATTGTGATACAGGGTGGGCCTTAACTGTGTTCGCGGTTTGTTTCGTCTGTATTTTAAAAATCCGTTACCGTACGCGGGCGCGGGGTGTGTCGTTAGACGCGCCAATTCGTGGAATTTTTAGTCGCCATAGAGCCGTCCACAGGAACGCATTCGATTTTACCAATGTAATGCTGGAACGTTTCGACAATTTTTCAACATAATTTTCAGTGACGAGGCAAACTTTCATGTCCATGTATGGACATGGACAAACAAAATTAAAGGTTTTCGTCTGGAACGAATCCCCGACAAAAGCACCAACGTCCTCGTCATAGTCCCAAAGTCGTTGTGTGGGCTGCAATATCAGCTAGGGGAATTATTGGGCCCAATACTTCTTCGAAAATGAAAGAGGAGTTGCTGTGACGGTAAGAGCTGAGAATTATTTTCAGATGCTGCAAGATTTCTTAGTTCCAGCTCTAAGAGAATTTCAACGCCACAATTCCAGGACCTGGTTTCAGCAGCATGGAGCCACCTGCCACACTGCCAGAGTATCGATAGATCAGTTAAGAGAGATGTTCCCTGGGAACCTCATCTCAAGAAGAGGAGACATTCAGTGGCCCCCACGCAGTCCAGATCTTACTCCCAATGATTATTTTTTGTGGGGATACTTAAAATTAAGAGTACGAAGATAATCCGACAACAACAAAGCAGCTAAAACCAAAAATTGTGCGCGAAATTAACGCCGTTCCGAGAGCAACGTGTTGAAGTGAGTTTGAAAACTTACGAGCCAGACTCGAAGAATGTCAACAAGCTGGTGGAAGTTACTTAGACAACAAAATTTTAAAAAACTCGATGTCATCAAAATTTCCATTTCTTCTAGTTTATAAAAATATAAATTGAATATTTCTTTATTCAGTGATTATTTTTTTATTAAATATTCAAACTGGGCATACAGTTAAGGCCCACCCTGTATATTGTCTTCCAAAAATGTTATCAAAGCACATACTGAAAAAAACTAGTGGCTGAGTAACTCTAAAAAATATGCTTACCATCCTCAGACTTGATATGTAGATCATTTTTTCCTTCATTATCCGAACCTACTTCAGATTTGACTGGCGCAGGAGGAGCTGGCGGTGGTAATCGATTCTGTAAATAAATACAACTTGCATTAGATACTGCTAAACTTGACATAACTATAAATATACTAAGAGTGTTCGGAAGGTATCGTTTTCTAAAACTAAGAATAACGTCAAAAGTGACCCATAACAGACCTTAACCTCAGTTTAGTCTGTTATTTTTATTGAAGCCTTAGGTATTTACCTGTAGGCTGTTGTGGTGTTGACTGACATGGCTGACATCCGAGCCGACGCTTATCCTGCGCAGATCTGAAGATTTCTGGCGCGCGCGGAAATGTCGCGGCTGTAAATAAATACAAATATATTTTATCATGACTATTTGTATACAGGGTGTCCCAAAACTCAACGTCAAGCCAAAAACAGGAGATAGGTGTGAGTTTATAACTGTTCAGGGAAAAATAGAAAAAAAAAACAAGTTAGATAGTTTTCGAGAAAATTTCGCCACACTGCGCTCAACTTTTAATTTTTTTTATTAAAATACTTGTTACGCAATCCTGAATAAACCTTTTCAGTCGACCCAATTCAAAAATAATGAATTAGTGCCATACTTTTACAGAAAATACTATTTTCTGTCAGACCTCTGCGGTAAATTTTTTTCTATGTCAACTTTGAGGCGCCGTCCGACGAAAATGACTGTGCGACCGTGCGTTTAAACATACTTATATTTGAATAGAAATAGAACAATTCGATCGTATCGCATGATCGCACGGCCTTCAATAGGACATTCCGCAGATTTGAGTGTGTTTAAACGCACGGTCGCACGATCATTTCCGTCGGACGCAAGCATGATCGCGCGAGCGATGGCAATAGGACGGCGCCTGAGACCTTTGAGAACTTTGAGGCTTCCCCGGAAGGCCACCTCCGTTGCGGTACTGTAAGGCTCAATTCCCACTGGCGCAGAGTCGAAGCGTCGCGACGCGGCGTGAAGCGTCACGTTTTTCAACCGTTCTAAATTCATATCAATTTTTCTATTAATACGGTACGAATTTTGCGAAAATTTGAAAACGCTCAGCGACGCGCGTCTGCGCGCGTCTTCGCCTGCAAGGGTCGCTCGGATTCGCACGTCAACGCGCGCAGAAATGCAAACATTAAATTAAATAAATAACGCTCACAGGCACATACATTGTAATGATTCCAAGTTAAGCACTATAGGCTTTTTAATATGAAAACCATACAACAACGGCACGAACATATAACATCCATGACCGAACCGGGATTCGAACCCAGGACCCTGGTTTGGCAGTCCGGCGTGGTAACCATTACACCAACCGGGTCGTCGCAGTTCAATGGGGCGAATTATTTCGCGTCGCGTCGCTTCGACTCTGCGCCAGCGGGAATTGAGCCTAAGGATATGCTGTAGTTAAGCATTAGTTGTAGCTAGTGACCTTGTAGTCGTGATTGAGCCCCATGGTGGTGCAGGTGGGGCACTCCCACGAGTTGGGCAGGTCCTCGTTGATCTGGCCGCCGAGCGGCACGCAGGCCGGGTGCACGATGCTGTAGCACACAGAACACTCGCGCAGGGAAGACGGCCCGTTACGACCTGTAACCATACATTCAAGGTTTATATAAGGTTTTATTCATTGAAAGGCCGATAACGAATGTGGATTCATTGTTCTCGCAGCGTCATAAACCATAGGAATTTTCCTTGAATGTTCTTGCCAAGGAATTGTCGCAAAAGTATAGTGCTTGCTTGAAGCAGGCAGCAGTCGTGAGCCGTAGATATTTTCCTGACGTTCTTGCCAAGAATTTGTGCCAACGTGTTTCACTATAGGCTCTCATACCGCTACAGAGCTACACCCTTTTATAGCAAAGTATTTAGGTAAATAAAAATATTTCATTTCATTTCATGGTGTAGCGGAGGTTCGGTGTTAGATCAATGGGAAATAAGCAAGCTTACTAAAACTGGTTGGCAAATTTAGGCCGCGGTCCGATTCACCATTTCATGGCTCACAGTGCTAACGTCCACGCTGGTCCGAAACAAAAAGCGTGATTTCACAACTTACGGCGCTATTTGAATCGGACCGCTTTTTCCGGTCTCAAACCACTGACAGTTGTATTCACGTTATATTGTACCAAAAACTGTCATAAAAAATCAGTTTGACATTACTCTTTGGGTTTGACATAAGGCTCACGGTGATATCGCTGTGGAGCATGGACGCAGAAATTCCAAGATGGCGCTGATAATGACGTCATCAATGACGTCACGCCGTCTAACGTGATCGCGCTTTCACCAAATCGGGACGCGTTTGAGAGCGCTAAAATCGATTTTGGCGTGAATCGGACCGCGGCCGTAGTCACCACGATAGCAAGTCAAACTCAATGATATGCCATCGACTGGACAGGTGTTAGTTGATTACTGAAGTTAGCCGTGCACCATTGAGAATTTCACACACTCGATTTGTTTGCGATGCGCCCATACATGGATGGACGCATATCTGCGGTCTGTGTACCATTATAAAGTCCGCTAAACCCGCAAATACGTCAGTGAGCATGAATTTGTGAAACGACGACCGATGCACGTCTATAGAAGACCGTTTTAGTGGATAAGACGACATGAACATACTTTAGCTGGCCAGGCAGCTAATAGCGACTGCATAATGAAGGCCATGGACTTCTAAGGCGCGACTTGGGATCTATGGTCACCAGTGGAAGCTGATAGGCTATTTGTGATCCATTTAGATGAATGGGCTAAGTAAATAATGTAATAGCATACGAGGTTGTGTACCTGAATTTCCTTTAGCTTGCGGCGCGACCGGCGTCTGCATCCAGCCGTCGAGATGACAAACTGCACACGACGCCGTGACCGGCAACATCGGCTGGGGACATGGAAACAACACTGTTTACCTCTGACCAACACAAATAAGGACATTGGCTTTACAACTCGTAAATTATTCATCATCATCATCTCAGCCGGTGGACGTCCATTGCTGGACATAAGCACAGTATAAGACAGTAATCCATCTTCATACAATGCATGGTCTAAAAAAACAAGGTCTTCTTTCCCCAGAGTGATACAAGCCTACGTCACAAAAAAATGGCCGCTAAACATGTTAAAAGGGTATGATGACGTAGGCTTGTGTCAGTCACGTGGTCGGAAGAGAATACCAGGCGCAGAATATTATTGTACCATGATACAATGATACCAAGCGCGGCATACGCCTCGTAGCACGCACACACTGACAATATCTCCGTGTAGCCCCGTCTGGCGCATTCGTGGCAGTCGGAGATATTGTCAGTGTGTGCGTGCTACGAGGCGTACGTACTGGCGAGCACACATACAAGCCGCATTTGGAACCACTGTATGAAGATGGGTTGCTGTCTTATACTGTGACATAAGCCTCCCCCAAGGATCGCCATAACGAGCGGTCATGCGCTGCCCTCATCCATCGGGTTCCCGCCGCCTTCACCAGGTCGTCGGTCCACCGTGTGGGGGCCTACCCACTACGTAAGTACATTATTATAATCATTAATTTATTTCCTGAACAATCCTGTTCGTTTGTGCGCTGGCACGCCTCACACTTGTTACATCTGCCTTGTTGTACTATATAATAGATGTTCGGTAACCTGTAGGCACTGTCGCATGACGCAGGTCTGCTTGGCGCGGCCGAGTCCGCCGAACTTGACCATGTCGTGGCAGAACACGCACTCGCCGCAGTCCGTGCGCTGGCACGCCTCACACTTCTTACATCTGCAATTATTTAGTCAATACGATGTTTAAGTAGGAGTGAGCGAAAGGAATTCGATTAGATCGTTGTAATTCGATTTAAAATCAAGATCAGCAAAGTTTTTACTACAATATGATAAGATTAACGATAATTTGCAATGCAACACGATTTTTGAAACCCCTCAATATCCCTGACTTTCTAGATGACCCCCTGAATATCCTCGACTTTTCGGGTGACCCTCTCAATATCACTGACTTTTCAGGTGATCCCCTCGATATCGCTGACGTTCCAGGTGAATATCCTTGAATTTTCAGGTTACTCTCTCAATATCCCTGACCTTTCAGGTGACCCCCCATAAATTGTCTGACTTTCCGGGTGATCTTCTCAATATCTCTAACTTTCCAGGTGACCCCTTCAAAATACCTGGCTTTTCAAGTGAGGTCCTAGACTTTCTGGGTGACCCCCTCATTACCCCAGACTTTTCAGTTGACCTTCTCAATATCCTTGACTTTCCGAGTGACTCCCTTTTTTCCAGTCACCGTGGTAGTTGAGGTGTGTATAACCTCGGTGGCAGTAGAGCTAGTGGCAGATGGCGAACAGTAGTGGTCGGGGCACGGGCGCGAGTTAAGGATGCTGACCCAGCATCCGTCATCCAGTTCAAGTAAAGTAGAACACTACGGAACTGCTGATGCACAAGACGCACCTTGCACCTTTGCCTACTAATTTGGGCCAGCGTCCGATGCATGGTTAGCATTAAAGTAGATTCTAATTAGTATATAAGATATTGTTATCTAGGATAAGGTCTCTCACTCTTGGCGGATCTCCGACCCACAATAAAGATATACTCCCGTAAGTCTGCGTATCATTCTTAATTCGCGCGCGTCCCGAGACAGAGTGCATATACACAGAGAGCTAGAGCTAGATGCAGACAGTACCTGGTGCGGCGGCGGCGCGGCGCATTGTTGGCGTGGTCGGGGCGCGGGCGCGCGGGGGGCCCGCGGTGCACCCCGCCCCGCCCCCCGCGCCCGCTCGACTGTGAGCTAGAGCTAGAGCTAGATGCAGACAGTACCTGGTGCGGCGGCGGCGCGGCGCATTGTTGGCGTGGTCGGGGCGCGGGCGCGCGGGGGGCCCGCGGTGCACCCCGCCCCGCCCCCCGCGCCCGCTCGACTGTGAGCTAGAGCTAGAGCTAGATGCAGACAGTACCTGGTGCGGCGGCGGCGCGGCGCATTGTTGGCGTGGTCGGGGCGCGGGCGCGCGGGGGGCCCGCGGTGCACCCCGCCCCGCCCCCCGCGCCCGCTCGACTGTGAGCTAGAGCTAGAGCTAGATGCAGACAGTACCTGGTGCGGCGGCGGCGCGGCGCATTGTTGGCGTGGTCGGGGCGCGGGCGCGCGGGGGGCCCGCGGTGCACCCCGCCCCGCCCCCCGCGCCCGCTCGACTGTGAGCTAGAGCTAGAGCTAGATGCAGACAGTACCTGGTGCGGCGGCGGCGCGGCGCATTGTTGGCGTGGTCGGGGCGCGGGCGCGCGGGGGGCCCGCGGTGCACCCCGCCCCGCCCCCCGCGCCCGCTCGACTGTGAGCTAGAGCTAGAGCTAGATGCAGACAGTACCTGGTGCGGCGGCGGCGCGGCGCATTGTTGGCGTGGTCGGGGCGCGGGCGCGCGGGGGGCCCGCGGTGCACCCCGCCCCGCCCCCCGCGCCCGCTCGACTGTGAGCTAGAGCTAGAGCTAGATGCAGACAGTACCTGGTGCGGCGGCGGCGCGGCGCATTGTTGGCGTGGTCGGGGCGCGGGCGCGCGGGGGGCCCGCGGTGCACCCCGCCCCGCCCCCCGCGCCCGCTCGACTGTGAGCTAGAGCTAGAGCTAGATGCAGACAGTACCTGGTGCGGCGGCGGCGCGGCGCATTGTTGGCGTGGTCGGGGCGCGGGCGCGCGGGGGGCCCGCGGTGCACCCCGCCCCGCCCCCCGCGCCCGCTCGACTGTGAGCTAGAGCTAGAGCTAGATGCAGACAGTACCTGGTGCGGCGGCGGCGCGGCGCATTGTTGGCGTGGTCGGGGCGCGGGCGCGCGGGGGGCCCGCGGTGCACCCCGCCCCGCCCCCCGCGCCCGCTCGACTGTGAGCTAGAGCTAGAGCTAGATGCAGACAGTACCTGGTGCGGCGGCGGCGCGGCGCATTGTTGGCGTGGTCGGGGCGCGGGCGCGCGGGGGGCCCGCGGTGCACCCCGCCCCGCCCCCCGCGCCCGCTCGACTGTGAGCTAGAGCTAGAGCTAGATGCAGACAGTACCTGGTGCGGCGGCGGCGCGGCGCATTGTTGGCGTGGTCGGGGCGCGGGCGCGCGGGGGGCCCGCGGTGCACCCCGCCCCGCCCCCCGCGCCCGCTCGACTGTGAGCTAGAGCTAGAGCTAGATGCAGACAGTACCTGGTGCGGCGGCGGCGCGGCGCATTGTTGGCGTGGTCGGGGCGCGGGCGCGCGGGGGGCCCGCGGTGCACCCCGCCCCGCCCCCCGCGCCCGCTCGACTGTGAGCTAGAGCTAGAGCTAGATGCAGACAGTACCTGGTGCGGCGGCGGCGCGGCGCATTGTTGGCGTGGTCGGGGCGCGGGCGCGCGGGGGGCCCGCGGTGCACCCCGCCCCGCCCCCCGCGCCCGCTCGACTGTGAGCTAGAGCTAGAGCTAGATGCAGACAGTACCTGGTGCGGCGGCGGCGCGGCGCATTGTTGGCGTGGTCGGGGCGCGGGCGCGCGGGGGGCCCGCGGTGCACCCCGCCCCGCCCCCCGCGCCCGCTCGACTGACGACGCTCCATAGCGACCACGTCATCCGGCCCTGAAACATTACCAATCTGCTAAGTCGCGGGCTGTTTAATACAGGTGTACACTTAAATGCCTTACACCGGCACTTCATTTTCGCCGAGAACGGGCGAGACAGGCCGAGAACGAGAGTGGATGCCCTTCATTGTTCTCGTAGCATCATAAGCCATAGTAATTTTCCTTTAAAGTTCTCGCCGAGGGTTCTCGGCAAGAATTCTTGGCGAGAGTGAAGTGCGAGCTTTACATAGTTTATGGGGTGCTATAGTTACACAATCAAACTGAACTTTCAATATGGAACTGGCAAATATTTGTTCCATAGAAAACATCGATGGCCACTCGACCCTAATGTATGAGATCGTTATTCGTATCGTAATCAAGAAACTTTTCAAATGTCAACTTTAAACTGGCGGCATGCGGTATAGCGAATCTATTGTCGTAGCAGAGTTAATCTCATTCAAGGGTGGATTCGACTCAAATGGCGTTGTAGGTCAAAGGTTAAACCTCAACTAAAGGTCAAACGACCTGAAGCGTGGAATTGCACGAGTCGAGAGTATATTATTTTGGGGATATATTTGTAAGCCGTAGCTTGTAAAACAGCTTTTTTTTCTCACGTAACCAGATTTCTTTTACAACTAAGCTAATGATAAATAACAAATGCAACCAAAAAACAAACAATACAATAAAAAAAAGGTAATAATAATAAATGTAAGTGTATTGTATCGCTCGCATGTACAAACTGTTTATATAAAATTGTAACTAAGAGCGTATCGCCAACAAACTGTTCTGCAGTTTGGCGAATTTGTATTTTAATTATAGCAGTTTTAAGAATGAATTTAAATAAATTAAAAAAAAAACCGTACATAGATATCGTACAACTTCGTTGTACATGCCAAGGAACGAACCGCCACAGTCTCTGTATTGAATCGCCTATCCGAGCGACTTGAAACTTCTCTGACAGCCAGTTGACCACTAACTTGCATCCACAATTCCTCAAAACTTACTCACGTGTCAGGTGCTATGGCCCTCCTAAGAACCCTATTAACTTATTCCATTAGTAACCGAATCCAATAGTCAATAGTATCTTTCTTTCCACTCCTTACAATAATCCTACACTGACTGGTGGCTGTTTTAGATGCACTTCTATAGTGTATTCAGAGATAGTTACTGGTTGGTGTTACATTACTATTTAGAACAAAATGTCTAAAGGGCCTCTCTCTAACGGCCTGGCCTAGGGAACAGGCGAACTGCGGCGCGGCAAGTTATTTCTCAATACACTGCTCACGCGCCGCTGCGTGCTTGAGTACTAGGATGGGACTCAACACTCAGTGTATTGAAAAATCGCTTGTCGCGCCGCAGTTCGCCCGTTCGGCACACATAACTACGACGTCGCGTCGCATCGCAAAATCTGCGATGCGCTGCGTGCAATAATCATACATATGTCATCGTAATAAGTCTTAGACTAATTATATCGGGACGCGTAACCACGTGTCATTCTACTAACAAACTTTCTGCCACTTTTTGCGGGGGGCGAGGTAACATGTTATCCGCAACTTTGGGTTTTTATTCCCTATGACTTTAGATTCTAATTTTGAATGTTCAAAATCATGAAAAGTAGTCTCGTGTAAACCCCAAACGTTCTAAGTTCGAAATTATTGTTTCGCAATAATAGGCTGTCTACTTTAGTGATAAGTTACAAAATTGAATGTTGAATGTACATGATCATTGCTCTTATACCGTAGCAGAGGGGAAATGCTACCGCAAGGCCGATCCGGATATAATTAGTCTAAGGCCGTAGTTTGTAACACATCTTTTTTTTCTCGCGTAACCAGATTTCTTTTACAACCGAGCTTATGATAATAACAAATACAACCGTACATAAATATCGTTTCCATTAGCAACCGAACCCAATAGTCAATACTCAATGCTTTATTGCGTTTTACAATGGTATATACAATAGGTGGTGTAATCTTATAAAAGTACAACATTGTGAACCCTGTTAGGAGGGCACAGCAATTTTAAAAGAGAGGAGGACTTGAATAGAAGTTATCAAGATATTTATATTCTTTATTTTAAATAATAGTATTTTATTAATATGGTATCTACTAGTAAGTTATTGTATTTACTTATAAAATTATCATATTTAGTCAATAGTATCTTTCTTTCCACTCTTGATTTCTCAATACACTGCCCACGCGCCGCTGCGTGCTTAAGTACTGGGAGGGACTCAACGCCCAGCTCGCCCGTTCGGCCATGCCGTAAGCGTGCCCACACATAACTGCGACGTCGCATCGCATCGCAAAATATCTGCGATGTACTGCGTGCAATAATCATACATATAAGTCATCGAGCGCTGGCAGATATTTGCGATGTGATGCGACGTCGCAGTTATGTGTGGGCCCTTAGTGTTGGTTTCGGCCCCACGCACGCCTTCTAAAGGTCCGGGCATTTATGTTTAGTGATAAGGAAATGGAAAGGGAACAATAATAATAAAATACCTTTGAGCACAGGCACGCCGGTGATGGCCTGGTGTTGTTTGTCGTGGCGGTGTTGCTCGACCACGGTGCGCACGTCCCGCACCAGCGCTATGGGGTCCGTCAACAGCTCCGGCACCGACTTGCGGGCGGCCGGCAGCTGGTGTAGGTACATCACTATGGCCTGCAATCATAGATACGTATTTTGTTATTTTTAGACAATATTTCAAAGATATTCTCAGCAGATCTGCGGCCGCAGTATGGCAGCGTGATACAGCGCTATCGCGCCTTCGCCTGTTTGTACTTGCGCGTGAACGATCGAGAAGTTTCTTATATGCGAAAGTCGTTAAAGTCGACCAAGGGAATAGGTAATATTCTACCAAATTAACAACAAAATAAGATACATTTATGACAATCTCGTGGCTTAGAGGATTGCGTATTAGTGCGCAGTTTAACATTTTGTTAGCTCAAATGTGTTTTTGTACTTAAAATAATCCGCGAGATTACGATACTTCCATAAACTACTTGACGTTGATAGTGCAAAGCATAAGCAACCGGTCATCACTTTAAAACAATCTGCTAGCTCTTCGGCTTCAGTGTTCGCTTTGGTTTACACCCGAGGCTCTGCACTTCCTATGAGGGACATTGAGAGAATGATCTCATGAATCCAGCCTAAATGATGTCACCTTGAGTCCGTGCAGCTCGTTCTGTGTGAGGTGTATGTGGTCTTTGGGCGCGCAGGGCGCGGGCTGGCCCTCGCGTACCTTGAGTCCGTGCAGCTCGTTCTGTGTGAGGTGTATGTGGTCTTTGGGCGCGCAGGGCGCGGGCTGGCCCTCGCGTACCTTGAGTCCGTGCAGCTCGTTCTGTGTGAGGTGTATGTGGTCTTTGGGCGCGCAGGGCGCGGGCTGGCCCTCGCGTACCTTGAGTCCGTGCAGCTCGTTCTGTGTGAGGTGTATGTGGTCTTTGGGCGCGCAGGGCGCGGGCTGGCCCTCGCGTACCTTGAGTCCGTGCAGCTCGTTCTGTGTGAGGTGTATGTGGTCTTTGGGCGCGCAGGGCGCGGGCTGGCCCTCGCGTACCTTGAGTCCGTGCAGCTCGTTCTGTGTGAGGTGTATGTGGTCTTTGGGCGCGCAGGGCGCGGGCTGGCCCTCGCGTACCTTGAGTCCGTGCAGCTCGTTCTGTGTGAGGTGTATGTGGTCTTTGGGCGCGCAGGGCGCGGGCTGGCCCTCGCGTACCTTGAGTCCGTGCAGCTCGTTCTGTGTGAGGTGTATGTGGTCTTTGGGCGCGCAGGGCGCGGGCTGGCCCTCGCGTACCTTGAGTCCGTGCAGCTCGTTCTGTGTGAGGTGTATGTGGTCTTTGGGCGCGCAGGGCGCGGGCTGGCCCTCGCGTACCTTGAGTCCGTGCAGCTCGTTCTGTGTGAGGTGTATGTGGTCTTTGGGCGCGCAGGGCGCGGGCTGGCCCTCGCGTACCTTGAGTCCGTGCAGCTCGTTCTGTGTGAGGTGTATGTGGTCTTTGGGCGCGCAGGGCGCGGGCTGGCCCTCGCGTACCTTGAGTCCGTGCAGCTCGTTCTGTGTGAGGTGTATGTGGTCTTTGGGCGCGCAGGGCGCGGGCTGGCCCTCGCGTACCTTGAGTCCGTGCAGCTCGTTCTGTGTGAGGTGTATGTGGTCTTTGGGCGCGCAGGGCGCGGGCTGGCCCTCGCGTACCTTGAGTCCGTGCAGCTCGTTCTGTGTGAGGTGTATGTGGTCTTTGGGCGCGCAGGGCGCGGGCTGGCCCTCGCGTACCTTGAGTCCGTGCAGCTCGTTCTGTGTGAGGTGTATGTGGTCTTTGGGCGCGCAGGGCGCGGGCTGGCCCTCGCGTACCTTGAGTCCGTGCAGCTCGTTCTGTGTGAGGTGTATGTGGTCTTTGGGCGCGCAGGGCGCGGCGGCCTGCCCCTCGGCCGCGAGGTGCGTGCGGCCCAGCAGCGCCGTCACGTACCGGTCCAGCACGTACCACAGCATCTCCGTGAAGAACGGGTACCGGAACTTTTGCGGCACCTACAAATTAAATGAAATTGTCACAGCACCAAGTTATAACATAATTTTATCTAAATTCGATATAGGACAAAACTATACAAGGTTGTACACACGGTGACAGATCAAACTACCCATAAATGGAACCCTATGAACACACATATATTGACGGTCATCTTTCTGATGCATATGGCGATTTGTGATCCATAAGGCTTTATTATAATTCTTAGTTATCAGTCGTTAGTTGTTATAATTTTAAATACATGCATGCATACATCCATATGCTCACGACTATATGTATAAAAAAAAAATTTAATACTGAAAACTACTGCTATTTTAAATACTGATTTAAAAAATAAAAAATGAAGACAAAAATTTCAAGCTTCAAGAAATTCCGTTTAGAATCTTTTTTATTAGCTTTCACAAATCGTCCTAACTGATATACAAACCTTGGTGACGTCTTCAACCTGTGCAATTTTGAGTTGTTTCTCAATGCCGAAGGGGTGGAGGAAGTTGCCGCCGAACACGAGCGAGTCGCTCGGTGTGTACACGGCGTGGATCCACCCGGTCGGGATGAAGAACGTGTGGCTGGCTTGAAGCTGCAATTCACATTTTTAACAATAAGTTTGGCTTTGACCAACATCATCATCATCATCATTTCAGCCGATGGACGTCCACTGCTCAAGGATCGCCAAAACGACCGGTCCTGCACTGCCCTCATCCAACAGGTTCCCGGCGCCTTCACCAAGTCGTGGGTCCACGTTGTGTGGGCCTACCCACACTGCGCTTCCCGGTACGCGGTCGCCACTCGAGAATTCTTCGGCCCCATCGAACATCGGTTCTAAGAGCAATGTGCCCCGCCCATTGCCACTTTAGCAATTCTTTGGGCTATATCAGCTACTGTGGATCTCTTCATTTCTGATTCGATCTCACAGTCCAAGGGAAACTACGAGCATAGTACCCTCCAACAACATAGCCAGCAACATACACATCATCATATCAGCCGATAGACGTCCACTGTTGGACATAGGCCTCCCCTAAAATGGGGGGATTTTTGCCATAATCGCCACGCTTGGCAGGCGGGTTGGCGATCGCAGTTGGATCGAATGTGTATACTCTGGTAGATCCCTTAGTCACCTAAATGGGATGGTGCTATTCTAAGCCGACACCACACGGACATACACATCAATTATTTGCAATTATAACTACACTATTATAAACTGTATTCTAAATAAAATAAAATAAAATAAATAAAAAAATAAAATCTGTTACCACGTTAATATATTATACGAGCATTCACCCGCGACTTCGTCCGCATAAATTATATACCAGATTTCAAGTTAGATCAAACAAAAAAAGTTTCATCAAAATCGGTTCAGTAGTTTTTGGGTGATGCTCGATCAAACAAACAAACAAAAAAACAGACAGACAAAAAATCCAAAAAATAGTGATTTGGAATCAGGGACACCTAAAAACCATATCGTAATCTTTTTTTTGCTAATATCTTCAATGTACAGACACACTTCTGTTACAGTTTTATAATAGTTTAGATTCAGGATAATCTCAAGAAGTAACTCACATGAACTCTAATGCACTTCTCGACAGTATCTCCGAAGAAGACGTCCGACTGTTTGCCAGATAGCACCCACTTCTCATACAGCTGCAGATTCTTCTCTGTCGGTGGAATCAGCCAAAACACTTTTGCACCTGTCATTTTAATCGTCAGTTTAAATTAGTTGTCTATCCAAATCAAATTACTTCACAAATAAAACCGGTCGAGTGCGAGTCGGGTTACTAGCGCACTGAGGGTTCCGTACCACATCACCACAGAAGACAACATTATTAACTTAGAAAAAAAAACTTTTTTTGTCCGGGATCTTGACAGACCGACTCGCACATGGCCGGTTTTTAGTATTTGTTGTTATTCTGTAGAGTTTGCTTTATAATTACACTAAGTTTGACGCTTGTATGTATTACCGTTTTTACGATAGAGCGTGAAGAAAAAAACGTTGATAAAAACTAGTTTCTTGTTGAGAACCCCCCTTAATTTTTAACTTTTTGAAATTTTTATTATTTGTTAACAAATCCGCCGTAATAACGCATAATCTGAGAAAATTTTAACAATCTAGCTATTACGGTTCAAAAGTTACAGCTCTAAATAGGTAGGAAGACGGACGGACGGACGGACAGACGGACGGACGGACGGACGGACAGACGGACGGACGGACGGACGGCCAACGTACGCTTAGTAATAGGGTCCCGTTTTCACCCTTTGGGTACGGAACCCTAAAAAGTGAAGATACTAACAATACTAACAACATCTGAAACATAGAAACCACAGTCATGATATGGAATGTAAATAAAGGCTTTTTTATTTTATTTTATTTAGGTGTAACACGATAGAGCTGAAATAAACTTTAAAATTTACTACCAAGATTAAGCATAATATTTAAAAAAAAAATTGCAAGTTAATCCCATTGTCTGCCGGTGTCCCATGGACATCTCAGTTCCGATTGGAATCTATTCGTGTACAGGGTGTAAGGAACAGCCCTCCATAGTGAACTCAGACCATCAAACTGAACAACATTCACTATACTCCATAGTAACTCAGCAGTTTCCTGAGATATAGGCTCCATAGACATACAGGGTAAAATTGATATCATTAGCATCCTTTGAAACTAAGAGTCTACCCATCGAACTGAGCAACTTTCAGTATGGGAGCAAGCCGATCGTCGGAGGAAATAAATAATCAGCTGTTCCATACTAAACTGCAATGCCTACTCGACTCAAATGTATGCAACAGCAGATTTTTTTTTGCTCCGATCAATTGGTCCCATAATAAAAGTTGTTCAGTTTGATGGGTAGACTCTTAGTTTAAAAGGATGCTAATGATATCAATTTCACCCCGTAGAAGAAGCATCCGATTACGGCGTGGCATCAATCCTCATGATTAGTAACTTCCTAGAACAAAAAACTGACCTCTCAAAATATGGTACCAGACGGAGGTGCCTCCGAAATCAATGTGGAAGTCAGTGTAGCAGCCCTTGACTGACATGAGGCAGTACTTCTGGACTTTCGGGTACATCATGTCATCCAACGCGTTCGTTGATTCAGTCTGAAATGAAATATAGATATTTCGTTTAGTTTTTTTACCTGTTTGACATCTGACCTTTTAGCGAATTTTCTCTATTATATTTCTACCAGAATTGCGATTTTTTAAAGTAATTCAGACAGCAATAAGAATAAAGAATGGCTATTAGAGAGCCAATTCCAGAGATAATTTATGGCAGTGTTGAAGACCCTGCCACAAAAGCGCCAAAAATAAAAAAAATAGATAACAATTGGAACCACCACCACCAACCAAAAATAAAAAATATAACAATGTGACTATCAAATATAATAGCACTTCTGCGGCCTTAGTATAGCAGCATGACATAGGGCTATCGCGCCTTCACTCTCTTTCTATTTACGCGCGAACGAACGAGATAAAAGGCGTGATATAGCCTTATCATGCGCATCATCCTACCGTCTCTGAAGGAGTTGTCAGATGAGAAACTAAAATTTAAACCAAGTTTACGTATTGTTATTGTAGGTCGGAACGCAATGAAGACGATATAAGCCACTTATAATATTAACCTTATGGAAAACTACTTATGAAATTAATATCGGGGAAAACTAACAGTGACAAGTGACAACATTTAATAAAAAAATACATACACTGGATACTCACTAAAATTAACTTGCATTAAATAAAAAATATTTTTACTAAATTTGAAAATTTTAACGCGTTCATAGTTATTTGAGTTACCCCGTTAAAATGTTACATTTTAGCTGAAATAGTAACCAAGTAAGTTGAACCTCATCTGGCAGCACAATAAAAAAGACGGAACGCACACGCGCGCGGCGGTGCTGCGGCGTGCGGTCGCGTTCCGTCTATCTTATTTGCTCTAGCAAATGACGTCCCTGAGTGACAGAAAAGGATGGAGCGAGAGAAAAAGGCGATGCGGTGCTGCCAGATGAGGTTCAGCCCTAACTCTCCTACAATATTTTGTATAACATATGACAAACCTGTTGATCTTTCAAGTGGCGCGGCCACGCTGTGTCGACCCAGTCGATCTGGCGCACTATCCGCGGAGCCTGCACGTAGTTCTCTAGCCGAGTGTGCGAGAACTTCAGCGAGATCACGTTCAGGAGACGCTCTTTGTTATTGCGTCAACAGAACATGACAAACCTGTTGATCTTTCAAGTGGCGCGGCCACACTGTGTCCACCCAGTCGATCTGGGGCACTATCCGCGGAGCCTGCACGTAGTTCTCTAGTCGGGTGTGCGAGAACTCCAGCGAGATCACGTTCAGACGCTCTTTGTTATTGCGTCAACAGAACATGACAAACCTGTTGATCTTTCAAGTGGCGCGGCCACACTGTGTCGACCCAGTCGATCTGGCGCACTATCCGCGGAGCCTGCACGTAGTTCTCTAGTCGGGTGTGCGAGAACTCCAGCGAGATCACGTTCAGACGCTCTTTGTTATTGCGTCAACAGAACATGACAAACCTGTTGATCTTTCAAGTGGCGCGGCCACACTGTGTCGACCCAGTCGATCTGGCGCACTATCCGCGGAGCCTGCACGTAGTTCTCTAGTCGGGTGTGCGAGAACTCAAGCGAGATCACGTTCAGACGCTCTTTGTTATTGCGTCAACAGAACATGACAAACCTGTTGATCTTTCAAGTGGCGCGGCCACACTGTGTCCACCCAGTCGATCTGGCGCACTATCCGCGGAGCCTGCACGTAGTTCTCTAGTCGGGTGTGCGAGAACTCCAGCGAGATCACGTTCAGACGCTCTTTGTTATTGCGTCAACAGAACATGACAAACCTGTTGATCTTTCAAGTGGCGCGGCCACACTGTGTCGACCCAGTCGATCTGGCGCACTATCCGCGGAGCCTGCACGTAGTTCTCTAGTCGGGTGTGCGAGAACTCCAGCGAGATCACGTTCAGACGCTCTTTGTTATTGCGTCAACAGAACATGACAAACCTGTTGATCTTTCAAGTGGCGCGGCCACACTGTGTCGACCCAGTCGATCTGGCGCACTATCCGCGGAGCCTGCACGTAGTTCTCTAGTCGGGTGTGCGAGAACTCCAGCGAGATCACGTTCAGACGCTCTTTGTTATTGCGTCAACAGAACATGACAAACCTGTTGATCTTTCAAGTGGCGCGGCCACACTGTGTCCACCCAGTCGATCTGGCGCACTATCCGCGGAGCCTGCACGTAGTTCTCTAGTCGGGTGTGCGAGAACTCCAGCGAGATCACGTTCAGGAGACGCTCTTTGTTCGGGTCGTCGTAGTAACGCTGCCAGTCCTGCACATTTAACGGAATCTTTTTTTAATTCTTAGTCTATAATTCCACGTTAAATAGATCTAGTTCGAACTTAACGCGTTCTTAAACGTGCGACATTTTAAAAGAAAAAGAAAATTTCTTAAAGTTACGGGTCACGAAAGTTCGAGTACTTTATACTTCGTAAAAAAGTTGAGGGATTTCTTGACTTTAGGAGGATTCGGACTAAAAAATTTAATAAAGAACCTCGCCATCAAAATCGTTGGAACTAATTTCGTTCATTTGCAACATGTATTTTTTTAAGCTGATAATAATAAATAACCCTTGAAAACAGAACGTTGTAGCCAACCAAATCCAATTCTTCTTTTCGTGCCAATAATGGTCCTACATTGATCGGCGTGGACACTTATCTGTCATTTCATACAAATAAGAAAAACTGAAACGTGCATCAGTTCAGTTAAAATATGCATTGAAGTCGCATTCGTTGGCCTAGTTACCCTTATCTTTCTTATCAAACGTTATTTGACCAAAATCTTAGTTTGTACCTTCATAGTCATCTCGATGTTTTTCTGAGTGTTGACATCCATGACGTCGAGAAGCCGCCTCGAGCCGACGCACATGCGCACATCGTTCACCGTGAAATTGCTCGTCGGCACCCTGTAACGCGGGAATCAGATTTAGTAGCCTAACTTCCATCTAGGAGACTGCACGCGTCGCCTGGAAGAAAAATGTTTCAATCTTAGGGCGTAGTTTATGACGATATCAATATGATGTAATTATTTAGGGTAACAAATCAAATTCAGGTAGACAGAAAGAGTACAAAGCGTATGTTTGGATAGAGAACGGGAAAAAAAGCTATGTAGCTGGTAAATTTAGCATATGGATTTTAGGTAGACCGTAGACGCCAATTTCCGACTCTTACTGCGCTGACTTTTGATGAAGCTTTCACTCGTGTTTTCATCGAAGTAATGGCCGAGTAATTAACAACATTTAAACGCGAGGAACTGAAGATTCGAACACGAACTAAGGCTGCTTTATACTATGTGTATGGTAGTAAATATGGCATTTGTGTAGAGTTTGTTTTGCAAGCAGTAAAGAGGGGGAGATTTTAACGATTTTATCGAATTACATTCGCGTTTACAAACAAATTGCACCCGAGAAACCGGCTGCAACTTTTTAAAATTCTAATGCTATTTAACATAAGGAGTTTATTAAATATCGTTATCAGGTTTTGCTATAAACACTTATACAATATACAACGTGTTAATGAATTAACGCAAAACTAGAAAATAGTTTGTTTAGAATGGTTTCAACATAGGTAATTTTTTTTTTTTTCAAAATATTAAATAATTTGTTTCTAAAATTTTAAATTTACTGAACCCGATGTCAACCGTCCGCACAGGCACGCTCACCCTACTTACTACCAAAAGAAGATTATTAAAATGTATCCATGAGCACGTTAGCGCTTTCATTCATTGCTGAAATGATGACAAATCATTTTTGTCTCAAAACTTAAAATGCGAATAACTTTAAATTTTAAGTATCAAAATAATGAAATTATTGTTTCAATTTAATTATTTTGTTATAAATCGGTTGGGGTGTATGAGTTTTTGCGTTAATTCATTAACACGTTGTATATCAGGCTCTATTTACCCTGCTACAATTCGTTAGGTTTTGGGCTATCCCCAATCTATTCGTATCAGGTTTTTGAAAGTGCAAAAACAATGTCTTAATATGTTTTGATACTTCAGGTCAAGAAATATATGTTCAACTTTGTCCTGTCCATGTCCTGTTCAACTTTGAATATACAATAAAGTATTACTAGGGTAATTACGATCGTTCCGCGCTATCTTCTGTTATAATGGGAATTAGCCCACAACCACAGCCTCAGAACATCCACGTTTCACTAGTGGTACCAGAACTCTGTCCAGTGTGACGGGGAGTGAGCCCGTCCACGAATAATATAAGTACCTAATAGTAATGATACAGGTTTAACGCTCAGTTTGTCATCATGTCATACTTATTCATTAATTAACACAATTACTTTGCAATATATTAACGAGGCGTTTTCTTTGAATCAGATTATCGCATTACGTAGATAATCATATTATGGTATGCGAAGTTTTAAAAATAATACTTTTTTTTAATAAGAGCGCAAGCGCAACATTCCTTTAAAAATGTTATTTTGATCCACAAAAAATCGAAAATGTCTTCAGACTTTAAGCCGAGATTCAGATACGATTTTTAACTCATAGTTCGAACTAAGTAGGGTCAAAAATGTATGGGTTTTGAAAAACGGTAGTTCGAACTAAGGCTTAAAATACGTCTCTGAATCTCGGCCTTAGAATAAATCTGAAATTTTTGTTTATTATATTTTCATTACAAGTATTTTCGTTCCAAAACCACGGATATATAAAAATACAACCAAAACTGGTATCCTAAAAAACATAGAAAAAGTTACACAATACTTCTACTAACACAATACAAAGTCACGACCAGGACCCTTTCAGGGTGGTCAGAAACATAGCTACAACTACCAAGTTGGTAATACCAACAAGCAAGCAGTTGTAGCAAGGAATTGAAGGTAAAAAGCAGTTATCTCGGTTTCACCTACTATCTCTTAAACATAAACAGAATCGATTCTGTATAGTCAACGTCAACGTATAGTATTATTTTTCTCTACAAACACCCGCGAGACAGGTTTCGCTCGTTTACGGCTGTGACATTTAATAGCTACTAAATTGACTTTTCATTTCATTACTAACCTAGGGGACTTCACTTGGTTTTATTGGATTCGACAGTTAAGTATGCTTGTGATTCTTTTCGTTCTTTATTTATATATTGGGGCTTTTAATCCTGAGGTGTGATGGAAGATTATAGACCAACATTAGAAATAATTATTAAATGCTCGGATCATCTTATGATGGCATCTTATTTTGGGCGTGTAACGTCACTTTGACATGTCCTCTCCACTACGTTGACACTGGCGGAATTATTGTGCCTAGACACGATAACAAAGGCCATAATACAAAAAAAATTAAAAAAAAAGTCAGCTGTTGGTTTTCCGTCTCTTTTCTTAATCTTATTTTAGAAAGTGACAGGAATAAATTTAGTTAAGTCGTGGCACAGCCTGAATCGGTACCAGTCATCTAAAGGGTGAATCTTCAGAACGCCATAATTTATCAGGCCGAACATTTTCATCTTGTTTATAAGAAAAGGCATAAAATTTTATAGCACTGTTATAAAAGTCCAAGAGCTTTATGGTAGCGCTTCAAAATTTTATGCATTTTCTTATAAACAAAATGCTGTGAAAATGTGAATAATAATTCATCTGTTTCATACATTTTGGTAGAGTAGCTAATGTCATTTGCTATAGGAAAGCAGTTTTGTTTCTTCCCGATTTTGATGTTTGCTCCATACCAAGGTATAATAACTTTATGCCTTAGACTAATTATATCGGGACGCGTAACCACGTGTCATTCTACTAACAAACTTTCTGCCACTTTTTGCGGGGGGCGAGGTAACATGTTATCCGCAACTTTGGATTTTATTCCCTATGACTTTAGATTCTAATTTTGAATGTTCAAAATCATGAAAAGTAGTCTCGTGTAAACCCCAAACGTTCTAAGTTCAAAATTATTGTTTCGCTATTATAGGCTGTCTCGTTTAGTGATAAGGTATAAAATTGGGTGTAAATGCACAAGATTAATTGATCTAATACCGTGGCAGAGGGGAAATGCTACCGCAAGGCCGGTTCGGATATAATTAGTCTAAGCTTTATGCTCCATACCATAGGGAAAGTTGTTTAGTTTGGTGGTTTAGAACCCCGTTTAATATGTAAGGCATTTAATTTTACACCCTGCAACATAAAGCTTATTACCGATATCTCACATTCCGTTTTGATCCATGGGAAGTAAACATAGATAATTCTGAATTTATATCGCCTTTCATTTCCTCCTCGCACTTTGAAAAATAGAAAGCTATCATAGCATCCGGTTCCTTATACAATATTTCCTGAATTTGGCACAAAATAAGTCCGAACGGTCATGAAACTCATAAATAAACGCGTCGAAGTATTACTTCAGACAAAGGCAGTTACGTAATCTATCCAAGTTGAACGAAGCTTCAAGATGTAGTCCGTCCGAAAACAAATCTAAGTTTTCACCAAACATTGGGCCGTAAATAATAGTTATAGAGTCTATAATATAGACCGAGATCTGACCGTAAAATTAAGCACCTATTTCTTTGGTGAACGAAATGTGATTCTAGTAAATGTTAAACCAGGTCTTAATTCAAAGCCGCCAAGTTGCCTAGAAAAATCTTGCCGCAAGCACATTTTCCATTATGATTGGCATAACTTTTTCCACCTATCTGTTTGGGAAGAAAATTAGGTGCCATCGGAAGGAGACTGATCTAAAGTACTGGAAAAATAGGGTTGCCACCTCTCAGTCTGCCGCAACTCTAGGGTTGACCGGTTCAAAAATGACTTCTATAAACCTGGAGACCATAGAGTTGCGGCAGACTGAGAGGTGGCAGGCAACCCTAGTTGGATGTATTTTATTGAATTCATAAGGCGCCGGAATCAAGAGGGGGGTGCAAGAGGGTGCAATTGCAGCCCCTGACTTGGAGGAAAATGCACAAAAAATAAAGATGAACAATTTTTGAGAGAGCGATGATCGTCGCAAATTGAAATACTTAACCGCGCTTTACCAAGTACCATTAATAATAGGCACTTTATTAGAATATTCATATTCTTTTATTGCTTATTATGTGTAACTGTGTAGTAACTTAATGTATGGATCGAGCCCCCTAAAAATAATCCTATCGGCGCCTATGGGCTGAGCTTTGTATTTCGTAATGCCCTGCACATCTCTACTTGAGCTCTAGCAATCGCCCTGATAATCAATTCTATAGATATCAGTCTTGTTAATATACCGAGAATTATCTAGCGGTCCTCAAAACATCGCATCGTAACCATGGTAACGCCATCAGAGCAGTCATTTCACCAACTAATTTAATCAACCGCATGGAAACGCGAACCTATCGCACACCTATGACGTGTCCATCATTCCGTACTGAAATATGCAATGCGCTATAAGCTAGAACGATTAAAAGTGTGCCTTATTACAACTGCTCTTAAAAATATTTTAGATAGCGCCGCCGGCCGTGTCCTCTACCAAATATTCTGAACCTAGTATAATTCGAGGCATGGACGCTATACAAGGTGTTACAAAAATAAAAATAAACATTTAAGGGGGTGATTTAGATTAGACCATCATACTGAACAACTTTTACTATGGGACCAATATTGAAATCGCGAAAAAAACCCGGATGTTCCATACTAAACTACAAATCTACTCGAGCTAAATGTGTGGGATAGCAGTTTTTTTTTCGCGATTTCGATGTTGCTCCTATAGTGAAAGTTGTTCAGTTTGATGGTATAAACAACCCCCTTAAAACTTTTAAAAGTTTATTTTTACTTTTTTAACATCCTGTATATGTTGCATACAACCACAGCTCCGTAACAGCGTTACATTGCATGCCTAGTACACTTTTAGGCGTAACGGTAAATGATATTAGTATCGACCAGCACAGCATCTGCATTCTAGTACCTACGCTAAAATTTGCATCAAGTTTTTCGCATGAAGATAGAATACTAGAGCTTGCGTTGGCGTTTTTCGGTGATATTATTATTTTGGGAAGAAAGCCTCAGGTTTCTTGTAAGTGATAGCGCGCACGAGCAACTTTTGTCTCCGCAACTAATTTGTCTCTCACAGGGTTTGTATGAAAAGTCGCTTCGCTACATGCGCGCACTTTCATACAAGCCCATAGACTTGATGTGAGAGACAAATTAGTTGCGGAGAAAAAAGTTGTTCGTGCGCGCTATCACTTACACTACACTACGGCCAGTGTGGTATGGTATTTTCTTTTTCGTTTTTAAGTATGCAGATTTCCTCGCGATGTTTTTCTTTCACCGCGCCCCGCCAAGATAGTGATAATAAAAAAAAGAAAATAACAAATACAACCGTTTTTCTTTATCGTAGATCAGTGGTACAGGCTAGGAATCTGTGGTAACAGAAGAGTTCTGTTTATTTACGTAAAATGAAAAACTGAAGAACTTTTAAGTTTAAAATTAAAATCGTTTCATAATTTATACCTATGACAAAAATAGTGTGATTGCTTAGAAAAGTGTATAATGTATTATTAATTATCGAATTATGCGGACCCAATATTATGTAGACTAAACTTTATAAAATTCCAGTATTATGACAACTAAATGTACACAATAAGTACCTTGTCCGTTATGCGAATTTATAATGATATGACAATCAACGGTATGCCAAATAAGGGATCGCCTTATTTTGCTTGTTTGACTATTTCAAAATGTCCGCATAATGACACAGTTCTGATGCCAGACTGGTAATCAAGCGAAACATCTTACATATTGTCAGATTTTGCTTTACCGTGAGATTTTTAGCAGAAATGTTAAATATTGTCCGAGAGGTACCCGAATTATACAACGTTTTAATGAATTAACGCAAAACTAGAAAGTAGTTTGTTTAGAATCAAGAGCAGAATCGAATTATCATGGTTTCAACATAGGTAATTTTTTTCAAAATATTAAATAATTTTTTTGTAAAATTTAAAATTTACTGAACCCGATTTCAACCCACCCCACGGGCACCCCCACCTTACTTACTTTACTACTAAAACAAGATTATTAAAATGTATCAATGTGTACGTTAGCGCCTTCATTCATTGCTGAAATGATAACAAATAATTTTTGTCTCAAAACTTAAAATGCGAGTAACTTTAAATTTTTACTATAAAAAATAATGAAATTATTGTTTATTGTTTCAATCTAATTATTTTGTTTCAAATTAATTCATTAACACGTTGTATTTAAAAAAAACCAACCCCATTCAATGATTCAAAAATGTCATTTTAATAAGTGTTCTTTGTTTATAAAACGTCATTAAATTCTAGGTCGTAAGGCCGAATTTTTATATTTCGTAGATCAGTTCCTATGAATTGTTTTTTTTTGTAATCTACATTTTGTTGCTACATTAAAATTTCAGGTGTACTAAACAGCCCCGGATCTACGATTTTTCCGAGGGGGGGGCAAAAACATTACATTGGCGCCCGTCCACTACTAGGGTGTAGCAATAATTTTTTCCCAGTGAGGACAGGTCCAGGTTAGCATATGCTCACGACTATATTCCCCGAGGGGGTAGTCAGAGATATTCTGAAACTTCAGAACATCCACGTTTCACTAGTAGTACCGAAACTCTGTCCAGTGTGACGGGGAGGTCCAGGTTAAGTGGTTATAATTAAAATCTAGAACAATATGATCTAAAATTAAGAGCGAGCGAAGCGAGCTCGAGATTTCACTGCAATATAATGAGATAACTGCAATAAGATCTAAAACCAAGAGCGAGCGAAGCGAGCTCGAGATATCACTGTAAGATTATGAGTTGACTGGAATACGATCTAAAACCAAGAGCGGGCGAAGCGAGCTCGAGATTTCACTGCAAAATTATGAGTTGACTGGAATACGATCTAAAACCGAGAGCGAGCGAAGCGAGCTTGAGATTCAACGTCAATATAATGAGATAAATACAATACGATCTTAAACCAAGAGCGAGCGGAGTGAGCTCGAGATTTCACTGTAATATAATGAGATGACTGCAATACGAACTAAAACCGAGAGCTAGAGAAGCGAGCTTGAGATTTCACTGTAATATAATGAGATGACTGCAATACGAACTAAAACCGAGAGCTAGAGAAGCGAGCTTGAGATTTCACTGTAATGAGATGACTGCAATACGAACTAAAACCGAGAGCTAGAGAAGCGAGCTTGAGATTTCACTGTAATATAATGAGATAAATACAAAACGATCTAAAACCAAGAGCGAGCGAAGCGAGCTCAAGATTTCACTGTAATATAATGACTACAATACGATATAAAAACAAGAGCGAGCGAAGCGAGGTCAAGATTTCACTGCAATATAATGAGATGACTGCACTAAGGGCTCTTACAGACGAGCGACACTTTGCTATCTGTAAGCGCTCTATCTAAGATATAAAACCAAGAGCGAGCGAAGCGAGTTCGAGATTTTACTGCAATATAAAGAGTTACTTAACTGCAATACAATCTTAAACCAAGAGGGAGCGAAGCGAGCTCGAGATTTCACTGAAATATAATGAGATGACTGAAATACGATCTGAAATCAGGAGCGAGCGAAGCGAGCACGATAACGAGATTTTTTTTGCAATATTCAAAAAAATTTTATCATTGCAATTTTTTTTTCCATCTTGATTTTGGCGCCCCCTAAACCTGGCGCCAGGGCGTCGGCCCCCTTTTGCCCCCCCCCCCCCCCCCCCTAGATCCGGGGCTGGTACTAAATTATAAAACGACATTAAATTCTATCAGTTCCTATCAATTGTTTTTTTTAATTTACATTTTGTTCATATTATTTTAGGTATACTAAATTATAAAACGACATTAAATTCTAGGTCGTAAGGCCGAATTTTTATATTTCGTAGATCAGTTCCTATGAATTGTTTTTTTTTTAATCTACATTTTGTTGATATTATTTCAGGTGTACTAAATTATAAATCGACATTAAATTCTATCAGTTCCTATCAATTGTTTTTTTTAATTTAAATTTTGTTCATATTATTTTAGGTATACTAAATTATAAAACGACATTAAATTCTAGGTCGTAAGGCCGAATTTTTATATTTAGTAGATCAGTTCCTATGAATTGATCAAATTATTTTTAATCTTCATTTTGTTGATATTATTTTATAGTAAATCTTATCATTCAAGATCATTCGACTTTATTTATAAATCAATCGATGACACTCTTTATCGTGAAATTTGTAAGACACTGTACATCTTCGTTTTTTTTTTTATCAAACCACTCGTTCAAGTTGTTCACAAAGTGAAAGAGCAAATCGTAGCGTCCCGAATGTAACGCCGCGCCGCGCCGCCCGCCGCTAACAGCAAAGTCAGCAAACAAACGAGAGACTGATACCAGACTGGTAATCAAGCGGAACTTTTGCCCGATACTTGTTTCTCCATTGAGCTGTTTTTAAGACTAGGTACTTGCTACGGATCCACTCGCGTTAATTCGATATGTCACGTTTTTTTAGGGCTGAATCGAAAATCTTTTCGGGTTCTATTCTGTCAGAATAACAATATTTTCTATGTTGAAGATTTTAAAATATTTTCTCCGCAAATGACACCCAGACAGATCAAAATATTAAAAAAAAATTAATGCATATCGATAAACTCGATTAATCGCCATAAATTATGTCTACTCCGTAAAAAATATGAAATTAAATACATCAAAAAAATTTATATGATTTTTTGCTCAGAGACTTCATCAGAAAGTTACCATTGAAGCGAGGGTCACTTTTGACATGTTGGAAGATTCAGGATGGAATGACGTATAAAATGTTGATTGTTTTATACGAGCTTTTGATCCGCGACTTCGTCCGCGTGACGATTTTCGAAAAATCCTTTCTTAATGCACCCCTCTAATTCCTCTGTAGAATATAATTCCAAATTCATGTTTCTATATTCAGCGGTTTGAATTGGTGATAGAAGGCACCACAACACTGAATAGGAAAGCTTTTTCTCTTAGTCGCCTTCTATGTTTTTATGATGTCGAATCAGACAATTAAGTATACAACGTGTTAATGAATTAGCGCAAAACCTCATACACCCCAACTGATTTATAACAAAATAATTAGATTGAAACAATAATTTCATTATTTTGATAGTTAAATTTTAAAGTTATTCGCATTTTAAGTTTTGAGGCAAAACTGATTTGTTATCATTTCAGCAATGAATGAACGCGCTAAACGTACTCATGGATACATTTTAATAATCTTGTTTTGGTAGTAAGTAAGGTGAGTTTGCCCGTGGGGTGGGCGGACATCGGGTTCAGTAAATTTTAAATTTTACGAATAAATTATTTAATATTTTGAAAAAAATTACCTATGTTGAAACCATGATAATTCGATTCTGCTCTCGATTCTAAACAAACTACTTTCTAGTTTTGCGTTAATTCATTAACACGTTGTATATTTAAATGATCAATATGCTTTAGTTTTTGGTGTCACTTATTTTTTAATTTAATATATGGGTATGACAGGTAACTTGAGTTTCAAATTATAAAATTACAAGATTTTATATTTTAAACGTGCGGACAGACACATTCCAACTTGTTAGTTTATAGATAAGATAAGAATAATATATATCATTGATTGATATGTATAGGTATTTACAAATACAATACATAAGTTGAGTGATACATGTATAATGTAGTAATCAGTGTTACGTAATTATCTCTACACTTTGGGGGGGGCAAAAAACTCATTTATCGGAAGGAATTTGACTCAGTAGAGTATGACCCACATCCGAGAATCACGTTGTGTATTAATCACAAGGGTGTGTGTGTATGTTTGTTTAGTAAGTGTAGGTACGAAGCATTTATGCTATAGGTATTATTGTGTAAAGAAGATTGGCAGATTTGGACCCAGCCATTTTTTACGAAAACTAAAAGCCATTCAGGAAGGTGGTCATAATTATTAAAAACAGAAAAAATTAAGGCATTTTTTAAAAAAACTTCCACATCTCCAGAAGTCTGGATTCAAAAGTAGAAGTTACTAGTAAAATGGACAAATCATCCAATAAGCAGCAGCAAAACGCAACCATGACAGCTATTTTCATCTAATATTATCACCGAGGTATTTTTGGTCGTTTCTGAACTGATAGTGCGTGTGATTTAGTTTTCTTCCATTATCATAATATGGTACGGTTATCGTGAATTTTCATTAAAATAAACACAATGAATGGGTAGAAGATTGAGTGGACTATCTAATAAGAAAGATTATAAGTTTCACACACTTGATACAAAAGGTATCATAAGGAGAAATACCTTTCCCCCAACTTCAACAGATTACAACCAATTTACATTTTTGTTAGTTTTCTTTCACTCTACACATATTACTAAGTTTCATTCATGTATGGGACCTCTATGTCTGGGTCTCAAATTATATGGCCTTCCGCCAAACTTCTTTTAAGTGTTTTGTTTGGTGTTAGATAGGCCGTCGTGGTTCAGTGGCGAGTAACCTTGTCTGCCGTGCGATGCTTCGATCCCCGTCCAAGCGGACTCGTACCATTGAGTTTTTCCGAATCGTGAAACCTGCATACTTTAAGTTCGAGGCATGTATTGTATCCAATGTCCATCCGGATAATCTGAAATTGATATTCGAATTGGAAAATATGGTATCTAGACGAATTTGTCTTTTTCGCCGCCCCGCGGACTCGATCGCAGTATTCGCAGTTTGTAGTATGCGATGCGATCTAGAACGATTTACAGTCGATCTAGTATGCGATGTATGGGCTTACGTATGAAGTATTCTAAATGGTGATGGTAAAGACCATTAAAAATAACAATGTTTCGCTGCGGGAGCAACTTCAAAATGGCGTATAAACAATCAGCTGTTCCCACATGTGTTTGGGACAGCTGATGTTATGAATTACTCTCAAGTGAAAGTTTAAAAAATTTACGAACTAACCCAGTCTCTGGGTCTGGCTTGAATGCATTGAGGAACCAATGGAACCATGGTATTTGGTTAATTTGATCTCCTTTTTTATTCATCAATTCCTTAGATACAGGTTGTAAAATTAAATGTGATACATACTTTAGGGGGTGCTTCAGACCATCAAACTGAAAATTGTTCACTATAGAAACCAACATCGAAATCTTTGCATTAGAAAAATTGTTTGGGGGCAGAGTGTCCATCCTGTATAGTGTACTGTAGTACTTACCATACTCTTTCTTACACCGTGCCCTTAGCATGAAGATTTCAGGACGAAATGACGCGCAGACAGGAGACAGGAGGCTACTCTTTGTCCAAAAAAACACCGCATAAGGGTTGACACATTGACCGGCGCCGGCTCGCGAATGCGTTCCCATACTAATAGTGGTTTTTTGTAAGGGCCCGCTGTCGGTCGCCGTCGACCGATGTGTCATGACCCTAATAATCTTTATCCGTAAGTCACCTCGTACGAAACCCACAACGGAAAGAAATGGGGTGGTTCATTCTAAGCAGAGATACCACACTACTGCTCAATAAAATAAAATAAGAAAAAACATGACACCCATTTATTATTTAGTTTTTTCCTTTATTTGATGGAGTCTAGTACACTAAGTACTTACCTGTAACCGATGATTCTATATGTTACTACAGCTCACTGCCTATACCTAAGAAACGTTTATTTTTTTATTTTTTTTTATTAGTCTTCATCCCACTGCTGGGCAAAGGCCTCCCCATTACTCTTCCACTCGTTCCTGTTTTGGACAACCTATGGCCATTGGGCCCATTGGTCATCAAATTTATTCAGGTCATCCCACCATCTCTTCCTGGATCAACCCAAACGCTGGAGACTGGAGGTTTTCAGGGATCCAGGGCAAGGCATTTTTAATTTTAGCATTTTGTGTTGTAACAGAGTCAAGTAGGCACTAGGTTAGGTACATACCTCAATCCCAATCCAAGTTTATCCTTAAACAGCAGCGGTGTAGTGAATCCGTTCTTCTGCAGGTAAGAGACGGTGAGTTCAGAGCCGTGCATCTCCAGGACGGAGCCCTGGTGCTCGAAGCGGGAACTCTCCAGCTTGTCCGCGAGGGAGAAGCCTCTTCCTCCTTCCGCCTCATCGTCACCGAGGGCCCACTCGTCCGAGTACAGCTTGCGTTGCTTGCGCTCACGCTGGACAAATTTATATAATCATTAGAGTTAACCTGTGACTTTGTCCACACTACGACTAAGTCAGACTCGACTAAGTCAGATTATAAGCTATCAAACAAAAAAAGTTTCATCAAAATCGGTTCAGTAGTTTTTCAATCAAACAAACAAACAAACCGACAGACAAAACATCCAAAAATTGGTGATTTGGAATCAGGGACACCTAAAAACCATATCGTAACTTTTTTTTGTTAATATCTTCAATGTACAGACACTTCTGTTACAGTTTTATAATAGTTAAGATTTAGTGTACCTACATCTATTTATTCCATATTGATTCAGTTTTATGCTCTGTGGCATTGATTTAGGGTTGAGCCTCATCTGACAGCACTGCATCGCCTTTATCTGTCGCTCCATCATCCTTTTCTGTCACTCAGGAACGTCATTTGCTAGAGCATATAAGATAGACGGAACGCGATCGCGCGCGGCTGCGGCGTGCGATGGCGTTCCGTCTACCTTATTTGCTCTAGCAAATGACGTTCCTGAGTGACAGAAAAGGATGGAGCGACAGAAAAAGGCGATGCGGTGCTATCAGATGAGGCTCAACCCTTATACTGAAAGTGGAGTCCACAAAAAATAGACACATTTAAAGAGTGTGCTCAAGATATGCAAAAAAATTCTTTTTTTGGGTGCTAGTAAGGAAGTTTCCATAGTTAATAAATATTTTTGTTTGCCTGTCTACTATACCAGCGATAAAAATAGCTTCAGTTTAATCATTAGTTTCACCTATTTTTAAAATACCAATTAATTGCTTTAATTATGTAATTAAATTTGTATGTTTTATACATTTTCTAACTTCCTACCTACCTACCTGATGTTGGATTATAAATACAAAATTTGCCTGTAAGCAGTTATAAGCATTAGCTCAGAATTATAATAATTAGTGAAAACATCACAAATCAGGTGAAATGTTATGCAATCAGGTTCTGAGTAGCATACATATTTTATTATAATTTATTAGTTAATTTAGTTCTCTTTGCAGAAACGCTCATTAAAGTTAATCCTTGCTGTCACTTTTTGTCTTGTTGATGTACCTAGTAAAAGCTAGCAAGACATTTAATGGAGGATTAACTCTAATGAGCGTTTCTGCAACTGAGTCTGAGTGGCCTAATTTAAATGCTAATAGAAACCACTTTCAGAATGACCATTTTACAATATTAGTCTGTACCTAACTTCATAGGTATAATAGGTATTTTATTGTATTAGTTCTTTTCCTTTGTCCTACCTAGTTCCTAATCTCTTCCTGTTGAAACGTTCGTTTTTTTTTTAATGTAGAGCATTGTAAAACCTGTTATTGGAACATAGGGTAGCAGCTGTCATATTATTGAAGGCATAAGAATGTTATATTTGTATTCTTTTGTGTTGTGTTACTCGCTCTATCTATCAATAACATCACACTTCTTGCCCTGAGGGGTAGGCAGAGACCAAGGCGTTTTTAAAGAGAAAGAAACTAGATACTTAGGAGTTATAATTAATTTAGTCCATTTGTGTTGTTTATTGATTCATATTTATGAACAAACTTTTCTATAGGTAAGCAATTAGGTAAGTAGGTACCCTAGTACCTACTTACCTAATATAGAGGTACCTATACCTCTATATTATATACATCTTTTTCTACAAGCTAAATACGTAATAAAGTAGGTAGGCTCTATCAACATTTAAATAATTTAATTAATAATTTGTAAAACCACAATATGACTTTGAAAATTCCATGACCACATTTTATCTCTATTTAGAGAGTCTATACCTTCTTGGTTAAATGGAATTTCAAAAGCAACTTGATAAAAAGTCTAACTAAAGTAAAGGGGCGAATGTCGCGCTTTCACTTTTCGTAATTTTTTTAGTCTCCAACTTTTTTCATACTGTAAATAAGCTACGTACTCTAGATATCACGTTATGGATAGATACATTTACCGTACCTAGTCTGTTTCAACACGCCAAGGCCAAAGAAATAAGAGCGAAGCAAGTTTAAAGTCATTCTTATAAACAATAAAACTTTAGTTGCGAGGGCTGTTTGTCTTTGCCGTGCGGACAAAGAGCTATGCTAAAGTAAACGTGTCGAATAATCAATATTTTATGTTTTTGTTAGGTCGCTTGCCGAGTAATTGTATACGACTTGTACGAAAGATTAGTAGTCGAGTAATAAAGGAGATTACGGGCAGGCTCGCTCGCTAGTCGTAGTCGGCACGGCACTCGACGTGTGGTCGCAGTCGCAGATCGCAGCGCGCACGCCCCGGCCCGCGGCCGTCTGTCCTCCGCTCCGCCAGCCCGCGGGAGGGAAACGCCTTTCGTCCCTACCGGAGGCCCATTATGCACGGCGGCAGTCGTCGCCGCCGCGCGTCTCTGCGCCTCTCCCACATTATCAACATCGCATTGCTGCGATCTCCGGAACTATTATAGATTTTGACACCTCCTCGCATGCGCGACTGCATACGGCCGCCGCGTTTCAAACTCGGTCGCGGCGTGATCGCAAAAAACCGAGTCCGATGACCCTCAATGATGATCATCATTCATGATGTACTACTTTCGAACGCAATACCGATCGCACTCCCATGACTTTTGCAAATCGATACACGATGCAGCGATGCACCATTTCATGTTTACGCGATCCCAGATAAAGCCACCATGGCGTCACCCGGGACTAAATACGTAAAAATGTAACAATAAACACTTACCAGCTGTCTCGGAACTTGTTTTTTGCTGTTCGGCAGTGTTTCCGACATGTTTCTGTGAGTCAGAAACACTGCACTACGAAATTAACACTATTTTACGTAAATATTTTACACGGAGCACGAGAAAAAGTAACGCAATCCACCATTTGCAACAGTTCACACTGCTGCCAACATTGCAGCGAGCGATCATTCCGGCAATTTATTTATGGTTGGTAGCTCGTTCAACGCCCTATTGGTTTATTTATGAAAAGCGATGGCGCGAACATTTGAAACAACGTCTCATTATCGTAAACACATTTTCCGCTGCATATTTTTAAAATGAATAAATCTTATCATTTAGGTGTAGAAAAATGTTTTATAGTAATATAAAACTCATTTATTTATAATCAGAATATTGTTACAATCCAACATTAGCGAAATATTGGTATGACCAGTTTATGATTGTGTTGTTTCGGTGTGAAAGTTGTGCTCGCAGGCTTGTGCAGTAAGAATTTTAGAATGTATGATACATCATCATCATCATCATCAATTCATCACAGTCATGTTCATTCATCACATATTATAAAGCAAAATCGCTATCTACGTTTGTCTGTCTGTTTCTCCTCTTAGGTACTTCTTCGAAACCACGCAACGGATTTTGATACGGTTTTCACTGTTAGTGCTAGGTTACACGTTCAGTATTTCATCAGTCTGGTCCATCATTCTGAATGACGCCAGAATGACGGCAGAATGATGCCAGAATGATGAGTGGGTTACACGATCAGTTTCCCATCAGTATTTCATCATTCTGGTCCATCAGTCTGGTCAAACGTTGAATGACGCCAGAATGATGGAAGACTGCAGGGTTGCCAGACGTACGAGGTACTGAAATCCCGGGATTTATTTCTCTTTTAAATTAAAAAAGATTAACTTTTAAATTAAATAATTTTGAAATGTTGATTTTTGCTATGCATGCGTTTACTATGCATCCGATTAGTTATGCATTCCCGCATTTTCATGGCATCCCAACAAATATTTAAAAATAATAATTTTAAGAAGCCGCCATAATTTTATTGCTAAAAATTAAGTTTAGCTAACTATGCATCCGAATATCCGATCTCTTATTATTAGGCCCTAATTTTGTAACATAAATCATAATGCGGTGTTAAAATTATTTATTTACAGCCCCCATATTCCCTACCTTGATAATGTTTTCCCCATAAATTTCCCCAACGATTTCACTTCTCCAAATTTTCCCCAAAGGCCAAATTTTTCCCAAAAATCCCGTGAAAAACCCCCAATCTGGCAACCCCGACGGTGACTGACACCGACCATCAGTTTACCATCAGTATACCATCATTCACAACGGAATGACAGTCTGGATGGATGGTTTACCATCATTCCATCAGTCCATCATTCTCCCATCATTCTGGCATCATTCTCCCGTCATTCAGACCAGACTGATGGACCAGACTGATGAAATACTGAACGTGTAACCTGGCACTAAGAGCCAGGTTACACGTTCAGTATTTCATCAGTCTGGTCCATCAGTCTGGTCTGAATGACGGGAGAATGATGCCAGAATGATGGGAGAATGATGGACTGATGGAATGATGGTAAACCATCCATCCAGACTGTCATTCCGTTGTGAATGATGGTATACTGATGGTAAACTGATGGTCGGTGTCAGTCACCGTCGGGGTTGCCAGATTGGGGGTTTTTCACGGGATTTTTGGGAAAAATTTGGGCTTTGGGGAAAATTTTGAGAAGTGAAATCGTTGGGGAAATTTATGGGGAAAAAATTATCAAGGTGGGGAATATGGGGGCTGTAAATAAATAATTTTAACACCGCATTATGATTTATGTTACAAAATTAGGGCCTAATAATAAGAGATCGGATATTCGGATGCATAGTTAGCTAAACTTAATTTATAGCAATAAAATTAAGGCGGCTTCTTAAAATTATTATTTTTAAATATTTGTTGGGATGCCATGAAAATGCGGGAATGCATAACTAATCGGATGCATAGTAAACGCATGCATAGCAAAAATCAACTTTTCAAAATTATTTACTTTAAAAGTTAATCAATTTTAATTTAAAATAATAAATCCCGGGATTTCAGTACCTCGTACGTCTGGCAACCCTGCAGTCTTCCATCATTCTGGCGTCATTCAACGTTTGACCAGACTGATGGTCCAGAATGATGAAATACTGATGGGAAACTGATCGTGTAACCCACTCATCATTCTGGCATCATTCTGCCGCCATTCTGGCGTCATTCAGAATGATGGACCAGACTGATGAAATACTGAACGTGTAACCTAGCACTTATGTAGAGAAATTATTTCAGAGAAGGTATACAGGGTGAAATTGATATCATTGGCATCCTTTTAAACTAAGAGTCTACCCATCAAACTGAACAACTTTCACTATGGGAGCCAGCGATGGGAGCAAAGCGATCGGACCAAAAAAAAATCAGCTGTTGCATACATTTGAGTCGAGTAGGCATTGCAGTTTAGTATGGAACAGCTGATAATTTTTTTGCTCCGATCGGTTTACTCCCATAGTAAAAGATGTTCAGTTTGATGGATTGACTCTTAGTTTAAAAGGATGCCAATGATATCAATTTCACCCTGTATACAGGGTATACCTACAGCTCAAAATCATGATCCTCGCGCTGTGCTAATCGAACCACAGAACATTAGAGGGGTTAGAAATGCAAAGTAGCGCTTTTGCTTTGGAGACAGCTGTCGCCACTTGTCTTCCCGCTCACGCTGCTACATTTACTCATGCACTCTCGCTCGCACCATGCCGCGCGCCTTATGGTGTTATGCAAATCATTGCATAACCTGTGGCGACACGTTCCAAGCCTACTTTGCACTTCTAACCACTTATAATTTTCTGTGGTTCGAACTAAGTAGGGCCAAAAATGTATGGATTTTGACATACGAGAGTTCCAACTAAAACTTTAAAAAAAGTCTCTGAATCTCGGCCTATTTTGTGCTTGTACAAAATCCAAGGAAGTCAGGACTTACCACATACAACATTGAAAAAAACTGAAAATTCTGGGATTTTGTCAGGAAATTCAGGAATTCTCATTTTGGGATCTGCTAACCCTAGCCAAGCAAGAGTATCTTTCTTTTCTTTGCGATTGATGTACCTACCTGACATGTCAGAGTAGACTGTTAGGTACTCTTTGGCTGTTAGGTACTGGTTAGGTACATTACTTTGATGGGTGATTGTACCTATATCAAATAAAGGACATCCGGCACATAATAGGTACCTACCAAAAAATGTATAACCATACTTCTATTTTTATTATGGACTATGGAACACTAGAAACTAATAAAGCACTATAAAATAAACTGATGCCGGCAGCATGAGTTTATTTTATAATGCTTTATTAGTTTTTATCACTTTTAACCGACTTCAAAAAAGGAGGTTTCTCAATTCGACCGTATATATACAGGGTGTACAATAAAATGGGACAGCTACTCAAAGGGGTGCTTCAGACCATCAAACTGAACAACTTTCTCCATGGGACCAATATCGAAATCGCGAAAAAAAAATCCGCTCTCCCATACAAAACTGCAAACATAACTCGACTGAAATGTATGGGACAGCAGATTTTTTTTTCGCGATTTCGATATTGGTCCCATAGAGAAAGTTGTTCAGTTTGATGGTCTGAAGCACCCCTTTAAGTAGCTGTCCCATTTTAATGTACACCCTGTATAATGTGTCTTCGCGGATAACTTCGTCGTTTATGAACCGATTTTGATGATTATTTTTTTGTTGGAAAGGAGATATGCCAAGAGAGGTCCCATGATAAGGAAACCAGGATCTGATGATGGATCCCAGAGAAATCGAGGGGAACCTTCGAAAATCGTAGTGCCGACTAGTGCGTTTGTTAATTTATAGCACTACTATTAAATCGAACTAATGAATTTACCACTGAAAATTGTGAAATAAACAGAATTTTTACAAAAAAATATTAAAACCGCCTTCAAAAAAACTAAAATGTTAAAAAATAATATTGGAGCCGATGACTTTTTCGTTCGCATCATAAGAACATTAATTTGTTTTATAGAAGTCGGTGTCAAGCCGGTACGTTTCGCGACAGGACTATATTTTAACTTTTATTAGTTTTATATATTTCTTAACTTTTTAGTTTTTATACAACGTGTTAATGAATTAACGCAAAACTAGAAAGTAGTTTGTTTAGAATCGAGAGCAGAATCGAATTATCATAGTTTCAACATAGGTAATTTTTTTCAAAATATTAAATAATTTTTTTGTAAAATTAAAAATTTTCTGATCCCGATATCAACCCACCCCACGGGCACACCCACCCTACTTACTACTAAAACAAGATTATTAAAATGTATCCAGAAGTACATTAGCGCCTTCATTCATTGCTGAAATGACGACAAATCATTTTTGCCTCAAAACTTAAAATGCGAATAACTTTAAATTTTTACTATAAAAATAATGAAATTATTGTTTCAATCTAATTATTTTGTTATAAATCAGTTGGGGTGTATGAGGTTTTGCGTTAATTCATTAACACGTTGTATATAAAAAAAACATAGTGCTGACATCACCTCCTATCAAACAACATTGACAGCCATTTTGGGGATGCTGCTTTTTTATAATTTATTGATAATAAACGACAAAATAACTCGTTAAATAAAAATAAATGATACTGTTCGAGTCGTTTTTATAAAACCCTATCATTTATTACACATTTGACTTCAGTCAAAACTTCTATACATTTTCTGCCAGTATTTTTTCAAGGGAGAGCGTGTCGGTTGTCGTTTAACCTTATAGTACTGAAGCCCAGTCATTTTACGGTTTAAGCCGGGACTAGTTAATAATTGAATTTTTTTTTGCTATAATATTTAAGAGCCAATTTGAGCTTAAAAATATACCAAAATTAAAAAAAAATCACGTCAGCAACAGTGCCAATTTTAAAATTTAGATATTATCTCGTTCTAAAAAACCTGATGGTAAATTTTTTTTACAATATTACATACTTCAAACATGGTGTAAATATTTTTGTCTACTTAGAAGGTTTTTAAAAATACATTCGTATTTTCTAATAAATACCTCATTTAATAAATTCCAATGCCTATTTTATTGCTCAAAAATAATTTAATCAACAATTTAAATTATTTTCAATTCTAATTCAAATGAGTGCATTGGTATTAATATTATTAATTTAAAAGCCTTCTGGGACACACAATTTTGATTTCTATGTTGCGTAGCAATTTTTTTAAATATGGTTTAGGATAGTATTTTTGTCACTAAATGGTGCCAGTTACAGTTTAAAAGTCTAATTAGTAATTACTCCCTACCCCGCCTAACAAAACTCCGTAAAATGACTGGCCTACTGAACAACTTTCCAGAAGGAACACAGGTAAGGGAAATTCTTAACTTTTCATACAAACTTTCGATCGGATTATAGCATTATTTACGATGGAAAGTCCAAAATTTTGGTTCGGTTTTGGTTGGGAAAGTTAAGTTCATCATGAATATAATCACCCCTTAAAGTAAGGCACTGTTTACCCTAACACCCTGTACATTTATATAGATGGTCGTAATGCCTATGGTTTCACCCTGAGGTTTTATTTATTTATCATGGTGTCATTCCATTTTCATTCATCTACGAATGCAAAGCATAGGCTAACTTTGGGCCACAAAAAAAAATTAAATACAAGAATCAGACCAATATTTTGCCAATATTAGTTTTTACCACATTGTGAATCACGTGAACATAATGAAGGATAATAAATGAAAATAGAACACAATAAGAGATTCTTCATAATTTATTTTTAAATGATTAAATTATACATTGTAATCCTAAAATATATACCTACATATCAATTAAATATAGCAGTAGGTACTAGGTACTTACCTATTAAAAATATAAATAATAAAATTAACTTGCTTAAAAAAAACTAAAAATTTTTTGCTTCTATGTTTTTCAGTGTGGAAATAATAATATTTAGGTAAATGTGTTTACATAACGCTATATGAAGACATAAAATCTACAGGGTGAAATTGATATCATTAGCATCCTTTTAAAATAAGAGTCTAGCCATCAAACTGTACAACTTTTACTATGGGAGCAAACCGATCGGAGCAAAAAAAAAGTCAGCTGTTCCATACTAAACTGCAATGCCTACTCGACTCAAATGTATGCAACAGCTGATTTTTTTGCTCCGATCGGTTTGCTCCCATAGTAAAAGTAGTTAGGTAGTTTAAAAGGATGCTAATAATATCAATTTCACCCTATGTATTGGCTATGTGCACGACACTAGCGCCATCTAGCGCAACACGGCCCCGTGAATTATTTGTAGGTACATAAAATGTTAGGATAAAGTTTGTTATTTTATATTAAAATAAAGTAAAAACTATATAAATGAGCAAAATTGTCGATATTAAAAATATTATAATACCTAATTGGCTGAAATTACCATTCTTTGTTACGAAATTCTCATACAAACTTTCACCACCGTTTTCACACCTTTGGGGGTTGAATTGCGAAAAATCTTTTTTTTTGTGAACACCTAGATAGCAATAAAAACATCCCTGCCAAATTTTAAGTATTAGTATTTGCTGGTTTAGATATTTGAGAATTGAATGAGTGTGCGGATTTGCATAGATTCAAGCAAATCTGACACAACTTCGCCGGGAAAAGTACAAATTTCTGCCACAGCGTGCGCTGCGATCGACTTGACAGTTCCCAACACCCACTTCGCACATTTTATTTCTAAATGGCTATGATTTAGAAATAAAATTATAAAGACAATTGACAACATTTCACCTGTTTTTAATGAAAAATATAAAAAAAGGTTAAAAAATAAGAGATACGTATTTCGTATACGTATACCGATATTTCTATTTTTAATTTACTTTTGAATTTTCTGCAAAACGTAGGATTTATGGCTATAATACCTTGGCCGCAATAAAATTAAAAATTAAAACTGTCATATACAATAGAAAAGCCATAGACGAAGAATTTTTGAAAAGCCAAGCAGGTGAAGCGAGTTTTTGGCGGGATTTGAACAGATACGTTTGGAGTCCTCATATTTCATCGAATTTTTATTGTTTATAGTGAGTTTTGGTTCGTAAAATCGGTGTTGTTTTGCGTAACAAAGTGTCGTGCAAGTGAACAATATACAGTTCAGTGAAATATGTTGGTGTGGGTCGTGAACAGGAAAAGTGTTCCGTTCTTTTGTAGCGCGGCAAGCGGTCGGTTCACCTCTTTCCTGTGGACTTCTCTGCGTTTCCTGCGTTTCTCGATTGCCTCCAAAAACTCCAAAGAAGCGTTGAAACGTCGAACACCAACGTTTTATTTGCTATAAATGAGAGTATTTATTCCTGACATCGGTTGTATGCGATACTGTAATCGCTTTACCTTGAATTGAACCCAAAAAAAAAAAAAAAACAGGTGAAGCAGGCAAAGGAATAAAATCTCATTCAACCTCTGTTTTATTTTTCAGTATTTTTCAAATAACTCGAGAAATAATGGATAGAAAAATCTGATAATTTTGATATAAGCTTTGAATCACATAATCTCCAAATGGTTTTCTAATTTTGGTAGGTACACACGGCGACAGGTCAGGTTACTCTGTTTGGACTTTGAACTATTAGAAGTTGAACGCTGCGAATCGTGCGAGAGGGTGCGGTATGTTGTCTCACAGCACGCTGCGCCCGCGCCGGCAGCCGCGTCTATGCAGGCTCTCTACCGCACTATTTTGTGTTTTGTACGTAGTGTAGTTATGGGTATATAGGGTGCGTAACCTAATGTGTCGCCGTGTGTACCTTTCTTAAAATGAAATGTTGTTAATTAACATAACAATTTAGTTTCATCTCTTAGAGTAATTCTATAGTATTTCAAAACCGGATCTTCAATAACGTATTCACTGTCCATCACTCCATTATACTCTAAAAACTCAGTGTGACACCTAAGCCAATCTAAATACAACTTTAAATATCTATCACCAGGATCTAAATCCGTATGTCCTAAACAGAATATCCTGTACGCATCTTCGCCATACTTTCCTATACCGCATAAGTCACTCGCCCTCCGCCATTTTGACGATACGAACTGATAAGTTAACTTCCAAATCATACGGCCACGTTTCCTTAAGCCGAGCTTATCAAAAAACCTTTCTAACGACACCGGATTCTCACTTAAAACGTGATAAGGTGACGGATATTCCCCAAAAAATGTTTTCATGTAGCGCCTGGCAGTTTTACCAGAAGTTTTTGTAAGAAATATTGTTGCTATTAACATCGCCCAGGGGTTCGATGAAAATTCTTCTTCGAGAACGCAGTGTGGTGAAACAGGCATCGTCCTTGGGGTTATGTTATAAAAAGGCTGTATATCCAGTGGTTCTTGTTCTTCTATTGTTAACTGCGATAGGCTTAACGCGTCTGTTTCTGAGTCTATGGAACTCTGGCTCAAGTTTGAAGAGTCGAGAGATTTCGAAGGTGATGTGACTCGATTGGGGCTTTTAAGTGCCTCTTCTTGGAAGAATCTGCTGAAGCAACTGTCTTCGTCTGCCATGGCCTGAAATTAATGATACTAAAGTTAAATCATGTCTTGAAGGAAAGATCAAAAGCAGTTATCAAGTAAGCTGGTGGAGACCAAGCTTCATAGCCTAGCCCACCGCCACAGAGTAGCCTGGTTGTCGGTCTTCTACAGACTGAACTTCGGTGATTGTGCCCAAGAGTTACATGAGCTCATTTCGCCTTCCCCTTTCTACTATCGGATATCCAGGCGCACCGTGGGATGTCACCCCTACTTGATTGACATGCCCCATATTTGCACTAAGTGCCTTTTAGCATCTTTTATAATGCGCACAACCAAGGAGTGGAATGCCCTGCCTGCGTCAGTATTACCGATCGCTTACAACCCGAATTCCTTTAAAGTACGAGTGAATAGGCTTCTTCTGGGTAAGCTCGCTACATGGGGTCGAAACCCCATCTTTGTCCTGAACTCCTGAGGATTGGATTGAGGTCAAAAGCAACCCCATGTGTAAAAAGAGGGTAAAAACGCCCTATTTTTGACCTAGAGCACGGAATATAAAAGAGTTCAACCTAGAGCACAAATATGTCGAGACACAAGCTTAAAATAATTTTGTCCGAAGGTGGTGGGGCATACATAGACAGAATGGACAAAAGTATAAGGGTTCCTTGAACACGGAACCCTAAAAAATTTTAAACGATATATCTCATTGACAAAATGAATGTTAAATTGAGCGGGTAATAAAACAATAGTTAACTATAACCGGTAAACATTTATTATAACGTTCCATGATAAATAACACTCTACTGGTACCGATTCGGACTGTGCCACGACTTAACTAAATTTATTCCTGTCAATTTCTAAAATAAGATTAAGAAAACAGACAGAAAACCAACAGCTGACTTCAAAGTGACGTTACACGCCCAAAATAAGATGCCATCATAATGTACGCCATCTTATTTAAAGAGTTTTTGGGCTTGTAACGTCACTTTGACAGCACTAAAGTCAGCTGTTGGTTTTCTGTCTCTTTTCTTAGTCTTATTTTAGAAAGTGACAGGAATAAATTTAGTTGAGTTCAGTCGTGGCACAGTCCGCATCGAGGCCAATATTTAACTGTAACCGGTAAACACTTATTATAACGTTCCATGATAAATAACACTCTACTGTCATTTATACAAGGTGTGCGCTTCTGCTATCATGTGCTATTTATACAAAACGTTCGCAAAAGAGAAAGCCTAGACGCAAGTTTTATACCAATTTGGAAATGGTATAAAACTTGCGTCTCGACTTTGTCGTTACCAAGTTATTGCTATTAATCTGAAAAGAGGCGTTAATTTTGAAAAATAGAATCACTACATAGTATATAATTTTTTACAAAAAAAATTTTACTTTCCCTCTTTTTTTTTAATTCGCAGACGCCATAATAAAATAATATAGCCTATGTCACTCTCACAATTTTTAAGAATCTAACGACACCTCATACATCAAAATCCATCGAGCCGCTTAGGCTGTGGGCCGTGCCAAAGAAATAGACATACTTACAAACATACATACGCTCGAAAAACATAACCCTCCTTCTGGCGCAGTCGGGTAAAAAGTCCCTTCCCGCTGTCTGTCTGTCTGTCCCTATATGTAAGTATGCTTAGATCTTTAAAACTACGTAACGGATTTTGATGCGGTTTTTTTAAATAGATAGAGCGATTCAAAGGGAAGGTTTATATATCAGCATTGCACCGTGCGAAGCCGGGGCTGGTCGCTAGTTAAAATAATAATGTACTGTGTTAAACGTAATGAAGTGTCTAAAATCTAAAATGTCTTCCTACGAGCCGGAATCGGTAATAAAAAAATACCATTTTGTGTTCAGATTTAAGAGTTTAACTAATATACTTAATAACCTACCGCTCAATCTGCAGTTTCAGAAGGAAAGTTGATTAAATTGATTCGGTATTAATGTATCCGTTTTTAGGGTTCCGTATCCAAAGGGTGAAAACGGGACCCTATTACTAAGCCTACGTTGACCGTCCGTCCGTCTGTCCTACCTATTTAGGTCTGAAACTTCTGAACCGTAAGAGCTAGATAGTTGAAATTTTCACAGAATGTGCGTTATTACGGCGGATTTGCTAACAAATAATGAAAATGTCAAAAACTTAAAAATTAATGGGGTCCTCATACAAGGAACTAGTTTTTATCAATGGTTTTTCTTCTCGCTCTACGGTAAAAATTGTAATACATACAAGCGTCAAACTTAGTGTGATTATACAACAAACTCCACATTATAACAACAAATAATAAAAACTGGCCAAGTGTGACTCGGTCTCGTGCTAAAGAACAAGGTGTAAAAAATTTTTTTTTTACATTAATATGTTATGGTGGTTTGGTACGGAATCCTCGGCCTCGGTGCGCGAGTAGCCCGACTCGCACTTGACCGATTTTATTTAAACAAATGAGTTTTAAAAGATGAAGGGACATATTGAAGCTAAACAGTCTAAATTGCGTGCTAATGCTAATGTTAATTTTTAATAACGCCTGTTTAATATTCAAAACTCATTTATGTCAATCAATTAGAATCTCAATAGACACGGAGTTAGATTGCAAAAAACCATTCTCTTGAACGGAAACAAGTATGTTAAATCTATGGGGTTTTTACTTTTTACGCTTCACGATTATCAATGGAGTTTGACAATTTATTTTTAGGGTTCCGAAGTCAACAAGGAACACTTATAGTTTCGCCAAGTTCGTCTGTCCGTCCGCCCTTCCGTCCGCGGCTTAGCTCAGAGACGCTTAGTACTAGAAAGCTGTAATTTGGAATGGGCATACATATTCATCACGCCAACAAAGTGGTAAAATAACATCATGACAAATTTTTTTTTAGGGTCGTTGTCGTCTACCCCATTGTGTGGGGTATCGTTGGATGTGTGGTTTAAAAATATTATAGGTGTCTGAAAACCATTTTTTGATTAAGGGATCCGTTAGCGAAATATTAAGAGGGCCATCGGAATCCAGTGGCGCCCTCGCCACAATAATAAAGATTTCTCAATAAAGAAAGCCTAAATTAAAAAAGTGCTCAACAGATAAACTACAAAAGCCTTCAAGCCATTGTTATACAATACTTTTATAGGTTTTTTAAAGGTCTAAACATACAAATGTTGATAAAAGAAAAAAAACGGCCGCTTTTGTTTTTATTCGAAATTATCTAAAAGTGGAATGTTTAGAACCTATAAAAGTATTGTTTAACAATGGCTTGAAGGCTTTTGTAGTTTATCTGTTGAGCACTTTTTTAATTTAGGCTTTCTTTATTGAGATATCTTTATTATTGTGACGAGGGCGCCACTGGACTCCAATAGCCCTCTTAAGCTTTAAAGTGCAAATTTTTGTTAGAGTCAAGTGTCCCCCCCCACTGCCAGCTAAACGGTTGTTTCTGGGCTTTACAAGTTTATGAGTAATAGTTGACCAACTTATAAAATGTACTTTTTAGACTTTAATAGCCACAAAAAGCCTCTGTCTAAGTCCATATTATATTGTGACGGGCAACTACGGAACCCTACCAATGCGCGTGGTCCGACACGCACTTGGCCATCTATTCTTGTTACTTCTCTTCTCAAAATTATCTATTTAAATTAAAATGTTAACCTTTGAGTCGAACGTAAGTTTAGCTACATAATTTAGCCTAGAACAGTAGATATTTTTTAAGGTTTCTAATGGCCTCGATTCGGACTGTGCCACGACTTAACTTAACTAAATTTATTCCTGTCACTTTCTAAAATAAGATTAAGAAAAGAGACAGAAAACCAACAGCTGACTTTAGTGCTGTCAAAGTGACGTTACACGCCCAAAATAAGATGCCATCATAATGTACGCCATCTTATTTGAAGCGTTTTTGGGCGTTTAACGTCACTTTGACAGCACTAAAGTCAGCTGTTGGTTTTCTGTCTCTTTTCTTAATCTTATTTTAGAAAGTGACAGGAATAAATTTAGTAAAGTTAAGTCGTGGCACAGTCTGAATCGAGGCCAATGTCAATTTTGTTCCCATGGTAAAAGTTGTAAAACGAGGCAAGCCTGGGCTGTGATCGCGGTAAATATTATGTGATTGAACCGTTATTGGACTACGTACGAACCATAACTTTTGACACATTTGGTATTGCGCTAATCGCGGTACTGCACTTGACAGCCGCTTTGACAGATCGCTCAGACGTTAAAGGCTGTCAGTTACATAGAGTTTAGTGCGATGCGGAATCCAGCACAGTTGAATAGTAATTGGATTGCAATGTGATTAGAACTGAAATTGGATAAGAATAGAACTTCGATGTTTTAACTTAGCGCAATTTGGCTCCTGATACGCGAGGTCTACGATTGGGAATCCTTAACAATAAATAAAACCGGTCAAGTGCGAGTCGGGCTACTCGCGCACCGAGGGTTCCGTACCACACCACCACAGAACACAACATTATTAACTTAGAAAAAAAACTTTTTTTGTCCGGGACTTTTAGCGCGAGACCGACTCACACTTGGCCGGTTTTTAGTATTTGTTGTTATTCTGTAGAGTTTGCTCTAAAATCACACTAAGTTTGACGCTTGTATGTATTACCGTTTTTACTATAGAGCGTGAAGAAAAAAAGTTGATAAAAACTAGTTTCTTGTTGAAAACCCCCCTTAATTTTTAACTTTCTGCCATTTTTCAACTACTTAGAAAATTTCAACTATCTAGCTATTACGGTTCAAAAGTTACAGCCCTAAATAGGTAGGACAGACGGACGGACGGACGGACGGACAGACGGACAGACGGACAGACGGACAGACGGACAGACGGACAGACGGACAGACGGACGGACGGACGGACGGACGGACAACGTAGGCTTAGTAATAGGGTCCCGTTTTCACCTTTTGGGTACGGAACCCTAAAAAAATAAGATGTTGATATTAAGTAAGTATAAGTTAGATGATTGACAATAAACAACTTCAAATTGCACGCATTCATTGTAGTTGTAATGGTAGTAAATTAAATAACAACACCTTTTATAAAACCTATATCGAAGTCTTATCTATTTACTACAGATTTAAAAACCTTCAGTTAATAAAATATTATCGGAAGACAAATAGCAGACCTTAAACTTTTAAGTTTAAATCGAAGGTAAAAAGGTGAAACATAGTTATTTATTTACAGTGAACCATTTATTATTTATTACCATTTTAATTTAGCTGTTAAAAGTTTTAAACCCAGTGTTAGTGGAAAATAAATACCTATACAGGGTGAAAGGGACAGCCTAGCAAATACGGTGAATTCAGATCATCAAACTGAACAACTTTCACTATGGAGCCTTCAGGAAACGTGGAAAATAAATACCTATACAGGGTGAAAGGGACAGCCTAGCAAATACGGTGAATTCAGATCATCAAACTGAACAACTTTCACTATGGAGCCTTCAGGAAACGTGGAAAATAAATACCTATACAGGGTGAAAGGGACAGCCTAGCAAATACGGTGAATTCAGATCATCAAACTGAACAACTTTCACTATGGAGCCTTCAGGAAACGTGGAAAATAAATACCTATACAGGGTGAAAGGGACAGCCTAGCAAATACGGTGAATTCAGATCATCAAACTGAACAACTTTCACAATGGAGCCTTCAGGAAACGTGGAAAATAAATACCTATACAGGGTGAAAGGGACAGCCTAGCAAATACGGTGAATTCAGATCATCAAACTGAACAACTTTCACAATGGAGCCTTCAGGAAACGCGAAAAAAAAAAACATCTGTTTCATACGTTTGAGTCGGGTAGGTACAGCAGTTTTGTATGGAACAGCAGAATTTTTTTACATTTCCTGAGAATGGCTCCATATTGAAAGAACGACCACTTCCCATACATTCGTTTACCTGTCAAATTATTTAATTTAAAAGTCGTATAATACTAAAAGGTTGAAGTATACAGGACCTCAATCGCCCTAAGTTTGAACGATACTGATACTACCAAAACAAAACCACAACCAAAAACGTTACGTTATGCACAATTCGTATCGCGCTAATTATATTAACGGTAATGATTTAGCTTTATTTCGGAAGATACGTTGGCGTTACGTTTGATGTCCGTTCGATCGAATTTTCTGTATTGTGCGATTTAACCGTTCAGAAAAAAATATCGCGATAGCTTTTTTACCTTAGCTAAACCAAATCTAAACCAAAACTAAACCAAAACCAAACCAAAACCGTATAAAATTGCGCAATTGAGGCCCAGTTAATATTGATATAGGAAAACTATAGGTTGATTCCACTTCCATCGGTAATAATTTATTTTAATTTGATAATGAGGAATAAAAGTTATGGTAAGAAGTGGACATCCTTCTTTGTTCAGTTTGATGGTCTGAATTCATAGTTTCAGTATATGCTAGGCTGTCCCTTACATACGAATTTAAATAAACTTTGATTGATTGATAACCAGGTTACAAATATTTATATTTATTTATTTAACAGTTTTTTGTTTAATATGCCTTTAGGTTGGCAATAAACAATCATCTTATTACCTACATTTAATAAGTGAATTGATTTTATGTCGTACAATTGGTACAGTCAGGTTCATCGCATAATATCTGTGTAACTCTTAGACAATTTAATAGTAAGGACTGGCCTTGCGGTAGCATTTCCCCTCTGCCACGGTATTAGATCAATTAATCTTGCGCATTTACACTCAATTTTATACCTTATCACTAAACGAGACAGCCTATAATAGCGAAACAATAATTTTGAACTTAGAACGTTTGGGGTTCACACGAGACTACTTTTCATGATTTTTTACATTCAAAATTAGAATCTAAAGTCATAGGGAATAAAATCCAAAGTTGCGGATAACATGTTACCTCGCCCCCCGCAAAAAGTGGCAGAAAGTTTGTTAGTAGAATGACACGTGGTTACGCGTCCCGATATGATTAGTCTAAGCATAATATCTGTTTAACTCTGTGAAATAACGTATTATTCCATTTCCTTATAACTAAAGAAGTTCATAGATATTGCTGTTGACTGTACATATTAGCAATTCAATTACTCTGTGGGAAACATTGGTTACACATTAATCGATCGATTAACTTAGGACAATGGTCTTGCAGGTAAGATTGTTACATTATTATGTTCTATGTTTTATTTATTTCTAGTTTCCTTAGTGTTGATATTCTATCAGATATTGAATCTTGTCGTAGTTAACTACCTAGGTACGTACCTATACCTACTTACTTGATTCCATATAAGGACAAACAGATTTTCCGAAACCTATTTATAGTCCGAGATCCGACCGTAAAATTATGCACCTATTTCTTAGGCGAACGAAATGTGATTCGAGTGTATGTTTACATAGGGGTTAATCGCCGCCAAGTTGCCTAGAAAAATCTTGCCCCAAGTACCTTTTCCATTATGATTTTTGGTATAACTTTTTCCACCTGTCTATTTGGGAAGTAAATGAGGTGCCATCGGAAGGACACTGATCTAAAGTACTGGAAAAACTAGGGTTACCAACTCTCAGTTTGCCGCAACTCTAGGGTTGAAAGGTTTAAAAATGACTTCTTTGAACCTGGCACCCCTTTATGTAGTTGCGGCAGATTAAGAGGTGGCAACCCTAGTTTTTCCAGTACTTTAGATCAGTCTCCTTCCGATGGCACCTCATTTACTTCCCAAAGATACTTCTCTAGACAGGTGGAAAAAGTTATACCAAAAATCATCATTGAAAAGGTACTCACGGCAAGATTTTTCTAGGAAACTTAGCGTCGTTGAATTAACCCCTGTGTAAACATACACTAGAATCACATTTCGTTCGCCTAAGAAATAGGTGCATAATTTTACGGTCGGATCTCGGACTATTATAGCTTTCTGTTGAATTCCGATTAGCAAATAAACGAGCTTCAAAGATAATATAATCACTACGTTTTAACGAGCTTCTGACCCGCGACTTTGTCTACGTAGATTTTAAAGGTGGATTTTCAAAAAATCCCTTCTTAGTGCACCCCTACACCCTCTTGTGTAAGGTCTAACAAAATTAGCTGAAACTATTTTAAGGGGATCATCAGACCATTAAACTGAACAACTTTCTCTATGGGACCAATATCGAAATCGCGAAAAAAAAATCTGCTGATCCATACAAAACTGCAGACCTACTTGAGCCAAATGTATGGGACAACTGATTTTTTTCCCCTTAAAATAGTTTCAGCTAATTTTGTTAGCCCTTTTATTTCATGTTTCTGTCTTCAGCGGTTGTCTGTCAGTCAGTCAGTCAGTCACGGAGCTCTTTTATAAGTAAGTATAGATTTATCAGAAAAATTTTGCTCTGCGACATGTCTTGGATATAGGGTTGCCAACCCTACTTTACAGGGTGTAACAAACCCCTAGTAATACTTAAGGGGGTGATTCAGAACCTCAACCTGAACAACTTTCACTATGGAGAAAGATTTTAATTTACAAATTCGAAAAATACTATATTTTGTCTTATTTTTCCCCGATCTACTATATTTTTTCGAGCACTAAAGCTCGAAATATATATTTGGTCTATCCTACTTGGATATTACTATACGTTCTAGGAATAATTTGAGAGTAATTGTTCCGAACCTCTGTTTCTGTTATTCAAAATAGCCTAACGTTGCTATTCAAAATTCAAAATTTTTTATTCGAAATAATATCGCATAGATAACTTTTTGACGTCATTTTTTGACTCTACCACCGCGTCGGAAACACACATCTTTTAAACAAAACAAAATGTACAAAGTACAATTAAAATACAATATTGCATTACATAGTGTAACATTGTCAAGGCCAGACATTTTGGTCATTCAAATAATCATCGAGTTCATGGTAACCTTTTTTACAGAGGACTTGTTTAACATGGGACTTAAACTTTTTGTCTGGTACGTGGAATATCCTCTGGTATCTAAACTATTATAAAACTGTAACATAAATGTGTCTGTAAATTGAAGATATTTGCAAAAAAATAAATACGAAATAGTTTTTACCTGTCCCTGGAGTGCGATTTTTGAAAATCATACGAGCGAATTGGCAGTAGAAAGATGCATAATCTCAATAGTAATTTTGACATTTTCTACTGCCAAGTCGCTAGTATGATTTTCAAAAATCGCACTTCTGATTCCAAATCACGAATTTTTCGATTTTTTGTCTGTCTGTTTATTTGTTTGGGTGTTTGTTTGTTCGAGTGTCACGCAAAAACTACTGAACCGATTTTGATGAAACTTTTTTTGTTTGATAGTTTATCATCTGACTTAAAATCTGGTATATAATTAATGTGGACAAAGTCGCGGGTAAAAGCTCGTCTTATTCTAAAAGCGTATGAAGCGTACTGAAGTATTTTATTTAATAGTATGAATATCGATTGGTATAACAAAATACCCTATTAATATTTAAAGGGGTGGGTAAGACCGTTAAATTGGACAACTTTGACTATATGGAGCCAACATCGAGAAAAAATAAAAATAAATCTGTTATGTTATGTCTAATACAAAACTGCAGTACAAACTACCGACTCGACTTAAGATGGCTATCACAGTCTAGTGGCGCCCTCATCACATTAAAAAAGATTTCTCAATAAAGACAGCCTATATTAAAAAAGTGCTCAACACGAACACTACAAAAGCCTTCAAGCTATTTTCATAGAATACTTTTACAGGTTTTTTAAAGGTCTAAACATACAAATTTTGAAAAAAGAAAAAATACGGCCGCTTTTGTTTTTATTCGAAATTGTCTAAAAGTGGAATGTTAAAAGTATTGTATAACAATGGCTTGAAGGCTTTAGTAGTGTTCGTGTTGAGCACTTTTTTAATTTAGGCTTTCTTTATTGAGAAATCTTTTTTAATGTGATGAGGGCGCCACTGGACTGTGATAGCCCTCTTAAATGCATGGGATATTTTTACTTCGTCTCCATAATGAAAATAGGTAGTTCAGTTTCATTGTCCATTTCCACAATCATTTTATTGTTGTATTAGGTATTAGTCTATAAAGGACAGGACGTACATTTTTAAACACTTTCCTTTGTGAGCCCTTGAAGAATGTTCTCAAACAATATCTATTCAAAACAATATCTTTATATTATTCATGATTTTTATACAGGATGTAAGGAAAAGTATCATTAACCTTTAAACCACATACTCTACCCATCAAACTGAACAACTTTTATTATGGGAGCAAACCTGCCAGAACAAAATAAAATCAGCTGTCTCATACGTTTGAATCGAGTAGGTATTGCTTTAGTATGGGACAGCAGATTTTTGTTTGTTCAGTTTGATGGTTAGAGTATGTGGTTTAAGGGTAAATGATACTTATTCTTACACCCTGTATTCTCGAACCATCGAGTAAAATGTAGGTAGGTATATTAAAATTAAAACTGCGCCCTAATTAACAAATAACATTAAAAAATAAATATTAATGCAGCTGAAGTCTTTGACTTCATGTTTGTGATGAAAACTTTCCGCAAACAGAAAGTAGTTCATCATAAAACAAATTAATTACTTTGTTAAGGAATTTTGCTTATCAATGGTTGTAAAATGACTCAATGTTTACTTTGATATACACAGACGAGTCATTTGTCTAAGAATTCTCGGTTACCTATATCGGCTATATCGATATTCGATATCAAGACACAGTAGATGCTACTAAACGTCTGGAATTCAAGTAAGGTCGACCTCATATCATAATAAAGATGGTACCTATTTATTATAACGACTCATTGTTTATACATCTTTTTGAGGCTGTCTATACATAATGTGACGAAACCACAGCCTGGAGGTAGAGCAAGTCCTCTTATTCCATTTTGAAACGTAACGCAATCTCAATACGCAATACAGAAGAAAATTATTTGCGTTTGTTCTAGGACAGCTTTAAAAATTTGGTGACTCTAATTATCAGTTTAAGAGGGCTATTAGAAGCTCAATGGCGCCCTCATCACAATAATAAAGATATACATCACAATAAATAAGAATACAGAAAGCCTAAATTAAAAAAGTGTCAAACAGATAAACTACAAAAGCCTTCAAACTATTTTCATGGAATACTTTTATAGGTTTTTTAAGGGTCTAAACATACAAATTTTGAAAAAAGATAAAAAACGGCCGCTTTTGTTTTTATTCCAAATTATCTAAAAGTGGAATGTTAAGAACCTATAAAAGTATTGTATAACAATGGCTTGAAGGCTTTTGTAGTTTATCTGTTGAACACTTTTTTAAATTAGGCTTTCTTTATTGAGAAATCTTTATTATTGTGACGAGGGCGCCACTGCGCTTGTAATAGCCCTCTTAATGAGTGTTTTTCTTTTGGTTTTCTAGGGGATCGATAGATGGCACTACGGTCTGTGCGAATAAAGGTCAAAATTTCAAAAAGTGTTTCTTTAAAATAATAAAGAGGGAAAAGATGTTCAACAAAATGCCAACACATCTTTTGATTGAATATTTCATTATTTACGAATAATTTTAACCGAAAATATGAAAATATTTACGTCTGACATGGTTGTAGGGGCTCGATCCCTTGGCCTTTAAAAAAAGGCAGGCACAGTCTTGACATAATTTTGACAGGATCTCGCCTCGCCTATGGAGCGATAATCATGCTATCTGTCGAGTTTTTCTGTACTGCTGATAGACGATCTAGGCACAGAATAAAATAACGTAAGTAATAAACTTTAATTAAGGCTTCGAGAAATCGCGAGCACCGCTAGTCTAGAATAAATCTACAGGGTGAAATTGATATCATTAGCATCCTTTAAAACTAAGAGTCTACCCATCAAACTGAACAACTTTTACTATGGCAGCAAACCGATTGGAGCAAAAAAGAAATCTGCTGTTCCATACTAAACTGCATTGCCTATACTAGACTCAAATGTATGCAACAGCAGATTTTTTTTTTTTGCTCCAATCGGTTTGCTCCCATAGTAAAAGTTGTTCAGTTTGATTTGTAGATTCTTAGTTTAAAAGGATTCTAATGATATCAATTTCACCCTGTATACTATAATATTATAATTTATTTCAGTATGGTGCTTAAGAGGGCTATCACAGTCCAGTGGCGCCCGGATCACATTAAAAAGATTTCTCAATAAAGAAAGCCTAAATTAAAAAAGTGCTCAACATCAAAACTACAAAAGCCTTCAAGCCATTGTTATTCAATACTTTTATAGGTTCTAAACATTCCACTTTTACACAATTTCGAATAAAAACAAAAGCGGCCGTTTTTTTTATTTTTTCAAAATTTGTATGTACCTTTAAAAAACCTATAAAAGTATTCTATGAAAATAGCTTGAAGGCTTTTGTAGTTTTGATGTTGAGCACTTTTTTAATTTAGGCTTTCTTTATTGAGAAATCTTTTTTAATGTGATGAGGGCGCTACTGGACTGTGATAGCCCTCTTAAGATATTCATCAGGGTAACCAGACAAGATCTTTGTTTGTCCAGCGTATCAACGCGTTTACGCAAGCTTCCAAGCTTGAGACACAAGACAACAGCTAATTAATGTTAAGTAAAACAAACTGAATGCGAACTGAAGATCTATGATAAACAATATTGACAGCACATCTTTATCAGTGGAAAATCAAATGTATGCAAATTGAAACTAATTTGATGACGTAATTTAAAAATCAGATGAGTGCGTCATCGTAAGAGATATTTCATAGACGTCGCGTCGTTTTTTTTTGTGGGTCCAATCAACAAAAAAATTGTTCTTGTAAGTTGTAACGTTTTGTTGTGTGGGTGGGGGAAAAACCTGTAGCACAATACGCGTGTGGTGATGTTAACAAATGAGCGTATAGCAAAAAACTAACAACCGTTTAAAAAAATACAACATCATTACAGTATTGATAAAAATTACTTCTAACTATTTGAACGAATTGAAAGATGGCATTTTTATTTGACTTTTTATGAGGGATGCAACGATTCGGCCATTACGATTACGATATTAATCGTTATTTATTACGATAACCGATGCATTACGATTATTAAAAAAAAAATGTTGAGTTTATCCTCAGAATGAGTTTTCATAGTGTTTCTTTTCATTCCAATGAAAGATAAATAAAAAAAAAAAAATAGAAAAGTTACATGATCTTTGTTGCTTTTTCTACTAATTTGAGGTCGAAGTCAAAGGCCCACTTGGTCAGGATTAATATTTTTATATTCAAAATGCAAACGAATAGGTATTACGAAAACGAGAGCCTAAATCTACCAAAAAAATGCCATATTTAGCTCCAAACGAGCTAAAGCGGCAGCTAGAGATCAGATTTTTTTTAAATTTGTTTTTTGGCTCTGTAATCTAGTATTCAGGTCTAGTATTTGTCAACAAGTGCAATCCGATTGACGTTTTTAATTCGATTTAATAATCGTACGATTCTTACTACGGTGCATTGCATCGCATCGTTATTAATCGTGATTATTACGATTACAGATGCAAAACGATGCACCGCTTCGTAATCGTTGCATCCCTACTTTTTATTAGTGTTTCGTACCAAATTGGCAAAACGGAACACTGATAGAATAAACTCGGTGTGTGTCCGTCCATCATAGGCATTTTGACCGTAAGACATAGGAAGCTGAAACATGGCACAGGTACAATATCACAAAAGAAGTCCGAAAAGCTCATAGGAAAAGGGGGAAGAAAGGGCAAAAAATATTTTTTCTACCATATCTTGTGATATGTCATATAATTTTTTTTTTCATATTTCAATTAAGTTAAAAAATGTAAGGAAGCTTTTACCATGTTTCTATTTATATTTAAGTATTTATTATATGATTAAGCTCGCATGTACTGCTTGCCGGGGGAAATTTTGAAACTAAACGTTATTGTCTACCTGTTATAGAAACTGTGCAGAATCTTTTATGTCTCCTAAAATCTCTTTTTGGTTTATGTTATGTATTATTTAAATCGTGTCAATTCATGTATCTCGTAAATAAATATATACAATAAATACAATACAATTTTACACTTCAATGAACTTATAGACACATTCATATTTGACACAAGTTTCCAGTGTTGCCACCTTAGTTTTAGTAATAGGGGCAGTTGAAGAAGCTAAAAAGGGCTAGATCGGGCTCTTTGACTACTTATCGGGCTAGATGGAGCACAAATTACCAAGAAAACACATGCTGTAAAAAAAAGGCAAAAAAAATCACCTTTACTAATGATTTCAAGTCGTATTTATTGAATCACAAAAACATTTTTCAAAATTAAACAGAATTTGAAGAAAAATTTAACCAATTTAATAGGTTCAAAAATTAAAAATATTATTTAGTTATTTAACAAATTAAATCAGGATCGGCGTGGCGCGGCGTAGAGATGCGGTATGTTGCCATTATCGAACAAATGGTATCAACCACAAAAATATCAATAAATCAATAGGTATATGACACAAATTCCCAAAGTTCGATGTTATTGCGATGTTAGCATAGCGCAAATTTCAGATTTTGGTGCAATATTTTTAAGAAAATGAAAAGCCTGAAAAGGCTAAATCATTAAACAACGAGTTCACCTATAGTAAAAAGTGCTAGATCTAGCCCCAAAAGGGCTAAGGTGGCAACACTGGATGTTTCAATTTAATCAAGAGCAAAAAGCAGGTTGCAGTTTGCGCAGCTGATTCACGAAGACTGTTACTTAGGTACACTCGAGTATACAAATATACGAGTGTATACACAACAGCTGCCCATAGAATATACGATTAACTATTAGAAAAACAAAAGATACTCGATGGATGACTAACCTGCGAGTTAACAATACAATGGCATTGCAATAAACTGCTTCTATAATCAATGTATTTAATAGTAAAGTTGTCACATAAATGTACAGTAGACAGTCACCTCAAGCTTAAGGCTGCGCCGAGCCTATTGTGCTGCAACCAATCGTATTTTTTTTATTTCTTAATTAAACAATATTTCCAAAAAACAAGAATGTCAGATTGTAGTCATTGTTCATTTTCAATTTATTTATTTATTTTATTATTCTTAGGAAGATTTACAGCTTTGATTACATTCTAAACACAACTTTAAATAACTTTAAGCTAATCTCCACCTATAAATTTCACTTTTTTCGGGTCACTGCGGATTTGTTTTTATAATGTTTGTAGTTATTATCGTTTAAACATAATAATCCGTAATGTTTCGATAAATTAAAGCCAATCAAGATACAATACAATGTGACATTCTTGTTTTTTGGAATTGTTTAGAAATAAAAAAAATACAATTTGGGGTAGGCTCGGTAGGCTCTTAACATTTGTAGTACAATTATAATTATCTCTCATGGCGCTCTGATACAGGGTGTAATTGATAACATTAGCATCCTTTTAAACTAAGAGTCTACCCATCAAATTCGGGGGGAGGGGATTGCCATAGAAAAAAAAAAAATTTCTTACTAAAACAACTGTTCAAATATTCTATTTTGATTTTGACGATAATCTCTTAACGCATATCGTCAATGCCTACCGAGAACTTGCAAAGGGGTAATTTTGGGAAATAGGCATTCTGGGAAAGATACATTTTGTGAAAGGGACATGCTAGGAAGAGGTATGGCAAAGAGACACATTGAAACCGGTTGACATTTTAGGGACAGGATATTATGAACCTAAACATCGTGTGGTTACCAGAAGAGTCATTGCAATCGGCCGTTTTCAGGAGTGCGATTTTTGAAAATCATGATCGAATGATGCATAATCTTCATAATAATCATCATTTTCTATTGCTGATTAGAACATGTGACTTTAAAAATCGCACTCCTGATCGTTGCTGTTGCCCGTAGTTAGCATCAAATTCAAGAGTCGTCACAGACAAGCTAAGCGCTATAATATGTTGCCGTACTCTACCAACGAACGCAAAATTACATAAGTACGTCTCTTTCCGGCGTGTGAGTGAGAGGGAGCGATTAGCAACTTGCGTGCGTTAGAAGAGTACAGCAAAATATTATAGAGGCTGTTTGTGATGAGCTTAAGAACGTGAACTTATATATATACTGGCCCTGTACCCGGACTTTCGATTTTCGATATATTACGACCATTTCGGTCCGAACTTCATTGTAATAGAGTATACATTGCACCGAAAACGTTCACGCAATTGCGAAGTTCGAATGTCCGGGTAACCTTTGGACCTCACTACTTCTGTGACTAACCGCAGTCATTGTAGTCGAAATTTACTACGAGATGATATTATCACCATATCATACAATAAACCGGCATGCATTATTAGTAGAGATCGTATAATCGGATGCATAATTTACCTAAAGTTGAAATGTTGGCTATTATGGAACGCACTTCTGTAACGAAAATATTGTTTTATGTTAAAATTAAAAAATTTTAAGAAGTCTGTCTCCCACTGCCTACCCCAGTGGGAGACAGGCGTGAGAATATGTATGTATGTGGGAGATTGGCATATTATTTGCTTAATTTATGTAATTTTTACTTCTAAAAATAATCCTAATGCGTGCACAAACAATAATAGTAGCTAAACTATGTAAATTGTTCGTGCACGTGTTCTCCCTACCACTCCCACCGTGCCGCTTGTACCTACTATAAAAGTGCCTGCAATACCGGCGAACGGGTCAGTCGTGATTTCACTTCGGACACGGCAACACTTTGCCATTACTTAACTTGTCAGGTAATTTATGTTGAAATAACTTTATGATTTTATATAATAATTTATTATGTGGTGCTATTGCTGATAATGCTTATGTAATAAATAAATAACAGCCTAGCCTATCTTTGTTTCCTGATTTTATTTAAAGATAATGTTTACATAATATTGCTTACGATGGAATAAACTGCTTTTCTATAAAAGTTTATCTGTTTTTGATTCATTCTCCCAAATCAGAAGCGGAATCGAAAGGAAATATTTGTACTAATCACCTTTTTTTTGTGAGTGTCAGATACCTACGCACGGAGCCATGTCACACAACGAGCATCAAGGTTCAGCCGCAGCTCCTGAGGATGTTCCTGAGGCAGCTTATTCCTGTGCTCGCACCAATGTGCCAAACTCACCGGTGCTCGGTCCACATTTTATGCCTGTGCAACCGTATGATGACGGTGCAAGGGCAACTAATCCGAATGGGTCAAGTATAAGAACCGTAATTTTGTTCCACTTGAATTTTTTAAAAACCATGGCTCATGAATATGATGACCATGTTTCTCCAGACAACTTTAAATTCCTACGCCACCTGTAGTACAACCTTTACCACGCCCAAGAAATCTAAAGAACATCTATCTACCTACCTCCATTCGATCCAGATCAACTCACTGAATCATTGAAAAATTAACTAAGTTGAATTTTTGTAATTATGTTTACTCTATTTTATTGGGAACCTATTACTCTGTATGCTCTTTGAGTCCTGGCTAGACATCTGGTGGTATGCTAAGTAATAAGTTTCATAATTGTTCTTTTGCCGTACCACATTAATGTTGGTCTTTTTACCGAGGCAATATCTAATAGCCGTGCCACATTAATGTTGGTTTTTTTTTACCGAGGCAATACCTAATAGCCGCGCCAAATTAATTTTGGCTTTTACCGAGGCAATCATTTTGTATTTAGCCGTGCCAAACTATTGATGGCTTTTACCGAGGCAATAATTATGTATTCAGCCGTGCCACACTATTGTTGGCTTTTACCGAGGCAATCATTTTGTATTTAGCCGTGCCAAACTATTGTTGGCTTTAACCGAGGCAATAATTATGTGTTCAGCCGTGCCAAACTGTTGTTGGCTTTTACCGAGGCAATCATTATGTATTCAGCCGTGTCGAACTATTGATGGCTATTACCAAGGCAATTAAAATTTAATTTTTAAAGCGAATCAAATTTTGCTTTCTAATTAATGATTACCTATTGATGATATGATATCTATCATATTTTTGTTACATTGTGATGATGATGATACTTTAAATTGTAAACTATGATATTCGCGAGCCTATCTGTTGGCTGCTCGTCAGAATGGCCGTGTGGGAGATTGGCATATTATTTGCTTAATTTATGTAATTTTTACTTCTAAAAATAATCCTAATGCGTGCACAAACAATAATAGTAGCTAAACTATGTAAATTGTTCGTGCACGTGTTCTCCCTACCACTCCCACCGTGCCGCTTGTACCTACTATAAAAGTGCCTGCAATACCGGCGAACGGGTCAGTCGTGATTTCACTTCGGACACGGCAACACTTTGCCATTACTTAACTTGTCAGGTAATTTATGTTGAAATAACTTTATGATTTTATATAATAATTTATTATGTGGTGCTATTGCTGATAATGCTTATGTAATAAATAAATAACAGCCTAGCCTATCTTTGTTTCCTGATTTTATTTAAAGATAATGTTTACATAATATTGCTTACGATGGAATAAACTGCTTTTCTATAAAAGTTTATCTGTTTTTGATTCATTCTCCCAAATGTATTTTTAAGAAGTCGCTTCTTCAGGGTGTAACAAAACACCCTAGTAATACTTAAGGGGCTTCAGACCATCAATCTGAACAACTTTCACTATGGAGCCAACATCGAGAAAAAATAAAAAAACTCTGCCGTCCTATACATTTGAGTCGAGACGGTACTGCAGTTTTGTATGAAAGAGCGGATTTTTTTTTCGCGTTTTCGATGTTGGCTCCATAGTGAAAGTTGTTCAGTTTGGTGGTCTAAGCACCCCCTTAAGTATTACTAGGGTGTTTTGTTACACCCTGTATACTTTTCCTGGCGATTTCCTGGCGCCCCGGGAATCGGAATTTATTTTAGATTTTTTTTTTTCTTCAAAAAACGACACGAGAAACGAAACACAAGAAAATAAATATTATTTTAGATGTCTCTAGTTTTTATACGAGGTTCAAGCCGTTCAAGTCACCTTTAATTAGTCGAGGTTCGCTGACTACTTAATTATGCATTAATTATTTTTTTTCTATAAATTGTGGTGCTGCTGTACCTACGTAGGACATTAAGGGCATACAAAAAGCACGTTTATTCCATACTAAACGTGCTATTTGTATGGCTCCGCTAGATCAATGTGTCTCAAGTCTCAACCCTAACTCTCCTTTTGGTTTTTTGGGAAAAAATTACAAGCACCAAAATGTCGTGGCTGTATAAACAACACAACTTATCTACCTATAGGTATAATATTTGTTTGTATTGTTTCTTAAAAGTAAATCTGGCATGAGATACATTCGTCCCCTCCCCCCACATCTCATCTGATAACACAAATAGGACAATAATAGAAAAGACAATGGCGCGACAGTCTTCGATTAATTTCTACATGTCCGCTAACATTTAGCTTCTTTTCACAACAAGAATCTTGGTTCTGCTTTATTACGACCGCCTGCACCGCCGCGGAAACACGCGCGTGAATTTATCGAAGCCTTTTAATTCGATTTAAAAAAATACTCGATCGAATCGATAACGAAGAATTCGATTCGCAACGATCAAGTTTCAGAAAAAGAACAGTGTTTACAAAACTCTCTGTGGAAAATTGTACCAACAGCATCGAGTATCGTGTTTAGTTTCTATAGTTAATGCTGGAACTATACTGTTTCGTCGATAGTGTTTTAGTGTTCTGCGGAAGTGTGGACGTTATTTATAGTGGTTCAACTTGTTTGCCCTGGAAGGTCAGGGAGTTCAGGGTTGTGAACTTATCGATTCTTGATTGAAACCACCTGCATAGATCTGTGATTTAACGGTAAGCGTTTACTTGACTATTTTGTGGTTTCCTAACTAATACTAAATTTAAATTGCTTTATAAAGAACGAGCTTTTACCCGCGACTTCGTCCGCATAAATTATATACCAGATTTTAAGTCAGATATTACGCTACCAAACAAAAAAAGTTTCATCAAAATCGGTTCAGTAGTTTTTGCATGATACTCGAACAAACAAACACCCAAACAAACAAACAAACTAAATTCTTTTTTCAAAAATTTACAGTTTTATAATAGTCAAGATAACGAATATTGACAATTTCTGGTAGCGAAATAAAATTACTGTTATGAGACTGTTGTATATAAGAGAAGAATAAGAATGGTGTCTAAAAACATGAGCATGTAATTTTTCAAAATGAGTTTCAATAGACCAAGTTTATAGTGTCTAATGTGATCTAGGTATTGGAAAATGGCCATAAAATGCTCTTTTGAATGTTTTTTTTTAACGCCCACAGACACATACATTGTAATGATCCCACGTACCTAAGCTCTAATCAGAAGCTATCAATCAGCTCTTAAAAAATCAGAACGTAATTGTCACTTGGAATCTAGACTGAAACAGCTTTCTTTATAAAAAGGGGTTGACTGACCCAGCAACCGGATCTAAAGCGGCTTGATGAATGAGACCAGTTGCCAGGCTGTCTGCCCATACTCGATACCACACCTGTGGCGTAGAGATGCCAAAATTTATTCTAAACTAATTGATTACATCACATTTTTATAATGAAAGCGGTAAACGTTAAATAATGGTGCTCCAAGGTATAAAAAACTACGTACTTAACTCTACCAGGAGTAACTTTATTAGGACACAAAATCGAATTGATTGAAACATCACACGGAAAAACTTTTAGACAAACCAAACAAAAATCGAAAGAAATAAGCATCTTATTAACAAGCCAAATATGCTCTCAAACTCATCATACTTGAGATCATAGCCTCAGGTCAAACCTTCCACGGAAACCTCTTTTAACAAAGGGCTAGAAAGTTTTCAAGAATGTTCCTTGTAGAAGACAAGTTTCGCGTCTTGTCTAGATACCTATAATTTGAAACAATACTGCCTATTTCCTCAGTCAACTTTTTTACGACTTTGTGCGGAACGATAAGCAGCTAATTCATTTAAAAATTTTCCTTCACGCTCAGATTAGCGTTGAAGAAGAAAACAAATAGAATGAATGAATGAAAGCAACAGGAATAAAAGAACCTAGAATCTTTTTGATAATGTCACAGAGTACTATAATTACTGTGTTGATAATCGATTTTAACTTTCGAATTCGCACTTGGTTTTGTTTTGAACACAATACCCATACCTATTTCCAGCTTTTGTTTTTGAACTATTTTCGTGGCATCTTTGATTCTGATGTAAACTTTTGATTTAATGATAAAATAATCAATTCAATTGAACAGTTGCGAGTTGTTTGCCTGTCCGAACTCAAACATCTCATGTTATTTGCATCATGACGATGGAAAAACATTGTCACTTCACGGATACTTAGTTTTTTGATAGAGCGCGAAATTAAACATCTAACCTACCTACTTGTCCACAATTTGATCAATATTGACAGCAAGACTTAAACTGAAGAATAAAATACCTAAATATGTATTTATAATCATTAGCATTCATTTAAACTAAGAGTCTACCCATGAAACTTTACAAAATTATAATCAGCTGTTGCATACATTTGAGTCGAGTAGGCATTGCAGTTTAGTATGGACCAGGAGTGCGATTTTTGAATCTCATTCGCTGAGTTCAGCAGTTGAAAATGTCAATATTACTATGGAGACGTGCATCTTTCTACTGCTGATTTGATATTAAAAATTCATACTTCAAGAGTGCGATTTTTGAAAGTCAAATCAGCAGTAGAAAGATGCGTATCTCCACAGCAATTTCGACATTTTCAACTGCTGAACTCAGCGAATGAGATTCAAAAATCGCACTCCAGCTGTTTTTTTTTTGCTCCGATCGGTTTGCACCCATAGTAAAAGTTATTCAGTTTCATGGGTAGTTTAAAAGGATACCAATTATATCAATTTCACCCTGTATAGACTGAGGATTTTAACTGACTTGCACACATTTTGTGCACGTGTATAAAAAAGTACGAATAATAAAAGTTTTATTTCCGGTTATAAACGTTGCCATGTTTTATGATTCTGACGCATGTGCCCATGCATTTTTACCATGCACCATTTTTTGCATTTTTACTATGTACCTACTACCTCTAACTTATATGGGCGAAAGTCTGAAATAAATGTTTTTTTTTTTTTATTTATTTATTTTTTTTTATTTTTTGTTATGAAAATTTTTCTGTTTCTTTCTACATTAAAAATGATGCGCTCTAAAAGCATAGGAATGAACATACTAATAAATATACTATACTCTTCTCTTCTTAGGTTCTTCTTAATATGCTGACACTTTTTTAAGGGGATGATCAGACCATCTGGGGGACCATCTCTATGGGACCAACATCGAAATCGCAAAAAAAAACATGTTCTTAATCCAGAACGTATTCTATCTGCGTGCCAAATTTCAACCAAATCCGATCCGCCGTTTATTGCATGATTGAATGACAAACATCCAAACTTCGACATTTTTAAGTATAATATTAGTGAGATGACATTTATTACATACGTTTCCATTCTCTTTCTTTCTTGTCAGCATTACAATCACTCATTATTGCTGTAGTGTCAAGATTAGCCAGTCATCGATCGATGGTAGTATCTAGGCTGACAGCCCAGGGTGCGCCAGACGGCCCCAGGTTTCGTCACTCTGGGAGTGGGAGGCTCTTTCCTTGCACCCACGTTTTCATTGAAGAATCTACAGAAAGTCATCATCATCGTCATCAGCATATCATCGTCTACTGCTGAACATAGGTATCTCCCAAGGCGCGCCACAAAACTCTGTCCTCGGCCTTACTCATCCAGTCGCTCCCCGCTACTTTTTTTAGGTCGTTTCTCCAGCGGGCAGCAGGGCGTCCCACACTACGCCTACCAGTTCGCGGTCTCCACTCTAGAACTCTGACACCCCACCGGTTGTCAGTTCTTCAGCAGATATGACCAGCCCATTGCCACTTCTGCTTGCAAATTTTCTGAGCTATGTCAACCACTTTAGTTCTCTACAGAAAGTTCTTAAAAAAAACAATCCTGTTAGTATATAGCCCAGTCATTTTACGGTTTGAGCCGGGAATAATTACTAATTGACATTTTGTTTCGGTATAATATTGAAGAGCCAATTTCAGCTTAGAAATGTATAAAAATTAAAAAAAAATCACGTCAGCAACAGTTCCAATTTTAAAATTTAGATATTATCTCGTTCTAAAAAAACCTGATGATAAATTTTTTTTGCACATATTTAAGGCTTTACCATTATACATACTTCTAACGTGGTTTAAATATTTTTGTCTACTGAGAAGGTTTTGAAAAAAAATACATTCGTATTTTCGAATAAATACCTCATTTTTTAAATTTCAATGGCTATTTTATTGCTCAAAAATAATTTATATCTAATTCAAAGGAGTGCATTGGTATTAATATTATTAAATAAAAGCCTTCTGGGACACATCATTTTGATTTCTATGTTGCGTAGCCAATTTTTTTTAAATATGGTTTAGGATAGTATTTTCGTCACTAAATGGTGCCAGTTTAAAAGTCCAATTAATAATTAGGGAGTAATAACCCCGCCTAACAAAACTCCGTAAAATGACTGGCCTAATAGGATATTGGCAAGAACGGGAGCGAAGCGAGCAAGGCAAGACAAAACAAAACACTATTAGTTATAAACAGCAACTTATATTCACGGAAACTTGAGCACTTGTCAATGTCTCACACTTTATTGCTTTCACACTTCCGTGCTTCTCATAATTTTAACATGAACTAGGGGGAAATAGGAAAATGAACCTAAGGAAGTTTAGCATACGAGCTATTGTAGGTTTGTTTGTGTTCTACATTCTACATAACTAAGGAAACGATAAGGGCATAGTTAAATACATTTTATTAAAGGTTAGTTAAAACTAGTTGAAGAGGAGAGGATATTTCTGATAATACAAAACGAAGCTACTTGCCAATTTGGACAAAAGAAAGAAAAAAGAAAAGAAAGAAAAAAGAAAAGAAACAAAAAAGAAAAGAAAGAAAAAGTTTAAGGGAAGGTTGAAGGTGGAAGGTTTGTTTAGAAATACAAAAAATACGATTGAGGGCAGCACAATAGGCTCGGTACCCTCTTAACACAATCTAGAAACCAATATCTGTGTCGTACCTTGTCATAGATTTCCGTTTATACAACGTGTTAATGAATTAGCGCAAAACCTCATACACCCCAACTGATTTATAAAAAAAAAATAATTAGATTGAAACAATAATTTCATTATTTTGATAGTGAAAATTTAAAGTTATTCGCATTTTAAGTTTTGAGGCAAAAATGATTTGTTATCATTTCAGCACTGAAAGAAAGCGCTAACGTACTCATAGATACATTTTTATAATCTTGTTTTGGTAGTAAGTAGGGTGAGTGTGCCCGTACGGTGGGTTGACATCGGGTTCAGAAAAAAAATACCTATGTTGAAACCATGGTAATTCGATTCTGCTAAACAAACTACTTTCTAGTTTTGCGTTAATTCATTAACACGTTGCATAATTAGTTCCAAAATTACCGTGGTTCAAAGATTTGAATACAAATTGAAACTAAATATTTAAAAGGAAATTTGACAAGGTACCGACTCTTCTAGATTGTGTGATGTATAAGCTCACGACTATATTCCCCGAGGGGGTAAGTAGTCAGAGATATTCTGAAAACTCAGAACATCCACCTTTCACTAGTAGGTCGTACCGAAACTGTCCAGAAGTGCGATTTTTGAAAATCATACGAGCGACTTGGCAGTAGAAAATGTCAAAATTACTATGGAGATTATGCATCTTTCTACTGCCAAGTCGCTCGCTTAGTCGCTCGTATGATTTTCAAAAATCGCACTTCATTGTGACGATGGAAGGGTAGTGAACCCGTCGCCATCGTCATTTATAATGGACATCTAGAATTCTAGATCTTCTTTAATGTTTAAATTTGAAAATAGGATGAAGCTTCGCATGTATGCAGCGCGCTCTATTGTATGACAGATAAAACTCGCAGAACAGAAAAAACATTTTTCAAATAACTTCTTCAGGTTTGTTGACTACATTTTTGTTAACATGTCAAGAATATGTTCCAAGAAGAGAGTGTGTTAGGGTATGCCCTAATTTCCTAATACACTCTTCTGGGCGTCAGAACTTACTTATTAATACGCATCTCGTTTAATGAAATCGATTTAGTTGTCATTGAAAAGGTTTTCCCCGAAGGTGTGGTGTGATGGATTAGTTGGTGGATGGTTCCCCAACTAGATGGATTTATTGACAAATTTTGAGAAATGTATAGTCTTCTTCTTCTTATCGTGTGGGCAGAGCCCTGGTGTCAGAGTTTTTTCAGACCGCCTTACGGCCTCTGACGTGGTTTTTATGTAACGACTACTACCACCAGTGATAGTAGCCGGGACCAACGGCTTAACGTGCCATCCGAAGCACGGAATCATTTTTCTTTTCGGACAATCAGGTGATTCAGCCTGCAATGTCCTAACCAACTGGGGAAAAACGCACAAAGTGACATATCACTAGGTGTCCCCCGTGGGAATCGAACCCACGACCTCCGTATCGAGAGCCAATGCTCTTACCCATTAGACCACGGAGGCAGTGTATAGTATTTTACATACAAAAGAGTATCCTAAACCCACATGCATAGTGTTTTAAATGTAAAGTAACAATACGAGTCACAATCCATCCACCCACGTTATCACAAATTCGGATTTAATTCAAGTCTGTAATCATCACCGTAACGATAGGTATTATAACACAGAAGTACCGTCAGAATATTAATTAAACTTTGTTTTGTATAAGAGTACTTACAGTGTCAAAGAGATAATAATTCTAGAACTAGTCGGGGAAATCTACGGATTTTTGTATGGAGTAAGTTGCATTAATTGCAGTTTAGGTGATAATTTGAAATATTAGTAGATAGATACATACCTGAAAAACATAAATTCTCAATAATCCCCGATTTTGTATTGTGTATTATGGAATAATTAAGACATTTACAAAATATTTTTAGGTATGAACAAAAAATTGAAAACTGGTGATTTTGTACAGGTGTAATACTTTTTACTTAATATAATAAAAATAATAAGATAAATATTTTTTAATATTTTGTAAGTAATAAGTATTCAAAAATTATAACCTCAAAACTTAATTATTTACTGTTTGTACACATTAAATTTGCCTTGTGATATTTAACTGTCTCTTTTGCTGGTATGCTGGAAGCATTATCTTTAGAAATAAGCTTGCTCTTTGTACATTTATATCGATTTTAAAGTATTTCTCGAGGTCTATATAACCACCAGATCTTGACAAGTGTTATAAACTAACAGTAATATTAGTTCAAACACAATTTACTAAAGTGTCTTCAATGCAATCTCAAACCGTATTTTTCCTAGACTAAACGGAGTTTTTGTATTTTATTATTCCCAAGCTTACTAATTTGCTTATTTATTTAATGTTACCAAATTTACTTCTACCTTATGTCCTGTAAGATCGCTGCACGATAAAGCCATCCTCTCACGTATAAGGGTCATATTAGAGACAGTAACTGGCCAATATTAAATCGGGAACCTTTCTCATACTGGCTACTTCTCTCTTTATCACTTTTTAAATCGGCTTGGTAGGTTAACAGCGAAAACACACGGCGACCAATCACATAGTTGAACCATAGCGTAAATACAATAACCCATCGAAAATATAAAATTAAAAAAAAAGTTGGGGAGCTTAGTGGCCGCGTTGGGTCTATGCTTGCGCGGAGTGCGGGGGGGGCTCACGCGGTGTGCGGAGGGGTGAGGCACCGGCCGTTCGGGTACAGCGCGCAGGTGGATCGGTACTGTAACCGCGCCCCCGCCACCCGCACCCCCCGCACGATAGGCCTGTCGCGACCCGAGAGCGCCCTCACTAGTTGAACTCTATGTTCGTGGACACAGAGTTCAACTATGGGACATAGAGTTCAATTCAACTATGGGAAGGTTGATCTGTACTGTAGCCGTGTTTGAACTCTTATTAAATTCTGTGGGTAAATGTAAACTACTAAAACTTTTTCTCTGTCCATACCAAATTAGTGATTCCGGTATAATTTTCTCAAAATTAAACATCATTGAAGGCTATGAAACAGTGACGTCATTCTCATAATTCGTTCGGCTCCATGACTTGCCATTATAAAAAATTGCAGGTATATCACAATATACATCATCAGTGGCTTGGCTATAGAAGGATCTCTGTATCAGAAGCTGTAATTTTAGAATATTTGAAAGAAAATAAGCTGATTCAAACATAATTCTACATTGAGGTACTTTTAAGAGGATATGCGGGCTGAAATGCTAATTTGGAGAATAGGTCACTTTACGTATTTGTCAGATCCGATTCACCCATCTTCACGCATCTTCTCTCAACGGAACACCTTCCGACGCGGTGGTAGAGTCAAAAAATGACGTCAAAAAGCTAGCTATATGATATTATTTTGAATAAAAAGAAATTGAATTTTGAATTTGACTAGAGTGCTAAAGAGACAACTGCAGCTCGGACCTATTTTATATACAAAAAATTTACGAAATCAGCATTTCGTATTCCCCTGCTTCCTCCTCCAAAACTAAACCGATTTTAATAACTCTTTCAAAAATAATATGAGAAAGACCTTGGCTATGTCTGTATGTTTTGCTTTTTTGTTGATATTAGTCAAATTTGTTTACTCGATGTCTGAAAACGGGCGGTAAAATTTGTCATTTTCGAAGTTCCCTAGTTCTAACAGTAATTAATTAATGCAAAAACGCTAAACATAGCTGGGGCCCATGGGCTCAGATACAACCCTAAGAAGAGTGAGTACATGGTATTTAAAGCCGGTACCAAGAGCTACTCATCTGCATCACCTATCACTCTGTGTGGTGCGACACTGAACAGGGTAAGTCAGTTCAAGTATCTGGGCCACTGGGTCACAGATGACCTGTGTGACAACGATGACATCGAGAGGGAACGCAGGGCGTTGTCTGTACGCTGTAACATGTTGGCTCGTAGATTTGCACGCTGTACTACACGGGTAAAAGTTACTTTATTCAAAGCCTACAGCCAGTCGTTTTACACGTGCAGTCTATGGACCAACTACACTCAGCGAGCATACAGCGCCCTGCGTGTCCAGTACAACAATGCGCTCAGGATGCTGCTAGGGCTGCCGCGGTTTTGCAGCGCATCGACTATGTTCGCGCAGGCGCATATAGATGACTTCTACGCCATTATAAGAAAGCGGAGCGCCTCGCTGCTGAATCGCTTCCGGGGCAGTACTAATAGCGTCCTGAGCGTGTTGGCTGAGCGGTGGGACTCACCCATGGTACAGAGGTGGATGCAGCTGCATGCCAGCTCATCCCCCTTTGTTCAATAATGTAATATAATGTATGTAATGTAATGTATATTGTAATTGTAATTTTATTTTAATTTTATTTTATTTAATGAATTTATTTGTGTACTAATATAGTTATAAGACAATTGTTACTAACACAATATGGATGAGTAATCTGAAATAAATAATTTTTAATTTAATTTAATTTAATAGGGACATGGCAGAGGTAACATAGATTGTATGGTAAAAAAAATATTAGCTCTTGTGTCATTATTGTCATTAATTCATTATTATAGGGGAATACGTTTGTATCTTCGTCCTAGGTTTGTATGGACTAAACCGTACTGGTCTATCCTTTTAAATAATTCTGTAAGCAAATTGACCACTAATTTGCCTCCCTTATTTGCACGCGATCGCGTGGTCAATAATTATGGCCACTCTTTCATCTATCTTCCTTCACTTCATTTGTGAGTGGATGCGCCTACGCCCGTGTCACAGTATAATAAAGACTATCTAGTACAGTAGTATCCGGTTGATAATGCTTACCGAAATCATGGTGAAGCGCAGCGGTCGCGCCAGGCCAATCGTGCGGGGCGTGCGGGGGCCGGGAGGAGTGCGTACCGGCCCACGCTGCCTGCGCGCGTACCCTAACAGCGACTTGAGTTAGGGTACGCTCGTCCCCCGCCGTACCCCACACGCCGCAAGGCATAGACCCGCCGCGACCGCTGAGCTTCATCACTTATTTTATTTACACTATGCCGAGATCTACCTGCGCAGCAGACAAATTTTAATAGCGCGCGAAATTATATTGACCAATCAGGATGTGCCACCTTGAATCCCTTGGCGCTATTGGCTAATTGTTTTCGCGGCTTTTTCGCTGCTATCCGACTTTGCACCCTTTGATTCCTAAATGACCACAATATTGATTATAATTATTATACAGGGTGTACAATAAAATGGGACAGCTACTCAAAGGGGTGCTTCAGATCATCAAACTGAACAACTTTCTCTATGGGACCAATATCGAAATCGCGAAAAAAAAATCCGCTCTCCGATACAAAACTGCAAACATAACTGGACTGAAATGTATGGGACAGCAGAATTTTTTTTCGCGATTTCGATATTGGTCCCATAGAGAAAGTTGTTCAGTTTGATGGTCTGAAGCACCCCTTTAAGTAGCTGTCCCATTTTAATGTACACCCTGTATAAAAAACGCAATTCTCAACATACGAAATTTTAATGTTCATAAAATATCGAAAATGGGCTGACATAACCTGAGGGTTAAAAGGTCCAATTAAAATAAAAAACAGAATAAAAAAAATATCAAAAATAATGGAGGATGTATTTGAGGTACGTAGGTAACGCATTTAAGTTGCACCCTGTATACCTATACGTACACACGAAAACAAATAAAACAAATGACAAACAAGGTGACTTTCCAAAGATTTTTTTTGGGTGACTTTCATACATTTTATTCAAAATTACCTATACATTGGACGCAAATATCTCCTATCACGATAAAAATGTAGAATTACAAACTAATACCTAATAATAATCGACTAGGTACCTAAGTATTGCCAGTTGAAATTGAAAGCAATCACAGTGAAGCACAAAAAGTTAATTTAGAAATAAGTACCTATGCTTATTCATCTAACTTATTTTTAAAATTCTTATTTTTATCGAGGCTTCAGAATGTTAATGTCGATGCCAGCTAGTGCATTAGGCTCGTAGTAAATAGTTGGCAGCTTATACTATAATATGTTACTTCCTATACAACGGAATTCTTGGATGACATGCCAAATTTTAAGGGTGTTGAAATCCCCCCTTCTCCTGGATAGGTGCTTAGGTTGGTGATAGGTGCTTGCCTAAATATGTATACAGAATCGTTCTTAATATGCTGACACTTTTTTAAGGGGATGATCAGACCATCATACTGAACAACTTTATCTATGGGACCAACATCGAAATCGCGAAAAAAAATCAGCTGTCCCATACATTTGGCTCGAGAAGGTTTGCAGTTTTGTATGGAAGAGATGATTTTTTTTTGCGATTTCGATGTATACATACCTATATACTTTGGTTTGACGGTCTGATCATCCCCTTAAAAAAGTGTCAGCAGAAGGCGGTGTGTAAGAAGGTACGGTATTAATTGGATTGCGGGGATGTATTAAAAATATTTTCTAAAATATTCAATGGGGGCGTTTTCGATAATTATGTTATTTTATTTATTGTATGGCTGATTCTATTACACTTCAAAAAAATAAAAAATAAGACTCTGAATATAAAAACACTAAAAAATTGGAGCAATGCATTTTTAGAATTTTTGCCTGTTTGTGCCCACATCACTTAAAAACGGCTGAACCGATTTGGATGGGGTTTTCACAGCAGTTTCAACAGCGGCAGTTTTCAGCATAGGGCTTAGATTAATTAACATTTAGGACTTATTTTATCGCAATCGGTTCATTCAATCAAAAGTTATTTAAAGTCCGGTCCGCACGTACGAAGTCTAATAAATATTCAATTTAAATTCAATATAGTATAATAAATATTCAAAGTTTATTTTTTTTACCTAACGGTAATACTTAGACTGATGCTTCATTAGAAACAAAAACATGTTCAAAACGACCCAGTGACGTCACGCAAAGAAAAACAACAATTTAACAACGTGTCATGTCGTTGACAAGTTGCCATCTTCGTGACTTCATAAAGTATGACCAACAGACATACGTTTAACCTTAGAAGCCTAACCTGCAAGGTTAATATACTCGTAGGTGCTTTGATAGTTAGTACCTACCGTACCTACTCCAGCCTACGCAGTTGGGCAAAGATCGATCAACGGTACGTGGAACGGAATTTTGACTTTTGGCCATATTTACACGGAAAAAAATTATTTAACGACCCTCTTTTTTTGTTGACTTTACTTAGGTTTGTTTCTGTAACTATAAGGTCCGCCACACACAAATAAATCGTAATCCTGATTCAGGATTCCGGATTGCAATTCCGTATGTGTGTGGCGGACCTCAACCTTGTCGATATAACTAAAATATACTTAAAACAACAACTTTTTTAGTAAAGTCTACTAAAAAAGGATAATCTGTGACAACTTTTGTTTTACAGGACTTTACGAGAAAATTTCTTGTTGTAAGTATATAAATAAGTTATATTAAGTTATATTGACAAGAATTTTAAACTTTATTTCAGATATAACAATAAAATATAACTATATAACTAACATATAACTAACTAAAATATAACTGAATAACATAAACAGAAACTGTAGAAAATAATTATAGTTACAAGAATTATAGTTACCACAACAAATTTTCTAAGTTAACAAAATAAGTGTTTCGTCTCGTCACAGATTTTTTTTCCGTGTATCTTTGAAAAAATAAAATGCGTTTTTAAACCGACTATATTTTGTAAGTCAAAGTTTGTAACTTATAGAAGCCGATAGATGAATAAATATGTTTTTTTTTGCACACCTAGTCGAAATCTTAATGACGTCAAAAAAAGCGTATGCGAGTAATTTATAACATTTTATATGGTTGAGCTCATTATGGACTGTTTTATTTTCGTTACTGGAAACATAAATAATAATGAATACCTCGCGTTTACTTATAATAAAAAAAATCTGTTGGATCAAGCGCCTTTGTGCTTCGGAAGGCTCGTTAACCAGTTATTAGATGCCGGATGGCGGTGTAACTATTCGAAAAGCCAGGTCAAAGGCCTATTAAGGCGGCTAGAATTCTCTGACAGCAAGTTGACCACTAACTTGCTTCCACCAACCCGCACTGGGCCCGCGTGGTAGAGTATTGCCCCTTACCTTTAGGTCCGCAACACACATACGGAATTGCGCTCCGGAATCCTGAATTAGGATTACAATTCGTATGGATTTTCCCCCTCCACAATTTTCGGAATCGCGCAGCTGTCAAATCCTATACAAAATCACAATCCTGATTCGGAATTCCGGATTGCAATTCCGTCTGTGTGTGGCAGACCTTATTCGTGAGAGGAGGCCTTTCCCCTGCAGTGGGATTTTACAGATAGGCTAAACCTCTTTTTAACCGACTTCAAAAAAGGAGGAGGTTTCTCAATTCGACTGTATATACAACGTGTTAATTAATTAACGCAAAACTAGAAAGTAGTTTGTTTAGAATCGAGAGCAGAATCGAATTATCATGGTTTCAACATAGGTTTTTTTTTTTCAAAATATTAAATATCTTTTTTGCAAAATTTTAAATTTTCTGAACCCGATGTCAACCCACCGCACGGGCACACTCACCCCAAACCAGACCAACCTACTTACTACCAAAACCAGATTATAAAAATATATCCATGAGTACGTTAGCGCTTTCTTTCAGTGCTGAAATGATAACAAATCATTTTTGCCTCAAAACTTAAAATACGAATAACTTTAAATTTTAACTATCAAAATAATGAAATTATTGTTTCAATCTAATTATTTTGTTATATCAGTTGGGGTGTATGAGGTTTTGCGCTAATTCATTAACTTAACACGTTGTATATAATTCTTTTTTTATGTGTGTAAAAAAAGAATCATCAAAATCGGTTCATAACATAACCGACGAAGTTATCCGCAATAACTTCGTCGTTTATGAACCGATTTTGATGATTCTTTTTTTGTTGGAAAAGAGATATCCCAAGTGAGGTCCCATGATAAGGAAACCAGGATCTGATGATGGATCCCAGAGAAATCGAGGGGAACCTTCGAAAATTATAGTGCCGACTAGTGCGTTTGTTAATTTAAAGCACTACTATTAAACCGAACTAATGAATTTACCACTGAAAATTTTGAAATAAACAAAATTTTAACAAAAAAAATTAAAACTGCCTTCAAAAAAACTAAAAAGTTAAAAAATTATATTGCAGCCGATGACTTTTTCGTTCGCATCATAAGAACATTAATTTGTTTAGGCGGTCTGAAAAAACTCTGACACTAGGGCTCTGCCCACACGATAAGAAGAAGAATTTGTTTTATAGAAGTCGGTGTCAAGCCAAGCCAAAAAACTAATGCAAGCCCTGTCGCGAATCGTATCGGCTTGACAGCGACTTCGATAAAACAAATTAATGTTCTTATGATGCGAACGAAAAAGTCATCGGCAAGAACATTGTATATAGCATCCTATAGGTGGACCAAACTCTCGAATTTCGTGGAGAATGCAAAATAAACTCTAATTTTACGTAATAAGTATTAATTTCCTTCAATGTTGTTGTAGGCTGACAACCAAGCAAATGTGAGATAACCAGAATACTCGTGTGTCTCTTTCTAACGTGTTGCCAACTTATTAAGCTACCGCTTTAGAATTTACTGTAACAAAAGATGTATGTAAATTAAAAAAATATAAATTAATATATAATACATAATTTAAAGTATATTAGATATTGATAATTTTTATTTGTTTTATTTTTTTTTTTTTTTTTTTTATTAACAATGGGTTTGCTCTTGACCTCAATCCAGTCCTCAGGACGAAGATGGGGTCGTAGATGTAGCGAGCTTACCCAGAAGATGCCTATTCACTCGTACTTTAAAGGAATTCGGGTTGTAAGTACTCGGAAATACTGACGCAGGTAAGGCATTCCACTCCTTGGCTGTGCGCATTATAAAAGATTCAGAAAGGCGCTTGGTGCGGATATGTGGGATGTCAACCAAGAAGGGGTGATATCCCGCGGTGCGTCTGGAAGTCCGATAGTAGAAAGGGGAAGGTGGGATGAGCTCATGCAGCTCTAGGGCACACTCACCGAAGTACAATCTGTAGAAGACCGACAAGCAGGCCACTCTGCGGCGGTGGGCTAGGCTATGAAGCTTGGCCTCCACCAGCTTACTATCGCCAATGAGCCTCCTGGCTCTGCGTTCAACCGAGTCGAGTGCGGCAAGTTGATACTTGGCTGAGCCATCCCACAGGTGGCAGCAGTACTCCATACATGATCGGACCTGAGCTTTATACAATACTAAGAGCTGTCCAGGAGTGAAGTACCGCTTCACCTTGTTTAAGATGCCCAGCTTTTTGGCCGCAGTTTGAGCCTTAGACTCGATGTCAGCGCCGAAGTTGAGTTTTGTGGTCAAGCTTATACCCAGAAGCCCAAGACTGTCGGAAACAGGGACAGATGTACCCTGGAAAGTAGGAGTCAGATTAAACGGACTCCTTTTTGCGGTGAACAGACAAGCCTGTGTTTTGGTGGCGTTGAAGTTGACTAAATTATTGTCACCCCACTGGGAGACAACACTTAAAGTCAAGTCTGTCCGCTCAACCATGGCCTCCCTCTGCGAGCGTATTTTATCCCCGCTGGCCCCTGCGCCAGATACATATCTCTCCATGACAGTACTGTCATCTGCATACCCAACAATACCTGACACAAGGAGGTCATTGATGTGCAGCAGGAAAAGTGTCGCGGAGAGAACAGACCCTTGAGGAACTCCAGCATCAATTGCCATAAGGTCAGAAGAGCAGCTGTCAATGACAACTCTAATCGACCGTTCTCTCAAGAAATCAGATATCCAGCTGCAAAGATCAGCGGGGATGCCATAAGCGGGAAGCTTGCTCAGCAAACTAGCGTGCCATACCCTGTCAAAGGCCTTCGAGATGTCAAGTGATACAGCCAGTGCTTCACCGTGCTTCTCGATGGCCTCGCCCCAGCAGTGCGTCACATACACAAGAAGATCCCCAGTCGATCGCCCCCGGCGGAAGCCATATTGGCGATCACTGAGAAGATCATTGTCTTCTAGGTATGACAGCAACTTACTGTTAAGTACTCTTTCCATGACTTTACAGAGAATGGAAGTAATGGCGATAGGGCGGTAGTTGCAGGGGTCGGCACGATTGCCCTTCTTGGGTACCGGTTGCACATTCGCAAGCTTCCAGGATTTAGGCACCGTTCTTGTTCTGAGAGAGAGGCGATACAGGCGTGTTAGAACAGGAGACAACTCAGGCGCACAATATCTCAACACTCTTGCAGGTATACCATCAGGACCACTGGCCTTATTCACATCCAGACTACGCAATGCTCTGCGGACCTCTTTTGTATGTATTGTGACCTCCGGCATCGAAGAATCACAACGAGGGATGGTTGGCGGCTGTTTGGCACCAGCGTCCAGACGTGAATTGCTCGCAAACAGAGAAGCAAATAAATTAGCTTTCTCAGTTGCGGAGTGAGCCAGCGACCCATCAGGCTTCTGCATGGGAGGCAAAGTGGGACGGCAGAAGTTGGATTCGACCGATTTTGAAAGGGACCAGAACTGTTTACTACCAGAAGGGTAGGATGCCAGTTTGGCTCCAATGCGGCTGACATGGTCGAATCGTGCCCTCCGGATCACCCGTTTGCAGGACTTGGCGGCAGAATTAAAGGCCCTCTTCTTCGCGCGAACCCTACGAGCTCTAACTTTGCGGTCGCGAGCTTGGACCCATGCTTGGTAGGCGGCTTCTTTTTTAGCCTCAGCGCGAGCACAATCCGCATTGTACCAAGGTTGGGCTTTGTGACCGAGTGAGATGTCGGAGAAAGGAATATAATATTCCATTCCCTGTCGTATCACGTCCGCAACCGCATCAGCCGAACTAGCAGGGTCACTCGAAGAAAAACACACTTGCCGCCACGGGTAAGACGCAAAGAAATGCCGCATCTCATCCCAATCTGCCGACCCGTATCGCCAGACTCGCCTCGTGCCCTTAGGGCTGTCATCGGGAGGAGAGCAGATCGACACGGATTTCACCAGACAGTGATCGGACGTTCCCAGCGGGGCAGAGACCGATACTGAGTGCCTGTCTGGATCTGAAGTCAGCAGAAGGTCCAAACAATTGGGCGTATGACCATCAACATCCGGTACCCGCGTTGCTTGATTCACCAGCTGGGTGAGATCTAGCGATAATGCAAACTTGCGCGCCTCTCTCCCAGCATGGTCAGTTAACTGGAACGGGAACAGCCACTCGCTATGGTGGGCATTGAAGTCCCCCAGAAAAACAAGCTCCGCCGTTGGATACCTTCGTTGGGCTGTCTCTGCCGTCTCAGTGAGATACTCCATGAGCCTGGTTGTCTCCTGGTCACCGTCGTGCGATCGATAGACACCGACGTAGAGAGATTTCTCCATTCCGGTGTCTACAAAAAGCCATAATACGGAGAACCCGGAAACCTCAAAGCAACGGAGACGCCGACAGCAAATGTCGTCGCGAACATACACACAGACCCCAGCTCGCCTCTTGAACTTATGTTCCAACGAGTATCCTGGGTAGTTGAGGTACGCCGTATCAGACGGGGTTGCTATCTGCGTCTCCGTTAAAAAGAATAGGTGTGGCTTCTCGGTCTCGAGGTGGTGGTGGACCGGATCGAGATTTGAGTGCAGACCTCGTATGTTACTGAGGTGCACTTTGAGTGGGAGGAAGTGCAGCCGTTGTCTAACCATTTTCTTTTTTGTGACTTTGTTTTTCATAGTTTGTCGAGTGGTGGAGAGGTGGAAAAAAAGTCGAGATGCCACTCAGGTACCCTAGAAGACCTCATGAGCTCGACTGACTGGTGGGAAACTCATTTGGAGACTGCGGGGACGCCCGAACCCCCCCGCAATGGCCACCGGGTCCTCCCTTCCAGTCGCCAACTGGCACGGTGGAGCATTGCGGGATTTTTCGCAAGTTGTGTGGGGCAGCCTTTCACACGTGGCTAGCGCACTACTTGGGCCCCCTACTAACTGCGGTCGGCCAACGACTGTCACCGTGCTTCGGATCCCGCTACCCTCCAAAATGAGTTTCCCGGTACAGTGTTGCTTAGAGGTCAAGACCGGTTCTGAGTAGCGCAACTGACTTTTTCCCATTCCCCAATGGCGCTGGGACTCCTGCACACCGACGGAACGCAGCAAGCTGCTTGGCGCCGGACTCCGGCAGGAGGGTGGTCGCGAGCCAGGCGGCTCCTTGCGGAGCCTACCACCGCTGTGGGGGATCGTTCAGCCGACACCACGAACTTGTTGTAGTCTGTGGCGGCGTTGCCCAGGGTGGACCACTAGGAGGTAGATCCCCAACCACCCCAAAATTTTATACTAATTTTGTTCAATTTATGACAAAACAAATAAGGTAAGTACAATACTTTAATGTATTATTTCAAAACTTTTTAATGGAAACTCTTTGGTGTTATGAAAAAATATTATTATGGCGGGCATATTTGAAATTTTGAAAAGTCATAAAATAACAAATTAAATTGTTGTGATAACTGATAATAACATTGTAAACCTTCGAAATGGTCAATTTTTGTTGTGTTACTGGATGCAAAAATGAAATTTACCCTGGCTGTGGGTTTTCTTTCCACAGGTTAGATATTTTATTGTTTCGCTAAACTTTTCTTAACTAGTCTAACCATTATCCATTTTGGCGACCTATGTAACAAATGACACAAAATGTGTGAAAGCGCTAACCTACTCATGGATACATTTTAGTAATAAGGGTATGTGTGTCCGTGCGGTGGGTTGACATCGGGTTCAGTAAATTTTATTTTGAAGAAAGAATCATGTCGAAACCAAGATAATTCAATTCTCGATTCTAAACAAAATACTTTCTAGTTTTGCGATAATTCATTAACACGTTGTATTATTTTTGCGGATGAACGAGAACAGTCGCGGGTAAACTCAAAATTAATTTTATATATATTTTTCTTTAGTCTGAGTTTACCCCTAAAAACATTTTCAGAATAAAAAGATAATATTGAATCCTCAACGAGATGGTAAGAATCAGGCTTGAATAAATGCATATTAGGTATCCCGTCAAATTTGAGAATGAATGGACTCCCTAGTTAGAAAGGGACACACGAGGAATTAGGTAATCTCACTTGCCCCGGTGCCAGCACCGTAGTGTACAATCTAGTTACTATACAAAATTTTTGGTCATCGGCTGCAATATTATTTTTTAACTTTTTAGTTTTTTTTGAAGGCGGTTTTATTAAAGGTTCCATACATATGAGTCGAGTAGGCGAGTATTGCCGTTTTTTATGGAACAGCAGATTTTTTTTAGCTACAGATAAAAAAATCAACAGAGCGCTGCGTGAGTGTATCAAACATGTTGCAAAAAAAACAATACTTAAATTTTTTATCTGTCGGAAAAAACCCGGAGGGAATGTACCGCAATTGAAACTTTTTACATCATTAATATTAGTCTTAGATAACGAACGTCTTTGCAAATTGTTTGTTAATCTTTGTTTTTTGCCTTTTGAATCGTGAGTACTCATTCGTTTCATCTTTTGTTGCATTTATATGGAAACTAACTTATTCAATGGATTCTTATCATTAAGGCCTGCCACACAAATGCGGAATTTCCAGCATCAAATCCTATAAAGCTCACAATCCTGATTCGGAATTCCGTGTGTGAGTGGCGGGTGTTATGGCAATCGCCGAAGACTTTTTGCAGGGATACAGACGCGATACTGTTGCGAAGTGTCCGCGAAGTGCGGACCGAAACAGTGGCGATATATCGAACATCGAAAGTCCGGGTACAGGGCCTGTATCGCTACAGTCGCGATGCAACATCGCTACAGCCCACCTCTGCTCTTCTCTTTCCCCCGATATGTCGCCAGATACAGTCGCGCGTTTATATCCTAAGTATAGGTAGTTACTTTTATTACCGTTTCAAAATTTTCAGTGGTGGTTCAGAGTACCTAACTAGTTTTACTATGGAAAAAACCTGAATTCATTAAAAATCTGCCGTCTCATACATTTGAGTCGAGCAGGTTTAGTACCTATGGAACAGCAGATTTTAGTTTTGCGATTTCAGAAAAAATAATCAGATAATCGAATAAAAATAAATAACACAATTTAATCATTCTTTATATTCGAAAAGCGTACATTTATAATCGTGACCAAAAAGTAATTGAGTAATTGGAATTAACTATTACAAAATGTAATTGGTAATTTATTACATTTTGCCCAACTCTGCTATGTAGTCACTTTCTTATACTAATACACTAATACTGTGCCTAAACCGTAAGGAAGGACAAAGGTAACTTTTTGTAAAAAAAAAACCGGGAACAAAATCGAAGTAGGTAGTTTATTATAATCATGTCATGATGTGAATATTATGATAAGGTTCTAAAGATCTAACTATGGTTAAGGTACTTAAGGTAAGGTATTCTTTACTTAATAAATAATTTCCTTACTTAAGGTATGCATGCATACCTTCAACAAACGTCTTGTTCGCAATGAAATAACACAAGACGTATTATTATAAACAATTCTGTATTATTTATTACATACAATTTGTTGAAGGTCATTTTATTTCTCAATGCTCTTAGGCGCATACTGGCTCCGTGGTCTAATGGTTAGGAGCATTGGCTCTCGACACGGAGGTCGTGGGTTCGATTCCCACGGGGGACACCTAGTGATATGTCACTTTGTGCGTTTTTCCCCAGTTGGTTAGGACATTGCAGGCTGAATCACATGATTGTCTGAAAAGAAAAATGATTCCGTACTTCGGATGGCACGTTAAGCTGTTGGTCCCGGCTATTATCTCTGGTGGTAGTAGTCGTTACATAAAAATCACGTCAGAGGCCGTAAGGCGGTCTGAAAAAACTCTCGACACCAGGGCTCTGCCCACACGATAAGAAGAAGCGCATACTTTGGTAGACTGATTATCTACTGAAGAACTTGCTTATACAGGGTCTTACCAGTTTTTTTATGGTCTAAAGCAGCCCCTGAAACTTCCTGTATAACTCAGTATAAAATACAGAATGCCCACTCCGTCACTATTATCTTTATCATAAGCCCGCACTTCACTCTCGCCGAGAACTCTCGACGAGAACTTTCAAGGAAAATTACTATGGCTTATGATGGCACGAGAACAATGGAGGGCATCCACACTCTCGTTCTCGGCCTGTCTCGTCCGTTCTCGGCGAGAATGAAGAACCGGTGTAAGGGGGGTGCGGTATCTACCGCACCTCACCCCCTACCCCGCTCTTCGAGGGTAACTTTACCATGGAGCACACACTGACAGTGCACGCGTGGGTGTGGGACGGTTCGTTTACAGTAGTCCTACCATGAATTTACACTGTAGCAAAGAAAATATACTCTAAACTGTAGTATTCTTCAGTAAAACTATTGTATTAAATTACAGTTTTTGTATTGAATTTCGTATAGCGCTCCTAGTGGTTACGTTGAGAACTAATTCTGTCATACAAAATTGGCGCCGCAACTACAGTAGTAAAGTACAGTGAAAATACATGGTAGGCCTACTGACATCATGTTTCTGTTGAAGTACTATTGAAGGATGGTTCGATAGTTGTATGGAGTGCCGGGGGTATCGCAAAGCACAGAGAGAAAAATACAGTTGCTTTTTGATCTGGAGTGCGATTAATGAATCTCATTCGCTGAGTTAAGCAGTTGAAAATGTCTAAATTACTATGGAGATTATTGGAGATACGCATCTTTCTACTGCTGATTTGACGTTCAAAAATCATACTCCAGGGGTGCGATTTTTTGGAGTATGATTTTTGAATGTCAAATCAGCAGTAGAAAGATGCGTATCTCCATAGTAATTTTGACATTTTCAACTGCTGAACTCAGCGCATGAGATTCAAAAATCGCACTCTTGGAATATTGTATATGGAAAAACCTGACTCGTCAATCTCAGGACTAGCTATATTGAGAGCCAGCATCCTAATCACAATCTTATGTAATGTTTTCATTTGTGTCATTGTACTGTTCCTTCTATTACATTACTGATGTGTATAAATCACAGACGTATAAATAAAAAAAAAATTTTTTTTTTTTTATTGTACATTACTTGTGACAATATTATTCATTTTAGTAAACCTATGTGACTAAAATCTATTTTGCATATGCTTACCACGCTATATTCCCCGAGGGGGTGGGTAGTCAGAGATATTCTGAAACCCAGAACATCCACGTTTCACCTTATAACAACACAACAATGTTAATATTCTTACTATTCAACCTACTTTTTCGCCGTGCACATTGAAGGTAATTACTACGGTTATTTTAGCATGGGTATTATTACTTTTTTATTCCAAGAATAATAATTACGTATTGACTATAAATAATTAAACTATTATAGGTAAAGCTAAGGATCTAGTGGAATCAATCTAAGTATAATTTAATAACAGGCACGATATGTGGTCACGTTACTATGTACAAACACGTTTCTGGCCACACAATCTAGCACGAGACGAGTAAAGTCAGGGCCGTACTAAGTCATGTGGCCCCTGGAGTTACTGACGGCACGATGTAAAGGGTGAAAACTTAAATGCGATGCATGTTTATGTATATGTTTATTATAAACAGACTATCAAACTGGCCAACTAACTTTTTCTAAGGGGCCAACATTGAAATCTCATTTGAGTCTAGTATCTATGGACATTTTTAATGAAAAAAAAATATTGTTGTTGTAGTTTCAATATTGGTTTCCGAGTAAAAGTTCAGTTCGATGGCCTGAAGCACTCCCTAAACTATTTAAGTTTAGACCCAGCATAGTTACTCTATCTAGAAAAAACAATTACCTATACTACCTATCCAGCTACGACTGTTTAGATAAATAGGGATGATGATGATGACTGATCCTGGAAATTAATATCTGATAACGAATTCAAAAAAAAGGCTAAATTCAATAATAAAATGTAAAAACGAAATTACAATCAAACAGAAAACAAAAAAGTTATAAGCGATTGAAATACGTTTTTTATCGTCTTCTATCTCTTTCATGCAAAACAGATGTTTGTATGACACTTCGTTATTGTTTGTATTAAAATACGAGGTGATGACGTCACTCCCTTCATATATGCCTCTCGCTCTAACCGTAAACTTTAAACACTTATATTTCGGTTATTCTTGAAGAAATTAAAAAATCTGTTTCACTTTAGTGTTTAAGATATCAAACAGCTTTTTAAAAAGAAATAAAATAAAAATTGTCATCATCCCTATTACCCAAAATTGTATTTTCCTAGTATGTAGTAAAATTTCAGTCGCGTTTTCCCCCAAACTATTTTTTACCCATTCGCATTTATTTTTTTATTCGATTTTTTCCACACACGCATAAATTTCCAGAAGCGTTTTTCTCCAAACTGTGTTATATCACCAGTCGAACACAGGTAGCCCCAAAACACGTTGAGTCATTTCTGTAGGCTGTATGTATATTATACAATGCGATGTTGCCCCAAGCGTTTTTGGGCGCCCATTTAACAATGAAACTTGTTTCTAGCAAAACAAGCAGTCAAGAGGCGAGACGAGTCATTATAGGCTGTCTTATGTCATATGGTATTTTTAGGGCTCTCATCTTGAATTTAAAGTAGGTAGGCTCGTTTGCACGTGCGGTCAAGTTATTACTAAACACGTGACAAGACAAGCCTAGTTAAACAAGACCGTAGGTAGGCACAAATATAAATAAGGTCATGCATGTAACCCCCTAGAACTTTATATTTTGGGTCGCCTTACAAAAGTTTTAGTATTATAAATAGTATGATCGTAAATTGAAGCTGTTAACTTATTTGGTGTGCAAATAAATAATAGGTACCTAGTTATCTTATCTAATCTTATCTTAACTTATCTATAACATTTCGATCGGTATGTTCCCGAAACGGTTTGGAAGAATAACCAAAGTTAATTAAAACTGGGGCCCTATAATGCCATGGTCCCAACTCAAAAGGCCATGTGCGAAAAGTCGTCACTGTACACTTCTACACGAGCAATAAAGATTTTACTTTGTATATATAGGTATTTCCGTAAAAACACTTAATCTTGTTCCTTAATACCAATATTAATAAAAAAAAATTATTACTCAGTTTTAACGTAAGATTTCAGACTTTAAGAAATATCATACAAAGACTAATTTAGCAAGAAATTCTACAAATATCTTTGTTCACATATTTATGATAAACATTGTATGGCGACATAAGGAAGTGGCTTTTAATTATCATCTAGTCGCTAGATGAATGTGTTTGAAGATACTAATGCACGAACAATATGTCTTACTATGAAATTAAATTTGCACTTTTAGTGGTTTTTTTCAAGGATTTTGTCTTTTAATCAAAATCTAAGAAACTAAAATGGAAAATTTACTGTTTGTGTTTATTAATAAAACTGGCCAAGTGCGAGTAGGATTCGTGCACTTAGGGTTCCATACTACTAAACAATATTACCAAAAAATTTTGTTTTCTCCGGGACCCTCACCACGAGCCCGACACACACTTGACCAATTTTTATTATTTGTTGTTTTATCTTAGAGTATGCATTTTAATCACACTAAGTATGAGGCGCTGTCCTATTGCCATCGCACGCGCGATCATGCGTCCGTCCGATGAAAATGATCGTGCGATCGTGCGATCAAACATAGGAATCAGTACTGACTGTCCTAATTTCGATCGCGCGATCATGCGATGCGATCGAATTGTTCTATTTTCGACGCACGATCGTGCGATCGTGCGATCAAACATAGGAATCAGTATTGACTGTCCTAATTTCGATCGCGCGACCGAGGAGCGCGACGAGGCAAGGGTGTACCTACACTCAGCGGGACCCCGTGTCCTAGAACTTGTTCTATAGAATTTGTTCTAATTTCAAATATTATTGATTTCAAACATATTACAGCCATTGGATAACGCACTTCCCCGGTTTGGAAGGGTGCGGGTTCAAGTCCCGCTCGAGACTGAATTTTTCAATCTTTAATTTGATTAGAATTTGTTCTATCGAATCCAATTAGAAATAAAATGTGTTCCGTCAAAATGGGAGAATGGCATAGGCAAAGATTTTTTTTGGTCTTTACGACTAGAATTCGAGTTTCAATAACAAAAAAAATAAAAACCGACTTCAAAGTAAAAAAGTTAAAAATAATATTTCAGTTTTACTTTTACGTTCGAATCTATAAGAAAATTAATATTTTGTTTTATCGAAGTTTGATAAAGGTGAGAAATAAAACCTTTGGCCTTAATAATTAAACTCAAGTTGTTTTATTAAAATAATCAACCACTGTTGTACAAGTAAGAACATAAGTAGAACATTGTCTACAATTGTATCATGGACAAACTTTTTCTATCATCAACCGTTGTCGAGATATCTGTCTATTACTATTTTAATTTATAATTTTTTGCAAATATCTCGTTTCGTATGCATCAAATCGTGAATAAAGTTATTACAAAATTTGTAGAACATAACATTGTCTACAATTGTATCTGTAAGAAACTTTTTCTAACATCAACCGTTGTTGAGATATCTGTCTATTACTACTATTTTAATTAATTCGTTTTTGCAAATATCTTGTTTCGTATGCATCAAATCGTGAGCAAAGTTGTAACAAAACTTGTAGTACATAACATTGTCTACAATTGTATGCTACACATACTATTCCTATTATCAATAATTTTCGTTATATATTTTTCGTCTATTACTATTTTAATTAATTCGTTTTTGCAAATATCTCTTTTCGTATGTATCAAATCGTGAACAAAGTTATTACAAAACTAGTAAAACATAACATTGTCTACAATTGTTTTTCAGACAAACTTTTTCTATCATGAACCGTTGTCGAGATATCTGTCTATTACTATTTTAATTAATAATTTTTTGCAAATATCTCGTTTCGTATGCATCAAATTGTGAACAAAGTTGTTACAAAAGTTGTAGAACATAACATTATCTACAATTTTATTTTTCAAAACTTTTCCTATCATCAACCGTTGTCGATATATCTGTCTGTTACTATTTTAATTATTCAGTTTTTACCAATATCTCGTCTCCTATGCATAGGATTGTAAACAAAGTTATTACAAACGTAAAGACCATTAAATTTCCAACAATTTTGTTCATAACAAATTTTTTTCTATCACTTACCATTGTCGAGATATCTGTCATTTTTGTTATATTATAAAAGTGGTCTGATTCTGGAAAGGTGACCGATCCGCCATGTAAGACAGGGTTTTTTGTGATGGGTAAAGTGTGTTCTTTCGATCCAAGTTGGTTTCACATTTCCTATATGTTTAGGCCCAAGACCTATTTTTTTTAATTTTCAACCCCAGTCAGATTTTGAACGGTGACCGATTTGAGAATAACTAAATCTGCTGTGGTGTTCTCCTAAGAGGGCTCTTTCTTAAAATGCATCCAGTTCGTTTCCTATATATTTAGGCCCAGACCCCATTTTTTCGCGATTGTTTTACCGCTGTAAAAAAAAATCAGTGACCGCTTTGAGTCATAAGACCGAGGCTAAATGATGTACTTTGGCGTCTATTTTCGAGCTAGACTAAATCCAGCTTTCCTATACGTTTAGGCCCTAGACCGTTGGTGGCTCTGGATCTAATTCTTCCATTTTGACGGATTTTTTTTTTATTTCTAATTGAATTCGATAGAACAAATTCGGAACTTAATCCCATACATACTCGCATCGTTCTAGGACACGGGGTCCCGCTGAGTGCAGGTACACGAAGCAAGGGAGGGTGATCGATCGCATCGCACCAAATTAGGACACACGTTTTTTGATCGCGCGATCGGTTTCATCGCGCGATGAGATCGCATCGCACCATCGCGCGTGCGATGGCAATAGGACACCGCCTGATGCTTGTATGTATTACCGTTTTTACGATAGAGCAAAAACAAAAAACGTCGTAGCATTAAGTTTTTGTAGTTTCTGTTTACCTACGGATGGAGGGCTAGTATAATGCTAAGCACGGCAAAGCGACAAAACGAGAAAGTTGTTATGCATCGTTTTGGCATGCGTAAACTTCTTCTTATCGTGTGGGCAGAGCCCTGGTGTCAGAGTTTTTTCAAACCTCCTTACGGCCTCTGACGTGGTTTTTATGTAACGACTACTTTACCACCAGAGATAGTAGCCGGGACCAACGGCTTAACGTGCCACCCGAAGCACGGAATCATTTTTTTCTTTTCAGACAATCAGGGGATTCAGCCTGCAATGTCCTACCCAACTGGGGAAAAATGCACAAAGTGACATATGCACAGGTGTCTCCCGTGGGAATTGAACCCACGACCTCCTTGTCGAGAGCTAATGCTTTTAACCATAAGCAAAGCATAAGCGTAAACTAACAAAGATCATCTCGATCTTTTTCGTTTTCTCGGGGGCGGCGGCATGTTAGGCCAGCTATAGGCCTCGCATGCAACCCTCGAGAAAACGACAAAATTCGAGATGTGCCTCCATCCTTATTATCTACACTAATATTATAAAGAGGAAAGATTTGTACCTATTTTTGTATGTTTGTATGTTTGTAATGAATAGGCTCAAAAAGTACTGGGCCGATTTAAAAAATTCTTTCACCTTTAGAAAGCTGCATTCACCCTGAGTAACATAGGCTATATTTATTGCTAGAAAAGATTAGACGTCCACCCGTGCGAAGCCGGGACGGGCCGCTAGTATTATATATATATATTATTTTACGTATGCCAGAAAGAGCGTGCGTGACTTTTTTCTCGTTTTAACGCTTTGACGTGGGTGCCATGCCAGCCGTGCTGTATGCAGTCCTCGAGCCTGTTGAAGACAAAATGTATGGCGCTCTAGGTATACAACAAATTAGTATAACAAGCGCATAACAAGGCGATAGCTTTAACGCGTGCTTGTATGCCACCCCATCTTTGTTAGGGTTGAACCTAATCTGGCAGCATCGCATCGCCTTTTTCTGTCGCTCTATCCTTTTCTGTCACTCAGGAACGTCATTTGCTAGAGCAAATAAGATGGACGGAACGCGATCGCGCGCGGCGGTGCTGCGGCGTGCGGTCGCAAAGCAAATGACGCTCCTGAGTGACAGAAAAGGATAGAGCGACAGAAAAAGGCGATGCCGTGCTGCCAGATGAGGTTCAACCCTTACTTTACGTGTGCCAAAAAAATTACGTGACCTTTTTCTCGTTTTGTTGCTTTGTCGTGCGTCGCATGCTAGCCCTACAGATTCAATTTTGGTTGTGATTTGGTGGCAAGCCAGTGATGATTCAGTTGTGCGGAATTTAGTATGGCGTTAAACATCAAACTTAAACCAAAAGACAATGCGGCTAAAAAAAGAAAAAAGGCGCCATTTTTTGGCATAGGCTTTTGAGTTGACTCCGTGTTATTACCTGTTTAACTCTTGCCCTTAGCGACACAAAAGAAGAAGATTATTGCCCTTTTTCCTCAAGAATGTCATAACTACCTATGCACGTTTGTAAACTTCTAGACATAATAGGATAATCGATAAATAAGTGTGTAATTTATGCAAACCTAATCATTTCAGCGACAAATGTATTTACAATACGAAATAAATTACAGTTTTAGTACTATTATTATGTCACTATGTTTATGAATAATATGACATTATTACGTATCCATTGATGTACAAAAACAGCTTGGTAAAAAACAAGTGTTTTTGTTTAAATTATCTTTTAAATAAGTTTCTTGCAAGTTTTCAGTAAGTATGTAGTCAACAACAAAACAATGCCACACCCTCTAGCATGATTTCTCTACTTACGCGCGACTCTGCCTTTTTCCATACTACTCGACGCGACTGTAAAGCGCGGGAAAGGATTATTTTTCTAGCGAAGAGGCTTCGCGCACGACCAGAGAAATCATACTAGGGCTGTAGCACGTCTAACATGATTTCGCTACTTGCGCGCGACTCATTTTTTTTCCGTACTAAATCCCCGAAACCGATCACCCCGAAAGTGCAATACTTATAGAGAAAGTTGTTCAGTTTGACATGACGGTCTGATCATCCCCTTAAAAAAATGTCAGCATATTAAGAACGACCCTGTATATTTTTGTTTTTGATGTAAATAAAGTTTATTTTATTCATTCATATTGTATGTAGGTATGTATTTTAACATGTTAATGTAAAAAATATTTACATTATCATGTAAATTTTATCAATTATATTTTTACCAAAAATAATTGTTTCACAGTTATATTCTTAGTTATTTTATGATTACAAAGTATTAAAAAAATTAAAAAGAACATTTCAAAGAAGTTCCAAGAAAAAAGTGAAAAAGAGAAAGTTGATGCAATATGTTTTCAACGAAATGAGAGTACATGCATTTATATTAAATCATTTTCATGGAATAAATTATCATACAAAGCAATTTCATCTTTTCACCTTCAAACATAAAACAGAAAATACTCTAACATGTCCATTTAAGTTTCACAAGCTCACTATGGTATGGAGTGACTAGAAAGTACTAACCATTTTCAGTAGCCCTTGCCATAGCGGAAAACTTAACAATCTTATGACTACGAAATAAGAATCAATTTACTTTGGCCAAGTTTAAAATTTGATTATAAATGGTGTTTAACGTAAGTGTTAGATATTATGACATGTACGAATGATAGTCGCAAAGCTAAGATAAGATCAATGGCCAGGGGATCTCATAATGTAGCTGTTAAATTATGTGATCTGACAATTTATGAAGTGACCAACTTGGTCTCGCATGGTGGGCTGGCGGCTGAACAATAGATTACTCTCCAAAAAGAAGCAGAACAACAAAATTCGTTTTTAAAGAAGGATGTCCACTTTGTACCTGTCAAATAATTTAACAACTATTAACGTGTATAACTGTTTTTCCTCATTGTCAAATTAAAATAAATTAATACCGATGTAAATGGAATCAACCTATAGTTTTCCTATATCAATATTTACTGTATACTTCAACATTTGAGTATTATACGACTTCAACGAAATAAATAAAAATTTTTCAGGTTTCTGAATGTATGGGAAGTGGTCGTTCTTCTTTGTGAACATTTTCGTTCCAATATCAGCTCTATTTCAAGGAAGTTCGGACAGAAACGGTCTCACGATATACCTATCAAAAATCTAAAGTCCGACCAGCTACCTATGTTAGTAGCGCGCGCAAAGTGAATTCGAAAAAGACGCAATTGGGTATTCTTTAGATAGTCCGCGTCAAGCAATGCTACGAGCGAGACGGCTGTGGTGCAGCACAATTTTACGTGTCATTTTCTAAGAAAATAAACACACCACACCACAACATACTTTGTGTAAAATTGCATTGACTCTGTCACTGTAGTTAGATATATAAAATTTTTTGAAAACATTAGCGTGGTGAAAGGCCCAGCAGTGGGCTTGCGCCCATACGCTAAATCCCTTAGTTTGGTTAGATATTCAGTAATTACTGATTTAGGTCCGGTCCGGACCGGTCAAGTGCGAGTCGCATATATTTGTATGGAAAAAACGGTACCCGCCTATCCTCTTAAATGCTATGTTGTGTGACATGGCGTAGAATAGGCCACCCTGGTTTTTCCCTTGTCTGTGGGATAAGGTTTCTATTGCAATATTTTTGAGGGAGAAAAACTAACCTTGAAAACATAAATTATGATTAAAGTTTTATAATTACTAGAGTCGCAATGTATAGAAATAGAAGTTGTTTGATATATTTCCTAAGAACTGTCTAAGAAACATGTGAGCAATCATTTTGTCAACAAAATAATGAGTGGAAATAAATGTGGAAATGCACAGATCTATTTACTAGGAACCAGTGCTTGACAATGAAGTGTTAATTAATCAAATTGTACTCACCAATTGTTACGTAGTTCCCCGAATGATTTAATTCTGATTGTGCACCATAAGAATGAAAATTAAAGCAGTGAATTTCAAATATTTCTACAAATACAAAATAATAACAACAAACTTTGTTGACGTCTTGCTCGCTTTTGTAAAACAATACTAGCGCTATACAATGTTCTGCTATTACTATTACTATGATCGGTGGTGGTGTAATATGAACGTTTACGAACGCCACTGGCGTCTGTTGGTTGGCTAAAAAGCACGCAGTATGTGCATTTACGAAGAATCTTTTTAAAAGTATTTTCTTTTTATGTTTTTTAAATGAAGTGTTTGCATCTTTTGGTGAACCATTTGATGCATTTTACGTAAAATTTATTGAGTTCTAGATAAAACATTATTAGAATAACATCATATAATACTGAATTACCTCTAAATGAAAAGTTATTCAAATAGTTAACGCACCTTACTTCGTAAATGTAACTCTTAGTATTGCCATTTACAAATTTTAGTTTCCCACGAGTAATTTAAGGATACCTTGATTGATGGTAAAACATATTCTTTCTACCTACTAACTAGTTTTATTTTATTTTGTTCACAGATGAAAATGCCGAGCTTAACACATTTCTAAATCTAGAAATATTAAAATGTTGGACGTAACAGACAATGTAAGTCATTGATATAGTTCGTACATACCTACCTAACCTAAATATGCGTTCATATAGGTAAGTACCTACCTACTAAAATGCCTTCGTCATTATTAATAAATTAATATCTAAGAATAAAATATTTAATTAACTGGGCGGAGTCCTATATAAAATAAGGCGGCGCGAGTTTCTCATTCAAGAACACACCTAGTAGGTCAATAGATATTTTTGAAACCGCCTTGAACTATTGGGTGGACTGTTTGACATAATTGTTCACTAATTAATGTACTAACAATAGTATCTATCGATGGGTAGGTACAGTAATCAGCATAAGAGTAACAATCTTGAATGAAACGAAATAGCGTCTGTTCCTTACAGCGTGTAAATTCTCTATGGTCTGTACAATCATACTGCGTTGTTAACTGTACATTCTATTCCATTGAAAATGTATTAAAATGTAAACAAAAATAAGCAGTTTTGTAACCCTACATGACAGTTTCTCTTAAGTGTTGATTAGTGTAACATTGGTACCTACTACCCGTTCACGACCAGTTGGCCGTCGATGACCGTTACAAAATTTCCTCACAGGCACATTAATTGGTCCCGTCGACAAAAAATAATATAAAAGGCAAATAAAAATTTAAAATTAAAAGCGATATTAGTGACCGGGACGGATGTGCCGTACGTGGTTGCGTTGCTAAAGGTTATAAAATTGCGTTTATTAGGGTCTCTTAGGGGTGCGGTGCGGGGAAGCGGGAAGGGAGGTAGCGGCCAACTCGAAGTGAATGACTAGTAAGTATAAACGACTTACAATTACATTTTAGGGACCCAATCACCTATGTCTACGCTGCTGCCCAAAAACTAGAAAATAGGTAGTTTTGTATAAAGTTTTTGTTCTTTCTCCCTAATCCCTTTTGGGGTGGTACGCGGAGGCTAAAAAGGGTGGTCAGACACATTTCTATAACTGTAAACTCTTGTATATTCCGTGCTATAACTACCAATACCTACCAACCAACTCTACCATATTGAAGGTCTCAGGATATGGAAATACGTGTCAAGCGGTTGTTGCACGAAGGGATTAGGCACTTTTAGAATATTCATCTGGCAAGTGAAGTAACGTGCGATGGAGCGATATGTGGCTTAGCTTTCCACCAAACACTGCAAGAAAAGTGCTTAGTAGATAAGAATCCATTAGGTTCCTTACTGCAAAAATGTAGGTTGGTAGGTGTTTTAGTTGCCCCGCGACCCGAGATAAGCTGGTTTACCAGTTTGCCATGCCAAAACCAGGAGGTGCCTGATATTTTCTTTAAACGTACGTGTAGGAATCTACCTATCCATTTCTATGGCGGTACATATTTCATCTTAATTTTTATGATTATCGGTAGTTTAGTGAAGAAATTGAAGTTTTGTGATTAATATTTTTGTTTACATTTTATTAATTTCTATTGGAATCAAGTATACAAATCTTGATAGCTCTGTTTTTGGAAGAGATCCAATGCAGCCGATTGATTCTAGAGATTATTTAGGTATAGGAGCATTAATTAGTAATATCTCTTAATTTACTTATGTTAAAGAAATAATAATTATATGTATTTATTAGTCGCTTTTATCTATCAGTGCTTAAAGGTAAATATTGCTTGTATTACTCAATTCTTTAGATACCTTATTAAATTATAAGTGAGGTGACAATTTTGACCTAGGTACCTTTAATGATATGAATATAGTGTTAACAATACCTTATTGACAATGGAATTTTGTCAAATCCGAAGAAAGTTATTAAACAACGCTTTTATAAGGTTAGTGAAATGATGCAATTAACATTCATTGTACCTACATTATTTACCAACTATAACATTGGCATATCTAGGGCTTTTCCAGGGATGGCCTGGCCCCCAGTGGCATAGCGCTGGTTACTACCGCCCGGGGCGCCTGAATTTGCAGCTCCCATCTACCTTATCTTATGTTCTCTGATCATATACCTGCAGTCTACAGTTATGATAAAATTACAGAACGAGTGAATCGACCCACCCGCCCAAAGTCGCCCGTGCAAAGTGGGTGTTGCCCATAGTCAAATAGGTACTTTTTATCATCATCATCATCACAGCCTATATGTCACGCGCATATGGAGTGCGATTTTTGAGTCTCATTCACTGAACTCAGCAGTTGAAAATTACTATGGAGACGTGCATCTTTCTACTGCTGATTTGACAATAAAAAATTATACTCATTAGGGTTTCCTGAAATATCTAGGTACGATAGTGGAATCGGAAAATGACTAGAAGATTCGACTTCCTTATTTTAGACATTGTTTTGTTACACTAGTTTAAGCTAATTGGATCAACCTTACTTAGCATGTGCCGGGCTTGCCGGGCGCATGCTGCACCGCAACATCTGCAGTGCGCGCCCCGCACTGCTGATCGTGGTGCACAGATTTAGTTCGCTTTGTTTGTTTTATACATAATTATTCAATGATTTTAGATTTCAATAAAGATTTAGTTAAGGGTGTTGAAACAACACAATTAACTTTTAGTTCCCCATGGTTTCCCAAAATGCACTTCCTTGACTGACTGACTGACTGACTGACACCGTACAGCCTAAACCAGATACCACTGAAGATATAAACATGAACTTTCCAATACAATTTAAGTACTTATTCTATAAAGAATGTAGAGGTGCACTAGGAAAAGATTTTTCGATATTCTAATTTCACGCGGAGGAAGGCGCAGGAAAAAAGCTAGTTGCCAAGGAGGTTTTATGTAAGGATACTTCTGGCAAATAAATAAGGAACTATTTGACAGAAAACCATTAGAGATTAAAGAAAACATTAAAATGTTTTCTTAAATCGGTTAATGGCATTTGGTAATTTTTTTCAAGGAAAGAACGCCAGTAGCACATCGTTTTAAATCACGAAGATAGGTTTAATGCAAGGAGATTTTATTCTGTAAATAACGGAAACGATACTTGTGTAATGTTCTGTAATGAGTATATTTAAATTGTACCTATAATAAGTAGGTACCTAAAATAACATTACCTCTACACAACAACAACATACACTCACGCCATTGTCCCGTGGTGGTAAGCAGAGATTACCGGCTCGCCACATAGTATGATTACACAAAAGTTATGATTAGGTAAAAATCCTAATACATAGATTACCTAAGATACATAATGGTAGAATTCATCTCCACTTTTGAAACAAATAAATGTTTTTTTATTTGTTTAATTCCTTTTAATAGGGTCTGCAATTCGCCATATTTTTCATGATCATGACTGTTTGTGAGTCATTTAAAATTTTCAACAACCCTATTTTATGTATCAAGGCTTCTAGCGTGGTTGTATTATCTGGCCATGGTCTCGCGATAATTAGACATTAACAACCTTTCAGTTTAAAGGAGAACTCTCAACTGATCGGTTTTCTCGAATATAAATGTTCCATCGCAGTGTTTGAACAGGATTTTTCATAATACATACTAAAGGTAAACTCATTTTCATCACTGATGCATTTTATCCGTGCTGTTCCGGCTCTGGTTGAGATTTTAATCATTATCACGTTTATGTTGAACACAAACTTCTTTACAATATTTATCGAATAGTTGTTATGTTTGGCCCTAACCAATTTTTTTAACCTTGCTTGCCCTATATTGAGCAAATAAGGTTTTCCCCAAGCTTTTCAAACAACTTTTATTATAAAAAGAATATAAATAAAGTAGGTAAACCCGAATTCCTTTGAAGAACGAGTGAATAGGCTTCTTCTGGGTAAGCTCGCGCTACATCTTCGGCCCTATCTTCGCCCCATCCCATCCTTAATAAAAAAAAAGTTAAGTAAATAATTATTTATAAGTGTAGGAGTAAAAACGCCTCCCTCCCATATGAATAATAAGAATAAAAGAAAGGAACCATAAGCCACCATACAGATACACGCTCAGGGACGCCGGGGTGCGAAAATCAGCCTGCGCTGCGCCTTCCTTTCCAATAAAAAGAACTACAAATTGTAGTAATTTTACGGTCAACGCACTCAGATTTTTCCGCACGTGTTTTTAACATCAATTTAATTCTTGTAGTAATCTAAATTGGCTTGCACGTCGCAAAATTTACAAGTCGCAACTAATCAAGTCGAATGTGCCGAAAACTGCATCACCTGCGTCGTATTTGACGGTAAATGCCGTCAAATACAAATACGTTGTTTACAAATGTAAACAATATGGGTTCCTATATTGAATGTTTATGTTTGTAAAGTTATCAAAACTTGGTACCTATGTGTATTGTGTATTAAGGCGATCAGCTTGCGCCCCCTAGGTCCCTGCGCCCGGATGCCATGCACCCCTTGCAACCTCGCTTAAGACGGCCCTGTACATGCTATATCTTGACTTTTTACATAAAACTACAGAATCTTCCCTGTCGTTTCTGCACTACCTATCCATTTAGTCTACTGAACGTTATTATTATTTCTTAAACCGTTTACAATGTATGTTCAAATGTCAGATTATTTCGCATCTTTCCATTTTAGTTTTATCTAAGGCTAGAGCACACAGTCATGTTTATTTGCGACACAGTCGTTTCTCAGTAGCAAAGTAAATTGTGTTTTCAGTATTCAGATGTCACCATTTGTTGACATTGCTTATCTAATTTGTAGTTTCAGTCTGATTTTCTAAGAAGATCTATTCTGAGATCGTAGATCGGTAACGCGTTTTCCTTTTTATTGAGCTTACCTTGGGATAAATATGTGGGCGTCCACGCAATAAGGGTCCAGTTGTCGGGTTTTGAGTTAAAGTTAGATTCGGCATCTATATCAGTCACATAATCATATGGAATAATAAAAAAGGGGTGTTAAAATGCCGACAACTGGACCCTTCTTGCGTGGACGCCCACATATTATCCCTAATACACTTTATGCTTTTTTTCTTAGCAGGGCAGTAGGTATACAGGGTGAAATTGATGTCATTGGCATCCTTTTAAACTCTACTCATCAAACTGAACAACTTTTACTACGAGAGCAAACCAATCGGAGCAACTAAAAAATCAGCTGTCCCATACTAAACTGCAATGCCTACTCGACTCAAATGTATGCAACATTTTTTTTGCTCCGATCGGTTTGCTCCCATAGTAAAAGTTGTTCAGTTTGATGGATAGACTCTTAGTTTAAAAGGATGCCAATGGTGAATATCAATTTCACCCTGTATATTATCGTATAGATTTAGATTCTAAACTAGGTACTTATTATAAAACTGTAACAGACAGAAGTGTGTCTGTACATTGAAAATATTTACAAAAAAAAGATTACGATATGGTTTTTAGGTGTCCCTGATTCCAAATAACAAATTTTTGGATTTTTTGTTCGTCTGTTTATTTGTTTGTGTGTTTGTTTGTTTGTTAGATCGAACATCACGCGAAAACTACTGAACCGATTTTGATGAAACTTTTTTTGTTTGATAGCTTATGATTTAACTTAAATTTTTTTATAAGTATAATGTATACAGACAAAGTCGCGGGTAAATGCTCATTAATTACTAATACGCTTAAACGCCTGTACAACAAAATAGCAAAGTAACAACATACTACATAACAGTAGTGAGATCACGTCATAATTATAATTTTATTATTATAGTAACATTGAGGAAACACAACACTCCTTAAAATCGTAGCGGAAAAATAAAAGTCCCGTTTTGAACTTTTTCCTTATCATTTGAATATTTTACACACGGCCAACTTTAACGTAGGTACGTAGGCATATTATAAAGAAGTATTTTGGTCACGTTGTAAATCGTGGTAGCACATGGTAACACGGTTCGTGCGTTAGTTAAGTTCTTAATTTTGACAAATGTTTTTATCCTACACAGCGGATTGGGTAGTTTCCCCGAAAACCATTTAATGATTATCGTCTTCCTAGCCATTGTCCCGCGCTGGGTAACGACCCCGCTACCCACGGATCATACCCATGCTTTCCGTGTTTCTTTCCTCCACTTCGCATTGTCGATGGGGAGCTCGCAACTTTACTGTTCATGTCCTTTGATAATCGCCTCAGATCATCTGAGTTTTTGGTCTGCTTAAACCACTTCACTTTGATCAGCATTATGATTATATGATTGCTCTACAATCTACATGCTCCACACGCAAGATCCAATTGTAATTTGCCCATAGCTAACTTAATTTGTAAACTGTTTGTTTTATAGCTGTAAGCTGCCCAAATACAATCATTATTATGAGTCTATAAACGTTCCACTGCAGGGCACAGACCTACCCTCAAGGAGTGTGTATGGGCATTAGTCCACCACGCGTGCCCATTCGGATTGGTAGACTTCACATATACCTACACATCAGAATTTCTTCTTCAGTGTATGCAAAAAATACAATACAATAAAATAATGATAATATGAAAATATCTTGTGTATTTTTAGTGGCAATTAATTTATTTAATAATAAACTGAGTTTCAGGTTTTACAGAAAATATACCATACGAGCTTTTACCCGCGACTTCGTCCGCATAAATTATATACCAGATTTTAAGTCAGATCATAAGCTATCAAACAAAAAAAGTTTCATCAAAATCGGTTCAGTAGTTTTTGCGTGATACTCGAACAAACAAACACCCAAACAAACAAACAAACAAACGAACAAACAAACAAACAAAGAAACAGACAGACAAAAAGTCCAAAAATTTGTGATTTGGAATCAGGGAAGCCTAAAAATCATATCGTAACTTTTTTTTGTAAATATCTTCAATGTACAGAGACACTTCTGTTACAGTTTTATAATAGTTTAGATAGAGCCCGTAGCATTTGCTACCCTTGCTATGTGGTTAATCCAGCTCTGAATATACCTAGGTTTCTTAATTGAAATAATTTTAAAAATATGAAAGCACGTCTCGTCTAGTATGATTTCTCTACTTGCGCACGACTCGGTTCTTTCTATAGGTAGGCAAGCTAAAAACTCGGACGGGTAGTTGCGAGAAGCATGGGCTTTAGCGGGGTCGCTAACCAGCGGAACAGCTAGAAAGATGATGATGATTAGCAGATTTTAAAAATTATTTCACGAAGTAGAAACATAACGGTAGGTCCAAAAATATAATATTATTAGACGTTGACCTGTATGATTGGAATAAGTGCATTAGTAATAGGTAGTTCTCACATTTTTTATGAGACCAAAAATCAGGTAAAATGTGAGTAAGAAACGCCTAAGCCTACTTTAGGGGCTTTGTTTATTCGGGAGGGAAAGAACCTGGTAAAACTCATTGAATAGGAGTGAAGTGACGCTCCAGTGAAGGTCCAATACATTATTTACAAAAGCAGATGAGTAATTAGGTTTTTGATCGTACCGGAATTTAATGTAAAGTACCTATTAGGTACTCAGAAATGCATTACCTAATATGATTTATTATAATTTGATGGCATCCCATAATGGGTAATCCCAGTAAACCACATAATCAAGTAACAATAAATAATGAAATGAACAAATGGCTGTAAAAACGATTTATTTTTAGTTCATAATAAATAGACAGGTACGATGCATACTTACATAATATGATTGATTAGATTCTAAGCTATTTAAATAATTTTACTGGGTCGGGTCGGGTATAAGCACGTATAAGTCGGGTCAGCAGATACTTAGGTACTCGTTTTTCCTAACTACCTCATCTTCCTTGTATACAATACCACACCTTTCTGAATCTTTTATAATGCGCACAGCACAGCCTAGGAGTGGAATGCCATGCCTGCGACAATTGTTCCGAGCGCTTACAACCCGAATATAGGCTTCTTCTGGGTAAGCTCGCTACATCTTCGACCCCATCTTCGTCCTGAGGTCTGGATTGAGGTCAAGAGCAAACCTATCCTTAGTAAAAAAAAATAAAAAAAAGTTGGTTGGTAGTTTTGGCAAAGCTTTGACCACCCCAAAAGTTACTTTAGTAGTGAATTTATGTCATGTTTAGTATATCCTCCATCTTCACTCATTACCTACATTCCTTGCAACTTTCAAGCTCCAAGACGCAAGTCGGCCCTGGCTCGCTGGGCTTTTGCTTTTGCGGGACTCAAGTTGTTTTTAATAGTGGTTCCCAAGGAAGACGTTTTGTATGGGTGCTACGACCAAGCTAGGACGATCTAGGACCAAGAGGGGATTAGACCGGAAATTTTATTTCATTTGGGATATCTTCTTGAGAAATGGGATTAGACCGGAAAGACTCCAAAACTAAATCATGATAACTATTTTTAAATCATTGGAAATAATGTCTCGTTTATGCAATTTCAATAACGAAAAAAGTATTCTTTAAGCGGGGTCCGCTGCGCCATGTTATCGTGTTTGCAAACATTGTTTTCTAACTTTCCCCTCCCCCGCAGGTGAACGCGGGTGATGTTATCCATTTGCATCGGAAAACATCACCCGCGATCGCCTGCGGGGGAGGGGAAAGTTAGAAAACGATGTTAGCAAACATTATAACATGGCACAGCGGACCCGGCTTTAGGATTTCATCAGCATTTTTGTGCCCGCAAAAAGCAAAATAATTAAGCCACAAGCAGGACAAAAAAGTTCAAAGTTTCAGGATGTATGTTCTTGTTTTGTCCTGGCCCAGGGAAGGCCTGTTTGTTTTATGTCTATGGTCAAAGGTAATTTCCGGCATTTGGGAAAATCCATTATTTGTTAGGTTAGGAGCTTAGGAGTAACAAATGGATTTTATACCACATAATAGTATAAGAGATAAGTGTACTTTTTGCAACCATCAGCAGCAAGGCTGATTCAGTATTTATGGGGTATAGAGCTTCTCTGTGATGGGGATGGATCAGGTCTGCCTGCATAACTCCAGTCGGTTTAGGAGTTACTGATGATTAAAGGTCTTTAAAAAATTAACGATATGCTGCAAGGCTGATTGTATGATATTGTTGTAGTATGCACTGTAGCTATGTGAACAGTACAGAAACTATCAAGTTCTGTCGGTCGGTTTAGGAGAAACAGCCAGTCAAAGTTCTGACCTTTGAACGGCTGTATCTCCTAAACCGACTGATGAACCATGTCAGTTTTTGTACTGTTCACATAGCTACAGTTACAGTGCATACTACAACAATAACATACAATCAGCCTTGCAGCTGATCGTTAATTTTTTACAGACTTTAATCATCAGTAACTCCTAAACCGACTGGAGTTATGCAGGCAGACCTGGTCCATCCCCATCACAGAGAAGCTCTACACCCCATAAACACTGAATCAGCCTTGCTACTGATGGTTGCAAAAAGTACACTTATCTCTCGGAATAGAACAACAGGGCAATTTATATAGGTACGTTACCTAGTAATATTTAAAACGTCGATCGAGCATAGAAAATCAGTATAAGTTTTCCGACCATTGCGGCAGGTGGTTGTCGATGAAAATGTCAGTTTTCCCGCTATCGCGTGCGCGGGAAAGTTCTTTAGTCGTTGACTTTACTTTTTTTAAAGTAAAAAGGTTTTTATAGTGAGAATTTTAAAAAGAATAATAACAGTTTAAAAAATACATTATATTTATGGCTGTGTTAAATATTATTTAGTGCTGATTTTATTTGTGTTTTCATGTGACTATAAAATATAGACAGTGGATTATTTTCCGGTAAAATGACAAAGGTAATTAAATACAGATAACATAATGTAATTTTTAATTTTGATTTCTTTATAAATAAATTAATTTAGATAAGACTATTTTAGTCTAGTGGACCATTAACCTTTTACAGAGTAGATGTTCTTTACAGCTTTTCTAGATAACTATACTCCATTTTTATTAAAGACGAAAAAAAGAAGATCACAGAAGCAGGGCTACGAAACCTTTTCAGACCGTGATCATTTTATAAAAAATTCGAAACACTTATGTCAGTGTTTGATGACTGATGAATATAAGAATTAGGGATAGCGAGTGAAACAGCCAATAGTCTGTAGCGCACTGGCATTTATTAGAACTAAAACGCTGTCACCGGGTATACTCACATACTTAGGCACATTTTAGTTCACACTATCGGAGTTGATGGAAAAATAAGAAAACGTCTGTTATGTATGTGCTCACTAGTAGCATAGCGAGGGGGGGGGGGGCAAATGCCCCGGGCACCGGGCGGCACTTTACCAGAGGTGGCAAAAATATTAATTGATTGAGCTCTGACTGAACCACAGGGTGTTAGGGTTAACAGTTGCATTACTTTAAGGTGTGATTGTATCCATGACACTGAAATACGTTTCTGAAGAAACCTACAGGAAATCCGCAAAATTCAGTCATCTGATCTAACGTTTGTATGTAAATTTCAACTTTTCATACAAATGTTGGATCAGCTGCTTGCATTTACTATAGGAAGACCAAAAAAAATTGTATGAATTTTATTTAGGTTTCTTAGGTAAAATTGTTAAGTATCATGAGTATAATCACCCCTTTTAGTAATGCAACTACTTACCATAAAAACCTGTATAACCAATTCGTAGAGCAGAGTAAAGTCTATTTTTGAATGGATAACCAACCCCACCAAACCAAAACCAAAAGACCTAAAGATGTCTGACCACAACCCGAACAGGTTGTGGTAAAAAATTTCGAGCTGGCTTCGGTCTCTCCTTTATGTTTAACGTAGGTCTTCTTATAAAGATAAGGAGGCAGCAAAATCGGTCTGTGCTCCGGGGGATAGACAAGACACTCACGCTATGCCACCGGTGCTCACTAATGTCCGTTATTCCGTATTAATAAACCGCGCTGACAATCGATTTTGAAGACATATTAAACGAGTTCTTCTTAAGCCTTAAAATACATCTTAAAATAGATCAAGTCGGTATCAGCTAATATCACTTAAAATGTCTCAAGCAAACTCAGATTTGTAACAATTTTTTTTTTCAAAAATGCAGTTGCAGAATCCATGTTGCAGAAATCATTGGAATTTAATCCGTCTGCTTGTAATATCAATATTATTTGGTATTACTTGCGTCGCGCAGAGCGTTGCCGGTAGTGTGATGTGGTATGGACGCACTCAATCGAATCCTAGCCCAGTCATTTTACGGTTTGAGCCGGGACTAATTACTAATTGCATTTTTTTTTTCGCTATAATATTGAAGAGCCAATTTGAGCTTAAGAATGTACCAAAATTTAAAAAAAATTACGTCAGCAACAGTTCCAATTTTAGAATATAGATATTATCTCGTTCTAAAAAACCTGATGATAAATTTTTTTTTGCACATATTTAAGGCTTTACCATCATTCATACTTCAAACATGGTGTAAATATTTTTGTCTACTTAGAAGGTTTTGAAAAATACATTCGTATTTTCTAATAAATACCTCATTTTTTAAATTATAATGCCTATTTTATTGATTAAAAATAATGTATATTGTTAAATCTAATTCAAATGAGTGCAATGGTATTAATATTTTTAATTTAAAAGCCTTCTGGGACACACAATTTTGATTTCTATGTTGCGTAGTAATTTTTTTTAATATGGTTTAGGATAGTAATTTTGTCACTAAATGGTGCCGGTAACAGTTTAAAAGTCCAATTAATAAATACTCCCTACCCCGCCTAACAAAATTTCGTAAAATGACTGGCCTATCCGTCAGAAATTCAGAAAAGTGGCCGCCATCCTGAACTTTTTTGTTTTTCAATCTATTACTTCCAAAATCGATATCTGGGAGTTTCTGCCATCTCGAAACACGAATCAGAAGTAAAAAATTTAAAACAGTGGCCGCCATCTTGAACTTTTTTGTTTTTCAACCGATTGCTTCCAAAATTGATAACTGGGGGTTCCTGCCATCTCCAAACACGAATCTTAAGTCAAAAATTCAGAAAAGTGGCCGCCATCTTGAACTGTTTTGTTTTTCAATCTATTACTTCCAAAATCGATATCTGGGGATTTCTGCCATCTCCAAACACGAATCTGATGTCAAAAATTCAAAAAAGCGGCCGCGATCTTGAACTTTTTTGTTTTTCAACCGATTGCTTCCAAAATCGATATCTGGGGGTTTCTGCCATCTCCAAACACGAATCTGAAGTCAAAAATTTAAAAAAGTGGCCGCCATCTTGAACTTTTTTGTTTTTCATCCGATTGCTTCCAAAATTGATATCTGGGGTTTTTTGCCATCTTCAACCACGAATCTGAAGTCAAAAATTCAAAAAAGCGGCCGCCATCTTGAACTTTCTTGCTTTACAACCGATTGCTTCCAAGATAGATATCTGGGGATTTCTGCGATCTCCGAACATGAATCTAAAGTCAAAAATTTAGAAAAGTGGCCGCCATCTGGTACTTTTCCGGAGATTCGGAGTGAGATATCTATTTTGGAAGCAGTCAGTTAACAAACAATTAAATTCAAGATGATCTTATTTGTTTTCCTTCCAATTTTCTGATTTCTGATATCAGATTCATGCTAAAATAGATCGCAGGAACCCCCAGATATCGATCTTGGAAGCAATCGGTTGTAAAGCAAAAAAGTTCAAGAAGGCGGGCACTTTTCTGAATGTTGGCTTCGGTCCTGTGTTTGGTGACCACAGAAACCCCTACATATCGATTTTGGAAGTAATCAATAAAAAAACAAAAAGTTCAAGATGGCGCCACTTTTCTGAATTTCTGACTTTAGATTCGTGTTTGGAGATAGCAGAAACCCCCAAATATCGATTTTGGAAGTATTAGATTGAAAAACAAAAATTTCAAGATGGCGGCCACTTTTTTGAATTTTTGACTTCATAGTCATGTTTGGAGATGGCAAAAACCCCCAGTTATCGATTTTGGAACAAATCGGTTGGAAAACAAAAAACTCCAAGATGGCGGTCACTTTTCCGAATTTCTGACTTTAGATGCGTGTTCAGAGATAGCAGAAACCCCCAGATATGCATTTTGGAACCAATCGGTTGAAAAACAAAAAAGTTCAAGATGGCGGCCACTTTTCCGAATTTCTGACTTTAGATTCGTGTTCAGAGATCGCAGAAACCCCCAGATATCGATTTCGGGAGCAATCGGTTGAAAAACAAAAAGTTCAAGATGGCGGCCACTTTTCTGAATTTCTGACTTTAGATTCGTGTTCGAAGATCGGAGAAACCATACATTTTTCTAATAGGTATATTTAAATTTGCGATTGGTCAGAAACTACATTATTTATTTTCCTTTTGCAGCAATTAGTTTAGCATATTATATTACAATGTTTCATAATTTTAATCGAAAATGCAGAGCTTCAGGTCACTTTATGGTTTATCTGCTGGCAACATTACGCACGTCACTGCATCACCCGTGTGCCATACCATGCGACGTCGCCGCGGTGACGGCTGCTGAATTGACGCAGTGGCAATGCGTCACCGTGTATGCTCCTACGTACGGTTTCATACAACTCCTTGCTTCACAAATGACGGGCTGCTGTATGACGCTCCGTCTTGCGTCCAGCGTGTGTGAATAAAAACCTATTAGTCTTCTGTAGTCTGTCGCCTAATTGTAATCATTATCTCGTGACGATTATATCCACAGAACATTATAAGAGAAGTTAGAAGTGCAAATTAGGCATGGAACGCGTGCCACACGGTTATGCAATGATTTGCATAAGGTGCGCGGCGTGGTGCGAGCGAGAAGGCATAAGTAGTTGTAGCAGCTTGAGTGGGAAGATATGTGGTGACAGTCGTCTCCTAAGTAAAAGCGCTACTTTGCATTTCTAAACCCCCTTATAATGTTCTTTGATTATATCAATGAGGCGTTTTGGTAAATAAAATTTTTTTACAAGAAAAGTAAACCCGACTTCAAAAGTAAAAAATAAATAAATTAATTTCCTTATAGATTTAAACGTAAAAGTCATAGGCTGAAATATTATTTCGTACTTTTTTACTTTTGAAGTCGGTTTTTTAAAGAAATTGATTTTCTTATTTCATAAACATCTTTTTATTTCATAACTTTCAGTGATTAAATATGTTAGTTCGATTCAGATATCAGTTATATACGCAAAGGGTACATTGAAACGAGGCAAATGGTTCAATCGCAGACGATTTGCTGTCAATTTTTGAGGAGTTCTATTGTGTAGCTCCGAAGCGCGTCACAAAATTAAAATGGAACCACCTCGAGAGTATACCCTTTCAAACAAAAAAAGAATTTTTTAAATTGGTTCACAAATGACGAAAATATCGGTGAACATACATAAAAAAAAACATACAGCCGAACATAGAACCTCCTCCTTTTTTTGAAGTCGGTTAAAAAAAATGGGACCACCTCGGGAGTATACCCTTTCAAACAAAAAAAGAATTTTTTAAATTGGTTCACAATTGACGAAAATATCGGTGAACGTACATAAAAAAAAAATACATACAGCCGAACATAGAACCTCCTCCTTTTTTTGAAGTCGGTTAAAAAAAATTGCCACAGTAATAAACTAATGCTTGCCAAACGTGTTTTCCTAGATTTCCAAGTTTAGAGACAAATTTATTCATACATTAATAATACGATGACGATCATAACGATTTAAATGAAGTCGTAATAATTTTAGTACAATTTTTTAGAATTTTTAAAGATGTTTTTTTCGAATTGTCAATATGGCTACTACTAGCGCCACCTGACGGATTTTTTCATAACAGTCTTTAAAAAAGCTTCATTGAAACAAAGGCGAACCACATGTGCGCACCACTGCTTCTTTAGATCTTTCAACATCGCCATTTTGTTGTTTGATACAATATTCATAATTTCTTTAAAGTGTGTACTATAAAGAATCTTTTTTACCTTCTTTTCGCCCCTATCTGGAATGGAGTATAGGTACTAAATAGGTAGGTACTAAGTACTTCCAACAAATGAAGGCAAAACTGCTAAAACGTCTAGGTGACTGAAAAAAGTACTTCAGGTTTTTTACTTACTTATATATCACCTATCTTTTTAAAACGCGACTAATTCAAATGAAAATTTTATTTAGTTACTTCAAAACCTTATATAAAGTGATAAGGTCATATCACTTTATACAACACTAGTTTTTAATTACTAACGTAACTTTAAGGGTGTCTTCAGACCATGAATCTAAACAACTTTCCCAAAGAAACATGGGTCGAAAAATGAGAAAATTTTTTGGACCTTCCATACAAAAGTGCGGATCGGCCGATCGATTTTCTATGGGAGGTCCAAAAAAATTTCTCGTTTTTCGACCCATGTTTCTTTGGGAAAGTTGTTTAGATTCATGGTCTGAATACACCCTTAAAGTTACGTTAGTAATTAAAAACGAGTGGTGTATAAGGTTTTGAAGTAACTAAATAAAATTTTCATTTGAATTAGTCGCGTTTTAAAAAGCCGTTTAGAAAAACTCAGAATTAAAAAAAAAAAATCTTTAGTGTGGTGTGGTGTACCCGAAGCCGAAGTAGGTTAGGTCAAGAACATTGTACCTATACAACATTTTTGGGTTCGGTTTACTATTTCGAACTAATTCAGACCACCACCCTATGATCAAAGTAAATTTTACTTTGATCTAAGCCACCACCAAGATCGATGATAGCATACGGAAACGAGCTAGCGCGTCAATCATGAGGCCGCGGTTCGATTCCTGGCCCGTACCACTAAGTTCTTCGGAATTTATGTACGGTTGTATTTATCACTAGAGTTAACCCGCGACTTCGTCCGCACTTATTATATAGCAGATTTTAAGTCAGATCATAATAAGGAATCAAATAAAAAAAGTTTCATCAAAATCGGTTCAGTAGTTTTTGCGTGATGCTCGTTCAAACAAACAAACACACAAACAAACAAACAAACAGACGGACAAAAAATCCAAAAATTGGTGATTTAGAATCAGGGATACCTAAAAACCACATACCGACTTAGTAACTTGTTTTTTGTTAATATCTTCAATGTACAGACACACTTCTGTTACAGTTTTATAATAGTTTAGATTTACTAAGCTCGGCGGTGAAGGAAAACATCGTGAGGAAACCTGCATTCCCGAGAATGAAAAGAAAATACCATAAGTTCGGAGGTAGGTAGGTATGCGTAAAATATGGGTGAGCTTGGGGCGAGCACAAAAGACCAGCGATGGTCGCAGTGTTACACAACGACACTTGCTTGCAATAGCCCAACCACAAATAATAATAATAAGCCACACCAGTAAGCTAAACCAGGCTCCAAAGAGAGGTAGAGAAAGAGGTGGTGTTCAATTCATATCTAAACCAAATAATCTAACATTAACTTGAAGTTAAATATACCTATCTACTTCTTAATGGACAAAAAATATGTAAAAATCTTCGTCTTCTTTTCGTGTCAATAGTTCTTCAGTGGTGTTTTTACAAATTAATTTGTTGTTATGAAATAGCGAGAATTCGAATTTCTTATCTCAGGTGATGATAATTAGGTGCAATTCTAGACAAGATCTAAGATGTTATCTTAACATTTTGAGTCAAATAACAATACTTATACAAACAATTTTACACAGATATTTACATAATTATTAACGTACTTACCTACTTAATTATATTACCTTTATTCTAGCCTGTAACCAATTATGGGGTAGGCAGAGAAAATTGATAATCACTGCTACGATCTAATATTTATTTTTGTGTCAACATAAGGAGATCTTCTTATATTGACACAAAAATTGTTACCCACTTGTAATGTGAAAAAAAGAAGGAAAATAAAATATCAAACAACATTTTAGTATAGATCTACAAAACACCCTAGTAATATTTAAGGGGGTGCTTCAGACCATCAAACTGAACAACTTTCACTATGGGGCCAACATCGAGAAAAAATAAAAAAACCAGCTGTCCCATACATTTTAGTCGAGTCGGTACTGCAGTTTTGTATGGGACAGCTGATTTTTTTTTATTTTTTCTCGATGTTGGTCCCATAGTGAAAGTTGATCAGTTTTATGATCTGAAGCACCCCCTTAAGTATTACTAGGGTGTTTTGTTACACCCTGTACATTATTCATGTCATATGGGGTATTTACTTAGGTATCTGAAGCACTCTCTCTCACCCAGTAGGTTACTCTTTCATTATGTAAGTAAGTATACAGTATTATATCGACGAGTAGGTAAGTCCACCCATCACTATAGCCAGCGAATGCCTAGAATTACATAGACTAGCTGTTTAACAGTAATTATGAGCTTGCAACTAGTGATAATGGGACATACATCGCGGAACTGACTTGTCACACGCAAACCATTTAGTTTTACGTCAACTCGCTTGTACTTTTCATTTGAAATAAACGAAGTTATCCGGCATAATATTAAGAGGGCTATCGGAGTCCAGTGGCGCCCTTGTCACAATAATAAAGATTTCTCAATAAAGAAAGCCTGAACTAAAAAAGTGCCCACTTGACAAACTACAAAAGCCTTCAAGCCATTGTTATGTTCAATACTTTTATAGGTTCTAAACATTCCACTTTTAGACAATTTCGAATAAAAACAAAAGCGACCGTTTTTTTTCTTTTTTCAAGTATGTTTAGACCTTTAAAAAACCTAAAAAAGTATTCTATGAAAATAGCTTGAAGGCTTTTGTAGTTTGTCAAGTGGGCACTTTTTATATTTAGGCTTTCTTTATTGAGAAATCTTTATTATTGTGACGAGGGCGCCACTGGACTCGAATAGCCCTCTTAAAGGCGTTACAACATCGAACTGGGTGCTTCAGACCATCAAATTGAACAACTTTCGCTATGTAACTAAAATCGAAATCGCGTGGAAAAACCGATGTTCCATAGAAAATGTCAAAAGCAGTTGATTTTAGAGTTTGTCCCATAGTAAAAGTTGTTCAATTTCATGGTCTGAAGCATATCTTAAGTATGTAACGCATTTAAATTACACCTCGTATATTCGCTCTACTATACTATTCGCGAGATCCTAGGCCAATATATTTCAGCTCTTTTAAAGTTCTTTTAACAGTAGGTAAAGGTACCTATAGTATCTACCTAACTAGTAAAGGTTCATAAATAGATTGATCTAAACTGTTTCTATTGCATGTGACTAATAATACCTTCAATAACGCAAACATTGTCTCATTACATCAATGCATCGCAAGTTCAAAATGCCAAAAAACATTTAAATTACACTTTAAGTATCTAACTATTTAAATCAATCCAACGCAAGTTTATAGTTGCCATAAAAACTGTTTCGGACAAACAACCGGCAACAAAAGTTTATCCTTTGAACAAGACTCCTTCAGAACCATTAATAAATAATAACAGAAATGTGTTGTCAATTGTACAGGTACATTTAGATGTGACTACGCAAAAACGTGATCGTAATGATGACCTATAGTCTAGTCACTGAGCAGTTTCCTTGTATGGACACCCTAACAATAATTTATCGATCCCTGAAACTTTGTAGTGTGATAAAGTGAAGTATAAAGATTATGGTTGACAAAGAATCCAAGATTTTTTTTATTCGGAAGTTAGGTATTTGTACCTAAACATAAAAATCACTCGTAGCTCTCGGTGGAAAAATGTTCGACCCGAAATTCCTTTGGTATTTGTCAGTATATACTAATTAGCATATTATGTGACGGTATCCAGGAACATTTTAGAATTTAGGAAGGGAGTAATATAAAACTACCGTTTTTGTTCCATAACTACTTCAGGAAATTTAGTCGATCAATTTTTGTCTTTTTGTACGTATTAATTACTTTGAATATATCGTCTTGCACAATAATCTAAAAGTTTTCGTTTTCGATCACAGTTTTATTATTTATGGGCAATAACTTACTTCGGAAAATATTTCGATCTATTTTAATGAATTTACAAGTTACAGTAGACCTAAATAAAACGGGTTTTTAAAGTATCTATTAAAATGTAGATTTGAAAATCAACATTTTGTAATCAATTTTCGTACCGCGCGCGTATATCTTCAATGAGTCGCCGGGTGCCGAGGGGTGTTGAGGGAGCGGGCAGCGCCGCCGCGCCGTCGTGCCGCCGCGCCGCACGAGTAATAATAAAAATACCCACGTGCCCACCATGCTACATGTAGCGGTACGCCGCACAGATGGACCAAGAGTGCGATTTTTGAACATCACACGTTCAAACGAGTAGTAGAAAATATCAAAATTACTACGGAGATTATGCATTTTTCTACTACTCGTATGAACGTGTGATGTTCAAAAATCGCACTCCAGAAGTGCAATTTTTGAAAATCATACGAGCGACTTGGCAGTAGAAAATGTCAAAATTACTATGGAGATTATGCATCTTTCTACTGCCAAGTCGCTCGTATGATTTTCAAAAATCGCACTTCCGAGCAGTTGTGTGTTGTACATTCATGTCTGACGAATTGTGCGTTTTTTTTTTCTGAACCGATTGCTTTCAAAATCGATATCTGAGGGTCCGCGCGGATTCCAAACTGGAATACGTGGTCAGATTTGAGAAATGTGGCCGCCATCTTGAACTTTTTTTTTCTCAACCGATTGCTTCCAAAATCGATATCTGAGTGTCCGCGCGGATTCCAAACTGGAATCCGTGGTCAGATTTGAGAAAAGTGGCCGCCATCTTGAACTTTTTTGTTTTTCGTCCGATTGCTTCCAAAATTGATATCTGAGGGTCCGCGCAGATTCCAAAAGAGAATCCGTTGTCAGATTTGAGAAAAGTGGCCGCCATCTTGAACTTTTTTGTTTTTCGTCCGATTGCTTCCAAAATTGATATCTGAGGGTCCGCGCGGATTCCAAAAGAGAATTCGTTGTCAGATTTGAGAAAAGTGGCCGCCATCTTGAAATTTTTTGTTTTTCATCCGATTGCTTCCAAAATTGATATCTGAGGGTCCGCGCAGATTCCAAAAGAGAATCCGTTGTCAGATTTGAGAAAAGTGGCCGCCATCTTGAACTTTTTTGTTTTTCGTCCGATTGCTTCCAAAATTGATATCTGAGGGTCCGCGCGGATTCCAAAAGAGAATTCGTTGTCAGATTTGAGAAAAGTGGCCGCCATCTTGAACTTTTTTGTTTTTCATCCGATTGCTTCCAAAATCGATATCTAAGGGTCCACGCAGACTGCAAACCAGAATCCGTTGTCCGATTTGAGAAAAGTGGTCGCCGTCCTTAATTTTTTTGTTTCTCAACCGATTGCTTCGAAAATTCAAAGGACAACCGCCGCTCTCCCTTGAAAAAATACCTTAAAATGTATAGAAGGTTTGACTGAAGTCAAATGTGTAATAAATTATGAGGTTTTATAAAAACGACTCAGATAGTATAATTTATTTTTATTTAACGATTTATTTAATCATTTATTATTAATAAATTATAAAAAAGCAGCAACCCCAACGTGGCTGTCAATGTTGTTTAGTAGGAGGAAGTAGGAGGTGTTGCAGGCACAATGATTTTTTTATATAAAAATGATAAAAACTAATAAATCATTATAAAATAAACTAATGCCTGCAGTTAGTTTCTAGTGTTCCATAGTCCATAATAAAAATAGAAGGACGGTTATACATTTTTGGGTATTATGTGCCAGATGTCCTTTACTATAGAGATTATGCATCTTTCTACTACTCGTATGGACGTGTGATGTTCAAAAATCGCACGTGTTGGTCGATATCTCTGGTGGTTTCTGCTGCGGACTACTCGTAACACGAATCTGACGTAGAAATTCAGAAAAGTGGCCGCCAACTTGAAATTTTTCGTTTCTCAAGTCTCAACTGATTGCTTCCAAAATTGAAATGTGAATGTCAGCATGGATCCTGAACATGAAACCGATAAATTTGTGAAAAGTAGCCGCCATTTTGAACTTTTTAGTTTGTGGATAGATTGTTACCAAAATCGATATCTGGAGGTCCGCGTGGACTCTGAACACGAATCCGATGTCAGATTTGAGAAAAGTGGCCGCCATTTTGAACTTTTTAGTTTGTGGATAGATTGTTACCAAAATCGATATCTGGAGGTCCACGTGGACTCTGAACACGAATCCGATGTCAGATTTTAGAAAAGTGGCCGCCATTTTGAACTTTTCAGTTTGTGGATTGATTGTTACCAAAACCGATATCTGGAGGTTCGCGTGGACTCTGAACACGAATCCGATGTCAGATTTTAGGAAAGTAGCCGCCATCTTGAACTTTTTAGTTTGTATACCGATTGCTTCCAAAATCGATATCTGAAAGTCCGCGTGGACTCTGAACACGAATCCGATGTCAGATTTGAGAAAAGTGGCCGCCATTTTGAACTTTTTAGTTTCTGGTTCGATTGTTACCAAAATCGATATCTGGAGGTCCGCGTGGACTCTGAACATGTATCCGATGTGAGATTTGAGAAAAGTGGCCGCCATTTTGAACTTTTTAGTTTGTGGATAGATTGTTACCAAAATCGATATCTGGAGGTCCGCATGGACTCTGAACACGATTCCGTTGTAAGATTTGAAAAAATGTCCGCCATTATATCTTTTAGTTTTTGACGTTTAGTTTCTCTGAATTGATTTTGATAACAATCGGTTTAGAAAGTAAAAAGTTCAAGATGGCGACCACTTATCTCAAATCTAACATCGGATTCGTGTTCAAAGTCCAAGTGGACCTTTAGCTATCGATTTTGAAAGCAATCGGTTCAGGAACTAAAAAGTTCAAGATGGCGACTACTTTTCTCAAATCTGACATCGGATTCGAGTTCAGAGTCCACGCAGACCTCCAGATATCGATTTTGGTCACAATTGATCCAGGAACTAAAAAGTTCAAAATGGCGGCCACTTTTCTCAAATCTGACATCGGATTCGTGTTCAGAGTCCAAGCGGACCTTCAGATATCGATTTTGAAAGCAATCAGTACACAAAATAAAAAGTTCAAAATGGCGGCCACTTTTCTCCGATTTGACATCGGATTTGTGTTCAGAATCCAAGCGGACCTTCAGATATCGATTTTGAAAGCAATCGGTCCAGAAACTAAAAAGTTCAAAATGGCGGCCTTTTTTCTCAAATCTAACATCGGATTCGTGTTCAGAGTCCATGCGGACCTACAGATATCGATTTTGGTAACAATCGGTCCAGGAACTAAAAAGTTCAAGATGGCGGCCACTTTTCTCAAATCTGACATCGGATTCGTGTTCAGAGTCCACGCGGACCTCCAGATATCGATTTTAATAACAATCGAACCAGAAACTAAAAAGTTTAAGATGGCGGCCACTTTTCTCAAATCTGACATCGGATTCGTGTTCAAAATCCAAGCGGACCTTCAGATATCGATTTTGAAATCAAGCGGTCCAGAAACTAAAAAGTTCAAAATGGCGGCCTTTTTTCTCAAATCTGACATCGGATTCGTGTTCAGAGTCCACGCAGACCTCCAGATATAGATTTTGGTCACAATTGATCCAGGAACTAAAAAGTTCAAAATGGCGGCCACTTTTCTCAAATCTGACATCGGATTCGTGTTCAGAGTCCAAGCGGACCTTCAGATATCGATTTTGAAAGCAATCAGTACACAAAATAAAAAGTTCAAAATGGCGGCCACTTTTCTCCGATTTGACATCGGATTTGTGTTCAGAATCCAAGCGGACCTTCAGATATCGATTTTGAAAGCAATCGGTCCAGAAACTAAAAAGTTCAAAATGGTGGCCACTTTTCTCAAATCTAACATCGGATTCGTGTTCAGAGCCCATGCGGACCTATAGATATCGATTTTGGTAACAATCGGTCCAGGAACTAAAAAGTTCAAGATGGCGGCCACTTTTCTCAAATCTGACATCGGGTTCGTGTTCAGACTCCACGCGGACCTCCAGATATCGATTTTGGAAGCAATCGGTCCACAAACTAAAAAGTTTAAGATGGCGGCCACTTTTCTCAAATCTGACATCGGATTCGTGTTCAAAATCCAAGCGGACCTTCAGATATCGATTTTGAAAGCAAGCGGTCAAGAAACTAAAAAGTTAAAATGGCGGCCTTTTTTCTCAAATCTGACATCGGATTCGTGTTCAGAGTCCAAGCGGACCTTCAGATATCGATTTTGAAAGCAATCAGTACACAAAATAAAAAGTTCAAAATGGCGGCCACTTTTCTCCGATTTGACATCGGATTTGTGTTCAGAATCCAAGCGGACCTTCAGAGTCCATGCGGACCTACAGATATCGATTTTGGTAACAATCGGTCCAGGAACTAAAAAGTTCAAGATGGCGGCCACTTTTCTCAAATCTGACATCGGATTCGTGTTCAGAGTCCACGCGGACCTTCAGATATCGATTTTGGTAACAATCGAACCAGAAACTAAAAAGTTCAAAATGGCGACCTTTTTTTCTCAAATCTAACATCGGATTCGTGTTCAGAGTCCATGCGGACCTACAGATATCGATTTTGGTAACAATCGGTCCAGGAACTAAAAAGTTCAAGATGGCGGCCACTTTTCTCAAATCTGACATCGGATTCGTGTTCAGAGTCCACGCGGACCTCCAGATATCGATTTTGGTAACAATCGAACCAGAAACTAAAAAGTTCAAAATGGCGGCCACTTTTCTCAAATCTGACATTGGATTCGTGTTCAGAGTCCACGCGGACCTTCAGATATCGATTTTGGAAGCAATCGGTCCAGGAACTACAAAGTTCAAAATGGCGGCCACTTTTCTCAAATCTGACATTGGATTCGTGTTCAGAGTCCACGCGGACCTCCAGATATCGATTTTGGAAGCAATCGGTCCACAAACTAAAAAGTTCAAGATGGCGGCCACTTTTCTCAAATCTGACATCGTATTCGTGTTCAGAGTACACGCGGACCTCCAGATATCGATTTTGGTAACAATCGGTCCAGGAACTACAAAGTTCAAAATGGCGGCTACTTTTCACAAATCTGACATCGGTTTCATGTTCAGAGTCCATGCTGACATTCAGATTTCAATTTTGGAAGCAATCGGTTTGAGACTTGAGAACTACACTTGAGAAACGAGAAAGTTCAAGTTGGCGGCCACAAAATTTCGTCTTCAGATTTTACGAGTAGTCCGCAGAAACCACCAGCGGGGCTAGTACACGCACGGTAGCGACATCACATCCATCTGTAAAATTTAGTCTTTTATCTCGTTCGTTCGCGTGCAAATAGAAAGAGAGCGGAAGCGTGATAGCGCTATATCACGCCATCGCGGGTTGGCGTACTAGCCCTGCAGATATCGACCAACACGTGCGATTTTTGAACATCACACGTTCATACGAGTAGTAGAAAGATGCATAATCACCATAGTAATTTTGAAATTTTCTTCTACTCGTTTGAACGTGTGATGTTAGAAAATCGCACTCCTGCACTGGTAGCATGACAACCCGCGATAGCCGTGATACGGCTTTATCACATCTTTTATCTCTTTCGTTTGAGCGCGAACGAACGAGATAAAAGACGTGATAAAGCCGTATCACGGCTATCGCGGGTTGTCATGCTACCAGTGCTGGTATAGTCTAGTCACTGAGCAGTTTCCTTGTATGGACACCCTAACAATAATTTATCGATCCCTGAAACTTTGTAGTGTGATAAAGTGAAGTATAAAGATTATGGTTGACAAAGAATCTAAGATTTTTTTTATTCGGAAGTTAGGTATTTATACCTAAACATAAAAATCACTCGTAGCTCTCGGTGGAAAAATGTTCGACCCGAAATTCCTTTGGTATTTGTCAGTATATACTAATTAGCATATTATGTGACGGTATCCAGGAACATTTTAGAATTTAGGAAGGGAGAAATATAAAACTACCGTTTTTGTTCCATAACTACTTCAGGAAATTTAGTCGATCAATTTTTGTCTTTTTGTACGTATTAATTACTTTGAATATATCGTCTTGCACAATAATCTAAAAGTTTTCGCTTTCGATCACAGTTTTATTATTTTTGGGCAATAACTTACTTCGGAAAATATTTCGATCTATTTTAATGAATTTACAAGTTACAGTAGACCTAAATAAAACGGGTTTTTAAAGAATCTAATAAAATATAGGCCCCATTTAAAAATCTATATAATTGTTATCATTATCAATTTTCGTACGGCGCGCGCAAAGCCTCGATGAGCCGCAATGAGTCGCCGGGTGCGGAGGGGTGTTGAGGGAGCGGGCACCGCGCCGCCGCGCCGTCGTGCCGCCGCGCCGCACGAGTAATCTAATCTAATCTACTAATTCCTTCGGACAAGGCGCTTCGTATAATTATGATAGAACTTCACTTATGGTAAGTTCGTTTAATCATCAAAAATACCCACGTGCCCACCATGCTACATGTAGCGATACGCCGCACAGATGGACCAAGAGTGCGATTTTTGAACATCACACGTTCAAACGAGTAGTAGAAAATGTCAAAATTACTACGGAGATTATGCATTTTTCTACTACTCGTATGAACGTGTGATGTTCAAAAATCGCACTCCAGAAGTGCGATTTTTGAAAATCATACGAGCGACTTGGCAGTAGAAAATGTCAAAATTACTATGGAGATTATGCATCTTTCTACTGCCAAGTCGCTCGTATGATTTTCAAAAATCGCACTCCCGAGCAGTTGTGTGTTAATAAACATGTCTGACGAATTGTGCGTTTTTTTTTCTCAACCGATTGCTTTCAAAATCGATATCTGAGGGTCCGCGCGGATTCCAAACTGGAATTCGTGGTCAGATTTGAGAAATGTGGCCGCCATCTTGAACTTTTTTTTTCTCAACCGATTGCTTCCAAAATCGATATCTGAGGGTCCGCGCGGATTCCAAAAGAGAATTCGTTGTCAGATTTGAGAAAAGTGGCCGCCATCTTGAACTTTTTTGTTTTTCGTCCGATTGCTTCCAAAATCGAAATCTGAGAGTCCGCGCGGATTCCAAAAGAGAATTCGTTGTCAGATTTGAGAAAAGTGGCCGCCATCTTGAACTTTTTTGTTTTTCATCCAATTGCTTCGAAAATCGATATCTGAGGGTCCGCGCGGATTCCAAAAGAGAATTCGTTGTCAGATTTCAGAAAAGTGGCCGCCATCTTGAACTTTTTTGTTTTTCGTCCGATTGCTTCCAAAATTGATATCTGAGGGTCCGCGCGGATTCCAAAAGAGAATTCGTTGTCAGATTTGAGAAAAGTGGCCGCCATCTTGAACTTTTTTGTTTTTCGTCCGATTGCTTCCAAAATTGATATCTGAGGGTCCGCGAGGATTCCAAAAGAGAATTCGTTGTCAGATTTAAGAAAAGTGGCCGCCATTTTGAACTTTTTTGTTTTTCATCCGATTGCTTCCAAAATCGATATCTGAGCGTCCATGCGGACTACAAACCAGAATCCGTTGTCAGATTTGAGAAAAGTGGCCGCCATCTTGAACTTTTTGTTTCTCAACCGATTGCTTCCAAAATCGAAATCTGAGGGTCCGCGCGGATTCCAAATTGGAATCCGTGATCAGATTTGAGAAAAGTGGCCGCCATCTTTAACTTTTTTGTTTTTCGTCCGATTGCTTCCAAAATTGATATCTGAGAGTCCGCGCGGATTCCAAAAGAGAATTCGTTGTCAGATTTGAGAAAAGTGGCCGCCATCTTGAACTTTTTTGTTTTTCATCCAATTGCTTCCAAAATCGATATCTGAGGGTCCGCGCGGATTCCAAACTAGAATCCATTGTCAGATTTGAGAAAATTGGACGCCATCTCGAACTTGTTTGTTTCTCAACCGATTGCTTCCAAAATCGAAATCTGAGGGTCCGCGCGGATTCCAAACTGATATACGTGGTCAGATTTTAGAAAAGAGGCCACCAACTTGAACTTTTTTTTTTTCGTCCGATTGCTTCCAAAATCGATATCCGCGCGGACTTCACACTACTTAGAATCCGTTGTCAGATTTGAGAAATGTGGCCGCCATCTTCAACTTTTTTGTTTCTCAACCGATTGCTTCCAAAATCGATATCTGAGGGTCCGCGCGGATTCCAAACTGGAATCCGTGGTCAGAATTGAGAAATGTGGCCGCCATCTTGAACTTTTTTGTTTTTCGTCCGATTGCTTCCAAAATCGATATCTGAGGGTCCGCGCGGATTCCAAAAGCAACTAATGGGATGGAACAAACATGTAAAAGACGCTCATGGGGAGGCCAGACTTCGGTTTCAAACATAAAAATCTATGAGGACATGTAAAATTGAGATACCAAATATTTTCTTAGTGACTTTTAAGGTTGTTTAAATCGCGATATTGATATTTGGGTTAGTTCATCTGGTGCGTAATTTGCTAAGCTATGCAACAAAAAACAAAAAAATATTTTTTTTTGAGATACCGCTTTTTGGCTTATGGGGCAGTATAGCAGTCGTAAAATATTTAAATCGAGACTTAAATGGTGCCAGAAGAACCAGGACCAGATCAAAATGGAGGTTTTAGCTTCTCATCATGCTAAAAACGACTTTCGTAGTTTTTGGAAGTGCACGAACAAACTGAATCCGAGGCAGGGTCTGCCCGTGAGCGTTGAGGGAGTGACTGATTCCAAACTTATTGCTAACCTTTTCAAGGATGAATTTGCGGTGAGTCCACTAATGTATCAGAATAAGCAGGTGCACGATGCTGGGACTACCACGGCCAGTGGTGACCACAAAACTACTTTCTCGGCTAAGCAAATAGCTAATGTGATAAATAAAATGAAATGATCCCTCATTTCCGTCCGTTTCAGTCTCCTGGCTGTGATGGTCTGAGCATCGAGCATCTGCAGAATGCTGGACCACATCTTCCAAGAGTCTTAAGTATGTTATTTAACTTCTGTATCAGTCACTCTTACTTGCCTCCTGATCTAACAAAAACCATAGTTGTACCTATTGTAAAAAATTAAACCGGTGATATTTCATACATATAATATATATATATAATATAATATATATAATACAACCAAAAGTGAATTCATGCTATTTAAGTCCAGTAAGAAGTGTCCATCAGACATACCTGTCTTGGCTCTGAATGGAACACCTCTTAAAAGAGTGTCACAGTTCAAATACCTGGGACACATAGCGACAGAAGACCTGCAGGGTGATGCAGACATAGAAAGGGAACGCAGGGCGCTTGCAGTCAGGGCCAATATGATAGTCCACAGATTCAGGCATTGCTCAGCGCATGTAAAAATTACATTGTTTAGAGCGTACTGCACATCCATGTACACCTGTAATCTGTGGACTGCATATCGCCAGGCATCTCTGAGGGCCCTGCGCACCCAATATAATAACGCCTTCAGGATGCTGCTGGGGCTGCCGCGCTTCAGGCATGTTCGCGGACGCTCATGTCGATGGGTTTCCCACCACGCTCCGCAAACGCTGTGCCGCCGCACTGCAGAGGGTTCGCGCCAGCGCCAACAGCATTCTGAAGATGGTCGCAAGTAGATACGACAGTAGCTTTATTAAGCACTGGGTCGGTCTGCACTTAAGTGTTTGTACTAACATAGTTATTTAAGTGTGTTACTAACATCAATATGGATTATAATATCAGAAACAAAGAATTTTAATTTTATTTATTTTATTCATAAAAGAGAATCCGTTGTCAGATTTGAGAAAATTGGCCGCCTATTGAAATTTTTTGTTTATCAACCGATTGCTTCCAAAATCGATATCTAAGGGTCCACGCAGACTTCAAACCAGAATCTGTTGTGTGATTTGAGAAAAGTGGTCGCCGTCCTTAATTTTTTTGTTTCTCAACCGATTGCTTCGAAAATGACAAAGGACCACCGCTCTCCCTTGAAAAAATACCTTAAAATGTATAGAAGTTTTGACTGAAGTCAAATGTGTAATAAATTATGAGGTTTTATAAAAACGACTCAGATAGTATCATTTATTTTTATTTAACGATTTATTTAATCATTTATTATTAATAAATTATAAAAAAGCAGCAACCCCAACGTGGCTGTCAATGTTGTTTAGTAGGAGGAGGTGGGAATGGCGGCCTTTTTTCTCAAATCTAACATCGGATTCGTGTTCAGAGTCCATGCGGACCTACAGATATCGATTTTGGTAACAATCGGTCCAGGAACTAAAAAGTTCAAGATGGCGGCCACTTTTCTCAAATCTGACATCGAATTCGTGTTCAGAGTCCACGCGGACCTCCAGATATCGATTTTGGTAACAATCGAACCAGAAACTAAAAAGTTCAAAATGGCGGCCACTTTTCTCAAATCTGACATCGGATTCGTGTTCAGAGTCCACGCGGACCTTCAGATATCGATTTTGGAAGCAATCGGTCCACAAACTAAAAAGTTCAAGATGGCGGCCACTTTTCTCAAATCTGACATCGGATTCGTGTTCAAAATCCAAGCGGACCTTCAGATATCGATTTTGAAAGCAAGCGGTCCAGAAACTAAAAAGTTCAAGATGGCGGCCACTTTTCTCAAATCTGACATCGGATTCGTGTTCAGAGTCCACGCGGACCTCCAGATATCGATTTTGGTAACAATCGAACCAGAAACTAAAAAGTTCAAAATGGCGGCCACTTTTCTCAAATCTGACATCGGATTCGTGTTCAGAGTCCACGCGGACCTTCAGATATCGATTTTGGAAGCAATCGGTCCACAAACTAAAAAGTTCAAGATGGCGGCCACTTTTCTCAAATCTGACATCGGATTCGTGTTCAAAATCCAAGCGGACCTTCAGATATCGATTTTGAAAGCAAGCGGTCCAGAAACTAAAAAGTTCAAAATGGCGGCCTTTTTTCTCAAATCTAACATCGGATTCGTGTTCAGAGTCCATGCGGACCTACAGATATCGATTTTGGTAACAATCGGTCCAGGAACTAAAAAGTTCAAGATGGCGGCCACTTTTCTCAAATCTGACATCGGATTCGTGTTCAGAGTCCACGCGGACCTCCAGATATCGATTTTGGTAACAATCGAACCAGAAACTAAAAAGTTCAAAATGGCGGCCACTTTTCTCAAATCTGACATCGGATTCATGTTCAGAGTACACGCGGACCTCCAGATATCGATTTTGGTAACAATCTGTCCAGGAACTACAAAGTTCAAAATTGCGGCTACTTTTCACAAATCTGACATCGGTTTCATGTTCAGAGTCCATGCTGACATTCAGATTTCAATTTTGGAAGCAATCGGTTTGAGACTTGAGAACTACACTTGAGAAACGAGAAAGTTCAAGTTGGCGGCCACAAAATTCCGACTTCAGATTTTACGAGTAGTCCGCAGAAACCACCAGCGGGCCTAGTACACGCACGGTAGCGACATCATCCATCTGTAAAATTTAGTCTTTTATCTCGTTCGTTCGCGTGCAAATAGAAAGAGAGCGGAAGCGTGATAGCGCTATATCACGCCATCGCGGGTTGGCGTACTAGCCCCGCAGATATCGACCAACACGTGCGATTTTTGAACATCACACGTTCATACGAGTAGTAGAAAGATGCATAATCACCATAGTAATTTTGAAATTTTCTTCTACTCGTTTGAACGTGTGATGTTAGAAAATCGCACTCCTGCACTGGTAGCATGACAACCCGCGATAGCCGTGATACGGCTTTATCACATCTTTTATCTCTTTCGTTTGAGCGCGAACGAACGAGATAAAAGACGTGATAAAGCCGTATCACGGCTATCGCGGGTTGTCATGCTACCAGTGCTGGTAGCAATCGGTTGAAAAACAAAATGTGAGGCGTGTCGCTACATGTAGCATAATAGAACGTGGGTATTTTATTATTAATCGTGCGGTGCGGTGCCCGCTCCCTCCACCCTTCCGCACCCCTCCTCTCATTGCGGCTCATCGAGGCTTTGCGCGCGCCGTACGAAAATTGATAATGATAACAATTATATAGATTTTTAAATGGGGCCTATATTTTATTAGATTCTTTAAAAACCCGTTTTATTTAGGTCTACTGTAACTTGTAAATTCATTAAAATAGATCGAAATATTTTCCGAAGTAAGTTATTGCCCAAAAATAATTAAACTGTGATCGAAAACGAAAACTTTTAGATTATTGTGCAAGACGATATATTCAAAGTAATTAATACGTACAAAAAGACAAAAATTGATCGACTAAATTTCCAGAAGTAGTTATGGAACAAAAACGGTAGTTTTATATTTCTCCCTTTCTAAATTCTAAAATGTTCCTGGATACCGTCACATAATATGCTAATTAGTATATACTGACATATACCAAAGGAATTTCGGATCGAACATTTTTCCACCGAGAGCTACGAGTGATTTTTATGTTTAGGTACAAATACCTAATATCCGAATAAAAAAATTCTTAGATATTGTGTCAACCGTAATCTTTATACTTCACTTTATCACACTGCAAAGTTTCAGCGATCGGTGAATTACTGTCAGGGTCATACCCATAAAATGATCGTACTAGTAGCAATCGGTTGAAAAACAAAATGTGAGGCGTGTCGCTACATGTAGCATAATAGAACGTGGGTATTTTATTATTAATCGTGCGGTGCGGTGCCCGCTCCCTCCACCCTTCCGCACCCCTCCTCTCATTGCGGCTCATCGAGGCTTTGCGCGCGCCGTACGAAAATTGATAATGATAACAATTATATAGATTTTTAAATGGGGTCTATATTTTATTAGATTCTTTAAAAACCCGTTTTATTTAGGTCTACTGTAACTTGTAAATTCATTAAAATAGATCGAAATATTTTCCGAAGTAAGTTATTGCCCAAAAATAATAAAACTGTGATCGAAAACGAAAACTTTTAGATTATTGTGCAAGACGATATATTCAAAGTAATTAATACGTACAAAAAGACAAAAATTGATCGACTAAATTTCCTGAAGTAGTTATGGAACAAAAACGGTAGTTTTATATTTCTCCCTTCCTAAATTCTAAAATGTTCCTGGATACCGTCACATAATATGCTAATTAGTATATACTGACATATACCAAAGGAATTTCGGATCGAACATTTTTCCACCGAGAGCTACGAGTGATTTTTATGTTTAGGTACAAATACCTAATATCCGAATAAAAAAATTCTTAGATATTGTGTCAACCGTAATCTTTATACTTCACTTTATCACACTGCAAAGTTTCAGCGATCGGTGAATTACTGTCAGGGTCATACCCATAAAATGATCGGACTATGGTGAACGTTTATGCGAGAACATGTGATGGTAACATGTTGTAGAAATTACGAGGATTGTGATTTGTGAAGTTAGCAATTTCCGTTACTAAAAGCGGAAACATTTTAACCCCTTTTAGCCTACCCGAGGGCAAAAGGTAGCCTTCCCGAGGGCAAAAGGTAGCCTACCCGAGGGCAAAAGGTAGCCTACCCGAGGGCAAAAGGTAGCCTACCCGAGGGCAAAAGGTAGGCCTACCCGTTTTTCCGGCGCAATGGCCCAGGAGTGCGATTTTTTGGCCATCACAAGTTGTAATCAGCAGTAGAAAGATGCATAATCTCAATTAATCTCCATAGTAATTTTGAAATTTTCCACTGCTGATATCACCGTGTGATTTTCAAAAATCGCACTCCAGTACAGCAATGTCTCAATTTCATGAACAGTAAAATATATTGTCAATTAATTCATCTGTAAAAACATACAGTAGGTTCTGCATAAAATAATTAAGAACGGGAGTAGGTATTGTGTGGGCAGTGTGTAATTAACTAATCTCTTTGCGACAGATTACATGTCCTGCTAAATCGTCTACTAGCAAAGTACCCACTAGATTTTAACGAGCGATTGTTGTCCACAACAAGACGACATAGGGAGCCTCGTGGCACAGCACGCATATGTCAATGTCGCCGTAATCACTGATTACCACGTAACCACCGGCAATCAATTTGATGACTGTTTTCTCGCTGTTTCCCACACCGGTGACCACCGCGATGTCATGCCTCGTTTCGTTTGCAATTCTGGGTACCTGCCCACTAAGTATAGGCACGGAATATACAACATGTTAATGAATTAACGCAGAACCTCATACACCCCAACTGATTTACAACAAAATAATTAGATTGAAACAATAATTTCATTATTTTTATAGATAAAATTTTAAGTTTTGAGGCAAAAATAATTTGTTATCATTTCAGCAATGAATGAAAGCGCTAACGAACTCATGGATACATTTTAATAATCTTGTTTTGGTAGTAAGTCTGACCCTGAGTGTGTCCGTGGACATCGGATTCAGTAAATTTTTTACAGACAAATTAGGTATTTGAAAAAAATTACCTATGTTGAAACCATTATAATTCGATTCTGCTGTCGATTCTAAACAAACTACTTTCTAGTTTTGCGTTAATTCATTAAAACATTGTATAGTATGGGGCAACATTTGACTCGCAACAGAGGATGGGATCTATGCAGCTGTCACATGACGTGCCATGCTTCCTTGCGAGTTGCACATCGAGAATGCACATGTAGGTACCTAATCTATACAGGGTCCAACTATTTTTTATTTATTTATTTATCAAATACGTAAACAAACATCTTATGAACTAAAAGCATTGATAAACCCGATATCAGGTTTGGTTACTTAATATGCTGACCTTTTTTAAAGAAAATAATCCGAACATTAAACTTATTAACAGCTTTCTCTATGGAACCAACGTCGAAATCTTAGATGAAAAATCTGCTGTTCCATATAAAACTGCAATTCTACTCGACCCGAATGTATGAGACAGCTGATTTTTTTTCGCGATGTCTAAGTTGATCCCATACAGAAACTTGTTCAGTTTGAATTCTCTTAAAAAACGGTCAGCATATCAAGATCGAAGATGTATATGGAAAAAGTACCTGCCTACGCAAAAAATGCCTCAGAACTTCGATCAAGTATCTCACCTAGACACGTCGCAGAGCAAACAACTAATCCCTAGAAAGATATGCACCGAAGATCGACTTTTAGACGTCTTTTGAGCGTGAGTTGTTATGTTATGATGAGTCTGATCAATAGGGTCAATAGGTATATAGATTTTGACGTACGGCAGTTTGAACTAAAACTCAGAATACGTCTCTGAATCTTGGGCTTACGGCTTACACGTTATCAACAACTTCCGCCAAAGTACGGCAGCGTAATATTGCGCTATCACGCCTTAGCTCTCTTTCTATTTGCGTGCGAACGAATGAGATAAAGGGCGTGATGTAGCCGTTTCACATGCAACATGCTACGGCTTCTGGTAACATGAACAGACAACGTTGGAAAAACAAAAATGATGCTGATCTTTGTCCGTCATCATTTTCTGCTGTTGTCTAGTGAACAAACAGCTTTAGGATACTTATGTAGGTATTTTACTTTTTTATCATTCAATCTCCAAATTGTGATGTCATGAAGAACAAAAACTGTAATGACGACCTAAGTTTAAACGTAGTTAGACTACCTACGATGTGTTGACCCATGAAATGATGAAAAAACGCTTGTGATTTTAATAAAATGCTCGCGACCACGTGGAACAGAACGTGTTACTTAAATCATTTTCATTTGCCATTTTCTTTGGTATCGGAAATCCGTGCGTTGCGAATGGTTAAATTCAAAATCAAGCGAAACTGATGGCCGTAACGGTTTTTTTAATAAGTACCTAGGTACTACACATTCCTTGAGCCTTATTAATCGCATGAAGTAGAAAGATACAGTAGGAGTAGGATAACACTGTATTTTAGTGCAAAGGCCCGTCTAGTACCTAAAGAGGGTGAAAGATATTGGAGTAGGTATATGCCACCACCCTGAGTTCCTGACCCATTGCTAGTGCAGTTATAAACTGGCTTTATTTGTCTGAGACTTCATGTAGATATAGGTAGGTAGTACCTAGGTACCTAGTATTTATTTGAAAAATTACTAACCCATCCACATCCTGAAAGTAATTTGGTTTTAGGGATAAATAAGTATATCATAAGTAATAAAGTAAAGTAGACGAAAAATAAAGTACTATATTATACTATAATAATTTAAGTGAGTAGATACCTCTACCAATAGATAACACGATGGTATCGCAACATCCCTTTCTAAATAGTAGAAAAAGTTGTATCATGGTATGTAACATCACCGGACCACCAAAGAATTCTGCTCTAAACGTGTTCGCTCCACAAAAGAACATCCTCAGGACTTAGACCGACGAAGTTCGCAACCGTTCGTTTAATCAATTAATTACCCAGCTACTTAGTTAAGGACTGATGTTTAGTAAGATGCTGTGACATATCCTCCTTAATAAGAAAACAACATCCCCTAATCTCAACCTTAATAGAGTCATCCCCCGGGCTCGCTGGACTTCATTGTCTAGTATTGTGAGTGGTAGGCGCTGTTGATCCTGATTTCAGGGATGTATTTACAAATATTGCGCCCCGGGCAAATATATTTGGCCGCCCCCCATAGTCGCAGTTTGACAGCGATGAGCACGTAGCCAAGACTTGTGCCAGATATTTAAGAATTGACCGACAAAAGCTGTCACAAGCTAGATCCAAATTGTATTTTTCGAAAGTAGTAGCAAGATTTAAAATAATTATGGAGCGAACGAAAGCGAGCTCGACTTTTGTCCGTTATACGACTTGGCTGTGCTAGAACTCGTATCAGTCTATGTATGCAGTGCAATAGTAAAAATAGAGACCAGAGCGAGCGAAGCGAGCTTGAAATTTTTCCGCAAAACGATTTGGCCATTGGCGTACCTAGAGATTTTTTTACACTGATGTCTGGCTAATCCAGTATTTTTTGGGCAAAAATTTCCCCGCCATATGTATGGACCTACGGGCGCCGCCCCCCTTGTCCCGGCCGCCCTTAGCACTTGCCCATTTTCCCCTTAGGAGAATACGTCACTGCCTGATTTACAGGAGTGATGAGGCTTAGGTCTACCACATAGCAGTAATCTCAACATTTCTTTTCCAGATATCGGAAGCAAGCTTCGTAACAAGCGTCGAGGAATCAAGTCGCATCGACCAATGCACCCAGACCCCACCAAGTGGCAAGCCCAAGCCGCGAACTCTTCAAAGGTACCACACCTCCGACCACATCTTCGAGAGGTCTAGGGCCAAACTAAGGCCTAAGAGCTTAGGCATCAGTGACTCGTATCCCAATTTCGGGAAACCACCGAGCTATGATTGCGGATTGCCTTCAAAGTAAGATTTGAACGGTTGAGGGAATGTGACTAACAAAGGCTTATGGGTAACACTATAGGTAATAGTAGATTGCACACCGAGGGCAGGAAAGTAAGAAATGTCTCAGATCTCATGTAATTGTTCAACAAACCGAGGTCCACAAACATGACGTCATCTGAGGTTTTCTTATTTACTGCCCGAGGTTAGTACACTATTTTTATCCTCGACGGAGGCGGAAAGCGGCAACTTCGTTTAGCGCAGCGGGACGAAAGTTGACGCTTTCCGCTCGGAGGGGTGAAAAATATAATTCAAACTTTGAATTTGCTCGTCTGTAGCTGTACTGAAACAATTTTATTAGGCACAAAGGTCCCAATGAAGCCCATGACTACTTTTGTCTCGGAAACGAAGCTAATATAAATTAACTTACTTATTTCGGGATATCAGAGGTGGTCAGAAACGTTGCTACAACTATTAAATATATTTTTGAGCATGCAGTTGTAGCAAAATTATTTAGAGAAAATAAATTATACAAATATATTCGTTTTGTATCCCTGCGTCCATCCCTGAAGGCATGTTCATCATAGTAGAGGATTGGAAAAAACAGGGGAGGCCTTTGCCCAGCAATGGGACACAGAACAAGCTGCTTAAAACCGAAAGCTGAGTTTTCTAGCCTAATAAGTGATTTTTTTAAACACTCCAAATTGTCAGGGGTGGTTCAGACCATCAAACTGAACAACTTTTGCTACGGGTGCAAAACTGAAATCGCAAAAAAAGTCTGTCGATTCAAACATTTTTGAGTCGAGTACCTAGGAATTACTAGGCATTGCAGTTTAGTATGGAACAGCAGATTCTTTTTGCGATTTCAGGTTTACTTCCATAATCAAAGTGGTTCAGTCTTATGGTCCATACCTGAAAATATCACCCTTTACCTGTAGGTAGTGTACAACCGAAACAGGTATACACGTAGGTTTGTACCTAATTAGTCACCTTTCTGTATACCCAGGTATTTCTTTTGTGGTACAAGTCATTAGAATATGTAGGTTCATGAAGATATGGCTTTATGAAATCACCTACAATTTTAATGTAGGTAGATATGTAAACAAAATTATTTGTGTCAGCAAAGTACCTGCCTACTTCCTTGTCACTAATAATAAGTTTAACATCCGCTAACCGTTTAACCAGTGCAGTATAACCTTGTCTTAATCACCTTATCAGTTTATTACTAATGATTTAAGCAATTAAACCTGCTTTAAATCTCAGTTTCGTAGTGTTTGTTTATTGTTTAGTCTTGGTACGGTCAGTTATCGAAGTTACATCGATCGATCGGTTCGGTAAAATCTTTGGTAAAATAGAAATGTTTAGCGGTTTATAGAAATTTTGTGTATTGCTGTGTTTACCTACTATTTACCTACATTGGTAAGCTTATTTTTTTTATATTTAATATTAAGACTCTCCTACCACGAATCCACACTGGGCCTGCGTGGTGGAGTATGGCCTACTCCCATTCACTCTCATTCGTGAAAGGAGGCATTTGCCCTGTAGTGCGATCCAATACATTACAATATTCTCACGCCTGTCTCCGACTGGGGTAGGCAGAGACAACGGAACGCCACCTGCTACGATCCTGACAAACCTCTCTAGCTTCCTCCACATTCATTAGTCCTTTCATACAGGACAATTTTTTTTTTGTTTTTCGACCCATGTTCCTTAAGGAAAGTTGTTTAGTTTCATTCTCTAAATACACTCTTAAAATGTTGTTAACTGGTACTTAAGTAATTAAAAACTAGTGGCGTACCTAATTCAGTGTGTTTTGTGAATTATCTAGTTTGAGGTTTCAAGCTTAAACGAATAAACATAAAGTATTATTATTAGGAAGAAATTAAAATGGTTTCGATTATATCTGACAGCCAGCAAGTTGATCGCTAATAGTTGCGTCCACCAGCTCGCATTGGCACAGGCATTGGGTTCGATGCAGTATGGTCCACTCCCTTGTTACCCTATTTGTGACTGGAGGCCGATGGGACGTATCATTATCATCATCATCTGGTGGAATGGGGCGTATACAGGGTATAAACTTCAATGCGTTACATACTTTACATTATGGGGTGCTTCAGACCATCAAACTGGAGCAGTATTTTTGAAAGTCACACGTGCAAATCAGCAGAAGAAAATTTCAAAATTACTGTAAGGGGTCCTTCTTAATATGCTGACACTTTTTTAAGGGGATGATCAGACCGTCAAACTGAACAACTTTCTCAACGGCACCAACATCGAAATGGCGAAAGAAAAATCTGCTCGTCCATACAAAACTGCAAACCTACTAGAGCCAAATGTATTGGACAGCAGATTTTTTTTTCGCGATTTCGATGTTGGTCCCATAGAGAATGTTGTTCAGTTTGATGGTCTGATCAGATCATCCCCTTAAAAACGCGTCAGCATATTAAGAAGGACACTGTATATGGAGATCATGTCATTAGATCATGATTTTTAAATAATAAATAAATAAATAAATATCTTGGACATTGTCACACAAATTATCTAGTCACATTTAAAGTACCAGAATCTAGTCTGGACTTGTATTATGATGACTAGACAACGATATAGAATACATATATAGATACAAACATCCAAGACGCGGGTACAAATATTCATATTCATCATACAAATATTTGTCCCTTACGGGATTCGAACCCGCGACCCTCGGCAAAGCAGGCAGGTTCACTACAGACTGTGCTACCGGGCCGTCATTTTTAAAGTGTGAGATTCAAAAATACCACCATCTGAACAACATTCAATATAAGACCAATATTGGTCCTATAGTGAAAGTTCTTCCAGTTGATGGCCTGAAGCACGCAGTAGGTACAGTAGATATGTAACATAGTCATTTTAGTTTACACCCTGCATAGATCGACAGGTATATACTGATAATATTGAAATAGAATAGGTAAAGAAGGGATTACATCATGACTATATTTGTAGAATACGTGTTACCATAACACCATAGATAGTAAGACCTTACGAGGAAAAATAATGACTTCACTTCATATAACTGAACCTTTTGTTGAAATTGGAATTCCGTCAAAACATCTGCAGTAATTTTAAATATATAAAGACGTGCCAATCGTTCAGCTTGTTCAGTATTTACACGATTTTCAATAGACGTAACAATTTCAACTATCTTTCACTATCTGTATTCCTAAGACTCACTGTTGCATGAATCATTATACAGGGTGATTGGAAGATGGGTGCAAAGCTTTAAGGCGAAGATGGTACCGACAATTTAGAACATTTTAAGCCATGGTTGTCTCAGACGATGTCTGAGTAATTTGTTCTTAAAGTAATTTTTTATTTTTTTTCGATTTACTGAAATTTTAAGTAAACTGCTTATTTATGGCCAAATCAAATGATGAATGAATTCATTTGTATTTTATTTAATTAAAGTTATGTGTAAACAATCTAGTAAAACTTGTTTTTCATTTTTTTTACAGATATTTTAAGCTTCTAAAAATTTCAAGAAATTGATTTGGCCATAAATAAGCAGTTTACTTAAAATTTTGGGAATATTCGCAAAAAAAATAAAAAAAAAATTTTAAAACCATTACTCAGAATTCGTCTAAGATAACCATGGCTTAACTGGTTCTAAATTATCGGTACCATCTTCGCCTTAAAGCTTTGCACCAATTTTCCAATCACCCTGTATAATCTACATCTTCCCTCCAGATTCAAAATATCTGCGGATAGTCCAGCTATATCGGTTACCCCGCCCCACAGTTTGGACTACGCGTGCAAAGGGGGCGCTAGTCCGAACGGTAGTGCGACCCCTAACGGGATGGTGTCCAGGACTTCTGCGACGACCGTGCTCCTCAGCCCGGGGTACCTCCAGAACCCTTGCCAATGCAATCAGTCTATAAAGGTGAGTTTTTAACTACTCAATTTGTAACATTTTCCCTTCTGCTTAGTTACTTATCGAATCGGATCCCGTAAAACAAACGAAATATGTATATTTTTTACGCAATTCGCCAATATTTCAATTTACAAATCGTCGTAGTAGACTTAAGTTATTAGGGAGGTAGGTTTACATGAAACTATGAAATTAATTACATTGTGTGAAATTACTTAACTACACTACGTTGTAGTTATACTATAAACTCAGAAGGTCGACTCCTGACGGATGAGGTCAACGGCCCGCGGAAACTATGACAGATAGGGTTATGGTCCTTGAACAATTGTCATAGAGGACCCTGGTCAGATTTTGTTGGCGGTGAAAAAAATCCAAAATTGCGATATCCAAAATGGCTGCCATGGAAATTTCAAACGCCAATGCAGCTTTTAAGGGTTCTCCGAACCGACAGAAAATTTGTGTCTGGGGGTTTTCGGGGCTGCTGATTAAGAATATGAAATCATTTTGTTTTTATCTTCAACTTTCATGAGAGTCGCCATACAAATTTCATAATTTTTGAAATGCTGTTACTTTCTCAGCCCCTTAGCCCTCAAAGGTTAAGTCCTATGACAAAAATGCATACCACTTGTTTTGTAGAAAATTTTGTCAGGTTTAATTTGTCTATACAAAACATTTCGATACGACTTACAGATTTCGAGAAATAAGCGAAAAACTGAAAAAAGTCACCTTTAGAACCCCCCCCCCCCCCTTCCTCGAGCTCACCCCCCCCTCACCAGGACTATTTTTTGTCTTCAATATTACGTACCAATGGAACGTTTAAAAAAAGTTTCAAAACTCCGGAAATTACTTCTCCTGATTGGTATATTTCAGCTTAATTTTACTGGGATATTACTCAAGTTTCTGTTTTTGCATGGATAATTCAAAAGATGTCTGACTACAACCCGAATAGATGTGCTAAAAAATCTCGAGGTCGCTTCGCTCGCTCCGTTATTTTTTTGTGTAGGTCTTCTTATAAAGATAAGGGGGCGGCAAACTCGGTCCGTGCCCCGGGCGACAGACCCACGCTACGCCACTGTCAAAAATTTCCAAGTACAGTCATAACACGATACCCTCCCTTGTGAGATATAGTCGTGAGCATATTGACAAAATAGTTCATATCTGTTTGCAGAGTGTTAGTGAGATGGCGTTAACAATACCAGCTCAGCCACCGTGGACAGATGAAGCGAACGGGGACGGCTTGTCGTGGCGTAGACTTCACATGTCGAGAGCTAAGCTCAAAGCCACTGCTACCACCTCGGAGCTGTTGTCAGGTATGTGTGGTCTTAGATGACGTTAACAATGCCAGCTCAGCCATCATGGACAGATGAAGCGAACGGGGAAGGCTTGTCGTGGCGAAGGGTTCACATGTCGAGAGCTAAGCTCAACGCCACTGCTACCACCTCGGAGCTGTTGTCAGGTATGTGTGGTCTTAGATGACGTTAACAATGCCAGCTCAGCCATCATGGACGGATGAAGCGAACGGGGACGGCTTGTCGTGGCGTAGACTTCACATGTCGTGAGCTAAGCTCAAAGCCACTGCTACCACCTCGGAGCTGTTGTCAGGTATGTGTGGTCCTAGATGGCTTGTTTAATTTATCAACAAAAGTTGGATAATATTGGTTTTTCTGGGCGAGCGCGCTACATCCTTCAGCTACAGGCTTCATCTACACTTTCCATCAGGTGAGCTGAAGCCAAGCGCATACCCATTGTGAATATAAAAAAATTATAATAATTTATTACACCTACCTATGTCACAGATTATTTAATAGTTACTACCTTACCTATGTTTCTTTATACATACAGGGTGTTACAGAAGTAAAAATAAAAATTGAAAACTTTCAAGGGATGGTTTAGACCAGGACTTCCCAACCAGTGGGGCGCGCCCCCCTAGGGGGGCGTAGTGATATCGTAGGGGGGGCACAATGTGTTTACATTTTGGACAGAAAACTCCAGTTAACCACGTAAATTCCACTCATTAATTAATTTTAAAAATTAACTCATTCATTCAGTTACTAATTTACCCATTCGTTTGTTGTTACTGACAGGCTCAGCAGGTCTCAGATAGCACCTTTCCAGCTGCGCTTGTCGTTATTTTAATAGTGGGGGGGGGCGTGTAAAATATTCCTTACTATACCAGGGGAGGCGTGACGCAAAAAAGGTTGGGAAACCCTGGTTTAGACCATCAAACTGATCTACTATCACTATGGGACCAACATCGAAATCGCGAAAAAAGAAATCTTTTGTCCCATACATTTAGCTCGAGTAGATCTGTAGTTTAGTATGGAACATCGCAAACGCATCGCATCATGGCGATTATGGCAAAACCACCCCCTTAAGTATTTATTTGTATTTTTGTAACACCGTATTTGTCAGTTTGTTTGGGAAATCACCTCCCAGACTAGTTTATAAATCTTCTTGACTAACAGGCTACGCAATGGTAGCAATTAGTAGATCAACTAACCATTAGCTAACCGATCTTCTTTTAGGCTACGCAATGGCAGCATTAGTAGAACTAAACTTACTAATCTATCTTGTTCCAGGTTTCGCAATGGTAGCAATGGTGGAACTCCAAATAAACGAGCCAACCAACGTCCCAGAGTGGTTGTTCGTAATGTTCGCAGTGTGCACCACAGTGCTTGTGGCAGTGCATATATTCGCCCTCATGATCTCCACGTATCTACTGCCTAATATCGACGCCGTCAGTAAGATGGAGACGCCTGGAGGGCCGACGAGTGCTCTGAGGGACTCGCCTCATGAGAGGATGAGGGGATTCATTGAGCTGGCGTGGGCTTTTAGTACGGTGTTAGGTGAGTTTTCCTCTTAGACCAAATTGTCTATGGTTTTTCAACCCTATTAATTAATACGAGATTTTACCCGCGTCTTCGTCCGCACAAATTATATACTTATACCAGATTTAAAGACAAATCATAAGCTATCATGCAAAAAAAGTTTCATCAAAATCGGTTGCATAGTTTTTGCGTAATGCTGTTACAAACATTTAGGTTCAGTTTTATAATCTATTCATCAAAATCGGTTCAGTAGTTTTTGCGTGATACTCGAAAAAACAAACACCCAAACAAACAAACGAACAAACAAACAAACAAACAAACAGACAGACAAAAAATCCAAAAATTTGTGATTTGGAATCAGGGACATCTAAAAATCATATCGTAATCTTTTTTTTGTAAATATCTTCAATGTACAGACACACTTCTGTTACAGTTTTATAATAGTTTAGACGAATACAAATATAGCTATTTTTATTCATAGTTTATAAAATAGTACCTATAGATAATTATAATTAGGGAAGTAGCAAACGATATCATTCAGAGTGCGTAGCATTTAGCAAGTACAAGATACAAACAAACGTAAAACACAAAAATACCATGTATAACTATAACAAAATTAGGATCTAAACAAATAATACTTAATATTTATTTGTACCTATTTAGATGCATAAGAACAAAATTCAAATCTGCAACATGCAACAAGAACATAAATTTATAAATGTATGGAACAGCTGATTGTTTTCGCAATTTCGATTTTGGCTCCATAGTGAAAGTTGTTCAGTTAGATGGTCTAAATCACCCCATTCAATTTTTATTTTTGAAACACCTTGTAGGCTACTTGACAACTAGCACAGGTCCGGCACTTCAAACAACGTTTTAGATTTGACATGATGACGTTCGCACATGCGCACTTTGCGAAAATTGTGCATGACATATGTGTAGGGTTGACTTAACACGCATCGTATGAACAACATTATACATTTTGTTACTTTTTATGGTTCATTCTGTTATTAAAAATAGTTTTTAAGCTAAAAAATCATAGAAAATGTAAATTAAGCGTTATTTTCCAGCGTTTATTTTTACTGTGAGGAGAAAAATAAAATATATTTTATGTAGTCAAATCCAACGGGTGCGCGCGCCTGACTGCATTCCCTTGCTCGGCTTCCCTCAAGTTACCACAGACAGCGTGAGGGGGGGTGAGGTATCTGAAGTCAGAGGGGGGCGAGGAGTGGCCGTTCTGTATGTAGAACTATATACCGAAATACACACCAATACCTATATACTATATATTAACTATGTACCTATTCTGTGCAACTAGTCAATTCAGCTACTCTTTATCGGACGTCAAAACGTGCGTTTTGTATGAACATTAGTACTAAATAAAGAGTTGTGACGTCATCAAAATTTCATTACTTTTTAATGTTTATCTTGTTATTAAAACTAGTATTCACGCTAAAAACTCAATGAAAATTGGAGTTTAGCGTTACTTTCTAACCTTTTTTTTAATGAGAAGATAAAAATAAAATATATTGTATGTAGTCAAGTACCCAAATTAACGGTGACTTCCATAAATGAACCTTATTTAAAAAGGTTTTAAATTCAATGTTAAATGTTTACCCTCAGGTCTATTCCTCTTCCTGGTGGAGATAGCGATACTATGCTGGGTGAAGTTCTGGGATTATTCCTTCGCAGCTGCGACTGCTGCTACCGTTATTGTTATTCCAGGTATGTTATCTTTACTCGCACAATGTTGTTCTTATTTTAAACCATCATCTTAAAATGTATTGCTTACATTTATTATACAATATTCAACACAACATTACGTGTATAATGATGTTTTTATGCTTCGCTTGTAAGTTGAAGAAAAAAGAAAAAATATTTAGTTCATTGTTTGACCGCAAAATTAAGACGATTACGATACGATTACTAGAACTTTCCTTTTCTTTTTGTAATTTGTTTATTTTTATTAATGATCGATTCAGGATATTTTTAAAGCGTTAAAGCTATGGAGATATATTTTTAAACCCCGATTTATGCGTGCTAATGTCGCGTTTTAATAATTCAAAATCGTAAACACAGCAATAAACCGCAGTTTTGCGTTATTGTAGGTAAAACTTAACAATGCTTTGTACAACGAATAATGAATTTCATTAGCACAGCACATGCTCACGACTATATTCACCGAGTTAGAAAACTGAAATTGATTAAAGAAAAAAAAAGTTAACAACTTAACACAGAATATTAACAATATACTTACCTCTTTATTTCGCAGTGTTGGTAGTGTTCGTGGCGTTCGCAATCCACTTCTATCATTCGTTAGTCGTGCAGAAGTGCGAGTCGTCAGTCCAGGACATGGAACAGCTGGAGAGCATGAAGAGAGACCTGGATACGGCTACTGTCAAAATTAACATGTTTTGAACCTTCTGCTCATAGATTTAGGGACCTTTATGTGATTTATAGAAAATATAGGGACAAACCAGTCCTGTTGAAAACGAACCTTCTGGGAGACGATTTAAAGACACTTTTGCGAAAGGCTGAAGTCGAAATCTGAAATTTAGGGATAGTGTTTGCGAAAGTTGTGTGAAGTTTAAATGTTTTTGACCGTAAATTAGAATGATTAGAGACCTTTTTTGGGGAGCTGAATAGCCGGGTGTTGTGTAAGTGATTCTAAACTTTATTGAAAACTAATAAGAAATATATTTTTGTAACTAAGTGCCAAGATTATCACGTAATGAAATATTCATAACACATCACAATTTATGTTTCTACGCTTCAAAGGTTAATTCTGTCAATTTGTATGGAGCATGGCCCACAACCATTATAATGTTAATTACGGTTTAACACCATCGACATCTCGCAACGATGTTCAACGAATAATAAAAAGCGAAATATATTGCAGGCAGTGGACTAACGACATAATTAAAATTAAGATAGTTGAAAATGAAACGTCTCAAGACATTTAATGTATTGTAATTGTTGATTAATTTAATGTGATACGAATGTAAATATTAATTAAGATAATTTACAGGCACCTAAACGTGGACTCTCGATTCTCGGAATATCATGATCGTTTTTTGTCGGAACTTTATTAGAATAGAGTTGAAATTTGAACGAAAACATTGACAAAACTCAGTGTAGATCCGGAATATTAACAAAATAAATGAAAAATTCGAAAATCTTTTCTACGGAATTTATAAGTGATAACCGGTTAATATTTGATATACCTACAGGGCGTACAGGGTGTAAGGAAAAGTATCATTAACCTTTAAACCACATACTCTACCCATTAAACTGAACAACTTTTACTATGGGTTGCTTCCATATAGTTAAGGCACTATACATTATACCTTATCTTATCTTGTTGTGGGGGCTGGCAAGCCAGCAACACTTTGACCCAGTGGGATCTTTTGTGTTAGCCCCAATACTCTACCCATTAAACTGAACAACTTTTACTATGGGTTGCTCCCATAGTTAAGGCACAGTATAAGAAAGAGTATCTATTACTAGATACAGTACGGACACTCCCTTCCTCCCACCAACTTTGCCTCACTCCCTCTATCGCCCTCTGGTTACCTCGCACAGGGCCTCTACCCGCACATTCGAACTTCGCAATTTCGTTCCAATGTCAACTCTATTACAATGAAGAGCGGTCCGAAACAGTGGCGATACAGCGAACATCGGAAGTGCGGGTACAGGGCCTGGTTACACGTTACCTACGAAGAAGACTTAAGGTTCAATTTCTTTGGTTTTGCATGTACTGACGTCATCTTGTCAATTTCAATTTTTTGTATGCAGTGTCCGGGCTGTGGTTAAGATTAATGTTACTTTTCCTTACACTCTGTATGTGTAGGAACCTACCTACTTAACTACTTATTTGAAATATGTAAAAAGCTATTCAATATTTTCTTATAAATTAAGTTTCAATGTCAATTTAGATCCTTATTTTGTACACATCTACTTAAAAATGCGTTTTTTTCTCTCGTTTCAACTGTTTTTCTTTTATTTTGGGTTAATAATCAATATTCAAAGAGAATAAAGAGATCATTCCTCTGAGTGAATATTCAATAATATCAAATATTGAAAAGTTAAAGATTTTTTTACAAACTATTTTCTGGTTTTTAATATTCAATAATATCAAATATTAACAAATTACAAATTCTGTACAAACTACTTTCTGGTTTTGCGTTTATTTGTTAAAACGAATTATAAATCACTTAATTAATTTGTGACTGAAAGATTTTTGTATTATATTTTATTACATACGAATCTCTTACATATTAGTAGCACATCAAAAACAGCTCATCTTGAATAAACAAAATTATTTTATTGTGAAATTAAACGTTATTTGATAGTGAAATAGAATAGGTATACATACATTTGTATGCCACAGGAATATTATTTAATTATTTTGTCTAAGTGGCGCCTACATGATGAAATTAGTAAAGAGAGTAAAACAGTAAAAAACAAGCAATAGGTAATTTAATTATGTTGTGCAATTTTTAGAATGTTTGTAGTAACTACCTTTAAAGTGGTCAATTTTGGCAGTTTTGGAAATGAGCAACGACTCGAATGTGACGTTCTTATGTTTTGGAAATATATAAAATACCTACAACAAATTTTGATTCTCTCAATGATATAAAGTTGACATTGTTATTGTTGCAATTTTTCGAGATCACGATTATATCTATTTTATGTACTAATGCAATTTGCCGACTATTTGTAAAGACTGTGAAACAAAATTATTGTTTTATTGTTATAAACTTTGCTAGCTCTAGGTAGAAACTGTTTTTTAATATTATGTTGTAATCTCAATCAGTATTCCAACTTTGTTATCATGATCTTTTTATTTTACTCAAAAACCCTGTTGATATTTTGAAAATAAATATAGAAAATAAAATAAATAAAAATAAATATAGTAATTTAATTTATTTGTGTTTTGTTTTATTTAAGTGAGAATTCATTCAAGTAAAAAATTCAGTTAGATTTAAATGTATTTTTTTATTTCGAGTATAAAATCATTCTAACATACTTACATACAAACCCAAAAACACTACACTACTCGTACTTTGCATAATTAAATCCTAAACAACATTATTTACAAGATTCAAGACAATTTAGTTAAAACAGAGATAAATTCAAAACTTCTTTTTTTTTAGTATTAATTTATTGTTTTTATTAAGATGGTTGACGACGCATGTTGCTGAAGTGAATTATGTGAGTAGTTTAATTTTGGTTTTTGATAATAAATTTTAGTTGGATTTTATAAAATTAATACTAAAAAAAAAATTAAAACTTGGATTTATTATTATTTATTACTTAACGATCTTTTATATTTTCATTTATAATCAGGGCTCTGATTTATAATGGCAAAAATATAAATATCAGGGATAGATCATTTGGTTTATAGACTCATGTCGAATAAGTAATAATATTTTTAGGGAAATAAATATAAAAATTGTGCATTTGGAGCATTCCATGGAAATCGGTAACTTTTTATTTAAAAAAAAATTACACTTTTAATAATTTTGCAAGTATGTATTAACAAGGCATTTAATTAGTTATTGTGTATACATCAGTAGTTTTTCTTTTACTTTTAAACTTCTCATAAAATCCGGACTAATACACACTACTCTCTTAGTCTAATGTTCAGTATGAAAACTTGACCATATTCAAAGATTGATATTTCCTTTTTTGTAGAAATTCTATTGTTATTTCCTGTTTGACAATAAAGCTGACACTCTTATTTACAATATAAAAAGTGAATTTTGTTTTTGGGACGAAAATCTGTAAAAATGTTTTCAAAAATTACTTCGCATCTGGATCGCGTCGCTTACGTTACAAATAAACTCATTAAGTCTCGTAAAAACTAAACTTACGGGTAGGTGTGATTTTAATTTTATTTATAAACATAACCCACTAGAAGTATCAGTTTGCGGTGGATTATCAAGACATTGTGCTTGCCTGAATAAATTTATTGGGCTTTACATGTGTTGTCGCCTACGTGACGAATTTATTGAGAATCGTAGATACCTAACGAAACACTAGAATTATGATGGATCCACCACAGCCTAGTGCGAGTGCTTTACGGATGCGAAAATTTGGCAATAAAAGAAGGATGATCCGGAGTACAAAAAGAAGGAAAATGAGAGGATTAAAAGGCTTCAAAAAGAAAAAAAGGAAAAAATGACTGAAAAACAACTTAAAGAATTACGAATAAAGAAACAGAATGATAAGAGGCAAGAAAGGGAAAGAAAACGACAGCAACACCTAGATTTGAACAGATCAGATAATTCGGAAGCATCAACTGCAGGTGATTCTTCAATTAGCCCTTATAAATGTAAGCAGACTTATAAGTCTTATAACACCGCTTTGCTATAGCAAAGCAGTGTTAAAATGCATACGAAGCCTACCATCCTGCCCAATTAAACAAAAAGTTGTTGTTCACGGTGTATGCAATCGATTGAGAATAAAACTTGCACAAGAGATGGAGAGGGATCTGAATCTGACCGATAATCAAGAACGCGAAAATGAACAGACAGTGAGAGATTTCTTCAGATCCGATATACAGGGTGAAATTGATATCATTAGCATCCTTTTAAACTAAGAGTCTACCCATCAAACTGGACAACTTTTACTATGGGAGCAAACCGATCGGAGCAACAAAAAAATCAGCTGTTGCATACATTTGAGTAGAATAAGCACTGCAGCTTAGTATGGAACAGATGACTTTTTTTTTGCTCTGATCGGTTTGCTCCCATAGTGAATGTTGTTCAGTTTGATGGGTAGACTCTTTGTTTAAAAGGATGCTAATGATATCAATTTCACCCTGTAGTGTACACTTGTCCAGGCATGAATGATAGCATGGCGTCGAAAACGTCCATGGGAAAAGGTGGATGCTTGCGCTGGGATATCAAAATTACATGTTTTGAAATGAAACGACCTGAAACGACCTGGTGAAGGCGGCGGGAAAACGTTGGATGAGGGCAGCGCAGGACCGGTCGTTATGGCGATCCTTGGGGGAGGCCTATGTCCAGCAGTGGACTTCCATCGCCTGAGATGATGATGATGATGATGTTTTGAAATCGTCGCATTTCGAAGAGAGAAGTCGTACGAAGGCAAAAAAACGCCCTGTGTACAGAAGAAACAGTATTCCGGCCAAAAACGACTAACTTTATATTTTAAAATCGTACGTGTCGCCTTACGTGACAAGCCTGTCGCCTACGTGACACAACGTTTTTGTTTTGATTTTCTAAACTTGTAATTGTAATATTCATAAAAAGCGTGTTCAATAAAAATTTATTCTTTATTTTAGTGTTTACATATAAAAATATATCCCTTGTTTTAATAGGTTCGCAAAAAATTACAAGATTATCACATAGCTTAAGACTGCGGTTGACTGAGTGTCGCTTACGTGACGCTTTTTATTTGAATTATTAGTCTGATAATTTCAAAATTTATTAAATATAAATTACATGTATTTGTTAAGCTTTACCTAAACTATGTGTAGGTACCATTGATTATTTTCTGCAAGGTTCAGTTAAAGTGTTAAAAAGGAGTAAACTTCAAAAAACGCGTACGTTTGTCGCTTACGTGACCATGGAATGCTCCATTTGTTAATAAACGCTTTAGATTTATTGGATACTTCCCTTTTATAGATTCTTATACAACGTGTTAATGAATTAACGCAAAACTAGAAAGTAGTTTGTTTAAAATTGGGAGGACTCTCTGAGGGACTCGCCTCATGAGAGGATGAGGGGATTCATTGAGCTGGCGTGGGCTTTTAGTACGGTGTTAGGTGAGTTTTTCTCTTAGACCAAATTGTCTATGGTTTTTCAACCCTATTAATTAATACGAGATTTTACCCGCGTCTTCGTCCGCACAAATTATATACTTATACCAGATTTAAAGACAAATCATAAGCTATCATACAAAAAAAGTTTCATCAAAATCGGTTCCATAGTTTTTGCGTGCTGCTGTTACAAAAATTTAGGTACAGTTTTATAATCTACGAATACGAATATAGTTATTTTTATTCGTAGTTTATAAAATAGTGCCTATAGATAATACTAATTAGGGAAGTAGCAAACGATGTCAATCAGAGTGCGTAGCATTTTAGCAAGTATAATCCCCGCAAGTTGATATTGCGATGGAACCTTGTCACAATAACCGCTGCGTGACGTCATCAAGCACGGGCTGACCTTGCGAACGGTAATGATGGTGCACAGTCGACTACGTCAAAATTACGTCACCAAGATGGCCGCCAATCGCAATATCAACTTGCGGGGATTATACAAGATACAAACGTAAAACACAAAAATACCATGTATAACTATAACTAAATTAGGATCTAAACAAATAATACTTAATATTTATTTGTACCTATTTAGATGCATTAGAACAAAATTCAAATCTGCAACATGCAGAACAAAAAATTAAGTAATGTTTCATATAAATGTATGGAACAGCTTATTGTTTTCGCAATTTCGATGTTGGCTCTATAGTGGAAGTTGTTCAGTTAGATGGTCTAAATCACCCCATTCAATGTTTATTTGTATTTTTGAAACACCTTTTATATTAATTTTTTTCTTCTCAAGAACAATTGAAAATAAAGCTAAACTAGTACAAGTTTGGAACCAACGGTGACTTCCATAAATGAACCTTATTTAAAAAGGTTTTAAATTCAATGTTAAATGTTTATCCTCAGGTCTATTCCTCTTCCTGGTGGAGATAGCGATACTATGCTGGGTGAAGTTCTGGGATTATTCCTTCGCAGCTGCGACTGCTGCTACCGTTATTGTTATTCCAGGTATGTTATCTTTACTCGCACAATGTTGTTTTTATTTTAAACCATCATCTTAAAATGTATTGCTTACATTTATTATACAATATTCAACACAACATTACGTGTATAATGATGTTTTTATGCTTCGCTTGTAAGTTGAAGAAAAAAGAAAAAATATTTAGTTCATTGTTTGACCGCAAAATTAAGACGATTACGATACGATTACTAGAACTTTCCTTTTCTTTTTGTAATTTGTTTATTTTTATTAATGATCGATTCAGGATATTTTTAAAGCGTTAAGACTATGGAGATATATTTTTAAACCCCGATTTATGCGTGCTAATGTCGCGTTTTAATAATTCAAAATCGTAAACACAGCAATAAACCGTAGTTTTGCGTTATTGTAGGTAAAACTTAACAATGCTTTGTACAACGAATAATGAATTTCATTAGCACATCACATGCTCACGACTATATTCACCGAGTTAGAAAACTGAAATTGATTAAAGAAAAAAAAAGTTAACAACTTAACACAGAATGTTAACAATATACTTACCTCTTTATTTCGCAGTGTTGGTAGTGTTCGTGGCGTTCGCAATCCACTTCTATCATTCGTTAGTCGTGCAGAAGTGCGAGTCGTCAGTCCAGGACATGGAACAGCTGGAGAGCATGAAGAGAGACCTGGATACGGCTACTGTCAAAATTAACATGTTTTGAACCTTCTGCTCATAGATTTAGGGACCTTTATGTGAGTTATAGAAAATATAGGGACAAACCAGTCCTGTTGAAAACGAACCTTCCGGGAGACGATTTAAAGACACTTTTGCGAAAGGCTGAAGTCGAAATCTGAAATTTAGGGATAGTGTTTGCGAAAGTTGTGTGAAGTTTAAATGTTTTTGACCGTAAATTAGAATGATTAGAGACCTTTTTGGAGCTGAATAGCCGGGTGTTGTGTAAGTGATTCTAAACTTTATTGAAAACTAATAAGAAATATATTTGTGTAACTAAGTGCCAAGATTATCACGTAATGAAATATTCATAACACATCACAAATATCACAATTTATGTTTCTACGCTTCAAAGGTTAATTCTGTCAATTTGTATGGAGCATGGCCCACAACCATTATAATGTTAATTACGGTTTAACACCATCGACATCTCGCAACGATGTTCAACGAATAATAAAAAGCGAAATATATTGCAGGCAGTGGACTAACGACATAATTAAAATTAAGATAGTTGAAAATGAAACGTCTCAAGACATTTAATGTATTGTAATTGTTGATTAATTTAATGTGATACGAATGTAAATATTAATTAAGATAATTTACAGGCATCTGGACTCTCGATTCTCGGAATATCATGATAGTTTTTTGTCGGAACTTTATTAGAATAGAGTTGAAATTTGAACGAAAACATTGACAAAACTCAGTGTAGATCCGGAATATTAACAAAATATATGAAAAATTCGAAAATCTTTTCTACGGAATTTATAAGTGATAACCGGTTAATATTTGATATACCTACAGGGCGTACAGGGTGTAAGGAAAAGTATCATTAACCTCTAAACCACATACTCTACCCATTAAACTGAACAACTTTTACTATGGGTTGCTTCCATATAGTTAAGGCACAGTATACCTTATCTTATCTTGTTGTGGGGGCTGGCAAGCCAGCAACACTTCGACCCAGTGGGATCTTTTGTGTTAGCCCCAATACTGTACCCATTAAACTGAACAACTTTTACTATGGGTTGCTCCCATAGTTAAGGCACAGTATAAGAAAGAGTATCTATTACTAGATACAGTACGGACACTCCCTTCCTCCCACCAACTTTGCCTCACTCCCTCTATCGCCCTCTGGTTACCTCGCACAGGGCCTCTACCCGCACATTCGAACTTCTCAATTTCGTTCCAATGTCAACTCTATTACAATGAAGAGCGGTCCGAAACAGTGGCGATACAGCGAACATCGGAAGTGCGGGTACAGGGCCTGGTTACACGTTACCTACGAAGAAGACTTAAGGTTCAATTTCTTTGGTTTTGCATGTGCTGACGTCATCTTGTCAATTTCAATTTTTTGTATGCAGTGTCCGGGCTGTGGTTAAGATTAATGTTACTTTTCCTTACACTCTGTATGTGTAGGAACCTACCTACTTAACTACTTATTTGAAATATGTAAAAAGCTATTCAATATTTTCTTATAAATTAAGTTTCAATGTCAATTTAGATCCTTATTTTGTACACATCTACTTAAAAATGTGTTTTTTCTCTCGTTTCAACTGTTTTTCTTTTATTTAGGGTTAATAATCAATATTCAAAGAGAATAAAGAGATCATTCCTCTGAGTGAATATTCAATAATATCAAATATTGAAAAGTTAAAGATTTTTTACAAACTATTTTCTGGTTTTTAATATTCAATAATATCAAATATTAACTAATTACAAATTCTTTACAAACTATTTTCTGGTTTTGCGTTTATTTGTTAAAACGAATTATAAATCACTTAATTAATTTGTGACTGAAAGATTTTTGTATTATATTTTATTTTATACGAATCTCTTACTTATTAGTTGCACATCAAAAATAGCTCGTCTTGAATAAACGAAATTATTTTATTGTGAAATTAAACGTTATTTGATAGTGAAATAGAATATACATACTTTTGTATGCCACAGGAATATTATTTAATTATTTTGTCTAAGTGGCGCCTACATGATGAAATTAGTAAAGAGAGTAAAACAGTAAAAAACAAGCAATAGGTAATTTAATTATGTCGTGCACTTTTTAGAATGTTTGTAGTAACTATCTGCGGCCGAAAGTGGCCAATTTTGGCAGTTTTGGAAATGAGCAACGACTCGAATGTGACGTTCTTATTTTTTGGAAATGTAAAATACCTACAACAAATTTTGATTCTCTCAATGATATAAAGTTGACATTGTTATTGTTGCAATTTTTCGAGATCACGATTATATCTATTTTATGTACTAATGCAATTTGCCGACTATTTGTAAAGACTGTGAAACAAAATTATTGTTTTATTGTTATAAACTTTGCTAGCTCTAGGTAGAAACTGTTTTTTAATATTATGTTGTAATCTCAATCAGTATTCCAACTTTGTTATCATGATCTTTTTATTTTACTCAAAAACCCTGTTGATATTTTGAAAATAAATATAGAAAATAAAATAAATAAAAATAAATATAGTAATTTAATTTATTTGTGTTTTGTTTTATTTAAGTGAGAATTCATTCAAGTAAAAAATTCAGTTAGATTTAAATGTATTCTTTTATTTCGAGTATAAAATCATTCTAACATACTTACATACAAACCCACAAACACTACACTACTCGTACTTTGCATAATTAAATCCTTAACAACATTATTTACAAGATTCAAGACAATTTAGTTAAAACAGAGATAAATTCAAACCTTTTTTTTTTTAGTATTAATTTATTGTTTTTATTAAGATGGTTGACGACGCATGTTGCTGAAGTGAATTATGTGAGTAGTTTAATTTTGGTTTTTGATAATAAATTTTAGTTGGATTTTATAAAATTAATACTAAAAAAAAAATCAAAACTTGGATTTATTATTATTTATTACTTAACGATCTTTTATATTTTCATTTATAATCAGGGCTCTGATTTATAATGGCAAAAATATAAATATCAGGGATAGATCATTTGGTTTATAGACTCATGTCGAATAAGTAATAATATTTTTAGGGAAATAAATATAAAAATTGTGCATTTGTTAATAAACGCTTTAGATTTATTGGATACTTCCCTTTTATAGATTCTTATACAACGTGTTAATGAATTAACGCAAAACTAGAAAGTAGTTTGTTTAAAATTGGGAGGAGAATCGAATTATCATGGTTTCAAAAACTTAGGATTTTTTTTTTTCGAAATATTAAATAATTTGTTTGTAGAACCCGATGTCAATCGACCGTACGGGCACACTCACCCGACTTACTACCAAAATAAGATTCTTAAAATGTATCCATGAGTTTGTTTGCGCTTTCATTCATTGCTGAAATGATAACAAATCATTTTTGCCTCAAAACTTAAAATGCGAATAACTTTAAATTTTAACTATCAAAATAATGAAATTATTGTTTCAATCCAATTATTTTATTATAAATCAGTTGGGGTGTATGAGGTTTTGCGCTTATTCATTAATACGTTGTATAGGATGTAACAAAACACCCCAGTAATACTTAAGGGGGTGCTTCAGACCATCAAACTGAACAACTTTCACTATGGAGCCAACGTCGAGAAAAAATAAAAAAATATCTCTCGTTCGTCTCATTTGAGTCGAGACTTTACTGCAGTTTTGTACGAAAGAGCTGATTTTTTTTCGCGATTTCGATGTTGGCTCCATATTGAAAGTTGTTCAGTTTGATGGTCTGACCCCCTTAAGTTACTATGGTGTTTTGTTACACCCTGTAGATATCTATAAAAGTTAAAGAATAAAGAATATTTATTGTTCAAAATAAAAAACTGTAAAAATAAAATTAATAAACTATAACGGTGTAAAGATCGCGAAACGAATCATGGATTCATGAATCATGAGCGATGACCTTGAATGCGCAGAAATCAAATGCCGGGTCTATTTGACGGGGGGAAGCGGGAGGCGGCTGGCGCGTGAACGCCATTGGCCGATCTGTTGCCTTTTACGTTATCAACCTGCGCGAAATTCCCCACCACTTCTCCCGAGCGCTCATCATCCGTTGCGCGACCAATTTTTGTTATTTAAAATCTGAGCCCCGTTTTATTATCATTAATGTTACAATCTATTCAAGAAGTCTTAAAATCGAAGGAATACTAGACAATTAGGTAGATTAATAGAATAAAAGCAACGAGAATAACTAACAGAGATACTCATTAATCATTATACAAATACATAAATAGATGATGATCTCTAGGCGACAAGAATTAAGAAGTATCTCGCGTAGTCTAAATCTGTTTACCTTCTAAATCGATAATTATTCTAATGATTAGAATAAACTACTACTATATTTACCACACAGCTAACAGTCGAAAAATAAACATACGAATCTTTAAATGTCTTTAGCAAGTAATTTACAAACTTTCTTTAGCAGTGTTGCTCTGGCAGTATCTATTTCTTGGTATTGCGAAAATCGAAAATGGATCTTAAAAAAGGGATGAATATTGGATGAAAACTTAAGTGACATTGGCAACACTGCAAAAAGCACTAGTAATTTACTAGCTAAAGATATTAAACTACAGGTCTGAGTCACTTCGGCGCGGAAGTGGCGCGGGCGGGGTGCGGCAATATAAACCTTATAGTACGTAGCATAGCTTCGTTTGGAGAATTACGCCCGCGCCTCCAGGCGACGTCGCCTGGTGGCGCGGGCGCCATTTTTCTTTACAACAAAAACGACGCTATGCAACTTAATATAAGGTTTATATTGGTGTTACTTTGATTATCCGCCACCGCCACACGTCTCTTCTGTATAAACAGCACCTTAGATAGCTGCGCGGTGCGGAAGGGGTATCTTATCTTATTGAGGGGGCTGGCAAGCCAGCAACACCCCAAACAGGGATGTTGACCACGGGAGGTACTTCTTGCGCAGGGGGGTATGGTGACACAACGCGACATCAACCCTCAGTTAAGGAAAAACTCATACATTTTACACCAACGCAACGGTCTTCGCATGAAGGTAGCCTAGCCTACATGTTGAGTGTAATATTTACCCTTGACGTTGCGCGAATGGATCAATTTGGCTCGCATTATTTCGTAATATTTTGTTCAATTCAACACTTTCGCTGCTAAGCTCAAAAACATAATCCTCGCGCAGTGCTAAAATTGACCCCCCTCGTAGGTCGTAACCGTGAAACCATCACAATGGCTCACCTGGTGGGTCACCCGCATAGGCGTAAGGTTAAGGTGACTCACGCTGTAGGTCATGAGCACAGGCGAAATGCAATGAACTTGATCCGCTATGTCGTGCGCTATGTTGAAACGATAAATGTGGCACGCGTCGTGGAACATCCGCGCAGGCATAAGGTTTTCGTTGACTAGCGCTCGGTCATGAGCACAGGCGAATTGCAATTCAACCGACTCGTTGCGTGGGTTCTTCAGCACTGCGGCCCATTTGTCGCCGACCTACGACGTAGGTCGTCAGCAGTGAAGTGTGTAAGTGTGTAAGCATTTTACGGTCGGTACGACCAGGAAACTCTTCAATCTTCGTTCGCGCAGACAGGGACTAACGTTTGTTTTGCCGACGGCACTCAAAACCATTTGATAATATTATCAACCTTATGGCTACGCTGTTAAAGAGGGAAAAATTTATTGCCGTGCAATCAATTGGCCTAATGCAGATCGCGTCGGTCATGCGTCAGGCGCGAAATCAATCGACCAATAGAAACAGATGATTTTTAGCGCGTCCCGTAAGCATTATTAACATGGTTATTCTTCTTATCGTGTGGGCAGAGCCCTGGTGTCAGAGTTTGTACGTTTTTATTGTGGTTCGGGATTCTTACCCCTCCTGCACCGCACATCTACCTCAGGAACCTGCAGTAAACCTAGTATAATACTATTAACTAGACTGAGGGTAGTTACAGACCTTACACGCTACAATAAAGTTTAGCATCACTCATCTATCACATTTCTACATCCATACTCAGTAGCTCTGTTACTAGAAGGCCGTTTCTCTTAGCCGGTGCATCGTCTTGTGATTCGTTTTCGTTTTCGTCCTTCTCTTTTAACTTCTCTAATATGTTCTCTTTTGGTTTCCACAGAACAAGGGACATGCGGGGTTTTTCTAGCCTGTAATAGACATTAACATTTCATCAATATCATCATTATTTTATTTATCAACAGCCTATCTTTATCCACTTTTTTATTTATTTATAATTAATGGACTCTTGCTTGTGCATTAGCACTGCATTTCCGCCAGTGTCAAGTAGTTTATAGGAGATTCTATCCCAATTTCAGGGAATGTTTTTGGTCAAGAACAAGAAGAGATTGCGGATTGCGGAGCCTCGTAGCAGGCAAAAACGTGACGCGCGAAAACCACGCGAGACAAGTGTACGGGTCAGAACCTGCAATGTGACTCCATCTTTATCCAGCATTTATTAAGCAAATCAAATAGCTACTCATTGATTAGCAATTTCACCAGTAAAATCATGAAATATTGTAAATTAAAACAAATAGTTAAAACCTACCTCTTTACTTATGAATAAGATTAAGATACAAGAAAAGGCACAAATAATAAAAAAGTAATAAAAAATGCCAACTACTTTTTTATCATACACTTTTTAGTTTTTTAGTGACACTCGCAAGATAAAGACAAATTGATTGACATAAATATAAGAATCATCATAATCGGCAGACACGTTTGGTCTCTAGAGTGCCACAAAGGAACAAACATACATACATAGGTGATAAAGACATTAGTTACCCTGCTTTGTATCACACAGTCGGGTAAAAACACACTAACAAATTGGCCAGAAGTGCAATTTTTGAAAATCATACTAGCGACTTGGCAGTAGAAAGATGCATAATCTTCATAGTAATTTTGACATTTTCTACTGCAAAGTCACTCGTATGATTTTCAAAAATCGCACGACAGAAATCTGTGCAATTTCAATCAGAAGACACAACTTAAGAGGTGGCATATTCTGAATAACGAATCGTGATAGCGAAAAAAACAGGCTTGACGTATACTTAGACTTAGTAAAGAGTCACCCATAGTAAAAACTCATAAACAATAGAGAAACTATGATTATGGCATCATTGGCCGATTGCAGATTAAAATGAGTAATTAAAAACCTACCTCTCAATAAGAGCAGCTGGCAGCAAAGGTTCTTCAGTTAACTTCTTCACCTCCTCCGACAACACAATCTTATGCCCCTTCAGTTTCTCTATGACGGGCGTGAGAGCGGCCTCCATTCCCACGTCCATCTGTTCTTCAGACAATGTGTGCGGGGTGTAGTTCGATGATATGTGGAGACTGCTGAGGTGAGCGGCCATCTTCTCTTCAGTTATCAACTGTTTTGCTGGACTGGAATTAAATTATTTATTAGTAAAGATTTATTGCATATTATTTTGGCCAGTGTGTGTTGAAAATAAGAAACAGAGACATGGTCGATCACTCAAGGCCTCATAAAAAGGCTGAGAGTCACCCAAAGGACAATGAAGCGGGCTATGCTACAAGTTTCCCTGAGAGATCGAATCAGAAATAAAGAGATCTACAGAAGAACCAGAGTAACAAGTAAAAAATGTTTTCCTTACAATTTATTTTTTTATTTATATACATTCTGTTTTTGCATGCCCTGTCTGTGGTAGAACATAAGGACTTTTTTATTTTTGTAATCTTATTAACTATGTTCTGGCAAATAAACTTTTGAACTTTTGAACTTTAACTGACATAGCCCAAAGAATTACTAAAGTGGCAGTGGGCGGGGCACGACGTCCATCAGCTTAGATGATGATGATGATTATTTAGTTTAGTTCATAGCTGAGGCTGGGGCTAGGGGCTGTTAAGATGCAAAGGCTAAAAGCTTTGTTGCGGAGATAGGCCGCTGACTGAGAGAGAGAAATGGTGACCCACGTTCCAGATCAAGTTCGGGCTTAACCCGTCGAGCTCCGGTCGAACCGTACGGTCCGAAAAAATAGGCTAAAGCTAAAGGCTAAATTATACCTTATTTAAAAAAAAAGTTTCTTTTATCTTAGGGCTTTTTTATAGGTTGGTGCTCGACGGGTTAAAGTAGGCTGTTGTGTTTTATTTGTGATTCAGCCTGCAATGTGCTAACCAACTGGGGAAAATTGCACAGTGAGATTATCACTAGGTGTCCCCCATGGGAATCGAACACACGACCTTCGTGTCAAGAGTCCAATGCTCTTAACCAGTAGACCACCAGAACCTAATCAGAGCTGATTGTACGTCATATAAACAATACTTACATCACAGGTTCAACATCTAAACTCTTCCGTTTACAATGAACAACTGGAGAAACGAGGCTGTCTGTGGTAGTCGTTTGTGCGGTAAATTGCACCAGTTGTGGCGGTGAAGACAGTCCCCAAGGCAGCCCCTGGGCGTTCCACGGGGCTCCAGACGGCTCCGGCATGGCGTGGCGCTCTATATCACGGCTGAACGGAAGGGAGGTCGCCAGTGCCTGCTGCGTATACATCTGTCTAGCAAGCTCATCTGACTGATTGTACTGGTACGAATGGTATCCGTATACGTCCATTGTTAGCGCACTTTATGGGAAATGCTTTTTGAAACACACTATTTGAGTAAAATTTGCAGTTTTTCAATCACCACTGGAGAAAACAATAACAAAAATTCTTCACTTTTCGGAGTTTCTGATTCTGACACAATAAGCCACAGACAAATTAATATTATTATTTTATCATAAACACGAAGGAGGAGTAGAATTTTCTTGAATATTCTATAATGTCTTTGAGAAATAGGTTCCACCACCACCGTCTACTAGCTCACCTCTACGTTCGTTGAAATGAATCACCTCATGAAGCAAATCACTTGTCTATGATTGAATAGGTTACGTGATCTACACCACCATCTTTTCATACAACGTATTGCAGGCTTCATTGATATCGATAGTCTATAATCCAAATAAATTATAATGAAGTCCTATTCCTAAATATAGTGTCGCTAGTGAGCTAAATTTTCATATGATTTTGTCATAGTTTACGGCAGTTTCATCACAACTTGCAAGACTTTTTTTCGTAATCGCATTATATCGATGTTTGCTTGACTGCTTGGCCTTTCACTTTCTTATTTATTAGTTTTTTCTGAATTTCCCAGTATATTTTACACTTTTTTAGTGTGCGTTGTTTATCCGAAGATTTCTAATTTCACGGGCTACCAAAATGGATGATTATTTTCCGTGAATAACTGGCTAATCCTCCAAAATGGGTCTAGACTTTGACGTGTTGGAATTTTGCAAAAAACTGCGCCAAAACCGGCCTCCGCCTTACCAGTGCCCGCTAGAGAAGTGCGACAAAGTTTACAAGAGTTTGTGTGGGCTGCAGTATCATTTGGTGAACTACGATCATGATAATCCGACGGCGACAACACCAGCTGTCGTTCGTAAGAAGGGGTGGAGGCATAGGGCTCCGGTGCCGACCGGTGACATAGCACTACAGAGCCCTCCTAAAGAGGCACTTACATTCGCCGAGGCGCAGAAGGTGGTGCAGTTCGAGATAGAGGGGAAGATCAGTAGGATACCGATAGATCAGCCGTTGCCGGTGATGTCTCTGGAGGAATGGGAGAGGAAGAACGCGGAGTTGGAGAAGCCGCTGACGTTTGTGGTGCCCCCGGCCGAACCTCACGTTAAACTACCCGAGGCTAGTTTTAAGGTAAATTATCATGGTGCTTGATTTATCATCGGAAACACTGTTACAGTACCGTAAAATCTTGAAAAATGCACTGCCTGTGCTGTAACACTTTCGCCGACAGTTTTGTTAAAGGGACTAAACAAGGGCATAATAAAATTTTAAAACTTTGTCTATACTGTTATAAAACTGTAAATGTTTTATTTGTTTGCATTATGCAAAAACTACTGAACCAATTTTGATGAAACTTTTTTGTTTGATAGTTTATGCGTTGACTTAAAATGTTGTGCAAAACCGCGGGTAAACTCTACACGCTACTACTATAAAATTACCTGACTAGATTTTGCCCACAAACAACTTCATTCGCATCGCATGGGTTCCCATCATTGTAGCTAGATAAAATATATGCCTATTTTTAAGTCTAGTCATAACTTGCAACAATTTTGATCAGAATCGGTCCAGTAGTTTTTGCATGATCTTCGAAAAAACATAGACTTATACAGTTTTATAATGATGTTGATTAAAAACCTGTTCCATTCCTGTAGCTGATCCCAGACTACAATGAAAGAGTGTCCGACGCCCCGTCCCGCCCCAACGCATACATCAGATTCATTGAGAAATCAGCCGAGGAGTTGGATGGAGAAGTAGAATATGATGTCGACGAGGAAGACACGGCTTGGCTGGCCATCATCAACAAGGCAAGGACGAAGCAGGGTCTCCCGCAAGTATCCGTTGATACGTTGGAACTGCTCATGGACAGATTGGAAAAGGAATCTTATTTTCAGGTAAAAAAATACATGCATATAGCATATGCTCACGACTATATTCCCCGAGGGGGTAGTCAGAGATATTCTGAAACTTCAGAACATCCACGTTTCACTGGTATAGTAGTACCGAAACTCTGTCCAGTGTGACGGGGAGTGAGCCCGTCGCCACTTGTAATGGACAGTAGGTACAATATATGCCTCGAAATTGAAGCATGCAGGATTCCTCACGGTGTTTTCCTTCCCCGAAAAGCCAGTGACTCTTATATATTCCATGCCAGTGGTGTTACAAATCATACATAAATTCCGAAAAACTCATTGGTACGAGTCCGCCTGGACGGGGATCGGACCATCACCTCCTGCACGGCAGGCAAGGTTACTCGCCACTGGACCACCACAGCTTAAAAAAATACATATTTCTGTAATACCTAGCATTTCTGTAATAGCTAGCCTGTACGCCTTGTTTCATTGATGAGATTAAAGTGGTTTACATTTCTGTTACTACATCTACCAGCTCACTAAGTTCTAACTAATATCTATGGCCATATCCATACTAGTTCCTTTTTTTTTTCTATGATTTTGATGTTGATTTCAAAGAGAAAGTTGTTTTGTTTAGTTGGTCTATTGATCTGATCATCCATTTAAGAAACCGTCAGCATATTAAGAAGGACTCTTAACAGGGTGTAACAAAACACCCCTAGTAATATTTAAAATGGTGGTTTAGAGTTTAAACCATCAAACTGAACCACTTTCTCTATGGAGACAAATTTGATAAAGATAAGAGGTTGTTGCATGATGTATGTGATATGCAGAGAAGAGAGTGAAGGCGCGATAGCGCTATATCACGCTTCCATACCACAGCTGCTGCTTTCTAATAGATTTGAGTCGAGTTTGTACTGCAGTTTTATACGAAACAGCTGTTCTTTAAATAATTTTTCTTGATGTTGGCTCCATATTGAAAGTTGTTCAGTTTTGTGGTCTAAACCACCCCATTTAAATAGGGTCCAAAGACCCTAAAACCGGTCCCTGTTTAAACCGTAGAAGGAGAATCAGTATCAAAATACTGATTCTCCTTCTACGGTTTAAACAGATTCCTTTAATTTCTGATATCACTTACAGGCATCGCAAACAGGCCAGCAAACAGCAGCTACAGTGGACGAGGATGCAGTGTGCTGCATCTGCATGGACGGTGAATGTCAGAACACAAATGTTATTCTGTTCTGTGACATGTGCAACCTGGCCGTCCACCAGGATTGCTACGGGGTATGTTCTAGTTCAATAACTGAGATACCTAACTAAGGTATTTGTCCCTGTCTCTGGCAACTCTCCTCCAGTTTGCACCCGCTGTGAGTCTTATCTCGTCTTCCCTTCTTCTGCAGGGTGTTCCCCTGTTTCGTTTTAAATATACTATCATATTCTAAACATATTTAATATATTTAACAAGCAATACTGATTCTTGAATTTTTATAATTGAAATTAAATAGAAAGAAAATGAGATTCAAACTGGCCAAATGTGTAACTTAAATTCGAAAACCTATGAGTTGTATACGCTCAACAAAAATAAGTCTTAGGGACAAGTTTTATAGAGCGTGTCCCATTCAATTCAATCCAAGATGGGCGGTAGCGATAATTGATGTAATTCATGGCATATAAATTCAGAATCAGGCATTACACTCTCGCGAGAAGTTCTTTGCAAGAACTTTCACTTGGGAAAGTATTCACGACGAACAATGAAGCATGTCCACACTCTCATTCTCGACCAGAATGTAGTGCCTGCTGTATAATTTTGTAGAGTGCCCGAAACGAAGTGCATCTTTGTCGCGCGTCTACGCCTGTTATAATTAGCGTCTTAAACCTAAACCAATGTTGCAATTGGAACCCTAAGGTTGGTGGTCGAGTATGTATACTTGCTTATACCTACATACACCAAGTTGGCAACAAATGCAAACTAGTTCCTTAAATAGTGCATATTTAGAGAATGGTATTTCATCTAAAATGAATCTGCAGGTGCCCTACATACCAGAGGGTCAGTGGTTATGCAGAAGATGTCTGCAGTCTCCATCGCGCCTTGTCAACTGCGTGCTCTGCCCTAATACTGGAGGTATATACAATTTGTTTAATAGTTTTGAAAATTAAAGCAAGGAAAGGCATTGACGCAGAATTCAGCCGTTTTATTTTATCTCAAGCTCTTCGGATGACATCTTCAAATTAAAATAATTTATTCAAAATTCAGCCAGTCATTTCAGTGACTGCCAAGCTTTTGGTCCTAGATAGAGTTACATGGTGGTGTCTATTCGTTAAGCTATGTTAGAAGCCAATATGGGGGCTTGAAAATTCTCGTGACAACATTTTGACCACATAAGGAGGACGCATATTTATCCGCGGAAAACGAACCGAAGGAGGCGATAGAATCGAATTTTACAATTCTTTGTATGAAATTCTATGACACCTCGCACACTTATCCGCGGCGAATCGGACGAATCGTCAAAAGAATTAACAGGAAATTCGATTTGTTCGCCTCCTTCGCCGCGGATCGATATGCTTACCCTTATTTGCCTCCACCAATCCTCGCCACGGCCCACTTTATCTTACTCTTATTGCTCCGCGGTGATCAATACCTTCAGTAACTTTTTTATTATCACTCTTTGGTTGCTGCGTCTGACTACTACTCTACAGGTTTCATCTTAAAATCAACACCTTACTTACGGGAGTTACGGGCAAGGCCCCTAGCATACAATAAAATGTTGTGTTACGTTGTGTTTTGCAAATAAATTGTAGCTATCTTACTTTTTTTATGAATATAAACAGGTGCGTTCAAGCAGACCGACCAGGGCACGTGGGCACACGTCGTGTGTGCGCTATGGATTCCTGAAGTTAGGTTCGCCAACACCGTGTTCTTGGAGCCTATAGGTGAGCTTATCAAACGTTTTTCTACACTAACGTTATAAAGAGAACAGATTAGATTTTTTGTTTGTTTGTATTGAATAGGCTCCGAAACTACTGGACCGATCTGAATAATTCTTTCACTATTAGAATGCTGCAGTATCCGTGATGAACATAAGCTATATTTTATTTCTACCCGTGCGAAGCCGGGACTGCTACCGCTAGTTGTCAATAAAACAATTTGATTGGTATGTAATTTAGTACACAATCTAAATAAAAATGTTCAGTACCTACCAGTATTTGTAGTTTTGTGTTCAATGCAAAATGTCTTCGTAATACATTCAGGCGTTATGCAGCACATCTTTGGCGCTATAGCGCGTTATAGCCACTGCGTCTGACCCCACTTCTGATCGTATCAGTTTCATCACTTTCCATCAGACATAGGAGGGTAAGGACGAAAGAGTCCATCTGTGTTTAGCGCGTACACTAATGCACTTACATATCATGCATACCTGACTGCTTTTCTATAAAGAATAGCAGTCGGAATCGACTAGGAATCCATTATTATTAGGGGTTGAATTTCATAAAAATCCTTACTCATCACCAAGTGGACTTGTAGGCCCATAGTGTGGTATTTTGGTTTAGTTAAGTCTCCAAACTAGAACGTTAGCAAAACATGACATTGTACACCCCACCCACAGATTCAATAGAGATGATCCCAGCTGCCCGCTGGAAGCTGCAGTGCATGGTATGCAAGCAGCGCGGCGCCGGCGCGTGCATACAGTGCCACAAGAGCAACTGTTACTGCGCCTTCCATGTCACATGCGCACAACAGGCCGGGTGAGTCACTGACCTTTGCAGGTATAAGCCTACCAATGTATAATAGCCATATAAAACAACATTTGTAGCCCGCATCCCATTGGTCAACTTGACCATGTCAATTCAAGTCTTGTACACCAGGATCAACAGCGGCGACAACTTACAACTCCATAGGTACAATGAAGTCCAGAGATCCCACCATGACTGATATGACTGTGACAATAACTGGGCGGCAGTGGGCGCACGGACGCAGTCACGCAGAACGCAGAGTAGGGTGACACTCGCTAGCTTTCAGTCGAACGGAGCGGACGTGTGAGCACGACTGTCACTTGAACTAAATCTGTTTTGTTACTTGAATGTCCTGTATACTTACTCCATACGTGACGAAATAAGCCGACGTCACAATCACTATAATCTGTCTTGGAACACGCACGGGCAACGCGGGATACCATCCCTTTCTGGTTGACATCCCACATATCCGCACCAAGCGCCATTCCGATTCTTTTATAATGCGCACCGCCAAGGAGTGGAATGCCCTGCCTGCGTCAGTGTTTCCGAGCGCTTACAACCCGAATTCCTTTAAAGTACGAGTGATTAGGCATCTTCTGGGTAAGCTCGCTACATCTTCGACCCCATCTTCGTTCTGAGGACTGGATTGAGGTTAAGAGCAAACCCACCTACAAGCGACTTATCTAATAAGGTGGAGGCAGGTTTTCTCTGTTATGTCACGTCCCGTCTCTATAGTAATGTGTATAAGTCCCAACTCAATGTATACATGTAACGTGCAGGTTGTATATGAAGATGGAGGCGGCGGGCGCGGGGCGGGACCCCAGCCAGCCCGTGCAGGTCGCCAAGATGGCCTACTGCGACGCGCACACGCCCGCGCACGTGCTACAGGTTGTTATTATATCTATCCCTATTAATAAACCGATCTCAAGCGCACAATTTACTCTGGCTATTGCAGTTTTTTCCGCGGTCCCATTCAACACTATGTGCCGCCCGCGCGCTCGCTTTGTGACGTCACGTCACAAGCGCGCGATACCTTTGCAATTAAAAAAAGTGTAGAAACTTGTCGCATTATTAACTTCGGTAATTCTGCATGTATTGAAGTGAAATAAAAACTAGCGTAAATGTACGTGATCTAAGTTCCAATTTAAGTTAAGGTACATTTTAATGCCAAATACGTTGGTAGTGGTCATCCTCATCTCTAAGCCAGAGATTGTGGCTCTCTTCTGGATCGCTGGTGGTAGTAGTCGTTACATAAAAACCACGTCAGAGGTCGTAAGGCGGTCTGAAAAACTCTGACACCAGGGCTCTGCCCACACGATAAGAAGAAGAAGCATGTTTTGTTTAAGCTAATGATTTCTTTGTATGAATAGGAACGTCGGGCGCAAGAAGAGGAGGGAGATACTAAAACACACGACCTATCGGCTATCAGACAGAAAGGGAGGGATAAAATTAAACAGGTAAAGTATTAAAAAATCTTTTATTTTCCTATTTCTTTTATCTCACGTAAAATAGAAACGCGAGAAAGTGTCCTTTATCAAACACAGACTTGTACGCAACGCATACACATAAAAGCATCTCGGACAATGGACCACATTTCAGTTTTTTAACCACAGAAAATAAGAGATACGTATTTTTTCCGATTTAATTTTGAATTTTTAAAAAACGGTAGGCTTAGTATCTTGGCCGGTAGAAATAAAAAAACTGTCAATTTCAATAGAAAAGGCAGCCAGGCAAATTATTCCATCACATTTTAAAATAATTCTAAAAATTATGGGATACAAAAATCTGATAATGTTTATATACCTATGCTAAGAATCACAAAATCTCCAAATGGTTTCGAATTTTGGTACCTTCGATAAAATGAAATGTTTTCCATTAATTATTCTAAAAACCCGATATTTTCTCGCTGTGTGCATACGTAAATGTAGATTATTCTATAGGTACAGTGAACGCTTTTCATAGGTACTATGAAGATAGCCTATTGATGATATTGTGGCGGGAGTGTGATGTTTGTGTAGTGCTGTTCACGTGTATTATCGTATCGGCAGGCCCGGCGCGTGCTAGCATTGAAGCGGACCTGGGCCCCCGTGGTGCTGGTGCCCACGCTGCCGGCGGCGCGCGTGGCGCACGTGGCGATGCTGGCGCACGGCCCCCCCGCGGCGCGCGCGCAGCTCATGAAGCGCCTGCTCGCCTACTGGACGCTCAAGCGACACAGCAGGAACGGAGTGCCGCTGTTGAGGAGGCTACAGAGCCGGCCTTCGCATCATGGTAGTATGTATTATGAAATCTTTTTTTTTACTTAATTTTTTTATTGAGTTTATGGATATATTTCTGACGGCCAGATAGCTCAGTTGGTAATGAAGCCTGATATTCCGAGATGTATTCGAATCCTGCGAGAAGCAAACATTGAACAACAAGTGACAGCCTACCAAATACTGAAACGGTGAATTCAGACCATCAAACTAGACAACTTTCACTACGGAGCCACCCTTAACCTCTTTTCGCGATTCGAAAAAAATCAGCTGCTCCCTACAAAACAGCTGTATCTACTCGACTCAAATGTATGAAACAGTTGAGGGAGGGTGGATCCATAGTGAAAGTTGTTCAGTTTGATGGTCTGAATTCACCGATTCAGTATTTGGTCACTTACACCCTGTATAATTCTGCCTTCCCATACATTTGAGTCGAGTATATAGGGTGTCTCGTAAAACGATGTCAACCCGACGGTTGCTGATAGATTAGTTCATGTCTAACTAGAATATTGAAAAGAAGATTAGTTCATGTCTAACTAAAATATTGAAAAGACAATGGGGATTTTGTATCGCCTTATTTTTCGCCAAATTTTCTGGCGCGGCCAGCAACCAAATTTAAATATTTTAGTTCAGAATAAAGTAACAAACAAAACTGGTTATTACATGTATATCTCTAGACTCTCTATATTTAGACAGCCCGGTAGCACAGTCGGTAGTGAACCTGCCTGCTGTGCCGAGGGTCGCGGGTTCGAATCCCGTAAGGGACAAATATTTGTATGATGAATATGAATATTTGTACCCGAGTCATGGATGTTTGTATCTATATATGTATTCTATATCGTTGTCTAGTCATCGTAATACAAGTCCAGGCTAGATTCTGGTACTTTAAATGTGGCTAGATAATTTGTGTGACATTGTCCAAGATATTTATTATTTATTTATTATTATTATCTCTAAACTCAGTCCGAACAGAGATATAAAAGCTTGAAGTTGAAAATTTTTCATTACGTTTACTTCAAGCCTTTATATCCCCGTTTAGACTGAGTTTAGAGATATACTTGTCATAACAAGTTTTGTTTGTTACTTTATTCTGAAGTAAAATATTCAAATATGGTTGATGGCCGCCCCCAAAAAATAGGCTAGTAGGCCAGTCATTTTACGGAGTTTTGTTAGGCGGGGTGGGGAGTAATTATTAATTGGACTTTTAAACTGTAACCGGCACCATTTAGTGACAAAAATACTATCCTAAACCATATTAAAAAAAAAAATTGCTACGCAACATGGAAATCAAAATTGTGTGTCCCAGAAGGCTTTTAAATTAATAATATTAATACCAATGCACTCATTTGAATTAGATTTAACAATATACATTATTTTTGATCAATAAAATAGGCATTAAAATTTAAAAAAATGAGGTATTTATTAGAAAATACGAATGTATTTTTCAAAACCTTCTAAGTAGACAAAAATATTTACACCATGTTTGAAGTATGTATGATGGTAAAGCCTTAAATATGTGCAAAAAAAAATTTACCCTTAGGTTTTTTAGAACGAGATAATATCTAAATTTTAAAATTGGAACTGTTGCAGACGTGATTTTTTTTAATTTTGGTACATTCTTAAGCTCAAATTGGCTCTTCAATATTATAGCGAAAAAAAAATGCAATTAGTAATTAGTCCCGGCTCAAACCGTAAAATGACTGGGCTATAGGAACACAAAAGGCACCATTTATAGGCATTGGCTTTTGACTTTACTAAAAGTGACTTAGTTTTTGAGCTGCCGGCACTCAAAACAGTGACTAAGGTAACGATTTTCACGAATTTCATAAAACTGACGTAGATTTTTTTTAAATCTTCTGGTTTAGACATGATAGTTTATGTCGAACTGAACTGCTGACAGGTTTTTGATCTCAGTTTACGGGATACCTGTATACCTACCGAGACCAACTGCTTTACGATGCACGCTCTCGAGTTCATGTTGACGAAACTTTAAACGATATCTTTAATCCAACAGACAGCAGAGGTATTCAAGATGGTACAGTGAATGTTAGAGAACTCTGCAACCAACTCAAGTACTGGCAGAGAATAAGACAGGACCTGGAGAGGGCCAGGTTCGTAAACACACTTAAAATTAACATTATTTAGCTTCTTCAGGGTCAAGATAATCATGTAACTCGGGAAGAATTCAGTTCAAAATATCTTTGAACACAAAAAAAAAGTTATAATCATTTATTTTCACCACAAACATACAAGGAGACATTATTATTAATACAGCTTCATACAGTGAATATGTTTGTGGAGACTGGTAACTGAAAAAGGCTTTAACGGCTGTAAAACCTGTTTAACAAACACCAGGACTGACTAGGAGGAAAAGACTGTCCAGGGCGTAGAGTTAAGTTGAGCGCAGACTGAGCCGCACCGCACGCGCCGCAGTCGCTGCATTCGAATTCTTAATATGAAGTTATATGTAACCTCGCACGCTGGCCAACGGTCGACTGAGGCGACCGCGGCGCGGGTAGCGTGTGCGAGGTTACATAGAACTTCATATTAAGAATTCGAATGCAGCGACTGCGGCGCGTGCGGTGCGGCTCAGTTTGCGTTACCTTTAGAATACATAGAGGTCTTATACGTGTTTTGTCCGATTCACTCAAAAAGAGACGCATATAGCAAAATGCTCCTGTAAAAAAAGAAGATCGCTACCTTTTTGCGGTTATTATCGACGTAACCGTATTTTTGTACTATGGTGTGCTCAGCGCTCCCACACATAACAGCGACGTCGCATCGCATCGCAAATATGTGCGAGCGCTCGATTCTTATTACGATGACTTATGTATGATTTTCAATCGAGCGCATCGCAGATATTTGCGATGCGATGCGACGTCGTAGTTATGTGTGGGAGCCCTTAGAGGATTCAAGGTGTGGCATATGTGCCCATCTAAGAAGCTCAAATTGTAAGTAAATTGCATATCTCCTTAATCTATTTCACTATCCTATACCCGGTTACGCTGACATTGGTCTATTAGCGTATGCGAAACTTCTAATCAATGGTCCAGGGTAATTATTGATTCACTGGCCATTTTTCCAGTGAATTGCTGAGCCAGCGTTAACTACAGCGACTCACTGGCAAAATGTCCTTAGTTCGTCTGACATGATGACATCTAAATTATGCTATTATCCTATATTCCTCGGAAAATATAGTTGTCAGTGTATGTTTATATTTGTGCAGATTGCTGTGCGAGCTAGTACGAAAGCGCGAGCGTCTAAAGGCAGAGTACACCAGGGTATGGGAGCGCTGCGTCCTGCACACGCTGCGACCAGAGCGCGCCGCACTGCACAAACTGCTGCGTCTACTGCGACAGCGGGACGCGAGCGACATCTTCACCGAGCCCGTCGACTTGCAGGAGGTTAGTGTTTTTAAACACAAAAAGTTTTCTGTTAAACTTTATATTATACAGGGTGAAATTGATATCATTAGCATCCTTTTAAACTAAGAAGCTCCCCATCAAACTGAACAACTTTTACTATGGGAGCAAACCGATCGGAGCAACTAAAAAATCTGCTTTTGCATACATTCGGGTCGAGTAGGCACTGCAGTTTAGTATGGAACAGCTGATTTTTAGTTGCTCCGCGATCGTTTTGCTCCCATAGTAAAAGTTGTTCAGTTTGATGGGTAGACTCTTAGTTTAAAAGGATGCTAATGACCGCTCCCGCAAGGTAAAAATATAAACATTCAAATATAGGCTTAAAAGTCTTGCTCTGTAGATACACTTTGCAGTGACAAAAATACTGTTTGCAACTGCATGTTGTCACTTTAAAGACACACTGCGTCCACTTTTTCACAAACTGGCGACGACTATTGGTCACACTGCGACTACTATTGGACACACTGCGTCGACTGTTGGACACGCTACGATGACCTACAATAAAAACATTTGGTTTAAGAAGCATAATAGTAGTCGCACTTTTAATGGTTACTTTTTTGGCCTTGGGAATTTCGAATTTTTACTTACACTTACTACTTGACTATATTTGAATGTTAATTCTTTTATCGTGCAGGAGCGGCATCAAGTAAGCTATGACCTTTATTGTACTAAGAGGTAACCTTGCTACAACTCCATTGTTTCAGGTGCCCGACTACAGCAGCGTAGTGAAACAGCCGATGGACCTGAGTACTATGGGCAAGAAGCTGGACCGAGGCGTCTACCGGACCATAGACGACGTCGAGGAAGACTTTAAACTCATGATCGTCAACTGTCTCACCTACAACAACAAGGACACCGTGTTTTACAAGTAAACATTACTATATTATCACTTTAATTCCTGTACGGGTAGTATACCCCGCACGACAAAGCGACAAAAAGAGAAAACCGTCTTGCGCTCATTTTGGCATGATCAAAGTAATAAAGACATATGCACATCTAAATTTTTCTCGTTTTTCAGGGTGGAATGCTAGCCCACAGAATACCTTTATTAAAGCCTAAACAGAAAAATTAATCTGTTTTGGAGGCGCTATAATTGAATATAACCTTTATGGTTAAAATTACAAATACAAAAATTAGTACCAATGATTTTCCGCAACATGGCGAGGTGTTTATTTTTCTGGTCAGGCTAAAAGTAGATAAGCCCTTTATTTGGAAATCCACATACCATTTTCTACTATAGTTTTTACACCTTTCGTGTTGGCATTTCAAAGAATAATTAATAGCCTGCCTTTAATACCTTATAAATAGAAAAATATATTTTCTCACTCCGATATGTATTTCCTAAGGTAATAATCAGATATATTGAGAACATCATGAGTAAAAAAACATTACCACCTTTATGAGGCTAAAGGTAAAACCGGCCGTCTAAATATTCAGTTTATTGTAATTAAACGTCGGAACATCCCGCGTCGAGACATGTATTTCACCGATTAGCCAGTGTTGGTACAAATCGTATTCCACATAAGTTCCTAAAAACTGATCCAAGCCGCCACTAGACCATTACTTTTAATCCCATGTATAATTCAACGTAATTTAACTTTCAGAGCGGGCATAAAAATGCGAGAGCAATGCCTCCCGATATTCCGTCAGGCCCGTCGTGACGTCATATCAGCTGGCATGGTCGAGCTGGCCGGCGCGGGCGACGCTACACAGAGCCCAGAGAGAGAGCCCACTAGGCGCAGTCCCTCGCGCAGGAGGAGTATGTCCAAGGCGCGGCGGAGTGTGTCAAAGGACAGGAGTGTGCTCAAGGGGCGACGGAGCATGTCGAAGGGGCGACGGAGTGTTTCAAAGGACAGGAGCGTGCTCAAGGGGCGCCGGAGCATGTCTAAGGGGCGACGGAGTGTTTCCAAGGAAAGGAGTGTGCTCAAGGGGCGCCGGAGTATGTCGAAGGGGCGTCGGAGTGTGTCGAAAGACAGAAGTGTGCTCAAGGGGCGACGGAGCATGTCGAAGGGGCGACGGAGTGTGTCGAAAGACAGGAGTGTGCTCAAGGGGCGCCGGAGTATGTCGAAGGGGCGACGGAGTATGTCAAGAGGTGAGTTTCTTTTATTTTATTAGTTTTTTTTTGCTGGAACGGAAAGTATGTCTGAAGGAAAGAATGTATTAAGGAGTTTGTCCAAGAGGTGACGAAGCATGTCCAAGCGATTAGCGATATTCCATTCAGGCGCGACGTGACGTCATATCAGCTGGCATGGTCGAGCTGGCCGGCGAGGGCGACGCTTCGCAGAGCCCAGAGAGAGAGCCACTAGGCGCAGTCCCTCGCGCAGGAGGAGTATGTCCAAGGGGCGACGGAGTGTGTCAAAGGACAGGAGTGTGGTCAAGGGGCGTCGGAGTATGTCGAAGGGGCGCCGAAGTGTTTCGAAGGACAGGATTGTGCCTAAGGGGCGCCGGAGTATGTCAAGAGGTGCGTTTCTTTTATTACTTCTTTTTAGCTGGAGTGTGGAAAGTAGGTATTTTGGAAGGAAAGAGTATATCGAAGAGATATGAAAGAATATGTCGAATGGTACGTCTACTTTTAAGCTAGAGTTATAGCGTGTCAAGGGGACGCCCGAGTGTGTCAAATAGGCGCCGGAATGTGTCAAATTTGCTCCAAAAGGCCGACATAGTGTGTCAAAAAGTTTCTTAAACCTTATGTTTTTATTATAGGCCGTCGCAGCGTGTCTAACAGTCGTCGCAGTGTGTCCAACAGTCGACGCAGTGTGTCCAATAGTCGACGCAGTGTTTCAAAAACTCGTCGCAGTGTGTCGCGTCGACGCAGCAGGCACACTAGCAGTGATAGCGACAGGACTGCGGGTGAGTCTCTTCACTTCTCTTGGCAGATGGGAAGCCCTACAATTATTTCCAGAGTAAAAACAAACATTTCAACCTTTTCAACGCCACGTCAAATACAAAAGTCGTCACTCACGCGCCAAGCCGTTTGTTGCCATTATACATAATGATAAAGGAAAACGCCCAATACCGTTTCGCCTCAAAACTGGTAAATTTGAATTTTATAAGAAATGCTACGATTCAAAAGGATACTTTCCAATTCCTTGGGAAGTATGATATTCCTCCTATTTTGTGTATAATTTTAGCTTTTTGTTCTTTGATCATACTAATTCGTTAGTTGTGAAACGATTTGAAACGAATACATTTCGTCACGTGGGCAATGTCTTGAATGTGTTATTAGATTATTACGTTGAAAGTAAACATCTAATTGACGAATATTGCTCAAGAACAAGAAAACACATACCATAGATAAGGATTCATAAGGAATAAGGATAATTCATATTTCGTTTCATCATACTCAAATTTAGCTCTTTACTGACATCATTCCTATGACGGAATTGACGGATTAATCGGCCGTTGGCGTTAAACCAGCGGTCGTAGCATTCTAGCACGATAGAGCTGTCATCTTCAGCTCTCTTTCTATTTGCGCGCGAACGAACGAGATAAAAGTCAAAATTTGACAGATGGATGTGTTAAACGTTGCTATCGCGGGTTGGCGTAGTAGCTCCGATGTATTCACAAATTAATAAATAATTAATATGATAATGTTTAACTATTTTATAGATACGCGTAGCGAGCGTGGAGTGTCGGAGACGCGTAGTGTGGGGCGACCGAGCGTGCGCCGGGACTCTGATGACGATAACACGGTAAGATTATTGCCTGTGTGCAAGACACTAGCGCCCTTACCGGTTCCAGACCGTCTTGAATTATTTGCAGGAAATGTTAGTCCAAAGTATGTAGTGTATTTTATAATAAAATAATGTAAAATTAACTAAAGAAATGAGATACATTATCGATATTAAAAGTATTAAAATACTGGTTGGAATCCACGATCTTTGCAGCGCCAATTTCTTAACACATTTTTATCCCGGGTTTTTTACTTTCACAACCCTTTTTTAGTGAGCACCTAGATGCCAATAGAAACTTCCATGCCAAAGAGTCAATTTTCTGTAGGCCCACTAAACGGTATAACGTTTATTGATAGTAATTCATAATTTAATTTAATATACAAATCAGACGATAGATTTGATAAAAATGCAAACGGAATTATGAAATCAATATTAAAAATGCACTGTTTTGACTTTTTTGCTAGGATTCTATTTTCCGGTTAAAATAGCGCATGTAAAGCAATTCGTGTATAGGAATGTCTTAGATGTTCATACGATAATAAAAATAATATAAAACTCAACATATTTTACCAAGACACGATGTGTGCTAACTGTGATTACGCGACACTTCGTTTAGATGAGGTATAGCAAATTTTACCACTATAATCTAGAGATTATGAGAAACAAATCGACATGAGTTTCATCCCTTTTGAGCGAAGTACCTAAAAATAACTATACGTCAACTAATACGCTAACATTTTGTTGTTAGCCTTTTTCCCATACTAAGATTGAGGATCTTTTTTAAGTCTTTACACTGTTGGAGATTTCATGACCATTTCTAGATGACCTTACAACAGTATATCCTCAACATTCACAGCGAGACAACTCCCCAGCGGTGTCGGTATCAACGGGCGCAGCTCCGCGCACGTGGTGGCGCGGGAGGGGGCGCGGGCGGGGCCGGCGCGGGCGCAGGGGGAGGGGCAGGGCCAGCAGGAGCCAGGGCAGGCTGCTGCTTGACAACGGTCAGTACTGTAGCGTGACTGTGTAGAGAATAATTTTTCACAGACAGACAAGATCTCTCACTCGTTCAGTACCGCACATGCTATTGGTTGAACACACGTAACGAGTACAGTGGCGAGCCAGTAATATGATACTAGGCCGAGAGAGTTCGGTTGGCGAGTAGGTGTTTATACGTATTTTACTTTTTGGGCGAGTCAGTTTAGTTTGGATGCAGTTACCAACTGAAATAGATCGCAGAAAAAAGGGTTTTAAACGGATTTTCAACCGGCTCTACTATTGCAATTAATTTTAAATCACGTTTTCGCTTGTTTTTGTAATCGGAGGGTGAAAAATTCCGTAAGCATTCATGTAGTGTGTAACACAGAACGAATGAAATAGTTGTATCCAAATTCCATTTATTATTATTGGTCATTTTTAAATGAAATAGGAACATAGGTGTATTGATATTGAAACGTCTGAAAATACAAATCTCTGGAGATCGAGTGGCGAGTGACATACGTGCCGAGCGAGATAGCGAGTCGCTGCGGGGGCAGAGGAATGAGGCGGGGAGGTGGGCACTCGGCCTAGTAAACAAATCGTGGTTCTAGTGACTCTCTCGCCACTTCACTCGTCCGAGCGCTCGGCTGAGTACTCGTCAAAGTGTTCATACGAACCGAGCACTCGGCCGAACGAAAGTACTTTCTCGCCACTGTACTCGTTACGTGTGATCAAGCCATTACCTCTATAAAATGACAGCAAAGCGTCCAAGGTGGTACTTCGGCCATCGACATTATTGTTTTGCGTTACCATCTGATTAACACACATACGTACCTATCGTTACAGAGACGCCGACCTCCGGCTCGGAGACGCCGGTGCCGGTGAGGAAGAGCGTGGACCGCACCCACAAGCTCGCCACGCCCACGCCAGAGAAATCACCCACCAAACTATCAGACCGGACCAACCCCTCCCCGAGTTAGTTATTACTTTGTATTTTATCATTACGAGGTGGTTCTACAGGTGTAACAAAACACCCTAGTTATACTAAAGGAGGTGCTTCAGACCATCAAACTGAACAACTTTCACTATAAAGCCAACGTTGAGAAAAAATATTAAAAATTTGCTGTCCCATACATTTGAGTCGAGCCGGTACTGCAGTTTTGTATGAAACAGTTGATTTTTATTTTTCGATTTCGAAGTTGGCTCCATAGTAAAAGTTGTTCGCTTCGATGGTCTGAAGCACCCCCTTAGGTTCTTTTTCCACTACTCTGGTCCGGCGTCGGATGTCGGAAATAGCCTTCAGAAAAATATCGAAAACCGGTCAACGCTTTTCCACTTATCCGGTAAAAAACGGACGGTAAAATTTCATTATCTCGTCGGATGTGGTAGAATTCAGTACCGATTATTTTTATTCACACATTCTATCAATACTAGGGATCATTTTCTACGAGTCTTACCTCAAAAGCATATGTGCCCTATAGTCTAACTGGAAATAGCCGGACCGGACAGGTAATGCAAAAGCATGCATTGTTTTTGTACGTCTGTCACTTCGGACGATAAAAGACCAACGGTTTGGCAAATTACCGGATCGATAACAACCGGATACCGGGGTAGTGGAAAAGCGAGTATAGTAGTGTAATAGATTTCTAAATCGGATTGGAAATTATTGTGTGCCGGACCGGAGAAGTGGAAAAAGAGCCTTAAGTATTACTAGGGTGTTTTGTTACACCCTGTATATGGTCCTTCTTAATAAGATGATGGTTTTGTAAGGACCATATTGATGGTCTGATCATCCCCTTGGATGATCAGACCATCAATCTGAAAAACTTTTACTATGTGAACAAACCGATCGAAGCAAAACAAAAATCAGCTGTTGAAAACATTTGAGTCGAGTAGGCATTGCAGTTTAGTAAGGAACAGCAGATTTTTTTTGCTCTTGTCGGTTTGTTCTTTGTCTTGATGGGTAGACTCTTAGTTTAAAAGGATGCTCATGATATCAATTTCATTTGTATATGGTCCTTCTCTTAGTTATTACGCTGATAGTTTTTCTCGAAAAAAATATCTACTTTTCCATATCAGGCTGCAAAACTATTTGACCAAAATGTATGGAACAGCCAAATTTTTTCGCGATTTCTCTGGCGCGAAAGTTCAGTTTTATGGTCTGATAATCCCCTTAAAAAACGTACATTAGTCGTGAGCCTATGCTTGCTGTTTCTTTTAGCTTCTGGGTGCTCGCTTAGGAGTCCTTATTTAAGCTTAATAGTATGTGTAATATTGATGCTAATTCAAGTCATTATTTATTTTAGGTCTAGGACTCATGGGAGGTCTACGTAAGCCGACGCTCTTAGTGACCCAATCATCATTGGCAACCCCACCTAAAAGTTTCGGATCGGATGGTTAGTAAGTCTTATTTATCTTCAGTCTTTATCTCAATCTAAAAAACCGATTTAGGCTAAAATTGTATCTTGCCTTGCTTGTACCTTTCGTATTGGTTTTTTCACGGAGCTGTGCAAAAACAACAATTTTACTCAGGAGTTTTCATTAAAAAAGTAAAATGTAATGACCATGGATATAAACCGATGGATGCAAATCATCCTTACAAGCATTGAAACAAGAAAATTTACCATGGCGGTCGGTAATGTTCGTCCTTCCTTCGTACGTTTCGTCATCGATGTTTCCGACTTTACGTTGGCTCTCCCCTCTATCAATTTTTGTCGTTAGATTAGAAAGGGTCAAAGTTGACGTCGGACACAACGATGGGAATTTAAGAATGAATTTGCCTGCGAGCGTTTTATTTTTATTTATTTATTCCACCTGGGGGTGAGGTAAAAATTGGTGGAAGGTAGTGTCCGTACTACACATAATACCATACTCTCTGTTATCGTCATCTTGTACTGTGCTCCTATTTCTTTCATTTTATTTCTGTCACCGTCATGTTTTTTGTCCACAGCGTCGTTACCAACGTTGTCGGCGAGTCTGGGCCGGAGCCTCGAGGCGTCGCCGAAGAAGAAAGGGCGCGGCCGACCGAGGAAACACGACAAGAACAAGTCCGCCTCTTCCACTGACCTCTTCAGGTAGTTTTCAATCATCATTATTGGAAAAAATCTGATTGATATGATATTCGTATTTATGCGATAATTTTCCAATAATCCATGGAATTTGGTCGTGATGTTATTAGGGTGCATAGAAGACGTCTTTAGTAACCGCCTGGTGAAAAATCTCGTCGGAATACGGCGGATTATCTAGAAAAAAAAATTGAACGCCTCTTTTCTTTCTTCCGTAAAAAGTCATCGTATGTACTTATTTGTCTACCCCATTGGCAGACAGGCGTGATTATCTGTGCGTAAATTTATTATTTGAAATAACAGTTACATACGATAATGTATTTACATCACAAGTAAAACGCGATATATATAGGCACATTTACCTTTCGTCTGTGGGGGCGGCGGCGGCGCTGCGAAAAAGATATAGGTACAGTTGTCTGTGTAACGTTTATGAATTTCGCGCGAGATCATGGACGTTGGACATGAAATCATTTCATGGACGATTTAGCTGTGAAATCTTGGTGTAAGACGATGTTGTTACCACAAACTAGAAAAATAGAGCTTTCCATCGACGTATTACACTATGCACCTTATTTATTATTTTCCGAGTTATTTTCATCGATTTAGCATTCGCGACACGAACGAACGAAAGAGTGAATTTGAATTCCACTTATAGCCGATCGATATTATTTGACTCTCTTATTTATGGTTGTCTATGGTAGATCATTCATTCAAGTTTATTGTAATAGGATTTTAGACCTTCTACGTTATATTATACAGCGTAGAATTGCGTAAAAGTGGGCAAAAGTAGTAATAATACATCCGTATCATATTCTTATCATACACATACGACGGGGGTAGTCAGGATCCTAAACAAACTCAGACGAAAGGTTAATAATAAGTTACTACGTATAGGTAACATTTTTGCCAACTTCGTCTTTTGATGCATGTCTTGTACTGGTAGGCTGCGTTCAGACGACCGTAGAGTACCGGTAGAGCGCGTGGCGGGCGCATGCGCCCGCCACGCGCTCTACCCGCGCTCTCCTCGCGCTCGCCCCGCGGCCTAAAAATGCATTGCTTGCAATTTGAGTCTTATGACACCATAATAAATCTCGTAGTCGTATTGTATTTTGACGAGCGATCGCGGGACGAGTGCATGGCGGGTGCGGGTCGTCTGAAGACTTCTGAAATACCAAAATGTTATGATGTACAATTTAATCGCAGGTCAATGCAAGGCGAAGGCAAGTCAATGTCAACTCCGGTGCCTGCGTCGTTCCTACAGTACCGCGGCCCGCCCGGCGAAGTCGGCTCGGACAGCGATCTGGCACTTTCCCGGTAAATATTTATTTATATGTTCATTATCAAATTATCGATGTCATATATCAATTAATGAAATAATCTGCCTCTATGCCATTCTGGCGCTCGTGTTGTCGTTTACTATTATTTCAACTATTTTTGGTCTAATTTTGGCAATATTGATAAGTGTATATTTTAACGGAATCCTGTAGAATAGTGTAAAAAAATTGTAGTACTTAATATTATTGAAAATTACAAAGGATATCCGTGAAAACCCATTGGCATTTTTTTTTATTACAATAACAACAATTCTTGCTGCGATCGATCCAGTGTCATGTGAGTAACCATATAATAGTATCATGTTCGTAATGTAATACTTGTATGTTTCTATAATCTACGTTTATCGAGGTGATATTATACTTATTAATATTTTAGAAAGTGACAGGCGAGTCTAGTCTTTCAAAACGCAGTAATTATATTATCTTTGGTCAGTCATCTAAAATCACCATACGTAGGTTCGACTGCCTAATTGTTTTACATTACTGCTTAGTGATCAAGAACATTTGAAAGGACTGGAGTGTCAGCGGCAATGTATGGACAAGAGCAGTTAAAGCATAATATAAATTAGAGACATGTGCCATTATTAGGCTTTGTTTTTGTATGACGTGATGAATATCGTTAATGAATACATGATGAATACGTGGTATAGAACATCTTTGACGCTGCGTGTAGTGTGTAAGAACGTCGACGTGTGATGTCCATCGTCGATGCGTTCCGAGACATGAAAACAGCGCTGTGAGCGATTACAGCGCTAACACCCGTTCCATTTGCAATATCGCGTTGACAGCGCTGATAGCGTCCTACCAATTCGGAACGCTATATATCGCGTTCAAACCGTTCACATCACAACATTCAAATATTCCTATTATTTTCTTCATCACTAATCGTAATTCAACTTTTATTTTTAGAACATAATCAAACCCAATACTAGTAAAGAAACCTAAATCGAGACCTAAACCAACCAAATATTTAATACAACAAAACTGTCAAGCGTCACTTTGGACAACTCGCTCAGCAAGATAATGTCGGTAGTACTGACGTGACGTCACGTTTTCGATCGTGGTCGCGTTCACGTCAAACCGGAACGACATTTATCGCGCTCACAGCGCTGTTGGCGTGATTCGGAGCGCACCACTTGTGGTTTTGAGTGTGTGGTTGTTGGTCGCAGGTCGTCGAGCAACAGCTCTGTGTGGTCGCAGTCCTGCTCATCGTGCACTCATTACGATGACGCGTCCGACCACTCCTGCTCGCTTAGCACCAGCGATGGGTTAGTTGTTTATTTTTTATGAAATACTATTTGTTTGCAACGGATAACACATAAACAAACAGTGACGGATACAGTGGGAGGGGGCTGAGATACTGAAGCCTCTGTTTGGCCAGGCCCTGTCATTGGTTTTATTTTGGGTTTGAAAAATCTGCCTTTTCATGGTCCAGTGGCGAGTAACCTTGCCTGCCGTGGTGATGGTTCAGTCCCCGTCTAGGAGCCTATTTAATAAACGTGACAATTGCAATTTACAATGACAATAGGGGATCGGACAGTTCGGGACATTACTCAAATTAGCAACTTGTACTAAATATATGTATGAAAAATTGTACTAAATACCCACAAGTGACGTCATAAACATTTAATTACTTTTTATAGTTCATGTTATTAAAAATAGTATTCTAGCTTTTAAAAAACTGAAAATTTGAGTATAGCGTTATTTTCAAATGTTTTTTTACTAAAAAGATAAAACTAAAATATATTTTATGCAGTCGCTCCCCTATTTAGAGTACATTACTGAGAATGCTAGGACATAATATGCTACCTAGTGCATGTTTAGCGGCAGTCAGTAATAACTAGCAATGTACCCTGAATTGTCATTGTAAATTACAACTGTCACGTTTATTAAACAGGGCCCTGGCCGACTCGTACCAATGAGTTTTTCGGAATTTATGTACGATTTGTAATACCACTGGCTTTTCGGTCATCGTGAGGAAACCTGCATGCTTCAATTTCCAGGCATGAAATTGTACCCACTGTCCATTACAAGTGGCGACGGGCTCACTCCCCATCACACTGCTCTATCTAGTTCTAACAGAGAGAACGTTCGGGTTCTAGTTCGTTCCTCATCATTAGTTTTTGTTGGCCGGCACTTCCACATTTGGACCAAAAATGTATGAAACGCGGATGACATCCTTTATTATATCAATGACCTATTAAACCTATTAAAATACCAATTCTAATACATATATGACAAGGTGTATAAATCTATACTATAAGAAGCAAGAGAAGTACCTATAAGTTTGTATGTTCTCTACCTCACAGATCAAGTTACAACGACACGATGGACTCTAACGTGGAAGGCAGCGGGCCGGAGCGCCGGCTCCGATCGCGCCGTAACGCAGACTCCGACGCAGAACCCCCCACCACACCCCTCAAGGTTAGTTCACTGACAAAGGGTTGAACCTAGTTTGAAAACCATATAGGTAGATGTTACTGTAGTACTAGGTTTATAAGTCTTACCGATGTACACACGGCGACACATCAGGTTACGCACCCTATATACCCATAACTACACTACGTACAAAACACAAAATAGTGCGGTAGAGAGCCTGCATAGACGCGGCTGCCGGCGCGGGCGCAGCGTGCTGTGAGACGAAACAACAACAACATATCGCACCCTTTCGCACGATTCGCAGCGTTCAATTTCTAATAGTTCAAAGTCCAAACAGGGTAACCTGACCTGTCGCCGTGTGTACCTGCGCAGTTAACGAATTTTAATAGCGCGTGAAATTATATTGACCAATCAGGATGTGCCACCTTCAATCCCTTGCAGCGATTGACTGATTGTTTACGCTGCTATCCGACTTTGCACCCTTTGATTACTAATTGACTTCGAGTTTTGACGGGGACTCGGGTCTAACCATAAAGTTATTATACCTTATTATACCTGTCGGAATAGAGTAACTGACATGAGTTGTCAAATGAAACCGTTTTTCGTGCATTTGTCGGCACTTATCGGCACCCTAAAACTTCGAGTTCTGTGTATAATTGTGAATCTAACGTGAAATCGTAGGTAATTTAATGAAATAGTGTTAATATATTTCACAAAATAATCTACGACTTCACTTTAGATTCACTAATTATTCACAGAGCACGAATATTTACCCAGTCGATTGTGCCGACAAGTTCCCAAAAACGGTTCTATTGCCTCGCGTCACGTATCTCTTTCTATTATACAGTGGCGCCGCTAGGTGCATCTCGCTCTCTCAGCTGTCAGTTCCTCTATATGATACCTTTATGGGTCTAACGACGATTGAAGAACGAAATTATTTTCCTGATCGTACTACTTACAGACTCCTAATGTAAGGTACAAATTTTCTTACGTCAATAGGGATACTGGCGTGATGATGATCCAAAAATGTCTCCCTAAGCTTCCATCTGTCGTCGTAACCGCTCGCAACTCGGCTTTAAGATAAAAATAGATAAGCAATGACGGTTAATATCGGAGCCTTGTGAGTTCGAGGTTTGATGAAAGGGATTTCTTTTTTATTGGATAGCTAACTTTTGCCCGCGACTTCGCCCGCGCAGTATCAACACCGCTGTAGTGTAATTCCGGGATAAAAAGTTGACATCGCTATTTTTTAACACATTCACTGCTAAGCTCAAAACAATGATCTTCGCGCAGTGCTAACACTGTGAAATGCAATACAATTCTGATTCACCGGGCGAGTCGTGCGCACTGCGGCCCATTTGTTGCTGACCTACCAGGTAGGTCGTCAGCAGTTAAAGTGTTAAGGACAAGCTCTAGACAGTGAAAACTCGATGCAGTATTAAACTCGATTAAAAGAGAAATTTTTATGTTATGACAAATTTTTGCGTGATACTCGAACAGACAGACGAATAACAAAAACTAAATTATTCCGGTTTCGGAGTCCTCCCAGTATTTTTCAACATAATATCCTATACGTTAGAGGCCGTAAGACGTAGGCGGTTTGAAAAAACTGCCAGCAGGGCTTGCTGCCCACAATAAAAAGTTCTTTAACATTTGAAAAACAGACAACATAACATAATAACATTCTATGATACATTGTAATGATCCCAAGTAAGCACTAAACATATAACATAATAGAGATTCACAAAGATAATAATACATTTAAACACACGGGGTGATTGACATGAAATAAACGGGAGCCAATAGATGCATAAGTAAATAAAAGATAATGTTTATAACGTAGGGCCGCGGCACGAGGTCGTCATCGTCCAAAACGCCCGTCAAGAGCGCGCTGGTCGACCTGCAGATAGAGCCGATGCAGCTGGTCTGGGCCAAGTGCAGGTTACTCTTTTACCATTCTCTTAGATATAGTCGTGTGCTGTCAGGCTTATAATAACACCAATACAGACGGGTGTCACATGATCAACATATTTTATGTCCACATCGTGTGGTTAAGTCGCTGCATCAGACCACATCTCTGGTCGTTGTAGTTCCCCGTTCCATCAGATTTAGGAGAAGAGGTCGTCCATTAATCACGTCAGGGTTTTTAGGCTACTTTTTTACTCCCCCCTCCCCACTGCACTCCCCCCGGCGATACGTAACCCAACCACCGTAGTAACACATGATTTTTTTTTTTTAGAAAAAATGTGCATTTTTACAATGGTTTATTTAACTTTCCTAGTTTCTGACTGTATTTTAGTTTGTTTTTGCAAAGTTTTTTGTGTTTTTTTGTTGATATGATCATTATATTGGTCTATGCATACAAAATTAAAACCAAGAGAACATTACGCTTTCGGTATAAAATATATGCATCAAAGTAAAATTACGAAGCGAGTTCAAAATTATTTAGATCAAATACCGGATTGTGGTCAGAGGTTTCCAGCCTAAAGGCATATGCTCACGTTGATATTCTGGAACCTCGGAACATCCACGTTTCACTAGTAGTACCGAAACTCTGCCTCCAGCCTAAATTAAGGCTGCAAATTGATTGCATCCTCACTTGATTAATGGACGAACCCTAAGGACAAGTGTTGTGTACATTGTTGTTAGTGACTTATGACTAAGCATCGTTGAGGAAATGTTGAGCGATTATTAACTATCTGATGAATGGATAAAGCACCAGCCCACAAAATCCCGGCATTTGCCATGAAATGCACAAAATAGTCACCGCCACCATATTTTCCATACAAATTTTAAAAACATTAGTACTAAAGACCAAAATCTCTCTCCGCAGAGGCTACCCGTGGTACCCAGCACTGATAATCGACCCAAAAATACCAAAAGGCTTCATATACAACGGCGTGCCTCTCCCCGTGCCGCCGCAAGACGTCCTCAACCTAAAGAAAAACCACTCGCACGAGCCCGTTCTCTACCTAGTCCTATTCTTCGACGTAAAAAGAACTTGGCAGTGGCTCCCGCCAAACAAATTAGAACCTTTAGGCCTAGAAAAAAGCGTCGATCAAGCAAAGCTAGTGGAGTCCCGGAAGCCGACGGACAGAAAAGCGGTGAAGAAGGCTTATAGCGACGCCATGCAGTTCAGGAAGCAAGTAGACGGGGACGATAAATGACACAGGTTTAGCTATCGGTCGCGGAGGCCGCCTAGAAATAGAACTTTTAGTTTTGGTAGCTTTTCTATGATGCATATTAGGACGCCTGAGACTACAGATTCCAGTGATTAGATTGGTAAAGGAAAGGTTAAACAGGTTCTTGAAAGGGTTGCCATCTTTTTTAAACCAAATATACAGGTTGTTAGTGTAAACAATTGCATTACTTTAAGGGGTTATTTTACTCATGATACTAAGAAACCAATAAGAAATTCGCAAAAAAAAATTGGACTTCCCATGCTAAATGCAATCCGTTGATTGAAATTTGTATGAAAAATCGAAATACTTTTTTGTGAATTTGCTATAGGTTTCTAGGGAAAGTTGTTCAGTATCATGGGTACAATCACCCCTTAAAGTAGTGCAACTGTTTACCCTAACACTTAGTACACAAAAATTATACCAGATGTTTGGAAAAGTACAGGAAAACTGACTACGAAAGCTATTTTTTTCAGGCGTAGTGTAATAAAAACAAATGATTCAGCTTGGCGTACGTGACAGGTCAATCGTGCGCGGTGAGCGGGGGGAAGCGCCGTGAAGCGCGTCCCGGTACCTATTTACCTGCGCGCCGTACCGACTTTGCCCCTGTTGAGCTGAGTCACTATAGTTTTTATTACACTATGATTCTGGTTTACATTCATTTGTTTATTTAAGAAAATGTTTTGCCTTCGATTTTTTTTTTGTTACTTTAGTTGCAACCATAATATAGCAGAATACAAAGAATACTACATTGTATAGTAGGGTTGGCAACCCTAGTACAAGCAGACGGACTGCATGCAGTTCAATTTATCAAACAATCATGAAGATATGGTACGGTTTCGTACGCTGCGCTGTGACGGGTTATTCGCCCTATATTGTCATAACGTAAGAACGACTTCTTGATGGAGACAGAATATGATATCCATCTGCTAGTAGGTAGCGCCCTAAAATTTATTGAATAATGTTCTAATAACTGAAGGTATAGAAAAGTAGTGAAGTGTATAAAATGTAAGTGTAGCCTTTCTGTGTAGTGATAACTCAGACCATTTAAATATTCCGAACTCACAAGTAAGCAGTCTGAAATGTTGAATAAAAATTTTACATAAACGGATGGAGATTCATTAATCAAACATCCAAATCTATTTCGATTCCAAAAGACCCTGTATGAATAGTTACCATACATTTATCAGATTGGATATTAAATCTAAAGAAATAAGAGTTGTGAATTTTAAGAAGGAGAAACGTTCGCACTGTCTAGATCCCAGTTCTAAAAGCATGGTTTCTCTACATGTAGTATGGAGAAAAGCTGAGTCGTACTCGAGTACAGAAACCACGCAAAACCAGCACGTCTAGTATGATTTGTTGACATGCGCGCGCGCTTTTGCTCCATAGAAAAAAAAAATCTGTCCCCGTGCTTTTCGGACAGCAAAAGCCGCGCTTGCCGCGACAAGTAGCATGGAATAAATCTAAGAATAAAGTAGAGTCTCGCGCAAGAAAAGAAATCATGCTAGACGTACTGTGAGGCTAGCATGACAGCGCAACATAGCAAAATCGCGCCTTATTCTGCTTTCATTTGACGAAAAAGAGTGTTTCAAGAGAAAAGGGCCGGGATAAAATTGTCGCGCACATCATACTAGGCTCTGCAGAATGATTGTAGACGTAGTGTTTAGTCGGGAAAGGAGAGAGGCCTTAGCCCAATTGTGGGTAAGTTAAAAAAGTATGTTAAAGTAAAAATAGTGGGATAAGTTATGGATTCGACGTTTTATAGAGCATGAGGTAAATTAAAATCTATCAATCACGTTATTTATAATCTAGAAATTGACAGTTAATGAGATTAAAATAATCGAATAATAAAATTGGATCTTTGTAATGTAATGGTACACTTTGTAATGTATAATCTCTTAGGCATCGGCTATTGAAGTTAATGTATTGGTATACTAAATGTAATGGTTTGAAAATGTAATCTGTAGTTGATGAATGTATTCTTAGTGTTTTCTATGATGGTAAGATATTGTTGTTGTTTTAATTATTGCAATCGTTTTACTACTTTGCTTTGTTTTGTCGTGAATAAATAAAAAATTAATTTAAATATTGTTTTTCTCTTTACATACGATACAACCCCAAAGGTCTTCTAGTGAGCATACACGGTAGGTAATAGGACGGCATCTTCATTTGCATTCGCACAAAAAACGTATACAAATGGGTATTTGACTACATTCAATATATTTTATTTTTATCTACTCAATAAAAAAAGGGTTAGAAAATAACGCTAAACTCCCATTTTCATTGAGTTTTTAGCTTGAATACTATTTTTAATAACAAGATAAACTATAAAAAGTAATGAAAATGTTGATGACGTCACAACTCAATATTTCTAAACGTAGTGTATTACATAGTCTAAGCAATATTTAGTACAAATCTTCATGATACTATCCTATAGGATACTATATACAATGTTCTTGATCTTTATACAAAGCGCATGTTTTGACGTCCGATAAAGAGTAGCTGATTTGACTAGTTGTCAAGTAGCCAAATGCAAATAGAAGGAAAATGTTGGTCCCTTGCCATGGCGATTTGTTGTCTGGTAGTTAAAAATCTTCGAAGCACTCAAGTCAATCTAATAGTACATTTCTAAGCATGTTTGAGAAAAATGTATTTAGTGGTATACCTAAAGCACATCAAATCGCATTCCGAACTAAGACTACAGTTCGGAATGCGATTTGATGTATGTACACCGATTGGTTAGTTTGATATAAACTTAAATCATAACGACAATCACAGCACGCACGCACGCACACACACACACACAGCACACACACACACACACACACAGCAATGTACTTCAAATCACACTTAGCCGCACGTGCAAATCCAATTAAGTAAAATCAATTTATTGTTTTTCTTTTCGGTATTTCATGTATTGGACGTATGTCTAGACTTCAGTTGTAGGCCCTGAAGGTTCGTCAACCTAAAACTGAAGTCTAGAAAAATCTTTCTTTCTGGTAACTATTGAATAATCTGTGCTTTAGGGTGCGTTTCCAGTAAACCGGAACGGAGCGGAGAGGTGTAAAATTTGCGCGGAATCAAGTGCGTCATTGCGCTAGCTAGACGGAACAGAGTCAAACTATTTGGTACATTTACCTTCAGTGGAAACGCACCCATATCATTTATTTTATGCGTTACTATTATTTGTAGTGGTGCAAAAGACAGTGATAAACATTAAAACAATCTCATTTAGATATTATCTACATGATATTAAATAAATTTTATTTAAAACGAAAACTTGTAACACATCCGTTGATGAAATCCTCTTATTTGACTAAACTTCTATTAGTAGTGCTTGTCCCACTGGAAGATTTTGCCAGGCGTGGGACACACTTTGGTAACCTTCTTGTCAGCCCTGAAATAACAGAAATATTCATCATCAGCCTATTATACCTGCACGGCTAGCATGCCACCCACGACAAAGCGTTTAAACGAGAAAAACGTCATGCGCGCTCTCTGTCATACGTAAAATAATAAAGATGGAGGCACATCTCGATATTTATCGCTTTCTCGGGGGTGGCATGCGAGGCCTACTGGGCATGCACGGTGGATTAATTGTACACCCTCCGGAATGAATTCGGAATGGTAGACTTCATATACGCATCAGAATTTCTGCTTTATTGTATGCAGGTTTCCTCACATTTTCCTTCAGCGTTTCAGAGCAATCAGTATTACGTACATAAGTTAGAACAAATCAATAGTATATGGCATGTGGTCATTGCCGATTCGAATCTGGAGCCTCATGATTAAGTGTCCATGTCTATACCTCTCTGCAAAGCGTCACTGACGCTCTTTTTCATTCTTTTAACCCGGCGGCACTCGCTACTGGGTAAAAAATACCACAGAGTACCTAAATTTGGTTGTATTTTTTTTTCTAAGCCTTCTGGCAACCCAAGGTTCTCAGTACCTTCGAACCAGTAGATAGCACACCCGCACCCCACGGGGCATTCCGTTTGTGCGCAGCGTTTGTTGACGACGTACATGTAAATCGAGAACAGAATGTTGGATGTTGATTATGTCTGTGTTCATTTATTATAAAGGGATAATTATTTTTTGTTAGTTTACTAGTGTACTAAATTTATTTTCGATTTTGATCTCAATTTTGTATAATTTATGAAAAAACAATAATTTTGTTGATTTTTCTAAGGTTACTAAGTAAAAACTAAATATTATGTTGATTTTTTTGGATGAGCTTTTATTTTAAATACATGAACATTACAACTTGGATTTGTTGTTTTATTTATGGACAATAATACCAATAACACAAATGCATTGTCAAACATTCAAACACAAACTTCTTTTCTTAAATAATGCCAATTAAACTCTCGTGGTATTTTTTACCCGGTAGCGAGTATTCATGTTTGTAAAGACCTAGCGAGTACCGCCGGGTTAAAATTATATGTATTAATCTCAATGTCATCTTTAACTCATCTGCATTAGTGCCAAGCTTAGAATATGATGTATAAGCAAACTAATAGAACACGTCTAATGGAGTATGAATGTGAGCATAGGCATGAACAACAAAATGTGTTGATTTCTTGTTCGAATAGGTCTAAAATAAAAAAAGTGTCCTGATTTTGTCAGCGAGAATATTCAAGAGCAATATTCTATAGTCACTGCATCGTTTTACATACAAAGAAACTGCCACAACGCATTGTCATCTGATTTGGCACTTAGTTGTATCAGTCCTTTTTAAACTTGATTGTTACTAGGTTAATCAAAAGTATAATATCAAACATACCCTTTGTCAGAGCTTTCAGCAAGCAGAACTTTGGTGACATCGGCAGGTGGTGCCACCTCGTGCCTTCCATCTCTGGTGTAGTAATAATTGTGAGCGTGCCTGCAAGATTATGTTAGTTAAAGTTATTAGCCTGTACGATCTCACTACAAGGCAAAGTTTGTTTAGTTAGCCTTAGATAGTACATTGTAGCCTGAAAGGTAATATATTGTATATTTTTTGAACCGGCTCATGGAGCCCTTTCATTTCATACCCCACATGATACGTTCCAGAACAAAAAAAATTTTTATCCTATACAAAACTGATATGACGTCATAACTGGAGACCCTGACACCTCAGAGACTGTCTCCCGGCAGTTTTGGCATACAACATACTAAAATTTGGTGCTGGTATCCGAAAGTGGTCTTTTTCAGCCTTTTTTGAACGTAAGGCAATGCACTATAGTAGTAGTGTAGATAGTAAGCGCATCCCTTGAGAATGGCTGGACCAATATGAAATTAAACTTAATATTTGTCCGAATAGGTTTTTTTGACAAGACAACGTCTGTCAGGTCAGCTAGTATTATAACATAGTATTATAGCTATAGTAACAATAAGAATTAAATAAAAATGAAAACTAAAACGTACTTGTGTGAAACACCATCTGGTAGCTGAGGCTGAGGTTGCGTCCTGGCCGCGATTAGTGGCTCAAAACGTAGAGCGTTCGTGTGCGGTCTCTGCAAACAAGAACATTCTTGTGTTCACTACAAGTCACCCACCAACTTGTCTAGTATAAGAAAGAGTATTACAGATTTCCGTAGTGGAGTGGTGAAAGTAGTTGCTTCGGATATGGCTGTCGCCACATGTATTCCCGCTCACGCTGGCGCTGCTACAATTACTCATGCCCTAGAATTAAACATTTTAACGGGTTCTTACCGCATTTTGGTATTTGAGAGTTACCGATATTAACTGCGTAACTCTCAAAAACTGTATTACTCATGCCCTCTCGCTCGCACCACGCCGCGCGCCTTATGGTGTTATGCAAATCATTGTATAACCTGTGGCAACATGTTCCACGCCTACTTTGCACTTCTAACACCTCTTATAATGTTCTGTGGGGTGCCGTTATACTAGTTGCTAAGGTACAAGCTCGTATTCAGGGATAGCTGCAATTTATGCTATGGTTAATTTGATAGCGGTAGACAACTGCATGGGTAGCATGCCACCGTGATATGGCTGTATCACGTCTTTTATCTCGTTCGTTCGCGCGCAAATAGAAAGAGAGCGAAGGTGTGATAGCGCTGTATCACGGTGGCATGCTAACCATGCAGAACTGATATTAGGTCTGAGTTTTCACAACAATAAGTAAATGTTGTTTCCAGAGCAAAACTTAAGCCTGAACAAATCGTATGATATCTGGCATCAGGAGCGACCCTTTTGCAACATGATACTTTGCTGTTTTTAGATGGTAGTTGCTACTTTTGAAGCTTTTACGGGAAGTTTTAGGTTACATAATGATAACAAAAGGATTCACTTACGCCAAGCAAGAATTCCCTGAGCTTTTGTAAGACAGGTCCAATGTCACGTAGAGGCACTTTCGCTTTATTCATTTTAGATTATTTTACTGCCTGCTGCGTTTTAAATAGATATCAGGCAAGGGTTTGTGGGTTTTCTGGTTATGAAAATATCAAACGAAACCACAAAACAACTGATTTTGACGTTTGATTTGACTTGACGTTGACACTGACAGTTGTTTTGTAGAGACGTGATGTGATTCGTGAGGTGCGTAGAGCGAACATCGTTTATGGTTAGGTGACTCGATTTTCGATTCGTATCAGACAAACATGAAAAAAAAAAAACAACGGGTTGCACGCCGCCGGTGCCGGGAGTGCCGGCAGAAGTGAAAACTTAAAAATTAACGTTGTGCATTTTTGATATTTTGGAAAGATTTGGCAATAATTTCGCACGAATTGCTTTAATTATCAGTATAAAAGTACTATTATTTATGTGGTAAAATACAATATTCATTTATTGTGCGCTATCGTACACAAACATGACAATTTATGCCGCTTAAACGAAACAGCAGGAACAGGCATACATTTTCGCCGCGCGGTAGAAAGAGAGGGGCATATGTCTGTTCTACACTATATTTCCAGCTTCTGCTAGCTACATACAGTACGAACTCTACCTCCTCCACCAATTTTAACCTCTCCCCCTCATGGAAGACGACAGTAGGTATTACGGAGTATTATACTATAATTACTACGTAATGGTGTAGTCCTCTCTCACTCAGTATCGCACGGTACCTCTTATTGCGAGTGCGAGCCCATTTGTACGAAGCGACAGTGGAGTATAAGAAAGGTGTGTTATACGAAAGAGTATAAGTTACGTTCCTGTCCCCGGCCAATTTCAAACTTACCCCCTCCGGCGACATGGGAGGATTGGGTGGTGGCCGACAGTACAAATAATTGGCTTCACCCAGGCGCCTCGACATGTGGGGACAAAGTCCGCAAATACCTACAAAGTCTAGCATTCTATCTCATTTTAGTTTTACAGACGTATAAACTCTTTCTTATGCTTACAACTTTGCGGCTGTCTGGCGCCTGCCTCGAACATGCTTGTTGGTGTTAAATTCAGGTATATTTTTTATGTGGCACTTATGTGATTAGGCCTTAGACTAATTGATTAGGCGGATCAATGCTGGAGCATGATCTTGGCTGCCATTCACACTTAGCGCAAAATGACTCTGCTGTTCGTTGGACATGTTCAGCTCTGTTTTAGTGGAATAAGGTTCATATTTAATTACCACTTAAAAAGTATTCGAGTTTTATTCCAACTTAGGGCGCGAACGCACTCTCGTGTTAATTATCAGCAAGTGGAATTAATTATCACAAGCACCTAAAAGCGGTGCGAATACGCGGCGGCCAGAAGAAATAATTCGTGTCAAATGAACGCGCCAAAGGTACCTAATTAAAATCAAATCAGAGATTTAAAAATTAAGTCTCGGACGGAACTTGAACCCGCAACCTGCCAAACCGCGGCTTTGTTTTCGTCCAATTAAGCTACCAAGTCTACTACGTCAGAGAACAGAATTCTTCAACCTATTCCATCTGAAGGCGACGCAACGTGAAGTTCCAGTTAGAGAATTTCGTTTCTTGATAAATTTTTGATTTGAAAAAAACACAACATGGCTGTAACATGTTAATAACCAATAATATTTGTAATTAAAATCAGAAGAAAAATAACACTTTAAAAAATAATTGTATATTCAAATAACCAGTAACAATTCAGTTCAGGCAATTACAACATATTTAAAAAATAGCATTAACTTATAACTAGATATAATTATTTACAAATTCAATCTTAAATCTAAACAATAAAAACAAACATATTATACAAACAAATAAAAGCCTCAATACTCCGGGTCATACATACCCAGCCCAAGCTAGCATACGGTCCCTGAGAAAACGAGAAAAATGTGCATCGAGCATGACAGTTTTCTCGTTTTGTCGCTATGTGGTACGGCTTGCTAGCCACACTGAACCGCAGTTTCATTCTTGCAGTGGTTCTCCACGCACTCGCTTTCCCGCATTCAATCCAACAATTTTCTGCGTAAGTTAAATCGTTTGTTATTTCTCGTACCACAGCACAGGAACTCGCCAATGCTGTGGGATACAAGATTACGAAGATGCAGCTTTAGGTTTCGCCATCGAAATCACTCATGCTTTTCTTTTTCCGTGTGTAAAGGTATCTGATGATACCTATTGGACCAATTATGGTCCGGAGTGGGGATCACATCCCTTATTTCAAAAATTATCTATTTTATCATTTCGTATACAAATTAAGTAGTATAGTTAAAAATAAGATATACTATTTAGTATTCTATGGTGATACATTTCGTTTTGAGATATTCGTTTAGCGCATCTTGACCTGGAACAAACAAAAACATTAAATTAATCTTTAAAAAGTTTGGTACGGAACACTTACGGTTTAAAAAACGGCCAAAAATGATCACGTAATTGTTGAACGATCCCTCAGTATGGGACAGCAGATTTTTTAGTTGCTCGAATCGGTTTGCTCCCATAGTAAAAGTTGTTCAGGTTGATGGGTAGACTCTTAGTTTAAAAGGATGCTAATGATATCAATTTCACCCTGTATATTTACACATTGCAATCCATAGTTACAGATAAAAATAAACTAACCCAAATCCTTGCCAAAGCCGGACTGCTTGAAGCCACCGAAGGGCGCGGCCACGTCTGTCTTGTTGTACGTGTTCACGAAGACCGTGCCCGCGTCTATCCTCTCTGCGAACTGCAGCGCGCGCGACACATCCTTCGTGAACACGCCGCTAGCCAGCCCGTACTCCGTGTTGTTCGCGCGACGGATTACTTCGTCTATGTTCCTGGGAAACAACGTTGTTTTTGATTAAATTAAGATTATGAGTACATAGTGAGAGGGCTTGAGTGAGCGACCGCATCTCGGTTCCATATGTCATCACTGGCAACACACCGGTCGAAGACTTTTGTTTTAAGACACTCCAGTATTTTTGACGTTTAGATACTACGTATAGCTTCCCGAACGAACGCTGCCCAACGAATGCATAAGTAATGAAATTATGGAGGTGCTACTGGGAATGTTCCTCCGTTGAAAAGGCTTCCAGGCTAGGTGTGATGCCTGGGGAGGGGACTGGCCGTGGTCCAACGGTTCTTAGTTGGACCTTGTATACATATACATATCTATATACTTTATCATAATACTTTAATTTATATTAACCATATTGTATGGGTAAGATTAAGGACTCATTTTTTTAAAATTGAGTGTAATGTCTTTCGCCAACAAACTGTTCTGCAGTTTGGCGAAATGTAATGTAATTTGTAACGTTTGTAATTCTGAAAATTTAAAATAAATGAAAAAAAAAAAAAAAAAAAAAAAAAAAACATATCGAATCTCTGTGATTATTTCTCTTGTGCGATTTATGTCCGCATTCGATCGTGAACCTTATGTGTAGTAGGTTACGAGTTACATATTTACGATGAACGTTGTCTTTGTATGGAACATATTTTCAAGAGCGACGGTATCGCCATCTGTTGGCATCTTTGCTATAACTTGTGGGTATTGACATCTGTGACAAGTCCCCACAAAATGAAATAATCTAGTAAGTAAGCAATACTATGATTTGATTGGAGTTTATACTCACTTGCTACTAAACTTGCTGATGATCATGATGGGACCGAAGGACTCCTCCTTGGCGACGAACATGTCGTCGGACACGTCGGTGAATATCGTCGGCTCGAAGAAGTACCCTGGCCTGTCGACGCGCTTGCCGCCCTGCACTAGCTTAGCGCCTTCCTTTACACCACGCTCCACGAACTGCAGGAACAAACGGTTGAATTATTATTTATACACAAGCTCACAATGGGTATAATCACTAACATAAGAACAGCCTCATCATCATCATCATCTCAGCCGATGGACGTCCGCTGCTGGACATAGGCCTCCCCCAAGGATCGCCATAACGACCGGTCCCGCGCTGCCCTCATCCAACAGGTTCCCGCCGCCTTCACCAGGTCGTCGGTCCACCGTGTGAGGGGCCTACCCACGCTGCGCTTTCCGGTACGCGGTCGCCACTCGAGAACTTTTCGGCCCCACTGGCCATCGGTTCTGCGAGCAATGTGCCCCGCCCACTGCCACTTAAGTTTAGCAAGTCTTTGGGCTATATCAGTTACTCTGGTTCTCCGAGCATAGCCCTCTCCATTGCCCTTTGGGTGACTTTCAGCCTTTTTATGAGGCCTTGAGTGACCGACCACGTCTCTGTTCCATATGTCATCACTGGCAACACACACGTCATGATCAAGAACAGCCTAGTAGCTCTTAAAAGACAATTTATGTACTATAGTGAGATTACTCACAGGTCACTGCAAACTAAACAAACTTGCAGGTTCTGCATGGAGGAAATATAAACTCCCCTGCACATTCTCTGCGATTGTAGTCCACAGACGAAGACCGCCATCCGTTGTCGTCCCGTCTTGGCAGAAAGGTACTGACTCCAGATGAGATACAAGACCTCCCTATTAAAAACCTACTGCGATATCCAACTGCCATAGGGATTAATTGGGAACTGTAGAAGGGGCGATCACAAAAGATCAGCGATGGAATCGGATGTAGGTTTACTCTCTAATGCAAGATGCATACCTCTAGCAACTTGTCCATGTGGGCCTTGTGGTTCTGTGGGCCGTGGGCGGTGCCCCTCGCCAGGGGGTCCCCGACGCTGATCTTGCGCGTCTCTGCGACCACTCGCCGCACGAACTCGTCGTGTATCCGCTCCTCTATGAACAGGCGCCCGGCCGCTATGCAGTTCTCGCCTTTGTTGAAGAATACTGATGCCATGCCCTGGAAGGTTTTATATCATCATCATCATCATTTATTTAGGTATTTATTCTGTGTAATTTGTATGTACAAAACTAGGTAAACTACCTACCTAACCTATATTGACATGTTCTGATAAGTCATTCGTATAAATAAATCTCGTTTATGGCTTATGAATTAGGTATACCTAGACCGCTTTATTATCTTCTTGCTGTGTCTGAAATGCATTGCAATGCTCCAACATTCAACACACACTTGACCACATTTAAAAAAAAAAAAAAAAAACCAATCGAGACCATAGGAAAATAATGATTTTGATATTTTGAAGATTATTAAACCGACTGACGTTTCGAAATCTCACTTTGAAGTAAACTTTGGTACAATTTTCCTATTCTTCTGACTATGAAACCTGGTATTTACTAATACCTGGTTAGTAGGTGTTATGTTATCCAATCTATTTTTATTATCTATGTTCTTGCTCTATGTTTTATGCTACGTCTTACGCGTGGAAGTTGATTCTTCACAATTAAATATTACATTATAAAATACGGTGTTTTACGAATTAAAGCATGGTGTCAGAATAAAAATTAGAATGAATAATTCAGTAATGCAAAGTACATCACAGGCGCAAGGCGTAATAATGCAATCCAATAGCTTGCGTCCCATGTCGACTGACGGTTGCATATCGGAAAAATGGAGGATATGGAAACAAAAATTCGAAATTTACTTTGATGCGAATGATTTGGAAAAAATATCCGACGCAAGGCAAGTGGCTATTTTCCTGAATTTAATCGGAGATGATTGTCTTGAAATTTTCAATTCATTTAATATTGCTCGAAAAGACATTACTTTGAAAGAACTCATACGTAAATTCGACGAGAAATTCAATCCTTATAAAAATGTTACCGTCGAAAGATTTAATTTCTTCACGAGATACCAGAAGGACAATGAGAGTTTTGACGAATACATTACGGTTTTAACTAATTTGAGCAATTCATGTGAATTCAATTCGCTCAAAGATTCTCTCATAAAGGACATGTTTGTGATTGGCGTAGCCAATTCAAATGTACAAGAAAAGCTCCTACAAGAAGAAAATTTGACTATAAATGCGGCACTTAAAATTGCTAAAAGTATGGAGTTATCTCATGAAAGGAGCAACAGAATGAAGCAAGTTGAAAACAATTCAGACTTTATTGAGGTACAATATATAAAAAACAAGCAACGCCAGGGACAATCTTCAGATCCAAATTCCACTCCAAAAGACAACCATTCTATTCGAAGCCAGTCACAAAGGCCAGATGCTCCACAGTCTCCAAGAAGCCAATCCAACAAGAGATTTAACCGGAATAATAATACAGGATTGTCCAATAATCCTACTTGTCAACGCTGTGGTCAAATACACCGATTTCGATGTCCAGCACAAGGAGTAACGTGCAGAAATTGCGGTCGACGTAATCATTTTGATAAATACTGTTTTTTCAAAAATACAAACAACAACGTACACGTCATCGATAATTCTGAGGATCCTGTCGGAAAAGATTTTATCATAGGGACAATTAATTCTCCTTTGCAAAATGACTGGAAAATTAAAATAAATTGCGAAGGAGTGGATATCTATTGTCAAATTGACACAGGTGCTGACATAAATGTCATTTCAAAGCATACTCTTGAGACACTTCACAACAAAAATATCCAAATTCTCAACTCGAATAACAAGTTATTTTCATTTTCCGGAACGACAATACCAGTAATAGGTGGCTGTTATATCAAATGTAAATTCACCAATGGTATTACGACAGATTTATATTTCGAAGTAGCAGATATTCTATGTCAAACGATAATTGGCCGAAAAACTTGTGATCAACTTGGGATTGTGAAACGTATTTTCAACTTATGACTAGATAATGAAAAACCATCAGATCAATCTCCTCCTTCCACCTCAACAACAAGGTCTATTCTAAAAAAGTCATGTCATAATGTAAACAAAAAACCAGAGTCACAGTCATATCCAGAGTCAGTACAGTCTATATTAAAAAATTATGCTTTCCTATTCGAAGGTCTCGGATGTCTTCCTCATAAAGCCCATCTTGATGTTGACCCAAATGTTCAACCGAGAGTATGTCCGGTACGTAGAGTTCCATTTTCATTACAGTCTCGTTTAAAAGATGAATTGGAAAGCATGGTTCAGCTCAAAGTCATTGTAAAAGTAACAGAACCTACCAAATGGGTCAATTCTATCGTGATTGTCGAAAAGCCAAATGGGAAACTTCGAATTTGTTTAGATCCTCGTAATTTAAATGAAGCTATAAGACGTCCTCATTATCCATTGCCAACTTTTGATGATTTACGTTCGAAGATTGCAGGTGCAACAATATTTTCTAAACTCGATGCCAGTTCAGGATTCTGGATGATTCCATTAGATGATGAAAGCAGTGACTTGTGTACTTTCAATACACCCCACGGTAGGTACAAATTTCTTCGACTTCCATTTGGCATTAACTCAAGTAGTGAAATCTTTCAGAGAACGATGGTGGAATCGTTTGGAGACCTTCCAGGAGTAACAGTATTCGTTGATGATATTCTTATATTCGCTAATTCATTGGAAGAGCATAACAAACGTCTTGAGGCAGTTTTTAAGCGTGCTTCTGAGGTAAATGTCAGATTCAACAAGTGTAAGTGCCAATTTGCTCTATCTGAAGTCCGTTATGTCGGTCATGTATTCAACAAAAACGGTGTTTCGCCAGACAAGTCCAAAATAGAGGCTATTCATAAGATGCCTACTCCTACCAATGTTAAAGAACTTCAGAGATTCCTTGGAATGGTTAACTATCTTGGTTCATATATACCCAACTTAGCTTCTGAGACAGACATTCTCAGGGACTTACTCAAAAAACAAAATCAATGGCAATGGACAGAACAACATGAACAAAGATTTATGAAATTAAAATCAATAATTTGTCAAGCACCGATTCTTACAAACTTTGATATGAAAAAACCGATTCGAATGTCAGTAGATGCATCAAAAACTGCAGTCGGTGCGGTTATTTTTCATGACAAAAACCCTATTGCTTACGCTTCAAAATCGTTAACGCCATGCCAAGAGCGCTATGCTCAAATTGAAAAAGAATTATTTGCTATTGTTTTCGGATGTAAGAAGTTTCATCAATATGTTTATGGCAGGATTGTTCATGTTGAGACTGACCATCAACCTTTAGTCACGCTTTTCAAAAAACCACTCATGGATGTTGCAACGCGTCTACAAAGAATGATGATTACCTTGCAGGCATACCATTTAGTTGTTACTTATACCAAGGGTTCACAAATGTATGTTTCCGATACTTTGTCTCGTGCACCAGTCGATGATTTTAATGAAACGGATATATACAATTTAGATGATTTGGATAAAAACATTGAATTACATGTTAACTTACTTACTTCTAATTTAGCTATTACCAAAGAAAAGTTAGACAAAATTTTACTACACACTAGTCAAGACAGCAGTTTACAAAAAATGATATTCTATCATAAAAATGGATGGCCTAATTGTAAACAATTGGTTGATCCAGTAGTTTTTCCCTATTGGAATATCAGAGATGAAATTCATGTCATCAATGGCTTGGTCTTCAAAAATCAAAGCCTAATCATTCCCATCTCAATGAGGTCAGAAATATTGTCCATTTTGCATGAAGGTCATTTAGGTATTGAAAGAACGAAGAGTCAAGCTCGTGGTATCGTTTTCTGGCCTAACATTAATCATGATATTGAGAACAAAATTAAACAGTGTGAAACTTGTCTAACATTCATGAATAACAAAACTAAAGAACCTTTAATGTCCCACGAACAACCTTTGTTTCCATGGCAAAAGGTAGCTGTCGATTTATTTGATTATAATGGCAAAAAATACTTACTTCTAGTCGACTATTTCTCCAACTATATAGAAATCGCATTGCTAAATAATAACAGCTGTACTCGTACTGTTATAATACATCTTAAATCTATATTTGCCCGTCATGGGATTCCAATGGATTTAGTCAGTGACAATGGTCCCCCTTTTAATTCAAAAGATTTTAATCTATTTTTATCTGATTGGGGTATTCAACATATTACAACAAGTCCATACTTGCCCAGGTCAAACGGTCTTGCAGAAGTATCTGTCAGAATTATAAAAAATATTTTCAAAAAGTGTGAATATTCCGGGACTGATCCTTACATAGGCTTGTTGAAATATCGTAGCACACCTAGAGGGAACCTGAGTTCTCCCGCTCAATTACTCATGTCTCGTCAGCTAAGAACCAAACTACCAGCTAAATTTTCAAATTTCAAGCCCAAGATAGTCAGATTTTCAGATCATTTGCAGAATAAATTAAACAATATAAGAAAAACAACTCATTACTACAATCAGCATTCGAAACAGAGTAACTATCAATTTAAAATCAATGATACAGTTTACTTCAAAAAAGATCCTAGAGATAGGATGTGGCATAAGGGGAATATAGTAAGTTTGAGCAATTTTCCTTTATCCTATGTTGTTCGCGATGGAAAGGGGAGATTATACCGAAGAAACATTCAGCATATTAAATATGTTCAACCTACTCAGAGTGATTACAATTTTACAAATGTAGATAATTCATTTTATTTTTGTACTAATAATAATGATCGTAAAGTTTGTTCAGACGATCTTAATGATAGCGTTAATTTGAATGATAATCTGGTCAGAACTAGATCTGGCAGAATTGTACGAAAGCCCGAGCGTTACTGTTGTAAATAGTGTATTAAGTAGTTAGGTTAGTTAAAGTGGTTTAAGTATTTTTGTTTTGTTTAAGAGGGGCATGTTATGTTATCCAATCTATTTTTATTATCTATGTTCTTGCTCTATGTTTTATGCTACGTCTTACGCGTGGAAGTTGATTCTTCACAATTAAATATTACATTATAAAATACGGTGTTTTACGAATTAAAGCAGTAGGGTAGGGGTTATGTAGAAGTTTTAACAAATACTCACATTTCTAACAGCCTTGTCGAGGTCCGCGTCCTCGAAGACTACGAGCGGCGACTTGCCGCCGAGTTCCAGCGACACCTTCTTCATGTTAGACGAGCAAGTCTTCATTATAGTTTAACAAATACTCACATTTCTAACAGCCTTGTCGAGGTCCGCGTCCTCGAAGACTACGAGCGGCGACTTGCCGCCGAGTTCCAGCGACACCTTCTTCATGTTAGACGAGCAAGTCTTCATTATAGTTTAACAAATACTCACATTTCTAACAGCCTTGTCGAGGTCCGCGTCCTCGAAGACTACGAGCGGCGACTTGCCGCCGAGTTCCAGCGACACCTTCTTCATGTTAGACGAGCAAGTCTTCATTATAGTTTAACAAATACTCACATTTCTAACAGCCTTGTCGAGGTCCGCGTCCTCGAAGACTACGAGCGGCGACTTGCCGCCGAGTTCCAGCGACACCTTCTTCATGTTAGACGAGCAAGTCTTCATTATAGTTTAACAAATACTCACATTTCTAACAGCCTTGTCGAGGTCCGCGTCCTCGAAGACTACGAGCGGCGACTTGCCGCCGAGTTCCAGCGACACCTTCTTCATGTTAGACGAGCAAGTCTTCATTATAGTTTAACAAATACTCACATTTCTAACAGCCTTGTCGAGGTCCGCGTCCTCGAAGACTACGAGCGGCGACTTGCCGCCGAGTTCCAGCGACACCTTCTTCATGTTAGACGAGCAAGTCTTCATTATAGTTTGACCTGTCGATCAGATAGTTGTTGTTAATGTCTAAGATATTTATTATTTTATTCCCGTAGGACCAATGATATTATATACATTGCTTAGGACTCGAATAATACAGTCCGAGATCAATATATCTTCCATCAAGTAAGGTCCGGGTAAGGGACGGCCCGGTAGCACAGTTGGTAGTGAACCTGCCTGCTGTGCCGAGGGTCGCGGGTTCGAATCCCGTGAGGGACAAATATTTGTATGATGAATATGAATATTTGTACCAGAGTCATGGATGTTTGTATCTATATATGTATTCTATATCGTTGTCTAGTCATCATAATACAAGTCCAGGCTAGATTCTGGTACTTTAAATGTGACTAGATAATTTGTGTGACATTGTCCAAGATATTTATTTATTTATTTATCAAGTAAGGTAGGATGTTTTTTATTTTCCAGACAAATCCCTTATCCCGTATTTCAAAGTACCTATATTCTAAATCTAAAGTATATTATTACTAGCTCTTGACTCGCGACTTCGTCCGCGTGGATTACCCCTTTACGGGTAGATTTTTCGAAAATCGACCCCTAAAGGGGTAGGTAATCCAATTAATCAAATGAAAGATTGAAAAATTCAGTCTCTGGCTTGGATTTTTCAATCTTTAATTTGATTCGAAATAGCATAACATGGCTGTAACATGTTAAAAATCAATAATGTTTGAAATCCAATTAATATTCCATATTTCTTCAGTGGTTTGGGCTATGCGTTGTCTGTCAGTCAGTCAGTCACGGACCTCTTTTATAAGTATAGATAGAAGATAAGAAAATTATAAACCTCGCCAATAACTAATATAAGTTTTTTGTGCCTACAGTTGTTGTAGCGCAATTATTTGAATTGCAAACCGTTAAAATGATAATGTTACCTATTTCAGTGCTGCCGGTGAATCCGAGCTTCCTGACTAAGGGGTGTTCGGCCAGAGCCTGCCCGCACACGGTGCCGGAGCCGGGCAGGATGTTGATCACGCCGGGGGGCACGCCGGCCAGGGCTGACAGCTCCGCGAACTTCAGGGCTGTCAGCGGGCAGACCTGTGGGGGAAAAGATGTTTATTTTGTTATTGAAATATCATCGATTATTTGGACAATTAGATCAATATTCACAAATGAAAGAAGAATCCAAAAACAGTTTATACATTATCAACCATAATTAGATAATAATAGGTACAAAGCGCGTTTGAATATCGTACAGTCAAGAGCACATCAAGCTTTACACTTGCAGTTCGATAGTAACGCTTATGGCGCACTAAATAAGAACGGTACAAAGTCCAAAGTGTCAAGCTTGACGTGCGTGCTTGTGTGCGTCACTGTACTAAAAAATCTGTACCTAATACATACCTAATATCAAGTCGTTACTGATCATAGTTTTTATAGTTATTTTTGAAAAGGAATTAAATAAATAAAAGATAAAAAAAAACAAGTAAGACATAATCGTCATGCTTGTGCAAATCGCAAAATTAAAAATTAACATGATATAATTTTTAATTTTGCGATTTGCACAAGCATGATGATTATGTCAAATCTCATATTGCTGATGATGCAGACAGACACAAACACACGCACGTCCGTACACACATGCACAAAGAAACCTAGACTTTTCCTTCTGGCGTTTACAGACGCTACCGGTACGTCACTGGCCGGTTCTCACCTATCCCCAATACCCAATCCGCGGCGTAGTCCCAGCAACGCCCATTTCCGAGGTCCATACCCCTTATGGTTCCTTAAGTCCATTCACTGGTTCGGTTGACCTACCAGGGCGCTTTGCCGTCACTGGTTCTGTCCCCCATAGTCCGCAGTAATAAGCAGTCACAGCTCCCTGAGCTATGCTGTATTTGATAGTTTTGAAAAAGAAAAAACCGTCTTACCGCAGCGGGCTTCATGACGACGGTGTTGCCGGCAGCAAGACAAGCGGCCATCTTCCACGACAACATCATCAGGGGGTAGTTCCACGGCGTGATCAAAGCGCACACTCCTATGGGCTCCTTCTTTGTCATGGTGAGGTTGCGGTTCGGCCTCGCGTGGTTTATGGGTATCGTTGATCCTAGGAGATAAATTGATTAGTTTAGTATGAGCAAAGCGTTGATAAGATATAATATAAATTAAAATAAATTATAAAAAGAGATCTTTTGAAGATATTTTATTGATATTTTTTGTGTGAATAAAGGGGAATTATCCTACTAATATTATAAATGAGAAGTTACGCGGTTATGAAGCTAAAATTAATCATTTAATAACGATAACATATTTTTCGACTTTTCCTACAAACTCAGAAATTGACGCTGCAACTTATGAAGTCTCGTTTTTTAGAGGTTCGAAAAGAAAAATAAATTACAACATTTCAGGAAAGACAGTTTGCAGAAAGTCCGTTCTTTTGTACATTGGTCCTATTCCAGAAGAGAGAAGACATACCATGTATCTTGTCGCACCAGCCGGCGAAGTACCGCCAGGTCTCTATGGACATGCCGACGTGGGTCTTGAGGGCTAGTGTGTACACCGCCCCGGAGTCTATCGACTCTATGGTAGCCAGCTCCTCTTTGTGCTTCTCCATTAGATCCGCTAATCTGTGTGAGGCATATAATTTTTGGTTGGTAATTCGAATAACAGACTTTTTAAATAAAAGTAGCATAGCATAGCATATGCTCACGACTATATTCCCCGAGAGGGTAGTCAGAGATATTCTGAAACTTCAGAACATCCACGTTTCACTGTAGTACCGAAACTCTGTCCAGTGTGACGGGGAGTGAGCCCGTCGCCACTTGTAATGGATAGTAGGTACAATACATGCCTCGAAATTGAAGCATGCAGGTTTCCTCACGATGTTTTCCTTCACCGAAAAGCCAGTGGTGTTACAAATCGTACATAAATTTATTTAAATAAAAGTATTTGTTTAAAATATAAATGTATGTTATTGAGTATTTGTATTATATTTTGAACTAAAATTGAGGCGCACGCAACTTGAACTCTTCGCTCTCCACAAACTTCTTCATTTGGCCATCGACTGCCCTGCTCTCCTTTCGTCTCTCAATATAAATACCCAATATAGAGTCAGAGTCCAAAAAACGTTTTCCTTGCAGATCCATATTAATGTATCTTTTTATATTATGTATTTATTAGTCTTAAATACTGTTTTATTAGTTAAATGTGCACACTATGCCTGCCTCACTTCTATGCTCTCTCTCTGTCTCGGGTTTGCTGGAAGAAATCTCTTTAGAGATAAGCTCGCCCTTTGTAATTGTCTATTATGTTGTTTTCTTGTATATTTCCGTGTGTACAATAAAGTCTTAAAATAAATAAATAAAAATTAATAATACCTCTTTCTATAACACGTATGTGTCATAATTATAATGAAATTGTTGCGAAATCAAACGAACTAGATATATTCGATTCGAACCAGTATCGGTACAGAAGACGCGTTATCTCCGCTCTCCGCTCTGCTGATACCTAGTTACAATTAGGTACAACCAATAACGAGCTAGCAAAATGATTTTTTTTTACCTGTAGTATTTTTTTCGTTCGATACATGGAAAAATTATTCTCTTGTTTTCTTTTTCTTTTTAGTATGTATAGAGTCACGCACACGATGCTAATTGTTCATGTTCACCTTTTGCTTATTTCATGATGTGATTATGGCTTGCTTAGGATATGCTTGTCTATATTTGGTGTTTTTATAACTGTAATCTGTTTTATGTGCCTAATAAATAAAATAAAAATAATAAAAATATTTGTATAGATATAAAAAGTATGGCACCTCTAAAAAATTCTTGAGGTTCTGGTGAAAAAATCTTTACAAAGTTCGGCTTTTGTAGATCTATTCTGTTATTTGTATGAATGCTTTATTTTTAAAACATTATCAACAGCCCTATTTGAAATGATATATTGTATGTTGAATTCAGGTAATACAATTTGCACCTGTGACCAGCTGAAAATACCTATAAATAAAACAAAATGGTGTCTAAAATGTGACCATTTTAGATACCATTTTATTTTATTTACATTTTTAGCTCATTTGCATTTGGTAGTTGACCTGTATGCTAAGCCGAGGGTCGTGGGTAGGAATCCCAAATAATAAAAGTCTAGACTAGATACAAGGTCTATTTCTATCTACAGGGTGTAAGGGACAGCCCTCCAGACTGAAGGGGTGAACTCAGACCATCACCATTCGCGTTTCCTGAGGTAGGCTCCATAGGTGGAAATTGTTCAGTTTGATGGTCTGAGTTCACCGTTTCAGTCTGCGGAGTGCTGTCCGTTACACCCTGTATATTCTTCTAAAAATTTCATTCAGTTAACATACCTGAACAATATAGCCCCTCGCTCCCTGGCACTAATCTTGGACCACTCCCCATCCTCGAACGCTTTCTTCGCCGCACCGACCGCCTTATCCACATCGTTCACCGATGCACTCTGCACCTTGCATATAACCGACTCATCGCTCGGGTTTATCAACGTCAACGTCTTCCCGCTGTCAGAATCAACAAACTCCCCGTTTATAAACAACTGAGTTGGGAATTTAACCTTCATTTTGTTTACATCTAATTCTACACCTTCGTAGACTATTTCTTTGGTACCAGAACCGCCTCTAGATTTTAAGATAGTTATAGTATAAAATTCTTCGAACGTAGTATTCATGTAGATATCTTCGTTTTGTAGTTCTAATTCTGCTAAGTCTTTTATTTCTTCTACAAGTCTGACGACATCCATGGAGCCTGCGCCGGAGTTGAAGAAATCTGTGTCTTCTTCGATGTCGATGCGTAGGATCGCTTTCCATACGTCTCGGACGTTCTCGACGAATTGTTTCTCTTCGGCAGTCAGTTCTAATGTGACTTTGTTTTCGTTTGTCTTGAATATGTTTTGCGCGTTTATCATTTTACCGTTCACTTTTAATCTTTGGATGTTGAGCTGAGGAAGAAAGGGAGATTATTAAAACAATCAGTCAATTGCTGTATTTTTCGCGATTTTAGGTCTCATAGTAAAATTTGTTCAGTTTGATGGTTTGAACCGAAGCACCCCCTTTAAGTACGTATTTAAGTTGACACCCTGTATAAGGTCAAAAGAGAGCTGATTTTAAGGGAATGATCAGACCACAAACTGAACAACTTATTATATGAGACAACCATCGAAATCGCGAAAAAAAAAATCTGCTGTCCCATACATTCGGGCAGAATAAGTTTGCACTTTTGAATGGAGCTTTGCCCGAAAAAGTTGTTCAGTTTGATGGTCTGATCATCCCCTTAAAATAGTTTCAGCTAATTTTGGTAGATCTTATATTCATCATCATCCTATTTAATTGATACGACACGACATCAACCTTTTCCTTAATAACTCGTAAATAATTCGGTCCCGACCTCTCCCTCCAACAGTCCTAATATAATGTTACCTTAACTCCATCGTTAGCTGTAATCAACAGCCCGGCCTCGTGAACCACAGCGGGTTTCTTCAGCCCGTCTATGACGAGCTTCTCTCCCTCTGTCTCAAACTCTCCCACAGTCCTAATATAATGTTACCTTAACTCCATCGTCGGCAGTAATCAACAGCCCAGCCTCGTGAACCACAGCGGGTTTCTTCAGCCCGTCTATGACGAGCTTCTCTCCCTCGGTCTCGAACTCTCCCTCCCACAGCCCGGAGCCGAAGAACTTGACCTCCACGTCGGTCGCGGCACCGTCCTTGTTCAGTTTGAGGGTCGAAGTCGCGCCGGGGGACGAGTCCAGGCCGCGGATGAAGTTGTGTAGTGCTACTCCTCCTTTTGACCAGTCGATCTGGATAGTAGAGTTGGTAAATTAGTGCAAGAGCGTCGGCAGCCCGTTGTGGAGAGGTACGGAGGGTTCAGGTTCGAATCCGCACGGATGACATGCTATGTACCAATGAGTTTTTCTAACTTATGTACGTAACATTTCGATATTACGTCCATCACTTCTTATGCGTGATTTTAATTAGAATAATAATAGTTTAAAGAAAGAAAAAGAAGTAGAATAGAAGAAGAATGAAGTGACTCGGGGAATATAGTCATGAGCGAGCATAATTGCTATGATATGCTATAATAATTTAAGATCATTCAATTTTTCGCACTAAAATATTTACTTCCTGCTGTCATCGTTTGCTAGTCCTTTCGGCCAGACTACATTCTACGTTGTTGATTGGATTTTTTTCTTCAAATTCTCAAGTTCGTCGACTTTATTATTGTACACGCTTACTATATTGGGTGGGACTTGATTGTAGTCCTGCTATAGGAGCATCTATCGCTAGTTACTGCAGATAATTTATACCTGATGTGTCTCGGGTTTGAATAGAGCTGGGTCATAAGTGGCTCCTTCTTCAGTTTGCTGTATCTTGGGCGCCGTACCATTCGCTACCATGTTCACTGATTCCGCTAACGATTTTATACCTGGAAATAATAACACTGTTATTAAACAGTGATCATGATGATCATTAGATCATCATCAGCCTATATGTATTTCTGCACGTCTCACTGCAGGGCAATGGCCTACCCTCAAGGAAGGTGTATGGGCGTTAGTCCTCCTCGCGTGCCCAATGCGGATACGCGTCAGAATTTCTTCTTCAACGTATGCAGATTTCCTTACCATGTTTTCCTTCACCCTTTGAGAGCAGTTGTGTTGTGTTGCTTGCATGGTAGACTTGGTAGGCAGTTTCGATGATGGCGGCAAGTGACTTTGCTAACCCTTTCAGAATAGCCGAATGTTGACTGATATTCCGCGGCTTAAAAAAATACATTTTTTACCCTCTGTGTCACTTGAGGCGACTCTGGCCTTTTTCATTTAAAATTGTTTCTTTTCTCTTTGTATCAACATGTTAGAACACTTACCCTCAGGGTACAAGTATTTGTTGTATATGGAGTCGACGGTGTCGTCCATGGTGACGGGGAAGCTCTTCTGCAGCAGCACAGGCCCCGTGTCCAGCCCGTCGTCCGCCCAGAATATTGACAGGCCACAGGTCGTGTCGCCCTCTATCAGGGTCCTGCATTTAACAAGCATTCAAATATTATAACACTGAAATACTCTTTTTTTTATTCATTGAGCTAATTAAAAAAGAAACTTGGTGTCAATCCAATCTAAGCCCTATAATTTTATGAAAATTAATTCAGTCCGGATCGGTTCAGTTGTTTTTAAGTGATGCGTGCACAAACAAACATACAATATATTACAAATTAATATTGTTAATGTTGTCAATGTACGCACGGCGACAGATCAACCTACCCATAGTTCGACCTTATGTCCATGAACATAGAGGTCAACTATAGGTAGGTTGATCTGTAGCCGTGTGTACACGCTATGTATTTATAGAATAGGTTCTCAGATAAATCAGATATTTCCAGGCTTGCCTTGTGAGGGGACCAATGTTAACCTAGCGAAGCCTATAAATATATCATGCCAGCATGCATAGTTAAGATCCGGACACATTAGATTTTAATTCTAATTGTATCATTTCCTGTTCTGTTATCTTAGTCTGTTAATTTTTTTTCATTTTCAAATGATTGATCTTCGCTGCGCTCTGTTCTACTTTGCTCGCCTATACTTTTCATATACCGAAGCATACACCTCCGATTATGTTTCCTTTGTGATAATAACAAATCCAAAAGTGCATAAATTCCATAGAAATAAATGGCACAGGTCAGGCCCTGTACCCGGACTTTCAATTTTCGATATATCGCCACTGTTTCGGTCCGCGATTCATTGTAATAGTGTTGACATTAGAACGAAAACGGTCACGCAATTGCGAAGTTAGAATATGCGGGTAGAGGCCCAGGAGTCGCAAGCATATTTCGGAAAGATAAGAATGCGGTAATCAACTCTTCTTGTCCTTTTAAAAACCGTCCGCTTATTAAGAAGGTACCTAAGTATTTAAAATACTAACCAATTAATAGAAGAGGCGCCTCTATGCCTCGGCAGTATACTGGGATGGTAGCAAATACTCTGGTACTTTGGGTATGTGATCACCTCCATCGGGATGAACTGCGTGCAGAATGGCAGCACGTTGATGTCTGCGTTTACCTGCAATTTTTCAAACGATTACTATTAAAAACAACAACAAATTTAAAGTTTTTAAATTAACTCTATTTTTGTGGTTCCCGACTGTGGATCATCCCATTTTTATTGTGCATGTCTTCGAAGCGATTAAGTTATGATTAAAAAAATTTTACAACCGCTATTCTGACCTCTGACACTACATCTACAGGGTCCTTTTTAACAGGCTGACACTTTTTTAAGAGGATGATCAGACCATCAAACTGAACAACTTCATCTATGGGACCAACATTGAAATCGCGAAAAAAATCAGCTGTTGGCTCGAGTAGGTTTGCAGTTTTGTATGGACGAGCAGATTTTTTTTTGGCGATTTCGACGTTGCCGTTGGTACCGTAGAGAAAGTCGTTCAGTTTGACGGTCTGATCATCCCCTTAAAAAAGTGTCAGCATATTAAGAAGGACCCTATACAGGGTAATTTTTATATCACTGCGGATAACTTCAGCATGTATTCTACTCATCAAACAGAACAACTGTCAGTATGGAGTCATCGTCGAAATCGCGAAAAAAAAATCAGCTCTCCCATACATTTATTTGAGTCGAATAGGTACTGCAGTTTTGTATGGGACAGCTGTTTTTTTTTCGCGATTTCGAAGTTAGCTCCATAGTGAAAGTTGTTCAGTTTGATGAGTAGAATACATGCTGAAGTTATCCGCAGTGATATAAAATTTACCCTGTATACTACAGGGTGTCTACCCATCAAACTGAACAACTTTTACTATGGGAGCAAACCGATCGGAGCAACTAAAAAATCAGCTGTTGCATAAATTTGAGTCGAGAAGGCACTGCAGTTTAGTATGGAACAGCTGATGGAACAGCAGATTTTTTAGTTGCTCCAATCGGTTTGCTCCCGTAGTAAAAGTTGTTCAGTTTGATGGGTAGACTCTTAGTTTAAAAGGATGCTAATGATATGATAATGATATTTGACAGCCCGGTAGCACAGTCGGTAGTGAACCTGCCTGCTGTGCCGAGGGTCGCGGGTTCGAATCCCGTAAGGGACAAATATTTGTATGATGAATATGAATATTTGTACCCAAGTCATGGATGTTTGTATCTATAATATATGTATTCTATATCGTTGTCTAGTCATCGTAATACAAGTCCAGGCTAGATTCTGGTACTTTAAATGTGACTAGATAATTTGTGTGACATTGTCCAAGATATTTATTTATTTATTTATTATTTATTTATATCAATTTTACCCTGTATAAGATACCTCTGATTTATTTTATAAAGCACCGACCCATTTATTTGTGGTTTTCCTCTACCTTTGTTGTAGGAAGAAATCACTTTTTAGCGATTCATTCTCAATATGCTAAAAGTTTCAGTAACTAGTTATCCTAAATATTATATTATTTCACATTTAAAAAAAGTGGTTCTTCTTTCGTGTCAGCATGAGCTATAGGTATCGGACGACAATCACTCAGTGCTTCAACTTCGATACGACCATTGCTGACTGGCTAATCTTTCCACCACATCATGTCAAAAATTGTCAAATTGTCAAAAACTTGTTGAGAAGTAGGAGTCGCGTGGCTAGAGGGCTCTCGAGTGGACGTCTGTCGTTGGCTAGCGATTTAGGTAGCCACGCGGCTCCGCCATTTTATGGCGGTTTCGAGTGTGTGTTTTTGTATAAAAACAGGGCTTTGAGATCGCCATATCCATTACCGTACAACGTCAAGCACTAATTGCTCTTTTTAAACTAGATATTGGCAAAATCCACCAAGGAAACGCCATTAAACAAAATAGAATAGAATAGTAGAAGTAGCAAAGATGATGACCAACTCCAAATGGAATACAGTTGTGAATTTGATAGTGTACAAGTAAACAGTAGAAAAAGATATTCTACAATTTTTGTTTCGATAGATTCCAGCCTAAAAAGAACAGAAGTTTTCCTCATTCCCCAAGCATTCTCAAAACAGGCGCAAAAGGATAAATGAACGTTATATTATAACATTTATAACAATGCGTATTCGTGCCAAGAAATGGGATAGATAAATTCTCGAGAGCCAAACAAAACTGAATGTAACTGGTTTGGACCACATTCGAGATGACCCCACGTAATATATTGTTATAGACGTGGCTTTGTTTTGTCTGACTCTGACCTGCTATATATCAAATTGATACGAACTTAAAATATATTTAACATAAACACGGTTCTACGGACGTTTATTATCTTTGCTTCTAAATTAAACATTAATAATACGATCTGGAGTGCGATTTTTGAATTTCATTCGCTGAGTTCAGCAGTTGAAAATGTCAAAATTACTGTGGAGATACGCATATTTCTACTGCTGATTTGACTTTCAAAAATCGCACTCCTGAAGTATGATTTTTGAAAATCAAATCAGCAGTAGAATGATGCATATCTGCACAGTAATTTTGACATTTTCAACAGAGCTGCGTTCTGAACCTTTTTGTGCGGTTGTTTTTTCAACTCTCTCTATAGTAGAGACGTTTTAGTCTTTCACCGAGGCTCTGAACTGCTCTGGGTGCACATAGGGTGTAGGTTCTGAACGCAGCTCTGCTGAACTCAGCGAATGAGATAAAAAAATCGCACTCCTGATATATTTTATGAGTAGACAAATATATAAGTACCTATACTTAAAAAAAAAAAAACTTTGCGTGAGATTCGCAAAGGCTTTTGTAATTACAATTAGTATTTATTTCATCGTTTTTAGCTTTTTTCAACTATAATAGCCGGCAAACAAATTGGCAAAAATCTTGTCTGCGCAGAACATTTGTAGGCGAAAGGCTTGTCACACAGGCTCACTTTTTGCATTAAGCAATTTAAAAAAATCCATATAAATAGAAAGAAACTTAATAAAGATAATGTAGTGGCGATAGCTAGCTGTTCTTTAGGCGCCTTAAATACAGTGCGTAGAACATAAGCGTGAATTACGCAGGTCACATTTATGGTGATAAACTATGAGTTATCTACCATGGTTATTGCGCATGTAGATATCAAGTCACGGTGATCTGCTGTTTTCGATATTTATTTAAACCAACTGATATAGGTGCAAGGTTGAATAGGTGGCCATTGATAAATCACGTCACACTTCTGCGGGATAAGGAACGCAAAGAGTAACAAAGAGGGTAAGAATTATATACCTAGTGATAGTTATTAAGTATGTTATGTCGTAGACGTAAAGGTTCAGGAGTGCGATTTTTGAATCTCATTCGCTGAGTTCAGCAGTTGAAAATGTCAAAATTACTATGGAGATATGCATCTTTCTACTACTGATTTAACTTTCAAAAATCATACTTCAGGAGTGCGATTTTGGAAAGTCAAATCAGCAGTAGAAAGATGCGTATCTCCATACATTTTCAACTGCTGAGTTCAACGTATGAGATTCAAAAATCGCACTCCTGGTCGCATCTTCCCTACAGCGACAATGCGTGTAGTGGTAGCTTTAATAAAAGATTTAATATTTAATTAATTGTGGCCTTCAAGTTCCTATACCTACTGAATATTTTGACGTTAAAGGGCTGCTTCAGACCATCAAACTGAGTATTTTTTATATGGGACCAAAACGAAATCGCTATAAATAGAATCAGCTGTTCCATACAAAACTGCAATCCAAAATGCAGCAGACAGCAGATTTTTTTCCGTTATTTCGTTGTTAGTCCCATAGGTAGTGATTTTTATTTTTTCAGTCTGACCAACCTTTTAAAAAACCGTCAGCATATTCTGTATGTTCTAAATTTACTAGTTTTCTTTTCATATTTGAAAAACGTCAGAGTTATGTAGAACCATAACGTAAATACAATAAAGTGGGTGCGCTTAGTGGCCGCGTAGAGTCTATGCTTGCGCGGAGTGCGGGGGGGCTCGCGCGGTGTGCGGAGTGGTGAGGCACCGGCCGTTGGGGTACAGCGCGCAGGTGAATCGGTACTGGGACCGCGCTCCGCGCCACCAGCACCCCCCGCACGATTGGCCTGTCGCGACCCGAGAGCGCCCTCACTATTAGTATTATATTAACTTTGGTAGAACTACTTATATACTATTACCTATTCTGTGCCAGAGTTCAAGCTAGTTCAGATTCAGATTAGTACCTCAATAAACCAAAATAGCAAGTTGCTACACAGCTGTTTGACAGATAGATTTCTATAAGTGAGGTATCTAAACAGATACGAGAGGTCAGGGGAGCAGTAGTTGAGCTCAAAATGCCGACGATAATTAGCGCCCATGCTGTTTACACATGACTTCTGCCCGTTGGCTTTTATATTAAAACAAAATATATATCGCCTCTTCCGCATTACCAGATAATATTGTAACCCAGCCTTGAAAGCCAGAAAAAAAATTACGAATAAGTAAAAATTCATTTTTAGCGCAAAATCTGTGTATTATACGGTTTTAAGAGGGCTATCACAGTCCAGTGGCGCCCTCATCACATTAAAAAAGATTTCTCAATAAAGAAAGCCTAAATTAAAAAAGTGCTCAACACGAACACTACAAAAGCCTTCAAGCCATTGTTATACAATACTTTTATAGGTTCTAAACATTCCACTTTTAGACAATTTCGAATTAAAAAAAAAGCGGCCGTTTTTTTTCTTTTTTCAAAATTTGTATAAAAGTATATACAATACTTTTATAGGTTTTTTAAAGGTCGAGACATACAAATTTTGAAAAAAGAAAAAAAACGGCCGCTTTTTTTTTTTTTTTTTTTTAATTCGAAATATTTAAATAAGATGGCGTACATTATGATGGCATCTTATTTTGGGCGTGTATCCTCACTTTGACAGCACTAAAGTCAGCTGTTGGTTTTCTGTCTCTTTTCTTAATCTTATTTTAGAAAGTGACAGGAATTTAAGTCGTGGCACAGTCCGCATCGGTACCAGTACGAATAAGAGGACGCAAGATAAGGTCAATTCGCCATCAAACTTTTTTCAAGACACATAGCATGTAGCACATTAGCCAAATCTGGCTACTTGGGGAGTTGACTGCATCAAATATATTTTAGTTTTATCTTCTTAGTAAAAAAAACGTTACAAAAAAATGCTAAACTTACATTTTAGTAATTCTGTAGCTTGAACACTATTTTTAATAAAAGGATAAACTATAAAAAGTATCGAAACGACGACGAAACACAATGACGTCACTATTCATGATTTAGTACAACTTTTCATGCAAAGCTCGTGTTTTGACGTTTAATAAAAAGTGCTGATTTCACTAGTTGGAAACTCGCGGGACTTGCTTTTCGAAGCACGGAGGACTTCAAGAAAGAACACGGAAAATGAAAAGCGAGTTGACGGTCACTCACAAATTGGCGTTATTTGAATTATTTTTGTCGACAAATATGCATAGAAAAGAACTCACCGATTTGTACTCTTGCAATATTTCGGGGATGACCTTTCCCTTAACTCTCCAGGTCTTGTATTTGTAGACAGGCTTGCCATGTTCTGTTGCGATTGTGGCTGTAAAAAAAATAATGTTACGTAAAACTTTGAGAAAATTATGTTACACAACATAAAAGCACTCTATAAGGTCTAACGCAATTAGCTGAAACTATTTTCAGGGGAAGAATAAGTCCATCAAACTGAACAACTTTTTCTATGGGACCAATGTTGAAATCGCTCGAATCAACTGTCCCATACATTTGGGTCGAGTATAATATACAAAATACAAAATACAAAATATTTATTGAACCAACGTGTGATACAGGTTTTTAGGACACTTTATGATTAACAAACTTAGATTACCCATACATAGCACATTGGATAGATATAACACATTTAAAGTTTTAAGCTGTGATCCCACACTAGACACAGGGCCTGGTTGGTGAGGATCAACATTAGTATTAACATTTAGATACAAAATGAGCGGCAGTTATCTACACTAATATTATAAAGAGGAAAGATTTGTACCTATTTTTGTATGTTTGTATGTTTGTAATGAATAGGCTCAAAAAGTACTCGGCCGATTTAAAAAATTCTTTCACCATTAGAAAGCTGCATTCACCCTGAGTAACATAGGCTATATTTATTGCTAGAAAAGATTAGACGTCCACCCGTGCGAAGCCGGGACGGGCCGCTAGTTTATAATATAGTCATGTCTTCACATCTAAGGAGTTTACATGGTTTGGGTAAAATAATAATGGTATACATTGCTTGGTCATAGCCATAGCCCTGCTCTCAAAAACGTTTCATACAGGTACTCTCAAAAACATTTCCGTTTCATCGTATGACCAGAAGTGCGATTTTTGAAAATCATACGAGCGACTTGGCAGTAGAAAGATGCATAATCTCCATAGTAATTTTGACACTTTCTACTGCCAAATCGCTCGTATGATTTTCAAAAATCGCACTTCAGGTGAATAGGGTGCTTTTAACTCTAACTGTAGCTTCGCGAATATGGAAAATAATAAAGCTAATCTAAACTATTATAAAACTGTAACAGAAGTGTGTCTGTACATTGAAGATATTTACAAAAAAAAGATTACGATGTGGTTTTTAGGTGCCCCTGATTTCAAAACACCAATTTTTGGATTTTTTGTCTGTCTGTTTGTTTGATCGAGCATCACGCAAAAACTTCTGAACCGATTTTGATGAAACTTTTTTTGTTTGATAGCTTATGATCTGACTTAAAATCTGGTATATAATTTATGCAGACGAAGTCGCGGGTAAAATGCTCGTTGTGATGTGAATAAATGCACAAGAGGAAAAAGATTTCCCTACCAATTTAGTAACGAAAAACTAATTATTTAATTGCATGGCTAATGTAATGACTTTTTGGCATTACCACCTGGAAAAATACACAATAAATATTGTTTACAATTTTTTCCTCATTATTAACAATGTTTATTTACAGTATTTGACTTGTAACGGTTTTTAAACATCTGCTTATTAAATGACAATGATAATAGCAGACCGCCAATGGCAGGTGCAGGAAAAAAGTTCAAACGACACTTAACTATAATTACTTTTGAAGAATACATTCCAGAAACTGGATTTATCCTGCTCGATGGTTATTTTAACGACAGGTGAGTTATTACTACACATGAGATAATGATGAAATAGTAGCTCATTTTAGAAATAGGAGGAAAATGTTGCATATTTTCCTTTAACAATCAATCAATCAATCAAATCATTTATTTCAGATGGGTAAGTACAATAAAATTTCTTAAAAACTATATTAGTACACAGAAACATTAACAAGTTATTTTACACGAGTAAGTTATTTTACACGAGCTTTTCAACCCGCGACTTCGTCCGCATAAATTATATACCAGATTTTAAGTCAGATATAAGCTATCAAACAAAAAAGTTTCATCGAAATCGGTTCAGTAGTTTTTGCGTGATGCTCGAACAAACAAACAAACACACAAACAGACAGACAAGAATTCTAAAAAAGGTTGATTTGGAGTCAGGGACACCTAAAAACCATAACGTAATTTTTTTTTTTTTTAAATATCTTCTATGTACATACAGACACACTTCTCTTACAGTTTTATAATAGTTTAGATTAATAAAAGCGGGTCTGGACCCCTTTAACATTCTAACTGAATAAAAACTGGTTTAAAAGTTACTTGCAAGATTTCTAATGCACCAATTACTTCAGAGATTGCTTAAAAGCTGCACTTTGAAAATAGAGATAATTAATAACTCAGCCTACCTACCAGATCTATTTGTAAACCAGTTCTGCAATAAATTTTCCGGTTTGAGGTAATGGATGCCCAAAAAAGCTTTGAATTCAGAATAGTGTACCTACTGTGTAATTGCTGTTGACATAAACAGGTTGTTAGGGTTAACAGTTGAGGTGATTGTACTCATAATACTGAACAACTTTCCCTAAGAAACCTATAGGAAATTAGCAAACAAAATTGTAGACTTTCCATGCTAAATGCAATCAGCTGATCGATTCTGTACACGGGTTTTTGTTTTCGATTTTTCCTTTTTAGGGCTCTGTCCCCAAAGGGTGAAAACGGGACCCTATTACTAAGCCTACGTTGTCCGTCCGTCCGTCCGTCCGTCTGTCCATCCGTCCGTCTGTCCGTCCGTCCGTCTCTCCGTCCGTCTGTCCGTCTGTCCTACCTATTCAGGGCTGTAACTTTTGAACCGTAATAGCTAGATAGCTGAAATTTTCTCAGATTATGCGTTATTACGGCGGATTCGTTAACAAATAATAAAAATGTCAAAAAGTTAAAAATTAAGGGGGGTTCTCAACAAGAAACTAGTTTTTATCAACGTTTTTTCTTCACGCTCTATCGTAAAAACGGTAATACATAAAAGCGTCAAACTTAGTGTGATTATAGAGCAAACTCTACAGAATAACAACAAATACTAAAAACCGGCCAAGTGTGAGTCGGTCTCGCGCTAAAGGTCCCGGACAAAAAAAGTTTTTTTCTAAGTCAATAATGTTGTGTTCTGGTGGAGGTGTGGTACGGAACCCTCGGTGCGCGAGTAGCCCGACTCGCAATTGACCGGTTTTATTTTTCTTTAAGAAAGTTGTTTATTATCATGAGTAAAATCACCCATTAAAGTAAAGCCACTGTCTAACCTAACCATTACTCAGGCAGTACACCAGTGACAACTAAGCATTGGTAGGTTAAACGTAGGTACTAAACAAATGGTCTGAAAGCAACCAGAAGAGGGAATAATGGCATTAGGGTCCTGAGACTACACAGCAAATTGGGTAATGGAGATCAGTGAGATAGGATCACGGGATCACAGTCATGTAGTGGGGTATCTCACCTAGAGGATCCTCTCGGTTTCCCTTGTCCAGTACTGTGAAGACACCGACAACATCGTGGCCGTCACGCTGTAGGAGCTTGAAGACTTCTGCTGCGAAGGTACTCTGTCCTATGATAGCCACACGAAGCTGCTTCTTCGGTGACTACAAAAAAATTGGTATATGTTTGAGTTGGGTATCTAACTGTATGTAATATTTTGGAAGAAGATGTATGCTGGCTGTATCATGCAACAGATTTATCAGGAATCTTTTAATTTAATGATCTGCCAGTTACGCTTGCAAACTGGAGTGGTTGATATTGAGCTTTATTTCGCTGCATGTACAGGGTACAATAAGTAATACTTTAATGACATATTTTATAGGGTGCTTCAGACCATCAAACTGAACCAATTTTACATTATGGGACTAACTTTGAAATCGCAAAAAAAAAACAGGTGTTTCATACTATCAGTTTAAAATAACAATGTGCATGACCTCGCCTGCAAATGTGACGTCACTCAATCGCACGAACTTCACTCGAGTCATTCAAATGATTATTTCCTTTACATAGAGTCTATATTCCTTTACAACCGAGTGAAGTTATCGAACGGTCCTTCAAGGTCATGCACATTGTTATTTTAAACCGATAGTACATTTGGATCGAGTTGAGCTGTTGATATTTTCTATGGAACAACAGATTTTTTGATCAGGATTTCAATGTCAGCTCGATAGTGGAATGTTTAGTTTAGTGTTCTGAAGCACCCTGTTCAATATGTAACACATTTTACACCCTGTAGGTAGTAGGTATAAGATCGGTGGCGTTGCGGAGAGGTTGCGACACCCGACACCAACTGCTCTCAAGCAGTGAAGGAAAACATCTTAAAGAAGCTGTTTGCTGAAGAAGAAATTCTAATGTGCATGTTAAGTCTACCAATCCATATTGGGCACGCATGGTGGACTAATGCCCATACACCATCCCTGAGGGTAGGCCTGTGCCCTACAGTGGGACGTTTATAGGCTGATGATGATGATGAAGTATAAGACTTTTTTATTGTATTTTTGCAAGTTTGTATGGTTGCTCATCAACTTGAAGACAAAATTGTGGAACGTCCTAAAATCATTTAAAGATTTTTTTTAAATTGGTCAAAATAAATTTAAGCTTGGATTTAAAAAAATCTGAATGGAAACATAAAAACAAAAAACATAAAAACAACAAACAAACATAAAAAACAAAAAGAGAAACATTACATAAACAAACATATTGAAACATATTGTAAATAGGTAGGTAAAATTAAATATGGGTAGTTAGGTACCTAGGTACCTAGGCTAACTACCTAACTACTAACTAGTAACAAAATTTTTAGGTTTTTAGGTAAGAGGTTACCTCCTCAAAATAATTACGGAATTAATTAAAAAAATAATTACTCACCTCCTTTGGTATAGCCACTGGCGGCATTTTAAATGAGCCTTGATTAAAATTAACAAAAATAAAGTAGTTTATTCGAAGTAATTAGTCAGCTCCACCGTTTGCCGGCTGGAGCGCGAACCGACTAACTTGGACTAACTAGAATAGCACAGTTCCGAACCTTTTTAACTCGACGTCTCATCTCATCGCCGTACGAGCCTTGACATCACTTATCACTAGAGTTCAAATTGAGATAAAAACTGCCATAATATCGCAGAACCAAATCAACCGCTTAGAAAATAATCCCGCCAAAAACGTTCCCATTTTGACACAACAGCTGACAGTGACAGATGCGAAATAAACAGTTCTTGGTTTTCGTAGTCCAATCACATCAAAGCTTGGTAAGCACCGCAGTTGTTGATTGGTCTGTTCAAAATGGGCTTAGAAATTGTGGACCAATGAAAATAATGCTGCTTTCAACGCGGCTTTTGTTTTGAATTTGAAAAAAAAAAATCCATGATTTGCCTCTAATCGAAATCGGGATTCGAGATGTCTTCAAACTGTACCAACTTCCGGATTTTTATCGAAGTCTAGTAATTTTGGTGTTGAGTGGATAATAAAATTACTTTTGAAATTCCATATTTTGAATATTGGTAAGATTCTTCATAGCTACTTTTTAGTCAATTCTGCCAAAAGTTTAATATCCTTACAACATACTTAGTAAAGTTACTTATGTCCGTGTGGTGTCGGCTAAGAATAACACCATCCCATTTCCTCCCGTGGCGTGGGTGTCGTAAAAGGCGACTAAGGGATCTACCGGAGGATGGGCAGCAGCATCCTCTGAGTACCTACATGCATTCAGTTCAACTGCGATCGCCAACCCGCCTGCCAAGCGTGGCGATTATGACAAATCCCCCCATTTTGGGGGAGGCCAATGTCCAGCAGTGGACGTCTATCGGCTGATATGATGATGATAGTAAAGTTTATGTAAGTAGGTGCTATTTACTTATTTTTCCATCACGCACCATGCACGTTCTACATTAAATTATAGTGATAATAATTATGTTTATTTTATCTAAATGCAACCATTAAATTATTCTTATGACGAAACATGCTCATTCCCACTCAAGTAAACAGTGTAAAAATTTGTGATAACTGATAACTAATACGTAATACATTAAAACCAGTTATAAGCGGATTAAAGTCGGTGTAGATTGTAAGGTCAGGAAAACATGTACGAGACTTGCTAGTAACTGGATAAAAGCAGTTCACAGGAAAATAGTATAAATAGGTAGGTACGTAGGTACCTAATTAATTAATAAACTAGCATTCATTTAGGTCCGCCACACACATACGGAATTGCGCTCTGGAATCCTGAATCAGGATTACGATTTCGTATGGATTTTCCCCCTCCACAATTCCGTTCGGAATTGCGGAATTCGGATGGCAATTCCGTCTGTGTGGCGGACCTTAGGTACAAGCAAACAGTTTAAAATTATTATGTAAACGTGGCGTGCGAGACGCGGCGTGCCAAACGCGACGTGCCAACGTGGCGTGGTATGTCAGAAAGGGGTTTGAACCTCTTTGCATGGGTGGCGTAAAGGCAGCGTCGCGCACGCAGCGTTTTGCACGCCGCGACACGCACGCAGTGTTAAACACTGCGTGTACACGCCACGTTTGGCACGTAGCGTCTGGCACGTAGCGTCTGGCACGCCGCGTTAGAAACGCCGCGTAACGCACTCCGCGTTGGCACGCCGCGTTTGGCACGCCGCGTCACGCACGCCTCGTTGAGCACGCCGCGTTGGCACGCCGCGTTAGGCACGCGACGTCACGCACGCCACGTTAAACACGCCGCGTTGGCACGCCGCGTTTGGCACACCGTATTAGAAAGGCCGTATATCCCGTACGCAGCGTTTCTAATGCAGCGTTATGATCATATCGTTGGCACGCCGCGTCTCGCACGCCACTTTATGCACGCCGCCTTGGCATGCTGAGTTTGGCACGCCGCGTCACGCACGCCACGTTAAGCACGCCGCGTTGGCACGCCGCGTTGGCACGCCGCGTTGGCACGCCGCGTTAGCACGCCGCGTTTGGCACTCAGCGTCTGGCACGCCGCGTTAGAAACGCCGTAGCGTTATGAACGCACGCTGGTATTTACCCGGGTAGAATGCCTTCTACCCGGGCCTTAGCGCTCTCACAGACGAGCGACACTTTGCGGTCGCCGGGTGTCGCGGAGGCGTAAAATGTATGAGCGCGGCGGCGCTCTGCGACCTACCGCGATAGTAAAGTGTCGCTCGTCTGTAAGAGCCCTTAGTCGTAGAGTCGTACCGGAAACACTTTTTTCCAAATTGTTATAGTTTATAGAGTTTTTGATGCAAGAACTTGCAAAATGCGAATTTTGCACTCTTGGTGCAGCATCTTTCGGGTGCCCAAAAACATTTGTACAACATGCATTGCAAGGTAGGTAGGTACTTTAGAAAGATATTTGTAACAATTTATTCTTATTTTATTACTGCGCCCAGGGATGATTCACTCTACCAAACGTTTTAAATAATGAAAATTATATTACTTTATGTAGAATACACCTTTCTACTAAGGGTTGGTTGAGGTTGATGTATATAATGAAACACAGATATAGTCTTCACTAGTGGATGTGACTAGCGCACGTCGTCCGCACAGCACGGCGGTCGGTGCACGAATACCGAGCGAATGAACGATAGATATTGACCACAGACCGCACCTGCCGATAGACGGCGCTACCGGCGCTTTCCACATTAACTACTCTTTATTGCTGTACACTACATCCCTTTCTTGTTTTAATTTATTTTTTACGTTTACTCGAATCTACCACCGCTTCGGAAGGTATAGCCCGTGGAGAAGAAGCGGCGCAAGAAACTCCACAGTTTAGCTAATCTCTTAAATCTTATTTACAATACAGTGTTGACTGTTATCAATGCTATTACATTAAACAAATTACGAATAAGTTATTGAGACTAATTTGTTTACAGAAAATAGATATTTATCAAATATTGATCTGAATTTGTCAAACACCAAATTCAACGATAAACAATGTTTATGGAAATTACAATCTCATTATATTAACACATTTCAGTTATTGTTACTTCTGTTCTATACTATCCCTTCCCTGTAAAAATATTTTTCAATTGATAGGTAGGTAAGTAAACCTACAAAAATAACGTTCCATAGATCTTTATTATCTCTTATTTATTTATTTTGGGTAACTACTAGTCAAAGTCACTGCTTCAAGATCGTATCCATTTCCGTTTTATCAAATTAAGGAGGTAAGGACAAAAGAGTGAATCTGTGATAAGCACATACACTTATGCACTCAAAATATTCTGACGGGTGCCAGCCATTGCAATTAAGCACTCACAGCTATTTTATTTGCATGACCCTTTAGCTTTTGCTAACAACTTGATAGTTGCATGGCTCTGTAACCCATATCATTTTATTGTTGCATGATATTTTAGCTTTCGCTAACAACTTCATAGTTGCATGGTCCTATAACCCATATAATTTTACAGTTTCATGAATGCTGATATAACGCTGACTGACAACAATATTAAGTAAGGTACACTAGGTCGCTTTCGTTACCAGCTATGTTCAGTAGTTACCTTTAGTTAGTCGACTAGACTAGTTTTGAGAAATCAGCAGTTTCAATTTAATGGACCCGTTTAATAAATAGATACTATTTTACTCAACCTATACAGATAAAATGCTGATACCTAAATTAAAATAATAATCGTAACAATTCAATTAAATGTTCTTTGACCCACTTTAATGCTGATCTTTGACGGTGTTGCAATTATTCAAAAGATTCGCAATTTAATACGCAGTCACAATTTAATGTTACGGGCAAGTAAAAAATCAGAGTCCACACATTACTGTCGCTCTCATTTAGGGCTCTATGCCACGAGCACAATTTCAGCCAACGCCCTGTCTTATTCATCTATTTCCCCTTTGGTCTGTAAAAAGTTCTACCCCATTAGGTATGCTATGCTTCGATTGTTCCTAATATTGGAATAAATTTTTGTGGTTGAAAAGCTTGTCATTCTCTCACCATTTGGTAAGTCATTCCGTCCATAAACCAAAAATAAAAAAGAAGTCTAGCCTACTACAACAGTATGCTAGACTAGAAACTTGAGATTTGATTCCGCTATCTTGGTACTCACGAATATTGTTTTAGCAAAGGGTCTGATGGTAGTCTACCCTATGAGTTATTTTGTCTGCTATACCTAAGTATTAGGTCACTAAAGCAGTATTCCAAAATAAATTTTATAAATTGGCATATTTCCTGCCGTTCAACAGTGAATAAGTTATTATAATTAATTTCCCTTATACATACATACCTATACATTTCTATAACAATAACAATAAAATAAACTATAACCAATTTAGCAATTAGTTGTTAGTTACATGTAACGTCATGAAACTCATGAAAATATTGTGTAATGTAAGGTATACTTAGGTATGTATCTGAAACATTAGTTACTTACTTATTATTTAAACACTAATAATGTTTTCCTTTTACGAAACATACAGTTATATCATTTGGTAGGCTTTAAAAAAATAATGCTATTTTTAATTACAATGTACATGAATTAAGTGCAACTGTTGTTTCAACTTAATTGCGTGGCGTAATATTATTACAGAACTGCAAATCATTTTGTTTTTTGACTTGCTTGCACTGAAATTATATCCTTTATTTAAAATATTATGAATTTATGACAAACCGATTTGGTTCAAGTACAGTATAGTATACTTTAACACATACAAATGAATTAATGAACAATGCAGTGCCTGCAGTGATTAGGTAAGATACAGATTTTATCTATACAAAGAAGAAAGTGCAATAAGTCATTAATTCCTTATATTAATGTCAATGGAATGACCAACTACAAGCTGCTAATAATTACTTATTTGACTTGTCATCTGAATGACCAACTACGAGCTGCTTATAATAATTTATTTGACTTGACATTTGAATGACCAACAAGGTGCTGATAATGAAATAACAGTTTTTTTTTTCAATTGAATGACTAGCTGCAAGTTGCTAATAATTATTTTATTTATTTGACTTGTCATCTGAATGACCAACTATAAGCTGCTGATAGTAAATTTGATAGCATTTGATGCGCAGCTAAAAGTTGCAAATGTCAATTGAATGACCAGCTACAAGTTGCTAATGTCAATTAAATGAACAGCTGAAAGTTGCTAATGTCAATTGAATGACCAGCTACAAGTTGCTAATGTCAATTAATTGACCAGCTGAAAGATGCTAATGTCAATTAAATGACCAGCTGAAAGATGCTAATGTCAATTGAATGACCAGCTACAAGTTTCTAATGTCAATTGAATAACCAGCTAAAAGCGGCCTATGTCAATTGAATGACTGAATAACCAGCTACAAGTTGCTAATGTTAATTAAATGACCAGCTGAAAGATGCTAATGTCAATTGAATTACCAGCTAAAAGTTTCTAATGTCAATTGAATGATCAGCTAAAAGCTGCCTATGTCAATTGAATGACCAGCTGAAAGATGCTAATGTCAATTGAATGACCTGCTACAAGTTTCTAATGTCAATTGAATGACCAGCTAAAAGCTGCCAATGTCAATTGAATGACCAGCTGAAAGATGCTAATGTCAATTGAATGACCTGCTACAAGTTTCTAATGTCAATTGAATGACCAGCTAAAAGCTGCCAATGTCAATTGAATGACCAACTGTACGTTGCTAATAACTGTTTGTTGTACATGGCAAAGCACTAACCATTAACATTACAAGCTGACAATATGAGAGTAATCACCCTGACCATTTCAAACCTCTTAGCTATTAATTGGAGATATTTTCTCTTTATTAAGGAGGTATGGTTCAATCGGCGCCTTAGCAGTCGTCCTGTTGAAGGCTGGTTTTTCTGTGACATCTAGCAACATACAATCTGCGAACAAAATTGTTAACCAGTATTATCGGTTTGGTCATGACTCATGAATGTTATGAATGTTATGATGCTTGAATATGATATAGTTATTAATCTTCTCTCAACTGAGATGAGTGTTTCTTGTTAAAATGTGAGTAGGTATTTCCAGAAATACTAAATTTAATAAGAAATCACCTAATCATTTTCTAATACTTTTTGTAAATAATTGTCTGAATTTACATTGATCCTTAAAATATAAAATTCCTTGCTCAAATAGCCAAAGAAACTAATTAGTTTCACCTGGAGTAATTATATCCATAATTATGACATTAACAACAATGTTGCAAAGATAAGATCAACGTAAGGTTACTGAATTGAAGTTCTATAAAGCATAGAATACGTCAAACAAGTTCCGGTAACAAATCGGATGATGATGATGTTCGGCAATTATGTTGGTACTATTGATGTTTGCATTGAAATATTTTCATGAACTAGTACCACCAAATAAGCTCCGAAAGTGTTGTTTATTATTATTGTTCTCGCATACCTACACTGAGAATGTCCAATAAGTAAAACGTTCAAAACGTAAAACTTTGGATTTCAACTTAAATTTTTGTGACATCAGAATGTTCGTTACGCCGAATGTTCGTTACGCCGAATGTTCGTTAAGTCGAATGTACGTTACTCAGAACGTTCGTTACGTCAAATGTCCGTGACGCCGAATGTTCGTTACGCCGAATGTTCGTTACACCGAATGTTCGTTACGCCGAAAGTTCGTTTGCCGAATGTTCGTGGCGTCGAATGTTCGTTACGCCGAATGTTCTATACTTAGAATGTTCGGTACGCATAATGGTAATAAGTAACTTTTATTAGAGACCATCACAACTACGAAGTAAGACAATTACTTAAAAATGACAATGTGTCAATATAAGTATAAAAAACTATTGGAATAAACTCACTTGGCATATCTTGGTTACCTAATCCTGTTCGTATCGAATCAAGACACTATTCTTAACCTTTGGTATGCAGGAACGCGGATCAGCATGATGAAAACCATTTATTTCTATTGTGTCTGGCTTTTCCGGCATACGAGAGGTTAATGCGCGTTTTTTGGATACCTATTAGGGCATAATGACGGACTACAAGCATGCATTAGTATATGCTCACGAGTACACTCCCCGAGAAGCAGTCAGAGATTCAGAAACCCCAGGACACCCTTGCCCCACCAGCACCGGAACTCCGTCCAGTCACGTGTGACGGGTAGTGAGCCTGGAGCTACGGACTTGAATAAATTCTTTCAATCGTTTAAAGTAATAAGGAATGATTACGTGACCTTAAAGATTGATGTCCACAGCTGGCGCTGGCGTACATTTGTTCATCCTAGGCGCCGCGCCGTCCCGTGTTGTCCCACACCTTCCTCCTGTCTGGTCTCCCCTCTTTCCTCCAGCATTCGATGGTCGACATGTGGGAAAAGAAATACAGTATGTAGATAATTCCAAATAAACGATTTAAAATCGGGACAAAAAACCGTTTTTTCTTTTTTTTTTTTAATATATTTTATCACTAGGCAAAGGCAAAAACAAAGCAATGCTAGCAGAAACCAGATAATTAAGATAATTCCAAATAAACGATTTAAAATCGGGACAAAACTATTTTTACTTTTCTTTTGAAATATATTTTAACACTGTAACTTTTTAGGCAACAAACAAAGCAACGCTAGTAGAAACCGTCTTCGATTGTGTTTAAATAACTCGCTTAGCTTCCTTAACTGGGTGTCCTTAACTGGTGGATTTTATTTCGTTGGCACCGTTTGTATTTTCAACCCTCAACAAACTGATAAACACTTTACTCACGTGAATTTCGAATCCCGTCGTCGCCAATGTAGAATACACCTTTCTACTAAGGGTTGGTTGAGGTTGATGTATATAATGAAACACAGATATAGTCTTCACTAGTGGATGTGACTAGCGCACGTCCGCACAGCACGGCGGTCGGTGCACGAATACCGAGCGAATGAACGATAGATATTGACCACAGACCGCACCTGCCGATAGACGGCGCTACCGGCGCTTTCCACATTAACTACTCTTTATTGCTGTACACTACACTTTAGATAATGATATATTGCATTTCACAAGTAATACTGTATTTTTAGGGATAAAGATTGACTCGAGGCTGCAATGGGGTCCACATATAGAAACCCTAGCGGGTAGGCTGAGCTCGGCAGCTTATGCAGTTCGAAAAATTAGACAGCTAACTGATATAGCTACTGCAAGACTTGTATACTTCAGCTACTTCCACAGTATCATGTCTTATGGTATTTTGCTGTGGGGCCGTGCTACAGACGTCGAGGCTATCTTTATCCTTCAAAAGCGGGCAATTCGAGCCATTTATAATCTGCGTTGTCGAGACTCACTACGAGATCTTTTTAAAGATATCAGTATTTTGACTTTCTACCAAAGACATATACAGGGCGTCCCACGGCGATGCCACACGGAGGGAAAGTACCTTAAATATTAAAGATAGGATATTTTACTGAAAGAAGACATCGTTTAATTTTTAATAATAAGTAGAACTGCATTCACAGATTTTTTAAAAATCGTCTACCTCAACCGGGAATCAAACCCGCCAAATGTGATAGTAAAATTACATGTATTTTATAATAGCGTTTGAAAGGGCTACTCATAAGCATTATTTTTTCCTAAGTAACCTAGCTTATGAAATGAAACTAAGATCATAAAATTTTACATTTTATTTAAAATTTTGTTCTGAGAAATTTCCTCTGACTTGGCCATGCTTCCAACAATTAACATTATCATTTCAAAGACCTACCCACTTAAGATACGATATTTCCGTGGTATAAGTACATGATAATAATAAAGCGATACATAAAGTTTAGTAGGTACTTGTATGCATTACTTCATGAGCTCACAATTACCACCAACAAAAACAACACAAACTCAACTAACATCCACCATGCAAAAATAAGTAAATCGACAGGGAGAGAAATTATTAAAAGAGTGAGAATTTGTATACAACAGAACGGATCACATTTTGAGCATTTGATAAATTAATTTTTTTTTTAATAAAAAGTAAAATTTTATGATCTTAGTTTCATTTAATAAGCTAGGTTATTTAGGAAAAAATAATGCTTATGAGTAGCCCTTTCAAACGCTATTATAAAATACATGTAATTTTACTATCACATTTGGCGGGTTTGATTCCCGGTTGAGGTAGGCGATTTTAAAAAAATCTGTGAATGCAGTTCTACTTATTATTAAAAATTAAACGATGTCTTCTTTCAGTAAAATATCCTATCTTTAATATTTAAGGTACTTTCCCTCCGTGTGGCATCGCCGTGGGACGCCCTGTATATTACTAGCGTATAATATATAAATCTATGCTTTCTACAGTCAATACTTAATTTACGAAAATATTTAATATGTTCGAAAAAATTTGTCTCTCTTTCCCAAAAACAGTGACGTTCATAATTACAATACAAGAAATAAAAATAAATTAGTATTCCCACATTTTCGACTCAGTAAAGTCAACACATCTTTCATGGGGCACTGTATACGCTTTTATAATAAGATACCAGAGGATATTCTAAACTTACCAGACAAAAAGTTTAAGTCTCATGTTAAACAAGTCCTTTGTAAAAAAGGTTACTATAAACTCGATGATTATTTGATCATTCAAATAACCCCTTACCCCTTTTACCCTTTTTTTTCCAGACATTTTGCTCATCCAAAATGTCTGGTCTTGACAATTTTACACTATGTAATGCAATATTGTATTTTAATTGTACTTTGTACATTTTGTTTTGTTTAAAAGATGTGTGTTGTAGAGTTTCTGGCCGCATCTTCTCTCAACGGAACACCTTCCGACGCGGTGGTAGAGTCAAAAAATGACGTCAAAAAGCTATCTATATGATATTATTTTGAATAAAAAATTTTGAATTGAATTGATGTATTTATAAATATTGCGCCCCTGGCAAATATATTTGGCCGCCCGTCATAACTGTCGGTTGCCGGGGGTGGGCCCGTAGCCAAGATTTGTGACAGCGAATGTTATATAAGGTTTTAAGATATTTAAGAATTGATCGTCAAGAGTCAAGGGAGGGAGGGAGGGTGGGGGTCGGTTTATTTCATAACAGTATTGCCACGAGCTAAATCCAATCCAAATCAAAACAAGAGCAACACATTATTTTGAACTGTCATTACAAATTGTGTTTCGCGATAGTAACTCCAAAAATATATTTTTAAATATTGAGCGAGCGAAGCGAGCCAGTCTATGTATGCATGCGATAGTAAAAATAGAGACCACAGCGAGCGAAGCGAGCTCGACATTTTTCAGCACTACTACTTGGCTATGGTCAGAACTCTGTCTATTTATATTTTTAGTAAGGATAGACGTTTACAGCGTTAAAAAATTTGAACCAGTTGAACATTTAGGAACCAGAGCGAGCGGAGCAAGCTTGAAATTTTACCGCAAAACGGATTAGCTGTGATTATAATTCTGTCGCACTATGCGTACAGCACTACAGTAAAATAGTAACTAGAGCGAGCGCAGCGAGCTCGAAATTTTTTCACAATATGTCTGAGCTGTAGCCAGAAAACTGCTGGTCTGAAGACTCCGTACCTATGTGTAACAACTTTCTCCCCATGTGTATGGCCCACATTTTGCCCCTGTTTAGGAGAATACGCCCATGACTGCGCCAAATTGTATAATTACCGTAACATTACCTTACAAACGAAGTTTTATCCCCCAATAAAAGTCAATGAAATTTTTAAATACGGTCTTCTCTTCTCTGTGCCTGTGGTTTGTCAGATTTCCGTTGAAATCTAAAGTTTCAATAATTAAAAGTTTGTATAGAAATTTTTGAGCCTTAAAATATATACGCAGGATGTAAAATTAAATGCGTTACATACTTAAAGGGATACTTCAGACCATCCAACACTCTCCACTCCATAGACAACCGTCACCGTACTCGAACAAATGTATGGAACAGCTGATATTTTTTTCGCGATTTCATTGTTGAAAGTATAGTGAAAGGAAGTTTGATTGAAACTCCCTTTTTAAAGTATTTTGAACGTTTTTTAGGGTTCCGTACCCGAAGGGTGAAAACGGGACCCTATTACTAAGCCTACTTTGTCCGTCCGTCCGTCCATCTGTCCTACATATTTAGAGCTGTAACTTTTGAACCGTAATAGCTAGATAGTTGACATTTTCTCAGATTTCATATTTTTTCATATTTATTTATTCATATACACATTACATTGTGTTTGAAATAAAAGCTAAAGAAAAACCTAATAAGTTACATATAAAACAAAGAATAATATTTAGTATAAATTTACAACAACAAGTCAATATAAAATTCATAATTTACATATTTTTTCCGTATTACATAAATATTCAATATTAAACAAGTATTTTATTTTAAATTAATCATAATGTCAAGTAATGTCACAATTGAATTGAATGTCATAATACAAATTTCATAATAATGTCAGAATTGAATTGAACTGAATGTCATAATACAAATTTAATACAAAATACATTAATGATTTACATTATGCGTGCGGCGTTTTTAATACGGCGGATATGTTAACAAATAATAAAAATGTCAAAAAGTTAAAAATTAAGGGGGGTTCTCAACAAGAAACTAGTTTTTATCAACGTTTTTTCTTCACGCTCTATCGTAAAAACGGTAAAACATACAAGCGTCAAACTTGGTGTGATTATAAAGCAAACTCTGCAGAATAACAACTAATACTAAAAACTGGCCAAGTGTGAGTCGGTCTCGCGCTAAAGGTCCCGGACAAAAAAGTTTTATTTCTAAGCTAATAATGTTGTGTAGGCGGCGGGAAAACGTTGGATGAGGGCAGCGCAGGACCGGTCGTTATGGCGATCCTTGGGGGAGGATATGTCCAGCAGTGGACGTCCATCGGCTGAGATGATGAATGTTGTGTTCTGTAGTGGTGTGGTACAGAACCCTCGATGGGCGAGTAGCCCGACTCGCACTTGACCGGTTTTTAATTTTACACCCTATAACGAAAATCTGGCAAAACACCATAGACCAAAGTAAAAGAAACCACATAGACAGATATTAGTTTCTAGACCTAGGTTAATTTAATATTAATAATAGAATTCAACTTCGTGTGTAGGTATAGAAGATATGGGCGCACTGAAAAAATGTTTTGTTAAACGTGACCGTACTAGACTAACGGACATTATTGTAACACTGACCAATGTTTTTAAATAGTAAAACAATGTAATAGTTATTACCAGTGTTCTGTCTAATTAATTATTAGGTATTGTCTGTGAATCCACAAGGAAATGACACGGTCCGGTGGATCACCAGGGCCGGATTAAGCCATATAGAGGCCCCTAGGCAATGCAAGCCTCGGGCCCCCATGGGATGGATTTGTCTCTGTAGCCCCAAGGGCCAGGCTAGGGGAAAAACCACCAAATAAAATAAATCTATATACAGGGTGTCCGGTAAGTAATGGATAACCCTGCACCGGCTGATAGAGGACCTCAAACCAGTCCAGAAACTGGACTTTCATGTCCAGTAAAAGTGCCACGGATTTCGAGATAATTTCAGAAAAAATTTTTAAGTCCAAAGACTTAAATTTTTTTTCTGAAATTGGTACCTTTGTTACTCTTTTGACCACCATGGCCACAAAAGAAGAGATTTTTACAGTCCAGTTTTTGCATAATATTCTCTAAGAGTGGTGCTATCAGACGTGCATGAGAAAGTTAGTATAGTTATTCTATTAAAAAAAGAATCTTAAAGTCAACTTTAAACTTTTCTTCGAATTTTTACCTAAGTTTGAGCATGTGTGGTCTAAAAAAAATGTATGGCGACCAGGGTGGCCAACTTTACCAAAAATTTAGTGTTTAGTGTGCAATTTAGTTACAATATTTAGTGCTGATTTTAAAATGGTACAGCACATGCTATTTGTTTTTTTTTTTAAATAAAGATACTGCTATTCAAACTGAACTGGAGCTATTTTTGCTGTATCCGATTTTTTCAAAATGAAGACTTACAAGGCGGTAATTGATTTGACAATTATGTTGGAGGGTGGGGTAAATCCTTAATAGACTCATGGCCAAGATTAGGCTAATAAAGAGAAGGTGGTATGGCAGCCAGAAATTTTGACTTCATCAAGAGAAGCGTCGGTAAGACCTGGATACAATTGACGCAGGATCGACAAAGATGGTAAAATAGGAAGGAGGCTTATGTCGTGGGTGGATACGGGCTGATGATGACGACGACGACGACGAGGGTAACATTAATGAAAAAGTAACAGAAATTGTTGAAAATTATTTGATTAGTATAGTAAATGATCAAATTGCTTTCCTTCTGCCCTGATACACGCTTTACATCTTCTAATAAAAGCCCGTTTGAGTGTCCTTGCGTATCTTTTTTCACTAATTTGTCGCGTTGCGCAACTCTTGTAATGAGTTGATAGGTCTGGAGTACACTTTTTCTTTCGATTTAATTAATAATAGCGCTTTAAAATTGTTTGCTTTTTATACGTGAGGGGTTCCCCTGGTTCCGTCTATGGTTCGGTAGGAGCACATACTTACTTAGTATTAGTATCAATACACCTTAGGGTCAATTCACATGTACCACAACCACACCACGTCGCAGCGACAAAATGTGGTCAAGCTGTGGTTACGTGTGAATAGTGTCGCAGCGGCTTTTTGCAGTTGCTTTGTGGTACCGACAAAATGTCGATGTGGTTGCGTTGTCGCTGTCGTTGCGATGTGGTAACCACGTGTTTCGTAGAGGAAACACGGCTTGACGGCATGTCGTGGCGATGTGGCCGCGGTGCCGCCGCCGGTGGTGGCGTTGCCGTCGCGATGTGGTTGTGATGTGGTCGTATTACACAGGTGGTCGATAACAACGGCAAAATGTGGTACGTGTAAATTGTAATATTCATTTTCAATACAAAATATACGCCCGACCACATGGCGTCGTTGTGGTGTGGTGTGGTTGTGGTACTTGTGAATCGACACTATATTGTACATTCGAAACTCTACATTTCTCGGAAACTATGTACGCGGATGATTGCATTTGTTTTTACACGTTGTGTTTGCATCTAATTCTCGGACCAGCACAATGTACTCTGGCATCATCTTAACCTACACAATAACACTATTGTCTTCAGTACATCATAATGGACTTCAACGAGACGTTCAATTAGAGATATTCACTTCCATCTAGTCTGCTCTTAAGTGCACCCACGAGACCGGAATAAAAAAATCAGGATTATTCAAAAATCTACGCCAGTGCTGTAATGGCTGAATTGCTGTCGATTTTCATAATTTTATTAACAGTTTTAGAGGTATCATCTTATTCAATGACTTTAAATTTACCTTTGTTGTGTCAACTGGGCCTTAAAACGTGCAAGTTTACGTTTAATTTCAGATTTGATACAAACTTAGATGTTTAGTTAGACAGTTTATTCAGTGGAGTGTTCAACAAAATGTAAATAACAGTTAACGTTACACAACTGAACTCTATTAAACATTAATTGCATTATTGTTTTCGTGTCAAGGCCCGCCCTCATCGGAAGCATTGGTTTATGAGAATTCGAAATCGAGTGTTGAATTTGGTCCAAATCGATCAAATATTTGATCAAACTGTCATCGTATTTCATTTCACAGTAATAAATCCATAGAACGGATTGTTCGAAGTTCTTGACAATTGATTTTCTTCCGTGATTCTACACAGTTTTCAATTTTACACAAGCGCGTTTCTTTCTATTCGCGGTTCTACACAATAATAATTACACACAACTGCCTTTCATAATTATTCGCTATTCCATTAATTCTTTTATTATTTGTGTGAATCTGTCATCACAAACAATTTTTTACAAAAAAATAAAAACCGACTTCAGAAGTAAAAAAGTACAAAATAATATTTCAGCCTATGAATTTTACGTTCGAATCTATAAGAAAATTAATTTGTTTTGTTGAAGTCGCTGTCAAGCCGGTAGGTACGATTTGCGACTGGGCTTGCAGTAATTTTTTGGCTTGGCTTGACACCGACTCCAACAAAACAAATTAATTTTCTTATAGATTCGAACGTAAAATTCATAGGCTGAAATATTATTTTGTACTTTTTTACTTCTGAAGTCGGTTTTTATGTTTTTGTAAAAAAAAATTTATTTCATAATTTTTATTGATTAAATATGTTAGTTCGACTCAGATATTATATGCAAAGGGTACATTGAAAAGAAGCAAATGGTTCAATCGCAGACGATTTGCTGTCAACTTTTGAGGAGTTATATCATGTAGCTCCGAAGTGCGTCATCAGATCATCACAATATTAAAATGGGACCACCTCGGGAGTATACCCTTTCAAACAAAAAAATCATTTATAAAATTGGTTCACAATTGACGAAAATATCGGTGAACATACATAAAAAAAAATACATACAGCCGAACATAGAACCTCCTCCTTTTTTTGAAGTCGGTTAAAAATGACCACAATGGCACGAAATACTATAGGGGTGGAGACGCAGCTCCCGCCTAGGGAGTATTATATTCCTTGAGACGCAGTCAGATGGCAAAATAAACCAATTTGTTACTAGGTATTATTTGGATTTTTTATTGTATTTTATAAAAAAATAGGTGGCACTCGCTTGGCGTCTGATCGTCTTCTATCCATTAATAAAAGAACAACCAGCCTAGGGTTCCGCGTTTCGAATTCCGAATCTAAAACCAGCCAGTAGTATACGATATATACGTAATACGATCTCCATGCTACATCATCCCCCCTTAATGGGAATTTGAAACGCCTAGCCCCCTAAGCTAGTTTGCTTAAAACTAGGCCTACCTGCCTAATCTACGCTAGTGCGACTACCTAGGCAGGAAAATCTTAAACTAAGCTAACACATGGACACCGGCCTAGTTGCTACCCCGCTCGAATCTTGTCGTTTTTGTGATGTGATGTCCTATGACAGATTGTTTTTTCAAGGAAAGATAAAAGTAGGAAACAATACTAATTTTTAACCATATGAATGGTTACTAATACTTAGTACCTTCACTACCGGTTACTATTATTATCTATTCAATGTTTTAACTCATATTTATCGTCTAATGGACTACAAGTTCTGTTTTATAATTTCAGTCGTTTCATTTGTGGAAGTAAACATAGAAGGATTTAAGAGGATAGGCGGGGTACCGTTTTTTTCCATGCTAACGTATTCCCAGGGGAATACGAAACAAACAGGGAGAAACAGGTTTCCTGCCTGGATAATGGCAATGACCCTAGAGCAAAAAAATTTTTAACAACCGACATATTTTAGCACAACTATTCGTAGAATCACGAACGGAAGAAAAGTTATTGTCAAGAACTTCGAACAATCCAATATAACTAACCAAGACTCTATAACACCTTGATATTTCCACACAAATTGATTTTTGACACACAAATTATGTCAAAAACGTCCTCTACTCGACCGAGGAATACCAACAATATGATACGGGTGTTCCTTAGTTAAGCACATACTTAAGCATAGTGTACAGGGTGTAACAAAACACCCTAGTAATACTTAAGGGGATGCTTTAGCCCATGAAACTGAACAACTTTCACTATGGAGCCAATTTCGAAATTGCGAAAAAAAACGCTCTTTCATACAAAACTGCAGTAACGTCTCGACTCAAATGTATGGGATGGCGGTTTTTTTTTATTTTTTCTCGACATTGGCTCCATAGTGAAAGTTGTTCAGATTGATGGTCTGAATCACCCCCTTAAGTATTACTAGGGTGTTTTGTTACACCCTGTATAAGTATGTGAAATTATGATACCGACATGTTCTTTACGCTATGATTTGGTGTTTTTTGCGCTTCCAATGCGAAAGCGATATTACGATATTATTCGCTCTGTATCTCATTGTTGTTAATTAGTTAATTACTATGTGTTAAATAGACAAAAATACAGTGATATTACTGTGGTGACACCCTAACAAATTCTAGCATGACGCACATTTTATTATTTACTAGCTGTTGCACAGGCGTTGGGTCCACCACGTTCCCAATGCGGATTAGTACCTAGACTTCACATACGCATCAGAATTTCTTCTTCAGCGTATGCAGGTTTCCTCACGATTTACTCCTTCATTGTTTGAGAGCAGTCTGTATTACGTACATAAGTTAGAAAAACGCATTGCTACATGGCATGTCCGTGCGGATTCGAACCTGGACCTCAATATTGAGTTTCCATAGTTCCATTCTCTACTTGCCTAATTATAAGCTATTAATAAATTAATAAACTGTTAACAGAAGTGTGTGCTGTGTGAACATTGAAGATATTTACAAGAAAAAGATTAGGTACCTACGATCATATTTTATGTCAGTGGGTACGATATGGTTTTTAGGTGTCTCTGACTATAGATTTTTTCTGTCTGTTCGTTTGTTTGTTTGTTCGAGCATCATGCAAAAGCTACTGAACCGATTTCGATGATTTTTTTTTGTTTGAAAGCTTTATGACTTGACTTAAAATAGTATATTAAATATTGATTACATTACACAGCAATATTAAAATGACAAAATAATACAAAACAATCAATTTTAAATTTGGCAACATGCCTCGTCCAAAGGATGTACAGTCAAAAAATCCACGTCTTGCTTCGTCAGACGAAGATAATTTGTGTGGACGAAGTCGCGGTTAAACTCTAGTCTATACTATAGCTATAATAGCTATTATAAAGAGGAAAGATTTGTATTTTTGTGTGTATGTTTGTAATGAATAAACTCAAACACTACTGTGCCGATTTCAAAAATTCTTTCACCATTATAAAGCTACATTCACCCTGAGTAACATAGGCTATATTTATTGCAAGGAAAGATTAGACGTCCACCCGTGCGAAACCGGGACGGGCCGCTAGTATTTAAATAAAGGCCAAAAGAATTCGACAACCCCGCGCCGAACAAAACGAGAAGGTAACACCACGTATCACTGTGTTTTTATGTATCCATGTAGAACCATACATTAGGGTCAGTGGCATGCAATCCGTAGTGCACGCAAATGCACTGACCCAAATGTATAGGAACAGTCGATTAATTTTTCGCGATTTCAGTGTCCCATTCAGCTTGATAGTCTGAAGCACCACTTATGTTTTCACCTGTATATTTAGGATGTAATAAAATCGTGTTTAACCTACACTTTATCTTTACGTAAGTACGTTTTTCTTTTCCTTTTTAACTAAGCGAGGACATTTAAGAATTTATAGGGAAGAAGTGTCTTGCGCCTTGTACTTATTAAAACAAGTTTTGTTAAAACTACCTACTAAGTACTTTGCTATATTAAATATTATATTGCTTTGCGTTTGCGTTTTACTGGGTCCAACTATGATCAGACCATCAAACTGAACAAGTTTTTCTAAGGGACCAATATCTAAATAGCGTAAAAAAGAAGCGCTGTCCCATACATTTGGAGAGCAGAGTGTGGTAGTCTTTGAGTAGGATGGCAGCTTTGTATAAAACAGCAGATTTTTTTTTTGCATTTTCTTTGTTTGTCCCATAGAGAAAGTTGTTCAGTTTGATGGTCCGATCATCCCCTTAAAAGACCGTCAGCATATTAAGAAGGACATTAATAACGATGCATTTTGTTAAGTGGGATGAGAAACTAAATTGAAAAGGAAAGACCTCTTTCCAACTCCATCTATTCAGGTAACGATTGCACCTTCTGCAATTTCTGCCTAAACCCATAATACAAACGTTTGACGCACAATTCAGGATACGTGTGAAAGGTAAACTTTACGGCCACACAAACACTGCATAACTTTCTTACCGTCTTCCAGATATCAACGCATGAGCTTCCTCTATCGAAATCTCTCGGGTACTCCATACAGCATAAGCTAGGAACAAACCTGGAAGACTCCAGACTCAGTAAGGAATACATGGAGCTATACCAGGAGATGATGAAGGCTAGCCAGGAGTCCCTTGAGAACTTCCAGGACTCTGATGAGGACAGGGAGAAAGATGTGGGGAGAGTTAAGATGGATGTGAGGAAAAGAGGTGAGAATAACCCAATATAGTATAACATGTTTGGTTAAAATCTTAGCTCTGGAGAGAGTGCAAGAAAAGTGACCCATCGAGTGGTGAAACCAGAATTCTTTTGGCGCACTCACAACCTCCGACCATTACTGACTGGTTTAATTATTCAATTGCAGCATGTCATGCGATATAGCTCATGCTGACATGAAAACAGTAAGTAATAAGCAGTACATACCAATAAGTCTGGTGACGCTCCCCATACTTATTTATATCACAGCAAATGTATTTACACATGATTTACCTACATTTCTGCGGCCGTGGTATGATGCGCGCGTTAAGGCTATATCACGTCTTTTATCTCGTTCTTTCGTGTGCTTTCGTAAGAGAAAGAGACCTAAGACGCGATAGCGCTAAATCGAGCTGCCATGCGACGGCCGCTGGTCTCCATTCAAAACTTTCAGTGATGGATGAGTGAGGCAAAAATCCACCAATAAGGTCGTTTCGAAAAAGATCTATTCGATACATAAAGAATAAGATAGACAGGAGATAGGCCAACACTTGCGCCTAAACATGGTTTGAAATAATAACGCGCTCATGCCGAATAACGTGCTCTTTTTGTAAGGCGATAAGGATAATAATCAAACTGAACAACTTTCACCATGGAGCCTGAAGCGGACTGTATGACAATGAGGTGAAAGGATAGGCCGGGTGCTTTGGAATAATATAATACGATATAATTAAAGGAAAAGTGAAAAATGGTACAGCGAAGAGGCAGACTTCAAAAAACTCAGTCAAAAAAAGGTCAAAAAACAATAACCTTCATAGAGCTAAAAAAACATAAAATGAAAGGTTGCAATCCTCAATAGAGCCTTCCGCAGTTCTTTGCGATTTATTTAGCGCGATTGGTCTCCTTGTAGCAGCCTATAATAGGTCCACTGCAGGGCACGGACCTACCCTCAGAGAGGGTGTATGGGCTTCAGTCTACCACGCGTGCCCAATGGGGATCGGTAGACTTCACATACGCATTGGGATTTCTTTTTTAGCGTACCTAGTAGGTTTCCTCACGATGTTTTCCTTCACCGTTTGAGAGCAGTCGGTATTACATGACATGTCATCCGTGCGGATTCGAACCTGGACCTCAAGATTGAGTTTCCATCGCTGTCCGCAACTCGTTGCCTACGCTATTTTGGTTTCCGACGCCGAAATATGATCTTCACTAATGATAAATGAAGCTGTTTTTGTTTAACATTTCAGGAGCTGCCCCACTAGATCGTCGCAGCATCCACCGACGTCGTTCGCCCATCGGGCACCGGCGCGCGCGCTCCCAGGCCAGCAGGAGGGAGAAACTCAACAGCCAGAGTCTCCGGAGCCATCAGCAGCACATCAGACAGTCTGGCCGTCTTTATTTCGAAGCTGACTGACATTGAAATTCTTCTTCTTCTTGCAATCTCCTATAGGAGGTTGGCTATCATTATCATTAGGGCTATCCGGGCCCAAGAGACTGCGGCCCTGTAAATTGAGGTGGCTATTTGCTTATGACATTTATTTTCAAATATTATTGATTTTGAACATGTTACAGCCATGTTGTGCTATTTCGAATCAAATTAAAGATTGAAAAATTCAGTCTCGGGCGGGACTTGAACCCGCACCCTTCCAAACCGGGGAAGTGCGTTATCCAATTTCGCTACCGAGCCCACTAGCCAGAGAACGAATTTTTCAATCTGTTGCGTCTTGAGGGGACGTGAGCGACATCTACAGTTCAGTTCAGTTCTTTCAGTTGTAATTCTGAACTTGCGGGTTGGCTAGTTTGTAATAGCTGCCAGTAGATGTCGCTCACGTCCCCTCAAGACGCAACAGATTGAAAAATTCGTTCTCTGGCTAGTGGGCTCGGTAGCGAAATTGGATAACGCACTTCCCCGGTTTGGAAGGGTGCGGGTTCAAGTCCCGCCCGAGACTGAATTTTTCAATCTTTAATTTGACATTTATTTTCCTTCAAATGTAAAAAATAAACCGACAGAACGAACCTGACCCTTTGAGAGCCGCCTCACCTCTACTAAGCTACGTCATTTTAGTGGGTATACCTATTTTTGACTAGCTTGACCTATATTATGTCACTGTGGTGCCTTCTAATCCAAGGAAATCAAATTCGAAAATCATAAGAATCTATATATCCCTTAGAGGCCCCTTGATTTTTTTTTTCATTATTTCGATGTTGACTTCGTAATTAAAGTTGTTCAGTTTGATGGCCTGAAGCACCCCCTAAACTCTAAGTTATACACTCTATATACTAACCTAATCTCTAACTAAGTACTCTATCTACTTACAATACGGACACTCCCTGCCTCCCACCAATTTTGACCTCACCCCCTCTCTGTGGTACGGGTGGTGGACGACAGAGCAGGAGTTTATTCCTCTCTCACTCGCACTCTCTCAGCTGTAGTGCACCTCTTGTCAATCCAACCACTTTTTGAAGAAGTGTCCCAATGGCCCCGATTCGGACTGTGCCACGACTTAACTTAACTAAATTTATTCCTGTCACTTTCTAAAATAAGATTATTAAAAGAGACAAAAAACCAACAGCTGACTTTAGTGCTGTCAAAGTGATGTTACACGCTCAAAATAAGATGCCATCATAATGTACGCCATCTTATTTAAAGCGTTTTTGGGCGTGTAACGTCACTTTGACAGCACTAAAGTCAGCTGTTGGGTTTCTGTCTCTTTTCTTAATCTTATTTTAGAAAGTGACAGGAATAAATTTAGTTTAGTTAAGTCACAGTATAAGAAAGAGTATCTATTACTTGGTTAAGTCGTGGCACACTCCCAATCGAGGCCAATATGTGACTGTACTTTAGTACCTGCTACTAGTTTATTTTTTGACTGAAGTATAGGTAATTAATTAATTACTTAGTAGCGAGAGTTGGGGCACGGTATATAAGAAAGGCTATCTAGTACTTCATACAGAACAGACACTCCCTGCCCCCATCAATTTCATACAGAAACATTATAAATGTATAATTTAGGAAACATTATATAATTAGGAAACATTATATAATTAGGAAACATTATATAATTAGGAAACATTATATAATTAGAAAACATTATGTAATTAGGAAACCATAGGTATATAATTAGGAAACGTTATATAATTCGGCAACATTACAGACCTTCTGGTCTGTGGGCAACATAAATATAGATTTTAATTAATTTGTTTAATTATTTACTAGGTAATACTGCAATATTATGATTTTTTGAATGAAAAACACAACGTTTAATTTTTGCCTATTTTAATCCTTCCCAAACATAAAAAGATTCAGGTAGGTAGGTAGGTGTTGTTTTTCAATTTGAATACAAAGTTTACGCAATACAATCAAGAATAATAAAATAAGAGTAGTTCAAAGTTTTGTGTATTAGATTAGGTATTGTATATTACTCATATCATTGTAGGTAAGGTACCTAGATATTAATTATGCTAAATATTGCGGAAATAAAAAAAGATTATTTGGATTGTTTTTATCGATGTCCTTGATTTCCAATTTCCATGTTTTCATGTAAGTAATATGACGTCATTTTATTTGCGAAAATACATCTTTTGGATTTCAAATAACACAAACGAATGGGCAATTTCACCAAAATCTTATCGCAAAATAAATCACAAATGTAGCTTTGTGCGATTTTGAGATATTTGCAAAAATCTTAAGGAACAAGAGGATTAGGGATTTGTCAGATTTAATAATAAATTGTCGTTATCCAAGTTATCAAATTGTATTATTAAAGATGCTAGTTTGTTTGATAAGAGTTCATTTCAAGTTAAGGCGATATAATATGCCTAACGTTTTTTATTTCATTCTTCTTCTTCTTATCGTGGGGGCAGAGCCCTGGTGTTAGAGTTTTTTCCGGCCTCTGACGTGGTTTTTATGCAACAACTACCAGATATAGTAGCTGGGACCAACGGCAACCCAAAAAAACGTAAATCCCACCTATCCCCCTGGATACGTTCCTTATGTTATGATGACAATGAGTAACATGATTCGAACTCTCGTGTGAAATAATGACCAACAACGAATACGTGCATGACAAAGCTTCTCATGTTTTTTAGGAAACATTACTTACCTACACAAAAACATGAAACAAAAGTGAAGCTATGTTTTACTTTCCGAACGAAGAACCAATGGCCGATGGAGCCGAAGGGTTCTAGAGTGATGACCACGTACCGGAAAGCGCAGCATGGCTAGGCCAAGGTGGACCGACGACCTGGTGAAAGCGGTTGGATCCCGTCTGATGAGAGCAGTGGAGGACCGGTCGTTATGGCGATCCTTAGGGGGGGGGGGGGGGGTCAAAATAAATAAATAGCCCCCCTTACCCCCCGTAAGGGGGGCTATTTATTTATTTTGACAATTTATTGTAGGTACACAGCAGTTGACGTAAATCGGCTGAGATGATAATGATGAATCCTGAAAGGAAGGATTTGTCCATCCATTGGAGTGTCTAACGTTTGCAATCCACGCGGACGAAGTCATGGGCACAAGTTAATTATAAATTAAACACCTATTGGTTAGTCTACTCCTTAACCGGCGCGGTGAAAGTCGTCAACGATTATCTTATCGGTTTAATAATAAATTCTAAAAAAACACGAACTGAAATACACAGTTCTATAGGAAATTTTGTGCAAAGCTTATCGGTGGAATAAGTAAACTTATCCCTCAGACAGTTTCCTCAATATCCACGGGAATGTCCGGGAACAAAACTAGGGATTATTTGATTAAATACTTTGATACTGTGAGATACAAGATTAATAATATATGTACCTTATTATCTTATCATTATCATTATAACAACCTATCTTGAAAGCAAACCTACAATAAAAATACAAAAATAAAATTGGTAGGCATGTAGTTATACAGGGTGTAAAATTAAATCAAACGGGATGATTCATACCATCAAACTGATCAACTTTCACTATGGAGCCAACTTTAAAATCGTGAAAAAAATTCTGGTTTTTAGAATCGAGGAAACAATGTTTGGATCTATCTTTAAGAAAAATTTCATTAAAAGAAATGTTTTAACACTGTTTTGTACACACACGGAGTAGGTACAGATGAATACAGCATATAGACAAGTAGGTACAAAGGGCGAGCTGATCACTGAAAAAAAATTCCTTAGATTTCTTCTGAAAATTCATACAGTCAAATACCGGTGTTAGGATGTGTGGGGAACTAGTGAACTACTACAGATGTCCAGCACCCACAAGTTATAGCAAAGATGCCAACAGATGGCGATACCGTCGCTCGCGGAAATATGCTCCATACAAAGACAATGTTCATCGTAAATACGTAACTCGTAACCTACTACAAATAAGGTTCACAATCGAATGCAAGACATAAATCGCGCAAGAGAAATAATCACAGAGATTCGATATATATACAAGGTCCAACTAAGAACTGATGGACCACGGCCGGTCCCCAGGCTTCACACATAGCCTGGTGGAAGATCTTCCCTTTTCAATGGAGGAACATTCCCAAGTAGCACCTCCATATTGGTGACCCCGACGAAGAACATCGCAACCTGAACACCGCAGAGCAGCACCAGCAGCACAGAGCAGCAACCAGCTTCAACCAACTCTTCACACCCCTTGACCAGGTCAAACAAGCAGCAGTCACACCATCAACCCGAAGCCGCACCAGGTCCATCGCAGCTGTCTTCACACCGCTTCCTGGGCCTGCAGCTTCCTCAACGACAGTCAGCGTCTGCATAGAAGGATCTCCCGCAGCCCACGTGTCTGAGCTCACCTCCACGTGGCAGTTCTGCTCGCCTTCTCCACGCCTGTCACTCGCCCGCATCACTTCAGGACTGGTCTCCCTGACAGATGCACACACCGCAGCACATCGCTCGTCAGACTCACTTGACTGGAGCCCTGCACCTACACTACATGGATACAGGACTGCACACTTCGAACTACTCAACGACCTCCGGTCTGAGGGGGGAGTCCTGTGGGGAACTAGTGAACTACTACAGATGTCCAGCACCCACAAGTTATAGCAAAGATGCCAACAGATGGCGATACCGTCGCTCGCGGAAATATGCTCCATACAAAGACAACGTTCATCGTAAATACGTAACTCGTAACCTACTACAAATAAGGTTCACAATCGAATGCAAGACATAAATTGCGCAAGAGAAATAATCACAGAGATTCGATATATATACAAGGTCCAACTAAGAACTGATGGACCACGGCCGGTCCCCAGGCTTCACACATAGCCTGGTGGAAGATCTTCCCTTTTCAATGGAGGAACATTCCCAAGTAGCACCTCCATAGATGTAAAATTAAATATGCGTTACACGTAAGGTGGTGCTTGCCATCAAATTGAACAACTTTTTCTATGGGACGAATAATAAAACCGAAAAAAATAACTCTGCTGTACCATACGAATCTGCAAACCTACCCGTCCCCGAAATGTATGAGACAGCAGATAACATTTTTGGATAGCAGATTAAAACCGTCAGCATAACACAAGTTGTAACAAAACACCCCAGCTCGGCTGGCATGCCACCCACGACAAAGCGTTTAAACGAGAAAAACGTCATGCGCGCTCTTTCTAGCGTACGTAAAATAATAAGGATGGAGGCACATCTCGATTTTTGTCGTTTTCTCGGGGGTGGCATGCGAGGCCTACAGTAGTAGGTATATTTTAAAGGGCTGGTTTTTAGATCATCAAACGGACAACACTTTTGCTATGGAGACAAAGTCGGAAAAAATTGCTATCCTATATATTTAGGTCATTTGTCGGTTTTGTATGAAACAGACAATTTTTTATGTTTTTTCTCTATAGTGAAACCTATGGTGAAACCCAAGTTCTCCAAGTTTACCCGCAAATCAAGTATATTTAAAGGTGTAGTTTTAGAACACCCCTTTTAATATCACTAGGGTATTTTGTTACCCCTATGTAGGTAGTTCAAAGTCTTGTAAGTATTAGATTAGATTACTCATATTATACAATAATTAATTACCTATACTATGCAATTGCGAAAATAAAATAAGATTACCTTTGATTGTCTTTATCATCGATATATCCTTGATTTCCATATAGTATGACGTCATTTTATAAGCTAAAATACATCTTTTGGATTTCAAATAACACAAACCGATGAGCAATTTCACCAAAATCTTATCGCAAAATAAATCTCAAGTGTAGCTTCGTGAGATATTGAGATATTTGCAAAAATCTTAAGGAACAAGGGGATTAGAGATTTGCCTGATTTAATAAACATTCGTTGTTGTTATCAAGTTACATTATTTATAGCTAAAGATAGAACTATAGTTTGATAAGATCTCAAGTTAAGGCGATAAAGCACAAAAGTTTACTACAGTAGTTAAGAGCTATGTAAAAAATAGTAGGTTAGAGGTACCTAGACCAAGAATATTAAGTAGTTACCTACCTACCTATTACAACGTTTTTAAACAATTTTAGGACTTACCTACCGGACTTAATGTTCTTAAACCAGTTCAGATTTCAAAATTTTCAACCTATGATTTGATTTTTCAAACAACTAATCTCGTAGATTTTTTTGAGTCTCCTCACAGTCTATTCACATAAAGGCAAAAAAATAAAAAACATTTAAAAAAGTAAAGTTTTAAATATTATTCAGTATATCAGGGGATCGCAGTCAGGTACTATGTAAATAATAATTATGTAAAAGATAATTCTCTCATTAGCTAATAAATTTTTCAGACTTAATTTAAAATAGAAATTTTTAATACCTACGTATCTGCAGTACTACTAATGATCTTCCTACTAGTACCTGATCCAATGTCAATTTTTCTAAATATTTTTTTTCCCTACGCTTGCCTATAATTTTTCTTTGGTATATATACTTAACTATTTAATCACTATAAAATAAATTTTCTTCGATATAAACCTACATGAACCAATGTAAATTTTTCCAAATATTTTTTTTCCCTACGCTTGTCTATAATTTTTCTTTCGTATTTAGATACCTATACTTAACTATTTTTTATTTATACTTAAAATAGAAAAGGTAATAAAAGTAGTTATCTAAAAAATTACAGTTAAAAGAATATTTAAGTATAAGATTCGTTTTTTAACTTATCGTTATTATATATTTATATTTGCAATTTTGCATAAATGTGCAATCTTCTCCTTAACAGTCTAACTTCACCGTTATCTTATTGCGCTAAAATAATTCTTAAAATATACAAATTATAATGCACAGTTCTGTAGGAAATTTTGTGCATAGCTTATCGGTGGAATGAGTAAACTTATCCCTCCTATAGTTTCCTCAATATCCACGGGAAAGTCCGGGAACAAAACTAGGGATTATTTGATAATGTGAGATACAAGATTAATAATATCTTTGCCTTCTGTACCTTGTTATCTTATCATGTCCATTGTAAAAGTATAGGTAGGTAATACCTACAGTTAAATATAAAAAATAACGAAAGTATGAATGTTTGTTAATTTGATGATGAAAGTTACAGACTCATATGATTCATGCATTATCTTGTGGACCAGGCCGTCCATGACACGACAATGTGCGCAGTTAATGGGAATCCCCTGTCAACATTGCAGAGTGCACTATGTCCATTGTCATTGGTGCAACTTGCAATGCAAGCCGGTCACCTTGCGCAGCGGCATAAAACTGCATAAAACGATTAGGCTAGGTTAGGTTAGGTATGGTTTGGTGGTTGATAGTTTATTCTATTTTTTTTGGGTGAACACATCAAGGCACTTTAAATGGTCCAAGTCTAAGGCATCATACTGGACCACTTTCCCTAAATCGACGGATCTTGTCTTTGTACTTCACATTTCCCCCCAAAAATATTTTTCATTGTTTTCATAATATAATTAAAATTACTGACTCTAACCGGTAGCCTCACGGTATGGGCATCAAAGTTATTGGTGATGTGCCTGGAGGTATAAGAAGTAGGCGCTTCTTGCCCATCTGGGTTGGTGATATCACTGCATCCATCCTCATTTCACCTAATCCATCGATCCATCGGTTTTCCTTTCCATCAGATCAAGGAAGGTAAGGACTAAGGATCAAAGAATATTCTGCGTATTATACTTACTTAAATAGGTACCTGAACGTTTTTTCAAAAATCAGACTGAAAATTGTTTTGCTATAGTCGAAATAGGCAATGAGAATTCTATATCTAATCTGCAGGTGCAAAAGAAGCGCTCTTTGTCATATTTGAAGACTGATAAAGTTGTATAGATTTTATCGCTCCTTGTATCAGACCATCGACGGTAACGGATGACGTCTTCATACAGTTTTACAACCCATACTAATAAAGGACTATAAAATGAATGGATTGTCATTAGCATAGTTGTATTAGCCCGTGATAGGCTTGTGAATAATTAAAACGAACAAAATGTTGGTTTTCCTCATTTTCGTTTTTTTTATTAGATTGTCTTCACAGGTTTGTAGTTTTGTTATTTTTTTTTTGTATACAGGGTGAAATTGATATCATTGGCATCCTTTTAAACTAAGAGTCTACCCATCAAATTGAACAACTTTTACTATGGGAGCAAACCGATCATAGCAACTAAAAAATCAGCTGTCCCATACTAAACTGCAATGCCTACTCGACTCAAATGTATGCAACAGCAGATTTTTTTTTTGCTCCGATTGGTTTGCTCCCATAGTAAAAGTTGTTCAGTTTGATGGGTCGACTCTTAGTTTAAAAGGATGCCAATGATATCAATTTCACCCTGTAGATACCACAAAATTTTAGATTTCTCAGTCACGAAAACCTACTATTATTTATACGATGCTTTTTTAGGATTTAGATTTTCTTATTTTAAGTGGAATGTTTTGAACCTGTATTGTTGTTGTTGCTTTAAGGCTTTTGTAGTAGGTACCTTGGTACATAAGTAATTTTGGCGCCATTTTATTTTTCTCAATTTCATACGATTATGATAAAGAAATCTTAAATTTTGTTCAAATATGGTGGCTTCAGTGAGCGGTGAAAACATCGAGCAAGGTATATCTTTCTTTTGCATACTTAGTTCTTTTGTTCCTGTAACTTTCTTGTAGGTTACCCCTAGTACGTAGGGAGTAGGTTGTCCCTACTCAAAGTAGGGACAATAATTTAAGAGAGAACGAACACACATTACGACCCGGTTGGTGTAATGGTTACCACACCGGACTGCCAAACCAGGGTCCTGGGTTCGAATCCCGGTTCGGTCATGGATGTTTATATGTTTGTGCCGTTGTTGTATGGTTTCCATAATAAACAGCCTATAAATAGTGCTTTCTTGGGATCATTACAATGTATGTGCCTGTGAGCGTTATTTATTTATTTATTTATTACATTTGGCTCGAGCAGGTTTGCAGTTTTGTATGGAACAGGTGATTTTTCTTTCGCGATTTCGATGCCATAGAGAAAGTTGACGGTCTGATCATCCCCTTAAAAAAGTGACAGCATATTAAGAAAGACTCTTCCTGTACATATAGGGATATACAGGGATTAAGGAAAAGTATCATTAACCTTTAAACCACATACTCTACCCATCAAACTGAACAACTTTTACTATGGGAGCAAATCGATCGGAGCAACAAAAAAGTAAAAGTTGTTCAGTTTGATGGGTGAGTATGTTGTTTAAAGGTTAGTGATACTTTTCCTTACACCCTGTATAGGTACTAGGGTTGCCACCTTTTTTTTTAGACCAAATATAGTATTTCGAGCCTTAGTGCCCGAAAAAATATAGTAGATAGGGGAAAAATATAGTATTTTTCGAATTTGTTAATTTTTTTTTTCCAAAAGATATTTATTTGCTACTTTTTGGTTTGAATAAATAAATAAAATAAATAAAATAAAATAAAATAAAATAGCCTTTATTCTACTACTCATGCGTAAAATTTTACAAGTAGGTAAACAATTCTTAAAAAAATATATTATATTATTATTTATATTGCATGCTTATAATTTGATTCATTTAACCTAATACCTACATATTTCATTAAACATTACAATATTCATTTACATTATTATTATTACCTTTATTAATTATTATTATTTTACTCAATTTTACACTGATTACTATTATGTTACATTAAATTCGATAATTAGGTAATAACTTTATCATATTATTATAGATATTATATAATTGTGTTACGTAGCAGTCGCCTCTTTGGCGTAGGCCTCCCCCAAAGCTCTCCAATTACCTCTTTCTCTAGCCTTACGCATCCAGTTCGGTCCACACTTTTGTATAAATATGTCTCTCCATCTCTTTCTCGGTCTTCCCACTTTCCTTGTCCTGTCTCGTGGTATCCATTCTGTGGCTCTCGCTGTCCATCGCGTATGATTAATTCTACAAATATGTCCCGCCCAGTTCCATTTCAGAAGTCTAATTCGTTGAACAATGTCGTGTACTTTAGTTTTTTTTCTGATTTTCATGTTGCTAACTTTATCTGAAACTCGAATTCCTAACATACTTCTCTCCATTTTCCTTTGGCATATTGCCAGTTTATCTTCTTCCTTTTTCCTCAGAGACCATGTTTGGCAGCCGTAAGTTAGGCATGGCAGGATTGCTACTTCGTATACTTTCTTCTTAATGTTCAAACTTATTTCTTTATTTTTCATAATTTCCTTAAGACTCCAGTACTTTTTCCAAGTTAAAGCGATTCTTCTTTGCACTTCTTTTTCAGTACCGTTATCAAATGACATTGTTTGTCCTAAGTAGATGTATTCGTTTACGTACTCTATCTCTGTGCCGCCTATTATTATGTCTTGTATTTCTCCGTTTGTAAGAATTTTTGTTTTGGATGCATTCAGAAATAGACCCACGCTTTTACTTTCTACGGCCAGTTCATTCAACATGCTCTCCAAATCTACAGGGCGCTCGGCAAAGACCACAATATCGTCAGCAAAACGTAGGTGACTCAGGTACTCTCCATCGATTTTTAGTCCTTTTCCTTCCCAATCTAGTTTCCTGAAAATAAATTCCAGCACTGAAGCAAATATTTTTGGAGATAAAGGGTCGCCCTGTCTTACTCCTTTCCTAATAGGAAACTCGGTACCCTCCTTTTCTAACCTGACTTTGGCCCAGCTCTTTGAGTAGATACTATATAGCAGCTTAATGTAATTCGAGTCGATGCCTTGTTGCAAGAGGGACTCCCAGATCATAGAGTGATGTAGAGAGTCAAATGCTTTTGTAAAGTCGATAAAGCACATATATAGAGTCATTCCATATTCGTTAACCTTTTCTATTATTTGAGTCACTACCTGAATGTGATCGACGGTTGAGAAGTTTTTACGAAAACCTGCTTGTTTGCGAGGTTGATTTTCATCTAAAATCTTTGTTAGTCTGTTGAGAATAATCTTTGAGAACACTTTGTACAAGTTGGACATTAGACTGATTGGTCGATAATTTCCTAGGTCACTTCTGTCCCCTTTCTTATGCAACAATATGATTGTAGATTTTGACCACTGTTCGGGCGTGTTTCCCGTAGCTAGTATGTTGTTGAATAATATCTGTAGAGGTCTTCCTAGTGACTCTGACAAGGACTTCAATATTTCGTTAGTGATTTTATCGTCTCCCGGGGCCTTATCATTCTTTTGGGTCCTTATTGCTTGTTCAATTTCGGATCTTAGTATAGCGTGTAGCGGAGCAGAATTTGCAGTGCTGCCCGGGTTAGAATCATTTCCCTCGGACACTACTTCGTTGGACTCATATAGGTTTCTGTAAAAGTTTGTTGCTTCATTTATTATGTCTGGCCGTCTTGTGAGTATATTTCCTGCTCTATTTCTTACATTTGCTGCCCATTCAGTTTTTTCTTTGAGCTCTTTGAAAGCTTTCTTAATTGCTCCGGATTTATGTATATAATCGGTAAAAGTTTGTTGTCTTCGAATTTTCTTCACTTTTGACATGTTTCTATTGATTTGCTTGCTTATTTTCGTAATTTTTAATCGAATGTCTCTCGTTCTTTTTCCTTTATATAGCAGGCTTCTTTGTTCCAAGAGTTGTTGTGTGTCGTTATCGATCAGCTTGGTTTTTTGTTTCTTTTCTTTTGGTAGTTGATGCAGTAGAGTTGTCATCTCTTTTTCGAAGTTGTCATACTGCTCTTGTGTTTCTGTTGCGGATTGTAGAGATTTTATAAGTATGTTTTCCCAATGTTTCGCGCTCTCACCCGTTACGACTGGTAGGTTCCTCGAATAGTTGTTAGGTTTGATGAAACTTCTGCTTCTTTTCAGGTTTACATTTAACTTGCATCTTATCATTCGGTGGTCTGTGTTGAAATTTATGTTACTTATAATGTCGAAGTTTTGTATGCGAGAGGCTTGGTTTGTTAGTATATAGTCGATCTCATTTAGGTGCTTGCCATTCGGGTGGCGCCAAGTCCATTTCTTGTGTACCTTTCTTTTGTACATACTGTTTATAAATTTAAGGTTGTTTTCCAATGCAAACTCTACCAGCATTTGGCCATGTGAGCTTCTTTTCCCATAGGAGTACTTTCCAAATGTTGCTTCTTCACCATATCGTACTTCTCCTATCTGCGCGTTAAAATCACCCATCAATATTAAGTTTTTAGTATTAATGGAGTCAAATGCAACCTCCAGTGTATGATAGAATACTTCCATCTCTTCTGGTGTACTTTTCTCTATCGGAGCATAAGCTTGTACAAGTGACCAAACGGTACTATCGGTTGTCTGGATTTCCAGAGCGGCTACTCTATCAGAGAATGCTCTTAGACTAACAATGTTGTTTTTTAAAGATTTTCTTATAAGGAACCCCACGCCATTTCTTCCTTTTGAGCCTTGTGTATGGTAGAGAATGTATTCGGGGTATTCTTCTATAGTCTCTATCTCTCTCCTAATTTCGCATAAACCAATAATGTCCCAGTTTAACTCGCTTACTGCATAACTTAGTTCCGTAATTCGACTGTCGGCAAGGAGCGTTCGTACGTTCAAACTAGTAACATAAAGATATTGGTCTTGACTTTTGTTGATTCTTGTTTTGTTGCAATATGTTTTATCGTTTCTTGTTTCTCTTGGGGGGTGTTGGTCATACTCCTCCACGGTGGCCGGCCGGATTGGAGGAGGCGAGGGTTGTTTTGGTTGCTACTTGTCTGTAGAGATTTTAATATTTTGTTGTTGTTGGGCTCCTGTTGTGTTTGGTTTCTCTTTTTCGGATTGTTGGTTGGAGTTCGAATTTGTCTGATCGCTCTTTTTATTACCATTATTTCTTGTGACATAAGATAGCATAGGCGATTTCAAGTATGTGTTCTCTTTCTGTGTATGTTTTTCTTTCAGTTTACTATTGAAGATTTTCTGGTATTTTTTGTTCGGTGTCTGTTGAGTATTTTCCGGGGATGATGAGAGAATTCGCTTGCTACGATTCTGGTTTCTATTATCCTTGTTGAGAATTACTAACTTATCGTATCTTAGCACTGCTTTGTTTCCTTTACTTCTTTCCTCCTCCAGTTTTTCTTGAAGTTCTTTGCGCTTTATAAGTACATCCCTCGGGAAATCTTCTTTAATGTAGTAATCTGAGTCTTCAAACTTCTTCTTGCACTTTAATAAGGTTATTTTGGTCCCAAGGCGAACGAATTTAATTACTATAGGTCTGTTTTTCCCTTCTGTTTTTCTTCCTAGCCTTCTTACAGACTGAATGTCCCATATTAGAAAATCTGTTCCAGTAATTCCAGTTAGTATGGATAATACAGCACTTTCCAGTTGGTGGTATCCTCTTTCAGTTTCTTCCACATTAAAAAGTAGTATATTGTTCTTCTTCTCATTTCTTTCAAGATTTTCAGTTAGTTTATCGTATTTCTGTATTTTTAATTCCAACTGTTGATGATGAAGTTCAAAAGAAGCAAATTTTTCGTTTATGTTATCGTTGATCTTTGCAATTTTTTTGTTTGTTTCCCTTTGTTCCTGTTGTTGACGTTCCATAGCATTTTGGATCTGTTTCAGTGCCAAGGCTATCTCCTCCATATTTAAAGATGATGGTAATTTATTGGTTCCTACTAGTACTGTCCTCTGTTGGCTAATTATGGTACTACAATCCTCACTGAGCTGGTCAAGCGTTCGACTCAACGTAGTGTAAGTTGATAAACAAAATAGTTCAACTATAACATCGCCAGATGGCGTTGCACTTGTATCGAGTGGTACAGAGCTAGGGTTTTTCTGCACTGGATCGTCAATTAAGTAGTTGGTTCCCGTCAATGTTGCCAGATGGCGTTGATAAGGGTCGATCAGTGGTTGATCCTTGGAAAAAATGATGCTGCAATTTTGAATATTTGAGGTTATGATTATAATTTGATTAAACACTGTTCGCTTATTTAATTTGTTTTTATAACGTTAGTTTGCAGAAAAATAGGCGGCTATAAGCGGGATAGCCATAGTTCGGGGTGTATTGTCTGTATTTTATCACCAAGCACTTGTGTTCGTTAGTTTGCTGTTTTGAACTTTATTCACTAAATTCACTTCACAGGTCCTTGCAACTGTGTATTTCACTGAACTGATTACTGAGTTTTGTATATAAAGTATATTTGCACTATTTAGAGTCTAACACAGTACATAATTTATTTTTAAACAATAAAAATACGCGGAGCTTATTTCGAGCGATGTAAACAGGAGCACAGCAGCAACAAAAAAGTAAAAGTTGTTCAGTTTGATGGGTGAGTATGTTGTTTAAAGGTTAGTGATACTTTTCCTTACACCCTGTATAGGTACTAGGGTTGCCACCTTTTTTTTTAGACCAAATATAGTATTTCGAGCCTTAGTGCCCGAAAAAATATAGTAGATAGGGGAAAAATATAGTATTTTTCGAATTTGTTAATTTTTTTTTTCCAAAAGATATTTATTTGCTACTTTTTGGTTTGAATACCAAGTTCTAATTTTTAGGAACAATCATTTCTCTATTTCGTATTCGTTATAGAAAATAATGCATCCTGTAAACGCAGAAGTCGCTGGATTCTATACAGAAATAATTATTATGATTTCTAAAAAAAATTATAAATCTGACTTTTGGAAAACTTGGTCATTTTCCAGTAGTATATTTATTAGAAAATTATTTATGGAACAAATGTGATGAAAAGAGAGAAATTTTTTAAAATAATGTTAAGTTATTGGACCTAAGTACCAATATATTTAAATTCTCTATAAATTATTTGCTCATCAAAATATAGTAGTTTTGCCTACTATATATTTTTCTCAGAATTATAGTAGTAGGGCCCCTAATATAGTAGGATACTATATTATATAGTAGGGTTCGCAACCCTAATAGGTACCTATCTAAATAAATCTAATAATAATTGATTCGACTCATTGAGTAAAAGTAAATCAATGATCCGCTATTTACAACGTACGTAGTAGCAATATGGAAATGCGCCAAACATGATAAACGTAGGTATAATATTGAGAGCAGACACCGAACCGAGCCAGTAGGAAACAAGACTCCTCCTGAGCTGGTGTCCGTCGCGACAAACTATTTCACCGCTCTTAAAGTCAATGCTAATCAAATTTCAACCTCACATAGACGACTTACGCGTGTATTTACGACCTTTATATGTTTTATCTGTTTACCTATTTGTGAAATAAGATATGAGGGTTCCAGTAGCAGTTATTTGCTTGTGCCTAGCTGTTTACACGGATCAGGTACGAAAAAATTTACAAAATAATAAGTAATGTTATTTATGCTGTCCGTGGTTCATTCTATCAATATTTATTTAAAACGTTTTTCCTTTGTTTCGATCAAAGTCATTGGCCTTTGTTTTTGTTTTTACCTTAACGAGTGTTATCAACTTATCACATTCTATACCTAGTTATTTACTTTTTTCCTTTGTTTTGATCGATTTCATTATAAGTATTATTTGTTTTTACCTTCAATTTGAGTGTTATATAATATTAGTTGCATACCTAATAGAAATAATAATAGGTTATCAACATTGTTATTTATTTCCTCTTTCTCTAACTAGGTAAATATTTGAAATTTTATTTAAGTACTTATATACTTTTACACAGGGTGTTAGGGTAAACAGTTGCATTACTTTAAGGGGTGATTTTACCCACGATACTGAACAACTTTCCCAAAGAAACCAATAGGAAATTCGCAAAAAAAAATGTTTAATTTTCATAAAAAACTTCGATCAGCTGATTGCATTTAGTGTGGGAAGTCCAAATTTTTACACCAGATGCGCCTACTAAGTAGAAAAACATTATTGTGTACATTGATGATAAATGTGAATAGGTAGTACGTAGTACCTACCTACCTACTTAGTAATCTTAGTATCGCACATAAAACGGAAATAAAACACTGTGCTTATTGCTCATAAAATTTTAATGTCCTTCATATCTGATTTACATAATTATATGGTAGAAGTTTAAAACTGGGGATTCACTATAAAGCTTAATAAACCATCATCCGTCTGATATCTGATGTCAAGAAACGACGCCAGACTTCCATATTACGAAATCATCAGAATATAGCAGGAACAATGAGTAGGTTAGGTATGTAAAGATACTCATGTTCCTGACAAAACTGTTTTAAATTTTCCAGAGGTCAACGCCCGGAGATGACAGCTACGTGGCAGCCGTGGTGGAGTACCAGGCCCAGACAGACGTCTCGACCAATATACAGAACTACGTGAAATACATACAGGAAGCGGCTGAACAGGTTAGCTTTTATCAGTTACTTTGTGGGCGTGGCCACAGACTATGGTTGCCATGCCAGATACACATACAGGCATATCAATTCCTGGACATTAGTTCCAACTCCGACTGTTGGACGGGCGATACAAAATTACCTATATTCTAGTGGTATTCTTAAAGGGATACGAAAAATAAATATTATTGTCAAAAAAAATGTAAGAAAGTAAGTTATTTTAGGATCCCATTGCAGGGCAAAGGCCTCCTCTCATTAGTAATAGGTAGTTAGAGAGAGACAATGTTGGGGCCGAAAAGTTGTCGAGTGGCGACCGCGTACCGAAAAGCCCCTCACACGGTGGAACGACGGCCTGGTGAAGGCGGCGGGAACCCATTGGAAGAGGGCAGCGCAGGACCGGTCGTTATGGCGATCCTTGGGGGAGGCTTATGTCCAGCAGTGGACGTCCATCGGCTGAGATGATGATGATGAATGTATTTTATTTAGGTAAACGCTATGTTACCTAACATAACAATCCTTACATTCATCAGTGCTTGGTTTGGAGTTTAAAAAAACTGCCGCTTCCGTGGTGTCGTAACTTCATGATAAAATACTGGTATTCGGGAATTCCGGGACGGTAAAGTGTTACTGGACACGGGCCGCGACCAGAGGAACAATTCCGGGAATTTCCCTGCCATCTGGAAACCCTACCACAGACGCGAGAGAGAAACGCACTATGAATTCATCAGATCGCGTAATGCGCATAGGCCTATTATTCCTTACACAGTAACTCTTTCAACCAGGATCAACACAACAGTGACGACCACTCAACAACTAGACAATGAAGTCCAAAGCTGCTATTTGATTTTCACACGTTCTTATACGAATACGAATACCTAATGCATCAACTCCAAAGTTCTTCGACTTTTCCGTTTACGCCGTTTACTTGCAAAAATAGCACTGCAAATGAGCGGCTGCCTTGGAACCCAACGAATTCAACAAACTCAATTTGCGTAAAACAGCGAGGAACAATTTTTATAATTTCAAAATATTATATTTTACAGAATGCAGACGTAGTGGTGTTTCCAGAAATGACTCTGACGAGAGGAGCCCGTGCTGTGCCTGTGTCTATACATGGTATACTGAAAGAGTATCCCATTCCCGCTCTTCGATCGGACCTATATGATGAGGTAAATAAACGATTTGATTGACTGGTCTGGTCCCCATGAGAAAGGGATCAAACCTTGGACTCCTATGTATCCTTGTAAGAACATGCAGTCCAAAAATGCGGCAAGCGAGGGCAAAACTATTTTCAATGTTCAACCACAAAATCATTGCAGACCCTTTGAGTAATCGTTTTCAGTCATCTCGCAACATACGCTCACCGAAAAGCATGTTTTGGTTTAGGTACGCTATATCGCGACCGTACCGTATGCGTTCCTTGTACCTCCCGTACCTAGTCCTCAAGGTATGAGGCTATCTTTTTTAACCAACTTCTTCTTCTTATCGTGTGGGCAGAGCCCGTGTCAGAGTTTTTAACCAACATGAACAAAACAAATGGAGGAGGTTCTCAATTCGACCCATATGGTTTTGTATGTTTTTGTTACCTGATTACTCGTCAATTATGAATTGATGCTGTGATGAATTCTTTTTCTGTTTGGTAGATCATATTTCAGAGGTGGTCCCACATAATTGGGATATCTATTTATACAGGGTGTACAATAAAATGGGACAGCTACTTAAAGGGGTGCTTCAGACCATCAAACTGAACAACTTTCTCTATGGGACCAATATCGAAATCGCGAAAAAAAAACTGCTGTCCCATACATTTCAGTCGAGTTATGTTTGCAGTTTTGTATGGGAGAGCGGATTTTTTTTTCGCGATTTCGATATTGGGCCCATAGAGAAAGTTGTTCAGTTTGATTGTCTGAAGCACCCCTTTGAGTAGCTGTTCCATTTTATTGTACACCCTGTATATTCTTGGTTGTTTTTATCATTATCACTAGCTCGGCGGTGAAGGAAAACATCGTAAAGAAACCAGCATACCCAGAATGAAAAGAAAACACCATAATTTCTGAGCTTTCAGAGGTATGCGTATAATATGAGTAAAGTTGGGGCGAACACAATTAATAGATCAGCGATGGTCGCAGACAGTCGCAGTATTACATAATGAACCTTCCTTGCCGCCTGTAGCTACTTGCCAACAGATGGCGCTACCAGTACGATCGAAGAAATACGCTGCCCTCCAAATCATAAACGCAGTAACGACCAATTTCACCGTTTCGAGAAATAAGCCCTCAAAGTTTTGACTGAATTTTATATTGTATCGACTACTCTAAAGCTTTTTTTTCGTAAGTAAGTACTTTTTTAGGTAAAACCAACCTCACAGATTCCAAATTTATCACAATATTTTGATTAACTTTAGACAGTTCGTATAAAATTAAAAAAATGTAGTTACTGCCTATCGACAATTTGTTTTTTTAGTAGGCGTTACAAGCCATAAACGCAGTGGGGTTGTTACTTACTGCGTTTATGCGTACCATTTCTACTTTAGATTTACCTTAGTTATACCGTAAGATATCTCACTGCGTTTATAAGTAAGAAGTATTTGAGTTTGAACAAGACAGGTGGTTAGTATAAACGTTATTGTACTAATTATGTAAGGGGCACGAAGCAAAAATATATTATTTAATAGAAGCAATAATCAATAAAATAATAATAAGAGTATGTGTTCTAAAAATATTTATTAAAATCGTTGTAAGAGTATTGTGAGAATGTAAGAAAAAACAAAGTTGTTTTATATTTAACAAAAAAAAGCACTTAAATTCTAGGCAGGCTCCTCTTCTATTTCCGATTCGGGTAAATTGTAACCAAAACTGCCTTCTATTTAACGGCATCAATGGAACAAGTTTTTTTTTTAATTTGTTCCTTTCTCGTCGTAGCAATCCCTCTAGCAGAAGTTTTAGCCGGTCTTTCAGGAATTCCTCTGGTTAGTCTTTTTCTGACGTTCATTATCTGCAGTTACAATGCGTTCTTCTGTAGTTTGTGTTGACTGACTTGCTTGCCTGAGCATTCTCCTCCTTTCGAGCCTGGCCAAATTTTCTTCTTCTAATTCATTTTTCCTTCTCTCTTGTGTATGTATTCTATCAATATATTGCCTACCAGTGCGTTGCTCTAACGTTTCTTTTACTCTGTATGTAGCTACTGCTAAACAATTTTTTTCCAGGCGTTGTCGCTTGTGGGCACCGCTTTCATTAGCAATTTTCTCCTTTCGCTTCAATTTCACCTTCTCTAAACGTCTTTTCCTTTGTGTAGTAGTTTCTTTTTTTTTTGTTCATGTTGTTTCCACGAGCACACCCCGGACACTGCTTACAAAAAACAGAAATTCACAAAACGACGTCAGCACATGCGAAAGGTAGCCTAGGTCTGCAATAACTTTAGCTGCGTGCGGTGCAATTACTTTTTCGAAAAAATATACATATGCATGCATATATGCATGCATAGGCATGAAAAATTACAGCTCAATCGAAAACCGGGAAGCGGGTCAAATGTAATTTGCAAGATTCTATTAGTAAGCTTGTAATAATACGCTTTTACACCCGTCTATTCAAAAGAGTGTTTTATACTTTAATTCTCTTTGTTTGGAAAACATAAATTCGAGTCCAAACTAGATGTGGTTGTGTCGTTTTATTGCGGAGTTCCTATGGCCACCTTCCAGCTCCAGCAATAGACCCTGGCTACCAAATAGGATCAAAGTACTCATCAATACAAATCAAACGAGCCCAACTCGATGGGTTTGTGTCGTTTTATTGTAGAGTTCCTATGGCCACCTTCCAGCTTCAGCATCAGACCCTGGTTACCATACAGGATCTAAGGACTCGTCAATACGTATCAAAAGAGCACAAACTCGATGGAGTTGTGTCGTTTAATTGCGGAGTTCATATGGCCACCTTTCAGCTCCAGCATCAGACCCTGGTTACCATATAAGATCAATGTACCTACTCGTCAATACGAATCAAACGAGCTAAAACTCGATGGGGTTGTGTCGTTTTATTGCGGAGTTCCTAAGGCCACCTTCCAGCTCCAGCATCAGACCCTGGTTAAAATATAGGATCAAATCAAAGTACTCGTCAATACGAATCAAACGAGCCTAAACTCGATGGGGTTGTGCCGTTTTATTCCCGAATTCCTATGGCCACCTTCCAGCTCCAGCATCAGACCCTGGTTACCATGTGGGATCAAAGTACTCGTTAATACGAATCAAACGAACCCAAACACGATGGGGTTGTGTCGTTTTATTGCAGAGTTCCTATGGCCACCTTCCAGCTCCAGCATCAGATCAGCTCCATGTCATAATAATATTGCATTGTCACGCGATGTACATATGCATGAAAAATTTCAGCTCAATTGGAAACCGGGAAGTGGGTCAAATTTAACCTCCAAGATTCTATTACAGACACCGGGACAGATGAAACTAGCTTATGAGCTCCCACTGCACTGCGTTCATGCTATGAATAAAGAACTGTTGGAAATAACATTTTATTACGAATCAACGACTAATGAGCACCCACTGCGTTTATGCTATGGATAGAATAAAGTTTATAACAATAGAGAAGTAAACATAAACGCACCTAACCGCACCCACGTCGTTTATGCTAAGGAAAGGTGAACAAAAAAGGTGGCGCTCTGCGAATTCAACAGACGTAAGATCACTTACTCCACATATTCTTAGTAAGATCGATGTCTAGGGTGGACCCACTGCGTTGATGATTTTTATTTTTCCTATTTCTAATGTAGCTAGCTAAAAACGGGTTTTATTTCCTGGTAGATCTTCCCGCGCTGATTCAGAATATATATAAAACTCATTTTTGAAAAAAAGTGCCCCACTGCTTTTATGATTTGGAGGGCAGTACGACGTAAGACAATTTGCGATGTCACATCGGAAACCCGTAAAGCTGCTACACTAAGGTTCACAATCGCATGCAAGACACAAATCGCGCAAGAAGAATTATCACAGAGTCTCAGTATATATACAAGGTTCCGACTAACATCAGTAGGACCACGGCCGGTCCCCAGGCATAACACCAAGCCTGGCGGAAGTACTTCCCTTTTCAATGGAGGAACCTTCCACCTCAGTTCCTCCATACCAACAAAAAATAATAATAAAAATCCAACCAATCCAATCAATCCAACCAATCCAACAAAAAATAATATTAACCTTTCTTGTGGGATGCAAAACCGTCACCAGCTCTTGTACCTACTCGTATGTAGCTATGGATCAAAACTAATGTATTGTGTCCTGATTTTCCAGATCCTCGTGAACATATCGGCAGCAGCACGCGAGCGCGAGGTTTACGTCGTAATAAATATTCAGGAAGCCATGGATTGCACAAAAGATACTGGCGAGTATTGTCCCGCAGAGAAGGTTTACTTGTTCAACACAAACGTGGTCTTTGATAGGACAGGAGCCGTTATTGATAGGTGAGCAATTGCAAAATCTGTAAACTGTTTTATGTCATACTGGAAAAATCGGCCAAGTGCGAGTTGGACTTGCGCACCAAGCAAGGGTTCCCTACAACCACGCAATACAGGGTGTAGGACGGACAGAAGGGAATTTAGAGGGAATGAAATATTCATAAGGCACATCACTTTCTACCGTTTTTTTAAATATATAGGGTCCTTCTTAATATGCTGACACTTTTTTAACGGGATGATCAGACCGTCAAACTGAACAACTTTCTCTAAGGCACCAACATCGAAATCGCGAAAGAAAATCTGCTCTTCCATACAAAACTGCAAACTTACTCAAGCCAAATGTATGGGACAGCTGATTTTTTTTTCGCGATTTCGATGTTGGTCCCATAGAGAACGTTGATCAGTTTTAAATCAAAAATCAAAATCAAATCAAAATGTTTATTCGCCAGAACATAGTTAGGTGTTACAATAATAATGGTTAAGTATCTTATGTTCTACCTAAATCCTTATGTCCTTATGTTATGTCTGTGTGTGTGATGTATGTTGGTGTGTGTGTGTATGTCCTTATGTCCTTGTGTTGTGTATTTATGGTCTGATCATACCCTTAAAAAAGTGTCAGCATATTAAGAAGGACCCTGTATATTGACATTGTCACAGTATTATTCTGATTACTTTTCTCTTACTATCATTGCGTGCAAAATCTGTTCTGTCTGTCTTGCAGTTGCCTAAAATATTTAAAAGTTTTATGGTCAGCCATATTTTATGTTTGACGATACTTCCTTTGCGGATATTTACCTACCTACTAACAACCTCTTATGCAGATATCGCAAGATCAACCTCTTCGGAGAGTTCACCCGCTATCCAGCTCTACGACCCGACCTCGGTATCTTCACGACCGACTTCGGCGTCACCTTCGGCCACTTCATCTGCTTCGACCTCATGTTCCAAGTGCCAGCCGTTCAGACTGCTGAAAGAAATAACATTACTGACGTCATTTTTACCACTATGTGGTTCTCTGAGATGCCTTACCTGACTGGTGAGAACAAACGTTTTTGAAGCTTGTTTCTAGAAATTGGAGAGAAAATCTAATAGGAATTCTGTTTCAGCCGTCCAGATACAAGAGTCTTACGCATACTCTTTGGATGTCAACTTCCTAGCGGCAGGAGCAAATAATGTTCGAGTTGGATCTGCAGGTAAGAAAGAAATTCTACCATCTAGACTAGAGTGATCTCAGAACAGTCAAGTGTCGCCGCAACGATATCAGAACACATTGTACATCTTGTCGTTATTTGACTTTATTCAAAACTTTTATGGAATTTGGTTAACGTTCTTCACGAATTTCATGTATAGACGCACAGTTTAAACTCTCATGTGAAATCTTAGGAAAGTTTTGTCCGGATTTACTTAATTATTTACTTTATTCTGAGTTTCATGTCAGCGAGACCAATAATGTGTCCTCAGACATTTTTTCTGCCATTTGTGGTGCGTTGATTATGTATCAAGTTTTTTAATTGTGATCCAATTTAACATCACATCAATTAATTAAGAATTATAATAACTGTCTTGACTATTATGGCGCAATAAAAAGGATGCCTATGCCAGCAGTGGGTTCATATGGGCTGATTTGATTGATTGACTGATAACTGTCTTATCTTATTTTCGTTTGTTTACAACTTCTTTTTGTTATTCGAATCAAATAATATTTACGTGTGCTTTCTCCTTTCCAGGTTCAGGGATCTACTCAGGGAAAGCTGGTGCATTAATCAGCACCATGCCAGGTCTTCCAACCACACGTCTTCTGGTCTCTAGGGTGCCTAAAATTCCTGGCCAGGTAATATCTTGTCGGTATGTACACCTACTTTGTTAAAATGTAACAGGGTAACAACCTTTGCTAAAATTTCTTACAGGTCAATTTCCCTTACCCCGGACCAATCGAAGATGATCCTAAGGACCATGACAGCCTGGTATTGATTAGCGACCCATCGTTGCCATCCCACATCAGCAGAATACTGGTACCAGGGTTCCAGGAGTTCACTCTGGTTGACAAAGAGGTATCCTGCAGGTTCAGGGTTAGGCTTAATCAGAGGAATGGAGACGTGGTGAGTTTCAGAGCATCCAGATTATATTGAGCTAACAGTATACTAATGTAGTTTATTTAAAGCATGATTCCTGCTTTCGGCGCACGAAACCGCGCGTGCGTTTTATTAACCGACTTCAAAAAAAGGAGTAGGTTCTCAGTTCGACCGTATATATATATTTTTTTTTTTTTAATGTGTGTTCGCGGATAACTTCGTCGTTTATGAACCGATTTTGATGATTCTTTTTTTGTTGGAAAGGATATATCCCAAGGGTGGTCCCATGATAAGGAAACCAGGATCTGATGATGGATCCCAGAGAAATCGAGGGGAACCTTCGAAAATCGTAGTGCCGACTAGTGCATTTGTTAATTTGAAGCACTACTGTCAAATCGAACTAATGAATTCACCACTGAAAATTGTGAAATAAACAAAATTTTATCAAAAAATTAAAACCGCCTTCAAAAAAACTAAAAAGTTAAAAAATAATATTGCAGCCGATGACTTTTTCGTTCGCATCATAAGAACATTAATTTGTTTTATAGAAGTCGGTGTCAAGTCAAGCCAAAAAACTAATGCAAGCCCTTTCGCGAATCGGCTTGACAGCGACTTCGATAAAACAAATTAATGTTCTTATGATGCGAACGAAAAAGTCATCGGCTGCAATATTATTTTTTAACTTTTTAGTTTTTTTTTACAAATGTAAACGAGTAGGAAAGACAAATAACCTAATAAACAGCAATAGGCTATTTGCCAACTAGTCAAATCAGCAACTTCTTTATATTTTAATACTCACAATGCGAGCATAGTTTTATTTTCAAACGTGTTTACTTTTTTATGAGAATCTTGTAAATGCATAAAATACCTATAAGTATTTTATTTTTATCTAAAAATAAAATATATTATAATTAATGTAGGCAAATAGGCTATTTGCATGCATCTTCTCTATTAGAAACAATTTGTCGAAATTGATTGTCCACTCAAAGCGGTTTACGTTTTTAAAACTATTTTTAGTGCATGTCAAAAAGTAGATAGTCGCTAAATATTGCAAAAGGTAAGTATAATAAAATAACAAATGCTTTTATAGATTGCTTTGTCAAGAATTTTAGCTTGTACCTTTTACCATTACTAACTAAATACAAAGGTAACTAACAAAACGTTTCAAACTCAAAACACTCAAGCTTTGGTGACGGCGTCGCTTTTATTGTTTCTAAGAGCCTGTTTCACTTCTGGATAAGTTCTTAATGGTTTATCTGACAGATCGTTTAACATATTTCAAACGATTTTCTCCCTCGCTTCCCCCTCCACCTAAATATGTAGTTGGAGGGGGAAGCGAACTGCCCTAGAAAAATAGATCGGCCCGGCCATCTGTAACAGTTTCGCTGCAAAACAATGATACTCGCGCAGTGCTAACACTGTGGAATGCTATAAAATTCTGACTCATTGGGAGAGTCTTGCGCACTGCGGCCCATGTAGGTCGTCCGCAGTTAAATGTTAACTGCCCTACCTTGGTTACTGCCATAAGAATAATTTATTCTATGTTCCCTTCAGTACTGCCTGCCTCTGCGCGACTGTTTACACGGGAGCAGTACTGTCCTGCCCTCACTGCCCTGCATTCGTGTGAACTGTTTAGATCTAGTGACTAAATTATTTAGTGTTTACTTTCTAGGTGATTCCTAAAAAATTATTGAATGAGCAACGTCATTCACAGTCTTGTTTACGTTGCAGACTCATCGATATCGTGCCTTCGTCCAGGATCCCAGATAACATTTAGCCGTCCTAATGACGTCTTTTTACAGTCTTGCTCGACCTAGGTGACGTACATTTTCGACGTCTGTAGGTCCGATAAAGGACGTACATTTGTCACAACCTAATGACGTCGGATCAAGACGTCCGTAGGCCGTTGTATCAAGACGTACGTAGGCCGTCGTATTAAGACGTCCATAGGCCGTCGTATCAAGACGTCATTAGGTTGTGACAAATGTACGTCCTTTATCGGTCCTACAGACGTCGAAAATGTACGTCACCGAGGTACGAGACTAGACGTACTTAGGACGTCATATCAAGACCGATCCAGGGACCTTAGGGTGCGTCCACAGCTGACGAACGCGCCGCTAATGTGCAGCTCGCGAGCGGCTCGCGAGTTGCGCATTTGCGGCGCGTTCGCCAGATGTGGACGCACCCTTAGGTTGCCTGTCCATTGACGCGAGCAGGCTGGCGGAGCGGGGAAGCGGAGTTTTATTAACCAATCAGGATTGCATAAAATCTCGAGCTCCTGATTGGTTAATATTTTCCTCGCTACACCGCTCCGCCAGCCAGCTCGCGTCAATGGACAGGCAGCCTTAGACTGAGATTCAGAGACAAGATTTGAGTATAAGATCCTACTTCGATATGTCAAAATTTTATTGATTTTTACATATCAAAATAGAAACTAATACTCAAATTTCGTTTCTGAATGTCAGCCGTAGAATGACGTTCCTAGACTACGGTGGAGTGAACTAGGGTTGTAAATAAATAAATTAATGAACACCGAAATGTAAAATTTTATTTAAAGATTTTACTTTTAGTAAAAGATGTTCTAAAAAAAGTTTAAACATTTTAAGATCCGAGCATTTTCGTACATTTTTAATTGCATCTACATAATTATAAAGAAATAAATTTAAATTCGGAGAGGCGATAGTTTGAAGCTGTTGTTTACCGTATGGGAAAACCAAAGCCTCTAACTATTTATCCTTTCTGGAGCATGCTGTAGCCAGGTTTTGATGCTAACTTCGACGCCCTCTGCCGTTGCAGTTGCATTTGTGCTAACAACGCTTTCTATAAAGAAACAAGAAAGATACAATTTATTAATTGTAAAAAAATGGTCGTGGGAGTAGCACCCACGCACACAGGGCTCCGTATCTTTTTATTATTTGCCAAGATACCTAGATGCCACAAAAACAAACTGAATATGTTATCAGTAGGCCTTGCATGGCACCTCCGAGAAAACGATAAAAATCGAGATATGCCACCATCCTTATTAATTTACGTATGCCAGAAAGAGCGCGCATGACGTTTTTCTCGTTTAAACGCTTTGTCGTGGATGGCATGCTAGCCGTGCTGTTGTGGAGTTGTTTACAGTTGTTGAGATTATACCGCTGTGATATACTGAAAAACGGATGGACAGCATAGGCTTAGTAATAGGGTCCCATTGACAACCTATGTGTACGGAACCCTAATAATAATTAATTAAAACTAATTATTTGAATTCCAAATAGTGCAAAGATATTGAATGGGGGATTGACGCAAACAATATTGAGATAGTATTGGAGAATTTCGGTAGGTACTTATGTACTCACCTACAATGCAGTCTCTGAGGCGTAGAGTGCAAAAAACTTTTTCGATTTTGGTTTTCGTTGCAGTTTTCATTCCATAGAAATTGTACTCTGCAGCTAGCTTGTCGGAAATGTAGGACTTCATTGTACGTGGCACTTTACTGGAAACATCTCGACCTGTAAAAAGAAATAAGTTAGTTAGGTACTTGTAAATCAAACCAAAATTATTTTCTTAGACAATATATAAATAACTAGTGGACCCGTCAGCAGCCCCTCCCCAATCGCCCGCACCCCTTCCCTCCTGCTATACAATTCTAAATCCAATCCTTTAATAATTCTCTGCGTTATTAAATAGAAGCGTCGTCGTAGTTAATTCATACAAGCATCCCGAGAAGCCAGGTTCCCCGAAACTGAAAACTGACTAGCGGGGCTAGTACGCCAACCCACGATAGCGTCATATTATCATATAGCTCTATCACGCTTCCACTCTCTTTCTATTGGGGCGCGAACGAAAGAGATAAAAGACTAAATTTGGCAGATGAATGTGTTAAATGTCGCTATCGCCGGTTGGCGTACTAGCCCCAGAAGCCGTAGCATCATAGTGTAAAGAACTAATAGTGGTGAAGCTCAGCGGTCACGGCAGGCCAATCGTGCGGGGCGTGCGGGGGCCGGGAGGAGTGCGTCCCGACCCACGTTGCCTGCGCGCGTATCTTAACAGCGAATTGAGTTAGGGTACGCCCGTCCCCCGCATGCCGCGCGGGCATAGACCCGCCACGACCGCTGAGCTTCATCACTATTATTTTATTTACACTATGGTAGCATGCTACACGTGATACGGCTGTATCACGTCTTTTATCTCGTTCGTTCGTGCGCAAATAGAAAAAGAGCGAATGTGTGATAGTGCTGTATCACGGTGGCATGCTACCCATGCAGGAAAGGGATAAAATACGTACCTACCAGTTTCGTAAAACACTTGCTGCACACCATAAAGTTTCCAATTTCCGCTGGGGGACGTGTTGAGATTGAGGATCAACTCAAAAGCTTTGGGCCTTTTTATGACCGGCCAATACACTTCACACTATCGTGGCTTCAGCCACTCTGAATCCACAACAGAAATAGCACCGCCACCGCAAACAATAAACTGGATCACTGCGCACTTGGCTGGGCGGTCCTCGTCCATTACTAACACACTTTAGGTTCAATTTCTTTGAATAACACTAACTCAACAACAAAAAGGACTCCGCGACACGTCCGATGCGCATAGAAAAATGGCGCGACTGAGCTGAGGCAAAATGAATGTCAATGTCATTGTCAAATTGACTGAGAACGTCCGTCAGTATAACGTCCAACTTGCGTCCAACACAGGACGTATACTGGCTGACGGTAAAATGACGTTCCTAGTACCAACTAGTACGTACTTCTACGACCAACATCGGACTATTCGGACTGACTGTATAAGTACCTTAAAATGACGTCATTTTTAAGTCGCCGACCGTAAATGTTATCTGGGATGGTCCAAATACATATGCCAGAAGGAAACTAGGAGTAGCAGCATGCCTTGTGGTTGCCTGTAAGGATGATGACGTCAAAAGTTGTCCTCACAGGTATTTATAGACTATCTATCTATAGTGTTCTGTGGTGGTAGCACCACAGAACACAACATTATAAACTTAGAAAAAAAACTTTTTTCATCCGGGACCTTTAGCGCGAGACCGACTCACACTTGGCCGGTTTTTAGTATTTGTTGTTATTTTGTAGAGTTTGCTCTATAATCACACTAAGTTTGACGCTTGTATGTATTACCGCTTTTACGATAGAGTGTGAAGAAAAAACGTTGATAAAAACTAGTTTCTTGTTGAGAACCCCCTTAATTTTTAACTTTTTGAAATTTTTATTATTGTTAACAAATCCACCGTAATAACGCAAAATCTGAGAAAATTTCAACTATCTAGCTATTACGGTTCAAAAGTTACCGCCCTAAATCGGAAGGACAGACGGACGGACGAACGGACAGACGGACAGACGGACAGACGGACGGACGGACGGACGGACGGACAACGTAGGCTTTGTAATAGGGTCCCGTTTTTACCCTTTGGGTACGGAACCCTAAAAATGATGTTCAAACAGTAACAGAAGCATTTTCAATTGAAGAATACTATTGACACAACATTTTTAATTTCAGATTCAGCAAAGAAGACAATAGCTTTGATGTAGAAGAACTAGAAATAGAAATGACAACTTACCGCCTTCAATATAACAAAACTCTTAAATGTGACAACATTGTATATTTCCCATCTACATTAACAACGAATAAGTTCCCCCTAAACCCAAAAAATTTTACTTACATTGCCTCAGACAATGGAGTCCGACTGAAAGACGCTAATATTGGTCGTGAACATATTACATTTAAATTGAATAAACCTCAAAGCGGATTGATATCTTTCGGGATTTGGGGAAGGGTGTACAATAAAGATGTGGATTTCAACAAAGAAACGACAGAAGATGATGTACAGAATTATATTGAAATAGAGAACGGTATATACGGAACAGAGTGGGACAAAGACGATTGAAGACTGATATAATTACAAGATATCAAAATAAAGACAATATTGAAACGAAAGTGTTACGAAAATAGTACCCCTTTTTGTTTTAAGTATATGAGTTTGATAACAGACATAAAACCTATGTGAAAGTGAGACTAAATCTACGTTTTTACGTGTTAAATTATTTTAATTATATTCTTCGAAATTCATGTGCACATTATTTATATAGAATATGGAAAAATAAGTGAAATGAAATTAGTCGAGTGAATAAGTTAGGAGTAAACTAAACTCATATTTAGTTTTAGTTTAGATAATAATTTAGTTTATTTGTAATTGTGTATAACATCTCGCTTATCTAAATTGATTATAGTTTTTTTTACAAATGAATAAAGATTGTAATTTTATTTTGTTTAGTTAAGTATGTTATTTATTCAACTGAGAACCCATAACCTAACCTATCCTGCAGAGTGCAGACGTCCTTCCAAGCTCAGACTTTCATTATCTGGATGTCCATCACAACTGTGCTCTAAGCTAGCTAAGCCGTTTGCAATAACGGCCAACATGGCCTAATTATAAGCCCAAATAATAATCAAACTTTTTATTATAATAGCACAGAAAACCCGCGAAATAGACAAATATAATGTCCTATCTCATTGCAGCACTACACGTACAGAGCAGCTGCATTCAGTGGAGTCCGCAGTTTTAGCGGAGTAGCTACAGGTGGTTCCAGAAACTGCGCAGTGTTTGCCTGCACTGATGACGACATGAAAACATGCGGCAAAAGGTATTTTAAACTCTTAAGGCTATTCTACCGTTGGCGCGCTCCATACACACGTAGTATGGTGATATTATCAATACTATCCAATTAAAGTCAATGAAATTTTTCAAAAACAATCTAGTAACTAATTTCTATGTCGGTATGAAGTCAAATTTTCGATAAAATTTATAGTTTTAAAGTTACAGTGCCACAAATATTTCCATACAAATGTTAAATTAATCCTAGCATTGAAACTGTATATTTTAACGAAAATCTGACTTCATACCAACATAGAAATTAGTTACTTAATTGTTTTTGAAAAATTTCATTGACTTTAATTAGATAGTATGGAAAATATCACCATACTACGTTTGTATGGAGCGCGCCAACGGTAGAATAGCCTTAAAGAACTTATAAATGAATTTAGATTAATTTACCCTTTTACCGTTCAGTGGCGTATTCAAAATATTATTACCTATTCATAACAATATTACCTAAAGATTTCTTAATAAAGAAATTCTATTCTAAGAAAGCCTAAATTAAAAAAGTGCTACTTCAATAAACTACAAAACCTTAAACCTATTTTATATAATACTGTTATAGGTTCTAAACATTCCACTTTTAAGAATATCGACATATCTAAATGTAAATAAAAGAGCCCTATCTTTTTCTTTTTTTAAATTTGTATTTTTAGACCTATAAAAAACCTATAAAAGCACCTATTACCTATATAAAAATTGCTTTAAGGCTTTTGTAGTTTATTGAACTAGCACTTTTTAATTTCGGGTTTCTTTATTGTAATGTGATGGGGCGCTACTGAACTGTAAAAGAACTAACCACAAGAGTATGTGAGTTTGTAATTCGGTAAAACAGCTGAATAGAAACAAATACTGGAGTGCGATTTTTGAAACTCATTCGCTGAGTTCAGCAGTTGAAAATATCAAAATTACTGTGGAGATATGCATCTTTCTACTGCTGACTTGACTTTCAAAAATCATACTTCAGGAGTGCGATTTTTGAAAGTCAAATCAGCAGCAGAAAGATGCATATCTCCATAGTAATTTTAACATTTTAAACTGCTGAGTTCAGAGTATGAGTTTCAAAAATCGCACTCCTAGACGTGATTTGGTTAAACCCATCTCAATCAAAACTTTTTATTTCAGATTCCCCGAATACATCCAAAACACAACAGGGATATTCGAAGAGTTAAGAATCGTAGCAGTCGTTCCAACACCCGTCATCGACACATCTGTAGACGCCAGTGATTCTGTCTTCTTTCCTATATCTTTAGACGTCTCCATAAATCCTTTAAAGCCTGATGAATTTTCTTACATTGCGGAGGATTCAAACAATAATCTGACTATTATTACAATGGAATTGAAAAAAAATAATGCCGAGATTTATACCTTCGCTGTTTGGGGTAGAGTTTTCGAATGGGATGATGAACCAGCTTCGCCCCCAGTTGTTGATGATAATGTGACCGAAAGTGTGAGCGAAGATGGCACTGAAAGTGTGACAGAAGAAAGCAGTGACAATGATGATAAGAACGTTCCTGGTTCTTCAGTAGTTGCTACAACGAGTAAAACGTTGATGATATTAGCAGTAGCTATGTTGTTTCTTAGGAAATAAGGTTTATTTTTCTAATGTTTCGGGATAAATGTTTAAATGAGTAGAGAATCAAAGACGTACGTAAGTCATGAAGTCATAAAGATAAAATAAACGATGTTTATTCATTTTTGTGATATAAAACGATAAGTATCTTCATTGCCTGATTATTTGAACTGTTCATGGCATTATTTTAAGCGATGGCGTAATGTTAAATTGATATTTTATAATCTATCTACCTCTTTTGTGTATAAGAAATTGTTACATGTTATGTTGTTTCAAAAGATTGAATTAAATATGTTGTTATCTATTATCTGCTTTTGTCTTTTTACAAAATCATGAATAATTTCCAAAAGGCATGCTGGGCATGCGCCATGCAGTTTATTATGAGTAAACGATTGAGATGTAGGTACCTACGAACTTCTACAATATCAAGCACTATTAATTCATAAGTTATCAATATGATAACCTTATCTAGAATAAACAACAAGTTGTCACATCACACACCACATATGATCACGACTATATTCCCCAAGAGGTAGTCAGAGATATTCTGAAAACTCAGAACATCCATGTTTCACTAGAGTACCGAAACTCTGTCCAGTGTAAATCAATCATCAAGCAAGTCGTAGTGGACTAATATACCTACCTACATTTACTCCAATACAATGTCACAAGTCATAACTACGTATGGGTGGAAAACTTGACATGAACCACGACGTCATACAAATAACAAAACCCAAAAATGCCACATGTCTCTAATCTAATGTCACCTTCAGTTGTACTTGGCGTAGGCTCCAAGTTGTTCAGTATGATGTTCTGAGTTCACCGTTTCAGTCTGCGGAGGGCTATATCCCTTAAAACCTGAATATGAAACATCTTATCAGATTTTTTTCGCGATTTCGATGTTGGTGCCATAGAAAGTTGTTCAGTTTGACGGTCTGATCATTCCCTTAAAAAGTGTCAGTATATTAAGAAGGACTCTAACCCTATACAGGGTGTTAGGGTAAACAGTTGTATTACTTTCCCACACAGCACAGAATATCTTCCAGATATCTATTAGATATTTTGTAGATATCTATTAGACATCTTGTAGACATTTGTGCTGTTGGTGTTAAGGGGAGATTGTACCCATGATACTGAAGAACTTTCCCTAAGAAACCTATAGGAAATGCACAAAAAAAATTATGGACTTTTCATACTAAGTAAATGCAATCAGTTGATCGAACGTTAGTAAATGAAAAGACGATTTTTTTTTTAATTTCCTTTAGGTTTCTCAGGGAAAGTTGTTCAGTATCATGTGTACAATCGCCCCTTAAAGTAATGCAACTGTTTACCCTAACACTCTTTATATTATTCAGTGCAGACAGCGAATCGAGCTAGTTGGAAACAAGACTTCTCCTGAACTAGTGTCCGTCGCGACAAACTACTTCACATCTCGATAATTTGAGTTTATACCTTTTTATGTTTTATTCTTGTTTTGTTGTTTATTTGTGAATAAGATATCAGAATGAGGGTTCCAATGGCAATTATTTGTTTGTATCTGGCTGTTTACACGGATCAGGTACGACGAAAAAATTTACTAAATTGGGAATACCTATGTTACTTATGCTGCTATTTAAATTATAGTAGGTATTCTGCGGTTCTAGATAAATCTTTATAAAAAACATTTTCTCAAACATGCTTGGAAATGTGAGCATTATTTTGACAACCTTCTTCGAGATAAATCGAAATTGCTGTACTGGCCAAATACATGTTAATAGTTACTACCGTGCGCAGCGGCCGGCAATGTTGTATGAAAATCCATATCTGTCGTGTTTAGTGGCCAAATAAATTACATAGTAAACTCATATCTGTCGTGTAATTTAAAAATGGAACGATCTTATTCTCCGAAACATGGCGACCAAGGAGGTAACTCATCAAAGGTTTTATTTAAATTTCGAACTGGCTTGCAAATAGAAAGCTGTTTATTGAAAAAAAAAAAAAAATTTTTGTTCGTTGTTCGTCATTGATTTTGAAAAGAGTTTTAATTTCCTCGAATTATTTGAGAAAATTTACTGTTTTAATTTCCGCGCATTATTTGAGAAAAGTACTATAATACAACGTGTTAATGAATTAACGCAAAACCTCATACACCCCAACTGATTTATAATAAAATAATTAGATTGCAACAATAATTTCATTATTTTGATAGTTAAAATTTAAAGTTATTCGCATTTTAAGTTTTGAGGCAAAAATGATTTGTTATCATTTCAGCACTAAAAGAAAGCGCTAACGTACTCAGGAATACATTTTTATAATCTTGTTATGATAGTTAGTAGGGTGAGTGTGCCCGTGCGGTGGGTTGTCATCGGGTTCAGTAAATCTTAAATTTGGCAAAAAAATTATTTAATATTTTGAAAAAAATAACCTATGTTCAAACCATGATAATTCGATTCTGCTCTCGATTCTAAACAAACTACTTTCTAGTTTTGCGTTAATTCATTAACACGTTGTATAAGCCTTGGCCACAACTAGGCATTGATGGACGAACGTGTAAATGTGGGCCGAGGCGAAGCCGAGGCACACATACGTAAGTCCATCAATGCCGTGTTGCTGGCCGCTGCAGTAATGTACTATTTTTCCTTTGTTTCGCCTTTTGTTTTGTTTTTTGTCTCCCAACGCTGGGCCGGGCCATTCATTGGCCTGTCTTTTTTTGTTTTTACTATCAACTAATCAAATTCTATATTGTGTTAGGGTAAACTGTTTCATTTGCTCTAAGGGGTGATTGCACCCATGATACTGAACAACTTTCCCGAAGAAACCTAAGTATAGGAAATTAGAAATATTTTTTTAGACTTTTCATACAAACGTTCAATCAGCTGATTATATTTAAATAGGAAATACGCAAAAAAAACCTTTCCATACGAAAGTTTTTTTTTTGCGTATTTCTCTACAGAGTGTAACAAAACACCCTAGTAATACTTAAGGGGGTGCTTCAGACCATCAAACTGAACAACTTTCACTATGGAGCCAACATCAAGAAAAAATTAAAAAAATCAGCTGTCCCATACAAAAGTGCAGTGCCGACTGGACTAACATGTATGGGACAGCTGATTTTTTAATTTTTTCTCGATGTTGGCTCCACAGTAAAAGTTGTTCAGTTTGATGGTCTGAAGCACCCCCTTAAGTAGTACTAGGGTGTTTTGTTACACCGTATAGGTTTCTTAGGGAAAGTTGTTCAGTATCATGGGTACAAATTGTACCTACCGTACAATCAACTGTTTACCCGAACATCCTGTATATTAACTATTTTATATTTTTGATATACTTAAGGGGCTATGTAAAAAAAATAGGATTCTTCAAAGCTCGATATATCATGAAGTACTAACAGTAGGAGTATGATTTGCGGATATGTGTTAATTGAACATATAATTGAAGTTTTGATTAGAGCCAAAACACGATTAAGACAAATTTTCTCGATAGAAAAACAAGCTAAAGTAGCCTCCGTTTTTGTCTATAAACGCTTGTAATTGCTAAACGGTGAATAATAGAAACATCAGACTTGATTTAAGAAAAAGAGATTGCTATTATCTAAGTTTTGATTAGAGCAGAATTGAACTAACATAAATAGTACAATCACAATTAAATAAAGTTTGTTTTTTCGCTTGATTCGTTCCAGTCGCGCGCGCCGCCCCATCTCTTTCTCTCGCATCTGGCAGTAATATAAGCTATCACACGTCCGTTTCGCTAAAATTATTTTTCGACATTGGCTCTTAAGTCTACCTACCTAATACTGCATTGGCCTGTGTTTGTTTTTTTGGAATTTGAGTGTTATAATTATAATATTAAAAATTACTGATCATAAGACTGGCTTTTCGGTGAAGGAAAACATCGTGAGGAAACCTGCATGCTTCAATTTCGAGGCATGTATTGCACCTACTGTCCATTACAAGTGGCGACGGGCTCACTCCCCGTCACACTGGCTGGACAGAGTTCTGGTACTACTAGTGAAACGTGGATGTTCTGAGGTTTCAGAATATCTCTGACTACCCCCTCGGGGAATATAGTCGTGAGCATATGCATGCATGCATCACAGAATAGATAATAATAGGTATCAACATTGTTATTTATTAATCTTTGCAATTTTATTTTTATTTTGTTGTATTTGTATTCAATGTATTTAGCATCTCGTACCTATATTGACATTACAGACACAATAGATTTGTTATTGTCACAGATCCGTGACAAACACAGAGGACGGGTTAGCGACCAATTATAAAAGGAAAGTCAACATAGACCAGATGCACCATAAGGAGAAAAATATTATTGTGTAGCGGCGGCGTTTTCTTTCTTTTCATACAAAGTAATTCTAAAATTAGATTCTTTCTTCAGCTCGTTCGCCAAAAACAATGAAAAAGATAGCACTGAAATCACTTTTCCATACAAATATTCTGATTTTGGGGAGGGGGGCGGGATAAAAATGGAAAATTGATACAGTAATTGACCTGTAATGGATTTCAATATACCTACACGGTAGGTAGAGTCATTATTATGCCATATCCAGGCTGATTCTATCTACCCCCTGAGCTCCGGATGTGATTGCTAGGATGGCTTTAGCTAGGTCCTACATTTTCATGTACCGGATCCAACAAAAATTATCAGAACAAGCTTTGTGGTATTCAAAATAATGAATAATGTTAGATCAGATTCAGATATTAAAATGTGCGATAATAGCGTCAGGGTCAGTGAAGTGTACGTCGATAAATTCAATTGCATTCTTTGAATTCGGTAGTACACACGGCGACACATCAAGCTATACAAAACCAGCATAAGCTGGCCGCGCGTAGGTCGAGTAACGTATAATGTCGCGCGGCCAGCTTATTTTGGTTTTGTATAGCTTGATGTCTCGCCGTGCGTGCAGTTTTTTAAGTTATGCCACAGTGATTTAGAGTTATGCCATTCCAGAGGTCAACGCCCGGAGATGACAGCTACGTGGCAGCCGTCGTGGAGTACCAGGTCCAGACAGACGTCTCGACCAATATAAAGAACTACGTGCAGTATATACAGGAAGCGGCTGAACAGGTTAGCTCAGGGACTTGATAATTTGTGGGCGTGGCCACAGGACAGGCCCGAAGAAGAGAGAGAGAGAGAGAGAGAGAGAGAGAGAGAGACGCAACAATATGAATTCATCAGATCGGGTAATGCGCAAATTACCTATTTCTTAGAACAGTAACTCTTTTAAACCAGGATCAACAGTGACGACAACTCAACACAAGACAATGAAGTCCAAAGTAGAGGTGGGCGCCGAAACTATATGTGACCTAAAGCATTTTTGTGAACGAATTCTACACAATGCGCATGCAGGCAAATAGTGCCATGACTCTATTCTGCCTTGGAATTGGAACCCAACGAATTTATCAAACTCAATTTGCGTAACAGCAAAGAACAACTTATGATTTCAAAATCGTGTAATTATTAATTACAGAATGCAGACGTAGTGGTGTTTCCAGAAATGACACTGACAACAGAAGCCCGTGCTGTGCCTGTGCCTTTAAATGGTTTGCTCAAAGAGTTTCCCATTCCTGCTCTTCGACCGGACCTGTATGATGTGGTAAACAATCTGATTGACTGGTGTGGTCCCCATTAATTCTTCAAGCAGCGGTAAATCCTTGGACTATGTGTCTATATCACATATGCATGCGCAAGTCCAAAAACTGTTTCAAGATGCGAAAGGTAGCCATCGCCCACAAAAAAATAAATCAAGTCTTTATTTGTGAGAATATCGTGGAGCTTTACTCGGAGCTTACTTGACATACTTGCCTACGGACAGACAGACAATAATTACAGAAAAAGGCCCTATAGAAAATCTTTTCACTTACAGGAAAAATAGATTATTTTGGCGGCAAAATAATGAAACTTTGTTATTTAACTTTGTCTTGGCACTAGAAATGAGGATCTGCCGAGTCCACCCAAAATTTAGAGGTCCTACCCCCTTCAAAGGGTTAGGGTAGGGGGGACAGTACCTTTTCTCGAAGAGATTCGGCGTATTTTTGAACGCTCATAACTCTCAGGTACTATCCAGACCGAAGTTAAGAGCGCCCAAATATACGCCGAATCTCTTCCGGAAAAGGTACGGTAGTGCGCCCGAACAAGGTCCTACAAGCATTGGGATGGTCTCATTCGATTCAGCGCATAAAGTTATATAGAAAATGATACGTCACTCACCCAAGTTCTTAAATGTGCATTTGCCAACATTTCTCCCCTACCCATACCCCCTGGAAGGAGGTAGGACCCCTAAATTTTGGGGTGACTCTGCAGCTCCTCGTTTCTAGTGCCAAGATAAAGTTATAAAACAAAGTTTCATTGATGTACATATTTTGCCTCCAAACATACAATTCCCCAGGAACACGCAAGCTATATAGCAGCTGCACAGTAGCTGCATAGAGGATATTTCCTTTATGCGGCTACTGTGCAGCTGCTATATAGCTTACGTGTTCCTTGGGTTATTTAGGTTACTTTACCTGTATTATGTCACCTCGCACCATACGCCCACAGAAAAACATGGGTGATTTGCTTTGGCGGTGAATAATCCAGAACAGGTACACGCTGTTATTTTTCGTATCAATTTAATTTGTAATAAGGGGTAAATTAAATTGACAAGAGACAGTTTTTCATTCGTACAAGTAACGTCTTATGCGAATGAAAAACTGTCTCTTGCTGTCTTTTATCTATTCTACCTATAAAATATACTTTACTCTCCACATGTAGTTTTTTTCAAATCTTAACTATAATTATACATAAGACAGAACAAGTTAACTACAACTCGGGAAAATTAACTTGACACCTGGCTCGCACGTGGCTCGGAATAAAAAACTGGGAAAGCGTAACTCGAAAATGCTAAAGTGCAGGGACACGTGCAACGGTAACTGAGATGCTATGCTACTGGCCACGCACAGCGACGGCAGGGTCCCGCGGGGGGTAGCAGGAGGAGTATCGAATTCCGAGCCACGTGCGAGCCAGGTGCCAAATTAATTCGCCCGGGTTGTACGTGTGTGCTACAGGGATGGGTAATCTCTGCACCTGTGTTACAAGTCACCGGGCCACCTATGGATCAAACCTGTGTCTTGCCTGATTCTCTAGATCCTGGTGAAAGTATCGGCAGCAGCTCGCGAGCGCGAGGTCTACGTCGTGATAAATGTTCAGGAAGTCATGGACTGCACCTACGCTACTGGCGAGGATTGTCCTGAAGAGAAGGTTTACTTGTTCAACACAAACGTGGTCTTTGATAGAACTGGAGCCGTTATTGATAGGTGAGCAATCGCAAAGCCCGGAAAAACAATATCATACTTTGTGGGATCTCAAGCTCTATAGTTAAAAAACGGCCAAGTGGTAGTCGGGCTTGCGCTAACGTTCCCGGTGAAACATAGTCAAAGCGGAGAAAACATTTTTTTTTTGGGTAAGTAAGTACAGGGTGTAACAAAACACCCTAGTAATGCTTCAGACCATCAATCTGAACAACTTTCACTATGGAACCAAAGTCGAGAAAAAATAAAAAAAATCTGCCATTCCATACATTTGAGTCGAGTCGGTACTGCAGTTTTGTATGAAAGAGCGTTTTTTTTTTCGCGATTTCGATGTTGGCTCCATAGTGAAAGTTGTTCAGTTTGATGGTCTGAAGCATCCCCTTAAGTATTACTAGGGTGTTTTGTTACACCCTGTATAATTTGGTGCTACGGAACTCTCGCTTGGTGCCCTTGTCGCACTGGCACTTGGCCGGTTTTTACATTCTAAATTCTATGTGGGATCACACACGATGACGCATGACAGACGGACCTACAATACAACGTGTTAATGAATAAACGCAACTAATAACTAGAAAATAGTTTGTTTAGAATTGAGAGCAGAATCGAATTAACAAGGTTTCAACATAGGTTAATTTTTGACATAATATTATTATGTCTTTTCGTTCGCTCCAGTGTAGGCTCCGATTTCACGAAAAAGTGCGATCCCCTTATATCTCAGAAAGTTGTGAAGATATGATTAAAAAAAAGTTCAAAAGACGCGTATAAATTTACAAGAGCTATAAGGTGCAAAAATAATTATTCGAGAAAGAAATATAGCCGGAATAGTGAAAAAAAAATCCTACCTAATTTTTCATTTTGGCGCTCGATATTTTGGAAACGGAGAATGATATCAGAAATTTGAGAAATACTCCTCAGTAGGCCTACCATGAGTTTACACTGTAGTAAACTACAGTAAAACTACTGTAGTAAACTACAGTTTTTGTCTTGAATTTTGTACAGCGCTCCTAGTGGTTACGTTGAGAACCAATTCTGTCATACCAAATTGACACCGCAACGACAGTAGTGACGTACAGAGAAAACTCACGGTAGGCCTACTGGACAAGTCAGCTACAATTTGAGCCTAAAATAAAGACATGTAGTCTAACCTTTTTGAGACAATATCTTTTCGAATTCCGTAGATTCATTTCCAATGTGATCGATAGTCGTGTGAGGCACGAAATCTGTTAATTTTTGCACGAAAACTTAAAATGCTAATAACTTTAAATTTTAATTAATATAATAATGACAAAATATTGTTTCAATTCAATTATTTCTGTGGAAATCAGTTGGGGTGTATGAGATTTTGCGCTTATTAGAAGGAATATTCTCAAGGAACCCTGGAAACTTACTGAAATAAATGTAAAAGTTTTAAATGAGCAGTCATATTTTATATTTGACGACACTTCCATTGTTGTGTGTGGACTGTGGATATTGACCTAGGTACCTAGTTACTAACAACTTCTTATGCAGGTACCGCAAGATCAACCCCTTCGGAGAGTTCCCTCGTTATCCAGCCCTGCGACCCGACCTCGGTATCTTCACAACCGACTTCGGCGTCACCTTCGGCCACTTCATCTGCTTCGACCTGTTGTTCCAAGTGCCGGCCGTTCAGACTGCTGAAAGAAATTACATTACTGACGTCATTTTCCCCACTATGTGGTTCTCTGAGATGCCTTACCTGACTGGTGAGAACAAACAAACAAACGAAACAATTTTGAACCTTGTTTCTAGAAATTGGAGGGAAAATCAAATAGGAATTCTGTTTCAGCCGTCCAGATACAAGAGGCTTACGCGTACACTATGGATGTCAACTTCCTAGCGGCAGGGGCAAACAATGTCACAGTTGGATCTGCAGGTAAGATCGAAATTCTACGATCCTACTACCTAAAATAATAATATATAAGAAGTGTTGCCGCACCGATCTCGGAACATCTTGATCGTTCTAGATCTTGTAAGATCAAAGCACAAAGGGTCATCCCAAAAATTACTTGCGTCTGGCCAAATTGTCACCTAAAGATAGGAAATGTACTAAGCATTATTATAGCAGGAAAATCATTAAATATTTGGTGGGAAATATTTAAAAAACACTAATTAAAAAAAAAAAATTACAATAAAATTGTATTCTATTTTTAAACCCCCATTCCCACAGGGCTAAAAATACATTTGAAGGGATTGATAATTCAGACCAAATATTTTTGGTAAAAAATTATGATGACGCATTGATGACGCATCTAGCTTTAGCCTGGTTTTGGGAATTGTCTTTTGGTGGATTTTCCAAACCTCGGCCTCTGATATTTGTAAATCTGCCATTTTTTAAATGTTGATTATGAATCTTTTGTTTTTTATTTGTGATCAAAGTTACCATCGCATCTATTTTATCTTATTTTGGTTTGTTTACGGTTATTTCTGTTATATGCGAATAAAATAATAGTTAAATGTGCTTTCTACGTTTTCAGGTTCAGGAATCTACTCAGGGAAAGCGGGTGCCTTAATCAGCACCATGCCAGGTGTTCCAACCACACGTCTTCTGGTCTCTAGGGTGCCAAAAATTCCTGGTCAGGTAAAATTTTGACAGTGCTCTATCTTGCTAAAGCTAAATTGATTTTTTAAATACAAATAATTTTTTAAAAGCAAGCAAAATGTCGAAAAATTATGATTCTTTTGTAAACAAGCAAAAAAAAAAAGACTTTAATAAGTAAATAAATTCACTGCGTCGATTTTCAACGTGGAATTATGTTCTTACTTATTATGGATAACAGGTTTTCCTGTTTTGTGAGCCTACATTTGTTAAAATGTTTCTTGAAAAAAAAAACACAATGACGAACTTTGCTAAAATTTCTTACAGGTCAATTTCCCTTACCCCGGACCAATCCAAGATGATCGTAAGGACCATAACAGTCTGAAATTGCTTAGTGATTCATCGTTGCCTTCCCACATCAGCAGAATATTGGTACCAGGGTTCCAGGAGTTCACACTAGTTGACAAAGAGGTGTCTTGCAGGTTCAGGGTTAGGCTTAATCAGAGGAAAGGACACGTGGTGAGTTTCAGATAATCGAGATTGTATTAGCTACCTGTACATTAAAGTTGTTTTTGTAAACTATGATTTCTGTTTTTAGCGCAGATTATTTTACAAATACAAACAAGTGAAAAATAACAAAATAAACAGCAATAGGCTATTTGCCAACTAGTCAAATCAGCAACCTCTTGCAAGATATCAAAACAAAGACAATATTGATGAACGAGTGTAAGGAAATAATAGGGTTTAATATGATTACGAGCTTTTACCCGCGACTTCGTCCGCATAAATTATATACCAGATTTTAAGTCAGATAATAAGCTAACAAACAAAAAAGTTTCATGAAAATCGGTTCAGTAGTTTTTCCTGATACTCGAACAAACAAACAAACAAACATACAAACAAACAAACAAACAAACAAACAAACAAACAGACAGACAAAAAATTCAAAAAATGGTGATTTGGAATCAGGGACAGGCAAAAACCATGTCGTAATTTTTTTTTTTAAATATCTTCAATGTACAGACACATTTCTGTTACAGTTTCTTATAATAGTTTAGATGAGAGATGCGGTTTTATAAGATAAGAGAGCTATGTGAGAGTGAGATTGATATCATTAAAACAAATCGAAGTTGTTCACCTAGGTAATTATGTTTTTCGAAATTTTAGTGCCCATGTTTACGAAATAGGAGATAGAAAAATAAGATAAATGAAATTTAAAGGAAGTCAACTCAAGTTGATTATAGTTTGTACAAAAATTAATAAAGATTATTTCACGGATTTGTTAAGAATGTTTTCATTTAAACTAGGAACCCATAACCAAACCTATCCTACCTGAAGACGTGGCTTCGGCGTTAAGTAATAACCATCTAATCTGAGACATTTAATTATCTGGATGTCCATCACATTTGATCCCTGTGCTAGCTAAACAGTTTGCAACAATGGCCAACATGACCTAATTTTCAAATATTTATAAAAATTTACAATACCTAAATTATCTAATAGCAAAACGTCGAAATAGACAAATGTAATATCCAATCTTTTTACAGCACTATACGTACAGAGCAGCTGCATTCAGTGGAGTCCGCAGTTTTGACGGAGCTACAACTGGTTCCAGAAACTGCGCAGTGTTTGCCTGCACTAATGACGACATTAACACATGCGGCAAAAGGTATACTTACAAATTTTAGATTAACAATAAGAGAGTTCCTAATTCGGTAAAGCAGCTGGTAGATACCTATTTCAATTATAAATAAAATTAACTAAATAATTCTCTAAACTAGATCTAAACTAATACAACGTGTTAATGAATTAACGCAAAACCTCATGCACCCCAACTGGTTTATAACAAAATAATTAGATTGCAACCATCATTTCATTATTTTGATTGTTAAAATTTTAAGTTATTCGCATTTTAAGTTTTGTTATCATTTCAGCACTGAAAGAAAGATGGATACATTTTTATAATCTTGTTTTGGTAGTAAGTGGGGTGAGTGTGCCCGTGCGATGGGTTGACATCGGGTTCAGTAAATTTTAAATTTTACAAGTTAATTAATTAATATTTTGAAAAAAATTACCTATGTTGAAAACATGATAATTGGATTCTGCTCTCGATTCTAAACAAACTACTTTCTAGTTTTGCGTTAATTCATTAACACGTTGTACAATTACCTATTAAAAACAATACCGACAAACAACTATACTACATAACAATAATTAAGTACAGAAGTAATAAAGGCCCTTTAGAAAATATTTTCACTTGTCACCTCGCACCATACGCCCACAGAAAAACATGGATGATTTACTTTGTCGGTGAACAGGCACACGCTGTTATTTTTCGTACTTTAATTTATAATAAGGGGTAAATTAAATTGACAAGAGACAGTTTTTCATTCGTATATACTTGTGGTATATTGCGGTGGGTTGTCACCGGGTTCAGTAAATTTAAAATTTTGCAAAAAAAATATTTAGTATTTTGAAAAAAATTACCTATGTTGAAACCATGATAATTCGATTCTGCTCTCGATTCAAACTACTTTCTAGTTTTGCATTAATTCATTAACACGTTTTATAATATACAAAGTATGAATGACATATCTCAATCAAAACTTTTTCTTTCAGGTTCCCCGAATACATCCAAAACGCAACAGGAATATTCGAAGAGTTAAGAATCGTAGCAGTCGTTCCAACACCCGTCATCGACACATCTGTAGACGCCAGTGATTCTGTCTTCTTTCCTGTATCTCTAGATGTCTCCATAAATCCTCTAAAGCCTAATGAAATTACTTACGTTGCTGAGGATTTAGACGATGATCTGACTATTATTACAATGGAATTAAACAAAAGCAATGCAGAGATTTATACCTTCGCTGTATGGGGTAGAGTTTTCGAATGGGATGGTGAACCAGTTACTGGTTCTTAAGTAGCTACCACGAGTACGTTGATGTTATTATGCAGGAGGTCTGTTGTTTCATAGGAAATAAGGTTTATTTTTGGACAAAAGTTTTGTGACAAATGTTTAAATGAATAGAGAATGGGTAGGTAACTGAAGTCAGGAACTCATAAAGATAAAATATACAATGTGCTTACTCTGTTAATTTATTTTTGTGATATAAAACCCTTCTAAAACCATTGTAAGTATCTTCTTTGCCGGATTAGGGCTCTTACAGACCAGCGACAGTTGTCTGCGACAGCTCGAGACAGCGGTCGGCGACCGTGGCGCGACAGTTTGCGATCGTGACGTAGTGTTGTATAGTCTGAGAGATAGACCTCCATATCCAAACAGTTTTTTTGGTAGTTTGTAATAGTAGAGCTATTTCCCGCGATAATTGTGCGCTTCGGGTTAAAAGCATCAAATTTCTACCATGGATAGGGTGTTCCTCGGTGATCATTTTCAGATGTGGAGGGAAGTCTGATTCGTCCCCTGTGCGCGGGGGGAGGGGGCTGAAGTACGTATCTGGGTCATTGTTTTCATTATTCTTTTACGGATCAGTTAATGCTACTAGGGCTTGTGTGGTATCGTTTTCGAGTAAAACAGATACGAGGAATTCATTTTTACTGCATAATAGGCATATTTCCATACAATAAAATAATGTTTTACACGAAAAAGTAAAAACCATTGCCTTGATTTTTTTTTTAAAACATCTATATCTTTGGAAATCTTGATAAATATAAGTAAACAAAATTAAGCAAATAAAGTTTATTTAGTCTAGTTTATAAAAACATATACTTGTTGGACACTTATCATACAACAACTACAAGAAAAAAATTCATTTACGCGTCGAGGTAAAGCAGCATAATTCGTTTACTGCGGATTACGAGTGATGGTTTGGAGGTAAACATAATATGTAACTTCATAATTTCGATAGCAAACGATTATTTGTTGAAAATTAAATAGAAAAATAAATTAAGCATAGTTTTAAAGGATATAATAAGGAGCGGCAACAATTTTAAAAGGATATAATTCGGAGCGCGCTCCATACAAACGATGTCTGGTTATATTTCCAATATTATCCAATTAAATTCAATGAAATTTTACAGAAACAGTCTACAGACTAATATTTATGCTCGTATTGTCTCAGATTTTCGTAAAAATGTATAGTTTCGATCTTACAGTGCCTCAAAGATTTCCATACAAATCTTAAATTAACCCTAGCATTGAAAGAAAATCGGGCACAATACAAGCATAGAGATTAGTTGATAATAAATTAATAATATAAATAAAAAATTGTTTTTGAAAAATTTCGTTAACTTTAATTGTTTAGTATTGAATATATAACCAGACTTCGTTTTTATGGAGCGCGCTCCCTCTCCTATATCTATCCTCTTAGGAGGATATAATTCGGAGCGCGCTAGGAGCTTAGGCTCCTCAAAAAAAAACATTTAATAATTGTTAAGTATATAGGAAAATCGGCAATTATTGCCGGCTTAAAATCATAGCGCTGAGAATTTGGAGTGCAGCTGCGGTGTAAATGCACCGTCCAGTACCTACCAACATCTTTTGTAAAGCAGCACGACATTATTAGCACTGCAGATATAGTTTCTGCCTCGGGAAGAGTAGTCTACTCTAAATTGAGTGCGATTCGACTGTATCTTTCGTCCAGTCCATCCCTAAAGAAATGAAATGAATACCTAACTATTTAGCGGAAGCTTTAACTATAACCAAAAGCAACTTAGAGAGAGCTAATTTACTGAAAAAAGCCACGCAAAGCCAGCAAGTGGCTTTTTGACTGAGGTGCGAATCATTATTCTAATCCCCTTTTCACGCAACATCTATAAAAATGTAAGAATATACGAGTGTCAGCCTCCTCGCTCGGGTGATCATGAGGCAAAATGACACAAATGAACAAACAACTTTATTCCGATTTGTCGCGTCAAAATTGCCATGAGAGAGCAGATAGATGCCACACTTTTCCTTGTACCTCCTACGGATGCAATGCCCAAAAAAAGTGTATAAGAAAGAAAGAGAGAAATTTTATTTCTTCGAGTATATGAAAATAGAACCGAATTATTCTCATTCTTGTCACAACAATCAGTTCTTCCAGTGTAGAGGCAACAGAAAAAGAAATCGACGCAACGAATGGGAGTAAAATTCTTTGTTCTGCCGCTGCCTCAGATTTGAGTCAATTGGCCCCATGTTCGCCCGAGGAGGCTGACACTAGTAACTTTTTACACTTGGAAGATTCAATGCCAAAAGGACGTAGAAGAGTGATCATATCATATGCAACCGTAGACACTGATGTATCGTACGAGTAACCTACTAGTGGTGGGGTTTTTCAGTAAATTAGCTCTCTCTGAGTTATGGATTTGCTTTCGGTTTTGGTTCAAGCTTCGATAAATAACAAGGTAGGGTATTCACGAATTGGTGGTGTCAATGAATTTGACACAATGCAGGTATCGGCCAATACACTGGCCTGCAAAACTAAGTATCGGTTTAACCGGTATGATACGGTATGTGGTTCTTTTCAGGCAAGGGGAAAAGAACGGCTTTGGACACTTGGAAATCTTTACACTAAGCCTGAAGTAAATAGGGCCTTTGAAGAACTCAAACGAAATAAGTGAGGACTCAATTCCTAATAGAAAGATTTGTATTGTTGATGTATGACCGCATTAGTTAAAGCTTTGACTGTCTGTGAAACTGCCGGCTTAGGATGGACTACCCAATTTCTTCACGTGGGTGTCGCACGAGGCGACTAAGTGATAAAGTTTTTGGCAGTGTTTTGTGGGCGAGAGATTAGCCCCCTGTCATCACCTGACACGTCATTTCATCGTGAAACCTTCAACGTGAAATGTTCAATATGGTCAAAGTGAGCCTTGCTACAACGCACTGCACGCTTAACATTGTTGTTGGTCGTTGTAGCAAAGTTTCCACCCCGTAAGGGATTATGGTCGTGAATTTATGTATGTATGTATTTCAAGAGCGAGCATAGATATTAGTTTGTAGACTGTTTCTGTAAAATTTCATTGATTTTACTTGGATAATATTAGAAATATAACCAAACTTCGTTTGTATGGAGCGCGCTCCGAATTATATCCCTTTAAAATTGTTGCCGCTTCTTATTATATCCAATTAAGACTATGTCTAATTTATTTTTCTATTTAATTTTCAACAAATAATCGTTTGCTATCGAAATTATAAAGTTACATATTATGTTTACCTCCAAACCATCACTCGTAATCCGCAGTAAACGAATTATGCTGCTTTACCTCGACGCGTAAATGAATTTTTTTCTTGTAGTTGTTGTATGATAAGTGTCCAACAAGTATATGTTTTTATAAACTAGACTAAATAACCTTTATTTGCTTAATTTTGTTTACTTATATTTATCAAGATTTCCAAAGATATAGATGTTTTAAAAAAAAAAATCAAGGCAATGGTTTTTACTTTTTCATGTAAAACATTATTTTATTGTATGGAAATATGCCTATTATGCAGTAAAAATGAATTCCTCGTATCTGTTTTACTCGAAAACGATACCACACAAGCCCTAGTAGCATTAACTGATCCGTAAAATAATAATGAAAACAATGACCCAGATACGTACTTCACCCCCCTCCCCCCGCGCACAGGGGACGAATCAGACTTCCCTCCACATCTGAAAATGATCACCAAGGAACACCCTATCCATGGTAGAAATTTGATGCTTTTAACCCGAAGCGCACAATTATAGCCAAAATGTATGAAGAGAATCCTCTACTATAACATCCTATATACAGGGTCCTTCTTAATATGCTGACACTTTTTTAAGGCGATGACCAGACTATGAAACTGAACAACTTTCTCTATGGAATCAACATCGAAATCGCGAAAAAAAACGACAGTCGCGCGACGATCGCGCGACCCTGTCGCAGTCAACTGTCGCTCGTCTGTAAGCGCTCTTATTTGAACAGAACATGGCATTATTTGAAACGACATAATGTTAAATCATCATCAGCCCGGTAAACCCCACTGCTGGGTATAGGCCTCTTCATTTTCAAGCCAACCAGAGCGGTCCCACGCTAGTCTCATCCACTGTTTGCCGGCTACTCTACAAATGTCATCCGACCACCTGGCCGCTGGTCTCCCCACTGACCGTTCCCCGTCCCATGGCCACCACTCTGTCACTACCCTCGTCCATCTGCCATCATTCCGCCTGGCCAAGTGTCAATGTCAAATGCGTGGGTTAAATTAATTCTTCTTCTTCTTATCGTGTGGGCAGAGCCCTGGTGTCAGAGTTTTTTCAGACCGCCTTACGGCCTCTGACGTGGTTTTTATGTGACGACTACTACCACCAGAGATAGTAGCCGGGACCAACGGCTTAACGTGCCATCCGAAGCACGGAATCATATTTCTTTTCAGACAATCAGGTGATTCAATTCAACTTGCAATGTCCTAACCAATTGATATTTTATATCTATCTACCTCTTAGGGCTCTTACTGTCGACACTTTGCTGTCGCGATGGGTCGCAGAGCGTCGCGCTCATTCATTTTACGATCGCGCGAAGGTCGCGCGATCTTCCGCGACACCCGGCGACCGCAAAGTGTCGCTCGTCTGTGAGAGCGCTTAAACTTTTTGATTGTGAATTAGAAATTGTTACATGCTACGTATGTTGTATACAGGGTGAAATTGATATCATTAGCATTCTTTTAAACTAAGAGTCTACCCATCAAACTGAACAACTTTTACTATGGGACCAAACCGATTGGAGCAACTAAAAAATCTGCTGTCCCATACTAAACTGCAATGTCTACTAGACTCAAATGTATGCAACAGCAGATTTTTTTTTTGCTCCGATTGGTTTGCTTCCATAGCAAAAGTTGTTCAGTTTGATGGGTAGACTCTTAGTTTAAAAGGATGCCAATGATATCAATTTGCGACGGCCCGGTAGCACAGTCGGTAGTGAATCTGCCTGCCGTGCCGAGGGTCGCGGGTTCGAATCCCGTAAGGGGCAAATATTTGTATGATGAATATGAATATTTGTACCCGAGTCATGGATGTTTGTATCTATATATGTATTCTATATCGTTGTCTAGTCATCATAATACAAGTCCAGGCTAGATTCTGGTACTTTAAATGTGACTAGTTAATTTGTGTGACATTGTCCAAGATATTTATTATTAATTTCACCCTGTATAAAAATGAAAAGAACAAAGAAGTAACAAAAGATCTTAAAGGTAAAAAAACCGGTCAAGTGCGAGTCGGGCTGCTCACGCACCGAGGGTTCCGTACCACACCACCACAGAACATAACATTATTAACTCAGAAAAAAAACTTTTTTGTCCGGGACCTTTAGCGCGAGAACGACTCACACTTGGCCGGTTTTTAGTATTTGTTGTTATTCTGTAGAGTTTGTTCCATAATCACACTAAGTTTGACGCTTGCATTACCCTTTTTACAATAGAGCGTAAAGAAAAAATGTTGATAAAAACTAGTTTCTTGTTGAGAACCCCCCTTAATATTTAACTTTTTGACATTTTTATTATTTGTTAACAAATCCGCTGTAATAAAGCATAATCTGAGAAAATTTCGAGTATCTAGCTATTACGGTTCAAAAGTTACAGCCCTGAATAGGTAGGACAGACGGACGTACGGACGGACAAACGGACGGACGGACCGACGGACAACGTAGGCTTAGTAAAATAGGGTCCCGTTTTCACCCTTTGGGTACGGAACCCTAAAAAGATCGTCGGTCGGGTGCATCCCCGCGAGACATGGTCCCGACTCCCGAGCACGCTGAAAGCGTCAATTTCCCCTTTAAATAGTCAAGCTAAATCATTGGCCAAGGTTGGCCAGCTCTACGGTCACCAGTGGTATGTTGTTTTAAAAGGTACTAGAAACATAGCTAGAAAAAAAATATGTTGAATAAACAAATTGACTGGCGTTATGAGCAAATTGTATTTCTCTCGAGTTTTGACTGCAATACGATTAGGTCGAAAACCCGGAGCAAGACTACAAAGAGACTAGGAGTGCGATTTTTGAATCTCATTTGCTGATAGTGGAGTTTCTGAAGGTTTTTACTTTGGAACCCGTCAAAGCTACACCGATTTTGATAAAATTTTTTTTAAATGACGGTAATTTCAAGACTGTAAGTAGTTTAAAAATTTACGTTTTTTTTTTCGTATCGAAATCTTTGAGCCAGTGTAACTTTGAAACTAAATCTGATAAACCACAGACAAGGATATTAGTTTCTGGATCGTGTTAAAAAAATCATTAAATTTATTTCGTAAATATTCAAAATAGAATCAAACTTCGTTTGTATCGAGCGCGCTCATCAAGGTTTATTCGTCAGTCAATCTCAATTAAAATTGCCTCAATGTAAAGATAATGTCCTGTTCTTACATGAATTCGCAAGTTGTGAAGCATAGTTGTGTTGTGTTGTGTGTGTTGTGTTGTTGTTTCTTAAAATTTGTATTTTTTGGGTTACAATTTTTTACTTGACTGAGAGCGTCAATTTTTAATCTTTAAAGGTTGTAGTATTTTAGATAATAGACGTTAAAAAAAATCATGAAAATCGGAGTAGTTTTGACCGGTTCCGAAGCAATAGAACTTTTTAAAGCTATATGTACTCGGTTATGCTATAAAGGTTAAGTAGTATTTTAGAAAATATATGTTTTAAAAAAAATCATGAAAATCGGAGTAGTTTTGACCGGTTCTGAAGCAATAGAACTTTTTAAAGCTACAGTAGGTCTGCACCATGAGTTTGCACTGTTATACTACAGTAAAACTACTGTAGTAAACTACAGTTTTTGTATTGAATTTCGTACAGCGCTCCTACTGGTTACGTTGAGAACTAATTCTGTCATACAAAATTGGCGCCGCGACTATATTAGTAACGTTCTGTAAAAACCCATGGTAGGCCTACAGGTACTCGGTTATGAGTTCAGCAGTTGTAAATGTCAAAATTACTATGGAGATACATCAACATGCATCTTTCTCCTTATGATTTGACTTTCTGACTACAGGAGTGCTATTTTTGAAAGTCAAATCAGCAGTAGAAAGATGCGTATCTCCACAGTAATTTTGACATTTTCAACTGCTGAACTCAGCGAATGAGATTCAAAAATCACACTCCAGTAGGCCTACCGTGAGTTTTCTCTGTACGTCACTACTGTCGTTGCGGTGTCAATTTGGTATGACAGAATTGGTTCTCAACGTAACCACTAGGAGCGCTGTACAAAATTCAAGACAAAAACTGTAGTTTACTACAGTAGTTTTACTGTAGTTTACTACAGTGTAAACTCATGGTAGGCCTACTGGTCGTTGCAACACAATCAAAAAAAAGGAGCGAGCGAAGTAATTACTGGAATATAATAAGATCATTATTATGATTTGGGACAAGGAGCGAGCGAAGCGAGCTTGAATTTTGATACATTATAAGTCAATTTCAAGCCGAAATTAAGGCTATGCATCTATGAAAAAAAAAACTGGAGCGAGCAAGCTCATCTTTATGCTAACTCAGCCCCGGATCTACGATTTTTCCGACCCGGGGCAAAAACTTGACATTGGCGCCCCTCCCCTCTAGTACCAATATTTTTTTCCAGGGGTGGCCAACTGGATTGCTGGATGCTTCCAATACAATAAAAAAATTAAGTGTGAGCGAAGCGAGCTCGAGCTTTTACCGCAATACAATGAGATCATTGCAATATGATCTAATACCAGGAGCGAGCGAAGCGAACTCGAGTCTTTTTTACAATCTCTTCAAGTCGTTGCAATATTTTATTTTTCAAACTCTTCATTTTGGCGCCCCCTAGACCTGCCGCCCGGGGCGTGGGCCCCCGATTTCCCCCCCCCCCCCTAGATCCAGGGCTGTGCTAACTACCTACATAACATGATTGGGTAGCTCATGTCGAAATCGAATCGATTTGTGTTTGGAACAAAAACTGGAGCGAGCAAGATTAGCTTCAGAGCACAGACATAAAACAACCAAAAATTGAGCGAGCGAAGCGAGCTCGAATATTCGCAATATTTTTGACTCTATTTCTAAATTCCACGTCTTGGAACAAAAATTTATGCAGTTTTCTCAGAGTATTCGTGAGTTTTCATTAGGTAAGTACCTACCTACTTATTTTAGCTATCATAAACCAATAATTTCTCTGAAGATGATGAACAGTGACACAGATGTAGGTATATAATTTAGACTAGCGTTAACCCGCGACTTCGTCCGCACAAATTATATACCAGATTTTAAGTCAGATCATATAAGCTATCAAACAAAAAAGTTTCATTAAAATCGGTTCAGTAGTTTTTGCGCGATGCTTGAACAAACACACGAAGCAAAAAATATTTTTTTTAAATTTACAGTTTTATAATAGTAAGATTATATCTGGCCTTTTGCCTTCATTGTGTAAGAAAAATAAACTTTTGCGTCGTCATTGTCTACTTATCAGTAAAACTAGTTACTGATAGTAAGTAGATAATGACTACGCAAAAGTTTATCTTTCTTGGCTTGGTTTATCTTTTTTGTAGCTATCTTATCTATGTTACCGGCCAAAGCCGATTTTAGGACAAACTAGTTTTTCCTAGGCCAAACCAGTTCATTCTTTGTGCGATAGGATAAACCGGTACAGACTACCCAACGGGCACAAAATTGCTGCATACAGGCTTTAGAGCCAATGCAATTATTCCTTTAAGCTGCTAGGCGTAAGCTATAGAGCGTGCTCAGCAGGCCTTATGCAGCAGCACTATAGCCAAATAGGCACAATTTTATGCGGCCTTAAGCTTCAGAAGAGCTATAATAGTAGCTGCTTAAGAGCGCCATAGTAGCTGCAATGGAAGATTAAGTAATAAGATTCACTCATATAGCACTACATTCGTGAACGAATGACCGATTGAAATGAATGAATCTTGTTTTGACAGCACACCGTTCAGTTCAGTTGTTCCTATATTTGTGTAGGCGAACCATCAAAATATCGAAATCTTTTTATTAAAATGTGAAGTGCGGTGGCGGCCATCATCAAATTAAATAAGTAAGTAATTAATTCATGGTTTCTTGTTATTCAGTACAGTACATGCAATTAAAAACGCATATTAGTTTACTGATAATGTAAATATCACTTATTGGAGTAATTTTGATGCGCTCTTGATATAATCCAAATAAGCAATTAATTATGTGTATTAGAATACAGTCTTTTCAACTTTTTATGTAATAAAATCATTTGAGGTCGATTTAATGATACACTGGTTTGGAGACAACGTCCCAATCCTTAAAAATTAAGTTCTGTTTACGTTATTTGTTGACAAATATTTGCTTGGATAACCTAAAAAGATCATAAACATGGCGCTTGCTCGTGGGCAGCCTATAGCCGTAGTATCTTCCTCAATGCTTCCCTTAAGCGGCTTTAGGCGCTTATTTTAACTTTTGTAGACCTCAGAGTGATTTTTATTACTGTAATTGCAGTTCATAACTGCTAATAGGCTCCAATTTCATTCTTTATGCAGGCATAAGTTCAAGGTTACAATATGTCGAATTGTTTGGATTTCATAGGGATTTCATAGTGCAGATTAATCTGATCTGATCCCGATCCTCGGGGGATGCCTATGTCCAGCAGTGGACGTCCATCGGCTGAGATGATGATGATGATGATGATGATGATGATGATGATGATGATGTTTTCTCTAGTTAAAATTTTTACTCTTTGAATATTTTTTTTTAGATATTCATATGTAACCAGTGATCGGAACGATGGGATTGTTAGAGTTGTTAAAACCACAAAATTTATTGTTTTATTTAATTTGAATCCCGTGATCCCGGGAACTGTCGTATTAGGCAGCAGTACATTGGATCGAATTAGTTATATCAATTTTAATGATCTGAAACAAAATCACAGTAATATATTTTTTTTCCGAATCCCGGGATTTTTTTTTCATCCCAAATTTTCATAGGTGGTTCAGACCATCAAATTGGACAACTTATGAAAATTTGGCACCGTCCAGTTCAGTTCCCGGGAATCCCGGGATTCGGAAAAAAATTATACTGCCGTAATTTTGTTTAAGATCATTTAAATTGATAATAACTACTTCGATCCAATGTACTGCTGACTAATACGACAGTTCCGGGGATCACGGGATTCAAATAAAATAAAATACCAAATTTTGTGGTTTTAACAACCCTAACAATCCCATCGTTCCGATCACTGGTTACATATGAATATCTAAAAAAAAATATTCAAAGAGTAAAATTATAACTAGAGAAAACATCATCATCATCATCTCAGCCAATGGACGTCCACTGCTGGACATAGGCCTCCCCCGAGGATCGCCATAACGACCGTTCCTGCGCCGCCCTCATCCAACGTTTTTCCGCCGCCTTCACCAGGACATCGGTCCACCGTGTGAGTGGCCTACCCCCAGAGAGAGATCAAATATCGTTTATGTAAAATCAATAACAATGATTTTGACGCACGATAAAATAGAATAGGATAAGATTATGTAGTAACACAATCTTTGTGAATATGAATAATAATTAAATTAAACTTTTATCGATGGATTATCAATGATTCAAGTCTTTGCTGTATTTATAGAAATTCTTTTCCACGCCCTGTCCTATATACAACGTGTTAATGAATTAACGCAAAACTAGAAAGTAGTTTGTTTAGAATCGAGAGCCGAATCGAATTATCATGGTTTCAACATGGGTAATTTATTTCAAAATATTAAATAATTTTTTTGTAACATTTTAAATTTACTGAACCCGATGTCAACCCACCCCACGGGCACACCCACCCTACTTACTACCAAAACAAGATTATTAAAATGTATCCACGAGTACGTTAGCGCTTTCATTAATTTCTGAAATGATGAAAAATCATTTTTGCCTCAAAACATAAAATGCGAATAACTTTAAATTTTAACTACAAAAATAATGAAATTATTGTTTCAATCGAATTATTTTGATATATATCAGTTGGGGTGTATGAGGTTTTGCGTTAATTCATTAACACGTTGTATATGACTACCCCCTCGGGACTATAGTCGTGAGCATATGCTATGTATTTCCACGCCGTTTATTTTTTTCATGTACTGTACTGAATAACAAGAAACCATGAATTAATTACTTACTTATTTAATTTGATGATGTCCGCCTGCGCATTTCACATTTTAAAAAGATTTCGATGGTTCGCCTACACAAATATAGTAACAACTGAACTGAACGGTGCCAAATTTTCATAAGTTGTCCAATTTGATGGTCTGAACCACCTATAAAAATTTGGAAAGAAAAAATCCCGGGATTCGAAAAAGAAATTATATTACCGTAATTTTGTTTCAGATCATTAAAATTGATATAACTATTTCGATCCAATGTACACACAGCGACACATCAAGCTATACAAAACCAACATAAGCTGGCCTCGCGTAGGTGCAACCAGCAGCGCACCCGCCTCCCGCGACCGTCTGTGTCGCGCCCACACACCGCTTCGGAGCCCGCCCACGTCCTCGACTCCTCAGCGAGTCGTCAGGACCGTGGGCCCCTCCTCAAGCACCCCGGATAACCACACTGCCGGCGTGTAGGTCGCTCACCGGGCCTCCCCCAACAGGGTCCCACTCGGTGAGCTTGACCTCACCGGCAGCACCACAAGAAATACCACCGCATTGGAGCCTGCACACACCCTGGCATGCCGCCAGGTTCGTGTGCTCTCCGCAGCACCCCCCGGACTGACGTCACTGCCGAACTGACCTCGGCAGCTGCACCCTCGCTATGGAGCTCTCCACAGACGATCCCCTCCCGGAAATTTGTTAGTTTTATATCGAGGTGTACTGGTAACATTAAAAAAATAAACTCACTCGTTCGTTCCACAAACTCTCGTTTTATTAGGTTATGTGCCCAGCGTGATTTAATTAAAGTATTTCGTTTAAATCTAGTAATTGAAAGTTCAAGCATAGGATAAAAATGGGTTCCAACTTCGTAGCAAACGTTCCAAAGTTAAAAGGAAAGGAAAACTACGATGATTGGGCTTTTGCCGCCGAAAATTTGCTCGTGTTGGAAGGCATGGCGGATTTCATCAAGAAAGAAACTACCGTGGGCACCGAGGCCGGCACTGCAGAAACGATATCCGATGCAAAAGCCAAGGCGAAACTCATCTTAACGATAGATACATCGTTATATGTGCACATTAAGGAAGCAAAAACTACGAAGGAATTGTGGATGAAATTAAAAACTTTATTCGACGATTCAGGATTTTCGAGAAGAATTACATTGCTTCGTTATTTGATTTCAATTAGATTGGAAAACTGTGAGAGCATGACCAGCTATGTGACGCAGATTGTGGATACTTCACAACGGTTAAGCAGCACAGGTTTTGTGATAAACGACGAGTGGACCGGGTCCCTGTTACTGGCCGGTTTACCAGAACGTTTTGCGCCTATGATTATGGCCATTGAACACTCAGGCATACCAATAACGGCTGACACAATCAAGACAAAATTACTTGATATGGGTGCAGCCGAGGGGAGTGAGGCAGATTATAATTCGGCGTTAGCTGCGAAAATTTATCAGAAGAATAAAGGAGGCAGCTCTAGAAATCAAGGAGGTTCAGAAAAAATCATAACATGTTACAGATGCAAACAAACAGGCCATTATCGTAATCAATGTCCTCTTGTGAATGAGAATCCAGACAAGAAGAAACAGACTAACGCTTTTAATGCTGTTTTCCTCAGCGGAAATTTCTGTAAGAGTGACTGGTATATTGATTCAGGTGCCAGTATGCATATGACTGTCAATAGAAGTTGGATAAACAACGCTTCATGTTCGTCGAGCTTACCAGAGATTATCGTCGCAAATAAGACAAAAGTTCCTGTTTCATGTGTTGGTGAGGTCGAAATCACCACAAGTTACGACTTTGAGGTTACAGTGAAAAATGTATTATGCGTGCCAAACCTCACAACTAACCTGCTATCGGTTAGTGAACTCATCAAGAATGGAAACAATGTAATATTTAAAAAAAATCGTTGTCTGATACAAAATGAAACCGGAGATCTGGTTGCTGACGCCGAGCTTAAAGATGGTGTTTACAAACTGAACTTGAAGGAGAAAGACTGTTTATTTGTTTCATCAAATGTTGATGGTGAATTGTGGCACAGGCGACTTGGGCATATTAACAGCACTGATATGAACAAAATGAAAAATGGATTAGTAACGGGATTGGACTATCCAGATAGCTTTACTACAAACAAAGCTGATTGTGAGATCTGCTGTGAAGGAAAGCAGACACGTTTACCCTTTTTAAAAGGAACTCGAGCTACAGAAACACTGGAGATTATTCATTCTGACATTTGTGGTCCTATGGAGTCAAAATCTATTGGTGAAGCAAGGTATTTTTTATTGTTCATTGACGATTACAGCCGAATGACCTTTATCTATTTTTTAAAGGATAAAGGCTCAGCTTTAAGTTATTTCAAAGAATTTAAGTCACTGGTAGAAAATGAGCAGAGTAAGAAAATTAAAATCCTTCGAACTGATAATGGCGGTGAGTACTGCAGTAATAACTTTAATTTGTTTTTAAAAAGCAATGGAATTGTACACCAAAAGACTAACCCCTATACTCCCGAGCAGAATGGTCTAGCTGAAAGATCTAACCGAACAATCGTGGAAAGGGCGAGATGTCTATTATTTGAAGCAGACTTGGATAAGAAGTTTTGGGCAGAAGCTGCTAACACAGCTGTCTATTTAAAAAACAGATCTGCTGCTTCAGGCATCGAGAAGACTCCGTACGAGCTTTGGTCAGGGAAGAGACCCGATTTGGGGCATATTAGAATCTTTGGCAGTTCTGTCATGGTATATGTACCGAAAGAAAAAAGGAGCAAATGGGACAAGAAAGCAACAAAACATATTCTTGTGGGTTTTTCTGAAAATGTTAAGGGCTACAGAATATATGAAGTGTGTAAAAATGTTGTATTCACAAGTAGAGATGTCGTTATTACAGAAATGCCGAGTAAGAAGAAAGAGACGCTCGGAGTAATACTTGAAAATACAGATTCAGTAGGGGAGTCCTCTGATGTAGATGAAATGTTACTAGACACATCAAGTTCGAGTGAATATGATTATGCTGATGGTGATACTGTAGAAGAGATAAAAAAAGAAGAAATAGTACAAGAAAATATAGATCAAGAGGATCAGACGAAAAGACAGAGAAGGAAACCAGAAAGATATGGGTATGTTAACTTATGTGCTGCTCCAACTATGGTAGATGATGGGCTGACATATGCAGAGGCTATGAGTAGCTCAGACCGAGTAAAGTGGATACAGGCAATGGCCGAAGAGATGCAGTCATTTGAAGATAATCAAGTGTGGGAGGTTGTTGATGTTCCAAACAACGCAAGTGTAGTGCAGTGTAAATGGGTGCTTAAAAAAAAGGTTGACAGTGACAATAATGTGAGATTTCGTGCCCGATTAGTTGCAAAGGGTTTTACCCAGAAAACCGGAGTGGATTATGAAGAAACTTTTTCCCCGGTCATCAGACATTCAACTCTAAGGTTACTTTTTGCACTAAGCGTTCAGTTAAATATGGATGTCACTCATTTGGATGTCGCTACAGCTTTTCTTAATGGTGATTTAAAAGAAAGCATTTTTATGTGCTTACCCGAAGGTTTCTTTGTTAAAAACTCGGATAAAAAGGTCTTGAAATTAAGAAAAGCTGTATACGGCTTGAAACAATCTTCACTCGCTTGGTATCAGAAAGTAAATGATACCTTGTGTGATCTTGGATACTGTAAAAGTAAACTAGAGCCCTGTGTGTACATTAAGAATCATAGTAATGGTAAAAAAACTATTATTGGAATTTATGTCGATGATTTTTTAATTTTCTCTAATAATGATTCAGAAACACAATTTGTTAAAAAGGCTTTGAGTTCTAAATTTAAAATAAAAGATTTAGGTCAAGTGAAACAGTATTTGGGAATGAGAATAAACATTGATAAAAAGCAAAATGCTATCTCGATCGATCAGCAGCATTATATTGAACAGTTGGTTCAAAGGTTTGATTTGTCCGACTGTAACGGAGTAGGCACACCAATAGAATGTAAATTGAACCTACAGAAGTCGGAAGGTTGTGAAAATGAACTACCTTATCAAAGACTACTGGGTAGTTTAATGTACCTTGCAGTATTGACTAGACCAGACATAGCATACTCGGTCAGTTACCTGAGTCAATTTAATAATGCTTATTCTCATGTTCATTGGAATTATGCTAAACGTGTTCTAAAATATCTAATGAAAACCAAAGATTATTGTTTAAAATATACCAAAGAAAAGACAGAACTAGAAGGGTATGTAGATGCTGATTGGGGCAGTGATGCCATTGATAGAAGGTCCTATACAGGATTTTGTTTTCTAAAATCTGGTTCTGTCATTTCTTGGGAGAGCAGAAAGCAACGTACTGTGGCTTTGAGTACTTGTGAAGCGGAATACATGGCCTTGTCCGAGGCATGTCGTAAAGCTATTTATTTAAGAAACTTAGAATCAGAATTCACTGGTTCTTTAAGTAAACTTTCTTTATTTAATGATAGTCAGAGTGCACTGAAGTTGGCAAATAATCATCAGTCGCACAAACGATCTAAACACATTGATGTAAGATACAATTTTATTCGCGAAGTCATAGCTAATGGTGTTATTAACACAAAGTATTTGCCCACTTCTGAAATGCCCGCTGACATATTGACTAAGGGTCTGTCCGAGGTAAAACATCATAAATTTATGAAAGTGCTTGGTCTTGTTAAAAAATAAAAGAAGGTTATGTTTGTTAATTAACTTTAATTTTGTTGTAAACTTTGTTAAGTTTGTGTTTTTGGCTATTTTAAGGGCACTTCGATATAGAGGGGATGTTAGTTTTATATCGAGGTGTACTGGCAACATTAAAAAAATAAACTCACTCGTTCGTTCCACAAACTCTCGTTTTATTAAAATTGACCCCCTGATGCCTGAGCCCTTTTAAGGACTCACCCCGCTGCGGAAACTGCTAACGGCTGTAGATCCCCTTGGACCGTGGGGCGGACCGAGGGTGAACCGCCTGACTGTAGGCTACTCCGCAGCACAAAACCCCCCTGATTGGCCACACTGCCGACCGCAGTTCGCTCACCGGGCCTCCCCCAACGGGGTCCCACTCGGTGGGCTAGACCGCGCCGGCAGACACCTGGACAACTACGAGGCACCACCAGGTGCCAACCCCGATGACCCGGCTGCTTCAGCAGCTGGCGCAAGAAACCATAGTAAAGAGGCCGTTGCCGCGAGACTGATTGATTGATTAGGCCGGGACTCGATAGTTGGCGTCCGAGAGTGGAAGCACGGTGGCTTGAAGTATCAGGCGGCTGGGAAGAAGCTCAACCACAGAGGTCTACTATCGGGTGTCCCCCCCTCCTCCTCTCCCCAACCTCCCCTCACTTTTGAACACCTCGTACTGAGGGGTCGTGGATGCAGCTGTGTCCTAGATCAACCAGGACGCAGGTAGCTCCTGAAGATCTGACCAGGCGTGGCTTTTGGTTCCTCGGGCAGTGTTGTCAGGTCTTACAGTTTGAGCCAATTCTCCTGAAGGAAATAACCCTTCACGATACGGCCCCTCTCGTGCCGGGTCCTTATTCCCTCTTTTCAGCTCAGCTAGGGTTGTAAGTAAAAAGCGGTAGTGAATAGGAATTAAGTTAGCTAGGGAAACCTGTAAACGAGATTAGGTTATTCAGTAATAAAACTTGTATCTTTGTTTATAATTCTATCTTTTTATTAGCAACCTCAGAACTTCAGACATCCTACCTAAAGATAGGTCAACCCTTCTAAAGGGATTTATATATTTTTACAATGAGGCCCTCTGGCCATCCCGCCACAGGGGCACTTCGTTACACAATACATTTTGTGGTTTTAACAACTCTGTTATGCCCACACGGCAAGTTTAGGTAATTACAATCCCATCGTTCCGATCACTGGTTATAAGATATGAATATCTAAAATAACTTATTCAAAGAGTAAAATTATAACTAGTTCAAACATCGTTTATGTAAAATCAATAACAATGGTTTTGACGCACAGTAAAATAGAATAGGATAAGATTATGTCAATCATTGAAAATATCAATAATAATTAAATTAAACTTTTATCGATGGATTATCAATGATTCAAGTCTTTGCTGTATTTAATTATTTATAGAAATTCTTTTCCACGCCCTGTCCTATACCTCTGACTACCCCCTCGGGGACTATAGTCGTGAGCATATGCTATGTATTTCCACGCCGATTATTTTTTTCAATATTTATATTTATATTGAAATAAATCAAATATAAATATTGAAAAAATCCAATATAAATATTGAAAAAATAATCGGCGTGGAAATACAGTATAGTATATGCTCACAACTATAGTCCCCGAGGTGGTAGTCAGAGATATAGGACAGGGCGAGGAAAAGAATTTCTATAAATACAGCAAAGACTTGAATAATTGATAATCATCGATTAAAGTTTAATTTAATTATTATTCATATTTTCATAGATTGTGTTACTATACAGTGTGTAACATAAAATGGGACAGTTACTTAAAGGGGTGCTTCAGACCATCAAACTGAACAACTTTCGCTATGGCACCAATATTGAAATCGCGAAAAAAAAATCGGCTATCCCATACAAAACTGCAAACTTAACTCGACTGAAATGTATGTTACAGCCGATTTTTTTTCGCGATTTCAATATTGGTCCCATAGAAAAAGTTGTTCAGTTTGATGGTCTGAAGCACCCCTTTAAGTGACTGTCCTATTTTATATTACACCCTGTATAATCTTATCCTATTCTATTTTACTGTGCGTTAAAATCATTGTTATTGATTTAACATAAACGATGTTTGATCTAGTTATAATTTTACTCTTTGAATTATTTTTTTTAGATATTCATATCTTATAACCAGTGATCGGAACAATGGGATTGCAAATACCTAAACTTGCCGTGGGTATAACATAGTTGTTAAAACCACAATTTTTTTTGTTTTATTTAATTTGAATCCCGTGATCCCGGGAACTGTCGTATTAGTCAGCAGTATATTGGATCGAAGAAGCTATTTATATCAATTTTAATGATCTCAAAAAAATTATGGTAAAATAATTTTTTTCCGAATCCCGGGATTTCTTTATCTTGAACCCTTATAGCGTTGCTATGCAACTTAAAGTTGCAAGACAGGCTGCAATTTTCACTCTGGTGCTCGTTGGGAAATCCATCGATAAAAGTTTAATTTAATTATTATTCATATTACGGTAATATAATTTTTTTCCGAATCCCGGGATTTTTTTTCTTTTCAAATTTCCATAGTTGGTTCAGACCATCAAACTAGACAACTTATGAAAATTTGGAAAGAAAAAAAAATCCCGGGATTCGGAAAAAAAATTATATTACCTTAATTTTGATTTAGATCATTAAAATTGATATAACTACTTCGATACAATGTACTGCTGACTAATGCGACAGTTCCCGGTATCACGGGATTCAAATTTTGTGGTTTTAACAACTCCATGATAAACCCCCACACGACAAGTTTAAATCCCATCGTTCCGATCACTGATTATAACTCATAAGGAACTAAAGGCTGCACTGATTATTTTATTATCTCTTTAATGCAACTGCTAGTAACAAAGTAGTGCCTATTTGAACTCTTAAGCAACTGCTTTAAATTGTCTAAAAATATATCCTCTTTACAGGCATAAGGCGCTTTAGAGTTCCAAGTATATATACCATACACAGCTATTAGTGTCAAAATGCACTTTCTGGTTCTCACTATAGGCTTAAGTGGTAAATAGGTTCAAGAATGAACTTATATGTAGGCATAAGCTGTACTCTATTTCCTTACTGCAACTATAAGCTCCCCGTGCAGCTATAGGAGTTTGCGGAAGATGTTATAGCTCTTAAAACTTTATCTTGAACCCTTATGGCGTTGCTATGCATCTTGAAGTTGCAATGACAGGCTGCAATTTCCACTCTGGTGTTCGTTGGGTAGGCTATACTATCCAATACAATAACGGTTTCAGGATGTTACTGGGGCTGCCTCGGTTTTGTAGTGCGTCAGTGATGTTTACGGAGGCACGAACAGATCAACAGACGGTTTTCAGGCCATAGTGCGTAAAAAAACAGCATCTCTGATGGGCCGCGTCCGGGGCAGCCTGAACAGCCTCCTGAAAGTCATCGCGTACAAGTACGACAGTCCTATTCTGCAGCACTGGGGCTCCACTATACAATAAAAACGTAGATAACATCAATTGACAAAATCTCCAACCCTGTGTGGGTTGGAGATTTTGTCAATTAATGTTATCTACGTTTTTATTGTATTTTATTTAAGTACTAACATAACTGATAAGTTTTAATAGTTACTAACACCAATATGGACCTTGGTCTCAAATAAAGATTTTTATTAATATTTTTTATTGCTTCTTTTTTTTTCTCGGTTTTACGTAGCCGGAGTTCTGATTGCACGGGCCTAAGATGAGGATCCGTAACGATTTTTATTTTGAATGTAGTATTAAAGTACATTAAAAATCCTGAACATAGGTGTTTTAATTTTTTTCCTACGACCAAAAATGAGCGAGCTACGATCAATTGAATGCCGCAACTCTTGGGCGGCCAGTCGGCCATGCGGCGGAGTGCGTGACGTCACACGGTATTACTGCGTGCCGGTTACAAGGGACTTTAGTATTAAAAATGTTATATCTCGGATATAACATTTTTGTTATATTATTTTCGAGTTGTTTATGTTGTTCGAGTTGTTTATGTTGTTCAAGTTGTTCGAGTTGCCTGAGTTGTTCGAGTTGTTCAGGTCGTTTATGTTGTACAAGTCAATAACCAAATTATCTCCCCCACCCCGCACACCTCTCCCCCCTCCTCCCTACCCCTAAATTCGAGCCGCCATGGGCTCTAGTAGTAAATTAACATTGGTTCTAGGACTTAAAATATTATATAAAATTTAAGATGTCTGCATGACATGGATAGTGGCACTTTTTATGTACGCATCTTCTAGAACACATCAACGAGAACATTTTTGGTTCTATAAATTTTCACCATAGGACGCACCATATCCGAGATATAACATTTTTAATACTAAAGTCCCTTGTAACCGGTACGCATTAATGCCGTGTGACGTCACACGTGTCCGCGGGGCATTTTATTTTCGAACACACTTCAAAATTCAATAACTTTGGAATTACTGGACCGATTTTCAAAATTCAAAAAGAATAATCATTGGTAAATAATAAAGAATAAAATGAAGCACAGTTTTAATGGATTTGCCGTAGCATTACGGATCTTCAATCCGGAGTTCTGATGGCACGGGCCTAAGCCAAGTGTTTGCCAAGCCAATTTGTTGATCGAATAAATTATGTCAGATGTAGGTACAGTTTTTAAAATAAATGTAGACCGCCAAGTATATCTGGCCCTGTACCCGGACTTTCGAACTTCGATATATCACGACCGCTTCGGTCCGAACTTCATTGTAATATTAGAGTTGATATTGGAACGAAAACGTTCACGCAATTGCGAAGTTCGAATGTCCTGGTAAACCCGGTTTCAATGTAGCCCGCGTACTTGTAAAGTTTGGCCACCCCTGTCCTATAGCATAGGTATGGGCCGAACTGGTTTGGCCCAGGAAAAACTAGTTTGTCCTAAAATCGGATTTGAGCGGTAACATAAACACATATAACTCATTCGTTACTTTAACTCAGTTCAGTTCAGTCACATTACATAATTAATTATAGAAACAAGTAGATACATATATTACGTTTGTGTTTCAAGATCAACAGTAGAACTTGTTATAATATAAACAGTAATATGGATGTCAGTAAGGAACACGTTAGAACTAAAAGAGTGCTTGCTATTTACACGGGAGGCACATTTGGTATGCTGAAGAATGAGAAAGGGGGTGAGTTTTTACCCGACTTCGCCAGAAGGAGGATTATGTTTTTTTATTTTTAATTCAATATTTAGACAACACTTGATCGTGTCGAGAATTCACTGATCTTGACATTCGATGGACAAGATACGGTCTCTCCATGATGGTTATGTTTTACTTTTCAAACAAATTGATGTCTGTCGTTAGTGGGCCTACTAGCATGGATATTTGAATTTTTGAGTTAGTATGCTAAGTTGACAGGTAGGTACTTTACATGTCAAATGTTGTGTTATCTATTTATATCGAAATTCGAAAGCCAGTTGCACATACAGTCATTAATGTTAATCCTCCACTAACTATCAGTTGCAGAAACGCTCATTAGAGTAAATCCTCCATTAAATCTCTTGCTAGTTTTTACTACGTCAACAAGACAAAAAGTGAAAGCAAGAGATTTAATGGAGGATTTTAACTTTAATGAGCGTTTCTGCAACTAACTGTTTATCTCTTGCTGCTTGTTGACATAGTAAAAGCTACTTGGAGAATTAACTTGAATGAATGTACACACGGCGACAGATCAACCTACCCATAGTTCGACCTTATGTCCATGAAAATAGAGGTCAACTATGGGTAGATTGATCTGTCGCCGTGTGTACCTACATGTCTGACCTACATACTACGAATAAGCCTACATACAACTGGCCGTGTACACACGGCGACACATCAAGTTACCCAAAACCAATATAAGCTGGCCGTGTGACGTTATACATTACTATGCCGACGCGCGGCCAGCTTATTTGGTTTTGGGTAACTTGATGTGTCGCCGTGTGTACAAATTTATATTTGGTGATTATTTGAACCAACATTTTAAATTCTGCAATTGAAGAAATGTTAACACAAACCATTGCTTAATAAAGTTTGCATAATATTTCAGTGTTAGTACCACAAAAGAACATAGAGGCGGTGTTAAGGAAACTACCACAGTTGCACGACGATGAATACTGGAGGAAATATCTAGCTGGATCTGACAAGAATGAATACCTCGTATTGCCTGGTAAGATTTAATTTATAACACCTCATTCACACAATGATAATTATATTGACACGTACAGAGGAAACCTAACTTTTTATACAAACCAGCAGTCGTTCATTAATGATAATGGTAAATGATTTACAAAATGGGCAAAACTTTAACTATGGGAGCATCACAGAAATAAAATAAAACCGGTCAAGTGCGAGTCGGGCTGCTCGCGCACCGAGGGTTCCGTACCACACCACCACAGAACAGAACACAACATTATTAACTTAGAAAAAAAAACTTTTTTTGTCCGGGACCTTTATCGCAAGACCGACTCACACTTGGCCGGTTTTTAGTATGTGCTGTTATTCTGTAGAGTTTGCTCTATAATCACACTAAGTTTGACGCTTGTATGTATTACTGTTTTTACTATAGAGCGTGAAGAAAAAACGTTCATAAAAACTAGTTTCTTGTTGAAAACCCCCCTTAATTTGTAACTTCCTGACAAATTAAATTATCTTATTAATATTAAATTTCAACTATCTAGCTATTACGGTTCAAAAGTTACAGCCCTAAATAGGTAGGACAGACGGACGGACGGACAGACGGACAGACGGACGGACGGACGGACGGACAGACGGACGGACGGACGGACGGACGGACGGACAACGTAGGCTTAGTAATAGGGTCCCGTTTTCACCCTTTGGGTACGGAACCCTAAAAATCTATTCCATTACTATTAAGGTCGCGTATTCTATGGAACAGCAGAAACACGAAGAATGGAATCAAATCTTTTCTTTTATCTTGTACCTAATACGACACGACAACTTCTTTAAAACTATATTGGAAGGAAAAATAGAGGGGAAGAGAGGCAGAGGAAGATCTAGACAGAGTTACCTAGCACAGGTGAAAGAAAAGGATAATAACGTGTGTCATCAGAAACTCAAGGAACTTTCGGAAGAGAGACTGGACTGGCGAATACTCCATCGACAATAGCTCTTAAATAAGATGATGATGATGATGATACGACTGTATTGATTTGATGATAACGACTCTATTCGCAAAGTAAGGTCTTGTTAGGGTCAAGATATCAAGTGTGATTTTATATCTACGTCATTCATTCTAACACGTTTTAGGGTCTGGACACATTGACCGACGGCGGCGGCGGGCCCATACTAAATGTCCTTTTGACATTTGAAATGTCTTTTCGTTCGCTCCATTATAGGCTCCGATTTCCTGAAAAAGTGCGATCCCCTTATAGCCCAGTCTACGAATAAGAATGTATCCCCAAAAAAAGTACACAGTGTTCGAAATTTGTTCCTTAAAAACTACACCTTGCCGCCAAAACTCATACAAAATGTCATTTTTCAAAGGGTGCCAAGAATTATGTTGCTTTTGTTTAGAGTTAGGCGATTATCACACTGCACCGCGCCCCGTCGCGTAGCGCGGGGCCGCAGATTTTAACATTGTATGCAAGTATTTCAATTTATATAGAAAACACGCCTAGGACAACACACTGCCGACGCGTCAATGCGCGGGAAGGCGACTATGCCGCTCCGCGCACCGCGGCGGGACGCGTCGCTAGTGTGATAATCGCCTTATTCTTCCATAGTTATTCTTATTCGTAGAGCCCAGTCATTTTACGGTTTGAGCCGGGACTAATTACTAATTGCTATTTTTTTCGGTACAGTATTTAAGAGCCAATTTGAGCATAGAAATGTACCAAAATTAAAAAAGAATCTCGTCAGCAACAGTTCCAAATTTAAAATTTTGGTATTATCTCGTTCACACATTTAAGGCATTATCATTATACATACTTCAAATATGGTGTAAATATTTTTGTCTACTTAGAAGGTTTTGAAAAATACATTCGTATTTTCTAATAAAAACCTCTTTTTTTTTATTTCGATGCCTCTTTTATTGCTAAAAATAAGTTACATTGTAAAATCTTATTCAAATGAGTGCATGGTATTAATATTATTAATTTAAAAGCCTTCTGGGACTCACAATTTTGATTTCTATGTTGCGTAGTGAATTTTTTTAAATTTGTTTTCAGATAGTCTTTTTGTCATTAAATAGTACTGGTTGCAGAATAAAAGTCCAATTAGTAATTACTTCTCACCTCTCCTAACAAAAGTCCGTAAAATGACTGGGCTATTATATCTCTGAGAGTTGTGAAGATATGATATTTAGAAAAGGCTCAAAAGACGTGTATTTATGAGAGCTGTAAGATGCAAAAAGAATTATTTGAGAAAGTCAAAAACGAAAAAAGTTAAGGCCGAAATAGTGGAGAAAAAAACAATTTTTTCCAAATTTTTTATTTTGGCGCTCGATATTTTGGAAACGAAGAATGATATCAAAAATTTTAGGAAATCTCCTTTGGACAATTTAGTCAACTACAATTTTAGCCAAAACAAAGACGATCGGGTAAAGGGTTTGCCCTGTAGCCTAACTTTATCAGACAATATTTTTTTCGAATTCCGTAGATTCATTTCTAATGTGCTCGATGTCGTGTGAGGCACGAAAACTGAATTTTTGTATGGGCCCGCCGGCGCCGGCCGTCGGTCGCCGTCGATCAATGTGTCTCAATTCTCAAGGATAGCAACATTATTACATCATTTATTTGTATCAAATATAACGAACCGAATAACTTCATTATAATACCAGTACTAACCGGCTTATCAAATTGAATGTTTACAGATGGCAAGGACACAGACCTGAAAGTATTATACAAAATATATGAATATGAAGAATTGAAAGACTCATCTGATTTTACTCTTGATGATTGGATCAAAATGGCTCGCGATGTCAAGGTACCTATCAATTGAAATCAATTCTAACAAAAGCAAAATTGTAAAGAGGGCTTAGAAAGAACAATAAAATAGGAGTGTATTACAGCAGCAGCTATCCATCAATGTACCTTTCCCTCTCTAACGAGCAGTATAGGATGAGAGAGCACGTATTTCCCAATGTATATTATTTATATGAGTAACAAAGTTTATTTTATAGGCCAGTCATTTTACGGAGTTTTGATAGGCGGGGTAGAGAGTAATTATTAATTGGACTTTTAAACTGTAACCGGCACCATTTAGTGACAAAAATACTATCCTAAGCAAAAAAAAAATAAAAAAATTGCTACGCAACATAGAAATCGAAATTGTGTGTCCCAGAAGGCTTTTAAATTAATGATATTAATAGCAATGCACTCATTTGAATTAGATTTAACGATATACATCATTTTTGAGCAATAAAATATGCATTAAAATTTAAAAAATGAGGTATTTATTAGAAAATACGAATGTATTCTTCAAAACCTTCTGAGTAGACAAAAATATTTACACCATGTTTGAAGTATGTATAATGGTAAAGCCTTAAATATGTGTATGTATAATGGTAAAGCCTTAAATATGTGCAAAAAAAATTTATCATCATGTTTTTTAGAACGAGATAATATCTAAATTTTAAAATTGAAACTGTTGCTGACATGATTTTTTTTTAAATTTTGGTACATTTGTAAGCTCACATTGGCTCTTCAATATTATAGCGAAAAAAAAAACAATTATTAATTAGTACCAGCTCAAACCGTAATATGACTGGGCTATTAACCGTAGTTATCGGGTCGGTGGCGTATTGTGGAGAGGAATGGACAATCAATCATGAGAGTCCGGGTTCGAATCCGCACGGACGGCATGCCATGTACCAATGAGTTTTTTAAATTTTACCTACCTACGTAATCCCGACTACACTGAAACGGTGAAGGAAAACATCGTGATCGTGAGGAAACCTGCATACGTTGAAGAAGAAATTCTGATGCGTATATTAGTAAAAGAGATAAGTGTACTTTTTGCAACCATCAGCAGCAAGGCTGATTCAGTGTTTATGGGGTGTAGAGCTTCTCTGTGATGGGGATGGACCAGGTCTGCCTGCATAACTCCAGTCGGTTTAGGAGTTACTGATGATTAAAGGTCTGTAAAAAATTGCACGGCTGATCGTATGATATTGTTGTAGTATGCACTGTAGCTATGTGAACAGTACAAAAACTGTCAAGTTCTGTCAGTCGGTTTAGGAGATACAGCTAGTCAAAGTTTCGACCTTTGAACGGCTGCATCTCCTAAACAAACCAGATTGATGAACCTTGTCAGTTTTTGTACTGTTCACTTAGCTACAGTGCATACTACAACAATAACATACGATCAGGCTTGCAGCTAATCGTTAATTTTTTACAGACATTTAAAAATCAGTAACTCCTAAACCGACTGGAGTTATGCAGGCAGACCTGGTCCATCCCCATCACAGAAATGCTCTACACCCCATAAACACTGAATCAGCCTTGCTGCTGATGGTTGCAAAAAGTACACTTATCTCTCGGAATATAATGAAGTCTACCAATCGAAGACCAAAAACGAAATGTCCTTACGAAAACTCTTACTTTGCCTTGCAGTGGAACGTATATACGCTGAAGATGATAATATATCACTATTACAGAAATTCTACCACGATTACGACGGATTCGTGGTGCTCCACGGCACAGACACGACTGCGTACGGCGCTTCAGTCCTGTCATTCATGCTGGAGTCAGTCGGGAAGACCGTCGTGCTCACCGGTGCTCAGGTAATCCCAGGTTTGAGGGCACACCGAATAACTACCTCAATCAGACAGCTGTGGGAATTTTAGTGTGTACACACGGCGACAGGTCAGGTTACCCTGTTTGGACTTTGAACTATTAGAAGTTGAACGCTGCGAATCGTGCGAGAGGGTGCGGTATGTTGTTGTTGTTTCGTCTCACAGCACGCTGCGCCCGCGCCGGCGGCCGCGTCTATGCAGGCTCTCTACCGCACTATTTTGTGTTTTGTACGTAGTGTAATTATGGGTCTATAGGGTGCGTAACCTGATGTGTCGCCGTGTGTACAATAGTGGCTCGGTAACGAGACAGCCGATTGCGGAAAAAAAGGTTCAAACTAGTCCCGTAAGGAAAAATATACCTAATTGTCCACACAAATGTTTTTCATGATTTTTAACAATCAAAATTAGAATCCAAAGTAATAGAATAAAATCTAAAGTTGATTTTATGCTATCTGGTCCGCCACAAAAAGTAACAGATAAGTTTTTTAGTAGAATCAGACGCGTCCATAGTTTAATGGTCTAACTCTTAGCCAATTTAGAATATTGTCTAAGGTCTAATTAAAGGCAGAACGGGTCAATTAAATAATTTTATAATGCGCACAGCCAAGGAGTGCAATGCCCTGCCTGCGTAAGTGTTTCCGAGCGCTTACAACCCGAATTCCTTTAAAGTACGAGTGAATAGGCTTCTTCTGGGTAAGCTCGCTACATCTTCGACCCCATCTTCGTCCTGAGGACTGGATTGAGGTCAAGAGCAAACCCATCCTTAATAAAAAAAAAATTAAAAAAAAATACTGCGGTGGTAACGTGATTTTGATCAGTCATGCTGAAAGACGATATGGTTAAAGTCCGACCCCAGTGAAAGCATGCAGCAAATCCCCGCTTAATAAGACTTAATGATGCTTAAAATTTACCTTATTTTGTTGTTATTAGGTGCCAATTTTCCAACCGCGGAGTGACGGTAACAATAACTTCCTCTGCGCTGTTCTAATCGCAGCCACGCAACACATTCCTGAAGTGACTGTGTTCTTTGGAGCCAAACTCTTCAGAGGATGCAGGTATAGATGAACTTCTACACTCCAGTATGAAATCACATAAAGAGGAAAATATAGCTGTTAAAACTAGTAGGTTAACACCATAGAGAAATTACGCGCTAAGGTTTTTACTCGCTCGTTTGATGTGCATGTTAGTTAAGGTAACTTATATCACAGTAACTTCGAGTATCAACCTGGCCATAATTATGTGTTAATCCCACTAGGTTAATCCACATATTATTATTAGGGAGCGGAATCTCATGGCAAAACAATTGAAGTTTAATAGAGATGGGCCATTGCTTTTTATCGTGTTTTCAGGCTGTCGATACTTTTTAGTTTTGATCTTCATTGCTCAACTTAACACGCTCATTTAATTTTTATTATTTATGATGAGATGACACAAAAATAAAAGAAATCTCTTTTCCATCAACAAAATTCTGGTAACTACCACGACTTGGAAAGTTTACCCTATTGTGATATTTGATATCTCTCTTACTCAAGACAGTAAGAGAGAGAGAGAGATATCAAATCTGTAAAGATAGATTACCGTACTGTATTAACTGTTTTGCAATGAAAAATAAATTATGTCATGTCTAACTAAAAACTATTGATAGCTTGAATACTCGATAAAAACAATGACCCATCTCTATATGACATTTCAATTGTTTTGCCTGATTATTATACAATAACACTGTGCCTTCTAGTCACATGACTAACACTTTGTTTCATAATTATGTCCTTTCCTATTATTATACAGATAAATCCTGTTATTTATTCCTTCTTCTACCTATCTTAATTTAAAAAAAAAACTAAATTTATCCACAGAATAAAGAAAGTATCCAACACAAGAATCTACGCGTTCGACTCACCTAACTACCCCCCTCTCCTTGAAGCGAAGACGACCCTGGATGTGGACCCCAAGATGCTGATTCACCCACAAGGCTCAGTACCCGATGAGTGCAGAATTCACGACAAGCTGTCAAGAAAGGTTTACGTACTGAAAGTGGCTCCTACAATCACTCCTGAAATAATAAGAGCAGTGTTCGAGGGCATGGAAGGTTAGTACCAACACAGCGAAACAACAAGAAGAGTCATCATCATCATCAGCCTATCATCGTCCACTGCTGAACATAAGCCTCTCCCAAGGCGCGCTACAAAACTCTATCCTCGGCCTTCCCCATCCAGTCGCTCCCCGCTACTTTTTTTGAGGTCGTCTGTCCAGCGGGTAGCAGGGCGTCCCACACTACGCCTACCAGTTCGCGGTCTCCACTCTAGAACTCGGACATCCCACCGGCTATCAGTTCTTTGGCAGATATGACCAGCCCATTGCAGTGGCAATGGGCTGGTCATATCTGCCGAATCATATCTGGTCATGTATGACCTTATGGTGCGGAAACATAGACCCTGACGATAGGAGTAGTTTATCAATTCAAGGTCGCTCAGCGAGCTATGGAGAGAGATATGCTCGGTGTTTCTCTGAGAGATCACATTAGAAATGAAGTGAAACGTCAGAGAACTAAAGTGGTTGACATAGCTCAGAAAATTAGCAAGCTGACAATTCATTTCTAATGTGATCTCTCAGAGAAACACAGAGCATAGCTCTCTCCATAGCTCGCTGAGCGACCTTGAATTGATAAACTAGTCTTATCGTCAGGGTCCATGTTTCCGCACCATAAGGTTATTACTGGCAGGACGCACTGATTGAACACCTTCGTTTTAAGAAGAAGAAGAGTACGTTAACAATAATGCCGTAATAGTAACACGAGCAATGAGCACTATTCCTGGCCTGCACCACTAAGTTCTACGGAATTTATGTACGGTTAGTTATGTACGGTATTTATCATTATCACTAGCACGGCGGCGATGGAAATCATCGTACAATAGATCAACTATGGTCGTAGTGTTACATAACGAACCTTGTTTGCAATAGCCCAGCCAACAATAATAAAAAAACACAATTTTTTACTAAAGGAAACCTATCCAACGTGTAAGGCAGTGAAGCGGTAAGCAAGAAAATATCCAGCAATAGACCCACCTCGCTGCTGTCATCTTTGTGTTTATCCACGGCCCGAAGTCTCTTTATCTACAATACAGGGCTATTTTTAGATCACTTGCTAAATTTTCAGGCGAGATTCACACTCAGTTGCAGAAACGCTCATTAAAGTTGATTCCTCCATTGAATCTCTTGCTTTCACTTTCTGCCTTTTTGACTTAGTAAAAGCTAGCCAGAGATTTAATGGAGTATTAACGCTAATGAGCGTTTCTGCAACTAAGTGTGTGACTATTAAACTGAACAACTTTAACTACGGGAGCAAAATCAAAATCGCTCAAATAGGCCAGTAAATAACCTTCTCTCGCAGGTGTGGTCTTGGAGACATACGGTAACGGCAACATACCGATCAAGCGGAAAGAGATCTACAAGGAGATCGAGAGGGCGGTGAAGAACAAAGTCCTCGTGGTCAACGTGACTCAGTGCATCAACGGCACCGTGCTGGGGAAAGCTATTTACGAGACTGGGCTGGTGAGGATGTTTCATTATTTTCGTATGGTTTACAGGCCGCAAGATGGAACAAAGCGTTGACCAATTAGTGGCATCAGCCATCAGGCAAGAGAGGAATGAATCGTTCAGTAGCTGGGCGACATTGCGACGGCCGAAGGAAAAAATGGATGCGATTAAAACCTGGCAGAACGGCATAGTGGAGGGGAGTCCTCTACTTATACCCTGTAGTATAGCCAAATGGGGTGATAATGATTTTGTAAAGGAAAAGGACGTGCAAAAAAACAATTCGAAATTCTATTGTATCTGGACTGTCACTATAGGGTATTAGGGTAAACAGTTGCATTACTTTAAGGGGTGATTGTACCCATGATACTGTACACACGGTGACACATTAAGTTACCCAAAACCAAAATAAGCTGGCCGCGCGACGTTATACATTACTATGCCGACGCGCGGCCAACTTTCCATAAAAACCTATAGGAAATTTGAACCTTTATTTGTCGTTACAGTTAAGTTCGATCAGCTGATCCCATAGAGCACCCTGGTCAGATTTGGTTGGCGGTGAAAAAAAAACAAAATTGCGATATCCAAGATGGCTGCCATGGAAATTTCAAACGCCAGTGCAGTTTTTAAGGATTCTCCGAACCGACTGAAAATTTGTATCTGGGGGTTTTCGGGGTTGCTGATTAAGAATATGAAATCATTTTGTTTTTATCTTCAACTTTCATGAGGATCGCCATACAAATTTCATAATTTTTGAAATGCTGTTACTTTCTCGGCCCCGTAGCCCTCAAAAGTTAAGTCCTATGACAAAAATGCATACTTATTATTTTGTAGGGAATTTTGTCAGATTTAATTTGTTCATACAAAACATTTCGATACGACTTGCACCCTCACCAGGAATTTTTTTTTCTTCAATATTACGTACCAAAGGAATGTTTAAAAAAAGTTTCAAAACTCCGGAAATTACTTCTCCAGAATGGTATATTTCAGCTTAATTTTACTGGGTTATAATTATAAGTAATGAAACTTTTTACCCTAACAACATGCATCTAAAACTCTACATCTTCCAATTGTATTTAATTTAGTTCTACAACTGGCATACCCAGCAATAGTCTTTTTGCTCCATTTAATTAAATTTTTTTATTTTCAGCTGCTTGTAGAATGCGGTGTGGTGCCCGCATTCGACATGACGGCGGAGGCGGCTCTGGCTAAACTCTCCTACGTCCTCACCAAACCCGGGCTGAGCTATGAACAGAAAGTTGAGGTAAGCAAATACGTCTTTTCTTTTCTAATGTGAACTGCTAAGACATGGAAGTTTTTTTCTGCACCAATAGTCCCATAAACTTCCAAAAATCTCTCAATTATTGTATAATTGGCATTTCCTGGGCGAGTGCTCTATAGAGCACCCTGTATACAGGGTCCAACAATATGCTGACGGTTTTTAAGAGGATGATCAGACCATAAAACTGAACAACTTTCTCTATGTCGCATTAATGTAGATCATCATAATATATAATAATAATAATTCAGGCCAAAAACTAATAAAGAAAAATGTAATATTTTTGTAATTTTTTTTTTAAAGTTTTCGTACATTTAATACGTTTTCTTACATTTTGTACATTTTAGTACAATTTAGTACATTTTTGTACATTTTAGTACATTTTAGTACATTATGTTAATTATGTACATTTTCGTACATTTTGTAAATTTTTTTACATTTTCGTATATTTTGTAAATTTTAGTCAGATTTTAGTATTTTAGTACTTTTTCCCATGGTTTAAAAAATAAATAACTACATAAAATTGAATGTGGGTTAATACTAAACATTTTAAAACCAACTTGGTTTTTGTAGGAAAAATTTAGTGAGCTGGGTCAGATTTCGCCCAATGACCTTTTTCATACAACATTTTAAAAGCTTTATATCTTCGTAATTATATTATAAATTGCAAATGTTTTTTTTTCCATATACACAAAGTTAACGAGTATTGAGCTGCGTTCTGAACCTTTTTGTGCGGTTGTTTTTTCAACTCGCTCTATAGTAGAACGTCTCACGTCTCGTGCACTCTGGGTGCACCCAGGGTGTAGTTTCTGAACGCAGCATTGTGCTTCAAACTTATTAACTATATAACATATTTGTATGGACTGAAACCACCTAAAGATGGGCCCTTTATGTTCGCTTCATGTGTGTACTTCCCTTACGTCAAAACCTACCCCGTACGTGCTTGTGGTAATAAAGTAATGAAGCCAAGCTGGTTCTAATTACAAGACAGATTAGAGTCATCCCCCGCGGGCTCGCTGGACTTCATTGTCTAGTGTTGTGAATGGTCGCCGCTGTTGATCCTGGCTTACAGGAGTTACAGCGGTGGGAATGTGTGGTGGACCGACAAATAAAAAGCTTGATCTGATTAAACAAAAACCATATCTCCTGAACATTGCAGGAATGTACCTAACTCAGAGAAAAAAAAAATCCTAATTTTTTTTCAGGTTTTATGTAAATTTGTTTAAAACTATTATTTTGTTACAGATGATGAAAACGAGCATAAGAGGAGAACTACACAATCCCAATCATGCATAGATTTAATCGATTTAAAAAAAATGTATCTTTTTTGTATGCCTAGGAACTTGTTCCTAGGAGTAAGCCTATAAGTATAACATGTATACAGTCAAAAATTATAATGTAGGTACCAAATTGTGAATGTAAAACTATATTTAAATGTGTCATGTTGGCTTCCTAACAAACAAAATAAACAAACTGCGTTACTAGTTAGTAGTTATACACTAATAATAATACTTTTAATATAAACACTTTTTTTTATTTTTTTATTAATAAATTAGGTAAATAAGGTAGGTATATTTGGTAATTATAAATAAGTTAGAGGACGGATTTCATAGCATATGGCATATCGTTAGAAAGAGGATAGACTGGAGAACTTTTAAAAAAATCAGAAGAACTCGAGCGCTCTTAGTTTTTTTTTTATTGTAATTCAAAGTTGAGTTTAAAATTTTAGTTTTCCTCTTTCAAAAAAAAATTAAGGTCAATAAAAAAAACTAGAGGTCGCATCAATGTAATTTTAATTTCAATAGAACCGTACAACATTGAAAATACGAATAAAAAAAATTGGAGGTTGTACTTACAACTTTTTTTTTATTTGAGCTTGAATGCTGACTTTCGGTTTTTTTAGAAGTTCGCTTTTTTTAGAAAACTTCTAAAAAATTATCCTAAAAAATCCATGATGCGGGATTTTTTTTAGGGCGTGCAAGATCGCAAAAGACCCCTCCTATCCACCAATTCAATTTGGCCAACGATGCACCAAACACCCTGTATTTTTTCAGATGGTTGAACATTTTGTTATTATTTGATATACGAGTACCTAGGTATAAGTCTAGTACTAGTACGTATTCTATTCCTCTACAAATGACCTAAAAAATTAACAAAAAACGAACCTTCAAACGGAGTATTCAGCACGTTCCAATATATTGGAATACTAGCGACCCGGCCCCGGCTTCGCACGGGTGCAGCATGGTTACATATCAAAAAGTCAAACGTTCATTGGTCAAATTATAATGAAAAAAAAAACGAAATACCAAATTTTAAAAGACCAAATGGTCATTTGGTCAAAAGTACGAAAGGCCAAAAGTTGTGATACATCAAAATTTAAAAGATCTAAAAGACGATTAGCCAAATCGTTCAAAGGCCAAGTGGACGAATGGTCAAAAGGATGAAATATCGAATTTAAAATGATCAAAAGGATCATGAACCGTATTGTTTATTTTGTGCCGCAATTGTTTGTTTACATGTTGTAAAATTTCAATAAAGGATTTTTTATGTTTATGTTATGTTATGTTAATCGTTTAAACAATAAATAGTGACTGATCTGTACGGGGTGGATAGCAACTTGGTTCAGGCACTGAAATCTTTGTATGAGGCCGGTTCTAGTGCCTGCATTAGGATAAACGGGGTACCTATACACAGACTAGTTTACATCTCCAGGGGTGTTAGACAGGGATGCGTAGCGACAACGTGGTTGTTCAACTTATTCATGGACAGCTCTTTGAGTGATTTAAAAGAAAGAGAGTGTGGTTTAAGGCGGCTACTCCCAGTTTTACGGTAAAATTGGGTAGCTTTGTAACCATTTTATTCATTAACTATGGCACTTTTTAAGCGGAAAAACGAACTGAACAATCTACACGATATGAGAAGTGATGTGGTTTTTCTCGAAATCTATTTTAATGAATAAAACCGAAAAAAAGTGAATCTAAAGTCACCCCTTTTTTGTCCAGTTGTAACCATTTTACTCTTACATTTTTGATCGGAAGTAAATGAAAATTTACAGTATTCTTCAAAATACGATTTAGAATGATGTGGTTTTCTTACTTTTTCGAAATTGATAAAAATTTATATCATATTTTAAAAATTACTGCTAAATTCCTGTCGTATTCATACCGGCACCCCCGCTCTCGTCCATATAGTCAGAGCGGGGCGAGGCCTCTTGCTAAACAGACCTGTACTTCGTCGAGACAAAATTATATTTCGGAATTTTAATTATTTTGTTTGAAATATAGAAAAAGAATATACAGAGCGGTCCGATGGACTTTCGTTTGCAAAATATGAGGGTTTCACTTCTGTTATCTTTTGCTTCGTAAATATAAGAATCTTTGTAGGTACCCATTTTTAATCAATTATTTTGAATTGACTGCCTTCGTGGTCTAATGGTTAAGAGCATTGGCTCTCGATACGGAGGTCGTGGGTTCGATTCCCACGGGGGACACCTAGTGATATGTCACTTTGTGCGTTTTTCCCCAGTTGGTTAGGACATTGCAGGCTGAATCACCTGATTGTCTGAAAAGAAAAATGATTGCGTGCTTCGGATGGCACGTTAAGCCGTTGGTCCCGGCTACTATCTCTGGTGGTAGTAGTCGTAACATAAAAACCACGTCAGAGGCCGTAAGGCGGTTGACAAAACTCTGACACCAGGGCTCTGCCAACACGATTAAAAAAAAAACAATTGTTTTACAACACTTTTTATTAAAAAACATAATAGAATAATGTATAGGTATACGCATATGCTCACGACTATATTCCCCGAGGGGGTAGTCACAGATATTCTGAAACTTCAGAACATCCACGTTTCACTAGTAGTACCGAAACTCTGTCCAGTGTGACGGGGAGTGAGCCCGTCGCCACTTGTAATGGACAGTAGGATACATGCCTCGAAATTGAAGCATGCAGGTTTCCTCACGATGTTTTCCTTCACCGAAAAGCCAGTGGTGTTACAAATCGTACATAAATTCCGAAAAACTCATTGGTACGAGTCGGCCTGGACGGGGATCGAACCATCGCCTCCTGCACGACAGGCAAGGTTACTCGCCACTGGACCACCAATCTATAGGACCTATGATATAATTATTATACCCGGATATATTATAGTACCTATAGTATAGGTACTATAATACAGGGTGTACAATAAAATGGGACAGCTACTTAAAGGGGTGCTTCAGACCATCAAACTGAACAACTTTCTCTATGGGACCAATATCGAAATCGCGAAAAAAATTTCTGCTGTCCCATACATTTCAGTCGAGTTATGTTTGCAGTTTTGCAAATGAAGACAATTATAATAGGAATTTATGAAATAAAATTAGTAGGTGGGTCTTATATATATTTTTTTTACAGCAACATAATTTTTCAACGTACATTGAATTATTTTATAATTTACTACGTTACGTACTAGAAGTAACACGACAAAGAAACGTCGCGTCGTACGCCGCATACGGGTAGTAGGCCAGTCAATTTACTATATTTTGTATGGAGGAGTGGGAAGTAATTATGGATTTGACTTTTAAACCGTAATCGACAACATTTAGTGACGACAAGATGAATGAAAAAAAAATTAAGATACTTAAATCTCGCTGTGCGATTATACAGGGTGTAAGAAAACACCCTAGTAATACTTAAGGAGGAGCTTTTAGACCATCGAACTGTACAACTTTCACTATGGAGCCGACGTCGAGAAAAAAAAATCTGCCGTCCCTTACATTTGAGTCGAGTAAGTACTACAGTTTTGTATGAGACATGATATTTTAACTGAAGCCGTGGTGGTCCAGTGGCGAGTAACCTTGCCTGCCATGCAGGAGGCGATGGTTCGATCCCCGTCCAGGTCGACTCGTACCAATGAGTTTTTCGGAATTTATGTACGATTTCTAATACTACTGGCTTTTCGGTGAAGGAAACCATCGTGAGGAAACCTGCATGCTTCCATTTCGAGGCATGTATTGTACCTACTGTCCATTAAAAGTGGCGACGGGCTCACTTCCCGTCACACTGGATAGAGTTTCGGTACTACTAGTGAAACGTGGATGTCCTGTAGTTTCAGAATATCTCTTACTACCCCCTCGGGGAATAAAGTCGTGAGCATATGCATGCATGATATTTATCTCGTTATAAGTATCGATTTATTTTTTATGCGAGTTTTTTTCCACCTATCCAACGACACCTCACTCGATATTAAAAAAAACTTTTTTTCCATCCCCTCTTTCGTTGTATGGGAGGGGCCAACAAAAATTTTCTGTTTTTGGGTTACTTACTGTTATCTATCTTCATTCCAAATTTCGATTAAATAGGTGCAAGTGAGTCATTGAGGCGGGGCATACAGACAGACAGATAGAATGCACGAAAGTATAAGGGTTCCTTGTTTGACTGCGGAACCCTAAAAACATGTCGTAGTGGGTTTTACGTTGAAAAATAATATTTATATTTCTCAATGTTTTCGATGTAACTGGTCAAAAATATTTACTCCCTGTTTGAAGCCTATATGTAACTTAGTTTTAAAAAATGTGCAAAACAGTGTTTTCCAAAAGCATTTTTAGATCACAAAAAAATCTAATTTGGCGCTGTTGCCGACGTAATTTAATTTTTTACTATACCGCGATACTCTGCTGCAAATTTGAAGGTGCTCTTAGTTCTTTCTGATCCAAAAATTACCTGCTGGTTGACAGTTACTACAGGAGGACTGGGTTAGTTGCTATGAAAATTTAAGTTTTTGTGAAATGAAATCAATATTTTTTTAGCAATTTTTTTAAAGATTTTGCATACTAGTACGTAGTACTTCCTATCTCTTTGACACTAGTACCTACTGTAGCCCGGGGACTTTTAAATTACCAAAAGATTATACCGATTGCCGTTTTGCTATTGTTGTAAGGAACGACATTACTAATATAAAAACCCAAGTCTAAAAGATCACAAGCACAACCGAACGAAAAAAAATATATAAGTTCTAGTTAACTTCGTATAGTACTTGTAGCCCCGGGACTTTTTAACAAAAAGGTTACCGATTTAAAATTATTGTTAAGTGGCAATGGCACATATATTTGGTCCAAATTATTGCGAAGAACAGTTACCCAACTGTAATCAGTCTCAAAGTTACAAGACAATTTCCAAACCCTATCAAAAGTGCCCATACCTCCCAATGGTCGGGTGGCTTGGGCACCTGTGAGGGAGGTTTGGGAATTGTCTGAAATGCGCCACATTTTGCATAATTACTTCAATATTATGTAATATAACTATCAAAACTTGAATAAGAAATCAATTTCTTACAACAGACTTAAAAAAAATACGAAAATATAAAGATTACTCCATAGTCAAAATCTTACTTCAAAAAACTTGTCTAAGATTTGGTATGGACTCAGATGGACTTATTAAATGAATATTTTGAGCTGCCACGTTAAGTCCATGTAGTTGGGTTCGTTTTAATTACAACCAATAGAATGCTTGATATGTTTTCGATATCTGGGTATATAAATGTATTTGTGTACCCTACTTATACGCATAAATTTGATAGTTGCCATGGAGTGAATAACTTCTTCAGTTGGCCCAATATAGATAGATATTAACAATAACTCCACAAAAGTATTATACCAAAAGACACTAACGGTGGGAGCATTGGGCATGCCCAAACCACCCTTCAAAATCAGTGCCCAATGCTCCCTTTATACTAATTTTCCAAATAAACTTGAATATATATTTTTGATCAACTTTTTAAACTCTAGTTACTGGTTAATACAATCATTGATAAACATATAATTAGACGTATACAAAGAAACATACACTTTCTCGCAGATTGCTTTGCTATTTTATTCAAAATCACGACAAAATACTTAATTTGGCACTCAAAAAACCATCAATCGCATATAACTTTGACAACTGAACGAAATCACTGATGATATTTGGTTAAGCAGTGGGGCCATTAATTAACTAAACTAAATTGCCATAGAAACCAAAATTAAAAATCGACTATAAATCTCGAGTTATGAGGTGGTGCCCAAACCTCCCGACTGCCCAATGGTCCCCTACCTCCCAAACTAAATCTTCCTTAAATTAACGGTCTCTTTTCGGGTCTGCACGAAGAAACATTTTCAGAAATGTGCATGTCCTTTGGAGATTTATATAAATTTTAAGGTATTTCTCGGAGTCCCTTTATTTACCACGAAATTTTTACAAAAGTCTATAATAAAATAAAAGTACCTACTAAAGTGTCTTTAATGCAATCTTAAAACTGTATTTTTACTAGACTATAAATGTTGTGACCCGGGTTTTTGAATGCTTTTATGAATAAGTTAATTTCAAAATTAATGTTTAGTGTGGTGCAATACTTAAAATGATTAAAGTATAATGCATGCATATGCTCACGACTATATTCCCTGAGGGAGTAGTCAGAGGTATAAAACTAAAGGTAAGTGTTAAAGTAGGATGTAATAATAAACACAACTTTCAAGTTTAAAACTCAGAAAGAATAATTATTGATGTACACACGGCGACACATCAAGCTACCCAAAACCAAAATAAGCTGGCCGCGCGAAGGCATAGTAATGTATAACGTCGCGCAGCCAGCTTATTTTGGTTTTGGGCAGCTTGATGTGTCGCCGTGCGTACATACAACGTGTTAATGAATTAACGCAAAACTAGAAAGTAGTTTATTTAGAATCGAGAGCAGAATCGAATTATCATGGTTTCAGCATAGGTAATTTTTTTCAAAATATTAAATAATTTGTTAGCAAAAATTAAAAATTTCTGAACCGGATGTCAACCCACCGCACGGGCACACTCACCCTACTTACTACCAAAACAAGATTATAAAAATGTATCCACGAGTACGTTAGCGCTTTCATTCATTGCTGAAATTATGAAAAATCATTTTTGCCTCACAACTTAAAATGCGAATAACTATAAATTTTAACTACAAAAATTATTAAATTATTGTTCCAATCTAATTATTTTGATATAAATCAGTTGGGGTATATGAGGTTTTGCGTTAATTCATTAACACGTTGTATATGGAACTCATGTCTATATGTTTCTCATTATCTCTAGAATAATCTAGAGATTATGAGCTATACCACTATAAAGTAATATTAGCTATACCTCATCTAAACGGAGTATCGCGTAATCGCAGCTGGCGCACATCTTGTCTTGGTAAGATAATTATGTTGGCTTTTTATTTTTATTTTCGTATTAACATCTCAGATGTTCCTATACGCAATGCTTTACATGTGCCGTTTTAATAGGAAAAAGTAATCTTAGCAAAAAAAGTCAAAACGGTGCATTAATATTTATTTCATAATTCCATTTGCATTTTTCCCAAATATTTCGTCCTATTACCAAAGTAAATTAAATTATGTTTTTAGAGTGTAATACCTACCATCAATAAACTTAACCGTTGGATCTGTTAGAATATTACTTGGAAAAGAGAATCCAAAGGGTGTGTATCAATGGAACAAATTCGTCTGGCTCACTAGTAAAAATGGGCGTTCCACAGGGATCTATACTGGGTCCATTTCTCTTTCTGGTTTATATAAACGATTTACCCTACATGGTGCAGAACTTGTCGAACATAGTCTTATTTGCTGATGATACTTCTCTTATTTTCAAAACAAGTAGAAAGGCGCAAGATGTTGATGATATTAATGACAACGTAAATGACACTCTTCGACAAGTTCTGAACTGGTTCAGTGTTAATAATCTTGCTTTAAATGCAAAGAAAACTAAATGTATTAAATTCACTCTACCAAACGTTATAAATAATGAAAATAATATAACTTTAGATAATGATATATTGCATTTCACAAGTAATACTGTATTTTTAGGGATAAAGATTGACTCGAGGCTGCAATGGGGTCCACATATAGAAACCCTAGCGGGTAGGCTGAGCTCGGCAGCTTATGCAGTTCAAAAAATTAGACAGCTAACTGATATAGCTACTGCAAGACTCGTATACTTCAGCTACTTCCATAGTATCATGTCTTATGGTATTTTGCTGTGGGGCCGTGCTACAGACGTCGAGGCTATCTTTGTCCTTCAAAAGCGGGCAATTCGAGCCATTTATAATCTACTTTGTCGAGACTCACTACGAGATCTTTTTAAAGATATCAGTATTTTGACTTTCTACAGTCAATATATTTACGAAAATATTTTATATGTTCGAAAAAATTTGTCTCTCTTTCCCAAAAACAGTGACGTTCATAATTACAATACAAGAAATAAAAATAAATTAGTATTCCCACATTTTCGACTCAGTAAAGTCAACACATCTTTCATGGGGCACTGTATACGCTTTTATAATAAGATACCAGAGGATATTCTAAACTTACCAGACAAAAAGTTTAAGTCTCATGTTAAACAAGTCCTCTGTAAAAAAGGTTACTATAAACTCGATGATTATTTGAATGACCAAAATGTCTGGTCTTGACAATTTTACACTGTGTAATGCAATATTGTATTTTAATTGTACTTTGTACATTTTGTTTTGTTTAAAAGATGTGTGTTGTAGAGTTTCTGGCCGCATCTTCTCTCAACGGAACACCTTCCGACGCGGTGGTAGAGTCAAAAAATGACGTCAAAAAGCTATCTATATGATATTATTTTGAATAAAAAATTTTGAATTTTGAATTTTTTTTTTTGATTGCTTTTCTCACTATGACAAATCTATTTTTCAGTTGGTATTGAATTTTATCTCGACCACCATGTCCACAGGCTTTATGAATGTCTGACAGTACGTCGTAATATTCTTCAGTTGGTATGACACGGACTGTTGGACTTTCAGGGTTGTCCTTTTTCAGAATAAGATAGTCCTCGTCACCAATACTCATTACGTCATACTTTTTGGACCAATAATATTCCGCAGGTGTCTTCCGAGTGCCAGATTGCATGGACACCCTAGCGTTTTTTACGTGCCGGATAACCTCAAAAATTTTTTGATTTGTCCATGGCTTTTTCACTGTTCCTGTTTGTGAATCGTAAAATTTTCTTAATTCACTATAATATATGTCTTTGAAATCACTGATTTCTTGTGAAAAGTCCCGTGCACTCGTCGTATTTCCACTGTTTTCAATATTTGTTTGTGTCGCACGACCACTATTCGACGCCATTTTTCTTGTTTTGGTCAGCAGCGCCGCGCGTGGTAAGAAATGGAACTAAATACTTCAATTTGCCGCGGCATTTTGTAAATGGCGTTAAAAGAGTCCGTCAATTGTTGTGGCAAATTACATATTGACAAGGCAGTTTACATTTTGCCTTCGGCATATTACAAAACAGCGAGCGTTTGTGAACGGACGACGCCGTTTGTAAAATGCGGATTCATACAAAATGCCTGCGACATATCCATGAGTACTAACGCGCTAACGCGCTTTCTTTCAGTGCTGAAAAGATAACAAATCATTTTTGCCTCAAAACTTAAAATGCGAATAACTTTAAATGTTAACTATCAAAATAATGAAATTATGATTTCAATCTAATTATTTTGTTATAAATCAGTTGGGGTGTATGAGGTTTTGCGCTAATTTATTAACACGTTGTATAAGTTTATGGTAAATTTCTAGCCGAGCACTGCTAATGTTGGCCACTCGACGCCCACGGAGTAATAGATAAATACTCTTTCTGTGACCACGGCGCGCGGCGTGTCTAAGGGGCCAGCGCATGTCCACGTCTATGGTGTATCTACGTATCGTGAAAACTGAAAAAGCTTCGAAATTTTCGTTCTTTTATGGACATGGCAGAGCCCGCGGCAGCAGCTCAAGGTCGAAAACTTGGATTTTTAATAAGCACTCTATACCCGTATAACATATAAAAAAATCGTGGATACCGGACCCTTTGCAAGGTAAACTGTTTACATTTACTAGGCTATAGCTGACCCGGCAGACATTGTCCTGCCATAGACCCTACACTACACCTACACCTACCCTATGTCCGTCTCCTTGTTCTAAGCTACCTCCTCATAAATTTTCAGCCAAATCGGTTCAGCCGTCTTGAGTTTAAAATAGTGTATTTAATTATGATTGCGTTTAGAAAGGCTTAGGCTTTGGTCGCTAATTATTATTTAAACAATTAAATAAACGATATGGTCAATAATCCTTTTGACCATTTATTTAAAACGAAAAGTACAATGTGCGTATTGACAGGCTTCGTCAAAGTTTAGGTTTAAAATTTGATATTTCAACCTTTTGACCATTCGTCCATTTGGCCTTTGAACGATTTGACCAATCGTCTTTTTGATCTTTTAAATTTTGATGTATCATCTTTTGGCCTTTCGTAGTTTTGGCATTTCGTTTTTGTTCTTTAAAAATTTGACCAATGAACGTTTGAATTTTTGATATGTAACCTAAAGCATACATAGGGACAGACATATAGGTACTATGTAGTGATAGTGATGCAGTGATAGTGATATCATGTTGCCTTGGCTCCACCAATCCGAACTGGTTGTGTGTAGTTTGTGTTATGAACAGATTCGAGGTTGGTTTTGACATTGGAAATGTCTTTTCATTCGCTCCAGTATTAATACAGGAAAAATAGATTATTTTCGCGGCAAAATATGTACATTAATGAAACTTTGTTTTTTAACTTTGTCTTGGCACTAGAAATGAGGATCTGCCGAGTCCACCCAAAATGTAGGGGTCCTACCAGTGGGCAGAGTAGGGGGGACAGTACATTTTTTCGAAGAGATTCGGCGTATTTTTGAACGCTCATAGACATAGACATAGACATAGACATAGACATAATTTATTGATAACAGGTGTTACAAGTCATACTTACAAACACTATTATTATATAGTATAACATCGTTTGCCATTGTTTTATACATCAGTTTGTATATTAAATTACAAATTTATCACATGTCATAGGTTGTTACAATATGTCGTTAAATTAAATAGGTACATTTGATTATAATAAAAAATTATATTATATCTATTACATTATTGTTCATCATAGGCATCTATATATTCTTCAACCGTGTAGAACGCCTGCTCCACCAACCATTTTTTGAGTTTGTACTTAAATGTGGAAGTCGTGAGGGCGCCTGCAATATCTCCCGGTAGTTTGTTATAAACGGTGACCGCAGTGATATGAGTTAGTTTATTGGATTTCTCCAGTCGACGGGTTATAGCTACTAGTTTGTTGGCTCCACGTGTATTGTACCGATGGCAATCTCCGCGCCGTCTGAATGAGTTCAAGTTCTCTCTAGCGTACATACCGACTGTCTGGATAGTACCTAAGAGCTCAAATTTTCAGGACAGCATTTGTGATCATCACTTTTATAAAACGAACCTAATTTCAGCTTTCTAGGACTTCGTCGGGAAGTACCGGGTAGGTTTTGATGAACAACAGTGAGTTAGTGAGTAAGTAAATGACGAAATCAAAGAAATCTAAAGTAGTAGTAGTAGGGCTATAAATATGAAATTGTGCACATTTTATAAGAGTGATAACCAAATGCTGTCCTGAAAATTTGAGCTCATGAGTACTATCCAGACCGAAGTAATGAGCGCCCAAATGTACGCCGAATCTCTTCCAGAAAAAGTACGGTAGTGCGCCCGAACATGGTCCTACAAGCATGGGGATGGTCTCATTCGATTCAGCGCATAAAATTACATAGAAAATAATACGTCACTCACCCAGGTTGTTAAATGTGCATTTGCCAACATTTCCCCCCTACCCCCTACCCATACCCCCTGGAAGGGGGTAGGACCCCAAAATTTTGGGTGGACTCTGCAGATCCTCATTCCTAGTGCCAACAAAGTTTCATTGATGTTCCATATTTTGCCGCCGAACATACATTATTTAGGTTACTTTAAGGTACCTGTATTATGTAGGCTCCGATTTCACAAAAAAGTGCGATCTCTGAATATTTAATGTAATAATATAATAATATAATGAATAGAATAATATAATGTGCGATCTTGTGAAGATATGATATTAAAAAGGGTTCAAAAGACGCGTATTCACGAGAGCTGTAAGTTGCAAAAAGAATTATTCGAGAAAGTCAGAAACGAAAAAAATTATGGCTGAAATAGTGAAAAAATCATTTTTTTCAGAATTTTTGATTTTGGCGCTCGATATTTTGGAAACGAAGAATGATATTTTGAGTAAAACTCCATAAAATTTAGTCGGCTACAATTTACATACATACATACATAAGCTCACGCCATTGTCCCAAGGGGGTAGGCAGAGACCACAGATCGCCACACGCTACGACTCTGACACACTTCTCTAGCCTCATTGACATTCATACATCTTTTCATGCACTTCCGTCGATTGAGGGTGCTACGCACTTGTCCTTTTCGGAAAAGATCATTGATTTGATCGTGGTATGTTTTCCTCGGACGGCCTCTCCCAACACTTCCACTCACCTGTGCTCGATAAATTTCATTCGTAAGTCTTCTTTCATTCTTTCTTCTTTCATTCACCGTCAGAGGGTCTTTCTGGTAGTATGTTGTCCACTGCTATACAGAAGACACGGGTACGCGCTCCCGGCCTCCTCGAGCTATCATTACTGATTTCCCATTCCTAGCCACAGTAATGATATCCTTAATCCCCTTTTCTCCTTCCTTTCAAAACAAATCCCGTCTTTCACCAAATCCTATTCCTCTCCGCCAATCCAAGGTCGCCGTGCCGAGGGATGCATGGCTAGGGGCGAGCCTAGTCATAAGCGAGCCTGATGTTCGGGACCGGGTGAATCCGAACACTATGTAGCCTTGCTTCCGCATGCGGGGCTCTGTGGAAGTGGACCGTATATTTCCCTTGCTGATCGTGGGAACACAATGAGGCCAAATAATTTTATAGAACTCGGTGGCGGCGGTGGAGCTCGCCACTCATCACGCCAAGGTGTACCACGGAGCGAAAAGCGGGTTGCGGAGTGTCGGCTACAATTTGAGCCTAAAATAAAGACGATCGGGTTAAGGGTTTGCCCTGTAGCCCCGTAGCCTAGCCTTTTTAGGGTTCTGAAGTCAACAAGGAACCCTTATAGTTTCGCCATGTCCGTCCGTCTGTCCGCCCGTCTGTCCGCGGCTTAGCTTAGAGACGCTTAGTACTAGAAAGCTATAATATGGCATGGATATACATATTAATTACGCCGACAAAGTGGTAAAATAAAATCTTGAAAAAGAATTTTTTTTAGGGTAAATCCCCTACACGCGAAGTGGGGATGACATTTTTTTTCTCGTCTTTCCCATGTTGTGGGGAATCGTTGAATAGGTCTTTTAAAAATATTATGAGTTTGGGAAAGCCATTTTTCGATTTAGGGATCCGTTAGCGAAATATTAAGCTTTAAAGCGAAAATTTTGGTTAGAGTCAAGTGTCCCCTCTCCCAGCTCAACGGTTGTAGTTGGAGATGTGAAAAAATTCATGGCAATAGCATATATAACGAATTTAAAAGGAAAACTATCACCGCTAAGTAGGCTTTACAAGTTTACGAGTAATAGTCCATCAACTTATAAAATTTACTTTTTAGACTATATTAGCCGTTAAACCGTAGTATAAAGCAAAAAGCCTCCTTTCTAAGTCCATATTATATTGTAACGGGCAACTACGGAACCCTATCCTGCGCGTGGTCCGACACGCACTTGGCCAGTTTTTTTTTCGAATTCCGTAGATTAGAATAGCTGATAATAAATATGTAATCAGATTAACACCAGTAAAAACCGGATCAAAGTCGGTGTCGATTGTAAGGTTAGGAAAACATGTACGTCAGTCAAGAGCACGTCAAGGTTGACAATTTGGACTTTGTACCGTTCTTATTTAGTGCGCCATAAGCGTTACAATCGAACTGCACGTGTAAAGCTTGATGTGCTCTTGACTGTACGAGACTTGCAAGTAACTGGATAAAAGCAGTTCACAGTGGCTGTGCGAGCTGTGTAGCTGTAAATACTAACCAATCAGAGATCCGACCGAGATCGGCCGATCTCGGTCGAATCAATGGATTTAATATTTACTATGTCTAATACCTAGGTAAGGGTAAGGTGGCCTTTAGGCACAGAATAGGTAATAGTATATAGTTCTACATACAGAACGGCCACTCCCCGCCCCCCTCTGACTTCAGATACCCCACCCCCCCTCACACTCTCTGTGGTAACTTGAGGGAAGCCGAGCAAGGGAATGCAGTCAGGCGCGCGCACCCGTTGAATTTGACTACATTAAATATATTGTATTTTTCTCCTCATAATAAAAATAAACGTTGGAAAATAACGCTAAATTCACATTTTCTGTGATTCTTTAGCTTAAAAACTATTTTTAATCACAGAATGGACTATAAAAAGTAACGAAATGTATAATGTAGTTCATACAATGCGTGTTAAGTCAACCCTACACATATGTCATTCACAATTTTCGCAAAGTCCGCATGTGCGAACGTCATCATGTCAAACCTAAAATGTTCTTTGAAGTGCCGGACCTGTGCTTTAGGCCTACCACATTCGGAATTACGATTTACGGTTTCAGAATCTTTATTTCTCATAATTTTGAATAAACAAATTCACTTACATGAGAAAATTAACTAATAAATGAAACAAAAAATTTTATCAATTTAGCGTAACTAGATACATCGAAAATATTTGAGTCGAAACATGCTATACAAAAATTAAGTACTCAACCTAAACAAGGACATTATAAACTGGAAGTGTCATTGTGAACATGCTAAATTATTTTAGAAAAGTCCCTAAAAATGTGTTTTTAAAGCTTTCTTGAACGTGCTTAGAGTTTTAGTATCTTTAACGTCTTTTGGAGATTTGTTATAGATTTGTGCCTCATAAACTAGGTTCTCCTTGCCGTAGTTTGTCTTCTTCTCCCTCCAGAATTCCGAACGGAATTTCAAATCCTGATATACGAAATCGTAATTAAGTCCTCCTAGGTGAATCTAAATATTACCCGCGGATTCGCTCGCATTTAAACCATTTAAAAAGTAACCTATATTACTTCTAATACCTCCAAGAATATGTGTACAAAGTTTCATGATGATCGGTTAAGTAGTTTTCGCGTGAAAGCGTAACAAACTTACATTCACATTTATAATTAAGTATATATACCTATATAATATATATATATATATATATATAATATATTAAATAAACAATTTTTATTTTATATATACATATATATATATATACAGGGTGAAATTGATATCATTGGCATCCTTTTAAACTAAGAGTCTACCCATCAAATTGAACAACTTTTACTATGGGAGTCCCATACTAAACTGCAATGCCTACTCTACTCAAATGTATGTAACAGCTGATTTTTTTTTGCTCCGATCGGTTTGCTCCCATAGTAAAAGTTGTTCAGTTTGATGGGTAGACTCTTAGTTTAAAAGGATGCCAATGATATCAATTTCACCCTGTATATATTTATATATAGTATTAAGTTAAATCTCTTTGTTTATAATATTAGGGATAGGGATTAGGGATAATTTGATATCCAAGTCCTGGTGTATTTATTTAAAATCCAGATCCTCGATTTCCATACCAACTCCTCAATCCTGATGCTGCAGGTGAATTGCCGACCAAAACCGAGAGGCTTGAGGATATATTGATTTTAGTTTAGAATAGTGGGTATCAAGCAGATACTTTTTGTTTTCCAATCTGGGTTCCAACTCCTCGATACCTACTGATACTGCAGGTGAATTGCCTACCAAAACCGAGAGGCTTGAGGATTTAACGTAGGTAGTGGGTAACGTACAATGTTTCGAACGTATGAGGCAGTTAAAAAGTTTTTCGCACCAGCGTGCTTCGCTACGATTTTCGAAACTGCATATGACTCCCGTATCAAGCAGATACATTTTGTTTCCAATTTGAGTTCTAACTCCTCAATCCTGATGCTGCAGGTGAATCGCCTACCTACCAAACCGAAAGGCTTGAGGATCTGTTGATTTTTGATTAGCATAGTGGGTATCAAGCAGATACTTTTTGTTTTCCAATCTGGGTTCCAACTCCTCAATCCTGATGATGCAGATGAATTGCCTACCAAAAACCGAGAGACTTGAGGATCTCTTGATTTTAAATTAGCCTAGTGGGTATCAAAGCAGACAACCTTGGTATAGAGGAAATTATAGTAATAGGTTCCGTACCTATTTTTTTTAGAAACGCCTATGAAAACCTACATATTATAAAAAGAAATTAAAAAAAAACGTTTGAGTGTAGCACTGTGGGCTCGGTACCTCCTCTTCAAGGAATATTCAAATGGATTTGCTGAAAGGAATATTTGAGTTAGGTACCTACCTACTAATTTAGTAACTAAGCAGATATTACATCATTATGTCACAACACTGACGAATATTGGCTAAGTACCGTTATCGTAACAAAACACTTTTTCATTATGATAAATTGATAATATGATTTTCTTTCAAGGCTAATTAGTACAAATAATTTGACTAATCATTATAAATGAAACCGGTCAAGTGCGAGTCGGGCTGTTCGCGCACCAAGGGTTCCGTACCACACCACCACAGAAGAACACAAAATCATTAGCTTAGAAAAAAAACTTTTTTGTCCGGGACCTTTAGCGCGAGACCAACTCACACTTGGCCGGTTTTTAGTATTTTTTGTTATTTTGTAGAGTTTGCTCTATAATTACACTAATTTTGACGCTTGTATGTATTAGGCGGTGTCCTATTGCCATCGCACGCGCGATGGTGCGATGCGATCTCATCGCGCGATGAAACCGATCGCGCGATCAAAAAACGTGTGTCCTAATTTGGTGCGATGCGATCGATGCGATCGATCACCCTCCCTTGCTTCGTGTACCTGCACTCAGCGGGACCCCGTGTCCTAGAACGATGCGAGTATGTATGGGATTTAGTTCCGAATTTGTTCTATCGAATTCAATTAGAAATAAAAAAAAATCCGTCAAAATGGAAGAATTAGATCCAGAGCCACCAACGGTCTAGGGCCTAAACGTATTATAATTATAGGAAAGCTGGATTCAGTCTAGCTCGAAAATAGACGCCAAAGTACATCATTTAGCCTCGGTCTTATGACTCAAAGCGGTCACTGATTTTTTTTACAGCGGTAAGACAATCGCGAAAAAATGGGGTCTGGGCCTAAATATATAGGATACGAACTGGACGCATTTTAAGAAAGAGCCCTCTTAGGAGAACACCACAGCAGATTTAGTTATTCTCAAATCGGTCACCGTTCAAAATCAGACTGGGGTTGAAAATAAAAAAAAATAGGTCTTAGGCCTAAACATATAGGAAATGTGAAACCAACTTGGATCGAAAGAACACACTTTACCCATCACGAAAAACCCGGTCTTACATGGCGGATCGGTCACCTTTCCAGAATCAGACCACTTTTATAATATAACAAAAATGACAGATATCTCGACAATGGTAAGTGATAGAAAAAAATTTGTTATGAACAAAATTGTTGGAAATTTAATGGTCTTCACGCTTGTATAAACTTTGTTTACAATCCTATGCATAGGAGACGAGATATTTGTAAAAACTGAATAATTAAAATAGTAACAGACAGATATATCGACAACGGTTGATGATAGGAAAAGTTTTAGAAAAATAAAATTGTAGATAATGTTATGTTCTACAAGTTTACAACTTTGTTCACGATTTGAAGCATACGAAAAGAGATATTTGCAAAACCGAATAAATTAAAATAGTAATAGACCGATATCTAGAAAACGGTTCATGATAGAAAAAGTTTATCTGATAAACAATTATAGACAATGTTATGTTCTACAAGTTTTGTTCTAACTTTGTTCACGATTTAATGCATACGAAAAGAGATATTTGCAAAAACGAATTAATTAAATAGTAATAGACAGATATCTCGAAATTTTTTGATGATAGGAATAGTTTGTGCAGCATACAATTGTAGATAATATTATGTACTACAAGTTTTGTTATAACTTTGTTCACGATTTCATCCATACGAAACGAGATATTTGCAAAAAATAATTAATTAAAATAGTAATAGACAGATATCTCGACAACGGTTCATGATAGAAAAAGTTTCTTACAGATACAATCATAGAAAATATTATGTTCTACATGTTTTGTTTTAACTTTGTTCACGATTTGATGCATACGAAAAGAGATATTTGCAAAAACGAATAAATTAAAATAGTAATAGACAGATATCTAAAAAATTGTTGATGATAGAAAAAGTTTCTTAAAAATACAATTATAGACTATGTAATGTTCTACAAGTTTTGTTCAAACTTTGTTCACGATTTCATGCATACGAAAAGAGATATTTGCAAAAACGAATTAATTAAATAGTAATAGACAGATATCTCGAAAATTGTTGATGATAGGAATAGTTTGTGTAGCATAAAATTGTAGATAATGTTATGTACTACAAGTTTTGTAATAACTTTGTTCACGATTTCATCCATACAAAACGAGATATTTGCAAAAAATAATTAATTAAAATAGTAATAGACAGATATCTCGACAACGGTTGATGATAAAAAAAGTTTCTTTTTGATACAATTATAGACAATGTTATGTTCTACAAGTTTTGTTTTAACTTTGTTCACGATTTGATGCATACGAAAAGAGATATTTGCAAAAACGAATTAATTAAAATAGTAATAGACAGATATCTCGAAAATTGTTGATCATAGGAAAAGTTTGTTAAGCATAAAATTGTAGATAATGATATGTTCTACAAATTTTGTAATAACTTTATTCACGATTTGAAGCATACGAAAAGAGATATTTGCAAAAAATTATTAATTAAAATAGTAATAGACAGATATCTCGAAAACGGTTCTTGATAGAAAAAGTTTGTCTGAAAAACAATTGTAGACAATATTATGTTTTACAAGTTTTGTAATAACTTTGTTCACGATTTGAAGCATACGAAAAGAGAAATTTGCAAAAACGAATAAATTAAAATAGTAATAGACAGATATCTAGAAAATTGTTGATGATAGAAAAAGTTTCTTAAAAATACAATTATAGACAATGTTATGTTCTACAAGTTTTGTTCTAACTTTGTTCACGATTTGATGCATACGAAAAGAGATATTTGCAAAAACGAATTAATTAAAATAGTAATAGACAGATATCTCGAAAATTGTTGATGATAGGAATAGTTTGTGTAGCATACAATTCTAGATAATGTTATGTACTACACGTTTTGTCATAATTTTGTTCACAATTTGATGCATACGAAACGAGATATTTGCAAAAAATTATTAATTAAAATAGTAATAGACAGATATCTCGAAAACGGTTCTTGATAGAAAAAGTTAATCACAAAAATAATTGTAGACAATATTATGTTTTACAAGTTTTGTAATAACTTTGTTCACGATTTGATGCATACGAAAAGAGATATTTGCAAAAACGAATTAATTAAAATAGTAATAGACAGATATCTCGAAAATTTTTGATGATAGGAAAAGTTTGTACAGCATAAAATTGTAGATAATGTTATGTACTACAAGTTTTGTCATAATTTTGTTCACGATTTGATGCATACGAAACGAGATATTTGCAAAAACGAATTAATTAAAATAGTAATAGACAGATATCTCGACAACGGTTGATGATAGAAAAAGTTTCTTTTTGATACAATTATAGATAATGTTATGTTCTACATGTATTGTTTTAACTTTGTTCACGATTTGATGCATACGAAAAGAGATATTTGCAAAAACGAATTAATTAAAATAGTAATAGACAGATATCTCGAAAATTGTTGATCATAGTAAAAGTTTGTTAAGCATAAAATTGTAGATAATGTTATGTTCTACAAGTTTTGTACTAACTTTATTCACGATTTCAAGCATACTAAAAGAGATATTTGCAAAAACGAATAAATTAAAATAGTAATAGACAGATATCTCGAAAATTGTTGATGATAGAAAAAGTTTCTTAAAAATACAATTATAGACAATGTTATGTTCTACAAGTTTTGTTCTAACTTTGTTCACGATTTGATGCATACGAAAAGAGATATTTGCAAAAACGAATTAATTAAATAGTAATAGACAGATATCTCGAAAATTGTTGATGATAGGAAAAGTTTGTGTAGCATACAATTGTAGATAATGTTATGTACTACAAGTTTTGTTTTAACTTTGTTCACGATTTGATGCATACGAAACGAGATATTTGCAAAAACTAATTAATTAAAATAGTAATAGACATATATCTCGAAAACGGTTCATGATAGAAAAAGTTTCTTAAAGATACAATTATAGACAATGTTATGTTCTACATGTTTTGTTTTAACTTTGTTCACGATTTGATGCATACGAAAAGAGATATTTGCAAAAACGAATTAATTAAAATAGTAATAGACAGATATCTCGAAAATTGTTGATGATAGGAATAGTTTGTGTAGCATACAATTCTAGATAATGTTATGTACTACAAGTTATGTCATAATTTTGTTCACGATTTGATGCATACGAAACGAGATATTTGCAAAAACGAATTAATTAAAATAGTAATAGACAGATATCTCGACAACGGTTGATGATAGAAAAAGTTTCCTTCAGATACAATTATAGACAATGTTATGTTCTACATGTTTTGTTTTAACTTTGTTCACGATTTGATGCATACGAAAAGAGATATTTGCAAAAACGAATTAATTAAAATAGTAATAGACAGATATCTCGAAAATTGTTGATCATAGGAAAAGTTTGTTAAGCATAAAATTGTAGATAATGATATGTTCTACAAATTTTGTAATAACTTTATTCACGATTTGAAGCATACGAAAAGAGATATTTGCAAAAAATTATTAATTAAAATAGTAATAGACAGATATCTCGAAAACGGTTCTTGATAGAAAAAGTTTGTCTGAAAAACAATTGTAGACAATATTATGTTTTACAAGTTTTGTAATAACTTTGTTCACGATTTGAAGCATACGAAAAGAGAAATTTGCAAAAACGAATAAATTAAAATAGTAATAGACAGATATCTAGAAAATTGTTGATGATAGAAAAAGTTTCTTAAAAATACAATTATAGACAATGTTATGTTCTACAAGTTTTGTTCTAACTTTGTTCACGATTTGATGCATACGAAAAGAGATATTTGCAAAAACGAATTAATTAAAATAGTAATAGACAGATATCTCGAAAATTGTTGATGATAGGAATAGTTTGTGTAGCATACAATTCTAGATAATGTTATGTACTACACGTTTTGTCATAATTTTGTTCACAATTTGATGCATACGAAACGAGATATTTGCAAAAAATTATTAATTAAAATAGTAATAGACAGATATCTCGAAAACGGTTCTTGATAGAAAAAGTTAATCACAAAAATAATTGTAGACAATATTATGTTTTACAAGTTTTGTAATAACTTTGTTCACGATTTGATGCATACGAAAAGAGATATTTGCAAAAACGAATTAATTAAAATAGTAATAGACAGATATCTCGAAAATTTTTGATGATAGGAAAAGTTTGTACAGCATAAAATTGTAGATAATGTTATGTACTACAAGTTTTGTCATAATTTTGTTCACGATTTGATGCATACGAAACGAGATATTTGCAAAAACGAATTAATTAAAATAGTAATAGACAGATATCTCGACAACGGTTGATGATAGAAAAAGTTTCTTTTTGATACAATTATAGATAATGTTATGTTCTACATGTATTGTTTTAACTTTGTTCACGATTTGATGCATACGAAAAGAGATATTTGCAAAAACGAATTAATTAAAATAGTAATAGACAGATATCTCGAAAATTGTTGATCATAGTAAAAGTTTGTTAAGCATAAAATTGTAGATAATGTTATGTTCTACAAGTTTTGTACTAACTTTATTCACGATTTCAAGCATACTAAAAGAGATATTTGCAAAAACGAATAAATTAAAATAGTAATAGACAGATATCTCGAAAATTGTTGATGATAGAAAAAGTTTCTTAAAAATACAATTATAGACAATGTTATGTTCTACAAGTTTTGTTCTAACTTTGTTCACGATTTGATGCATACGAAAAGAGATATTTGCAAAAACGAATTAATTAAATAGTAATAGACAGATATCTCGAAAATTGTTGATGATAGGAAAAGTTTGTGTAGCATACAATTGTAGATAATGTTATGTACTACAAGTTTTGTTTTAACTTTGTTCACGATTTGATGCATACGAAACGAGATATTTGCAAAAACTAATTAATTAAAATAGTAATAGACATATATCTCGAAAACGGTTCATGATAGAAAAAGTTTCTTAAAGATACAATTATAGACAATGTTATGTTCTACATGTTTTGTTTTAACTTTGTTCACGATTTGATGCATACGAAAAGAGATATTTGCAAAAACGAATTAATTAAAATAGTAATAGACAGATATCTCGAAAATTGTTGATGATAGGAATAGTTTGTGTAGCATACAATTCTAGATAATGTTATGTACTACAAGTTATGTCATAATTTTGTTCACGATTTGATGCATACGAAACGAGATATTTGCAAAAACGAATTAATTAAAATAGTAATAGACAGATATCTCGACAACGGTTGATGATAGAAAAAGTTTCCTTCAGATACAATTATAGACAATGTTATGTTCTACATGTTTTGTTTTAACTTTGTTCACGATTTGATGCATACGAAAAGAGATATTTGCAAAAACGAATTAATTAAAATAGTAATAGACAGATATCTCGAAAATTGTTGATGATAGGAAAAATTTGCGTTGCATACAATTGTAGATAATGTTATGTACTACAAGTTTTGTTATAACTTTATTCACGATTTGATGCATACGAAACGAGATATTTGCAAAAAATTATTAATTAAAATAGTAATATACAGATATCTCGACAACGGTTGATGATAGAAAAAGTTTCTTAAAAATACAATTATAGACAATGTTATGTTCTACATGTATTGTTTTAACTTTGTTCACGATTTGATGCATACGAAACGAGATATTTGCAAAAAATTATTAATTAAAATAGTAATAGACAGATATCTCGAAAACGGTTCATGATAGAAAAAGTTTGTCTGAAAAACAATTGTAGACAATATTATGTTTTACAAGTTTTGTTCTAACTTTGTTCACGATTTGATGCATACGAAAAGAGATATTTGCAAAAACGAATTAATTAAATAGTAATAGACAGATATCTCGAAAATTGTTGATGATAGGAAAAGTTTGTGTAGCATACAATTGTAGATAATGTTATGTACTACAGGTTTTGTTATAACTTTATTCACGATTTGATGCATACGAAATGAGATATTTGCAAAAACGAATTAATTAAAATAGTAATAGACAGATATCTCGACAACGGTTGATGATAGAAAAAGTTTCTCAAAGATACAATTGTAGACAATGTTATGTTCTAGAAGTTTTGTAATAACTTTATTCACGATTTGATGCATACGAAACGAGATATTTGCAAAAAATTATTAATTAAAATAGTAATAGACAGATATCTCGACAACGGTTGATGATAGAAAAAGTTTGTCCATGATACAATTGTAGACAATGTTATGTTCTTACTTGTACAACAGTGCTTGATTATTTTAATAAAACAACTTGAGTTTAATTATTAAGGCCAAAGGTTTTATTTCTCACCTTTATCAAACTTCGATAAAACAAAATATTAATTTTCTTATAGATTCGAACGTAAAAGTCAAACTGAAATATTATTTTTTAACTTTTTTACTTTGAAGTCGGTTTTCGTTTTTTGTTGTTGTTGAAACTCGAATTCTAGTCGTAAAGACCAAAAAAAATCTTTGCCTATGCCATTCTCCCATTTTGACGGAACACATTTTATTTCTAATTGGATTCGATAGAACAAATTCTAATCAAATTAAAGATTGAAAAATTAAGTCTCGAGCCGGACTTGAACCCGCACCCTTCCAAACCGGGGAAGTGCGTTATCCAAAGGCTGTAATATGTTTGAAATCAATAATATTTGAAATTAGAACAAATTCTATAGAACAAGTTCTAGGACACGGGGTCCCGCTGAGTGTAGGTACACCCTTGCCTCGTCGCGCTCCTCGATCGCGCGATCGAAATTAGGACAGTCAATACTGATTCCTATGTTTGATCGCACGATCGCACGATCGTGCGTCGAAAATAGAACAATTCGAACGCATCGCATGATCGCGCGATCGAAATTAGGACAGTCAATACTGATTCCTATGTTTGATCGCACGATCGCACGATCATTTTCATCGGACGGACGCATGATCGCGCGTGCGATGGCAATAGGACAGCGCCTTACCGTTTTTTACGATGGAGCGTGAAGAAAAAACTTGTTGAGAACCCCCCTTAATTTTTAACTTTTTGACATTTTTATTTTTAAAAATGTCAACTATCTAGCTCTTACAGTTCAACAGTTACAGCCCTAAAAAGGTCGGATAGACGGACAGACGGACGGACGGACGGACAACGTAGGCTTAGTAATAGGGTACCGTTTTCACACTTTGGGTACGGACCCTAAAAAGAATCACACATTTATCTGCAATAGCAATAATGGTAATCACACTTGGTAACGAGTTAAAGGCAAGTTAAAGGTTAAAACCAAGTTAAAACTTTAAAAAAATAAAAAATATAAATAAAAATAAAAATTCTTTATTTCAGATACTTATTACAATCCATATTGATGTTAGTAACACACTTAAATAACTATGTTAGTACACATACTTAAGTGCAGACCGACCCAGTGCTTAATGAAGCTACTGTCGTATCTACTTGCGACCATCTTCAGAATGCTGTTGGTGCTGGCGCGAACCCTCTGCAGTGCGGCGGCACAGCGTTTGCGGAGCGTGGTGGGAAACCCATCGACATGAGCGTCCGCGAACATGCCTGCCTTTAAAATGCGTTTTTCCGAAATTACGCCCGTCATATCGAACATTTAAATCGCAAACTAACGTCTAGTTCTGATTTTTTAATATGTTGTCAGCAGTTTGCAGCTTCGAAAGACTTGTGCTAACTTTGCAGCACTTGAAAAACCATTCCGTTTTTTGGTTTTTTGCTTCCATCTCGAAGACTATTAGTCGTATCGAAAAGTTTTGCAGATAGAATAGAATAGAATATCTTTATTTTCTCTGAATAGGTACAGTACAGATCTTAGTGTCATACAATTAATACAATAATATAAAACTATTATAAAGGTATCACCATTCAACTAAATTAGATTAGCATGCAAAATTATAATTGTGTATTGAGAAATTCATTTACATTATAAAAACAATAGTCAATTAATAGATTTCTCAGCTTTTTAGACATTATGTCCGGAGAACCGTATTTAAACACGTCAGGTATCTTATTGTAGATCTTAACACACATACTGTCAGTTTGAGCACTGATCGTTAAAATTCTTGTATTCTAAATAATACAAGGTGTAAGGGACATCCTAGCAAATGCTGAAACGGGGAATTCGGACCATCAAACTCAATAACTGTCACCTTCAGGAAACACGAAAAAAATAAGCTGTTTCATACATTTGAGTCAGGTAGGTCACTAGGTCACTAGGTACAGCAGTTTTATATGGAACAGCTGATTTTTTTTCTTGTATGGCAAGCTTAGACAGTCTTAGGGTCAGCGCACACCCAGCGTAAAACTGTTCGAGCATGCGCGAGCAGATTTCATTGATTCAATTGATAATGAACTCTATTCCTATTGAAATAAAGTTGAAAATAGCTTGCAAGTGATTAATTCCCTTTAGCGTCTGTTTGAGTATGCTCGCGTATGCTCCTCGCGGCGACGGGAGCAGTCGCGAGCATGCGCGCGGATGCTCGCGCATGTTCGAGCATACGCCCGTGTCGATGCTTGCGATCCGTCGTAAGTGTTGCCGCCTCGGCCGGTTTCGGACTAAATCTAGCATATTTTTTAACTACTATAGCCCGAAAAGGGCAATTTACTACAGATAATATTATATTATAATCGAACTCTTTTTGAAAATACAAAGAAAATCTAAAAGGTCGAAACAGATTTAGTAGGTTTTCAAATTGTTCATATTCCATTTTATAGTACCTAGCCATAAAATAACTGTCCCTAGAACTTTAAACCGTAGCACAGCACAGGACGTAGTATTTCCCAAATATAAGTACAACTTTCTTGACTCTTTTCATCTTATTGATGTGCTCTTCTTGCTCCTCTTCCTTTGCTAGTAACCCAATAAATACCAAATCCCAGTCTACCATACTTTAAAATTGTTGTTATCGCACGTCTTTGCTATAAAATATTGTAAACACAACGCAAAATTCACTACGTCAACTGTAGCAACACGGGAGCATCCGCGAGACTGTTCGAACACGCGCGAGCATGCTCCGCCGCTGCCGCCGGCGGATTTTGCCGCTAGGTGTGCGCGACTGCAAAGAACATGCTCGAGCATGCGCGAGCAGTTCTACGCTGGGTGTGCGCTGACCCTTACTATTACGTATGGGTATTGAACTAAGCTAAGGCGAAAAACATGACAGTATACAAATGTATATTATAAGAAATTACCCATTTATATCAATTTAATATAAAGAAACTGTACAAAAACAAATATCAAATACAAACCTGCTTAGAGCGCTTGGCGGCCGTGGGAGGGGGAACGGTCAGTGGGCAGACCAGCGGCCAGGTGGTCGGATGACATTTGCAAAGTAGCCGGTAAAAATTGGATGAGACTAGCGTGGGACCGTTCTGGTTGGCGTGAAAATGAAGAGGCCTATACCCAGCAGTGGGGTTTACCAGGCTGATGATGATGATGATTAGAGCGCTTACAGACAAGCGACACTTTGCGGTCGCCGTATGTCGCGCGACCGTAAAGTGGACCGCGACGCTCTGCGACCCGCGGCGACACAGCGAAGTGTCGTGGCACATGGCGCGGATATTTCGTGGGCGGGGTGCGGCAATATAAACCTTATAGTACGTAGCATAGAGCAATGACGTTTATAGAGTCGTTTGGAGAATTACGCCCGCGCCTCCAGAAGTGCGATTTTTGAAAATCATACGAGCGGTTTGGCAGTAGAAAGATGCATAATCTCCATAGTAATTTTGACATTTTCTACTGAAAAGTCGCTCGTATTATTTTCAAAAATCGCACTTCTGGCGACGTCGCCTGGTGGCGGGGGGGGGGGGGGGGGCGCGATTTATCTTTACGTCAAAAAACGACGCTATGCTACGTAATATAAGGTTTATATTGGTGTTACTTTGACTACCCGCCACCGCCACGGGTCTCTTCTGTATAAACCCTACCAAAGCTAAGGGCTCTTACGATAACCCGCCCCGGGTCGTGTCTGTACCTACCTACCGAACCGAACGTACCCATTGGGCAATTAATAAATAGTGGCAAATTCTATAATAATTATTAGTCATCAACTCAGATGAGTGATGGCGTGTTTTTGAATGATCATTGATCTGTCAACATTATTTACTTCTTACTTATTAATTATACCTAAATCCAAAAACGATTTGTCATCTATCTAACCTCTATCAGTACACTCGAAGCAGGATCGTAAATATTTGAACTAAAGATATTACCAAATAGAGCCGAGGAAAATACCCATAAATACGTAGACGTGTAAATATACAACACTAGTTAGTGTTCCGTACCAAAATTGGCAAAGCGGAACACTTATGGAATCAGCTCGGTGTCTGTCCCTCCGTCTGTCATAGGATTTTTTCTCAGAGACCGTAAGATATAGGAAGTTGAAACTCGGTACAGATATAGAAATTGCTGGTCCAATATCATAAATGAAGTAAAAAAAGCTAAATTAGGGTAAATAAATAAAAAATCTACCCTATGGTGAGGGGTATCAATTGAAAGCTTATGAAAATACGTGTCTCAAAATATTCTTTTTAATTTTTTTTATAAATACTTTGCTTAACGAAATTGCTTCTCACCTCTATTTAAAAAAAAAACATTGCCGTATAAGATCTGAAAAAAACATGAACATCAGAAATACCGTGTAGATGGCGGGAAAATTATCAGGGTGGCTCTAACTTGGATACTTTTTTTTCTATACCAAAAAAACTAACACCAGTGAGACCAGTGTAAAATGATCTTCAGCCACTATGTGACCACATACTAAGTAAGTGTAAATTTATAGTGGTTTAATCAATGACCCATGTTAAACAACTGGTAGTGCGCGTACGTACGGAACACTCCCGAGTCCCGACTCGTACTTGGCCGGTTTTTTTTAATTACTAACATAACTTTAGGGGTGTATTCAGACCATGAATCTAAACAACTTTCCCTAAGGAACATGGGTCGAAAAACGAGAAATTTTTTTGGACCTTCCATACAAAAGTGCGGATCGGCCGATCGATTTTCTATGGGAGGTCCAAAAAATATTCTCGTTTTTCGACCCATTGGTCTGAATAAACACTTGAAGTTAAGTTACTAATTAATAAAACCGGTCAAGTGCGAGTCGGGCTACTCGCGCACCGAGGGTTCCGTACCACAAAGTATAATATGTTTATGGTACCACACCACCACAGAACAGTACAACATTATTAACTTAGAAAAAAACTTTTTTTGTCCGGGACCTTTAGCGCGAGACCGATACAAACTTAGCCGCTTTTTAGTATTTGTTGTTATTCTGTAGAGTTTGCTCTATAATCACACTAAGTTTGACGCTTTTACGATAGAGCGTGATGAAAAAACGTTGATAAAAACTACCTAGTTTCTTGTTGAGAACCCCCCTTAAGGTTGCTCTTGCCTAGAGCGACTCCATGTAAAAACTAAAGAGAATATGCGAATTGGCACCGTTTACCAAAAATACCAAACGATATTGGGCCGTTAAAATTAAAAGCAGTTAGAAACGCCCACCTAACAAAAGCGAGAATTTTTGAGTAATTGCCAACAGCTGCAACCACGGGATAGATCAGATGTTTTTTGCCAATTCTATATGGACATACCCTTAATGTGTTGTTGTGAAATCAATGATTATGCTAAATTACAGCAGCGAGTATGTAGGCACGGGGACGCGGTGCGACTTGTTCTCAAAAGGTGCCGACAGAATTTTTGGAATTAGGCTAGTGGTAGATTATGCTATCATTTTCAGCGTTTGTGAAACTTTTTGGCACCGGGTTTTTTTAGACTAATTCGACCCCGCTGAACACGATTCTGCCCGGTGCCAACCCGTATCCCACTTCCTTAACCCACTACCCCCCGAAATGTGGCCCGACCCGCGTTTTTTTTAGTTTTATACAAAAACTATTAGAGAAAAAAGAAAACCATCAATGACAAAAATAATCTCCATTAAATTCTCTACAATATTTGTAAAACAATTTTTTTGATAGGAATAAAATTAAAAAAGCGGAAAAAAATTAAGGAAGCGGGGGACGGGGTGGCACCGGGCAGAATCGTGTTCAGCGGGGTCTAAAATTAGTCTATAAAAACCCGGTGCCAAAAAGTTTCTCAAAACGCCGTTAGACGTTAAAAATCCAATACAACTTGAAAAAAATCTACCAGTCTAAATAGTTTCATAATCTTCAAAAAACACCTAGATAGATTACTCTTTATAGATACCTACTAAAATCTTTGATTGCTCTTATCTATGTTTTGAGTAGATAGTACCCAGATAATACCTTTAAAAATAGCGTTATCTCTATATCTTTAGTCATTTACTCAACTAAAAGGAAAGGGATACAAATTTTCAGTTGGCTGGTTGGTTGGTTGGAAATGTTTGAAATTTCCATGGCTGCCATCTTGGAAATCGCCCAGATATCTTTTTTGGAAGCAATCGGTTGAAAAACAAAACAGTTCAAGATGGCGGCAACTTTTCTGAATTTTTGACTTAGGATTCGTGTTCGGAGAAGGCAGAAACCCCTAAGATATTGATTTTGGAAGCAATAGGTTGAAAAACAAAAAGTTCAAGATGGCGGCAACTTTTCTGAATTTTTGACTTAGGATTCGTGTTCGGAGATGGCAGAAACCCCTAAGATATTGATTTTGGAAGCAATAGGTTGAAAAACAAAAAGTTCAAGATGGCGGCAACTTTTCTGAATTTTTGACTTAGGATTCGTGTTCGGAGATGGCAGAAACCCCTAAGATATTGATTTTGGAAGCAATAGGTTGAAAAACAAAAAGTTCAAGATGGCGGCAACTTTTCTGAATTTTTGACTTAGGATTCGTGTTCGGAGATGGCAGAAACCCCTCAGATATCGATTTAGGAAGCAATCGGTTGAAAAACAAAAAAGTTCAAGATGGCGGCAACTTTTCTGAATTTTTGACTTAAGATTCGTGTTCGGAGATGGCAGAAACCCCTCAGATATCGATTTTGGAAGCAGTCGGTTGAAATAAGAATGTTCATACGAAAATAAAAATAAAAAACCAACATATTTTACCACGACAAGATGTGCGCCAACTGCGATTACGCGACATTCCGTTTAGATGAGGGAAAACTAATATTACCACTATAATCTAGAGATTATGAGAAACAAATCGACATGAGTTCCATAACTATACGCCAAATATACGCTAACATTTTTTGGGGGCCCTTTTCCCATAGCTGATATAATTACTAAACTAATCCTTGCCAAAAACGTATTTTTCGCGATTTCCAAGTTTACGGACAAATTTGTTCATAAATTAATACGATGACGATGATAACGATTTGACCTAAGTCATAATAATTTTAGTACAATTTTTTAGAAATTTTAAACATGTTTTTTTTCTAGTTGTCAATATGGCTACTACTAGCGCCATCTGACGGATTTTTTTCATAACAGTCTTTAAAAAAGCTTCATTGAAATAAAGACGAACCACATGTGCGCACCACTGCTTCTTTAGGTCTTTCAAGATCGCCATTTTGTTGTTTGATACAATATTCATAATTTCTTTAATGTGTGTACTTATAAAGAACCTTTTTTACCTTCTTTTCGCCCCTATTTGGAATGGAGGCATTTTTTTCTATGGAATCTGGCCTGATGCGAATATCAGCGGGCTTGTTCGATTTCGGCTCAAGTTATTTATTGTGCGGCCACGTGACACGTCAGTTTAATGAAGCAGGCTGGAGGGCTAATGGGGGCTTTTGGGTCTTGATTCATCATCATCATCGTCTCAGCCGATGGACGTCCACTGCTGGACATAATGGGTCTTGATTGTTTCTTTCTTATTTCTAATTTGAAGGAAATCAAAAACTATAGGTAGGTACTATTCATGTTAATCGATAACATTAGTATACAAAAGGGGCGAATTAACTTGGCACCTGGCTCGCACGTGGCTCGGAATAAAAAAATTCTTTCCGAACTCGAAAATGCTAAAGACACGTGCAACGGTAACTGAAATACTATGCTTCGGGCTCGCATGGCGACGGCGGGGTCCCGCGGGGGTTAGCAGGAGGGGTGTCAAATTCCGAGCCACGTGCGAGCCAGGTGCCTAGTTAATTCGCCCGGGTTGTAGAAAAATCTGCGCATACATAATTATTATGCATTCAACACTCAATTAATAGCAGAGCATAGAATAGAATAGAATAAAATTTATTGTGTATGGATTCAGATACAAGTTATACCAGATGTTTTTTGTTTTTCGTTTTATTCAGTATAACAACAGCCTTAGTTATACAGGAAGATTTTTCATGTTTGGTATCACTTATAGAACCCATTTCATTAAAAAAAAGGGCAGGTCAAAATTGCACATTTAAAAATTTAATCCTACAGAATTTTCCATAAAGCTTGGTCATCGAGTTTCGTATTCGTACCGACCGGCTGCTGCAAGTCCAGGGGGCGGAGCCCTAGCCTCAGAGTCCCACGCATTGTAAACTTAACAGGAACACACAAGACTTTCAAAACATTGGTCAGTGGGTCATTATCATTGTTAAAATGTTATACTAGTCCCTTATTTTGTTTATTTTTGTTCAATGACACGGTTATAATAAAGTACGCTTTGAATGACACAATGACACATAATAAACTTTTTCTAAAAATTAAAAGGCTCTGACCCAAAGAAAATTACTGACCACAGAGATTCGTTCGTTAGTTTTCGTTCTTGAAAAGCAAAGTTCTAAATTCGAAAAAGCGCGCGAAATCGGGTCGAGTGGTAGTAACTAATAATAAGTAATCTGTGGCACAGGTAGGTGCGTACTGTGTCCAGTCGAATTGTTTTTCTTAAGACATTTTTGCGTAGTCATATCTCAATATTTTAGTACTGGGCGATACTAAAAGAAAAAACACGTATCGATTTTTTTTCATAAACAAACATTTTATTAAAATTTGGATGGTGATAAAAAAATTATCCTGTATATAAGTTACAACACTGTTTACATTTTTGATGGCCAATTACAGCTATCCATAAGGTAACTTATCATTTAATTAATTAATAAGCAGACGTACAAACAGGGAGAGAAAAAGATGAGGCAACTAAACACCTCTAATTCTAATCGCATCCACCAGAACTTTGTCATATTATACAGTTGTAACATAGCTATTAACTTTTTAAACATATTTATTGCTACGAGATGATAATCGCGATCAAAATCCGAGTAGGTACTCAAACTACATAATAAGCAATAAAAGGTACTCAACTAGCTCCCTACCTACAATACAGGGTTATTTGTAATTCGACGTATTCCTTTCAGGACGTTAAAGGACAGCCTAAATGCAATTATGTGAACCCCCATATGTGGGGTCAGAAATCAATAGTTTTCGAGATATTTGGAATTTAAGGTTTTTTGCCAAAAAACCAATTTTTAACCGACTTCAAAAAAGGAGGAGGTTTCTCAATTCGACCGTATATATATATATTTTTTTTATGTTTGTTCGCGGTTAACTTCGTCGTTTATGAACCGATTTTGATAATTCTTTTTTTGTTGGAAAGGAGATATCCCATGTGTTCCATGATAAGGAAACCAGGATCTGATGATGGATCCCAGAGAAATCGAGGGGAACCTTCGAAAATTGTAGTGCCGACTAGTGCGTTTGTTAATTTAAAGCACTACTATTAAATCGAACTAATGAATTCACCACTGAAAATTGTGAAATAAACAAAATTTTAACAAAAAATTAAAACCGCCTTCAAAAAAACTAAAAAGTTAAAAAATAATATTGCAGCCGATGACTTTTTCGTTCGCATCATAAGAACATTAATTTGTTTTATAGAAGTCGGTGTCAAGCCAAGTCAAAAAATGCAAGCCCTGTCGCGAATCGTACCGGCTTGACAGCGACTTCAATAAAACAAATTAATGTTCTTATGATGCGAACGAAAAAGTCATCGGCTGCAATATTATTTTTTAACTTTTTAGTTTTTTTGAAGGCGGTTTTAATTTTTGTCACACATTTTCTTAAATTAAAAAAAATGTGCTTATTCTATGGCGTCGATTTGAATTTTAATTCATAGCTAACACATTTTCCGAGATATTTTCATAAATCAATGTCCGATCATACTGAGCAATTCAAAATAAATCAATAACAAAGACGGTTAATTTTTGAAAAAAAATTACAAAGTCTTGAAACCATGCAATTATTCTCAAAAAAAAATTATGAAAAAAAGTGTGCGTTTTACTGAAATAACTTCCTCGTTTTGTTAGCTTTCTAAAGAGGTATAAATGTTCTAGAAATAAATGGAATTACAATGTCAAAAAAGGTTTTTTACTTAGTACGTGATACGTAGAGGCAACATTCTCTTGGAGAAAAATTGTATGATTTTTTTTTAGATAACGTTATTTATTAATTTAAATCTGAGGAATACGTCGAATTACAAATAACCCTGTATAATACAACCATGTTACAAATGCAAATAATCATTTTCTCTCCATGTGGAAGGTAGAATGCGATAAAAGAATAGTTATTTGTTATACAAGAGTGCAAAGTTGCTTTTTAATCGCGTGCTCAATTTTGATGAACGAGCAAGCGAAGGATTCTAATATTGAATCTAAAATTTAAGAGTTTCACGAGCGCAGCGAGTGATTCAAACATTAGAATCCTGAGCTTCAGCGAGTGAATCAAAAGAGCACAAGGTGAAAAATCTTTGCACTCGAGTGCAACCATAAACATATTGGTAGTATAATAATGTCTATGAGTGCAACACGTAACTTTTCATCCCACCTCAGCGAGGAAATGACGTGAAAAGAAAATGGCGCGCGCAAAGCAAATTAAAAAAGTACACCAAGAAGATTACGAGTTAGAGTTTTTATCAAATTAAAAAAAAGTTCTAAGTAAGAACACGATGTTCTAAATTCAATTTACTTTATTCTCTTGTTTTTATCCTCTAGAGTCTAGAGGATAAAAATGGCTTTCGCACTCAGATATCGAAGAGCAAAAATACTCTTTCCGAGGTGGTGGGATGAAATAGTTATTTGTTATGCAAGGCTGTAAAGTTGCTTTTTGGCGCGAGTACTTGTATTGAAACCTGAGCAAACAAAGGGATCTAGGATTGAACCACGAGCGAAGCGAGTGGTTCAAATATAGAATCCTGAGCGTCGCGAGGGTTTCAAAGGTACGAGACGCAGAATAACTTTGCTGCCGAGCGAAACACACAACTTTTCACCTCACTACAGCGAGGAAAATTTCAATGCGCCAACCTCATTTTTAAAATAATCACACTGGCCAACACGAAAATAGCATTAAAAAAAAACTTGTTTAGGCTGTTTTCTTTATTGAATTTAAAGATTCTAATTTTAAAAACTCTTTCCACGCTAGCGGATAAAATGCACTTTTGCACTCAGATTTCGAATGATAAACAGAATCTTTCCGAGCTTGTGAGGTGAAAAACAAATTGTTAAACGAACGTTTTTGCATCAGTCTCACTGAAGCCTACCTTTACTAATTATACATTAATTATGTCAAAAGTTACAATAATAATAAATTCATATCAAATAGATATGAAACGAATAATTTACAATAATTTGAATAAATTTTTTTTTGATGTAAGTAAGTAATGGAAAAACAACAACTTTATACAATTTTGCTATTCGTGCTTCAGAAATTCTCTTACGCTATAGAAACCACTTTCCGAAAGCCATGACTTCACAATTTTTTAAATTCTTTCAGCTCTTAGTTCTTTGTAATTATCGGGTAGCTTATTAAATACTTTGATCGACATTACGTAGGAATTATTTTCAACTAACTTTAGTTTTGATGCTGGTTTAAGAGAGCTATGGGAGTCCAGTGGCGCCCTCATCACATTAATAAAGATTTCTCAATAAAGAAAGTATAAATTAAAAAAGTGTTCAATTGACAAACTACAAAAGCCTTTAAGCTATTTTCATAGAATACTTTTATAGGTTTTTTAAAGGTCGAAACATACACATTTTGAAAAAAGAAAAAAAACGGCCGCTTTTGTTTTTATTCGAAACTGTCTAAAAGTGGAATGTTTAGAACCTATAAAAAGTATTGCATAACAATGGCTTGAAGACTTTTGTAGTTTATCAATTGGGCACTTTTTAATTTAGGCTTTCTTTATTGAGAAATCTTTATTAATGTGATGAGGGCCACTGGACTCCGATAGCCCTCTTAAATATTTTGTTTACTATATTTTGTGAACGCAGATTTCTATTGCTGACCTTTGATTTTGTTGAAAAAAGTGTCAATTTTGGTGTACAAATATCTTTTGTGTTAATAATTTAATCTTATTTACAATTAAAATTTAATCTTTAATTTGATTCGAAGTAGCACAACATGGCTGTAACATGTTCAAAATCAATAATATTTGAAATTATTTACAATTTATATATACGACATGTTTACACATATTTATAGATTAGTTATTTAAATCTCGACAAATCCAATCTTATGTTTAAGTGTAGATCATAAAAATTTACATTACCATTACGTTGTACTAGATAATAATAAGAAGAATAAGAATAAAGTTAAGAGTTAAATTACGCCAATTCATTTGGAACAGGAGTGTATTTCAATCCGCTGTCATTCAGCAGGGTCGCCACCCACGCGTCTTCTGGCACCAATCCTAACTCGAATAATTTGACAGCCGCTGCGACGTTGGCACCGCTTGTATACCCAACGTACAAGCCTTCCTTTTCTCCAATCAGATGCATGTATTTAACCGCTTCCTCATCCGTTACACTAATTGTTCCATCCATGTATTCAAATTTAAACAGATTCGGGACACAACCGTAACCTGAGCCTTGCAGTAAATGCAGAGGCTTTGTGATCGGTTCTCCTTTGATCGGTTCTGAACCATTAGGCTCTACGACGAATGCCTTCAAGTGCGCATTTTTTTCCTTTAAATACCTCGATGTTCCTGTAAAAGTGCCAGCGGTTCCAACTGTTGCTACGAAGGCATCAACATGATGTCCCGTCTGTTTCCATATCTCTGGTCCGGTGGTCTCGTAGTGGGACATAGCATTACACTCATTGTTGAACTGGTTTACATAATATGCTCCGGTGGCCTCAACTATTTTTAAACCTTCTGCTTCCGCAGCTTTCACATCGTTGATGGTAACATTGCCGTAAGTTCCTTCCACTTGTGGAACTCTGATGCATTTAGCACCGAGAGCCTCCATGTGGATAGCTCGCTGGGCACTGTTACCTTTCGACATGGTGAGTGTGAGGGGATGTTGCAACACGGCGCATACGACTGCTAGGCCGCATCCTTGGTTTCCCGATGTCACTTCCAGCACGGGGTCACCAGGCTTCAGCTCTCCTGACTTCAGAGCGCTTTCTATCATGTGCAGTGAGGACCGGCATTTGATTGAAGCTCCGGGGTTCATGAACTCGCATTTCGCTAAAATTCGCCCGGGTCCGGGATGTATCCGATCGAGGGCAACGATCGGAGTGTTGCCGATGAGTTCCAATGCAGATTTCTTGATCTCGTTATCCACGCCGTCGACCACCATCTTGTAAGTATCACTTATTACTTTTAGTTATCGACTACAACTGCGAAAGTTGTGCGTGTCGAAGGAGTTTTAAACGAGCGATGCCGAATAGTGGTGGTTGTGCACACGAGCAAGAGCACGCGACACGTGTGCAAAGCAATGATAAATGAATGACGCAATGTCAAGTAACGCGCTCATGAAGAGTTTATTACAATTATGACGCGGCGGTTTTTTTGTGTGTTTGTTAATTATATTATGACTCTTGCTTTGCACGACACGACTACGATTTATCGTAGTCGTGTCGTGTCGTTGATAAATCATCAGCTAGCAGTTAACCACCGCGTCACAAATGTCAGAGTAAATACCCTATAGATACTCGTACCATCTCGTACCTAATAAGAAACTACACCGCTAGTTTTTAATTACTAACATAACTTTAAGGGTGTATTCAGACCATGAATCTAAACAACTTTCCCAAAGGAACATGGGTCGAAAAATGAGAAAATTTTCTGGACCTTCCATACAAAAGTGCGGATCGCCCGATCGATTTTCTATGAGAGGTCCAAAAAAAAAATCTCGTTTTTCGACCCATGTTTCTTTGGGAAAGTTTTTTAGATTAATACACCCTTATATCAATAATTAAAAACTAGTGGTGTATATCTTGATTTTTTAACTTTTCGTAGCTAAAATTACAATTTCTTATTGCCTATAGTTACTTAGTAACCAAACTAGATTTATGTTAAAAATAAATTTAAAAAATTAAAAAATAGAGTTGAATCGTGTGATGTAAAATCAAGAAATGAAGGTTAAGGCTATCGTTTATGGACAACACGTAAATAATTAGTAGGATAATTCCATGGATTCCGAATTTTGGATGTCCGAGTGTAGAATCGGTGCAAAAACAGTCTGCAAGACGTGGGAGTATTTTTTTTGGAAGTCCATGAAAAAATTTTCAAACCCCAAATATTTGATTTCCTTGGCGCGTCCGGACTCCTGTTTTCAGGAAAAAAGCTACCTACTTAAAATACAACTTCTATGTATACTCCATTTTTATTAAAGACGAAAAAAAGAAGATCACAGAAGCAGGGCTACGAAACCTTTTCAGACCGTGATCATTTTATAAAAAATTCGAAACACTTATGTCAGTGTTTGATGGCTGATGAATATAAGGATTAGGGGTAGCGAGGGAAACAGCCAATATTCTGTAGCGCACTGGCATTTATTAGAACTAAAACGCTGTCACCGGGTATACTCACATACTTAGGCACATTTTATTTCATACTATCGGAGTAGATGGAAAAATAAGAAAACGTCTGTTATGTATGTGCTCACCAGTAGCATAAGGGGGGGGGGGGGGGGGGGCACTTTACCAGATGTGGCAAAAACATAAATTGATTGAGCTCTGACTGAACCACAGGGTGTTAGGGTAAACAATTGCATTACTTTAAGGTGTGATTGTACCTGTTTCTTAAGAAACCTATAGGAAATCCGCAAAATTCAGTCAGCTGATCTCACGTTTGTATGAAAATTTCATGTTCTCATACTAACGTTGGATCAGCTGCTTGCATTTATTACAGGAAGACCAAAAAAAATTTTATGAATTTTATTTAGGTTTCTTAGGTAAAATTCTTAAGTATCATGAGTATAATCACCCCTTTTAGTACTACAACTACTTACCATAAACAACCTGCATAACCAATTCGTAGAGTAGAGTAAAGTCTATTTTTGAATGGATAACCAACCCCACCAAACCAAAACCAAAAGACCTAAAGATGTCTGACCACAACCCGAACAGGAGTGCGATTTTTGAAAATCATACGAGCGACTCGGCAGTAGAAAGATGCATAATCTCCATAGTAATTTTGACATTTTCCACTGCCGAGTCGCTCGTATGATTTTCAAAAATCGCCCTCCAGGTTGTGCTAAATATTTCGAGCTGGCTTCGGTCTCTCTTTTATCTTTAACGTAGGTCTTTTAATAAAGATAAGGAGGCAGCAAAATCGGTCTGTGCTCCGGGGGATATACATTAGACACCTACGCTACGCCACCGGTGCTCACTAATGTCCGTTATTCCGTATTGATAAACCGCGCTGACAATCTATTTTGAAGACGTATTAAACGAGTTCTTCTTAAGCCTTAAAATACATCTTAAAATGGATCAAGTCGGTATCAGCTAATATCACTTTAAATGTCTCAAGCAAAGGGCCTCGCCTTGACTACGTAATCTTCGTCCGTGCTTAAAATTTTTGCTGTTTATTAGCACTGACACCTATGTCATGTTTCTATGGGTCTTAAATGACCTAAATTTGGGAATAGGGTGCGTCATTTTGTCAAAATGCATAAGGTAAGAACTATAAAGTTAATAAACTTCAAAATTGGACGTAAATATTTAAATATAATTAATTTTCGGAAAAGAAGCGCAGATGACATAATCTTGGATCTTCCCCCCCTCCTCCCCCCCAAATAATCCGATGTATATACAAGCACCCAACCCCCCTCCCCCCCCCCCCCCTTCCGGTGATCACGTAATTGTTGAATGGTGCCAAACTCAAATTTGTAACAAATTTTTTCAATAATAATGCAGTTACAGAATCCATGTTGCAGAAATCTTTGGAATTTAATCCGTTTGCTTGTAACATCAATATTTATTTGGTATTACTTGCGTCGCGCAGAGCGTTGCCGGTAGTGTGATGTGGTATGGACGCACTCAATCGAATCTGTCAGAAATTCAGAAAAGTGGTCGTCATCTTGAACTTTTTTGTTTTTCAATCTATTACTTCCAAAATCGATATCTGGGGTTTCTGCCATCTCCAAACACGAATCTGAAGTCAAAAATTAAAAAAGAGGCCGCCATCTTGAACTTTTTTGTTTTTTAACCGATTGCTTCCAAAATCGATATCTGGGGGTTTCTGCCATCTATAAACACAATCTGAAGTCAAAAATTAAAAAAAGTGGCCGCCATCTTGAGCTTTTTTGTTTTTCAACCAATTGCTACCAAAGAGCAACCTGCCTTAGTGGCATACCTACTGTCCGCCATTTTGAAAAAATCTCGATTTTGCGGCCAGTCATGAAACACATGCCAATCGACAGGGAAAATTATTATAAACAGAAAATATACTTGGGTAAAATGACCTAAGTGGTATACTTTCGGAGATATAGGGGTTTGAAAATAATAAAAAATTAAAACATTTTTTCCGCCCAAATTGGCTTTTTTGATCAGGAATAGATCGTCCAATAACCGTACATGCAAACCAATCGGCAAAGCTCAGGATCGATCAGAATTGAATATAATTATATAATATTATTCTTATAAATAAGTTTTATTCATTTACTAAGATAAATAAAATACCTATCTACATGTAAGAGAGCTATGAGCAAGACGGTTGTAGCAGTGTTGCTAACCATTCCAAGAGGGATTTATATGTATTTACCTATGTATTAAATACTTGATCATCATCGTCATCATCATCATCATCATCACCATCTCAGCCGATGGACGTCTATGGAGGTGCTACTGCGGAATGTTCCTCCATTGAAAAGGGAAGATCTTCCACCAGGCTATGTGTGAAGCCTGGGGACCGGCCGTGGTCCAACAGTTCTTAGTTGGACCTTCTATATATATCGAATCTCTGTGATTATTTCTCTTGCGCGATTTATGTCTCGCATTTGATTGTGAACCTTATGTGTAGTAGGTTACGAGTTGCGTATTTACGATGAACGTTGTCTTTGTATGGAGCATATTTCCGTGAGCGACGGTATCGCCATCTGTTGGCATCTTTTGCTATAACTTGTGGGTGCTGACATCTGTAGCAAGTCCCCACAACGTCCACTGCTGGACATAGGCCTCCCCAAGGATCGTCACAACGATCGGTCCTGCGCTGCCCTTATCCAACGTGTTCCCGCCGCCTTCACCAGGTCGTCGGTCCACTTTTTGCGGGGGGCTACCTACGCTGCGCTTTCCAGTACGCGATCGCCACTCAAGAGCTCTTCGGCCCCATCGGCCATATCGGTTCTTCGAGCAATGTGCCCCGCCCATTTCCACTTTAGTTTAGCTATTCTTTGGGCTATGTCAGCTGCTCTGGTTCTTCAGCGGATTCTGCTGCGCTGATCTCTCTTAATTTCCGATTCGATCTCGCAGGGAAACTCCGAACATAGTTACATAGCCCTCTCCATTGCCTTTTGGGTAATTTTTAACCTTTTTATGAAGCTTTGAGTGAGCGACGACGGCTATTTCCGTATTACATCTTGGGACACTGCGGTATTTGGGACGTGAAGACTGAAGAGACTACGTAGCTTTCCAACGCTGCCTTGCCGAGTCGGATTCAACAGGTTGACCTATTTCTCGAAATTGTACCTATCTAATTGGATAGTTTCGTCCCAGGTAAACATAATCGTCATTAACTTCAAGCGCAGATAGGGTAAACCATAGACATTTTACATGATGTCCATGTTCATTATCATTTTGTCGCGATTGCAACTCAAAAACTCTTTGGCTCCATCTACCATATCGGTTCTGCGAGCAATGTGCCCCGCTCATTGCCACTTTAGTTTCGCAATTCTTTGGGCTATGTCGGCTGCTCTGGTTCTTCTGCGGATCTCTTCATTTCTGATTCGATCTCGCAGGGAAACTCCGAATATAGCCCTCTCCATTGTCTTTTGGGTGACTTTCATCCTTTTTATGAGGCCTTGAGTGAGCGAGACGTCGTCTCAGTTCCGTATTTCATCACTGGCGATACACACTGGTCAAAGACTTTCGTCTCGAGACACTGCGGTATTTGGGACGTGAAGAGACTACGTAGCTTTTGCAACGCTGCCTTGCCGAGTCGGATTCAACAGGTTGACCTCTTTCTCGAAATTGTACCTATCTAATTGGATAGTTTCGTCCCAGGTAAACATAATCGTCATTAACTTCAAGCGCAGATAGGGTAAACCATAGACATTTTACATGATGTCCATGTTCATTTTCATTTTGTCCGTAGGCTAAGAATAGCATCATCCCATTTCTTCCTCTGAATGTAGTATAAGGCGATTATGGTATCCACCAAAAGATGGGTAGCAGCATCCTCTGAGTACACACATGTAATCCAACTGCGATCGCCAACCCGCCTGCCAAGTGTGGCCAGGGCCATCACAATCAAAACCAGGTTCCCATTTCCTGGCAGCCCTGCTATTCCTGGCTACAGTAGCAGCCAAGGTTACGGCGAGGCAGGGTGCGCGAAGAATCTCCGGCAGAGATCCGGCTACCACAAGATCACAACCGACAACAGCTGCACCTGGTAATAAACATATAACACTCGTTCACAGCAGACCGACGAGTCGCGCGCTGAACTCGAGGAAAAACTGAGCAGGATACGTTGGGATATCATTGGATTATCTGAAGTCCGAAGAGAGGGAAAGGACTTGATAATCCTGAAATCCGGAAGCCTGCTTTATTTCCGAGAGGGCGACCTAAAGTCCTGGGCCCCGGCACGATGCCGGGCATATGGTCCACAAAATCTCTTGTGAATAACTTGAAGGGGATCGTAAACGTGTCGAATAAGGTGGTGTACCTTACACTCAAAATAACCAAACGGTCCTACTATTCGTTAAAGGCTATACAGGTATTCCTGGCCCCGACATTAGATCAGAAATTAATACGATGATGAAGTAGGGATTATGTATGAGGCAGGATATCTCTAGGGCCATGTATATTTCCAAAACACACTTCACAGTAAAGTTGTCATGTGAGACTTCAACGCAAAACTGGGCAAATGACGGTGAAGATCTGCAAGTGGGACAATTATTTTGATGTTGGACGACGGAATTAACGGGGCCAACTAATGGACGGCTACATGGAGGAGGAACTAGATGTAATGAAAACTCCTTCTTTATGAAGTGGGAGCACAGCAAATGAACCTGGATGAGCCCAAACGGAACAAGAAATGAGATAGACTTCATCATGTCGATGAAGAGGTAAATATTCAATAATGTTTCTGTGTTAAACGCATTTAAAGTCGGAAGCTAGGCAGAACAATAGGCAGATTTCGAAATCCGTGACTTGTGATCACCGAGCCTATATTATTAGGGAGGCTATAGAGTGGAACAAAAGCTCCAAAATCTACGCAATCCGTCTATTGGCCAAAGCCAGCTAGCAAAATTGAAGACCGAAGATGGCAGGATCAGTATCGTCCAAGCGTAAGCTTCTGAGAGAGGTTGAGAAATTCTATGGACAGTATACACTAGAACACGCAGACCCGCTAAAAATCTACATAACAAACATAGATCTAGACTGACCCGGCACTATACCAAAGATATCCCGCACATCGGCCTATAGGAGATTAATATGGCTCCCAAACAGCAAATGAGCAACAAGGCTGTAATAATATGTAATACATTTGTTAAATAAATAAGGCGCTGTGTGACGGGATTACGGCCGAGCTCCGGAAGGCGGGTGGAAGACCGATCCTTTAGAAGTATTTCGTTTAGGTACGTCATACTCGAGGGAGAAACGCCGCAGGCATGGAACAGAAGTCTAGAGGTGCCCTTCCTCAAAAAGAGCGATAAGTAATGTCCTGCTGAAGACCTAAAGGCTCATTTCGCTTCTTAATCTGCATGTCTACAAGTATAAGCTGTTTCGAGAGTCGTTACAAACCGTCTCGGACGCAAGTTCAATGACTTTCAGTGAAGTGTGTTTGGAACTATACATGGCTCTAGAGACATCCTCCCCATACATAGTCCCTACCTCGTCATCGTATTTCTGATCTGATGTCGGGGCCCAGGTATACCTATAAAACCTTTAACGAATACTGTACGAGTTTTGTGCAACATAAACCCGGCACTCTGGGGCCCGAGAGTTTTGGTCGCTCTCTCGGAAATAAAGTAGGCTACCGGATTCGAGGATTATCTAGTCTCTCCCTCTCTTCGGACTTCAGATAATCCAACGATATCACAACGTATCCAGGGGGTCTACTCCGGGATTCGAACTTCGCAATTGCGAGTACATTTTTGCTCCAATATCAACTCTATTCCAATGAAGTGCGGAACGAAACAGTGGCGATATAGCGAACATCGAAAGTGCGGGTACAGGGCCTGCTCAGTTTTTCCTCGAGTTCAGCGCTGACTCGTCGGTCCGCTGTGAACGAGTGTTATATGTATATTACCAGGTGCAGCTGTAGTCGGTTGTGGTCTTGTGGTAGCCGGATCTCTGCCGGAGATGCCACCCTGCCTCGCCGTTACCTTGGCCGTTACCGTAGCCAGGAATAGCAGGGCCGCCAGAGAATGGGAACCAAGTTTTGGTTGTGTTAGCCCTGGCCACACTTGGCAGGCGGGTTGGCGATCGCAGTTGGATTGAATGTATGTACTCAGAGGGTGCTACTACCAATATTTTGGTGGATCCCATAGTCGCCTTATACAACACTCAGAGAAAGAAATGGGATGATAGTATTCTTAGCCTACGGACAAAATGAAAATGAACATCATGTAAAATATCTATGGTTTACCCTCTCTGCGCTTGAAGTTAATGACGATTATGTTTACCTGGGACGAAACTATCCAATTAGATAGGTACAATTTCGAGAAAGAGGTCAACCTGTCGAATCCGACTCGGCAAGGCAGCGTTGCGAAAGCTACGTAGTCTCTTCACGTCCCAAATACCGCAGTGTCTCAAGACGAAAGTCTTTGACCAGTGTGTATCGCCAGTGATGAAATACGGAACTGAGACGACGTCTCGCTCACTCAAGGCCTCATAAAAAGGATGAAAGTCACCCAAAAGACAATGGAGAGGGCTATGTTCGGAGTTTCCCTGCGAGATCGAATCAGAAATGAAGAGATCCGCAGAAAAACCAGAGCAGCCGACATAGCCCAAAGAATTGCGAAACTAAAGTGGCAATGAGCGGGGCACATTGCTTGCAGAACCGATATGGTAGATGGAGCCAAAGAGTTTTTGAGTTGCGATCGCGTACCGGAAAGCGCAGTGTGGGTAGCCTCCCGCAAAAGGTGGACCGACGACCTGGTGAAGGCGGCGGGAACCCGTTGGATAAGGGCAGCGCAGGACCGATCGTTTTGACTATGGAGGTGCTACTGGGAATGTTCCTCCATTGAAAAGGGAAGTACTTCCGCCAGGCTAGGTGTGATGCCTGGGGACCGGCCGTGGTCTAACAGTTCTTAGTTGGGCCTTGTAGGTATATATATCGTATCTCTGTGATTATTTCTCTTGCGCGATTTATGTCTCGCATTCGATTGAGAACCTTATGTGTAGTAGGTTACGAGTTACGTATTTACGATGAACGTTGTCTTTGTATGGGCCATATTTCCGAGAGCGACGGTATCGCCATCTGTTAGCATCTTTGCTATAACTTGTGGGTGCTGACATCTGTACAGTAGCAAGTCCCCACAGGACTCCCCCCTCAGACCGGTGGTCGTTGAGTTGTTCGAAGTGTGCAGTCTGTATTCATGTAGGTAGGTGCAGGGCTCCAGTCAAGTGAGTCTGACGAGCGATGTGCGGCGTGTGTGTGCATCTGTCAGGGAGATCAGTCCTGATGTGATGCGGGTGAGTGACAGGCATGGAGAAGGCGAGCAGAACTGCCACGTGGAGGTGAGCTCAGACACGTGGGCTGCGGGAGATTCTTCTATGCACACGCTGACTGTCGTTGAGCAAGCTGTAGGCCCAGGAAGCGGTGTGAAGACAGCTGCAATGGACCTGGTGCGGCTTCGGGTTGATGGCGTGACTGCTGCTTGTTTGACCTGGTCGAGGGGGTGAAGGGTTGGTTGAAGCTGGTTGCTGCTCTGTGTTGGTGCTGCTGCTCTGCGGTGTTCAGGTTGCGATGTTCTTTGTCGAGGGTCACCAATATGGAGGTGCTACTGGGAATGTTCCTCCATTAACCCTTCGTCTGTGTAGGTCACGGATCCGTGACTAAGAAAGACAATAACAAATCTTTTGTGTCTGGAATCTCCACAGACGAGAGGTTAAAAAGGGAAGTACTTCCGCCAGGGTAGGTGTGATGCCTGGGGACCGGCCGTGGTCCACTGGTCCAACAGTTCTTAGTTGAACCTTGTATATAATTATATTGAATCTCTGTGATTATTTCTCTTGCGCGATTTATGTCTCGCATTCGATTGTGAACCTTATGTGTAGTAGGTTACGAGTTACGTATTTACGATGAACGTTGTCTTTGTATGGGCCATATTTCCGAGAGCGACGGTATCGCCATCTGTTGGCATCTTTGCTACAACGTGTTAATGAATTAACGCAAAACTAGAAAGTAGTTTGTTTAGAATCGAGAGCAGAATCGAATTATCATAGTTTCAACATAGGTAATTTTTTTCAAAATATTCAATAATTTTTTTGTGAAATTTAAAATTTTCTGAACCCGATGTCAACCCACCGCACGGGCACACTCACCCTACTTACTACCAAAACAAGATTATAAAAATGTATCCATGAGAACGTTAGCGCTTTCTTTCAGTGCTGAAATGATAACAAATCATTTTTGCCTCAAAACTTAAAATGCGAATAACTTTAAATTTTAACCATCAAAATAATAAAATTATTGTTTCAATCTAATTATTTTGTTATAAATCAGTTGGGGTGTATGAGGTTTTGCGTTAATTCATTAACACGTTGTAACTTGTGGGTGCTGACATCTGTAGCAAGTCCCCACATGAAGATTCTTGGGGAGGCCTATGTCCAGCAGTGGACGTCCATCGGCTGAGATGATGATGATGATGGTCAAGTATTTAATTCATAGGTAAATACATAAAAATCCCTCTCGGAATGGTTAGCAACACTGCTACAACAACCATCTTGCTCGTAGCTGTCTTGTCTATGTAGGTAGGTATTTTATTTATCTTAGTAAATGAATAAAACTTATTTATAATAATAATATTATATAATTATATTAAGTCCTGATCGATCCTGAGCTTCGCCAATCTATTCCTGGTCAAAAAAGTCAATTTGGGCGGAAAAAAATGTTTTTATTTTTTTTTATTTTCAAACCCCTATATCTCCGAAAGTATACCACTTAGGTCATTTTACCCAAGTATATTTTCTGTTTGTAATAATTTTCCCTGTCGATTGGCATATGTTTCATGACTGGCCGCAAAATCGTGATTTTTTCAAAATGGCGGAAAGTAGGTATGCCACCTTCCATACTGAAATGTTCGAAGCTCTTTATATCTGGGGGTTTCTGCTATCTCTAAACACGAATCTTAAGTCAAAAATTCCAAAAAGTGGCCGCCATCTTGAACTTTTTGTTTTTCAACCGATTGCTTCCAAAATAGATATCTGGGGGTTTCTGCCATTTTCAACCATGAATCTGAAGTCAAAAATTTAGAAAAGCGGGTGCCATCTTGAACTTTTTTGCTTTACAACCGATTGCTTCCAAGATCGATATCTGGGGGTTTCTGCGATCTCCGAACATGAATCTAAAGTCAAAAATTTAGAAAAGTGGTCGCCTTTGGTACTTTTCCGGAGATTCCGGAGTGAGATATCTATTTTGGAAGCAGTCAGTTAACAAACAAATAAGTTCAAGATGATCTTATTTGTTTTTTAACCTTATTTGTTTTCCTTCCAATTTTCTGATTTCTGATATCAGATTCATGTTAATAGATCGCAGGAACACCCAGATATCGATCTTGGAAGCAATCGGTTGTCAAGCAAAAAAGTTCAAGAAGGCGGGAATTTTTCTGAATGTTGACTTCAGACCCGTATTTGGTGACCACAGAAACCCCTACATATCGGTTTTGGAAGTAATCAATTAAAAAAAAAAAGTTCAAGATGGCGGCCACTTTTCTGAATTTCTGACTTTAGATTCGTGTTCAGAGATCGCAGAAACCCCCAGATATAGAATTCGGAAGCAATCGGTTGAAAAAAAAATATTTAAAGATGGCGGCCACTTTTCTGAATTTCTGACTTAGATTCGTGTTCGGAGATCGCAGAAACCCCCAGATATCGATTCTGGGAGCAATCGGTAGAAAAACAAAAAAGTTCAAGATGGCGGCCACTTTTCTGAATTTCTGACTTAAGATTCGTGTTCGGAGATCGCAGAAACCCCCAGATATCGATTTTTGAACCAATAGGTTGAAAAAAAAAAGTTCAAGATGGCGGCCACTTTTCCGAATTTCTGACTTTAGATTCGCGTTCGGAGATCGCAGAAACCCCCAGATATAGATTTTGGGAGCAATCGGTTGAAAAACAAAAAAGTTCAAGATTTCTGACTTTAGATTCGTGTTCGAAGATTGGAGAAACCATACATTTTTCTAATAGGTATATTTAAATTAGCATTTGGTCAGAAACTACATTATTTATTTTCCTTTTGCAGCAATTAGTTTACAATATGTTACAATGTTTCATTATTTTAATCGAAAATGCAGAGCTTCAGGCCGTTTTATGGTTTATCTGCTGGCAACATTACGCACGTCACTGCGTCACCCGTGTGCCATACCATGCGACGTCGCCGCGGTGACGGCGGAGGTACTACTACGTGCGGTTTCATACAACTCCTTGCTTCACAAATGACGGGCTGCCGTATGGCGCTCCGTCTTGCGTCCAGCGTGTGTGAATAAAAACCTATTAGTCTTCTGTAGTCTGTCGCTTAATTGTCATCATTATCTCGTGACGATTATATCCACAGAACATTATAAGAGAAGTTAGAAGTGCAAATTACGCATGGAACGCTTGCCACACGGTTATGCAATGATTTGCATAAGGTGCGCGGCGTGGTGCGAGCGAGAGGGCATAAGTAGCCGCGTGAGTGGGAAGATACGTGGTGACAGTCGTCTCCTAAGCAAAAGCGCTACTTTGCATTTCTAAACCCCCTTATAATGTTCTTTGATTATATCAATGAGGCGTTTTGGTAAAAAAAAAATTGCCACAGTAATTACTAAACTAATGCTTGCCAAACGTATTTTCCTCGATTTCCAAGTTCAGGGACAAATTTATTCATAAATTAATACGACGACGATCATAACGATTTAAAAGAAGTCGTAATAATTTTAGTAAAATTTTATAGAATTTTTAAAGATGTTTTTTTCGAATGGTCAATATGGCTACTACTAGCGCCACCTGACGGATTTTTTTCATAACAGTCTTTTAAAAAGCTTCATTGAAACAAAGGCGAACCACATGTGCGCTCCACTGCTTCTTTAGGTCTTTCAACATCGTCATTTTGTTGTTTGATACAATATTCATAATTTCTTTAAAGTGTGTACTATAAAGAATCTTTTTTACCTTCTTTTCGCCCCTATCTGGAATGGAGATAGATTTGTTGTATTTTAATATTTTTTTAAAATAAGTTACAATATAGTGAATTCATTCCATAAATAAAATACAATAGGCCTTTTTTTCAAATTTTAATTGAATTCGAAAGATGTGTCCGGCTCTCAAACGTGATTTCCTGGGCACGGCAAAAACAGCGTGCATATCTCAAACCAATCTTTCAATCCGCGTGGTCCCGTGCATGATTGGAAGTTTCAGCCATGGCCATAGATTAGTACATATGGTTGGGCGCTTGCTTCCCACGTTTCAGAATTACTATGGAATTACTAAGGTAAATATCTGATTTCCTTGGCTTTGGTTTCAGTAATGTTGATCTCCTTGGACACGATTTTTTTTTACTGGTTTACCGTTTCAAACAGCATCCATTTTACCTTAAATCCCGCGTAAATCGAAAACTCATTTTCGTAGATAACGGCATTATAAGTAACTAGCGGCCCGTCCCGGCTTCGCACGGGTGGACGTCTAATCTTTTCTAGCAATAAATATAGCCTATGTTACTCAGGGTGAATGCAGCTTTCTAATGGTGAAAGAATTTTTTAAATCGGCCCAGTACTTTTTGAGCCTATTCATTACAAACATACAAACATACAAAAATAGGTACAAATCTTTCCTCTTTATAATATTATTATATTATATTATATTATATATTATATAGTGTAGATGGACGGCAGTACGTAACTCGTAACCCACTACACATAAGGTTCACAATCGAATGCGAGACATAAATCACGCAAGAGAAATATTCACAGAGATTCGATATACAACGTGTTAATGAATTAACGAAAAACTAGAAAGTAGTTTGTTTAGAATCGAGAGCAGAATCGAATTATCATGGTTTCAACATAGGTAATTCTTTTCAAAATATTAAATAAATTTGTTTGCAAAATTTAAAATTTTCTGAACCCGATGTCAACCCACCGCACGGGCACACTCACCCTACTTAACTTACTACCAAAACAAGATTATTAAAATGTATTCATGAGAACGTTAGCGCTTTCATTCATTGCTGAAATGATAACAAATCATTTTTGCCTCAAAACTTAAAATGCAAATAACTTTAAAAACTATCAAAATAGGTAATGAAATTATTGTTTCAATCTAATTATTTTGTTATAAATCAGTAGGGGTGTATGAGCTTTTGCGCTAATTCATTAACACGTTGTATATTACAAGGCCGGTCCCCAGGCTTCACACATAGCCTGGTGGAAGATCTTTCCTTTTCAATGGAGGAACATTCCCAAGTAGCACCTCCATACATCATTATTTTATTTTTATCAAATTCAGGGTGTAAGGAAAAGTATCATTAACCTTTAAACCACATAACTCTACCCATCAAACTAAACTACTTCTACTATAGGAGCAAACCGATCGGAGGAAAAAAATGTGCTGTTGCATACATTTCAGTCGAGTAGGTATTGGAGTTTAGTATGGGACAGCAGATTTTTTTGCTCTGATCGGTTTGCTCCCATAGTAAAACTTGTTCAGTTTGATGTGTAGAGTAAGTATGTGGTTTAAATTAAAGGTTAATCATACTTTTCCTTACATCCTGTGATCGGAATAGATAAATTCGATTAGGGTAATGTTGCGAATATTTGTGTGATGAATATTAATATTAGTATTCGATACATCGGTGTTTGTATTTAGACAGAGCGTCAAATTTTATGCGTTGTATATTAAACGGGGTGCACACCCTTTATAGAAAAAACCTACCGAAATCGAACGAAACCAATCGAATCGAATCTGCCTAATCCGATCACTGATAATGAACCTAATACCACAGATAAGATACCTAATAACATACTACTTAGATATAATACTTAGTTATAATCCTCTTTTTTGTAATATCATTGGTTATAATTATAATACGAGTACCAGTACTAACCGGTTTATCTAAATGATTAATGATTACAGATGGCAAGGACACAGACCCGAAAGTATTATATAAAATATATGAATATGAAGAATTTAAAGACTCTGATCTGATTTTACTCTTGATGATTGGATCAAAATGGCTCGCGATGTGCAAGGTACCTATCAATTGAAATCAATTAATGTTATTAAATCAGAATTGTTAATAGGGCTTATTAAAGCTGCTAGCTGCTGCTTAGGGCTGCTTTAACAAAGCAGCTTGTACCTTTCCCTTTCTAACGAGCAGTATAGGATGTGAGAGCACTTATGCCGTGTTCACACGAGGGCAGGGCAGTGAAGGCAGTACTACCCTGCCCTCGTGTGAATAGCCGCGCCGAGGCAGGGCAGTACTGCCATGGCAGTAAACAGCGCAGGGCAGTGAATAGACGGCCGGTCTATTTTTTGAGGGCAGTCGCTTCCCCCTCCACCTATTTCGCTCTACTGCCTCGTAGCTGCCCCCGTGTGAACGCGAGAGCAGGGCAGTGCAACATGATATTTTATCGTTTTTGGTCATTATGCTTAATTTTTTTAATTACAAATGCATCCCTTTGAATTTAGAATGCGTTACAGCTTAACATAAACTGATAAAGGTTTAAAAGGAAAATTATATTTTACGAGCTTTTACCCGCGACTTCGTCCGCATAAATTATATACCAGATTTTATGTCAGATGATAAGCTATCAAACAAAAAAAGTTTCATCAAAATCGGTTCAGTAGTTTTTGCGTGAAACAGACAGACAAAAAATCCAAAAATTGGTGATTTGGAATCAGGGACAGGTAAAACCCATGTCGTAAATTTTTTTTGTAAATATTTTCAATGTACAGACACACTTCGGTTACAGTTTTATAATAGTTTAGATAAAAAGTGAAATTATTGAATATAAAAATAAACTCTTGTAGGACTCTCAGATTTAAAGGAAAACCAAATAAAAACACAGAATATTACTGCAAAAATGATCAAAACGGAACTCAAATTATATTAGCTCGTGGACTGTGCTGCCCTATCTCGCAGCCCTCGTGTGAACGCCAACTGCTTTCCCAACTGCCATGCCGCACTGCCCTGCCCTCACTGCCCTGCCCTCACTGCCCTGCTCTCGTGTAAATAGGGCATAAACAGCGCAGGGCAGTGAATAGACGGCCGGTCTATTTTTTGGGGGCAGTTCGCTTCCCCCTCCACCTATTTCGCTCGACTGCTTCGTAGCTGCCCCCGTGTGAACGCGAGGGTAGGGCAGTGCAACATGATATTCTATAATTTTTGGTCATTCTGCTTAGTTTTTTAAATTACAAATGCATCCCTTTGAATTGAGAATGCGTTAAAGCTTAACATAAAACTGATAAAGGTTTAAAAGGAAAATTATATGTTAAAAAAAGTGAAATTGTTGAATAAAAAAATGAACTCTTGTAGGACTCTCAGATATAAAGGAAAACTAAATAGGAATACCTTATATTACTGCGAAAGTTATCAAAACGGAACTCAAATTATATTAGCTCGTGGACTGTGCTGCCCCGTTTAGCTGCCCTCGTGTGAACGCCAACTGCTTTCCCAACTGCCCTGCCCCACTGTCCTGCTCTCACTGCCCTGCCCTCGTGTGAAAGGGGCATAATAAGAGTAACAAGTTATCGCGTCGATGGCGTATTGTGGAGAGGTAGAGTCACTCAATACCGAGAGTCCGGGTTCGAGTACGGCGTGCAATGTACCAATGAGTTTTTCAAACTTTACCTACCTACATAATACCCGACTGCTCTGAAACGGTGATTGAAAACATCGTGAGGAAACCTGCATACGCTGAAGAAGACATTTTGATTTGTATATGAAGTCCACCAATTCGCATTGCGCATGCGTGGTAGGCTAATTAATGTCCATACCATAAGGACATTAGCGCTCGTGATTCAATTTTAGAATCCTTCGCTTGCTCGGTCATCAAAATTGAGCACGCGGTTAAAAAGCAACTTTGCACTCTCGTATAACAAATAACTATTATATTATCGAAACGCAATCTATTCTTATAACGATGACGATGCGAACACATGCTCATTCCCGCTCAAGTAAAGTGATAAGATAACAGATGTTGCTACCGACTGATATAATAAATACGTAATAAAATCTTTAAAATAACATTAATTAAAACCAGTTAAAGCCGGATCAAAGTCGGTGTAGATTGTAAGGTTAGGAAAACATGTACGTCAAGAGCACGTCAAACAATTTGGGCTTTGTACCGTTCTTATTTAGTGCGCCATAAGTGTTACAATCGAACTGCACGTGTAAAGCTTGATGTGCTCTTGACTGTACGAGACTTGCAAGTAACTGGATAAAAGCAGTTCACAGGAAGATAGTATAAATACCGTAATAATGAGTGGGAAGGTAGATAAGAAGGTACTTAGGGAACGAATCCATACTACGTGACCCGTTTAGGGGGTGAGAGGGGTCTTCAATATACCACGCTTGGTCACGCTTGGGGGTTAGGTTTTCGTCACGTAGTCAATATCCTCAAGGAATTGTAATTCGACGTATTCCTTTCAGGACTTTAAAGGGCAGCCTTAATGCAATTATGTGAACCCCCATATGTGGGGTCGGAAATTAATAGTTTTCGAGATATTTGGAATTTAAGATTTTTTACTAAAACACCCATTTTTTCACACTTTTTCTTAAATAAATAAAAATATGCTTATTCTATGGCGTCGATTTGAATCTTAATTCATAGCTAACACTTTTTCCGAGATTTTTTCATAAATCAAAGTCCAATCATACTGAGCAATTCAAAATAAATCAATAACAATGACGGTTAATTTTGGAAAAAAAATTAGAAAGTCTTTAATTAAATCATGTTTTTTTTCTCAAAAAAATTGTATGAAAAAAAGTGTGCGTTTTACTGAAATTACTTCCTCGTTTTGTTAGCTTTCTAAAAAGGGATAAATGTTGTAGAAATAAATGGAATAACAATAACAAAAAATATGTTTTACTTAGTACGCGATACGTAGAGGCTACATTCTCATGGAGAAAAATTTTACGAAAATTATTTTGATAACATTATTTATTAATTTAAATCTACACATCATACTCAGAGTGAGCCCCTCGGTTCCGAACACATTCACGCAAGCACTTTCTAAGTTCACTTTTAGTTACTCTTGAAGTAAACGTAAAATCTCATTATCTCCGCTGCGTTTATTGTGCGCTGGCTTAAGTCGTCTACGTCGTTTACTGGGGTTTGATAAACAAGGTCTTTAATTGTGTCCCCAGACATAAAAATTACATGAGGTCAAGTCGGGGCTTCTTCGGGGGGGTTCTTTAGGGTGCGTAGGGATACGTAAGGGGTGAGTAGGGGTACGTAGGGGGTAAGTTGGAGCCAGTTGGGGATTTCACAATGTTTAGGGGATTATTAGGGGAGAGGGTGCGTAGGGGTGCGTAAGAGGTGTTTAGGGGGTTCGCAGGGGTGTGTATCAAGGGTGTATAGGGCTAAGTTGGAGTCAGTTGGGGATTTCACAATGTTTAGGGGGTTAGTAGGGGAGGGGGTGCGTAAGGGTGCATAAGAGGTGCATTCGATTAGGCATTCTATACATTGCCTAGGTATTGTATAGAATACCGATACCGGATTATACAGATTGCCGGTAACATGACACTTTTGTTCTACGTCGTAGTACTAAAGTGAATACAGACAGAGTGTTACAAAAATACCCCTAAAGAAAAAAGGGTGTTAGGGTGCCTGTCCATTGGAGCGGAGCGAGCTGGCGGAGCGGAGTAACGAGGAAATATTAACCAATCAGTCGGCCGAGATTTTATGCAATTTTAACTGGTTAAAATAAAACTCCGTTTCTCCGCTCCGCCAGCCAGATCGCGTCAATGGACAGGCAGGGTCCCTTGTAAAGAGACTATTGACAATGTATGACAACCGTAGTATAGTATTATTATTTACCGAAAAATTAATTATTGATGGTAAAATTATAAATTAAAAAGTTATCGTTGAAGTGCAGCACTATTTTAGTGTTAGCCCTACAAAGCCAAAATCGAGAAAAAGCCGCAAAAGATCTACAGGATAACCGTTCGGCACACGTGTACTTTAGGTCAGAACAATCATTTTGACCGGCAGTTCTTAAAAATATTTCCCTTGGCGTTATGACGTCATCAATTTTTTGTATGGAGTTTAAAAAAAATTGTTCTGAAACCTATCGTTGCGGGGTATCAAATGAAAGGGGTTCATGAGCCGGTTCTAAAAATAAATATACTACACCACTACCTTTCAGCCCCTTGTTTTTAAAAAATCCAAAAAGTATTTTCAAAACATACCAAGTTTGGGCTCCTCCAGTTAGGAAACTGCCGAGGGAAACCCTAAGGGAAATATTTTTAAGAACTGCCGGTCATAATGATTGTTCTGACCTAAAGAACGTGTGCCGAACGGCCATCCTGTAGATCGATTTGCGGTTTTTTTAAACGATTTTATTTAACTTCGAAGCTGTCTAACTATCTAACTAACTAACAATGGATTCTTGTAATCGAATTCTCACCCATTTCCTATCAATCGATAAAGTTGAAACTTTACACACACGTATAGTTCTGATGACAATACAATATTATGGTAACATGGAGTTGATCTGATGATGGAGACGGAAGGTGGTCAAGGGATCTCCTCGATGAATTATAGCAGAGGACTCGTGTTTGGTATCATTTAAATTGTTTCGATGAGTACTTTATGATACCGGTAAGATTGAGGATCTGATGATGGAGACGGAAGGTGGTCAAGGGATCTCCAAGATGAATTGTAGCAAAAGACTCGTGTTTGGGCTCATTCCAATTGTTGCGATGAGAACTTTGTGGTACCGGTAAGATTGAGGACCTGATGATAGAGACGGAAGGTGGTCAAGGGATCTCCAAGATGAATGAAAGCAAAACAGTCGTGTTTGGTCTTACTTCAATTGTAGAGATAAGAACTTTGTGGTACCGGTAACATTGAGGATCTGATGATGGAGACGGAAGGTGGTCAAGGGACCTCCTCGATGAATTGTAGCAAAACAGTCGTGTTTGGGCTCATTTCAATTGTTGATATGAGAACTTTGTGGTACCAGGGTGAAATGCAGAACGGATGTACATAGATACTATTTAAGTTGTCTCGTAAGTTTAAAATAAGATACCGTCTTTTCTCTTTCCTTGATTAAAATTATTTCCATTATTCTGAGCAGTGTATTTATTTCCCAATTAAGCCCATTTTTTATTTTTTTGATGCGCGCAATGAGGCACGAATTATTATATTTTTAAAATTTAATACTAATATAACTTTCATACAAATTTTATATGTCTCTCCACCACCTTGTCAATTTTGTATATTAGGAAATAATTTTTTCTTAGTTTAATTTAACTTTTTTTTGGTTAAAATGACCACTTAATATCTAAATTGTCAGATTGAAATAGGCTGGAATTAAAAGGAAACGATTTAGTCATAAGATTAGCGTATTAAATGTTTGTCTCCATTTTTGTTAATTTCGTAACTCAGGGTTAGTAACGACATTTTGGGCACAATTACAACAACAATTCTACCATTCGATTGTATTTTTATAAAATGGCATCATTTTCTCAACTTACGTCAAAATATTGACATTAGATATAATTACCGCTAGGATATAAGTTATTGTCAAACCAATAGCGATTTTGGTAGCAAATATTTTTGAAGTTAGGATTTCTCAGTTTATTTTATCAGTTTCGTAACGTTTCGTTACTCAACGAAACTGAGCTCTCAGTTTCGTTACACTAAGGTCTCGTTCATATGAGTTTGTGACATAATACTGTTTTTTTTAACATTAGACATCAAGTAATATCCAAAATAGTAAATAATATGTATTAATTAATTTAATACTAGAAACTAAAAAATATATTTTAATGTTCTATGAAAATAATTTTATAAAATATAATGTGATTATTAATTATAACACAAACTAAATAGCGGCGTCTTCTCCTGGCTGGCAGCATCTTCTCCCTGGCTGGAGCAATGTCGTCTTTCTTGCTGGTGGCATGATTGTTTGCAGATAAGATTGATTTTTGACAAGGTTTTTGCAATTAGTACAAAAATATACAACGTGTTAATGAATTAGCGCAAAACCTCATACACCCCAACTGATTTATAACAAAATAATTAGATTGAAACAATAATTTCATTATTTTGATAGTTAAAATTTAAAGTTATTCGCATTTTAAGTTTCGAGGCAAAAATGATTTGCTATCATTTCAGCACTAAAAGAAAGCGCTAACGTACTCATGTATACATTTTAATAATCTTGTTTTGGTAGTAAGTAGGGTGAGTGTGCCCGTGCGGTGGGTTGACATCGGGTTCAGAAAATTTTAAATTTTGCAAACAAATTATTTAACATTTTGAAAAAAATTACCTATGTTGAAACCATGATAATTCGATTCTGCTCTCGATTCTAAACAAACTACTTTCTAGTTTTGCGTTAATTCATTAACACGTTGTAGATGTAAGTTAATTAATAAAGTTGATTTATGCCATAAATATTTTATTTATTTTAATGCTTATGTGATCTCACCCTTACCTCATCAGTTTCGTAACAATTTATCAGTTTCATTACAATCTCAGTTTAATAACGATTTCGTTACGGTACATCTATTCTGCATTTCACCCACCAGTAAGATTGAGGATCTGATGATGGAGACGGAAGGTGGTCAAGGGATCTCCAAGATGAATGAAAGCAAAATAGTTGTGTTTGGTCTTACTTCAATTGTAGAGATGATAACTTTGTGGTACCGGTAACATTGAGGATCTGATGATGGAGACGGAAGGTGGTCAAGGGATCTCCTCGATGAATTGTAGCAAAACACTCGTGTTTGGGCTCATTTAATTGTTGCTATGAGAACTTTGTGGTACCAGTAAGATTGAGGATCTGATGATGGAGACGGAAGGTGGTCAAGGGATCTCCAAGATGAATGAAAGCAAAACAGTCGTGTGTGGTCTTACTTCAATTGTAGAGATGAGAACTTTGTGGTACCAGTAAGATTGAGGATCTGATGATGGAGACGGAAGGTGGTCAAGGGATCTCCAAGATGAATGAAAGCAAAATAGTCGTGTTTGGTCTTACTTCAATTGTAGAGATGATAACTTTGTGGTTTCAGTAATATTGAGGATCTGATTATGGAGACGGAAGGTGGTCAAGGGATCTCCAAGATAAATGAAAGCAAAACAGTTGTGTTTGGTCTTACTTCAGTTGTTGAGATGAGATCTTTGTGGTACCAGTAAGATTGAGGATCTGATGATGGAGACGGGAAGTGGTCAAAGGATCTCTAAGATAAATGAAAGTAAAACAGTCGGGTTTGGTCTTACTTCAATTGTAGAGATGAGATCTTTGTGGTACCAGTAAGATTTAGGATCTGACGATGGAGACGGAAGGTGGTCAAATGATCTCCTCAATGAATTATAGAAAAACAGTCGTGTTTGGTCTAACTTCAATTGTTGCGATGATAACTTTGTGGTAATAGTAACATTTAGGATTTGATGATGGAGACGAAGGTGGTCAAGGGATTTCCTCAGTTAATTGAAGTAGAACACTCGTGTTTGGACACAATCATTTAATTGGTGTTGGTGAGGATTCTATAGTCTCGTTAAGATTGAGGGTGTTATAATGGGGATGAAAGTTGTTCAAGGGATCTCCTCAGTAAATTGTAGCAGTACATCCGTGTTTGATATCATTTCATTTGTTCTGATAAGGAATTTTTAGTCCGGGTAAGACTGAGAGGATCTGTGATGTTGGATATGGAAGATGGTAAAGGGATCTCTTCGATGATGAAATTTTCATGAAAAAGTTACTCCCTGAACAATAATTATATATCATTTTAAAGAAGAAGTATCAAGTAATTGTTTAGTGCAAAAAGTTTGTTATAAATTCTGTGGGTTCAAGAAATTGAATGAAAAACACTTCAAATTTATCTAGTAACAGTCAAACACAGTGTTAACACAGTGTCGCTTGATGGAAAGAGTCGGGTTCTGTGTCGTCCGTGTCTATCTACGCATAGAAAACAAGTTTCGCACGCTCACTACCTTCAAATACAAATCGGTGCGCTGTGAGTAGGCACTACTTTGAATTGTCCTAGTACTGGACTCTAAATCGTCCGGACAGAGGTCACTTTCGCTTAGAGGCAGGATGGCAGACTGCAAGAAATGTCGGAACAAAATAATTGGTAAACACTTTTTGACTTGCGCTAAATGTAAATCAATTTATCATTTAGAATGCTCAAATGTGTCCTCTCCTCGCTACCGGTTGATGACTTCCGAAAATAAAGATAGTTGGAAATGCCAGCTATGCTGGATAAACGCTCGAGATAATAATGGACACACTTCATCTAAGCCGCAACAAAGATTTGTAGATTCAGACAATATCACGTTTCGAAATAGAAGGAAAACGAATTCATGTGGAGATATTTCACAGTTTGCGTCCGATAATAGTGTCGATATTTTAAGTTCTACGCTCAGTGAAGACGGGGGTGAAAGCGTTGGCAGCGTTCACAGCTTACCAAACCTAGAGTCTCAGACTAATAGTGCAGTAACGGACGAATTAAAACAACAAATAGAAACCCTCAAACAGCAATTGCTAAGTGCCGATCTACAGATACAGGAGCTACTTGGCGATAACTTTGAACTAAAGGACGCTTTAATTGACTCACGTTTGAAATGTGAAGTTTACAAAAAAATGTTACAAGGGAAAACGAACGACATACTTTCCCCTGTAATAACACCTAGACCAAAGTCCAGAAGGAAAAAATTGAATGCGAGAAGTATACAGTTTGACACACCTGTAGGGGAAAAATTGGACTCGGAGAAAAAACCTAAACCAGGCAACTATGAAGTTGCAAAGTCGCCACCTACGAAGAAATCTACTGACTTAGAATCGTCATCTCCTGAAATGAAGGTATGCATATTGAGTAATATTGAATGTAAATATATGCTGAAAATGATATCAAATTCCGATATAAGCAATCATTCAGATTTTTGTCATTACGCTAAGCCAGGAGCTCAAATCTGTGACCTTTTAAAGGGCATTAGAACAAAAATTAACAATTACACAAAAAAAGATTTTTGTATAATTTTTTTGGGCGAACTAGAATTTACAACCTCTCATGATTACGTTAAGCTAGTGAGTATAATAAGGGAATCTCTCACAGAAGTCACAAATACAAACATTATCATTTGTGCACCAACATATAAATGCGGATCATTATTGTTTAACTCTAGAGTGGAGATGTTTAATACTACACTTTATGAAGATATACTGTCACACGGCTATGCCTATTTTTTTGACTCCAATAAAAAATTATCTCTGGACATGTTTTCCCTGAAAACAGGTAGGATTACCAAAAAAGGGATGAAGAATATATTAGACAATCTAAACCAGACAAGGAACCTAATCTCGAGTTATCACATGGAATTCTCAGTCGCAGACCCACATGACTCAAACATAATAGATGAGAACATGACGGATCGTAATACAACATTTTTTCGTCAATAACCCAGAATTTAACATAGGTGTTTTCCACCAAAACATAGCAGGAGTATTAAACAAACAGGACGAACTAATATGCACCATTAAATCACTAGTAGAAGAAGGATTACAAATTGACGTAATATGCCTGAGTGAGACTAATATGCGAAGAGGAACAGAATCAAATCTAAATTTACATGGTTTCAAGACAGCATCATGGTTTTCTAGGCAAAGTACTAAGAAAGGAGGAGTGGCTATACTATTGAGAAATGACTTGGAATTCAAAATTATCCAAAGCGTGAGTGACCTGGCTCAAACCTATGTATTTGAATGTTGCGGAATAGAGCTTACAAGATACAATATTACTGTATTATGTGTCTATACTAATAAAACTCCATCCTCACCAAATTCACTATTCTTCAAAAAGTTTAATGATATTCTACAGATGACAAGCAGAAATAGTCAAAGGAAGATATTACTCTGTGGAGATCTGAACATAGATACTCTAAAAGAGACAAAAGTGTCCAAGGAACTAGTACAAGTGATGGAGATTTATAATCTGAAATCAGTGATTCACAATCCCACTCGTATTACAGCTACATCTGGAACTTGTATTGACCATATTGCTACAAACATAGAAGGTGGAACGCCTAGTGTTCATGATTTAGGTCTCTCGGATCATACAGCACAATGTTACCATTTTCCGATTCGAAAGCGACGTCTTCCCGCGATAAAGTGGTGGTATGAATACAGAAGAGACTACTGTAAAGATAATTGTAGGAAATTTTTAGAATGTTTAGCCAACTTATCTTTTATAGAAGTGACTGAAGAAAACGTAGCACCAAAAGCATTTGATGAACTGTACAGCACTTACATTCTTTTCTATAATCTGTGTTTTCCGGTTGTTAGAATAAAAATGTTAGATCATAATAGTAAATTGAAATGGTTATCTAAAGGATTAAAAAAGTGTTGTACCGTCAAAAGGAGACTGTATTTACACTATAAATTGAAAAAACTCAACAAAGATGTATATTATAACTACTCACGAATTTTAAAAAAATGTATGACTTTAGCTCAAAGAAATTGTAACTCTAAATATATTGGTAATGCAAACAATAAATGTAAGGCCGTCTGGAACATTGTGAAGCAGTATTCTTCTTCAAATGTTTATGCCAGAGCAATTTCAAATATTGATGTAAACAATAACAAAGTCGATGATCCATTAACTATTGCCAATTATTTTAATGATCATTTTATAAGTACTGTAATTAATAACTGTTCACCAAACTTGGCCTTAACTGACATGAATCACATACAAATGACTGAGAATAGTCTGTTTATACGACCAGTAGATAGTAATGAACTTATAAAAACTGTACTGTCACTAAATAATTCTAATGCAGTAGGTTATGATGACCTTTGTACATATATAGTTAAGATGAGCATTGGCGTGATTGCGCACCCTTTTGCGCATGTGGTGAATCTATCGTTGTCTCAAGGTATCTTTCCAGAAGCTCTTAAAAAGTCTGTTGTCAAACCATTACATAAAACTGGAGATAAATGCTTGATGGATAACTATAGACCCATAACTCTGATACCCATCTTTTCCAAAATACTCGAAAAAATTATGTATAAGAGGCTAGTTTCTTTTTTGGATGCGAACAATGTTATCACAGATGATCAGCATGGTTTTCGCAAAAACAACAGTACATCTTTGGCTACATTTAAATTGTTAAAGCATGTAACTAATTGTCTCAATGAAAGAATACCAGTATCCGTGCTTTTCATGGATATGAGCAAAGCCTTTGATTGTGTAAGCCACGAGCGACTACTGGTTAAAATTTACAAATATGGAATCAGAGGGCCGGCTCATGAATGGATAAGGTCATATTTGTCAAACAGAGAGCAATGCGTGGAGACTTTGAAGTACTGTTCAGAGACTGAAACTATACATTCTTACAGATCAGAATTCACCTGTAATCAATATGGCGTACCTCAAGGAAGTATATTAGGACCACTATTGTTTATATTATACATAAATGACCTTCCAAAGGTTTTGTCACATGATTGCATCATGTTTGCTGATGATACTTCAATCGTCATAAAGGCAAGAGATTTAAATAGTTACGAATATGAGATAAATGATTCTCTGGCTAAAACTATCAGTTGGCTCAGAGCCAATAATTTAAAGGTTAACATAAAGAAAACAAACTACATGCAATTCCACACAAACCAGGGAACTTCTTTGCCATTACGTATTTCTTTTGAGGGAGAACAAGTTGATGAAGTCTCCTATACTCGGTTTCTGGGAATCAATATCGATAAATTTTGTAACTGGAAGGAACACCTAAACCATATATGCACTAAAATTAATAAATTTGTATTCGCCTTAAAGCGAGTGAGCCAGGCTGTATCCAGGCAGGCAGCCATTACGGCTTACTACGGTTACATAAATTCTATATTACGCTATGGCATTATAATCTGGGGTAATTCAACGGATATAGACAAAGCTTTCGTAATGCAGAAGCGATGCATTCGTGCAATATTCGGTTTGTCCCGGATAGAATCATGTCAGCCTGTATTTCGTAAACACAAATTCTTAACTCTTCCATGCTTGTATATCATGGATGTGTGTCTGTTCGTTCACAAGAATGAAGGCCTCTTTCAGAAAGTTAGAAATATCTCTCGTCGTCATGTTCGAGCCCAGTACAAACATGAGCTATATCAACCACCATCAAAACTGACTGTTGTCTCGAAAAATAGTCATATCATGTGTGTGAAAATATATAATAAACTTCCAGACGAGTTTAAAGAACTCAAGTTTGACAAGTTTAAAAGAATGATAAGAAATTGGCTCGCTGAAAGATGTTTCTACAGTGTTCCAGAATATTTTAATTTTAACTGACTTTTATTATTGACTTTTTAAATGTAATTGCAATTTTTATGTATTTTTTTTGCTTTTTTTTTCTTTTTAAATTATTATTTGAAAATTGACATTCTTGACAATATAATTTGTTACATAGCTTTTATTATGGGTACTTATTAATGTTTTTTCCTTGACATTGTATTTTAATCGATTAAGAATGTAGCTTATTATTATTATTTTTTTTTTATGCCACTATTGTAGGTTAACTGACATAGGTTCAATTAATTATTATTTATTTGATGGTAAATGTTTAAATGGCAACAAGTAGATATATATTTTTTTTTTTATATAACTTCCACTAGACAATTGTAAATGCCTGGAAAGGTAGGGTTGCATTGGCTCTAATTGTTAATTGTGTATATAAATTCTGCACATGTAAACCTGTGACTCATACAATAAATATACAATATACAATATACAATATACAATGAATTATAGAAGAAAACTTGTGTTTTGTCTCATTTCAAATGTTGCGATGAGAAATTTGTGATACTTACCAGTAAGATTGAGGGAGTGATAATGGATATGGAAGACGGTCAATGGATCTTCGCGATGAATTATAGAAGAACATTCGTATTTGATGTAATTTAAATTGTTGCGATGAGAACTTTGTGGTACTTACCAGTAAGATTGAGGGTCAGATGATGAAGAAGGAGGGTGGTCAAGGGATCTCATCCGTGAATTATAGCAGAACAGCTGTTTGTTGTAATTTCAATTGTTTCGATGAGAACTTTATGGTCCCAGTAAAATTGAGGGTTTGATAATGGAGACGGATGGTGGACAAGCAATCTCCTCTACAAGTGTAGCAAATCATTCGGGTTTGATCTCGTTTCAATTGCTTCGATAAGAACTTTGTAGTGTCAGTAAGATTGAGGATCTGATGATGGAGACGGAAGGTCGTCAAGAGATTTCCTCAGTTAATTGAAGTAGAACACTAGTGTTTGGTCACAATTAATTGATTTTGATGAGGATTCTATAGTCTCGGTTAGATTGAGGGTCTGATAATGGAGACAAAAGGTGATCAACACGGTCGGTGTCGGTACACTTCAGTAAATTGTAGCAGTACAGTCGTGTTTGATAACATTTAATTGGTTTTGATAATGACCTTATAGTCCCGGTATGATTCAGACGGAAGGTGACTATGGGATCTCCTCAGTAAACTGTTGCACAACATTCGTCATTGGTATCATATAATTTTTGTCGATCAGAACTTAATGATAGGTACTGGTAAGATTGAGTGTCTGATAATGGAGATGGAAGGTTGTCAAAGGATCTATACTTAAAACTAATTGTAGCAGAACACTCATGTTTGGTATCATTTAATTTGTTTCGATGAATACTTTTTTAGTCTCGGTAAGATTAAGCGTCTGATGATGGAGACAGGAGGTGGTCAAGGGATCTCGACTAATTGTAGCAGATCTTTACACAGAAACTAAAAAGTAAAAAATAAAATAAGTAAAAAAAACTTTTTTAGCAAAACGATTTTATTTTAATATAATAAAACTGCACTAAACGGTAAAAAATAATTTTGTTAAATTTTCTTACCATGTTGCACCATCTACTGTTAGCTGGAAATTTGTGAGTATAACCTATGTCAACCTATCTTCATAATACTTATGACGAAAAAAGGTATTACAATAGGGATTCATATTTTAGATTAATACTTTGTTAATTAATTTTGATTATAAAATCGTGGGCGCTTGCTAGTAAAATATAAAACTTTCCTAGCAATTTGCTATCATTCTAAGTACAGGTACGACAGCCTTCATAGCTCGATACCATAAAACAATGAAAATCACATCGATATCACATTAGCCGTACTAGGCCTATTTACTTTGAAAATGTTTGAAAAGTTAAATAGTATGTGTAACTATTGAGTTATTCCTACTACTATGCAAGCGCCCACGATTTTATAATCAAAATTAATTAACAAAGTATTAATCTAAAATATGAATCCCTATTGTAATACCTTTTTTCGTCATAAGTATTATGAAGATAGGTTGACATAGGTTATACTCACAAATTTCCAGCTAACAGTAGATAGTGCAACATGGTAAGAAAATTTAACAAAATTATTTTTTACCGTTTAGTGCAGTTTTATTATATTAAAATAAAATCGTTTTGCTAAAAAAGTTTTTTTTACTTATTTTATTTGTGTATAGATTACCCACTATTTCACTGACTGCCGCTAGTTCGAAGACATACAACGTGTTAATAAATCGAGAGCAGAATCGAATTATCATGGTTTCAACATAGGATTTTTTTTTTTCAAAATATTAAATATTTTTTTTGCAAAATTTAAAACTGAACCCGATGTCAACCCACCGCACGAGCACACTCACCCTACTTAATACCAAAACAAGGTTTATTTTATTTATTTTATTTTTATTTTATTTCTTTAGGATCGCCGACAAGGTGAACACAATATTAATCACAAATACATAGATAGAAGGTTATAAAAATGTATCCATTAGTACGTTAGCGCTTTCTTTCAGTGCTGAAATGATAACAAATCATTTTTGCCTCAAAACTTAAAATGCGAATAACTTTAAATTTTAACTATCAAAATAATGGAATTATTGTTGCAATCTAATTATTTTGTTATAAATCAGTTGGGGTGTATGAGGTTTTGCGCTAATTCATTAACACGTTGTATATTCAAACAGATACGTCGTAGGGTCACTGCGATGTCATTGCAGTGACCCTACGCCTACGAGGTGTTGCCTGTTGCAGTGGGATTGCAGTTTTAGGGTTGAACCTTATCTGGCAGCACCGCACCGCCTTCTCCTGTCGCTCCATCCTTTTCTGTCACTTAGGAACGTCATTTGCTAGAGCAAATAATATAGACGGAACGCGACAGCACACCGCAACTTATATGGAACAGGTTTTTTTCCGCGATTTCGGCCTTAGTCCCTTAGAGAAAGTTGTTCGGTTCGATGGTCTGATCATCCCCTTAGCAGGACTCTTTTTATGTTCGCTTCATGTGTGTACTTCCCTTACGTCCTACCCTCAGAGGAATGATCTCCTTGGTCCTACCCCTTCCCGTACGTGCTTGTGGTTATAAAATTAATATGAAGCCAAGCTTTTACTATTAAACAAAAAAGTCTAAAAACCACATAGCTCCAGAATATCACTGAACATTGCATGAATGTACCTAACTCAGAGAAAAAAAAAATCCTTTTTTTTTCAAGTTTTATTTTAATTTGTTTAAAACGAATTATTCCATGATTGATATTTTGTTACAGATAATGAAAACGACCATAAGAGGAGAATTACACAATCCCAATCAAGCATAGATTTAGTTAATTAATAAAAAAAAAACTTTTCTTCGAAAACAGTCAGGATAAAGAAGTCGCACGTCGTGTCGACAACGCCTGGAAGAGCTACTGGTGCATGAAGGAGTTAATGAACGGTGAACTCCCGCTATCCCTGAAACGAAGACTCATCGACATGTGTATCCTGCCTATCCTAACCTACGGTGCCCAAACCTGGAGTGCGATTTTTGAATCTCATTCGCTGAGTTCAGCAAATGAAAATGTCAAAATTACTATGGAGATAATTATGCATCTTTCTACTGCTGAATTGATTTTCAAAAATCATACTTCAGGAGTGCGATTTTTGAAAGTCAAATCAGCAGTAGTAAGATGCATATTTCCACAGTAATTTTGACATTGTCAACTGCTGAACTCAGCGAATGAGATTAAAAAATCGCACTCCAGGTCTCTAACAGAGTCTCAAAAGTCCAAACTCAAGGTTTGTCAGAGAGCGATGGAGCGCAGTATATTAGGTGTTAAAAGAACAGATCGTGTCAGGAACACTACACTGCGCTCCAAAACACAAATCGCCGACGTCGGGAAGAAAACAGCTAAACTAAACTGGGAATGGGCCGCCCATGTCTGTCGAATGCACCAGGAGAGGTGGGCAAACATTTTCACGCACTGGATCCCAGCAAATGTTCGTCGGCGCCCGCGTCGTCCTAAGAAGAGGTGGCGGATGATCTGGATGCTTTTGACGACAAGTGGCCAGAGCTCTGCCCTCCAAATCATAAACGCAGTAACGACCAATTTGACTGTTTCGAGAAATAAGCCCTCAAAGTTTTGACTGAATTTTATATTGTATCGACTACTCTAAAGCTTTTTTTTCGCAAGTAAGTACTTTTTTAGGTAAAACCAACCTCACAGATTCCAAATTTATCACAATATTTTGATTAACTTTAGACAGTTCGTGTAAAATTAAAAAAATTTAGTTACTGCCTATCGACAATTTGTTTTTTTAGTAGGCGTTACAAGCCATAAACGCAGTGGGGTTGTTACTTACTGCGTTTATGCGTACCATTTCTACTTTAGATTTACCTTAGTTATACCGTAAGATATCTCACTGCGTTTATAAGTAAGAAGTATTTGAGTTTGAACAAGACAGGTGGTTAGTATAAACGTTATTGTACTAATTATGTAAGGGGCACGAAGCAAAAATATATTATTTAATAGAAGCAATAATCAATAAAATAATAATAAGAGTATGTGTTCTAAAAATATTTATTAAAATCGTTGTAAGAGTATTGTGAGAATGTAAGAAAAACAAAGTTGTTTTATATTTAACAAAAACAAGCACTTAAATTCTAGCCAGGATCCTCTTCTATTTCCGATTCGGGTAAATTGTAACCAAAACTGCCTTCTATTTAACGGCATCAATGGAACAAGTTTTTTTTTAATTTGTTCCTTTCTCGTCGTAGCAATCCCTCTAGCAGAAGTTTTAGCCGGTCTTTCAGGAATTCCTCTGGTTAGTCTTTTTCTGACGTTCATTATCTGCAGTTACAATGCGTTCTTCTGTAGTTTGTGTTGACTGACTTGCTTGCCTGAGCATTCTCCTCCTTTCGAGCCTGGCCAAATTTTCTTCTTCTAATTCATTTTTCCTTCTCTCTTGTGTATGTATTCTATCAATATATTGCCTACCAGTGCGTTACTTTAACGTTTCTTTTACTCTGTATTTAGCTACTGCTAAACTATTTTTTACCAGGCGTTGTCGCTTGTGGGCACCGCTTTCATTAGCAATTTTCTCCTTTCGCTTCAATTTCACCTTCTCTAAACGTCTTTTCCTTTCTGTAGTAGTTTCTTTTTTTTTGTTCATGTTGTTTCCACGAGCTCACCCCGGACACTGCTTACAAAAAACAGAAATTCACAAAACGACGTCAGCACATGCGAAAGGTAGACAGAGTCTAGGTCTGCAATAACTTTAGCTGCGTGCGGTGCAATTACTTTTTCGTAAAAATATACATATGCATGCATGCATATATGCATATGTGCATGCATAGGCATGAAAAATTACAGCTCAATCGAAAACCGGGAAGCGGGTCAAATGTAATTTGCAAGATTCTATTAGTAAGCTTGTAATAATACGCTTTTAAACCCGTCTATTCAAAAGAGTGTTTTATACTTTATTTCTCTTTGTTTCGAAAACATAAATTCGAGTCCAAACTCGATGTGGTTTTGTCGTTTTATTGCGGAGTTCCTATGGCCACCTTCCAGCTCCAGCAATAGACCCTGGCTACCAAATAGTATCAAAGTACTCATCAATAGAAATCAAACGAGCCCAAACTCGATGTGGTTGCGTCGTTTTATTGCGGAGTTCCTATGGCCACCTTCCAGCTCCAGCAATAGACCCTGGCTACCATATAGGATCAAAGTACTCATCAATACAAATCAAACGAGCCCAAACTCGATGTGGTTGTGTCGTTTTATTGCGGAGTTCCTATGGCCACCTTCCAGTTTCAGCAATAGACCCTGGCTACCATATAAGATCAAAGTACTCATCAATACAAATCAAACAAGCCCAAACTCGATGTGGTTGTGTCGTTTTATTGCGGAGTTCCTATGGCCACCTTCCAGCTCCAGCAATAGACCCTGGCTACCAAATAGGATCAAAGTACTCATCAATACAAATCAAACGAGCTCAAACTCGATGTGGTTGTGTCGTTTTATTGCGGAGTTCCTATGGCCACCTTCCAGCTCCAGCAATAGACCCTGGCTACCAAATAGGATCAAAGTACTCATCAATACAAATCAAACGAGCCCAAATTCGATGTGGTTGTGTCGTTTTATTGCGGAGTTCATATGGCCACCTTCCAGCTCCAGCAATAGACCCTGGCTACCAAATAGGATCAAAGTACTCATCAATACAAATCAAACAAGCCGAAACTCGATGTGGTTGTGTCTTTTTATTGCGGAGTTCCTATGGCCACCTTCCAGCTCCAGCATCAGACCCTGGTTACCATATAAGATCAAAGGACTCATCAATACGAATCAAACGAGCCTAAACTCGATGGGGTTGTGCCGTTTTATTCCCGAATTCCTATGGCCACCTTCCAGCTCCAGCATCAGACCCTGGTTACCATGTAAGATCAAAGTACTCGTTAATACGAATCAAACGAACCCAAACACGATGGGGTTGTGTCTTTTATTGCAGAGTTCCTATGGCCACCTTCCAGCTCCAGCATCAGATCAGCTCCATGTCATAATAATATTGCATTGTCACGCGATGTACATATGCATGAAAAATTTCAGCTCAATTGGAAACCGGGAAGTGGGTCAAATTTAACCTCCAAGATTCTATTACAGACACCGGGACAGGTGAAACTAGCTTATGAGCTCCCACTGCACTGCGTTCATGCTATGGATAAAGAACTGTTGGAAATAACATTTTATTACGAATCAACGACTAATGAGCACCCACTGCGTTTATGCTATGGATAGAATAAAGTTTATAACAATAGAGAAGTAAACATAAACGCACCTAACCGCACCCACGTCGTTTATGCTAAGGAAAGGTGAACAAAAAAGGTGGCGCTCTGCGAATTCAACAGACGTAAGATCACTTACTCCACACATTCTTAGTAAGATCGATGTCTAGGCTGGACCCACTGCGTTGATGATTTTTATTTTTCCTATTTCTAATGTAGCTAGCTAAAAACGGGTTTTATTTCCTGGTAGATCTTCCCGCGCTGATTCAGAATATATATAAAACTCATTTTTGAAAAAAAGTGCCCCACTGCGTTTATGATTTGGAGGGCAGAGCTTGCCCAGGATAGAGATGGTTGGAAGATTAAAGGGGAGGCCTTTGCCCAGCAGTGGGATGAAACAGGCTAGAGAAAAAAATTATTTAACTTCTTTAAATTATTAAATTTTTATGCATGCTGATGCTGAGTTAGCCTATAAATATGACATGTGTGTATACATGGTGTATACAGTCAAAATTATAATGTAACGTTGTGAATGTAAAACTATATGTCATGTTGCCTTCCTAATAAAACAATAAAATAAAAAATTACTTCAACGGCAAGCACTAGTAATCACTAATTAGTAGTTATAAACTACATAATATTAGCACGTTCTTGTACGTAGGTACTGACGCTACATCAAAGAAAATGACATCTGTACCACTAACTTGCATCCAATGTTTTGGAGTACCTAAGACCAACATACATACCCAAGACAAGGACTTAGGCTAATAACGATCATAGGTACATACTTCATACATACTATCGAATAAAAGTAATTACAATTTTCAATCATATTTTATTTCAAAAATAAATCATTTCCATTCGACATTTACAAAGTAATATTAATTGGTTTATGGCAATAAAGCAGTAATTCACATAATCAATAATAATTGTTGAATAGTAACAAAATAATTATGAAAATAATTAAATTTGACAAGAAAATCATTATGCCCCGATGATACAATCCTCAAAAATATATAATAATTATTTTAAATAAATCGATTAGCTTTTCAATATTATTCTAAACAAATCTTTGGAATTTTGATACAAATTTTCAAAAGCAAAAACAATTTTGTCGCCAATTTTCATTCGCTATCATCTAACATTTATTACACACCACACATTTAGTACAATCACAATCGTCAATGTATTGTAAAATTCCATCAATGAAATATATTTTTTCAGATGGATGAACATTTTGTTATTATTTGATATACCTAGGTATAAGTCTAGTACTAGTACGTATATTCTATTCCTATACAAATGTCCTAAAATATAAACAAAAAACGAACCTTCAAACGGAGTATTCAGCACGTTCCAATATATTGGAACATTTCATGTTGCCTTGGCTCCATGTTGCCTTGCCTTGGCTCCTACTCCACCAATCCGAGCTGGTTGTGTGTAGTTTGTGTTATGAACAGATCCGAGGTTGGTTTTGACATTGGAAATGTCTTTTCGAGTATATTTATTGATTAATTGATTGGTTTTCGTTCGCTCCGTATAGGCTCCGATTTCACGAAAAAATGCGATCCCCTTATATCTCTTAGATTTGTGAAGATACGATATTTAAAAAAGGCTCAAAAGACGCGTATTCACGAGAGCTGTAAGGTGCAAAAAGAATTATTCGAGAAAGTCAAAAACGAAAAAAGTTATGGCTGAAATAGTAAAAAAAAATCATTTCTTTCCGAATTTTTGATTTTGGCGCTCGTTATTGTGGAAATGAAGAATGATATTAAAAATTTGAATAAAATTCCTGTGGACAATTTAGTCAGCTACAATTTGAGCCTAAAATAAAGACGATCGGGTTAAGGGCTTGGCCTGTAGCCTAACCTTTTTGAGACAATATTTTTTCGAATTCCGTAGATTCATTTCCATTGTGTTTCAGTTCGATAGGCGAGTGAGGTACGAAATCTGTGATTTTTTTGTTTAGATCTAAGACATTTTTATTGGAATAGAATGTACCACACACAAAGTAAGAAAATTACACAAATTACTACTCGAAAAAGGCAGTGTCATGACAAAGTTACAAATCTTTGCCGAATCTACTAGTACAAAATCTATCACTGCTATACATAACAGCTATGTATCTTACATACAGAGTTTTTCATACATTAAATAATATTGACAGTTATGTTTTCTATGTTCTATATAAACTTTTACGTAATTAAATTATAATAATATAAATGCTGAGTAGGTAATCTGACAATTAAATATTATTGTAGAATGGCATAAAGTATACGAGAATAATTTGTACTTTTACAAATGTACAGACACAAAATTATTTCTAACACTTACATGAAACAAATCTAAAGGGTAACCACTTTTGTTCACAGTTATACATTATACTATTATCGTAATGAAAAATAACTATCAATTATATTTCTGAATACATTTTTTTGACCAATGAAGGCAGAGGTTGATATCACAGGCTTAGAGGGAAATTATTACTCAAGATGTCAATCAAAACATGCCACAGGTTGGAGCTACAACAGTCTTAGTCAATTTCCACTACATCGACTACTTAGGTTAAAAAAACAGTCAGGTGCGTATAGTGTATTAAGTTCGTAAATGTGTGCGTTCACAGATTCACTCTCTCGTTCTTACCCACCTGAATCTGATGGAACGGAGAACCGAGAGAACCGCTACGATCAGAGAAGTTAGTAAAGGGCTATACTATTAAAAACAAAAAATGTGTGCCGCTCTGCTGCTGTGTGATAATCAGTTGTGCAAATTCTAAATATGATGTACAGCTGCTGCTGTGTCATATAATCAGTTGTGCAAATTGTAAATATGATGTGAGACTGCTGCTGTGTCATTTATAATCAGTTGTGCAAATTCTAAATATTATGTGCGGCTGCTGCTGTGTCATATAATCAGTTGTGCAAATTCTAAATATGATGTACAGCTGCTGCTGTGTCATATAATCAGTTGTGCAAATTGTAAATATGATGTGATGCTGCTGCTGTGGTCATTTATAATCAGTTGTGCAAATTCTAAATATTATGTGCGGCTGCTGCTGTGTCATATAATCAGTTGTTCAAATTCTAAATATGATGTGCGGCTGCTGCTGTGTCATATAATAAGTTGTGTAAATTCATCAAAGTTAGCAGTGTGAATGGATGTTTCGTTTCATATTCAGTAGCATATGTCACACCTGCAGCATCCTTTTTAACAAACTTGCGATCGATTTCCTCTAAGTCTGTGATTAATAGTTCCACCAGGGATTGAATCCTTTGTTCTAATAATATCAATGTTACATATAATACGATGCTGGTCTGATTCGTGCACGCTCGGGGCAGGCGGCGTTTAGAAGGCAGCCACTGAACCCTTCTTGTTCGAAGACGGCGTTGCGTTCTGGTCTTCTGGGGACAATGTCATGTGTCTTTGAAATTGCTTATTGTTGTGTACGCATACTACGGCTGCATGCTTTAAAGATAGGTAGCAGTGTTTCTGAATCTGACAACCTAGGACCCCATAAGAATAATACTGATTTCCCATCATTTGATTGCTACCTGATTCGATCCTATCACAATTCTTAATAATTTTGGATTCGTTCAAGTTCATACATTGTATGATGTTACTAATAAATAATAATGTCCACCGATATGTCTGGTGATTCCTGGGCAATCGGCAAGCTTCTTAGTTCATCTGGCGCACCCTGGGCAGTCGTCATCGATATGTACGACCATTGCCGACTGGCTCACCTTTCCACTACAGCATGAGTGGATTATCTTGGAATATAACTCATGCTAACACAAGCTTCTAATGCTGGTTGGCAAATTTCTTCACCAGCTGTCATCTACTCGACACAAGGAGATGACACTATATGCTAATATGCTCTACTGTCTTTGTTATTTCTAATGGTCAAACCGCCAGTTGCACGTACGTTCATTAAAGATAATCCTCCATTAAATCTATTCTATTTTTGTTTAATGGCGTTTCCTTGGTGGATTTTGCCAATATCTAGTTTAAAAAGAGCAATTAGTGCTTGACGTATTACGGTAATGGATATGGCGATCTCAAAGCCCTGTTTTTATACAAAAACACACACTCGAAACCGCCGTAAAATGGCGGAGCCGCGTGGCTACCTAAGTCGCGAGCCAAACGACAGACGTCCACTCGAGAGCCCTCCAGCCACGCGACTCCCTCGGCTCCCTCCATTAAATCTCTTGCTAGCTTTTATTATGTCAATAAAAAAAGTGACAGCATGAGATTTAGTGGAGGATTATCTTTACGTAACGTATGTGCAGAACTGGCAGAAAGTCAGCAACAATTTAAAAATGTAACTGAACAAAATAAAACTGACTACATACCTCCAGCGCCGCTCGGATGGAGACGCTTCAACACTTGAGTCAGGTCCAGCCCGGTCAGGGTTCTCAAAGTAGGCGGAATACCGCTGGCGAGACGAGCGATTTCGCCAGTCGCGCCGTTGTCACCGACCAGGACTATCTCGTCGGTCTTGGCGAGAGGAGCCGACACTTCTGCTGCGATCTGGAAATGTTCATTTAATTAATTAATAGAGAGCATCGGTGGCAGAGATCCGCAGAAGAACCAGAGTAACTGACATAGCCCAAAGAATTGCTAAACTTAAGTGGCAGTGGCCGGTGGGGCCGAAAAGTTCTCGAGTGGCGACCGCGTACCGGAAAACGCAGCGTGGGTAGGCCCCTCACACGGTGGACCGACGACCTGGTGAAGGCGGCGGGAACACGTTGGATGAGGGCAGCGCAGGACTGGTCGTTATGGCGATCCTTGTGGAAGGCTTATGTCTAGCAGTGGACGTCCATCGGCTGTGATGATGATGATGATCGGTGGCACGTTGCGGTGAGGTATGGACACTCAACGTCGAAGAGTCATTTGTGCTAGATAGGCAGGGATATGCAGAGCTCACTGCCTACCTGCAGTAATGGAGAGGAACCCGAAGAAGACCGACCTGACCCGGCCCGACTCTCTCATCTCACTCATGAAGCTCCAAGTTCGTATCCACACGGACGATATATCATTTACCAATGAGTGTTTCTAACTTATGTACATACTTAATAGGTACCTAATACTGACTGCTATCAAACGGTGAAACAAAACATCGTGAGGAAAACTGCATACAAAGAATAAATTCTAATGCATATGTGAAATCTTCCAATCCGCATTGGGTACACGTGGTGGACTAACGAATGCCCATATACCGTAGGCCTGTGTCTTGCAGCGGCATGTATATAGGCTGATGATAAACCCAAGGACAAAATTACTCAAAATTACTTAGGTATACTTGCATTCGTTTAAGAACTTAGTTATTAAGGTTAATTAAAAACTCAAAATAATTGCAAAATAATATTATATACTTTGATATACTTACTTACATTAGTTTAAGAATTTAGTTATTAAGGTAAAATTAATTATTATTTTTTGCTTTTCAGTTTTTTCGGCGGTTGAATTTTTTTGTTAAAAAGCTTTTATTTTATAATTTTTTGTGGCTATAATCTTCTAATTACTACATGCATAATTTTCGATTACTTTTAAAATAGCTACCTACCTTTTAACCACAGTATAAGAAAGAGTATATATTACTACATACAGTATTGTCCATAGCCTCCCTGCCTCCCACCAACTTTTTACCTCACCGCCTCTGGTTACCTCGGCAATTACCTGTGTTTTGTTACAACCTCTTTTTTTTTAACGCTGGGAAAAAATGCTTTATGTATCCCCTCCCGTTGGGGGATGGGAGGGGTATGTGGGACTTCCCGGTGCGTGTCACCGGTATACCCACTAAAATAACCCAGCGGCACTCCATCTTCGCCCGGATGGCAGGGGACTGGGAGACCAGCAGAGCCTTTACGTCCTGTCCCCCGCCGGCGAGTTTTGTTACACCCTGTGTTGAGGCCTGATGAGCTAGAAAATATAAGTCTGGCAGAATTTGCTGTGCGATACGAAACGATTCCAAATAGTATGTGGAGTGAGGAAGATGGTGATATCGAACTGAGAGAACCTGATGATGAGCCTATAAGAATAAGATATATACGATTGAGGGACGGTTCACGCATGCGAGTAAGAAGTTTAGTTGAATATTTTTTCCTCCTATCCTCCACTTGTGATCCACTTATCCATGTGCTTATAAAGTGATCCCAAGACGTAAATCGTAGGGCTGGATAAGTGGGTGCACATAAACATTTTATTATAATTATTTTGTCACACGTATTCATCCAACCCCTGCCTACACACACCCACAAACACACACACACACTCACACACACCCCCACACACACAAACACAAACACATCCAAACACACCAACACATGAGCGCGCTTTAGCGTGCACTGTGCACTCATATGCAGCAGATCTCTGCGTACCCTCTGGCCTTATGGCAAAGTATGTAACTATATAAGGAAGCTGATGCTTTAATCACAGTTTTACTTTTTAAGCATCAGCAGCTGAGTAAGATTGAGTAAAATTAAAATACAAAACCAAAAATTGTTTTGTTAACTTGTAAGAACAAAATGTATTAATGCAACTTTATTAGCAAATTATAAACAAACACACCAACACACGAGCGCGCTTTAGCGTGCACTGTGCACTCATATGCAACAAATCTCTGCGTACCCTCTGGCCTTATGGCAAATTATGTAATTATATAAGGAAGTTGTTTTGTTAACTTGTAAGAACAAAATGTATTAATGTAACTTTATTAGCAAATTATAAAAATTCTGTAATTTACGTGTAAAATTTGGTAGCCTACCTACCAAATAAAACAATAAAATTTCGTAAAAAATATGTTTTTTCTTTAAAAATTACAGTAATTTATTGTTTTAGAATCCAAAAAACAAATTAATGTTCTGATAGATGCGAATTTAAAATACGCTGGTTATATTATTATTTAGTAGGTACTTTTTAGTTTTGAAGGAAATTTTTTATTTCAAAATTTTCAGTGTTGGTGTTATATTGGGTTAACATATTCATTGTAAATGTAAAGGGAGCATGAACACGAATCATTTATTTCAATCGCCGATGATATGCTATAGATTTTTGAGGAGTTCTATTGTATATCTCCCTTTACCAGATCTTCACCAAATTAGAATGGGACCACCTCTGAAGTATGACCTAAAATGGAACATGAACACGAATCATTTCTTTCAATAGTCGATGATATGCTCTAGATCTTTGAGGAGTTCTATTGTCTATCTCCGAAGCCCTTTACCAGATCTTCACCAAATTAAAATGGGACCACCTCTGAAGTATGACCTAAAAGGGAACATGAACACGAATCATTTCTTTCAATAGTCGATGATATGCTCTAGATCTTTGAGGAGTTCTATTGTCTATCTCCGAATCCCTTTACCAGATCTTTACCAAATTGAAATGGGACCACCTCTGAAGTACGACCTACCAAACAAAAAAAAAATTATCAATATCGGACTACTCTGTAAGAAGTTATCGGATCATTTATTTCAATCGTCGATGATATGCCATAGATTTTTTGCGGAGTTTTATTGTCTATCTCCGAAGCCCTTTACCAGATCTTCACCAAATTAAAATGGGACCACCTCTGAAGTATGACCTACTAAACAAAAAAAAAATTATCAAAATCGGACTACTCTGTACAAAGTTATGCGTGTTCATACATAAAAAAACAAATATACGCGTCGACTTGAGAACCTCCTCCGTCTTTTGTTTTTTCGTCGGTTAAACAAAAAAACATGAGAACGAAACGTAATAATTAAAATTATTTAAATATTTCCAAATTACCTTTGGCAAAGCCTCAAGCACCAACGCCATCAAGGCAGCTTCACCATACTGCTTGTAGACCTTCGCCTTGGCCAACATACGTTCAGCGTCAGCTTTGCCCACGTCTCCGATGGCTGTGGCTTCAGCCAGACCGAGGACTTTGATACGCTCTGCGTCCGCCTTGGCTGCTTCCACTGTTTGTGTGCTGAAATACGCAAATTTGTCGAACGATAAGGGCAACTGCAGAATTTGAACACGGATGAGTGATTGTGATTGAGATGTTGCGAAAAAACGCAACTATTTTCACTTTAGCACCTTAATGCTTCTACATCATCCTATCCAATTTTATCTACATTGCTGCAGCATGTGAATGACACTGCTCTGCGGTGTTCAGGTTGCGATGTTCTCTGTCGAGGGTCACCAATATGGAGGTGCTACTGGGAATGTTCCTCCATTGAAAAGGGAAGTACTTCCGCCAGGCTAGGTGTGATGCCTGGGGACCGGCCATGGTCCAACAGCTCTAAGTTGGACCTTGTATATATATCGAATCTCTGTGATTATTTCACTTGCGCGATTTATGTCTTGCATACGATTGTGAACCTTATTTGTAGTAGATTACGAGTTACGTATTTACGATGATCGTTGTATTCGATTTGTTGTGTCGAGCATATTTCCGAGAGCGACGGTATCACCATCTGTGCTATAACTTGTGGGTGCTGACATCTGTAGCAAGTCCCCACAAAGAAATCAAAGTAGATGTACCTCAAATCAGATAGAAAAGATCAGAAGGTTAACACACTCCCCTTTTTTGTACATACATACATACATATTCTCACGCCTGTCTCCCACTAGGATAGACAGAGACAACGGAACGCCACCAGCTACGATCCTGACAAACCTCTCTAGCTCTCTTCACATTCATTAATCGTTTCATGCACGCTCATCACTTTAGGGTAGATCTGACCTGGCCCTTCGCCAATTTTGTAGTGTTTTATTTTCAGTGTTCGAAGGTATCTTATTATTATTATTTGGTTGTAAGGGCTTGGTCAGTGACCAATAGCTACTGCGACCTGGATAGATCTATTGTAGCTGTCACCCTAGACCTAAAGGTCATATCCTAGGCCCACTGACTTCATGAACCGTGTTATGCTTTTGGAGGGGAGGTCCCTAATGTCAGTAGGTGTTATTACGTATCCACCTAGATGGCGACTCCTGCTGTGAATGAGCACTTCGCATTCGCAGAGGAGGTGTATGGGCGTTTCCTCTGCTTCACAGCAGAATCTGCAGGTGGGTGAATCTACAAGCCCCATTCTGTGTCGAAGGTATCTATCAATTTACAAATAAAGCAAAATATGCTTTAGTTTCAGTAGTAAAAATGTGATGAAATTACCGTTTTCCCTCAGCGATAGCCTGCAGACGGTAAGCTTCAGCTTCGGCTGGTAAACGCACCGTAGAAATCAACTCCTCTTCTCGACGCATGATCTCTTGTTGTTCCACCTGAGAAATGAGAAGGCAACATTGGAAATTAATAACTTATATTATAGCCATAAAGTTTATATTAGGTAAGAAAGAATTTTCATTCGTACCTCGATCTGCTTACGACGTTCAACAACTTCGATTTGAATCTCTTCGTTTCGTATTTTCTGTTTTATTTTCGCGGCTTGCAACTCGTATGCTAATGCAGCTTCGGCTTTCTGGAACCCAAAGTATATTTGTTTGAAGACTATACTCTAATTGAATTCGATGTGGGAGTTATTAACATTCATTTTCAAAAGAAGATGTACGGTCAGCGTACAGTAATTTACCTTTGGACTCGAGGTGTGTAACCGTCCTATATTTTAGTCTAGATTGTTGACTAAGAGCCTCGAGCCCAACTTTATTTGAGAAAAACGTTTAGTTGCTACCGTAGCCATACCGGTGCACCTCACCAACAACATTTTAAAACATATATAACATTTATAACAACATTTTTTAGTTTAAATAACATTTAATTACCTAAGTGAAATAAGTGACTTTATTATTATAATTTTTACATAAATTCAATCATCTTTATTTCGGTCCGTCAAGGTTCGGGCTAACATTCCCTAGCTCTTTCAGAAGATTAGCGTTGGAAACCTGTGCGTTAAGCACGTAACCAGGGGGAATAGGTAAAATGTATCCCCCCGAAATCCGAATATTTGTATGGAACAGTCATTACAGCTATAATTTTTTTCATCGTTTTATTACGATAATCCCCAAGAAAATGAATAGCACGAACAGCCACGAAGCCAAAGTCAGAACCGGATCACAGTGAACTTCAATCCACTGGTGGATCGATATAGTGGATCCTACTGAACAGAGCGATACGTGCTTGCTGTGAGTCCATTGGACTAAGTAAATAATAGATAGACAATGGACTGGCGATGCATATGTGCATCACCAGAGTTCCAGAGGACTGTTCAAATGCCCCTTTCAAGCGTTGTCATGCAATTTATGAGAATCTATAGATTACTAACAGCAGTGTTGATTTCCTGGTCGAACTGTGCCTTCTGCAGCTTGTACATCCTGGTGTTGTCTTCGATCCTCGTGTCCATCGAGTACTTGACGTCCATCGCGCTCTTCTCACACTCCGCTTCCTAAAACAATTTTGTCATGGTTGTAGAAAACAATTTTTGTTATTCAATCAATATTTTTAACAGTAACTCTAAGACGCTTCGCAAGCATTCCTTTGCCATGATATAAATTTTAATGTTTTCTTAAATAGGAACATGAATTTTGTAAAACATAACACAACACAACTAAGTATTTTATTCTTAAGTTTTCTGAACTATATCGTTTAAATATTGTCGGTGTCGTAATAAGATCGTCTTAATACATTCATGATGAACAAATATATCGAAACTTCTCTAGTCATTACTATCCCAGAAGGATCAACTTTGGTCCTCTACCTCATAAATTTATACGTATATTTATAACCATTCACTATTTCTTATTCTTCTTCTTCTTATCGTGTGGGCAGAGCCCTGGTGTCAGAGTTTTTTCAGACCGCCTGACGGCCTCTGACGTGGTTTTTATCTAACGACTACTACCACCAGAGATAGTAGCCGGGACCAACGGCTTAACGTGCCATCCGAAGCACGGAATCATCTTTCTTTTCAGACAATCAAGTGATTCAGCCTGCAATGTCCTAACCGACTGGGGAAAACCCACAAAGTGACATATCACTAGGTGTCCCCCGTGGGAATCGAACCCACGACCTCCGTGTCAAGAGCCCAATGCTCTTAACCATTAGACCACGGAGGCAGTACTATTTCTTATTGTACACTATTGATAACGGCGGCTCCCACACATAACTGCGACGTCGCAGCGCATCGCATTTATCTGCGATGCACTCGATTTTTATTACGATGATTATGATTTTCAATCGAGCGCATCGCAGATATTTGCGATGCGATGCGACGTCGCAGTTATGTGTGGGAGCCCTAAGTAATACGTACCCTTATACCAGCGTCCCTGTTGGCCTGTGCCACACCCACGTCAGCGTCTCGCTTCACCAACGCCGTCTGCGCCTTCCCCAAGCTGGCCAGGTACTGAACGTCATCGTAGACGTCCTTGATCGTGAACGACAGGATCTCTATGCCCATCCGGCCGACGTCTGGAGCCGCCACCTCTCTGACCAGACCCGCGAACTGATCTCTGTCCTTGTACACCTCTTCGACTGTAAGAGTTCCTGGTGGGACAAGAGAAATTGAACTTTGAGGAATGATTCCACTAAGGTACAAAATCGTATCGCCAGCAGTTTATTTGAGTAAGGAAATGGAAACAACAAGTCCATTCATGGAATTCTGCAGATTATATTTGCATTCATTAACAGGGTAATTTAAACATCTCGAGCAAGTTGCAATTTGAATTTACAATATATTAGAGTGGTTAAAAATATTCTTACATGTAAAAGTTGGTACAGACAGACAGAAAGTTTATAAAATTTTATAGTAGGTAATATTTTATAAACAATACTAAGGCACCAAAAATTTTGGGACCATTTCAAAGTGATGTCTCCGTTGCAGTCAGAGTCGCTGGTGCTCGATGCTGAGGACGGACTTGAGGTGCAAAGTTATTTCAGCGCCAAGGAAATTAGGGTGGTGATCCAAGGTATGTCACGTGGGAAATCACCGGGCCACGATGGCCTCAGCATCGAGCATCTGCAGTATGCTGGTGTACACCTACCAAGAGTTCTGGCTATGGTATTTTGTTTCTGTGTTAGTCATGCCTATCTTCCAGACGAGCTGATGAAGACAGTTGTCGTACCAATACTGAAGAACAGAACAGGCGATGTCTCGGACAGGAGCAACTACAGGCCTATTTCACTGGCAACAACAGTGGCTAAGGTTCTGGACGGTCTGCTTGAGAGACAGCTCAGAGCAAACATAAAACTACATGATAACCAGTTCGGGTTTAGGCCCGGACTGTCTACGGAAACTGCTATTCTCTGTCTCAAGCACACCGTCCGGTACTACACTAGTAGGAAGACGCCTGTTTTTGCCTGTTTTCTGGATCTGTCCAAGGCATTTGACCTGGTAGATTACAATATTCTCTGGAGTAAGTTGGCCAATGAGACAGAATTACCAACGGATTTAATAAATGTGTTTAAGTATTGGTACGGCAACCAAACAAATGATGTGAGATGGTCAGGTTCGCTGTCGGATGTATATAGGTTGGAGTGCGGGGTGAGGCAGGGGGGTTTGAGCTCACCCGTGCTCTTTAATCTGTATATGAACCGTTTGATTGTCGAGCTCAGTGGTGCCAGGGTCGGCTGCTCCGTAGGAGGAGTTTGCTACAATAACATCAGCTATGCCGACGACATGGTCCTGCTGAGCCCGTCAATCAGGGCTCTCAGGAAGCTGCTGAGAACGTGTGAGGTGTTCGCGGAGGCTCATGGCCTCAGGTACAACGGAAAGAAAAGTGAGATGATGGTTTTCAAGGCAGGTAAGAAGACCTACAATGACATCCCGCCGGTGACTCTGGGTGGTGTAAAGCTAGCCAGAGTCACTGAGTTCAAGTACCTGGGGCACATGGTCTCCGAGGACATGTCGGATGAGGCTGAGATAGAGAGGGAGCGCAGGGCGCTGGCGATGAGGGCGAATATGCTTGCCCGCAGGTTTGCACGATGTACTAATGATGTTAAAGTAACATTATTCAAGGCATATTGCCAGTCTTTTTACACGTGCAGCCTGTGGGTCAGTTACACGCAGAAGTCGCTCAGTGCGCTGCGCGTGCAGTACAACAATGGGCTGAGGATGTTGTTGGGGCTGCCTCGTTTCTGCAGTGCATCGGGCATGTTTGCGGCGGCGCGAGTAGATAGCTTTGCAGCCATCATACGCAAACGTGCCGCCTCCCTGCTGCGCAGGGTACGGGGCAGCACCAACACCCTCCTCGAGCCCATTGCAGAGCGGCTCCAGTGTCCCATCATTGGGCACTGGAATAGCCTACATAAGGGCTCTAGGCCCCCTTTTGTAAATATTAAATAAATGTAAAAATTTGTCACTAACATAGTCTTAAGTCATTGTTACTAACACCAATATGGATCCACGATCTGAATTAAAATAAATGAATTAAATTGAAAAAAAAAAATTCTACAGAAATTCGTATATTTTCTTCATTTTCCTACATATCTTCAAAATTTTTAGTTGTTTTAACTAAACAGCTTGAAACATTTTGTTTCCTTGAACCAAAATATGAGATTTGAGAAGTTTAAATGAGCATACAAATATATAATGAAATCTGCTTAGAGATAGTGCGCACGAGCAACTTTTGTTGTTTGTCTTTCACATCAAGTCTACGGGTTTGTATGAAAGTGCGCGCATGTAGCGACGCAACTTTTCATACAAACCCTGTGAGAGACATATAAGTTTCGGAGACAAAAGTTGCTCGTGCGCGTTATCTCTTAGAAACGGAATAAAAACAGACAGGACTATCAACAAAGGACTATCTATAAGGTAAAACATTTATGCAAAATATAAAAAACCTTTTGCATAGGATCAATAACTGAACTTTATGAAATTCAAATTAAAGATTGAAAAATTAAGTCTCGGGCGGGACTTGACTTCTTTGCTTTTTGAAATTCTGTTGTAACTGTTCATACGTTTCCTTTCCATTCATCATCATCATCTCAGCCGATAGACATAGGCCTCCCCCTAGGATCAGGACGAGGACGAGGGCAGCGCAGGACCGGTCGTTGTGAAGATCCTTGGGAGGGAGGCCTATGTCCTTTCCTTTATCCAACAATATTTTATAATGAGGTTTAGCGGTATTATACAGGGAGAAATTGATATACTTAATTAGCATCCTTTTAAACTAAGAGTCTACCCATTGAACTGAACAACTTTTACTGAGGGAGCAAACCGATCGGAGCAAATAAAAATCAGCTGTTGCATACATTTGTGTCGCGAACTCGCGCTTTGACATTGCAGTTTAGTATGGAACAGCAGATTTTTTATTTACTCCGATCGGTTTGCTCCCACTCCCATAGTAAAAATTGATCAGTTTGATGGGACTCTGAGTTTAAAATGATGCTAATGATATCAATTTCACCCTGTAGTTATTGAACTGAATGTATGCATGGAGCCTACTGCCTATGTAAGTACTTACTTCTTTACATTCAAGTACGTGAGCCCGAACGTCAGCGTTAGGGGCACCAACGCTATTCTTAATATCTCCATCATTGCACTTTTCACTAATTTGCTTAATTTTATTGTATTTGTCACTTATTTGTCTTTTTACATACTATACATGTACAAAGGGCGAACTTTTCTCTTATTTGTTAATACTGTTTCCATTTCGGTTTATATTTTCCACATTTTATGATAAACGTTAGTTTGTATAATTTTACCACGGAGTGAATTTTTCCTTTATATTCTATCTTAAGCAAGGAAATTCTTTACAAAACTGCAATACTGGCTCGACTCAAATGTATGGGACGGCTGATTCTTTTATTTTTTCTCGATGTTGGCTCCAAAGTAAAAGTTGTTCAGTTTGATGGTCTGAAGCACCTCCTTAAGTAGGTATTATTACTAGGGTGTTTTGTTACACCCTGTATACATATACTAGTCGAAGAACTAGATGAATAATTAAGTAATCTGTTATTCAAATCTACAAAACTAATAATTATAACGAGCTTTTACCCGCGACTTCGTCCGCATAAATTATATACCAGATTTTAAGTCAGATGATAAGCTATCAAACAAAAAAAGTTTCATCAAAATCGGTTCAGTAGTGCGTGATACTCGAACAAACAAACACCCAAACAAACAAACGAACAAACAAACAAACAAACAGCCAGACAAAAAGTCCAAAAATTTGTGATTTGGAATCAGGGAAGCCTAAAAACCATATCGTAATCTTTTTTTTATAAATATCTTCAATGTACAGACACACTTCTGTTACAGTTTTATAATAGTTTAGATAAAACTACGAAAGTGAGTTTGTCTTTATGTTTCTCCCGCAGAAATTTTCAATTGTTGTCCCAGTACAAAACTTTCTCACGAATGTTGCTTTAGGAAAAGCTAATACTTACATAATTATGTTTATAATTAATTATCTAGAAATATGTAACGAATGCCCTTGAATGCAATTTATTATTGACCCCACACCTATCAGCTGAGAATTTATAACACTATCGTAATGTATTAGCTAGTAATGGAATTGTATACGGTCCCGAGCGTACTGTACCTATCTAAACTATTATAAAACTGTAACAGAAGTGTGTCTGTACATTGCAGATATTTACAAAAAAAAGATTACGATATGATTTTTAGATGTCCCTGAAATCACCAATTTTTGGATTTTTTGTCTGTCTGTTTGTTTGTTTGTTTGTTCGTTTGTTTGTTTGTTTGTTTGTTTGTTTGTTTGTTTGGGTGTTTGTTTGTTCGAGTATCACGCAAAAACTACTGAACCGATTTTAATGAAACTTTTTTTGTTTGATAGCTTATCATCTGACTTAAAATCTGGTATATAATTTATGCGGACGAAGTCGCGGGTAAAAGCTCGTATTATATAAGAATGTGGAACACATTCCGCAAAAACAAATCAATATCTCATTATAACGTTATTTGTAAGGATACGTGAGAGGCATAACATGTAGGGCCAGTTAGTTGTGGCTCATTTACTATCTCTTGTTTAGTAGTAAATAAACAATAGAATTCGAACCAGATGTTGATCGAACATGATCTTAAATTTAGAGATAAAGTATTCCTATGTGGGGCAAAGACTCTTTCTACGATTAAGAGTAAGAGGGTTTAACTATATTCTTCCTATTCCTATTTAGCTTTCTGGCCAATTCTGATTAGGAAATATGACTGTAGGTACACCAAATTTATGTAACATAAAGATATTATACTATCCGACATAATTATCTTGGACGTTACCACAGTATAAGAAAGAGTACTTATCTTACTAGATACAGTACGGACAGTCCCTTCCTCCCACCAACTTTTTACCTCTCCCCCTCTATCGCACTCTGGTTACTTCGCACGTTACTAAAGCTGTTCTAAGAATAGATGAGAGTAAATGCTTCAAATCTCTGTTTCTGTAATTCAAGATAGCCTTAAAACCTTGCTAGGTATTTGAAATTACACAAAATTTGTTGAAGTCACAATCAAAATATAACACCTAATAGGTAATGATGATATCCAACAAACTGCTTACGAAAAACCACCTTCCTTACGGCAATAATCCAATAAACGTATACACAGACATGTGAAAGAATTCTTCGGGAATGTACGACAAAAAAAACTAGATCAAATTATTTTCTAGATAAGTGATGTTCGACTTTCGGCCTCAGAATCAGTTACTGAAGAGAACGAAAGACCATTTAAGAGGGCTATCACAGTCCAGTGGCGCACTCATCACATTAAAAAAGATTTCTCAATAAAGAAAGCCTAAAATAAAAAAGTGCTCAACATCAAAACTACAAAAGCCTTCAAGCTATTTTCATATAATACTTTTATAGGTTTTTTAAAGGTCTAACATACAAATTTTGAGAAAAGGAAAAAAACGGCCGCTTTAGTTTTTATTCAAAATTGTCTAAAAGTGGAATGTTTAGAACCTATAAAAGTATTATATGAAAATAGCTTGAAGGCTTATGTAGTTATGATGTTGAGCACTTTTTTAATGTAGGCTTTCTTTATTGCGAAATCTTTTTAAATGTGACGAGGTCGCCACTGGACTGTGATAGCCCTCTTAAGGCAAATTAAAACAATAAAACTGAGATTTTACAGGGTGCTAGGGTAAACAGTTGCATTAGGTACCTTAAGGGGTGATTATACCCTTGATATCTACTAAACAACTTTCCCTAAGAAACCTATAGGAAATTCGCAAAAATATTTATGGACTTTCCATATTAAATGCAATCAGCTGATCGAACGTTTGTATGAAAAGTCTACAAAAAAATTTACGAATTTCCCATAGGATTCTTATGGAAAGTTGTTCATGTAATCATCCATTAAAGTAATACAAATGTTAGCAATTGAATAATTTGACTCAATTCTAGACCAAATACATTCTAGTTTGAACTGATGCGAGTTATAATATGAGTATAATAATTGAAGTCAAGAAAAATGTTTCACTGTCACACAAACGTTTAAATCAACAGAGAAGCGGCACTAGACTGACTGTGTTGATATCCGCTCATAATCAAAAACCCTTATTTTCAACGCAATAAGATATACACAGGAATGAGTTTATCATTATTTACATAAGAAATGATATAAATATGATAACGATGCGGTGTGATTACTATCGCCGTCATGCGGGATCTTTGCGCAATGGGTACATTTTTTGCATTTGAGATATTTATTATGTATGGAATGATTCTTCCGCACGCTAGACAAGCCCGCTGTACATTGACGCTTCTAAAAAGTAAGCTAGTAACAATCACTTTACAAAAGAGTCGATGTACAGCGGGATAGCCGCAAGCAGAAGAAGCGTATATCACAGAAATTATGATCGCTTTTCATGATATGGACATGTCTGTGATGCGGAATGCGGATGACTATAAGTTATAGTATCTTATAATTATAAGGTACAAATAGATAGACCGGCTATAGGAAAAAACGACGAGAGAAAAGTAGTAGTACCGAAACTCTGTCCAGTGTGACGGGGAGTGAGCCTGTCGCCACTTGTAATGGACAGTGGGTACAATACATGTCTCGAAATTGAAGCATGCAGGTTTCCTCACGATGTTTTCCTTCACCGAAAAGCCAGTGGTGTTACAAATCGTACATAAATTCCGAAAAACTCATTGGTACGAGTCGGCCTGGACGGGGATCGAACCATCGCCTCCTGCACGGCAGGCAAGGTTACTCGCCACTGGACCACCACGGCCGTATGTGAATGGACTTCGTGAAAAACATGTGTAAAGAATATGATAAGAATGTAGTAAATTCCGAAACTACAGAGAACCAGATATAGGTATGGCATATTTAGGTATGTACGTATTGCGCAGATTCAAAATAATAAGATAAGGACATGAGACTTTTCAGAACAATGGCTCCAAAAATAAATAGAGGAAGCAGACAGAAAGGCATTGTTTAAATTCGGTTAATGATACAATTTCAAATTTCTTTATGTGTGAGTGTTTTCTGGGCTTTGCACGACAAGGTAGGTTATACATATATGTATATTAATCTGTGACGTAGGCTGATGCTATTAGACCAAGGACTTTAGATTTCAAATTTATACAGGAAAACCTTTACGTAGTAACATTGTGCCAGATCGTGGTTACTTTTAACTTTTAAGTCAAATAAATAATTGCGAATGCTGTGTTTAACTTTGGCATCGTTCCATTCGTATACGCAGCTAATGATGAAAAAGTATTAAAATAATAATTAATAAGCGATAACGTATTAATAGCAGGAAATAAAAACTGTCAGATAATCGAAAACATAAAAATAGTATTAATATTTAGAACAAAACATACGCTTAAGGGGCCATAGGTTCAGACGAATATTTTCTATGAGAAACGCGATTGCCCAGTTTTCCGAAAACTGCGTGCGCGTGCCGTATTTTCGATTAAAAAGAGTTAACAAAAGTACTTTTTATAGATTTCTTTTTATCTTCTTATCGTGTGGGCAGAGCCCTGGTGTCAGAGTTTTTTCAGACCGCCTTACGGCCTCTGACGTGGTTTTTATGTAACGACTACTACCACCAGAGATAGTAGCCGGGACCAACGGCTTAGCGTGCCATCCGAAGCACGGAATCATTTTTCTTTTCGGACAATCAGGTGATTCAGCCTGCAATGTCCTAACCAACTGGGGAAAAACGCACAAAGTGACATATCACTAGGTGTCCCCCGTGGGAATCGAACCCACGACCTCCGTATCGAGAGTCAATGCTCTTAACCACTAGACCACGGAGGCTTTCTTTTTATGATTTCACTAGATAAGCAAATGGTGAATATGTGAGTAAAATACCAAAAATCTGAAACTATTTTAAGTTCTTCTAACACGAGATTTTTTTTTTTAAAATACAAGAAAATAAGTCATCTTTGTGACGATTTTCTATCGAGTGAAGTAAATCCAATCGTGTATTCAACTGATGATTTCACTAGATAAACTATCCAATAATACTGAGGTACTTTGGTTTCGGTAAATTTTATAAATCTAGTCGAAAGATGAAAAATAAAATATGCCTCCAAGGTGTTTCGTCCTGCCACAGGGCCTTAGTCAAGTGTTCGACCAACCATATTTTTACGCCCTAATTCAGAATGCCTGCTTTCCCTTCCCCTATAATGAGGGGTTTGAACAATGGGTCCAAAGATACATATAGGTACAGCCTATATTATAAGTATATGATGTCGAAAAATAACTCAATACATGGTGAAATTGATATTTATAGCATCCTTTTAAACTAAGAGTCTACCCATCAAACTGAACAACTTTTACCATGGGAGCAAACCGATCGGAGCAACTAAAAAATCAGCTGTCCCATCTTAACTGCAATGCCTACTCGACTCAAATGTATGCAACAGCTGATTTTTTTGTTGCTCCGATCAGTTTGCTCCCATAGTAAAAGTTGTTCAGTTTGATGGGTAGACTCTTAGTTTAAAAGGATGCCAATGATATCAATTTCACCCTGTATAAAGTTTCTTAACATCGAGCACCTAGTCTATAAACAGATTTGATCTTGACATTAGGTTAATTTCTACAAACAACCGTCATCCTACATTGCGTCGTCGGTTTGCTCTACATTCCACTCATTCATTGCCTTTACTGGCATCGCCCTAATTAATCTACGAAGCCCATTCCTGTTTGACAGTAGGGAAGTGAGATATTAAATCTTGAAGTAGAAACGGCGTGGACGAAGTAGAAACGGCCTGGATGTTTTTTACAGCGGCCGACTAGACCGAATGTGGCATTACTTCACTTAGGGTAGACTGGGGGCCAAAGTAACAGAGGACAATAGTAACATTGGCCATATTTCCACTACTAAGCCACCTGCGCGTGTGTGCGTGAGTAAGGATACGCGCAGGACGCGTCCCGACTTGCTCACTAGTCGGCGGCACGCCAGTTGGGAAACGGACTTGTCTGGCAACGGATTTTTGCTTGGACACCACCAAAGTAAATTTTTTCCTTTTAATTAATTGCTTGTTATTCACTCAAAATGTCTTAATTTATCGAGATTTTTTATTGAATCGTTTCTTTAGCTATCATACTTTGCATAGTCAAGAGTTTGTTTGTTAATATTCAGTACATTTCGAGATATTTTCAATTTTCTGAAGATTGTCTGTTAGGGACAGTTGTAACAGCGGCAATGGGGTCAATTGTACCGTTACAATTGTCCCCGTGTTTCAATTGTCCACATACTTTTTTTTATCAATCTAAAATTACGTCATCATTAAAAATCATCTGGTTTGCTTAGAAACTTACAGCGTCAGTCGGCCAAATGAAATCTGGATACAATGCACTCAATGTAGAATGTGGGCACACGAGGAGTGTTCTCCACAAGAGGCAAATTATATTTGTCACAATTGCGAAAGTGATTTAATTGTTATTTCATCTTTAATTTAATGTATTTCTTTTAGTTTGTTGCAAAGTTTATGTTAAATATTTTGTTGTTTATAATGTGCGTTTATGTCAAAGAACGTGACCCTTCAAGTTTGGGTTCAATTGTAACGGTGGACAATTGTAACACCATACAATCAAAAAATGTCGATTATTTTGAATTTGATTAATGTTTTATAGCTAGTAGTATGCTAGAAAACAATGATAGACCTAGAATTATCACCTGTTAAGAAATATATTGTTTTTGTTTGTTAATTAAGCTAGAAAAGCTAATTTATTTTTAGTTCGAAACATTGTGTTAACTTTAATTATTTTTGTGTAATATCTAGTTTCTATGATTAAAGACTGATTAGTTACTGATAAGACTGCAATCATAAAATAGTTCAGCTATCGTTACTCAGCGCATTTGTGTTTTATTTCTAGTAAAACTTTTGTTACAATTGACCACAGTATGGGAACAATTGTAACACTCGTCTTCGTTCAGAAAAATCTCGATTTTGACCCTGTTCCTTATAAAATAGGTAAATTCTAAGTAGAAAATATTGCAGATAAAGAGCCTATGTTCCTAAATTCACTGATTTATTCTATAAAAACTTAATAGATTTGGCACCAGAGTCCGTCAAACAAAAAGTGTTACTTTGACCCCCAGTCTACCCTACGACGTTTTTTCGATGCCCATAAAGCCAGCAGAGTATAATGTATATCAGTTTGTGTTTATGTTTCATAATTAGGTTGTTCAGTTTATTTATTATCAACATTTTTGTTTGTTTAATAATTGCATTACGAAAATTTTACTATACAGAAAAGAATTCGCATCACAGACTTCGTCATACCAGAATCGCATTACGTTTTATATCCGTTGCACAAAATATAATCCGCGTGCAAGCTTAATAAACATAAAAAGTATACATCTACTACTATCATGTACTACTATAGTAGTAGATAGTAGTAGTAGTAGTAGTTCAGTTCTTTAATGCATTTTAAGGCAGTAAAGAACTGAACTGAACTAGTTCATATTGTGTAGGATTATGATTATGAAAGCACCAGACCTACCCAACGGGCAAACCTGATTCAAAAGTCCCCAAAATGCTAGCCTTTGGCCATGGCCTATGAAATTCTTCTTTTCAAGTTAATTTCGATTAAATTATAATTATGCAACTAGATATTGACAGCCAAAAATTGTGGTCCCACGATTTGTACAGTGTTCATTAATTAAAATATAATAATTAACCCAAATTGATAATCTGACACAATTGATACTGAAAGAGAGGTAGATATAGTAGATTATTTATATTCATATCGCTTTACTAATTACGTAGCGTAGGTAATTTTGAACTGGTTTTGTTATTCCAAATTTTGCTAGCAAAATTGTTAATTAATTTAACATTTTGTAACAGAGATATTTTAGCATTTATGTGGCTTTGAAACCCCACAAACTCGTTGAAACAAAATATTTATCATGCCTGAAAATATTAATATTCTTTTGGCTAGGCTTTTCAAGCGACAAATTGAATCTGCCCGTTTTCGTGATGCCGGTCGGAGGGTTAAAACTTTGGCTCTACTTCCGTTTTATTTTGTGTTCTCTAAGTCCCATTATACAGGATGTACTGAGGAACTTAAACATTTTAAAATAATTTCATCTTCTTATCGTGTGGGCAGAGCCCTGGTGTCAGAGTTTTTTCAGACCGCCTTACGGCCTCTGACGTGGGTTTTATGTAACGACTACTACCACCAGAGATAGTAGCCGGGACCAACGGCTTAACGTGCCATCCGAAGCACGGAATCATTTTTCTTTTCAGACAATTTCAGGTGATTTAGCCTGCAATGTCCTAACCAACTGGGGAAAAATGCTCAAAGTGACTAGGTGTCCCCCGTGGGAATCGAACCCACGACCTCCTATAATAGGGGATCGGACAGTCCGGGACCATTAGTCAAATTAGCAACTTTTAATCGAACGTCAAAACGCGCGCGATGTATGAAAAATTGTACTAAATATCTACAAGTGACTTCATCAACATTTCATTACTTTTTATAGTTCATCAACATCATGTTATTAAAAATAGTATTTTAGCTTTAAAAAAACTAAAAACGTGAGTATAGCGTTATTTTCAAATGTTTTTTTTACTAAGAAGATAAAACTAAAATATATTTTATGAAGTCCGCTCCCCTATTCTGTTTTGTACGTAGCTTTAGCCCGCGCCTTAGTGTGGATTTCAACCGTGTTATTGAATGAACCGATTGCGATGAAATAAAGCCTAAATGTTAATCCAAACTAAGTCCTATGCTTTAGAGAAAACCGCAGTTCAGTAGATTTTAAGTGATGTGTGCACAAACAAAAGACAAAGAGACAATCTAGATATTATCGGTACACCTATCAAAATTTTCAGTCTTTTTTTAACACCCTATCTCTGGACCCATGTCCACTCCATTTCACTGGGTTCCGAAGTGCCTGGACAGTCAATAAATTAATCTTAACACCCTACTCAACAAAATAGAGGAAAATTTCTATTTCGCGTCCTTTATGTGTAGTAAATACTCTCATCATGTGGAATCTTCAGAGCGTTTGAACGCCCTTTATCTGGCAAAAAAATTTCATCTTGTTTATAAGAAACGAGATGAAAAAAATGTTGCCAGGTTCAAAAATTACTTCTTTGAACCTGGCAACCCTAGAGTTGCGGCAGACTGAGAGATGGTAACTTTAGTTTTTTCAGTACCTACTTTAGATCAGTCTCCTTCCGATGGCACCTCATTTACTTCCCTAATAGACAGTTGGAAAAAGTTATACCAAAAATCATAATGGAAAAGGTACTTGCGGCAAGATTTTTCAAGGCAACTTGGTGGCGTTGAATTAACCCCTGAGTAAACATTCACTAGCATCACATTGCTTTCACCAAAGAAATAGGTGCATAATTTTACGGTCGTATCTCGGACCATTTTCGGCCAAATAAATGGCCCTGAAGATTCGCCCAGATACTTGAATGTTCTGTCGACTATTGATTTCTGGCTAGTTGGCTAGAGCCGGTTTTGAACTAAAAATAAATTAAATGCTACGAGTATTGTGTCCTACACGTCATGTCCTGCATGTCCTTTAAATTGGCGACGGGCACACAACCTGTCACACTCGTTATTCTAATTCTTAAAGTTAAATAAAACAAAGTCGGGTTAGTTACACCATTCAAGAACGGCTGGACCTACGAATAAGAATAACTATGGAAGAATAACTCTCAACAAAAGCAACATAATTTTTGGCACCCTTTGAAAAATGACATTTTGTATGAGTTTTGGCGGCAAGGTGTAGTTTTTAAGGAACAAATTTCGAACACTGTGTACTTTTTTTGGGGTCACTTTTTGAGCTTGATTTACGTACATTCTAAGGCTGGGAATACACGTCAGATTTTTTCATCCGACAGTCGGATCCGATGGTCTGATCAGACTGTCTGAAGGCACTCGTGCCATACATTTGTTTGAATACTTAATACACATCCGATCCGATAGTCGGATCGGACGTCCGAGTCGGAAACAGCGCCAAGACGTTTACGATTTTATTTCCGATCCGATTGTCTGAAGGCGCGGTCTGCATACTTTTGTACAGAGACCAAATAGACGTCCGATTCTTCCTTTCGATTTGCCAGTTGACTCCAAAGAGTACATTATACAATACTGTTGACTCTCTAGCGTGCCACTGAACGGACGCATCGCATGGTTGTGGTTCGGACGATGGCGGAAAATTTCGACACCGAACGGCTTATTATAAGCCCTTGAAAAACGTAGTTGCTTATGGGATACAGGCAGTGAAGGGTATCACGATAGACGGATGAAAGATTTGGCTTGGGAAGACGTATGTTACGAAACATTGGAAGAAGTATGGGTTTTATTGGACGTTGAAAAGAGAAAGAAAATTTCTAACTAACTTTTTTTTCACAATTTTACCTCAAACTCACACCTCAAGCTACGTATGCAAGCAAGCACAGCTCGAGAACGACTGAGTTCAGACAAAGTCTGGCGCAAGAATCGGATGTGTATCGAGTAAAACCGATCAGATAGTCTGAACAGACAATCGGAAACAAAATCTGACGTCTATTCCCAGCCTTATTCGTAGGGCTGGACCGACTTATAAATGATCTTTGATTTGTTGGATTGGTTTCCGCTCCGAGACCACAGATTAATAATAATATGATATGAAAATAATAACTATGCGAGACTCTCTTTTTCATAAACTTAAAATTATAACGAAGAAACGAACTAGTGAAACGTGGATCTTCTGAGTTTTCAGAATATCTCTGACTACCCCTCGGGGAATATATTCGTGAGCATACGCTTATGCTAAAATAATAATAATACAAAAATAGGGTCGAGTAGGTTACCAGTTTTGTATGGAACAGCTGCATTTTTATCGCGATTTCTATGTTTATCGCATTGAGAAAGTTGTTTGGTTTTATGGTCTGATCATCCCCTTTAAAAACCGCAGTCATATTAAATTGCCTATCCCAATTCATCATCATCAGCCTATAAACTTCCCAGTGCAGGCCACAGGCCTCTGGGAGGATTGGTAGACTTCACATACACATCAGAATTTCTTCTTTAGTGTATGCAGGTTTCCTCACGATGTTTTCCTTCACCGTTTGAGAGCAGTCGGACCAATTTTTAGATGACATGTTGTCAGCGGCGGATTAAGCCCGCCGGAGGCCCGGGGCGGCAAATCTAAATGAGGCCCCCGGTCTTTCCAGAAATTGATATCTACAGTTCTTTTGAGCCGTGGCAAAAACTTAACATCGGAGCCCCTTCCTTCCATAGGCATAGGTAGCAAGTATTTTGTCCCAGGGAGATCCAGGTCCTACAACACGGAGCGAGCGAAGCGACAATGTAAAACCTAGAGCGAGCAAAGCGAGCTCGAGATTTCACTGAATTCTGGAGCGGGCAAAGCTAAGTGAAATTTTACTGCAATATAATGAGATCAGTGGAATAAGATTTAAATCATTGAGCGAGCGAAGCGAGCTCGAGTTTTTTTACGACTTATAATCTGGAACGGACAAAGTAAGCTCAAGATTTGACTGCACACCAACAGTACAACTGCAACTGTATACTATGAAAAGACGTAGGTACCATCATAAACCAAGAACGAGCGAAGCGAGCTCGAGACTTCACTGATTTCTGGAGCAAGCAAAGTGAGCTCAAGATTTTAGTGCAATGTGTCTAGCCAGGAGCGAGCGAAGCGAGCTCGAGATTTTGCTTCATTATAACTCGACTTTTTCAGCTCATGCCGAAATCGAGGCGATTGATGTATTAAAAAAATAGCTGAAATGAGCTTATAATATACCTAATGCTTATAATAACTCGATTGTAGAGCTCATCTTGAAATAGAGTAGGTGAGTATATTGGCGTATAAAATTAAAACCGGAGCGAACGATTCTATAATTATGACTGGGTTGTAGCATGAACTCAGTCTCAAAGCACAGAAAGCTATCAAAAAAACCAAGCGAGCGAAGCAAGCTCAAATTTTCGAAACACATTCTAATTCCAACCACATTGACCTTTCAAGAAGCGAGCTTAGAATTATGCTAACTGCATAACAACTTGAAAAAGATTGAGCGAGCAAAGCGAGCTCGCAAATTCGCAATATTTTGGACTCTATTTCCTTCTTTGACTTTCGATGACTAACTTACGGGGCCTCCAACTTCAAACTGCAGTCCCAGTACCGGAGGCCAGGGCCTCCGGAACGAGCGAAGCGAACTCATAATTATGCTAACTGCATAACAACTTGAAAAAGATTTAGCGAGCGAAGCGAGCTCGCAAATTCGCAGTATTTTTGACTCTATTTCTTTTCTTGACTTTCAATGACTAACGTACGGGGCCTCCAACTTCAAACTGCAGTCTCAGAACCTGTTCTACTTCTGGCCTCCTGAGGCCCGGGCCTCCAACTCTAAACTGTGTCTTTACTTGCTATATATAAACGTCATTATTTTGGTTTTGATTAAAAAGGGATTCTCTTCTCGAGATTCAGAGGCCCCCCAGGATTGGGGGCCCGGGGCGGACCGCCCCTCCGCCCCCCCCCTTAGTCCGCCAGTGCATGTTGTCCGTGCGGATTCGAACCCGGATCTCATAATCATAACTATCCCAATTGATGTTGTGAAATAATTTCATTATATTATTTACCTGTTTATTTTTTTTTAATTATTAGGCACATAAATAAAACAGATTACAATATTATATATTGGTCATTATGTCACTATGAACCTCATAGTGACATAATGACCACTTCCCAAAATGACAGCTTCGATCGAACTATTAAGCTTTTTCTCAAAGTGTCAACTTAAAATAATAAATTCAACATTTAACAGAATAATAATTTAAATGTTGTACAAAACATTAGGAGCATTTGAGAAGGTATAAATTACTCATGGGTCCTAATTACTCTAGAAATCTGCCAAGCGTTTAGTCGTACGCCGCCGTGCTAAAGGGAATTCGTTGAATAAGAGCCTTATTTTATTACGGTACTCTAATGTTCTCAATTATTTAAATCGCTATAATTATGGAGGACTTAAAAGTTTAGACAATTTTCGTATAGTAAGTTTTCAAGGTAAAATAGGGAAAGAACTTTTTTTTTTAATTTTCAGAGACTATACAGGGTGTAACAAGACACCCTAGTAATACTTAAGGAGGTGCTTCAGATCATCAATCTGAACAACTTTCACTATGGAGCCAACGTCGAGAAAAAATAAAAATAATCTGCCGTCCCATACATTTGAGTCCAGACGGGACTGCAGTTTTGTATGAAAAAGAGCAGATTTTTTTTTCGCGTTTTCGATGTTGGCTCCATAGTGAAAGTTGTTCAGTTTGATGGTCTGAAGCACCCTCTTAAGTATTACTAGTGTGTTTTGTTACACCCTGTATTTACTACATAAAGGAGTCAATTTTTTGTAGGCAATGTTACAACTAATACAACTATAATCTAGAGATTATGCGAAACGAATCGACATGAGGTCCATAACTATACGTCAACTAATACGCAAACTTTTTTTATAAACCTTTTTCCCATACTAAGATTGAGGATCTTTTTTTAGGGTTCCGTACCCAAAGGGTGAAAACGGGACCCTATTACTAAGCCTACGTTGTCCGTCCGTCCGTCCGTCTGTCCTACCTATTTAGGGCTGTTACTTTTGAACCGTAATAGCTAGATAGTTCTAATTTTCTCAGATTAACAAATAATAAAAATGTCAAAAAGTTAAAATTAAGGTGGGTTCTCAACAAGAAACTAGTTTTTATCAACGTTTTTTCTTCACGCTCTATCGTAAAAACGGTAATACATACAAGCGTCAAACTTAGTGTGATTATAGAGTAAACTCTACAGAATAACAACAAATACTAAAAACCGGCCAAGTGTGAGTCGGTCTCGCGCTAAAGGTCCCGGACACAAAAAGTTTTCTATGTTAATAATGTTGTGTTCTGTGGTGGTGTGGTACGGAACCCTCGGGGCGCGAGTAGCCCGACTCGCACTTGACCGGTTTTATTTAAGTTTAGTGTCAGTACTGGCACTGTGGCAATGGAGTTCGATTCTACAAAGTGCATGTTGTCACGAAAAACTTTTGTCTCGATAAAAGCCTGGGTAAGTTTTTAAAAGTTCGTGTCTTAAAATGGCGAGAGTAAAATACTATAATATACTACTTCCATACCTTACCTACTTACTTACTTTGAAAATTCATTTTTAGGGTTCTGTACACAACGGTTGCCAAGGGCTGTATCTTATGTTATGAACCATAATAGCTAGACGGTTGTGTTCACAGAATATGCATATTAACGCATGTTCTGTGAACACAACCGTCATATTAATGACGGATTTAAAAAATATAAAAGTACAAAAAAGTGGTCAGAAATTTTCCCATTACACTTCTTTTCAAGCTCATAGTTGCAGCAAGGCATAAGCATATTTACGGTTTCAGGATATAATTATGTCTCTAGTCGTGAAAGGTGGCTAAGTGGCTACCTTATCCCTTAGTCGCCTTGTACGACACCGAGAAAAAACTGAAGAAATGAGGTGGTCAATTTTATGCCGGAACCACACGGCATGAAATCAGTATCTACTTTGAAGTCTATAGCAATAAGTTGATCGCAATGTCCAGAAACTTTTTCCCTTAGTCGCCTTGTGCCACTACTCACTGGGAAGTGGGAAGGAATCGGGGTCCATTCTTAGCCAAAACGACACGGCATGATATCAGTGTATAATTGTGAACTCTATAGGGTGTTAGGGTAAACAGTTGCATTACTTTAAGGGGTGATTGTACCCAATATACTGAACAACGTTCCCTAAGAAACATAGTAACAAAAAAACAAATTTTGACTTTCCCTACTATAGTAGATTATGTACCAAGGGGATAAAGCAGTGTCTTTCATCACGGGCGCGATATTGAATCCTGAGCGCAACGAGGGATTCTTTAGAGTTAAGACTAGAATCCTGAGTGAAGCGAGGGGTTCAAGCTCGCCCAAGATGAAAACACGTTTATCCCCGAGGACCATACTCTACTTTTCACACCCTCCGCGAGAAAATAAAAAGAAATACTGTTAGAAACCCAGGGGAGCGTGTAAATTCTCTATGGTTAGAAACCAATTCTTTTATTAGAGTTTATAACAAAGTATTAGAGTTCAATAGTATAGTATTTAGAAAACACTATTTTATTAAATTCAAAGTGAAAGTAGATATTTGAAAAATTAGACCAGGAGAGCGATTTTTGAAACTCATTCGCTGAGTTCAACAGTTCAAAATGTCAAAATTACTGTGGAGATATGCAACTTTCTACTGCTGATTTGACTTTCAAAAATCATACTTCAGGAGTGCCATTTTTGAAAGTCAAATCAGCAGCAGAAAGATGCGTATCTCCATAGTAATTTTGACATTTTCACCTGCTGAACTCAGCCAATGAGATTCAAAAATCGCACTCCAGTTGTGGAAAGAAAAAATATATACGGTCGAATTGAGAAACCTCCTCCTTTTTTGAAGTCGGTTAAAAATGTAATTTTTTTTTTTTACTTTGTTCGTAGCAATAGTTACAGAGATTTGCAGTATTCGCGCCTTTTTTTCTTTTTTTGTGTTCAATACTCTTGGTGGCCAGTTCGAATTTCGAATTGAGTTCTTTTTGGTGCAGGTCTCCATGATAAGTTTTCATACGAATTTTAAGTAAGGGTCGTAGTAACTATTACATAATCTGTGGATGCGGTTCCATATTCAAATCTCATTATTGACCAGCGGGTTATAATGAAATTCAGTACAATATTATTGCCCGGCTAGGCCCAGGGCTATAATGACTTGGTTCGAGTTACTTTTCGAGCGGGTGGTGTGAAAAATACATTATACAATCCAGCTGATCGAACGTGTGTATAAAAAGTTGAAATTTTTCTTCTCTCCTTTGGAAAAGTTGTTCAGTATCATGGGTACAATCACCCCTTAAAGTAATACAACTGTTTACCCTAACACCCTGTAAAGTTGAAACATTAATGACAGCAAACACAACGAAGACATATGATTGCAATGTTCTTGACACCAGTCTTCCTGAAGCTAATGTAATCTCATAAGAAATCACAAGTATACCCATTAGACGCCTCCGCTCCGCCCTCACTGAATGTGAGACGGAACCCTCAAATGCTTCATCCTTTATATCATTCAGGTCATAGCATTGACACAGATAGATATTTGAACCTGATTTGAACATTATTTTATACAAAGATCTTTGATTAAACTAAAATAGCCAGATAGGTGACTAGCCTATAGCGCATGGACCGCATAAATTGAGCCCCCGTGTCGCCTAATTTACTAAGGGCGGCATTGCGTGATTGAGATACTTTTTTATTTTAGGCGGGATAAAGGTACCACACTGCCTTCGCGTGCTTAAAATTCGCTGTACAAATCATTCAAAAAGAAAAAACAAATCACACGGCATTAGTTTTCATTTTCACTCGTAAGTGCATTAAAAGCAGATCCATTTGAACGTCACCTGTCTTCCGCTATTTTTAACCTACGAAAAAACAAAAAACGGAGGAGGTTTTCATTTTCAAGTCGACGTGTATATATATTTTTTTAATTATTATTTATGTATAAACACGCATAACTTTTTACAGAGTAGTCCGATTTTTAATTTAATCAAAGACAGATACATCAACTGCTATGTGGTTCTCGTTCCGGTAGAATAGACCGGTAGATAGATTGCCATTTCCTCCTATGTCGTTCGAGTCTAGGGCGAAAATGCTAGCCAACTTTTACCGACACATTATTACGCAGTTTGTAAACTTAAAAGCGTTACATATTTTAAGGGGTGGTTCATACCATTAAACTGAACAACTTTCACAACGGAGTTTGATTTGTACTGACAGTTTGATCAGGGCGAAAGTGAATTTTGCTTACAACTGCATTTGGTATTTTGGTATAATTCACGACGCGTCGCTTTCATATATTTTGTATGAAAAAGTTTTGAAGAGGAACCAGGCGGCACGATGTCTGCGCCGTGTCTGTCCCGCGCCTTAGCCTTAAGACTCTTCTGTATGTTTCTCGCCTTAATTGTAGCAAAGTTTGTAATACATAAACATACGAAATCGTAAATATGATTCCGTATGTTTATGTATGAGACGAACAAGTTGATAAGTAAACCAAGCAAGAAGCGCTTTTGAGGCCTTCAAGTTACACTTAGTTTGTGCAGCTTAGCTAACTATAGCCACCCGTGACGATCCACTTAAAGTTGAAGCCTGTTTAACCATCCCTGCACCTAAGTATACCTAAGTACCGACCGACCCAAATTCGAAGGCCTTAGCCTTAATCACAGGAAACCGTTAGGCCGCATTCAGACGACCTGCACCCGCCCCGCGCCCGCCACGCATTCAATCCGGGTTCACCCCGTGTCCTAAAATGCATTGCATTGCTTGCAATTTGAGTCTTGTGACACGATAATAAATCTCATATTGTATTTTAGGGGAGCACCCGCGCCCGCCCCGCACCCGGTCCGCATGTCACGCCACGCGCTCGCCAATAAGACTCAAATTGCAAGCAATGCATTATATTATAGGCCACGCACGGGGCGAGCGAGAGCGGGTGCGGGTCGGGTGCGGAGCGAGTGCGGGTCGTCTGAACGCGGCCTTACAGCAGAATTACAGCCCACCGAAATGATTATTCCAGTCCACTGGCTAAACTTACGTCCAGAAATGGAATTCTTTCGACCAAAGCTGATTTGATTTTCGATCGTATCTAGAATTCTAAAAGAAGACGTCAATTTCCCGGCGAGATGCAAGATGTCGCGCAGAAATACGAGTCCAGATAAAATGTCTTTCAAGCTGAAATACAGCTGTTCCGGCAAAACTATTCGAGATGTAGGATAGACTTCTTTAAATTACACAGAGTGAAAACTTTTATGCGTAGAGAAAGAAATTTGAAATGTCTGGTAGATTTTTTTTGATCGTAACTAGACAAAGAAAAATTATAAACTTAGGTATGTTGTATTGTAGATAAATTCCTATTCTACAGACTGTTAATGTAGACAGCTAGTTGCATAACTTTATTGGGTTATTGTACTCATAACACAGAACAACTTTCCCAAAATAAGAAAGGAAAATTCGACTTTTCAAACTAACGTTCGATCAACTGATTGCATTTTAGTATGGAGAGACAAAGGTTTCCCTGACCGAACGACCTTGACTCTTTCAGAGCCACCTCACCTCTACTAAACTACGTCATTTTAGTAGGTCTACCTATTTTTGACTAGCTTGTCCTTCATTATGTCACAGTGGAGCCTTCTAATCCAAGGAAATCACATTCTAAAATCATAAGAATTCTCCCCAAATTTAACAATTATCTAATTAACTCATTAAATATTGGTCTTAAAAAAATTTGCTAAATAGCTATTTTACACAAAGGTGTGTGTCTCAAGTAAATGTGACATCAACTTAAAAAGTAGATGCACATAATACAGATTTATTCCAATACTAGCGTTTACCTGCGACTTCGTCCGCACAAATTATATACCAGATTTTAAGTCAGATCATAAGCTATCAAACAAACAAAGTTTCATCAAAATCGGCTCAGTAGTTTTCGCGTGATGCTCGAACAATCAAACAAACTCAAACTTCTTTTTTTAAATTTACAGTTTTATAATAGTGTAAATTTAGGCTTTCCTTTGAACACAGGTTTCATATGTATTTTATAGAAAAATAAGAAATATGATCTAGAGCAAATAAAGCCGAGATGTTGAAGAATATTGCTACACTTTTCAATTATTTGTATGTCTTTCAGATAACGAGAAGATAGCTTCTAAAAACCAGTAAAATATGGCCCGAGCCAGCGTTTACCTATGGGGAGCCTCTTAAGTCCTGTAGGTCATAGGAAAAGTTTTTCGGTATCAGGGGTACATACAAACCCACCCATCACCGATTAAAGAAATTAAACTATTTACCCTAACACCCTGTAAATCTTTGAATAACTTAAAATAGCTTAATCAAAGAGGTAAAAAATAGCAGAATAATTATGTTTTTTTTTATTACGGATGGGTTTGCTCTTGACCTCAATCCAGTCCACAGGACGAAGATGGGGTCAAAGATTTTTTTAATCAATGAACCCCATTCATGAAGTAGAGGTAGACCAAGAAGCTAAATCATTTATCTTTGTTTTTTCGCGTGTCTTCTAGATTAGTTAATTTTGTAACAATGTAATTAAATTGAACATTTCCACTTTGCACAACAAATTACAAACACTACGTTCTACAAAGACAAAATCGATTGTCATTAATTTCTCACGTGAACAGTTAATAACAAAACTTTCTAGTTTGAATCTCGACCGGAGTGGTTCGGTACCGGAGTACCACCGGCACCCGCGCCGTCCGCGGTGGGACTGAGATCCCGAAGAACATTATCTATCATTCTACATTACACATTTCCTATCAAAACTCCTATTAGTATTACATCATAAGGAAGAAAGTGGCTTGATTTAGGGGACTTCGTATAGACGAGCCCTATAATTTATACCCCTAGATCCGCGGTAATACTATGTAAGATTTTTCTTGGACAGGTTCTAAATAATCGGGCAGTTTAGTTTACCTTTGTTGGTAAATAAGTTTTATACCGTAAACCTTATGCGGATGTTAGAAGTATTCTAGCTAGGTTACCACAGGATACTTTTAGGCTAAACATAAAACCATGTTATCGTTATTAATTAGTAGCTGGTAATATCGTAAATTTAACGTTCCGATTTTTTTAATATCGAGTATAGGTCCACCACTGTCAACTCCTGTAAACCCGAACAACACCGAGAACTCAAAACACTAGAAAAAGAAGTCTAGCGAGCGAGGGGGGGGGGGGATTAGTCGAATCTGTCTTGGAACCCGCGCAATGAATTTAATCAAAGGTAGGAAGAGTAGGAAAAACATTACCCTCCTTCTGGCGCAGTCGAATAAAAACAACTATCAGACCGCCCTCTATTTTGGAACGGGATATCGCATTCGCATAGTTATTTTTTATTAAGAGGGCATCACAGTCCAGTGGCGCCCTCATCACATTAAAAAAGATTTCTCAATAAAGAAAGCCTAAATTAAAAAAAGTGCTCATCACGAACACTACTAAAGCCTTCAAGCCATTGTTATACAATACTTTTATAGGTTCTAAACATTCCACTTTTAGACAATTTCGAATAAAAACAAAAGCGGCCGTTTTTTTTTTCTTTTTTCAAAATTTTTATTTGTAAAAACCTATAAAAGTATTCTATGAAAATATGTAGCTTGAAGGCTTTTGTAGTGTTCGTGTTGAGCACTTTTTTAATTTAGGCTTTCTTTATTGAGAAATCTTTTTTAATGTGTTGAGGGCGCCACTGGACTGTGATAGCCCTCTTAAATATAATGTGGAAGAGTCGAGAGATGTGTGCCAGAATCGTAGCATGTGGCGATCTATCGTCTCTTCTCTTCTATGCCTACTCTACCAAATCTAAATGTCATATAGGTAACTACACACGGAATCAGATCAACCTACCCATAGTTGAACTCATGTTCATGGACTGAGTTCAACTATGGCACAGTATAAAAAAGAGTATCTATTATATGGGTAGGTTGATCCGTCGTCGTGTGTACTGTACCTAAAAAAAAAATCAAATTACCTTGTCATGTGTACGTCTACATAACATGTCATTATTGTAGACTATTTTCATTTAAAATATTTTTTGTTCGAAACAAATCGCAACTATTTTACAGTGTCTTAACAGGTAAGTAAGTAGGTAAACAAGTAAACAGACTAAAAAAAATCTTTGTGCAAAATTATATTTTTCTCTGTCTTATTTATTTCATCTATCTCTTTCACTTCGTGCATGACGTCACTGACACGTCGCCGTCGTTTGTTTAGAATAATATTTGAAAATATGTAAAAATGACGGCCACTTTTTGTGATTCTGGCAAGTTACAACCCTAAATAGGTAGGACAGACGGACGGATGGACAGCGTAGGCTTATGAATAGGGTCCCGTTTTCACCCTTCGGGTACGGAACCCTAACAAAAAAGTAACCTAACTACTAGGCTTAACTACTATACATTTTCATATAATTCGGATAAAAGTTTGGAGTTGGCAACATTATTTTTTGAAACTCGAATTTTAGTTGCCACATTTTAGGAGCTCTTCTTCTTAGAAAGGGCGGAATCTAGTCGTACAGACCAAAAAAAATCTTTTTAAGTAAATACCTATGTTTTTGATGAATCGACAGTTTTTGTTGCAATATAAAACCCAAAAGTAGCGGATAGTTACGAGGCTTTACTTTTACTTACATCTACACTAATATTATAAAGAGGAAAGATTTGTACCTATTTTTGTATGTTTGTATGTTTGTAATGAATAGGCTCAAAAAGTACTGGGCCGATTTAAAAAATTCTTTCACCATTAGAAAGCTGCATTCACCCTGAGTAACATAGGCTATATTTATTGCTAGAAAAATTTAGACGTCCACCCGTGCGAAGCCGGGACGGGCCGCTAGTAATTCATAAAACATTACCCCAACCTGTTTGGTTCGGACGCCGGCCGTTAAAAAAATAGAATTAAATTTTCCCTGGAGTACACCAAAGTGTCAGCCCCATGTGACATGTTCAAACAATGCATACAAAATTACAAAGGAAAACAAACGTGAATTTGGTGGTTGTTAAGTAATTAAATAGGTACGTATGAATATACACGTGCACCATAATGTAATAATAAAACATAATACGCAAACAGACGAAGTTTTGAAGTGGTAAAATCAGTAGCGTAGCGAGGGGGGGGGGGGGCTAGGGGGCAAATGCCCCGGGCGGCACTTTACTAGGGGCGGCAAATTCGGGAAAAACATAGACTGATTGAGCTCTTATTTCTATTACCCACTCGTAGAACAGAGAAAAGTCGAGCTCACTTCGCTCGCTCTAAGTTTCTATTTTAATTATTGTACATAATAAACAAGAATTCTGACCACAGCTAAGACGAGGCCGTGGTGCTAAAAATTTCGAGTTTGCTTCGCTCAATCTATAGCTTTTACTTAGATACTTTGCACATGTTTTGTACGTAAAAAGATCTGGCTCCAACTGATTTGTATTTAGGAGAAAAGTCGAACTCGCTCCGCTCGCTCCGCTCGCTCTGATTTTCAGTTTTTACAAGAATTTATAAGGCAAAAAATGTCTGACCACTACCTAAATAGTTATGCTAAAAAATTTCGAGTTCGCTCCGCTCGCTCCGATATTTTTTTTGTAGGTCTTCTTTCTTACACTCAGTTGCAGAAACGCTCATCAGAGTAAATCCTCCATTAAATGTCTTCCTAGCTTTAACTACATCATAAAGACAAAAAGTGACAGCATGAGATTTAATGGAGGATTAACTTTAATGAGCGTTTCTGCAACTGAACGTTATAAAGATAAGGGGGCGGCAACATCGTTCTGTGCCCCGGGCGGTACAAACTGACGCTACGCCATTGGCAAAATACCTTTAAAACGTTCCATTGTATTTTTTAACACTAGTTTGTCTTTGTACCGGTTTATACCTATCCTTACAAGAACAGCGATTACAGCGTACCTTAGTAGACAAATACAAAGTTCACTCTCAACGATATAAATTTTCAGGATGGAATATTGTGATCGCGATCCAATTGCAAACGAAAGTACTGCAAAAGAATTCTCGTCGCACCAGGTGAATAACCACCTGGTGCGAAGACCACAGAAAGAAATAGGGTTGTGTATTTGTTTTTTAAGCACGGACAACTGCATATTTTAACTTGTTAACCCTCAGTTGCGGAAACGTTCATTAAAGTTAATCCGCCTTTAAATCTCTTGCTAGCTTTTACTACGTCTAAAAGACAAAGTGACAGCAAGAGATTCAATGGCGGATTAACTTTAATGAGCGTTTCTGCAACTGACACATAAACACTCAAATGTATACAGGGTATTAGTGACAGCCTAGTAAATACTGAAACGGTGAACTTAGTCCGCGATTTTTTCGCGTTTCCTGAGGTAGGCTCAATAGAGAAAGTTGTTCAGTTTGATGGTCTGAGTTCACCGTTTCAGTTTATGCTAGGCTATCACTTATACCCTGTATTATTAATTTATTATTCTTAGCCTGGTTTGCTTGTATTTAGACTTAAACGTATTTGACGAACGCTGCTCATAAAAAAAAAATTGAAATTGAAACAGATTTATCCGTTTCCCCATCAGTGACATCATTATATTTAAACACGTTCAATAAAGTCTTAATATATTTTGGTGCAAGCCACCTTTACTCTTTATTCTTGTCTATCTTCGTAAACTATCCAACAAACTATAAAGTGAAAAAAATAATTGAGTTTTAACATTAAACTTGGTATAAAAGGCTGTATGGCTTAACGCCTTTGCCTTTCAGAACAAAATGTTATTATAATTTCTTATGATAGTATCTAATAGGTACAAGAAATTTCCAAAATAATAAAGAATCCAACAAACAGAACTAAACCGCAACACATATGTTGTTTTATTTCATTTCACCGTATTTAGTCTCTAGACGTTAATTGAACTCTACTGGCACATTTCCCAATGCAACCACTTTAAGATTGTAGCTAGAAAATTGCTACCCTTTGTCTCACAAGAGGCTAACCACTGTTCTACTTTCTATGTTACGGCATTTACTATCACAAACATTTTGTGCGATATTGAAAAGTAATAGTAATACAACTATTATTTGAAGAAAATAAGATGCGTGAAAATCTGGCTGTAGTTGTAAATTAACACAATAATCATAATTCAAGGAGCGAAAATCTTGACATTATTGTAAAAAAAAGTTATCTTGATGTCCTGGCCGAACACAAACGAAAAAGGTATAAACACAACCATTAAACGCAAAAAAGAAAATTATAATATTTTTAAATTGATAAATGGCATACGCTGTAATTTTTTTTCTTACAAAGCAGCCAGTCCTTTTTAATAACGGTTAGAATAACGATTAATATAACGTAGTTATTAACGTTAAGCTAAAGACAACGCTAAAATAACGATCGTTATATTTTTTTATATTTTAATAATACATACTTCCACAGATGATAAAAACATTATAAATCGTATTTTAAAATTTCGGAATTACTTTCATTAGAATAAAGGACGCAATGAATAGACCAAGCTACAAGTTTATGTATTACAGTATTTGTTACGGAAATCTGATAGCAGTTACACTTTATAGTTATTTTAACAATTTAACAATTTGATGCGTGACTACTAAATCAAGTTTTCGAACTAATGAACTAATGTTTGTATGGTGATTACGAATATTTGTCTGTTTAAGGGATTTTAATGTTTGCATCTATAAAAATAATCAGTTACCTGCCTATTCTATTGATCATAATAAGTACTGGACTAGATTCTACACATTCTAGCCTTCGATTTGGGCTAGAATCTTCTTTTTTATACTTATTTAAAATTAATGTATTGATAACGGATTCATTTCATACGCGTTTGTAATGTTGCCATCTCGTAAAAAAGATACAAATAACTAACGTTTATTTCAATAATGTTTGAAATATTTTCGAACCCAAAATTATCATAATAATACGATTTACCTACTTCAATATATTTAATCTGTAGATCAAAAATAATCTTGAAAGAGGTTTTCTTTCATTCAGATGTAAAACGAGAGTGATATCGATTTTTCTTCCTTCATTGTTTATCGAAAACACAGTAGAAATGAAATGAGTAGGCACAAACAATGGCTTCAAGTGCTTTGTTCTGCGAATACAGAACTCTTTATGGAAATACAGGTGTTAAAGTTATAGTAGAAACAAACGACTTCGGGATTTTGAAGAAGTGTTTTGTAAAAAAAATTACATAGGTACCTACTTACCAAATGTATTAATGTGTGTAATGTACCTACTTAAACTTAGCATAAAAAATCACTGCACAGCGATACATAAACGTACCTAAGATATATTAAATATGAAGATGTTAAGACAGAGAGATTTTTTTTTTTTTTTTTTTATACAATTTATCCTTTCGGAAATGCAATGGGAACTAGCCCTTACAGCATGGTCATAAGTTACATTTTTCTTTGTACTTAAAACTAACTTAACTAATCTTACACCTAAATATTGAAATGTGTGGGTGATACACACATTCCAAGCTCAAGATAAGTTTTACGCGAGGATCAATCCGAATCAAACGGGAGCGCCTTCTTTATTTCTCACTTTTACTATATTGTTCTTCATTGATGACACATTATTAAACTAATTTCACCACATTAACACAATAATAGCCACGAAAAACGAATCCAGAAAATTAAGAAACAAAGCCCGTCCTTATCCTCATGATTCCCGTGCAAAACCATCCTGATGACGATGGGATGATGAGATGATAGGATGACGATGAAATTGTGGATAATTTTGTAAGCTCGCGCGATGCCGCCAAAACCACCGTGTACGAGTAAACTTGCACCAAAACTTTTGTTCTTTCTTCGTATGTATTTGAGATTCCTGTTATGTTGGTCGATCTACGCAACCGTTTGGTACACAATCCGCACGAAATTATGTCACAAATATCACTAAAAACCAACTTTTCACAAATATCAAATACAGACACAAACGAACAAAATAATGGCGGCAAGCAAACTCAAGACAGAGAGACTAATTTTCAGATAAGTTAAACCATAAACAAAATAGGTACCCGGATTTAAAAACCTAATATCAATACTTTTAATTAGTACCCACACTACCTAGTACCTAGTAAGTAGGTTCGTACTTGGTCTTTAAGGTGCCGAAAATTCTAAGAAATGCTGCTACGTGCGTTCGTTTGTTCGTTGTAATTGCTTAGCACGTGTTTACTTTCATATAAAGTGTAGGTAACTTTATGTAGCGAAATCTTAGATCCAAATAAAATGAATGGATAGGCCCAAAGCGCTTTAAGGCTACTCCTCCCATCTACAAGGCTCTCTTTCTTACAAGCAAACTTTTGCAATTAGCCATCCCACTTCAATTGCGCGGCTCCGGTCAGAATTTTCCGTTTTCTTTGAAAACCTGTATGATTTATAATGAATTTTCAAAAAATAAGAAAACCACATCATTTTACATTGTATTTTGAAGAATATTGTAAATTTTCATATTCTTCTGATCAACAATGTAAGAGTAAAACGGTTACAACTGGAAAAAAAGAGGTGACTTTGCAGTCATTTTTCTTCAGTTCTATTAATTAAAATAGATTTCGAGAAAAACCACATCACTTCTCATATCCTGTAGATTGTTCAGTTTTGTTTTCTGCTTAAAAAGTTCCATAGCTAATGTATAAAATGGTTACAAAGTTACTCAAAACCGAACGGACGCCCCTTAAGTTGAAGCACGCAAAAAAATAAAATAAAACGTCTATTACGTGCCGAAAATTCTGAGAAATACGGCTGCGTGCGTTCTTTTGTTCCTAATTTTGCCATTTTTCCTACTCAACAACCACCTCTTACCTCTTTCTCCATATAACGAAAACCCGTAGAAAAAGTATATGTCTAGAATGAGCCTCATGCTTCTACCGTAAAAAAACAAAAGGGGCCAACTTTCGTAGGTTAGTGTGCGTGAGGCGTCATACAAATTAAGTATGTGTGCGTGTAATATGGATAGGGTTTAGAGGCCAGTACTGGTTGAAATTTTATTCTACGCGTTCGTAGCTTCGACTGTCTATCTTGACATATAATTTATCCAAGCAAAAACCCTCAATAACTCAATAAATTACTAATTCTCTTGAGTTTCGCTTTTCAGTCATTCTGCCTCTAAAGGTATTAAAAGTAATTAGTACTGACATTGGCAACACATGTCCATTCTTATGTCCAATCAATACTTCTGTTTCTCTCTTAATTGTGATTATTTGACACGTCATTCCATCCTGAAACTTAAATTGCTAAATGTGTACTACCCGTTCACGACCAGTTGGCCGTCGATGACCGTTACAAAATTTCCTCACAGGCACATTAATTGGTCCCGTCGACAAAAAATAATATAAAAGGCAAATAAAAATTTAAAATTAAAAGCGATATTAGTGACTGGGACGGATGTGCCGTACGTGGTTGCGTTGCTAAAGGTTATAAAATTGCGTTTATTAGGGTCTCTTAGGGGTGCGGTGCGGGGAAGCGGGAAGGGAGGTAGCGGCCAACTCGAAGTGAATGACTAGTACATATTGCTACAACTACACAAAGTTGGTAGTTGTATCTTTCTGACCAATACGAAAGAGATTATCTTGAAGCTATGTATATACGTATGTGATTATTTGTTAACGTTAAAGACCGATTTTTCATATGAAGAAACCGGCCAAAATAAATTCTTCTTATAGTGTGGGCAGAGCCCTGGTGTCAGAGTTTTTTCAGACTGCCTTACGGCCTCTGACGTGGTTTTTATGTAACGACTACTACCACCAGAGATAGGTAGCCGGGACCAACGGCTTAACATGCCATCCGAAGCACGGAATCATTTTTCTTTTCAGACAATCAGGTGATTCAGCCTGCAATGTCCTGCAATGTCAAAATAAATTGAAAAATCCATATTGTTTTTGCTCTCATATTGTTCTAATTTAGGTAAGGTACAACGTCAAAACATTACAATTATGATGCATGAGCTTGATCATTAATAAAATATCCCTATCCTTTACCCTTCTTACTAAAACCTCGGAGGCACGTAAACGATTTTTTGTTCACTCGATCGCGTCCTTCAAAGCTCCCTTTTTTTCAGGCACATTATCTTTCAGGAATTAATTAAGATTCCCTCCGTTTAAAACTGAAAGGGAACGTTATATTGAAAAGAATTTCGTTATAATTAACATAAAGCACTTAAGAGTAGATAATGCTAAGTAAAAATTTTTTTTAAAAAGCTTTCTTTTAGTCGCTATAAATTATAAATGAAAAATTGTATAAGTAAGTACTACACTCTAAAATAATTATTATAGGTTAAAAGGCAAGAAATATAATGAAGATAGGTACGTATATTTAGAAACACTAATAAATTGTAATCAGAAAATAACTACAGGGTGTTAGGGTAAACAGTTGCACTACTTTAAGGGGTGATTGTACCCATGATACTGAACGTAAACAACTTTCCCAAAGAAACCTATAGGAAATAAGCAAAAAAAAATTTTTACGAATTTCCTATAGGTTTCTTTGGGAAAGTTGTTCAGTATCATGGATACAATCACCCCTTAAAGTAATGCAACTGTTTACCCCAACACCCTGTATAAGCGTTAAAAAGGTCATAGGTACTTTAAAAAAGTATCAACTTAAACCCATGCAGAAAAAAAAGAAAAAGAAAAAAAAAACAAATGAATAACTTAATTACTGAAACCTCATTAAATATTAAATTAATAATGTTAGTTCCATTATCGTACTTTATATACGTACTAAGTATTAAATACTTAATCAATAGGTATAAGACGTTTGCTAATTTATAGCTTCCTACAATAAACTCATTAATTATGTCAGAAAAAGTTCGTTAAGGCTTCCGTAGCACGTTATAGTATATGTATACCTACGTACAAAGAAAGCCTTACCAATATAACCAAGCAAACCTGACCAAAATAAAACGTCTCGCCATGTTGCCTAAAATCATTAGAACTAATTTTTGTACTTTTGTACACAGAACCGGTAAAAATCGTGGACTACTTAGGTACTTCGAGAACTATTATAGTCCAGTATAATACTGAGTAATCAAATTAAATTCAACCATATCTTCATAAGTCTTTTGATTTTACAGTTATGATTATGATTATGACTGACTCTTCATTGAATTATCATAGCGATTTATGTAGAGTTCCCATACGTCCGGAATTTTCCGGAAATGTCCGGAAATTAGGTAGGTTCTTTCTTTGTCCGGAATGTAGGGCGAATTCTAAATTCTTTTCACACAAAATAAAAGAAGAAAAATGATAAAGAAAATAAAGTACACTGCGTAATAATTGTTTGTTCTTCCAGAAAAACACTGCAGCATTGTTTCTTTTTTTTAAATAAAATATTTCACACGCATCTTCTATTTAAATATTTGTCAGGTGGAGTAATGTGTGCAGACCTTGAAATGGGTCTAGTTAGTTATAATTAACTAAACTTAATAGTTTAGTTAGTTTAAATAACATAAATTAACAACTTTAGAGATGCATTAATCTCTATATTCCGTCCGTTCAAAGTTGTGCGTGTTGTAAATAAAAAGTTGTAGATAGCTTAGAGCTTCGCGAGCTGATCGCCCGGCGCCGGCGAGATCAGCTCCGAGAGATGAAGGATTAATTACAGAAGTTAAAGTTTGAAGCTTCCGATTTAAGGCGCGGATAGCAACTACACTATCACCTAGGGTTCCCAACCCTACTATATAATATAGTATCCTACTATATTAGGGGCCCTACTACTATATTTCTGAGAAAAATATATAGTAGGCAAAACTACTATATTTTGATGAGCAAATAATTTATATATATTGGTACTTAGGTCCAATAAAAATGGCCAATAGCTTAACATTATTTCCAAAAATTTCTATCTATCTATCTATAACGTCACGCCTCTTTCCCAGTGGGGTAGGCAGAGACCAGGGCGCGCCACTTACTACGATCTTTACATACCTCTTTTGCCTCATGCACAAATTTCTCTCTCTTCATCACATTTGTTCCATTTGATCTAGACTGGACGATGTAGATACTTCTTAAACAATTTTCTACTAAGTCAACTGCTGAAAATAGACAACAAGTTTTCTTAAATTCAGGTTTATCTAATTTAAAAAATACATATATTATTTCTGTATCGACTCCAGCGACTTCTGCGTTTACAGGATGATGCATTATTTTCTATAACGAATACGAAATGGAGAGATGATTGTTCCTTAAGATTAAAAACTTGGCATTTAAAACAAAAAGTAGCAAAAAAATATCTTTTTAAAATTTTAAATTAACAAATTCGAAAAATACTATATATTTTCTTATTTTTCCTCGATCTAATATATTTTTTCGGGCATTAGGCTCGAAATACTATATTTGGTCTGAAAAAAGTTGGCAACCTTACTATCACCACTCACCAATCTTTCGAAAATATTTATGAAAATTTTCCCGTACATATCAATTTTAGGTGATCAACTGATCAGTGATCAACTGATCACTTTTGGCTTATGCAGGGTCCTTCTTAATATGCTGACTTTTTTTTATTTAATAGGATGATTAGACCATCAAAGTGGACAAGTTTCTCTACGGGACCAAAATCGAAATCGCAAAAAAAATCAGCTGTCCCATGCATTTGGCTCGAGTAGGTTTGTATAGAGGAGCAGAATTTTTTTCACTATTTCTTATTGTATTGTATAACAATGGCTTGAAGGCTTCTGTAGTTTATCTGTTGAGCACTTTTTTAATTTAGGCTTTCTTCATTGAGAAATCTTTATTATTGTGACGAGGGCGCCACTAGACTCCGATAGCCCTCATAATATACAGAAGATAAAATATAGGAATAGGAATCAATGACATTTCGAAGGTGGCGCTAATGTAACCGCTATTTCCGCCTTAAATAAATTTGCATTAACTTCGTACCGAGTTGAAAACGTACTGAATCCGGCGGATTATTTTTATGATTGTTTGAAAGTTAAGCGCTTGCACGATGCATTTTGTTTTTAAAAATAAGATAAGACACAAATACTACGTCGTTACTTCAATGTTACTGTAATTTTCTGCTCAATTTCTGGATTTGTTGGATTCTTTTTATGAGTGACTGAAAGTTAAGCGCTTACACGATGCAGTTTGTTGAAAATAAGATAAGTCACATAATACTACGTCGTTACTTCAATGTTACTGTAATTTCTGTAAAATTTTCTTTTCACATTTTATAAATAAAATACATTGACAATTTTGAAACATAAGTGCAGCGTATCCTTTTAGTGCATTTTCGAATGCGCGGAGTTTTATCGACTTCACATAATGTTCAATGGGATTATTCTGGTCTGTTTGACTGAAATAATTCTGAAAGATCTAATGTTTCTTTGTTATCCTTTTTTTTGTTGTCCTATAGTATTAGTAAAGCGAAAGAGAGTAGCACTTTGTAAAATTCTTTCATTTACGTTTAGACTGTAGTATTTTTGGAGAACACTAATATTTTGGGAGGTGGGAGACCTCCTGATTATTTAGGCTATGAAAAAATCATTTTAATTGCATATGACCTAAATAAGATAATACCTAAGTATTGTAGATACATACACGCATGCTAGTTAAATGTGGTGGTTCTGAATACCTTAATATTCTAAATATACGTAGGACAGCTCCCGTACCATGAGTTTACACTGTAGTATACTACAGTAAAACTACTGTAGTAAACTACAGTTTTTGTATTGAATTTCGTACAGCGCTCCTAGTGGTTACGTTGAGAACTAATTCTGTCATACAAAATTGGTGACGCAACTACAGTAGTAAAGTACAGTGAAAACTCATGGTAGGCCTACAGAAAGGAACAATAAGGGAAGAATTGAATATAAAAACCGTATGTGATATAGTCGTGATCCTAATCCTTATGCTTACATAAACTCACGACCATAATCGCTTTTGGGGTGGTCGGAAACCAGTGGTGAAAAATTACGTAAACGTATGAGAACTCGGTTCTTATGTGTTTCTGAAAAAGTTCGCCCTTAGAGCTACGTTTGGAATATGATTTGTGAACCTGAAAATGCAAAAAAACATCAGCTGTTCCATACTAAACTGCAATACATTCGAAAATTCAAATGTATGAGACAGTATATTTTTTTTACGAATTCAGGTTTGCTTCCATAGTAAAAGTTGTTCAGTTTGATGGTCCGAACCACTCCTGAATGCTTCGGAATTGTAAAAAAATCATCCAGTATATAATATAAAGTAAAATTGAGTGATTTATAGATGCCAACCCACGAATAATCCATGTAATCGATCTTTGCTATTTCAGTGCTCCTGACATTGTATAGTTTATGACTAAGTAATAGTTGACACTCGTAAACTCGACGCGCTGAAGGTCGCGCCGACTGTGGACAGTCAAGTTCATGGCCCAGTCGTTAATCTTCCGACTGAGGAAGCCAGCGTTATGTCGTGTTAAAGCCGTGACACGCAGCTAAAAGGAAATTAAAACAACATTCTTGTGCTATCAGTTCACCCAACACGTGCACGATTGTTTCTGGTTAATCTTTCCACTGCAGCATGAGTGATTGTCATGCAATACATCTCATACATACATACATACATACATATTCTCAGGCCTGTCTCCCATTGGGGTAGGCAGAGACAACGGAACGGCACTGCTAACGAACCTGACCGACCGACCGACCTTTCTAGCTTCCTCCACATTCATGTATGCTCTTCGGTTTCGGGTAGATCTGACCTGGCCCTTTTTTATTACGTCGCCAATTTGTTCTGTAGATATATGTACGTCTAGGTCGGTACAGCTCGTGCTAAAAAGAAGTTCAATCTAGGTTACCTAGGGGTCCTAGAGCTAAACCATGGAGGACCCGCTTTTCTGGTCTCCGTGGGCTAAACATACAGAAGAGAGAAACCGGCTCTTTTCTGTGGTTACACACACACACACACACACACACAAAGATTCTGTTAATCACCGAAGGTTTGTCCATCCGTTGAGGTTTTCCATTGTCCATCTCCATTGGAAAATAACACGTTATGGTAAATAATTTCGTAGATGTTGAAAATTTTTATGCATTTGAAGTTATCTTATTGTGGGGGTTGGCAAGCCAGTAACATCCAACCAATAGGGCCCAATGGGATCTTGTGTTGACCCCTAGACATTTATTTTTTTCACCCCTCAAAAACGTGGTAAATGAGGGTGGCTAATAACGTTCAGGAGAAGGGAAGAAACCTGTAATCTCCCGGTTTGGATATATAATTGACCATTTTTGGAAGCTTTTATTTAATTGTTTAATGTGTATCCTATCAACTGAAGCTTCCCTATCTTGTTGTGGGGGCTGGCAAACCAGCAACACTTCGACCCAGTGGGATCTTTTGTGTTAAAAGCTTCCCTAGAAACGCAATGTCCGAAAATATAACAACAACAAAAATTTTAAACAGTACATGATGACCTAAAAAATCAAGAAGTTTGGATGGTAAGACTATTGTCTAGCTAGATCCATGCCTAAAATACTTATGTGTTATTTTTCTAGCTCGGGCCAGCTACATCTAAGACTATAATAATAAGTTAGCTACACCTTAAAGGTACCTACAAACTGCATAGAGCTAGGAATTTTCCAACAGCAAGTAGAGCAAGTAGCTAGGTATCGTTAGAACAATGTATATTATTGTACGGAAGCAACGGACATGACCTGAGACGTTTCTAGTACTATTGAACAATGCTTGTTATTGGCACACATCTGCGAACCAATACACTCTGCAGCTGAATACACCGGTCGAGGAAATAGCTCACAATGTTTGTAGGTTAGAGAAAGCATAGATAACATACAAGTTAAGGTTAAGTTAAGGACACTCACTCATCCTATCAACATTATGAACGACTAATACCTACCTAATTACCTATCTAAACTTTACTGAAATTATTCTTTAAAAAAATCTAAAAATCTTCAAAATTCTAAAAATTACTAAGTATGCTGTTTTTTTACACCCTATTTTTACTTACCCTTGTTCAATTCAATACATATTATTTGTATTATAATGACAAGTTTGAGTCTTCTAAATATTATTATTATTACCTATCTATTATAATTACCTATCGTTTCTTTTCGTTCACAAAATCAAAATAAAAAAAATTAATATTACAGGGTCCTTCCTATTATGCTGAAACTTTTTTAAGGGGATGATCAGACCCAGACCAACAAACTGAACAACGAACAACTTCATCTACGGGACCAACTTCGAAATTGCGAAAAAAAATCTGCTGTCGTATAGGTACATTTGGCTCGAGTAGGTTTGCAGTTTTGTATGGAAGAGCTGATTTTTTTTCGCGATTATGATTTTGGTGCCCTAGAGAAAGTTGTTCAGTTTGACAGTCTGATCATGCCCTTAAAAAGTGTCAGCATATTAAGTAGGACCTTGTATAGTCCAGTAGTTTTTAAAGTAGGTATAAAGTGTTGTTGATAAAGTACCTAGTACCTACTCCCTCGAATACAAATACTCGCACACAAACATACTCTTAAATATTCTAATATCCTAACCTACATTATATCCTTTTTTAGTATGATAAGTTGACGAAGCATGTTGCGCATCTCTAACGGTTTATCTAAGGTAAGGTTTATTTATCCAGAAGAGACGCGTGGCGGTGGCGGGTAGTCAAAGTAACACCAATATAAACCTTATAGCCCAGTCATTTTACGGTTTGAGCCGGGACTAATTACTAATTGCATTTTTTTTCGCTATAATATTGAAGAGCCAATTTGAGCTTAGGAATGTACCAAAATTAAAAAAAAATTACGTCAGCAACAGTTCCAATTTTAAAATATAGATATTATCTCGTTCTAAAAAACCTGATGATAATTTTTTTTTGCTCATATTTAAGGCTTCATACATACTTCAAACATGGTGTAAATATTTTTGTCTACTTGGAAGGTTTTGAAAAATACATTCGTATTTTCTAATAAATACCTCATTTTTTAAATTGTAATGCCTATTTTATTGATCAAAAATAATGTATATTGTTAAATCTAATTCAATTGAGTGCATTGGTATTAATATTATCAATTTAAAAAGCCTTCTGGGACACAATTTTGATTTCTATGTTGCGTAGCAATTTCTTTTTAATATGGTTTAGGATAGTATTTTTGTCACTAAATAGTGCCAGTTACAGTTTAAAAGTCCAATTAATAATTACTCCCTACCCCGCCTAACAAAACTCCGTAAAATGACTGGCCTATTATATTACGTAGCATAGCGTCGTTTTTTGACGTAATGAAAAATCGCGCCACCGCCACCCGGCGACGTCGCCTGGAGGCGCGGGCGTAATTCTCCAAACGACTCTATGCTACGTACTATAAGGTTTATATTGCCGCACCCCGCCCGCGAAATGTCCGCGCCACGTCACTTCCGTTTAAACGCTCCCTAAGGTTTTGACGAAGCGTGTTGCTGATTACGCGAGTGCTGACTGCTTGGTTTGTGATGGCTACGATCTTAAATATCCTATCACATTAGACAGTTGATGAAACTAAAAATACTATCAGAAATTAACATTTATATTCCAAGGCAGTCCCATTGGAATACAAGTATAGTGTAGAGTTCCACTAATTAACTATTTGGGTTGGGCTAGTGTTAGAAAGTTAGAATGTGACAAAACGTCATTAGAAAAGCTCGGGAGAATACTAACAAATGTGAAGGTATATGTATTGTGTAACTAATAAAATAACTTATGTCTTAATTATGTGTAGGTAACTATTAATTATCAAATCAATCAAATATACTTTATTTTACACCAAAACATAAACAGTAAAATACAGAGCAAGCAGGAAACCAAAAATTGAACATTTTTGCTAATTATAACCTTAAACTTCAAACATTTAAAAAAAGGGAGGGTTTCCTCACTTTTTCCCTTTAGGGGGGGGGGTGTGGTGGGTACCCCCCTCCCCCCCTCTCCCCTTCAAATTCGTGCCGCAGGTTACTAAAGCAACCCCGTTTGTTTGTTAGAAAGAGATGCTTGCAGTAGGGATACCTGCCCTTAATGAAAAACAGGGTGACAAAAGTAAAAATCAAGAAGATAGGAAGGTTGAGTGACTTTGAAAAGTTTGGAACATTTGCCTCTGCTATCAGACCGTAAACCGAAAAAATATAGGGAAGTAATTAATGAAAAATAGGGTGACAAAAATAAAAATCAAGCAGATAGGAAGACTGAATGACTTTGGAACATTTGCCTCCATTCTATGTGCGATACGGAAAACCCAAAACCCAAGACCACCGACAAAACACGCGCTATCAGTTCAGTAGCACAAAATATTTCACAGCTTTTTTAACTAGCTATTATGTTAGCGGTTCCTAGTAAAAATGACAAAGTTCACTTTTGGTATATTGAAAACTTTTAGTAGGTAGGTATATTTCAGGATGGAACGATGGAGGGATGAGAGATGGGTTATCGGCCCTAAAAACACAACATAAGAAACCTAATCCCGTAGTCGCTCTGTACCAAGCTTGTTTTACGTAATAGGAGGAACAGATAAATAAAAAATTTTTAAAGAACGTTAGGTATAAAAGTACTTAGAAATAAAGTATTAAAAAGCAATCTCTTACCCCTTAACAACAGCATAAGTAACGCCAACGGTTAATCCTAGATTAAAAGCGCTCATCCATAGGAGTGACATTGTTCCAGCACTTTGAAAAAGTTACGTTATCGGCACAACACTACACGGAAAAATAATCGTTCCTCTAAGAACAGCTCTAAATTTAAAAAAACTAGACGATAAACAAAACAAACGTTCCAAATTTTCGAATACAAATTTGAATTTTGAACAATAAAGAAAAAGTTTTAAACTTTTTAAATTCCACAGATAAAAGTTTAATACATCGAGTTCAACTTTAATCGATACGCAATCGAGTTTTCTATTTCGATTTGAGAGTAAGTAACGAGTACAAAACTTAGCGAGCGAGTGGCGCGGGCGTAGTGCCGTTTACAATATAAACTGGAGGTTTCCCCCCGCCCCCTCTCGGCTGTAAATTGAACATTATTTTCTAGACGTTTCGCTTTTATGGTGCAATTTCGTTGCAACTATGTGTTTGTTGCAATTTACAGAGGAGAATATAGTCTTAGATATCAAAACAGTTTCCTATACTCACCTTAATTCTTAGATATTAAATTTTTTCGACAATCGAGACAATCTCTAATATAGGAAAGTATTAATAGAAAATATAGAAAGCATAAAGGAGTCAATTTATTGTAGGCCCACAAACGGTTACGTTTATTGATGGTATTACACTCTAAAAACATAATTTAATTTACTATAGTAATCGGACGAAAGATTAGGTAAAAATGCAAATGGAATTATGAAATAAATAAAAAAAAATGCACCGTTTTGACTTTTTTCCTTCGATTTTTTTTTCCTATTAAAACTGCACATGTAAAGCAATGCGTGTATAGGAAGTTAGGAACATCTGAGATGTTAATACGAGAAACCAATATGAAAAACCAACATATCCTACCAAGACAAGATGTGCGCCAACTGTGATTACGCGACACTCCGTTTAGACAATATTATTATTAATCTAGAGATTATGAGAAACAAATCGACATGAGATCCATAACTAAGTATACGCCAACTAAACGCTGACGTTTTTATGTTTTTGTGTATTTTTATTTAGCCTACCTATTTCCCATACTAAGATTGAGGATCTTTTTTAGTTATGAACGATTAGAATGTGCATTATTTTAACGCGCAATCAAAACGAGACGACACAAAAAACACACAATCCCCAAAACAAGATCTCCAAAAATAGCAAGAGAACAAGTTATAAAACGTCTGGACTTTAAAAATAAAACCAGTATTGTACATGTTTAATTAAAAACATAAAAATACAATGAGAATATAATCACAACATAAATATTATGCGAATATTGAAATGACGTAAATAGATTACTTTGCACTGCGGCTTTGTTAAAACAAGACAATTATATTTATTCTCAAACCAAGCATAATCAAGTTTCTATATTTATTTTAAATGAAAGCAAATAATGTTCCATACATTTGGTAGGATAGGATAGGAGATAGGTACGTTCTTTAAACTGATTTCCTGAAAGAAGATAATTTCTCCAGCTATGGAGAAAAGGCTCGCAAAAACATGTTAGCGTCATAGTACTAACGTAGTTATTTAAGTGTTGCGTCGTTACTAACAAACTTAAATTAAATTAAATGAATTTTGTGAATTGTAAAATTGTAATTGTATCATTGTAATTGTAAGTATTGTAATTTATTATTATGAAATGTGTAATTTTTATTGTAATTGTAATTTTTAATTGCTATCTTTAATCTGAAAATGCCAAATGTAAAGTGTAAAATGTAATATGGATCAAGTAATCCGAAATAAAAATTATTTTATTTTATTTATTTTTTTATTTTTTTTATAGTTGGCGTATAGTTATGGAACTCATGTCGATTTGTTTCTACTTTTCTTTACTACCTATGTTACTAAATAGACATAATAAAACAATGAAACAAGAATTAAAGTAAAATATATTAATTATAATAATGTTGAAAGTTAATTTCGTCAACATTTACTTAATGCTTACTGCAAATAAGTTTTTAGGTTGGAGTTAATTTGTTATTTTGTATGTATAGGTAAGGTAATAGCTTGTACAAGTTACCTACTCGTACATAAAACTGAAACTCAATTAATAAATTGAATAATATATAAAATTCAATATTTTTATTCTGAAGTTTCAGAATATTTCTGACTACCCCCTCGGGGAATATAGTCGTGAGCATATACATACATACCTACATACATAAAATTCTAACTAATTCGTCAACGTTTCTAATGCAATAATTTCAATTTAAACATAGAGTTATCAAATGTTATCATATTTGTATGGGCAGTTCATGACCACGCGTTGTCATGAACTTGGTAAAGTTTTGTCAATAAATCTGTTACGTAGGTACATTGACTTCGTAATTCAATGGTTACGTATTACTCTTATCTGCTGTGAACGTACGTATGGAATTTCCATTCATAAACATCTTTTGGTGACATTTATTTGCGTCCTTTTTTGCGAGTTGTCTTTTTTAATTTTCAGTAACTAGCTGTCCAATAGCTTTTTCTGTAATATTTGATTAGTTACTGGATTAGTTTTTTATTGTTAGGCATTGTATACAGAATGTTAGGGTAAACAGTTGCATTACTTTAAAAATATTTTCGACTTTTCATACAAACGTTGCATCAGTTGATTTGAATAAATTCTAATTCAAGTAATTGAATTGAATTTGAATTTATACGACTATCTTAAGTTTGAAAGTCAGTTTAAAATGGCATATTGACTAGAAATATAAGGATCAAGGAAATCAGTATAATTTTCCTCATTGTTAAGAAATATTTTTAAATGCCAGTTATTAGCTTCCTGTATTGATTGCACAATACCGGGTACTTAACTGCATTGTATTTATTAAGTGCTAGAACCGAATTGCTACTGTTTACCTAGTCCACCCGATAAATTTTACGTATTTTTGAAGTTATGCATATTTTATGTAATTCATATTAAAGATATACTTTTTAATGTATACATTTCAACATTAATTTTAATGATTAAGTGTTTTAAGTGTTAAGCGTTTTCAATACAAAACGTGTTGATAAATTAGCGCAAAATCTCATACACCCCAACTGATTTATATGAAAATAGACTGAAACAATAATTTCATTATTTTTATAAGTTTTGAGGCAAAAATGATTTGTTATCATTTCAGCAATGAATGAAAGCGCTAACGTACTCATGGATACATTTTAATCATCCGTGCGGTGGGTTGACATCGGATTCAGTAAATTTTTAATTTTACAAACAAATTATTTAATATTGCCTATGTTGAAACCATGATAATTCGATTCTGCTCTCAATTCTAAACAAACTAATTTCTAGTTTTGGGTTAATTCATTAACACGTTGTATACGATTTTCAATTATTATGGATTCTAATATACAGGGTGAAATTGATATCATTGGCATCCTTTTAAACTCTAGACTTAGAAAACTTTAACTTTTAGACTCTTAGAGTCTACCCATCAAACTGAACAACTTTTACTATGGGAGCAGGCCAATCGGAGCAAAAAAAAAATTCTGCTGTTGCATACATTTGAGTCAAGTAGGTATTGCAGTTTAGTATGGGACAGCTGATTTTTTAGTTGCTCCGATCGGTTTGCTCCAATAGTAAAAGTTGTTCAGTTTGATGGGTAGAGTCTTAGCTCCAACGGATGCTAATGATATCAATTTCACCCTGTAGACCCAACTCAATTTGAGTTAATCAAAGGCATATTAATTTCTACTTCTTCTATTTACTCGTATCTTTGATTATAATTCGGTGCGGATTACAAAGGACAGCTATGTAGTAATAGATACTATTTCTTATACTATGGGACAGCGCAATGAAGTCTTAGTGTCTACTCCAGTAAGTACTAAGTAGTACCTACATGAATATCTAAATGTTAGTAAATCTACTGAATACTGAAATCAGGGACCGAAACCGGTATCGATAATACCGGTATTTTTTGGTTACAACCTTAATTTTTTTACAGGTATTTTTAGAGGTAACCTTGGTCCGCGTACACAGAGATATGTTTTAATAAAAATTGTTTCTTCATAAATATAGTAAGTATTCAATTTTTAAGTTAAGTACCTCGTTAGTTGTTACTAAATACAAATTAAATCTATTATAACAACAAACTGAAAATCAAACGTGAACATAAACTTAAAACATTCTATGCTTTTGGGATCAATAAAATGTAAATAATCATCTCCTTTATCATTTCAAGCTGTAGCAAAACTGAAAACAGTGCACGCGTCGCTCGTCGGGTGCTCCAAAAATTTGTCACCCGCTACAACAACGTCGTTGTTCAATCAATTTTGTACTTTTGATTAGTAGAAATTAAAGTTCATTTTTAAGTGTTATTAAAAAACACGCGCGCTTTTTGCCGCTCCGTCTACACTGACCCTTACCTGCACTCACTCGCTTTCTATTGAAGGTCATATTTAGGTTACCGGTATTAAAATCGGTTGTTACCTGGATAAAGGTAACCTTTAAATAAAGGTAACCGAAACTTTTCGGTCCCTGACTGAAATAGATCCAACAAACATCTTTCAGTTAAAATTATTTGTGTCTTCATTTGATAATCTTGACCCGTTTCATTAAAGGAAATTAATGATAAACATTTTTCTTTCATCGCATATGTTTCGAATTATCATTTCAGCATCCTTCTTTGTGATTAGTAGGTAATTAGTTGTGGGAATTTGAGTTTATTTAAGATCGTAATTGGAGGCCATGTCATTATTTATATCTACATGGTCCTTCTTAACACTTTTGATGGGGTTGATCAGACCGTCAAACTGAACAACTTTCTCTATGGCACCAACATCATATTCGCAAAATAAAAATCAGCTGTTCCAGACAAAACCGCAAACCACCCGCAAACCTACTCGAGCCAAATGTATGGGACAGCTGATTATTTTTTCGCGATTTCGCTTTTGATCCCATAGAGAAAGTTGTTCAGTTTGATGGTCTGATCATAATCATCCTCTTAAAAACTGTCAGCATATAAAGTTAGACCCTGTAGGTATATAAATTGTTAACTTTGTGATGAACTGATGAGATAAGGTTATTTGCCTTTTTGTTGGTGCAAAAGGCTACCATTTAACACGTAAAATTAATCATCCAGAATCCCGGAGAAACAAATGAACTCAAGGGAAATGTTAAGTATTTAGGTGTCAGACAGGTACGAGGGTACTAGGGACTATGGGATTAGTTTTATTTGAAATATTTTTGGCGGCAAATCGCTACCAAAAATATGGCAAAATTTCAACAAAACCCCGCCGCACAAACTCACCGCCTTAGAAAAAGCGGCAAAATTTCAACAAAACCCCGCCGCACAAACTCACCGCCTTAGAAAAAGCATATGTCTAGAATGAGCCTCACGCTTCTACAAAAGGGGCCAACTTTTTTAGGTTGGTAATTATGTCTGTGTGCGTGTGTATGGATAGGTTTTAGAGGCCAGTAATGGTTGCAATTTTATTTCTACGTGTTCTTAGCTTCGACTGCCTATCTTGACATAATAACTTATCAAAGCTCACCGCACGCACGTCTACTAAAATGTAGAGTATCGTACGTTTACGTCTACGTCTAGATATTTATAGAAACTGTACCGAAATTATAGCGAAGAAGGTGCAGTTTGCAAGAATTTTACACCATACTAACAATGGTTCTTTTCATCAGAAAAAGCGCCGTTAAAATGTGCCTACGTGATCCCATACACGTCGTCGGTGATAGTACCGTCCGCAAAACAAACGAGACCGATTTCTGGGAATCGTTTTATTACTATGACACAAAAATTCGCAATCATATTTCCTTATAAATTGTTTAAATATGTTAAATAAACAATTCCAAGTGTCTTTAATTAATAAAACCTTCAATATTAATGCTAAAAGCTAGGCTCACTTTAGTGAGCATTGCTACAATAAAATTGTGCTACAAAAAATGGTTGGTCGTTGTAACAAGGATTCTGATAACCCCGCAAGGTATTAAGACCAGTCAGGCCACACTAGGGTTGCCAACCCTACTATATAATATAGTATCCTACCATAAAGTTATTATACCTGTCGGAATAGAGTAACTGACATGAGTTGTCAAATGAAACCGTTTTTTGTGCATTTGTCGGCACTTATCGGCACCCTAAAACTTCGAGTTCTGTGTATAATTGTGAATCTAACGTGAAATCGTAAGTAATTTAATGAAATAGTGTTAGTATATTTCACAAAATAATCTACGACTTCACTTTAGATTCACTAATTATTCACAGAGCACGAATATTTACCCAGTCGATTGTGCTGACAAGTTCCCAAAAACGGTTCTATTGCCTCGCGTCACGTATCTCTTTCTATTATACAGTGGCGCCGCTAGGTACACACAGCGACACATCAGGTTACGCACCCTATATACCCATAACTACACAACGTACAAAACACAAAATAGTGCGGTAGAGAGCCTGCATAGACGTGGCTGCTGGCGCGAGCGCAGCGTGCTGTGAGACGAAACGACAACAACATACCGCACCCTTTCGCACGATTCGCAGCGTTCAACTTCTAATAGTTCAAAGTCCAAACAGGGTAACCTGACCTGTCGCCGTGTGTACATCTCGCTCTCTTAGCTGTCAGTTCCTCTCTATGATACCTTTATGTATCCTACTATATTAGGGGCCCTACTACTACAATTCTGAGAAAAATATATAGTAGCCAAAACTACTATATTTTGATGAGCAAATAATTTATAGAGAATTTAAATATATTGGTACTTAGGTCCAATAAAAATTACCAATAACTTAACATTATTATAACAATTTTCTTTCTCTTCATCACATTTGTTCCATAAACCATTTTCTACTAAATATGCTACTGAAAAATGACAACAAGTTTTCCTAACGTTAGATTTATCTATTTTTTTAGAAATTATATTATATCTGTGTCGAATTCAGCGACTTCTGCGTTTACAGGATGTATTATTTTCTGTAACGAATACGAAATAGAGAAATGATTGTTCCTTAAAAATAAGAACTTGGTATCCAAACCAAAAAGTAGCAAAAAAATATCTTTTTGAAAAATATTTTAATTAACAAATTCGAAAAATACTATATATTTTCTTATTTTTCCCCGATCTACTATGGCAACCCTAGGCCTCACAGGCATCACAGAGGCGGTTTTGCGGGAAAGCGGGCCGGAGCGGAGGCGGACCTGCGGGAAGCGAATATCTCCGGACCCGCGCGTATTTCTGTGTAGTAGGGTACCTACATGCAAACTGGAACATTACACATTACCACCACACCACACCTGTCTAATCTAAACTATTATAAAACTGTAACAGAAGTGTGTCTGAACATTGAAGTTATTTACAAAAAAAAATTACGACATGGTTTTTACCGGTCCCTGATTCAAAATCACAAATTTTTGGATTTTTTGTCTGTCTGTTTGTTTGTTTGTTTGTTTGTTTGTTTGTTTGTTCGTTTGTTTGTTTGTTTGTTTATTTGTTTGTTTGTTTGGGTGTTTGTTTGTTCGAGTATCACGCAAAAACTACTGAACCGATTTTGATGAAACTTTTTTTGTTTGATAGCTTATCATCTGACTTAAAATCTGGTATATAATTTATGCGGACGAAGTCGCGGGTAAAAGCTCGTTAGTTATATTTATATTGATTGTGTTTTGACCGTGAATGTAGGTAACTGATGTAACTAAGTTAAACTTAAATAAAAGAGGGACAACCGGGCAACTCGAATGAGTCACGAATATTTAACTGCTGGGGATTTTCAGAGTTACGACGTGTTATTTTTTACTATCTCTTATTACTAATAGGTACTCTACAGGGTGTAAGGAAAAGTATGATTAACCTTTAAACTACATACTCTACCCATTAAACTGAACAAATTTTACTATGGGAGCAAACCTGTCTCAATAAAAAAAAAACTGCTGACCCATACGTTTAAATAGAGTAGGTATTGCAGTTTAGTATGTCTACCTCCGTGGTCTAATGATTAGACCAATGCTCTTAACCATTAGACTCTAATGGTTAAGAGCATTGGCTCTCGACACAGAGGTCGTGGGTTCGATTCCCACGGGGGACACCTAGCGATATGTCACTTTGTGCGTTTTTCCCCAGTTGGTTAGGACATTGCAGGCTGAATCACCTGATTGTCTGAAAAGAAAAATGATTCCGTACTTCGGATGGCACGTTAAGCCGTTGGTCCCGGCTACTATCTCTGGTGGTAGTAGTTGTTACATAAAAACCACGTCAGAGGTCGTAAGGCGGTCTGAAAAAACTCTTACACCGCAGGGCTCTGCCCACACGATAAGAAGAAAAAATTTAGTATGGGACAGCTGATATTTTTTCGTTCTAACAGGTTTGCTCCCATGGTAAAAGTTGTTCAGTTTAACGGGTAGAGTATGTGGTTTAAAGGTTAATGATAATTTGCCTGGGCAATGGAGAGGGCTATGCTCGGAGTTTCCCTGCGAGATCGAATCAGAAATGAAGAGATCCGCAGAACAACCAGAGTAACTGACATAGCCTAAAGAGTTGCTAAACTTAAGTGGCAGTGGGCGGGGGACATTGCTCGCAGAACCGATGGCCGGTGGGGCCGAAAAGTTCTCGAGTGGCGACCGCGTACCGGAAAGCGCAGCGTGGGTAGGCCCCTCACACGGTGGACCGACGACCTGGTGAAGGCGGCGGGAAAACGTTGGATGAGGGCAGCGCAGGACCGGTCGTTATGGCGATCCTTGGGGGAGGCCTATGTCCAGCAGTGGACGTCCATCGGCTGAGATGATGATGATGATGATGATAATTTGCCTTACACCCTATATTAAATGATGACTGATGATTGATTCCTTGTCAATTTTGTAACTTAATAAGAAACAACCCAAGTACAACAAAATAAATAAGTACAAAAGGCTAACTAATCTCTGAGAAAACTTTCTCGAGGTGAAAACCAAGCGAAGTTGAGGACAACGGTAGTGCATAGCTGTAACTACGATTAGAAACTGTGTGTGGCCTTGGATGAGTGGAAGGTAAGTGTCAAGGTGAGCCCATTCCGATGTAAATGTCACCAGAAGACCTGTCGTTTCCTATTCGCAGGCACGAAGGTTTAGAACCCCTATTCTGGCTCTTGAAGTTAAGCAATATTGTACAGGCTGAAATTGATATCATTAGCATCCTTTTAAACTAAGAGTCTACCCATCAAACTGAACAACATTTACTATGTGAGCAGAACGATCGGAGCAAAAAGAAAATCGGCTCTTGCATCCATTTGAGTCGAGTAGGCGCTGCAGTTTAGTATGGAACAGCTAGTTGCAAGGCTTGCTAGCAGCAACAAGGATGCTAATGATATCAATTTCACCCTGTATACAGGGTGTACAAAAAAATGGGACAGCTACTTAAGGAGGTGCTTCAGACCATCAAACTGAACAACTTTCTGTATGGGACCAATATCGAAATCGCGAAAAAAAAATCTGCTGTCCCATACATTTCAGTCGAGTTATGTTTGCAGTTTTGTATGGGAGAGCGGATTTTTTTTTCGCGATTTCGATATTGGTCCCATAGAGAAAGTTGTTCAGTTTGATGGTCTGAAGCACCCCTTTGAGTAGCTCTCGAATAACTCTCGAATAACTCGAATAACTCTTGAATAACTCTCTCCCTGCGTCTGTTTTCCCAAGCAAATACAATCAGGATATTTTTAAAAGAAGAGTAAATAGGCTTTTTCTGGGCGAGCGCGCTACACCCTCGGCTTCATCTACACTTTCCATCAGGTGAGCTGAAGCCAAGCGCAAACCCATTTTGAATAAAAAAAAAAAAAAAAAAAAAAAAAGTAGCTGTCCCATTTTATTGTACACCCTGTATTTGACGACACGGTTGATGTTATGGTTACCACGCAGGACTGTCAATGCCAAACCAGGATCCTAGGTTTGAATCCCGGTTCGGCCGCGGATGGTAAAGAGGATATCAAGCCTCCAGTGCTGCCCTCAATCATATTTTTTAATTTCATATCTTATACAACATTTTCAAAAACCTAGAATTTCAGATAGTCGTTATGGCTTGTTTTAAAATAGATGATGATGATGATAGAGAAAAATCATCTCTCTCAAGATTCTGGTCCTTCGAATCTCTCTATTCACGTTTTTTTTTTTGAGAAATAACCCTTATCGTATTGAATTGACAATAAGATTAATTAGATCGATTCTCTTCTTTTGTTGTTCCTGTAAAACATGACTTGTCGAACAAACACACAAACCAAATGTCCGATAATGTCATCCATACATAATACGGACATGCATTTCCCGTCGGAAGTACGACTATCTTGTTCCGAGCTTCATATATCACGGTTACCATTATCTACAACTAGGTCTGTAAATTACTATTATATTACAGTTGTATAAGGTATACTTTATGCAATAGATTAGTAAAAGTTTTAGCCTTGATCGAGTTGGGCCAGTAGGTACTCATCGATTGAACACCAAATCGAAGGTAACCATGTTCTATCATGCAATTGTCTTAGACTATTTAAATATGGACAAATTACGCGTGTAATTCTACTAACAAACTTTTCTGTCACTTTTTGCGGGGGATGAGGTAGCATGAAATACGCAACTTTGGATTTTATAGAGAGTAATTTTGAATCATGACAAATAGTCTCGTGTGAACCCCAAACAATACTAGTTGTTCCGCAATTATAGGCTGTCTCGTTAAGTGATAACGATAAGGTATAAAATTGTATACACATGTAAATGATCATTTGATCTTATACCTTAGCAGAGGGGGATGCTAACGTAAGGCAGGTCCCCAGTTAAAAGGCTGAGGCTAATATCGAATTAATACCTAATAATAAGTTAAGGTAGTACCATAGAGTATGAAGAGATGGCATATCGGCTTGTTTCTATAGAAAATGTTGTCGTCAACAAAGGGGATGAAAAACGGGTGAGGGGAGGGTTATACGCTACTTCCCGCTAGATGTGTATGATATGACGTCAGGCCCAGTTGAGTATCTGTGCACAGTTCGATACAACATCTCTACTCCAGGGGAGCGCGTTATTTTCTCTATGGGTAGTACAGATTTCGTCACACATTTTAAGAATGAATTATCGGACAGTTCATTGACCCAGGGTTGCCATTCGTCCGGAATTTTCTGGATATTTCCGGAATTTTGTGTCGAATGAAGGAAAAAGAAAAATTTTAAATCCAATAAAATAAATGTGTGATTGTTGGCTTTGAGTTAGCCAACATGCAGCGAAGTCAGAAATTATAAAGAAATTGTCCTGTATTTTCTACGGATTCTCTTTTTTTTATAAGTAGGTATTTTAATTTGTAACCCTACATTTACCGCACTGATTTGTAACACAACTTTTTTTCAACTGATTAGGTTCAGATACCTTCTATATCAATACATCTAGGTAGGTATTACTTACCTATAGGTACTATGTACAATTTTTTAAATTGTAATAATACTGAATGTTATCAAACGAGTGTGAAAAACGTATGATTGAGCATAATTTTGTTTTTTTTGTTCTGCAAATGTGATTTTTCCTGGATTTTTCCAAAAATGGTAAAAAGTCTGCCGTTTTTTCACAGAAAAAAACTCATCACAAACACACATCACACACACACACACACACACACACACACACACACACACACACACACACACACACACACACACACAAACATACCCACACACACACTTTTCACATCTTAAATTCAAGCAAATACAATCAGGATATTTTTAAAAGAAAAATTAATAGGCTTTTTCTGGGCGTGCGCGCTACATGCTCGGCTTCATCTACACTTTCCATCAGGTGAGCTGAAGCCAAGCGCAAACCCATTTTGAATAAAAAGAATTAAAAAAAGAATGACAATAAAGCTAAAAATAGAGCTCAAGGTGAACTAAAGGTTGTTTCTTTATCAATCTGCTCACGAAAGTTCCTACATAATATATTGTACGTAACATACATCGAGGTAAATAGTCGGAACTCGGAAGTAATAAGGACAGACGCGACGATTTATTTGTGATTGGAACAACTCTTCCGATTCACGCTAATATTATTATTTTGTCGTACCTACATACCTGCGAGTACAGCTACCAAACAGGACTGCCACCTCAAAAAAATCGATTGGTCGCTAAAGCTTTGAAAAAGGCGCTAGAATACAAATCAAGGCTCAACGAAGAGATAGATTCGGTGCTAAATTCTTATCACATAAAAAGTCTTAAAGTTCTCTAAATAGTCTAATCAGCCTTTCCGAAAATCATTTATAAGTCAATTTAAGTCAGTCAATTCGTAAGTCCTCTGTAAAATTAATGATAACACTTCAAATATGCGTTCGCATTTGAATCTTCCAAACACTGTACACTATGAATATGTTTTAACCACAATATGCTATCAATATTTACCTTATTCCAATCAAAAAACACAAAATATAGCATATTCAAACACAAATAAGTGAAAAAGTGCTAGATTCTCCGCTAGGCGCTAAATTCTGAGATACTAGAACTGGATTGTGAAGGTAGGGCATAGGAGTTTTCAGGTAGGGCGGAAGCAAATGGCTAGTTTTTTGGATGAGTAACATAAATCAGTGTCTGTGAAATTTTCAAGACTCAAAACTATATTCCATTAGCCTACTTACTTCCAACACACCATTTCATCAGTCTGGAGCGGGCGAAGCGAGCTCGAAATTTCACAGACTCAGAATGGTGTAAAGAAAACTTTCTTCACTAAATAAGCTTTAAATTTAAAGTACCTAGGTAGGTAACTGCTTAAAAAGCACAGTTTCCTTGCAAATAGAGTAGGTATACTGGTCAAATGTAAAAAGCCTAAAAATGCGTGTCCGTATAGCTAGCGTACACATGAAAGGGATTTGGCTGGGACTAGTGCCAATAAATAGTTCCTAATAATTAGTGCCTAATTAGTATATAGGTCAAATAAATAGTGCCTCTATACTTTACGAGATATCGATTTTTTTTACCTGGTACGCTGGCTTGACGTCAAGGTAGCGTACACATTTTATGTGGCTAAAACGACTTGCATTGTGGCATCGAATTTACACTCAAAAAATAGTTCTCAAATAGTGCCCTAGGCATCCAAAATCTCATGAGGCTAGGTCTTCAGGGAGCAGAGATATAAGCAAGTCTTTTGAAGAAACTACGGCTTGCGTGGCGCTAGTGTGCGTGCACACGAATTCACAAGATATAGTTTTTACAGAAGGAGGCGTTTTTTCAAATAAAAACTACATCAAATAAATAGTTCTTGAATGAAATAGTGTTTCTGCCAGTACTAATGTTTTATGTAAATTCGTAATGAAACAATATAAAAAATCGATTCAAAGTTCTACATACTAAACTTTAGTAAAATCTCAGACCGAGAGATGGCGCTTCATTTTCATTCAAGCGACTTTTGACTTAGACTTTAGTTGAGAATTTTTATAGAGTCCATTTTTGTGTGCGTAAGCGGTGTTTGCTCAGCCGAATACATTAGTACGTAGAACTTTGCATCGATATATTGTTTCACTAGGACTTTACATAAAATATTAGTACTGGCAGAGGCACTATTTCAGGAACTATTTATTTGATGTAGTTTTTATAAAAAGAAACGTCTCCTTCTGTAAGAAATATTTTGTGAATTCGTGTGTACGCCCCAGCGCAACGCCAGCTCCGTGGTTTATTTAAAAGACTTATTTATATCTCCGCTCCCTGAAGACCTAGCCTCATGAGATTTAGGATGCCTAGGGCACTGTTTGAGCACTATTTCTTGACTGTAAATTCGATGCTGCAATGCAAGCCGTTTTAGCCACAGAAAATGTGTACGCTACCTTGAAAGTACAGAGGCACTATTTATTTGACCTAGGTACTAATTAGGCACTATTTAGGAACTATTTATTGGCATCAATTCCAGCCAGGAGAGCGATTTTTGAATCTCATACGTTGAACTCAGCAGTTGAAAATGTATGGAGATACGCATCTTTCTACTGCTGATTTGACTTCCAAAAATCGCACTCCTGGAGTATGATTTTTCAATGTCAAATCAGCAGTAGAAAGATGCACGTCTCCATAGTAATATTGACATTTTCAACTGCTGAGTTCAAAGAATGAGTTTCAAAAATCGCACTCCAGATCCCTTTCATGTGTACGCTAGCTATACGGACACCCGGACACCGTCTTATTTGGCCGGACACATATCCAAAACGCCTGACCCTGTCCGGCTTTATCCGGACGCCTGGCAACGCTAGGTAATTATAATACCTACGTTAAAAGATTAATACTTAAAATTCATTTTAATTAATGAAGTAAAACTTTAAATTAAGACAATAGGAAATGTTTACAGTGACATCTATTATCGAATAGCGATACCACTAAATAAAATAGTCACCCACTTAACTAAGCCTCATTGAAGTTTTGCCACTACACACTAGATGGCAGTTAGTAATTTAGTATTGCTACTCACCAAAAGATGCCGCTAGTACACCTATTCAGTTACAATGACATCTATTATCGAGTAGCGATACCACTAAATAAAATAGTCACCCACTTAACTTAACCTCATTGAAGTTTTGCCACTACACACTAGATGGCAGTCAGTAATTTAGTACTGCTACTCACCAAAAGATGCCGCTAGGTACATCTAATATAAAATATTTTTTTCAATTTATGGGACAGAAGATTTATTAATTACAGTACAAAACGATTCGAATATTTTATTCAAAATTCGAAGATACAAATAGTATTTTTAACTTTACTTACCAAGAATAGCTCGCAGATGGCCCTCTAGAGTCTGCAATATGGTCATTTTAACTTCCTTAACCGTTTTGCCGAGGAACTGCTCGCAGGCTGTGGTCAGCAGCTCGTCCTCGTTCATGATCTTGCACTGCGCGACTCCGGTCACTGTTAGGGGGACACCCTGAGCTGTCTCCACGTACTCACACATCGGGTTGAGGGTCATCACCTGGAAATTATACAAATAAAATATATAAACAAAACAAAAAACAATAAAAAACAAAATAAAACAATATATTTCTTTGCACACCAAAAATACTATTGAGGTTACAAAATTCAAAACTATTAGGTATTTAAGTAAGTTATTTTGTAAAGGCATAGGTCCCGAAATTACCTGGAAAGGGGTCTGTTATTTTTCGTTTTTCTAGAAGATTTATTCAAGTTACCGAAACGAAAAAAATACACAGTATTCTTGAATAGTTTATCTAGTGAAATCATCAATTGAATACATGATTGAACTTACTTCACTCGATAGAATTTCCTTTCGAAAAGTTACGAAAATAACGCATTTTTAACATTATTTTCTCAAACTAGAATAATTTGCAACCGTTTATAATTACTGGAATTTTACTCACATATTCACCATTAGTTTATCTAGTGAAATCATAAAAAAGTCAAAAAAGTACGTTTATTAATTAATTTTAATCGAAAATACGGCACACGCACGCTCTTTTCGGAGGGCTGAGCAATCGCGTTTCTCATAGAAAATATTCGCCTGAATCTATGGCCCCTAAAGTACCTATTATAATTTACTAGTTATTAATCTACCTTTCGATGAAAGCTCCGATATTTTTTTTATAAAATACGAGAAACGGTTAAAAATATTAACATAGTTCCAGATGCCAAAATAAAAGCCTTTTTGAGAAAATGTGTCAATAATTAGTTCCACATGAGTCCATGCCATGACTCATTTTATGAGTTTTTGTGTAAGTTTCTTCTTCTCCTTTGCCATAAGTCCCGTTACTCGGGGTCGGGGCAGCCCCTCATTCGAAGACGCCAGAATACTGTCCTGGGTTGACTGCGTGTTTACTCGTTCCATATCTTTGGTATCGGTTGAAGAATAAGATATGTGCTAGTTACAAACTAAATAAAACCAGAGATTTACCTCGAGGGATATCCTCTGCACGTCGGTGACCAAACACCAGGCCCACGCCCAGCCTCCCACGATCGTGCGCTTCTGTGTCGATCCACAACATCCTCCTGCAAACAAACAAAACGTACACGTTAAAAAAATATTTATAAACTGGTAGTCGTTTTTGTTCTTTTTGTAACATGCAAACTTTTGTTTTTGTGGATGAAAGTGGCTATCCTGCCACTATTGGTGGTTAATGTGTATACATTAAACAAGACATTCTGTCTCGAAACACTACTTTTAAAAGTGACTGCATGCTTAAAAAAACATTATATACACAAAAGCTAGTAATCTTCTATAAATTCTACTCTTTCGGGGTTTTCCGGGATTCAGAAACCATTTCAACTAACAAGGTTTATTCTTGACCACTCCGAGCTATGAGCTGCAGGAATGAAAATAGGCTATTTCACAAAACAAAGAAATTATTATTATACCCCTTATTCTTTACCTACTGCTTTGTTGCCTTCTACGACACCCACGGCAAAAATGGAGTGGTCAATTCTAACTAAGGTAAACAATAAATAATAAAAACTGGCCAAGTGTGTGGCGGGCTTGTGCTAAGGATCCCGGAGAAAACAATTTCTTTTTGTAATATTGGCTCACACTTGGCCCGTTTCTTTTACATAACTGAACACAACATCAAAGTTATCAAACCAGTCCATTGACTCCAAACGGAATCTAACCAAAGGGCGGTAACCTCAAAGGGAGAGTGATCAAGAACTGGTTGCAGGTTAGTGATCTACTACAAGTGGGAGCCGTTCTTGCAAGCGGACACTATTTACTTTCATTTCTATACAGGAAGTCAATTCGCCAGGGATTTGACTCCGTAAGGAAAGCCTGGAATTTCTCTTTGCTTTATATAACTGGCTTACATTTTAAGGAGAAGTCCACTGAAGCATATTTTCTCTGAATGAATCGCGATGGTGAACCTCTCAAAACCATAGGAATTGTCATGTCCTCAGTGTCTAGTCCTGAGGTAAAGAACAAATAATAATACTAAAATAACGACTCGATGGAGTGAACTAGGTCAGGGCCTCTACCCGTACATTCGAACTTCGCAATTGCGTGAACATTTTCGTTCCAATGTCAACTCTATTCCAATGAAGTGCGGACCGAAACAGTGGCGATATAGCGAACATCGAAAGTGCGGGTACAGGGCCTCGCCATCAACGATAGGTCTTCAGACTCGCGAACTGAGGCTCTCAGGGTCAGGCTCTCCCATATTTTATTCAACTCAATTGTTTTTTTTTTATTAACTGGCTCTCCCATATTATATTCAACAATTTTTTTTTTTTTTTTTATTAACTATGGGTTTGCTCTTGACGTCAATCCAGTCCTCAGGACGAAGATGGGGTCGTAGATGTAGCGAGCTTACCCAGAAGATGCCTATTCACTCGCACTTTAAAGTACTCGGAAATACTGACGCAGCCGCAGGCAAGGCATTCCAATCCTTGGCTGTGCGCATTATAAAAGACTAGCTGTTGCCCGTGACTTCGTCTGCGTTACCCGGATAAAAAGTACCCTATGTGTTAAAAGGCCATGGTCTATCTGTATGCCAAATTTCATCAAAATCCGTTCAGCAGTTTTTGCGTGAAAGCGGAACAAACATCCATCCATTCATCCATCCATCCATACTTTCAAACTTTCACGTTTATAATATTAGTAGGATAGTAGGATTCAGAAAGGCGCTTGGTGCGAAATATGTGGGATGTCAACCAACGATTCCTTGAAAGTTCCTCAGTCTTTTGTTTTTGACATAATTCGTATGTCCTAGACTTATTTCACTAGTTATAGCACTTAGGCGTAGGAGATGCAGAAACTTTTCTAAGACTTAAATTCTACTTCCGGTGAAAATTCATACATTTTCGACACTACTTAGATTAAGCTCCCGCTCAAAAAATGTCTTTAGACCCTTAGGATGTGGCCATTTGACTTATTAAATCAGTATTATCACTTTATTATGAATATTTATAAAGTTATTTTTTTATTCGTTATAATTAAAGCTCCTGTATTCTTTCTGAAGTACGATATTGAGCAACATCGACAATACAATTTTGGTAACAGAGAATGCGGTCGGTATATTCCGAGAGATATGTGTACTTTTTGCCACCATCAGCAGCAAGGCTAATTCAGTGTTTATGGGATGTAGAGCATCGCTGTGATGGGGATGGACCAGGTCTGCCCGCATAAAACCGTAATGTACTGTTCACAGAGCTACAGTGCATACTACAACAATATCATACGATCAGCCTTGTAGCTGATCGTTAATTTTTACAGACCTTTAATCATCAGTAACTCCTAAACCGACTGGAGTTATGCAGGCAGACCTGGTCCATCCCCATCACCGAGATGCTCTATACCCCATAAACACTGAATCAGCCTTGCTGCTGACGGTTGCAAAAAGTACACTTATCTCTTATACTCGTATTGCCAGTAAGAATTGCTGTAAATAAAACCTATTCTATCGAATTGCTTTCTAAATGAATTATTTTTAAATGATTGTCAGTATTTCAAGTAACGACCGGAGTACCGGAGTAAAATAGTTTTCTACCTTATTTTCTTTCATTATATGAAGCATCATAAATGAGTCAGCTACAATTAACAACTCTTATTAATTTGAAAATAGGGTTGAAACTAAAACAGCATAATGTCTGTATATTCACTTTCATTTAGAATGACACAGCCACATCCGATTAAATTTACAAGTTTCATGTTTACTTGAAACCGCACTCTACTAAGGATACTCATTCAATTATCGAACTTATTTAATCAAAATTATAATTATCTAGAACTGAATAAAAATAGTAAGCCTTCATCATTATTCCATTATAGTTTTACTGTTTTAGGATGTAATCTTAAATTATTCAAAATGAAAACTATGTTCCTCGGGGGAAAATCTAGTAAAATGATTAGTAGTAATTACCTACAATCTGTAATTTTCGGAAAAGTGGGTCGTTTTTGTTCCACCTAAAATAGAATTATACAAAACAATTCCTAGAATATAAGGAAATATTAATTAAAAGGTGTACAATACTCATACATACATAATGAATTGACCGAATTACGTAAAATACTAAATCATAATCTTACTTAAGAGGCTCCCCATAGGTAAACGCTAGCTCGGGCCATATTTTACTGGTTTTTAGAAGCTATCTTCTCGTTATTTGAAAGACACACAAATAATTGAAAAGTGTAGCAATATTCTTCAACATCTTGGCTTTATTTGCTATAGATCATATTTCTTATTTTTCTATAAAATACATATGAAACCTGTGTTCATAGGAAAGCCTAAATATTGGAAAAAATCGGTATTATGTGCATCTACTTTTAAAGTTGAAGTCACATTTACTTGCGACACACACCTTTGTGTAGACAATAGTAAGATCTAAAATTGCTATTTAGCAAATTTGTTTAAGACCAATATTTAATGAGTTAATTAGATAATTGTTAAATTTGGGGCGAATTCTTATGATTTTAGAATGTGATTTCCTTTGATTAGAAGGCTCCACTGTGACATAATGAAGGACAAGCCAGTCAAAAATAGGTATACCTACTAAAATGACGTAGTTTAGTAGAGGTGAGGTGGCTCTGAAAGAGTCAAGGTCGTTCGGTCAGGGAAACCCCTTAAGAGCTACGCTCCTGTCGGTGGAGTATTCGACAATCCTGTCTCTTTTACACTAGATATTGTAAGTATTGAGTTTTTGACACAAAATCATCCTTTTCTTTCACCTGTGCTAGAAAACTCTGTCTAGGCCTTCCTCTGCCTCTCCTCTCCTCTATTTTCCCTTCCAATATAATATAATACAGGTACTAAAGGAGACCAAAAGAATACTAAATTAATCCACGAAACAGTGAGAAACTTATGAGAACTCATAGTAAACTTAACCCATCTGCGTCCGAGGTCTACGACCGTTGTGTCACGTCCACAGTATGGACGTCATACATTTTGACACTAAAGTAGGCTACCTTCGAAGAAAGTACATCTTAGTCATTCCATTCATAACAACATTGGGAAAACCTGTCTCGAGAAAATTCCACAACTATCACGCAAATTGCTCACTTTTCCCTAAGATGAAACAAAAAAAGGAAGATCCCGCACTAAGCTCCAGCGTCTCCGTACAGGTACCTTAAAAATTAGGACCGATGAGCCTACTGTATCGAATCGTTTGGTAAGTTCGGGGTCCTTTTATAAATACGTAGTTTGTACTTACCTAAATAAAAATTTAAAAAAAAGTTATCGAAGTTTGAAAGTGAGAGCAATCTATAATTAGCGTTCACACAACACACATTCTACTGTCCTTACACAATGAGAATGGAAAAAAATAATAGGAAGCAATTTTTCAATGTTTTGACAATATTGATTATCTTATCACGCATCTTCCCATTTTTGGTTTTATCTGTATTTGTTTTCTGAAAACACAAGTGCTAGTAAGTATCTAACTACATAGTACGGCTTTCGTGTTACGTAAAATTGTTGCTTTTTATGCAATCGCATGACATACCATAAAAGAAAACAATAAAATTCAGATATCGATAACTTTTAAACTCAAAATATTTGTAGTAACAATGCGTATCATAATTAATATTATCACCTTGTAAACAGTTTTATGAGTTTTAAAGTTATATGAATGAATGAAATATACTTTATTTACACCAAACATAAATAAAATGCATTGCACAAGAAACATAATATGACGGAGTCATAAGTAGGTAAGACCTTAAAATTTTTATATATTTATTTACTTATTTTTCTCGAACACAGACTTTTATATCATAATTAAACATTATACCTACCTACATTTTATTGTGATAAGACTGGAGTCTGAAATTGAACCTAGTTCTACAGATCTCCAAAATAGAACATGCCATTATTGATTCAAGGTTTTCAGGTCTTTCCACAAGTAGGTAAACCTTTAATTTCAACCTTTATCACGTCCAGTGAAAAAACAATAAAATTATCTATTATAGACACTTTTCGACCCCTCAGAACTGAACCCATGACCTGCACAACAATACCACCAGCCTGTTCACTCTCCCACCATTCCTACGACAGCTCGACCTGCGCCAGAGTCGATCAGACTTCAAAAGAAAGTGCCCGTTACTCGCGCCAAGCTAACTGTACCGAACACGCGATTTTCTATTACACTTTATCTATCAAAACGAAAGATAAATCATATAAAAGTTGCTCAAATAATTTTCTAAAGTGCTTTTTATCGAAAGGGCGATAATAAAAAAAAAGGTGGATAGATACCGGCGAAAGTGATTTGGAATTTAGTATAATGCACGAAGGCCTTTGCTATGATAAAGTGACGATTTATTTTTGTTCAGATGGTCTAAGCTTCATGTTCAGTTATATTATGTGTTTGTTGTGAAAGTTTCAAACAAGTTAAGGTAAGTTTTTTAGTCCAATACAAGTAAACCGGAACTACATGAGAATAAAAGCAAAACTAGGTTAGGATTTTCCTGATAGTACTTAGATAGGTACCATCTACACGCTGAAATTGAAGTGGTTGGTATCAATTTATTCTAAGGCCGAGATTCAAAAACATCTTTTGAGCGAAATCTTAGAGTAAGTCTGGAGTAAGTAGAGTCGAAAATGTATGTATTTTGACATAAGGTAGTTCGAACTTAGACATCATTAAATAGGGATAAACAGACAGACGAACGGATAGCGTAGGTTTATGAATAGAGTCCCGTTAGCACCCTTTGGGTATAGAACCATAGATTATCTAGTTTTCTGAAACCCGAAAATGGTATCAGAATCTCGACCTAAGACTCTACCATAAACTTAATATCGTAAAGTATATTAAGTTTATGGACTCTACACCTACCTAAGTAACTCTACAAATCAAACTTAATAACTCTTATTTTGGGAGCATAATGAAATCGCTGCACTCGTAAATAGTGATAATTATCTCTACTCGTCAATAAATTTTTTTCTTCCATCATCGATCGCTACCTTTGACTACGTATACAGGGACGAGTTACGCGTGTCATTCTACTAAGAAACATTTCTGCCACTTTTTGCGGGGGGCGAGGTAACATGAAATCCGCAACTTGGGATTTTGTTCCCCATAAGTTTAGATTCTAATTTTGAATGTTAAAAATCATGAAAAGTAGTCTCGTGTGAACCCCAAACGTTCTAAGTTCAAAATTATTGTTTCGCTATTATAGGCTGTCTCGTTTAGTGATAAGGTATAAAATTGAGTGTAAATGCACATGATTAATTTGTCTTATACCGTGGCAGAGGGGAAATGCTACCGCAAGGCCAGTCCTTATATAAGTAGTCAAAGATCGCTACCTTTTTACCCGACAACGCGACGCAAAGGAAGGGTAATGTGTTCATCAGCCTATATATGTATGTATGTAAGTTTTTATTATAGAATTCAACATTTAAATTATTAGTAACAATTAATCTGAAAAACAGATTGTCCCTTTAATAGAAGAAATCCTTCCCCGAGTCTTCAAGCCGCTAAAAAACTTGCTTTATATTTCAAAATTGTTATGTAGGTAGGTAAAGTTATATTATAAGATAGTTAACGATATGAGATCGGATGAAGATTGAGTAGTAGACTAGAATTATTCAGAAGTCTTCCTAAAACATCTCACAATAAGTAAGTAAGCAATCAGTCATGGCGGCTTACTCGGTTTAGAATTTTCTAATTTAAGTTCCTATTTCAAAGGGTTCTAACAGTGTTTATTATTATTTTTGAGTTCGGGATATTTTGATAATTTTTGGATACCATAGGTCTGACCTGAACGTCGGTATCCAAAATAGGGTATGAGGTATGTATCGGGAACTCAACTTGATGTTCTAATATTAATGAATCACTTATATTTTAACCACAGCACGTCCCGTTGACTCCAATATAATTATTGCTTCAACTGTCACCTATATTATAGCTTTCCAAAACTGTTCCAGTTTTCCGTCATCAAACAATCAGTCCACGTGCGCCGGCGCCGCCCGCACGAAATTACGAAACATTACATAACGTTCACTATTTTCACCGGAACGACTTAATATTCCGTATGGAAACTTATCAGTTACATGCAAATTGGTACTTAGTTTGCCTGGAGTGATATATAACATGTTATTGTTGAATACCTCCTGTAGTACTTTTCTACAAGATGTTATAGCGCGACTCGAAGCCGCATAGTAAAATCCAAAAACCGCTCATGTTTCTCTTGACTTCTAGACCCGCGCTCAGAGAGGATTTTTAGAAATTTGCACCTAAGTATTGGTTTTGTTGGGTAATGTTCAGTGTTCACCTTAGCAAACTCATTGCTTTACCCTCAGACTACAGAATAATTCCCCCCTAGAAAATTTATACCTAGAAGAATCTAAAATTGCATGCATCGCTGCTAAGCGAGTAGGTACAATACTTTGTTTGGTTCTAAAACTGACACTAGCATTTCGATTTATATACGACAGTGTATAGAAACCCACCAGCTTATCGGCCACCACTTTAAATTGTTGTGCCTAAATCTGTTACAAAAATTTAAAGCCTGTGTAGTGGCTGGTAAGCTGGCTGGCTGTATCCCCTAGAAATAATCCTTTAGCTACGCCAAAACAACGGGTGGGTGTACGAATTCCGGACACAATATAACACAATATAAAGATATTTACATTAATTCTTTTAAATTCAGCAGCATTCGTAACATTTTTTGACATCAGACTGTATAGCACAAGCACTCAGCGATTTACAATATAGGTGCTTGCTCCGCTCGACTGAGCATGAGCACCGCTGACTCACTTCACTTTCTACCAAATCTGAACTTGAGGGAAACAAACGTTTTACTCCACGACGCGAGGAACTGCATTCCAAATTTATACATCCGGTTCGACACTCTTTTAGGTCCGCATTGAGGAAAACCTTTGGGTTGGGTTTAGACATGGTTTAGACACGTGCTAGATTCTTCAATAAAACATGTTTTGATCACAGATCCGAATCAGTTAGGTTAGCGAGGAGCGAATCAACGACCATGAACATACATACATGGTTTCTTTTGACCACAGCGTACGAGCCAAGCGAGCGAAGCGAGCGTGCCGCGGCAGCGGCTGGCGACTGCCAGAACCGGATCGCTACTATGTCCACCTGAAACTATAAGTTTTCCCAGCATTTTAGTTTTCTATAGAAAGCTGTTTTTTCGTAGTTTTCGTGTCTTATTCATATAAACAGATTGTGCCTCGCATCTTCGTCCGCACCGGCTCCCATCATCGTATTTGATAAAATACATACCAGTTCTTAATTCTTATCTAAGATATTAAACACAAAAAGTTTAATCAAAATCGGTCCCGTTACCTTTATGAGTTAAAGATTTGCGTTGATATAATTACCACCTTGTATGCTGTTTGACTTTAACCTCTTCACAATGATAAGTCAAACTCTCTCTTCTAAATGTTTTGGTTCTTGTTTTGTTCCCTTCCCAAAATGTCTGGTTACAAAATGTCCATTTCCCAATTGCCATCAACATCGACGATAGAAGAAATTCACCGTGTATAAACTAATTTTATATTTTAACATGATAATCAGGCAAGATTATAAAAACAATTAAGCGACTTATCAAACTATTAATTAGCGTCTATCAACTAATTTGAAGTGAAAGAAGGAACTATAGACAGTTACAGACAATGAATCTAGAGTCTGTTGTGCAAAAACAATCGGATTCGATTTGATTTTCTCCAATTGATTTCTTATACGGTGTAATCTAATGGTCGGATGACATGGAAGTGGATTCCATTCATGTTCTCAATCTAATTGAGATATTGTAATTGCCGTGATAACACAATGATTTCCTGGATTTTTTCGGTATTACAATTACATCATTGAACTGTAGAATCCTTATTAATGTGCTGACGGTTTTTTAAGGGGCGTCCGCCCGGTTTTGAGTAACTTTGTAACCATTTTATACATTACCTATGGCACTTTTTAAGCAGAAAACAAAACTACAATCTACAGGATTTGAGAAATGATGTAGTTTTTCTCGAAATCTATTTTAATTAATAAAACTGAAGAAAAACTAATTCAAAGTCACCCCTTTTTTTCCAGTTGTAACCGTTTTACTCTTACATTGTTGATCAGAATAATATGAAAATTTTTTATATTCTTCACAATACAATATAGAATGATGTGGTTTTCTTATTTTTTGAAAATTCATAAAAAAATCATACAAGTTTTCAAAGAAAACAGAAAATTCTGACCGGAGCCACGCAATTGAAGCGGGATGGCTAATTGTAAAAGGTTGCTTGTAAGAAAGAGAGCCGTGCACTAGGGAGGGAGAGCCTTAAGGGGATGATCAGACCACCACACCTAACAACTTTCTCTTGCTAACATCAAAACCGCAAAAAAAAATCTGCTGTTCCATACAAAACGGCAAGCCTACTCGACCCAAATGTATTGTTTATTTTAATAAAGTGTTTATCTGATGTTGTAGCGATCGCGGATGGCTATCTGCGTAATTATAACTATCGTTGTAAACGTATGTTGTAGACATTATCTACGTCTGAACAATAGTACAGATTAGATATAAATATGTATATGATTATTATAATACTTCTAATTATTATAATAGGCGCAAACACCTCAGCTCATGGGTGCATTCAACTTTATACAGAATGAAGTTGAAGCAACAGTCCACTTCCCGAAAATGATCAGATCGGGGTGAAACGAAAAGGCCTCCCCGTGTGTAGAAACCTGAGTTCGTTGTCGTATTCTGGGCCAGTCAGCCCCTTTATGACCATTATTGCTGACTAAACTACTAGACCGAGATCCGACCGTAAAATTATGCACCTATTTCTTAGGCGAACGAAATCCGATTCTAGTGTATATTTACACAAAGGGTTAATTCAACGCCGCGAAGTTGCCTAGAAAAATCTTGCCGCAAGTACGCACGGCGACACATCAAGCTATACAAGTTGCGCGGCCAGCTTATGTTGGTTTTGTATAGCTTGATGTGTCACCGTGTGTACTTTTTCAATTATGATTTTTGGTATAACTTTTTCCACCTGTCTGTTTGGGAAGTAAATGAGGTGCCATCGGAAGGAGACTGATCTAAAGTATTGGAAAAACTAGGATTGCAACCTTATCTGCCGCAACTATAGGGTTGCCAGGATCAAAAATCACTTTTTTGTTGTTGCGGCAAAATTTGGTTCGCCTAAGAAATAGGTGCATAATTTTACGGTCGGATCGGATCTCAGACTATACAGCATGAGTGATTTTCATTTGCCATGCAACATCGCGTACGCTCAAAAATCGCTTGTGTGACAGTAGGCTCATTGGTGACAGGTGATTTTAAGATTTTTCAAGTTTTAAGTGTTGAAATGGAGGTGCGATGTGTTAGCCTATCCATAAACCTTATTTTCTCGACCACTGACTTGAAACTCCACTTAACTTGCATATCGAATGTCAATTTTCCACGCTCAGACAAACAATGATTGCTGTATAAGTATTTCTTGCAATAAATATGGGCCGAAGACAAAGCCTGAAGAGAAAATAACTATGTCACCCAAATATATCGACCGTTAAACGCTTGGGCACGTACGTGCGCGGGCGCAGACGATGAGAATAACGGTACACGGCGCTTAATTGACATTCCTTCCTGTATGTATATCCTTCTAGCTTTTTAGGGGTCCGTCACAGATTACTTTAAAGTGTGAAAACAAGACCCTATTCATAAGCTTACGCTGTCCGTCCGTCCATCCGTCCGCTCGCCTTGTAAAGGGCTGTATCTTTTGAACCGTAACCGATAGCCAGTAGTAATTTTCACAGAACATTTGTATTATTGTGCCTATTGGATTTGATAACAAATAATAAAAAAAGTAAAAAATTTTGTGGGGTCCTCATACAAGAAACTAGTTTTTATCAACGTTTTTTTTTTTCGTAAAAACGGCAATACATACAAGCGTCAAACTTGGTTCGATTAAATATTGCATACTCTACAGTATAACAACAAATAAAAAAACCGGTCAAGTATGTGTCGGGCTTGCGCTAAAGATCCCGGAGAAAACATAATAAGTATTTGGTAATATTTTGTGGTGGTACGGAACCGTCCGTACGCGAGTCCGACCCACACTTGGCCAGTTTTTTATTTTCTTTTCATATTTTGAGTTACACTAAAGATAAAGAGAAAGTATATCTGTAGATATAAACATAATTTGGAAATATTCCATTTAATCTTTTCCCTCTTCATAATTTTATAAAGAAACATCTTGACATTTATTTGCTCAGATCGTAGCGCCATCTATCGATCCCCTAGAAAACCACAGTAAAAAGCTCATCGACCTGATGCCTATGTTTGCAGGTGACAAGATGAGCGCGATAGTGAATGTGGCCGCTGATGTGATATCGGGCACGGCGATCGCCGCGGCCGGCACTCAGGTAATTAAATAATTACTTACAGATATGTCAGAGGTTCCCAAACTTTTTCATTACATGATTTAACATAATGATAAAGATAATCTGATCAATTCAGATGAAAATAAATACAATTTGTATTAAACTTTGTCATTTTTCTTGTGTGCCTTGAAAAGTAAGACATTTAATGTCATTAGTAACTCAATACTTCTTAGGAAGTATTTCAGGCTTAAAAAGGGCCAGCCGAAACCGACGAGCATGCATGAAAGGACCAATGAATGTGGAGGAAGCTAGAGAGGTTTGCCAGGATCGTAGCAGGTGGCGTTCCGTTGTCTCTGCCCACCCCAGTGGGAGACAGACGTGTATGTATGTATGTATTTCGGTGCCGAATTTAACGAGGGAAACCTTTGCCCAGCAGTGGGACAAAAAAGGTCAAAAAAATTCCGCGTCATTTTAATATGACATTATTTTACTTTTTTTTTATTGTGGTAGGTTCACTTTTAGCCTTATATCACGAAAACGGCCCTTGAAACCGAAAACGTAAGCATACTCTTAGAAAAAAAATCATATAGTTGCTCATACCTTGAAGATCGACCTACTACCTAATTACTATGCCGCTAGGGTAAAATTTTAGTGTGACTAATACTCTGTACCTACTTACCATCTGTAACCTATGTACCTACAATTTAAGGTAAATAAATGAAATGAAATTAAATTAAATGACCTTGACTTCGTAGATCCTTTTATTATCTGCGTCGATTATAAGCGGTGATGGACCTAAATGACGTAACATTCAATTAAGGGTATCACACGAGCTATTATTAGGCGTAGGCGTTGACGGAACGATATAGTCGCGATATCGCCGGGAAATATCCCCGCGATATTTCTGAGACCAACAAGCAACCCGGCGGAATCGAGGTGATTGTGTGCGGCGCGATAACGCTCAGGCCACGCCTGTGCTTGAAAATAGCGGTGGTGCAGTTGCGACATCGCCTACGCTCAAAAATAGCTAGTCTAAAGTATCGCGGCGACGCCCCCCGGTCCCCTGATCTCTTTCCATAGCGCCCCACGGGGCGACGCGGCGCACACTTTGAGAGCCTCTGACCTAAACAATTACAAAGGCTCGAGGACTATGCAGTAAGAGTGCAAACTGCATCGTACTCGTGTTACACTGACACTGAGTTAACGCTTGAATGACGCACGCTTGAGGATAGTGCAGCGTATAGATAGGTAGTATGATTAATTTAATTGGATGTGTTTAGGTTACCTACAGGCTATTTCAGTATTTCTTTATTATCTTTTCCCATACATTTATTATGAAATTACATTTATAAACAGAACAAAACAGAACAGAACAGTTTCTTGTTTTTATTTTTATTGTACTATAAAGTAAAATGAAGATAGTAATTCGATTTTTGAAAATCACACGTTCAAAATCATGATTGAATTATGCATAAATCTCCATAGGGATAATTCCCACTTGGATACGTGCTTGTGCATGGCCAAAGTAAGTATTATACTGTAAGATTATGTTTATGGACACACTCACGCTATACCGAGCGGCAACCGAGCCGGGGTCGGGTGGCCGACACGCTCGACTCGGACCCGGCACGGAGTAGCGTGACTCATCCATCATCCTTAAGGGGTTTCCCTGACCGAACGATCTTGACTCTTTCAGAGCCACCTCACCGCAACTACACTACGTCATTTTAGTAGGTTTACTTATTTTTGACTAGCTTGTCCTTCATTATGTCACAGTGAAGCCTTCTAATCCAAGGAAATCACATTCTAAAATCATAAGAATTCGCCCCAAACTTAATAATTATCTAATTAACTAATTAAATATTGGTCTTAAAAAAAAATTTCAAAATAGCAATTTTAGATCTTAATATTGTCTACACAAAATACTATTATTATTGTCTCAAGTAAATGTGACTTCAACTTTAAAAGTAGATGCACATAATACAGATTTTTTTCCAATATTTAGGCTTTCCTTTGAACACAGGTTTCATATGTATTTTATAGAAAAATAAGAAATATGATCTACCTATAGCAAATAAAGCCGAGATGTTGAAGAATATTACTACACTTTTCAATTATTTGTATGTCTTTCAAATAACGAGAAGATAGCTTCTAAAAATCAGTAAAATATTGCCCGAGCTAGCGTTTACCTATGGGGAGCCTCTTAAAACGTTTTTCATTTCATTTGAAGAACCCCGACTCCCTATAAGTTATCGGATGTGACAGAAAATAGATGATAGGCCAACGATGTGGATCTTTAATTTCCAGGTGGCCTGGTTCATCCCTATGCTGGTAGCAGCCATCGCGTACTTCCAGTACGACCAGACGGACCCTGAGGGGAGACCGGCTGACGTGGAGGAAGGCCGTCTTCTGCCTGAGTACGACTTTATAGTGGTGGGGGCTGGCTCCGCGGGTTAGTGAGTAAAGTCACATAATTACTCATTTTCAAAATCATGTTTGTTTGTCATTAATAAAACCGGTCAAGTGCGAGTCGGGCTACTCGCGCACCGAGGGCTCCGTACCGCACCACCACAGAACACAACATTATTAACTTAGATTAAACTTTTTTGTCCGGACCTTTAGCGCGAGACCGACTCTCACTTGGCCGATTTTTAGTATTTGTTGTTATTCTGTAGAGTTTGCTCTACACTCACACTAAGTTTGACGCTTGTATGTATTACCGTTTTTACCATAGAGCGTGAAGAAAAACGTTGATAAAAACGAGTTTCTGGTTGAAAACCCCCCTTGATTTTTAACTTTTAAGCATTTTTTATTATTTGTTAACAAATCCGCCGTAATAACGAATAATCTGAGAAAATTTCTACTATCTAGCTATTACGGTTCAAAAGTTACAGCTCTAAATACACTGAGAGAAAAACTTATCCAGAAATTAAAAAACCGTTTTGTTACTGGCGTAAAAACTAATTTATAGTTATGAATACTAAAGTTCTGCTGCAATTACTGGCACAAGCAGTTTTTTACACTAGTTTAGTATTATTAAAATGTAATCCCTACAAACTAGTTTTAGTAAAGTAAAATATTACATAATAAAGTAATTCTTGCATAAATAGTGTAAGTTTCACTTTACTTTAGTTATTTCCAAAATCATATTAGCTATGATTAGTAATCACAATTGTAATTTTGAATAGACAGTTTTAATAAAAGTACAGAAACAAAAGGTATAGTTAATTCTGCAACTGCTTTGTTTTTGCTATAAATAACGTCGTGTTAATTAAAACACTCGTTTGTAATAACAATTGTTTACCTGTTATTTCGATTAACAATTATTAATTAATTTTGACCAAACTCCTTTGTAATTCCTAGTGTTCCCATAGTTCTTTTTATGACGCTTGTCTTTTATAACCAGCTTATAATTAGTTATATTTACTACAAACATTTCATCGTAATAACTGCACGGAATTTTGTCATTTCTAGTTTCTCCTTTCTTCTTTCAATAAGTCATTTTTGTGATTTTAAACAAATTAATTTTGAATTTAATACCAGTTCGGTAATATTTAAAACTTTTGTGATTGCTGACTTTCTGAATTGCCATATTAATTTCATTTCGTTTTCACCTCCCGGCCGGATTAGACGAATCGTTATCATCTCTAAAGTGATCATAACAGTAACAGTGAAGTGAAGTGTTTAATTTTATTAAATTTATTGTCCTAAATTTGGAATCGTTGACTGTCTTGAACTAAATATTAAAAAATTATATAATAAGATGATGGCAACTAAAGTTTCCAGCCAGATGAATCTGGAAACGGACATGGATCAGCTCACTAGCGATTTACTGACAAACTTGGGACTAAATGTTTATGTCAGAGCTTTTTGTGGTGAGTAAAGTGTGTGTATTTATTCATTTATAGTGTGATAGGTAGGTACGTACTAATGTAACTTTATAGGCAAGATCAAGGATGGAAAAGATCTATGTTCTCTCTTACTAACCATATCATTTCTGCCAAAAGTGCATAAGTAAATATAAATATTTCTATGTCCTTTATGTCATATCTATTTTCTTCTCAACCTGACATGAATGTTTAAAAAATTCACTTGACCGCCCTTTCATATTTATTAATGATTGCAGAAGGCAAGGAAGATGCTGGGATTCTAAGGCTTCTATTAGATGATGAGACATCCCAGCTTATACCAGTACCTGGAGACAAGGCTAGATTTAAAGTTAACCTAGCCAATTGGAAGCAACCAATCGACAATTTAAATAACGAAGACCCCTGGACTTAACACCAAATGTGAGTTCTTTCCCATATATTCCCTAAATAGAATAGATTTTTATGATCAATGTGTTTTTAATTATCTATCTGAGATTACTAGTAAGAGCGTCGATTTTAGGCGTTACTTTGTTCGTATTGATTCTGAACAATTAGTACCTAGCTGTAGGTTGGCATACCTACATTTTTTGGAGTTGGATGCCATCTTTGGCTATACTGATCTAGTAACTGCCAGACATCATGATCAGTATCAATATCTAGATTAAAATATAATGTATTTATTTAATCGTTATTTTTTCAGAACCCGCGTCGCCTGATGCTTTAAATAACGCCAGTCTGCCACAACTACCGTACTGGACTTTCAGCGTGCCGTTAAAGGACAAAAAGAAATCGCTGTGGCTTTTAAATTATGTAGGTACTTAGATAGTAATCTGTTGTAAAAACTGAAATGAAAATAAACTACATTAACTATTATCTTAAGTTTCATTTGAACACAATTACCTATACCTTATAATTTAGTGGAGTTGTTATAACAAATCGTTTTACTAGGTATCACAACTTTCTCCTGTATTCTTTATTCTGTATTTCTTTACAGCATATACATAATAATATGTATATACACTTTTATACGAGGTGTTTTTCAGTAGCTAGGAAAGAACGCAATAACCTGAATACTGATACGTTCTTGCTAGCAACTGAAAAAGTACTGTAGAAACATGTACATGTTATGTACCAGGTGTAACAAAACACCCTAGTAATACTTAAGGGGGGTGCTTTAGACCATTAAACTGAACAACTTTCACTATGGACCCAACTTTGAAATCGAAAAAAAAGTTGGCTCCTTAGTAAAAGTTGTTCACTTTGATGGTCTGAAGCACCCCCTTAAGTATTACTAGGGTGTTTTGTTACACCCTGTATAATGTTGTAAAGAATACAGGGGAAAGTTGTGATATCTAGTATAATGATTTGTTGTAACAATGCTACAATCTTGTAAAAATTACTAATTGTTTAGTAATATCAATTAGGAACTCATTAGAAATTGTAAAAGTACAAGCTAGAAATTAGACTACACTAAATTGTTTAGTAATAACAAGCACTATGTTTCGAAATTATAAAAGTGCAAACTAGTATTTACAAAATGTTCAATTGCATTTAAATAATCGTTTAGTAAAATCAAATAAGACATCGTAGATATCGTAAAGTAGTTTCTAAAATTCAGTTTAAAGACAATTAGTAAGTGCTATCGTTTTATTTGTAGATAAGGAACGACTCCATGTTTTTACAAAACGGTTTGTATATTCTGTACATCAAAATTTTGAGGATTACTGTTTCATTTTAGAAATTACAAAACACTTTGTCTTAACTGTGACGTCATAATGACGTCATCGTTTTGAGTATTAGTATTGTGCGTTAAAAATTACTAAAAGCTCACTACACTAATTACTAAATACAATAACTAAAAACGACTCCTTCTTATTACAAAACTTTTGTTGTCGTGGGATCTGCAAATATTTATTTAATAATTAGTGAATTTTTGTAATAACAAATGAAGTTTTCTCTCAGTGTAGGTAGGACAGAAGGACGGACGGACGGACAACGTAGGCTTAGTAATAAGGTCCCGTTTTCACCCTTTATATCAACTTAAAATCAAAGTTCGTAAGACCTAAAATCCTATTCTCAATTTCCAGGAGCAGTAGTAGCAAATCGTTTGTCAGAGGTCGGTCACTGGAAGGTGTTGCTGCTGGAAGCGGGTGGGGATGAGACGGAGATATCTGACGTGCCTCTTCTGGCTGGATATCTGCAGCTGAGCAAGCTGGATTGGAAGTACAAGACTGAGCCGCAGGGAACTAGCTGTTTAGGTGAGGATTTAACATCAGTGTTGCCACCTTAGCCCTTTTGGGGCTAGATCTAGCACTTTTTACTGTACGGTGAACTCGTTGTTTAATGATTTAGCCCGGAAAGCACCAAAATCTGAAATTTGCGCCATTTTTTTTTATTTTTTTTTTATTTATTGACGAAACCAACAGCATTACAGTAATAATTATAAAAATAACAATTTGTGTAGGTAATATAGCCAATTACAGGTTTCCTTATGTTAACATTGCTAACCATGCCATGCTAACATCGCAATAACATCGAACATACATTGATTTATTTATATTTTTGTGGTATTTGTTCGATTATGGCAACATACCGCATCTCTACGCCGCGCCGATCCGGGTTTGTTAAATTTATAACTAAATAATATTTTTAATTTTTGAACCTATTAAATTGGTAAAATTTTTCTTCAAATTCTGTTTAATTTTGAAAAATGTTATTGTGATTCAATAAATACATAATTGAAATCATTAGTACCTAAAGGTGTTTTTTAGCCTCTTTTTTTACACCAAGTGTTTTCTTGGTAATTTGTGCTCCATCTAGCCCGATAAGAAGTCATAGAGCCCGATCTAGCCCTTTTTAGCTTCTTCAACAGCTTCTTTATTACTAAAACTAAGGTGGCAACACTGTTTAACATAGAGATAGATGTCTAACATAGAGAGAGATTCGCTATGGGATTTAAGTGATCAAATAATTAATTATCACTAATATTTACCCACCGCTATAAACCTTTTTTTACCCCCGACGCAAAAAGTGTGTTATATAAGTTAGACGCCTATGTCTGTCCGACCGTCCGTCCTTCCGTCCGTCTTTCTGTCTGCCTGTCTGTCTGTCTGTGGTACCGTAGCTCCCAAACGGGTGGATCGATTTCGATGCTGTTTTTTTTAATAGAAAACTAACTTTTGCGGTAGTGTTCTTAGCTTTGATTCATGAAAATTGGTTCAGCAGTTTTCTAGTAAGTAATTTAATTAACATTAAATTACAAATTAAAAAACTCCCAACGCCAAAAACAAACATTTAAAACGTAAAAAATAATTCGGTCACCTATTTTTGATGTAAGCAAATGTATGTTTTACTTTTTAACTCTCTTTAATTTTATTGCGTCATTTCTAACAAAGTACAAAACAAGAAACGGATTGTGTATATTTAGAAAATATGCCATTATTTTTAGTAAAATTTAGCATAAATATGCACATTTTTGCGATGGTATGATCTATGCCATTTTGGTGTTTATGTATATTTTTAGCGTTCTAGGTTTTGCAAAATTTTTAAATTATGTTAGCTTTATTGACAAATTCATATTGCTATTGTGTAATCGGATCAATGACCGATATAAACTTGATATTGAACCTGTTTATGACAGTTATAAGAATATTTAATCAGTAGACAAAGGGTGAGTTTCCGACGGCTAGCCTAGAAATAGTATTTTTTCGGCTTGACGCAAAATGTCACATTCCTCTGTATTGAGTATTTTTAACCCTTTATATTTTATATTTCCAGCTATGGAAGGAGGCCGCTGCAACTGGCCACGAGGGAAAGTCCTTGGTGGTAGTTCAGTTCTTAACTACATGCTCTACTTACGCGGAAACAAGAAGGACTACGACATCTGGGAGGCCCTAGGCAACAAAGGATGGGGTTACAAAGACGTACTGTACTATTTCAAGAAATCAGAAGACAACCACAATCCCTATTTGGCACAAACACCGTACCACAATACGGGAGGATATCTTACAGTTGCAGAAGCGCCCTTCCACACTCCTCTGGTCTCAAGCTTCGTCGAAGCTGGCCAGGAATTAGGATATGTCAACAGAGACATAAATGGTGAAAACCAGACAGGTTTCATGGTGGCCCAAGGAACTCTTAGACGCGGCAGTCGCTGTTCAACTTCAAAAGCTTTCTTGAGGCCAGCCAAGGATCGCACAAATTTACACATAGCCATGCATTCCCATGTCACTAAAGTTCTAATAGATCCTAGAACAAAAGTAGCATTTGGAGTCGAATTTGTGCGAAACAAAATGATACATCGTATCAGAGCCAGAAAAGAAGTTATTTTGTCAGCCGGCACGATCAATTCTGCTCAATTACTGATGTTATCCGGTATAGGACCGGCTGAGGAATTGCAGAAACATCGTATTCCGTTGATACAGAACTTGAAAGTTGGTAAAAATCTTCAAGATCACATTGGATTAGGAGGATTAGCATTCATGGTCAATAAACAAATATCAATCGTAGAACACAGACTCCACACTGTCAGTACTTTGATGGAGTATGCGGTAATGGGGGAGGGTCCTTTGACAATCATGGGAGGAGTAGAAGGCTTAGCCTTCGTCAACACCAAATTCGTCAACGCTTCGGACGATTTCCCAGATATTGAGTTCCATTTTATATCGGGCTCGACAAATTCTGATGGCGGTGAGCAGTTGCGAAAGGTTCACGGGCTTATGGATACGTTCTACGACGCTGTCTTTAGACCTATAAACAACATGGATGTTTGGAGTATCATACCCATGCTACTACGCCCCAGAAGCAAAGGTTTCATACAACTTCGCAGCGCAAACCCCTATGATTATCCTTACATTTATCCTAATTACTTAACCGATGAGATGGATATGAAAACTTTAATAGAAGGTGTTAAGATCGCAGTTGCTTTATCAAGAACTCGAGCGTTTCAAAGTCACGGGTCTGTGCTGAACAAGCATGTATTCCCTGCTTGTGTCAGCATACAGAGGTATACAGATGCTTACTGGGAATGTATGATTCGTCAGTACACTTGTACTATCTACCACCCTGTCGGTACGGCGAAGATGGGTCCCTACTGGGATCCTGAAGCCGTCGTTGATCCTCAGTTGAGGGTCTACGGAGTGAAAGGTCTACGTGTCATAGATGGCAGTATAATGCCTAATTTAGTGAGTGGAAATACAAATGCGCCGATAATAATGATCGGGGAGAAAGGCAGTGACATGATCAAAGAGTTTTGGCTGAAACTGACACGAAGAATATCTCGATACTATGCCTGATGTGGACGTACAAAAACTTTCGTTTTAATTTTGTCAGTATTAATAATGTAAATATGTAGTTTTCTTTTGAATTGGTAAATTATTTATTTATTTTCTTACGTGTAAGTGTAAGTTAGTGTGATATGATTAAAGTACCGAATTATACCAATCTAGTTGAGAGAGTTCCAATAGATATTATTAAGTTATGTAATAAATTATTGTAATAAAAAGTAAACATTGTTCTTATTGAACTGATAAAGGTGCAACTTCATTCATCATTATTGGGGTCATAATTATGACACTCAAATGTTGTAATGTATTCAAACGGAGAAAATGCTGAAATAGGCATGATGTTTGATGAATTATATAACATAGAGCAGTTAGCTCGGGATATTTTTCTCACGATATGAACATAGTGTAAAATTTAATGTGTTTCATAAATAAGGGGATGCTTCAGACCATCAAGCTGAGCAACTTTCACTATGGGTCCAACATCGCGAAAAAAGAATTGTTCTCCTGTAGACAATATGTATTATAATATAACGCATTAAATTTTACACCCTGTATTTTAATGATACTAAACAAGAACATAAAACTTGCGTAATTTAATTTGTTAATTACCTATTTGCAGACTCACAGAATATTTAGAATAAAATTCATAATGTATTTGAAAATGAAAAGCGAAATTGCATAGGTACTCAATTTTCGAATTAATAATTATTATCTAACGAACTCATTTTACTTTCATAAAACGAATTAAGTACCTACTATAATATATAGTTTACACAAAAAATCTATCTGTTACTCAAATTACTCTGTAAAAACATAACACGATACAATACAATACAACCTGAGCCACAAATAATTGCTAAAACTGCTGATTCAGTAGCCATTCAATTAATTACAATATCAGTTGCAAACAATCAGTTAAAGAACATAGTGGCTATTGTGTCTCAAGTCTCAACGCATCATCATGTCCACCGATGGCTCAACTGCTATCAAAACCATCGTATCCAGCTCCAGGATCATGTTCGGGCTACTACCAGGTCTAGGCGCCATGATAATCATACGAATGGCTATACACCTGTACAGACCAGACATTGAGGATGCAGAACATCGCGTCAGACCTGTAGAACATCTCTACGACTGCTACGACTTCGTCATCGTAGGCGGAGGCTCAGCAGGATCAGTCCTAGCCAACAGACTCTCCGAAAATCCTGACTGGAAAGTTCTGTTACTAGAAGCGGGGCAGGACGAGAATGTGTTATCTGATGTACCAATGTTGTTCCCTGTACTACAAACTTCATCTGTCGACTGGCAGTTTGTTACGGAACCTAGTGATCAGTATTGTTTGAGCATGGTGGACAAGAGGTGCAAGTGGCCTAGGGGCAAGGTTCTTGGTGGATCGAGTGTGCTTAACGCTATGCTGTATATACGAGGAAATAAACGCGATTATGACAATTGGGCTAATATGGGGAACACAGGGTGGTCTTACGCAGACGTGCTGCCGTACTTTCTAAAATCTGAAGATATGCAGATCCCTGAATATCAAGACGACCCTTTTCATTCAACTGGGGGCCCGTTGACGATCGAATACTTTAGCTACGAGCAGCCAATCACAAGGAAGATATTAGAAGCTGGACAGCAGCTGGGTTATAATCTGGTAGATGTGAATGGTGAATATCAAACAGGGTTCACTAGGTCCCACGCTACTGTCCGTGACGGTCTCAGATGCAGTACAGCAAAAGGATTTTTAAGACCTGCAGCTAAGAGACATAATCTGCACGTCAGTGTTCATTCACTGGTTGAAAAGATTTTGATTGATGAGCACAAACGAGCTTATGGAGTACTGTTTTCTAAACATGGCAGCAAACGAATAGTGAAAGCAAGTAAAGAAGTTATTTTATCTGCTGGCGCGATACAGTCCCCTCAACTATTAATGTTATCAGGGATCGGAAATGCTGAAGATTTGAAACAGCTCGGTATCTATCCAATAGTAAATCTTCCAGGCGTAGGAAGGAACTTACAGGACCATATTGCGATGGGCGGACACTCGTTCCTTTTTGACAATCCGTACGAAAACGGTACAGACTACTGCTTCAATTTCAACTCTGCCTTCACCATCGAGAGTTTAATAGACTTTTCCCTTCATAAGACGGGACTCTTCTACAGTATGATGGAAGCTGAAGCCATGGCATTTGTGAACACTAAATATCAAGATCCTGCTGAAGATTACCCTGATGTTCAGTTCTTTATTGCTCCAACTGCCGACAACATGGATGGTGGACTTTTCGGTAAACGGGCGAATGGACTAACTGATGCAACGTATGCGGAGTTGTATGAGGATATTTTGTATGAGTCTTCGTTTTCTATAGTCCCTTTACTTCTGCGGCCGAAGAGTAGAGGTTTCTTGAAGCTGCGAGACGTAAATCCTTACTCTGCACCACGGATCTATCCTAACTACTATTCGCATGCAGATGACGTTAAGATAATGGTAAGTGAACATTCATTTTGATTAATATTTACAATATTAGAAAGTCTGTACACAAGTGATGTGCTACATAGGCTGCAGCGATGCTATGAGAAAGGAAAAGTGCAGCAATAAGCATCCACTTCTCTGCCTTACGAAGTGATTCCATTTTTTTGAATTTTCTCTCATTCACCTCACCGCCTTGCTGCCTCGGTCAATTTCGGTAGACAGGAAAGGCAATCGTAAAATGAGGTACAATATTATACTTGTTTACCTACATACGAGTAGGTACGTAAAACCTAACCACAAATACAATTATCAATCGACATGAGAACAATTACGATCTCACCTTACGTGACGATAAGGTCATTGATATTAAATATCAGCGAAGTAAACAACTGACTGATAGTTATTAGTAGGTAACCTCAAGATACTTATAAAATGCATCCTCTATCTATCGTCTTATACATTCGTAAGTTTACTTATAACTTGAGAATGGCTCAACAGTTTGATGTGGCTTTACCTAGTTCATACAATGAACCCTTCTTTACTAATATCAATTAGTAAAGAAGGGTTCATAGAGAACATTTAGTCTAAGAGCAGACCAGTGGCAACCCTACCTCATCGAGTAACAAGATGCGACCTACCTAGGGTGTAGCACATGAGAAAGGTACCAACCTAACCAACCAACCTCGAATCTTCGACCTAAAGATGCTTGGTTAGGAGATCGATTACATGTCATTTGAGGTGGACTGATGACCTTGTGAAGGCTGCAGGTCATATACAGGGTTCAACTTAATATGCTGACAGTTCTTTAAGACGATGATCAGACCTTCATACGGCACAACTTTTTCTATGGGACAGACAAACATCGATATTGCAAAAAAAATGAATTTCAACGTTCGTCCCGTAGAGATAGTTGTTTAGTTTGAGGGTCTGGATTATTCACTTAAAAACCAGTCAGCATACAAAGTTTTTAATTTTTTATTTTTATTGAAATTTTCAGAAATACAAAGGGTACAAGGATCCTTTATGAATATAAGCAACACACAATGTTAATAATCTAACAAATTATCTTTCCAGGTGGAAGGTGCCCGAATAGCCCAGGAAGTGGTGAACCAGCCAGCTCTTCGTGAGCTCAACGCTCGTCCGAACCCTCGTCGGAACCTCGGCTGCTCGAAGCACGAGCTCATGTCGTTCGAGCACCTGGAGTGTCAGGCGAGACACCACACGCTGACCATCTACCACCCAGTCGGCACCTGCGCTATGGGACCTGTCAGCAATCCTGAAGCGGTCGTTGATCCGAGATTGAGGGTTAGTACAAAATAAACAGGGTGTTAGGAAAAGTATCATGTACCTTTAAACCACATACCTACTCTACCCATCAAACTGAACAACTTTTACTACGGGAGCAAACCTGCCAGCGTAAAAAAATAATCAAATCAGCTGTTCCATACTAAACTGCAATGGGCACAAGACTCAAATGTATGCAGCAGCAGATTTTTTTTTTCTGACAGGTTTTCTCCCATAGTAAAAGTTGTTCAGTTTGATTAGTAGAATATGTGGTTTTAAGTTTAATGATAATAATCCTTACACTTGTATTTTAGTGTTCTTAGGTTTTGAAATATCTCTGACTACCCCCTCGGGGAATATAGTCGTGAGCATATGCTTACTTGTATTTAAAAAATACTTAGGCACAAACAAGTAAGGATGTTTTACTCCAGCTCATAGCATGTGCCATGCATGTATACAGAATTACAGAGTACAGATTGTTATCGCGATTTCAATTTTGGTCCTATAAAGAAAGTTGTTCATTTTAAAGGCCTGAAGCACCCCCTAAAATATGTTACACATTTAAGATTACACCCTGCATTGATGAAACAAAAAACGAAGAACCAGCTGACTATTATCACAAAAATAATGTGTAAAATAAGTACATTATTGTCCACAGGTATATGGCATAACAAATTTAAGAGTGGTAGACGGCAGCATCATGCCAAACATAATCAGCGGCAACACCAACGCGCCAATCATCATGATTGCAGAAAAAGCATCCGACATGATCAAAGAAGATTGGTCAGACAATGACAAAGAACACATTTGTGCCACAGAATACAGCCGACAGATCAATTCTGAAAACGATGAGCCAAGTAGGATAGATCTCAATAAACGTCCAGACGTTTTTAATGAAACTGCTAGCTTGTTACCGAATTTACCTTTAGATCAAGGCCGAATAAATTCGAAAACAAAAGTAAAACAAAGCAAAGATATACCCGGTCAAAACAGTGAAGTGCTTAGACAAAAAGATTTGAGCCTTCTTGAAAATTCTTATGGTAGAAATTTGAATAAGATAGAAGAACAATTCTATCCAGTGGAACCTCAAATTCTAGCAAATCCCTACACCTATGTGAAACCAAATTATGCTATACCACCGATTCCATACAGAAAATACAATAGTCTTAAACCCAGTATTTTTTCAAAAAATATTAACTCTGGAAGCTATTTTAAAAATCTAGCAAGCCCGAATATTTTCAACATAAAACCGTATAGACCATTTAAAAATATTCTATCGAATCAATTATTTAATACGTACGATTATGATAGTAAGCCTGAAAAACCTGCGTATTACGAATCAGAAGTTGACCCTAGAGGGAAAAAGTGCAAACTTTGGATTTACTATGACGGTACTAAATATGAGGTTACACTGTGAACATTCTTTATTATTTTTAAAAGACAATGCGGGATTTTCTATGGAAGGTAGCGCCTTATTTTTCGCCAAATTTTTTGGGCGTGGCCAGCAACCAAACTTGAATATTTTAGTTCAGAATAAAGTAACATACAAAACTTGTTATTACATGTACAGCACAGTGGCTATTGTATTTCATTGTAATGTCTGTTTCATGCTGCTTAATTACTATTTATCTTTTTTTAAAGATTATATTTTATAAACATAGATTACATAATTCCCAGTGAAAACAAAAAATATTGATTATTATTGATTATTGAGGTCAAGAACCAAGATAACTGCATACTTACATAATAAGATTTCTTTTTATAGGTACCAAATATTATGTGTGTTGCATATAATTCTAACGACTATTTCCCGAAGGGGGAGAGAGCTGAGATTTGTAATGTTGTTAAAATAAATAATTCAATAAATAATTACATAGTTTCATTAAATTACTATCCCATGAGGAAAATAAAATCGGTCAAGTGCGAGTCGGACTACTTGCGCACCGAAGGTTCCGTACCACAATTTTTTTTTCTCCGGGACCTTTAGTACGAGGCCTACTTACACTTGACCGGTTTTTATTATTTGTTTTTATACTGTAGAGTGTACTCTATAATCACACCAAGTTTGTGACGCTTGCATGTATTACCCTGTATTACCGTTTTTATAATAGACCGAGAAGAAAATACGTTGATAAAAACTAGTTCCTTATATGAGGACACCCCTAATATATTCAGTAGAAATGGCCGCCCGATCTCAAAAACTCATTTTTGGCTTACAACTTGTAAAAAGTAAGAAGTACATTGATATTGCATTTTGGGATTTAATGCAAACAGATGATAAAGAATCCAGTTTAAAAACTGATAAACATTTTAAGACCGCGACCTTAGACCGCGACCGTACAGTGATAGGAACTATAAAATCTGAATGTTATGTAAGGAAAGCTTTATTTCTTTCTCTCAAAACGATAACGAAGCAAGTAAGCTACTCGCGTCGCGTTCCATCGCGCGATAAACTGCGTTTTTGTTAAATTTATTTAGTTTTTTATTTTCATTTATAATTTTTTTGGACCATACATTGCTAAAAAAGGTGAGTGAACGGGTCAATGCTTTGTTATTACGCCTTACTTATTTCATTCTTTTATTCAATGAAAGAGGAAATAAATAAAACTGTAAGATTTCCTATTATTTTTGCAAATTGTTGTACTTACAACACGGGCGAATGAACTAGGCACCTGGCTCGCACGTGGCTCGGAATTTGACATACCTCCTCCTACCCCTCGCGGGACCCCGCCGCCGCCGTGCGAGGCCGAAGCATAGCATTTCAGTTACCGTTGCACGTGTCCTTGCGCTTTAGCATTTTCAAGTTATTCTTTCCGAGTTTTTTATTCCGAGCCATGTGCGAGCCAGGTGCCAAGTTAATTCGCCCGTGTTGTACTATAATTCATGACGCAACATAATGGGTTGGAGAATCATAAAGTAATCATAATTTAAATAGCGCAAGATTTTCGACTTGACTTGACTGCAATTATTGACATTAGATCTTGGCTGCTTAAAAAAACACCACACAATTCTTTAGGTACCAAAAAAACTTAATCATATTCTCAGCCGATGGACGTCCACTGCTGGACATAGGCGGGAGGCTAAGGATCGCCACAACGACCGGTATTGCGGTGCCCTCATCCAACGGGTTCCCGCCGCCTTCACCAGGTTGTCGGTCCACCTTGCGTCTACCCACGCTGCGCTTTCCGGTACGCGGTCGCCATAAAGAACTCTTCGGCCCCTTTGGCAATCGGTTCAGCGAGCAATATGCCCATTGCCTTTTTAGTTTAGGCTATGTCAGCTCCTCTAGTCCTTCTACGGATCTCTTCATCTCTGATTCGATCCCGTAGGGAAACTCTGAGAATCGTCCTCTGATTTGGCCTTTGGGTGACTTTCAGCCTATTTATGAGGCCTTGAGTGAGCGACTACGGTTCTGCATAATTATAATGTATAGTAAAAAACAGATTGACAGTATATCGCATGTCATCCATTTCAGTTAGTCACCAGACGCTAAGATGTGGGCCTGTGACCCAGCGCTGACATCGAGCATCGTGAGCAGCTACCAGGCGGTGCCGGTCTTCGCCCAGGTGCTGCAGACCTTCTTCGCGGCACACTGCGCCCTCGTCGGAGACCACTTGTGGCCTGCTGATGCTGTTGATTCAGTTCTTAGAGGTATTATCATTGACAAGATGATTTCTAAATAAATCTTTACCGTGTGGGGGGCCTACCCAAGTTGCGCTTTCCGGTACGCAGTCGCCACTCGAGAACTTTTCGGCCCCATCGGCCCTCGGTTCTCGGTTCTGCAAGCAATGTGCCCGACCCACTGCCACTTTAGTTTAGCAATTCTTTGGGCTATGTCAGCATGTTGGGTATATGTAAAATGTTAGTAAATTCAATTGTTTTGGTTTGCTTTTTCAGATCCCAACTATGACTTCATCGTTGTGGGCGCGGGGTCGGCGGGATCTGTCGTCGCGAACCGTCTGAGTGAGGTGCCACATTGGAAGGTGCTCCTTATTGAGGCTGGTGGAAACCCTACCCTAGCAACTGAGGTAAGAGTTACTCAAAAAAAATAATCATTGATAAAGTTTACAACTGTAAGAATCCTCACAAGCATGTGCAATTTTATATCGACGTAATGCTACTCAACGCATTAACGTAATCTTTGTACTTTCTATTTTACATACAAACTAGAAACATAATATACAGGGTGTAACAAAACACCCTAGTAATACTTAAGAGGGTGCTTCAGATCATCAAACTGAACAACTTTCACTATGGGGCCAACATCGAGAAAAAATAAAAAAAATCTGCTGTCCCATACAAAACTGCAGTACCGACTCGACTAAAATGTATGGGCTAGCAGATTTTTTTTTTTCTCGATGTGGCCCCATAGTGAAAGTTGTTCAGTTTGATAGTCTATTACTAGGGTGTTTTGTTACACCCTGTATACATACATACGTATGCTCACGCCTATGTCCCACTACTGGGGTAGGCAGAGATAACAGATCGCCACATGCTATACGATTCTGACACACATCTCTCGCCTCCTCAACATCCGTAAGTTTCTTCATACAAGCTCGTCGGTTCCGGGTACATTTTATTTGGCCCTTCTTCAGTACGCATCCGATTTGGTCAGCGTACGTGCACCTAAGGCGGACCCCTTTCAACCATTCCATTCACACTTACCTTGTTTTCATACGTCAACCTACTTTCGCTCATTCTTTCCAAACCACCTCAATATGCCTTTTTCAATCCTGGTCACTACATCTTCTTTCAGATCACATCTTTCTCTAATCACACTATTCCGTATCCGGTCCTTCAAAGTCACACCACTCATACTACGCAGGGGCCGCATTTCAACAGCATTTATTCTAGATAAACTATAAATATGTAGGTACTTTATTCATTTTCATACAGGTTGTAAATACAAAGTAGCGCTTTTGCTTCGGAGACGACTGTCGCCACTTGCCTTCCCCCTCACGCTGCTGCTACAACTACTTATGCCCTCTCGCTTGCACCACGCCACGCGCCTTATGTTGTTATGCAAATCATAGCATAACCGTGTGGCACGCGTTCCACGCCTACTTTGCACTTCTAACCTCTGTTATAATGTTCTGTGGTTGTAATAAATAAGAGTGAAATAAATTAACATTCGGAGTAATTTTAGTGCCACCGAAGTGATACTAGAGCCTTTGCTAAATACCTAGGAGGATAATTTATTACAACAATTATGACCAGCGTTTTGCCAGACCTTCGGATTTATCCGTAGATCTACGGATTTTTGGCCTGGCCTACGGATCTACGGATTTCAATGGCAAATCTACGGATTTTTAGAAAACTTCTGAATTCCTCCCGAAAACGTCAATTTGTTGCATAAAATGATACCCAGCCGCAAATAAATCAATTCATGTTTACTTTGTACTTATATTGGACTGTGTTCCATAAAATATGACTCTTCCCTACTCTTTTCCATCTCTTTCTTTCTTCTTTCTGTCGCTTTACAGACACGACAGAAATATTTAACTGTAACATGTATTATAAAAGGACTGACACAGATTGATTTTCACGTTATCTGGGATTCTCGCTTGAACTTTTCTAAGTTTCCATTTTCTTCGCCAAATTAGAGGAATGTTTTGGGTCAAAATACTCCGATAAAGCTTGAACAAAAGTCTGCAGATCTACGGATTTTTCAAAAGGTCATCTATGGATTTTTCCACAATTTTTCACCTTGACCACAGATTTCCAAAAATTGGATCTGGCAACACTGATTATGATAACGCAAACAAATTATCTCACAGCATTATCATCTCATTCCAGACACCGAAAATTTTCATGAACAACATCGGCAGTTCCAGCGACTGGGGATACAGAAACGAGCCTCAACCTAACGCCTGCAGAAGTTATAAGACAAAAAGCTGCGCCTGGCCGAGAGCTAAAGTCCTCGGTGGATGCAGCAGCATGAACTTCATGTACTACGTTCGAGGAAACAAGGTAGATTACGATGAATGGGCAGCCGATGGCAACAAAGGCTGGAGCTATGAAGACGTACTACCATTCTTCAGAAAAAGCGAAAACTATTCTGAACCACTTACTGGCGACACCAAAAAGTATCATGGAAATAAAGGCTACCTGAGCGTAGAACAAAGAGACGATAATCATGATTACGAAAATCTAATCATAAAGGCAGCTATGGAAAGTGGCATGCAATACAATGAAGACATTAATGGAGCAGATCAAATGGGTGTTACAAAATGTGCGACTACTACCAAAGATGGAACCAGGCACAGTACCGCTAGAGCCTTCTTAAGTTCTGTCAAAGATAGAAATAACCTTCATGTGCTAAAGAATGCTTTAGTTACAAAGATTTTGTTCAAACCAAATTCGAATGTAGTCAGTGGTGTCATAGTAAATAAAGATGGCAAGGATATAACAATAAAAGCAAAGAAGGAAGTCGTTATATCGGCAGGAGCCATTAATACTCCACAACTTATGTTGCTATCAGGAATCGGACCGAAAAAACAGTTGGAAGAATTAAAAATTGAAGTTAAGGCCGATTTGCCTGTTGGAGAAAACTTACAAGATCATCAGTATATACCTATCATTTATACGTCACCAGGTGATCCAAATATGATGACCATACCAAAAGTTATTGGAGCATTTGCAACATATGTATTAGAAAAGGCTGGGCCTTTAGCAAGCACTGCACCATTCAGAGTAACATCTTTTATAAATACAACTGATCCGCAATCAACAAGTCCAGATATACAATATCATTATTTTGTCTTCCCGCCCGGTTTTACCAACATGGTAGACATGCATAAAAGACATGAATTTAGCGAGGAGGTTCAAAAGAAATACCGGGAAGTAAACGAAAATAACTTTGCTATTATAGTATTTGTTACTCTATTGAAACCGAAGTCAGTAGGAAAGATAGTTTTAAAAAGTAAAAATCCGAAAGACCATCCCCTAATATACGCAAACTATTTCGAAGATAATGAAGACTTGAAGACCGTGTTGAGAGGTATAAAACAGCATGCATTAAAACTAGGTGAGACGCCAGCCTTTAAAAATAATGGATACAAGATCGAATGGCTGGGATTGGATGCTTGTAAGGAATACGATACGAACACGGACGAATTTTTGGAATGTTGGACCAGTGAAATGACTACATCTTTGTACCATCCATCATCTACAGCTAAAATGGGTCCAGATAGTGATGTGACTGCAGTAGTAGATAATGAACTTAAAGTTAAGAAAGTCAAAGGATTGAGGGTGATTGATGCCAGCATCATGCCAACTGTTGTTAGAGGTAATACCAATGCTCCGACTATAATGATCGGGGAAAAAGGAGCCGACATGATCAAGAAGTTCTGGTCAGAAAAACACACGGAGCTATGAGATTCACACCCAAACCGTTAAAATGATGGTTACGTAGGAAGACTGGAATTAAGAAAGAGTGCATACCAAATCCAGTACAATATTATAATAAGGAACAGTTTAACACTTTTTTAATTATTAAAAAGTACTACTACATTCTGCTCTGTTTTTCATTCGATATCAACAAACCACTAAGCCTATGATATAGATCAAGATTATAAATATAGGTCCAATCCAAGTGCCTCTATCGCCACTTCTCTCACTTCAACAGAAATAATACAGGTTACAAAAGGGATGGCGACGGGCTCACTCCCCGTCACACTGGACGGAGTTTCGGTACTACTAGTGAAACGTGGATGTTCTGAAGTTTCAGAATATCTCTGACTACCCCCTCGGGGAATATAGTCGTGAGCATATATGCTACGAAAGGGATAAAACTGATCCCGTCAAAAACATTTCATGTACCTAAAAGAGTAGCCAAGACTCACAATCTTAAAAAGTTATGAGATCTCATTTCAAGCCAAGTCTTGAGTAAGTGTTCATCTCGGTCTAAGAAAGTAAGAAGGCTTGGCCGACATCAATACTCTTTCTTATACTGTGCCGACATCCTCATCCCATGTAGAGCTAATGCCTCTATGTCAGTATTACATCTTCGTCTTTATTTTGTCATTTAGATTGACTCTTGGTACTTGCTACTGATTATTACAATGATGAGTGTATGAGGTACTATATCTGCAGTTACCTGTATTCATTAATTTTATTCTAACAACGTAACGTAATAAAATGTGGGCAGTTCAGTAGGTAAAGAAAATTCAACTGTACTACTATAGACACAGAGCACAAACGTAGAGCTGTTTTATTCTTGGCTATTTATATGCCACGTGTCCAATGACAAGATAGTAGGTGAAGGTGATAAAGGTATCTCTTGATAAGATCGATCTGCACTTTTATGAGACGTTTATTAGCATGATATCAACCCTGTAGTCAAGTTGGTAGTAAAACTGTTTGCGAAGCTGAATATCACAGTTTCGAATCCCTTAAATTCTTCAAAATCAATATAAAACTGTTTAATTGTGAAAATAGGTGGAAAAACAACTGTTTTATAATGATAACAGCTCTCTGGCATGCCAAAAGGTCATACAACTTAGGTCGTCGTCGGTTTTGGGTGTCGTAATAAGGTTTCGAATACAGTGTAGCGAAAAGCTAGCTAACCATCACCACTTAAGGGTTGAGACTTTAAGGTTCCTTAAAAGGTGGTCGCGGTCGGTTAATATTACATGCAAAAGTATTCAGACGTGATATTAATAATATTCATTTCCACAACAAAACGTTCCTTGTGTATTAAATTTTATAAAGCTGTCTTTAAGAAAAAAAAAACATTTAAAATCCATACTCTAACTCAAAATATTTTTGGATTTCGGCGGTCTCTCTAGTTTTGTGCCTATTGCTCTTGATGGCGTACCTTTGCCGCTGATCGGTAAGCTCAGCAGCGCTAATGTCGGTTGCTCTATTGGTGGAGTGTCTATTAATAACATTAGCTACGCAGACGACATGGTCCTGCTGAGCCCGTCGGTTGGGGGCTGCGGAAACTCCTTCGCATCTGTGAGTCATATGCTGGGGCCCATGGGCTCAGATACAACCCTAAGAAGAGTGAGTACATGGTATTTAAAGCCGGTACCAAGAGCTACTCATCTGCATCACCTATCACTCTGTGTGGTGCGACACTGAACAGGGTAAGTCAGTTCAAGTATCTGGGCCACTGGGTCACAGATGACCTGTGTGACAACGATGACATCGAGAGGGAACGCAGGGCGTTGTCTGTACGCTGTAACATGTTGGCTCGTAGATTTGCACGCTGTACTACACGGGTAAAAGTTACTTTATTCAAGGCCTACAGCCAGTCGTTTTACACGTGCAGTCTATGGACCAACTACACTCAGCGAGCATACAGCGCCCTGCGTGTCCAGTACAACAATGCGCTCAGGATGCTGCTAGGGCTGCCGCGGTTTTGCAGCGCATCGACTATGTTCGCGGAGGCGCATATAGATGACTTCTACGCCATCATAAGAAAGCGGAGCGCCTCGCTGCTGAATCGCTTCCGGGGCAGTACTAATAGCGTCCTGAGCGTGTTGGCTGAGCGGTGGGACTCACCCATGGTACAAAGGTGGATGCAGCTGCATGCCAGCTCATCCCCCTTTGTTCAATAATGTAATATAATGTATGTGTTTATATAAATGTAATGTAATGTAATGTACTTAATGTATATTGTAATTGTAATATTATTTTAATTTTATTTTATTTAATGAATTTATTTGTGAACTAACATAGTTATAAGACAATTGTTACTAACACAATCATCATCATCATCATCATCTCAGCCGATGGACGTCCACTGCTGGACATAGGCCTCCCCCAAGGATCGCCATAACGACCGGTCCTGCGCTGCCCTCATCCAACGTTTTCCCACCGCCTTCACCAGGTCGTCGGTCCACCGTGTGAGCGGCCTACCCACGCTGCGCTTTCCGGTACGCGGTCGCCACTCGAGAACTTTTCGGCCCCAACGGCCATCGGTTCTGCGAGCAATGTGCCCCGCCCACTGCCACTTAAGTTTAGCAACTCTTTGGGCTATGTCAGTTACCCTGGTTCTTCTGCGGATCTCTTCATTTCTGATTCGATCTCGCAGGGAAACTCCGAGCATAGCCCTCTCCATTGCCCTTCACTAACACAATATGGATGAGTAATCTGAAATAAATAATTTTTAATTTTAATTTTAATTTTTTTTACCAGTCTGCTCCGAATACCGGTACCTCGATTCACTTTTACAAAGCGATGGCGATAGTGAAACGACGAATCAACTCAGGGTGGATGAAATGGCGACAAGTTAGTGGAATGACCTTGTGACTCCCGGATCCCCCTTAAACTGAAGAGGAAAATACATAAAACCATCATAAGACCTGTCGTCATGTATGGCTCGGAATTTTGGGCCGTTAAAGTGACGGATGAAAAACGACTGCATGCAGCAGAGATGCGAATGTTGAGATGGATGTGTGGTGTTACCAGAATGGATAAGATTAAGAATGAGTATATTAGAGGAAGTTTGAAAGTAGCACCTGTGAATGAAAAACTGCGCGGTAATCGATTGTCGTGGTATGGGCACAGCCCGGACACTGCATACAAAAAATTGAAATTGACAAGATGACGTCAGCACATGCGAAACGGAGTCTAGGGCTGCAATAACATGACTTTTTCGTAAATAAAACTCTTTGACACCCGTCTATTCAAAAAGAGTTTTTATCCTTCGTCCTAAGATTATATTCTCTTTGTTTCGAAAACATAAATTCTAGATGGTGACAATCTAGGCTACAGGTAACTGCCGTGGTAACCGGAGGGCGATAGAGGGGGTGAGGCTGGGGTGAGGTAAAATGTTGGTGGGAGGAAGGGAGTGTCCATACTGTATCTAGACTGGTACAGTACATTGATATCGTTGCTAGTAATAGATACTCTTACTTATACTGTGGTATGGGCATGTGATGAGAAGAGAGGAGTGTTAAATATGAATGTGGATAGCTACATGAAGAGAGGACGACCAAAGAAAAGATGGATGGATTGTGTGAAAGATAACCTGTATAAGAAAGGAGTGTGCGCAGAAATGACGGCTGAAAGAGATGAATGGAGGAAGACCCAAGTAATGGGATAAGGGTAGGAAGATGATGATGACACTAACTCAAAATAACATCACATAGACGGACGTCATTTTGTTGACTCTACCACGGCGTCGGAAGGTGTTCCGTTGTAGAGAAGATGGGGCCAGAAACTCTACAAAATATTTCATAAAATTTTTTAGGACCACGAAACTTGCCGAAAACGTCAAAACTATACATCCTTGTGACCTCAAGAATACATTACAGACTAATTTATACAGGAATCCTTCTGGCGCAGTCGGGTAAAAATAGGTAAACTTTGTTTTTTAACTTCATCTTGGCACTAGAAGTGAGGATCAGGAGTGCGATTTTTGAATCAAATTCGCTGAGTCAGTTGAAAATGTCAAAATTACTGTGGAGATATGCATCTTTCTACTGCTGATTTGACTTTCAAAAATCATACTTCAGGAGTTCGATTTTTGAAAGTCAAATCAGCAGTAGAAAGATGCGTAGGTACGCATCTTTCTACTAATTACTATGGAGGTCCATAATAATTTCGACATTTTCAACTGCTGAACTCAGCGAATGAGATTAAAAAATCGCACTCCTGTAGAGTCCAACCCAAAATTTAGGGGTCCTACCCCGGTCCAGGGGGTGCATTTTCTATGTAATTTTACGCGCTGAATCGAATGAGACCATCCCGACCTTGTTCGGGCGCACTATTGTACCTTTTCCCGAAAGAGTTTCGGCGTATTTTTGAGCGCTCATAACTTCAGTCTGGATAGTACCTGTGAGCTCACATTTTCAGGACAGCATGTGGTCATCATAATGTGAAATACTGCTACGGAGAGGCTACGGACGACATTTACTTTACCAGTAAGTTTTTCTAACTTAGGGCGCACTATTGTACCTTTTCCCGAAAGAGATTCGGCGTATTTTTGAGCGCTCATAACTTCGGTCTGGATAGTACCTGTGAGCTCAAATCTTCAGGACAGCATGTGGTCATCACTTTTATGTGAAATACTGCTACGGAGAGGCTACGGACGACATTTATTTTACCAGTAAGTTTTTCTAACTTATGCTTATGTTATTTACTTAGTTATGTTATTCAGACTGCTCTCAACCGGTGAAGGGAAACATCGTGAGGAAACCTGCATACGCTGTCTACCAATTCACATTATTACGCCCATACATCCTTGAAATAGGCCTGTGCCTTGCAGTGGGACATATATTTTCTATAGGCTGATGATGACAAAGTATGGAACAAGTATAATACTTTTACCTACTTGTAATAATTCATTAATGAAAGTAGACACAATAATATTATCTACTAGAGTTTACTCGCGACTTCGTCCGCACAAATTATAACCCAGCTTTTAATTCAAATCATAAGCAATAAAACAAAAATAGTTTCATTAAAGTAGTAGTTTTTACGTGATGCTCGAACAAACAAACAAACAGACAGAAACACAAATGTTCTAAAAAAGGAGTCAGGGAGACCTAAAAACCATAATTATCATAGCGTAATCTTTTTCTTGTAAATTATATCTTCAACGTACAGACACACTTCTGTTACAGTAGTTTTACAATAGTTTTGACGTGATTTTTTTTTTTAATTTTTTTATTTTATTCTTTTGTTTCTTTTTTTTCTTTTTTCTTAGCTTTTCTGTGTTTTGATAGATTACAAATACAGCCCGGTTCTCAGAGATTTTATTTAATAAGCTTAATAGCTTAGCTTTTTAGGTAGCTAATACAAGGCTAATACTACCTAAACTACCTTATTATGTACGAATCACCAACGTGGTTTACCGAGTGTTTAAAAGTTACTTTACATTAGGCTTTCTACACACCACGAGATAAAATGGGTTATTTATAATTTGTCCATTTTGTCATTACGTCAAGGCAAGGTGTATGATAAGATAAAAGACAGGGAGTCAAGTTGCAGGTTCTGACCCGAGCACTTGTCTCGCGTGGTTTTCGCGCGTCGCGTTTTTGCCTGCCACGAGGCTCCGCAATCCTCAATCTCTTCTTGTTCTTGACCTAAAACAATCCCTGAGATTGGGATAGATTCTCCCATAAACTACTTGACACTGGCTGAAATGCAGTGCTAATGCACAAGCAAGAGTCCATTAATAATAATTAAAAACAAAAGATATAAGTTAGAGCATGATCCCTTAGGAATAAGGAAATAATTGTAAAGCAATGTTTTGAAAAGTTTTTTTCTTTTTGGAATTATTAGTAATAATGGAAAAGAAGTAAGAACTATTTTTTCTCCTAACTCCAGTTGTTTCAATCCGGGCCATCACTTTGTACGGATACGGAATCCAAAACAATCGAAAAAAATACGCCCATCACGTAAAAAATTGTATTTGTACGAAACAAGACAGTAAACATAATTAATTTTCATGAGCATTAATCTAAATAAGTACTTATAGTTTTTTAAAGTGAGAATCTCATATATAAAAGTAAGGATTCTCACTATGAAAACTGAGAATCTTATTATGCAAAATAAGAAAAGTGAGAATCTCATATAAAAGTGGGGATTCTCACTATGAAAACTGAGAATCTTATTATGCAAAATGAGAAATTTATAATCACATTTTAAAAGTGAGTATTCTCACTATGCAAATTGAGAATCTCATTATGAAATTTAAGAATTGTGAGAATCTCATATAAAAGTGAGGATTCTCACTTTGCAAAGTGAAAATCTTTTTTTCGTTGCCGAGAATTTTCCTAGCGCATTGGAAAACTAAGAAAATCACAAAAAAAATTACAACACCATATCTGGTTCATGACAGAAACTAAAAGGAACAAAATTAACATGGCATTGGCGTTTTATGCTGGTTCCGGTAATGCCAGTAGATGGTTCGGCAATGCCATTGTGTGCATTATCCTTTGACAGCTGATTCAGTAGGGAGCTCTCACATAAATGAAAGAGGCTGTCACATAAGAGAGGCTTTCACATAAGTGAGATGGGCTCGCACATGAGGGGTATCTAAATCTAAATCATAAGAGAGGATCAGTAAACAACTTTTATTAATTTCAGGCGGTATGAAGTTCGCCGGGTCATTAGTTTCAGCTAGTTATAAATATTATATTTAATAGGCTCAATTAACTTATTGTCTTTATAATTAACAGTATATATGAATAATTTAATAATTTGTTGCTAGACAATTGACAACATTTCATTTTAAGAAAGGTAACAATAGAGAACCGTTTGGAGATTATACGATTCAAAGCTTATATCAAAATTATCAGATTTTTCTATCCATTAGTTCTCGAGTTATTTGAAAAATACTGGAAAATAAAATAGAGGTTGAATGAGATTTTATTCCTTTGCCTGCTTGGCCTGCTTGGCTTTTCTATTGTATTTGAAAGTTGTTATTTTTAATTTTATTGCGGCCAATGTATTATAGCCATAAATCCTACGTTTTTTAGAAAATCCAAAAGTAAATTAAATATAAGAGACGGGACCTAAAAGGCCGTATTACCTAAGAGCTACCTAAGAGTCAGTTAATAAAATGTACAGTGATAGGATATGAACTATAAAATCGGAATGTCATGTAAGGAAAGCTTTATTTATCTCTCTCAAAACGATTACGAAGTGAGTAAACTAGTCAGTCGGTCAGCAACTCGCGTCGCGTTCCAGCGCACGTCAAACTGCGTTTTTGTTAAGTTATTTAGTTTTTTATTTTCTTTTCAAAACTTGTTTGGATCATACTCGTACATTGCTAAAAAAGGTGAGCGAACGGGTCAATGCTTTGTTATTACGCCTTACGGTTATTTCATTCTTTTTAATCAATAAAATTTACGAGAAAATAAATAAAACAGTTAGTTTTCCTATTATGTTTGCATCTTGTTTGTTGTATTATATTATATTTTATCAACGCGATTATAATGACTTGGACAATTATAAAGAAATCATGATTTTTAAATTCTCAACGCAATGACTCCTTGACTCATAATCATGATCATTAGTTTTCGTTCAGTTTTTTCTCCTAATAGACGCTGTTTTTTTTCTTCAAATTTTTGTATGTTTGGTTGTAAAAGAATTATTGTATAAAAATACACGCTTTTGTAGTTTATTGGTGTAGCACTTTTTTAATTTAGGCTTTCTTTTGAGACATCTCTAATATTGTGATGAGGGCGCCACTGAAGTGTAAAATGACTCTTAAGGCATACAGTCTAATCGTGCCACATTCGTTTCTCGTTTATTGCAGCCTTGCAACCCATAACATTATTCATCAAAAAATTGTCAAAATGAAAAAAGTTTTGAAACCTAGGTCCTAGGTATCAGAAACAAGCAAAACCTTCAAGCAAACTTATCAACATCGTAGGTGGCATTGATTATCTTATATAAACTTTCGACCGATTATTTTCGGGGTGATCAGAAATCATAAATAAAGATTATAGGTTATCATTATCAGTTCTGTAACCTCTGTGTATTTAATGTTTATTCATAACAATCACGATTAACTTTGGTCTTTAAGGCTCTCCCTTCCGGGTGCAAGGCTCTCTTTCTTACAAGCAAACTTTTGCAATTAGCCATCCCGCTTCAATTGCGTGGTTCCGGTTCGAATTTTCCGTTTTCTTGACCTTTATGATTTTTTATGAATTTTCAAAAAATAAGAAAACCACATCATTCTATATTGTATTGTGAAGATTATTGTCAATTTTCATATTCTTCTTATCAACAATGTAAGAGTAAAATGGTTACAACTGGAAAAAAGGGGTTCTTCAGTTATGTTAATTAAAATAGATTTCAAGAAAAACCACATCACTTCTCATATCCTGTAGATTGTTCAGTTTTGTTTTCTGCTTAAAAAGTTTCATAGTTTATGCATAAAATGGTTACAAAGTTACTCAAAACCGGGCGGACGCCCCTTAACAAACATGACTGGTTTTGTTTTTAGCATGTCGTTCAAGTTGGTGTACCTACAATTTAAAAAAAAAAAAAAAACATTATTTTCAGTTAAATGTTTTTCAATAAACTTGAACTCATGATCCTCATTTTCATTAATTAATTCATGCGAACACAACATGAATCATGGTTAATTATTCAGATACATAAAAAGTCGAAGGTCGAATGACGAATGCGTGTTGTAGGGGTACCTATTACAGAAAGGTGACCCTTCCAGTGCTGCCGATTCCGGGGAATTTCCCAGATTTTCGGGGAATGAGGGGTGCGTGCGGGGAGAGCGCGGGGAATGATTCAAATCGGGGAATTTCGGGGAATCGCATATTTGTAATAAATGTCGAACAAAGGATGTCTAAAGAAGAGGAATTGCTAAAATTAGAACCGAATCGGACTATCCTTAGTTCGAAAGTGTGGGAGAAATATAAATAATAAATAAAACGCATTGTATTCTAAATATTTAAGTAGATTTTTTGATAAAAATTAGATGACAAAGAAGTTAATAAGCTAATTTTTGAAACATTTAACTACATTTTGCATGAAAAAATGCTTCATTTCTTGCATATTACAGTGTCGGGGAATTTTCGGGGAATGCATGATTGGAAATCGGGGAAATTCGGGGAATTGAGCCTACTTAAGCAGGGAATCAAGAAATTTACATTGGCAGCACTGGACCCTTCCTTCAGACCATTAAACTTCTTCTTCTTTCTAGTCAGTAAAGGCCATATCGTATGAAAATCACTCGTGCTGTAGTGGAAATATTAGCCAGTCAGCAATGGTCGTCGGCAGCTGGACTGCCCAGGGTGCGCCGGATGAACTCAGGTTTCGTCAGTCGAGAAGGATCCATTAAACTGAACAACTTTCACCAGTGAAAATTCGAAATTGAGAAAAAATCAGCTGTTCCACTAAACTGCAATACTTGCTCGACTATACCTTGCTATGACTTATGGAAAGCAATAAAATATTGAGTATTGACTCAAATGTGTAAAACAGCTTTTTTGCCCTGCCTCCCAATGGGGTAGGCAGATACATCGGAACGCCACCTGCTACGATCATAAATTTGAAAAACTCATTGTTACGAATCGGCCTGGACGGGAATCGAACCACAGTGCCATAGCCTCTGGCACGGCAGGCAAGGTTACTCGCCACTGGAGCACCACGGCTTTATAAATCCATTAAAACATAGATTGATAATATCCCACGTCATTCATTTCAGTCAGTCACCAGACGCCAAGATGTGGGCCTGTGACCCGGCGCTGACCTCCAGCATCGTGAGCAGCTACCAGGCGGTTCCGGTCTTCGCCCAGGTGCTGCAGACTTTCTTCGCGGCACACTGTGCTCTCGTTGGAGACCACTTGTGGCCTGCTGATGCTATTGATTCAGTTCTTAAAGGTAATTACCATTGACAACACCCAAGACTATTTTGATCAAAAATCTTGAAATCGGCTAGATTTCAACTTCAGCGGTTCGAGACTAGCATTAGCCCAGTCATTTTACGGTTTGAGCCGGGACTAATTACTAATTGGTATTTTTTTTCGGTACAGTATTTAAGAGCCAATTTGAGCTTAGAAATGTACCAAAATTAAAAAAAAATCTCGTCAGCAACAGTTCCAAATTTAAAATTTTGGTATTAACTCGTTATAAAAAAACCAGATGGTAATTTTTTTTTGCACATATTTAAGGCATCATTATACATACTTCAAACATGGTATAAATATTTTTTTCTACTTAGAAGGTTTTGAAAAATACATTCGTATTTTCTAATAAAAACCTCATTTTTTTAAATTTCAATGCCTATTTTATTGCTAAAAATAATTGATGTTGTAAAATCTTATTCAAATGAGTGCATGGTATTAATATTATTAATTTAAAAGCCTTCTGGGACTCACAATTTTGATTTCTATGTTGCGTAGCGATTTTATTTTAATTTGTGTTCAGATAGTCTTTTTGTCACTAAATAGTACCGGTTGCAGACCAAAAGTCCAATTAATAATTACTTCCCACCTCTCCTAACAAAGGTCCGTAAAATGACTGGGCTACATGCCGCCCCCAAGAAAATGACAAAAATCGAGACGGTGTCTCTGTCTTTACTTTGCATATGCGATAGCGAGCGCGCATGACAGTCTTCTCGTTTTGTCTGTTTGTCGTGAGTGGCGCTAGCCCTACAGATCTTCATGAGAGCTGAAGTCTATTGAAAGGGCCTCGGCTATCGTGGAAATGAAAAAAATAATAAAGTTCTGCAATTAGTAAAATGTGGAGCTCGCTTCGCTCGTTCCAGGAAGTTTCCTTATCATCTTGCCCCACCCTAGTCGACTGTCTGGCGATGCCCTTGTCTTGTCATCGTGTAACTTACTCTGATCCCTTATCAAACTGTTCTATAGGCGATAATGTAGTTCTCTTAAACTCGCATTCACTCAGTATCGCACACATGTCCCACCTGTGCACCTGTGGTCCGATTTTCTCGTTCATATTAAGTACCGAGTGTGACTGAATTTTGTGTGATCAGTTATTTATTATTTTATTTCGGTGGAAACAAATCACGCAATCGGATAACCATGCATTTTATTTTAGGCGAACCTGATATCGTGATCAGAGTGCACCTTTTGCGCGTTATCCATTTCCACTAGTAACGGATCGCGTGATCAGAGTGGACTAACCCGTATTTTCCTCATTGTTTGCGAATTTCTTCACGAACCGATGTAAATAAGTATGTAGAGATTAATGTGAGAAGCGTGGGTGAATCTCAGATGCATTTATTTTAAATAAATAATGGGCTATGTAGATGCATAATTCATATTGCATTTGAATAGATAAATAAGTAGGTAAATATACGTCGCAGTGGAACAAAACCAAAATATGACACTAAGTAATCTTTAAGAAATGTATTCTATGACCAATAATACAGTGTGTAAAATTGTATATGTTAAACATCTTAGGAGGTGCTTCAGACCATGAAATTGAACAATTTTCATTAAAATGGAGCCAACGTCCAATACGCGAAAAAAAATCAACTGTTTCTTTCCTGTTTCATACATTTGGACCGAGTAGCCGTTGACGTTTTTTTTATTATTATTTATTATTACATAAGTTACATTGAACACTATGACAATGAATCCCGCAAAACCAATTGCTCGGTTTGTCTGTGGGAGCTACAATCACGCTCAAGCTATTTTAACTTGCCAACTTGTTTTGCCATAGAACAGCAGATTTTTTCGCGATCTCGATGTTGGTCCCTTATAAAAAGTTGTTTAGTTTGATGGTCTGATCCTAAAAAAAACTTCAGCATAGGTTATAAAAAAGGCCCTCGTATAAACATTTTTATGAAATTTGTCATTGAGTAGTTCGATTGATAAAATTTGCTTTGTCATCTGAAATGTTAGTAAATTTCTTTGGTTTGTTTTTTCAGACCCCAACTATGACTTCATCGTTGTGGGAGCGGGGTCGGCAGGATCTGTCGTCGCGAACCGTCTGAGTGAGGTGCCACATTGGAAGGTGCTCCTTATCGAGGCTGGTGGAAACCCTACTCTAGGAACTGAGGTAAGAGTTACTAAAGAGAACAACAGTTCATAACAGTAATTGCACATGATGGGAAGATCCCAATAATTACGTACCTAAAATTTGTACCTTCTTCTCATTTTGCATCATCATCTGCCTATAAACGTCCCACGGCAGGGCACAGACAGGCATACCCTCAAGGATAGTGTATGGGCGTAGTCCACCACGCGTGCCCAATGCAGATTGGCAGACTTCACATACGCATAAGAGTTTCTTCTTCAATGTATGCAAGTTTCCTTACGATGTTTTCCTTCACCGTTAACCGTCATTAAATAAATACGCATTTAGAGTAACTTTAGTGTCACTGATGATGATACTAGAACCTTTCCTAACTATGTAAGGGAATAATTTACTAACAACAATAATTATCTCCGAGACTGATACGATCAACATAATATGACAAAATTATGACAACGATAACAAATTATCTCAAAGCACGATCATCTCATTCCAGACACCGCAACTTTTCTTCAACACCATCGACACTTCCATCGACTGGGCATACAGAAACGAGCCTCAAGGTAAAGCCTGCAGAAGTTACACGACAAAAAGCTGTGCCTGGCCGAGAGGAAAGGTCCTCGGAGGATGCAGCAGCATCAACGGTTTGTACTACGTGAGAGCAAACAAGCTAGACTACGACGAATGGGCAGCCGATGGCAACAAAGGCTGGAGCTACGAAGAAGTATTACCATACTTCAGAAAAAGCGAAAACTATTCTGAACCACTCACTGGCGACACCAAAAAGTATCATGGAAATAAAGGCTACCTGAGCGTAGAACAAAGAGATGATATTCATGATTTCGAAAAGCTAATCATCAATGCAGCTATGGAAAATGACATGCAATACTCAGAAGACATTAACGGAGCAGATCAAATGGGTGTTACGAAATGTGCGACTACTACGAAAGACGGAGTTAGGCACAGTACCGCTAGAGCCTTCTTAAGTTCTGTCAAAGATAGAAAGAATCTTCATGTGCTAAAGAATGCTTTAGCAACAAAGATTTTGTTCAAACCAAATTCGAATGTAGTCAGTGGTGTCATAGTAAATAAAGATGGCAAGGATATAACAATAAAAGCAAAGAAGGAAGTTGTTTTATCGGCAGGAGCCATCAATACTCCACAACTTATGTTGCTATCAGGAATCGGACCGAAAAAACAGTTGGAAGAATTAAAAATTGAAGTTAAAGCCGATTTGCCTGTTGGAGAAAACTTACAAGACCATCTCTATATACCTGTCATCTACACATCACCGGGTGATAAAAATATGATGACCATACCAAAAATCATTGGAGCATTTGCAACTTATATTTTAGAAAGAGCTGGGCCTCTGGCAACCACTGCACCATTCAGAGTAATATCTTTCATGAATACAACTGATCCGCAATCAACAAGTCCAGATATAGAAAACCATTATGTTGTATTCCCGCCCAGTATTACCAACATGTTGGACATGCACAAAGTACATGGCTTTAGCGAAGAGGTCCAAAAGAAATTCCGAGAAGTAAACGAAAATAATTTTGCTATTATGGTGGCTGTTACTCTATTGAAACCGAAGTCAGTCGGAAAGATAGTATTAAAAAGTAAAAATCCGAAAGACTATCCCCTAATATACGCAAACTATTTCGAAGATGATGAAGATTTGAAGACCGTGTTGAGGGGTATAAAACAACATGCGTTAAAACTTGGTGAGACGCCAGCCTTTAAAAATAACGGATACAAGATAGAATGGTTTGGATTGGATGCTTGTAAGAAATATGATACAAACACAGACGAATTTTTAGAATGTTGGTCTAGAGAAATGACTACATCTTTGTACCATCCAACATCTACAGCTAAAATGGGTCCAGATACTGATGAGACTGCAGTGGTAGATAGTGAACTTAAAGTTAAGACAGTCAAAGGATTAAGGGTGATTGATGCTAGCATCATGCCAACTGTTGTTAGAGGTAATACCAATGCACCGACTATAATGATCGGAGAGAAAGGAGCCGACATGATCAAGAAGTTCTGGTCAGAAAAACACACGGAGCTATGAGATTTACACCTGAACTGACAAAATGAGGGTTACATAATAAGACTGGTTTGCGAAAGAGTACATACGAAATCAAGTACAATATTATAATAAGGAACAGTTTACACTTTTTATTATTAAAAAGTACTTCTACATTCTGCTTCGTTTTTTATTCGATATCGATAAACCACTAACCTTATAGATTGAGATTATAAATGTAGGTTCAAGCCAAGGGCCTCTATCGGCACTTCTCACTTCAACAGGAATAATACAGACTACAAAATTATAAAATCGATGTGTTCTTTTTGCTGTTCATTGGAAATCTCTGAATTTGACCTTACAGCGAGAGTAATAAATAGCACCTAAGAGAGAACTTAATTTCTTTAGACTTCACTGATCATAGTCTACGTAAATTGTGTGCGTTTTCTCAACGACCATATGAACTCAGAACCACAAAAAAGTAACAGCACACTATTTTAAGAGGTATCCCCTACCGAACGACCTTGACCCTTTGAGAGCCGCCCCTCACCTCTGCTAAACTACATCATTTTAGTAGGTAGGTCGTGGGTTCGATTCCCACGGGGGACACCTAGTGATATGTCACTTTGTGCGTTTTTCCCCAGTTGGTTAGGACATTGCAGGCTGAATCACCTGATTGTCTGAAAAGAAAAATGATTCCGAGCTTCGGATGGCACGTTAAGCCGTTGGTCCCGGCTACTATCTCTGGTGGTAGTAGTCGTTACATAAAAACCACGTCAGAGGCCGTAAGGCGGTCTGAAAAAACTCGGACACCAGGGCTCTGCCTACACGATAAGAAGAAGTAGGTAAACCTATTTTTCATAGATTCTTTATTGTACATAAAAACATAATTATGAAAAAATTACAGTAAGTCGTGAAGGTAATTTTTGAGTGGATTTATTCATTATGTTATGCCATGGTCATGTGGCGCCTTCTAATCCAAGGATATCAAATTCGAAAATCATAAGAATTCGCACCTTTAAAATTATCTAATTAACTCATCAATATTGGTCTTAAAAAAATTTACTTCATAGCATTTTTAGATCTTATTGTCTACACAATTGTGTGAGTCGCAAGTAAAGGTGACTTCAACTTATAAAAAGTAGATGCACATAATATATACTTTACACAGGTTTCATAATGTATTTTATAAAAAAACATAACCCTCCTTCTGGCGCAGTCGGGTAAAAAATATATACAACGTGTTAATAAATTAGCGCAAAATATCATACACCCCAACTGATTTATAACAAAATAATTAGATTGAAACACTAATTTCATTATTTTGATAGTTAAAATTTAAAGTTATTCGCATTTTAAGTTTTGAGGATAAAATGATTTGTTATCATTTCAGCAATGAATGAAAGCGCTAACGTACTCATGTATTCATTTTAAGAATCTCATTTTGGTAGTAAGTAGGGTGAGTGTGCCCGTGCCCGTGGGTTGACATCGGGGTCAGAAAATTTTAAATTTTTATTAAAAAAAAAATATATTTTGAAAAAAATTACCTATGTTGAAACCATGATAATTCGATTCTGCTCTCGATTCTAAACAAACTACTTTCTTGTTTTGCGTTAATTCATTAACACGTTGTATACTTCATAGCAAATAAAGCCGAGATGTTGAAGGTCATTGCTATACAGGGTGTGACAAAACACCCTAGTAATACTTAAGGGGGTGCTTCAGACCAACAAACAACAACTTTCACTATGGACCCAACGTCGACGAAAAATAAAAAATCTGCTGTCCCATACATTTTAGTCGAGTCGGTACTGCAGTTTTGTATGGGACAGCAGATTTTTTTATTTTTTCTCGATGTTGGCCCCATAGTGAAAATTCTTCAGTTTGATGGTCTGAAGCACCCCCTTAAGTATTACTAGGGTGTTTTGTTACACCCTGTATTTTTCATTAATTTGTATGTCTTTCAAATAACGAGAAGATAGCTTCTAAAAACCAGCAAAAATGGCTCGGCCAGCCCAGCGTTTACATAGTGGGAGCGTCTTAATAATTGGAAAAATATGAACATCTGTACAAACGGTTTTGACATACTGCGTTCATTTGCTTACACCTAAACGTAGAAGTATATTATTCCAGAGCAATTATTATAATAACAAAGGCCCAAGTCGACAGGCAACACAATGAGGTGTTAGTTAGAGCAAGGAGGTCGTCTGGATTTGAGCCAGGATCGTGTTATCAAGTAAGTATTCTTGTTTGAATCATTACAGTAGTGATACTCGTACACACGGCGACACATCAAGCTATACAAAACCAACATAAGCTGGCCGTACGATGGTAAACGTTACCCGACCTACGCGCGGTCATCTTATGTTGGTTTTGTATAGCTTGATGTGTCTCCGTGTGTACATTCGATCCGAACTTGGGGGTACCGAGCCTCAGTGCTGCCTTTGTCATTTTTCTTTATACAACATTTCCAAAAAAACAATAATGTCACGTTGTAGTCACTGCTGATTTTCAATTTATCGGATCATTAAGGATTTGCTTTAATAATCTTTGTAGTTATTACTGTTACTACTAGAAGATAAGATACGCTAAAAGTGGCCACTTTTGGCGGTTTTAAACTTAATAATGACAAGCATAAAACATAATGTTTCGATAAATTGATAACCAACAATGACTACAATGTGATATTCTTGTTTTTTTTTTAATACGATTGAAGGCAGCACTATAACGCCTCCAAGAATTCTTTGAGCAAATGCGCTACTTTGAAACTAGATTTTAATTATACTTACAAAAGTGCGGATCAGCCGATCGATTTATGGCAGGTTCAAAATTCTTTTCGTTTTCCGACCCATTTTCCTTAGGGAAAGTTGTTGAGTTTAATTGTCTGAATACACCCTTAAAATCATGTGGTGTAAAAATTTTTGTCCGATACGAACAGTATAAGAAATATTTAGAAAGTTTAGTATTTTTGTCTGTGTGATAAACTCTATACAATGCGGTTTTTTGTTTAAGAACTGGAAATTTTACTAGAATAGGATAATCATCGTCACATTTATTCATGAGATAAGTTAAATTATAAGTTAAATTGTTGTTCTTGAGATAATCATCATTCATTACGTAATTTAAATTTCTATGACATTTTAAACACTTCAATAGGATGAATCAACTAAAGTAAATAAAGTTAAAAGCTATAAATAAAAGCGGTCAAGTGCGAGTCGGGCTACTCGCGCACCGAGGGTTCCGTACCACACAACCACAGAACACAACATTATTAACTTAGAAAAAAAACTTTTTTTGTCCGGGACCTTTAGCGCAAGACCGACTCGCACTTGACCGGTTTTCAGTATTTGTTGTTATTCTGTAGAGCTTGTTCTATAATCACACTAAGTTTGACGCTTGTATGTATTACCGTTTTTACAATAGAGCGTGAAGAAAAAACGTTGATAAAAACTAGTTTCTTGTTGAGAACCCCCTTTAATTTTTAACTTTTTGACATTATTATTATTTGTTAGCAAATCCGCCGTAATAACGCACGTTCTGTAAAAATTTCAACTATCTAGCTCTTTCGGTTCAAAAGTTACGGCCCTAAATAGGTCGGACAGACGGACGGACGGACGGACGGACAGACGGATGGACGGACGGACGGACGGACGGACGGACGGACGGACGGACAACGTAGGCTTAGTAATAGGGTCCCGTTTTTACCCTTTGGGTACGGAACCCTAAAAAAACATGTATCTTTGTAAACAGTATAAATTAATGACTGTAAAATTCAATAAGTGCAGTATCTATGTTTACAACACTCTAAATCACAGTAAATAGATTAAACGTGATACCATAAAATACACTTGAATGACACCCAATCACTTAATGTAATATATTTTATACAATGTGCCATAAAAGTGATATATTTAAATCCCTGTCACTTACTCGCATGCAATTTTATGTAGGTACATGATTACCTACTTCCAATATTAGAATCTTGAATGAATTATTAGTAGTCTCGTTCGACCGTTTGTCTAATTTGGGAACCAATCGCACTAAATAAATCTCCACCGAAACGTTATTAATTGGACCGCGCTCGCACCATAACTTTTTAGACATTCGATATCGCGCTGATCATTTGACAGCTCATGACAACCGTTTATCAGACCGCTCAGACGTTTCGAGCTGTCAAGCACACAATGGTAAATAAGTCATGTTTAGTTCGATACGGAATTCAGCACAGAATATTGTTACGAGCTACGGGTTCCGGGATTGGAGTGAAACGCTAAGTCCAACTTTACAGAGTTTATTTGGGATACACTTACAAATGGTCCACCTCGCAGAGGTTCCCCTACACGGTTCACTTCTCCGGGTCCTCCTCGCAGGGATTCCCCGTGCACCACTTACTGTCACTGTTCACAGTCCACTACGTCACTACTGTGACGACACGACACGCGTCACGGCTATGACGTCACGACGTACGACACTATGACGTCACACACTACACTGACTCTATGACGTCACGTACTACACCGACACTTGTCTACCTCACTGTTCCACCTAGCACTTTTCTCTTCACTAGTACTTTTCCACTTTTACTTTTCTTCCTTTTGTTTCGCACTGTTCACTGTTAAACCAAGTACTGCCGCCAGTCTAAATTCGCCGCCTTTTTATATCCCGCAGAACATTCCAGAATACCCTTTTTTCGATCTTCTTTTCTTTACTCGATTGTTTTCCTCCAGATAGTTCTAACCCCGCCTTCTTTTCTCGAAACCGATCGAAGACACGCCCACTTTTCTGGTTCTTTTCAAATATTCGTAATTTCGCCTCCTTTCTCGAAGTTCCTAGACACGTTCACCTTTTTGTCCCTTTTTAAATATTCCTTCTCTCTCTTCCTTCTAGAACATTTCTAAAAACACTAAAATCTAGAAATATTTTTGGCGCGGATCGGATTCGAACCGTCACCCCCCAGCATGGGAGGCGGAACCTTAGACCGTAAGACCACGGCGATACACCCTCCGAATTTTTGAATGCCTTCTTACGTCTACCGTTTGACAGCGTTCGTGACAATATTAACTGGATTGCAATAGGATTAGAACTGAAATTGAATTGAACATGTTTTAATTTAGCGCTATCGGGCCCCTGCTTCGTAGGTACCCTCGTGGTAATGATTATGGCGCACCTTGGCTGCGTACAAAATGTCTTCTTCCCGCGCTTTTCAGAGAACGAATGAACACGACAAGTACAATGTAAAAAAGTGGAATCGCGGGCAAGCAGAAGAATCATACTATAGGGGAATCTCCTGTCTGCATCTCCATTTCCATGAGACGTATACTACCGCTCATGATTACGACGTCACAGTTTTCATATAAAACTCGCATTATGGTACAGACCAGGGGGTCATTCGCGCTAATTTTGAACGATACTACCAAAACAAAACCACAGCCAAAAACGTTACGTTATGCACAATAAGTATCGCGCTAATTATATTAACGGTAACGATTTAGCTTTTTTCGGGCAGCGCATGACCGGTCGTTATGGCGATCCTTGGGGGAGGCCTATGTCCAGCAGTGGACGTCCATCGGCTGAGATGACGATGATGATGATTCGAAAGAGCATATAAGATACATATTGACAGCTCGGTGTCCAGAGTTTTACCCCACTAGAGGGTACATCTGAATGACTGTCAATTAAGACCAGCTTGACAGCTACCGGTTTACTCCGAGACGATTTTAGACCATAAAGTTATTATACCTGTCGGAATAGAGTAACTGACATGAATTGTCAAATGAAACCGTTCTTTGTGCATTTGTCGGCACTTATCGGCACCCTAAAACTTCGAGTTCTGTGTATAATTGTGAATCTAACGTGAAATCGTAGGTAATTTAATGAAATAGTGTTAGTATATTTCACAAAATAATCTACGACTCACTTTAGATTCACTAATTATTCACAGAGCATGAGTATTTACCCAGTCGATTGTGCTGACAAGTTCCCAAAAACGGTTCTATTGCCTCGCGTCACGTATCTCTTTCTATTATACAGTGGCGCCGCTAGGTACATCTCGCTCTCTCAGCTGTCAATTCCTCTATAATATGATACCTTTATGTTTTAGACCCCCAAAAGCTCCAAGATTCGCCAAACATTAAGGCGGTTGCAGAGGGGTCAATTTTATACAAAACTTTGACGCACAATACGGTAACTTTGTATATATAAAAAATAGGTTAGAAAATCTAGATGTTGCGTATCAAATAACATTTGCAATTTATAATATAATTACGAAGATATAAAGCTTTGAAATTTTTCATTTACAAAAACAATTATATTACACAGTCAGTACTTACAAATACATTAAAAAAAACCAAAAGTGCCTGCCAAACGAGGCCGCAGGCCGAGCGAAATATTCAAAGCTTTATATCTTCGAAATTATATTATAAATTGCAAATGTTATTTGATACGCGACATCTAGATTTTCTAAACTATTTTTCCATATATAAAATATTACTTTTATTAATTCCGCGTAATGTGCGTCAAACGTTTGTATGGAGTGAAACCACCTTAATAAAAACGTCTTGAATATTACAGAAAGAATGGAAGCCTTCCAAGGAAACATCACAGCGACTTGCCCTTCAGCATTTGTTGGTCCATCAGGTGAACTGTTTGCTGGAGCCATAGCAGCAGTTATTGCTGCACATTGCGCTATTTTCGACGACTATCAGTGGCCAGAAGATAGTGCTAAGGATATTATTCAGGGAGCTTCAGGTGAGAAGTTGTGGTTGGCCCTTTGTCAGACAGTGTATATAGGGTTCTTCTTAATATGCTGACACTTTTTTAAGGGGATGATCAGAACATCAAACTGAAAAACTTTCTCTATGACACCAACATCGAAATCGCGAAAAAAAATCAGCTCGTCCATACAAAACTGCAAACGCACTCGAGCCAAATGTATGGGACAGCAGATTTTTTTTTCGCGATTTCGGTTTTGGTCCCATAGAGAAAGTTGTTCAGTTTGATGGTCTAATCATCCCCTTAAAAAAGTGTCAGCATATTAAGAAGGACCCTGTATATACAGGGTGTTACATAATAAACCAAAAAAATAGAATCCTTCATCGAAGCCAATTTAAAAAAAATCCAACTCTAGTTGACGTATGAGACTATTGTTTCAGAAGGGTTTGTAAGTCATTTGTACCAAAATTTCTGTAAAAAAACAAAGAAGCTTTTTTTGTCAAAAAAATTAATGCTTAAATTAGGTAGGTATCTTTAATTATGACAAATATAAATAGTTTATTGAAATTATTCTTTCTTTTTTATTTTTGTACCAATAACCTAACTTCTTTGTCAATCTGTTATTTATTGCTTTTTTTTGAATAAATAGATCTTAATATCCAAATAAGCTTTAGTAATAAAGATAACTTAGAGACAAATCATCTTTGAAATTAAGTACCTACTTACAAGATAGGTAGTGACATCGCAGTTTTATTTTTTTAATGTTTCTTTTACTTAGTTAAGAATGAAACTAGCTTTGTATCTTTATTTTAGTGTGATGATTAATGATATGATGATCCATAGAATTACAGAAACTTTTTTATTTTTAGATGCCCCATCGTTTGATTTTATAGTAGTTGGAGCTGGGACAGCAGGATCTTTGTTGGCAAATCGACTAGCTAGCCAGTATCCTTCTTTGTCTGTACTTCTGGTAGAGGCTGGCGGTGATCCAGGACTAGACAGCGAGGTATGAGCTCAGTATCTGTTTAGATTATAACAGCACTATTAGCTCTAGAAACACTTTCATTCATGACAGGATTTTTACTATGATTTTTACTCTTACAAATTGATAGACTTTTACTATGAGACCAACATTGAATTTTGTGAAAAAAGTTCAAACTCAAAACTCTTTATTAACCGACGAAAAAACAAAAGACGGAGGAGGTTCTCAAGTCGACGCGTATATTTGTTTTTTTTTTATGTATGAACACGCATAACTTTGTACAGAGTAGTCCGATTTTGATAATTTTTTTTTTGTTTAGTAGGTCATACTTCAGAGGTGGTCCCATTTTAATTTGGTGAAGATCTGGTAAAGGGCTTCGGAGATAGACAATAAAACTCCGCAAAAAATCTATGGCATATCATCGACGATTGAAATAAATGATCCGATAACTTCTTACAGAGTAGTCCGATATTGATAATTTTTTTTTTGTTTGGTAGGTCGTACTTCAGAGGTGGTCCCATTTCAATTTGGTAAAGATCTGGTAAAGGGATTCGGAGATAGACAATAGAACTCCCCTAAGATCTATAGCCTATCATCGACTATGGAAATAAATGATTCGTGTTCATGTTCCCTTTTAGGTCATACTTCAGAGCTGGTCCAATTTTAATTTGGTGAAGATCTGGTAAAGGGCTTCGGAGATAGACAATAGAACTCCTCAAAGATCTAGAGCATATCATCGACTATTGAAAGAAATGATTCGTGTTCATGTTCCCTTTTAGGTCATACTTCAGAGCTGGTCCAATTTTAATTTGGTGAAGATCTGATAAAGGGCTTCGGAGATAGACAATAGAACTCCTCAAAGATCTAGAGCATATCATCGACTATTGAAAGAAATGATTCGTGTTCATGTTCCATTTTAGGTCATACTTCAGAGGTGGTCCCATTCTAATTGGGTGAAGATCTGGTAAAGGGAGATATACAATAGAACTCCTCAAAAATCTATAGCATATCATCGGCGATTGAAATAAATGATTCGTGTTCATGCTCCCTTTACATTTACAATGAATATGTTAACCCAATATAACACCAACACTGAAAATTTTGAAATAAAAAATTTACTTCAAAACTAAAAAGTACCTACTAAATAATAATATAACCAGCGTATTTTAAATTCGCATCTATCAGAACATTAATTTGTTTTTTGGATTCTAAAACAATAAATTACTGTAATTTTTAAAGAAAAAACATATTTTTTACGAAAATCGACAGGCGTGCCAGGAAGCTCATAGGTGATCCAACCTCGGTGGCGAAGCTACAAAGTCTTGAGCATCGTCGCAAGGTAGCCTGTCTGTCTGTTTTTTATAGGATACATTTCGGAGAGTGTGCGACTGAATTACATGATCTGATACCACCGTCTCCCTTTCATCTGCGGGGGACGAGACGCAGACTGGGTTTCCACCCCTATGTCGTTGACCTACCAGCAATTCGCACGAAGAAGTTTGCTTCTTCTTTCATAATGCGCACGGCTAAGGAGTGGAATGCCCTGCCTGCGGACCTGTTCCCTGAGCAATACAACCTGGGCCTCTTCAAGGCGAGAGTGAATAGGCATCTTTCTAGGTAAGCATGCTACATCTTCGGCCTCATCATCACTCAACATCAGGTGAGATTGGGGTCAAATGCTTACCTATCACACATAAAAAAAAAAAAAAAAAAATTTATTGTTTTATTTGGTAGGTAGGCTACCAAATTTTACACGTAAATTACAGAATTTTTATAATTTGCTAATAAAGTTACATTAATACATTTTGTTCTTACAAGTTAACAAAACAACTTCCTTATATAGTTACATAATTCGCCATAAGGCCAGAGGGTACGCAGAGATTTGTTGCATATGAGTGCACAGTGCACGCTAAAGCGCGCTCGTGTGTTGGTGTGTTTGTTTATAATTTGCTAATAAAGTTACATTAATACATTTTGTTCTTACAAGTTAACAAAACAATTTTTGGTTTTGTATTTTAATTTTACTCAATCTTACTCAGCTGCTGATGCTTAAAAAGTAAAACTGTGATTAAAGCATCAGCTTCCTTATATAGTTACATACTTTGCCATAAGGCCAGAGGGTACGCAGAGATCTGCTGCATATGAGTGCACAGTGCACGTTAAAGCGCGCTCATGTGTTGGTGTGTTTGGATGTGTTTGTGTTTGTGTGTGTGGGGGTGTGTGTGAGTGTGTGTGTATGTTTGTGGGTGTGTGTAGGCAGGGGTTGGATGAATACGTGTGACAAAATAATTATAATAAAATGTTTATGTGCACCCACTTATCCAGCCCTACGACTTACGTCTTGGGATCACTTTATAAGCACATGGATAAGTGGATCACAAGTGGAGGATAGGAGGAAAAAATATTCAACTAAACTTCTTACTCGCATGCGTGAACCGTCCCTCAATCGTATATATCTTATTCTTATAGGCTCATCATCAGGTTCTCTCAGTTCGATATCACCATCTTCCTCACTCCACATACTATTTGGAATCGTTTCGTATCGCACAGCAAATTCTGCCAGACTTATAATTTCTAGCTCATCAGGCCTCAACACAGGGTGTAACAAAACTCGCCGGCGGGGGACAGGACGTAAAGGCTCTGCTGGTCTCCCAGTCCCCTGCCATCCGGGCGAAGATGGAGTGCCGCTGGGTTATTTTAGTGGGTATACCGGTGACACGCACCGGGAGTCCCACATACCCCTCCCATCCCCCAACGGGAGGGGATACATAATGCATTTTTTCCCAGCGTCAAAAAAAAAAAGGTTGTAACAAAACACAGGTAATTGCCGAGGTAACCAGAGGCGGTGAGGTAAAAAGTTGGTGGGAGGCAGGGAGGCTATGGACAATACTGTATGTAGTAATATATACTCTTTCTTATACTGTGGTTAAAAGGTAGGTAGCTATTTTAAAAGTAATCGAAAATTATGCATGTAGTAATTAGAAGATTATAGCCACAAAAAATTATAAAATAAAAGCTTTTTAACAAAAAAATTCAACCGCCGAAAAAACTGAAAAGCAAAAAATAATAATTAATTTTACCTTAATAACTAAATTCTTAAACTAATGTAAGTAAGTATATCAAAGTATATAATATTATTTTGCAATTATTTTGAGTTTTTAATTAACCTTAATAACTAAGTTCTTAAACGAATGCAAGTATACCTAAGTAATTTTGAGTCGGCGCCAAACAATCCATGAACAAAGATCACTAAATAACCTTAAATTTAAAGAAATAACCAAAATGAAATTAACAATGCAAGCTCTCCGCACGACCACTAGCAACGAGACGGGACGTATGCACCTGGGCCTCTACTCGGACATTCGAACTTCACGATTACGTGAACGTTTTCGTTCCAATGTCAACTCTATTACAATGAAGTCCGGACCGAAACAGTCGCGATATATCGAAAATCGAAAGTCCGGGTACAGGGCCTGTGTGGATAGTGATGTTATATTGGTTACGTTACGTGGTGTGTGCCCGTTCGGGTTGCTGGCGCGCATCACGCAATTAATTAATTTTCTTGTTTGGCGCCGACTCAAAATTACTTAGGTATACTTGCATTCGTTTAAGAACTTAGTTATTAAGGTTAATTAAAAACTCAAAATAATTGCAAAATAATATTATATACTTTGATATACTTACTTACATTAGTTTAAGAATTTAGTTATTAAGGTAAAATTAATTATTATTTTTTGCTTTTCAGTTTTTTCGGCGGTTGAATTTTTTTGTTAAAAAGCTTTTATTTAAAATAATATCACAAAATGTATCACATTATATTCCTGACGTAATTTTTTTGACTCTACCACCGCGTCGGAAGGGGTTTCGTTGCAGAGAAAATGCGGCCAGGAACTCTACAACACACTTTTTTTTTACAACTTTTAAACGACGGGGTCTTCCATAAGATGTTGGCTCGATAGTAAAAGTTGAACTTTACCAGTTCGATGATCTGAAGATTCTGAAGTACCCCCTAAAATATGTAAAGCAAAATTCACTGTAAGACCACAGAAAATACAAATATTAACTCGTCCCAACTTTTTAACATTTCAGATTCCTGCATTCCTATTCCTTAATCAAAATACAGAAACCGATTGGAATTACGAAACAGAACCTGATGGCAAGAGCTGTCTGGGATTCAGAAACAACAAGTGTCTTTGGAGCAAGGGTAAAGGATTGGGAGGATCAAACTCCATAAATGCAATGCTATACATCAGAGGACATCCAGAAGATTACGATAAATGGGAAAAAGATGGTAACCCAGGTTGGGGCTACGACGATCTCACTAAATACTTCGATAAACTGGAGAATGACTACAATCTTACTAATTACAAGTATAATGAGAATCCATGGTACGGAATACTTCAAAATGCTTGGAAAGAACTAGGACTTAACCTTCACAAAACGGACAATAACGAAGCTAATATCGGTACTAGAGTAACAAAATTACTAGTAAATAACGGGAAACGTTTAAACACAGCTAAGATGTACTTAAGAGGTTTAAAGAATATGCGTGTTATGAAAAATACTGTGGTTCAAAAGATAATAATAGACGCAGATACTAATATTGCTAGTGGTATACAAATAAGACATGCAAATGGTGTTGTCATGGAAATTAGATTTACAAAAGAAATTATATTATCAGCTGGGTCGATCGCAACGCCACACATTTTAATGTTGTCGGGCATTGGTCCTAAAAATATGTTGGAAAGGAATGAAATCAAGTGTTTAGCAGATCTTCCTGTTGGACAAAACTTGCAAGACCACGTACTACTACCATTGTTTCTAAAAACCAACCTAAGTACAGCAATACCAGATGAAACCCTTACTTTGTTTTTATTGCAGTATATGTTAACAAGAAGTGGTCCAGTTTCGAAAATAGGAATAACAGACTTCATGGGGTTTGCTGATACAAAAAATCATGGTCATCCCGATCTTCAATTCCATCATACATATTTTACTTACAAAAACAACCTAATGTTGAAACCTTACTTGAGGAACATTGGCTATAAAGATGAAATTCTTGAAGCGATTGAAAAATTAAACGAAGCGAGTGATTTGTTAGGTATTTATCCTACTTTATTGCATCCAAAATCTAAAGGTGAAATTTATTTATCCAATAACAATCCACAATCAAGACCAGTTATTAAAAATAATTATTTCCATGAGCCTGAAGACATTGCGACTTTGATGAAAGCAATACGATTGATCAACGACCTAGAAAACACAGTTACATTCAAATCTCTCGGAATAGAACTAGCACAGTTACCTATAGAGGGCTGTCTAACTCTATCTGACACAGAAACATACTGGGAATGCTACATAAGGCATATGGCGACCACTGTGTACCATCCAGTAGGAACTGCTAAAATGGGACCCAGCTCTGACAAAACGTCAGTAGTGGACCAAGATTTGCTGGTACATGGAGTGAAGAATCTCAGAGTGGTGGATGCTAGCATCATGCCTTCTATACCAGGAGGGAACACCATGGCACCGACATTGGTGATAGCTGAAAAAGCTGCAGATATTATCAAGTTGCATTATGAGGTCAAAGATGAATTGTAAACTTGTTTTGTATAATATTTTACCATTATAAGTAAAGATGACTTTTGTACTCTCACAAGAGAATGAATTCTATTGTAAACCGTTTGTAGATGTCAAAGGTTAGAAATGGATAATGCATGGACGATTGTGAAAAATGTTTTTACGAAATAGATGCATATGTACATGTCTTTTCATCAGCGCAAGAATTGCCGTACGGCATAAGTAAGTCTTGATTAATTCGATTTTGGTATTAAGATTTGAACAGATTAGTAATGTTAAAATTTTTCGATTGCCGTTTTTATACCTATGTTATTTTTAATGATTGAAAGGATGTTTAAACGAATTCTAACTGTTAGGAATGCATCTTTGCATACGCTATAGGTATCTTTGTGAACGCAACCATTTTGTTATCTATGCATGAAGATGTAGACGATCGCCATGAACGAAAAAAATTTCGCTATGCGTTTCGCTCTCTCTACTTCGGCTGTGACAGTGATTAAACGGCAGTTTTCTAAATCTTCTCAAGTTTGCTTTATTAACCCGAAATTTAGTGAATCCTATAAACTTCTACACTAACGTATAATTATCATACGACATTAAGAAAATAAGTTATTGTTTTCTTAGTTACGAATGTTGCGATGAATTTTCTTAGTATACACCCCTTTCTTTTTAAATTACCAATACAATTTTAAGGTTATCTGAAAAAAAATCTAGTTTTTCTACTCATGTTCCATAGGAATACTTGTTTAGTTTAATTATCTGAATAAACCCTTATTAAAAAAGGGGTGTATCCGTGTATAGCAAACTTTACATATTCTATTTCTTTCTATGTTCTTTGTTTTAATATTTCCTTGGACGCGTTCAAACTTGGTGTGAGTGCATATCAAATACGTGCACATCAACATTGTTACGTCACTAGACGAGGATCCTTGATGAAGTTAGCGCTACGCTGATGACATTACCGAGGCGTGACGAAACACTGGTGCCTCAGTGTGACACAGCCTTTACGAAATACAGAGTTTATACCACAGTGTCAAAATTTGTGAATCCTTGAGAATGATGATGAGCAAAAGATAATTTGGTAAAACGGTTCAGTTTAATGTCTCGCCATACTCACGATTGTGGCATTTGTAATTCTATCAAGGTTTGACCTGTCCCAAAAATTATGGTATAATTATAAGTAACTATAGACATTAAAAGCAAAGTCTAGACTAGCTTTTGCCTGCGGCACTAATAAGTAGCCTAGAAAATGCCTCGATGTTAAGAGGACATACCCCTTAGTGTGGTTCATACAAACCAAGTTTCATAAATCTTATGACTGAATTTTTTAAGGGGATGATCAGAACATCAAACTGATCAACTTTCTCTTATTATTGGACCAATGTCTAAATCGCGATACAAAATCAGCTGTTCCATAAACTGCAATCAAACTCTGCCAAAATGTATGGGATAGTTGATTTTTTTCGCTATTTCGATGTTGGACCCATAGAGAAATTTTTTTTTGGTAGATCATTCCCTTAACCAAAACTCAACTTCAAGCCGAAAACAGGAAAAAGGAAGATCTATGACTGTTCAGGAAAAAATAAAAAATAAAATCTAAGTTTGATAGTTTTCGAAAGTTTGTAATTTTTTTTAACATTGTGTAAATGTGCTGAAATTTTAGATGTAGTGACTCCATTTCACTATTCCCTGTACAGTTGTAAACTTGCCTTGTTTTAGGCTTGACGTTGAGTTTTGGGTCACCCTGTATGTTCCACTATAGGGCACAGACTTCCTCTCAGTGTGTGACACACTAGACTAGAGAAAGGGTCGACACTTACACATCTACGAGTGAAACTTTAGGTTGCTTTAGGTATTGCATAATTGTTGGAATTGTAAAGTATGACGACACATTACTCAATCAAGCTTTGAATGCTAATTGTTGTGACAAAATCATAAAAACTTATACAATTTAAGAAGATATTCATTATTTCTATTGTTAAAAGCAGAAGACATTCGGTTGTGAAGGTACGTAATTTGTTAATGAACTATTTTTTTATTAATTATATGGCATACTTCGACTTTTAAGTGTTCAATCATGAAAGTAAATTTAAGAAAAACGCTCATTCAATGCAATTTCAAAACGCAACTATAATATACTTAAGTACAACTCAAAATAACGAAGAAATATATTTTTTTGCAATTTCACGTTTTGCTCAGTTTGTTTGTTTGTAAAAGTTGTGCAATTCGATGGGTAGAGTCTTTGTTTAAAAAGATGCCAATGATTTCAACTATTATCAATCTATATTCGACTAATTCTAATAGATGGAATAATCATCAACCTAATTACGTATTAGTACCACGTTTTAGATCGCTTTCGACTTCGTTACGATTAAAATAATCGCTTTAACAGAATAAGCAATTAGATTTAAGCAAATGACGTCTAGAAACCTAATTCAATTGCTTTTTATTACGTGTTTGAAGTTGCATCTTCTAATGTCGTTCAATTTATTGATCAAAACATTACTTTATATTAACTACTAAATAATACTAAATATATAAACATTATTAATCATTAGTAAATTAATCGATATTGTTCAATGATTCACAATTATTACAATAGTTTTAAAAAAAACCCTTATCTTAATTTCGAATATTAAAGTGTATGAAATTTATGCATTATTCGTAGGTATATGAAATATGAATCGGGATGAACGAAAAGACATTGCCCACGTGACGAAGTGTATTGTTTCCGTCGTTTCGCAGCTGGCGAATGTGTATGATCAAAGAAAAAATACAAATCGTATGATAGCTGAAATTATACACAGGATAGGAGGAATATCGTGCTTCTCAAGGAAATGGAAATTATCCTTTTCTATAGTGGCCTTTCTTATAAAATTCAAATTTACCAGTTTTGAGGCGAAACGGGATTGGGCGTTTTCCTTTAAAAAAAAAATGCTCCGAGTAGAATTGAGTGAGTAACTGAGTCAGGGCATACAGACAGACAGAATGGCGGAAAATATAAGGGTTAATTATTTGACTAAGGAACACTAAAAAAGCACTCAAGTTCCAGAATCAAAATCTATAATATTATTTTACCCAGATTATGACAGGCATACGGACGAGAAAAAGTCCTATTACAAGGTATTCCATTATTTTCCTTTTACATTCGGAAGCCTAACTAACACACTTTTGCTACTAGACTAGAATGTCAGTTTTTATATAGAAGGTGTGTATTTCCGAGCAGTTTAGCAACGTTTAGAAGTGCGTCAGACGCTAGATGCAATGGTCAAGTCAAACCTCTATCTCTGCGGACCGGTTTAGTTACGAAACGTTTATAGGTTCTTGACATTATTGGATCAGTGATAGACGATGGAATATGTCATGAGGACTTGCCTTCGTCGTATAAACATCGTGCGGAAACCTGCATAAACGCTGAAGAAGAAATTCTGATACGTAAGTGAAGTCTACCAATCCGCATTGGGCACGCGTGTGGTGGACTAACGCCCATACAACCTCCCTGAGGGTAGGCTTGTGCCCTGCAGTGGGATGTATTATGATGATGAGATTCTAAACAAACTTGTTGATTTTTTTCGCGATTTTGAAGTTGGCTCCATCGTGAAAGATTTCAACGTATATTTAGATAGCAACTAAAATTCGGTGAAATTTAATAAAATTTTGGTTGATTTTTTTTATTATTTATTAAAATATTTTTTTAAATTCGGTTAATAATTTTTTTCAGTGTACTATTTAATTTGTAACACTACTGTCTTTTCAGTGAAGGAAAACATCGTGAGACCACATGCTTCAATTTCGAGGCTTGTATTGTGTCCGTCCGTACCCACTATGTCCAATTGTCCATTAAAAGTGGTAATGGGCTCACAACATCATTACATTGGACTGAATTTGAGCACTGCTAGTAAAATGTGCATAATCCTAAATTTGCTTATACAGGGTGAAATTGATATCATTGGCATCCTTTTAAACTAAGAGTCTACCCATGAAACTGAATAACTTTTACTACGGGAGCAAACCGATCGGAGCAACAACAAAATCTACTGTTCCATACTAAACTGCAACGCCTACTCAACTCAAATGTATGCAACAGCTGATTTTTTTTGTGCTCCGATCGGTTTGCTTCCATACTAAAAGTTGTCCAGTTTCATGGGTAGACTCTTAGTTTCAAAGGATGCCACTGATATCAATTTCACCCTGTAGATTGTAAAATGCGTAACATATTAAAGAGCTACAGACCATCAAACAAAACAGCTTTCGCATGGGCATCAAAATTAAAACCCTGTATTTGAAATGCTTCTGCGTTTTCGATACTGGTTCCATAGTGAAAGTTGTTCAGTTTGATGATGTGAAGCACCCTGTTTAATATGCAATCTATAATGCAACGCATTTAATTTGAGACCCTCTATTTGGAATGGGTCTGAATAGGGGAAATTATATTTCCCATGGGGATTCAGATTTCAGACCCTCCACTTACACAATTCAGCATTAAAATCTGTGAGCGAACAATAAATTACCCCTATTTTCCTAATGTTAGGGCAAGAAATTTCAAATATTTGGGATCAACTTCGGGGTATACCCTACCCAATAAAAAAAGAATTATCAAAATCGGATTACTCTGTAAAAAGTTATGCGTGGTCATACATAACAAAAATATACGCGTCAACTTGAGAACCTCCTCCGTTTTTTCTCGACGGTTAAAATATACAAAGGACCTCTACTAAAGAGGTTGGGGCTTCCCCAAATAGGAACAAGTACGCGTAACGTATGTCGAAATATTACTTACTGGATCGTTCGACGCGACGATCGAAAATGGAAAGGTGCATGCGCGCGCGCACGTAGGATAACCGGCACAGTTCACAGATGAAATTGTTCCGAATATTGTATAATTCATAATTAGGAAGTCGTAATGTTTGTGGTTTCAAAATTGGAATGTCGTACCAGACTGCCCCAGAAGGAGGGTAACAATTTTTCAATAAACATTTTGAGTCCATCCATTTCGGGAGAAGGGGCAGTTTGTAGTAGGTTTGTAGTTTTGTATGGAACAGCTGATTATTTTTCGCAGATTCATCGAATCCGTTGTTGTTTCCTCAGAGAAAGTTATTAAGTTTGATGTTAATTTTGTTAGATCCTATAATATACATAAGTCTTTGTAATAGCGCCAGACCATGCTTGACTCAATAAAATCGTTTTCTGGTGTCCCTTACTACATGGATCTTGTTGCAACTAGGGATAACTTCCGTGCGTTCAGATGTTTTTGCCATACTTATTACTGGAAGCAAAATAGGTCATAGTTTCAGTATAATGTTAGGTCCCCATTGTAATATTTTTATTTTTGGTGCTTTTGCGGTAAAGTCTATAACACTGCCATAAATTATCTCTGGAATTGGCTCTCTAATAGCCATGCTTTTTCTTATTGCTGTCTCCCGTTTGCAATGGAGGGAAGTCGGATATTTCTTTTTCTTACTCATCCTATGTTCTTTGATTAATTCATTGCGGGTTCCAAGACAGATTAGAGTGATCCCCCGGGCTCGCTGGACTTCATTGTCCAGTGTTGTGAATGGTCGCCGCTGTTGATCCTGGCTTACAGGAGTTACAGCGGTGGGAATGTGAGGTGAGCCCATGCCCGTTAAAAAAAAAAAAGTCTTTGTAATAACCAAGGTTCAAGAAAACTCACACAATATGGTGCATCCAAGATCGATCACAGATTAAAAATGTTTAACCTACCTACACTTGATAACATCACGCATCGCATCAGGAACCTTGAGCACGAATTCAAAGTAAGTCATCAGTTAATAACATCCGCCGGAACTTTCAGAACTGGACCTTGAATTAGCTGAACGATATTATCAGATATAACAAATCTTACGTGAACACGATCATCGACTATTATCATAATCACGATTCATGTTCAAAGGTCTTTACTGAAGCGATACTTTGCACTACTTTGCATACACAGATTATTTTGTTTGAAAGTTTGCTTTATTTTGACTTTATCTAGATTCCAACAACACTGTCTATAAGAACCCGTTATGTATAATAATGGTGTCTACACACTAAAGTCACAAATTTCCTCGACATTGTCATTTAGTTCAGATTGGATAAGGCCTTGTTGATAACATGCACCCGCTTGACCTACCCGGCAACATGTCGGCGACAATTTCAATCCATACCGAATCCAACCAACGTAAAGTTAGCGACATTGTTTGCGGGTCGGCGACTTTGATATGCAGCCCCCGTAGCATGTTGCGCTACATAGGGCTATATCACGCCTTTTATCTCGTTCATTCGCGCGCAAATAGAAAGAGAGCTAAGGCGCGATAGCGCTAGATTACGCTGCCATAATATGGTTGCAGGTACCTGTAGGCGACACGTGGGTTTCAACTGGATGCAGAGGGCGGGAGATAGAACGTTATGGAGGAGGCCTATGTCCGGAAGCGGACTTAAATGGACTTAAATGACAAAGGCTGCGATGAATGGATAAGAACCCGTCGGTAATTTTATTTTTGTTTCTGTGAGTTGCGACATTTTTTGATTAACATCTTATGAGTCTCAGACAATACTCGAGCAATGACATCTCCGGAGTTCACGCAGTTACATAAGTGTATCACCTGACCTCCAAACTGCATACCGAAAACGACAACAAAACAAAGATTTCGCAACCTCGAATCCCCCAAAAATGCCGAAACTTGCACCGGATCATTATATTTCACAACTGCACACCCCAAAACGACTGCTGATTCCCATTGTTGAACGGCTAAATGAGCTAACAAAGATTTCGCAACCTCGAATCCCCCAAAAATGCCGAAGCTGGCACCGGATCATTATATTTCACAACTGCACACCCCAAAACGACTGCTAATTCCCATTGTTGAACGGCCAAATGAGCTATCAACTATTAACATTGACCCTTCACCGATTGCTCAACTTACAACAGCCTCATGGGGCATGCGCAGTACTGTTCTGGCGTGCGGTGCGCGCGCGCGTCCCATCCTTACCTGGTTGACAGCAGTGTGGTGATAAAGTGTCGTAACATTGTGATCGGTGATTGTCGTGCTATTGGACGTTACGTTTACACAGGTAACTACTAGTTCCTTGTTAAAGAAAGTCAGGTACATTGCCTTTGTTTATCCGCTCTAGGTTCGCCCTGGTGGGATCTACAGGATGAAATTGATATCATTGGCATCCTTTTAAACTAAGAGTCTACCCATCAAACTGAACAACTTTTACTATGGGAGCAAACCGATCGGAGCAACTAAAAAATCAGCTGTCCCATACTAAACTGTAATGCATACTCGACTCAAATGTATGCAACAGCTGATTTTATTTTTGCTCCGATCGGTTTGCTCCCATAGTAAAAGTTGTTCAGTTTGATGGGTAGACTCTTAGTTTAAAAGGATGCCAATGATATCAATTTCACCCTGTATAATATAAGTACACATAAACATTCTGAAAGGAATTCTTTAAATGACAGTGAAGACCGTTTCAAAATCCGTTGCGTGGTTTAGAAGAAGGCGGAGAAACAGAAATAATGAGGACAGACGCGGATACCGACTTTGTTTTATAGGTACCTACTAGGTATTTTAGAAGTGGGTGTCAGATTCAGAATTCAGCCTAATAAATGTCCTGCATTTATCAGCTTAATTTAGAGTATTCTCTCCAAGATTAACGGAGAAGCAAATGACTAGGAAAGTTACGTTGGAGATTGGAGAACATCCCCTTTGAGGATATTTAGTAACCTGTTTGTATACTTGAGTTAGTGCCATCTCCCTCACGTTCGTTCCCAACTCTATGCGCCTCTCATCTTTGCGGGTAGCTATAACCACAATAATAAAATAGGTATAACATTGAAGGGGTGGTCCAGACCATTTTCCCCAGGATTTTTCGATAATCAACCCCTAAAGGAGTACAACAGGGTGTAGAAGTTTTCCGAAATCGATGCGGACGAAGTCGCGGCAAAAGCTAACAGGATATTAAACCGACAAATAATTAATTGAGCCCTTTCATGCCTAGGAGTTCCTGTTATTATATTTTCAAGAACGCGACGTAGGTAGGTACCTTTCTAAAATGCACAGTCTTCCGCATCGGGAGATTCCGTAATATTGTAGTTACTTCACATTTAAATGTCAAGGTCCCTTGGAAATTATCCAAAGTAACCAAAAGCGATATCTACTTACGGTCACTAGCTACTACTTCATCTTCTTATCGTGTGGGCAGCAAGCCCTGGTGTCAGAATTTTTTCAGACCGCCCCTTAATCCTTTTCACCTAATACTTACTGCAAGTGATATACATGATCCTTCTTAACACGCTGACACTTTTTCCAGGGGATGATCAGACCATCAAAGTGAACAACTTTCTGTATGGGACCAACATCGAAATCGCGAAAAAAAAATCTGCTGTCCCATACATTTGGCTCGAGTAGGTTTGTAGTTTTGTATGCACTGGGACACACAGCAGCTTTTTTTTCGCGATTTCGATGTTGGTTCCATAGAGAAAGTTGTTCAGTTTGATGGTCTGATCATCCTCTTAAAAAACTGTAAGCTTATTTAGAATGACCCAGTATTTAGAATTGGAAGACACTTTTTTAGTACTTACCCGATTATACAGAGTGTAAGGAAAAGTATCACTAAACTTTAATTAAACCACTTACTCTACCCATCAAACTGAGCAACTTTTACTATCGAAGCAAACGTGTCAGAGGCTCTGAGCAGCGAAAAAACTGCTGTTCCATACTAAACTCCAATACCTACCTTACCTTTCGACTCAAATGTATGAGACAGATGAATTTTTTTTTTGTTCTGACTGGTTTGCTCCCATAGTAAAAGTTGTTTAGTTTAATTGGTAGATAGGCCAGTCATTTTACGGAGTTTTGTTAGGCGGGGTAGGGAGTAATTACTAATTGGACTTTTAAACTGTTACCGGCACCATTTAGTGACAAAAATTGTATTCTAAACCATATTAAAAAAAAATTTTAAAATTAGAACTGTTGGTGACGTGATTTTTTTTAAATTTTGGTACATTTTTAAGCTCAAATTGGCTCTTCAATATTATAGCGAAAAAAAATTCAATTATTAATTACTCCCGGCTCAAACCGTAAAATGACTGGGCTAAGAGTATAATTATGATTTAAAGGCATAGATATATTATACTTACACAAGTTAATGGTACATGGTAAATGGTTAATAATACTTTTCCTTGCACCCTGTACAGCATATTTTTTTCTAGTAGGTTAACTGGGAGCATATTTTTTAGTACCTACCAGATATTATCTTTCGCGCAAGATCGAATTAGTACACCTCATATGCTTTTGTCAATAGGATTTCCGCTCTTAACACAACTGGAAAAGGGCAAAAAGATAAAGACCTCACGGCATACATTACCAAATACACTATTTGTTCACATCAACAGGTTTCCCAGGCTATACCGGCAGACTTAATATTTGCAAACTTTCGCAAATACATACATGTTTGTGTTTGGTAATACTAAAGTTGTGTGCATCTTCAACGATCTATGTAATTGCGCCTATTTAAGATTCGAGTTAATTACATAACCTTGTATAACAATAAAGTTATCTAGATACTTTAGGTTTGACCCAGGTTTCTATTTTGCGAAGAATTCCCACAAGTGTAACATCTTTATTGGCTATGTGCGAAGTGGGTGTTGGAAACTGTCAAGTCGATCGCAGCGCACGCCGTTGCAGAAATTTGTACTACTGACGGCGAAGCTGTGTCAGATTTGCTTGAATCTATGAAAATCAGCACACTAACTTAACACGAAATCTCCAAAACTGTCAATCCTACAAACTTAAAATTTGGATGGAAGTTTCTATTGGCATCTAGATGCTCACTTAAAAAAGGCTTGTCGCATTTTAACCCCCCAAAGGTGTTAAAACTGAGGTAAAAGTTTGTATGGGATTTCCGATACAAATTAGATTTTGTCCGTGGCTTCGTCCGCATCCGCTCCCGTCATCGTACCGGAATAAAATATAAACTAGCTTTTAAGACTAATTATAAGCTTTTAAATATAAAAAGTTTTATCAAAATCAGTCCAGTCGTTTTGGCAGAATCCTCGAACAAACACAGACTTTTACAGTACTATAATAGTGTAAATAATTCACGGCTGCCCGAAAAAGTTCTGTCAGTACGCCGCGCTAGTGTGGCGCTAGTGTCGTGCACATAGCCAATAGTCAACAGCATAACCATGTGTATTAAATTTGAACCGACCTGCAAGACCTTGCAGTGTAATCCCTGGGAATTAGTAATTAAATCTTGGAACCCGCACGGAATTATCATCAAAGGAGATACGAGTATTATAAGGTCTAACAAAATTATCTGAAACTATTTTAAGGGGATGATCAAATTGAACAACTTTTTCTATTAGACCATTATCGAAATTGCGAGAAAAAAAAGGCATCTCTCCCATACATTTGACTAGAGTAGGATTGCACCTTTGTACGGAACAGCAGATTTTTTTGCGATTTCTTCTTTGGTCATTCGATTAAATGATCTGAAAATCTCATAAAAAAACTGTTATCATATTAAGAAGGACCCTATAATAAATGTACATGAGAAGTAGGAATATGTAGGTAGGTATATACTTGACCAAACCCAACTTTATTTTATACCTTCGGGGTACAAACTATTTTGCACTTATTTACCTATAATATTTCAGTCTAAGTAAAGTATGTATAATATTTCAAAGAATTTTACGCATATTTTAATGCACAATATTGTTGAGTAATATAACCTTCGTAACGTTAAATATTGTTTATTAAATCCGCTATTTGGTAACGACAATTAAAATCTGGTGAAATTTTTATGAATAATTATGAACAGTGGTCAACTTGACCATTCTAATCTGCACCGGTTTGTTAACCATGAAATATCGGAATTACATCCGTACATAGAAGAGAATTGATTTCTAAGATTTCAGACATTTTCAGACATACACTAAAACTGTCCTAGGAATATGGAGATCACATATCAAAATCGGTGAAGAATTTTTTGAGTAAATCCCAAACATACGTGTTTATTGAATTGAATTAAATTAAATTATGTGAAAACAAAATATTATTATGTTCGAATGATGTCTACCTACATACCAAGCTTTTTTTAAGTCATTAATGTACTCTACAACACTATGGATTTTGTGAGATTTTTTTTTTTTCTATCGTACAGTAAACCTCCCTTTTGAAGTTGGTTAAAAAGGATTATCGTTAGTCCATCAACATAAAATACATTTCAAAAAATAATTATGTTTATTACTTCCAATTTTCCTATGGAATAGTAAGAAGAGAAACGCATTTAACATGCATTGCAGTGTTTTAGAAGTAATAATACATGTTGCAACTAAGTTTAATGCTTCGTAACTAAATAACATGTTTATAATATTTCAAATCACCCCTCAAAAACCCTGACATATTAATAAATTGCTGGAGACTTAAATTATATGGACCCGCTGACTTTTATGCAGATCTAAATAGCAATACAATCATTATACAGTGTCCATTATTATTTTGCTGGGTCATTAGTCATTACACCTTGACTCTAAACCAGTGTTGCCAACCATACGATTTAAATCGTATTCATAATTCATAGTCATACGACTTTTTTACACTATGTACGATCTGATATTGGAAATCGTACGCAAAATATACGATCTTTTGAAATCTTAGAATCTTCATAATATTCATTTTTGTCTCTCTAGGAAAACGTAGCACCCTATTTCTAGCGACATAACACCTATAAATCAAGAATTCTCTTCGAAATATCACTGTCAGCAACGATTTTTTTACATTAATTTAAGAGGGCTATTGGAGTCACAATAATAAAGATTTCTCAATAAAGAAAGCCTAAATTAAAAAGTGCTCAACAGATAAACTACAAAAGCCTTCAAGCTATTTTCATAGAATACTTTTATAGGTTTTTTAAAGGTACATACAAATTTTGAAAAAAAAAACGGCCGCTTTTGTTTTTATTCGAAATTATCCAAAAGTGGAATGTTTAGAACGTATAAAAGTATTGTATAACAATGGCTTGAAGGCTTTTGTAGTTTATCTGTTGAGCACTTTTTTAATTTAGGCGTTCTTTATTGAGAAATCTTTATTATTGTGACGAGGGCGCCACTGGACTCCGACAGCCCTCTTAAGTATTTTTTTGGAATTATGTCTTACATTAAATTTAAAAAAACTAAAAATTTGTATAGTTCTTTAGTTTTTTGTGTTGTTCAGTTCGTAGTTGTTCAGTTGAAATTAGTTATAGTAGTAGTTATATTACAAAATCATAGCACCTATCTGACTTTTCGTACCTTCATGTGTTTATCCTGAATAAATATTATGCTGATACGTCCTTTTATCTGTAGTTTTTGTAAAAATTTCTTTGTGTACGATTTTTATACAAAAATTCCCGACAAAATACGATCTTTTCAGGCCTATGGTACGATGCCCGTCAAAAAAATGTTGGCAACACTGCTCTAAACAAAAGTTCATAATAATAATGAAAGTCTAAATATGGTGCAGTGGTTGTACAGACAAATGTTTTGGAAAATGTAATTACTAGAAGTACAATTTAAGGAATAAATTAGTAAGGACTTCGTGGAAATAATTAGGGCTCAGTGCGTTAACATAGCTTTGAATTTTAATTGCATCGTAGTTACACATTAATTGTTCAGTTGCAGTTAGTCATTAGAATAGTGTGTTCGTCTTTAATTATAATTAGTGGAACTGTCATTACTATAAAAATTACAAAAATTACAAATACACTTGAGTCCAGTCGCCATTGACTTTTTCTATTTAGCAAAAAAAGATGTTTTCTCGATTTGTATATTTACTCTACAGGGTGTTAGGGTAAACAGTTGCATTACTATAAGGGGTGATTGTACCCATGATACTGAACAAATTTTAAAAAAATTGTCTACTTGTCATACGAAAGATCGATCAGCTGAATGCATTTAGTATGGGAAGTCCAAAAATTTTTTTACCAATTTCCTATAGGTTTCTTTGGGAAAGTTTTTCAGTATCATGGGTACGATCACCCCTTAAAGTAATGCGACCTACGAATAAGAATGTATAGAAATGTAAATCAAGCTCAAAAAGTGACCCCAAAAAAAGTACACAGTGTTCGAAATTTGTTCCTTAAAAACTACACCTTGCCGCCAAAACTCATACAAAATGTCATTTTTCAAAGGGTGCCAAAAATTATGTTGCTTTTGTTTAGAGTTATTCTTCCATAGTTATTCTTATTCGTAGAATGCGACTGTTAACTCTAACACCCTGTATAGAGAAAGTTGTTCAGTTTGGTCTGAGGCATCCTGTTTTATACACCAGGTATAATCCAATCCATCCAGTAAAGTAAATTATAAATGTATTTAAGTAAATAAGATAATTTAAATTAAAAATTCATAGTCTGCGTGAAGGGGTATTATTCAATATTGACCCACATAGATGGTGCAAGATTTTTGAAACTTTCGTTATAAGGAAACAAAAAAAGAGCAAAAGAAGTGGCACGTGTAATGAATGACATAACAGAATTAAGTTATATGAAAGGTTTTTTGCTTATTATAGGTATAGGTACCTAAAAACGTACTTGTTTTTGTATAGGTTTGATAATTCTACAATACAACAGCTGTTGCCTGCGGTCCACTTTCACTGGAAGAATGGTGTTTTGTTTATTTGTTTGTGGTTTTAAGCTGTGGTGGTGATGGTCTAGTAGCCCAGCCTTGCTTTCCAGTCAGCAGTTCGATTCGATCCCCGCCCAAGCCTATTCGTACCAATGAGTTTTTAGGAATTCCTGTAAAGTTCCGAATTCGGAAACAATAATTTTGAATAATAATCACGTGGAGAATAATCTCTAAATAGTATAAAACAAAGTCGCTATCCACGTCTGTCATCATTTCTCCGCGAACTTCTTCTAAACCTAAAACCACGCAACGGATTTCGATATAATAACACTATTGTGTTGTAATGATTCATTTTATTTTATTGTAATGCAATTGATTTTGGATAAGACTAGGTATACGTATGTATACCTCAGTTTAAACACTTATGTTATAATTTAATTATACTAACTTAATCATTATATGATTAGTCTATTTAAGTACCCACATAAATTGTAATTTAATATTATAATTGACATGTACTAATCTTAATTCTATAATCCTATAAACTATTGACATTGTAAAATTATTACTGAATAAATGAATATGAATATAATATAAATACGGTTTCACTGTAATTTTGATAATTTCTTTCAGAAGGTTTATGTGTAGGTATTAAACAGGGTTTGCGACTTTTTTAAGGGGATGATCAGACCGTCATACTGAACAACTTTCTCACGGGCCACGGGAGAAACTAGAGGTCGCTACTTTTTATAAGTTCTTATATTATATTCTCCACGTGCTTTTCAAAATGTTTATTTCCATATATTCCGTGAAAACAACGATTTGTAATGCAAGCACATGTTTCAATGGAGCATAACGCGAAAAGTTTTCCCCAATAACCTCTACTAGTCTACTGTTATAAAATTTAAACACAAGAGTGTCTGTAAGTACATTGAAGTGAAGACACGTATTTACAAAAAAAAGTTATGTTATGGTTTATTTTAGGTGTACCTGAGAACAAATCTTTTTGGACTTTTTTATCTGTATTTTGGTTTGTTTGTTCGCGCATCACGCGAAAACTAATGGACTAATTTTGATGAAACATTTTGTATTTGAAAGCTTATGTTTAGACTTAAAATCGGGTATATCATTTATCTCGCTATGACGATGGGAACCCGTGCGGACGAAGTCACGGGTATACTCTAGTAATAAATAGATGCATCTACAAAGCCAAGATTGAAAAGGCAATGACATAATGCAAGGTGCCTACCGCAATATCAAGTCTATCAGTGAAGACGATGAAGTAAGAACAATCGAAACAGATGTGATCGTATGAACAACCCACTTCCCACATTATTAGTATAGACATAGACGACTTATTATTATCGTAACATCGTAGATTAATTATTAGAATCCAGGAGTTAGGGCGGAGATATTCATTTAGGTTCGATCCAATCTGGACTTGACCCAACCAGAATCGCCGCGTTGACTAAGCGTTATCGCCACGATACTCATTAATCTCAGAAATATCGCGGTGATAATGCGGTGGTAAATAGCTGGTGTGATACGGCCCTTAACTTTCCAGCAAAACAATGAAGGCAAGGTTCGAGCTATTAATTTTTGAAAGTTCATAATGTTCATAATACAAAAATAATACGAAAACTAGACAGGGTCTAAGGAAAAGTATAATTAACCTTGAAACCACATACTCTACCCATCAAACTGAACAATTTATATGGGAGCAAGCAAAACGATCAGATAAAAAAAAACAGCTGTTGCATACATTTGAGTCGAGTAGGTACCTATGGAGGTGCTACTTGGGAATGTTCCTCCATTGAAAAGGGAAGTACTTCCGCCAGGCTAGGTGTGATGCCTGGGGACCGGCCGTGGTCCAACAGTTCTTAGTTGGACCTTGTATATGTATCGAATCTCTGTGATTATTTCTCTTGCGCGATTTATGTCTTGCATTCGATTGTGAACCTTATGTGTAGTAGGTTACGAGTTGCGTATTTACGATGAACGTTGTCTTTTTAATGGAGCATATTTCCGTGAGCGACAGTATCGCCATCTGTTGGCATCTTTGCTATAACTTGTGGGTGCTGGACATCTATAGTAAGTAGTTCCCCACAGGACTCCCCCCTCAGACCGGAGGTCGTTGAGTAGTTCGAAGTGTGCAGTCTGTATCCATGTAGTGTAGGTGCAGGGCTCCAGTCAAGTGAGTCTGACGAGCGATGTGCTGCGGTGTGTGTGTGCATCTGTCATGGAGACTAGTCCTGATGTGATGCGGGCGAGTGACAGGCGTGGAGAAGGCGAGCAGAACTGCCACGTGGAGGTGAGCTCAGACACGTGGGCTGCGGGAGATCCTTCTATGCAGACGCTGACTGTCGTTGAGGAAGCTGCAGGCCCAGGAAGCGGTGTGAAGACAGCTGCGATGGACCTGGTGCGGCTTCGGGTTGATGGCGTGACTGCTGCTTGTTTGACCTGGTCGAGGGGTGTGAAGAGTTGGTTAAAGCTGGTTGCTGCTCTGTGCTGCTGGTGCTGCTCTGCGGTGTTCAGGTTGCGATGTTCTTTGTCGAGGGTCACCAATATGGAGGTGCTACTTGGGAATGTTCCTCCATTGAAAAGGGAAGTACTTCCGCCAGGCTAGGTGTGATGCCTGGGGACCGGCCGTGGTCCAACAGTTCTTAGTTGGACCTTGTATATGTATCGAATCTCTGTGATTATTTCTCTTGCGCGATTTATGTCTTGCATTCGATTGTGAACCTTATGTGTAGTAGGTTACGAGTTGCGTATTTACGATGAACGTTGTCTTTTTAATGGAGCATATTTCCGTGAGCGACGGTATCGCCATCTGTTGGCATCTTTGCTATAACTTGTGGGTGCTGGACATCTATAGTAAGTAGTTCCCCACAGGAGGTGGAGGTTCCTATTGGAGTTTAGTATGGGACAGCTGAATATTTTATTGCTCCGATTGATTTGCTCTTGTTCAGTTTGATGGGTAGAGTATGTGGTTTAAAGGTTTAATGATACTTTCCCAAACACCCTGTATGGATGCGATACTAAATAGTTACGAAACGTAAAAGCTTTTTAACAAAAAAATTCAACCGCCGAAAAAACTGAAAAGCAAAAAATAATAATTAATTTTACCTTAATAACTAAATTCTTAAACTAATGTAAGTAAGTATATCAAAGTATAAAATATTATTTTGCAATTATTTTGAGTTTTTAATTAACCTTAATAACTAAGTTCTTAAACGAATGCAAGTATACCTAAGTAATTTTGAGTCGGCGCCAAACAAGAAAATTAATTAATTGCGTGATGCGCGCCAGCAACCCGAACGGGCACACACCACGTAACGTAACCAATATAACATCACTATCCACACAGGCCCTGTACCCGGACTTTCGATTTTCGATATATCGCGACTGTTTCGGTCCGGACTTAATTGTAATAGAGTTGACATTGGAACGAAAACGTTCACGTAATCGTGAAGTTCGAATGTCCGAGTAGAGGCCCAGGTGCATACGTCCCGTCTCGTTGCTAGTGGTCGTGCGGAGAGCGCATTTTTTTGGAATGTTAATGTTAATCCCTGAAGATTTCACGTTGCATTGTTAATTTCATTTTGGATATTTCTTTAAATTTAAGGTTATTTAGTGATCTTTGTTCATGGATTGTTTGGCGCCGACTCAAAATTACTTAGGTATACTTGCATTCGTTTAAGAACTTAGTTATTAAGGTTAATTAAAAACTCAAAATAATTGCAAAATAATATTTTATACTTTGATATACTTACTTACATTAGTTTAAGAATTTAGTTATTAAGGTAAAATTAATTATTATTTTTTGCTTTTCAGTTTTTTCGGCGGTTGAATTTTTTTGTTAAAAAGCTTTTATTTTATAATTTTTTGTGGCTATAATCTTCTAATTACTACATGCATAATTTTCGATTACTTTTAAAATAGCTACCTACCTTTTAACCACAGTATAAGAAAGAGTATATATTACTACATACAGTATTGTCCATAGCCTCCCACCAACTTTTTACCTCACCGCCTCTGGTTACCTCGGCAATTACCTGTGTTCTGTTACAACCTTTTTTTTTTTGACGCTGGGAATAAATGCATTACGTATCCCCTCCCGTTGGGGGATGGGAGGGGTATGTGGGACTCCCCGGTGCGTGTCACCGGTATACCTACTAAAATAACCCAGCGGCACTCCATCTTCGCCCGGATGGCAGGGGACTGGGAGACCAGCAGAGCCTTTACGTCCTGTCCCCCGCCGGCGAGTTTTGTTACACCCTGTGTTGAGGCCTGATGAGCTAGAAAATATAAGTCTGGCAGAATTTGCTGTGCGATACGAAACGATTCCAAATAGTATGTGGAGTGAGGAAGATGGTGATATCGAACTGAGAGAACCTGATGATGAGCCTATAAGAATAAGATATATACGATTGAGGGACGGTTCACGCATGCGAGTAAGAAGTTTAGTTGAATATTTTTTCCTCCTATCCTCCACTTGTGATCCACTTATCCATGTGCTTATAAAGTGATCCCAAGACGTAAGTCGTAGGGCTGGATTGGGTGCACATAACACACCCCACACACACAAACACAAACACATCCAAACACACCAACACATGAGCGCGCTTTAGCGTGCACTGTGCACTCATATGCAGCAGAACTCTGCGTACCCTCTGGCCTTATGGCAAAGTATGTAACTATATAAGGAAGCATCAGCTTCCTTAAAGCATCAGCTTTAATCACAGTTTTACTTTTTAAGCATCAGCAGCTGAGTAAGATTGAGTAAAAAAATTGTTTTGTTAACTTTTACAATCGTAAAAAATATGTTTTTTCTTTAAAAATTACAGTAATTTATTGTTTTATTTTTTGGGCTAGCTTGACATACGCTGGTTATATTATTATTTAGTAGGTACTTTTTAGTTTTGAAGTAAATTTTTTATTATATTGTGTTAACATATTCATTGTAAATGTAAAGGGAGCATGAACACGAATCATTTATTTCAATCGCCGATGATATGCTATAGGTTTTTGAGGAGTTCTATTGTATATCTCCCTTTACCAGATCTTCACCAAATTAAAATGGGACCACCTCTGAAGTATGACCTAAAAGGGAACATGAACACGAATCATTTCTTTCAATAGTCGATGATATGCTCTAGATCTTTGAGGAGTTCTATTGTCTATCTCCGAAGCCCTTTACCAGATCTTCACCAAATTAAAATGGGACCACCTCTGAAGTATGACCTAAAAGGGAACATGAACACGAATCTTTTATTTCCATAGTCGATGATATGCTATAGATCTTTGAGGAGTTCTCTTGTCTATCTCCGAAGCCCTTTACCAGATCTTCACCAAATTAAAATGGGACCACCTCTGAAGTATGACCTAAAAGGGAACATGAACACGAATCATTTCTTTCAATAGTCGATGATATGCTCTAGATCTTTGAGGAGTTCTATTGTCTATCTCCGAAGCCCTTTACCAGATCTTCACCAAATTAAAATGGGACCACCTCTGAAGTATGACCTAAAAGGGAACATGAACACGAATCATTTCTTTCAATAGTCGATGATATGCTCTAGATCTTTGAGGAGTTCTATTGTCTATCTCCGAAGCCCTTTACCAGATCTTCACCAAATTAAAATGGGACCACCTCTGAAGTATGACCTAAAAGGGAACATGAACACGAATCATTTATTTCCATAGTCGATGATATGCTATAGATCTTAGGGGACTTCTATTGTCTATCTCCGAATCCCTTTACCAGATCTTTACCAAATTGAAATGGGACCACCTCTGAAGTACGACCTACCAAACAAAAAAAAAATTATCAAAATCGGACTACTCTGTAAGAAGTTATCGGATCATTTATTTCAATCGTCGATGATATGTCATAGACTTTTTGCGGAGTTTTATTGTCTATCTCCGAAGCCCTTTACCAGATCTTCACCAAATTAAAATGGGACCACCTCTGAAGTATGAGCTACTAAACGAAAAAAAAATTATCAAAATCGGACTACTCTGTACAAAGTTATGCGTGTTCATACATAAAAAAAAAACAAATATACGCGTCGACTTGAGAACCTCCTCCGTCTTTTGTTTTTTCGTCGGTTTAAAACCGGTTTCTAATGAACATACAAAATAAGAATACCTAATTTATTATTATTTTTAAATTACATATACACATATTTTTTAAACATTTTATAATTACCATATTTATAATTTATGAAAATTTTTTGCAGATTATTAAATGATTGCATCGGGGCTTACTCCAAAATGCATCTTTTCGATGTAACTTTACAAAAATATATTTGCATTTAAATCTAGATAGCAAATTCAATTCAATTTCAGAGGTCGAACTCCCGTCGCACTCTGATTACTAAATGAATAAATTAGTGTTTTAATTAAATCTAGATGCAGATAATATAAGACTAGAGGTCGTCTCGTTGCAGTTTCTTTACGATTACGTCAAAAATCAAAATGTGTTATTTAAAATAATATCACATGGATAGTTTCTGACGTGATTTTTGACTCTACCACCGCGTCGGAAGGTGTTCCGTTGCAGAGAAGATGCGACCAGAAACTCTACAATACTTACGCATCTTTAAAAATATATATACTTACAGGTTACAGGGTCCTGACACTTTTTTAAGGAGATGATAAGACCATCAAACTGAACAACTTTCTCTATGGGGCCAACATCGAAATCGCAAAAAAAAATCTGCTGTCCCGTTTGGCTCGAGTAGGTTTGCAGTTTTGTATGGAAGAGATGACATTTTTATCGAGATTTCGATATTCGATATTGGTGCCATAGATAAAGTTGTTCAGTTTGACGGTCTGATCATCCCCTTAAAAAAAGTGTCAGCATATTAAGAAGGACCCTAATATGTATTACAAAGTATAATTAACAAAGTATAAAATACAATATTGAATTAAATAGTGTAACATTGTCAAGACCCAGACATTTTGGTCATTAATTATAAGTCATTCATTGGTCCCATACGAAAGTAAGTTGATAATTTTTTATAGTCTGATCATCCCCTTCAAAAAACCGCATACCTATAGGTCGCCTAGTTGTAGTTTCTTGAACCTTATAAAAGGGCAGTAGGACCTAGAACGAAGACTAAATTAATGTTCTACGAATTGCATGATACAGTGCCTACCTACCAACATTTTTATCATTGTTTATAATGTACCTAAATTTGTGTACACCGGATTTAAGATTTTGCAAAGAACATTATGTTAGCACGCAAATGTGCCTATCTTATTAGCGTATTAGTACGTGCGTACGTGCCTTATTAGATTGCCATACAAAATGGCTAATTTATACACCATTAGTTTTTAATTACTAACATAACTTTAAGGGTGTATTCAGACCATGAATCTGAAAAATGTTCCCTAAGGAACATGAGTCGAAAAACGAGATAATTTTTTGGGCCTCCCATAGAAAATCAATCGGCCGATCCGCACTTTTGTATGGAAGGTCCAAAAAATTGTGTCATTTTTTGACCCATGTTCCATATTCATGGTCTGAATGCCCCCTTATGTTATGTTACTAATAAAAACTAGTGGTGTATAACCCATCGCCCACGATCTCCTTATGTCCCACTAGCTTTCGCCCGCGACCTTGTCCACGTGGAGTTTGGAAAACCCCAAGTATCCTATGTTACTTCTATTACCTACCTAAACTTACTTTCACATTGATAATATTAAAATAAATACAGGGAGGAAGGGAGGATTATTCCAAATATTTCATAAGGACTGTCTTGAAATGTAAACAATTAGACGTATAGGTAGAATTTTTAATTTTTTAGGTTTATGCCGAAACTATAACTATGCAGTTTGGCATAAAATGTATCTGTGTAATGTACTGACCGTCTGCCATTTTTGACAAACCAGAGACATTTGTTACGGCAGGCGTCCCGAGTCTCTCCGCAATAACCCAGATTTCCCGGCCCACCAAGTTCACCCCCATAACCCGAGTAGTTTTATTTTGTCCTTCCTACAATAGTCTCTGCACCGAACGTGATAAGTCTTCTGGTGCATTTTCATAATGCATTCAGAGATAGACCACGGTTGGTGCATCCCATTGCATTTAGATAAGTGTCTCTAAGGGGCCTCTACGTGTTGGACCTGTGTCCCCACGCAAGCCTTCCAAAGGTCCGGGCTTCGGCCCGAGAAATACCAACAAGAGATACATAATAATAATAATAAGACATTATAGCGAATCGATAATTTTCAATATTATTTAAATTTTTATTATAGATACTTACAGATAATTATTTTGACATCAACTGGGAACAGTGGGAATGGAAGTTCACAATTCACATGCACATAGGCAAAATCTTTTTACATAGGTATTACATTATTGATTGCAAATGTTGATTAATTGTTCTGTACACACGGTTTCCAGGTTTATTACAACACTCCAAGTATTAAATGAAAGTTTAAACCTAACACAAATCCATGAACCGTAAAAAATTAAAAGAAACTATAAAATCATTTAATGTTTTTCGATAAAATTTTTATCCTATCCCGAAGTCACCATGGGCTTTATGTCATCTAAGTAGATGTTTCAAATGGTGTCGGTTTGGATAAGACACCGACGTTCCTGGCTGTATAAACCAATTCATGCAGGTTTCCTCATAATATTTTCCTGAACAGTCGTATTACGTATATCGTATAAGTTAGAAAAACTCATTGGTCAGCAAAAGTCCGTGTGGATTCGAACCTGGATTGGACCTTCATGATTTAGTATCCATACTTACATCGCCGCAAGGCGCGATTGAGACGCTCTCTGAAAAGCCTACATATAAAAGATTTAATTTGAAATTATCATAAAGCTCACACTCTTTAGTGTAGGCCAACCTCCACCGTACCGATACTTTGCAATTAGGTGAGGAATTGAGGATGCCTATTTCATTGAAGAAACATAATATACCTACCTATATCATATACAACAAAGCACTGGAAGCGAAACGATGTCATGAGCCCGCGAGGAACAATTACATAACATTTACATAAACGCCTCCAGTTGCGTCTCCATACCATACGTACACATATACGTACGCATACAAGTGATGTTCAAAGCTCCGAATCCGTATCCGAAACTAGCGGATATCCGACCTAGGTACTAAAAGTGAACCTGCGAGCGACGTGAATCATCTTCGAAGGGCTTAAGCACTAAAGAAACATTATCTGATGCTTATGTATAAAATTACGCTCCGTATCTTCTTCGTGGGCAGAGCCCTGGTGTCAGAGTTTATTCAGATCGCCTTACGGCCTCTGACGTGGTTTTTGCGTAACGACTACTACCACCAGAGATAGTAACCGGGACCAACGGCTTAACGTGCCATCCGAAGCACGGAATCATTTTTCTTTTCAGACAATCAGGTGATTCAGCCTGCAATGTCCTAACCTACTGGGGAAAAACGCACAAATTGACATATCACTAGGTGTCCCCCGTAGGAATCAAACCCACGACCTCGGTGTCGAGAGCCAATGCTCTTAACCACTAGACCACGGAGGCAGGCGTCAGGAAATCCGTATCTTCATTATCAGTTATTTAAGTCGCGCTCTAAGGCACAGGCTGCCTTATACATATACAGGGTGTAACAAAACACCCTAGTAATACTTAACGGGGTTCTTCAGACCATCAAACTGAACAACTTTCACTATGGAGCCAACGTCGAGAAAAAATAAAAAAAATCTGCTATCCCATACATTTTAGTCGAGTCGGTACTGCAGTTTTGTATGGGATAGCAGATTTTTTTTATTTTTTCTCGACGTTGGCTCCATAGTGAAAGTTGTTCAGTTTGATGGTCTGAAGCACCCCCTTAAGTATTACTAGGGTGTTTTGTTACACCCTGTATAAGAGTGAGAGGATAGGTCAGTACATTGGTAAGTTCGTAACCCTAACCGAAATTAAAATATCAATATCCGAATTAGGAATCTCCAACCCACATCCCTGCTAACGAACAACTTTTATCCATAGCGAGTGAATGCGTAGGACCTGAGGTCTTCTAGGGTTCATTCTTGCTTCCTCGTAAACCAGTTTGAAAAGGTTCTGAGAACATGGACATGGATGGATGCGCAACCGCTCACGCAAAGAGTGGCATGGCAAAATAGTCTCTTGTGTTCCTATGAAAAGTATTATAAATGCGAGGGCCCGAGCGCGCTGCATAAAAACGAAGTTCAGTCCTATTTTCAATATAAACTAATTAATGTCAATGACATTTTTTAAACGGGATCTAAAAATTATTCTGTGTGTCTGTATTTTGTCGGATTTCCGTTAAAATGTACAGGTAGTTTACTTGTTTGCAATAAAGATTATTGATAAGATTAAGATTTGTACTGTATGATTATTACATTAAAATTAAAAATGTACTATTTATTAACTAGGTATAATTTATAGTAACAGAACAGTCTTTTAAGGGCGATTTTTCAATCGCCAGATGAAATTTATTTCTACGAATAAAATATATCGATTTCACAAAATAAATTTGGAACCAAAGAGTTTTCATTACATCTTAGAAATACAGAACTGGCAGCTTCCTGCCAGAAAAAAATTACGTCAAGCCAAATACTTCAATTAAAAAGAAAAAGATTTCTTCCTTTTAACTTTTTATGGCTTCTGATATTTTTTTTCCAAGACATCTTGCCAGTAGGTACACACCAAAAAAAATCGAATCATCAAAAAGTTGTTATTCCATGATTCCAATATTGTCTCTTTAGTGCCTATTTTCCAAAATGAATTAATATATTTAAAAAAATAACGAGAGTTTTTCCATGGTTTTTCCAGCAATTTTCCTGGATTGCTGGTGTAATGAATGGTATATTATTTTGTTTCAAGAAATATAATTCATTCATAGAAATTACCATTCTGATAATTGAAAAATCGGCCCTAAATTAAACAAACAACAGACATGAGATGCGCGTTTCTTTAGTTATTGTTCTTTGAACCGTTTTCTCGAGTTCTCGAGTCGTTTATAATTTTTTTCTCATCTCGACTAAAGCCAGAATTCTCGGTTCGAGAAATCTCGAGCAGAAACCCTAATCCGAATGTTGAAAATGTGTGTCACTAACATTCATAATGTTACCATGTTAGTACCTACTCAACTTGACTCAACTATGCAAATCGAAAAGCACTGCTGTATACAGGGTGTAAGTGGCCTAGCAAATACTGAAGCGGTGAACTCAGAACATCAAACTGAACAACTTTCACTATGAAGCCTACCTCAGGAAACGCGAAAGAAAATCAGCTGTCCCATACAAAACTGATGTACCTACCCGACTAAAATGTATGGGACAGCTGATTTTTTCTCGCTTTTCCTGAGGTAGGCTCCATAGAGAAAGTTGTTCAGTTCGATGGTCTGAGTTCACTGTTTCAGTATTTGCTAGGCTGTCACTTATTCCCTGTATATAATTTCCGTAGAACGTAATACCTACCGATTCAAGATCCTTGAAATCATTCTAAAGTCTAGTGTTGACTATGTATGGCATGGTCTTAATATCAGAATATTAGTTACTATCTAATACAGCTTTCGACATTTTTAATACCGTGTTTACTTCTTGATAGCCTTCTAACTCGAATGGTTAGAAGTTTAGAACAGGGCCCTATTTAATAAACCCATAGACATGAACTCTAGCTATAGACAAGCACGTTCAAACAAACAAGTTGTTCCAAAACTCTTTGGGAACATTAGTGCCATCTAGTTTACATAAAACAGAAACTACTATAATTTGGTCAAAGAGCATCACCGGCCAAGACTGATGCGACAGTTCATATTTATGTTGGGTATTTATACCTAATCTGGGCATCCTCTACGTCTTACGTGCAGAATTAGATACTTACTCATAACTTTTGATTGTGTGAACTGTGAACAGATTACTACGAAACAAATATTAAGATAATCAGTTAAAAATTATACACAAATTAAATAATACTATGCGAATGAAAAGAAAAATAGTAAGGAGACCACGGAGATGTAAATCTCGTTGCTAACCGCAACCCGGCACAGTGGATCCGTTCTGAAAAAAGACGGACTTAGGACCTAAAGTCGGAATTTCTCTTCTATCGGTCAAGACCGATAGTAGTCCCTTTTCTTTAATTACAAAAATGAAATCAGCAAAGTAAAAAAAAAGTACCTGTCATCTTGATTATTTCTGCCTGAAAATGACATTAAAATGTTTAATTTAGCAGCAGGTACACGAAAATATACAAAAAGTTTGGCAAAAACGTGCACTCTTTGCAAAATATGCGAAAAAAAATGAAATTTTTGACACTTAATTTCTCGCTTCGCTGCAAGTGACTGCACTAGTTTTTTTTTGGGTCCAGTATTATTTGGTCTTTCATAAAACGTAAGCCAATCCCGTCCCGAATTGAACCAAGTCAAGAAATAAAATAAAAGGTGTTCTTCTCCATACAAAAAAAATGTATAATTTTTTTTCTCATAAACCATGCATCCCATAGATTTTACTGAAAGAATAAAAGTTACTAGGATAGTTATTATCTCTTCTTTAAAAAAAAAAACAGCACGAAATTCCGACTTCAGGTCCTAAGTTCGTCTTTTTTCAGAACGGATCCACTGTGTCCGGTCGCGATCAATGAGAATTTAAAACGCTAAGTCGCGATGATGACTTTAGCTGTCAATAAATCTTTTTCATCTCGAGGTAAAAGGTAAATCAAATAATTGTTTTCGCATTAATTTTTTTACCATGAACAAGTATAAAAATATAATCTCAAGTATGAACGATCTTAGCGTCATTTCCAATTTTAATCCTCGTCTGGCACCCGCCTTAAGTTCATTATATTGTGACGTAGTGATTATATTTTCTTTGATATTGTGCATGTATTGTGCCTATTTTGTGCCCTCTGATTTAAGTCTCTTGATTCATCTATGATCATTAATACCCGTCTCTTTTCCTTAAATGTCGCTTTTTGGGTGCCGAAACGAGACAAAAAGTAATGGACTTACCCAATCTTGAGGAAATTCATAGACTTACCTATTTTCTAAAATTTAAATTAATAATTACATATCCTTATAATTTTACATACTTACCTTATATTCGAATAAAAGTATCCCGTAAAACAACTTTCAGGCGGTTTTTATAGTGATAACTAATTTAAATACATTAATATAAAATTAAAATTAATATTGAAAAAAATGACAGATTGGTATTCAGATTGGTTTGTCATTCCCATTAGCATAGAGTAAACTAACATCAATGCGGTAACACAACCGCATTGCAGAGTAACATGCAGTTCCTACTGAACACCGTATCTAGTACTGGTACAGTACATTGATATCGTTGAATAAACCCGACGATGAAAATTTGACAATGACAATTTAGAATTTTAGAGTACATTGCTAATGAATGACGCTAAACTTGCAGTGCTTCATGTGTCCTAGCGTTCTCAGCAATGTAATCTGAATTGTCATTGTCAAATTCTCATTGTCGCGTTTATTAAACAGGGCCCAGATCACTCTATTTCTTTACCAACCTGTCTAATATGTTTTCTCCACTTGACGCTCGATCTCTATAAATATCCCTAATTAAACTCTTTCTCTATATCCGTTTCGAATCCTGCATATTTGAATGGATAAATAAAATACGAACTTTTATTGTATGGAGTATGGTCTTTTTTATATGGTCATTTTATTAACTACATTCCTAAATTCTTGCACTTTTCTTCTTTCGTGTCAGCGCGTGCCAAATACTATTAGTGACCATAACGAATGAAAAAATCACTCGTATCGTGGCTGACTATCCAAGGTGCTCCAGACGAACCCAGATTTCGTGACTTGGGGGGGGGGGGGCTCTTTTCTCTTTTCACACCATTCTTGCACTAGACAGTCTAACTAAGCGCTCTTACAGACAAGCGACACTTTACGGTCGAAGGGTCGTCTGTAAGAGCTCCAAGTGCCAATGACTATGCCCGAAACATTAATTTATTGTTTTATACATTCCAGAATCAAAGGATGCACTAAAACATCATGGGTATCGTAACCGCCGTCACCGCGGCGACGAAGTCAGCGCTGACCATAGCCGGCATCAGCAAGCTGACCTTCATCCCCGTCATGTTGGCAGCCATGGCCTACTTCAACTACGATCTCCTCGATCCCGAGAGCAGACCTTTCAACCAGAAGTACCTGAGAGAGGAATACGACTTTGTGATTGTTGGCGGAGGGTCAGCAGGGTCCGTCCTGGCTAATAGACTGTCAGAGATAGAAGGTTGGAAAGTTCTGCTGCTGGAGGCAGGCGGTCATGAGACTGATATCAGTGATGTGCCGCTGCTGTCGCTGTATCTTCATAAGAGTAAATTGGATTGGAAATATCGGTAAGTGACACTTTTTAACCGACCTATCAGTGGAACAATATGTTGCTCGTAATGAAAGTTGTTCAGCTCAGTTTGTTGGGGTGGTCAGAAGCTTTGCTCCAACTTCCAATTATATAGTCAGCATCAGAGAAACCTGACCCCTTCTATCTTGATCTCTATAACCGCAAGGGAGTTAGATTTCTCTGATGCTGAACGTACACTGTACGTTGTCTCTACATACCTTACGTTGTCTAAGCGAAGATATAATAACACAAAGAGAGATTCTCAAAGCATTTCCTTCACATTCCAGAACCCAGCCGCAAGACTCGGCTTGCCAAGCCATGATAGACAAGCGATGCAGCTGGACGAAGGGCAAAGTCCTCGGTGGATCCTCAGTCCTCAACACAATGCTCTACATCAGAGGAAACCGGAGGGACTTCGACCAATGGGAGTCTTTCGGCAACCCTGGTTGGGGCTACGACGACGTGCTGCCGTACTTCAAGAAATCTCAAGATCAACGAAACCCGTATTTGGCGAAAGATTCTAAATATCATGGCACCGGTAACTATCCTTTATAATCATAACAGCAAGGTATTTAGAAGATTTTATGAAGTCTTGTTTTATTACCTGTCATTCGATTCTGTTATGTGCAAGGAAAGACAGTCCAGGTGACGAAACCTGAGTTCGTCTAGAGCACCCTTGGCAGTCAGCCTCGATACGACCATTGCTGATAGGGTAATCTTTCAGCACGAGTGATCGTCGTGCGAATAACTCATGGTGATACAAAAGAAAATTCAATCCCTTAAATATGCTAATTAAACTACACGATGAAAAATATAGTTACTTTGTTGTATCAACGTTACAGACCACTGAAAGAGATTATATAAACACCCAGGATCTTGTTCATATCATTGTTCCGTAATTGAGAATACTATTTTTATACAGAGAGTAAGATATTCTTCCCAATACACCTAATTGAACTTTTGGAGGGATGAGTGTCATGTTACGAGACGAGTGTTAAGTATGAATGTGGATGGCAGTGGTAGGAGAGGCAGGCCGAAGAAAAGATGGATGGATTGTGTGAAGGATGATATGTGTAAAAAAGGGGTGAGTGTTGAGACGACGGCTAAGAGAGATGAATGGAAGAGGATGACATATTGCGCCGACCCCAAATAATGGGAAATGGGCCAGAGGATGATGATGACACATAATTGAACTTTTATTGTTTTCCAAATTTCAGGTGGTTACCTAACGGTACAAGATGCACCGTACAACACACCACTTGGCGCTGCTTTCCTCCAAGCCGGTGAAGAGATGGGCTATGACATCACCGACGTAAACGGCGCTCAACAGACCGGCTACGCCTGGTACCAGTTCACAATGAGAAGAGCTACCAGATGTTCTACAGCCAAAGCCTTCCTCCGACCTGTCAGACTACGCCAAAACCTTCACATCGCTCTCTTCTCACACGTGACAAAAGTATTGATAGACAAAGACAAGAAGAGAGCTTACGGTATTGAATTTCTCAGATATGGTGAAAAACATGTCATTTACGCGAAACGTGAAGTGATTCTATCGGCTGGTGCGATCGGGTCTCCTCAACTGCTTATGCTCTCTGGAGTAGGACCAGCGAAACATTTGGAAGAAGTAGGCATTGATGTTATACACGATTCCCCGGGCGTTGGGAGAAATTTGCAAGACCACATTGCTATTGGAGGTCTAGTTTTTCGTGTAGATTACCCTGTAAGTTTAGTGATGAACCGACTAGTAAATGTTAATTCAGCAATACGTTACGCAGTAACTGAAGATGGACCATTGACATCCAGTGTAGGTTTGGAGGTAGTTGCTTTTATTAACACGAAATACGCGAACGCCTCGGACGACTGGCCTGACATAGAATTCATGCTGACGTCAGCATCGACCCCTTCAGATGGTGGTACACAAGTCAAAACGGCACACGGCCTCACTGACGAATTCTACAACGAAGTGTTCGGTGAGATATCCAACACGGATGTTTTTGGTATATTCCCTATGATGCTGCGTCCAAAGAGTCGTGGCTTTATCAAGCTTAGATCTATGAATCCATTAGACTATCCTATTATGATACACAATTACTTGACGCATCCTGATGATGTTGGCGTCCTCAGAGAAGGCGTGAAGGCGGCTATAGCAGTAGCGGAGACTAAAGCCATGAAGCGCTTCGGTGCAAGATTCCACGATAAACCGCTGCCAAATTGCAAGCACCTTCCTTTGTACACTGACGAATATTGGGACTGCTTGATTCGTCAATACACGATGACAATTTACCATCTATCGTGCACAGCTAAAATGGGACCGACCAGCGATCCAATGGCAGTTGTAGATCCTCAGTTGCGAGTGTATGGCATAGAGGGCCTAAGAGTAATAGATGCAAGTATTATGCCAACTATAACCAATGGAAATATAAATGCTCCGACTATAATGATAGGAGAGAAAGGTGCTGATATGATAAAAGATGCTTGGTTAACAAAACCTAAGAGAAGAAGTAAAAGGACTTTAAAGTGCTCGAAATTTCAGCAATTTGGACGTAAACGAAATAACAAGACATGCACAATTCAAAGATGACAATTAAAGAATAAGTAGAGACAATTTAAGGCCATACTTAACTATAGTTTTAGTTAAATACCAAAAGAACACATCAAAGAGTATGTATCATATCTTAATGGTGTGAAGTTAGTGTTAAATAAAGGGATTTTTTATGTTACCGTTAATTCTAGTCTCAAAAATGACAGCTTTGTAAAAATGTACCAGATTAAATTCAGGTTTAAATTTAGTTAGTTAAATAAAACTAGTGAGTAGTTATTTTTATGTTGTTAATAATTAAAAATACAAGCTTACTCTTCAGTTTCATTTTATCTCTATATCTTAATTTTGAAAGCTGAAATGACATTTGGCACACACATAGATTTATACTCTGGATTTACACATAGCATCAAACTGGACAACTTTGATTATGGGACCAACTGTGAAATCGCGAAAAGAATGTACTGTAACATTTTGGTCTGAACTTTTGTCTTGATATTTTCTGTGGATTTTTTTTTGCGTTTTCGATGTGGTTGTGGACCCAGTCGGACCCACCCTGAAGGATATCACCAAATTTAACTTTTAAGGGGTTAAAAACTTGGTTTCACAAGCGAGGTCATTACATGATAGGTAGCTCTAGACATTTATAAAAATCCTAATTGACCTTGATGTTATTATGAAAGAGGTTTTTACCTAATGGAATCGATCGGTCGGTCAGGTCACCTATAACCGTGGAGCATCTACACCTATATTATAATACAACATTTATAGCAGTGTGTTACCAATGTTGAATAATTACAATAAAAGCAAGAGTTCCCAGATGGTGAAAGTTATACAGCGCCATCTGTTCTCTAGATATCTTAACTACCAAGAAAGGCTTCAAACTTAGTTGGTTGCAAGGCGTTGGGCGTATGCGCAGTAGGCCTGACGCTGCATTTATTGGTATGAAAACTTTATAATTTAGACGTTATCTACAAAGATGGCGCTGTGTAAAACGTTTATTTTGAAAAACATGAACTTTTAATTTTATTCTACTGTAATTCCAAAGATATCGACGCTCTGCCAAAGTGTAACGGGAAGGCAGGAAGTATAGATTTTTTTTTTCGGTTTGTTTCATCATAATTCGTAATATAATTATGTCGAATGTTTAGTTTCTATCTCTGTTTAGGTTCAACGGACATTGTTTTGTTGATATTAAGCCTACACAAAAAATAGGACAAACAACATAAATGGAAAAAACTCGGAGCGCTTTAGCTATACTGGGTTCTTCTGAATATGCTGACACTTTTTAAGGGGATGATCAGACCATGAAACTGAACAATTTTCTCTACGGGACCAACATCGAAATCGCGAAAAATTAAATCAGCTGTCCCATACATTTGGCTCGAGTAGATTTGCAGTTTTGTATGGACGAGCACATTTTTTTTTCGCGATTTCGATGTTGCGTTCGTGCCATAGAGAAAGTTGCTCAGTTTGATGGTCTGATCATCCCCTTAAAAAAGTGCCAGTATATTAAGAAGGACCCTGTATTATTTATTATAATAAGTACTTGGTTTTAGTATCACAACTTTTTACAACCCTATTTTTTAAATTATATTGAAAAATTTTAAGGCTGTATTCAGTTAATGAAATTAAAAACAAGGGTCGAAAAACGATAATTTTTTCGGACCAACCATACCACAGAAAAGCCGATTCATATTCCAGGGGAGGTCCGAAAAAAAATCTCGTTTTTCGGCTCATGTTCCTTAGGGTAAGTTGTTTAGTTTCATTTTCTGAATGCCCGAGCCCAACAGCTGATTTTGTTTTTGCTCCGATTTTTTTGCTCCCATTGCAAAAGTTGTTCAGTTTAATGATATCAATTTCACCCTGTATATTAGCCGTCATTTCGGTGCTCACCCCTACATTACAGAGGCACAGATATTAGACAGAGGTGACTAATAATATATACATACATATACTCACGCCTGTGTCCCATTGGGGTAGGCAGAGACAACAGATCGCCATCGGCTACGATCCTGACACACCTCTTTCGCCTCTTCCACACTCATAAGTCGTTTCATACACGCTCGTCGGTTTCGGGTACATTTGATCTGACCCTTCTTAAGTACGCTACCAATTTGGTCCGCATACGTACGTCTAGGGCGACCCCTTTCGATTGTCCTATTCACACTTGCTTTATATATTTCATTCGTCATTCTGCTATCACTCATTCTTTCCACATGACCAAACCATCTCAGCATTCCCTTTTCAATCTAATAATATTGTGTGAAAACCAAAAAGAAATAATTCGAAACGTTTACATAACCCACAATTGCATCTGCATCAACCAGTAATGCTCTCTTTCTGCGGAGTCATCGTCGGTCAAATAGACTTATGCAATAGTTTCTGCGATTCGTTAGTATGATGATGTGGTTACGTTAAGTATGGATTTAGGGCTTAAAGATTATTTTAGTCAAGTGGGTTGCTGTGTCAACAAGTTGCAGGCAATTCTCGGCAATATATTATGCTAATTTTAGTGAAGAAGAAATATAAAAGATGTTAAGAACACCCTAGTAATGTTTTAAGGCGTGATGTAGAGCTAAGACCATCAAACTGAACAACTTTCACTATGGAGCGAACACCGAAATAAAATTTAAAATAATCTACTGTTCCATACATTGGAGTCGAATAGGTACTGCAGTTTTGTATACAGCAGATTTTTTCATTTTTTCTCGTTGTTGGACTCCACAGTGAAAGTTGTTCAGTTTGATGGTCTGAAGTACCCCCTTTAAGTATGTAACGCAATTAAGTTTACAGCCTGTATTTCCTCGGTTGCAGATTAAAATAAAACCTTCCTAACATACAAAAATCAAATTCTTCTTCTTATCGTGTGGGCAGAGCCCTGCGCCTCTACCCGCACATTCGAACTTCGCAATTGCGTGAAAGTATTCGTTCCAATGTCAACTCTGTTACAATGTAGTGCGGACAGAGACAGTAGCGATATGTCGAACATCGAAAGTCCGGGTACAGGACCAGGATTCAGAGTTTTTTTCAGACGACGTGGTTTTTATGTAACGACTACTACCACCAGAGATATAAGCTGGGACCAACGGCTTAACGTGCCATCCGAAGCACGATCATCTTTCTTTTCAGACAATCAGGTGATTCAGTCTTCAAAGTCCTAACCAACTGGAAAAAACGCACAAAGTGATATATCACTAGGTGTCCCCGTGGGAATCGAACCCACGACCTCCGTGTCAAGAGCCCAATGCTCTTAACCATTTAACCACGGAGGTAGATTAATGCAATGTTTATATTCGTACAGCTTATGTTCACAGTAACAGTACTCTCCCAAATTTTGCAAGTCAAAGTGACCCCTGGACAATGGAGCTATCATATGGCTGTCAAATACAAAGCCAGTTAACCTCAAGGGTCATTTCCTCGGAAGTTATTCGGGGAAATAGGTAAGTAGGTCATTCGTTACATCATAGATACATAGAAATATGATTTACATAGTTTGTCGATAGATATTATTAAGGTTGCGTAGCCTAGGGCAATAGGTGCTATTTATAGCTTTCTCAGTTACGAATAAACGTTTTTAAAGAGTTCGTTGAATCATGGAGTTAGTTGAATATCAAAATCGCGAAATAAAATCGTCTGTTCCATAAAAAATTTCAATAGCTTCTCGACAAATGAAACAGCTGATTTAAGTTCGCGATTTCAAAGTTGGTTTCATAGTCAAAGTTGTTCAGTTTGATGGTCTGAAGACCAGCTCCGGCTTCAAAATGACCCCGATTCAACGGCATATTTCATTGTATTTGTGTTTGGTGTACATAATACATATAAAGAATATACAGGGTGTTACAGAAGTAAAAATAAAAATTGAAAACTTTTAAGGGGTGGTTTAGACCATCAAACTGAACAACTTTCACTATGGGACCAACATCGAAATCGCGAAAAAAAAGTCTTTTGTCCCATACATTTAGCTCGAGTAGATCTGTAATTTAGTATGGAACATCGCAAACGCCTATCATGGCGATTATGGCAAATCTCCTCATTTTGGGGGAGGCCAATGTCCAACAGTGGACGTCTATCGGCTGGTACGATGATGATGATGATATTTATTTTTCGCGATTTCGATATTGGTCCCATAGTAAAAGTTGTTCAGTTGATGGCCTTAACCACCCCTTAAATGTTTATTTGTATTTTTGTAACACCCTGTATATGTTACGTTAGTTGTTTAATGTTTCTAGGTCAAATTTAAATTATAGAAACGATGTATCAAGGACGAATCATTTCACCAATCGAATGGCTAGCACGGACACCTATTACCTACATAAAAAAACACAATGCATAATGTATTCCTTAGGTTAGGGCGGCGTGACTCCTGCTAATGTTTTTTTCTCAAACATGCTTGGAAATGTGAGCATTATTTTGACAACCTTCTTCGAGATAAATCGAAATTGCAGTACTGGCCAAATACATGCGCGCAGCGGCCGGCAATGTTGTATGAAAATCCATATCTGTCGTGTTTTGCGGCCAAATAAATTACATACTAAACTCATATCTGTCGTGTAATTTAAAAATGGAACTATCTTTTTCTCCGAAACATGGCGACCAAGGAGGTAACTCATCAAAGGTTTTATTTAAATTTCGAACTGACTTGCGAATAGAAAGCTGTTTATTGAAAAAAAAAAACTAATTGTTGTTCGATGTTCGTCAAATGTTCGTCATTGATTATGAAAAGAGTTTTAATTTCCGCGAATTATTTGAGAAAATTTACTTTTTTAATTTCCGCGCATTATTTGAGAAAAGTACTATACAAGCCTTGGCCACAACTAGGCATTGATGGACTTACGTATGTGTGCCTCGGCTTCGCCTCGGCCCACATTTACACGTTCGTCCATCAATGCCTCTGTTGCTGGCCGCTGCAGTAATGTACTATTTATGAAGAAAACAAAACATAGCTTCGCTTTTGGTCGTCCGCCATCTGTTTTATGTCTTTGTGTAATGTGTGCTGAAAAACATTGACAAGTCACCGCCTTACACGGAGTACCAACCGCGGTACCAGTCTCGGAAAATGGGTTGGTACGAGCGTGTAATTTATTTATGGTTGGTACCATCATCTGACTGCCAACTCTACCACCACCGCGCGCCTTCGATCAATCTAAGCCGCGCGTGCTCATTGGTCAAATCAATCAAATAGCGCGCGCTTCCCCGACTTCCCGTTACACACTTCCGTCCCTTTCATACTTCAAACTTTATTTATTAGTATCACCTTTTCACGAAATCACTCCCAGTCATAAACATATTATACTACCGTAGTATAATAAGTTTATGCTCCCAGTCTCCCACAGATTACAGGAAAGCGAGAGGAAAGATGTTACACATCAAAAATCAAATAAAGTCTCATCATCATCATCAGCCTATCATCGTCCACTGCTGAGCATAGACCTCTCCCAAGGCGCGCACCAAAACTCTGTCCTCGGCCTTCCTCATCCAGTCGCTCCCCGCAACTTTGACTCTGACACCCCATTGGTTGTCAGTTCTTCAGCAGATATGACCAGCCCATTGCCACTTCAGCTTACTAATTTGATCTGAGCTATGTCAACCACTTTTTCATTTCTGATAAAGTCTAAATAAAGTCTATCCTCAGCGAAAAACCTAGAAGTAAAACACATAACAGTTACAAAGTGACTGACGCAATCTTCACTTCCTGCACTGAGTAACCAAACTAGAAAAGGCTAAGCATAAAGTCATCTGACCAGTTGTTGTAAAAATACAATTAAGTATAACAATTTGTAAACTTGACTATAATAGAACTTATACAATATTACAATAGTTGGTTGAAAACCAGTATTTCTTTAGGTAGGTATTTCACTGGATATAAACAAAACATTACTGCGCGGGCGAATTAACTTGGCACCTGGCTCGCACGTGGCTCGGAATTCAACACCCCTCCTGCTACCCCCCGCAGGACCCCGCCGTCGCCGTTGCATGTGTCCCTGCACTTTAGCATTTTCGAGTTATTCTTTCCGAGTTTTTTATTCCGAGCCACGTGCGAGCCAGGTGCCAAGATTGAGAAGATAGAAAAGAAAAGAAACAAATATAATCAAATATCTGTGACACACTGTGTGTGTGTGCACTGTGCACACACAATTATCTTGTCCCATTTAAAGTAGGAATCAGATTCTAGCCCGGACTTGTATTATGATGACTAGATGATATCAGAACACAATACCTGTGACACCCCTACTTTTAATTTCTAGAAAAATGTTATACTCGTACGAGTATCTCCTTGCGAGATTGGAACCCAAGACCTTCCGATCAGCAAGCAAGTACACTACCATACCAACTGAGCTATCTAACTAAAGGAAAGACAAAGAAGACTTCCATTTCAAACCGAAACGAAGGAAAGTGAGCATTGGTAGTAGGGTTGCCACTTGCCACCGTTTTTTTTTTGGAGGAAATATAGTATTTTTTAATTTTTATTGCATTTTCAAAACGTACCTATTTTACTTTATTTTTGAGTGACAATTAATTTATTTAAATTATTGTTACTCTCAATAGGTTTAGGTCCGTATTAACATCATAATCAATCAATCTCACCCTGTCTTTATATCTCATTATTTAGGATCTGCGAATGTCGTACAACCTACCCATAGGTTATCCCTAAATTAATTAATTCATATTTTATTGCAGCGTATATTGTAGCTATTTCATCTTCATTTTAAATCGGTCACTTATACAGGGTGAAATTGATATAATGAGCATCCTTTTAAACAAGAGTCTACCCATCAAACTGAACAACTTTGACTATGGGAGCAAACCAATCGGAGCAAAAAAAAATCTGCTGTTGCAACATACATTTGTGTCGCGTACGCACTGCAGTTTAGTATGGAACAGCAGATGTTTTTGTTGCTTCGATCGGTTTGCTCCCTTAGTGAAAGTTGTTCAGATTGATGGGTAGACTCTTAGTTTAAAAGGATGCTAATGATATCAATTTCACCCTGTATAAACGTATGTAGTAAAAGTAGATTCAACATCTGCCGAGTTATAAAAATATAGTATTTCAATTTTCCGTACTATATATTTTCTCAATAGTAGGTATATAATAGTACAATTATTGATCAAAATATAGAACAATACTTACGTAGTAACTTATTATTAATCTGTGACGATACTATATTATATATAAATAATATAGAAAGGGTAACCCTAACAGCTACGTAGACTTAAAATACATTGCTATTTAAGGTGTATTAATGTTCTATTAATACACCTTAAATAGCAATGTATTTTAAGTCTTATCTAGGACACATTAAGATATAATACTGTACAAGAGGTTAACGAGACTGCACCCAATATATCTCTACAGATAGGTACTCCGGAAAACAAACTAGAGGGAAAATCTAATCAGCCAGTAAGGAAGCAATCAACGCATCTGTTATAGAGTATCTCCGGTATATACAACGTTCCTTTCCTAAAGTCCTGTAAATCTAGCCAATTTAATATTTATGTCGTAACACGTAAGAGTGCTGATTAGGGAGTTGTTAGTTTGATCTGATTATACGCGACGGCGCAATCACTTCATACCTATCAGTTCTGAGTAATAATCCGTAAGGTCTGCGTCTAAGTAAATTTACGTTGGAGTTGGAATGTTTTACTTTAGGTTCTCACTTGAAAGTCGTTCGAGTAATCTTTATTGTAATACCTGGACTTACGCTTGTCGATATATAGCGGCCGTTTCGGTCCGGACGTCATTGTAATAGAGTTGACATTGGAACGAAGACGTTCACGCAATTGCGAAAATTGTCCGGATAGAGGCCCTGAATCCTCTCACTTATCAATAAGAGTTGTGTTAACTTATTCTCTCTTAAGTGAGAGCAGTGGCGAGCGCTCTATAGAGCCACAAAGACACTGTCTACCCTAGTAAATTAAAACACTGACGCATTCTTAATATACCAACAAACAAACAAACTTCTGATCGATTTATATTTCGGAATTAAATTATAATGACTGGTACAAAATTAGTAACAACGCCACCTCTTGTCATTAATCTGCAACTGCGCACTGTATCACCTGTATCACCAATACTGAGTTTACGCTGTAGTAGCGCCCCTAGCGTTATAGAGATAGAATCAAAAGCTCTAGCATTATGCATGTGTGCCTCGTAACGTACACGAGTACAGTGTAGTAGTGTTTCTGTAAATACTTGGCTCACAATGAAACAACACACGCACACAAGCCACAAAAAAGACAGAGTCTAAACCAATCAGAGCCAGCTGAGCGTTGTATTATGCGACAATTTTAAATGCTGCATTGTTTCTTTACTTAAAGTGCTAATTACAATACCAACACTTTTCTGTCGTATACATTTTAGCGATTATAAGTTTTTTTGGAAAAGTCGCCATTGCAAACGATTGCAGTCCGGAAAAGTTTTTTAGATTTTTGATATGGAAATTTGTTTTGGAATTCGGTTCTATTCTAATAATTAGGTACTATATTTCTATTCTATTCTTATAATGGAAAGCATTTACCTACTGTGAGAGTTGTTGTGGTTGTGGTTTGGGCATTGTGTGTTTGCAAAAATGACAAAATAGTGCGTTAACAAACCTATCATTTGAAGTAAAAAAAAAAGGATCTCATGGTGTAGCAAATACAACCCGTAAGTTTGTCTTGATTTTAATACAACCTGTAAGTTTGTCTTGATTTTTAGGGTTCCATACCCAAAGGGTGAACACGGGAGTACGGGACCCAATTTATTCATAAGGCTACGCTTGCCGTCCGTCCGTCCGTCCTAGCTTCAGAGGGCTGTATCTTTAGAACTATAAACTACAGGGTGTACAATAAAATGGGACAGCTACTCAAAGGGGTGCTTCAGACCATCAAACTGAACAACTTTCTCTATGGGACCAATATCGAAATCGCGAAAAAAAAATCCGCTCTCCCATACAAAACTGCAAACATAACTCGACTGAAATGTATGGGACAGCAGATAATTTTTTCGCGTTTTCGATATTGGTCCCATAGAGAAAGTTGTTCATTTTGATGGTCTGAAGCACCCCTTTAAGTAGCTGTCCCATTTTATTGTACACCCTGTATAATAGGTAGCCGGTTGAAATTTTCACAATATACGTATATGTATTATTTTATTGGATTTTATCAGAAATAATAAAAATACAAAAAAAAAATACAAGAAGCTTTTTTTTCAACGTTTTAAATACAAGCTTGAAACTTGGTGTGATTATAGTGCAAACTCTAGAGAACAACAACAAATAATAAAAACTGGCAAAGTGTGAGTCGGTTTCGAGTTTAGGGTCCTGGGAAAAACTAAAATTTGTGGAATGGTTAATATATTGTTCAGGGGGTACGGATCCTCGGTGAGCGAGTATTCCGACTCGCACTTAGCCGGTTTTTTATTTTATGTCTACCCTATCCAAAAAGTCTGTGCTCGCGCCTGAGTGAAAGACTCTCTCGCTTATGTTAGAGCTCCTCATCACTTATATGTGAGAGCTCCTTAGCCTCTTATGTAAGAGTTTCCCCTAGTTTATGTGAGATCTCCCCCTTACTTATGTAAGAAGAACTCCTCTCACTTATTTGATAGCTCTTCGTCACTTATGTGAGAGCTCCTAGTCACTTGTGTAAGAGCTTCTCCTCACTTATGTGAGAGCTCCTCTCTCTTATGTGAGAGCTCCTAGTCACTTGTGTAAGAGCTTCTCCTCACTTATGTGAGAGCTCCTCTCATTTATGTGAGAGCATACCCTAACTTATGTGAGAGCTCCTCTCATTTATGTGAGAGCATTCCATCACTTATGTGAGAGCTCTTAGTCACTTATGTAAGAAAGAATTCCCCTCACTTAGGTATGTGAGACCTCTTCGCACTTTTAAATGATAATTCTCTCTTTTATATTACGCCAGTAACCTTAGACATAAAAATCGCGTTAGGTCGCAATAAATTGCACGGAGCTGATTTTTTGGGATGTTGTTAGGGTAGATACCAGTAGCATAACACCAATTTTGCAGCTTCGAAAGACTTGTGCTAACCGAATGGTGCTTAAAAAACCTCGAAATTTTCTGACTTTTTTCATGGGTTGACTTATAACTTCTAAACGGTGCATCTTACATAAACATTATCTACTACGTTTTTAAAGAAGTTAAAATTATCTGTAATTTGAATTTAATTTCAGCTCTGTAAGTTTAGTAAGTCTTGAGATACAATACTTCAAACATTCGCCATTTTTCCCAAAAAGTTCAAAATTGAAGATTTTTGCGTCTTTCGAACAGGATACCGGCTAAAATACTTATTCTACGAGGAAAATTATAAGAAATGAAATTGTAAAGCAGCTATTAAGCTTTAATTTAAGTATATTTTGAATCTTATACAGCCAACATTAACGAAAAATTAATTTTGGAAATGGAGCTCCTATTGTCAACTCATATTAATACTGCGAAGTTATCTATTTAATGTTATAAAAATGACATTACATTTATAAATTAGATATTTTAAAGCAGGAATGGCAAACATGCATGAGACTTCTCACTTCATTTCGGCTCTATCAAATTTTAAGAACCGCTTCCTAATGCGGCCCGTGAGCAAACAGAATTTTATCATTTATTAAGTACGTAGGTACTCATAATTATGTACCAACACCGTTCCGGAGTCATTTATTAAGCCCGCCCCGCTCTTCTGCCCCCCACCGAAGAGGCCTTACATTCCTAAAGAATCCCCAAGTGCAGAAGTGGTTGGGGATACAGAAAGAGCCCATGCACTAACTTGGAGTGATTAAGGAGGTGGCAGGGGCTGACCGCTAACCCTTCTGAAATTCCTATCATGCAAGTGCCAGAAAGGGTGCGGACTGCGGAGGAAGATAATGCTCCTGCTAGAGAGCAGTGCTGAAATGCTCGGCTCTCTGCAATGTTTGTCAGGGGAAGACCTGCCTGAATACTACTCCCTAAGCCATGGATGAGACGCATGAAGGAGATGAATTCGACGAATCTTTACTACTAGATCTGACCACAGAAGAGTCTCCGGAGCTCTAAAAACAGCCCCTTAGTTTGTAATTTATTACAAAAAACAAATAAATTATAATTTTCATTGTAGGTATTGTGTATTTTTTCGACCATCACATCACGTTCAGGTCCCCCAAACTACCAAAATAATCTATACTATTATGAAACTGCCTCCGTGGTCTAATGGTTAAGAGCATTGGGCTCTCAACACGGAGGTCGTGGGTTCGATTTCCACGGGACACCTAGTGAAATGTCACATTGTGCGTTTTTCCCCAGTTGATTAAGACATTGCAGGCTGAATCAATTGATTGTCTGAAAAGAAAGATGATTCCGTGCTTCGGATGGCACGTTAAGCCGTTGGTCCCGGCTACTATCACTGGTATAATAGTCGTTACATAAAAACCACGTCAGAGGCCGTAAGGTGGTCTGAAAAAACTCTAACACCAGGGCTCTGCCCACACGATAAGAAGAATTATAAAACTGTAAATGGTTGTTTGTTCGCGCATTACGCGGAAACTACTAAACCGATTTTGATGAAACTTATTGCATTTGAAAGGTTATGATTAGACCAATCTCTAGTATATAATTTATTTTGCTACAATGACGGGTACCCGTGCGGACGAAGTCGTGGGAAAACTCTCGTTTTTATATACTTTTGTAATTGAGTACTAGTTTCCCCGCGACTTCATCCGCACGGGTTCCCAAGTTCTGATCATCGTAGCAAAATAAATGGTATACCAAATTTTAAGTCTAACCATAAGCTTGCAGACAACAAATGTTTCATCAAAATCGGTCTTTTAGTTTTCGCGTGATGAGCGAACAAACAAACAAACATTTTCAGTTTAATAATAGCACTAGATTTGCCCACGACTTCGTCCGCACCGGCACTCGTCATGGTAGGGAGATCAAATATATATCAGTTTATACGTCTAGTCATAAGGTTACAAATACAAAAAGTTTAATTAAAATCAGTCTAGTAGTTTTCACGTGATGCGCGAACAAACAAACAAACAAACATTTACAGTTTTATTATAGTATAGATAGATTATTAATTATACTTAATTTCATTTTGGATGATATAAACCATTTCCTACTAAGTTATGTATTTATGTCCTTTAAAAAATTCTTGCAATGCCTAAAAGGCTCCATTTTTTTTAAAACCAAATCCCCTTATATTTAGTTTTTTTTCCTGATAACAAAGGAACTAATCACTGTACAGGGTTAAATTTATGCTTAAATTAAAGCTATATAACTGCTTTCCAAATTAATTTCTTATAATTTACCTCGTAGAATGAGTATTTTAGCCGATATCCTGTTCGGAAGACGGCTAAAACTACAATTTTGAACTTTTTGGGAAAAATTGCCAATGTTTAACGTGCTGTATCTCAAGACTTACTTAACTTACAGAGCTGCAATTCAATTAAATTTATAGAAAATTTTGTCTGCTTTAAACACGTCTTGAACAATTTTTATGTCAAATGCACCATTTAGAAGTTATAAGTCAAAACCTGAAAAAAGTCCGAAAAATTCGAGGTTTTTCGAGCACCACTTGGTTAGCACGTTTATAGCAGCAGTTTATATTACTGGTATCTATCCTAACAACCTCCCAAAAAAGCAGCTCCGTACAATTTATTGCGACCTAAGATGTTTAAAATTACTGGCGTATATTTCTCATTTTGTGTAATGAGATTATCACTTTGCATAGTGAGAATCCTTACTTTTATATGCGGTTCTCACTTTTCGTGTTTTATCCTTACCCAGGAACTAAACGGCAAAACTTCTATTTGAAACTCTTTAACGCAGAGGTTAAAGTCATAGTTTCCATTACTCCTTATTCCTGATCCTGAAGTCTTGGGCCGTCAGAGTCAAAAAACTACAGAGTCAAATAAATGTACCGAATGATTTACATTCGAGTTTAAAGTGAGTTTCAAATAAGGTACGATAGTACTTCAATAGGTAGAGCTCAAGTAAACGCCCGAGTTATACTTTCACTCAGTCTTAGCTGGATTTGCACTTACGCGTCAATATACCGTCTCGTTGCGTCGAATCTCAACGCACTTGGTTGAATGAAGTTGAGTTCGTTACCTGAAAACAAGAAAATTTCATCAGAAACAGGAAAATTGTAACACACTAGAAGAAATGTATAGTGTGTTCAAAATTAAGTTGACATATTGTCAATGTTTAACTAGAACGATCATGGACCTAACAATGTACACACGGAGACACATAAAACTACGCAAAACAAACATAAGCTGGCCCTGTACCCGGATTTTAGATGTTCGATATATCGCCACTGTTTCGGTCCGCACTTCATTGTAATAGAGTTGACATTGGAACAAAAAATTGCGAAGTTCGAATGTGTGGGTAGAGGCTCTGGCGTCTTGACGATATACATTATTCTACCGACACGCGCGGCCAGCTTAATTTGATTTTGCGTAGCTTGATGTGTCGCCGTGTGTACGCACGGCGACAGATCAACCTCCCCATAGTTCGACCTTATGTCCATGAACATAGAGTTCAACTATGGGTAGGTTGATCTGTCGCCGTGTGTACATGTCATGTCACCTATTGGAAAGTATAAACCAGAAAATGCGCATGAGCCCTTGAAGAGATCCGCAATTGACAAATCATCGTAGATAATCCGCTACGTACGACCAAATATAACTCACAGTGCGTTTAAAACGACCATTGAATTTAGATTTCTTCTACTCTTTAAAACTTCAATGAAGAATTCCTTTTTTTTAAATATAAACTCTTTTTTTTCTTATGTATAAGTTTTTTATTTATTTACAACAGATACATAAAATAGTGCCATTAAAACAATAATTACAAATAAAGTGACTTAAATCAAGCTTAAATCTTTATTGTCCCATTTAAGTATTGTATTTATCACATTTTGCTTTTCTGTAAGCTTTTGATTTTTGATTCCTGTTGATTCAGAGAACTCGGAAAAAAGGTAAATTGTGAAATTATGTAGGTAAATGACTGGACAGATATCAAGATATCAAGAACAATAACAAGTACCTATTACGGGAGTTTTAAATAATACATAGGTAAGTAAATAAAAGACATAATTTTGGTCGGCATTTATTTCATTTATAGTAGAAGGACTATAGGGCAGGTGGACCGACGACCTTTTGAAGGTGGACACTGGACAGCGCTGGACCGGTCGTTGTGGCGATCCTTGGGAGAGGCCTATGTCCAGCAGTGGACGTCTATCGGCTGAGATGTAGTAAGATGTATGGCTGAGTGTCGTGATCTGCTCTGTTGATCATGGTTGCAAAGGAGTCAGTGCCTTTCCACAAGTTCCGACGCCCCCTATCCGGCGACTGGGGTATGTGAAAAGGCACTTACAGTAGACCACATTGCCCAAAAACGAACAGCGTAGATGCGGAACCACATTATGTCAGGTTCACCAAATATCTGGGTGTTTTGTAGGCAAGTGGACTACATCTCCAGCCCCATCTACACTTTCTATCAGGTCAGGGGAAGCCAAGCGTAAGCGCACGTGAATTAATTACTAATACCAGCGCAAACCCATCTAAACTATTATTAAACTGTAACAGAAGTGTGTCTGTACATTGAAGATATTTACAAAAAAAAGATTACGATATGGTTTTTAGGCTTCCCTGATTCCAAATCACAAATTTTTGGACTTTTTGTCTGTCTGTTTGTTTGTTTGTTTGTTTGTTTGTTTGTTTGTTTGTTCGTTTGTTTGTTTGTTTGTTTGGGTGTTTGTTTGTTCGAGTATCACGCAAAAACTACTGAACCGGTTTTGATGAAACTTTTTTTGTTTGATAGTTTATCATCTGACTTAAAATCTGGTATATAATTTATGCGGACGAAGTCGCGGGTAAAAGCTCGTTATGAATAAAAAGAAAAGAATAAGTTAAAAACTTCAAGCCCCTTATCCTTCTTATGGCTATTTACTATTCAAATACACAATTTCATAATAAGTAAAATAAGATTCATAAATACCGACGCTGATTGAAATGAGAAGCATTCAAGAGACGGACGAGCTTGTAGGCAGCTGCATATTGGATGTTGCAGAGAGGTCACGAAGCAGGTTGTATCAGGAAATCATGGTAGCGATAGATGGTACCCTAATATGTATATCACATAAGTGGTAGGGTACGAGTACAATAGATCGCCCACTGTGAGAAAACTTTGTATCTGAAGAACAAATTCTGATGCGTATACTGAAGTCTACCAATCCGCGTGCATGATGGACTGACGCCCATACAGTTCCCTGCAGTGATAAGTATATAGTCTGATGATTGCCTTGCTCGACCTGGAAGTCCTTAAACCGACTTTGAACCCAGGTCGGTCGCAGCAAGGACAACATGGTCAGGTGGGGATTCTTGGATGCGCAAAATGTGACTTGCTTGTGCGGACCTCCACAAACGATGGCCCATCTCACATCGTGCCCTGCGTGCCCTAACACCTGCATGCAGGAGGAGCTCATGACCGCTAGCGACGGTGCAGTATCGGTTGCCAAATTCTGGCAAAGTACTATTTAGCGACTTTGTTGTGTTGAAGTCGACACGATAAGCAAGCAAGTCTGATGATGATGTGAATTCCTTCAATCCCAATTGGGTACGTAGTGGCACAGATAAAATAATACTATACTCTGTAGTGGTGAATTAAGGCTCATACTCCCTACCATGAGGGTAAATATGCCATTGCCCCAGCAATAGAAATGCAGAGAGCAGCAGGGTCTTTCATTATAATTATGTTGATCGTTTTTAAAGGGGATGATCTGATCATGCTCTTAAAAAAAAATTTACCCGTATTATAATATAAAGAGAGACGGGATAAAAGAAAATAATCAAATTATTATGCCGTATTATTATAGCAGATACCATAATAATTTTATTCGTCTCAAGCTATTAACCAGCACATTAGTAAAGTTGACAGCGTTTATGGAAATTAATTTTTTTACAAATTTTATTCCTTCATGTTAATTTTAAAAGTTTATTAATCATGTTTTCATTTAGAGTTGCATAACCGGCGTTATTTAGAGCCATATCATGGTAATGTGACACTAACCGGCAACTACCCTAGTATAAACTATTATATAGAAATGCATCCAAAACATGTTGAAAATGTCAATACATAATGGTACCGATTCGGACTGTGCCACGACTTAACTTAACTAAATTTATTCCTGTCACATTCTAAAATAAAATTAAGAAAAGAGACAGAAAACCAACAGCTGACTTTAGTGCTGTGAAAGTGACGTTACACGTCCAAAATAGGATGCCATCATAATGTACGCCATCTTATTTAAGGCGTTTTTGGGCGTGTAACGTCACTTTGACAGCACTAAAGTCAGCTGTTGGTTTTCTGTCTCTTTTCTTAATTTTATTTTAGAATGTGACAGGAATAAATTTAGTTAAGTTAAGTCGTGGCACATGCATGCGTGCGTGAGACATGCATTTTTCTACTGCTGATTTGACATTTAAAAATCATACTCCAGGAATGCAATTTTTGAAAGTCAAATCAGCAGTAGAAAGATGCGTATCTCCATACATTTTCAACTGCTGAGTTCAACTTATGATATTCATAAATCGCACTCCGGTTTATTATTATATTATAGGTGGGTAACCTTTTGCCTACTACAAACTAAACCTCGATCATTTCATCCGTCACCCACTGAAAGAAATGAGGTTGTCTATTTTTCAGTTTCAACCTTATTCTTAATATTAATATCCACGATTGTTTTCAAAAAATAAAATGTACAAGACACGGCTCCACAGTTTCATTATGAAGTAGATGACCGCGTAACTTTCAAAAACTGACAGAAAAATTGTTTCGCATAACACAATCGTGATTCCTAAAAAGATTGCTTTTTAACTAGTGTTTCTGTGTAACAGATAAAAAAAGCGTAAACAAAAGATTTATAATCACTAGCCCGTCCCACAAATAAGGTTATAAATTAAAAATTATACGATAGAAATCAGACGGGCGCCATTCCCCGGCATGCAGCAGCCCATAATTATTTTGTAGTGAATCAGAATGGGCCGAAGATATTATGATAATAATTATGTAAGTCTTTGTTAACTGAATCATATTATTATTTTATGATATAAAGTTTTTGCTAGATGTGGTATGAGCAAGTTACAAAGGTACGCTCTTAAGAGTGTTGGTAGGAAAAACTTACCAGTAACTAAACTGACTAGATACCCCGGAAAAAGAAGATGACTAACAAAAAAACAACTCGCAGGCAGCTGGCCAGGTTTTCGACAATCCTATCAGGGCCTCAATCGCCCTAAGTTTGAACGATACTACCAAAACAAAACCACAACCAAAAACGTTACGTTATGCACAATTCGTATCGCGCAAATTATATTAACGGTAACGATTTAGCTTTATTTCGGAAGATACGTTGGCGTAACGTTTGATGTCCGTTCGATCGAATTTTCTGTATTGTGCGATTTAACCGTTCAGAAAAAAATATCGCGATAGCTTTTTTAGTTCAGCTAAACCACTGACATAAACTCTAGCGATAGACACGCCCTTTCATAGAAGCAACATGTTCCACTTGAATGCGGTTTCCAAACCGCATTGATGTTCCCGAGTTCATTTCGTCACTATGGCAATGACAGACTGCCATGTGCCATTTTGTGTTATTTTGTGTGACATGTTGCTTCTATGAAAGGGCGTGTCTATCGCTAGAGTTTATGTCAGTGAGCTAAACCAAATCTAAACCAAAACTAAACCAAATCCAAAACCAAACCAAAACCGTATAATTGCGCAATTGAGGCCCAGGTGTAGCTGTATTTAAGTTCAAATATGCTATGAGCAACACCGAAAAGATCTAATGCAATAGGAGAGCATTGAACTTCAATGCGGGGTGACTTCTTTGGCAAACACTGCCACGCCTAAACGCTGCATGTTATCACTAGACCACACGCAACATCTCCCCATTAAATTGGTTTGCGTGACAGCATCCAATTTATCACTTACCATTCAAGTGATTAATATTGGGATATATGATAGTTGATAGCTCATCACGCTTTTTCATTATCTGTAGCTAACATGACCATCATTTTTTTTTGGCAATGATGTCTACATCAAACATTTGTTTCAATTAGTTTTTAATTGATAAAAAATCAATGTTGTTTAGTCCAAGAAGTTCATTTCTTTCAACACGGTTCAAATTATTTGCATAAAAATATTTAAAAAAAAAAAAATGAATAACACGGAAACAATTATTTACAACCAGACGCTTGCTAACAATTTTTAATTATTTTGTTGCCGTGGCGTAGTCAGGGTTGCTAATTTTTCTTAATTATTTTTTTAGCATCGATATTGCAAAACTCCTCACAATGTTTTGTAAGTTTTTTTTAGTCGTTTTTAGGTAATCTTTAGTTCTAAAAGTTCTACCCGAAGAGAAAAAAAAGATTTAACACGACGATGATGTAGTGGTAACATTCAGAACAGTATTCCCAGCCCGTATTCAATCAATGAAAAAAAAAAAAAAAAAAATGCAGGGCAATAAGCCTGCTCCACATTTACATAAAATAATACAAAAAAAAAGGCTACCTTTTTTTTTATTATTATCTATTAATCTACACTAATATTATAAAGAGGAAAGATTTGTACCTATTTTTGTATGTTTGTATGTTTGTAATGAATAGGCTCAAAAAGTACTGGGCCGATTTAAAAAATTCTTTCACCATTAGAAAGCTGCATTTACCCTGAGTAACATAGGCTATATTTATTGCTAGAAAAGATTAGACGTCCTCCCGTGCGAAGCCGGGACGGGCCGCTAGTATTGTATAACGTTGACACTTCTATTAACTTTATCTATTTTTATAACGATGATACGAAGATGTATTATGTTATAGGAAAGTAGATTTTGAGGTTAACGTAGGCTTTGATACTGCATAATATAGTGACGAAATAATGTCTCCGATACCGATTGATTCAGTAGGCCTTAATGCCTTTTCTATTATAATTTTATGATAATTCTCGACTGATTATCAATTCAAATTAAGTTAGGTTGTAAAGATTTTTTGGGTTCATGTTCATGGTACTGGTATGGTATGCTTAAAGAATATTGTGCTGTGTCATTCTCATATCGACTCAAATACATGCAACAGCTGTTTTTATTGTTGCTCCGATCGGTTTGCTCCCATAGATTCAGTTTGATGGGTAGACTCTTAGTTTAAAAGGATGCTAATGATATCAATTTCACCCTGTATAATTTTGGCCGATTGGCCAGTTTGGTCAACAAAAGTGTAAGTTTTTCTTGTATTGTTCAACAGTCTTATATGCCTTTCCTTAAAATTAAGTTATACGCAGTAATTAATAGTACTCTATGGTTATACCAAAGTGAATATACTAGCGACAGGCCTATCGTGTGGGGGGTGCGGGTGGCGGGGGCGGTCCCAGTACCGATTCACCTGCGCGCTGTACCCCAACGGCCGGTGCCTCACCCCTCCGCACACCGCGCGAGCCCCCCCGCACTCCGCGCAAGCATAGACCCAACGCTGCCACTAAGCGCACCCACTTTATTGTATTTGCGCTATGGTTATACTATCTAGGGACACGCCAGATTGTATAATTGGATACAAAAACCGTATAATTAGGTGTCTGTTTGTATCCACTATGTATCCTAGACTCTCGTTTATATTTGGATTCAAACAAACCTAATATTTTTCGAATTGAAAAACCCTGTTTTAGATGGAAAATCGCAGAAGAGTAATATAAAGTCGCTTTTGGCTCAACTGAGGCTCAAATAAATGCTATAAAGTTGATGAAAAAATTCCAGTAAATTAAAAAATCTACTCAAATTCAAATTACCTATGTACACCTATCTAATCAGAAAAAAATATTGTTTTATTTCGGAGTCTTTTACACCTGAATGTATCCTGCGAGTCAATTTTGTATAATTTCAGCAGAATTTCAGGGACATTTCTGAATAATTATAAAAAATGTACAGGCAGCCCTGGGACGCACAATATTGACATGATTTTTGATTTGCAATCATACTTACTACAATAGAAAATCAAAATAGGAAGATTTTTTACATCAGAAAATTATATGCTACACACTAAACACTTACATAACTTTGACAAGCATAATTATAATATAAGTCATATAAGTGCAGAAAGCGTGCACGAGTGACGCATTGAACCCCTGAATTACCCCAATAGATGTCCGGAGTACCCTGGGCAATGACCAATCTTCGATTGCTGGTTGGGGTCCATTCATTACGTGAGGTGATATTTTTTTAATTTGGAACTGTTTTGATGAGATTTGGTGACATTTTGACGGACTCCACACCCCATTTTGTGCTTACGTAATTAATGGACCTCTTCACGATGTCAAGTCGAACTATGCCATCGACTCGAAAGAAGAAGAAATCTCATATAAAAGTTTTAGCCAACGCAACGCTGTAAGCTTCATCATCATCATCATCATCAGCCTATCATCCACTGCTGAACATAGGCCTCTCCCAAGGCGCGCCACAAAACTCTGTCCTCGGCCTTCCTCATCCAGTTGCTCCCCGCTACCTTTTTCGTCGGTCCAGCGGGCCGCAGGGTGTCCCACACTACGCCTGCCAATTCGTGATCTCGACTCTAGAAATCACATCAGAAATGAAGTGATGCGTCAGAGAACTAAAGTGGTTGACATAGCTCAGAAAATTAGCAAGCTGAAGTGGCAATGGGCTGGTCATATCTGCCGAAGAACTGACAACCGGTGGGGTGTCAGAGTTCTAGGGTGGAGACCACGAACTGGTAGTAGTGTGGAACGCGCCCTGCTGCCCACTGGACCGACGACCTAAAAAAGTAGCGGGGAGCGACTGGATGAGGAAGGCCGAGGATAGAGTTTTGTGGTGACCCTCGGGAGAAGCCTATGTTCAGCAGTGGACGATGATAGGCTGATGATGATGATGACTCTAGAACTCTTACTCCCCATCGGTTGTCAGTTCTTCAGCGGACTGTATACTTAGATTGTGAATAAATAAATGATTTATTGATACAATTAAACTCCTATCTATTTTTAAATAATATTATGCAAACATAATGAGTCACGGTTATAAATTTAATGGCTTTAATGGTAACCTGGTTTAGTACAACTGACTACAGTATAAAAGAATATGAGGTCATATCATAGTATGAGATCCCGTAAAAAGATTGTTGCGTTGCTCATTTTCTCATGAAACGATTGAAACAAGAACTGAATTTGTACACCGAACGTGTTTGAATAAAAAAATTATATAGAAAATTTCAAATCAAAGTCAATTATATACAATGCAAAACTGACTTACTTATAGGCATAGGCTCTACATATAAAATCAATTGCCACATGTATGAAAGATCATCAATAAAGAACGGCTCGACCAATTTGGAATTTATTTTTTGTTATGTTCGTAATTGTCAGGGCAAGGTTTGTATGAAAGAAAATTCCACAAAGGCTAAGCTGGGCGAATCGCTATTTTACAGTAAAATGTTTACCCTTTGGCCTGCAGTGGGATCACACTAACAAGGTGCTGGCTATAATCCACTTCGGAGTTATTAATCTATGTTTCTACATGCAATGTTTCATTTATAAGCATCGATTAAATATAAGAAAGGAACTTCTAACTTTCGGATCCTATACTATGAGATTTAATATTAATAAGATGACAAAGCAATAAATAAGATTCTAAAATTTACAATACGACAAGATGTATGTGAGACATGAAAAAAGTGCGAAATGTTACATCAGTCAGCGCATGATTTCCAGATTTCTTTACGTAGCTATTATAGCTGCTACTTTCCAAAATTATTTAATCCTGATTAAATTTTAGCTTAGATGAGATGATATAAGATATTACCTGAATAAATAATTTTTAACACTTGCCTACTACTCATACACCGTGTTCCAGAGGTACAACCAATAACGACTAGATTATAATATTAGTAGTTTTCAAAATGAACTGTGTATATATTTTTTTTGTCGTTCGGTGCATGGAATTTTTTTTTCTTTTGTTTTCTGTTTAGTACCTACCTATACATGTATAGAGTCATGTACACGATGCTAATTGTTGATCTTTTGCTTATTTCTACATGATGTGTAAATAGGTAAATGCAGGATTATGGCTTGCTTTACCTTTTAATCTGTCTATTTTTGTGTTTTTATAACTGTCATCTCATCTATTTTATGTGTCTAATAAATAAATAAATAAATAGATAATGTATTAACTTTGGTCTGTTATTTATTTTTCACTATGAGACCAACCTTGAAATCGCGATAAAAAAATGGCAACTAACTTACATCAATGGTGACTACATCAATAGTTTTTAATTGCTAACAAACAATACCAAAGAAACTATACCAAACAACTTTCCCTAGGGAACACGAATCGCCTATTTCGAATTCGTTAAAAAAATTAGTGTGTAATCGACGATCTGACATTTGTGAATGGTGTCGATTCGAACTGTGCCACGACTTAACTAAATTTATTCCTGTCACTTTCTAAAATAAGATTAAGAAAAGAGATGGAAAACCAACAACTGACTTTAGTGCTGTCAAAGTGACGTTACACGCCCAAAAACGCCTTAAATAAGGCATCATATTTTGGGCGTGTAACGTCACTTTGACAGCACTAAAGTCAGTTGTTGGTTTTCTATCTCTTTTCTTAATCTTATTTGAGAAAGTGACGGGAATAAATTTAGTTCTTGCTTGACATCCCACATATCCGCACCAAGCGCCTTTCTGAATCTTTTATAATGCGCACAGCCAAGGAGTGGAATGCCTTACCTGCGTCAGTATTTCCGAGTACTTAAAACTCGAATTCCTTTAAAGTACGAGTGAATAGGCATCTTCTGGGTAAGCTCGCTACATCTACGACCCCATCTTCGTCCTGAGGGCTGGATTGAGGTCAAGAGCAAACAACTATTCCTATTTGTTTGTATTGTTTCCTTAAAAGTATATTTTAACTCGTTCGTTGTTTATTCGAATGTCTGACGCAACCTTTACATCTCAATCCCATTAAATATTGATCCTCAAATATATGTATGCGGAACTAAAAATAGAATTCATATTCATATTAATGACGGCGGCCTAGCGGTGAAATTATGAAACATTTTAACTTATTAGTTTAATCATAAAATTTTATAGTTATGAAATTAAATAGATTTAGTATTGATTCATATTCAAATTCAATGCTACACTTGAAGACAATGTTGTACTTTGTATATTTTGTTTTGTTTAAAAGATGTGTGTTGTAGGTTGTAGAGTTTCTGGTCGCATCTTCTCTCAACGGAACACCTTCCAACGCGGTGGTAGAGTCAAAAAATGACGTCAAAAAGCTATGTGATATTATTTGATTTGATTTGCTTTATATTTTATACTGGGTGATTTTTAAAACACTTTCCAAATTTTCAATGGTGGTCAGAAGTAAAATTGTAGTAAAAAATTTTTAGTTTCATGGTCTGAACCACCCCTGAAAATTTGGAAAGTTTTTACAAAATCACCTAGTATGTATGTATGTATGTTTATACAGGGTGTAACAATACACCCTAGTAATACTTAAGGGGGTGCTTCACACCATCAAACTGAACAACTTTCACTATGGAGCCAACATCGAGAAAAAATAAAAAAATCTGCTGTCCCATACATTTTAGTCGAGTCGGAACTGCACTTTTGTATGTGGCAGCAGATTTTTTTATTTTTTCTCGATGTTGGCTCCATAGTGAAAGTTGTACAGTTTGATGGTCTGAAGCACCTCCTTAAGTATTACTAGGGTGTATTGTTACACCCTGTATATAAAAAATTTAGTGCAGCGCGCATTAAGAGGTGGTTATACGTTGCGATTGTGACTGACTAACCCAACCTAACTTTTTACGAGCAAAATCTAAATTGTAAACATGACTTGGATATGTACATTGAAAATTTTGTTGAATTTTTGTTTGTTTATGTTTGTTTCTACATGTTATTACATGCATCACTAAAAAACTACTCAACCGTTTTGGATAGGGCTTTCACAAAAGCATAATATGGCTTAATTTGGATTCACATTTAGGCTTTATTTCATCTCAATCGGTTCATTAAATGAAAAGTTATGAGTAATTCAAGCCTAGTAATTAAAATATAATGATGGGATAGACCCGTATGTTCGCGAAACTTTGTTATAAAGTGATATAGATCTATTTAGTGCGTGTACGCATAACGCATTACGCACTAGATCATGATCACTATGCTATAACCAATTTACTGGTTGGACTTTCTAGTAAAACTCCTGTTGAAAGTAGATACAAAGATACGTTATCAAAAAGAGTAATTTATTTATTAATTATACAAGGTGTTTTAATAACTGAACGGGAAACGTTAAATGACTAGATACATAGTATAAAACAAAGTCGCTTCCCTGTCTGTCCCTATGTATGCTTAGATCTTTAAAACTACGCAACGGATTTTGATGCGCTTTTTTAAATAGATAGAGTGATTCAAGAGGAAGGTTTATACATATGTATACAGGGTGTAACAAAACACCCTAGTAATACTTAAGGGGGTGCTTCAGACCATCAAACTGAACAACTTTCACTATGGAGCCAACATCGAAATCGCGAAAAAAAAATCCGCTCTTTCATACAAAACTGCAGTACCGTCTCGACTCAAAGGTATGGGACGGCAGATTTTTTTTATTTTTTCTCGACTTTGGCTCCATAGCCAAAGATGTTCAGATTGATGGTGTGAAGCACCCCCTTAAGTATTACTAGGGTGTTTTGTTACACCCTGTATAATACATGCATAGTATCAGCGTTGCACCCGTGCGAAGCCGGGGCGGGTCGCTAGTTGATCATAACATTGATCTTTTCCGAAAAGGACAAGTGCGTAGCTCCCTCAATCGACGGAAGTGCATGAAAAGATGTATGAATGTCAATGAGGCTACAGAGGTGTGTCAGAGTAGCGTAGCGTGTGGCGGTCTCCGGTCTCTGCCTTGGACTTGGGACAATGGCGTGAGCTTATGTATGTATAATGCCATTAGATTTGTGTTTTCTTTCTTAATTATTCGTACAAGTGTTAAGCACGCGAAAACATTGTGATACCTTTATCCCGCCTAAAACCAAAAAAGTATCTCAATCACGCACGTAAAGCCGTTACTGAGTAAATTAGGCGACGGGGGCTCAATTTATGCGGTCCATGCGCTATAGGCTAGCCACCGATCTTGCTATTTTAATGTAATCAATGTTTTTTACCCGAATGCACCTGAAGATGAGAATTTGTGAGAAATGAAAACAAAGTTGATAGTGAAATCAGTTCTTTGGCGAATTTAAAAACAGAAACTAATTTTTGATCTTACAATTTCAATGTTGGTCCCATAGTGAAAATTGTTCAGTTTGATTAAATCTATTTTTTGCTCCATAAATAGCCCAGTCATTTTACGGTTTGAGCCGGGACAAAAAAAATAAAAAATAAAATTTTAAATTTAAAAAAAATCACGTCTGTATCAATTTAAAAATTTAGATTATTATCTCGTTCTAAAAAACCTGATGATAAATTTTTTTTGCTCATATTTAAGGCTTTACCATTATACATAACTACTTCAAACATGGTGTAAATATTTTTGTATATTTAGAAGGTTTTGAAAAATACATTCGTATTTTCTAATAAATACCTCATTTTTTAAATTTTAATGCCTATTTTATTGCCCAAAAATAATTTATATTGTTAAATCTAATTCAAATGCATGCATTTCATTGGTATTAATATTATTAATTTAAAAGCCTTCTGGGACGCACAATTTTGATTTCTATGTTGCGTAGCAATTTTTTTTTAAATATGGTGTAGGATAGTATTTTTGTCACTAAATAGTGCCGGTTACAGTTTAAAAGTCCATTTAATAATTACTCCCTACCCCGCCTAACAAAACTCCGTAAAATGACTGGCCTAAAAGCCCTGCTCTGAAGATTATATCTAAATCCATAGAGACGTATTTTAGAACAATACAGATACACAAACAAAATGTAGCTCGTTTAATAGTATTGTATAATGATTTCGGGTCACCTACATCGAATTGTTACTAAAAATTTTGAAGAACGAAGTAAATTAATCGTTGTAAGTAATAAAATTATTCGCAACTTAGTATTAAAGTAGGTCAAACTTTATACCTAAGTTACCTAACAGTCGTTAAGATGTAGCCTAACACGTAAAATACGAAAGGTTATGTAAACAACTCGTAAAACATTTTGTCAATAGACGATTACCATTATATGTATAGGATACTATTAAATTCGAATAAATCATTGGAAATAATTTATGAGAGTTATTTTTATTTACTAGCTGCATTGACTTATCAACTACTGGACGCAACACGGGTCCGCGCTCAAAAGCGTCCGACCCAAAAGAGAACCAAAACGTATAAGGAGAAACAATTACGAGATAGTCTTTGTTTAATAATGCCGTGCAACGATATGGGGTAAAAACTAAGGAAGCAAAATGAAAAATAATTTTAACATTTTCAATGTTTTAGTTGGTTTTTATTACTACACGTACTCAGGTTTGTGTAAGTTAATCTCGAGAATTTTTACTAGACCCGGAGTCCATTACTTGGTATTTCAATGACTAGCTGCAAATAAACAAAGAAAGTCAAGCATAAGAATAGATAATAATAGTTACGCTATTATTATGAGTCAAGGTAGTCAGCCTTGGAGCTTCAATGTCTATCTTTTCCCATTACCATGGACACTTAGCTGTCATTTAATAAAAATAGGAAAAATTTACAAGAAACAATGTACAGAATAAAAACTAACAAACATTCAATCTAACATGAGATTTATAAGAGTTAGTAATTGCACCAGGAGAAGTGGACACCTGGAATGGTGGGCAAAAATTGTTACGCCCTGGAGTGCGATTTTTGAATCTCAATCGCTGAGTTCAGCAGTTGAAAATGACAAAATTACTGTGGAGATTCAGGTACGCATCTTTCTACTGCTGATTTGACTTTCAAAAATCGCACTCCTGAAGTATTATTTTTGAAAGTCAAATCGGCAGTAAAAAGATGCATATCTCCACAGTAATTTTGACATTTTCAACTGCTGAACTCAGCGAATGAGATTCAAAAATCGCACTCCTGGATCCCAGAAAATAGTCATCGGCGCCCGGGTCGTCCTAAGAAGAGCTGGCGGGATGATCTGGATGCTTTTGACGACAAGTGGCCAGAGCTTGCACAGCATAGAGATGGTTGGAAGATTAAAGGGGAGGCCTTTGCCCAGCAGTGGGATGAAACAGGCTAATAAAAAAAAAGTAATATTTAATTCAGGCGGCTATTTTAAACCGTTGTTACACTTGTGTCGTGTACGAGTACCTGATAGGTATACAGGGTTTAAGCAAGACAGCTTTAAAGGATTGTTAATTTTACATCCTGTACAAACGTGTTGAGAACCTTCTCCTTTTTTAAGTCGGTTATAGAATGGAAGTAGACTTACGTACTCCTATCTACGTTTACGTAACATTCAAAATAAATGTTCCTAATCACTATAAATCATGAATTAGAAGTGCAATTCTACAATTTTACGACAATTTACCTGAACTGACAAAAATATATCTAAAAATCCACTAGTCGTCGCGGACTTGATTAGAATTAATTAATTAGATCAGAAGTCGTCAACCTGCGCTGCATAGTATTCTAATGATCTTTAATCACATAATTAACATTTATTTTATAATGTACCAAATAATTTTATGTAAAAAAGATGATACTTTGAATAATTTATAAATGAAAAAACTAGGTCACCATTCTTAATTACAAGAAATTTAATATTTATAAATTAATGCCTTAGGGCTCTTAGAGACGAGCGACACTTTGCGGTCGCCGTATGTCGCAGCGACAGTCACGCGACCCTATGCGACCGCAAAGAGTCGCTCATCTGTGAGTAGAGTTGTAAATCTACCGTAGTCTACCAAATCGTGAGGTAGACTACCGGTAGGCTACATAAGCTACGGTAGCAATTGTAGATTATTCAGTCGTAGAAATTTTGGCCAGTTCACAATATTTTAGGCGGCTGCCATTTATTATTTGTGATAAATAAGCTAAGAGAGCTTCGGCAATAATTTTAGAGAAAGTAAAAATCAATCTAGAACGCGAAAAAATGACATTGAAATACACTATTTTATAAAAGGTTGTTTAAAATGTGATATTATGCACTAAGCCACGATAGCCTAGCTCCGAGTGGTATGGGTTCGATCCCCAGGGCACGTACGTACTACTGAAATGTGGTTTTTATGATTTATATTTCATGTCGGTACGGACGGTTTTAAAGAATTATCGTTGGCTTTTTGGTGAAGGAAAACATCGTGAGGAAACCTTCATGTCCGAAAAGAGGGGCAATTTATAGCCTAATGACAATTTAAAATCTTCAAAGTTTAAAATCGTCTTTTGTTGACATTTTAAAATATTTACATAATGTTAATTAAGTAATTTGTATTGATTAGTTCTTTCTCATATTACATATTACGTGAACAATTTTTTTTTTTTTTTTTTTTTTATATAAATCGATAATTTTTTATTTGAAATCTACATAATCTACGGTATAAATCGGTAGTCTACCGTAGTCTACCATAATCTACCGGTAGACTACCGTAGGCAGTGGTAAGCTACGTAGCATTTACAACTCTATCTGTGTGAGCCCTTACGCGATCCCGTATTATGTAGGTCTTTGATTGTATGGGCACAGATTTGGTATGGGACCGCTTTATTAGAAATACAAACTGGAGTGCGATTTTTGAATATCATACGAGCGACTCGGCAGTAGAAAGATGCTTAATGTCGATAGTAATTTTGACATTTTCTACTGCCGAGTCGCTCGTATGATGTTCAAAAATCGCACTTCTGGTGTGCGGCATATACGCTCAGTTGCAGAAATGCTCATTAACGTTAATTCTCCATTAAATCACTTGCGGTCTCTTTTTGTCTTGTTGACTTAGTAAAAGCTAGCAAGAGATTTAATGGAGGATTAACTCTAATGAGCGTTTCAGCATTTCTGCAACTGAGTAATAGGTAGTGCACTAGTGCATAAGTGCTGGCTTTAATTTCATCGCGCTTAGAGTCGAGATCAGCTCCAAGCTTACGGCCGTTCCCAATATTCAAACTAAGGTTAAGAATAGATAGCCATCCTGGACTATTAGCAAGTTGCTATCTACCTAGTGAAGTCGTCCCAATAATGCAGATCAGTGCGTCGTAAGTCCAAGTAACAGTAGACAGGCCGCCTACCCGAGCCCTCCCTTGCGTTCCGGATTACGCAGTACTACAGGGACTCCCATATAAGTGACCGCATTGTTTTATTGCACTTTATCACATTTTTCGCTAATTTAAAAAAGGTATGATGACATGTTTAAAATACCAATTTAAAATAATATTTTAAAAGCTAGCTAGCTTCTAGTTTGAAAAAAAATACAAAAGAAACATGAAATAAACGACTCTATGACAAAGACAATGATAACGGAACGTTTTCTTAGCACATCTGCGATGTTGTTTTTTTGTTATGCGCCTGCACACATCTGTTTGGTATCGACAACATTCTTTCAAATTAGTAACTATTGAATTGCCGCCGGAATTTGGATTTTTTGTGATTCATTTCATGTCGAAGTAATTATATTATTCTTGTTTTTTTATTTGTATTGTATTTAAATCAGGCTAGAAATACTCGTAGGTACACTTAGCTTGTTTGTGTTATTATAAAAAATAATGGTTTCTTTGATTCAGTTTATTCGATTTTTATATTTTACAGTTACCTACATACTAAAATATGTATGTACACACTACATTCAGAAAATAATTACCCATTTACACGTTTTTGATAATTGTTACAAGAAAGTACAAAAAATAATAGGTGAAAAGTACTAGGTAAAGTAGGTATATCTATTAGGTACTTAGTCCGTTTAGGTACTTTTAGAATCGGGTACATTTCATTATTTTTTTATTCTAAATCTCTTTCATAATATGCTGACGGTTCTTTTCTATTCGAAATTGATAGAATTTTACAAAAAGAATCTAGCTTATTTTAACTCGTCGTTCTGTTAACCCCCGAAATCGAAGGTTTGACTTTTATGCAACTAGAGGTAGTCAATGTTACTGACAGACGGCACTTCTAATTTTATTGGGACGCGTGAACTGTCATCTTCATACAAATACAGACAACGGATAGCTTACCCGTCCTCCCGTCGACTGGTAGCAAGCAGTGGTAGGAATGCCTACTGTAGGTGAGTTTATTGGGACGGTAAAACAAGAGATCGATGGACTTTTCTTACCATAGTAAGGCAAAACCAGAGATAGATCGAATATTGGGAACGGCCGTTAGTCTCCACGTCCCGGTTCCTGGTTGATCTTTATAGCAAGCTCCTCTCAACAATTCGTATCAATCTTGCAAAGCTTCATATGTCTTCATGTTCATCTTGTGCCGCATTCTAATAGGAATTGTTAACGTAAACCAAAACGAAAGTTATTTAGAAAACTCTGGATTCGATTAATGTTTCTTATTATTTATGTCGGAACATATTTAAAACGTAATACCTACATGTGCGTAGATTATGCGAAGTGGAGTAAAGCGCAATAAAACTAACCATAAAAACAGTGTCCAAATGTTTCAAACCTCTGAACTACATCTTGCCTAGTCAACCCAGACTAGTTTTAAATGTAGTCTAGGTTACGCTGCGCAATAACACGAACTAAAATTAATTGACACCAAGCTGATTTCGTAATAAAAAGTAATAAAAGAAAATCTGTTGTAAATGAGACGGCTTGAAAAAATCGAAGAGCCAGTTTACCACTAACGTGCCTTTTCCAATATGTACGGACGTAAACACTTATGGTGTAGTAGGTACGGTGTGGGCGTTAGCCCACCACGCGTGCCGAATGCGGATTTGTTGGACTACACATACGCATCAGAATTTCTTCTTCAGCGTATGCCTAAACATATGGGTGTAAAAAACTTGTTGCTGGATCTTGTACAATAGGTACCTTCTACTACTCGTGCGTGCCTAGACACAAGACTCAATAAAATACCTAATTTAGTCAAATTTAAACGTTTTACCAATGCGGACGCTGAGCTATAATATGCTAATCCCACTTGTGGAATTAAACGAACATAAATCAATAATTTTACTGCTTTTTTGGATTAGTAAAAATAGGTATATTGGTTTTTGTAATTGTTTCCATATCGCCGTAGTCATAAATATCGTTTATTTGCATTTTATGTCGATCTTCATGTTTTGAATAAACATAAATATCTTGGACACTTCTTTATCATCGGTGAAGGAGACCATTGTGAGGAAACCTGTGCGTGCTTCAATTTCGAGGCATGTCTATCTATCTATCTATAACGTCACGCCTCTTTCCCAGTGGGGTAGGCAGAGACCAGGGCGCGCCACTTACTACGATCCTTACATACCTCTTTTGCCTCATGCACATCCATACATCTCTTCATACATGCCCGTCGGTTTCGAGTACTCCGCACTTCCCCTTTTTGTAGGACGCAACTGATTTGATCAGCATACGTCCTACGAGGGCGCCCTCTGCCGACACTTCCACTCACATTAGCAACATATATCTCTTTCGTACATCTGCTGTCACTCATCCTCTCCACATGGCCAAACCAACGAAGCATACCTTTCTCTATTCTTGTCACAACATCTTCTTTCAATTTACATCGATCTCTTATTACACAATTTCTCTTGGTACAAAGTGTCAAGTTTCAGAAACTAGCCTTGTAACTCATTATAGACTTCATTTCAGTTCAGTGCTAACTGGCCGAGGAGACGTATTCTGAGGGGCGTCGTATTCTCCTAAATGCAAAATGGACAAGTTCTAAGGGCGGCTGCTTCAAGGGGGCCTGGGCTATACACAATACAAAGAAATTCTGTAAAGACATAGCTTTACGGGAAAAATATTGAGCTTGCTTCGCTAGCTCTAGATTTTTATGTAGCTCGTGGAAATACTGTCATGAAATATGAAATAACCGACAACTCTCGTCGGTGTTAATACTGGCTAAGGGCCCGGCAAGCTGCAGTTATGGGGGCGGCTAAATATATTTGCCCAGGGGCGCATTATTTGTAAATACATCCCTGAATTCCGGATAAGGAAAAAGGGTACGAAGAACCTACTGGAAGATGCCATGTTAGACAGCCCTTAACCGACTGACGGCTTTGTGAAGATAGTGGAAAATATGAATAAAATATTCCAATTACAATTTAGCACTAGAATAGTGCGCCCTCCCCTGCCCGGTACATCCTGGGTACAACCAGCAAATCCTATAGAAAATAAAAGTAGGTATACAGGGTGTAACAAAACACCCTAGTAATATTTAAGGGGGTGCTTCAGACCATCAAACTGAACAACTTTCACTATGGGGCCAACATCGAGAAAAAATAAAAAAAATCAGCTGTCCCATACATTTTAGTCGAGTCAGAACTGCAATTTTGTATGGAACAGCAGATTTTTTTAATTTTTTCTTGATGTTGGCCCCATAGTGAAAGTTGTTCAGTTTGGTGGTCTGAAGCACTCCCTTAAGTATTACTAGGGTGTTTTGTTACACCCTGTAGTATAGATTTTACACATAGAATTTAACTCAATTTGCTTAATGACGTGAAAATGGTATGTGAACTGCGTTGTGTGTAGAAATAACTTATGCATCGATTCTCTCAAATGTCACTTTAACTATAATTTGTAATTACAATACCAGTAAAACTGTAGTTAAAGCAATAGTCGTAAGAGTTAACTTCGTCGACCATCGTAATGGAGAGGAGTGGGTGATGACCGGCGCACGCGCAGTGGTGAAGTGACGCGCGCGCCGTCTGCCGGTGTCTCGTAGTGAAACTCGGAAACATGTGCAATTGCTGAATTAGCTCGGTGAAAAGAGAGATTGTTTTTGCCAAAAACTTACGGCTTTTTGGTATTAAGGTGAGTTTTGATTTGTGTGGTAATCTGAATAATCGAAATTTTTTGGTTACTTTGTTTCGTTAAAAGTTTGTTTATTTATTTTAGTATAGTTTATTTATTTCGAAGTCAATACCTAGTTATTTTAAGACCATAGTTTCCAACCGTTCATCACCTTATAAATTGTAATTTCAAAGATGTTATTAATTTTCTCTGGATTACTTTATGAGGTGACACGATAATTGTTTTGAATTAAATCCTTAATGGAGGATCTCTTGTAATATTTATGACTTGAAATTGGGAATTAACGATATTTTATTATTATGACTTCAGTGCTATTATTTTGGTCTAAAAACGAAGATATTGCAAGCAGTTTAGCTACTGCGAAATAAGTTTACACCATTTTAAAACACCTTATATAATTTGAAATAAGTTTCATGATATTTGAATGAAATCAAATGTTCATTAAGTATAGCTAAAAGAAAACCCGACAAATCTATAGCAGTTATTCCAAAAAATCGAAAAAGGTCTTGATCAAAAGAAACGACAAAGCGAGCACAGTTGGTAAAATGTTGTAACTGAAAACACTCCTAAATCACATCACATCCTAGACTAAATAGACTAAAGAAATAAAGTTTGTTAAGAATTTCCGCAAAGAACCTTTATTTATGTATACAAGGCTAACAACAAACTAACGCAAAACCTGAAACATTTAGTATAGCATCGATATTAGATAAAAATAACCAGTTTTATGAAATTAGCAAATATAGTATATTTTGTCATCTTTTCATAAAGATGACCGACGCAATCTTTTTTATTAGATTGCAGCAACAAGTTACATAATATAAAATGTTGACAATCCGTTATCATTATCAATTCGTTGAGAAATGTAACGCCCTCGTGCTTATAAAGATTGAGATAGAGGGGTTAGGTTCTCCTGAAGCCCACCAGAGACTAATATATTTATTTTTGAGATTAGCCGACGGCTGCGGCGAAAAGGTTTCTACTTCCGGGCCTCTACCCGGACATTCGAACTTCGCAATTGAGTGAACGTTTTCGTTCCAACGTCACAATGAAGTGCGGACCGAAACGGTCGCGATATATCGAAAATCGAAAGTCTAGATACAGGGCTAGGTCTGGGTCAAAGTCTGGGTCATATCTCGTCCAAAGGATGTCACTGGCCACTTGGCCATCCATTGAGGCAATGCAGCCAGCATAATGGGCACCTTTGGACAGGGTATGATGCGGGGCGGCTTGTTCTATTTGTTTTCGGAGTCTTAATAGTCTATTAAATTATCATCATCATCATCATCAGCCTGATACGTCGCACTGCAGGGCACAGGCCTGCCCTCAGGGATGACGTATGGGCTAACGTCCACCACGCGTGCCCAATGCGGATTGGTAGACTTCACATACGCATCGGAATTTTCTCTAGATATGCAAGTTTCCTCACGATGTTTTCCTTCGCCGTTTGAGAGCAGTCGGTATTACGTACATAACTTAGAAAACCTCATTGGTACATGGTATTTCGTTGCCACCGACGCTCTAGTAAATTATAATCGTATTTATTTATAATCTATTTCACACCAAAAACAAAAACACTCATTCATTTATCATTTGATAAACTATGCCAATCATTTGCAACAAGTTTAACAATTTCACAGACTGATTTCATGATCACGCTGTTATGTTAGGGACCTTAATTATAATTGTGATATATTTCACAATCTTACCTATTCATCAAATCAATAATTATTATTGTAGAAACGAAAATAAATACTAACGTTAATTGGTCAATTTTAGTTGTCATGGTCGACGTTAGCCAATAAATCTCTGCGCTTACGCATGTGGCACGAGTTATTTACCATGTTTGGAATAGTTTGTATGATTTTATAGATATTTTCTAAACCAGCAATTAGATATACTAGTGAAATCAACACGTAGAGACCCTTATAACTTAGACATCGGATTATGCATCAACAAAATATGCACACAAATATGCTAAAAAAAAACCGGCCAAGTACGAGTCGGGACTCGGGCAATTAGTGTTCCGTTCCACTGTTCTTACATGGTTAACATCTATGTAGGTATGCTACCTATGTAGAGTTAGGGATTTACTAAAGAAAATTTGCTGATGACCAAATAAAATCGTTGGTTCGGATGTTTGTCACTCAATCACATAAACGACCGAACGGATTTGGATGAATTTTGGCTTACAGATAGAATTTATACGTTCTGGATTAACGCATAGGATACTTTTTAAAAGTCCACGCAGTCAGAGTCGCGAGCAGAAGCTAGCTAAGTCCCCGTTTGCGATACCTACCTAATAAGCAATAACATTCAAATTATATTTGCTCGAACTAAGTTGTTATAGCTGATTAGTAATTGTAATTCTTTATCTTTATTCAAATGTATATTCTGTTTTGGTGTGCAATAAAGTAAATTGAATTGAATTGAATTGATTAGTGGAGATTGATTAGTGGAGCTTGTTTTTCTCTTTTCCGTTATTATCAAAGTCGACTCCAAGGCAAACTTTAATAGAAAAGTGGTTTTTAAATGTACTTAAAAAAATACAAGTATAAACGAGATTCTGGTACTACCCAGGTACTAAATCTTGTGACACTACACAATCACATATTTTTCTAGATTTTCTAGAGCAAACTTGCGACTTTTTAACTGATTCAAAACCCGGGATTTTATACAGAACAGCATTTAATTTACCACGGACCTTTACGATACTAAATTAGGGAGGGTGTCAGTTTATTTGTCTATTTGATCTTTTTTTCTAGTATTCCCATGGAATTGAACAGAGGAAGGTCGCCCAATGTTTACACGCTCAGACGCCTATAGCTACCGAGATAAGCACTATCAGCAAGAGAGTACTAAACACGTATTACGCAATAACGCTATAAATATCGCGTCATATGTATTTGCATATGCAAACATGCAAATGCATATAATCCGATTCCTACTTATAACTGTTCAACGTGTTATCGTCGCGTCTGTCAAATTACGCGTGGACCCGTTATGGGGTTGACTCACCAGGACCACAGCACACCTTTGGACACTGTCAGCTGATAGCTGTCATTTCACACAATCAATCAAATCAGCCCATATCCACGCACTGCTGGGCATAGGCCTCCTCTTTATTGCGCCACTCCTCACGGTCCTGTGCCAGTCTGATCCGTCTCTGACCCGCAACCCTTACAATTTCGTCTGACCAACGCATCGGTGGTCTGCACAGTGACCTCCTTCCCAGTGCTGCCAATTCCGGGGAATTTCCCCGATTTGTGGGGAATGAGGGGTGCGTGCGGGGAGAGCGCGGGGAATGATTCAAATCGGGGAATTTCGGGGAATCGACTATTTGTAATAAATGTCGAACAAAGGATATCTAAAGAAGTGAGATTGTTAAAATTCGAACCGAATCGAACTATTCTTAGATCGGAAATGTGGGAGAAATATAAATAATAAATAAAACTCATTGTATTCTAAATATTTAAGTAGATTTTTTGATAAAAATTAGAAGACAAAGAAGTTGATAAGCAAATTTTGTGAAACATTAAACTACATTTTACTTGAAAAAATGCTTTAGTTCTTGAACATTACAGTGTCCGGGAATTTTCGGGGAATGCATGATTGGAAATTGGGGAAATTCGGGGAATTGAGCCTTCTGAAGCGGGGAATTGAAAAATTTACATTGGCAGCACTGGAGACAGGATGCATTTGCTTAAGCGGAACGACGATTTAACCAGAAAAAAAAGAAAAAAGTCGGTGGGAGGCAGGGAGTGTCCGTACTGTATGTAGTACTAGATACTCTTTTTTAACGGGTTGCCAGTATAAAAAAAGAGCTCAGGCTCGTGAGAGGACGCCACCTCTCCCTGTCCTGCGCCTGGTGTTCTCTGCAGCTCCAACTCAACCCGGCTACTCGTAGCTCAGCATCGATGGGTAAAAGGACTGACTGATGGCGCCATTCTTTCATTCTCGGGAAAGCATTAGGATAGCGTTGACAGAGCGAAGCTTGCGGTCACTAAACCCTGGTGGGCATTCAGCCTTAGTATTCGTTTTCCACGTGCAAGCACATATCCAGGGGGGTGGTTAGTTGGGATTAATCCCCCCCATTGTTTTTACCCGAGCTAAAAGCATAGAATTCTTATACTAAAACTTCATTATTCTTATGCTAAAAATCTGGATACGTGCTTGGCTACGAGGAAATGCCAGTATCTTCTGGGCACCCCACATGGTAGTAGACACCACCCAGACCGTAGAAGAATATTCTCGACTATACATATCATCTAATCTCATATCTATCGGTTACCACAATTAGGTATCACCTGACAGAGTGTAAGAGTCTACAGAGTGTAAGTGTCTATTACTTTAAAGGGTGATTGTACAGTCAAGAGCACGTCAAGCTTGGCACTTTGGACGTTGTACCGTTCTTATTTAGTGCGCCATAAGCGTTACAATCGAACTGCAATTGTAAAGCTTGATGTGCTCTTGACTGTACTCGTGATACTGAACAACTTTCCCCGAAGAACCTAAGGGAAATTCGCAAAGTTGACAATTTTATTTTTTTTCCGCTTTCATTCTGAAATATCTCAGAAAGTATAATAATTTACGACATTTTCTACAACACAATTTTAGTTAGTTTCATTTCCAAATTAAAATACAGTTCGAATTGTCCTAGAAATTAGGCCAACAACCTACACAACATTAAGTAACAAATGTAATTATAATCACTATACATATTATAATTATATCGTACATAGTAAGTAAGCCACAGCCTAACAAAGGTCCGTAACACTTTTAAGATCTACTTAGATATTAACTATGCATTGCGTAACTTACATAATTGTCTACCTACTACCCAGTACTAGTACGGTTCTACAGTGTTCCGTATGTGAGTTTGGTTTCACTTTTCTATGTAAACATTAGAGTAACCGGCTTGCGTAGAACGCGTGACCTAACTGTTGTTTCTCATTCTCTGAGAGTGGTGATTTTTTTTTACCAAACTCCAATGTAAATCAAGACAACACACTACAAATTAATGATATCGTCGGTGTGAAAAAGCGAAAGCGCCATTTCAAGAATTTTACAGGAGAGCAGTTTCTAAGTTTCAATTACAGTTTATAATTATTTACGGCATGCTTAATTAACTTTTTTTTACTTGTTCTGTGAGACCTTCATGCCATAATTTAACATTATAACTCAAAGCTTATAAGCTTAGTACGCTGAGGTAACCGTAACCAGTCCCTTGTCATTGTTACTGTAATACTGTTAAAGTTCTAACGATAATAACTCCTAAGATTTTCCAGTAAATGTAAAAGCAAGGTAAAGGCAAAGATATTGGGTAAAGGTTCTAGTGGCGTTGCGTGGGTTTATGTCGCCCGGGCACGATTTTGCCGCCCCCTTATCTTCACAAGAAGACCTACATAGAAAATAAGTGAGCGAAGCGAGCTCGAAATTTTGCACATCGTATTCGGGTTGTTGTCAGAAATCTTTTGGCTTATCCATTCAAAAATATATAAACGTCTTTTCTCCCCTCTTCTCAATACGAATCGGTTAGAGCCAGGAGCTTTTTACGTACAAAACATGTGCAAAGTAACCTAAGTAAAAGCTATGGATCGAGAGAAGCAAACTCAAAATTTTTAGCACCACATCTTAGCTGTGGGCAGAATTCTTTAGGATTGTGTGGTGGCACAGTAATTAAAACAGAAACTTCGAGCTAACGAAGCTTGCTCGACATTTCTCTGCTCTACGAATTGCTTGTAGAGAGAGCTCTATCAATCTATATTTTTCCCGGATTTGCCGCCAAATAAAGTGCCGCCTGGGGCATTTCCAGCCCAGCCCCCCCATCGCCACGCTTCTGGGTAGAAGCCTTGTGCGATAATCAAATCAAGTATCTATATATTTAAAAGAACAATACAGAACCTCTTTTTTTGAAGCGGGTTAAAAATACAGAACTTGTCGACCTCATTACACGAGTTCGACGACCTAATCACAATCATCATCAAATTACCTCGAGATAAAGTACCATACTATCATGACTCATCATTTTATGTACAGTCCAATCAAAGTAAGTCAGGTATTGAGTAATCCTATCACATCCGGCATACAACATCCGCTGCATCGACGGAGTTACTTTCAGAAACTCGTGCGCACAGTAGCTCGTGCCGTGCAGGACATTTCACATCATAAATACATTTAAGGTGGTTTCAGTCCATACAAACGTTTGGCGCACAATACGCGTAGACGGAATTAATAAAAGTAATATTTTATACATGGAAAAATATTTTAGAAAATCTAGATGTCGCGTATTAAATAACATTTGCAATTTATAATATAATTACGAAGATAAGCTTTGAAAAGTTTGTATGAAAAATTTCAAAGCTTTATATCTTCGTAATTATATTATAAATTGCAAATGTTATTTGATACGCGACATCTAGATTTTCTAAACTATTTTTCCATATATACAAAGTCACTTATATTAATACCGTCTACGCGTATTGTGCGTCATAATTTTGTATAAAATTGACCCCTCTGCAACCGCCTTAAGATAATATTACTGATAAAGCTCTCCGTACAAAAAGGAAGTTACGTCCTAGTTTGGAAATTTTTGACATTTACCTAGTACTTAATTAAATAAAGTTAAAAAAAAAATTGTTAACCCAATCTAGAAAAAAATTTATATGTGTCGGTACCTTGTCAGATTTCCGTTCTTCTTTTCGTGTCAATAGTTCTTCAATGGTGTTTTTATATTTTACTAGCCAGGTGTTTGGCTAGCCTGACAGCATCAGGTGAAGCTGTGTTCAAATCCTCTCTCGTACAGATGTTGGGGCACAGTGGACATTCCAGCAGATGACCCATCGACTGTATAGGTTCGCCGCAATCACATTGTGTTAGGCCAGGATCCCTGTACCCCCAGCTGCATAAATTTTGTCTGCAACGGCCGACCTGAGTGCGAAGCCGATTTAAAGATTTCCACACTTGCCATTGCAGATGGTGTCCTGGAGGTAGCTGTTCCTGTGGTGAAATGAACTCAGCTGGTGGAAGCATCCTTTCCTTCCAGAGAGTGCATCTTGTAGCAGCCGGGTCATTATTTATAGCCGTCGTGCAGCGTTGGAAACTCCTCCGACTCTTGAGGAGGGCCTGTGGGATTTGGTGGCCATATAGAGGATGTCGGCTATCGTGCTCTTGTTTATGTTTCTCTATGGAGCAAGCCACATCCCGCCGCACTCCAGGAGGTGGTATACCAGCCAAAGGATATATTAGATTGAGAGGGGTTGGCTTGAGGCAACCAGTTATTATGCGGCACGTGTCATTTAGTGCGATATCAACGGCTTTAGCGTGGACAGACCGGTTCCAGACTGGGCACGTATATTCGCCGGCGGAGAAGCAGAGCGCCAGGCCTGTCGTGCGGAGAACGTCTGGATGAGCTCCCCAATTGGTCGATGTTAGGCAACGGAGTAGGTTATTTCGAGTACCGACTTTCGTTTTAGTACTATAGCAGAATTCAAGATTTCCGTTTAAATATAGTTTCAATGCTATAGGTATAGAGCAGCACTTCCGCGCTGCAAAAATAGCAGTGTTTGAAGGGCCCTAATCTAATTACCCCAGTGTTGCTTACTCTAAAATTTGATATCCCTATTTTTCATCAGATTCTGGTCCATTTCGTAAATCCTCATTAAGTATCATTCTAATCTTAAGTTGACAATAATGGGACGTATAAAGGCTGATGATGATTAAAATGAAATAATGTTCAAAATGTTTGCATTCGCAAATGAATTAATAAGAGCAAAGAACTTGCTAAAATCTTTTTAAAAACTTACGAAAACGATGTCTGGTTTCAAAATAGTTTTACCTAGTTAATGCTTGATGCATCATGAGAATAAATTCTTATGAAGTTATCATCTTAGGGTGAATGGGCGATAGTCCACCACGCGTGCCCAACTAGCAATACGCACCAGAATTAAGACAATCTATTTTATTTTTAATTTAACTTTTTAAGGCTTTTTGTAGATAATACTTTATTTCACAGGAGAAAAGAACGGTTTTAATTTGTTTCCTTTTGGAAACCGACCCACCCATAACCAAACCCTATAACCCTTTGGTTAACGAGATCAGTAATTTTTAAAAGTTTTTAAAATCTATTATTTATTCGCAATTATTTATTATTTATTATTAGAAATTATTCTATTATTTATTTATATAGAATTTTTTCTATTATTTATTATTAGAAATCGCGAATGTAGTTCAATAGATAAATTTTAATGTATTACATTATGCTCCATGAATATAATTACTTGTATATTAAATTAAGTAACTTAACTAACATGATAAATCTGCCATTTGATTATTTGAATTTAAAACTAATCATTTTACAGTTATTAATTAATTACCGAGAGTAAAATAATCATGTTATGTCAAAAAGTTCATAATTTTAATCGGTTTTTAATTTAAAATTACCGTAATTGAATATAATTTAAAACCGCGCGTGTTGGAACACACATAAAATAAGTTTCAGTAGTTATTCACCATCATCAACCTATATAAGTCCATCTGCAAAGGACAGGCTAGATCTGACGCCTAAACCGCTGAAGATAGAGATGTAGGGGAGCACTAAGAAAGGACATGAGGAATTATAATTGTTTCGTTTCTGGTACTTTAAATGTAACTAAGGAATTTGTGTAACAATGTCCAAGATAACATATTTCATATGTGCACATAAAAAACATAAAAAATCGGTTAAGAGCGTGTCTGACTCGCCATAGGGTTCCGTAGCCATCAAACTCGTACAAGTGGGAAAGTCTTAAACAATTGTTTTTCTTACTTTATGGAACTTTAAGGCGCGCTATTAATTTCGGTCAGCGCCCTCTATTTAACAGACATGAAAATCAATTTTATTATTTATTATACAGATTTTTGGCACTACAGCATCCGTTATAATAACGATAATAGCTACAAGCATAAAACATAAATAACACGAAATATTTCGATATTTCGATAAATTTAAAGCCAATCAGGACATACACGTGTACTTGTGACATTCTTGTTTTTTGGAAATGTTGTTTAATTGTTTAGAAATAAAAAAATAGGGCAGCACAATAGGCTCGGCAGGCTCTTAAAACAAAGAAAAAACATTTTATTGCACACAGCTATTTTAAAACCGGTCAAGTATGATTTAGACTCGTGCGGCCTATTAAACTATTATTATTTATTGCACTACAAACACCAATAAATAATCGATCTCCTATTTACATAATTATTGTCTATCGACTCTGTCTGATACGATCTACACATTCTGATAGAAGTAAACATTTAATTATTACGTAAAACGAACAAGATTGATTTTTAGAGTAGAGGCCTATTTTTTTGTATGAATTATTTAAATTGCTAGTTAACTATAAATGCATATACGCATGTTAAAAACACATCATTTATAACCAAATTGTTTGCTTCATTAGCGGAATTTCGACGTGAGCGAAGTCCACGCGAAATGGCTGAAATGATCATAGATATATTAGAAATGATTGATGAAAAAAACGTCGTTAGTAAAATTACTAACTACGCGTATCTGGATCAAAATGAAAAAATAAAATAAAAAATGTATCTGGATCCTGCCTGGAAGACAGTTGCTCCTTCGAATCAATTAAAAGTTGTTCAGACATTCCGTTTCCGTACAAAAGATTTTCAACATTTGCATTAAAATATTTGTTAACCTTATACAACGTGTTAATGAATTAACGCAAAACTAGAAAGTAGTTTGTTTAAAATCGAGAGCAGAATCGAATTATCATGGTTTCAACATAGGATTTTTTTTTTTCAAAATATTAAATATTGTTTTTGCAAAATTTAAAATTTACTGAACCCGATGACAACCACCCACCGCGTGAGCACACTCACCCTACTTACAACCAAAACAAGATTATAAAATGTATCCATGAGTACGTTAGCGCTTTCTTTCAGTCTTGAAATGATAAAAATCATTTTTGCCTCAAAACTTAAAATGCGAATAACTTTAAATTTTAACTATCAAAATAATGAAATTATTGTTGCAATGTAATTATTTTGTTATAAATCAGTTGGGGTGTATGAGGTTTTGCGCTAATTCATTAACACGTTGTATATTCCGTGACACCGTGTACAATACGTATAACGTTAGTCGCAAAAGGTCAAATTCTTAAAACGACCAATCCTCATTAGTTCCGATTGGCAACTTAATCAATTTCTCATATTCGCAGTCTGATTCTCGGAAGTTTCAATTTGACAGAAAACATTTATAAGTATACGAGCTTTTACCCGCGACTTCGTCCGCATAAATTATATACCAGATTTTAAGTCAGATGATAAGCTATCAAACAAAAAAAGTTTCATCAAAATCGGTTCAGTAGTTTTTGCGTGATACTCGAACAAACAAACACCCAAACAAACAAACAAACAAACAAACGAACAAACAAACAAACAAACAAACAAACAGACAGACAAAAAATCCAAAAATTGGTGATTTGGAATCAGGGACATCTAAAAACCATATCGTAATTTTTTTTTTGTAAATATCTTTAATGTACAGACAAATTTATGTTACAGTTTTATAATAGTTTAGATAAATATAAATACATGAATAAATATTTATCACAGGTCACAAGCAGTAAAAAAGACTAAGAAGTTTAAAAAAAAATCAAATCCGCTGAGTTAAATAATCCGACCATCTATTTTTCGTTGTCAATTTTTCTTTTGATTTATATTTTAAACCAAGTGTCAAATATTATAAACGACTTATTTATACAAATAAATTATTTCGAAATCACGAGGAAGTGAGTAGTTTCGTTCGCTGAGTAACTAGGTAGGTATTTCGGCCTCGGTAGTTTTCACAATATCTACGTAATTATTTACATTATTATAATAATTAAATATAAACAATAGGAACGGATGCGTTTTATTATTATTAGTGAAATTACGAGTTATATTATTTCACAATCTTTACAACTAATTTAATAGAAAGGCGAAACGTTGTATACTTATGTCTGTTTATTTGGTTTTTATCATACTAAAACTAAAATACAGAAAACAATTGAACGTAAAATCCGACGCGCCTACGGCCAAAGGAAAATAATAAGATATTACAACGCGGGCGAATTAACTGGACACCTGGCTCGAAAGACATTGGTGTAAACAATAACGACAAGCAATGACAAGCATTACTCGAGGAGTCCCCCAGGGCTCTATTCTGGGTCCAATATTTTTCATAATTTTTACGAATGACCTGATAAGTTTTATTAATAATGTGGTACAAGATACAAAATTAGTTATATTTGCAGATGATACTAACGCAGTTATATCTGCTGACAATTCGGAAGACCTCGGCCTTAAAGTAAATGCTGCTCTATCTGCCTTCCACGCATGGTTTCAAGCAAATAACTTGAAACTAAACCTAAGTAAAACAAACATTATATTATTTAGAACAACTGCAAGAAATAAAGAACAATTGGATATTTGTTTAAATGGACATAAAATTAATTTGGTAGAGAGCGCCAAATTTCTAGGTGTGTGGATAGATTCATATTTAAACTGGAAAGACGAGTTAGATGCGATCGAGAAATCAATAAGCTCAGCGTGTTATGCGCTTCGAAGTCTGCGAGATGAGATAACATTACCTCAGTTAAAGATCGTATACTATGCTCTAGTAGAGTCCAAATTGCGTTACAGTATCAAAATGTGGGGAAATAGCTATCAGTATAATATTAATAAGGCTTTCGTAATGCAAAAAAGAGCGATGCGTACTATAGTAAGAATACCACAGTGGGAATCCTGTAGGCCTTACTTCATAGAATTAGACATACTAACAGTACCTGGTCTCTACATTTTCGTCCTTCTGGTAGACCTCAAGAAGAATTTATATAAGTATGAGAGTTTAGAAGAAAGATCATTAATGTTGACCACGAGGCGCAAAGCTCTAAAATCAGATGTACAACCTAAACTCGAGGTTGTGCGGCATTGTGCGCGATATCAAGCTGTGCGTCTATTTAATGAACTGCCCGTTGAATATAGGGAAGAAATGAGCCTCAATCATTTCAAACACAGGTTGAAAGCGCTTCTTTTGAAAAGGTGTTTATATTCCGTAGATGAGTTTTTTGTGGTTTAATTGTTACAATTTGGTAATTGAGTTGAATCATTTATGTATTTTGTATTAAATTTGTATTATGACATTCATTTCAATTCAATTCTGACATTATTATGAAATTTGTATTATGACATTCAATTCAATTCAATTCTGACATTACTTGACATTATGATTAATTTAAAATTGAATACTTGTTTAATATTGAATATTTATGTAATACGGAAAAATATGTAAATTATGAATTTTATATTGACTTGTTGTTGTAAATTTATACTAAATATTATTCTGTGTTTTATATGTAACTTATTAGGTTTTTCTTTAGCTTTTATTTCAAACACAATGTAATTTGTATATCTAACCTATTATAAAACTGTAACAGAAGTGTGTCTGTACATTGAAGATATTTACAAAAAAAAAATTACGTCATGGTTTTTACCTGTCCCTGATTCCAAATCATCAATTTTTGGATTTTTTGTCTGTCTGTTTGTTTGTTTGTTTGTTTATTTGTTTGTTTGTTTGTTTGTTTGTTTGTTTGTTTGGGTGTTTGTTTGTTCGAGTATCACGCAAAAACTACTGAACCGATTTTGATGAAACTTTTTTTGTTTGATAGCTTATCATCTGACTTAAAATCTGGTATATAATTTATGCGGACGAAGTCGCGGGAAAAAGCTCGTGAATAAATAAATATGATGATATGATGATAACAAATAACAGCAAAAGAATAACTCGAAAATTCTAAAGCGCAGGGACACGTGCAACGGTAATTGAGATGCTATCGCTACTGGCCTCGCTTTAGAATTTTCGAGTTATTCTTTTGCTGTTATTTGTTATTGTTTACACCAACGCCGTCGTTCGAGTCAGGTGTCAAGTTAATTCGCCCGGATTCTAGTAGAAGTTGAAGATGGTTCCTTCTATCTAAACTATTATAAAACTGTAACACAAGTGTGTCTGTACATTGAAGATATTTACAATAAAAAGATTACGATATGATTTTTAAATGTCCCTGATTCCAAATCACCAATTTTTGGATTTTTTGTCTCTTTGTTTGTTTGTTTGTTTGGGTGTTTGTTTGTTCGAGTATCACGCAAAAACTACTGAACCGATTTTGATAAAACTTTTTTTGTTTGATAGCTTATCATCTGACTTAAAATCTGGTATATAATTTATGCGGACGAAGTCGCGGGTAAAAGCTCGTTGTGAATAAAGTGCGTTACCGATTTCGACTGCAGTAGTCGACTCCAGCGAATGATTTATTGGAAAGAATCAAAGAAGTCGATATTTTAAGGGAATATAATTCGGAGCGCGCCCCATACAAACGAAGTCTGGTGATATTTTCAATACTAACCAATTAGAGTCAATGACATTCAGAAACAATCTAGATACTAATCTCTATCGAAACTATTATAAAACTGTAACAGAAATGTGTCTGTACATTGAAGATATTTACGAAAAAAAATTACGACATATGGTTTTAACCCGTCCCTGATTCCAAATCACCAATTTTTAGATTTTTTGTCTGTCTGTTTGTTTGTTTATTTGTTTTATTTTGGGTGTTTGTTTGTTCGAGTATCACGCAAAAACTACTGAACCGATTTTGATGAAACTTTTTTGTTTGATAGCTTATCATCAGACTTAAAATCTGGTATATAATTTATGCGGACGAAGTCGCGGATAAAAGCTCGTGTTTGTATAAAGTCAGATTTTCGTTAAAAATGTTAAAATGTATAGTTTTAAAGTTACAGTGCCTCAAAGATTTCCATACAAATATTAAATTAATTACAACGAAAATTTGACTTCATACAAACATAGAAATTAGTTTCTAGATTGTTTCTGAAAAATTTCATTGTCATTGGATAGTACCTATTAAAAATATCACCAGACATTGTTTGTATGCAGAGCGCATTTCCGCTCTCGGAATAAACTTCTCTTGCATACCTAATGCCCCTTTTACACGAGGGCAGGGCACTGAGGGCAGGGGGTCAATCGCGCTAATTTTGAACGATACTACCAAAACAAAACCACAACCAAAAACGTTACGTTATGCCCAATTCGTATCGCGCAAATTATATTAACGATAACGATTAAGCTTTAACGATTTAGCTTTATTTCGGAAGACACGTTGGCGTAACGTTTGATGTCCGTTCGATCGAATTTTCTGTACTTATTGTGCGATTTAACCGTTCAGAAAAAAATTACGCGATAGCATTTTTACATCAGCTGAACCAAATCTAAACCAAAACCAAAAACGTTCCGTCCAAACCGTATAAAATAGCGCAATTGAGGCCCTGGACAGTTAGACCGAGATCCGACCGTAAAATTATGCACCTATTTCATTGTTGAACGAAATGTGATTCTAGTGTACTCGTATGTTTACACAGGGGTTAATTCAACGCCGCCAAGTTGCATAGAAAAATCTTGCCTTCTTTAGATCAGTCTCCTTCCGATGGCACCTCATTTACTTCCCTAACAGACAGGTGGAAAAAGTTATACAAAAAATCATAAAGGTACTTGCGGCAAGATTTTTCTAGGCAACTCAGCGCCGTTGAGTTAACCCCTGTGTAAACATACACTAGATGACTAGAATCACATTTCGTTCGCCTATGAAATAGGTGCATAATTTTACGGTCGGATCTCGGACTAAGTGGGGCATGGGATGGGAAGGCAGTTGGCGCTCACATTTCGGGCTTCAGCTAGGCTAGACGGGACAGCTCATTCCACAAACTAATATAATTTGAGTTTCGTCTTGATGATTTTCACAGTAATTTCTGCACTGTACAGCACACTGCCCTCGCGTTCACACAGTTACAGCTACGAGGTAGTAAAATAGTCGAGAGAAATAGGTGGAGGGGGATGCGAACTGCCCTCGAAAAATAGACCGGCCGTTTATCCACTGTCGCGCCCTGGTTACTGCCCCAGCAGTACAGTCATACGCGCGACGTTCACACGGGAACAGTAATGTCCTGCCCTCACTGCCCTGCCCTCGTGTGAAAAAGGCATCGCTGTGATGTCTCGACGATATCGCGACTATAATTATTATCATTTCGTCAATGCCTACGCTCAAAAATTGCTTGTGTGATTTGATATGGCTCTCCCGACTGGTTTTGTGGAGCGTAGCGAGAAATAAATAAATAGTCTAAGAGCGACAACGCATGGATTTATGATAACAATTAACTGTATGAGAACGTTTATGAACAATACAGGGTGTATACTTAAACGCGTTTCATACTTTTGGAGGTGCTTCAGACCATCAAACTGAACAACTTTTAGTATAGGCCCAACATTTTTTATCGAACAACCAGTTTTTTCTCGCGATTTCAATGTTGGTCCCGATGTAAAAGTTGTTTAGGTTGATGGACTGAAACACCCCCTAAAGTATGTAACGCATTCACGTTTACACCATGTATAAGTGTTGGTCAATTTGTCAAACAAAAATTGCCTACAGAAGTATAATTACATAGGTGGTAAATATAAGAAGCATATTATAAACGGAGAGACGGTTTATCTAATTGTATGTAGTGATAACTTTCAGTTTTTTCACTAGAACGAAAACGAAATTATGGAATCTAAAAGAGCTAATTAATCTCATTAAGATCCAGTGAAAGTGAAATCCGTACGTAGATCTAGGTAGTTACCCAGCTTTTTTTTATTCGAGCTAAGTATACTACCCATAATTTAAAATTTTGCATCTATACGATGATAGTTTCTGTCCTATGGTTATTATTTAAACCTAGATTTTGTTGGTGTATTATGGTCTATTATCTGCCTCCGTGGTCTTATGGTTAAGAGCATTGGCTCTCGACACGGAGGTCGTGTGTTCGATTCCCACGGGGGACACCTAGTGATATGTCACTTTGTGCGTTTTTCCCCAGTTGGTTAGGACATTGCAGGCTGAATCACCTGATTGTTTCAAAAGAAAAATGATTCCGTGCTTCGGATGGTACGTTAAGCCGTTGGTCCCGGCTACTATCTCTAGTGGTAGTAGTCGTTACATAAAAACCACGTCAGAAGCCGTAAGGCGGTCTGAAAAAACTCTGACACCAGGGCTCTGCACACACGATAAGAAGATGGTCAATTATAATTATTAGACATTTTGATTTTGATACTTGATTATTGGACATTTTAATATATTGAACATTATGATAATTCGAATCAAATGTTAATTTGCGCCCATCCATTTCTTACACATAATTTAATTATGATATAAATAAATGAAAATAAAAAAGTAAATAACAAATTATAAAAATTATATATTGTTCAGTAATCATAATCATTCAAAATTCTAGGTTTTTAGGTTTTGCTGCGACAATATGGTAATAAATTTTTATTACCTAACCTACTTGTAGTCCAGTTACCTATTAGCATTTTATGTTTAATTTCAGATATTTTCGCAATAGTTATGCGATAGTGTTACGAAAGAAACATCCTTTTTGCTATTAAAATGTTGAGCTAAATAAGGTCTGTGGTCTACATTTATAAATAAGCAATAAAATATATAGCTAAGGTGTACAATATCAAATAGGTAGTACTAATTATATATTTACCATTAATTGAAAAACATACAAAACTACAAAATTTTTATAAAATTTTACTTTCAGCTGTTGTCAGTCCGATATCTATAAAAAAATATTTGGTCAGACAAAATGATATAACTGATTTTATAAAATCAGTTTTATCATTGACAGTTTGATATTTCTGATGGCGCAGTAGTCGCAGTACTAACAAAATTGTTCCACGCATCTTTTTATGACTAATAAAATTCTTATTTATAAATGGTTATATTAATTCAATAAGTAAATAGATTAGTGATGCATGCCAATAAACATAAATAGAAGATTACAAGAGTGGATCTATTCACGGCTTCCTAATGAGCTCTACTAAACATAGATAAGACGAGACTTTCGCCCAGTAGCGTTTTTACTTTATATTTATTTACTGTGCTAATTTACGAAATACTTACTGGGAAAATAACTGAAAGTTTCTTAACATGAAAATACATTTTTAAAAACATATTTTAAGTATAGCAGGAAATGTGGGACAGTTAAAACTACCAATTACTACCTACCGAGCAAGATTAGAAACAAATCGATGTAGGTATACCTAGGTTAGTATACTATGGATTGCAATAATGTTTATTTGTTTTGAATCCGGTTTAAAATGGACCAACCAATTTCGTTCCGTTTGTTTCGCGACTAAGGTAAGTAAAAGTTTCTAACTGTGGATGTGGGCGAAATAACTTGAATCGTCACTCTAACCTCGGGTTGCCAACCCTACTATATAATATAGTATCCTACTATATTAGGGGCCCTACTACTATAATTCTGAGGAAAATATATAGTAGGCAAAACTACTAAATTTTGAAGAGCAAATAATTAATAGAGAATTTAAATACATTGATACGTTGGGCCCAATAAAAATACCCAATAAAAATGGTCTAGACTGGACCATGTAGAATTGTAGAATACTTCCTATGCAATTTTTTAATAAATTTACTGCTGAAAAACAGCAGCAAGTTTTCCTGAAGTCTGATTTATAATATAAGTAAATCAGACTTTGGGAAAACTTGCATATCTAAGTTTTAATAATTATCTTATTTCTCTTTCTCTATCGACTCCGTTTTGACAAATACGAAATGGGGAGATGATTGAAGATTAAAAACTTGGTATTATTAGTATTTAATGGTAAAAGTAGCAAAAAAAACTTTTTGATAATTTTAAATTAACAAGTTGAAAAATACCTACTATATATTTTCTTATTTTTCCCCGATCTACTACTTATATTTTTTCGGACTCTCGGCTCAAACTACTATATTTGGTCCACGGATCTGAAAAAAAGACGGATGTAATCTCGTCTAATCATGAGTGAAGCATGCAAATGGCCGCCCTTTTCTATGTGTTGCGTTCTTTGAGGGTTGCCATATAAGTCATCAATTTGCCCACTTTTTACCAGCACAATTAAATCATGTCATATTACTATCATTGCATTGGCTATGATTGTGTCGTGCGACCGTTTTAAATTACTTGAAATTTAATTTAATTAGTTGATGGTTCGTTTAGATTTAAAGGATTTTAATAAAACTTTGAAATAAAAGTGTAATTGTGTACTTAATTAATATTGGTTTTTCATTACCTAATCGCTAAAAAGAATAACGTCTACGGACAAATTATTGCTAGGTAAATTTTAACTGTCTATCTGTCAGATTAAAATAAGAGTAATTTTATAAGGCTTAGGTGCCTTATACTTAGACTATTTATATAGGAACGAATTACGCGTGTCATTCTACTAAGAAACATTTCTGCCACTTTTTGCGGGGGGCGAGGTAACATGAAATCCGCAACTTTGGATTTTATTCCCCATAAGTTCAGATTCTAATTTTAAATGTTAAAAATCATGAAAAGTAGTCTCATGTGAACCCCAAACGTTCTAAGTTCAAAATTATTGTTTCGCTATTATAGGCTGTCTCGTTTAGTGATAAGGTATAAAATTGGGTGTAAATGCACAAGATCAATTGTTCTTATATCGTGGCAGAAGGGGAAATGCTACAGCAAGGCGAGTCCCTATATAAATTGTCTAAGGCCTTATAAAATCACTTACGTGGCCAATAAAGTGACAAAATCAAAATTCACTTGCGTCCTAAATTGACGTCGCTAAAATTATCAGAGCGATCTACTATTATATTTTATTTATAGATAAACAAATTATGCATAACTAATTTTTAAGAGGGCTATCGGAGTCCAGTGGCGCCCTCATCACATTTATAAAGATTTCTCAATAATGAAAGCCTGAATTAAAAAAGTGCTCAATTGACAAACTACGAACGGAAGAATAATTTTATATGGGTTATATTTTTATCGTTTTGAGGTACGGAACCCTAAAAACTTGCAAAACCTGATCTTAAAGAGTCACAGATTCAACAAATACAGATTTCCCCACTTTCAGGGAAATTCACCCGCAAAAAAACAGCAACACTGTTCAAATTTTCTTTAGAATTTACGTCAAAGTAAATAAAACGAAATTTTATAAATTATCACGAATCATCATAACGTTCCTATGGTAGATGATTCCATTAGACTTTTTGACTTTACTCATGTAGTTTTTGCATGAGTAAACAACACAAGAAGGCATTTTTAAATAATATTAGTGAATGCAAAACACATGTGACAGGTGCTGTCGCGCGGTGCGTAATGGCGACGGGTTGTGGCACCTGGTGCATCTGTGTAAGTGTAGGTCTTGTAGAACAAACGAGATTGTAGCACATTGCGTGCTTCACATCTTTATAGTGTAGAATTACATCCGTCTTTTTTTCAGATCCGTGATTTGGTCGAAAAAAGTTGGCAACCCTACTCTAACCTGGACTGACCTGGAGTGCGATTTTTGAAACTCATTCTGTGAACTCAGCAGTTGAAAATGTCAATATTACTATGGAGACGTGCAGTGCATCTTTCTACTGCTGATTTGACATCAAAAAATCATACCTACTCAAGGAGTGCGATTTTTTAAAGTCAAATAAGCATTAGAAAGATGCGTATTTCCATACATTTTCAACTGCTGAGTTCAACGTATGAGATTGAAAAATCGCACTCCTAAACCTTTAAACAGCGAAAAGTGAGCAACTACGTACATGCTTCAAACGATAGATAGTTTAAGCAAAGCTTCTAACCACCCCGATAGGGATTCAGATCGTGAGTCTATGTAGCAAGAACCTATGGAAAAAAAGTTTCTTCTTAACCAAAGACATTCAATATTAATTATGTTAAAGAGGTTATCTGTCTTCTCGTAATTTTGGCGGGGCATACAGAATTATAGACATGCCTACAGACAGACAGAATGGACAAAAATATAAGGGTTGCTTATTTGATTACGGAACCCTGAAAAGAAAAAACAGACTGTTACTGAATTTTAAAGCTATTTACGTAGCATGTACTAACTTTCGTTTACTTTACGTGATTTCGCGGCCATAAAGACAAAAATATGCAATATGTATGTGCGATAAAGGCATGGCAAGGCGCCATTATTCCAAGAATTACATAAGACTTGACTTTGGCGAGAGCATCGATCTTTCTTCGACCGATTTCTCGATTATGCACTTGTGTATTCGTTACTTGAAGAAGATATCAATGCACCAATCCTACTATCAAGAAAATTGCTGTAAAAATGAATTAATGTTGTTTCAGTGCTTTAATTGAGCAGTTTTTAGATACTTTCGTTTTATGAACAGTTTTCTCAGAAATTTTAAATCGTTTTGTGTGACTGCGCCATCTAGTTTATTTTAACTACACCATCAAGCCAGCGCCACCTTGTTCTTAATAATAACTAAGGTGCTTCCGCTACTCGACGCTAGAGGTTGTTAGTAGTAGGTAAGGTTTACTATTTTCGCTACTCGATAACAGATGGCTCTTCTCCAGTTATTTTTGATTGATATAGTAATATAAAGGCTGATATTATATGTTGCACGGATCTGTGATATGTTGTGTATAATTTATTTACTGTATGATTGTATAATGTACTGTTTTCCTTGATTGACCAAATGGCAATATGTTTAAAATATATAATTTTTATTTTATTGAAGTCATTATTTCGTGTCAAACAGCTTACAATGCACATGAAAAGCCGTGAAGCATTTTTTTATTACTAGGGCAAAACTAGGGTACCTACGCTACGCACACGCATTATACAACTTATACATTTATATGGAATAAGGTGAGGCGGGGCTATTCCGGCAGCGGGGCTATTCCGGCATTTGGCTATAACTTTTGTTCTATAAGCTTTTAGTCAGTCGCGACACCTGGTACAGGTAGAGAAAAAGCTTGTTTCTTCGATAAAATATAGATGGAGCGGCTAACGCAGGAATTGTTTGATTGGGAAGCCATATTGACGGGATACCATTTTTTTCGCTTGCGTTACCAAAAAAGCTTCGCAAATTTTTTTTTTTTTTTAGTGGTTTTTGTATTTTATTTGAAGATTAATCAAGTTAAGTAATATGAATAAGAACTGTAGATTCTTTTCTGCTAACTTATTTTGTCCTACGCTTATTTATTACTGTGTTATTGAGTCTGACATAATAACCCCCCAAAACTATGATGGAGGGGCAATTCTGGCAGAAAACACTGGCGGAATAGCCCCACTGTTTTTGTATGAAGTAGCAAAATGCTAGTGATGTCCACAGTATAGGCATAAACGTCGATATTAATTTCAGTACTTTTAATCCTACCATATCTCGCATGTACATTTTTAGGTAAAATCAAGACAAAACATGTAATCTAGTTTAAAATAAGTATATTGTCATACGAGTATGTATCTTGTATTATTATAGATGATGTAACATTTAAAGATAAAAAAAAGAATAACGTATTTACTCAGAAATCAAACTTTGAAATGCGGTTGAAGACGTGAAAAAACTAAAATAACTGCATGGAGCGGCACAGATACTCAGGATAGATACCCAGAACTACAATAAATACCTAACCTTTATTAAAAAGAAGAGAGTTAATAGGAAATCAATTTTAATATGACGTTTTTTTATCATAAATTTAGGATTACTCGTACTCAAAAAATGTTTTATTAAATTAAGCACTTATACTTACTTTAATCACTCTTATCCAATTTTTAAGAAATTTTTGCTAGGTTCCGTTTATCGACTTTTACGTGTCCCAGCCCTAGCATGTATGGAGAGCTGCCAGAATAGCCCCACAAAATTTTTTAAGTGTTTTTACTCGAAAATGAAGCATCCCAGCTTGTCATAAAGTTCATTTTCGCATATGTCGTATCGTCAATATTGTATTGCTTTGAGTTTCAGCGTCATAGCTCCATAGATGGCGGAGATATTGTCGACTGCCGGAATTACCCCGCTGCGGGGTAATTATGGCCACATGGTATTTTTACGAGAATTTCGCTTCTTTTGCCAGTGTAAATATGCGTTTTTAAAACAAAAATAAAGGGGAAATGAAAATAGATAAAATACCCTTTAATATGCAATAGTCAACTTTACTGTAACTTTATAACAAAGGGAAATAATGAGGTTTAAACTTTTCGCTTTGATTTTTTGTGTCAGAATAGCCCCGCCTCACCTTATACGAGATTATAAAAACAGCAATCATAACGGAACGTAAAAGGATACGGATTATAAACACAACCACGATAAAAACAATTCCGTTATTTTCTTTCCAACCGGTTGATGATATCATTCTGTTTTTATAAGAAAGTTAGGGTCTCAAGTGGTATTTAATCCCCCTGTGACTATAATAGAGAGTGCGTTGCCGGTTGCCAGGTTTGGCAGGTCGGGTTCGTCACAATTTTTTTTTTCAGCACTAATCTAATCCCAATAAAATAAGAGTAGGTGACATATCTACCTAAATATTACATAACTGGCAATTGACATAGATAGAGTAAATATTAATCAGTAAGAAGTTATACATAACTTTATACAGGGTGTTAGGGTAAACAGTTGCACTACTTTAAGGGGTGATTGAACAACTTTCGCAATATTGAAATCGCGAAAAAAAAAATCGGATGTTCCATATTAAACTACAAATCTACTCGAGCTAAATGCAATTCGCAATTTTTTTTCGACTTTCCATACTAAATGCAATCGGATCGAACGTTCGTATGAAAAGTCGAAAAATGTTTTTGTGAATTTCCTATAGGTTTCTTAGGGAAAGTTGCTCAGTATCATGGGTAAAATCTCCCCTTAAAGTAATGCAACTGTTTACCAACACCTTGTAGTTTGCTACTAATCAGGGTTCGGAATTATCAAAATAATTATTTTCTTTAATAAAAAAATATATTATTATATTATATTATTTTCTTTCTTTTTCTTTTTTCTTTAATATTTCTTTTTTCTTTTTTCTTTTTTCTTTCTTTTCTTTCTTTTTCTTTTTTTTCTTTTCTTTTCTTTCTTTTCTTTTTTTCTTTTTGATAATTATCATTATAATTATCGGATTATCCAAGCTGAATCTTAGTTTTGAGTAAAATTTCTACCAACCAGCTCACAGTCTTCGGCATCTTCGTTTCGTATCACAAAGAGTAACAAATAATTGAGAAAAACAACAGAAAACAGTGAGAAAAATTATTTCGTGATTGTGAGCTTTTTTCGCGAATCGTGATTGGATCATGATCGGATACCGTTCGGATACACATGCCGTAACATTGCTAGCGCAAGCTTTTTTTTTTCCAATAATTTTATAATTATCTTGATAATTATCAAGATAATTATCAAGATAATTATCAAGATGATTATCAACGTATAATTATCAAGATAATTATCGATGATAATTATCACTTCGAACCCTACTAATATAACCAGACTTGTTATTCTTGCGCTAACTTTTTCTAATACCAGAATTGTTATTCGTGTGCCGCTTGTGCCGATACAGTATTGAGTGGCTGATTGCAGTCACGTAGGCACACGTAATAAATTATATTCAAATTCAAAGTCAACTCTCACTTAGATGTGTAATGCCGTAAGATTTCTAAAAGTCACTAAGACAAATTAAAAAAGAAACGTTGGATTTATGGTCCTTAGGTCCTTCTGCTTCATAGCATTCTGTTTTCAAAACAAAAAGCCACTATTAAACAGGGTGTGACAAAACAAAACACCCTAGTAATACTTAAGGGGTGCTTCAGACCATTAAACTGAACAACTTTCACAATGGAGCCAACACCGAGAAAGTAGGTAGGTAATAAAAAAAATCAGCTGTCCCATACATTTGAGTCGAGCCGTTCGGTACCTACCTAGTACCTACTGCAGTTTTGTATGAAACAGCAGATTTTTATTTCGCGATTTCGAAGTTGGCCCCATAGTGAAAGTTGTTCAGTTTGATGGTCTGAAGTAGATGAAGGGGTTGAGTTTTACTAGGATGTTTTGCTACACCCTGTAGATCAAAGTTTATCTTTTTATCCTTATCCGCTTGAAAGAAGTACATAATTAATTAAATTTAACTATTTAAACGTTAAACGATATGGTAAACAAACAAAGCAAACAAACCTAACAACTGTCTAATACAGTCCAATGGCCACCCCGGGTCGAGCCATTGTCACGGAATATTTAAGATTATAAACCATTGCCAAACGTGCCTATTATATGCTCGCAGCATTACCACAGCAATGGACAATGAGATACGTTGCGTGAAAAAAAATCCGGAGCGGAGGTCCAAGCTTCTCTCCCTCAGCCTGCGACCCAAGACCCTGGCAAAGACTGGCTTCGGCAGCCCAAGGACTTGCCGTTTCTACCACAAAAGGCACAAACAGATTTCCATGCTTCGTATTTAGTGTGCTTTTTGTGAGCCACAGTTCTGACATTGATCCAGCCACCCTTCAAGGTGCTCACGCATGTGGCGTCCCATAATAGAGAACGACCCTTTTCCCAAGGCACCAGGGTATAAACATCCGGTCTCCTTCCATCGCTGCGGCTCAAGCCTGGTGGTTGCAGATTGCATGGGATATTAGCCGAAACCGGCGTCCGTTAGAGGGAGGTTACACACTCAGTATTTCGTCATTCTGGTCCATCAGTCTGGTCATGTTTATTTGATTTGAAGGGAAACTGGTATACTGAAGCACCATGTTACTCGGGTCAGTCTCGAGTCAGTTTCCCTTCAAATCAAATATACATGACTAGACTGATGGACCAGAATGACGAAATACTGAACGTGTAACCTCCCTCTTATATTCCTTTTTACTTTTCGGTCATTCATAGTGTTCAATCTATCTTGTAGATTCATCGTCACAGCCTATATTATATCCCACTGAAGGACACAGGCCTACCCTCAGTGAGCGGATTGCTATAGATTTCACATACGCATCGGAATTTCTTCTTCACAGTATGCAGGTTTCCTCACGATGTTTTCCTTCACAGTTTGGAAGCAGTCGGTGTTACGTGCATAAGTTAGAACTCATTGGTATAGGTACACGGCATGTCGATCGTACGGATTCGAACCTGGACCTCAAGATTCCATAGCTATCCGCAACGCACCACCGACCCGCATATCTTTAAGATTGAGGACAAACAATAACATTAAGGGATTCCGGTATTCTTTTAGTAGGATTTTACAAAAATGATTCTTCTGCGGATAAATAAAAAAAAATCAGCTATGGTCGGATTTGACCAAGTTAAAAATAGACAACGGAAATCAGGTATACATGTTTTTGTTCGATATCGTCAAGCTATCACGATCAGATGTAAAAGTTCTTTCTCCTTCACGCACCGGTTGAGTGAAAGAGATATCTTCCGCGTGAAAGGCGATCTTGTCCGGGATTAAAAACTTGTCTTTTTTTGTTTAAAAGTTTTCTATAATAAAACTTAAATACCTATTCACATAAGTTAGTAGAATGTTCAAGACAGATTGACGATGTCAACTTCTTAAATGAACCTAGAGGAATGACAATTAATAAGTAAATAAAAGGTGGATCCGTCCGCATCGGCCGGCAACCGACTTCACTTGCCAAGAGCCAAACCAAGTCGCCGGACGCGTTCGAAAGTTTCTACACATAACATTTCAAATTCCGAACGTACTCCTTAAAACATTTAAAAACTTTAGTGATTGTGTCAAATTCGAAAATCGAACACACCGTTTTCCATCCTAGTGATGTACCTTTGAATCGAAAGTGAGTTAGATAAAAGTGATATTGGTCAGTTTTGGGATAAAATGTTATTTCTGTGACGAATCAAATTGTGAGAGTGATCTGTGAAACCAGTTTTGGATGCGTTTAGATGTAACAATGGCTTCGAGGTAATTATGGGATTTAAAATCTTTGTTTCATCCTCTTTTAGATTCCGAAATAATGTACTTACATTCTCTTGACCTCTGCTGACATGAAGAAACTGCCAAATTACTGTACAATTAAACAATGAGATTCAACTGACTTCGAACTTCGAAACAATGATTACAATTGTTAAGGATAGTGGAAAAACTTTTAGCTGAACTAGGTATTTCAGCTTTTTCGGTTTAAAGGTTAAATTAAAAATGAGACCTTATCATTTAGAAAGAATAAAATACGCCTTACCCTAAATATAAATACCCTAAACCCCCAACCTATGCTAAAACAACTACAAGTATAGTTGTATCTATGCACTGATACATACATACAACAACACACACACACACACACACATTTACACATACCACCATCTAGATAAATGCTTCAATTTGACTTTTTGAAGTACATACCACTACTACTACACACTACCTAGTCACCTACTACAGGATCCTTTTAAACTACTACTACATCAAACCGAACAACTTTAACTAAGGAAGCAAACGGATCGGAGCAAAAAAAAATTGCATACATTTGAGTCGAGTAGGCATTGCAGTTTAGTATGGAACAGCTGATTTTTTTTTTGCCCCGATCGATTCAGTTTGATGTGTGATAAATTTCACCCTGTATAAATAAATTACTATGGGAGCTAATCTGAAATTGCAAAAAAAAAACTGCTTCAATCATACATTTGAGTATAGTCGGCATTGCAGTTTACTATGGAGCAGCAACTTTTTTTTTTATTTAGCTTTGCTCCCATAGTAAAAGTTGTTCAGTTTGATGGTCTGAAAATTTGTCGGACCATTTCAATTAAACCATGTAGATTAAAATTTGAGTTTAATTAAATTAAGGCCGTTACGCATTAACTAGTTGTTTTTGTTAACACCTTGTATAAGTATCGACATATTTTGAGTCCTTGACACATTAAAACCCGATACAACCAGTTGTACACGAAATTACATTCGAAATCGAAAAAGTACAGAAGTCTAATGAGGTAGAAACATGTTGGCAATGGCATGACTTTCAATTAAATCTGATGTATTCTTGAGCGAAGCTTAATATTGTAGGTACAAACTAACTATAGGTACACTTGAATACACACAAAGAAATACAACAATCTAAATTCTAAAGCTTCCTTCCTTTCCTTTTTCATCTTTAAGACGATATAAATATTGCGTGTTCCAGGGTTCGAAGTGATAATTATTAAATTATAGAAAAAACAAAAAGCTTGCGCTAGCAATGTCACGACATTTGTGTATCCGATCACGATTCGCGAAAAAAGAAGCTCACAATCACGACATAATTTATCTCACAGTTTTCTGTTCTTTTTTTCTCAATTATTTGTTATTCTTTGTGATACGAAACGAAAATGCCGAAGACTGTGAGTTGGTTAGTCTGGATAAGGGTGTGTTAAAACAAAAATAGCAATTTTAGAACTTTTAGTTCGAAATTTTCCTCAAAACTAAGAATCAGCTTGGATACCTACCTGATAATTATCCGATAATTATCGAACCCTTGCGTTATCCCTTTTCAACTCGAATGACTCAAATACCTAACAGGTCCATATTGACTCAACTTGTGATCTGGCCCATCCCATCTCTAGCATGTTTCTAATATTTCATGATATTCACTTCCTTCCATAACCAGTCATTCCGGATTCCGTCCACTTTCGTCCTGTTTATAAAACTAAGTTCTAACGTAACTTTTACCACTTATGTTATCTTCATTATTTCTGTTATTTCGCTTTTTCTTAGTTTACTTTTAAAGAGTCAGAGGTATAAAACAAATGATATAAAGCCCGCATAACACCACTCATTCCTACCACAATATCCCCAGTAAAACAGCGGCCGTAGCATGATACGCGCGATAAGGCTATATCACGCTTTTGTCTCGTTCGTTCGAGCGCAAATAGAAAGAGAGCTATATCACGCTGCCATGCTACGGCCGCTGCATCAACAACGGCAACGTCGCGTCGATACATAAAACTATACAATGCAGTCCAGCAAGCAACTCTAAATCTGTCTTGGAACCAGCAACGAATTTGGGAGCAGTTCCCGTTTGATCCTGTGTCTATGATCCTTTTTCCCGTTTGTTCCGGTCTTGATTTATTTTTATTCCCGTTAGATCCTACGAATAAAGGAGCCACATTAGAGGGTACATTACACAATTAAGTGTTAACAAATATAATAATATCAATTAAGCAATAACTAATAATACATTATGATATTAACCTATTTTTAAAAAGCATGCAAATATTATAGTATTTAAACTTGTAGTACATCATTATAGTACATCATTTGCCTTGAAAATAAATATCAATATCTCTCTAAAACACAATAAAATACCTCAACTAAGTACCGTCAATGACGGTCTGTCACACAAAATAATAAGTTGGGGACTAGACGATAATATTTCGAAGGGAGTCACGTTGCAGGAACTGACCCGAGCACACGTCTCGCGTGGTTTCGCGCGTCGCGTTTTTACCTGCCACGAGGCTCCGCATTCCTCAATCTCTTCTTGTTCTTGTCCAAAAACAATCTATGAGATTGGGATAGATTCTCCCAATAACCTACTTGACACTGGCGGAAATGCAGTGCTAATGCACAAGCAAGAGTCCATTAATTTATAAATAAAAAAAATAAATAAAATATTTCGAAGTCGACTCGAGTCCAAGATAAAATAATATTTCGAAGGACTCAAAATAATTATATACAAGCTTATTACAGTACAAGGTACCTATTTGAACCTACACACGATTTTGCCATAAAACTGCTAACTATTAAAACAATTATTTTAATAACTAAGTATTTCTGATGCGTTACTTGAGACAGCGGAGATAATGAAAATAATGACAATATTTACCGACATGCTATTCTAAACTTAGGGTAGATTATGTCTCAAAGCACGATTATTCATAATTGTAGATATATACAATTATCATTACAAATAAGTTCAAAACAATCAAAGAATTTTATCAAGAGATTGTTCATAAAAGGTCAAGGTGTCTTTTACTAACCTATGTAACGCATAATTTTCTCAAATAACTTGGCACCTGACGAACCAGGCGATCCCTTTCGCAACCTACCTGCTAAACCTCGAGAAATATAAAGACCGCATGCTCTTCACAAGTGCCAAGTTTCTTCAACGAGTTAATCGAAAACTCCGGAGTCATAGTTCATTTTGAGACAATACATCTACCCATAACAGGTAAGCACGTATATTTGACATACTGACCAAGTAACCAAAGATTTCTAAAGAGTCATCAAATGCCATACCAAAGGGTAAAATGGTGGGAACATTTTGTGAAGTCTATCATTAAATATTAATAGTAGGATATTATAGCAAGTTTATAAATCGATAAGCATCTGATCTAACTACCTATAGGTAAGTATAATAAGTACTGAGACTGGACGCTCTTGACATTTAGGTTTTAGAAGGCGATTCCAGTCAATATAGCTATTTTAAGTTCAAGTCGAATACCTATATTGTTTTGTTATTTGTTATAATAATATTAAAGGGCATACAAGGTTTTAAAAATGAAAGCAAAACCTGAAAACCCGTTTCCAGAATCTGTTACAGAACTACATTTAACGTTTAAGTATAAGAAATACTTACGCAAAAGTTTTATTCTTATACAAATTGACCGCGTCAGTTTTCAAGATTTTTATGAATAAAATAATTTTAGAGAACTTGAAAAAGTTACATATTATTGCAATATAATTATGTATAAATACTTAATTAGATATATACAATACTCAAGGTCATAGCCTCTAACTAAGGTGTGTACCTACTGTGTACCTACACCTAAGTCTAATATACCGAAAGATTCGGTCCGAAACCAATTTTGTCTATGATTTGACTTTTGCTTTCTAGTTAAATTCCCGATTCTGTACAACTGCAAATGGTTTTCAGTAGACTTTGCTTTCATTTGTTGACCTTGCATAAAAATCTGAAACTTACGGCTCTTTGAAGTAAACGCAGCAAATTCCAGAAGTCCTCAACAATTTCGACAAATTAACTTAATAGCGAAATATTACTAAACAATAGGTAGCATTTTGCATTCCATTCATTGCAAAGTTTACCTTCTTCGTACCAGCTACTTGCGACATGACAAAGTGGTTTGCTGTCTGTTCAAGTTAAAGTCATTAAGCTTATTATGGTTTTGCAATTTGTTTCTTCATAGCAACCAATATTTGTTTGTATTAATTATTTTTTTGTAACTTCAACGCGACCTTGAATGGGCAATATTCCATATTTTTAACCACCTGTTTTTATTGAAAAATATAAAAATAGGTTAAAAATAAGAAAATTTCGTGGTGGTCCAGTGGCGAGTAACCTTGCCTGCCGTGCAGGAGGCGATGGTTCGATCCCCGTCCAGGCCGACTCGTACCAATGAGTTTTTCGGAATTTATGTACGATTTGTAACACCACTGGCTTTTCGTTGAAGGAAAACATCGTGAGGAAACCTGCATGCTTCAATTTCGAGGCATGTATCGTACCTACAGTCCATTAGAAGTGGCGAAGGGCTCAGTCCCCGTCACACTGGACAGAGTTTCGGTACTACTAGTGAAACGTGGATGTTCTGAAGTTTCAGAATATCTCTGACTACCCCCTCGGGGAATATAGTCGTGAGCATATGCTAATAAGAAAAAGTACATTTAGATTTAATTATTGATCGATATTTCTGTCTTTAAATTAATTTTCTGAAAAAGTTGGATTATAGTGGTTGCATGATAACTTGGTCAATAGAAATTAAAAAAAAAGTCAAGTGCAAGTCGGACTCGCGCAAAGAGGGTTCCGTACCACCATTACAATTTCAAATATTACGGATTTTAAACATGTTACGGCCATGTTGTGCTATTTCGAATCAAAAAAAAGATAACGCACTTCCCCGGTTTGGAAGGGTGCAGGTTCAAGTCCCGCCCGAGACTTCATTTTTCAATCTTTAATTTGACACCATTACAATATTTGCAAACAATGTATTGGGGGTTTAGGATACTTAATAGAATGCCTTTAAGTAATTTTTAATTTTTTTTTGTTTGTTTGTTTGTCACATAATCTACATGTATCACATAAAAAATACTGAATCTATTTGGATGGAGTTTTCTTAAAAGCATAGAGCTTTGTTTCGACTACCATTTATTTTAGTGATTTTTTTTATCGCAATTCTCGCAATCACGACGGGTGATACCAGTAATTACATTACATGTTACATAATAACAAATATATGAAACACACATTATAAATTCCGTCACCTCATAATTGTGCAAGTGATCCTAAAATGCACGTGTCAATAGAAAATGAGAGTGATGCCCATAATTCGGAGTTACGCCATGCGTACGCGCCGCCTAACCATTCAGCCAACAAGAGACAAGACAACTGGCGATCTTCAGCTTTCTCCGACGTGAGCAGACAACTGCTAATCAATCACTTACGTCAACAACCATTAGGACAGTTTTGTTGTTTCGATCATTCAATTGTGTACCCTATTGCGTTGCTGTAAGGGTGTAGAATTACAGCAGGCATGTCAAACCCAGTCGTTGGTGGGCCAAAATAATAGTAGAATCAGTGGGCCGCAACGAGCTTAGAAAGATTATATCGGTCATAGAAAATTACCAAAAGATCTCTTCCCAGGAATATTTTATTTTATTTATTGATTTCTTAACGATTGTTACATTGTTCAAAGGTAGATAGATAGGTTACAGACTGTTCAAGTTAAAGCTAAATGCACAACCACTTATAAAGGAATACAGCATGCAATAATATTTAGCCTAATCAGTAGCAAGTAGAGCAACTTTATAGCTGTACATTGTAAGATATCTACTTATTTTTCCTAATTTTTTTCGGAGTTGTTTCTGAATAGTGCCGAAGATTTAAATTTACATACTAACTAACATTTTAGAACACTTAACATTAAGCTTGTGATAGAGTTGACGAATTAATTAGGATGTAAATTATGAAATAAGGATATTTTTGCGAAGCTTCCCATCATGAAAGATGTCGGTGGAAACACTATGAGTATTGTACAGTTTACACAAACGAGCTACTGCAGAACTTGAACCCAAAACCGTTCTCCTTAGTGGAGGAACCATCGGTGTTATGATGTTTCTGGGATACATAGCTGGGACGCGAAATCTGAACTTGCTCAGTAATTGGGGACAATTAATGACGCCACGAAGGATTTTGTGGAATATGTCTTACATATAAGTTGTATATTTCGGGTTGAGGTAATTCCATGTGCAGAAATCAACTTTCAAACCGCATTTAAGGTTAGGTATAGGGCATGGGAAGACTATGGTCGGGCGGAAGGCTCCAGTTACTGGAACTTCCAAATTAATAATTATATAAAATTATGTTTGTGTAGAAGTTACCTCCTTATTACGTTTTCGGGATTATTTTCCCTGCTCTAGATACCCATGTAAAAAAGTGAGAGAGCGAGGCGAGATAGAAATTTTTCACAACGTGATTTAAAACATAAACAAACCATGATATGAGAACCTAAGCACCTACTTGTAAAAGTTTGAACGCTTTCGGGCCGCATAAGGAAGCTGTTCTTAAATTTTGATGACGGGAAGGAGCGGAGGTGTCGCAAAGCAATATTTCTATCGAAGTACGTGTCGCCAAAATGGAGGGACGGGGGACAAGGGGGTGCGCAGATTCCGCCCCTAAAACCGATCCAGGAACAGCGCACTTCATCGTTTTAGATGTATTTTATTGACAAAATCCCTCACAGTAAAAAGAATGGCGGTTCGCTTTGAACTCAGCAATCTGAGCATCATAGGTCAGGATGTCATGTCCTAATTAATTTAAAGATTTATATGGAAATCTTTGAGCCACTGCAACTTTGAAACTATACATTTTAACGAAAGACGACAGATATTAGTACTTACCTATTTACCTATAGATCGTGTATCAAAACATGTATTGAATTTAATTGGTTGATATTCAAAATAGAAATAATCGTCGTTTGTATGGAGCGTGCTGTATATAGCTGGTATTTCCTCATAAGCATCTTAGTTTCAATTTGGCGAGAGTAATTTTTGTTTAAAACCCATTTTCCGCATCCACACAACGTTTATTAGTTTTATTAGGACCCACAAATATTGTGAAAGCAGGTAAATGAATAAAATTTCTCCTAAAAATTTCCTCAAACATTGCATCTCACTTTTTCTTAAACTCCTTTTACTTGAGCCTAAAGCGGTAACCTAACCAGTCTTGACGATCCACTGATCACGTAGGCAGATCAATTTAAAGTCAGTGGCCCCGATGGCCCAGTTGGCCAAGTTGGCCCACTTGTGACGGTGGTCGTACCGAATAAAGTTAGCAATGGGACCGGCGCTGAATTAATTGTGGTTTGGGTGACGTGACCGAGCGTGACATGGTTTGCGATTTGACAATAGTGTTGAAGATGGTCGGTGCATTTCCTTATAGCTCTTATTATTTTTGGTCTTCAGGAAAAAAGAGCTTTAAGACATATTTAGAATAGAATAGTAGAGTCAAAATAACCATTTTATTGTATAGGTTCTATACACGTTGGAATCGGGGTCGTTGTGAAGTCGAAACAGGGTGCTTCAGATCATCAAACTGAACAAAATTCACAAAAATTTTTGTTCGCTGTTCCATAGAAAATAGTAAGTATAGACAAAAATGTATGAAAGAGTAGAAGTTTTTTTCGCGAATTCAATGTTCGTCCCATTATCCCATAGTAAAAGTTGTGCAGTTTGATGGTCCTAGTAGTAGTTTGAAGCACCCTATTCCGGCGTTAAAACGACGCCGATTCCACGGTGTATTCAGATTTTTAAGATTCTCTCTATATTACAGCAATACATCCAAGCTTTCAGTAGGTAGAGGTTCCCAAACTGATAGCATGAAAGCATAGGTTGCACGGTCAACATCAAAGAAATCTAGCCCCCTTATGCTTATAAAGATTAAGATAGAGGGGTCAAGTTTCTCTGATGCTAACCGTACGTCCTGTGCTTTCATGCTATCAGTTTGAGAGCCTCTACCTACCGAAATCTTAAATGTATTGATGCAATATTGATAGAATCCAAAAAATCTGATAATAATAATACCATAATACCTATCTAAGTATACAATAAAATGATTATTTCACTCTTCTATTCAATTCTAAACGGCGACGTACATAATAGACGTGTAAATGCTTTGATTGGGACAAATACAATGCATCTTTATTTGCACACCAATTATTATACAAAAAATATTAAAAACACTCAAAAAGTTAAAAAAAATGCGACGATCGACGAAGAGACATACATAACCATTGTTAGTTGGCTCTGTTTAGCATAACTACATCCAATTAACAAACCACTGACCACGTTTAACGAGATTTAACAATATTTTAAAACGACATCATTAATGCGAACTCTGTCACGAACGCGAAGGTTATCCAGTAATTTGCTAAATACCTATTTGCAGGTCAATCATACTCAATTAGCCTACTTCAACTATTTACGTTATGTAATAAATAAGTAATAACTAAAAGCCGTGTTAAAATCTCCATAGTTCGAGGTCGCAAAAATAATGTATAATTTACAATTCAGGCGACTTGTCGGACCGAACGGTAAATTGACACGGTTTCAAGTTGTTTTTGAGACCTAAGAAATTCTTATAGTTTGAGGACCTATTCCCGTTAGTCAATCAAGTTAATGATGTGCAAATTACCGGTTTTTCTTTTGACATAAGACCGACAAGTTTTACAAAAGCTGGGACTATTCTTTTATACACATAAAGCCGACAAGTTTTACAAAAGGGGACTATTTTTCTATACACATAAGGGCGACAAGGTTTACAAAAGCTGGGGTACATAATTCTTTTATACATAATGCTGACAAGTTTCACAAAAGCTGGACAAATTATTTTATACACATAAGGGCGACAAGGTTTACAAAAGCTGGGGTAATTCTTTCATGCATAAGGCTGACAAGTTTCACAAAAGCTGGACAAATTTATACATTTAAGGCCGACAGGTTTCATAAAAGCTGGGGTAATTCTTTTATACATAAGGCCGACAAGTTTTACAAAAGTTGCGGTAATTAAAATTGTCAACTAAGTAAATAACACAAAAAAAATCTTCATTATGCAGGGTAATTTTTGGATCACTGTCCATATTTTCTGGACTGGTTCTGATGATGAAATGTGCACACTATGCCTGCCTCACTTTCTATGCTCTCTCTCTGTCTCGGGTTTGCTGGAAGAAATCTCTTTAGAGATAAGCTCGCCCTTTGTAATTGTCTATTATGTTGTTTTTATGTATATTTCCGTGTGTACAATAAAGTATTAAAATAATAAATAAATAATGAAACTTTTACAAAGAGAAATTTTGCAATCTGTCATTTTGATCATCTTGAAAAGTCAAGTTGGTACAAAAATGTCCCCGTATCATAGAGAAAATAACGCGCTCCCCTGGGGTAGAGATGTTGTATCGAACTGTGCACAGATACTCAACTGGGCCTGACGTCATATCATACACATCTAGCGGGAAGTAGCGTATTTAAATGTTAACCCTCCCCTCACCCGTTTTTCACCCCCTTTGTTGGCGACAACATTTTCTATAGAAACAAGCCGATATGCCATCTCTTCGTACTCTATGCCCCGTATCATGAACTTTTATATAAGCTCCAAACAATAATTCTTTGCGCCTAGCTTAATATAGTCATTATAATCTATGGAACTTCCTATCTCATTCCTCAACAATATTAAATATTTGTGGACTCTACAACTAGGTATTTGTTATTCGATATCCATAAAGTAATGCAGTCGCATTTTGAATAGAAATGATCGATTTAACAATATCACTTTGGCATGCCACACACGATATCTGAACGCTACCGGATAGTCTAATTTTAAATTCTTTGTTCAAATATGCTAATAAACTATTGGTTATTCTTAACACGAATTTACGCCTGGTAGGTAAGCTTTGCTTTGAATAGTATTTGTTTGCAGTTAAATCTTGAATAGTTTTTTAAATCTACACTTATATTATGAAGTGGTAAAACATAAAACATTCAACATAAACAGGTTTGTAAAGCGAATGTTTCTGACCACCCCAAAAAGGATCACGGTCGTGAGTTTATGTATGTATGTGTAAAACAAACACAAAATACCTCAAATTTTGTCTCTACAGGGTGTAAAAAAACATCCTTGTAATACTTAAGGGGGTGCCAGTCCCAGTGCCACAGACCATCATACTGAACAACTTTCACCATAGAGTCAACATCGAAACCGAAAAAAAAAGGTTTTTTTTTTCGCGGCAAAAGTCGCGATTCATCAGCTAGCTAGATAATTATAATTATTTTAACAAACAAAAAAAAAACTGAGAGGGCAGCATGAAACAATCGAGGACATTTTGAATTCGTCACCAATCACGTAAAATATTCCACGGCCATAATAATAATCACTCACCACATTTTAGTTATGAAACTCTTGCGTCTTTGAGTTTACCTAAAGGCCGCTGGTCTTCTGCAATTTTCATCGTGATCTCATGTTTATATTTCTATTTAACTGACTAGACGGTTCAAGGTTAAAATTGATAGTTGAGAAACTAGTATGCTGCACGAAATGTTATAAATAAACAAACTTGGGCATGATTGGGACAATAATTTCGGTGAAAAAACATTGTAATTACCTCCATAGATTTAGTACGCGAATTTTTGGAAATTCACTATCTCAAATCTATGTTGCTATCTATGTAAACATTAAACATAAACATACAACCCCACAATCATGTTACTGTACATTCCGTTTACACAATACAACTTTTTCAATTTCAATTTTCAACTTTTATACCCCTCGGGATGATCAGGAAGTTAAGAGGATAGGCGGGTACCGTTTTTTCCATACAAACGTGTTCCCCTGTTTCCTCCCTGGATCAAGACACAAGAGCAAAATATTTTTTATCATATACAATCTATGTTACCTCTGCTATGTCATTATATTTTGCTTTTTTGCATTAATTGAAGAACTAGGGACCTTAGAAAATGACCAAATTTACCCCCCGTTTTCAGACATCCAGCACACAAATTTGACGAATAAGTATAAACAAAAAAAGGAAAACATGCAGACATAGCCAAAGTCTTTCTCATATTGTTCTTGAAAAATTTAGTTTTGGAGGAGGAAACAGGGGAATACGAAATGCTGATATCGTCGATTTTATGTAGATAATGTCGGTCCGAACTGCAGGTGGCTCTTTCGCACTCTATTCGGCGGGATGTATGGGTGGGGCGGATCGGACAAATACGAAAACAGTCGGAAAAGTTAACTATTCTCCAAATTTCCATTTCAGCCCGCCTCCATAATTATTTCCATATCCTCTTAAATTCAACAACCAACCAGCTCTAAAAGAGTGCATAGCAAGGGAAAACATAATACTTCCACATTTTTGTGATGCCCAAACTGACACAGCGCCTGTATTATGTAAACTAGACAATTTTAGGATGTTTTTATGTAGTGCTTAGGTGATTTCAATTGTTTAATTTGTGAAATAATTAACATCTGGGATCACGGTAGAGACAAACAAGGCGGCGCCTCTCAAAGCGATTGGGCGTATTTTTGAGTGCTTTTAACTTCCATTCGGTCTGTGTCTCTGTAAGCTCTTTTCACGATTTTATTTACGTGTTGAAATAGAATACCATAAAACATCAATTGTTAAACAGGGCGGGATTAAAGACAGAACCGTTGCAGGTCACAATGTTCTGGACTTTCTGATATTTTGTACTTACATTCAGTTGAATATGGTTTTTCATTAGTGTCTGTGTGATATTGTCAGATATATTTTCGACGGCCCGGTAGCACAGTCGGTAATGAACCTGCCTGCTGTGCCGAGGGTCGCGGGTTCGAATCCCGTGAGGGACAAATATTTGTATGATGAATATGACTATTTGTACCCGAGTCATGGATGTATGTATCTATATATGTATTCTATATCGTTGTCTAGTCATCATAATACAAGTCCAGGCTAGATTCTGGTACTTTAAATGTGACTAGATAATTTGTGTGACATTGTCCAAGATATTTATTTATTTATTTATAGCATATTTAGCGGTTAAATGGTATGTAGTTTAATTTAAATGTGTGATTTTTGTTTCATATAATAGTGAAACGCGATATTATCCAAATAAAATATGGTAGGTACCTAATTAAAGACATGTCCACAGTCGACTTATTGGATTGCAAAACGCCAGGTCACGTCTCGGTCGGTAGGTGTTAAGTACTTCCAACGCACATACTCATACTGGTTGACATTCTTTAACCGTTTCTCAATACCATTAACCTAAAACGCTTCGGTTTCTAGTGACACCTCCGTCACTAGTTTCTTAACATTTTGGTGACATCTGAACCTTAAAATATTGATTAAAATCCAGATTAATCCAGAATTAAACACCGAAGAAGCTAACCGGATAGGTTTCACTTTTTTGAAGTGAAAACTTCTTTAGCGGAGTTGTGCACTTTTTGGGATGGGTAAAAAATGTTAAACTCGCGTCAGGCCGTGACGTCACCCTGATCGAAAATTCGTAAGACAAAATTGGTAAGACGATGACGTAGATTTTAAACTCGCGTCAGGACTGTGACGTCACGTGACATTCGTAAGACGTAAGACCTCTTAGTTTTCACTTCTGCCGTCACTCCCGGAGTGCAACCCGTTTTTTTATTAGCCTATTTCATCCGACTGCTGGGCAAAGGCCTCATCCTCCATGCATCCCTGTCCTGAGCCAGTTCCATCCAATCTTTGTCGAATATATCCAGGTCGTCTCTCCATCTCTTTCGGGGTCGACCCTGACGGTGACGTCCATCCTCCGGGATCTAAGGTGTTAAGACTTTGGCCCATCTTTCCGGGTGCAATCGACAGACATGGCCGGCCCAATCCCATTTCAAAATGGCGGTTTTCTCACCGGCATCGGTTGTTTTCGTTTTTTGGCGTATTGTGGTGTTCCTGACGCCATAAGAATATAAAATCTATAATAAAATCAATTAAAATTATACGCTGTTTCACTTCCTGGCTTTTAATCGGTCAGCCTTCCGCGTCTGTTCTCTTCACCTTGCCCTATTTCTGACGTCGTCTTCGGAGACATTGCACTCGGTCATATCACTAAATTGCACGAATCGCGAATTGTACGAAAAGCGAAAGTGAACGAATTGAGAACTTTACAAACTGAGAAATTGTACCAACTGCTCGTAATTCTTGCGAACTGTGTTCATCCATCTAGTCTTCGGATGTCCTCTTGGTCTCTGTCCTGGAATTGGCAGTTGCAGTGCCATATTTCCTATACATATTCGGGTGGCTTTCGTTTCACGTGTCCAAACCACCTAAGCCTATGCTCCTGAAGCTTATCTGCAACTTCACGTACACCCAAAATTGTACGGTGTTTCATTCAAAATTATTAATGTTTCTTCCTTTTTCGAAAAAAAACTGTGCCTATACAGGGTGTACAATAAAATGGGACAGCTACTTAAAGGGGTGCTTCAGACCATCAAACTGAACAACTTTCTCTATGGGACCAATATCGAAATCGCGAAAAAAAATTCCGCTCTCCCATACAAAACTGCAAACATAACTCGACTGAAATGTATGGGACAGTAGATTTTTTTTTCGCGATTTCGATATTGGTCCCATAGAAAAAGTTGTTCAGTTTGATGGTCTGAAGCACCTCTTTAAGTAGCTGTCCTATTTTAATTTACACCCTGTATACTACATTTTTCTTCAATATATTATTATTTTTATTTAGAGATAAGAGATTCCCAAAACCGAATATTCTAGAATCTAGAAGATTAAACTCCAGCGCCTGACGCATACTAAAGTGTGTTTATCTATCTATGTACCTTAGTTCCTTACAGCTTTTTTAATTACATATTTGACATCCCGATATTTCGGCATTGTACCACGCCGAATAAAGTTTATTCGAAAATACATCTTAGCAGTATTTCCTCGAATAAGTTTACAATCGGAAACGGAATAGGTCCACACCACGACAACAGTAAATATCATAATACCACGCTTTGTACGCAACCGTGCGCACACGCAAGAGCAAATAACGGTCACCACCAGCGATTTGATTACTGAAGCGAACCGATGCGTCGCTAAATTGTACCTTACTTTGATAAGTAATATAAATAGAATACGATCAACACATAAAGATATGTCCGTGGTTTGCATGAGGGAAAGTTACCCATGCTAAGTGCAGACTTGTATATTTAGTACAGTGGGGTGCAGTTTTATAAGGAATAGTTGATTTTTTTGAAGTGAAAGGGGAAGAAATCCCCGAAAGGGATAACGGTCGTGAGTTTATGTATGTGTGTATGTAAGTAGTAGATTTTTTCGTGATTTCGATGTTAGTCCCATAGAGAAAGCAGTTCAGTGTGATGCTCTGATCATCCCCTTAATAAACCGTCAGCATTGTTACTTAAGAAGTATCACCCACAGAATGACCTTGACCCTTTCAGATTCAGAGCCACCTCACCTCTATTAAACTACGTCATTTTATTAGGCATACCTATTTTTGACTGGCTTGTTCTTCATTATGTCACTGTGGTGCAGTCTAATTCAAAGAAATCAAATTTCATAAGAATTTGCACCAAATTTTACAATTATCTAATTAACTCATTAAATGTTTTTTTCTCAAATTTCATAAGAATTCGCACCAAATTTTACAATTATCTAATTAACTCATTAAATCTTCTTTCTCATGCCTATTTTCCATTATTTGGGATTAACTCATTACATATTGCTCATTTATGGCATTTTTACAATCTACAGTAAAAGTGACTTGAACTTACAAGGTACACTTAATACAGACTTTTTCAAATATTAAAGCTTTTCTTTGAACACAGGTTTCATAAAGTATTTTATAGAAAAATAAGAAATATACTTATAGGAAATAAACACGAGATGTTTAAGATCATTGCTATGTTTCATTAATTTGTATGTCTTTCAAATAACGAGAACATAGCTTCTAAAAAACGAGCAAAATATGGCCCTGCTTTTACCTATGGGGACCCTAGATCCCAGCTGCCGAGCATGCGGAGAGGATGAAGAGACCATGGAGCATATTCTTTGTGACTGTGATGTCTTGGCCGCAAAACGCATGTGCCTCCTCGGAGGTGGATACCCAAAACCGGGAGATCTTAGGTCTTCTTCCCCTCAATGGTATGCCTATGCCTCCTTCATTGACCATGTATTTGAAGGGCGAAGAAAGCAAAAAGTATTGGGGCTAACACAAAAGATTCCACTAAGTCGAAGTGTTGCTGGCTGCCAGCCCCCACAACAAGATAAGATAAGACATATGGGGACTCTGTAAACATATTTTCTATGTAATTACTATAAATTGCAATTGCAACGAGGTTTAAGTAATAACACAAAGTGCACGACTGGGTGCAATTTGTTTAAGAAGATTCTTGTACACCATACCATACAGTGACACAACAACAATTTGTGTGCGCGGTTGGAAAGCAACTCTTTAGTAAACAGAGCAAAACGAAGATTTACTTTAAAGTGAATTTCAAATTAGTCCAACGGAAATAACATCTAGTTCACTTAGTTAGAGAATATAGGTACCTAAGTAATTAATTAAAAATACGATCTGAATGGAATTAAGAATAGAAAATGTTGAGATATAACGGATTATATTACAAATGGCTTGAGATAAAAACCTCGGAACTCTGAAATATTTTTCGTACCTACTTAAAATTTACATAGACATGGCATTTGCGTATGGAGTGTAAAAAGTCCAAATAAAATTGAAAACAAATCGGGTTCAATCCATAAAGATATTATACCTTACGGAATAGAGTAAGTGACATGAGTTGTCAAATGTAACCGTTTTTGGACATTTTTTGGAGTCCTCGGCAGGGTAAAAATTCGATTTCTGTGTATAATTCTCAATCTAACGTGAAATCGTGAATAATTTAATGAAACAGTGTTAGTATATTTCACAAAATTATCTACGATTTCACTTTAGGTTCACGATTATTCACAGAAACCGAATTTTGACCAGGACTCCAAATCCCCAAAAACGGTTCTATTGCCTCGCGTCACGTATCTCTTTCTATTATACAGTGATGCCGCTATGTACATCTCGCTCTCTCAGCTGTCACTGTCTCTCTTACGTAGTATAATACCTTTATGGTTCAATCCGGGTGGGTGTATTATCTGAGGAAGTCTTAACATTATGGAAATGTAATATTCAATAAACTGTTAAATAAATGCTACCGGGTCTACCTGCATATAAAAACCTAATATATGCTGACACTTTTTTAAGGGGATGATCAGACCGTCAAACTGAACAACTTTCTCTATTGCACCAACATCGAAATCGCGAAAAAATTAATCAGCTCTTCCATACGAAACTGCAAACTCGAGCCAAATGTATGGGACAGCGGATTTTTTTTCGCGATTTGGTCCCATAGCGAAGTTGTTCAGTTTGATGGTCTGATCATCCCCTTAAAAAAGTGTCAGCATATTAAGAAGGACACTGTAATAGGCAAGTAAATAATTAATGAAGTGAAACATAAACGCTGATTATAAAACCCCTCAGAAGTTCCAAAATAGAATCAAGACTTGTAATTATTATAGTACCTACTCATATAAACTTTTCTCAATAAAGATAATAAGCCTACTTACATTAAAGAATATAAATATTATATTCATTCCAAGATATACTATTGAGTAAAATAATAAAGATCTAGATGTCCATCCTAACAGCAATGAATCAAAATTGAAACATCTTTTTCGTATCCTTCCCAAACAAAGTATTGATGTCTTATTTAACGAATAAACACGCTACCTTCAAAATGCACTTACGAAGCAAACAAAACAGGTGGAGCGAATGGAAAAATCATATTTACTTAAGAAGCTTTCAGCTTAGCATTCAACTTGCAACATTGAAATGAAACGATAGCCCTTTATTCTCAAGACCAGAAGTCACAAAATGAAAATAAAAACAAATATGGAACGGTAAATACAGCTGGTAATTGTTCACGATGTCAGAGTACAGCTTAGTGTTGCCATGCCGATCAATAGTATACTGATTTTCTATCGATAGCTGACGATAGTAAGACCAAACTGTCGATAAGACCTATTAATAGTTTCGATTCCATCAATTTTTTTAATTTGGATAGCAGGGTTACCAGACGTACAAATAAGAGATTCTTGTACAAATAAGAGATTTGAAATTTTAATTAATGCAAAAAAAAAAATGTTGCTATATATGAATCGTCTAAAATTAAATTATTTTAGATTAATGTACGGTTTAATAGCCAAAGTACGAGATTTTTCTTGGTTTTGTACGAGGAAAAATGTTCAACGTCCGGCAATCGTGATCTACAATTCAAAACAATCGACAGTTTTGATAGTATATAGTATAGTATCACCATCGATAGTATTGTATAGTTTCAATACAAGGTTCCTATTGTTATATTATTCTTATTTTTGGTGCTTTTGCGGTAGGGTCTTCAACACTGCCATAAATGATCTCTGGAATTGGCTCTCTAATAGCCATACTTTTTTCTTATTGCTGTCTCCCGTTTGCAATGGAGGGAAGTCGGATATTTCTTTTTCCTACTCCTCCTATCTTCTTTGATTGATTCATTGCGGGTTCCAAGACAGATTAGGGCCATCCCCCGGGCTCGTTGGACTTCATTGTCTAGTGTTGTGAATGGTCGCCGCTGTTGATCCTGGCTTACAGGAGTTACAGAGGTGGGAATGTGTGGTGGGACTATGCCCGACTTAAAAAAAATATAGGTTGTATTGTCACGATCTGAGCTATCGATAGTATCGATACTGTGGCTGTTTTTAGGTGAAAACTGTCGATTGTAAAACTATCGATAGGTCGGCAGCACTAGTACAGCTGTTACCACGGTTGTTAAGAGGTTATGTGTTTAAGTTAGAACAGTTTCACGTCTCATAATTACACGGTAGCTATAGGTTTTGACCACTCAACCGTTTAACCGTGTAAGGACGAGTAAAACATTTGACAAGGTGAAATGCTTTACTATTTTCATGACCGTGTAATTACACATATTGAATAATACCGATATCGCGACGCAACGTTCTTCACTGATGTTATTCTTCCTACAATACCTAATGTAAGTAATCAAATAAATACTGATATTGGATTTGAGAATTCTTGTATACATGGTCTTTTTTAAGGGGATGATCAGACCATAAAACTGTACAACTTCTCTATAGGACCAACATCGAAATCACGAAAAAAAATATCTGCTCGCTCGCCCATACAAAACCGCAAACCTACTCGAGCAAAATGTATGGGACAGCAGATTTTTTTATTGCGATTTCGATGTTGGTCCCATAGAGAAAGTTGTTCAGTTTGAAGGTCTGATCATCCCCTTAAAAAAGTGTCAGCATATTAAGAAGGACCCTGTATAAGTAGATAATCAAATAAATACTTATATTGGATTTGAGAATTCTTGTATTTAAAGACACCAAACTCAACAACATTTGTATAAAACTTTTTGTACAAACTCGAAAACCATCAACACTGCTAATTTGCAGACCTAGACAGAATTAATTTTAGCCCAGCTTAAAGGATGTAAAAATCGTCGGGTCTTATCAGTCAGAAAGATCGATCAAAAGTAAGGAGATTATACTGCCGATAGCTTCACAACCGGTGTAACTTTTCACATAGGTACTTTCGCTATCGCTTTTCATAACAATGCAATTTCTGTTCTAATGGTCACATATTATATTATTATGCTTCCGAGATAACGACTCTGTTAAACACAATTAACTTTTAACGTCATGTTCAGATAAAAACCCATTAGCATTATAACATTATAATTAAGTATAATATCCAGGTACAGAAGCCAATTAATTAAAAGAATATTTTCCCGTAGGACTGAGTAGTTTTATACTCCTACTAAGAAAATCTTTATTTTACAACTTTATTTAAATTGGCATCTCTACTAATATAAGTATAGCAGGTTATTAGTAGGGATCACGTAATAATCACGATTAATAACGATGCAATGCACCGTAGTAAGAATCGTACTATTATTAAATCGAATTGAAAACGTCAATCGGATTGCATTTGTTGACGAATACACGACCTGAATACTAGATTCCAGAGCCGAAAAACAACTTTTAAAATAATTTTTAAATTCTACCTAGATTTTCGGTTTGAAATATTACATACATTCTCGTTCCCGCGATATCTCATCTACATTTTAAAAGATTAATCTCCCACTTAAATCGGACGAGATATCTCTTGATTAACGACATTATACAGAATCATGTTCCACATAGTTTTTCAAATAAAATTGGCCTGTACGCATCCAAAAATCATAATCTTGATGAAGTGAACCTTTGACTTCGATCTCAAATTAGTAGAAAAAGTTACAAAATCTTGGAATTTTTTAAAGTTTTTTTTAATGATTTAACTTTCATTGGAATGCAAAGAAACACTATAAGAACTCATTCTGAGGATAATCTCAACTAAATTTGTTTAAAGAATCGTAATGCATCGGTTATCGTAATAAATAACGATTAATATCGTAATCGTAATGGCCGAATCGTTGCATCCCTAGTTATTAGCTTCCATGAACATTTATATCGGAATCCTTTGGATAGACTATGAGGTCTATTTCTTTGGACTAAATATGAAACTCGCTCTGTCTATATTCCTCAACAAATTAACAATTTAATGTATTACTTTAAATAACAATTACAAATACCACGAACATTAAATTCATATTCACAGATTTGCGTGATATAAGCGATACGAATTCATTAAAATTTTCCTACTTTCGCCTTACATAAGGTTTATCGATAAAAAGACTTAATTGTATTTAACTTGTTTTAGCAACTTTAATATACTACACGACTGTCCTCAGTTTCAGGCAAGTTTCAGTAGCCTACACATCTAAACTATTATAAAACTGTAACAGAAATGTGTCTGTACATTGAAGATATTTACAAAAAAAAATTACGACATGGTTTTTACCTGTCCCTGATTCCAAATCACCAATTTTTGGATTTTTTGTCTGTCTGTTTGTTTGTTTGTTTGTTTGTTTATTTGTTTGTTTGTTTGTTTGTTTGGGTGTTTGTTTGTTCGAGTATCACGCAAAAACTTTTTTTGTTTGATAGCTTATCATCTGACTTAAAATCTGGTATATAATTTAGCGGACGAAGTCGCGGGTAAAAGCTCGTATTTATTATACCTAGTATCATTCTCCAAGATGTACTACAAGTACGTACTACGAAGTCGATTATAATATTTTATAGGTACTTCCTGGCTTCGACAACTTCAACAATAAATATCGTCTCGTGCAAAGTGAATGGAATGTCTAACTAGCTTTGCAATCCAAAATAGTATGAAGCTAAGGCATTAGGTATACTTATCCTTGGAGCCCATACAATCTAGGGCATTTCATATAATCACGATTTTATTTGTCGCGGCACTGTTCTAGTGTTTCTCATTTTATTTGTTTTTTAATTCTTCTTCCTTTCGGAAAGGCAATAGGATCTAGACCTTACAGCTAAAGTCTTTAGGAAAAATCGATTGTGTCCCATCTGGAAAGCACGAGCCTTGCGGCCAAAATCACTATGTTTGTGTATGTTTCCTAAAACCAAATTTATATTCTGTTTTCCTAGATGCCCGTTAGATTGGTCGATTAAAGCATAAATATAACTAAAACAAATTCACGAATTTCAAACAACTGAACTGAACCGATTTAAAAGAAATATATATCCTAGGATTTCGAACGGTGCGATAGACACAAAATATAAAAGATAATTACATAGAAATATAAAAGTTCCGAAATATTGGCCAGTGATCCTAAAATTATCTTGTAAATTAAGATATTCAAAAATTATTACACTATAACATATTTTACACACTTTTCGCAATAATCTCACTAAGACGTTTAAGACACAAGTCTTCAACAATGAAGACCATAATAATAATAAAAGTGATTTCTAAACATAAAAGTGACAGTGCATACGTCATCCATGACACATGTATGTAAGACAGAACAATTAACACTTTGTACCGATCTTTACACCTTTGAGAGTGAAATTCAAACAACATTTTAAGAAACCACATGTTTTAATTCCATCGCTCGTTTCTACAGACAAGTAGACGGGAAATTGAAATATAACCAGTAATGTTCGTTTAAAATAAAAACACGAGTAAAATCTCAAATTAGAGTAGCAATTTAATGCAAGTGAAAGTTTGCCTGGTGGCAATTTTATTCGTGAAAGAAAGTGCAATAAAACAATATTAGGTCGATTTAAAACTATGATTCCAATTTTGAAACAACAAACTCTTTTGTTTGTAGAAAACAAACCTGTCTATTCGACCAAGTGGTTAGGCTAGGTTTGTTTGGATTTCTCTCGTCTCGATTTCGGTGATTCCATCCGTCCAAAGTTCGTTGCTCCTTATCCTACTGACACAATATAAAAATAGATCATAATTTAATCCATGCTCCACTAACACAAACAAATCATTATCTCTAACGGTACAAGGCCAAGGTCATCGACCACGCGTTGGTATTACTTCTACAGAGTCTTCAACAGATGGCGCTGATCGTTTTTAAATCGCGCTATCGTCTGGCTCACGCTGGGAAGTCATATGATTCTGTATGTCATTTGTTAAGTTGCCATCAGGAGGGTCTTAACTGACTCGACTGAACAGCGAGTGATGAGCTCGGAGATGATCTCCTTGATTACAATCCACTCACTTGCAAGTCAACTATCGCAGACCTGCTTGTCGATTGTCTGACGCTGTTTTTGGCCACCTTTTAAAACCTTTCTAAGTATAAGTGCATAAATTACATGCACTTTATTTATCTCATCGTGAGATTAGATGAAGCCTGCGGCCTGCGGCGAGTTGTGCTCTGTCTGACTCTGATCTGACGTAATTGTAATAAATAACTTTTAATTCAGATATTAAGTCACTCAGATAAAATAACATATTTAGGCTGTCTGACGTAATTGTAATAAATAACTTTTTCTCAAACATGCTTGGAAATGTGAGCATTATTTTGACAACCTTCTTCGAGATAAATCGAAATTGCTGTACTGCCCAACTACATGCGCGCAGCGGCCGGCAATGTTTGTATGAAAATCCATATCTGTCGTGTTTTGCGGCCAAATAAATTACATAGTAAACTCATATCTGTCGTGTAATTTAAAAATGGACCGATCTTTTTCTCCTTAACATGGCGACCAAGGAGGTAACTCAAAAAAGGTTTTATTTAAATTTCGAACTAACTTGCAAATAGAAAGCTGTTTATTGAAAAAAAAAAACAAATTGTTGTTCGTTGTTCGTCATTGATTTTGAAAAGAGTTTTAATTTCCGCGAATTATTTGAGAAAATTTACTGTTTTCATTTCCGCGCATTATTTGAGAAAAGTACTATACAAGCCTTGGCCACAACTAGGCATTGATGGACTTACGTATGTGTGCCTCGGCTTCGCCTCGGCCCACATTTACACGTTCGTCCATCAATGCCTCTGTTGCTGGCCGCTGCAGTAATGTACTATTAATTCAGCTATTAAGTCACTCAGATAAAATAACATATTTAGGCTGTCTCCTTTAACACGCTATCTAATTTGAAGTTGTGAGCAGTGATAGTGACATTTATTTATTTATATTGTTTAAACTGATTTGAAAGCAAAAACAGAATTCATAGTACAGTACATAATTGTTAAATCCACACAATGTTGTTAATTCTAAAGCAAAATTATAAGGTGTTCATTTCATGTTCACACATTTATTTATCACATAAAATTGTTGAGGCTAACGTTATACTAATTGATATTGTTTATACAGAGTGATTTTTTAAACACTTTACTTCAGGGGCGGTACAGACCATCATGGTAAAAAATTTTCAGTTTGATAGTCTGAACTAGCTTTGGAAAGTGTTTACAAAAAAGTCACCAGTATTTCCATTCCACATACCAAATCAACATCTCAACATCATGTCCGATCAAATTACCTGTAAACAAAAAAAAAATTATCAGTCAGTATATTTAACATTTTTTTTTATTGTTACAGAAATCTCTCCAGAGCGCAAGCGCGCAACGCATCATGGGCCAAGAGCAGTCATTCGCCTCGCACGCAAGCGTGACGTCAACAACACGGTACAAAGATAAGAAATACGAGGACCCTGTCCAATACAGGAGTTCCCCAAGGTTAGAATACAGACCCAGCGAATTCGACGACAAAGACTACAAAAGACACAAGGTCAGAAGAAGTGCGGGCAGCTTCCAAAGCGACAACTCTTCAACGGAAAGCAGCGGTTACCGAAGCGGCTCCAGCGCATACGAATATCGCTCCGACCGATCATCAAAAAGCGAATATTACTGCACTTCACTATACAAAAACGATCACTATAAAGACATCAACAAAGAACTTTACAAACCCGTCAAAATATCAAAAGAAAAACGCTATAAACTACAGTTATTCGATGAGAAAGAGGACTTGAAAAATGAAAGGCTAAAGTGTTACTTAAGTGATACGGAGAAGGCTAAAACGAACACGAATCCAATTAAGAAAGCAGGGATAAGGAATTATACTCCGAAGATACTATCTGAAGAGGAGCAGAGGAAGATAGAGAATTGGATATAAGAGAGATAAGACTAGTAGTTTAAGTTGTAAATAGTAGATGTGTAGTGAAGGCAGGCATGGAGGCGGCAGGCGCGCTGGCCAGCTTGGCACCATCGCCCATCACCGTGCTGGGCCTGATACCACTCCTGGCTCTCGGGATCACGTACTTCAGATACCAGCAATTCGACCCAGAGTCTTATGTAACCGATATCAATGTTGTAAGTATTCATGTTTTTTACAGACAATTGTAAGTGTAAAATTAAATGGGAAACTTAAAGGGGTGCTGTCCCCATAAAAGTCATTCGAATTATGTTTGCAGTTTAGTATGGGACAGCAATTTTTTTTTCGCTTCAAATAATTATGAATTATGAAGCACCCCTTTAAGTAAGTGTTCCATTTAATTTTACACCCAGCAAGCTTCGTTGCAATATTACTGACCACCCCGAAAGGGATTACGGTCGTGAGTTTATGTATGTGTACAGGGTGTAGGTGCCTAGCAAATACTTAAACGGTGAACTCAGACCATCAAACTGAACAACTTTCATTATAGAGACTAACTACGTCAGTAAACGCGAAAAAAAAGCTGCTGTCCCATACAAAACTGCTGTACCTAACCGACTAGGTATAGCACAACCGACTAGCAGACTAAAATTTATGGGACAGCTGATTTTTTTTCGCGTTTCCTGAGGTACGCTCCATGCCTTCATAGTAAAAGTTGTTCAGTTTGATGGTCTGAGTTCACTGTTTCAGTATTTGCTAGGCTGTCACTTTACACCCTGTATAATCTAAAAATAACAAGTAAGTTACATAAATAATGATAATCATATCCTTTTTGAGGTAATCAGAACTTTGCTATAACTTATAAAATTTTAAAGCGTACAGAAACACAGAAGAATTCCTTTCGTGTATTGAATATAAACGAGACTGAGTTACGTGAACATTCATTGCTAGTAAAATTAGACATTAACAGTACAATTACTGTCTTGTATTATAGTAGTTTAACATTCTTCACTTTAAAACTTTTAAAATGAATTGATTTTAACAACTAAAAAAATCTCATTCCAGGTCCTGCCCATCTATGACTTCGTGATAGTGGGGGGCGGGTCGGCCGGCGCCGTGGTCGCCTCGCGCCTCTCGGAGATCGGCAACTGGACGGTGCTGCTGCTAGAGGCCGGTCAGGACGAGACCGAGATCTCCGACATCCCCGCTCTAGCAGGCTACACCCAGCTCTCCGACATGGACTGGAAGTTCCAGACCACCCCCTCCAACAATCGCTCCTACTGCCTCGCTATGAACGGAGACCGCTGCAACTGGCCTAGAGGAAAGGTCCTCGGCGGCAGCAGCGTACTAAACGCCATGGTCTACGTCCGAGGGAACAAAAACGACTACGACCTCTGGGAAGCTATAGGCAACGACGGCTGGTCGTACGACCAAGTGCTACCCTACTTCTTGAAGTCCGAAGACAATCGCAATCCGTACCTCGTGAACACGCCGTACCACTCCGCCGGGGGATACCTGACCGTGCAAGAGGCTCCGTGGCGGACACCGCTATCTGTTACTTTTTTGAAAGGCGGCATGGAGTTGGGTTACGAAAACCGCGATATTAATGGAGCGAAACAGACCGGTTTTATGCTGACCCAGGCGACGATGCGGCGCAGCAGCCGGTGCAGTACGGCCAAGGCCTTTCTACGTCCGGTCCGCCAGAGAGGTAACCTTCACGTCGCTCTAGGAGCTCAAGTCACACGGATACTGATCAATCAAGTCAAAAAGCAGGCTTACGGCGTAGAGTTTATCAGAAACGGTCAGAAACAAAAGGTCCGAATCAAAAGAGAAGTAATCATGTCAGCTGGCGCTATAATGACGCCTAAACTGATGATGTTAAGTGGCATAGGACCGGCAGATCATTTAAAAGAACACAACATCCCGTTGGTCGCAAATCTCAAAGTCGGTTACAACTTACAAGATCATGTCGGTTTAGGGGGACTAACGTTTGTAGTCAACAAGCCTGTTACGTTCAAAAAAGACCGTTTCCAAACCTTCGCAGTGGCTATGAATTACATCCTATACGAGAAAGGGCCGATGACCACTCAGGCGGTTGAAGGACTAGCTTTCGTGAACACAAAATACGCTCCAACATCCGGCAACTGGCCTGACATACAGTTCCACTTCGCACCCAGCTCCATCAACTCCGACGGCGGAGAACACATAAGGAAAATCCTAAATTTACGTGACAGAGTTTACAATACAGTTTACAAGCCGATAGAAGACGCTGAAACGTGGACGATACTTCCTTTATTGCTACGGCCAAAGAGTTCTGGCTGGGTGAAACTGCGGAGCCGAAACCCTTTCCAACCGCCATCGATCGAGCCCAACTACTTCGCTTACAAGGAAGATATCAAGGTCCTTACCGAGGGTATAAAGATAGCTATGGCTCTGTCGAACACTACAGCGTTCCAGAGGTACGGATCGAGACCGCATACCATTCCTATGCCAGGATGCCAGCACCACGTTTTATTCAGCGACGAGTATTGGGAGTGCAGTTTAAAGCATTTCACTTTTACAATCTACCATCCAACGGGTACGTGTAAGATGGGCCCTAAGCACGATCAGGAGGCTGTTGTGGACCCACGACTGAGGGTCCACGGCGTGGCAAACCTTCGGGTGGTAGACGCAAGTATCATGCCGACTATAATAAGCGGTAACCCGAATGCGCCTGTGATTATGATCGCTGAAAAAGCTTCAGATATGATTAAGGAAGATTGGCTTGCTTTATGACAGAGTTGAGATTATTTTGTGACTACGTAATCGTATAATTTGTGTGTACGCATAATTTGTGTGTATATATAATTTGTGTGTACGTATAATTTGTGTGTATGTATAATTTGTGTGTACGTATAATTGTGTGAAATAAAATACTCAGTCAAAAAAAAACAATTGCGGACTATTTATGCAAAAACTGTACAAGTGTGCGCGAGTAGTGTTATGTGTAAATAAAAAAAACTTTTTGGATGGACCGTTTTTTTTTAATTTCTGTATGTTTAAGTCTATGTTTTATGTTATGTATGACATTTACCTATTAGATAGAACGTACTTAATAATAAAATTATACAATATAATCAGTATCTTGTTTTATTTGCGCGGAAGTGTTAAATGAACGACTAGCATGCATGCTTGAAACTGGTTGGTTTAGTACCATACAGATCTAGGTGGTATTTCACCACGTTACTTTCTCTGACATGCATTGGTATTATAGTATACCTACCCACTATGTTATATGGGGTCTTTCTTAATACGCAGACTTTTTTTTTAAGTGGATGACCACACTGAACGACTTTCTCAATGGGACCAATGTGGAAATAGCAAAAAAAAATACAGCTGTTACATATAAAACTGCAAGCCTCCTCGATACCCAAATGGAACGTTCTTTAACTAAGGGACGGCAGTTTTTTTTGCAGTAAAGATGTTCCATAGAAAAATTTGATCAATTTGTTGGTCTGATCATCCTCTTAAAAAACTGTCGGCACATTAAAGAAGATCCTGTACCTGCTAATAGCACAGAATATAATGTAGGTAAGGTAGGTAGAAAGTTTAAATACCTAATAATTATGTGTTTCAGAAATATACGAAAAAAAACACCCTGTTCAAGTAGGTCTTTAACACCGAACTCAATAAACCGATTTCTCCTCAAATCGAACCTACATAAATTCACAAAATACTATCAGAAATTTTTAACGGCAATAAATCGTAAAGATAACACTATGAAAGTATTTGAAACCATGGTCCTTATACTAAAGATTTATTTATTAAATCTGTTACGAATGGATATAAATAATTCTGAAGAAATATAATTTAAATGATAAAATGAAACAGTTGAGTTGACAAGAGCAGAAACTGGGAACTAAATATTATTTTGTAAAACAGTTTTTTTATCTTAGCATTCGGGTGGAACTACTGTATTAAGGCTGTATCGAGCCTATTGTGCTGCCCCCAATCATCATCATCATCTCAGCCGATGGACGTCCACTGCTGGACATAGGCCTCCCCCAAGGATCGCCATAACGACCGGTCGTATTTCTTTTATTTCTAAATAATTAAACAAAATTTCGAAAAAACAAGAATGTCACATTGTAGTCCTGGCCCTGTACCCGCAATTTCGATGTTCGCTATATCGCCACTGTTTCGGTCCGCACTTCATTGTAATAGAGTTGACATTGGAACGAAAATGTTCACGCAATTACGAAGTTCGAATGTGCGGGTAGACCCCCTGGGCTGGGCTTTCAATTTATCGAAACATTATGGATTATTATGTTTTATGCTCGTAGCTATTATCGGCGGTTATTGGCGGTTTTAAAGATAATAACTGCAAACGTTATAAAAATACATCCGCAGTGACCCGATAAATTGAAAATAAAATCTTGTTATTTGGAAATATTGTCTAATTGTTAAGAAATAAAAAAAATACGATTGGGGGCAGCACAATAGGCTCGGTGCAGCCTTAAGTAAAAAAAAACGACACATTTTAATTTAACCAACAGAGCGCCATCTATTGCCAAGTAGCAGATTCTCATTATTTACTGCCATCTACCGACGAATAGCGATACTACCAGGAATACTACTGACATTATGAGTTTGTGTTATAGCTTCCGGAAACTATAGAAAGTGCTAGAAATTACCACTAGATGGAACTGTTAAAATCGCAATTCACAAAATGAGATTAAATTACGTAAAATTTCCGAATAACGAATGCATACTACTGCTTCCGTATTTTACAGCGAAATAATTTATGTAAATGCTAAAAATGTATGCGCTTAGGTCGAGCACATTTTACATCCAAATTACGATGACCTACAAACCTAGAGATTAATAAAAAGACCTAATACGCCAAAAATATCGATGCAATTCGGCGTCAGCTTGCACAAGACTATAAAATAAACTTATGTAAGATATAAAATTTAATGTTCAACATTGAATAATAATCTACATTATTGGCAACACGAACAAACAATCGAAACGATTTGAACTGGGGTGGGGAAAGCATTTTAGCTAGGGCTGCCTCCATTATAGTTTCCCTGGATTTGACCAACTTTACGATGGACGGGTTTTAAAACTAAGGAATATAGGTACGCTCATACGCTGCTAGGACAGGTAAGTACCTACAGAGTGCAAAATTAAATGTGTTACAACTACACAAGAACACAACACATATAAAAAGGCATTGGGCAGGCGTGGGTGGTAGACTAACGCCCAGTAGGCATGCCCTGTTATGTAGTGGAATGTATACAGGGTGTAATGTAAGGAAAAGTATCATTAACCTTTAAACCACATACTCTACCCATCAAACAACTTTGAACAACTTTTACTATGGGAGCACACCGATCGGAGCAACAAAAAAAATCTGCTGTTCCATACTAAACTGCAATGCCTACAAGACTCAAAATTGTGAGACAGCTGATTTATTTTTTGCTTGTTTGCACCCAAGGTAAAAGTTGTTTAGTTTGATGGGTAGAGAACAACTTTATCTATGGCACTAACATCGGAAACGCGAAAAAAACAGCTTTTCCATTATACAGGGTGTAAATTAAAATAGGACAGCTACTTAAAGAGGTGCTTCAGACCATCAAACTGAACAACTTTCTCTATGGGACCAATATCGAAATCGCGAAAAAAAAATCTGCTGTCCCATACATTTCAGTCGAGTTATGTTTGCAGTTTTGTATGGGAGAGCGGAATTTTTTTTCGCGATTTCGATATTGGTCCCATAGAGAAAGTTGTTCAGTTTGATGGTCTGAAGCACCCCTTTAAGTAGCTGTCCCATTTTATTGTACACCCTGTATACAAAAATCCTATTAATTTATTACATACAAAACTGCTTACTTGAGCCAAATGAATGGGATAGCAGATTTTTTTTCCGCGATTCCTATGTTGATCTTGGTCCCATATAAAATGTTGTTCAGTGTGATGGTCTGATCCAGGGACCGAAACCGGTATCGATAATACCGGTATTTTACAACCTTTATTTTTTTACAGGTATTTCTAGAGGTAACCTTAATATAATTCTACTAAAACGGTCCGCGTACACAGAGATATGTTTAAATATAAAATTGTTTCTTCATAAAAATAGTAAATTCAATTTTCAAGTAAGTAGGTACCTCGTTAGTCGTTACTAAATACAAATTAAATCAATTATAATAACAAACTGAAACTCAAACGTGAACATAAACTTAAACCATTTTTGGGTTAAAAAAAAATTAAATAATTATTTCCTTTATCATTTCGACCTGTCCAATGCTGTAGCTACACTGAAAATAGTGCGCGCGTCGCTCGTTGGGTGCTCCAAATTTTACGTCACCCCGCTACAACAACGACGTTGTTCAATCAATTTTGTACTTATGATTAGTAAAAATTAAAGTTCATTTTTCAGTGTTATTAAAAAACACGCGTGCTTTTTGCCGCTCCGTCTACACTGACCCTTACCCGCACTCACTCGCTTTCTATTGAAGGTCATATTTAGGTTACCGGTATTAAAATCGGTTGTTACCTGAATAAAGGTAACATTTAAATAAAGGTAACCGAAACTTTTCGGTCCCTGCTCTGATCATCCCCTGTATCATAGGCTGATGATGATATAATTAAACTTTCATTCCGATCAGACTGATTATACGGTGCCAAAACAAAACTAAACATTTACAAAATATTTGTACTGATGGTAGCCCTAATTTTAGCGTTATTTATACGTTTACAGTTCATTCCACAAAATACGACCCACGAACTAGCAGGATGGTGGGTGTAAGGGAAACTTTTTTTTTTAAGGGAGCAAAACTGTCAGAACAAAAAAAATATCAGCTGTCCCATACTAAACTGCAATACCTACTCGATTCAAACGGATGGGACAGTTGATTTTCTTTTTGTTCACATCTTCCAACACCTTTTTAAGAGGATTGTGAAGCTAGCAGTCTATACAAAGAGCGAAAATATTTTACCCCACGAAAACCTTCAATCGAATCAGCCCACATCAACCCACTGCTGGGCATAGGCCTCCCTTTTATTGCGCCATTCTTCACGACGCTGTGCTAATCTGATTCAATGCGAGCCTGTCACTCTCACAATGTCATCAGACCAACGTGCTGGTGGTCTGCCTACTGACCCCCGTCCCTCTCTTGATATTCCGAGAGATAAGTGTACTTTTTGCAACCATCAGCAGCAAGGCTGATTCAGTGTTTATGGGGTGTAGAGCTTCTCTGTGATGGGGATGGACCAGGTCTGCCTGCACAACTCCAGTCGATTAAGGAGTTACTGATGATTAAAGGTCTGTAAAAAATTAACGATCAGCTGCACGACTGATCGTACGTTATTGTTGTAGTATGCACTGTAGCTATGTGAACAGCACAAAAACTGTCAAGTTCTTTCAGTCGGTTTAGGGAATACAGCCAGTCAAAGTTCCGACCTTTGAACGGCTGTATCTTCTAAACCGACTGATGAACCATGTCCGTTTTTGTGCTGTTCACATAGCTACAGTGCATACTACAACAATATCGTACGATCAGTCGTGCAGCTGATCGTTAATTTTTTACAGACCTTTAATCATCAGTAACTCCTAAACCGACTGGAGTTATGCAGGCAGACCTGGTCCAACCCGGGTTAGTCCATCTAGTTATACTATTAGTTATACAATATAACAGAATGGACAAAAAAAATCCTATTTGTTATACTGCTCAATATAACTTATTGGATTCAAAAAACGATAGAGGTTTGTCCATGTAGTTATACCTACATATAAACAGCTATAACTTGTAAAGTGTGTGTGACTGTGTGTGTGTGTGTGTTTGTGTCCCGTGTATGAATCGGGGGTGTGCGTGTATGTGTGTGTGTGCATCTACCAGAAACACATGCATCTACCAGAAACACAAACACAAATACACACACACACAAACACACACACACACAAACACACACACACACACACACACATACATGACGACACACACACGCACACACACACACACACACACCCCAACACATAAACACACACACACACTGATACACACACCCCCACAAAGATACCCTGACACACACACACAGACACACACACACACACACACACAGTCACACACACTTTACAAGTTATAGCTGTTTATATGTAGGTATAACTACATGGACAAACCTCTATTGTTTTTTTGAAACCAATAAGTTATATTGAGCAGTATAACAAATAGGATTTTTTTTGTCCATTCTGTTATATTGTATAACTAATAGTATAACTAGATGGACTAACCCGTCCAACCCCCTCACAGAGAAGCTCTGCACCCCATAAACACTGAATCAGCCTTGCTGCTGATGGTTGCAAAAAGTACACTTATCTCTTATACTATGACCACCACTCTGATATAAACACCACCATCACCACTTGACACGTCATTCCATTATGAATGCTTAAATATGCCTAATGTGAGCCATGCTACAATTGCTTCAGGATATGAGTGGTAGTGTGAGCAAAGTTTCTGACTACCTCGGATGGTTATGGTCGTGAGTTTATGTATGTATTGTATGTAGGGTTTGGTCTCATTTAATTATTAGTAGTAAATAAATTACCAAGCAGGATGCTCTCTATCTGTCTGTATGATTTTTGATACAATTTTTTCCAGCTATCTGTTTGGGAAGTAAATAAGGTGCCGTCAGAAGGAGACAAAGAAGTCATTTTTGAACCTGGCAACCCTAGAATTGCGGCAGACTGAGAGGTGGCAACCCTAGTTTTTCCAGTTCTTTAGATCAGTCTCCTTCTTACGGCATCGGCACCTTATTTACTTCCCAAACAGATAGGTGGATTTTTTTTTTACCAAAAATCATAATGGAAAAGGTAATTGCGGCAAGATTTTTCTAGGCAACATGGCAGGCCGCCAGTGTGGCGGCGTTGTATGAATTTCGTTTTATTAATTCACTAGCATCACATTCCGTTAACCAAAGAAATAAGTGCATAATTTTACGGTCGGATCTTGATCTAAAAGTAAAATTGATGGATATGCCCAAAGCGCGTTAAAGCACAAAAGTAGTACACTTGGTTGATACAAATAAGCACACTTGGTTTGTGATCTCGGTAGGTACTGTTTTGACTTATTTTTCTGGTTTGAAATGTTCTCGTAATTTACTACCTAGTACCTCAGAGTACTATAATTTGATAGTACTTAGTAGCTTCTGTAATAGTTCTAGTCAAATCTATGCTTACGTCTAAATCTCGTCATTCAAGTGGTTATCCGAGCTCGGATTACGAGCTGTTCTGCGCGAGCGCAACATACTGGTTCCAGATCCAACGGACCATCAGTAGGGCTGACACCTTTGGAAAAATCTTCATCATCTTATTTAAGAGCTATATACGCTCATTTCGGTGGAGTATTCGCCAATCCTGTCTCATTTCCGCCAATCTCTTGAGTTCTCGATATGACACGACATCAACCTTTCGTGTCGTATCAAAAACTCAAGACTCTAGCGGAAAATTAAAAAAGGAAAAATTTAGTAGATGCTAGATGTCCCATATTAGCTTTATCCGAATTGAAATGTTTGCTGTCAGTGACGGACACCAACAAAGACAAAATGCCCTCAGATATTAGTTTGAGGGCATTATGAATCCGTCATTTTTGCAGCATTGACTGTATCTACAGGGTGTAATTGAAATCCATCAAACTGAACAACTTTTACTACGGGACTAACAAGAAAATAAAAAAAAAATCAATTTTCAAGTTCATTTGAGTCGAGTAGGCATTGCAGTTTAGTGTGGAACAGCAGATTTTTTTCCCTCTGCGACTGCAAAGTGTCGCTCGTCTGTAAGAGCTCTAAGACGTCAGCCTGACTTGCATATAAACCGTTTAGAAGATTCGCGAAGCCGTCAGCCCTACCACAATGTTACACAATATCAATAGTAACTCATTTGAAGTAAACTCTCGGTTACTTAACCATTAAAAGCGAGGTGTGTTACTATGCGCTTTAAATGAGTCAAAGATACAGTCTGCGTGCCTTACGCTGCGTTTAATAAGCTTGTACAATATATGCCTCCGAAATGAAGCATGCAGGTTTACTTACAATGTTTTCCTTCACCGAAAAGCCAGTTGTGTTACAAATCGTACATACCTACATTCCGAATAACTTATTGGTACGAGTCGGACGGGGATCGAACCATTTTACAAGACGGGGGATATCAAGAATGGGGTTTGCCAAGACGGACCAGTAGTATGATGCGCGTGATTAGGCTATATCACATCTTTCTTATCTCGTTCGTTCGCTCACAAACTACGCCACTCTACGTGTACATTTTCACCTAAAAGTCAATGGTGCTCTTTATGCTGCGTTTCATAGTTCCCTTTAGGGGCGGGCTAGCATGGGACGTTTTTCACAGGAATTGCCTACATACACTATGATATAGTGTATGTAGCCAATGTTTGTGATTATGTCCTTCTTTGCTGGACATAGGCCTCCCCCAAGGATCGCCATAACGACCGGTCCTGCGCTGCTCTCATCCAACGGACCATGCCATCATTGGATTGATTGGTATGGTACCTACGAACGAATCGACCTGAGTGGGGATCGAACTTTGGACTACACCGAAGGCGAAGCTATTTGCCACTACACCATTGCCGTTTTAAATAACTTAAAGTTTCACACATAATCCAACTATTATCATGCCAAAGTGCAATTATGTACGCACAACGCAGCGTTAGGAAATGAAATAATAAATAATTTGCTCTTGCATGCGCCCGCGCCGTGGAGTTTCCTTATAACGAAAATTATTGTGATTGGTTTTCCAGCGCTGCGATGTTATATAAAATAATTAAAACTGGAGCTATTCAGTAGCTCGAATAATTGTTCAAACTTGTTATATCGTCTTCAAAATGTCATCATTACAAATATAGGCTCCTGCTATACAGGGTGAAATTGAATCAAATTAAAGATTGAAAAATTAAGTCTCGGGCGGGACTTGAACCCGCACCCTTCCAAACCGGGGAAGTGCGTTATCCAATTTCGCTACCGAGCCCACTAGCCAGCGCACCTCATTGTAATAGAGTTGACATTGGAACGAAAACGGTCACGCAATTGCGAAGTTCGAATGTGCGGGTAGACCCCCAGAGAACTAAATAATAGATCGATCGATCGAACGATCTTTAATTTGATTCGAAATAGCACAACATGGCTGTAACATGTTTAAAATCAATAATATTTGAAAGAGGTTGAAATTGATATCCACAGAATCCTTTTAAACTAATAGTCAGTAATCTACACACAAAAAAACCGCAAATCGATCTACAGGATAGTTCGGCAATTTTTTGTATGGGATTTAAAAAAATTGTTCTGAAACCTATCGTGTGGGGTATCAAATGAAAGGGCTTCATGAGCCGGTTCTAAAAACATACTACACCAATACTTTTCAGCCACTTCTTTTAAAAAGTTCAAGTTTGGGGTCCGGTCCTCCAATAGGAAACTACTAAGTAAATTTTTCTAAAGCATAAGCCTAAGTAAAAAATGAAGAGGCCTATATCTAGCAGTGGGGTTTACCAGGCTGATGATGATTATGATGATGATGATAAGCCAAATGTTTCGTAATATTCTCATATCTAACGTCCAATAAAGCAATTACAAAAATATTTATATTTACTATTTAAAAAAAATGTTTCATTAATATAATGTTGGCTCATAGAAAAACAAATTAAACATTCAAATTCAAACATAAGTGTGTGTGTGTATGTGCGTATTTTTCAAAAAATTTCTAAATACCGTAAAAAGTGTTGGCCCGGATGAAACAACTCCTTTGAAATATCGAATCCCTAACAGTTAAAAATTTTGTTTGAAATCTTACAACAAACTAAATGACGACGTGAAAGATTAAGAACTTCTTAAAACAAGTATTTTTTTGGTAAATCTGCGTTTTTTTTTCGTGTTTAACGTTGCAAAACCACACTAAGTTTCCGCTTAACATACTGATTTACATGGATCTAGTTCTATACTAATTAGCATTATGAATTAGGCGTTTATTATCTTCGAGCGGAACTACGGAAGTACTTAGCGTTCATCAACGCGTTACTTCCTTAAAAAAGTCATGATCTAGTTGTCTATTCTAGATTAGTGTTAATTAACCTGTGGGTCGCAACCCCCAAAGACATGCTCGGGGGTTGTAAGCCAGGTAAAATGTAAGGGTTGTAAATGCATACATGCAATGCAAGCAAGTATGTCGTCTTTGAAATTAATGACTGCCATAGTTTTGTTAAGGTCCTGGGAATAACTTTTTAGCGAAACTGAACAAAACCACAAGTGATCGAATGTTTGTATGAAAAGTTATTTTTTTTTCTGGTAACTTCCCTTATGTTCCATGAAAAATTATCAAGAACGTCTCCGAAAACGAAAACAAGCAATTTATTTTTAATTTATCTATTAACTTTGAGCATCACGCGAAAACGAAATCGATTTCAGCTTCGATCAAGATTTCGGCTGATTCTGGCTGAAGCCGAATGTGTCGCCGAAGATGCTTTTTTGGCCGAAGACAAAGTCGCAGTTTTTGTCGGATCAAGCGATCCACAAGAAAAAGCTAGTCTATGCATATTATGTCAGTTAAAAAGAGTATAAATCGAGCTACGACACAAAGAAGCTGGCCCTGTACCCGGACTTTCGATGTTTCGATGATCGCCCCTGTTTCGGTCCGCACTTCACTGTAATAGAGTTGACATTGGAACGAAAACATTCACGCAATTGCGAAGTTCGAATGTGCGGGTAGACCCACTGAGCACGACTAAGTGTGCGTATGGAACCACAAGTCCTAATTACAATGCACTGTACATGTAAGTTGCGTCGGCGCCTGAGTGTAGTTGTTCAACATCGAGGGCAGGCCTGCGCCCGCGCACCGCGCCGGCCATCACGTATGCCACCTTATGTAACCCAGCGGTAATTGCCAGGGTTCCGTGTGACATCATTATCTTAATATTTGTATATGCGCGGATGTTTCGAGGGTTTAAAAGTAATTATTTGAAATCCTAGTTTTTTTTGGGTAAACAGTTGAATTACTTTAAGGGGTGATTGTTCTCATGATACTGTTTAACTTTCTTTAAGAAAACTATAGGAAATTTCCATAATTTTTTTTTTTGGCTTTTCATACAAACGAAACGTTCGATTAGCTAATTGCATTTAGTGGAAAGTGTAATTTTTTTAGATAATTTTCTATACTAGGTTTTTTAGGAACAGTTGATGAGTATCATGGGTGCAATCACCCCTTAAAGTAATGCAACTGTTTACCCGGTTTGCGTATTTAAAAATGCAATCCCAGTGTTTCAGACCAACGATTGAAATACATTTCTGTTTTCTTTTGCGTGAAGAATAATAATTTCAAGCCTCCTACTCTACCCCTAATAAGCACAAAAGGGTATTTTTTGTATAAGCTTTTATAGGTAAGTTATTTTTAAATACAAGGTCCAACTTAATACGCTGATGTTTTTTTAAGGGATGATCAGACCGTCAACCGACCTGGTCTCTGCCTACCCCACTAGGGAAAAAGCCGTGACGTTATAGATAGATAGATCAGACCGTCAAACCGAACAAACAGCTTAACAAAAAACAAAATTATATCCCATACATTTGGGTAGAGTAGGATTGCAGTTTAGTATGAAACAGCAGATTTTTTCATTCGCTATTTCGATTTTGGTCCCATATAAAAAGATGTTCAGTTTGATGGTCTGATCGTCCCCTTAAAAATCGTCAGCATATTAAGAAGGACCCTTTTTTTCACTCAACATTTTATAATCTTTTGTAACAATGTTTCTATTAGTGTTGTTGATATGTATTAGTATCTCTTTGCAGAGAGAGCATAGTTCTCTATGCTACGATGTCAATGACTTTTCGCTGTCATGGATTAAAACCAACTAGACATGGTTCTTAGTTTTATTTCTCACTCGTAAAACATACCAATTGGCGACGATCAGTAACCCACGGTACCGGAAAATTTATTACCAATGTCTTTCCTCGGTAACCTAGCGGTCTTTGACCACAAAACTTGCGAGTGGGCGATTTTCAGAAACCGTCTTGAACAGTTCGTAAATCTGAATGGGGTGAGTGATGCAAATAAGAAAAGGGCATTGCTCATAACACATCTTTCGGATGAGTCGTACCGGCTTTTGCGAGATCTAGCGCATCCGACCGATCTGACGACGAAAACGTACGACGAGTTGGTAGCATTACTAAATGACCATTTTAAGCCAAAGGAGGGTTCATACGCGGATAAAGCAAAATTTTATGGAGCCACGCGTAGCCCAGGCGAATCGTTGGAGGACTGGGCGGCGCGACTTCGAGGTCTAGCAAGCTATTGTGACTTCGGCATCGCGTTGGAAAAAAATCTTACAGATAAGTTCGTCCTTGGTCTGGGTGGCGGTGCCGCGCGGGATAAATTGTTCGAGAGAAACCCGTCATCGATGACGTTGTCAACGGCGATGGACGTAGCTCGACAAGCTGAGAGCGCACGGGAGGCGAGTGCCGCGATGGCAGCCACAATTAAGCAGGAGCCGATATTTCGTGTTTCGAGCGAGGGTGGTGGCTGCGGCCGACGCGCAAATGGCGCGGGCGGCGGCGGCAAGCGCGCCCCAGCGGCGCCCGGCGGCGGCGGTGGCGATGCCCTTTGGTGCTCTGTGTGCGGGATGAAGAGCCATAACGCACAAACGTGCCGCTTCAGGAATTACAAGTGTCAAAGGTGCGGCGAGAGAGGGCACTTAAAGAAGATGTGCGGCGAAGGAGCTTCACGAGTTAATAATATTGAAGATGAGGGTGCTACTGAAGACCCGTGTTGCGATTGTCAAAACTTTAATTTGAGGTATGCCGCTAATAACAATAAGCCGATTGAATTGAAATTAGTCCTTGGAAATAAAAATGTTTCAATGGAGCTGGATACAGGGTCGGGTTCTTCGGTCATATCAGAGAAAATGTATAATGATTTATTTTCGGAGTATAAGCTAAAAAAAATCGAATGTCCGAATGTGTCTGTATAACGGGCATAAAATTGAGCCTTTAGGGTGGTTCACAGTGCGGGCCGATTTTAATAAACAAAGTAAAGATATAAAAATCTTTGTGTTTCGGAATGGAGGTCCACCACTACTGGGGCGCGATTTTATGTCCGCTTTTAATTTTGTACTTACCACAGAATTAAATAACATATGTAACAGCGGTGATGGTGATGATGAGCTTAATAAATTGTTCGAACAATATTCAGATCTTTGGGAAGATGAGTTAGGTACATTTAATCATTTTAAAGTAAGCTTACATCTGAAAGAAAACTCGACACCGAAGTTTTTTAAACCGCGTTCCGTTCCTTTTGCCCTAAAGGCCAAGGTAGAAGGCGAAATTGAGCGGCTAAAGGGGTTAGGCATCTTAGTTCCTGTCAATTATTCAAGGTATGCCACTCCAATTGTGCCTGTAGTCAAGGAAAATGGCAAGGTCCGAATTGCTGGCGATTTTTCAGTCACCTTGAATAAAGATTTAATAGTCGACAAGTACCCAATGCCACGGATCGAAGAAGTTTTTGCAAAAATAGGCGGTGGTGAGCATTACAGTAAAATCGATTTGAAAAACGCCTATAACCAGTTCGTTTTAGATGATCCGTCGCAGGAGTTAACTACAATAAACACTTCAAAGGGCTTGTTTAAATATACCCGCATGGTATACGGGTTGGCTAACGCGCCGGCAATATTCCAGAAGTCTATGGAAACTCTCCTTTCTGGAATTGAGGGCGTAAGCTGTTGGCTTGATGATATTTGTATAACGGGACCAGATAGAAAGACACACTTAAGTAGGCTACGGGAAGTATTTAGGAGACTGAGCGATGCGGGCCTTCGTCTGCAAAATGAAAAATGTGAATTTTTTCGAAAATCGGTTACCTATCTAGGATACCTGATTGACAAGGACGGTCTCCGAACATCTCCTGAAAAGGTTCGGGCCATTCTCAACGCACCGGAACCAACAAACGTTACGGAAGTAAAAAGATTCCTAGGTGTCGTTAATTATTATAGAAACTTCATTCCAAACGCGTCGTCAATAATGGGTCCAATACATGAACTACTACGTTCTGATATTAAATGGGAGTGGGGGACACGTCAGCAGCAGGCGTTTCATCGAGTAAAACGCGAGTTGGCTTCTGAACGTGTCCTCGCACATTTTGAGCCGACAGCCCAGCTGGTGCTGTCGGTGGACGCGGGCCCGGCGGGGCTTGGAGCTGTGCTCTCACAACGTGATGCAGAGGGGCACGAACGCCCGCTCGCTTACGCTTCCAGATCACTGGGGGCCAGTGAGCGTAATTATAGTCAAATCCAGAAGGAGGCTACGGCTATTATATTCGGTGTGAAGAAATTCCATCAGTATTTATATGGTCGGAGTGACCCGTTCATATTGAAAACTGATCATAGGCCGCTAGTTTCCATATTTAACAAGGATACGGGAATATCAGTAACTACAGCGCTGCGTTTACAAAGATATGCTTTAATTCTGTCAGCTTATAACTATGTTGTCCAGTACGTTTCCAGTGAGAATAATCTGGTAGCAGATTTTTTTTCGCGCGCTCCCTTACTGGAAACGGAGACTAGTAGTGAACAAGAAGGCAAAATGTTTACTGCGCTGAAGTTTTTAGAGACAGGTGCGGTAGCGGCGAAAGAGATTGAAATAGCCACGCAGAATGATGCAATTTTAAAAACTGTAATTAAATATGTACAAAATGGGTGGCCACGTAAAATAAATTGTCAAGCCATTAAACCTTATTTTCTGTGCAGAGCCGATCTACAGTTTGAAAATAGTTGTCTATTGCGTGGCTATAAAGTTATCATTCCCATTTCGCTACGAGAACGGATGCTAAGTGAATTGCACCGTACTCACTTAGGCATTGTTAAAACAAAATCAAACGCCCGCAGTAGAATGTGGTGGCCAGGCATTGACGGTGATATAGAGAAAAAAATCGGTGCATGCGAGACATGCATAGGTATGCGACCGGCGCCACCGCGGGAACATCCCGCACCTTGGCCGCGTCCCACAGGTCCGTGGCAGCGCATACATATAGACTATATGTCGATTGGACAGAGGGTCTATTTAGTTATTATAGACGCCTTCAGCAAGTGGCTGGATTGCATACATATGGATATTGGAACTACGACGCAAGCGTTGATTCGTAAATTAAAGTATGTTTTTTCAAATTTTGGAATCCCAAACGTGTTGGTATCCGATAATGATGTTAAGATAAACTCCGCTGAATTTTTGGAATTTTGTTCTAATAATGGTATCAAGTACATCACGTCACCTGTGTATCATCCATGCAGTAACGGCCAAGCTGAGAATTCTGTTAAATGCTGTAAAAAAATGATAAAATGTATTGTAAAGGACAATGATTCGTTTATTGTGTGTCACGAAAAACTTTTAGAGTATTTATTTGTGTATAGAAACACTGTGCACTGTTCTACTGGTCAGACACCAGCTAGTTTGATGTTCGGTAGGAATCTAAGATCAAGGTTAGACTTAATATTACCTTCTGATAAAACTAAATCACAACTAAATAATACGTTTCCCTGTAATCGACATTTTAAAGTCGGTGACAGTGTCTGGGTCCGGTGGTACAGTGCCAGAAAGGAATGTTGGAAATTAGGAGTAATTAAAGAGCTGGTGGGCCAAAGGATGTTCAAGATATTTATTACAGAGTATAAGGTTTATTGTATTCGACATGTAGACCAAATACTGAGGGATAAAGGATCAGCTGATGATGGAAATGATCAGCCAGTAGGTAGCTCCGGCGTTCCCTTCTCTCCGCCTTTTCAGAGACCGTTTCTCTCTTCTCCACCTATCCAAGGTGCTGTTGGCAGTCCGAGATGTTCTCTTAATAGTGGCGACCAAGCGGTAGCTGAAAATTTGGAGGGGAGGGAGGATGAAAATGTTGAGCGAGGGACCGCTTCAAATGTAAGGGCTGATTTAACGCCTGTACCTGCGGCTGCGTCGCCGCCGCCCTCGCGACAGTTGCGGCCCAGGAAAAATGTCAATTATAAGATTTGATTTTCTGTAACATTTTCCTCTAGTGTTTAGTTGTTAGCAGTGTTTTAGCAGTGATGTTTTTTATATAGTGTTTAGTTATGTTTAGCAGTGGTGTTTGTTTCTTTTGTTACCCGGTCTTATAATTGATTGGGAGGAATGATATGTATTAGTATCTCTTTGCAGAGAGAGCATAGTTCTCTATGCTACGATGTCAATGACTTTTCGCTGTCATGGATTAAAACCAACTAGACATGGTTCTTAGTTTTATTTCTCACTCGTAAAACATACCAGTTGTACAGGAATCAGGATGTGAGTTTATGTTTGTTTGTTTTTCGTGTACTTATTAAACAAAGCATTACGGAATCAAGTCCTAAATAAACCTAGATTCAGTGAAAAAGAAAAGGGATTTTAGTTATTTTCAAAGACTACAAAATTACAATCTAAGCACAACCAGTGTAAGTTATTTTACATGACGTTTTTTCGAGCTAACTTGTACAAACAATACAATGAAATTTAATACGATTGTTTGCATGCTCCACATTTCGTTGAACAGTTTTGTTAAAGAATAAATTGAAGTATCGTATTACAAACGGTGAATTAAACGGCTGTATGTATTCTATAGATGATCCGTTTTCACTCGTGTTTTTAAGGATAAAAAAATAGAGTTGTTTTATGTTTAAAATGGACAAGATTGTGTCTGTTATGTGTGACAGACGCTGGTAGCATCAGGTCAGCATTTTAATTTCCAGATGGAATACATCGTAAGGAAACCTGCACACGCTGATTAAGACATTCTGATGTGTATATGAAGTCTACCGATCGTCATTGGGCACACGTTGTGAACCCATACACCTACCTCGAGGGTAGGCCTGTGCCCTGCATACATACATCTGACGGTTTTTTAACGGAATGATCAGACCATCCAACTGAACAACTAAGACAAAGGTCGAATTTGCGAAAAAAAAAACTTCTATTCCGTACAAAACTAAAATCCTACTCGACCCATATGTTTGGGACAGCTGATTATTTTTTCGCTATTATTATATTGGTCCCATATATGTATAAAGTTGTTCAGTTTGATCATCCTCTTAAAAACCGTCAGCATATTAAATTTTTTTTTTTTTTTTTATAACGCTCACAGGCACATACATTGTAATGATCCCAAGAAAGCACTATTAATAGGCTGTTTATTATGGAAACCATACAACAACGGCACAAACATGTAAACATCCATGACCGAACCGGGATTCGAACCCAGGACCCTGGTTTGGCAGTCCGGCGTGGTAACCATTACACCAACCGGGTCGTCCAATTAAATTGGACCCTGCATAGGCTGATGATGATGATGATCATAATGTCATAATTCATAGTAAACTAATACAAGTCGGTACTTAATTAAGAATCTTCGTAAACCTTCAATAGCTGTCTTGTTTGAAGAGAAAATATTCTAATCATTTCAAAGTCAAGAAACGAATGAGACAAGTGAGGACAAAGTCAAGATACGAAATAATGGAGCGGCGCGTGGGAAAACTATAGTCTCCTTCCGTGTCTGCGCCCAACGATTATGTCAACTAAACTGACTTCGATAACACTTCATTTGTTCATGACATGATGGAAACATGGCGGTGGACAGGACACGTGGCTAGAAGAATAGACGGCGGATGGACCAAAGCTTGGACCGAGTTGTGGCCGAGGTCAGGCAAGAGAGAAGTGGCTCATCCAGCCACCTGGTGGGCTGATGGAAAGACTTGGATGAGACTGGCACAAGACAGGAAAGAGTGGCATAATGGGGAGGAGGCAGGTTCGCACGTTGCTCTAAAGCAGTGAAAATCACGCTATTTAGAGCATATTGCACATCGTTTTACACGAGCAGCCTGTGGGCAAATTACACTCAAAAATCGTACAACGCTCTACGCGTGCAATATAACAACGCGTACAGGGTGCTGTTGCGGCTGCCCCGCGCTTGCAGTGCATCAGGCATGTTCGCGGAGGCGCGCATCGACTGCTTTTATGCAACAATGCGTAAACGATGTGCGTCCCTGGTCTACAGAGTGCGGGCCAGCGGCCATGGCATCCTGTCCATGATCGCGGAAAGGTTGGACTGTCGCTACGTGAACCACTGTTGCAGACTTCACGTGGTGCACAGTTCAAAGTAACATTAGCTTTTTATTTTTATTTTTTATTGTAATTTAATGTTACTAACATAGTTTGATAAGACTTACTAACACAAATGGATTTGAAATATGGTCTGAAATAAATGATTTATTATTATTATACCCTGCAGTGTCTGGACAAAAGCTACTGATGATGATGATGATGGAAAGATTGGGTACTATCCTTTCTCCTTGGAATCGAGTGGCGCCCTTAATCGGAGGTACTAGAATTTTCTTGAGGATCCCAGCCAAGATTCCAGCTGGATTCAGACAATCAGTGTTAAGGCCTGTCAATGGAAAAACAATTGTTTCGTGTCGTACCAACTCGAACCTGGCTGCTGTGCCGAGGGTCGTGGGTTTGAATCCCGCAAATATTTGTATGATGAACATATGTACCCTTTGATTAAATTACAATAGCAAGATATGTGACAAGCCTATAGCGCATTGGACCGTTATTTGGACCGCATAAATTAGGCCCCGTCACCTAATTTACTTAGAACAGCATTGCATGACTGAGATATTTTTTTTTCATTTTAGGCGGGATAAAGATACCACAAGCTTTCGCGTGCTTATAACTCGTTTTGCGAATCATTAAAAAAGAAAAAAATAAATCACACAGCATTACTTTTCATTCGTAAGCATGAAAAGCAGGCCCATTTTTGGAGTGCGCGTAATGCAAGAACGTCCCTACGTACCCTTCCGCTATTTTAATTTAATCGAAGTTTGTACCCGAATCATGGATGTTTGTATCTATGAGATAAGTGTACTTTGCATCCAGTCATCATAATACAAGTCCGCGCTGGATTCTGGTATACTTTAAATGGGACCAGATAATCAGTGTGACAAAGTCCAATATATTTATTTATATACTTAATTAGGAGGTCAAAATACAGAGGGAAGACATGGTTATGTGGTCGGCTAGCCAACGAAATGAGCGAGGTATTTAAAATAAGATGAGATGATATTTGTATGTTAATTTTACTAATTCAGTTTACTTACAATAGTAATGAAATAAAATTAGAAAGGTCTTCCGCGTACATAATAAAAACAAAATAGAATAAAGTAGGAATGGTAAGACAATAATTTACAAATGCAGAGCTGTGAAAGCCTGCAAGAACAACCGACACAATGTGTAAACTTTAGAACCACGGCGCAATGAAAAAAACACTCGATCATTCCTTACTATCGGAAATAATTTGTGTAAAACTTCGTCCTTGTAAAACTTCAACACCTCGTTGTGGGGTACAAAGAGATGTCGAAGATTTGGGGATAATTTTTGAAAAATCTTGTCTCTGTACACCCCTACACCCTCTGTAGAATATATATTCCAAACAGGTTTCTATCTTCAGTGGTTTAGGCTGTGCGACTTGTCTGTCAGTCAGTCACGGAACTGCTTTATAATTTAATTTTTGAAATACCATAAATTGCGTCAAAATTCAAATAGTTACCGGGATATATGTTTTCCCAAAACCCCACCCCAAACTGAGCCAAGTAGCACAGTTTATGAATCCATTACTTTATTAGTTTTAATTTTCGAATGCATTGTGCTAATTTAAACCTAAGTTGTTTGACCAACCACCACCACATTGCCTTCTTGAAGTAAACCAAGGTCGCTTCTTTCTTAGGCAAACGGGATTCTATTTGTAATTAGTTACTAATACTTGTCAGACTGGACAGAGTTGTGAAATGTGGATCTTTGACTATCCCCTCGGGCAATATAATCAAGAGCATAATAATTTTGGATTAAACAGCATTAATAATAAAATAATAAGTATAGCATAAAAGAGTCTATATACCGAATCCGCCTATCCGACACAACCCGAAGATACAAATTGATTCGGCTGTGTCAGTGACTGTAGCCGACAGTAGACACCATTATAATTAAAATAGACAGGAGAGAAACACCAAGATCGTTGGTAGATCCCATTCATTCCACATTAAACATCAGCGTTTCTGTCGTGTCTACAGGTCGCAGTATTCCATACTCTGTGGTAGACAGTCTGCAGACTACAGCACTGATGTTCAAGTGACGTAAGGCGCCCCATTACCGCAAGAACTTTCGATTTCTGGATGAAACCGAACTCGCTTCCTTCCCTGCTACGCGGTGAACGTTCTGACCTTGTTTTGTCGTACTGAGCGAGCAAAATTGAGCTATTGTAGAGATGGTATGATTTAGATGGTATATCACGGGGTTTAACACTAGCCACCGGGCTAGATTGAATTTGGAACACGATTCAAAGCGATAGGATTTTATTCCATCCCTAGAATAGATACGTGATTGACGTCTCATTTTCATAACAATTTTCTGTATAGAAGAAAATACAGTACATTTAGGTATCTACGTGTATTTTCTTGGAATACCCTCTCGCAGCCATACTAAAGTATAACGAGCCTACCACACTATCGTAGTTTTTAAGAGTCTATGCTGTTAAAATATGTTGGGTTTATGGTAATAGAGATATGATAGTGTAGTTTTCGGCCTCCGTATAGTATTCGTATCCGTAGGATGATCATGGAGGGTATGAAGTAATTGGTAAGTGGTCTGAGCAAACTAAGAACACACAGTTACTAGGTGGGGTGGGAGCACTGCCGAAATAACTATAGATAATATGAATAAATTTCTAATTCGTTAAGAAAACATGAGAAAATATGTTAATTTACCAAAGAATGAGAGATACATACATAGAGATACGCCATAGACTCACCATGCATGTGATTAACCCAGTGGAATCGACAGCGAGCATCACGCAACTGTAACTCTTGTTATCCAGGATCAACAGCGGCGACCATTCCCAATAACATACATCATCATGTGCGTTAGTGCGTAATATATATATTTTTTTTTAATATCGTCTAGTGAGCCAGGGGGAAGGAACCCACAATGAATTTAAAAGAAACAGACGCCTAGGAGGATTGGAAAAAATTATTATCCGACCTCCCTCCATTGCAAACAGGAGAAAGCAATAGAAAAAGCGGTGGAAAGGATGGAGTGAGTGATAATCATAGTTCCATTATGAAACAGAGAAAAGACTGGAGATTGCTTCACCGACAAGTCCGTGGCTCTTAAATATAACGACAATAGCGTTAATAAAAGTCACTGTCATGTTCCTGCCATTATCCAATTATTTTGGATTTGCGCAATATGTATCATTATTGGATAACATTTTGGCAAAACACGTTTATTACATTACAAGTAGGGTCATTAGTTTCAAGGCATTATAAAACAAGAACTGCTTCTAACTTACCCAAGTACATTTTCAAGAGATTTCTCCTAAACGTGCAAAGGATGCAACACTAATTTATTTTATCCACGCACTAGGAAGAGCCGTTCCGGTCGAATCGATATTCAATATTTCATAATCGAGGATTTAGGACATCGAATCGCGTGTCGATTTCCCAATCGAATCCGTTGGGTGGGCGATCGTTTTCATCACTCATTGAATTCATAAACACCTGTATCATGTACGTTATATTTAATTATGAGTTATTATAACATTTTGCAGTATTTTTCTTTACGAGGGATGCTAATGTTCAGAAGCGCGGTCTTCATGTGTCGTTGTTAATGATGAAGATAACAGCTAACATTTAATACTATATCATTAAAAATAAATAGCTAAACTAAAAGCTGGCTATTTCTTACACTCACAAAAGATCGGTTTGCTGAATTATATGGGTCAGTTGGATCAGTTCCCAGGATCGGATCAGGGACCATTTCTAACAAAAGAGACATTCGTCATCCGACCTGAAAGTACACCCGGAAAAAGGTGGAGAGACAACCTGGATGCCTTCTTGAAGAGTTGTTCAGTACTGTAGAGATGGTATGATTTAGATGGTATATCACGGGGTCACTAGCCACTGTGCTAGATTGAATTTGGAACACGTAGCCTTAAAAGGGTAAAAGATTAAAAGCGATAGGATTTTATTCCATCCCTCTCGTAGATACGTGATTGACGTCTGATTTGATTGATTTCAGTATAGAAGAAAAATACACTACATCTAGCTATCTACGTGTATTTTATTGGAATTAATAACCCTCTCGCAGCCAAGCTAAAGTATACAGAGCCCACCACAGTACACTATTCCATTGGATTAGATTGGAGATTGCCCTGCAGTGTCTCTGAACAGGATACGTAAAAAATACACTTATGGCTTCGTTAGCAAATGCAAATTCGACAAAAGTTGGTTTGGTGGACGCTTTAGTGTACACCAAAGGCTCTGTTTTCCTCATAATTGTACCACAAGTGTTAGTACCACTCCTTGTGTTGGTGGTAACCCTCATCTTAGCGGACCGTTCTAACTCGAGGCTATTACAATCACCCACATAAAGTGCATAACGCTTTATAGTACGGAAATCAGTACGAAATTGATATAACAAGGAAGCTGGACACCAGACGCCTTTTACCTCAACACTGCTGAAGATTCTTCCGCATAAAACCTATTGCTCTAGATTCACCTGCTTTTGTCCTTAGTTTGTTCACTTGTTTCTGTTAGATCATCGGACGAGATGACACGAATGCTATGAAACTTTTGTTCCTCAAGGAACATGATTATCTACGGATATAATTTTTCGTGTTATGGTGATTTGGTGTCGCCCATTAGTAGAGGGCTATAGCATATTCAAATTACAAAAGTACACACCATTATCCTCCTTAAGAGTAAGCCTAAGATGTTGATGATAAATTTATAATAAACAAAGATCAGTCCATTTAGTAAAGAGAAGCTACTAGTATTTACTTTTAAGTCCAACCTTTACAAACCGTTTCATAAGCATTTCGGTGCTGATTGAATAATAAAAACAACCCGAAAGGTTCCGTAGCTTGGAATTAATTTAATCGTACTATAGGGTCCTTCTTAAAATGCTGACACTTTATTAAGGGGATGATCAGACCGTCAAACTGAACAAGGTTCTCTATGGCACTAACATCGAAATCGCGTAGAAAAAATCTGCTCGTCCATACAAAACTGCAAACCTACTCGTGCCAAATGTATGGGACAGCTGATTTTTTTTCGTGATTTCGATGTTGGTGCCATAGAGAAAGTTGTTCAGTTTGGCGGTCTGATCATCTCCTCTTAAAAAAGTGTCAGCATATTAAGAAGGACCCTATTTATATCCTGTAATGATAATGTTCATCTCATGGTCGATTTAAACTACACTGACTATTTAATAACATAAGCATACAGATATGCAGGATACACCTATATGCAAGTACAATGTATTAAGTATCTGGTCCTAAACCTCTGAATCTGATAAAACTGGAAACCGCCAAGATCAGACAATCCAACATTGATACAGTGAATTCAATGGGCAGCTAAATACCGTGTCAGCATCGAAGATCCCAATCCCTTAAAGTACGAGTGAATAGGCATCTTCTGGGTAAGCTCGCTACATCTTCGACCCCATCTTCGTCCTGAGGACTGGATTGAGGTCAAGGGCACACCCATCTTTAATAAATAAATAAAAAACGTATTGACGATCTTCTTCTTATCGTGTGGGCAGAGCCCTGGTGTCAGAGTTTTTTCGGACCGCCTTACGGCCTCTGACGTGGGTTTTATGTAACGACTACTACTACCAGAGATAGTAGCCGGGACCAACGGCTTAACGTGCCATCCAAAGTACGGAATCATTTTTCTTTTCAGACAATCAGGTGATTCAGCCTGCAATGTCCTAACCAACTGGGGAAAAACGCACAAAGTGACATACATGTGACAGTGACATTGACGATGACTCTTACGACATCCGTCTATGTCGGTGCTATTGACTATTGTATCGACACCACCTTATAACGTCACTTCAACGTTAATTTTCTCCAGTATTTGTGTCACCCAATGCCATATAGGCTCCATATAGGACAGGCCCCAAAACGATCCAAAGATCTACTCTACATAATACCGGCGTCGTAACACTCTGTAATGTTTTGTAAGCACGAGCGCGTGGGGCTGGCTGCGCTGCGCCCGCGCAGTCCACGCGGAGTAGCGTCGCGGAGGTGTCGCGAGCCAATCAGAGTCACGTACAAGTGGTTGAAGAGTCAGTACCTTTTGTGTTGTTGAGGTTGTTGGTGTTGTTGTTTTGTGTTTTTGGTGTTCGAATTTTTGTAAATTGATGGCATTGATGTTAATCTCTAATTAGGTTCGTTAATGCGAAAAAAGTGTTACACAAGATGTTAACAATTGACAACCTGAAAACCATTTATGCAGTATCAATAACTGAATAACATTTTGATGTTGTAATTTTGATAAATTCCCAATTTATTTTTTCTACTTTTCGTACAATACGGAAATCGACAAAGCCCATTTGTATGCTGAATTTTTATGTGCGAATTTCACATAATTTTCAGGTCATTTGTTAACATCTTCAATAATGTATTTTCAAAGGGATCATCATCATCACCCCATTTTAAAAATAATCACCAGGTTCAATCTTTTTGTACCATGGGTTCCTTATTTATTAACCAGTAAACAAACAACAAACGAAAAAAAATTAGATTCCACTTTAAGATAGCAATTTTACAAATTATCCTAAAGTTTTCGAAACGGTAGAACTGTTTCAAAAAATTCTCGAAAATAGACTCAAAAGTAACTTAGCACCAGTAATATGCAAACGATAAACATCTACCATATTAAGGCGGTGGTGTAACAGTTCCTTACCTAACCCGACGTAACTTAACCGATATCGGATAGTGTAACAGTGACATAATACTAGTTACTGGAATACGTTATTAGTTAGTTCACCCTTAGTCAAGCATGAAGGCAAATGTTGGGGTAAGGCAACTTTACATAAATAAGGTACCGAACGTAACATAAAATTACGAAGCAAGATCAAATAACTCATACGAATCACAAATAAAAACATCGTTCAAAAGAGGCTTCTTCTTTAGAGTCATTAAGAACTACAATCGCATGATAAATCACTCAACGAAGGCATAATATGGTTCATCATATCAGCCGACAGACGTCCACTGCTGGACATGGGCCTCCACCAAAATGGGGGGATTTGCCATAATCGCCACGCTTGGCAGGCGGGTAGGCGATCGCAGTTGGATTGAATATGTGTACTCAGAGGATGCTGCTGCCCATCCTCCGGTAGATCCCTTAGTCGCCTTTTACGACACCCACGAGAGGAAATGGGGTGGTGCTATTCGTAGCCGACACCACACAAATAAATAAATAATATGGTTACATAGTTTTGAACACTGAAATGGCCGTAAGGCGGTCTGAAAAACTCGGACAACAGGGTCACATGATAAGAAGAACACTGAAAAAAAGTTTTTTTAAATACAAAATTTAAATAAATTATATCTATCAAGTGAACGCGCTTTAAGTTAATAGGTGCTTTTTACACGCAAAGCAAGATATAATTTTACATCAAGCAAAAACAAATGCTGTAATAGCAACAAATATAAAATCAACCTCACCAGAAAACCACACTGGGTTTTACATTCTTCGTTCCTAAAAAAACACTCATGTTCGAATGTGGTTAAAAAATTACAATACATTAATAGATTTTAAATAACTGGATGTCCACGATTACTTTCGAATTCTTCTCAAAATAATAATAGTTAGTAGTTTGTCCACAATCCAAATCCACCCATTGCACCCGTTTCTGTGTCCTTGAGTCTTTCAATGCTTTCTGATGTCATTTTTATGACTCTACCACTACTTTATCGGAAGGTGTTCCGTTGTAGAGAAGATGCAGCTCTACACCCCATACCACAACCATATTTCCCCAAATAATAGTAAGCAAAATATTTCGAAATAATAATGACCTCATCAATCAGCTGTTCCATAGAAATCGTCCATGGCTACTCGACTAAAATGTTCTGCTTTTCCTTGCTGATATTTTTTTCGTGATTTCGATGCTAGTCTTATGGAGAAAGTTATTCAGTTTGATGGCCTGATCATCCTATCAAAAAAGGTCAGCATATCCAGGGTGTTAAATTAAATGGGACACTTACTTAAAGGGGTGCTTCAGACCATCAAACTGAACAACTTTTAGTATGGGACCTACACTGAAATCGCGAAACAAAATGCCGCTGTCCCATACAAAACTGCAAACATAGTTTGACTGAAATGTATGGGACAGCAGATTTTTTTTTTGCGATTGCGATATTGGTCCCATAGAGAAAGTTGTTCAGTTTGATGGTCAGAAGCACCCCTTTAAGTAAGTGTCCCATTTAATTTTACACCCTGTATAGTATACCCTGTGTTAAATTAGCAAAATCTGTCTTTTGTCGATAGTAAAGTCAAAGTATACAGGGTGTAACAAAACACCCTAGTAATACTTAAGAGGGTGCTTCAGACCATCAAACTGAACAACTTTCACTATCGAGCCATCATCGAAATCGCCAAAAAAAAACGCTCTTTCATACAAAATGCAGTACCTACCGTCTCGACTCAAATGTATGGGACGGCAGATTTTTTAATTTTTTCTTGACGTTGGCTCCATAGTGAAACTTGTTCAGATTGATGGTCTGAAGCACCCCCTTAAGTATTACTAGGGTGTTTTGTTACACCCTGTAGATACAGTCTTTCAGGTTTCGCATTTATTTCTTAACACAAACAACCAATAAAAACAAATCCTTAAGTTTATCGTTATCACCTGTCATATTTGTTTGACCTATTACGTGTACTTAATCACTTCCCAGCTTTCTTGTAGCCAACAGAACAGACTAATGGCTCAAAACGATTGCTTTTAATTAGTCAGGGTTAGATAACTAACGTTTAGTTTAACTACTAAATAGTGACGAAAACGGAATGTTTAACAACTTTGTTTGTTACTGTGGCACGCGTGCTGAAGTGCTTTTGTCGTAAAGCAAAGCGGATGCATGTTTTGGATTGGTAACAACATCAATCAGCCTATCACCGCCCACTGCTGAACATAGAACCCTTGTGCTTCTTAGCACTAAAATACTCTGTCTTCTAATCTTCTTAATCCAGTCGCTACGCAGACCTAACGTACTCTAATGGTTAAGAGCATATTATATCCCCAGCATATATATATATATATATATATATATATATATAATATATTATTTCCCCAGTTGGTTAGGACATTGCAGGCGGAATCACCTGATTGTCTGAAAAGAAAGATGATTTAAGGATGGCACGTTAAGCCGTTGGTCCTGGCTACTATCTCTGGTGGTAGTAGTCGTTACATAAAAACCACGTCAGAGGCTGTAAGGCGGTCTGAAAAAACTCTGACAAGAGGGCTCTGCCCACACTATAAGAAGAAGAAGAATCTAGCGGTTTCTTAGGTGCCTACCGTGGGCTTCCGAGAAACCCACTTCAGAAACCGTCAGAGGCTTCAGAAACCAGATCCCTCTATCTAAATCTTTAAAGCGCAAGGGGGTTGCATTTCTCTAACGCTGATTGGCTGGTGTGATTGTACAAGACTAAGGTCTTTGGTCCTGCGCTGCGGGTCGGAGATTTTGTAGTTTGTATAATGAGGGACTGTCAAGATAGCTTAGTTGGTAGTGAATCTCTGACCCAGGGTCGCGGGATTGATTCATGACGTAATTACTAATTACTCACTTAATTTGTGTCCCAAAAATTAACTGTCTATTCGCTTTTTGATCAAGTCCCTTTTTCGTCAAATTCGTGTTACGTTGAGTCACTTTGCTGCCATGTGCAGTGTATTTAGCTTTATAAAAACTTCAAAAACATCTCTAGTTAGTAGTAGTAGTAGTTAATAGTAAAGTAAAGTTAATATTGTACGATGTTAGCCTGTTGTCAAACCTAATAAATAAAATAAAAATTATAGTAAAGTTAATAGTAAAGTTAATAGTAGTAGTAGTTTAGGTCCAAGGGCGTAGCTATAGTTTTTATACTGAAAGGTGACCCCAAAATTAAGAAGAAGAATACTTAACACGTTATGAAAAATTCTCTCAGGAGTAGGAGTACCAAAATACAAAATTTTTTATTCAAAATAATAATCATACAGACAGCTTTTTGAAGTCATTTTTTGGCTCTACCGAGATGTCCGAAGGTGTTCTGTTGTAGAGAAGATGCGGCCAGAAACTCTGAAGACTCTCAACACACATCTTTTAATCAAAACAAAATATATTATACAAAGTACAACTACAAAATATTATTAGGACTAGGCATTTTGGTGATTCATTGTAATCATTGTAACCCCGGCAGCGGAAGACTGGCTTAAAAATCTTGATCCCGAAAGACTTCCCCGGATCCAAGCAGGAAGAAAAAAAAATGCCATACGAAATGATGATGATGATGATCGTTGAGTTTATAATAATCAATACAGAGGACATGTTTACCATGGGACTTAAACTTTTTGTCATACAAGTTTCGGGACATAAGCCATAAAGAAGGCTCATATCCAGCAGTGGACTTCTAATGACTGATGATGATTTATTATTGTATTGATGTTTCGAGTTTCACGTCATTAAAACAATCTAGAATCAAGATATGCATCAAAACAAAACAATAACACCTTCAGGATTTACCTCAATTACAACATCTGAACCTACTCAATCTCTTTTCCTAACTAATAAGAATCTTTTATTTGTTTGTTTTAGAACAATCAAGGTCGCGAAGTGAACAAGAACATCGTGAGACCGAGAACAGACCGTAACAATGCAAATGTCATAACATCGTAATGATCTAATGACACATGACTTTCTTAATTCCCCTTACGACATTTGGAGTGAAATTGTTGTGATTTGCACTAAATAATTAGTGATTGTCTGAATGTTGATGAATTCTGGTTTGATTATATTAAGTGACAGTGATTGTGGTTGGTGTTTCTGTTGGACTCTGCGAGGGGAAATCATCAGCAATGACAGTGAGTTGATTTTTTTTAGTAGACACTTAAGTAAGACACGCTTTAAATGGCGAAATTATGGTGTTTCGCGATATCAAGTTCACATTTATAAATTAGTCTTGTGTCGAAATGGTAGCATAAAATTACTATAATATATATATTTTAGGAATCGTCTGTTCACAAGCTTTCATTTGATATTGTAATTTTTAACAAAAAAAATGTTATTCCCGCTCTTTTTTTTAATTCGCGACCACCTTATTAAAATAATATATATTAAAATAATATAGCCTATGTCACTCTCACGATTTTTACAAATCTACCGACACCTCATACGTCAAAAATGTCAAAATCCATCACGCCGTTTAGGCTGTCGTTCGCGTAGTGTATATTTTCTTTGGCTGTAGGCCGTGCCGAAGAAATAGACATACAAACATACATACATACATACATACGCTAGAAAAACATAACCCTCCTTCTGTCGCAGTCGGGTAAAACAATATGAAGGGTCCAACTTAATATGCTGACGGTTTTTTAAGAGGGTCACAATCACGACATCAAACTGAACAACTTTTTCTATGGGACCCACATCGAAATCGCGAGAAAAAAGCTCACTTGTTGTTTTCGCGATTTCGACGTGTGGTCCCATAGAGAAAGTTGTTCAGTTTGATGGTCTGATCATCCACTTAAAAAACCGTCAGCATATGAAGAAGGACCCTATATAACACGTCTTAAATAAATATAAAAAATGCTACAAATAAGTACAGAGTATAAAGTACCTAATAAATTATTATAAAATACATAGATAATCATAATTATAATAATTCATAATTCATTTAATCATTTTTGATTGCACACGTTACATAAGATGGTATGATTAATTTGTGGTACAGCAATCTGCCTCTTCAAGGCATTCAATGTCATATAAAATTTTTATTAAGTATTTACAATGTCAAACGATAATTTATTTGAAATATTAACAGCGTGGTAATAATAATTAATATACTTAGTTTAAAGACTGTGTGTTAGGATAGGGTACATACATTAATAATTTTTTAATCTGATTACATTACAATAGAATTTATACATGCTCAATTGATAAAGATTTGTCATCCAGATATTCTTTCACATTGTAGTAACTTTTGATTATATACTAAGTCATGCATGAGTCAAGATCAGATACGCATCTTTCTAATGCTGATTTGACTTTAAAAAATCGCACTCCTGGAGTATGATTTTTGAAAGTCAAATCAGCAGTCGAAAGATGCATATCTCCACAGTAATTTTGACATTTTCAACTGCTGAACTCAGCGAATGAGATTCAAAAATCGCACTCCAGTTATTTAAATCATTCATTCTCTTTCCTGAAATTGACAGATTTTGTAAAAATATTTATCTAATTATCTCACAGAGTCATCTATAGTCTATATTCAATTATTTACTTAAATTATTAACATGGTAAAAAATAATTGAATTCTGAATTTTTCCGTAATATTGAACTTAAGTATCTAAATACATAATTTGTAAAATTAAAATAAAATAACTTAAATAAAATAAAATAAATACTCTACTAACACATAATTATCAGTTAGGTATTTTTTATACAACGTGTTAATGAATTAACGCAAAACTAGAAAGTAGTTTGTATAGAATCGAGAGCAGAATCGAATTATCATGGTTTCAACATAGGTAATTTTTTTCAAAATATTTAATAACTTGTTTGCAAAATTAAAAATTTTCTGAACCCGATGTCAACCCACCGCACGGGCACACTCACCCTACTTACTACCAAAACAAGATTATAAAAATGTATCCATGAGTACGTTAGCGCTTTCTTTCAGTGCTGAAATGATAACAAATCATTTTCGCCTCAAAACTTAAAATGCGAATAACTTTAAATTTTAAGTATCAAAATAATGAAATTATTGTTTCAATTACTAATTATTTTGCTATAAATCAGTTGGGGTGTATGAGGTTTTGCGCTAATTCATTAACACGTTGTATATTAAGACAAATTCCAACTAAGTAGAATATAATATAACTAGTTTTAATTTAACTAGCCAATCATACCTAAAAAATAAATTACCTACTACCATTCGTCATTTAGACAGTAGGTTGACAGATAAATATAAAAACTAATATTATTGACAAAGAGCATCGAACCACTACACCGAGTTACGCGTTACGCCATTAATTATATGAATTATAGAGCAATAATGACTCTTAACAAACAATGTAGGCCAAGGCCATAGACTTAATGGTCAGTGTTACTCAAATTGTAGCCCAGCGCAGTAGGTGGTAAAAGATAATAGTCAAGCAGTATAATGTCTCGATAATGTGTTGCCAGTGATGACGTATGAAACAGGCAGGCTGAATGTCACCCGCAATGGAGAGGGCTATGCTCGGAGTTTCCTTATGAGATCGAATCAGAAATGAAGAGATTTACTGCTATGCTCAAAACGTGTTCGCGACGCGTGTGCTAACACCACGGAACGGGATAAAGCCCTGACTCACTGGGCGAGTCGTGCGCACCGTGGACCGGGCATTGTTAGCGCTATAATTGTGATCTGTGGCGCTATACGTAGCTCGTCAACAATTAGGCTTTCATTATTAAGTTTAAGGCTGTTGGTGCCCACCGCACACAGCATAAGACGTGCCACATCACGCACATTCGGAATTCCGAATCAGGATTGTGATTTTTTAAAGCATTTGATACCTCCGCAATTCCGTACGCAATTATGGAGGGGGGAAATTCATACGAAATCGTAATCCTGATTCGGAAATCCGTATGTATGTGGTGGACCTAAGTGCCGCAATTATTTTCGCTCCCGAATTGTCTTATACAGCCACGAACGTCTCGGTGTCTAATCGAAACAGACGTAGTTTTAAATATATATGCTAGCTTGATAGAAAAGAGCCCATGATTATGATGATTAAGTTTATAAAACAACCACTTGACACGAAGACAATGACTAGAAAAATAAAGTCTACGAGTATAAGACATCCATAAAGCTTAAAATACCCTACCAAAATAAGGTTCCATGAAAGAATGAATTTTTGTGAACAGCGAATAGACGCCCTACTGATTGTTTTTCACACTGTGCCTAAAGAATGAGAGATATGATTTGAAACTGCACATCATAAAGATATTATACCTTACGGAATAGAGTAAGTGACATGAGTTGTCAAATGAAACCGTTTTTGGACGTTTTTTGGAGTCCTCGGCAGGGTAAAAATTCGATTTCTGTGTATTAATTCTCAATCTAACGTGAAATGGTGAATAATTTAATGAAACAGTGTTAGTATATTTTACAAAATTATCTACGATTTCACTTTAGGTTCACGATTATTCACAGAAACTGAATTTTTACCAGGACTCCAAATCCCCAAAAACGGTTCTATTGCCTCGCGTCACGTATCTCTTTCTATTATACAGGCATGCCGCTAGGTACATCTCGCTCTCTCAGCTGTCACCGTCTCTCTTACGTAGTATAATACCTTTATGCTGCACATTGGGTTACGCAATTAAACTGTCAAATAAATGTCAAACTTTATTGACGTGCGTTAATCAGTCTGAGTGTCTGAGGCAATTTGAAATATTGACAGTTATCATTAGCACTGCAGTTAGAAGCAAGGTACTCGTAGGTGAAGTCGTCGTCAGGTGGCGAGTGGGTTCGCAGACGGTCGTGTAATTGTGTGCTTCCTGGCTTGCCACGAGGACTATTTTGTATTATATGCAGTTCAAATGTGTTTTTGTTTATTCAACAATTCTTGAGAAAGGTAGTTCCAAAACCCATTCGATATTGGCAGAAATGCAGTGATAGACGGTACAAAAATCATACTAGAACTACAAGTCTAGCTGATTTTAAAATTCAATCAATCAATCGCTTACCTACTCGTGTTTATGAATCGGTAAACCTTTGTAAATACTTTGGATAAAATTAAATCAAGTACTTAGGTAAAATTTTATTTAACATCAAAACAAAATCAGCAAGATAATAAATACAGAGAGAAAATAAAAGGGGTACAAAAAAGTCGGTCTTATCGATAAAAAACTATTTTTTTCCATACAGCTAACGGTGGATAAGGATAAAACAGGATGTAAAACGCAACTCTTATTTTACAAAATCAAATGTGGCCATTTCGTGACGTCAATTGTTTGCAGCGCGTTCTTCCATGCATGGGATGCATCCTCATTTTGTGCAACATTTAATTGGACGTCTACTGCACTGGCCTTCATAAACAAAAGACAAGAATAACAGTTGCGTAAAAAAGTAAATGTCTATCTACATTCTCGAAACGGCCTTGAAAATCTATGAACATAGTTTCGGTAGAGATAACTTGTTATATAGCTTTGCTTTGGCAACGGTGAAGGAAATCATCGTGAGGAAACCTTCATGCTTCAGTTTCTATACCACTTTTCTTGGAGTTTCATTACACAGCAATGTGCTCACTATCAGTCAAGCTTTTAACAGAGTGTTGGCAATGCTAATGAAATGTTGATATTCTAGACTTGACACTTGTTTACAACTGGTTAAATGAGTTTAGGCATGATCGGAGCAATCTCAGTGATGATCTACCTGGGAGATGTCGTTCAACGGTGACAACTGAAGAAAACGCCAATGCTGTGCAGCTCATGAGAGAGGCTGATAAGAGAATGACCTACCAGCAGATTCAGGCAAGCTTCAGCATTGATATGAGTCAAGTGCAAAAGATCCTACACGAATATTAAGGCGTAGGGAAGCTTTGTACTAGATGAATACCCTATAATTTAACCGATTTCAATAATTTCATAGTAAAGCAGAGGGGGTCCACTGCTTCTCACAGAGGTTCCATTGAACGGGACGATACATAAAATGGAATGGAGGCCACTTCTAAAAATATTAAAAGTATTCCCAACCTCCTACTTTTATACACTTTTTATTGTCTTGAAACTTTCAGTGTGCCCCTCGTATAGTCATGAGCATATGCTGTGCTATGTTTGTTTGACAGGCTTTAACTTACTAGGCTTTTCTGTAGCACTAAAAATGCGTAAAAGCGTTAAACAAAAGGTATTATCTCACCGATTATTCGGATTAATTATTCATAGAATTAACCTGAAATTAAAGAAAGCGTTCAAATCAAATCTTCATTCAATCGATCGTAATTTATTATTACGTCTTTGGTTGTATTAATTCTTACTTTTATGCTATTACGAGTACCATTTTGGTTCGGTTGATCCTTCGAACAACGTAAAACTTTGATCGAGTACGGTTTAGCTACTTGTTTCGAAGGTAAGGTGGCAACACTGTGTAACCAATTAAAGTCAATGAAATTTTTCAGAAACAATCTAGAAACGAATTTCCATGTTTGTATTGTGTCAGATTTTCGTTAAAATTATACAGATTCAATGCTAGGATTAATTTAAGATTTGTATGAAAATTTTAGAGTCACTGTAACTATTGTAAGAAAATCTGACACAATACAAGCATAGAGATTAGTTTCTAGATTGTTTCTGAAAAATTTCATTGCCTTTAATTGGTTAGTTTAGTATTGAAAATATAACCAGACTTCGTTTGTATGGAGTGCGCTCCGAACAGGCTACTTGACAACTAGTCAAATCAGCTACTCTTTATCGGACGTCAAAACGTGCGTTTTGTATGAAAATTTGTACTAAGAAACGAGTTGTGACGTCATCAACATTTAACGACTTTTTAAAGTTTATCTTGTTATTAAAAATAGTATTCGAGCTAAAAACTCAATGGAAATGGGAGTTAAGTGTTATTTTCTCACCTTTTTTTTATTGAGAAGATAAAAATAAAATATTTAGCATTTAGTCAAATACCCATTGCCCAACTTTTATTCTTATTCTAACCAATTCTATTCATTCTAAAATACTTCACTAAACGTTTTTCTTTGACCCAAACAATTTGTGTTCAACAACGAATAAACGGCAAATACCTGTGTATCATAAAAACGCAGTGGCGCTTGCGCAGTATAACCGTTGATTATGCAAAGCGATAAGATCTTGTTACGTCACTGACGTGATACGTCACTTTAGATTTTGCATATATTTTGAGTGTAATCATAGAAATAAAACAGGCCAAGTGCGTGTCGGGCACCGCGCAGTGCAGGGTTCCGTAGTTGACCGTCACAATATGCGGACTTAAAAGTTAAACATTTTATAAGTTGTTCGACTATTACTCGTTAACTTGTAAAGCCTACTTAGCAGTGATAGTTTCAATTTCAACTTCTTGGTTCCTCTGAACCACCCCTGAAAATTTCGAACATGCATGAAAACCATTTTTCGATTCAGGAATCCGTTTCCGAAATATTAAGCTTTAAAAGAAAAAGCTAATTTTTGTTAGAAAGAGTTCTAACAAAAATTAGCACTTAATTTTTGTTAGAACTCTTTCTAACAAAAATTAGCACTTTAAAGCTTTACAGGAATCCGTTTCCGAAATATTAAGCTTTAAAGTGCTAATTTTTGTTAGAACTCTTTCTTACAAAAATTAGCACTTTAAAGCTTAATATTTCGGAAACGGATTTCTGAATCGAAAATGGTTTTCATGCACTCGCAATAATTTTAACGACTTATCCAACGACACCCCACACTATAACCATAGGATACACAAGAAAAAAAATGTATCCCCACTTTACGTGTAGTGGAGGTACAAAGAGTCTCTGAGTTAAGTCGCGGACAGACAGACAGACAGACGGACGGACATGGCGAAACTATAAGGGTTCCTTGCTGTCCACGGAACCCAAAAAAGGTGAATCTAGAATAATTACAGTTACAGGTATAACTATGTCATTATGTTATAAACTGAATGGAGCTAGTGCCAAAAGATCAATTTGCAACGCAATAAAATTCGTGTCAGTTAAAAGATGAGTACGAGAATGTAGTGTATTCAAAATAAACGATATTATTCATGACTAACGTGTTATTAAGCAACAAAATTATAGCAATACATACATATTCTCACGCCTGTCTCCCACTGGGGTAGGCAGAGACAACCGAACGCCATCAAAATTAGGAAAATATACAAAGTCATGATCAGACCAACTAAACATACCATAAAAAAAAATGTTCTTATCAGACTTTCGTCCGTTTTAAGGTGGTATTAAAATGAGTTTGAAATTAATACAATTACATTTTAACAATATTATAAATTATCCAATTATTATTTTGAAAGGGACAAATGCAAAATCGCGAAAAATAAACTGCTGTCCCATACCTTTGGGTCGACTAAAGGTTTGCAATATCGTATGGAAAAGCTGATTTATTTTCGCAAATAAAAGACGGTCAGCATATTAAGGGGGCCCGAGCCTATTGTGCTGCCCACCATCATGTTTTTATTTAATTTCTAAGCAATTAAACAACGTTTCCAAAAAAACAAGAATGTCACATTAAAGTCAATGATGATTATCAATTAATCGGGTCATTGCGGATTTGTTTTTATAATGTTTTTTTTGTAGTCATTTATTAAGTGACCACTTTTGGCAGTTTTAACGATAATAATAACAAGTAGGTATAAAACATAATAATCCGTAATGCTTCGATAAATTGAAAGCCAATCAGGACTACAATGTGACATTCTTGTTTTTTGGAAATATTATACGTATAATTGTTTAGAAATAAACAAAATACGATTGAGGGCAGTACAATAGGCTCGGTACCCTCTTAAGGCCACTCCTCCCATTTGCAAGGCTCTCTTTCTTACAAGCAAACTTTTGCAATTAGCCATCCCGCTTCAATTGCGTGGCGCCGGTCGGAATTTTCCGTTTTCTTTGAAAACCTGTATTATTTTCTATGGATTTAAAAAAAATAAGAAAACCACATCATTCTATATTGTATTGTGAAGAATATTGTAAATTTTCATATTCTTCTGATCAACAATGTAAGAGTAAAACGGTTATAACTGGAAAAAAAGAGGTGATTTTGGATTCGTTTTTCTTCAGTTGTATTAATTAAAATAGATTTCGAGAAAAACCACATCACTTCTCATATCCTGTAGATCTAAAAAGTGCCATAGTTAATATAATATAAAATGGTTACAAAGTTACTTAAAAACCGGGCGGACGCCCCTTAAGAACGACTAACGTCTATAACAGTTGCTCGATTTGACGGAAGCATAGATTAAATACAAGGTTTAAATGTTGAATCCTCATAATCATATTCTAGAACGAATCTAACAAGACAACATATTGCATTGCTACTTATTTCACACACGTATGTAACTGGTACAAGACAAGTGTGTCAGTCAGTCGGCGCAGGCGCAGGCGCCACAGCCCGCGGCAGCCCATCTCGAAAACATCGAACAAAACAGCAATATTTGTAAACAGTATTACCAAATAGGTGGTATTTTTTAGAGTTCCGTAACTGCTGGAGCCGGAGCCGACATCAATATAGACAAATATATAAAACTAGCGTTAACCCGCGACTTCGTCCGCACAAAGCAAAAATTTTTTTTTTTAATTTACAGTTTTATAATAGTGTAGACGAGCTTTTACCCGCGACTTCGTCCTCATAAATTATATAAGTACCAGATTTTAAGTCAGATAATAAGCTATCAAACAAAAAAAGTTTCATCAAAATCGGTTCAGTAGTTTTTGCGTGATACTCGAACAAACAAACACCCAAACAAACATACAAACAAACAAACAAACAAACAGACAGACAAAAAATCCAAAAATTTGTGATTTGGAATCAGGGACAGGTAAAAACCATGTCGTAATTTTTTTTTTAATATCTTTAATGTACAGACACACTTCTGTTACAGTTTTATAATAGTTTAGAAGTGTTAAATTTTTATGTGAAAAAGACGTTGATGTGTTCAATTTGTAAGAAGATTTTTGTGAATTTCGCACACAGTGTGTTTTTCCATAATTTCCTTGTAGCTTTTCTACACGACTAGTTTCTAATTACAAAAAAATGTTTAAGGGTGTATTCAGACAATAAATCTAAACAATTTTTCATAAGGAAAATGGGTCAACAATTTTTTTTTGACCTCTCATAGAAAATCAATCGACTGATCCGCACTTTAATTGGGAAATCCAGAAATTTTCTCATTTTTCGACTCATGTTCCTTTGGGAAAGTTGTTTAGTTTCATTATCTGAATGGATTTCGGATTCAGATAAAATTATGTTGGTAATAAAAACTAGTAGTAAGTATAATAAATAATATGGAACTTAACACCAAATTATACCAATTGATTTCATAAATATTGATTACGATTCAATGAATAAATTATATTTAGTAATGAATTACAATTTCGATTATATTTTCATCGAATCTGTTATCAAATAAATACCAGTATAATAAATACTTGCAGAGCAGTGACTCATCGATTCGAGTCGATCGAATCGAATGTCGAATGTTGTTGTTGAATTTTTAGTGTTTTTATGTTCATGTTTTAATTTTTTTTTATTGTGTGTAGGATAAGCCACACGATAAATAAATAAAGAATTAATGACAGAACCCTTTTAACAAACGAATCTACGATAGATTGCGAGACCGTTTTGATGTAGGTATCAGAATTGATTGACCGTTTCTCAATGCATTTCTAAATATTATAATAAACGTCCTAATTGAAGTGACACTATTCTCAAATTTATGTAGTAATGTCCTATTGTTTTTCATTTATAAAACGTGTTCAGTTATGGCATAATATAAGTTTTGTATAGTATTATTGTTTCATAAGGGGTTAACAACCAATTACAAAAACTAAAAAGTAAAAAAATAATATTGCAGCCGACTGATGACTTTTTCGTTCGCATCATCAGAACATTAATTTGTTTTATTGAAGTCGCTGTCAAGCCGGTACGATTCGCGACAGGGCTTGAATTTTTTGGCTTGGCTTGACACCGACTTCTATAAAACAAATTAATGTTCTTATGATGCGAACGAAAAAGTCATCAGTCGGCTGCAATATTATTTATTTTACTTTTTAGTTTTTTGAAGGCGGTTTTAATTTTTTTGTTAAAATTTAGTTTATTTTACAATTTTCAGTGGTAAATTCATTAGTTCGATTTAATAGTAGTGCTTTAAATTAACAAACGCACTAGTCGGCACTACGATTTTCGAAGGTTCCCCTCGATATATCTGGGATCCATCATCAGATCCTGGTTTCCTTATCATGGGACCTCTCTTGGGATATCTCCTTTCCAACAAAAAAAGAATCATCGAAATCGGTTCATAAACGACGAAGTTATTCGCGAACACACATAAAAAAAAATATATATATATATATACGGTCGAATTGAGAAACCTCCTCCTTTTTTTGAAGTCGGTTAAAAATAGCGAATGAATTTATGACCTACTGTTGTAAAATAATAGACAGCAAAAGATGTGACGCCACAAAATGGCGTACCCACCACGGCGGCGTATCTAAATTTTTGGATTTATTTTAGTAACTTTTTACTTAGATGTTGATTTTGAAGGAATTTGTTCCTCTTTCTTGCCTAAATAACTAAATTATGTTAGTGTCCACGTGTTTCTAATGTCTAGTGTAGATATAGTCTTTTTTCCCATGTATTCAGTCTGGGTGTCGATGAATCGTTTTGGTCATTTCTTTGTACAGTACTGAGAGCAAGGATCTCCTTTATTCTAAAGGCATAGAGGGAGCCATACCATTGCAAGAATGTCCTTTTTTTGACGTTTGTGTTTGAGTGTGTGGTGTCAAGTAGTATGGACAAAAAATACCAATTAGACCAAAGTGACAACTGCCCTAATGTCTACGGTCACTTTTCACACACACTAGCACAAAAGTGACAAGTGAAAAGTGGACAGCCGCTTAAACAAAGATCTATAGTTCCGTCTCCACAGGAGACTACTACTAAAGGAACGTCATAAGACAAAAGAGACTAATTACAATCGTAAATTGATGCCGTCTCTATGCTTTAGAATAAAGAAGATCCTTAATCAAATGAAAGATTGATTAAGTCAGGCGGCGAGCGGGATTTTTTCAATCTTTAATTTGATTAAGCTAACATGGCATACATGTAGAATCAATAAATTCGAAAGGAGATCCTTGCTCTTAGGGCTTGGCACTAAGAATGGCTACATCCGTCAATCATTACTCATAGACTTTTGGAGAGTAGTAAATCGGACACACACTAGCACAAAAGTGACAAGTGAAAAATGGACAGCCGCATAAACAAAGATCTATAGTTCCGAGTTCCGTCTCCTTCTACTATTAAAAGTACGTCATAAGACAAAAGAGACTAACTACAATCGTAAATTGATGCGGTCTCTATGGTTTAGAATAAAGGAGATAGGGACAAAGTTCTGTAGTAAAAGTGGTTCACTTTGATGGATTGAAGTAATATGGATGGAGGAAGGAATAAATGACCCTGTATTCCTAACGCTTTTAAGTTTAGGTACACCTTGTATTTGTCCAAGAACTTTGTTGCAACTTGCGACAAAGTTTAGCGTACAGGCCCTGTACCCGGACTTTCGATGTTCGATATATCGCCACTGTTTCGGTCCGCACTTCATTGTAATAGAGTTGACATTGGAACGAAAACGTTCACGCAATTGTGAAGTTCGAATGTGCGGGTAGAGGCTCTGATTCGCCCTTATAGCGTTCCAGGGTGATGCATTTTTAAGTCCTATACATAATCAAAACCACATACGCGAATACATAATAAAACATTTACTCATTAATTTAAATTGAAGTATTACGTATAACTGAAGTGTGTTCCTCATTAAATTACTATTACACCATCGATTACTGAATTACATTACGCTGCGGTAAACAGTGCATGAACATGTTAAATTTTGATTCATACTTACTAGTTACTAATCCTATACATACACGAACAATAATTTTTGGTTGTTTCAGTATAACAGGTTGTTATATTTGACGTGGTGGTCCAGTGGCGAGTAACCTTGCCTGCCGTGCAGGAGGCGATGGTTCGATCCCCGTCCAGGCCGACTCGTACCAATGAGTTTTTCGGAATTTATGTACGATTTGTAACACCACTGGCTTTTCGGTGAAGGAAAATATCGTGAGGAAACCTGCATGCTTCAATTTCGAGGCATGTATTGTACCTAACTGTCCATTACAAGTGGCGACGGGCTCACTCCCCGTCACACACTGGACAGTGTTTCGGTACTACTAGTGAAACGTGGATGTTCTGAAGTTTCAGAATATCTCTGACTACCCCCTCGGGGAATATAGTCGTGAGCATATGCATGCATGCGTTATATTTGAAGCGAGTTCAAACTTTAGAGCAGGATTTTTGTCAAACTATAGACCGCGACTGACATGAGCGACATGATCTGATTCTGATATAAGCATTTCATTGTGCTGAGATATTTCGAGCTTGGTTTGTTTTTAGTGTTTCGTACCGAAAAATTGGCAAAACGGAACACTTATGGAATCAGCTCGGCGTCTGTCCGTCCGTCCGTCTGTCACATGCATTTTCCTCAGAGACCGTAAGACATAGGAAGTTGAAACTCGGTACAGATATAGCAATTGCTGGTCCAATATCATAAATGAAGTAAAAAAACTTAATTTTTATATTGGGGGGCAATTTGGGGAGGTAGAAAGGGTAAATAAAAAAAAAAAAGTTTTCTTTCCTATGGTGTGGGGTATCAATTGAAAGCTTATGAAAATACGAGTCTAAAAATATACCTTTCAAACTTTTTATTAAAAGTTTGTTGAACAAAATTTTCAATTCAATCCGAGAAATTGCTGTTCCCACCTCTATTTAAAAAAATATTGCAGTTTATTAAGATCTGAAAAATGGGGACTCGCCCGACTCGTACTTGGCCGGTGTTTTTCAATATTTTCATTTAATTGCGATACGAAAAATTTCGAGCTCGCTTCGCTCGCTTCAAAGTTTTAATATAGCGACACAATTTTAGAAATAATCAATTCTTACTGCTGAGATATATCAAGCTGGCTGCGGTTGTGCTCGTTCTGGTTTTCGTTGTAGCTCTGTCGTTGTAGCATACAGAATCCCGACGGAATTCTTGCCTTGTGCGTTCATGGTAGATTTTTAGTCTCGATGGGTCGCAGTTCAAATAAAGTTCCATGGCAGAAATAGCGAAAAAGAACATCTGCTATTCCATAGACAACTTCAATGGCTACTCGACCAATATTAATGGAACAGTAACCCTAACAGCTGCACGCAGGAGGAGCTCATGACCGCTAGCGACGGTGCAGTATCGGTTGCCCAATTCTGGCAAGGTACTTGTCTAAAGACAGATATGTAGTTCGGGGCGCGTAATGCAGATGGCGCCTCTTTAGTACAGGGGCACATCTGCAGACGGCGCCACCGTCTGGATCCTTTTTTGACCGCACCGACTGACCTCCCTAGGTGCGCAAAACCGACAGAGGATTCGGCCATTCCAATATACGATACGAAACAAACCACACGTCGTCTTATTTTACTCCACCCGGGGGTCCACCAGCTACACGAGCCAACAGTACTATTTAGCGACTTTGTTGTGTTGAAGTCGACACGATAAGCAAGCAAGCAATGGAACAGTTATCAGCCCAAAAGCATACAAGTATAATAAGATTAATAAGGTTATTTTGAAAAATTCCGTTCTTATTCTTAGGTATAGGATCGCCTTATTTGTACGTTTTATCTTTATGAACCTGTCGCGTTTTGTACATAATAGTTTGAAAGTCTGGGCCGTGTAACTCACGAGTTTCGTGTCGTCTGCGCAGATTAGAACGACCGCCGCAGAGCGATTCCATTATCGCGGGTGCAAAATTTGATACCAAGTAAATCAAAATTATTTTTTATTTAATTACTTTTTGAAGGGCTACATTTCAACTTGTTCTCTTTGGATTTGTTTAAAAGAGTTTAAATAGAATGTGTAAATAGCCAGAGAGGGTTAAAGTGCTATCCGGGTGCAACAAAATCGGTCCTCCTCTCCAGATCACAGCACAAACAACACAAAAGTCTTCAACTTCGTCCGTGTGGATTACCCCATTAGGGGTCGATTTTCGAAAAATCCTTTCAAATGCACCCTTTCATTCCTGTAGAATATACAACGTGTTAATGGATTAACGCAAAACTAGAAAGTAGTTTGTTTAGAATCGAGAGCAGAGTCGAATTATCATGGTTTCAACATAGGTTAATAATTAATGGAATAATTTTTTTCAACATATTAAATAATTTGGAGGCAAAATTTATAATTTTCTGAACCCGATGTCAACCCACCGCACGGGTACACTCACCCTACTTACTACCAAAACAAGATTATAAAAATATATCCATGAGTACGTTAGCGCTTTCTTTCATTGCTGAAATGATAACAAATAATTTTTGCCTCAAAACTTAAAATGCGAATAACTTTAAATTTTAACTATCAAAATAATTAATTTATTGTTTCAATCTAATTATTTTGTTATAAATCAGTTGGGGTGTGTGAGGTTTTGCGCTAATTTATTAACACGTTGTATATTCATGTTTCTTCAGCAGTTTAGGCTGAGCGTTGCCTCTTGTCATTCACGGAACTCTTTTATAAGTATACAGGATGAAATTGATATCATTAGCATCCTTTTAAACTAAGAGTCTACCCACCAAACTGAACAACTTTTACTATGGGAGCAAACAGATCGGAGCAAAAAAATAATCATACTAAACTGCACCCGCCACCGCGGCCTACTCGATCTGTTTGCTCCCATAGTAAAAGTTGTTCAGTTTGATGGGTAGACTCTTAGTTTAAAAGGATGCTAATGATATCAATTTCACCCTGTAGATGACTTCATATTTCGAAAGAGAATCAATCGACTTTTGAGTAATCAAACATTATAGAACACGTAAATAAACAACGAATTATTTACTTTTCAAGCAATGGCGGCGGGTGCAACATCAACCGTTTTTTTGCTGTCACTATGCTTCTAAGAACATTATCAATTTTAATATAATCTTAGGTCCAAAATAGTAGTTTTATTATTAAGATTAGATAGGTATTTTTTTTTAATAGTGGCATCAACAAATACAGTGATTTGCAAATTTATGACGACAGTCGGAATCGCCCGCAGAGTCTGCGCAACGCCGCGCCAGTCTCAAGAAAACTCATCAATTGCCAGAATGTTCCTCAACTCCTCACAAGTGTCAAACGTTACGTAACAGATAATGGCGTCAGGGAAGTAAAGCTCGGCATGCGCTTGCGCAACTATTAGTAGGGCTGAGTCCGTGTGCGCATTTTTAATGCAAAGACTAAATTATATCCACAAACATTATACAGGATCCAACTTAATATGATGAAGAGGTTGATCAGACCATCAAGCTAAACAAGTTTGTCTATGTATAGGACTAATATCGAAATAGCGAAACAAAAATCAGCTGTTCCATATAACACTGCAAACTTACTCAACCCAAACGGATTTTTTTTTCGTGATTTTGATGTTCGTCCCATAGAGAAAATTGATCAGTTTGATGGTCTGATTATCCCTTTAAAAACCGTCAGCATATTAAGAAGAATTTATTCTAAAAAATTTTACAACATTTTCAAAAAACAAACATGTCAAATTGTAGTCATTGCTGATTTTCGATTTATCGGGTCACTGCGGATTTGTTTTTATAATGTTTGTAGTTATTATCTTTAAAACCGCAAAAATTGACCACTTTTGGCGGTTTTAACAATAATAGCTACAAGCATAAAACATGATGTTTCGATAAATTGAGAGCCAATCAGGACTACAATGTGACATTCTTGTTTTAAGGAAATGTAAAAAAAAAAAAACGATTGAGGGCAGCACAATAGGCTCGTTACCCTCTTAAGTATTACTAGTGTGTTTTGTCATACCCTGTATAAATAAACTCACCCTTTCGGGGTGATCAGAAGTATTGCAACCAACTAGTTCATTTTATGTTACCTACATAAACTAAGTACAATTAGTTCACGCTGCAGTTGTCACTTTCGCACTGGTAGCTCGATATATCGGAAACAGCGCGACAGCAATAGATCTGTTAAATACCTATTATCCAAATTTCTTGCAGACCGTCTATCCTCTTAAGATAATAATTATTATTATTTGTGGTTGGGCTATTGCAAGCAAGGGTCGTTGTAACACGGAGACCAGCGCTGGTCCTTTTGTGTTCGCCCCAAGCTCACCCATATTTACGTATACCTCCGAACTTATGGTATTTTCTTTTCATTCTCGGGAATGCAGGTTTCCTCACGTTGTTTTCCTTCACCGCCGAGCTAGTAAATGATAAATACAACCGTACATAAATTCCGAAGAACTTTGTGGTACGGGCCAGGAATCGAACCGCGGCCTCAGGACTGAGGCGCTAGCTCTCTTCCGTATGGGCTATCATCGCTCCTTAAGAGTATATTAACGTTTTTTAAGAAACATCAGGTTTTTGTTATAATGTAATTTTATTATGATGTCTTGAATTTGCTTATCAAGATCTACGAATATAAAACCACAATTATACACACAAAGGAACGGATGCTGATAAATAAGTAAAATACCTATAAGTTCTGAAAAACGACAGAAAAAATTCCTTTTATCAGAAATCAATTGCAAAATCTACATTTGGAACAAAAAATGCAACCTGCTGCGGCCACGACGATCTATGTCAGATGTCAGAACTTGAAGGCATATTTACATTGATTACTTCCGTGGTCTAGTAGCTAGTAGGTAACCCCAATATCCGTGCAGGCAGAGGGTGGCGCGGTTCTATACCAGCCTTGATCAGACTCGTAACAATGACTATTTAGTAACTTATAACACGATTTGTAACACCTACTTTTTCGGCTTCGATCTAAATGCTTCAATTTTCATGCGTGTAAAATTCCTACCACCCTTCAATAATTGCGATGGGCTCACTACCTGTCACGCTGGGTAAATGAGATGCTATAGAAAATGTGAATATTCTGAATAATAATATATAGAATCAAAGCATATAGGTGCGAAATAAAAGAGTAGACAAAAATCGAGGGCGCCACTTTCTTTGTATGAACGTCAAAATCACACATAATCTGGCAAGACCGACCAACAATTTGTACTAAAATATGTTGTTCCTGCTGTCACCGGATTCTACTCTTATTTAACCCCCTACGCAAAAAGAAGGGTGTTAAAATTACCAATCTGTAATATTATGTGTGTGTTACTTACGTTACGCAAATAAATTGTTTATCTATCTATCTAGCAATCTACTCAATAATGTTAGTCTTTAAATTTTGAAAGACAATTCAATTCAATTCGATTCAATTTATAGTATACAAAAATATAATTGACTAGCGTTAACCCGCGACTTCGTCCGCACAAATTATATACCAGATTTTAAGTCAGATTTTAAGCTATCAAACAAAAAAAGTTTCATCAAAATCGGTTCAGTAGTTTTCGCGTGATGCTCGTTCAAACACACAAACAACCAAACTTCTTTTTTTAAATTTACAGTTTTATAATAGTTTAGATTGTTAGCATAAGTTATCCACGACAAACGTTATTTTCTTTAAAACCTTGCACTTATGATGTGCAAAGTATTTAAACTACGCTAGTAGTACTAGCTCCTGTACTCTACCGATGTAAACCCGAATCAGTGATAATTCGTTAAACGATCCGCCTCAAAACATTACGTAACTAAACTGCAAAACACACAAATGATAGTGCGGAAGAAATACTGCAAACTATCATCTATTCTATTACACATAAAATGTCCGAGATATGTCTTATGTCCATGCCATAAAGACGAAAACGGCATAATTCAAGGGAATTACTGGAACGGAGTCGGAGTGTAAGAATAAAGTGTCAATGAGATCAAGTAAACTAGGCATTAGATATTTGCATTCGTTACAGTTTGTGCTTCGTTTTCATGCTTATTGAGATATGTCCACAGGAGTGCGATTTTTTAACTCACACGTTGAACTCAGCAGTTGAAAATGTCAGAATTACTTTGGAGATAAGCATCTTTCTACTGCTGATTTGACTTTCAAAAATCGCACTCCTGAAGTATGATTTTTGAAAGTAAAATATGCAGTAGAAAGGTGTATATCTCCGTAGTAATCAACTGCTGAGTTCCACGAATGAGTTTCAAAAATCGCACTCCAGATCGTCAAATAAAAAAAAAATTAATCACAAATATTATCAATTTATCATACTAATATTATAAATTTGGAAGTTTGTGACGATGTTTACTACCCGTTTGTCTGGAGTTGGCCGTCGCCGTCGATGACCGTTACAAAATTTCGTCAAAGGCACATTAACTGGTCCCGTCGACAAAAAATAATATAACAAGCAAATAAAAATTTAAAATTAAAAGCAATATCAGTGATCGGGACGGACGTGCCGTACGTGGTTGCGTTGCTAAAGGTTATAAAATTGCGTTTCATTTGGTCTCTTAGGGGTGCGGTACGGTGAAGCGGGAAGGGAGGGAGCGGCCAACTCGAAGCAAATGACTAGTAGATGGTAAGGACTCCAATTACGTTTACAGGGTGTTAAATTAAATGCACTTCAGGGGTGCGATTTTTGAATCTCATTCGCTGAGTTCAGCAGTTGAAAATGTCAAAATTACTATGGAGATACGCATCTTTTTACTGCCGATTTGACTTTCAAAAATCGCACTCCTGAGGTATGATTTTTGAAAGTCAAATCAGTATTAGAAAGATGCATATCTCCACAGTAATTTTGACATTTTCAACTGCTCAACTCAGCGAGTGAGATTCAAAAATCGCACTCCAGACCATCAAACTGAACAACATTTATTACGGGACCAACTTTGAAATTATTATTAATAATTTATTAATAATAAGCTACTAATTATTGCTGATACTTTTTTTAAGGGGATGATCAGACCGTCAAACTGATGAACTTTCTCTATGGCACCAATATCGAAATCGCGAAAAAAAAATCAGCCGTTCCATACAAAACTGCAAACCTACTTGAGCGAAATGTATGGGACAGCTGATTTTTTTTTTGCGTTTTCGATGTTGGTCCCGTAGAGAAAGATTTTCAGTTTGATGGTCTGATCATACCCTTAAAAAAGTATCAGCATATTAAGAAGGATCCTGCATAATTATTTTACAGAGGATGTAGAGGCGCACTAAGAAAGGATTTTTCGAAAATCGACGGTAATCCACGCGGACGAAGTCGCGGCTCAAAACAAAAGCTCGTTATATTATCTAAACTATTATAAAACTGTAACAGAAGTGTGTCTGTACATTGAATATATTTACAAAAAAAAATTACGACATGGTTTTTACCTGTCCTTGATTCCAAATCACAAATTTTTGGATTTTTTGTCTGTCTGTTTGTTTGTTTGTTTGTATGTTTGTTTGTTTGTTTGTTTGTTTGTTTGTTTGTTTGTTTGTTTGGGTGTTTGTTTGTTCGAGTATCACGCAAAAACTACTGAACCGATTTTGATGAAACATTTTTTGTTTGATAGCTTATCATCTGACTTAAAATCTGGTATATAATTTATGCGGACGAAGTCGCGGGTAAAAGCTCGTAATTTATAACAATAGAAGTCTTTGATTCAACTGGAACCGCACGACAAAAGTCATTTCGCAAACAGTTAATTTGTACAGTAACGGCAACATAGTAAAGTCAGATGATGAGTCTGAAAGTTATGTCATATGTTATCTTTTATTTGTGTGTTAAGATGACACTAACAAAAGTTATGACTTGTGATTATGACACTCATGTCATGAGTTAAGAAAGGCTTAAAGATAGCAGTGTCATACTGCCAGACTTCCTATAATACAGGGTGACAGCCTAGCAAATACTGAAACGGTGAACTCAGACCATCAAACTGAACAACTTTCACTATGGAGCCTACCTCAGGAAACGCGAAAATCTGCTGTCCCATACAAAACTGCCGTACCTACCCGAGTAAAATGTATAGGACAGCTGATGTTTTTTCGGGTTTCCTGAGGTAGGCTCCATAGTGAAAGTTGTTCAGTTTGATGGTCTGAGTTCACCGTTTCAGTATTTGCTAGGCAGTCACTTACACCCTGTATAAGTAAATACCAAGCATTTCAGTTTCCGTACTAAGTGCCATCACAGTACACCTTGTAAAAATACGGCTACTTAAAAAAATAATGACATTCATGACTGTTGTCTCATATTGATTCTATGTGATTTAATCAGTACACCAAGAAGTTCCTCTACATTTTTCCCTACTTGTATAGACTAGGGCATACCAGGAGTGTGTATTCATAATTTCATACTAGGACCAATCAGTTCAGACTAGGCTATACCAGTTTATACTGGAGTGTGCGAATTAATTATTCATACTAGGCCCAACCAGTTCAGGCTAGGCCATACCAGTTTATCCTGGAGTGTGCGTTTTCATACTAGGACCAACCAGTTCAGGCTAGGCCATACCAGTTTATCCTGGAGTGTGCGTTTTCATACTAGGACCAACCAGTTCCGGCTAGGGCTAGGCTATACCAGTTTATCCTGGAGTGTGCGTATTCATACTAGGGCCAACCAGTTCTGGCTAGGCCTACCAGTTTATCCTGGAGTGTGCGTTTTTATACTAGGACGAACCAGTTCAGGCTAGGCCATACCAGTTTATCCTAGAGTGTGCGTATTCATACTAGGACCAATCAGTTCAGCCTAGGCCATACCAGTCTATACTGGAGTATGCGTATTCATACTAAGACCAACCAGTTCAGGCTAGGCCATACCAGTTTATCCTGGAGTATGCGTATTAATACTAAGACCAACGAGTTCCGAATATTTTTTAACTTTTTGTTTGCTTAAATTTTTTATTTGTGTGTGTCTTCGATGTGCAAATAAAAGAATATTCTATTGTGATGTCTAAAAAAATATTTCGTACAGATTTATACTGTGATCTACCATGAAATCGATTCCATGGCAACGAGGCATGTAAATAGCGTCCCTTGCTGTGGAAAGTGAAGCCGATTGATGACGTAACGAATATTGTTTAATAATATTTTAAAAGACGTAAGTCGAAATAGAATACCTACTAAGGAATGTAAAGGGAAGGGAATGATTCATCTAAACTATTATAATAATTTAACAGAAGTGTGTCTGTACATTGAAGATATTTAAAAAAAAAAGATTACGATATGGTTTTTAGATGTCCCTGATTCCAAATCACCAATTTTTGGATTTTTTGTCTGTCTGTTTGTTTGTTTGTTTGTGTGTTTGTATGTTCGAGCATCACGGAAAAACTATTGAACCGATTTTGATGAAACTTTTTTTGTTTGATAGCTTATGATCTGACTTAAAATCTGGTATATAATTTATGCGAACGAAGTCGCGGGTAAATGCTCGTATTTACATATTTTTAAGTTTTACGACCATGTTTCCTTGTCGGAGTCATCATCATCTTATTTAAGAGCTTTAAGATCTATTTTATGTCTCAAATATAAAGGTATCTTCAGTGGAAAGTGAAAGAGACGATGTTGTAACAAAACAATAGGCAGTTCCCGCAAGAACTCAGGCTATCAATAGGGTAATTAGCGAAGAACGCATAGAATATCTCATATTTATAAAATATGTCTGTCTGTTATAGATCATAATAACAGATTCTATTTTAAGAAAATTTATGTTGGAGGTAGTTAGGTTTGTGACCTATAACTATAATAACCACCGACTGTTCTCCAACAACACAAAATCGACGTCGAGGTAGAAGAAGGTGGCGGGACGAAATCGAAAGCTCACCACGATCTATAAAAATTATAAATCCTTTCAGTGTCTTGGTGCGAAATTATTTCCACGCCACTTTGGGATACAGTTCTATTTGCCGCGTTTTGTGGATATATCCTATACCTAGATATATCCTATTGCCCCATTATTGCCCACAAAACGCGGCAAATAGAACTGACACAGAATGGATTTATAATTTTTATATAGATCATTCAGATCTAATATTAATAACAAATGACACATGACAATGACAGTAAACTCTGGAGACAGCAAGCAAGAATATAATATAGGGCCACAGACTTCTGTATAACCTAAGTCTGTCTGTGTATAGGTACTGTATAGGGCACCCTAAATGATGAAAACCTTATATAGAAACAAACGAAGACAATCGACAACGATTCCAAAACACACAAAAGGACAGTGTTAAGAATACTGGTATTAATACCAAACCAATAAGGGTAAAAAGCGAATTTGATACCGAATGAAGGTAATATAAAGACATAAAAAATAACGGTCCCATTTTAATTTTTAATAACGACTTTTGAAAGCGTAATCTTAATATTCTTTTAAAGAGGCACTAAAATGAAAAGAATGCTGTATCCGGCATTGGCATCGTCGTTAAAATCACGTGAAGTAATTATTAATAGGTAGTTACATATTTTTGAAAATAAAAAAGTAAAATACCGTGCAAAATGTAAATTAATCTCCTATGTGCGTTCCAAAAACAACGTAAGTACGTAACACACATTTTTAGCACTAGTTTACGAATTACAACCGCTAATTACGTGAAAGTTAATTTTCTGACATAACCAACGCATTTGTCCGACATACCAGACCAGAGTCAACATTGGTCTAGTATTCTAATTGCTGTCATTAGTTTAAGTTAACTATATTTGAGAATATAGATAGGATAGGTGCGAGCAGCGGTCTAAATGAATTATTGATAAAACTACAGTTTTATAACCCAATCAGTGTTAAAATGAGTTCCACAACTCGATACGTCTCAGTCGCGAATTTTACGTATGGTGGGTGGGAAATGATAATGAATCTGATATACTCATAGTCCAATGAGTTAACGTAATACCAACCAACTGCCCTCAAACGATGAAAGAAAACATCGTGGGAAAACCAGCATAAGAAGAAGAAATTCTGATGCGTATGATGTACTTAGTCCATAGTCTAAAAAAAACAAGGTCTTCTATTCCCAGAGTGAAACAAGCCTACGTCACAAAAAAATGGCCGCTAAACATGGTAAAAGGGTATGATGACGTAGGCTTGTGTCAGTCACGTGGTCAGTCACGTCATCGGAAGAGAATACCAGGCGCACTATATTATTGTACCATGGTGTAGTCTATCAATCCGCATTGGGCACGCGTGGTGGACTGATGCCCATATACCCTCCCTGAGGGTAGGCCTGTGCCCTGCAGTGGGACGTATATAGGCTAATGATAGTCATTTTCGACTAGAGGAACTGCTTATAATAATACTAGCTTTTGCCCGAGACTTCCTCCGCATGGAGTTAGGAAAAACCCAAGTATCCTATGTTACTTCTAATACCTACAAGAATATGTGTGCAAAGTTTCATGATGATCGGTTAAGTAGTTTTTGCGTGAAAGCCAAACAAACAAACTCACATTCACATTTATAATATTAGGGATAGTACTGAGCTACATACAAAAACATTATCCCTCCTGCCTGAATTTGCATGGAATGAGAAATCGCTACAATCAGAGAAAGACCAAATCGTTTCAATCACGATCAGGGTCCCTTCCCTGATCGCAGTGAGCCTTGACAGACTTGCGCCTGTGCTACTGTGACCATCGCTGATCTTTTGTGATTGCCCCTTCTACAGTTCCCCATTAATCGACGGCCCGGTAGCACAGTCGGTAGTGAACCTGCCTGATGTGCCGAGGGTCGCGGGTTCGAATCCCGTAAGGGACAAATATTTGTATGATGAATATGAATATTTGTACCCGAGTCATGGATGTTTGTATTTATACATGTATTCTATATCGTTGTCTAGTCATCATAATACAAGTCCAGGCTAGATTCTGGTACTTTAAATGTGACTAGATAATTTGTGTGACATTGTCCAAAAAAAAAAAAAAAAATCCCAATAGCAGTTAGATTTCGCAGTAGGTTTTTAACAGGGAGGTTTTGTATCTCCCATGTAGTCAGTATATACCCGTCTGCCAAGATGAATACTTCGTTTGCACATAGTTATAAAACACATCAAATTATTGACCATTAAAAGCATAAAGTTTCACGACCACAAGCATGGTCTTAACTATAAAAAACCTTCGTCGTTATGCAATTCCATTGTAATGGGAGCACAAGACGGCTGATTGTTTCAATGCAAATTGAAACAATGTTTATGCGGTGCCGACCCCCTTTGTAAGACACGAACATTTTCATTGATAGTCTATTGTTTGAGTAATTCGATAGGCTGTTACGTTGTGTATATACCGAAGCTTGCAGGTCTCACCGATCCCCACTACCCAATCTTAAACGTAGTCCCAGCAACGCCCATTGCCGAGATCCGTACCCCAGGGGTGTCCCTTGGGCAGATAGCTTAAGGCTATTCTACTGTTGGCGCGCTCCATACAAACGTAGTATGGTGATATTTTCAATACTATCTAATTAAAGTCAATGAAATTTTTCAAAAAACAATCAAGTAACTAATCTCAATGTCGGTATGAAGTCAGATTTTCGTTAAAATATACAGTTTCAATGCTAGGATTAATTTAAGATTTGTATGGAAATATTTGTGGCACTGTAACTTTAAAACTATAAATTTTATCGAAAATCTGACTTCATACCGACATAGAAATTAGTTACTAGATTGTTTTTGAAAAAATTCATTGACTTTAATTGGATAGTATTGAAAATATCACCATACTACGTTTGTATGGAGCGCGCCAACGGTAGAATAGCCTTAAGTTCATTCACTGGTTCGGTAGACCTACCAGGGTGCTTCGCGTCACTGGTGTGGTCCCCCCATAATTCGCAGTAATGAGCAGTCACAGCTCCCAGATCTATTGTATTTGTCAGTACAGTTCGAGAAAAAAAAAAAAAAAGGTTGGAATTTTTTTTATTTTTTCATATTACTATCCTGGCCAGCACAGCTAGCATGCCACCCACGACAAAGCGACAAAACGAGAGAAACGTCAAAAATAACAAAGAAGGAGGCACATCTAGATTTTTATCGTTTTCTCCGGGGTGGCATACGATGCCTACAGGAGTCTTATTGTATCGATATCGGTATCAAATCGACATGGTGTTTTTTCGCAGTTCTTAGCTATTTTTTTTCTTAATATTTGATGAATGAATGAATAGATAAATGATGACGATGAGGAACAACTACTTAAAAATTTCTAGTACAGTCAAAATACATTACCGATCTTGTAAAGGATATAGTATAGGTAATCGGAAACTTGCACAATAGCCCTACAAATTAGCACAAATGACTGCGACTTTTTAGTGACGTAACATCCAAAATATCGTATTGGTAAACAATTTCATAATCCTGCAAAATTAAGGCTAAGCTATAAAATTGTTAATTAACCCAGTTGTTGCATACTAATATGGCAAAATTGTCTATCACTAGCATCTTTGACCCAGAGTCCCAGACTTTTAGTGATATGACCTACAAGAATCAAATTAAAGATTGAAAAGTTGTCCAATTCGGTTGGTTGGTTGGTTGGTAAGTTGGAAGTGCGTTATCCAATTTCGCTACCGAGCCCACTAGCCAGAGAACGAATTTTTCAATCTGTTGCGTCTTGAGGGGACGTGACCTACAAGCTCTTTAAAATTTTACTGGTTGAAAGACAACTTGAAAGGAGGTGAATAGAACAACAACAACAACAACAACAACAACAATAACAACAACAACAACAACAACTGGAACAACTGTTTGTCAGTAATTTTTGGACACAATTCAAAAAAATAATTCGACGGAGTTTGCTTCGTATAAAATAGAACGCAGGGCTCCACTATAAGGTCTGCTACATACATCCGGAATTACTAATCAGGATTACTATGTCACATGGATTTTCCCCCACCCCATTGCGTTCGGAATTGTGGAGGTATCAAATCCTTTTTTTTACGTAGCCTGTTCAGTGTCCCACTGCTGGGCAAAGGCCTCCCCTTTTACTCTCCAATCCTTTCTGTTGTGGGCAACCACTGGCCAACTCTCCAAGAAGGCATCCAAGTTGTCTCTCCACCTTTTTCTGGGTCTACCTCGACGACGGCGGCCATCCTGGGGAACCCAGTCTGTGCTGTGGTGATTTTGGCCCATCTTTCCGAATCCATGCGACTGACATGTCCGGCCCAGTCCCACTTCAGCTGAGCTGTCTTGCGCCCCACGTCCGCTATACCAGTTCTGGAGCGCAGTTCCGTGTTTCTAACCCTATACAAGATCACAATCCTGATTTGGAATTCCGGATCGGAATTCCGTATGTGTGTGGCACGTCTCGAGAATTTCAAACCTCTCGAAGATTTTGCCGTTTCGAGAAGTTGAAGCTACGCCGCGCCGCTGCTAGCAACCCTTGCAACCGTCGCGAATTCTGCGCCTGCTCAGTCAATTGGAAAGCAGTGTCGTGGCCGAGGTTGCAGGTTAATGATGTAATTAACAAGGCTCCTGACCGAATGCTTAAATACCTGCGTTATAAGAATAATAATGGCTTGATTAACGTGACTCCGAGAGAATAGCATTGTTGATGTCATTAACTCGTTGCGTTTAACATAGACGCTGCACGTAATAGTTCCACTTAACTTTTAAACTCGTTATGTAAAATGGTGTCTTCTTTAAAGACACTGGTCAGTACATAACTACATGCATTTCTTGGTTATTAAATATATTCAAGGATTAATTTTAAATTCCAATAGATAAAGATAATATACATTGTACACCAATAGCCTTTAAATTGTTGATCAATCAAAAAGCACCATTATTTTACCGACATCAGACCGCCATTTGTACTCTTTTGTTTGCTTTTATTATTGTTATTTTATGTTTTTGGTGTGCAAATAAAGAGTATTGTATTGTATCGTACAAGAGAACAGAAGAGTATCTTTTGAACCCAGAAAATACGTTGTCTAAGGCTAAGGGCTCGTTCAAGCTACGGCGCGGCGTCGGGGTTTCACCAATCCACCAATCGGATAACTGGGATAAGGGAACACAATTTTTATATTTTTTCATGAGAATTGGCATCCTCAATTTCCGCGATTGAGAGGAATGGCAACATTCTAGAAAACTTTAAAATGGGCATTGCCAAATCCAGTTCAATTACAGTTTTTGAAACGTTTCAGGTTTTGCATTCGTTTATTTATACTTGTTGATATACCTAAATTGAATACCCGAGAACCGGCTACCACGGCATTTGCGAAACCAATGACGTGATGCAACTGGGTGCACAGGGTGCACTGCCAAGTTGCATACTGGATACTGGTCAACTTTAGCGCGTAATGTTGGCAGCACCTTGTAGGACAGTAAGTTGCATAATGTTGGTATGTAGGCCGCGCTTCTCTGTTCCGTCTTCTTGAAAAGGCTATTTGTTTGATATGCGTGAAGTTTGGTATTACGGCTGGAATTTGAGTCAAGTACTACATTGTAAACAACGTCTAATGATTAGGCGGAAAGATCAGAATATTGTAATTTTAAATAATCAAAAAAGATAATTACGCTGAAAACATGGAACTGAAATTTTTCGTAGGCATTAAATTAAAAATCTTTTAGTTGGTATTGAGTTTTGATTGATAATTATTAGGAATATTAAGTAGTGTTTAGGAAAACAAGGTGACCTAGATTCTCTAATTTTGGGTCACTCTTGCCAGAGTTTGGACACTGAGTAAAATGTGAATATTGTGAATATGGTATATTTAGAATATCTCCGACTACCCCTCGGGGAATACAATCGTGAGTGGTGATGATGATTGACAAGTGATAATAATCTGACCCTAGTCTGTCATCATCATCAGAGTACACCATAAGCGTGCCCAATGCAGATTGGTAGTCTTCACATTCGCATCAGAATCTTCTTCCGAGTATGCAAGTTTCCTCACCGTTTGAGAGCAGTCGGTATAGAAAAACGCGCCACCGATGCTATCCGTCTCTCATTCATCGTCATCATGATAATCACACACTTCTTTAGCCTATATCATCAATTCATCACACTGCTGGGCAGACGCCTACCTGTCATCCTCCATGCATCCCAGTCTTGGGCCACCTCCTTCCAGCCATCATCGAAGGCATCTAGGTCATCCCTTCTCGTACAAGGTTGACCCCGATAGATATCATCCACGATCCAGGGTGTTACAAATCTCTTGCAAGGTCGACCCTGATAGATATCCTCCAGGACCCAGGGTGTTACAAATCTCTTACGAAGTCGACACTGATAGATATCCTCCAGGATCCAGGGTGTTACAGATCTCTTAAAAGGTCGACCCTGATAGATATCCTCCAGGATCCAGGGTGTTTCCACTTTGGCCCATCTTCCCGGGTCCATTCGACAGACTTGACCATGACAAGACCGCCCTAATACCATTTAAATATGGCGGTTTTAATAAATTCAAAAGTAGGAAAAAAGCTACCTATTTGAATAGAGTTTTGAAGGTCACAAAACCAGCGCAGTGACGTCACGACATATCACTGACGCATCGGGCTCGGCGCCCGCGCCGGTCGGTGTGCCATTGCGCAAGAGTGAAAGCAATTCGGCGCGGCCTTCACCCGGTGTCACACTTACGTTAATCGGGTTATTACGATATCTCACCATCTTTTCACTTGTTAGCTAATTGACCAGGTAACCCTGTCCTATTGATGGGTTATTCGGTCAGATACGTGCGTTGCCCACGGCGGGTTAAATCTTAAACTTTGGTGTTATGAGAGGGCTACATGCACTAGCGATTGCGCCACTACGGATTTTTAGTTGCGATTTGGCAATTAATTGATTTTTTAGCAGCATGACTCTATAGAAGATGCAGTTTTAAAAATGCATGCCTGACTTCTTATTAAAATAATTTTTTTTAAGAGGATATAACTAACTGCGAGGGCGTCCAAGCGCGCTGTAGACAAACGAAGTTTCGGGTCATTTTGAATATTAACCAAATAAAAAAAGAAAAAAAGAAAAAAGAAAAAAAAGAAAAAAAAGAAAAAAAAAAAAGAAAAGAAAGAAAGAAAAAGAGAAAGAAAAGAAGAAAAAAAGAAAAAAAAAAAGAAAAAAAAAAAGAAAAAGAAAGAAAAAAAAGGGAGGGAGGGAGGGAGGGGGGACAGGGGGGGAGGGTTTATAAAGATTTTTCTTTCTTTCTTTCTTTCTTTCAATTAAAGTCAACGATTTTTTTTAACGCGATCTATGTACTAATCTCGGTGTCTGTATTTTTACAAAATTCCGATAAAATGTACCTATAATTTCAATCTTTAATTGCTAGAATTAATTTTATTTAAGATTTGTATGGAAATCTTTGAGCTACGGTAATTTTGAAACTATACTACATATTAACTCTAACCAAATACAGACACAAAACTTGCCATACTAAATGCAATCAGCTGATCAAGTTTTAATGAAAAGTTAAATTTTTTTGCGAATTTCCCTTGGTTTTCAACGGAAATGTTGTTCAGTATCATGTGTAGAATCACACTTTAAAGTAATAATTGTCTACAGTGTAGACTCTACACTTACATTAGTTGCATCAAAACTTTATTTCATTTTTGTAGCCGTTTTTTTTTTAATTTTTCTCTCACCACAATAATCAGAAGGTGTAAATCAACTTTCGTTGCCGACCATACATACGTTACAAGTGACAATACCGGCCTGACCGCTATAAATTAATATGGAAAAGTTCGAGAGAAGGCCTTCACCCAATGCCACGGATTTAAAAACAAGTTAGACATTACGTAAGGTTTGTTTATCATATTTAGTGGCGTCTGCAGCCATGCAATCAATTCGCTTTGACATTCTAAACAGGTAATACATATGTAAGAAACGAGTTAGCACTGAAATGACGGCTACTGTCCAAGGAGGAGATGGAAACTTCTCTGCACCTTCATGTGACTGTGGCTCCCTGATGTACAAACGCAGTACCTAGACGGATAGTTATTGACACCCGAGATAGGTATTGACACCAGATGTATACAAACCATCCCGATCAAAAACCTACTACGATTTTTGACCACAATAGGCATTAGCAGGGAACTGTAAAAACGGCGTTAAAAAAAAAACTGCAATACCTACTCGACTGAAACGTATGGAACAGCCGATTTTTTTTTGTTCTGACAGTTTTGCTCCCATTCCATAGTAAAAGTTGTTCAGTTTGATGGGTAGAGTATGTGGTTTAAAGACTTTAAAGGTTAATGGTATCAATTTCTTCTTCAGCGTATGCAGGTTAATTTCCTCACGATTTTTAATATGTGTATATGTTGTGAATATAAGAGTTATTCCAAGAAAAAGCAGCGATTTTGAATAGATGCTCGTTGTTGAGAAACTTTACAAAATTTTTAAATTATTTTCGACTACTTACCAGAAATTATATACCAGATTTTAAGTCAGATCATAAGCTATCAAACAAAATAAGTTTCATCAAAATCGGTTCAGTAGTTTTTGCGTGATGCTCGAACAAACACACAAAGCAAAAAAATTCTTTTTATAAATTTACAGTTTTATAATAGTGTAGATTTTTTTTTTTTTTTTTTTTTTATGTGTGATAGGTAAGCATTTGACCCCAATCTCACCTGATGTTGAGTGATGATGAGGCCGAAGATGTAGCATGCTTACCTAGAAAGATGCCTATTCACTCTCGCCTTGAAGAGGCCCAGGTTGTATTGCTCAGGGAACAGGTCCGCAGGCAGGGCATTCCACTCCTTAGCCGTGCGCATTATAAAAGAAGAAGCAAACTTCTTCGTGCGAATTGCTGGTAGGTCAACGACATAGGGGTGGAAACCCAGTCTGCGTCTCGTCCCCCGCAGATGAAAGGGAGACGGTGGTATCAGATCGTGTAATTCAGTCGCACACTCTCCGAAATGTATCCTATAAAAAACAGACAGACAGGCTACCTTGCGACGATGCTCAAGACTTTGTAGCTTCGCCACCGAGGTTGGATCACCTATGAGCTTCCTGGCACGCCTGTCGATTGAGTCCAGCGCGGCCAGCTGGTATTGGGCAGACCCGTCCCAGAGATGGCAGCAGTACTCCATACACGATCGGACTTGTGCTTGATAAAGTTGTAGAAGCTGTCCCGGAGTAAAGTACCGTCTGACCTTCGAGAGGACGCCCAGTTTTTTCGCTGCGGTTTTCGCCATGGACTCAATGTACCGTCCGAAATTCAGATCGGAAGATATGTTAATGCCAAGGAGCTCCAGGCGATCAGCTATCGGTATGGACACATTTCGGAAAGTCGGGGTCAAAGCGAAGGGACTCCGTTTTGTGGAGAAAAGGCACGCCTGTGTTTTGCTTGCGTTGAAACTGACCCGATTAGTATCACCCCAGTCGGACACAGATTCAAGGGCCAAGTTTATTCGCTGCACCATGGCCTCTCGACAAGACTGAGTAACGTCCAATTTGACCCCTGCACCGGACAGATATCTGTCAGCAACAGTGCTGTCGTCTGCATACCCAAAGGTACCGGGCACAAGCATGTCGTTTATATGCAGCAGAAATAAAGTGGCTGAAAGAACTGACCCTTGAGGAACACCGGCATTAATAGCCATTTGATCCGATGAGTATCCATCAATGAGTACTCGAATGGATCGTTCGCTCAAGAAGTCAGTTATCCAGTTGCATAGGTCAATCGGAATTCCATATGAAGGAAGCTTCCTTAAAAGGCTTGCATGCCAGACCCTGTCAAAGGCTTTGGATATGTCAAGAGACACGGCAAGTGCCTCCCCGTATCTCTCGACAGCCTCGCTCCACAGATGAGTGGCATACACAAGAAGATCCCCCGTGGACCGTCCTGGGCGGAACCCATACTGACGGTCACTGAGGAGGTCGTTATGTTCCAGGTATGCCAGGAGCCGGTTGTTAAGTACACGTTCCATAGTCTTGCAGAGTATGGAAGTGACCGATATTGGTCTATAGTTGACAGGGTCGGCACGACTGCCTTTTTTGGGCACGGGTTGCACGTTGGCAAGCTTCCATGACCTTGGGACTACCGCAGTCTTAAGTGAGAGGCGATACAGGCGTGTTAAAACAGGAGACAACTCTGGAGCACAGGTGCGTAGGACAATCGCTGGGATTCCGTCGGGTCCGCTAGCCTTGTTCACGTCTAGAGAACGCAGGATTTTAAGAACCTCTTTTTGGCGAATGTAAACTGATGCCATTGAGCATTCAGTACGAGGAATGGTAGGTGGTGTTATATCTGAGTTCTCCAGATGCGAATTCCCGGCAAAAAGATTAGCAAATAAATTTGCTTTCTCCTCCGCCGAGTGTGCTAGCGATCCGTCAGGTTTTATTAGCGGTGGCAGGGAGGGACGGCCGAAGTTTGCTTCCACTGCTTTGGCAAGCGACCAAAACGCTTTGCTGCCAGCTGGATAGGATAGTGTAGATGTAGATAGATAGATAAAAATTGTTATGCATTTTTCATTCAGATAATATCATAAAGTTTGAGACATCTCTGAGATTAGTCATTAATTCATTCATCCGTAGAAAATAATAATATTTAATCGATTAAGAAAGCAATCGATTCGGTCTACTGTCAGATAGATCAACTATGGTTCCGGATGACAACATTTTTACAGCTTCAAGATTTATGAATAAAAATGTTTTTGTATCAGTATACAAAGGTAAAATTACTAAATAATCGAGTCAGCCTAGCTAGCTATGCACCGACATAGCTTATTTTTATTCAAAATTCATACAGATAATTTTTTTGGAAAACAGATTAAATTGGTAGTTCAAATGATGAATACGATAACACCCCTGGAAAGAATAGGTAGATGACACGATTGTATCAAGACCTTCGCCTCTAAATACCTAGTAGACAAAGTTGTATTACGTAATAAAATACAACCTGCTTACCAAATAATTTCTACTCGGTGTCGGTGTCGGACGCTCGGCGGAGTAACAACTCTGTATCGAACGTTCGTCGGTCTAACTCCTGAGGATGCTCCTTGGTGGAGCGAAACACGTGTAGAGTAGAAATTATTTGGTAAGCAGGTTGTATTTTATTACGTAATACAACTTTGTCTACTAGGTATTTAGAGGCGGAGGTCTTGATACAATCGTGTCATCTACCTATTAGTCATGTATTTCCGCAAAGTAACGCCTGATTCAATTAATTACCCCTGGAAAGTTTATTTGTGCTCAATAAAATGGCATCAGCATACTCATATGCTCATTGCACGCCTATTTTTTCCCCGAGGGGGTTAGTCAGGGATGTTATACAGGGTCCTTAATATGCTGACACTTTTTTAAGAGAATGATCAGACCATCAAACTGAACAACTTTCTCTATGGGACCAACATCGAAATCGCGAAAAAAAAAACAGCTGTCCCATACATTTGGCTCGATTAGGTTTGCAGTTTTGTATGGACGAGCAGATTTTTTTCGCGATTTCGTTGTTTGTCCCGTAGAGAAAGTTGTCCAGTTTGACGGTCTGATCGTCACCTTAAAAAAGTGTCAGCATATTAAAAAGGACCCTATATAGGTGCAACAAAACACCCTAGTAATACTTAAGAGGATGTTCAGTCAGACCATAAAACTGAACAACTTTGACTATGGAGCCAACATCGAAATCGCGAAATAAAAATCAAATGTTCCATACAAAACTGCAGTACCGACCGACTCTACTCTAATAAAAAAAAAAAAACTTTTATTTCAGACAACATATACAACGTGTTAATGAATTAACGCAAAACTAGAAAGTAGTTTGTTTAGAATGGAGAGCAGAATTGAATTATCATGGTTTCAACATAGGATTTTTTTTCAAAATATTAAATATTTTTTTTGCAAAATTTAAAATTTTCTGAACCCGATGTCAACCAACCGCACGGGCACACTCACCCTACTTACTACCAAAACAAGATTATAAAAATGTATCCATGAGTACGTTAGCGCTTTCTTTCAGTGCTGAAATGATAACAAATCATTTTTGCCTCAAAACTTAAAATGCGAATAACTTTAAATTTTAACTATCAAAATAATGAAATTATTGTTGCAATCTTATTATTTTGTTATAAATCAGTTGGGGTGTATGAGGTTTTGCGCTAATTTATTAACACGTTGTATAGTCCATACAAAAAATGTTAGTAAGTACTAACTTATTATTAACAGCAGATTTTTTTTTCGGAATTTCCAAATTGACTCCATTGTGAAAGTTGGTCAGTTTGATGGTCTGAAGCACCCCGCTAGGGTGTTTTTTTATTCCCTGTAGATGTAGCAGAACAAGAAAGAACAACGACATGTTACAATACTTGAGTAAAGCACGTGTACTTATGTTAGTTACGCACGAAACTGCCAACAAATTGGTCAAACAATCTCTACGCTCTGATTGCTACAATTCGATTGTTTTTACTTACCTACCGCTATTGTTTCTTACCCCGCGGCACAGAATAGGTAATAGTATACAAGGTGCAAGGAAAAGTATCACTAAACTTTAAACAACATACTCTACCCATCAAACTGAACAACTTTTACTATGGGTGTAGCAAAAAAAATCAGCTGTCTCATACATTTCAGTCGAGTACGTATTGCAGTTTAGTATGGAACAGCTGTAATTTTTAACCGACTTCAAAAAAAGGAGTAGGTTCTCAGTTCGACCGTATATATATTTTTTTTATGTGTGTTCGCGGATAGCTTCGTCGTTTATGAACCGATTTCGATGATTCTTTTTTTGTTGGAAAGGAGATATCCCAAGGGTGGTCCCATGATAAGGAAACCAGGATCTGATGATGGATCCCAGAGAAATCGAGGGGAAACTTCGAAAATCGTAGTGCCGACTAGTGCGTTTGTTAATTTGAAGCACTGCTGTTAAATCGAACTAACGAATTCACCACTGAAAATTGTGAAATAAACAAAATTTTTACAAAAAATTAAAACTGCCTTCAAAAAAACTAAAAAGTTCAAAAATAATATTGCAGCCGATGACTTTTTCGTTCGCATCATAAGAACATTAATTTGTTTTATAGAAGTCGCTGTCAAGCCGATTCGCGACAGGGCTTGCATTAGTTTTTGCTAATGCAAGCCCTGTCGCGAATCGGCTTGACAGCGACATCGATAAAACAAATTAATGTTCTTATGATGCGAACGAAAAAGTCATCGGCTGCAATATTATTTTTTAACTATTTAGTTTTTTTGAAGGCGGTTTTAATTTTTTGTAAAAATTTTGTTTTTTTGGCTCCGATCGATTTGCTTCCATAGTAAAAATTGTTCAGTTTGATGGGTAGAGTATGTGGTTTAAAGGTTAATGATAATTTTCCTTACACTCTGTAATCTCTGTATAGTTCTCCCGCGGTTTCGTCAGCGAAGAGTTAGTTTATTATAGTTTTAAGGATTTAAAAAAAATCCTGCGTTTTTGATCACACTTCAGGTTACCTCTCTGCCTCTTTGACGAATTTGACTGGAAGGACTTCGTTAGTTTAGTCAAAGTTATGTTGTGAAGACGTAACTAACAAAATAAATAAGCATACATACGGTTTTATTTACTACTTGCTTGATTTTGTGCTAAAAATGTCATGATTTTTTCATCAATTTTACGATTATGATTTAAATGTGATTTTTAAATCTCCCAACGCTTGTTAAAATAGCATGTATCATGCACTAGGAAGTATAATAATAAGCAATGATGTATTGATCCAACGTGGATGTGAAATATTATCTACTTTCCATATAGTAAAATGACATATTAAACTTTACAACTTCCTTCATACATTTATGTTCACATAAATGATCAAATAATACAATATTCACGTAATGAGATATTCTATTTTATATAATTGTACTAGCTGTTGCACGCGACTTCGTACGCGTGGACTTAGGACTTGTTTATGTTTTTTTTGTGGTACTGACTTGTTTTTGTGACTTCTGAAAGAACACCCCCTACTCATCCCTCTATGCACCCCCTACTCACCACTTACACACCCCCTACTTAACCTTACGTACCCCTAGTCACCCCTACGCATCCCCAACTCACCCCCTACTCAGCCCTACGCACCCCGCACGTACCCCCTACGCACGCCTACTCACCCCCTACACACCCTTACTCACCCCCTCTATGCACCCCCTAGTCACCACTTACGCACCCACTACTCACCCCCTTACGCACCCCCTACGCTTCCCCTACGCACCCCCTTCGCACCCATACGTACCCCCCTACGCACCACAGACGCACCCCTTGCGCACTCCCTATGCACACCAACGCACCCGTTACGCACCCCTATCTACTCCCTACTCACCCCCTACGGACCCCCTACTCGCCCCCTCTACGTACCACTTTCGCACCCCCTACCCCTACTCACTCTACTAATCCCCAATTCACTCAAAAAACCATTAAAACGACACCCATAATAATATTCAGGCATTTCAACCCCATCGCACCCCAATACGGGATGATGGTATCTCACGTCCACCACGTCGGATTTTAAAATCATTGTTGTTTTCGTAATCATCGACCCGATAAACCATACAAACAATACCCATCTTGATTTTCAGACTTTGTCACCTAATTTCACCCTTTCAGGGGTTGAATTCTGAAAAAACCTACAACACTTGTTTACTCATTTGTCAATAAGAGTACTCCTGTGAAGTTTCGAATAAAATAGTCTAACTAATCTTGTTTCCCCATACAAACTTTGGACCCCCGTTTCACCCCCTTAGGGGGTGAATTTTGAAAAATCCTTTCTTAGTGCACCCCTAGACCTCATAAGGAACCTACTTTACGTGCCAAATTTGTAATCTCTAGTGCCAGCGGTTTGGACTGTGCGTTGATATGTCAGTCATTCAGTCAGTCAGTCAGTTTCTTCTTTTATATATTTAGATAGAAAACAGTAGATATTTTTTCGCTATTTGGTTTTTTGACCCACAGAGAAAGTTGTTCAGTTTGATGGTCTGAACATCCCCTTAAAAATACGTCGGCATATTAGGAAAGACCCTGTATAAATTCATGGCTTTTTGAATTTTTGCTTCAATGTAGATTGGATTTTGGGACTATCCCTTAGGCAATTTAATAGGGACTCGCCTTGCGGTAGCATTTCCCCTCTGCCACGGTATTAGATCAATTAATCTTGCGCATTTACACCCAATTTTATACCTTATCTTATCACTAAACGAGACAGCCTATAATAGCGAAACAATAATTTTGAACTTAGAACGTTTGGGGTTCACAGGAGACTACTTTTCATGATTTTTAACATTCAAAAAATTTAAAACCGCCTTCAAAAAAACTAAAAAGTTAAAAAATAATATTGCAGCCAATGACTTTTTCGTTCGCATCATAAGAACATTAATTTGTTTTATTGAAGTCGCTGTCAAGCCGGTACGATTCGCGACAGGGCTTGCATTTTTTGGCTTCGCTTGACACCGACTTCTATAAAACAAATTAATGTTCTTATGATGCGAACGAAAAAGTCATTGGCTGCAATATTATTTTTTAACTTTTTAGTTTTTTTGAAGGCGGTTTTAATTTTTTGTTAAAATTTTATTTATTTCACAATTTTCAGTGGTGAATTCATTAGTTCGATTTAATAGGAGTGCTTTAAATTAAAAAACGCACTAGTCGGCACTACGATTTTCGAAGGTTCCCCTCGATTTCTCTGGGATGCCATCATCAGATCCTGGTTTCCTTATCATGGTACCACCCTCGGGACATCTCCTTTCCAACAAAAAAAGAATCATCAAAATCGGTTCATAAACGACGAAGTTATCCGCGAACACACATAAAAAAAAAATATATATACGGTCAAACTGAGAAACCTCCTCCTTTTTTGAAGTCGGATAAAAATTAGAATCTAAACTTATCTTAACTATTATAAAACTGTAACAGAAGTGTGTCTGTACATTGAAGATATTTACAAAAAAAAATTACGGCATGGTTTTTACCTGTCCCCGATTCCAAATCACCAATTTTTGGATTTTTTGTCTGTCTGTTTGTTTGTTTGTTTGTTTGTTTGTTTGGGTGTTTGTTTGTTCGAGTATCACTCAAAAACTACTGAACCGATTTTGATGAAACTTTTTTTATTTGATAGCTTATCATCTGACTTAAAATCTGGTATATAATTTGTGCGAACGAAGTCGCGGGTAAAAGCTCGTAGGGAATAAAATCCAATGTTGCGGATTTCATGTTACCTCGCCCCCCGCAAAAAGTGGCTAAAATGTTTCTTAGTAGAATGACATGCGTAACTCGTCCCTATTAAATTGTCTAAGGACTATCCCCTTTTAAAAAGGCAGTCAAAAAGCTGTCCGCATAGGAACAAAGATTAAAGAATTACGTCACACTATTGGACGATCACTTTCACGAGATCGCCTCAGGTATACTATAATGTCTAGAAATTAGATCATATCTTCCGCAAAACTAGGAAATAACCAACTGTTCCTGTCCCTTTCACGTAAATCAGAGCGCTGGTATAGCCGTCTTTGTCGGGCCGATATTTCATTGGTTAACTAAGATTACACTAAGATGTAAGGTTCATTGTGTGGTTAAGTGCTTTCTATGAGCGAAGTAACTTTTGTGGGGTAACAATTCAATGTCAGACTGGTTAGGCACAAGCCACACGAGCAATGAATATAACACAAACATTATACAGCGTGTAAGAGTAGACAGTCGCATTACTTTAAACTTACATACATACATATACTCACGCCTGTCTCCCATTGGGGTAGGCTGAGACAATGGATCGCCATCGGCTACGATCCTGTCACACCTCTTTCGTCTCTTCCATAGTCATAAGTCGTTTCATACACGCTCGTCGGTTTCGGGTACATTTGATCTGACCCTTAAGTACGCTGCCAATTTGGTCCGCATACTTACGTCTAGGGCGACCCCTGTCGACTGTTCCATTCGCACTCGCTTTATATATTTCATACGTCAGTCTGCTATCACTTATTCTTTTCAAATGACCAAACGATCTTAGCGTTCCCTTTTCAATCCTTGCCACAATACCCTCTTTCAATCCACATCTTTCTCTAATAACACTGTTTCGTATTCCGTCATTTAGAGTCACACCACACATACTGACAGAATTTATAGTAGATTAATTCCTCTTCTGCCTTATTTTTCTTTAAACGTAAAGGGTGATTTTACTAGTGGTTCTAAACAAGGCTGAAAGTCACCCAAAGAGCAATGGAGGACTTTGCTCGGGGTTTCAGAGATCGAATCAGAAATGAAGAGATGAGAAGAACCAGAGTAACTGACATAGCCCAAAGAATTGTTAAACTAAAGTGGCAGTGGGCGGGGCACTTTGCTCGAACAACCAATGGCCGATGGGGCTTAGGAGTTCTCGAGTGGCGACCGCGTGCCGGAAAGCGCAGCAAGGGTGGACCGAAGACCTGGTGAAGGCGGCGGGACCCCGTTGGATGACCAATAATGTCTTGGTATTATTTTCAATAATGATGGATTGTACTTACTAATTAGTTTGTAGAGAAGAATATTCGTATAATAATGTCCATACCTGCAACAACAAAATAAGAGTAATTATTTATACTGACCTAATGAATAGGGTTTTAGGATGGTTATTACGTTTTTAAACGCAAGCATATTTTTTTTTTCAGGCACATAATTATAATGATTGCTGAATAACATTTATCTTAAACCTTTAATTAAGGTTCATTGTAATATATTTCTAGCCAGCAAATTACAACATACATACATATACCCACGACACTATCCCACAGGGGTAGGCAGAGACTATGGCTCGCCACACACTACGATTCTGAAATTACAACAATTAACTGAAAACTGAATCTCCCCTTTACCTTTGTACACAGCAGCAAATCTTGCCTTACTTTTCTACACAGCAGCAAATCTAAAGCGCTGTGAGATAAAATGTACAGCGCGCGCGGGCGCCTGTGGTTTTTCGTTCCATAAACCACCATAAATTTTTTGTCAACAGCGCCCCGGGTACGTGCCCTGTCCGCTTTCTACATGAAGTTCCTAAGTGTCATGCAAAACAATTTACTAAATTATTCTCTCTTCAGTTTCAGCTCCAAGGACCAAGTCACGGTGCTCAGGCTCACCACAAATGCGATGTGGCGTAACATGCAGCCGCCACGCCGGCCGCCACCACCCACCACCAGCAAACCTATGAGGAGAAGCAAACCACCGGACCGACACAAAAACAAATGACCTAGTCCCCACAACAAGCCAAAGGAAAAAGCTGTGATAGCGCACAAAAACTGTGATACTGAACCATGGCTGTTCACGTCCTCTTAGCATCGACAGCGTTGAAGACCATCAGCGTGACGGGACTCTGGTTGATACCCCTGCTGCTTGGAGCCCTGACTTATCACAACTATAACTCGTATGATCCAGAAGCGAGGGTCCTGGATAAGGAGCCGAGAAGAGAGTATGACTTTATTGTTGTTGGAGGAGGTTCGGCTGGTGCTGTTGTTGCCAATCGGCTGACTGAGATCAAGAACTGGAATGTACTGCTGTTGGAAAGTGGTATGTTTTTCTTTGATATCTACCGTTTAAATCATGTCTAAAGATGATGAAAAGAAGCTAATGTAAGATTTGAGATGAATATAAGGGTAGTTAAGCCAAATTTACGGGAAATGATAATAATTTACCGCTGTCCTTGGGCCTAGTAATTTCGGCATAGTGTTGGCCTATACTGGACTGTTTATTATTCTGTGCCTATACCTACAGCACCATACCTATTTACCAAAGATATTTAGCTATTCACTTTGCTTGGAAAAAACACAAACAGTAGAAACCCTAAGGTACACCTTGGACAGTTGGCTGAAAACTGACAAGAGGTAAGCATAAGTGAGTGCGAGGATACTATTTTTCGTGCTTCCTGTAAAAGTAAAAATTGGTCTCGGTAGGGAGAGTCCGTTACTGTATTTTAGTACCAACCATACTCTATAGTATACTGTCACTACACACGATAGTCGCCGAGCTGTCGACAATGTCTCCGACAAATGTTGGGAGCAAGTTGGAAAACTGTGTCGGCGACACGACACGATAAGTGCAAGTTTTTCTAATACCGCCCCGGGCAACTGAGCACGCAATATTGTCACCGACATTGTTGCCGACATGATGCCGGTAACCCGCGCTTGTGCATGTCGCCGATAAAGCATTCAACTTTTGGAGACTTTTGGAGTGCAAACACCGTTAGGATAACAAAGCGGCAAGTTCGATGAAACATCACATGCTACTGAAGATATTTTCGTAACACTTTGATAACTTGACGTTAAAAAAATTTCAGGTCCAGACGAGAACGAGATTACAGACGTCCCTTCGCTAGCGGGATACCTTCAGCTAACGAAGCTGGACTGGCAGTACAAGACGGAGCCGACTTCATACGCGTGTCTCGGCTTCAAGAAGCGAAGATGCAGCTGGCCAAGGGGCAAGGTAAAGTTGCTCTTTTTATTATAACGTAGATGGCCCAAACGAGAACACAGACGTCCCTACGCTAGCAGGGTACCTTCAGCTAACGAAGCTGGACTGGCGGTACAAGGCGGAGCCGACCTCCTACGCGTGTCTCGGCTTCAAGAAGCGAAGATGCAGCTGGCCGAGGGGCAATAGGCCAGTCATTTTACAAAAATACTATCCTAAACCATATTTAAAAAAAATTGCTACGCAACATAGAAATCGAAATTGTGTGTCCCAGAAGGCTTTAAAATTAATAATATTAATACCAATGCACTCATTTGAATTAGATTAAACAATATACATTATTTTTGTTCAATCAAATAGGCATTAAAATTTTTAAAATGATGTATTTATTAGAAAATACGAATGTATTTTTCAAAACCTTCTAAGTAGGCAAACATATTTGCACCATGTTTGAAGTATGTATGATGAATTGATGATAAAGCCTTAAATATGTGCAAAAAAAATTTATCATCAGGTTTTTTAGAACGAGATAATATCTATATTTTAAAATTGGAACTGTTGCACACGTAATTTTTTTTTAATTTTGGAACATTCCTGAGCTCAAATTGGCTCTTCAATATTATAGCGGAAAAAAAATGCTATTACTAATTAGTCCCGGCTCAAACCGTAAAATGACTGGGCTACAAGGTAAAGTTACTCTTTGTATTCTAACGTAGATGGCTTTAACGAGAAAAAGATCACAGACGTCTCTTCACTAGCGGGATACCTTAAGCTAACGAAGCTGGACTGGCAGTACAAGACGGAGCTGCCTTTAAACTTGGAGCGTAAGAATTTCTCCTCTTAATAACAAGATTGTTTTTTCACTGTTCCATTATCAATCGTTCATAGATCAAGATCGGCATGTTTTAATCACTAGGTACCAAACCAACACCTTACGTTATGGAATATTTTAATCTTCTTAATGAACCTATCCGCACGCGATAGATGCTGTTTTACGAAAGTTTAAAAATTCATGACTGTAGCGACTAAACGTCACCTTACAATGTCAAAACCATTGACCATTTCTATAAACAGGGTGAAATTGTAATCATTGGTTTTTTAAACTCAAGAACACAAATTATGCTTAAACTCTACCCATCAAACTGAATAACTTTTAGTATGGGAGCAAATCTGAAATCGCAAAAAATCATCTTTTCCCTGTCTTTTCCGTACGTTTGAGACGAATAGGCATTTTTTAATAAATAAATTGATGTATAGAGACTAATGATTACAAATACTACATAAAAGACGGCAGATAAAAAAAAAACATAACTTTTTAGGCCTGTCCTTTTATGCGTGATACTGATATCACATTATTACAAGTACCTACCTACTAAATGGCGTCCTATTTGACAAGCTGAACGGTTCAATTTCTGATCAATATGGCTGTTGCATTAATCTATTCATCTACTTTCTATTCACGGTGTAGACACACCTCTCTGAAATTATTTTGAAGTCTAGATCTATTTTCTATTGTGAACTAATTATAGGTTTGCACTACATTACATAACCTTTATAGATAAATTTCAATAGGAAACTAATTTCATATCTTATAGTTATTATTCAATTATGTGCTGCCTACACTAATAATATTTATAGGCCTATGAAAAAAAATTGTACTTTCTTATATTATGTTTTATTATAACGCCTGTATAAAACTGGTTTCAGGTCCTCGGCGGCTCCAGTGTCCTCAACTACATGATCTACGTCCGAGGAAACAAATACGACTTCGACCAGTGGGAGTCGTCCGGAAACCCGGGCTGGGGTTACCGCGACGTCCTCAAATACTTCATCAAGTCAGAAGACAACAGAAACCCTTACTTGGGCAAGAGTGAATACCACGGCACTGGAGGTTATTTAACAGTCCAAGAAGCTCCTTGGAGAACACCACTAGTAGCTGCCTTCGTAGAAGCTGGCGTTGAAATTGGTTATGAAAACAGAGATATAAACGGTGCAGTTCAAACTGGATTCATGATAGCTCAAGGCACGATTCGACGAGGATCGAGATGCAGTACAGCGAAAGCCTTCCTCAGACCTATTCGAACGCGCCCCAATCTGGATGTTTCTCTCAATACCCAAGTCACGAGAGTTCTTATCAATCCTGTAACAATGAAGGCGTACGGCGTTGAATACGTCAAACGTGGAGTAAAGAGAGTAGTCTACGCAAGAAAAGAAGTCATTTTATCCGCTGGAGCAATAAATAGCCCTCAGATACTTATGCTTTCTGGCATTGGACCGAAAGAGCACTTAAAAGACGTGGGAATAAGAGTGTTGAAAAATTTACCCGTTGGAGAGAATTTACAGGACCACGTCGGTGTTGGAGGATTAACGTTTCTAGTCGACAAACCGGTTGCGATCGTTCAAAACCGTTTCCAAGCGTTCCCCGTCACTATGAACTACGTGGTCAACGAGAGAGGACCAATGACAACCCTTGGGGGCTTAGAAGGAGTAGCTTTCGTGAATACAAAGTATGCGAACTCTTCTGGTCTGTGGCCGGATATCCAATTTCACATGGCACCGGCGTCGTTCTCCTCCGACAACGGACAAATTGTGCGTAAGATTTTAGGGCTCACAGATGAAGTTTACAATACTGTTTACAGACCTATAGCGAACAAAGATGCGTGGACGATCATGCCTCTACTACTGCGGCCAAATACAAGAGGCTATGTGAGACTAAAGAGTTCTAATCCGTTTCACTACCCAGTTATGAATCCGCGGTATCATGAAGATCGTTTAGACGTTGCACGTCTAGTGGAAGGAATAAAGATAGCCATGAAAGTTGCAAATGCATCGCCATTCAAGCAGTTCGGTTCAAGACTATACATGAAGCCTCTACCAAATTGTAAGCATCTCAAATTCATGTCTGATGATTACATTGAGTGTCAAGTGAGAACTATATCCATGACGATTTATCATCAAAGTGGGACGACTAAAATGGGGCCCTCGTGGGACCCTGAAGCTGTTGTGGACCCAAGATTAAGGGTCCACGGTGTTGAAGGACTAAGAGTGATCGATGCTAGTATAATGCCTACTATAGTCAGTGGTAATACTAATGCAGCTGTCATTATGATTGGTGAAAAAGGTGCAGATTTGATCAAACAAGATTGGTTGAATAGGAAACGATGACGAACATTATAGAAACTGTATAGTTTCATTATAAAATGTTACCAATAAAATTTTGTATGCCAATGTTTAGCAGATAAGTTAACATGTACATACTAAGATATCTTAGCTCTAAGATTTTGAGACTATTTTACAATCTAGATCAATTGAGATAAATAAATGTACTAATGTGTTGTATAGATTTTATAAGCAAATACTAAGGTTGGCCCGAGTTTGATTTGCATAGGAGAAGGAGAGAGAATTGCCCAGCAGTGGGAAACTGATCGGCCTACATTAAAAACAATACAATGTTTAACAAAATTGAGTTTGAAGAGGGTTTTTAATATTTATAACGGAACATCTATTGAAATGCAATTTTTTGAGAGTATTCATATCCGGATATACAGGATGTAAGGAAACGTATAATTAACCGTTAAAGCACATACTCTACCCATCAAACTGATTAACTTTTAGTATGGGAGCAAACCTTACAGAGCAAAAAAAAATCTGCTGTTCCATCTAAACTGCAATACCTACTCGATTCAAATGTATGAGACGATTTTTGTTTTGTTCTGACTGGTTTGCTCCCATAGTATATAGCCATAGTAAAAAATGTTCAGTTTTTTGGGTAGAGTATTTGGTTTAAAGATTAATGATACTTTTCCTTACACCCTGTAGGTAAGTATAGCAGTATCGATATTTGCGATTCTCAAAAAGTTTAAAAACAACAAAAAAAATTGTGTTAATTTGCTAAACACGCACTGAAAAAAATGCGAGCCTACTATGACTCTTAATTAGCACCAATATAATTGAAATGACGTTACAATTGTTTACTAAAAACAAAAGATGGTTAGTTGTAACAACAAGCCGAATTCGTTTAACAAAATTCTCGTAGTCGGAAAAGTCATGATGTTGACAGGCTCATATGGATTCATGATGTTGGTTGAAGTAAAAAATTTTTTTTTCAGTGCGTCGTATACATTGTGAAACTATTATTTAGTATTTGATCCATCTAATTGAAAAATGGGCAAAGCTAAAATTATAAGTAGGTAATGCGACAAATATTTTATAGGTAAATTGAAACCCAATTTGATTCTTCGCTTCGTTTCCAAGATAACCATAAAAAATTATTATACGATACGTTACTCTCAAATTCTATACACGAACGTTTCAAACACATAATCATAGCAATTTCGATGAAAATACAATTTGTTCAAGGAAGGTGAAATCTAAACTCTTATAAAACTGTAACAGAAATGTGTCTGAACATTGAAGATATTTACAAAAAAACGATTACGATATGGTTTTTAGATGTCCGTGATTCCAATCACCAATTTTTGGATTTTTTGTCTGTCTGTTTGTTTGTTTGTTTATTTGGGTGTTTGTTTGTTCGAGTATCACGCAAAAACTACTGAACCGATTTTGATGAAACTTTTTTTGTTTGATAGCTTATCATCTGACTTAAAATCTGGTATATAAATTATGCGGACGAAGTCGTATAAATAACCCTCAAATATTTTTTTATGGTAAAAGCTCGTAGGTTATACAGCTGCTAACGTTAAAGTTGCAGGTCTTTAACATAGATTATAGTCTAGGAGCCCGTGACGATCAGACCTTTGTTATTTTACAAAAGCTGAAAGTTTCTCAGTGCATGCTCCCAACACAGGTAATGATGGGCAACCAAAAAGTTTGGATCACGGTGGCTTTGGCAGGTAGCAGGTTAAAATTGACTGGCCAGGTGTTGGAAGTATCAAAACTGTCAGGCTACTAAGGAAAAATGTTCTAATAGTTAGTAACATGTAGATATAGTTACAATGCCAGACACCCTTAAACTTCAATAAATTGTATACTACTACTATTGTATTGTGTTAAGAGTATAAAAGCTGAATTTTATACAATGTTACTTAGGTAACTATTAGAAGATTGTTTCCTGCTACCTGCCTAAGCCACCGTGATCGAAACTTCATAAACGGAGATCGTTTTTCCCTGTATTAGGGACATACACAGATAAACTTGAAGATTTTATAAAATAACGAAGGTCTGATCGTCATGGGCTCTTGCTCTATTATTTAAAATGAACTTGTACCCTTTATTTATTGTCTCATAGTCTTATTAAAGAGTGTTTAGTTCCATAAAAGTACCTGGAATTACGTAGTAAATATTAAAAATAAACTGTGCCTGGAATTTTAAGCATAGCAATCTTGTTCTCCATCACAAATAGTGTCCACATATTTACAGTACAGTATTTACTGCCTTAGCTTTAGTAAACGCTTATCAAGTTGTGTTCTTATCTATCTCTGTCAATATAATATACTTGTATTTGTATGATATACAAGGTATTAATCGAATGCAAAACTGTATAACTATGTTATGTATTATTTAGGTACCATGAATTTGTATATGATGATCGCTCTATTTCGAATAACTGTCATGTTTTTTTGTAATTGTCATGTTCCTGGCATTTTGGTTATATCACAATATATTTTCCAGTCCAGTCCAGTTTCCAGTTTTGGCGTTTCTTGAATATACAGGTAACAAAACACCCTAGTAATATTTGAGGGGGTGGTTTAAATTAGATCATTAGACCAATCGAAAAAAATATAAAAATAATAAAAAAAATCTCCTGTTTCATATAAAACTGCAATACAGACTCGACTAAAATGTATGGGACAGCTGAATTAAAAAAAAAAAAACGAAGTTGAAAGTTCTTCAGTTTGATAGTCTAAAACACGCCTTTAAATAATTCTAGGATGTTTTGTTACACCCTGTATATATAAATATAAATAGAGCAGAAAGGTATATTAAATAAAATCTGTTATGTAGATTTTTACTATATGTGCCATAATCGTTATCTACTTTTCATAGATTTGTCATTGTTTTGCATCTTGTATTGTAATTGTTTGTTGTTTATTTGTATCGAACAGCTAATGTTTAAAAGTTTCTGGGATAATAAATAAAACCGTTTTTAAAATTATGTCTTTTAATTGAATTGCACCTCAAAATCAAAACTTTTCAAAAACTAGTACAACTGAAGATAGGCCTATATTTAGTCCAGTCCTTGGTAGACCAAGGATCGTCACAAGTAATGACTCACAACAACCAGCCCCACGCTGCCCTCATCCAACGACCAATGGGTTTCCGCCACCTTCACATCGTCGTTTCACCTTGTGGGGGTCCGTCCCAGGCTGCTAAGCGGTCGCAACTGGAAAACTCCTCGGCCTCATCTGCCATCTGGTTTGCGAGCAATATCACCGTAGTTTAGCATTACCACTGTAGTTTTGCAATTCTTCGGGCTGTCATAACTAGGGTAGCCGACTAAGTCCGAGAATTGCTAAACAGCCGTGTTCAACGTAAAGCTATCAAATTAGTGACCTATGAGAAAAAAACAGGCTAAGTGCAAGTCGGACTCGCACACAGAAGGTACCGTACCACCATACAATATTACCAAAAAAATGTTCTCTGTGATCCTTAGCGCGAGCCCGAAAAGTTCCTATGAAAATTACAAACGTCTAAAAGCTAGACTCTAGCTATTATAATTATATTATATTACATTATAGTATATTATATATTACATTATATTATATTATATATTACATTATATTATATTATAAGCTAGATACAGCTCTCTATAGGTAGGACAAGAACAGACGGACGGACAACGTAGGCTTAGTAATAGGGTCCCGTTGGCACCTTTCGGGTACGGAACCCTAAAAGAAAAAAAGCATTAGCAAGGCTTCAATCGACAGAAGTAGAAGAATGTGGATAAGACAAAAGAAATGTTTCAGAAAGCAACGTGGGGTGTGGCGGGCCGTAGTCTCTGCCTTCCCATATTGTGATGATAGCGTGAGCATACGTAAGTCATGATCATTTAATTCACACCCGTACAATAAGGGGTTAACGTGCGGTTAAAGGTTTAGCTTTTAGCCTTGGAACTTATTTCGCACCACAATGTTGATTCAATGCCCTGTTGCTTTCCTTCCGTATTTGCGCACCGAATCGAAAGCTTCTCCAAGTGGGCTGGGATGGGAGCCAGACAGCAAAGAGCCAGGTTACGTCTTACTATTTAATTTTATATGACTTTCAAGTTTTTTTGAATGGGTCGCGTGCAGTGACTGTCAGTCACGCTTAGTCTCAAAAAGATGTACAGGGGCAGATACCGGACTGCCACAGTATAAGACAGAGTTGTGGTACTGCATATAATACGGGACACCAAAGAAACTGCACAAAATATACTCTTACAGAGAGCAAAGGCCCGCGCGAAGCATCATCCCATAGACGAAGAGATCCGAAGTCGACCTCAGCTTCAAGACCGCGTTGCTCTCTTAAAGTGGCGGTAGGCAGGACACGTTATGACACGTAGCTAGGCGAAAAGATGGTAGGTGGAGTGAAGCTTTAACAGAGTGGTGGCCGAGGTAAGGCAAACGAGGAGTGGGTCGTCAGGCGGCTAGGTGAGTTGATGACATCAGTAGAAGCGTCAGGAAGACCTGGATATGATTGGCGCAGGACTAAAATGGGGAGGAGACTTATACATTTTTTTTGCCGTGAAACGGGCCGATGATGATGATGACTGTGTTTACAAAGTTATTCTACAAACATACAAAATTATTCTAGATAGGTTTCATACCTGAGAAAATCCGTTCTCATACAAAAAAAATTAAGATTTTTTATATACAGATTTTCTCTTAGATTCATAGATTCTTTATTGTACACAAAAAACATAATTAATTAATTAATTCTACTGGACGACACCTACTTAGATTAACTCGGAAAACACCGAGCAAAGTCCGGTTCCCCAGGTACTATTTATTAACTATAATTATAGTGACAGAACAGTCTTTTACGGCCGATTTGTCAATCACCACATGAAATTTATTTCTATGAATGAAATATATCAATTATTATGACATCGAATCGAAAATCAAAAATCAACGACTTGAAACTAAAACATCAAAAAATATACGCATAGATATCTTTTGTACCTATTTTACCTAAATATTTTTATGTTAGAGTGGTTAGAAAATAGTACGATTGGGAATCGATAAAAAACATTTGAGGAACCCTAACAGTTTTTATTTCTCGTTTAAATATTTTTCATACAACCAAAGAGTTTTCATTACATCTAAGAAATGCAGAACTGGCAGCTATCTGCCAGAAAAAAATGACGTTACGCCAAATACTCAAATTAAGAAAAAAGTTTTCTTCCTTTTTCAGTTTTATGGCTTTTGATATTTTTTTCCAAGACATCTTGCCAGTTTACATAAAAAAGAGTAAAATCAATAAATAGTTTTTAATCCGATATTCCAATAATGTCTCTTTGGTGCCTATAATTTTTCCAAACTGAATTAAAATATTTAGAAAACAACACGAGTTTTTCCATAATACCTTAGTTTTTCCAGCAATTTTCTTGGATCGCTGGTGTGTGGTAAACGTATTTGTTTCAACGAATATAATTTATTCAAAGGAATTATCTATTCTGAGTCTGACACTTGAATGTACATACAAGGTAAGTACACTACCTTAATCATTAGAGGTATTTCCAACCTAAAATAATCAGTCAATATTTTCAGTAAAAAGTGTGTACAAAGTAAAATCACCAAGTATCCATCAATCTTGTTGATTGTCAGTATTGTTCGTATTTAATCGTATTTTTTTGTTATGTACCTACTTGCAACGTCCAATTGAAGTCATAATCATAATTCATTCTGACCTGAGAAAAAAAAACTCTAACACTGTAAAATATTTCCATGGTTATTTAAAAATAAACTGGCCAAGAGCATGTCGGCCCAGTACATGATAGGGTTCCGTAACCTTCAATTTCAAATAAATTATCCTGTCTTTGTCCATGTAAATAAAAGTAACACACTATGTTCGGATGAGATTTTTGTTTTTTCTAATCGTAGCATCCGCTCTAAGCATCTGATATAATTTTAATTGAAAGTGCTACATTTTTCATCTACATACATGCATATTCCCATACTGCCTGTATGGGAATAAAAATATGAAAATATGCACGTACCGATCTCTTGTTTTTTTCGTAATTTATGTTACGATTTGTAACATCACTGGCTTTGCGGTGAAGGAAAACATCATGATTAAACCTGCATGCTTCAATTTCGAGGCATGTATTGTACCCACTGTCCATTATAATTAGCGATGGGCTCACTCCCCGTCACACTGGACAGAGCTTCGGTACTACCTATTGAAACGTAAATGTTCCGAGATATCAGAATATCTCTGTATGGGGAATATATTTATGAATGCATGCTTATGCCTTTATCTTTAGTCCAAGATTTAAAAAGTCAAAAGGCTTACAGGGGTTCTTGAATTATTCGAAATATGGAACCCTAACTAATGATAATTAAAGTTACTTCGACAAAAAATTTGGTAATTATAGTAAGTGGTGGGTACTCATACCAGTAATCCCAGAGCAAAAAGCAGCTTTTTACAAAAAAATTGTGGTGAACAACCACTTAATCAATAGATAATACGCCTTACCTATCTCTGGGTTTTTACAATCCGATTATATTGATTAAAACTTGCAATCATCGAATTTTTTACGCCGATTAAATCACATGTGTACGAAATAAAATGTATACGGAACAGACGAGCTTGTATGAAGAGACTTATGGATGTTGAAGAGGCGAGATATGTTTTTCAGAATTTTAGCATGTGGCGATCTATAGTACTTATCAATCAAATCCGCTCACATCAACCCACGGCTGGGGTGCGATTTTTGAACATCACCGGTGATATTGACATTCGCCTACGAATTGAGATTTTCATTCCGAGTGGTCCGGTCACGTTTTTCTGTATTTTTGAAATCGTTCGGACGTGCCAAAACCGTTTCGATTCACACAGAAAACGTTTCAATTGAACGAACGAACGAATGAATGGTTTCATAGTAACAGTTCAAACCGGACTTTACCGCCAACATTATCGGGTAACGGAACGTAGAAAAAAAGTGGGTCGGAGCACTCGTTGCAAGTGATAGAATGTGGAATTCAAAATGGCGAATCATCGATTTTACGTCATTTTCTACTGCTCGTTTGAACGTGTGATGTTCAAAATGGCACTCCTCGGCATAGGCCTCCCTTCTATTGCGCAATTCTTCACGATCCTGTGCTAGTCTGATCCAATGCGAGCCTGTCACTCTCACAATGTCATCAGACCAACGTGCTGGTGGTCTGCCTACTGACCTCCGTCCCTCTCTTAGGAGCAAACCGATCGGAACAACAACAAAAAATCAGCTGTTGCATACATTTGAGTCGAGTACGCATTGCAGTTTAGTTTGGACCAGCTGATTTTTTTTGTGCTCCGATCGGTTTTCTCCCATTGTAAAAAATTTTCAGCTTGATGGGTAGACCCTTAGTTTAAAAGAATGCAAATGATATCAATTTCACCCTGTTTGTGCTGCGTTACCTACCCTTGTGGGATATATCTACACTAATATTATAAAGAGGAAAGATTTGTACCTATTTTTGTATGTTTGTATGTTTGTAATGAATAGGCTCAAAAAGTACTGGGCCGATTTAAAAAATTCTTTCACCATTAGAAAGCTGCATTCACCCTGAGTAACATAGGCTATATTTATTGCTAGAAAAGATTAGACGTCCACCCGTGCGAAGCCGGGACGGGCCGCTAGTGTAATATAATTTGGATTTCTAAATCCGTATATTGTGACGGGCAACTACGGAACCCTATCCTGCGCGTGGCCCGACACGCACTTGGCCAGTTATTTGTTCTCGATAAAATAGTCTTCATTCGATTTCTACTGTTTTTTTGTCTGTGTATGTACCCTTGCAGTGGGGCTGATGATGACGTGATGAAATACTTGTTTTTACGATTATTCCACCATTAGCATTTAGCCCAATTTTTTTGTCAAAAGTTAATTAATGAAAGGAAAAATTCAGAGACGAAGAACTTTTCCATAAGCTTCTTATAATCAAATTAGCTTTGGTTTTTCCGTTAACGTCATCGGTGTCAATCCTTTACCACAATGTAATAAACTCGTTTTTAATAGGCAGGGGGTATACCGAGGGATCGCTTTCTTAATTGCTTACGAGTATTCCAACATACCTACAATTACGATTTCCTCTAATTTTTATTACTCAATCACAATCATACATTTTTTATTTTGGACCTTGGACATTGGACGAATAAATTTTGGACATTTGCAAAATTTATTTTTTGTACTATTTAAGTGTACGTAGGTATACAACGTGTTAATAAATTAACGCAAAACCTCATAAACCCCAACTGATTTATAACGAAATAATTAGATTGAAACAATAATTTCATTATTTTTATAGTTAAAATTTAAATTTATTCACATTTTAAGTTCTGAGGCAAAAATGATTTGTTATCATTTCAGCAATGAATGAAAGCGCTAACGTACTCATGGATACATTTTAATAAGCTTGTTTTGGTAGTTAGTAGGGTGAGTGTGCCCGTTCGGCGGGTTGACATTGGGTTCAGTAAATTTTAAATTTTACGAAATAAAATATTTAAAATGTTGAAAAAAATTACCTATGTTGAAACCATGATAATTCGATTCTGCTCTCGATTCTAAACAAACTTCTTTCTTGTTTTGCGTTAATTCATTAATACGTTGTAGTCATGCATGATAATAACAATTTAAACATTGAATTATTTTTACATATAATATTATACTTAGCTTTATTTAGGGAAAAATAGATCTAATTTATCCTGCAAATTGTTATTATCATTCTCGTTTACTTTTTTAATTGAATTTTTGTGTATGTTTTATTGTGTTTAAAGAATACATAATGCCTAAGCATAATGCTTGTTACAACGGGGAATCCAATAATAAGAAGTTGGATAAATGATAACTACGACCACGGCGTGAAAGAAGGTATCCAGTGTCCATGTCCACGCTATAGTAAATGTTATCGTAAATACAAAACGTCATGGCAATTGGTTCAACAATATCATCTTTGTTGGTTCAACGGTTGAAGTGTTTTTTAAACTGACAAACAAACGCGCTCCTTCACATTCACAAAATTACGTTGCGTTTTTGTGAACACACCCTTTCTTCAAAGGAAATAAATTTGTATTAAAATCTTTACAATACTGTACGATTCCAAAAACATTAATTAGACTAGTAAAGTTAATGTTCAACCATTGCACATCAATTAAATAACTAAATAGATGACATAGTTAATTATTTGACGCAAACAAGTTAGTAAATTGACAACAATATTAAGGGGCAGGTTCACAGGTTCATTTCACGGTCGCATTCTAAGTAGTCAGAAGACAAAAGTTAAGAGTCTGTTCAAAATAAGTTTGTGAAAAAATAATATTTTATGTTATATTTGTAAAAAGTTGAAACACAAAAATTAAACATAGAAGGAGTTAACTTTTTTTTTGGAATTGTGTTTAATTTTAAAACTATTTACTAAAAGTTAATAGTGAAAATGAACAATATGTGGTTCGTCAGTGCAATTTGTTTCAGGTAACCCTTTACAATTTTCTATTTTTTAGAATTTCTGTACCTACTTATTTCATCAATTTTGTGACAAATCCATTACAAAAACACGTACTTAGCTCAAATATTTGATCACATCTGTAATTAGGTTCACTTATGCATTATACAACCTAAAAAAGTCTACGGATTTAAAAACCACAATTAGTGCTTACTATGGATATGCCCATGCATGGTTGAGATATGGATTAATATTGTGGGGAAATAGTGTAGAAGCTCATCAACTATTCATATTACAGAAAAAATGTATCCGAATTATAGTAAATATAAATGAAATGGAGAGTTGCAGGCCTCACTTCAAAGATCAAAATATACTTACTCTAACTTCTATGTATATTCTAGAAATCTGCAACTTTGTTAAAAAACATCAGAACCTGTACCCACTAGTAAAAGATTTTCTATCCAGACCTCACAACTTACGGCATAAAGACAGATTGGCTCTACCTACTACTAAGTTGCATTTAGTTAGCTCAGGTGTATACTACATGTCCATTAAAATTTTTAACAAACTCCCTGTACGCATAAGAAATACTTATAGAAAAGGCATCATTGTTCCACAAGGCTTTAAAATACTTTTTAATAACTAAATGTTTCTACAACCTTCAGGAATATTTTGAATACAAAGAATAGGATAATTTTAGATGCAGAAAAATGTTTGTAATTGTATTTGTTAGGTATTTGATTAATAAGATTTTTTTTGGTTTTAGATTTAATGTGCTGTTTTTTATTAGTTTTAAGATATTGCTGCGCCCTTCCAGGGTTTATGTGTGTACTGTACCATATTTTAAGATCTTATGTAACCACATAACGCAATAAATGATATGATTATGATTATGATTATGATTAAAAACTGTCCACCAGAATTTAATAATAAATAAATATCTTTGATACAGGATAATTATGTATTAAAAAAAAATACAAAAATTATGTATTTGTATTTATGAAAGAATAAAACAGTGTTATTTTTCTCCTTGTACCTATGCCTACGTTTAAAGCTACTGTACCGGGTAAAAACATTAACTGTAGAAAATAAATAGTACCTAGATTTTTTTTAAGTAACTTTTCAGTGGAATATGTAGGTAGGTATCACTAATTTTCCTGTGACAAGATTCACTACTATTACTGTAATATAAACTATAAGAAGAAGAACTAAACCGTTCAGATAAAATGAACCTTAAGAGTATCTCTAAGTTATTAGGTATGACGTAAGAAAACCACAAAAACGGACGTAAAAACTAAGCGAAAAACCATAAATATCATTTTAAAAAAAATAATTCGGTACAGGGTATTTCCTAATTAAGAGTTCCAAGAAACCCATATTCTTTTACAATACATTGTATCTACTATCTGAAGCGCTTATCGGACAAAAATAATTCGTAAAAATATCGTATTCGACCATCGTGGTGAAGTATGGTATGACCCACTCCTTCTCAATAGGTATCCTACTAACTACACTACACGGTGAAATTGACATCAATAGCATCCTTTTAAACTATGGCTCTACCCAACAAACTGAACAAGTTTTACTATGGGACTTAAGGGTTATGGGAGCAAACCGATCAGAGTAACATCAAATGTCTTCATCGACAACGAACTTTACAACACTTTTAAAACCATTGAGCTATTATGTTCTACGTACTAGAGATGACACTGTATGTCACAACAACGCTGTCCCATTCAATGCGGCCATATCGCCACATGTTTCCCAGTAAATAGCTAGATTTTCTTTCACACGCCCGCGCTCCTTCTAATGTGGTGCATTTGTTTGTCGTGTCGTGTCGCCTCTAGTACAGTCGGCAGCAATAAGTTGTATAAACTTTTGTTCTACGTCGTAGTACTAAAGTGTATATACCTTATTGCGGCCGACTGAACGTGGTACACAACAGCTCCAGTGTTGCCAAGTCCCAGCCAGTCAGAATCGCCAAAAATCTCTGGCCAAGTAGCCTAAAGTCGCCTAATTTTTTCCCCCTGTAATGTTGCCTAAAGTCGCCTAAAAATACAGTAAATTGGCCAAAATAATGGTATATTGGCTGCTCGTGCCGGAAAAATATGATTTTTACAACTGCAAACTCTACTCACAATTTAGAAATAGCTGTACCGCATAAGAAACACGTATGCTATATACGTATGTTACATAGAGAGTTGTAGTGTACAGTTTATGCAGTATGTTACATAGAGTGTTGTAGTGTACAGTTTATGCAGTCTGCGATAAAAAAGCACATAATTTTACTTACAATAAGTATAATATTTCAGATTTTTCTTAAAATAGCCTAAAATTACCCGAAAAAGTCAGTTTTTCTTAATATAATAAAATCGCCTATTTTAATTTGGGATATAGCCTAAATGGCGACCGGTCGCCAATCGTATTTTTTGGTCGCCGATAGACCCCTTGATGTAACCTAAAAGGCGATAAATCGCCTAACTTGGCAGCACTGAACAGCTCAATGTTAAACCCCACAGCATCTTCCTAATGCTGGCCACACCAGCTATCTCCCAACGAGGCTCGCTCTTCCAAGCTGTATCAGGCTTCCTACGCGAAACAGCAGAACTTTACGACGGGGAACCACCTGATGCTGCAGTCATGATGCCGGAGTACGACTTCATCATCATAGGAGCTGGAACAGCTGGATGTATACTGAGTAATAGGCTCACTGAAGTCGAGGATTTCAAGGTAAGGATCCAAACTTTAAAATAATACTGACAGATGGGAAGACACAGACTCCAAGATGGAGTGATAGCTTGGATTCTTTCCTCAAGTATGGATGCTTCAAGGCTTGGCCTGAGTTTGCATTGCATGGGGAGGATTGAGGGAGGGGCCTATGCCCATCAGTGGGACACAAAGAATGCTTCATAAAAACATTACAGATGACCAGGCCTGTATGTTTCGTTCGATACACTCTTACTCCTACTCTGCTCTTTTATCTTCCGTTTAACCCCAAACGATTAATCATTTCTAAGCAAGCTCTTGAAAGTGAAGAGAAAATATTATAGTTCGTAAATACGTAGATAAATACCAGATAATAAGGCTGCCTGTCCACTGATGCGAGCTGTAGCTGTGTAAATATTAACCAATCAGGAGCCCGGCCGATCTCGGCCGACCTCCTGATTGGTTAATATTTACACAGCTACAGCTCGCCCAGCCAGCTCGCATCAGTGGACAGGCAGCCTAAGGTAGGTACAAAACTTATTTCTCTGAGAGATCTCATCGGGAATGTGGTGACACGTTAGGCAACTAAAGCAGTTAACACAGCTCTGAATATTAGCAAGCTGTAGTCACACTGGTCATATCTGCCGAAGAACTGACAACCGTTGGGGTGCGAGTTCTAGAATGGAGACCAAGAACTGGCTGGCGCACAGGTCTCAGGCCGCTTCCCCCGCCTAATAGAACCAAATCCTAATTATTTCTGCGCATTCAAGGTCAGCGCTCATAAACCATTGCGCGACATATAGGTATGGGATGCCCGCTGGACCACCGACCTCAGACCGATATTTGGGAGAGACTAGAAGAGCAAGGCTAAATACAGACTTTTGTGTCACGCCTTGGGATAGGGTAATGTTCAGCAGCGGACAGGTCACCGACTAGCTTGATAATTATGTATTGGTTGTCTTCAGGTGCTGCTCATAGAAGCGGGAGGCAGCGAGCAGGTGTTCATGGACATCCCTGTGATGGCCACCATGCTGCAGTTTACTGATGCCAACTGGAACTACCACACTGAGCCTCAGGTAAGTGCCCCATGGCCAATCATCGCTCAGCTCTTATCAGCTGAGCGGTCTAAAGGCCCTCTAGTTTTGATTTCTCATAGATTCGTAGATTCTTTATTGTACACAAAAACATAGTTATGAGAAAAATTACAATAAGTCGTGATTTACAAAGGCGAGCTTAACTCTAAAAGATTCTCTACTTGTGCACAACTCGGCTTTTTTTTCATACTACTTGCAAGCGCGACTTTCGATCTTTGACTTATCAGATATATTTTTCTATGCAGCGAAGTCGCGTCGCGCGCGAGTAGAGAAATCATACTAAAGAAGCAGGAGTGCGATTTTTTAAAGTCACACGTTCTTATAAGCAGTAGGAAATGTCAACATTACTGTAGAGATTATGAATCATTAGATTTTGGAAGTGTGTTTCAAAAATCGTACTGCTGGTTGTACATTACCTATTATCGTAACCGTTTTGCAGTTTTGTATGAAACAGGAGCAGAGCATACAGATAGTCTATATATAGGCTATATTATAGCTGTCACAAAAGCGGTAGGCTTGTTCTTCAGGAAACAAGTACGACGTGTTTTATCCAGTGAGGCTACTAAGGGCAATGCAAATTGATGCCGTTTTTAAAATGATATAACTAAAAATTCGCGTCGAGTGGTGTGACAACACAACCGGTAACACAATCATCTCCAAGTTGCGTATAGTAGTTATAATCGAGATACCGTCGTCGCCGCGGGGGACAGTCGCGATCTCTGCCCACTCCTTTTCCTTCTAGCGTCTACAGAGACGCTACCGGCACGTCGCTGGCCGGATCTCACCTGTCCCCACTACCCAATCCGCTGCGAAGTCCCAGCAACGCCCATTGCCGAGGTCCATACCCCTTATGCGTGCCCTTGGGCAGGTTGCTTAAGTTCATTCACTGGTTCGGCACTTCGCCATCACTGATGTGGTCCCCCCCATAGTCCGCAGTAATAAGCAGTCACAGCTCCCTGAGCTATGCTGTATTTCGTCGACTTATCGCATGAGGTCATTAACTACTAGGTATTTTGTAAAAATCTAGAAAACACAATAATTAATTTTGGCAAAATATTTTTTCTGTAGGGTTATGGGACTTTATACATATGTAGGTCAATATTATAAATGCGAATGTAAGTTTGTTTGTTAGGCTTTCACGCGAAAACTACTAAACCGATCATCATGAAACTTTGTACACATATTCTTGGACGTATTAGAAGTAACATAGGATACTTGAGGATTTCCAAATTCCACGCGGAGTAAGTCGCGGGCAAAAGCTAGTAGGTCATAAAGGCGAAATTTGAAGTAGTATCTAGATAATGAATTATGCTTATAATAGTACTCATCGCGGTGAACTGTGTAGAATGGTCAGCTGTATTTAGTGACTTTTTGACGTTAATGACTTCTTGCGATAAGCCGATAAAGGTGACGTTCGAAGAACTCTATGCAGATAATGATCTTTGCTTATAATAGTACTCGTCGCGGAGAACTCAGTAGTATAGTCAGCTGTAACTTAGTGACTTTTTGACGTTAATGACTTCTTGCGATAACCCGAAGATTTGTCAGTTTTGAAAAAAAATCGTGTGGTCTGACCAGTTATTAGATTCAAACTTGAAAGTTTGTATGATTTATGACCTCTGTATAAAAAAAAAAGATTGCTACACGTGACTACGACGATGACCGGCCCAATAACGTGTTCTATTGAATTATAATCACGTCTTACCAGTTCAGACATTTATAAAAAAAAAATCTTGTTTTTTTTCGAAGCCTAACCAATTTTTTTATCAAATTGGCATTGGCACTATGAGTTAATTAGGTACCGGTTTCTTTTTTGCATTGAACTGAACGTAAGTACTTACATAAAAAATCTGTTTCAATACTGTTTAAAAATCCGGAAAAAGGTAATAATTCGAGACGAGAACCCGTTATCGCAAATTTCAAAGCACCCGGCCTTCAAATTAGTCGCTGTGTCGCGGTTTTTATTTAATTTGTTTAAATTTTCACAGGCATATGACTGCCCTAGACGTAAATACACAGACCAAATTAGCCCAGGCACCATACATTTTTGAAAAATCACATTTCTGATCGAATAAAATAAGCATAGAGCATAGTTAGAACTAATAACGTGTATTGTGTCATTGACATTGACTTACTCTTACTCGTAACGTTAATTATTAAGCCAGGGTCAAAGATTATTTTTGGTCTGTCAGACCAAAAAAAATCTTTGGCCAGGGTTATAAGAACAGAAGACTATCATCACTACATAGTCACAAGTCCAGCCCTCAATAGAACGTTTTTGAATTTCGAAATGGCGTCTGCACATGCGCACTTTGTGCAAACTGTCCATGACATTGCGTGTAGGGTTGAAAGCCGCGCTTTGCGTTTAACGTCTACATCTACAGGGTGGAAACTTAAGATTGGTCACAAAGGGAACCCAAACTTTTGGTGGGAGTATTTCACTTCTGCATTTACAGATTTTGAAAAAAAATTACAGTCATCGAGAAAAACTGCAATTTTCACAAAACTTTTTTTTCATCCCATTCGATCCTCTTACTGATAAGGAACAAAAGTCTCTACGGGGTCAACCGAGTTCGAGGTACTAGAACTCTCAGAAAATGCAAAATAAATTCCCATACATTTTAGTGGGGGGAATGCCCTAATCACCGAAACTAATGATTTTGTAAACCCTTTAAATTTTCAGGGGTGGTTCAGACTATCAAACTGAACAACTTTACTATGGGAGCGAACTAGAAATCGCAAAAAGAAAAACTGAGTCTAGTTAGTACCTTAGTCCTTGCAATTTACTTAATATGAAATAGCAGTTTTTTTTTTAGATTTCTAGTTTGCTCCCATAGTAAAAGTTGTTCAATTTGATGGTCTGAAGTCTGAACAACCCCTGAAAATTTGAAGGGTTTACAAAATCATCACTATAGGTGATTTCAGATTTGGTATGTCCCTAGTCCCTACTAAAATGTATGGGAATTTAATTTTGCATTTTCTGAGAGTTCTAGTACCTCGACCTCGGTTAACCCCATAGAGACTTTTGTTCCTTATCAGTCAGAGGATCGAATGGATTGAAAACAAAGTTTTGTGAAAATTGCAGTTTTTCTCGATGGGTACCATTTTTCAAAATCTGTGAATGCAGAAGTGAAATAGGTACTCCAAAAGTTAGGGTTAGTCTCCTAACAACGTTTTCTTGTAGCCATAATGCTTCTGGTAGCTGCCATTTGTGACCCATCTTAAGTTTCCAGCCTGTATATGCTATTTCATAATATACATTTCATAATATTATAGTAAGCATCGATAAGATCTGATACATTAGTAACATGCATCACTATTAGTAATCGATCTCGATATTTTAATGACAATATATAATAATTAAACCGTTTAATTTAATTAGAACATTCCTGTAAATCATTAACTAAGCAGTTTTACCAGTTATTGTTAACATGTAGGTATTCTACGTTAACAATAACCAGTAAAACTTGTTAACGGCCATACAAAGACCAATAAAATTAGCTGAAACTATATTAAGGGGATGATCAAACCATCAAACTGAAACCGAGTATCAACAAAATTCAAAAATTCAAAATTCAAAATTTTTTTATTCAAAATAATATCATATAGATAGCTTTTTGACGTCATTTTTTGACTCTACCACCGCGTCGGAAGGTGTTCCGTTGAGTGTGGTACTAAACATGGTGTGGTACTAAAGATGGTTGAGTGTGGTACTAAAGAAGGAGGGTGTACTAATAGTGAGGGCGCTCTCGGGTCGCGACAGGCCTATCGTGCGGGAGGTGCGGGTGGCGGGGGACGCGGTCCCAGTACCGATTCACCTGCGCGCTGTAGGCACCCCAACGGCCGGTGCCTCACCCCTCCGCACACCGCGCGAGCCCCACCGAACTCCGCGCAAGCATAGACCCAACGCGGCCACTATACTAAGCGCACCCACTTTTACGCTATGACACTAGTCTCGTAACATTGTAGAGATACTTCAACATACTTTCATAATGGTAATGGATAGATAAGACGATCAATGAATTACAAATTACATTAAAATACGTGCTTATAATTAAATAGTATTTGCTTACGTGACGGCGAGCACATCAATGAAGGTGCAATATTGTATCAAATCTTACGCCAATGTCCTACGCCAATGTCACGACAATCAAGCCATTTTGGTTTATATTTACGTTGAAGGAGATATGTGAATGGTACATTTTGAGATAAAAGGTGATGTAAGAAATAAAACCGGTCAAGTGCGAGTTGGCCTACTCGCGCACCGAGGGTTCCGTACCACACCACCACAGAACACAAAATTATTAACTTGGAAAAAAAACTTGTTTTGTCCGGGACCTTTAGCGCGAGACCGACTCACACTTGGCCGGTTTTTAGTATTTGTTGTTATTCTGTAGAGTTTGCTCTATAATCACAATAAGTTTGACGCTTGTATGTATTACCGTTTTTACTATAGAGCGTGAAGAAAAAACGTTGATAAAAACTAGTTTCTTGTTGAAAACCCCCCTTAATTTTTAACTTTCTGCCATTTTTATTATTTGTTAACAAATCCGCCGCAATAACGCATAATCTGAGAAAATGTCAACTATCTAGCTATTACGGTTCAAAAGTTACAGCCCTAAATTGGTAGGACAGACGGACGGACGGACGGACAGGCGGACAGACGGACAGACGGACGGACGGACGGACAGACGGACAGACGGACAGACGGACGGACGGACGGACGGACAACGTAGGCTTAGTAATAGGGTCCCGTTTTCACCCTTCGGGTACGGAACCCTAAAACATGTAATTTTAAACATTTTTAGTTCACCTTAATCAAAGAGGAAAAAAGACATCATATTCTTTGAAGATCGAGTTCTCAGAAACCAGTTTAGATCTGAGTAAAAAATGTTAGGGTAAACAAATACTGAACAACTTTCTCTAAGAAACAAGGATCGAAAAACGAGAATATTTTAAGGACCTCCCGAACAAAACTACATGTCAGCCGATCGATGTTCTATTGTAGGTTCAAAAATTTTACTTGTTTTTCGTCCCATATTCCTCATTAATCAATTTTGTGATCTGCGCGTACGGAGTCGCGGACCATAACTAGTAAACATATAAAAATATATACATTATTTCTAATCACCTTGAAATCATCAATCTGACATTGCAATTCGTAGAAAACACAAAATTATTCAATGCTACTTCCTGACTTCCGATAGCAGAATAATTAACTTCTGGTTCAAAATCATATTCACGGCCATCTCTTCCAATAATCCTTGCATCTTTACCGTGTTATTATGTTTCTTTCCTCTTATGTTGCAATTCTACGTGGGTAGATTACCGAAGCAGAATAGTTGACCCCACTGTGTCACCTTGTGTCATCCAGATCTGAATAACAATAGTCTATGAGGCGATACTTCCGTTATTGTTTACCGACATAATATACTATTAATTATTTAATTAAAGAGACTTATATATTACTGTATAACCTTAGCTTAAGAATTTAGTATAGTAACAGTTATCTGGCCGCATCTTCTCTACAGCGCAGCGACAACACGTTCCGACGCGGTAGGCTCTCCCTCCCTAGTGCAAGGCTCTCTTTCTTACAAGCAAACTTTTGCAATTAGCCATCCCGCTTCAATTGCGTGGTGCCGGTCAGAATTTTCCGTTTTCTTTGAAAACCTGTATGATTTTTTATGAATTTTCAAAAAATAAGAAAACCACATCATTCTATATTGTATTGTAAAGAATATTTAAATTTTCATATTCTTCTGATCAACAATGTAAGAGTAAAACGGTTACAACTGGAAAAAAAGGGGTGACTTTGGATTCGTTTTTCTTCAGTTTTATTAATTAAAATAGATTTCGAGTTAAACCACATCACTTCTCATATCCTGTAGATTGTTCAGTTTTGTTTTCTGCTTAAAAAGTGCCATAGTTAATGTATAAAATGGTTACAAAGTAACTCAAAACCGGGCGGACGCCCCTTAAAAAAAAAATTCAGTTTGACATTGTTCTGACCCGGATCTATACTTCAGTATTTATTTATTTTATTGGTTGGATGTCTAATCACAGAATAGGTAATAGTATATAGTTCTACATACAGAACGGCCACTCCCCGCCCCTCTCTGACTTCAGATACCTCACCCCCCTCACACTGTCTGTGGTAACTTGAGGGAAGCCGAGCAAGGGAATGCAGTCAGGCGCGCGCACCCGTTGGATTTGATTACATAAAATATATTTTATTTTTCTCCTCACAGTAAAAATAAACGCTGGTAAATAACGCTAAATTCTCATTTTCTATGATTCTTTAGCTTAAAAACTATTTTTTATAACAGAATGAACCATAAAAAGTAACAAAATGTATAATGTAGTTCAGACGATGCGTGTTAAGTCAACCCAGAGTCAACCCTACACATATGTCATGCACAATTTTCGCAAAGTGCGCATGTGCGAACGTCATCATGTCAAATCTAAAACGTTGTTTGAAGTGCCGGACCTGTGGTCTAATGCCGGTAGCAAAGAGCCAAGATGGCGCGTTGTAGATAGGTATGGACCGGGTTTGAATCCGTACGCATGGACAGCATGCCATCTTCTTCTTATCGCGTGGGCAGAGCCCTGGTGTCAGAGTTTTTTCAAACCGCCTTACGGCCTCTGACGTGGTACCAATGCATGCCATGTACCAATGAGTTTTTCTAACTTATGTACTATCGCGGACTTTTCCGCCTGACCACCACTAGGCTCATTTTTGCTTGCATACTAAAAAATAAAAGCGATGTCTTACCCCGCCCTATTGATGAATAGACCAATTAATAATAGTTTCCAAACAATAAATTTTGGGCGAAATAACGCGATTTTTTTCTTAAGTGGTCAGGCGGAAAAGTCCCCGATAGTACGTATACAGAATGATCTCAAACGGTAAAGGAATACGTCGTGAGGAAACCTGCATACGCTGAAGAAAAAAATCTTCTAACGACACTGGTTTTATAGCTTTTGACGTAGTAAAAAACGAAGGCCTCTCTCAAGAACCTTTGGTAACGGACCAATAATGCTAATTTTATAAAACGGTATTTTATCTGCTGATGAAAACAGTTTTATGACAAATCGATTGACGGTTATTCTAGGTAATCATTGTCTCAATAAATGTTTCAATATCCTCAAGTGTTGAAACAAAACTGCTGAAACTGTTGAAACTGCCTGCGTGGTCTAATGGTTAAGAGCATTGGGCTCTCGACACGCAGGTCGTGGGTTCGATTCCCACGGGGGACACTTAGTGATATGTCACTTTGTGCGTTTTTCCCCAGTTGGTTAGGACATTGCAGGCTGAATCACCTGATTGTCTGAAAAGAAAAACGATTCCGTGCTTCGGATGGCACGTTAAGCCGTTGGTCCCGGCTACTGTCTCTGGTGGTAGTAGTCGTTACATAAACACCACGTCACCGGCCGTAAGGCGGCCTGAAAAAACTCTGACACCAGGGCTCTGCCCACACGATAAGAAGAAGAAGTGTTGAAACCTCTTAAAGGTTTGCATTGGCCCATTGGGATACCAGTGCAGTGGGCTTAGAATGCCAGCCCCAACAAAAGAGATGAATCGAGATATGCCTCTGAATTTGTTACTTATAACATGCCAATGGTTTCCTCGTTTTGTCGCTTTATCGTGCGTGGCATCCTGGAGAAACAGTGTTGCCTTGGTACCCCCACATAATGATTTGTCCGTACATTCAATCATGGATGCAAAAAGTTCAGGACAGGGGAGGGTGGCATAAACAAATGGGAGGCCTATACCCAGCAGTGGGTAGATTCGGGCTGTGAATGATGATGAATTTAATCCAAAGCAGATCCATTGTTTACCTACGACCTCCTGCCCTGAACCCGACGGATCTCGACGTTTGTAACACTATCTATATCAGTGCTGGTAGCATGCACACCCGCGATAGCCGTGATACGGCTTTATCACGTCTTTTATCTCGTTCGTTCGCGCGTACAGGGTACATAAACGAACGCGGGTTCGCGCGTAAACGAACGAGATAAAAGACGTGATATAGCCGTATCACGGCTATCGCGGGTTGGTGTACTACGGCTTCAGCACGGGTAGCATGCCAACCCGCGATAGCCGTGATGCGGCTTTATCACGTCTTTTATCTCGTTCGTTCGCGCGTACAGGGTACATAAACGAACGCGGGTTCGCGCGTAAACGAACGAGATAAAAGACGTGATAAAGCCGTATCACGGCTATCGCGGGTTGTCATGCTACCCATGCTGGTCTAGAAGTTTTATGCCTAAAGGCCAGGCCACACAGAGGCGGTGTTGCGGGAAAGCGGTCCGGAGGCGGACCTGCGGGAAGCGAATATCTCCGGACCCGCTCGGTTTTCTTTGTGTTTTGTTTTGTATGGTGTGGTGGTAATGTTCGAGTTTGTATGTACCCTACCACACAGAAATACGCGCGGGTCCGGAGATATTCGCTTCCCGCAGGTCCGCATGCGGCCCGCTTTCCCGCAAAACCGCCTCTCTGTGGCCTGGCCTTAACATGGCCCGCTCTGTATTGCAAATGAAACCTTATTCCTAGGTTGCCTAGTACGACACCCACGGGAATAAACAGGGGTCTATTCTAAACCATTCTACACCTCACGCAGGAGTGCATTATAGAGTGCATTATGAATTGCATGTCGATCGTGTTGTCTTTGGGTCACGGGCTCATGGCAATGAGTCGGTTTGCGTGCAAGGTCTTGTAACTGTAATGTTAAAAACTAATTAAGTAGTTCTTTGTAAATCGTGATAATTTTATTACGTGTAATGCCCAAAACCAGGCTGAAAATGCCTCATCAATGCGTCATATATGCGTCATTCGTCACCATAGAGGAAAGAAGTATAGAGTAAACATCGCGCTTCATGACGTTGTCCCATTCAACTGCGGCGATATAGTATTCAGGCATTTAGTGGCTCTCTCTCTCTCTTTTAGGCTACATCATGGGGTCTATCGGCGACCAAAAAATACGATTGGCGACCGGTCGCCATTTAGGCTATATCCCAAATTAAAATAGGCGATTTTGGGCTATATTAAGAAGAACTGACTTTTTTGGGTTATTTTAGGCTATTTTAAGAAAAAACAGAAATATTATACTTATTGTAAGTAAAATTATATGATTTTTTATCGCAGACTGCATAAACTGTACACTAGAACACATTATGTACCACATAACGTATGTGTATATTATGCGGTACAGCTATTTTTAAATTATGAGTAGTGATTGCAGTTGTAAAAAAATACATTTTTCCGTCACGAGCAGCCAATATAGCATTTATTTTGGCCAATTTGATGTATTTTTAGGCGACTTTAGGCTATATTACACGGGGAAAAAATTAGGCGACTTTAGGCTACTTGGCCCGAGATTTTTGGCGATTCAGACTGGATGGGACTTGGCAACACTGCTCTCTCACTGTGGTCACGTGTAGCACTAACATTGAAAACAATTTAATATGCATAAAAAATGCCGTGGTGTGTACTGAAATACTACACAAGCAATTCAAGAAATGTAAGCAAATGTCAAGGAATAACTTTCATAGGTAAGCAAGATGAATTAATAATTAAAAAGAATTTTTAATAAAATATTATACAATATTTTTTCCCGCCCTCGAAAATATAAAGCAAATGCAAATAAGGAAAAACCTATAAGCGAAAAAGAGAAGACAATAGATATTGCCAGTCATATAAATTATAGTGAAGGACAAACCTATAGGCGAAAAAGAGAAGACAATAGTATGCAGGAAGCTATGTGTATTTTTCGTCTTTCTCACGCCTATAGTTTTTACTATCTTCTTATTTCTCTCTCTCTCTGCAATCTTCTTGAACACGTCTCCCACCCTCCCGTTTTCCTCACCGGATGCCGCACATAGCGCATGAATTTTGTTTGTCGCACTATCTCTATACTTCCTTCCTCTATGTTCGTCACCATTCATTTACCAAAGATATTGGTCTGAATTATGAATCCGTTGTTTAGCAAATGTTTTAGCCCTGTGGGAATGGGGTTTTAAACATAAAATAAAATTTTTTAGTTAATTTTTAGTGTTCCGTACCAAAATTGACTAAACGGAACTCTCATGGAATCATCTCGGTATTTGCAAGGAATGAAAGCTTTTGTTTTTATAACCTAGCTATATCTTTTTGAAATTTGGTCTAATTAAAAATGTTTCCCATCAAATGTTTTAAGATTTTCTTGGTATAATAATGCTTATTACATTTCCTGTCTTTAGATGACAATTTGGCCAGACAAGTTCAGCCTTTCATCGAATTTTGGACCACTTCGTGAACTATCTCCATGGTCACATTCCATTACTTATTATTGCCAACGACTTGTAGTTTTTGTAAAAAAAAGTCGGAGTTCATAAAGTCATTCTTCATAACAACATTTAAATGCCTAATTAATTATTTAAATCGCGCAAACCTGTTGTAAAATCCACAAAAAAATTTACACGTGCCTCTAATACAGGGGTGGCCAACTCTCGGTCGACCGTACCGTGTTTTATGGTAGTCCGCGAAGAGTTCAAAAAATTTAAAGAAAGAAAGAATTAATTTTTAAATCATGGCGCAATTTCTAAAAATCTAATTTAAATTCCTAAAATTCAGAAATATCGCTGTAAAACTGTTCAGCTGTGTAACATGTGGAATTCGGAAGACTGTTTTCGAATTTTGAAACTGTAGAAGAAGTCGAAGTTAAATCTGTTGTGGTGCGAGGAGGAAATAATAATTGATACCTAATACGTATTTTTAGAAATTAGAATTTTGGAAACAGTGGCAGGTTTCTACAGTACATTACAAGTAGATTATGAATCAGCGTTTTCTATGATGTCAATTATGAACATTCACCACCAAAATTAACAAACATTTTTGATTGAATTAAATATGTCAGAAGTATAATTTTTTAAAGTAGACCGCCAAGTATATCTGAGATTCAATGTAGACCGCATACTTGAAAAGTTTGGCCACCCCTGCTCTAATACAAGATGGCAATAAATACTATAATATAGAGATAATTTACGATATGATTCAACATCATTAAACCAATCATTGTTCACAAATCGTGTTTTCTTGAGATTTTTCTCAGTCGAATAGAGGTTTTTGAAAATTCCACTTTTTGTCATAAATAAATAATGGCAAAAATGTCCTCGACTCGACTGAGGAAATGTCAAGAAAACCACTATTTATAAGAGTCCGGGTGTTAGTCTTTAAAAATAGCAACTGATAAAAATAAACATGATTTAGTTTTGAGTGTGACAGTATCACAAAAGAGTTTTATATAGAACCTGCCCAAAACTTAGTTACAAAATCGGAATAACCCAAAGTCAAGGCCACCGATGACGTCGGTTTAATAACCTGAGGTTACAAGTACTTTCACCCGCAGATTCGACAGCATAACATTAGTATCTTTTTAGGACAAGAAGTATTTCATTCTCAACACGTAACATACCTGTCCTATCTTATGTGCCTAACCTAACTTAATATCCTAATGTACGTACCTATCAGACAGACACACTATTTATGTGGAGTAGGCATAGTCAGATGTAACGAAACATGAAGTTCATAATTTCACCTTGTTTTAGTTGAAGATGTCCATCATAGGTCATAGCTATTTTATACTCTGTGTCTATTGAGACTTTGGTAGTAACCGGTGCGCTGACATACCTAACCTATACGTAGTCGTTTTCATTATTTCTGAGGGAGGCTCCATTTTTTACCCGACTGCGCCAGAAGGAGGGTTATGTTTTTCGAGCGTATGTATGTATGTATGTATGTATGTGTGTATATCTATTTCTTTGGCACGGCCTACAGCCTAAACTTGATGGATTTTGACGTATGAGGTGTCGTTAGATTTATAAAAATCGTGAGAGTGACATAGGCTATATTATTTTAATATGGCGGCTGCAAATTAAAAAAAGAGGGCGAATAAAAAAAATTTTTTTTCTTAAAAATTACAATATGGGTGTCAAATGAAAGCTTGTGAACAGACGATTCCAAAAATATATATTATAGTACTTTTATGGTACCATTTCGACACAAGACTAAAATGTATGAAATAAACTAAATTATTAAGAAAAAAAACAAAAAACCCAACTGCATAAAAAAACTATTATATTAACTGAAAAGAGAAAAACAAGCTCTTATATTCACTAATCAGCTATAACAACTTGATTAGAGCAAATATAATTTGAATGTTATTAGGTAGGTATTGCAGGCGGGGACAAACCAAGGAAGGTACCTAAGGTAGGTATGTTTTATAATTCTTCTTTGTCCCCGTTTGCGATACCTAATAACATTCAAATTTTTGCTCGAACCAAGTTGTTATAGCTGATTAGTGAATATAAGAGCTTGTTTTTCTCTTTTCAGTTAATATAATAGTTTTTTTATGCAGTCGGGTTTTTTGTTTTTCTTAATAATTTAGATGTTTTCATCTTTTTAGTGCTTCAAAGTCGAATTCGATTTTGAAATAAATTTTTTGTCTATTTTGATATCAGTTTAACGCAGATGTTCTGAGTTTTCATCTCACTGATGATATATTTCCTTCGGGGAATATAGCAGTGAGCATAAATGCTATGCTCATTAACTACCTATTACGATCTTGTATAACCTATTAACTAGGTTCTACTGAAGTCGTTGGATGAAAAGTCAAGGTAAAAACACTTACATGCCTAAGTAATAAAGACGAACAAATTACGCACCCACTACAGAATGATATCTTTTAAAAGAATGCTGAATTACAAGGTGAACTCGTTGGTTACCTAGCTTACACCAAATTATGTCCAGAAGGAATGCCGATGCTTTAACATTTTGTACTTAAATCTTTTGTTTTAAATTAAGATCCGGTTGAAGTACTCTTTGGTTATCGCACTGACAGACAAAATCGTACAGAACAAATTATTTTTAAAACTAATTTCCAAGTAAGTAATTTCCAAAAGGAATTTCATTTAGCACATTTCCGTATATAAGAAGTTACTCACCGTGTTCCGGATGGAAGAATTTTGCAAGACGCATTTATTTCGATGCAGAAAAACCCTTTACTAATCCGGGAATGTCTACTTTCTAAGATGGTGATTCATCTAAAGATGCAGTTAATTGCTAATGCAATACTAAGAGCAAGGAAAAGATTACGCTATTCTAGGCATTATTCCAACCTATCGCGCGCTCCTGATGTATGACGCGAGGTGACGCGATGCTCGCAAGCACGCTAAAGTGGCAATGGGCTGGTTATATCTGCCGAAGAACTGACAACCGATGGGGTGTCAGAGTTCTAGAGTCGAGACCACGAACTGGCAGGTGTAGTGTGGTACGCCTTGCGGCCCGCTGGACAGACGACCTAAAAAAGGTAGAGGAGAGCGACTGCAAGAGGACGGCCGAGAATAGTTTTGTGGCGCGCCTTGAGAGAGGCCTATGTTCAGCAGTGGACGATGTTAGGCTGATGATGATGTTACTTTAGATATATTTTTGACTTGCCTTCCTGGTGAAGCCACAATCAGCGTTAGAGTACTGCTGATAGCTCAGGGACCCAGGGTGCGCCGGATCCTATAATGTCACACTTCAATAGAATGGCTTGCCATCGATTCGACAGAAGGAGGATGGATATACTCACACCACTTCACCATGGGCCCTGCATTTACTTGGTGGCATCGTTGTGGCTTGGCAGTTGTAATGGCCAAAATATGGAGAACACTAAATATAAAAAAAAACCGGTTAAGTGCGAGTTGGGCTACTCTCGCACCGAGGGGTTCCGTACCACACCACCACAGAACACAACATTATTAACTTAGAAAAAAAAAACGTTTTTTGTCTGAGACCTTTACCGCGAGACCGACTCACACTTGGCCAGTTTTTAGTATTTGTTGGTATTTTGTACAATTCGCTCTATAATCACACTAAGTTTGACGCTTGCACGTATTACTGTTTTTACGATAGAGCGTGAAGAAAAACGTAGATAAAAACTAGATTCTTGTTGAAAACCCCCCTTAATTTTTAACTTTTTGTCATTTTTGTTATTTGTTAACAAATCCGCCGTAATAATGCATAATCTGAGAAAATTTCAACTATCTAGCTATTACGGTTCAAAAGTTACAGCTCTAAATAGGTAGGACAGACGGACGGACGGACAGACGGACAGACGGACAGACGGACAGACGGACGGACGGACAACGTAGGCTTAGTAATAGGGTCCCGTTTTGACCCTTCGGGTACGGAACCCTAAACACTTTTATTTTTTTATTTTTTTTATTAAGGATGAGTTTGCTCTTGACCTCAATCCAGTCCTCAGGACGAAGATGGGGTCGAAGATGTAGCGAGCTTACCCAGGGTAATTATTGAGGGTAGCAGCTGGTGGTGATGATGTTTCTAGTTTCACTATTGGCCTTTTTAACTGAAACAGGTTGCTCTAGTGACCTGCCTGATGCACAATGTGCATGGGTGTTTCCAGAAATCCAGGCATCATAAAACGTTTATCTTTTAATACGTCCTTAATTAAATCAAGAGCATCAATTACCTCTTTATGTCAGACCAAGTTAATCGCTGGATAGATGCCGACTGAATCTAAACTAGACAATCAGTGTAATTGTGATGCAAAATGCAATTTGACGTAAACAAGGCCAATTAGTACCCATGACCGGATAACAACTAATTAAGTGACAAGAATAACCGAGAATCATTAAAATGTTACCCTATTATTGAACAGTTTAAGGTATTATATTAGTATTGATAGGTAAAATTGACGACCCGGTTGGTGTAATGGTTGCCACGCTGGACTGCCAAACCAGGGTCCTGGGTTCGAATACCGGCTCAGTCATGGATGTTTTATCGTCGCTTTTCTTACGAAGTGACCTAACTGACATCGAGTATACCTATTGTTCAGGACAAGCTTTTTTCGATTGCGCGCTCTACATTTTTTTTATGAAATAAAGCTCTGCAGCTTGCTCAAATAAAGTATTATGAAAATAAAATAAATACTTTTATAATCTGTGATTCAAGACCGTTTTGCAAATGTGGATTGTATTATTAAAAAGTTTGTATTTATTGAATTAAGATCACAGACACTTCGGAAGAATAATTGTATTTCTGAAATAACTAGTAAATGGTAGAAGATATCCAAACATCGATTAGATAGATCGATAGAGCTTAAAAAGTACAAAATGTCAGTTAGGTCACTTCGTAAGAAAATCGACGATATGTTTGTGCCTTATTGTATGATTCCCATAACAAAAAGCCTAAGGCTTACTTGGGATCATTACAACAGGTTTCAACGAATGTTTATGAAAATGGCACGCAGATTTGTTTCGGTATATAAAGTAAAAAAGACGTGTGTCATAGCTGCATTTTGAACCCAAAATCGGTGGAATAAGAGCCAATTTACGAGCAAGTGTGTTGAAAAAAATCATTATTTCGTCCTTGTTCTTTCAGGCATTTTACCGAAAATTGTCAACAGGAAGTGGTTACTAGGCGTAGTCTGACTATAAATAGAACAGCCTTATCAAAAAACCCTTAACGGTAATTTGCCGAAAACAAGTCAAAATTGATTGCCTTCATCTCGAGACGGGAAAAATAACCGGAATGTGTGAGGTCCTTATAAGGATGGAAGTTTTTGCCGTGACCTTTAGGTACATTATATTCTTTACGTACAGCGAGAAGAGATTGAAAGGTCGACAAACTTATTGGATGCTTTGACGTCTTCATGCTTTCTTTGGTTCCTGATACCTTTGTGGAGCCAAGTCCAGGCGTTCCTCCATTACAATCTGCTCAACAATTGTGAGCTTTAATCAGGAGAGCAATCGAATCGCAACTGAACCATGGACCGCGTCCGATCCACAACTTTTAACACATTCAGTTTGCGCTTATACATTTGACTGCCGTTAGAGCCGTTTTGACAATTCACTCAGACATTCGTCCAAGCTCAGACGTTAAAGGCCGTTTTGACAGATCACTCAGACATTCGGCCAAGCTCAGACGTTAAAGGCCGTTTTGACAGATCACTCAGACATTCGTCCAAGCTCAGACGTTAAAGGCCGTTTTGACAGATCACTCAGACATTCGTCCAAGATCAGACGTTAAAGGCCGTTTTGACAGATCACTCAGACATTCGTCCAAGCTCAGACGTTAAAGGCCGTTTTGACAGATCACTCAGATATTCGTCCAAGCTCAGACGTTAAAGGCCGTTTTGACAGATCACTCAGACATTCGTCCAAGCTCAGACTTAACGTCTGTGTTGAGGCTGTCGGTTAAATAGTAAATAAGTCAAGTTTAGCGCGATACGGAATAAATAACGCTCACAGGCACATACATTATAATGATTCCAAGTTAAGCACTATAGGCATTTGAATACGGAAACCATACAACAACGGCACGAATAATATAACATCCATGACCGAACCAGGATTCAAACCCAGGACCCTGGTTTGGCAAACCGGCGTGGTAACCGTTACACCAACCGGGTCGCCATAAATAATCAAAACTGTATTCTTATTGAGCGCGCTAGCGAGGCTCGCAAGGGCGTATCCACTTAATTGTTTCTATTGGTTTGACTAAGAATAAATAGGCGAATAAATTGCTATAATATAGTAATTTATTCGCCAAGAGTCCATCTTAAGAGGGCTATCACAGTCCAGTGGCGCCCTCATCACATTAAAAAAGATTTCTCAATAAAGAAAGCCTAAATTAAAAAAGTGCTCAACACGAACACTACAAAAGCCTTCAAGCTATTTTCATAGAATACTTTTATAGGTTTTTAAAAGGTCTAAACATACAAATTTTGAAAAAAGAAAAAAAACGGCCGCTTTTGTTTTTATTCGAAATTGTCTAAAAGTTAAATGTTTAGAACCTATAAAAGTATTGTATAACAATGTCTTGAAGGCTGTGTGTTCGTGTTGAACACTTTTTTATTTTAGGCTTTGTTTATTGAGAAATCTTTTTTAATGTGATGAGGGCGCCACTGGACTGTGATAGCCCTCTTAATCTCAAATAAAAAAAATACATGATATTAATCCCTGTTCGACCGGTTCACGCATTCTTGTCATACTGTTGTGCTTTTGCTCTCTGTTTTTCACAGTAAAAGTGTTTTAACTTTTTATTTAAAAAAAAATGTAGCTATGTAAAAATGTACGTTAAAAATATTCAACATGTACAACGTGTTAATGAATTAGCGCAAAACCTCATACACCCCCACTGATTTGTAAGAAAATAATTAGATTGAAAAAATAATTTTATTATTTTGATAGTTAAAATTTAAAGTTATTCGCATTTAAAGTTTTGAGGCAAAAATTAATTGTTATCTTTTCAGCAATGAATGAAAGCGCTAACGTACTCATAGATACATTATAATAATCTTGTTTTGGTAGTAAGTAGGGTGAGTGTGTCAGTGGGGTGGGTTGACATCGGGTTCAGTGAATTTAAAATTATACGAAAAAATTATTTAATATTTAGAAAAAAATTACTAATGTTGAAACCATGATAATTCGATTCTGCTTTCAATTCCAAACAAACTACTTTCTAGTTTTCCGTTAATTCATTAACACGTTGTATATTTACAAAATTCGCTGAAACTATTTTAAGGGGATGATGAGCATGACAACTTTCTCTACCGGACCAATATCGAAATCGCGAAAAAAAAAATCCAAAATAGCAAAATCCAAGATGGCTGCCATAGAAAATTCAAACCCCAAAGCAGCTTTTAAAGGTTCACCGAATCGACTGAAAACTTGTATCAGAGGGTTTTCAGGGTCGCTAATTAAGAATATGAAATCATTTTCTTTTTATCTTCAACTTTCATGAGGGTCGCCATACAAATTTCATAATTTTTAAAATGCTGTTACTTTCTCGGCCCTGTAGCTCCCGAAGGTTAACAAAAATACATAGAACTAGTTTTGTAGGAAATTTTATCTACACAAATATTATAAAGAGGAAAGTTTTTTACCTATTTTTGTATGTTTGTATGTTTGTAATGAATAGGCTCAAAAAGTACTGGGCCGATTTAAAAAATTCTTTCACCATTAGAAAGCTGCATTCACCCTGAGTAACATAGGCTATATTTATTGCTAGAAAAGATTAGACGTCCACCCGTGCGAAGCCGGGACGGGCCGCTAGTCAGGTATAATACTTTTTAATATGACTTAGGTATAGATTACAAGATGTAAGCAAAAAACCAAAAAATGGGACCTTCTAACCCCCTCGAGCATACCTCAGAGGGGTGAGGACTTTTGGTATGTTTGTCTCTTATCTAGTCCAAACAATGTTCCGAAGTCAAACTTTCTGCTTTCGACCTTTCCGTCTTCTTTCCGTCTACACCCCCTTTCTGAGCACTCATTTACTGGACTATTAAAACAGTTTCAGCTAATTTTGTTAGACCTATAGGCCAAAAATTTCAAAAATAGAGAAAAAAAACTTAAAGCCTCCAACCACCAGCAACAAAGCGAATTAAAGTGCTAGTTAACTATTATATCAATGAATAACAAATTACGAAAAGTAATGTTAATTAAACTTTGAATTTCATTACATAATTTAATATACTTATGTTTAACTAGCTGTGCCCGCGACTTCGTACGCGCAGACCACTGAAATAATATAAAGAAAAAAGAAAGATATAAAGAAAAAGGAATTCGTTGGATAAATTATTGCCATAAAATTAAGATATAAAGTAGAATCTCTTTATAAGTATTTTCAAAACATCATCTAAATTGCTTGATAAGTAGGTACTTACTTTTTTTCGGGCATAGGCCCACCACACTTTCCCACCGCTGCCGCTGTAACTCCTGTAAACCAGGATCAACAGCGGCCACCATTCACAACACTGGACAATGAAGTCCAGCGAGCCCGGGGGATGACTCTAATCTGTCTTGGAACCCGCAATTAATTAATCAAAGAAGATAGAAGTCAAGAGTAGGAAAAATAAATATCCGACTTCCCTCTATTGCAAACGGGAGACAGCAATAAGAAAAAAGCCGGTTAAATACTAATTTAAAATCATCAGAACCATATGAATTGGTAATAATAGTTACACTAACGATATGTCAGAACATCGTCATGTCTCACCTAAGTGTCTCACATGGCAAAGTTTCTTCTTAACCCTACAAATTTACAATTATTGGCTGTAGATTCTGTAGATTCTCAAAGCACACATAGCTCACCACACAGTTAGGTACTCAAGACATAGTTTATGTTGACATTACCTCCAAATGATCTGGACTGAGAAATTAGAACCCGGGGGTTGGTCTTTGCTTGATGTCAACAATGCTAATTCGTAGTCAAAAAACCGGCCACGCGTGTCGGGCCACGCGCAGTGTAGGGTTCCGTATAGTTGCCCGTTACAGTATATGGATTATGAACTTAGAAGGGTGCTTTTTGTTTTACACTACCGTACCGTTATACTATTGCCTTGAATTTTTTCACATCTCCAACCACAACCGTTTACCTGGGAGAGGGTGGGGGGGGGACACTTGACTCTAACAAAAACTTTTGCTTTAAAGTTTAATATTTCGCTAACGGACCCCTAAATCGAAAAATACTTACTACTACTTACTAATTGAAAACTTTTATTGTTTCGATACCTTTTAATTCGATTTAATGGCTTTCCGACGCCCACAATATTTTTAAACGACCTATTCAACGATACCACACCATGCGATAAGAGAGAAAAAAGATTTCATCCCCACTTCACGTGTAGGGGAGGTACACTAAAAACAATATTTTTTAAGAGTTTATTTTACCACTTTGTCGGCATGATTAGTATGTATACCCATGCCAAATTACAGTTTTTTAGTACTAAGCATGTATGAGCTAAGCTGCGAACAGACAGACGGACAGACGGATGGACATAGTGAAACTATAAGGGTTCCTTGTTGACTACGCGGAACCCTAAAAATTATCAATTGCTGGCATCTTGCAAATAGTTTTTAATTGAATTTGGGGTTCTCCTCAGTTCTAATGCTGAATTGGTACTAACTACCTAAACAGTAAGCCTTAAGGATTTTTTGACTTGGTCTTTGCATAGCAGAACCCCATTCAGATCGGTTTTGTGCATTAAATTCAGTGGCGGTCGACTTTGTGTTTAAATACTAATAACTATTAATTGAATTAACCGATTGCGATGAAATAACGCCTATAATTATGTTAGTCCATGCTTTTGTGAAAACCTTATTCAAATCGGTTTAGAAGTTTTTGAGTAATGCGTGTATCAAATTCAGTTGTCCCGCGACTTTGTATTTAAATACTCATAACTTTAGATCGAATGAACCGATTTCGATGAAATAAAGCCTAAATGTCAATACAAACTACGTCCCATGTTTTTTGTGAAAACATCATTCAAATCGGTTCAGTAATTTTCAAGTTATGCGTGCATTAAATTCAGTGGCGCTCGCAACTTTTTCTTTAAATACTCATAACTTTTGATTGAATAAACCGATTGCGATGAAATATAGCCTATAATTTGACCCAAGCCATGACCTATACTTTAGTGAAAACCCCATCCAAATCGGTTCAGTCGTTTTCAAGTGATGCGCGAACAAACAAACAGATAAACAGATAAACAGATAAACAGACAAACAGACAAACAGACAAACAGACAAACAGACAAACAGACAAAAATTCTAAAAATGGTCGTAATGTATTCCACTACGTATCCTGAACACCCCCAATTAATTTTTTTGCGAATATCTTCAATGTACATTATCGGCAAGTTTAGAATTTTATTATATGTATAGAAGATATGCACTTTTTAGAACTGAAAATAAACGTCAAAACAATACAGGTATTTTTACCTTAAAAACAAGCTCTTTACCACAATCTTCGCTGTTAGCAACAGAGGGAAGAAAAAAGAACCAAAAATGAACCATAAATATTATACCTAATCTAATAGCACATTATGTTTATGTGACATTTATAAACACAGTCGCATAGGAATTTAAATATCGATTATGTACCATTTAAATGCGAATTAAAAACTATAGGTATATCATCGTATCAGGATGTGGGAATCCCAAACCAGAGTATTATTAACATGCGATGCATTTAAACGCATATAATTTGCATCCCACGTCATGATTCGAGCATTTCCTATGGAAAAGTTATACGGTCGCTCTTTTGGAAATAACGTTCCGAGAACATCCATATAAATGTGTTATAAATATAGAATTTAATATTTAAATTTAGATTTTGCTTTCAATCCGTTACGGGTTCAATGCACGAAAAAGGTTCACGTGATCAAAATAACGTCTTCAGAAGTACCAAATAAAGTTGGGGGAAAACCGTTCACCGTTAGGTTTAACGTAAGATTTTATATTAAATCTACACTGAAAAAAATATTCGTTAAATATAATATACTTAATCAAAGTTTTGTTTAAAGCTCCGTGATTTGACAGATCGTTTTAGAGCGATCATTTTACTTTCTGAAAATGTTTGAGCCGTAAAACCTTTAATTTTGAGTTCAGTGTTAATTGCTATTTTTGTAAATTTGTATTTCTGTCTATTTACTATCTACAAGTATACAAGGTGTTACAAAAATACAAATAAACATTTACGGGGGTGGTTTAAACCATCAAACTGAAATAAATAACTGAAGTAAATAAAGAAAAAGTCACTGCAGAGAGACTCACCTTAAAGAGAATCACTGCAGAGAGACTCACCGCAGCGCGGAGAGAATCACTGCAGAGATAATTCGATGCAGTGAGAAATCACTGCAAATTAGGGACGCGTAACCACGTGTCATTCTACTAACAAACTTTCTGCCACTTTTTGCGGGGGGCGAGGTAACATGTTATCCGCAACTTTGGATTTAATTCCCTATGACTTAAGATTCTAATTTTGAATGTTCAAAATCATGAAAAGTAGTCTCGTATAAACCCCAAACGTTCTAAGTTCGAAATTATTGTTTCGCAATAATAGGCTGTCTAGTTTAGTGATAAGTTATAAAATTGAATGTAAATGCGCAAGATTAATTGATCTAATACCGTGTGGCAGAGGGGACATGCTACCGCAAGGCCGGTCCTTATATAAGTAGTCTAAGCTGCAACGGTAACAACATTCACTATGGGACCAATATCGAAATCCCCATGTTATGTTCCATACTAAACTACAAATCTACTCGAGCTAAATGTATGGGACTACAGATTTTTTTTTTTGGCGAAATGGATGTTGGTAGTGAAAGTTGTTCAGTTTGATGGTCTAATCTAAACAACCCCCTTAAAAGTTTTAAATGTTTATTTTTACTTTTGAAGTACAGTTTTTTTGAAAAAATTGAAACCGCCTTCAAAAAAAGTTAAGAAATAATATTATGTTCTAATGATGCGAACGAAAAAGTCAACGGCTGCAATATTATTTTTTAACTTTTAATTTTTTTTGAAGGCGGTTTTAATTTTTAGTATATTATGAAGTTTAGACGGCTCAAACAGCTTTAAGCTCTTGTCGGTGGAGTATTCGCCAATCCTGTCTCTTTTCGCTAGTGTCTTGAATTCTTGATATGACACATCAACCTTGGTTTCTTTCATTTGGGCTAGATAACTCTGTCTAGGTCTTCCTCTGCCTCTCTTCCCCACAATCCAACATCAAGATAGTATGTCAAATTAAAGATAGAAAGAAGAATAAATTATCAGAAGTGGGATGATGTGGGCTCAGAAGACAATGTTACCTTCATTGAATTGTGTGGCGTCAGCTTTCACACGCGTAGAATTGCTTGACGCGGACTATTGAAAAAATACTCAATTGGGTCTTGTTCGAATCTTCACTTTTCGCGCGATAGCAGCATATTCGCATTGGGTCTAAGACAGTATGTTGTATTCAACGATTCTTTCCAGAAAGCTGGCTGCAAGGGTATGCGCGGTGGCCGGTGCGCCTGGCCCAGAGGCCGCGTCGTCGGCGGATCTTCCGTTCTTCACTCCATGATGCACACCAGAGGCAACAGGAGGGACTACGACAGGTGGGCAGCTGCTGGGAATCCTGGTAAGTTCTTATCTATTGTCATTATCCCCAACATAAGCTCAACAGTCAGCCTCGATACGACCATACGTCCGCGGCATGAGTGATTGTCGTGCTATTAGTTCATGCTGCTCTCTACGTGGTCTAATGGTTAACAGCATTGGGCTCTTGACACGGAGGTCGTGGGTTCGATTCCCACGGAGGACACCTAGTGAAACGTTACTTTGTGTGTTTTTCCCCAGTTGGTTAGGACATTGCAGGCTGAATTACCTGATTGTCTGCCGGGCTAGATCTGTCAGTCAGTAAGTCAGAATTCTTTTATATGTATAGATAAATCGATATCATAATTGTGTATTATTCTTCTTGGAAATAGAGTGATTTCGAAAAAACAGCTCTAACATGAGTTAGATATCATTTCCTTTTTCCCAATACACGGTTTTCCGACTTTGGGAGTCAAGGACTCAATCATTTGTATACTAAATTGTGCTCAAATAAAGAATTTTTATATATTTATTTTTTTCTTTAATTTATATCCTTTGTTATCGTGTCAAGGTGCAATAATTCTGCCAATGTCACAATATGATAGGAGAAAACGCAAAATTAGCGCGCAGTTCTTCGAAATTGAAGTCACCGTTTAGCTCCATGAAGATTCTGATGAATCGACAACTACTGAGAGGGGAATTTAAGTTTGAAAGGAATAAAAAAAATCATTACGTTAACTTCAATAAGGTAACAACCGATTAAACGCGTCACCCAGCACGGAACCGGCACATTTAATCAGAACGAAATTAAATTAAAAAAATTACAAACGGAGCGTGATTATGTGCATAAATAAAACAAGGCATACTTGAATAGATAGATCATCTCTCAAAGTAAACTACGGTGCATATCAAATCACTTCTACGAACAATCAATAGGTGTGCATACTTCAATGATATCTCGTAAATGCTCGTATATACCAAATAAATTAATGTTTTTATTACAAAGAAGATAAACATAATTTCCACAGATGTAAGCAGCAGAGGAAAGGTCATGGTTCCATTATCATAAGTCGTTTAACCGGAATTATTATTCACAGGTTGGGACTACAAGTCTATACTGCGATACTTCAAGAAGTCAGAAAATATGCAAATACCACAACTCTATAGAAACAAGAAATATCACTCGACTGAAGGTGAAATGAACATACAACATCCTAATTGGCGGACACCACTTTCTGACGCATTTTTGCAAGCTGGCGTCGAAAACGGTGGAAAAATAGTCGACTACAACGGCGAAAAGCAGATCGGATATTCTATCATACAGTTTACTATGAATAATGGATCACGAATGAGCGCCAGTCGAGCATTTCTCCATCCAATCAAACTCCGAAAGAACTTACACGTTACCAAAAATACAATGGTCACCCGAATACTGATCGACCCTTGGAAAAAACGGGCGCTTGGAGTCGAATTCGAAAAAGGTGGTCATACATACAGAATCTATGCTAAGAGAGAAGTAATTTTATCAGCAGGTGCGATCAACTCTCCTCAGATACTGATGGTCAGCGGTATAGGACCCAGAGAGCATCTGACAGAGAAGAACATAACTACAATAGTGGACTTGCCTGTTGGTTACAATTTGCAAGACCACTGGGCCTTGGGAGGGCTCACATTTGTGATAAACACAACTGATTCCATCAGATCTGAACGTGTTGCTACTTTGGACAATATAATAGAATACTTCACCTACCACACAGGGCCACTATCAGCTCCAAGTGGAACGGAAGCTCTTGCGTTCATCGATACAAAAGACCCGAATAATGACGATGGGTACCCAGATTTGGAACTTCTATTCGTTGCAGGTTCTCTAGTCTCGCAACCTTCTTACAAACAAGCATTCGCTATAGACGACTATGTTTACAACCACGTTTATGGCCCCATTAAAGACAAGGACACTTGGATGGTGTTCCCAATGCTTTTGCTTCCAGAATCGAAAGGTCGGATTACTCTGAGGAACAAGAACCCTTATCAGAAACCTCTGATTCACGCGAACTATTTCTCTGACGGAGGACACGACCAGGATGTGATATTACATGGAATAAGGAAAGTCATAGAGCTTTCGAAGACGAAAGCTTTCCAAAAATACGGGAGCAGACTCCATGATGTTCCCTTACCGAATTGCGCTCATTACGGGTTCAATTCTGATGCATACTGGTACTGTGCCATGAGGACCATAACGAATACCATTTACCATCATTGTTGTACGAACAAAATGGGTCCAAGGCATGATCGAGAAGCTGTCGTTGATCCTAGATTGAGAGTGTATGGTATAGGAGGGTTGAGGGTGGTGGATGCGAGCGTGATGCCTCATGTTCCAGCGGCACATACTAATGCACCGACGATGATGGTCGCCGAGAAAGCAGCTGACATGATCAAGGAGGATTGGGGAGTACCTGTGACGTATAGATGATTTGATAAACTGAGTTAATACATTATTACTTATAAGCCCAGTCGAACGGAACGACTACAAAACATAGCATCATAGCAAAGACATTCCGTTTTTGTTAGTTAAAACGATGTATGTCTATGGCAAATAATAATTAGACACTTTATTGCATACTGGGTGTTAGGGTAAACCTCAGAGGAAGGATCTCTTTATTCTTAAGCATAGAGACCGCATCAATTAACGATTGTAGTTAGTCTCTTTTGTCGTATGACGTACCTTTAATAGTAAAAGGAGACCGAACTATAGATATTTGTTTACGCGGCTGTCCACTTTTTTTTGTGCTAGTGTGTGTGAAAAGTGACCGAAAACATTAGGGCAGTTGTCAGTTGGTCATCTTTTGTCCATACTACTTGACACCACACACTCAAACAAACGTCAAAAAAAGTGCCCTTCTATGCCTTTAGGGATAACCTCTTTGAGGTAAACAGATGCATTGCTTTAAGGGTTGATTGTAGCTATGATACTGAACAACAGAAATTTCCATAAAGAAACCTATAGGAAATTCACAAATTGTAGACTTTCCATACTAAACGCATTCAGCTGAACGAACGTTTGTATGAAAAGTCTATTTTTTTGTTAGGGAATACAATCACCTATTCAAGTAATGCAACTGTGCCCTAATACCCTGTATAATAACGCTGCATTAATTGCATGTCATAAATATCAACATTATTATTTTAATAAAATATATTTATTGCAAGATTTATTTCTTTATTTAGTGACGCAGCGACAAGAATATTATTTGTAGAATATTATTTTAACAAAACCGTTTAATAAACATTTCTTATAGGAGTGCGATTTTTGAAATCAAATCAGCAGTACAAAAAGGCATAATCTCCATAGTAGGTTAATTTTGACATTTTCTACTGCTGATTTCAACGTGTGACTTTCAAAAATCGCACTCCTGGTCGTACTTTCAGCGTGCTTCGACCTTTTCCTTTCTCCATATGGAAAGTACTAAAATCTCTGAAGGATAAATTAATTAACATCTTGGACATTGGCACACATATTAATATGTCCTAATAGATATAATAATAGATTAATAAGTACTAGAATCGAGTTTTTATAATTTTAAATGACTGGACAGTGATAATATAGAAGAGAGAGATAATATAAATGTATTCTACAGGGTGTAACACACTCTAGTAATACTTAAGGGGGTGCTTCAGACCATCAAACTGAACAACTTTGACTATGAAGCCAACTTCGAAATCGCGAAATAAAAATCAGCTGTCGCATACAAAACTGCAGTATCGGCTCTACTCAAATGTATGGGTCAGCTGATTTTTGTTATTTTTTCTCAGTGCTGGCTCCATAGTGAAAGTTGTTCAGTTTGATGGTCTGAAGCACCCCCTTAAGTATTACTAGGGTGTTTTGTTACATCCTGTATGTAGAATATACAGGGTTCTTTTTAATATGCTGACAGTTTTTTAAGGAGATGACCAGTTGCCTAGACCATCAAACTGAACAACTTTCTCTATGAGGCCAACAACGAAATCGCGAAAAAAATATCAGCCGTCCCATACATTTGGCTCGAGTAGGTTTGCAAGGTTTGCAGTTTTTTATGGAACTGCTGATTTTTTTTTTCGCGATTTCGATGTTGATAGAGAGAGTTGTTCAGTTTGATGATCTGATCATCCTCTTAAAAAAGTGTCAGCATATTAAGAAGGACCATAGGGTCCTACAAATCCTACAATACAATACATATACAGGGTGAAATTGATATCATTAGCATCCTTTTAAACTAAGAGTCTACCCATCAAACTGAATAACTTTTACTATGGGAGCAAACCGATCGGAGCAAATAAAAAATCTGCTGTTCCATACTAAACTGCCCCCGTCGCCGCTGCCTACTCGACTCAAATGTATGCAACAGCTGATTAATTTTTTGCTCCGATCGGATTGCTCCCATAGTAAAACTTGATCAGTTTGATGGGTAGAGTAAAGGATGCTAATGATATCAATTTCACCCTGTAGATGTATTGTAATAATATGGATATCTTATACTAAAAGATGTCCATCCAATCGGTGATCCATGAAATCGGTATACACATTTTGTACATAAAAAGTTTCTTGGATTTTAAATTCCACATCTCTATTCAAAACACTAAAAATGTGTCATTCATATTTTATTAACGTATCTAACAATATTAAACGATCTGATAATAAAATGAACCATAAACAAGTTTATACGTAAGTCATAATCATAAGTCGTTTTAGAGTTCAAAAAGATGATCTTCGGCCTTATCATTAACAAAAGCATTACATGTAGCACTATAAAACAATAAACCAATAACGGTCTTACCACAATACCTACAGCTACCCGACATGAATCATTGATAGGTATTATATTGATTTTACTACTCAATTCATAGAGTTATGCAACGATAGAAGGCGTAAGGCAAAACAAAAACCGGTCAAGTGCGAGTCGGGCTACTCGCGCACCGAGGGTTCCGTACCACACAACAACACACATAACAATATGAAATTACAAAAAAAAACATTTTTCCGAGAGAGTTTGCTCTATAACCACATTAAGTTTGACGCTTGTGTGTATTACCGTTTTAACGATAGAGCGAGAAGAAAAATGTCAACTATCTAGCTATTACGGTTCGAAAGTTACAGCCCTAAATAGGTAGGACGGACGGATGGACGGACGGACGGACGGACAACGTAGGCTTAGTAATAGGGTCCCGTTTTCACCCATATGGGGTACGGAACCCTAAAAATAGCGTCGATTCATAAGTGCTGGAGATCTTAGGTCAGTATAGATAGGGTGGTATAGGTTCCTTCCTAATATGCTGTCGGTTTTTTAAAGAGACTGCATGCAGTTGAGATGCGAATGTCGAGATGGATGTGTGGTGTAACTAGAATGGACAAGACAAGAAATGATTATATTAGAGGATTCAAGGTCGCTCAGCGAGCTATGGAGAGAGCTATGCTCGGTGTTTCTCTGAGAGATCACATTAGAAATGAAGTGATACGTCAGAGAACTAAAGTGGTTGACATAGCTCAGAAAATTAGAAGCTGAAGTGGCAATGGGCTGGTCATATCTGCCGAAGAACTGACAACCGGTGGGGTGTCAGAGTTCTAGAGTGGAGACCGCGAACTGGTAGGCGTAGTGTGGGACACCCTGCTGCCCGCTGGAGAGACGACCTAATAAAGGTAGCGGCGAGCGACTGGATGAGGAAGGCCGAGGACAGAGTTTTGTGGCGCATCTTGGGAGAGGCCTATGTTCAGTAGTGGATGATGATAGGCTGATGATGATGATATTAGAGGAAGTTTGAAAGTAGCACCTATGACGGAAAAGTTGCAAATGTTGCAATAGATTATCGTGGTATGGGCATGTGATGTGGAGAGATGTCATGTTACGAGACGAGTGTTAAGTATGAATGTGGATGGCTGCGGTAGGAGAGGCAGGCTGAAGAAAAGATCGATGGATTGTTTTTTTTTTTTTTTTTTTTTTTTTTTATTAACTATGGGTTTGCTCTTGACCTCAATCCAGTCCTCAGGACGAAGATGGGGTCGTAGATGTAGCGAGCTTACCCAGAAGATGCCTATTCACTCGTACTTTAAAGGAATTCGGGTTGTAAGTACTCGGAAATACTGACGCAGGTAAGGCATTCCACTCCTTGGCTGTGCGCATTATAAAAGATTCAGAAAGGCGCTTGGTGCGGATATGTGGGATGTCAACCAAGAAGGGGTGATATCCCGCGGTGCGTCTGGAAGTCCGATAGTAGAAAGGGGAAGGTGGGATGAGCTCATGCAGCTCTAGGGCACACTCACCGAAGTACAATCTGTAGAAGACCGACAAGCAGGCCACTCTGCGGCGGTGGGCTAGGCTATGAAGCTTGGCCTCCACCAGCTTACTATCGCCAATGAGCCTCCTGGCTCTGCGTTCAACCGAGTCGAGTGCGGCAAGTTGATACTTGGCTGAGCCATCCCACAGGTGGCAGCAGTACTCCATACATGATCGGACCTGAGCTTTATACAATACTAAGAGCTGTCCAGGAGTGAAGTACCGCTTCACCTTGTTTAAGATGCCCAGCTTTTTGGCCGCAGTTTGAGCCTTAGACTCGATGTCAGCGCCGAAGTTGAGTTTTGTGGTCAAGCTTATACCCAGAAGCCCAAGACTGTCGGAAACAGGGACAGATGTACCCCGGAAAGTAGGAGTCAGATTAAACGGACTCCTTTTTGCGGTGAACAGACAAGCCTGTGTTTTGGTGGCGTTGAAGTTGACTAAATTATTGTCACCCCACTGGGAGACAACACTTAAAGTCAAGTTTGTCCGCTCAACCATGGATTGTGTGAAGGATGAGTGTAGAGATGGGGTGTTGAGTGCTTAAACGACGGCTAAGAGAGATGAATGGAAGAGGATGACATATTGCGCCGAGAGAATTATGATGATCAGACTATCAAACTGAACAACATTTTCTATGAGACCATATTGAAATCGCGATAAAATTTCCCGCTGTTCCATAAAAGGTCGAATAGGTTTGCAGTGTTGTATGAAACAGCAGATTTTTTTCGATGTGTCATAGTTCGTCCCATAGATAGATAAATAACTTGTTTATATCTTCAGAACAAAAAATTAAAACCGCCTTCAAAAAAACTAAAAAGTTAAAAAATAATATTGCAGCCTATGACTTTTTCGTTCGCATCATAAGAACATTAATTTGTTTTATTGAAGTCGCTGTCAAGCCGGTACGATTCGCGACATGGCTTGCATTTTTTGGCTTGGCTTGACACCGACTTCTATAAAACAAATTAATGTTCTTATGATGCGAACGAAAAAGTCATAGGCTGCAATATTATTTTTTAACTTTTTAGTTTTTTTGAAGGCGGTTTTAATTTTTTGTTAAAATTTAGTTTATTTCACAATTTTCAGTGGTGAATTCATTAGTTCGATTTAATAGGAGTGCTTTAAATTAAAAAACGCACTAGTCGGCAGTACGATTTTCGAAGGTTCCCCTCGATTTCTCTGGGATGCCATCATCAGATCCTGGTTTCCTTATCATGGTACCACCCTCGGGACATCTCCTTTCCAACAAAAAAAGAATCATCAAAATCGGTTCATAAACGACGAAGTTATCCGCGAACACACATAAAAAAAAAAATATATATATATACGGTCGAACTGAGAAACCTCCTCCTTTTTTGAAGTCGGTTAAAAACAGGAGAAACCGTGGCTGAATGACGAAGGATCCGAAATCTGTATGAGGAGGTCCGTGGAGCATTTTTCACCATTTCGGTCGAGTAGCTATTGAAATTTTCAAGTGCAAAATATTGCCAATTTTGGTACAGAACACCAGGTAATAAACCCAAAATATGAAGGCCATCGTATCGTCTCATTAATACCTATAATCATCATAACTTTGCAAGTCACGTTTAAACAACAAAAAGTCGATTAATGACGTCTCTCAGGATCATTTGCGAATACAAAAACAACTTTTTATTTAGACACAGCAATGAATATTAACTTACTATTACTTCACAAAGGGTGTTATTCAACAGCCATAAGTTATTGGTTGGCGTCACGTTGCAAATGACGCGAGCAGCTGTGTTATTGAAGCAGATCGCGTTTGAGCTTGCCACGAGGCTCCACTATCTCCTCCCAACTGTGTTTTTACTAAAAAAAACCTTGAGATTGGGGCAGATACTCCCTACAACTACAAACTACTTGACATTAGCAGAAATGAAGTGCTAGTCACTACTCACAAGCAAGATACAATAAATAAAATTTTTTTTTTTTTTTTAGTATTATAATATTGTAATCAGTCCTGCTTTTTTTATGTTATGCTTTGCTGAGACACATTTGCCGACGGCGGGCCCATACATAAATGACGGTCGAGAATTTTGTACTAGACCCGTCGTCCATAGTATTCTACGTCAATGATATTATGCGTCAAGTTGCGTCTACAAATAAAGAATTTCCCCGTGACCGTAGCATCGTAGTACGTAACGTAGCATAGATTCACTTCGCTACGTTTACCGCAGCTCGGAGTGAAGATATCGGCTGAAACGATTGGAGAGTTGTCAACGCTGCGGCTGCGTGACAAAATGGTATGTTTTATACAAGCTTGATATGAAGTTAATAATAGGAGAAAATGATATACAGGGTCCTTCATAATATGCTGACACTTTTTTAAGGGAATGATCAGACCATCAAACTGGACAACTTTCTCTATGAGACCAACATCGAAATCGCGAAGCCCGGCCCGTTTTCGTCGGAGCTTGTCACGTTTTCAAGGGCGTAATGTATGGGAGACTATGGAGACAAGAAAAAAGCGTATAGCCTGCGAAGAGCCTATAACGGTATAACCCTTTAGCGACGCTGCGTTTTGGTTAAAATTACGAAAGCAGAGGCGAATCGAATCAATTCAAATCAGAGAAGTTTAAACAAATAAAAAGCTACAAAACAACACCTTTTAAACAGTAAAATTCATTATTTTTATATTCATCTCCCTGAAAAACCATATTAGCTTGACGAAAGCAAAAAACCTATTGTCATCGGTGGAAATTAGGCACGTTTTAGTTTGACTTCACTACCTACACCTATTATCTATTCTGTGCTTAGGTAATGTTTTACGTATGTAGATATATACTCATGACTATGTCCTATTGGCGTAGGCAGAGATAGTAACAATTGGTCGCCACCTACTACGTTATGGCATATAACGAGACATAGTCAAAGATATTAGAATATATTCTAACTTCTTACCCTCTCAAGAGAATAAAGTAGAAACGATATCGTATATTTATGTCCGTGTGGCGTCGGCTAAGAATTACACTATCCCATTTCCTCCCGTGCGTGAAGTAAAAGGCGACTAAGGGATCTACCAGAGGATGGGCAGCAGCATCCTCTGAGTACACACATTCAATCCAACTGCGATCGCCAACAAGCCTGCCAAGCGTGGCGATTATGGCAAATCCCCTCATTTTGGGGGAGGCCTATTAGTGCACTGCCTTACGGTTAAAAAAGGCTGAAAAAGTTCACTTCCGGATACCAGCACCAAATTTTAGTATGTTGTTAGGTATGTTCTCTAGACCTCAAAACTGCCGGGAGACAGTCTCTGAGGTGTCAGGGATTTTTTAAGGTAATAGCGTGGTATATTTTTAGAACCGGCTCATGGAGCCCTTTCATTTGATACCCCACACGATAAGTTTCAGAACAAAAAAATGTTTAATCCCATACAAAAATTTTATGACGTCATAACTGGAGACCTTGACACCTTAGAGACTGTCCCCGGCAGTTTTGGGGTCTAGAGAACATATCAAACAAAATACAAAAATGTTGTGCTGGTATCCGGATAATCCGGAAGCGAACTTTATTTTCATTAAGGCAGTACACTTTATGTCTAGCAGTTGATGATGAATATCGTATTAATTGTTTAAGGAATCATCCAATCAATCAAATCAGCCTACATTAACCCACAGCTGGGCATAGGCCTCATTTTTATTGCGCCACTCCTCACGGTTCTGTGCCAATCTGATCCATTTCTGACCCGTACCCTTACAATGTGGTCTAACCTTCACATTGATAGTCTGCTCGCTGAACTCAAGGATTATTATAGTATTTTTTAAATCAAATATACAGAGAATGAATGAGAGTGGACTTACATGAGAGGTTTACCGATCCAATGTGCGCTGAACAATCGAAAGAACGAGAAGAACTAACCACGATCAAATACAAAAAGGACAAGACAAGTGGTTAGCTCTCTCAAGATCAAATAAATGGTCTTCTCTGAAAAGGACAAGTGGGTAGAACGCTATTTATTTTTTTATAAAAAGTGGGTTAGCTCTTGACCTTAGAAGATGGGGTCGCAGATGTAGCGAGCTAACCCAGAAGAAGCTTATTCACTCGTACTTGAAAGTGATTCGGGTTGTAAGCGCTCGGAAATACTGACGCAGGCAGGGCATTCCACTCCTTGGCTGTGCGCATTATAAAAGAATCAGAAAGGCGCTTGGTGCGGATATGTGGGTTATCATTTATCAACCAAGAAGGGGTGGTATCCCGTGGCGCGTCTGGAAGTCCGATAGCAAAAAGGGGAAGGCGGGATGAGCTTACGCAGCTCTTGGGCACACTCACCGAAGTACAATCTGTAGAAGACCTACAAGCAGGCGGTCCACCACTGCGGCGGTGGGCTAGGCTATGAAGCTTGGTCTCCACCACCTTACTGTCACCAATGAGAATCCTGGCTCTGCGTTCAACCGAGTCAAGTGCGTCTAGTCACGCAAGATGAAGCTCACCCTAGATCCCAGCTGCCGAACGTGCGGAGAGGAGGACGAGACCATGAAACATATCCCGTGTGACCGCGATGTCATGGCGGCTAAATGCATGTTCCTCCTGAGAGATGGTTATCCAAAACCGGGAGATTACAGGCTTCTTCCCCTGACCGGTATTATAGGGGTCAACAAAAGATCCCATTGGGTCTAAGTGTGGCTGGCTTGCCAGCCCCCATAATAAGAAATGAATTGTATGTATGGTTTTAGGGTTTTGTACCCAAAGGGTGAAAACGGGACCCTATTACTAAGCCTACGTTGTCCGTCCGCCTGTCCTACCTATTTAGGGCTGTAACTTTATTTATTTATTTATTTTTTTTATTTATTTATTTCCTTTTTGGAGAACTTACAGCTAAATAACAGTTCGGTTTCAACAAAGACAGATTGATAGTCAGATGCTGACAACAAGTTCCCAGTTTTGAACCGTAAGAGCTAAATAGTTAAAATTTAGCGGCGGATTTGCTAACTAATAATAAAAATGTCAAAAAGTTCAAAATTAAGGGGGGTTCTCAACAAGAAACTAGTTTTTATCAAGGTTTTTTCCTCACGCTCCATCGTAAAAATGGTAAATACATACAAACGTCAAACTTAGTGTGATTATAGAGCAAACTCTACAGAATGACAATAAATACTGAAAACCGGCCAAGAGTGAGTCGGTCTCGCGCTAAAGATCCCAGACAAAAAAAAATTCTAAGTTAATAATGTTGTGTTCTGTGGTGGTCTGGTACGGAACCCTCGGTGCGCGAGTAGCCCGACTTGTACTTGACCGATTTATTAAATACTCCTTTTTTTGTTGCGTGCACGGTTTTCGGACGGATGGATGGCCATACGCTTCGTCATTATTATCACATTAGGATTTCCGTCAATTAAAAGGAAATAAAACATACGTATGACTATGTTATTAGCTCACCATCTCTCAAGAGATGACCGGACGTATTACCTAGGACTTTAAGGGGCGTCCGCCGGTTTTGACTAAATTTGTAACCATTTTATGCATTAACTATGGCACTTTTTAAGCAGAAAACAAAACCGAACAATCTACAGGATATGAGAAGTGATGTGGTTTTTCTCGAAATCTATTTCTAAACTATTATAAAACTGTAAATTTAAAAAAAGAATTCTTTTGCTTTGTGTGTTTAAACGAGCATCACGCGAAAACAACCGAACCGATTTCGATGAAACTTTTTTGTTTGATAGCTTATGATCTGACTTAAAATCTGGCATATAAATTGTGCGGACGAAGTCGCAGGTTAGCGCTAGTTAATTAATAAAACTGAAGAAAAACGAATCCAAAGTCACCCCTTTTTTTCCAGTTGTAACCGTTTTACTCTAACATTGTTGAGCAGAAGAATATGAAAATTTACAATATTCTTCACAATACAATTTAGAATTATGTGGTTTTTGAAAAGTCATAAAAAATCATACAGGTTTTCAAAGAAAACGGAAAATTCTGACCGGAGCCACGCAATTGAAGCGGGATGGCTAATTGCAAAAGTTTGCTTGTAAGAAAGAGAGCCTTGCACTAGGGAGGGTAATAAAATAGCAGCCCAGGAGTGGCTCACTCGTAAGCATCAGTAAGCAAGATACCTACCTGTACCTACTGATACTGACTGCCGAATTCCGAATTTTACTAGCTGAGTTTTTTTTTATTTGTATGTAAATGGAACGCATCTTTCAATGAATCAATCAATTTTTATTTTGTAAATATGGGTACATAATAGGTTACAGGTTATAGTGTACCTATACATAAAGTCATAGATCTCCAGATTTTGTCTTTCGACGTACAAAAATATTTAATTACAATTTAGCAATTATATATGTATTAAAGAGGCCAAAATAAACGAAAATTATAAGCTTGGCAAACAAAAGCAAATTATATAAAATGTCAAATTAAAAAGAAATTGCATTATTGTCGTGCAGAATAGCTATACAGTCTCGGATAAATAATATAATATTAGTTTAGCACTCATTTCTAAAATTAACTCCTGTTAACCAGGATCAACAGCGTTAGCCACTCACAAAACAATAGTTACCAACACAGAACATTATAAGAGGGGTTAGAAATGCAAAGTAGCGTTTTTGCTTCAGAGACGGCTGTCGCCACTTGTCTTCCCACTCACGCTGCTGCAACTACTCATGCCCTCTCGCTGGCACCATGACGCTCGCCTTATGGTGCTTTGCAAATCATTGCATAACCTGTGGCGACACGTTCCACGCCTACTTTGCACTTCTAACCCCTCCTATAATTTTCTGTGGTTACCTATTAAACAGAGAAAGAAGTTGAACAAGCCCGAGAGATGGCGGTTTTGTTTGAATTTAAACAAAGAACTGCCTGACTGATTTCATGTGTTCTTAAGAAAATTGACATTATACAGGATGTTACAGAAGTAAAAATTAAAATTGAAAACTTTTAAGGGGCGGGTTAGACCATCAAACTGAACAACTTTCACTATGGGACCAACATTGAAATCGCGAAAAAAAAAGTATTTTGTCTCATACATTTAGCTCGAGTAGATCTGTAGTTTAGTATGGAACATCGCAAAGGCATCGTATCATGGCGATTAAGGCAAATCTCTTCACCTCATTTTGGGGGAGGCCAATGTCCAGCAGTGGACGTCTATCGGCTGGTATGATGATGATGATGATATTTTTTTCGCGATTTCGATATTGGTCCCATAGTGAAAGTTGTTCAGTTTGATGGTCTTAACCACCCCTTAAATGTTTATTTGTATTTTTGTAACAACCTGTATAACTAAAAAAACAACGACTTAAAAATTTAAGGGCGTCGAAAAACGAGAAACTTTATTTAACTTTCCATACAAAAGTGCGAATGAGCCGATCGATTTTCAAAAAAAAAATATAGTTTTTCGACTCAAGTTCATTATTATAGGGAAAGTTGTACCTATATAACTAGTTTCATTATCTAAATACATCCTTAAAAATTTTAATTAAAATGTAGGGGGTGTTGTGTAGTGTAGATTATTAGTTTATTACGTCCATTTTGTTGCGGAAGCGCTCAAATTTTTCTAAAAGTCAATGGCAATCTAGTATTTTAGCAAGATTAATAAGTTACAAATCTTAATTTGAATATCTACTACGGCAGGTCTAGCACATTAAAAACAGGTATGAAGATTTTGAATCGTAGTTTATTGACAAAAACATCCTCATTCATTATCTTTATTGTAATTTTTTTTTTTTCAACATTTGTATACTTCCGTATCTATACTATTATAAAACTGTAACAGAAGTGTGTCTGTACATTGAAGATATTTACAAAAAAAAGATTACTATATGGTTTTTAGGCTTCCCTGATTCCAAATCACAAATTTTTGGACTTTTTGTCTGTCTGTTTGTTTGTTTGTTTGTTTGTTTGTTTGTTAAGTCAATGGCAATCTAGTATTTTAGCAAGATTAATAAGTTACAAATCTTAATTTGAATATCTACTACGTCAGGTCTAGCACATTAAAAACAGGTATGAAGATTTTGAATCCTAGTTTATTGACCAAAACATCCTCATTCAGTAGCTCATTCATTATCTTTATTGTAATTTTTTTTTTCAACATTTGTATACTTCCGTATCTATCTAAACTATTATAAAACTGTAACAGAAGTGTGTCTGTACATTGAAGATATTTTCAAAAAAAAGATTACGATATGGTTTTTAGGCTTCCCTGATTCCAAATCAAAAATTTTTGGACTTTTTGTCTGTCTGTTTGTTTGTTTGTTTGTTTGTTTGTTCGTTTGTTTGTTTGTTTGTTTGGGTGTTTGTTTGTTTGAGTATCACGCTAAAACTACTGAACTGATTTTGATGAAACTTTTTTTGTTTGATAGCTTATCATCTGACTTAAAATCTGGTATATAATTTATGCGGACGAAGTCGCGGGTAAAAGCTCGTACTATTATAAAACTGTAACAGAAGTGTGTCTGTACATTGAAGATATTTGCAAAAAAAAGATTACGATATGGTTTTTAGGCTTCCCTGATTCCAAATGACAAATTTTTGGACTTTTTGTGTGTCTGTTTGTTTGTTTGTTTGTTCGTTTGGGTGTTTGTTTGTTCGAGTATCACGCAAAAACTACTGAACCGATTTTGATGAAACTTTTTTTGTTTGATAGCTTGTCATCTGACTTAAAATCTGGTATATAATTTATGCGGACAAAGTCGCGGGTAAAAGCTCGTTATTTATAACCAAACCTTCCTCATGAATGAACATTATCATCAGCTAGGGTTGCCAGGTCCTATTTGTTTTAAATCGGGGCAGAAGGTAAAACAAATCGGGATTTAGGGTTGTAGATCGGGACACACAAAAAACAATGTATTTTAAAATTAACTGTTTTTCGCGAAGAGCCTACATCTGAATTTAATCCTACCATTATGTGCTTAGTACTTTAAACTTAGTATTTGGAGCGGGTTTGATGAACGAGTAACTTTTCATCCAAACATCAAGGAAAGAACACATTCTTCTTAGTTTCTTCTTCTATTTTGAGCGCATTGTCGCACTCGATATACTGATGTGATGCGCAATTTATTTATTTTTTCTAATAATAATAATGGTTTTTAATAAATTCATTGATTTATCGGGACATTCAGTGTCCCGATCAGGTCTAAATCGGGACGCGTCCCCAGACCCTGAAAATCGGGACGTCCCGCGCAAATCGGGACACCTGGCAACTCTACGATCAGCCCACAAGTATTGGCTCAAAAGGAAAGAAAATCCAGAGCCGTTAAAAACTTTCAAAAAAAAAAAATACACAAGTATACGTCCCACTGCCTACAGTGGCACAGACCTATCCTCAGTGAGCCAGTCCACCGCGCGAACCCAATGCAGATTGGTAGACTTCACAACTTCACATCACATGTTATACGTACTTACCTATCAGAATATCTTCTTCAGTATAATATGCAGGTTTTCTTACATTTTGTTTTCCGTCACCGTTTGAGAGCAGTCAGTATTACCACAGTATAGGAAAGAGTATCTAGTACTACAAACAGTACGGACGCTCCCTGCCTCCCATCGACTTTCCTCTTATATGTTGTAACGACCCAAAGGGTGTACCAATGGGAGCCCGATCGATGATGGAACCAAAAACAAATATAGATGGAGCGTCAACACAGATTACTAGTTTCTTCGTAACAGATAAATCACTTCCTTAGAAAACTTTATATTCGCGCGCGGGTAAAACGGCACGCGCAAAAATATACCTTGTGAAGCATGTCATAGCGATGTTATTACTTCGTACAGCGCGCGACGTATGCGACGTTGTCGTCTGGCACGAGTGGCAGAAATCAAGCAAGCGCATAAAGTGTAGGTGGTCATCTCGGTACCTACCTACGGCGATCTGGATGCTCGTAAAGCAGAATGGCAAATTATAATTTGCCATAGGGATAGAGCAGCAGGCAGGCAGGATGGAAAAACTAAATTGGGCGCTAAAAAACGTAGCTGGGTAGTTCTGCGGGCGTTTAAACGCCATGATTACCCTCGCTAATATTGGCATGTTGTCAAAAGGTATACAAATCTGCAACGCTACGCTCCTTCCTTTTGTTTAAGGGGGGGTCAAAGTGTTTTTGTCTGTTTTCGAAGCGGTTTTTGATAACCAAATTATTACATTTAACATATATAGTTCAAATAACAGTGTAGATACGTTCTTTCTGCAGGGCATCTAACCGTTGAAAACACGATTCTATTAAATTTTCTCGATAGAAAAGACGACCAAAGTAAGGTCGATTTCAAAATTTATAATCTGTTTTATACAAGAACCACAATACCATTTCTTCTGAATATACCATCATTTGAAAGGTAATTAATTATAGCAGGGCTTTAAACCGATAGTTTTTTTTCAATACCTTTATTTACTTTTTGATTAATCATTCATGTGATTTTCGACGCCATTTCGACCCGCACATAGACCGCCATTGTCCCGAGGGACGTTGTCGAGGCTAGACCTATGTCACTTTGCTACGAAAATTTACGTAAAATAATAAAATTGACAAATATTATTATTTTAAACATGAAGATTATAATCTTCTTGGTTTTAAAGAAATTAATAAACACTCTTTAAACCATACCTCAGAATTGCCAACCCAAATGTTATAACAGTAATTTAGTATTTTTTTAAAAGAGATTGGTTATAATTTCTGTTTAATGTTTTAGTCCGTCCGTAGTCGGTAGTCAAACTCTACTTTGATTCTATTTGATGCCCAGGGTCTGATCATGAAGGTGGCTATTGTAACTCGGCAGTGAAATTAATATAAATTCGTCCAGTTTGATTTGTCTTGAAGAGTACCTACTCTAATTCTAGATGATGTCCAGGGCCTGATGATAAAGCCGGAGGGAGTCGTTGTCAAGAATCAGTTCAGATTCTTGACAGTGACTCCAATGAAATTAATAATTTTGAAATCGGTTTTATTTTTTTGTTATGGTTTTGTTTCTTTCCATAAGGAAAGAAACAAAACCATAACCATAACCATTCGCCGAATAATCGGTGAATGGTGAATAAGTCTCTGATATCTTCTACACATTTTGGAAAAAGAAATCTACAGATTTGAACTTTATCACAATGTAATGTATGAAATACCCAGAAATACAATTCAATCAGTAAGTATAATTTGAGTATAATCAACAAAACAAGTACGTAGAAAGTAGCAATAATTTACACATCCTTCAGTGTCCACCATCAGACCCTCGATTTACCGGGACATCATACATAAATGCAAATATCTAAGAGTGTTCTGCTACAATTAATAGTCTAGGAGATCCCTTCATCACCTTCTGTGTTCCATCTCTATCATCAGGTCAGCTCGATGTCTCCAACTACCCTAGCCCTACCTACTGTCGGCGCGTCTTCGCTAAGCAACAGTTCGGGCATAATAACATTAGTTGACATTCGGGCCCTTGGCGGTGATAAGAAAACAACCTTTTTTGCAAGAATTCTTCATTGACTGAATATATTTAAATGATTAAAAAAAAGACATCTTTTGTCACTAACCACTTACTTCGTGATTAGATCACACGCCACAGCCTAAAGTTAACAGTATTCCAACGGTATAAAATAAACAAAGGTCAAATGATATTATTAAAGCCCGACCAGAAAAATAAAAAACCTCGCTATGTTGCGGAAAATCATTGGAACAAATTTTTGTACTTGGAACATTGACATTAAAGGTTATAGTCGATTGCAGCGCTCCTCAACCGGTTTTTTATATTTCTATGAACACTGAATATAGCTACTCCAACGATATACAAGCCCGTTCATAGAAACAACATGTTCCATTTGAATGCAGTTCTTGCACCGCATTGATGTTCCCGAGTTCACTTCGTCACTATGGCAATGACAGACCGCAATGTGTCATTTTGTGTTGCTTTATGCATTGAATAATTATGTATAGAACAGACAACGCGAACAAAATCTGTGCACCACGATCAGCAGTGCGGGGTGCGCACCGGGGACCCCATGCGGCGAGCGACAGGCACATGCTATATCCATTCCAAATAGGGGCGAAAAGAAGGAAAAAATAGTTATTTGTTATACAAGAGTGCAAAGTTGCTTTTTAACCGCGTGCTCAATTTTGATGAACAAGCAAGCGAAGGATGCTAAAATTGAATCACGCACGTAGCGAGTGAATAAAATATTAGAATGCTGAGCGCCAGCGAGTGAATCAAAAAAGCACAAGGTGAAAAATCTTTGCACTCGAGTGCAACACGTAACTTTTCATCCCACCTCATCGAGGAAAAGACGTCAAAAGAAAATGGCGCGCGCAAAGCAAAGTAAAAAAAAAATACACCAAGAAGGTTCCGAGTCAGAGTTTTTAACAAATTAAAAAAAGTTGTGTGATAAATTCGGAACCATGGAGGGAGAAGTAAATAGGTTTAATAATGTTTTGCTTAGTGCACACGATGTTCTAAATTCAATTTACTTTATCCTCTAGAGGATAAAGACATGACATGTTCCTCTAGACTAGTCTAGAGGATAAAAACGGCTTTTGCACTCAGATATCGAAGAGCAAAAATACTCTTTCCGAGATGGTGGGATGAAAAGGTTCTTTATAGTACACACTTTAAAGAAATTATGAATATTGTATCAAACAACAAAATGGCGATGTTGATAGACCTAAAGAAGCAGTGGTCATGTGGTTTGTCTTTGTTTCAATGAAGCTTTCTTAAAGACTGTTATGAAAAAAATCCGTCAGATGTCGCTAGTAGTCGCCATATTAACAATTCGAAAAAAAAAACATATTTAAGATTTCTAAAAAATTGTACTTAAATTATTATGACTTCATTCAAATCGTTATGATCGTCATCGTATCAATAAAGAAAATTCAGAAAAGTGGCTGCCATCTTGAACTTTTTTGTTTTTCAACCGATTGCTTCCAAAATCGATATCTGGGGGTTTCTGCCATCTCCAAACACGAATCTGAAGTCAAAAATTCAGAAAAGTGGCCGCCATCTTGATCTTTTTTGTTTTTCATCCGATTGCATCCAAAAGCGATATCTGGGGGTTTCTGCCATCTCCAAACACGAATCTGTAGTCAAAAATTCAGAAAAGTGGCTGCCATCTTGAACTTTTTTGTTTTTCATCCGATTGCTTCCAAAATCGATATCTGGGGGTTTCTGCCATCTCCAAACACGAATCTGTAGTCAAAAATTCAGAAAAGTGGCCGCCATCTTGAACTTTTTGTTTTTCATTCGATTACTTCCAAAATCAATATCTGGGGACTGGAAAATGGAAAATCTGGATAATGATGATGATGATTCGTATTTGGAGATGGTAGAAATCCCCAGATATCGATTATGGAAGCAATCGGTTAAAAAACAAAAAAGTTCAAGATGGCGGCCACTTTTTGAATTTTTGACTTCAGATTCGTGTTCGGAGATCGCAGAAACACCTAAATATCGATTTTGGAACCAATCAGCTTAAAAACAAAAAAGATGGCAGCTACTGAAACCATCTGGCAATAATGAGTACTCTCTATGGAAAACTGTAAAGTCATCACACAAACCTCAACTAGCTCACTATCCCCTTAAAACAAAGTCCAGTACATGGGCGAAAACTGATGAAGAAAGGGCTGAAGCTTTTGGAGCATTTTTGAGTGACGTCTTCATACCTAACAATGACCTGGGAACTGAAAGCCTAGACAAAGAAGTTGAGTCATACCTTGATGCGGATCTTCAACTAAGTCCGCCTCTCCGATGTTGTAGTCCTGCTGAGGTTCGTTGAACCATTCAAGATCTGGGATTAAAAAAAGGCCCCGGGCTTAGATATCATAACAGCCGAAGTACTACGACAACTACCGAAAAAAGGAGAAGTATTTCTCACACTGCTGTTTAATGGTATACTAAGAACATTTCATCATCCTAGTATATGGAAAGTATCGCAAATTACTATGATCCCTAAACCCGGAAAACCACAACACTTAACTTCATCTTATAGACCAATAAGCCTTTTACCAGTTCTGTCAAAAGTTTTTGAGAAGATCATCTCCAGACGTTTAAATGAAAGTATTACAGAAAATCAGCTTATCCCAGACCACCAATTTGGATTCAGAAGCCATCATTCTACAATAGAACAAGTCCATAGAGTCTGTGAAGAAATTAGAAACGCTTTAGAAAAGAAAGAATACTGTTCTGGCGTTTTCCTCGATGTACAACAAGCATTCGACAAAGTTTGGCACAATGGATTGCTTTATAAGCTCAAAACGACCTTGCCACATAATCTCTTTCTCTTGCTCAAAAGTTACCTGGAAAACCGCATCTTTGATGTCAAAATTAACGATGTGAGCTCAACCTTTCACGATATAAAGGCTTCCACAAGGAGTTCCACAAGGATCCGTCCTAGGCCCAATATTGTATTTGATCTACACTGCAGATGTGCCACAATCACCAAGTGTAATGACAGCCACATTTGCTGATGACACGGCTGTTCTAACATCAAGCAGATATTCGGAAACTGCATCATTGAAACTGCAAAATCATCTTGATGAAATAAATAGCTAATAAGCTAGCTAGCTAGCTAGCTTGTATAATATATATAATAGCTGGATGAGAAGCTGGCGGATTAAGGAAAGTTCAGTCAAGTCAAACCATATAACATTCACCCTGCGACAAGGAGACTGCCGTGAGACTTGGAGATGACATACTTCCTCATAACACTGTTGGCAAATACCTCGGTTTTCATCTTGACCGCAAGCAGACATGGAGGACACATATTAAAAAGAAACGTGATGAGTTGAACTGCAGAACAAGATCGTTGAATTGGCTACTTGGAAGACAGTCAAAGCTATCTGTAAACAACAAAGTGTTGGTCTATAAAACAGTTCTAAAACCAGTATGGACCTACGGCATACAACTTTGGGGTTCAGCAAAGAACTCCAACATAGAAATAATGCAGCGATATCAAAACAGTGTCTTGAAGTCAATAGCATGCGCTCCATGGTTCACGAAAATGGAGGAAATTCATGAGTATTTAAATATCCCCACTGTGAAAGACGAAGTGAACTATTCTACCAAGGTCTACAGAGATAGGATCACTCACCACGTTAATAAGCTGGCTTTGCCTCTAAGTAAACCACTTAGCATAAGACGTCTAAAACGACGACACATTTGGGATAACTTATGACCCGTAGTGACCAAATGAAGGCGGCCCGACAGTGGGAAGGCATGCCTGCAACCACCGATACATGCAAAAGAACTGCTCACAGTCCTCAGACCGATAGCATGTTATAAAATTAACAAAAAAAAGCTACTGTTCTGAACTTCTGACGTCAGATTCATTCGCAGAAACCACAATTTTTTCTAATATATATATTTAAATTAGCAATCAGTCAGAAACTACATTATTTATTTTCCTTTTGAAGTAAATAAATTATGTTACAATGTTTCATTATTTTAATCGAAAGTAGCAGAGCTTCATGGCATTTTATGGTTTATCTGCTGAAAACATTACGCGCGTCACTGCGTCACCCGTGTGTCATACCATGCGACGTCGCCGCGGTGACGGCTGCTGCATTGGCGCAGCGGCAATGCGTCATTGTGTATGCTCTTCTCCTACGTGCGGTTTCATACAACTCCTTGCTTCACAAATGACAGACTGCCGTATGGCGCTCCGTCATGCGTCATCTTGTGTGATCCACCTTTGGTATTGGTATTGGTATTAGTTGAGCGGGCTCATTTTCAACTCGACGACTCAGGCGCCTATTTTGCGTGTGGTGGGAATGACTACACTTGCCATCCCAGCTCCGCCAGGAAGTCCACCAGCTTATTAATGCTGCCGAATACATCTGGAAGAGACTTCGGTGATGCGAGGTGTTGTGCCCGATAGTGTGCTAGCCCGTTGCATTCTAGCAGTAAGTGCGCAGACATAGTAAAACAGGCATGTCAAACTTGCAACACGCGGACCACAGTGCGTTTTCTTGCGGCCCTATCCATTTTTAAGAATAAATTCCCAATGCGGCCCTCAAGCGTGCAGTCTTGACGTAGGTAGTCATATTACGTTGGAACCATCACTGCATTGAGTCATGATGTGAAAAATTCGCCTTTGGTCATCATTATGTCGTGACGATTATATCCACAGAACATTATAAGAGAAAGAGAGAAGGAAGGAGGAGGAGGTTAGAAGTGCAAAGTAGGCATGGAACGCATGCCACACGGTTATGCAATGACTTGCATAGCACCATAAGGCGCGCGGCGTGGTGCGAGCGAGAGGGCGTAAAGTAGTTGTAGAAGCATGAGTGGGAAGACAAATGGCGATAGTCGTCTCGTAACCCGTCTTGTAATGTTCTTTGATTATATCAATGAGGCGTTTTGATAACAAAAATTTGCCGCAGTAATTACTAAACCAATGCTTGCCAAACGTATTTATCTCGATTTCCAAGTTTAGGGACTTTATTCATAAATTAATACGATGACGATCATAACGATTTGAATAAAGTCAGAATAATTTTAGTACAATTTTTTAGAAAAAAATTTTTTTCGAATTGTCAATATACTACTAGCGCCATCTGACGGATTTTGTCATAAGTCTTTAAAAAAACTTCATTGAAACAAAGACGAACCACATGTGCGCACCACTGCTTCTTTAGGTCTTTCAACATCGCGATTTTGTTGTTAGATACAATATTCATAATTTCTTTAAAGTGTGTACCTCTTATATATTCCGTGGAATAGGTAACTTGCCTTCTCTGTTTGAACATACTGATCTGTCATTTGTTTAGACTGTGGTCAATTTTGCACAGATAGATAAATAGAAAAAACTTCAAATATTATTGATTATAAACATGTTACAGCCATGTTGTGCTATTCAAATTCAAATAAAAAATTTTAAAATTAAGTCTCGGGAGGAACTTGAACCCACTCGTTCATTTACTTGACTGCACTCTTCAGAACCGGGGAATTGTGTAGAAAAAACTTAGGTACCATGTTCCTTTAGCTATTTATTTCGCCTTCAACCGAGATTTCATTTTTTTTTAATTTCTTATGTTACCCATTTTAATAGCAAAAATTAATTTGTTTAATTTATCAGTCTTGCATTCATGCTATTTTTTATGTGGAGTGACTTTTCTATACATGGCAATATTTACGTACATATGGCGGGGAAATGTGACAATGACAGTGCTAGAAAAAGTTTTACGTCCGGTGGGCGGGGCCTGAGCGGGGAAGCGGGGTGTAAAACAGATTTTTTTCAGGACTAATACCCAGCCTTAAATATTAGCGAGGGTAATGACTAATGACGGCGTTTAAACGCCCGAAGAACTACCTACCTACCTATACTTAACTGAATGGCTTTCCATTCTCCATTCTGTTTTCTGGATGAAAGGATCACAAAATTACCTGAAACAAACAATGTTTTCTAATTAATAAAACATATTTTATCGTCAATCTCTTTCCTTTAACCCAATATTTGGGATCAGCGCATTATATCCTATATCCTTTTATTCATTTCTATTTCATTACGATAATGAGATAAAAGGTAATGTGACCCTAAGATTTCATATTAATATTATTACAACATTTTCTTTTTGATAAAAAAAATATAGACATAACAGTTTCAAAATAATTATAAGATAGCATTGAGATGCTCAAATTTTAATTACAAAAAATGATAGAAAAATAGTTGGAGAATCCCAACGATTAAAGGTAGATTATCGACACTTTGCTCCATCATTAAGAAAATCAAAAAGAGCTGATAGACGTCAGTGAAAAGGTCACGAAGAGAACCGCCTGCTCGTGCGCACGCGTCGAATTTCCACGTGTAAATAAAACAGAACGTTTTATCCTGTGAGGCAACAGTCTTAAGGTCGATCCTACGCATGCGCGCAAGCTTTATACTACGCTACGCTACGAATTAAACTCGAATAAAAATATTTAAAAAATCGTAGTTTTCAAATGACATTTAAAGTTTCTTATTTAGACGTGTTGTGGTATTTTGACTGTGGTGCTGTGATTTTTAATTTGATTGGATTTAAAACAAAATTGTGAGTATTGATTTTAATATTAAACAGATTGAGAGATTGTAGAAAAGTAAATTTTTGAATATAATACTCGAAAAATAAAAATAAACCACAGCTTAACTGTAATTGACTGATGCCAAAGAAATACGCGCAAAATTATCTTTCTAACTAGGTAAGGAGGTAATAGACAATAATCGAATAATTGTAGTAACATTTAAAATATTCGAAAAAACGAAAAATCTTAATCCAGGTATGAACTTGGTGACAAAATCATCATAATCTTCAATCACAACATTTCTAGTAAAAGAACTAGGTAATAATTAATTCGAAACTATATTTTTACTCAAGTTTCCAATCTAACAATATATCCATCCTAAATAAATTTAAATATTATAACAATAAAAGAATAACATTAAACGTAGTATTCAGAACGTGGTTTCCTGACTTAAACATTAAATCATAAATGTTAGATGTATGTTAATAATCACAAGAGTTATAATATTAAACATGTAGTTCTGATGCAATGGATGAATATTTAAAAAAAATTATAAAAACAAACTTACTTTTCTGAAATGTTCGCTTATTGAGTACCTACCTACAAGTAACATTTTAGATGGTAGGTAAGTAATATTAAATGTTTCCTGATTATAATTCAAGAATGTTGTCTATGTTATCTAGAGGTAAACAAAGGTCTAATTCGTCTTTTTCCCACACGATCCATTTGAACCTTTAAAAAATCGGTTCGAGATTTTTTTGTTGTTGCAAAATTGACCTCTGCCCTGCTGCCACATTCAATCTAATATGTACTTAATTAATAAATAAATATAATATGTCACTTTCATAAATATTTAATAATTCATAAATACAGGGTGAAACTGATATCATTAGCATCCTTTAAAACTAAGAGTCTACCCATCAAACTGAACAACTTTTACTATGGGAGCAAACCGATCGGAGCCAGAAAAAAATCTGCTGTTGCATACATTAGAGTCGAGTAGGCATTGCAGTTTAGTAGGGAACAGCTGATTTTTTTTTGTTCCGATCGGTTTGCTCCCATAGTAAAAGTTGTTCAGTTTGATGGTTAGACTCTTAGTTTAAAAGGATGCTAATGATATCGATTCCACCCTGTATAATACAAACAAAAACATTTTTAATGAGCCATTTATCAATAAAATCTCAGTATTTTAAATGTCTTGGGTCAACGTCAGATAATCTAGTCCCAATCAAAGAACTAGTAGAGACAACGAAATACATAATTATACGAGTACCATAATAAATACAACCATTACAATCTTTGCTTCATCCGGGATTCAAACCCGCCAACCACGGCTTGACAGGCAGGTTCACTACTAACTAAGTAACTAAAAGCTAAAAGTTTCTCAACTCATGCTCCCAACACAGATCCCAAGGAACACGTAAGCTATAAAGCAGCTGTACAGTAGCCGAATAAAGGAAATTTCCTTTATGCAGCTACTGTGCTGCTGCTATATAGCTTGCGTGTTCCTTGAGAGGAATGATGGGCAACTATGAAGTTTGAGTCATGGTTGCTTTGGTAGCAGTAGGTTAAAATTGTTTGGCCAGGGGTTGGAAGTATCACACCTGTCGGGCTGCAGAAGAAACATCTTCTAATAGTTACCCAAGTAACATGTACAATATTCAGCTTTTATACTCTAAAGTAAGTTAGACACCCTTAAACTTCAATAAATTGTAACTATACTTACGTTAGAGTATAAAATCTGAATGTTATACATGTTACTTGGGTAACTATTAGAAGATATTTCCTCAGTAGCCCGACAGTTTTGATATTTCCAGTTCCAACCCTTGGTTAGACAATTTTAACCTGCTACCTGCCAAAGCAACCAGGCGTTAGATAATGGCGTGGCGATAGCATAATTTCAGCATCATATCAGCCGATAGACGTCCACTGATGGTCATAGGCCTCCCCCAAAATGGAGGGATTTGCCATAATCACCTCGCTTGGCAGGCGGGTTGGCGATCGCAGTTGGATTGAATGAGTGCACTCAGAGGATGCTGCTGCCCATCCTCCGGTAGATCCCTTAGTCGCCTTTTACGACACCCACAAGAGAAAATGGGGTGGTGCTATTCTTAGCCGACACCACACAGGCAATATTTACCTACTCGTTTATCTAAATCGAAGATGGTTATGGAAGTTTATACCTATACGGCACGAAAGTTAAAAAAAAACAAGTTGAAAAGGGACAACTTTTTTGAATCGAGTATAGGAATTAATTGACAGTTATATTCCTTAATCCTTAATTTATTTACGTAATGTGAAAAAAATCCCAAATCTAGTTTATTACACACCCAAAAATTCAAATAAAATCCGAATAACTATTTGGATTAAATTATAGCAAAGACTAGCTGGTGCCCCTTTTTCCCCTTTTTTCATAGCCTATTTTCATCACGGATAATGACGCATTCTAATGGTGAAAGAATAATTCAGATCGGTCCAGTAGTGTCGGAGCCTATTTTAATACAAACAAACAAACAATTAAATCGTTTCTCTTTATAATATTAGTGTAGATTATAGTATAGATATTCCGAAATTATTTATAACAAGAGAATACCTATCTATTTTGAAATGGAACGAGATTCTTCATGCTAAAATTATGCTATACATATCCATAGAATAAAGTTACGCAACACAACGAAGATTCTGCAGACATTGAACTCCTCCAAAGGCAAGGTCAAAGACATCCTTACATCCTTATTCAGTTCTCAAATTTAATTCAACGCGCACCGTTAAACGAACCTTAAGGGCAGGGCTGCCAGGGCCCTGTTTAATAAACGCTACAATGACAATTTGACAATGACAATTCCGAGTACTTTGCTGAGAATGCTAGGACACATGAAGCACTGGAAGTTTAATGTACTCAGAGTTGTCATTGTCAAATTGTCATTGTCGCGTTTATTAAACAGGGCCCAGATTGTATAATTGGATACAAAAACTATATACCTATAATTGGGTGGCCGTTTGTATTTGTATCCTCTATGGTTCCTGGACTCTCATGTATACTGAAGAGCTCTGTTTGAATAAAAAAATCGCAGACTAGTAACATATAACGCGCTGTTACTATCTCTGTCTTTTACTATCTCTGATTCTCTGCCTTGTTGCATGACTATAGAAAGATGTAGGCTCTATCGGTTGAACCCAGGCCCTGTACCCGGACTTTCGATGTTCAATATATCGCCACTGTTTCGGTCCGCACTTGATTGTAATAGAGTTGACATTGGAACGGTAATGTTCACGCAATTGCGAAGTTCGAATGTGCGGGTAGAGGCCCTGGAAGCTGGAAAAGGTGTTAGGTGTTGAACCAATAGATGTTTTAAATTTTAAAGAAAGTTTGTAAAATTACTTGTTGTGAATAATAATAAGTTCAAATGATGTCATATATAATCCGAAAAAACATTGTTTTATTGTGTGTCGGATTTTTTACCCCAATTTGTATCCTGCAAGCCAATTTTGTATAATTTCAGTTCAACCATGTTGAAAATTATTAAAAATCTACTGGCAGCCCTGCTCAAGGGTTTTATTAATACTGTTCTCATCTGGTGCCTCTGGTGGGATCTTATTAACTAATCGATTATATCGGTATAAAACGGCACATTTGATTCTGAACTAGGGTCGTTTTTAATATTCTGACGGTTTTTTAAGAGGATGATCAGACCACCAAACTGAACAAGATTCTCTAGGGGACCAACGATCGTCGAAATCGCGAAAAAAGTCTGCTGTTTCATACAAAACTGCAACTATACTCGACCCAAATGTATGGGACAGCATGTTATTTTTTTCGCGATTTCGATATTGGTGCCATAGATAAAGTTGTTCTTATAAAACCGTCAGCATATTTATTTATTTTATTTTTTATTTAAGTATTATTAAGTTAATTATATTAAGGTAAGGCCCTGTATCCTGATCCACTGGCGCCAACTAATGAGACGAATAATAGTTCTGTCATTTACTATAATTGGTATTAAGTATCGTAATAATAACCATAATGAACGATTTTTATTATTAGGGTATACTTAATAATAAAATAAATACTTGACTGCCGAAGGACAACTGTTTCTCATCACTTTATACATCTTTGCATCTTGAGTAGACTAAACTTAGAAAAATTATCAAAGCGTGAGCAAATTGTTCTAAACTTCCGAGTAACAAAGACGAAATCAAAATAAAACCGGTCAAGTGCGAGTCGGGCTACTCGCGCACCGAGGGTTCCGTACCACACCACCACAGAACACAACATTATTAACTTAGAAAAAAAAACTTTTTTTGTCCGGGACCTTTAGCACAAGACCGACTCACACTTGGCCGGTTTTTAGTATTTGTTGTTATTCTGTAGAGTTTGCTCTATAATCTAAGTTTGCACTAAGTTTGACGCTTGTATGTATTACCGTTTTTACGATAGAGCGTGAAGAAAAAACGTTGATAAAAACTAGTTTCTTATTGAGAACCCCCCTTAATTTTTAACTTTTTGAAATTTTTATTATTTTGTTAACAAATCCGCCGTAATAACGCATAATCTGAGAAAATTTCCACTATCTAGCTATTACGGACAACGTAGGCTTAATAATAGGGTCCCGTTTTCACCCTTTGGGTACGGAACCCTAAAAAATATAACACGAAAAAACCAGATATTTTGATAAGAGATTGAAAGATCCTATTCAAAATGTTTCTTAAGTGTGCCAAGTACGATCTATAAAAGCAAAAGTAAATAATACGTGTTAATGAATTAACGCAAAACTAGAAAGTAGTTTGTTTAGAATCGAGAGCAGAATCGAATTATCATGGTTTCTACATAGGTAATTTTTTTCAAAATATTTAAAATTTACTAAACCCGATGTCAACCCACCCCACGGGCACACTCACCCTACTTACTACCAAAACAAGATTATTAAAATGTATCCATAAGTACGTTAGCGCTTTCATTCATTGCTGAAATGATAACAAATCATTTTTGTCTCTGAACTTAAAATGCGAATAACTTTAAATTTGAACTATCAAAATAATGAAATTATTGTTTCAATCTAATTCTTTTGTTATAAATCAGTTGGGGTGTATGAGGTTTTGCGCTAATTTATTAACACGTTGTATAAAACATTTAAACCTTACGTAGTAGTACCACCTACTCTACTGCATGTTTTTCGAAAGGATAACGTGCTGTTCGATTCGTCGCAAGGGTTAAGGACAAGCGAAGTCAATGAGGTTTCATTAAAAAAAAATGTCGTTGTATTTTTAGTGTTCCGTACCAAACTTGGCAGTAGCAAAACGGAGCACTTATGGAATCACCTCGGTGTCTTAGACCGTATAAGACACAGGAAGCTGAAACTTGATACAGTTATATCAATTAATGGTCCAATGACATAAATGCGAATTTCCTATATGTTTCTTAGGGAAAGTTGGGTTGGAGTTGGTTGTTGGTTGGTTGGGTTGGTTGGTGGGGTATCATGGGTATAATAACCCCTTAAATTAATGCAACTGTTTACCCTAACACCCCGTATACTCTCCATGGCAATTCTGATTGTTTAAATATCTTTTATATTTTACGTACCTTTGCATTATATTGAGATTGTATCGTTTCATTTGAAAATTCCTCTTCAACAATACCCTACAAGAGTACGCGGTGACTGCCTCCGTGGTCTAATGGTTAAGAGCATTGGGCTCTCGACACGGAGGTCGTGGGTTCGATTCCCACGGGGGACACCTAGAGTGATATGTCACTTTGTGCGTTTTTCCTTAGTTGGTTAGGACATTGCAGGCTGAATCACCTGATTGCCTGAAAAGATAAATGATTCCGTGCTTCGGATGGCACGTTAAGAAGTTGGTCCCGGCTACTATATCTGGTGGTAGTAGTCGTTACATTAAAACCACGTCAGAGGCCGTAAGGCGGTCTGAAAAAACTCTGACACCAGGGCTATGCCCACACGATAAGAACAAGAATGATATCAATTTCACCCTGTATATAGCTCTCTCATTCTTGTTTCTAAATAGTTTATATCTGTTTTTGATAAGGAGAAGTTTCGGGTTTGCTGGAAGAAATCTCTTTAGAGATATGCTCGCCCTTTGTAATTGTCTATTATGTTGTTTTCATGTATATTTCCGTGTGTACAATAAAGTGTTAAAATAAAAATAAATAAAATAAGTTTTATATAAATGTTACATGTTATGTCTTAGTATCCAATATACTGAATTGGAGATCTTAAGTTCCTTGTTCTACGGAACTCTAAAAACGATAATCAAAACCAGAAGTCTTAGTTTTTGCTACAAACAATAAAAAGTCATGACCTCTTTGTTTATTTTTTTTTTATTTTCGAAAATTGCAAAATTTTGTACAATAACAATATTAAAAATAATCATAAATTAAATAGTGATATTACATCACCTGTTAGACTTTATTTAGCCGACGTCAAATAAAATAGGAGAGGTTATCCATTATGTAGATAATCTTGTTAAGCTACCTTTGTAATTTAAGGTGTTATGGTTCTATACCAGGTCAGGGCCCTGTTTAATAAACGCGACAATGACAATTTGACAATGACAATTCAGAGTTCATTGCTGGTTACTAATGACGCTAAGCTTGCAGTGCTTCATGTGTCCTAACATTCTTAGCAATGTACTCTGAAATGTCATTGTCAACTGTCACTTGTTACGTTTATTAAACAGGGCCCAGATCTACCCGAAACCGACGAGCATGCATGGACTAATGAATGTGGAGGAAACTAGAGAGGTTTGTCAGGATCGTAGCAGGTGGCGTTTCGTTCTCTGCCCACCCCAGTGGGAGACAGGCGTGAGAATATGTATGCGTGTATCTAAGAAGTTGAGAATTTGTTTTGTTTTTATAGAAAAACCGAATATTCTGTCATAACTAAATAATCTAAATATGTCTATCTGTCATACTTCTTTGAGAGGAACTAATTTTTTAAATTAAAATTCATCACTAAAAAACGACGCAAGGCACCAACGACCCTTTGTCTCTCATGGTTTGGGCGCACCCTGGGACCCCTGAGATTGGTCTCAGGGACTTGGGTCCACCAGGTTTCCAGGCAGAACTGCCTGCCCCAACCGTAAGAAATTGAGGGGGCCAGGCACCTTAACTAAATACTTCAGGAATCTTGGTAACTTTTTCGACGGTACTAATTTTAAATACAATTCATCATTTAATAGCTCGATAAAGTAATTATGAATTCGTGTTAGGGAAATTGGGGTACCTATACGAGATAATAAATGTGGTAGCTCCAAGAATTATCAATTAAATGGACATTAACAAATATATTTAAATATTCAAATAGATAAAGGCATTGGATACAGGCTTGTCACCTGCTACCAATGGATAGGTAGGTCTAGGTATTACTACTAATAACAGCGACGAATAAGAATGTACAGAAATGTAAATCAAGCTCAAAAAGTGCCAAAAAAAAACTATACCCTGTTTTAAATTTGTTCCTTAAAACTCTACCTTGCCACCAAAACTCATACAAAAAGTCATTTTTCATTAGACCAGGAGTGCGATTTTTGAATCTCATTCGCTGAGTTCAGCAGTTGAAAATGTCAAAATTACTATGGAGATACGCATCTTTCTACTGCTGATTTGACTTTCAAAAATCGCACTCCTGGAGTATGATTTTTTAATGTCAAATCAGCAGTAGAAAGATGCACGTCTCCGTAGTAATATTGACATTTTCAACTGCTGAGTTCAAAGTCAAAGTCAAAGTCAAAAATAATTTATTCAATGTAGGAGCTTGAAGCACACTTATTAAACGTCAAATCTTTTTTTTAAGCTACCACCGCGTCGGAACGTGTTGTCGCTGTAGAGAAGATGCGGCCAGAAACTCTACAACATAACACGACTTAATAACTAAACAATATAAATTCTTATGCTAAGGTTATGTATACAATAATACATAGTCTATTTAATAAAATAATTGATACTATACAGTACTATAAGTTAGTGTCACTCAGACCCAAGCATTTCGATCATTGAAATTCCGCAACTTTGGATTTTATTCCCCATAACTTTAGATTCTAATTTTGAATGTTCAAAGAATGAGTTTCAAAAATCTCACTCCTGGAGTTCGATTTTTGAATCTCATTCGCTGAATTCAGCGGTTGAAAATGTCAAAATACTATTGAGATACGCATCTTTCTACAGCTGATTTCACTTTCAAAAATCGCACTCCTGAAGTATGATTTTTGAAAGTCAAATCAGCAGTAGAAAGATGCATATCTGCACAGTAATTTTGACATTTTTAACTGCTGAACTCAGCGAATGAGATTCAAAAATCGCACTCCTGGTCTAATGAAAAATGACATTTTGTATGCGTTTTGGTGGCAAGGTAGAGTTTTAAGGAACAAATTTAAAACAGGGTATAGTTTTTTTTTGGCACTTTTTGAGCTTGATTTACATTTCTATACATTCTTATTCGTCGCTGTTATTAGTAGTAATACCTAGACCTACCTCAAGTACCAAAAATCGCACTCCTGGTGCCAAAATTTATGTTGAATTATGTTGCTTTTGTTTAGAGTTATTCTTCTATGTTTATTCTGATTCGTAGAATAACAGTTGGTATATTTTTTTGCTAATATTCTAACCACTTTAATACTTCTCCACGGGTACGAGGGTTCTGTATATCATCATCGTGTGACGGTCATGATTATAGAACCCTGGTACCCACCCGTGAGAACTCATTTTACCTCTTTTTGGATGTTTGTAAGGAACGCAGATAAAATATGTTCTGGATTAACACATAGGATACTATTTTAAGGTCCACGCAGACGTAGTCGCGGGCAACAGCTAGTGACAAATAAAAAAGGTGAATGAGATTTTATTCCTTTGCTAGAGTTTACCTGCGACTTCGTCCGCACAAATTTTATACCAGATTTTAAGTCAAATCATAATCATAATCGTAAGTTTTTACGTGATGCTCGAACAAACAGACATACAAAAATTCTACTTTATCTTCAAAGACAGACACACTTCTATTAGTTCTATTACAGTTTTATAATAGTCTAGAAGTAAACCTACTTTATAAAGGCGCCTATTGATTTTATAGTCCGAATCACCACGGAGGACGATTACAAGAATATTATATTCTTTCTTGCTTTATCAATCCATAGATTTAAAATATTAAAACGCTGCGTCGAAATAGTCTCCATTTCATAAAGAAATTGCACCAGTATATTTACACAACTAGATTGCACATTCCGATATAAAAATAAATATCTAATTGATAACAATAGAATCTTTAGGAAATGTTTACGCAATTTCCATAGTATGATATAATAGAACGCGCAACCTTACAAGCCGGCAATCAGAAATGTCGCCGCCCATCTGCGCATGTGAGTATAAATTCATATTAATTTGCAAAAAGTGCCAGTTTAACAATAATGCACCTGTGTCGCATAATGTCAGGTTATGTGTCAGGCTATTTCGTAGCCATGACCTTGTTGTGAAGATACATAATTGGCAGGTCTTTCAGATCAAGGGTTTTCTAATTTGATATTTTTGAGTTGTGTAAAGGTTGAATTATTTATTAGTCCATTACAATACAATTACTCCTATAGTACATTACTGCAGCGGCCAGCAACAGAGGCATTGATGGACGAACGTGTAAGTCCATCAATGCCTAGTTGTGGCCAAGGCTTGTATAGTACTTTTCTCAAATAATGCGCGGAAATCAAAACAGTAAATTTTCTCAAATAATTCGCAGAAATTAAAACTCTTCAAAATCAATGACGAACAACGAACAACAATTTTTTTTTTTTTCAATAAACAGCTTTCTATTTGCAAGCCAGTTCGAAATTTAAATAAAACCTTTGATGAGTTACCTCCTTGGTCGCCATGTTTCGGAGAAAAAGATCGTTCCATTTTTAAATTACACGACAGATATGAGTTTACTATGTAATTTATTTGGCCGCTAAACACGACAGATATGGATTTTCATACAAACATTGCCGGCCGCTGCGCGCATGTTTTTGGCCAGTACAGCAATTTCGATTTATCTCGAAGAAGGTTGTCAAAATAATGTTCACATTTCCAAGCATGTTTGAGAAAAGTACTATACAAGCCTTGGCCACAACTAGGCATTGATGGACTTACGTATGTGTGCCTCGGCTTCGCCTCGGCCCACATTTACACGTTCGTCCATCAATGCCTCTGTTGCCGGCCGCTGCAGTAATGTACTATTTTCTAAGCAGCGGCGGTTTATCTATTGAGCAAAGTAAGAAGGGATATAATAGCACCTCTCTCATGAATAAACGTACAAGGGAGTTACAGGAGTGCGATTTTTGAAACTCGTACGTTGAACTCAGTAGTTGAAAATGTATGGAGATACGCATCTTTCTACTGCTGATTTGACTTTCAAAAATGGCACTCCTGGAGTATGTTTTTTAAATGTCAAATCAACAGTAGAAAGATGCGTATCTCCATAGTAATTTCGACATTTACAACTGCTGAGTTCAACGAATGAGTTTCAAAAATCGCACTCCCAACTAATTTACAATGGATTTTTTCAGAACCAACGTCTCCTAGAAATAAAAAAAAAATACTCCATTTCATTAGGTACATTTGTCATTTTGCATTTAATTGCAGCAATCTCGATCTTAAAATAGTATGAAAAGTTTTGCTTATTTCTGAGGCTTCAAGCTCGAAGCAAATATACTTGTCTTCTTAAAAAAAAACATGTTTTTTTAATGAATTACGTTTTCAAATATGCAAATTTTCTTTGTAAAAAGTCAATTATATTGTTAAGTCTAATTAAAATGAGCGTATTAGTATTAATTCTTAATGAGCTTCCGGGATATTTTTTTTTACCATAGACTAGCGAAATTTTTTTTTTTTTCATATTGAGTTTTCGTCACCAAATGCCGATTACGGTTTAAAAGTCAGTTTTCATTATTTGAAACAAATAAAATTAGAATCTAAAGTAATGGAATACAATCTAAATCATTGATATCTAGTCTCATGGGGGAGGGAGCGCGGATATCGCTATCTCGTCCCCCGCAAAAAGTAACAGAAAAATTTGATAACAGAATTAAACGCGTAACTCGTAAATAGTTAAATGGTAAGTTTGGAGGTTACACGAGGACTGCCTTAGTGCAATTATAGTAATTTCCCACTACAGCTGTTCTAGAACTAGAATCCATTCATGTGAAAACGTTTACAGCGATGGGTCACGCTAACTTATTTATTATCTGTGTAATGACTTGTTATAATTAGCCTTAGGTATAGGTAGTGTTCTAGTAAATTACAACGCTTATTTCATTTATCATGAATGTTTGTAATACCTAGTAGAGATCGTGTGGAATGGATCAAGAATAATGTGGCCAAGTCTTAATTCATTTATTTTATGAAACAATCCCAGGATCGTTAATCAGTCTCGGGATTGTTAAAATATCGTACGAACATTTGAACAACTCGGACATCATGAACAGCTCGGACAACTTGAACAACTCTGAAAATTTGATCAACTTATACAACTTTGACTCAGTTGACAGAGTCTGAAACAACTCTGAAAATTTGATCAACTTATACAACTTTGACTCAGTTGACAGTTTTTCGAGTTGACCAAGTTGTTTATGTTGTCTGAGATGTTTTTTTGTCGAAAGCACTTAATTGGACAACATGAACAATTTGGATAACTTGACCAAGTCAAATCAGTTGGCCAAGTTGACCAGGTTGTCTACTTTGTAAGAGTTGTTCATGTTGCTAGTTGTTTATTTTAACCGTGTTATCTCCAACTTGACCGAGTTGTTCATGTTGTCCAAGTTGTTCTACCTACTGTGGACTACCTATGAGGACCAGTATGAAAAAACGGTGCGGGTTGCCCAATTTTTTAAAGTAACTTTATTCAGAAAGGCATATCCATATTAAGTTTTCGTGCGGAAAAAAGTGAAGTTTAGGTAAATATGCATCCGATTATCCGATCTCTAATGATAAGGCTATCACGCCGCCGTCATGCTATGGCCTCTGGTATGGCTAATATTTATTATAGATAGAGGGTCCTTAATATGATGACGGTTCCTTATGTTGATGATCAAACCATCAAACTGAACAATTTTGTTTATAGGGCCAATGTCGAAATCGCGAAAAAAATGCTGTTCCTTTCCAATACAAAACTGCGAACCTACTTGAATCAAATGCCCACTTTTTTTGGGTTTTGTAAAAATGGAATTACATTGAGTTATCTTTGAAGTGAAAGCGTTTTTATGAAATCGGTCAAGTTCGTGTCTGTCTCGTTTTTAGAGTACTAACGGCGATTAGTATCATATTCATTCAGATAATTGACGAAAGTAAAAAAAAAATGACCGAAGTGTCGATTTCAAATTTGTTTGTTCGTATTTGGTTGTTATCTACCTATATCGAGGAGAATAATTTTAAGTAAATATCTTACATTACTGTAGTGTAGCTCAATACATATTATATTATGCTATTAAGTAAACTAGCTTCATCCTCGCAATTTCGTCTGCGTAGATTTTTTATTTTGGCTACGAATAATCTTCTCGAAAAAACAAATATATTGTGTGATTGGGCCGATTGACCTCATAATCGGTCCAGGAGTGCTATTTTTGAACATCACAAGTTCAAACGAGTAGAAGAAAATGTCAAAATCACTATGGAGATTATGCATCTTTCTACTACTCGTTTGAACGTGGGATGTTCAAAAGTCGCACTCCAGTCGTTCAAAAGTAACACGATGACTAACAGACGAAACAACGATTATAGGTACTTAGTCCAATATGTGGATCAACTTCATTATTATGCATTAAACTGAACTTTGTCAATGGAACCAACAACGAAATCGCGAAAAAAACTGGGCATTTGACTCAAGTAGGTTCGCAGTTTTGTATTGGAAACAAACAGTATTTTTTTCGCGATTTCGACATTGGCCCTATAAACAAAATTGTTCAGTTTGATGGTTTGATCATCCACATAAAGAACCGTCATCATATTAAGGACCCTCTATCTATAATAAATAGTAGCCATACCAGAGGCCGTAGCATGGCGGCGTGATAGCCTTATCATTAAAGATCGGATAATCGGATGCATATTTACCTAAACTTCACTTTTTTCTGCACGAAAACAGAATATGGATATGCCTTTCTGAATAAAGTTACTTTAAAAAAATGGGCAACCCGCACCGTTTTTTCATACTGGTCCTCATAGGTAGTCCACAGTAGGTAGAACAACTTGGACAACATACTTCATAATACAGAGGCGTATTATTATGGTGCATAGACTATTTAACTTCACATTTTGTAAACCTAAGTAGATCCTCATGAACTTGATAATGTAACCAAGTACAAATTATGCTATGAGCGTCACGAATGTGAGTCAGAGCGTATTTTAAACAGGCCGTTTACATGCCTAACGTCTTGGACACACTTACCGATGAAAACTATTGTACTTATAGGTATCTAGTAATAGATACTCTTTCTTATACTGTGGCATAGTATAGGTATGTTTTTCTAACCGTCAAATGAAAGATCAATTCTTAATGACTCAAATTCTGTGTGAATCTTTCTACAGTCATTCTCTTAATGTATTGGTACTGCAGTATGATATTTGCTAATATTAACAAATCTCTAACGGCCTAGCTCTAGTGACATTATTTCAATATCATTGACTTTGTGTGCACAGCAAAGAACACATGTATAAAATAAAAGAAGTTTGGCGAACAGCCATGTAATTTGAGACCCAGACTTAGAGGTCCCGTACATGAATGAAATAAAACACAACTAACAAAAAAGTAAATTGGTTGTAACCTGTAGAAGTTGGGGGAAAGGTATTTCTCCTTATGATACCTTTTGTATCAAGTGTGTGAACCTCATAATCGTTCTTATTAGATAGTCCACTCAATCTTCTACGCATTCATTGTGTTTATTTTAATGAAAATTTACGATAACCGTACAATATTATGATAATGGAAGAAAACGAATCACACATTATCAGTTCAACCAAGCCGAATACGTTCCGTAACGTCCAAAAAATACCTCAGCGTTAATATTAAATTAAAATTGTTGTCGTGATTGCGTTTTGCTACTACTTTTTGGATGATTTGTCTATTTTACTAGTAATTTCTACTTTTGAATCCGGACTTCTGGAGATGTGGAAGTTTTTTAAAAAAATGCATAATTTTTTTCTGTTTACGATAATTATGACCAACGTCCTGAAGAGCTTTAAGTTTTCGTAAAAATAGTTGGGCCCAAATTTGCCAAACGTCTTTTTCTGGAAAACGTACAATAGCTCACATAATCCCTAAATTACTAAATACAATACCGCTAGATTTAAAATAACCAATGAATAGATTTTTTTTGAAATAAATTGAACAGTATTATTTAAATCAGAATAGACCTAACTTATTCGACCACTCTAAAGAAAATTAGTGTCTTATGTTAGAGAAACCGAAAAAACTTAATGACTTTAGTCTTTATGTAATAATAATAAATATAAAATCTTAAAGGGTATTAATGTACTTTTACATTATTATAAAGAAATAAGCGCCTTGCAAAGTAAAACCAAAATGGATGAATGGCATGAATTTTATTAAGTCATAAGCAAAGTGAAAGTTTTGTTTCAAAATAAATACAAAATGTAAAGAGACCAAATCCTTAAAAGATACCATACTAATCATTTAATCGTTGGTCCAGCAAATGTTCATTACAAACATAAAATTCAATTAACATAGAATACATTTGATTTGAATGATGATGATTATGATGGCTTCAGCTCCTATAGCAAGCAGGGCAAGCAATATAGATCGCTTATTCGAGCCATTGTTTCTCCCTCTTGTCTGTTATTCACCTGTGTATCCGAACGCTTTAATACGAACGATTCGAATGCAAGGTCCCACTCTTCATTGAAATGCTATCACGCGATCACCATGAATAATTCGATTCTTGGCTCTCAATGATTTTCCTCATGGAACTGCACTTTGTATCTAGATCGGGCGAAGCAAAGTTAATGAACATAATAAATGCCCTTGGTAAACTTGATACTTAAACAATAAATTAATAGCCAAGTGTGTGACGGACCACTTGTAGTGTAGGGTTCCCCAGCCATCTTCACCTCCCTCGCGCAAATTTGCCACTATAAACAGATTTTTTTTACGAATTTTACAGTTTTCCCTCCATAAATCGAAAAGTTTTCATTGCATGATACTCAAAAAAAATCTTTCTTCTTTGCGAGTTCCCACTGAGGCACTAATGGGTGATTGATTTCATATTTTAAAGTCGACCAGTTGAGAAATTACAAGGGCAGCCCCCCCTGCCCTTGTAATTTGCATTGCATTTTTAGCAACTTTTTGCTGGATATCGAACAGTACGACTGATATTTATTATAAGAAAACATTACCTTATTTGAAAAGATCGTTTTACCGATACGGTATCGGTGATAACCCTACGCTAAAAAAAAGAATCATCGCTTGGGTAGGTAGGGGTAGTTGATTGGTACTCATAAAAAAATTATTAAAATTAAGATCAAGTTCATAGGTACCTGTAGAAGTTATGCTTTTCATGCTATATGTAGTATGACAAAATAGAAAGGACTGGCGGATTGTAAGATCTCATAATAAACAGTTCCTTGTTGGAAATAAAAAGAACCCTAACAAGCTACAAGTAGTTCATAAACGTATAATTCAATGTTAACTGCTGTATTTCTCGTTTAATAAAATTCCGCATGATTCATTAAAAATATACCTAAAGGGTAAAAATACACTGAAAACGTATGAAATCACTAACCGATTTTGCTGTTTTTCTTATAGCAAATTACTTATATCAGTATTGTTTTTGTAATTGCAGATGAGGCGTCAGTACCGTGCGCCGACTGTGGCGACGGCGCTATTCGTGCTACTAGTAAAGCTGCTGCCCACAGACACACAGTTCCTCAACCCTGTCTCTTCCTTCATGAACTTCCTGAACGAAGGCACAAATCAACTCGACAATGAACCTCACGATCAAGCCAATCTACTCGCCGAGTACGACTTCATTATCGTAGGCGCAGGCACTGCGGGCTGCGTCCTCGCTAACAGATTAAGTGAAATACCAGACTGGAAAATCCTTTTAGTAGAAGCTGGCGTCAACGAAAACTTCATTATGGACATCCCTATTGTCGCCAACTACCTTCAGTTTACGTCAGCCAACTGGAAATACAAGACGAAACCTTCGAGTAAATACTGCGCGGGATTCGAGAACCAACAGTGCAACTGGCCTCGTGGCAAAGTCGTCGGGGGCTCCAGTGTTCTAAACTACATGATCTACACAAGAGGAACAAAACCTGATTACGATAATTGGGAAGCGATGGGCAACAAAGGGTGGGGATGGGACGAAGTATTGCCATATTTCAAAAAGATAGAAAACTACAATATACGGAAATTCGATAACGCTGAGTACCACGGGCATGATGGACATTTGAACATAGAGCATGCTCCTTTCCGAACTACGAAGGGCAAAGCATGGGTAAAAGGAGCACAAGAACTAGGCTTCAAATACGGAGACCACAACGGACCTGCTCCATCAGGAGTATCATTCTTGCAACTTTCGATGAAAAACGGCACACGACACAGCGCCAGCAGAGCATATTTACATCCTATTAAAGGTAGAAATAATCTTCACTTGACCAAAAACAGTATGGTCACAAAGCTTTTATTCGATGACACTAAAACTAAAGTTATCGGTGTAGAATTAGAGAAAATGAATAAGAAGTACAAAATATTAGCAAAGAAAGAGGTAATTGTTTCTGCAGGCGCAATCAATTCACCTCAGCTATTAATGTTATCTGGTATCGGACCTAAGAAGCATTTGGAAGCTATGAAAATACCAGTTGTGAAAAATTTGCAAGTCGGATACAACTTAATGGATCACATAGCAGCCGGCGGAGTTCAGTTCATGGTTCAACAACAAAACTCAACCATAAGCACAGAATACATTCTTAACCACTTGGAATTAGTTTTTAAATGGATGAGAACTCACAAAGGTCCCTTATCCATACCGGGAGGCTGTGAAGCTCTCGTGTTCTTAGATTTAAAGGACAAATTCAACTCAACTGGATGGCCAGACATGGAACTGCTGTTCATTAGCGGAGGACTCAACGCAGATCCTGCTCTGCCACTGAACTTTGGATTCGATGAAAGAATTTACGCCAACACATACGGGCCATTAGGGAAAAATGACCTTTTCATGGTCTTCCCCATGTTAATGCGCCCAAAATCTAAGGGAAGAGTCATGTTACAGAGCAGAAATCCTAAAGCTCATCCTACATTGATACCCAATTACTTCGACGACCAGGAAGACTTGCAGAAAATCGTTGAAGGAATCAAAGTAGCAGTTGAAATAGCACGGCAACCTTCCATGAAGAAGATAGGAACGAAATTATACGATATGCCGATACGAGAGTGTTTGGAATATGGACCTTTTGGCAGCGATGCTTACTTCGCGTGTCAAGCACAGATGTTTACATTCACCATTTACCACCAAAGTGGAACCTGTAAAATGGGTGTTGAGGGAGATTCAACGACGGTGGTAGATCCAAGGTTACGGGTCCATGGTATAGAGAAGCTTAGAGTAATAGACGCCAGTGTAATGCCTCAGATAGTGTCAAGTCACACCAATGCCCCAGTTTATATGATAGCTGAGAAAGGTGCGGACATGATTAAAGAAGATTGGGGGCGGTTAAGGGAATAATACCTCAATTAGCTATAATATTTTATAAGCATATCTGTGATTTAAATTATGTTATGATTATTGTGAAGGTACCTATTAAACGCAGGAAGGCTGTAAGAACCAATATTATAAGAATAATTCTGTATGTCAAGTTTTTTGGAGGGCCGAATCGAAAACCATCTCGAGATACTTAATTTGTCTCAATATCAATATTTTCGATGTCAGAGATTATAAAATGAAAGGATTAATAATGTAGTTTTTCAAGTGACTGAGTGACGTCACCTGGTGCTTTGTAAACTCCATGGTAAACTTAAAATAACTGGCAATTAATAAAAATACCTATACAGGGCAATAGTCATTGATACAGGATGTAACAAAACACCCTAGTAATACTTAAAATGCTTCAGACCATCATTCCATAGAGTTAAGTATTACGAGTATATTTTCTTTGGTATACTAGCGTGTTTTGATACATTCTGTATTATATTAACAATTCCGGAATTTGACATTTGAATTTTGCCATTTCTGTTTCCGAAATAGAGTTTAAAAAAAGAGAAGAGCTATGTTTCTTGTATGCAAAGGTGTTCTCCGTGGAGTTTGAAATATTTCTTATAGAGAGAAAGATAATATATAATATATATTCTCTTTCTCTCTGTAAAAAATATTACCTTGGTGTGCATTTAAAACAATCCTTCAATTTGTGCAGGACTAAATCTTCAGATTTTTCGACAACCTTCCCGTGACATATTTTATGCCCACTGACTGTTTAGCATAAGTACCTAGACTCTACTTTGTTGAAATTAAAAACAATAAAAACATTTCTTAGACCAATGACCCGTCTCGTGTGATTTATAAAGTGCCAAAAACAACATCTCTTGTTAATCAATGAGGCTTTTTCATCCATTTCATACTGCTAATGCTAATAAGTAGATAGAGCTGTAGTCAATCAGAATTTACAATTTTACAAGAACAGAGGAATTAGGCCGGTGGAAATTAACATTAAATTCGCAAAGCATGACGTAGTGCTGCATTTTTGGTATGTTGTTTGGATCAGTTAGGGTGATGTAAATCCCAATTTGCAACTTCGAAAAAGTTGTGCTCGCTGCGCACCACGTGATAAACTGCGAAAATTCTCGACTTTTTTCACTTTTTGCTCTAAAAGTCATAAACTATGCGTTTCCGACAAGTAACATTCACTACATAAATGAAGCTAATTAAATTGGCAACAATATAAGCCTAACCGCAGCTCTCTAAACCTTATAACAACTAAGCTGTGGCCCTTCAAAGATGGCCCGTTTTTCCCGAAAATTTAAAAATTTTTAGTTTTGCTCCCGTTTGAAGCAAAATATTGGCAAAACCGCTCGTTCTATGAGAAGGTCGTAAAATACAGTTGTAGTACATTTAATTTCTTTCATTAGAGCACAGAACAAAGTCTGTGAGACAAATAGTTCACTCACAATATCTGAAAAACAAAAAGAGGGTAGAAATAGATTTTTAAAGAATTGAAACAGAAGGCATATAAAATCATAAAAAGGATAATACTTTTTCATTTGCAGGCTAGGTAAATCAACAAAAGTACAAAATTTGGGAAAGTAAAATAAAAGTTTATACGCAAATTGAATGTTTATACGCAATTTGAATCTAGTAAACTTTGAAGGAACTTTTCCTTGTAAGTACGCTCTGTTTCAAGAGATAGACGTACTTCTTGTTACCATCAGCTGCAAGGCTGTATATCCTAAACTAAATGACAGACCCTGCTAGGTTTTATACTGCTCGCATTGCTACAGTGCAATAATACCTGCATATTCATGCATATACGACCGGGTTGACGACCCGGTTGGTGTAATGGTTACCACGCCAAACCATGACTGCCAAACCATGGGTTCGAATCCCGGTTCGGTCATGGATGTTATATGTTCGTGCCGTTGTTGTATGGTTACCATATTAAAAAGCCTACAGTGCTTAACTTGGGATCATTACAATGTATGTGCCTGTGAGCGTAATTTATTTATTTATATTCATTTTAGCAACCATACCAGGGCCTATAGACAAAGTACTTTCGATTAGCGTTAACGACAGTAGAAAACAAAAATGTATGGACTTGACGTATGGTGGAGAAGGCAAACGTCAAAATGTTTCGATCGCCAATGTCAAATCCATACATTCTGTCATTTCTACTAGCGTCTACGCCAATAGAAATGATACTTTGTCTATAGGCCCTGACCTCTGAACGACTGTTACTCCTAAACCGACTGGAGTTATGCAGGCAGACCTGGTCCATCCACATCACAGAGATGCTCAACAACACCCTTCAAATATTATGGGTGCAAAAAATGAATATGCAGGTATTATTGTAATATCCACTGTTCATATGCGAACAGTACAAAAACTGACATGTTCTAGTCGGTTTAGGAGATAAAGCCGTTCAAAGGTCCGACCTTTGAACGGCTGTAACTCCTAAACCGACTAGAGTTATGCAGGCGGGTTTAGTACATCACACCGAAAGATAAATAGTCGAACACCAATTAGCCCATCTCCATTACAGAGATGCTCTACCTACACCGTATGAATACTGAAATAAAAAACAGTACGTCTATCTCTTATACTACTACTTCTTAGCTATCTGTTAGCCATAATATACATATAAAAAAAAAAGAATCTAATTTATAAGTAGAAAAATTACAGTAGGTCATCCATCATAGTCATCAGATTTATCCCAGATCGAATTTTATGCATAAATATTATTTCGAATGAAAATAATAATGTTTCGAACAAGAAATAACGCAATAGTTTAACGCCATATACTTAACTAGGTACGCAAACCACTAAGTTACATTTAGGTACATTCAAAGGAGTAAGATGGCTCTCATATAATTATGTATATTATAATATTAGCATTTTTTGTGTGTTTATTGTATACAAAAAAAATAAATTGTTAGTAAATATCTAAGAGCAATGAATATACTACGTAACGTTACGAGTAGGTAAGTACTGTCGGCCGCAATAAGTTGTATACACTTTTGTTCTACGTCGTAGTACTAAAGTGTATATAGCTTATTGCGGCCGACTGTACCTAATTAATTATGGGTTCAAGCTAAAAAAAATGAAGGCTACATGAAGAAGAATAAAATGAAGCACAAATCGGCACCACTAAGACGAAGAAAAAAATAAAATAAATATTAAAAACACGTTTATATTTTATTTTATTCTACCTGTAGGTAATAAAGCAAAACAACTAATGCACAAAAAAAGAAAATATAACTTTACTGTTTCTATGTAAATCTCAAGGATTTTTAATCAAAAGTTGATTGTGTTACAAATTACAATACAAAATCTGAAAAACTTCAACGTGATTGTGTCCACTTGCACATTGACCGTATAAATACCTGCTTCCCAATGGTCCCAATTCGGAAAACACAAACAGAAACGTTCCATATTGTTACTACAACAGACATGTACCTAGTTAGAGATCGGAGCGCGCTCAATAAAAACAAAGTCTGGTTATATTTTCAATACTAACCAATTAAAGTCAACGCAATTTTTTCAGAAACAATCTAGAAACTAAATCTCTATGCTTGTATGTTGTCGGATTTTCGTTAAAATATACAGTTTCAATGCTAGGATTAATTTAAGATTTGTATGGAAATCTTTGAGGCACTGTAACTTTAAAACTATACATTTTAGATTTATTGAAACTATTGAAAATATGACCATACTTCGTGTGTATGGGGCACGCTCCGAATTATATCCTCTTAAAGTAAACTTTACTTTACTAAAGTAATAAAAGTTCCTGATTGAACCTGATCAAAGTTTGAGAGCAATTACTCAGGCGATCTGTATGCAATATGCAATGGAACGTTACATTACATTTACACGTAACAGCCACCTACAACATAACATCCTATGAACATCCAACTTCGTGTCTTACTCCGACTAATATTAGGTATAAATATTTCGATTATAGATGTTTCGATGTTTGTGAAACAACTACGCAAAAACGGATGAACGAATTTGGAAGAAATTTGGTAAGCAGATAGAATATGTTCTATTTCTGTATGAGGCAATTTAAGGGGTTAAAAATTATTCACCAACCAATAAAAGGAGTAATTCCGATGTATCCCCCCCATACTACATGATGCCAATGAGTTTTCCATTTATGGGCCAACGGAAAAGCTAATGAAATTATTGCCTACGTCGTGCTTCTACAATTACTGTTCTACAGAACAGACAGACAGACAGGCATACGCAGGTTTAATAATAAATGATCCTGATAAAAGTTTAAAAGCAATTTTACTCACGCGCGAAACAACCAAAATGGAAGCAAAAGGTGCTACGCTACGACTGCGGTAAAATAAGTATAATGGACGAGGATCTGGATCGTCGGGCAATATAGTCGTGAGCATAATGCTATAAAACTATAAAAAAATGGGCACAAGAACAGGAGGAGTGTTCACCTAATTAGTCACGCTCATTGTGTCTTTCAAATATTCATATTTGACCAGTTATCGATTCTTTATAAATCGATTATTTGTCCATCTGCAAGGCACTGACGTATTCTCCTCCGTCTACCCTCGAGGAGGGTGTACGGGCGCGGGCGTTGTTAGTCCACCACGCGTGCCCAATGCGGATTGGACCCTACATAATTGGTATATACTTCACATACGCATCGGAATTCCTTCTGCAACGTATGCAGATTATCTCACGAGGTTTCGAGCAGTCGATATTACGTACACACGGCGACAGATCAACCTACCCATAGTTCAACCTTATGTCCATGAACATAGAGTTCAACTATGGGTAGGTTGATCTGTCGCCGTGTGTACATAGGTTAGACATGGCATGTCATCATGTCATAGAATGTTATATATTACTTAGTTACGTTCTTCTCCTTCTTTCTCTTGTGAAGGTGGTCACACTTTATCTTCCCATACTTGGCCACCTCTATTCCTCGAGGGGAAGCCTCTATTAGGTCTTGGAGCAAGACACAGGGCACAAGCTATACAGACAAGACAAGCTTGCTATATTAGTCACTATATGTTCAATTTATTCAGGTAGTTCTAATTTAAACACAGACACAGGATAGGTTTACTATAATGATTAGATAAAATTAATGGAAAGCGTCTAAGTTTCATTGAACTTTCGGCCTCGTGAGAGTTGCCTGCAGTGAAGATTAAATTAATTATCGACCTTGATTTTAAATGTTTAAGAGGATATAACCGTTAGCGCGCTCCATACAAACGAAGTTTAATTATATTTTCGATATTGATAAATTGAAGTGATTGAATTTTTTTAAAGATCTAGAAATTAATCTCTATGGCTGTTAATAATTAAATTAATTAAATCTTTATTTATTCAGATAACTATGTGATCCATACAGGGTTAGTACAAATAAAACAAAATAAAATAAAACCTTACAAACGAAGTTAGTACTTAATCACTAATTGAGATTTAGTTATCTCGACGAAGTGCCTCATTATGGGGCAATCAATCTTTCCAGAGATAACCTTCAGGATGCCGTTGCCGCTGCCCCGCACTCTACTTTGTAACGATGCAGTTTTTTTACGAAGGATAGCGTGAAACCCATCCGTTCGGGCTTGTACAAACATCTCCGATGCACTGCAGAAACGTGGCAGGCGCAACAGCGCCCTGAAGGCATTGTTGTACTGGATCCGCAGAGCATTGTACGACTTTTGAGTGAAACTAACCCACAGGCTGCTAGTGTAAAATGAAGTGCAGTAGGTATGCTTTAAACAATGTTATCTTCACTGCATCAGAACATCTGGCAAACCTGCGCGCCAGCATGTTAGCTCTTATCGACAATGCTCTGTGTTACCTCTCTATATCAGCATCGTCTTTAAGGTCGTCGGTAACTAAATGACCTAGATATTTAAATTGGAATACTCTGTTTAGAGTAACACCGAGTAGCTGTACAGGAGGTATCACCAGGGGACATTTAGAACCAGCCTTAAAGACCATGAGTTCAGACTTCTTCACATTGTACAACAATCCATGCGAGCGAGCATAGGTCTCACATGGGGCTGTGGTTTAATCTTAATTTAATCTGACAAACCACAGGCACACAGATTAGTTTATCAAGATCGTGTTAGCAAAAGAAGTTTGGCGGAAGGCCATATAATGTGAGACCCAGACATATAGGTCCCATACGCGAATGAAACTTAGTAATACGTGTAGAGTGAAACAAAACTAACAAAAAAGGAAATTGGTTGTAATCTGCAGAAGTTGGGGGAAAGGTATTTCTCCTTATGATACCTTTTGTATCAAGTGTGTGAAACTCATAATCTTTCTTATTAGATAGCCCACTCAATCTTCTACGCATTCATTGTGTTTGTTTTAATGAAAATTCACGATAACCGTACAATATTATGATAATGGAATCAAACGAAATCACACGCACTATCAGTTCGATAAAGCCAAATACGTTCCGTAACGTCCAAAAACTACCTCAGTGATAATATTAGATGAAAATAGCTGTCATGGTTGCGTTTTGCTTCTGCTTTTTGGATGATTTGTCTATTTTACTAGTAATTTTTACTTTTGAACCCGGACTTCTAGAGATGAGGAAGTTTTTTTAAAAAATGCCGTAATTTTTTCTGTTTATAATAATTATGACCGCCATCCTGAAGGGCTTTTAGTTTTCGTAAAAATGGCTGGGTCCAAATTCGCCAAAGTTCTTTCATTGACTTTAATGGGATAGTATTAAAAATAAGATCTAACTTCTTTTGTATGCAGCACGCTCGGGCGCTCAGCAAGGATATCCTCTTAATAAATTAACTAGCACTAAGTCTGAGTCAGCACACTAGGGATGATACCGAGAATTCAGTGGAAGGTACAAAATAGATTTTAGGTATACAACTATCTAAAATCTATTTTGTGTAATGTTTTCCATTAAAGAACTACCATAATCCATCCATCCATCACAGCCCTTGATCAGCCGTCTTCAGACATACTCCAAGCCTCCTCCATATTTCTCCATGACGTTCTGTCCCTCGCCCTCCGCATCCAGTTAGGACCCAAAATAATGGCCTCGATTCGGAGTGTACTACGACTAAACTAAACTAAATGTATTCCTGTCACTTTCTAAAATAAGATTAAGAAAAGAGACAGAAAACCAACAGCTGACTTTAGTGCTGTCAAAGTGACGTTAAATGCGCAAAATAAGATGCCATCATAATGTACGCCATCTTATTTAAGTCGTTTTTGGGCGTTTAACGTCACTTTGACAGCACTAAAGTCAGCTGTTGGTTTTCTGTCTCTTTTCTTAATCTTATTTTAGAAAGTGACAGGAATACATTTAGTTTAGTTTAGTCGTGGTACACTCCGAATCGAGGCCAATAAGTACCTATACTAAATCATAGATTTCAATTATTGTTAAAAAAAATTGGATTCTACAAAGAAGCAAGTAAGTAGCGGAGAAAGAATTTTTCGAAAATCCGAAATCCACGCGGACGTACTCGCGGGCAAAAACTGAAAATACATAAACTCAAGACCGCAATCCCTTTCAGGGTGGTCAGAAACATTGCTACAACTACCAACTTTCTGTCTAAGAATGTAGTTGTAGCCAATGCTCACATTTAGCAATTTAAGTTTCAGGATGAATAACGTGTCAAGTGGTGAGAGGTGGCTAGCCTTTCGCCCACATAAATACTGCATGAGTAATATTTAATCCCCGAGTTCGAAAAGTAAAATGTGAAGGTTCTTAGCTGGTGCTTGTGACAAATACGACGTATTAGTATAAGAGATAAGTGTACTTTTTGCAACCATCAGCAGCAAGGCTGATTCAGTGTTTATGGGGTGAAGTGCATCTCTGTGATGGGGATGGACCAGGTCTGCCTGCATAACTCCAGTCGGTTTAAGAGTTACTGATGATTAAAGGTCAGTAAAAAATTAACGATCAGCTGCACGGCTGTATCTCCTAAACCGACTGACAGAACTTGACAGTTTTTGTACTGTTCACATAGCTACAGTGCATACTACAACAATAATAATACGTTCAGCCTTGCAGCTGATCGTAAATTTTTTACAGACCTTTAATCATCAGTAACGCCTAAACCGACTGGAGTTATGCAGGCAGACCTGGTCCATCCCCATCACAGAGAAGCTCTACACCCCATAAACACTGAATCAGCCTTGCTGCTGATGGTTGCAAAAAGTACACTTATCTCTCGGAATATATCTGATTACTAGCTCAAGTTACTGTAAGCAATACTTGCATATTTCAATAATTTCACTCGATTCGAATTTATAAGTTAGGTGCTGACTTTTTCCACATAATTTTTCGCGGAAAATTCGTGCAACAACAAAATATGTAGTACTTACTGACAGAACCGTTTTCATTTCAGGGCAATAAGCCGCCAGTATGTATAAGTATCACTGCAGGGCACAGGCCTACCGACAGGGAGGATGTATGGGGCATTAGTCCACAACGCGTGCCCAACGCGGATTGGTAGACTTCCCATACGTATCAGAATTTATTCTTCAGCGTATGCAGGTTTCCTCACGATGTTTTGAGCAGTCGTTATTACATATACGTTAGACACACTCAATGGCATGTTATCCGTGCGGATTCGAACCCGTACCCTCATGATTGAGTGTGCTTACCTCTCCACAAGCGCCACCGATGCTCGTCCAGAGGATCCAGGTGACGTATTGTAATAAATTGATGGGTGTAAATAAAACTGGTCAAGTGCGAGTCGGGCTACTCGCGCATCGAGGGTTCCGTACCACACCACCACAGAACACAACATTATTAAGGGTATATTTTCGTTTGTGACGTCATCACTTGCTGTCAATTTGCCATAAAAAATGTGGATAATGTGTTGTAAGTTTTCCGCGACCTTTTGTTTGAGCTCCACCATCGATAAGAAAAGTGTTAAGTATGTTTGATATTTTGTTGAATGAAGAATACTAGAACGATTTAAGAATAGTACCTAATAATTTTTTTTACACAATCTGTAATTCATTACATAAATAAAAACATTTTTAAGTAGGAAATTTCTGTAAATTTATAGTGTAACCTACATGCATACCACTTTTTTCAAATTAAATACGATCATCACAGTGGGCAAAGAAAATTACCAAAGAGATAATGATACAAAAAATATGCCTTCACATGTAGAGTAACGTAATATGACTACATAACTAATTCAATTTATTTCATACCGTTTTTTTTTCAATACTTTCATAGTTTCGAAATTCTGCGTGTTATTTTTTACTAAGCGACTTCAAAAAAGGAGGCGATTCTATGGTCAGAGCGATGATAGCCCATTCGGAAGAGACCTATTCCTCAATCAAGGGGCCGCGGTTCGATTCCTGGCCTGTACCACTAAGTTCTTTGGAATTTATGTACAGTTGTATTTATCATTTACTAGCTCGCCGGTGGTGAAGGAAAACATCGTGCGGAAACCTGCATTCCCGAGAATGAAAAGAAAATACCATAAGTTTGGAGGTATGCGTAAAATATGGGTGAGCTTGGGGCGAACCCAAAGGACCAGCGCTGGTCTCAGTGTTACAACGACCCTTGCTAGCAATAGCCCAACCACAAATAATCAATCAATAATGGTCGGCTGTGTTCAAATTTTTTTTTTCAGTTTTCCGATATTTTCCTCAATTCGTCAAGTGTCAAGTTTTTTGGAGGGCTGAATCGAAAACCATTTCGAAATACCTAACTAATTAATTGTCTCATCATCATCATCATCATCTCAGCCGATGGACGTCCACTGCTGGACATAGGCCTCCCCCAAGGATCGCCATAACGACCGGTCCTGCGCTGCCCTCATCCAACGTTTTCCCGCCACCTTCACCAGGTCGTCGGTCCACCGTGTGAGGGGCCTACCCACGCTGCGCTTTCCGGTACGCGGTCGCCACTCGAGAACTTTTCGGCCCCACCGGCCATCGGTTCTGCGAGCAATGTGCCCCGCCCACTGCCACTTAAGTTTAGCAACTCTTTGGGCTATGTCAGTTACCCTGGTTCTTCTGCGGATCTCTTCATTTCTGATTCGATCTCGCAGGGAAACTCCGAGCATAGCCCTCTCCATTGCCCTTTGGGTGACTTTCAGCCTTTTTATGAGGCCTTGAGTGAACGACCACGTCTCTGTTCCATATGTCATCACTGGCAACACACACTGATCGAAGACTTTCGTTTTAAGACACTGCGGTATTTGGGACGTGAAGATACTACGTAGCTTCCCGAACGCTGCCCAGCCGAGTTGGATTCGACGGTTGATCTCTTTCTCGAAGTTGGACTTACCTAACTGAATAGTTTGTCCCAGGTAAACATAATGGTCAACAACTTCGAGCGCAGAGTTTCCGATCATTACAGGAGTGGGTACAACATGGTCATTTGACATGATCTTCGTCTTGTCCATGTTCATTTTCAGACCAACTCGTTCGGAGGCTCTGCTGAGATCATCGAGCATTTGACTGAGCTCCTCCATAGTCTCCGCCATGATGACTATATCATCGGCAAACCGAAGGTGACTGATGTACTCGCCGTTTATGTTGATGCCTAGCCCTTTCCAGTCCAGAACCTTGAAAACATCTTCCAGTGCAGCGGTGAACAGTTTCGGAGATATAACGTCTCCCTGCCTCACGCCTCGCTGCAGTAGGATAGGTTTCGAGTTCTGGTCCTGTAGTCGGACTGACATAGTGGCGTTTTTGTACAAGCATTTCAGCACTTCGATGTACCGGTAGTCTACTTGGCAACGCTGAAGAGACTGCAGTACAGCCCAAGTCTCGATCGAATCAAAGGCTTTCTCGTAGTCCACGTACGCCAAGCAAAGGGGCAGGTTATACTCTTCAGTCTTCTGTATAACTTGCCGAAGCGTATGTATGTGGTCCACAGTGCTAAAGCCCTTTCGGAAACCGGCCTGTTCGGGAGGCTGGAAATCGTCAAACCTGCGCGCGAGACGGTTCGTAATGACTCTCGAAAACAGCTTGTAGACATGGCTAAGAAGGGAAATGGGCCTATAGTTCTTCAACAGGGCATTATCGCCCTTTTTGAAGAAGAGCACCACCAGACCTCTGTTCCATGCCTGCGGCGTTTTGCCCTCGAGTATGACGGAATCGAACAGCTTCTGAAGGGCCTTCAGGACCGGTTTTCCACCCGCCTTCAGAAGCTCGGCCGTAATCCCATCATCACCCGGCGCCTTGTTGTTCTTTAGCTGTTTTAGAGCCATACTAATCTCGTACAGGCTGACGTCCGGAATATCTTCTGTGTAGTGCCGGGTCAATCTAGCTCTTGGGTCGTTAGCCAGATCTGTAGCGGGTCTTCGTGTTGACGTGTATAACTGTCCATAGAACTTCTCAACCTCTCTCAGAAGCTCAGGCTTGGACGATACGATTCTGCCATCCTCAGTCTTCAGCTTTGATAACTGGCTTTGCCCAATAGACAGATCCCTTGCGAAAACTTTGGAGCCTTTGTTCCGCTCTATAGCCTCCTTAATACGCTCGGTGTTAAACCGACGCAGGTCGCAAGTCACGGACTTTGAAATCTGCCTATTGAGCTGCCGGTATTTATTCGCATCATCTGAAGACTGCAGAATCATCTCGCGCCTTTCCTCCATGAGCTTAAGAGTAGGGTCTGAGATTTTCTTAGTTCTATTTGTACGACGGGTCTTAAAGAACTTGGACCCGACCGCATGGACAGTTTCCACAAACCCATCGCTGTAATCGTCCACGCTACTCCCCAGGCAATCAAAACGATTTTGGAGTTCGAGCTGAAAACTACAGGGGTTTTGGATCTGGATCGGTACTGGACGGAGCGTAGACTTCATCAGACGAGATCTTTCGAGCTTGATATTAAGATTCAATGTGCCTCTTACCATACGGTGATCGCTTCCGGTTTTAAACGCGTTTAACACAGAGACATCATTGAATATTTGCTTCTTCGTCGACATGATGAGGTCTATCTCATTTCTTGTACCGGTCGGGCTCAACCAGGTCCACTTTCTGTGCTCCCGCTTCTTAAAGAAGGAGTTCATCATATAGAGTCCCTCCTTCTCCATGAAGCCAGCCAGCAGTTGGCCCCGTTTGTTCCGTCGTCCATACCCAAATTTTCCCACTCGCATCTCTTCACCGTCTCGTTTGCCCAGTTTCGCGTTGAAGTCTCCCATGACCACCGTGAAGTGTGTTTTAGAACTATGCATGGCTCTAGAGATATCCTCATACATAGTTTCTACATCGTCGGCGTATTTCTCTTCTGAAGTCGGGGCGTATACCTGTATAACCTTCAACGAATACCGTTTGGTTATTCTGAGTATAAGGTACACCACCCTATTCGACACACTTTCGATCTTCTCCACGTTGTTCACAAGAGACTTATGGACCATTAGCCCGACACCGTGCTGGGACTTTAGTTCGCCCTCTCGGAAATAGAGCAGGTTACCAGATTTGAGGATTATCGAGTCCTCTCCCTCTCTTCGGACTTCAGATAATCCAACAATATCCCAACGTATCCTGCTCAGTTCCTCCTCGAGTATAGCGAGCGACTCGTCGGTCCGCAGTGAACGTGTGTTGAACGTTGCCAGGTGCAGCTGTTGTCGGTTGTGGTAGCCGGATCTCTTCCGGAGATTCTTCGCACCCCCTGCCCCGCCGTTACCTTGACCGCTACCGTAGCCAGGAATAGCGGGGCCGCCGGGGACTGGGGGCCGTGTTAAGGGCGTACTTGCCATGTTGGGGGGATTTGCCATAATCGCCACGCTTGGCAGGCGGGTTGGCGATCGCAGTTCGGCTGGATGTGTGTACGCAGAGGATGCTGCTGCCCATCTTCTGGTAGGTCCCTTAGTCGCCTTTTACGACACCCACGGGTAGAAATGGGATGGTGCTATTCTTAGCCGACACCACACGGGCAGTGGCAATTAATTGTCTGAATAACAATATTTTCTATGTTAGAGAGTTTAAAATGAAAGGATTACGGATATTTTTTTAATAAAGTAAGGTCGTTTTTCGTTCAAGCGAGAAGTCAAGGGACATCACACAACAACCAGGAGTGCGATTTTTGAACATCACACATTCAAACGAGTAGTAGAAAGATGCATAATCTCCATAGTTATTTTGACATTTTCTACTGGTCGTTTAAACGTGTGATGTTCAAAAATCGCACTCCAGGGCCAGGAGTGCGATTTTCACTCTTCACATCTTTCTAGTGCTGATTTGCAGTAGAAAGATGCGTATCTCCATACATTTTCAACTGCTGAGTTCAAAGTATGAGATTCAAAAATCGCACTCCTGAGCTGAAGATGTACTTAAGTCTAAAGACAGCTATTTAGTGGAAAGATCGTTTTTTATATTGCTTACTGCGCTACTTGTAATTACTTCGAGTATATTACTTTGAATATTTTGTAACGCAATACTACTTTATTTATGGCAATTTTTGCAATTCGGTATGTAAAGTTTTTTTATGGTATTTTTTTACAGTTAAGTCTCGTAGATTGAACTGGCTATTTTGAACAACCAATTTCATTATTTTCGATATCCAATCTATAGTTAATTTTCTATAATTTATGCAAAATTTTTCTAGTGATGACGTCATATCAGAGGCTGAATAGTTTTGAAACTCTGTGCTTTACCTAAAATAATAAAAAAAAAGTTACTCCATTGACATAGACATTTGAAACCAGGGACTCAATTGCGCTATTTTATACGGTTTTACCGTTCGGACGGAACGTTTTTGGTTTTGGTTTAGATTTGGTTTAGCTGATGTAATAATGCTATCGCGCTATTTTTTTGTTGAACGGTTTAATCATTGACGTTACCAAAGCAAAACCAAACTCGAAACGTTTAAGCCGTAAACGTTTCAAGTTTGGTTACCCACCATACACCTACCATACACCTACCATGCACCTACTACGCCAGGAAATTCGATCGAACGGACATCGAACGTTACGCCAACGTATCTTCCGAAAAAAGCTAAATCGTTACCGTTAATATAATTAGCGCGATACGAATTGTGCATAACGTCATGTTTTTGGTTGTGGTTTTGTTTTGGTAGCAGGTATCGTTCAAAATTAGCGCGATTGATTTTTTTCCCCACGATTTCATTTCCCCAGAGACCAAATTTTTCCCCATAATCGCGGAAAAATTTCAAATCTGTCAACCCTTTCGTTGACATTGACGTTTATATGACGTTTGTCTTTTTTACCAAAGGCCGCTCGCTGCCTTTGACGTCATATCAGAGGCTGAACGGGCTTTAATCAGCGGATTAAAGCCCGTTCAGCCTCTGATATGACGTCATTTAGAGGTCGAATGAATGTCGAGTATTTTTTGGATTTTTTTTTAAATATCCGCCATCTTAATGAGAAAATAAGGTTTCTAAATATAAAATCTCGAAATGTTTTTGGAATCAGCATAGCTTAAGTTTAATTTACATACCGAATTGGATTGTATTTCTATCACATTCATCTATTATATTATAATGCGTATATATTGTAAATTTTCCATCATGACAATTTTGTTAATGAAAATTTTTATTAAACAGAAAATTGACGGATTTTCACCTGTAATTGTCACGTTTATTAAACAGGGCCCTGTAAACTCCTCCTCGATAAACTTGAAATCGACTTAAAATTACTGGCCATTAAAAAAATATATATATTTACAATGTCAGAATTTGACACTTGACGTTGCCGTTTCTGTTTCCAGCATAGTGTTAGAAAAAGAAGAAAACTGATTTTTTTAAATAAGCCAAGGTTTTTCTACATGGAGTTCAAATGATTTTTTTGTGACCACTTTTGCATTTAGAGATTACAGATCAAATTCATTTAAAAATTTAATTTGCGTTGATAAACTAGCTAACTTTAACGGTTCAAAAGATACAGCTTTCATTGCAACAAATTATCTTACATACAAGATGTTTATAACTATCTCCCATTATATGTACCTATCGATATTCTTCTGTCTAGCCTAGCCTACCACGGAATGAGGATTGGGAAAAAAAACGCTTTTTTTTAACCAAACCCAATCGTGTGAGGTGTCATTGGGTTGGATACTGGATGGATAGCTCTTGTAACGGGGAGTGGAACACAACACTCATTACAAACTAAATCGTTACAATGCTTGTGTCTCAATCGTGCATCGTGTCGATGTATAACATAATCTATAATAATAACCCTCCTCCTGGCGCAGTCGGGTAAAAACCGAACGTACGACTTTGCGGGCGCCGCTAGTATGTAATAAAATCTTTTCTATTCAATTATTCATTGAAATTGGTAGGAAGTAAATTATTTGTTGTTTTGATATTATTTGCCGCGATTTAATTTCAGAAGTAAATAAAAACTATGATTTTCTTATCAAGAATTTTATACTATCTATGTAGCCCGAATCGCACCTTTTTTTAATTAATTAATCTACTTAAACTTCCTCCACTTTGAGAGGGCCGTGCATTATTTTGACTCGTGAGTCTGAATGATCGTGGATCTAAAATTTTTACACTCCATCCTCAATGGTGGATTGGATTGCCCGGAACTTTTGGCTATTTGAAAAATACTGAAAAATTTAATAGAGGTTGAATGATATTTTATTCCTTTGCCTGCTTGGCTTTTCTATTGTATTTGACAGTTTTTATTTTTAATTTTATTGCAGCCAAGGTACCAATTATAACCATAAATCCTACGTTTTCCAGAAAATTCTAAAGTAAATTAAAAACAGAAATATCGGTCAAAAATTTAATCGGAAAAATACGTAGGTAGGTATCACTAATATTTTTTTTAAAAAAGATGAAAAGTTGTCAATTGGAAAAAATTTGAACATCTACCGTGATAATGGTATGGGAGAAAATTTAATGCATGGGAGAAATTTTGTCTTTCCTAATTAAGTTTATACGGAACCCTGAGGGATGAGTCCGAGTCGCACAACATAAAAAAAGATTGATACAAAATGGCACAGCTTAGTGGCGCCATCCAGATGACGCTATGACATCCCCGGAAAATTGCTGGAAAAACGCTCATTATGAATGCAAGGCAATCGAGGATAAAAATTTAAAAATAAGTAAATCATTTTTTTCTATACAAATATTCTATAATATTTCATATGAAATTGGTTGTAAATTTTTGGTTGCATTGATCTGCCGTTATTTAATTTCAGAAGTAAATAAAAGCTATGATTTAGTTATTTTATTACCAATGATATTGTAAGCTCACTGCTTATTAGTATCCAAAATTTTATATTATGTAGGTAGGTATTCAATCTTCTTACTTCGATTTTATTTGAATCTGTGCGCGACTGTATTGGTAACTGTATATTGAAAAGCCAACCAAAGAGAATGGTAATAGATTTCTATATGCTACTGACATAATCGAAGTCATTTCAATTTGATTGAACAATATGTCGAAAATTATCCAAAATCACGTATAAAAATTTGAAATAAAACATAATTTTAGCTTTAGGAAAACACAAATAATGAATTATTCCGTTAAATTTCCTTTGTGTTTTAGTCATCAACAGATAGATCGAGGATAAAATTGTCGCAAATAATTTTCAAAAAATGTAACGCGGACGTGCGCTGATTACGGCAGTTCGCCGTACAATGGAAAAAATCAGAAACAAGGTTAGTTATGCAGTTGTCAGAGGATGTCAAGAGATTGCATTTGTTCGCCATTTTGTATGGTAAACAGATTTTTTGATTTTTACAATTTTATTTTAAGAAAACTGTACGATTCCGACTAATATTTCAAAAAATCGATTCATTGTTTTTTTAACATTTATATAAACTATATTTCTACGTAAGCTGTATTTTCAACCGTGTAACGTAACCCTTCTAAAAATGTTCCTAAAGTAACCCCATTTTTAGCTATATTTCGACAAACAGTGTCCACATTTTACGCGATTACTAAAATAAATTATATGAAACGTACTAAAAACCGATTCATTACATTTTTAAGTAAAGGCAGGACTTTCATATTAAATATAATACACTGGATATGCAATAGGATATCACTGAAAACAATGTTCCTAAAGTAAGGCGTTTTAGAGAATATACCCTTAATTTAGAAAAAAAACTTTTTTTGTCCGGGGCCTTTAGCGCGAGACCGGCTCACACTTGGCCGGTTTTTAGTATTTGTTGTTATCCTGTAGAGTTTGCTCTGTAATCACACTAAGTTTGACGCTTTTATGTATTACCGTTTTAACGATAGAGCGTGAAGAAAAAACTTTGATAAAAACTAGTTTCTTGTTGAGAACCTCCCTAATTTTTAACTTTTTGACATTTTTAACAAATCCGCCGTAATGGCGCATAATCAGAGAAAATTTCAATTATCTAGCTATTACGGTTCAAAAGTTACAGCCCTAAATAGGTAGGACACACGGACGGACTGACGGACAACGTAGGCTTAGTAATTATGGTCCCGATTTCACCCTTTGGGTACGGAACCCTAAAAACTGGATATTTAGTACAATTACGGATTATGTGGTAACCCTACGCCTAATACCTAATTATGATTTCATGAAATCTATACCTACTAAGTAATTCGGATGCTACACTTTAACTGAAAGGCAGGCCAATTGGCCTATTGGCCAAACAAACATTAGTAGCACAGGTGTGAAGAGTCGTTTATCAGGTAAGTTTTGTTTTATTATGTGTTTTATTACACAGGGTGTTAGGGTAAACAGTTGCATCACTTTGAGGGGTAAGATTTTACATGATACTGAACAACTTCAAATATTATTGATTTTAAACATGTTACAGCCATGTCTATACCGTATGAATTCCAGTTGTAATGCTGGACTTGCGGGTTGGCTAGTTTGTAATAACTTCCAGTAGATGCCCCTCAAGACGCAACAGATTGAAAATTTCGTTCTCTGACTAGTGGACTCGGTAGCGAAATTGGATAACGCACTTCCCCGGTTTGGAAGGGTGCGGGTTCAAGTCCCGCCCGAGACTGTATTTTTCAATCTTTAATTTGATAGTGAACCACTTTCCCAAAGAAAAAAGAAATGTTAGGCTTTCCATACCAAAATTCAATCAGCTGATCGAACGTTTGTATGAAATAGTAGAACGTTTGTATGAAGTAAGAAAAGTTTCAGATCTCTTGTAATTGTTGGCGAGGGCCAACTGCTTCGACAAACATGTGATCTGATCCGAGACTTTCTTAGTTACTGCCCGAGACTAGTACACTATTTTACCAGCTAGGTTCGACAAATTCTGTCACCCTAGGCTGGGTGCCTGGACACTGCGGTATTGATGGAAATGAGGCTGCTGACGAGCTAGCACGAAGAGGGGCGGAAGAGGACGCCATAGGCCCCGAGCCTTACTGCGGAATCTCTCGCAACACCTCTAGACGTGTGCTGAAGGAATGGGCCGTGAACCAAAGCCGTAAGCTCTGGTCGGATACACCAGGACTGAGGCACGCAAAAGAACTCGTGACCGGCTTTTCAAACAGACTTACCTCAGAGGCCATCAATTCAAACCGCAACGACTTAAGGCTCTTAGTGCGAGCCTTAACAGGACACTGCAAGTTAAACAAGCATCTACACAGAATGGGGCTTGTAGATTCACCCACCTGCAGATTCTGCTGTGAAGCAGAGGAAACGCCCATACACCTCCTCTGCGAATGCGAAGTGCTCATTCACAGCAGGAGTCGCCATCTAGGTGGATACGTAATAACACCTAATGACATTAGGGACCTCCCCTCCAAGAGCATAACACGGTTCATGAAGTCCGTGGGCCTAGGAAACGACCTTTAGGTCTAGGGTGACAGCTACAATAGATCTATTCAGGTCGCAGTAGCTATTGGTCATTGACCAAGCCCTTACAACCAAAATAATAATAATAGTACACTATTTTTCTCCCCGACGGAGGCAGAAAGCGGCAACTTCGTTTAGCGCAGCGGGACGAAATAGTTGACGCCTTCCGCCCGGAGGGTTGAAAAGTAGTTTTTCTTTTACGAATTTCCATTTGTTCCTTTGGGAAACTTGTTCAGTATCATGAGTACTCTACCCTAACACCCTGTATTTTGTTAGATTATGCAATCTTTATTATCATTTTGAACCTAATTAGAAGAGTTGACTAATGGAATTAATAGAACCGTCCTTTAGAAACAGCATAATTTAATTTGGAAGTATTTATTTGAATTTTTTTTTCAGATTATGTTGCGAAAAACACCACTACTAGCAATATGTGTATTATTGTCATTAATACAGTACAGTAATACCAGTGGGCGATATGACACCTTCCCGTATGAAAACCCAGTATCAGAAAGAGATGAGAGAGGCGATGCATATCTCCAGACTGCAATCGCGAGGCTGTTTATCGCCATGCTAGCGCCGGACTACAAACTTGACAATAGAACAGGAGACCTATTAGAGTTCTTCACAGATAAATATCCATTGCCACATGGTAAGTTTTTAGGGTTCAGTTAGGGGCGCTTGCCGTGCCGCAAAACACCAAGCCCATAAGATCATAAAATGTCATCCCACAAAATTTAAATTACGTTTATGAATTTATGTTGTGGATGTCTGATTGCGGAGACATCTTTAAAGACGATCTACATATAAAAAAAATCACTTCCATTTATTCCCCAGTATTCATATTTATGTTTTTATCACTAAACCGCTGCAAAATCATCTAAAAAAATGTGTTCTGTCTAAACCGCTCGGTGCCGTGGCATCACTCTATCACGAGAAGAATCTCTCAGAGAAACTGCCTATATAAAAAACATCACTCTGGAGCCATGACTTCAATGCTTAGACAATTTATATAGGAACGAGTTACGCGTGTCATTCTACTAAGAAACATTTCTGCCACTTCTTGCGGGGGGCGAGGTAACATGAAATCCGCAACTTTGGATTTTATTCCCCATAAGTTTAGATTCTAATTTTGAATGTTAAAAAACATGAAAAGTAGTCTCGTGTGAACACCAAACGTTCTAAGTTCAAAATTATTGTTTTGCTATTATAAGCTGTCTCGTATAGTGATAAGGTATAAAATCGGGTGTAAATGCACAAGATCAATTGTTCTTATACCGTTGCAGAGGGGAAATGCTACCGCAAGGCGAGTCTCTACAGGGTGTACAATAAAATGGGACAGCTACTCAAAGGGGTGCTTCAGACCATCAAACTGAACAACTTTCTCTATGGGACCAATATCGAAATCGCGAAAAAAAATCCGCTCTCCCATACAAAACTGCAAACATTACTCGACTGAAATGTATGGGACAGCAGATTTTTTTTTCGCGATTTCGATATTGGTCCCATAGAGAAAGTTGTTCAGTTTGATGGTCTGAAGCACCCCTTTAAGTAGCTGTCCCATTTTATTGTACACCCTGTATATAAATTGGCTAAGCTTCAATGGGATGCCACACGGCCGGACGAGCACCAACCAATGCGAGTGTGCCTTGCAAATCTTTTGGTTTCGCTGATAGCAAATTTTTGGTATAATGTTATTTTATTATCCAGAAAATAATGAATGACCTTCGTGTTTTCTTTTTCAGGTCAAAAATATCCGTACAGGGAATATGATTACGTGATAATTGGATCCGGAGCAGGGGGCAGCACGCTAGCTTCTCGACTGACTGAGGATCCTCACGTGACAGTCCTCCTGCTGGAAGCAGGCAAGCCGGAGTCCCTGTTCACGAACATACCTTCACTAGCACATCATTTACTAGCGTCTGATTACGCTTGGCCTTACGTCATGGAGCCTCAACCGGGTGTGTGCATGGGTAAGTGTCTTTTTAAGGCAATTATAAATAAAATATATCTAATATAATACTTACAATAAAGATAGAAACTCTCATTTTCGGTCATGTAAAAGACTACTTGAGTATATAGGCAACATAACAATGGAATTTACCAGGTCAACGAGGCACAGGCAGGCCGAAACTCAGATGGTCTGATGATGTTAATTAAAAAAGACATGGATAATGGCGAGGTCTCCAACGACGATGTTCAGGATAGAGCGAAGTGGCAGACCGCAGAATACATGGAAAGCAGACAGAACTCCCCGGCGGGATGGTAGTTAGGAAGATGGTGATGACATACAGACTTAGGTGACACGTGGCTAGCTAGTGGCCCACTAAAACACCACATAAGAAACCATACTTAGTTGCCTCGTCCGACACTCACGGCAAGAAATGTCGTGCTCCATGCATTATAAGCCAGGACTATACGGGGATGTTTTAAAATTACAGAATAATAATTATTGACTGACTGGACCTGATGTTGCTTAGCTTCGATGATAGTTTCCAACACCGAAGATAAACCAACGAGCACCTCGTTCATAGACGGATAAAAAACGCATTTGAGTACAGAAATCATAAGGCAACTTGCTTCGTTAAGAAGAACAAGCTGGCATATCTGCTTACAAACATGAATATACTGTGCATTTTCTGCATCATAAATATGTCATACTGACGACCGTCTTATGCGTGGCGTTAAACCAGCATCCATATTCGTCTTCGTTTGACAGTAAAATTCAAGTTTTCAACTAAAATTTATTTCCTTCTTACAGGTATGGCAAATCAAAGATGCCCAAGTCAGACGGGCAAAGCATTGGGGGGCTCAAGTGCTATCAACTACATGATGTACACCAGAGGGCGCCCTGAAGAATGGGACCGCATCGCTGGAGCTGGGAATTATGGATGGTAAGACATACATCATCACATTCTGCCATCATTAATCAGAATCAGATATGAACCATTGACAAGAAGTTTCGCTTGACGCTAAGTACAAAAAATATGATTACGATACTAAGAGGAAGGATCTCTTTATTCCTTCCTCTTAGCGTCGATATCATCAATACCTTTGCCAGTTTCCTGGTCGATATGGACGGCAATAAGGTAGCGATATCATTTTGACATGAAGCGTCTTTCATTTTGGCACAGTATAAGAAAGACTATCTAGTATTACATACAGTACGGACACTCCATTTAATCAAGTTTTCAAAATGGAATTTCTTTTAAAAACAACGTATTTATTTATTTATTTGCAGATCAACCCGATTCCAAAATTGATAATTCCATAGTGTTAAGGAAAGCAAGCGGTATTATTTGGCAATAAAAATACTTCATCTTTACTTATCTTAATGCACTTATTAAATTAATGTTAACAGGTCTTATCATGAAGTCCTCAAGTACTTCATGAAATCGGAACATGCAGATTTAAAAGGACTGGAACATTCACCATACCGAAGCAGAACCGGCGAGTTGAGCGTCGAATTTTTGAATGATAGGTATTTATCGTAAACCATCGAGTTACGTGTGTAATTCTACTAACAAACTTTCCTAATACTTTATGCGGACTACAATTCTATTCGGATTACAAGACTAGTTTTCAATGATTAGCCAACTTTTATGATTGTGATTCATCATCATCATTATCATCTCAGCCGACGGACGTCCACTGCTGGACATAGGCCTCCCCCAAGGATCGCCATAACGACCGGTCCTGCGCTGCCCTCATCCAACGTTTTCCCGCCGCCTTCACCAGGTCGTCGGTCCACCGTGTGAGGGGCCTACCCACGCTGCGCTTTCCGGTACGCGGTCGCCACTCGAGAACTTGTCGGCTCCACCGGCCATAGGTTCTGCGAGCAATGTGCCCCGCCCACTGCTACTTAAGTTTAGCAATTCTTTAGGCTATGTCAGTTACTCTGGTTCTTCTGCGGATCTCTTCATTTCTGATTCGATCTCGCAGGGAAACTCCGAGCATAGCCCTCTCCATTGCCCTTTGGGTGACTTTCAGCTTTTTTATGAGGCCTTGAGTGAACGACCACGTCTCTGTTCCATATGTCATCACCGGCAACACACACTGATCGAAGACTTTCGTTTTAAGACACACTAATTGTGATTATCATTGATAAAAAATCATGAAAAATTATCTCGCGTGGAAGTCGTTCCACGTTATTGATGACGTAGACCTCTCTACTCGTAATACGAGACTAGTTTGAAGCTATTGTTCCGCAATTATAGACGGTCTCGTTTAGTAATAACTGATAAGGTATACAATTTTATGTAAATTGATTTAAGTAGTAATTTATGACATACTTTTTTCAGGACACCACTAGTAAAAGCATTTATTGAAGCTGGTAGAATACTGGGTCATCCTATAATGGATTACAATGATCCGGAAAAATTGGGTTTCGGATACATCCAACTTACAACCAAGCTTGGCCGAAGAGTCAGTGCTGCGAGAGCATTCTTACACTACAATAAGAAACGACCAAATCTCCACATTCTACCCCTGACTAGAGTAACTAAAATTCTTATCGACGACGAAACAAAAACTGCTTATGGTGCAGAATTCGTAAGGAACCACGTCAAGCAACAAGTAATGGCGCGAAGAGAAGTCATATTATCTGCAGGCCCTATAGCTTCCCCTCAGCTGCTCATGTTGTCTGGTATTGGGCCACGGAAACATTTAAATAGCCTTGGAATATCCGTCATACAAGATTTGCCTGTAGGCCGGACTCTTATCAATCATATACAGTTCGCCGGTTTGATTTACACACTGAACGTTACAGGTGTAAGTCTATTTGAAAGTAGGGACGCTACCCTAGAAAATGCTTTGAAATGGATTCGATTCGGAGACGGCCCGATGGCAACTGCCGTTGCTGTTGAAGGTCTTGGCTACATCAAGACTCCCAATTCCGACGAGCCCGAAGGAGTACCAGATATAGAATTGTTGAGCAGAAGCGGTTCAATAGTGTCGGACGGCGGACCGGGTGGCAGCAAAGCAGGTAGACGAGGCATGATGATTTCCGAAGAAGTTTTCGACGAAGCATTCGGTTCCATCGATGGTACCGATACTTGGAATACTACCATTATGTTGACCCACCCTAAGTCAGTCGGCTACTTAGAATTAAAGGATAAGAATCCGTTCAGCCAGCCTCGAATATACGGAAACTATTTGACTGATCCGAGAGACGTGGTAACATTAATCGGAGGAATTCGTCACATGCAAGCTTTGGCAGAGACAGCACCGTTCCAGAAATTTGGAGCGAGTATGTACCGAGCGCAACATCCGACGTGTCATTCTCTGAAGTTTGATTCAGACGCGTACTGGGAGTGTGCTATTCGTGTGCTGACTGGCTTGACTCATCATCAGATCGGGACGTGCAGGATGGGTCCTGAAGACGACCCGCATGCCATAGTCGACCCCCAGTTGCGCGTCTATGGTATAAAGCGGCTGCGTGTTGTTGACTCGAGCGTCATCCCGCGCACCACCGCCGCGCATACATATGCGCCCGCGATCATGATCGGCGAAAAGGCCGCTGATATGATAAAAGCCACGTGGAGCCGACATCGAACTGAATTATAAATTTAAAAATGCGGAAGTTTCAAGGAATTCATGTTAATTTGTTGACGAAAATAAATGTTTTGATAACATGAAACGAATAATATTTGTCGTTTATTTATTCAGAAAAACGTTAGAATTTTTTTTCAGAGATTTAAAATCAAACTATTTAGAAAAAGTTACAATTACCGCACGCGTGTTTTATAAGCTGCATTGTGTATCTAAAAGCGGTGCAACAATAGCCATTTAACGAGCAACTGTGTTCATCATCATCATCTCAGCCGATGGACGTCCACTGCTGGACATAGGCCTCCCCCAAGGTTCGCCATAACGACAGGTCCTGCGCTGCCCTCATCCAACGGGTTCACGCCGCCTTCACTGTGTTGAAGAATATTTTTTGCAAAAAACGAAATTGTGACTTCCCCTTAGTAAATTCATATTTCTATGGACTTTTTGACCAGTTATCGATTCTATACAAATACGTTTTTAGTTGCATCATCAGCCTATAATACGTAATACTGCAAGGCATAGGCCTACTCAAGGAGGCCGTGTGGTCACACTGTGGTATGGTCATTAGTCCACCACGTGTGCCCAATGCGGATTGATAGACTTCACAACAGAATTCCTTCTGCAGCGTATGCACTATGCAGGTTTCCTCACGATGTTTTCCGTCACCGGTTGAGAGAACTAATTGGTTTTGGTAGACACGGCGACACGTCAAGCTATACAAAACCAACATAAAGCTGGCCGTGCGACGTTATACGTTACTAGGATGTACTCGCGGCAAAGAAAATATACACTACCGCGAAAAGAAGCGACACTCATGCATGTGTGCTCGTAAAACCGCTCGCGGCTATGTGTGCGGGTCGGGCGAGCGAGGGGGGGTGCGCAGTATGCGAGCGGGTGGGAAAACAGGTCATTGACCGCTTGAATTACATGGTTGCTCTTGCTCGCACGACTGCACGACTCGGCCGTTGAAATAGGTAAATATTTTCTTTGATTCTGCGAGCGAAGCGTGCGACGCCGACCAATATGTTATATTTTAGTTTTAGGATAATTATGTTCAGTTTGCTTTGTAACTGATTTATAATACCGAACATAAATAATATAATGACACAGGCTTAGATTAAAAACTGTTTACTATATCTATGGACACAGGTTAGTTCAGGGCAGGTTCAGGGTTAGTTTAATTCCAAAGCACAGCACAAAAGAGTAGGTATACAATTAGAAGGAGTAGGTACTTAAAGAGGTAGTTACTTTTCTCAAATAAATAAATGAGAAAATTATATCGTAATTTGCAAGTATACGTAGCAAAACATTTTTTTTATTCAATACTATTGTAATACATAGTTACAAGAACGATTTTAATTATTCATTTTATCGTAAGTGACAAGGTATTCATTTTATCGTAAGTGACAAGGCGTGTATGACCGACGCTCAACTTACGATAAATTAAATATTCAACAATTTCATTGTAACCGACAAGTACTGACATGTACAAATGAACATGTTTTGCAACTTACGATAAAATTTTCTCAATTTAATAAAATCGTAAATATCTGTGCCTTAGCCGTCTGTGTAAAAATATGGATATCATAATCTAGAGATTACTTGAATAAACCATATTTGTCACTTACGAGGAACTTAGTTCTTACCCAGGAACTGTTTGTGTGAAGTTAAAAAGGACATTAAAAAAATATACCTATAGCTTTTTGTTGTTAGTATAATCATAATCAGTGCTCCGTCACTCTTGTTTGACAGCTGCGAAAAGTACCTACAGCGTCGGCGCCAATTAGGTTTGTCAAAATATTTTTGGGAGGCCTAAATCGAAAACTATTTCGAGATAATTGTCTCAATAATTGTCGCGGGATATCACAATTTCTTGGTTGACATTCCACATATCCGCACCAAGCGCCTTTCTGAATCTTTTTTACCCGACTGCGCCAGAAGGAGGGTTATGTTTTTCGAGCGTATGTATGTATGTTTGTATGTCTATTTCTTTGGCACGGCCTACAGCCTAAGCGGCTCGATGGATTTTGACGTATGATGGTTCGTTAGATTTGTAAAAATCGTGAGAGTGACTTAGGCTATATTTTTTTATTATGGCATCTGGGAATTAAAAAAAAGAGGGGGAATAAATAATTTTTATTTGTAAAAATTTACAATATGGGTATCAAATGAAAGCTAGTAAACAGACGATTCCAAATATGTATACAACGTCTTAATGAATAAACTAAAAAGTAGTTTGTTTAGAATCAAGAGCAGAATCGAATTATCATGGTTTCAAAACAGGTAATTTTTGACAAAATATTAATTTATTTGTTTTTAAAATTTTTAATTTACCGAACCCGATGTCAGACCACCTCAAAAGCACACTCACCTTACTAACTACCAATACTAGATTATTAAAATATATCCATGAGTACGTTAGGTAGCGCTTTCATTTATTGCTGAAATGACAACAAATCATTTTTGCCTCAAAACTTAAAATGCAAATAACTTTAAATTTTAACTATCAAAATAATGAAATTATTGTTTCAATCTAATTATTTTGTTATAAATCAGTTGGGTTGTATGAGGTTTTGCGTTAATTCATTAACACGTTGTATATTGTAGTACTTTTATGCTACCATTTCGACATAGGACTAAAAAGTATGAAATAAACCAAATTATTACGAAAAACAAAAAAACCCGACTGCATAAAAAAACTGTTAGCTGAAAAGAGAAAAACAAGCTCTATAATCACTAATCAGCTATAACAACATTAATTAAATATAATTTGAATGTTATTAGGTAGGTATTGCAGGCGAGGACAAACCAAAGGAAGGTACCTAGGTATGTATTATACTTAATTCATCTTTGTCCCCGTTTGCGATACCAACCTAATAACATTCAAATTATATTTTACTTAATGTTGTTATAGCTGATTAGTGATTATAGAGCTTGTTTTTCTCTTTTCAGTTAACAGTTTTTTTATGCAGTCGGGTTTTTTGTTTTTCATAATTTATAATGTGCACAGACAAGAAGTGGAATGCCTTGCCTGTGTCAGTATTTCCGAGCACTTACAACCCGAATTCCTTTAAAGTACGAGTGAATAGGCATCTTTTGGGTAAGTTCGCTACATCTTCGACCCCATCTTTGTCTTGAGGACTGGCTTGAGGTCAAGAGCAAACCAATCAGTAATAAAAAAGAAAAATATTTTCTATGTTAGAAATTTCAAAATGAAAAGATTACAGATATTTTTAATAAAATAAAGTCGTTTTTCGGTCCGACTAGTGACGTCATTCGTTGGACCTGTAAACTTCTAGGTAAAATAAAAATCAACTTAAAATAACTGGCCATTGAGAAAAAAATATAATTATATTCAATGATTCAATATGTCAGAATTTGACATTTGATGTTGCCGTTTCTGTTTCCAGTTGTAAATAAGTAAATTTAAAAATGACGTACTTTACCTATATTTAATGACGATTTTACAAATGACTAAATACGAGTTATAAATTCTTTGCGACATCAATATGTATTAAATTCAACCTGATTATATTAGTATCCAAATTATTGTCAAATTTTAAGGCATTATTCTAAACCTAGAAATCGATGAATGTAACACACAAACTATTTATTTTATTTTGAAACAATCGAATGAAAATTAATTACTTTAAATTTTAATGAATTGGAATTTACATACTACATGTTTATTCTAATCGTAACTTCTTACTCATTACTTCAAATTAAAATACATTTATCCCTTACGATGTGATTTTAACGTTTTATCGTGTCGCTTGTAAGAAACAATATTTTTGTAGGAATACCTACTCGATTCAAACGTAAGAGACAGCAGATTTTTTTTGTTCTGAAAGGTTTGCTCACATAGTAAAAGTTGTTCAGTTTGATGGGTAGAGTATGTGGTTTAGAGGTTTAATGATACTTTTCCTTACACCCCGTATACACCACTAGTTTTAATTACTAACTACATTTTAAGGGTATTTTCATTCGAATATATAAAAAACCTTTCGTGCACCCCTACGCAGAAAATTTATTTCATAATTCTGTCTTCAGCGATAAGGCTGTGAGCTATTTGTCGGTCAGTCAGCGGAACTGTTTTATAAGTATAGATGAATAAACAACTAAACGCAAAAGACAGCAATAAAATTTTATTTTGAGTGACAAATTCAGCGGGCAAAGCTCAGCTTACGATCTTCCTAAAAACGCTCGATAGAAGCGATGAATATGTTCCATACCTTCTATTGATTTTAATGTAAGTGCCTAAGCGTACAGTGAATTTGTTTAATCAGAGAAAAAAAATCGGAGTTCAGTGGTATTTTCAGGGGACTTACGACAAAATGTCCCTTACGACATTTGAAACGCAACTTGAGAGTTGTGCGCGTCGTATGCTGAATTTGTCGCATACGATAAAAACATCAACAGTGGAAATTGCAAATGTCGTAAGGGACATTTTGTCGTAAGTCCCCTGAAAATACCACTGAACTTCGATTTTTTTTCTCTATCGATCTGTATTAAATCATGTTTTGATATCCCTTAAAATGAATGAGATACGAGGCCCATCATTTTGTAGTAAGTTAAACTTTATGTCGTATAAGCAAGGACAATTTCAACCTTCTTGCATATAAGTAAAAGTTTAGGTTCAAGCTCTAATGTAATTTTTTGAAACGTCTTAATTCTTTATAGTTACCAGCTGTAATACACAAACTAATTAGAAAGAACTACCTGTAATACGTTGTAAGTAACCCACCTACAAAATAATTCTTGCACTGCCGGATAAACCTCCGATGGTTTTTGGAAGTTCAATTGTCAAATCGTTTGTAATTTTTCATACAAAAAAAAAAAAAAAAAAGAAAAAAAAAATTATATTCTTTACAACATAAATTCTGTTAAAATAATTTTAAACTTGAAATGAACATTATTAACAATTCTAATTACTTAGTGTCATCCCCAGAGTATTAGTACCTATGTCTTTTATTATTTCCTTGCACCAGTGTAAATAAGGTTGTATGGAAGAAATCGCTTTTTAGCGATAAGACCACCTTATTTGTAATTCTATATCTTTATTCAAATGTATATTCTGTTTTTTTCTGTTTCTGTTTTCTTGTTGTGTGTTGTCTCTGACTACCCCCTCGGGGAATATAGTCGTGAGCATATGCTTATGCTTATATTCTGTTTGGTGTGCAATAAAGTATAACTGAATTGAATTGAATTGAATATTCGTTTTCCGCAAGTATCAACCCTATAGGTCACCGACGCGGGGGCTCACACGTACGAGGAGTGTCGTGGCTGTGCTCGCGGCCAGCTTATTTTGGTTTTGTATTGCTTGATGTGTCGCCGTGTGTACATGGCACGTCAATCGTGCTGGAGTTAAATCTCTAAGCGTCATATCGCGGTCAAAAACATCGATGGCTCAAAAATGTAACATCCTCCTTGCTTCCTTCAGATCGGCGAAGTTTTTATATTAGTGTGCAGTGTTGCCAGATCAAATTTTGAAAAATCCGTAGAAATCCGTAGATTTCCTCTTGAAAAATCCGTAGATCTACAGACTTTTTTTAAATGCTTTATTTGACTATTTTGAAGTGAAATGATTTAAAAAATCGTTCTAAATTGAAGAAGAAATTAGAAGCTTTGACAAGTTTAAGCGTAAACAACATGAAAATGAATAAAATTTACCCTTTTTTTCTTTTCTAACTTAACTTTCTGTTTCATTATTTTCATTATGATAATGAAAATAATACGTCTGTACGTTTGTACTTTTGTCGTACATGTTACAATTAAATATTTCTGTCGTGTATGGACTTCAAGTAGAAGGAAGGAGATAGATGGAAAAGAGTAGGGACGACCCATATTTTCGGAAATACAGTCCAATACGTGAAAAAAGTTAAATTGAATTGATTTATTTGCGACTGGGTGTCATTTTATGCGGCAAATTGAGATTTTAGGCCGGAATTCAGAAGATTTCTCAAAATCCGTAGATTTGCCATTGAAATCCTTAGATCCGTAAGCCAGACCGAAAATCTGTAGATCTACGGATAAATTCGTAGGCCTGGCAACACTGTTAGTGTGACATATGATAATAACCTTAGCGAATACCGAAATAGAAAGCTCGCCGATTTTTCAAATTACGATTTTTGCGCTTAGAGAATCGCAATGACAGATTCGAACACGACCCCAACGATTAAGCGCCGTACTCTCCGCAACGCTCTACCGATGATGCACTCAGTTTTAAGTTTTTCAGTTAGGGGTAAACCGGGATGCTTGAACAGGTGGGATGGATGAGCCACCTCAATTTTTCGATTGAAAATTTCGTGCTATCGATTCGGTTCATGGGTCATCGCATGCCCGCGAACCACATCTACCACCACAAGCGCCATCAAGGCTGCTGGCATAGTAGTTTGACTTCAAGCTGAGTTTATGTGTTTTTGATAGTAAAAAGTGAAAAAAATGTATTTGGTTTATTTGTTCGTTTCTGCGTTATATTAAAAGATACGTATTATATTGAACTATTGTTATATTGTCAAACTAGTGTAGTTTGTTAAATGCAAAGCCTATTTAACCTGTGATTAAGAGTTTTTCGGAAATCTAAACAAAGGTTGGAATGGGTCGATAGGGGATGGTTGAGCCACCCGCAGAGGGATGGATGACCATAGTCAATAATAATATTTTTCCTCGATTTTATTTATCTTGCAGCTTCAAATGCCATTCAAATCTAAAACTAAGTAGAAGAAAGGCTTCAGCCCCAAGAAAGGAAATAAAAAAGAAGAAATTTGTAGATTCGGACTTCCGAAGCTTCTAAGGCCACATACCAGCTTTTTGTTTTTTTCAATGTTTTAGTTTAAAAATTTGTTTCTCTAATTAAAGTTATCTTAATATGCTCATTTTATAAAAAAAATAGTGTTCATAATGCTAAATTAGACATTAAAATGTTTTCTTTTTTAGTAATTTTCTTTATACTTATCAAGAAAACAGGTAGTCAAAGTGTGCAATGTTCACACGCCGTTATTTTTTGTTCCATTTTTAATCTTAACAACTTTAGATTGTTCCCATTTAATTAATATGAGAATATTTATTATAATTACAATGAATTTTGAACGCTATCTTGTTTAATTTCTTTAAATATAAGGGTATGTTCAACCATCCCTACCCCCCTGTTCAACCATCCCATTGGGGATGGTTGAGCCAAATCTCATTTTTTGTAAAAAATTGTCTAGCCGAATAAATATTATACTCACAAAGATCTTAGTATACACCATTTGTAGCCAAATAACTGTGTTATCTAATGCCACTAAAGTGATATCACTGCATCTTTGCAATAAAAAGTGGTGCGCGTGCGAGCAAAAGGTGGTTCAACCATCCCGCACTCCCCCTATATTTTTATATTAGTTACTTTTCCTTTCTCGTGTGAAGGTGATCACACTTTCTTTCCAAAACTTTGCCACCTCTATTCCTCGAGGGCACGACACAGGGCACAAGCTAGTGCCTTCTGTGTTCAATTTATTCAGGTAGTTGTAATTGAACACAGGATAGATTAATTATAATGATCAGATAACATTAGTGGAAAGCGTCAGTTTCATTGAACTGTCAGGGTCATGAGAGTTGTTACCCAGTGAAGTAAAGTAAGCCCGTAGTTATGAAGTTATCGTCCTGGCGATATAACCGATAGCGCGCTCCGCACAAACGAAGTTTCATTATATTTTGAATGTTAATGAATTCACATTTCATTTTTTTAACCACTAATGAAAATATAAAAATAGGAAAAAAGAAAGAGATACCTATTTTTCCGAATTAATTTTTGATCGATATTTCTATTTTTAATTTACTTTTGAATTTTATGAAAAACGTAGGATTTATGGATTTAATACCTTGGCCGCAATAAAATTTAAAGTAATAACTGGCCAAGTGCGTGTCGAACCACGCGCAGGGTAGGGTTCCGTAGTTGCCCGTCACAATATAATATGGACTTAGAAGAAGACTTTTTGTTTCATACTACGGTTTAACGGCTAATAAAGTCTAAAAAGTAAATTTTATAAGTTAGTCGACTATTCGGTTTTAATTATTTTATACAAAAAAATTATTTTATAATTTTCAGAGATGTATAGTACTTCGTCTCTGATATCAGTTATACAAGCAAAGGGTTCATCGTTAAAAATAAAAAGCAAATGTTTCAATCGCCGAGTCCTATAGTGCAGCTCCGAAGCGCGTCATCAGATCTTCACAAAAAACGGAATACTTCGTATAATTACGGATTATGTGGTAACCCTATGCCTAACACCCAATTATGATTTCCTAAAATCGATCGATTATACTGTTATTAGACGGTTAAGTACATCGGAAGCAACATTTGAACAGAAACGCAGATTGGCCTAACAAACATTAGAATCACAGGTGTGTGGAGTAGTTTATTAGGTACGTTTTATTTTATTATTTGCGTTTTATTATACATGAGTGTTAGGGTAAACAGTTGCATTGCTTTAAGTGGTACATGATACTGGACAGTGGACAACTTTTCCAAAGAAACCTATAGAAAAAAGCAAAAAAAAAATGTTTAATTTTTTTTTTTTATGATTTTGTTTAATGTCTGAAATGTTAGCAACTAATCGAACGTTTGTATAAAAAGTAACTTTTTTTAGAATTTCCACTTGTTCCTTTGGAAAACTTATTCAGTATCATGACTACAATCACGTTTCATATAAAATTGATCTCATTCCTCAAAAATTTCGGCTAGCTCGGTACCTCTATGTCTATGCTATACAGGGTGTAACAAAACACCCTAGTAAAATACTTAAGCGGATGCTTCAGACCATCAATCTGAACAACTTTCACAATGGAGCCAATGTCGAGAAAAAAAAAAAAAAATACACCGTCCCAATACATTTGAGTCGAGACGGTACTGCAGTTTTGTATGAAAGAGTGGATTTTTTTTCGCGATTTCGAAATTGGCTCCATAGTGAAAGTTGTTCAGTTTCATGGGCTGAAGCATCCCCTTAAGTATTACTAGCGTGTTTTGTTACACCCTAATATAATAAAACTAAAGAAAAACGAATCTAAAATCACCTCTTTTTTTCCAGTTGTAACCGTTTTACTTTTACATTGTTGATCAGAAGAATATGAAAAACAACATTCTTCACAATACAATATAGAATGATGTGGTTTTCTTATTTTTTGAAAATTCATATAAAATCATACAGGTTTTCAAAGAAAACGGAAAATTCCGGCCGGCGCCACGCAATTGAAGCGGGATGGCTAATTGCAAAAGTTTGCTTGTAAGAAAGAGAGCCTTGCAAATGGGAGGAGTGGCCTTAAACAAATGATAATTATCATTGTAATCACAGTATAAGAAAGAGTATCTATTGTAATTTTGTAATTGAACAAGTTAACTAATGGGACGAATAGAACCGTCCTTTATAAAAAAACAATAAGAATCAGAATCAGAATCAGAATCAGAAAAACAAAAAAAAAAAAAAAAAAAACAAAAAAAAATAAAAAAAAAAATAAAAAAAAAAATGAAAAAAAAAAATAAAATAAAAATAAAAAATAATAATAAAATTTATTTGCTATTTTTTTTTAGATAAAAATGTTACGAAAAACACCACTACTACCAATATGTGTATTATTGGCATTAATACAACCGTACAGCAATACCCACGGGAGATATGATCCATTCACGTATGAAAGCCCAATTTTGGGCAGTTATGAGAGAGGCGATTCATATCTCCAGACTGCTATCGCGAGGCTGTTCATCACCATGCTAGCGCCGGACTACAAACTGGACAATAGAACAGGAGATCTATTAGAGTTCTTTACAGATCAATATCCACTGCCCTATGGTAAGTTTTAGGGTTCCGTACGGAAAGGGTGCAAAGCTACAACAAACAAAGCTGTCCGTGCTTCCGTCCTAACTCTATAGGGCTGTATCTTTTGAACCGTAACAGGTAGCGAGTTAATATCTTCACAGGATAATGTGTAATGTATTTGAATTTGACAAAAAAATGTAAAGAATTAAGGCTACGATTCAGGGTTCCAATGGGATGCCACACCGTCGGAGGAGCACAACCAATGAGGTGTCTTGCTAATCTCTTGCTTTCGCTGATAGCATAATTTTGATATAAGTTATTATATTAACCTGAAAATTATTAATGACCTTCATGGTTTCTTCGTCAGGTCAAAAATCTCCGTACACGGAATATGATTACGTGATAGTAGGTGCCGGATCAGGAGGAAGCACGCTAGCTTCTCGACTGACTGAGGATCCTCACGTGACAGTCCTCCTGCTGGAAGCAGGCAAGCCGGAGTCCCTGTTCATGGACATACCTTCACTAGCAACTCATTTTCAGACGTCTGAATACGCTTGGCCTTATTTCATGGAGCCTCAACCGGGTGCCTGCATGGGTAAGTGTCTTCTTAGGGTCGAACCTTGGGTAAGAAAGCTGTGCTTCTCCTCAGACTATGGCCCATCTCATGTCCTGCCCTTCCTGCCCGGACACCTGCTCGCGAAAGGAGCTTATGGACGCTGCCGATAATGCTATCAGTGTGGCGAAATACTGGGTTGGAATGATTTGAATGACATGCCATCGACTCGATAGAAGAAGAAAGCAATTACGAATAAAATATATTTAATATACTTACAAATACACACCTCATCTTGGGAGGCAAAAGGAATTGGTGTTGGTGGTGGCCAAAGGTTAACGAATCTCCGATTTGCCGATGGCATAGTGCTATTCGCGCCATCAGCAACAGAACTCAAACTGATGCTGGTCCAAGAGCACGGCAAGCCTGGAGGTCAGACTTAAGATGAATCGTACAAAGACCCAGTTAATGACGAACAGCACGAAACTTAGGGTAGAGGTAGACGTCTTCGTTTGACAATAAAATTCAAGTTTTCAACTAAAACTTCTTTCAATCTTACAGGTATGATAAATCAAAGATGCTTCAGTCCGACGGGCAAAGCAGTGGGGGGCTCAAGTGCTATCAACTCCATGGTTTATTCCAGAGGGCACCCTGAAGAATGGGATCGCATCGCTGAAGCTGGGAATTATGGATGGTAAGACTTAGATCATCACATTCTGCCATCATTCATCAGGTGCATAGGAGCCATTGACAAAGTTTCGCTTGACACTAGTAAACGGAAAGTCAGCATCGCTGGTCAGTCTTTCGCGTATGAGATAGCGATACACATACACTTGATTGAGGCGCTTTTCTGTTATGTTCAATAGAAATAAGGTTGAAATATGCCTCATCGCGAGTTAGAATTACGACCGTGCGTACGAGCGCTTACTGCCGTAGTACAAAAATATTAGATTACGTACGTCATTTGGACGGAAATAAGGTAGCGATCTATAGCACCTGCCGAAATTCTTTTATTACCATTCCATCAGAGTATGGAAGCCATTACACGGCATATAAGCAAAGTCTTCTACGGGAGTTCTTGACACGCTTTCTGATTGGTCAATATTCAATAAACTCCCATAAGGCACTTTGTGAGCATTTGCAGACAAAACCCACCACCAATCAGAGACCGTCTTCAAAACTCAGACAGATCTCTCTATCCCGCGCTATTATTTGGCGATAAAAATACTCTCATCTTTACTTATCTTAATGCACTTACTCAATTTTAACAGGTCTTATCATGAAGTCCTAGAGTACTACATGAAATCTGAACATGCAGATTTAGAAGGACTGGAACATTCACCATACCGAAGCAGAACCGGAGAGTTGAGCGTCGAATTTTTGAATTATAGGTATGTTTGTCATATCATAAACCATCAAGTTGATTAAATATTTGTTGTGGAAATCGTTCCACGTTATTGTCGTCTGGTTTAGTTATAATGCTAAGGTATAAAATTGTATGTAAATGCACTTGATCAGTTAATGAAGTAATGATTAAATATAATCTTCTTCTTATCGTGTGGGCAGAGCCCTGGTGTCAGAGTTTTTTCAGACCGCCTTACGGCCTCTGACGTGGTTTTTATGTAACGACTACTACCACCAGAGATAGTAGCCGGGACCAACGGCTTAGCATGCCATCCGAAGCACGGAATCATTTTTCTTTTCGGACAATCAAGTGATTCAGCCTGCAATGTCCTAACCAACTGGGGAAAAACGCACAAAGTGACATATCACTAGGTGTCCCCCGTGGGAATCGAACCCACGACCTCCGTTACGAGAGCCAATGCTCTTAACCACTAGACCACGGAGGCAGTCGAATTAAATATAATGTTTAGTTAAGTAGTAATTTATGATACTTTTTTCAGGACACCACTAGTAAAAGCATTTATTGAAGCTGGTAGAATACTGGGTCATCCTTTAGTAGATTACAATGCTCCAGAAAAATTGGGTTTCGGATACATCCAAGTTACATCCAAGCTTGGCCGAAGAGTCAGTGCTGCGAGAGCATTCTTACACTACAATAAGAAACGACCAAATCTCCACATTCTACCTCTGACTAGAGTTACTAAAATTCTTATCGACGGCGAAACAAAAACTGCTTATGGCGTAGAATTCGTAAGGAACCACGTCATGCAACAAGTAATGGCGCGAAGAGAAGTCATATTATCTGCAGGCCCTATGGCTTCCCCTCAGCTGCTCATGCTGTCAGGTATTGGGCCACGGAAACATTTAGAAAGCCATGGAATACCCGTCATACAAGATTTGCCTGTAGGCCGGACTTTTTACAATCATATAGAGTTCCCCGGTTTGATTTACACACTGAACGTTACAGGTGTAAGTCTACTTGAAAGTAGGGACGCTACCCTAGAAAATGCTTTGAAATGGATCCGATTCGGAGACGGCCCGATGGCAATTGCTGTTGGCTATGAAGGTCTTGGCTACATCAAGACTCCCAATTCCGACGAGCCCGAAGGAATACCAGATATAGAATTGCTGAGCAGAGGCGGTTCAATAGTGTCGGACGGCGGACCGAGTGGCAGCAAGGCAGGTAGACGAGGCATGATGATTTCCGATGAAGTTTTCGACGGCGCATTCGGTTCCATCGATGGTACCGATACTTGGAGTACTAACATTATGTTGGCCCACCCTAAGTCAGTGGGCTACTTAGAATTAAAGGATAAGAATCCATTCAGCCTCCCTCGTATATACGGAAACTATTTGACTGATCCGAGAGACGTGATAACATTAATCGGAGGGATACGTCACGTGCAGGCTTTGGCAGAGACAGCACCGTTCCAGAAATTTGGAGCGAGGATGCACCGAGCACAATATCCGGCGTGTCATTTGCTAAAGTTTGATTCAGACGGATACTGGGAGTGTGCTGTTCGCACGCTGGCTAACTCGCTTCATCATCAGATCGGGACGTGCAGGATGGGTCCTGAAGACGACCCGCACGCCATAGTCGACCCCCAATTGCGTGTCTATGGCATACAGCGGCTGCGTGTTGTTGACTCTAGCATCATCCCGCGCCCCATCGCCGCACATACAAATGCGCCCGCGATTATGATCGGCGAAAAGGCTGCTGACATGATAAAAGCCACGTGGAATCGACATAGAATTGAATTATAATTTAAAAATTCGATAGAGTATAATTTTGTTGACTAATAAGTCACAAATAGGCATTAAGTTTTAAGCCCATCATTGTTAATCCTGCTCCTGATGCGCAGTAAACTTTTAAACTAATAAATAAATAACAGTTTTTTATTTGTCTCATAACAGCACTACACGAAATGGCACAAGCAATTAAAATGACAACACTGCATCAGATTAGTTAATTAATAAATAAATAACGCTCACAGGCACATACATTGTAATGATCCCAAGAAAGCACTATTGATAGGCTGTTTATTATGGAAACCATACAACAACGGCACAAACATGTAAACATCCATGACCGAACCGGGATTCGAACCCAGGACCCTGGTTTGGCAGTCCGGCGTGGTAACCATTACACCAACCGGGTCGTCAACGAAGTTCTACCTGCAGAAGCGAGATCCGAAATTTTGTTAAGTTGTTTTTTGGATGAAGTTTCAGAATATCTCTGACTACCCCCTCGGGGAATATAGTCGTAAGCGTATGATATGTTTTTTGGCTAAGGAATCTAGTACAGAATACTTTTAATTTGTTTGGGTTCTAAACATTCAACTATTAAGAAAATATCTAAATAAATGTAAAGTCTGCCACATACATGCGGAAGTGCGATCCGGAATTCCGAATCAATTTCGGATGGATTTTCCCCCTGTATAACAAAATCAAAAAAGCCGTGGTGGTCCAGTGGCGAGTAACCTTGCCTGCCGTGCAGGAGGCGAAGGTTCGATCCCCGTCCAGGTCGACTCGTACCAATGAGTTTTTCGGAATTTATGTCCGATTTCTAACACCACAGGCTTTTCGGTGAAGGAAAACATCGTGAGGAAACCTGCATGCTTCAATTTCGAGGCATGTATTGTACCTACTCTCCATTACAAGTGGCGACGGGCTCACTCCCCGTCACACTGGACAGAGTTTCGGTACTACTAGTGAAACGTGGATGTTCTGAAGTTTCAGAATATCTCTGACTACCCCCTCGGGGAATATAGTCGTGAGCATATATGCATAACAAAATCACAATCCTGATTCGGAATTCCGTATAGGTATCTGTTTTTTTTTTCTTCAAATTTGTATGTTTAGATTTTAGGGCTCCGTACCCCAAAGGGCCAACAAACCGTGCCCTATTCATAAGCCAACGCTGTCCGTCCGCCCGTCTCTATAAACGGTATCTTTTGAACCGTAATAGCTAGATGGTTGAAATTTTCACAGAATATGCGTTATTTGTTAGCAAATGCGCTAAGTTTGCTAACAAAAAATACAATAAACAAAAATTTCAAAATTAAGAGGTCATACAAGAAAAATGTATGTTTAAAGGTTTTTTTCTTCTTGCTCTATCGTAAAAGCGGTAAATACCTACATACAAGCAGCGCGGTGAAAGTGGGTAAAACAACAGATTCTTAATTAAAAGCGGCAAAGTGAGTGTCGGACTCCAAATTTTTTTTTGGTAGCATTATATGGTCGTACGGAGCCTTCCGTGCGCGAGTCCGACTCGCAATTGACCGTTTTTATAAGTAACCGCTGTTATTTTAAGTAACTGTGTTCAATTTATTTAGCTAGTTCTAATTCTAATTGAACACAGGATAGGTTAATTATGATGATCAGATAAAATTAGTGGAAAGCGTCAGTTTCATTGAACTGTCGGCATGGTGAGAGCTACCCGCAGTGAAGTTAACCTGTAGCTATGAAGTTATCGTCCTTGATTTTAAATGTTTAATAAACAGTGTTGCCAAGTCTCCAGTCAGTCTGAATCGCCAAAAATCTCTGGCCACCAAGTAGCCAAAAATCGCAAAAAAACAACCGTATAATATAGCCTAAAAATACAATTATAATAATATTTCAGATTTTTCTTAAAATAGCCTAAAATAGCAAATTTTAACAATCGAAGTTTTTGTCAGCATAATTTTAAAGTCCCTGTAAAATCATTTATCTCGCTACGATCCAGGATGACACAAAGTGGCTACAGCGCGGGTAAACTCTAGTCTTTTATAAAATAAATGTTTGGAAACGCTAAAAAACACAAATAAAATATCTCATCTGTGCTAAAAACTCACTCGTAGCCACCACGTGCGTTGGTAAAGTAAAATGTAATAGCAGGTGCTTGTCACAAATGCGACGTATCTGATTACTAGCTCAAGTTACTGTAAGCAATACTTGCAAATAATTTCACTGTTAGATTTATAAATGTAAATCTATATTTATATTCCAGAAGATCCTATTGCAATGATGAAGTGGTGGTCCAGTGGCGAGTAGCCTTGCCTGCCGTGCAGGAGGCGATGGTTCGATCCCCGTCCAGGCCGACTCGCACCAATGAGTTTTTCGAAATTTATGTACGATTTGTAACACCACTGGCTTTTCGGTGAAAGAAAACATCGTGAGGAAATCTGCAAGACATGTATGTATTGTACCCACTGTCCATTACAAGTAGCGACGGGCTCAATCCCCGTCACACTGGACAGAGTTTCTGTGCTACTAGTGAAACGTGGATGTTCTGAGGTTTCAGAAAATCTCTGACTACCGCCTCGGGAAATATAGTCGTGAGCATATGCCTATTGCAATGATCCCAAATAATGAGATTAGGGCAATAGCAATAGGAAATGACGAGGAGTTAAAGAGCGTAAAAAACGGGACACTTAGTTTAATTACGGATTATGTGGTAACCCTACGCCTAATACCTAATTATGATTTCATAAAATCGATCGATCGATTATACTGTTATTAAATTGTTAAGTAAATCGGAAGCTTCGCTTCAATAGAAAAGCAGATTGGCCTCACACATTAGTAGAACAGGTGTGAAGGTGTCGTCGTTTATTAGGTAGGTAAGTTTTATTTTATTACCTATGTATTTTTAACCGACACGACGAAAACAAAAACAAAAAACGGAGGAGGTTCTCAATTCGACGCGTATATTTATTGTTTTTTTTTTATTAATGTATGATCACGCATAACTTTCTACAGAGTAGTCCGATTTTGATAATTCTGTTTTTATTGGAAAACCCTTTCCAATAAAAACAGAATTATCAAAATCGGACTACTAGTGAAACGGGCGATGGGACCACCTCAAGAGTATACCCATACTCCCAAGGTGGTCCCATTTCAATTCGGTGAAGATATGATGACGCAGTTCGGAGCTACACAATAGAACTCCTCAAAAATTGACAGCAAATCATCGGCGATTGAAACGTTTGCTTCGTATCGATATGTATCCTTTGTGTGTGCTGATATCAGAATCCAACTAATGTACCTATTTCACAGCTAAAAAATACGAAATAATTTTTTTTTATTTAACAAAAACATTAAAACCGACTTCAAAACTCAAAAAGTAAAAAATTGTATTGCAGCCGATGAATTTTACGTTAGCATCCATAAGAATATCAATTTGTTTTATTGGAGTCGGTGTCAAGCCTAGCCAAAAAATTACTGCAAGCTCAGTCTCGAATCGTGCAGGCTTGACAGCGACTTCGATACAACAAATTGATATTCGTATGGATGCTAATATTGATAATGCTAACGTAAAATTAATATTATTTTTTACTTTTTGAGTTTTGAAGTCGGTTTAAATTTTATTATATAGGGTCCTTCTTAATATGCTGACACTTTTTTAAGGGGATGATCAGACCGTCAAACTGAACAACTTTCTCTAAGGCAGCAACATCGAAATCGCAAAAAAAAATCTGCTCTTCCATACAAAACTGCAAATCGACTCGAGTCAATGTACGGGGCAGCAGATTTTTTTTTTCACGATTTCGATGTTGGTCATAGAGAAATTTGTTCCGTTTGATGGTCTGATCATCCCCTTAAAAAAGTGTCAGCATATTAAGAAGGACCCTGTATGTATACACGGTATTAGGGTAAACAGTTGCATTACTTTAAGGGGTGATTGTACTACATGATACTGAACAACTTTCGGAAAGAAACCTATACGTAAAATGCCATCGACGCTCATATTCAACTTGAATGTATTTATTTGCTACCTTTTTTCAGATAAAAATGTTACGAAAAACACCACTACTAGCAATATGTGTATTATTGTCATTAATACAGTACAGTAATACCAGCGAGCGATATGACACCTTCCCGTATGAAAGCCCAATATTAGACAGATACGAGAGAGTCCCTACATATCTCCAGACTGCTATCGCGAGGCTGTTTATCACCATGCTAGCGCCGGACTACAAACTGGACAATAGAACAGGAGATCTATTAGAGTTCTTTACAGATAAATATCCATTGCCCTATGGTAAGTTTTAGGGTTCCGTAACCAAAGGGTGCTAACAGTATTACCTTTGAAATTAAACTAGTGGTCGTGACAGGTCTATCGAGCGCTGTGAGCGGGGGCCCCGGCCCAGTACCGACTTACTAGCGCGTGGTACCGACTTTGCCGGTGCCCCGCCACGCCCCCTGCCCCTGCAAACCGCGCGAGCGCGTCCCGTAGTATAATTACACTATGGTATTACTAAGTCTACGCTCTATGCTGTGGTATTATGGCCTACGCTGTCCGTCCGTTATAACTCTAAAGCGCTGTATCTTTTGAACCATAACAGGCAGCGAATTGAAATTTACACAGAATATGTGTTATTATTTCGGATTTGCTAACAAATTATAAAAAACAGTACAAAATTTAGGACATACAAGATTTTTTTTTTAAGGTTTTGGTTTTTGCTCTATCGTAAAAACGTTAAGTATTATAGAGCATACTCATAAGTAAAACAAAAAATAATAAAAACCGAATATGTGTGTGCCGGGGCGGTCGGGCTCGCGCTAAGGACCCCGGAGAAATTGTTGTTTGTAGTGAAAATGGTGGTACGAATCCCTCGGTCCGCAAATCCAACTCGCACTTGTTTTTTAATTAGTCTATAATATAGACTCTATATCATCCTACTTCTGGGCAAAGGCCTCCTCTTCAATCCTCGCACCATCTTTGTTCTAGGCAAGCTCTGGCCATTTGTCATCGAAAACATCCAGGTCATCCCCTTGTCATCCCAACACGGCTAAAAAACATCTTGTGTTACGTTGCTTGCTTATATTATAAAAATTTAAAGCGTAACTATACGCTATACGTGTAGGTATACGAGTAGGTAGGTACACTTGAACGAAGTAATGATGGATGTTGCTTATTGCAACATCAAGCAGCTAATAAAAAGTTGCCTGCTATGCTAACCATGATCTATTTCTTTTTAAATGTTTCTCTGTACGGCTTTCATTTCATTCCATTTATTGCTATAAATTGCATGTAATGTAATAGATGGTAACATAAATTGGTTTAAAAGTTCAGAACAATTTGACTCATACGAGTGCAGCAATCTATTTTATACAGTAGGATAAACTAAAGCTTGAAAATTGTAAACATTCGAAGCCAGAACCGAGTCGGAATGTCAATTAGAAACTCAGGATGCGTGCCTCAGGAGTGCGTCTAAAAGAGTGTTACGTGATCGTCCCAAAATTGATTTTAAGAAGTTTTATTAATTGTTTACGAGAGTAGAGTCATTTTAGTGTTGTCTGTAATAAGAAGGAGAGATGTTATGTATGTAGCTATAACTAGGCGTGTGGCTGCGTCCACCCCTCTCCACTATTCTGATTAAAGCAGTACGTTAGAGGGAGGTTACATGTTCAGTATTTCGTCATTCTGGTCCATCAGTCTGGTCATGTTTATTTGATTTGAAGGGAAACTGATATACTGAAGCACCATGTTAGTCGGGTCAATCTCGAGTCAGTTTCCCTTCAAATCAAATATACATGACCAGACTGATGAAATACTGACCGTGTAACCTTCCCTCTTACGAACCAGCGATCGTTTCACTCGTCTCCTGTCACCTAAATACTTATCAGTAAGGCATGTCACATTCACAGATTAGACACGTAATACTAAGATCAGGCAGGTCAGAAATAATGCAGGGTCAGAGTTTGGCCCTTAGCAAACCCTTGGGTTTGATAGCATTATTTTGGTAAGTATCCTGAAAATAATGAATGACCATCGGGATCACGGATGCTTCGAATGGCACGTTAAGCCGTTGGTCCCAGCTACCACATTATAAGACAGTAATCTATCTTCATACAGTGGTACCAAACGCGGCTTGTATGTGTGCTCGCTAGTACATACGCTTCGTAGCACACACACACTGACAATATCACAGCGCGTAGCCCCGCCTGGCGCACGCGTGGCACGCGGAGAATGCTGATATATTGGCAGTGTGTGCGTGCTACGAAGCGTATGTACTAGCGAGCACAAATACAAGCCGCGTTTGGTACCACTGTATGAAGATAGATTACTGTCTTATACTGTGCGGCTACTATCTCTGGTGGTTAGCAGTCGTTACATAAAAACCACGTCAGAGGCCGTAAGGCGGTCTGAAAAACCTCTGACATCAGGGCTCTGCCCACACGATAAGAAGATTAATGACCATCATGGTTTCTTCTTCAGGTCAAAAATATCCGTACAAGGAATATGATTACGTGATAATTGGTGCCGGAGCAGGGGGCAGCACGCTAGCTTCTCGACTGACTGAGGATCCTCACGTGACAGTCCTCCTGCTGGAAGCAGGCAAGCCGGAGTCGCTGTTCACGAACATACCTTCACTAGCACATCATTTCCAGACGTCTGAATACGCTTGGCCTTACTACTTGGAGCCTCAGCCAGGTGTCTGCATGGGTAATTCTTCTTCTTTATACATTTTTGGATAAAAAAATCGTGTATGCTGAATCAGGGACGCAGCCGCAGTGGAGTACGTGAAACGTCTTGTATGTACCGAGTAATGGCTTTTATCCTCTAAATAATGGTATTTTATTATTATTTGGGGGGGTTTGGGTCTTGACAGGCTTGCGAAGCCTGTGCCACGTAGACCATCGCTGGTCCTTTGTGAACGCCCTTATTAGAGTTCCTTACCAATCCCCACTGCGGCCAGAAATCGCAGTAGATTCTTGATCGGGACAGTTTGTATCTCATCTGGTATCAGCACCTGCCTACATAGATGAGTACTGCGTTTGTACATCTGCTAAATAATGGCTTCGATGTTGGTTTCCAACACCGAAACCAAGTCAACGAGGATATCGTTTATAGATAAATAAAAAACATATATTAGAAAAGAAATTAGCCACCTGCTTCGTTTTATCGATCGTTAATGTCTACACAAAACAAGCAGCATAAGATTCGTAAATCATAAGAGAGAGAGAGAGAGAGAGATCCGGGACATGATTCGTCAAGAACCAGCTTGCATATCTTCTGACAAACTTTTGTATATTGTGCTTAAATTTCAGCGTCTCGCTCTGCCCATCATAATAATAATGCTTCTCGTTAAACAAGCGTGTGAATTTGTGTTCTTTTGACAAGAAAATTAAAGTTGCAATGTTGTTGTTCAGTTTGTACCCTTACGTTCTTCTATTCTGTTTTTGTTGCTGTATGTTTTTGGTGTGCAAATAAAGAATATTTATGTTATGTTAAGTTATGCTATGTTGCAACTTTAATTTCAAGTATATATTGGATTGATTGAGTTCCTTTCTATTTTATAGGTATGGTAAATCAAACATGCTTCTGGCCGAGAGGCAAAGCAGTGGGGGGCTCAAGTGCTATCAATTACATGATTTACACCAGAGGCCGCCCACAAGAATGGGATCGCATTGCTGAAGCTGGAAACTATGGATGGTAAGAGATACATAATCACATTCTGTCATCAACCATCATTCATCCGGTACATAGAGCCTTTGACTAGAAGATAAAACACCAGCGGAACCCCGCGTAGGTATGAGACAGCGATATTATACAGTTTATAATTATGCAAATTTCAACTTATGTAATGTTCACAGGTCTTACCAAGAAGTCCTCAAATACTTCATGAAATCAGAAAATGCAGATTTAGAAGGACTGGAACATTCACCGTATCGAAGCAGAACCGGCGAGTTAAGCGTCGACTTTTTGAATTATAGGTATTATTCACAATTTTCCACTACCTACGGTCTGTTTGTTTGATAAGTTTTTTGTACCAATACCTACAGAGCTTTTTAGTGTCAATAGGGACAAGCTGTTTTTCATCTCGAAAACAAAATCAATTCGACACGGCGACGTCGTGATTAAACGCTCTAATAACAGTGAGAAAATATAACCCAGTAAAATTAAGCTGAAATATACCAATCAGGAGAAGTAATTTCCGGAGTTCTAAAACTTTTTTTAAACGTTCCTTTGGTACGTAATATTGAAGAAAAAAAAAGTCCTGGTGAGGGGGGGGTGAGCTCGAGGAAGGGGGGGGCTCTAAAGGTGACTTTTTTCAGTTTTTCGCTTATTTATCGAAATCTGCAAGTCGTATCGAAATGTTTTGTATGGAAAAATTAAACGTGATAAAATTTCCTACAAAGCAAGCAGTATGCATTTTTGCCATAGGACTTACCCTTTGAGGGCTACGGGGCTGAGAAAGTAACAGCATTTCAAAAATTATGAAATTTGTATGGCGACCCTCATGAAAGTTAAAGATAACAACAAAATGATTTCATATTCTTAATCAGCAGCCCGGAAAACCCCCAGATACAAATTTCCAGTCGGTTCGGGGAACCCTTAAGAGCTGCATTGGCTTTTGAAATTTCCATGGCAGCCATCTTGGATATCGCAATTTTGGATTTTTTTCTCCGCCAACCAAATCTGACCAAGGTCCTCTATATATCTATATATCAAGGTCCATAACCCTATCTGTCATAGTTTCCGCGGGCCGTTGACCTCATCCGTCAGGAGTCGACCTTCTGAGGAAGTCGAAATATTATTTTTATCGCCAGGGCATCCTTATGATGATCCCTGAAATTATTTTACTATACGTTGAATGGGAGAAACCCGGTGAACAATTATACGGGTATTTATCTAATATCTATGTGGGGGGTGGGAGGAGGGGGGGGCAACCAGATACCTCCAATTGATCTCCGGGTTCCCCTTACGGTACAAGGATGACATTTGGGGATCGTCATATGGAAGCCTTGGTGATACAGGGAAAACTTTGACTTCCTCGGAAGGTCGACTCCTGATGGATGAGGTCAACAGCCCGCGGAAACTATGACAGATAGGGTTATGGACCTCGAACAAATGTCATAGAGGACCGTGGTCAGATTTGGTTGGCGGTGAAAAAAATCCAAAATTGCGATATCCAAGATGGCTACCAAGGAAATTTCAAACGCCAATGCAGCTTTTAAGGGTTCCCCGAACCGACTGAAAATTTGAATCTGGGGGTTTTTGGGGCTGCTAATTAAGAATATGAAATCATTTTGTTTTTATCTTCAACTTTCATGAGGATCGCCATACAAATTTCATAATTTTTGAAATGCCGTTACTTTCTCGGCCCCGTAGCCCTCAAAGGATAAGTCCTATGACAAAAATGCATACTACTTGTTTTGTAGGAAATTTTGTTAGGTTTAATTTGTCCATACAAAGTATTTCGATACGACTTTTAGATTTCAAGAAATAAGCGAAAAACTGAAAAAAGTCACCTTTAGAGCCCCCCCCCCCCCTTCCTCGAGCCCACCCCCCCTCACCAGGACTTTTTTTTTTCTTCAATATTACGTACCAAAGGAACGTTTAAAAAAAGTTCCAAAACTCCGGAAATTATTTCTTCTGATTTATCTAATTTTACTGGGTTAATAAGTAGGTAGTCAAAATAGTTTAACTTTCTAAGCACCAAGTACCTAATTTATCTCAACCCTTTTTCAGGACACCACTAGTAAGAGCATTTATTGAAGCTAGTAAAATACTGGGTCATCCTATAATGGATTACAATGATCCGGAAAAATTGAGTTTCGGATACATCCAACTTACAACCAAGCTTGGCCGAAGAGTCAGTGCTGCGAGAGCATTCTTACACTACAATAAGAAACGACCAAATCTCCACATTCTACCCCTGACTAGAGTAACTAAAATTCTTATCGACGGCGAAACAAGAACTGCTTATGGTGTCGAATTCGTAAGGAACCACGTCAAGCAACAAGTAATGGCGCGAAGAGAAGTCATATTATCTGCAGGCCCTATAGCTTCCCCCCAGCTGCTCATGTTGTCCGGAATTGGGCCACGGAAACATTTAGAAAGCCATGGAATACCCGTCATACAAGACTTGCTCGTAGGCCGGACTCTTTCCAATCACATAGAGTTTCCCGGTTTGATTTACACACTGGATGTTAAAGGTGTAAGTTTACTTGAAACTAGGGATGCTACCCTAGAAAATGCTTTGAAATGGATCCGATTCGGAGACGGTCCGATGGCAATTTCTGTTGGCTATGAAGGTCTTGGCTACATCAAGACTCCCAATTCCGACGAGCCCGAAGGAATACCAGATATAGAATTAATAAGCGTAGGCGGTTCAATAGTTTCGGACGGCGGACCGGGTGGCAGCAAAGCAATTAGACGAGGCATGATGATTGCCGATGAAGTTTTCGACGGCGCATTCGGTTCCATCGATGGTACCGATACTTGGAGTACTTCCATTATGTTGACCCACCCTAAGTCAGTTGGCTACTTAGAATTAAAGGATAAGAATCCGTTTAGCCACCCTCGTATATACGGAAACTATTTGACTGATCCGAGAGACGTGGAAGCATTAATCGGAGGGATACGTCACGTGCAAGCTTTAGCAGAAACAGCACCGTTCCAGAAATTTGGAGCGAGAATGCACCGAGCGCAATATCCGGCGTGTTATTCGCTAAAGTTTGATTCAGACGCGTACTGGGAGTGTGCTATTCGCACGCTGACTAACTCGCTGCATCATCAGACCGGGACATGCAGGATGGGCCCTGAAGACGACCCGCACGCCATAGTCGACCCCCAGTTGCGCGTCTATGGTATACAGCGGCTGCGTGTTGTTGACACTAGCGTCATCCCGCGCACCACCGCCGCGCATACAAATGCGCCCGCGATCATGATCGGCGAAAAGGCTGCTGACATGATAAAAGCTACGTGGAGTCGACATTACACTGAATTATAAATTTAAAAATATGCGCAAGTCTGTAACTTTGTTGATCTAATTAGTCACATTAATCCTGCTCATAATGCGCAGTTAACTGTTAAACTAAGTTACTGTTTTTATGTAGGTAATAAATATGACATTAAAACTAACGGGAAATCTGGTTTTACTGAGTGTTGCTGGTATGACCATTGCCTCATGCAAACACAGCCATTGCTCTGAAAAAAAAACCACTTAGGTATCAACTCTGGCTTATTATCTTGCGTAGGTAATCTCTCGCAAGATCGATGGAGTTGTCTTGTTAGTATTTCTGATGGTGTCTTGTCTTCTTTGATCCTGGTTTAGGTCAGGGATAACAAGTGGTGGGCTAAGGCCCGAAGAAAAATATGACACCAAGTGGCGGATGGTCACGATTCTGCTGGATCTGAGTAGTGGTATGTGGAATGTTGATGGTACATCAAATACCTAGAGATCCCAGCCGCATTTTGTGAACTCAAAAAGAACCCATCCGTTAATTGAATGGGGACGGTAGTGGAAAAAGTGGTTTCTCTATGCAGTTGGAAGAGATTGGTACCGATTCGGACTGTGCCACGACTTAACTAAATTTATTACTGTCACTTTCTTAAATAAGATTAAGAAAAGAGACAGAAAACCAACAACTGACTTTAGTGCTGTCAAAGTGACGTTACACGCCCAAAATAAGATGTCATCATAATGTACGCCATCTTATTTAAGGCGTTTTTGGGCGTGTAACGTCTCTTTAACAGCACTAAAGTCAGTTGTTGGTTTTCTGTCTCTTTTCTTAATCTTATTTAAGAAAGTGACAGTAATAAATTTAGTTAAGTCGTGGCACAGTCCGAATCGGTACCAATCTCTTCCAACTGCATAGAGAAACCGGTTTATTGAACGAAACATATAGATGTGGGTTATGGAGTTTTTCCACTACCGTCCCCATTCAATGTCCGAATGGGTCCGAATGGGTTTCTTTTTTAGTTCAAAAAATGCGGCTAGGATCTCTAGGTATTTGATGTACCGTGAAGTGTAAGTCGTTGCACAGTCCGAATCGGTACCATTATTAGTTAAATTAAAAACCGCATAACAAGCTCTGATTTCGCAGTAAGATTGCATGTTGCAGTCGTTGCAGATACATGATAATGACCTCTAAATTAAATCGAGCAAAGCAATTACGTACAGTCAAAAAAGTAGACCTAGCTTATCGTGAATTCACTGGGTTATGTTGACTTGAGACTCTGGACTTTATCCGTTTCTTATTACGTGTGCTTAAGAGTTGAAATTAAAATACCAAATGCAAGTTGACATGGTGTTGAGTGTACGTCGATTTCGACATCGACTGCAGTCGTATGTAATGACCTTGTTTTTGAAAACAGATCTAGAATTAAGTTATATAAAAAGCATTGCCATTGTATGTGTATCAAGCTATTTAACAAAATACCAGATAGAATAAAAACTTTGCCAAATAAATTATTTTTAAAAGAATTGTACAAGTGGTTGATTGACTGTAGTTTTTATGATTTGAATGAATTTTTTGCATTATAATTAGATCTCACTGACATTATTAATTAAGTGAATATTTGCATGCCATATTATTTAGCTGGATAGAAGAAACTTTGTACCTACCTATTATTGTAACACCCTATTGTACCTACCTATTCAATGCAAATAAACAATTTCAATTTCAATTTCAATTTCGCCGAGTACGAAATAGGCACGTCGAATATTTTACCAGAGTTCTTTCATAAAGTTAAGCTCAAATCATAATAGCCCAGTCTCAGAACGACCACGTTTTGAGTAACATATTACATTTATCATTTATATAAATAGTTCTTTTTAATTACAAATATCTATTTTAAGAACTTGTATTTACATTCTAAAATAATTCGAGAAAGGCTGAAGTAACTCTCGTCTGGAGGTTGTTTGGAATGTTATTGATTAACTGGTGCGTGTCAAGTGAACATGTTTATTTCTAGTTTTGAATTTTTATAAAATTAGACAGAGAAACATTATAATGTTAGTGCCGTAAAGTTCTTAGCTTTGTGACATCGAATTACATACCTACTTATTACAAAGATTGCAGGAAGTCTCAATAACAGAACAGAACACTTAACTTATCCTGAGTCTCGGTCAAATAAAATGGTAAGTTTTATTAAGATTCATAATAGCAGTGATAATAGAACCACTCTAGGGTCTTTCTTCATAACCGACTTCAAAAAAGGAGTAGGTTCTCAATTCATCAGTCGATATGTTTTTGTTTTCCTTTTTTAGGGTTCCGTACCCAAAGGGTGAAAACGGGACCCTATTACTAAGCCTACGTTGTCCGTCCGTCCGTCCGTCTGTCCTACCTATTTAGGGCTGTAACTTTTGAACCGTAATAGCTAGATAGTTGAAATTTACACATAATATGCGTTATTACAGCGGATTTGTTAACAAATAAGTAATAAAAATGTCAAAAAGTTAAAAATTAAGGGGGTTCTCAACAAGATACTAATTTTTATCAACGTTTTTTCTTCACGCTCTATCGTAAAAACGGTAAAGGTGGACTTCCGATGCCAGCGGCCGATGCGACTAACGCGCGCGTCTGACGCGAGGTTCTGTCATATATGACAGAACCTCGCGTCAGACGCGCGCGGCCGACGACAGACCTCACTTCCGAGGTCAGCGACTGACGCGTGCCTATTGTGCAGAGTGTTATCACTTTAGGGTATTTTCCCCGAAATTTAGAGTATGTTTTTATGTTTCGGTGCTTAAACAAAAACATAAAAACACAAACAAAAAAACCAATACATATTTTAATAAAGAATATTTGATTGATTGACAGATTGATAGGTTTAGAGAATACAATACAGAAGAGAGAATATATGAATGCATTTTTTTTACAGGATTTATGATAAAACACATTTTTGGGAGTAATTAGACCCTTGGCTTTTTAACCTGTACATGGATCGCTGTCTAGCTAATAATTATGTAGGCAAGAGAGATTTTCCGAAAAAAGAAAAAGTGCTTTCAAGTGGCTTGATAGATGGTGTTGATTGGTGATGGTGAAATACAAATAAAATAGTAAAAATTAAGCAAATTTTCTACCAACCAGCCAAGTGTGAGTCGGTCTTGCGCTAGCAAGCAAGGCGAGCAGGCTGTATACCATTGTACTAAATAATATCGATGACAAGATCTATTGTAAGAAAACTGTATTCATGCAAATAAATGATTTCTATTCTATTCTATTCTATTCTATTCTATTCTATTCTATTCTAAGGTCCCGGACAAAAAACGTTTTTTTTCTAAGTTAATAATGTTGTGTTCTGTGGTGGTGTGGTACGGAACCCTCGGTGTGCGAGTAGCCCGACTCGCACTTGACCGGTTTTATTTTAATGTACAGCCAGCAGCAATAAGTTGTATACACTTTTGTTCTACGTCGTAGTACTAAAGTGTATATAACTTATTGCTGCTGACTCTACCTATGGTTACACGATAATTCTAATGTTTGCTAGCTACTATCCCAAATTGATACGACATTCTAAATCTAACCTGAAACCGTAACGTAAATATTATGAATATATTTATTGGTTAGACTTATACAGCATCAATACGTATACTCCCAGTAATTAGAGAGACAAAATTTAAACAAAGAAACGTCATTGTCAAAGTGACGTTTCGGGGTCAGAAACCTTTGGTACATTTTTTAATAATAACATTATGTAGGCACTGCACTTACTAGATTGCGGTGATATTACAAATTTGGCGTCTATCAATAAATAAGAACAATACACGTAACAAATCGAATGACATTTTTAAATTACGTTATGTAGCCCATTTATTGAGTTTTTTAGTGCTATGCGTAGCGTCCGCGCGTAGCGTACGGACGGACCGAAGACGATATTAACTAATCAAGAGACGCGTTTACGTTACTGTATACAATAAAAAGTATTTTTCTTTAAGAACTTTATTAAAACGAACCAAAGGTCAAATACATCTGAGTGTTGCCAGACCACGAAATAAAATACTTACAGTCACGCTTTCTTTTGTTCTCAAATATATGATGACATGCGTATTTTATTATTATTTTCCATACAAAATTAACATATCATCTGCCGCAATCCTTTGCAAGTAGAAATGATAATTTACCGTTGTATATTCCAGAGATAAGTTTTCTTCCGTCTCGGGATGGTATTTTCTACACTGGTATTACCGTTGTTTACATTTTGTCTCTCTTATTCCTGAATGGAGATTAGTTATTAGGTAGCTAGATAAAATAGAAAATTGCTACAACTGCAAGTTTAAAAATATAGTTGACACCTAAAGAATACTAACTATACTTACCTACTTACCTTACTTACTTACTTACCTTACTACTACTTGCATAGTACCTAGTTGTGACAAAGTTTCTGAACATCCTTAAACGGGTTACGGTCGTAAATGTGTAAATACAAATAGGTACCTAATTAGTACTTACTTATAAACCCTTATTTTACTTACTAGAAATTTTTTAAGTGTTATTCAGATAATGAAAGTAAACAACTTTCCCTATGGAACATGGGTCGAAGAATGTGAAAATATAAGAGACCTCTTAAAGAAAATCTATTGGCACTTTTTTATGGAAGGGTAAACATTTCTTTTTCATTTTTCGACCCATTTTCCTTAGGGAAAGTCGTTTAGTTTCTTTGTCTGAATATACCCTTAAGATTTTTCTAGTAATAAAAAAATGTTGGTGTAATATGAAAAAATCGTCACTTTTCAGTGATTTATTTTTAAATAAACGTCCTTGGAGACAAAAATATTATCTCAAAATTGGCAATTAAAGTTTTTAATAAATGTAATTGGCAAATGTAATTGGCGAAGAATAACTCTTAACAAAATCAACATAATTCTTGGCACCTCCGAAAAATTACAAGTTTTGGCGGCATGGTAGAAGAGTTTTTAAAGAACAAATTTAGAACACTGTGTACTTTTTTTGGTGCTATTTTTTGAGCTTGATTTACATTTCTATACATTCTTATTCGTAGTTCTGCACGGCTAGCATGCCACCCACGAGAAAGCGTTCAAGGCTTTTACTGCCAAATGACCGACAAACAATGGAAAATCTATTGTTATTGTGACCCGACGGCGTTCAACGTGTTAAGGCTCTCCCTCCCTAGTGCAAGGCTCTCTTTCTTACAAGCAAACTTTTGCAATTAGCCATCCCGCTTCAATTGCGTGGCACCGGTCAGAATTTTCCGTTTTCTTTGAAAAAATGTATAATTTTTTATGAATTTTCAAAAAATAAGAAAACCACATCATTCTACATTGTATTGTGAAGAATATTGTAAATTTTCATATTCTTCTGATCAACAATGTAAGAGTAAAACGGTTACAACTGGAGAAAAAGGGGTGACTTTGGATTCGTTTTTCTTCAATTTTATTAATTAATATAGATTTCGAGAAAAACCACATCACTTCTCATATCCTGTAGATTGTTCAGTTTTGTTTTCTGATTAAAAAGTGCCATAGTTAATGTATAAAATGGTTACAAAATTACTCAAACCCGGGCGGACGCCCCTTAAACGAGAAAAACGTCACGCGCGCTCTTTCTGGCATACGTAAAATAATAAAGACTTATAATTAGAATACTCGGGGGTGGCATGCGAGGCCTACAGGTCAGTAAGTAAATCATATACCCCATCAAAAGCATTTCATGTAAAAAATGTAGCCAAGAGCAAGACCGTAGAATAACCAAGACACAATATTTTTATTACTTACGCTTATAAAGTTATCGGATCTCATTTGCAGAGTCAAGTCTAGAAAGTCATAGGTAAAGCTTGGGCGAAACTATGGCAAATACCCATGGTACAATAATATACTCCGCCTGGTACTCTCTTCCGATCACGTGATCAGTCACGTGACTGACAAAAGTCTACGTCATGATACCCTTTTAACATGTTATGTTGAAATAATGTGGCAATGTTTTTGTGACGTAGGCTTGTGTCACTCTGGGAAGAGAAGATCTTGTTTTTTTAGACTATGGCAAATACCTAAGCATAATGCACCACAATCTGCGATTTTTTAGAGATTGGGCTACGAAGGAAGGAACTGTTGACGTTATAGCGGAAAATTTTAGATCTCATGTAGTATTTAGACCTAGTGAGGTTGAAGTTAAGAGGATTCAAAATAATTATGTCGATTCGTTTCGAGAAAAGATACGGCAGTGTCCGCTCATTTGGTTCATCTTGGCGGGGCGCGGCGGCAGCACTGCCGTGCCCCTGGATAGTTACGAATAAATTATACATATAATAATTATCCTTTAAATTTCCTATTTAATTATAAAATTAAATAAGAAGGTCAACATGGTGACCCTGACACCCTGATCTAACAATAATATGCACGTGACAGCAATCTATGCAGCAAGGCTGGTTTTAATAATTAATGTCAATTAAATTTAATTTAAAAATAAGAGCACAGAATAGGGTTTTGGTACAAACGGGGACACATCAAGCTACGCAAAACCAATATAACCTGGCCAAGCTACGTTATACAGCTCTCTTTCTTACAAGCAAACTTTTGCAATTAGCCATCCCGCTTCAATTGCGTGGCTCCGGTCAGAATTTTCGATTTTCCGTTTTCTTTGAAAACCTGTATGATTTTTTATGAATTTAAAAAAATAAGAAAACCTCATCATTCTACAACGTGTTAATAAATTAGCGCAAAACCTCATACACCTCAACTGATTTATAACAAAATAATTAGATTGAAACAATAATTTCATTATTTTGATACTTAAAATTAAAAGTTATTCGCATTTTAAGTTTTGATGCAGAAATGATTTGTTATCATTTCAGCAATGAATGAAAGCGCTAACGTACTCATGGATACATTTTAATAATCTTGTTTTGGTAGTATGTCGGGTGAGTGTGCCTTTGCGGTGGTGGGTTGACATCGGGTTCAGTAGTTTTAAAATTTTAAAAACAAATTAATTAACATTTTGAAAAAAATTACCTATGTTGAAACCATGATAATTCGATTCTGCTCTCGATTCTAAACAAACTACTTTCTAGTTTTGCGTTAATTCATTAACACGTTGTATATTGTATTGTGAAGAATATTGTAAATTTCCATATTTTTTTTATCAACAATGTAAGAGTAAAACGGTTACAACTGGAAAAAAAGGGGTGACTTTGGATAAGTTTTTCTTCAGTTTTATTAAATAAAATAGATTTCGAGAAAAACCACATCACTTCTCATATCCTGAAGATTATTCAGTTTTGTTTTCTGCTTAAAAAGTGCCATAGTTAATGTATAAAATGGTTACAAAGTTACTCGAAACCGGGCGGACGCCCCTTAACATGCGCGGCCAGCTTATTGTTACGGCCGCTGTCAAACGTCAAACGTAAAGAAGGCATTCGAAAATTCGGCCGGCTCATTAACAATCGCCGTGGTCCTACGGTCTAAGGTTCCGCCTCCCATGCTAGGGGGTGACGGTTCGAATCCGATCCGCGCCAAAAATATTTCTAGATTTTAGTGTTTTTAGAAATTTTCTAGAAGGAAGAAAGAGAAGGAATATTTAAAAGGGGACAAAAAGGTGACGTGTCTAGGAACTTCGAGAAAGGAGGCGAAATTACGAATATTTGAAAAGAATCAGAAAAGTGGGCGTGTCTTCGATCGGTTTCGAGAAAAGAAGGCGGGGTTGGAAATATCTGGAGGTAAACAAACGAGTAAAGAAAAGAAGATCGGAAAAAGGGTATTCCAGAACGTTCTGCGGGATATAAAAGGCGGCGCATTCCGTCTGATGGTTCAGTATTTGATTTAACAGTGAACAGTGCGAAACAAAAGGAAGAAAAGTAAAAGTGGAAAAGTACTAGTGAAGAGAAAAGTGCTAAGAGTGGAACAGTGAGTAGACTAGTGTCAGTGTAGTGCGTGACGTCATAGTGTCGTACGTCGTGACGTCATAGCCGTGACGCGTGTCGTGTCGTCACAGTAGTGACGTAGTGGACTGTGGACAGTGACAGTAAGTGGTGCACGGGGAATCCCTGCGAGGAGGACCCGGTGAAGTGAACCGTATAGGGGAACCTCTGCGAGGTGGACCGTTTGTAAGTGTATCCCAAATAAACTCTGTAAAATTGGACTTAGCGTTTCACTCCAATCCCGGAACCCGTCGCTCGTAACATTTGGTGTCAGAAGTGGGATTGGAGTAAGATGCCGCTGGTGCCAAAGGAGCTAAAGGGTGTCACCACCCGGGCCATGTCGGAGGCGCGGCAGGAAGGTGCGGCCCCTGTTACTGAGGTGCAGCGAACCCCGGAGAGAAGACCTGAGGGGGGTGAAGTGCAGCGCACTCCAGAGCAGAACCCAGGAAATTTCCTCTATCAAATCCAGCGCATGATGGAGGACCAGGCTCGCCGGCAGGAGGAACAAATGCGCACGATGCAGGAGGCGCAGGCTCGCCGGCAGGAGGAACAAATGCGCACGATGCAGGAGGCGCAGGCTCGCCGGCAGGAGGAACAAATGCGCACGATGCAGGAGGCGCAGGCTCGCCGGCAGGAGGAACAGGTTCACGAACTGCGCGCAATGAAAGAGGAGCAAGCTCGCCGCCAGGAGGAACAGGCTCGCCGGCAGGAGGAACAGGCTCGCATGATGAGGGAACAGGTTCTACGCCAGGAGGAACAGGCGCGCCGGCATGAAGACCAAATGCGCACAATGCAGGAGGCGCTTCATAAAGATATTACGAAAGGCTTGCAACAGGCAGTAGAGAGAGTTGAAGCCGTAGAAGGGAGGTTGGATCGTGTGAAGGGCGAGTTCGAAGGGAGGTTTGATCGCGTGGAGGGTGAGTTTGCCAAAATCCGGCGAGAAGTTGAACAGGGCAAATCTCATAGCCGTGTCGCTGCTGTTTTTGACTCACCCATACAACCAAAAGGTGTCAAGACTCCGGTTTACGATGGACTGACGTCATGGCCCGCCTTTAAGCTACAGTTTGAGACAGCGATGAAAGTTAATGGCTGGAGCAAGGAGGAGGCGGAGCCTGCGTTGATATTAGCACTCCAGGGACAGGCTCTCACAGTGCTGGAAGCCGTGGGTGCTGGAGGAAACCTGTCGTTCGACAATCTTTTCGGAGCTCTGGAGGCTAGATTCGGCGATGGACATCTTGAACGCGTGAATCGGGCGCGGTTGAAGGAACGTAACCAACGTGCTGACGAGAGTCTGCAGCAATGGTCCGTGGAAGTGGAGAAGCTCGTACGGAAGGCTTTTCGGTCATCACCGGCAGTCATCGATGACATGCTCCTGCAGACCTTTACGGATGGGATACGGGACCCGGAGGTGCGAGCTGCAGTGCGACTTGGGCACCATGTTACACTCAGGGACGCGGTTGCTCATGCATTGGAAGTGGAAGCTGTACGTCAGGATCCTCGTTCCACTCGTCTCAGGGAGATTGTGGTGACTGGAGCGTCAGCGCCGAGAAATCGGAGTGACAATTATATGTGCTACAAGTGTGGTGAACAAGGGCATATTCGTAGCTCCTGTCCGAACCGATCAGGCCGTCGTTATGTGAGCTACAAGTGTGGTGAACGAGGGCATATTCGCAGCTCCTGCCCGGGGCGCACAGGCCGTCGTTATGTGTGCTACGAGTGTGGTGAACGGGGGCATATTCGCAGTTCCTGCCCGAAGCGTACAGGTCGTCGGGACATAGGAGTCTCGACTGATGAGCAGCAGGAGAACTGGAGAACGTTGGCCGGTTATGTTGCAAACCCAATCATTAGAGTCAGGCAAATATCGGACGGAGATAGTCTGTTAGTTGAAGGAGGGGTGAATGGTAGAATCTGTCAACTAACTGTGGATACCGGTGCTTCGAGGACGGTGGTCAATGCTCGACTGATAAGCGAAATGGGAAGTTATCAGGAGACACGACTTCTGCAGCGAACTAAACTACAGTTAACGACTGCTACCGGCCAGCGCATACCAGTTCAGGGGGAGTTGGGAGTTTCAATTACGATCGGTGGGACTCTTTTCAAACATGAGGTGATCGTAGCTGAGATAGTGGACGATTGCATCATTGGTTTGGATTTCTTACAAAATCACCAGTGCAACATAGACATGAAGAACGGAGTGCTACGATGTAATACAGAGGAGGTTCCGATGAAAGGTGGATCATCGGAAAAGGTCTACCATGTGAGAAGAATGGTTCTCGAGCCTGGGTCACAGAACTTGGTACCTGTTGTTTTGCCCAAGAGTAACGATGGGAGCTGTGCTGTGATGGAAAAGGTTGAAGCTGGGACTTGTTGGATTCCGGTGAGGAAAGTTGTTGGACCAGTTTCTTCTGCTCCGATCCTGATACCTAACGTTGGAGATATGGACCTGACGATTGGGAAGAGGGAGGTTGTCGATCACTGTGGAGATAATCCTCCTAGGAAGCAGAAGGCTGAGGGGGATGTCGTATCGAAAGTTGTAGAAGACTCCAGCAAGGACCTGGCAAAGCCACAGGCTGTGATAGCAAAGAACTCGCTCTCTAAGAACGGCGCACATATTGGTAAAATAGACCTGGTGAAGCATGCGAACAATACAGGAGACGTAGCGCCAGTCAATCAGCAGCTTAGGCGCATTCCGTTTGCTCGTAAGAAGGAGAAGCGTCCGAAGTTACAATCAAGTTGGAAAAGGCCATATGAGGTAGTGACCAGGATGAACGTCGGCCAATACCGATTCCGGCGTCCGCCAGGGAGCCCGTTGAAGTTAGTGCACGTTGACCGGTTGGCTCGATATTTCAGCAGTAATGATGCTCGGGACGAGCAGAACTAAGGGAGGGGCAGTGTTACGGCCGCTGTCAAACGTCAAACGTAAAGAAGGCATTCGAAAATTCGGCCGGCTCATTAACAATCGCCGTGGTCCTACGGTCTAAGGTTCCGCCTCCCATGCTAGGGGGTGACGGTTCGAATCCGATCCGCGCCAAAAATATTTCTAGATTTTAGTGTTTTTAGAAATTTTCTAGAAGGAAGAAAGAGAAGGAATATTTAAAAGGGGACAAAAAGGTGACGTGTCTAGGAACTTCGAGAAAGGAGGCGAAATTACGAATATTTGAAAAGAATCAGAAAAGTGGGCGTGTCTTCGATCGGTTTCGAGAAAAGAAGGCGGGGTTGGAAATATCTGGAGGTAAACAAACGAGTAAAGAAAAGAAGATCGGAAAAAGGGTATTCCAGAACGTTCTGCGGGATATAAAAGGCGGCGCATTCCGTCTGATGGTTCAGTATTTGATTTAACAGTGAACAGTGCGAAACAAAAGGAAGAAAAGTAAAAGTGGAAAAGTACTAGTGAAGAGAAAAGTGCTAAGAGTGGAACAGTGAGTAGACTAGTGTCAGTGTAGTGCGTGACGTCATAGTGTCGTACGTCGTGACGTCATAGCCGTGACGCGTGTCGTGTCGTCACAGTAGTGACGTAGTGGACTGTGGACAGTGACAGTAAGTGGTGCACGGGGAATCCCTGCGAGGAGGACCCGGTGAAGTGAACCGTATAGGGGAACCTCTGCGAGGTGGACCGTTTGTAAGTGTATCCCAAATAAACTCTGTAAAATTGGACTTAGCGTTTCACTCCAATCCCGGAACCCGTCGCTCGTAACATTATTTTAGTTTTGCGTAGCTTTAGATGCATTCCATCGCGCTTGCAACTATATTGATAAATAAACGCATGTGCGTAGGGCCCCGCAATAGTTCTCGTAAATTATATCTTTCACTTTGGGCGATACAAACCGATAGAGTCGATCAGAAATCTCAAGGCTCTTTTATTTTTCATTCTTGGTGTTTGTGAAAGAGTAACCTCAATTGATCAGGAGATAAATAATATGTGAAGGCACTTACGGATACTCTTTATTATACTGTGCTTATGGTGTCTTGTTTGATCTCGCTCAGAGCAATAGAGAAAATTGGGTAATTTTTCGTAATAAGGCAAAAAGATTTACCGTTTTCATTTTAAAAATTATTTCAAAAGAAGGTCGTTTGGGGTGAGTACGCAATAATAGTGTTTATTTTTATAATATATATGTGTGTTAACATAAAATTATTATTAAGGCCTAACATGAATGTCACGTGTAGGGTTTTCGAAAAATCCTTTCATAGCGCACCTCTACATTCTCTGTGGAATATTATTCCATCATGTTTTTATCTTCTGTGGTTTAGACTGGCAGAAATGTTTTATACCAGTTTTATACTAATAATAGATAGAGCGTCGGTAGACACGGTAGCGCGTTGCGGTGAGGTATGAACAGTGAACACTCAATCATGAGAGGCCGGGTTCGAATCCGCACAGTCGACATTCCATGTACACACGGCGACACATCAGGTTACGCACCCTATATACCCATAACTACACTACCTACAAAACACAAAATAGTGCGGTAGAGAGCCTGTATAGACGCGGCTGCCGGCGCGGGCGCAGCGTGCTGTGAGACGAAACAACAACAACATACCGCACGATTCGCAGCGTTCAACTTCTAATAGTTCAAAGTCCAAACAGGGTAACCTGACCTGTCGCCGTGTGTACACATGGTCTTCTCCGTAAAGGACAAATGTTTAGCTCCCGCAGCCGACGGAAGTGCATGAAGAGATGTATGAAAGTATTGAAAGTGGATGAGGCAAGAGGCAGGCTATCGTAGTCTCTGCCTAACCCCCACGGCTAATAACTTTTAGGTGCGATTTGTTAAACTTCAGAAACAATAATAATTTTTTATTTTGTTTCAGATAACAATGTTTCGCAAAACGCCACTACTAGCAATATGTGTATTATTATCATTGATACAACAGTACAGTAACACCAGCGGGCGATATGATCCATTCTCGTATGAAAACCCAGTATTAGACAGATATAAGAGAGCCGACGCATATCTCCAGATCCCTATGGTGAAGCTGATGATGACGACGATGCTAGCGCAGGGTAACAAACGGAACAATAGTACAGAAGATAACTTAGAGTCCTTTAGAGATACATATCCATTGCCCAATGGTAAGTAGGTGTATTTGTAAGAAGCTATAAATGTCATCCCATCTATAAATGCCCATCGACGTCGTATAGAGTTGTTTCTTCTCGGTATATTTTTTGGTTTGCCAAGCTCAGTCATTATGGACAAGCGCTCCCAGAAAGATGGACCAAAGGATACCGGAGAATGGACGTCGCCGTCAGGGTTGACTCCGGAAGAGATGGAGAGAGGACCTGACCCTCTAGCATGATTTCTTTACTTGCGCGCGACTCTGCTTTTATCCATAATACAAGTCGCGGCAAGCGCGGCTATCGTTCTCCGAAAAACACCGGTACAGGCCCTGTACCCGGACTTCCGATGTTCGATATATCGCCACTGTTTCGGTCCGCACTTCATTGTAATAGAGTTGACATTGGAACGAAAACGTTCACGCAATTGTGAAGTTCGAATGTGCGGGTAGAGGCCCAGGTTATTTTGTAAGCAGCGAAGACGCGTCGCGCGCGTGTAGAGAAGTCATACTAGACGTGCAGGTTGCCTTCGACGAAGAGTGGATGGAAATGGCTCAGGACAGGGTTGCATGAAGGATAAAGGGGGAGGCCTTTGCTTAGCAGTGGGATGAAATGACGAAAGGGAAAAAAATGACAATGGAAAATCCTCTCTTAATGATGGGAAGCCTGTGTTTCTTGTGGCTGTCGGCAAAAGATGTAATAGTTATTTGTTATGCAAGGCTGCAAAGTTGCTTTTTGGCGCGAGTACTTGTATTGAAACCTGAGCAAGCGAAGGATTCTAGGATTGAACCACGAGCGAAGCGGGTGGTTCAAATATAGAATCCTGATCGTCGCGAGGGTTTCAAAGGTACGAGACGCAGAATAACTTTGCTGCCGAGCGCAACACACAACTTTTCACCTCACTACAGCGAGGAAAATTTCAATGCGCCAACCTCATTTTTAGAATAATCGCACTGGCCAGCACGAAAACAGCATGAAAAAAAACTTGTTTAGGCTGTTTTTCTTTATTGAATAGAAAGATTCGAATTTTAAAAACTTGCACTTTTGCACCAAGGAATATAATACTCTGTTTTGCACTCAGATTTCGAATGACAAACTGAATCTTTCCGAGCTTGTGAGGTGAAAAAAATTTTTTGTTCGATCTAATCAGCTCACAGATTTACTAGATGGTCCCCAGTCTCCATTTTATTGCGCCTCCGTTATCTCATGTGCTTATCTGATCCATCCATTGCAGACCTTTCACCGTGACCCTCATTGCATATACATTGACGTTACTTTACGAAACTCGTGTTTCCACAGATCATAATTTGGTAGCCGATATTTCGGTATCCACAAAGCAGTGGCAGATCTTCATATTTTCCTACTTTTCCAGGTCAGAAATCTCCGTACACTGAATATGATTACGTGATAGTGGGTGCCGGGTCAGCGGGCAGCACGCTAGCTTCTCGCTTGACTGAGGATCCTGACGTCACAGTCCTCGTGCTGGAGGCAGGCAAGCCGGAGTTCCTGTTCACGGACGTACCTTCGATTGCACCGTATTTCCAGAGAACTGAATACGCTTGGCCATACTTTATGGAGCCTCAGCCGGGTGTCTGCATGGGTACGGCAACAGCAATTTTGAATAAAAATAGATACATGTGTTGATGTAGGTATGTACGATACGAGTTAGGTATTCGGTAGGTGTGTCAAGTTTTTTGGAGGGCTGAATAGAGAACCAGAGACAATTGTTTCAATAACAATATTTTCAATGTTGAGTAAAATGAAAGTATTTTAAAAATACTCGTCGACCTTTAAAAATTGATTAGATACCTAGTGTGACGTCAATCGTCGACCTGATAACTGCCCATGGTAAACTACAGAGTGAAATTGATATCATTGGCATCCTTTTAAACGAAGAGTCTACCCATCAAACTGAACAACTTTCACTATGGGAGCAAACCGATCGGAGCAAAAAAATAATCAGCTGCTCCATACTAAACTGCAATGCCTACTCGACTCAAATGTATGCAACAGCAGATTTTGTTTTTGCTCCGATCGGTTTGCTCCCATAGTAAAAGTTGTTCAGTTTGATGGGTAAACTCTTAGTTTAAAAGGATGCTAATGATATCAATTTCAACCTGTATATACCTGACTATTAGAAAAAAAAATTGCATAATTTGGCATGTTATGTTTGCCGTGTCCAGTGACCTCTATTTAATATTAATAGAGGTCGTTGGCCGTTTCTGTTTCCGGCATAGTGTTAGAAAGAGAAGACCGCGGTAATTTTTTTATCTATACAAAGGTTTTCTTCACAGAATATTATTTTCTTCGTGGAGTTTGAATGATTCTTTCGAGACCATTTCCATTTAGATATCACCAGAAAGCTGGGAAAGGTATTGTCTGATATCACAGATCTAATATTTCAAAAACTATTAAGTAATCAAAATGTTTATTAAGTAAAATTAATAAAGTTTTTAAATAGTAAAAAAATTGTTTCTTGTAATGATGTATACGGATAGGTAGTATACAACGTATACAATTAAAAAAAATTGACCTACCACCGAATTATACAAACTAACGAAACTTACATAAAGTCCACAATCCTTTTCGGTGGTCTTTTTGACCACCATCTAAGGATCACTTTAAGCATTTTCAAAGTTTCAGAATGGAAAGGCTTTCTCGTGTTAAAACTGCATCTAACTAAATTGTTCTTGAACGTTCCTTTACGATGTAACGACAATTTCTTTCTATTTAACAGGTATGATAAATCAAAGATGCTACTGGCCGAGGGGCAAAGCAGTTGGAGGCACAAGCGTTATCAACTACATCATTTACACCAGAGGGCGCCCTCAAGAATGGGACCGCATCGCTGAAGCTGGGAATTACGGGTGGTAAATACATTATCCTGGAGTCCAGTTGTCTCTCAAACTCATTATAGGGATGCAGAGATGGATTAGCAATACCTAATTATCTTTGCATTTCATGTCATTTCATTTTTTTTTTTTTTTTTTTATTATTATTATTTTTTTTATCTTTTAACATTTTAACAGGTCTTACCAAGACGTCCTCGAGTACTACATGAAATCTGAACACGCAGATTTAAAAGGACTGGAACGTTCACCGTACCGAAGCAGAACCGGCCAATTGACCGTCAACTTTTTGAATTACAAGTATGTTTATTGACTATTTCTTGATCGCGTTTTCACGTCGAAAGTATCAAACCGAATTCTATAAAATAGCTTTTAGTGTGAAAAAGGACAGGATATTTTAATCATGAAGCTGGTATCTGTGATTACTACCGTATAGTTTGTAGATATACAGGGTGTAACAAAACACCCTAGTAATACTTAAGGGGGTGCTTCAGACCATCAATCTGTGAACAACTTTCACTATGGACTTATGGAGCCAACGTCGAGAAAAAATTAAAAAATCTGCCGTCCCATACATTTGAGTCGAGACGGTAGAACTAGGTACAGTTGCAGTAGCAGCAGCAGCAGCAGCAGCAGTTGCTGCAGTTTTGTATGAAAGAGCGGATTTTTTTTTCTCGATTTCGATGTTGGCTCCATAGTGAAAGTTGTTCAGTTTGATGGTCTGCAGCACCCCCTTAATTATAACTAGGGTGTATTGTTACACCCTGTAGATTCTGTTAATTTTTTTATTGTAAATGAGTAATAGTTGTCATACCTTTTCAGGACACCACTAGTAAGAGCATTTGTTGAAGCTGGTAGGATACTGGGTCATCCTTCAGTAGATTACAATAATCCCGAAGAATTGGGTTTCGGATATCTTCAAGTTACATCCAAGCTTGGTCGAAGAGTCAGTGCTGCTAAGGCATTTTTACACTACAATAAGAAACGACCAAATCTCCACATTCTACCCCTGACTAGAGTAACTAAAATTCTTATCGACGACGAAACAAATACTGCTTATGGTGTAGAATTCGTGAGAAATCGCGTCAAGCAACAAGTAATGGCGCGAAGAGAAGTCATATTATCTGCAGGCCCTATAGCTTCCCCTCAGCTGCTCATGTTGTCTGGTATCGGGCCCCAGGAACATTTAAACAGTCATGGAATACCCGTCATACAAGACTTGCCCGTAGGCCGGACCCTCTACGATCATATATCATTTCCTGGATTGATATTCACGTTGAACGTTACAGGTGTTAGTCTAAATGAAAATAGGGACGCTACCCTAGAAAACGTTTTAGACTGGATTCAATTCGGAGACGGCCCGGTGGCAGCTGCTGGCGCAGCGGAAGGTCTTGGCTACATCAAGACTCCCAATTCGGACGAGCCCGAAGGAATACCGGATATAGAATTGCTGAGCATAGGCGGATCATTGGTATCAGATGGCGGACCAGGGGGCAGCAAAGCAGTTAGACGAGGCATGATGATTTCCGAAGAAGTTTTCGACGAAGCGTACGGTTCCATCGATAATACCGACACCTACAGCGCTTTCCTCATGTTGCTTCACCCCAAGTCAGTGGGCTACTTAGAATTGAGGGATAAGAATCCATTCAGCCACCCTCGTCTATATGGAAACTATCTGACAGATCAGAGAGACGTGGCAACTTTCATTGGAGGGATACGTCACGTGCAGGCTCTGGTGGAGACCGCACCGTTCCAGAAATTCGGAGCGAGGATACACCGAGCGCAGTATCCGGCGTGTCGTTCGCTGAAGTTCGATTCGGACGCGTATTGGGAGTGTGCTATTCGCACGCTGACAGCCACGCTGCATCATCAGATCGGGACATGCAGGATGGGCCCCGAAGACGACCCGCAAGCCATAGTCGACCCCCAGTTGCGCGTCTATGGCATACAGCGGCTGCGTGTTGTTGACTCTAGCGTCATCCCGCGCACCACCGCCGCGCATACAAATGCGCCCGCGATCATGATCGGCGAAAAGGCCGCTGACATGATAAAAGCCACGTGGAGTCGACATCACACTGAATTATAATTATATAAATGCGCAACTCTATAATTTTGTTAATGTAATTAGAGAATAATTAATTGTTAATCCTGCGCAGTTAATGTTTTTATATAGTACATATAGGTAGGTAGTTGAATTAAATAAATGAGGTATTAAAGCTAACGGTAAATCCTGTTTTACTGTGTGCTACTGGCATGACCATCTGTCTCAACCAGACACAGCCTTTGCTCCGAAAAAAAAGCACGTGTCTATCCTTCGCCTTATTATTAAAATCAACCGGCAGCACTGTCATACTAATACAAGGCACCGTGCAGTTAGCCAGCCGTTTCAACGAAGAAAAAAACGTGTGTTAAAAAATGAGAAAAATATTTGATTTTAGAATTCTAATTTTTATTTTAATCATAAGAAATGTTACGAGTGACGAAGACGAAGCAACGATAGAAATTGAGGAAGTGAATAGTGCACATGGAATTAATGGGCCTTCAATTTTTGAAGCAATACAGAAGTTAACGAAGAACAATGAATATGATAGAAATGGCAAAGTGTTGTGGTCGTATCCGCAGAGTCCTTTAATAGACTTGGTAATGCAATCAGCGGCGCCGAATTATGTTCCAAAAAATAGTGACGACTTCTTCGATTTTCTGAGAGATTCATACCCTTTGCCTGGCGGTAAGTAGATGCCTGATTGATGCATGTTTGAAAAATATTATTGTTAACCAAATTTTTTTTTATTCGCATCACTACAAACATTTATTATGAAGTAATGCGTAATGTCTCAAAGTATTTAAAGCAATGTGACTTTTTTGGTTTTAGAAATATATTGGTAAAAATTTTAAAAGTTACTTTAACTGTTAAGAAATTTAAAAATAAGATTGAGAGCAGCGCTGGCGGCTCGATATCCTCTTAATAAACCGACGGTTTTTTTACAAATTAGGTACCTAGTGTTTTAGGTAATAAGGATTTTATTTCATTAAAAATAACTTGCCATTTCGCTATTCTGAATTCTATTAAAAAACTAGGTATACACATGTTATAATTTCTGAATAAAAACCAGCCAAGTGCGAGGTGCGAGTCGAACTACTAGCGCACTAAGGGTTACCACCACTTTACAAATATAATTGTGTTTGCTCACATACTTAGCTAGAGGATTTGACAAGCGTCTGCGATTATACTATAGGTAAACTATAATCGAGCTATAATCAAACCAAGTTTGACGTTTGTATGACTTATAAATCTTACAATCTATTATCTTCTTTACAATCGATAGAGCAAACACAAAAATGGCGGAAAAAACTACTATAACTTTTTGTTTTTTTATTATTTTTCATAGTCAGCAAATCTAACATCAACCGGCTACCTTTTAACGGTTCAGGAAATGCAGCATTATACAGGATCCAACTTAATATGCTGACGGTTTTTTGAGAGGATGATCAGATCAGACCAACATACTGAACAACTTTATCTACGGGAACAACTTCGAAAACGCGAAAAAAATTATCTGTTGTCCCACAGAACATTATAAGAGGGGTTAGAAGTGCAAAGTAGGCGTCGAACGCGTCGCCACAGGTTATGCAAAGATTTGCATAACACCATAAGGCGCGCGGCGTGGTGCAAGCGAGAGGGCATGAGTAGTCGTAGCAGCGTGAGCGGGAAGACAAGAGGCGACATCCGTCTCCGAAGCAAAATCGCTACTTTGCATTTCTAACCCGTTTTATTATGTTCTGTGGACGCAATCGAGTTGATCAGAGGCCTCCTACGAGAGCGCCCTCTGCCGACACTTCCACTCACATAAGCACCTGCCTTTCGTACATCTGCTGTCACTCATCCTCTCCACATGACCAAACCAACGAAGCATACCTTTCTCTATTCTTGTCAAAACATCTCATTTCAATTTACATCTTTCTCTAACTAATCACACAATTTTTAACTCTATCTCTCAGCGTAACAGTGTTGACAACCTTTGGTTATGGAACCCTAAATAATAAACATGCCTGAAATGATCATTTTATTTTTTTATTTTCTACGTAACAAAGTAAAAGAGTTCATACGTAAAAAAACCGCTGACTAATTAAGGTTGACCCTAAGTACTATAAAACAAAATAAACATAAAAAAAATTAGCCTGTCCGCACTGCAACCAAGGGCAACAAAAGTTAACGACCGAAACTTTTGATGTTGACAGTTTAGCAAAAACAAAACAATCCAAAATCCTTTTCGGTTTTTGTTTTTTCCAGCCCTCTGCCTGCAGTGTAGTACTGCTCCTCCAGTATGATCCCTTTACACGGGCGCGACGCGCCTTTACTGCATCAAAGAGCGAACGTCGCGTCGTCCCAACGCGGCCACTAAGCGCACCCACTTTATTGTATTTACGGTATGGTAGGGCACATGCCTCCTCTGATGAATAAGGGTATGATAAGAGGGAGCGAACCAAGCAAGTTATTGTTCAACAGGAGAACTGAACAAAAGTTAGAAGAACAGGTTAAATCAGGTATACGAGTACGAGTGAGAGGAATACACGAATTCTTATCGTTGTCCACCACCCGTACCACCGAGGGGTGAGGTCAAAATTGGTGGGGTGCAGGGAGTGTCCGTACTACGTAGACATGTAGTGACTCTTCCTTATTACTGTGCCGCCATCTAACGGCACTATCCCAGGCAGACTGCTTAACGTGCATTTACATTGCAATGGTGAAATGCAACACAACGGTGTTTCTCTGAGAGATCATATCAGAATGAGGTTATATACGTCAGAGAACTAAAGTGGTTTCTTGACATAGATCTAAAAATATGCAAGCGAATGGCAATGGGCTGGTCATATCTGCAGAAGATCTGAGAACCGGTGGAAGTCAGAGTTTTAGAGTGGAGACCACGAACTGGCAGGCGTAGTGTGGGGAGATGTGCTGCCCGCTGGACCGACCTAAAAAAGGTAGCGGGGAGCGACTGGATGGGGAAGGCAGAGGATCTTAGAGATTTGTGGCGCGCCTTGGGGTAGTGTATATTTTCTTTGCCTTGGGAGAGACTTAGGTTTAGCAGTGGACGGTGATAGGCTGATGATGATGGTAAACGCAATATGTTAACATTGACACGCATGCATTCTTAGAGTTCTAGATATTTCTTTATTAATTAGTCAGTCATATCATAAGTTTGGCTTTGTGCCCGAACTGCGGTAAGTACAGCAAAGACCGTCGTGTTTTTCTTAATGAAGGTAAATGGGTGCTACCGCAGGGTTAATTAGTGCTATAAACACATAACTTAAATTCGAAATCGTTGGTATATTTTGTTCGTACCATAAAACTTGTTTCTTTTGAAAAATCCAAGCGACTGAGGAACGGTCAAGGACCCCATGAAAGAGTTGACCGTTATTTGCAAAAAAGTGAAGGTTTTTAAAACAAAAACACCTAACGGAATCATTAATAAACAAAATTAACGGCGAAAACGGTACTTAAATGCTTATACTATAGAATTTCTACTCTCTTGTGGAAAAAAAACGGCCATATGCGAGCCGGATTCGCGCCGGATTCCGTCCGTTTTACCACACAATATACAGGGTGAAATTGATATCATTGGCATCCTTTTAAACTAAGAGTCTACCCATCAAACTGAACAACTTTCACTATGGGGGCAAACCGATTGGAGCAAAAAAAAATCAGCTGTTGCATACATTTGAGTCCAGTAGGCATTGCAGTTTAGTATGGGACAGCAGATTTTTTAGTTGCTCTGATATGTTTGCTTCCATAGTAAAAGTTGTTCAGTTTGATGGGTAGACTCTTAGTTTAAAAGGATGCTAATGATATCAATTTCACCCTGTATTTACATACCAAAAAAAAATGTATTTTCTCCGGGGCCCTTAGCGCGAGACTGACTCACACTTGGCCGGTTTTTATTATTTGTTATTATACTGAAGAGCTTGTAGGTAATCATATCAAGTTTAAGTTTAATGCTTTTATGCAGTAAGCACAAACGACTCTATTAATATAAAACCAGTTGCAAGTATCTCACATTCTTTACTATACTTACTTAAATAGAGCTAAATAAACGACCATTATTATTCCTAAGTGGTCCAGGCAGTTCGAGATAGGAGAGGATATCTTGGTGGGAAATGTTTACCATCACTTTAAAAGTAGGTAAACTAATGAATACTACGTAATATGTAGCAAATTAACAAACCTGACAACTCTCATAATGTGGACCTTTGAATCTAAACTGTATACAGGGTGTAAAGAAAGGTTAACCTTTAAACCACATACTCTACCCATCAAACTGAACAACTTTTAATAGGGGTGCAAATCGGTCGGAGCAAAAAAAAATCTCCTGTCTCATACATTTCAGTCAAGTATTGCATTTTAGTATGGAACAGCAGATTTTTTTGGCTCCGTTCGATTTGCTCCCATATAGTAAAAGTTGTTCAGTTTGATGGGTAGAGTATGAGGTTTAAAGGTAAATGATACTTTATAATGCTGTATATGATTTGAATTCAGAAATGGCTTTGACGTACAGACGTAATAGCCATTCATCTGAGGGTTGTACCTAAGATCCATTGAGGTACCTATCAGAGGCAAAATCCATCCAGACTTAATTTTTAGGGTTCCGTACCCAAAGGGTGAAAACGGGACCCTATTACTAAGCCTACGTTGTCCGTCCGTCCGTCCGTCTGTCAGTCTGTCCGTCTGTCCGTCTGTCCGTCTGTCCGTCTGTCCGTCTGTCCGTCTGTCCGTCTGTCCGTCTGTCCGTCTGTCCGTCTGTCCGTCTGTCCGTCTGTCCGTCTGTCCGTCTGTCCGTCTGTCCGTCTGTCCGTCTGTCCGTCTGTCCGTCTGTCCGTCTGTCCGTCTGTCCGTCCGTCTGTCCGGTCCGAACTAAGTATTTAGGGCTGTTACTTTTGAACTGTATGAGCTAGATAGTTGAAACACAGTTTTCACAGAATGTGCGTTATTCCGGCGGATTTGTCAACAAATAATAAAAATGTCGAAAAGTTAAAAATTAAGGGGGGTTCTCAACAAGAAACTAGTTTTTATCAAATACTAAAAACCGACTAAGTGTGAGTCGGTCTCGCGCTAAAGGAGCTTTTTTGTCCGGGAGGACAAAACAATTTTTTTTTCTAAGTTAATAATTTTGTGATCTGTGGTTGTGTGGTACGGAACCCTCGGTGCGCGAGTAGCCCGACTCGCACTTGACCGGTTTTATTTGTAACTTACTTAGCCAGTGCCGGGCGCGTGCTGCACCGCGACGCCCCCAGTGCGCGCCCCGCACGCGTCTTTACAAACCCTATACCGTCTCAGTCCTGATCGGTACCAAATCGATTAGGGTTTTTTTGCGCAAAATCGTGAAAAAACTTAGTCCGTTACAGTACGAAATCGGACTGAAATCGCATAGGGTTTCTCATCGACTCTGCAAGGTAAATTACGACTGCAAAACCTAGTCTATTATGGTCTGATTCCCATTATTAAAATTGCGAGTATGTATATTGTCACACTGTATTTGTGTGTAGGTACTGTTGTATGTATTACATAAAAATAAGCCCTATACTGTTAGAGTGCCAATTTTGACTGAAATGGGATAGGGTTTTTCAAGCATTTATCGGCAGCAAAACCTAGTCTATTATAGTCGGGTTGGTGACTCAAACCGTATAGGGTTTGTAAAGACGCGCCCCGCACTGCTAAATTGCTGATCGTGGTGCACAGATTTTGTTCGCGTTGTACCTAATTATTTAATGGTATGACTACGAAATTGTAAAAGTGATCCAGAACGGAAATCAGAGTTTTCTTGACGGGCGAGTTTTAAAAATGTTTTAATATTCGCATATAGAGTGAGTGTTAAAAGAAAATAATTAATCGTAGCTAATAATAAAAATTGAAGATAAAATAACAGACACTTTAAAAAGTTTAATGGACACAAGAATAAATTACCTACTTTTCAAGGTTGACAACCTGTGCCATAATCATGATCCATCATGATCATGAAGCATAATTACCTACAAGGGACTCAATTAGTATTTAATAATAAAATAATGTGTTTATAAGTTAGCTTCTTTTAGAATTTTAAGATTAATGAAAGACATTTTTTTTTTCAATTAAAGGAAGATTAAAAGAGAAAAAACCATGGTAGTAAATTAATATTTCTATGGAAATATAATATGTAATTTATGATAAATAATTATCATAAATATCTTCTTTATTATTCTTCTGCAATGTTTATAATATTTATTTTTCCCACTGCTTATAAATAAATAACGCTCACAGGCACATACATTGTAATGGTCCCAAGTAAGCCTCAGGCTCAACTCGACTCAGGCTTTTTGTTATGGGAATCATACAACAATGGCACAAATATATAACATCCATGACCGAACCGGGTTTCGAACCCAGGACCTTGGTTTGGCAGTCCGGCGTGGTAACCATTACAAACATTATTCCAACCGGGTCGTCGATGCTTATGCTATACGTAAGATATACGTATACCTTGGAATTTTCTGAAAAATTTAGGTTTCATAGCTGCTGTTGTGGTATGTAGAAATTAAAAAAAAAAAACGGTCACAGTCACAGAAAAGGAAGACAGGAAAAGGAATCTATCTCATTCATCCTAACTTTGCGTTCTTCTGTATTTTTCAAATAACTCAAGAAGAAATGGATAGAAAAATCTAATAATTTTTACATAAGATGTAAATCACTTAATCTCCAAATAGTTTCCGACTTTCGGTACTTACCTTCCAAAAAATGTAATAATGTCTAGACAGTAATATCTACACTAATATTATAAAGAGGAAAGATTTGTACCTATTTTTGTATGTTTGTAATGAATAGGCTCAAAAAGTACTGGGCCGATTTAAAAAATTATTTCACCATTAGAAAGCTGCATTCACCCTGAGTAACATAGGCTATATTTATTGCTAGAAAAGATTAGACGTCCACCCGTGCGAAGCCGGGACGGGCCGCTAGTAAATTATATTGCGAATAAAAAATAAACATTCTGAATTTGGATTTCCAGGTCTCAAGTCACCTTACACGGAGTACGACTTCATCATCGTAGGCGGTGGTACAGCTGGATGCACTTTAGCTTCACGCCTGACCAAGGACAAGAAGACCACAGTGCTGGTGCTGGAGGCTGGGAGGCCGGAGATGCTGCTCACTGACATACCAGCTCTGGCTCCCTACTTCCAATCTACTGAATACACTTGGCAGTATTATATGGAGCGGCAGCCAGGAGTGTGTATGGGTAGGTTATTGTTTATTTACCTTTAAGAGTTTTGCGCGGGAAACGAGAAGAAAAGGACGGGCTTTGTTTCATAATTTTCTAAATTCGTTTTTCGCGGCTATTATTGTGATAATAGGGTGGAATGGAATTAGTTTAATGATGTGCCATTGATGGAGAACAATATATAGTAAAAGTGAGAAATAAAGAAAGGAGCTCCCGTTTGATTCGGATAGAAGTTCACGTAAAACTGCCTTGAACATTGGAATGTGTGAACCACCCTCGCATTTCAAGAGTTACGTTAAAGATCAAGCACAGAAAAAGAAAATTACTGAAGATCAGGCTGTAAGGTCTAGTTCCCGTGGCTTTTCCGAAAGGAAAATTGGCCAAGAACATTGTTTCTTTTGGCAGCTTCCTGGTGCTAAACTATTATATCTGTACTCTGAAGGTATTGTGACTCTGACTTAAGAGTACTTTTACCGTTCGGTAACATTTTTTTAAATGTAGTTTTTTTTCTATTGAGCACCATTGAACGGTAATGTTTTGCGTAGCATAGATTTTTAAGATAGTCTAAGCTAGTCTAGTCTTAACTGCAATTGTCGCAAGTAAAAAGGTACTTTATATAAAATTGCAGGAATGATAAATGAACGCTGCTTCTGGCCCCGCGGCAAAGCGCTCGGGGGCACCAGCGTGATCAACTACATGATCTACACTCGGGGCAGGCCGCAGGACTGGGATAGAATCGCTGCTGATGGCAATTATGGATGGTAAGCTACCACTTAACTCTTCATTCTTCTGCAAGCCGTAGCCGGTGTCATATGACAAAAGACTCAACAACACACATATACACACACACTCACACTCACACACACACACACACACATACAGACACACACATATATATGTCACAGATTATAAAACGCCCATGTGACGTCAATGTCATCTTATCGTGTGGGCACAGCCCTGGTGTCAGAGTCTTTTCAGACCGCCTTACGGCCTCTGACGTGGTTTTTATGTAACGACTACTACCACTAGAGATAGTAGCTGGGACCAACGGCTTAACGTGCCATCCGAAGCACGGAATCATCTTTCTTTTCAGACAATCAAACTGGGGAAAAACGCACAAAGTGACATATCATTAGGTGGGAATTGAGCCCACGACCTCCGTGTCAAGAGCCCAATGCTCTTAACCATTAGACCACGGTGGCAGTCTCTCTTCATTCTAATCCGTAGGTCAAAATTTGTTAATAGTGTATTGCTCCATCATTTAGGTACGGTAAAAATCATGATGATTGAGGGGTACCAAAATAATTTTGCATTTGAGTTCACTTAGGTGATTTTCTACGTATCCGATCAAAAGATATATTGCTTTCTATGTTTGTTAAGATGGACCTACGAAATACAAGGTACTGCAGACCACTGGATAATTGAGAATCATTCATGACATGGACCTGATTTTACATTTTATTAGTCTTTGTAGGTACCTAATTAATTAACTTAGCTTTACGTTGTAATTTCCGAGTTGAACATTTGTATTTCAAATTCACTGTCTCATGTGTGCAGGTCTAAAGATTTATGATTAAAGCTTTTACCCGCGACTTCGTCCGCATAAATTATATACCAGATTTTAAGTCAGATGATAAGCTATCAAACAAAAAAAGTTTCATCAAAATCGGTTCAGTAGTTTTTGCGTGATACTCGAACAAACAAACACCCAAACAAACAAACAAACAAACGAACAAACAAACAAACAAACAAACAGACAGACAAAAAGTCCAAAAATTAGTGATTTGGAATCAGGGAAGCCTAAAAACCATATCGTAATCTTTTTTTTGTAAATATCTTCAATGTACAGACACACTTCTGTTACAGTTTTATAATAGTTTAGATTCATAAGTATTTAAGCAGACACTTTGATAGAATATTCAATTCACGTTTCATATTATTTCATACTCTATCAAAAAAACATTTCATAAAAGGTCAGTCAGGTACATCAGGAAACCAGTTGGACATGGACACTATATCGAATGCAAAGCACGTACCTGAATAATTCTAACCCATAAAAATATTTAACTCTTAAGAGGGGGTCATACCTATTTTGTCTGTTTTCCAACCGATTTTTGAGAACCAAATTATTACATTTAATATATATAGTTCACATAACAGTGTAGATACGTTCTTTCTGCAGGGCATCTAACCGTTGAAAACACGATTCTATTAAATTTTCTCGATAGAAAAGAGGAGCAAAGTAAGCTCGATTTCAGATTTATAACCAGTTTTACAAGAATCACACTACACCATTTCTTCTGAATATACCATCATTTGAAAGGTAAATAATTATAGCAGGGCTTCTAACCGATGGATTTTTCCCCAAACACCCAAGAGAAAAGATATTGATGAAAAATGCGTTTTTTTGCGATCTTGCTTTCAATTGAAGCGGGATGGCTAATTGCGAAAGTTTGCTTGTTAGAAAGAGAGGCTTGTTCTACTAATACCCAGCCTTAACCAAGTACCTACCTACCCATGTCGTAGGCTTATAGAATAATCTAGAAATTTAGAACCGATAAAGTACCTACGAGTATATCTTTTTTCAATTTATATTTCAATCTAGGTTCTAGATTGAATTATAAATTGAAAATCTAGATGACTTGAGATTCCTCAGACCTAAAATATAGTTGTATATGCGAAAATACCCTATATATGTTCTGCGATTTTTTTGTAGTTGAGAAGTATTTGAGATTTTTTTACCGGTGCGGCTTAAAACTGTCATATCTTTTTTCATGTAGTAAGAATTTTTTTAATTTTGTTTTTTGCAACAATCTTCTAGAAACACTCTTCGATAGGTACAGTCAAGGGCACATCAAGCTTTACACTGGTAGTTCGATTGTAACGCTTATGGCGCACTAAATAAGAACGGTACAAAGTCCAAAGTATCAAGCTTGACGTGCTCTTGACTGTACCTACGTAAAATAATCAGTACTACAACTACATCCATATAAGTTGCCGAAAAAAGCGTCGAAAGTGAAAAGTTTAGTTTTGAGTTGGACGGGGTAAAATTTTCAAAAGTCTTTTATAAATAAATACCTACAAAATGGAAACTAATTTTACTTATTCTATATAATTTTTTTTTATTTTTACTTCAGTGATTACTGAACTTACCAAATAAGAAATAATAAGTGTTTCTTAATAGGCCATTTCGCTGGATTCGGCCTCGGAATAAATGCCTACATTATAAATATAAATAAATAAAAATTAACAAAATTATTAATTGGTAACGTTTATAGGATACCTACCTAAGTAATTTAATGCATTGAGATGAGACTCTTTAAGAAATTTTGTGTTGTTTCACAATCACGTAAAAACTACTGAACTGTTTTTGGATGGGGTTTTCACAAAAGCATTAGCTTAGTTTGGATTTTATTCGGGCTTTTCATCGGTTCATTCATATTCAAAGTTATGAATTTTTACGATTACGATGATATACAAAGTTACGATTACATGTCTGTTCACACAACATTACCCCGTATTAACTGTCAAAAAACATCTCAAAATCATGCCTATTGCTCTCTCCTTAAAAGTTAGTAGTTACTTTCAAAGTCCACCTCGTAGGCCTAGTGCGGATTGGCATTGGCAAAACTAAATCTATATCACTTTGAATTTCAGGTCTTACAACGATGTTTTGCAATACTATATGAAATCCGAGAAAGCAGATCTGAAAGGGTTCGAAACAAGTCCTTACAGAGGACGATCTGGTGTGCTACCTGTTGAATTCGTTCCAGCAAAGTGAGTTTTCCTCTGCATCTTTTTATTATAATAAGAATAAATGGTAACCTATCTTACTTTCGAAATTTTGCTGACCGAATTTCAGTTATTCGAAAACGGTTTATGGAATTTTATAGTGACTGATATTTTCTTACACATAAATTTGTTACTCCATAAAAAGACTTTACAGAAGTATCATTTTCCAGAAAATTTTAAATCAGAATTTCATAATCATTTTTTTTCATTTGACAACTGTCTTCTGGGTTCGAAGTTTTAAAAAGTCGAAGTAACTTCTTCCATAGTACCTAAGACTAGAATACAACACCGTAAAGTTTTCTGTAATAATTAATAGACGGCAACATGATACCAGGATTAGAGCACCAATATGCTTGCTAGCATGCTACATGTTTGCTTTGAACGGAGCGAGCGGAGCATCAACATGCTTGCTGCTTGCTTGCTGCATGCTTGCTTGCTTGTTGCTAGCTTGCTTGTTGCTTGCTTGCTTGAATGCATGTTGGAGGGTGCAGGGGGGCTGTGCCCCCCGCAAGGGGGGTGCGGGGGGCGGATGCCCCCTGCCTGAGAAAAACAAACTGGTGTTTTAAAAACTGTAGGTTAGGTTAGGTTAGAACATGTAAGTTAGAACACTTAGCGGAGCGAGCGAAGCATCAACATGCTTGCTGCTTGCTTGCTTGCTTGCTGCATGCTTGCTTGCTTCCGTGCTTGCTGCATGCTTGCTTGTTTGCTTGCTTGCTTGCTTGTTTGCTTGTATGCATGTTGGAGGCTGCAGGGGGCTGCACAGAAGGAGGTGCGGTTGGTGGACGCCCCTGCCTGAGAAAATTCTGGGTTAGGTTAGGTTATTTCTGCGGAAAATTGACCGTACGGAAAAACAAATATTCGAAAAAGTAAATTATCTGATTTACATTACTTCGGAAAAATGTGGCACAGAATTTTGATCTATTGGTTAGAAGAAAAAAAGGACAATAAAGAATCTGGTTTTTCAAAATATGGCGAATAATATTTCGGGGAAACAAAAAAAAAAGGGAAACAATAAAAAGTAACGATTTCGGAGAACTAAAATTCGGAAACCTCTAATTCAAAAGTACGATAGGTAACCGATAAATATATATTTGTGTATTAATGTGTCTATCTCTCATTTTCAGGACAAAATTAATCAACGCATTTCTTGAAGCAGGCAGAATCTTAGGGCATCCAACAGTGGATTATAATGCACCGGATAGCTTAGGATTCGGGAAGGTACAGGTCATGTCGCATAAAGGCCACCGTGAAAGCGCTGCCAAAGTATTCCTCCATGGACACAAGAATAGAAAAAACCTGCATATTTTACCTGAGAGTACTGTTACCAAAGTGTTGATAGATCCGCAAACAAATACAGCATATGGTGTGGAATATGTAAGGAATAGACTAAAATACACGGTCAGGGCACGTAAGGAAATAATTCTGTCAGCAGGCCCTATTGTATCTCCTCAGCTTCTCATGCTTTCTGGTATAGGACCGAGAGACCACTTAAGCTCCAAGGGAATACCGCTCTTGAAAGATTTGCCAGTTGGTCGAATGCTTTATGACCACATCAGCTTCCCTGGATTAATATTCAAACTGAATACTACTGGTGTTAGTTTCAGTGAATCTAGAGCTTTGGATCTTCGCGGAATCACCAACTGGTTAAGAAATGGCGAAGGTGATCTTTCTTCTCCTGGTGGCGTCGAAGGTATCGGCTACATTAAAACGCCGGTGTCGAGAGACCCAGAAAATGTTCCCGACATGGAACTTATTTGCATAGGAGGTTCTATCACTGCTGATGCCAGCGGGAGCAGAGCTGTGCGTCGCGGCATGAGAATATCTGACAGCGTTTTCAAAGAAGCATTCGGGGAGATAGATAATGAAATTACTGACACATGGAGTGCGTTCCTAATGTTACTGCATCCTAAATCGGTGGGATATTTAGAGTTGAAGGATAACAACCCCTTCAGTCACCCTCGGATGTATGGGAATTATTTGACAGATCCTCAGGATGTAGCGACGTTTGTTTCTGCGATTCGTCACGTGCAAGCGCTGGCTGCAACTGAGCCGTTCAGGAAATTCGGTGCGGAGCTACACGCAGCACGGTTTCCAGCTTGCCGTGCTTTTCATTTTGATTCTGATCAGTACTGGGAGTGTGGTGTGCGTACGTTGACCGCCACGCTTCACCACCAGATCGCGACTTGTCGCATGGGTCCAGTGAGCGACCCACGGGCGATCGTAGACCCAGAGTTGCGCGTGCACGGCATTCAGCGCCTGCGCGTTGTCGACTCCAGTGTGATCCCGCGTACTATATCGGCGCATACGTGCGCACCCGCTATTATGATAGGCGAGAAAGCAGCAGATATGATTAAGGCAACTTGGGGTATTTAAGTAAGAAATAAGTAGAACATTTGTGACGTAGAATGAATAAGTTACTTATATGAACATTTGAAAGACTGCAAAAAGTATTGTATAGCCTAAGGGTTTATTAGCACTATTAGGGAAATGACCATGTGAGTTTGTTCCACTGTTATAAAGGGTCTTAATTAGACCAAGTACTACTAAGGTACTAAACAAATTTATCTATCAGGACCAATTACAAAATCGCGAAAAGCTCTTTTAGGTGTACAAAACTGCAAACCTACTAGACCTAAGTATATGGGCAGCTGATATTTTTTTTCGGGATTTCGATGTTGGTCTCATAGATAAATTTGTCTACTTAGTTAGCTGGTCTGAACATCGCCTAAATAATCGTATAGAAAAACGAACGAAGTCTACAAGAGGCATAATTTTATTTTAAAAAAAAATTATATCAATATTTCTACTTTTAAATTAATGTTCTGTAAAAGTTTGGGTGAATGGCTATAATACCTTGGCCACAAAGAATTTAAAAATAAACCTGTCTAGGAAAGCCAAGCAGGTAAAGGTAATACCATGTAAAGGCACAATAAGGTCAAGGTATAAATGGTATAACATCCCATTCATCCTAACTTTTTCATTATTTTTCAAATAGCTCGAAAAATAATGGATACAAAAATCTGATAATTTTTATAAGTAGTATATAAGGTTTGTATCACATTAATCTCTAAATGGCTTTAGAATTTTGGTAACTATTTGCTGTAATCTGTGCTTTCCAGACTCTCACACGAAGCACTTATATTCCAATCCAAATAGCAACGAAATTTTAAGGCTATTTTGAATAAATTACAGATACTGAGATTTGAAACTTATTCTTAAAACAGCTTTAATAACGTCTAAGATACGTAGGGTTCGGATAATCTTTCTGATAAATAAATGATGTATTTACTGATCACAATTGGCCAGAAAGCAAAATAGGAATCGGAAATTTTTTCATCCTTATTTGTAAGGAAGTAGTAGGTAGTAATAGGTACCGAAGACGAAGACCATCTAGCTAGTCGATAGAATAATGTAGGGAAGTCGGCAAATTGAATCCGTATGGGTTGATATACCTACACATAACCTCTCAACTGTCATGTCTCAATCATCAGTAACTCCTAAAACGACTGGAGTTATGCAGGCAAACCTGGTACATCCCCATCACAGAGATGCTCTACACCCCATAAACACTGAATCAGCCTTGCTGCTGATGGTTGCAAAAAGTACACTTATCTCTTATACTATGACATTCCAGTAGTGTCATTGTGCGGTTATATCAATGTTGTTGGTGAATATTTCGTAGAACACGTTAAAATGTTTCCGTGCGAAATCTATAAGCTCTATTTTGGTGAAAATTACACTCAAAATTTATATAATAGAAATTAAATGCCTAATGAAGAAGTGTTTCGTTTTAATTGCAAAGTTGGCCTTGACTAAGTTATGTATTATAGTAAAGTATAGTACCTAATTATTCAAAAAGTTTCAATACTAACTAGTTTTCTCAAACCAGTTCAAAGACTTCATTACCTACATAAATAAAAAAAATTTTAGGTACCTACCTTGAAAACTTATATACTTTATAACAATAATAACAAAATAAATAGAGAACACCAGAGAAAAAAAAATTACAAATAAAAATATCCTGCAAAGCGTCCACCAGCATTCAAGTTTTTTTTTTAGGGTTTTATTCAGTTTACAGGTACAGATAGATGGTACAAGCTTACAGCTTGAGCTTTGTCCTCCTCCAGTGACGCCTCTTAGCGTTGTACCTGATAGTATTCCCATCAGTGCGCATTCTAACCCACTGAGGAATGGGTCGGTTTTGTTTCAGCTTTTTAGCAAGCTTTCACTTGATAATTAATGTTTTGTGAGCCGACATTTTGCCGCTTGCAGCTGTCAAAACAAAATATTTGCCTCTTTGAATGGCCAAACTTAGGTACACTTAGGGCTTTTTACAACCCTACTACATCAATGAATGAAAGTCGACTTACGAAACAGATATTAAATAGGGTCCAACTCAACACATTCGCGGACACTGAACGAGACACAATATAACTTTTATTCTTATGACTACTATAGCCGGTCAGTGTCTGCGAAAGAGCCAGCCAGCCAGCCAACCAGCTGCCAGTTTCTTAAGAGGATGGTCAGACCATCAAACTGAACAACTTTCTCTATGGGACCAACATCAAAATCGTGAAAAAAAATCAGCTGTCACACAACATACAGCTGTCAGCTGTAACATTTGCTCGAGTAGGTTTGCAGTTTTGTATAAACCATCAGATTTTTTTTTCGCGATTCCGATTTTGGTGCCATAGAGAAAGTTGTTCAGTTTGACGGTCTAATCATCCCTTTAAAAAAGTATCAGCATATTAAGAAGGACGCTAAACACTATAGGTACTAAGGCGTGTGGAAGGCAGACCTAGGAGGCAGATCCGTCATTAAAAAATGCACAGGTTAAAATGTGCCGAAATCGAAGGGAATGTATCGAGCCTTTTTGGGAAGAACATCGTAAGCGACAATTCAGTTTTTTTACAGGACGAGGTTTTTTCTATTTATATCTTATACATCGTGAATGGTATTTACGTGATATTTTTAAAAAAAATTGTGAGGTATATTCTATTAAACATTTATCTTATCTTATTTGTGATGTATGTGTTATGTAGGTATATCGATATATTAGTTTCTAAGTTCATGATTGTGTCAAGTGCTGACAGTTCAGAATAAACCGTTGAATTAACTACCCGTCTCGTGTTCTCATTGTTCGCCAGTCCCGATATAATATTGGCGACGAGGATTTATTTAAAAGCGTGCATAAAAAATGTCGATCGGCAAAATAACGGAATTTAATATTCAGTCCGGCAACTGGACACAATATGTAGAACGTTTAGAAATGTACTTTAAAGTGAATAAAGTGGACAAAGAACTATGGCTGCCTTTCTTGATCGCGGGTGTGGGTGACGTGACGTACGATCTGCTGAGCAATCTCACCAGTCCCGTGAAACCTAGCGAGAAGGATTACGATGGGGTAGTGAAACTTCTCCAGGACCACCTGCAACCGAAACCGTCATTTATGGCGGAAAGGTACCGTTTTCGGCAGAGAAGGCTACCCGGTGAAACCATAGCACAATACATTTCGGAACTGAAGAAAATGGCCAGGTATTGTGAGTTCGGGGCGGTACTAGAGGACAATCTACGGGACCAGCTGGCATGCGGGTTGAAGAATGACGGCATTCGTCAACGGTTGTTCGCGGAGGAGTCGCTAACATTTTCCGCGGCGGTAAAAATTTCCTGCGCGATGGCAGCGGCGGAGCGGGATGCGGCAGCCGTGGAAGCGGGTCCGAGCGGCATGCTCGGTGACGCGGGGAGCGCGGTGCACGCGGTGACGTCACCGTCGGGGAGCGGACGGGACCGGCGCGGGCGCGCCAACAAGTCTGCACAAAATGGCGGCGGCAGTGGAAATGGGCGGAACGCGCATTATAATTGTACGGTGTGCGGGGCGCACGATCACCACAGCGACGGTTGTCGTTATAAAAGTTTTGTTTGCGGCAAATGCAAACAAAGAGGACATTTACGGCGCGTGTGTCCGGGTTATTCAAACCGGGAGGACGCGGGCGGCGCCGGGAAGTATGGCGGGAAGAGGGTCCACCACGTGGACGCGACCTTTGGCGCGGAGGGACCACTGGCGGAGGAGGACGAGTTCTCTTCGGACACCAGCGCGTCGGACGTCGAGGAGGATCTGCATCATCTCTGCCTAAATAGTTACAAACCGGTGAGTTTGGCTATATTAATTGACGGAACCCGTTTAAGCATGGAAGTGGATACGGGTTCGGCTGTCTCTTGCATAAGCAAGGCTACATATGATCGATATTTTCAGGCAAGACCTATCGAGAAATACGATCTTCTATTTAAATTTTATGATGGCAGTCAAGTGAAACCTTTGGGTGTGATCAGACCGGAAGTCAAGTCGGGGAATGTAACTAAATGCTTAGAACTTTTTGTAATAGATGGTGGGACCACTTCGTTACTAGGCAGGCAATGGTTGGCCGAGTTAGGTATAAAAATCCCTGTATTACATAAGATGACTGATTGTTTGAAAATGTGTACTAATGAGTTAAATGTATTACTCGACAGATATGAGGAGTTGTTTTCGAGTGAGCTGGGTCGGTTCACGGGTGGCAAGGCTCGGTTGTACATCCGCGAGGGCGCTGTGCCGGTGTTTTGTCGCGCGCGGCCGCTGCCGTACGCGCGAAATTTAACGGTAATCAACACTCACAGGGGCCTCTTTAAATACAACCGTTTAGTGTTTGGGTTGTCTTCGAGCCCAGGCATATTTCAACGGATCATGAGTAATCTTTTAAGTGGTATTCCGGGGGTGGAAGTATTTCTAGATGACATTATCTGTGCCTCCGCGAATGAGGAAGAACATTTGAAAACATTAGAAAAGGTATTCAGTAAACTGCATAGTCACGGTATGAAACTGAAAAAAAGTAAATGTCAATTCATGTTAGAAGAGGTTAGGTATCTAGGGTATATAATTTCCAAAGACGGTATAAAAGTGGATCCAGAGAAGGTTGAGGCTATATTAAAAATTACCCGACCTAAAGATGTTTCCGAATTGAGATCTTTTCTAGGACTAGTTAACTTCTATGCAAAATTTATTAAGAATGTAAGTACAATTCTATCACCATTATACGAACTGTTAAGAAAAGATGTCGATTGGAAGTGGACCCCACACTGCGAAAATTCGTTCATAAAGATTAAAAAAATTCTTACTAGTGCGGAAGTTTTAATACATTACGATGTAAACAAACCATTGATATTGACGTGCGATGCGAGTGCTCGCGGCATTGGTGGGGTGCTAGCGCAACCGGATGCGAGTGGAGGGGGCGAACGGCCGGTGGTTTATGTCTCAAGAGCGTTGACCGAGGCAGAAAAACACTACTCGCAGATCGACAGGGAGGCACTCGCTATAGTATTTTGCTTGCAAAAATTACATCAGTATTTGTATGGTAGGCGCTTTACATTGCGCACTGACCACAAGCCACTGGTAAGCATCTTCGGCCCTAAGACGGGGATACCTACCATGGCTGCCAGTCGGTTGCAGCGGTGGGCAATCAAGTTATCCGCTTACTCTTATGACATAGAATATGTTAATACTAAAATGAATTGTGCGGACGGGTTATCTCGCTTACCGATCGTAAATGGGGCAAAAGATTGTTTACAAATTCCAGAACAAACATATTTGCACTTTGCTCAGAATGACATGTTACTAGATTATCAGGAAATTAAGAAACAAACGCAACGGGACCCAATTCTAGGTAGAATTATTTCTTATATAAGGGACGCTTGGCCGATAGATAATGAAATAAGAGAACTTCAACCATTTTTTAATCGTAAGAACGAACTTTATGAGGAACTGGGTTGTATTATGTGGGGTCACCGAGTTGTGATTCCAGAGAACTGTAAGGCAAAAGTATTGTTAGAATTACACGAATCACATATGGGTATAGTGAAAACGAAGGCTATTGCGCGCAGCTATGTATGGTGGTGTGGCCTCGATGAGGCTATAGAAGCCATGTGCCGTGGGTGCGCGGTGTGCGTAGCCGAGTCGGACGCGCCGAACAAGCACACGATTTCTCCATGGCCATGGCCTGGTCGGGCATGGTCACGTATACATGCTGATTATTTACAGGTATTTAACAGAACTTTCCTGGTCATTGTAGATGCAAGAACAAAGTGGATCGAAACTTTTCAAGTACCGAGTACGGCGGCTACACACACTATAGATAGACTAAGCCAAGTTTTCTCACGATTCGGTCTGCCGAAACAATTAGTGTCTGACAATGGCCCCCCTTATTCGAGTAGGGAATTTTCAGATTTTTTAAAGTCAAATGGTATAGAACATCTGTTTTCCGCTCCATACCATCCAGCTTCGAACGGGGCGGCGGAGAACGCGGTTCGTACGGTTAAGAAAGCAATCAAAAAGGCTGTTCGAAGCCAACAGGACATTAATTTATTTTTAAGCACGTTCTTAATGCATTACCGGAATACGGAACACTGTACGACAGGCGAGGCCCCCGCGGCTCTCATGATAGGTAGAAGGTTGCGTACCAAGCTTGATGCACTAAAACCAGATAGAGAACAGAAGGTTAGGAGACTACAAGAGCGTCAGGTAAGGGGCGGCCCGAGCGCGCAGCGCGAAATGGAGCCCGGTGAGCAGGTGTGGCTGCGGCAGTACCACGCTGCAGATAAGTGGCTGCCGGGACAGATTACCCAGCGTTTAGGAATAACGGATTATACAGTTATAGATAGCACGGGTAGAGAGTCACACAGACATATCGACCAGCTAAAACGGAGACCTAGGAGTTCACTAGTCAGTTTACCTACCACTACCGACGATCGAGCAAAGATCGTAAGCAAGGGGAGGATAGAAGGTGGATCGCCCAGATCGAATGTCGCACAAAGGGAAGGTTTTGTGAGCGTTGATACGCCGGAAGATGGCGCCTCCATAAGAGAGAATCATAGCACGGAAGGGGACGTAGGATCCGCAGCGCCGGCAGCGGCGCCGACCACGTCGCCAGTAGTGGTTAGTCCACCACGCGCGCTCACACTGCCATTGCCAACCGATGCCCCCCCCCAGCTCCCTCGACCGGTGCGTAGTTGCCGTACGGTCAACCCACCACGCTATAAGTTTTAATAATTTGTTATGATTGTTTAGATGTAGTTATATAATACCGCACTGTTGTATCTAGAGATAAGTTAGCATAATAAGCAATTCATGTTTTCGGTTAGCAAATTGTTTGTTAGTGTTAAAACAACTGTAGATCTCGATCGATTACTATAGTCCCGCTATTATTGTGTAAGTGTTATTTAGAAGGGAGGATTGTGATGTATGTGTTATGTAGGTATATCGATATATTAGTTTCTAAGTTCATGATTGTGTCAAGTGCTGACAGTTCAGAATAAACCGTTGAATTAACTACCCGTCTCGTGTTCTCATTGTTCGCCAGTCCCGATATAATATTATTTTATCTTATTATTTAGAGGAATAGTTTTTAACTAACAGCTGCAAATTTTTAAACATCTGTTCTAGAGGTTACGTAAAAATCACATTTTGAAATTTTGGGCGCTTAGGTACGATGTTCTTCCCGAAAAGGCTCGGTATGACAAGATGTATGGACCTAGAGGAAGCAAGAGAGGTGTGTCAGAACCTGTCAAAGTGTATATCCATAGTCTCTGCCTACCCCTCTGGGAAAAAGGCGTGAGTTTATATATGTACCTACTTTACTACCCATTGCCAAAACATCGTGTTGTTTATTACATATTATAAATAATTACAAGGTAATTTGTTGCAAACCTCGGAAGACAAAAATTCGTTTTAATTAATCGCATTTACGCATACTATACAAGGTACTTACCTACTTCCTTACTAATAAAAATAGACTTATTAAAATAAATCATAAAAACAAAATCGAACCCGACTTGGGAACATTACCTACAGGTAGGTACCTAAAAAGAAGAAAAAAACTATTTCGTAAGTAAATATAAAAAAAAAAAAACTAGGTACTTACTACCTTTTTTTGCCGTTTTAAGTTTTCAAGTCAGGTTTGATTGAGAAGCCGGTTTTTTAATTTTTAATTCTTCTTTTGTATTAGTATTTCATTTTATTATAAGCTAGATTATAGCTAAACTTACCAGGTTTTAAGTCTAATCACAAGCTTTCAAACACAAAAAGTTATACTTATATAAAAGCTGAATTTTATTTTTTCTATAAGAAGCGTAGATAAGAAGATATTTCCTCATACCCGAAAGTTTAGATACTTCCAAACCCTGGCCAGACAATTTTAACCTGCTACCTGCGTTGCCCATCGTTCCTACCTTTGTGGGAGGTACCCACAGCCTCAGCGCATGCGCTGAGAAACTATCAGCTTTTATAAAATAACGAAGGGTTGGCGTTCATGGGATCTTGCTCTATTAATAAAAACAATTAATTTTTGATCAGAGACCTACTCAAAAAGCTGTTTTCGTGGTTATTATTTCGTCCATGCCTAACTAGTTTATTTCAAGGGCATCGTAGACATTTAGACAAACACTTCCGTCAGTTGCGATTTCGATTTTAGAAAATTAAATTAGGAAAAGTTCATAATTCGATCATGGTAAGTTTTCCTCGCACTAAAGTGACTCGATGTTATCTAAGAAAAGGCAGTAGGTACCTACTATCTTCCTCTTCTTAACTACACGGAAAAAAAATCTTTGATAACCTTTTGACAACCCTCTTATTTTTGACTTTACTTAGAAAAGGAAAACGCCCAATCCCATTTCGCCTCAAAACTGGTAAATTTGAATTTGAATTTTATAAGAAATGCCACGATAGAAAAGGATAAATTCCATTTCCTTGGGAACTAAGCACGATATTTCTCCTATCCTGTGTATAATTTCGGCTTTCATACGATTTGTATGTGTTCTTTGATCATACACATTCGCCAGCTGCGAAACGACCCGAAATACTTCGTCACGTGGGCAATGTCTTAATTGTTGTTTTAACTATAATTCTTGTCGATATAAATAAAATATTCTTACTTACAATTATTCTCGTAGTCTACTAAAATTATATTGCAGTCACGGTTGTCACAGATTATGATTTTTTATAGACTTTACTAGAAAATTTGTTGTTTTGTAAGTAAATTTTAGTTTTATCGACAAGAAATTATTAGTTAAAACAACAAAGTACCTAAGTCAACAAAATAAGAGGGTTCTCACCGAAATTTTTTTCCATGTACAGTCCACAATTAGTACCTACTTACATAGTGTTCAGTCATAGATAGACTTACCTAGGTATACCTATAATCTCATAGCCATAACAGTTGTTTGTATTCAATGTCAAAGCGTGACTACGCCAAAAGACTCAAAAGATAACTGAATTAATTAACAACTTTACGGTACAACCCAATTCAAAATCTTTTTTTTTTAAACTCGAAACCGGAATCACATTATAGAGGTTGGCTTTAATACAAATTTAGGAGTAACAAACTCCAGTGTGTCGGTTATGGCCTAAAGAGAACATCGTATCATATAAAAATGAGACAGTTAATTTTGCTAGTGCTTTTTTTGACAAGTGACCTAACATTAAGTGATACGTTTGATGATGAGGCTTATGTGACAGAGGAATTTGAATATGCTGAACCAAGAAGATGCGAGCAATACTGTAGGGACGGCCTGCGGGAAAAGAGATTTTCAGGATCTCCTTTGAAGAGCAGAGTCATAGACGCAATGATGAATACGCCCATGTTGAATTTGAATGCAGCTGAGCCGGATATACTGTCGATTTTGAGGGACCAATATGAACTACCTAAAGGTATGGTTTACTAGTTTTGGTCTCAGATTTTACCCAAATAGAATTCTTGACCGCGTCTTTGCGAGCATCGTAATCGTTTCGTTTCCGGGGTAATCTAAAGAAGATGTCCTTGAGGAAGATGAGTCTGTTGTTTTGTTGACATTATACTATGTAAGATTAGGGGTTAGGTTTTATTTTTCCGCGTCAATACATCAACCAACATTGGGCTAGCTAGGGTGGCTTCCAATTCGTGAGAAGAGGCCTGTGCCGAGCAGTGAGACGTATACAGGGTCCTTCTTAATATGCTGACATTTTTTTAAGGGGATGATCAGACCATCAATCTGAACAACTTTCTCTATGGCACCAACATCGAAATCGCGAAAAAAAAATCTGCTCTTCCATACAAAACTACAAACTACATTTACATGTATGAGACAGCTGAGTTTTTTTTCGCGATTTCGATGTTGGTCCCATCGAGAAAGATGTTCAGATTGATGGTCTGATCATCCCCTTAAAAAAGTGTCAGCATATTAAGAAGGACCCTGTTTATACAGGCCGACGATATATTATTAAAACATGTTTTAGCCTCCAATCAATATATTCTAAACGATAAAACATGGCTTACAAGGATTTGCTATTAGCCTATCGTGTGATATGAACATATTAACAAGGTGTTTGATAGAGTTGTTGGAAAGATCCTAACAATGGAAAACAGTCGTCAGTTTCTGTATGTATTATCATTTATACTTACATCTCTATGTATTACGATTACGACCGAGATGAGAACCTAACATACTTCTCTTACTTGCCCTTGATTTTAGATCAACAATAACTATATTTTTACGGTTCGTTATACAAAAAATGATGCCTGTAAGTAGGTATTCATGGTTTAAAATTAAATACGATACATAATATAAGGGGGTGCTTTAGACCATAAAACTGAACGAATATCACTACGGAATGGACCCAGTATCGAAATCACGAAAAAATGTATCAGCTGTCTGTCTGTCCCATACATTCGAGTAGTCATTGACGTTTTCTATGGAACAGCTAATTTTATTTGGCAATTTCGTTGGTGGCTCCATAGTAAAAGTTGTTTAGTTTTACGGTCTGAAGCACCCCCTTTGATATGTAACGCATTGACACATTTTTAACGCATTATTCACGAGAACAGAATTTTTCATTGATTTTGTATGCGATCCGTTATCTAGTTGTATATTGTTCATCGAAGCCCTTGATACAATAAGATAACAGATAATTACATAAAATGTTAGTAAAGGCATTGAACGGATGAGTCGACGACTCTTGAACTTGCACTTGAACTCTGAATGAGCAACCTGTAGCTATTAACAACTTCATAGTTAACAGTTATCTTTATTACGATGCCGATGTCAAGTATTGCATTATTGACTTTTATTTTGATACCTGTAGGATCGCTTTTTCAATAGCATTTTTGATTTGAGATATCAGATTCAATGTCGGCGACCACTCAGGCCGAGATTCAGAGACGATTTTTAAGACATAGTTCGAACTAAGTAGGGTTATGTATGGATTTTGACGTACGGGAGTTCGTACTAAGACATAAAAATCGTCTCTGAATCTCAGCCTCAAAACGAAAATGCCGAAGACTGTGTAGTATAAGAGATAAGCAAGTGTACTTTTTGCAACCATCAGCAGCAAGGCTGATTCAGTGTTTATGGGGTGTAGAGCATCTCTGTGATGGGGATGGACCAGGTCTGCCTGCATACCTCCAGTCGGTTAAGGAGTTACTGATGTTTAAAGGTCTTAATCATCAGTAACTCCTAAACCGACTGGAGTTATGCAGGCAGACCTGGTCCATCCCCATCACAGAGAAGCTCTACACCCCATAAACACTGAATCAGCCTTGCTGCTGATGGTTGCAAAAAGTACACTTATCTCTCGGAATAGTGAGCTGGTTGGTCTGGATACGCATGTATTAAAACAAAAACAGCAATTTTAGAACTTTTAGTTAGAAATTTTACAATTTTTACTCAAAACTAAGAATCAGCTACCAAACTAATAATCAAAGAAAATAATTATCATGATAATTGCGAACCCTGAAGAACTTAGACAATGAAGAATTCGGAACTTCTACATTATTTCATCCTTTTATGATTTCAACTTCCGCCCCCAAAAAAACTAAAAAGTTAATAATAGTAGATTATGTACCAAGGGGATAAAGGTGGACTTCCGATGCTAGCGGCCGACGCGTCTGACGCGCGCGGCTCGCGGCCGACGGCCGATGCGGCCATACTAGTTACTATGAAAACGTATGGCGCCGCTTCCGATGCCAGCGACTGACGCGCGCGTCAGACGCGCGCGGCCGATGTCTATCGCATCGGCCGCGGCCGCGCGCGGCTATGCTCTGACGTCACGCGGGACAAGAATGTTTGCCAGAAATATTACGAAGTTTTTACCGAAAATTTGCTTAATTTTTACTATTTTATTTGTATTTTATTATATGCAAGGTCGCTCATCCACGTAGCGATAACACCATCTATCGAGCCACTTGAAACTACTTTTTCTTTTTTCGGAAAATCTCTTACCTACATAATTATTAGCTAGAAAGCGATCTATGTAGGTACAGGTTAAAAAGCCAAGGGTCTCATTACTCCAAAAAATGTATTTTATCATACACCCTGTAAAAAAATGCATTCATATATTCTCTAAACCTATCAATCTGTCAATCAATAAAATATTCTTTATTAAAATATGTATTGTTTTTTTTGTTTGTGTTTTTATGTTTTTGTTTAAACACCAAAACATAAAAACATACCCTAAATTTTGGGGAAAATACCCTAAAGTGATAACACTCTGCACAACAGGCACGCGTCAGTCGCTGACATCGGAAGTGAAGTCTGTCGTCGGCCGCGCGCGTCTGACGCGAGGTTCTGTCATATTTGACAGAACCTCGCGTCAGACGCGCGCGTTAGTCGCATCGGCCGCTGGCATCGGAAGTCCACCTTTAAGCAGTGTCTTTCATCACGGGCGCGATATTGAATCCAGAGCGTAACGAGGGATTCTAGGGTTAACTCCCGAGCGTAGCAAGGGTGTTTAGAGTTAACTCCCGAGCGAAGCGAGGGAGTTAAGACTAGAATCCTGAGTGAAGCGAGGGGTTCAAGCTCGCCCAAGATGAAAACACGTTTATCCCCGAGGACCATACTCTACTTTTCACACCCTCCGCGAGAAAATAAAAAGCAATACTGTTAGAAACCCAGGGGAGCGTGTAAATTCTCTATGGTTAGAAACCAATTCTTTTATTAGAGTTTATAACAAAGTATTAGTGTTCAATAGTATAGTATTTAGAATAACTATTTTATTAAATTAAAAGTGAAAGTAGATATTTGAAACATTAGACCAGAAGTGCGATTTTTGAAAATCATACGAGCGATTTGGCAGTAGAAAATGTCAAAATTACTATGGAGATTATGCATCTTTCTACTGCCAAGTCGCTCGTATGATTTTCAAAAATCGCACTCCAGGAGTGCGATTTTTGAATCTCATTTGCTGAGTTCAGCAGTTGTAAATGTCAAAGTAACTATGGAGATATGCATCTCCATACATTTTCAACTGCTGAACTCATCGAATGAGATTCAAAAATCGCACTCCTGGAGTGCGATTTTTGAAACTTTCTTTGAACTCAGCAGTTGAAAATGTCAATATTACTACGGAGACGTGCATCTTTCTACTGCTGATTTGACATTAAAAAGTCATACTCCAGGAGTGCGATTTTTGAAAGTCAAATCAGCAGTAGAAAGATGCGTATTTCCATAGTAATTTTGACATTTTCAACTGCTGAACTCAGCGAATGAGATTCAAAAATCGCACTCCAGTTGTGGAAAGACCATGTAATATTTTTTTATTACTTTGTACGTAGCAATAGGAAGGCAATAATAGGTACAGAGCAAGTACAGAGATATGCAGTATTCGCGCCATAAAGATGATACCTTTATGACTTAGACTATGTAATACACTACGTTAAGCTTTATGATTTTTTTTTTTTTAAACAATTTATCCTTTCGGAAATGCAATGGGAACTAGCCCTTACAGCATGGTCATAAGTTACATTTTTCTTTGTACTTAAATCTAACTTAACTAATCTTACACCTAAATATTGAAATGTGTGGGTGATACACACATTCCAAGTTCAAGATAAGTTTTACGCGAGGATCAATCCGAATCAAACGGGAGCGCCTTCTTTATTTCTCACTTCTACTATATTGTTCTTCATTGATGACACATTATTAAACTAATTTCACCACATTAACACAATAATAGCCACGAAAAACGAATCCAGAAAATTAAGAAACAAAGCCCGTCCTTATCCTCATGATTCCCGTGCAAAACCATCCTGATGACGATGGGATGATGGGATGATAGGATGACGATGAAATTGTGGATGATTTTGTAAGCTCGCGCGATGCCGCCAAAACCACCATACGAGTAAACTTGCACCAAAACTTTTGTTCTTTCTTCGTATGTATTTGAGATTCCTGTTATGTTGGTCGATCTACGCAACCGTTTGGTACACAATCCGCACGAAATTATGTCACAAATATCACTAAAAACCAACTTTTCACAAATATCAAATACAGACACAAACGAACAAAATAATGGCGGCAAGCAAACTCGATACCTTTATGATTCGCGCCTTTTTTTCTTTTTTTGTGTTCAATACTCGTGGTGGCCAGTTCAAATTTCGAATTAAGTTCTTTTTGGTGCCTGTCTCCATAATTAGTTTTCATCACAGGTTTTCATACGAATTTTAAGTAAGGATCGTAGTAACTATTAAATAATCTGTGGATGCGGTTCCATATTCAAATGTCATTATTGACCAGCGGGTTATAATGAAATTCAGTACAATATTATTGCCCGGCTAGACCCAGAAGTGCGATTTTTGAAAATCATACGAGTGACTTGGCAGTAGAAAATGTCAAAATTACTATGAAGATTATGCATCTTTCTACTGCCAAGTCGCTCGTATGATTTTCAAAAATCGCACTTCAGGGCTATAATGACTTGCTTTAGGTTCGAGTTACATGACATATAATGTTCCATTTTCGAGCAGGTGGTGTGAAAAAAATATATTATACTTATACAGGGTGAAATTGATATCATTAGCATCCTTTTAAACTAAGACTCTACCCATCAAACTGAACAATTTTTACTATGGGAGCAAAGCGATTGGAGCAACAAAAAAATCAGCTGTCCTATACTAAACTGCAATGCCTACTCGACTCAAATGTATGGAACAGCTGATTTTTCAGTTGCTCCGATCGGTCTGCTCCCATAATGAAAGTTGTTCAGTTTTTTTGCTATGGGAGCAAACCAATCGGAGCAAAAAAAAATCTCCCATAGCAAAAGTTGTTCAGTTTGGTGGGTAGAGTCTTATGCTAATGATATCAATTTTACCCTGTATATACGGTCGAATTGAGAAACCTCCTCCTTTTTTGAAGTCGGTTAAAAAAATTGCAGATGATTCGACTAAATACCTATGCTAAAAGTGAACTTTTGAAGATAGTTGGTAGTTCCGGTCACCCCAAAAGATCATTTTTGTTATTCAGATCTCGAAATAAATGACCTCATTTAGGTACCTACTTCACATTATGTCTGTTACAGTTTTACTTCACGGACAAAACAGTCCCCTTCCAATTATAATTTTTTTACTGGTTACAAGGTACACAAGTGTTTTTTTATATTTAGGTCATTGCGCTGTGCTGATCATGATATCTGAAAAGTCACCATACAACGTTTTGGTCTGGATTACGACCTTTGAAACAAGAGAATGCAACTGAATACGGCTCGATATTTACGGATTAATTAATGTGCTGTTAAAAATAAAATAAATTACTGCAATACCTGCATATAGCGTGGAGCATGGAGTTGAAACAAAAAGCATTCTTACTTCAGATGAGACATTGTTTTTCCATCCTTCTGGTAGTCTGTGCCATTTTTTTGTCTTCTATATTTAAGATAGCAAATTGACGCAGAACCTGTAACCCATTTTTACAGAATCGATGACTTAAGTGACACTTAACATCTTGTAAATTAGGATGATTTTACACACCCGTATGAAGGCCGTCTTGAGAGAAGATCCCTAAGGTGCTGTTTAAAAAGAAGTGACGTGGCGCGGACGTGAAGCGGGCGGGGTGCGGCAATATAAACCTTATAGTACCTAGCATAGCGTCGTTCGGAGAATTACGCCCGCGCCTCCAGGCGACGCCTTTACGACAAAAACGACGCTATACTGCGTACTATAAGGTTGAATATTATGTTACTTTGACTATCCGCCACCGCCACGCGTCTCTTCTGTATAAAGAGCACCTAAATTGACTTGATATAGGTTTCTTCACTAATGAATATCGCCTTACACTAGCCTCACATCACAAGCCAAAGCCTGGCTTGAATATTATTTAGGGACGCTCTGTCCCTTACAATGGTCATACTTATGACAGTGACAGCATCATCTTCTAACACTTTTTGGTGCAATCCATGTTAATTGTGTTTTTATTATTTACAGGATTCAAAGGGCCACTAGCCGAGTACGACTTCATAATCGTAGGTGCTGGCTCAGCCGGTAGTGTCCTGGCGTCAAGACTGAGCGAGGGTAAGAAAGCGTCAGTATTGTTGCTGGAGGCGGGACGAGGGGAATCCCTGTTCACCGACGTGCCCGTACTCGCGCCGTTCTTCCAACAGACGGATTATGTGTGGCCGTATCTGATGGAGCACCAGCCTGGAGTTTGTATCGGTCAGTTGTATTCTGCTATGCTATGGAAAATACCTGGGTACAGGTTTTAGCCATGTTCTATGAGATGGATAAATAAGCTTCTTGGGCACTTTCAAATGCTACCTCCAAACGCTCGCGCGAGCTTAGGCGAGCCCGGTGTACATTGACTTGTTTGTAAAGTTATTGTTACTATTATAGTTTAAAGAAGCGTCAATGTACAGCGGGCTCGCGTAAGCTCGCGCAAGGTTTACGCTTGGTTTAAGGGGCGTCCGCCAGGTTTTGAGTAACTTGAGTAGCAATTGAAGCGGGATGGCTAATTGCAAAAGTTTGCTTGTAAGAAAGAGAGCCTTGCACTAGGGAGGGAGAGCCTTAAGACGCGGAGCCGAGGATGTAACTCTTCTTTTAATAAAAACCTCTATGTTTCTACAAGAAACAAAAGCTTTGCTTATTGTACAGGAGTCTGTTTACTGACGTCAAAACACGCGTGAACATTTAAATGGTCTCAAGTCATATTGTGATTAATATTTGCAGTCATCAGGCAACAAAATGTATGTTTTAGTTCCGTGCCAAAAAAATGATACAAAAGGAATCCTCAGTTGATTTAATTAGCCTTGAATTTAGGCATTAAAAATATGGCATATTAATTGAGCTAGCAAGGTCTACCCAATATCAAACTGTACAAAAACATGTATAGTCATTCCTTACAGTCGCACACAAATTGCCATAAGAGTGACAGAGCTAGATTAGACGTTAATCTGTTACGTCTGTTAAACAAATGTCACCACGTTTTAAGCAAATTTAAGCAAAATTCGTTCTTAACGTAAGGAAATAGCGGAGTCTTCCAGCTGAAGGTCTGGTGACAAAATGATTCAAGAAGGTTCCGTTTACTATTGACATTTCACTTATTCTAATGGGCGGTTGTCATAAGTGTGAATGGATGTCAAGTAGCGTTTCTGTGTCTTGCTTTATATTATTTATCTACCCCTATATTGGAGCTAGCAAGTTGTAGACGGCCCCCAAAGAAGCGAGAAAGATACATGCCTCTGTCTTTGTCATTTGTAAGTCAAAATGTATGGTAAAGATAACAAAAATGTATGGCATTCTCAAACGTTTCGATAAGGTACCTATAGGTATTTATTACTATAACATGCTTTCATTTAAAATACAATGTGCTATCAAACTTGGTATATGAAGCGTTGTATTATTAAAAAAGTATTATTTTTTGCATTTTCCCTATATATTTGTTTGTGCGATTCTCTAGTGAGAGCTCTAACACACAAAATAAATATTATCAAAAAAACACAAGTTAACAACTTAGCACTAAAGCGACAAACTAACAAACAAATAAAACTTTGCGATGGCAACAAAATACTTCTATGCTTTAAGGCCAGGCCACACAGAGGCGGTTTTGCGGGAAAACGGGCTGGAGGCGGACCTGCGGGAAGCGAATATCTTCGGGCCCGCTCGGTTTTCTGTGTGTTTTGTTGCGTATGATATGGTGTGGTTGTAATGTTCGAGTTTGTATGTACCCTATCACACAGAAATAAGCGCGGGTCCGGAGATATTCGCTTCCCGCAGGTCCGCCTCCGCTCCGGCTCGCTTTCCCGCAAAACCACCTCTGTGTGGCCTGGCCTTAAAAGGTTTGCATAGAAGAACTACCACTTCCCATACATTCGAAAACCTTTCAAATTTTAATTTATTTCGTTGAAGTCGTATAATACTAAAGTGTTGAAGTATACACTTAATAATTATTTAGGAAAACTATAGGTTGATTCCATTAACATCGGTAATAATTTATTTTAATTTGACAATGAGGAAAAAAGTTATACACGTTAATAGTTGTTAAATTATTTGACAGGTAAAAAGTGGACATCCTTCTTTGATAAATTATACTTACACTTGTTTTATCAAGTTTTTTTTGTTAACTTGCTTTGTTAACTTACAATGGGCGATTTTCTGATGTACAAAATGTCTCTGTACGTGGCATGGGTCAGAACGGAAGACAATAATTTAACAAAAAACATGCAAGTCACGAGTCTGAGGCATCCGTTGACGAATTATCTTTTCATGTTTTTCATGGTTTTCCTTCTTAAAAAAAACAAGGTTACCCATTACATCTCCAATCCTCGCCATCTATCGAGCCATTTAGAACTAAATTTTATTTTTTAATCACTTTCAGAAAATCCCTCATTATAACATAATATATTATTCCTAAGATTAAGAGGGCTATCGCAGTTCAGTGGCGCCCTCATTACATTAAAAAAGATTTCTCAATATAGAAAGCCTAAATTAAAAAAGTGCTCAACAGAAAAACTACAAAAGCCTTCAAGCCATTGTTATTTACAATACTTTTATAGGTTCTAAACATTCCACTTTTAGACAATTTCGAATAAAAACAAAAGCAGCCGTTTATTTTCTTTTTTCAAAATTTGTATGTTTAGACTTTAGACCTTTAAAAAACCTATAAAAGTATTATATGAAAATAGCTTGAAGGCATGAAAATATTTGATCGAAGCATAAAAATGAATTAACTTCCAGTTTAAAAACAATTTATTTCATAAAGCTCTTGGGATTTCAGGAATGGAAAATGAGAGGTGTTTCTGGCCGAGGGGAAGAGCGGTGGGAGGGTCAAGTGTGGTGAACTACATGATCTACACCCGGGGGCTGAAGTCTGACTGGGACAGGATAGCAGCTGCCGGGAACTACGGATGGTGAGGACCTGGATATGGGATTATGATTAATACATGATAATTATGATTAATGTAATGACCAATGATTAAATGGGACACTTACATAAGGCTGCCTGTCCACTGATGCGAGCTAGCTGGGCGAGCTGTGTAGCTGTGTAAATATTAACCAATCAGGAGCTCGGCCGAGATCGGCCGGGCTCCTGATTGGTTGGCTACACAGCTCGCCCAGCCAGCTCGCATCAGTGGACAGACAGCCTAAAGGAGTGCTTCAGACCATCGAACTGAACAACTTTTACTATGGGACCAAACCAGAATGGCGAAAAAAAAAATCCGCTATCCCATACAAAACTGCAAACATAACTCGACTAAATGTATGGGACAGCAGATTTTATTTTCGCGATTTCGATATTGGTTCCATAGAGAAAGTTGTTCAGTTTGATGGTCTGCAGCACCCCTTTAAGTAAGTGTCACATTTAATTTTACACCCTATATGTATACAGGGACCTTCTTAATATGCTGAAGGTTTTTTACTGATGATCAGACCGTCAAACTGAAGAACTTTCTCTATGGGACCAACATGGAAATTGCGAAAAAGAAATGAGCTGTTTCATACTAAACTGCAATCCTACTCGAGTCAAACGTTAGAGGGACACGGTCAGTAGTTCATCAGTCTGGTCATTTATATTTGATTTGAAGGGAAACTGACTCGAGATTGACCCGACTAACATGGTGCTTCAGTATATCAGTTTCCCTTCAAATCAAATAAACATGACCAGACTGATGGACCAGAATGACGAAATACTGAACGTGTAACTCTTACGGGGCAGCGGATTTTTTTTCGCAATTTCGATGTTGGTGCCATAGAGAAAGTTGTTCAGTTTGATGGTCTGATCATCCCCTTAAAAAACTGTCAGCATATTAAGAAGGACTGTCCTCAGGGGCCCGATCGCGCTATTTTAAAACATCGTAGTTCACTCCTTATTCAAATTCGGTTCTAATCACATTGCAATCCAGTTACTATTCAACTGTACTAAATTGCGCTAAACTTGACTTATTTACTATGAGATTGACCTGAAACGTCTGAGCGATCCGTCAAACGGCTGTTTTAAGCTGTCAAATGATTAGCGCGATACCGAATATATAAAAAGTTGTGATTCGCATGCGATCCAATGACGTTTCAGTGGAGATTTATTTAGCGCAATCGGTCCCCAGATCCGTGAAAACAAATTATAGAAATTTTACTAAACAGGATGCGATGTAGTATACAATTCTACACAAAATGTCTATAAGAGATTTTGCTAAGAATTTATGATAAGGCTCTTTTTTATGTATGGAATGCTCTATACTACATCTATAATGTATGACTAAGGAATGGTATAATGGGGCATTTTAAATTACGTAGTTTGTAATGTTTATTTTGCATTTTGACTATCGGTCTAATATATCCTGATGGATTGATTTGCATCAATTGATACAGCTATTCGATTAGTCTCAATGACTGCTTGCCGAATTGGTATGTCAGGAAAGATACGTTTCAGCATCAGGGGCTAAATTTTATGGCTAAAGTACCTATATGTTACATGAAATTGATCCTAAAGGCTTAATGTTTAATTATTTTAAGGCTTATACAAATATAAAGTTTATAAAACAAGATTTTAAAAAAATACCTGAAGCACATAAATGCTGTATGTTTCCAAGTCAAACTGTGGCTCACCTGTAAACAAAAAGACACGATTATAATATTTTAATATATCGCTCTTCCCTCCCCCTCTCCACCCACTCTCACCCCTACCGGCATCGGCACCAATTTAATTTCAATAGTAATTTTACGTAATGAACTTTTAGTTAAAAAACCATTGAATAAACAAAAAAGTTAAATAAACGAAGTTAACTGAGCGATCACCCGACCACACCGGACAAAACGAAAAAATTTTTTTACTGAAAATTACGTAAAATATTATATTTTACCGAAAGTTACATAAACCCAGAAGAACCCACCCTACCCATTAGAAACCCACCCCATCCGGACCCATTAGAATTGTACCGTATTGTACTGGGGTGATTTTATTGGTTTTCACCCCTCCTCAGGAATCTGAAGTCTATTTCGAGATATTTTGTATTGTTGGGTCTGGGCATATGAATAGATAAAAAAATATTTTTACAAAAAAATAAAAACCAACTTCAGAAGTTAAAAAGTACAAAATAATATTTCAGCCTATGAATTTTACGTTCGAATCTATAAGAAAATTAATTTGTTTCGTCCAAGTCGCTGTCAAGCCGGTAGGTACGATTCGCGACTGGGCTTGCATCTTTTGGCTTGGCTTGACACCGACTCCAACAAAGCCTTTTCTCCACAAAACGGAGTCCCTTCGCTTTGACCCCGACTTTCCGGTGTCCATACCGATAGCTGATCACCTGGAGCTCCTTGGCATTAACATATCGTCCGATCTGAATTTCGGACGGTACATTGAGTCCATGGCGAAAACCGCAGCGAAAAAACTGGGCGTCCTCTCGAAGGTCAGACGGTACTTTACTCCGGGACAGCTTCTACAACTTTACCAAGCACAAGTCCGATCGTGTATGGAGTACTGCTGTCATCTCTGGGACGGGTCTGCCCAATACCAGCTGACCGCGCTGGACTCAATCGAAAGGCGTGCCAGGAAGCTCATAGGTGATCCAACCGCGGTGGCGAAGCTACAAAGTCTTGAGCATCGTCGCAAGGTAGCCTGTCTGTCTGTTTTTTATTATAGGATACATTTCGGAGAGTGTGCGACTGAATTACACGATCTGATACCACCGTCTCCCTTTCATCTGCGGGGGACGAGACGCAGGCTGGGTTTCCACCCTTATGTCGTTGACCTACCAGCAATTCGCACGAAGAAGTTTGCTTCTTCTTTTATAATGCGCACGGCTAAGGAGTGGAATTCAGTTCAGTTCAGTTCTTTATTGCCTTAAAATGCATGTATACATAAGATGGAATGATGAAATGTTACAATGGAATCAATGCAATTTTTAAAGGGTGTAGCAAACATATACAGGGTGTACAATAAAATGGGACAGCTACTCAAAGGGGTGCTTCAGACCATCAAACTGAACAACTTTCTCTATGGGACCAATATCGAAATCGCGAAAAAAAAATCCGCTCTCCCATACAAAACTGCAAACATAACTCGACTGAAATGTATGGGACAGCAGATTTTTTTTTCGCAATTTCGATATCGGTCCCATAGAGAAAGTTGTTCAGTTTGATGGTCTGAAGCACCCCTTTAAGTAGCTGTCCCATTTTATTGTATGAGTAAAATTATATTTTTGAATTTTAACAATAAATCAAAATATTTAAAAAAACAAGCTACATTCTTATTATTAAATAACACCATGTCAAAAACTAAGTATATTAATTACAATCAAAATATTGGACGGCACAATTCTAATAGGTAAGGTACTACAGACACAATATAAAATAATATATGGAATGCCCTGCCTGCGGACCTGTTCCCTGAGCAATACAACCTGGGCCTCTTCAAGGCGAGAGTGAAGAGGCATCTTTCTAGGTAAGCATGCTACATCTTCGGCCTCATCATCACTCAACATCAGGTGAGATTGGGGTCAAATGCTTACCTATCACACATAAAAAAAAAAAAAAAAAAAAAAATTTTCTTATAGATTCAAACGTAAAATTCATAGGCTGAAATCTTAGACCATATACCTATAGACGGAGCAACCAGCGCGGGCCAAACGGTCCCAACAAAAGTAGTCAAAAACAGTACGTAACGATACACACCTCCTCAATCCAAGATTTGAAATTCCGAAAATATTACTTACGTGCTGAAATTGTGACAAATTCACATAAAATATGCACAATAAAAAAAAGATGAACATGTTTCATACTTAAAAATTAATTTTTCACCATGATTTGAGATACAATAAGATGAATGAAAATTTTGAAAACTTTGTATTGTTTACGTAGGCCATTTTAAAAGTGTGGTCAGATTTTCCTTTCGAAATTTCCCACCATTTTTTTTAAATATTTATTCTTTCGGAAAGGCAATGGGAATTTAAACCTTAGTCCTCTTTAGTTATACATATTTTTCTATGCATCTATTCTTAACCCAACTTTTAAAATGTGACGGTGGTTCGCACATTCCAATGTTCAAGGAAGTTTTACGTGAGGATCAATCCGAATCAAACGGGAGCGCCTAACTTTATTTCTTACTATTACTGTACAGGAGTGGACCAAACGAAGAGGTACAACATTTTTTTTTTAAGTTCCTCACACCTAGATGTATTCGAAAATACTCCATGTATGTTCCGCGATTTTTCGTAGTTTAGAAGTTATTATTTTTTAAAGGTGTATTTGAGAATTTTCTACCGGAGCGGCTTAAAAACGTCATAATTTTTTTCATAGTAAGAATTTTACGAATTTTGTTATTGTAACATGATCGTCTGAAAACAATCTTCCATACGTGAAATAATCAGCAACACGACATCCTTACAAATTACCGAAAAAAGGGTCCAAAATGAAAACTCTAGGTTTGAATTGCACAGAGCAAAATTTTTAAAATTTTTCTTAAAAATACAAAATGGAAGTTCCATAAGTTAAAACTAATTTTAAAAACTTAAGTGATTATTCAACTTACCAAATAAGAAATAATAAGTGGTTAAGTGGTATAGGCCATTTTACGCTCTTTTTTTATAAGAATTAGAAAACTAATTTGTTTTTGGTTGAAGACACATTGTCTACGGTCAAGAGTCACAACAACACACAAAATAATTAACAGAATCAATTCAAGATTTTTTTTTCTTTCAGCAAGATAATATTAGTTTCGATATTTTACAGGGTGTAACAAAACACCCTACTAATACTTAAATCTTAGTCCTTAGTACTTAAGTCCTTGAGACCAATAAATGAACAACTTTCACTATGGAGCCAACATCAAGAATAAATAAAAAAAATTAGCTGTCCCATATACAGGATCTAACAAAACACCACAGTAATACCTAAGGGGGTGGTTCAGACCATCAAACTGAACAACTTTCAGTATGGAGCCAACATCGAAATCGCGAAAAAAAAACAGCCCTCCCATACATTTGAGTCGAGTCGGTGCTGCAGTTTTGTATGAAACAGCTGATATTTTTTTCGCGATTTTGATGTTGGCTCCATACTGAAAGTTGTTCAATTTGATGGTCTGAAGCACCCCCTTAAGTCTTACTAGGGTGTTTTGTTACACCCTGTATTTAAGTCGAGTCGGTACTGCAGTTTTGTATTGGACAGCAGATGTTATTTATTTTTTCTCGATGTTGGCTCCATAGTGAAAATTGTTCAGTTTGATGGTCTGAAGCAACCCCTTAAGTATTACTAGGGTGTTTTGTTACACCCTATAAAAGGTCTAACAAAATTAGCTGAAACCATTTTAAGATGATCAGACCATCAAACTGAACAACTTTCTCTGTGGGACCAATAGAGAAATCGCGAAAAAAAAATCAGCTGTCCCATACATTTCGGTCGGGTTATGTTTGCAGTTTTGTATGGGTCAGCTGTTTTTTTTTCGTGATTTCGATATTAGTCCCATAGTGAAAGTTGTTCAGTTTCATGGTCTAAACCACTTTAAATATTTATTTGTATTTTTGTAACAGCTTGTATATGAGAGCGTCTCATATTCTTGGTTCAATGCAATTTGATTTCACACAAGACAGTAGGTATGTCTTATTTCAAGAAATCCTTTTATCCGTGTACTTGTTAAGTATACTTAATTGATTGTTTTTTAAATATAAATACTTAAATGTTTTCTCTGTTGCCTAGTAATTAATACTAGCTGTTATTAGCAAATTACGGCAAAATTTGTTGATTTTCGACTTAGAATTATGTTTACTAATATTTCCGAAGAGTTGTCTATCTTTGAATACTCAAAAACAACAAAACCCGAACGTTTCCGAACCTTGGACTACATCAACAACAAAGTAAAAGTGCAACCTTACCTACCATTGATTATTCTATATCAAACAATGAACGGATAGTATTGGCTGAATTGATTCAGAGCCAAGGCCAAAAAAAAAAAATCCCCTATTTCGAGGAAAAATGTTGTTCGCTGGTATCATTAACACTCACACATTGAAGGGCTGATACTTGTGTAGGACACATCACTCACGCACACATCTAGAAAAAAATTGAACCTTTTTTGTGTTACATTTGTAAAGCGACACTCCATCTAGATAATCTAAGGCTGAAATATTATTTTGTACTTTTTAACTTCTGAAGTCGGTTTTTATTTTTTTGTAAAAATATTTTTATTTCATAATTTTTATTGATTAAATATGTTATTTCGACTCAGATATCAGTTATACACGCAAAGGGTACATTGAAAAGAAGCAAATGGTTCAATCGCAGACTATTTGCTGTCAACTTTTGAGGAGTTATAATCATGTAGCTCCGAAGTGCGTCATCAGATCATCACAATATTAAAATGGGACCACCTCGGGAGTATACCCTTTCTTACAAAAAAGAATTTTTAAAATTGGTTCACAATTGACGAAAATATCGGTGAACATACATTAAAAAAAAAATACATACAGCCGAACATAGAACCTCCTCCTTTTTTTGAAGTCGGTTAAAAATAGTACCTACACTATAGATAAGTGAAACTATGGTTAACCAACACGGCGTATCTTGACATTTGGTAACATTTGGTAGGCGTATTTTAACATTTAACGTGGGATTTTCTATAGTGTACTATTATTTTCTATTCATATGGTGTGGGTTACTCTTTTCTGAGCTTTATAAAATAGGGTTTTCAACATATAGGTCAATTCGGCGTTATTAGAATTGGGGTGACCTTAATACGCGTCTATAAATGGGGCCACTCGCTCGTTAGGTCGTTACATTTAGCATAATCTAAACTAGATACCTATTATAAAACTGTAACAGAAGCGTGTCTGTACTATCGCGGACTTTTCCGCCTGACCACCACTAGGCTCATTTTTGCTTGCATACTAAAAAATAAAAGCGATGTCTTACCCCGCCCTATTGATGAATAGACCAATTAAGAGGGGGTCATACCTATTTTGTCTGTTTTCGAACCGATTTTTGAGAACCAAATTATTACATTTAATATATATAGTTCACATAACAGTGTAGATACGTTCTTTCTGCAGGGCATCTAACCGTTGAAAACACGATTCTATTAAATTATCTCGATAGAAAAAAGGAGCAAAGTAAGCTCGATTTCAGATTTATAACCAGTTTTACAAGAATCACACTACACCATTTCTTCTGAATATACCATCATTTGAAAGGTAAATAATTATAGCAGGGCTTCTAACCGATGGATTTTTCCCCAAACACCCAAGAGAAAAGATATTGATGAAAAATGCGTTTTTTTGCGATCTTGCTTTCAATTGAAGCGGGATGGCTAATTGCGAAAGTTTGCTTGTTAGAAAGAGAGGCTAGTTCTACTAATACCCAGCCTTAATAATACTTTCTAAACAATAAATTTTGGGCGAAATTATGAGATTTTTTTCTTAAGTGGTCAGGCGGAAAAGTCCCCGATAGTACATTGAAGATTTACAAGAAAAGATTACGATATGGTTTTTAGGTGTCTCTGATTCCAAATCTACCATTTTTAGATTTGTTGTCCGTTTGTTTGTTTGGTCGAGCATCACACAAAAACTACTGAACGGATTTTGATGAAATTTTTATTTGTTTGAAAGCTTATGATTTGACTTAAAATCTGAATATATATAGGACATTGCAGGTTGAATCACCTGAATGTCTGAAAAGAAAAATGAATCCGTGCTTCGGATGGCACGTTAACCGTTGGTCCCGGCTACTATCTCTGGTGGTAGTAGTCGTTACATAAAAACCAAGTCAGAGGCCGTAAGGTCGCTGAAAAAACTCTGACACCAGGGCTCTGTCTACACGATAAGAAGAAGAAGAAGTATATAATTTGTGCGGATGAAGTCGCGGATAAACTCTTACAGATTTTTTAGAACTTGATATCTAGGTAGTTCTTTATTATTCTATCATTCTTGTTAGTGGCACCAATAGATAACTATCGGCGGCGGTAGTACTTATAGTGCCCTATGGGTGCGTTAAAAACCACTTTCTTTATTAGTTATCGATTTTACACCAGCAAGGTTCATGAATAATTCAACGATTCCACGTGTCAATTTCAGGTCATATCAGGATGTTCTGCCGTTCTATATGAAGTCGGAGCGCGCCAATCTTCGCGGGCTGGCTGATTCGCCGTGGCATGGACGATCTGGAGAGTTGACCGTGGAGGATGTACCTTTTAGGTGAGTGTATTAAGGCTATTCTACCGTTGGCGCGCTCCATACAAACGTAGTATGGTGATATTTTCAATACTATCCAATTAAAGTCAATGAATTTTTTCAAAAACAATCTAGTAACTAATTTCTATGTCGGTATGAAGTCAGATTTTCGATAAAATTTATAGTTTTAAAGTTACAGTGCCTCAAATATTTCCATACAAATCTTAAATTAATCCTAGCATTGAAACTGTATATTTTAACGAAAATCTGACTTCATACCGACATAGAGATTAGTTACTTGATTGTTTTTGAAAAATTTCATTGACTTTAATTAGATAGTATTGAAAATATCACCTTACTACGTTTGTATGGAGCGCGCCAACGGTAGAATAGCCTTAAGCTCGTCATAGCCAAACATAGCCCCAATTTAGGCGCCGGCTCGGCAAGGAATTTGCTTGTCACTTTGTCGACCTAGATCAACAGTAATTATGCTACAAGTGATCCATGCTAAAACTAACACTGAGTTCCTATAGGGTACTAACACATACAGATACAGGGTGCAACTAGACACCCCACTTATATTTAAAGGGGTGGTTTAGTTTAGTTTATCAAACTGAACAATTTTCACAATGGAGCCAACATGGAGAAGAAATAAAAACACCAGCACTGGTAGCATGCACACCCGCGATAGCCGTGATACGGCTTTATCACGTCTTTTATCTCATTCGTTCGCGCGCAAAAGAACGAGATAAAAGACGTGATAAAGCCGTATCACGGCACGGCTATCGCGGGTTTGCATGCTACCAGTGCAGCTCTTTCATACTAAACTACAGTACCTACTAGACTCAAAATTTTATGTATGGGACAGCTGATATTTTTTTTGGAAGTTGTTGGCTCCATAGTGAAAGTTGTTCAGTTTGATGGTCTAACGCTAAACCACTCATTTAAAATATTACTAGGGTGTTTTGTTACACCCTGTAGTTGTATCAAAGTATCTGACTAACATGGTCACTAGTCACTACATGTAAATAAATTTGCTCACGGGTCACGGGGTTATGTATGTATGTATGTATGTATTTCTTAGGTACCTTATTACCTTATTATTATTTTCAAAAGCCTCACCGCATAGCACAGTGAAAAACAAAAATAGAATTCAATGTCTATTCGACTAGTCAAATCTAAAATGTGTTTTGCAGATCAAAACTTTCAAAGGCCTTTCTGGACGCTTCAAAGGTGCTAGGCCATCGAAGAGTGGACTACAACAGCCCAGACAGCTTTGGCTTCAGCTACATCCAAGCAACGATGACTAGAGGACAGCGATGCAGCGCCGCAAAAGCCTTCCTTCATAACAACAAGAAAAGAAAGAACCTTCACATACTCCATAGCACCAGAGTCACCAAGATCTTAATAGATCCTGCAACTAAGACAGCTACCGGAGTAGAGTTCAATAGAAACGGAAAAATCTATCAGATAAGAGCTTCGAAAGAAGTGATTCTATCCGCCGGGCCTATCGAGTCCCCGCATTTGTTAATGCTCTCTGGCATCGGCCCAAGACAGCATTTAAAATCATTTGGCATACCCGTGATACAAGACTTGAAAGTCGGACAAACATTATACGATCATATCTCATTCCCTGCTCTAGCTTTCACCTTGAATACTACTAGGTTAACTATAATTGAAAGAAGGGATTCTACAATTCAAAACGTAATTCAGTTTGACCATTACGGAGACGGTCCAATGTCCTCTTTAGCCGGAGTAGAAACCATTGGTTACATAAAAACAAACGTTTCTGATGAAGTAGGAGATCTACCGGATATTGAGTTGCTAGGATCCTGCGCATCTTTCGCTTCAGACGAAGGCAATATCGTAGCCAGGGGAATACGATTAGCAGATTGGCTGTACAACGACGTCTACAAACCTATCGAAAACGTGGAAAGTTTCACGATACTTTTCATGTTACTCCATCCTAAATCGAAGGGTTACTTAAAATTGAGATCAACGAATCCGTTCGACGATCCAAAATTGTACGGGAACTATTTGACGCATCCGAAAGACGTAGCCACATCGGTAGCAGCTATAAGATACATAATAAAACTGGTTGAAACGCCACCGTTTCAGAAATACGGCGCAACATTGCATACGAAGAAATTTCCGAATTGTCGTAAGTTTAAATTTGGTAGCGACGATTATTGGGAGTGTGCTGTGAGAACGGTGACTTCAACTCTTCATCATCAGATTGCGACGTGTAAAATGGGTCCAGCTGGGGACCCTGATGCTGTAGTGGACCCAGAACTAAGAGTGTATGGTGTGAACAACTTGAGAGTGGTAGATAGCAGTATAATACCTAGGACTATAGTGGCCCATACGAATGCGCCGGCTATAATGATTGGAGAAAAGGCCGCGGATATGATAAAACGGACGTGGGGATTGTATTAATTTGAGAATTATAGAAAACTTTGACCATGGAAATAAATTACGCTTATTTTACTGAGCTACACTTTTTCCTTTTATTAAACAAAATAAGAGTACCGAGGTATTCCACATGAGCACTCTAGTCAATCAAATAATAAATATCATCAATCATACCACAATCGATCTAAGTACATACTTTGGAACTTTTTTTTTTAATTCTATTTTAAAAACATAAGGTAAGGTCATATTTTAACTGACTGTTCAACATATTTGAACTGACTGTTGAAAAATTGGTATGTTATCTAAATACGCAATAATACTACGCCAAAAATAGCTTATACGTATTTATTTACGATAAGGCTTGTATGTGATTTTGATCGGTGGCGGTCAGAAGTTTCAGCATGTAAAATTGAGAGGCTGGGCTACAGGTGGCTGTGGCCTGTGTGCGGTAAGCCTAAGGAGACGCGGTGCGTGGCGTAGCGCGGGCAATAAATCTATAACAATTTGACGCATGTGACAACGTTTCTCCTTAAACGCTCTATACATCGCCGTATTTCCCGCTGCCCCCTCCACGCACCGCCCCGCGCGAACCTGAACGACGCCTAAGTATAATGACTACCCTTATACAGGGTGTACAATAAAATGGGACAGCTACTCAAAGGGGTGCTTCAGACCATCAAACTGAACAACTTTCTTTATGGGACCAATATCGAAATCGCGAAAAAAAAATCCGCTCTCCCATACAAAACTTCAAACATAACTCGACTGAAATGTATGGGACAGCTGATTTTTTTTTCGCGATTTCAATATTGGTGTCATAGAGAAAGTTGTTCAGTTTTATGGTCTGAAGCACCCCTTTAAGTAGCTGTCCCATTTTATTGTACAACCTGTATTAAAGCTTTTAGCAGGGACTTAGACTTCCGCGTATAATCTGAACGAATCCCATCAAATCCACAGAGGAGAGAAAGGTGCGTCAGATCCAAACGGTTTAAGTTGGATTGAATCTAGGTAGACTTTAGCATCCTTTACACCTGTGACCCATTGCAGATGTTTTCTCAAGGCCAATTCGCCAATCAGCCCAATCACGGTGTTAAAGCAGAAAGCCAGATCTCAGCCAATAAAGTCTGCATGCTCCTCCCCTCAGATCACATTTTAGCCCCTTCAAGTAATCAACAAGCAACAATGGAGGTAATATTAAGTAAACATGCGTTAATCATTCTGTTAAGATAGTGAACTATTTGTGAGATAAAGGTAAGTACCCATTGCACCATGATTAATAATACATATACAACACTACAAGTTAGTCATCATTGTCATTGTAATAAATAAAATTATTCAATGACTAAGTTAGGTACCTAATATTCTTTCTTATGACTTTACTAAGGTCCTAAATAGTAGATCACTTTTCAATGTTTAAAAACAAGTCATTTTAATCCTTTCTGCTACATAAAGGCTAAACAGTATCAACAAACTTTATTGCATTTTTGTGATACCTATAACATGTATGAAGTCAAGAATGAATTCAACTTTTAGATCTCTGAATAACCAATAGACTGAAAAACCTCTTTGTTGACTTGAAAACAATATCAATAGTTTAACCTAGCCAGACCCCAGCATAACATGTGTTCCTTATAACAATTGCTTATGTATTATCTACAGGTTATAACAGCGTCAATGAAACAGGAATTTTCTAAATAGATTTACTATTCTTCAATGTTTAAAATCAATCAATAAGCTCCTTTGAGCGTTGTTCTTTACATTGTGGTACAGTACCTGACCTAGCAAACATCTTGAAATATGCCTGTGCAGTAACGCTTTCGCCTCCAAAGGTTTCTATGCAGTCAAGGTCGTGCTCAAGAAGTTTGCCTGCCATTATAGCGGATGTTTTTTTTACCGTTCTGAAACTTTCAGGGGTGGTTCAGAGTATCAAACTGAACAATTTTTACTATGGAAGCAAATCTGAATTAGTTAAGAGCCTACCGAGCCTATTGTGCTGCCCCCAATCGTATTTTTTTTATTTCTCAACCATTTTTCTTTTTTTTATTCATAATGGGTTTGCTTTTGGCTTCATCTCACCTGATGGAAAGTGTAGATGAAGCCGAGGATGTAGCGCGCTCGCCCAGAAAAAGCCTATTTAATCTTCTTTTAAAAATATCCTGATTGTATTTGCTTTGGAAAACAGATGCAGGGAGAGAGTTCCAAACCTTACCGGTTCTCATTATAAAAGAGGATGCAAACCTATTTGTGCGGATTGTTGGAATATCGACAACGTACAAATGCAGTCTCGCACTACGTCTTGTCGTACGATGATGGAAGGGAGATGGTGGAATCAGGTCATGTAACAACTACATTAAACAACATTTCCAAAAAACAAGGATGTCACATTGTAGTCCTGGTTTGCTTTCAATTTATCAAAACATTACGGATTATTATGTTTTATGCTGGTAGTAATTTGAGTGCTTGTAGTACTACAAACATTATAAAAACAAATCCGCAGTGACCTGATAAATTGAAAATCAGCAATGACTACAATGTGACATTCTTGTTTTTTGAAAATATTATTTAATTGTTAAGAAATTAAAGAAATACGATTGGGGGCAGCACAATAGGCTCGGTGCAGCCTTAACAACAATCTGCTGTCTCATACATTTGAGTCGTTTTTATAATCAAGCAGTATACTTTTTGAGGAAAATACCAGTTCCACAGGTAGTAAAATGAATGGACACTAACATAGTACAATTGTCTCAAATTGAGTGTAACGAATTATTAATACGAGCAGAGACCTTGAAAGTGTTTAGATGTTATATCTAAATGTTTTATCTAGTATAAAACTGAAACTCTCTGGATACTGGCAAATATACATTTTAATAGACTTTTCCTCAATTATTATATAAAACTATCGAAGCGGCGTAATGCGACTCGTCCGTAGCACGGGGAGAAAGGTGACAGCTGTCAGTCTTGACAGCTTCCGGGTGTAGGCAAAGGGGTGACCCATAGAGCACGCAGGGGGGGTCTGCCAAAAACCACATTTCCGCTAACACTAGGTAGTTAATTGTATATCAAAATGACCTTCACTATTATGTTGACAAAGCAGGTGTCTACTACTTGCATGGATATTGTTACAGTAGTACCAGGTTTATAAGTACCGATGTACCTATGCGCATTTGAAAATTTTTTATAGCACACAATATTATATTTACCAATCAGGATGTGCCATGTTAACGCTATTGGCTACTGTGTTTTCGCGCCCTTTTGTCTGCTATCCGACTCTACATCCATAGATTACTATACAACTTCGGGTTTTGACGGAGACTCGGTCTTGCTCTGCGCAAACGAAGATTGACGGGCGGAATTATTTTCATGGTTGTACTGTACAGATTTGCTTCCATGAAGATTGTTTTACATAAGCTAGACTTGACTTTAAGGTTTTCTGAAAGAAACCGCTGTTTAGTGATAAGACCGCCTATGTACCTTCTGTATTTCATGTCTGTTTACTCTCTGTAAACTATGTTTTTTTGGTGTAAAATAAAGTATAATTGATTGATTGACTCTCGGACAGCGGATTGTAGGCGCCTGTAATTTACAATGACAATTCAGGGTACATTTATTTTATTTTTATTTTTTTATTTTTTTATTTGCTGGTTACTAATGACACTAAACATGCAATGCTATACATATATGTAGTAATGTACCCAGAATTACCATTGTAATTTACAGAATTACCATTGTAAATCACGTTTCTTAAAGGCCCGCCAGCATTTTTTCTTACTGTAATTAATGATGTTTCCGAGTGGCAGAAAGAGCTATGGAAAAATGAGATTGTGTTCCGTTAAATCACCTTCAACGTTTATAAGCTTGTTTTTAAGCTCCTAGTATGTTTCTTTCTACCTAAGCATCAGGTGGTTTTTTATTTATAATTAATAGACCTTATGCTTGTGTGTTAGCACTGCATTTCTGATTGTTGTTGAGAACAAGAAGAGATTGAGGATTGCGGAGCCTCATGGCAGGCAAAAATGCGACGCGCGAACACCACGCGAGACAAGTGCTCGTGTCAGAACCTGCAACGGACACTTATAATTTGAGTTAGGGATAATTTATAAACAAAATGATCAACTTGCAGATGACAAAACCCCTAGCTCAGTCGAATGAAGTTCAGAATTGTATAGCTGTATGAGAATTATTTTTGTATCTCATATTCTAGCTCTAAAAATAAAGTGACAATTTTTTTAAACCAATTATTTTATAGACTCTTATCTTTGTAAACAAAAATACAAATATAGTTTTGGCAATAAATATTGCACTACCTGAACTAAAAGTCGACTGACAAATACATAAACTCACGTTATCTCAAATCTAATAAGAATAAAAAACCCGAGCGATACAAGGAAAACATGTTTATTTTTCATCATTCGTTATTTACCTGAAACAATGAGTGCCTCATTCGGTCCCACTGTGTGTATGTTCCCCATGTTTTTCAGCAGCAGAAAACACTAGCACTTCACAGAATAACACTGATTTTCACACAGCAATCGATAGATCAATGTAACAACAAATGACGCACAACAACCGGTGATGGACAAATTGGGCAACAATTAGGAAGAGGGCGGCGGCCGGCCCTTCCTCGTAAACCACAAAACACCCAATAAACCACTTCACAAAAATTCACAGCGTTCAATAAACTCGTTTTATTTGTGGATCTTTATTTTCGTGAACGAAACGAGAATACGAAGCGAAAAACACTCAACATAACATTCCCAAAAACGATTGGCGAAGTGAAGTTGACAAGTGACAATCAATTTGACAAACAAGCGCGCGCAATTTTAGTCCATAGACAACTCTTCATTAGAGTCCGATATATACGTAGACAGAGGGATATATACAGGGTTGGATTTAGGGACGTTGAAAAAGATAGCACAAAAAAAGGAAAAGGATAGTATTTATAAAAAATTATAGTACACTTTAATTATTTTTATATTTAACATAATATTCATTAAAATCAACACCAGTCAAGGCAAAATTTACATACTCCTCTTCTACTAAGTTCATCAGTTCTTGAATATTACTGTTAGTTCTATCTTCATACGTGGCGGTTTCGTATCTTAGTCTTGGTAAGTAGGTAGTCTGGGAAAAATACGTTTTGAGATTGCATTAAAGACACTTTAGTAAATTGTTTGAACTAATAATTTAGGACATGAATTCATAATATAGCTTCATGTATGGGTCTCTTAGCAAATCAAGAATTATTTGGCCAGATATCAAGCGCTCTCAAAGTGCCATATCAGTGAAATAGAGCTTGAGAACTTCCCAATGATCCAAACTTGAAATTATAGTATTTTAGCGTACTATCCTTAGATGTGGATAGTATACATATAGTATCAAGGGCGAAATTATAGTATAAATACTATAATTATAGTACAAAATCCAACCCTGGATATATAGGTATTTAGATTTAGTGTAAAAATCACTCACCCCGAGTGAGAAATCCAATACGAAGATATGTATGCTAGAGTGAGACAGATAGACCCTCGAGCTCAGAGGAAGGATCTCTTTATTCTAAAGCATAGAGTCCGCATCAATTTACGATTGTAGTTTTGTCTCTCTCTTTTGTCTTATAACTTATCTTTAATAGTAGAAGGAACGAAACTATAAATGTTTGTTAATGCGGCTGTCTACATTTTTTGGTGCTAGTTTGTGTGAAAAGAGACCTTATAGATAAGGGCAAATGTCACTTGGTCATTTTTTGTCCATACTAATTGACATCACACACTCAAACACAAATGTCAAAAAAGTGGACAAAAAAAATGTCAAAATTACTATGGAGATTATGCATCTTGCCAAGTCGCTCGTATGATTTTCAAAAATCGCACTTCAGGGTGTTTGGTGCATCGTTGGCCAAATTGAAATGGTGGATAGGAGGGGTTGTTGGCTATTTCGCCACGTCCCCAAAAAAAATTACCGCATCATGGATTTTTTTAGGTGAATTTTAAATGAAATTTAAGTGTATTTCAAAATAGCAATCAGAGTTTGCTGCGCAGAAGGGAGATGCAATTCCGACCCACTACGCGTGTGTTTTAAGTTTTTATCCTGCATATCGAATATCAAATCTTCAAAATTATCATGGCACAATAATATACTGCGCCTGGTATTCTCTTCCGACCACGTGACTGACACAAGCCTACGTCATCATACACTTTTACTATGTTTAGCGGCCATTTTTTTGTGACTAGGCTTGTGTCACTCTGGGAATAGAAGACCTTGTTTTTTTAGACCATGAAAATTATTAAATAAACTAAGTTAGAGGACGGATTTCATGGCATAGATTAGATTAGATTCATTTATTGGCATATGGCATATCGTTAGAAAGAAGATAGACTAGAGAAGTTTTTAAAAAATCAGAAGAACTCGAACGCTTTGTTTTTTTTAAATTGTAATTCAAAGTCGAGTTTAAAATTTTACTTTTCCTCTTCCAAAAAAAGTAAAGGTCGATAAAAAAAAAACTAGAGGTCGCATCCATGTAATTTTAATTTTAGTAGAACCGTACAACATTCGACATTCAAATAAAAAACAAATTTGGAGGTTATACTTACAACTTTTTTTATTCAAGCTTAAATGCTGACTTTCGGACTTTTTTGAGATAACCCCTAAAAAATTCACCTAAAAAAATCCATGATGCGGGATTTTTTTTTGCGGACGTGGCGAAATAGCCAACGACCCCTCCTATCCACCATTTCAATTTGGCCAACGATGCTCCAACCAAACACCCTGTATTACTCTTTGGTGGACAGCCTTGCATTGGTATGGCTCTCTCTATGCCTTTAGGTATAAACTCTTTGCCCTCGAGTGATTTTTACACACGTTTTGAAACGAACCGATGCTCTAATCTAAATCGATAAATAAGATAAAAAAGTTAAGTTTGGATAAGGAAATAAGTAACAACCATCATGTAACAACAGAACATCACACCACGGAACATGCAAATCGAATGACAAATAGACACAACAACCCCTCAAGGTAAAACTTGCAACGTGACGTGACTGTTTGTGAGATTATTTTTTTCATTTACAAACAATCGATTATCCTAGATTAAATCTTTATTCTGATTCGCACACCTACACTAGCAAAGCCAACAAAAAATTAAAAAAACAAGAATTGTTGTCTATGGTGTAGACGTTGTAATGGTGGATTGTAATTGTTTGTGAAGAATTTACTAAAACCACCGTTTCTAGACCAAAAAACGAGCTTAGATTTATTAGATAAATGTAAGTAAATAAACACACAATCATATCTAACGTTAGTAATAACTCTAACTTTATACAGAACGCCTTTGAATGGTGACTTTTTGTAACCATTTCGTTACCCTCGATTTTTTCATCGTTTGCAGATACCTAGCGTGGTGATTTGTGAATATGTCTGACACGAGTGATTTGGACCGTCAGATCGAGCAGCTGAAGAGATGTGAGATCATAATGGAGGCGGAAGTGAAGGCGCTCTGCGCTAAGGCGCGTGAGATTCTCGTTGAAGAAAGCAATGTTCAGAGAGTTGACTCACCTGTCACGGTAAGGGTCAATTCGCACCGGAAGAGCAGCGGCGCGCATTTTGTGTAGCATTTTGATTACTAGACCTGGGATGCAATACCTGTGTTATATCTGCATCTAAAAGGGTGCTCTTCATCAGTATCAGTATACATCAATCAATCAATCAATTATACTTTATTTCACATCAAAAAACATAGACATACACCCCACACATCCCACTGCAGGTCGCAGGCCTACCCTCAAGGAGGGTGTAAGACTGTAAGAGCCCTTGTTAAAGAGATAGGTTTCCGCCGGGGCTATGCACGGTTTTAAACCGTGCCTAAGTCCGTCAGTTATGTATGGGATACTATTATTTGGTTATAAGGGCATGGTCAATGAACCAATAGCTACTGCGACCTGAATAGATCTATTGTAGCTGGTATGGGACACTATGAAGGTTTGTTTGTTGACGCCGGCGCTACGCCGGGGCTATGCACAGTTTTAAACTGTGCCTAAGTCCGTCAGTTATGTATGGGATACTATTATTTGGTTATAAGGGCTTGGTCAATGAACCAATAGCTACTGCGACCTGAATAGATCCGACCTGATCTATTGTAGCTGGTATGGGACACTATGAAGGTTTGTTTGTTGACGCCGGCGCTAGCGACGGTCCGACCTCGGCACGCACAGTCGTGTATGGCATTATAGTAACTCTTTCGCGGACACTGACCGGCTATAGCAGTGATAACAATAAAAGTTCTATTGTGTCTCGTTCAGTGTCCATGAATGTGTTAAAGCTTGTTGACGAGGCTGGGTGTAAGCACGGTGCGGTACCGCCTACCTATGCAAAATGGAAATAATTGTAGCTATAAATTATTTAACATTTTCTGAAATGATTCTTTTTTAACAGTTTTGCTGATAAGCTCAAAAACATGATCCTCGCACAGTGCTAAAACTGACCCCCCTAGTAGGTGGTCTTAACTGTGAATCGATCAAAATGGCTCACCTAGTGGGTCACCCGCAGGTGACTCACACTGTAGGTCTTTAGCACAGGCAAAATGCAATAGGTTGTCATATGCATTTGCAATTGGTTGACATTGCCAATGCATAAGGTTTTCGTTGACTCGCATGGTAGGTTATGGCACAGGCGAATTGCAATTGAACCAACTCGTTGCGTGGGTTCCAGTGCTGCCCATTTGTCGCCGACCTATGACGTAGGTCGTCAGCAGTGAAATAACACACACAATATTACAGTTCACAACAAGAATACAATGAAACATCAATAGAACAACATGTAATTTATTGTATGCTACAGCAGCAAATAGGTCCCAGCTCAACATAGACCTTGCCCGAAAGCAGGGTGTTGATTTTCAGATGAAACCTTTTTAGTAGTAGTCAGACGCAGCAACCAATGAAATGAGTGTAACCATTCCATTGGAATGGAGAGGACTGTTTGTTATAATTAAAACATTACAGGCTAATTTTGACGACCCGATTGGTGTGGTACCACGCCGGACTGCCAAACCATTGACCTGGGTTCAAATCCCGGTTCGGTCATGGTTGTTACATGTGTGTGTCGTTGTATGGTTTCCATAACAAAAATTTTAACAAAAAAATTAAAACCGCCTTCAAAAAACTAAAAAGTTAAAAAATAATATTGCAGCCGATGACTTTCCCGTTCGCATCATAAGAACATTAATTTGTTTTATTGAAGTCGCTGTCAAGCCGGTACGATTCGCGACAGGGCTTGCATTTTTTGGCTTGGCTTGACACCGACTTCTATAAAACAAATTAATGTTCTTATGATGCGAACGGGAAAGTCATCGGCTGCAATATTATTTTTTAACTTTTTAGTTTTTTGAAGGCGGTTTTAATTTTTTTGTTAAAATTTTGTTTATTTCACAATTTTCAGTGGTAAATTCATTAGTTCGATTTAATAGTAGTGCTTTAAATTAACAAACGCACTAGTCGGCACTACGATTTTCGAAGGCTCCCCTCGATATCTCTGGGATCCATCATCAGATCCTGGTTTCCTTATCATGGGACCTCACTTGGGATGTCACCTTTCCAACAAAAAAAGAATCATCGAAATCGGATCATAAACGACGAAGTTATCCGCGAACACACATAAAAAAAAAAAAAATATATATATACGGTCGAATTGAGAAACCTCCTCCTTTTTTGAAGTCGGTTAAAAAAGAGCCCGAGGCTCTTGGAATCATTACAATGTATGTGCCAGTGAGCGTTATTTATTTATTATAATTGCTTTCAGGTGTGTGGAGACATACACGGACAGTTTTATGACCTGAAAGAGCTGTTCAAAGTAGGCGGTGATGTACCGGAGACAAATTATTTATTCATGGGTGACTTCGTTGACAGAGGTTTCTATTCTGTAGAGACGTTCCTGCTATTACTGGCTTTAAAGGTATGGTCTTTTATTTTGGATTTAGTTTTAAATCTATGCACAATGGCATTCTATACACAAGAACTCTGCATCGGCGTTAAAGCGTAATAATTATAATACAGGAAAAAACAATTTTTTTTGTTCTGACAGTTTTGCTCCCGTAGTAAAAGTTGTTCAGTTTGATGGGTAGAGTATGTGGTTAATGATAGTTTTCCTTACACTGGGTACTTACAATGGATCCATGGGACTGGGGGTCCGAGGCGCCCTGACTAATGAAGATTTAATGTAAATGTAACACCTAATCAAGGTCTTGGGTGACTAGAGGTCTGGCAGATACCTCGCCCAGTGAATCAGTCTGGTCATACAACAGGCAACACTGCCAGCCTCCTGAGCACCCTGCCATTGAGGGTTCATTTTTAGGGTTCTGTACCCAAAGGGTGAAAACGGGACCCTATTACTAAGCCTACAATGTCTGTCCGTCTGTCCGTCCGTCTGTCCTACCTATTTAGGGCTGTAACTTTTGAACCGTAATAGCGATATAGTTGAAATTTTCTCAGATTATGCGTTATTACGGCGGGTTTGGTAACAAATAATAAAAATGACAAAAAGTTAAAAATTAAGGGGGGTTCTCAACAAGAAACTAGTTTTTATCAACGTTTTTTCTTCACGCTCTATCGTAAAAACGGTAATACATACAAGCGTCAAACTTAGTGTGATTATAGAGCAAACTCTACAGAATAACAACAAATACTAAAAACCGGCCAAGTGTGAGTCGGTCTTGCGCTAAAGGTCCCGGACAAAAAAAGTTTTTTTTTCTAAGTTAATAATGTTGTGTTCTGTGGCGGTGTGGTACGGAACCCTCGGTGCGCGAGTAGCCCGACTCGCACTTGACCGGTTTTATTTAGATATTTTTTGTGTATAGTATAAGTTGTTTCTCTTTTTTTTGGGTTAAGAGCTATGTATAAAATTTTATTTATTTTTGTAATTAATCATCATCACAGCCTTTACTTATACGTCCCACTGCAGGGCACAGGCCTGCTCAGGGATGGTGTATGGGCGTCAGTCCACCATGCGTGCCCAATAGGGATTGGTAGACTTCACCATACACATCGGAATTTCTTCTTCAGTGTATCCAGGTTTCCTCACGATGTTTTCTTTCACCGTTTGAGAACAGCTTTGTAATCAATAAACATTAAAATTTATATGAAATAAATAAAATATGTTTCCTACTATTGCAGGTTCGTTACCCGGATCGCATCACACTCATCAGAGGCAACCATGAGTCCAGACAGATCACACAAGTTTACGGATTCTACGACGAGTGCTTACGGAAATATGGATCTATTACGGTTTGGAGGTAATTCTCTTACAATGATATCCCTGTTTGGGAAGCTGTATCTTCACATCTCAAAGACAAAAGTCTTTGACCAGGCTCTCGTGTACTCTCGCTAAGGTTCCTGAACAATAAAAAACCTTTTGGTATACACTGATTACACAAACAAAATAATATACTGTGTGGTGTTATGGAAACCGTAGCAACCGTACTGAATGGTGTACGCGCATCGGACATCCCATCATGTCGGAAGGCGCAGGTCATTGAGGCTCAGCGTCGTGCCAAGGTCCAGTACCCCGGTTGCCAGAAGATCTACATCTCAAAGAGGAGGGATTTCACCAAGTAAGACCGCGAGGAGTGCGAGGGTCTACGTGACGACAACAAGCTGGCCAATTACAGCTGCAACATGCGCTACAGGCCCGAGCATGGACTTCTCGAAGCCTGGAGGAAAGTGCAGAACGAGCTCCACGCCTTTTAGTTTGATGATCAAACTTGGTGGCCAGTCCGACTCGCATTTGGCCGGTTTTTCTCATTTTCGTAAGGGGTATGCAGTCTTCTGGGTAATTTCTAATTTAATAGGGGAACGTAGGGCTACTTATAAGTTTAAAAAATGGAGTGAAGACCCTCAACAAACTTGGTCTTCACAATACCGTGAGATTAGTCTGGGTCCCGGGACATACGGGTGTCCAGGGTAATGAGAATGCTGACGAACTGGCGAGGGCTGGATCAGAACGAAAGATGGTTGGCCCAGAACCAAGTGTGGGAATCCCAGCATGCAGCATAAGAATGGCCATTAGGGATTGGGCTGATAAAACACACAAGCAGGAGTGGTCTAGCCTTAAAAGTCTGCAACACTCGAAGAAATTTATCAGCAATATGACAACTCGTGTCTCAAAGTTCATACTGAACAACAGCAGGAGCAAGGCTCGTGCCATCGTCGGAGCCCTCACTGGGCACTACGCCACAGGCACGATGATGCACAAGATGAAACTCACCCTGGATCCCTGCTGCCGAGCGTGCGGAGAGGATGAGGAGACCATGGAGCATATCCTGTGTGACTGCGATGTCTTGGCGGCAAAACGCATGTGCCTCCTCGGAGATGGATATCCGAAACCGGGAGATCTTAGGCTTCTTCCCCTCAATGGTATTGCCTCCTTCATTGACCATGTATTTGAAGGGTAAAGAAAGCAAAAAGTATTGGGGCTAAAACAAAAGATCCCACTGGGTCGAAGTGTTGCTGGCTTGCCAGCCCCCACAACAAGATAAGATAAGTTTGAGAAACCCTGGTGTAGATGAATACTATACAAATACAAATTACTTTATTTGTTCTCTCACACTGACAATAAATACAGTGACAAGATCTTAATAATAAGATGTATTACATTATTAATTTTAATTAATTATTGGTGTCCATACCAAGCAATATCTATGACAGATTACCAGCCTCTCCGGCTCTAGATCGATGTTAAGAATGATTAATAATTAACATTGATTAACTTTCAGATACTGCACGGAGATATTTGATTACCTATCCCTGTCGGCAATAATAGACGGGCGGATATTCTGCGTGCACGGCGGGCTCAGTCCGTCCATACAGACACTCGACCAGATCCGCACGATCGACCGCAAGCAGGAGGTGCCGCACGACGGACCCATGTGCGACCTGCTGTGGAGTGACCCTGAAGGTATACTGCTTTTACCCTTTGTTCGGGCGGGGAGTGGCCTTTCTCTATGTAGAACTATACAGGGTGCTACAGAAGTGAAAATAAAAATTGAAAACTTTTAAGGGGTGGTTTAGTTAGACCATCAAACTACTTTCACTATGGGACCAACATCGAAATCGCGAAAAAAAAAATCTTTTGTCCCATACATTTAGCTCGAGTAGATCTGTATTTTAGTAAGGAACATCGCAAACGCATCGTATCATGGCGATTATGGCAAATCTCCTCATTTTGGGGGAGTCCAATGTCCAGCAGGGGATCGGCTGGTATGGTGATGATGATGTTATTTCTTTTTTCGCGATTTCTATATTGGTCCCTAGTGAAAGTTGTTCAGATTGATGGTCTTAACCACCCCCTTAAATGTTTATTTGTATTTTTGAAACATCCTGTATACTATTACTTATCTTCTTTTAAGATAATAATGTTGATTATGTTTATGTTGGCAGACACACAAGGTTGGGGCGTGTCGCCGCGCGGCGCCGGCTACCTGTTCGGCTCTGACGTGGTCGCGCAGTTCAACGTGTCCAACGACATCGACATGATCTGCCGCGCCCACCAGCTAGTCATGGAGGGGTACAAGTGGCACTTCAACGAGACCGTGCTCACTGTATGGTCGGCGCCCAACTATTGCTACAGGTTTGTATTGTTGTTGTGACGTGGTCGCACACAAGCACAACGACATCGACATGATCTGCCGCGCCCACCAGGTACCAGAAAGAGCGCATGGCTGTTTACCTAATATAATAAAATGCCGCGGACTGCCGGCCGCTATTGTTTCAGTGGGAATTGACCCTTAATCCGCTCCGCTCGATCGAACCAACGAGGTCTTTTCATAATGCCCTAAAAGATTATTTCTTGCCTTTTCGTTGGCATACAAGAAAATAATAAGATTTCAGACACCAGCCGAATGAATAATTATATGCACGACACGTAAAAAACACCAGTTTTTCGTTCTTCTCTTGGTTATTTTGTTTCCGTAGTCTGCATACATTTGCACTTATTGCTATGATTATTGGATAAGAAGATGCACGAGACGGTAATTTTTCCGCGAAATTGATCATCAAATAAAATAACGGCATACATGGAAAGAATTATGTATTTAGTCGCTTTTACTATAATTTTTTTTATATACTGGGTCTTTCTTCTTTCTTAATATGCTAACGGTACCATCAAACTGAACTTTCTCTATGATACCATAGAGAAAATTCGAAAACATCGAAACCTCAAAAAATTATCATTGTTCCATACTAAACTGCCAACCTACTCGACCCTTATTCGTAGACTCGACCCAAATGTACATCTAAACTATTATAAAACTGTAACAGAAGTGTGTCTGTTCATTGAAAATATTTACAAAAAAAAAGATTACGATATGGTTTTTAGGTGTCCCTGATTCCTAATCACAAATTTTTGGATTTTTTGTATTTTTTTTTGTTTGTGTGTTTGTCTATTTGTTTGATCGAGCATCACGCGAAAACTACTGAACCGATTTTGATGAAACTTTTTTGTTTGATAGCTTATGATCTATGTTAAAATCTGGTATATAATTTATGCGGACGAAGTCGCGGGTACATGCTCGTGAGTTATAAATTTATAATATAATCGTATCAATATGTCCACAGATGCGGGAACGTAGCGGCGATATTAGAATTAAACGAGAACCTACAGCGCGAGTTCACGATATTCGAGGCGGCGCCGCAGGAGTCCCGGGGGGTCCCCTCCAAGAAGCCCCAGGCCGACTACTTCTTATAATGTTAATAGACAATTATCGTGCGCGGTTACAGTTCGTTCCACATTTACTTATTATCCTTTTGTACAGAATCGGTAACTGATTTTTTTCTGTTCATCAGTAGGGTTAAACCTCATCTGGCAGCACGGAATCGCATTTTTTGACGCTCCATCCTTTTCTGTCGCTCAGGAACGTCATTTGCTAGAGCGAGAAAGGTAGCGGGAACGCGACAGAACGCGGCAGCACGCGAAAGTACACGATAGCAAGATATAGCACGCGGCAGAACATTGGGCATAAATAAGATTTCGTGCTGTCATAATCTAGGTCAACTCTAATTCGTATGAATCTGCACTGGTGATGAGATTTATGGGTCGTTATTTTTAGTACAAAAATGGCAGGTAGTAAGTCTACCAGGTATGGTCGTATATTGAAACGCATAGTATAAGGAAAGTAACATTTCAGAAATGTATGTGTTTATCAATTCTGTATAAATTGGTTTTCAAGTTTTGCGTTTATTTAATAACACGTTGTAAATAGGAATATTTTCAGCACTGCACTAATTAAAGGCACGGTTCCGTTTAAGAGCATCAAGAAACAACTTTAACTATGATATTAAAAAAGATTGGTCTTTCTTAATAGGCTAAGTGTTTTTTAAGGGGATGATCAGACCATCAAACTGAAAATCTTTTTCTACGGGACTAACATCAACATCGCAAGAAAATCAACTGTTCCATACAAACTGTTTCTAGGTAGATTTTTCTTTTTGGATTTTGATGTTGGCTCCATAGTAAAAGTTGTTCAGTTTTATCGTCTGATCATCCCCTTTAATTCTTTAGTGTGCAGACAAAATAATTAGTATTTACAAAAACAAATAGGGGTTCAGACAATTAATCAAATTAGCAACTTTTAATTGAACGTCAAAATGCGAGCGATGTATGAAAAATTGTACTAAATACCCACAAGTGACGTCATCAACATTTCATTACTTTTTATAGTTCATCATTATTATTAAAAATAGTATTCTAACATTCTAGCTAAAACAAACTAAAAATGTGAGTATAGCGTTATTTTCAATTGTTTTTTTGCGAAGATAAAATATACAGGGTGTAACAAAACACCCTAGTAATACTTAAGGAGGTGCTTCAGACCATCAATCTGAACTACTTCCACTATGGAGCCAACGTCGAGAAAAAATCTGCCGCCCCATACATTTGAGTCGAGACGGTACTGCAGTTTTGTATGAAAGAGCGGATATTTTTTCGCGATTTCGATGTTGGCTCCATATTGAAAGTTGTTCAGTTTGACGGTCTGAAGCACCCCCTTAAGTATTACTAGGGTGTTTTGTTACACCCTGTATTTTATGCAGTCCGCTCCCCGTATTGTGGATGTCATATTACCTGGTAGTTTCACTACTTAAAAAACCGTCAGCATATTAAGAAAGAGCAGGATAAGGAATTCTTATCGGGTTTCTCAGAAACTTTGCTACAACTACCGACCTTAATTTAGTGCAGTGAAAATAGTCCCAAAGTCCCGCGACCGAAAAACACACTTGTGTCGTAGGCAATAAGAGTTAAGTGACTATTGTGGAATGAACAATTAGTGTTACGGATCTATTGTAGTGACGAAACAATTTCTATGTGTAATTTTATTGTGATTTTAAGACTGGTAAGTGTAATGGACTGCGGTATGATGAAGATTCGTAGTTAGTCTCTTGCGCATTGAGAAACTATTATAATGGACTTTATTTATATCTGATTTAGAACTTAGATTCAAATGGGTCAAGCGGTTGCTAAAATGTTGGCACTAACCAATTGACAATACTCGATCACTAATAAATTAAAAGAAACGAGATAGAGCCGGCGCACTCCTCGCAAAGAAAAGCGCAGAGCATTTTTGATTGCCAAACTATTATCATATATCATCTATTATCATTAAAATAAGATCGAAAATCAATTAATACAACTTCCGCATCAAGTCGCTTCGATGCGGGGACTAGAAGTGATGTTAATTGATTTTTGACGTTATTTCAACGCAAACAAAGTCTATAATGGGTGGCAGTGCAAAATGCTCGGCGCTTCGCTAGGTTTGCGCCGACCTAAGAGCAAGGATCTCCTTTATTCTAAAGCATAGAGACCGCATCAATTTACAATTGTAGTTAGTCTCTTTTGTCTTATGATGTACCTTTAATAGTAGAAGGAGACGGAACTTTGTTTATGCGGCTGTCCACTTTTCACTTGTCACTTTTGTGCTAGTGTGTGTGAAAACTGACCGTAAACATTAGAGCAGTTGTCACTTTGGTCTAATTGGTCTCTTTTGTCCATACTACTTGACACCACACACTCAAACACAAACGTCAAAAAAGTGGACATTCTTGCAATAGTATGGCTCTCTCTATGCCTTTAGAATAAAGGAGATCCTTGCTCTTAGGCGCAATGAAATGAATGAAAAAATAACAGAACTAAAATTCTCAAGCGAATATCTGAGTGGAATATGGTTTAAGTATCATTTGACGTTTCATCATCCTTTAAGGTGGACTTCCGATGCCAGCGGCCGATGCGACTAACGCGCGCGTCTGACGCGAGGTTCTGTCAAATATGACAGAACCTCGCGTCAGACGCGCGCGGCCGACGACAGACCTCACTTCCGATGTCAGCGACTGACGCGTGCCTATTGTGCAGAGTGTTATCACTTTAGGGTATTTTCCCCAAAATTTAGGGTATGTTTTTATGTTTTGGTGTTTAAACAAAAACATAAAAACACAAACAAAAAAAAACAATACATATTTTAATAAAGAATATTTGATTGATTGACAGATTGATAGGTTTAGAGAATATATGAATGCATTTTTTTTACAGGGTGTATGATAAAATACATTTTTGGGAGTAATGAGACCCTTGGCTTTTTAACCTGTACCTACATGGATCGCTTTCTAGCTAATAATTATGTAGGCAAGAGATTTTCCGAAAAAAGAAAAAGTAGTTTCAAGTGGCTCGATAGATGGTGTTATCGCTACGTGGATGAGCGACCTTGCAGATAATAAAATACAAATAAAATAGTAAAAATTAAGCAAATTTTCGGTAAAAACTTCGTAATATTTCTGGCAAACATTCTTGTTCCGCGTGACGTCAGAGCATAGCCGCGCGCGGCCGCGGCCGATGCGATAGACATCGGCCGCGCGCGTCAGTCGCTGGCATCGGAAGCGGCGCCATACGTTTTCATAGTAACTAGTATGGCCGCATCGGCCGTCGGCCGCGAGCCGCGCGCGTCAGACGCGTCGGCCGCTAGCATCGGAAGTCCACCTTTAAAGACACACTTGGAATAACACTTGGATAAACACTTGGAAGTTTGCAAAATAAATAATAATTATTATACTTTTTTATAGTTTAACATGTGTTAAACTATAAAAAAGTATAATAACGCGGACACTGAACGAGACACAATAGAACTTTTATTGTTATCACTACTATAGCCGGTCAGTGTCCGCGAAAGAGTTTAAAGTTGTGTATAAATTATTGATCATCATTATAATGACTATGACTAAAATAGAAACATTTTGTTAGTTACTCAATGTGCAAAGAGGGCTGTTTGCTTTTTATAACAAGGCAGTTGAGAAAATTAAAGTGTCATATAAAATTGTAGTCCATTTTTTTCTATGGAAATTTCCTCCACAACACCATCTGTAATATCATTATCTTGCTTTCTTACTTTAAAAACGGCCTACGCAGAGGATAACAATTTGGACTGCGGTATTTGCACGATGCGATGGATGTGTGATGAAAGAAACACATGATTAAGGTGTTTGCAGAGGGGTAAATTTTATACAAAACTTTGAGGCACAATACGCGTCGACGGTATTAACATAAGTAACTTTGTATATATGGAAAAATTGTTTAGAAAATCTAGTTGTCGCGCATCAAATAACATTTGCAATTTATAATATAATTACGAAGATATAAAGCTTTGAAATTTTTCATACTAAATTTTCAAAGCCCTAAGTATATCTTCGTAATTATATTATAAATTGCAAATGTTATTTAATACGCGACATCTAGATTTTCTAAACCATTTTTCCATATATAAAGTATTACTTTTATTAATTCCGTCTCTGCGTATTGTGCGTCAAATGTTTGTATGGACTGATACCACCTTAAGGCTTCATAGTATGAAACCAGTCAAAACTGGCAACTGCAATGTTATTAGCAAGCAAACTTACGGAGTGGTTGCAAACTGTTTAAGGCCTAATTCTAAACGATCGGACGAAAGTTACGGAACGATATTCACTATGGAGCCAACGATGGCTATTCGAATCGAATGTGTAACAAAAATTTTTTTACAGTTTCTGTGTTGTTCAAGTAGTGGAAGTTGTTCAGTTTAATGGTCTAGAACACCCCCTAAGGCAAAGAGAACGTAATTCACTACGTTACAAGAGTCGGGACTTCCATACTAAAAACTGGTCGTGACTGATTTGATTATGCAGAATGTATGAAACGTGTGCAACCGTTCAAAGGAATTTAATGGCGTCGGTGCACGTTTCATATAATTTTTTTTTTGTTAGAGAGTTTTGTGAGCCTGCCCTAAGGTATGTAACGCATTAAAGTGTATTTTACGTTACTAAAAGCAAAATTCTTTTTTAATTACATTGCATTCGACGGGAATGAAAAACATTAAAAATACTAATCATAGTGTCTCTAGATTCTACATGCTGTCGCCTTTAGTGTTGTTAAAACGTCCGTTCGGTATGAAAGGCCTAAATACAGTTTGCTAGAGGCATGGGATACTTTAATACATCAATAGCACGCCCATACCTGTGTATTTTAGATTTTTATTGTCCAGAGTGCGAGCTATGTGTGAAAACCATTGATTAAGTTACGAAATAAGTTTCTCATTTAATTACAAAAGTAAGATGAATGTGTTGATCTATCTGTAGTCCATTTTCAAAGATTCCAACTATTACAAACCCATTGTAATTTAAGATTTCGTCACTAGGCAAAAAAGGTGACAACTTCTTTCAATACACAGTCTACGCAATTGGTACAATAATTATTTTGTTAAGAACCTACGAATAAGAATAACTATAGAAGAATAACTCTATACAAAAGCAACATAATTTTTGGCACCTAATGAAAAATGACATTTTGTATGAGTTTTGGCGACAAGGTGTAGTTTTTAAAGAACTTTTACTTTAATTAAAAAACATAGTAAGGGTTGAACCTCATCTGGCAGCACGGAATCGAATTTTTTCACGCTCTATCGTTTTCCGTCGTTCGAGATCGTCAGTGGCTAGAGTCACAAAGGTGGAATGCGATAGCACGGGACCTTTCTCGCTCTAGCAAATGACGTTCCCGAGCGACAGAAAAAGATAGAGCCTGAAAAAAATTGATTCCGTGCTTGCCAGGAGTGAGATTTTTGAAACTCATTCGTTGAACTCCGCAGTTGTAAATGTCAAGATTACTATAGAGATACCATAGATATATTATATGGGAGATAAGCATCTTTCTACTGCTGATTTGACATTCAAAAATCATACCCCTGGAGTATGCGATTTTTGTAAGTCAAATCAGCAGTAGAAAGATGCGTATCCATAAATTTTCAACTTCCGAGTTCAACGTATGAAATTCAAAAATCGCTTTCCTGATGAGGCTCAACTCTAAATCAACTTTTAGTTGGCTGTGTTGTTTTGGACAAAGGGTTATGCGCTATCCTGTAACTAATTCGAAAGTTTCCTATAAAATGAATAAAATAAACTGTAGCTAGCTAAAAAAAGGAAATTATACCTACACAGCTAGCTGTTCCTGTGATTAAGATTTTCTGTTTATTATCCGTTCCGTGATGGTTACAGTCTGTCTATAAAGTCGTGACAAAAAATGAGGGCGCTGCCTCCACGCAAGAACGTCAAAATCAAGCATTTCCTGGCAACACCACCATACTAAAGTGATTAGTTCCTCAAACATTCATGTCACGATCACGACTCGACTTTATAGACAGACTGTACGTCGCGGCATTTTTCGTAATAATTCCGCGGAACTAAAATTATGTATTTATTATTTCACAATAAAATAAAATACCAAACAAATAACAATGTTTGTTGACTGGACATATTGCGCCGACCCCAAATAATGGGAAATTGGTGATATAATGAATGAATGAATTGATGATATAAGGCACGGTTTATACAGAAGAGACGTGTGGCGGTGGCGGATAGTCAATGTAACACATTGGCCCCGATTCGGACTGTGCCACGACTTAACTAAATTTATTCCTGTCACTTTCTAAAATAAGATTAAGAAAAGAGACAGAAAACCAACAGCTGACTTAAGTGCTGTCAAAGTGACGTCACACGCCCAAAAACGCCTTAAATAAGATGGCGTACATGATGATGGCATCTTATTTTGGGCGTGTAACGTCACTTTGACACCACTAAAGTCAGCTGTTGGTTTTCTGTCTCTTTTCTTAATCTTATTTTAGAAAGTGACAGGAATAAATGTAGTGAAGTCGTGGCACAGTCCGAATCGGGGCCAATATAAACCTTATAGTACGTAGCATATAGCGTCGTTTAGAGAATTACGCCCGCGACGTCGCGTCGCCTGGTGGCGCGCGGACGCGATTCTCCTCTACGACAAAAGCGACGCTATTCTACGTACAATAAGGTTTATATTTGTGTTACTTTGACTATCCGCCACCGCCACACGTCTCTTCTTTATAAACAGCACCTAATGGACAGGATATGTGGAGACATAAGTACTTTATGCAAATATTTATAATAGTTGGAATCTTTGAGAGCGAAAGAGAAGTTGGAGCACTCTGACCGATCCTCTCTTTCTACTCGTCAAATGTATGGACTAACGTTAACTGATGAACATTGAAGTAGGTTTAGGTTGAATGGCAAAATTATGCCGTTGTTTAACAAATATTCATTTGATTATTAAGTATGCCAATTTTAACTAGAGCACCCTTGGATATTGATATGGCACATCGGAAATTGGGGTCTTGGGTCGGCCATATACATTCGGAATTATGATTTTGTATGGGTTTGATGCCTACGTAATTCCAAACGGAATTCTGGAGGGGGCAAATCCATACGAATTTCTAATTCCGCATGTATGTGGCGGGCCTTATTGTGTAACTACCCGATACAATCGGTATCAAATTGACATGATGTTTTTTAGCAGTTCTTAGCGATAAGTAAAGGAGCAAATTGGTAGCCGACCGCATGAGGCGTGCGGTCGCGACGTGTCGCGGCGACACGTCGCTGCGGTCGTGAATTGGAAGCCGACCGAACGCCGCAACTGCACGCCGCAGCTACAGACAGTATTGCCAACTTAGGGTATTTTTTGGGGTAATAATTTTCAGTAGGGTTTTAAGATTTCGGATGATGCTTTATATCTACTATGCCGTAACTTGAGCTCTAATAAAGGGTGAATAGAAAAGATTTTCGTAAAAACGAAAAAGTAGAAAAAATTTCCGTAAAAAGTAAAAACATGTTTTTTTTATTTGTTTCCCAAAATTATCATCTCGTATTTATTATATCTAGTAATATTTAAACACTGTTTTACCAAATACCAAACGCCAGTATGATTTATTGTTGGAATTTAACGGAAAATGTGGTTGAAAATAGAAATTTCATTAAATTAAAGAAATATCGTGGAATTTGTATGAATTATCGTGTTATACCCGACTTTTATGTTCTATCGCATGCCACTCCAAAATATCGTGAATCTAAGATAATTATCGCATGCTGGCAGCACTCGGCGACACTACTGGTCTGCGGTCGAGCGTCAGTGAAGCTCGACCGCACCGCAGTGAAGTCGAGCAGCGTGTCGCCGGCTGCGCAGGGTATTTCATAGAATTACATACAAACCAGTAGTGTCGTCGCGACATGCGGTTGCGGCGTGCGGCGCGGCGTGCGGTCGCCTGTCAACCGCCACCTTTAATTAATTTCAGACAATGGATATGATGATCAAAGAAACAAAATATTACCTAAAAATTGCCTAGTACGGTCATAATACGTCATCGATCTTTAAAACGATATAATCGGAAACTTACACAATAGCCCTTCAGAAAGCTATTATAGGAATCGGAATATCTTTCCATCCTTATATGGAATGAAAGTATAGACTACTTTAACCAATCAATTTATTAATCCGAAGTGCCATATTAATTACCTATCGAAATCTGTAAAGAAGAATCGTCATTTTCAAGTCATATTCACTGTGTAGTCGATATTGTCCGCAAAGCGACTCTCGACCAGTGTTACTTGGCACCTGTAAAACAGGAGATCCCTTACGCTTAGGGGCCACTTTGATCTGGGCAAGGGTCGCATTGACGAGATTCCTATAAACCGTTTGAACACTGCCGTTACTACAGATTAGAAACTGTGTTTAAATTAGATTCATAAATATTGTTAGAAATAAACATGAATTTTGAAAAACTGTTCAAATAACTTTTTTTAACTGTGCATAAACGGCTTTATAATTTATTCGTAAGTAGGTCTGTACTTGTTTTATAATTGGCCATTTTCTGACAGCCAGTTCAAACATAGTTCAACATGCCTTGTTAGATGGTTTAGATGGTGTTGACGTGACATGGCTCCGAAGATAATTATTAAACGTAGAAAGAGAAGATACTAGAAGGAAGCACGTGTCTTGTCATTTTCACTTCATAAGAGATGCACATAGCAAATTCACTCTAGTTAAAAAAGGAGATCACTACTTATTGCTGTCCTTATCGACGTAACCACTTTTTTGTACTACGACGGCTGTCCGACTCCGGAGTCAGTCATCTAGCTTCATATAAATTGTATATGATTTTATGACTATCGCTATCTCATACCCTGTTACACTGACATTCCGTCTACCAGCGTAAGCGAAAAAAAATTCGTCTGTCATTAAATCTAAAAATTAAAAAAGTGCATGTTTCCGAATCTGAGATATCCGTTGACGAAGTATTTTAACATGTTATCCTTATTAAAATCATGTTTTCCTTTTTTTAAACTAGTTATTTTACTATTTTATTTGTATTTTATTAAAAGCATAGTTGTACAGCCATCTCGTATCAACGCCATCTATTAAGCCATTTGGAACTATTTTTTCCTTTTCGGCTTTCAGAAAATCCTTCACTGTTTGCAGATTTAAAGCTCATCAGTCATCATATACGGAAGTTATAAGATATATCGTAAAGTCGAAGTTAGACCTTTCTAACACACGCATGCTACTACTGGCTGCCTTTCGCTTTCTCCATTCACACGGAATTTGACGGGCTTATGTAATTTTGCTTGCGTTAGAAGAGTAAAACCACGTGTGTGATGAGATGAGCTTAAAATAATTTAAGTTGCAAATACCTAGTAAAAAGTTGGGTTCAATAATCATTTTGATTTAATTTCCAGATAGCCCCCTTTGATTAGTAATTGTACAATGTTATTAAATTATTACTTACTATGTCCATCTCACTTCTGGTCGCAGATTTCTTAAGGATTTGGACAGGTCAATACCTACATAATACCTCAAGAAATAAGATACTATAGTCAGACTAGTTTGTACGCGACCGTCCCGCGGGGCAGAGACGTTGGGGGAGGCGAGATACTCTAGATATTAGCGGGGGGCGGGTGGTGTAGCGGGGAAGGGAAGCGCCCGCCGCTCAAAGGCAGTCGCACGTGCTACCTCGCCTCCCCCAACGTCTATGCCCCGCGGGCGTTCGCGCACAAACTTTTCTGAATATGAGCTGGCGCGCACCTAGCGAAGCGCAGCACAGAGCATTTTTCTCTGCCAAAACATTATCAACCTTGATTGGGTTAAAAATCAATTATAAAACTTTCGCCTTAAGTCGCTTCAATGCTCTCTGGGATTAGTAATTATAGATTTTCGATGTTTTTTCAATGCAAGCAAAGGTGGTAATGGTTTGGCAGTGAAAAATGTTCTGCGCTGCGCTTTACCAGGTGTGCTCCGGCCCTTAGCGCTTTACTTGCAATGCAATCTTTAACTTTGTGATGATGAACCATAATGTATTTATTATATTCAACTTAGACAATTTAATAGGGACGACGCGTGTCATTCTCCTAAGAAACATTTCTGCCACTTTTGCGTGGGGCGAGGTAACATGAAATCCGCAACATTAGATTTTATTCCCCATAAGTTTAGATTCTAATTTTGAATGTTAAAAATCATGAAAAGTAGTCTCGTGTTAACCCCAAACATTCTAAGTTCAAAATTATTGTTTCGCTATTATAGGCTGTCTCGTTTAGTGATAATGATAAGGTATAAAATTGGGTGTAAATGCGCAAGATTAATTGATCTAATTCCGTGGCAGAGGGGAAATGCTACCGCAAGGCGAGTCCCTATTAAATTGTCTAAGATATTCAACGAACAAGATCTTGAATGAATCCGGTTATTTGATTACCAATTAATATTTATTTCAAAATGTTTCGGTCATAGAGGATCATCCTTATGTAAAAACCATTTTGTACCCTTAATTCTTTTATACAAATAATAAAATGAAATGCCATTGTGAACTAAATATTTTATTTATAACATTTTGTACTTACACATTAACATTCATGAGGTAGTTTAATTATCACTTTACAATCAGGTACAAATGGAATTGCATAAATCTGGTAAAATATCACCACATTTCGTTGACACTTTTATGTCTATAATATCATCAGCTCTAGTTGACCCTATGTTTAAGATAGCTACTGTTTTTTTCTCCTCCTTAGCTTGTAAAATTATCCTATAACTTGAATAAACAGTTAGCGATGAACCTAAAACGAAAACAGCGTCGCTGCGTGACACTTCACTTCTGATATGTTCCACTCTTTGCTTTGGAACATTGTCACCGAAAAATATTATATCCGGTTTCAAAGGGCCTTCACATTTGGGACAGAGGGGTGCTTTGAATCTATCTACTTGCTCCTGAAAAAAAAAACTTATTACGATTTGTTAACTTAACTAGCATAAACTAGCTTACGTAAATGATGGTTCATGGTGCAAAAAAAGTCGAAAATAAATCTATTTCTTTTTCAAAAAGTTACATGACAAATTCAATGTCGATATTTCGTATTCATAATACAAATCCAGGCTAGTATACATTCTGGTACTTTAAGGGTAGAGCCTCATGTGGCCGCACGGAATCGCAATTTTGCGCTCCATCCTTTTCTGCCACTCAGGAACGTCATTTGCTAGAGCGAGAAAGAAGCGGGAATGCGATCGCACGTGGCAGCACCGGCAGTGCTGCGACCTCTCGCTCTAACCAATGATATTCCTATAGTGCGATTTTTGAATCTCATTCACTGAGTTCAGCAGTTTAAAATGTCAAAATTACTGTGGAGATATGAATCTTTCTACTGCTGAGTTGACTTTCAAAAATCATACTTCGGGAGTGCGATTTTTGAAAGTCAAATCAGCAGTAGAAAGATGCATATCTTCATTACATTTTCAACTGCAGAACTCAGCGAATGAGTTTCAAAAATCGCACTCCTGAGCGACAAAAAGGATAAAGTGTGAAAAATTCGGTTCTGTGCGGCAGATGAGGCTCAACCCTAAATGTGACTAGATAATTTATGTGACAATATTCCAAGTCTAAGATATTTGAAAATGAATGAAAATAATTTATTTATAAAGTTACATACTTTACTCAATTCCACATCACCATCAGGTCGGATCATGGTGAAACTGCTCTCCATGGCGGGATTATTCTTTAGCAATTCCTTCTGAAGGTCTTCTCTACTGACCTCGTACGGACAACTGAGACATTTGACTACGTAGCCGGTACCGTGAAGCTCTACAACTCTCTCCGAGCCGGCTTTGTGATGGAGACGATCTACGTTTTGTGTTACTACAGATGTCACTTTACCCGCCTGTCAAAATTAAGTTTATTAAATTATGTAATTACATTTTAGTTCATTAACAAGAAGGGCTACTTCTCAAAACAAGAACAGTATAGATAGGAAGCATATTATTGAAGTTTAACGCATTCACTGCCAGTCCTTTTTTTCTTGACTTTCACCAGGTGCCGCACTTTTAAATTGCTAACTAAATGAACGCACAGATGCGTTCACTGCACCAGATGAAAGTAACAAAAACGCATACTTATATACATATCCGGCAGTGAATGTGTTAACTTCTGTAAGTAATAGAATTTGTTTTGTGATTGTAGACATGTTTCCGATGAAAGGATCATCATCACAGCCTATATATACATCCCACTGCAGGGCACAGGCCTATCCTCAAGGAGGGTGTATGGGTGTTAGTCCACCACACGTGCCTAATGCAGATTGGTAGACTTCACATACGCATCGCAATTTCTTCTTCAGCATATGCAGGTTTCCTCACGATGTTTTCTTTCACAGTTTGAGAGCAGTCAGTATTATGTACATAAGTTAGAAGAACGCATTGGAACATGGCAATGTCTTCTATGCGGATTCAAACCTGGGTCTCAAGATCTGTGTTGCCAGATCCGATTTTCGAAATACGGGAGGTGTACCAATAAAAAATCGGGAGATGTATGGGCGACATTATGAAAAAGTCGGGAGATAAATTTTTCCTTAAAATTAATCAGACATGGTCTTTTAATAATTTTTTTTTTATAATTTTTTCGTTTACTTTAAAATCATAGCAATTGCAATTTTTTTAAATATTTTTCGTGTGCAAGATCCCTTTTCCTAATTTGGCCGGTTAACCAAAGCAAAAACAGGTTTATTTCGCTACTTTGCAATGTTGCAAAATTAGTAAACTATAACTGCCAAAGCTTGCCAATGAATAGGCATTCAACTTTATGTTATTAAATCAAAGTATAGTTTAGGCTACGCATTTACAAAGTTATGTCCTACACATTTAACATAGCATTGCATAGCTTAGCATTTAATTTTGTTCCGTTTTACGCAGTTTTTTCGAAAAAAAGTTCTTAAAAAATCGGGATATTTGAGTGGGAATCCGGGCCATCGGGAGATATTGACAAATATCGGGAGATATCCCGGAAAATCGGGAGACCGGGCAACAGTGCTCAAGATTGAGTTTCCATAGCTCTCCTCTCCACAGCGCGCCACCGGTGCTCTTATCGTCGTTGCGCGACCAAAACCTGCTAAGTAACAAAATTAAAATTTTACAGGAGAATAAAAGAAACCGAATAACATTTTAGGCTTGCGTGGCACTTTAGGCGTGCACATAGCAGATATTGTTGGACCCTAGATACATGGCAGGTTTTGAAAATATGCCATTAGTCGCGTTGTAGCTCCTTGACACACGGCAGATTTTGTCAGGAGACGCATAGCTGTTCTTTCCACCTCTTGGTATTATAAAAGAGGTTTCATCAAAAATGTTACATAGCAAGTTTTGGTCGCGCAACGACGTTATGGTATGTATGTACAGTCGCCATCAGATATATCGTAGCATACAAGGTGTCCAAATATTTCTGAGCAGTGCTAATTTTCATCAACTTCTTTACAGTAAATATTACCAATTATATCTAAACGTGTATTTTGTCATAAATATCTGAACAGCGAATTTTCAATAATTTCTTTACAATGTTATTTAAAATTAAAATGTAAAACAATGGAGTAAGGTTTTTTTCCGAAACTGTTCAGATGTTTATGACCACCCTGACTGCTTCGATATATTTGATGTTCTAGGCGTTCCTATATTTTTGATTGTTGATGTGTAAAAAAATTCTTGAAAATTAGAACTGCTTAGAAATATTTGACTACCTTGTTTGCTAATGCTACGATATCTGCTGGTGACTGTACACTACATGTAATAGTGTAGTTTATTGGAAGATTGGAACATAAAATATTAGTGTTGCAAACAAACCTTTTCCAAACGCCTTATAGCATGGTGTGTATCATTCGGTTGTATGGAGCTAAACCTAGGCCAGCCTACAAAATTCCTGGCCCAGTATCTTTGTCGTACTTTAGGGTACCTCACAAACTCTTGATATTGAATCGGCTTGTGATTGCTGCGTGCGTACAAACCTACTTCCTCTGATCTATAGTCCGGTATTCCTGGAATTTAATGAAATATTTAGACTAACATATTTAACCTTTTCAGCGTCAAAGACTGATATATCAGACGTTTATGTTTCGTGCCCTCGCCGCCAAAGTCTTTTTAAAAAAAAATTTTTAAAAAAAAATCCTTTTATTTTTATCACAAATAAACTTATTAGCGTACGAATTATGTTTTCCAGATAGTGACAAATTTTGGGTTGTGGCGTGTGATGAGCGTTTTCTAAATAAATCCGTGGCGTGGAATGGGTTAAAATGAATTTGATCGCACTAGAAATGAAAGAATGTGCCTGTCTGCCTGAATTTGTAATCATGAGAAATTGAGAATGTTCTACAGGGTGAAATTGATATCGTTAGCATCCTTTTAAACTAAGAGTCTACCCATCAAACCGAAACAACTTCTACAATAATGGGAGCAACCCGATTGGAGCAAAAAACTAAACTGTAATGCCTACTCGACTCAAACGTATGCAAAAACTGATTTTTTTGTTTCGATCTGTTTGCTCCCATAGTAAAAACAGTTGTTCAGTTTGATGGATACTCTCTTTTTAAAAGGATGCTAATGATAACAATTTCACCCTGTATATACTTTTGAACTAAGGGTAAATCTACATGGCGAAATTGATATCATCAGCATCCTTTTAAACTAAGAGTCTACCCATCAAACTGAACAACTTTCAATATGGGAGCAAACCAATCGGAGCAAAAAAAAATCAGCTTTTGCATACATTTGTGTCGCGTAGGCATTGCAGTTTAGTATGGGACAACAGATTTTTTAGTTGCTCCGATCGGTTTGCTCCCATAGTAAAAGTTGTTCAGTTTGATAGGTAGACTCTTAGTTTAAAAGGATGCTAATGATAATCAATTTCACCCTGTATATACTTTAGAACTAAGGTTAAATCTAATTACGTACTCTACGTACCAGATTCAGTAGAAATACCAGCGCCAGTGAGGATGAGCATTTTTTCATGTTTCAACATAAATTCTTTTAGCTTTTCCAAATCTTTTTGTTCTGGTGGCTTATGTTTAGGAACATACACAATTTCTCTCGAGAGCGCTTGCAGTTTTGGTGTAAAAATACGTTTCATCATTTTTTGTTGAATTTTCTTTGATCTTTGGATTATTTACAAAATTTTAAATCAGATTTATAAAATTATACAACACAAATAATAAGGTTATTTCAGGTACTTTTCAAAATATGTAAAAATCACTTTGGAAGTCTTTCTAATTCTATGTCATTCTCACTCTAGTATATACAAATCTTCTTATGCTGTCTCTCTTTCTTACTTCATTTCACACGTTATGAAACGGACTCCAATCCAATCTTGATTAGATTTATTTCAGATTCTGAACGAAAGCTTTTCTGTCAATGTCAAATTAATCTGTTTATTTTACACAAAAATCGACGGTAAGTGAAGAACAAGAAGAGCACTACCTATTATGTTGTTATAGTTACGAGCGAGAGGTCAAATGTCAATGACTATAAAATGGTGCTCGAAATTCGCAATGTAAGCGCAACCAGTGTGACCAGATTCAGTATTTTAATACTTTTTCGGTATATTTTATCGATTTTTCCGAGCATCAGTATTTTTGTAGGTATATTGGCGGAAGTCAGTATTTTTGGGTATATTTTGCATAAAAAGTTATAGCTGGGCTGCGTTCAGAACGTTTTTGTGCAGTTTTTTTTCAACTCGCTCTAAGGTACGGAACGGCCAGGAGTGCGATTTTTGAATATCAGACGTTCAAAACGAGTAGTAGAAAATGACGTAAAATCGATGATTTGCCATTTTTGAATTCAACTTTCTATCACTCGCAACGAGTGCTCCGAACCACTCGTAACCAATTCTACCACTCGAATGATTGACGTTTGTAATGTTGTCAGACGTCAACAGATTTAACTTTTTTTCTACGTTCCGTTAACCCATAATTTTGGCGGTAAAGTCCGATTTGAAATGTTACTATGAAACCATTCATTCGTTCGTTCGTTCAATTGAAACATTTTCTGTGTGAATCGAAACGGTTTTGGCACATCCGAACGATTTCAAAAATAGAGAAAAACGTAACCACTCGGAATGAAAATCTCAATTCGTATGCGAATGTCAAGTCGCTCGTATGATTTTCAAAAATCGCACTCCAGAAGTGCGATTTTTGAAAATCATACGAGTGACTTGGCAGTAGAAAGATGCATAATCTCCATAGTAATTTTGACATTTTCTAATGCCAAGTCGCTCGTATGATTTTCAAAAATCGCACTTCAGGAGTGCGATTTTTGAAAATCATACGAGCGACTTGACATTCGCATACGAATTGAGATTTTCATTCCGAGTGGTTACGTTTTTCTCTATTTTTGAAATCGTTCGGATGTGCCAAAACCGTTTCGATTCACACAGAAAACGTTTCAATTGAACGAACGAACGAATGAATGGTTTCATAGTAACATTTCAAATCGGACTTTACCGCCAAAATTATGGGTTAACGGAACGTAGAAAAAAAGTTAAATCTGTTGACGTCTGACAACATTACAAACGTCAAACATTCGAGTGGTAGAATTGGATACGAGTGGTTCGGAGCACTCGTTGCAAGTGATAGAAAGTTGAATTCAAAAATGGCAAATCATCGATTTTACGTCATTTTCTACTACTCGTTTTGAACGTCTGATTTTCAAAAATCGCACTCCAGAAGTGCGATTTTTGAAAATCATACGAGCGATTTGGCAGTAGAAAATGTCAAAATTACTATGGAGATTATGCATCTTTCTACTGCCAAGTCGCTCGTATGATTTTCAAAAATCGCACTTCAGGGCGTTTTTTCAACTCGCCATAAGGTACGGAACGATCACGGTTGTTTTATAACCTCAAATTTTGACATTGACGGTAAAATGGGCTTCCAGGGCTTCCATCATTTCCAAATACAATAAAAAACTCTTCTTCCATGTTAGCGGATCAAAAAATAATTTGGAAAACAAACTTTTAACTGAAAACGAGCGAAAAGTCAAGTGACCACAGATAATCCAAACGTCAGAGTGTTTTTCAACCATCGAATTAGACGGTTAAAAGTTGCAACCCGTCAGGCGGTGTCCTATTGCCATCGCACGCGCGGTAATTCTCCGAAATTTTTCAAATTTTCAAATTTTTCTATGGAAAAATTTCAACGATTTGTAAAATTTCGTAGAATTACCCATCAGTACGATCACATCGCATCGCACCATCGCGCGTGCGATGGCAATAGGACACCGCCTCAGAGATTCGGAACGGTTGAGTTTTGACCACCGAGTTGCAAAGAGCGTTTTTTCACCGAGGCTCTGAACGGCGTTAGTGCGAAAAGTTGCACTCGGGGTGCACAACGGGTGTAGTTTCAGCTGCGTTCAGAACCTTTTTGTGCGGTTGTTTTTTCAACTCGCTTTATAGTAGAACGTCTTTCACCGAGCCTCTGAACGGCGTTTAGTGGGAACCCACACCCTATGTGCACTCTGGGTGCACATAGGGTGTAGGTTCTGAACGCAGCTCAGCACCGTAGCGATCGTCCCCGTGAACATTTTCAGGGAATTTCCCGGATTTAGTCTACATTTCATTCAGGAGCAAAGATCAGTAAGGGACATGGAAGGCGGCCGCCGCGCCGTAGTAGAATTGCAAATAGTATCGAATCATCTAATACGGTTTATGATATTAAATGATTTTCTGTTCTGCACTTGACTTAATCTTTGAGGTTTATCTTTCGATAATCCGCGAGTTTCCAACTAGTCAAATTAACAACTTTTTATCAAACGTCAAAACGCGTGCTTTGTATGAAATATTGTACTAAAATTTGCATAGTGACGTCATTGTTTTTTGTCGTCGTTTTGATACTTTTTATAGTTTATCCAGTTATTAAAAATAGTATGCAAGCAACAGAATTACTGAAAATGTGAGTTTAACGTTATTTTCAAACGGTTTATTTACTGAGCAGTTAAAACTAAAATATATTTTAAGTAGTCAACTCCCCTATCCAGGAATTTCCCCTTTGTAGTACGTTTTTGTCATTTAATCCTCCGAATAGAATATAAAAATACTTTTCTAACATTTATTGTGATGTTATGTGAATAAAACTTGATTTGAAAATCATTGGTATATTTTCCCTGTGCAAATTGGTATATTTCAGTATTTTTTTGAGGTGCCGCGGTATTTTCGTAAAATTTAATCTGGTCTCACTAAGCGCAACGTTTTTGAATTGGTGTTCCCGAACCTCCCGATTTTACGGGAGATCTACCGATTTTCGACCCCATCTCCCGATCTACCGTAACATGGTCGAATTCTCCCGATTTTTATGATTCTCTGAATAATTCATAATAAAAACCAACTTTCTTCTAAAAATTATAATAATTAATGCATCCATTGATTTTTGAATAAGTTTTCATTATTGCATTAGTTTGTTTTCTGAAAGTAAGAAAGTTTAAGGCATGGTACAATAAACAATAATATGGTTTAAGGTATTTTTCTGGTAATGATAAATTAAAATACAATATGTTATTGTATATTATATTGTTACTAATCAACCTACTAACAAAATTATGGATTTTTTGGTCTGAAATAAATGAGTAGGTAATTTAATTTAACATCAAACAAATAATATTAGGATTAAGTTAGATAGGTACGGTAGAAGTAGGGAAATTATTGCAATACGGATTAAGTTACAGGTTTTTAAAGAAAGAAGACAAAATACATAGTTTTTTTAGAAAATGCCTTTTGAAAAAATTAAATATTACGTTTAAATTAAGATTAAAAGTTTTTTTAAATTATTTTTTAATTACATCTTATAATACTTTTGATGATATCTGTCCAAAAAATCTTAAATTACAGCCCGACCAGAAAGAGTAGAAATTAAATGAGGGCGCCACTGTCGCTTTACACGGCAACACTACACTACGACCTAAACTATTTTGATACTTGCTGTATTTACTCCGAAAGTTTATGCAAAACGTTATCTATGTTTAGCTAACTGGCAGCAGCTACATTTTACACCCAATATACATTTTAAATTTCGGCAACTACATGGCTAGCATGGCAGCGTGATATAGCGCTATCACACCTTCGCTCTCTTTCTATTTGCGCGCGAACGAACGAAATAAAAGGCATAATATAGCCATATCACGTGTAACATGCTACGTACGCCTCCTGTATTCTAGTTCTAGAAGAAAATAATGAAAACACATATTACTTTATATTGTACTTTCAAATTATTTGTTTTTGAATACGATGTTTACTATTTTCGTATTTTCGTAGATCTGATATTTACATTCCTTCTATTTAAGATTTCTATTTCTAGGCATGGCAGTTTTTTTATCGATGCATTCCGGATTCCGGACAGAAAAATTTTGCGATATAAATGTTTTCCTGAAAACAAAAAAAAAAGTAGGTAGGTAATCGATAAAATATTAACTAGTCGCAGTGAAGATAAACTAAACATGCAGGAATGACATGCAAGGATCAAAATTATGCGGTCCACGCATACAATAACGTCAGTTTTATCAACAAACGATCATAACCCCAAACGAACCAAACTCGAAAGAAAATGCCCTAAATGATTATTTTTCAGATGATAACTGACGATAATTGATATAATTACGCTGAAAACTATTGTTAAAAAGCAACATGAGAGTAAATAAATACCTACCATATCAGCAAATCGCTTGTAAACAACATCCAATCTATTCCCATTTTCCCCGCTTGATATACCTCCAAACATAACAGAAAATAACGTAGTAAATTACTAAACTTGCACCACTTTTTGTTACTTTATCCATTAGTAATAATAATTAGGACAAATTCAAATATTTTACGGTAAATTTTTATTTGAAATGCATAAAACTGCATTTGAAATTTTGGTGATTGACAGTTTGACGTTTTACATAATGTTGTCATGATAATGAAAAAGTTTAGTTCCGATTTATTTAATTTCTAGACTTTACGGTCGTACTGTAGCTTTATTTACAACAAATTTTAAAATCTCCCGATTTCTCCCGATTTTTTGACCACACTTCTACCGTATTCTAATTTTTTGTTTCGGGAACACTGCAATTGACAGTGTTTTGTGCATTATTGGATTTATAGGTTATTTCTTGGTTATTTCTTTATTTTTATTTCAGTATATTAGTTAAAATGACTCTGTTCAAGCTAAAATCTGCGCCATTTGTTCTTCTAGAAGATGATGGTAATTACAACATTTTACCACTTGTAATGGAGTTGGCACAGAATGAGAAATACAAGTTAAACTTATTCTGCTATGAACAGCCTACAACACTTTGGAGGAACATTTTCAAAGATAAATCAAATGTTAACTATTATAAAGAATTCAATTCAGATCTATTCGATGACTACACAAGTGATAAATGTACAGTTATAATCGATTCTGTTATACAAATGTCACTTTGTCTAGGTTGGAACGAATGTTTGAAATGGCTTAAAAAGCTCCATAATACTCCAAATGTCGCTCAAATCGTCGTAATATTGCATAAGGATTGCCTATCGCACTATTCCAAATTACAACTACAATTAAATCACATAGCGAGTGCTGTCATATCGTATACAGAACCGTCTAAAATACAAGTTCAGTTAAAAAAAGCAGGAAAACTTGTAAAAACTGAGGAGAATCTCACATACGACAATCGTACTTCTACGCTGAGATTAACACCAGTAGTAAAAGATGATAAAAAAGAAGAACCAGTGGTACCATCGCCGGGCAATCTGTCAACGTTCAAAATAGAAGTGGAACAAACGGAGAAATTAGAGAAATACAAGCTACAGTTGCCGTATATGAGTAAGATAAATGAAGGGGAAAGTAAAGTTTATTACGAACCGGACGCCGTCGATGACTGGGACGAAGAAGATCCGGACGAGGACCTTGATATATGAAATTAATAAATATTTTTATGTTTACTACTTTAGTTTTATTTTTAACGAGCTTTTACCAGCGACTTCGTCGGCACAAATTATATACCAGATTTTAAGTCAGATCATAAGCTATCAAACAAAAAAAGTTTCATCAATATTGGTTCAGTAGTTTTTGCTTGATGCTCGAACAAGCACACAAAGCAAAAAAATACTTTTTTAATTTATAGTTTTATAATAGCACTAGCGTTTACCTGCGACTTCGTCCGCACAAATCATATACCAGATTTTAAGTCAGATCATAAGTTACCAAAAAAAACCTTTCATCAAAATCGGTTCAGTAGTTTTTGGGTGATGCTCGAACAAACAAACAAACAGACAGACAAAAAAATCCAAAAATTGGTGATTTGGAATCAGGGACACCTAAAAACCTGATCTTTAGGGTTTCTTTTAGTGGTACAGTCAACAGCTAAAGTCAATGAAATTAAGTGTTTTTTAGTGGTACAGTCAACAGCAAAAGTCAATGAACTTAGGGTTTCTTTTAGTGGTACAGTAAACAGCAATAGTCAATGAATTTATTGGTTTTTATTTTTAGTGATACTGTCAACAGCAAGTCTATGAATGTTAGCGAAATTCAAATTGAAATTAATCTTAAACACATCAATAATTTAAAAAGTTTTAGATGTGTCACCATCTCATCATAGAGTGTTAAATGTACTTCATCTAAAGCTAAATAAAATTACTAGGACAAATAATATGATATCAGATAATAATTTTAAAATACAGGGTCCTACCAGAAGTCTGTGGGTCGTTCTTAATATGCTGACAAAACTGCAAATCTACTTGAGCCAAATGTATGGGACAGCAGATTTTTTGTCCCGATTTCGATGTTGGTTTCATGGAGAAAGTTGTTCAGTTTGTCGGTCTAATCATTCCCTTAAAAAAGTGTCAGCATATTAAGAAGGACCCTATACTTACATAATTATAATTTCGTCATCATTTACTTTTGATGTTGACTGTACCTACCTAATCTTGACTAACTGCTGGTTTGACAGCTTATAAAATTTTAGTTTTATTAATGAATAATGAACAATAAGTACTTAAAAAAGTAGTTAGTGAACCAAAAAAGCTACCAAAGTACACACAGCGACACATAAAGCTATACAAAAACAACATAAGCTGGTGTACAGTCAGCAGCTATATGTTGTATACACTTTAGTACTACGACGTAGAACAAAAGTGTATATAACTTATTACTGCTGACTGTACATACAAGATTTCTTTTTTACAAAATGGTGAGAAACGTGACACTGATCTCATCACCCCAGCACGGCTAGCGTGCCACCCACGACAAAGCAGCGACAAAGCGTTTAAACGAGCGAGAAAAACGTCATGCGCGCTCTTTCTGGCATAGGTACACACGGCGACAGATCAACCTACCCATAGTTGAACTCTATGTTCATGGACATAATGTCGAACTATGGGTAGGTTGATCTGTCGCCGTGTGTACATCTACACTATTATAAAACTGTATAAGAAGTTTCTTTGTTTGTGTGTTTGATTGAACGCGCATCACGCGAAAACTACTGAACCGATTTTGATGTAACTTTTTTTGTTTGATAGCATATAATCTGACTTAAAATCTGGTATATAATTTGTGCGGACGAAGTCGCAGGTTAACGCTAGTAAAATAATAAAGATGGAGGCACATCTCGATTTTTATCGTTTTCTCGGTGGTGGCATGCGAGGCCTACGGGGGGGAGCGCGTAATTTATCTATGATCTCACCACACGAACGTAGTCTCTAGTCTGAAGTGCGATTTTTGAAAATCATACGAGCGACTTGGCAGTAAAAAGATGCATAATCTCCATAGTAATTTTGACATTTTCTACTGCCAAGTCGCTCGTATGATTTTCAAAAATCGCACTTCTTCTACAGTTTTAAGTAGGTACACAGGCATTCGATACATTTTCTCTCATTTTAGATAATCTTACCAACTTTTTTTTATTCCCGATCCACTAGTCGGGACGGGAAAAATGTTTTTGTTTTTTCAGTTATAGCCCAGTCATTTTACGGTTTGAGCCGAACTAATTAATAACTGATATTTTTTCGGTACAGTATTCAAGAGCCAATATGAGCTTATAAATGTACCAAAATAAAATAAAAATTACATCAGCAACAGCCACAAATTTTAAATTTAGCATTTATCTCGTTAGTTTTTTTTTCACATTTTTATGGCTTTACATCAAACATGCTGTTAATTTTTTTGTCTAGATAGAAGGCTTTGAAAAATACATTGGTATTTTCTAATGAATACTTCATTTTTAAAGGGGTACGAACATTTTTATATGGAGCCTGGGATACCTAAACTTTTTTAATTTTTTTTTCTAATTTTTATAATTTCGCGCGGCCAACCTTAAGACTGCATATTGATAGAACACGTCTTTATAAACATACTTTCTTATTTGGCAAAATCTCCTAGCCTGCTGTGTTAAGTTATATATTTGACTTTAAAAGTTTTAATGTTTCAAGACTCCTAGGGGCTTTATTTCTCATCTGTTCGAGATGAGACTTGGTGTTTGCATAGTAGAGGTGTAAATCTGTAGTTAACTACTTTTGGGGTTGGAACATATCTGCAATACCTTTTTTTTTTTCGAATTTTTATCATTTCGCGTGGCCAACATTAAGACTTTGTATATCGATAGAACACGTCATTATAAACATACTTTCTTATTTGGAAAAATCTCCTAGCCTGCTGTTTTAAGCTAGATATTCGACTTTAAAAGTTTTAATTTTTCAAGACTCCTAGGGGCTTTATTTCTTACCTGATCGAGATGAATCTTGGTGTTTAGTAGAGGTGTAAATCTGTAGTTACCTACTAAGAATTTATGAAATAAATTATCCTAAAAATAAAAATCATCAGATTACGAAACTGCAGGGCGTGGGCAAAGCATATTTAAAAATAATAGTAAGCGCGCTCCTAAGAAACCGCGCAACACGCCGACGATGCGGCAAGATGGTGGCCATGCTAAGGGTTGTTACAATAACGTTCAGAGGAAATGGAATAAAATATAAGACAATCAATATGAAATAAGTTTAATCATTTAATATTTTATTAATTGGTAGTGACCTTAATACCAACCTAGGTATTTATTTTCGTTATGAATAGAGATCAGATAATCCGATGTTTATAAATATGCAGCCGGTGAAGTTTAGGTAAACCTTAACCACTCTGTCAACTCTGACAGCATTTCATAAGTTGACAAAAGTGTCAGAGTTGTTCAATTGTCCAAGTTCTACGATAGTTTAGCAATCCCGAGACCTAAGAACGGTCCTGGGATTGTTACATAAAATCAATTAATTGAGGTGTCTGCATTATTCTTTTGAAAAATTAACTTTAGGTAAATATGCATCCGAATATCCGATCTCTAATTATGGACTATAATTGAAGTTTTTGATTTAACGTTTTAGAAGAAAACACATTATTTTTCAATTAATGACACGTATTATGTAAAAAAACAATTGAGTAGTGCCGTAGCTTGCCAATTTATAGTATTACTTGCAATTTAAAGCGGTATCTCCAGTAAAAACAACACAGTTTCAAATCGTGTCAAAAATGCTTCAAACCACATTAGTCCCAGCAAATCTTTATTTTTATACGATATGGAATCACACCCGTACACAATACCATATTTATATATTCCGTGACAATACAAACAATTCGAACTATTGTATTGTAGTACGTGTGCGCTCTCGAGTATAACATTTGTCACCAAGAAAATAACTTGACCAAGTCAAATCAGTTGGCCAAGTTGTCAGAGTTATTTACGTCGTAAGAGTTGTTCATGTTATTGAGTTGTTTATTTTGTCTGAGTTGTCCAAGTCGACCAAGTTGTTCAATCTAGTGTGTACTACTTACGAGGACCAGCAGGAAAAAACGGTGCGGCTGCCCGATTTTTTAATTTAATTTATTCAGAAAGGCATAGGTATCCATATTATGTTTTCGGGGGGAAAGAGGGAAGTTTAGGTAAATATGCATCCGATTATCTGATCTCTATTCATAGCAAAAATAAATACCTAGGTAGATATTAGGATCACTACCAATTAATAAAATATTAAATGATTAAACTTATTTCATATTGATTGTGTTATATTTTATTCCATTTTCGGCCATGGCCCCCATCTCGCAAACACCAAGTTTCATCTTGAACAGATGAGAAATAAAGCCCCTAGGAGTCTTGAAAAATTAAAACTTTTAAAGACAAATATCTAGCTTAAAACAGCAGGCTTGGAGATTTTGCCAAATAAGAAAGTATGTTCGTAATTACGTATTCTATCGATATGCAAAGTCTTAATGTTGGCCAAGAGAAATGATAAAAATTCGAAAAAAAAAATAGATGTCGCAGATATGTTCCAAGCCCGAAAGTAGGTAACTACAGATTTAAACCTCTACTATGCAAACACCAGGTCTCATCTCGATCAGGTAAGAAATAAAGCCCCTAGGAGTCTTGAAAAATTAAAACTTTTAAAGTCGAATATCTAGCTTAAAACAGCAGGCTAGGAGATTTTTCCAAATTAAGAAAGTATGTTTATAATGACGTGTTCTATCGATATACAAAGTCTTAAGATTGGCCGCGCAAAATTATAAAAATTTGAAAAAAAAAAATGGTATCCCAGAGATGTTCCTACCCCTTTCAATGCCTATTTTAATGCTCGAAAATAATGTATATTGTTAAATCAAATTTGGGGGGTAATGCTAGGCCTAACATAAATTAAATTATCCCCACTAACTTGAAAGTGGAACTAAACGATGTAGGTTAATAGATACCATGTCTTAGCACTAACCGTGGGTTACAGTTTAATGGGAGATACCTATATTTTCATCACAAGTGCTTCCGTGCTAGATCAGAGGCTTAAAAACTACTCTGACAGCAAGTTGTCGCCGGAACCAACTGCTTAACGTGCCTTCCGAAGCACGGATATGCCCGAGATGAAATACCATTAAACGGTCACCCATGTTTAGGTACTGATTAATAGATTTATTAGTATTGGTTTATTATTGGTTTCACATTCAAGTTAGTAGGAATATAATTATAATAATTATTCCCGAAATCACCACGGGATTTGAGTGCATTAGTAGGTGGGGATTTCGGGAATAGGCCTCCATAGCACAGCCCATAGAAAAGAACTCAGTTTTATGTATTTGAATATTTAATTAAAATATAAAAAGAATAAAAAAGTGATCAAGTCAAGAACACAAAATACAAGCAGGCAAGTAGGTACTACCTATTTAACTTATAATAAGGGCGAATTAACTTGGCACCTGGCACCGCACGTGGCTCGGAATGAAAAACTCGGAAAACTCGGAAAGAATAACTCGAAAATGCTAAAGCGCAGGGACACGTGCAACGGTAACTGAAATGCTATGCTTCGGCCTTGCACGGCGACGCGACGGTGGGGTCCCGCGTGGAGGGGTGTCAAATTCTGAGCCACGTGCGAGCCATTGTGCCTAGTTAATTCGCCCGGGTTGTACTTCTAAAAAGAAAAATTCTTATTGTTTAGTTATCAAAACCTTATATGATGCAAAAAGACTGTTAAAAAATTCAAAAACTGATGCAGCTGGATTCAACAGTTTGTTCAAAAATTCAAGGCAATTCTCCTCAAATTCATTTTTAATTGTGAACAAAATTTTATAGACAAAAGTGCCGTTGAAAGATTTACTGTAAGCCGTAGGCATGTAAGGACATCCACACAAATTATTTAAGAAATTTAATTGCTCAAGGCAGTGCTGGAACTCTACAAGAGGTTGAATCAACTTTGAATTGAATATCATATCTGCTTCCACCTTTTTTACTTTAAAGTAAGGGGCCAAAATGTTAATCGCCAGTTGTTTATCGTGTGAGCTGATCATTTCTGCATCAGTCATGGAATTATTAGGACTTGACTTATTAGATCTATCATTTAACAAGCTTAATGCCACATAAGATAATAGTAAACAGCATGCTTCGTTTGATACATCATTAGGCTTTTCATGATGATAATAAACTAAGGCGATAATAAGAAGCCTCGCATTTTCAGGCACTTGCTCTAATCGCTCAAAATCGAATCCCTGTAACGATTCCTGAATAAAATGTTCAAATAAACCGAGCGATTTCACATGATCCCATCCATTTTCGAACGGACTATCGATCGCATTATAGTTTGGTTTCTTAACGCAATCTGTAACTTTCACCGGCATCGATTCATCTTTTTCGTGAAAATCATTGCTGTGTAATGTAAATGCTTCTTTTTTAAAGTTTGTTAGCAAATTGAACGCGTATTTTATAATTTTCATGGACGGCAGTATTGCATCATCGGCTTCTTTATCAGCGATGGCCCAGGAGCCAAGAAATATGTTTGAATGATACAAATTAATGTATGGTATGGCAATGTGTTTAGAGATTACGCCCTTTTCGAACCACTGTGGGTCTCGATCCTTTATTTGCGCCTTTCCGTTTAGCAAATATTCTGTCGGTAACCCTGTCGTCTCTTGTCTTCGTATCATGCTCATTGCATAGATTTCTTCTTCTAAAAACGTTGTTTTGGTTTCGGAACTAGTGCATTTAAAAATGTGTGCCAAAGCCTTTTCTCTTGTAGTCCTGGAGAGCCATTGCAGAATTCCAATGTTGCGTTTATAATGTCCGACTGGTATTTTCAAAGTCTTTATAAAATCCATGAAATGATTTTCAGGGAACATTTTTATATCAGTCAGTACAATGAATATAGCCAGTAATGAGTCGGTCAATTTGAAGCGTTGCAGAAAACTATCCAGTGTGATGATACTGCAGGTCATTTTGTTCTCGTCTTGGTTGTATTCAATGCTCGGGTAGAGAACATATGGAATGCCGGAGAAAAAGAACTCAATGTCGTAGCTGCATACAGGGCAGTTCAACTTCTGTGCTAAAGCTATGATTTCTTTCTTCGATTCATATTCACAGATGACATAATCAAATCCCATTTCGTCTAAAACTTGAGTGTAAACGTCCTTCATGAAAATTGGTTGCACAAAATCGTTGTGTTCTGGACCAGAAATGTTGTTGCCTGTTCCCTTGTCTGTGTCTCTTTTTTTATTGAATATATCCTCAATATTACTATGGCCGCCTTTAAAAACAAAATAGCATTTCACGTTGGCCTTTTTGAACATACTGAGATATTCTTTTAAGCAGTCCGCAAACACATTGCTTTCGCAGCCGAATACAAATTGCAATCCCTTCTCAAAATAAAATTTGTACAGCACGTTTTGTCCATCGATTACTAAAGTTGAATGATTCAGCTGGTGTTGTTGCTGGGCTACATTCTCAATGTATTTGGCAAATGTTTTGATCCTCATCTTGACCTATAAAAAGAAAATTCATATTTAGTCTTTAAATAATTAAATAAAATGTGGTTACTTCAGAATTCAGATAGTGCATTATTTTTAGCTTATTACCCCCCGCTTATTTATTTAGCGCGCTACCCTCTCGGGGAAAATAGTCGTGAGAATATGCCATGCTTTAGCTCAGGCATGTCAAACTTAAAGACACTGGTTGGTGGGCCAAATGCATAACGATATTAGAATCAGTGGGCCGCAAAGAACAAAGAAATAAAACTCATTGCATCTATCGTAGAACTGGACAGTGCCTAACTACTTATATTACAAGCCCAAAATTTTCAGGACCCTTGTAAAAAGCGCTACATATCATAAAAAACGGTGAGCGAGCGATGCGAGCTCGAAATTTTTCACATCATGACTCAATGCAGTGGTGGTACCTACATAATATGAGTACCTAACCTACGTCAAGTTTGCACGCCCTCGGGCTGCATCGGGAACCTTTTTTTTTAAATTGAATAGGGCCGCAACAAAACGCTCTTGCGGGCCGCATGTTTGACATGACTGTTTTAGCTCATTAATTCCATATTTAAACATTTAAGTATCTCTCATGGACGAAGGTTGTTGATATTCCTAATGCTGTGTAAACATTTTGCAAGGAAGCCATCAGGAACGATAAGATGCCCACGCGAGACATGGTGAATAACTATCGTTATAGCTAGCAAAGTACACTACCCGGCAAAAATTGCAGGGGTCAGGGTGAAGGGTGTGCGCAGCAGGGTTTTCACCATAGTTTCGTCTACAAATGTTGTTCAGCGCAGTTAAAGTTTTTGACAAGTTGTTTGCCGGCGATTGTACTTTATTTGCTGTACGGCGCCCATAAATGTCTAATTGATTGAATCTAAACAAAATGGATGCACATATAAGTGCATACTTCATACATGTGCTCTAGAGTTCTATAGATTACTTAAGGGCCTATGTCGAAAAATAATTTAAGCGAAACGGGCGTGTGATAGCTTATATTACTGCCAGATGCGAGAGAAAGAGATGGGGCGGCGCGCGCGCTTGGAACGAATCAAGCGAAAAAACAAACTTTATTTAATTGTGATTGTACTATTTATGTAAGTTCAATTCTGCTCTAATCAAAGCTTAGATAATAGCAATCTCTTTTTTTTTAAATCAAGTCTCATGTTTCTATTATTCACCGTTTAGCAGTTACAAGCGTTTATTTTATAGACAAAAACGGAGGCTACTTTGGCTTGTTTTTCTATCGAGAAAATTTGTCTTAATCGTGTTTTGGCTCTAATCAAAACTTCAATTATATGTTCAATTTACACATATCCGCAAATCATACTCCTACTGTTAGTACTTCATGATATATGGAGCTTTGAAGAATCCTATTTTTTTTACATAGCGCCTTAATTACTCTATTAATTTCAGACAAGGTGTTTAAGTTGGTGATGACAGGGTGTATGGAAAAGTATCATTAACCTTTAAACTACATACTCTACCCATCAAACTGAACAACTTTTACTAAGGGAGCAAATCTGTCAGCCCAAAAACAAATCTGCTGTTTCATACTAAACTGCGACGCCTACTCAACTCAAATATCATCATCATCTCAGCCGATGGACGTCCACTGCTGGACATAGGCCTTCCCCAAGAATCGCCATAGCGACCGGTCCTGCGCTGCCCTCATCCAACGGGTTCCCGCCGCCTTCACCAGGTTGTCGGTCCACCGTGTGAGGGGCCTGCCCACTCTGCGCTTTCCGGTACGCGGTCGCTACATGCACATTACTCGCAGACTCAAACGTATGTATATGAAACAGCAAATACTTTTTGTTCTGACAGGTTTTTTCCCATAGTAAAAGTTGCTTAGTTGGATGGGTAGCGTGTGTGTTTGAAAGGTTTGAGACTTTTCTTACACTATGTATAGTTTTTGTCAATTTCCCTTTGTTCCTTTGTGAAAATTGTTCAGTATCATGAGTTACTTATACTAATTAAAACAATGCAACCGTCTACCCTAACATAACACCCTGTATACAGGGTCCTTCTTAATATGATGACACTTTTTTATACATTTGGCTCAAGTAGGTTTGCAGTTTTGTATGGGACAGCAGATTTTTTTCTGCGATTTGGATGTTGGTCCCATAGAGAAAGTTGTTCAGTTTGATGGTCTGATCATAAAAAAGTGTCAGCATATTAAAAAGGACCCTATATAGGTTCCCCTAGGGGGGATTAGGGGTTTTAACAGGTATGCTGACGGTTTTTAATGGGATGATCAGACCGTCAAACTGAATCTAAGATGACACTCTGTTTCTGACCAAACAACTTTCTCTACGGCACAAAGGTACAGTCCTATAAGTATACAAAAGAAGATGATGATGATGAAGGTGTAAAAATGAGCAAGTAATTGAGGTGGAGCATACAGACAGACAGAATGAACAAAATTATAAGGGTTCCTTGTTTGACTACGGACCTCTAAAAATGAGCCATGCTACAACCACCTACAAGTTCTGTATTATATGGTTCTAAACATCGTTGGTCTTGGTAGATGTAGCGAAGCTTCTGACCACCCCGTGAGGGATTATGGTCGTGAGTTTACGTATGAATGTTACGAAACCTGCAATGTAAAAACTTACCTGTTAATTAAAACACTTCACTTTAATATTAAAATCAACATAAATTGGAAAAAACTTTTGAAACAAAGGAAATGAATCGACCGATGCGACGCGATGTTTCAGTTATTTGTGCCCGGTATAATTAACGAATGTCCTTTATATAAGTGCCCTAGTAGTATGATAACGTCCCAGTACCAAGTAGAAATCCAGAAAAATCTAGAACACAAATAGCACAAATAGGGGATTTCCCAAAAATATAAGTAGTGTTGCCAGATGGCCTAGAATAGATGTTTATTGCATAATATCTCTATGGTTTATTGTGATGTGATTGCAGCAAGGAAAAATATTTTTAAGAAGAAAAAACAATAAATTGTAAATATTGTAGGATTTCTAGGTAGGTTGGTTTTATTTTATCATTTTAGAATACTTTTTCAACAAAGAAATAATCAGGCATTTCCCGTGGTACACCAATCAGTGCCTGAAAAATAGACCAGCTTCCAGGCTTCCAGAGCCGTAAAAATAATTAAAAAAAAAAACGTTGTTACGGCACAGAAGTGCGATTTTTGAAAATCATACGAGCGACTTGGCAGTAGAAAATGTCAAAATTACTATGGAGATTATGCATCTTTCTACTGCCAAGTCGCTCGTATGATTTTCAAAAATCGCACTTCTGGATTCTAGTTCTTTTGTGCCACTAGATTTTTTTTATTTTCCATTTATTTCATTTTCCAGTGTGACTTGTGTTTAATTTTGCAGTTTTGGAAGATTTGGCTAAATAATGTTCACTTCGGCAGATTATGTTGAAGAATTACAGGATTTCGCAGGCTTGAAAATATTTTACTTTACAAAGTGTTAGGGTAAACAGCATGGGTAGCATGCCAACCCGCGTTGCCGTGATACGACTATATCACGTCTTTTATCTCGTTCGTTTGCGCACGAACGAACGAGATAAAAGACGTGATACCTATAGCCCTATCACGTCTATCGCGGGTTGGCATGCTACCCATGCTGTTAACTGCTTTAAAGGGTGAGTCTACCCATGATACTGAACAACTTTCCCTAAGAAACCCATAGGAAATACGCAATTTTTTTTTGACTTTGTGCCATACAAAACTGCAAACCTACTCGCAACTTCTCCCAAATTGGTTTTATTGATATTTGTAACATAATTTCGCGCGGATTGTGTACCAAACAGTTGCATAAAGCAACCAACATAACAGGAATCTCAAATAAATACGAAAACAGAACATAAGCTTTGGTTCAAGTTAACTTGTGTGGTGAGTTTGTGGCATCATCGCACGTGTTTGCTTCCAAGATCAGCACTGGTAGCATGCCAACCCGCGATAGCTGTGATACGGCTTTATCACGTCTTTTATCTCGTTCTTTTGCGCGCGAACGAACGAGATAAAAGACGTGATAAAGCCGTATCACGGCTATCGCGGGTTGGCATGCTACCAGCACAGCTCTACCAATATTGAAAATACTTTACTAAAGACATCGGCTGTATGGGCTAGGTCCCTTTGCCTTGAATTACTACCCGTTCACGACCAGTTGGCCGTCGATGACCGTTACAAAATTTCCTCACAGGCACATTAATTGGTCCCGTTGACAAAAAATAATATAAAAGGCAAATAAAAATTTAAAATTAAAAGCGATATTAGTGACCGGGACGGACGTACCATACGTGATTGCGTTGCTAAAGGTTATAAAATTGCGTTTATTAGGGTCTCTTAGGGGTGCGGTGCGGGGAAGCGGGAAGGGAGGTAACGGCCAACTCGAAGTGAATGACTAGTAGTTCTCCATAAGGGGATTTCCCGTTTATTATCGAGCGATAATATCGCTGCGGTTTTATGATAATAAGCTTTATTATGAAACTTGGTGTTTGCATAGTAGAGGCGTAAAGAATTTACATTTTTGTATGGAGCCTGATTACCAAAACTTTTATTTAATTATTTTTTAAATTTTTTATCATTTATTATATTAAAACTTTTAATATCAAATATCTAGCTTAAAAAAACACTTTAGGAGATTTCGCCAAATTACAAAGTATGTTTATAATGACGTGTTCTATCGATATGCAAAGATTTAAGGTTGGCCGCGCGAAATGATAAAAATTAGAAAAAAAAATTGGTATCCCAGGCTCCATACAAAAATGTTCTAACCCCTTTGCCGCAGAGTGTCGCGCGGCTGCAGGGCGGCTGCAGGGCTACAGCCGCGCGACACTCTGCGGCAAAGAAGGCGCCCTTAGGCGGAAATGCAGTGCTAATTAACGCACAAGCTAAGTCCAATAATTACCAATTACTAAATTTAAAAAATATTAGAGAAAATAAAATAAAAAACCCTAATTAAAATCATCAAAACAATATATTTTTTTGTAAGTAACAAATAAAAAAACTATAAACTAATTTTAGTAAAACAGTAGGTACAAAATGTAAAAATCTTGCGATAGAAAAACTGCACGCTTCAAAAGATGGATGTGGCTGGTTTCTGACCTCTCCAAAAGGGTTTCGTGCCCGTGAGTTTATACCAGATGATTTTTGCTACCGAAACTTTTAGGGATGGTTCCCATTAAAATGAACAACGTTTATTATGAAAGCAAAACTAAAATTGCCAAAAAAACTGCTGTTCCATCCATCCATACTAAACTGCAATGCCTACTCGACTCAAACAATATACAACAGGGTGGTCCAAATAGTGACGTCAACAAATTTTTTTTAGATTCCTCACACCTGGGGGTAGGGTGAAATGCAGAACGGATGTACATAGATACAATTTCAGTTGTCCCGTAAGTTCAAAACAAGATACCGTCTTTTCTCTTTTCTTGATTAAAATTATTTCCATAATTCTGAGCAGTGTATTTATTTCCCAATTAAGCCCATTTTTTATTTTTTTGATGCGCGCAATGAGGCACGAATTATTATATTTTTAAAATTTAATACTAATATAACTTTCATACAAAATTTGTATGTCTCTCCACCACCTTGTCAATTTTGTATATTAGGAAATAAATTTTTCTTAGTTTAATTTAACTTTTTTTTGGTTAAAATGATCACTTATTATCTAAATTGTCAGATTGAAATAGGCTGGAATTAAAAGGAAACGATTTAGCACAATTACAAAAACAATTCTACCATTCGATTGTATTTTTATAAAATGACAACATTTTCTCAAGTTACGTCAAAATATTGACATTAAGATGGCCGTATTTTGCTTCGTAGTTCGAGGTTGGTGTATGACACGCATTTTGTTAAATATCAATATCAGGGTTAATAACGCGATTTTCCTATTTCCGGTAAGTGTAATTTGCCAGTTATTTGCTGATTTTTCTTGCGTAAGAGATATAATTACCGCTGGGATATAAGTTATTGTCAAACCAATAGCGATTTTGGTACCAAATATTTTTGAGATTAGGATTTCTCAGTTTATTTTATCAGTTTCGTAACGTTTCGTTACGTTTCGTTACGCAACGAAACTGAGCTCTCAGTTTCGTTACACTAAGGTCTCGTTCATATGAGTTTGTGACATAATACTGTTTTTTTTAACATTAGACATCAAGTAATATCCCAAATAGTAAATAATATGTATTAATTAATTTAATACTATAAACAAAAAAATATATTTTAATGTTCTATGAAAATAATTTTATAAAATATAATGAGATTATTAAACATAACACAAACTAAATAAACTATTAAAGCATTGCAATATATATATATACAGGGTGAAATTGATATCATTGGCATCCTTTTAAACTAAGAGTCTATCCATCAAACTGAACAACTTTTACTATGGGAGCAAAGCGATCGGAGCAAAAAAAAATCTGCTGTTGCATACATTTGAGTCGAGTAGGCATTGCAGTTTAGTATGGGACAGCAGATTTTTTAGTTGCTCCGATCGATTTGCTGATATAGTAAAAGTTGTTCAGTTTGATGGATAGACTCTTAGTATAAAAGGATGCCAATGATATCAATTTCACCCTGTATGTACAGGGTGTACATTAAAATGGGACAGCTACTTAAAGGGGTGCTTCAGACCATCAAACTGAACAACTTTCTCTATGGGACCAACATCGAAATCGCGAAAAAAAAATCTGCTCTCCCATACAAAACTGCAAACATAACTCGACTGAAATTTATGCGACAGCAGATTTTTTTTTTGCGATTTCGATGTTGGTCCCATAGAGAAAGTTGTTCAGTTTGATGGTCTGAAGCACCCCTTTCAGTAGCTGTCCCATTTTATTGTACACCCTGTATATATATATACATTTAAATAATTTCAGGTATGGCACCGATGACTAATGCAGAGAGGCAAAAAAAGTATAGACAAAAATTGCAGATAAGATTGATTTATGACAAGGTTTTTGCAATTAGTACAAAAATATAGATGTAAGTTAATTAATAAAGTTGATTTATGCCATACTTTAATATTTTATTTATTTTAATGCTTATGTGATCTCACCCTTACCTTATCAGTTTCGTAACAATTTATCAGTTTCATTACAATCTCAGTTTAATAACGATTTCGTTACGGTACATCTATTCTGCATTTCACCCGGTATCCAAAAATACCCCATGTATGTTCCGCGATTTTTTGTAGTTTAGAAGTTATGAATTTTTAAAGGAATTTTTGAGAATTTTCTACCAGAGCGGCTTAAAACTGTCATAACTTTTTTCATAGCATGAATTTTTTAAATTTTAGTTGTGTAACATGATTGTCTGAAAACACTCTTTTACACGTAAAATAATCAGCAACACAACATCCACACAAGCTACCGAAAAAAGGGTCCAAACTGAAAACTTTATGTTTGAGTTGCACGGAGCAAAATTTTCAAAGTTCTCTAAAAATACAAAATGGAAGTTCCATAGGTTAAAACTAATTTTAAAAACTTTGGTGATTATTCAACTTACCATACAAGAAATAATAAGTGGTTCTTAATAGGCCATTTTACGCTGGAATCGGCATCCAAAGTTAATTAGGTAGAAAATCCGCTAAGAAAAAATGTTGTTCCAAAAAATAGTTTTAGCAATATTTTTTTTTCTTATGGCTAACATTAGTCGAATATTGTCAAAAACATTTAAATAAACTAAAATTCAACGACCAGTGAAACATTTTAAGATAACACAAAAATACCATGATTTAGTCACTAACAAAAATGCGTCACTGATCGTTGAATTTCAGTTTATTTAAATGTTTTTGACAATATTCGACTAATATTAGCCATAAGAATAAAAAATATTGCTAAAACTATTTTTTCGAACAACATGTTTTCTTAGCGGATTTTCTACCTGATTAACTTTGGATGCCGATTCCAGCGTAAAATTGCCTATTAAGAACCACTTATTATTTCTTATTTGATAAGTTGAATAACCACCGAAGTTTTTAAAATTAGTTTTAACTTATGTAACTTCCATTTTGTATTTTTAAGAGAACTTTGAAAATGTTGCTCCGTGCAACTCAAACCTAAAGTTTTTACTTTGGACCCTTTTTTCGGTAACTTGTGTGGATGTTGTGTTGCTGATTATTTTACGTATAAAAGAGTGTTTTCAGACAATCATGTTACCAAAATAAAATTAAAAAAATTCATGCTATGAAAAAAGTTATGACAGTTTTAAGCCGCTCCGGTAGAAAATTCTCAAAAATACCTTTAAAAAATCATAACTTCTAAACTAAAAAAAATCGCGGAACATACATGGGATATTTTTGGATACCCCCAGGTGTGAGGAATCTAAAAAAAATTGTTGACGTCACTATTTGGACCACCCTGTATAGGTACATATTAATCTATGGACTCAAATGTATGAGGGAGGTTACACGGTCAGTATTTCATCAGTCTGGTCGATCGTTGAATGACGCCAGAATGATGCCAGAATGATGAGTGGGTTACACGATCAGTTTCCCACCAGTATTTCATCATTCACAATGGAATGACGGAAATGATTATATTTAATTTTCATCAGTCTGGATGGATGGTTTACCATCATTCCGCCAGTCCATCATTCTCCCGTCATTCAGACCAGACTGATGGACCAGAATGACGAAATACTGAACGTGTAACCTCCCTCTAAGACACAGTTGTGACAGCAGATTTTTTCCTTCCTTCCTCGTGCTCAAACTGTTACGAATTTAGGTTTGCTTCCATAATAAAAGTTTTTCCAGTTTGGTCTGAAATTCTGAACCACCCCTGAAAGTATCGGAACGGTGAAAAAATAATCGGGTATGAACCTACACCTTACCTACTTGCCTTTTGCCCGTGTGCCCGTCGAGGCAATTTTGTAAATCATTTTCAACTCCAGCAGTGCCCTCATTATAACCACTAGTTGCTGCTCAAAGTCAGATTTCTTGGCGCAAGCGTTCATACCTTTTTGCTTACAAATTTTTCCGTATAAGTTCCAAATAGCCCCACGAACTCGGTTTATTTCAGCGTTTCGTTTCGCTAACGTTTCTTTTAGTCGGTTCAAAGCGAGATCCCATTTGACGACGCCTCTGTGTACTTTGTCGAAACGCCACTGAAAAATAGAAGTTCATTTCGTACCTCCCTCTATTAAATCATAAATCATAAACTTTATTGCATCCTTGAGGTAATTACAGATCTTAAAAATAGGTACAGTACATCTCAGGGACCCTGTTAGGGCACAGCAATTTTAGCACGTGTATAATTGTTAGAATGCATGGAATTGAATTAAATTGAGAATAAAATAGAATAAAAGGCAACAAAAATAATAGATTAATAATATGCGTCAAATTGAAATAATATAGCAAATTAATAGCAACGGTAAGATAATGAAAGGAATTAAATCGTAGTAATCTTAAGTACGGTAAAAAACACATATTAAAAAAAAAACTAACAAGGTCAAAAATGTAACATAGACAACAATTAAATACATAGTCAAAAAACATAGTCAAAAGTTTTACATAGTCAAAAATTCAATAGTTTTTATGAGTAGACCGAGGCTGCCTGTCCATTGACGCGGAGATAGGCGGCGGAGCAGGGAAACGAGGAAATAGGATTGCATAAAATCTCGGCCGAGTTCCTGATTGGTTAATATTTCCTCGTTACTCGGCTCCGCCAGCTAGCTCCGCGTCAATGGACAGGCACCCTAAGCGGGCTGTAATGGAAATAGAACACTTTTCCGAGCGTATACGTATTTGTCCGATCCGCCCCACCCATACACCCCGCCGACTAGAGTGCGAAAGAGGCAACTGCAGCTCGGACCGATTTTATCTAGCTACATAAAATCGAAGAAACCTGCATTTCGTATTCCCCTGTTTTTTCAAGAATAATACGAGAAAGACTGTGGCTTTGTCTGTGTCTGTATGTTTTACTTTTTTTGTTTATATTCGTCAAAGGCCTATGGGTAATTTTTGTATGGAGGGTGGCGTTTTTTTTTCAAGCGGCCAGCTTCCTAATGTTGTTGGTATGTTTGCGCTCTCACAGGCGAGCGACACTTTGCTTTGCTGTCGCCGGGTGTCGCGGAGGGTTGCGCGACCGTAAAATGTATGAGCGCGACGCTCTGCGACCCACCGCGACAGCAAAGTGTCGCTCGTCTGTAAGAGCCCTTAGGGCTAATATTAGCAGGCACGTATCCAGGGTGGTGGGATTTATAGAGGGATTTAGAGTAATACTGGTTGTTACGGTAAACATTTTCGGATGGGGGGGGGGCCCCCATCCGAAAATGTTTACCGTAACAACCAGTATTACTCTTTGGTCTAACTAAACCACCCATTTTAATATTACTAGGGTATTTTGTTACACCTTGTAGAGGTTGTTTTTCTCTTTTCAGTTAGGTAGGTAGGTACCTAATTAACTTATAACAGTCGGGTTTTTTGTTTTTGTAACATCGGGTAACAGTCGGATTTACGAAGAACACGGGGCCCCAATCACAAAATTCATGGTACAATAATATACTGCGCCTGGTATTCTCTTCCGACCACGTGACTGACCACGTGACTGACACAAGCCTACGTCATCATACCCTTTTACCATGTTTAGCGGCCATTTTTTTGTGACTTAGGCTTGTGTCACTCTGGGAATAGAAGACCTTGTTTTTTTAGACCATGACAAAATTCAAGATTTCTCAATCGGTTTCTCACCATTAAATCGGCGAGCTTGTTATTCAGGCCCATGATGAAGAGTCTCTTCTCTTCAGTGAACTCTGCTATCTCCTGACGAGCAGTCCCCAGCTCCTTCATTTCACGTTCCTGACGAATTGCTACGTAACTTTTAGCAGCAGCTACAACAGAACAATACCCTTGAAAATGTTGGTAATGATTCAATAAAACCGGTCATGTGCGAGTCGGGCTACTCGCGCACCGAGGGTTCCGTACCATACCACCAGATAAAAAATTTAGAGTTTTGTTTTCTCCGGAACCATTAACGAGAGACCGACTTACACTTGGATGGTTTTTATTATTAGTTGTTATACTGTAGAATTTGCTCTATAATCACACCAAGTTTGACGCTTGCATGTATTACCGTTTTTACGATAGAGCGAGAAGAAAAAACGTTGATAAAAATATGTTATTGTATGAGTGTACCCTTAACAACACAATGGTTACAATACATTTCTCAAAAGTGAAGCATGAGGGTTTCCTGATGATCCAGTGGTGCTAAAAATCGAACCATACTCGTAAATTCCGTAATACTCTTGGGTGTGAGTTGGCCTCGACGGGGATCGAACCATCGCCTCCGCTGCACGGCAGGAATCGTTTCTCGCCACTAGACCACCACGACACAAATGAGCTTGTGTTGTATTACTTACCTAAATAAATAATACTTTACCTAACGCCTCATAACGATTCAGTATGTCCAACGGTTGTTTGAATTGTGGGTATTTGCGGATTACAGACATGAGATAATCCTGAAATAGATAGGTAACGCTACATAATCGTAGAATTATGGTTACCACACACGGCGGATATAAGATTTCTTTAAAAGGCAAGTAAAGAAATCATACTAGGCAGGGTGGGGGGCGATCTAGAGGTATGAGGTGGTAGGTATGGTGGATGTTGTATCTCCAGATTTAAATTTCAAACTTCTAGGCCAGTCATTTTACGGAGTTTTGGTAGGCGGGGTACTTTTAAACTGTAACCGGCACCATTTAGTGACAAAAATACTATCCTAAGCCATATTAAAAAGAAATTTGCTAGGCAACATAGAAAACAAAATTGTGTGTCCCAGAAGTCTTTTAAATTAATAATATTAATACCAATGCACTCATTTGAATTAGATTTAACAATATATATTATTATTGAGCAATAAAATAGGCATTAAAATATAAAAAATCTGGTATTTATTAGAAAGAATGAATGTATTTTTCAAAACCTTCTAAGTAGACAAAAATATTTACACCATGTTTGAAGTAAGTATAATGGTAAAGCCTTAAATATGTGCAAAAAAAAATCATCATCAGGTTTTTTAGAACGAGATGATATCTAAATTTTAAAATTTTAAAATTGGAACTGTTGCTGACGTGATTATTTTTTTAATTTTGGTACATTTTTAAGCTCAAATTGGCTCTTCAATATTATAGCGAAAAAAAATGCAATTATTAATTAGTCCCGGCTCAAACCATAAAATGACTGGGCTATTCCGCCATGAGATCCATTTCCGTCACGACTTATGAATACGAGTCGCTTAAAAGGCGGTGTGCCAATAGATGCTACACATAAAAAAAAATGTTCATTAACCTATTATTAATCTGTGCTAAGTGTAAGTGGTATATTTAATAGGTATTTTTCAGTTAGGTATCTTATACCTAAATATAAAATACCTAACGTCTTAAAACTCAGTTCAGAAAAAATTCTGTTACGTCGGAACCATAAAGGTATTATACTACGGAAGAGAGGCATTGACAGCTGAGAGAGCGAGATGTACCTAGCGGTATCACTGTATAATAGAAATAGATACGTGACGCGAGGCAATAGAACCGTTTTTGGGAACTTATCGGCACAATCGACAGGGTAATTATTCGAGCTTTGTGAATAATTAGTGAACCTAAAGTGAAATCTTAGATTATTTTGTGAAATATACTAACACTATTTCATTAAATTGTCTAAGATTTCACGTTACATTCACAATTATACACAGAACTCGAAGTTTAAGCATGCCGATAAGTGCCGACAAATTCACAAAAAACATGCAAAAAACGGTTTCATTTGACAACTCATGTCAGTTCCTCTATTCCGACAGGTATAAGGCGGTGTCCTATTGCCATCGCACGCGCGATGGTGCGATGCGATGTGATCGTACTGATGGGTAATTCTCCGAAATTTTTCAAATTTTCAAATTTTTCTATGGAAAAATTTCAACGATTTGTAAAATTTCGGACACCGCCTAATGGTCACTTTATGGTCGGAACGTAGGTACCTCATAGATAGTATAGTCCCGGACTTGCTGCTCCATCTTCTCCTTCACTTCTACCATTTCTTCGAGCCGTTTCTTGATTTCCTCTGTCTCTCGACATTTCCGTTCATACATCTCGATATCAGCGTCCAGCTTCCTATCAGTGCGACGTCGCTTCACTTCGTTTTCTCTTATAAACTGGTGAAATATTTTTTCAGATGAGTATACTTATTGCGCTAAAGAACTTTGGCGAATTTGGACACAGCCATTTTTACGAAAACTAAAAGCCCTTCAGGACGGCGGTCATAATTATTATTAACAGAAAAAATTAAGGCATTTTTTTAAAAAACATCCTCATCTCTAGAAGTCCGGGTTCAAAAGTAGAAATTACTAGTAAAATAGACAAATCATCCAAAAAGCAGTAGAAAAAAACGCAACCATGACAGCTATTTTCATCTAATATTATCACTGAGGTAGTTTTTGGAGGTTACGGAACGTATTTGGCTTTATTGAACTGATAGTGTGTGTGATTTCGTTTGATTCCATTATCTTAATATTGTGCGGTTATCGTGAATTTTCATTAAAACAAACACAATGAATGCGTAGAAGATTGAGTGGGCCACCTAATAAGAAAGATCATGAGTTTCACACACTTGATACAAAAGGTATCATAAGGAGAAATACCTTTTCCCCAACTTCTACAGATTACAACCAATTTCCTTTTTTGTTAGTTTTGTTTCACTCCACACGTATTACTAAGTTTCATTCATGTATGGGACCTATATGTCTGGGTCTCACATTATATGGCCTTCCGCTAAACTTCTTTACTGAAGACATCGGATGTTATGGGCTAATCCCTCTGTCTTGAACTTAACCAAAAGCAGTGTAGGTATCTGCATTATATGTAGAGCTAAAACTATATAGGTACTATTACCTATTATGTATCGGAAGTAGGTAGGAGGTAGGAGTCGTCGAACCAGTGAGCAAGATGGTCCGTATTGACTCAAAAATAGCTTACAGACATGGCTATGATGCGACATGGACCCTTTAGTGCTTCCCTTCAGCAGGGCATCTTTGCCTTTTTGAACAATAACACCACCAGACTTTTGTTCCATACCTGCGGCGTTTACCCCGCAAGTATGACGGAACTTAACAACTGCTGAAAGGCCTTGAGGGTTATTTTTACACCAGACTTCAGGAGTTCGGGCTGTAATTTAATTATCATCCAGCACCTTCTTGTTCTTTAGCTGTTTGATAGTCAAACTAATCGCGTAAAGGCTATTAGGTATAGTTCTGGGTTAATTAGCTCTTGGGTCTGTTAAGATTTAAAAATAAACTAGACATTTATACCTATTTTAACCATTAATTAGGTTTAAGAATGTTTATTTTTCGCTAATCTATTATTTTATCGATTCCCTATCACGCCTGGTTCAAAAAATACCTCACGCCGATTTCACGCCGATTACGCAGCCGCCGCCGACCAATTTCGGCCTCTACGCCGCCGCCGATCAAATCACAATCGGCGCACACCACTAATTATAATAATGGCGAGGCGAACAGCCCGCTTATGCCTCGGGTGCCTGCCCATTGACGCGGAGCTGGCCGGAGACCAATCAGGAGCTCGGCTGAGATTTTATGAGATTTTATTGATTAATATTTCTCCGTTTCTCCGCTCCGCCGCCTATCTCCGCGTCAATGGACAGGCACCCTTATTGCCTTGCGACACCTCAGAAGTGCGATTTTTTAATATCATACGAGCGAAGCGGCCGGCAGTAGAAAGATGCATAATCTCCATAGTAATTTTGACATTTTCTACTGCCGAGTCGCTCGTATGATGTTCAAAAATCGCACTCCAGCTCCTTTCTTTCCCCCGTGGTTTTGTTCAATTTCTAATGTTGTTACCTTGTTGAAACTGATAAAAGATTGCTTAAGGATCATTTGTTTGTTACGCATGTCTTTCCATTTTGTATTCATCGTGGTTCTGTATTCGGCCTCCTCGTCCCTCTTCTGGTTGAGCAACTCTTCCGCTTCTAAAAGTTCACGGCGAGATTGTACTATCAGCACTTGTGGACTGGGACGGGCAATGTCCCATGCTGGATATTTTCTGCAGTTTTTGAAAATATTCGAATTAATAAAGTAGGTACCTACCTACCTTGCACCTACTAATTTTTATCTTAGGTACTATTAATTAATAATGACGGAAGTGGAAGTAGGGTTGCCAGGTGTCCGGGTTTAGACATATTAGACTTTTTACGGTATTGTCCGGGCAAATATATATTTCAGTGGCGTAGCGTGGGTTTCTTTCCCCCGGAACACAAACCGATTTTTCCGCCCCTATAACTTTATAAGACAAACAATTTTTTGCACATCTATTCGGGTTGTGGTCGGACATCTTAGAGAAAGCGAAGCGAGCTCGACTTTTCACTGCTCTACGAATTGGCTATAGACAGAGCTCAGTCAATCAATATTTTTCCCGAATTTGCCGCCCCTAGTAAAGTGCCGCCCGGGGAATTTCCGAAAATGACCCACTGACCAATTTTCCCTCCCAAGATAGGGTCAGTGGGTCATTTTCGGGGCGGGAATCCTGTTGGAATGACTTACGTTATCCTTGTTGTGGTCTCCTTCAATGACTTGTAATATTCATCAGTGGCTTCTACAGGCGTTCCATGAGGCAAGGCAATGGGTGCCAAATCCTTAGGGTGTGCTTTGTTCATGTTCGAGTAATTAATGGCGAAGCCTTAGCTCAGCAGTGAGATGATGTGTAGGTATATAGGCTAAGAGAAAAAATACAAATTAAGAAAATATATTTAGAAAAGAAAATGTAAAATACAATAAAATTCTATAAAATCTTTGTGTAAACTTCGAAGCAAAGAAAATCGAAGTATAAAAAATAATTATATTTGTCACAACTATACGTCATTTTTATAATATGTGTTCTTTGGTCAAAAGAACTGACAGAAAGAAAGAAATATTATTCGTTTAAGAAACTGTCTGGCTAGATATTACAGCTTTATGATTTTAAAGTCATTGAGCTGGTTTTACACGGGTTATTTTTAGAAAATGATATACAGGTGTAACAAAACACCTTAGTGCTTCAGACCATCAAACTGAACAACTTTCACTATGGAGACAACTTCGAAATCGCGAAAGAAAAATCTGCTGTCCCATACATTTTAGTCGAGTTGGTACAGCAGTTTTGTATGGGACAGCAGATTTTTGTTTCGCGATTTCAAAGTTGGCTCCATAGTGAAAGTTGTTCAGTTTGATGGTCTGAAGCACCTAAAGTATTACTGGGGTGTTTTGTTACACCCTGTAGGTGGACCACAAGGACCAGAATCTGATGAAAAATAGGGAAATCAAATTTTAAAGTAAGCAACACTGGGGTAATAAGATTAGGGCCCAATTAGGGCCCTTTGCTTATTGCGATCATTTGCATCGATTGAGTCGCGATGCCGCATCAATCAATGCAAACGCGAAAAAGCATAGATGCAAACTTGGATATATGTGTACCTACCACCCTCGCAGTTCAAGAGTTAGGTATAAGGTTTGTTTAGCTTAGGTTTATACAAAGAAAAATATAGCTTATGACCAGGCTGTAAAGGCTAGTTCCCATTGCCTTTCCGACAGGATAAACAGTGTTGCCAGACGTGCGATAATTATCCTAGATCCACAATATTTCGGAGGGGCATGCGATAGAAAATAAAAGTTAGGTATCGCACGATAATTCACAAACATTCCACGATAATCCACGATAATTTTTAAATTTAATTAAATCTGTGTATCAAATCACTATTTTCAACCATATTATCCGTCAAATACCAATGATACATCATTATTAGCATTTAAGTACCGCGTAAAACAGTTTACAAAATACCTATTACTAAAATTGAAGTTCTAATGAGAAAAATTGGGACATAAATATTTCCTCACTGTGTCGTTTCAATCAAGAGTTTTTACTAAAATTCCCTAAAAATTTCGTACTTTCCTATAAATAGGTAACATTAAATTGTGGCATGCAATATAGGTAAGAATGACTCAATTTGACACTCATTTAGGTTCTAAAATACGAAAATTTTTGGAATTTGTGATGCGATAAAAACATAATAATTTTGCAGTCAATCTGGGATAATTCTTAAGTATGGATCTGGCAACACTGAGGATAAATTATTATTTTTTATCTTTGATTAAAAATTATTAAAAAAAAAACTTTTTGAGGAATTTGAGGTTATAAATTGTTTCACGAAATTATTGAAAAAACAATACATATTATTAGAATTAAATTCTGAATCACCATCAACCAGAAGCCCTGTCTACTCTCCATTTCAGCCATTTCAGCAAAAAGGAAAATGGAATTCAACATTTCTTTCTTGACTGGTCTAGGATGCGGCATTTGTGTAGGAATATCTTTGATAGCCCTCAGAAAATACTTCTGTTCTTCAGTTTGCAATACTGCTAAAGCTGTGAAAAAGGTATGCTACGATCTTTGATAAACGCCCTTGTTTCTTTATTTTATTAAAAAAGTTATACTTATTTAACCTAAAAATTTACTAGAGCACAGAATAGGTAATAAATAATACACACAGACAGAACGGCCACTCCACTCCCCGCCCCCTCTGGCTTCAGATACCCCACCTCACATCACACTTTCTGAGGAAACTTGAGGGGACCCGAGCAAGGGAATGCAGCCAGGCACGCGCATCCGTTAAATTTGACTACATAAACATATTTTATTTTTATCCTCTCAGTAAAAATAAACCTTGGAAAATAACGCTTAATTCACACTTTCAGTTATTCTTTAGCTTAAATTAGGCTTAAATAGTATTTTTAATAACAAAATGAACTGTAAAAAATAACATTTATAATGATGTTCATACGATGCGTGGTAAGTCAACCCTACACATATATATGTCATGCACTATTTGCACAAAGTGTGCATGTGCGAACAACATCATGTCAAATCTAAAACGTTGTTTGAAGTGTGGTAAGGGGTAATCTCTGGAACTACTGAACAAATTGTAAACATAAACACATTAGAAAGCTATACTATTCCTGAGTAACATAGGTTATATTTTATTTTTATATGCGGACCAAGTCTGGTAAAAGATAGTAAATAATATTTTCGACTTTTTCACAATCTGTGTGACACAACTTGTCCCAATGAGGTACCTGTATTTAGTCCAGAATTGTATTATGATGACTAGACAACAATACAGAATACATATTATATGGGGTGTTATTTTAAATGCCATACCTACCAGTGGCGAGCACTCAGGGTAGACACAAATACAGTAAAACCCTAATAATTTCTAAATTAAAAGTGTTTTGTTTACTAAATGACTTTTAATTATTAAAAGCCGTGGTGGTCCAGTGGTGAGTAACCTTGCCTGCCGTGCAGGAGGCGATGGTTCGATCCCCGTCCAGGCCGACTCGTACCAATGAGTTTTTCGGAATTTATGTACGATTTGTAACACCACTGGCTTTTCGGTGAAGGAAAACATCGTGAGGAAACCTGCATGCTTCAATTTCGAGGCATGTATCGTACCTACTGTCCATTACAAGTGGCGACGGGCTCACTCCCCGTCACACTGGATAGTTTCGGTACTACTAGTGAAACGTGGATGTTCTGAAGTTTCAGAGTATCTCTGACTACCCCCTCGGGGAATATAGTCGTGAGCATATGCATGCTATGCTTATTTAATTACCTGTATTTAAACAAATCAAAGTCATTTAGTAAACAAAATGCTTTTTAGTTTAGAAATTATTAATGTTCTGCACTCCGGGTAGGCAAAAAGACAATGGCCTCGATTCGGAGTGTACCACGACTAAACTAAACTAAATGTATTCCTGTCACTTTCTAAAATAAGATTAAGAAAAGAGACAAAACCAACAGCTGACTTTAGTGCTGTCAAAGTGACGTTAAATGCGCAAAATAAGTTGCCATCATAATGTACGCCATCTTATTTAAGTCGTTTTTGGGCGTTTAACGTCAATTTGACAGCACTAAAGTCAGCTGTTGGTTTTCTGTCTCTTTTCTTAATCTTATTTTAGAAAGTGACAGGAATACATTTAGTTTAGTTTAGTCGTGGTACACTCCGAATCGAGGCCAGTGAAACACTAATAATTTCTGAACTAAAAAAAGCATTTTGGTTACTAAATGACTTTGTTTTGTTAAGGGCCTATGTCGAAAAATAATTTAAACGAAACGGGCGTGTGATAGCTTATATTACTGCCAGATGCGAGAGAAAGAGATGGGGCGGCGCGCGCGCCTGGAACGAATCAAGCGAAAAAACAAACTTTATTTAATTGTGATTGTACTATTTATGTAAGTTCAATTCTGCTCTAATCAAAACTTAAATAATAGCAATCTCTTTTTTTTTAATCAAGTCTCATGTTTCTATTATTCACAGTTTAGCAGTTACAAGCGTTTAAAGACAAAAACGGAGGCTACTTTGGCTTGTTTTTCTATCGAGAAAATTTGTCTTAATCGTGTTTTGGCTCTAATAAAAAATTCAATTATATGTTCAATTTACTCATATCCGCAAATCATACTCCTACTGTTAGTACTTCATGATATATGGAGCTTTGAAGAATCCTTTTTTTTTACATAGCCCCTTAAAATAGAAAATAAAGGTAGTTAACACATTTGCGGGACAGTGAACGAGACACATAGAACTTTTATTATTATCACTGCTATAGCCGGTCAGTGTCCGCGAAAGAGTTAAAAAATTAGAAGTCATTTAGTGAACAAAATGCTTTTAGTTTAGAAATTACTAGGGTTTTACTGAAGTGGGTACTTCAGACCATCATACTGAACAACATTCACTAAGATATGAACATCCAGCTGATTAATTTTTTCGCGATTTCGATGTTGATCCCATAGAGAAAGTTGTTCAGTTTGACGGTCTGATCATCCCCTTAAAAAAGTGTCAGCATATTAAGAAGGACCCTGTATAATTGAATAAACTTTTTTTTTCAGTTTGCCTCAGACTCAGAATACAAGCTTGTCTTAGTAGTAAGAACAGACCTACAGATGAGTAAAGGAAAAATCGCCGCTCAGTGTGGTCACGCGGCCGTCGGAGCCTTCGAAAAAGCCCAGAAAAAAGACCCAGTAGGACTGCAACTTTGGCAGATGACCGGCCAAGCTAAAATAGCTCTTAAAACTGACTCCGTAGATGATATTAAACAAATAGCTGACAATGCCAAAAAAATGGGACTTATAACCTCGATGATAAGGGATGCAGGGAGGACCCAAATTGCTCCCAATTCTATAACAGTTCTCGGTGTAGGGCCTGCGCCTAAAGAAGTTGTGGATAAAGTGACTGGACACTTGAAGTTATTGTGAATAAATGCATTATGTTAATATTTAAATGATTTCTTTTTTCTTGCTATTTCTAAATCCTTGAGCTCCATCCAATGAGCGCAAATATTTTTAGAGACCTATCACTAGAGATCGGATAATCAGATGCATATTTACCTAAACTTCACTTTTTTCCTCACGAAAACAGAATATGGATATGCCTTTCTCAATAAAGTTAATTAAAAAAATTGGGTCACCCGCATGGTTTTGTCATACTGGTCCTCGTAGGTAGTCAACAGTAGTTAAAACAACTTGGACGACATGAACAACTCGGTCAACTTGGACAACTCAGACAAAATAAACAACTGGGTCAACTCGGAAAACATGAATAGCTTGGTCAACTCGGATAACTCTGTCAACTCAGACAACATTGTATAAGTTGACCAAATTATCAGAGTTGTTCATGTGGTCCGAGTTGTTTATGTTGTCCACGTTGTTCAAATATCCAAGTTCTATGATATTTTAACAATCCTAGGACTTACGAACGATCCTGGGATTGTTTCATTAAAAATAAATTAATTAAGATGTGTCCACATTATTCTTGTGAAAAATGAAGTTTAGGTAAATATGCATCCGAATATCCGACCTCTACCTATCACACAAGCTATTTTTGAGCGTAGCAATGTCGCAGCTGCAACCGTCGCGACATAGCAAATGGATTGCCGGCGATTTTTAAACCATAGTATAATAATGTCTATGTTTTAAACACAGGCGTTTACAGAACGTTCTTGCCCCGACACTAATTATTCATCTCAAAAATCGTATGTGTGATACAGTCCTTAAGTAGCACTAGGCCAATGCTTTGTAGAGCTTCAGTATTGAAAACGATTACCGAAGTTAAGCAACGTGGATGGGTAACCAACTGTTTTAGTGGTTTTTCATCTTTAGCTTCTCCTTGCTTTGGAAGGTGCATTAAGCTTGTCCAAAGACTACAGTTTAATATACAGCTTGTCCCAGATAGTTCAGTCAGATGTCCGTATAGCTAATGGACACTGGCTGAGATTAGTGCCTAATTAGTACCTAGGTCAAATAAACAGTGCCTCTGTACTTTACGAGAAATCTATTTTTTTACCTGGTAAGCTAGCTTGACGTTAAGGTAGCATACACATTTTCTGTGGCTAAAACGGCTTGCGTTACATTACAGCAACGATTTTACACTCAAAAAATAGTGCCCAAGGGCATCTAAAATGTCATGAGGCTGTCTTCAGGGACCGAAGATATAAGAAAGTCTTTTGAATAAACTACGGCTGGCGTGGCGCTAGTGTGCACGCGAATTCACTGGGTTAGGATTATTTTAAAGAAAAAAGATAATTTTAACTTTTTAATGAATTTATTAGCCATAATGGCAAACAAACTTATAATTAATCATAAAGGCGGGAATCATACATAAGTAACAGGCACATAATTATTTGGTTTGTTACAATTTATCTCTTTTAAATTTCAGTTGGAAGACACCAAAAATCATAACGCACGAATTCGAAACCAATTATTGCCGAATAAAATTATTAAGAAATACAAAAATTCTGTTTCAGTTCTTGAATTTCATGTACACGCATAAACATTTACGCTGGATCAATTTTATACAGTACCCTTCTGCAAAAGCTGACCATTTTTATACAGTACTTATAAAACACTTCTGTGACCGACTGACAGACAAACACAACGGATAGCCTAAACCACTGAAGATAGAAACATGAAACTTGGAATATATTTTCTATACAGGGTGTAACAAAACACCCTAGTAATACTTAAGGGGGTGCTTCAGACCATCAAATTGAACAACTTTCACTATGGAGCCAACGTCGAGAAAAAATAAAAAAAATCTGCCGTCCCATACATTTGAGTCGAGACGGTACTGCAGTTTTGTATTAAAGAGTGGATTTTTTTTCGCGATTTCGATGTTGGCTCCATAGTGAAAGTTGTTCAGTTTGATGGTCTGAAGCACCCCCTTAAGTATTACTAGGGTGTTTTGTTACACCCTGTGTACAGGTTGAAATTGATATCATTAGCATCCTTTTAAACTAAGAGTCTACCCATCAAACTGAACAACTTTTACTATTGGAGCAAAACAATCAGCGCAAAAAAAAATTCAGCTGTTGTATACATTTGTCGCGTAGGCATTGCAGTTTAGTATGGAACAGTTGATTTTTTGTTGCTCCGATCGGTTTGCTCCCATAATAGTGAAAGTTGTTCAGTTTGATGGGTAGACTCTTAGTTTAAAAGGATGCTAACGATATCAATTTCACCCTGTATATAGGATGTACGGGTGCTAAGAAAGGATTTTTCTCCATTCCTTGCAAACTGCTCATGTAAAAAACGGTCAGCTAATTAAAGAATTATTGGTTAAAAACTTAAAACGATATAGTCCTTAGTAAGGACCACCTTAAGGTACTATTTCAAATGTACTGCATAATATTCACGATTTATTTTTGAAGATAATCATAGTGAGTACAGTACTTGTACTTTTATTTTAATGTACTTTTTGGTGGTAAACATTTGGCAAGTAAAATTGTAATGTAATTTTCAAAGAAACATAATTGAAACCCTGTCATTTTGTCATAATTCTTCTCATACATTAGGTACGTATTTTAACCCTTAATAAGGCAAGGGGATATTACGAGTATTTCCGAAAGTCACCCCCCCCCCAATGTACTAATAGATGGAACGGCATAATTTTGACCACTTCCTTTGTATGAAGAGCGAATGCCCTACATAAAATCACAAGAATACCTAACAAAAATGTCGCTATAAGTTTACTATAGGAGAATAGTTGCAAACTAGTTCTATAAAAAATCTACATTTTGTAGGAGTAAAATACTAAAGGACACAATTTTATAAAAATTTTCACATAAAAAAGTCACATTTCTTCGCAAAGTTACAAATCTGTAAGAAACAATTAAAAAATAAAAACATTTATTGCGTATCAGCACCAAAATGACACTACAGCGGATTGTAACTTTGCATGTAGATATAGGACGACGGGAATCTCATGAAAATAAACGCGAACGATATTATTGATTTATTAAATTCATCATTGCCCCCTCAGCCGAAAGACGTCCACTGCTGGACATAGGCCTCCCCCAAGGATCGCGCTGCTCTTATCTGGCACTTTCATCAGGTCGTCAGTCCACCTTAGGGCTGAACCGCATCTGGCAGCACCGAATCGCATGTTTCCGTTGCTCCATGGATTCGTGGAAAAATCAAAGCAACCGACATAGTCCAAAGAATTGCTAAAAGGATGGCCCATCCTTTTCTGTCACTCAGGAACGTCATTTTCTAGGGCGAGAAAGATAGCGGGAAGGCGATCGCACGCGGCAACACCACCGCGACCTTTCTCGCTCTAGCCAATGACGTTCCTGAGCGGCAGAAAAGGATGGAGCGTGAAAAAATTCCTTTCCTTACTGCTAGATGAGGTTCAACCCTTACACGCCACCCGCCTCCCTACGCTGCGCTTTCCGGTACGCGGTCGCCACTTGAGAACTCTTCGGCCCCATCGGTCATTGTTTCTGCGAGCAATGTGCCCTCCCATTGCCACTTTAGTTTAGCAATTCTTTGGACTATGTCGGTTGCTTTGATTTTCCCTAAATTATCGCACTGATTTCAATGAAATTTCTGAATACTCTGTAGTATTTTTTATGTCCCCACGGGTACAAGACAGAATTAAACATCTTCAACGTTTATTTTCATGAGACTCGAATCGACCTATTGAACATAAAAAAAAACACAATACGAAAATACTCACATAATACTAATTATAAAATAAATCAACTGGAATCAGAATATTATCATTAATCTTATCTTACGTCATAATTATTCCTTACGTTCTAGTTACAAAAATAGTTAAAAAGTCAATTAGGTCAAGGAAATTGAGCCTTATGTCCTTGACCTTAAGGATGAACTTTTATCTGACTGCCGGCTCTTGTTAGCTGACAAGCAGACGCCTGACTGTGAAGTCACAGAGTAAAGTGTCACAAGCAAAAGTTGTTGTGGTAAAATTAGGTAGCACCAGACGCAATATTCAATGTCGCCGCTAATCACTGGAGTGAATTTTTTTAAGTGACACATTAGTATACGAATAATACATAAATTCCATAGAGTTTGACATCATTTTCGTATCCGAATTAGGAAGTGACTTTCAAGATAACATTCCTGATCATAAAGTTACTATACCTTACAGGAATAGAGGAACTGACAGCTGAGAGAGCGAGATGTAGCTAGCGGCACCACTGTATAATAGAAAGAGATACGTGACGCAAGCCAATATAACCGTTTTTTTAAACATATCGGCACAATCGACAGGGTAAATCTAATCTAAAGTGAAATCGTAAATTATTTTGTGAAATATACTAACAATAGGTTCATTAAATTATCTACGATTTCAAGTTAGATTCACAATTATACACATAACTCGAATTTTCCCGGTGCCGATAAGTGCCGACAAATTCTCAAAAAACGGTTTCATTTGACAACTCATGTCAGTTCCTCTATTCCCGTAAGGTATAGTAACTTTATGGTCCTGATCGCAAATTATTATTTCACACACATCTAAGTTCTAGCGAGCTTAGTTTTCTAACCTTTCATAAATTTTAGCGCCAAAGTCCAGGATGACTAGACATAATTTTTCTAAGCTAACGCAGTTCATGTTAATCAAAATTTTATGGCCAAGTAGTACAACATAATTATAGTATTATTTACGCTCAGTTGCAGAAACGCTCATTAAAGTTAATTCTTAATTAAATCACTGTCACTTTTTGTCTTGTTGACGTAGTAAGCTAGCAAGAGATTTAATGGAGGATTTATAGTATAAGAGATAAGTGTACTTTTTGCAACCATCAGCAGCAAGGCTGATTCAGTGTTTATGGGGTGTAGAGCTTCTCTGTGATGGGGATGGACCAGGTCTGCCTGCATAACTCTAGTCGGTTACTGATGATTAAAGGTCTGTAAAAAATTAACGATCAGCTGCACGACTGATCGTATGATATTATTGTAGTATGCACTGTAGCTATGTAAACAGTACAAAAACTGTCAAGTTCTGTCAGTCGGTTTAGGAGATACAGCCAGTCAAACTTCCGACATTTGAACGGCTGTATCTCCTAAACCAACTGATGAACCATGTCAGTTTTTGTACTGTTCACATAGCTACAGTGCATAATACAACAATAACATACGATCAGCCTTGCAGCTGATCGTTAATTTTTTACAGACCTTTAATCATCAGTAACTCCTAAACCGACTGGATAACTCCAGTGCCGTGCCGTGCATAACTGCAGGCAGACCTGGTCCATCCCCATCACAGAGAAGCTCTACACCCCATAAACACTGAATCAGCCTTGCTGCTGATGGTTGCAAAAAGTACACTTATCTCTCGGAATATTACTCTAATGAGCGTTTCTGCAACTGAGTGTAAATCTCTTTACATCTGAGTTAACAATTAATAATCTCATGATGAGGTAGATCGTAGAAAAGGCACTAATTATCACGAGGTTGGATATTAATTAAAAGTAACATCAACATTTTACTGATCTCACCCTTTTTTTTAAACACATGTCATGATCTAATCATAAGCACGGCAGTACCCAATCTCACCAAAGTTCTGAATTGGCGCAGTCGGTAGGATTCAAGTGACACTTCAAGCAGTAGCAATAATACATAACACCCATTCTAATTGCACACAACGCGCGCGCTCCACGGATACTCGATTGGTTTTGTATTAGTCTTAGATGTTCTTCTATGAGTGTAGCCAATTAAAATCACGTGGATACCGCTTGAAAAATGTATTACATAGGAACGAAAATGAAGTGAAATTACACTATGACTTAAGTCTTAACAACGCCTTGTCAGTTTAGTTCCAACCATACTAAAATAATATCTAATTTACTGACGCTTAGTGCCTTTTAATTCGTCTATCTTACTCCTAAGGCTAGAAATACTCTTGGTGTACTTCTCTACGGCTTGAGGGTCGTTCTTCTTTAGAGAGGCCCCTTGCTCCATCATGCTGAGCATTACTTCGAGGCCGGTTAAGACTGCTCGCACGCCTACGATTTGAATCTGTGGACGTATTATGTTTTAGATATGAATCGTTTAGATGACAAAGTTGACTAAAAGATGTTGACGTATTATTAATTGTTTAAAGAACGAAGTGAACTGAAAGATGTGAACGTATTATATTATAGCTATGATTTGTTTAGAGAACAGTCGACTCGAAGATGTGGATTGTCGACGTATTATATTCTAGCTATCAATTGTTTAGAGAACAAAGTCGACTAAAAGACGTGGTCGTATTATATTCTAGCTATGAATTTATAGAGGATAAAGTTGACTGAAAGATGTGGACGTATTATATTCTAACTATCAATTGTTTAGAGAACAAAGTCGACTAAAAGACGTGGTCGTATTATATTCTAGCTATGAATTTATAGAGGATAAAGTTGACTGAAAGATGTGGACGTATTATATTCTAACTATCAATTGTTCAGAGAACAAGGTCGACTCAGGAGATGTGGATGTATTATATTCTAGATATGAATTGTTTAGAGAGAAAAAAGACGACTTAAAGATGTGGACATATTATATTCTAGCTATGAATTTATAGAGGATAAAGTTGACTGAAAGATGTGGACGTATTATATTCTAACTTGCTTGCTTATCGAGTCGACTTCAACACAACAAAGTCGCTAAATAGTACCTTGCCAGAATTGGGCAACCGATACTGCACCGTCGCTAGCGGTCATGAGCTCCTCCTGCGTGCAGGTATTCTAACTATCAACTGTTTAGAGAACACAGTCGTGGACGTATTATCAATTGTTCAGAGAACAAGTTCGACTCAAAGATGTGGATGTATTATATTCTAGATATGAATTGTTTAGAGAAAAAAGACGACTTAAAGATGTGGACATATTGTATTCTAGCTATCAATTGTTTAGAGAACAATCGACTCGAAGATGTGGACGATGGACGTATTATCAATTATTTAGAGAACAAAGTCGACTCAAAGATGTGAACTTATTATACAACGTGATGACAACGTGTTAATAAATTAGCGCAAAACCTCATACACCTCAACTGATTTACTTATAACAAAATAATTAGATTGAAACAATAATTTCATTATTTTGATAGTTAAAATTTAAAGTTATTCGCATTTTAAGTTTTGAGGCAAAAATGATTTGTTATCATTTCAGCAATGAATTAAAGCGCTAACGTACTCATGGATACATTTTAATAATTTTGTTTTGATAGTAAGTAGGGTGAGTGTGTAAATTTAAAATTTTGCAAACAAATTAATTATGTAATATTTTGAAAAAAAAAGTTTTATTCATTTACTTAAAACGAAAAGTACAAAGTGTGTATCCACGACAGGCTTCGTCAAAGGCAATAGGTACAACATTCACATCCACAACAGGCTTCGTCAAAGGTAATAGGAAAAAAAAAATAATAATAATGGGTTTTTGAAAAAAATTACCTATTTTAAAACCATGATAATTCGATTCTGCTTTCGATTCTAAACAAACTACTTTCTAGTTTTGCGTTAATTCATTAACACGTTGTTTTCTAGCTCTGAATTTTTTAGAGGACAACGTTTTAAAGATTCTCGATATGAGTTGAATTACAATAACGATAACATGAATTAACTTGATGTCGAATAACATTTATAGCAACAACTTATGATTAAAATTACAATTTGAAGGAAATCAACCTATCATCAGCTTCCACTGCTGTTGGCTGGGGCTCAGGCCTACTCTCATAGCAAAGTTTGTGTATCTACAGGGTTCTTGTTAATATGCTGACACTTTTTTAAGGGGATGACCAGACCATCAAACTGAATACCTTTCTCTATGAGACCAACATCGAAATCGCGAAAAAAAATCAGCTGTCCCACACATTTGGGTCGAGTAGGTTTGCAGTTTTATATAGAAGAGCAGTTTTTTTTCGCGATTTCGATGTTTGTGCCATATAGAAAGTTGTTCAGTTTGATGGTCTGATCATCCCCTTAAAAAAGTGTCAGCCTATTGAAGGACACACAGCCTATACAGGGTGTAACAAAATACCCTAGTAATACTTAAGGGGGTGCTTCAGACCATCAATCTGAACAACTTTCACTATGGGGCCAACGTCGAGAAAAAATAAAAAAATCTACCGTCCCATACATTTGAGTCGAGACGGTACTGCAGTTTTGTATGAAAGAGCGGATTTTTTTTTCGCGATTTCGATGTTGGCTCCATAGTGAAAGTTCTTCAGTATGATGGTCTGAAGCACCCCCATAATTATTACTAGGGTGTTTTGTTACACCCTGTATAGTTGTGAATGTCAACCGTGTAGTGCGCGCGGGTGCGAAGGGGCTACCTCACTATCATTGTGGGGATAGGGCTCCCACACATAACTGCGACGTCATATCGCATTGCAAATATCTGCCAGCGCTACGATTGAAAATCATACATAAGTCATCGTAATAAGAATCGAGCGCTCGCAGATATTTGCGATGCCTTGCGACGTCGCGTCGTAGTTATGTGTGAGAGCGCATAATGTGGGTCTTGGGGGATAAATCCTACCTATAAAGACGTGCTTGGTGATAAACGTACGTGGCGTAGCGTGGGATTCTGCCCCAAGCACAGACAGATTTTACCGCCCCCTTTTCTCTGTACTAGGTGAATTTGTAAACACTTTCAAAATTTTTAGGACCATCGAACTGAACAACTTTAACTACGGGAGCAAACCTGAAATCGCAAAAAAAACTGCTATTCCATACTAAGCTGCAATGCCTATTCTACTCAAATATATGAAACAGTTGAATTTTCTTTGCGATTTCACGTTTTCTCCCTTGATAATAGTTGTTCGGTTTGATGGTCTGAACTTAAACCACCCCTGAAAAATTCGGAAAGTGTTTAAAAAATAACCTAGTGTGTAGTTTAAAAAGTATACCTACATATAAAATTGAGGAGCGAGTTTTTTAGCATCATTTATTCTTGCAATCTTTTGAACGAGCGAAGCGGGCACCCCAATATAATATGTTAGCCGAAGTTCGATCATATTTTTCCCAAAGCCCCCTAGCTGACACCCACGTTACGCTTCTGAATTTATCAGACAGATCCGTATTTTAGAAGTAGATAAAAAATGAAAAGAAAAACGCTCAATGCCATCAAAATATAAATAAATCTTACCGGTGGCAAAGTGACCAGATCATCGCTCTTCCCCGTTGTTTCAATTTTGATCTTCTTCGATTTGTCTATTTTGATGGAGTCCGTTCTGGGGAGAGCTCGCTTCGTGCCATCAACCTTAAAATCCTTCTCGTCCCGTAGCATATCTCTACGGGGACAAGCACACACTCGCGCGCCTACCATTTGACGACCATGCACGTAGCCACTGTAATAAACAATAACAATAGAATTAATAAATGCATGCATTGGTCAAGTCGGAAATTGGTTAAATTGGTAATTAGTCAAAACTAAGGATGCAACGATTCGGCTATTACGATTACGATATTAATCGTTATTCATTACGATAACCGATGCATTACGATTATTTAAACAAATATACTATTACCTATTCTGTGATAGTGTTTCTTTGCATTCCAATGAAAGTTAAATCATAGTAAATTTTTTTAATTCCATGATTTTGTAGTTCTTTCTACTAATTTGAGATCGAAGTCAAAGGTACACTTGGTCAGGATTCAGATTTTTGGATGCGTAGAGGCTAATTTGCTTTGAAAAATACAATATGGAACATGATTCCGTATAATCTCGTTAATCAAGCGATATCTCGTCCGATTTACGTGGGAGATTAATCTTTTGAAATGTGGACGAGATATCGCGAAAACGAGAATGTATGTAATACTTCAAACCGAAAATCAAATCAAAGACCTCAGTAGAAAAGTAGTTCAAAAAAATAATAAAATAATAAGAGTCAAATCTGACCAAAAAAAAGTCAGATTTAGCTCAAAATGGCAGCGAAAGATCAGATTTTTTTTAAAGTTGTTTTTCGGCTCTAGAATCTAGTATTCAGGTCTGGTATTTGTCAACAAGTGCAATCTGATTGACGTTTTAAATTAATTTTAATAATCGTACGATTCTTACTACAGTGCATTGCATCGTTATTAATCGTGATTATTACGATTACAGATGCAAAACGATGCACCGCTTCGTAATCCCTAGTCAAAACATAGAAGTATTGCTTATGAGTTATGACTTAGGCAAAATCACAAAGAAAACAGCTTCAGGTACAGCAGATTTTTTTTCCAATTCCAGAATGAGTATCATGCCGCCTTGATACAGCGCTATCACACCTTCGTTCTCTTTGTATTTGCGCGCGAACGAACGAGATAAAAGACGTGATACAGCCGCATCATGTGTAGCATGCTACGGCTCAGGAGGGCAATTAAGATAAATAAATCGCAACAGAACAAAGATTGGACCAAGTGCGAAGCTTGGCTTTTTACACATTTGGTATTGCGCTAATCACGGTACAGCACATGACAGCCGTTAGAGCCGTTTTGACAGATGGCTCAAACGTTAAAGGCTGTCAGAGTTAATACAAGAGACTTGTTTTTATCAAGGATTTTTGTTTTTGCTTGATCGTAAAAACGGCAATTCATAAAAGCTTCAAACTTGGTGTGATTATGGTACATACTCTAAGCCCTAGATTAGAGTCTAAGGTAACAAAACAAATAATAAAAACCGGCCAAGTGTGAGCCGGGCATGCGCTAAGGACCCCGAACAATTTGTATGGTGGGAACCGTACGTGCGCGAGGCCGACTCACACTTAACCTTTTTTTTACTTACGTCTGATCTTCCAAGTTAAAAATGATGTCAATGGCTCTGCGATTGATGCCGTTCGAGCAGGAGTTCTTGCAGACGAACTTGTAGGCGTGGGTGAAGGGTCCAGCGCTCATGGTGGGGAACTCCACCAGGACAGAGTACCACGTGTCGGCAAGGTCAGGGTTGCCTGTGTAGTAGACGCCGTGGGTCTTCATTTCACGGGCTGAGTGAAGTACATTCTTCACTATCGTTTGACTGAGATCTGTAAAAAAGGGTAATATTGCTGAGCATTGGATGGTGGAATTTGATCATATAAACCAGTCACTTTACGGAGTTTTGTTAGGAGGGGTTTTGTTTGAAGGAAGTAATTATGAATGCGACTTTTGAACTTTACTGTAACCGGCACCATTTAGTGACAAAAAGAGTATCTGAAAAGATATTTTGCATAAATTCGCTACGCAACATTACTACATAGTATAAAACAAAGTCGCTTCCCGCTGTCTGTCTGTCCCTATGTACTACCCGTTTGTTTGGAGTTGGCCGTCGATGACCGTTACGAAATTTCGTCACAGGCACATTAACTTTTTTTTGGGGGTTGGAGTCACTCGCGTCCGTAGGTTTACCCTCGAGACCCTACACGTGACCCCTGGGTGGTGCTAAATGAGTGACAACTTACCGGTGGTAGGTTTCGGCCGAGGCTGGTTACCACCCTCCGGACTGAGCCGTGTCGCCAAGTGGTATTAACCATGTTTCGCCATGAAGTCCGGAGTTGCCCCATGGAGGATGGGTCTGAGCAGTAGTGTCGCGTCAGAAGACCGTTCACAGGCTGCTGAACTCTGCTACACCGGCTGGCTGGTTTTGGAGGCTAGCGGGATCCGAAGCACGGTGCTCCGCTGGCCGACCGCAGGAAGTAGGGGGCCCAATTAGCGGGAAAGCCACCCGTGAAAGGCTGCCCCGCCACCTAGCGAAAAATCCCGGGTTGCTCCACCATGCCGGTTGGCGACCGGATGGGAGAAGTTGGTGGGCAATCCCGGGGGGGTTCGGGCGTCCCCGCGGTCTCCAACCCAGCTATCTTAATGTGTGGCAGACTTCAGTATACTATCTGGCTCGATTGATGCGACTCCTCGCTCAACTACCGTCCTCCTGCCTATTCGCTCTTCGAAAAAACTATGAAAGGTTCTAAAAGGAAGAAAGTTAAACAGCGGTTGCACGTTCTCCCTTTAAAAGTGCACCTTTGCAATATCCGAGGATTGCACTCAAATCTCGTAGCAGTCCACCACCACCTAGAGACTGAAAAACCACAACTGCTGTTTCTCACCGAGACGCAGATCAGATGTCCGGCAGACGCGGCGTACCTCAGCTACCCTGGGTACTCTCTGGAGCATAGGTTCGTCCCGCACGCCGGACTCTGTGTGTACGCTCGCGATGACATCTGCATCAAGCGTCTCAAAAACCTTGAAGACCCTTCCTTCTCAGTATTGTGGATACTGGTGGAAACAGGTTTCGAACGAATTGTTTACGCCTGTGTCTACCGTTCGCACAGTGGAGATCAGGAGACAACTAGGTTGTTCGACTATCTTGGAGAGGCGGCTGAGGAGGCTCAGCTTAGGTATCCTGTGGCGCAACTGACCCTTCTGGGCGACTTTAATGCTCACCATCAAGAATGGCTGTTCCCCTACCAGAAGACCGATCACGCTGGACGAGAGGCGCGCAAACTTGCACTATCGCTAGATCTCAGCCAGCTGGTCAATTGTGCCACACGGATACCTGACGTTGACTTTCACACGGCCAACTGTTTGGACCTTCTGCTAACAACTGATCCAGACAGATATTCTGTGTCGGTATGTGCCCCTTTAGGTACCTCCGACCACTGTCTGGTGAAAACTGTATCCGTATACTCCCCACCTGATCAGGGCCATTGTGGTAAGAGACGGGTGTGGCGATACAGGTCAGCAGATTGGAACGAGATGCGACACTTCTTTGCTTCCTATCCTTGGCGGCAAACCTGCTTTTCTTCAGGGGAATCGTCGAGCGCTGCGAACGCGGTTGCCGAAGTGATACGTCAGGGTATGGAATATTTTATTCCGTACTCTGACGTGTCAACCGGCGCCAAAGCTCGCCCATGGTTCAACGCTGATTGTTCTCGTGCTGAGGTGCTGAAACAGTCAGCGTATATGTCCTGGGCTGATGCTCGAAAGCAGAAGGCTCCGAACACAGAAAAACTGAAGAAAGCTTACAACAAAGCCGCCAAGTCTTGCAAAAAGGTGTTGCGAAAAGCCCGGTTCGACCATATAGGTCGTATAGGGGCTAAGCTTGCCTCCTATCCAGCTGGCAGCAAAGCGTTTTGGTCGCTTGCCAAAGCAGTGGAAGCAAACTTCGGCCGTCCCTCCCTGCCACCGCTAATAAAACCTGACGGATCGCTAGCACACTCGGCGGAGGAGAAAGCAAATTTATTTGCTAATCTTTTTGCCGGGAATTCGCATCTGGAGAACTCAGATATAACACCACCTACCATTCCTCGTACTGAATGCTCAATGGCATCAGTTTACATTCGCCAAAAAGAGGTTCTTAAAATCCTGCGTTCTCTAGACGTGAACAAGGCTAGCGGACCCGACGGAATCCCAGCGATTGTCCTACGCACCTGTGCTCCAGAGTTGTCTCCTGTTTTAACACGCCTGTATCGCCTCTCACTTAAGACTGCGGTAGTCCCAAGGTCATGGAAGCTTGCCAACGTGCAACCCGTGCCCAAAAAAGGCAGTCGTGCCGACCCTGTCAACTATAGACCAATATCGGTCACTTCCATACTCTGCAAGACTATGGAACGTGTACTTAACAACCGGCTCCTGGCATACCTGGAACATAACGACCTCCTCAGTGACCGTCAGTATGGGTTCCGCCCAGGACGGTCCACGGGGGATCTTCTTGTGTATGCCACTCATCTGTGGAGCGAGGCTGTCGAGAGATACGGGGAGGCACTTGCCGTGTCTCTTGACATATCCAAAGCCTTTGACAGGGTCTGGCATGCAAGCCTTTTAAGCAAGCTTCCTTCATATGGAATTCCGATTGACCTATGCAACTGGATAACTGACTTCTTGAGCGAACGATCCATTCGAGTACTCATTGATGGATACTCATCGGATCAAATGGCTATTAATGCCGGTGTTCGTCAAGGGTCAGTTCTTTCAGCCACTTTATTTCTGCTGCATATAAACGACATGCTTGTGCCCGGTACCTTTGGGTATGCAGACGACAGCACTGTTGCTGACAGATATCTGTCCGGTGCAGGGGTCAAATTGGACGTTACTCAGTCTTGTCGAGAGGCCATGGTGCAGCGAATAAACTTGGCCCTTGAATCTGTGTCCGACTGGGGTGATACTAATCGGGTCAGTTTCAACGCAAGCAAAACACAGGCGTGCCTTTTCTCCACAAAACGGAGTCCCTTCGCTTTGACCCCGACTTTCCGAAATGTGTCCATACCGATAGCTGATCGCCTGGAGCTCCTTGGCATTAACATATCGTCCGATCTGAATTTCGGACGGTACATTGAGTCCATGGCGAAAACCGCAGCGAAAAAACTGGGCGTCCTCTCGAAGGTCAGACGGTACTTTACTCCGGGACAGCTTCTACAACTTTATCAAGCACAAGTCCGATCGTGTATGGAGTACTGCTGCCATCTCTGGGACGGGTCTGCCCAATACCAGCTGGCCGCGCTGGACTCAATCGACAGGCGTGCCAGGAAGCTCATAGGTGATCCAACCTCGGTGGCGAAGCTACAAAGTCTTGAGCATCGTCGCAAGGTAGCCTGTCTGTCTGTTTTTTATAGGATACATTTCGGAGAGTGTGCGACTGAATTACACGATCTGATACCACCGTCTCCCTTTCATCTGCGGGGGACGAGACGCAGACTGGGTTTCCACCCCTATGTCGTTGACCTACCAGCAATTCGCACGAAGAAGTTTGCTTCTTCTTTTATAATGCGCACGGCTAAGGAGTGGAATGCCCTGCCTGCGGACCTGTTCCCTGAGCAATACAACCTGGGCCTCTTCAAGGCGAGAGTGAATAGGCATCTTTCTAGGTAAGCATGCTACATCTTCGGCCTCATCATCACTCAACATCAGGTGAGATTGGGGTCAAATGCTTACCTATCACACATAAAAAAAAAAAAAAAAAAAAAAAAAAAAAACTGGTCCCGTCGACAAAAAATAATATAACAAGCAAATAAAAATTTAAAATTAAAAGCGATATTAGTGATCGGGACGGACGTGCCGTACGTGGTTGCGTTGCTAAAGGTTATAAAATAGAGTGATTCAAGAGGAAGGTTTATATGCATATAATACATGCATAGTATCAGCATTGCGTGCGAAGCCGGGGCGGGTCGCTAGTAGAAATTAAAATTGTATCTCCCAGAAGGCTTTGAACAATAATATTAATACCAATGCACTTATTTTAATTCGATTCAACAATATTAAATTACTTTCGACCAACAAAATAGCCATCGGAATATGAAAAACAAAATGAGTTATTCATTAGATACTAATGATTTTTCAAACCGTTTTAAGAAGAAAAAAATATTTACTCCATGTTTGAAATGTAGTTTTTGCGTGATGCTGTTACCAAAAAAGAAACTTTTATCTTTTTATAATAGTGTGGAGGTGCTACTGGGAATATTCCTCCGTTGAAAAGGGAAGATCTTACGCCAGGCTATGTGTGAAGCCTGGGGACCGGCCGTGGTCACACGATAAGAAGATACTGGATAACTATCCTACATTATTAATACTATAATATAATCACTAACCATTATTGCCGGTCTCGTAGGTGTGCTGGGTGCATCTCTCGACTCGCTTCTCCGCGTACGACTCGTCTGAGAACACGACGGTGGCGCGCACGTACATGGGCAGCGGCGCGGTGGCTGTGTTCCAGCGGAATTGCACCGAGAAGTTGCACAACATGTCCACGTAGATGCGGTTTAGTTGGTTCGAGTACTGGTGGCAAGAAACATATTATGTATTGGTGTGAAGTGATGGGAAACTGTCAAATAAAATGCAGCGCATGCTATGACAATTTGAATTTCCCCCCACAAGCTGTAATCATTGAGGTTCTAGAGGCGGCGCCCAGACTGGATTGTTTGTACTCGTACACTACTCTCTCGTACACTCGTACAGGCCAAATGGCGTATGCTTGCATAGTCTGTGCCAGGTGCTTGACGCAACGTGACGGAGGAGTTTTTGGAGGGATCTCCCATAAGTCCGGGAGTCCACATATTCTATCGAATTTTTATTGTTTATAGTGAGTTTCGGTTCGTAAAATTTGTGTTGTTTTGCGTAACAAAGTGTCGTGCAAGTGAACAATATACAGTTCTGAGAAATATGATGGTGTATGGGTCGTAAACAGGAATAGTGTTCCTCCATTTGTAGCGCGGCAAAGCGGTCGGTTCACCTCTTTCCTGTGGACTTCCCTGCGTTTCCTGCGTCTTTCGTTTGTCTCCAAAAACATTTGTATTTCCCCCACACGCTGGATCTGTGCTTGAATGTATGCAAATCCACAAGTATCTAGGTGCTCACTTAGAAAGGGTTTATCGCAATTCAACCCCTAAATGTATGAGACGGCTGACATTTTTTTCTAAGGTGTATCAAAATACCCTAGTAATATTTAACGAGGTGGGTTAAATGTTACTAGGGAATTTGGATACACCTTGTAGAACTCTACTGGTAGAAACATAATTGAAAAAGAAATAACGCTGGCCTTAGACTATAAAAATACAGAGTGAGACTAAATTAGTAGGAAGAAATAGTAACAAAATATTGCTAAAACTCACCAAATACTTGCGCTTGTGTGTATCAGACGCGTTTATCTCCACTTGGAAGTCCAGGGCGCCAGGAAAGACTACCCTTTCGGGCGGCCCGCGCGGCGATGCCTGACAAATACAAAATAAAATATTACGAATCCATAATAATATTATGATGATATCCTCTTCGACCTTAGACCATTTAACTATGGACGGGTTACGCGTGTAATTCTATTAACAAACTTCTCTGTCACTTTTTAGCATAGGTGGCATGAAATGCGCAACTTTGGATTTTATTCGATTAGGTACTTTATGCCGACTCTTTATTCTCGCCGAGAACGGGCGAGACAGGCCGAGAACGAGAGTGTGGATGCCCTTCATTGTTCTCATGGCATCACAAGCCATAGTAATTTTCTTTGAAAGTTCTCGCCGTGAGTTCTCGGCGAGAATTCTCGGCGAGAGTGAAGTGCGGGCTTTAGATTCTAATTTTGATTGTTAAAAATAGTCTCTTGTGAACCCTAAACGAGACTAGTTTGAAGTTATTGTTCCCCATTCCATTCCATTGTTGTTGGCTGTCTCGATTAGAGATAAAGTATAAAATTGTATGTAAATGCACATGATCAATTGATCTTGTAACTTGGCAGAGGGGAATGCTAAAGCGAGGCTGGTCTCTAGTTAAATGATCTTAGTCTACGACGTATCCGTCAACAGCGACCCTTTTTGGTTTCTGGCGTAAGCTCGGATGTGGCTGGAGAATCAGAGTTTCATCTTGAATAATCTGTTAGACGCAGCACAATATAGTTGACCAGTCGAATTGCAAGTGTAGTTATACGAGGGCGATACTGAAAGTTTCAAGAATGGACCAGTTAGTGACAATGCCAATGAAAAATTTATTTTAATTACGAATAAGAAACTCTTTATCAACCTATAGCCGAAAATTTTATTCGATTGTCATTTGTTTTAATGATTTGGCGGCAATTTGAAAAGTGCGTGTCGCGAGGCAAAACGAATTTAGCAGAGAAAAATGTTTTCTCCCCAATTTATTACGATTTTCGTCGTGTTCCTAGTCCATAACAAAGTTAATGATAAACTTCGATTGGTATTTCATGATGAAGCCCTGTCCCTTGACACTTGTTTACAACTGGTTAAATGAGTTTAGGCATGATCGGAGCAATCTCAGTGATGATCTACCTGGGAGATGTCGTTCAACGGCGACAACTGAAGAAAACGCCAATGCTGTGCAGCTCATGAGAGAGGCTGATAAGAGAGTGACCTACCAGCAGATTCAGGCAAGCTTCAGCATTGAGATGAGTCAAGTGCAAAAGATCCTACACGAATATTAAGGCGTAGGGACGCTTTGTACTAGATGAATACCCCATAATTTAACCGATTTCAATACTTTCATAGTAAAGCAGAGGGGGTCCACTGCTTCTCACAGAGGTTCCATTGAACGGGACGATACATAAAATGAAATGGAGGCCACTTCTACAAATATTAAAAGTATTCCCAACCTCCTACTTCTATACACTTTTTATTGTCTTGAAACTTTCAGTGTGCCCCTCGTATATGTTGGTTTGGGACGAATCTTGCGGTCTTGGCGTTTGGCGTCACGGGCTGCCAGCCTAGTTTCGAAGTGCTCAGTCTTTTCCCTGACATCTTTTCACCACTCGGGTGCACGATACTCCCAGGAGTTTCCAGGCTGTGCCGCATGCTGCCAGCTGAAGCTTCAGGACATCCTTTTATGTCATACAAGTCATCATCAGTACACGTCCATATAATTCCATGAGATTCTAATGAGTATTTTTTTTAAACCGGTCAAGTGAGAATTGGGTGCGCGCCTTGCTTTTGCCGAATTTTATGATTCAACGGGAAATACCCTATAGGTTTTAATTTGATAAGTGAGCTAGCGAGTCTCAAAACATGTGTCATAAACAGAGATCGGAATCTGGGTGCTATTTTAGACGTTATCATTAACATGGATATGACTTGGAAATCCCGGGATTCCGGGAAGTCAAGGAATTTATTACTTAATTTGAGTTTAAATAAAAGCTGTTATATGTTGTTCATATTTAAATCGAGAAAAATATACCCTGAATGTCATATAATTGTTTTATTTACTTAGTTTACTAACCAATTTCATGATATTCATTTAAAGGGACAGATTGTATATACTACAAGCAGTAGAATCATGTTCATTCGGAATCCTAGTACAGTATTTACATCCGTTACTAAGGTACCGAGTCCCGGGACATCCCGGGAAATCCCGGGATTTTTGGTCATATCCATAGTTTTGATAGTAATCGCACCCGTAGTTCCGATCTCTGGTCATAAATGGCAGTATCTTTTGATCGCGCGACCGTAAACTCTATGAGCGCGACCCTTGCGACACACGCCGATCGCAAAGTGTCGCTCGTCTGTAAGAGCGCTAAGGGGTCGTAGACCTTAGTATTTGGTATTAATAGAGACTGGGTCTTGAAAGACGGACAGCCAGATAAATAGACAGACAGACGGACAAAAAAGTGATCCTATAAGGGTCCAACTTTTTCCTTGAGCCGCACCACTCGCCAGGAAGAGTGTGTCCCGGTAACGACTTGCCTTCGCGCGGTGCCGACTTTGCCCTGTCTGAATTCAATGTCAGTGCCCTGCTCAACACATCATAAGGGGGGTTAGAAGTGCAAAGTAGGTGTGGAACGCGTGCCACACGGTTATGCAATTTGCATAACACCGTAATATTCCGAGAGATAAGTGTACTTTTTGCAACCATCAGCAGCAAGGCTGATTTAGTGTTTATATTCCGAGAGATAAGTGTACTTTTTGCAACCATCAGCAGCAAAGCTGATTCACTGTTTTTGGAGTGAAGAGCTTCTCTGTGATGGGGATGGACCAGGTCTGCCTGCATAACTCCAGTCGGTTTAGGAGCTACTGATGATTAAAGGTCTGTAAAAAATTAACGATCAGCTGCGAGGCTGATCGTATTTTATTGTTGTAGTATGCACTGTAGCTATGTGAACAGTACAAAAACTGACATGGTTCATCAGTCGGTTTAGGATATACAGCCGTTCAAAGGTCGGAACTTTGACTGGCTGTATCTCCTGAACCGACTGACAGAACTTAACAATTTTTGTGCTGTTCACATAGCTATAGTGCATACTACAACAATATCATACGATCAGCTGTGCAGCTGATCGTTAATTTTTTACAGACCTTTAATCATCAGTGACTCTTAAACCGACTGGAGTTATGCCGGCAGATCTGGTCCATCCCTATCACAGAGATGCTCTACACTCCATAAACACTGAATCAGCCTTGCTGCTGATGGTTGCAAAAAGTACACTTATCTCTTATACTATTATGGGGTGAAGAGCTTCTCTGTGATGGGGATGAACCAGATCTGCCTGCATAACTCCAGTCGGTTTAGGAGTTACTGATGATTAAAGGTCTGTAAAAAATTAACGATCAGCTGCACGGCTGATCGTATGTTGTTGTAGTATGCACTGTAGCTATGTGAACAGTACAAAAACTGACATGGCTGCAGTTATGCAGGCAGACCTGGTCCATCCCCATTACAGAGATGCTCTACACCCCATAAACACTGAATCAGCCTTACTGCTGATGGTTGCAAAAAGTACACTTATTTCTTATACTATAAGGCGCGCGGCGTGGTGCGAGCGAGAGGGCATAAGAAGTTGTAGCAGCGTTAACGGGAAGACAAGTGGCAACAGCCGTCTCCGAAGCAAAAGCGCTACTTTTCATTTCTAACCCCTCTTATAATCTGTGGTGCCCTGTCCCCCTCACACCGCGCGAGCATAAACCCACCGCGCGAGCATAGACCCACCGCGCGAGCATAGACACACCGCGCGAGCATAGACACACCGCGACCACTGAGCTTTACAACTAGAAGTTTTTATTATCCTATGGTCTTTGCCTTAAAACACTAAGCTACTAAGAGATTTCTTACCGGCTGGTATTCCAGTACTTGGAATTCAGGCTCATTCTTAGATGCCACGTCCATAGTCTCGTCCTGTTCGTTGGGCGACAGGTTGGAAAACAGTATCGGGTCCAGAATGATGCCATTTATGTTGTTCAAGTCAAAATCCTGCGAGGTGCCTGTCACGCCGCTGCTGTGGACGAAAACATGATTTGTAAGTTATTTGGAACGATTTTCATCCTTGAGACATACATGGTACAACTTATTATTGTAAAGAGCGATGATAGTCCATACGGAAGAGAGCTAAGCGACTCATTCATGAGGCAGCGGTTAGATTAGTTAAAGTATATGTAAAATATTAGTTATTGGTTATATTTGTCATTGTGAGGAAATCTACATACACGAGAATATTAAATAATATAAGTGCAGAGGTATTGTGTAAAATATGGGCGAGTATGGGGCGAATACAAAAGGCCAGCAATGGTCGCAGTGTTATAGCCTCGGCATGCAAAAGCCCTCCCAAATAATAATAATATTATGCAGACGTATTTTTTTCGGAATTTCTTCAGTGTATGCTAGGCCTCTACCCGGACATTCGAACTTCGCAATTACGTGAACGTTTTCAATCCAATGTCAACTCTATTACAATGAAGTTCGGACCGCAACGGTCTCGATACATCGAAAATCGATAGTCCGGGTACAGGGCCAGGTTTCATTACAATGGTTTCCTTCACCGTTTGAGAGCAGTCGATATTTTTCGTACTATATAGGGTCCTTCTTAATATGCTGACACATTTTCAAGGGGATGATCAGACCATCTCATACTGAACAATTTTCTCTATGGGACCAACATCGAAATCTGAAAAAAATATTAGCTGTCCCATACATTTGGCTCGAGCAGCTTTGCAGTTTTGTATGGAAGAGCAGATTTTTTTTCGCGATTTCGATTTTGGTCTTATAGAGAAAGTTGTTCAGTTTGCCTGTCTGATAATCCCCTTAAAAAAGTGTCAGCATATTAAGAAGGACCCTAATACAGGTGGAAATTGATATCATTAGCATCCTTTTAAACTAAGAGTCTACCCATCAAACTGAACAACTTTTACTATGGGAGCAAACCAAACGGAACCAAAAATATCAGCTATTCAAATGTATGCAACAGCTGATTTTTTTTTGCTCCCATCGTAAAAGTTGTTCAATTTGATGGTTTGAAAGACTCTTAGTTTAAAAGGATGCTAATGATATCAATTTCTCCCTGTATAAGTTAGAAAAACTCATTGGTACAAAGCATGTCATCAGTGCGGATTCGAACCTGGACCCCAAGAGCTCCCATACCACAACGCGCCACCAGCGACACGCTCTCAGATAAAGTTGTAATTTATTAAGCAGACACTTCACTCTCGCGAGAACTTCTCGGCGAGAAATTTCAAGGCGAATTACTACGGCTTATGACGCCACGAGAACAATGAAGGGCATCCACACTCTCGTTCTCGGCGAGAATGTAGTCTTTCTTTCTTATCGTGTGGGCAGAGCCCTGGTGTCAGAGTTTTTTTAGACCGCCTTACGGCCTCTGACGTGGTTTTTATGTAACGACTTCTACCACCAGAGATAGTAGCCGGGACCAACGGCTTAACGTGCCATCCGAAGCACGGAATCATTTTTCTTTTCAAACAATCAGGCGATTCAGCCTGTAATGTCCTAACCAACTGGGGAAAAACGCACAAAGTGACATATCACTAGGCGTCCCTCGTGGGAATCGAACCCACGACCTCCGTATCGAGAGCCAATGCGAGAATGTAGTGCCCGCAATAGTTAAATTGAAATTACTTAGCACGTGGTGTGATAAAGGGTCGCTAACCAGACCGATGTTTGAGCCATGTCATTGACATCCTGTGACCTACTTACCTTTGATTTCGCAATATTTCGTCATCTTAATAATCAGTTAACACAACGTTTTGAATTCGTTAATAGTTATTGTTGCTAAAGTAAGCGTTTAGCTGATAAAGTGATGACGATTAAGGGATAAGGTTTCTTTCTATTGTAGCATTTTTTTAAGGTGGGTAATGTTTTTTACTAAAGGATACACTTCGCATCTTGACAAAAGCCTATGCCTAAAAATGGTGCCTTTTTTCTTTTTTTAGCGCAGCCAACTATCAAACTTGAATATTATAGTTCAGAATAAAGTTAAAAATAAAATTTGTTATTACAAATATCTCGGAACTCAGTCCGAACTGAGATATAAAGGCTTGAAGTGCTCGTAATAGTAATATTTTCAACTTCAAGCCTTTATATCTCCGTCCGGACTGAGTTTAGGGATATAAATGTTGATAAGTTTTGTTTGTTACTTTATTCTGAAATAAAATATTCAAGTTTGGTTGCTGGCCGCGCCAAAAACATCGGCGCAAAATAAGGCGCCAACCTTCCATACAAAACCCGCATTGTCTATTATTTACGAAAGCACAAAGACACTAAGAGTTAACCATGTTTAATTGAACGATTTAGAAAGCGTACTTCTATGTTTCTGACCACCCAAAAAGAGAAAACAGTCGTGAGTTTAAGTAATAAAAGGATAAGCAATACTCACATTTCAAAAGACTCCAACTCGCTATCGGTTAAAACATAATTCTCTTGTTTGAACATTTTTCTAATTTTTTTCCAACCTGCGAAAGAAAAACAATAAAAATAATAATTATATATTCTAATACAAAACGCACTGACTCATCAGTCATCACGAAATCTCCAGCACTAAAGGCAGTTTAGATTGGTACAGTGACTGGATCCACTGCCGGCCGTTCGAAATATTGTCATTTTCACGAAGACTAACATCATAATTCATAACTAACATCTAACATCAATGCCTTAGAAATACAGGGTGAAATTGATATCTTTAGCATCCTTTTAAACTAAGAGCACAGAATAGGTAATAGTATATAGTTCTACATACAGAACGGCCACTCCTCGCCCCCCTCTGACTTCAGATACCTCACCTCCCCTCACACTCTCTGTGGTAACTTGAGGGAAGCCGAGCAAGGGAAGGCAGTCAGGCGCGCGCACCCGTTGGATTTGACTACATAAAATATATTTTATTTTTCTCCTCACAGTAAAAATAAACGTTGGAAAATAACGCTAAATTCACATTTGCTGTGATTCTTTAGCTTAAAAACTATTTTTAATAACAGAATGAGCTATAAAAAGTAACGAAATGTATAATGTAGTTCATACGATGCGTGTTAAGTCAACCCTACACATATGTCATGCACAATTTTCGCCAAGTGCGCATGTGCGAACGTCATCATGTCAAATCTAAAACGTTGTTTGAAGTGCCGGACCTGTGCTAAGAGTCTACCCATCAAACTGAACAACTTTTACTATGGGAGCAAACGGATCGGAGCAACTAAAAAATCAGCTGTTGCATACATTTGGGTCGAGTAGGCACTGCAGTTTAGTATGGAACGGCTGATTTTTTAGTTGCTCCGACCGGTTTGCTCCCATAGTAAAAGTTGTTCAGTTTGATGGGTAGACTCTTAGTTTAAAAGGATGCTAATGATATCAATTTCACCCTATAATATTAACCTTATTGGCTTTTTGTTAGTTATACAAAGAATCGTATCAACAGATGTTGTTTTTTTCCAAAGAAATGAAAATAAATAATCACATTATTATAATTTATTTTAATTTCATTGCGATCGTAAAAGTAAATACACTTAGGACTAAATGTGTTAAAGTAGTCCGAACTGGAAAATTAGGCAAAATACAAAAAAAAATTATAGCTTCCTTCTAAAATAGTATTTAAACGGCACTGGATTTGTCTGGATCCAGTCACTGTATCAATCTATAGGTACCAGGAGTGCGATTTTTGAAACTCATTCGCTGAGTTCAGCAGTTGAAAATGTCAAAATTACTATGGAGATACGCATCTTTCTACTGCTGATTTGACTTTCAAAAATCGCACTCCTGAAGTATGATTTTTGAAAGTTAAATCAGTAGTAGAAAGATGCATATCTCCACAGTAATTTTAACATTTTCAACTGCTGAACTCAGCGAATGAGTTTCAAAAATCGCACTCCTATTCAAGAGGACAAACTTCGAAAAATATGTATTTTTTATTTTTGTTAGGTTTAGTTCGTTCCGTAATAATATGTATATAAGATTAGAAAGATATTCCGTTTCCTATTTAGATGTCTGGCATATTAGCAATTACAACATCTTGGACATTAGTAAAGTCGTTGATTATATGTCATTGAATAAAGTCCTAAAATTCTAATGCTGTCTCACAAAGTCTAAGATAGGATTTTTCTATGCTTAAAGGTGAGTAGATTACATGGATGGATATCATATTTTAGCAAAGCACGTCAAGTATACCTACTGTTATCCAGCTAGTCGAATATAATTATAATGTTTTCACTATAGTGAAAATAATTAATAATAATAATTTTTAACCTTATAAGGTTAAAAATTATTAACTACGCACTCAATGCTAACTAAGGATTGTAATAGTAACGTGTCAGTGTCAAGTGCACAATAGTTTTATTTTTAGACATTGTACCTAGATAAGGTACTTTTTATTCCTCAAATATACGTATAGACCGAGTTTCATTTTTCAAAAAAGTAGGAGCCTGGATATTGAGGCCGTCTTCCCATTTATCAACCAATGGTATGCCTTTGCATTTTAATCAAAAATCTAATAGTTTTTCTTTTTCATTACTCACCTTTTAAGAGACATATTGTAAGAAAACAATTAAATTGAAGAAATTACTATTGGCAAGGAACATTTTAATCCCTTCCTATACAAATGGATAAGCCGATAGACCAGACAAAATCTTTGCAGGAAAATATAGGTAGATACAACATAACATTGTCAAAATTGAATATCCGGTGAAACTTCGATAAAATATAAACATGTCACAATCATTCCATCACCCTGAAATCTTGAACAACATATTCTAAAAGAGAACCCACAAAACACATTTTTTTAATTACTTAGTTATGTTTCTGACCAGCAAAAGAACAAAAAAAATTTGCAAAACAATTACCTACCAAACCTACACAGCGCCAAAAGATTTTTTCAGTATTTCTGTAAATCTCAAAAGGAATCTTCTTAATAGACGTGTTAAACGGACTACGTTATCAACTCCACTGATTAATAATCCTGAAGTGAACCATTGATTTGGCGAACAACAACGTAAAAGGATCTTCAAAAGGATGTCGGTAAAGTCGTTATTATTTTAGCAACCATGTAAATCACAGTGAAATAAATAGGAAAAACGCCTTAAGCTGCGTCCGCTCGTAAAGTCGCTTTCAGAATGGACATTAGTAGATGTACAATCAGCCTCGTAAGTACCTATACATATACGAAGCACTGACTTCGAGCAAAAGTAAAGTGTTGTCACCTTACAACCGTTTTACCTTTGGTTTTACCTAGGTATAATTGCCTTGAGTATCATGCTCTTGTTCTATACGAGCAAACAAACTAATGTTCAAACTTTTGAGAAAACTTAAACAATATACCTACTCTTCCCCATAGAACCACTACTCTAGCAAGCGGGCCAACTTAGGCTGAGATTCAGAGACGATTTTTAAGTTATAGTTCGAACTAAGACGGTCGAAAATGTATGGATTTTGACATACGGGAGTTCGAATTCGAACTAAGACTTAAAAAACGGTACTAGAAAACTTTACAGTCATACTTATACACTTTCGCTGCTAAGCTCAAAATCATGATCCACGCGCAGAGCTAAAGTTGACCCCCCTCGCAGGTCGTGCGCACACTCGTAACAGCGAAACGATCACAATGGCTCACCTTGTGGGTCACCCGCATAGGCGGAAGATTAAGGTGACTCATGATGTAGGTCATGAGCACAGGTGAATGCAATAGAACTTGACCCCCCTCGTAGGTCGTGCGCACAGTCGTAACGTTGAAACGATAAATGTGGCGCGTAAGGTTTTCGGTGACTCGCGCGGTAGGTCATGAGCACAGGCGAAATGCAATTGAACCGACTCGTTATACGTGGGTTCTTCAGCACTGCGGACCATTTGTCGCCGACCTACGACGTAGATCGTCAGCAGCAAAAGTGTTAATGGTGAGAGGAAGCGCCATCCATCCAAAGACTGACTGACCCTTGAAGTTGCTTAAATTCGGTGATGGTTTCCAAAACCGAAGCTCACTACTACGCCAACTAGTGCCTTATTATAATACGTGTTACAAATTATTCTTTCCGTTATGTTATACCATCATCGCCTCTATATTTTCGTCAGACTCTGTTAAATATGTGGCGCCGACTATACCGAACCGTCTGCCCAACCGGTTTTTTGCTAATTTGCGGTCTCGCTCTTCCACGACGCGTAGGTAATTTGCTCCTTATTTCTCTCTGATAATCTGTTTTGTTTTCTCTCTTCAAGAATAGGACGGCATGGCAACGGAAATGACTCATAGGCAATTGATATTTTTATTTTCGTAAACAACGCGATAATAATGTTACGGTAAGACTTGATACGATACCTTTAGTTAACAGTTAATATTGTAATGCGAATGCTTTGATGTTTAGGATCTTAGGTGTTACTTCAAACTTATGGGGGTGTTTCAGACCTGAACAACTTTCACTAAAGGTTAAAGAACCAAAGTTCGAAATCGTGAAAAAATCGATTAAAATGTATGAAACAGATGATTTTTTTTTTGCGATTTCAATGTTACTCCCATAATAAAAGTTCATCAGATTGATGGTCTGAAGCACCCCCTAAAGTGTGTTTATACCCTGTCTGTATAGGTTTGTCCCAGACTCCGAGACAGGGATACAAATATACAGTTTTCTCGTGAGAGGTCGAACTGGGGGCCAGTACTAGTCTAACTTTATATACTGAAGGGTTTTTTAAGGGGATGATGGCTCGTTGTTTCCCTATGAGATCGAATCAGAAATGAAGAGATCCGCAGAAGAACCAGGTTAGTCCAAAGAATTGCTAAACTAAAGTGGCAGTGGGCGGGGCACATTGCTCGCAGAACCAATGGCTGATGGGACCGAAAAGTTCTCGAGTGGCGACCGCGTACCGGAAAGCGCAGCGTGGGTACCGACCGACGACGACCTGGTGAAGGCGGTGTGAACCCGTTGGATGAGGGCCGCGCAGGACCGGTCGTTATTGCGATCCTTATGGAAGGCCTATGTCCAGCAATGAACGTCCATCGGCTGAGATGATGATGATGATGATCAGATCTGATGGAAATCAGCTGTTTCATAGAAAATTGCAATCCTTTTCGAACCAAATGACAGCAGATATTTTTTCCCTATTTTGATGTTGGTTCAATAAAGAAAATTGTTCAGTTTGACGGTCTGATCTGATCATTCTCTTAAAAATCATCAGCATATGCTGACGGAACCTGTTAAGTACTAGAAACAGCGATAGCATAGTTCGGTGACTAGAAATTTGATCATGACAGGTTAGGACTTATTTAATTTTTACATAGAAAAACTTCAAGTCACAATAACAACTACAAGTTCTTATCAATGCAATTTGATCCTTGTTCACTTCATTCTACATGTTAATAAACGAATCCCATACAAGTTTGGTTTATTAAGACAGGCCCAAGCATTTGAGATGCACTCATAGATTACCTCATAGTTAAGCACTTGCGTTAAAAAACTGACGGGCTCCAGACACTGCCTCTAAAACTACATTTGATTATGTTATGTCTATAACAGATTTTAAGTTATATAAGAAGCCACCACAAAGATCAAGATGGTAATACAATAAAAAACAACGCTGGGGCCCCTAAGGGTTAAGAACCAATGAAGAACAGTTGGAATAAATTAAATAAATAAGAGATGGAAAGGAGAAAGAGGAAGGATGATTATAACTAACAGCTGGCCTGCTCTGGCTTTGTGTGCCCTAGGATATGGAGGAGGCCTTTGCTGAGAGGCACTCTGAACGTAGCCCCACTTGCATCAATCTGGCTTAACAATAAACCGGTAACCCGTGATTTTTGTACACAAATACAACTGAGACAAACTAAATTGTTTGATTTTAAATTGTACAGAGTAACCTGAACGTGAATTGTATTTGATTGAATGCATACTGTATTAATAATTTTAGTTCTAAGTAATATAATTATGAATGTAAAACTAAATTGTAATAATGAAATTTAAAAAAATGAGACAAAGAATTCTTTTGCACAAAAATTAAAAAGCTTCCTCATTTCAAAAAGTTACTACAACCTTAAGGGGCTATGTAAAAAAAATAGGATTCTTCAAAGCTCCATATATCATGAAGTACTAACAGTAGGAGTATGATTTGCGGATATGTGTAAATTGAACATATAATTGAAGTTTTGATTAGAGCCAAAACACGATTAAGATAAATTTTCTCGATAGAAAAACAAGCCAAAGTAGCCTCCGTTTTTGTCTATAAACGCTTGTAACTGCTAAACGGTGAATAATAGAAACATGAGACTTGATTTAAAAAAAGAGGTTGCTATTATCTAAGTTTTGATTAGAGCAGAATTGAACTTACATAAATAGTACAATCACAATTAAATAAAGTTTGTTTTTTCGCTTGATTCGTTCCAGGCGCGCGCGCCGCCCCGTCTCTTTCTCTCGCATCTGGCAGTAATATAAGCTATCACACGCCCGTTTCGCTTAAATTATTTTTCGACATAGGCCCTTAATGATTTTTTCCAGGACAGCAATGTTCTAATATTTTAGGGTCGACATCTCTATTACTTAAATTAATAATTAAGTAATGTAATGTAATAAAACTTTCAGGCCCTCTGCAATTATATTGCCATGCCCTAATAGGGCGTCACAATAATTAAATAAGATCTTGTGTTACACGTAAGTATGTACTTCATTATTGTGATACTGCAAATAAATACTGAATACTGAATACTTGTATTGTAAAATATTATTGGTGTTTAGAAATAAAGGATACATATTTGTATGTTATAGAAATAAAGGATACATATTTATATATTACGAGCTTTTACCCGCGACTTCGTCCACATAAATTATATACCAGATTTTAAGTTAGATGATAAGCTATCAAACAAAAAAAGTTTCATCAAAATAGGTTCAGTAGTTTTTGCGTGATACTCGAACAAACAAACACCCAAACAAACAAACAAACGAACAAACAAACAAACAAACAAACAGACAGACAAAAAATCCAAAAATTTGTGATTTGGAATCAGGGACATCTAAAAATCATATCGTAATATTTTTTTTGTAATCTTCAATGTACAGACACACTTCTGTTACAGTTTTATAATAGTTTAGATGTCAGTGGGCAGACCAGCAGCCAGGTGGTCGGATGACATTTGCAAAGTAGCCGGTAAAAAGTGGATGAGACTAGCGTGGGACCGTTCTGGTTGGCGTGAAAATGAAGAGGCCTATAATAATAATAATAATAATAAGCGACACCGCGGACCCCTATCCAGGGGGACCATACAGACATGCGCTCACAAACACACACACACTCACACACACACCCCCACACCCACACACACAGTAACACACCCCCCTACCTCTGGCTTGCCTTAATTGGCCGTCCAGAGTGGAATCGCAAGAGCAGAACCTATGCTCCAGGTTGGAAGTGTATTGCACGTAATGGCGTAATAACGGGGAAACCCGCTCACGGGGGTAAACCCCGCGATGGTGAAACCGGAGCCGCACCTCTCGACAACCTTCAGCCGCTCAATGAGATGTTGCCCCATTGTCGCACTTTGTGCGTGCGGCCGTTTTATGGGGCCCACTCGACGAGTCGGCGAGTCCCGCCTGCCCTATTTACAATTTTGAGACTAGTTGTCATGGCAGGCGTCCGTTAGTCTCCTCCCATAGCCCAGTATCCATCCATCCAACTTTCACCTCCATAGCCCAAGACCTTATTTTTCCATCGCGGCCATAGCGCCGTACTCCAATAGTCTTTACACAGATGGCGGGGACCATCCCCGTGGGTACCATGTTGTACGCTCGGAGATGGTATCCGCCATTTGTGTATCCCTTACATTTAGATTAACTTGTCTTTTGAACGGGCCTCTACATGTTGGCTTCGGCCCCATGCACGCCTTCCAAAGGTCCGGGACGCAATTGCCCGTGATTACGGAACGTAAGACATACAATAATAATAATAATAATCTTTATTTCAGACCGTAGTCCATAATAGGGTTAGTAATACAAAAACAATCTAAGAACTATGTTAGTTAATACATTTGTGAGAACAATTACTATTTGTTTATTTTGTTCCCTCCTGAATCACCGGATACATGTATACTGACCCAGTGCTTCAAAAAGGAACTATCCAGCCTATCCACAGTGTTAAGGAGACTGTTAGTGCTGCCCCGCACGCGGCACATCAGGGAGGCCACTCTTTTCCGCACGATGGCATGGAAACCATCAGTGTGTGCCTCCGCAAACAGCAGTGGGGTTTACCAGGCTGATGATGACGATTTCTATTTGCAAATAATACCTAAAAAATGGTCACCTACACATACATTATTCTGATCCCAAACAGAAAGCCGGTTATTATGGGAGCCAGAGAGCAGCAACATAAACATGTAACATCCTTGACCAAATCAGGATTCAGGACCTCTGGTTTATCAGTTGGGCATGGTTACCATTACACCAACTAGGTTGTCAACTCTAAAACAAATCTTGAAACAGAAACTACTATACTAGAACAATGGTACCGATTCGGAGTGTGCCACGACTTAACAAAATTTATTCCTGTCACTTTCTAAAATAAGATTAAGAAAAGAGACAGAAAACCAACAGCTGACTTTAGTGCTGTCAAATCGACGTTACACGCCCAAAATAAGATGCCATCATAATGTACGTCATCTTATTTAAGGCGTTTTTGGGCGTGTAACGTCACTTTGACAGCACTAAAGTTAGCTGTTGGTTTTCTGTCTCTTTTCTTAATCTTATTTTAGAAAGTGACAGGAATAAATTTAGTTAAGTTAAGTCGTGGCACAGTCCGAATCAAGGCCAATATTGTCATACTGCTGTTTATTATGGAAACCATACAACACAAACATGTACTTACAGTATGACCAGGAAAATAATTCCACTCGTGAATCCTCATTTGTGCAGAGCAGACCTTGGTCCCCGTCAAAACCCGAAGTCATTTAGTGATCAAAGGGTGCAAAGTAGGATAGCAGCAAAAAGGGTGTGAAGAAAAATTTGCCAATCCGGCGAGAGATTGAAAGTGGCACATCCTGATTGGTCAATATAAATTCGCACGCTTTTAAAATTTGTCTACTGTGCAGTTACATGGTGAGACTTATAAAACCTGGTACTACTGTAACATCCATGACCAAATCAGGATTCAAGATTCGCCTTTGTTTCAGTCTGGGGTGTGGTACTCATTATATCATCTGGGTCAATAAATTCTGTTAATTATGATATTTTTAACCACATTTCCTCCTTTTAACCGTAACACCACGTCATGTTACGAAAGTGATGCATCCTTACACCATCCACCATACATGAGATTAGAATAATTCTAGGGATTACCATATGAGGAATATGAGACATGGTTACTTGAAATCTACTCATGATTACAGTTGAAATTATCCTTGTTTGATAAAGTAACATCACTTTTGGTATAAAATAATCAAAAGTAAGTTTACTACCCTATTATTACCACTTCATCATCATCATCATCTCAGCCGATGGACGTCCACTGCTGGTCATAGACCAAGGATCGCCACAACGACCGGTCCTGCGCTGCCCTCATCCAACATTTTCCCGCCGCCTTCACCAGGTCGTCGGTCCACCGTGAGGGGCCTACCCACGCTGCGATTACCACTTACAACTCGATAAATTATTTATCTTGGTATCCCAACATTGCTTGTTTGGCAGGATTTCCCATAGTTGGCTATGGCCATCTTTGGCGGGGACAAACCAATAATAGGTAGGTATGTTTTATAATTCTTCTTTGTCCCCGTTTGCGATACCTATCTAATAACATTTAAATTATATTTGCTCAAGAAAACAAAGTTGGTATAGCTGATTAGTGATTAAAGAGCTTGTTTTTCTCTTTTCAGTTAATAGTTTTATTATGCAGTCGGGTTTTTCCCATTTTTATGAAATAACAGCTAAGTGTCCAAGGTGTGTCCAGCCTAAAGCTAGGCTAGGATGTACTTTTCTAATGCATGCAAAATAACATAACCTCGTCTCATTCCTGTTAAAGTGAGAGGAAGCTATTGGTATCTTGCATGCGTTAGAATAGTACATCCTAGGCTGTGGCTGCATAGCTCCCGTGTATAACTGCCTTGACTGAGACAGACTTTTCCTTATAATTTGGATAACGATAGGTAGGAAAAACAAGATTTATAAGATGCAAAGATATTATTAGGCTTGTTGGATGTCTTGAACGAATACTACATGTTAGTTATCACTATCAGACGGGTATTTTGATAGTTTGGGAAGAAACAAAGCAATAGCCTAAAATTTTGTAGACTTGGTGTGTTCACTAAGACATTTAGTCAAATTTCCACTAACTTTATAAGTTAACTTTAACGCTTAGAGCAACTACAAGTAATAGTGTATTGGTTTTGTACAGTTCTTCTAGTAACGAATAAAAAGTTGGTGTTTGAAAACATCGAAAACAGTCACGATTCTTGGAAGAAAACAGTTACAAATAATTTGTGAAACTCACCTTTATATGGTGTTGTATAACTTCACTAGGCACACGATTATGTAGTTTGTAACAAAAGTTGTTCTCTGTATTAAAATTTAATAATTTTGTGTAAAAATTCAATGATAAAGTTTTATCAAACAAAATTCACGCTCTCTCAGCGCCCGAAAAACTTACAATGAATGAATGAATGAATGAGAATGATAACTTGAGAATGCATTTGAATGAATGAATAGAATGGAATACAGATTGATATGAAGTTGGTACGAGCTAGCTAGTAGGTTGGGGGTTTTTAGAGGCCTAGCAAGGCAATGTAGCAAGACTAGCAAGCCACGTTAGCCACGCACTTAGATTAAAAACTTTCGCTAAAGGGGCCCATTCACAGTAGTCCTACATGTAGTCCTATTTTTGTTTCGTTTACCCGTGGGTGGCCGTTTTTTTTGTTTGGCAAGATGTCAAACCACTGTCAAACGCCACGCACGACAAAGCAGAGCGACAAAGCAACAAAACCGTAGTCTGCACTGCAGTAGTCTGTGCAAAACCGTCATGCGGGGCGTGCTCGCTTTCGCATACGCAAAGTAAAGGGCCCTTTAGACGGGCAACCAACCGCATGCGGCCTGCCAAGGCCGAATCGCGCGTCAGCAGTCAAATTGCTCGTCTGAGGGCCGAAAGCACGATCGCAAATCCGGTCTCAGTCAATTCCCAAAAATCCCCTCCAAAAATTTTTGCCTTTTGGCCATAGAGGAAGGAAGTATAGAGATAGTGCGACAAACAAAATTCATGCGGGTGAGGCAAGCGGGGGGGGGGGGGGGGGGGGGGGTGTCCAAGAAGATTTCAGAGATCTCTCTCTGCAGAGAGAGAGAGAGAGAGATAAGAAGATAGTAAAAACTATAGGCGTGAGAAAGACAAAAATATACATAGCTTCGTGCATACTATAGTCTCCTCTTTTTCGCCTATAGGTTTGTCCTTCACTATCTAAAGTATTATAAAACTGTAACAGAAGTGTGTCTGTACATTGAAGATATTAAAAAAAAAAATTACGACATGAAGTGCCATTTTTGAAAATCATACGAGCGATTTGGCAGTAGAAAGATGCATAATCTCCATAGTAATTCTGACATTTTCTACTGCCAAGTCGCTCGTATGATTTTCAAAAATCGCACTTCTGGTTTTTACCTGTCCCTGATTCCAAATCACCAATTTTTGGATTTTTTATCTGTCTGTTTGTTTGTTTGTTTGTTTGTTTGTTTATTTGTTTGTATGTTTGGGTGTTTGTTTGTTCGAGTATCACGCAAAAACTACTGAACCGATTTTGATGAAACTTTTTTTGTTTGATAGCTTATCTTCTGACTTAAAATCTGGTATAATTTATGCGGACGAAGTCGCGGGTAAAAGCTCGTAATTCATATGACTGGCAATATCTATTGTCTTCTCTTTTTCGCGTATAGGTTTGTCCTTATTTGCATTTGCTTTATATTTTCGAGGGCGGGAAAAAAAATATTGTTTAATATTAATATTAAAAATTCTTTTTAATAATGAATTCATCTTGCTTACTTATGAAAAGTTATTCCTTTACATTTGCTTACATTTCTTGAATTGTTTGGGCAGTATTTCAGTACACACCACGGCATTTTTTATGCATATTAAATTGTTTTCAATGTAACTGCTACACGTTTGCTACACGTGACCGCAGTGAGCCACTTAATGCCAGAGTACTATATAGCCACAGTTGAATGGGACAACCAAAAATGTTATACAGTAACAAGATTGTGCACTACCGTAGACAGAGAATACTATAGACTCCTGGTTGCCGTGGCCACATGAGATAGAGCGATATCAAGGAGCAGTGTTACCATATTAACATAATTACCCGATTTTAAGCGATTTAAGGATTCAAAGTACATCTTCACCAATTTAGATATTTAATACTCATTTTCAGTCTTACCACACGCTTATACGATTATCTTACTAGAAGATAGATGAGATGACTGTATAAACTAAAGGATGATAATGGTTAATTGATAAGCGTAGACATACAGCTACCAAAGATGAGTTATTAAAATATTTTACCAACTCCCGAGTAATAGGATGAGGACAAGGAGAGGGGGGGAGGGAGGGGGACACCACCAAAAGATCGCACAAAACGTGCGTTCTTTTACGTGTTTATTCAAGAGTTTGAGCTAACGTGATGAAAGTGATATATAACATCTTAACTATTATAAAACACTAACAGAACTGTGTCTATGGATTGAAGATACTTACAAAAAAAAAATATTTGTTTGTTTGTACTAGCATCACGCAAAAACTACTGAACCGATTTTGATGAACCTTTATTTGATAGCTTTTGATGTGATTTAAAATCTGGTCGGTATATATTTTGTGCGGCCAAAGTGGCGGGTGAAATTTGTTAAAAATTACTGCACAATATAAAATTTATGAATTATCAATAAAGACCTTGATCTACATTTGAAACCATCATAATTTTTCAGAGTTCAAGATAGCAGGCGAAGATAGGCTTCTAGAGATTTTAATACTAACTTAGTGATTCGTCCAGGATTGTCAAAAATATGTTGTTTTGTCCGACTAGACAAAATAAAAGAGGTTTTTGTTGAGAACAAAATAATCAAACAAAAAGTACAAAAGTAACGTAATATTTATTTTATATTTCTTAGCATGTGATGTATATAATATGTATTCATATGCATGTCCTACAAGGCATACCGGCGTACCGAACTGCTTTTTAATAGGAAAATACTCTGATGGGTATAGCAATAGTGATCTCAGAGTTAAATCTGAACTTACTGTTTATGTACCATTCGCCAATTTTAAAACTAGTTCCAGGCAATAATTTATCTACATCTGCAGTCATTGGGGAATCTGGTCCTTTGATCTAAAATAATAAAAACAACATTAGGGTAACAGCAGAATAGAATAGAAGATATGGCAAATAGTATTTTTTAAAGATAATTATAAGTATACTTACAAAATCAGCATCTGAACTAGATTGTGTTAGATTACTGTTATGTCCATAGGTTCTTCAACTACCGAACTTGTAGAAGGAAGGAAGGAATAAGCATTTCTGTTTCCTGAAAAGCAAAGTTTACGAATTAGTAGTAGATGGTAGTAGGTAGTAGTCATTTAAAAGGGATTTTAAAACTAGGTACTCTTTTAGTTGCTTTAGTTTAAAGATAAGATAAGATAAATATTCTTTATTTGCAAACTAAGAAAATACAAATACAATTTAAAACAGGAATGAGAAGGATACAAAGGGCGGTCATTAAACCATTATTAATTACTAAAAGTTGAATAGGTGAGTACATAAATAAAACAATAATTACCAGCATTGGAACAGCATTAGGAAGTAGAACAGTCACTTTCCTCTTTTTAAATATAACGTTTGCCGCACAATGTTTACTACAAATTCATGAAGACTTATTTGGAGTCCAATTTGGTCGCCCCGTAGCCTCAATCCGACGCATTCGTAAATCATCGTTTACGGGAAATCTGTAACAAATAGAGTAAACTGTAAGAACAGTACGTAAATAGTATTCAATAACTTTATTTTAAAAAATTACTTGTGAGTTTTGGGGAAATTTAGTACCAAAAGATGGCAACACTAAGCCGAATTATTTTTAGGTTATGTAAAGGTAAATAATCGACTTTTTATGCTTATTTGAGGCGCAAAGTTAAATTTTCCATGTTATTACGTATTGCAGTTAAATTATATAATCATAACTAAAGCTAATACTTGATCAAATGTATCGTACTTACGAGTGGAAAGACAAATTGGGAAGCTTCATTTCACTGTCACTTTTACACCCTAATACGCTACACCGAACCATTATTTCGTGTAAATTCTTTATAGGAATTCGTCTTTTACAATTCCCAATGGTTATAGCTTCTTAACCGCAATCACTATTAGTATTAAACTTTAATTTTATTATGAAAAACAGAAGAGCAATGAAGTACCTGTCAAATTTGTTTAGAACACTAAAATGCTGACCTTGAAAAAACCGGCACGCGACGCGAAACAAAAGATCTAATCGTGTTGTCTCGTTTTTTTTCAGGACGTGGGCATAAGTTGTTCTTTTTCTTGTGTGAATGCGATGGAAGCTATCACTTTGTCTATAGCTTTCTCTGTCTACGTGCACTACAGTGCTGGCAACGAGACCCATAAGATTCCCAGAACACTTGTGTGTCCCTTTCTAACTAGGGTGTTGGCAACACGTTAGAAAGAGACACACCGGTGTTCCGAGGTGAAACATTTGCTTGGTTGTCAGCCTACAACAACATTGAAAGAGTTTGGTCTACTTAAAGAATACTATATCATTAATATTTCTATGTACCATATACAATGTTCTTGGGGATAACGTCATGAAGCGCGATGTTTACTCTATACTTCTTTCCTCCATGGTTTTGGCCTTGATAGAAAGCAGCGTTCAGAAGTGCGATTTTTGAAAATCATACGAGCGACTTGGCAGCAGAAAATGTCAAAATTACTATGGAGATTATGCATCTTTCTACTGCCAAGACGCTCGTATGATTTTCAAAAATCGCACTTCAGTTGCCCGTCTAACCAGCGTCGGTCTGGCCCCAGGGAACACCGGGACTTTTCCCGGTGGGCCGGTACCCCCGTGGGCCGGTCCGGCCAGCTCAGCTCTTCTTCCCTCTTCATTTTCATCCCACAGAAAATGGCACAGCCCACTCCAGAATCTTTCTGACCCACCCCAGGATTAAAAAGAGAAACTTTAAAAAAAATTAAATAAATCTACAATAAAATAATCGACAACTAAGTAGATTTTTTATTCTTTCTTAAAAATTCAGGGAAATTCAGAAAAATATGTTTATTGCAAAATTGCGAGCTCGCTTCGCTCGTTCCAGTAGCGTAGCGAGGGGGCGGGGGCAGGGTGGGCAAATGCCCCGGGCGGCACTTTATTAGGGGACGACGATTCGGGAAAAATATAGATTGATTGAGCTCTGTCTATAAGCAATTCGTAGAACTGAGAAAAGTCGAGCTTGCTTCGCTTGCTCAAGTTTCTGTTTTAATTACTGTGCCTTACCTACACATCACTGTGACATCATCCTAAAGAGTTCTGGCTAAGACGTGGTGCTAAAAATTTCGAGTTTGCTTCGGTCGATCCATAGCGTTTATTTAGGTTACTTTGCACATATTGTACGTAAAAAGCTGTGGCTCTAAATGATTCGTATATAGGAGAAAAGTCGAGCTCGCTTCGCTCGCTCTAGTAATAAATTTTTTTACATTTATAAATCAAAAGATCGACGACACAACACAACACACACAACTCGAATAGTTCTGCTAAAAAATTTCGAGCTCGCTTCGCTCGCTCCGTTATTTTTTGTCTCTTATAAAGATAAGGGGGCAGCAAAATCGGTCTTTGCCCCGGGCGGCAGAAACCCACGCTACGCCACTGGCTCGTTCAGTTTTGTTTTGCTCTCTAATCATAAGTTTGGTTGAAGGGGCCTCCAAACCTGGAGAACCCTTTTGATCAAATGCAAAACAAGGCCAAAATATGTTCAGTAAGTAACTGAGTCGGAGGCCCCCTGCGTAGTCAAAATATTTTGCGAATTTTCGAGCTCGCTTCGCTCGCTCAATCTTTTTGATTCACGAACGTGTCTACTCGATTTCGGTATGAGCTGAAAGCTCCTGGTTTTAAATCCAGCATATCGTAGGGTCCATCTTCATACGCTGACGGTGGTTTAAGGAGATGATCAGACCATCAAACTGAGTAACTGTTTCCATGGGACCAATATCGAAATCTGGTGATCAAAATGGTCTAATTATCACAGGATCATCCCCTAAAAAATACAGTGTAGCAAATTCTCGAGCTCGCTTCGCTCGCTCCTTGTTCTTGGTGGTATTGCATCGTCCTAGTCCCAAGTCACATTGCAGTAAAATCTCGAGCTTGCTTCGCTCGCACCTAATTCCCAACCTAGTCGTATTGGCATTGCGGTAAATCTACGAGTTACTGCTTCGCTCGCTCCTGGATTGTGTGGTCATTGCTTGCTTAGTCGCTCTTGATTTTAGGACCTAGCTTTATTGGAGTACAATCTCAAGCTCACTTAGCTCGCTCCAGGATTTACATAGATCTTATTGCAGATTTGGAATGGCCAAAATATCATAGTAAAATATCGAGCTCGCTTCACTCGCTCCTGGTTTTTAGTCGCTTATGGAACCATGTTTCTTCTGTCACACGCGTTTTTTATTGTAACGCCCTAGTCATATTGTAGTAAAATCTCAAGCACGCATCTCTTGCACGCTTCGCTAGCTCGGATATTTTAGATCGTGAAAAACTCGAGCTCACTTCGCTTGCTCCGACTCTCCTGGCTCCTAGATTGTTTTGCAACCTGACCTTGATCTATACCTAGCCTCTCTACGCCGCCCCGGCAAAAAAATATTGCTACGCCCATCCATGCCCTTTCTTTTGACTTTGCCATAGTCGGGGAAAAGTCAGTGGGCCGCTTGTTTGAATTTTCCCGGTAGTTTTTTGAGTCCCAGACCGACGCTGCGTCTAACTAAAGGTGCCCATTCACAGTAGTCCTACATGTAGGACTACAATGCAGGATGTGCCCACACACGGCCGTCCGTCGGCCCCATTCACTATCCTACCAAGCAGTCCGACGTGCAGGACTACGAGCCCACACACTGTCCTGCAAGCCATCCAACATCATTACTGTTTCGTGTTTTTAGTACTATTGTTAATAATTGTTGCAATGCCGCATTTCGCAATTGTTTGTTGCTATAATTTCCACGAAGTCCGTGATAATTTCTTGATTTCTGATCCCATAAACACCTCTTTTCTTTTTAAACGCCAATACAATCAACTAAACCGGCGTTGTCCATTGTAAATAAACAAACAAAATGGCGATCTGTAGTCCTGCATTCCAATTCACGCTCCTGCTTGCAGGATGGCACGTAGGACAGCAAGCCATTGACAATCCTACACGTAGGACTACAAGCGGTGGGCGGAGCTTGTAGGATTTGCAGGACTCGAGACGCATCCTACACAAGGTCATCGGACGCCTTGTAGGACTACAACACCATTCACGATCCAATATAGGTGTAGGACTGCAAGACGGACTACTGTGAATGGGCCCCTTTAAGCATATAGGCTACCATATAGGTATTACTCTTTGGTCTAACTAAAGGGCAAAGACTACAGTTTAATCTAAAGGGTGCTTAACAAAGACAGAGGTACAGTCTCGATTTTTGTCGTTTTTCAGAAAAAATATTCTCTGTAACAATACTTCGCACAAATGAAAATGAAAAAAGAATATTAAAATTTTTACAACAAAACATGAGAAGAAAATAGGTAGTTTCCGTTTTATTAACTGCATGGACCATGGACCATAAACCATGGACTGACTGAATGGAGTTGTAAAGTGTACTCTCTACCCCTAGAATACTTTACAAATGCACCTACTGTTGTATTGCCAAGAAATAAAAAAAAATTGAAAGAATGAGAAAAAAAATACACGAACTCCGCTTCTCTTGTGTGTTTTTTTCTAATTTTTCTGTCATTATACCCGTAATTTGATGCATATTTTGTATGCAACAGTTATTTTGACTCAATAAAGTGCTGTATTATGTACCAAACTATCGCGGGAAAGTCTCAAAGTGCTTCTATTAACTAAAATCAATAACAATCAGTGAGCAACAAAGGTACGCTTCTGTTTGCATTATAACCTGTGTTTAGTTAAGCGTCCGGTTGGCGTCTGTCATGGACAAATGCGAAGTCCAATAAGTCCTATTTTGTAGTGTTATCGGTGCAGAAATGTGTGTGGAAATGTTCAAGTTATGTTCGACTGAGGCTGGTTTCTTTTTTTAGTTACCAAGATGAATTATGAGGCGGAAAGAGCGATGAATCAGAAGCGGCTGAGAATGGAGGGCGAGCCGGGGCACGGTGTTGTCCAGGGAAACGGTTTGCCGCTCAATTACATCGGTAAGTGTTATTTATGATCAAAACAACAAAAAGACGGGAAAAAAAAGTTTGAGAAGTTGTGCTCTGTCACTGAAAAGAGCGCTCTAAAGTACCTAGTACAATCGTTCAAATGTACTAATTCGGTCTTTTAGTACTATTAGTACTACCCGTTCACGACCAGTTGGCCGTCGATGACCGTTACAAAATTTCCTCACAGGCACATTAATTGGTCCCGTCGACAAAAAATAATATAAAAGGCAAATAAAAATTTAAAATTAAAAGCGATATTAGTGACCGGGACGGACGTACCATACGTGATTGCGTTGCTAAAGGTTATAAAATTGCGTTTATTATGGTCTCTTAGGGGTGCGGTGCGGGGAAGCGGGAAGGGAGGTAACGGCCAACTCGAAGTGAATGACTAGTACAGTTTAATACACACAATGATTTTTAGGGTTCTGTACCCATAGTGTTTATGGGTTGTTTATTGGTGTGGAAACCAGAACCATAAGCTTACGCTGACCGTCCGTCTGTCTGTCTGTCCTACGTACAAAGGGTTGTATCTTTTGAACAATAATAGCTAGATGGTTGAAATTTTCACAGAACATCCCTTTTTTTGACAATTAACAGTAGGATCTCAGTCACAGGTATGGTGCATATTTGGCATGAGTCCGCAATGGAACGTAATTTTTGCTATTGCGTCTCACTCGCTCCTGTGTGTCTTTTGTTGAATAAAGAGAGTTGTAGCTTGTTGTTGTTTGTTCGTAAAGAAAAGTTAATTAATTCTGAATCATGTACCTACTCATAATTTCGTTCGATGTACTAAAAACGAATATCAGTCACAGACTTTTATAAGTATAGATCAGTGGTGGCCAAGACGTCAACCGCCGTCTACCCGGTCGCCCGCGGACAACTTTTATGATAGTCTCGACAAGAGATTTAATAACAAAATTAAAGACCAAGAAAATTATAGTACGTCTATCAGAATCCAGCTATTCATATACATTCATTACTAATCCTGTTGCGATTGAAGATAGACTGCCAGGTATATCTAAAATTTTAATGTAGACCGCGCAATGTATGAAGTTTGGCCACCCCTGGTATATTATGCTATGCCTAAGTTGTGTAAACTGTGTTCAAATTTGTGTTTGTAGATAATGGGCATCAAATACCGTACCAGCCTTACGCGGGGGCTTATAACACTCACTACCCACCTCCGGATGCGTTCGCGGCGTACGGGCCTCCGCCCCCGGGCGGCTATGCCCCCCAGAACCTGTCGTATGCCCCGCCAGCTCACCAGAACTACCCGCATCATCAGAGTTTTCCACCACAGCAGCCACCACAGGCTCAGTTACATATGGCACAATCACATATGGGTATGTATATTTTATTTATTTATTGTTCATAAAAAATACATGTTTTTTTAATATATCCTGCATGGCTAGCATGCCACCCACGACAAAGCGTTTATACGAGAAAAACGTCATGCGCGCTCTTTCTGGCATAGGTAAAATAATAAAGATGGAGGCACATCTCGATTTTTATCGTTTTGTCGGGGGTGGCATGCAAGGCCTACTGGAAAGAGGAAACAACCTTTGCCTGAATAAGTTGCATGACCAAAAAGTCAGCATACGCTGAAAGGGACTAACATATTTTCTCTTGCTCACTCAATGCGATTGGCATATAAGCCTGTCTCGTTTTCGCGACTATTATAATTATAATGTCTTTTCTAGTTTTTCTTTTTCTACGGTTTAGTACAACATCTAAGTTTTTACAGAAGATCTCGCACACCGGTTTGAAAAACGATTGTATGAGGAATGGAAAACAGGACGAACGAATGAAATGAGTGAGTAATGAATGACCGGTCACTAGACCATTCAGCGCGAAGCATTGAGAGAAAAGTGGGAATTATCCATTGACTTACCAGTTACTGGACGTAGGGTCTGCGCTCAAAAGTGTCTGAATCAAAAGAAAAACTAAACACAAAGAGACACAATTACTCGCCAGTCTTCGTTTGATTGACAGACTTCGCGCATGTCTGCATGCAGTGCTATAAGAATTTGTGACTGTGAAGCAAAATAAAATTAAAATTTTCATCAGTCTCAGTGTTTCATTTAAGTAAGTTAGTCTGGGACACTGTTTTCGAGAATTTTGTATTATAGAACCAGCTTCCATAACTTAGTAAATCAATGGAATTATCCGAACAATTTAACTTTGTGTGGTTTGTACTCCAATAAAATAAAATTCACATGTATTCACATAATTGGATGAAAGTATAGCCCCAGCTTGTCAGGTTGCAGGTTCAAATCCTGTCTGAAACAACATTTTTAAATCTTTAATTTGATTCAAAAAATAATTTTTTTTTTAGAAAGCGAACTGCTGGCTAGCAATTCGAAATGTATTTTTTTTTTGGAGAGCCGAATCGAAATCGGAGTGGCTGTGGCTGGAGGGAAAGTATCCTAAATGAATGAAATGAAATAAGTAATTAATAATACTTCTACACTATTATAAAACTGTAAATTAAAAAAAAAAGATTTTTTTTGCTTTGTCTGTTTGAACGAGTATCACGCGAAAACTACTGAACCGATTTTGATGAAACTTTTTTTGTTTGATAGCTTATGATTTGACTTAAAATCTGGTATATAATTTGTGCGGACGAAGTCGCGGGTTAACGCTAGTATTTCATAAAAATAGAGTAATCTATTTTTTTAAATAAGTAAAAATGCATTCAATGTTTTATGAAAATGCGCTTTCACTACAAAAATCTTTGAATGCAGTTTTACTTATTGAAAATGATTGAATGTTTCCTTTCAGTAAAATTTTCGATAATAAATATTTAGGGTACTTTCCCTCCGACCACGGCCTTTTTTATCCACCTGTATATTCGTAATTTTTTTTAATAATTATAAACCCATTGACTTACTTACTACTGGACGTCGGGTCCGCGCTCAAAGGTGTCCGAACCAAAAGAGCACCAAAATGTAAAAAGAAAACCAATTACGCGACAGTCTTCGTTTGATCGGCCTACTACGCGCACAGCGCGCACGGTGCCGCTTTGGTGCCGCGATGGGGAATTGGGATGAAATAGAATTTCAGAATTTTTTCAATGTTTTTAGTTTGTTTATATTACTACAGATTTGTGCAGTTTAGTCTCAGACACTTTTCGAGAATTTTCTATTAGACCCAGCGTCCATAGTATTCTATGTCAATGTATAAACTCTTGTAATCAAACCTCTTTTAGTGCAAGGCTATGGAGATGTAGTGCACAAGACCGCATGGCCACCTCAGCCGCATCTTTTGCCGCCACTGGACACGCAGAAGCCCTTGGATGTGAAACAACTAAAACCAGAGATAAAACTTGAGCCTGCTGATGTGCTGAAACGACCTCACCCTGAAAGTGAAATGATGGTTGGTAGAATTCTTAATTGTGTTCATAGAGTTTTCAATGAGCGTCTTTCTTTTCTTTTTTAAATTTAGTTCCTAATAAACTCGACAGATGACATGCTTATCGCTCCATAGAGACGTAGGCGAGATCCTGTCAAAATCATGTCAAGACTGTGCCTGGCTTTTTTTGAAAGGCCAAGGGATCGATCCCATACCACCATGCCAGACGTAAATAGTTTCATATTCTCGATTAAAATGATTCGTAAATAATGAAATATTCAATCAAAATATGCGTTGGCATCTTTTTATTATTTTAAAGAAACACTATTTTTAAATTTTGACCTTTATTCGCACAGACCGTAACGCCATCTATCGATCCACTAGAAAACCAAAAGAAAAACGCTCATTGTTTTGATAGAAATGTTATTTGAGATTTAACACCTTGCATTGAAATAAAAAATCTGTATCATTTTGTTGGTGGTTAGCTGTTCTTCATATTTTACAGTTTAAAATAATAATTTCCTACAAGAGATACAATAATAATATTTGTCTATTCTTGGTGTGCAAATAAATAATATTTATCTTATCTTGAAAATCTCTTCACTTTTTCATGTCTTCTCAACTTTGTGTATTATTATGTCTGTGTGTACTATCGGGGACTTTTCCGACTGACCACTTAAGAAAAAAATCGCATAATTTCGCCCAAAATGTATTGTTTGGAAACTATTATTAATTGGTCTATTCATCAATAGGGCGGGGTAAGACATCGCTTTTAGTTTAACCAAAAATGAGCCTAGTGGTGGTCAGGCGGAAAAGACCGCGATACAATATAATGTTAAAATAATAAAAATTAAACTTACATTTTTTTTTTACAATCTTGCGAATTTCTTTTTTTTTTGTCACTGCCGTTCTATATTTGAAAATAAAAAAAGTTAAGAAATAAAAATAATGTGCTAAAAATGGCGGATACGATGGTGTTAAAACGTTAAAACCTATTTTTGTGGTGTTAAATAATTTTACTATTTTCTCCAAAATACAAAAAACACTAAAATAATCTCTTTTAATATTTGTTGATTAATTAATTTGATTATGAATAGAAAAGAAACGTAAGTAAAATTTCTTCTTCTGTTTACTTTGGTTCAAGCTTCTAAACTGAGTTTTTTTATTTTAACATTTCTGAGAAATTCGTTGATTGTTGACTTCAAATCACCGACTTAAACTCTAGCGATAGACAGGCTCTTTCATAGAAGCAACATGTTCTACTTGAATGTGGCAAATCACAATACTATTTTGCTTATATTTTTAAGACAACAAAATCCGAATTTTTCCGAAGCCATCCGAAGTTTTTTCGGGCAATGCGGGGGTCAGTGGGTCATTTTCTGTCTTCAGAAACCTTTTGAGTAAAAAAGCGGGATTCTTTCGTCGAAAGCGGGACATAATAAAAAAAAAGTAAATAACCAGTAAAGTAGGGCCAATTTAATAGGCCACATTTGACATTTGTCAGTTTGAGCTTCATAGTGAGGTGCCCTGCTTAAGAAGACTGATTCGATTCAGACTTCAATCATAAATGTGAATTGTATTCAGTTATTATGAAACGGTACTTATACAACGTGTTAATGAATTAGCGCAAAACCTCATACACCCCAACTGATTTATAAAAAAGTAATTAGATTGAAACTAATTTCATTATTTTGATAGTTACAATTTAAAGTTATTCGCATTTTAAGTTTTGAGGCAAAAATGATTTATTATCATTTCAGCAATGAATGAAAGCGCTAACATGCTTATGGATACATTTTAATAATCTTGTTTTGATAGTATGTAGGGTGAGCGTGCCCGTGCGGTGGGATGATATCGGGTTCAGTAAATTTTAAAGGACAACCGCCGCGGCCGCTCTCCCTTGAAAAAATACCTTAAAATGTATAGAAGTTTTGACTGAAGTCAAATGTGTCATAAATTATGAGGTTTTATAAAAACGACTCAGATAGTGTCATTTATTTTTATTTAACGAGTTATTTAATCATTTATTATTAATAAATTATAAAAAAGCAGCAATCCCAACATGACTGTCAGGCTGAGATTCAGAGACATTTTTTAAGTCTTAGTTCGTACTCCCGTATGTCAAAATCCATACATTTTGTTTGACCCTACTTAGTTCGAACTATGACTTAAAAAATCGTCTCTGAATCTCAGCCTCAATGTTGTTTAGTAGGAGGTGTTGCAAGCACAATGTTTTTTTTATATAAAAATGATAAAAACTAATAAATCATTATAAAATAAACTAATGCCTGCCTTGAGGGTCCGCGTGGACTCTGAACACGGATCCGATGTCAAATTTGAGAAAAGTGGCCGCCATCTTGAACTATTCAGTTCTTGGACAGATTGCTTCAGAAATCTTAAGGACCGCGGACTCTCAGATATCGATTTTGGTAACAATCGGCCCAGAAACTAAAAAGTTTCAAGATAGTGGCCAATTTTCTCAAATCTGAAATCAGATTCATGTTAAGAGATCGCAGAAACCCCTAGATATCCATTTTGGACGCAGTCGGTTGAAAAACAAAAAATTTCAAGAGGGCGGCCACTTTTCTCCAATCTGACATCGGATTCGTGTTAAGAGATCTCAGGAACCCCTATATATCGATTTTGGAAGCAATCGGTTAAAAAACAAAAATGTTCGATAAATTAGGTATGTAAGTAGGTATCTTATTTTGATCCTTAAACGATTTGTTTACGATATAAAATAATAATGGGCCAGGGATTCGACTGATGATTTTTAAAATAATATTACAGTACCTATAAGTATACCTTTTCATAATAACTGAATTGAAGAAATTGAAGTCTGAATCGAATCACTCACTTTTTAAGCAGGTCACCTCACTATGAAGCTGAAACTGAAGTGCGATTTTTGAAAGTCATACGAGCGACTTGGCAGTAGAAAGATGCATAATCTCCATAGTCATTTTGACATTTTCTACTGCCAAGCCGCTCGTATGATTTTCAAAAATCGCACTCGCACAAATGTCAAATGTGGCCTATTAAATTGGCCTTACTTTAGTTTCTTACTACTTATGCTTTTATCAGGGTTTTAAACTAAGTACGTGGGGCACACTGAAAGTTTCAGGACAATAAAAAGTGTATGGAAGTAGGAGGTTGGGAATACTTTTAATATTTTTAGAAGTTTATGTTTTATGTATCGTCCCGTTCAATGGAACCTCTGTGAGGAGCAGTGGACCCCCTCTGCTTTACTATGAAATTATAGAAATCGGTTAAATTATGGGGTATTCATCTAGTACAAAGCTTCCCTACGCCTTAATATTCGTGTAGGATCTTTTGCACTTGACTCATATCAATGCTGAAGCTTGCCTGAATCTGCTGGTAGGTCACTCTCTTATCAGCCTCTCTCATGAGCTGCACAGCATTGGCGTTTTCTTCAGTTGTAGCCGTTGAACGACATCTCCCAGGTAGATCATCACTGAAATTGCTCCGATCATGCCTAAACTCATTTAACCAGTTGTAAACAAGTGTCAAGGGAAAAGGGCTTCATCATGAAATACCTATCGAAGTTTATCATTATCTTTGTTATGGACTAGGACCACGACGAAAATCGTAATAAATTGGGGAGAAAACATTTTTCCTTGCTAAATTCGTTTTGCCCGTCGACACACTCTTTTCAAATTGCCGCCAAATCGTTAAAACAAATGACAATCGAATAAAATTTTCGGCTATAGGTTGATAAAGAGTTTCTTATTCGTAATTAAAATAAATTTTTCATTGGCATTGTCACTAACTGGTCCGTTCCTGAAACTTTCAGTGTGTCCTACGTATACATAGACTATCGGCCACCCGCAAAAAAGTCGTCTCTAAACCAAATCTCGTATGTAAGTTCTGTATATACCTACAACAGGTATGGCTGTATTCGGGGTACTCTCAGGATCACGAAACTGCTTGTTGTATAATTCAAAAGTGGTGGAGGGGGTAGTAGTGACGTCATAAAGATGGCCGCCGACGGTTTTAGTTTTTTTTCAATTGTAGCGCACCTATGAGGTCAATCTGGTTGTGCGAGGAGTCATTTGAAAGCTTATTAAATTTACTTTAATCATTCCATAGACACCTAAAGTGAAAAAATTTTATTTACTGAAATATTTTGAATTTAATGCATTTTTTGCTACCTACCAGCAATCATTCCTCCAGTTTTCTCGGAAACGGATAACTATATTGTGATTATAGCTATTACATAAAACATACAGAATTTTATAAGCTATCTTACAATTTGAATTGTATAAAAATACAACTTCAAAGGACTGAGCTGTGTCAAATTTACTGGTGCACTGTTACTATGAGTCCAAGAATGCGTCGGTCTGCGGCGGGGCGGAAGGACTGCAAATAAAATTATTACTTATAGATTATTATATAATAAGGGTTTCCATTGTAATATGGCTTAGAAAAATATACAATTTTATATTATTTACTTGCACATGCGTTTACATAGACTGTAGATGTACAGGGTTTAAACTTAAATGCGTAATATACTTATTTAAGGGGGTGCTTTAAACCATAAAAATGAACAACTTTGACAATGGGACTAACTTTGAAATCACGAGAAAAAGATGTTACCCCAGAGTTGCGACACTACCAATGAGCGAATCATGGAAGTGCGACATAATCAAAGAGCGAATCACGGAGGTGCGACACACAAATCGCGAATCACGGAAGTGCGACATTTCAAAATTGCGAATCACGGGAGTGAGAAAACTTATCTGCTGTTTCATACATTTTGGTCGAGAAGGAATTGACATATTCTATGGAACATCCCATTTTTTAACACTGTTTCTATGTTCGCTCCAAGGTGATAGTGGTTCAGCTTGATGGTCTGAACTGAAGAACCTATTTGATATATGTAACGTATTTATTTTACACTATGTCAGAGCATAGGTAATAGTACATAGTTCTACATAACAAGGATGAAGCTGCCTTGGACAAGTGAATAAAAGAATGAGAAATCCAAAACAATTCAACAGGTTTATAAATATTTATTGTTAGAAAAGAAACTATTGTTAGTTGCAAGAAGGTTGCAAGCATGCAAAGTAAAACTAGGTAGAATGATTCATCAACATCACCAAAATTATACTGGTTTAACATACCTTCTCCCCGAATGGGATGCATTTTTGATTTTTATTGACACAGCCGCATCTCGTACTGCGGTAGCCTGTTTTGCATTGGCAAGATATTAATTCCAAATCTTTTAACGAAAAACATGGTTAACGTTGTTATCGGTGACAACTTTTCGTTTTCCAATGTCCAACCATGGTTTGTAGCTGGTGGTACATTTTGAATTGCCACATCTGCAGTGGCCCAAACGTATATTTGGCGATTTGCTCTTTTTATATGTTGTTTCAGAGCTTCTTGTGACGGTGGAGGATTATCCACGTTACTAATACCTATTTAAAAAAAAATCTGCTCTAAGATTGGTGTACAATTTAGGTTTCTTATGACAGTAAAGAGTCGTAATAAATTTCTCGCCTTTTTGCCTAGATCTTCTGTTAGGTCAACCACCGATCCAAATCTTTCCAGAAGATCGTAATTTTTTGTGAAGACTTTCCACGTGCTTTTCTTTGAAAACCTAACAATGTGCTTTTGTTGTCGCATCCTGTAAGAGCGTGGTACGCCAATAAACAGTGTCATTCTGGTCCGACAGCTTGAACAATTTTATGGACTGAAACGTATTTTGGTTTACTCGCGCTCATTCCACATTGAATCCAGACCTTCGCTAGTAACTTGTCGAAGAAATGAATGAGCAACAGTAAATCGTCAGTGTCTCTGCTGTTTAACATAATTCTACTTATATCTCCCTCAAGATTTGTATATCACGTATTGTGAAATAAATTCATTGCAATTTGATTTACTAGCAGGATTTATTGGCGTACCACGTTCTTACAGGATGCGACAACACAAGCTCATTGTTAGGTTTTTCAAAGAATGGCACGTGGAAAGTCTTGCGATCTTCTGGAAAGTTTTGGATCGGTAGTTGACCTAACAGAAGATCTAGAGCAAAAGGGCGAGAAGTTTACTATGGCTCTTTACTGTCATAAGAAACCCAAATTGTACACGGTTGACAATATGGACAATCTTAGAGCAGATTTTTTTAAATATTGGTAACGTGGATAATCTTCCACAGTCACAAGAAGCTCTTAAACAACATACTTATAAAAAGAGCAAATTACCAAATATGCATTTGGGCCACTGCAGATGTGGACCACCTACAAACTCTGGTTGGACATTGGAAAACGAAAAGTTGTCACCGATAACAACGACAACCATTTATTTTGTTAAAAGAACAGGCTGCTGCAGTGCGAGATGAAAAATGCGATATCGGGGAGACCTATGCTTAAATCAGTATAATTTTGGTGATGTTGATGAATACCTACTTTTACTTTGCATGCTTGCAATCTTCTTGCAACTAACAATTGTTTTTTTATAACAATAAATATTTATAAACCTGTTGATTTGTTTTGGATTTCTCATTTTTTTATTCACTTTTCCAAGGCAGCTTCATCCTTGTTATGAAGAACTATATAGGTACTATTACCTATTCTGAGACAGAGTGTGAAATTAAATACTTTACATTACATACATCAAATGGGGAACTTCTACTTCAATTCAGACCATAAAGCTGAACCACTATCACCTTGGAGCCAACAAAGAAATAGAGAAATAAAATGGGATGTTCCATAGAATATGTCAATCCCTTCTCGACCAAAATGTATGAAACTGCGGATTATTTTTCTCGTTATTTCTAAGTTGGTCCCATTGTAAAAGTTGTTCATTCATTATGGTCTAAAGATGTTACGCATTTAAGTTTAAACCCTGTACATCTACAGTCTATGTAAACGCATGTGCAAGTAAATAATATAAAATTGTATATTTTTCTAAGCCATATTACAATGGAAACCCTAATTATATAATAATCTATAAGTAATAATTTTATTTGCAGTCCTTCCGCCCCGCCGCAGACCGACGCATTCTTGGACTCATAGTTACAGTGCACCAGTAAATTTGACACAGCTCAGTCGTTTGAAGTTGTATTTTTATACAATTCAAGTTTTAAGATAGCTTATAAAATTCTGTATGTTTTATGTAATAGCTATAATCACAATATAGTTATCCGTTTCCGAGAAAACTGGAGGAATGATTGCTGGTAGGTAGCAAAAAATGCATTAAATTCAAAATATTTCAGTAAATATAAATTTTTCACTTTAGGTGTCTATGAAATGATTAAAGTAAATTTAATAAGCTTTCAAATGACACCTCGCACAACTAGATTGACCTCATAGGTGCGCTACAATTGAAGAAAAACTAAAACCGTCGGCGGCCATCTTTATGACGTCACTGCTACCCCCTCCACCACTTTTGAATTATACAACAAGCAGTTTCGTGATCAGGAGAGTACCCTGAATACAGCCATATCTGTTGTAGGTATATACAGAACTTACATACGAGATTTTTTTTTTCTCGTCCTGGCCCCTACACTAACAAGGTTAGGTTGATGATAGAAACCCATAGAAAACATACTTTTAATGATTATATTTCTCTGAAGACTTAACTCCTTTTAAAGTTTCATTTTTTCTTTAATACTCATACTTAGTTGAAAAACTCTGCGCAAGATAGCCCCAGATTGAATTGAATGAGTAATTCCCGAAAAGCGGGACTAAGTCTGTCCCGTGCGGGACATTCAATTTTGGGCTAAAAATCGGGACGTCTGGCAACGCTGGTCGGTTGGTACGAGCGCGCCAGCTGCGTCCCGTCAGTGTTATTTCTATTTTTTTGTTGCAGGGTGGAGATCTGGATCAACCGAAAATAAAGATCAAGACGGACATATTCAAGCCGGACGATTTGGCTCACCGACCTGACGTTGAAAAAGTTCATGGTACGTTAAACATTACTCTAATCTTGTATTTCACACAACTGATACCTAGCTTGTTCTTTCTCTCATCTTCTTGAATATTTCCGAACCCGGTAATAAGAGCATAATAGATAATCACAATGCGGCGCTCAGGAAGCTGGCGGGTAGCGATAGGTTAAGGGCAGGTATCCCTAGTGCAACGGAGCATAGTGCATCCTAGAGCGACGGTGGCGCGTTGCGGAGAGCTATGGACTGCCAATTATGGGGGTCCAGGTTCGAATCCGCACGGACAACATGCCATGTACCAATGAGTTTTTCTAACTTATGTACGTAAAACAGACTGCTCTGAAACGGTGTAGGAAAACATCGTGAGGAAACCTGCATACACTGAAGAAGAAATTCTGATGTGTATGTGAAGTCTACCAACCCGCATTGGGCACGCGTGGTGGACTAATGCCCATACACCCTCCTTGAGGGTAGGCCTGTGCCCTGCAGTGGGACGTTTATAGGCTGATGATGATGATCCCTAGTGCAAGCGTCTCTTTCTTACAAGTAAATTTTGCAATTAGCCATCCCGCTTCAATTGAAAGCAAGATCGCAAAAAAACGTATTTTTCAGCAATATCTTTTCTCTACGGGTGTTTGGGGTAAAATCCATCGGGTAGAATCACTGCTATAATTAATTACCTTTCAAATTATGGTATATTCAGAAGAAATGGTGTATGGTGATTCTTGCAAAAACTATTTATAAATCTGAAATCGAACTTTGGTCCTCTTTTCTATCGAGAAAATTTAATAATGAATCGTGTTTTCAACAGTTAGATTAACTGCAGAAAGAACGTATCTACACAGTTATTTGATCTATATACATCATAAGCATGCTTTTAAACTAAGAGTCTACGCATCAAACTGAACACCTTTTACAATGCGAGCAAACCGATCGGAGCAAAAAAAAATCTGCTGTTCCATATTAAACTGCAATGCGTACTTGACCCAAATGTATCAATATAGCTGATTTTCTTTTTGCTCCGATCAGTTTGCTCCTATAGTAAAACTAGTTCAGTTTGATGTGTAGACTCTTAGTTTAAAAGGAGGCTAGTAATACCGATTTCAGCCTGTAGTTTGGCCGGTGAACCTATGATTGCGTGTTCTTTCTCTCATATTCACCTTTCCTAACTCAGTAATAAGATCATAATTGATAATTAATTAGAATGTGGCGCTCAGGAAGCTGGCGGGTAGCGATGGATTAAGTTAAGAGAGATGGTGGCTTTTGCGCTGCAGTCTTCATCATGTATTCCGACAATGAAACTAAACAACTTTGCCTAAGGAACATGAGTCGAAACATTTTTTGAACCTTACATAGAAAATCGGTCGGCCGATCCGCATTTTTGTATATGTAAAAATGTTCTCGTTTTTCTACCCTTGTTGTGATATTCATTGCATATCTGCACTTATATTTAGGAAAAATGAAGGTGCGTACGGACTAGAGGCAGCCTCAGGGTGAGCAGCCTCGGAACGCACGGCTCGTGTGGAGGCTGCCTCGTAAATAATTAAAACAACATGAGGCAGCAGGCTGAGGCAACGTGCCTCGGGTCGAGGCACGAAAAAAGAAAATGGCCTCGCGACAAAATGGCGCCGCGCCGGATCGACAGCTGAACGAAACCGTGCTCAAAATCACGTCCACACTTGCAAGGCACGTACGCCGAGGCGCCTTTGAGCACAGTCAAAAAACCGACACCGAATGGCTCGCGCCGCGGCAGCCTCGCGTGAGGCACGCCTCGGGCTGAGGCACGTACGCACTTGAGGCAACAGGGCGAGCCGTGCGTGCCTCAGGCGAGGCTGCCTTTAGACCGTACGCACCTAAATTTCTTTCAGAATGGCATTTATGTTTTCCTCAATACGATTTCTTTTATTAAATCAAAGAACGAACGGTTGTTTCGAACTTTAAGAGCCATATCACACTAGCGATTTCTGAGCGTAAGTATTGAACGAACGATATCGTCGCTACATCGCGGCCGCGATATTTCTGAGATCAATCAGTGTCAAGGCGTATAACGTTCAGTAACAATCGCGGCGATTCCGTTGAGACGTAGCGGCGGTGTATTGCGACGTCGTTAGGGTGCCGTTTTAAAATTGCCTAAAAATCGCTTATGTGATATGGGTCTTAATTAAACAAGGCAAAGGTTATTTTCTGCTATTTTTGGCATTGGCTGTAAATATAATTTGGTTGATTTCAGATTCGTTTGCAAAAGCTCCAATAAACAGAAATTGGTTGCTTTCAGATGCCTCCCATAAACCTTTGGATTTACCACAGAAACCTGCTGAATTGCTGAATAAAGGTAAGTTTTTTCTACAACATTTTGCCCAAAGTATGTAGAACTATATACTATTACCTATTCTGTGCCCAAAGATAAGTTTTTTTTACATGTCGATGGACGAAATTTTTTCTGAATCAGGATGTTTGTGTTTTAATGATTTACAGAAAATTAAGCTGAAGTTTTCATATATTTCTACAAACTTAGCTGTTGAGGAAACGAAAGGCGGAAAGGGAAGACCTTTTACACAGTGTGCTGAAGTTCTAAGTTTACTAATCAATCTATTTTTATTAGTCGCTACAGACGAAAGTCATGATAAACGGCTTCGTGTGCATGTAGACCAAATAGGCTTTTACGTACCAGTAAGAAGAAAAATCAAGATCATTTAGATCTGTGACTGAAATTTTGATATCAGTAGAAAATTCTTTATTTTTTATCTAAGGTCCTCAACGTTTTCCTTTTTTGAAATCTCCTGTTTTAATCTATCACTATGACCAATGTAACGGTCGGCTCATAGAGAAAATAACGCGCTCCCCTGGGGAAGAGATGTTGTATCGAACTGTGCACAGATACTCAACTGGGCCTGACGTCATAATAGCGGGAAGTAGCGTATTTAAATGTTAACCCTTCCCCTCACCCGTTTTTCACCCCCTTTGTTGGCGACAATATTTTCTATAGAAACAAGCCGATATGCCATCTCTTCTTACTCTATGGGTCGGCTACTAAGGTTTATTAACACTTCTGAAAGATTAACCGTCAACCAGAGATTTGCGAGGAATTTAAGCGGTGTGCGATGAAAAAGTCCACCAATGGACTCGCGTATGTTTCTTATTGACGCTTACTGCCTCGCTACCTCGCACAATTCCGTTGGAAAGCCAGCCTTGGAAATAATTGTGACAAATTATCTTTGGCTGCTGACTGTACTAATCTCCATTCAGGAATTCGAGCGACAAAATGTAAACAACGGTGATACCAGTGTAGAAAAACCATCTCGAGACGGAAGAAAGCTTATCTCCGGATTGAATAATAAGGATAATATATATTCTACTCGCAAAGGATTACGACAAATTTAATGATGATTTAATTTTGTATGGAAAATAATTAAAAAAAAAAACGCGTTTTATAATTTATTTTAGATTAAAAGAAAGCGTGACTGTAAATTTTTTTCGTGCTCTGGCAACATTCAGATATTTTAGACCTTTGGTCCGTTTTAACAAAGTTCATAATGAAAAATATTTTTTTCTGTACACAATAACGTAAACGCGTCTCTTGATTGTTTAATACCTTCGTCTGAGTCCGTACGGAATGCGCGGATGCCACGCATTGCACAAAAAGCCCACACAGACGGCGTAGCGGGCTACATAACATAATTTAAAAATTTCATTCAAATTGTCACGATTGCTTTTATTATTTATAGATAGACATTAGACAAAACATTTTTAATGTCATCGCAATTTATTATATGCCGTGCCGAAATAATTTTATTCCAAAATAAAAAATGCACCAAAGGTTTCTGACCACGTAACGTCACTTTGACAGTGACGTTTCTTTGTTTACATTTTGTCGCTCGAATTCCTGAACGGAGTATAAGTGAAATAAAAAGTATTGTCGAATATATTTATCACCATAAAAATTATGTTTGCTACAGATGAAGGTCAACCAAATATAGGCGTTGAAGGAAAACCGGTTGATAAACCAGCAAGTAAGTTACTTCCATACTATCTTCTATAGATGGCTAACATGTAGACATGCGTCATTTAAGATGAAACGGAACGAATTTTGGGATTCGACCAAAGATCAAGTGCGATGAAGACAGAATAGAGAAAGCAGGAAATAAAGAAGTGGCCTTGCAAAGCTTCAGAGGCGAGAGAGGGCGCGGGAGCTATCAATAACCAACTAATATTAACAGGGCCGTAGCTAGAACTTAATCTTCTTATCGTGTGGGCAGAGACCTGGTGTCAGAGTTTTTTCAGACCGCTTTACGGCCTCTGACGTGGTTTTTATGTAACGACTACTACCACCAGAGATAGTAGCCGGGACCAACGGTTTAGTGCCATCCGAAGCACGGAATCATTTTTCTTTTCGGTCAATCAGGTGATTCAGCCTCCAATGTCCTAACCAACTGGGGAAAAACGCACAAAGTGACATATAAAAAGGTTGTTCCCCGTGGGAATCGAACCCACGACCTCCGTATCGAGAGCCAATGCTCTTAAACACTAGACCACGGAGGCAGTTCTTAATTTAAGGTAGGGAAAAAGCAAAAGGCAAGTTTTTTGGATGACGAAAATGATTACGTGAAATCGTCCCTCCAGCACTGGTAGTATGCCAACCCGCGATAGCCGTCATACGGCTTTATCACGTCTATTATCCCGTTCGTTCGCACGCAAAAGAACGAGATAAAAGACGTGATAAAGCCGTATCACGGCTATCGCGGGTTGGCATGCTACCAGTGCAAGACAAGGGTAAAAAAAAGCGAGCTTTACACACACCGAGACTCAAAACGGTGGTGGTACGGTTTCTAGTAGCCCTTGTATACAATAAGCACCACTGCAAAGCTGGAGCGAGCTCGAAATAGCTCAAACCAAGACTCAAAACGCTATTGGTACTACTCCGCGATTTAGTTGTAACCAGAATCCAGATAATTAAAAACTTAAATAAAATTTGGAGTTTGAGTGAGCGAAGTGAGCTCGAAATTTGACGCAGAACTAAGACTCGGTTGTGATTGAATCAACTTGTAACCTTCTTTTCGATTGACATAAGGGCAGCGCAGAGCATTTGTCGCTGCCGAACCATTATCGACTTTTCTTGCGTTGATATATTAACACGCAAATAAATTAACACAAGTAGCTACAGTGGCGCCTCGCCCGTTGTGCGCTGGCTCCAACAAAGCAATAAGAAGTATAATAAATAGTCTTTTGACCTTAAAATGGGATGATTTAGTTTCAGAAGCCAAGCCTGAAGGGACCGCTGAAGGTGGAATCATCCCACGTCCAGCCGAGCCCTGCGTCACTCCTGAGAAGAGGTACTTAATCTATTTTTATCATTATACAGATATACTATCGTTACTTATTGTAACCCCAACGTATCATAAAATCTGAGAGGACTTCAGGATCACAATTTCGATTTTATTGTAAGGTAAACTTTCTATTATACTTATAAAAGACAAATCCATTTACTTGCTGATTCATCGCTTGATCAATCGCAAAATCTCCTGGAGAGCGATTTTTGAAACTCATTCTTTGAACTCAGCAATTGGAAATGTCAATATTACTATGGAGACGTGCATCTTTCTACTGATCATTTGACATTAAAAAATCATACTCCAGGAGTGCCATTTTTGAAAGTCTAATCAGCAGTAGAAAGATGCGTATCTCCATACATTTTCAACAGCTGAGTTCAACGTATGAGATTCAAAAATTGAACTCCTGGTTCGAATGAAATCATATAAACTTGAAATTTTAATGTATGTCTTAGTATCTAGGTGCTTGTTTCTAGAGTAAATACTTCGAAATTTAACCGCTTTTGGTTGAAAATTGATTTTTCCCTGTAGTATCCTATTTGTTTTAAACCCATCATGTGGTTTCAATTGTATAATGATGTAAAACTTTTTTATAATATTTCTAGCGGCCTTGAAGACAGAAAGCCATTCAGCAGTCCTGATCTGCCAAACCCGAGCTCAACTCCTGGCAAGATCTCCACTTCTGGCTCTGAGGTGAGTCTGAAACTTTAGTATTTCTTACTTTTCTTATACACTCAAATGTTTTAAATTGATATGAATCCGGAAGATTATAATTTTACTGATAGACTGTAATGTATTCTTGAAGTCGTAAGGATTGGATTTGGAACATTTCTAAACACATTGAGTTTAGGGTTCCTCCAGATAGAAAATAGCTGAATGATTTTTTGTAAAACTTACGTCTAGTGACTCTTAATATCCTCATATCAAACGTCATGAAAGCAATTTTACATTACATATACACGGTGTAATAAAAGACCAAAGATCAGACCATCAAACTGAACAACGTTTAATATCTAGAAAAAATCTGACGAAAAGAAATGTCTGTCCCATACAATTGAGTCGAGTTAGTACCGCAGTTTTTTATGAAACAGCAGATGTTTTTTTCTCGATGTTGGCTCCATAGTAAAAGTTGTTCAGTTTTATGGTCTTAAACACTGTTGTAAATATGACTAGGGTGTTTTGTTCCTTACAGATCGCCATTTCACAGAAACCACAAATATGTTACATCAAATATAAACTGTAATTACTTGTTTAATAAATATAGGATGATGCATCTCAACAGCCTAAGAAACGGGGTCGTCCAAAAGGCTCTACCAACAAGCCGAAGGCAGGCGGCATGACGCCCACCAAGCTGTCGCCCAACATGCCGACCGCGACCCCCCAGCTCAGGGGCGCGACCCCCGTGCGACCCCCCACCGTCGTTGGAAGGCCGAGGGGCACCGGCTACCAATATGCCATCAGACCATTCAGGAAGGACTTCTCCGGTATTCAATTTAGAAGGTCAGTCCTATTTCGGGTATCAAGAACTCCTGAAATTATGTGTTTCTTTTGTAGGATTACAGGACATAAAGGATAAATTCAAAGAATTGCTAAAGTGGCAGCGCCACGCTGCGCTCTCCTGTACGCGGTCGCCATTCGAGAATTCTTCGGCCCCATCGGCCATAGATTCTGCGAGCAATGTACCCCACATTGCTCGCAGAATCTATGGCCGATGGGGCCGAAGAATTCTCGAATGGCGACCGCGTGCAGGAGAGCGCAGCGTGGCATGGGTAGGCCGCATAAGGTGGACAGACGAACTGGCGAAGGCGGCGGGAACCCGTTGAATGAGCAGCGTAGGACCGGTCGTTGTGGCGATCCTTGGAGGAAGCCCATGTCCAGCAGTGGAAGTCACCAGATGATGATGACAGGACATAGCATAACAATAAATATTCTTTATTTGCACACGGATATACACCCAACAATCGAAAAATAATTTGCGTCAGCTCGCATCTGGCGAAGCGCAGCGCAGAGTATTTTTAACTGGCTTGTGTTGAAATAACATTGAATTATTGAAAGTCAATTAACACAACTACTAGTCAGAGCTACCTGCGTCAGTCGCAAACAATAGTTATATAGATTAAAAACACATTTTCTTCCGCTTCGATTAGCTGAGGTATCCGAGATTGAAGCAGTCACGACCGTTCTGGAACTATTTCGTGACTTCCCGGGAGGTTGAGGGGTGTCTATCAGAATGACCTTTTCGCTGAAAGACAATTTACGTTGGATGACATGAAAGCAACACAGTCAGCAGACAGTCAACAACATGTCGTTATCGACATAAAAGTAGAATGAGCTGGTAGCAAAACGTCGGGAATTGCGAATAGTCCGTATGTTTAGAATACCTTATTAGCAGGAAGTGGACTATAGTTTGAAAAACACTTCTGTAAATAAAGCATGTAACATAAATTCGTTCCAGGCGATGGAGCGACGAGTGCCTAGACTCATCGCACATACCGAACGAGGTGTACTTCGGTGACGTGCCGGTCTCGACAGAAGTCCTGTTCAACTACTACGACGCTAACGCGGAGCGCGAGCGGCTGGCTGCCCAGGCGGCGCAGATCGCTGCCCAGAAAGCTGCCGCTGCCAAGCTAGCGGCCGCTAAGCTTCAGGCCAGGGGTCTGATATCCAATGAGGTACGTAAGTGCATGAGGTTTAGGTACGTAAGGGCAACGAGGTGTACTTCGGCGACGTGCCGGTCTATGAGATTAACAAGGAATTTCAGGGACTGGAAATGAAATGAAGTGTTTTATTTGCGTAAATCTAAGATGTTTTTATATGTAGAGATGCGTTGCCCGCGCTCCAAAATGGCAACAAAAAAGCAAGCAAGCAATTATAAGTGTACAAACTACACGTCACAATATTCGCGCCATTTAAAGTGCAGTGATGTTAGCGTATGACGTCATTGGCGTAAATCCATGATGTGCGTATGGATTGAGGTGCCACATTTGCTATGGAAAAATGGATTATATGCCCATTTTGTAGGAAATTTGTAGATTTTGTAGGCCCCATTCTGGAATTTGTAGCAAAAGTATAAAGAAGTTACATGAACATAAAGGTGGCACCTCACACCAGATGCATCTGGTGTGAGGTGCCACCCTGGAACTCGGAAAGTACGTGATGAATCTTTTTGAAAATTTTGTAGGATTTAGTAGGAGTTGGAAAAAGATCCTACAAAAAAAACCAGCTCTCTACGACTAAAACTGAAAAAGCTACAATACTTTGATTGTGGCCCCTCACACCAGATGGCATCTGGATTGAGGGGCCACCTGTAACTCTGAAACTACGTGATGAATCTTTCTGAAAATTTTGTAGAATTTAGTAGGAGTTGAAAAAAGATCCTACAAAAAAAATCTGCTCTGTACGACCAAAACTGAAAAAGTTACAAGAGATACTTTGAATGTGGCACCTCACACCAGATAAATGCTTATAACTACATATGTACGTAATGGAATCCAAAACCGATGATGCCAATATTTAGTAGAAATTTCTACTAAATATTGGCATAGTCAGATGTCGCATATCATCAATACCTACAGAGCTACACGTTTTTTCAAAATTCCATATAAAACCATTCAGTAGGGTGTCCATGTAATAAATGAAACCATGAGACACATTTTTCTTCCAGCTGTTTTTTGCATTTTATTTAACACGTTTTTTTGCATTTTATTTACGTAGGTACTTAGTACCAACTTTCTTATTAGCGCAGCGTTCAGTTATAGCGAGGTCCAACTTTAGCAAACTAAATACTTCAGGATGGTGATGTTGGTACTGTCAAGTAGGTATCGCAAAAAGTCTGTTTAAGATATATTTTCCCTTAGTCGCCTCGTAAAGTACCAACTGTTTAGTATTAAAAATGATTTCATAATAAAATATTTGCTCTAGTATTTTGTGAACTATCACAAATCAAGAAAGGACATCATTGGCATTTCATAAATTTTTGGTCCGAATGTGAAAGTGCCGGCCAACAAAAAATAATACTATATTCTGTTAGAACTTGTCCGTCTAAGCATTTATTATTATGGCTGTAGCTGTAGGTAAGTTTTAAAATGTAGGTATCTATGGAAATACGATTTTTCAAACCTTAATAAAACCCAGGAAAATGGCCCTACAGCTTCGGTGCCATACTAAAAAATGCTGCAACGGACTAGTTCTAACAAAATATAGTCTTAGCTAATTAAATTTTCATCGAAAATGTGTATGAAAAGGCAGATTTTCGAACCCAAATAAAACCAAGGACAATTGGACCTACAGCTTTTGTGCCATAATAATAAATACTTAAGACGCCAGTCCTAACAGAATATTGCATAATTTTTTGTTGGCCGGCACTTTCACATTTTTGACTAAATCCGATGATGTCCCTTTCCTAAACTTGAACTTAAATAAACAGTATGTAGGTAGGTACTTACTATACTTGCCTACCTAGGACACCCAATGGGGTGCTCCATTCAAAGTCGGAGCCACAGGCAGGACACACTACAGGTAGGTTGGTAGGTGCTTACCTAAGTACCTAGTCTTAAGAACTTTATATCGACCGACCCGACTAGCCTCACTGGAACGAAAACGTAAGTTATACTGAGTGTCTACCCGCACACATATTGGCATCATCGGTTTTGGATTCCATTACGTACATATGTAGTTATAAGCATTTATCTGGTGTGAGGTGCCACATTCAAAGTATCTCTTGTAACTTTTTCAGTTTTGGTCGTACAGAGCAGATTTTTTTTGTAGGATCTTTTTTCAACTCCTACTAAATTCTACAAAATTTTCAGAAAGATTCATCACGTAGTTTCAGAGTTACAGGTGGCCCCTCAATCCAGATGCCATCTGGTGTGAGGGGCCACAATCAAAGTATTGTAGCTTTTTCAGTTTTAGTCGTAGAGAGCTGGTTTTTTTTGTAGGATCTTTTTCCAACTCCTACTAAATCCTACAAAATTTTCAAAAAGATTCATCACGTACTTTCCGAGTTCCAGGGTGGCACCTCACACCAGATGCATCTGGTGTGAGGTGCCACCTTTATGTTCATGTAACTTCTTTATACTTTTGCTACAAATTCCAGAATTGGGCCTACAAAATCTACAAATTTCCTACAAAATGGGCATATAATCCATTTTTCCATAGCAAATGTGGCACCTCAATCCATACGCACATAATCCATGCTACGGTCCAAAATGCGCTATCGGTAGAGATAGCATGCTCACAATCGGTTCATAATGCGCGAATGTGCGGAGACGTTTGCTATCTGACGTCATCAGTGACGTTATTAACTTGCGCTTACGCCGTACACAAAAAATAGGTAGTGCAGCATATGCATGTCAAATTGACAGCTGGTTCAAATTGTACAAATTGTTTAGCAGTGTATTCGTACTAACTAATTTGGACCGACCGGTAAAGCGTGTGCATAGCGTTTGCACTATTGGCATAATTTGAACCGTAGCAACAGTTTCAGAAAGTTGTTCATTACGTGTATTATTGTAGTCTTCTTCTTTTCGTGTCAATGGTTCTAGTATATAGTATTGTAGTTAAGTCTCTGTATTTAATCTGTCGTAAATATGTGCAAATTACGTTACAGCTAGTTGGTTGCTAAGGCAGTACAGGTTTACTGTTCAAATATCCGACGTTCCTAAGTTTAGGCCGCCAAACTGCAGTCTAGGGCATTAATATCAAGTGAAGTTTATCTTAATAAGGTTAACACAGAATTTAAGCGGTATGCTGCGCAGATCAGTACGAAGCATGTTGCGAAATGAAACATGCAAATGTGAGCCCTTATATCTCTATTCGGGGTCGGCTTAATATGACACTACTTTCATACACATTTCGTCTTTAATAGGTACTATACCAGTTCGCGGTCTTCACTCTAGAACTCTGACACCCTACCGGTTGTCAGTTCTTCGGCAGATATGACCAGCCCATTGCCACTTCAGTTTGCTGGTAAGCGTAGTGTGGGACGCCCTGCTGCCCGCTGGAGGGCCGACCTAAAAAAGGTAGCGGCGAGCGACTGGATGAGGAAGGTAGAGTTTTGTGGCGCGCCTTGGGAGAGGCCTATGTTCAGCAGTGGACGATGATAGGCTGATGATGATGATGAGGTACTATACATTTGTCTGTGCCCTTAAACATGAAATATTAACTTGTCACCAGGTGACGACGGTCGACTCGTCATCGTCAGACGACTCCTCGGGGTCTGATGGCAGCGATTCAGAAGACACTGACGAAGTAAGTCCTCGATATGTTAGCAATTTAAAGCTGTTTTCTAATTTTTATGTTTGTTCATATTGTAAAAAACAATTAGGCGTTTCATTAGCAAAAAAAAATTCATAGACACTGGAAGAATGGCGTTACAATCATGAAAACTTAGCTGTCAGATTGAAAGTGTTATTTTTTCCTCGATTCCGTAATTTTAGGGCGCAATTTGTTGATTTTAATAAGATTTCGATGGTTTCAATATGAAAGACGTTTTGATACTAATTCATAGATTTTTTGTTCATTAAATGTTAATTTATGTATAGCAAACTAAGATTTTCGATGCTATTGTGTATTGCATTGGTGGTGAAGAATTTATCCATTGGCAACACGTTCATATGCGTAGAAAGAGAAGGTACTAGAAGATATCACATTCACTCAATAAGAGATGCACATAGCAAATTCGCTCTAGTTAAAAAACGAGATCGCTACCTTATTGCTGTCCTTATCGGCGTAACCACTTTTTTGTAGTACGGCCACCCGACTCCGTCATGTTACTTCATATAAATTGTATATATTTTATGACTATCGCTATCTCATACCCGGTTTCACTGACAGCGTAAGCGAAAAATTCTTCGTCTATAGATGTTCTTTTGCCTTTCAGAACATGTTAATTACAATATTAAGTCTAAAGTTTTTCAACCATTCGGTACCCTTTTTCGTCAGTTCTACAAGGTATTTAAGCAAACCATTTCAACAATTTAGATTCACATACAAACAAAACAATTTCATCGAGAACCAGAAACAAAAAGCAATAATAAAGTCATAATAAATTGCAATTCAAATGCAATGTAGCCTTTAATTACCTTAGACTAGAATTTTATTACTTGAGTCAAGATATTTTCGCATTTCGTTCGATATAAGGAAACTCTAAAATGTCTTCGTTTGAAATATAAAATGTTTCGTATTATAGTTTTTGGGCCAAGAACTAATTTCTTGTATCAAAATTCAAATGTTTCTTTTAATAAAAGAATCTCTCTCATTCATGATGCGAGAAACAAATCTGTTGATTCAGAACCCAGTAATGCAATTCTCGTCACAAGAAATTTAATCTTGAATTTTGAGAATTAAACATTCTTCAAACGCTATTGGGCTTATCTTATCGTCCAAGACTTTTGAAATTAATAAAAATTAAGTTGAAACATATTTGGTTTTTGTTTCTAGAAAGTGTTTTTTTTCTGTGTAAAAATTACCCTAAATAAGCTCAGACGAAAGGTTAATAATCACAGGATGCTCCTCTAAAGAAAACGCCGGGCAAACCGAAAGGGGCGAAGAGTTCGCCGCGGCCGGCCGGCACCGGCACGCCCGGCGGCAAGCGCGGCCGGCCGCCGGTCCCGCCGGAGCTGCGCCAGCCCGGCATCACCGACATGAAGAAGTTCTGCAAGGCGGCCGGCATACGGTTCGACTATAAGAAGCTTGTTGAAGGTCAGTCCACGTAGTCACAGATTACTAAGGAGTTCAAACCCATCTATACTAATATTATAAAGAGGAAAGATTTGTACCTATTTTTGTATGTTTGTATGTTTGTAATGAATAGGCTCAAAAAGTACTGGGCCGATTTAAAAAATTCTTTCACCATTAGAAAGCTGCATTCACCCTGAGTAACATAGGCTATATTTATTGCTAGAAAACATTAGACGTCCACCCGTGCGAAGCCGGGACGGGCCGCTAGTAGTTAATAAAAAAAAAAACGAGTTACTGTGTAGCAGATAAACCACATCCTTAGAAAACGATAAATTCCTAATCCGCTTTAATGGCCTACATCCAGACGGTACGCGCAAAAATGTTTTTGTTTATTCAGGGTTGACCCACATCTGTTAGCACGGAATCGCATTTTTTCATACTCTATCCGTTTCTGTCGCACAGGAATGTCATTTACTAGAACGAGAAATATAGCGTGAGTGCTAACGCGCGAGGCAGCATGATCTTTCTAAATACGAATTGTAGCGATATCTTTAGGATATAATTAGGATTCATTTATAAATCGGTATAACCCATCTCAGCCCTTCTCCCACTGGATGTGTTTGAAACTAACTAATAGAGTTTAATATATTACTTATTTGACTACCCGAGTCAGATTATCTCTGACTGGGGTAGTCAAATTCATTCTGAAAACTCGTGGAATCGGGGAATATAGTCGTGAGCATAATGTATACGCTCAAGCCAACTATATAAATGGCTATAATAAATATTATTTATCTAATAACAGGTTGTACAAAAAACAAGGAGCGTGTTGGTAAAATGATGGATCTCCTAGTGGCCGCTGGACTGGATGGCAAGCCGACACTAGAGAAATGTAAAGCCATCAAACAAGCCAAGATGGACAAGAAGGAACAGGAGAAACAGGCGAAGAAGGAGGCCAAGGTTAAACACAAAGAGGAGGAAAATAAGGATGGTAATGAACATTTTGTTATTTAACGGTGCCCACACATAACTGCGACGTCGTATCGCATCGCAAATATTAGGGATGCGCTGCGTTCAATAATCATTCATATGTCATCGTAATAAGTCATCGGGCGCTGGCAGATATTTGACATTGCGATGCGACGTCGCAGTTATGTGTGGGAGCCCTTAACCTACTTGCGACAGCGTAACGTCTACAGAGGGTCGAAAGGAGCGGAGGTTCCGCAAGGCAATTAGTGTACCCACACATAACTGCGACGTTGCATCGCATCGCAAATATCTGCGATGCGATGCGTGCAATAATCATACGTATGTCAATCGTAATAAGTCATCGAGCGCTGCCAGATATTTGCGATGCGATGCGACGTCGCAGTTATGTGTGGGAGCCCTTAAGCCGGCCATTAGATTAGGTCATGACGTCACAGCGGGCTTGGCATATGACGCTCAGTTCGAAGCGGACAGGCATTTTTTCGGGGGACTGCGCAGTGGCGCATTCTCTTACACATTTGAATGCGCAGAAACAAAATGTGTATGTGTACGCTTTGAGGCCTTGGGCCGGCCAGTCTTTAAGTATGTGATATTCCCTGATATAGGCCTAGGTCTTTTTGGGTTGTTACTGCAACACTTGCACAACATTGTACGCTTACTGGAGTTTATTTCAAGGTGTATACTGTGTCTTGTATTTTTGTTGTCTTACAAATAAATAACAAATTCAGACAATGGATTATGATAATCGGAGAACAATATTACAATATCACAATATTACTTAAAATTTGGTCAAAACAGTCATAAATATGTTAACTACGTGGCAGTCGTTTTTTCGGACCCTGTTATTTTTGAAATTATATACGCTAGACACTGTTTTCACTTAAAACGTAATAAAGGAGAGTAGAACTAAATCTAGACACCCTTTTGGAGTTCCAGTAACTTATAAATAAAAAGGGTCCCGCGGACTGGAGGTTTTTTCAAATCCTGTTTTTTTTAAACTATAAACGCTAGGACACTGTTTTCACTTAAAACGTAATAAAGGAGAGTAGAACTAAATCTTGACACCCATTTGGAGTTCCTGTGCCCTATAAATAAAAAGTGTCCCGCTGGCTGTAGGTTTTTTCAAACCTATGCCATTCTTCCATTTTGACGGCACAGATTATATTTCTAATTGGATTCGATGGAACAAATTCGAAACTAAATCCCAGACATACTCGCATCGTTCCACGACACGGGGTCCCGCTGAGTGTAGCCCAAGAACATTGTATATAGTATTCTTTAAGTGGACCAAACTCTTTCAATGTTTTTGTAGGTTGACAACCAAGCAAATGTTTCGCCTCGGAACACCAGTGTTTCTCTTTCTAACGTGTTGCCAACACCCTAGTTAGAAAGGGACACACAAGTGTTCTGGGAATCTTACTGGTCTCGTTGCCAGCAATGTAGTGCACAATCTTGTTACTGTATAACATTTTTGGTGTAGCCACACCCACAGAGGATAATGGAGTTGTAACGTGTACCCACAGAGGCAGCCGGGGGCGGAGCTCCGCGGCGGATGACGCGCGGCGCGACGGGCGTCAAGCCGCGACAACGCATCGTCATCTCCTCCGACGAGGAGGACGACACGCCCGCCGCGCGCCGGACGCTCTCCAAACTACGGTCCAGCGTCAACGACGAATCGGACTCCGACTAGGTAACTATAGGCTGTCAAGCTCGTGCGCGGCACTCCCATGGTCACACGAGGAGGACGACACGCTCCACTCCCAACGAAGACTCCCAAACAAAAAAGTTTCATCAAAATCGGTTCAGTACTTTTTTCGTAATGCTTGAACAAACAAACAAACAGACAGACAGACAACAAAATCCAAAAATTGGTGATTTGAAATCAGCGACACTTATACTTCATTCCGAATTAGGACGACAAGATTTTCCGATTCCTATGTAATTTATTTATTAGAAAGATATACTATCAGACATATCTTGGACGGTACAAAAGCTGTTCTAAGAATAAGTGAGAGTACTTAAGTGTTTCAAATCTCTGTTTCTGTCATGCTAAATAGCCTAAAACGTTCGTTTAGAAACTTATTTTAAATATCTTTAATGTACAGACACATTTCTGTTACATTTTTATAATTATTATAACAGTTAAGATTATAACTAGTGTACATATTTTTTTTCTTTTTTATTTCTGTCGGTCTATCTGTCATCGGTCTGGGCTAAATTCTGGTACTTTAAATGGGACTGAAAGATATTGATTATTATAACTAGTGTTTTTAATTCTATGTTCTTTAAAATCCACAGGTAACCATCAAATTATCTGCCTGGTAAGAGTGATAAAAGACAATACATAAGTGAAACGTCTGCACAGCAGTGACCTGTGCCGATATGAAAGTGCTTCGCGCAATAACGTTCATATTGTGACGTTATGTCGGTTTATTCCTACTAATTTTAGGTTGAAAGTCTAAATTGGTGTCGGAATGTTTGAAAAACTATTGTACATCTCGTCTCGTGCGAGTGGAACTTAAGAGCCTACCAAGCCTACTGTGCTGCCCTCAATCGTATTTTTTTCATTTCTTAACAATTAAACATTTCCAAAAAACAAGAATGTCACATTGTAGTCCTGATTGGCTTTCAATTTATCGAAACATTACGGATTATTATGGTTTATGTAGCTGTAGCTGTATGTTTGTAGCTATTATCGTTAAAACCGCCAAAAGTGGTCACGCTTGCGGGTTTTAAAGATAATAACTACAAACATTATAAAAACAAATCCGCAGTGACCCGATAAATTGAAAATCAGCAATGACTACAATGTGACATTCTTGATTTTTTGAAATATTCGTTTAATTTTTAAGAAATAAAAATAATACGATTGGGGGCACCACAATAGGCTCGGTGCAGCCTTAATAATGCCTGTTGTTTAATGTACTACTTTATGTAGGGGCCACACTATCACCTATTGACGCGTTGATGAACGTTAATGGGGCACCGAGCCTATTGTGCTGCCCCAAACTTTATAAAATTAAACTACTATTCCAAGAAACAAGCATGACGCATTGCCGTCATTTCAGATTTTCAGTTTATCGGGTCACTGGAGTTTTGTTTTTATAATGTATGGAATAGTTATTATAAAAAAAATCTTTGGTTATTATCTTTAAAACCGCCAAAAGTGGCTATTGGCGGTTTTAACTATAATAACTTGTGTAGCAGGGTGAATCTCAGGGCGTTTGAACGCCACTATTTATTTGGCCAAACATTTTCATCTTGTTTATATGAAAAGGTATACAATTTTAAAGCGTTATTATAAAGGTCCAGCACTGGTAGCATGCCAACCCACGATAGCCGTGATACGGCTTTATCACATCTTTTATCTCGTTCGTTCACGCGCAAAAGAACGAGATAAAAGACGTGATGAAGCCGTATCACGGCTATCGCGGGTTGGCATGCTACCAGTGCTGGACGTTTAAAACAGTGTTATTAAATTGTCTGTCTGGCTTTTCTTATTAAAGAAGATTACAATGTCCGGCCAGATAAATTATGGCGTTAAAACGCCCTGACGATTCACACCTAGCCGCGGTATTTGACGCGTTGTTTTCATTTGTCAAAATAACACGACAATAGTCATTGAGCGTTATGTCACGTTAGTGTCGCCCCTGCTTTATAGAATTTCGATGAAGGCGAGCAATTTCTACAAAACCATTGACAAAAGATACCGGCTATCAAATGCCTTCGGATAAGTTTGTATTGTCTTGTCTTGTCGCAGCTTGTTGAATAGGGGATTTCTTGAAAGCCGAAAAAAAAAATTCCAATGGTTCAATGGATGGTGTTGATGCGAGATGTGCAACCTTGCTGTTAATAAAATACAAGTAAAATATACTTCTTATGAAAAGATACGAATGCGTCTGACTCAGTGTCGTGCATTTGTTTTTACGTTTTGTAGCGTAAATTAACCAGCCAGAACACGTCAACGCCATCGAGGTATATTGAACTAGGTATTTTACTATTTAAACTAACTGTCAGATAATCCCCCATAATTATGTAGAAATGTTACAAAACTACATATTATTTAAAATACACTCAATATTGGCAATTTGGTTGAATATACGTTAATATCGGCGAAAATGGAGGCCTAACTTTTTCGATGATTAATATTCTTCTTTATCCTTATTGCCATAGGATATCGTGGTTTCTGACTTTACTTATGAGTAGAGGGCATTATCTGTGGTCAAAAATAAAAATACCGTACTGATGAGTAATCCTCTACTCTACTTAAGAGTAATCTTTCACTTTTGTATTTTAAACCGAATTGAGGTGAAAATAAAGTTGAATTTTATTTGTCCTCGAATAAGTATCTCGACTACCATTTTGATGTGTGCCTATTCTTAGAGGAAGTTATTCGTATTTATGAGTTGTGACTTATAATTAATATTATAAAAGCTTGTTTTATAGTCCCTTCTATTTTGCAACTAAATATTTTGTCTATTGCTGTCGGATACATTTAATTTACCAAATCTTATTGGTTTGGCATTATTTTCCTTTCGTTTTTCATTTGTGATTATTTCCTTTTTCATTCCATTTCCTTGGGCTAGGGACAAAAATAAGCTGAAAAAAGCTTCGGAATTTAAAGCTCGTAATTTCGCGCCGTCCTTGCAAGTAGAAATATTCTGAAAACGCCATAGCTCGGCGAACAAAATGCATCGTCGTTTCGTCGCTAGGACGGCGCGAACATAGACAACATTTCTTTTTATGAAAGGTACCAAAATTCGAAAACAATTTTGGAGATTATGTATGAATATTATCAGATTTTCATATTATCGAGTTATTTTAAAAATTGGTTGAATGAGATTTTATTAATTTGCCTGCTTGCCTTTTCTATTGAATGTGACAGTTTCTATTTCTAATTTCATTGCGATTAAGGTATTATTTTATGGTCATCAATATTTTTTTTCAGAATTTAAAATGGAAATACCGATCAAAAATTAAATCAAAAAAATACGCATCTCTTATTTTATAACCTATTTATATATTTTTCAATGCAATCTGGTAGTTAAAAAATTAAATGTTGACGATTCCGCCGCGTTTTCGGCTTAGATTTGTCCCTAGCCTTACGTGTCAATGATGCAAGCAGGATGCATTAAAATATGGGGTCTGATGCTGTCGTAAATTGTCTTTATTTTTCAAGCAAATGTGATTTTTCTTAACCCATTTTTACCTTTCATAGATTTGGGTTGCCATTTTTGGAGAATATTACACCAGTGTCCTAGTCAAAAACGTTGATATAATAATTATTTCTCAGTCTTAAACAATATTGGCCGCTTTTAAATAAATTATTTTAAGAAAGAAAATTATCCACATTTTTTAAATACAGGAGGAAACTCCTCCATGCTTCTAAATTACCATTTGGTAGAAGATAGAAATCTCATGGAAGTAAATTCAAAGCCGCATAATGCAATAAATATTTTTAGTCTGTGTGTGGATAAATAATATAGGATGTGGTTTGAATCGATATGTATATTGTAGGACTGAAACCCCTCGCCTACTGTATAATTAGATTTAGTAGTATAGAAGCTTATTGTTTAGGCACTCAATACTGTTCATTTGTGCCTATAATATAATTAAAATATAAATGTAACAATCAGTGTGTGAATCGTACATATATCTACATAATTCTTTCATTTATTTACATTAAATAGCAGAATATAGGATGTTGTATTTTGGGTGGAGTCAAATTTTTATACTCTAGTTTTTAATAAGAAATAATAAAAATTATTATTAGAGATATCAATAAATTGGTGACACCAACAAGTTTAACTAGCAGACTTTAGCTATTGTATATAATTATTATAAAATACTATAATGTGTGTCCTATATTATTTTTGTACAGTTTGGGAATTAAGTACGTTCTGGAAAATGCCGTAGGCTTTGTATATTCGCGATTGAATGGATGAAACAAATTTAATGTTAAAAAAGGGAAATGTGAAATCGTAAATAACTTCCAAACGAACCTTTGGCTAACAATTTTTGGAATACCTACTTTGTTCGTGTCATACAACGATATTTTATTTCTAAATAGCGTTGTTGTCGAAGATGTTTTAAAAATTCTCAAATTGAAGTCCTATTAAAAGTTTTTCTTATATTAGGGCCGTATCACACAAGCGATTCTTGGCAATATCGTTCCGTCATCATCATCACCTATGATGATGACGGAACGATATTGCCGCGACGTCACAGCATTATCGCCGCAATATTTCTGAGATCAATCAATGTCGCGGCGATAAAGCTTAGTCAACGCCTATGCTTAAAAATCTCAGCGATTCCGTTGCGACACGGCATGGCGGTGCGGTTGCGACGTCGTTATGGTGCATTTGCGTCATAGCCTACGCCCAAAAATCACTTGTGAGATAAGTCTCTTAGCTGGAATCTCCTTTGTTTAACACGCGATTCTGAAAATAGTGACCTTATCAATGCAAACAAATTAATAGCAATGAATAAGGTAATCATTACATTAGTTTTGCCTTATAGAATAACGAAGGTCTTACGAACATTATTACGGTAAAATGATTTGCTATATTTACAGGGAAGTTTCATTTGATTCGTTGATTTACTTGATTCCAACTATGGTTTTTTTTCCTCTGACATTTATTGTGATGTTGAAAATGTATGTGTTTGGAGATATATTTATTGTACCTACTATACTATAGATGGCAGAAGTGTGACGTCGCAATACGACAGGAGTGCTATTTTTGAATGTTACACATCCTTATAAATTCGTACCAACGAATAATGCATAAACTTAATTTTTTTTGTCATTTCCGTATACGAAATTAGAATGTGTGAAATTAAAAATAACACTCCAGGTAAAAACAAAACCCTAAGTTACTTCGCTAGATTTAGGAACATTTTTGTATATCAATATTGATTTAAATTGTGAACCCGAAGATCTTTCTAAAACCACCAATTTCACACAAAAAAATGTCGTAGATGATGACTTCAACATAAAATGTATATTTCCCAAATGCAACATTAGAGAAGATACTTTATATTTACTTTATAATTTAAGTCAAACGTTAGGTTTGAAACATTGTAATATTTTCTTTTACCTACGAATGACATGTTAAGAATCACAATATATCATTTATAAACAATTATAAAATTTTGTACATATTAGTTTTAGATCGAACTTAGTTTTTAAGTTTTATTACTATTTTAAGATATGATGATAGATATATCTATTCATAAGATACATATGTGTTTGTTTTACCATACTAACGACCACATTTTATGATCTGGGCCTCAATTACGCTATTTTGTACGGTTTTACCGTTCCAACGGAACGTTTTTGGTTTTGGTTTAGATTTGGTTTAGCTGATGTAAAAATGCTATCGCGTTATTTTTTCTGAACGGTTAAATCGCGCAATACAGAAAATTCGATCTAACGGACATCAAACGTTACGCCAACGTATCTTCCGAAATAAAGCTAAATCGTTACCGTTAATATAATTTGCGCGATACGAATTGTGCATAACGTAACGTTTTTGGTTGTGGTTTTGTTTTGGTAGTATCGTTCAAAATTAGCGCGATTGATCCCCAGGTCACTGAAAAGGATGATAATAATCATAAATCTATAACACAACACACCTCACTTACGCTGCAAAGACGCAAACCTCAAATGACAAAATTTTACAGGAGAGCTAATAATAATTTTTCCCCGATTACGCGCATATTTATTTGTCTATACGCCTTTAATTTGTATTCTCTTTCCTATTAGTCTTAGAGCTTCGTCTTTATTGTGACGACAGAGCTCAACAAATGGAGCATTTTTGTAAATTTTAGACCGTTTGACGTTCACCTCTTTGCGGCGTTGGCGACGAATTATTAATCAAACGGACTACCGGTTTACTTCACCGTAGCAAAGGATAACTAGAATAGATCAGTCAACATAAAACATATCTTAGCTACCAGAGTTTGGTAAAATTGCCCACAAACCAGTGGGAACACAAAACAGAAAAGAAAGAAGTGGTAAGCGACGCAGGCCACGAGCTGGGTGTTGCCTTGTATCGTTTCACAGTGAAAACTGGTCCGCGACAGACAATTTCATAGTGCGAACTGCGCGCTTACTGCCCGCGCTGACCGTAAGTGTGACTCTGAAATCAGAGTTATACACATAAGCGGGTTGGCACTGTCGGTTCGGCAGTATTTGTCGATCAACAAAGCCGACCCGAGGCAATCAATGCACTTGTTCGGCTTCATTCGGCTTGTGCCGATCGGGTAGTTCGTTCGAGTAGACGCATCATTCGAACATTTCATTTTGGTTTTGCCGATTGTTCCATCCGGCTTTGCCCGGCCACTGTATTCATGCGGTAAAGACGAGCGGCTTTTTTCCCGAACATTCATCGACACATATTCTATTTTACCGCCCGGCTGTGCCGATTAATGCCGGCCCGCTTATGTGTATAGCAACCCTAGCCTTCCTGTTTAATACATTTCTGATTGCTGTTTTGGAAACTGGAAATGTGTATGGTAAAATTTATTTCACACATTTCCTGCCGATTTTAGGCATTCTACAGGATGTTAGGGCAAATAGTTGCATTACTCATGATACTGAACAACTTTCCCTAAGAATCCCATAGGAAATACGCAATTTTTTTTGGACTTTCCATACTAAATGCAATCAACTGATCGAAGTTTTGTGGGAATAGTTTGTGAAAAGTCGATTTTTTTTCTCGAATTTCCTATAAGTTTCTTTGGGGAAGTTGTTCAGTATCATGGGTACAATACAATCACCCCTTAAAGTAATGCAACTGTTTACCCGAACACCCTGTATACATTTCCTAGGAATTCTATATAATGACGGATTACATAGATTTCCTATAACATAATACCACATCATTATTAGTTTTCTGCAGTAATTTAAAACCCTAACCACAAAATCGTAAAATACATTCAAAAATGTTGATGTCATGTCTTACTGCAAAGTAACGAAAGCATTGCTTCCAATGTCTGTTCAAATACTGCTACAGCTAAATCTTGTTTTGATTGTGGGATTCTTTATGGCAACTTTACATGTTTTCATTTCGTTACTGTTGAAAGTGTTTTGTTCTGCCTGATAGTATGTCATTTAGCAAGGCCTATACTATTTTCCTCTAAATCCTTAGCCCGATGATCAATTTAAGTGCACTCCAAGGCACTTTATTCCGGTATACAATCATTACATTTGAATAAACTTGAGCCTTTGATGTGGTCGCAATAAATTAGTCAACAATTATATTAAAGTATATATTATTAATAGAAATAAGAAAAGATGCTTTTCCGACATAATTATTTTATTTAATGAAAAATTGGCTTCTAATAATAATTATTATTTTTCTTTGCCAATAAATGAGGCATGAATAAAATATATCTTTTTTATTTACTCGTGAAAAAAATGTCGTGTTAGATAAAACTTTTTTAGTCCCAGCGCACACCTATGCGCGCACTATCTTTTTGTCAATATTTGGTCAATATTCATTCGTCTACATTGGACCTTAGTAACCAACATTATTGTCTAACAATAAAATTTTGATCATAATATGTATTACATTATATTCATTACATACAATTGAAAACATTCAGAATATTCGTAGGGTGAATCTTAGGGCGTTTAAACGCCATAATTTATCTGGCCTAACATTTTCATCTTGTTTATAGGAAAAGGCATACAATTTTATAGTGATGTTTAACTTCCAGGAGTGCGATTTTTGAATCTCATTCGCTGTTCAGCAGTTGAAAATGTCAAAATTACTGTGGAGATACGCATCTTTCTACTGCTGATTTGACTTTCAAAAATTGCACTCCTGAAGTATGATTTTTGAAAGTCAAATCAGCAGTAGAAAGATGCATATCGCCACAGTAATTTTATTTACCTATTTATTTTATTTTAATACTTTATTGTACACACGGAAATATACATGAAAACAACATAATAGACAATTACAAAGGGCGAGCTTATCTCTAAAGAGATTTCTTCCAGCAAACCCGAGACAGAGAGAGAGCATAGAAAGTGAGGCAGGCATAGTGTGCCTCACTCACGCCTCACTACAACATTGCCTAAACGCCTCAGTCAATTTGGGGGCTCACTGAAATGAGACGCACCGTAGTGGGAATCGACGAAAGACGACTCGACATCTATGTAATACACGACACTCGACATAGACGGAATCAGAGACTATGTATCAAGATAGACGACTTTTTTTTCAAAACGAGTCAAGAAATGGCCAGGTCCCAGAATTATGTACGGTAACATTGCGGTAACATATATAATCTTCTTACTTTTGAGTTTTGACCAAGAAGCTTGCAAGGTATCGTCTACTTTTGACAGATGTTTCTTCTCGTAGTTGTCAACGTTGTCAAGTGGTTGCCAAACACCTGCCAAAGGCCAAAGCTGAATCCTCAAGCCACCCTCAAGCGTAGATTTTTTTTCGTCTATGTCCTCAAGTATACTTACATGTAAAACGTAGTGATTACTTGTTCAGTGCTTACATGTAAAAAATTGCAGGCATTTCCCGTGGTACACCCAATTTGGTTCACGTGGTGGACCAAGGGCAGACATTTTTACCCGTGGTACACCTGTGGTGTAAAATTTACTGAATGCGTTACATATTAAAGGAGGTGCTTCAGACCATCAAACTGAACAACTTTCACTATTGGGCCAACATCGAAATCGTTAGACATATTGTTGTTTCATAGAAAAAGTCATTAGCTATTCTTCTACTTCTACCTAGGTCCCACATTGCTAAGACCTAAGAGTATATAATTATTACATTATTATCTCTGACTACCCCCTCGGCGAATACAGTCGTGAGCATATGCTATTCTACATTATTATTTATTTTCTACCACAAACGAGTAGGTAAATAATTGCTTAGTGACTAATTATTACGAATCAGTTGTTTGTGGGAGACTGGTGGACACCCTGTTTTACTGGTCACCTATGTATGGAACAGCTGATTTTATTTTCGCAATTTCGACTCCATAGTGAAAGTTGTTCAGTTTCATGGTCTGAATCTAAAGCACCCCCTAATACAACGTGTTAATGAATTAACGCAAAACTAGAAAGTAGTTTGTTTAGAATCGAGAGCTGAATCGAATTATCATGGTTTCAACATAGGTAATTTTTTTCAAAATATTAAATAATTTGGATGTAAAATTTTAAATTTACTGAACCCGATGCCAACCCACCGCATGGGCACACACACCCTACTTACTACCAAAACAAGATTATTAAAAATGTATCCATGAGTTCGTTAGCGCTTTCATTCATTGCTGAAATGATAGCAAATAATTTTTGCCTCAAAACTTAAAATGCGAATAAATAAAATAAATAAATAACGCTCACAGGCACATACATTGTAATGATCCCAAGGTAAGCCTTAGGCTTTTTGTTATGGGAATCATACAATAACGGCACAAACATATAACATCCATGACCGAACCGGGATTCGAACCCAGGACCCTGGTTTGGCAGTCCGGTGTGGCGACCATTACACCAACCGGGTCGTCAATAACTTTAAATTTTAACTATCAAAATAATGAAATTACTTTGTTATAAATCAGTTGGGGTGTATGAGGTTTTGCGCTAATTCATTAACACGTTGTATATGTAACGCATTTAATATACACCCTGTACTTATATAAAATCATTCGCTAAATAAATAAAATAGATGGAAAGACCACAGACCAGACCTAGGATTTTCAAACAAAAGGCAGTCGGGACGCGCGGCAGAAACATGGAAGAAACAATGTGAGGCTCGCGAACAGACATGTGTGCGTGACGGCATTGTACAGTCGCCATCAGATATATCGTAGCATACAAGGTGTCTAAATATTTCTGAGCAGTGCTAATTTTCATTAAATTATTTACAGTAAATGTTACCAATTATATCTAAACATTGTATTTTGTCATAAATATGTGAACAGCGAATTTTCAATAATTTCTTTACAATGTTATTTAAAATTAACATGTAAAACAACCGAGTAAGGTTTTTATCTCAAACTGTTCAGATGTTTATGGCCACCATGACTGCGTCGATATATTTGATGTTCTCGGCGTTCCTATATTTTTGATTGACTATGAGTAAAGAAATTATTGAAAATTAGAACTGCTTAGAAATATTTGACCACCTGGTTTGCTACGATATATCTGCTGGTGACACGTGCCTTTCTGGTTTTGAATTTGTATTTGGTTTGGTGACCGCACTCCCGTGTTCCACACGTTCTGTCTGCCTTTTGTTCCTAAGTCTCTGAACCTATTATTAAAATTATTTATTTTAATAAGATTCATGAGACCACTATTGAAAAGGAGCTATAGCTATGGCTTTGCTCAAAAAATTGTCTGTGAATGTACCCCGCAACGTGCGCGCGTTGTCCTCCGCCCCTCCGCCTAGCCCCAGAGATCAGCTCGATACAACATTCAACAGCCCGAAGGATGCGTTCAAGAGCAAGAAGACCAGTGAGCTCGTCAGAGCCTACTTGATATACCAGCTATTCTCATTCAACTGGCTGGTCGAGAATAATTACAAGGTATCATAAATATATCTATAGTATCTATCGCCCACTTAGATAGGCACTGTAGTCCAGTCATTTTACGGTTTGAGCCGGGACTAATTATTAATTGTTTTTTTTTTCGGTATAGTATTAAAGAGGCAATATGAGGTTAGAAATGTAACAAAATAAAAAAAAATTACGTCAGCAACAACTCCAAATTTAAAATTTAGCATTTATCTCTTTCTAAAAAACCAGATGATACATTTTTTTGCACATTTTTAAGGCTTATAGGTACTTCAAACATGGTGTAAAAATTTTTGCCTACTTAGAAGGCTTTGAAAAATACATTAGTATTTTCTAATGACTGGATCATTTTTAAAATTTCAAAGCCTATTTTATTGCTCAAAAATAATTTGTATTGTTAATCTAATTAAAATGAGTGCATTAGTAATAATATTAATTAGTAAAAAGCCTTCTGGGAGATTAAATTTTTATTTCTATGTTGCGTAGCGAATTTTCTTTTAATTCGTTAATAAGAATAGTCTAGTCTTAGTCTTTTTGTCACTAAATGGTGCCGGTTACTGTTTAAAAGTCCAATACATAATTATTCCCCACCCCTCCTAACAAAACTCCGTAAGATGACTGGGCTACTGGCTTGACTGCAAAACCGCTGGAGTGTTCCTGTCCTATCTACGTGGCTCACCTGGCAAAACATTCCTACCGTAAAACGTTCCTACTTGCTCCAAAACTGTGGTTCCACTTTAATAAATTAAGTCGTAACTTTTAGAAAAACTCAAATATGATCCTGCTTATGATTCTATCGCATAGAAACACTCTTCGACTGTAGAGTAAAATGATAATTATTGGAGTTAAGTATTATTATTATAATTTTTTTTATACAAGGTGAAAGGTGATAGGTACACAAAAATACAAATAAGGGGGGTTATCCCCCCTCCCGTGGATACGTGCCTGAGCCTTACGTACGATCTTGACGTACGATACAGTGTGTGCGTGTGTGAGTTCTTTCTTATCGTGTGGGCAGAGACCTGGTGTCAGAGTTTTTCAGACCGCCTTACGGCCTTTGACGTGGTTTTTATGTAACGACTACTACCACAGAGATAGTAGCCGGGACCAACGGCTTAACGTGCCACACGAAATCATTTTTTCTTTTCAGACAATCAGGTGATTCAGCCTGCAATGTCCTAACCAACTGGGGAAAAACGCACAAAGTGACATATCACTAATAACCCAGTAAAATTAGATAAATCAGAAGAAATAATTTCCGGAGTTCTGGAACTTTTTTTAAACGTTCCTTCGGTACGTAATATTGAAGAAAAAAAAGTCCTGGTGAGGGGGGGGGGGGGGGTGAGCTCGAGGAAGGGGGGGGGCTCTAAAGGTGACTATTTTCAGTTTTTCGCTTATTTCTTGAAATCTGAAAGTTGTATCGAAATACTGTGTATGGACAAATTAAACCTAACAAAATTTCTTACAAAACAAGTAGTATGCATTTTTGTCATAGGACTTAAGCTTTGAGGGCTACGGGGCCGAGAAAGTAACGGAATTTCAAAAATTATGAAATTTGTATGGCTACCCTCATGAAAGTTGAAGATAAAAACAAAATGATTTCATATTCTTAATCAGCAGCCCCGAAAACCCCCAGATACAAATTTTCAGTCGGTTCGGGGAACCCTTAAAAGCTGCATTGGCGTTTGAATTTTCCATGGTAGCCATCTTGGATATCGCAATTTTGGGTTTTTTTTCACCGCCAACCAAATCTGACCAGGGTCCTCTATGACATTTGTTCGAAGTCCATAACCCTATCTGTCATAGTTTCCGCGGGCCGTTGACCTCATCCATCAGGAGTCGACCTTCCGAGGAAGTCAATGTTTTCCCTGTATCACCAAGGCATCCATATGATGATCCCCAAATGTCATCCTTGTACCTCAAGGGGAACCCGGAGATCAGTTGGAGGTATCTGGTTGACCCCCCCTCCCCCCCCCCACCCACATAGATATTAGATAAATACCCGTATAATTGTTCACCGGGTTTCTCCCATTCAACGTATAGTAAAATGATTTTAGGGATCATCATAAGGATGCCCTGGCGATAAAAATAATATTTTGACTTCCTCAGAAGGTCGACTCCTGATGGATGAGGTCAACGGCCCGCGCAAACTATGACATATAGGGTTATGGAGCTTGAACAATGGTCATAGAGGACCCTGGTCAGATTTGGATGGCGGTGAAAAAAATCCAAAATTGCGATATCCAAGATGGCTGCCATGGAAATTTCAAACGCCAATGCAGCTTTTAAGGGTTATCCGAACCGACAGAAAATTTGTATCTGGGGGTTTTCGGGGTTGCTGATTAAGAATATGAAATCATTTTGTTTTTATCCTCAACTTTCATGAGGGTGGCCATACAAATTTCATAATTTTTGAAATGCTGTTACTTTCTCGGCCCCATGGCCCTCAAAGGTTAAGTCCTATGGCAAAAATGCATACCACTTGTTTTGTAGAAAATTTTGTCAGGTAAAATTTTTCTGTACAAAACATTTCGATACGACTTGCAGATTTCGAGAAATAAGCGAAAAACTGAAAAAGTCACCTTTAGAGCCCCCCCCTTCCTCGCGCTCACCCCCCCGTCACCACTATTTTTTTTCTTCAATATTACGTACCAAAGGAACGTTTAAAAAAAGTTTCAGAACTCCGGAAATTACTTCTCCTGATTGGTATATTTCAGCCATAGATATATTATGATTTCAGCTTAATTTTGCTGGGTTATAAGTGTACCGTGGGAATGTAACCCACGACCTCCGTGCTCTTAACTATACCATTAGAACGGATGCGGATACCATTACGGTTTGCTGGAAGAAAACTCTTTTAGAGTTAAGCTCGCCTTTGTAAATCACGGCTTATTGTAATTTTTTTCATAACTATGTTTTTGTGTACAATAAAGAATCTATGAATCTATTAGACCACGGAGGCAGTTAGTAGTGTGTGTTAGTAAAATTTTATTTAAGAATAATAATTTTGTTAGGTAATCATTAACCTGTTACAATTTATCATTAGCAAGTGTCCTGCAGTGAGATTTTTGAACAACACGTTGTAATCAGCAGTAAATCTTAGAATCTTAGATCTTAAAATGTAAATATTGATATTACTATGGAGATGATGCATCTTTCTGCAAACTTGAGTATCTATCATTATCACACTTCCATTCCAGGATTGGAGCAGTGGACAAACACCCTAAGATCCAAATTTATTATTATTCTGAGATTATCCATTTGTTTGATGTTCTCTTTCTCTAGGTTATGAAAGGGATCCAGAAGGTTATCGGCAAGAGACTTTTCGAGATATTAATGAAAGCGACATTCTACAGTCAGTTTGTAGCTGGCGAGGATACCGAGAAGATTAAACCAATGATCGAAAGGTGGTGTCATGGTACCGTTTTTACGAGCACTGTTTTAGGAGTGCGATTTTTGAATCTCATACGTTGAACTCAGCAGTTGAAAATGTATGGAGATACGAATCTTTTTACTGCTGATTTGACTTTCAAAAATCGCACTCCTGGAGTATGATTTTTGAATGTCAAATCAGCAGTAGAAAGATGCGTATTTCCATAAGTAATTTTGACATTTATAACTGCTGAGTTCATCGAATGAGTTTCAAAAATCGCACTCCAGACGTGCTATTTATATTTATGAATGAATATTAAACTTTATTTAATTAACCAAACGCATAAATGATGTTAAAAAAACACTCGAGACATATTTAAAGGGTTGGTGTAGGTAGACCATCGAACTTAACCATTTTTTTGCATATCCATTCAGGTTGTGGTCAAGATATCTTTTGGTTTATCCATGTTAAAATTTAAACTTAGAGAGAGTGAAGCGAGCTCGACTTTTCTCCTTAATACGAATCTGTAAGAGCCAGAGCTTTTTACGTACCTACTACAAAACATGTGCAAAGTAACCGAGAAGTAACAACAGCTGTGGATCGAGCGAAATGTTTAGCACCACATCTTAGCTGTAATCAAAACTCCTTAGGATTATGTGTAGGCGCAGTAATTAAATAAAACCGTAACTTAGAGCGAGCGAAGCGAGCTCGTCTTTTCTCTACTCTACGAATTGGTTACAGACAGAGCTCAATCTATACTTATAAAAGAGTTCTCAATCTATATTTTTCCCAAATTTGCCGCCCCTAGTAAAGTGCCGCCCGGGGCATTTCCCCCCCCCCCCCCCCTCGCTACGCTACTGTTTTGCGTGTTTCGTGCTAGGTTTCTTTGGGAAAGTTGTTCAGTACCATGGGTACAATCACCCCTTAAACTTTAAGGGGTGATTTACTGCTTAAAGTAATGCAACTGTTTACCCTAACACTTGTAGGCGGTCTTGATGAAATCAGTCGGTTTAGGAGACACAGCCGTTCAAAGGTTCGAACTTTGAATGGCTATATCTCCTAAACCGACTGACAGAACATGACAGTTTTGTACTGTTCACAGAGCTACCGTGCGTATTACAATAATATCCTCAGCCTTGCAGCTGATCGTTCATTTGGTACAGACCTTTTAACGGCTGTAACTCCTAAACCGATTGGAGTTATGCAGGCAGACCTGGTCCATCCCCACCACAGAGATGCTCTACACCCTATGAATACTGAATCAGCCTTGCAGCTGATGGTTACCAAAATTCCTCTTATCTCTTCAACTATAACTAGGTAAGGTATCTAGTTATAGTCGAAGAGATAAGAGGAATTTTCTACCTAGTTCCCATTTTGCAAACAAATAATAACGTTTTGTTTTGATACCAGACTGCAGTCTTTCGGTGTTAAGTCTATCCTCGATTACTCCGTGGAAGAGGACCTCTCTGAGGAACAGGCTGTGGAGACAGAAGTTAGGTAAATATTAGCAGCGGTTAACCGGCTTTAGCCAGACATGTTTGGGTTTTTACGGCCGCCGCCGTCATTAATTTTTATATGGGGCGTGTGCAAGAAGATTGCAGAGAGAGATAAGAAAGATAAGAAAATAGTAAAAACTATACGCGTGAGAAAGACAACAAATGTACATAGCTTCGTGCATATTCTTCTCTTTTTCGCCTATAGGTTTGTCCTTCACTATAATTTATATGACTGGCAATATCTATTGTCTTCTCTTTTTCGCGTATAGGTTTGTCCTTATATTTGCATTTGCTTCATATATTCGCGAGGGCGGGAAAACAATATTGTTTAAAATAATATTAAAAATGCTTTTTAACAATTAATTCAACTTGCTTACCTATGAAAAGGTATTCCTTTACATTTGCTTATATTTCTTGAATTGTTTGTGCAGTACCTACGGCATTTTTTATGCATCTTATTTTTTTTCAATCAAACTGATACACGTGACCACAGTGAGAGAGCGACTAAATGCCAGAGTGCTATATCGCCGCAGTTGAATGGGACAACATCGTGAAGCGCGATATTCACTCTACAGGGTGTAACAAAACACCCTAGTAATACTTAAGGGAGAGCTTCAGACCATCAATCTGAACAACTTTCACTATGAAGCCAACGTCGAGAAAAATAAAAAAATCTACCGCCCCATACATTCGAGTCGAGACGGTACTGCAGTTTTGTATGAAAGAGCGAATTTTTTTTCCACGATTTCGATGTTGGCTCCATAGTGAAAGTTGTTCTGTTTGATGGTCTGAAGCACCCCCTTAAGTATTACTAGGGTGTTTTGTTACACCCTGTATACTTCCTTCCTCTATGGTTTATCGTAGTGCTTCTGTATCATCCAATGACAAGATGGAGGAAGGCCGGCTGAAACAATTCCAACTCGAGAAGCGGTTCGCCGACCGCCGCAAGAAGGTGGTCAGCGCCAGAACCTACTTCTACTTCAACGAGGCCGCCTGCGAGAAGAACATGGGCTATTTCCTTCAGAGCATCAGTGCTGTTCACAGTTCGTATATCTTGGTACCTCCTATACACCGTGTTCCTGAGGATAAGCATTGATCATTTTTCACTTCTTCTTATCGTGTGAGCAGAGCCCTGGTGTCAGAGTTTTTCCAGACCGCCTTACGGCCTCTGACGTGGTTTTTATGTATTGACTACTACCACCAGAAATAGTAGAAGGGACCAACGGTTTAACGTGCCATCCGAAGCACGGAATCATTTTTCTTTTCAGACGATCAGGTGATTCAACCTGCAATATCCTAACCAAATAGGGAAAAACGCACAAAGTGACATATCACCGTGAGAATCGAACCCACGACCTCCGTGTCGAGAGCCCAATGCTCTTAACCATTAGATCACGGAAGCAGTCGTTTTTAACTATGGATTGGTCCTATGTTGGCATTGAAATCGTGAAAAATAAAATTTGTTGTTCAATATATGTATTTTTTTTTTTTTTTTTTTTTTGTAATGTTCGATAGGTAAACATTTGACCCCAATCTCACCTGATGTTGAGTGATGATGAGGCCGAAGATGTAGCATGCTTACCTAGAAAGATGCCTATTCACTCTTGCCTTGAAGAGGCCCAGGTTGTATTGCTCAGGGAACAGGTCCGCAGGCAGTGCGTTCCACTCCTTAGCCGTGCGCATTATAAAAGAAGAAGCAAACTTCTTCGTGCGAATTGCTGGTAGGTCAACGACATAAGGGTGGAAACCCAGCCTGCGTCTCGTCCCCCGCAGATGAAAGGGAGACGGAGGTATTTGCGAGACACCACTAGTTTTTAATTACTAACATAACTTTAAGGGTGAAAGTGTAACCAGATAATAAATAAATAAATAAATAACGCTCACAGGCATATACATTGTAATAATCCCAAGGTAAGCCTTAGGCTTTTTGTTATGGGAATCATACAACAACGGCACAAACATATAACATCCATGACCGAACCGGGATTCGAACCCAGGACCCTGGTTTGGCAGTCCGGCATGGCAACCATCACACCAACCGGGTCGTCTAATGAAACTAAACAACTTTCCCTAAGGAACATGAGTCGAAAAACGTAAAGCCGATCGATTTTCTGTAACCACCGGAAAGCGCGGAGTGCGGAATACCGCACTTTTGTACGGAAGGTCCAAAAAAATCTTAAACCTTAAGGTCCGCCACACACATACGGAATTGCAAGCCGGAATCCTGAATCAGGATTACGATTTCGTATGGATTTTCGCCCTCCACCGTTCGGAATTGCGCAGCTGTCAAATCCTAATACAAAATCACAATCCTGATTCAGAATTTTGGATTGCAATTCCGTATGTGTGTGGCGGACCTAAAGTTAAGGGCCTATGTCGAAAAATAATTTAAGCGTAACAGGCGTGGGATAGCTTATATTATGGCCTGATGCGAGAGAAAGAGATGGGGCGGCGCGCGTGCCTGAAACGAATCGAGCGCCAAATCAAACTTTATTTAATTGTGATTGTACTATGTATGTAATTTCAATTCTGCTCTAATCAAAGGACATCTGGCACATAATACCCAAAAATGTATAACCGTCCTTCTATTTTTATTATGGACTATGGAACACTAGAAACTAACTGCAGGCATTAGTTTATTTTATAATGATTTATTTGTTTTTATCATTTTTATATAAAAAAAACGTTGTGCTTGCAATACCTCCTACTAAACAACATTGACAGCCATGTTGGGGTTGCTGCTTTTTTACAATTTATTAATAATAAATGATTAAATAACTCGCTAAATAAAAATAAATGATACTATCTGAGTCGTTTTTATAAAACCTCATAATTTATTACACATTTGACTTCAGTCAAAACTTCTATACATTTTAAGGTATTTTTTTAAGGGAGAGCGGCGGTTGTCCTTTAGAAAATATCTATCTGTTTTTTTAAAATCAAGTCTTGTGTTTATGTTATTCACCGTTTAGCAGTTCCAAGCGTTTATAGATAAAAACGGAGGCTACTTTGGCTTGTTTTTCTATCGCGAAAATGTGTCTTAATCGTGTTTTGGCTCTAATCAAAACTTCAATTATATATGTTCAATTTACACATATCCGAAAATCATACTCCTACTGTTAGTACTTCGTTAGTATTGATATATGAAGATTTGAAGAATCCTATTTTTTTCACATAGCCCCTTAAGTATGTTACTTTCTATGGATTAACAATTTTTTTTCGCGGTTTCAATATTGGTCCAGAAAAATTTCCAATCGAATCGCCAAAGTTAATATTGCCTATCCTCAGGAATACCTACAGTGAGTGTATTTAAGATCTTTTAACGCCTTTACCCGGGTGGCTTTCCACTAGAGCTGTGCGATGAAACTGAGCCCTTTTGCGAGAAAAAAATCCACCAATAGGATAACTTCATTTTCTTAGCCTCGCCTAGCGCATCTTTGGTGGAAAAGGGCTTAGCAGAGCGAGGTTTTCTGCATACATACAAAGTTAGCGAGAAAACATCCTTTGCAACCTTGCTCAGCTCAGCTTTCTCGCACAGCTAGTATAGCCTAGTAAATGTAAACATTTTACCTTGCAAAAGGTCCGGTATCCACGATTTTTTTATATGTTATACGGGTATAGGTCCTTATTAAAAATCCAAGTTTTCGACCTTGAGGTGCTGCCGCGGGCTCTGCCATGTCCATAAAAGAACGAAAATTTCGAAGATTTTTCAGTTTTCATTATTTAAAATCTAAAGCTTAGGTTTTAGAGTCAAATTATGTTTTAGAGGAATTAAGAGCACTAAATGCGCTACAGTTTGGTTTTTGAATCATATTTTTATACTGTATAGTTACAGAGATACAGCACTTCAAAATAAGGGTAGTTAGGGCTAATTCCTAACTGCCCTATGCCTGTGGGTGCAGAAAAGCTGGGCTTAAGAGGGTTTTTTGGATCTAGGTAATCTCTGGAAGTACCAAAACGATTCGTAAAATTCTTTCACTGATAGAAAGCTACACTATCCCTGATTACCATAGGCTACATTTTGTTTTGTAAAAAAAAATATTCTGTTCGATATCTAAGTATTTGTTTACCAATTGACATTTGCTGAAAATTTACAAGTGTCGCATCTTATGGTTCAAAAAACATATTGTAGCGCATTATTTATACTTCTTCTGAACACCTTCACAGTGAAACCTAAAGTTAATAACATATTAAATTAAAAAAAAAAACGAAATTTTAAGGAATTAGTCATCCCTCTCCATACTTTGAGGTGTTGTATCTTGGGAACTATTCAGTATATAAACTATCAACTATCAAATTGTAGCGGATTTGGTCTTCTTTAAAGCTTTAGTAAACAAGTTTGCTCTACCCAACGTTTAAGTTTTACTGAAAAAGTCTCAAAATTTTCGTTGTTTTATGGTCACACCAGAGCCCGCGGCAGGACCCCAAGGTCGAAAACTTGTATTTTTATTAAGGACCTCTACCTGTATAACATATCCAAAAATCCCGGATACCCGACCTTTTGTAAGGTAGGGTATCATTTTCCAAACAGATTTACTGAACTAGTACGTTTCACAGCTCCGCTTCGCAACCTCGCTCAGCTCAGCTTTCTCGCACAGCTAGTCCATTTCACAGCTCCGTTACGCAATCTAACTCAGCTCAGCTTTCTCGCTCAGCATCATTTTACCACATTCGCGAACCGAACTTTACCGAACTTACTAAAACTGAACTTTACGCAAATTATCCCATTAATTTTCCCGGAAATGTGAATGCACAAAATTAAAGAATAGTCCTTTACAGATGCAACCAAGAGTACCGGTTTGATGGGTATAAAACTCACTGCGTTAGGAAGGCCGCAATTGCTTGTAAGTTACATAACTACCTACATAATATTTATTTTAATCCTACTAGCATACCTACTCATCATCATCAGCCTCTGTCGTCCCCAGACTCCAATACAGCAAGGGGTGTGTACGGGCGATAGTCCACACTTAATAAGAATTCAAAAATTTATCAAAATATTATATTTTAACTAAGGTTAAGCTACAAAGTTCGTAGACGACCGCACGCACCAGCACCAGACGACGCCTACGTGTCGCTGCGACACTATACTGGTTTGTATGTATTTCTGTGAAATTACCCTGCGTAGCTACCGACACGTCGCGTCATCTGCCGCTACGCTACGGGCTGAGCGGCCGAGGACACTGTCGCCCGACCGCAGATCAGTAGTCTCATAAGCTCTATTCACATTACGATTTGCAATGTAAAATAATACTTATTTCAGCATCAATAGAGTTGACAGAGGAATACGGCGTTGCAATCTGCTGTTCCGGTCTGCAGTCGGGTTCGAAATCTTGACTGCAGCGACATGACGCAACGACGTGTCGTCGAGTGAAACGTCGTCTGCTGCTGCTGCGTGCGGTCGACTATGAACTTGTACCATAAGAATAATTAATTAGTTATAATGCTTGTACCTTTAAACATCGAGCAGAGCGCGCCAGAGTGGAGCGTATACTAATCAAATTGAATCAAAATTTCGAGCGTCTTGGTTCAGGTCTTAGATCGTATTGCGCCGTCCTAATCATATTGCAGTAAAATGTAGAGCTCGCTCGCTCGATCTTAAATTGACCTACTCATTATTGTAGTAAAATCTCGAGCTCGTATCGCTCATGCCAGGTTTTTGAATAGTATTGAAGCAACCTTACCGCGCCACGTCTCTTCTGTTTAAATAGCCCCTTTGATGTATTTTATTGACAAAACCCCTCTCAGCAATATGATTGGCGGTCCGCTTCGAACTGAGCATCATAGGCCACGCCCACTGCGACATCATGACCTAATATAATAGCGACAGACCTAATTGCCTTGAGACACCTCCGCTCAATTCTTGCCTCCGTATTTTTGTGCAAACGAAGATTGACGGGCGGGCAAACTGTAGGTAGGTAACTTCGAACAAACATAACAATGAAAGATCGAACGTATAATTCCAGTTGCAACTATCAGAAGTGATAATACGTGCCAGAAACTACATGCATGATATCGGTGGGGGTAAAGACAATGTTATTAACCACCACAAGTCCATCAAGGAATTGAAGCGGTACTTGGGCGATTGCTGCAAGGACAAGCCAGAAGTAAAGAAGTTTGTTAAGGATATCACGTCAGATAATAAGGGGTGAGTGATAGATAAGGTATAAAATTGTATGCCAATTCACATGATAAATTTATTAATCTTGTAACATGGCAGAGGGGAAATGCTAACGCAAGGCTAGTCCTTAGTTATATTGTCTAAGATTTTGATACATAAATATGTTTTTACAGTATCATCCATCTCTTCCCGTGGTCTAACATTCTGGACGAGGACTTGAATCTGTCAGAGTCGTTCCGAATACCGGACCCCAAGACTGGTCAGATGAGGAGGCTCATCTCACAGATCTCCGCCGAGGAGGAGGCCATGTTCAGAAACATGCTAAGGCGGCTGAACAACGTCATTCAGGTAATTCATTTTATGGAAATTACGTACTTAGGTTACTCCTACTAGTAAGTGTTCTTTCTACTTGTGAGATAATGACTTGAGCATAATATCAAGTATGTACACACGGCGACACATCAAGCTATACAAAACCAAAATAAGCTGGCCGCGCGTAGGTCGGTAATGCATAACGTCGCGCGGCCAGCTTATGTTGGTTTTGTATAGCTTGATGTTTCGCCGTGTGTACCTGTACATCTTCCAAATAAATCGTCTAACCACAATTGACTAGACGACTTGCGAACCCGGCTTGCTCGGGAGGCTGGAATTCGTGGAACCTGCGCGCGAGACGGTTTGTAATGCCTCTCGAAAAGAGGTTTTTTTTTTTTTTTTTTTTTTTTTTTTTTTATGTGTGATAGGTAAGCATTTGACCCCAATCTCACCTGATGTTGAGTGATGATGAGGCCGAAGATGTAGCATGCTTACCTAGAAAGATGCCTATTCACTCTCGCCTTGAAGAGGCCCAGGTTGTATTGCTCAGGGAACAGGTCCGCAGGCAGGGCATTCCACTCCTTAGCCGTGCGCATTATAAAAGAAGAAGCAAACTTCTTCGTGCGAATTGCTGGTAGGTCAACGACATAGGGGTGGAAACCCAGTCTGCGTCTCGTCCCCCGCAGATGAAAGGGAGATGGTGGTATCAGATCGTGTAATTCAGTCGCACACTCTCCGAAATGTATCCTATAAAAAACAGACAGACAGGCTACCTTGCGACGATGCTCAAGACTTTGTAGCTTCGCCACCGAGGTTGGATCACCTATGAGCTTCCTGGCACGCCTGTCGATTGAGTCCAGCGCGGCCAGCTGGTATTGGGCAGACCCGTCCCAGAGATGGCAGCAGTACTCCATACACGATCGGACTTGTGCTTGATAAAGTTGTAGAAGCTGTCCCGGAGTAAAGTACCGTCTGACCTTCGAGAGGACGCCCAGTTTTTTCGCTGCGGTTTTCGCCATGGACTCAATGTACCGTCCGAAATTCAGATCGGACGATATGTTAATGCCAAGGAGCTCCAGGCGATCAGCTATCGGTATGGACACATTTCGGAAAGTCGGGGTCAAAGCGAAGGGACTCCGTTTTGTGGAGAAAAGGCACGCCTGTGTTTTGCTTGCGTTGAAACTGACCCGATTAGTATCACCCCAGTCGGACACAGATTCAAGGGCCAAGTTTATTCGCTGCACCATGGCCTCTCGACAAGACTGAGTAACGTCCAATTTGACCCCTGCACCGGACAGATATCTGTCAGCAACAGTGCTGTCGTCTGCATACCCAAAGGTTCCGGGCACAAGCATGTCGTTTATATGCAGCAGAAATAAAGTGGCTGAAAGAACTGACCCTTGAGGAACACCGGCATTAATAGCCATTTGATCAGATGAGTATCCATCAATGAGTACTCGAATGGATCGTTCGCTCAAGAAGTCAGCTATCCAGTTGCATAGGTCAATCGGAATTCCATATGAAGGAAGCTTGCTTAAAAGGCTTGCATGCCAGACCCTGTCAAAGGCTTTGGATATGTCAAGAGACACGGCAAGTGCCTCCCCGTATCTCTCGACAGCCTCGCTCCACAGATGAGTGGCATACACAAGAAGATCCCCCGTGGACCGTCCTGGGCGGAACCCATACTGACGGTCACTGAGGAGGTCGTTATGTTCCAGGTATGCCAGGAGCCGGTTGTTAAGTACACGTTCCATAGTCTTGCAGAGTATGGAAGTGACCGATATTGGTCTATAGTTGACAGGGTCGGCACGACTGCCTTTTTTGGGCACGGGTTGCACGTTGGCAAGCTTCCATGACCTTGGGACTACCGCAGTCTTAAGTGAGAGGCGATACAGGCGTGTTAAAACAGGAGACAACTCTGGAGCACAGGTGCGTAGGACAATCGCTGGGATTCCGTCGGGTCCGCTAGCCTTGTTCACGTCTAGAGAACGCAGGATTTTAAGAACCTCTTTTTGGCGAATGTAAACTGATGCCATTGAGCATTCAGTACGAGGAATGGTAGGTGGTGTTATATCTGAGTTCTCCAGATGCGAATTCCCGGCAAAAAGATTAGCAAATAAATTTGCTTTCTCCTCCGCCGAGTGTGCTAGCGATCCGTCAGGTTTTATTAGCGGTGGCAGGGAGGGACGGCCGAAGTTTGCTTCCACTGCTTTGGCAAGCGACCAAAACGCTTTGCTGCCAGCTGGATAGGAGGCAAGCTTAGCCCCTATACGACCTATATGGTCGAACCGGGCTTTTCGCAACACCTTTTTGCAAGACTTGGCGGCTTTGTTGTAAGCTTTCTTCAGTTTTTCTGTGTTCGGAGCCTTCTGCTTTCGAGCATCAGCCCAGGACATATACGCTGACTGTTTCAGCACCTCAGCACGAGAACAATCAGCGTTGAACCATGGGCGAGCTTTGGCGCCGGTTGACACGTCAGAGTACGGAATAAAATATTCCATACCCTGACGTATCACTTCGGCAACCGCGTTCGCAGCGCTCGACGATTCCCCTGAAGAAAAGCAGGTTTGCCGCCAAGGATAGGAAGCAAAGAAGTGTCGCATCTCGTCCCAATCTGCTGACCTGTATCGCCACACCCGGTTAAGGACATGGCTAAGAAACGAGATGCGCCTATAGTTTTTCAGTAGGACATTATCGTTTTTTTATTATGAAGAGCACTAGCAGTCTTTTGTTCCATGCTTGCGGCGTTTTACCCTCGAGTATGACGGAATCGACCATCGTCTGAAGGACCGCAAGGACCGGTTTTAAACCCGCCTTCAGGAGCTCGGCTGTAATCCCGTCACCACCCGGCGCCTTGATGTTTTTTAGCTATTTGAGAACCATACTAATCTCGTACAGGCTGACGTCATTGATATCTTCGGTATAGTGCCAGGTTAAAGTAGCTCTTGGGTCTTTAGCCAGATTTCTAGCGGGTCTCCGTGTTGACGTGTATAACTCCATTCCATCCAGGCCATTGATTTTCTCGACCTCTCAAAAACTCAGGCTTGTACGATACGATCCGACGACCTTAAGACTGAAGATGGCACTTCAGTCTTCAGTTTGGCTAGCTGGCTTTGTGTAATAGACAATACAATACAATACAATACTCTTTATTTGCACACCAAAAACATAAAATAACAATAATAAAAGCAAACAAAAGGGTACTATGGCGGAATAGACTTATCCCTTGCCAAGACTTTTGAGCCTTAGTTTCGCTCTATAGCCTCCCTGATACGCTCGGTGTTGAACCGACGTAGGTCGCAAGTCACGGACTTTGAGATTTGTCCATTTGAGCTACCCTTACTTATTATGTATGTTAAATGTTATGGGACAAGTACCTGAAATAAAAATTATTATTAACATCATCTAAAGCCTGCAGGATCTTTCGCGCCTTTTCTCCATGAGATTTTTGTTCTGTTTCTAGTACTGATTGCAAAAAATAATGCAGCCTCCGAAGGAAATTTTGGTTAGGGCATTCAAGTGCGCCATATAGAAGATCGCACCGGGCGCAGATGTTCCAAGAACGTCCTGTTGTTCAAGATTCAGTAGATAATAATTTGTAGATGTTGTTTCCAGGTGGCGAGTGAAGTGGACGTGAGGATCATGATCGACGCTGAGCAGACTTACTTCCAGCCGGCTATATCCAGGATCTGTATGGAAATGATGAGGAAGTACAACAAAGTAAGTTTATTTTTGCTACATTTTTACTTAAATACCTATAACACAGCATAACCGTTTTGGAGTGCGATTTTTGAATCTCATTCGCTGAGTTCAGCAGTTGAAAATGTGAAAAATGTGGAGATATGCATCTTTCTACTGCTGATTTGACTTTCAAAAATCATACTTCAGGAGTGCAATTTTTGAAAGTCAAATCAGCAGTGGAAAGATGCGTATCTCCATACTAATTTTGAAATTTTCAACTGCTGAACTCAGCAAATGAGATTCAAAAATCGCTCTCCGGATCCTAAAAGTCTTAGAGTACCTCTATCTAATTTAAGTTTTGAAAATTTGTCCCAATTAAGACATTAAAAAAAGCCTCTTAAAAAGCCTGAGTGTCACCCGAGTAGCTGATATAGCTCAAAGAATTGCAAAATAAAGTGGCAATGGGCGGGGCACATTGCTTGCAGAACCGAATACCGATGGTCGATGGGGCCCGAAGAGTTCTCGAGTGGCGACCGCGTACCGGAAAGCGCAGCATGGTTAGGCTCCCACAAGGTGAACCGACAACCTGGTGAAGGCGGCGGGAACCCGTTGGATGAGGGCAGCGCAGGATCGGTCGTTGTGACGATCCTTGGGGGAGGCCTATGACCAGCAGTGGACGTCCATCGGCTGAGATGATGAATCTAGACAATAATGGTAAACCGCTGTCACTATTATTATTAATCTGTGCCGCTGTTAAGACAAAGTCTACATTTAGTACTTACCTATACCTCATAATTTTTTTTGCAGGGAATTTCTATGAAAATGAGGCTACGGCAATAATGGTAACTATTGTTACAGGACAAGTTCCTAATATTCAATACGTACCAGACGTACCTCAAGAACACATACAACGAGATCTATGCCGACTTGGAGCAGGCGCAGCGCCAGGACTTCAATTGGGCGGCGAAAATCGTGCGCGGCGCGTACATTGAACAGGTACCCGGGTGTACCTATTGTAGAATACCTTTCTACTTAGGGTTGGTTGAGTTGAGGTTGATGTATACAGCAGGGTGGAAACTTAAGATGAGGCACAAAGGGCAGTTACCAGAAGCATTACAGCTACAAGAAAACGTTCTTAGGAGACTAACCCTAACTTTTGGAGCATTTCACTTCTGCATTTACAGTCATCGAGAAAAACTGCAATTTTCACAAAACTTTTTTCCATCCCATTCGATTCTCTTCCTGATAAGAAACATAAGTCTCTATGGGGTCAACCGAGGTCGAGGTATTAGAACTTTCAGAAAACGTAAAATTAAATTCCCATACATTTAGTAGGGAAATATCAAAATCACCCTAGTATAGTGATTTTGTAAACACTTTCCAAATTAGGGGCGGTTCAGACCATCAAACAGAACAACTTTTACTATGGGAGTAAACATGACATAGTCTTTTAATGAACTTTAGAGGGGCTCTAAAGGTCTCACCCTTTCCTCGAGCTCAAAAATTTCATCCCTTTTATCGTGGCCAATTGGCGTTAGAAGCTCGCTGCTTGATCAAGGTGCGCCGGACGTATCTGGGTGCTGGGGTAATAAAATCGCGTCATTTTCCTATTCTGCTATTTTATACGTCATAATGTAAAACTGTTTGTTATTGCAGGAACGCGCCAGGGCCGCAGCCATGGGCTATGAGGACCCCACGTGCGCGGATGTTGAAGCCACGACCGCTAACTATAACAAGTGTCTTAAGGAGATCGTCAGCAGATGCCAGGTTACATCAACTATCTATACATACGTTTGTTCCGATAGCCTATTGGCTATATACACGACACTAGCGCCACACTAGCGCGGCGTAGCGCACGAACTATGTCGGACAGCCCTGAATTATCTACACTATTATAGTACTGTAAAGACTCCGTGTTTGTTCGAGGATTCTGCCAAAACTACTGGACCGATTTTGATAAAACTTTTTATATTTAAAAGCTTATTATTAGTTTTAAAAACTAGCTTATATTTTAACCCAGTACGATGACGCCACGTGCAAAATCTAAATTGTATCGGAATTCCCATACAAACTTTTACCTCAGTTTTAACACCTTTGGGGGTTGAAATACGACAAACCTTTTTTAAGTGAGCATCTAGATGCCAAAAGAAACATCCATGCTTCCATGTCAAATTTTAAGTTTATATAGTCTTGACAGTTTTGGAGATTTCGTGTTTAGTTAGTGTGTGGTTTTGCATCAGTTTTGCATAGATTCAAGCATATTTTTATAGCTTGTCCCGCAAAAGTACAAATTTCTGCCACCGCGGGCGCTGCGATCGACTTGACAGTTCCCAACACCCACTTTGCACATAGGAACCCGCTGAAGGTGCCTGCCGAACTAGACCCTTAGACTATAGTCCGTCAACTTCGTGCGCGGCGCGCCCTAGGGGTACAGACGTAGGCGGGGGCGAGGTAGCACGCGCGCATTCGCGATATGGTACCTTAACACTCGATACACGACCGATTTTTTTCAGCCGAGTGCCGAACAAAGCATATAAGTAATTTTTTCATTCAACCAATTTCGTAAGGTTTCAATCAAACAGTAGGTATATAGGAAAGGCTTTTGGGTAGGATGCATATTTTAATTATGTAGATAATGTACTCTGTGCTACTGACGAATCGGAAGAAAAAATCGGACAAATGTCCGATTGTAATGAAATCAATCTTTGTTAATTCTTTAGGTTAAGGTTACTAGTATTTGTATAATTTCTAATGAAATCATTACTTTTTTAAAGTTTAACTTGTTATTAAAAATATCACTCACTTGGCTGCCTCCTTGCTACGCTCTTGCCTGGTAACTTAACTTGAACTTGTCGGCAGGGTGAGATGAAGAACCACATTGGTGTAATGGTGGCGTCCCACAACGAGGACACGGTACGGTACGCGCTGCAGCTCATGGACGAATACAACCTCAAGCGGGAGGACAAGGTCGTGTGCTTCGGACAGCTACTCGGCATGTGCGATCACATCACCTTCCCGTTGGGTAAGTCTAGCTTATATTACAGCATGCTGTAGCCGGAAATGAGGTTAAATATGTAAACTGCGAGCGGCTCCCAACTGGTCTGCATTCTAGAATCAACGAGCCCATTGGTAGCAATTATTTTTTCCCAGGGGTAGCCAGACGTTGGTTAATAATGTTGTAATAAAATGTAAAACCAGGAGCGAGCGCAGGAGTTTTTTACAACCTAAAATCTGGAACGAGAAAGCAAGCTCGAGATTTTACTTCACTATGAAAACATACATGATCTATATGACCTAGAGCGAACGAAGCGAGCTCGAGATTTCACTGAATTCTGGAGCGAGCGAATTGATGTCGATATTTTACTGCGTCTGTGGTTTTAATGTGTCTAGGTCCTTGTGGTACAATCATAGCCAGGTGCGAGTGAAGCGAGCTCGAGATTTTACAGCAATGTAAATGAGATCAGCGCAGTACGATCCAAAAACAGTGAGCGAGCGAAGCGAGCTCGAGATTTTTCTTCATTATAACTCGATTTTTACAGCTCATGCTGAAATCTAGGCTATTCATGTATTTAACAAAGGGTGCTAATAATTAACGCGACTATTATTTAATAGCATTATTCTCCTCTAAAAATCTACGTTGTCCTCTGAATCACTAGGTCAGCCATCATCAATGCGCGTCCAAAAAATACTATCATAGCCCCTGTCTATGTATCTTCGATGTAAGCCAATGAAAAAAAAAACGGTGGCTTGCTGTATCAGGCGTCAGCGTCATCGCTTCATCGACCACATACAAATTAATAGGGTTTATTGAACGTTAATGTGAGGGACACTTTGAAACGAGCTTATGATTTCGGTACACAATAGGTAAATTTATGAAGAAGTAATTAAGAAGGAACGAGTGGACCCACGCACGAAAATATACTCCCAATTGTAGCAATGGAGAGGATATTGTCGTAAAACAAAATTACCTAAGATTAGAATAGAATCTGAGTAGAATTGAAAAGTCAAAGGCAAAATAAGGTATGTTTTATATCTTTTCTAACGTTCTACTTATTTCATTTGGTCAGGTCAAGCCGGCTACTCTACGTACAAGTATGTTCCGTACGGCCCCGTCCTCGAAGTTTTGCCGTATTTGTCACGACGCGCCATCGAGAACCGCGGGATCCTTGCTAAGATTAAGAAAGAGAAGAGGCTTCTCCTAAATGAGATTTTGCGTCGAATCTTCGCCGGCCAGATGTTCTATAAACCTGTTGGAAATTACACCCCCGCGTGAATAGTACTTAAATCTTTGAGCGTTTTTCTTTTGGTTTTCTAGGGGATCGAAAGATGGCGTTACGGTCTGTGCGAATAAAGGTCTAAATTTCAAAAAAGTGTTTCTTTAAAATAATAAAGAGGGAGAAGATGATCAAAAAGATGCCAACGCATCTTTTGATTGAATATTTCATTATTTATAATCGAAAATAGAAACTGTTTATTTCTGACATACGGGCATACATAGTTGTACAGGCTCGATCCTTTGGCCTTTAAAAAAAGGCAGGAACCATAGACATGAACTCTAGCGATAGACAAGCACGTTCAAATAAACAAGTTGTTCCAAAACTCTTTGGGAACATTAGTGCCATCTAGTTTACATAAAACAGAAACTACTATTATTTGGTCAAAGAGCATCTCCGGCCAAGACAGATGCGACAGTTCATATTTATGTTGGGTATTATACCTACTATCTATCTACTGGGCATCCTCGACTACTTACGTGCAGACCACTGAAATACGTACATGAAATTTTAGAATTAGATACTTACTCATAACTTTTGATTGTGTGAACTGTGAACAGATTACTACGAAACAAACATTAAGATAATCAGTTAAAAAAGATACACAAATTAAATAATACTATGCGAATGAAAAGAAAAATAGTAAGGAGACCACGGAGATGTAAATCTCGTTGCTAACCGCCACCCGGCACAGTGGATCCGTTTTGAAAAAAGACGGACTTAGGACCTAAAGTCGGAATTTCGTGCTGATTTTTTTTAAAGAAGAGATAATAACTATACTAGTAACTTTTATTCTTTCAGTAAAATCTATGGGATGCATGGTTTATGAGAAAAAAAATTATACATTTTTTTTTGTATGCAGAAGAACACCTTTTATTTTATTTCTTGACTTTGTTCAATTTGGGGCGGGATTGGCTTACGTTTTATGAAAGACCAAATAATACTGGACCCAAAAAAAAAATAACTAGTGCAGTCACTTGCAGCGAAGCGAGAAATTAAGTGTCAAAAATTTCAATTTTTTTTTTCGCATATTTTGCAAAGAGTGCACGTTTTTGCCAAACTTTTTGTATATTTTCGTGTACCTGCTGCTAAATTAAAAATTTTAATGTCATTTTTAGGCAGAAATAATCAAGATGACAGGTACTTTTTTTTTTTACTTTACCGATTTCATTTTTGTGGAGAAATAGATTAAGATGGGTGACCAATCCTGCCATCGCAAATTGAAACACATAGTTCTTCCTTTCACATTCAAGTGACAGGATACTGTGCCCGGTCGCGATCAGTGAGAATTTAAAACGCTAAGTTGCAATGATGACTTTAGCTGTCAATAAATCTTTTTCATCTCGAGGTAAAAGGTAAATCAAATAATTGTTTTCGCATTAATTTTTTTCCCATGAACAAGTATAAAAATATGATCTGTCATTTTCAATTTCAATCCTCGTCTGGCACCCGCCTTAAGTTCATTATATTGTGCATGTATTGTGCCTATTTTGTGCTCTCTGATTTAAGTCTCTTGATTCATCTATGATCATTAATACCCGTCTCTTTTCCTTAAATGTCGCTTTTTGGGTGCCGAAACGAGACAAAAAGTAATGGACTTACCCAATCTTGAGGAAATTAATAGACTTACCTATTTTCTAAAATTTTAATTTATAATTACATATCCTTATAATTTTACATACTTACCTTATATTCGAATAAAAGTATCCCGTAAAACAACTTTCAGGCGGTTTTTATAGTGATAACTAATTTAAATACATCAATATAAAATTAAAATGATTATTGAAAAAAAATGACAGATTGGTATTCAGATTGGTTTGTCATTCCCATTAGCATAGAGTAAACTAACATCAATGCGGTTTTAACACCGCATTGCAGAGTAACATGCAGTTCCTACTGAACACCGTATCTAGTACTGGTACAGTACATTGATATCGTTGGCAGGAACAGTCTTGACATGATTTTAACAGGATCTCGCCTACGTCTCTATGGAGCGATGTCATCTGTCGAGTTTTTTAGGAACTAAATTTAAAAAAGAAAAGAAAAACGCTCATTATGTAGGACCTTTCTAGTCCTAAAACACGAACAAAGAAAACTAAAAATAGAAGAGTCAAATAGTGGAAAATAATCCCAAAATTATATTGAAACTTTCTTGAGTTGAGCGAGTGAAGCGAACTCAACATTTTACTGCAATATGATGAGGTGTGCAACCACCTAATCATACGATTGCGTCGACGTAAGCCTTGAGCGAGTGAATTGGGCTTGAGATTTTTCTGCAATATGACTAGAATGTTGCAATACGACCTAAAGATTCTAAGGCCAGGAGCGAGCGAAGCGAGCTCGATATTTCACCGCAATACAATTATAATTTAACAGTAGCTGCAATATTTGATATATGGTTAGATCGATTCAGTAAGATTGAAATCAGTAGCCAGCGATGCGACCTTAGGATTGTACCTGCAGTGTGACTAGGTTTGTTGTAATACGATCAAAAAGAGTAGCGACGAGCGAAATAAGTTCGATATTTTACTGCAATAATTGATAAGTCCGTTGCGTTGTAGTATGAACCTGTGACCAGGAGTGAGCGAAGCGACATCAACATTTGACTAATAAGTACATAAATAACATGTAAAGCAACCTGGATTTTTTGTGCAATATGTATTTTTATTACCATTATTCGTGAGAGTTCTAACATAACTATATACGTATGTACTTATATACATTATAACTGGATTTCAAACTCATGGAGCTCATACCAAAATCGAGTGGATTTATGTATGAAATGAAAAGATGAAGCGAGCAAAATGACCTCTATACCTACTTCTCCTAGTAAAATGATTAGATTGTTGCAAGCTCAGTTTCAGAGTGGACAAGAAATAGAAATGGAGTGAGCGAAGCAAGCTTCACATTTTTTAATACCTAAATCTTGAATCTATTTTTATCTTTCCCTGACTACTTCGAGATTCCCTAACAATTCATGAAAGTGAATACCCTCCACCTAAGTTCGAGCTCGAAAGTTATCTGAAAGGATTCCATGAATAAATGAAATGTGTCTCATACCATGCGCTGCTCGCTTCCGGTTTTGACCTCGTTTATCATAGAGACATAATAAAATATTAGCCGTCTTCGTCGACATGATGATCAATTGATCGAGGGCCCACAAAAACAAAAATTTGAGAAAAAAATTACCACATGATAATATTGCAAAAAAAATCTGGTGCTCGCTACGCTCGCTTGTATTGCAGTCATCTCATTACATTGCAGTGAAATCTCGAGCTCGCTTCGTTCGCTTATAGTTTTTTGTCATATTGAAATCACCTAGTCATACCTATTGCAGAATTCGATCCAGCTTCGCCGCCCTAAGTTTTAGATTTTTATTGCATCCACTTAATCTGGACCTGGTGTGCGATTTTTGAATCTCATTCGCTGAGTTCAGCAGTTGAAAATGTCAAAATTACTGAGGAGATACGCATCTTTCTACTGCTGATTTGACTTTCAAAATTCGCACTCCTGGTTTATGATTTTTTAATGTCAAATCAGCAAGAAAGAAAGATGCATGTCTCCATAGTAATTTTGACATTTTCAACTGCTGAGTTCACCGAATGAGTTTCAAAAATCGCACTCCGGGCCTCCCTGGGAAAAAATTATTGCTACACCCTTGTAGCGGAGGGGCGGGCGCCCCAATGTCATATTTTTTTGCCCGCCTCGGAAAAATCGTGGATCCGGGGCTGTGCACGACTAATTATAGACAACATGCACTGAGAAATGTGGGCTAAAAGAACACTAATTAAGTAAACTTTAGATTTTAAAATTAACATCATGAATTAAAATAAAAACTAAATGAATGAACTAAATTACCTAATGTGTACTGCTTCAATCGTCGTTTAAGAACATACTGTAGCACCGGTACGGTACACAGGGTACATTAATGATTTGTTATGTTTTATTTATAACTTTTTCTATGTATACTAGAATGTTTTTTTTAAAATGATTTTTGACAATACCTATATGCCAGCTTCCTGGTTTTTGGTCGTAGGAGAAGTAACAGAGGTCCGAACGATTATAAATGTACGGCCACTTACCAAGAAATGTCACTTCTTATAAATTGTATTTATGCAATTTTATGACTATCGCCATAACTATCAAATATACGCTCAGTTGCAGAAACGCTCATTAAAGTTAATCTTCCATTAAATCTCTCCCTCTTCTCACTTTTTGTCTTGTTGACGTAGTACCTAATCATAAAAGAATAAGTAAAGAAAGCTAGCAAGAGATTTAATGGAGTATTGACTCTAATGAGCGTTTCTGCAACTGAGTGATAAATGACAATCTGTTCTATCCAAGTTCTATCTCATTACTGACATTCTGTCTACTAGCGCAAGTGACATTTCTTGGTCAATGTTTTTTGTAGGTAATATTTTTTTCTCAAACATGCTTGGAAATGTGAGCATTATTTTGACAACCTTCTTCGAGATAAATCGAAATTGCTGTACTGGCCAAATACGCATGTATTTGGCGCAGCGGCTGGCAATGTTTGTATGAAAATCCATATCTGTCGTGTTTAGCGACCAAATAAATTACATACTAAACTCATATCTGTCGTGTAATTTAAAAATGGAACGATCTTTTTCTCCGAAACATGGCGACCAAGGAGGTAACTCATCAAAGGTTTTATTTAAATTTCGAACTGGCTTGCAAATAGAAAGCTGTTTATTGAAAAAAAAAATTTGTTGTTCGTTGTTCGTCATTGATTTTGATAAAAAGAGTTTTAATTTTCGCGAATTATTTGAGAAAATTTACTGTTTTAATTTCCGCGCATTACTTGAGAAAAGTACTATACAAGCCTTGGCCACAACTAGGCATTGATGGACTTACGTATGTATGCCTCGGCTTCGCCTCGGCCCACATTAACACGTTCGTCCATCAATGCCTCTGTTGCTGGCCGCTGCAGTAATGTACTATTTTCTGTCTACCAATATAAGTGTTGATAGAAGACGTGTTTTGTAATTTTTTCCCATTGACACAGAATAGGTAATAGTATATAGCCATTGACCTGAATTCTAATATGCTTCATGCAACAGTCAGTTTTTCCAAGTTATATGAAATGACAACTAAGTGTCCACGGTGTGCGGTGTGACGATGTTTTTATGGAAAAATTTAAAGGTGTTGGTAATCGCATGGGGATAATGTAGTGGTGATGCTATTTACAACGTCAATATGACCCATATAACCACAATAGTGTGTAACTAAATGAAGGCAAATCACACTTGCTCTGTGCTGAAAACCGTTTTTTCAGGATCTACACGTCTACTAAGTGTTAGGGTAAACAGTTGCATTACTTTAAGGGGTGATTCTACCCATGATATTAGCTACAATAGATGTGCTCAGCGCCCGTGGCATGACGCCTCGATAAACGTTTTAAGGCTATTCTACCGTTGGCGCGCTCCATACAAACGTAGTATGGTGATATTTTCAATACTATCCAATTAAAGTCAATGAAATTTTTCAAAAACAATCTAGTAACTAATTTCTATGTCGGTATGAAGTCAGATTTTCGATAAAATTTATAGTTTTAAAGTTACAGTGCCACAAATATTTCCATACAAATCTTAAATTAATTCTAGCATTGAAACTGTATATTTTAATGAAAATCTGACTTCATACCGACATAGAGATTAGTTACTTGATTGTTTTTGAAAAATTTCATTGACTTTAATTAGATAGTATTGAAAATATCACCATACTACGTTTGTATGGAGCGCGCTCCGAGTAGAATTCTCTTAACGCGCCTGCTAACTCGTTCGTTCGCGCGCAAAAAGAAAGAGGGGGTGATTGTACCCATGATACTGAACAACTTTCCCTAAGAATCCTATAGGAAATTCGTAAAAAAATTTTTGGACTTCCCATACTAAATACATTCAGCTAATCATCGAACTTTTGTACGAAAAGTCGAATTTTTTTTTTGCGAATTTCCTATTGGTTTCTTTGGGAAAGCTGTTCAGTATCATGGGTGCAATCGCCCCTTAAAATAATGCAACTTTTTACCCTAACACCCTGTATAATCAAGTTATTTTTTCCATTTGAAAATTTACGTTTTTATACCTACCTTACATAAATTATTAATTATTATCAAATGCACAAAAAGTACAAAATATACCAAAAGGAATACTTATCTGAATATTTTGACTACGAAATACTTTCATTGACTCTATCTAATTATAAATGTGAAAGTTTGTATCGATGATGTTTCTATTTCAAATGATTTTGTGAATATGTAGAAGTGCTTGACGTTGTACGGTAAATACCTAAATATTTTGTGACTTAAAGGATCGTGTCATGAACAAAACGTGGAGCTTCGTTACAGGACGGGGAGCAGGCATCCGCGACCCTATAGCAGATTTCTAATGCGACTCGTGACCATGTTTCAAGGTGTTGTTACCTTTCTGCTTGGCAAAGGCCTCCAGTCCCATCACGAATAATGGTGAGACATATAGGGTGTAAGTGACAGCCTAGCAAATACGGAAACGGTGAACTCAGACCATCAAACTGAACAACTTTCACTGTGGAGCCTACCTCAAGAAACGCGAAAAAAAATCTGCTGTCCCATACATTTTAGTCGGGTAGGTACGCACGGCGACAGATCAACCTACCCATAGTTCGATCTTATGTCCATGAACATAGAGTTCAACTATGGGTAGGTTGATCTGTCGCCGTGTGTACAGCAGTTTTGTATGGGACAGCTGATTTTTTTTCGCGTTTCCTGAGTTAGGCTCCATAGTGAAAGTAGTTCAGTTTGATGGCCTGATTTCACCGTTTCAGTATTTGCTAGGCTGTCACTTACACCCTATATATGCTACATGCTAATGGGACGGTGCGGATTGGTGGAGGCAAGTTAGTAGTCTAGGTACTTGTCATATCAGAGAATCATCATCATCTCAGCCGATGGACGTTCACTGCTGGAAATAGGCCTCCGCCAAGGATCGCCATAACGACCGGTCCTGCGCTGCCCTCATCCAACGGGTTCCCGCCGCCTTCACCAGGTTGTCGGTCCACCTTGTAGAAGGCCGACCCACGCTGCGCTTTCCGGTACGCGGTCGCCACTCGAGAACTCTTCGGGCCCCATCGACCATCGGTATTCGGTTCTGCAAGTAATGTGCCCCGCCCACTGCCACTTACAGGGAGGTTACACGTTCAGTATTTCGTCATTCTGGTCCATCAGTCTGGTCATGTTTATTTGATTTGAAGGGAAACTGATATACTGAAGCACCATGTTAGTGGGGTCAGTCTCGAGTCAGTTTCCCTTCAAATCAAATATACATGACCAGACTGATGAAATACTGACCGTGTAACCTCCCTCTTAAGTTTAGCAATTCTTTGGGCTATGTCAGTTACTCTGGTTCTTCTGCGGATCTCTTAATTTCTGATTCGATCTCACAGGGAAACTCCGAGCATAGCCCTCTCCATCAGAGAATACCTAAATATATTTAACAGGCAAAAAACAACATTAATTAAATGATTACGTACTTATTTTATGTGACTAATATAATTTAATAATTGAATGGTGTCATATTAATGACACGGATTAATAATTTTGCTTTTTGGTTTTCCCTTTTTATCATGTTGTTTGATGAATGCATAAGGTGTTTTTAATAAGTATACCTAATTAATTGACTAATATGAAATCCCAACATCTCCTTGGCACTTGTTTCGAGTGATTTTCAAGAGCTATTAAATTACTATCAGTACTTATACGATTACAAAGTGAATTTTACCGACTTATACAAATGTATGGGACAGCATATTTTTATAACGCGATTTAGATGTTTGAAAAAGTTGTTCAGTTTGATGGTCTTAACCACCCCTTTAATGTGGCTTTAATACAATTAAAGTAATACGAGAACAAAAAATATCAAATAGGTAGCAGTAAATGCGTTACATAAAGGCCGCGGTCCGATTCACCATTTCATGGCTCACAGTGCTAACGTCCATAATCGCTGGTCCGAAACAAAAAGCGCGATTTCACAACTTACGGCGCTATTTGAATCGGACCGCTTTTTCCGGTCTCAAACCACTGACAGTTGTATTGTATGAAAAACCGCCATAAAACATCAGTTTGACATTGACAGTGACATAAGATTGATTGGTTTGACATAAGGCTCACGGTGATATCGCTGTGGAGCATGGGCTCAGAAATTCCAAGATGGCGCTGATAATGACGTCACGCCGCGGCGCGCCGTCTAACGTGATCGCGATTACACTAAATCGGGACGCGTTTGAGAGCGCTAAAATCGGTTTTGGCGCAATTCGGACTGCGGCCACAGAGTGTAAGGCGGTGTCCTATTGCCATCGCACGCGCGATGGTGCGATGCGATGTGATCGTACTGATGGGTAATTCTCCGAAATTTTACAAATCGTTGAAATTTTTCCATAGATGAAAATTTGAAAAATTTCGGAGAATTACCATCAGTACGATCACATCGCATCGCACAATCGCGCGTGCGATGGCAATAGGACACCGCCTAAGTGGACAGCCTAGCAAATATACTGAAACGGTGAACTCATACCATCAAACTGAACAACTTTCACAATGAATTTTTTTTCCATAGTTTCCGCTTTCCCTCTTCGTCGAGATCACATGTTTGTTGACCAGACTTGACCTCGGCTTCGAGGTCAACAACCATGACTTACTTACATGAGATCAGGAGTGCCATTTTTGAATCTCATTCGCTGAGTTCGGCAGTTGAAAATGTCAAAATAACTTTGGAGATATGCATCTTTCTTATTAAGAAAGATGATGCTTAGAAAGATGCGTATCTCCGTAGTTATTTTGATATTTACAACGGCTGAACTCACCGAATGAGTTTCAAAAATCGCACTCCTGGAGTGCTATTTTTGAATCTCATACGTTGAACTCAGCAGTTAAAAATGTCAAAATTACTATGGAGATATGCATCTTTCTACTGCTGATTTAATTTCCAAAAATCGCACTCCTGGAGTATGATTTTTGAAAGTCAAATTATAAGTAGAAAGATGCATATCTCCATAGTAAATTTGACATTTACAACTGCTGAACTCAGCGAATGAGATTCAAAAATCGCACTCCTGAAGTATGAAAGTTGAACTCAGCAGTTGAAAATGTATGGAGATACGCATCTTTCTACTGCTGATTTGACTTTCAAAAATCATATTTGAGGAGTGCGATTTTTGAAAGATAAATCAGCAGCAGAAAGATGCGTATCTCCATAGTAATTTTGACATTTTCTACTTCTGAACTCTACGAATGAGATTCAAAAATCGCTCTCCTGAGGCTTTCTTATTTACTGCCCGAGGTTAGCTTAGTACACTATTTTTTCTCCCCGACGGAGGCGGACAGCGGCAACTTTGTTTAGCGCAGCGGGACGAAACTCGACGCTTTCCGCCCGTAGGGATGAAAAATACCTATTTACTGTTTTCTGATTGACACGAGATCATTAAATTGAAGCGTGACTGCGTGACCCATGATGTGTTGAGGATAACTTTTATTAAGGATATTAATTAGTGACATGTTTTTGTGGTTGGCTTCCAGACTGATTTTATAAAAGTTAGCTATACCTACTCTTGTTATTTTAACGTAGCGCGAATTTCCTCATTTTTTTAAATATCCATTTGAATATAATGTCGATGTACATTTTTTTGCGGTTTAACAACCGTTTGCTCGGCGTCGATGTATTTGCTTTCCAATAGGTTTGTTAACCGACTTCAAAAAAGGAGGAGGTTTCTCAATTCGACCGTATATATTTTTTTTTTATGTGTGTTCGCGGATAACTTCGTCGTTTATGAACCGATTTCGATGATTCTTTTTTTGTTGGAAAGGAGATATCCCAAGTGAGGTCCCATGATAAGGAAACCAGGATCTGATGATGGATCCCAGAGATATCGAGGGGAACCTTCGGAAATCGTAGTGCCGACTAGTGCGTTTGTTAATTTAAAGCACTACTATTAAATCGAACTAATGAATTTACCACTGAAAATTGTGAAATAAACAAAATTTTAACAAAAAAATTAAAACCGCCTTCAAAAAACTAAAAAGTTAAAAAATAATATTGCAGCCGATGACTTTTTCGTTCGCATCATAAGAACATTAATTTGTTTTATAGAAGTCGGTGTCAAGCCAAACCAAAAAATGCAAGCACTGTCGCGAATCGTACCTGCTTGACAGCGACTTCAATAAAACAAATTAATGTTCTTATGATGCGAACGAAAAAGTCATCGGCTGCAATATTATTTTTTAACTTATTAGTTTTTTGAAGGCGGTTAATAATTTTTTTGTTAAAATTTTGTTTTCTTATTAAAATAACCTCAATATAGAAATTCTATCGGTATCTAATATATAATATCAACTGCTTATTGTAGACATTCTAGCTATCTATTATGGCTATGTGCACGACACACTAGCGCGGCGTACTGACAGAACTTTTTCGGGCAGCCGTGAATTATTTACACTATTATAGTACTGTAAAAGTCTGTGTTTGTTCGAGGATTCTGCCAAAACTACTGGACCGATTTTGATAAAACTTTTTATATTTAAAAGCTTATTATTAGTCTTAAAAGCTAGCTTATATTTTATTCCGGTACGAGATGACGGGAGCGGATGCGGACGAAGCCAAGGACAAAATCTAATTTGTATCGGAATTCCCATACAAACTTTTACCTCAGTTTTAACACCTTTGGGGGGTTAAAATGCGACAAGCCTTTTTTAAGTGAGCATCTAGATGCCAATAGAAACTTCCATGCCAAATTTTAAGTTTGTAGTATTGACAGTTTTGGAGATTTCGTGTTAAGTTAGTGTGCTGATTTTCATAGATTCAAGCAAATCTGACACAGCTTCGCCGTCAGTAGTACAAATTTCTGCCACGGCGTGCGCTGCGATCGACTTGACAGTTTCCAACACCCACTTCGCACATAGCCAATAGACTCTAGAATGTCCGCAGCATAAAGTCCGATTTCCTTCAATGCATCAAATACGAAACGTACAGATACAAGACACATCAACATCATACTATTAAACGAAAACGAAAAAAATGTTTGGTCCTCCATGGGTCCTCCGCATAGAAATTCGATCGGCTGATCCACTGATCGATTTTTGTATCGAAGGTCCAACTAATTTTCTTATTTCAATCAATCAATCAATCAAATATACTTTACTAGCGGCCCGTCCCGGCTTCGCACGGGTGGATGTCTAATCTTTTCTAGCAATAAATATAGCCTATGTTACTCAGGGTGAATGTAGCTTACTTTATTTTACACCAAAACATAAACAGTAAAATACAGAGAAAAAAATACAAGAGGCACAAAATAAAGGCGGTCTTATGGCTAAGAAGCGATTTCTTCCAGACAATCTTTATTTTTCATTTTGCACGTGTATAATCCGGGTCCTTCTTAATATGCTGACACTTTTTTAAGGGGATGATCCAAGGATGATCAGACCATCAAACTGAACCACTTTCTCTATGGGACAAACATAAAAATCGCGAAAAAAAAATCTTCTGTCCCATACATTTGGCTCGAGTAGGCTTGCAGTTGTGTATGGAAGATCTGTTTTTTTTTGTGATTTAGATGTTGGTGCCATAGATAAAGTTGTTCAGTTTGACGGTTTGATCATCCCCTTAAAAAAGTGTCAGCATATTAAAAAGGACCCATATACATGGCTATTATGTTCCTTAGGGTTGTTTAGTTTCATTGTCTGAATCATAGAGAAATTACGCGCTCCCCTGGGGACTGAATACACCCTTTTTAGGGTTCCGTACCCAAAGGGTGAAAACGGGACCCTATTACTAAGCCTACGTTATCCGTCCGTCCGTCCGTCCGTCCGTCTGTCCGTCTGTCCGACCGTCCGTCTGTCCTACCTATTTAGGGCTGTAACTTTTGAACCGTAATAGCTAGCTAGTTGAAATTTTCTCAGATTGTGCGTTATTACGGCGGATTTGTTAACAAATAATTAAAAAGTGTAAAAGTTAAAAATTAAGGGGGGTTCTCAACAAGAAACTAGTTTTTATCAGCGTTTTTTCTGCACGCCCTATCGTAAAAACGGTAATACATACAAGCGTCAAACTTAGTGTGATTATAGAGAAAACTCTACAGAATAACAACAAATACTAAAAACCGGGCAAGCGTGAGTCAGTATTGCGCTAAAGGTCCCGGATAAAAAAAGTTTTTTTTTCTAATTTAATAATGTTGTGCTCTGTGGTGGTGGGTGTGGTACGGAACCCTCGGTGCGCGAGTAGCCCGACTCGCACTTGACCGGTTTTATTTTTTACCTATTTCGTCCCATTGTTGGGCAAAGGTCTCCCCCAAGCTTTTCCAGCCTTCCCTATCTTTTGCCATCAGTTGCCATTTCGCTTCGTGGGAATACACCCTTAAAATTTTGTTATTAATTAAAAACTATTATACCCAGTGGTGGTAATCATAGAGATCTTTTGTGATCTGTGTGTATAATGATGATGATGATTGGAAAAGAATATAGAGGGGTTTAACCATTGATCAATCAATGGGTTTAACCGATATGCATAACGGAAGCAAAAGGAAAACACGTGCATTTCCTCTCAAGGTTTCTCGTAAATAGGATACTCTAGGTACCAACTTCACTTCATAAAAAAATATCAGGTAGGTAAAGTACAGTCAGAAATTTCATTCTTTTTTCGTTGCTGACTGTACATATACTTTATAATTTATCGATAAACGGCTAGCTACCTATTGCCAATTGTGACGTTCATTCTAGGAAATGAACCTAGTTCAAATGGAAGGAATGTTATGAAAGAGAATCATCATCAGTCTCCTACTGTAGGGCACTGGCCTATCCTCCAGGCGGGTGTATGGGCGTTAGTCCACCACGCGTGCCCAATGCGGATTTAAAGGCTTCACATACGTATCATCACATTTGTGAATTTATGTAAATTGGTAATGTATGATTTATTTTGTTAACCACAAAAGAAATTTATGCGAAAATATCAGCTGTTTCATATTAAACTGCAACCTACTCGACCCAAATGTACCTATCTATGAGACAGCAGTTTTCGTTTTCGCTATTTCGATGTTGGTTCCATACCTATAGGAAGTTCTGCAGTTTGAGGGTCTAATCATCCCCTTAAAAATCGGTCAGCTTATTAAGCTGGACCCTATACAGGATGTAACAAAACACCCTAGTAATGCTTAAGGGACCATCAATCTGAACAACTCTCACTATGGAGCCAAAACCGAGAAAAAAAAATTGCTGTCCCATACAAAACTGCAGCTTACCGACCGACCTACCTGGTCCCAAAGTGATTTCAATTAAATCAAAGCATAAATAGTTATTTGTTATGCAAGGCTGCAAAGTTGCTTTTTGGCGCGAGTACTTGTATTGAAACCTGAGCAAGCGAAGGATTCTAGGATTGAACCACGAGCGAAGCGAATATAGAATCCTGAGCGTCGCGAGGGTTTCAAAGGTACGAGACGCAGAATAACTTTGCTGCCGAGCGCAACACACAACTTTTCACCTCACTACAGCGAGGAAAACTTCAATGCGCCAACCTTATTTTTAGAATAATCGCACTGGCCAGCAAGAAAATAGCATGAAAAAAAACTTGTTTAGGCTGTTTTCTGGCTGTTTTTCTCACGTTTTTCTTTATTGAATAGAAAGATTCGAATTTTAAAAACTCTTTCCACGCTAGCGCATAAAATGCACTTTTGCACTCTGATTTTGAATGACTAACAGAATCTTTCCGAGCATGTGAGGTGAAATAGTAGATTGTTAACCAAGGGATGAAAGTGACCCATTTCACACGAGATGTTTGGCGCCCGAACGGAAACGTGACGGGCCCCGCGGAACGAACGTGAGGGGCGCCCATAGTTCGAGTGTGAAATGGGTCACTTTCATCCCTTGAATTTCAGAAAACTGACGACCGGCGACGTACAGCCGGCTTGTGTCTAAATCGATGAACATGAAAGAAATTATCCCAGTTTTCCAAGGTATTTTCTATATTATGGCATCGGAGTTCATTATCTACCTTTTAACTTTAAATATTCAAACACCAGTTAGACTTACATTTTGTAGGGCAAAAAGAAAAATATCAATAGATTTAACGATAATAATTATATTTAATCTAAAAACACAACAAAACGAGAAAAAGACGTGAAAAAGAAGAGAAAGAATGACAGTCACAGTCTGTCAAAGTAATCAAGTAAGTAATAGACATTTGACAAAAGAAGTACGTTAAAAAGCATAATGGTGTGGATCAAATGCTTCGATTCGCTCTAAAAAGTTTTCATATCCATAAAATTATGATCACATAGCTCACTAGCGAAACGGGTGAAATTGATATCATTGGCATCCTTTTATAAACTAAGAGTCTATCAAACTGAACAACTACTATGGGAGCAAACCGATCGGAGCAAAAAAAAATCTGCTGTTGCATACTAAGTCGTTGAGTCGAGTAGGCATTGCAATATAGTATGGAACAGCTGATAATTTTTTTGCTCCGATCGGTTTGATCCCATAGTGAAAATAGGTAGATGACACGATTGTATCAAGACCTCCGCCTCTAAATACCTAGTAGACAAAGTTGTATTACGTAATAAAATACAACCTGCTTACCAAATAATTTCTACTCTACACGTGTTTCGCTCCACCAAGGAGCATCCTCAGGAGTTAGACCGACGAACGTTCGATACAGAGTTGTTACTCCGCCGAGCGTCCGACACCGACACCGAGTAGAAATTATTTGGTAAGCAGGTTGTATTTTATTACGTAATACAACTTTGTCTACTAGGTATTTAGAGGCGGAGGTCTTGATACAATCGTGTCATCTACCTATTAGTCATGGATTTCCGCAAAGTAACGCCTGATTCAATTAATCCCATAGTGAAAGTTGTTCAGTTTGATAGGTAAACTCTTCGTTTAAAAGGATGCTAAATGATATCAATTTCATTTCACCCTGTATAGGTAGGGTACCTAAAAGTATATTTTCAGCACTCATACTCTGAAAGTAGGTCATTGTTTATCTAAGAAGCGGGTTGAAAGTGATACATTTCTTCCCTAGGGCGGAAAAGTAATTAAAAAAAAATCTACATCTATACACTCTATACTGAGCAAAGGCAGAAACCTATGATAACATTATATTAAAATTCTAAATTTTTATAATTATTGTGAACAAAAATATTTGAATTTAGTAATAATAACCATAATTAGTAACATTTCGATACTTTTGTATAAATTATATGCATTTTGTTTTCTGCGTGAAGAAAAAGTACCTAATTTAAAAAACAGGCTAGTTTAAAAAAAAAGTCATTAAGTTGGGCTGCGTTCACGACCTTTGGGTGCGGTTGTTTTTTCAACTCGCTCTATGAGCCAGGTTACACGGTCAGTATTTCATCAGTCTGGTCCATCAGTCTGGTCTGAATGACGGGAGAATGATGCCAGAATGATGGGAGAATGATGGACTGATGGAATGATGGTAAACCATCCATCCAGACTGTCATTCCGTTGTGAATGATGGTATACTGATGGTAAACTGATGGTCGGTGTCAGTCACCGTCGGGGTTGCCAGATTGGGGGTTTTTCATGGGATTTTTGGGAAAAATTTGGCCTTTGGGGAAAATTTGGAGAAGTGAAATCGTTGGGGAAATTTATGGGGAAAAAATTATCAAGATGGGGAATATGGGGGCTGTAAATAAATAATTTTAACACCGCATTATGATTTATGTTACAAAATTAGGGCCTAATAGTAAGAGATTGGATATTCGGATGCATAGTTAGCTAAATTTAATTTTTAGCAATAAAATTATGGCGGCTTCATAAAATTATTATTTTTAAATATTTGTTGGGATGCCATGAAAATGCGGGAATGCATAACTAATCGGATGCATAGTAAACGCATGCATAGCAAAAATCAACTTTTCAAAATTATTTAATTTAAAAGTTAATCTTTTTTAATTTAAAAGAGAAATAAATCCCGGGATGTCAGTACCTCGTACGTCTGGCAACCCTGCAGTCTTCCATCATTCTGGCGTCATTCAACGTTTGACCAGACTGATGGACCAGAATGATGAAATACTGATGGGAAACTGATCGTGTAACCCACTCATCATTCTGGCATCATTCTGGCGTCATTCTGGCGTCATTCAGAATGATGGACCAGACTGATGAAATACTGAACGTGTAACCTAGCACTATGGTAGAATGTTTTTCACTGAGGCTCTGAAGTGCGATTTTTGAAAGTCACACATCCTAATTCGTATACGAAAGTGATGCCATGGAATTCATGCATTATTCGTATACGGAATCAGGACGTGTGACTTTCAAAAATAGCACCCCTGAACGGCGTTAGTGCGAAAAGTTGCACTCGGGGTGCACCTGGGGCGTAGGTTCCGAACGCAGCCTTGCGCGAAAAAGAAAAAAAAGGGAGGGAAAGCCACATGTTGCAAATTTTGCGGATCCGTTTCAAAACTTGTAAAAATCACTAGGGAAGTATATCTGTCTCACTCTAGCATCCACAATCTTCGTATGTTTTTTTTCTACTTCGTATTGGTACCTACCCGAGTGATTTTCAAACGTTTTGAAACGTACGAGTAGCCTAAAATGAATTCATCGAGCGAATATCGATTCAGAAATTGATATTGCCTTATCTGGTTTTTGGTTAATTTCCTCGTAATCGTGATGAAAAGCAGAGTGTTTAACTCGGGAGAAAGATTCGAATTTTAAAAACTCTTTCCACGCTAGCGCATAAAATGCACTTTTGCACTCTGATTTTGAATGACAAACAGAATCTTTCCGAGCATGTGAGGTGAAATAGTAGATTGTTAACAAAGGGATGAAAGTGACCCATTTCACACTCGAACTATGGGCGCCCCTCACGTTCGTTCGGGGCGCCAAACATCTCGTGTTGCAAAAGTTGATTTTTGCTATGCATGCGTTTACTATGCATCCGATTAGTTATGCATTCCCGCATTTTCATGGCATCCCAACAAATATTTAAAAATAATAATTTTAAGAAGCCGCCATAATTTTATTGCTAAAAATTAAATTTAGCTAACTATGCATCCGAATATCCAATCTCTTACTATTAGGCCCTAATTTTGTAACATAAATCATAATGCGGTGTTAAAATTATTTATTTACAGCCCCCATATTCCCCACCTTGATAATTTTTTCCCCATAAATTTCCCCAACGATTTCACTTCTCCAAATTTTCCCCAAAGGCCAAATTTTTCCCAAAAATCCCATGAAAAACCCCCAATCTGGCAACTCCGACGGTGACTGACACCGACCATCAGTTTACCATCAGTATACCATCATTCACAACGGAATGACAGTCTGGATGGATGGTTTACCATCATTCCATCAGTCCATCATTCTCCCATCATTCTGGCATCATTCTCCCGTCATTCAGACCAGACTGATGGACCAGACTGATGAAATACTGACCGTGTAACCTGGCTCATAGAGCGAGTTGAAAAAACAACCGCACCCAAAGGTCGTGAACGCAGCCCAACTTAATGACTTTTTTTTTAAACTAGCCTGTTTTTTAAATTAGGTACTTTTTCTTCACGCAGAAAACAAAATGCATATAATTTATACAAAAGTATCGAAATGTTACTAATTATGGTTATTATTACTAAATTCAAATATTTTTGTTCACAATAATTATAAAAATTTAGAATTTTAATATAATGTTATCATAGGTTTCTGCCTTTGCTCAGTATAGAGTGTATAGATGTAGATTTTTTTTTAATTACTTTTCCGCCCTAGGGAAGAAATGTATCACTTTCAACCCGCTTCTTAGATAAACAATGACCTACTTTCAGAGTATGAGTGCTGAAAATATACTTTTAGGTACCCTACCTATACAGGGTGAAATGAAATTGATATCATTTAGCATCCTTTTAAACGAAGAGTTTACCTATCAAACTGAACAACTTTCACTATGGGATTAATTGAATCAGGCGTTACTTTGCGGAAATCCATGACTAATAGGTAGATGACACGATTGTATCAAGACCTCCGCCTCTAAATACCTAGTAGACAAAGTTGTATTACGTAATAAAATACAACCTGCTTACCAAATAATTTCTACTCGGTGTCGGTGTCGGACGCTCGGCGGAGTAACAACTCTGTATCGAACGTTCGTCGGTCTAACTCCTGAGGATGCTCCTTGGTGGAGCGAAACACGTGTAGAGTAGAAATTATTTGGTAAGCAGGTTGTATTTTATTACGTAATACAACTTTGTCTACTAGGTATTTAGAGGCGGAGGTCTTGATACAATCGTGTCATCTACCTATTTTCACTATGGGATCAAACCGATCGGAGCAAAAAAATTATCAGCTGTTCCATACTATATTGCAATGCCTACTCGACTCAACGACTTAGTATGCAACAGCAGATTTTTTTTTTGCTCCGATCGGTTTGCTCCCATAGTAGTTGTTCAGTTTGATAGACTCTTAGTTTATAAAAGGATGCCAATGATATCAATTTCACCCGTTTCGCTAGTGAGCTATGTGATCATAATTTTATGGATATGAAAACTTTTTAGAGCGAATCGAAGCATTTGATCCACACCATTATGCTTTTTAACGTACTTCTTTTGTCAAATGTCTATTACTTACTTGATTACTTTGACAGACTGTGACTGTCATTCTTTCTCTTCTTTTTCACGTCTTTTTCTCGTTTTGTTGTGTTTTTAGATTAAATATAATTATTATCGTTAAATCTATTGATATTTTTCTTTTTGCCCTACAAAATGTAAGTCTAACTGGTGTTTGAATATTTAAAGTTAAAAGGTAGATAATGAACTCCGATGCCATAATATAGAAAATACCTTGGAAAACTGGGATAATTTCTTTCATGTTCATCGATTTAGACACAAGCCGGCTGTACGTCGCCGGTCGTCAGTTTTCTGAACCTTTACGTAATCCCAATAACTTTAGGGGTTATTAACGTTACGTAACGGTCTTCTTTGAGGTTATGACGCAGGATGAGCCTTCAATAACTGAAAAGTTTGTAGAAAATGAGTTAGTGCTAAAATTGATTTTTCTCTACGATTATAAGAGTTTATTATAGATAACAAATAGTGGGAAATTCAACATGCTGGCCGGCGAAAAACGGTCCAATGGCGGCGCGCGCCGGCGACACACCTCCGGTTTTAAAATTGGAACGAACTGCGTGCGCACCCAGTCGGTTCGGTATCGAGCGTCAAGTAAGTGTCAGTTGTCAGTTGTGAGCGGCAGACGGCCGACGTGCGTGTTCAGACCGCTAGTGAAAAGTGCGCGGAGCTATAGCTATGGCTTTGCTCAAAAGATTGGCTGTGAATGCTCCCCGGAACGTGCGCGCGTTGTCCTCCGCCCCTCCCACGCCTGGCCGCAGAGATGAACTCGATCTCAGCTTCAACAGCCCGAAGGATGCGTTCAAAAGCAAGAAGACCAGTGAGCTCGTCAGAGCCTACTTGGTCTACCAGATATGCTCAGTCAACTGGCTCGTCGAGAATAATGACAAGGTAAATCGATCGATAGCCAGCTGAACTTACGTAATGTAATGTAAAAACTTGAGGAGAACACTCGCGTTGAAAATAGCACTAAAATTACAGCGACTACGTCCTTGAATCGGGCACAGGTAGTGAATGATGACCGTAAGATTTATGTTTTCGGATGCGGTGTTTTTTGCTCGCGTGCGCTAGAAAGAAACGCAAGCTAATTTGTAAACTTGATAACTACCTTCGAAAAAATTGTGTGACTATAATCGATTTAACATCGAGGTACCAGGCAATCATGAGCGTTGCAGAGTTGGTAACAAGCATTAACGTATCGAGAATGAATGGAGAATAGGGAGAGAATGGATTTTTTATCGGTCGGTCGGTGACTTTGAGCGCATGCGTGTCTGGCGAAACCGGCAGACGGTGTCCCAGACACCTGCCATTCCGGTACCACGGTCATGCCTTGCCGGTGGGTCGTTATGCACGCGAATAAGCTGGTTTTACTACAAAATTATCATTTCTGAATTATTATTACCTTACTTTGTTAACAAACTATACTTAGTTGTTAGTTCGTATCTTGAAATGCAGGAATAGCGATGGGTTTAGGTATGTATGAAAAAGTGATAAATGTGTTTAGGGTTAACCGGCCATAGCACTAATTTGTTTTATTACGTATTTATAATGAAGACTTAATTAGCAATTAAATACTGTTTTGCTTGAGCACTGCACTGGTACTGGTTACACATAAATATATCTAGGTACATTGGTATTTGGTACCCAGTTGGTACTAAGTACGTATAATTAACCGCCGGCCAATTTTGAATGCCTGAGTGTTCAATCGAAAATGCGAATTTAATATTCCTAAGATCTGTAATTGTTGCCTAATATAATAATTGAGGGATTTTCCCCGCAAGACATTTAAAAAAAGGCTCAAAATGGATGTCCAACCATGCTTTTAATAAAATACAAATAAAGTACGTAATAAATAGTTCTTTTTTAAATAAGCAGGAAAACATGAAAAGAAACTCCGTCAACGGATGCGACGGAACCAGTTACCTACGCGCATTTATTTTAACTTTTTGCCTAAATGTTACCATCTGAGGAATTCGCGCTACGGCTACGTTACGACAAAGCCAACTATCGAGGCATGATAAAATACCTAACAAACTAGTTTTCAGAAAACTCCCCTTTACAGGAAAATAATATAATTTCTTGTAAAAAGATACCTACTACACCTATGAAAATTGATGTGCGAAATCCATAACTTTTGCTCCTGCTCGGCCTGCGGCCTCGCTTGGCAGGCAGACTGACCCCGGAGACCAGGTCCACCAGGTTCCAGGGGGGACGCTTCGGAGCTTCGCTCCTACGCGTAGCTCGGCCTTCGGCCTCGCAAAATTACACGGGAGAAGGGAGACGGAGGTGTCCAGGCAGTATAACTAAGCGTTGGACGCTTCGGCGCATCCTTTCTCAGTTACCTATGTAGACCAACATTGGTTCTGGAGCAACGGTTTTACTTTTGCTTTCATTATTATAACATTCCGACCGACATATATACGTTTATTTACTTTAGAATCATACATAACTTTGCTTACTTATATTAAATCGCAAAACAATGTCAAGACCAAACTGTATTGAACAAAGAAAAGGAAAAATTATTAGAAAATCGTGACTGAGACAATATTATCAATAATTCATGTTAGCTGTAATATTTTCAGACAAAAGAAAAAGTTAAATGTACAGATACATTGTCTTTTATGTAAAAGAAAATAACTGGTTCATCACCTCATTTTAAGAGCTACGCTCTTGTCGGTGGAGTATTCGCCAATCCTGTCTCTTTTCCGCTAGTGTCTTGTCTTGAGTTCTTGATACGACTCGACATCAACCTTTTCCTTCATTTGGGCTAGATAACTCTGTCTAGGTCTTCCTCTGCCCATCTTCCCCTCTATCGTTCCTTCCAATATCGTTTTAAAGAAATTGTAGTTTCGTATCAAGTATTCGATCATTTTCCTCGCCGCGCGCCGGTTTTCTCTATTATTTTTAGAATATGTCTCTTTTCTTTAACCATTCTTAGCACCTCATCATTTGTTATTTTTTCTGTCCAACTTACACCTTACACCTTCATTCTCCTCCAACACCACATCTCAAAAGCTTCCAGCCTATCTCGACCTTATTTAGTCAATGACCACGTTTTGGTTGAACCTACCTCGTTGGAAAAATCTTTAATAAATACCTATTTACCTGAAATGAAATAAAAGTTAACCATACATTACTTATCTACCTGATGGTATAGACTATTGTGTACACACGGCGACACATCAAGTTACCCAAAACCAATATAAGCTGGCCGCGCGACGTTATACATTACTCTACCTACGCGCGGCCAGCTTATTTTGGTTTTGGGTAGCTTGATGTGTCGCCGTGTGTACCTACTTAACCATTGAATAAATTACGTTACACACGTATAACCTATAAAGGCATAAGAAAGATTATCTAAACATAAGATAGGTACTTATTAATGTTATAGCTAAGGATAGTTTATGAGATCGCCCAGTTGGATCATGGAATAGAGGCATTGACAGCTGAGAGAGCGAGATGTTCCTAGCGGCACCACTGTATAATAGAAAGAGACACGTGACGCGAGGCAATAGAACCGTTTTTGGGGATTTAGTCCCCTTTAGTGTCCGGGTAAAAATTCGGTTTCTGTGAATAATCGTGAACCGAAAGTGAAATCGTAGATAATTTTGTGAAATATACTAACACTGTTTCATTAAATTATCCACGATTGCACGTTAGATTGAGAACTTATTATACACAGAAATCGAATTTTTAACCTGGCGATAATCTCCTGAAAACGTCCGAAAACGGTTTCATTTGACAAGTCGTGTCAGTTCCTCTACTACTATACTATTTTTATGGATCATACAGTCTAATCCAACTGGTCTACGATCTTTAGCTAAAACGAAAAATAAGTAGGTACAATTACAGATTTAGACTAAGTATACCTGTGTAATTGCTTAGCGACATTCTTTCTGGGAAGCTTTAAATTGTTACCAATCCAGTTTCTTTATTATCTCTTTGAGAGACAAGATAAAAATCCCATAAATCGGAATAATTACTTAAATGACATTTTTTCAGATAAGCGCATCTTAGAGATTAGCCTCGGTTAAACAAACGAGGTACTTACATAGAATGAACGAAAAAAGAGACTCACCAACTGGGGACATTTTGCAAAATGTCCCCGAGATGTGGTAGCGAAACGATTCTTTCTCTGAATGTCCCTTTTCACAAATGTCTCTTTTGCGAGAGGTCTCTCACAAAAAATAATATGCTTTATGGAAAAAGGCCAAACATTACTTAAAAATAATATTATAAGACATGCAATGTTAAATTTTTCTAATATAAAGTAGGTACCTACAGACTTCGGTTGCCAACCCTACTATACAACGTGTTAATGAATTAACGCAAATAGACTATCGGCCACCCGCAGAAAAGTCGTCTCTAAACCATATCTCGTATGTAAGTTCTGTATATACCTACAACAGGTATGGCTGTGTTCGGGGTGCTCTCCTGATCACGAAACTGCTTGTTGTATAATTCAAAAGTGGTGGAGGGGGTAGCAGTGACGTCATAAAGATGGCCGCCGACGGTTTTAGTTTTTCTTCAACTGTAGCGCAACTATGAGGTCAATCTGGTTGTGCAAGGTGTCATTTGAAAGCTTATTAAATTTACTTTATTCTTTTTAGAGACACCTAAAGTGAAAAGTTTGTATTTACTGAAATATTTTCAGTTTATTGCATTTTTCGTTACCTACCAGCAATCATTACTCCAGTTTTCTCGGAAACGGGTAACTTTATTGTGTATATAGTTATTACATAAAATAAACAGAATTTTATAAGCTATCTTAAAAAAATTATTGTATAAAAATACAACTTCAAACGACTGAGCTGTGTCAAATTTTCTGGTGCACTGTAACTATGAGTCCAAGCGTGCGTTGGTGAGCGGCGGGGCGGACGGACTGCAAATAAAATTATTATTTATAGATTATTATATAATTAAGGTTTCCATTGTAATATTGATTAGGAAAATATACAATTTTACATTATTGATGTACCTGCACATGCGTTTACATAAACTGTAGATGTACAGGGTTAAATGCGTAACATACTTAAGGGGGTGTTTTAGACCATAAAACTGAACAACTTTTACAATGGGACCAACTTTGAAATTATGAGAAAAATATCCTGCTATTTCATACATTTTGGTCGAGAAGGGATTGACATGACATGTTCTATGGAACATCCAATTTTATTTCACTATTTCAATGTTGACTCCAAAGCAAGGTGATACTGGTTCAGCTGGATGGTCTGAACTGAAGTAGGTACCCCATTTTGATATATACTGTAACGCATTAAATTTTACTCTATATTACAGAATATGTAATAGTATATCTTATATTACCTAATACTACATAACAAGGACGATGCTGCCATGAAAAAGTGAATAAAAGAATGAGAAATCCAATATAATGTAACAGGTTTATAAATATTTATTGTTATATGAAAACCATTGTTAGTTGTAAGCATGCAAAGTAAAACTAGGTAGCGATTCATCAACATCACCAAAATCCCCGATATGGCATGCATTTTTTTTTTTTTTATCAACACAGCCGCATCTCGCATTGCGGCAGCCTGTTTTGCATTGGCAAGATATTAACATCATGGTTAACGTTTTTGTTGGTGACAACTTTTTGTTTTCCAATGTCCAACCATGGTTTGTAGGTGGTGGTACATTTTGAATTGCGACATCTGCAGTGGCCCAGGCGTACCTATATTTGGTAATTTGCTCTTTTAATATGTTGTTTCAGAGCTTCTTGTGACGGCGGTGGAAGATTATCCACGAAACCAATATTTTAAAAAAAAATCTACTCTAAGATTGTCCATATTGTCAACCGTGTACAATTTGGGTTTCTTATGACAGTAAGCCATAATAAACTTATCACCTTCTTGCTCTAGATCTTCTGTGAGGTCAACCACCGATCCAATTTTTTCAAGAAGATCGTAATTTTCTGTGAAGACTTTCCACGTGCCATTCTTTGAAATACTTAACAATGAGCTTGTGCTGTCGCATCCTGTAAGAGTGTGGTACGCCAATAAATCCTGCTAATAAATCAAATCGCGATGAATTTATTTCACAATACATGATAGAGCAAGCAACAAATCTTGAGGGAGATATAAGTAGAATTATGTTAAACAGCAGAAACACTGACGTTTTACTGTTGCTTACTCATTCCTTCGGCAAGATACCAGCGTAGGTCTGGATTCAATGTGGAATGAGCGCGAGTAAACCAAAATACGATTCAGTCCATAAAATTGTTCAAGCTGTCGGACCAGAACGACGCTGTTTATTGGCGTACCAAGCTCTTACAGGATGCGACAGCACAAGCTCATTGTTAGGTTTTTTTAAAAAAACACGTCGAAAGCCTTCACAGAAAATTACGATCTTCTGGTTGACCTAACAGAAGATCTAGAGCAAGAAGGAAGGTGAGAAGTTTATCATGGCTCTTTACTGTCATAAGAAACCCAAATTGTACTCTTATAATATAATATATTCCTTGCCACCACCTACAAACCATGGTTGGACATTGAAAAACAAAAAGTTGTCACCGACAACAACGTTAACCATATATTTCGTTAAAAGATTTGGAATTAATATCTTGCCAATGCAAACCAAGCTGCCATGCGAGATGCGACTGTGTTGATAAAAATAAAAAAATGCATGCCATATCGGGGATTTTGGTGATGTTGACGAATCATTGTACCTAGTTTTACTTTGCATGCTTGCAACTAACAGTAGTTTTTTTATATAACAATAAATATTTATAAACCTGTAAAATTATTTTGGATTTCTCAGTCTTTTATTCACTTTTCCAAGGCAACTTCATCCTTATTATGTAGAACCTTTACTATTACCTATTCTGTGACATAGTGTAAAATTAAATGCATTATACAGGGTGAAATTGATATCATTAGCATCCTTTTAAACTAAGAATCTACCCATCAAACTGAACAACTTTTACTATGGGAGCAAACCGATCGGAGCAAAAAATAAATCAGCTGTTGCATACATTTGAGTAAGCGTTGCGGTTTAGTATGGAATTTTTAGGCTGAATAATTTTTTGCTCCGTTCGGTTTGCTCCCATAGTAAAAGTTGTTCAGTTTGATGGGTAGACTCTTAGTTTAAAAGGATGCTAAAGATATCAATTTCACCCTGTATACCTCAGTTCAGACCATCCAGCTGAACCAGTATCACCTTTCTTTGGAGTCAACATTAAAATCTAAACTATTATAAAACTGTAACAGAAGTGTGTCTGTACATTGAAGATATTTACAAAAAAAAGATTACGATATGATTTTTAGATGTCCCTGATTCCAAATCACCAATTTTTGGATTTTTTGTCTGTCTGTTTGTTTGTTTGTTTGTTTGTTCGTTTGTTTGTTTGTTTGGGTGTTTGTTTGTTCGAGTATCACGCAAAAACTACTGAACCGATTTTGATGAAACTTTTTTGTTTGATAGCTTATCATCTGACTTAAAATCTGATATATAATTTATGCGGACGAAGTCGCGGGTAAAAGCTCGTAGTGAAATAAAATTGGATGTTCCATCGAACATGTCATGTCAATCCCTTCTCGACCAAAATGTATGAAACAGCAGATTATTTTTCTCATGATTTCAAAGTTGGTCCCATTGTAAAAGTTGTTCAGTTTTATGGTCTAAAACACCCCCTTAAGTATGTTACGCATTTAACCCTGTACATCTACAGTTTATGTAAACGCATGTGCAGGTACCTAAATAATGTAAAATTGTATATTTTCCTAATCAATATTACAATGGAAACCTTAATTATATAATAATCTATAAATAATAATTTTATTTGCAGTCCGTCCGCCCCGCCGCTCACCGACGCACGCTTGGACTCATAGTTACAGTGCACCAGAAAATTTGACACAGCTCAGTCGTTTGAAGTTATATTTTTATACAATAAATTTTTTAAGATAGCTTATAAAATTCTGTTTGTTTTATGTAATAACTATATTCACAATAAAGTTACCCGTTTCCGAGAAAACTGGAGTAATGATTGCTGGTAGGTAACAAAAAATGCAATAAACTGAAAATATTTCAGTAAATACAAACTTTTCACTTTAGGTGTCTCTGAAATGATTAAAGTAAATTTAATAAGCTTTCAAATGACACCTTGCACAACTAGATTGACCTCATTGTTGCGCTACAATTGAAGAAAAACTAAAACCGTCGGCGGCCATCTTTATGACGTCACCGCTACCCCCTCCACCACTTTTGAATTATACAACAAGCAGTTTCGTGATCCGGAGAGTACCCCGAACACAGCCATACCTGTTGTAGGTATATACAGAACTTACATACGGGATTTTTTTTTGTCTGGTCTGGCCCCTACACTAAAAACCTCATACACCCCAACTGATTTATAACAAAAGAATTAGATTGAAACAATAATTTCATTATTTTGATAATTAAAATTTAAAGTTATTCGCATTTTAAGATCAGAGGCAAAAATGATTTGTTATCATTTCAGCAATGAATGAAAGCGCTAACGTACTTATGGATACATTTTAATAATCTTGTTTTGGTAGTAAGTAGAGTGAGTGTGCCCATGGGGAGGGTTGACATCGGGTTTAGTAAATTTAAAATTTTACGAAAAAATTATTAAAAATTTTGAAAAAAATTACCTATGTTGAAACCATGATAATTCGATTCTGCTATTGATTTTAAACAAACTACTTTCTAGTTTTGCGTTAATTCATTAACACGTTGTATAATGTAGTATCCTACTATATCAGGGGCCCTACTACTATAATTCTGAGAAAAACATATAGTAGGCAAAACTGCTATATTTTGATGAGCAAATAATTTATAGAGAATTTAAATATATCGGTCATCGGTCGGTTTTATTGGACCTAAGGGTCCAATAAAAATGCCCAATAACATAACATTATTTCAAAAAAAGTTCTCTCCCTTCATCACATTAATTGTTCCATATGATCTAGACTGGACCATGAAATAGTACTAAGTCTACTGCTGAAAAACGACAACAAGTTTTCCTAAAGTCAGGTTTATCTAATTTAAAAAAAGTTATATTATTTCTGTATCGACTCCAGCGACTTCTGCGTTTACAGGTTGCATTATTTTCTATAAAGAATACGAAATGGAAAGATGATTGTTCCTTAAGGATAAAAATTTGGATTTCAAACCAAAAAGTAGCAAAATATTATCATTTTGAAAATTTTAAATTAACAAATGCAAAAAATACTATATATGTTCTTATTTTTGGATCCGATTTCCGATCTACTATATTTTTTCGACCTTTAGGCTCGAAATACTATAGTATGTATTTGGCCTAAAAAAAGTTGGCAACCCTGGTACATACACACGAGAGAGGACTTAATGGACTAACCCAAATAATTGGTATATTAGCTACACCTTACGCTATCAGGCTTGCCGATTACCTGGCTAGTTAAATATAAAACACCACTAAAGAACGACATGAAAAGAAAAAGAACACTGTTCATAGAAACAGATTTTCGTGCCATGTGTTGATTTACACGCAAACTCCGTATAGAAATAGAAATACCTTGACTAATTGCCTGTAAGAATACTGTAGGTATATCCGTGCGTTCAGAAGTTGCAGCGAGTACTCTCAGAGTTGGCTGAGCGTAAACAATGCACATATTTTGTATTATGATACAACTCGATCTTTACAAACAGTACTTTGAGTTGCTATGCAAACTTCTATGAGTTCCTAAGCATAGATATATTATACTTCCTAAGAGATAGTTTTCAATTTGTTTGGTTATCAGAGAGCTGGGCCTATACCCGCACATTGGAAATTCGCAATTGCGTGAACGTTTTCGTTCCAATGTCAACTCTATCACAATGAAATGCGGACCAAAACAGTGGCGATATATCGAACATCGAAAGTCCGGGTACAGGAATGCGATTTTTGAATCTCATTCGGTGAGTTCAGCAGTTGAAATTGTCAAAATGATTGCGGAGATATGCATCTTTCTACTGCTGATTTGACTTTCAAAAATCATTCTTCAGGAGGTGCAATTTTTGAAAGTGAAATCAGCAGTAGAAAGATGCGTATCTCCACAGTAATTTTGACATTTTCACCTGCTGAACTCAGCGAATGAGATTCAAAAATCCCACTCCTGGGTCTGTATTCTTGCTAATGAACTGGTCAATATGCTATACAGGGTGATTTTTAATAGGTTTGTATGGCTTAAAGGGGAAAGAGTACAGCCCATTAGAAGTCTAAAACCGTATGGAACCCCTGGTCGAAAACCTGAAAAATAACTTTAAAATTTGAAGTAACTTATGAGATTTTTTGTTTTTAGTTTATGAATAATTTATCCAGTAAACAGAAAACGTAAAAAAAATGCATGCAATAAGTATTTATTTTTATTTTTATGCTCGTACCTTAAATTTTGGTAATTTTCGAAAAAAAGTTAGTGTCCATTATTTCCGAAACCAGTGATTTTCGACCAGGGGTTCCATACAGTTTTAGACTTCTAATGGGCTGTAATCTTTCCCCTTTAAGCCATACAGACCTATTAAAAATCACCCTATATATCATATTTCAATAGGACAGGTGACAGAGGATATGACCAAGAAATCGGCATTATGAAAAAGGTTCTTATGGAAATGTGCCTACATAAGAAATAAAGAATCACTTCTAGTCTTCTAGTAAATAAAAAACTCGTATTTACTCTCGAATCAAACACAAATCTAAGATTTTCTACCGATTGAGATGATTGTAGAAATTCCGTTCAATTACGACCAATCATTCATTGGTTTCCGATACTTAGTATGTAGGTACTACTTACTATAATGATTAGGAACCAAAGATTGTCGACGCTATTTTTACCCGCGACATCGTCCGCATAAATTATATACCAGATTTTAAGTCAGATCATAAGCTATCAAACAAAAAAGTTTCATCAAAATCGGTTCAGTAGTTTTTGCGTGAATCACGATCAAACAAATACACAATCAAACAAATAACAAGTCGGGCAAAAAATCCAAAAATTGGTGATTTGGAATCAGGGACACCTAAAATAACCATATATCGTAATCTTTTTTTTTTGTAAATATCTTCAATGTACAGACACACTTCGTTAACAGTTTTATAAAAGGTTTGATAGATATACGAGTATTTTGTGTTCATATATGAACTAGAAGAATGTCTTCCCTTTTCTTGTGTTCCTTTTCTGCTACCTCACCTACACATTTTTATCTATAAATTCAAATTAAAAGTAAAACATGATTCACTAGACTTACGCCAGACGTATTGCAATGATAAGAACGTTTATGACTGCCAAAGATTACGATCTTTTAATTGTAGCAACTCCTCCCATCTGCAAGGCTCTCTTTCTTACAAGCAAACTTTTGCAATTAGCCATCCCGCTTCAATTGCGCGGCTCCGGTCAGAATTTTCAGTTTTCTTTGAAAACCTGTATGATTTTATATGAATTTTCAAAAAATAAGAAAACCACATCATTTTTATATATTTTATTGTGAAGAATATTGTAAATTTTCATATTCTTCTGATCAACAATGTAAGAGTAAAACGGTTACAACTGGAAAAAAAGAGGTGACATTGGAGTCGTTTTTCTTCAGTTTTATTAATTAAAATAGATTTCGAGAAAAACCAAATACTTCTCATATCCTGTAGATTGTTTAGTTTTGTTTTCTGCTTAAAAAGTGCCATAGTTAAAGTATAAAATGGTTACAAAGTTACTCAGAACCGGGCGGACGCCCCTTAATCCCACTGATAGTTAATTACTAATTTACTTGCAGTAATTTGAAGTGAAGTGACACAATTATTGGGATTTCTTTTACGATTATTGCTGGGCGATTAGGATTTCCTAAATCACCAGAAATAAATGAGGAAGTGATGTGAGGAGAGGACATCTTTTAAAGGAAAATAAAACGATTCTATTGACTTATATTTTCCTAGCTCACCGGTTTGCTTCATCGATCAGGAGTGCGATTTTTGAACCTCATACCACGGACCTGAAAAAAAAGACGAAAGGAATCTCGTCTAATCAAAAGTGAAGCACCCATTTATACGAGTGTGCGTGCTGTCGCCCTGTCGCGCGGTACATAATGGCGGCGGGTTGTCGGACCTGCGCCTAGAACTGCTGCGTCTGTGTGAGTGTAGGTCCCTTGTAGAACAAACAAATTGTAGGACCTTGCATGCTTCACCACTTTTTAGAGTGACATTACGTCCGTCTTTTTTTCAGGTCCGTGCCTCATACGTTGAACTTGGCAGTTGAAAATGTATGGAGATACGCAACTTTCTACTGCTGATTTAACTTTAAAAATAGCACTCCTGTAGTATGATTTTTGAAAGTCATATCATAAGTAGAAAGATGCATACTTATCTCCATAGTAATTTTGACATAATACAACTGCTGAACTCAGCAAAATGATGATAAATGATTCTTTGCACTCAGCAGTTGATAATGTCAATATTACTACGGAGACGTGCATCTTTCTAATGCTGATTTGACATTAAAAAATCATACTCCACAGTGCGATTTTTGAAAATCAGCAGTAGAAAGATGCGTTACAACTGCTGAGTTCAACGAATGAGCTTCAAAAATCGCACTCCAGATCTTGTGTAGCGGTAGTTTAAAAAAATCTTTTACGACCCTTCGAACCCACCAGACCCCTGCCTGCCCTTGGTGGTAAGGTGGGACTCAACTATACCCCTATATTCGATGATATGAGACTTCGGAGAACGAATAGAGAAAGAAAAACATTGCATGAATCAGCTGGCGCCTTCGGTCTCATGCGTAGATCGTTCATTTCGATAATGTCTACCCCAATAGGCGCATACGGTCTCATGCGTAGATCGTTCATTTCGATAATGTCTACCCCAATAGGCGCATACGGTCTCATGCGTAGATCGTTCATTTCGATAATGGCCTCGATTCGGACTGTGACACGACTTAACTTAACTAAATTTATTCCTGTCACTTTCTAAAATAAGATTAAGAAAAGAGACAGAAAACCAACAGCTGACTTTAGTGCTATCAAACTGACGTTAAACGCCCAAAAACGACTTCAATAAGATGGCGTACATTATGATGGCATCTTATTTTGCGCATTTAACGTCACTTTGACAGCACTAAAGTCAGCTGTTGGTTTTCTGTCTCTTTTCTTAATCTTATTTTAGAAAGTGACAGGAATAAATTAAGTTAAGTTAAGTCGTGGCACAGTCCGAATCGAGGCCATTGTCTACCTCAATAGGCGCATTCAGTCTGATGCGTAGATCGTTCGTTTCGATAATGTCTACTCCAATAGGCGCATTCGCTCTCATGCGTAGATCGTTCATATGTTTCCTTCGCAAATTGTCCCCTTTGCAAAGTGTATACATTTGTGTCTTTTGTATCTTCGCTAATTTAAAAAAGTAGCCACGACAATGGAACTACCGGAATGGAACTAATACCAACGTACTGAAACTTCTTCGTGTTCCTCATCATCTTCATCGGTCGACGCTGATCGCCAAGTTACACGTTAAGGTAATTCAGGTCACAGCTTGAAAATGGACGGAATTTTTTCATCCGAAATACGGAGGAGTGCGATTTTTGATTCTCGTTCTTTAAAGAATGAGACAGCAGTTGAAAATGTCAATATTAGGTACTATGGAAGTATGCATCTTTCTACTGCTGATTTGACATTCAAAAATCATACTCCAGTAGTGCGATTTTTGAAAGTCAAATCAGCAGTAGAAAGATGCATATCTCCATACATTTTTAACTTTACTGCTGCGTTTAATGTATGAGATTCAAAAATCGCACTCCTGAACGTGACTATCACATTATTGAAAATTGTGATAATTAGGTACTATAACCGGATTCTACTTGAATTTTATTAGACAAGACCATAGATTTATATCGAGGCCGAAGGCCGAGCTACGCGTAGGAGCGAAGCTCCGAAGCGTCCCCCCTGGAAGCCTGGTGGACCTGGTCTCCGGGGTCAGTCTGCCGCCAAGCGAGCCGCAGGCCGAGCCCCGACAAGACATACTGGACTGAGTGTCAGTTCCCATAATGGCTTCGTATCTCGACAATGTTGTTGACGTTTATAGACAAGTCTGTACCGTAGGTACTTACATTGAAGCGATTTGGGTCGATTTTTGTTTTGCGGCCCGACCCGATGCTGCCCGTCGCGGTCGTAGGTACGAGTAGTATGTGATAGGCGACACACGACAACCAACTTGATTGACTGCTCCACTACAATCGTTAGCGTGAACTCTATAATAAAGTATCGTAAGAGAACTCTTAAATGCATGTGATAAATGCTATTATAGCTTGAATTGTGAGAGGTTGTTATTTGGAATGAACTCTTTTACCCTTCGGTTTATGTAACCAAACCAGTTAACGCTCGTTTTCGATAACGTTTGCTAAACGAAATTACATGCGAAAACTAACGAGGGAATGTGATAATCTTTGACGCAAACCTTGTGTTTTGGGGAAGTTAGTGTAGAAATAGAAATAGAAATCAATTTATTATGTGCATAATGTCAAGAAGTTGTTCACAAAGTATTGTAACAGTACAATATGCTCTGCCTTTAATCGGCGTATAATAAAATTTATAATCTAATGTCAAACTACATTACTTATTAAGTATTCAAAATAAATTAGTGTTTTTAGTTTATTTACGAACCTATTGAAAAATTCGATGGAATTCGCAATCACTACACCTACTTCATCCCATTTCGTTGCACAATTTATAGGTAGGTACCTAATCTTGAAAACCTCACCACAAAAACAAACCTAAAGTGTTATTTTGAATCTCACCTATTCTAATTCTTATATCTACGGAAATTTAAAAATAACTATGGAGTTCCTGCATCATTCATCAAAATCATACTCCAGGAGTGCGATTTTTGAAAGACAAATCAGCAGTAGAAAGATGCGTATCTCCATACATTTTCAACTGCTGAGTTCAACGAATGAGATTCAAAAATCACACTCCTGGTCAGAAACATCCTTGTAAATAAATCCCGTTAAACCAGGAACTTTTTGTTAAAAGACGCAATTTCATCAGAAAGACCCCTTAGGCTCAGTTAAAACAAGTTGGATTGCTGTCAATGAACTTCTTGCGTTTATAACAATAACAGGTTCGCAAAATATAAAGGAATTTTAACTAACAGGACATCAAACACTGCAATATGGTGCTTACTACGCTGAAATAAAATTACATTTGCTCTGATGTATGTTTACGAAGAAAATATTGGTTCTCTTAAATTTTTGTAAAGAAAGACGAAAACTTCATGGTAACAAGTAGTTTACCAACAGCAAAGAAGATCCTCAATCTTAGTATGGGAAATAGGCTAACATAAAAATGTTTGCGTATACCAGTTGGCGTATACCTAGTTATGGTATGGAACTCATGTCGATTTGTTTCTCATAATCTCTAGAATATAGTGGAATATTAGCTATACCTCATCTAAACGGAGTGTCGCGTAATCGCAGTTGGCGCACATCTTGTCTTGGTAACATTATGTTGGTTTATGGCTATGTGCACGACACTAGCGCCACACTAGCGCGGCGTACTGACGGAACTTTTTCGGGCAGCCGTGAATTATTTACACTATTATAGTACTGTAAAAGTCTGTGTTTGTTCGAGGATTCTGCCAAAACTACTGGACCGAATTTGATAAAACTTTTTATATTTAAAAGCATATTATTAGTCTTAAAAGCTAGCTTATATTTTATTCTGGTACGATGACGGGAGCGGATGCGGTCGAAGCCACGGACAAAATCTAATTTGTATCGGAATTCCCATACAAACTTTTACCTTAAAAAGAATCTTTAAAAAAAAGTCAAAATGGTGCATTTTCTATATTTATTTCTTCTAATCTTTCGTCCTATACAGGGTGTACAATAAAATGGGACAGCTACTCAAAGGGGTGCTTCAGACCATCAAACTGAACAACTTTCTCTATGGGACCAATGCCGAAATCGCGAAAAAAAAATCCGCTCTCCTATACAAAACTGCAAACATAACTCGACTGAAATGTATGGGACAGCAGATTTTTTTTCGCGATTTCGATATTGGTCCCATAGGGAAAGTTGTTCAGTTTGATGGACTGAAGCACCCCTTTAAGTAGCTGTCCCATTTTATTGTACACCCTGTATAATAAATTAAATTATGTTTTTAGAGCGTAATACCATCAATAAACGTTACCGTTTGTGGGCCTAAAAATGATAATGTCGGGATACTAAACAAAAGAACAAATGAATTCAAAACAGGAAAACAAAATCTTCTCTTTTAACTTCTTGTTCTTTCGAGTCGATATCATTTCAATGAACCACAATGTTTCTATCAGTCAATCAGTCTCGGAACTGTTTTATAAGTAGACGAGCTTTTACCCGCGACTTCGTCCGCATAAATTATATACCAGATTTTAAGTCAGATGATAAGCTATCAAACAAAAAAAGATTCATCAAAATCGGTTCAGTAGTTTTTGCGTGATACTCGAACAAACAAACACCCAAACAAACAAACAAACAAACGAACAAACAAACAAACAAACAAACAAACAGACAGACAAAAAATCCAAAAATTGGTGATTTGGAATCAGGGACATCTAAAAATCATATCGTAATCTTTTTTTTGTAAATATCTTCAATGTACAGACACACTTCTGTTACAGTTTTATAATAGTTTAGATTTGTGACACCACTGGCTTTTCGGTGACATCGTGACCTCGTGGCTTCAATTTCGAGGCATGTCTTTGTACCTAATTTGATGTCATTTTGAGACCGCCTGTCACCGTTGATATATCGCCTGTCATCTTTGACATCTGTCATTTTGGCATTTTAGGTACGTTTATTTAAGACCGTCCGTCCGCATACAAATTGAAACAAACGATACACCTGCCATTCTAACGCACACGTAATTTTTTCTTTTTGTCCATAATATGTTTATTGTCCATAAGCTCGTAAGTGACGAAAAGCGAATTTGACAAAACAAGGACTTGACGAATTGAATGTAGTTTTTGGCGAAATAATAATTTTGAGCATTATGCTTAGCTTGAGTAGGTTAAACTAATGTCCAAGTCACCAGAGGTAACTAATTTAGTTCCCTTTCAATAACAATTGTTTGGCGACAATGATTGACGTAAAAGTCAACAGTACCTACAATGTATTGGTTCCCACGATGAACAATCAATGAGAAGAGTAAATTATATACTTTCTGAGATACCTAACGTATGAGACAGCATGGTGGACTCATGGTTAAACCGTTTTGATACACCAGTGTATCGACGATTGGTTCGGTAATATCACTGCCTATTAGTATTACCATTATCAGAACAAGGCACGACACAGGCTTCGTCTCACGACACGTGCTCAGGGCCTCTACCCGCACATTCGAACTTCGCAATTGCGTGAACGTTTTCGTTCCAATGTCAACTCTATTACAATGAAGTGCGGACCGAAACAGTGGCGATATATTGAACATCGAAAGTCCGGGTCCAGGGCCAGGTGTGGTTTGATCATAAACATATTATACTTCCGAGTAGACCGAGGAACTCCTCAATATCGCATCACCGAAACCGAAATGTCAATATGTGCGAAATTGATACGTGTGTGAGTTCTAGTGATGTGACATTGACGTATTCGCGATTATCGATATCAAAATCATCGATATCAGATTATCGACTACTTAGTAGTCGATGTGATTTTGATACGATAATCGCGAATACGTCAATGTTACATCACTAATTTAAGTAGTCACTACTACTATTATATTTTTATATTACGAAGTCTAAATTGGCTAGGGTTACAATCCGTCTACCTACACTGTTATAAAACTGTTACTTAGGTCATAGGCCATAGGTCGACGAATATTTTCTATGAAAAACGCGATTGCCCAGCCCCACGAAAAGGGCGCGCATCACGTGCGTGTGCCGTTTTTTCGATTTAAAAGATACTACCGAGTAGACCAAGCCCTGTACCCGCACTTTCGATGTTCGCTATATCGCCACTGTTTCGGTCCGCGGTTCATTGTAATAGAGTTGAATTTGGAATGAAAATGTTCAGCAATTGCGAAGTTCGAATGTGCGGGTAGAGGCTCAAGTCACTCCTCATTATCGCATCACCGAAACCGAAACGTCAGTATGTGCGAAATTGATATGTGTGTGAGTTTTAGTGATGTGACATTGACGTATCCGCCTTATTGATATCATAATCACACCGACTTATATAAGGTTTTAGTCTGCTGGGCTATAATTTATCTACATACACTATTGTACTTATTATAAAACTGAAATGTGTGTCTGAGCATTGAAAATATTTTGTAATAAAAGCATATGACTATGTGTATAGGGGTCCCTGAATCAAAGATTTCTTTGTTTTTGATATGGAATCCAATTTATGAAAATAATAAAAACCTGCTGTAGTAGCCAAAACTTAAAAACATATCCTGTTTTTTCACAGAATGTACAGGTGCAATATAATTTCGAAGAATTTTGCGATACATAATTGAAACTAGCATAGCAGTGTTTCAAAGAGAAAGGAACAACGGTTCTCATGATTAAGTATAATAAATTAGGCTGATTTTGATTCCATGCATTTACATAATATATGTTCTGCCGCAGCACCTAAACTACTGAGCCGATGTTGATGAATGAGGTGGCAATCGATTCGTTATTTTATTATTTATGGCCTGGGTGACATAGAGGATACATTTTATACAAACAAAATCAATATGACGGATGTTACATCCGATTATGATGAAACTTATTGTGTGAAACCTATGTGTTGTTGAGTTTCTGGCCGCATCTTCTCTACAGCGAAACACTTCCGACGCGGTGGTGCAGTCAAAAACATGACGTCAGAAAGCTATTCATTTGATATTGCTTTGAACAAAAAAACATTATTTAAAAAAAAAAATGATTTGAGTTTGAGTTTAAAATCAAATAATTAGACCTAAAAAAACTGGTATGTATTTTATCTCGCTACGATGTCCCGTGTGGCGTGCGTGGTTCGTCCCCATACAAGAGGTTGGAAATATACGAATGAAAAAAAAAAACATATTTCGAAAACGCAGGTGCAGAATAGCTGAGTAATAAATAATAAAATAAATAAATAACGCTCACAGGCACATACATTGTAATGATCCCAAGAAAGCACTGTTTATTATGGAAACCATACAACAACGGCACAAACATATAAACATCCATGACCGAACCGGGATTCGAACCCAGGACCCTGGTTTGGCAGTCCGGCGTGGTAACCATTAAACCAACCGGATCGTCGAAATAAAACAATATTAATAAATCACAATAATACTACTTTTAATAACTTAATGCATTTTCTGAAATAATAAGTTCGGTATATTCATTGGAAGGCTGAATCGAAAACCATTTCAGTAACAATATTTAAAAAAAAACAGAATCTGACGAGACATGAACGGAGGGAGCTAGGTGGTAGAAAAAACATATTCCAAAAATATCGACATATCGATAGATTTTGTGCAATCTTTATGCGAAACGGTTCCTTTTTCACGTACACAATAATTTTTTATCTAACACATAATTATTTAAAATTACATATTATTTAGAAAATAGGACGTTTACTGCATTTAATGAATGTATTACTAAATCATTTTAAGAGAAACATATGTGAAAACAAGCCTCATGAAAGTAGTATTGTACTGATCGTATTTACCTGTGAAACGTTTCTTTATTTGGGTTTTTGGTGTAAGTTACACTACATTCCAACACGGAACACGACACCATTATGATTTTTTATGTTCGTCTTATAAAACACAAAATAAATTTAAATTAAATCAATAAAATAACGAGAGATAATTTTTTGACAGGACTCCAAAAGACTCCGGATTGTTTCAAAGTGGTTTTACGGCAATTATATTATAATCTCTTTCGCGCACGTAGCTTTTTTCATTATGATCGGAATCTCATTCACACACTTACTTGGTCTACTCACGGTAGTAGAATAATAATGTCTATGGGTTTGATGAAGTTAAGGTTCTATTCCGAAGCCAACTGCCGCAAGTGCAGTTTTCTGTACTAAAACATTTCTACAGATATTACGCACAAAAAAACTGCATTTGGAAGCCTGCAGCTGCAGTCGGCAGTCGGCTTCGGGGTATAGTTCCCCTATAGTTGTCAACTTGCTGTCAGAGTATTTTTAAGCCATCAGACTTGATTTAACGAATATGTAAGGTTTCCTTATACTGCCAGCAATCCAACATTAGGTATTATGCTGCAAAGTCTAATATACTGGACAAACTTTTGAAGGATGGAGGCGCTTTAGAAGAAATACTACTGAAACGCCCAAAGACGTGTAGGTACCGCCTTCGGTGATCTGGAAACGATGGTATTCCATACCTTTACTACGTAAGTTCTAGGTATACGCGCTCCTCACAAGTACCTACAGTGCCCCTAATTAAAAGACCCCTCGCTAAGACATTTCAGGAGTGTGATTTTTGAATCTCATTCGCTGAGTTCAGCAGTTGAAAATGTCAAAATTACTGTGGAGATAAGCATTTTTCTACTGCTGATTTGACTTTCAAAAATCATACTACAGGAGTGCAATTTTTGAAAGTCAAATCAGACGTCGGAAGATGCGTATCTCCATAGGAATTTTGACATTTTCAACTGCTGAACTCACCGAATGAGATTCAAAAATTGCACTCCAGTACCTAAATGACTGATGATCATGACGTGAGTATGCATCCTATGCTATCTAAAACGATTTAATAAATCGTCCTAGTATGCTATGCATCGTATGAGGGATCCGTCTTCCCCTATTGAGATCTTGATCCCAATACGTAGTGATTACTTGCTCAGTGATCCCAATAAGCGTTTTTCTTTTCTTTTTTAATTTTAGTTTCTAAAAAACTCGACAGGTGACATGCTTATTTCTCCATAGAGACGTAGGCGAGATCCTGTCAAAATCATGTCAAGACTGTGCCTGACTTTTTTTTAAAGGCCAAGGGATCGAGCCCATACAAACGTGTCAGACGTAAACAGTTTCATATTTTCTGAAATGAAATATTCAATCAAAAGATGTGCTGGCATCTTTTTGATCATCTTCTACCTCTTTATTATTTTAAAGAAACACTTTTTGATATTTTGACCTTTATTCGCACAGACCGTGACGTCATCTATCGATCCACTAGAAAACCAAAAGAAAAACGCTCATTGTAATTATCAACTAGTTGTGCCCGCGGCTGCTCCCGCGTGGAATTATAAGCATAATTATAAGGGGATAATATTATGCCCACCCTGAAGGTCCATTCTAAATACTGATGAAATATTTTTTTAAATCGGAGAAGTTGTTTCGGAGATGGCTTAGGACGGCATGGACTATTCAAACTTACGAACTTTTTATCACATTTGTCCAACAAATCTATTTTGTTTAAGGTTACTCTCTATTTCTCCTATTTGTAAATTAAAATAAATCTGTAACTATAACTATCCATCCATATGAGACGGACTAATTTGGGGCCTGTGTGACCTTGTGTAGCTAGTTTGCCAGTGGCCCGATCTCAGAATCACTTCACATCATTGGCGCCGGATGTGTCTACAAACACTATGACCTTGACTTTGTTTTGAACATTATAAAAGTGAATCGTGAAACAATGCTGAAGAATTTACTTCTTGGCACTATCGATATTTACTGTTATGTAATTTTATGTCGTACACAAGTACATCGACATAACTCGATTACACTTTTTTACAATATCTAGTATAGGTACTTCCATTTTGCATGTCCTTTGGTGCATACCATTCAATCAATCTTTTTTGTAATTAAAAAGTCCCGGAGCTAGAGTACTAAGTATATTGTGAAACAAGGAATATTAAAAGCAAAAGAATTTAGGTATCTCTAAAAATCCACACAATACGTTTGCATGCTGGTATTTAAAGTCGTTTCATCAATTTCGTCTCTTTTGACCTGATTGGAAACCAGCCAATGCGGTAGTTTATTCTCAGCTATTTCTGCATTGATTTAACAAAATTTATTCCATTGTTGACATTGTTGTAGGTACGCTTCTACCCTTGTACCTGCATTACCTGCATGCAGCCACCTACCTTACTAATTTGTATCTGTTACTACCTACTTAATATGTTAATATGTATTTTAGTAAGCTTGCCTACCGATAATGTTAGACCAAGAGCTAAGACAGCACCACACCGCATCGTCTGTAATATCACAACACTATGGTTATACGTTATCGAGTAATATAATGACAAGACGAGATATAAAATAATGACCCAAATACCAGCATGAAAGTCCGGCGAAAAAATTGGTTTGCCATGACGAAAGTTAGCAGGTTTTGTTTAGTCAATATGTTTGATTGGAATCGAAAAACTGCCAGGCTGGGCCAGGTTATGACTGTCTTGGCCTCGCTCGTCGTTCTAGGCGTACCGAGGGGAGGGAAGAGGAGGGCAGCTGCCCCTCTCTCCTGGATCTGGCCTACCCTGGAGTACCCTACCTCCAGTACATGCGAGAACGAGTCACAAGCCAAGTCGTAACACTGAAAAATGTTGAGCTCGCTTCGCTGGCTCTGCTTTATATTCACTGTAGCGCTGCTTACATAGACCGACATTAACAGAGTTTGGTCGTAGTATTAAGAAATAACGAACTGACTTCGCTCGCTCTAGTTTCTACTTTACAATAACACTGTTTGCTATAATAGACCGACGGAGTCTAGTCCAGTCAAGTCAAAGTGCTGAGAATAATTGTTGAGCTCGCTTCACTTGCTTTGTTACTTGTGCAACCATGCAATCTAACAACATTACCTTCTTTCGCTTCAGATTTAGATGGAACTCGTAATTATGTATTTTCTAGGGGCCCAACTTTTGGAAATACGTCACTCCGCAAATACAGAAAATTCCAGATTTGCCAAAAGCTGAGTAGGTACGCTCATGGTTCTATTTTATCAAATTTCGAAGGATTCGTACAGTTTTTTATAAACTGCTTAGTGCTTCGGTAAGGCAATATGACGGTTGGTAGGTGCCTACAGCCAAATAATATAACAATTTAGATACGCGAAGAGGAATATTGATCAAAGTTTCATACAAAAATTTTCCTATACTTACTAACCTGAAATTTACAGTAGGTACGATCTTTGTCTAAATCTGCTTAGTGGCTCATTATCCTCATTATCATAAGACAGAATTAGATAAGTTCGAACACAATGTGGACGAACTGATGAGTCGATGACTCGAATGTCCTTCATTTCATCCTTATGTAATTTCAATGTCACACAGTTTCTAATGCACGTTGCCATGCGAGCATTTTTTCTAATATAAACGACCGGAATGTTTTGCGGTGGAAATTTTTGTTAGGTACCAAATTATACAAGGTCAAGAGTTTTAAATATTAATATATTAGTTGGGAACTTGGGACCTAATGGTATTCGAAATAGCTACTAAACTTTCCACGTTACTTCAACTTGTTGGTAAAAAATTTCATGAACCCGAAATGTTTTTTTATTTAACACTAAAGCAGATTAATACAGCATAATAGACAAGTACAAAGAGCGAGCTTATCTCTGAAGAGATTTATTCCAGCAGACCCATGATATGGAGAAAGTTTACAAGGTGATACAGGCAAGGATGATGCTCTTGGAGTAGATTGGAGTACCTACTAGAGGACTTTATACAAGGTATAAGAGCACTCCAAAATACTCTACCCATTAAACTGAAACAACTTTTACTATGGGAGCAAACGTGTCAGACCAAAAAAACAGCTGACTAAACTGCAATGGCTACACGACTCAAACTACTACTATTGTAATGAGCTATATCTCATGCTGACATGAAAGAAGAAGATTGGATTGAAAATAAGATCTAACTTCGTTTTTATGCAGCGCGCTCGGGCGCTCTGAAGATATTTTATGTCAAATGAATTTTGGCCACTCCGAGATAGAATATTAGTAATGTGACTCATGATCTTGAAATTAGAAGAAGTTCGTGGTATCTCTTCGGTGACGTGGGTCTAAATCCAATCCGCGAGTTGACAGTGTGAGTAAATATAAAAGTTAATTATTTAATTACATAGATTTATTGGTAAAAAGTGTAAAACAATACAAATTAGAAAAAAATAATTATTAATTTATTTTATTTTCAATTTTAAAAATCACGATTTTGTATCTGTGTGTCACGTGACTTGAAACGCCAATCAGGAAACGTTACGTCACTCTGCGAAAAACAGTCACATTTGACAGTGTTTTTAGGTTATCTGGTGCAAATAAAAGTGTTTAAATCATTTTTCCAAAAGTTGGATACTCCCGGATTAGGTACCTAATCATGTTTTGTTATCGAACATACTTAATTGCCATCACCAAAATCGCCGTCACCGGACTAAGACTTCAAAAATCCCGGACATTTTAGTAAAATCTGAAATTTTCCCCGGACAACCACGAAAAATAATTATATTTTGACAACAACGCTTTGTTAAAATTATAAGTTTTGTTTTTTTCATGACAAAATAGAGCGAGCGAAGCGAGCTCGAGATTTTGCAATACATAATAACTCGATTGATGCTGAGATAGAGTTGATGTTGATGACCATCATGTATGTTAAATAATCGGGTTTACCCGGACACAGGAAACGTCTGGGTTTTCTCCGGACACTTTTGCGACCAGCCCGCCCGGACGCCCCCGGACGCCCTTCAAACTAGGACAAATCCGGGGAAACCCGGAAGGATGGTAGCCCTAGACATAATGCACAGCCACTCTAAAGCCGAGATATTTTAGAGACATCTTTAGAGCGTGATCCTAGTCTAAGTAGGTTTGAAAATGTATGGATTTTCACATACGAAGAGTTCAAACTAAGACTTAAAAACGTCTCGGAATCTCGACCTAAGAAGCGAGACGCGACACGAGCTCGCACGATGCCTTGACGTCATAATCACCAGAGCGGCCACTGCCGACCATTATGCAATGTTATTTTGTCATTGTTCTGATTGGCGTGCTCACTCACACATGCGCGGCAGTCAGGCGATACTACGTCTGGGTGCTTTTTACCTTAGTTTCGGATAGAAAGGAAGCGGTTCAGCCACAAATTATTTAATTGTTACTTTGTAATAACTACGTAGGTACTGCACTCTCCCGATTTCCTTTTACAGCCAACTACGACGAATAACGAAAAAAAGGCCCCTTATGTCAATGCTCGACAGCCTGTGTCTCATGCGATCGCAGCTGTCGAAACGCGAGTGACGGAGCACTGGTTTAACGGCAAAGGGATGTCCAATAATGCTCGGTCGGCAGTCTTATCATGCCTACCCTCGAAGTACCTACCCAACAAAATTTGTAATTTCTCAGCTTATAAGACTTCACAAAATGAAACGCAAGCACATCCAGGGAAAAGTATGACGGGATTCCGCACAATCGTGGCAAAATATTCGCCGCAATATTGTCTCTTGCTAGCCAGAAGCTGTAGGTTCAGTTAGGTACCCTAAAAACTGTATATTGTATCTTAGGTATTATTCAGGTGTACGTACCCTCATTTGAGTAATATTAATGCTTTTCCGAGCAGAATGGAAGCTCGACTTTTTATCTCTAAGCTTTCTCTGATACGTGGTGTAACCAGAATCTTTGGTTTTTTATACAGAATGTTAGGCGCTGTCCTATTGCCATCGCTCGCGCGATCATGCGTTCGTCCGACGAAAATCATTGTGCCACTGTGCGTTTAAACATACTTATATCTGCGAAATATCCTATAGAAGGTCGTGCTATCATGAGATGCGATCGAATTGTTCTATTTTTATTCAGATATAAGTATGTTTAGACGCACAGTGGCACAATGATTTTTGTCGGACGAACGCATGATCGCGCGAGCGATGGCAATAGGACAGCGCCTTAGAGTACACAGTTGCATTACTTTAAGGGGTGATTGTACCCATGACGCTAAACAACTTTCCCAAAGAAACCTATATGAAATTCGTAAACATTTTTTTTGAAAATGCAATCAGCTGATGGAACTTTTGTATGAAAAGCAGATTTTTTTTTTGCGATTTTCCTATTTCTTTGGGAAAGTTGTTCAGTATCATAGGTATAATCAGCCCTTAAAGTAATGCAATTGTTTACCCGAACATCCTGTAATTTATTATAATAAATAATAATAACAGAATCTTTGGTTTCCCACAATAATATTAGGAAAGGAGGTAAGTTTTTCCGATGGCATGGCAGTCGGTATCCATTTTAGGTATCCGTCATTTGATACCGGATCGGAGTAGTGGACAAACACGCAAAGTGTTCTTACAGACGAGCGACACTTTGCGGTCGCCGTGGATCGCAGAGGGTCGCACTCTTATGACTTTACGGTCGCCGTGGGTCGCGCGCCTTGCGACCGCAAAGTGTTGCTCGTCTGTAAGAGCGCTTAGTTCTGTTCCGAGACCATCCATTTGATATTCCAACACACAAAATATAGGTAAATATGTATTAGGTATATAATATAACAAATATACGATTTTTACTATATTCGAACAAACATCACATTGTTAAGCAAAAAGTTAACTCAAGTAGGTATGAGGGAAGGAACCTGAGACCTGAATCACAGGTGCCTTTTAACTAAGGTTACTTTGATCAGACCCAGGGGCTCAATTATCTTACTTACTTACCCAACTGTTTGTTACTGATCTATTGTACACTTTGGCTAAGTTATGTTATTATTTTTCAATAAATTTATTCTTATTCTTTATTCTTTTTTGTTGTCCGCAGTTGATGAAGGGGCTCCGGCAGGTTATCGGCAAGCGACTCTTCGAGGTATTCATGAAAGCGACGTTCTACGGTCAGTTTGTCGCTGGCGAGGACTCCGAGAAGATAAAGCCCACTGTCGAAAGGTTAGATACTGTTTCTTATCCTAAGCACGTTTGGGCATTGCTTTTGGGAAATTAAACTTTCATAATCAATTTATGACGGACCGCGGACCGTGAAATCTCAGATGCACAGTGAACAAGCGCCCTAATATTTATTTAGGTATAAGGTATAAACTTTATTTATTTATGGACACCAATTAAATAAAATAATACAAAACAGTAAGATTGTATGGCTAGGTATAGGTACATATTACTACATATACAACGTGTTAATGAATTAACGCAAAACTAGAAAGTAATTTGTTTAGAATCAAGAGCAGAATCGAATTATCATGGTTTTAACCAAGGTAATTTTTTTTCAAAATATTAAATAATTTGTTGGCAAAATTTAAAATTTTCGGAACCCGATGTCAACCCACCGCACGGGCACACTCGCCCTACTTACTACCAAAACAAGATTATAAAAATGTATCCATGTGTACGTTAGCGCTTTCTTTCAGTGCTGAAATGATAACAAATCATTTTTGCCTCAAAACTTAAAATGCGAATAACTTTAAAAACTATCAAAATAATGAAATTATTGTTTCAATCCAATTATTTTGTTATAAATCATTTGGGGTGTATGAGGTTTTGCGCTAATTAATTAACACGTTGTATGTATCTATGTATTTCAGCGTTGCCAGTTTTTTTTGGGCAAAGCGGGATTCAGAAACCTTTTGAGTACCTAAAAAAGCGGGATTCTTTCGTCGAAAGCGGGACATAATATTTTTTTTTTTAATAATCAATCGTTTTTTCTACTTATGATTTATCTGAGTTTCAAACTAAATTTACTAATGTTGATGATAGATAGCAATAGAAAACGTATTTTATGATTATATTTCTCTGAAGATTTAACATCTTTTAAAGTTTCATTTTTTTGTTTAATATAGTTGAAGAACACAGGATAGCTCCAGATTGAATTGGATGAGTAATATTACTATCTTTTATATCTTTTATTAATAATTACCCGAAAAGCGGGACAAAGCCTGTCCCGCGCGGGACATTCAATTTTGGGCTAAAAATCGGGACGTCCGCGCGTCCCGCCAAAATCGGGACGTCTGGCAACGCTGATGTATTTATTCTCAGTAACCTGCATTTATTTAGGATTTTATTTTATTTATTTACATGTCGGTATGTATCTAGTACCTACACCAAACATATACAATACAATAGAAAACAGTAAAAGAACTATATCTTCATTGCATGGCTAGGTTTAATGTGTAATAGCTTTATAATTATTATACATAGGTATACTACGTATCTCTGTAACCTGCATTTATATAGTTTTTTGTTTCATTTCATCTACAAACACATAATTATTATAAGTAGGTAGGTATGTGAATAATTTTCCATAAAATCTTTATGTGATAGAGATGACTAATAGTCCTATTGTTTTTTATAGATATAGGCTGATGTAAAGTACCTACGTTTTGTACCCAAGTCTTATAGTTGGAGGTATTACATAGTTATTCTATATTATCCTTTACTCTAGTTTATAAAATAAAAGACTGTCTAAAGGCCTCATTGATTATCATTGATATCAACCTAATAGTACCTATACAGAGTGAAATTGACATCATTGGCATCCTTTTAAACTAAGAGTCTACCCATCAAACTGAACAACTTTTAGTTTGGGGGCAAACCGATCGGAGCAAAAGAAAAATCTGCTGTTCCATACTAAACTGCAATGCCTACTCGACTCAAATGTATGCAACAGCAGATTTTTTTTGCTCCGATCGGTTTGCGACCTTAGTAAAAGTTGTTCTGTTTGATGGTTAGACTGTTAGTTTAAAAGGATGCTAATGATATCAATTTCACCCTGTATATAGTAGTCCTGTATATATCTACCTATTTATAGTTTCATATTATAATTTCTAATTTTACGGCATTTTATAGATAATTTAATTAACTACTGACACGTGATTTTTTTAATTCTACTTCAAAATCGACATCGATTTTATTAGAAATCTGTGGGTATTCTAATTTTATTTTATATTTACCTTGGAGGTGAATATAGACTAAAAAGACTGAAGCGCCATTTAGAAAATGGCGCTTTAGACTTTTTACCTTAGACGAATTTATAATTTAAAATATTTAAAATTCTCGTTTTGCAAGAAAGTTAAAATAAAGTTTTGTTTTACCAGACTGCGGTCGTTCGGCGTCAAGTCTATCCTCGACTACTCTGTGGAAGAGGACCTGTCGCAGGAGGAGGCTGAGAAGCGAGAAGTCAGGTAAATATTATATGTAAATACCAACCTACTTTTATATTATTATAATTATATGAGAGGAAGCACTCGTAGCGTAAGTACACGGTACACGGACGGAGCTGATGTTTGATATCATTCAATGACATTTTCGACGATATAGAAATTAATATAAATAAATATAAAATAAATAGTTTCAATTCTAGAATTCATGTGGAAATCTTAAAGGCAAACTAGCATCTGGCATATGCTCACGACTATATTCCCCGCGGGGGTAGTTAGAGATATTCTGAAACTTCAGAACATCCACGTTTCACTAGTAGTACCGAAACCGAACTATGTACTTATTTTAACTGAAATCTGACTAAAGACACACATATTAGTTTCTAGATCGTGTTTTAAAAAATGTCATTGATATGAATTGGTTAATTTTGAAAATAGGACGAGACTTCGTTTGTATGGAGCGCGCTGCTAAGACTATCGGCAAGCGTCATGATCATGAGACCCATTATAGTACATAACGAAGTAGTATTCTAACAAGGCTACAAATATTACCACAACAAAAGATTTGCGTGTTTAACTAATTGGTTATTTAAATCGTGACGTCTAGTCTCGTCAACTGAATAATCTTTGAAAAATGGAAACAATAAGAAAATTGCTAAGTTGATGACAAGATATTTGTCGTCACTACGCTTGTCTTGTGTCATACATAAAATCTACATGAAATCAACATTCCGTACAGGAGTGCGATTTTTGAATCTCATTCTAATAATATAAATTTCTCCCTGTATACAGGGTGTAACAAATCACCCTAGTTATATCTAAAGGGGTTGGTTTAGACTTTAGACCATCATAAGACGATCACTACGACTAATACGCTCAACGCTGATAAGCTGGTAAAACTAAGCGGTAAAATCATGTAAATTGTAGTCAATTATAGTTGCTAAGCAAATTTTTTTACATAGCTAGAGTAGTGAGGAAGACATTGACATAAAAAATAATGGACACTGGGTCTAGTACAAAATTCTCGAAAAAAGTGTCCGAGACTAACCTACACAAACCTAAGTACATGTACATACTTATTAACCAACCAAAAACAATAAAAATGCTGAAATTCTTTTTCATTTTCCATGCGTAGTTTTTACCCCATCGCGGTATGGCATTATACGTGTTAATAAATAAGCGCAAAATCTCATACACTCCAACTTATTTATAACAAAATAAATAGATTGAAACAATAAATTCATTATTTTGTTAGTTACAATTTTAAGGTAAATTAATTATTTAGATACCTAGTTAAAATTTTAAGTTATTCGCATTTTAATTTTTGAGGCAAAAATAATTTGTTATCATTTCAGCAATGAATGAAAGCGCTGCTAACTGCTCAGGATACATTTTAAGAACCTTGTTTTGATAGTATGCAGGTAATGCAGGGCGAGCGAGCCCGTGGGTTGTTATCGAGTTCAGGAAATTTTAAATTATACAAATAAATTAAGTACCTATTTAATATTTTGAAAAAAATTACCTATGTTGAAACCATAATACTTCGATTCTGCTCTCGATTCTAAACTAACTACCTACTTTTTAGATTTGCGTTAATTCATTAACACGTTGTATAGGTACAAACGAAAACTAATATAATAAGTTCTCTTTATTTATACGTTTTGGTGCGCTTTTGTTCCGGACACTTTTGAGCGCGGACCCAACATCCAGTAGTTGGTAAGTCAATGGAGCAAGATCAATGTCATTTAAGATAGGGCTTCGTAGCGTACGGTAGTAAATGATATAACATATTATTTACGTCATTCAAGTATCTTGCTTATTTCATTGTAGCAATGAATAAGGAAGAAAACCGAGCGCGTTGCATACAAACGAAGTTAGTTTCTACTTTCAATACTAACCAATTAAAGTCAATTAATTTTTTTTTAACTATCTTGTCTCTGTGTTCGTATTTTATTAGATATACGTTAAAATTTATAATATACGTTTAATTATAAATAAGTATTTTCAAAGTTACCGTGGCGTGGCGGCAACGATTTTACGTAGCTGTAACTATAATAGGTAATTAGAGCAATCATCATCATCAGCCTATAAACGTCCCACTGCAGGGCACAGGCCTCCCCTCAAGGAGGGTGTATGGGCATTAGTCCACCACGCGTGCCCAATGCGGGTTGGTAGACTTCACATACGCATCAGAATTTCTTCTTCAGTGTATGCAGATTTTCTCACGATGTTTTCCTTCACCGTTTGAGAGCAGTCGGTATTAGGTACATAAGTTAGAAAAACTCATTGATACATGGCATGTTGTCCGTGCGGATTCGAACCCGGACCCCCATAATTGGGAGTCCATACCTCTCCGCAACGCGCCACCGACGCTCTGATTAGAGCAATGGTTAGAGCAATGGTTTCAGCTTATCCCTATTTATCATTAATATGCCAGATTTGCTAGTATTTTTTTCAGTTATTATGGCCATAATAATCGTATATAGTCACACTATAGTTTCATTGTTTTTGATGGTTCCATTGTTTATTTGCACTGGTTATGTGAAAACATTAAGACACTACACGTGTCTGAAAATCGTATTCAGAATTTGTACTCTTATCAAATATTCATCATAAATTTGTAAGTATATCGAATATTAATATAGAATTAATAAGAAATTGTAGTACGTACTAGCTAAAAGACATGTATTGAAAAGAAAATAAAAGCGGTCAAGTGCGATTCGGGCTTCTCGCGCACGGAGGGTTCCGTACCACACCAACACAGAACACAACATTATTAACTTAGAGAAAAAATCTTTTTTTGTCCGGGACCTTTAGCGCAAGACCGACTCACACTTGGCCGGTTTTTAGTATTTGTTGTCATTCTGTAGAGTTTGCTCTATAATCACACTAAGTTTGACGCTTGTATGTATTACCGTTTTAACGATAGAGCGCGAAGAAAGAACGTTCATAAAAACTAGTTTCTTGTTGAGAACCCCCCTTAATTTTAACTTTTTGATATTTTTATTATTTGTTAACAAATCCGCCGAAATAACGCATAATCTGAGAAAATTTCAACTATCTTGCTATTACGGTTCAAAAGTTACAGCCCTAAATAGGTAGGACAGACGGACGGACGGACAGACGGACGGACGGACGGACGGACAAAGTAGGCTTAGTAATAGGGTCCTGTTTTCACCCTTTGGGTACGGAACCCTAAAAACTATGAGCCTATAATTAGTTCACCTAGGTAGTTCACCCAGATAATTCTGTCACTCAAGTCTAGGTAACGAAAATAGTAATATAGAATCCTCAGAAACAGATGTAGAAAGAAGTTCTTAAATTCATAAGAATTAGGTTGATATGTTTTTTCAATATTTATTTTATTATAGTAGATTTATTTGCCAAATGACCAGTGATTTAGTGAAAGTGTTTACTTTGAGATATTACGGTGAAGAAAAAATGCCCGCATGTTGATCGAACCGTGTCGTTGATCTTCCGTCCTTTTTTTAGACGAGCGTAATAAATAGGTCGATGACTATCTATCTCACTTGTTCTTAGACTGAATTAGAATTTTAATGAGTTTGGCCCAAAATTTAACTGTTGGAATCGAATCAAACCGTGTTGTTGAGAAATTGTGACGTTACGCTCATAATTTATAGTCATCCCTGAAAGTGCAGTTGCAAACTGCAGTTGTTGTCAAAACGAGCGATGCGAACGAAACACTACGCTCAATGTTTTTTTCTGTTTTGCATTTTCTAAACAATTGCAGTGACGATATATCACTCCTAGCTGACCAATTCCAATGGGAAGTCGGATAGGTTTTTTTCTCATCATATCTTATCAAATATAATAAGATTTAAAAATGTAGGTAGCAACTGCCAGGGCTGCTTCCATCCGGCACTATTCTTTTAGGGAAATATATGATATATCTTCATTATCTTCTTTGATTGTGGTTGATTTGTGGGTTCCAAGCAAGATTAGTCATCCCCCGGGCTCGCTGGACTTCATTGTCTACTATTGTAAGTGGTCGCCGCTGTTGATCCTGGTTTACAGGAGCTACAACAATGGAAATATCTGGTTGGACTGGTTATGAAACCGTTTTTTACCTTGTTAATTAGAATGAAAAAGTCTCTTCGCACTATGCTAATTTATAATCAATAAATCCTTAAGTCTCACGGTTTTGGTAGGCAGTACTTACGTCTGCAGCATGAGGATTGAGGAGTTGTGCCAGGCCTGGCTCACTCCGCACTGTAGGTATAAAAATATACCTACGCGGCCGTACCCCGACGTCGAGGCCTAATTCTGTCGATAGTCACGCGCTTATTGTATCGCACCGAACGACCTTGATACTTGTTTTTTCGTTTTAAAAATTAAATAAGTATCTTATAAGTATTTCATACATCGTCGGATGTATAAAATAATACCATGGTATTCATAATAGAATCGAAAGATTGCTAAAAAATACTGCATTGCAATCGGGTGTTTAGCCTGAATTTTATGTATTTTTCATTGTTTCGAATTATTCTAATAACTTCGATGAACCAAAATGTGTTTAGTAGTTAAGTGTAGCATAGGTAGTGTTCTTTTTCACGATTCTTTCTTTTAAATCGCAACGTGCCTCGAAACGCACTACTGACATCCCTTGCACCAGAGTCCATGTGTGCATGACATTCACAGTCAATATGTGCGTGTCAGTCGTGCTTGGAGCGAGCGTTCTTAGATAGTGAATCTTCTGTTTTGCTCTTATATGTATATTCCGTGGTTGTGCCCAAATTTTAATTACAAAGTCTGTTTCATATTACTACTATGCTAATTTAAAATCAACCGAAGAACCGAACCTTAATAGAATTCTCACGGTTTGATACCCACTATGATAATTTCAAATCAACAGATCCTCAAGTCCCACGGTTTTGGTAGGCAGTACCCCTGCAGCATCAGAATTCGAGGATCGAAGGTTGAAATTATCCTAATGTTGATAGTAGAAGTTGAAAAAACTGTCGCAAGATTTAAAACAAATATAGGTACGGAGTGGAAATAAATAAAAACCGTATAGAATAGAATATCATTTATTTTTGCGAATAGGTATGGGTAGGTAGTAGTAGGTACATAGACAAAACAATGAATACGAGATGACTTTATAACTTAATTAAATACATACATACATACATATTCTCACGCCTGTCTCCCACTGGGGTAGGCAGAGACAACGGAACGCCACCTGCTACGATCCTGACATACCTCTCTAGCTTCCTCCACATTCATAAGACCTTTCATGCATGCTCGTCGGTTTCGGGTAGATCTGACCTGGCCCTTCTTTAGCACGTCGCTAATTTGGTCCGTATTTTGTACGTCTAGGCCGTCCCCTTCCAACATTTCCACTTAATTAAATAAAATGCTACTAATTAACAAACAACGATGTTTAAACTATGACAAAGCCGAAGAGCTTTATTATTTATGTATGTCAAGCCGACAAAGTCTGACTTGCGATCGTGGTGAAGAAATTTTGAAATCAGGGATACAGGATAATTTGTATAATGTTAAATGCTTTATATTCTACAAGAACAAATAATAATAATATTCTGTCCATCGTAGTGCTTCTGTGTCATCCTGCGGTGACCAAGAGGAGGAAGGCCAGCTTAAACAATACCACGTCGAGCAACGCTTCGCCGACCGCCGCTTCAAGGTCATCAGTGCCAGAACCTACTTCTACATCAACGAGGCCGCCTGCGAGAAGAACATGGAACATTTCCTTAGGAGCATCGATGCTGTTCACAGTACGTTTATTTCTGTACCTATATAAGATAGCTCTTAACGCCTTTACAAGGTCATCAATGCCAAAACCTCCTACATCAACGACTCCGCCTGCGAGAAGAACATGGAACGTTTCCTTAGGAGCATCGATGCTGTTCACAGTACGTTTATTTTGGTACCTATATAAGATAGCTCTTAACGCCTTTACAAGGTCATCAATGCCATAACCTCCTACATCAACGAGGCCGCCTGCGAGAAGAACATGGAACATTTCCTTAGGAGCATCGATGCTGTTCACAGTACGTTTATTTTCTTACCTATATAAGATAGCTCTTAAGCTTTTACAAGGTCATCAATGCCAAAACATCCAACATCAATGAGGCCGCCTGCGAGAAGAACATGGAACATTTCCTTAGGAGCATCGATGCTGTACGTACGTTTACTTCTGTACCTATATAAGATAGCTTTTTAACGCCGCTTCAAGGTCATCAGTGCCAGAACCTACTTCTACCATCAATGAGGCCGCTTAGGAGAAGAACAAGGTACATTTCCTTAGGAATACCGACAGGGCTATCTTTGCGCATGGGCACACTGGGCAAGTGCCTTGGGCATATTTAGATAAATTTGACCCCATGTATCTTAAAGTGCCCAGGACCCCAAATTACCTAAGACGGCTCTGAGCATCGACGCTGTTTACAGTACATTATTTTGGTACCTATAGCCTTAGACCATAGGCACAGTATAACAAAGAGTATCTATTACTACATACATACAGTACGGACACTCCCTTCATCCCACCAACTTTTTACCTCTCCCCTCTATCGCCCTCTGGTTACCTCGGCAGTTACCAATGTTAAGCAAATGCGTATTCCTTTGTCGTTTGCACTCACTCGGTATCGCACATGCTTATCTCCTCTTTAAAAATTTTCCATTTGTGTGAAATGACAGCTAAGTGTCTAACGTGTGCCATAGGCTTATGAGATAGCTCATAACCGCTTTACAAGGTCTTCAGAGCCAAAACCCAGCATTTTAATATGGATCCCAGTTCTTGAAGTCTTTGTTCTGAGAGCCGGTAAGGTGCCAATATTATAGAAATGTCTAGACGAGGGGACGACAGGTGGCACAATGGATGGTGGCTGAGATCCAACAATGGACTTGATTGTCTGCTAGATAGGCTAGGCGAGATTTCGAAAATAGTCAGTCGGGACATTCATTTTGTCATGCCACATTACAAAGCCTGACCAGAAATATAAAAAACTGATTTGGGGGCGCTGTAATCGACTATAGCATAATGTCAGTTCCAAGTTCAAAAATTTGTTCCTATGATTTTCCGGAACATGGCGAGGTTTTTTATTTATCTGGTCGGGCTTTACGAAATAAATGACATCGATTAGTTTTAACCTTACAGGATGTAAACTTAAATGCATAAATGCATAAAGTGTGTAACGCATTTAAGTCTACACCTTTTATATAAAGCTAGTTGGGTACCTAGTACCTCATCATCATCATCTCAGCCGATGGACGTCCACTGCTGGACATAGGCCTCCCCCAAGGATCACCATAACGACCGGTCCTGCGCTGCCCTCATCCAACGGGTTCCCGCCGCCTTCACCAGGTCGTCGGTCCACCGTGTGAGGGGCCTACCCACGTTGCGCTTTCCGGTACGCGGTCGCCACTCGAGAACTTTTTGGTCCCATCGACCATCGGTTCTGCGAGCAATGTGCCCCGCCCCCAAAATACAAATTCACTCATTACTAAATCTCTCCCGATTCTATTTTCCCTCATAACATCAGAAAACATTCAGAATATCTACATGTCACTCTTCTTCTTATCGTGTGGACAGAGCCCTGGTGTCAGAGGTACACATGTCACTAGGAATGTGTGACGTGACACGTAGTGCGCCTGTTGCTACTTTCAATGCATTAGTTGACATAGTACACGCCCAAAATAGAAGCATGTATTATGTACGTACCTAAGTATATTAGGTAGATTTTCCACAGGTTGATTTTCTTCAATGCCTTTATCATCATCATCATTATGAATTTGTTGATTTATGCTGGAGCATATTGAGTATTCCGGGCTTGAAATTTGTTGTTTCATTGTTTACAGATGCAACCAAGAGTACCGGTTTGATGGCTGTGAAACTCACTGCTCTAGGAAGGCCGCAATTACTTGTAAGTTATAATACTTACCTAGTAAATTAAATATATTTTAAATGTGATAAATATTTGGCCTCGACGATCATCACGATTATTTGTTAATTCAAATATTATATAACTGAGTCTTAAAAAGTATATGATAGTCTAATAGGATCCCACGGTACTGAGTAAAGGTCTGTCAGAACCCGTTACTGCAGTTCTATTACCACAGCACATACCCCCAAAAGTGATGATCAGCCGATCGATTTTCATTGGGAGGTCCAAAAATATTTATCGTCTTTCGACCCAGGAAAGCTGTTTACTTTCATTATCTAAAATACACGCTTGAAATTTTATAGTAATTCTAAAAAAAATAGTTGTGTATGTGTGCTGGGCAGTGCTGTAAAGTCCGCAAAACGCGCAAATAGCCCGGACGAATGTGTACTTTCTAATACATACCTAAAGTATCACCAGGTATGTATCACACATGAACTGGAATAAGAGCAAGCAGCAATAGTGTAAATACAATAAAGTGGGTGCGCTTAGTGGCCGCGTTGTGTCTATGCTTGCGCGGAGTGCGGGGGGCACCGGCCGTTGGGGTACAGCGCGCAGGTGAATCGGTACTGGGACCGGGCCCCCCGCCACCCGCACCTCCCGCACGATAGGCCTGTTGCGACCCGAGAGCGCCCTCACTATTAATATATTCACTTTGGCAGTAGGTACGCCACATGATGAGCACCATAATGAAAAGCTCAAATGTATGATTCCAGATGCAACTATCAGAAGTGATTATGCGCGCCAGAAACTACATGCAGCAGATCGGTGGAGGGCAAGGCAATGTGCTCACCCACCACAAAACCATCGAGGACTTCCAGCGGTACTTCGGCGAGCACAAGGACAAGCCAGAAGTAAAGGAGTTCGTCAAGCAGATCACGTCAGATAATCGGGGGTGAGTGGTAGAATCAATAACATAGGTAACATAACAAATAACAAATCTACTCTGAGAAAAAATATTCCGCAGCTGTCAACATTTAAATTTCGTACTTCTGTCAAACGAAAAGTTTGCGGATTCGAATTTCAAAGCCGTCCCATAAAAAATTTCACTCCAAAATTAAGAAATCAACTATTTTCAAATATTATTGATTTTTAATATGTTACAGCCATGTTGTGCTATTTCGAATCAAATTAAAGATTGAAAAATAAGTCTCGGACTGGATTCAAACCTGCACTCTTCCAAACCGGGGAAGTGCGTTATTAAATTTCGCCACCGAGTCAACCGCTCAGAGACAGAAATTTTAAATCTGTTGTGTCTTAAGGCGACGTGAGCGACATCTACTCGAAGTAGATGTCAACCATCACCATCACAATTTTTGCCAATCGTTCTTTACAATATTTCAGTGAAAAGTTAAATTTTTTATGTTTGAAAAAGCATACCTAAATCCTCACGACTATAATTTCTCGCTCTCGCTTATTCCGAATATCCACATTTTACTTATAAGCCCAAACTACTGTCTGTCTAGTCACTATTTTGGGCACTGCTAAGTAAAATCTGTCCATTACCGAATACCAGTCACTCTAGCATAAGAATAAATGACTAGTCACTACCGGTACCACGGAGTAAGAGGAGGTGGCGTAACGAACTGTGCACAGATATCCAACTGGGCTTGACGTCATCGTGACGTCCCCGAGCTCACTTCAGTGTTATTCCGGTAGCCATGGCATGAACTTACTACTAGCGCCACGTAGTGTGGAGTAGCAGTACAAGAGAGCGTACTCAGGACATTCAATTTAAATATTTTATTATTTAATTATCACTCTTGTTTTTTGTACCTACTTAAAGCTTTTAAAATTTTCAGAATTCCTCTGGAGCCAAAATTAAGAAAAATTAATAGAAATCATTAACAATGACGGTTAATTTTTGAGCATTATTTATAGGTACTTACTTACCTATTATTTGTTGACAAAAAATAGAAAATCTTGAAATCGTGCTTTTTATTTTATCTCAAAAAAGTGTGCGTTTTACTGAAATAAATTCCTCCTTTTGTTAGCTTTCTAAAATGGTTTAAAAATAAGTGTTTTAAGAATAAAGGCAATTGCATTGTCAAAAAAGGTTTTTTACTTAGTATGTACTACATACGTAGAGGTACAGTACATGATACGTAGAGGCAACATTCTTTTGGAGAAAAATTTTACGAAATTTCTTTAGATAGGTAACATTATTTATTAATTAAAAATCTACACATCTTACACAGAGTGAGCCCCTCGGTTCCAAACACAAGCACTCAAACACTACGCAAGCACTTTCATAGTTTACTTTTAGTTACTCTTGAAGTAGTTAAGGTAAAATTTCATGACCTCCGCTGCATTTATTATGAAATAATACTCCCTAGAATGTTGAAAAATTTTAAGCATTATCTATAGGTACTACTTACCTATTATGTTCAAAAATAATTCACATAATTTCGAAATTCTGTTCCGATATTCAGAAAAGACAATAAACAACACACATGTTAACTCTACATTTCTGTCACAGGCGTGCATTACCACCAGGCACAAGTAGGCAATCAGAGCTGAAAAAGAGCCTATACGGTGTTTTCAGCATAATTGTGCCCACGACTATACCCCGACTGCTATCAAACATATTTTTAATACTATACCTACCATATTTACAATCCACTTTTCGCTGAGAGTGCCTGAATTCTGTCCAGCACCAGCACCAGAGTGGCAAGTAGGTAGATAGTGAGCCTGTTGGTCACCAACTTGCCACTGGTTTGTATACTGTTTCACGTTTAATTTCTTACCTATTTCTTCATAACACTGGTCTCTTTATTGGCGATCAATCTTCGCTAGTTGATGAATATTATTAACGACCACAAGTCAAATGAAAACTTCGCGAAAAGATTTGAACTGCACATAATTTATCTAAACACATTTGATCTTTCACTACAAACCTTACTTTATTTATAATTTGTCAATATTAACAAAATACACAGCTAGAAACAAAATATTCAGCTAATTTCTACCCAAACACATAAAAAACAATTGAAAACATTTGAACACGCTCGGAATTCAACAAACTGTCAAAGTCAAACAAAACAAAATCGGCCAACAAGGGGCTGCGTTCCGAACCTACGCCCCAGGTGCACCCCGAGTGCAACTTTTCACACTAAACGCCGTTCAAGAGTGGTATTTTTGAAATTCACACATCTTGATTCGTGTACGAATAATGCATAAATTCCATAGAGTTTGGCATCACTCTCGTATACGAATTAGGATGTGTGACTTTAAAAAATCGCACTCCAGAGCCTCGGTGAAAACGTTCTTACCATAGAGCGAGTTGAAAAAACAACCGCACCCAAAGGTCGTGAACGCAGCCAAGTGAACAACGTCAAGAGCGCGCATGCAACCAAATAGCGAAGATACAATCTATCAATGAGATGCCAAGCACTTCGTTGTTTTCACGCGAGGTTGGTTAATACATTACGCATGCTTATATTGTGACAATAAATAGCGAAGGTCAAGCGTCACGTATTATCGCGTGGTTAATGCGTACTTTGCATTTTTGTCGTATAGTTTTTAACAAGTGTAAATGCATAGGTAGCTGTGGAGCGTGGACTGTAAGTAGGGGTTTCTTTCTTCTCAATAAAAATGCCGATGAAATCTTCAGAATGTGAGCCAGGCTGGAGGGTGGGGCAGAGAGGGCTAGTGGTCGCAGAGAGTTTTCTTTCTTCAAGATGTTTTCTTCTCGAGTGCTGGATCCGGACTGAATCTGCGCCGAATCGGCGCTTCTTTTATACGATTTTCGAGCGACCACTCCCCTTCACCCCGCACTCTTCCCCTTGACTAAAATCTCTTTATTTCTATCTCAATCTTACATTTTACAGCAAAGAAACAATGTTCATTACTTACTTACTTATTTTCTAACATCCAAACATATCATTCTCATCGTCTGCCGGCGCAAAACAGAGTGAGGAGCGCGCGCGAAAGATTTCAATATTTATATGACCCCGTCCCCCGCTTCCTCATACCGCGGATTCGCGGGAGTCGGGGCCCCCCTCGCTCGCCTGTATGCGCCGACAGGGACAGTTGCACTGTCTCTTTCTATCGTTGATTTCTCTCAAGTTCCTACCTTTTAATGAGATACTAAGTCTAATCAGGGTAAATTCTAACTGGAATTATGTAAGCTAATCGTGTTATTTACTTTAAAATCTGATGAAACTATGTGCTAATTTAACTAGGGAAATGTGTACCTATCTAACTGGGGTAGGAATCTCAAGGGAAATCACTTAATCAATGAAATACAAGCCCTATTCTAACTATTTACATAACTTATGTACTAGGCCCTAATCCTAATAAGAAATTATGGCTTTATTAAAGCGAAACAATACAAAACAACTATCCTATAACTAATCAAAACAAAGTAAAGTAAATTGATACAAAAAAACTATGTACAAATGGTCGTTCTATGTTCTGTCGTGCACATTTCTCCCGCCGTCGCAGCTCTGCGATCCAACAGGTAGCACGACGATCCTCTTGGTCGGTCTTCGGAGGACGTGCCCGTTGCTGGTCTCGACGTCCACGATCCTCACCTCGCCGTCTCGCCCTGGGTAGACTGCGATGATGCGTCCTCTCGGCCATGTGTTGCGCGGCAGGTTGGGGTCGCAGATGAGCACCAGGTCGCCGACAGCGGGTGGCGCGCCGGTCGTGCGAGGCTCCCGCCGGTGTTGGAGTAGCGGCTGGTACTCCTTGACCCAGCGGCTCCAGAAGACGTCTGCCAGGCGTTGTGCGCGCCGCCAGTGCTTGCGCGCGGTGAGGTCGTCTGCGGTGAACTCGCCAGGTGGTGGGACGTGCGAGTTGGGTCCCAACAGGATGTGGTTGGGTGTGAGCGCCTCCGGTTCATCTGGACTCACCGCCACGTGGGTGAGTGGGCGGGAGTTGACGGTGTTCTCTGCCTCGGCGATCAGGGTTAGCAGTGTCTCGTCGCTAGGGTACTGCTCGTGGAGTGTGACGCGCAGTGCCTCCTTCACGGTGCGTACCATGCGCTCCCACGCGCCGGCCATGAAGGGGGAGGCCGGGGGGACGTAGCGCCAGGCGATGCGTCGCGCCGTCGCCTCCTCGCCAATCGCCGCCAGCGCGGCCTCGGCGAGCTCCTTCTCTGCAGCTTTGAAGCACGTCGCGTTGTCACTCCACAGCTCCTTAGGCACTCCTCTTCGTGCCACGAACCGTCGTAGGGCGCAGATCGCCGAGTCGGCGCTCAGCGAGGCGGCGACCTCCAGGTGTACGGCTCGTGATGTCATGCAGGTGAAAAGCGCGACCCATCTCTTCTCGTGGTGCCGTCCGACGGTGACTTCCACTGGCCCGAAATAATCCAGGCCTGTAAAACTGAAGGCCCGCGCGTGGTGAGACACACGTGCCGGGGGCAGGTCGCCGGTCGCCGGGGACGTAGGCTTCGCTCTTCTCAATTTACAGCGCTGACAGTGCTTGATGACGTCACGCACCGTCGGTCGTATTTTCAGTATCCACATTCTCTGTCGTAGCTCGTTCACTACCGTCTCGATGCCGCCGTGGTGTAGCCGCTCGTGTACGTGATGTATGTACAGTCGCGTAAAAAGATGTTTCCCGTCGAGTACAGTCGGGCTGGCCGTCTCTTCGTCGATGTCAGGCGAAGCGTGGATTCTTCCCCTGAGGCGCAGAACTCCATCTTCGCCGACCACTACTGATAGCGCCGATAGCCTGTCTCCAGGTTGAGGCGCCGCGCCACTCTTCACTCGACGTAAATCTTCGAAAAAACAATCTTCTTGTACCGCTTTCCACCACAGTTTTTCGGCGCGAATGAGATAGTGCGCTTCGATTCCGACGATGTTGCCATCTCTTTTCTTCGCGTGCGTCGTCTCGTTCTTGCGTGCTTTCTTATCAGTCTTCTTATCAGTTTTCCAATCGGAGTCGTTTTTCTTGTTTTCTCGCGTTCGTTTTCGCTTCGTAGCCAACACTGTTTCATTTTTCTTACGCCTACATAGGTCTACGAACTGTAGCACGCGTGCCGTAGCTCGTAGCAAGCGTGTGAACGACGAGAAGCGCTCGACTCGAGGGAGGTGAGCGTGATCAGGTCGCTGGTGGGTGACGTGACATGTCTCCCTCTCTTCTCCTGTCTTCGGTGATTCTATCTTCGTTTCTTGCGGCCAATCTCGTTCGGGTTTGCGCAGGAAGCTCGGCCCGTTGTACCATCGGTGCGTAGCGTTGAAACCGGCCGGCGTAGCGCGCGTAGCGTCGTCGGCTACGTTGTCAGCCGTAGGCAGCCATCTCCACTCGTTTTTCTTCGTGAGATCTTCTATTTCGGCCAGGCGGTGCGCTACGAACGTTTTGTACGCGCGCGGCTCTGACCGGATCCATGCTAGCGCCGTCCGCGAGTCGCTCCAATAGTACTTTCTTCTCGCGTCGAAATCGTGCTCGCGTGCGGTGGTTTCGGCTAGGCGGACGCCCAGCAGTGCGGCCTGCAGCTCCAGCCGAGGGATGGAGATGGGTTTCAGCGGTGTGACTCGACTCTTCGCCGCAGCCAGGGCCACCTGCACGCTCCCGTCGGCTCGTTCGATCCGCCAGTACACGGCGGCGGCGTAGGCTTCTTCGCTCGCGTCTACGAACGTGTGTAGGTCGCGCGCGCTCGCCGGCTCGACGTCGTAGCAGCGCGGGATTCGTAGCTCTTCTATGTTTCGTAGCACTCGTAGCCACTCGTACCATTTGTTCTGTAGCTCGACCGGCAGCGGTTCGTCCCAGCTTGTCCCGTAGCGCCACGTTTCTTGCATTATTCGTTTCGCCGGGGTTGTGACAGGCGAGACGAGTCCCAACGGGTCGAACAGAGACATTATTATGCTTAATGCCTCTCTCTTTGTCGGCGGTCGCTCGGCGTTGAGAACTTCTCTAGGCGTCTTGAGTGTGTTTAGCTTGAAACCGATGCAATCTGTCTTGACGTCCCACAAGAGACCGAGTGTCTTTTCTGTCTCGCTCCCGCCGATGGCGACGGTTGCGCCGCCCGGGTCGGCGGCGAACTGCTGTACTACCGAAGTTGTATTGGACACCCATCCGCGTAGCTCGAAGCCGGCTTGCCGATGTATGTAGTCGACTGTTTTCGATACTTCTTTCGCTTCATTTTCGGTTGGAAAACTTGTTATGTAGTCGTCCATGTAGTGATTTTTCTCGATGGCTCGCGCGGCTGCGGGGTACATCTCTTTGAAGTCTGAAGCGTTTCTGTTTTTCACATACAGCGCGGTGCACGGTGACGACGTTGCTCCGAAGATCACCGATGTCATGCGGTACTCTCGCGGTCGTCCGTTGCCTCTCTCGTCGCCTCGCCATAGGAACCGTAGTGCGTCTCTGTCTTCATTTTGAATCCTTATTTGCATAAACATCTCTTTTATATCAGCTGACACGGCGTGTTGATGTTGACGGAAGCGCATCACGACTCCCGGCAGCGACTGCAGCAGGTCTGGCCCGGAGAGCAGCATGTCGTTCAGACTGCGTCCGGCGGTCTTTGCAGCGGCGTCGTGCACGACCCTTATCTTCGGCTTCGCGGGGTTGATGACCGCGAAGTGGGGTAGGTACCATGTTTTATTTGGTACCGGCGGTGAAGTTGCTTCCTCGGCGTAGCCCGAAGTGAAGAGGTTTTGCATTCTTTCTTCATATTTCATCTTCAGGTCTTCATCTCGGTCTAGTTTCTTCTCTAGATTGTGCAGCCGTTTGAGTGAGTTTTCGTAGTTGTTTGGAATCTTCACGTCGTCTTCTTTCCATAGAAGTCTTGTTTCGAAGCGTCCGTCGGGCAGGCGGCGACTCGTATCGTTCAATATTTTCAATGCGCGCTGCTCTGGATCGCTCTTCTGTATTCGTTTTTCTATCCCGATGGATTCTAACTCGAAATAATTCTTCATCATCTTCTCCATGCTGACTTCGCTGTCTTCCTCGAGGCTGATGTGACCGCAGAAGGTGACTGGATACGCCATAGACGAGCGGCAGCCGTGAAGAACCCATCCCAGCTTTGTGTACGATGCGACGGGTTTATCTTTCCGTCCCGCTCGCACCGCGCCCGAGATAATTAAATCCCAGTTGTCTTGACCGATGAGTAGCTTCGGATGCGCCTCTTCGTATACGAGCTCGGTTTGAATTTGATTCAAGTGCGGGCAATCTTCGATGTCTCTTCTGCCGACCCTCTGTGTAGCGAAGTCGAGCCCTCGCACGGTGCGCGCCCCGCGTAGATCGCAAGTTTCGTCTGCGTATTTGCCGCGGATTTTCAGGTCGACGCGCTTGCTTTTCTGGAACTGTAGCTCTGTCCCGCTCACACCACGGACGCGCATTGGATCGGTGGGCCCGTCGACGTTGAGTTCTTGTGCGATTTCCTCGTCGATGATGGTGATTGTAGAGCCCTCGTCGAGTAGCGCGAACGTTTCAACTTCATTTCCGTTGGCTGCGGTGAGAACTACAGGAACGATTTTCAAATAAGCGCGCCGTGCGGTGCCGTTGCTCGCCGTGTTATTAGTGTCTTCGTACGTAGAGCCGACTTTTTCGCGATGCGGCGGCTCTTGTGTGCGACGCGGTGGTTCTTCGCTACGTGGTTCTTCGATCTTCGGTCTCGACTGATGAAGAAGCTTGTGATGCGATATGGTGCAACCCTGATGACCACATACCTTGGCTCTGCAGTCGGCGTGGCGGTGGTTGTTGCGCAGGCAGCGGAAACAAACACGACTTTTCTTCACTATCTCCCACCGCTCGTCCGTGCTGGCAGCTACGAATTTCTTGCAGTCAGGTAGGTTGTGTGGTCCGTTGCAGGCTGGGCAGCGTAGCGTGTTCACATTGAATGTTCTTTCTTGTCTTCTCTTCGATTTTTCTTCTGTGACGGTCTCAAGTGAAGCGTAGGCGCCGCATTTGTCTGCTTCTTCGTTCAGGAAGGTGGCCAGTCGCTTCAGCTCAGGAACGTCTTCTTTGTTTCGGGCGGCGAAGTCGAACCATTTGCTTCTGATGATCGGAGACAATTTTTCAATCACGTTTCGCGCCATTTCGGGATTGTACAGGTAATGGATTTTCTTCAGTGCTTCTACGGTCGCGACGATGTTCGCTATCTTGTTAGCGAACACGATGAGATCGCGTGGGTTGTCTCCTATCTTCTGAAGTGTTCTGATCTTCTCCATTTCGCCCATGACGATAGCTTCAGGGCGACCGAATCTTCTCTCGAGCGTGGCGATGATGACGCTCGGCTCCGGGTTGGATAGGAGCAGGCTCTGGACCGCTTCTAGCGCGATGCCCCGGAGACTTTTTCTTAGTCTTGCTATGTTCTCGGTGTCGGAGAATCCTCTTGCCGTGTCTTCGTACGCCGCTTTGAATGGCAGCCACGCGTTCGATTGTCCGTTGAAGATGGGTAATTCTTGAATGTACTTCGGCGCCTCCCTCGTAACAGATCTCATGGCCTGGGTGATGGCCGCCGCCAGTTCAGAGATGTCTTGACGCGCAGGCCGGGGCTCTTCGTTGCCCTGGTGATCACCGCGGTGATCGCCCTGTCCTCGTCCATCCTTCCGTGGCGCTTCCCGCTGCGTGCGGGGCGGGGGTGACGTCGCTCTTCTTTCTTCTTCTTGTTTCTTCAACCATTCTTCGACTCGAACGGAGGATTCTTCTTTTTCTTGGTTCTCTTCTTCTTCTTCTTCGTCCGACGATTCAGCTTCTGCATGGATCTTCGCTAGACGAAGCTTCGCGATTTCAGTAGCGACGCGTAGTTGCTCTTGTTCTAGCTCCGCCACGCGCTCCTTAGCCTCCAGCTCCGCGAAGAGCCTCCTGCGGGAGGCGGCAGAGCGACGTGACGGCGCTCTCGACGCTGCTTTCGACGGCGGCTTCATGGTCTCTTGCGACGTCGCAGCGGTGCCCGACGACGTAGCGGCGGTGCCCGACGACGTCGTGTTCGTTGCCGTCGTGGTGGTTCCGGACCCGGTGGCGCTTGACTCGGCGCTCGTAGTGGGGTTCGACGCGTTCCGCGACGTGGTCTGCGACCCGTCGCCCTCTCTACCAGACTGGCTGCGTGTGGTAATCGGCATCTTCAATTCTTCAAAAATCTCTTCACAGGAGCTCTTCGATTTCACCGATTCTTCTTATTCGGCTACCGGAGGACCAAAATGTGGAGCGTGGACTGTAAGTAGGGGTTTCTTTCTTCTCAATAAAAATGCCGATGAAATCTTCAGAATGTGAGCCAGGCTGGAGGGTGGGGCAGAGAGGGCTAGTGGTCGCAGAGAGTTTTCTTTCTTCAAGATGTTTTCTTCTCGAGTGCTGGATCCGGACTGAATCTGCGCCGAATCGGCGCTTCTTTTATACGATTTTCGAGCGACCACTCCCCTTCACCCCGCACTCTTCCCCTTGACTAAAATCTCTTTATTTCTATCTCAATCTTACATTTTACAGCAAAGAAACAATGTTCATTACTTACTTACTTATTTTCTAACATCCAAACATATCATTCTCATCGTCTGCCGGCGCAAAACAGAGTGAGGAGCGCGCGCGAAAGATTTCAATATTTATATGACCCCGTCCCCCGCTTCCTCATACCGCGGATTCGCGGGAGTCGGGGCCCCCCTCGCTCGCCTGTATGCGCCGACAGGGACAGTTGCACTGTCTCTTTCTATCGTTGATTTCTCTCAAGTTCCTACCTTTTAATGAGATACTAAGTCTAATCAGGGTAAATTCTAACTGGAATTATGTAAGCTAATCGTGTTATTTACTTTAAAATCTGATGAAACTATGTGCTAATTTAACTAGGGAAATGTGTACCTATCTAACTGGGGTAGGAATCTCAAGGGAAATCACTTAATCAATGAAATACAAGCCCTATTCTAACTATTTACATAACTTATGTACTAGGCCCTAATCCTAATAAGAAATTATGGCTTTATTAAAGCAAAACAATACAAAACAACTATCCTATAACTAATCAAAACAAAGTAAAGTAAATTGATACAAAAAAACTATGTACAAATGGTCGTTCTATGTTCTGTCGTGCACAGTAGCCATAGATCGTTTGTATTGCGTGAGCTTGTGCCGTTTGAAAACTGCCTATTGCGCGCTGCGTGCGTGCGTTCGGGGCCCGCCCGAACTTCGGGCAGTTCTTGCGCGCCATATTTGAATGTGGAATTAATCTTTTGGATGCTTTCTTTGTTTGTGTTTATAGAGTATGACTGTAAATTGTTAGATGATTAATAATTAATGAGGAGACAAGTAGGCACTGCCTAATTGCCTATATACACTGCACGCGCATGATTTCTGTATAAATAAAGTTACACTTTTGCGAACTAAAAATTAATTTGGATACTGAGTTCACCCCCTGTATCGTGGATATTTTTTTTTTAATTGCTTTTTTTGTTGCTTCGAGGTTGCTTCTGTTTTACTAAGTATTGCTACTCGTTACTAGATGTCGCATTGTAAACTCTAGCGGGAAGTAGCGTAATTAAATGCACCTTGAACCTTAACCTTAAGAAAGAGGTTCCGCTTTCGACCGCAAGATGCTTTTTGTCTCTCCACCCTCCCCGCAACCCCCGGGGTGAAGGACTTCACCCCCTTTGGTGGCGACAACATTTTCTATAGACACAAGCCGATACGCCAGCTCTTCCCAGGGGGAGCGGTGAATTCTCTATGACCGGTACCGTCACACTCATAGAGTAAGAAGAGATGGCATATCGGCTTGTTTCTATAGAAAATGTTGTCGCCAACAAAGGGGGTGAAAAACGGGTGAGGGGAAGGGTTAACATTTAAATACGCTACTTCCCGCTATTATGACGTCAGGCCCAGTTGAGTATCTGTGCACAGTTCGATACAACATCTCTACCCCAGGGGGGCGCGTTATTTTCTCTATGGTCACACTAGACTCAAACTACTAAAGTGACAGGTAGTATGACGGATGTTTAAAAAAAACATTAGCTCTTAAAAATTACTTTTAATTTCTTCTGCCTTTACATAAGGGCAATGTACTAGCCAAAATCGTAGATAACTATTTCAAACCTGCTAGTGAATCAGCGCGTTCATGTGTTTGGCAAGTTTCCAACTAATAGCGTGATGTGATGTGACTACGTCACATTGTCTCAGAATGTTTCCATTTTTCCCAAGCTGTTAAACCAGAAAGTGTATTAGTCCATCTGGTTTTCACGCCTAAAACCCTATTTCAATGAGCGTTTTTCTTTTGGTTTCCTATGGGATCGATAGATGGCGTTACGGTCTGTGCGAATAAAGGTCAAAATTTTAAAAAGCGTTTTATTAAAATTATTAAGGGGAGAAGATGATCAAAAAGATGCCGCCGCATCTTTTGATTGAATATTTCATTATTTACGAATCATTTTAATCGAAAATATGAAACTATTTACGTCTGACATGGTTGTATGGGCTCGAACCCTTTAAAAAAAGGGCAGGCACAGTCTTGACATGATTTTGACAGGATCTCGCGAGCGTCTCTATGGAGCGATAAACATGTCATCTGTCGAGTTTTTTAGGAACTAAATTTAAAAAAGAAAAGAAAAAAGCTCAATAATTAATTTAAAAAATTTCCGTCAATTATAGAAAACGTTGTTCAGTTTGATGGTCTGAAGCACCCCATTAAGTATGCAACGCATTTAAATTCACACCGTGTATATTTTGCGTTAGATAATTTTTTTTTGGTTTGTATTTGTTTTTGTTTTAGGGCATAAGTAATTATAAAATAAATAAAATAAGGCTTTATTGCTGTTGGACAGTGTTTAATAATTAATGCGAATAAATAATCATCGATGATCTACGATGATTATAATATTAGAAGACAGCTTGTCCTTCGAGAAATGCTTATTCTTTATTTCACATAAGGGCATAATTTATTCACCCCTCAATAAAATAAAACTGTCACTATATCCTACAACGAAAAATAATATTTTCTGTCATTTCCTAGACTTGCATAATGCATAAGTCTAGTTCTTAACGTCTAGTGCCAAATAATGTAAGTGCCAAAATTTTTGAAACGTAAATTATTTTTAACATCTCTTTGTGTTATTTGCTTTTACGATGTCGCTAGGCGCGAGTTATAACCGGAACAAATCGGTTTGTAACCCACCTAGTAGGTACTTATAAATCATATTTTTGTTATTTCAACGAACATTACTTGAAAATATTGCTATTATCAATCTTGCCACATTAAAAATGCATATACCTACTTAGTTTATATGTTTATGTTAAAAGGTTTCTTACACAATTTTATGTTTTTGTAACTATTTTGTAATCGTTGTTAAAACAATGTTGAATACATTTTCTCGATAATTTTTTATTGAAGTTCACGTTAGGTGGGTAATAAATAATAATATTCTTCTTTAAGATTTTATGGCCACTACTTGGCAACAACAACAACGTTGCTGATCAGTGGAGAAGAAAGTGGCTCTCAAAGTCGAGGTCGATCTTTATGTTTTCAAACATAGAGTAGATATGTAACCGGCACTCTAACTTAATAATATGAAGTACCTATGCATAAAGTACTAAAGCGCCAACATTTAGTTAAACACGAAAAAACACAAATGACTAAACCAGTATCCAGCTAAAGAATAGTGATAAGGTATCTATTACTAACGTAGTTTAAGTTGAAAAAGGATCGGTTTAGTCAATAGTCACCCAAAAGGTGATTTTTTTGAACATCTAAAGCGCCGAAAAAGAGCTCAAGTGAGCGATTTTTGAATCTCTTTTGCTGAGTTCAACAGTTGAAAATGTCGAAATTACTATGGAGATACGCATCTTTCTACTGCTGATTTGACTTTAAAAAATTGCACTACTGAAGTATGATTTTTGAAAGTCAAATCAGCAGTAGAAAGATTAGTATCTCCATACATTTTCAACTGCTGAGTTCAACGTATGAGATTGTAAAATCGCACTCCAGGAGTGCGATTTTTGAATCTCATTCGCTGAGTTCAGCAGTTGTAAATGTCAAAACTACTATGGAGATACACGGTCGGTAGTATAATAATGTCTATAGGGGATACGCAACTTTCTACAGCTGATTTGACTTTAAAAAATAGCACTCCTGTAGTATGGTTTTTGAAAGTCAAATCATAAGTAGAAAGATGCATATCTCCATAGTAATTTTGACATTTACAACTGCTGAACTCCCCAAATGAGATTCAAAAATCGCACTCCTGATCGCTGCGAAACCTAAACAGATCAACGCAGAAAAATTCGTGGGTTTCGATGGTATACCTATAACTCAATTTGGCCCAAAATGGCGCTTTAGTCTTTTCACCTTGGAGTTGACGATGTGGTTCCTTGATACGAGCTCTATTATTCCAGCATGGTGCATATATTCCCATGGGACCGGTCAGTGGCGCCATCTTTTATCGTAAGCGTTGTACTAAACGTCGCTAGATTATAAATCTCGCTCGCTCCTTGATAAATGAAGAGCTGATAAAGTAGCTACCTATACCTACCTACCCTCTAAATGCTAAAATGAATAAAACGTCTGAAAACTGAAAATTCGCATTAACTGATGTTTGTTGATGTTTCATCTGTAGATCTGGGGTCCTATTTTTGAATTTCACATGTTCTAATTCGTCTATGAAAATGCCAAAACACCTTTCGTTTATGCTATTTTCGTAGGTATAATTACGGTAGTAATTATAGTAGGTACTCTGTGATACCAAATGAATGAGCGTCGATGGCGCGTTACGCATAGGTGTGGACACTCAAGCGTAGGTAAGGGTCCGGAATCAAAACCAGCACAGATGATATGCCATGTACCAACGAGTTTTTCTAATTTTATATACTTACGGAAAACATCGTGCGGAAACTTGCATAGGTACCTATGCTGAAGAAGAATTTCTAATGCGTAGATATGTGAAGTTTCCATACGAGATCGTATCAGAAATGAAGAGATCCGCAGAAGAACCAGAGTAGCTGACATAGCCCAAAGAATTGCAGGGGGTGGGGCACATTGCTCGCAGAACCGATGGCCGATGGGGCCGTAAAGTTCTCGACTGGCGACCGCGTAACGGAAAGCGCAGCGTGGGTAGGCCCCCCACGGTGGACCGACGACCTGGTGAAGGCGGTGGGAAAACGTTAGATGAGGGCAGCGCAGGACCGGTCGTTATGGCGATCCTTAGGGGAGGCCTATGTCCAGCAGTGGTCGTCCATCGGCTGAGATGATGATGATGATGATGTGAAGTCTACAACAGCATTGGGCACGCATCGTGGACTGACGCCCCGACGGTAGACCTACTGTGCCCTGCAGTGGGACGTATTTGGGTTGATGATGATAATGATGAATTAGAACGTGTCGAATACAAAGAAATAGTAGTCTCTGTGTAGTAGAGCGTGACCATAATATATAGCGTGTTCTTTCTTTTCTAGTTGGTGCTTTATTCCACTCCTTATTAGAACCATTAGGTACTCTCGTTTCATTGTTGGCGTTCAATATTCCTTACTCTGTGTGAATTTCTATAATGTAAGCTTGTAACATTTTCCAAAATACCTACAGGGTGTTACAGAAGTAAAAAACAAAAATTGAAAACTTTTAAGGGGTGGTTTAGACCATCAAACTGAACAACTTTCACTATGGGACCAACAAATCGCGAAAAAAAAAATCTTTTGTCCCATACATTTAGCTCGAGTAGATCTGTAGTTTAGTATAGAACATCGCAAACGCATCGTATCATGGCGATTATGGCAAATCTCCTCATTTTGGGGGAGGCCAATGTCCAGCAGTGGACTTCTATCGGCTGGTATGATAATGATGATGATATTTTTATTCGCGATTTCGATATTGGTCCCATAGTGTAAGTTGTTCAGTTTGATGGTCTTAACCACCCCCTTAAATGTTTATTTGTATTTTTGTAACAGCCTGTATATTGACTTATCTACATACTAAATCTCCCGATACACTTACTAAGGGCCCAGACCTTGCTACAACGTGCTACAGCCAAAGTTAGTCGTTATTCTCTTTTTTTCACAAATACACGCTTGTAAGCTGGTTCTCAGTTGTAGCAAAGTTTCTCATACTCCAAGTAAGCATAAGCATATGCTCACGACTATATTCCCCAAAGAGGTAGTCAGATATATTCTGAAAACTCAGAACATCCACGTTTCCTCGTAAACCCAAAGTAAAGCATATAAAATAGCGAGTGCATAACTGTTTTACGAAAACCCGTTCATCGAAATTTATGCACTCTAAAATAGCTTACCTAAATATTATACGACCCTATTGGATGGTAGTGATGTTCTAGTAGGTAAAAATAGTTCATAATTCAGTACATAAATATTTGCTTCTTACCTGAATCGAATTCTTGACCCTTGCTCGGCTTCGAAGGCTATTATATCCTATATATCGGTATCTAGATTAATTTGGGCGTAAATTACGAGAACCTTTATTTGTAATTATCTTTGCAGCATCGTCCATCTCTTCCCATGGTCCAACATTCTGGATGAGGACATGAATCTGTCAGATACGTTCCGAGTACCGGACCCTAAGACTGGTCAGATGAGGAGACTCATCTCTCAGATCTCTACCCAAGAGGAGGCCATGTTCAGAAACATGCTGCGGCGGCTTAACAACGTTATTCAGGTACCTAATTTCTTTTTAATTACAATACTCGTACTTGGTCCTACCACTAAAGTGCGATAATGATTATTGAACATAACAAGTCCATATTATCATCAAATAACGACACAGATGACTTGTGAAAAGGTGATTATAGACAGACCTGCTTGAAGTGAATCCCAAAACTGTCGCGACCCTAAATAGTACTCTCTACCGAGATGGTTTTATTCAGTTTCCACAATGAGTTTCCAAGTCAGTTTGTAAAAAAATATTATGTGTACTTAGATTTTATATTTCTATGATGTCCTGTTTGATTGACTCTATTATTAAATGAGTTGTTAGTTGTTACTTTAGCTTGTTTATTATAATAGAACTCTTCACTATCGCAGGCAGCGAATCGTCTGATACTTGTCTTACAAGTCACGTCTTTATACGTCACGTCTTTATAAGTCACGTCTTTATATTTGGTACGTTTTTCAAAGGATAAAGCATAGGTCCAGATTCAATAAATCATTTGTGATTGTTGATTCCAGGTGGCGAATGAAGTGGACGTGAGGATCATGATCGACGCTGAGCAGACCTACTTCCAGCCGGCTATATCCAGGATCTGTTTGGAAATGATGAGGAGGTACAACAAAGTAAGTTTATTTTTGCTACATTTACCCACTTAAACATAATTAATTACAACCGCTCTGATACCAAACCAAAAGTTATTTTTTGATAATTTATTTGTCCCAATTAAGCATAAGCTAAGCTTATGACTATATTCCCCGAGGGGGTAGTCAGAGATATTCTGAAACCTCAGAATATCCACGCTTCACTAGTAGTACCAGAACACTGTCCAGTGTGAGTCCCGCGAGAGGCGGGACATCCCGTTTCTAGACCCTCAGAGGATGCGTCGCGCGATAGATGTGTGCGGGACGCATATTGTCCCGTTTTCTGGCTAACCTTTATGGCAGAATTGTAGTAACGAGGCTGACTGTCCAAAGTGTGCCTGACGTACCAACACAGGTTTCATTAAACTGCTGATTCCTGGCACCCCTTGGTACTAACTTTTATGTTTGTAAAATCATTTAAAAGTTTACTTAGGTAATTGACCGATTTTCATTTCTGATTGATGTACTTATTATTATAATTTAGTTGTTTGTGTTATATAATAACCGAAAACAACAATTTTTTATTTGTCTTCAAATCCTCATTGTTTTTTCGACTTTTTATATTTTGACAGCCGGGTCCCGTTTTTTTAGCCACGTCCCGCATCTTGATTGCAAATATCCCGCTTATCCTTGTATTAAGGTTGGCAACCCTAAGTGTGACGGGGAGTGAGCCCGTCGCCACTCAAGATAAATTCCGAATTCCCAATTCTCTTGTCCCAATTAAGACAGTTTAATGGCGCAGCACAAGTGCTGTTAAGACAAGGATTCAGCATAGCATTCTTAATTCCTATTAGAATGACCGAATGAGGACACTTTAAACATGGTGATAATGGTGACTTTTGTTACAGGACAAGTTCCTAGTATTCAATACGTACCAGACTTACCTAAAGAACACCTACAACGAGATCGTCACTGACCTGGAGCAGGCGCAGCGCCAGAACTTCTACTGGGCGGCAAAATGCGTGCGCGGCGCGTACATTGAACAGGTTCGTCACGTATTTAACTACTTTTTAAATTAATACAGGTGGTGTAAAGCCTTAATCAAATGGTAGGCGCAATTAGGCAAGATAAGAGTGAGTCACGTCCAGCAACTGTATACGCTTTTATAATACGATACCAGAGGATATTCTAAACTTAACAGACAAAAAGTTTAAGTCCCATGTTAAACAAGTCCTCTGTAAAAAAGGTTACTATAAACTCGATGATTATTTGAATGACCAAAATGTCTGGTCTTGACAATTTTACACTATGTAATGCAATATTGTATTTTAATTGTACTTTGTACCTACATTTTGTTTTGTTTAAAAGATGTGTGTTGTAGAGTTTCTGGCCGCATCTTCTCTCAGCGGAACACCTTCCGACGCGGTGGTAGAGTCAAAAAAATGACGTCAAAAAGCTATCATATGATATTATTTTGAATAAAAAATTTTGAATTTGAATTTTGAATTTTGCAACCATTTCCAAATTATATTATTTGGAGGAACGGGTAATCCCTTCCTTAACAGAAAGCTTGAATCCACCCTCACGGTATAATTACTGTGAGGGTGGATTCAAGCTTTCTTCTGTAGAATCGATAGCATAAAATCGGGCATACGCCCGCCACTCGTTCAAGTCGATCGATCAACTGCCTCCGTGGTCTAATGGTTAAGAGCATTGGCTCTCGATATGGAGGTCGTGGGTTCGATTCCCACGGGGGACACCTATAGTGATATGTCACTTTGTGCGTTTTTCCCCAGTTGGTTAGGACATTGCAGGCTGAATCACCTGATTGTCTGAAAAGAAAAATGATTCTGAGCTTCGGATGGCACATTAAGCCGTTGGTCCCGGCTACTATCTCTGGTGGTAGTATAATAGTCGTTACATAAAAACCACGTCAGAGGCCGTTAGGCGGTCTGGAAAAACTCTGACACCAGGGCTCTGCCCACACGATAAGAAGTAGATTCAAGTCGATGGTATTATTATTGACTTTGTCTTGCCACTAGTCCGAGATCCGACCGTAAAATTTTGCACCTATTTCATAGGCGAACGAAATGTTATTCTGGTGTATGTTCACAAAGGGGTTAATTTAACGCCACCATGTTGCCTATAAAAATCTTCGCAAGTACCTTTTCCATTATGATTTTTGGTATGTACAACTTTTTCCACCCGTCTGTTTGGGAAGTAAATGAGGTGCCATCGGAAGAAAACTGATGTAAAGTACTGGAAAAACTAGGGTTGGCACCTCTCAATCTGCCGCAACTATCACTAACATCAGGTTCAAAGAAGTCATTTTTGAACTTGGCAACTCTATAGTTGCGGCAGATTGAGAGGTGGCAACAATAGTTTTTCAAGTACTTTAGATCAGTCTTCTTCCGATGGCACCTCATTTACTTCCCAAACAGACAGGTGGAAAAAGTTATACCAAAAATCATAATGGAAAAGGTACTTGCGGCAAGATTTTTATCGGCAACCTGGATGCGTTGAATTAACCCCTGTGTAAACATACACTAGAATCACATTTCGTTCGCCTAAGAAATAGGTGAATAATTTTACGGTCGGATCTCGGTCTACACCGTGGTGATGAGATTTGCTACGAGCCTCGAACGTTTATTGCTCTAGGTGCGCCGGACTTATCTGTGATTTAGTACGCCACAAATGCGATGGCTTCATTTTCCTACACATAGACCACGCGTGGTCTGATTTATTATTAATCATTGCGTACGCGTCATAATGTAAAACGGTTTTTTATTGCAGGAACGCGCCAGGGCCGCAGCCATGGGCTACGAGGACCCCACGTGCGAGAGCGTGGAGGCCACCACAAATTCCTACCACAAGTGTCTCAAGGAGATCCTCAGCAGATGCAAGGTAACATCAACTATCTATGACATACAGGCAGAACTTGCCAAAGCTGCATGCCGTATCTGCAAAGCTGCCCTTTCCCCAGAGAGAGGTTGTCAGAGAATATTGATCTGCATTATGAGCGGTCCTGACTTAAAAACTTCTCCTTTTTTATCCTTTTCCATTTTTGTAATGAATATTTGTATCCATAGAAATGTAGCAAGCTCAGAAAATAAGCAAGCTGAAGTGGCAATGGGTAGGTCATATCTGCCGAAAAACTGACAACCGATACATAAACTTGTTCAGTAACTAAGGTTTAACTGTGTCACTCGGAAGTAATCTAGTGCTTAGAGTACAAGGTGGAAACTTCCCACTTTTTTTCTAGACACTGGTCGAATCAATTAGAAATGTGTCTGTTATTATTGTTAGTTAATTTATGTACACGAATTACTTGAGAAGTGAAAGATGGGGTGTCAGAGTTCTAGAGTGGAGACCACGAACTAGCAGGCGTAGTGTGGGTTGCCTTGCTGCCCGCTGGACAGACGACCTAAAAAAGGTAGCGGGGAGCGACTGGATGAGGAAGGCCGAGGACAGAGTTTTGTGGCGCGCCTTGGGATAGGTCTATGTTCAGCAGTTGACGATGATAGGCTGATGGTGATGATAGAAATGTATTTTAGGTATCGTAATCTAGTCATCTTAATATCTGAGATCAACGAGCTGACGAGCCCCATGTGGCTCATCCCCTTCCTCCGTTCTTGCTTGGTAAAACAATTTGATATTTTCGTCAGGGTGAGATGAAGAACCGTATCGGTATAATGGTGGCGTCCCACAACGAGGACACGGTGCGGTACGCGCTGCAGCTCATGAAGGATTACAACATCAAGCAGGAGGACAAGGTCGTGTGCTTCGGACAGCTCCTCGGCATGTGCGATCACGTCACCTTCCCGTTGGGTAAGTTCAGCTTATATTACATACTAGCCGGAAACGTGGTTTAAAATAGTTTTTTGTGGTCCCTATCTGCATTCTAGAATCATATTCAAGACGTTCTGCAAGGCGACAGCTATAGCTATCGCGTTTTGAAACTCATTCGTTGAACTCAGCAGTAGAAAATGTCAAAATTAATATGGATGCCAAGAAGCTTCAAATTTGCCTAAGGATGGATGCATATCTCCATTAGTAATTTTGACATTTTCAACTTCAGTTCAACGAATGAGTTTCAAAAATCGCACTCCTGATTTAGCTCGATTCAGCTGAGTGGAACTGGAATCGCGCTAAACTAGATTTTTTACAAGAGATTATACCTGAAGGCATAGAGAGAGCCATATCGTTGCAAGAATGTCCACATTTTTTACGTTTGTGTTTGAGTGTGTGGTGTCAAGTAGTATGGAAAAAAGAGACCAATTAGACCAAAGTGACATTTGGCCTAATGTTTACGGTCACTTTTCACACACAGTAGCACGAAAAAAAGTGGACAGCCGCATAAACAAATATCTATAGTTCCGTCTCCTTCTACTATTAAAGGTATAAGACAAAAGAGACTAACTACAATCGTAAATGCGGTCTCTTTGCTATAGAATAAAGAGATCATTCCTCTGAGATTTTTTACTATTTGCGGTGACAGCTGTATCAAATCATTAGCGACCAGTGTGGCGACCGATTAAGACAAGAAATTGCTGTTAAATCATGTGTAAAAAGTTGTGATTCGGTAGTGGTTAAGTGACTACTTAGCACGGTCGATTCTAACGTGCCATTTCATTTGTCAGGTCAAGCCGGCTACTCAGCATACAAGTATGTGCCGTACGGCCCGGTCGTCGAAGTCCTGCCGTACTTGTCACGTCGCGCCAACGAAAACCGCGGATTCCTTGTCAAGATTAAGAAAGAGAAGAACCTTCTCCTCAAAGAAATCTTCCGTCGAATTTTCACCGGCCAGATCTTCTACAAACCGGTAGGAAACTACACGCCCGTGTAAAGTAGATCTTAGTTTATCTCATTATGTAGTCGAATTTGCGTTGTGGATGCATATTGATAAGTCTTGTATCAATTTTGGAGTCGCAGCGTTTATAATGTAAGCGAGAGTTAGCCATCATGTGATAGATTATTGCGTAGTTATGGCACGGTTTTTTTTACCGGCGCAGTGCTTGTGAAATCGAATAGTTATTAAATTTTCGCTCCAAAAATGATAATCTCATAATTTTTTGCTGGATAAGAAATTATTTAAGGAGCAACAATAATTTCGTAATGGCGTCGGCGTTTTATTACTTGAAATGTTTCAAATCTGGAAACTTGTTTGCCAAATGATAGACAGGTATTGTACGAATATATGAAGATAAAAGAGACGGGATTTTTATTGAAGGCTCACCGGAATTGAGAAACATTTTAACTGATTTTGATTAGGTACCCACTTGTAATTTTATGATCACTAACTATTTTTTTTAAATAAAGAACTGAAGGTTTGCTCGCATTTACGACTACGATATTATCGTTATCGTTTTCATTGAGAAATTTATAAATTATAAAGGAAAACGGTAATCGAAATCGTAAATACGGGTAATATGAGACCATGATTTTTATGATCATAGTCGATAACTTTTAAGTTTACTTGCTGGTCAACGATTATAATTTATTATTCATAAATCTACAAAGTATTAAACTAATTATAATACAGACAAAAAGACAATTAAGTAGTGGCTACAATAACAGTATTGAATACATGCTTCTTCAATTTTATTTTTATTTATTTATATAAACTTAATTTATAAACGCTTAATTCAAATAGTGTATTGTAGTGCTAAATTAATAAATGAAATGTTATGTATTTAATGGTAGATAAAGTAAGTGTTATATTGGGATTGCTTATTGATAAATTATTTTGAATTATTGTTTTTAGCGGTGTTATGTAAAATCATATAAAAAAAGAAATTTGACGCAGCAATGGGAATTATTATTTTTTAATATAATTTTTTTTTCAATTTATCTTGATTTTTGAATTCAGGGTTTTTAAAAGATGAATTCAGTTTTTTGTATTCTGTCAAACCAGGTCTCAAATAAATAAAGTTTTCTGATTACTTTACTCCCATTGAAAATACAAGTAATCGTTTCCCCTGATCTGTTATCTCTATGGTAGTACCTACGTACTTAGTACTATCCTAGACTAGTCTTAAACTTAGGTATTAGTAGATTTTAGACTGTAATAATTACAATTTTAATAAATTATTGTGTGTTGTTATATAATCTTACTCGAGGACTCGAGGTGGGTGCGCGACATCCATGCAGCCGCCAGTGGTTTTGACGTTTCTTTTTATGCAAGGCACACTATGTCCTTATCTATTACCTATATTTATAATTATACTGTCTTTTTAAAACTTTACCTAAATCAATTCCGCTGTTTAAGCGTGAAAATCTACAAATATATGAGTATGTATAAATTATATGATTTTATATAGCTCTATATTGAAAACTGTTTTGTTTATATGTATTTAAAAAATGTACGTTTTAGGACAATATAAGTATTGCAGAAGGTTTATTGCTTTTCCTTGAAGAAAAAATGTTCACTGTTTCAGTCGGCTGATTTGTTTCAAGTCGGAATTGTATAAAATAATTGTCATTTGTGATGATGATATTTAAAATAATGATAACAGACACTAACTGCATTTGTCACTCGGTTTTTTCTATCGAATGACAAATAAAGTAACGTAACTTATTTAAACTGATATTTAAATATTAATTTCTGAAAGGTAGATTCATAATTTTTATTTATTGACATAATTTTTTTTTTCTATTATCTTATGAACGTGAATCTTTTATTAAAAAAAATATAATTTACGAATCGTCGACATATTTTTGTTACAAACAATTAAACTAATTGAAGTAAAACAAATCGATAAACTTTTCGTTTTTATTATTTTTAACAAAAGGGAAAACAATTTAAATCCTTTTTTATATAGATCGAATGGAAATCAGAGAAAACTTAATTGTTAATTTTTATTTAGTTTAATTTAATCCTACAATGTCATATTATGTAATGGTAATTAAATAATGCATTTCTAAGTAGATTTTTTATTTATTTTAAGAACCTTAAGTGCAGAATTATAATGGTAATAGTTCAGTTTAATTATTGGTTTTTTAAACTACTTACTAATAATTAGTTCCTATTATAATAAATAATAGATTTCAGTGTAACTTATACTTAATAACAGTGTTATCTGCTCAATATAATTTAAATTGCCATTTATAAAACTGAAAATTTTTTCATTTTAAGTATTTATTTAATATCCGTTTTATTTTACTGAGTTAGTTCCTCTTACCTACTAATAGGTGTAAAACAACCTTTGCTGGCTTATTGTTTTTGATAGGTACATTCGGTCAGTATAAAATTGTATAATTATGCAATTTTTTATTATTTTTATTTGTTTTTTATTATTTTTAATGTCGCTTATTATTATATTATTATTGAGATGCTATTTATTTTATGATCAAATTACATTGAATAAAGACACATATTTTGTTCCGGTATTTTTTTTGTTTCAACTGTTTAACCCTTGAAATCCCGATCAAAATCAGTTTACAGCTACGAATAAGAATCTTCTTTATTCGACTGTTAGTATAATTATATGAGAACAAGGGTAAAAATTAAGATTTTTTTATTATTTGAAGTCATCGAGTCTATACAGGGTGTAACAATACACCCTACTAATACTTAAGGGGGTGCTTCAGACCATCAAACTGAACAACTTTCACTATAGAGCCAACATCGAGAAAAAATTAAAAAATTCAGCTGTTGGGACATTTAAGTCGGATCGGAACTGCACTTTTGTATGGGGCAGCAGATTTTTTTATTTTTTCTCGATGTTGGCTCAATAGTGAAAGTTGTTCAGTTTGATGGTCTGAAGCACCTCCTTAAGTATTACTAGGGTGTATTGTTACACCCTGTATATATAATACAACAGTAATAATGATTTATAAAATAATAACAGAAAATCCAAAAAATACGAAACATGCGGGATTTCTTGCCCTATATTATATTTAAATAGGACAGTCCGGAGCTATACAAAAACATAGTATAAAACGTCCAAAATCAAACTACCTTTAATAATAATACGTGTTAAAAATTATGTGCGCCGAATTACATGTATAGGGTGTCCCAAAACTTAACGTCAAGCCGCAAATAGGAGATAGGTAAGTTTATAACTGTTAGTTAGTTAGTTGTAGGGAAAAATACAAAAAAAATTCCAAGTTTGATAGTTTTCGAGATTTAGTCATTTTTTTTAACATTGGAAAAATCGCCTCCTTTTAACAGAAAACACTTTTTTCTGTCAGACTTCTGCGTTAAAAAATTTTTCTATGTCAACTTTGTGACTACACCCTGTATAAAAAATGTATGGCGGTAACCTGGCAAGTAAATTCAACAGTTAGCCAATTTAATCAAGTTTTCAAAATGGTATCACACTTAGCACTACCTTTTCTAAAAAAGTTGTAATAATTTTTTTCTCGTCGAACAACCCCATTTCAACACAATAATTCCATACTAAAATTAATAAACGTGCAACGCACTAAATTGCGGTGGTTTATTACAAAGATATTTTACTATCGAATTATTGGTTTCAAATCGGGTTGTTCTGCAAGAAAAAAAATTATTACTACTTTTTTAGAAAAGGCAATGTCAAGTGTGATACCATTTTGAAAACATGATTAAATTGACCAATTTTTGAAATCACTTGCCAGGTTACCGCAATACATTTTTTATACAGGGTGTAGTCTCAAAGTTGACATAGAAAAAAAATTTTACGCAGAAGTCTGACAGAAAAATGTGTTTTCTGTGAAAAGTATGGAACTAATATTTTATTTTTGAATTGGGTCCGCTGAAAAGGTTATTCTGGATTGCGTAACATGTATTTTTATGAAAAAAATTACTAATTTGTAGTAGCTACATCTAAAAGTTGAGCGCAGGGTGGCGATTTTTCCAATATTAAAAAAATTTACTAAATCTCGAAAACTATCAAACTTGGAATTTTTTTTGAATTTTTCCCTGAACAGTTATAAACTCACCTATCTCCTATTTGCGACTTGACGTTGAGTTTTGGGACACCCATAATTTTCAACACAACATAATTTAAAATTTGAAAGTGAAAATTTTCTAATTGGAGTTTTTGAGGCTGTCCTAAATATAATCGAATTATAGTTTTAAGTCAAGCTAAGCAACAAAATTAACTTATCTATGACACAAAACGTGAATAATTTTACATGTGACTTTAAAAATATAAAAAAAATCTGTCGTGTTTGTAAGTCAATTATTTTAAGACATCTCACTTGCTATTAGCTTGTATAATTCGAAATTATGGCAGACAATAATGTAGTTATATTTGTATGTATCGTATCGTATGTATCAGTCCATATCGAGTGTTGTAAAAGTGCCCTTTTTCACGGCCATCGAAAGATGCGTAGGTACCTTTTTTTTACGTTTTTATGTACTTACTGTTTTTAATTATTATTCGAAATGCACCCCCTGTAGTGCTAACCAAAAAAGTTGAGCCATATAATAATATATTATATTATACATTGTTTATGTAAAATATCACAAATCCTGGTTATGTATTAATCATAATTTTGATCGCTTTAATTTAAGTAACGAATGAGTGTTGCAAGATACTCGACGACAGTGAAAATAGGGCTTAACTTAATGGAAATAAAGGTGTTAATGTTGATATCGAGGTTTTTGTTTCACTTTTATTTTCATTATTTTTCTAATCGATTAAACCCAATAAACCTCCTACTTTCAAATGGTGTCCTCCCCATTGAGGTACCTACCGACACACCGACAAAAATTTTTGTAACACTCGTTTAGGCCAATTGGTCCAATCTTACTTAGCTTGTACAGTCAAGAGCACATCAAGCTTTACACTTGCAGTTCGATTGTAACGCTTATGGCGCACTAAATAAGAACGGTACACAGGGCCGGATTAAGCCATATAGAGGCCCCTAGGCAATTCAAGCCTCGGGGCCCCCAATATCCCCGTGGGCCGTGGGATGGATTTGTCTCTGTGTCCGGGAGCCAGATACAGGCTAGGTGGTCGCAGTAACATAACCACAAAATAACATAAGCCACTAAAATGTGGAGGGATCTCGAGCTTTTAATACCGATCTAGGGCTGCCGTCAGCAAAATTGCCGTCGCCGGACAAAGTAAAATCAGTAAATTCAGTGTAATTTCAGTAAAATCTGAAATTCCCGGAAAACCACGAAACATTATATTTCGACTACAAAAAGCGCTTTGTTAAAGATTGTACTACAATAGGAATAAATCGTTGCGTGTGAACGTAACACGAAAAAAAATAGAGCGAGCGAAGCGAGCTCGAGTTTTTGCAATGTGACTGGATAGTACCTATACAATATTAGATCAGGAGCGAGAGAAGCGAGCTCGAGATTTCACTACAATATTATATTTATAGGTCATTGCCAATCAGCAATATGATCTAAATTCTCAGCCCTGGAGCGAGCAAAGATGATAGCGCTGTTGCGCAGAGATTTTACGGATAAGATCGTTGCAATGCCATCTTAAACCAAAGAGCGAGCGAAGCGAGCTCGAGATTTTACAGCAATATTATAAGTCGTTGCGCAATGCGATCTGAATTCTGGATCAAGGACCGAGCGAAGCGAACTCGAGATTTTACTGCAATACGACTAGGTCAGCTCATTATTTTCCTACATATTATGTTTATTGCACCTACCTAGAGCTCATGTCAAAATGGACTTGATTTGTGTATGAGACGAAAACATCGAAAATTTGTAATAAATATATTTTCAATGCCTTTTTTAATGACTTTCACAGACTTTTTAATAATTCGATAAAATTTTGGGGTGAGTTAAATCTTCGAGTTTTTACTTATTTTTCTCTCAGGCCGTGGGGCCCCTACGCGGCGGTGGGCCCATAGGCCCGTGCCTACTTTGCCTCTATGGTTAATCCGGCACTGACGGTACAAAGTCCAAAGTGTCAAGCTTGACGTGCTCTTGGCTGTAACCAGGCGCTCGGTGCACCGCGACGCCCCCAGTGCGCGCGCCCCACTGCTGTGCTGATCGTGGTGCACAGATTTTGTTCGCGTTGTCTGTTCTATACAACGTGTTAATGAATTAACGCAAAACTAGAAAGTAGTTTGTTTAGAATCGAGAGTAGAATCCAATTAAGAAAAGGAAAGGATTTGGATTTTTTTTCAAAATATTAAATAATTGATAAAGGGAGGCCTTTGCCCAGCAGCGGGATGAAATAGGCTAAGAAAAAAAAAATAATTTGTTTGTAAAATTAAAAAATTTCTGAACCCGTTGTCAACCCACCTCAAGATGTCACCAAAACAAGATTATTAAAATGTATCCATGAGTACGATAGCGCTTTCATTCATTGCTGAAATGATAACAAATCATTTTTGCATCAAAACTTAAAATGCGAATAACTTTAAATTTTTACTATAAAAATGATGAAATTATTTTTTCAATCTAATTGTTTTGTTATAAATCAGTTGGGGTGTATGAGGTTTTGCGCTAATTTATAAACACGCTGTATACAGGCCAACAGGGGTGCTTCATACCATGAAACTGAACAATTTTCACTATGGAGCCAACAACGAACGTCGAGAAAAAATAAAAAATATCTGCCGTCCCATACATTTGAGTCGAGACGGTACTGCATTTTTGTATGAAAGAGCAGATTTTTTTTCGCGATTTCGATGTTGGCTCCATAGTGAAAGTTGTTCAGTTTGATGGTCTGAAGCACCCCCTTAAGTATTACTAGGGTGTTTTGTTACACCCTATATACATCAATTATTCAATGGTCCCCCCCAAAGAAGATTTGCATGACGATCATAGTTCGAAGATAGGAAAGGTTAGTTATAAAATAAGTATTTCAGCCACCTTCATTGGCGTAACCACGGATTATCTCTAAGGCCGGTATTACAGAACGGCACTCAAGTGGAGATCTCTTCTTGAGTATAGATCGAAAAGGATGCAAATACATACAACGTATACATGCATCCCATCCTTGTATATCTTTACTTAAGAAGAGATCTCCACTTGAGTGTCGTTCTGTAATACCGGCCTAAGGGCAGCGGATCAGCTGATCAGCGCGCAGCGACCGCGAACTCGTATAGGTACACACGGGGACACATCAAGCTATACAAAACCAACATAAGCTAACCGCGCGTAGGTCGAGTAACGTATACATCGCGCGGCCAGCTTATGTTGGTTTTGTATGGCTTGATGTGTCGCCGTGTGTACACCTAATCAATGACAGTACAGATCGAAAAGCTGGTTTCAGTAGAAATGTCAAACTTTTAAACCAATTAAATTAGTGTAATTTCAATGATACCTACTTAGTAAAGTCTACCTATTGAATGGACAGGTAATAAACTTATGTAATAAAAACTGTATGTTACGATCATAAGACAAACTTCGGTGGCCACTCAGCAAAAATAAACCACCAGCAACGGCAATAAAAATCAAAATAACTAAAATAGAATCAAACGTCGACCATTCATCATCTTGATGGAGCCCACATTCACCAGCCCAATCATCGGGTATGAATGGTTTCAAAACATATTGTAACTTATTAAGAGGACATCTTATACCGCAATCTGGCCACGGAAGACGAATCAACTCAGAATTAGGACCATGCCTATACCAGAGTTGAGCATGAAACTTACCTCTGACTTCCCTATACTCAATCACTATTACAGACGTGAAATTTGGTGGTTCACTGATATTAAATTTGAGGGCGGATAGAAAACCACCTATTATATTATCGTGGGTACTGTAAATGCTTATAGGATTATTTGCAGCTGAAGTCACATTGAAACTGGAAACTTTTTTTATCAAAGGTCCCAGTTTTAAACGTAATATATCCACATTAGTGTGGCGAAACGCTTTTGCAACTTCCATCTTCATATCTTTGAATACAGAATAAGTCCACATTGGTAACGTTAACCCGGCTTGTCTTTGGATTTCTAAACAACGATAAATTTTCAACAGTACAATAGGATTCGTAACACGTTTCCCTGTGTTTTCACTGATGTATTTGTACAACCTTTTCGTTTGATCGTTTGGTTTGTGATCATAAGTATTGATGAGGTATTCCAGTTTTGGACAACGTGGACGGGAGGAGAGCATTGCATTTGTGAATGTAGGTGCAGGTTGCCAGTCGATTGAGGACCAACGGTCTTCATCGCTGGGTGGTATCAAGCCGGCGAGGACTACTGCACTAGTCATTAAGGACCTTGGAGCACTAGAAGAGAAGGATCTGATGGCTTTCCATGCTCGTTCTTCAGGGAGCAGATATAAGTATCTTGCCCTCAAGTTTTGTCCAAGATTATAAGCTTGCTGTCTTCCCAGAATAGTAAGATGACCGGGTCCGTTCGTCCATACTTCGGAGTCTACGTGTGGATCTTTTGGATAGCTGTGTTTAGGCTCTTTGTGGCCATGCCGAAAGACTATATGCACTTTTCTGATTATCCCGTCGATTTTGATGTCTTCGCTTGCTTGGTCCCATAGTTTTTGCGCATTGCAGTGCAAAGCAAGTAGTACTATACAGTGTAGCATTATTAAAATGAGACCTGAAACTGTGTTGATGATGCGTTAAGTTTTAGTTATTGAATTTTGATCCTCAGTTATGCAGTTTGTCGTTTGTTTACACGTTCAAACAGTTAATATTGCATTTGTTTGTTTTTGCTGGTAATTGAAAAATGCGGTTGACATTGTGTTCATACTGAAACGTTCCTCCAAATAGGTAGGTTTCCACCAGATATAGCGTGGAGACGCAGCCAGATGGGCAAAATAAAACGAATTAATCCAGATTATTTGGATTTTATTGGACTTTTTATCTTTTGCATTCGCTTTGCTCTCGATCGTCTTATGAATGAAAAATAAACGAACAACGAGCCTAGGGATGCGCGTTTCAAATTTCGAATCCAAAACCAGCCAGTAGTAGCATAACCGACCTCCATGCTACAGTATACACTGGGTATACAGGGTCCTTAATATGCTAACAGTTTTTTAAGGGTATGATTAGAACACCAAACTGAACAACTTTCTCTAAGGGACCAACATAGAAATCGCGAAAAAAAAATCAGCTGTCCCATACATTTGGCTCGAGTAGGTTTGCAGTTTTGTATGGACGAGCAGATTTTTTATTCGCTATTTCGACACATTTCGATGTTGGTCCCATAGAGAAAGTTGTTCAGTTTGATGGTCTGATCATCCTCTTAAAAAGTGTCAGCATATTAAGAAGGACCCTGTATGTTTAAAAAACGATAATTTTCAGTCAACAATTATACTTTATTTCATTTTGTTACGAGTACTAGGTACAACATTCATTACTAACACATTCAAATCTTAACTTAACACAAAAAACATTATTATAGAGAAACTCACGAGAAAATCCAAACATCGGTTGGTGATCTGACAACTACCTACATCCAGGGCCGGATTAAGCCATATAGAGGCCCCTAGGCAATTCAAGCCTCGGGGCCCCTATCCCCGTGGGCCGTGGGATGGATTTGTCTCTGTGTCCGGGAGACAGATACAGGCTAGGTGGTCGCTGTAATATAACCACAAAATAACATAAGCCACTAAAATGTGGAGCGATCTCGAGCGTTTAATACCGATCTAGGGCTACCGTCAGCAAAATTGCCGTCGCCGGACAAAGTCTTCAAAAACCCCGGACATTTCAGTAAAATCTGAAATCCCCGGAAAACCACGAAACATTATATTTCGACTACAAAAAGCGCTTTCACTACAATATAATATAATAGCTTTCAGCAATATGATCTAAATTCTCAGCCCTGGAGCGAGCAAAGATTATTGCGCTGTTGCGCTTGCGACACAATCACAACCAAGAGCGAGATCGAGATTTTACTTAAGATCGTTGCAATGCCATCTAAAACCAAAGAGCGAGCGAAGCGAGCTCGAGATTTTACTGCAATATTATAAGTCGTTGCGCAATGCGATCTGAATTCTGAATCAAGGGCCGAGATTTTACTGCAATACGACTAGGTCAGCTCATTATTTTCCTACATATTATATTTATTGCACCTACCTATAGCTCATGTCAAAATGGACTTGATTTGTGTATGAGACGAAAGCATCGAGCGAGCAATAATAGCTCTCGGTATATTAAACAGGATATAATAACTCAATTACAGCAAGAAGTCTGTTTTAAAGCCAAAAATAAAACAACAAAAATGAGCGAGCGAAGCGAGCTCGATAATTTGTAATAAATATATTTTCAATGCCTTTTTTAATGACTTTCACAGACTTTTTAATAATTCGATTAAATTTTGGGATGAGTTAAATCTTCGAGTTTTTACTTATTTTTCTCTCAGGCCGCGGGGCCCCTAACGCGGCGGTGGGCCCATAGGCCCGTGCCTACTTTGCCTCTATGGTTAATCCGGCACTGCCTACATCCAATTCAAATAAACTAAGTAACTAACTAGGTAAGTACCTAAGTAAGTAAGTACCTACGTATAATATTATTTATTGTTATTTGTTTACAAACAAGTCAAACAGAACCTGTTAAAATGTTTAATTCTAGATTAAGTCAAACAGAAACTAGGTAAGTAATTTTATTAAGTAAGTACATAAAATCGCGTAACTATATCCGTGCTATTAATTATTACCTAAAGTGTCTCCGAGTCTTAGGTAGAGTTAGGGTCAGCGCACACCCAGCGTAAATCTGCTCGCGCATGCTCGAGCATGTTCTTTGCAGTCGCGCACACCTAGCGGCAAAATCCGCCGGCGGCAGAGGCGAAATCCGCCGGCGGCAGCGGCGGATGCTCGAGCATGCGCGAGCATGCTCGCGCGTGTTCGAACAGTCTCGCGGATGCTCCCGTGTTGCTACAGTTGACAGTGAATTTTGCAGTTGTGTTTACAATATTTTAAAGTAAAGACGTGCGAAGAGTAATTTTAAAGTATGGTGGACTGGGATTTGGTAATTATTGGGTTACTAGCAGAGGAAGAGGAGCAAGAAGAGCACATCAATAAAATGAAAAGAGGACGACACAAAATTGAAAGAAGAATATGGGCTGAAGCAACCTGGCAAGAAAGATGTACATTTGGGGAATACCACACCCTGTGCTACGGTTTAAAGTTCAAGGGACAGTTATTTTATGACTACTATAAAATGGAATATGAACAATTTGAAAACCTACTAAATCTGCTTCAACCTTTGAGATTTTCATTGTATTTTCAAAAAGAGTTAGATTATTATATATTTTCTGTACTAAATTGCCCTTTTCGTGCTAAAGTAGTTAAAAAATATGCTAGATTTAGTCCGAAACCGGCAGAGGTGGCAACACTTACGACGGATCGCAAGCATCGACACGGGCGTATGCTCGAACATGCTCGAGCATGCGCGAGCATGCGCGAGCATGCTCGCGACTGCTCGCGTCGCCGCGAGGAGCATACGCGAGCATACTCGAACAGACGCTGAAGGGATTTAATCACTTGCAAGCTATTTTCGACTTTATTTCAATGGGAATAGAGTTCATTATCAATTGAATCAATGAAATCTGCTCGCGCATGCTCGAACAGTTTTACGCTGGGTGTGCGCTGACCCTTAGGTAGGTATAAGTAATTTTTTAAATCTTATTTATTTATAGGTAGAGAGGATGTAAAAATAAATTATTATAAAACATTTTATATAAATTTACTTTACAATTAACGAACACCAACTCTTTGCCAAAAAGAGGATTTTACTTTACCTACTGTAGGTATAATTATTTTGTAAGATATTTTCGAATAATTTTGTTATTAGTAAAATAATATTATTTTTCTAGGTTGGTACTTAAATGCGTGTTAAAAGCATACCAGCGAATGTGAAAATGCTGCTTGATTCTATCATAGATCACAGCCTAGCAAATACTGCAACGCAGTGGCGTAGCGTGGGTATCCGCCGCCCGGGGCACACTGATTTTGCCGCCCCCTTATTTTACCTACACAAAAAATTACTTAGACATTTTTTTGCATATCGATTATGTTCAGACATCTTTTGGTTAATATAGCACCATGTCTTAGATGTGATCAAGAACTCTTTAGGATTTCCCCAATTTGCCGCCCCTAGTAAAGTGCCGCCCGGGGCATTTGCCTCCCCCCCCCCCCCCCCCCCCTCCCCTCGCTACGCTACTGCTGCAACGGTGAACTCAGACCATCAAACTGAACTACTTTCACTATGGAGCCTACCTCAGGAAATACGAAAAAAAATCTGGTGTCCCATACAAAACTGCTGTACGACCCGACTGTATGGGACAGCAGATTTTTTTCTCGTTTCCTGAGGTAGGTAGCCTTTTAAGTTGTTTTTTTGATGGTCTGAGTTTCAGTAATTATTTGCTAGGCTGTCACTTACACCCTGTATAAATATTTACATTATCCGAATTAAGGATTGTAATTTTTTTTTAATTCCACACATTTGAATTTGAATACAGTAGGTTAGTATTATGTTTTATTCCTGTATACCTATTTAACAATTTAACGTGCAAGTCACTGGGCATGCACAGCCGAGCTTATGATGTCTACATACCAAACCCGCTGAATTTGTCGGTGGCTTGTCGGCGGTTCGCACCCGCGCGGTTTACCCGGCGACATTGTCAGCAGCTTGCAAGCGCGCTCAGTTGCCCAATAACTGCCAAATAAAAATTGCACACCTCGTGCCGCCGACATATCGCCGACAACGTTTTTCGACTTGAGGTCCTACCTACCTACCTACGCATCCACTGGATCGGAATCGATGCGTGGATTTCTATTTTTGAATAAATTATATGGAACCGGGTCCATTGAATCGGAATCTTTTCGTGACAGACGTCGACATTTTGAGCAAGATCTGCGGTGAACGCGCAAGAATGCCGAAGTGGAGTCCGATTCCAGTGGACGCGCTCGCTCTTTACGAGCCGATATGGTACTTAGTCGTCAAATAACCCGCCGACATTGTCGCCGATTGACATGTCGCCGGGTAGCCCAGGCGGTTGCATGACGCCGACGGCTATCCACACCAAACCCGACAACAAAGTCACCGACAACGTCGCCGGTGTGGGTCGGTGGGTTGGGTGTGTAGACACCTTTAAATATACACAATACAAGTTTAATATAGTATTTTAAGGTAAGTATACAAAAAGGATATGTTTGCAGTTGAGTTACTTAGATATAGGTAAAAGATCGCAGAAAACAGTGTAATGAATGATTGTAGGTATCCCTTTTTTGAAATCGACGCAATCGTAGAAAAATCGTTTGTTATAATTATAAAGGACAGCAAGAAAAGCATACATAACCCAATTAAATAAAACAGCAGATTTTAGGAAGATTGGAAATGTGTTTTTTTTAAATAATTATATCCTTAAGGTCCTTAAGGAGTAGTATCGTATTAAATTTATATTTATTTACAAAGAAATATTCAAGATTTGGTGAAGAAATTGCATATTGAAGAAAACGTTTCAGTTTCAGGCCTAGGTTTCCATAGGTAAAAAGCTACGTGAAAAAATGTGAAGTGCTATAGATAGGTACACAGACTATATAAAGTAGGTATTACAACAATACTTATAAATAACAATGATTTTTAACGTCTCACAACACTTGGTTTACATAAAACTATTTGACATCTTCGTTTTTTTTTCATGCTTATTCATTTTATAATAATTAAGTTTGACCTTAAAGGGCATTTTATAATAATTAAGTTTGCCCTAGTGTATGCCGTCCTACCACTGAAAGTATACAACACAAGCGTAGGTAGGTACACAAGTTTACACCATGAAACGCTTCGTACAAATTGAAAGAAACGGTAGGCCTAGCATGACACCTCCGAGAAAACAACAAAAATCGAGACGTGCCTCCATCTTTATTATTTTACGTATGCCAAAAAGAGCGCGCATGACGGTTTACTCGTTTCAACGCTTTGTCGTGGGTGGCATGCTAGCCGTGCAGGTCGATAAATGGTGATCCTTGTGGGAGGCCAATCGAGAAAGGCTCCTCCAAAATTCTAAATTAAGGCCCGGAATCCACCACAGATGGAGATGAGTTAAAATCAAACAATAAAACTAAATACCCAGCTTGATTCTGTCAAGCAACGAGAATTCGATCGGTTGACTTTACACAGCTCCGCTTTGGAGGTTTTTTCAAATTCGAAAAACTGTCAGCATTATTGTGGAGTTATGAAGAAACTATAGAAAATGCCTTTATAATTATGCCACGAACTAGAAGCACACTGGGTTTAACATTGTCATCAACCATAAATATCGGGGTAAATCATGAAGTAAACTTCCTGAGGGTAATACACCGAAACATGTATTAACTGATGACGTGGCAGCTTGGCTCGGTCGCGTCTGCGCTGGCGCATGCTGCGTCCGACAACATCGGCACCACTTGCGGCGCCGTAGCTCTTCGCTAGGATCTGTGGCGAGCTGCTTCTGCTCCTACGGAAATCAAATAATAACTTCATTAAAAAAACAAGACGCGAAATGTATCTAGGTACTGTAGCGCTAGTAGCATGCCACGCGCAATTAAGCGACAAACACGAAGTAACAAAGACGTAGACGTGGATATCTCGATTTTTGTCGTGTTAACGCAAAGATTGTGCAAGTTTTAAAGGGTTCTCTATCATCATCATCATTCTCTTGCCCATTTCCCATTATTTGGGGTCGGCGCAATATGTCATCCTCTTCCATTCATCTCTCTTAGCCGTCGTCTCAACACTCACCCCTTTTTTACACATATCATCCTTCACACAATCCATCTGTCTTTTCTTCGGCCTGCCACTCCTACCACAGCCATCCACATTCATACTTTAGAGCCCGGTTACACGTTCAGTATTTCGTCATTCTGGTCCATCAGTCTGGTCATGTTTATTTGATTTGAAGGGAAACTGATATACTGAAGCACCATGTTAGTCGGGTCAATCTCGAGTCAGTTTCCCTTCAAATCAAATATACATGACCAGACTGATGAAATACTGACTACTACGACTAACACTCGTCTCGTAACATGACACTCATCGCTCCGCATTACAAGCCCATACCACGATAATCTATTACCCTGCAATTTTTCCGTCATAGGTGCTACTTTCAAACTTCCTCTATTTCATTCCTAATCTTGTCCATTCTAGTTACACCACACATCCATCTCAACATTCGCATCTCAGCTGCATGCAGACGTTAAAGGGTTCTCTATAAAAGAACATAAAATATAAGTAGGGGTAGAACAGGTAAATCTGAAGAAAGGTAGGTATCCTGAATTTGATGAATTAGGTGAATTTAATGGTTTTTATCGTCTCAAGAGATTTTTCTATTTTTTGTTGTTGTTGTTAATTAAATATCTTAGGTAATGTACCTATTCAAAAGATGGAATACCATTTTATAATTGCAGCACGCGGCATGTGAACTGCAAGGCACGAATCACTACGCAAGATATCAACGAAATGTTTAAGAACTTCTTCCTACGTTGCGCACGGCTCATGTCCTTACCTCTTCGAATCCGCAGCTCCAACGCAGCGTGTGACGCTAGCGCGGTGCACAACGCCGCCGCCAGCGTCGCGAGCTGCGCACGCGCACACAGCAGCTGCCTCGCGCCGCAAGCCAGCGCCAAGCCCAGGTGTCGCGCCGACAGAGTAACCGACCAAGGTCCGCGCCAGCCAGGGCCACCGATGCAGACACCCGCCTTTATAACACCAGAATTAGGTTTTGACTGGGATTATATTACTGAGAGGGGCCTTTAAACAAAAATTAAGGTTGGTTAGTATAGGATTTTGGCGCCGCGGCTAAGGCTATTATGATCCTGAAGCATAAATTTTAACACCATGAAGGTCCAAGATTCATACATCACAATCATCTTATGTAAGAGTTCTACTACGCTCTTATCGGTGGAGTATTCGCAAATCCTATCTCTTTTCCGCTAGTCTCTTGAGTTCTTGATACGACACGACATCAATCTTTCCTTCACTTGGGCTAGATAACCTAACTAGGTTATCCTCTGCCTCTCTTCCCCTCTATTTAAGCTTAATTTATAACGCCTGCACCCCCAGGTGTTAGATTTCGGTATATTAATTGGGGCCTAAAATGTCACATAACTGAGAGTGTCCACCCCAAAAATACCTATTGTTTCTTCGATTGATTAGCAAAATAGGACAGCATATTGGCAATTAGGTAGTTTATCTCAAGGGAACTGCATTCTTAGGAGCCTAAAACTTTATTGATAGATTATTTTATGAATTAAAGGATACAAACCTGCAAGACGTCCCAGAGCGCAGCACAGGCGCCCCAAGCAGCAGCAGCGACGGCCGGCAGCGCGAGATCAGTACGAGCCGCGCGCCACCGCAGCAACGCCAACATCAGGGACGCGTGCGCCGCCGCGCCGCCGGCGGCCAGGGCGCCGCGTCGACCCCGCGCCGCCGCCATGCTGAGCGTGCCGGCTGCCAGAGCTTGCAGCGCGCCCGCACCCGCCAGTGCACGCCACGCGCAGCTCCAACCGCCCACACACACTCCGTACCACTGGAAGTATGATCGTGTGAACAAGATTAATGTGGCTTTTGGAATCCGATAAATCCCGAAACGCAACAAAAACAGTAGGTATCTGATTTACGAGCTTGCATTTAGGTCACGCAATAATGAGTGTACTCATCTACGAAAAATAACAAAATAGTTTTAGCCGTCAATGGACGTAGAACCGGAAATATCTGTATGCACTTTAAATAGAGGACGTTTTAAATACCGATGTAAGTATAAAATTATGTACGAGCACAGGCTTACTGCATTTATACCTTAGCTAGCTTACATTGAGGCATTCACACAGATATTGTAGACCTTGATCTGGTGGACATTTTTGCGGACTCGGAATCTAGGCTCCTACTATCAGCCGGACGATATTTAGGTTCAGCATCAGCTAGAAGCTCTGTGGTGGATATTGCCCCCATCGCTCTTAACTATTTTTAATATTTTGACATGTACCTATAATTAATTATATCTGACTACAAATGTAATCTAATATTCCACTAATATTCTTTGACATGCATGTCTATTTCTAATTTCTAATTTAATATATTCTAAATATTATAAAGTTTTAGTAATTTAATGAAATATTAATGTATGAAATAATGTAATTTAACTTATCAAATGACTAAAGCTTACATGTGTAGTGTTTGTACTGTTAGTGTAAGTTGTTGAATAAATGAATTGAATTGAAATTGAATATTTCTAAACCTTCAATCTTCCATCTTATGAGTTAAAGATAGGAATCCATAGTGAGATGAGAATCTAAAAGAAAAAGAAAATGCATCCCAGATAAGTTTTGAAGGCTTTTATACAAAAACTATTGTTAGTTCTTGCTTGAGGTTCTTGGGTTTGGATTTTAAACAGCATAGATTTCTGACAACGTTGTTGACGCTATAATTTTTGTCGAATTCTGTCCCCGTCCCGAAAATTCGTATAAAGTAGGTATCTAAGGGAAACTCACCTTAATGTAAGACGTATAAATAAATCCCTGTTGCAGCCCAATGAACAGTCCCATTGGCGCACCGAGTAGCGCACGAGGGTCTCTAACAATGGAGCGCGTGTCTGGCGGCGGCGCGGGTGCCGACGTCGCACCGTACACTCCCAGCCCGACCGCGACCAGCGCCAGGCCCGCCCATACTGCTACCAAAACACGCCGCCCTTCAGCACTCAGAGCTGTGCCTGACAACGACTGCGTGTCAGGACAGCCAGCAGCCCCGCAGATCCGTTCCTTAAACAGACAACACTGTAATTCTGCATTTATGACCACGAAATATCATTAAATAACTGACGAATTACCTCGTAGTCGTCTTCCAATAAAAACTCTTCAGACGGCGGCCAGTTTGACACTGAAGTGTTAGTAGGCATCGGGGTCAGTTGTGCCAGCGGTGCTAAGTCTTCCGGCCAGATCATCAGCGCCCCTCCGAGCATCAAAGCTCCTACAACCAAACCGAGATCTTGAGCAGCTCGGAGAGCTCTCAATCCCCTTCTAAGAGCAATTTTCCTTCTACCCTCATCGCCTGCAGCTTGAGCCAATGACGTCGCCGAAGCTGATAAAGCTAGAGACATCGGAGACAGCGTGATACCACATATTCCGTACAATGGTAACAGAATTGATAGAGGAGTAGCAACTGTGTGCGCGGTCAGAAGAATACACACTAATACATGAGCTAGAGTTATTACAACTCTCGTTCCAGTCTTTTGTAGGATAATGGGGGAGAAAGGTGCAACAATTGCAGCTATTGTGTGCATGATCGCTAAGGGCATTGCACCGGCTTCTGCGCCTGATAACGCAGTGAACGGGAGTAGTGCAGTTGCGCAAAGACCGCTTGATATGCAAAGGAGGGTGAACCGTCTGACGACGGGCTCTGGGACTTTGGGAGGCTGCCTCGTGATGAGGCGCCGCACCGAAGCCGCGCCTACCGAGGACGCGGCGGAATCTCGTCTGCGGTTCGCAACGACAGGCGCTGGGACCCGAAGGGGCGCTTTTGGTTTCTTCCACAGCCATTCTTTCCTGCATATCGTGCTTACTGGTAACTGCAAAAGAAAAATTAATATCACTATTTGTTTTTATTTGAGTCATTGTTACATGATGTGTGTGTGTTCTTTCTTAGAGTTAATATCGTAAAAAAACAATATATGAAATTACAAGCATACCTACCCTAACCAAGACAAGCAGAATTCAAACCAATTGTTAAATCTACAGTTAGATCTTTATAAGACGTACTAAAGTAGGTAGGTAGGTACTCCTAGTACTTCAAACATTATTCAGGTAGATTCCACTCTGAAGTTTTGTGAAGGGTGAAGGGCCTCATTAGCGATTTTTTCAAGCAGCGTAGTAATGGTACTCGTGCCTATCGGTAAGTACAGGCAGCAAACGAAGAAAGGGTTGGAAATCTTCTAGATGTTATTCATAAAAAGCAGAAAATAAAGTAGGTACCTAACATAAACAGGTTAGCGCTCTTACAGACGAGCGACACTCTCGGCGACCGTAAACTCTATGAGCGCGCCTCTCTGCGACCCACGGCGATCGCAAAGTCTAAGAGCGTTAAGACAAACGTAATATTTCACAACCGTAATCCTTTTTGGGTTCATCATCATCATCATCTCAGCCGATGGACGTCCACTGCTGGACATAGGCCTCCCCCAAGGATCGCCATAACGACCGGTCCCGCGCTGCCCTAATCCAACGGGTGCGTACCCTTTTTTGGGTTAGCCAGAAACAATTGTTACACCAGGTTCACTCCTAAAGCAAACAAGAAGAAGAATCTTTGAAGAAGAGAATCTTTGAATAATTTCCTAAGTCTTCTTTTTTTTCAAATCAGCAGGTAACCTGGTACAGTCAAGAGCACTTCAAGCCTGACACTTTGGACTTTATACCGTTTTTATTTAGTGCGCCATAAGCGTTACAATCGAACTGCAATGCAAGTGTGTACCTAAAGCTTTATATGCTCTTGACTGTACATCCACCATTATAATTATAATACCGGTTTTTGTCTTCTTCTTCTTATCGTGTGGGCAGCAATCAGCCCTGGTGTCAGAGTTTTTTCAAATCGCTTTATACCTGAGTACTATGAGGGCGCGGTGCCGCCCCGGTGCGGTTCGGGCACGGTGCGCGCGGCTCGGGAATAGAGAACTCCGTTAGCTCCGGTGGACTACCCATGCGCCGCGCGTTAGAACTAGACTAGCTCAATGTCTGCCTTATAATGATGATACCTGTAATGAGGGGGCGCGGTGCCGGTGCAGTTCGGGCACGGTGCGCGCGGCTCGGGAATAGAGAACTCCGTTAGCTCCGGTAGACTACCCATGCGCCGCGCGGTAGGACTTGCTTAATGACTTAATGTCTGCCGTATAATGATGATACCTGAGTAATGAGGGCGCGGTCCGGTGCGGTTCTGACACGGTGCGCGCGGCTCGGGACGGCAGACGCGTGCTCCGTTAGCTCCGGTAGATTACCCATGCGCCACGCGGTGGGACTAGCTTATGTCTGCGATATTATAATGATACCTGAGTAATGAGGGCGCGGTGCCGGTGCGGTTCGGACACGGTGCGCGCGGCTCGGGACGGCAGACGCGCGCGCTCCGTTAGCTCCGGTAGACTGCCCATGCGCCGCGCGGCGGGACTAGCTTATGTCTGCACCCACACCGAACATGCCTGCCAAGAAATGTAACCAGTTAGACCATTGCTAGAGACAAGAAAGCCAACGATGGCATTTCGACAGTTCATGCGTCTTCTGCCATACCTATCCAGTAGCACTCACTGCCATACACAATAGGCACCAACACACCAACCATTATTAAGGGGGCACCAAGCTTATTGTGCGGCCCTCAATCGTATTTTTTTTAATTTCTAAACAAAACAAGAATGTCACATTGTAGTTATTGCTGATTTTCAATTTATCGGGTCACTGCGGATCTGCTTTTATAATGTAGGACCGGACCTATGTAGATGTAGTTATTATCTTTAACCTAGAAACCAATCTCTGCCTGTGGTTTAGGTATCAGGTATTTTCGTTAAAATTAATATAGGTAGTAGAGTTCCTAAAGGTTTTTGCTTCGGAACCCGTTAAAACTACTCCGATATCGAAATTTTTTTTTTTAAATGAATGTAATTTAAAATACTACAACCTTTACAGTTTAAAAATTGACTTTTTTTTTGTATAGAAATCTTTGAGCCAGTGTAACTTTGAAACTATACAACATAACGGAAATCTGATAAACCACAGACAAGGATATTAGTTTCTAGATCGTGTTAAAATAAAAATCATTAAATTTATTTGGTTAATATTCAAAATAGAATCAAACTTCGTTTGTATGGAGCGCGCTCATCAAGGTTTATTCGTCAGCCAATCTCAATTATAAAATTGCCTCAATGAGAAGAAAATGTCCTGTTCTTACATGAATTTTATATTTTTTGGGTTACAACTTTTTACTTGACTGAGAGCGTCAATTTTTAAAGTATGAAGGTTGTAGTATTTTAGATTACAGAATTAAAAAAAAAATCATGAAAATCGGAGTAGTTTTGACCGGTTCCGAAGCAATAGAACATTTTAAAGCTACAGGTACTCGGTTAATAGTTTTAAAGTTACAGTGCAGTGGAAGTTGCAGTGTCTCAATTTCCATACAAATCTAAAATTAATCCTAGCATTGAAAAGTAACTGCAAATTTTAACGGAAAGACAAACCACGCACCGAGCACTAGATTACACACCGAGGCGAGGGCTGCACGGCTAGCATGCCATCTACGATAAAGCACGAAAGAGAAAACGCGAAGCTACGATAGAGAAAAACGTCATGCGCTCTTTCTGGCATACGTAAAATAATAAAGATGGAGGCACATCTCGATTTTTATCGTTTTCTCGGGGGTGGCATGCGAGGCCTACAGGAATGTAAGAAACGTCTCAGATCTCATGCGATTGTTGACCTAGGCGAAGCCTACCTACCGACCTACTTAGATCTTGTTTAAAATGCATCATCGATAGTTAAAAATAGCATGTAGGTAACTTCGTTTGTATGCAGCGCGCTCCAACGCACTGTCAAGGACTATCCTCCACAACCTTATGTATTACAGTCAAGAAGCTTGAAATTTTCATTACAGTCTAAACTATTATAAAACTGTAACAGAAGTGTCTGTACTTTGAAGATATTTACAAAAAAAAGATTACGATATGATTTTTAGATGTCTCTGATTCCAAATCACCAATTTTTGGATTTTTTGTCTGTCTGTTTGTTTGTTCGTTTGTTTGGGTTTTTGTTTGTTCGAGTATCACGCAAAAACTACTGAACCGATTTCGATGAAACTTTTTTGTTTGATAGCTTATCATCTGACTTAAAATCTGGTATATAATTTATGCGGACGAAGTCGCGGGTAAAAGCTCGTAGTACATAAGTTTGTGCTATCCACTTAATTTGAATACAGAAGTGCGATTTTTGAAAATCATACGAGCGACTTGGCAGTCGAAAATGTCAAAATTACCATGGAGATTATGCATCTTTCTACTGCCAAGTCGCTCGTATGATTTTCAAAAATCGCACTTGTGATTAATTGGTTATTAAAATCACAATTGCAATGGGTTAAAATTATAGCCAGTTTCAATCCGCATGCATAAAAATCTATCGATTTGCCATCATATCGAATACTAGCTGTTGCCCGCGACTTCGTCTGCGCTACCCGGATAAAAAGTACCCTATGTGTTAATCCAGGCCATGGTCTATCTGTATGCCAAATTTCATCAAAATCGGAACAAACATCCATCCATCCATACTTACAAACTATCGCGTTTATAATATTAGTAGGATCTATGTAAATTTTAATTACAGTTCTTGGCCTTTTTCAGCTGAAAATGAACCTTAAAATGTTCATACCGAAAGACGAATATTTGGGCTCTTGTCACATTTAAAAAATTCACAGATTTCGTGCCTCACACTTAGGCCTCACACGACTATCGAGCAGATTGGAAATGAATCTACGGAATTCGAAAAAATATTGTCTTAAAAAGTTTAGGCTACAGGGCAAACCCCCGATCATCTTTGTTTTAGGCTCAAATTGTAGCTGACTAAATTGTCCAAAGGAATTTTTCTCAATTCTTCGTTTCCAAAATATCGAGCGCCAAAATAAAAAATCGTTTTCTTTTTTTTTTCTCCTTTTGGGCCATAACTTTTTTCGTTTTTTATCTCTTTACTTTCTCGAATAATTCTTTTTGCACCTTACAGTTCTCGTGAATATATCCTATATGCCGTTTTAGCTGTATAATGCAATGTAATACATTTGTTAATAAATAAATAAATATCTAGTCTTTTGAACTTTTTTTGAACATCATATCTTCGCAACTCTCCGAGATACCTACCTATAAGGGGATCGCACTTTTTTGTGAAATCGGAGCCTCGATAGTGGAGAGAACGAAAAGACATTTTCAATGTCAAAAGATGACCTCAATGCTTTTGAAAAGTATACTTCAGCTACAAGTAGATACTTTAGAATAGAAACAGTAAGGTAACCTACACCTAGGTAGGACTAATTTTCACACCTACCCAACAACACAATAGGCAGAATTCACTCTCACTATTTCTAGGCACAGTAACCACTACACTTTTCACATATATTTTTCAAAAACAAGACTGTATCGTCCACTAAACCATATAAGATATGTTAAACAGTTTCTCGATCAAAAGGCTTGTACTGGTTCTTAAACGAATTAATATAATTTGTTTGTTTCAGTCAGATTTGTATGAGATACCTATGACGCTAAAGAAGCATCAGAAAACTAGGCTTGGGTGCGGGGTGTGTGAGTAGGGTGTCCATGAGACTGTTTTATAATAACTATGATAAGTAGGATAATGATGCGATGTTAGTGAATGATGTGTATTCCCAGTACGACTGTCTTATTATGATTTAAATACAAACACAAAATTACACACCATGCATAGGTAAGTAGGTACGTACATAAATTCAAGATTATAAAATATTTTGAGGTTTTAGGTTGAAATAATACCTAACGTGTCAAGAAGAGGTGATAGATGGCAAGACACTGCGTAATAATAAATTACAAAGAACAGACTAAAAAAATTAAATTAACAACTAAAAGTGCGGATCGACCGATCGTTTTTCTATGGAAGGTCTAAAAAACAAATAGTTTTTCGACCAAGGAGTGCTATTTTTGAATCTCAATCGCTGAGTTCAGCAGTTGAAAATGTCAAAATTACTGTGGAGATATGCATCTTTCTACTGCTGCTTTGACTTTCAAAAATCATACATCAGGAGTGCGATTTTCAAAAGTCAAATCAGCAGTAGAAAGATGCGTATCTCCTTACATTTTCAACTGCTGAGTTCAATGTATGAGTTTCAGAAATCTCACTCCATGTTCCTCGTATAATACACCTTTAAAGTTATGTTGGTAATTAAAAGCTAGTGACTGTATAATAAAAAAAAAAAGGAAAAAGACACAAAGCTATTTTAATTACAAACTATTACATTATGTTCAATTTTTTTAAAGGCATTTTACCGTAATGCAGTATAAATGTAGTACCTACAAGAAAATGCTGACCTAATGTGCTTGGTACAAATGCAATATTCAATATATAAAAAAACTTAACACCTACTAAAGTACAGACCGCTAGAGGGCGCTCCGTACAACAATCTTCTATCCCCAAAGACATAACCCATTCTTATAATATTTGTATTACAAGTGGTTACCCTACCGGAGTAGGGTGGAAGTGGGCTGTGTTGGGTAGGCACAGGGGGAAGCGGCATACGCATGCGCGATCTGGGATGCTGACCCCGGCCTGTCAGACGGGAGGCTGCGAAAATAAACATTTATAGAGCTGCATTGGACAGAGCTATAGCTGACTATAGTGAGAATCGAAAAAAGAACAAGGTGCGACTGGTCAGACTTGCAGTGAAGGGTTCCGTGGTTGGATAGAAAATATAGAATTGACAAGATCATGAAAAAAAAATTGTGAGAGCATCCTTTGCTCTTTTAGTGTTCCGTACCAAAATTGAAAAAACGGAACACTTATGGAATCAGCTCGGTGTCCGTCCGTCCGTCTGTCACAGGCATTTTTCTCAGAGACCGAAGACATAGGAAGTTGAAACTCGGTACAGATATAGCAATTGCTGGTCCAATATCATAAATGAAGTAAAAAAAAGCTTAATTTTTATATTGGGGGGCAATTTGGGGAGGTAGAAAGGGTAAATAAATTTTTTTTTGTATCCTATGGTGTATCAATCGAAAGCTTATGAAAATACGAGTCTAAAAATATGTATTGATTTTTTTTTATTAAAACTTTAGAATAGAATAGAATAGAATAGAATAGAATAGAATACTTTATTTTCCAGAATACGGCAGAAGCATAGTTATAACATTCTTCAAAATCCAGCATATTTTGCATACTATCAGTTTAAAATAACAATGTGCATGACCTCGCTCGCAAATGTGACGTAACGCAATCACACGAACTTCACTCGAGTCATTCAAATGATTGTTTCCTTTGCATAGAGTCTACATTCCTTTGTCAACCGAGTGAAGTTATCCAACGGCCCTTCAAGGTCATGCACATTGTTATTTTAAACTGATAGTAGCTTTGTTTTTTTGTTACCTCTATTTCAGAAAATATAGCCGTATAAGATCTGAAAAAATCATGAATATCAGAAATAACGTGCAGATGGCGGGAAAATTATCAGGGTGGCACTAACTTGGATAGTATTTTTTCTATACCTAAAAAACTATCACCAGTGTAAAATGATCTTCAGTTACTATGTGACCACATACTAAGTAAGTGTCAATTTATAGTGGTAGTTTTCAATTACCCACGTTAAACAACTGGTAGTACGGAACACTAATTGCCCGAGTCCCGACTGTACTTGGCCGGTTTTTTTGGAAGAAATATTTATATTTAAAAATTAAAATTATTATGCAATGTGCTATGTGTTATGTGCTTATTGTTGAATTAAATAGGAGGAAAAAGAAATCGTTCGTGGTCCAGTGGAACTCTTTCGAAGGACCGAAAATGTTAACAAATGAAAGCAAAACCTGAAAAATTGAAGAACATCCTAAGGTCCTAAGTCCCAAATAGCAACAATTTATCTTATACGTTTTTGTCAAACCTAATGTAGAGTCTTTTGAAATAAATTCGGAAGTTATATAAATGTTACGACTTTTCTGAAATACTCGGCCTGTGTAATAGAGGTAAGTAGGTAGATACTATTAGGTTTTCCGAATATTTTACCTAATAGTAAGGTGCTCATCAATTAATTTTGTTCGTGTAGGTACACACGGCGACAGATCAACCTACCCATAGTTGAACTCTATCTATGGGTAGGTTGATCTGTCGCCGTGTGCGTACCTAATAGATATAGTTTGAGAACATCATACCTAAACTAAACCTAACCTACATAAATAAAACTTAGCAATATTTACTTACGTGTAGAGTAAAATTGACTAAATAAATAAAATTAATTTATTCAGCCAAAAGACATACCTACTGATTGATTAACTGTAGGTACTCTTATTGTTGCACTTCCGGATAAACCTCCGATGGTTTTGGAAATACAATGATGCTCTTCTAATGTGAATTGACATTAAGTGTGTGAAACTTATTGTGAGAATTGAAGAAAACGAATGTGCAATTAATTATTAATGAATTTTAGAGATAACGTAGAATTTTTTTTAATGTATCCCAGGCCAATGTAGAGTAGGTAGGTATACCGACCTGTACAACATACAATTTTGGCAAATAAGTATAAAAACTGGCTCCGCTATTATGTTTACGAACAACCTGTTCCGTGATGACTGCAGTGAAAACTGTTTTATTGCAAATATAAAATGAATATGGGTCGTTTAGTGTGCCGAGTGCTCTACCCAGACATGGGCGCTCTGTTCGTTGCTCTCGCGATCATCGCATTGTTTCTACTCGCGATCTATCTAAAATCAATACAAAAGTTCAACTATTGGAAGAACAAGAATGTGCCGCATTTGAAACCAACACCAATATTCGGAAATTATGGAAATTTCTTAATGCTAAAAAACGTCATGGGACTGGATGCCCAAAAAATGTGTCGGAAATTTCCCAACGAGCCATACATTGGAGCTTTCCTCGGGACCGAGCCTGCGTTAATAATACAGGATCTTGAGCTCATCAAACTCGTTACCACCAAGGACTTCTATTACTTTAACAGTAGAGACGTCGCCGATCATACACATAAGGAGATCCTAACAGGGAACCTATTCTTCACTCACGGCGACAGATGGAAGGTGATTCGTCAAAACATGACGCCTTTGTTCACGGCGTTGAAAATCAAGAACATGTTCTATCTGGTTGATAAGTGCTCTCGTTGTTTCGAAGATATGCTGGACTATGAAGTTAGTAAATCACCCGTTCTAGATATGAAAGCTATCGTCGCAAGATACACGATGGACTGCATTAGTTCTTGCGGATTCGGCGTCGACACAAACACAATGGCAAAAGATGTCAAAAACAATCCTTTCACAAAAATGGGTGAAGAAATTTTCAAAAATTCAAACCTCAGAGGAATTGCGCTTTACTCTCGTTCGATATGGCCTTCCATATTCTATGGATTAGGATTACAAATATTTCCACAGGTAATAACAGATTTTTTCCACAAACTGTTGACTGTACGTCTACCATGAGTTGTGATAGTAAAATCAACTGACGTGGCTACATTCGTAAGAGTGAAGACGTTGAGCGAATAGATAACATTAAATTCGCACCATGAGTTTCATCGCACGCAACGAAAATCGTTAACGTATAGACGACAGGCACTGTAGCTCATGGCGTTCCATGACTCACTTCACACTTAATCGATGTGTCTCTTTCTTATTGCCTATTAGAAACAAGAACAAAATTTGAGTCCAAGCCAAAAAAAGCTAATTTAAAAAGTATAGTGTCAATACCGTAAAGTAATACGTTTAAAATAAAAAGGTTTGTTACTGTAAGCATTGCACTGGAGTTGTTTACGTTTTTATTCTTACAGTGTTATGTGTTTGATTGAAGCGGGTTTTATAGATGTATTTAAATTTCTTTCGCAAGAATATTAAGAAAATATGATATTTATTAATCTCGAACATTGTCACACAGATTATCTAGTCGCATTTATAGTATCATTACATTAGGTTCATCCGTAAAGCGGTCACAGACAGGCTCCAAGTTTTCATCAACAAATGCCTCTGGCAAATCTTGAAGATCTTCTGACCAAACACCATCTCAAACGAGGAGCTATGGAGACGGACGGGTGAGCAGTGTCATAGCGTAATTATAACAATAGTGGGTGCGCTTAGCGGTCGCGGTGGATCTATGCTTGCGCGGTGTGCTGGGGGGTGAAGCACCGGCAGTATTGGTACCGCGCGTAGGTTAATTGGTACCGGGACACGCTTCCCCCGGGCCTCCGCTCACCGCGCACGATTGGCCTGTCGCGGCCGCCGAGCGCGCTCACTAGTTTGATTACACTATGGCAGTGTATAGAGAAAGTGATCCTTAAACGAAAGTGGCAGTAGCTAGGCCATGCATTAAGGAGGCCTGATGATCACCCATCCATGACACCCACCTGGCAAACGAAATAGAGGCCGTCCTAAAATAACCTGGCGCCGCCGCTCTGTGGAAGTTGAGGCCAAAAGCCTTAACATGACCTGAGGGGATATCTACAGTGCTGTCCAAGATCGCAACCGGTGGAGAGCCCTAAATGTACCCCACGTGGGGGTGACAGGAAGAGAAGATTTAAAGTAGCAGAATCTAGCCGGACTTACAATCAAAAAGACAAAAAGAAGATGAGGTCTAGTGAATCACAGTTTGATCTATGGCGTGACTGTGTGATAGTTAGAACAGTAACATGCTTCTAGAACCATTCATGGAATTGTACAAATCGCGAAATTGTACCGATGGCGATGCTTCCATATTTTGAGTGATTTGGTCGAAACGCCTTTAATTTTCTTTTTATTATTGTATGTAAATAATAAAGCTTTTATCTATAATAGAGCCGTTTATTAAATAGGTAAGTCTTAATTAAATTAAAAATTAAATTAAATCACATCATTTATTATTGAAATAACTCAGATGCATAATAACAGTGATAACAATAACAATAGTAACAATGATATTACAAACTATGTTAGTTATAAATAAAAACCTGTCAAGTGCGAGTCGGGCTACTCGCGCACCGAGGGCTCCGTAACACACAACAATAACTTACAAAAATGTTTTTTTCTCCGGGGCCTTTAGCACGAGACTGAGTAACACTTGGCCGGTTTTTATTATTTGTTGCTATACTGTAGAGTTTGTTCTATAATCACACCAAGTTTGATACTTGCATGTATTACCGTTTTTACGATAGAGCGAGAAGAATAAACGTTGATAAAAACTAGTCTCTTGTATGAGGAGAGGACACAGTGGCGTAGAGTGTGTTTCTGCCGCCCGGGGTTCCAGTTTTGCCGCCCCCTTAGTATCCCCCTTAATTTTATTTTTTCATTTTTATTATTTGTTAATCACACCAACTTTCCACTATCTAGCTATTACGGTTCAAAAGTTTCAGCCCTAAATAGGTAGACTGACGGACGGACGGACGGACGTAGGCTTAGTATTAGGGTCCCGTTTATCGATGTGTCTCTTTCTTATTGTCTATTAGAAACAAGGATAGCAGTACGTCTACTTTATTCGTTTTCGTAAATTATTTGTATTGAATTCCATACAGCGCCTCTGGCGGATAGTTATGTAACTAAAATCTGCACCATGAGTAAAGTTCCTGTAGTTGACTATCGCCGTTAATGTAACTAAAACGACACTACACTTATTGTAGTTCTCAAACAATTTCGGCACCATGAGTTACATATTTGACAGATGTCATAGTAATTTACTACAACGAAAGTAGTTGCGGCTGTCACCTTAATTTTTCTCCGTGACATGGTAACTATTTGTAGGAAATCGGTCAAGTGCGAGTCGGGCTATACGCGCATCGAGGCCGAGGATTCCGTACCACACCACTACAACATATTAACGTAAAAAAATTTTTTTTTTATTCCGGCACCTTTATCGCGAGACCGACACACTTGGCCGGTTTTTATTATTTTTTTGTTATACTGTAGAGCTTGCTCTATAACACACCAAGTTTGACGCTTGCATACAGGGTGTCCCGTAAACCGACGTCAACCAGGTGGATGTTGATAGGTTAGTTCACGCCTAACCAGAATACACTAAAATAAAAAAAAATCTGTCAATCAATCAATCAGTCTGTCAACATTTGACTTTAGGAAATGGTACTTAGTTTTCGAGATAAGGACAGTTTTATGAAATTCGTGAAACTCTTTACCTTATTCACTATTTTGAGTGCCACCCCGCTACAAATTGTCTATGCATTATCTGTGTTAAAACTGTCAATATCTCGAAAACTAAGCCACTTTTACCAAAGCCAAATTTTGATATTCCGCTTAGTCATGACCAGCATGTCATTACCAGCATGCGCCGGGTTGACGTCGCGTCGGTTTACGGGACACCCTGTATATTACCGTTTTTACCATAGAGCGAGAAGAAAAAACGTTGATAACAACTAGTTTCTTGTTGAGAACCCCCCTTAATTTTAAACTTTTTGACATTTTTATTATTTGTTAGCAAATCCGCAAACGCACATTCTGTGAAAATTTTAACTAAGTATCTAGCTCTTTTGGTTTAAAAGTTACAGCCCTAAATAGGTCGGACAGACGGACGGACGGACGGACGGACGGACGCACGGACGGACGGACAACGTAGGCTTAGTACCGTCAGTACCTAATAGGGTCCCGTTTTTACCCTTTGGGTACGGAACCCTAAAAACGTAAACAACTCCATGCCATGCTTACATAGTAACGAACCTCTTTAATTTAATCGTAGGTGTACTATATGTTATGTATGGTGTTGACACAATACGTTTTAACCCTAGGGTAGTCGCGTCCTGCCGTGAAACGCGAGTGATCGCGTGGGGAGCATTTTGCCGCTCATATAGAAAATGATTTTTATGTTACTACCTACCTACCTACTTAAATAAAATAAAATTTAACATTTTTAACGTGCCTTTTGGTTTTTGGAATAATAAATGCTTATACGGACAAGTTCTAACAGAATATAGCATTATTTTTTGTTGGCCGGCACTTTGAAATTTGGACCAAAAATGTATAAAATGCCGATGATGTCCTTTCTTGAATTTTAGTAACATCTTTATCTCAATCCGCATAAAATAAAAAAATATTTGAGCCTAATAAGAAAATTAAATGTTTTCTTCATCTACGGCATGTGTTTCAGTAAAATAGTCCTGACACATGTACACACGGCAACAGGTCAGGTTACCCGGTTTGGACTTTGAACTATTAAAAGTTGATCGTTGCGAATCGTGCGAAAGGGTGCGGTATGTTGTTGTTGTTTCGTCTTACAGCACGCTGCGCTCGCGTCGGCAGCCGCGTCTATGCAGGCTCTCTTCCGCACTATTTTGTGTTTTGTACGTAGTGTAGTTATGGGTACATGGGGTGCGTAACCTGATGTGTCGCCGTGTGTACATAAAGTGTTCGTTGCACAGTAACTTTGCGCATCTATTGCACTCTTTTTTGGTCCTTCTATTTTTCTTGGATGGACCACTGCACATATTATATACCTTCTCTTTCTGATGGTATTTTCAGATGTTCCGATGGTAAAAATAAATTTCTCATTGGTTTCTGTAACATGCTTAATTATTAGTATCGACTTCTTATACCTCACACGTCAATCACCTATTTTTTTTAAATCAACTAATTAAAACAAAAACACCCAACCAGAATAACCTAAATAAATATATTATTATTATACTTACATCAAAAAAACAACAAACACGATGAAACTAATAATAATTAAACGTACTGTAAAAAACCATACATGAATTTTACTTACGAGCGTAGTCGCGCAGTGAGTAATTTGCCGCCAAACGCGACACGCCTATAACAACCCTTTCTTCGTGAGGTAACCCGCGCACTCAATTTCTTCTAATTTCTAAAATGGGGAGGTGAGATATGTAATGTAGGGGCAGCTACTGGGACGCTTGACTTTGACAAATGCATCGTTTACAAAATACCATTAATTTTTTGACGCAAGCAGCAAAATGCTCATAGCGCGAGCACTCTAGGGTTAAATTTACTTTTTTTTGGCTTGGGTTCAAAAGATTTTGGCCAGTTTTGCTATCCTTGTTTCTAATAGGCAATTAGAAAGAGACACATCGATAAGTGTGAAGTGAGTCATGGAACGCCATGAGCTACAATGCCTGTCGTCTATACGTTAACGATTTTCGTTGCGTGCGATGAAACTCATGGTGCGAATTATATGTTATCTATTCGCTCAACGTCTTCACTATTACGACTTATTGCATCAAAGCCTAAGAGGAAGGAGTCTCTTTGGTTTGGAATAAAGAGACTCCTTCCTCTTAGATCAAAGCCAAAAAAAGTCAATTTAAAAAGTATTGTGTTAATACCATAAAAGGTCAGCGTAAGCGAAAAGTTTTTAATCTAAGATTAAAGGGGTATGGGTAATATTGGCGTCTTTTTTTTTTCATGCAGCCAGTTACCAAATGTTGTGAGCCCTAAAATTAGGGCTATTATTATCTTATATTCTGCTTACATGATTATCAAAAAAAAATTGTCCTACGGTGTAACGTTTCGGAGATATTTAATATTAAAGTTTTAAAAAATCACTCTAATAAGATCATTAAAAGTTACTCATTTAGGTTTTTTTACCACTTTATTTGTTTTTATAGCCCAGAATTATTAGTTCTAATTATTTGTGACTGATGTGTCGTTTTTGGCGTGATGATTCACGCATATTTTGTGCAGGAACGCACCGCAATCCTCGCTAATTGGCGGTCGCTCGTTTGAATTAGTATAAGTTTCTACGAACTAAATATTGTGGGTACTTAAGTGGGTACGACTAATAATTCTGGGCTATAAAAACAAATAAAGTAGTAAAGAAACCTAAATGGGTAACAATTAATGAGCTTTTTAGAGTGATTTTTTTTTAAACTTTAACATTAAATATCTCCGAAACGTTACACCGTAGGACAATTTTTTTTGGATAATAATGTAAGGTAATAATATCCCTAAAATACCCGCAACATTTGGTAACTGGCCGCTTCAAAAAAAAAGACTCCAACTTCCATACAAAAATTACCCATAGGCCTTAAAAAGGTTTGTTACTGTAAGCATTGCATGGAGTTTTTTACGTTTTAGTGTTATGTCAGTACCATAGACGAAGAATTTTTCGTACATATATTAAAACGTAGTGATTATATTCTCTTTGACATATATAGTGATCTGTGAGTGTTGTGTTTTGATTGAAACCGGATTTATAGTTCAATTTCAATTTATTTCGCAAGAATATTATGACAGACTCCAAGTTTTCATCAACAAATGCATCAGGCAAATCTTGAAGATCTTCTTAACAAACACCATCTCAAACGAGGAGTTATGGAGACGGACGAGTGAGCAGTGTATAGAGAAAGTGATCCTTGCCTGAAGGTGGCAGTAGCTAGGCCATGCATTAAGGAGACGATCACCCATCCATGACACCCACCCCCACCAGGCAAACGAAATAGAGGCTGTCCTAAAATAACCTGGCGCCGCTGCTCGGTGAAAGTTGAAGCCAAAAGCCTTAACATGACCTGAGGGGATATCTACAGTGCTGTCCAAGATCGCAACCGGTGGAGAGCTATTATCCAAGCCCTAAATATACCCCACAGTGACAGGAAGAGAAGAAGATTTAAAGTAGCAGTAGCAGAATCTAGCTGGACTTGCAATCAAAAAGACAAAAAGAAAATAAGGTGCAGTGAATCACAGTTTGATCTATGGCGTGACTTTGTGAGACTTAGCACCATTTGCATTTTGAGTGATTTGGTGGAAACGCATATAATGCTCTTTTTATCGTATGTAAAATAATAAAACTTTTATCTATAATAATAAGTCATTTATTTAATAGGAAAGTCTTAATTAAATACAAAATTAAATTATTATTCAGATAACCCAGAACCAGATGCATATAAGTAATGTTAGTAACAATGATCTTACAAACTATTTTAGTTATAAATAAATAAATCCGGTCAAGTACCAGTCAGGCTACTCGCGCACCGAGGGTTCCGTACCACACCACCAACATACAAAAACATTTTTTTCTCCGGAACCTTTAGCACGAGACCGACTCACACTTGGCCGGTTTTTATTATTAGTTGTTATAAATTGTAGAGTTTGCTCTATAATCACACCAAGTTTGATACTTGCACCTATTACCGTTTTTACGATTGAGCGAAACGTTGATAAAAACTAGTCTCTTGTATGAGGACCCCCCTTAATTTTAAACTTTTTGTCATTTTTATTATTTGTTAGCAAATCCGCCGCAATAACGCATATTTCGTGAAAATTTCAACTAACTAGCTTTTACGGTTCATAAGTTACAGCCCGAAATAGGTAGAACAAAGGGACTGACGGGCGCACGGACGGACAATGTAGGCTTAGTAATAGGTAATAATAAAAACGGATCCCTGAAAAACAATAATAACAAAAGATTCCCTATCAAACAATGATGTGGGTAGTTACAAGGTGGCATGCAAGCGCACCCATTGCTGCAGCATTGGGGAGTACCATATGTCTGCCAACGCGCGCAGGTTGTGGCTATTAGGGCTGCAGCGCAAACGGCCCAGCAGAGATGCACAGCTTTTGCATTATCGCGTGGAACCCATCACTGTGCGCCTCCGTAAACATATTGGAAGCACTACGGAACATTGGCAGCCCCATCAGTACCCTCAGTTGTTATACTGCACACTTAATGAATTTCACGAGGTGAGGGGGCGAAAAGGGTCCTTTTGACTTTGTGCGCGCATATGAACACTGTAGCTCCTTTGCATATTCCATTCGTCCTCAGATTCAGCTTCTGCTAACATTCTCCAAGCAAAATATACTCTTGTAGACATATTTGAAAAAAAAACTCAACAAATAAAACTGTTTCACGGAGAAAAATTTAGGTGACAGCCGCAACTACTTTCGTTATAGTAAATTACTATGACATCTGTCAAATATGTAACTCATGGTGCCGAAATTGTATGGGAACTACAATAAGTGTAGTGTCATTTTAGTTACATTAACGGCGATAGTCAACTACAGCAACTCATGGTGCGGATTTTAGTCAAATTTTAGTTACATAACTATCCGCCAGAGGCGCTGTACTGAATTCAATACAAATAATTTACGAAAACGAATTTAGTTGCGTTTAATGAATTTACTATAGCAACTCATGGTAGCCCTACTGGTGTGTTTCATGAGAGGCAATATAAACCTTCAATGCGAAACGATTTCGTCGATATGGTATTGAATTTGAAGAAAAATGACTATATAACCACTAGCAGTTTTAAGAATAAAGAAGAGACGGTAACTATGAAAGTTGACGATGAATTTCTGGTGGCACAGTGCGCTGTGTTCTTCGCGGCGGGATATGAAACGTCAGCTGTCACGTCAAGCTTTACATTGTACGAGCTGGCGAAGAGTGAAGAAGCGCAGAGGAAAGCCATCGCAGAAGTAGACGCATACCTTCTGAAGCGAGGCAACAAGATCGACTACGATTGTGTTAGCGAGCTGCCTTACTTGGAAGCTTGTATCGATGAGGTCATGCGCCTGTACCCAGCACTGAATGTCATCACCAGGGAGGTGGTAGAAGACTACACCTTACCAACAGGATTGCGATTAGACAAAGGTGTTCGCATTCATCTGCCGGTGTACCATTTGCACCACAACCCGGACTATTTCCCAGAGCCTGAGAAATTCCGACCAGAAAGGTTTCTAGGTGGGGCAAGGCAGGACATCAAGCCGTATAGTTATATGCCTTTTGGAGAGGGTCCTCGCATTTGTATTGGTAAGCAGTTTGTTTCGTTTTATTTGTAGCAAGTTTCTACCGTTGAACTCAGCAGTTGAAAATGCCAAAATTACTATGGAGATATGCATCTTTCTACTGCTGATTTGACTTTCAAAAATCATACTTCAGGAGTGCGATTTTTATAAGTCAATTTAGCAGTAGAAAGATCTCCATAGTAATTTAGACATTTTCAACTGCTGATCTCAGCGAATGAGATTCAAAAATTTCACTCCTGGAGTGAGATTTTTGAATGTTAAATCAGCAGCAGAAAGGTGCATATCAGTAAATAATTTTGACATTTTCAACTGCTGAACTCAGCGAATGAGATTCAAAAATCGCACTCCAGGTCCATTTTTGAGTGCATAATGCAAGAACGTCATCTATCTTCCAATATTTTAATTTACTTAATCAAAGACTTACATCAAAATAAATATTAACCTAATCTAACTATTTATGTTGTTGTTATTGTTATTATACAGATAACATACCAGACAGAACTAAACAAAATGTCATTTGACTACTAATAGGGATTAATCAATGCAATTTGTACCCAGTTTTATTAATAATTTACATAAATATAACTTCAGAACATATTTTGTACTAAATTACACAATTATGAACCTTATTATAAAGTGCTACAAGATTTTACGTTCGCAACATCGCTAATCTTACGTAGGTACAAAGCAGGCGAATTAACTAGGCACCTGGCTCGCACGTGGCTCGGAATTCGACACCCCTCCTTCTACCCCCCGCGGGACCCCGCCGTCTCCGTGCGAGGCCGTAGCATAGCATATCAGTTACCGTTGCACGTGTCCCTGCGCTTTTGCATTTTCGAGTTATTCTTTCCGAGTTTACCGAGTTTTTTATTCCGAGCCACGTTCGAGGCAGGTGCCAAGTTAATTCGCCCGGTTTGTACTTGGTATTGGTACTAAGACCTAGATACTAGACCAAGGTGGCAAGCTACGCAAAACCAAAATAAGCTTGCCGTGCGTAGCCGTAGATATACAGGGTGTAAGTGACAGCCTAGCAAATACTGAAACGGTGAACTCAGAATCTCTTTGTCGATCGCGAAAAAAATCAGCTGCCCCATACAAAACTGCTGTAGCACAGATTATTTAATAGTTCTGACTCTACCACAGCCCGGACACTGCATACAAAAAATTTTAATTGACAAGATGACGTCAGCACATGCGAAACCAAAGCTACGAAGAAACCAGTGCGCGGTAACCAGAGGGCGATAGAGGGGGTGAGGTAATAAGTTGGTGGGAGGAAGGGAGTGCCGTACTAGATACTCTTTCTTATACTGTGACTCTACCCTACGAATAAGAATAACTATGGAAGAATAACTCTAAACAAAAGCAATATAATTTTTGGCACCCTTTGAAAAATGACATTTTGTATGAGTTTTGGCGGCAAGGTGTAGTTTTTAGGGAACAAATTTCGAACACTGTGTACTTTTTTTGGGGTCACTTTTTGAGCTTGATTTACATTTCTATACATTCTTATTCGTAGGACTCTACCCGACTAAAATGCACGGGACAGCAGATTCTTTTTTCGCGTTTCCTGAGGTAGGCTCCACAGTGAAAGTTGTTCAGTTTGATGGTCTGAGCTCACCGTTTCAGTATTTGCTAGACTGCCACTTACACCCTAACGTCGCGTCGTTGCGCGGCCAGTTTATCTAATGCAAAGAATAAAGGAGATCATTCCTCTGAGATCTAATGTTTGTTTTGCGTAGCTTGGTGTGTCGCTGTGTGTCTCTTTGTCATTGTTTGACATTGCGCACGTTCAGAGCACGCTAGAGAGCACGTGAAACACGTATTTTGGTTGCTATTCGCAAATATATAATTTGAAATCTTATCACGAATCGGAAGAATTATGCGCGAGTACGACAAAATTGATCGCGCTAGCGCGCTCCATACAAATAATTTTAGATATTAGAGCGTCGGTGGCGCAATCGCGCTTGCGAGAGCTATGGGACTCAATTTTGAGGTCCAGGTTCGAATCCGCGCGGATGACGTGCCATACACCATACAATAGGTTTTTTGCATGACACACAAATCCTATTTCCAGCGTCCTGCATGAAATCTATTGTTCCCACGGACTTTGTTCCTAGCAAAAAACATGGATCATTTGTCATCATACGTCAGCTGTCATTCAACTGTCAGCTATCAATCAACTGTCAGCTGTCAATGGCGCACAAGAGTGCGATTTTTGATGCTTCTTTCTACTGCTGATTTGATTTTCAAAAATCTCACCCCTGGAGTACCTACCTATGTTTGTTCTTGGTTTTTTCAATGTCAAATCAGCAGTAGAAAGATACGTATCTCCATACTAATTTTGACATTTACAACTGCTGAGTTCAACGAATGAGTTTTAAAAATAGCACTCCTGATACTTATCGGAAGTTTTTATTTATTTTTTGAAAGTACTAGTCGTTTTTTTCGAGTTGGCCGCTCCCTCCCATCCCGCTTCACCGTACCGCACCCCTAAGAGACCCTATTAAACGCAATTTTATAACCTTTAGCAACGCAACCACGTACGGCACGTCCGTCCCGGTCACTAATATCGCTTTTAATTTTAAATTTTTATTTGTTTGTTATATTATTTTTGTCGACGGGACCAGTTAATGTGCCTGTGACGAAATTTTGTAACGGTCATCGACGGCCAACTCCAAGCAAACGGGTAGTATAGGTACCTCAAAGAAAAAGCCTATGCCTAAAAATGGCGCCTTTTTTATTTGTTTAGCGCGGCCATCAATCAAACTTGAAATATTATAGTTCAGAATAAAGTTAAAAACAACACTTGTTATTACAAATATCTCCGAACTCAGTCCGAACTGAGATATAAAGGCTTGAAGTGCACTTAATGGTAATATTTTCAACTTCAAGCCTTTATATCTCCGTCCGGACTGAGTTTAGGAATATACTAGGGATGCAACGATTCGGCCATTACGATTACGATTACGATATTAATCGTTATTTATTACGATAACCGATGCATTACGATTATTTAAAAAAATTCTGAGATTATCCTCAGAATGAGTTTTCATGGTGTTTCTTTGCATTCCAATGAAAGTTAAATCATTAAAAAAAAACTTAAAAAATTCCAAGATTGTATAACTTTTTCTGGTTACATATCAAAAAGTCAAACGTTCATTGGTCAAATTTTAAAAGAACAAAAAACGAAATACCAAATTTTAAAAGACCAAATGGTCATTTGGTCAAAAGTACGAAAGGCCAAAAGTTGATACATCAAAATTTAAAAGATCAAAAAGACGATTAGCCAAATCGTTCAAAAGCCAAATGGACGAATAGTCAAAAGGTTGAAATATCAAATTTTAAATGATTAAAAGGATTATGAACCGTATCGTTTATTTAATCGTTTAAACAATAAATAGTGACTGACCTGACGGGGTGGATAGCAACTTGGTTCAGGCACTGAAATCTTTGTATGAGGGTTCTTACAAAGGAGGATAAACGGGGTATACACAGACTAGTTCGACATCTCCAGGGGTATTAGACAGGGATGCGTAGCGACACCGTGGTTGTTCAACTTATTCATGGACAGCTCTTTGAGTGATTTGAAAGAAAGAGAGGATGGTTTAAGGATGAATGGGTTGCTCTGCTCGTCAAATGTTTGTTATATGCTGATGATCAATTGATCAAGTACTACTTGCATTATCGGCAGAAGATTTACAGGAGATGGTAACATGCATGAATGAGTAATTTAAGAAGAATGGAATAAAAGTGAATAAATAAGACGAAAGTTATGGTTCTCGAATGGAAAGAAATCGTGACTGAATGTAAAATTATGATAGGAGATGAAAAAGTGGGACAGGTTGAAGAATGAATGACGGCTTGATAGCACAGTCGGTAGTGAACCTGCCTGCTGTGCCCAGGTTCGAATCCCTTAAGACAAATTATTGTATGGTGACAAATATTTGTATGATGATTGATGAATGTGAATATTTGTAACTGAGTCATGGATGTTTGTATCTATACAGGGTATAAGGGTACACAGTTGCATTACTTTAAGGGGTGACTGTACCCATGATAATGAACAACTTTGCTAAAGAAACATATATAGGAAATTTAAAAAAAAACTACTATTCATACAAAGGAGTTCATAAGGAGAGTCCAAATTTTTTTGTGAATTTCCAATAGGTTGTTCAGTATCATAGGTACAATCATCCCTTAATGCAAAGTAATGCAACTGTTAACCCTAAAACCCTGTATTTATGTATTCTATCCTCCTGCGTACCTGCATAATTACGTACTTTTCGTAGGACACAAGAAATAATAAAATCGATTGTTTGTGTTTTAGTCGCCAACCAAAACACCAACAATAGATTTTATTATTTCTTATGTCCTACGAGAAGTACAAATATACGCAGGAGGATAAATCGTTGTCTAGTCATCATAATACAAGTCTAGACAATATTCTGGTACTTTAAATGTGACTAGGTAATGTGTGTGTGTGTGTCCAAGATTATATTTATACTTATTTATATTTTATTCATAGACAGACCAGACAGGAGAGTGTAAGCGGGAAATAGGATTAATGGAGTGATGCACACATTCAAAAAAGTCGTAATGTATCCAAAAAGGCACGTTTGGCAGTTCATGACGGTGTGCTGGCACCAACTTTGATGTATGACAGCGAATATTGGGTATGGCAGAAGAGAAATTAATCTAGAATAAATGCTGTCGAAATGCGTTCTTTACGCAGTATTGTGTGGTGTGACTTTGAATGACAGAATACAAAATAGTGTAATTAGAGAAAGATGTGGATTGAAAGAGGATATAGTGACAAGGATTGAAATGGAATGCTGAGATGGTTTGGTCATGTGGAAAAGATGACGATGTGATGATAGTAGACTGACGTATAAAATTATAAAAAGCTAGTGTGAATGGAACAATCAAAAGGAGTTACCCTAGACGGAACAAATGCGGAACAAATTGGCAGCGTACTTAAGAAGGGTCAGATCAAAATGTACCCGAAAACGAGGAGCGTGTATGAAACGACTTATTATGAATTTATGACTGTGGAAGAGGCAAAAGAAGTGTGTCAGGATCGTAGCCGATCGCGATCCATTGTCTCTGCCTACCCAATGGGACACTGGCGCGAGTATAATAATATGTATGCAAGTATTTATGTCTACCTATGAATGTATTTTTTAAATTTTTTGTATAGTATTTGATACCTCCGCAATTCCGAACGCAATTATGGAGGGATCCAATCCATATGAAATCGTAATCTTGCATTAAAATTTCCGGATCGGAATTCCGTTTGTATGTGGCAGGCCTATCAAAAGTAAGTACCACTGATACACAACTTCTTTCCCTAAGAAACCTATACAGGCTGTAATAAAGCACTCATACTTAAGCAGGTGCTTCAGACCATCAAACTGAACAAGTTTTACTATGGAGCCAGTATTGAAATCATTTCCCCCTATCCCATACATTTAAGTCGACTCGGTACTGCAGTTTTGTATATTCATATTCATATTCGTTTATTCAGTAATAAGTTTACAATGTCAATAGTTTATAGAATTAAGGTTAATACTTACATGTCAATTATAATATTTAATTACAATGTATGTAGGCACTTAAATAGACTAATCATATACATATAATGATTAAGTTAGGATAATTAAATTATAACATACTTAAATGTTTAAACTGAGGTATACATAAGTATACCTAGTCTTATCTAAAATTAATTGTATTATAATAATATAAAATAAAATCATTACAACACAATAGTTCAATTACATTACAGATAGGGTCATTTTGACACATTCACCCGTCGTCCGTAAGGAATTCATCCACAGAGTAGTAGGCTTTAGAGATGAGATAACGCTTGAGTCTACAAATAAAGATAGCATTTGAATTTGCATTCTTTATTTCGTCCGATATTTTGTTGTAGATGCGCGGACCCATCACCATTAGAGAATTGCCTGTTTTAGACAGTCTATGTTTTACCGAGAGCAGTTTGTTCGGATTCCGTAAGTTATATTTGCACTGCAGCGATTTAAGTGTTGGGAAATCATTCGGATTGTGCCTAACGTATTTAGCTATTTCTAATATATAAAGGGATGGCACTGTTAGTATCCTAAGGTCTATAAACAACTGCTTAGCCGGTGTGTCAGGGGGAACCCTGGCCATTCGACGGATGGTCCGTTTTTGAATAACAAATGGCCTGTCCCTATCAGCAGCAAGGCCCCACAAATCTATTCCGTATATCACAAGTGACTGGAAATAACCATAATAGGCTGTTAGTAAGTTTTCTTTACTAAGAGTAGGTACTAGTCTAGCGATTGCGTAATATGCCGCATTCAGTCTTTGACATAATGATTCTATATGTTCGTGCCACTGTAGGCCAGTGTCGAAAACAAAACCTACGAATTTAGAGAATCTGTCAAATGGCATTGTGGTACAACCAACTTTAAGTGGTGTATATTGCTCATTGTTGTTAGCAAGGCAAATTCTCAATAGTTTAGATTTCTCAATGTTTACCTGCATTCCATTGATGGTAAACCAGTTTACGAGTTTATCTATGACACGGCGCAGCTTATCATATAGGTCTGTGACGTCATCACCCGCTACAATGGCGCAGATATCGTCCGCGTACATAACGAAACTCGCAAGCTGCGTGACTGCAGGCAGGTCATTCATTAGGAGTGAAAACAGCGTGTTACCGACATTCGATCCTTGTGGAACTGAACGGTCACCAATTAAGCGAGGTGATGATTTTACGTTGTTTATATTAGTGACCTGCGTGCGGCCCGACAAGAATGAATTTATCAACTCCAGTGCTACACCACGTACCCCGTAGTGGTCCAGCTTGTTACTGATGAGCTGATGGTCTACTAAGTCAAAAGCACGAGAGAGATCAAAGAACACCGTGGCAACATGTTTTCTATTTTCTAAGTGCGTTAATACGGACCGTATCAGTATGCGGGCTGCGCCCACTGTGGAACGCCCAGCTTGGTAGGCATGCTGATGAAACAGCAGATTTCTTTTTCGCGATTTCGCTTTTGGCTTCATAGTGAAAGTAGTTGAGTTTGATGGTCTGAAGCACCCTCTTAAGTATTACTAGTGTGTTTGTTACATCCTGTATAAAATTAGAAAAAAAAATTGTACTTTCCATACTAAATGTAATCAGCTGGTCGAATTTGTTGTATGAAAAGCTGTTTTTTTTTGTGAATTTCCTTACGTTCTTTTCGGAAAGTTATTCAGTATCTTGAGTACAGTAACCCATTAAAGTAGGTAATGCAACTGTCTCCACTTACACCCAGTAGGTAGGACAGACAGACACACAGACAGACAGGCAGACGGACGGACGGACAGACAGCATAAACTTACGAATAGGGTCCCGTTGGCATGAACAAATATAACAACACGAAGCTAATATCGAGCTAATATACGATTATAAGCTAATACACGAGTTTCGTTTTGATAACTTTCACAGTAATATTCGGTATTCCTATTTAGTTTTCCTTAAAATCTAAGAGTCCTACAATAGTTTATTTTTATATTCAACTAGCTGACCCGGTAGACGTTGTCCTGCCATAGACTCTACACCTACACTAACCCATATGTACCTACCTACCCTATGTCCGTCTCCTTGTTCTAAGCTACCTTCCCACCAATTTTCAGCCGAATCGGTTCAGCCGTTCTTGAGTTTTAATGTGTATTTAATAATGATTGCATTTAGTAAGGCTTAGGCTTTGGTCGCTAATTATTATTTAAACAATTAAATAAATACGATCAATAATCCTTTTGACCATTTAAAATTTGATATTTCAACCTTTTGACCATTTAAAATTTGATATTTCATCCTTTTGACCATTCGTCCATTTGGCCTTTGAACGATTTGACCAATCGTCTTTTTGATCTTTTAAATTTTGACGTATCAACTTTTGGCCTTTCGTACTTTTGGCATTTCGTTTTTTGTTCTTTTAAAATTTGACCAATCAACGTTTGACTTTTTGATATGTAACCCTTTTTCTACTAATTTGAGATCGAAGTCAAAGGTTCACTTGGTCAGGATTCTGATTTTTGGAGGCGCGGCGGCCAATTTGCTTTGAAAAACACAATATCTCGTGATACGTGAGCGATTAATCTTTTAAAATGTGGACGAGATATCATCATATCACGCACGAGAACTCCTTACCTAGGTACTTCAAACCGAAAATCAAATCATAGGAATCAGTCGAATTTTTGTAAAATAATAAAATGAGATTCAAATCTAACAAAAAAAAAAAGATTTTGCTCCGTCTGGTATATGGGTTCTTTTTTTATAGCTCATCTGAGCTAAAATGACAGCGAGAGATCCGATTTTTATTAATGTTGTTTTTTAGCTCTGGAATCTTGTATTCAGGTCTGGTATTAATCAACAAGTGCAATCCGATTGACGTTTTCAATTCGATTTAATAATCGTACGATTCTTACTACGGTGCATTGCATCGTTATTAATCGTGATTATTACGATTACAGATGCAAAACGATGCACCGCTTCGTAATCGTTGCATCACATCTTCTTCTTATCGTGTGGGCAGAGCCCTGGTGTCAGAGTCGGTGGTGTGTTGCATCACATGTTAATAAGTTTTGTTTGTTACTTTATTCTGAACTATAATAAAATAATGCATGTTTGGTTGCTGGCCGCCGCGTCAAAAACAACGGCGAAAAATAAGGAGCCAACCTTACATACAAAACCTGCATTGTCTTTTATAATCCTGACGAGGTACCTATGTTTACGTAACGGTTTCCAGGGGTTTTGGAAAGGAAAGTGTAAAAAAAAATCACCCTCTGGTATCTTATATCGTTGTCTTCCAAATACTATACAACGTGTTAATGAATTAACGCAAAACTAGAAAGTAGTTTGTTTAGAATCAAGAGCAGAATCGAATTATCATGGTTTCAAAATAGTTAATTTTTTTCAAAATATGAAATAATTCGTTTGCAAACTTTAAAATTTACTGAACCCGATGTCAACCCACCGCACGGGCACACTCACCCTACTTACTACCAAAACAAGATTATTAAAATGTATCCATGAGTACGTTAGCGCTCTCATTCATTGCTGAAATGATAACAAATCATTTTTGCCTCAAAACTTAAAATGCAAATAACTTTAAATTTTAACTATAAAAATAATGAAATTATTGTTTCAATCTAATTATTTTGTTATAAATCAGTTGGGGTGTATGAGGTTTTGCGCTTATTCATTAACACGTTGCATACAATGTTCTTGTTGTCTTCATAATACAAACCTGACACTTTAAATTAGATTAAAATGAGACTGGATAATCTGCGTGTGACAATGGTACCGATTCGGACTGTGCCACGACTTAACTTAACTAAATTTATTCCTGTCACTTTCTAAAATAAGATTAAGAAAAGAGACAGAAAACCAACAGCTGACTTTAGTGCTGTCAAAGTGACGTTACACGCCCAAAATAAGATGCCATCATAATGTACCTACGCCATCTTATTTAATGTGTTTTGGGCGTGTAACGTCACTTTGACAGCACTAATAAAGTCAGCTGATGGTTTTCTGTCTCTTTTCTTAATCTTATTTTAGAATGTGACAGGAATGGTTACATATCAAAAAGTCAAACGTTCATTGGTCAAATTTTAAAAGGACAAAAAACGAAATGCCAAAAGTACGAAAGGCCAAAAGTTGATACGTCAAAATTTAAAAGATCAAAAAGACGATTGGTCAAATCGTTCAAAGGCCAAATGGACGAATGGTCAAAAGGTTGAAATATCAAATTTTAAATGGTCAAAAGGTTGAAATATCAAATTTTAAATGGTCAAAAGGATTATTGATCGTATCGTTTATTTAATTGTTTAAATAATAATTAGCGACCAAAGCCTAAGCCTTTCTAAACGCAATCATAATTAAATACACTATTTAAAACTCAAGAACAGCTGAACCGATTTGGCTGAAAATTGGTGAGGAGGTAGCTTAGAACAAGGAGACGGACATAGGGTAGGTGTAGGGTAGGTGTAGGTGTAGGGTCTATGGCAGGACAACGTCTGCCAGGTCAGCTAGTTGAATATAAAAATAAACTCTTGTAGGACTCTTAGATTTTAAGGAATGCTAAATTGGAATACCGAATATTACTGTGAAAGTTATCAAAACGAAACTCAATTATATTAGCTTCTTGTTGTTATATTTGTTCATGCCAACGGGACCCTATTCGTAAGTTTATGCTGTCAGTCCGTCCGTCCATCTGCCTGTCTGTCTGTGTGTCTATCTGCCCTACCTACTGGGTGTAAGAGGAGACATTTGCATTACCTACTTTAATTGGTTACTGTACTCAAGATACTGAATAACTTTCCGAAAAGAACGTAAGGAAATTCACAAAAAAAAACAGCTTTTCATACAACAATTCGACCAGCTGATTACATTTAGTATGGAAAGTACAATTTCTTTTTCTAATTTTATACAGGTTGTAACAAACACACTAGTAATACTTAAGAAGGTGCTTCAGACCATCAAACTCAACAACTTTCACTATGGAGCCAAAAGCGAAATCGCGAAAAAGAAATCTGCTGTTTCATCAGCATGCCTACCAAGCTGGGCGTTCCACAGTGGGCGCAGCCCGCATACTGATACGGTCCGTATTAACGCACTTAGAAAATAGAAAACATGTTGCCACGGTGTTCTTTGATCTCTCTCGTGCTTTTGACTTAGTAGACCATCAGCTCATCAGTAACAAGCTGGACCACTACGGGGTACGTGGTGTAGCACTGGAGTTGATAAATTCATTCTTGTCGGGCCGCACGCAGGTCACTAATATATGAAAATACAAAACCAACAGTACCGACAGTACCTGCAGTACCGACTCGACTTAAATATATGGGATAGGGGGAAATGATTTCAGTACTGGCTCCATAGTGAAAGTTGTTCAGTTTGATGGTCTGAAACGTTTTATTACAGCCTGTATATGTTTCATAGGGAAAGTAGTTGAGTATCATGGGTACTTAACTACTTACTTTTGTTAGGTCTGCCACATACATACGGAATTCCGATCCGGAATTTTTAATGCAAGATTACGATTTCATATGGATTTCCTCCCTCCATAATTGCGTTCGGAATTGCGGAGGTATGAAATCCTATACAAAAAAATTAAAAAATACATACATAGGTAGACATAAATACTTGCATACATATTATTATACTCGCGCCAGTGTCCCATTGGGTATGCAGAGACAATGGATCGCGATCGGCTACGATCCACACAAACTTCTTTTGCCTCTTCCACAGTCATAATAAGTCGTTTCATACACGCTCCTCGTTTACGAGTACATTTTGATCTGACCCTTCTTAAGTACGCTGCCAATTTGTTCCGCATACGTACGTCTAGGGCAACCCCTTTTGATTGTTCCATTCACACTCGCTTTTTATAATTTTATACGTCAGTCTACTATCACTCATCTTTTCCACATGACCAAACCATCCCAGCATTCCTTTTCAATCCTTGTCATATATACTCTTTCAATCCACATCTTTCTCTAATTACACTATTTTGTATTCTGTCATTCAAAGTTACCACACAATACTACGTAAAGAACGCATTTCGACAGCATTTATTCTAGATTAATTCCTCTTCTGCCATACCCAATATTCGCTGTCATACATCAAAGTTGGTGCTAGCACACAGTCATGAACTGCCAAACGTGCCTTTTTGGATACATTACGACTTTTTTCAATGTGTGCATCACTCCATTAATCCTATTTCCCGCTTTCACTCTCCTGTCTGGTCACCATCACACGTACCATCTCTGGTAAACATACATCCCAAATATACGAATTAAATATAAATAAGTATAAATATAATTATCTTTACACACACACATTAACCTAGTCACATTTAAAGTACCAGAATATTATCTAGACTTGTATTATGATGACTAGACAACGGTTTATCCTCCTGCGTATATTTGTACTTCTCGTAGGACATAAGAAATAATAAAATCTATTGTTGGTGTTTTGGTTGGCGACTAAAACACAAACAATCGATTTTATTATTTCTTGTGTCCTACGAGAAGTACATATTTATGTACGCAGGAGGATAGAATACATAAATACAGGGTTTTAGGGTGAACAGTTGCATTACTTTGCATTAAGGGATGATTGTACCCATGATACTGAACAAACTATTGGAAATTCACAAAAAAAATTGGACTCTCCTTATGAACGTTTGTATGAATAGTAGTATTTTTTTTATTTCCTATATATGTTTCTTTAGCAAAGTTGTTCATTATCATGGGTACAGTAATTCAACTGTCTAACCCCTTAAAGTAATGCAACTGTGTACCCTTACACCCTGTTTAGATACAAACATCCATGACTCGGTTACAAATATTCACATTCATCCATCATCATACAAATATTTGTCATCATACAATAATTTGTCTTACGGGATTCGAACCTCGGCAAAGCAGGCAGGTTCACTACCGACTGTGCTATCAAGCCGTCATTCATTCTTCAACCTGTCCCACTTTTTCATCTCCTATCATAATTTTACATTCAGTCACTATTTTTTTCCATTCGAGAACCATAACTTTCGTCTTATTTATTCACTTTTATTCCATTCTTCTTAAATTACTCATTCATGCATGCTACCATTTTTCTGCCGGAGATGCAAGTAGTACTTGATCAATTGATCATCATCATATAACAAACATTTGACGAGCAGAGCAACCCATTCATCCTTAAACCATACTCTCTTTCTTTCAAATCACTCAAAGAGCTGTCCATTAATAAGTTGAACAACCACGGTGTCACTACGCATCCCTGTCTAACACCCCTGGAGATGTCGAACTAGTCTTGTGTATACTCCGTTTATCCTCCTTTGTAAGAACCCTCATACAAAGATTTCAGTGTCTGAACCAAGTTGCTATCCACCCCGTACAGGTCAGTCGCTATTTAATTGTTTAAACGATTAAATAAACGATACGGTTCATAATCCTTTTGATCATTTAAAATTTGATATTTCAACCTTTTGACCATTCGTCCATTTGGCCTTTGAACGATTTGGCTAATCGTCTTTTTGATCTTTTAAATTTTGATGTATCAACTTTTGGCCTTTCGTACTTTTGACCAAATGACCATTTGGTCTTTTAAAATTTGGTATTTCGTTTTTTGTTCTTTTAAAATTTGACCAATGAACGTTTGACTTTTTGATATGTAACCACAGGAATAAATTTAGTTAAGTTAAGTCGTGGCACAGTCCGAATCGAGGCCAATGTCCAGATAAATGTCTTTATTTATTGTTCACAGGAAGCCGAATGGCGAAAATGCAGATGCTGCCTGGTCTTATTACAGTCCTGAAGAAGTACGAAGTGGAACTAGCTGAAGGGGTCCCCAGTAAAATAGATTTAGACCCCAGGGCCATAGTTACCCAGTCACGTCAGACCCTGAACTTAAGGCTGGTGCCACGTGACGGATGGGAACAACGGATGTACTCGTGATTCTTCATTACACGGTCTTAATTATACAGGGTGTAACAAAACACCCTAGTCATACTTAATCAGACCATCAAACTGAACAACTTTCACTATGGAGCCAACATCGAGAAAAAATATAAAAAATCAGCTGACTCACTCATACATTTTCACAAAACTGCGATACTGGTTGTATTGCAGTTAGTTTTGTATGAAACAACTGATTTTTATTGTGGTGAAAGTTGTTCAGTTTGATGGTCTGAAGCACCCCCTTAAGTATTACTAGCACTAGAGAAATATAAAGTTGAATAACCTGGTTTTTTCTCTGTTATTTAGCTGTAAGTTCTCCAAAAACGAAATAAATCATAATAATCATCATATCGTACCGAAAAAATGTTACGATATCATCATCATCACGATATCATGATGATGATGATATCGTACAATTTTTTGTCTTTTGTCTTCCTGCTTGGATCCGGGGAGGTTATGAATTTTGGCGGCCGGCCCTGTAATTTGAGACCCAGACTTAGAGGTCCCGTACATGAATGAAACTTAGTAATACGTGTAGAGTGAAACAAAACTAACAAAAAAGTAAATTGGTTGTAGCCTGTCAAAGTTGGGGGAAAGGTCCTTATGATACCTTCTGTAGAAATAGTGTGTGAAAGTCATGATCTTTCTTATTAGATAGTCCATTCAATCTTCTACGGATTCATTTATGTTTATTTTAATGAAAATTCACGATAACCATATAATATTTATGATAATGGAAGAAAACGAGATCACGAACTATCAGTTCAACCAAGCCAAACCTATACCTACATTCCGTAACGACCAAAAAATACCTCAGTGATAATATTAGATGAAAATAGCTGTCGTGCTAGCGTTTGGCTACTTGCTTTTTGGATGATTTGTTTACTAGTAATTTCTACTTTTGAATCCGGACTTCTGGAGATGTGGAAGGTTTTTTAAAAAATGCATAAATTTTTTCTGTTTATAATAATTATGACCGCCGTCCTGGAGACCTTTTAGTTTTCGAAAAAATGGCTGGGTCCAATTCTGCCCATCTTCTTTCGAGATCAAGGTGTTTTAGCCAGTCTTCCGCTGCCTAATATTAATTATTTAATAATAAATAACCCTGATGCTGGTTGGCCGTTCTGGCTTAGAATCATAGATAATAGATAAGCTACTATTTTACAGGAACTTGGAATGAACCACCGAAGCTAGTTTTTGTACGAGGTCAAAGAGAAACGTGGTGACTAATTAGTTTTTCTTTTTTTTTCTTTTTAGGGTTCCGTACCCAAAGGGTGAAAACGGGACCCTATTACTAAGCCTACGTTGTCCGTCCGTCCGTCCGTCCGTCCGTCTGTCCGTCTGTCCGTCCGTACGTCCGTCTGTGGCTATAACTTTTGAACCGTAATAGCTATATAGTTGAAATTTTCTCAGATTATGCGTTATTACGGCGGATTTGTTAACAAATAATAAAAATGTCAAATCAAAAAGTTAAAAATTAAAGGGGGTTCTCAACATGAAACTAGTTTTTATCAACGTTTTTTCTTCACGCTCTATCGTAAAAATGGTAATACATACAAGCGCCAAACTTAGTGTGATTATAGAGCAAACTCTACAGAATAACATCAAATACTAAAAACCGGCCAAGTGTGAGTCGGTCTCGCGCTAAAGGTCCAGGAACAAAAAAGTTTTTTTTTCTAAGTTAATAATGTTGTGTTCTGTGGTCGTATGGTACGGAACTCTCGGTGCGCGAGTAGCCCGACTTGCACTTGAGCGATTTTATTTTCTTTTCTTGTCTTGTCTTTTCTCTCTTCTTCTTTTTCTTTATGGTTTCTTATGTGGACGAAAGGCTAGGCCACCACTCAGTCTCACCTACCACTCGACACGTTATTCCATCCTTTTGCCGGGGCTGGTAACCCAGTAAAATTAGATAAATCAGAAGAAATAATTTCCGGAGTTTTGGAACTTTTTTTAAACGTTCCTTTGGTACGTAATATTGAATAAAAAAAAAGTCCTGGTGAGGGGGGGGGGGGGGGGGGGTGAGCTCGAGGAAGGGGGGGGCTCTAAAGGTGACTTTTTTCAGTTTTTCGCTTATTTCTTGAAATCTGAAAGTCGTATCGAAATACTTTGTATGGACAAATTAAACCTAACAAAATTTCCTACAAAACAAGTGGTATCTATTTTTGTCATAGGACTTCTTAACCTTTGAGAGCTACGGGGCCGAGAAAGTAATGACATTTCAAAAATTATGAAATTTGTATGGCGACCCTCATGAAAGTTGAAGATAAAAACAAAATGATTTCATATTCTTAATCAGCAGCCCCGAAAACCCCCAGATACAAATTTTCAGTCGGTTCGGGGAACCCTTAAAAGCTGCATTGGCGTTTGAAATTTCCATGGTAGCCATCTTGGATATCGCAATTTTGGTTTTTTTTCATCGCCAACCAAATCTGACCAGGGTCCTCTATGACAATTCTTCAAGGTCCATAACCCTATCTGTCATAGTTTCCGCGGGCCGTTGACCTCATCCGTCAGGAGTCGACCTTTTGAGGAAGTCAAAGTTTTCCCTGTATCACCAAGACTTGCTGATTCAGAATATGAAATCATTTTGTTTTTATCTTCAACTTTCATGAAGGTCGCCATACAAATTTCATAATTTTTGAAATGCTGTTACTTTCTCAGCCCCGTAGCCCTCAAAGGTTAAGTCTTATGACAAAAATGCATACCACTTGTTTTGTAGGAAATTTTGTCAGGTTTAATTTTTCCATACAAAACATTTGGATACGACTTGCAGATTTCGAGAAATAAGCGAAAAACTGAAAAAAAGTCACCTTTAGAGTCACCCTTCCTCGAGCTCACCCTCACCAGGACTTTTTTTTTTCTTCAATATTACGTACCAAAGGAACGTTTAAAAAAGTTTCAGAGCTCAGGAAATAACTTCTCCTGATTGTTATATTTCAGCTTAATTTTACTGGGTTATGGGGGGTGTTAGGGTAAACAGTTGCCAAAGCAGTTGCTATCCATTCCATGATACCTAGGGTTCCGTATTAATTTGTTTACGTAAGTATGTCTTTGTGCTTATACCTGTGTTCTTTTTTTTTGTATTTTTTAACTAGGCTGAGGATCTACCATTAAATTTAAACGAATAGAAAATTATGGTCTTGATCGAAACAAAAAGCAACTCATGACAAATCTGTACTTTTATCCGTCATAAATTGTATGTTATTTATTGTCTTTAACTCACTCCATTCAAGATGATGTACTATATTATTATCTAAAATGACTCGCTTCTTGTTATAAAACGTGCCCATCTGAATACATTTGACATCATTTGAGGAAGAACATTAGATAAAATGACAATACTCTTTCTTATCTTACTTATTTTAATTTCAATTACTTATTTAGTGTACTTATATTCGAAGAGAAAAATGAATTACTGGAAGATCAAAAGGATACCATATGAAAAACCTGTGCCTATATTGGGTAACTATGGAGATTATATTTTGCTTAAGAAATACAGTGGATATGTAGCACAGGAGATTTGTAAGAAATTCCCAAATGAACCTTGTATTGGAACTTTCTACGGCACAGAACCTGCGCTTTTACTTCAGAGCCCTGAACTAATCAAACTCGTGACCACAAAAGACTTTTACTATTTTAGTAGCAGAGAAGTCTCTAACTACACCCACAAGGAAGTGTTTACCCAAAACCTCTTCTTCACTTACGGCGATAAATGGAGAGTGATGCGACAAAACTTATCTCCTTTATTCTCCTCAGCGAAAATGAAGAAAATGTTCCACTTGGTAGAGAAATGTGCTCATAGCTTCGAAGATATGCTTGACGAAGAAACAAAAGTATCTAGTACGCTGGAAATAAAGTCGCAAATGGCGAGATTTACAATGGATTGCATAGGCTCCTGCGTTTTTGGAGTAGAAACGAATGTAATGGGCAAAGGCGTCGAAGAGAATTCGTTCAAAAAAATTGGCGAGATGATGTTCGAACTATCTCCGATTAGGGGCTTGTGTTTAATAGCTCGAGCTATATGGCCGGCTGTTTTCTACGGTGTGGGATTAAAAACATTTCCAGACAACATGGACGTTTTCTTCAAAAAACTTGTCAGGGAAGTATTCGAAAAGCGAGAATACAAGCCCTCGAACAGAAACGATATCATAGACCTGATCATGAGTTTCCAACTAAAGGACTACTTAACTGGAGATAGCATTGCAAACATGAAAACTAATAGTAATAAAAAAATTGATATAAAATTCGACGAAGATATGCTAATCGGGCTCTGTTTAGGGTTTTTTGCTGCAGGATTTGAGACGACAGCGACTTCAACTAGTTTCACTTTGTATCAGATAGCTATGAATGAAGAAGTACAAAGAAAAGTGCTGCAAGAGGTGGACGCATACCTGTCTAAGAACAAAAACAGGCTCGACTACGACTGTATGACGGAGCTTCCATATCTCAAGGCTTGTTTTGACGAAACTTTAAGAATATACCCAGTACTAGGACTTCTTACACGCGAGGTAGTTGAGGAATACACGATGCCTTCAGGCTTGCTTCTGGAAAAAGGGCTCCGCATTCATCTTCCTGTGTACCACATGCATCACAATCCAGATTTCTTCCCTGAGCCTGAACAGTTTCGTCCGGAGCGATTTCTTCCCGAGGAAAAACACAACATTAAGCCATACACTTATATGCCCTTCGGAGAAGGCCCGCGGGTCTGTATAGGTAAGATTTTATCTTCATAAGTAATTCAAAAGGGTTATTTTATTACGGACACCGTTGGGCTACAATAAAGTTATTCGCCCGCTAAGTAACATCATTTTTTATTCATACTGGGTTTTGGTCACAGGACTGTGAAGAATGACGCAATAAAAGGGAGGCCTATGCCCAGCAGTGGGTTGATATGGACTGATTTGATTGATTGATTGAATGGGTTTTCTGGATAGAAAGTGATCAGAAGCTATACAGGGTGTAACAAAACACCCTAGTAATACTTAAGGGGGAGCTTCAGACCATCAAACTAAACAACTTTCACTATGGAGACGTCGAAAAAAAATTAAAAAATAAGCCATCCCATACATTTGAGTCGAGACGGTACTGCAGTTTTGTATGAAAGAGCGGATTTCTTTTTCTCGATTTCAATGTTGGCTCCATAGTGAAAGTTGTTCAGTTTGATGGTCTGGAGCACCCCCTAAAGTATTACTAGGGTGTTTTGTTACAACCTGTATAATTCGTTATTATTGTCCACCGCCCAACAACAAGGTGACTCATGCTGGTAGCAACCTTGGTCGCATTGAACTCTGATCGAGATTTGATCTGGTAAGTAGGAACTAAACAATTTGGTCGTTGCGGCTGAGTGCATGGGATAGAGGTGTTTACCTACATTGGGTTTTACTATTTACCTACAGTTTAACTGGATACCCAACCTAACAAACAACACCCTAGTAATAGATACTTAAGGGGGTGCTACAGGACCATCAAACTGAACAACTTTCACTATGGAGTCAACAATGAGAAAATATAAAAAAAATTAGCTGTCCCATACATTTGAGTCGAGCCTCTACTGCAGTTTTGTATGAAACAGCTGATTTTAACTTCGCGATTTCGAAGTTGGCTCTATTGTTAAAGTTGTTCAGTTTGATGGAAGCGCCCCCTTAATTATTACTAGGATGTTTTGTTACACCCTGTTGAATCTTATGCCTTTTACTTATATTCACAGGTATGCGTTTCGCTTACATGCAAGCTATAGCAGGGCTCGTGGCTTTGCTGAAGAAGTACCGTGTGGAGTTGGCTGAGGGGATGCCCCGTTCCTTGGAGCTGGACCCGCGAGGTCTGGTCACGCAGTCGAAGGAAGGCATTAATTTGCGACTGATACCGAGAACTGGTTGGGAGCAGCGGGTTTTTAGGCGCGAATAAGTTTACACTGTACTGTATTTTGAAATGATATTTAAAACTGGAGTGCGAGTTGCTTCTCATGTTAGCCACATCGAGGGCTCAAGCTCATCAACGCCAACAACGGAGTTGTAGCAGTTGCCATGGCTGAAATTGGTCAGGAGTGCGATTTTTGAACGTCACACGTTCAAACGAGTGTAGAAAATGTCAAAAATATTACTACCTGTGGAGATTAAAGATTATGCATCTTTCTACTACTCGTTTGAACTTGTGATGTTCGAAAATCGCACTCCAGGACTAGGAGCAATACCGTACACACATACATACATTTATTAATAGAGATAATAAGTATTTTGGGGGTTCTAGTCCAAAAATACGGTCAAATCTCAGAGTAATATAGAATGTCTTTGGCGGGATTGGACATCGTAATTAGTGTTTATGAAGTACAACATTTTTAAGATTAATAAAATAATACTGAAATTGGTGTTTTATTTGTATGAAATAGCCATTGACCTACATTTTCTTGTTCGCGTAACCTAATAATTGTAGCTCACTGCCTAGTGAGGCGATACAGTGGGATATCGCTACTTTGTAAACCAAGTCATGGTGACGACTACTTACCTAAGTAAACCTAGTACCTAAGTAGGTACTACTTCAGTAATATGGTAACACCTAGATCAACATAGGACCTAGGTAATAGCACATAACATTCGCAAGGTCGTAAGTTAGTACCACTATACATAAAACACCTATGATTCGATGAACTTCCTTTTATTTACGATTCGCTTTTCTCATAATCAGTGAGAAACTATCGATCTTATCCTAACGCACGTTTTACGCCTGACCGCTTAGCTAGAGCAATGTTTTTTAATGTGCGGTCAGGCGCTCAGGAGTGGGTTAAAAGGGTAAGTAAACAGCGGTCTATTTGAAGCGAGATCAGGGCAATCAGGGGCCGGGCGCACCATTATTAGTTTAAATTCAAACAAATCGTCCCCTAGAGGGAAAAGTCACTTAACTACAAAAACATAGTTTTGAGATATTGAGGTTTGAACTTTAAAACGTCATAAAAACATTAAACTTAAAGGGAATAATGAATAAACGTGTAGATGTCCAATCATCACACAAGAAAAGAGAAAAGGGATAGTTAGTTTTCCATCTTTTTGATTTCGACAAAATATACAGTTAGTGACTTTTGTCATACAGATGAATTTTCCCACTTTTAGTGAACTCTAGTACGCCTAACATGATTTTGTAATATAACTAACCATTCAAAACCTCTACGGGATAGACGTGTTAAGCAAAAGATCAATTTATAGCTGGTTCTCAGTTCTGTGGAAAAATCACTAATTGCACTTAGTGATAATTTTATTTTTGACAAAGTCACTAAGTGCCGTTAGTGAATGGGTAAAAGTCACTAACCACCATTAGTTATTATTGGATGGAAATTAAGGCTCGAGTTAGTTATTTCTTCTGTTTGAATTCAGAATAGAAGCTGTACGCTGCTGATGCTGCTGCTGAAGCTGATTTAAACGTGAGTGAGTCAGAAATATAGAGTAGGTAATTCTGAGTACGGGGGTGTTAATAACTCATTTTGACAAAAATGACAGTTAGTGACACAGATCACAAAAAGTTAGTGAGTTTTCCCTCTAAGGGGACGAAATACCTATTTGTTTTCAAATCTCTGTTTCTTTAACTGTTGTTGTAACAAAGAATCACGAAATTTTTTAATTGAATATTGTTGTACCGTGGTCTACTTAACTTTCAGAACTAGACCTAGGTACTAACACATAGGTATTTACATAAATCCACGACTTTGATCCTTTTAGGGGTAGTCACTCACAATAACACTGCCTATGAAATCTCAGAGCCAAGATACCTACATGATGCGGTGCCGCAGCGCCTGATTCTTCGTTCGTAAGTAAAATTTAGAAGACATAGTGACAAGTACGTGTCGGTTCTCATGCGAATGCGATAAAACACCGAAGTGAAAACTTCTTTAGCGGCATTGTGCACTTTTTCGGATGGGTAAAAAATGTTAAATTCGCGTCAGGACCGTGCAGGGCCGTAGCTAGACCTGGATTGAAAGTAGGGCATAGAAGGTTTAAGGTAGGGCGGAAACAAAAGGCTAGTTATTGTGGTTGTACCTAATTCAGTGTCTGTGAAATCTTCTCTCCAGGAAAGAAAAGAAAATGATGGTGATACTGAGTTCTATTAGCCTAACTACCCTCAAAATACCCAAAAATTGGAGCGAGCGAAGCGAGCTCGAAACTTCACACTCTAAGACTCAAAATGGTGCTGGTAGTCAGTTTTATGGTCTGAAGCACCCCCTAGGGTGTTTTGTTACACCCTGTATAATAATGGTTGGGTAATTTTTAAGGTAGGGCATTGGTATTTTAAGGTAGGGCATTGCCCCACGATGCCCCCCCCTAGCTACGGCCCTGGGACCGTGACGTCACGTGACATTCGTAAGACGTAAGATCTCTTAGTTTTCTCTTCTGCCGGCACTCCCGGAGTGCAACCCGTTGTTTTTTTTAAATTACTTTCTCCATTCCAAATAGCTACGAAATAAGGCTATTTTGAATTATACAGGGTGAAATTGATATCGTTAGCATCCTTTTAATCTAGGAGTCTAGTCTACCCATCAAACTGAACATCTTTTACTATAAAAAAAAAATCTTCTGTTTCATACATAGAAATATTAATTATGGTTCCACACTAAAATGCAATGTAGACGCGCGAGTTCGCGACTCAAACGGATGCAATGTACCTATAATGTATGCAGATTTTTTTTTTGCTCCGATCGGTTTGCTCCCATTAGGGATTTCGGTCTCGTTAGCATTTTTGGTCCCGGGACTAGTCTCGGATTCTCAAACCCCAGTCCCGGGATTCCCGGGAAATTCGAGACTGTTTGGTTTAATTTAAAAATACAAGGAATTATCGGTATTTTCTGGCTTTAGACAGTCTTAGCGTATAGGTAAAATGCATAAAATGTCAGGCGATATAAAATCTGATTTTTAATTTAAACCTAAGCGACTATTCTAACGTAACTAATTATTAGATTAATTAATTATTCAAAAGTTACATCAAAATTGGTTATTTAATTATGATTTTCAGTATAATTAAAGCAATCGCCATGCAGAATCACAACACAAAATAATCATAAATTCCTAGTTTATCTGGTAAATCTACCTTTATGTCAGTCTCAATAGCTAGAAAACAAGCTTAATCACAATATTCACAGTAAACAGTCCAACTGCGAACGCCAACCCTCCAAGCGTGGCGATCAAGGCAAATTCTACCAATAACATAGCCAGAACAACCAAAACCCGACCCGGGGCAAACTCTGGGAGAGATTTGGCTACCAAAACCGACGACAGGCTGCACCTGGCAACGTACAATATGCGACAGTGTACACACTACAAGCTCACTGAAATTGAGGAAGAACAAGCAAGCAACAATTAAGCAGGTTACAATAGGACGTTAATTAGTTTATCGAAGTCTGAAGAAAGGGAGAGTACTCGATAATCCTCAAATCTGGTAACCGAACTGGTTACCGGAATCGCGGTCGAGCTCCTGAAGACGGCTGGAAAACCGGTCCTTAGACCTGCAGAAGTGGTATAATTCAGTCATTCGCGGGGAAAATGCCGCAGGCATTGAACAAGTCTGGTAGTGCTCTTCTTTAAAAAATGGCAAAAATGCCTTGCTGAAGAACGAAAGGCACCATCTTCTCTCTTCTTAGTCGTCTGTAAGTTGTTTTCGAGAGTCATTACGAACAATCTCGCACGCAGGATCGATGTCTTCCAACCCCCTAAACAAGCCGGGTTCCGAATAGGCTTCAACATTAGACCACATAATTATAATTATACGCTCCAGAAGATTATACAGTAGATTGAAGAGTACCTATTACCTGCCTCTTTGCTAAGCGTTCGTGGTCAATGAGAAAACCTTCGATTTCTGCTGCTTTGAGCTGTACTGCAGTCTTTCTCGCAATGCCAAGTTACGTACCAAGTCCAAAGAAAATATATACTCTAACTCGAAAAGAAGCGACACTCATGCATGTGTGCTTTTAGAAGTGGCGGGATGCCCATTTAATGTTAATGACGGCCGAATCACAAGGCTGCACTCGCTCGCTCGACTCGACGGGCAAAGCGACTTCATACCATCACGTGCGGAAACATGTCGTGCTATATATTTACTGCTGTGTTTCCTTCCTGCCTACTCATACTTTACCTTCTTTAAATAAGTTAATTCAATAGGTATTTTAATTTTGATGATTGGTCACACTGCTCCCTACTTTTTCGTTATTAACTATCCAGGTTTAAGTTTAGGAACCCGTATCTACCTTGATTTTCAAAAATACACGACCTAAGTCCCTGATTTATTGCTAGCATGATTTTTTTTCTATGATATGAGGAATTCACATTACAATGAGAATATAATTTAATTTACGTAAATCAAACTTAACTTTTATTATTTCCTCGTTTTCGGTAGGTATCGATCGACCCTATCTCTTACTCACGCCGGCCCAAGGTACCGGACCGCTCGTTCACGTACAGGCAGTGTCATGTCTGTGCCAGTTTGGACCCGAACTATTCAAATAAAAAAAGTCTCAAAAATTCGATACCATGCGGAACAAGTGAGACAAGTCTCAGTAGATCGTTAGTGAGACAAGACAATTCTTAAACTCGATACCGAAATGCTTAGATAAAAGCAATAAATAACTCAATATCATGCATTATGTACGTTAAAAAAATATATAGTTTTGAAATCGGTATTTAAACACAATAATAAACTGGAAACATTGTTTATATTGTATAAAATGTGAGTCATATTTAATTATTTTTAATATGAAAACGAGTCTCGAAATCCCGGGACCAAAATGTCAAAGTCTCGGTCTCAGTCTCGACGTAAAAAGTACCGAGACTCCCGGGATTTCGAGACTCGAGAGTCCCGGGACGAAAAATCTAGCTCCCATAGTAAAGAGCCTGCCTGTGAGTGTGGAGGGTACAAGTGAACCTCAAAATATTGCTAACATTTTTAAGGAACACTTTAAAGTTGAGTCACCTTTGGGGTCCTCGGGTGTTTCTTATGGCTCTGTTTCCGGGCTTGCCGCACAACCGTTTGGAATTAGTAGTAAGGAAGTAAGGGGTGCGATTAGAGGTATGAAGCGGGGGAAATCTCCTGGACATGACGGGCTTAGTGTGGAACATCTGAAATATGCAGGCTCTCACATTAACAGATTGCTAGCCATGCTATATACTTTTTGTGTAAGACACACATATTTGCCACCAGATTTAATGAAAACAATAGTAGTACCGCTTGTCAAAAACTCCACTGGGGACCTGACTGATAAAACAAACTACAGACCTATCTCTCTGGCTACAGTCATTGCAAAAGTTCTAGATAGAGTAATAGATTCACACCTTAGTGCCCACATACAACTAGAGGACGCTCAGTTTGGTTTTCGGGAAGGTTTATCCACGGAAAGCGCGATATTGTCACTTAAACATACTGTAGACTACTATGTAAAACGTAAAACACCTATATACGCATGTTTTCTAGATTTGTCAAAGGCTTTCGACCTAGTATCATATAACATCCTCTGGAGTAAACTAAAGGAGACTGGTACTTCCCCTGAAGTGATTGATATTCTATCGTACTGGTACAATGGTCAAAGAAATGTAGTAAAATGGGCAAATTGTTATTCGGAGGAATATGTCTTGAGTTGTGGTGTTAGACAGGGTGGCATATCATCCCCGAGGCTTTTTAACTTATATGTTAACCAGTTGATTGGTAGGCTGAGCAGCATGCATGTCGGTTGCCGTATTGATGACATTAGTGTTAATAACATAAGTTATGCGGACGACATGGTGCTGCTCAGTCCATCAATGGGAGGCCTGAAGCAACTGTTAAAGGTTTGTGAAACCTATGCTGTGGAGCACGGATTAAGGTACAATGAGAAAAAGAGTGAGTTTATGATTTTTAGAGGAAAAAACAAACAACCTAACTGTGTACCGTCGCTTACTCTTAATCAAGTTGTTTTGAACCGTGTTTCACAGTTTAGGTACCTTGGCCACATTGTGACCGAGGATTTGAAAGATGACCTGGATATCGAGAGGGAACGTAGGGCTTTGTCGGTTCGAGGGAATATGTTGGCACACAGATTCACCCGCTGTACTGTTGATGTAAAGCTAACACTCTTTAGAGCTTACTGTCAAAGTTATTACACGTGTGGTCTGTGGGCCAATTTCACACAAAAATCGTACAATGCCCTAAGAGTCCAATATAATAATATCCTCAGGGTCCTGTTGGGGCTCCCACGATTCTGCAGTGCATCTGGCATGTTTGCAGATGCACATATAGATGACTTTTATGCGATTACACGCAAAAAGACCGCGTCTGTTGTGCGCAGAATACGGGGGAGCCCGAACAGAATCTTGAAGATGATCGCTGATCGGATGGATACAGCTATCCTCGGTCGTTTCATCGATCTGCATGTGAGAGGTGTGGATCGGTGAACCGATCCAATTAATAATTCATTAATAATTGTTTGTTTTATATGATTATACTAATATTAGATGTAAGCTTGTGCTACTAACAAAATATGGGCAATTCTTAGTCTGAAATAAAACATTTTTTTTTTTTTTTTTTTTTTTTTTTTTTTTTTTTTTTTTTTTATAGTAAAAGTTGTTCAGTTCGATGGGTAGACTCTTAGTTTAAAAGGATGCTAATGATATCAATTTCACCCTGTAGAAACAGAGATTTAAAACACTTAGTACCTGTTTCACCACTTCTGAATAAGTTACTAATAGCTTATCTGACAGTCCATTTGATATAATATCTTTCATATAAAATATGTCAAACGTTCTGTCAGATAAGCTATTAAGAAAAGTTAAATGTCTGGTGGTCACTGACCTCTAAGAGGTCAGTGCTGGTGGTTCTTCCAAACCATCAGACAGACATTTATCTTTTTTTTTTAAGTTATACTTGTAACATGCTTGTAACTCTTATATATTCCGTTCTTAGTTTCCGTACTGACGATAAAGTTGTACAATTTCAGTTGGGAGTAGGGTTGCCAACTTTTTTTAGACCAAATATAGTATTTCGAGCCTTAGTGGCCGAAAAAATATAGTAGATCAGGGAAAAATAAGAAAAAATATAGTATTTTTCGATTTTGCTAATTATTTTTTTTTCAAAAAGATATTTTTTTTTGCTACCTTTTGGTTTGAAATGTTTGAATACCAAGTTCTTATTTTTAAGGAACAGTCATTTCTCTATTTCTTATTCGTTATAGAAAATAATGCATCCTGTAAACGCAGAAGTCGCTGTATTTTATTAAAATAATGTTAAACTATTGGTCATTTTTATTGGACCTAACTACCAATATATTGGAGAAAATAAATGATTTTGTATATTTAAATTCTCTATAAATTATTTGCTCATCAAAATATAGTAGTTTTGCCAACTATATAGTTTTCTCAGAATTATAGTAGTAGGGCCCCTAATATAGTAGGATACTACAGGGTGAAATTGATATCATTGGCATCCTTTTAAACTAAGAGTCTACCCATCAAACTGAACAACTTTCACTATGGGAGCAAACCAATCGGAGCAACTAAAAAATCTGCTGTCCCATACTAAACTGCAATGCCTACTCGACTCAAATGTATGCAAAAGCAGATTTTTTTTTGCTTTGATCGGTTTGCTCCCATAGTAAAAGTTGTTCAGTTTGATGGGTAGACTCTTAGTTTAAAAGGATGCCAATGATATCAATTTCACCCTGTATATTATATAGTAGGCAAAGAGTACATTATACAATATAGTAGGGTTGGCAACCCTAGTTGGGAGTCATGTAGGACCTAAACCTAACTGATAACAAAGGGAACAAAAACGTTCAGTTCATCATCTTCAGATGATGTACCAGCATCAGCCATTTATATCAAACTTTACGTCCCCTATCAGAATCAGTATACCAAACATTGCATCCCCAATCGCAACTGGCACATCATCATCATATGCTACGCGACTGTACTCGCGTCGACCGTCGACGGGACGCGGTAATCAAGAATAAAAGGTCGTGAGAAAGCTGAAAGTGATACCGGACATTCGGCACAGAAGTGCGATTTTTGAAAATCATACGAGCGACTTGGCAGTAGAAAGATGCATAATCTCCATAGTAATTTTGACATTTTCTACTGCCAAGTCCAAAGAGTAATATAAGTATATTAGAAAAGAGAACCCACTCGTGGCAACATTATGCATCCATCTTGTGTCAAATTGAAGGCTAGCTAGCGCCATCTGTGATTCTCTGAAAATAATTCTTCCTATACTATACATACCTACTTATATATATACTTATATACTCATACCGTTGTTTGAATGCTAGTTTTCGTTCAATCCCGCACCGATCGAGTGAAATTCCAGTATCCTTACTATTCCTGTAATCTGTACATTGGTAAGAGAACAACTGAAACTCCAGAACATCACTAAATCGGCACAAAATTGAACAAAAACTACAAACAACACGCACATTACACAAGGTAGGTCGCCATTTTGTAAATTTGTCAATTTGACATTGACATAGACAATATAATCTTTTTTTTCATAGTAAAAGATATATTTAACAGATGGCAGCACATTCTATGCAAACTGAATCGGAAAGACCACCAAAAGGCAAATGTCCTCCGCCTGGCCAAGTCGCTCGTATGAGTTTCAAAAATCGCACTTCTGGCTATCCGGCAACCGGAACATGTGAAAAGGGCCTTAAAGTGACAAAGTGAGTGTGTGAAATAAAGAAAGATTACCGTTCGATTCGGATTGATATTCTTATTCTATTCTTTGATCGAGATAAAAGGCGTGATAAAGCCGTATCACGTGCAATATGCTACGGCTGCAGGTTAGGTTAGAGAAAAAACGAAAAACTATTACGGTAGTAAGGCCTCGATCCCATTGCCTTTCCAAAAGGAAGAACTACCTAACCAAAGAGTAATATAAGTATATTAGATACCTAACTAAACAACACAGATTACCCTAAACAACAACGTCCGTGTCAAATACAGTGTGACCATATGTGGCAGATTTCTGCCATTTTGGCAGATTTGGCTACCAAATTTTCACTTTGGCAGATGTTTGATGTTCTAGGGGATCGATAGATGGCGGGGTGGTATGGTCTGTGCGAATAAAGGTCAACGTTTCAAAAACTGTTTCTTTAAAGTAATAAAGAGGGAAAAGATGATCAGAAAGGTGTCAATGCATCTATTGATTGAATATTTCGTCATTTACGAATCACCTTAATCGAAAATTTGAAACTGTTTACGTCTGACATGGTTGTATGGGCTCGATCCCTTGGCCTTTAAAAAAAGGGCAAACACAGTCTTGACATGATTTTGATTTTGACAGGACTTCGCGAACGTCTATGGAGCGATAAACATGCTGTCTGTCGAGTTTTTTAGGAACTTTTAAAAAAGAAAAGAAAAATGCTCATTACAATAATTAGAATGGGCAAAGGCAGGATTTGGCAGATTTGGGAATATTTACTTTACTCTTTATAATTTTTGGAGAAGAAATAGAAAATTTGTTATCAAACACAACCATAGTTATCTATGAATATTGGCTATCACAGATTACCCCCAATAGATATCGCATAATGAATATTTTGTTCACGCCCGAAGTATCTAGTAATAGATACTCTTTCTTATACTGAGCCCGAAGTCACAATTTTTGGCGGTAGGTGCGGGTAGTGGGGCACGAAACAATGCAATGTGATTAGGCATTTCAAGGTCGCACTACTTCTAGCTCGCTCACTCACGTTGCTTATATCAGTGAAAAACCATAGATGTGTGGCGAGCGTCGACGGCCCTGTATGCGGTATTTATTGGGGGTAATCTGTGTTGGCTATAGATAGGTAAGTCGCCTTGAATTTTAGGACGTCCTAATTATTAGCGTTGTCTCATATTAGCACAGGAGGAGCCACATTATGAAACAAAATTGAAAAAGACGATCGGCCGACACGAGGCTCGAACCATAGCACCCAAATCATGAGCCGGTTGTCTAGATAGCTAGACTAACAAGCCAGTGATTGATATGTGCGAAATCTCTCAATAGTACAGCGCAGCGGTGAGGTGTAGGTGTAGCGCGCTATCGCTTCAAGAATCAAGATACGAACCCTTTAGTTCAACACATAGTGCTTCGAAACGTAACCGATAGATGGCGGAAGCTGTATATGGAAAATCGGCGTTCCACTGAGGCGCTGTCCTATTGCTACCTGTATATCTGAATAAAAATAGAACAATTCGATCGCATCTCATGATAGCACGACCTTCTATAGGATATTCCGCAGATATAAGTATGTTTAAACGCACAGTGGTACAATAATTTTCGTCGGACGAACGCATGATCGCGCGAGCGATGGCAATAGGACAGCGCCTTAGAATGTTCTAAGATAACATAGCATGAACACAACTTACCGTCATGCAGGCGGAGGACATTTGCCTTTTGGTGGTTTTTCCGATTCAGTTTGCATAGAATGTGCTGCCATCTGTTAAATATATCTTTTACTATGAAAAAAAAAGATTATATTGTCTATGTCAATGTCAAATTGACAAATTTACAAAATGGCGAACCACTTTGCATAATGTGCGTGTTGTTTGTAGTTTTTGTTCAATTTTGTGCCGATTTAGTGATGTTCTGGAGTTTCAGTTGTTCTCTTACCAATGTACAGATTATAGGAATAGTAAGGATACTGGAATTTCACTCGATCGGTGCGGGATTGAACGAAAACTAGCATTCAAACAACGGTATGAGTATATAAGTATATATATAAGTAGGTATGTATAGTATAGGTAGAATTATTTTCAGAGAAACACAGATGGCGCTAGCTAGCCTTCAATTTGACATAAGGTGGATGCATAATGTTGCCACGAGTGGGTTCTCTTTTCTAATATACTTAAGTATATTACTCTTTGCCGTCATGTCATGAAAATGAAACCATTTTACAGGCCAGGCAACTTCTGTTCCAAGGCAGTCTCTACAAGGAGGCGTTGGAGTTTTTGTTTTTATTTTATTTCAAATTGCTTTTCGCAAAGGAAATTGTGGGGTACCCACATTTTACATATTACTCGGCAGTTCACCAGCAAGTAGGGAAGCGCCGAGCTGTATAAATAAGGGTGTATTTTCAATAATAAATCAGTACGCACTTATACTCACTTGTCTTACTACTCTCTGCCGTCGAGCCGCTACAAACGTACAGTTTGGGCACAGCCCGGACACTGTATACAAAAAAATGAAATCGACAAGATGACGTCAGCACATGCGAAACGGGTTTAGGGCTGCCACAACTTAAGTTGCGTGCGGTACAACTTGTGACGGGCAGATGGCGCGCGTGACATAGTCGATGAACGAGTGGGAAAAATCAAAGAGATTGGTACCGTAAAATAAAGACCATAAACATAAACATAAAGTAAAAAAACCACTAACCTTGATTCTTCCTTTGGAAATCTGAAGAATCTTCTATAATTATCTTTATAATGGCTTGGACAGCCGTATATCGCACAATGTATGCCCATCTTGCACCTGGAGTGCTATTTTTGAATCTCATTCGCTGAGTATGGCTGAGTTCAGCAGTTGTAAATGTCAAAATTACTATGGAGATACGCATCTTTCTACAGCTGATTTGACTTTAAAAAATCGCACTCCTCAAGTATGATTTTTGAAAGTCAAATCAGCAGTAGAAAGATGCATATCTCCGTAGTAATTTTGACATTTTCAACTGCTGAACTCAGCGAATGAGATTCTAAAATCGCACTCCTGAATTGTCTTGCAAAATGAAAATAGGCCGGGGAGCAAAACTAAGACAATAAGCGTTAGCGTTTTAAAATCTCTGCTGTTTGTTTGCCTAGAGCCCAGACAGTAATTTTTTTTTTTCATTTATTTCTTTTTTCGTAAATAAAACGCATTGACACCCGTCTATTCAAAAAAGAGTTTTTATCCTTCACCTATACCTATGCTCCTTGTTTCGAAAACATAAATTCTAGATGGTGACAATCTAGGCTACAGGTAACTGCTGAGGGCGATAGAGGGGGTGAGGCTGGGGTGAGGTAAAAAGTTGGTGGGAGGAAGGGAGTGTCCATACCAGGCGGAGGACATTTGCCTTTTGGTGGTTTTTCCGATTCAGTTTGCATAGAATGTGCTGCCATCTGTTAAATATATCTTTTACTATGAAAAAAAAAGATTATATTGTCTATGTCAATGTCAAATTGACAAATTTGCAAAATGGCGACCGACCTTGCGTAATGTGCGTGTTGTTTGTAGTTTTTGTTCAATTTTGTGCCGATTTAGTGATGTTCTGGAGTTTCAGTTGTTCTCTTACCAATGTACAGATTACAGGAATAGTAAGGATACTGGAATTTCACTCGATCGGTGCGGGATTGAACGAAAACTAGCATTCAAACAACGGTATGAGTATATAAGTATATATATATAAGTAGGTATGCATAGCATAGGTAGAATTATTTTCAGAGAAACACAGATGGCGTTAGCTAGCCTTCAATTTGACATAAGGTGGATGCATAATGTTGCCACGAGTGGGTTCTCTTTTCTAATATACTTATATTACTCTTTGGTCCATACTGTATCTAGTATTAGATACTCTTTCTTATACTGTGGTTTGGGTCATAAATCATCTCATTGAACCTTTTGCTCGCACTCATGAGCTTAACGGAAACATTATAGCCACCTAAACATCCCTCACGCTCCGCACGAGAGCATCTCCAAAGAAATGATTAAGGCGTTTCCCCGATGGAGCGACCTTGAGCATTTCAGTTCCTCCTCGCCCCGCCTCACCTCTACTTAACTACGTAATTTTAGTAGCGACACCTATTGGTAGCTGACTTGTACTTCATTACGTCACTGTGGTGTCATCTAGCAACAAACTGTGTAGAACCTCTGACATTGGCTAAATTGCCTCATAGCAGATGCCAAAAAAAAAAAACAAACTGTCAAAGGAAGCCCAATACGAAAAGCCTAAGAGTCTAATAGAAGCGGCAGCGTACAATATTTTTTTTTTAACAATACAAGAAATTTATTGAGCGTCAGGATGTCTGGACCAAGCCGGCGATTCGATTTTTAAGCTATGCACGATTTAGTACCTATTTAGTACTATTTGATATGCTTATGCTATTTGATACTTATCATCATATATTAAGTACCTCGCTACAAACGGAGTAAAATAGAAAAACAGTGGTTTAGTCATCCTGACGACCATTGTCTGGACCATTTTTTTTACCTAGTTGTAGTCCTCCTACCTTTTTTATTTTTACATAATGATTTAGTACCTAATTAGTACAGGCAAAAAAAAATTTGCCAGATTCTTTAGATGTACCAAAAAAAAGTAGCATCTGAAAATCAAGGTCATGAGAGATATTGAACTTTAAACAATACTAAGTTTTAGTACGGATTAGGTAAGTACTAAATCATACTTACCTTCAGATACTTAGTACCTCGCTGTAATCCGAGAAAAATAATAAAAACAGTGGTCTAGTCATCCTGACGGTCAGGTTGTCTGGACCATTTCGTTTGACCAAGTTCTAGTCTTCCTACCTTTTTTATTTGTCCATTTGTACAATTATAGGTATTATATATTTTTCCAGATTCATTAGAAGCACCAAAAAAAGGGTAGCATCTGAAAATCAAGGTCATGCGAGATTGAGAGATATTTAACTTTAAACAATACTAAGTTTTAGTACGTATTAGGTACTAAATCGTACTTACCTTCAGATATTTAGTACCGTCCCACCCATCGTTTCGTGCGTATGTGTTTGTAATGGTTGTTATTACAAATAATTAATATTATCACGATATTGTGCTTAGAACCAGATACCAAATGCGTCTGTTAAGTTTCCTCATCTTTTGCTCGGATTACCGTGAGGTACTAAATATCTGAAGGTAAGTAAGATTTAGTACCTAATACGTACTAAAACTTAGTATTGTTTAAAGATAAATTCTCTTATGACCTTGATTTTGCTTCTGGAAAAAATATATGTACATGTACAAAAAAGTTACTAAATCATCACGGAAAAATTAAAAATGTAGGAAGACTAGAACTTGGTCAAACGAAATGGTCCTGACCGTCAGTTTCCCGAATTACAGCATATGGTAAGTACGATTTAGAACCTAATACGTACTAAAAATTTGTATTGTTTAAAGTGCAATATCTCTCACGACCTTGATTTTCAGATGCTATCCTTTTTTTTGGTGCTTCTAATGAATGTGGAAAAAATATATGTACATCTCAAAACTAGGTACTAAATCATAATGGAAAAATAAAAAAGGTAGGACGACTAGAACTTGGTCAAACGAAATGGTCCAGACAACCTGACCGTCATGATGACTGGACCACTGTTTTTATTATTTTTCTCGGATTACAGCGAGGTACTAAATATCTGAAGGTAAGTACTTTTTTTTGGTACATCTACGGAATCTGGCAATTTTTTTTGGCCTGTACTAATTAGGAACTAAATCATTATGTCAAAATAAAAAAGGTAGGAGGACTACAACAAGGTAAAAAAAATGGTCCAGACAACCTGATCGTCAGGATGACTGGACCGTTGTTTTTCAACATTTCTCCGTTTGTAGCGAGGTACCTACTAAATATTTGATGATAAGTACCAAATAGTAGTAGTAATGACGACCCGGTTGGTGTAATGGTTACCACGCCGGACTGCCAAACCAGGGTGCTGGGTTCGAATCCCGGTTCGGTCATGGATGTTATATGTTCGTGCCGTTGTTGTATGGTTACCATATTAAAAAGCCTAATTAACTTGGGATCATTACAATGTATGTGCCTGTGAGCGTTATTTATTTTAATAGTGATCCCCCATTTTGGGGGAGGCTTATGTCCAGCAGTGGACGTCTATCGGCTGATATGATGATGATGACCAAATAGTATTAAATAGGTACTAAATCGTGTATAGCTTAAAAATCGAATCGCCGGCTTGGTCCAGACATCCTGACGCTCACGAAATTTAAGAGGATGATTTGACCATCAAACTGAACAACTTCAATTTTAGTGCCAACACCGCAATCTCGGTACTATGGTTACATTCACCCCTTAAAGTAATGCAACTGTTTACCTTAACACCCTGATAAATTTACATTTAGATATTGCAGTTTTATATGAAACAGCTGATTATTTTTTTTGCTTTTCTTGCGATTTCAATACAGGGTGTAACAAAACACCCTAGTAAATACTTAAGGGGGTGCTTCAGACCATCAAACTGAACAACTTTCACAATGGAGCCAACATCTAAAGCGCGAAAAAGAAATCCGCTCTTTCATACAAAACTGCAGTGCCGTTTCGACTCAAATGTATGGGACGGCAGATTTTTTTATTTTTTCACGACGTTGGCTCCATAGTGAAAGTTGTTCAGATTGATGGTCTGAAGCATCCCCTTAAGTATTACTAGGGTGTTTTGTTACACTCTGTATATGCGCAATTTGTTCAGTTTGATTGTCTGATCATCACTTAAAAAGGAACGCATCTGATAATGCAAAATCGCTAACGCCCTATACAAGGTCTTTCTTAATATGCTGACGGTTTTTAACCGACTTCAAAAAACAAAATTTTAAGAAAAAAATTAAAACCGCCTTCAAAAAAACTAAACAATTAAAAACAATATTGCAGCCGATGACTTTTTCGTTCGCATCTATAGGAACATTAATATGTTTTATTGAAGTCGCTGTCTGTTTTTAATGTTAATTAATGTCCCTATACAGGGTGAAATTGATATTATTAGCATCCTTTTAAACTAAGAGTCTACCCATCAAACTGAACAACTTTTACTATGGGAGCAAACCGATCGGAGCAAAAAAAAAGTCTGCTGTTCCATACTAAACTGCAGTGCCTACTCGACTCAAATGTATGCAACAGCTGATTTTTCATTTGCTCCGATCGGTTTGCTCCCATAGTAAAAGTTGTTTAGTTTGATGGGTAGACTCTTAGTTTAAAAGGATGCTAATGATATCAATTTACCCTGTAGATGCGAACGAAAAAGTCATCAGCTGCAATATTATTTTTAATTTTTTAGTTTTTTTTAAGGTGGTTTAAATTTTTGTTAAAATATTGTTTATTTCACAGTTTTTAGTGGTGAAATACATTAGTTCGACTCAGATATCAGTTATACATGGTGTAACAAAACACCCTAGTAATACTTAAGGGGGTAGTTCAGACCATCAAACTGAACAACTTTCACTATGGAGCCAACGTCGAGAAAAAATAAAAAAAATCAGCTGTTCCATACATTTTAATCGAGTCGGTGCGAAGTTTTGTATGGGACAGCTGATTTTTTTTATTATTTCTCGATGTTGGCTCGATAGTGAAAGTTGTTCCGTATGATGGTCTGAAGCACCCTCTTAAGTATTACTAGGGTGTTTTGTTATACCCTGTACACGCTAAGGGTACATCGATACGAAGAAAATGTTGCTGACGGTTGACGGATGACGGTTTGCTGTCTTATTTTGAGGAGTTCTATTGTGTAGCTCCGAAGCGCGTTATCAGATCTTCACCAAATTGAAATGGAACTATCTCGGCGCTAATTCCTTCAGGCTCATCCGAATCTGTCAAGAAATGCCGAAGTTATCGCGTAAATACTTACAAACCAGACCATTACACTTACACGTATAGTCCAAATCTTGAAAACTACTAAACCGATTTCGATGAAACTTGCACTGTTCCCTAAGTTGGAGTAAATATAAGCCAATAAAAAATGCTCACAATCCGATTAATAATTTCGGAGAAATGCTTGGATACATTCGATATATTCGGGTAGACTTAGGCTTGCTGTTTTGTAGGGAACAGCATTGGATATGGAACGATTTCCATGTTGTTCACTAATGGCCGGTTCACACAGAGGCGGTTTTGCGGGAAAGCGGGCCGGCGGCGGTTTTGCGGAAAGCGAAGGCGTTCCGGAGCCTGCCACACAGGGTCCGCGCGGCGCGGTAGCGGCGCGGAAGCGGCCGGTGTGACATCCAAAGCGGCGGCGGGGCGGCGCCGCTTTTTTTTTAACGGCTCTGGAATCGATGACAGTGTTGCCAACCGTACGATTTAAATCGGATTTATCAAATTTTTTGACCCTGATACGATGTACGATCTCATATTGGAAATCGTACGCAAAACTAAAGCTCTATTCATATTTGACGGGACGGGACGATGTTAGATTTGAGAAAAGTGGCCGCCATCTTGAACTTTTTTGTTTCTCAACCGATTACTTCCAAAATCGATATCTGGGGGTCCGCGTGGACTCCGAACACGAATCCGATGTCAGATTTGAGAAAAGTGGCCGCCATCTTGAACTTTTTTGTTTCTCAACCGATTGCTTCCAAAATCGATATCTGGGGGTCTGCGTGGACTCCGAACACGAATCCGATGTCAGATTTGAGAAAAATGGCCGCCAACTTGAACTTTTTTGATTCTCAACCGATTGCTTCCAAAATCGATATCTGGCGGTCCGCGTGGACTCCGAACACGAATCCGATGTCAGATTTGAGAAAAATGGCCGCCATCTTGAACTTTTTTGATTCTCAACCGATTGCTTCCAAAATCGATATCTGGCGGTCCGCGTGGACTCCGAACACGAATCCGAAGTCAGATTTGAGAAAAGTGGCCGCCATCTTGAACTTTTTTGTTTCTCAACCGATTGCTTCCAAAATCGATATCTGGGGGTCCGCGTGGACTCCGAACACGAATCCGATGTCAGATTTGAGAAAAACGGCCGCCATTTTGAACTTTATTGTTTCTCAACCGATTGCTTTCAAAATCGATATCTGAGGGTCCGCATGGACTCCGAACACGAATCCGATGTTAGATTTGAGAAAAGTGGCCGCCATCTTGAACTTTTTTGTTTCTCAACCGATTGCTTCCAAAATCGATATCTGGGGGTCCGCGTGGACTCCGAACACGAATCCGAAGTCAGATTTGAGAAAAGTGGCCGCCATCTTGAACTTTTTTGTTTCTTAACCGATTGCTTCCAAAATCGATATCCGGGGGGTCCGCGTGGACTCCGAACACGAATCCGATGTCAGATTTGAGAAAAGTGGCCGCCATCTTGAACTTTTTTGTTTCTCAACCGGTTGCTTCCAAAATCGATATCTGGGGGTATGCGTGGACTCCAAACACGAATCCGAAGTCAGATTTGAGAAAAGTGGCCGCCATCTTGAACTTTTTTGTTTCTCAACCGATTGCTTCCAAAATAGATATCTGAGGGTCCGCGTGAACTCCAAACACGAATCCGATGTCAGATTTGAGAAAAGTGGCCGCCATCTTGAACTTTTTTGTTTCTCAACCGATTGCTTCCAAAATCGATATCTGGGGGTCCGCGTGGACTCCGAACACGAATCCGATGTCAGATTTGAGAAAAACGGCCGCCATTTTGAACTTTATTGTTTCTCAACCGATTGCTTTCAAAATCGATATCTGAGGGTCCGCATGGACTCCGAACACGAATCCGATGTTAGATTTGAGAAAAGTGGCCGCCATCTTGAACTTTTTTGTTTCTCAACCGATTGCTTCCAAAATCGATATCTGGGGGTCCGCGTGGACTCCGAACACGAATCCGAAGTCAGATTTGAGAAAAGTGGCCGCCATCTTGAACTTTTTTGTTTCTTAACCGATTGCTTCCAAAATCGATATCCGGGGGTCCGCGTGGACTCCGAACATGAATCCGATGTCAGATTTGAGAAAAGTGGCCGCCATCTTGAACTTTTTTGTTTCTCAACCGGTTGCTTCCAAAATCGATATCTGGGGGTATGCGTGGACTCCAAACACGAATCCGATGTCAGATTTGAGAAAAGTGGCCGCCATCTTGAACTTTTTTGTTTCTCAACCGATTGCTTCCAAAATCGATATCTGAGGGTCCGCGTGAACTCCAAACACGAATCCGATGTCAGATTTGAGAAAAGTGGCCGCCATCTTGAACTTTTTTGTTTCTCAACCGATTGCTTCCAAAATCGATACCTGAGGGTCCGCGTGGAATCCGAACACGAATCTGATGTCAGATTTGAGAAGTTATCAGTTAGTCAGTTATTGATTTTGGAAGCAATCGGTTGAGAAACAAAAAAGTTCAAGATGGCGGCCACTTTTCTCAAATCTGACATCGGATTCGTGTTTGGAGTCCACGCAGACCCCCAGATATCTATTTTGGAAGCAATCGGTTGAGAATCAAAAAAGTTCAAGATGGCGGCCACTTTTCTCAAATCTGACATCGGATTCGTGTTCGGAGTCCACGCGGACCCCCAGATATCGATTTTGGAAGCAATCGGTTGAGAAACAAAAAAGTTCAAGATGGCGGCCACTTTTCTCAAATCTGACATCGGATTCGTGTTTGGAATCCACGCAGACCCCCAGATATCGATTTTGGAAGCAATCGGTTTAGAAACAAAAAAGTTCAAGATGGCGGCCACTGTACTCAACTCTGACATCGGATTCGTGTTCGGAGTCCAGGTGGAGCCCCAGATATCGGTTTTGGAAGCAATCGGTTGAGAAACAAAAAAGTTCAAGATGGCGGCCACTTTTCTCAAATCTGACATCGGATTCGTGTTCGGAGTCCACGCAGACTCCCAGATATCGATTTTGGAAGCAATCGGTTGAGAAACAATAAAGTTTAAGATGGCGGCCACTTTTCTCAAATCTGACATCGGATTCGTGTTTGGAGTCCACGCAGACCCCCAGATATCTATTTTGGAAGCAATCGGTTAAGAAACAAAAATGTTCAAGATGGCGGCCACTTTTCTCAAATCTGACATCGGATTCGTGTTCGGAGTCCACGCGGACCCCCAGATATCGATTTTGGAAGCAATCGGTTGAGAAACAAAAAAGTTCAAGATGGCGGCCACTTTTCTCAAATCTGACATCGGATTCGTGTTCGGAGTCCACGCGGACCCCCAGATATCGATTTTGGAAGTAATCGGTTGAGAAATAAAAAAGTTCAAGATGGCGGCCACTTTTCTCAAATCTAACATCGGATTCGTGTTCGGAGTCCACGCAGACCCCCAGATATCGATTTTGGAAGCAATCGGTTGAGAAACAAAAAAGTTCAAGATGGCGGCCACTTTTCTCAAATCTGACTTCGGATTCGTGTTCGGAGTCCACGCGGACCCCCAGATATCGATTTTGGAAGCAATCGGTTGAGAATCAAAAAAGTTCAAGATGGCGGCCATTTTTCTCAAATCTGACATCGGATTCGTGTTCGGAATCCACGCGGACCGCCAGATATCGATTTTGGAAGCAATCAGTTGAGAAACAAAAAAGTTCAAGATGGCGGCCACTTTTCTCACTGACATCGGATTCGTGTTCGGAGTCCACGCGGACCCCCAGATATCGATTTTGGAAGCAATCGGTTGAGAAACAAAAAAGTTCAAGATGGCGGCCACTTTTCTCAAATCTGACTTCGGATTCGTGTTCGGAGTCCACGCGGACCGCCAGATATCGATTTTGGAAGCAATCGGTTGAGAATCAAAAAAGTTCAAGATGGCGGCCATTTTTCTCAAATCTGACATCGGATTCGTGTTTGGAGTCCACTCGGACCGCCATATATCGATTTTGGAAGCAATCGGTTGAGAATCAAAAAAGTTCAAGATGGCGGCCGTTTTTCTCAAATCTGACATCGGATTCGTGTTCGGAGTCCACGCGGACCCCCAGATATCGATTTTGGAAGCAATCGGTTGAGAAACAAAAAAGTTCAAGATGGCGGCCACTTTTCTCAAATCTGACATCGGATTCGTGTTCGGAGTCCACGCGGAACCCCCGGATAATGATTTTGGGAGCAATCGGCTAAGAAACAAAAAAGTTCAAGATGGCGGCCACTTTTCTCAAATCTAACATCAGATTTGTGTTTGGAGTCCACGCGGACCCTCAGTTATCGATTTTGGAAGCAACGGTTTAGATAGAAAAAAGTTCGTAACGTTCTATAACAAAAGGAAAATAAAATAATACGAGTGGCACAAAAGGACTAGAATCCAGTGCCGTAAAGCGATTAAAAAAAAAGTCGTGGAAAAAATACAAAATGACAGTGCGGTAAATACCGCCTCCGGACCGCCTCCGCTCTGTGTGACACCTCGCATTGAATACAATGGAATACAGCGGCCGCGGCCGCCTCCGGCCCCGCGCCGCCGCCGCCTGTGTTCTGCGCGGTACCGGGCGTACCGCGCCGCTCCCGGCCCGGTTTTCTGTGTGGCAGGGTGCATATAAACTCGTACATTACAACAATCCCGCCTCCGGACCGCCTCCGGAACCGCTTTCTGTGTGAACCGGCCTTTAGAGCAAGTTGTTCAGTTTGGTGGTCTGATCATACATACCCTTAAAATACTTTCAGCGAATTGATGAAAAAATAAAGCGAATATCGATGCTTCAAAAACTAAATTATTAAGAGGGTACCGAGACTTTGGTGTATGTGTGTGTGCAATGAGAGATCACATCGCGAAATCGTAAATAAAATAATGCAGGTTTTAGCAGTAGTTCTAAAACAATTGTAGAATTGCGTCCTAGAATTTTAAAGAGATAATTAAAAAGATACAACCTAAAATGTGTGATCTCTCAATCCTCACAGAGGACCTTCTACATCTGGGAAAGTATTAAGTTTAAACAAAGTTTTTGCTTGCGGACATTTAGAAGTACTTTATTTACAATAAATCTACCATATTTTATAACAAGATACAAAGCATCGTATTGGCTATGTGCGAAGTGGGTATTGGGAACCGTCAAGTCGATCGCATTCGATCGCAGCTTGAATCTATGCAAATCCGGACACTCACTCAACGCTCAAATACCTAAAACTACAAAGACTCCTAACTTAAATCTGGCAGGGATGTTTTTATTGTCATCTACGTGTTCACCAAAAAATATTTTTCGCAATTCAACCCCCAAAGGTGTGAAAACGGGGGTGAAAGTTTGTATGAGAATTTCGTAACAAACAATGGGAATTTCACCTAGTTAGGTATAATAATATAATTTTTAATAGCGACAACATTGCTCATTTATTTAGTTTTTACTTTATTTTAATATAAAAGAACAAACTTTATCCCAACATTTTATATACAAGTAACTCACGGGGCTGTACTGCGCTAGATGGATCTAGTCTGGTTAAGTAACTTGTTGTCAGCATTTGACCATCAATTTGTCTTTGTTGAAACCGAACTGTTATTTAGCTGTAAGTTCTCCAAAAAGGAAATAAATAAAATAAATAGTGTCGTGCATATAACCAATACATTTTTTACTGTGCTTTCAATCCACACGCTGCATCAAGAAAAATGTAGAAACTCAAGAAAAATGGCTTAGAAATTAACAAAACAATACGCGTTTCGTAAATGTGTTTAGATGCCCATTTAGACTGACATAATGATGTAACGGTGGTAATTTTGCACATAAAATTCATTTCTTCATTTTTTTTCATTTTTTTTTATTATTTATTAAGAAGCGCTATTTTAAACATTTTTAAAATCTAGATACCGAGAACATATAGGCATACTGACATCGACCAAAACATCTGTATTATCTTCCATTTCTCTGGTTTCCACTTTAGTTTTCTTAGCGTCCTCAGCACTTTTTACTAGTTTTAAAACCGGCTTAATATCTGCATCCAAGCGGTCCATGGCTTGAAATTTCTTGCAATTTTGAAAAAAGTGGGTAACTGACACTATTCTTCTTCCAACAACTTTTTCTTTTTCTTCTCTTTCTTTTTCGTACGTTTGAAACTGCAAATAAAATCAATACCTAGTCAAAAAAGTGTATTAGTGTAGAAAGTTTCTTTATGGAACCAACACCGAATCGCAAAAATAAAAATTAACTGTCCCATACATTTGGGTCGAGTAAGATTGCACTTTTATATGGAACAGCTGATTTTTTCACGATTTCGAATATGCAAAAAACCGCAGCATATAAAGAGGGCTATCGGAGTCCAGTGGCGCCCTCATCACGTTAATAAAGATTTCTCAATAAAGAAAGCCTAAATTGAAAAAGTGCTCAATTGACAAACTACAAAAGCTTTAAAGCTATTTTCGTAGAATATTTTTATAAGTTTTTTAAAGGTCGAAACATACACATTTTGAAAAAAGAAAAAAAACGGCCGCTTTTGTTTTTATTCGAAACTGTCTAAAAGTGGAATGTTTAGAACCTATAAAAGTATTGTATAACAATAGCTTAAAGGCTTTTGTAATTTGTCGATTGAGCACTTTTTTAATTTAGGCTTTCTTTATTGAGAAATCTTTATTAATGTGACGAGGGCGCCACTGGACTCCGATAGCCCTCTTAAGAATGACCCTATAGATCGTTCATGACCTAGATTAACAAAAGGCTACATTATTGGGATATTCCCGTTGTTCCCCACCGCTTCGGCGTTAAATGTTATGAATTCGAATACAACACTTACACTTACAACAAATCAATATTAATAAAACTGAAAATTTTATATAGTTACGTTATTCGTTACGATTAGCGAAGTATATTACGAATCTTTCTTCAAAACATAAATAATTAATATGTGTTGTATTCGAATCTATAACATTACAAGTTAATTATTAATGTTTAAAGCACACTATATTATTGAAAAAAAAAATCAAAATACAGTTGATTATAGAACTATTTTCAGTGGTTCCCTATTAAACGCAACTTTATAACCTTTAGCAACGCAACCTCGTACGGCACGTCCGTCCCGGTCGCTAATATCGCTTTTAATTTTAAATTTTTATTTGCTTTTTATATTATTTTTTGTCGACGGGACCAGTTAATGTGCCTGTGACGAAATTTTGTAACGGTCATCGACGGCCAACTCCAAGCAAACGGGTAGTATTTTAGTGGGGGACATCGATCATTTGTTTCCCGTTGGACACCACTGGGGCCGAAGCGGTGGGGGACAACGGGAATAATCCACATTATTACATGTCAATGCGGACAAAGACGCGAGCAACAAAAGCAAGTAACACACAACAACACATCAACATAATACAGGTTACAATATGGTTTCAAAATATTGTATGTAGGTACACTCACCAATTCAGAATCTTCATACTCAGTATCTTCATGGGTTTCAGTGGCGTCAGTCCCGGTCTGCTTTAATTCTTCGAGTTAAATAAGACACTCGAGCACCGATCGCATTCAGTCTGCAATAATACAAAGTATTAGAGTTCACCCGCGACTTCGTTCGCACAAATTGTATACCAGATTTTAAAAATGATGAGCTATCAAACGAAAACCTTCTAGGATTGCGCCATTTTGAATTTTTTTTCACCGCTAACCGAATCTGACCAGGGTCCACTATGAAATTTGTTCGAGGTCCATACTACTATCTGTCATAGTTTCCGCGGGCTGTTGACCTCATCCGTCAAGAGTCGAGGAAGTCGAAATCATTATAATCATTTTCCTTTATTCATTACTATTATTCCCATCGTCGCAAACAAACAAAACACGAAAAGAAAAAAAGAGAACGCTGTGCGTGTCTGTTGTTTTCATAACTCTATGGATGCGTTCTGACAAATAAATTTTATCACTTGTTATCACTCATATCCAAGGAATATAATACTCCCTAGGTAGCTCATATCACTTATCAATTATCATAAGCAGATCATTTAGTGAGTAAATCTTTATTAGTACTCACCCGTTATCATATTGTTGAGATTTGGATGATGACATGTCATGTTCTCTGGATTTATCTTGACCTGTCGTTTGCATATGCCTAAAACAAATATCATAATTATTTATAGTTTACAGATGTTTACAGATAGCATGCAGCTTGCATGATTTGTAGGTTCTTAGGGGGGTAAATACAGGATGTAAAATAAAATGGGACAGCTACTTAAACCATCAAACTGAACAACTTTTACTACGGGACCAACACTGAAATCGTGAAAAAACATTCCGCTGTCCCATACAAACTGCAAACATAACTCGGCTGAAATGTAGGTATAGGACAGCCGATTTTTTTTCGCGATTTTAATATTGATCCCATAGAGAAAGTTGTTCAGTTTGATGAAATAAAATTTACACACTGCAACTAGGTAATATAAATTACTTACATGTTATGTGCATTCCTTATGCTCGCTCACTTTTGTCTTCGATATTTTGGGCTTTTCACTCGGATAATAATGTCCAATTAAATGTCCAAAATAAATCCAGCACAATTGAATATAAAACAAATTCACAGCTTCCTTCTCGGTAGATATGTTAGAAAAACGTCTTTTATTAAAGATGATTAGCACAACTTTAATCCACCTCTAACAAAACCATAAAATCCATAAATGAAATATAATTTCACGAAAAGAAAATTCGAAACGGCCGACGGGTGGCAGCGGACGCGAGAGTGACACGTACGTTTCCCATAAGCGCCGGAGGCGAACTGCGAAGTCTGCGAAACCACCCGCCCGTCGCCCGCGCACTCTCTTCGTGGACGAGATTTTAAAATTTTCAAATTAACTCATTAAATATTGGTCTTAAAAAAAAAATTTCAAATAGCAATTTTAGATCATAATATTGTCTACACAATGGTGTGCGTCGCAAGTAAAAGCGACTTCAACTTGTAAAGTAGATGCACATAATACCGATTTTTTCCAATATTTAGGCTTTAGTTTGAGCACAGGTTTCATATGTATTTTATAGAAAAATAAAAAATATGTTGTATGGCAACTAAAGCCGAGAAGCTGAAGATTATTGCTATACTTTTCATAAATTTCTATGTCTTTCAAATAAGGAGAAGATAGCTTTTGAAAACCAGCAAAATATGGCCCGGCCGTGCACATGCCATGAGGGAGCGTCTTAAAAAGAAAAGACGAAAAAAAATATAGATTAGGGATCATTCAACAATTACGTGATCACCGGAAGTGGGAGGGGGGTCGGGTGCATAAGAGTAAAAGTAAAATTCGCACGAATCTACGATGATCGCGCATGTTCGCGTTCTATTAGGATTAGGAAAGGATTAGGACGATGCCTAAAACATGTGGCATTTTTCTTTAGGATGTGTGGCAGATTCTCAATTTTCCAAATGGTCACACTGGTGAGTCAAGTCAAATCAATCAAATTTCAAAATAAAACAGAGCGGTCCGTTGGAAAATTTAGAAATTTTCGATAGAAACTGCGATTTTCTGTGAAAAAGAAGAGAAAAACCTTTAAAATTATACAGTTTTCTTCCAAACAATGTAAGTACTACCTCCAATGTCCTGCATTTTAATGAAATACAACACCCAATGCCGGTGACTCATTATAACTGCTAAAATATGTTTATACTAATTCGAGTTTGTGATTTTTCTTGTTTGTAGTTCGGTAAATCTGTTTGGAAAATGATACCCTACCTTACAAAAGGTCGGGTATCCGGAATTTTTGGATATGTTATACAGGTAGAAGTCCTTAGTAAAAATACAAGTTTTCGACCTTGGGGTCCTGCCGCGGGCTCTGAGCTGCGTTCAGAACCCTATGTGCACCCAGAGTGCACCCCGAGCGCAACTTATCGCACTAACTGCCCTTATTTTGAAGTGTCGTATCTCGGGTAACTATACAGTATAGAAAGATGATTCAAAAACCAAACTGTAGCGCATTTAGTGCTGTTAATTGCTCTAAAACATTATTTTACTCTAAAACCTAAACTTTGGATTTCAAATAATGAAAACTGAAAAAGCTTCGAAATTTTCGGAGTTTTATGGACATGGTAGAGTCCGCGGCAGCCTTCATTCTCCTAGCCTCTTCCAGCATCTTCCATTTCACTCTATCTTTTGTGAGTCTCGTCCATAGAGAGCCCGCGACCGCGAAAGCAAAGCAGTTGTGAACTATATGATTGGGTAAAAAAATTTACCGGGGTTTGCATGTACACAACGTGCCATCAATCTTTAGTGTCAGATATATCTAGATCTGAGATCTGCACTCCAGAGACGTCCCGGTTGGTGTAATGGTTACCACGCCGGACTGCCAAACCGGGGTCCTGGGTTCGAATCCCGGTTCGGTCATGGATGTTATATGTTCGTGCCGTTGTTGTATGGATACCATATTAAAAAGCCTACAGTGCTTAACTTGGGATCATTACAATGTATGTGCCTGTGAGCGTTATTTATTTATTTAGAGACATTCATAAACATACTTTTTTTTTTATTTATAATTAAATGGACTCTTGCTTGTGCGTTAGCACTGCATTTCCGCCAGTGTCAAGTGTAGTTTATTGGGAGAATCTATCCCAATCTCTGGGACTGTTTTTGGACAAGAACAAGAAGAGATTGAGGAATGTGGAGCCTCGTGGCAGGCACAAACGCGACGCGCGAAACCACGCGAGACGTGTACTCGGGTCAGTTCCTGCAACGTGACTCCCATAAACATACTTATGGCCTGTTTCAACACGTCTTAGTAAGTTCTTGTAAGCTTATTCAACAGATATTTTGACATACAGGGTGTTAGGGTAAACAGTTGCATTACTTTAAGGGGTGATTGTACCCATGATACTGAACAACTTTCCCTAAGAAACCTACAGGAAATTCTCAATTTCTTTTTTCGACTTTTCATACAAACATTCGATAAGCTTTTTTAAAAAAAAAATTGCCAATTTCCTACATGTTTCTTTGGGAAAGTTGTTCAGAATCATGGATACAATCACCCCTTAAAGCAGGGGTGGCCAAACTTTTCAAGTACGCGGTCTACATTAAATCTCAGATATATTTGGCGGTCTACTTTCAAAAATTATACTTTTGACATATTTATTCAACCAAAAATGTTTGTTTATTTTGGTGGTGGATGTTTTTTCATAACTTACTTACATCATAGAAAACACTGATTCATAATCTACTTGTAATGTGGAAATTGCATGTTTTTGGAAACAGTGGCAGGCCACACTGTTTCCAAAAAGATGCAATTTCAAAAAATATGTCTTAGGTATCAATCAGAGTTTGAATATTATTTCCTCCTCGCACCACAACAGATTTAGCTTCGACTTTTCTACAGCTTCAAAATTCGAAAACAGTCTTTCAAATTCCACATGTTACACAGAAGAACAGTTTATCAGCGATATTTCTGAATTTTAGGAATTTAAATTAGATTTTTAGAAAATTGCGCCATGATTAAAAAAATGATTCTTTATTTCTTTTAAATTTTTTGAACTCTCCGCGGGCTACCATGACACACGGCGCGGTCGACCAGTCGACCGCGGTAGACGTCTTGGCCACCCCTGCCTTAAAGTAATGCAACTCTTTATCCTAACACCCCGTATTTTTAACCGACTTCAAAAAAAGGAGTAGGTTCTCAGTTCGACCGTATATATTTTTAATTTTTTTTTTTTTATGTGTGTTCGCGGATAACTTCGTCGTTTATGAACCGATTTTGATAATTCTTTTTTTGTTGGAAAGGAGATATCCCAAGGGTGGTCCCATGATAAGAAAACCAGGATCTGATGAAGGATAGCAGAGAAATCGAGGGGAACCTTCGAAAATAGTAGTGCCGACTAGTGCGTTTGTTAATTAGAAGCACTACTGTTAAATAGAACTAATGAATTCACCACTGAAAATTGTGAAATAAACAAAATTTTAACAAAAAATTAAAACCGCCTTCAAAAAAACTATAAAGTTAAAAAATAACATTGCAGCTGATAACTTTTTCGTTCGCATCATAAGAACATTAATTTGTTTTATAGAAGTCGGTGTCAAGCCAAGCCAAAAAACTAATGCAAGCCCTGTCGCGAATCGGCTTGACAGCGACTTCGATAAAACAAATTAATGTTCTTATGATGCGAACGAAAAAGTTATCAGCTGCAATGTAATTTTTTAACTTTTTAGTTTTTTTGAAGGCGGTTTTAATTTTTTGTTATTCATACAAAATGTGTCAAACTATCTGTCGGATAAGCTAACAAGAACTTACTCAGAAGTGGTGAAACAGGCCCTTAGTATTTAAGCACTTTCCCAGATGCCGTCGGTGTACACATTCAACCGCAGTGACAATGAGATCCTGCAGGAGCTGGTGAGAGTGTTCAGCGCGGGAAGTGGCACGGCGCGGGAGCAGTGGAGCCTGCAGGCAGAGATGCTGGTCGAGCCCGTCGGCTGGGACGCTCTGTGGAAACTCTCCAAGGAATTCTGTAAGAAGTTTGGTATGTTGATTTATATTTATTTAAAACGTCAAGTACAAAGTGCATATCCACGACAGGCTTCGTCAAAGGCAATAGGTACAACATTCACATCCACAACAGGCTTCGTCAAAGGTAATAGGTACACCACTCATATCCACAACAGGCTTCGTCAATAAATACATCCCATATATCTGCAACAAGCTTCGTCAATTCCTATACCTACAATCTATAAACCTCCTCCAAAGCCTCTCCCTGCGGGACGGTCCCTAGAACGCTGGCAGCATTCCCCCTTTGAATCGCCAAGCTTATACGCTGACGAAAGTAATTGCCAGCCCTCTTATCACCAGTGGACTCTATAAGGCGCGCAGATATGTCTCTCACAAGCTGTTTTGCATCGGGTCCCCATGGTCCTAGGGTCTCAACTCCCAAAGGTACAAACATGTACCCCTCTCCTATATCAACGTACTTCAGGCGCTTTGATGACTCAGCCGATGCCGCAGCAGCACCCACGCGCGACGATGTCCGACTAATATGCGACGCCGCTAACGTGTCGACACAAGTTGCGTCCCATACCAAAGACCTTCCCAACTTCCAAGGCCCTACAGTCATGCCATCAGGACGCTTTCCATCAGTACGTATAATACCCAACGTATGGTACGTTTGGTATGTAACTTTCTATTATTTTAGATTAAAACACTATGGTAGGACATAACACCTTGGAGGCATCTTTTATTTTTCATGTTTTGAATAGATTTATACAATTTACCGAAACCAAAATCATACCTCAGTATTCTTGGATAGTTTATCTAGTGAAATCATATATTGAATACATGATTGGAATTACTTCGCTCGATAGAAATCGTCACAAAGATGACATATTTTCATGTATTTTTAACCATTTTCTTCACCTGAGAAGAACTTAAAATAATTCAGATTTTTGGTATTTATACATATTCACCATAAGTTTATCTAGTGAAATCATAAAAAGAACTTTTGTTCTGATCTATAAAAAGTACTTTTGTTAACTCTTTTTAATCGAAAATACGGCACGCGCACGCACTTTTCGGAGGGCTGGGCAATCGCGTTTCTCATAGAAAATATTCGTCTGAACCTATGGCCCCTTAAGAGTGACAGGGCCAGCGCTCTACCCTCTTTTAGTTCGGGAGCACATGACTCCGCTTCAGCCTTTTAGTGTTGCTGGCTGTCAGCAGCGAGTTGGCGAGCTTGTTTGGGTGACTTCTTAGCCGCTCTTTGTATTTTAGTTTGTGCCACTCTATTTCTTGGAGAATGGTAGGTATTTCCAGGTATTCGTGAATTTCAAAGTTGTGGGCGGGTCCAGCAGTGGACGTCCATTGGTTGAGATGATGATCGCGGGGTGTGCATGCTACCAGTGCTGGTGTCAGAGTTTTTTTCAGACCGCCTTTCGGCCTCTGACGTGGTTTTTATGTAACAACTACTACCACTAGAGATAGTAGCCGGGACCAACGGCTTAACGTGCCATCCGAAGCACGGAATCACTTTTCTTTTCAGACAATCAGGTGATTCAGCCTGCAATGTCCTAACCAACTGGGGAAAAATGCACAGTGACATATCACTAGGTGTCCCCTGTGGGAATCGAACCCACAACCTCCGTATCGAGAGCCAGTGCTCTTAACCATTAGACCACGGAGGCAGCGGAGAGATGATGATGACGTTGAACAAAAAAAACATGATACCAAAATATAATGTGTCACTTTATACAGGGTGTAAAATTAAATACATTACACAATTATAAACAAAATTCAGACTTATCAAATTGAGTTACTTTCACCATGGAATCAATATAGATATCACGAAAAAAATCTACTGTGCCGTATAAAACATCAACGGTTACTAGACCCAATTGTATGGAAGAGCGAATTTTTTTTTCTCTCCATTTCAATGTTTATATTGTATCACTTAATAAAAAGAGTTTGTTCATCATCAGCATACAATTTTTCAGATGTAAGATTCCCCTGCGTAGCGTGTGTCAGCATCACGTCGGTGGACTTCGAAGGTCTATCAGCCTGTGTGGACGTGATTAGTGTCCAGCATGAATCCGTTACATTACCGGAGATGGTAGAAGATGTCCCTCTTATAGAGCTCTGGCCAACAACCAAGCAGCAAGAACAATGCATTGATACCGCTACCACTGCGGAGTTCATTGATTTGTTGAGGTATGGAATTGATTTTGTAGAGTCAAAACATTTTTGTAGGTTAAGGGTTGAACCTTGTCTGGTAGCACCGAATCACATTTTTTACGCTCCATCCTTTTCTCTTGCTCAGGAACATTATTTGCTAGAGCTTCACTCTTCACTCTTATTTACTCTTTTTCCATAATGTCTAGATTACTATTTTTGTAAGTTAAACATCCTAGTTGGTAGTTGTAGCAATGTTTCTGACCTCCCCAAAAGGGATTAAGGTTGTAAGTTTATGTATGAACCATTTTGGGGAACAATCGCTGACCCTTGGAGCCATACTGGTTGCCCTGGTTTAGTTTGGTTGATCTTGTGAGGAGAACACTAGTCTCAGCATTTAGGCTGCGTTCCGGGCATTTTCCAGTTAATAAGTTCTATCATCTAATGAGTATTAAACCCTCCCAACTATCCAGTGTGCAACTGCTGTTTGGCTGACCCTCTGTTGAGCAGAGCAGTAAGCTTTTACTAGTTTCTTGTCCATTGTCCAGTGAAAAAAAAAAAAAGACTATAAACCTATGAGGCTGACATTGACACATCAAGTGCGAGTCGGGCTACTCGCGCACCGAGGGTTCCGTACCACACCACCACAGAACACAACATTAACATAGAAAAAAAAAAAATTGTCCGTGACCTTTAGCGCAAGACCGACTTACACATGGCCGGTTTTTAGTATTTGTTGTTATTCTGTAGAGTTTGCTCTATAATCACACTAAGTTTAACGCTTGTACGTATTACCGTTTTTACGATAGAGCGTGAAGAAAAAAAATAGTTTCTTGTTGAAAACCCCTCTTAATTTTCAAGTTTTTGACATTTTTATTATTTGTTAACAAATCCGCCGTAATAACGCATAATCTGAGAAAATTTCAACTATGTAGCTATTACGGTTCAAAGTTACAGCCCTTCTTCTTCTTCTTATCGTGTGGGCAGAGCCCTGGTGTCAGAGTTTTTTCAGACCGCCTTTCGGCCTCTGACGTGGTTTTTATGTAACGACTACTACCACCAGAGATAGTAGCCGGGACCAACGGCTACAGCTACGGCTACGGCTACGTGCTACGGTTACAGCCCTAAATAGGTAGGACAGACGGACGGACAGACGCACGGACGTACGGACGGACGGACGGACAGACAACGTACGCTTAGTAATAGAGTCCCGTTTTCACCCTTTGGGTACAGAAGCCTAAAAAAGGAAAAAGACTTTAAAAAAAATCTACCACTTTATTTTACCACAGATTCTACTATACAAACATCTGGATGCCATGGGATGACCAGGATGATAAAATTCTCCTCACAAACACAATTGAAGACCGCATGCAACTCTGGTCGGAACTCCACAACGGCACCATACCAAACTGTGTCGCTCGTTCCATCATATTGCTGAGGAATAGTGCCATAAACGCTCATGAGAAGTTGAAACAGCTGGACCTATCTCTCTGTGATGAAGATATGGTTGATGAAGATGGTGGGTAGTTGAATTATTTATGCTACTATCTAAACTATTATAAAACTGTAACAGAAGTGTGCCTGTCTGTACATTGAAGACATTTACAAAAAAAGAGATATGATATGTTTTTTAGGTGTCCCTGATTCCAAATCACCAAATTTTGAATTTTTTGTCTGTCTTTTTGTTTGTTTGATCGAGCATCACGCAAAAACTACTGAACCGATTTTGATGAAACTTTTTTTGTTTGATAGCTTATGATCTGACTTAAAATCTAGTATATAATTTGTGCGGACGAAGTCGCAGGAAAACTCTAGTTAATTATAAAATTAGGGGTGAAACAGTTTTATGACAAGAGCAAGGGCAAAAGGCCACAGTAAAGCTCAGTGATGGAAACCATAGTGAGGAGACAGACATGCTTAAAGTTTGAGGTGTGCATTGTGTGTGTCCACCACAGAAAAAAGAGCCAGTAGAAGTTAAATAAAGACTATTCAGTTCCAGAACTATCAAATTAAATTCAACCTTATTGTCATAAGTTGTATGATTGAATGTTCATAAAATTGCGGTAGTGACTTATGACTTGTATGACCTTTTTCGAACGAAATGAAGAAACAGACACGGGGTTGAGGTCTGCACCTACGAGTTCTCTCTTCTGTGGTGTTCTCTGTCCATCATTGACATATTAACCTATGGAGCTAATAACCGGGGCTAACACAAAATTCTCGAAAAAAAGAAGTGTCTCTGACTAACCTACATAAGCGAAAGTACGTGTTTGTAATATAATCCAACTTAAACCACAGAAACTGATGAAATTTTAATTATATTTTGCTTGCGTAGTTTTACAAATTCTTACAGCACATCAGCATGGCACGCAAACGTGCGCGTAGTCCGTCAGTCAAACGAAGGCTGGCGCGTAATAGTTGTGTTTTGTTTCTCTTTTGGTTCGGACACTTTTGATCGCGGAACCTCCGTCCAGTAGTTGGTAAGTCAATGCTGTCCATTAAAAAAGTTGTGATGGGTTCTCTACCTGTAACATTGGACAAGTTAGAGAATGCTAGTCAAATGTGGATATTCTGAATATGGTAGACTCCTCTTTGACTATCCCTTTATGGAATATAACAGCCGTGAGCATATGTTTATGCTTGCCCGCGGCTTTAAAATGTAGCCAACATCCATTGATGGGGGCAACTTTTTATTACATCTCTGCATTTTTTTTTAAATCTCATCTCTGATTGGTTATCACATTTACAGATTCTCTTCTGCCGCCGAACTACATAACGTTGTGTGCAGAAATGACAGCTCGCCTCGACAGTCATATGTCTAAATGGACATTATATGAGAAATCTATCATCAGGGACCAGTACCTCGCTAAAGCTAGAAGTAAATGGCAGAAGAGTAAAAGTAAACGGAATGTGAGTATCATCAGCACAGGATGCATACGCGCATCCAGTGTGGTTTGGTGCGCAATCCGCTAAGGCGCCGCATCGCATCCTGTGGTTTGCCATTAGAATTTACAAGCCACATAAATACCTACTCCTAACTCCTTGGCCACAGGTCCGGCACTCAATAGAACGTTTTAGAATTTCGAAATGGCTTCTGCACATGCGCACTTTGTGCAAACCTAGGTGCAAACTGACCATGACATTGCGTGTTGGGTTGAAAGCATAGATAAGCTACTATTTTACAGGAAGTTGAAAACCGCGCTTTGCATTTAACGTCATCTACATTTCGATACTTTTTATTGTTCGTTCTGTTGTTAAAAATAGTATTCGAGCTAAAATTTGACTCATTCCGAAGCGCAAATACTATAAAAAATTACGTTCTGAGAGAAATACCAAAATATTGTTTTAATTTCAATATTTGCAATAACATCAGATCTGAATGGTGTCATGAGGTGTCGAAAAATTTAAACGTCACGTCAGTCTATTTTCTTTTCGAGTGTCTGAAGATGAGAGAGAGAGAGGAGGCGCTAGCCCTTGAACCCGAGGAGGTGGTGGTCTGCAGCAAAACGTACGAGCTGCCAGAGATGCCGCTGTCACAGATATCTATATGCAGTTTTAATGGTTAGTTTATCTCCAAATAGGCTTTCACACGAGATACAAGTAAAGGAAATTTTTTGAGAATGTGGAAATTATGCCATCCTTCATGTATACACCCAAAGAAAGACCGAGAGCTTAATTTAAGTACATTCAATTAATATGCCTGTATAGGTACAGTCATGAGCACATCAAGCTTTACACTTGCAGTACGATTGTAACGCTTATGGCGCACTAAATAAGAACGGTACAAAGTCCGAAGTGTCAAGCTTGACGCGCTCTTGACTGTACTAAACACCGCGAGCGACTATAAACTGGGGAGTGTCTTAGCCTCTGGAGCATCCTAGAGGCTAATGTCGTCTCTAAGTTTTTTGGACGGAACGCGTCCAAGGGAATACTGCAGTCTCTAAAGGTTGTCCCTTTTTTGAGACTCAATTGGTCATCAGTCTCTATGGTAATCTCAGAGATTTTGTATCAAGAATAGATTCCTTTTTTTTAAGACGAAACAATTGCATCGGTTTTCTCTTTTTTACGTTATAAAATGCCATATAAATAAATGGTTGGATATACTTTTATCTATGCCACCTTTTGTGCCAATGAGACCGATTATCTATAGATACTTGTTTTAATTGTATATACGATACTAGTGTTGTTTCTGTGATATATATCGACAGGCTATCGATAGCAGTATACTAAAATAAAAGTGAAGAAAAGGGAAATTAATAATATAAAAACTCTACGGGGCTACTCGTGCATCGAGGGTTCCGTACCACACCACCACACAAAATGTTAACTTACAAAAAAGCGTTGTTTTCGCCGGGACTTTTAGCGTGATACAGACTCACACCTGGCCGGTTTTTATTATTTTTTATTATACTGTAGAGTGTGCTCTATAATCACACCAAGTTTGACGTTTGTATGTATTACCGTTTTTACGATAGAGCGAGAAGAAAAAACGTTAAAAAATAGTTTCCTGTATGAGCACCCTAATTTTTTACTTTTTGTTAGCAAATCCCATAGAAAAAAATAAGACTATACAGGATGTCCCAAAAGTGGTGGTCTAAAATGGACAAGGTCGAGGTAGTGGAGATCATTTCCAACAATTTTGGTCCCATACACATAAAAAAAAAATATTTTAATAAAAAGTTGGAAATGTTTCACAGTTTTTTTGAAATTTGCATTTTTGTAGTGTTGAAAAAAAAAAGTTGAAAATTCAGTGTAACTTCTGAACCGTTCATTTTCGGACCTATGTGTATGGGACCAAAATTGTTGGAAATGATCTCCACTACCCCCTCGTTCATTTTTAGACCACCACTTCTGGGACACCCTGTATAATGTTCTGTGGCAAATCCGCTGTAATATAATAACGCACATTCTGTGTAAATTTCAACTGTCTAGATATTACCGTTTCAAAGTTACAGCCCGTAATAGGTAGGATGGACGGACGGACAACGTGGGCTTATAGGAATAGGGTCTCGTTTTCACCCTATGGGTACGGAACCCTAATTACGAAAAATTTTCATAAAAAATATGTCACCGTTCTCAAGTAATTTACGCCAAAAATGTGACAGTTACGAAGAAACTAGCACTCTCGTTTAAGGCTGGGCCACACAGAGTGCAGCTGCGGAACGGCTGCGGAACAGCTGCGGAACGGTAGCCGCAGTGCGACACGTCGCATATAATTCCATAGTTTACAACTACTGCCGGCCTGCAGTAGGCCCGCAGCCTTTCTGCAGCTGCATTCTGTGTGGCCCAGCCTTTCATCTCTATTCTTTATGGGCAGACTTTATGTAGGTATAAGTAAATAAAAAAAGAAACATTTATCTTTTATTTTATTAACTGATGAAACCAACAGCTTACGTTGAAATTTTTACATCAAATTAGTTTGATGATGAAACCTGGATGACGTTCTTTTTACACCTCCAAGGGACCGTAGGTAGACCTTAGTATTGATTTGTTTCTGAAAACTTCTTGATGGATGTTGACGGCTCAACTAATTCCAGTCTGGAAGGTCTGGGATGCCTAGGCACCGTCTGCAAAATAATAGAAATAAATTAACATCATTTTACGTGAAAATAAATTTGTATAAGTCTACCAGAATCTCATGGCATAAAAAATTGAGATTTTCGCATGGTAATGTCAAACTTTCATCTGTCTAGTCAAAGTAGGTACCCTTTACAAACTGCGACTTTTTGAAGCGGTAAGTATAAACGCGCGTTTATCAATCGCGTTACTGCATCGCTACTAAACTAGCAAATTAACAGGCGTTTGTATGCATACGCAACCATCGATACAGACGCGTGTGTGCATTGCGACAAAGACTGTTGATGTGACTGACCAAACGACGACAAACGTATTCCGTTGAGGCTGTATCACGTTTGCATCGGTGCTGCACCGCGACTGAAGTGCAGACGCGTTGCAAAAAGTCGCAGTGCGTAAAGGGCCCTAATCCAATTACCGAACCCAGTATGGCAATTCGTTCGTATTTCTATCAGATTAGTCATTACAATGCGTATATAAAAGCTTACATGCATAACACAATTTTGCCAAACTCCCGTACATCTTGCATGATGTCATTTGATTTCCTTATTTGCCATCAGATTCTGGTACTTACACCGTGTGCAATTGTCGATAAGTCGGGTCAACACTAATGGCATAAATTAGAGTACATAAACTGTCAGTACAAATAACGTACGATTTTAGTTAATAATTTCCGAAAACAGAACAAGCTAAAATGAAATTCCACATTATGTACCACATTCATATTCAAAAAAGCTTTACTCGGAATGAATTATTTTATTCATTACCCAGGTCAAAACCTTAAAAACAGTAGTCGATTACTTACCGATGGAAAGATATCCTAGGATTATTTTCTGTTAAAACCCCCATTCTACTCCAGCAACCAGTAGCCACACAAGCCGTGGTGTATGAGATACGCACTAGATAATTTGTTTCGTAATAAAAACCAAACTCGCGTAATAACACACAATGTAACTCCAAAGACTTTGGTGCCCATGTGGGAACCACGGTAGCTCGAAAGCTGACTCTTTGACGTTCAAGACGGTGACATTTGTCTGTGTTTGTCTTTTTTTTTCAAATGAAGCGATACCATAACTAAGAATGAGAGACCTGGCCATTTCTCAACTCGTTTTGAAAAAAAAGGTGTCTATCTTGATACATAGTCTCTGGGTAATCTTATTACAAATATATCGACAGCCAATCAGCGCCCTTTGGCTAATCCTCACAAGTATTTTTAAACAATGAAAGACAATTTAACCTCGCTCTCCGCCGACTCCGCCATTGTATTTTCGCCCGCGTAATTATGATTGTTTTGTGATGTTATTATGTGTTATGTGATTAAAAATAGAAATAGCCAGCGTCGGTCTGGGACTCAAAAAACTACCGGGAAAATTCAAACGAAGCGGCCCACTGACTTTTTCGCCGACCATGGCAAAGTCAAAAGAAAGGGCAGGATGGGCGTAATTATTTTTTCCCAGGGTGCGGCGTACCCAGAGGCTAGGTATAGATAGATAGATCAAGGTCAGGTTGCAAAACGATCTAGGAGCCAGGAGAGCCGGAGCGAGCGAAGCGAGCTCGAGTTTTTCACGATCTATAATATCCGAACTACGAACGAAGCGTGCTTGAGATTTTACTACAATACGACTAGGGCGTTACAATAAAAAACGCGTGTGACAGAAGAAACATGGTTCCATAAGCGACTAAAAACCAGAAGCGAGTGAAGCGAGCTCGATATTTAACTATGATATTTTGGCCATTCCAACTCTCAATAAAAGATCTATTTAAATCCTGGAGCGAGCTAAGTGAGCTTGAGATTTTAATCCAATAAGGCTAGGTCGTAAATCAAGAGCGACGAAGCAAGCAATGACCACACAATCCAGGAGCCAGCGAAGCAACCTCGTAGATTTACTGCAATGCCAATACGACTAGGTTGGGAATTAGGAGCGAGCGAAGTAAGCTCGAGATTTTACTGCAATATGACTTGGGACTAGGACGCTGCAATACCACCAAGGAGCGAGCGAAGCGATCTCGACAATTTGCTACATTGTGTTTTTAGGGGGATGATCCTGTGATTTGTGAGACCATTTTGATCACCAGATTTCGATATTGGTCCCATGGAAACAGTTACCTACTCAGTTTGATGGTCTGATCATCTCCTTAAACCACCGTCAGCGTATGAAGAAGGACCCTACGATATGCTGGATTTAAAATCAGTAGCTTTTAGCTCATGCCAAAATCGAGTAAATAAAAAGATTGAGCGAGCGGAGCGAGCTCGAAAATTCGCGAAATATTTTGACTACGCAGGGGGCCTCCGACTTAGTTACTTACTGAACATATTTTGGCCTTGTTTTTAATTTGATCAAAAGGGTTCTCCAGGTTTGGAGGCCCCTTCAACCAAACTGATGATTCGAGAGCAAAACAAAACTGAACGAGCGAAGCAAGCTCGCAATTTTGTAATAAGCACATTTTTCTGAATTTAGCTGACTTTTTAAAAAAGTGAAAAAAAAATTACTTAGTAAGTCGATTATTTTATTGTAGATTTCTTTAAGTTTTTTTTTAATTAGCCTATTTCATCCCACTGCTGGGCAAAGGCCTCTCCCCTGCTCTTCCACTCGTTCCTGTTTTGGGCAATCTCTGGCCATTATTTGTCTTTGTCCAGGTCATCACGCCATTTTCCTGGGTCGACCTGGACGCCGCCGACCGTTTTCGGGGATCCAGGGCATGATGATTTTTGCCCATCTCTCAGGATGCATCCGACAGACATGACCAGCCCACTAACATTTAAGTTTGGCGCTTTTCTCTCCGACGTCGGCTATTTTAGTTTTGGAGCGCAACGTGGTGTTTCTGACCCGGTCGGTTCGTTTAACACCTAAAATACTGCGCTTCATTGCTCTCTGATAAACCTTAAGCTTGGACTTTGGGCCTCAGTGAGTGACCACGTTTGAGCTCCGTAAGTTAGGATGGGCAGGATACACATGTCGATGAGTCTACGTTTAAGCGAGAGCGGGAGTTCTCCCCTCATCAGCTCCTTCATGGACCAGAAGCTCTTCCAGGCGTTGTCGACGCGTCGTTCGACTTCCTTGTCTTGCCTGTTTTCGAAGGAGACTATCTGGCCCAAGTAAATATACTCATCGACATAATGTATTTCCTGTCCATCTACCTCGACCTTACGTTTCGTGGCATTACTCATAATTTGAGTCTTAGACCTGTTCGTTGAAAGTCCTACCTCAAGGCTTGCAGTGCTCAGATCTTGGAGCATTTGTTGCAGTTCCAGTGCAAATCGCGAGAAAAGAACAATGTCGTCGGCAATGCGGAGATTAGTCAACTTCCGATCACCGACGACAATTCCCCTATCGCTCCAAGGGATCGCTAGATTCTTGAATACTTCTTCGAGAGTACTGGTGAAAAGTTTCGGAGAAAGAAGATCGCCTTGTTTAACACCCTTTTTTAAAATTACTCTTTTTAAATCCTGGGGTGGGCCAGAAAGATTCAGGAGTTGGCCGAGCTGTGCCATTTTCTGTGGGATGAAAATTAATAGGGAAGAAGAGCTGGGCCGGACCGGCCCACGGGGGTACCGGCCCACCGGGAAAAGTCCCGGTATTCCCTGGGGCCAGACCGACGCTGGAAATAGCTGATTCGACGCGTAAATAACCAGACTTTCCTAATGGAAAGTGCACTAGTGCATTAGTGCAGTGTTGCACTAACGTGCATGTGTGAAATGATGAAAGGCAATGTATAAAGTGAGAATGAAGTGGCGAGTATGACTAGAGAAAAAAACAATATTTTTTATTGAATTATCCAAGTGAGCTTAATGAAATTTCTTAATAATATGTACGCATATGTACCTACACAAGGCGACACATCAAGCTATACAAACCCAAAATAAGCTGACCTCACGTAGATTGAATAACGAATAAGCTCGCGTGTCCAGCTTATTTTGGTTTTGTGTAGCTTGATGTGTCGCCGTGTGTACGTAAGCTCAGTTTTCTAACCATATATGACACTAGATATCTAATAAAAATTATGCGGTTTAGGCACAAATTCCAGTTTTCTGCTAATATTCGGGGAAAAAACCGTTATATGGGGGACTCGTTAGGCATAGAGGCCCTGCGGGTGGCATGACTCTCGTGAGGTTAAGGATGACATCATCTTCAATGCAAATTGACGGGCACCCTTTTTGACTAACTCCGCTAGTTCCAGCGACCCAAAGTGGGTTTTGGCATTCGAAATGAGAGATCACAACTTTTCTCGATTCTGTGCGACCTCTCGCTTCTGGCTTAAAGCTGTCGTTTGTCATGTTTTTGTAAATCCATTTTTACTTCGTGCAAATTTATGTATTTTTGTACATCTCTATTGCAGGCGCAACGGTGAAATCGGCAGACATGCGCTCCTGTCTCCTCATGCTAAGCGAAGATTGTTCCCTGCGTAACTTGTCGCTCCACTGCGCCGCCGTCAACACCGTGCTAGTGATGCGTGCGGGGTCGCTGCACGCCAGCCGGTGCACGTTCCTCGACGACTCTAAGAGCTCGCAGGTTAGTTACAATAGTAACTTGTCGCTCCACTGCGCCGCCGTCAACACCGTGCTAGTGATGCGTGCGGGGTCACTGCACGCCAGCCGGTGCACGTTCCTCGACGACTCTAAGAGCTCGCAGGTTAGTTACAATAGTAACTTGTCGCTCCACTGCGCCGCCGTCAACACCGTGCTAGTGATGCGTGCGGGGTCGCTGCACGCCAGCCGGTGCACGTTCCTCGACGACTCTAAGAGCTCGCAGGTTAGTTACAATAGTAACTTGTCGCTCCACTGCGCCGCCGTCAACACCGTGCTAGTGATGCGTGCGGGGTCGCTGCACGCCAGCCGGTGCACGTTCCTCGACGACTCTAAGAGCTCGCAGGTTAGTTACAATAGTAACTTGTCGCTCCACTGCGCCGCCGTCAACACCGTGCTAGTGATGCGTGCGGGGTCACTGCACGCCAGCCGGTGCACGTTCCTCGACGACTCTAAGAGCTCGCAGGTTAGTTACAATAGTAACTTGTCGCTCCACTGCGCCGCCGTCAACACCGTGCTAGTGATGCGTGCGGGGTCGCTGCACGCCAGCCGGTGCACGTTCCTCGACGACTCTAAGAGCTCGCAGGTTAGTTACAATAGTAACTTGTCGCTCCACTGCGCCGCCGTCAACACCGTGCTAGTGATGCGTGCGGGGTCGCTGCACGCCAGCCGGTGCACGTTCCTCGACGACTCTTAAGAGCTCGCAGGTTAGTTACAGTAGTAACTTGGGATGCATCATACAAAATCACAAGATATCGATAGGTTAAAAATGATGCGACGTTATTCTTTTTCACCCCTTGTACCGTAGCCTGTACTCTTCGTGAACTTTTATTCATCATCATCAGCCTTATACGTTCCACTGCAGAGCACAGGCCTGCACTCACCCACGTGTGCCCAATGCGGATTGGTAGACTTCACATACGGATTGTAATTTCTTCTTCAGCGTATGCAGGCTTCCTCACGATGTTTTCCTTCACCGTTTGAGAGCAGTCGGTATTAGATATGTACATAAGTTAGAAAAACTTATTGGTACATGGCATATCGTCCGTGCGGATTCGAACCCCGACCTCAATATGTGAGTTTCCATACATCTCTTCGTCTGTTTATGTGTGTATTGGTGTAAAAATAGTATAAGTATTTGTTTTCTTTCTTGCAGAGTGACTTCGCACAAGGGATCGTAGCTATGACTGGAGCCAATATAGTTATAGAAGACAGTACATTTGATAATTTTTATTCGGGAATCGTCGTGCACAAGGGTGCAAAGGTAAGACTTCAATATTAAAATTAAAACCACAATTTCGTAAATAACATACACAAAAAAAAGGCTTTTTAAATTAAAAAATTTTTTTAGCCTTGCTCGCTAGATCCGGTTTAACTATTGATTCTGCGGAAAATTTTACGAAAACTAGCTTGTATACATTAATTATTTGTATGCGTACCCACGAAAAAGATTAATATTTCAAATGATGCTCATTATCTTGCGTCAGGTTATAAAAATGAGCAAATTGACAACATTTAATTTTTTTAACCACCTGTTTTTAATGAAAAATATAAAAATAGGTTAAAAAATAAGAGATTTGTATTTTTCCAATTTAATTTTGACCGATATTTCTATTTTTAATTTACTTTAGAATTTTCTGAAAAACGTAGGATTTATGGCTATAATACCTTGGCCGTAATAAAATTAAAAATAAAAACTGTCAAATACAATAGAAAAGCCAAAGCAGGCAAAGGAATATAATCTCATTCAACCTCTATTTTATTTTTCAAATAACTCGAGAAATACTTAATGGATAGAAAAATCGGATAATTTTGATATAAGCTTCGAATCACATAATCTCCAAATGGTATTCTAATTTTGGTACCTTTCTTTAAATGAAATGTTGTCAATTGTTACCAGGTGGAACTGCGTAACTGTATAATAAAGAACTGCGGAGTGGGTATACAGATGTACTCCGACGCGGTAGTGAAGTTGGACAACACCTCCGTGACCCAGTGCCTGGAGCAATGCGTGCGCTGCGAGCGAGACGCCAACTGCCGACTCTCTGAGTGAGTACATACCATAAGTCCATATACATACCATAAAGAGGAAGCCCAACGAGAAAAATAAAAAACCTTGCTTGCGGAAAATCATTGGAACTAATTTGTGTACTTTGAACACTGACTTTAAAGGTAGGTAGAAATAGTCTATTGTCGCGCCCCCAAACCAGGTTTTTATACACCACTAGTTTTTAAATACAAAAAAAATTTATGGGTGGATTCAGACAACGAAATTTTCCCTAAGGCGTCAAAAAACAATAAACATTTTTGGACTTCCCATACTAAAGAGCCGATCAGCCCAAAAGAATTAAAAAATTTTCGACTAATGTTGCTTTGGAAAAGTTGTTTAGTTTGATTGTCTGAATCAGAACATAATATAAGAGGGATTAGAAGTGCAAAGTAGGCGTGGAACGCGTCGCCACAGATTATGCAATGATTTGCATAACACCATAAGGCGCGCGGCGTGGTGCGAGCGAGACGGCATGAGTAGTTGTAGCAGCGTGAGCGGGAAGACAAGTGGCGACAGCCCTCTCCGAAGCAAAAGCGCTACTTTGCATTTCTAACCCCTCTTATAATATTCTGTGGTCTGAACACACTCTTAATCATTTTTTAGTAATTAAAAATTAGCGGTGTATTTCTGGTCAGGCTTTAAATAAAATTTAAATTTAATCATTCTGCGTATCTGGCGTCCAGCGTGTCGGCCCTGGCAGAAAAGGAAATCAATAGAAACTTTTATTTCAGAACGGAAGGACTGCATATAATGCCAAACTGCACCATCGGGAGTGGAGACCTACAGAAGGAAGTATTAATTGTCCAACAAGATGTTGATTTGATGTAGTGTTTGTTTTTACAAGTCAAGACTATTACAGGGAAAGACATTATCTTAGATATAACCTCTAGAAATTTCGTAACGATATATTTTAAGGCAACGTGAAGGCAGGGCTAAGCTCCGATAAAGGGGGTGAGGTGCGGGGTCTGAGGGGAGATCGCGAGCAATTCGTTCGAATTTTGAATTTAAATATTAGAGTGTTCAATAATTCTTCAAGATGCCACAGTATACCAACATGTCATATAATTGATACCAGTTGAACAACACCAATAACAAAGTTAAAGTTATTTATAGGTATTATTGTAGGCTATTGGCATAAGTAATTCTTTGATGAAGATCTGATGAATGGCTTTGGAAACAGGTAAATGGAACTCCTCAACAGTTGAAAACAAATCATTGGCAATTGAATAAGTTGTTTGAAATCATCAATTATATGCTATAAGCATGCGCGTGCAGTGCATATAGGCAATTAGGCAGTGCCTACCTGTCTCCTCATTAATTATTAATCAACTAACAATTTACACTCATACTCTATAAACACAAACAAATAAAGCATCCAAAAGCTTAATTCCACATTCAAATATGGCGCGCAAGAACTGTCCAAAGTTCGGGTGGGCCCCAAACGCACGCACGCAGCGCGCAATAGGCAGTTTTCAAACGGCATAAGCTCACGCAATACAAACGATCTATGGCTACCTATGCATTTACACTTGTTAAAAACTATACGACAAAAATGCAAAGTACGAATTAACCACGCGATAATTCGTGACGTTTGACCTTCGCTATTTACTGTCACAAAATAAGCATGCGTAATGTATTAACCAACCTCGTGTGAAAACAACGAAGCGCTTGGCATCTCATTGATAGATTGCATCTTCGCTATTTGGTTGCATGCGCGCTCTTGACGTTGTTCATTTGGCTGCGTTCAGGACCTTTGGGTGCGGTTGTTTTTTCAACTCGCTGGTAAGAACGTTTTCACCGAGGCTCTGGTTTTGTAAGTCACACATCCTAATTCGTATACGAAAGTGATACCAAACTCTATGGAATTTATGCATTATTCGTATACGAATCAAGATGTGTGAATTTCAAAAATAGCACTCTTGGACGGCGTTTAGTGCGAAAAATTGCACTCGTGGTGCACCTGGGGCGTAGGTTTGGAACGCAGCCCTTGGCCGATTTTGTTCTGTTTGACTTTGACAGTTTGTTGAATTCCGAGCGTGTTCAATTGTTTCAATTGTTTTTTGTGTTTTGGTAGAAATTAGCTGAATATTTTGTTTCTAGCAGTGTATTTTGTTAATATTAACAAATTATAAATAAAGTAAGGTTTGTAGTGAAAGATCAAATGTGTTTCGATAAATTACGGGCAGTTCAAATATTTTCGCGCAGTTTTCATTTGATTTGTCGTGGTTAATAATATTCATCAACTAGCGAAGATTGATCGTCAATAAAGAGAGCAGTGTTATGAAGAAATAGGTAAGAAGTTAAACGTGAAACAGTATACAAACCAGTGGCAAGTTGGTGACCAACATGCTCACTATCTACCTACTTGCCACTCTGGTGCTGGTGCTGGACAGAATTCAGGCGCTCTCAGCGAAATGGGGATTGTAAATATGGTGGGTATAGTACTAAAAATATCTTTGATAGCAGTCGGGGTAGCAAATTATGCTGAAAACACCGTATAGTTTTTTTTTCCGTTCTGTTTGCCTACTTGTGCCTGGTGGTAATGCACGCCTGTGGCTATAAGTGAGCCTTGCTAAAACTACACGCTTCAAAAGATGGTTAATAGTTGGGGTTAGGTGACAATTCGCCAGCAAAAAATAAAAAACAAAAAATATATATATATTAAATAATAAAGTCCCAACGAACTCCTAGGAAGATTCGCTACGAGCTCTTTGCCACCTTGCTAGCGACCGGAATCGAACTCGCGCCAACCGCACCAAACCGCCGCTCTGCTCTGGAGGCGAGTACCGAGACCACTCGACCAACTGGTGCTGCGCTGGACTCGGCAAAAAAAGGCATGCCTTGCCACAACTACGCTTTACAGACGCTTAGGATGAGTCATACTGACTCTAAAGTGGACACTTTTCTTCAATCTGACATCGGATTCGTGTTCAGGGTCCACGCGGACCCTCAGATATTTATTTTGGAAGCAATCGGTTGAGAAACACAAATTGAAAATACCAGTGAGCAGTTTTTGTAACAGTTATTCAGCTCCATCATTAAATAGGTACTTGTTACAAAACTGTAAAGAAAAGCACTCATCGAGATGATTTTAACGAGCTGAAATTCTATGAGTATACTATTAGCCATCCAAGAGTTCCACTAGCCACCTTCCAGCTCCATCACCAGATCAGCTGGATAATACCATATTATTGTATTGTCATCAGAATCACATGCACCTGCAGAGTCTTTAATGGATATAACGCACCCCCGAACGAATAAAGGTGTAAAGTGCCATAACACCCTTTTCACTTTTATTCCATGTTTGGAATCTACAGCCTTCAATAATACACGTCCTAAATTTTTACTACGCAGCTATGGTGCATATTCATAAAATTATACGGGAAGACATCTTTTTTTTTTATTAACTATGGGTTTGCTCTTGACCTCAATCCAGTCCTCAGGACGAAGATGGGGTCGTAGATGTAGCGAGCTTACCCAGAAGATGCCTATTCACTCGTACTTTAAAGGAATTCGGGTTGTAAGTACTCGGAAATACTGACGCAGGTAAGGCATTCCACTCCTTGGCTGTGCGCATTATAAAAGATTCAGAAAGGCGCTTGGTGCGGATATGTGGGATGTCAACCAAGAAGGGGTGATATCCCGCGGTGCGTCTGGAAGTCCGATAGTAGAAAGGGGAAGGTGGGATGAGCTCATGCAGCTCAAGGGCACACTCACCGAAGTACAATCTGTAGAAGACCGACAAGCAGGCCACTCTGCGGCGGTGGGCTAGGCTATGAAGCTTGGCCTCCACTAGCTTACTATCGCCAATGAGCCTCCTGGCTCTGCGTTCAACCGAGTCGAGTGCGGCAAGTTGATACTTGGCTGAGCCATCCCACAGGTGGCAGCAGTACTCCATACATGATCGGACCTGAGCTTTATACAATACTAAGAGCTGTCCAGGAGTGAAGTACCGCTTCACCTTGTTTAAGATGCCCAGCTTTTTGGCCGCAGTTTGAGCCTTAGACTCGATGTCAGCGCCGAAGTTGAGTTTCGTGGTCAAGCTTATACCCAGAAGCCCAAGACTGTCGGAAACAGGGACAGATGTACCCCGGAAAGTAGGAGTCAGATTAAACGGACTCCTTTTTGCGGTGAACAGACAAGCCTGTGTTTTGGTGGCGTTGAAGTTGACTAAATTATTGTCACCCCACTGGGAGACAAGACTTAAAGTCAAGTTTGTCCGCTCAACCATGGCCTCTCTCTGCGAGCGTATTTTATCCCCGCTGGCCCCTGCGCCAGATACATATCTCTCCATGACAGTACTGTCATCTGCATACCCAACAATACCTGACACAAGGAGGTCATTGATGTGCAGCAGGAAAAGTGTCGCGGAGAGAACAGACCCTTGAGGAACTCCAGCATCAATTGCCATAAGGTCAGAAGAGCAGCTGTCAATGACAACTCTAATCGACCGTTCTCTCAAGAAATCAGATATCCAGCTGCAAAGATCAGCGGGGATATAGTGCCATATCCTGTCAAAGGCCTTCGAGATGTCAAGTGATACAGCCAGTGCTTCACCGTGCTTCTCGATGGCCTCGCCCCAGCAGTGCGTGACATACACAAGAAGATCCCCAGTCGATCGCCCCCGGCGGAAGCCATATTGGCGATCACTGAGTAGATCATTGTCTTCTAGGTATGACAGCAACTTACTGTTAAGTACTCTTTCCATGACTTTACAGAGAATGGAAGTAATGGCGATAGGGCGGTAGTTACAGATATGAGTTTACTATGTAATTTATTTGGCCGCAAAACACGACAGATATGGATTTTCATACAACATTGCCGGCCGCTGGACGCAGGTATTTGGCCAGTACAGCAATTTCGATTTATCTCGAAGAAGGTTGTCAAAATAATGCTCACATTTCCAAGCATGTTTGAGAAAAATTAATATTTACGTGAGCGCCTTCTAGGGTCAAAAAACGCAGTCACCTTTTCAGTCTATTCACCGGCTATTGAAGCATCAAAACTAATGCAGGGCGCTTTGAAAGGCGGGAGTAGCACTCGCACGAGCGATCAGTGCCGGTTGCGTTCGCTAAAATTAATTTGCGCGGTCATCAGAATTTTTCAAATGTTACTCGCACGATCGATACGTCTCGGGTGTAAAGGGATAGTGCGCGGCTGCCGCGCGAGATAATGCTCGATGGTTTGCCACGCGAAGTCGGTACGCACCTGTAAATCAACAATCTTGATTGTTTTGCCATTTGTGGCACCGCCCAAAATTGTTCGCTTTTTTTAACCGACGAAAACAAAACAAAAAACGGTGGAGGTTTTCAAGTCGACGCGTATACAGGGTGTAACAAAACACCCTAGTAATACTTAAGGGGGTGCTTCAGACCATCAAACTGAACAACTTTCACTATGGAGCCAACATCAAGAAAAAAAAAAAATCTGCTGTCCCATACATTTTAGTCGAGTCGGTGCTTTTGTATGGGATAACAGATTTTTTTAATTTTTTCTCGATGTTGCCCCCATAGTGAAAGTTGTTCAGTTTGATGGTCTGAAGCACCCCCTTAAGTATTACTAGGGTGTTTTGTTACACCCTGTATATATATATTTTTTTCATATTTCATATATTTATTGCAATCACATGGTACAGTTAGGTCTTAAATGTAACAACTTTTGATCTACATATGATACCCTCTGGGCACGGCAACATAAACAATAGGTACATAAGATGTATTTTAAGTACATATTATGTTTGAACGCATGCACGTATACAAAAAAATTAGGAAATATCAAAATGATCGTTGAATTTAGCTCAAAAAATAACATAATAATAATAAATTGCTTGCATTTAACTAAATTAAATCTAGTACAATAATAAAAATAAGTTACCTAATTAATTAATGGTTTTTGAAGTTGACAACTGTAATTAACGCAATAAAATATTATTTATCATACATAATCAATCAATAGTTATAAACAATACTAATATCAAATAAAATCAAATCAAATAAAATATCAAATAAAATCAATCAAATAAAATATCAAGTAAAATCAAATCAAATAAAATAGTTTATCAATTAACATAAATTGGGTCCGTGAGGTTTAAGAAGAAAATAGTAGGTATAGTATAAGTAGGTATGTAGGTATTATTATTTGAGTAGCTAATCAGATCTCAGAAAGAAAGTCTTCAATTTTATAATATGATTTATTAATTAGGATATGTTTTAATTTTTGTGTAAATAGGTGATCTTTTTTTTCGTCTTTTACATGTTCCGGTATTTTATTATATATTTTCGTAGCGGTGAAGAACGGGCTTTTGTGGTACATTTCCATTGTTGTTGTGGGGAGGGCAAGCTGGTTTTTTGATCGAAGATTATGTTTGAGGTACGATTTATTAATAAATAAGTGAGTATTTTTTCGGACAAATGTCGCCATTTCTAATATGTAGATTGATGGCAGAGTTAGAATTTCGAAATTAATAAAATATGGTTTACAACTGCACCGGTTTGATATGCGCGCTAGTATGCGAATGCATTTTTTCTGCGTTACGAATACCTCGTGTGCATCCGTGCTATGGCCCCACAAGATTATCCCATACCTTATCAGTGATTCCACGTGACCGTAATACGCAGACAAAGCAGTTTTAAAATCAGTATTCATTCGCAGAGTGTACAGTGCATACAGATATCGCGACAGTTTGGTTTTTGTGTTTAAAATGTGTTGTTTCCAGTTTATATTGCGGTCGATATTGTTTATGATTTTTTTTATGTATGTACGCATAACTTTTTACGGAGTAATCTGATTTTGATATTTTTTTTTGTTTAGTAGGTCATACTTCAGAGGTGGTTCCATTTTAATTTGGTGAAGATCTGGTAAAGGGTTTCGGAGATAGACAATAGAACTCCTCAAAGATCTATAGCCTATCATCGACGATTGAAATAAATGATTCGTGTTCAAGTTTTCTTTTAGGTCATACTTCAAAAGTGGTCCCATTTTAATTTGATGAAGATTTGGTAAAGGGCTTCGGAGATAGACAATAGACTCCTCAAAGATCTATAGCATATCATCGACGATTGAAATAAAAGATTCGTGTTCATGTTCCCTTTACATGTCCAACTGGGTATATTGGGTTAACATGGATATGCTAACCCAATATAACACCAACGCTGAAAATTAAAAAAAAAATATTTTTTTAACAAAGTATGAATACTGACTTCAAAACTCAAAAAGTAAAAAATAATAAATATTACAGCCGATGAATTTTACGTTAGCATCTATTAAGAATATCATTTTGTTTTATTGTAGTCGGTGTCAAGCCTAGCCAAAAAATTATTGCAAGCTCAGTCTCGAATCGTACAGGCTTGACAGCGACTTCGATAAAACAAAATGATATTCTTATAGTTGCTAACGTAAAATTCATCGGCTGCAATATTTATTATTTTTAGGTACTTTTTGAAATTTGAAGTCGGTTTTAATTTTTTGTTAAAAAATTTTTATTCAGTACAAAATCTGTTGGTATATTTTAAATAAAATAGTCTAAATTGTAAATATTAAAGCAATTTTTATTACAGTATTTTTTTTTAATTGTAGTGTACTTTCTTTGTACAGTGGGAAATAAAAGTATAAAATGAGAAAATACCTAAGCTAAACTCGCAAGACGATCCCTTTTCAGAAAATGTAAGTATCCGCTCTTGGATTCAAGGAACCCTACTGTTTTCCACGAAACCCTAAGATACACTTTAGGAACCGCTTACTTCTTAGGATGCCTCGCTATGCGCTACAAAAACAACTTTACCTACATCAGTTTAGCAATTCGTAGCACCACGAGTCATTTTGGTGTTGTCCTACTGAAAGCTATATTCGTGAACTGTGGCACTATGATGGAACTGTCATTTTGCCTACATAATTTACAATTCAAAAAAATTTTTACAAATTAGTTATATCTACAATAATCACAGCTATTATTTACAATTTGAGCAATATTAGAAATATTTATATAGATATTAATACAGAAAAAAGCCGGAAATGTTGTAAAATAAGACGTGAAATTTGAAGAAAAGTTTGACATAGGTCTTACCTCTACAAGCGCTGCCGCGCTTCTAAAATGGCGTATCGCATCGGCAAAATGGCGAGACGCTCGAAATTTCGTAGATATTTTGGAATTGTGTTGAAGTATATAAAGTAAAGTAAACGAAATATACCTAGCTGCCAAGCTTATGTTATGGCCAAGATAATAGTATATTTTATTTGCGTAAATACAGTTTCTTCTAGATATAAAATGATATTAAAAGTAAGAAAGAGGGGTAACTTCGGGATGTTTTTCTATCTAGCCAAATTGTTTCAATCGTGTACTGAATAACCTTCCTGCCTAGGAAATATCCCCAACTATAATATATATTTCATTCAAATCAAAATTATTTCATTTTGAATGGAAAAAACGTAATCGAAAAAGCTATTTTTTACGAGTTTATAAACTCATTACGCCTTAAAGGGCCGGCGCGCATATCTTGCGTAGCGCAGCGCTGAGCAATTTTCCCTGCCAAACCATTATCGACTTTGTTTTCGTTGAAATGACATCAAAAATCAATTAACACCACTGCTAATCCCCGAGAGCATCAAAGCGACTTGAGGAGAAAGTTTTATTAATTGAGTTTCGATGTTATTTTCAGGCAAGCAAAGTTGATAAAGGTTTGGCAGTGAAAAATGTTCTGCACTGCGCTTCGAAAGGTGTGCGCCGAAATTAGTTCACCTACTCTGCTAAAAATATTGCTTAGAATAGTGTGGAGTGTGGGCGCTAGCCAGCAACCTTTCACGCTCTAACGAGCGGTGCTTCTGAGCGACAGACAAATAGAATAACAGGAAAATTTTCAGCGTGGACGAGTTAGATCAAACCCTGACTATACCCCTTTCATTCTCACTTCAGAATGGATTATGATTATGAATTTTATTATTGATAAAATCTAACGAATATATCGTGCCCAGTGTCCTAGGAGAAGCACTCAAACATCATAAACCTTGGACACTAAGGCGCTGTCCTATTGCCATCGCTCGCGCGATCATGCGTTCGTCCGACGAAAATCATTGTGCCCCTGTGCGTTTAAACATACTTATATCTGAATAAAAATAGAACAATTCGATCGCATCTCATGATAGCACGACCTTCTATAGGATATTCCGCAGATATAAGTATGCTTAAACGCACAGTGTCACAATGATTTTCGTCGGACGATCGCATGATCGCGCGAGCGATGGCAATAGGACAGCGCCTTAGCTGTTATTTCATACAAATGGGAAAAATTTACATGAAGAGGTAAGCATGTGCGATACTGAGTGAGTGCGACCGAGACAGGAATACGCCATTGCCAACATTAGACGCGATGCTCCCTGCCAGGGGCTCAAATATGTGGTTAAAATTTAAGTTAAGTTAAAATGTGGGGTTAAAATTTGTGGGGACAGGGAGTGTCTTGTACTGTATTTAGTACTAGATAATCTTTCTCATACTGTGCTATGGTGGAATGGGAAAAGGATAACACAATTTGGACAAGCACTTGACTTGTTAAGTTTTTATACCATATTTTATTGCATAAGTTTTTCACTTTATTGCGTGATTGAATTTATATACATTCCATTATGGATGGATTACTTATATTACCGAATAGTGCCATAAAAACAATGTATTTTACTAAATTGTGCCTTACTTGTAGTTCCATTAGTTTATTAATTAAATTCAGCATAGTAACAAATCTATTATTTATTATCTTATCAATATCATCATACATTACATTGTTAGAATAGAAGTAGCAGGAAACAAACGCCGCTAATGTTTTAATCTAAACTATTATGAAAACTGTAACAGAAGTGTGTATGTACATTGCAGATATTTACAAGAAAAAGATTACGTCAAAATCGGTTCAGTAGTTTTTGCGTTATGCGTGAATAAACAAACAGACAGACAAAAAATCCATAAATGGTTGATTTGGAATCAGGGACACCTAAAAACCATAACGTAACTTTTTAAATATCTTCAATGTACAGACATACTTCTGTTACAGTTTTATAATACTTACATAATTACTAGTAAACCCACCAAATGTTATGTTACGAGTATGTTAGTGTTATTATGGTTCTTAACTTTTTATAGGTCGGAAAGGGACAGATTTGGTTATTACTACCTGAGAAGAAAATAAAGATTTACTTTTCTTGATTTTTCTGCTAAATTTGTATTTATTAGATATGTATTTGAAAAATATGTAACAAACTATGATAATTATTCAGATGTCGGCCTGTATTTTAAGATGTAAGGTATGTACACACGGCGCAATCAAGCTATACAAAACCAATATAAGCTGGCCGCGTGACGTTATACGTTACTCGACCAATGCGCGGCCAGCTTATATTGGCTTTGTATTGCTTGATGTGTACCTACTAGTAATAGTAAATTATCATGTATGTTCGTACGCTAATAGCAGCTTTAAAATAACCAGTATACGCCGTGGAATCGATATCGTTTTGAAGCTGGAGCAGGGTGCTTCAGACTTAGATCAAAGTAAAATGAATGGATAGGCCCAAAGCGTTTTAAGTTGAAGCACGCAAAACTAGGGCACTTCAATACAAACTAGGGCACTTGGTCTGTCATCTCGATACAAATTCGAAGTAAAACTGTCAATTATTTTGCCTCATTTTTCTGGTTTGAAATGTTCGCGTAAATATCCATTAATTTTACTTTGATCTAAGGCTTCAGACCATCAACTGAACAACTTTTACCAACTTTGAAATCGGGAAAAATTTCAACTGTTTCATACATTTTTGTCGAACAGCTATTGACATTTTCTATGGAACACAGATAATAGTCCGAGATCCGACCGTAAAATTATGCACCTATTTCTTAGGCGAACGAAATGTGATTCTAGTTATGATTTTTGGTAAAATTTATTCCACCTGTCTGTTTGGGAAGTAAATGAGGTGCCATCTGAAGGAGACTGACATGTACTGGAAAAACTAAGGTTGCCACCACTCAGTCTGTCGCAACTCTAGGGTTACCAGGTTCAAAAATGACTTCTTTGAAGTCAGCCGGCGCGGCGGTGGCGACCTTGGCGGCAGACTGAGAGGTGGCAACCCTAGTTTTTCCAGTACTTTAGATCAGTCTCCTTTAGATGGCAACTCATTTACTTCCCAAACAGACAGGTGGAAAAAGTTATACGAAAAATCATAATGGAAAAGGTACTTGCGGCAAGATTTTTCTAGGCAACTTGGCGGCGTTGAATTTACCCCTGTGTAAACATACACCAGAATCACACTTCGTTCGCATAAGAAATAGGTGCATAATTTTACGGTCGGATCTCGGTCTGAATTTATTTTTCGCGTTTTCGATGTTGGCTCCATAGTGAAAGTTGATCAGTTTGTTGATCAGAAACACTCTGTTCCAGCTTCAAAACGAAGCCGATTCCACAGTGTACGTATTGTTTAATTAATAATTATGTATTTCTAAAATACAGTAAACATAGTAAATAAACCACGTATGTTTTAAATTAAGTTTTGTATAAAGTTTTGAAACGTACATATTTTTCCTTTATTTATTCAAATGGTGTTAACAAATAAACGCAAAACCTAAAAAAGGCCAAGAGCGTGTCGGACGCGCCTATGATAGGATTCCGTAGCTATTGTATGGAATCTAAACAATACTATAGAAATAAATCCAACGCAATGAAATGAATATTCGGTGAAAATTTCAACTGGCTACCTATCACGATTCAGAAGATACAGCCCTCTGAAGCTAGGACGGACGGACGGACGGATAGTGTAGGTTATGAATAGGGAATCCCTTTTTTTCTCCAGTTCATTCTAACTAGTTTATTATAAAATAGCATTAGGTGCTAAAGTAAATCTACAATAATATCCTGCCACTCCACCACTTCAAGTTCTGACAAATATTGTTTACTGAAAAGCATACTTTAGTGGCCGGAAAAATACCGAAGTCAAAATCTAAGTCAAATATTCAAGTGGGCTTGAAGCCCATTTATTAAACACCAAATCTTTTTTTGAAGCTACTAACGTGTTATCGCTCTTCTGGTAGATAATATGCGGCCAGAAACTCTACAACATAACACGACTTAACAACGATTACAATTATAAATTCTTAAGGTTATGTATACAGTAATACATATAGTTTAATTAAATAATTGATACTGTACAGTAACGAATCAGTAAGCGACACTCAGAACCACCGATTTCACATCGCCTTGCAAAACAGAGAACAAACAAAGAATGGATGTCTGTAGTTACTGAATTGGCCGTAGTGTTTGTTTTATCTGTCATCTTAGCATCTGTTCAATTTAGTCCGTACACATATCTACTTCATTTGGTTTCTTCGTCTGTTTCACATACCACGACAAAACTGAAAGTGAATTGTTTTACTGCTGAAAAGTGTTCTAAAAGAGTGCTACCTGAGAATTATTTTAAATTATAATTGCTGTATAGGACATTTGTACAATTTCTGTTTTTTACACAACCCTAAACCACAGCGAAGCTATCGATTGGTAGATTTAAGATTTTTCTTTTATATGGATTGTATGGTTTTGTATTGATATTAGGGATGCAACGATTCGGCCATTACGATTACGATTACGATTACGATATTAATCGTTATTTATTACGATAACCGATGCATTACGATTATTTAAACAAATTTAGTGGGGATTATCCTCAGAATGAGTTCTCATAGTATTTCTTTGCATTCCAATGAAAGTTAAATCATTAAAAAAAAATTGTTTTTAAATTCCAAGATTTTGTAACTTTAAACTAATTTGAGATCGAAGTCAAAGGTACACTTGGCCAGGATTCTGATTTGTTGTTGCGTAGAGGCTAATTTGCTTTGAAAAACACGATATTGAATTAGATTCTGAGGTATAATCTCGTTAATAAAGCGATATCTCGTCCGGTTAACGAGGGAGATTAATCTTTTGAAATTAATGTGGATGAGATATCGCGAGAACGAAAATGTATGTAATACTTCCACAAAAAAAGAGAGTCAAGTCTGACCAATAAAAAAGTCAGATTTTGCTCAAAATGAGCTAAAATGGCAGCGAAAGACCCGATTTTTCTAAAGTTGTTTTTCGGCTCTGGAATCTAGTATTCAGGTCTGAAGTGCGATTTTTGAAAATCATACGAGCGACTTGGCAGTAGAAAATGTCAAAATTACTATGGAGATTATGCATCTTTCTACTGCCAAGTCGCTCGTATGATTTTCAAAAATCGCACTTTTGGTATTTGTGAACAAATTCAATCTGATTGCCGTTTTTAATTCATTTTAATAATCGTACGATTCTTACTACGGTGCATTGCATCGGTATTAATCGTGATTTTTACGATTACAGATGCAAAACGATGCACCGCTTCGTAATCGTTGCATCCCTAATTGATATCAAAAATTAAAATTATTTTTATTATTCTACGTAAGCTCGATAGGATAAGACTGAAAATTTCTAAATAAATAGGTACCTAGTGAAAAACACGAAGGTTTAATTTTACTGTGCGAGTATTAGATATACAGGGTGTAACAAAACACGCTAGTAATATTTAAAAAGGTAGACCATCAAACTGAACAACTTTCACCCGTACAAACCACCCGTTTAAATATTTCACAAAGAAGGGCCTGTTTTTTTTCTTACATCTCGAATTCTATGGTTTACCTCAAAGGGGTGACGCTACGAATAAGAATAACTAGAGGGCTTTTGCTTCCTGTACAAAAAAATACAATAAAAGAGAGGATAATAACAGTGTTCAACGGCCAAGGAGAAACACCCCTAAATCTTTTTTTAATTGACATTGGTAATTCGCTATGTTCAGCGAATTACCTAACCCCATTTCTATGTTTACTGAATCTATAATTTTATACACATTTTGTTAAATGTGTATAAAATAATAGATTCAGTTTCAGTTAATATTTGATAGTTTACTCGAAAACTACATAAAAATGTCGTCGGTAATGGAGATGATTAAAGATAAGTTTACCAGTGAGAGAAATTATCATCTCGGTCGGGTGTTCATGGACTGCATGACCAGAAATGATCCGGAAGGAATATGTATAGTGAGTACCTACTTACATTTTATTTTGTAATTTTTCATTGATCAAAAAGAAGGTCAGAAGGTCAAAAGATTGTTTTTATAAGTTCCTATTCATTAATTCGGTAAAAAGGAATTAGGTACCTATATTAAAAGTAATTAGGTACTTACCTAAATCAAAAGAACAGTGGGCAGAAATGGTCCAAGAGCCCCCAATAAGTGGCATACTCCGTTTGAAAGGGGGGTTAATGTTATAACATTAAACCATTTTTTTGTATGCAACACGAATATCTGTTCGAGAGAAAAAAGATTACATTTTTTAGCAGCTTTTGCATACTAATGTTAGCATTTCGCCGCTATTTCCACCTGCTGCTAATTCCTTTATTCATGGATAGTATTATTGGTTTTTTATTATTATTAATGCAAGAGAATCATTCGCTCTTAGTAGTCTCGACACTCAAAACGAGGAAATCGTTATTCCATCCTGAAATTGTCGTTAAAGCAACCGTGAGACTTATTATTGTTGCACGCTTAATAATATAGCTAAGTGTCTGGTCACCCCGATAGAGATTACACCTTTCGGGCCGTAATTTCATAATGACTACTCCCTTAAATGACTTCGTCAGAATAAAACAGCCTGTACCTTTTTTTCTCGAAAATATTTTGATGCATACCGTTCATAGTTTTTGGACCATTGGCCATACATTTTTGCCCAGTGTCCTTTCCCTCTTATACTCTTGTCTTTCCTCAAACTTCCACTTTTAGATAAAACCACTTGAAAAAGTTCTATCGTTTCAAGGCGCCAAAACGATAAAAAAGGGCAGCATTTTACAACATTTTGGAGCCTTCTATACGATTTAGAAATAAAAATGGTTTGATCAACTCTACACACAAAATCGCCGATCTTGAGTTTCCGCCTACGAGTGATGATGATGAGATATGAATGATGATTCACTCTGTACGCAGAAATTCCAGATCAGCTACTTTCAAACCTTTTATCTCACTCGATTCGGAAATATATGCGAGATTTTGATTTGATTATCCTGGTATGGGCATGCGGAGAGATCATTGCGAGACGAGTTTTAAGTATGAATGTAGATGGCTGTATATAGAGAGGACGACCAAAGAAAAGATGTATCCATCCATCTTGTGTGAAAAGGAATGAACGCTGAAATGACGGCTAAAAGAGATGAATTCAAGAAGACATATTGGACCGACTAAGTAATGGGATAATTGATAATGATAGCAGTCTCCCTTTACAGATAGATGGAGCCACAGACGAGCAGGAAACCAACGCCTCCGTCCTTGCTCGAAGCATCGCTCTAGCCTGTTGCTTCAGACGCCTGGGACTCAAACCTGGCGACGTCCTGATCCTAGCCGGATCGCTCAACGTGCACATCCATATACCGTACTTCGCTGCGCTGATGGAGGGCCTGCCTATAGCAGCAGTTGATCCTACATTCAAATACGGTAAATTTTCCGATACTACCTACACATTCGAGTGCAATGAATCCGGGGCACCAACAACATAACCTTAATATCTCAGAATCTAAAAATTATAGCTTATTAAAAAGAAAGTATTTTATAGACTATTAAATTTTTATTTTTATTTATTTTTTTACTTTTAATACTTAATTAAACTACTACTACTACTTACTTTAATTAATAAAAATTCGGGTTACTTTAAAGTGATGTCAGTATTTTCTTTTTTTCGAAAAATTATATTCCAAGCTACTGTAATACATAAGTCTGTGGTTCCAAGTATCAAGGAATATTTAAGCTAGTATTCACAATTTATTATATAGTAATCATGTCACTTACACACACTAAAAAGTGAGAAAATGGTATATGTCAGACAAAAGATGGTTATTTTCATTTTTTATTCTGTGATAGAAATTCTGTGTGTGAGATTAAATGTAGTGGTCCATTAAATTCTAAATCTTATTTTCAGATGAAGTAAAGGCGTTTTTCAAAACATGCAAGCCGAAAATAGCTTTCTGTCAGTACGCATCATTTGAAACCTTCTCTCGCGCAGCCAAGGACCTGGGCCTTGATATCAAAATAGTCACTATCGATGATGGTGAATGTACCTTGTCCAAATTCATGGACATTTACAGTGGAAAGGAGTCTACGGACGATTATCAGTAAGTATATTTATAGTACCTACCTAATACTAAATACTAATCTGAACTGTGTGTCTGTACATTGAAGATATGTAGGTACCTACAAGAAAAATATTTCGATATTATGGTTTTTAGGTGTCCCTGACTCCAAATCAACCTTTTTTAGAATTTTCGTCTGTCTGTTTGTTTGTTTGTTCGAGCATCACGCAAAAACTACTGAACCGATTTTGATGAAACTTTTTTGTTTTTATAGGTACCTGATTTATTACTACCTACCTACTTACGGGCTTGTATCTACTATGGCGCAGGGGAAAGTATGCGTTAGGCGTCTCCCCCCGTGGCACAGGCATGACACTGTCTGTACGTGAATGAGCGCAGCCCGGTGACCTTGGACCGGCGCGAGTATGCGATAGGTTCAGGATAATATGTACCCAGGTGCAAGGAAATAATAAAAGTTAAGTATGATTTACGTAAATTAAATGATATTCTCATTCTAGTGTCAATTTCACACCATGCTCGATCCCCATTCCGTATAAGTAGGTAGGTAGTAATAAATCAGGTACCTATAAAAACAGAAAAGTTTCATCAAAATCGGGTCAGTAGTTTTTGCGTGATGCCGAACAAACAAACAAACAGACAGCTTGACCAAACATAAGAAGTATACCAAAATATTTTTTTTTTCTTCTTACGACATCTTCAGTTCCTACTCTTTGACATAAATAGGGCAATAAATAACGATTATAATGTCATTTTATTTTCAGGGTAGCGGACTTCGATACAGACAAAATATACGCCTGGCTAGTGCCCACTAGTGGGACTACTGGGCTACCAAAATTAGCAGCATTCAAACACCATGCTGTGATTCAGAATACTATTCTATTATCTAATTCGTCACAGAGTACAGACGAAAAGTAAGTAATTTGATGATTATAAATTATGAATGTGTGTTGTATTCACAATAACCTATATAATATATATGAGATTGAAGAATTCTTTATTCAATAAGTACCTAACTAAGAGTACATTACTTGGCTATACAAGGTGTTACAAAAATACAAATAAACATTTAAGGGGGTGGTTAAGACCATCAAACTGAACAACTTTCTCTATGGGACCAATATCGAAATAGCGAAAAAAAAATCGGTTGTTCCATCATCATCATCATATCAGCCGATAGACGTCCACTGCTGGACATAGGCCTCTCCCAAAATGGGGAGATTCGCCATAATCGCCATGATTCAGTTTGATGGTCTCAACAACCCCCATAAAAGTTTGAAATGTTTATTTTTACTAACCCCCTGTAACACCCTGTATACTAAGTTATTAGTTAAAAGTAGAAACAAATTATATTCATGCTGATTAACTGCGTTGAGTGAAAATAAGCTTGAAAATAAGTCATTAAGTGTTCACTGTAACTTATGTAGGTAATAAATAATAATAAATAAAAAAATAAAAAATAAAAGTATACAGGGTCCTTCTTAATATGCTGACACTTTTTTAAGGGGATGATCAGACCATTTAACTGAACAACTTTATCTATGGGACCAACATCATAATCGCGAAAAGAAAATCAGCTGTCCCATACATTTGGCTCGAGCAGATTTGCAGTTTTGTATGGAAAAGCAGAGCTTTTTTCGCGATTTCGATGTTGGTGCCTTATAGAAAGTTTTTCAGTTTGACGGTCTGATCATCCCCTTAAAAAAGTGTCGGCATACTTAGAAGGACCCTGTATGTAAGAACTATTTTTAATTCTCTTTTAAATTCAAGGCTCCCATTACTCCCATAGGTAGTGCCTAAAAGTTGTTCAGTTTAATCATTGAACCACCACTGAAAATTTTCTAGTAAAAAAGGTGTTTTTCCTTTCTTTAAGATTTAATTTATCAAAGTCGTAAGCAAATCTCGTCCTTGTTTCCAGGAGCAAGAAGATAGTGGCCAACTTTTCACCCATACAGTGGATATCATCTTATTGCAGTGCGATCCATGGCCCGATACAGAATGATACGAGACTACATTCATCTAGGTCTGAAGACATCGGCCATCTTGTTGATGTTATTAACAAGTATAAGGTAATATACAGCTCGCTGCGCTCGTGATTGAATTTTAGAATCCTTCGCTTGCTCGGTCATCAAAATTGAGCACGCGGTTAAAAAGCAACTTTGCACTCTTGTACAGGGTGTAACAAAATACCCTAGTAATACTTAAGGGGGTGCTTCAGACGATCAATTTGAACAACTTTCACTATGGAGTCAACGTCGAGAAAAAATAAAAAAAATCTGCCGTACATTTGCCCATACATTTGAGTCGAGACGGTACTGCAGTTTTGTATGAAAGAGCTGTTTTTTTTTTCGCGATTTCGATGTTCGCTCCATAGTGAAAGTTGTTCAGTTTGATGGTCTGAAACACCCCCTTAAGTATTACTAGGGTGTTTTGTTACACCCTGTATAACAAAAAACTATTATTAATTCTTTTTAATCGAAAATACGGCACACGCACGGACTTTTCGCAGGGCTGGGCAATCGCGTTTCTCATACTGTGACTCTCATATTATATACTTAATTTTCGTAAGGGTCAAATTCGCAACCCTTCTTCCAACTAGGGAATGCAATCTCGCGAGATTGGGGCACAGGCGAGATCTCGCGAGTTTATGAATAACAATACCGCGAGATCTCGCCAATTTCGAGATCTCGCGAGATTGGCTGTTTTGTGTATTTATTTTTGCAAATAATTAAAATATTTGAATAAATTAGGAAAAAGATAATAAGAATTATAGGTATTATGAAATAAACATTTATTTTTACGAATTATTTCAATAAACTTTTGTGTATTTAACATCATTTGACGTATATCTACATATCATCTATCTATCTATATTTTTGATAAACTTTTAAGTAGTACACTTACGTATCTTATCAAACAAGAAATCAAATAAACATCCAGTCTTCTGTTCTAATATCAAACAAAAATCTTTTAATAATAAAACAGTTCTTTTATAACAAAACAACAAGAAGTCAAAAACTAAAATGAAACTCATTAACTAAGATGAGTTGACTATTAAACTGAGATATTACTATCGAAAGAAAACTATACCTACTCAGAGATTTATTAGAAATTAGAGATTAATTAACAAAATATACCAGTCAAATGAAACACTCGTTCAGTTCACGAATTATTTTATCGTCTGCTAAACATCTTCTTATTTTGCTGGCCAGATAACCAGCCGCTGAGAAGGCCCTTTTGGATTCAACGCTGCGCTAGCTGCAACCACAGATCTTAGGCAGTCATCCGCGAACTGTAAAAGTTTGTCTTCCTGCTGCCGCACTTCGAATAAGACGTTTTTATGCTCGAGTGCAATCTCGTTTAACTCGCGAGATATCGCCCATTTTTCGGCCGAGATCAATCTCGCTAAAAAAGGCCGAGATCTCGCGAAAACGAGATGTCGCGAGAACGAGATTGCATTCCCTACTTCCAATTCAATAAGTTAATTAGACACATTCGAAGTTTAATAAATTCGTTTAATAAAATTGTATCGATTTTTTTCAAGTCTGAATAAATAACTCATACCTTAGTTATTATTACTTGTATTGTTACTTTTTAGCCTGGTTACCTCCTAACGTGTCCTGCAACCGCGAGTAGGATCCTGAGTCACGAGAAATACTGCGACATGAGTTGTTTTGACTGTATCGTTGTCACTGGCGACAAGTCTCCTAAGGATTTAATTAGTAATCTGCAGGTATGTATTATTTATTATTTATTTATTTTAACACTTTATTGTACACACGGAAATATACAAGAAACAACATAATAGACAATTACAAAGGGCGAGCTTATCTCTAAAGAGATTGCTTATTGCTTTGTCCCTAGGAAAGGAGGCGTCCATTAAGAGGGCTATCGGAGTCCAGTGGCGCCCTCTTCACAATAATAAAGATTTCTCAACAAAGAAAGCCTAAATTAAAAAAGTGCTCATCAGATAAACTACAAAAGCCACATTCCACTTTTAGATAATTTCGAATAAAAACAAACGTGGCCGTTTTTATTTCTTTTTTCAAAATTTTTATGTTTGTAACCTTTAAAAACCTATAAAAGTATTCTATGAAAATAGCTTGAAGGCTTTTGTAGTTTATCTGTTGAGCACTTTTTTAATTTAGGCTTTCTTTATTGAGCAATCTTTATTATTGTGACGAGGGCGCCACTAGACTCCAATAGCCCTCTTAACACATTCGCGGACAGTGAACGAGCCAGAATAGAACTTTTATTGTTATCACTGTTATAGCCGGCCACTGTCCGCGAATGTGTTGAGGTGATTTTGGCGATTTCCCCCCTGCCCCCTTGATGAGAGACTTGGCTCGATCCCCTCCCTTCCCCCAAAATATGACGTAAGATTTTTCGAAATGCGTATTTTGAAAAATCTCAAATGACGTTTAGTGTAAATGCTGGCGTGAATGCGTTAAGACTGCTATCACAGTCCAGTGGCGCCCTCATCACATTAAAAAAGATTTCTCAATAAACAAAGCCTAAATAAAAAAAGTGTTCAACACGAACACTACTAAAGCCTTCAAGACATTGTTATACAATACTTTTATAGGTTCTAAACATTCCACTTTTAGACAATTTCGATTAAAAACAAACGCGGCCGTTTTTATTTCTTTTTTCAAAATTTTTATGTTTGTAACCTTTAAGAAACCTATAAAAGTATTCTATGAAAATAGCTTGAAGGCTTTTGTAGTTTATCTGTTGAGCACTTTTTTAATTTAGGCTTTCTTTATTGAGCAATCTTTATTATTGTGACGAGGGCGCCACTGGACTCCGATAGCCCTCTTAACACATTCGCGGACAGTGAACGAGATAGAATAGAACTTTTATTGTTATCACTGCTATAGCCGGCCACTGTCCGCGAATGTGTTAATCGAGGTGATTTTGGCGATTCCCCCCCTACCCCCTTGATGAGAGACTTGGCTCGATCCCCTTCCTCCCCCCCAAATATGACGTAAGGTTTTTCGAAATGCGTATTTTGAAAAATCACACATGCACGTTTAGTGTAAATACTGGTGTGAATGCGTTAATCTGTGCTTGAATGTGTTGGATTCATTAAAATAGTAATTATTTCAAAACACAAAAACACATAAAAAATACAGAACACCAGTGTAAAAAACTAAATAAACTAAAACACAAATTACAAATACCTAGAAGATGTCCTCCAAAGCGCCCACCCGAGGCAGAGTTCCTAGGAGGCTGGCCGCATTGCCTCTTTGAATGGCCAAACTTACCCTTAGGGCAAAATAGCTGCCAGCTCTCCTGTCCCCCGTGGCCTCAAACAAGCGCATCGAGAGGCACTCTAATAAAAAATTCGCAGCGGGACCCCAACAGCCTAAGGTCTCCACAGCGAAAGGCAGAAAATCATAGCCCTCCCAAACCATAGTGTAAATAAAATAGTGATGGAGCTCAGCGGTCGCGGCGGGTCTATGCCCGCGTGGCCTGCGGGGTAGGTACGGCGGGGAACGGGCGTACCCAAACTCAATTCGCTGTTAGGGTACACGTGCAGGTAGCGTGGGCCGGGACAGCCGCCGATTGGATTTCTTTAAAATTACGTGATATTTGCCGAGACAATTTTTAAAACTACTTAGGTTAGTACCCCTTTAATTAAAGTGTACAGACTTACAGACACACTTCTGTTACAGTTTTATAATAGTTAAAGATAACACATGGTATTGTACTGCAACATGCAAATTTTTCTTTTTAATGTTTATCTAAACTATTATAAAACTGTAACAGAAGTGTCTGTACATTGAAGATATTTACAAATAAAAAATCTCGACATGGTTTTTACCTGTCCCTGATTCCAAATCACCAATTTTTGGATTTTTTGTCTGTCTGTTTGTTTGTTTATTTGTTTGTTTGTTGGTTTGTTTGGGTGTTTGTTTGTTCGAGTATCACGAAAAAACTACTGAACCGATTTTGATGAAACTTTTTTTGTTTGATAGCTTATCATCTGACTTAAAATCTGGTATGTAATTTATGCGGACGAAGTCGCGGGTAAAAGCTCGAATTTTATATTTTCAGTCCAAAATGAATCCAGGTGCATTTGCTCTCGAAGGCTACGGGCAAACGGAGACAGTAGGTCCCGTATTAATGCCTCATCCGTTGTCTCCTGTCGGCAGCTGCGGCGTTCCTCTGCCTCATTTAACCATACAGGTGATTTTAACAAAACCACTTTTCCTTATATTTTCAGTTTTATAGCCCAGAAACAATTCTATTTTCATGCAAAGACACACCATATTCCAGCAAATAAATCTTATTTCATTTCAAAGAAACGTATCAGCGGGGCACGAAGGGGGCGTTTATTTATGATAGCGCGAAAGATACGTGATATTTTTCAAAGTGAAATTTTCTGTTCTTGATTATCTGTACTCAACACTGTGCGCTGTGTGTGTTGCCGTGGTGGTCCAGTGGCGAGTAACCTTACCTCCCGTGCAGGAGGCGATGGTTCGATCCTTAGATCAAAGTAAAATTAATGGATAGGCCTTACGCGAACATGTCAAACCAGAAAAATGAGGCAAAACAATAGACAGTTTTACTTCGAATTTGTACCGAGATGACAGACCAAGTGCCCTAGTTTGTATTGAAGTGCCCTGGTTGTTGCGTGCTTCAAGTTAAAGCGCTTTGGGCCTATCCATTAATTTTACTTTGATCTAAGGGTTCGATCCCCGTCCAGGCCGACTCGTACCAATGAGTTTTTCGGAATCTATGTACGATTTGTAACACCACTTGGCTGTTCGGTGAAGGAAAACATCGTGAGGAAACTTTTTTTTTTTATTAACTATGGGTTTGCTCTTGACCTCAATCCAGTCCTCAGGACGAAGATGGGGTCGTAGATGAAGCGAGCTTACCCAGAAGATGCCTATTCACTCGTACTTTAAAGGAATTCGGGTTGTAAGTACTCGGAAATACTGACGCAGGTAAGGCATTCCACTCCTTGGCTGTGCGCATTACCTGGCAACCTTCATGCTTCAATTTGGCATGTATTGTACCCACTGTCCATTATAAGTGGCGACGGGCTCACTCCCCGTCACACTGAACAGAGTTTCGGTATTACTAGTGAAACGTGGATGTTCTGAGGTTTTAGAATATCTCTGACTACCCCCTCGGAGAATATAGTCGTGAGCATTTGCTTATGCTTATTATCTGTGCTTGATTGCGTTAGATTTATTTACGTTACCTACCTACAATTTTACACTGTTTCTTGTAATATTTGCTGAAACTTTCTCTACACCAAACAATAGAGACCAATAATGAAATCGTGAGAAAAAATTGATTGTTTCATACAAAATGTCAACTCTCCCAATTTGTATTTTGATTTCATACTGAAAATTATCCAGTTTGATAGTCTAGAAGCACCCCCTTAACTATTAAAGTTAAATTTGAAACTTTTAGTTGGCAATGTTGTTTTAAAAAAATGTTGATACCCTACCCTACTATCCTGTAATTAGTCCGTAAGTTTTCCTAAAATGAATAAAATAAAATAAAAATAAATTGTACGCCCTGTTGATTACACCAAGTTCAAATAGACTACGTGTGAGATGACATTGTATGTTTCACTTCACAGTTAGTGGATCCAGAATCAGAAGTGGTGATCAAGGAGCCGAATGTCACCGGCGAGCTATGGTACAAAGGAATGAGCTTTACGGTATGTTATACAGGGTGCCATTGAAATGATTCGACAAAAGACAATGCGGGTTTTTGTACAGAAGACGGCGTCTTTTTTTTCATAAATATTTTGGCGCGGCCATCAACCAAAACTAAAATATTTTAGTTCTGTATAAAGTAATGTACCTAAAATCGTCGCTTTTCTTACGAAGTGACCTAACTGACATCGAGTATATTGTTCAGGACAAGTTTTTTTCGATCGCACGCTCTACACTTTTTTGAGCAAATAAAGCTCTGCAGCTTGCTCAAATAAAGTATTATGAAAATAAAATAAATACTTTCATAATCTGTGATTCAAGACCGTTTTTCAAATGTAGATTGTATTATTAAAAAGTTTGTATTTATTGAATTAAAAATAGGTAAAACAGATACGACACTTCGTAAGAATAATTGTATTTCTGAAATAACTAACTGAAAGTTTCTAGACAATAAAAAGTGTATAGAAGTAGGAGGTTGGTAATACTTTTAATATTTTTAGAAGTGGCCTCCATTCCATTTTATGTATCGTCCCGTTCAATGGAACCTCTGTGAGAAGCAGTGGACCCCCTCTGCTTTACTATGAAATTATTGAAATCGGTTAAATTATGGGGTATTCATCTAGTACAAAGCTTCCCTACGCCTTAATATTCGTGTAGGATCTTTTGCACGTGACTCACATCAATGCTGAAGCTTGCCTGAATCTGCTGGTAGGTCACTCTCTTATCAGCCTCTCTCATGAGCTGCACAGCATTGGCGTTTTGTTCAGTTGTCGCCGTTGAACGACATCTCCCAGGTAGATCATCACTGAGATTACTCCGATCATGCCTAAACTCATTTAATCAGTTGTAAACAAGTGTCAAGGGACAGGGCTTCATCATGAAATACCAATCGAAGTTTATCATTAACTTTGTTATGGACTAGGACCACGACGAAAATTGTAATAAATTGGGGAGAAAACATTTTTCCCTGCTAAATTCGTTTTGCCTCGCGACACGCACTTTTCAAATTGCCGCCAAATCGTTAAAACAAATGACAATCGAATAAAATTTTCGGCTATAGGTTGATAAAGAGTTTCTTATTCGTAATTAAAATAAATTTTTCATTGGCATTGTCACTAACTGGTCCATTCTTGAAACTTTCAGTGTCGCCCTCGTAAATGGTAGAAGATATCCAAACGTCGATCAGATAGATCGATAGAGCTTCAAAAGTACATTATCATAGTACATAATAATATTTTAAGTGCAGTTATGTTAAAAATGTCAGCTAGGTCACTTCGTAAGAAAAGCGACAAAATGATGTCTCTAAACTCAGTCTGAGTCTGAGATATAAAGACTTGAAGTTGAATTGGCTTGATGTATGTATATTCATAAGTCATTACGTTAATTTCAAGCGTTTATAAATTCGTTCGGACTGCGTTTAGAGATAATAATATACTTGTCATAACAAGTGTTGTTTGTTACTTTATTTTGAACTAAAATATTTAAGTTTGATTGATAGACGCGCCAAAAAAAAGTTAATTCAAAAAAGGCGGCAGTTTTAGGCATTGGCTTTTATAGTGGTGGTTCAGACCATCAAACTGATAAACTTTTTCTATGGGAGCAAACATCACACATAATTTTTTTTTATATTTTAGATTTGCTCCTATAGTAAAAGTTGTTCAGTTTAATGGTCTGAACCTACCCTACAAATGTGTTTAGGGTCCTACCACATCACCACGGCGCGGCGCCGGGACTCTTTACGGCGCCGACGTCGTGCCGTAAAGTTTCCATCGAGGGGCGTTTGTTTAGGACAACTTTCACACGGCACCGCATCTACCGTTAATTTCCACGGTACAGCGCCGTACAGTGCGCACCGTTGTTCAATTTGATGGTCTGAAGCACCCCCTTAAGGGTGCCTGTCCATTGAAGCTGTGCGAGCTATGTAGCTGTGTTTTTTTAACCAATCAGGAGCTGGGGCGAGGCGCGGCCGATCTCGCCCGAGCTCCTAAGCCTAAGTATGGAACGCATTTATGCTTACACCATAAAGTTATAATACCTTACAGTAGTAGAGCAAGTGACTCGAGTTGTCAAATGAAACCGTTTTTGGACGTTTTCAGGAGATTATCGGCAGGTTAAAAATTCGATTTCTGTGTATAATTCTCAATCTAACGTAAAAACGTGAAATAGTGTTAGTGTATTTCACAAAACTATCTATGATTTCACTTTAGGTTCACGACTATTCACAGAAACCGAATTTTTACCCGGACACTAAAGGAGACTAAATCCCCAAAAAACGGTTCTATTGCCTCGTGTCAAGTATCTCTTTCTATTATACAGTGGTGTCGCTAGATACATCTCGCTCTCTCTGCTGTCAGTTCCTCTATTCCGTAAGAATCCAGATTTCGATTGAGCAACACTTTTTTTTTCACGCTGTAACGCACATAAGTTTACACCCTGTATAACGGTTTTTCTTTTTAGGAATATTATAATAATCCTGAAGAAACGGCGAAGGCTTTCTCAGAAGATGGCTGGTACAAAACCGGCGACTTACTTTACAGAGATGAGAAAAACAACTATTTCTTCGTTACGAGAATGAAAGTGCTCATGAAATTTCGGAATTTTCACGTAAGTATTGATTAAGAGAAGTTTATTCCGAAACCTCCCGAGCGCGCTGCATACAAACGAAGTTCCGACCTATTTTTTAAACACGATCTATAAACCAATGTCTGTGCTTTGCATTTGTCGGATTAAAGATGTCCAAGACTAAACTATACAAACCTAAGTAAGTACGTGTAGTAATATAAACCAACTATTTCAGCATTTTCAATGTTTTTACATTGAAAGTGCTGAAATTCTTTTCCATCCCGCGCGCGCGCGTGCTCGTAGTCGGCCGATCATACGAAGACTGTCACGTAATTGGTTCTCTTTTTATGTTTTGGTGCTATTTTGGTTCGGACACTTTTGAGCGCGGACCTATGCGGAGCTACGTCCAGTAGTTGGTAAGTCAGTGGTTTCAATGCTAGGATTAATTTATGATTTATATGGAAAACTTTGAGCCACGATAACTTTAGAACTAAATAGGTATTTAAAAGGAAATCTGACAAATGCAAAGCACAGATATCGGATAGTCTCAACAGTAATTTGTTTAGGTAGAATCTAACCACCGGCTGGTAACTACTGAGTTAGATGGTCTGATCATATCTTTAAAATATTGTGCCCTATTTCTATTAAAATTTCAAAAGGACCAATTTTAATTTTTATGATGTCTCCAGGTAACGCCACCAGAGATAGAAAACTTGATCGTGACACTGGAGGGAGTGCAGGAGGTGTGTGTGACCAGCGTGCCGCACCCTGAAGACGGGCAGCTGCCGGTGGCGTGCGTCGTGCGGCGGCCGGGCCGTGACGTCACCGCACACCAGATCAAGCACCTCGTCGCTGGTGAGTTTACTCTCGGCCGGCACTTGATCGTGACACTGGAGGGAGTGCAGGAGGTGTGTGTGACCAGCGTGCCGCACCCTGAAGACGGGCAGCTGCCGGTGGCGTGCGTCGTGCGGCGGCCGGGCCGTGACGTCACCGCACACCAGATCAAGCACCTCGTCGCTGGTGAGTTTACTCTCGGCCGGCACTTGATCGTGACACTGGAGGGAGTGCAGGAGGTGTGTGTGACCAGCGTGCCGCACCCTGAAGACGGGCAGCTGCCGGTGGCGTGCGTCGTGCGGCGGCCGGGCCGTGACGTCACCGCACACCAGATCAAGCACCTCGTCGCTGGTGAGTTTACTCTCGGCCGGCACTTGATCGTGACACTGGAGGGAGTGCAGGAGGTGTGTGTGACCAGCGTGCCGCACCCTGAAGACGGGCAGCTGCCGGTGGCGTGCGTCGTGCGGCGGCCGGGCCGTGACGTCACCGCACACCAGATCAAGCACCTCGTCGCTGGTGAGTTTACTCTCGGCCGGCACTTGATCGTGACACTGGAGGGAGTGCAGGAGGTGTGTGTGACCAGCGTGCCGCACCCTGAAGACGGGCAGCTGCCGGTGGCGTGCGTCGTGCGGCGGCCGGGCCGTGACGTCACCGCACACCAGATCAAGCACCTCGTCGCTGGTGAGTTTACTCTCGGCCGGCACTTGATCGTGACACTGGAGGGAGTGCAGGAGGTGTGTGTGACCAGCGTGCCGCACCCTGAAGACGGGCAGCTGCCGGTGGCGTGCGTCGTGCGGCGGCCGGGCCGTGACGTCACCGCACACCAGATCAAGCACCTCGTCGCTGGTGAGTTTACTCTCGGCCGACACGCTATATTCTCTTTCTACGGCCAACACCGACGGTCGGTCGGTCGGTCCACAGATTACTAGTTACTTCGTAACAGATACATCAGCTCATGTTAGCCATCCATATTTTGTATCGTGTCAACAGCTGTTGGTCTTAGGGTAAACTATATAATGATTGGCACCTTAAGGCTAAGCCAGACTTTACTTACTTATAACAAATTCAATTTTATGTTTAGACATAAGAAACCATTTTTGAATTATCGATTGGGATATAGGTTTTTAAATAAAAGAGTATTCTAGTATACATTATCAAAGTTTTAATTATAAATTTACAGATTAAAAAAATTATACCCGAAAGTATAGTCATTGGCACCCCAGGTACAAACATTGGCACTATGTATCAGTGATTGGCACTAAACCTCAATAATATTTTATAAACAGTTATTCTTAATCTTTGTACAAATTGATATGTACAAATCAACAAAATTATTATTTTATTTAGGTAGGTGTAGGTGTTTTAAAAATATAGAAGGTGAAATTGATATCATTAGCATCCTTTTAAACTAAGTGTCTACCCATCAAACTGAACAACTTTTACTATGAGAGTAAACCGATAGCAGCAAAAAAATAATCAGCTGTTGCATACATACATTTGAGTCGAGTAGGCATTGCAGTTTAGTATGAAACAGCAGATTTTTTTTCCTCCGATCGGTTTGCTCCCATAGTGAAAGTTGTTCAGTTTGATGGGTAGACTCTTAGTTTAAAAGGATGCTAATAATATCAATTTCATCCTGTATAACGGTAAGTCATCCTCACTTTCATAGCTTTCGATTAAATTTTGTTTTACAGCTTTCTCCTTAGCATTTTGATGTACAGTTTTGTGTAAGTTTTCTCTTTAATGTGTATTTAGTAATGTATTATACTAAAATTACCCCAAACTGACTCCAACCTGCCCCAAACTGCCCCCAACGTGTCACCAAATTGCCCCAATCTGCCCCAACTGAACTGCAAACTGCCCCAACTTGGGCCCAAATTGGCCCAACTTTGCCCGTAACTGTCCCAACTTGGGGCCAAACTGCCCGACCTGCACCAACTTGGCCCTAGCTGCCCCAACGATCCACAATGTGCTCCAAATTGTCACAAGATTCTCCCAACTTAGCCCCAGGATGCCTCAAACTTGCTCGCAACCTGCCACCAACTTGTCCCGAAGCTGCCCAAACTCCCAACAACTAGCTCCAAATTGCCCCCAGCCTGCCCAAACTTGCCCCAAACATGCCGCCACAGCCTGCTTCCAATCTGCCACTAACTTACACCTAATGTAACCCTAATGGACCCCTTATTGACTCCTAGTGGACCCTTAATGGCCCCATAATGTACCCCTAGTGGACCCCTAATTGACCCCTAGTGGACCACTAATGAACTCCTAGTTGACCAGCGAACTATAATACTTGTTTATAGTTCGCTATAGTTGACCCTTAATTGACTCCTAGTGGACCCCTGATGGCCCCTTAATGTACCCCTAATTGACTCCTAGTGGTAGTCCATTGGACCCCAAATGGTACTATAATTGACACCTAGTGAATCCCTAATTGACTCTTATTGGACCCTTAATGGTCCCCTAATTGACCCCTAATGGACCCGCAGTGAACCCCTAATGGACCCATAATTGACTCCTAATTTACTCCTAGTGGACCCCTAATTGGTAATGGTCCCCTAATAGTCCCCTAATAGAATCCTAATGGACCCCTAAATGACTCCTAGTGGATCCGTAATGGACCCCTAGTGTAACCTAATGGCACCTCTTGTACCCCTAGCACATCACCAACCCAGTTAATCGTTTGTCAGATTAACTTTTGCCAGAGACGCAAGCCCTGACTGACTAGTAAAGTTGGTTGAACCAACATGACATTGACGTGACCTTGAACGCGTCTGTCGCGAGAGTTTCGCTTCTACTATAGTGTACTATTACTATTTATTCATATGACTATGCCTTCAATTGCAACGATTAGTACTCACTACAGTGATTGGCACTAGACCTGTGTATAATGATTGGCAGTGCCAGAAATTGATAGCAAGGTAGTGAAACAAAATTCCAACATTTTTTATAAGAAAATGTTCACAACCAATTCATCTCGTGGTCTAATATTGAAGGGAAAATATTAGAATTGATTTTTAGTGATTGGCATAGGTGCCAATGAATTATACTTCAGTACAAAATTATAACTATTGATTGGCACTCTATAAATTAAAGGTTACGTTAGAAAAATTAACGAAAAACCCATTAAAATCTATTATTTATTGTAAAACAAAGCAAAATAACACACATCTTATCTCATATTTATATATTTATACGTAAATTATAAAAGTTCAAACTTACCTAAAGCTTGTTAAATTTACAATAAAATGGCGTCAAAGTGATATTTCTCCTGTCAACGACTTTGTTTATTTTACAGTGTTGTCAGGTTATATGTTACAAATATTACGATTGAAATTTATGAATGTTGACATTTAAAAGAAACCAAAAAAAATACCAAACTGTATTTTCTGATAGAACAATTCTTAATATTTGTGTTCAAAATGCAAAGTGCCAATGACTAGTGGGGTGCCAACAATACTATAGTTTACCCTACAAAGAAAATAAAATAAAAAAAATAAAAAATATGTCTAGAGAAGCTGCGAACGCGTCAAAAAAAAAATCTTCCAACTGGTGGCGGATATAAATCCTTTCCCGCGCTTAGTGTCAGAGATTGTATGACGCTGTCACGCACACCAACATGAAAAAGTTGGTCCCATAGAGATGTAGAGAGATGCCATCCAATGCGCCGAGTACGAAACTTAGTGTCGCATTCGAAATTCACACACACAGGGTAATCAAAATAAGAACAATACTTAGCGTTGAGTGCGTGTCACGCACACATTGCATTCAGTGCGAGTATTCGTTCGCATACCAGGCTGCGAATAATGGACGTACAGCACTACTACATACACAATAACATGCGTTTACGATAGGGATTGCTTGTCGATAAAATGGGAAACGATAAGTGCTTAAACGCTCGAAAAAATATTAAACTTAATTAAAACCGTTTAATGTGTAAGTAAACATAGAAGTCTCACTTAAATTAAATACAAGTTATGTTGCGTATAATTAATGATTTGTTTAGAATAATTATTATAAATTATAACGGAACTGGAATTATAGCAGTGGACGTCTTGTGAGCGTCAGGATGTCTGGACCAAGCCGGCGATTAGATTTTTAGGCTATGCACGATTTAGTACCTATTTAGTACTATTTGGTACTTATCATCAAATATTTAGTACCTCGCTATAAAAGGAAAAAAATTGAAAAACAGTGGTCTTCTTTCGTATGGCAGTTTATTGTATACTTTGACCGCATTTATTTTTGTGCTTCGCTTGAAGAGTTACTACTACTTAGAATGTTTTGTACAAATCGTGTCGCATGTAAGCTACATGCAAGATTGAAAACCAGTTCCCGTTATCTGAATTGACTGCAATGTGGTAGACATAGATAAACCTAATGACAATGTGATATAAGGGTGGCCAAGAGCTGATCTGATGATGAATGGAGATGACGGATAGTGGTAGGATAAACTCATGCACAGTAAAATTTGTGAGTTGTTCAATCAAGAGGTATGAAGCTATAGTTGGCGCCAAGACAAACTAGATCGTTAAAATGATAATAAAAGTAAATAAAAGTACAAGAATAATTAAGAATATTTTTTCAGAATGCTCAACAGTTCTGAACTTTATAGGATTTATGGTCATATAGATAATCTACAAAGTTGTACAGCGAGAATACAATTTGAATTAGAAAAGTGGAAAAATAAAAACCCTTATAGAACCAAAACTAGGGGGTCTGTGAGAGAAATTTTGACTCTGAGCCCATTTTTGTGTACCCAGTAACACGATAAAATTATTGGAAAAATTTAAAAACTATAAATAAAAAAGTTGGTTTTCGAAAATTATTTACGTAAAAATGAAGCCAAAGTATGAATTCGGTCGAGAGGCTGATTGAATGTACGTAATAGCATAACGTACGAAACGTACGTGTACGAAAATTAAAGAATAGATTAATTTTGAATAAAATGAGCCCTGACCTTTCTGTTTTTTTACCACCATTTTATTTTTATTTTATAAGAATAAAATAGAGTATAAATTGAAACATATAAATTCAGATTTTCAGCGATTTCTGACAATTATGGGCGAAGTTATGATCATCAATCAATAAAAGCTAAACCACAGGATGCAGGTACACAAATCTTTCGCAGAAACTATTTTTAGACTAGCGACTAAAGAATAGGACGGCTAAAAATGTTAAGAACTTACAGACAAAAAAGTGGATTTTGCAAAAATTATTACGTAATTAAATTACGTATATAATTACTTAATCGACATGAGCACACTCAAAGGTACATCCTTAACTCGCGACTCCCGAGCAGCGCGCTGCAGCGGCCGTACCACGCGATTAGAAAGTATTTTGTTAGCTTGAATGTGCTCATTATCCATTGCGGTATCAGAACTCAACGTTCGAATAATCTTTAGTACTACGCAAGCATTGTAAACTATTTACACATAATATCTCGACTGGCTTTCAGCGTCATAATAAAATCATTAAATCAATTTTCGTAAATTTATTTTCGATGTTTTAGTTATAAAAATGGATTGTTTTTAATACTTACCGATGGTATGTGGTTCTATTTGACTTAAAGTTGCTAGTATCACTTCTATTTTTGCAAATTACCGCTTCAGAACACGGCATTTTGACAACATATTCCGTTGACGGTCGGAAATGAACTAAATGGAATTGAGCAATGTGATCCGTTTTTGCGCATATTGCTGCGACACCGGCCCCGCCCCCTTTTCACATCTCCCTTTAGTTTTTGTGATCTGTGGTTGGTCCGTTTATTTTAGTACGGCAGAAGCGTGAGGCTCAATCTAAGCATATACTTTATTTAAGGGTCTTCTAAACGTCTAATGGAATGGTCCTCATCCTTATTGGGTGTTTCTTTTTGCAGAAAAGCTATCGGTACACAAACAGTTGCGCGGTGGTGTCGTGTTCTTGGACAAAATGCCGTTGACTTCCACCGGAAAAGTGCATCGCTGGGTACTACAGAAGATGGTGCTGACAGCCAACAGAGAGTGATGAAGAGACCACCTAAATTGAAATAGAAAATTTTATTATTGTGCAAACAGAATGTACAGAATAGTTACTTAATAGAACCTATTGTTACAATATTAATACTTGTACGGTGCCCACACATAACTGCGACGTCGCATCGCATCGCAAATATCTGCGACTGCGAGCGCTACGTGCAATAATCATACATAAGTCATCGTAATAAGTCATCGAGCGCTGGCAGATATTTGCGATGCGATGCGACGTCGCAGTTATGTGTGGGAGCCCGTATAGTCTAATCTAATCAATAACAATGGCCCCGATTCGGACTGTGCCACGACTTAACTTAACTAAATTTATTTCTGTCACTTTCTAAAATAAGATTAAGAAAAGAGACAGAAAACCAACAGCTGACTTTAGTGCTGTCAAAGAGACGTTACACGCCCAACAACGCCTTAATAAGATGGCGTACATTATGATGGCATCTTATTTTGGGCGTGTAACATCACTTTGACAGCACTAAAGTCAGCTGTTGGTTTTCTGTCTCTTTTCTTAATCTTATTTTAGAAAGTGACAGGAATAAATTTAGTATATTTATCAGCTTAACTTAAGATATATTTGCTAATTAATTAATAAATTTAGTTAAGTCGTGGCACAGTCCGAATCGGGGCCAATGAATCTAAATTATTATAAAACTGTAACAGAAGTGTGTCTGTACACACATTGAAGATATTTACAAAAAAAGACTACATAATTTAGTAGTTTTTAGGTTTCCCTGACTTCAAATCAATCTGTTTTTTTTAATTTTTTTCTGTCTGTTTGTTTGTTTGTTCGAGCATCATGCAAAAACTACTGAACCGAATTTAATAAAACTTTTTTGTTTCATAGCTTATGATAATTTTGTGCGTACGAAGTCGCGGGTAATCTAGTGACTTAATAAAGCTGATTGTTAATAAACGTGTTTTATCTCTTCGTCAACATGGAAACAATTTTATAGTTTACTAGCGACCCACCCCGGCTCCGCACGGGTTTGCACCCGTGCGTAAGAATTGCTTCTGGATATTAAATACAGGTACTACAGAATGTCTTTATGTACAACGTTCACAGATTTTTTGGCATTAGACAATAAAAACATGTTTACTTTAGAGATTACTCTTGGAATAAAGCGATATACATCGTGTTAATGAATTAGCGCAAAACCTCATACACCCCAACTGATTTATAACAAAATAATTAGATTGAAACAATAATTTCATTATTTTGACACTTAAAATTTAAAGTTATTCGCATTTCAAGTTTTGAGGCAAAAATTTTTTGTTATCATTTCAGCACGAAAAGAAAGCGCTAACGTGCTCATGGATACATTTTTATAATCTTGTTTTGGTAGTAAGTAGGGTGAGTGTGCCCGTGCGGTGGGTTGACATCCGGTTCAGAAAATTTTAAATTTTGCAAACAAATTATTTAATATTTTGAAAAAAATTACCTATGCTGAAACTATGATAATTCGATTCTGCTCTCGATTCTAAACAAACTACTTTCTAGTTTTGCGTTAATTCATTAACACGTTGTATAATTTGGCCATGTGAAAAACACTCAACGCTCAAATCTAAGCCTGCCCCTTGGCGCCGCAACCCGCTATGACCCTGCATTTTAAATCTGGAATATCTTCGAAAATATTGATTTAAATTACATGCTGTAAAGGACCATATTGATTTATATTAAATGCACAATGTATTTAATGTACCTACTTAATTCGATAAGGATTAATGCTGTATTAAAATCGCTTCGTAAATAAGCCGTCGCCGTTTCTCGTAAAAAGCAAAGGATAAAACATGGTTATTAAGGGTTATCCCTAAGAGATAGACATATACCATCGCGGACTTTTTTGTAGACCTTTTTAAGGTGTACAATACTGTTGTACATTATTTTGATCTATCTCGTAGGGTTCAGCCAGCGTTTGCAATGTAAGCGCAAAAAAATGTGGTTATTTACGACATCACATTAGAAACCTCTAAAATTATCAGTGTTTCTCTACTATATTATACATGTATTATACATATACCTTCCTGTTGAATCACTCTATCTATTAAAAAAACCCCCATCAAAATCCGTTGCGTAGTTTTAAAGATCTAAGCAGGGACAGACAGACAGCGAGAAGCGACTTTGTTTTATACCATGTAGTGATGAATCAGTCTGAGACCACGGTGTACACGTGACCCCTGGGTGGTGCTAAATGAGTGACAACTTACCGGTGGTAGGTTTCGGCCGAGGCTGGTTACCACCCTCCGGACTGAGCCGTGTCGCCAAGTGGTATTAACCATGTTTCGCCATGAAGTCCGGAGTTGCCCCATGGAGGATGGGTCTGAGCAGTTGTGTCGCGTCAGAAGACCGTTCACAGGCTGCTGAACTCTGCTACACCGGCTGGCTGGTTTTGGAGGCTAGCGGGATCCGAAGCACGGTGCTCCGCTGGCCGACCGCAGGAAGTAGGGGGCCCAATTAGCGGGAAAGCCACCCGTGAAAGGCTGCCCCGCCACCTAGCGAAAAATCCCGGGTTGCTCCACCATGCCGGTTGGCGACCGGATGGGAGAAGTTGGTGGGCAATCCCGGGGGGGTTCGGGCGTCCCCGCGGTCTCCAACCCAGCTATCTTAATGTGTGGCAGACTTCAGTATACTATCTGGCTCGATTGATGCGACTCCTCGCTCAACTACCGTCCTCCTGCCTATTCGCTCTTCGAAAAAACTATGAAAGGTTCTAAAAGGAAGAAAGTTAAACAGCGGTTGCACGTTCTCCCTTTAAAAGTGCACCTTTGCAATATCCGAGGATTGCACTCAAATCTCGTAGCAGTCCACCACCACCTAGAGACTGAAAAACCACAACTGCTGTTTCTCACCGAGACGCAGATCAGATGTCCGGCAGACGCGGCGTACCTCAGCTACCCTGGGTACTCTCTGGAGCATAGGTTCGTTCCGCACGCCGGACTCTGTGTGTACGCTCGCGATGACATCTGCATCAAGCGTCTCAAAAACCTTGAAGACCCTTCCTTCTCAGTATTGTGGATACTGGTTAAAACAGGTTTCGAACGAATTGTTTACGCCTGTGTCTACCGTTCGCACAGTGGAGATCAGGAGACAACTAGGTTGTTCGACTATCTTGGAGAGGCGGCTGAGGAGGCTCAGCTTAGGTATCCTGTGGCGCAACTGACCCTTCTGGGCGACTTTAATGCTCACCATCAAGAATGGCTGTTCCCCTACCAGAAGACCGATCACGCTGGACGAGAGGCGCGCAAACTTGCACTATCGCTAGATCTCAGCCAGCTGGTCAATTGTGCCACACGGATACCTGACGTTGACTTTCACACGGCCAACTGTTTGGACCTTCTGCTGACAACTGATCCAGACAGATATTCTGTGTCGGTATGTGCCCCTTTAGGTACCTCCGACCACTGTCTGGTGAAAACTGTATCCGTATACTCCCCACCTGATCAGGGCCATTGTGGTAAGAGACGGGTGTGGCGATACAGGTCAGCAGATTGGGACGAGATGCGACACTTCTTTGCTTCCTATCCTTGGCGGCAAACCTGCTTTTCTTCAGGGGAATCGTCGAGCGCTGCGAACGCGGTTGCCGAAGTGATACGTCAGGGTATGGAATATTTTATTCCGTACTCTGACGTGTCAACCGGCGCCAAAGCTCGCCCATGGTTCAACGCTGATTGTTCTCGTGCTGAGGTGCTGAAACAGTCAGCGTATATGTCCTGGGCTGATGCTCGAAAGCAGAAGGCTCCGAACACAGAAAAACTGAAGAAAGCTTACAACAAAGCCGCCAAGTCTTGCAAAAAGGTGTTGCGAAAAGCCCGGTTCGACCATATAGGTCGTATAGGGGCTAAGCTTGCCTCCTATCCAGCTGGCAGCAAAGCGTTTTGGTCGCTTGCCAAAGCAGTGGAAGCAAACTTCGGCCGTCCCTCCCTGCCACCGCTAATAAAACCTGACGGATCGCTAGCACACTCGGCGGAGGAGAAAGCAAATTTATTTGCTAATCTTTTTGCCGGGAATTCGCATCTGGAGAACTCAGATATAACACCACCTACCATTCCTCGTACTGAATGCTCAATGGCATCAGTTTACATTCGCCAAAAAGAGGTTCTTAAAATCCTGCGTTCTCTAGACGTGAACAAGGCTAGCGGACCCGACGGAATCCCAGCGATTGTCCTACGCACCTGTGCTCCAGAGTTGTCTCCTGTTTTAACACGCCTGTATCGCCTCTCACTTAAGACTGCGGTAGTCCCAAGGTCATGGAAGCTTGCCAACGTGCAACCCGTGCCCAAAAAAGGCAGTCGTGCCGACCCTGTCAACTATAGACCAATATCGGTCACTTCCATACTCTGCAAGACTATGGAACGTGTACTTAACAACCGGCTCCTGGCATACCTGGAACATAACGACCTCCTCAGTGACCGTCAGTATGGGTTCCGCCCAGGACGGTCCACGGGGGATCTTCTTGTGTATGCCACTCATCTGTGGAGCGAGGCTGTCGAGAGATACGGGGAGGCACTTGCCGTGTCTCTTGACATATCCAAAGCCTTTGACAGGGTCTGGCATGCAAGCCTTTTAAGCAAGCTTCCTTCATATGGAATTCCGATTGACCTATGCAACTGGATAGCTGACTTCTTGAGCGAACGATCCATTCGAGTACTCATTGATGGATACTCATCGGATCAAATGGCTATTAATGCCGGTGTTCCTCAAGGGTCAGTTCTTTCAGCCACTTTATTTCTGCTGCATATAAACGACATGCTTGTGCCCGGAACCTTTGGGTATGCAGACGACAGCACTGTTGCTGACAGATATCTGTCCGGTGCAGGGGTCAAATTGGACGTTACTCAGTCTTGTCGAGAGGCCATGGTGCAGCGAATAAACTTGGCCCTTGAATCTGTGTCCGACTGGGGTGATACTAATCGGGTCAGTTTCAACGCAAGCAAAACACAGGCGTGCCTTTTCTCCACAAAACGGAGTCCCTTCGCTTTGACCCCGACTTTCCGAAATGTGTCCATACCGATAGCTGATCGCCTGGAGCTCCTTGGCATTAACATATCGTCCGATCTGAATTTCGGACGGTACATTGAGTCCATGGCGAAAACCGCAGCGAAAAAACTGGGCGTCCTCTCGAAGGTCAGACGGTACTTTACTCCGGGACAGCTTCTACAACTTTATCAAGCACAAGTCCGATCGTGTATGGAGTACTGCTGCCATCTCTGGGACGGGTCTGCCCAATACCAGCTGGCCGCGCTGGACTCAATCGACAGGCGTGCCAGGAAGCTCATAGGTGATCCAACCTCGGTGGCGAAGCTACAAAGTCTTGAGCATCGTCGCAAGGTAGCCTGTCTGTCTGTTTTTTATAGGATACATTTCGGAGAGTGTGCGACTGAATTACACGATCTGATACCACCGTCTCCCTTTCATCTGCGGGGGACGAGACGCAGACTGGGTTTCCACCCCTATGTCGTTGACCTACCAGCAATTCGCACGAAGAAGTTTGCTTCTTCTTTTATAGTGCGCACGGCTAAGGAGTGGAATGCCCTGCCTGCGGACCTGTTCCCTGAGCAATACAACCTGGGCCTCTTCAAGGCGAGAGTGAATAGGCATCTTTCTAGGTAAGCATGCTACATCTTCGGCCTCATCATCACTCAACATCAGGTGAGATTGGGGTCAAATGCTTACCTATCACACATAAAAAAAAAAAAAAAAAAAAAAAAAAAGTACTATAGGTAGTTTTTTCTACCCGTGGTTCACCGTCAAAAGGTGAACTGTAGGAAGTATTTTCTGCCCGTAGTCATTCACACGGATCGATTTTCGTCATGCTGCTGAATGCGATTTGTAGCACATTGCATACGAAAAAAAAATAATTTAAGCGAAACAGGCGTGGGATAGCGTATATTACGGCCTGATGCGAGAGAAAGAGATGGGGCGGCGCGCGCGCCTGAAACGAATCGAGCGCTAAATCAAACTTTATTTAATTGTGATTGTTTTATTTATGTAAGTTCAATTCTGCTCTAATCAAAATTTAGAAAATATCAATCTCTTTTTTTTAAAACAAGTCTTGCGTTTCTATTATTCACCGTTTAGCAGTTCCAAGCGTTTATTGATAAAAACGGAGACTACTTTGGCTTGTTTTTCTATCGAGATAATGTGTCTTAATCGTGTTTTGGCTCTAATTAAAACTTCAATTATATGTTCAATTTATACATATCCGAAAATCATACTCCTACTGTTAGTACTTCATGATATATGAAGCTTTGAAGAATCAAATTTTTTTCACATAGCCCGCAGATTTCTGACTATTGTTCCGAGGGGGAGCCTGGCGATCTGAGATACAGGTCCATTTGCCCCCGACGCCAGTCTCACAAAGACAAATTGTCCATTTAATGCATTATTTAATGTCATAAACTCATAAGAACCGTGGTGGTCCAGTGGCGAGTAACCTTGCCTGCCGTGTAGGAGGTGATGGTTCGATCCCCGTCCAGGCAGACTCGTACCAGTGAGTTTTTCGGAATTTATGTACGATTTGTAACCACTCGCTTTTCGGTGAAGGAAAACATCGTGAGGAAACCTGCATGCTTCAATTTCGAGGCATGTATTATACCTACTGTCCATTACAAGTGAAGACAGAGTTTTGGTGCTACTAGTGAAACGTGGATGTTCTGAAGTTTCAGAATACCTCTGACTACCCCTTCGGGGAATATAGTCGTGAGCATATGCTTAGTACCTTGTAAATGTCTTTCTTGCTTTCTATTTGCTCACAAATAAATACTTTCATACTTTACTCTATTGCTGCGTGATCGTGTTTCGTTTTATGTTTAGTTATGTCAAATTATTTATTATTATTTGCGTATGGCTTTTTATTTCCTCCAATGAAAAAGAATAATAAATTTATAAATCTATATCAAAATTTTGGAGCCAAATTTTGGCTTCCGGCGTTAGTTTCTCAGTTAGTTATGTCAAACTAACCAGTCGAATTCGACTCGTGCAAATTCCACGTAACGAGCCGGTGGGTAGTTCCTAATCCCATCTGATAACGTCATCGGACAAAATGAGATAATTCTTTCTCAGACAGATGCATCCGCTGCGTCCCCACATCTCAGTCATTTGACATAAATTCCGCGGGAGGCGCGTATAGGTGTGCGTTCAGCCAAATACGACCTGTTATTTTTATTATTTGTTTTTTTGCTTAACGGGGCTCGCTCGACGGCCGATACTACCTATCTGTATAGTATAAGACATAAGTGTACTTTTTGCAACCATCAGCAGCAAGCCTGATTCAGTGTTTATGGGGTGTAGAGCTTCTCTGTGATGGGGATGGACCAGGTCTGCCTGCATTACTCCAGTCGGTTTAGGAGTTACTGATGATTAAAGGTCTGTAAAAAATTAACGATCAGCTGCACGGCTATTGTTGTAGTAGTCAAACTTCCGACCTTTGAACGGCTGTATCTCCTAAACCGACTGTATCGATCTGTATAGATCGTATGATATTGTTGTAGAATGCACTGTAGCTACCTATGTGAACAGTACAAAAAGCTTATACCAAAAACCAAAAGCCTTGCAGCTGATCGTTAATTTTTTACAGACCTTTAATCATCAGTAACTCCTAAACCGACTGGAGTTATGCAGGCCGACCTGGTCCATCCCCATCACAGAGCAGCTCTACACCCCATAAACACTGAATCAGCCTTGCTACTGATGGTTGCAAAAAGTACACTTATCTCTCGGAATATTAGTTTAGATAGAAGTGTATTCTCTGTCATCTGAACTAACTAGTTAAATATAATTAAAGATAAGCGTAACTCAAGTCGAGTTACGCTTATCTTGCATTATATTTAAACGCTATCACATGATATTTGTTTAATTTGAGTAGCTTGCGTGTACAGCGCGCCAGCATACTGTTTATTTATAGAATTGCCTTTTTTCCAACGTTCATACAAATAGTGTTTTAACAAAGGTTCTAATCATCCTAAACGTGTTTTTAGTTGATGAAAGTGTTTATTATTGTTAAACAAAACGTGTATAAAATAATAGATACAGTTTCTGTTAATATTTGATAGTTTACTAGAAAACTACATGAAAATGTCATCGGTAATGGAGATGATTAAAGAAAAGTTTACCAGTGAGAGAAATTATCATCTCGGTCGGGTGTTCATGGACTGCATGACCAGAAATGATCCGGAAGGAATATGTACAGTGAGTACTTACCTTTTTTTCCTTTTTAGTAATTTTTCATTGATTAAAATGAAGAAGTTCAGAAGGTCAAAAGCATCAATACCTATGCAAATTGTCTTCGTATACTAATATTACAAAGAGGAAAGATTTGATTTTTGTTTGTTTGATTGTTTGTATGTAATGAATAGGCTCCAAAACTACTGGACCGATCTGAATAATTCTTTCAACATTAGAATGCTACATTATCCGTGATGAAAATAGGCTAAAAAAACGGCCAAGTGTGTGTTGGGAAGATTCTAAGGCGGTACGAAGTTCGCCCCGGTCATCTAGTAGGTATTTATTATTTCTGCAAAAAGTAAGTATGTATATCAAAAGGATCCAAGAGTCAATAAGTGGCATCATTAGAGTGGCATACTCCGTTTGAAAGGTGGTTTAATATACCTACAACCCTCTCTACAACCTTAGCCGCTCACTAGATGTTGCCGCCTTGTCGCTCCTTGCGAGCGGCCATTTCGGGGGGCCCATCAAATGAGTTGGCAAGTCACCGTCTGCCATTTTTAACAAACTTAGAGACATTTGTTACGGCAGGCGTCCCGAGTCTCTCCGCAATAACCCAGATTTCCCGGCCCACCAAGTTCACCCCCATAACCCGAGTAGTTTTATTTTGTCCTTCCTACAATAGTCTCTGCACCGAACGTGATATGTCTTCTGGTGCATTTGCATAATGCATTCAGAGATAGACCACGGTTGGTGCATCCCATCACATTTAGATAAAAGTGTCTCAAAGGGGCCTCTACGTGTTGGACCTGTGTCCCCACGCAAGCCTTCCAAAGGTCCGGGCTTCGGCCCGAGAAATACCAACATGAGATACAATAATAATAATAATAAATGTTTTATTAAAGGCAAAAAACCCATACAGAAATGTACATAAGAAAATACAGTATAAATAAAACCTTACATGCTAACAAAGAATATAAAAATAGACTTTGGTGTCATTTTTTGTTCGCGTCCTGGTGGACAGACAGCCAGTACCTGGACATTGAGCTATTTACACCTTCACTTACCATTCTTAATATACTGTTGTCAGAGCCACGCAGCCTGTTCCAAAAGGAGGCAATTCGTGCTCTAACAACAGCAAAAAAGTCAGGTATCCTCGCATCAGCAAACATGGTCGAAGCACTACAGAATCGCGGCAGTCTCATAAGGGTGCGAAACGCATCATTGTATTGCACCCTTATGGTGCTATACGATTTTCTAGTGAACTTGGTCCACAATTGGCAGGTGTAGAGACACTGACAGTACGTTTTAAATAATGTCGTTTTAACATCCTCAGTACACCTGCCAAACCGACGCGCGAGCATGTTGCATCTGACTGATAGAGCCCGTCTCTCTCTCTCAATGTCCTTGTCGTCCTTGAGATCCTCACTTAATATGTGGCCAAGATATTTAAACTGCTTCACAACCTGAACTGCTGACCCATTGATTCGAATCTCAGGTATCCTCTCCGGACCTCTTCCCGCTCTAAATACCAACATTTCTGTCTTGGCTACATTATAGACCAGTCCATGAGCATTACCATAATGCTCACAGACAGATAACAGCTTTCGGAGCCCACTGATCGAGGGGCTGAGGAGCACCATGTCATCAGCGTAACTTAAGTTGTTAACACATAGATCACCTATGTGACATCCAACTTTAGTGCTCCTCAGCCTCTGGATCAGCTCGTTGACATAAACGTTGAACAGGTCCGGAGAGGTAAGCCCTCCCTGACGAACACCGCATTCTAACCTATAATCGTTAGAGGTCGCGTCGCCCCATCTTACCACATTCGTTTGATTTCCGTACCAGTGTTGGAAAAGATTGACAACATCTCTTGGAACTTGAGTATCGCGAAGTTTGCTCCAAAGAATATCATAATTCACTAGATCAAACGCACGACTCAAGTCCAGAAAGCAGGCGTAAACTGAGGTTTCGCGATCAATATAATAATTAACCGCGTGTTTCAGACTCGCTATTGCGGCATCTGTCGACAAACCGGGACGGAAACCAAACTGTGCATCGTCAATATCAATGTTGGTCAGCAGTTCCGGCTGCAACAGCCTCTCCAGTACCTTACCAATAACAGTTCCCAGCGAGATTGGACGATAGTTTTTTGCAGCACCTAAATCGCCGGTCTTACTCTTTATAATGGGAACGACTATAGTTTTCATTAGGTCACTCGGTAGGTAGGAGTACCTAGTAATACACATATTAAATAAACACGATAGTTTGTCATAAACTATGTCGCCAGCGCAGAGTATGTGCTCGAGACTCAGGCCGTCATGTCCTGGGGACTTACCACGCTTCATTTGTCTTACAGCTTTCGCCACATCTTTTGACGTAAACTGAGTCGGTGGTGACGGTGGCCCGCTTACCTTGCCGCCGTCACACTCGAGCACAGGCTCCACCTGGCGTTTCTCGACATTAAATCTACGAGCAAACATATTTGCTATTTGTTCGGGTGCCTGTAAGCCGTCCACACTTACTGGTAAACTTTGCTTGCAATCAAACTTCTTAATGAATAAGCGCAAAACCTCATACACCCCAACTGATTTATACTTAACGAAACAATTGCATTGAAATAATAATTTCATTATTTTAATAATTAAAATTTAAAGTTATTCGCGTTAGTTCATGGGAAAATGATTTCTTATTATTTCAGGAATGAATGAAAGCGCAGGGTGGGTGTGCCAATGCGGTGTGTTTTGTCATCGAGTTCAGTAAATTTTAAATTATACTAACAAATTATTTTATATTTCGAAAAAGAAAATCCTACTTATGTTGAAACCTTGATAATACACTTCTGCTCTCGATTCTAAACAAACTAATTTCTAGTTTTGCTTTTATTCATTAAAACGTCGGTATTTTTTTAAATATGCATCACTAATATACTTAATATCTGTTCGAGAGAGATAGATAGTCCTATACGATTTAGAAATAAAAATTGTTTGATCAACTCTACTCACGATATCGCCGATCTTGATATTCCGCGTACGCGTAATCGCGTACGAGTGATGTGATGATTCCATGATGATTCACTTTGTACGCGGAAAGTCAAGTTCGCTGCTTTCAAACCTTTTATCTCGCTCGCTTCGGAAATATGTAGGTATAAGATTTTAAAGTCAGCCTGTTTAGAGAAATACATTAAAAAAAATTAACAGAACAGAATTGTGATGATGTGTGCCAATCTAGCTAATAGGTTTGGGCTGACCCTGATAATTGCTGTAGGTCTACAGACAGGGATCTTTATGGCTGTATACAACGTGTTAATGAATTAACGCAAAACCTCATACACCCCAACTGATTTATAACAAAATAATTAGATTGAAACAATAATTTCATTACTTTTGTAGTTAAAATTTAAAGTTATTCGCATTTTAAGTTTTGAGGCAAAAATGATTTGTTATCATTTCAGCAATGAATGAAAGCGCTAACGTACTCATGGATACATTTTAATAATCTTGTTTTGGTAGTAAGTAGGGTGAGTGTACCCGTGCGGTGGGTTAACATCGGGTTCAGTAAATTTTTAATTTAACAAAAAAAATATTTAATATTTTGAAAAAAAATTACCTATGTTGAAACCATGATAATACGATTCTGCTCTCGATTCTAAACAAACTACTTTCTAGTTTTGCGTTAATTCATTAACACGTTGTATAGTGTCCTTCTGAATATGCTGACACTTTTTCAAGGAGATGAACAGACCGTCAAACTGAACAACTTTCTCTATGGAACCAACATCGAAATAGCGAAAAAAAAAACTGTTCTATACAAAACTGCAAAGCTACTCGAGCCAAATGTATGGAACAGCAGTTATTTTTTTTCGCGATTTCGATGTTAGTCCCATAGAAAAAGTTGTTCAGTTTGAGTGTCTGATGATCCCCTTAAAAAAGTGTCAGCATATTAAGAAGGACTCTGTATAGAGAGAACGACCAAAGAAAATATAGATCCATCTTGTGTGAAAGATGGCATGTGTAGAAAAGGAATGAACACTGAACGCTATAGTCGCCATGGCTAAAAGACATGAATGGAGGAAGACGACATATTGCACCGAAACAAAGTAGTGCGAAAAGGGCGGAAAGATGATAATGATAGCAGTCTCCCTTTACAGATAGATGCAGCAACAGAGGAGCAGGAAACCAACGCCTCTGTCCTTGCTCGAAGCATCGCTCTGGCCAAGTGCTTCAGACGCCTGGGTCTAAAACCTGGCGACGTCTTGATCCTAGCCGGATCACTCCACTTGCATCTCCATATACCGTACTTCGCTGCGCTGATGGAGGGCCTGCCTATAGCTGGAGTTGATCCATCGTTTAAATACGGTAAATTTTTCTATTTTTTCCGATACTAACTACATATCGTCCCCTTAGAGGGAAAACTCACTAACTACAAAAACATAGTTTTGAGATATTGAGGTTTGATACATTTTTTGTTAGCAGTTATTAATCTTTTAAACAATCCTCATTTAGTGAATAAACGTGTTGATGTCCAATCATCACACAAGAAAAGAGAAAGAAAAGAGATAGTTAGTTTTCCATCTTTTAGATTTCGACAAAATAGGCAGTTAGTGACTTTTGTCATACAGTTGAATTTGAATATTGTAGTTTTCCCACTTTTAGTGAACTCTGGTACGCCTAACATGATTTTTCAATATAACTAACCATTCAAAACCTCTACGGGATAGACGCGTTAAGCAAAAGATCAATTTATAGCTGGTTCTCAGTTCTGTGGAAAAATCACTAATTGCACTTAATGAATAGATAATTTTATTGTTGACAAAGTCACTAAGTGCCGTTAGTGAATGGGTCAAAGTCACTAACCGCCATTAGTCTTTATTGGATGGAAATAAGGCTCGAGAAGGGCTCGAGTTAGTTATTTCTACGGTTTGAATTCAGAACAAAAGCTGTACTTGGTGACTTTTCCACCATCGTATCTCGGAAAGTATGACAGATATTTAAACGTGAGTGAGACAGAAATATAGAGTAGGAAATTCTGAGTACGGGGATGTTAATAACTCATTTTGGCAAAAATGTCAGTTAGTGAGTTTTCCCTCTAAGGGGACGATATTTTGAAATCGAATAATGCCATCCGGTCCGTTAAGTTACCGTTTGGTATAGTCACAGTATAAGACAGTAAAACATCTTCATACAATGGTGCCAAACGCGGCGTACGCCTCCTAGCACGCACACACTGACAATATTTCCGCGTAGTCCCGTCTGGCGTATTCGTGGCAGTCTGACATATTTTCAGGTCTGCCTGCATATCTTCAGTCGGTTTAGGCGTAATAGATGTTTGAAGGTCAGTAACAAATTAACGATCAGCTGCAAGGCTGATCGTAAAATATAATTGTAGGATGCACTGTAGCTATGTGAACAGAACAAAAACTGACATGGTTCATCAGTCGGTTTAGGAGTTACAGCTGTTCGCAAGTCCAACCTTTGACCGGCTGTATCTCCTAAACCGACTGGCAGTTCATGTCAGTTTTTTTACTGTTCACATAGCTACAGTGTATACTACAATATCATACGATCAGCCTTGCAGCTGATAAGTTAATTTTTTACTGACCTTTAACACGTTGAACGCCGGCGGGTCACAATAACAATAGATTTTCCAATGTTTGTTGGTCCCCAAGTAACACCTTGTAACGTTAAACGTTACGTTCTACTGAAGTAGTTGGATATGAGTGTACAATAGTTATATTATACATTAATTATTTTATAGTTATAGTTCAGTTATAATAACTGCGCGACGGACTGTACTTCTAACCGTGCTCCATTGTTCTCATGCCGGGCTCGTTTGTGATTGGCTGCGGTCGCATCTCTTCCGACGGTCACTTCTTCCAAGACCTCGTCACGACACGGCTGTGTCGCTCGGCGTTCGGTTCCGCGCCATTTTTGCAACCGTCTGTTGCGCGCGTAGATAATTTATTAATTATGGTCTATTAACACTTCTAATTATATCGTCAGCCATTTATTAAGTGCGTGATTGTAAAAACCCCATTGGGTAAGTGTTGAACAGATTTATGTTGTACCTACTCGTAGCTTAGTTAAGTAATTGATTAGTGCATCTAGTTATAATTGGTTTCAATTCACAGTAGTTATTCAGTAGTTCGGTATGAATGATTTCACTCTGATTAAAGTGAAAAATAATTCATAAAGCGATAGCTTTCTGCTGTGTCTCAATGCTTTGTTCGCAATTCTTCTAGCTTGTAGGTATCTACCTTCATTTTGTAATTATTAATTTAAGATATAGAATTGCATTGTAAATTGCCTCAATTTCATCTCTGCTCTGATTGCGCTCACCGCACTGCACCTGCTACTCATTCGGTCCTTCCCTCGACATTGCTATCATCATCATCACCAGCGTAAGGGTGGCACCAATCAGAGCGACGCTTGAGGCACTTCCTCATTGTCTGAACGTTGATTCCAGGGTTCTACGTCACGGGTACACGCTCGTTAAGCTGCCCGTTCACCTTCTTCCCTGCCGGACGCCTCCGGTCCAGTTTTTTTCTTCGAGCCCTGGTCGCCGAGTCACGGAAAACCAAGTCCCGGGGAAGTACTGATCTCCGGAAGCAATTGTAGACGGGCCTACTCACCCACGGCCCAATTCTTTCTTTATTTTGGGGAACTTGTTGTTCCCAATAAAAGTATTTTTTTGTAAACGTTTTTGTGGGTTTAATTTTATTATCCTCACTACCCACAACGTTTCACGTTCACTAGTTGAAACGTTGTGGGTAGTGAGGATAATAAAATTATTAATTATTTTTCACTTTAATCAGAGTGAAATCATTCATACCGAACTACTGAATAACTACTGTGAATTGAAACCAATTATAACTAGATGCACTAATCAATTACTTAACTAAGCTACGAGTAGGTACAACATAAATCTGTTCAACACTTACCCAATGGGGTTTTTACAATCACGCACTTAATAAATGGCTGACGATATAATTAGAAGTGTTAATAGACCATAATTAATAAATTATCTACGCGCGCAACAGACGGTTGCAAAAATGGCGCGGAACCGAACGCCGAGCGACACAGCCGTGTCGTGACGAGGTCTTGGAAGAAGTGACCGTCGGAAGAGATGCGACCGCAGCCAATCACAAACGAGCCCGGCATGAGAACAATGGAGCACGGTTAGAAGTACAGTCCGTCGCGCAGTTATTATAACTGAACTATAACTATAAAATAATTAATGTATAATATAACTATTGTACACTCATATCCAACTACTTCAGTAGAACGTAACGTTTAACGTTACAACCTACGAGTTGTTATAAACCTGTTTAATCTACAACGTGTTAATGAATTAGCGCAAAACCTCATACACCCCAACTGATTTATAACAAAATAATTAGATTGCAACAATAATTTCATTATTTTGATAGTTAAAATTTAAAGTTTTTTGTTATCATTTCAGCACTGAAAGAAAGCGCTAACGTACTCATGGATACATTTTTATAATCTTGTTTTGGTAGTAAGTAGGGTGAGTGTGCCCGTGCGGTGGGTTGACATCGGGTTCAGTAAATTTTAAATTTTGCAAAGAAATTATTTAATATTTTGAAAAAAATTAGTTATGTTGAAACCATGATAATTCGATTCTGCTCTCGATTCTAAACAAACTACTTTCTAGTTTTGCGTTAATTCATTAACACGTTGTATAAATGGCCTATTAGCGGTTAATACAGGGTGTACAATAAAATGGGACAGCTACTTAAAGGGGTGCTTCAGACCATCAAACTGAACAACTTTCTCTATGGGACCAATATCGAAATCGCGAAAAAAAAATCTGCTGTCCCATAACATTTCAGTATCTAGTTATGTTTGCAGTTTTGTATGGGAGAGCGGATTTTTTTTTCGCGATTTCGATATTGGTCCCATAGAGAAAGTTGTTCAGTTTGATGGTCTGAAGCACCCCTTTAAGTAGCTGTCCCATTTTATTGTACAACTTTCTCTATGCGACCAATATCGAAATCGCGAAAAAAAAATCTGCTGTCCCATACATTTCAGTCGAGTTATGTTTGCAGTTTTGTATGGAAGAGCGGATATTTTTTTCGCGATTTCGATATTGGTCCCATAGAGAAAATTGTTCAGTTTGATGGTCTGAAGCACCCCTTTGAGTAGCTGTCCCATTTTATTGTACACCCTATATAGACAACAGCGTTCTAAAGGTGTTTTGCGATTTCGATGTTGGTCCCATAGAGAAAGTTGTTCAGTTTGACGGTTTGATCGTCCCCTTAAAAAAGTGTCAGCATATTAAGAGGGACCCTGTATAATGTAAGTGGTCTATGAAATTCTAAATCTTATTTTTAGATGAAATAAAGGCGCTTTTCGAAACATCCAAGCCGAAAATAGCTTTCTGTCAGTACGCATCATTTGAAACCTTCTCTCGTGCAGCCAAGGACCTGGGCCTTGATATCAAAATAGTCACTTTCGATGATGGTGAATGTACCTTGTCCAAATTCATGGACATTTACAGTGGAAAGGAGTCGACGGACGATTATCAGTAAGTAATCTTTATTACCTACCTACCTAATACCTAATACTAGACCAAAAAAAATCTTTGCCTAATACCTACTTATAAAATGATACCGAACAATTTTGTTTTCTGTTTGTATACAGTCGCAGATTATTCATCAGTTAGGTACTACTTTAACAGATACCGCACTCTTCTAAATTCGCGTGCTTTTTCGAATATCGTACTTTGAACGACTAAGTAAGACGCCAGCCGATAGGGTTTCAGGAGATTTTCAGGTGCTGAAGACTTCCCTGACTTCTCGGTACCCCGAGCCGCCACGCAGCAAGGTATCAGATTGAGGGAGGGGCAGAGGAATTGTATGAAATGCCCTAGATTGTTTGGGCTCCAAGGATGTAATGTCCTAGCTTCATACTATTTTGGATTTCGAATCTAGTAGACAGTGCTGTCTCTTCAAACGATAGTGATTCCATTCTCTTTCGAAGGTCAGCCAACCCTTCGTACAACTGCCGGCTGATCGTATGATATTGTTGTAGTATGCACTGTAGCTATGTGAACAGGGCCTCTACCCGCACATTCGAACTTCGCAATTGCGTGAAAGTTTTCGTTTCAATGTCAACTTTATTACAATTAAGTGCGGACCGAAACACTGGCGATATATCGAATATCGAAAGTCCGGGTACAGGGCCAGTACAAAAACTGTCAAGTTCTGTCAGTCGGTTTAGGAGATACAGCCAGTCAAAATTCCGACCTTTGAACGGCTGTATCTCCTAAACCGACTGATGAACCATGTCAGTTTTTGTACTGTTCACATAGCTACAGTGCATACTACAACAATAACATACGATCAGCCTTACAGCTGATCGTTAATTTTTACAGACCTTTAATCATGAGTAGCTCCTAAACCGACTGGAGTTATGCAGGCAGACCTGCACTGGTAGCATGCCAACCCTCGATAGCAGTGATCCAGCTTTATCACGTCTTTTATCTCGTTCTTTTGCCCGCGAACGAACGAGATAAATGACGTGATAAAGCCGTATCACGGCTATCGCGGGTTGGCATGCTACCAGTGCTGGTCCATCCCCATCACAGAAAAGCTCTACACCCCATAAACACTGAAGCAGCCTTGCTGCTGAGGGTTGCAAAAAGTACACTTATCTCTCGGAATAGAGTGACTGCTCCCTACAGTTGCAGGCTGCCTTCTATACTATTCCAAACAATCGGCCGCGATGCGCTTGAGGTTGCCAGCGTCGTACACTGCGCCTCTCCCTGGTGTGTGTGCCTTGTGACGCAGTATGTTTACACCATCAAGTTACAAGACGTGACGTAACCAAGAACATAGTATAAAAATCACATAAAAATATTCTATAGGACGTAACCGATTTGATCATATTTGTAGGTCTTACGAGGGCGTCCTCTATTGACACTTCCATTCAAATTCGAACAATCTCTTTCGTACATCTGTCTTTCATCCTCTCCACACAGGACTAAACTAACGAACTAACAAGCTAGTTGGTTATATCCACGTCTCTAAATGACCAAACTACCGAACCCTAACGAAGCATATCTTTCTCAAATTCTAGTCAAAACATCTTCCTCCTAAAGAGTAGGAAAAGGACTAGGAGCTAAAACTAAACTTGTCCGTCGTGTAGCAAACGAAAATTTGATTTAGGATGCCCAATATTATATTTATGTTTAGACCATAAAGTACCTATGGCTTAGACGCGAACGAAACGTGTGATCGAGTAACCTGTTTGAACCTTCATGTAGCAACCGAAAATGTGATTTAGAATGCCCAATTATTAGAAAGCCCACCTATACTACTGACAAATAGGGCAATTATAATGATTATGATGTCATTGTATTTTCAGAGTAGCGGACTTCGATACAGAGAAAATATACGCTTGGCTAGTATCCACTAGTGGGACTACTGGGCTACCAAAATTAGCAGCATTCAAACACCATGCTGTGATTCAGAATATTATTAATTTATCTTTTTTGTCACAACGTACTGGCGAAAAGTAAGTAATTTGACGATTATAATTACGAACACGTGATTGTACCTATTTATAACTAGAGTTTACCCGCGACTTCGTCCGCACAAATTAAATTATACACCAGGAGTGCGATTTTTGAATCTGATTCGCTGACTTCAGCAGTTGAAAATGTCAAAATTACTATGGAGATACGCATCTTTCTACTGCTGATTTGACTTTCAAAAATCGCACTCCTGAAGTATGATTTTTGAAAGTCAAATCAACAGTAGAAAGATGCATATCTCCACAGTAATTTTGACATTTTCAACTGCTGAACTCAGCGAATGAGATTCAAAAATCGCACTCCTGACTCCAAGTCAAATCATGAGCTTTCAAACAAAAAAGTTACATCTAAATCGGTTCAGTAGTTCGTGCAGACAAACAGACAGACAAAAAATAGTTTCTAGATCGTGTCTACAAAATTTCATAGACTTTAATTGGTTAGTATTGAAAATATAACCAGGGTTCGTTTTTATTATGGAGCGCGTCAACAACGGTAATACAGACGGAGTCGCGGGCAAGAGCTAGTAATTTATAATCAGACAAGTAACTATAATTATAACTTAGCTAAACCACGCTAAAGTAGAAACAAATTCTAACGATTATTGAACTGGGTTGAGTGAAAGTAAGCTTGAAAATAAGTATCTAAAATAAGTACATAACACTCTCTCCCTCTCTTTCACACACTCTCTCACAACCCCACATAAACACACACACCTACTTATTCACACACAAATACAAACAACTACCTACACAGTTTGTACATTTAACAGGTGACATACCTATTATACCTATATGACAGTTATAGCTGATGTCAATATCTCAGGCAGGTAGTCCTTGCCTTTCATGGCATCAGCTGTACCTACCATTATGCCTAGCCTAATATTTAAATGTAGAGCAACAAAATTATAATAGTAATCCTTGTGTAAAATGGCTTTTTGTGATTAATAAATATTATTCTATTCTTATTCTATTCTAAGTACACGTACAAGTATACGATTTTAAGGCACGATTCAAGGCTTCCGTAGTCCCATAGGATGATAGGACCTACCTAAAAGTTGTTCAGTTTCATAATTGAAACACTACTGAAAATATACTTCGAGTAAAAATGGTTTTTTCCTTTGTAAGGAAATCTCATCCTTATTTCCAGGACCAAGAAAATAGTGGCCCACTTTTCACCTGTACAGTGGATCTCATCGTATTACAGTGCGATCAATTGCCCGATACGGAATGATACGAAACTACAGTCATCTAGGTCGGAAGACATCGGCCATCTTGTTGATGCTATTAACAAGTATAAGGTAAATAATATCTACAACGTGATAATGAATTAACGCAAAACTAGAAAGTAGTATGTTTAGAATCGAGAGCAGAATCGAATTGTCATGGTTTCAAAATAGGATTTTTTTTTCAAAATATTAATTTATTTATTTGTAACTGAACCCGATGTCAACCCACCGCACAGGCACACTTAGATCAAAGAGGCACACTCACTCAACCTACTTACTACCAAAACAACATTATTAAAATGTACCCATGAGTAGGTTAGCGCTTTCATTCATTGCTAAAATGATAAAAAATCATTTTTGCCTCAAAACTTAAAATGCGAATAACTTTAAATTTTAACTATTAAAATGATGAAATTATTGTTTCAATCTAATTATTTTGTTATAAATCAGTTGGGGTGTATGAGGTTTTGCGTTAATTCACTAACACGTGTAAGTATACTGTTGTGATTTGGTTGTGATACGAGAAAAAGCAGCCCGATAAAATGTACCTACCTACATCTTTAGGTAGTTTGACCAAAAGAGTAGAAAACATAATTGAGGGCGCCACTTTTTTGCAAAAATGTGAAAAGCAAGCATAACCTGGCAAGACTATCCAGTATTTTTAACCGACTTCAAAAAGGAGGAGAATTGCCGGCTTGGTCCAGACATCGTGACACTCACTAATACAGGATATTAGGGTAAACAGTTGCATTACTTTAAGGTGTGCTTGTACCCACGATACTGAACAACTTTCCCTAAGACACCTATAGGAAATTCAATAAAAAAATAACGTCTTTTCACATACAAACGTTAGATCAGCTGATTGCATTTATAGAAAGTGAAGCAAAGTGAAGACTCGAAAACGTCCTATGTAGGATGTATTTCAATAGTCCACGTCAAACAATACTACGTGCATGACGGCTGTGGCGCGGCACAATTTTACGCGCCATTTTCTATGGAGGTAACATATCTTGTGTAAAATAGTGCCCTTAAAGTAATGCAACTGTTTACCCTAACACCCTGTATACTCATTCCTTATCTTGTCAATTCAAGTTACGTCGCATCTTAGCTGCATGCTGTCATTTCTCATCCATCAATTTTGTGGCCCAACACTCTGATCCGTACATGACGATAACTCAGGCGCTGTCCTATTGCTTATGGTTTTATACAATGTGTTAATGAATTAACGCAAAACTAGAAAGTAGTTTGTTTAGAATAGAGAGCAGAATCGAATTATCATGGTTTCAACATAGGTAATTTTTTTCAAAATATTAAATAATTTTTTTTCATAATTTATAGTTTACTGAACCCGATGACAATACACTGCACGGGAACACTCACCCTACTTACTACCAAAATAAGATTATAAAAATGTATCCATGAGTACGTTAGCTAGCGCTTTCTTTCAGTGCTGAAATGATAACAAATCATTTTTGCTTCAAAACTTAAAATGCGAATAACTTTAAATTTTAATTATAAAAATAATGAAATTATTGTTGCAATCTAATTATTTTGTTATAAATCAGTTGGGGTGTATGAGGTTTTGCGCTAATTCATTAACACGTTGTATATTTTCCATTAATCATCCAACAATTATTTGTTAATGAAGCGTCTGAATAACTAACATGTTACTGCTTTTTAGCCCAATTCCCTCCTCACGTCGCCTGCAACCGCAAGTAAGATCATGAGGCATGAGAAACACTGCGACTTGACTTGCTTTGACGTTATCATTGTCACCGGCGACAAGTCTTCTAAGGATTTTATGAGCAATCTGAAGGTATGTATTGTTTAGTCCCTAGGAAACTAACTGCCACTCTTTGTCCTGTATTGCCCTGATATCGGACTATATGGATATGCATTAGAAAGGCAATATGCTAAAGCTCTATTTAAAACATCGTTAAGTCAAATTGAACATTTCCCCCGAGATTTAACACAACTTTTATACCACACATGCTCACATGTGTGGTATAAAAAGATGTAACCAAGATCAGGGTTGCAAACTTTCTAAATCGCAGTCCAGTGGGGCCCTCATCTCATTAAAAAAGATTTCTCAATAAAGAAAGCCTAAATGAAAAAAGTGCTCAACACGAACACTACTGAAGCCTTCAAGCCATTGTTATACAATACTTTTATAGGTTCTAAACATTCCACTTTTAGACAATTTCGAATAAAAACAAAAGCGGCCGTTATTTATCTTTTTTCAAAATTTGTACGTTTAGACGTTTAAAAAACCTATAAAAGTATTCTATGAAAATAGCTTGAAGGCTTTTGTAGTGTTCGTGTTGAGCACTTTTTTAATTTAGGCTTTCTTCATTGAGAAATCTTTTTAATGTGATGAGGGCGCTACTGGACTGCGATAGCCCTCTTAATACTAAATCTTAAAATAATATAAGTAACTCATGCTAGGCTAGGTAGGTACCTTCTTTACTTTTTAATTTATGCAGGTTGATAAGGTAAACAGTTGCACTACTTTAAGCTTTAAGGGACGACTGTACCCGTAATACTGAACAGCTTTCCTTAAGGAACCAAAGGAAATTCGAAAAAAAAATTGACGTTGGATACCAAAAGCAATCAGCTGATGGAACATGTATGAAAAGTAGAATTGTTTTTTTACAAAGCCTTTGTTCCTTTGGGAAAGTTGTTCAGTATCATGAGTAACAACACCCATTAAATTATAGCAACTGTTTACCCTACCACCCTGTATTTTCAGCACAGGTCCGGCACTCAATAGAAAATGTTTGAATTTCGAAATGGCGTCCGCACATGCGCACTTTGTGCAAACTGTCAATGAAATTGCGTGTAGGGTTGAAAGCCGCGCTTTGCGTTTAACGTCATCTACATTTCAATACTTTTTCTTTTTCTTTCTATTATTAAAAATAGTATTTGTGCTAAAGGATTACTGAAAATGTGAGTTTAGCGTTATTTTTCAACGTTTTTTATGCACTGAAAAGATACAATTTTATGTAGTCAAATCCAACGGGTGCGCGCGCCTATCTGAATTCCCTTGCTCGGCCCCCCCTCAGGTTACCACATAAAGTGTGAGGGGAGGTGAGGTATCTGAAGTCAGAGGGGGGCGGGGAGTGGCCGTTCTGTATGTAGAACTATAAACTATTACCTATTCTGTGATTTTCAGTCCAGAATGAATCCACGTGCATTTGCTATCGAGGGCTACGGGCAGACGGAGACAGGAGGTCCCGTATTAATTCCTCATCCGATGTCTCCTGTCGGCAGCTGCGGACTTCCTTTGCCTCATGTAGCCGTGCAGGTGATATTAACAAAAACAATGCATATGCAAGCATATGCTCACGACTATATTCCCTGAGGGGGTAGTCAAAGATATTCTGAAACTTCAGAACATCCACGTTTCACTAGTAGTACCGAAACTCTGTCCAGTGTGACGGGGAGTGAGCCCGTCGCCACTTGTAATGGACAGTAGGTACAATACATGCCTCGAAATTGAAGCATGCAGGTTTCCTCACGATGTTGTCCTTCACCAAAAAGCCAGTCGTGTTACAAAACGTACATAAATTCCGAAAAACACATTGGTACGAGTCGGCCTGGACGGGGATCGAACCATCGCCTCCTGCACGGCAGGCAAGGTTACTCGCCACTGGACCACAACGTTTTTTTTTTTACAAAAACGATTTTCCTTATATTTTCAGAGTTGTAGCCCAATAGAAACTGCTATTTTCATACAAAGATACACCATATTCTAGCAAATAAATCTTATTTCATTTCAAAGAAAGGTATAGCGCTAAGGGGGCGTCCATTATTTGCGTGAGATGAATTTGGCGATTTTCCAATCACCCTTCACCCCTTGGTGAGATGTCGTGAGATAAGGCTCGACCTCCTCGACGAACCTCGACCCTCCTTCGACTGAAAATATGCCGAATTCAACTTTAACTCAGTTCAAAGAGACTGCGTATGAGATTGTATGTTTCACTTCACAGTTAGTGGATCCAGAATCAGGAGTGGTGATCAAGGAGCCCAATGTCACCGGCGAGCTATGGTACAAAGGAATATGCTTTACGGTATGTTATTCAGTGTTATGTTCTGACGGCCCTAACATAATATGTTAAATGCGTTACATAATTATTATGTAACGAATTTAAGTTTACACCCTGTATATAACGGTTTTTCTTTTTAGGAATATTATAACAATCCTGAGGAGACGGCGAAGGCTTTCTCAGAAGACGGCTGGTACAAAACCGGCGACTTACTTTATAGAGATGAGAATAACAACTATTTCTTTGTTGAGAGAATAAAATTGCTCATCAAATTTAAGAATTTTCACGTGAGTATTGGTTAAGGGGCAAACCTAATGCAGGCACTACACTCTTGCGAGAACTTCTCGGCAAGAATTTTCAAAGCAAAATTACTACGGCTGGGCGCCACGAGAACTATAGCGCAAAACCTCATACACCCCAACTGATTTGTCACAAAATAATTAGATTGAAAAAATAATTTCATTATTTTGATAATTAAAATTTAAAGTTATTCGCGTAGTAAGTAGGGTGAGTGTGCCCGTGCGGTGGGTTGACATCGGGTTAAGTAAATTTAAAATTTTGCAAACAAAGGCGCCCACACCGACGCGACCACGACGCGGGAATAGGGTTGCCAACTTTTTTTTGACCAAATATAGTATTTCCGAATTTGTTAATTTAAATTGTTTCAAAAAGATATTTTTTGCTACTTTTTGGTTTGAATACCAAGTTCTTTTTTTAAGGAACAATCATTTCTCTATTTCGTATTCGTTATAGAAAATAATGCATCCTGTAAACGCAGAAGTCGCTGGATTCGATACAGAAATAATATAATTTCTAAAAAAAATAGATAAATCTGACTTTAGAAAAACTTGTTGTCACTTTTCAGTAGTATATTTAATATTTTGAAAAAAATTACCTATGCTGAAATCATGATAATTCGATCGATTCTAAACAAACTACTTTCTAGTTTTGCGCTAATTCATTAACACGCTGTATAAGGGCATCCATGCACACACTCATTCTCGGCCCTTCTCATAATTGCCCATTTATGCAACATTTGCTTCGTATCGATGTCCCTTTGCGTGTATAACTGATATCTGAATCGAACTAATGTATTTCACCCATATTTCACCACTGAAATTTAAAAACAAAGCTAGCCTCCACACCGGCGCGACTGCGACGCGGGAAGCGAACATCATTTGTTGATGAATAGTCGTTGAAGCAACACCTCTCTAACTATTGTTTTTGTAATGTTATTTTCGTTTAAATATCAGAGTCTAACTAAATTGAACATCTAGAGTACTTTGGTACTGGTTGGTAGATTTTATTACCTTTTAGAAGTTTCTAAAACCTAGTTCTGTTGTTTTTGTTAGTTTTTTTTAGTTTTTGGTAGTTTTTAAGTTTTTGTTGTTTTTGCTACCAAAATCTACCAGAAATTACCATACACTAACAAAAGAAACAAAAATTTCCAAAATCTACTAAAAAGAACCGAATACAACCGAAATCTTGGAAAAACCTACCAGAAACGATCCAAATCTATCAAAAAGAACCAAAATCTACACACAAAGAACCAAAATGTACTGAAATTTTAAATTTGTATTTTATTTTGTTACGAGTGCGTAACATCGTACACGTCTGACCACTTGACGCGCGTGTCCGCTCCGCTGACGCTGCCTTCCCGCGTAGGGTTGCCAACCCTACTATATAATATAGTATCCTACTATATTAGGGGCCCTACTACTATAATTCTGAGAAAAATATATAGTAGGCAAAACTACTATATTTTGATGAGCAAATTATTTATAGAAAATTTAAATATATTGGTATCCAATAAAAATGACAAATAACTTAACATTATTTTAACAATTTTCTTTCTCTTCATCAAATTTGTTCCATAAACAATTTTCTACTAAATATACTACTGAAAAGTGACAACAAGTTTTTCTAAAGTCAGATTTATCATTTTTTTTTAGAAATTTTATTATTTCTGTATCGAATCCAGCGACTTCTGCGTTTACAGGATGCATTATTTTCTATAACGAATACGAAATAGAGAAATGATTGTTCCTTAAAAAAAGAACTTGGTATTCAAACCAAAAAGTAGCAAAAAATATCTTTTTGAAACAATTTAAATTAACAAATTCGGAAATACTATATTTTTTCTTATTTTTCCCCGATCTACTATATTTTTTCAGGCACTAAGGCTCGAAATACTATATTTGGTCAAAAAAAAGTTTGCAACCCTATTCCCGCGTCGTGGTCGCGCTCGCGTCGGTGTGGGCGACTTAAGGTGGACTTCCGATGCCAGCGGCCGATGCGTCTATCGCGCGCGTCTGACGCGAGGTTCTGTCATATATAACAGTACCTCGCGTCAGACGCGCGCGGCCGACGACAGACCTCACTTCCGAGGTCAGCGACTGACGCGTGCCTATTGTGCACAGTGTTATCACTTTAAGGTATTTTCCCCGAAATTTAGGGTATGTTTTTATGTTTTGGTGTTTAAACAAAAACATAAAAACACAAAAAAAACAATACACATTTTTTTAAAGAATATTTGATTGATTGTAGATTTAGAGAATATATGAATGTATTTTTTTTACACGGTTTATGATAAAATACATTTTTGGGAGTAATTAGATCCTTGGCTTTTTAACCTGTACATGGATCGCTGTCTAGCTAATAATTATGTAGGCAAGAGAGATTTTCCGAAAAAAGAAAAAGTAGTTTCAAGTGGCTCGATAGATGGTGTTATCGCTACGTTGATGAGCGACCTTGCAGTTAATAAAATTCTAATAAAATAGTAATAAAAATTAAGCAAATTTTCGGTAAAATTTTCGTAATATTTCTGGCTAACATTCTTGTTCCGCGTGACGTCAAAGCATAGCCGCGCGCGGCCGCGGCCGATGCGACATACATCGGCCGCGCGCGTCTGAAGCGCGCGTCAGTCGCTGGCATCGGAAGCGGCGCCATACGTTTTCATAGTAACTAGTATGGCCGCATCGGCCGTCGGCCGTCGGCCGCGAGCCGCGCGCGTCAGACGCGTCGGCCGCTAGCATCGGAAGTCCACCTTTAGCGGTACGCCATAAGATTACATGGGTAGCGACTGCCGCGCGGTAGACGCTCCCGCTTCGCAGTCGCTTTGGTCGCGTCGGTGGGCACGAAGCTTACCAAAAAATTAAAACCGCCTTCAAAAAAACTAAAAAGTTAAAAATAATATTGCGCCCGATGCAATTTCTCGTTCGCATTTTATAAGAACATTAATTTGTTTTATTGGAGTCAGTGTCAAGCCAAGCCAAAAAATTCAAGCCCTGTTGCGAATCGTACAGGCTTGACATCCACATCGATAAAACAAATTAATGTTCTTATATGCTTACGAGAAATTCATCGGCTGCAATATTATTTAAATCACTTTTTAGCTTTTTTGAAGGCGGTTTTAATTTCTAGTTAAAATTTCGTTTATTATGTCTCCAGGTAACGCCACCAGAGATAGAAAACTTGATCGAGACACTGGAGGGAGTGCAGGAGGTGTGTGTGACCAGCGTGCCGCACCCTGAAGACGGGCAGCTGCCGGTGGCGTGCGTCGTGCGGCGGCCGGGCCGTGACGTCACCGCACACCAGATCAAGCACCTCGTCGCTGGTGAGTTCACTCTCGGCTGGCACCGACACGGTCGGTCGGTCGGGCCACAGATTACTACAGGGTGTAACAAACCACCCTAGTAATACTTAAGGAGGTGCTTCAGACCATCAAACTGAACAACTTTCACTATGGAGCCAACGTCGAAAAAAAATTAAAAAAATTTGCTGTCCCATACATTTGAGTCGAGTCGGTACTGCAGTTTTGTATGGAACAGTTGATTTTTATTTCGTGATTTCGAAGTTGGCTCCATAGTGAAAGTTGTTCAGTTTGTTGGTCTGAAGCACCCCCTTAAAAGTAATACTAGGGTTTTTTGTTACAACCTGTATAAGGGTGGGAGGGTAAACAGTTGCATTACTTTAAGGGGTTATTTTATCCATGATACCTACTGAACAACTTGAGATTGTGCGACCGTAGTATGTGCCGTGCCTTAGAGAGAGAATGACTAGAAAAAGAAAAGGCATTAAAATTATATTCGATGCGAAAATGAGACAGGCTTATACGCTAATTGCATTGAGTGAGCAAGAGAAAATTTATATTGTTTGTCCCTTTCTGCGTAGATACAGGGTGAAACTGATATCATTAGCATCCTTTTAAACTAAGAGTCTACCCATCGAACTGAACAACTTTTACTATGGGAGCAAACCGATCGGAGGAAAAAGAAAATCTGATGTTGCATAAATTTGAGGCGAGAACGTACTGCAGTTTAGTATGGAACAGCAGATTATTTTTCGGTCCGATCGGTTTGCTCCAATAGTAAAAGTTGTTCAGTTTGATGGGTAGACTCTTAGTTTTAAAGGATGCTAATGATATCAATTTCACCCTGTCACAGAATAGGTAATAGTATATAGTTCTACACCCTGTATACAACGTGTTAATAAATTAGCGCAAAACCTCATACACCCCAACTGATTTATAACAAAGGAATCAGATTGAAACAATAATTTCATTATTTTGATAGTTAAAATTAAAAGTTATTCACATTTAAAGTTCTGAGGAAAAATGATTTGTTATCATTTCAGCAATGAATGAAAGCGCTAACGTGCTCATGGATACATTTTAATAATCTTGTTTTGGTAGTAAGTAGGGTGAGTATGCCCGTGGGGTGGGTCGACATTGGGTTTAGTAAATTTTAAATTTTACGAAAAAAAAAATTACAATTTTGAAAAAAATTACCTATGTTGAAACCATGATAATTCGATTCTGCTCTCGATTCTAAAGAAACTACTTTCTAGTTTTGCGTTAATTCATTAACATGTTGTATATGCGGTATTTTTGGTGTCAGTTGAAATTACTTACAAAATTTTGCAACTGTGCCAGACACTGCACGATTTTCATACATTTTGTCATATCTCCATCCCTTTCCAGTACCAGCCAAGCTCAGCGAATATATAAAATCCTCTATCAATGGTCTGTCCTTAATTTATTTTATTGAACTGTGTAGTATCAAATGTTATGGGACTAGTACCTGAAATAAAAAAATTATTCTTATTATTCTTATTCTTTATTGTTTTTTTTTCAGAAAAGCTATCGGTACACAAACAGTTGCGCGGTGGTGTCGTGTTCTTGGACAAAATGCCGTTTACTTCCACCGGAAAAGTTCATCGGTCACTACTACAGAAGATGGTGCTGACAGCCAACAGAGAATGATGAAGAGACCACCTTCACTCTAACTAAATGTATGTTTAAGTTTAAGAATCAGTCTAATAAAAGCACTTTACCATGTTACGGAAAATCATTGGAACTAATTTTAGTACTTGATTCATTGATATCTAAGTTATACAGAATGTAACAAAACACCATAGTAATACCACAGAGTACCTACTATAATTACTTTCGTAAGTAGGATACAAAACTTTGACGCACAATACGCGTAGACGGTATTAATATAAGTAACTTTGTATATATGGAAAAATAGTTTAGAAAATCTAGATGTCACGTATCAAATAACATTTGCAATTTATAATATAATTACGAAGATATAAAGCTTTGAAAATTTTGTATGAAAAATTTCGTAATCGATTTCGAAATCTTCGTAATCTACGCGTATTGTGCGTCAAACGTTTCTATGGACTGAAACCACCTTAAGGTTATATTAATACCGTCTACGCGTATTGTGCGTCAAAGTTTTGTATACAATTGACCCCTCTGCAACCACCTTAAGGACTACCAAACTAAACAACTTTCACGATGGAGCCAACACCACCACGATTTGGGGCGCACCCTCACAACCACGTTTCTTCGAGCATCCGGGCCTATCCTGTGGGGCGCTCGTCAAGGTCCACGTCTCTGGACTGCAGCGCTGGAAAGTACCAGTGTTTCGGAAGTCTGAACAGACGGGCCCTTTTGCCCACTACCTACTCAGTAGTACCTACCGTACCGTAGTACAGACAAGAGCACATCAAGCTTTACACTTGCAGTTCCAATGTAACGCTTATGGCGCACTAAATAAGAATGGTACAAAGTCCAAAGTGTCAAGCTTGACGTGCTCTTGACTGTACCTGTTACTCTTCAACAGTTTATTTTTCTGTTAACTTGGGTGTTTCATTCTAAAACTCCGAACGTTACAATGAATGAACGTAGGTAAATCGATAGGAATTCTAGAATCTCAAACCGGTTAAGACTTATTACGAAACAAAGTAAATTAGTGTGCACATTTTACAGAAACTATTTAAATATAAAGTGTAGACATATTGTAGACACCAAATGTAGTAGGTAATGTGAACACTTTCGGACTTTTTGTATGACACATTTAGACGCATAATGTGAACTCTACTATACGACTTTTTTAGTCTAAACCTCACACAGCCGCAAAGAGTAGTAACACAGGGTACTATAATTACTACCGAAAGTAATAATAAGTCGACTCAACGATCAGAATTTAAGTGCAGATTACTTTGTTACCGAAATTTCAGCTGCCGCGAGAGTCAAATACTGAACAAATGTAACAAACAGTTACACAGTTAAACAGCATGTAGTCGGTAGTCTAAAGTCGAAAAAGATAAGTATTGTATAACTCAATTAAGAGTCGAATACTGTAGTTACAATGACGTATCAATTAGATAAACTTTATGATAATCGGTACCGGTAGTGTCTCGTCGAAAAAGATAAAGTCGTGTAGTAATCATATAGTAATCTTATATTTATGGTAGGGATAAGAGTCTAAAGTCGAAAAATATAAAATCTACACTAATATTATAAAGAGGAAAGATTTGTACCTATTTTTGTATGTTTGTATGTTTGTAATGAATAGGCTCAAAAAGTACTGGGCCGATTTAAAAAATTCTTTCACCATTAGAAAGCTGCATTCACCCTGAGTAACATAGGCTATATTTATTGCTAGAAAAGATTAGACGTCCACCCGTGCGAAGCCGGGACGGGCCGCTAGTTAGATATAATTTAAGTATTTACAATTTAGTAATCCATATACAGGGTGAAATTGATATCACTGTCATCCTTTTAAACTAAGAGTCTACCCACCAAACTGAACAACTTTTATTATGGGAGCAAACCGCCAATGATATCAATTTCACCCTGTAGATAAATTAAAGGTCCCCATCGCGTTTATCTGTCGTCCTGACTGTTAATGCTAGTGTCAGAAAGTACCTACTATAGGGATTTTGATCATCATCATCTCAGCCGATGGACGTCCACTGCTGGACTTAGGCCTCCCCCAAGGATCGCCACAACGACCGGTCCGGCGCTGCCCTCATCCAACGGGCCCGCCGCCTTCACCAGGTCGTCGGTCCATCTTGTTCGGGGCCTACCCACTGCGCTTTCCGGTACGCGGTCGCCACTCGAGAACTCTTCAGGCTCCCATTAGCCATCGGTTCTGCGTGCAATGTGCCCCGCCCACTGCCACTTCAGTTTAGCAACTCTTCGGGCTATGTCAGTTACTCTGGTTCTTCTGCGGATCTCTTCATTTCTGATTCGATCTCGCTGGGAAACTTCGAGCATAGCCTTCTTCATTGCCCTTTGGGTGACTTTCAGCCTTTTTATGAGGCCTTGAGTGAGTCACCACGTCTCTGTTCCGTATGTCATCAGGTCATCACTGGCAACACACACTGGTCGAAGACTTTTGGTTTGAGACACTGCGGTATTTGGGATTTTGATACGGTTTTCACTAATAAAATAGACTGATTCATAAGGAAGGTTTGTCTGGCTCTAGACACTTATAGTAAGTACTAACTGTACGAAGCCAAAGAAAATATACACTAACGAAGCCGAAGTGGGTCATTAGGTAGTTTGAAGACGTATTAAAATGCAATTCTCTAATTTCTCTTATTCTCTCTTATGCTTCTTCTTAATTCAAACATCGAGCTGTCAATTCGGTATTCGCTAAGGCTATGTCATATGTCAAACTTATATAAAAACTTCAACGATCTTAAGGATGTAACATTTGTGAGCTCATCGATGTTTTTGACAGCGATATGACGCTTTGAGAATTGCACTGAGCTGCGTTCCGAACCTAGACCCTATGTGCACCCAGAGTGCACCCCGAGCGCAACTTTTCGCACTAAACGCCGGTGTAAGACGTTTTACTATAGAGCGAGTTGAAAAAACAACCGCATAAAAAGGTTCAGAACGCAGCTCTGCGATTACGTCATCGGACAATATGAGAAAAAAAAATTACTTGTGTGTTTTCTTACACCCTGTAGAGTGGTCTATAGGTGTGCTACGTTCATTCCAATATACGACCTGTTATTTTTAATCAAATGTTTTTTTCACAACGCGGCTTGCTCGATGATGGTAGATCATCGAGTAAGCATATCTGTAATAACCGATGTACCTGTCTTTAATTGTAATGTTGTGATGACGTGAGTTATGCTTATCTTTAATTATACCTACTTATTTAAACACCATCACAATGATATTTTGTTCATTTGAGCTTGCGTAAACGGCGCGCCAGCATATCAGCTTATTTATAGAACTGCCTTTTTTCTAACGTTCATAGAAATATTATATTAACTCAACGTGTTTTTAGTTGATGAAAGCGTTTATTGCGTTCATGGTTATTCGAATAAATACATTTTATTTATTTATTATAGCTAAACAATACGTGTATGAAAGAAAAGATTCAGTTTCTGTTAATATTTGATAGTTTACTAGAAAACTAAATAAAAATGTCGTCGATAGAGATAGTTAAAGAAAAGTTATCAAGTGAGAAGAATTATCATCTCGGTCGGGTGTTCATGGACTGCATGACTAGAAATGATCCGGAAGGAATATGTATGGTGAGTACTTACTTTTTATTTAGATTAATTTTTCATTGATCAAAAAGAAGAACTTCCTAAGGTCAAAAGATTGTCTTTGTATTAATTAATTCTGTAAAAAGTTAGTAGGTATATCAAAAGGACAGTGGGCAGAAGGGATCAGGTCAGTTACGCCCTTTTCCCTGAACGTCCATCGCACGAATTCCTTGTTCGACCATTTCCCCGAACGGACATTGCCTTGTACGTCCATTTACTTGTACGGACTTTTCCCCTTACGTCCCTTTCCTTTTATGGACATTTCCCCTTAGTACATTTTTGTACTAAAACTAAAATATAGAGTCCTTAATATGCGGAAAATTTTTAAGAGGATGTTCAGGAAGTGGTCGAAGAGTCCCCATAAATAGCATACCTACTAGGTAGGTATGCCATTTATGGGGCCTCTCTTGCGAATTTCATATAGGTTTCTTAGGGAAAGTTGTTCAGTATCATGGGTACAGTTTACCCTAACACCCTGTAAGATTTTAAACTCGGCTCGCTAGAAAGTCGGGTTAGTCTACTGATGACGCGATCCGTTGTCAATTCAATTATAAGTACTTTATTGCACACAAAAACAGAATAAACATTTGAATAAAGTTACATTGAATTACAATTACTTAGTTACAATCGTATACCTACGTACGTACGTTACGTTGTCGTTTAGGGAAATAAATAAAAAATAAATAAATGCACGATTGTGACGTTAGGCGCCAATTCAAAATCTTGCTACCTACCTATAATAGGTTTACCTGATAATTGCTGTATACAGACAGACAGGGAGTAAACTTAAACGAGTTACGTAGGCACTTAAAATCGTGTTTCAGACTGGTTCCGCTTCCGGACCATCACACCAAACTTTTAGGTAGGTACTACTCTATGGGACAAACTTATTTGAAGTCGCGAAAAAATCTACTGTATCATAAATTTTGTATGAAAGTAGAGTCACAGATTATTTAATAGTTACTACCGTAAGTAGAGTCAGTAGCACAGTATAAGAAAGAATATCTATTACTTCTTCTTATCGTGTGGGCAGAGTCCTGGTGTCAGAGTTTTATCAGACCGCCTTACGGCCTCTGACGTGGTTTTTATGTAACGACTACTACCATCAGAGATAGTAGCCGGAACCAACAGCGTAACGTTCCATCCGAAGCACGGAATATTTTTTTTTCAGACATTCAGGTGATTCAGCCTGCAATGTCCTAACCAACTGTGGAAAAACGCACAAAGAGACATATCACTAGGTGTCCCCCGTGGGAATCGAACCCACGACCTCCGTGTCGAGAGCCAATGCTCTTAACCATTAGACCACGGAGGCAGTAGTTAGTTATAAGTAGAGTTGACATTTAATATGGAACAGCAGATCTTTTCTCGTGATTTCTTATTTGGTCCCATAGTAAAAGTTGATCAGTGTGATAAGTGTCCATGAAGCACCCCTTTATAGTAGACTAGCGGCCCGTCCCGGCTTCGCACGGGTGGACGTCTAATCTTTTCTAGCAATAAATATAGCCTATGTTACTCAGGGTGAATGCAGCTTTCTAATGGTGAAAGAATTTTTTAAATCGGCCCTGTACTTTTTTAGCCTATTCATTACAAACATACAAAAATAGGTACAAATCTTTCCTCTTTATAGTATTAGTGTAGATAATGCACCAAGGGGGTAAAGCAGTGTCTTTCGTCACGGGCGTATTGAATCCTGAGCGTAGCGAAGGATTCTAGGGTTAACTCCCGAGCCGAGCGGAGTAAGGGAAGTTAGAGTTAAGACTAGAATCCTGAGTGAAGCGAGAGGTTCAAACTAGCCCAAGACTTTCGTCCGTACTCTACTTTTCACACCTTCGGCGACGACACAATAATGACCAGCGGGTTTTATTCAGCGTTATCTATCGCGCTATTTACGGCACTTTCAATTAAGGTTGGTAATAATATAATAATAAGTGTTGTAGCCTTGAGTTTTTATTCTAACAAGTCATGTTCATGATCGATAGCACGTCAACCTTGGACTTCGTACTGTTATTTGTATAAACAATAATATCGCTCTTTGAGACGTGCTCTTGTCTACCATTTTTTTTTGCTCCGATCGGTTTGATCCCATTGTTAGTAAGTTGTTCCGTTTTTTAAATAGGTAGACGCTTAGTTTAAAATAATGCTAAATGATATCAATTTCACCCTGTAGAGAGGACGACCAAAGAAAAGATGATATCCATCCATCTTGTGTGAAAGATAACACGATGTGTAGAAAATGAATGAACGCTGAAATTATTGCTAGACGAATGGATAAAGACGACATATTGCATCGACCCAAAGTAATGGAATAAAGGCGCTAAGATGGTGATGATAGCCGTCTCCCTTTACAGATAGATGCAGCAACAGGCGAGCAGGAAACCAACGCCTCCGTCCTTGCCCGAAGCATCGCTCTGGCCAAGTGCTTCAGACGTCTGGGTCTCAAACCTGGCGACGTCCTGATCCTAGCCGGATCGTTCCACTTGCATCTCCATATACCGTACTTCGCTGCGCTGATGGAGGGCCTGCCTATAGCTGCAGTTGATCCTTCATTTAAATACGGTAAATTGTCCTAAATGTTCCGATACTATTACATATTATAAGTTGTGAACTTGATATAAATTTTCAAAGGAAAATGGACTGCTAATTAATAAATAAGTAATTTAGTGAAAGGCTTTCCCTTTCCCCATAAAAACAGCAAAAAAAACTTTTAATCGCCCACGAGATTAAGGGCATGTTTCACCACTTCTTAGTAAGTTCTTGTTAGCTTATCCGACAGATATTTTGACATATCTTTCATACAAAATATGTCAAAGTATCTGTCGGATAAGCTAACAAGAACTTACCCAGAAGTTGTGAAACAGGCCCTAAATGTAGTGGTCTATTAATTTCTTAATTTTATTTTTAGATGAAGTAAAGGCGCTTTTCAAAACATCCAAGCCGAAAATAGCTTTCTGTCAGTACGCATCATTTGAAACTTTCTCTCGTGCAGCCAAGGACCTGGGCCTTGATACCAAAATAGTCACTTTCGATGAAGGCGAATGTACCTTGTCCAAATTCATGGACATTTACAGTGGAAAGGAGTCGACGGACGATTATCAGTAAGTGATCTTAGTACCTACCTGAATATTACATCATTATAAAGAGATACAGAACTTTTTTTCTGTTTGAATACAGTCGCAGCATGTTTGTAAGGAAGTTATACAGGGTGTAACAAAACACCCTAGTAATACTTAAGGGGGTGCTTCAGACCATCAAACTGAACAACTTTCACTATGGAGCCAACATCGAAATCTCGAAAAAAAAAATCCACTCTTTCATACAAAACTGCAGTACCGTCTCGACTCTAATGTATGGGACGGCAGATTTCTTTTATTTTTTCTCGACGTTGGCTCCATAGTGAAAGTTGTTCAGATTGATGGTCTGAAGCACCCCTTAAGTATTACTAGGGTGTTTTGTTACACCCTGTATAAGGATCCATGGACGTTGCCGATTTGATCAGACGTTTGAGGGTGTCCTCTATCGACGCTTCCATTCAATCAATCTGTATGAAATGAAAATTTGATTTAGGATGCCCAATATTTAGACGCGATGCGAACGAAACATGTGATCGAGTAACTGTTTGAACCTTCATTCATGAAGGTAAAACACAATCACAATAGCATAATAATATTTTCGGTTGCTTCAGCAACCGAAAATGTGATTAAGAATGCCCAATTATTACCTTTTTTTTTTTTTTTTTTTTTTTATTATCGATGGGTTTGCTCTTGACCTCAATCCCTACTACCTCTATCCTTGACCTACTGACATAAATAGGACTTATGATGTCATTGTATTTTCAGAGTAGCGGACTTCGATACAGACAAAATATACGCTTGGCTGGTATCCACTAGTGGGACTACTGGGCTACCAAAATTAGCAGCATTCAAACACCATGTTGTGATTGAGAATATTATTCATTTTTATGCTGTGACAAGCAGTACTGGCGAGAAGACGTAAGTAATTTGATTATTATAATCTTAGATCAAAGTAAAATTAATCAGGGACTATAAACTTCATAAGAAGCTGGGTAAAAGAAAATAACGGCAGCAGCCAATGCATGAAGGTCCGAAAAATCTTCAAGTTACATACAGGGTGCCCCATGACTGAAACGGTGAATTCAGACCATCAGAACTCAGACTATGGATTAATTTTACTTTGGTCTAAGATTATAATTACCGACAACATGTGATTGTATTTATACATACTTGTAACTAGTTTACCCGCGACTTCGTCTGCACATATTATACAGGGTCCAACTATAATACTGTTGACAGTTTTTAAGAGGATGATCAGAAAACTGATGGAAACTGAACAACTTTTTCTATGAGACCAACATCGAAATCGCGAAAATATAAAATGACATGCCATCGACTCAATAGAAGATCGAAATCGCAAAAAAAATCAGGAGTGCGATTTTCGAATCTCATACGTTGAACTCAGCAGTAGAAAATGTCAATAATACAATGGAGACATGCATCTTTCTACTGCTGAATTGACTTTCAAAAATCATACTTCAGGAGTGCAATTTTTGAAAGTCAAATCAGATCAGAAGTAGAAAGATGCTATCTCCATACTAATTTTGAGATTTTCAACTGCTGAGTTCAACGTCAATGAGTTTCAAAAATCGCACTCCAGTATATAATACCTTATTAGATACTAATATGTTATTATTCAAATTACTGTAAATTAGTCAATTCAATTCAATTTATTTATATTGTTATTGTTTGTTGTTTTTATTAGGGTTCCGTACACAAAGGGTAAAAACGGGACCCTATTACTAAGCCTACGTTGTCCGTCCGTCCGTCCGTCCGTCTGTCCGACCTATTTAGGGCTGTAACTTTTGAACCAAAAGAGCTAGATAGTTGAAATTTTCACAGAATGTGCGTTGTTACGGCGGATTTGCTAACAAATAATAAAAATGTCAAAAAGTTAAAAATTAAGGGGGGTTCTAAAACTAGTTTTTATCAACGTTTTTTCTTCACGCTCTATCGTAAAAACGGTAATACATACAAGCGTCAAACTTAGGGTGATTATAGAACAAACTCTACAGAATAACAACAAATACTAAAAACCGGCCAAGTGTGAGTCGGTCTCGCGATAAAAGTACGGGAGTAAAAAAATTTTTTTTTTCGTTATTATGTTGTAATCATAAAGGTATTATACTACGTAAGAGTACTCGGTGACAGCTGAGAGAGCGAGATGTACCTAGCGGCATGCCTGTATAATAGAAAGAGATACGTGACGCGAGGCAATAGAACCGTTTTTGGGGATTTGGAGTCCTGGTAAAAATTCGGTTTCTGTGAATAATCGTGAACCTAAAGTGAAATCGTAGATAATTTTGTGAAATATACTAACACTGTTTCATTAAATTATTCACCATTTCATGTTAGATTGAGAATTATACACAGAAATCGAATTTTTACCCTGCCGAGGACTCCAAAAAACGTCCAAAAACGGTTACATTTGACAACTCATGTCACTTACTCTACGTAATGGTGTGGCACGGAACCCGCGGCCTCGGTGCGCGAGTAGCCCGACTCGCACTTGACCGATTTTTATTGTTTCAATGGACGTCATGAATTTATTATTACAACTTTTGACATGATTGATTTAGATTTTAAGATTTCGTGTAAATGCCTGCAAACGTAGGCTTCAGTGAGACTAATCACTGTAAAACATCTGCTAAAGCTTGTATACCTGAATCCATACACAATAATTTTCATTTTCTTTTTTTTTTAATTTTTCCTTATTTTCAGGGGCAAGAAGTTGGTGGCGAACTTTTCACCCTTACAGTGGATATCTTCGTTTTCAAATACGATCCACGGCCCGGCACTGAATGTTACGAAACTGCACTCATCTAGGTCTGATGACATCGGTCATCTTGTTGATGTTATTAACAAGTATAAGGTAATATACTGGTAATACGAGAAAAAGCGGCCCGACAATATGTACAACCGAGCGAATTAACTAGGCACCTGGCTCGCACGTGGCTCGGAATTTGACACCCCTCCTGCTACCCCCCCCCGCGGGACCCCGCCGTCGCCATGCGAGGCCGTAGCATAGCATTTCAGTTACCGTTGCACGTGTCCCTGCGCTTTAGCATTTTCGAGTTATTCTTTCCGAGTTTTTTATTCCGAGCCACGTGCGAGCCAGGTGACAAGTTAATTCGCTCGCGTTGTACACATGTTTCCTAGGTAGCTTGACCATAAAGAGCAGAAAAAATAATTGAGGGCAACGGCAACACTTTTTTGCAAAAATGGATGGTACGATCTTTCGACCTTCGTCGAATTTCTTGTAACTAGACTTTTCCAAAAAATATTTACCAAAAACAACTAAACACACACATCAAGAATAAAATTAATGTCGGCCACCAGCCATTTGAGTACAATTTGAAGCAATTCGAGTAGAGTCACCCTACATGTAACATACAACGCGGGTGAATTAACTTGGCACCTGGCTCACACGTGGCTCGGAATTTGACACCCCTCCTGCTACCCCTGAATTTTCTTCCAAGTCTGACTATCCCTTGTTGTGGGGCTGGCATGCCAGCAACACTTCGACCCCGTGAGATCTTTTGTATTAGCCCCAATACTCTTTATTTTCTTCACCCTTCAAATACATGGACAATGAACGAGTCAATACCATTGAGGGGAAGAAACATAAGATCTCCCGGTTTTGGATATCCATCTCCGAGGAGGCACATGCGTCTGAATAATAAAACGTTGTTACTTTTTGAGAGCGTCGGTGGCGCGTTGCGGAGAGGTATGGACTCCCAATTATGGGGGTCCGGGTTCGAATCCGCACGGACAACATGCCATGTACCAATGAGTTTTTCTAACTTATGTACGTAATACCGACTGCTCTCAAACGGTGAAGGAAAACATCGTGAGGAAATCTGCATACACTGAAGAACAAATTCTGATGTGTACGTGAAGTCTACCAATCCACATTGGGCACGCGTGGTGGACTATGCCCATACACCCTCCTTGAGGGTAGGCCTGTGCCCTGCAGTGGGACGTTTATAGGCTGATGACGATTACTTTTTAGCCGTATTCCCTCCTCACGTCGCCTCCAACTGCGGGTAGGATCCTGAGCCATGAGAAACACTGCGACATGACTTGCTTTGCCATGCTCGTTGTCACTGGCGACAAGTCTTCCAACGATTTAATGAGTAATCTGAAGGTATGTATTGCTTAGTCCCTAGGAAACCACCCCTCATTGCCCAGGCCCTGTACCCGCACTTTCGATGTTCGCTATATCGCCACTGTTTCGGTCCGCACTTCATTGTAATAGAGTTAACATTGGAACGAAAATGTTCACGCAATTGCGAAGTTCGAATATGCGGGTAGAGGCCCTGTATTGTCCTGCTATCGGACATGCATTAGAAAGGCAATATGCTAAAGCTCTGTTTAATTAAAAAAATCGTTAGGTCAAATAATAAATTTATCCTGTGATATAAATATAACACAAGTTTTATACCACACAATCATGCTTAGGGAACGTACCCATACTACGTGACCCATTTTTTGAAACCGTTTTCAGGAGATTATTTGCAGGAAAAAACTCGAACACTCTATGAGTCTACGTGAAATCGTGGATAATTAAATGAAATAGTGTAAACAAGTATATTTCACAAAATTATCTACAATTTCACTTTCGATTCGCATATAGTCACAAAAAACGAATTTTTACCCTGCGATAAGATCCCAGAAAACGGTTCTATTGCCTCGCATCATGTATTGCATCATCGTGTCTCAAGCTGTCAGTTCCTCTATTCCGTAAGGTATAATAACTTTATGGTACAATCACGGAATGTCCCGCACTGCACTTTCTTGCGGCCCGATCCAGCTTCCTGATGCGGCCGGAAAGCTTTCAGACTTTTACAAGTACTTAGGTTCTCATATTATGTAGGTAATACCACCGTTTTAAATCATGATGATGATGTGAAAAATTTCGAGCTCGCTTCGCTCACTCACTTTTCTTTACATGGTATGCCGAGTAGAGGCAAGTTATGGTCTTTCCATGCCCCACCTTAAATCAGTTCTAGCTACGGACTTGATTTAGATGCAGTTTGGAAGTTGATTTCTGCACATAGAATTACCCCCAACCCGAATAAACATTCATGGGAAGAGATTTTTTTTTCTTAAACGGTCCTTTTCTATTGACCTTTACAAATTTTCTCTTAGTTCGATGCGGCCCGCTGATTCTACTATCGTTATGCATTTGGCCCACCAATGACTTTGAGTTTGACATGCCTGCATTATACAACTGTCTACCCTGACATAGCACAATGTATTTTCAGTCCAGAATGAATCCACGTGCATTTGCTGTCCAAGCCTATGGGCAAACTGAGACAGGAGGTCCCATATTAGTTCCTCATCCGACGTCTCCGGCAGGCAGCTGCGGAGGTCCTTTGCCTCATGTAACCCTACAGGTAAGAACTACCCGTACTATCTAAACTATCTTGTCTTGACTATTATAAAACTGTAAATTTGAAATAAGAATTTGTGTTTGTTTGTTTGGGTGTTTGTTTGTTCGAGTATCACGCAAAAACTACTGAACCGATTTTGATGAAACTTTTTTTGTTTGATAGCTTATCATCTGACTTAAAATCTGGTATACATATAATTTATGCGGACGAAGTCGCGGGTAAAAGCTCGTTATATTATAAAACTGTAACAGAAACGTGTCTGTACATTGAAGATATTTACAAAAAATAATTACGACATGGTTCTTACCTGTCCCTGATTTGGATTTTTTGTCTGTCTGTTTGTTTGTTTGTTTGGGTGTTTGTTTGTTCGAGTATCACGCAAAAACTACTGAACCGATTTTGATGAAACTTTTTTTGTTTGATAGCTTATCATCTGACTTAAAATTTAGTATATAATTTATGCGGACGAAGTCGCGGGTAAAAGCTCGTATTATATAGTATCGTACTATAATTTGGTCAATACGGTATTTGAAAGCATGTAAAATGTATCTATTGATGGCATCCGTATTGAATATGAATTTTGAAACCAACTACTTATTTAGTCACATAAGAAAAATACTGGATATTTTAAAAGAAAATTGACAGAGAAAATATTTTTTTTTGTCTACTTTAGTCACGTGATCGTAAACGACTGTGATTGGCCTAATGATTGACGTCAACTACTTGTAAACAGTTGCGTGAGTGTGAGTGTCGTACAAAGTTTACAAGCAGATGACGTCATGACGTTAACCATCTTCTGTCGTACATTTTTGTTTGAAAACAAGTAGGTAAAGTGTATGAATATAGTGATGATGATGATGGATAGTGAATATATTGATCTATTCTATACGAGCTTTTACCCCCGACTTCGTCCGCATAAATTATATACCAGATTTTAAGTCAGATGATAAGCTATCAAACAAAAAAAGTTTCATCAAAATCGGTTCAGTAGTTTTTGCGTGATACTCGAACAAACAAACACCCAAACAAACAAACAAACAAACGAACAAACAAACAAACAAACAAACAAACAAACAAACAAACAAACAGACAGACAAAAAATCCAAAAATTGGTGATTTGGAATCAGGGACATCTAAAAATCATATCGTAATCTTTTTTTTGTAAATATCTTCAATGTACAGACACACTTCTGTAATAAACCTCGTACTGAATAGCGATACGTATATTTAACTGTTTAACTTTCACTTTAAAACGGTTCACAACGGTTCACAACGATTCACAACTTAACTTGACAACTGCACTTCACAACGATTCTCAACAGACTAACTCCGGCGGCCAAGTGTACCCGCTTTTATAATAAACTTCCCACCCCATTTCAACCGGTGTGTTGCTACTTTATTTAAGAATATTACAGATAAAAACGAATTAATTACTAAAATATGCTAAAATGTTCAAAAACCTTACACTCGACCGTCCTGACAATGTGTATGTCCCCATACACATGCCAGGTGGCAACCTTACACTTGGCCCACAGATCACAAATAAAATAACGGCAAAATAAATTATAGTTCTAGGTATATACCGACATAAAAAAAAATCTCAACAATCAACATCCTGTGATAGGATGACAATATTTAAAACACACCAACAATGATTTATAGTATCTAATATTTTTAACTGTGTTTACTAAGTTGGTGCTATTAAGCAATAAAAAGTATACATAGGTACTGTTCTTGAAATATAATAGGTAAGCATTAAAATTCGAATAATCAATCAAGATAGTAAACTAATTATGCAATTTATACAAATTTTTCACTTCTCTATTAGGTCATGAACCAATCAATTCTCATGCCTAATCAGAGCCTTGTAATAATACGCGAACCAATCAATTCTCGCGATCAACTACTTCACTCAGGAACAAACCAATCAATTCTTGCTCCTGGTGGTGGCTAGTAAACTCACTGCCTCGAAACGCAAACCAATCAATTCTTGCGATCGAGACCAGTACTTAGAGTAGCAAACCAATCAATTCTTGCACTCTCTTCAGTTTTGTCCGGAACGTGAGTCAATCAGTTCTTACGCCCAGACTGGAACAAACAATAGGTACTCGTATATAATGTAAACTGTCTGTAACATTTTATGTATCACTATGGTCATCATTCTTGCTACTTTTTAGGTGGCGGTTCGCTTTGCCCTCTAAATTTTCTGGTTTTACATAACAATTCTCGGTTCGATGACCGATTTTACTGCACTTTTTACATTTAATCAACGGTTCGGGGCACTGTAGATAAGCGTGACCACGTTCTTTGCAGTTGAAGCAAAGTATAAGAGCTTGAGATGGGTTGGGTCTGCTTTGCCCACTACCTTTTAAGTCCATATTATCAACAGAGTTGTTCTTGGTTATATTTTGCCCATTGCTACAATCAGATGGTTGTGATGCTTTATTGCTCATTAAAAATTGAAGGAGCTGGTCAGGATGAGAACAGCGTAGTGCTAGTGCACTCGACTTCATGGTCTTGTCTGAAATACCATGTATTATACAGTCGACGGCACGTTTTCCAGAAATCTCACACTGACTTAACAAAGAAAGTTTTTCATAATAGTAATATTCAATCGGTTCACCAAACCTACTTTTTCTTCCGAGCATCTCCTCCAGGGCTTGGCCATAGTTCTGTTCACTAGGAAATGCAAACATCAATTTTTCTTGCCATTCTACCCATGTATACAAAATCGTATTTAACCCTTCGTACCAAACTTTGGCCAGACCCTGGAGTTTCTGCATTGCAAAATGCACTATAGTTTTTTCATCCCATCCGTATACACTAGCGCATTCATTTACTTTACGGAGCCAAATATCTATGCGTTGATTTTTTGTAGATGGATCAAAATTGGGAATCATGTTTTTATGGTCTATAGTTTTAGACACCATGGTACTAGCTGTCAACGGTTGAGACGAAAAACCTTGTTTTATAGAATTAATTATATCTATCACATCTTTAGATGAAAAAGCGGGTGTACGTGACCTTTTGCTCCGGGGCGCGGAGTTTTTCCGTTGACTGTCATCGTGATGCTCAGGACCCATCTGCTTGGCTCTTGAAACTTTGCTACGGCTGCGCTCTCGTTGACGCGGCTGCCTTATACTGCGGCTGCGTGAACGGCTTTGGCGGTATCGGGACCGGCTCCTACTTGCATTTTCCCGCCTCTCTCGCTCTCGGCGAACATCGCGCTCTAGCGCCTGCAAACGCTCCAGCTCGTTCCCTTCAAGACCGTGGCTACGGTCGCGCTCCCCCTGAACGCTGCGGCTACGCGTGCGTCTGCAGGACAGGCCCTCGCGCTCGTGTCCCAAAGTGCTTCTAGTTGGAGTCCGCAGGCGGCGCCGCTGACCCTCACTGTAGCCACGACTAACTTTGTCCGCCATCACGTGAACCTCGTTGAAGGAAAAAGGTAAATGTTAATAAAACCTCGACAATCAAAATCGAATAATAAGTGTGGTGATATTTTCCAAAATTCATCAAGCGAAATAAAGTTTTTTGTTTGTTTTTTACTTTCTGACTCATTGTAAGGAATAATTAATGAATTTATACTTCCTCTAGATGTGGGCATAATACGTTAAAATAAAAACAGTGCCTGAACATCAATTTATTAAAAGTTTTTTTTTTAATAAATCGCAATTAAATTAGTAAGAAAGGTAATGCCAATAGGAACTTAAATCGTTATGATCGCAAACGTAGCCTTTCTATAATGGAAACCATTAAAAAACGACATGACATAACTAAACATATTACATAATTTAATGACATCCGAGACCAAGACGGGATTCGAACCCAAGACCTTTGGTTTGGCAGAACGGTGAGGTAACTATTTAACTAACAGGGTCGTCCCGTTACCAAAAATATGTGAAAAATTGTCGTTACGTGACTACGTAAGCTTATCGCCTTGTTTTGTACAAACTCGAATCTTCTTTGTACAAATTCATCATCATCATCATCATCACCATCACCACCATCATCATCATCATCACCATCACCACCACCACCACCATCATCATCCTACATCCTACATCCGTCCCTCTGCAGGGCACAGGCCTAGGCTTGTACGGTAGTCCACGCGTGCATAATGTGGACTGGCAGACTTCACATACGTATCAGAATTTCTCCTCACAATAATTTTCCTCCTCAATTCAATAGAAAAGATAAAAAAAAACATTAATATGGGCGTGTACTTACGTGTCCTGCTTCTGAAGTGTAATAAAACCTCGTACTGAATAGCGATACGTATATTTAACTGTTTAACTTTCACTTTAAAACGGTTCACAACGGTTCACAACGATTCACAACTTAACTTGACAACTGCACTTCACAACGATTCTCAACAGACTAACAAAGAGAATGGAATCACTACCGTTTCAGACTAACTCCGGCGGCCAAGTGTACCCGCTTTTATAATAAACTTCCCACCCCATTTCAACCGGTGTGTTGCTACTTTATTTAAAAATATTACAGATAAAAACGAATTAATTACTAAAATATGCTAAAATGTTCAAAAACCTTACACTTCTGTTATAGTTTTATAATAGTTTAGATTAGATTTTGCGTACAAACTCCACTATGGGAGTTTATTGACCAATCAAAGACCGTTTTCAAAACTCCGATAGTAGATTTTGTTGACAAAACTCACTTCGGGAAAACTCCGATATGTTCGGGAAATATCCTGTTGGTTACACCAAGTTCAAAGAGACTGCGTATGAGATGACATTGTATGTTTCACTTCACAGTTAGTGGATCCAGAATCAGGAGTGGTGATCAAGGAGCCGAATGTCACCGGCGAGCTATGGTACAAAGGAATATGCTTTACGGTATGTTATACAGGTGCAATTGAAATGATTCGACATTTTTGTATACAGGGTATAAGGGAAAACAGTTGCATTACTTTAAGGGGTGGTTGTAACTATGATATTGAACAACTCTACCTTAGAAACTTATAGGAAATTCTCAAAAAAAAAATCCCCATACTAAATGCAATCAGCTGATCGAACGTTTGTATGAAAAGTAGAAAAAAAAATTAATCTGCTAATAAAAAAATAAAATAATTCGCTGTCAACCTACTTCTAAAAACAAATTAATGTTCTTATGATGCGAACAAAAAAGTCATCGGCTGCAATATTATTTTTTAACTTTTTAGTTTTTTTGAAGGCGGTTTTAATTTTTTCTTAAAATTTTGTTTATTTCACAATTTTCAGTGGTGAATTCATTAGTTCGATTTAACAGTAGTGCTTCAAATTAACAAACGCGGCACTAGTCGGCACTACGATTTTCGAAGGTTCCCCTCGATTTCTCTGGGATCCATCATCAGATCCTGGTTTCCTTATCATGGGACCACTCTTGGGATATCTCCTTTCCAACAAAAAAAGAATCATCAAAATCGGTTCATAAACGACGAAGTTATCCGCGAACACACATTAAAAAACAAAAAATATACGGTCGAACTGAGAACCTAACTCCTTTTTTTGAAGTCGGTTAATAACTCCTTTTTTTGAAGTCGGTTAAAAATTGCGAATTTCCTATTGTTTTCTTAGGGAAAGTTGTTCAGTAGGCATCATGGATACAATCACCCCTTAAAGTAATGCAACTGGTTTCCCTAACATCCTGTAGAAGGTGGCGCCTTTTTTCACTTATTTTTTGGCGCGGCTATCAACCGAACTTGAATAATTGAGTTCAGACTTCAGAATAAAGTAATGTATGCCTTAAACTCAGTCCCAACGGAGATATAAAGGCTTGAAGTTGAATTGGCTTGATCGTATCGTTGTGAGCTCGATTTAGTTACGTCTTATACAACGTGTTAATGAATTAACGCAAAACTAGAAAGTAGTTTGTTTAGAATCGAGAGCAGAGTCGAAATATCATGGTTTCAACATAGGTAATTTTTTTCAAAAAGTTAAATAATTTGTTTGAAAAATTTTTAATTTTCTAAACACGATGTCAACCGACTGCACGGGCATACTCACCCTACTTACTACCAATACAAGATTATAAAAATGTATCCATGAGTAAGTTAGCGCTTTCTTTCAGTGCTGAAATGATAACAAATCATTTTTGCCTCAAAACTTAAAATGCGAATAATTTTAAATTTTAATTATCAAAATAATTAAATTATTGTTTCAATATAATTATTTTGTTATAAATCAGTTGGGGTGTATGAGGTTTTGCGCTAATTCATTAACAAGTTGTATTTTAGACCATTCCGTGCCATGGCGGTTATAATGTTAAGAAATCGAAAACATACAAATGGAAGTGTTCTTTTTTGGCAAGGGTGTTTCGCACCCCGGCAACCTCATCTGGCAGCACCGCATCGCCTTTTTCTGTCGCTCCATCCTTTTCTGTCACTCAAGAGTCAAGAACGTCATTTGGTAGAGCAAATAAGATGGACGGAACGCGATCGCACGCCGCAGCACCGCCGCGTGTGGTTGCGTTTCGTCTATCTTATATGCTCTAGCAAATGACGTTCCTAAGTGACAGAAAAGGATGGAGCCGTGGAGCGACAGAAAAAGGCGATTCGGTGCTGCCAGATGAGGTTCAACCCTTAAAAGGCCCTGGTAACGCTAACGCGTTTAAGTTCACGTCCTGTATAAAGGTTTTTCTTTTTAGGAATATTACAATAATCCTGAAGAAACGGCGAAGGCTTTCTCAGAAGACGGCTGGTACAAAACCGGTGACTTATTTTACAGAGATGAGAATAACAACCATTTCTTCGTTGAGAGACTGAAATTGCTCATCAAATATAGGAATTTTCACGTAAGTATTGGTTAAAACTGGTTAAAACAAAAGTCTTAGACCAGTGTGTGTGTTGCCAGCAGAGACGAGGTCGCTCACTCAAGGCCTTCGTTCAACAATATACAACAAGGCCTAATAAAAAGGCTGAAAGTCACCCAAAGGGCCATGGAGAGGGTTATGCTCGGAGTTTCCCTGCGAGATCGAATCAGAAATGAAGAGATCCACAAAAGATCTAGAGTAGCTGACATAGCCCAAAGAATTGTTAAACTAAAGTGGCAGTGGGCTTGTTTTCTCGTTTTAAGTTTCAGATAAATATAGCGGTGATATGCTATGCTATAACATTAAATCAAAACACCCTGTATTATTTTTTCTCTCGGACAGATATTAGTGTCGCATATAAAAAATGCTTCTTATGTGGGGGCTCTTCGACCACTGCTGCCGACTGTCCTTTCAAAAAGACCAATTTTAATTTTATTTTGTCTCCAGGTAACACCACCAGAGATAGAAAACTTGATCCTAACACTGGAGGGAGTGCAGGAGGTGTGTGTGACCAGCGTGCCGCACCCTGAAGACGGGCAGCTGCCGGTGGCGTGCGTCGTGCGGCGGCCGGGCCGTGACGTCACCGCACACCAGATCAAGCACCTCGTCGCTGGTGAGTTTACTCTCGGCCGGCACTTGATCGTGACACTGGAGGGAGTGCAGGAGGTGTGTGTGACCAGCGTGCCGCACCCTGAAGACGGGCAGCTGCCGGTGGCGTGCGTCGTGCGGCGGCCGGGCCGTGACGTCACCGCACACCAGATCAAGCACCTCGTCGCTGGTGAGTTTACTCTCGGCCGGCACTTGATCGTGACACTGGAGGGAGTGCAGGAGGTGTGTGTGACCAGCGTGCCGCACCCTGAAGACGGGCAGCTGCCGGTGGCGTGCGTCGTGCGGCGGCCGGGCCGTGACGTCACCGCACACCAGATCAAGCACCTCGTCGCTGGTGAGTTTACTCTCGGCCGGCACTTGATCGTGACACTGGAGGGAGTGCAGGAGGTGTGTGTGACCAGCGTGCCGCACCCTGAAGACGGGCAGCTGCCGGTGGCGTGCGTCGTGCGGCGGCCGGGCCGTGACGTCACCGCACACCAGATCAAGCACCTCGTCGCTGGTGAGTTTACTCTCGGCCGGCACTTGATCCTAACACTGGAGGGAGTGCAGGAGGTGTGTGTGACCAGCGTGCCGCACCCTGAAGACGGGCAGCTGCCGGTGGCGTGCGTCGTGCGGCGGCCGGGCCGTGACGTCACCGCACACCAGATCAAGCACCTCGTCGCTGGTGAGTTTACTCTCGGCCGGCACTTGATCGTGACACTGGAGGGAGTGCAGGAGGTGTGTGTGACCAGCGTGCCGCACCCTGAAGACGGGCAGCTGCCGGTGGCGTGCGTCGTGCGGCGGCCGGGCCGTGACGTCACCGCACACCAGATCAAGCACCTCGTCGCTGGTGAGTTTACTCTCGGCCGGCACTTGATCGTGACACTGGAGGGAGTGCAGGAGGTGTGTGTGACCAGCGTGCCGCACCCTGAAGACGGGCAGCTGCCGGTGGCGTGCGTCGTGCGGCGGCCGGGCCGTGACGTCACCGCACACCAGATCAAGCACCTCGTCGCTGGTGAGTTTACTCTCGGCCGGCACTTGATCGAGACACTGGAGGGAGTGCAGGAGGTGTGTGTGACCAGCGTGCCGCACCCTGAAGACGGGCAGCTGCCGGTGGCGTGCGTCGTGCGGCGGCCGGGCCGTGACGTCACCGCACACCAGATCAAGCACCTCTTCGCTGGTGAGTTTACTCTCGGCCGGCACTTGATCGTGACACTGGAGGGAGTGCAGGAGGTGTGTGTGACCAGCGTGCCGCACCCTGAAGACGGGCAGCTGCCGGTGGCGTGCGTCGTGCGGCGGCCGGGCCGTGACGTCACCGCACACCAGATCAAGCACCTCGTCGCTGGTGAGTTTACTCTCGGCCGGCACTTGATCGTGACACTGGAGGGAGTGCAGGAGGTGTGTGTGACCAGCGTGCCGCACCCTGAAGACGGGCAGCTGCCGGTGGCGTGCGTCGTGCGGCGGCCGGGCCGTGACGTCACCGCACACCAGATCAAGCACCTCGTCGCTGGTGAGTTTACTCTCGGCCGGCACTTGATCGTGACACTGGAGGGAGTGCAGGAGGTGTGTGTGACCAGCGTGCCGCACCCTGAAGACGGGCAGCTGCCGGTGGCGTGCGTCGTGCGGCGGCCGGGCCGTGACGTCACCGCACACCAGATCAAGCACCTCGTCGCTGGTGAGTTTACTCTCGGCCGGCACCGACCGATCGTCGGTCCACCACGGTCCTACCAAGCCACAACCATCACCATGGTCGGTCGGTCGTACCAGAGCAGTTGCTAGATCATTCTTTCGCGTCCGGAAGCGCTCGCTCCTCAAGGCGGTATCTTCAATTTGTTCTAGTGTTCTTTGAATGTTTAGGGTTCCGTACCCAAAGGGTGAAAACGGGACCCTATTCATAAGCCTACACTGTTCGTCTGTCTTAGCTTTAGAAGGCTGTATCTTCTGAACCATAGTAGGTAAGGTCACAGATTATTTAATAGTTACTTGGTAAGGTAGCCAGTTGACATTTTCACAGAATAATTGTATTGGATTTGATGACAAATAATAATCAAAAACATAAAGTTAAAAATTAAGGGTGCCCATACAAGAATCTAAACCGGTCAAGTTTGTGTCGGGGGTTGCACTTATAAAGATTACGGGGGAAAAAGCCTGAATCCGATCCTAATGGTCCTAAAGGTCTAATGAAATTGTCCTTATCCTTATTGTCTTTTTATTTCCAGAAAAACTATCGGTACACAAACAGTTGCGCGGTGGTGTCGTGTTCTTGGATGAAATGCCGTTGACTTCCACCGGAAAATTTCATCGGTCGGTACTACAGAAGATGGTGCTGACAGCCAACAGAGAGTGATGAAAAGACAACCCAAATGAATGATTGAATAAAGTTGATTGTTAACAAACATGTTTTTATTTGCCGGGACACTTCTGCTTTTGGAAACAATTTTATAGTTTAAGAATCTACCTATTTGTGTTAACTTTAAAGCTGTGACTCCTGCTAATGTTTTTCATAAAACGTAGTGATTACTTGCTCAGTGGTTTTTCAGCACACTGCACAAGCAAACCGATTTGCTCCACCAATCCATAATAAAGTACTCTTTGACCAAGCCCGCGCGCATGACGACGGTGCGTTAAGGTTAAGTAAGACGGAGCACGGTGCGTGTAGACGGAGCATCGGGAGCTTAAATTAACTTTTTTTTGTTAAATTCAAGGCAGAGGGATCTAGCCCATATAGCCCATGTATTTAGTGAGGTTTTTTCAATTTTGGTAGCACAGATCTTGGAAACACGTGCGATGCTGCCGGAATCACCACCAAGTTAAATTCTGCAGAACTTCTGTTTTCATATTTACTTGAGATTCCTATTATGTTAGTCGCTTTACGCAACTGTTTGGTACACAACAGTACACAATCCGCACGAAATTATGTCACAAATATCACTAAAACCAATTTTCCACGAATTTCAAATATCACTACACTATATGATCACTGATCACTATATACACAGCGCCAAGCATGCGCCAAGCCTAGCGCCAAGCAAACTCCAAACATTACTAAACTGAACGCAATACCATAGTGTAAAGAACTAATAATGGTTAAGCTCAGCGGTCGCGGCAGGCCAATCGTGCGGGGGCCAGGAGGAGTGCGGAGTGCGTCCCGGCCCACGCTGCCTGCGCGCGTACCCTAACAGCCAATTGAGTTAGGGTACGCCCGTTCCCCGCTGGACCCCGCACGCCGCGCGGGCATAGACCCGCCGCGACCGCTGAGCTTCATCATCATCACTTATTTTATTTACACAATGGCAATCAGCACAGGTAGCATGCACACCCGCGATAGCCGTGATACGGCTTTATCACGTCTTTTATCTCGTTCGTTCGCGCGCAAAAGAACGAGATAAAAGACGTTATAAAGCCGTATCACTGCTATCGCGGGTGTGCATGCTACCAGTCCAGATGGCAATATATTCCATTCCGTTTAACTGGTTTTATCATTGACCAAGAAGCTTCCTTGGTTTTCTGATACAATATTTAAACTTTGAGTAAAATATAAACTCAAAGTAAGAAAATATAAATAATTCAAATATCATGTAACGAAAAATAAAAATCAATGTTGAAAAAAATCTGGAAAAAAATTACTAAAATTAGCAAAAAAGTCTGTTAAAATACATCCAAGACCCTTGATCTATAGACTTCACTGCTTGAGTGAAACGCAATTTGCAAACCAGAAACGAAACGCATTTATTGACAAACTGTCAATGTCAAAATTCGCTAATCTGCTGATAGGAAAACGTAGTTTTTATTTTCTAATTTTTGTTAAAGAAAATGATTTGTATCGTAACAACATAAACGAACGATGGATGAGAACGATTTCTTTAAGCAGACCGTCCAGCATTTAGCCAGGTGCTTGTCCAATATAAGCCCGACACCATGGGAAAAAGTAAGTTGCGAAATCCTTCCTATTTTTACAAAAATCCTTGCGAAAAGCTTATTATGTTCACAATATGCTATTTTTACTGTCTTCCTGACCTATTTCCCTGGATCCTGAACATATGTGAAGTTACTATTCGTGCGTAAAGTTAAGTTATGGTAAAAAACATGGTTGTTTTGATGGTATCATGATATCATCAAATGAGTAATACAAGAGCCTGAACGTGACGTTCTGAAGTTTGACCTTGCTTACAAATAATAGCTACCCACTGAATTTATTTAATTATGTAATTAATAGGTCAGTAGGCTATGTTATGAAAAAAGAAAGGAAACAACTTTTTTATTTCAACATTCTTGTGAAATTTTGCTGACCAGGTACCACCTAATTTAAACCATAATCATGAACGAAGTGTTCAAAATCTCTGTTCCAATTCTTGAAAATGTATAATCCTTTACACTGGACATCAACGGTCATTGATAAAAACCGTAATGTAAAAAAAAATACAATTTTACAGGAAGTAAAGTACGATAAAAATTCTTCAAACTGATAGTTTAAAGTATCCTTGCTATACATGTACAGAACATTACCCAAAAAAAGATCTAGCTGCATTATGAAAGTCAAAAACATAGACGGTTTTGACACTATCGTCAACGTGTCATAAAAATTCCAGGCCAAAATTAGCCGAAACCAATGAGAATGTAAACCAATAAGATGATGTATAAATTTAGAGAAGCAAAAGAAATATGTCAGGATCACCGAAAATTGTTACAACCCAGTGCGAATTAACTTGACACCTAGTTCGAACGACGTTGGTGTAAACACTAACAAATAACAGCAAAAGAATAACTCGAAAATCCTAAGTGCAGGGACACGTGCAACGGTAACTGAGATGCATTGCTACTGGCCTCGCTTTAGAATTTTCGTGTTATTCTTTTGCTGTTATTTGTTATTGTTTACACCAACGTCGTAGGAGCCAGGTGTCAAGTTAATTCGCCAGGGTTGTAACCTTATGAAGATACGGAGGTGGAAATTATGACTCTAATAAACTTCCGTAGCTTTAAAACCACAGAACATTATAAGAGGGGTTAGAAATGCAAAGTAGTGCTTTTGCTTCGGAGACGGCTGTCGCCACGTGTCTTCCCGCTCACGTTGCTACATCTACGTATGTGCTCTCGCTTGCACCACACCACACGCCATACGGTGCTATGCGAATCATTGCATAACCTTGTGCCGCGCGTTCCACGCCTACTTTGCACTTCTAACCCCTCTTATTTCTGTGTTTTAAACTCACACTATCAAAAATCCTGCCCAGGATGCACACCTGTTGAAAACCGGGTAGTGGTTTTAAAAAAACTTTGATTTTATTACAGGTAAACACCCTGTTCATGCTATGTCCGCAAGCCAGCACCACCCTGATCATAAACCCCCGGAGCCAGGAGGCGTGTATAGCCCTTGGCCTATATTTCCTGCAGAGCGGCCTCCAGCACCAAGACAAACTCCTGCCATACTTCCTGAAGATGCTCAAGTGTCTGCCGAATGCTCAGTTTGACGAACCGATGTATAGGACCAAGACACTTGACCGTGAGTTATTTGTTTATTATTTATTTTTAAAGCTGAATGAACAAGTTGAGTGCAGTGATATACATGCATCAGCTTTGAGCTGTTAGTGTATTTTATATGGGGGCCTGCTGACTGGTGTGCTTAGCACCGGGAACTGGTGCCCGCAGACTCACCTCCCTACAACCTTAGCTACACTAGATGTTGCCGCCTTGTCGCTCCTTGCGAGTGGCCATTTTGGGGGGCCCATCAAATGAGTTGGCAAGTCACCAACAGCCATTTTTGACAAACTTAGAGACATTTGTTATGGCAGGCGTCCCAAGTCTCTCCGCAATAACCCAGATTTTCCAGATATCCGGCCGGCCGGAATGTGGTATGTCTTCTGATACATTTGCATAATGCATTCAGAGATCGACCACGGTTGGTGCATCCCCTCACATTTAGATAAAAGTGTCCCAAAGGGGCCTCTACTTGTTGGACCTGTGCCCCCACGCAAACCTTCCAAAAGTCTGATAAATACCATAAGAGATACAATAATTACAATAATATTTTGTGTATTCTTGGGAGTCGTTGTAGGTCTGCTATTGGGTAGTCGCGTCGCGTGTCGATCGTCGGTTGCCCCCAACCCTGGCCTACAACGAAGCTCCAGTGGTGTTCTGTATCAGTAACTATTCTGTATCATAGACACATTTCTGTTTTTTTCTTAAGTTTATCTTTGAGCCGCGACATTCGTTGCCACCAGGAAGCTGGCATCATAGATATAGTAACTAGATGAAACCATACCGTGGCCGCACATGAAACAGCAATAGTGTGACTTTTGCATACAGAAAGTCGGTTTGTTTGGCAAGATGTCATCAACATTCCATAGGTTTGACAATGGTTTGACATCTTGCCAAACAAAAAAACCGGCCACGGTGCTCGAAACAAAAAATAATATTTCTGTCTTTTTTGTTTACATAAGTTTTTATAACTGGCTATCTCACTCTCTCATTTCTTGGCTCCATCTTTCAGCGTAATCGAAAAGTTTTTAATCTAAGGCTGGCATAGTTATTGTCTATACCTTGGAGCGCAGACTGCCTAACAAGCGGTGAAACATGATAATACTCCTTGGTGGTCGGTAATGATCATTCTTCTTTTTTACGTCTCCATCGTCGATATTTTAAATTTTTTCTGTCCCTTTCTAATCCAATGGCAAAAATAAAATAGTTAATTTTTGTTCTGATAAAAAGGGACAGCAAAATGTTGAAAATATTGATGACGGAGACGTACGTAAGTAATGAAGTGTAGTATGTAAAAAAAAATACAGTACACCCTGTATATACGCAAAACACAATAATCCTTGAAACAAATAGAAATAAAACAGATTTTTGACAGGAAGTTAGTTTAATTTAGGAAGAACATGGTTAGCAGAACAGATTGCAAAGTTGTGATATATTGAGGGCCAAATATATGATTTACTTCTTTCCTGCACCCCCGTTGCCACCGGCTCCAGCATTTGCGTTAAATCCGAATCCTGCGTCGGCTCCTCCTTGCCCTAAAAGTAATAGTAAATTAGTCACAAATAATCAAATCTTTTACATAATACACAACACACACACACACACACACACACACACACACACACACACACACACACACACACACACACACACATACACACACACAATTTTTGGATTTTTTGTCTGTCTGTTTGTTTGTTTATTTGTTTGTTTGTTTGTTTAGGTGTTTGTTTGCTCGAGTATCAGGGAAAAACTACTGAACCGATTTTGATGAAACTTTTTTTTTTGATAGCTTGACTTAAAATCTGGTATATAATTTATGCGGACGAGCCTTCCATTCCTGCATAATAAAGATGAGGCAAGTTTGCATTGCAAAGTATATGCAAGTTTGTCGAACGATGACTAGAAAGTTTGATATAAACTTGCTGCAAGTTTATTTACTTGCCATGTCAAACTTGTGGCAAGTTTTCACATTTGATATTTATAACTTGCTGCAAGTTTGAAGCAAGTTTGAATTGCTATCTGGGATGCCATCAATAGATACATTTTACATGCTGTCAAATACCGTATTGACCAAATTATAGTACGATACTATATGTATAATACAAGCTTTTACCCGCGACTTCGTCCGCATAAATTATAGTAAATTAGTCACAAATAATCAAATCTTTTACATAATACACAACACACACACACACACACACACCCACACACAAATACACTCACAAACACACACACACACAAAATTTTTGGATTTTTTGTCTGTCTGATTGTTTGTTTATTTATTTGTTTGTTCGAGTATCACGCAAAAACTACTGAACCGATTTTGATGAAACTTTTTTGTTTGATAGCTTATCATCTGACTTAAAATCTGGTATATAATTTGCCAAGTTATGTGGCCATCTGTCTACGACCAATTTTATACTTTATCAGTAAACACGATAGCCTATAATTGCGGAATAATAACTTCGAACTTATCACGTTTGGGGTTCCACGATACTGTTTTTCTTGATTTTTAGCATTCAAAATTATACTATGAGCGCCATGTTCACTGCAGTTGCTATATGAAATTAATATCATTGGCATCCTTTTAAACTAAGAGTACTTTTTTTTTTTTTTTTTTATGTGTGATAGGTAAGCATTTGACCCCAATCTCACCTGATGTTGAGTGATGATGAGGCCGAAGATGTAGCATGCTTACCTAGAAAGATGCCTATTCACACTCGCCTTGAAGAGGCCCAGGTTGTATTGCTCAGGGAACAGGTCCGCAGGCAGGGCATTCCACTCCTTAGCCGTGCGCATTATAAAAGAAGAAGCAAACTTCTTCGTGCGAATTGCTGGTAGGTCAACGACATAAGGGTGGAAACCCAGTCTGCGTCTCGTCCCCCGCAGATGAAAGGGAGATGGTGGTATCAGATCGTGTAATTCAGTCGCACACTCTCCGAAATGTATCCTATAAAAAACAGACAGACAGGCTACCTTGCGACGATGCTCAAGACTTTGTAGCTACCCATCAAAGTGAACAACTTTTACTACGGGAGCAAACCGATCGGAGCAAAAAAAAATCTGCTAGTTGCATACATTCCCTTTATTTCGATCGTCTCCGCACGTCGAGTCTCCCAACGTCGAGTCTCTGAACATCGCGTCACTTTACGGTGATTCTTCTAATGGTGAATTATCCTAGAGCGAACGAATTGAGTTTAACATTTTTAGCAATATGATACGCCTGTGGTCAGAAATCAGATAGTGCTTGAATGCAGTATAGCGAGCAATGCAATAGAGCCAGCGTAGCGAGCTCGAAATTTTTTGCAATATGATTCAGAAATGGCCCTATGGCAAAATATTTTTCATGAGTTTGCAGAAAGCTGCATAAATCTTCAAGGCGCGAGTGAAGGGCGCGAGGCCCCTCGGACCGCGAGGCTGTGTGGACCGCCTCCAGAGGCGGCGGCGGGCGGGCCTCTATCCAGATAGAACTTAACTTGCCTTTCCCACACCCGCTAATATCTACCTAAACTGATATGATACGAAGTACAGTTACTGATCCATGTATTCTATTCTATACGTACCACCAGCATCGCTACCGCCACCCCCACCGCCACCGGCGTTGGCACCGAAGCCTGCACCGGCTGAACCTTACAAAAAAAAATTACATCAGCACCTGTCAGCTATAACAAGTCCACCTCTGGATTTATAAAATCAGCATCGTCAGCAGCATCGGTCAAATATAAATACAGGGTGTACAATAAAATGGGACAGCTACTCAAAGGGGTGCTTCCGACCATCAAACTGAACAACTTTCTCTATGGGACCAATATCGAAATCGCGAAAAAAAAATCCGCTCTCCCATACAAAACTGCAAACATAACTCGACTGAAATGTATGGGACAGCAGATTTTTTTTTCGCGATTTCGATATTTGTCCCATAGAGAAAGTTGGTCAGTTTGATGGTCTGAAGAACCCCTTTGAGTAGCTGTCCCATTTTATTGTACTTACACCCTGTATAAGGTCTAACAAAATTAGCTGAAACTATTTAAGGGTATGCTCAGACCAACAAACTGAACAACATTCACTATGTGACCAATATCGAAATCGCAAAAAAAAATCTGCTGTCCCATACATTTGAGTCGAGTTATGTTTGCAGTTTTGTATGGGACAGCAGATTTTTTTTTCGCGATTTCGTTATTGGTCCCATAGAGAAAGCTGCCAGTTTGATGGTCTGAGTATATCCTTAAAATTATTTCAGCTAATTTTGTTAGACATTTTGTTAGACCTTATATTATAAATAAGCAATAGCTATAACTATACAGGTTGTAAGGAAACGTATCATTAACCTATAAATACACTAGATACACCAATCAGCACTCTAATCTTAATTATATTCTTTATCTTAGTCTTAATATTACTCCATTGTACTGACAATCCCGACAAAAATTTGCTTAATTGCATCTACAGCTTTGATCTACAGGGTGAAAAAATCATTAGCATCCTCTTAAACTAAGAGTCTACCCATCAAACTTTTACTATGGGAGCAAAACTGTCAGTGCAAAAAAAACGGTTCCATACTAAACTGCAATGCCTGCACGATTTAAACATATGAATATGACAAAACTTTTTTTTTCTGACCGATTTGCTACCATAGTAAACGTTGTTCAGTTTGATGGGTAGACTCTTAGTTTAAAAGGATGCCATTGACATCAATTTCACCCTGTATGTGTCTAACTCTTAGCAAATTTTTGTCCAATTGTCAATCAGTTGCAGTAATATTAAAACTAAGATACAGAATAAAATTAAGATTAAGAGTGTTGATTGGTGTATCTTGCTTTGAGGGGTTAGCCCCCTTTGGGTACGCAACTACGGGTTAGTAATTTCTAAGCCTACGCCGTCTGTCGCGGGTAGCCAGACTTTATACCTACACATCAGAATTTCTTCTTCAGCGTATGCAGGTTTCCTCACCATGTTTTCTTTCACCTCTTGAGAGCATTCTATATGACGTATAAGTTAGAAAAACGCATTTGTACACACGGCGACAGGTCAGGTTACCCTGTTTGGACTTTGAACTATTAGAAGTTGAACGCTACGAATCGTGCGAGAGGGTGCGGTATGTTGTTGTTGTTTCGTCTCACAGCACGCTGCGCCCGCGCCGGCAGCCGCGTCTATGCAGGCTCTCTATCGCACTATTTTGTGCTTTGTACGTAGTGTAGTTATGGTTATATAGGGTGCGTAACACACGGCGACACATCAAGTTACCCAAAACCAAAATAAGCTGACCGCGCGTCGGCATAGTAATGTATAACGTCGCGCGGCCAGCTTATTTTGGTTTTGGGTAACCTGATGTGTCGCCGTGTGTACATGGATTATGATGCGTGCGGATTCGAATTAGGACCATTATGCTTTCGTAAAACGGGCCACCGATGCTTTTAGTAATGCAGAGATACCATATTAAATAAAACCGGTCAAGTGCGAGTCGATCTACTCGCGCACCGAGGGTTCCGTACCACAGCACCACAGAACACAACATTATTAACTTAGAAAAAAAAAATCCGGGACCTTTAGCGCGAGACCGACTCACACTTGGCCGGTTTTTAGTATTTGTTGTTATTCTCTACAATTTGCTCTATAATCACACTAAGGTATATAGTTTTTTTTTTTAATAGTTTAATAGTTTGATGCTTGCACGTATTACCGTTTTTACGATAGAGCGTGAAGAAAAAACGTTGATAAAAACTAGTTTCTTGTTGAAAACCCCCATATTTTTTAAATTTTTTGTTATTTGTTAACAAATCCGCCGTAATAACGCATAAACTGAGAAAATTTCAACTATTACGGTTCAAAAGTTACAGCCCTAAATAGGTAGGACAGTCGGACGGACGGACAGACATACAGACGGACAGACAGACGTACGGACGGACGGACAACGTAGGCTTAGTAATAGGGTCCCGTTTTGACCCTTCGGGTACGGAACCCTAAAAATGTTTGGAATTTCAGCGGAACTCTCGAAATAAATACGAGAGATCGCATTAATTTCCTTTCAGTCACAATCTATGCATAACTAAAAAGAATTGGTTTTAATCTAAGCAGCAATGTATTCGTACCTCCGGCTGAGCCAGCACCTGAAAAAAAATATACAAAAACAAAATTAGACGGAATAATAACAAAATGTTAACATACGAAATAACAAATAATCCTTTGTTTTATATTTGTTTTACCAAAAACTTTTTTAATCCTCAAACTGAAAAATTCATTGTCAAACGTCATTGGCCTCGATTCGGACTGTGCCACGACTTAACTTAACTAAATTTATTCCTGTCACTTTCTAAAATAAGATTAAGAAAAGAGACAGAAAACCAACAGCTGACTTTAGTGCTGTCAAAGTGACGTTAAACGCCCAAAAACGCTTTAAATAAGATGGCGTATTATGATGGCATCTTATTTTGGGCGTGTAACGTCACTTTGACAGCACTAAAGTCAGCTGTTGGTTTTCTGTCTCTTTTCTTAATCTTATTTTAGAAAGTGACAGGAATAAATTTAGTTAAGTTAAGTCGTGGCACAGTCCGAATCGAGGCCATTATAGAATTCTATTTCCTGAAACCAAGCATATAATAACTTTTTGATATTCTGAGAGGGTATTAAAGAGTAATTATAATTATGTAAAATACACAGTTTGGGGTTATTGTTGTTAAACCCCAAACCCCAATATTGTTGTATATTGACACAAATAACAATTATTTATTTAATATTGGCCAAAAAAAAATAAAACTTAATCCAGATTGCATCTATTTAAATGTAGGTGCTATCAGGAGTGCGATTTTTGAATCTCATACGTTGAACTCAGCAGTTGAAAATGTATGGAGATACGCATCTTTCTACTGCTGATTCGACTTTCAAAAATCGCACCCTTGGAGTATGATTTTTGAATATCAAATCAGCAGTAGAAAGATGATTTACAACTGCTGAGTTCAACGAATGAGTTTCAAAAATCGCACTCCAGTTCTTATACATAACGATAAAACCCTGTGCTTTGTCACAGTATAAGAAAGAGTACGGACACTCCGTGCCCCACAAATTTTTACACCACCTGTAGGCCTAGCATGCCACCCCCGAGAAAACGATAAAAATCGAGATGTGCCTCCATCTTTATTATTTGACGTAGTCCAGAAAGAGCGCGCATGACGTTTTTCTCGTTTAAACGCTTTGTCGTGGGTGGCATGCTAGCCGTGCTGCTCGTGGAAGCTGGGAAGTCTACAGTAGGCAATGTTGTTTTCCTCTCTCACTTGCACTCGGCCAGAATCGCACGTGCATTATTTTCAACGCGGAGCTCATTTGTATGAAGTGACAGTCAAGTGTCTAAGTTTCTTGTTTGCATTTTTGTTATGCAGATCCGTTGTTATACTTCTAATATTTCATTTTCTTCATTAAACTTTAAATGTCTCTAATATGAAAGAATAAATAAATAAATAAGGAATTTTCCTTAAGTGGGCTATCGGAGTCCAGTGGCGCCCTCGTCACAATAATAAAGATTTCTGAATAAAGAAAGCCTCATCAAAAAGCCTCATACTCATTAAAAAAGTGCTCAACAGCTAAACTACAAAAGACTTCAAGCTATTTTCATAGAATACTTTTATAGATTTTTTAAAGGTCTGAACATACAAATTTTGAAAAAAAGAAAAAAAACGGCTTCTTTTGTTTTTATTCGAAATTATCTAAAAGTGGATTGTTTAGAACTGTGGGGAACTACTACCCACAAGTTATAGCAAAAGATGCCAACAGATGGCGACACCGTCGCTCTCAGAAATATGCTCCATACAAAGACAACGTTCATCCTAAATACGTAACTCGTAACCTACTACAAATAAGGTTCACAATCGAATGCAAGACATAAATCGCGCAAGAGAAATAATCGCAGAGATTCGATATATATACAAGGTCCAACTAAGAACTGTTGGACCACGGCCGGTCCCCAGGCATCACACATAGCCTGGTGGAAGATCTTCCCTTTTCAATGGAGGAACATTCCCAGTAGCACCTCCATATTGGTGACCCTCGACAAAGAACATCGCAACCTGAACACCGCAGAGCAGCACCAGCACAGAGCAGCAACCAGCTTCGCCCGACCCTTCACCCCCTCGACCAGGTCAAACAAGCAGCAGTCACACCATCAACCCGAAGCCGCACCAGGTCCATCGCAGCTGTCTTCACACCGCTTCCTGGGCCTGCAGCTTTCTCAACGACAGTCAGCGTCTGCATAGAAGGATCTTCCGCAGCCCACGTGTCTGAGCACACCTCCACGTGGCAGTTCTGCTCGCCTTCTCCACGCCTGTCACTCGCCCGCATCACATCAGGACTGGTCTCCCTGACAGATGCACACACCGCAGCACATCGCTCGTCAGACTCACTTGACTGGAGCCCTGCACCTACACTACATGGATACAGACTGCACACTTCGAACTACTCAACGACCTCCGGTCTGAGGGGGGAGTCCTGTGGGGAACTACTACCCACAAGTTATAGCAAAAGATGCCAACAGATGGCGACACCGTCGCTCTCAGAAATATGCTCCATACAAAGACAACGTTCATCCTAAATACGTAACTCGTAACCTACTACAAATAAGGTTCACAATCGAATGCAAGACATAAATCGCGCAAGAGAAATAATCACAGAGATTCGATATATATACAAGGTCCAACTAAGAACTGTTGGACCACGGCCGGTCCCCAGGCATCACACATAGCCTGGTGGAAGATCTTCCCTTTTCAATGGAGGAACATTCCCAGTAGCACCTCCATAGAACCTATAAAAGTATTCTATGAAAATAGCTTGAAGGCTTTTGTAGTTTATCTGTTGAACACTTTTTTAATTTTGGCTTTCTTTATTGAGAAATCTTTATTATTGTGACGAGGGCGCCACTGGACTCCGATAGCCCTCTTAAATAATTTAAAAAGATGTGTATTTATAACTTATAACACTTACCGCCGCCACCTTGCTGCATGCTCTGTAACATACAAGATTTCAGTTTATCTTTGATTTTATCCTTTACTTTGTCTTTCATTTTAGGTACCGAACCAATCGAACAACAGTTTATAAGCTAAAAATATCACAATGAAAAATTATTCTCGAATCTACTGATCTTTCTTTTATTATACAGGGTGTACAATAAAATGGGACAGCTACTCAAAGGGGTGCTTCAGACCATCAAAATGAACAACTTTCTCTATGGGACCAATATCGAAATCGCGAAAAAAAAATCCGCTCTCCCATACAAAATTGCAAACATAACTCGACTGAAATGTATGGGACAGCAGATTTTTTTTTCGCAATTTCGATATTGGTCCCATAGAGAAAGTTGTTCAGTTTGATGGTCCGAAGCACCCCTTTAAGTAGCTGTCCCATTTTATTGTACACCCTGTATGTACTTATACTATAGATTTAACACTTTAAACGTAGATTAGCATATGCTCACGACTACGTTCCTTGAGGGGGTAGTCAGAGATTCTGAATACCATATTAAGAATATATCACTGGAAGTGTTTTTAAAACTTAGTTAATATTCTGAAACAAATCTTATTTTATTTTAATAAAAAGGGCGAGCTTGTTAATGTATGTTCGCTGTTTTACTTGTCTACTATGCTGTATTCATCTTTAATAATTCTAGGATAAAACAAGAGAAACAGATTTGTTATAAATAAAATATAAAAATAATTATACTATAAATATACAGGGTCCAACTTATGCTGACGGTTGAGAAGAGACGAGTATCATATTATACAAGACGAGTGTTAAAAGAACTTTGGCGAATTTGGACCCAGCCATTTTTACGAAAACTAAAAGCCCTTCAGGACTGCGGTCATAATTATTATAAACAGAAAAAATTAAAGCATTTTTAAAAAAACTTCCTCATCTTTAAAAGTCCGGGTTCAAAAGTAGAAATTACTAGTAAAATAGACAAATCATCCAAAAAGCAGTAGCAAAACGCAACCATGACAGCTATTTTCATCTAATATTATCACTGAGGTAGTTTTTGGACGTTACGGAACGTATTTGGCTTTATTGAACTGATAGTGCGTGTGATTTCGTTTGATTCCATTGTCATAATATTGGACGGTTATAGTGAATTTTCATTAAAACAAACACAATGAATACGTAGAAGATTGAGTGGGCTATCTAATAAGAAAGATTATGAGTTTCACACACTTGTTACAAAAGGTATCATAAGGAGAAATACCTTTCCCCCACAGATTACCCCCAATAGATACCGCATACAAGGCCGCCGATGCGCGCCACACATGTATGTTTTTTCACTGATATAAGCAAATAACTGATCACGCCCCTTCAGTACCGACCAAGTATTGGATCCGCGTGCACTTAATTTAAATTTAAAAATTGCCTATCTTTTTACGATTTTCTGAGCACAAACTTTCTGAAAAATGACAGTTTGTGCCATAAAGTGGTGTGGGAAAAACTCTCGGACATCCAGCTACGAGAAAGATGGCATTACTTTCCATCGGTAAGTAACATTTTCATTATTTTTTGTTTTGCGGAGTTCAAGTTAAAGTGGGCGGTACAATGGTTGCTTCTAAAAAATTGCAGCTCACGTTGATGTCTTTTTGAAATGGTCCCTTTCTCTCATTAGTTAATTTTGGTAAATCTATCACTTTCGTACATTGACACGAATTTGTCACGTGCAATGCTAGTGTTGTTCGTCTCTGCATTCGGGCCGGTATCGATGTTTTTATAATATGCCATATTATTACAAAGCATTTTTAGGCGAGGATTTTAAAACGGTGTTACATGTTGGGAACATTGACACGTGCAATAATAGTGTGTTTCTTCTATGCGGTACGACCGCTATCGATAGGTTTATTATATTCTTACAATTTTTTCTCTTATTTTATTATTATCTTAATCTTATAAATTTTACTAATATTATAAATAAAAAAGTATGGATGGATGGATGTATGTTTATCACTCAATCTCGGTAATGCAATTGAACGGATTCAGATGATACCCGGTACAGTAATATAGTATGAAATAGCACATAGGCTACTTTTAAATTGTGGGACATTATCTGATTCTCACGGAAAAACCATTTATCGCATAGGAAAACAAGAATAGGATATTTTTATACCGGGATAAAATAGTGAGGTGTATTGTATTGAATACAATCTACTTGATTGAAACGTACCTAATCAAAAATTATGTCTATAAAATAAGAAATAAAATAGCAGAATCGAATTATCATGGTTTCAACATAGGTAATTTTTTTCAAAATTTTAAATAATTTTTTCGAAAAATTTTAAATTTACTAAACCCGATGTCAACCCTCCCCATGGGCACACTCACCCTACTTACTACCAAAACAAGATTATTAAAATGTATCCGTTAATGTAATGTATGTGTACGTTAGCGCTTTCATTCATTGCTCAAATGATAACAAATCATTTTTGCCTCTGATCTTAAAATGCGAATAACTTTAAATTTTAACTATCAAAATAATGAAATTATTGTTTCATTTTAATTATTTTGTTATAAATCAGTTGGGGTGTATGAGGTTTTGCGTTAATCCATTAACACGTTGTATGTAGGTACTTACTATAATACTATAAAGAGAAAATATTAGATTTTTTGTATGTTTGTGACAAATAAACTCAAAAACTACTGGACCTATTTCAAAAATTGTTTCGCTACTGGCAAGCTGCATATGTCAGCGAGTAATATAGACTATATTTTATAATTTGAAATTCCCGAGGGAAAAGCGTTTTAGCCGCAGATGGAACCGCGAGGCGGAAGCTAGTTAGTTATTATACGTCTTAATAAATTAACGCAAAACTAGAAAGTAGTTTGTTTAGAATCGAGAGCAGAATCGAATTATCATAGTTTCAACATAATTATATTTTTTTCAAAATATTAAATAATTTGTTTGTAAAATTTTAAATTTACTGAACCCAATCTCAACCCACCGCACAGGCACACTTACCCTACCACCAAAACAAGATTCTTAAAATGTATCCATTAGCACGTTATCGCTTTCATTCATTTCTGAAATGATAACAAATCATTGTTGCCTCAATACTTAATAACTTTAAATTTTAACCATCAAAATAATGAAATTATTGTTTCAATCTAATTATTTTGTTATAAATCAGCTGGGGTGTAGGTATGAGGGCTTGCGCTTATTCATTAACACGTTGTATAATACACTTCTATGATATCGGAACATCAGTGCACGTAGTGACTTTCTGAATTAAAGTGAAATAATAATCATTTTTTTCAATAATCGAATAAGTTAATTGTTGTGTAATAACAATAATTTAATCACCTGTCTTAGGCTGAATAATCATTAATCATGACAATATTTATCGATACTTTTTATTACACTGTCGCATCACTAGTGTACACGCTCGGAGAGTGCTGGGAGTAGTGCGACCTTGAAATGGCCAATCATGTTGCATTTGTTTCGTGCCCCGCTACCCGCACCTACCGCCAAAAATGGTGACTTCGGGCGTGAACAAAATTATCATCATGCGGTATCTATTGGGGGTAATCTGTGCTTTCCCCCAACTTCTACAGATTACAACCAATTTCCATTTTTGTTAGTTTTGTTTTACTCTACACGTATTACTAAGTTTCACTCATGTATGGGACCTATATGTCTGGGTCTCACATTATATGGCCTTCCGCCAAACTTCTTTAAGACTCGTCTTGTAATGACACTCATATGCAGGGTGTAAAATTAAATGGGACACTTACTTAAAGGGGTGCTTCAGACCATCAAACTGAACAACTTTTACTATGGGACCAATACTGAAATCGCGAAAAAAATATCTGCTGTCCCATACAAAACTGCAAACATAACTTGACTGAAATGTATGGGACCAATGACCGCAGATTTTTTTCGCGATTTCGATGTTGGTCCCATAGAGAAAGTTGTTCAGTTTGCTGGTCTGAAGTACCCTTTTAAGTGTCCCATTAAATTTTACACCCTGTGTATGAATGTGGATGGCTGCATGAAGAGAGGACAGGACGACCAAAGAAAAGATGGATGAATTGTGTGAAAGTGAAATGACGGTTAAAAGTGTTGAATGGAGGAAAAGACGTATTGCGCCGACCCCAAGTAATGAGACTAGGGCAGGAAGATGATGAAGGTTTTGAAGAGGATGGTCACAGGATGGACAAAAATCGAAATCGCGTAAATAAAATCACCTGTCCCATACATTTGGGTTGAGTAGGTTTGCAGTTTTCTATGGAACAGCAGATTTTTTTCGCGATTATTTGGGTTCCCTAGAGAAAGATGTTCAGTTTGATGCTGTGATGAACCCCTAAAAAAACTGTCAAGAACCCAAATAGAATTGAGCAGAAGAATTTTATATAGTTTCTAAAATTATATTGAGACTATCGTATACTATACAGAGAAACTGTAGAAACGTAAACGGTTTCGTAGGATTATACAACGTGTTAATGAATTAACGCAAAACCTCATACACCCCAACTGATTTATAACAAAATAATTAAAATGAAACAATAATTTCATTATTTTGATGGTTAAAATTTAAAGTTATTCGCATTTTAAATTATGAGGCAAAAATGATTTGTTATCATTTCAGCAATGAATGAAAGCGCTAACGTACTCATGGATACATTTTAATAATCTTGTTTTGGTAGTAAATAGGGTGAGCGTGTCTGTGCGGTCAGTTGACATCGGGTTCAGTAAATTTAAAATTTTAGAAACAAAATTATTTAGTATTTTGAAAAATATTACCTATGTTGAAATTATCATAATTATATTCTGCTCTCGATTCTAAACAAACTACTTTCTAGTTTTGCGTTAATTCATTAACACGTTGTATAAAAACGTTGAATTCAGACTTACGTTTCCAACCAGCATCATTGCGACAAGAACAATTGCGAATTGCTTGAACATGTTTATTTCAATAATACAGACAGACAAATGACTGATACTGAACTGGATGTGAAGCGTCCTTTTATATGTATTTTGAAACGTGTTTTTCTATTTAAACGCTAGATTTTTATCGTCACATAATTATGATGGATAAATAATAACATGGAATTGAAATTATTTTAGTACTAGGAATGTATGTGAATACCTTGACTTTGCTCGCTTATTATTACACTAGGATTGTAATACGAGTTATATATGTCCACTCACCCTACATCGACCCACTGCTGGGCATATTTTATTGCACCATTGATTTGTGCTAATCTGACCAATTTCTGACCCGCTCCCCAATTTTAGTTTTTAAATTTTAAATAGTATACTTAATGTCAAATAAATATTTCGGTTTAGTTTTTAGTTGTTACACATTTGCATGCTGTTGCTACAGCTGGACAGAAGAAGCTTATGTTTTAATTTTATATTTTACCATCTTTATATACCTGTTTTCAAAGCAAATAACAGAACGTGACAGAAGTGTGTCTGTACATTGAAGATATTTACAAAAAAAAGATTACGATATGGTTTTTAGGTGTCCCTGATTCCAAATCACCAATTTTTGGATTTTTTGTCTGTCTGTTTGTTTGTTTCTTTGAACGGGCATCACGTATAAACTACTGAACTGATTTTGATGAAACTTTTTTTGTTTGATAGCTTATGATCTGACTTAAAATCTGGTAAGTATATAATTTGTGCGGACGAAGTCGCGGGTTAACGCTAGTAAATAATATTTCCATCTCTATTTCAATGTCGTCTGACCAATGACACCATACCCTGGACACCTAGCTGTCACTTCATACAAATAGGAAAAACTGACACAAGTGAGAGAGGACTACACCATTGCTTACTGTTTTCTGTCATGCTTCCTTCAAAGAGGGAGAGAAGTAAAAATTGGTGGGGGTCAAGAAGTGTCCCTTCTGTATGTGGTAGGTACCACACTCTTTCTTATACTGCGGCAATTTTGGTAATCTACCTACTTACCTACTGACCTCCTTCCCTCGCTTGGCCATCATTCCTATACTCCCTTGGTGCACGAGCCGTATTCCTTTCCAGCCAAGTGTATAAAATAAAGATAAATGTTTGTACGTTACGAGCTTTTACCCGCGACTTTGTCCGCAAAAATTATATACCAGATTTTAAGTCAGATGATAAACAAAAAAAGTTTCATCAAAATCGGTTCAGTAGTTTTTGCGTGATACTCGAACAAACAAACACCCAAACAAACAAACAAACAAACAGACAGACAAAAAATAAAAAAATTGATGATTTGGAATCAGGGACAGGTAAAAACCATGTCGTAATTTTTTTTTGTAAATATCTTCGATGTACAGACACACTTCTGTTACAGTTTTATTAACCGACTTCAAAAAAGGAGGAGGTTTCTCAGTTCGACCGTATATATTTTTTTTTTTTTTTTTTATGTGTGTTCGCGGATAACTTCGTCGTTTATGAACCGATTTTGATGATTCTTTTTTTGTTGGAAAGGAGATGTCCCGAGGGTGGTACCATGATAAGGAAACCAGGATCTGATGATGGCATCCCAGAGAAATCGAGGGGAACCTTCGAAAATCGTACTGCCGACTAGTGCGTTTTTTAATTTAAAGCACTCCTATTAAATCGAACTAATGAATTCACCACTGAAAATTGTGAAATAAACTAAATTTTAACAAAAAATTAAAACCGCCTTCAAAAAAACTAAAAAGTTAAAAAATAATATTGCAGCCTATGACTTTTTCGTTCGCATCATAAGAACATTAATTTGTTTTATAGAAGTCGGTGTCAAGCCAAGCCAAAAAATGCAAGCCATGTCGCGAATCGTAGGTACCGGCTTGACAGCGACTTCTATAAAACAAATTAATGTTCTTATGATGCGAACGAAAAAGTCATAGGCTGCAATATTATTTTTTAACTTTTTAGTTTTTTTGAAGGCGGTTTTATAATATTTTAGATTATTATTAATCATAATCGTCAGCCTGTCAACGACCACTGTTGAACATAGGCCTCTCACAAGGCGCGCCATAAAGATCTGACGCCTGCCACACCCATTCGGAATTCAGTCTTAATTCCGAATCAGAACTTCGATTTCGCATGGATTTGCTCCCTCCAGAATTCTGTTCGGAAAGCTTGTCTTCAGCCTGCATAGCACGGCAGCGTCATAAATCTCTTTCTAATTTGCGCACGAACGAACGTGGTAGGCGTGATATAGCCCTGCTACATGCTACGGGCACAGTATAAGAAAGAGTATCTATTACTAGATACTACGGGTCTTTTGGTTGATATCTATTCATGTGGTTTCATCATCCTCTGCCTATTCAGCCTTTTTCATCCAGTTGCTCCCAGCTGTCTAGGTGCTGTTTAAACAGAAGTGACGTGGCGCGGACGTGACGCTGGCGGGATGCGGCAATATAAACCTTATAGTACACAGCATAGCATCGTTTGGAGAATTACGCCCGTGCCACCAGGCGACGTCGCCTGGTGGTGCGATTCTTTTTAAGGTGATCAGGCGTGCGATTTTTGAAATTTTCAACTGCTGAGTTCAAAGAATGACTTTCAAAAATTGCACTCCAGGCGGAAAAGTCCGCGATAGTACATACGGCGGTCTTACTGAATTTCTATCGGTTCACTATGTAAGTGAACCGCGAATGATAAAAACAAACATACCTAATTAGTACAAAACAAACAAACCTTCAAAATGTGCAATTTTAACGATATACTCGTACATTTTACATGTGCACCTAAAATTAACATCATCACGCAATTTTTTTTAAGTTGACTCGAATTGATATAGGAACAGTTTTTATGTCATAATTTGGTAGATGGCGGTGGTGAAATTGGCTAGTAAAAAAAAAAAAAATAGTTAGCATAATATGGCAATTGTTAGGTGAGAAAATTGTGTGTGCAAGGCCATTTTAAGACATCCATTCACACGTCAAACATTTTGTCTGTCACTTTGTTATCGGAGCAAAAAAATAAAAATTGCTGTTAACTGCAATGCCAACTGTTTAATGAGTAGAGACTCTTACTTTAAAAGGATCCTAATGACATCAATTTGTAGTAAGCACCAATCGAGTTAAAAATATTCTAGCACCTATCTTTTTTGATGGCCCATAGTAATTTTGTTTTACCCTAGATGTTTAATGTTAGGTTTATTTATGTCTTTTTTTTCTTAATTTTTATATGTGGAAACTTGTTGTCAGCATCAATTTATCTTTGTAGAATCAAAACTGTTATTTAGCTGTAAGTTCTCCAAAAAGTAAATAAATTATAATCACCTGTCAGACAAAAAAAAAAGCTTTATTTAGGCACTGTTAAAAAAATGTTAGTGAAAGAAAGAGATATCTTCTTCCTAAGCCGTTTCACCGCCACCGCCCGCGCCCCCGGCGAATCCCAGAAGGCTACCGGCGTGGCGGGGCCTCCTTGACCAGCAAATAAATATAATAAAAATAGGTCAAGTGCGAGTTGGGCTACTCGCGCACCTAGGGTTCCATACTACACAACATAATATTAAAGTAAAAAAAAATGTTTTTCTTCGGGTCCTTTAAGCAAGAGACTACTCCCACTTCGCATCTGTTTTTTTTTGGTAGGTTTTCATTAACATTTTGGCACTGGAAAAAAATGCGACCATGTAGAGATTCACCAGAAATGTTTTTTATGCAAAATCATAGAAAAAAAAAAATAGTCGCGTACAAGAGCGTAATCATTTGTGTTTTTTTATGGATTAATTGATGCTTCTAGCGGATATCTATCATACCATGAAACATCAAACAAACAAAAAACCATAGTTAGAAGATTTTTAGGGTTCCGTACCCAAAGGGTGAAAACGGGACCCTATTACTAAGCCTACGTTATCCGTTCGTCCGTCCTTCCGTCCGTCCGTCCGTCCGTCCGTCCGTCCGTCTGTCCTACCTATTTAGGACTGTAACTTTTTAACCGTAATAGCTAGATAGTTGACATTCAGATCAGATTATGCGTTATGACGGTGGATTTGTTAACAAATACTAAAAATGTCAAAAAGTTAAAAATTAAGGGGGGTTCTCAACAAGAAACTAGTTCTTATCAACGTTTTTTCTTCACGCTCTATCGTAAAAACGGTAATACATACAAGCGTCAAACTTAGTGTGATTATAGAGCAAACTCTACAGAATAACAACAAATACTAAAAACCGGCCAAGTGTGAGTCGGTCTCGCGTTAAAGGTTCCGGAAAAAAAAATTTTTTCTAAGTTAATAGTGTGTTCTGTGGTGGTGTAGTACGAAACCCTCGGTGCAGGAGTAGTTCTTTATTTATTTTTTATTTACCTAAAGACAAAAGAGATTCAATAGAAGTTTTTTTTTGTCTATACAGGGTGTAAAATAAAATGGGGCAGTTACTTAAAGGGGTGCTTCAGACCATCAAACTGATCAACTTTCTCTATGGGACCATTACTGAAATCGCGAAAAAAAAACGGCTCTCCCATACAAAACTGCAAATATAACTCGATTGATATGTATGGGACACCCGATTTTTTTTTCGCGATTTCAATATTGGTCCCATAGAGAAAGTTGTTCAGTTTAATGGTCTGAAGCACCCCTTTAAGTAACTGTCCCATTTTATATTACACCCTGTATATGTATTCTATATCGTTGTCTAGTCTTCATAATACAAGTCCAGGCTAGATTCTGGTACTTTAAATGTGACTAGATAATTTGTGTGACATTGTCCAAGATATATATATATTTTTTTTAATTTCATCTTTCCAAAAGACACATAAAATAAGATTTCCGCAACTGAGGGAAAATTACACACTGTGCGTAGGTACCTCCGCGTAACTTCTAACGAACTAAAATTGATAAAATCCTACTAAACCATGGCATGGTATATAAAAACTTTACTCAAATGCAAAACGTAAATAAAGAATGACGATATGACATTGCATTACTATCTAATCAGAATCAAACCAACAGTTTTTATTATAGGTATAGGTACTTTATGTTTTTATACTAGACATAATCATCACGCTATGGATTTGAATTGATAGGATGCTTTATGACGTGACAAAGTGTTTATTTTGATTGCATTGTGAGAAAATCGTACTACCAAGGACTATTCTATTCACAGCATGGGTGTATTGTACCCACTGTCCATTATGTGTGGCGGAGGGCTCACTACCGTCACAGTGGATAAGAGTTTCTAGTATTACTAGTCAAACGGATCTTCTGAGTTTTTATAATATTTCTGATTCAATTGAAATAAATAATTAAAAAATAAAAACAATAAAAAATAATAATAAAAATAAGAACGAAAAAAAAATAAAAAATAAATATATTTTTTTTAATCTTTGATTGAATTTCTCTCTCTCGGGGAATGTAGTTATGAGCATATGCGTGCAAAAAGACCCGCCCGACACTAAATAAAAATCTTTCACTACATCAAATTTTGGTTTTGTTTTTATTTCTGGAGTGCGATTTTTGAATCTCATACGTTGAACTCAGCAGTTGAAAATGTATGGAGATACGCATTTTTCTACTGCTGATTTGACTTTCAAAAATCATACTTCAGGAGTGCGATTTTTCAAAGTCAATTCAGCAGTAGAAAGATGCGTATCTCCATAGTAATTTCGACATTTTCAACTGCCGAACTCAGCGAATGAGATTCAAAAATCGCACTCCAGGAGTGCGATTTTTGAATCTCATTCATTGAACTCAGCAGTTGAAAATGTATGGAGATACGCATCTTTCTACTGCTAATTTGACTTTCAAAAATCGCACTCCTGGAGTATAATTTTTTAATGTTAAATCAGCAGTAGAAAGATGCACGTCTCCATAGTAATTTTTACATTTTCAACTGGTGAACTCACCGAATGAGATTCAAAAATCGCACTCCAGATACCGTGACCGTTTACCATGAGGCCGTTTTTTACTAGATTATTGAATGTAAAATATTTGTTTCAGGAATACCAATGGCAGAAAAATTCAGCTTCTGTCTCAACACCCTGCTCTCTGACATCGCATCGAAACAGATCTCGTTACGAGAAGAAATCATCACAGCCCAAATTGAACTCATGTCCCATCTGACAAAACTCATAATCAGTTGCCACGAAAGTAAAGACTACGACAACACTGTATCCAAACTACAACTATGCAAGAGTACCCTACCAAGTTTGATAGGTCTGGCCAGGTCAATGGGTCGCTATGCCACCATAGACCCCTTGCTATTGTGTCGGCTATTTCCACAGCCAAGTAGTCCGGCGAAATCTAAAGAACCAGAACCCCACATAGAATATTCGACGTTAGATAAAAAGAGAAAGTTCAATCAATTTAGATCAATTATACCTAGATCGTTATCGGGCAACCTGAACCCCAATAGTGAGCATTTGGTTGAGAATGGAAATGATGGTAGTGTTCATGGGACGTTAAAGAGGGGTTCTTTGCACAGCTACAGTTCTGTTCCTTATGATCCTACCACGTACTTTTTTAATAAATTTGGATCTAGTTTTAACCAGTTTCCTTATATGAGGTTCTCTGAGTCTCCGGAGAAGCGGACGAGTGTTCAGTTTTATGTTACGTATCTGCAGTCTATCTTGTCTTTGGCGAAAAAATTGTTGACGAAGGATTTGTTGGCGTTTCTGGATGAAGAGGCTGAAGATATTTATGCTTCTGGACAGATTCAGGTACTGCGAATAACTAATATAAATCTAAACAATTATAAAACTGTATCAGAAGTGTGTCTGTACATTCAAGATATTTACAAAAAAAGATTACGATATGGTTTTTAGGTGTCCCTGATTCCAAATCACCAATTTTTGGATTTTTTGTCTGTCTGTTTGTTTGTTTTTTCGAGCATCACGCAAAAACTACTGAACCGATTTTGATGAAACTCTTTTTGTTTGATAGCTATCATCTGACTTAAAATCTGGTATATAATTTATGCTTACGAAGTCGCGGGAAAAGTTCGTAGAATATATTGTTATTAAAATAAATAAATATCTTGGACAATGTCACACAAATTATCTAGCCACGTTTAAAGTACCAGAATCTAGCCTGGACTTGTATTACGATGACTAGACAACGATATAGAATACATATATAGATACAAACATCCATGACTCGGGTACAAATATTCATATTCATCATACAAATATTTGTCCCTTACGGGATTCGAACCCGCGACCCTCGGCACAGCAGGCAGGTTCACTACCGACTGTGCTACCGGGCTGTCAATGTTATTGTTTATCTCGAAATGATTTTCGAATCAGCCCTCCATAAAAAAAACTTGACAGTATACCGAATTTAGCGTTTCTAAACCTTGTTTTCTGGCTTTTAATAAAGGTTTATAATTTCAGGTGTTTCCATACAAATCGTTCTCGGAAACGTTGAACTTGGTGATGGTGACTTTACTCCGGGAACTCCTGCAACACCAAAAAGATCTCCCTGGACCTTTTACTAAAGATGTTCAGGTATGTTTATCGCCAAAACATTCCTCTAAGCATCCTTTTAAGAGCGAAGGAATAAGCCGTACTGAAGGAGAGCGTGTTTAAGGAGGCTTCAAGTGGAGGCAAGATACTGGTGAATTTTCTTTAGCATATTTAGCATAAGCATCGTGATAAAACCTTTTATCAAAGTAAAATGAATGAATGGGCCCAAAGCGCGTTTAGTTAAAGCACACAAAATCGAAAAGTACACTTGGTTCACACGAAGTAGTACAATTTTTTTGTCATCTCGGTACGTATTTGAAGTATAGGTACCTAACGTTTCGTCAATGTAAAGGCAATATTGACTAGCAATTGTTTTAACAAATTTTTCTCGTTAGGTATTTCGCTCTTTATTATTTCGTTTTAGGTTACCAAATATTCTGGGTGCTATAGACTGCACCCATGTTACACTTTTTCCACCACCCGGTACGGAGAAGGTCCAGTATCGCAACCGACATGACGATATGTCACTCAATGTCCAACTGGTAAAATAATAGTACCTTGTTTTAAAATAATTAACACTTTTGCTGCTGACGACCTACGTCGTAGGTCGGTGACAAATAGGCCGCAGTGCTGAAGAACCCATGTAAAGATTCAGTTCAATACTACAGCGAGAGTCACCGAAAATCTTTCGCTCTTTATTTTCTCGTTCGCGTATTATTATTATTTTAAGAAGAAGATTTGACGGCCCGGTAGCACAGTCGGTAGTGAACCTGCCTGCTGTGCCGAGGGTCGCGGGTTCGAATCCCGTAAGGGACAAATATTTGTATGATGAATATGAATATTTGTACCCGAATCATGGATGTTTGTATTTATATATGTATTCTATATCGTTTTCTAGTTATCGTAATACAAGTCCAGGCTAGATTCTGGTACTTTAAATGTGACTAGATAATTTGTGTGACATTGTCCAAGATATTTATTATTATTTATTAAGAAGGTCATTGTAAGCCGAAGCTTATTTATAACACAGCGACCATTGCTGGTCTTTTGTGTTCGCCTCATGCTGGCCCATATTTTACACATATCTCCGAACTTATGGTATATTCTTTTCATTCTCGGGTATGCAGGCTTCCTCACGATGTTTTGTAGGACTCAGCCTCATGATTGAGTCACTAGCTCTCTTCCGTATGGACTATCATCGGTCTTTGTAACGATCGCGTAAGCCCCTCCATTCCTTTTACTTTGATCGAAGGATACAAGACCATCTATCCATTGATCCATTTAATTAATCTGTCTACAGGAATTCGTAAAATGTCTGTTCCTGAGCGGACAAACGGAGCTACAGAGCCGTCACCACGACGCGTCGGAGAGGGAAGACAGGGAGAGCAACTACGCGACCGTCAATAAGTTCAAAACGAACGTCATGGCTAACTCGGCTTGTGTCGATCTACTGGTCTGGGCTATCGGAGATGAGACAGGTAAGGTTAGTCCTTTTGAGGATGAGCTCCAATTTCAAACATCAATGTAGATTCATCATCATCATCAGCCTATAAACGTCCCACTGCAGGGCACAGGTCTACCCTCAGGGAGGGTGTATGGGCATTAGTCCACCACGCGTGCCCAATGCGGGTTGGTAGACTCACATCAGAATTTCTTCTTCAGTGTATGCAGGTTTCTTCACGATGTTTTCCTTCACCGTTTGAGAACAGTCGGTTTTACGTAGTACATAAGTTAGAAAAACTCATTGGTACATGGCATGTTGTCCGTGCGGATTCGAACCTGGACCCCCATAATTGGGAGTCCATACCTCTCCGCAACGCGCCACCGACGCTCAATGTAGATTGCTTTTAGTGAAATGAATTTTAGGCCGTGGGAAAAGGGTATTCAGTACTTAGATCAAACTAAAATTAATTGATAGGCCCAAAGCGCAATTATTTCGAGCAAAGAAAGTAGGCGCCAGCGCGTCGTATGTTTTATCATCTTATACTGCCGTAAACCCCAGCTATGAAGGTCCATAATCCGCCACCAAAAGCGCTCTGCTCTGCTGGTTGGAGCTGTATAAAATTTACTAATCGCGATTCATCGCTTGACAGAATTAAGCTATTTTTAACAGCTATAAAAAAAGGAGGTTCTATGTTCAGCTGTATGTTTTTTTTATCACCGTTCACCGATATTTTGGTTAATTGTGAACCAGTTTGACTGCGGAAATGCAGCCCGGTCGTGGTCTTGCGGAAGCGAATTCTTCCGGATTTTTGTGAATTTTTTAGAGTATGGGATGGTGGTAATGTTCGAGAGTAAAAAAATTACGCGCGGGTTTTTGCAGTTTCGCCCCCGGACAACTTTCCCGCAGTCCCGCCTTCGTGGCCTGGCCTTAAACCGATGCAGTTTTGGAAATAATAGATTCGTAGTGCTGGAAAATTGCGAGCTCGCTTCAAGATTTCAATATCCATCTTCTCTCCGCCGTACCGTACAGCGGAGTGTAAGTTGTCCGCTAAGCGATGCAGAGTTAAGAACAAAAGTTCAAAATCCTATTGGTTGTTTAAAACCTTGCGCTTCGCAAATCTCCGCTTTGGTCCTGGTAACAAAAAAAAAACAGTAGTACCTATGCAAGTGAACTGTCTTTTATATGGCTCCAACTCGAAGTATGAAAGAGACAGCAAAACTAAATCTTATGGATTAAATTGAAGATGGGTTCAAGAGGAGGCTGTATATTATTGCTAGTTAACTATTTTATACGAGTTTAAACTGTAACACGTGGTGGCGATGGCGGTGACGTCATATTACATGATTGCGCAGATTTTCTTCCGTTGGCTGTATATTTATCTACGTAGGTACATATATCGTTGAATGTTAAATGCTTTATGGATCTGGAAATACAAGTCATGTAAACAAATCCCTTTTTGCATGCATATGATCACGGCTATATTCTTTAAGGGGCTAGAGAAATATTCTTGTAGCACAATAGGGATGATGACTGATCTTGTAAATCCATATATTGTGAACGAATTACAGAAATAAGCTAAAAATAGCAAAATGTTCAACCGAAATTACAATTAAATAGAAAACAAAAAAGTTATAGGGTACCGAAAAATGTTTTTTATCATCTTCTATCTCTTTCATGTAAAACAGGTGTTTGTATGACACGTAGTCATGATTTGTATGACAATACTCAATTATGACGTCACTTTTGTTATATATGCCTCTCGCTCTAATCGTAAATTTTGACTTATTTCAGTCATTTTTAAAGATATTCAAAAATTAATTTCACTTTAGTGTTTAAGATATTAAACTTTAAAAAAAAAAAAAATTTTGTCATTGTCTCTATTCTGAAATATTCGCATTTCACTTGTGCCCATTCTCTATCCAGCGTGACAGGTAGCCCTGATAATGTCTTTGCTTTATGATTGTTTATTATTTATTATAGTTTATATATCCTTTATATATATTTATTATAATTTTGCAGTTGATGAGGACTATCACGTGCCGGCTCTTATAAACGCTCTAACAATATTAATAGGTATCTCTTATTCGTGGGTTTGAGAGTGACCCCTCTTCCCCCATTTGGCTAACAGTCGTGCCTGCCTCATTATTAACAATGGAGCTTATTTTCTTAGAAGTAAAGTCCAATATTAACTATCCCTTGTATTCTTGGTGGCTTTTTATAAAGCAGCCTTCATTTGTACTGCAGATTTCTTTATTGTCTACCCTTAAACACTGAAATTAGAACCAAAACGCGCATGGGACGTAGTATTTCTGGCTTTTATGAACTTTTGGAATTTATTTGTGTTCTCATCAAAATAACAGAAACGGGACTCTTGGTATCTCAAATTGTTTTATGAATGTTTACAAAAATCCCGCTGCAGGGCAAAGGCCGACTGTGATAAAAGAGGGAGAAGCGTTTACTATTCCACCACACTAACTTAGTGCAGACTGGGGGGGAATATGACAATTTCTTTGTTAAGCGGATATTACATGGATCAACCAAGTTGCATCAATGCCATTGAAAAACATTGAACATTGCACGCATTTCCTATACTTAGCTTTCCATAATCAAATTGAAATGTATTTACTTAGATGTCTCAATGCCATTGAAGCAATGGAATTGAAAGCAACATTGAACCGAAATTGATCCGTGTAAAATCCGCTTTATAATATCATACACAAACCTCCCGAGATTTACAGAGAGGACTTTAAATTACAATCTGCTTTCTTGAGCCTCTTTTTTCGCTGCAACAGATTGCACGTGTCAAAAATCACCGGTTTTTAGATCTACTAATATTTTGGTTTGATTTTCCTTTGCTATGTAGTAGTTTTAAAAATACTATTTTAGTTATAAATTATTAAATGTTACTTATTTTCGGTTTCCAGGCGCGGATTCCCTCTGCGGTCGTCTCACTGAAAAGATTAATTCTAATCACAATCACAAGCTGATATTAGCACATATGCCATTATTGATGGTCTGTCTTGAAGTAAGTAGTTTAAGTAGTTTAGTAGTGTAGTTTAGTTGTAAGTAGTAGTTTTTTTAAGTATATTTGTTTGTTTGTAAGTATTGAACACTTATATCACATTTTTTAGATCAGCATGTAGAGCACACCCCGAAAGATACATCAGAGCTCTTCACACTTTAAGGAATGGTTGATGCACGAAATGAGACCTAATATTTATATTGATATTATACAGGATGTAAGTGACAGCCTTGCAAATATTGAAACGGTGAATTCAGACCATCGACCTTAACAACTTTCACTATGGAGCCACCCTCAGGAAACACGAAAAAATATCTGCTGCTGGTAACAAAACTGGTGACCTACCCGAATCAGATGTATGGGACAGCTGATTTATTTTCGCGTTTCCTGAGGTAGGCTCCATAGTGAAAGTTGTTCAGTTTGATGATCTGAGTTCACCGTTTCAGTATTTGCCAGGTTGTCACTTTCACCCTGTATTTAATCTGTTCGGCTAAAGAAAATGTCTGCACTTTGAAGAACACAAAATAATAATCAAAACTGGTATCATGATAAACCAACAAAGCCTTACGAAACACGAAAAGATGTCAAACTTGACCCGCTAGGTCTCTCTTTTCGTTGCATTGGGTATTTTATTTGAGCAACAAGCACGGCGCGTACGTTTCATACCACGACTCTACGACTTATTAGAAGTCTGTAAAGTTAGAAAAATCTAAAATATTCTATAAAAATCGGAGACGATGATGATGATGACCGATTTTGGTTCACCGAAATCGACATCTCCATTAGCTTCAGTGCAAAAGACATTGCCCACGTGAAATGTGAACAAATACAAATCGTATGATAGCTGAAATTGTACACAGGATAAGAGGAATATCGTGCTTCCCAATGAAATGGAAATTATCCTTTTCTGCAGTGGGATTTCTTATAAAATTCAAATTTACCAGTTTTGTATGGGAAACTTATCGAACAGTCTTTTCGAAGGTTTGTCCAAATTTTTTTAATACTGTGTATTGTATTTATTTTAAATGTTTTCAGGGGCTAGGTAAATTAGCGACGAAATTTCCAACGATAGCGAATACATCGATATATTGTTTACGAGATTTCTTGGTGACGCCTTCACCGATACTATTCAAATTACACAAGCTGGAGTTAGAAAAAACTGGGAAGGAACATATGAAAGTTACTCGTAAGTAGTAGATAATAATCTCCAAGTTAACTTGACCTCTTAGACTACTTATATCCGGACCGGCCTTGCGGTAGCATTTCCCCTCTGCCACGGTATTCGATCAATTAATCTTGCGCATTTACACCCAATTTTATACCTTATCACTAAACGAGACAGCCTATAATAGCGAAACAATAATGTTGAACTTAGAACGTTTGGGGTTTACACGAGACTACTTTTCATGATTTTGAACATTCAAAATTAGAATCTAAAGTCATAGGGAATAAAATCCAAAGTTGCGGATAACATGTTACCTCGCCCCCCGCAAAAAGTGGCAGAAAGTTTGTTAGTAGAATGACACGTGGTTACGCGTCCCGATATAAGTAGTCTAAGCTTGACCTATATCTCCATGTAAAGCCCGACCAGAAAAATAAATAAAAAACCTCGCTATGTTGCGACAAATCATTGGAACTAATTTTTGTACACTTGCGACATTGTCATTAAAGGTTATAGTTGATTGCAGCGCCCCCAAAATAGTTTTTTTTTCTGGTCAGGCATTACGGACCTGACATTACTTACATATTTCTTCGTGAAGGAAAACATCGTGTAACAATTTGTGTACGCTGAAGAAATTTCGATGCGTATGAGAAGTCTACCAATCCGCATTGGGCACGCGTGGTGGACTTACGCCCATACACCCTTTCTGAGGGTAGGCCTGTGCCCTACAGTGAGACGTATAAAGGCTGTGATGATGATGATGATCACATTTTGATGATGACGTACTTAAAAAAGGTCAACCCAAAACCGACAAGCAAACATGAAGCGATTTATTGTTGTTAAGGAACCGAAAGGATGAATCGTAACATGTGGTGATTAACCCAGTAAAATTAAGCTGAAATATACCAATCAGGAGAAGTAATTTCCGGAGTTCTGAAACTTTTTTTAAACGTTCCTTTGGTACGTAATATTGAAGAAAAAAAAAAGTCCTGGTGAGGGGGGGGTGAGCTCGAGGAAGGGGGGGCTCTAAAGGTGACTTTTTTCAGTTTTTCGCTTATTTCTTGAAATCTGAAAGTCGTATCGAAATACTTTGTATGGACAAATTAAACCTAACAAAATTTCCTAGAAAACAAGTAGTATGCATTTTTGTCATAGGACTTAACCTTTGAGGGCTACGGGGCCGAGAAATTAACGGAATTTCAAAAATTATGAAATTTGTATGGCGACCCTCATGAAAGTTAAAGATAAAAACAAAATGATTTCATATTCTTAATCAGCAGCTCCGAAAACCCCCAGATACAAATTTTCAGTCGGTTCGGGGAACCCTTAAAGGCTGGATTGGCGTTTGAAATTTCCATTGGAGCCATCTTGGATATCGCAATTTTGGATTTTTTTCACCGGCAACCAAATCTGACCAGGGTCCTCTATGACAATTGTTCAAGGTCCATATCCCTATCTGTCATAGTTTCCGCGGGCTGTTGACCTCATCCATCAGGAGTCGACCTTCTGAGGAAGTCGCAATATTATTTTTATCGCCAGGGCATCCTTATGATGATCCCTAAAATAATTTTACTATGCGTTGAATGGGGGAAACCCGGTGAACAATTATACGGGTATTTATCTAATATCTATGTGGGGGGGGGGAGGTGGGGGTCAACCAGATACCTCCAACTGATCTCCGGGTTCCCCTTACGGTACAAGGATGACATTTGGGGATCATCATATGGATGCCTTGGTGATACAGGGAAAACTTTGACTTCCTCGGAAGGTCGACTCCTGATGGATGAGGTCAACGGCCCGCGGAAACTATGACAGATAGGGTTATGGACCTCGAACAAATGTCATAGAGGACCCTGGTCAGATTTGGTTGCCGGTGAAAAAAATCCAAAATTGCGATATCCAAGATGGCTCCAATAGAAATTTCAAACGCCAATGCAGCCTTTAAGGGTTCCCTGAACCGACTGAAAATTTGCATCTGGGGGTTTTCGGGGCTGCTGATTAAGAATATAAAAATAATAAATAAATAACGCTCACAGGCACATACATTGTAATGATCCCAAGAAAGCACTATTAATAGGCTGTTTATTATGGAAACCATACAACAACGGCACAAACATGTAAACATCCATGACCGAACCGGGATTCGAACCCAGGACCCTGGTTTGGCAGTCCGGCGTGGTAACCATTACACCAACCGGGTCGTCAATATGAAATCATTTTGTTTTTATCTTTAACTTTCATGAGGGTCGCCATACAAATTTCATAATTTTTGAAATTCCGTTACTTTCTCGGCCTCTTAGCCCTCAAAGGTTAAGTCCTATGACAAAAATGCATACCACTTGTTTTGTAGGAAATTTTGTTAGGTTTAATTTGTCTATACAAAATATTTCGATACGACTTTCAGATTTCAAGAAATAAGCGAAAAACTGAAAAAAGTCACCTTTAGAGCCCCCCCCTTCCTCGAGCTCACCCCCCCCTCACCAGGACTTTTTTTTTTCTTCAATATTACGTACCAAAGGAACGTTTAAAAAAAGTTCCAAAACTCCGGAAATTATTTCTTCTGATTTATCTAATTTTACTGGGTTAGATCTATCTACCTAAACCCCAATAGCAGGCTTGAGTATATGTATCTATTTATGAATGATATATCTTTTTCGCAGTACAAGGCAAAGAACTTCAAGGCCTAACCGAAACCGGAGTTCCTGTAAAATCGACACCGTTCGAGAAACTACGCGACGCGGCCATAGAGAATCTGTGCGTGGCTTTAGAAGCGGCGCTCACTGTCGACCCATTCTGTGTCCCTGCGCTCGTGGGCTCCGTCAGCAACAGATTGTTCACTGCTGAAACTAGCGACAGGTGAGATTAACAACCTTACTGCACTGAGAATAATGTCTAATTTTAACTATCAAAAGTAAGGCGTTATGAATATGCGTGGCTGTAGAAGCGGCGCTCACTGTCGACCCATTCTGTGTACCAGCGCTCGTGGGCTCCGTCAGCCACAGATTGTTCACTGCTGAAACTAGCGACAGGTGAGATTAACAACCTTGCTGCACTGAGAATAATGTCTAATTTTAACTATCAAAAGTAAGGCGTTATAGAGAATATGTGTGGCTGTAGAAGCGGCGCTCACTGTCGATCCATTCTGTGTCCCTGCGCTCGTGGGCTCCGTCAGCAACAGATTGTTCACTGCTGAAACTAGCGACAGGTGAGATTAACAACCTTACTGCACTGAGAATAATGTCTAATTTTAACTATCAAAAGTAAGGCGTTATGAATATGCGTGGCTGTAGAAGCGGCGCTCACTGTCGACCCATTCTGTGTACCAGCGCTCGTGGGCTCCGTCAGCCACAGATTGTTCACTGCTGAAACTAGCGACAGGTGAGATTAACAACCTTGCTGCACTGAGAATAATGTCTAATTTTAACTATCAAAAGTAAGGCGTTATAGAGAATATGTGTGGCTGTAGAAGCGGCGCTCACTGTCGATCCATTCTGTGTCCCTGCGCTCGTGGGCTCCGTCAGCAACAGATTGTTCACTGCTAAGACTAGCGACAGGTGAGTAGTAGGGCTCTATTGGCTATGTGCACGACACTAGCGCCATCTAGCGCAATACGGCCTCGTAAATTATTTGTACATAAAATGTTAGGATAAAGTTTGTTTAAAGAAAAAAATAAATAAACGATATTAAAAATATTATGATACCTAACTAGCTTGAATTCCCATTCTTTGTTACGACATTCTCATAAAACTTTCACCCCAGTTTTCACACCTTTGGGTGTTGAATTGCGAATAAATGTTTTTTTGTGAACCAGATGGCAACAAAACATCCCTGCCAAATTTTAAATCTTTGTAGTTTTGGATATTCTTCGCCGTCCATAGTACAAATTTCTGCCACAGCGTGCGCTGCGATCGACTTGACAGTTCCCAACACCCACTTCGCACATAGCCAATAGATAATATCCGTAGCTTTAGAACGCACAACTCTGATTTCCAAACCCGATGAAAGCCTATCCTTTAACACGGTCATACTGACCTTAGAAACTCCTTGTTCAGGCTCAGATGGTCTTTAAATAAAATGCAGCAGACTGTTAACTGGTTTTTACTTTGTTTAAACTTTTAGTTACAATATTCGACGAGAAACGCGTCTGCCCGGTTCGTATCGTTCGGAAAGGTAAAGATGACCACAAGCCAGTGTTGCCAACTGTCCCGCGAAAATGCTCGGCGCGGCTGGTACTATGGATAGTAGACCCCCATGAGGCAATATTATTTGTCAAAAAACTACACTAACATTTACAAAAAATACAGGGTGTTAGGGTAAACAGTTGCATTACTTTAAGGGGTGATTGTACTGAACAACTTTCCCTAAGAAACCTATAGGAAATTCGTAAAAATAAAATTTTTTTTTGACTTCGCATACCAATCAGATGATCGAGCTTTTATAAGAAAAGTAGGTTTCTTTGGGAAAGTCGTTCAGTATCATGGGTACACTATAATCACTCCTTAAAGTAATGCAACTGTTTACCCTAACTGTAGACCAGTAAACTAACCAGCGCAGCATGCGCATCCGACGACATCGTGCGGGTGATGGGACTATAAAGAATCCGATTAATATAATGGGACCATGAAACGTGATAAACTGCTCTATAAAAATGCAGCAGTTGAAGGATGAGATTCAGATTCAGATATGTTTATTGCATTGCTACATTATAATGTACATAGTAATGAAGTAATCGTACAGGATGTTAAACTTTTTTACAATGAAGCACCCCGTCAGGGCATAACAATATAAACACGATCTTAATTAATTAGTTGTTACATTCAAATCATTCAATTAACAACACAATATTATCAATTTATCAAACAATCATAAATAAACAATTATTACAAAATTAATGTCCAGTTTAAATAAACATTAAAAAAAACTAAATTAAACAACACTAAAAAAAATACATTTATCAAAACATTCAAACAAATTAAAGTTGTCATTACAATAATAATTACAATATCCTAATTAATGAATTAAACATTGAACCATACTTACAGCATATCTATAAGACATACAAGTAATTCGGACATGACATGAGATGAGATCTAATTAAATAGACTGCTATAGATAATAATATCTTTGTTGTTTATTCCAGTGAATCATCGCTCATCAGCACCAACATAGTGATAATGTTGGGCCACGTAGCAGTCGCACTAAAGGACACTCCTAAAACCACAGACACGATACTGCAGTTCTTTCAACAACGGTAAGATAATTATGAGTCTTGACAACTATTTTTATTATTAAATCTATGGTTTCGACATATAGGGTCCTTAATTTGATGACGGTCTTTTAAGGGGCTGATCAGACCATAAAAATAAGAAAGTACATCCGGCACATAATACCAAAAAATGTATAAACGTACTTCTATTTTTATTATGGACTATGGAACACTAGAAACTAACTGCAGGCATTCGTTTATTTTATAATGATTTATTAGTATTTATCATTTTAATATAAAAAAACACTGTGCTTGCATCACCTCCTACTATACAAAATTGACAGCCATTTTGGAGTTGCTGCTTTTTTATAATTTATTAATAATAAATGACTGAATAACTCGTTAAATAAAAATAAATGATACTATCTGAGAAGTTTTTATAAAACCCGACAATTTATTACACATTTAACTTCAGTCAAAACTTCTATACATTTTAAGGTATTTTTACTATTTTTTCAAGGGAGAGCGGCGGCGTTTGTCCTTTGTACATAGTGTTAGGGTAAACAGTTGCATTACTTTAAGGGATGATTGTACCCATGATAATGAACAACTTTCCCAAAGAAACCTATAGGAAACAAGCAAAAAAAAATCGACCTTTCATACAAACGTTCGATCAGCTGATTACATTTAGTATGTTTTTTTTTGAGCAACCTTTTTTTCCCCTAAGAGCTCTTACAGACAAGCGACACTTTGCGATTGCCGTGAGTCGCAGAGGGTCGTGCTCATAGACTTACGTTAAGTGTCGCTCGTCTGTAAGAGCGCTTAGAAACCTATAAAGATCTCTTAGGGAATGTTGATCAGTATGATGGGTACAATTATCCCTTAAAGTTATACAACTGTTTACCCTAACACCCTCTATATGGGACCAAAGCAACGTCGAAATCCAGAAAAACAATCAGCTGCAACCACACAAAACTGCATTCCTACTATGTATAATGTATGGGACTGTATTTTTTTCCAATTCGATGTTAGTCCCATAGAGAAAGTTGTTCAGTTTGATGGCCTGATCATCCCTGTTCAACAACCACCAGCATATTAAGTCGGATCCTCTATACATGATTTGTCTACTATTCTTTTCAGGTTATGCCGAGCGCCGTCTTCACTAGACACTCTGATAGTGGACCAGCTAGGCTGCATGGCGTTAGCCAGCCCCGAGGGTTCAGCCCACGACGAGATCATGAGGATGTTCACTGTCATCACGGTGGAGGCTGCCAGCGCCGCCTATCATCACACCGACGATAGGAAGCAGTACAGGTACAGGCTCTAGTCAGGTTACGAGCCCAGTCTTCACTAGACACTGATAGTGGAGTACAGGGTGACAGTTCTAATCAAATAAATGAGTTATCTTATCTATTCTATTTATGTAACCTGGGGCCCTAGACAGAGTGACATTCTGTTGGCGTCGACGCTAGTAGAAATGGACAAAATGTATGGATTGTTCGAAACATTTTGACGTTTGCTTTCGCCACCATACGTCAAGTCCATACATTTTGTCCGTTTCTACCACAGACTTAATTGAGGTTTCTAATAGCATCGACGCCAATAGAATGTCACTTTGTCTAGAGCCCCAGGTTAGATAAATAGAATAGATAAGATAATTCGTTTATTCGTTTATATTATCGATATTCGTTCATTGCGCTATTACATTATTTTATTATTTTATTTTGACGTAGATCATTGATTTATTATTATTGTTGCCTTATTTCTATTTTTCTATTTTACTTTCAATTTAATTAAATTCAATTTCGATATTCTAATTAACTCACTGTTGCTAATTTGCGGTGCCCTAACAGGGTCCCTGAGATGTACCGTACCTATTTTTAAGACCTCTAAATACCTCAAGGATGCAATAAAGTTTATGATTTATGATTTATTTCATCAAAACAATACAAGACAAACAGTGACTGACAAATGTAGCCAGTAACCACTCTGCAGAGGAAATACATGATAAAATCTTGCTATAAATGCTTGAAGAAGAAATTCTGATGCGCATGTGAAGTGTACGCATTGGCAACCTTTGGTATGCCGGAACGCGGCACCGCGCGACGAAAACAATTGATTTCTATTGTGTCTGTAACTCCCGGCATACGAGAGGCTAACGGCTAACGCCTATATCATCATTATCTTTTTTTTTTTTTTTTTTTTTTTTTTTTTTATGTGTGATAGGTAAGCATTTGACCCCAATCTCACCTGATGTTGAGTGATGATGAGGCCGAAGATGTAGCATGCTTACCTAGAAAGATGCCTATTCACTCTCGCCTTGAAGAGGCCCAGGTTGTATTGCTCAGGGAACAGGTCCGCAGGCAGGGCATTCCACTCCTTAGCCGTGCGCATTATAAAAGAAGAAGCAAACTTCTTCGTGCGAATTGCTGGTAGGTCAACGACATAGGGGTGGAAACCCAGTCTGCGTCTGTTCTCTCTTGCCCGTTTCCCATGATTTGGAGTCGGCGCAATATGTCATCCTCTTTCATTCATCTCTCTTAACCGTCATTTCAGCACTCACTCCCTTCTTACACAGATCATCCTTCACACAATCCATCCATCTTTTCTTTGGCCTTCCTCTCCTACCACAGCCATCCACATTCGTACATAACACTCATCTCGTAACATCCCAAGCAATACGTAAGTTCTTTAGTAGCTGTACAGTAGCTTTATAAAACTACCTTTATTCAGCTACAGATGTTCTGTAGGTATATCTATGCTACAGATATGAGATTAAAAGCCAGGAAGAGAAAGAGAGTGACCTTTATTCAGCTACTGCACAGCTATTATACAGCTTACGTGATGCTTGGGATGACCCTCGCCTCTCCGCATTACATGTCCATACCATGATAATCGATTATCCTGCAATTAATGCCTATATTAAACAGGATGTAATGGCCTATCCTTTGTTGGCTACGGTAGTTGATTTTAGTTTTTTTTTTTATATTGACCGTTCCCCTTTGACAGGCACGTATCCGGCGCGGTGCTTAATGCGCTCGCGAACATAGCGGCGAACGTTCGCGGCACGAGCGCTCGTCTGGAGCTGCTCACGCGTCTGCTGGAGCTGTTCGTGCAGCTCGGGCTCGGGGGCGAGCGCGCCACGGACCGGTCTCCAGCTCCCGTGCTGAAGGCCTCCGGGAGCGCCGGCAACCTCGGCGTCCTCATACCCGTCATTGCGGCAAGTGTCTGTTATATAATTATTAGGCTTTACGTGTGAAATTGACGTTATACGCCAATAAAATGAGTACAATTGTTTATATTTGACACAAGCATAAACATAGCATATTATCACAGCCTAACTACCTATATATAGTCCTTACAGTACGGCAGCGGATGTACTTGAGCAGAGCAAAGGAGGGGGCCTAGCGGGGGGCGGGGTTCGCATCCCAAAAATCTGTATGAATAAGTTGGTATTGTCTTGCATATCTGACATCTTCAGACTTCGAAAAAGACTTCGACAACAAAGTTATGATATCTAAAATAAGATGAAATAACCGTATTCCCCGAGGGAATCATAGGGCTCTGGGGTATTCATAATACAGGGTGTAAGTGACAGCCTAGCAAGTGCTGAAACGGTGAATTCAAACCATCAAACTGAACAACTTTCACTATCGAGCCACCCTCAGGAAACTGACTGTTCCATACAAAACAGCTGTACCCACTTGACTCAAACGTATGGAGCAGCTGATTTATTTTTTGCGTTTCCTGAGGGTGGCTCCGTAGTGAAAGTTGTTCAGTTTGATGATCTGAATTCACCGTTTCAGTATTTGCTAGGCTGTCACTTGCACCCTGTATAGCATATGTTTAAAATATCTACATTTCGTTAGCAGTGCTCAAACTGTCCAGTGTGACATGTAGAGAGCCTGTCGTCACTTTTAATGAGCAGACACATGGTGTATGTTTACATTTGGTTATCTGTTCACAGGTACTAGTCAAGAGGTTACCTCCTATAAAAAACCCGAAGCCGCGTTTACACAAGCTCTTCAAAGATTTCTGGCTGTACTGCGTGGTGATGGGCTTCACCGCCGCTGATTCGGGTAAATATACTCATTTGTGTGTTTATTTTATTATAATACTTGTGCTCTCGTAATATATACCCAAAATATTGCTCTTGCAAGCTGTTTTAGTGATCATGATTCATGGGGTTGACTTTTTGTATGAAAAATAAAAAGTTATTTGTTTTTTACTGTTCTATTTGACATGTAGCTTTTTGAAATTGCTGATACGCTTTTCGTGAGTTACACGATTTTTCATAGTTAAAGTGTCAAATCAGTATTGTTCAATTACGATTCAAAATCATTGGCGTAGAATGCTATGGACACCGGGTCTAGTACAAAATTCTCGAAAAAAAAGTGTCCGAGACTAAACTACACAAACCTAAGTACGTGTACTAATATAAACCAACTAAAACATTGAAAATACTGAAATTCTTTTCCATCCCATTCCCCCATCGGGGCACGGTGCGTAGTCGGCCGATCAAACCTAGAAAGACTGTCGCGCAATTGGTTCTCTTTTTACGTTTTGGTGCTCTTTTGGTTCGGACACGCGTTTTGAGCGCGGACTCTATGTCCAGTAGTTGGTAAGTCAATGTTCAAAATGCAATATTATCCAGGATTTGCGTTCAATAGTTGTTACTTATTATCTTTCCCGCGATTACCTTGTGATGCAATCCAAATCCATAAATAACTCATCATTATCCATCAATTTTTTTTTTGATATAAAGCATAATGTATTGAAAGAAATGGAAATAGCGGTGTGTTGATCCTCATAGAAAGAATCCCATGAATGATGATCCATAAATGGTCAATAAGAAACAGTCTCTAACTTCATTATCTTTAAATTCAATTTAGCACTTCTCTAAATCTCTCTATATATTGATCTATATGTATTCTGTACATAAATTAACCCTGTACTATTTCATATAGATATATTTAAACGTATTATTGTCTCTTCTTCTATGGCCACGCCCGTAGCCATGCGAAAGCGTGAGTAAACATGCTTTTAGAGTTATAGATGTGTATTGTTTGATTTTTAAATAATATTTTTTTTGTTTGTTTGGTGCTATATCTATTTCTGAACGAAAGACAGGTTGCGGCGTATTAACAGAAATAGACGGAAAAAATTTCAAAAATTTTCTTCACGATATAGCGTGTGGCCTTGCTTGAACCATTAAGTTCTGGACATTTTATACATCTAAGTATGTCATACCAAAGAAACACTTAGAAACCAAACTCGAAATTGGAGGCAACTTAATTGGTATATTTATTGGACCTTGGAATTTGTGTTCCTCTATTTTGTGGTAGCGGTTGTGGTTCACATAGCTACAGTGCATACTACAATAATATCATACGATCCTTGCAGCTGATCGTAAATTTTTTGCTGACCTTTAAACGTCTGTAACTCCTAAACCGACTGGAGCTATGCAGGCAGACCTGGTCTATCCCCATCACAGAAAAGCTCTACACCCCATAAACACTGAATCAGTCTTGCAGCTGATGGTTGCAAAAAGTACACTTATCTCTTATACTAAGAGCATGAAAAAATACGATTCCGTGCTGAGAGATGTGGATCAACTTACAGATGTTATCTTTATTTCTATGATAGTAAGTTTCTGAAAGGTTCAAAAATTAAAAAAAAAATTGTTAATACCATGTAGGTAATCATCAATTTAATTCTCAAACATGGATATAGCACCAACAAAAAACAGATGGCGATAATTTGTAACGGTTCGCCAAAGCGTGTATATTGAGTGGCAAATTTTTATATTTTGTCAAATATTTGGACAAACGTTTGTAGTGTGTTTTTTAAAGAGTTTATTTTCGAATCGAGTGTGCTTCTAGGACAAGTGTAGAATGCGTTGTTAGAAATATTATGTTTATTTGTAGGATATTGTATAGATTATGCTTCGTTTGAGTGATTTTTTGAGTGATCATTTTTTTGTATTCCTGTAAAATCGATACAATCATTTGAAATGAAAAGACGTTGTGTACCTGTAAATTAACTGCATTCATAATTTTTATTCTACTATAATAGCATTATTCTAATGTAAATAAAGTGTTTTTTTTTATTTATCTGTAACTCAAAAAAATACAGAAAAAAAAGTTGATCAGAATTTTTATACAACATTAGTTTTTAATTACTAACACAATTTTAAGGGTGTATTCAGACAAAGAAATTAAAGAACATTCCCTAAGGTGCTGTTTAAACAGAAGTGACGTGGCGCGGACGTGACGCGGGCGGGATGCGGCAATATAAACCTTATAGTACGCAGCATCCGCGCTACCAGGCGACGTCGCCTGGTGGCGCGGGCGCGATTTACCTTTACGACAAAAACGATGCGATGCTGCGTACTATAAGGTTGAATATTATGTTACTTTGACTATCCGCCACCGCCACGCGTCTCTTCTGTATAAACAGCACCTTAGGAACATGGGTTGAAAAACGAGATTTTTTTTTGGACCCCATATAATAAATATACGATTTCAATAGGAACATTTTATTATTGATACATCCGTCAAGAATGACACACTATGATACTTCGTCTAGTCTAATGGCCTGGCGCCGAGCGCAAGGAGTGCGTATATGTCATCATACAAAACCATACAAAAGTGCGGTTCGATTTTTGCGTTTTTCTTAGGGAAAGTTGTTTATCTTCATCGTCTGAATACACCCTTAAAATATTGTTAGTAATAGAAATTAGTGGTGTATATTTGAGTAACCCTTCATTGCATTCAAATTTCCTCGAAAATTTGTGTATCCTAGACCCCTAAAATAATACTCCGATCTCTACAGGACTATGGCCACAAGAATGGTACACAGGAGTGAAAGAGATAGCAGTAAAATCTCCCTTCCTCGTCTCGCAAACGTCGCTTCGGTCGGAAATGAGAGAATTGCAATACACATCGGCTGTACGCAACGATTCTGTCTCCATAACTGAGCTACAAGAGTTGAAGACTCAAATTTTGAACCTGTTAGATCATCCGCCAGATGTCACTGTGACTGTAAATAAGTTGACGTTTGCGCCTTGTATGTATTTGCTGAGCGTTTATTGGGTGGAAACTTTGAGGTGAGTTTTGGATCTTATCGCGTTAGGAATAAAGCTCGTTGTGCAGTTGGTATTATATTATTTGGGATAAAGTTGAGTGTATATCAGTCAAATGTAAAAAGAGTAGCTATTATTTTGGCTTAATTTTCAAGTACGAGATTCAAGAATTTATCTAAATCTAAACTATTATAAAACTGTAAATTTAAAAAAAGATTTTTTTTTGCTTTGTGTGTTTGTTCGAGCATCACGCAAAAACTACTGAACCGATTTTGATGAAACTTTTTTTGTTTGATAGCTTATGATCTGGATCTGACTTAAAATCTCGTATATAATTTGTGCGGCCGAAGTCGCAGGTTAACGCTGGTATCATTATAAAAAGCTAGCTTTGCAACATGTTTTTGCATCTAAACTATTACTATTACAATACTGTAACAGAAGTGTGTCTGTACATTGAAGATATTTACAAAAAAAAGATTACGATATAGTTTTTAGATGTCCTTGATTCCAAATCACCAATTTTTGGATTTTTTGTCTGTCTGTTTGTTTGTTTGTTTGTTCGAGCATCACGCAAAAACTACTGAACCTATTTTGATGAAACTTTTTTGTTTGATAGCTTATGATCTGACTTAAAATCTGGTATGTAATTTATGCGGATGAAGTCGCGGGGTAATGCTCGTTAATATTAAAAATTGATTTTCTCGGCTGTCGATAAATGATTGATTGATATAATTTGTGCAGATGAAGTCGCGGGTTAACGCTAGTATCATTATAAAATGCTAGCTTTGCAACATGTTTTAGCATTTTTAATTATTTGTTTAACTCATTCCAGAGTGTGCAATTCTCCTGAACCAAGTCTACAGCCTATAATAGAGTATCTGAGCGACACAGCACTGCACAAAGACAAGAGTGGCATGTGGCAGTGTGTAGCCAGGTATGTATACAGTTTAATAGTCTAAATAATATAATGTACTAACATAGTTTTTAAGAGGAATGTAGAGTTAACATTTACAATAATTTAATAAGATCTTAAAGATAAAAAAGGTCGTCGGATGCATCCTCGCGAGACATGGTGCCAAGCATGCTGGCAGCGTTCCCCCTTTGAACAGCCAAGCTGAGTCGTTGGCCAAGGAAGCTGCCAGCTCTACGGTCACCGGTGGTCTCGCGGAGACGCATCGACAACTCTTTAATGAATTTCTTTGCTTCTGGGCCCCAAGGACCCAACGTTTCGAAGCCAATCGGTGCAAACATGAAGCATCCTGAGATTTCTTCATACTTCCGCACCTTGGCAATCTCAGCCCCCATGGCCGCGGCACCCGCACGAAAGAAATAACAATTTAATAATAAAACAGATAACAGAGAATCGATGACGCAGAAATTCCAGGATAACAATTATTCTAAAATATTTTTGACTAGAAACTCAACAAATACCATCGAGCAATCACCTTATTCACCAGATATGGCTCCAGCCGACTTCTTTCTTTTTCCTAAACTCAAATTATCAATTCGTGGCACCTGTTTTCATTCGGTAGATGACCTGTTTTTAATGAAAAATATAAAAATAGGTTTAAAAAATAAGAGATACGTAAAGTACAAAGTGCGTATCCACGACAGGCTTCGTCAAAGGCAATAGGTACAACATTCTCATCCACAACTGGCTTCGTCAAAGGTAATAGGTACACCACTTACATCCACAACAGGCTTCGTCAAGAGATACGTATTTTTTCGATAAAATTTTTGATCAATATTTCTATTTTTAATTTACTTTCGAATTTTCTGAAAAACGTAGGATTTATGGCTATAATACCTTGGCCGCAATAAAATCTACACTAATATTATAAAGAGGAAAGATTTGTACCTATTTTTGTATGTTTGTATGTTTGTAATGAATAGGCTCAAAAAGTACTGGGCCGATTTAAAAAATTCTTTCACCATTAGAAAGCTACATTCACCCTGAGTAACATAGGCTATATTTATTGCTAGAAAAGATTAGACGTCCACCCGTGCGAAGCCGGGACGGGCCGCTAGTAAAAAATAAAACTGTCAAATACAACAACAGAAGAGCCAAGCAGGCAAAGGAATAAAATCTCATTCAACCTCTATTTTATTTTTCAAATAACTCGAGCAGTAATGGATAGAAAAATCTGATAATTTTGATATAAGCTTTGAATCACATAATCTCCAAATGGTTTTCTAATTAAGAAAGGTACCAAACCTTTCTTAAAATTAAATGTTGTCAATTGGGATTTTGTTTTATCTTACTGTAGATTAAGTTCTATATGCTAGGTAAAATCCCGCATGTTCCCGGCCGCTGCTCTTTCAGTGGGAATCTTAGACTAATTATATCCGGACCGGCCGATGATCATGCACATTCAACATTCAATTTTATAACTTATCACTAAACTAGACAGCCTATTATTGCGAAACAATAATTTCGAACTTAGAACGTTTGGGGTTTACACGAGACTACTTTTGATGATTTTGAACATTCAAAATTAGAATCTAAAGTCTTCTATCTAAATATATAAATGAAGAAACTGACTGACTGAATGAATGACTGAATGACTGACTGACTGACATATCAACGCACAGGCCAAACCGCTGGGTCTAGAGATTCCAAATTTGGCACGTAGGTTCCTTATAAGGTCTAGGGGTGCACTAAGAAAGGATTTTTCAAAATTCATCCCCTATGGGGGTGAAACGGGGGTCCAAAATTTGTATGGGGAAACAAGATTAGTTAGACGTTTTTATTCGAAACTTCACAGGAGGACTCCTATTGATAAATGAATAGACACGAGTTTCAGTTTTTTTCAGAATTCAACCCCTGAAAGGGGAAATAGGGTGACAAAGTCTAAAAATCGAGATGGGTATGATTTGTATGGTTTATCGAGTCGCTGATTACGAAAACAACAATGGTTTTAAAATCCAACATGGCGGACGTGAAATACCGTTATCCCCTGTTGTGGTGCGATGGGGTTAAAAAGAAGAAACTGACTGAGTGACTGATATATCAACGCACAGCCCAAACTGCTCGGTATAGAGATTCCAAATTTGGCACGTAGGTACCTTATAAGGTCCAAGGGTGCACTAAGAAAGGATTTTTCAAAATTCACCCCCTAAGGGGGTGAAACGGGGGTCCATAGTTTGTATGGGGAAACAAGATTAGTTAGACTATTTTATTCGAAACTTCACAGGAGTACTCCTATTGATAAATGAGTAAACATGTGTTTCAGGTTTTTTCAGAATTCAACCCCTGAAAGGGGGAAATAGGGTGACATAGTCTGAAAATCGAGATGGGTATGGTTTGTATGGTTTATCGGGTCGCTGATTACGAAAACAACAATTATTTTAAAATTCGACGTGGCGGACGTGAAATACCATCATCCCCTGTTGGGGTGCGATGGGGTTGAAATGTCTAAATATCATTATGTGTGTCGCTTTGATGAGTAGAGTGTGAGTAGGGGGTGACGTACGGGGTGACGTAGGGGGTGCGAAAGTGGTACGTAGAGGGGGCAAGTAGGGAGTAGATAGGGGGTGCATAGGGATGCATAGGGTACGTAGGGGGCGCATAGCGGGTGCGTAGGGGGTGCTTAGGGTGTTCGTAGGGTGTACGTAGGGGGAGCGTAGGGGCGGGTGCGTAAGGAGTGCGTAAGGGGTGCGTAGGGGGTCGTAGGGTGTGCGTAGGGGGAGCGTAGGGGTGCGTAGGGGGAGCGTAGGGGGTGCGTAAGAGGGTGAGTAGTGGGCGCGTAAGTGGTGAGTAGGGGTGCATAGAGGGAGTGAGTAAGGGTGCGTAGAGCTGAGTAGGGGGTGAGTAGTGGGTGCGTAGGGGTGAGTAGGGGTGCGTAGGGGATGAGTACGTGGTGTGTAGGGGTGAGTAGGGGGTACGTAATGGTGAGTAGGGGGTGCGTAAGTGGTGAGTAGTGGGAGCATAGAGGGATGAGTAGGGGGTCTACTTTCAGAAATCACAAAAAACAATTCAGTGCCACAAAAAAAAACATGAACAAGTCCTAAGTCCACGCGTACGAAGTCGCGGGCAACAGCTAGTAGGGAATAAAATCCAAAGTTGCGGATAACATGTTACCTCGCCCCCCGCAAACAGTGGCAGAAAGTTTGTTAGTAGAATGACACGTGGTTACGCGTCCCGATATAATTAGTCTAAGGTGGGAATTGACCCTTAACTAATTGTTTCCAGCGTCGGTGATAAAGTATTCCAGAAGTTCCTGGAGTGTATGTCTGATAAAGTGAAAGACGAGGCCCGGGAGAGGGAGCTTGAACTTCACGCGCAGTTCCTCCTGGTGAACTTCAACCACATCCACAAGCAGATCAGGAGGGTCGCTGACAAGTGGCTCGCCGGCCTCGTCGATAGGTTCCCGCATCTGCTCTGGAACTGTCGGGTACGTTGTAGGTTAAAACATCGATTTAGTAGTTAATTTTACGTACCTACAGAAAACCCCAGCAAAAAACACTTTTGGGTCGCTCGACACATGAAGGAAGAAATGAGGTGGTCTCTTCGATTTTAAACTGGTCTAATCCATTTTTTATTTATATTATTTTATGATTTTTTTTATTTTATTCCAGATCGCCAATATTGTGAACACAATATTATTGCAATATTGAGCATTACCTCAATCTAAGCTGAGAACCATAAAGTAAAAATATAAGAAATGGCACTGACTGTGCTAAAGTTTACATAATTTGTTACAAATAACCATAGAAAAAGAAACATTTTAAATATTTTCTATAAAGATAACTCCTAAATACAAGTGCAGTGTTTTGTATAATTTATAGTAAAAGCCCTTTCACGAAGAAGGACGAGTGTTTTGTAAAACTAAATTATTTTACTACAGGTGCTCTGGTCTATGCTAGACATACATAATTTGTTACAAATAACCATAGAAAAAGAAACATTTTAAATATTTTCTATAAAGATAACTCCTAAATACAAGTGCAGTGTTTTGTATAATTTATAGTAAAAGCCCTTTCACGAATAAGGACGAGTGTTTTGTAAAACTACATTATTTTACTACAGGTGCTCTGGTCTATGCTAGACATACTACAAGTGCTGAGCTTCAGTTTAGAACTGGACGCTAATCAGGACACGCCGCTTCTCAAAGTGCCCGGTACTAACTTCACGCTACAACTTCAAGACACACTAGAAGGGAGGGAAGTGAGTAGATAGATATACGGGTGCTCTGGTCTATGAATAGGAACACGGGTGCTCTGTACTATGAATATTTACGTACAGTTACAAGTGCTCTGGCCAATGCTGTATATACTATAAGTTCCGAGCTTCAGTTTAGAACTGGACGCTAATCAGAATACGCCGCTACTCAAGGTGCCCGGTAATAATGTCACGCTACAGCTTCAGGACACACTAGAAGGGAGGGAAGTGAGTAGATATACAGGTGCTCTGGTCTATAAATATAATAATAAGCTTGTGGCGAGCTGACGGTGAGTGGCGACACCGCGGACCCCTATCCAGGGGGACCATACAGACATGCGCTCACACACACACACACCCCCACACCCACACACACAGTAACACACCCCCCTACCTCTGGCTTGCCTTAATTGGCCGTCCAGAGTGGAATCGCAAGAGCAGAACCTATGCTCCAGGTTGGAAGTGTATTGCACGTAATGGCGTAATAACGGGGAAACCCGCTCACGGGGGTAAACCCCGCGATGGTGAAACCGGAGCCGCACCTCTCGACAACCTTCAGCCGCTCAATGAGATGTTGCCCCATTGTCGCACTTTGTGCGTGCGGCCGTTTTATGGGGCCCACTCGACGAGTCGGCGAGTCACCGCCTGCCCTATTTACAATTTTGAGACTAGTTGTCATGGCAGGCGTCCGTTAGTCTCCTCCCATAGCCCAGTATCCATCCATCCAACTTTTACCTCCATAGCCCAAGACCTTATTTTTCCATCGCGGCCATAGCGCCGTACTCCAATAGTCTTTACACAAATGGCGGGGACCATCCCCGTGGGTATCATGTTGTACGCTCGGAGATGGTATCCGCCATTTGTGTATCCCTTACATTTAGATTAACTTGTCTTTTGAACGGGCCTCTACATGTTGGCTTCGGCCCCATGCACGCCTTCCAAAGGTCCGGGACTTAATTGCCCGTGATTACGGAACGTAAGACATACAATAATAATAATAAATAACGCTCACAGGCACATACATTGTAATGATCCCAAGAAAGCACTATTAATAGGCTGTTTATTATGGAAACCATACAACAACGACACAAACATGTAAACAACAACGACACAAACATGTAAACATCCATGACCGAACCGGGATTCGAACCCAGGACCCTGGTTTGGCAGTCCGTACGTCCGTAAATATACGTACAAAGGAGCTCTGGTTAATAAATATTTAGGTATAAAAATGTTCTGGTATATATCTGCTATATACTATAAGTGCTGAACTTTGGTTTATAGAACTAGATGCGGATCAGGATACGCCGCTACTCAAAGTGCCCGGTACTAAGTAAGCGGTACTACTACTACACGAGTGCTCTGGTCTATGACTATTTACGTACACAGGAGATCTGGTCAATAAATATTTAGGTATACAGGGTGTAACAAAACACCCTAGTAATACTTAAAGAGGTGCTTCAGACCATCAATCTGAACAACTTTCACTATGGAGCCAACGTCGAGAAAAATAAAAAAAAATTCTGCCGTCCCATACATTTGAGTCGAGACGGTACTTCAGTTTTGTATGAAAGAGCAGACTTTTTTTTCGCGATTTCGATGTTGGCTCCGTAGTGAAAGTTGTTCAGTTTGATGGCCTGAAGCACCCCTTTAAGTATTACTAGTGTGTTTTGTTACACCCTGTACAGGTGCTCTGGTCAATGCTGGCTATACTACAAGTGCCGAGTTCAGTTTAGAACTGTAGTTTTCCATTAGTAGTAGCCAACCATTAGTTTTCTCTGTACATTACTACTATAGTAGTTGCGGCGCCAATTTTGTATGACAGAATTAGTTCTTAACGTAACCGCTAGGAGCGCTGTACGAAATTCAATAGAAAAACTAGTTTACTACTACAGTAGTTTTACTGTAGTTTACTACAGTGGTAAACTCGTAGTACTGGACGCTAATCAGAGCATGCCGCTACTAAAAGTACCCGGCACTAACTTCACGCTGCAATATCAGGACGCCCGCCCTAAGGGAAACCCTAGAATGCAAAGGCAGGGAAGTGAGTAGTAATACTTATTATTATTAGGTAAACGGGTGCCTATGAATAAAATCATTTAAGATAGGCATATAAGAATAACACGAGAGAAACCGACTACGTTGGGACGAAACACTTGTTTACCCTCGAATATTGTTGTTTCTGTTGGCAGTGTATCGTGAAAGACTTCGCGGATCGATGCCACGGTATCGTCCAAGAGGCCATGAAGTGGGCGCCGCAGTCAACACGGTCGCATTTACAGGAGTATCTGAATCAGGTATACAGGGTCCTTCTTAATATGCCGACACTTTTTAAGAGGATGATCAGACCATCAAATTGAATAACTTTCTCTATGGGACCAAAATCGAAATCGCGAAAAAAAAATCAGTTGTCCCATACATTTGGCTCGAGTAGGTTTGCAGTTTTGTATGGAAGACCTGATTTTTTTTTCCGATTTTGATGTTGGTGCCATAGAGAAAGTAGTTCAGTTTGACGGACTGATCGTCCCCTTAAAAAAGTGTCAGCATATTAAGCAGGACCCTATAGTTTGACGTCAAAAATCATTTAAAAATCTTTAACATTAATAAGTATTAAAAATTGTTTTTCTCGGCTGTCGATAAATGGCGCTGAATGAAATTAAATCGTGCTATTGATTGCTTTTGAAGATTCTTTAAGTTATCTGAGCTATGTTAGTGTAAGCTTTTCATAATAACGATTACGGAACCCTATCATTGGTCAGTCCGTTTTGGGTTATTATTACTTGTCTTCATGTCAAATTTCGATTCATTGAGGTCCCGTAATGCTACGGAAAATCCGATAAAACTGTGCTTCATTTTATTCTTTATTATTTACCAATGATTATTCTTTTTGAATTTTAAAAATCGGTCCAGTAATTCCAATGTTATTTAATTTTGAAGTGTGCTCGAAAATAAAATGCCCCGCGGACACGTGTGACGTCACGAGGCATTACTGCGTACCGGTTACAAGGGACTTTAGTATTAAAAATGTTATATCTCGGATATGGTGCGTCCTATGTCGAAAATTTATAGAACCAAAAATGTTCTCGTGGATGTGTTCTACAAGATGCGTACATAAAAAGTGGTAGTTATGCAGACATCTTACATTTTATATAATAGTTTAAGTCCTAGAACCAATGTTATCTTAATACTAGAGCCCATGGCGGCTCGAATTTAGGGGTAGGGAGGAGGGGGGGAGGTGTGCGGGGTGGGGGAGATAATTTGGTAATTGACTTGGACATAATAAACGATCTAAACAACTCGAACAACTGAGGCGAATCGAGTTGTCTGAGTTCGAGTTTTCTGAGTTGTTAGAGTTGTCCAAGTTGACGAAGTTGGCCAAGTTGTTTGAGTTATTTATGTTGTTCGAGTTGTTCAAGTTGACCAAGTTGTTCGAGTTGCCTGAGTTGTTCGAGTTGTTCAGGGCCTCAATTGCGCTATTTTATACGGTTTTACCATTTGGACGGAACGTTTTTGGTTTTGGTTTAGTTTTGGTTTAGATTTGGTTTAGCTGATGTAAAAATGCTATCGCGCAATTTTTTTTTGAACGGTTAATTCGTTGACGTTACGAAAGCAAAACCAAACTCGAAACGTTTAAGCCGTAAACGTTTCAAATTTGGTAACCACAATACATACCATACACCTACCACGCACCTGCCTCGAACCTACCACGCACCTACCACGCCCGGTAGTATCGTTTAAAATTTGCGCGATTGACCCCCAGGTCGTTTATGTTGTCCAAGTCAATTACCAAATTATCTCTAGCATCTTAATATCTTGATATCATTAGCATCCTTCAAAACAACTAAGAGTCTACCCATCAAACTGAACAACTTTTAGTATGCGAGCAAACCGATCGGAGCAAACAAAAAATCTGCTGTTGCATACATTTAAGTGTAGGTATTGCAGTTTAGTATGGAACAGCTGATTTTTCTTTTGCTCCGATCGGATTGCTCCCATAGTGTTCAGTGTGATGGGTAGACTCTTAGTTTAAAAGGATGCTAATGATATCAATTTCACCCTGTATATTACGATAATTATGGTTTTTAGGTGTCACTGACTCCACACAAACCTTTTTTAGAATTTTTGTTTTTAGCATCACGCAATAACTACTGAACCGATGTTGATGAAACTTTTTTGTTGATTTGACTTAAAATCTGGTAGATAATTTGTGGGGACGAAGTCGCGGGAAAAGCTCGTGTGATAATAAAAACATCCACCCAGGTGCCAAACTCAACGCTCTGGCATCACTGTGGCCTCGCGTTGGCCACCGGGGCCCTGCTAGGCGCCGCGGGCCTCAACCGCATGTCGGCGCCGCTGTCCCGCGCGGCCCTCGACAAGCGGCCGCTGTGCGTCACGCAGGACTCCGCCGCTCTGCTCGCCGTCATCTCACAGCGCAGTCGCTACTCCGGAGAGGTGAGCACGTAGATGTATCACTTGTGAGTCACCGGGGCCCTGCTAGGCACGTAGCACGTAGGTAGATCACTTCTAGTGACGTCTCGCGACGCCGAAAACCTGTCGCCGAGGATGGAAGTCAGACAAATATAGCTGGAGAAGGCGATCTGGATGCTCATAATGAAAATAAAGAAAAAGCACACATACATTGGTTTAATATGACAGTGAAAAATAAATGGTAAAAACTAACAATTTTACTTACTAATAAGGATAGTTACAGTTTTTGCTGTAACTGTAACTATGCACACACCGCGCATGCGCCTATGCGCATGCCAGTGCTGCCGCGTGCTATTGCATTTCCGCTATTTTTCTCACTCTAGCAAATGACGTTCTCGAACGTTAGAAAAGGATGGAGCGTGAAAAAATACGATTCCGTGCTGCTAGATGAGGTTCAACCATCAGTGAGCATGAATAATAATTTTGTATGAACTCAATAGATCAGAGTGAAGTGCCATTAAGCTTAATTATTATGACCTCTGACCTGAGAGTGAGGTCCCACTCAGATATGAGTTAATATAATTTGGCTCAACTAACTATAGTACCAACCGTATTCGTAGTTCGTACCTTGTTAACCCGACATAAATAGCTACGAGTAAGTCTACCTACCTCCCCAGGTGGCAGGCGCAGTAAGCTCAGAGAGTGGAGGCGGGGGTGAATCCTCCCTCTGGCGGGTAGGAAGCCGCCTCCACACCGCCCTGAAGGAGGCGTGCTCCAGCGGCAGCGAGACGGCGCACAGAGCGGCGCTGTGGCGCGCTACCGCCCTCCTCGTGCACGCCCGGCATCTCTCCGCCACACAGAACACCGGCAACGTCGCTAGAGGCCTGCTCCATAGTATCGGTGAGTATTAGTTGTAACAAAATAAAAAGCGGTCAAGTGCGAGTCGGGCTACTCGCGCACCGAGGGTTCCGTACCACAACACCACAGAACACAACATTATTAACTTAGAAAAAAAAACTTTTTTGTCCGGTACCTTTAGCACAAGACCGACTCACACTTGGCCGGTTTTTAGTATTTGTTGTTATTTTATAGAGTTGGTTCTATAATCACACAAAGTTTGGCGCTTGTATTGTATTATCGTTTTTACGATAGATAGAGCGTGAAGAAAAAACGTTGATAAAAACTAGTTTCTTGTTAAGATTCCCCTTAATTTTTAACTTATTGACATTTTTATTATTTGTTAACAAATCCATCGCAATAACGCATAATCTGAGAAAATTTCAACTATCTAGCTATTACGGTTCAAAAGTGACAGCCCTAAATAGGTAGGACAGACGGCCGGAAGGGCGGACGGACAGACAAACTCACGGACGGACTGACGGACGGATGGACAACGTAGGCTTAGTAATAGGGTCCTGTTTTCACCCTTTGAGTACGGAACCCTAAAAACGAGTTGTACTCGCGCTCCTAGGGTTCCGTACCAGCAAAGTAAACAAAAATGTTCTTCGGCATTTTCTTGTTTTTTGCTTTACTGGCTTACAATAATGATTACCTATGTTGATCGACGTGATTTTTAACTAATATGTAACTATATTTTCTTGATAGGCATATGACGAAATAGAATTAGTGGGATCACACACGATGACACATGACGGAGCGGCAGACGTCAGTCCGTTATTATATGTGTTTTATAAGACAAATTAAGAAAGTCTATTCTTATCTATTCTATTCTATTCTATTCTATTTGTGAAGCAATGAGTTGTATGAAACCGCACGTAGAAGCACACACGCTGCGTCTATCCGTCACCGTTTGTGCTTCTACGTGCGGTTTCATACAACTCCTTGTTTCACAAATGACGGACTGACGTCTGCCGCTCCATCAATGCGTCATCGTGTGTGATCCCACTAAAATCTGAATTTTCTCAAATAGAAATCTGTTTTTGCTTGCTTACTAAAAATTAATAGTTTTGGCCGTAGACAGGTTTTGGCTGTACAAAGTTTTTTACCAAAGATAAAATATAGGGTAGATAAATAATATAAAGCAAGACATAGAAACGCTACTTGTCATCCATTCTAACTTATGACAACCGCCCATTAGAATAAGTGAAATGTCAATAGTAAACGGAACCGTCTTGAATCATTTTGTCACTTGACCGCCAGCTGGAAGACTCAGCTATTTCCTTACGTTAAGAACGAATTTTGCTTGAATTTGCTTAAAAAATGGTGACATTTGTTTAATAGACTTAACAGATTAACGTCTAATCTAGCTCTGTCACTCTTATGGCTATCTGTGTGCGACTGTCAGGAATGACTATACATGTTTTTGTACAGTTTGATATTGGGTAGACCTGTTTTATACCAATGAAATTCGGATTCGGATTTCAAATGTGAAGTAATTTGAGTAAATCTAACCCATATTTCCTTCGCAGCGTGGTCGCAACTGGAGATATTCACGGAGGACGCGGTGACCACAGCCGTGGAGTGCTGGCAGTGGCTGACCACGTCCCGGCCTGACCTGGAGCTGAGGCTACTTCAGGAGATCTTCGCGGCCTGGCAGAGCACCGTCGACCGCAAGATGGGCCTGTTCTCCAAGCAGGCGGAGGAGATTAGCCCGTTGGCTGCCTATGAAGGTTGGTTGTAGTATTACCACAGAAAAAGAATCATACAGAAAAACAGCTTCATACAAGCTCGCAAAAGTGGTGCATCACTACAGTCATGCGCAGCTATATTTGTGTGCGCGTTCACCTACGGGGTTCACGGACGAGATCGAGTGGACGTTTCGGTTTGCTTCGGCGAAACGAGGGGCTGGCTGTAAAGAGATAAAAGTTTGCGTAATTTTAACAATCTTTTCCCACTTTAATTTTTATTTTATTATCGGTAACGATAAATTAGGTAGGTAATTGTTACAATATGTGCATGCCTACAATGAAGTAATAATAAATAATCAAATAATAATTAACAAAACAAACAAATACAATTTAAAATTAGTAAAACATTTACGTTCCTTATCTACTCCAATTAAATTTATTTCGTTTTAGCCCTACAAGAATAGGCTAATAATCGACGCTTCTTGGAAGCTGTTACTCTGTACGATACTCTGTGGTATTAGGCCGGGCCTCGCTCGCTCCAGACTGCGTTGCTGCTGATCACGGCCTCCTCGATAGAGTAAAACTTAATACAGCGCGTTCATCGTACATAACGTTCATATCGCTGCTTCAAAGAGCCACAAATTGAAACGAAAACGGCACTTTTTAGGGTTCCGTACCCAAAGAGTGAAAACGGGACCCTATTACTAAGCCTACGTTGTCCGTCCGTCCGTCCGTCTGTCCGTCTGTCCGTCTGTCCGTCTGTCCGTCTGTCCGTCCGTCCGTCCGTCCGTCCGTCCGTCCGTCCGTCCGTCCGTCCGTCCGTCCGTCCGTCTGTCCGTCTGTCCGTCTGTCCGTCTGTCCGTCTGTCCGTCCGTCCGTCCGTCTGTCCTACCTATTTAGGGCTGTAACTTTTGAACCGTAATAGCGAGATAGTTGAAATTTATGCGTTATTACGGCGGATTTGTTAACAAATAATCAAAATGTCATAACAATGTCAATGGTCTAAAAAAACAAGGTCTTCTATTCCCAGAGTGACACAAGCCTACGTCACAAAAAAATGGCCGCTAAACATCGTAAAAGGGTATGATGATGTAGGCTTGTGTCAGTCACGTGGTCAGTCACGTGGTCGGAAGAGAATACCATGTAAAAATGTCACAAAGTTAAAAATTAAGGGGGGTTCTCAACCAGAAACTAGTTTTTATCAACGTTTTTTCTTCACGTTCTATCGTAAAAACGGTAATACATACAAGCGTCAAACTTAGTGTGATTATAGAGCAAACTATACAGAATAACAACAAATACTAAAAACCGGCCAAGTGTGAGTCGGTCTTGCGCTAAAGGTCCAGGACAAAAACAGTTTTTTTTTTCTAAGTTAATAACGTTGTGTTCTGTGGTGGTGTTACCACACCAGAACCCACACGGAACCCTCGGTGCGCGAGTAGCCCGACTCGCACTTCACCGGTTTTATTTATTTACGGGAGTGTCAATTAAATATTGCAACTTAATTTTTTTTATTACAGAGACGATTAAAAAACAATATGTCTTTCGCATGTAAAATAATGGATAATAGCCATAAAGGCTAAATCAATGAATATTTTGAATAAAACGGCACACGAAGACAAAATAAAAATATTTGTAATTAAAGGAAATTTCGACCTGTTTCCAATTCTGTTTGTTAGTAAGGTTTACTATAAATTAAACAAGTTAATTGTTCAAATAAAACCTAATTAGAGTCACGTTGCAGGGACTGACCCGAGCACACGTCTCGCGTGGTTTCGCGCGTCGAGTTTTTGCCTGCCACGAGGCTCCGCAATCCTCAGTCTCTTCTTGTTCTTGCGCAAAAACAACCCCTAAGATTGGGATAAGATTCTCCCATAAAATACTTGACACTGGCGGAAATGCAGTGCTAACGCACAAGCAAGAGTCCATTTAATTATAAATAAAAAATAAAAAAAACCTAATTAATGAACAGAATTGCTTTAACAAATCATTCAACAGGTCATAAAAAACATAAAAATAAATCAAAAACTATACTTGTACTAGACCGTCTTATTTTGTGCCTTTTGTATTTTTTTCTCTGTATTTTACTGTTTATGTTTTGGCGTTCAATAAAGTATATTTGTTTGATTGATTGTAAGACGAAAAAAATGCTTAAGCACTGTTTATTCTGTTTTTGTTGCTGTATTTTTTGGTGTGCAAATAAAGAATATTTATGTTATGTTATGTAAAAGCATGAAATTATCTAAATAAAAGGCTTCTTTCTAAAACAACAACAGGTAGATCTCAGGTCGGCGACGCGACGGTTGGAAAGTTGGAATGACGGCCTGCTACTTTAAAAATAACAAAAAAAATTATATTTTGCAGGTGCCAAATTGGAGCCGCGGCCGCCGTTCGTGGCGCCCCACGCAGTTTGGATAAGATTTCTATGTGAAGTCGCCGAGACGGCTAAATATAACAGTTTGGAAAAGGTGGAGATGTTGGCATCTCTGCTCCACAGGTTTGTGCTCGTTTTACTCATTATACATTTATACATACAAGGTGTAAGACGACCGCTTCCGAAAACTCACAGGGGTGAAAGGTACCCATCAATATGAACAACTTATACAGGGTAAAATTTCTATCATTGGCATCCTTTTAAACTCACAGTCTATTTATCAAACTAAACAACTTTTACTATGGCAGCAAACAGATTGTAGCCAAATTCAGCTGTTTCATACTAAACTGCAATGTCTACTGGACTCCAATGTATGCATTTTTTTTGTGGTTGCTACGATCGGTTTGCTCCCATGGTAAAAGTTGTTCAGTTTGATGGGTAAACTCTTAGTTTGTAAAAGGATGTCAATGATTTCAATTTCACCCTGTATATTAAGAATATTTGATTGGTTGATTGATTAATATACCTATGGGACAAATTAGAAAAAAACTCAACAAAAAAATCTGCTGTTCCATACATTTTGCAAGATCGGTACTTAATTTTAGTATGAAATAGCAGATTTTTTGATTTCTCATAGTTGATCATGATTTGATGACAATAAATGTTGTTCATATTGATGGGTACTTTCACCCCTTTGAGTTTTCGAGAGCGGTTGCCTTAGACACTGTATAAAAGCAAAATCCCCTCACCCGTTGATTTATCACAAAATCTTCAGAATTAAAAAAAGTATAATTTTGGACATTTCGTGATAAGCCAGTCAGTGAATGAATGGTATTTGGCTATTATTATAAATTTATTTAAAACGTGTTGCAGATCATTACCTATAACAGTGGGAGATCTTCGAGGAGAACACATTAACAGGCATGTCGAGGCGGTGGGCGTGAGATTCAAGTAAGTTCTTACGTTACTTTTACCATGTTTCTATTTATATTTATTATAACTGAGCTTTGTATCTAGTTAATGTACTGTTTACTGTTTGATTTGTAAAAACTGTGCAGAATTATTTATGTCACCTAAAAATCTCTTTTGGTTTATGTGATGTATTATTTAAGTCGTGTCAATTCATGTATCTGGTAAATAAATAAATACAAAATACAAATACAATACGTTATTTATCTTCGGGAGAATCATCAATCAATCAATAAACTTTTCCGCAAAGGCATGGGCTAGAAATCTATAAAAATAATTGCATTACTCACTCCGTAGACAAATCGATTTAATGACATGTATAACTTGTCTATCAATTCATTAAACAACTTCATTGGTCTCTTGAGAATCTCTGCTGTCATATTGGGTTTACTGAAATTTAAAGCTTGTAGTGGCTGAAGGTAGGGAAGGGCAGACGGACGAACGGACCCGTTGACACCCTTATGGTCCCGTTGACACGCTTTAGGGACGAACCCTAAAAATAAATCATACTTCTTCTTTACAGACTACTATCCTGCGGCCTATCTCTCCTTCAAGGGGACATACTACCCCGGTCTCTAGCCCGCAACATCCTGCGGGAGCGAGTGTACAGCGCGTGCCTAGATTACTTCTGTAGGGGCCTGCAGGCGCCGGCGAAGAGCTCGGTCGCTCTGAGGGAAGATATCATCGCGCTGATCAAGTTCTGGCAGCTGATGCATTCTGATAAGAAGTATTTGAAGAGTAGCGATATGGGTGGTGAGTTTTAATTTCTCTTTATCTGAGATTAGCGACTCTTGTGAGTGATTTTTTATAGCCGATTTCGCCTGCATTACCTTCTTATTTAGAAAATTTTTCAAGTGCACACAACTAGAATACTATAGAACTCGCATTCAGCTAAAATGCAGAAAAAATTGCAGACCTAAGTTTCAGGATGGACCAACGTGTGGCGATCTACTAAAAGTTAACTTTGCTAAAAATGCAATCTTAAAAGATCTCACCGGGATCGAAAGAAATTATGGTAGTGAGATTATGTATGCATGAAGAAATTTGCGAAAATCCTTATTCGTATTTTTAATGCTATTATTATAATAATTATTTTCAGACCATGATAAATACTCATCGACCAGAATCTCATGAAATGAAAAAAAGTAAAAAAATATAGATTTTCACATGGCAATGTCAAACTGTCATCAAGTAAAAATTACAAATAAAAATGCGTGTTTGTTAATAGGTCCATATTTAAGATCACTTGAACGCCCAAATCATCTGGCCGAACATTTTCATCTTGTTTATAAGAAAAGGCATATAATTTTATAGCTGAATTTGATTACGAATACGTTTTTCTTCGTGGCTGTAGCGTTTCAGAAGTGCTGCAAAAAGTAGCAGTGTTTAAAGGGCCCTAATCAAATTACCCCAGTATTGCTTACTCTACTAATTTTTCATGAGATTCTGGTCGACCTATAGTAGGTCTTATCAATTAAGTTAGTAACATTAAATTACATTAAATGCTATAAATTCTCAAACTAGTTAATAATCTTGACAGGGGAATACGACCTACTAGGTCAGAGCAGCCAGCAAAGTGTCTACACATCAAACTCGCCGACCGACAACCGGTCGTCAGTGAATAGCAGCGACAGGGGCAGCCGACAGACTACGGGCTGGATCAACACGGTAAGGCCATGGACGGGACGGCCCTGCAGCTCAGTCGGTAGTGAACCTGCCTGCTGTGCCTAGGGTCGCGGGTTCCAATCCCGTTGATGCGAAGATAGGCGGCGGAGCGGAGAAACGAGGAAATATTAACCAATCAAAATCTCAGTTGAGATTTTATGCGATCCTGATTTGTTAATATTTCCTCGTTTCTCCGCTCCGCCGCCTATCTCCGCGTCAATGGACAGGCACCCTAAGGGACAAATATTTGTATGATGAACGAGCTTTTACCCGCGACTTCGTCCGCATAAATTATATACAAGATTTTAAGTCAGATGATAAGCTATCAAACAAAAAAGTTTCATCAAAATCGGTTCAGTAGTTTTTGCGTGATGCTCGAACAAACAAACACCCAAACAAACAAACAAACAAATAAACAAACAAACAAACAAACAAACAGACAGACAAAAAATCCAAAAATTTGTGATTTGGAATCAGGGACATCTAAAAACAATATCGTAATCTTTTTTTGTAAATATCTTCAATGTACAGACACACTTCGGTTACAGTTTTATAATAGTTTAGATATCAATATTTGTACCCGAGTCATGGATGTTTGTTTCTGTATATGTATTCTATATCGTTGTCTAGTCATTACAATACAAGTTCAGGCTAGATTCTGGTACTTTAAATGTGACTAGATAATTTGTGTGACAATGTCCAAGATATTGAAGGCCACACCTTGGACACTTGGCTGACATTTGATACAAATGGGAAAAACAGACAAGAACGGATTTGTGTGTCTGCTGAACGCGCCTGTAATACTTCTGAAACTTATTCTGAAAATATTTCTCGGCGACATAAAGACAAGAGATGTTTACCGATCTGTGATGTTGGTGAATTGACTAAAAGATGGTTTTGGATTCTCCACGAACCATAAAGGTATTATACCAGTGCCCTGATTAATAAACGTTACAATTACGTACCTATGATTCACAATAAAGAATATTTCTATTTCTATTGTAATTTACAATTACAATTCAGGGTACATTGCTGATAATGTTAGTGACACATTACCTGCTACATGTTTAGCGTCAATAGTAACCAGCAATGTACCCTAAATTGTAATTGTAAATTACAATTGTAAATTTTATTAAACAGGGCCCAGAAATAGAGGAACTGACAGCTGAGAGAGCGAGATGTACCTAGCGACACGTATCTCTTTATATTATCACGCGAGGCATTAGAACCGTTTTTGGGAGCTTATCGGCACAATCGACAGGGTAAATATTCGAGCTCTGTGAATAATTTGTGAATCTAAAGTGAAAAAATCGTAGATTATTTTGTGAAATATATTATAACACTATTTCATTAAATTATCTACGATTTCACGTTAGATTCGCAATTGTACACAGAACTAGAATTTTTACCGTGCCAATAAGTGCCGACAAATTCCCAAAAAACGGTTTCATTTGACAACTCATGTCAGTTCCTCTATTCCTGTAAGGTATAGTAACTTTATGCCACGAACACTTTTTCACTTTCATCATCATCATGTCAGCCGATAGACGTCCACTGCTGGACATAGGCCTTCCCCAAGGATCGCCACAGCGACCGGTCCTGCGCTGCCCTCATCCAACGGGTTTCCGCCGCCTTCACCAGGTCGTCGGTCCACCGTGTGAGGGGCCTACCCACGCTGCGCTTTCCGGTACGCGGTGGCCACTCGAGAACTTTCCGGCCCCATCAGCCATCGGTCCTGCGAGCAATGTGCCCCGCCCACTGCCACTTAAGTTTAGCAATTCTTTGGGCTATATCAGTTACTCTGGTTCTTCTGCGGATCTCTTCATTTCTGATTCGATCTCGCAGGGAAACTCCGAGCATAGCACTTCACTTCACTTTACTTCAAACTAATAAGGCTCAACTTGCAGGTGCCAATGTCAACGACGACCCTGAGCAGCGGTGCGGGCAGCATAGCCGGCAAACGTTCGAACCGCAGCATCAAACCGCCCGCGAAGCCAAAAGACACCTTCGTTAAGGATTACGTTAGGAAAAGGAATCTCATTCTGGAGCTTATGGTAAGAATTTAGGTTTAATGTCTTGATTTTGTATTGTCTGTGGCCCTGGAGTGCGATTTTTGAAACTCATTCTTTGAACTCAGCAGTTGAAAATGTCAATATTACCAAAGTGCATATACTAATAGTCTCGGGCGCTCTCGGGTCGCGACATGCCTATATTCATCGTGCGGGGGGTACGGGTGGCGGGGGGCGCGGTCGCAGTACCGATCCACCTGCGCGCTGTACCCCAGACCCCTCCGCACACCGCGCGAGCCCCCCCCCGCACTCCGCGCAAGCATAGACCCAACGCGGCCAGTAAGCGCACCCACTTTATTGTATTTACGCTATGATATTACTATGGAGACGTGCATCTTCCTACTGCTGATTTGACATTAAAAAATCATACTCCAGGAGAGCGATTTTTGGAAGTCAAATCAGCAGTAGAGAGATGCGTATCTCCATACTTTTTCAACTGCCGAGTTCAACGTATGAGATTCAAAAATCGCACTCCTGTAACAGAAATCTTGTTTGTTCACATGCCCATTTAAGTGGTCGAGCAAATGCCCCGGGCGGCACATTGTTAGGAGCGGCAAATTCAGGAAAAATATAGATTAATTTAGCTCTGTCTATAACCAATTCGTAGAGCAGAGAAAAGTCGAGGTCGCTTCGCTCGCTCTAAGTTTCCGTTTTAATTACTGTACCTACACATAATCTAAAGAGTTGAGAGAGGATTGCCTCCGTGGTCTAATGGTTAAGAGCACTGGCTCTCGACACGGAGGTCGTGGGTTCGATTCCCACGGGGGACACCTAGTGATATGTCACTTTGTGCGTTTTTCCCACGAAGAAAAGAAGGGAGCGGAGGTGAGGCAAGGCAATTTTTCTATTCAAGTAAGTGTCGCCAAAATGCGGGGGACGAGGTAAGAGGTGGGAGTAGGCTCCGCCCCAAAAACCCAAATCCATCTAGCGGCGAAAGGAGTATCTACAACAAATGCACAGTAACATGACCACCAACTAGTTCATCTACTCATCGCTGTTATCGACCTAATTTATATCGTTGCTCTCTCGTCTTACAAGTGCTTATGTAATTTGCGTTAGAAGAGTACAACTATATCATTTAGCTGCCGTCTGTTGTGACCGTTATCTACTTGCCGGTAGATGTCGTTTTGGAACATAAAATGTTTACGATTTTTTTTGTAATTGACCAATTCAACAAAGAAATAAAAGGTAAATCGATAAAAACGAGTTAAACACATTGTTTGTATCGTTATTTGCATCTATCATTTACACTATAAGTTTCTAAAATCGATTTTTTTATCATCTTAAAGAGCGGCATCTTGCGGTTAGTAGAAAAACTTATGTTCCTTCAAATGAGAGAATTATTTTCATAAAACAACTCTTATTAAATTAAATTGGACTTACCTATGAATAGCTATGCCATCTGCAAGCTTTGTCTGTGATTCTGAACAATTTTTACATCCAGGAACAGCGCACTTCAACGTTCTAAATATTTTTTATTGACAAAACACCTCTCAGAAAACAAAGTAATAACATAACGTACGAAAACAATGGCGGTCCGATTGGAACTGAGCAGCACAGGCCACGCCCACTGTGACGTCACGACCTCATCGAATGGCGACTGACCTCACTGCCTTGCCTCAACTCCGTCCTTTCTTTTCTCCATGGTTTTTCCCCAGTTGGTTAGCACATTGCAGGCTGAATCACCTGATTGTCTGAAAAGAAAAATGATTCCGTGCTTCGGATGGCACGTTAAGCCATTGGTCCCGGCGACTATCTCTGGTGGTAGTAGTCGTTACATAAAAACCACGTCAGAGGCCGTAAGGCGGTCTGAAAAAACTCTGACACCAGGGCTCTGCCCATACGATAAGAAGAAGATCCTAAAGAGTTGTGAGCATAGCTTTTGCTTAGGTTACTTTGCGCATGTCTTTTAAGTAAAAAGCTCCGGCTCCAACTGATGCATATTGGGGAAAAAAGTCGAGCTTGCTTCGCTCGCTCTTAGTTTCTATTTCTGCATGGACAAACCAAAAGATGTGGGACCAAAACCCGAATAATTGTGTTGAAAAATTTCGAGCTTGCTCTGTTATTTTTTGTGTACGTATTCTTATAAAGATAAGGGGGCGGCAAAATCGGTCTGTGCCCCGGCCGACAGAAAACCACGCTACGCCACTGAGTTTACATTTTTTGTAACAACCTGTAAAGGATATTTTTTAAACGCACGATTCATCTAGGTCTGTCTCGCAGCCGATTTTGGTTTACTTGAGACCAGGAGTGCGATTTTTGAAACTCACACGTTCAAATCAGCAGTAGAAAGATATATTCTACTGCTGATTTCAACGTGTGACTTTTTGAATCTCGCGCGTTCAAATCAGCAGTAGAAAGTTGCATAATCTCCATAGTAATTTTGACCATTTTCTACTGCTGATTTCAACTTGTATGTTTAAGTCATTCGTTGAACTCAGCAGTTGTAAATGTCAAAATTACTATGGAGATACGCATCGTTCTACTGTTGATTTGACATTCAAAAATCATACTCCAGGGGTGCGATTCTTGAAAGTCAAATCAGCAAGAAGTCATCAGAAAGATGAGTATCTCCATACATTTTCAATTGCTGAGTTCAAAGAATGAGTTTCAAAAATCGCACTCCTGGTTGGAGTGATTCTGGCCCATAGGTCGATTTGTATCAAATCTTTTACAATATAGCAAACAAGTTTGACATTTCAGGCAGTGGAGATAGAGTTCCTAGTGATCTGGCACAACCCGCACGGTCGCCCGGAGCAGGCGGTGCCGGGCGAGGACAACATAGCCACGTGGCGTTCTAAACTGAACACGGATCGCACCTGGCGCGACTACGCGAAGCTCGCCTGGGACATCAGTCCTGTGCTTGCGGTGTTCTTGCCGGAAAGGTACGTAAATTCATGTAAAATTTCTTCGTCCGTATATACATGGTCAAATTGATATCATTAGCATCCTTTTAAACTAAGATGGGTAGACTACCCATCAAACTGAACAACTTTTACTATGGGAGCAAACCGATCGGAGCAAAAAAAAATCTGCTGTTGCATACATTTGTGTCGGGTATGGCAGTTTAGTATGGAACAGCTGATTTTTTTGGTTACTCCGGTTTGGTTTGCTGCCATAGTAAAAGTTTTTCAGTTTAATGGGTAGACTCTTAGTTTAAAAGGATGCTACTGATATCAATTTCACCCTGTAATGTTTTCTACCAAACACTTTTTGTATACGTTAAAACATGATTCGGCTTAATTTATGATGTGCTTGAAGGAGACTTTGTGAAATGAAAAATGCATTTTTTTACGGTATTAAAAAGGTTCGTCTAATCTCTTCAAGTTGTACAAAATTAGTTATAGTATAAAAATTTAACACGTCTTCACTGATAGTTAACGACGACGTTAAGCTCGACGATTGGTTAAAATGCAGCGCTGCCATTGGTGGATGGTGAGTGGTGGATCACGTGATATGCGATGCATTCAGAAGCTTGAACACTTTTTATCTTTCTTTACAGCTTTTTATAAAAATGCTGGTCTGCTGAACGATATCTTCAGAGATAAGCCCGATATTTGTTCACGTGTTCGTATTTATATCAATGTACCTATGTGTACATTCAGCATCAGAAGGTGATGAGCAACTCGGATGCAAAAAAACCAAAGTCTTCAAACAATGGAGCATGCGTCACGTCAGAGACTCAAATGTCTATAATACTTTACAATATGAACTGTAGATTTAGATTCGTCGCCTCGAACGATCGACCACAGCTTTAAGTAAACAGGTATACTTACAGGGTGTAAGTGACAGCCTAGCAAATACTGAAAAGGTGAACTCCGACCATCAAACTGAAAAACTTTCATTATGGAGCCTACCTTAGGAAACGCGAAAAAAATAAGCTGTCCCATACATTTTAGTCGGGTAGGTACAGCAGTTTTGTATGAAACAGCCAATTTTTTTTCGCGTTTCCTGAGGTAGGCTCCACAGTGAAAGTTGTTCAGTTTGATGGTCTGAGTTCATCGTTTCAATATTTGCTAGGCTGTCACTTACACCCTGTATTGATATCTAGTGAGAAATGTATTGAGTGCCTGTGCACTAAACCGTGCATTATAACCAAATATCGTTGCAGGTTAAAACCGGAAGGCATTGTCCTCGAAGTGCGTCGGAAAGTGCAAGCTCAGCCCACTGCAGTATGTCACGTCCCTCAAGCCCTGAAGTACCTCGTCACCACCGAGACACTGTTGAACGATGCACAAGAGGTACGTTTCTCATTCTGTCCTGAGGGACTAGACAAAGTGACATTGTATTAGCGATAACGACAGTAGAAAACATAAAAAATTTATGGGACTACAGTCCCATAAATTTTCGCGTTTCTACAGAAAAGAACGAAAACGAACAGAAAAGGCCCAGACAACATGCAGTTGCTAACTACAGTGAGCGTTTTGTTTTGAACGCTTCCTGGCGATCGACCAGACCTTGTAGATAACGCTAGAAAATGGCGGGCGTCGGGAATTTGACAGCAATCTCAAATTTTAGGCGTTAGTTCACCACGCGCGCCCAATGCAGATTGGTGGACTTCACATAGATAAAATTGATTGAGGCACTAACTTGTATGTTATGGACCTCTAACCGCACCGATTCCCGCAATAAACAAAAAGACGAACTTTTGACCATAACTTAAAAACTATGAGACTTTTCATAATACTACTATATGTGGTTTAAAATGTTCATGAAGGTGCCCTCAATCAGCTCAGAAAATATCTACATCGTTCTACCAAACACCCTATATAAACAATTCTATTATCGTTTCCAGCTGGTGCACATGATAACGTGGGCGCGGGTATCGCCGGTGGAAGCCCTCTCGTACTTCAGCCGGCAGTATCCCCCCCACCCGCTGTCGGCGCAGGCGGCCGTCAGCACCCTCACCTCTTACCCCTCCTCCGCGGTGCTGCTCTACATACCCCAGCTGGTACAGGCGTTACGTCACGACACGGTAAGCTTTATAGAGATCTACATTAACCTTAGACAATTTAATAGGGACGAGTTACGCGTGTCATTCTACTAAGAAACATTTCTGCCACTTTTTGCGGGGGGCGAGGTAACATGAAATCCGCAACTTTGGATTTTATTCCCCATAAGTTTAGATTCTAATTTTGAATGTTAAAAATCATGGAAGTAGTCTCGTGTGAACCCCAAACGTTCTAAGTTCAAAATTATTGTTTCGCTATTATACAGGGTTATTTGTAATTCGACGTATTCCTTTCAGGACGTTAAAGGGCAGCCTAAATGCAATTATGTGAACCCCCATATGTGGGGTCGGAAATCAATAGTTTTCGAGATATTTGGAATTTAAGGTTTTTTACCGAATAACCAATTTTTTCACAAATTATCTTGAATTAAAAAAAAATTTGCTTATTCTATGGCGTCGATTTGAATTTTAATTCATAGTTAACACTTTTTCCGAGATTTTTTCTTAAATCAATGTCCGATCATACTGAGCAATTCAAAATAAATCAATAACAATGACGGTAAATTTTTGAAAAAAAATTACGAAGTCTCGAAGTCATGCGTTTTTTCTCAAAAAAATTGTATGAAAAAAAGTGTGCGTTTTACTGAAATAACTTCCTCGTTTTGTTAGCTTTCTAAAGAGGTATAAATGTTCTAGAAATAAATGGAATTTCAATGTCAAAAAAGGTTTTTTACTTAGTACGTGATATGTAGAGGCTACATTCCCTCGGAGAAAAATTTTACGATTTTTTTTAGATAACATTATTTATTAATTTCAATCTACACATCTTACTCAAAATGAGCCGCTGGGTTCCGAACACATACACGCAAGCACTTTCTTAGTTCATTTTTAGTTATTCTTGAAGTAAAGGTAAAATCTCATTTCCTACGCTGCGTTTATTATGCGCTGCCTTAAGTCTTCTACGTCGCTTACTGTGGTTTGATAAACAAGGTCTTTCATGTGTCCCCAGACATGAAAATAACATGAAGTCAAGACGGGGCTTCTTGCAGACCATGTATTGGCCGTCCTCTACCAACCCATATATTCAAATAAGTTGCAAGTCGGGCCAGCAACGTAACCATTTGAGGGATTGATAGAGCAGAGCCACTCCTTGGCCTGCAAGAAGCCCCGACTTTTCCTCATGTAACTTTTTTGTCTGGGGACACAATGAAAGACCTTGTTTATCAAACCACAGTAAACGACGTAGAAGACTTCAGGCAGCGCATAATAAACGCAGCGTAGGAAATGAGATTTTATCTTTACTTCAAGAATAACTAAAAATGAACTAAGAAAGTGCTTGCGTGAATGTGTTCGGAACCGAGCGGCTCATTTTGAGTAAGATTTATAGATTGAAATTAATAAATAATGTTATCTAAAAAAAAATCGTAATTCCATTTATTTCTAGAACATTTATACCTCTTTAGAAAGCTAACAAAACGAGGAAGTTATTTCAGTAAAACGCACACTTTTTTTCATAAAATTTTTTTGAGAAAAAACGCATGTTTTCGAGACTTAGTAATTTTTTTTCAAATATTTACCGTCATTATTATTGATTTATTTTGAATTGCTCAGTATGATCGGACATCGACAGCCCGGTAGCACAGTCGGTAGTGAACCTGCCTGCTGTGCCGAGGGTCGCGGGTTCGAATCCCGTAAGGGACAAATATTTGTATGATGAATATGAATATTTGTACCCGAGTCATGGATGTTTGTATCTATATATGTATTCTATATCGTTGTCTAGTCATCGTTATACAAGTCCAGGCTAGATTCTGGTACTTTAAATGTGGCTAGATAATTTGTGTGACATTGTCCAAGATATTTACATTGATTTATGAAAAAAATCTCGGAAAAAGTGTTAGCTATGAATTAAAATTCAAATCGACGCCATAGAATAAGTAAATTTTTTTTAATTCAAGAAAATGTGTGAAAAAATTGGTTATTTGGTAAAAAACCATGAATTCCAAATATCTCGAAAACTATTGATTTCCGACCCCACATATGGGGGTTCACATAATTGCATTTTGGCTGCCCTTTAACATTCTGAAAGGAATACGTCGAATTACAAATAACCCTGTAGGCTGTCTCGTTTAGTGATAAGGTATAAAATTGGGAGTAAATGCGCAAGATTAATTGATCTAATACTGTGGCAGAAGGGAAATGCTACCGCAAGGCGAGTCCCTATTAAATTGTCTAAGACATTCACGTCTAGCTGGTGCACATGATAACGTGGGTGCAGGTGACGCCGGGGAGGTTCTCTCGTATTTCAGCCACGGATTTCTAGTTCAAACCAGACCAGAAAAATAAAAAACCTGTTTTGGGGTCGCTGCAATCGACTATAATCGATCACGTAACCTTTAATGACAATATTGCTAGTACAAAAATTTGTTCCAATGATTTTCCGCAACATGGCGGAGTTTTTTATTTTTCTGATCGGGCTTTACTTCGTAACAGATACATCAATCAGATACAACTGCCTCCGTGGTCTAATGGTTAAGAGCATTGGGCTCTCGACACGGAGGTTGTGGGTTCGATTCCCACGGGGGATACTTAGTGATATGTCACTTTGTGCGTTTTTCCCCAGTTGGTTAGGACATTGCAGGCTGAATCACCTGATTGTCTGAAAAGAAAAATGATTCCGTGCTTCGGATGGCACGTTAAGCCGTTGGTCCAGGCTACTATCTCTGGTGGTAGTAGTTACATAAAAACCACGTCAGAGGCCGTAAGGCGGTCTGAAAAAACTCTGACACCAGGGCTCTGCCCACACGATAAGAAGAAGAAGATCGCTTCGTTAGAAAACGATAAAATCTCACGATTTAATTACCTATTGCCAGACGGTACGCGCGAAAATGTATCGAGTGTAACTTGCCCCAGCGTTGTTATTACTTCATACCGACGTACCCATTAGACGTTGCCGTCTGGAGCGATTGGCAGAAATCAAGCAAGCGCATCGCTTACGTTGAGCCAGTATCCCCCCCACCCGCTGTCGGCGCAGGCGGCCGTCAGCACCCTCACCTCGTACCCCTCCTCCGCGGTGCTGCTCTACATACCGCAGCTGGTGCAGGCGCTACGTCACGACACGGTTAAGTTCACACCTTGGATACTTGGCCAGGCTTTCGCACACAAACTCTACACATTTTTGCGCATACCGTCTGGTAGCGGGTATGAGTTGGTAATAATAATTAAAGCGTGGGAATTTATCGTTACATCCCGATAGCCTAGTTATTAGTGAAGCAGAAGCTGCTTGCTGAACCGAGGGTCGCGGGTTCGACTTTCATCCGTTGGCTATCTCCCGCGAAAGTCAAATATTTGTATGGAGAAGTAGTTTATTTGTATCCCAGCTATGGATCTTTTTAACAATGTCCAAAATATTTAATATCGAACGGTACTAATCCGGGATCAACTGATATTCTGATAACTGATATTCGTAGTTGGTGTAAAAATAAATTAAATCATTTGAAACCTGAAAGTACTGAGTTTGTAAAACAATTCATTCACAGATGGGCTACGTATCGGAACTGATAAAATCTCTAGCAAAGAAATCGCAAGTGGTCGCCCACCAGCTAATATGGAACATGCACACAAACATGTTCACAGATGAGGAGCAGCTTCATAAAGATCGTGAGTAAACAATGTACCTACCGTTCATTACCTTCATATACCTACATATAAAACAGATAACAAACTACGCACAGCCTAAACTAACCACTGAAGATAGAAAAATGAAGTTTAGTACACATAATCACAGAGGATCCAGGGATGCACTAAGAAAGGATTTTTCGAAAATGAACCACTAAGGGGGCGTCCATTAATTAATACGTGAGGCGATTTTTCAACCGCCCCTTGGTGAGATGTGAGATTTAGCTCGACCATTTCCTAATCTCAAGTGATATTTTTAAAATGCCAAATTTTAGAGTAAACTTAGTAATTGGTGCTTGATTGCGTTGGATTTATTTAAAATAAGAAATAAAACATAATTTGTTAAATTATTTTTATTAAAGACTACTAAGAGAACATGTTTTACTTAACTACGGTGAAAAATTACGAGAAAGGTCACCTATAGATCAGGTATAACCTTTCTCGTAATTTTACACTGTTTGCAAAAAATGGGTGAGATTCGGCTCTTTTCTTTCGCTTTTCCTGAGGTAGGCTCCATAGTGATTACCACAGTTTGATGGTCTGAGTTCACCGTTTTAGTCTGCGAAGGGCTGTCCCTTACACTTACACCCTCTACAGTTTTTAGAATATTGATCTAAAAGGGAAGTAATTGATCTGAAGGAAAATTCATAATGGAGTGATAGTCCCGACATTGATGTATGGAAGTGAATCTTGGGTATGGCAGAAGACGCATGAAAGTAGGATTAACGCAGTGGAAATGCGCTCATTGAGAAGTATGTGTGGTGTAAATGTGATGGATAAATTGAAAAATAGTTTTATTAGAGAACGCTGTGGTCTGAAAGAGGATGTAGTGACAAAAATAGAGAAAGGTATGTTGAGATGGATTGGTCATGTGGAAAGAATGGATGAGAGCAGATTGACGAGGGCAATCTATAAGGCAAGTGTAAATGGAAATGTTGGAAGGGGACGGCATAGACGTACATATACGGACCAAATTGGCGACGTGCTTAAAAAGGGCCTGGTCAGATCTACCCGAAACCGACGAGCATGCATGAAAGGACTTATGTATGTGGAGGAAGCTAGAGAGGTATGTAAGGATCGTAGCAGGTGGCGTTCCGCTGTCTCTGCCTACCCCAGTGGGAGACAGGCGTGAGAATATGTATGTATGTATCTAAAAGGGTCTTTATAATTTCAGCCGCCCTCTACGACATTCTAGAAGCTTTAACCAAAAACATAGTGGACACTCTCTCGGGGCCAGCGAAGGCGTTCTACGAGCGTGAGTTCGACTTCTTCAGCCAGATCACGAACATCAGCGGGTGTATCCGACCTTACCCGAAGGGGGCCGAGAGGAAACGAGCCTGTTTGGAGGCTTTGAAGAATATCAAGGTAACCACTTGTTGAATACTTTTGTAGATAGGACAACAGTCCTCAAGAGTTTTTTAGGAAGCAATTAAAAAAGGACAGAAAAATGCTCATTAATAAAAATCATGTTACAGGTCCAACCAGGCTGCTACTTGCCTTCAAATCCCGACTCAATGGTCGTGGACATAGATTACAAGAGCGGGACCCCGATGCAGAGCGCCGCCAAGGCTCCCTACCTGGCCAGGTTCAGGGTTCGCAAGTATGGCATCGCTGAGATGGAAGCTGTGGCCATGGCTATTGCCGCTGGGGAAGATCCTCCTGTGGTTAGTTATTATTTATTTACATAACCCCTTATTACAAGAACGGTACTCCTATGCAGAGCATCGAGATTCGTCCAAAGCGCTGCCTTGGCTGCCTTAGATATCGTCGTACGTACTGGCGAGCCAGGCGAGCACACATACAAGCCGCGTTTGGTACCATTGTATGAAGAGAAGATATCTAGATATCTTATACTGTGACCGAGCATAGGTTAGACAGTTGCATTACTTTATTGGGTGATTGTACTCATGACACTGATCAACTTTCTGAGTGACTTTCGTTCGTTCCGCAGAGTGCATTTAGATGGAAAGTCCAACCTTTGTTTGCGAATTTCCTATAGATTTTTTAGGGAAATTTATTCAGTATCATACCCATAATACTGAATAAATTTCCCTAAAAAATGTACCCACTTGTACCCACAAGCACACCTTAAAGTAATGCAATTATTTACTTCCCTTTATATTTGAAATAATAATGAAAGTTTTTCTTAGGAGGAAGGCAAGGACCGTTTCACATCAATGATAGCGGCGGAGACGTGGCAGGCGGCCATCTTCAAAGTGGGCGATGACGTCAGACAGGACATGCTGGCGCTGCAAGTGATCTCGCTGTTCAAGAACATCTTCCAGCAGGTCGGCCTCGACCTGTACCTGTTCCCCTACAAGGTCGTGGCTACTGCGCCTGGGGTAAGTCCAAGACTTCTACTATATAACTATGTCAAAAAATTACGTCAAAAAGCAATCTATTGCTACGGTTCGAATTATGCCAATAGTGCAAACGCTATGCACACGCTTTACCGGTCGGTCCAAATTAGTAAGTACGAATACACTGCTAAACAAATTGTACAATTTGAACCAGCTGTCAATTTGACATGAATATGCTGCACTACCTATTTTTCGTGTGCGGCGTAAGCGCAAGTTAATGACGTCACTGATGACGTCAGACAGCAAACGTATCCGCACATTCGCGCATTATGAACCGATTGTGTGCGTGCTATCTCTACCGATAGCGCATATTTGCGCATTTTGGATCGTAGCATATGTGATATTATTTTGAATGAAAAATTTTGATTTTGACGAGTTACGCATGTGAGCGTGTCATTCTACTAACAAACTTTTCTGCCAGTTTTTGCGGGGGATATGGTTCCATGAAATCCGTAACTTTGGATTTTATTCCATTACTTTAGATTCCAAATTTGATTGTTAAAAATAGTTTCGTGTGAACCCCGAATTTTTATTTTAAAGCGGGCACTTCATTCTCGCCCAGAAAGGGCGAGACAGGCCGAGAACGAGAGTGTGGATGCCCTTCATTGTTCTCGTGCCATCATAAGCCGTAGTCATTTTCCTTCAAACTCTCGCCGAGGACTATCGGCGATAGTGAAGTGCCAGCTTAATATAAAATAACAAACTCTATCCTAACATTTTTTTCTGTACAAATAATTCACGCGGCCGTAGTAAGCTAGATGGTGCTAGTGTCGTGCATATAGCCAGTAGATATTTGCCAATCAGTGTTAGAGGATTGCTAATTGTCCAGGGTGTGCCGGACGTATCTGAGGTTCCAGTAAGTCACTTGGTATGGCTCTTTTCGTGCAACCCTGGGTTAACACGAGATACGGAACGCGAGGTGCCATGATCGCTTTCCACGTGGCGTCATAATTAATACATTTAATAATACGATAAATATGAGTTTGAGTACATTTTTGAAGTTTTTTACAGGCAATAGTATTTTGAGAATAAACCACTTACTTACTCGTAATTTTTCAAATAGCAAATTCTAGGCATATTGATGTTTCTTTGATTTTCTCAGTGTGGTGTAATAGAATGTGTGCCAAACGCAAAGTCCCGGGACCAGCTCGGACGACAGACCGACATCGGCATGTACGAGTACTTCATCAAGAAATACGGCGACGAGACTACTAGGGAATTCCAGGTAATTTTGATCTCTATTGTCTTGGTAATTCAGGTTATTAGAATTGTTTGAACATTCTACTAAGTCCCTAAAATCACTATTTTTACGAGGAACATTTTAAAAGGTCATTCAAGCCTTGTATGATAACAACTAAATCTTTTCGAAGCGTTGAAGTGCAGTGAAATCACTGCGCAACTCATAAATTAAGCTTAAATACTATTTGAGGTAAACTTCTTATAAAAGTATGACGAGTAATATGCAGTCATATTACTCATTTTTGTAAGATTTTCATACAAAGCCCGCGTTTTGACATTCGATAAAGAGTTGTCGATTTAACTAGGTAAGTATTGCAAATACCCTTTTGATACGTAAAATGTATTAACTCAATTCATTCACTCAGGTCATTAGACCGACAATTTTTTCAGTTTTTAAGGTTCCGTACCCAAAAGATGAAAACGGGACCCTATTACTAAGCCTACGCTGTCCGTCCGTCTGTCCGACCTATTTAGGACTGTAACTTTTGAACCGTAAAAGCTAGATAGTTGAAATTTTCACAGAATGTGCGTTGTTACGGCGGATTTGCTAACAAATAAAATAAATAATAAAAATGACAAAAAGTTAAAAATTAAGGGGGGTTCTCAACAAGAAACTAGTTTTTATCAACGTTTTTCTTCACGCTCTATCGTAAAAACGGTAATACATACAAGCGTCAAACTTAGTGTGATTATAGAGCAAACTCTACAGAATAACAACAAAAACGGGTCAAGTGCGAGTCTGTTTTGCGCTAAAGGTCCCGGACAAAGTTTTTTTTTCTAAGTTAATAATGTTGTGTTCTGTGGTTGTGTGGTACGGAACCCTCGGTGCGCGAGTAGCCCGACTCGCACTTGACCGCTTTTATTCAATTATATTAAATGTTCCAGGCGGCAAGGCGTTGTTTCGTCATGTCGATGGCGGCCTACAGCGTGATCGGGTTCCTTCTGCAGATAAAGGATCGACACAACGGCAACATCATGCTTGATACTGATGGTCATCTCATACATATAGGTAAATAAATGACGCGCTCCTTGCATAGTGGATTTTCCGTATTAGAAACTAAGCAAACAGCCGACCTGTGCAAGGTTTTGGATAGGTTCATCCATACTCATAAAATACTCTCTCGGAGGTATTTGCCCTGGGAGTGCATGCATATGCTCACGACTATATTCCCCGAGGGGGTAGTCAGAGATATTTTGAAACTTCAGAACATCCACGTTTCACTATTAGTACCGAAACTCGGTCCAGTGTGACGGGGAGTGAGCCCGTCGCCACATGTAATGTGTAATGGACAGAAGGTACTTGAAGCATGTAGGTTTCCTCACGATGTTTTCCTTCACAGAAAAGTCAGAGGTGTTACAAAACGTACATAAATTTCGAAAAACTCATTGGTACGAGTCGGCCTGGACGGGGATCGAACCATCGCCTCCTGCACGGCAAGCAAGGTTACTCGCCACTGGACCACCACGGCTTCTTGCCTGGCCTTGCCTTGTCTTGTTGCCCTAGGAGTGGTTCATATTAAACCACGTAATCCAATACCGCTTAATGGAGGCCTATTAGTGGTCAACGTGTTGTCGGAATACCTACATTATTTAGTAGTTTCTTAATTATATCACTGTCTATGATGGAAAGCGCAGTGTGGGTAGGCTCCCCACAAGGTGGACCTACGACCTGGTGAAGGCGGCGGGAACCTGTTGGATGAGGGCAGCGCAAGACCGGTCGTTGTGGCGATCCTTGGGGGAGGCCTATGTCCAGCAGTGGACGTCCATCGACTGAGATAATGATGATGGTGATGAATAATCTCATATACCTTTTTGTACAGTCACCAGCAGATATATCGTAGCAAATAAGATAGTCAAATATTTCTAAGCAGTTCTAATTCTCAATAATTTCTTTACTCATAATCAATCAAAAATATAGGAATGCCTAGAAAATCAAATATATCTACGCAGTCAGGGTGGTCATAAACATCTGAATAGTTTCGGAAAAAAACTTTATTCCGTTGTTTTACATTTTAATTTTAAATAACATTGTAAAGAAATTATTGAAAATTCGCTGTTCAGATATTTAAGACAAATTACACGTGTAGATATAATTGGTAACATTTACTGTAAAGAATTTAATGAAAATTAGCACTGCTCAGACATATTTGGACACCTTGTATGCTATGATATATCTGATGGCGACTGTACATTTGGAATTGAACTTAAGCCAAAACGCTTAAGATTTATCTTGAAAGAAACTAAAAACAAAAAACGGAATTAGGGCTCCCGCACATGACTGCGACGTGGCATCGCATCGCAAATATCTGCGAGCGCTACGATTGAAAATCATACATAAGTCATCGTAATATTATTATTATTTTCGTTGTAAGGGCTTGGTCAATGACCAATAGCTACTGCGACCTGAATAGATCTATTGTAGCTGTCACCCTAGACCTAAAGGTCATTTCCTAGGCCCACGGACTTCATGAACCGTGTTATGCTTTTGGAGGGGAGGTCCCTAATGTCAGTAGGTGTTATTACGTATCCACCTAGATGGCGACTCCTGCTGTGAATGAGCACTTCGCATTCGCAGAGGTGTATGGGCGTTTCCTCTGCTTCACAGCAGAATCTGCAGGTGGGTGAATCTACAAGCCCCATTCTGTGTAGATGCTTGTTTAACTTGCAGTGTCCTGTTAAGGCTCGTACTAAGAGCCTTAAGTCGTTGCGGTTTGAATTGATGGCATCTGAGGTAAGTCTGTTTGAGAAGCCGGTCACAAGTTCTTTTGCATGCCTCAGTCCTGGTGTATCCGACCAGAGCTTGCGGCTTTGGTTCACGGCCCATTCCTTCAGCACACGTCTAGAGGTGTTGCGAGAGATTCCGCAGTAAGGCTCGGGCCTATGGCGTCTTCTTCCGCCCCTCTTCGTGCCAGCTCGTCAGCAGCCTCATTTCCATCAATACCGCAGTGTCCAGGCACCCAGCCTAGGGTGACAGAATTTGTCGAACCTAGCTGGTTTAGGGCTTGGACACATTCCAGTGTTAGTTTTGACTCTATTTCATCAGATCCTAGCGCTTTCAGAGTCATCGTAATAACAGTAATAAGAATCGAGCGCTCGCAGATATTTGCGATGCAACGTCGCAGTTATGTGGGAGCGCTTAGCTTATCGAGTGTATTTCTTGTCATTCAGATTTCGGGTTCATGTTCGAGTCATCGCCCGGCGGTAACTTAGGTTTCGAGCCGGACATAAAGCTGACCGACGAGATGGTGATGGTGATGGGGGGCAAGATGGAAGCGCCGCCGTTCAGATGGTTCTGTGAACTATGCGTGCAGGCATTCCTAGCTGTCAGGTAAGAACTTGTAGTATTACAACCCGGGAGAATTAACTTGACACCTGGCTCGAATGACGTTGGTATAAACAATAACAAATAACAGCAAAAGAATTTTGTATTAGACCCGGCGTCCATAACTTAGTAAGTCAATGATGGTATGAGATTGAGTTTGACTCGCGATCGTGTTGAACACTTGAGAGCCTTGTTTGAAAAACGGTATGAGAACTAACGTTTTTTCTTTCAGACCATATCAAGAAGCAATAATATCAATGGTATCTCTTATGCTGGACACCGGGCTGCCCTGCTTCAGAGGGCAGACTATCCGTCTCCTTCGCTCCCGTTTCGCTCCGAACTCGACGGAGAAGGAGGCAGCGGCTTTCATGCTGTCCGTTATAAGAAACTCCTTCCTTAACTTTAGGACGAGGACTTACGATATGATACAATATTATCAAAATCAAATACCTTATTAAATGTTTTATAAATATATTTACAATAAAGCCTAACAAAATTAGCTAAAACTATTTTAAGGGGATCATCAGACCATCGAACTGAACAACTTTCTCCATGGGACCAATATTGAAATGGCGACAAAAAAATCTGCTGTACCATACATTTCGGTCGAGTTATGTTCGCAATTTTGTATGGGACAGCTGTTTTTTTTAGCGATTTCGGTATTGGTCCCTTAGAGAATTAATTGAAGTTTAATGGTCTGATCATCTCCTTAAAATAGTTTCACCTAATTTTGTTAGACCTTATATTATAGAGTGGTTTTTTGAGAAGTGTAAAATTATTAATTAACTATATGTACTTATAAAACAGTCCCATGACTGACGCGTGTAAGTGAACTCATCGGTGAATGGTCATTGCACACACCTCCGCGACTTGTGGTAGTGTACCTATCGTAGCGCGATTGTATGAAGTTTTGTCTTTGTTGGGTATTTACTCATGTTTTATAACTAGATACCTTTTCAGGCGTGCAGTTCTAGGAAGATAAACTTGAAGCAATTTTTAAGAGTTGCACTTATAAAACCACTCTATAATATTCTCAATTTTCACGGAAGTCTTTGACGTTGATTCGAAATTTTTGTAGATGAAACAAATATAAAAGCAATCATGTGAGTAATGTAATTATTTATACTTAAAACTATAAAAGATCAAGCGGCGTCAAACCGCTACGTTATTTCTAAGTGAAATCATGAATTATTTCAAATAATGTCAAAGTTTTTCAAAGTAGAATGATTTTCATAAATCAAAGTACCTATAGCCCGACAAGATTTTAAAAAATCTTGCCATATAGTAAATTTGAACTCGGATTTCCAAAAGCTATCGTTTGATTTGACTTTTTATTATTGTCGAAAATAATTCACAGCCAGTAAAGATAGATATGATAGATGATAGATGTGCATATGGAACAGAGACGTGGTCGTTCACTCAAGGCCTCATAAAAAGGCTGAAAGTCACTCAAAGGGCAATGGAGAGGGCTATGCTCGAAGTTTCCCTGCGAGATCGAATCAGAAACGAAGAGATCCGCAGAAGAACCAGAGTAACTGACAGCCCAAAGAATTGCTAAACTTAAGTGGCAGTGGGCGGGGCACATTGCTCGCAGAACCGATGGCCGGTGGGGCCGAAAAGTTCTCGAGTGGCGACCGCGTACCGGAAAGCGCAGCGTGGGTAGGCCCCTCACACGGTGGACCGACGACCTGGTGAAGGCGGCGGGAAAACGTTGGATGAGGGCAGCGCAGGACCGGTCGTTATGGCGATCCTTGGGGAGGCCTATGTCCAGCAGTGGACGTCCATCGGCTGAGATGATGATGATGAAGATTGATATTGTTTGCGAAATACGACGGAAGTCTTAAATTCTATTTTATTTTATTATTAGTAAAAACATATTGTAAGTCTACAATATGTTTTTTGTATCGACATGGCAGGTATTTTAAAATCTAATCGGGCTAAATTGGATTCACTGTTACTTCGAGCTAGATTTTTCTAGCCTAGACCTTAGGTCGTCACTGTTATATTATCAAATAATTAGATAATGTTTGTAAATTGATGTTTGTTGAACTTTATAAACCATAGTTTCGTCTTAGTAGAAAATTCGTAAAAACTTGTATTTGTAATGTTACCATTTCAGTATAGGAAAAGTAATATTTGACATTTACTACCTTATTACTCTTTCCATTAGGTTATTTTCTCGATGACATTCGTCTCGAACGATGAAATCTCTGCCACATGTAGGTTGTGATTGCGGGATATTTTTTTGCTTACTTTGCATACTTTGTGAGAGTGACACATCTAAAGTAGCAAGTCATATAGGTATGCAGAACACGAAGATATTGGCACATTGATTTTAATTTGTCAGTCAATAAAGTTTTAAGATAGTCGACAATAATGTCATCGAGAAAATAACGATCAATGTGTAGACCTTATGTAAAGGTATAAAACATACAATTTGTGACAATTTTTATGCAAGATATTTACTTCAATCCTGTATAGGGCTTTACCAATATAAAAGTTATTAACTGAGTAATGATAATAATTATGTTTAAAAGATGTACCTAATACTCTAGATTTTCGTACGAACATGATCGTGGCGGAATACAAGTCTATAATGTGAAATTTTTTAGTATGTACTGTACCAATTCCCTTGGTCTTTTATTTGAAACAGTTTTGATTTAAGGCATTATTTGGGTTTTGAAGAAGAAAACAATTTTATCTATCAATTTATCTAGTTCACTTTATTGACCTCAAAGGCTGATTTGGGAATTTTCAAATTAGAATATTTTTCTAGAACAGGAGTGCGATTTTTGAATCTCATTCGCTAAGTTCTGCACTTGTAAATGTCAAAATTAGTATGGAGATATGCATCTTTCTACTAATGATTTGACTTTCAAAAATCATACTACAGGAGTGCTATTTTTTAAAGTCAAATCAGCAGTAGAAAGTTGCATATCTCCATAGTAATTTTGACATTTAAAACTGCTGAACTCGGCAAATGAGATTCAAAAATCGCACTCCTGGATTTCGATTTTTGGAACTCACAAGTTGAACTCAGTACTTGACAATGTATGGAGATACGCATCTTACTACTGCTGATTTGACTTTCAAAAATCGCACCCCTGGAGTATGATTTTTGAATGTCAATAAATCAACAGTAGAAAGATACATATCTCCATAGTAATTTTGACATTTACAACTGCTGAGTTCAACGAATGAGTTTCAAAAATCGCACTCCAGATCTATGTAATTATTTTTTTGGGTTGTAATTCCAAATTAGTAATGATAGCTGTTAAGGTAGCTGTCCTATCTTCGATATCGCATGACAATCTCTTTCCTTGCTGTCATGTAACAGCGGGCTCTATAAAAACGTTCACCTTGTAAAGTTTGTGTTCGCTCTCGTTTCGCCTAAACAGTGAACGATGTCCTTTGGTTTTCTAAACGTTTTGAAGTATTTTATATTAGACGTTTGTATGAAAATCTAAAAGCTATTAAGTTATCTATTTCTTTACGTAATATTTTTTAGTAAGGTGGCGGCAAGGTCTCTTGTTCTTTTTTTTGTACACAAAAACTCAGATGTACTTTTTTTACTGATAACATCTATCGTTTAAATTGTTACCGCGTAACTCTCGAAAGACTTTTAACACAGACTAAATAGCCCAGGAAAATTAGATAAATCAAGTGAAATAATTCCTGGAGTATTGGAACTTGGTTTAAACGTCCCTTTGATACTTGCATAAGGTTGAAGAACTTTCAGACTACAGACTCACAACTGTCTGTCGTCTGCTGGGTTTTAGTAGGTTACCTAATAAAACATAATCTGGTTCGATGTATAGTTTTCGTTTTTTACTGATGATTTTTTCTAATTAAAAACAAAGAGTTTAAAGCACTTAAAACTAAACCACTTTATGTTGTCTGTAGAATACATACCTACCTACTCAACATTTAATTTATATTGCGCAGTGGTAATACAGATATTAAGGGTTGAACCTCATCTGGCAGCACCGCATCGCCTTTTTCCGTCACTCCATCCTTTTCTGTCACTCAGGAACGTCATTTGCTAGAGCAAATAAGGTAGACGGAACGCGACCGCATGCCGCAGCACCGCCGCGCGCGATCACGTTCCATCTATCTTATTTGCTCTAGCAAATTACGTTTCAGGAGTGCGATTTTTAAAACTCATTCGCTGAGCTCAGCAGTTGAAAATGTCAAAATTACTATGGAGATATGCATCTTTCTAATGCTGATTTGACTTTCAAAAATCATACTTCAGGAGTGCGATTTTTGAAAGTCAAATCAGCAGTAGAAAGATGCATATCTCCATAGTAATTTTGGTACTTTCAACTGCTGAGTTCAAAGTATGAGTTTCAAAAATCGCACTCCTGAGTGACAGAAAAGGATGGAGACGAAAAAATGCGATGCCATGCTGCCAGATGAGGTTCAACCCTAAAGGGCCAAGGATGTTATTTTTAATGCTCCAAAAGCTTGAGATTACATCAACACGGTGATTCTGTGTGGTCGGCATAGAAAGTTGATTCACCTCATTCTCATAGTATAGTATTAAGGTGAATGTTAATCAGCTTCCTTTGCAGACTGTACGAACGGTTTCCTTCAATCAAAAATTCATAAATAATGATCATTTGTTGATATTGTTAACTATGTTTTACTTCGTGTTAGGGTTGAACCTCATCTGGCAGCATGGCATCGCCTTTTTCCGTCGCTCCATCCTTTTCTGTCACTCAGGAACATGATTCGCTAGAGCAAATAAGATAGACGGAACGCGATCGCGCGCGGCGGTGCTGCGGCGTGCGATCGCGTTCCGTGTACCTTATTTGCTCTAGCAAATGACGTTCCTAAATGACAGAAAAGGATGGAGTGACAGAAAAAGGCGATGCGGTACTGCCAGATGAGGTTCAGCCCTTACGGTTTGTAATTTTGGTGTTGCCAGTTCCTTGAGATACCGCTACATATTTAAATTTAAATAATATCAATATTTAAAAATTGTGGTGGTGAAAATATTGTAGAAAAATGAAAATAAGTATATCACAATAATATTCATGTATAAATGTATAGTAAACATATTTATGACTTTTATCTCCTCAGCAATAAAGGTTAAATTTTAAATTTGTATTACAATACAGTTTAAATTAGACTTGAGGCTCTGCCATTTTGTATTTAAGAGCCTACCGAGCCTATTGTGCTGCCCCCAATCGTATTTCTTTATTTCTTAACAATTAAACAATATTTCCAAAAAACAAGAATGTCACATTGTATTCCTGCAGGGCTATTACGCCAGCCCGCGATAGAGACATTTAACACATCCATCTGTCAAATTTAGTATTTTATCTCGTTCGCTCGCGCGCATATTTGCGCCATATTTGTTCTATTGAAAGAGAGCGGAAGCGTGATAGCGCTATATCACGCTATCGCGGGTTTGCATGCTAGCTAGGCTGATTGGCTTTCAATTTATCGAAACATTACGGATTATTATTTTCTATGCTTGTAGCTATTATCGTATCGCCAAAAGTGGCCACTTTTGGCGGTTTTAAAGATAATAACTACAAAAATTATAAAAACAAATCCACAGTGACCCGATAATATGAAAATGAGCAATGACTAGAATGTGACATTCTTGTTTTATGGAAATATTGTTTTATTGTTAAGAAATAAAAAAAAAACTATTGGGGGCAGCACAATAGGCTCGGTGCAGCCTTAACTTTAAAGTGACTTATTCCATTAATTTCATCTAGTGAATTGAAAAAAATGTGTAAAGTAAAATCAATATATCATATTGTGATGTAATAAATGTACCTATAATTTTTTTCTGTACTTATTTATTATTATTTACTTTTCTAAGAAACGGTTGAATTGTTGGTATTTAATTAAAGATATATAATTTAAATAATTTTATTGTAAATTGTGTCAGTAAATATGGAAGTGGTTGTAATTAATATTTACAACATTTTCCTGTACATTCCTCGGTTAACAATTTCTTGTTGGATCAAATAAAGTGTCTGGTCAAGTGTTTATGTTGCTTTATTTTTGTACATACTAGCTGACCTGTAGGCCTAGCATGCCAACCCCGAGAAAACGACAAAAATCGAGACGTGCCTCCATCTTTATTATTTTACGTATGCCAAAAGGAGCGCGCATTACGGTTTTATCGTTTAAACGCTTTGTCGTGGGTGGCATGCTAGCCGTGCTGACGGATATTGCCCAGTCTAAACACCTTATTCGGACTATGACGAACATTTAATCAAATAAAACCGGTCAAGTGCGAGTCGGGCTACTTGCGCACCGAAGGTTCCATACAAAACCACACAAAACAATAAATTACATTACAAAAAAAAAAAAAGATTTTATGCTGTGTCTGGGCTGTGCTTATACAAGATGTTACAAAAATACAAATAATAAATATTTCATGAGGTGGTTTAGTTTAGAGTTTAGACCATCCAACTGAACAACTTTTACTATACAGGGTGTAACAAAACACCCTAGTAATACTTAAGGTGGTGCTTCAGACCATCAATCTGAACAATTTTCACTATGGAGCCAACGTCGAGAAAAAATATAAAAAATCTGCCGTCCCATACATTTGAGTCGAGACGGTACTGCAGTTTTGTATGAAAGAGCGGATTTTTTTTTCGCGATTTCGAATTTGTCTCCATAGTGAAAGTTGTTCAGTTTGATGGTCTGAAGCACCCCCTTAAGTATTACTAGAGTGTTTTGTTACACCCTGTAGCCCACATCGCTGAAAAAATCTCAGCTGTCTCATACATATGAGTCGACTAGGCGTTGCAGATAGGTAAAATCATTCCAAGAATTGAAATTATGTTCAACAATACCTGAAGGGTTGTGGATAGCCATTTTTGGTTACATAAATAAAACACAGGTTGAATAAGAAGATATAAGTATTGAAAAAGGGTGCGTGTTTAGTTTATTTATATTGATCACTCATTTTCGTATTTACCTGAAGCCAATCTTTCAACATCTCTTAGCGAGCGAACAGTGTGTGTTTTGCTTGATTTGTCCTCGTCTTTCCGCACTAAAATTACTCCTCTTCTGCACCACACAAACTTGTACAATTTTGTGAGTTTCAATTCTTCTTTGGCTCTCCATAACAGGTACGCCGTTGCAGGTGTGAGTGATTCCCGCAGGTATACTTGCTTGTTATCATCAGTACCGAGGTCCTTGGAGGTGATCGGGGTGTTTTTTGCAGCATCTAGCCATGATTCCCTGCAGCCTTCTCGTAGAATTACTGTCAGCACCGGTGATACTCCTCCCTTATTGTTATTATTATTCAGTTTCTTTTTCTTCCTATAGGCTTTCAGTATATCGGCCGGGTCCAGTTGAAGCTTGGTACAGACGGTGGTAGCAACATCCATGGGGTTTTCTTTTTCCTCCTCCCTCACTCCACATACCTCCAGGCTATTCGACAGCTGATTTTGTTCAAGGGTATTGATTCTTTGTTCTAATACTTCGTTTTTAAGATGGAGGTTCTTGCAGTTGTTTTGTAGGTCAGTACATTTGTTTTCCATACTTTTCATCGACGTTTGGTAGGTTGTGATTTTTGCTTCGTACTCGTCCAGTTTGTCCGAGTAGAAACTCATAGTGCTCTGGAGCTCTTCTCGGATAGCTTCTTTGACTTCACGCCTGAGTTCCTGTAATATTTCTTGCAGGGCCACTCCTTTGGTTGTTTCAGCATCAGATACATCCTCATCCTCGCCATCCCCATCGCCCATGATGCAGGATATACGTTTCGGCTTGGCCCTGCCCGTGCAGGCACTGCATTTCCAGTCTAGGGACTCGGTTGTGTTTAGAACCTGAAGTTGATCCGAGCTTATTGAAGCACACCCTGCGTGCAACCATTTGTTGCATTTGCTGCACTGCAGCCCAGGGTTTTTTTTTGTCACAAGCTTATTACACTTTCCACATTTACCCATAGTGGCGGTAGGTTGCACTTGCAGTTGATACGTCACGAATGCGCGCGAGTAGTGCAGTTAGTTCACAGGCGACCAACCGGTTTCGCTGCGACCGAGCGACTGTGATAAGTAAAACCTAATCCTATTATAATATCTAACCAAAGTACTACTTCATGATAACCGACTTAAATTTTTCCTTGTACTTAGATCAAACTAGGTATTGGCTAAAAGATGTGATCGTCTAGGACCTAGATCTTATCTGCATTGAACCTATAAATAATCCTAACCGGAATAAACTCTTTCCTAAACAGTATAATTATACAGGGTGTGAGTCTTAAATTAATTAAATGTTATAAGAAAATGGTAAGCATATCTTGATTCGTTAACATTGTGATTGTTTTTATGGGGACACCCCAACCTAGTTAAGAGGTCGGTTACAAAAAATAATCGGGAAGGATAATTATACTCTTATATTATGAATACCATCATTTGGCAGATATTTAGATAAAATAATTGATATTTTTAGCTTTATCTTTCGAAGTGTAACGTCTCCAATCATCTTAGTATGGAGATTAGCTACGGGCTGCTCTTTGCTCACCCAAAGACAAACCAAAACTATCAGAACCTCAAGTTGACTTTTCCAAGAGGATTATTTGTTATATTAATAATTATATTTCTCATAAAATTAGTACCCTTTTAGTACCTTGTAAAACTTTAAAATACAAAATCCTTCTCAAATACTTCTTTCGGATAGGGTATGACCTCAAAAAGACTCTACCACCACGTCACTAGGGGTCCTAACTGCAGAGAAGATGTGGCCAGAAACTCTACAGTAAAATATCTTCAAAAAATCAGTAAGTATGAGTAAGTATTTAAAATAAAGAGGACAAGAGAATTTACTTTCATTCATTAGTCTTAGTCAGTTTGTTATAGTCTATAAGACAACTGGGATAAAAATAGAAAATATTATATGAAACTAAAACAAGTAAATTAGGTTTTTCTTTCCTAATAGTATGCTTAACATTCTCTATTAACAAGTCATCAGCTTTGATGTAAAATTCATAATAATTATTCTTAACATAGTACCATTCTTTCATGAAACCAATATTGTAAATAAGATATTATCAGCTAAACCAATATTTTCCTTCTAACTGTACAAGAATAGGAAATTTGATTTCCCTATGAAAACTATCATCAATCCCTCCCAAGAATCTAGAAAAGTTACCTATCCTATCCTAGCTTATTTCTAAAATAAAACGCGGACTTTAAAATCTAACCAATGTCTAAAATATTCCTATTCTAAAGAAGTTTCCCTAGTGTTAAGATAACCCCGGTGTAAGGGCATCTGCAAAGCTAGGGGCAGACCCCACATTTACATTTAATCGTGTAGGTGTGTAATGTAGGTTTTCCCGTGTTGTCTAGGGAAGAACCTTCTAAATAGCTAAATTAGGTGTGCGAGTAAGTCAACTCTTGTGTTCCTAGTTCCTATGGACTTGTGTAATATGAAGGCTCCAGCGGCCGAAGCTTAGAGATCAGGAGCCTCCAAGGTGAGTAATATAAGTGTGTGAAATATATAAATAAGGGGACTAAATTTTGCACCCCAGAAACAAAGTACTTGGCCCCCTAAAGGACATCCTCCTCTTGGACGGTGGATTACCAAGCAGCATTTGGCCCAGGTTACAAAACTCAGGTGGCATAATATATCTGTAATGTATTGTAAGCTATATATTTTTTATCTTACTACACCGCCATAGCAAGTTTTTTTACTTAAGAGTTCTTCCATCCCATGGTTGTCTGGAAGAAATCGCTTTTAGTGATAAGACCGCCATTTGTACCCTTACGTTCTTTTGATTCTGTTTTTGTTGCTGTATTTTTTTGGTGTGCAAATAAAGAATATTTATGTTATGTTATGTTATGTGGCTAAGAATCGCTATGTAGATAAAAAACGATCGCCGGCGCACCACAAAGCCAGGCTATGAAAATGGAAGTTATTGACACTTTCACAGTATAGCACTGCTAGTCGTGAAAGCACCAAAAACCCACGATACTTCATCGTGTACCAAAAGATTCCTCGAGCTCGCAATTTAAATATTAACTCCCCAATAAATAAATTTAACAAATGATTAAAAATATGAAACTCCCAGAATTTATCCCAAAAATCAATAAAGAAAGCTTACTACTTCCCCTTAAATTACTTTACAATTATCCCAAATTATAAACAAAACCTCCCAAAAATACTTAGAAAATTTAAATAAAATCAAAACGCAAACCAGCAGCGAGATAGTGAGCTCTCAGAATAAAATTGAAGAATGACCCGATCTCCTATCGCTCCCGCCTATTTATACTCTTTCCATGACGGTAAAAACGCCGCTTACCTCGGTGAACCCAACGATGACCACGAAGCCACAAACGTCGACGATGACAATGATGGTGAAATTTCGCTATACAAAATTGATCTCTATCTTAATGAAAATAAGGTTGAGTCCAGTTATTCCTGATGATATTTACTTAATAAAAGATATGACCTCTATGTCTATAGAAATAAAGTTACTCAGATTTTCCTAATTCGTTCAAGTTGCCAACAATTCAAATTGATCCTTAACTTCTTAAATATAAAGCTTCCTTTCAACCTACTAATTTTCCCTTCAATTTATACAAAAATACGTCTCCTTATATGGTGATCTTGTGTTCCCTCACTACCCTTCCAAATGAAAAGCTATTTTCACTATTCCCGACATTAACCTCTATTTACTTTTCATTAAAGATGAATTTCATTCGTACTACTATCCATAATTTTAGTTTCTTAATTAAATAGGCTAACAGCCTGATGCGCAGACTACCTATAGTACAAACTTATTCAATTAAGCTTTTTTTCCCCTTGACATAAGATTCATTTTTAGCTAGCGAAATCCTCCTCGCGCCAATTTTTACTCCTTGCATTTTTAACTTTTCCGCGCAGCGTCCCCAAGCTATCTTGCCAACCAATGAGGTACGCTCTCATTAGAACCTATGATCAACTACGCATGCGTTAGATGTAGCAGCTGTTTTCTGCTAACTCGTATTTCCGCCATTGTTTTGCCCTTTTTATGATGCTAGATTTGTATTACCATTTTTAATAATGAAAGTCACGATCAAATCAATGATCTTTTCCGAAAAGGACAAGTGCGTAGCACCCTCAATCGACGGAAGTGCATGAAAAGATGTCTGAATGTCAATGAGGCTAGAGAAGTGTGTCAGAGTCGTAGCGTGTGGCGATCTGTGGTCTCTGCCTACCCCCTTGGGACAATGGCGTGAGCTTATGTATGTATGTATAATGAAAGTAATTTTCTAATGAAATATTAGTTAATTATGTCTGAAATATCGAATTCTTCCTCTGTTTTTATAATAATTTGAATGAAATGAATTCCCTCTCTCAAAAGCTAGTTAACATTATTATTTGAGCTTTAAATAAAACTACTAACTTCGAGTTTTGCTAAGTTTTAACAGTAATTATTTTATAATTATGGTTCTTTTGTTTGAAGCAATATATTAAGATGTGTCTGATGACTAGAGAGTAGCATATTCTTTACTGGTGACTACCTAAACCAGTACATAGTGGCGTGAGTATACAGGGTGTTAGGGTTAACAGTTGCATTACTTTTACAACAGGGGTGATTGTACCCATGGTACTGAACAACTTTCCCTAAGAAAGGTACAGGAAATTCGCAAAAAAAAAACTTCCGACTTTTCATACATAAGTTCGATCACCTGATTGCATTTAGAATGGAAAGTGCAACAATATTTTTGAGAATTTCCTATAGGTTTCTTAGGGAAAGTTGTTGAATATCATGGGTACAATCACTCCTCAACTGTTTACCCTAACACCCTGTATATAGTTCTGAGTTTTTCTTATGTTGTGTGACTTAATTTTCCAATTAACATTAAAGTGAAAACAAACTTGCATTCAAACAGTATTTTATAATAATTTCTTTCCATACATTTTTATATCTACAAAAGTTAAATTTTGATGCTTGACCTCAAACTTCAAACCATTGACGAAAGCAAACATCAAAAATAGATAATTTCAGTCTTTTAAATCCAAAGGCATTCAACTCTCACACACTTTATCTTATACTAATTTCATAAAGCTTACAGTACAAAATATATAGGATTTAGTTCATTTTATAGTTTCACAAAAATATTACCTCTGGAACGTTGCTATAAGTTAGAAATCTTGTCAATAAATATAAAAGGACTTTCAGTAACTGACAAAAACACAAACAACTACTTAGTGTTGCGTCATTGTTGCGTGTCTGTATAAATCCAAAATACATTTTTAAAACCAAAACAGTAAAAAATTATCATATAACTAAAGAGAACACAGCACGCAGGTATCTTATGAGTCTTGACCGATCCCAGCAAGTCTCATCCCGCTAAACCAGCAACAACGCTCTAAGCCAAAGCTCGTGCGCGTTTGCCTCGCGCGGCTCTCTCCGTCTCTCACAGTAACACTTTGGTGAATGTCCAGTCATGAGCGTTACCCTTCCGCTATGCGCGCGCGATCTCGCCCCGCTCGTGCGCAGTTGCCTCGCACGGCTCACCCTTTATCTCTCACAGTAGTTCTACGAAAAGGCCTGAGCGCTTCCCTCTCGCTGAGCGCGCGCAATCTCGCCTGGCACGGCTCACTCATGCGCGGCTGCCTCGCACAGCTCACCCTTTATCTCTCACAGTACTTCTACGACCAAGCCTGAGCACTTCCCTCACGATGAGCGCGCTCGATCTTGCCTTGCACGGCTCGCTCGCCCGCAACTGCCTCGCACAGCTCACCCTTTATCTCTCACAGTACTTCTACGACCAGGCCTGAGCACTTCCCTCACGCTGCGCGCGCGCGATCTCGCCTCGCACGGCTCGCTCGTGCGCGACTGCCTCGCGCATCTCACTCTCCCGCGCAGCCACCGCCTCTATCTGTTGCTGCTGTAGTTTCAGGCCGTTCAGTTGTGACTGTAGAGCTGTTATTGTCGAGTACGATGAATTCTTTAGCTGGAATAGATATTGGTACATGGTTATTAACATTGTGTGAAACGTAAGGATAACGGTGTGCTTTGAATGGATCGGAAGACATCTATTTTGAGCCTTAAATATGCTTAAAGCGAGCTTTTCTACAACAGCTGTCTGCTTGAAAGGCAGTAGATAATTGTAGCAATGTTTCTGACTATCCAAAAAGAGATTATGGTCGTAAGTTTGCGTGGATGTATTTAAACTTGTAAAACTATGATTAAAAATAATTGAAGTGCTATTTTTGAATCTCACACTTTCAAATTCGTATACGAATGATGCATAATCTCAAATTATTTTTTGAAATTTCCGCTTACTCGCTCGAATTTGAATGTAAAATGGAATATAAATCTGTGATTATCATACTAAATTACCAACAGACGAGCTAAAAGAGGAGCTAGAAATGCAAAGTAGCGCTTTTGCTTCCGAGACGGCTGTCGCCACTTGTCTTCCCGCTCACGCTGCTACAATTACTCATGCCCTCTCGCTCGCACCACGCCGCGCGCCTTATGGTGTTATGCAAATCATTGCATAACCTGTGGCGACACGTTCCACGCCTACTTTGCACTTCTAACCCCTCTTATAATGTTCTGTGAAATTACCAATCTCTTAACATTAAACTAACCTGTGTCTCCCGCTCCCTCGCCTGGACCTCCTGGTGAAAGTTATCCATTTGATCCACGATCTGCTCTCTTTCTAACACGTTCTCCTTCTGCCTCTGTCTGCTCGCTTCTATCTTCTCTTCTACTTGTCTCCTTAGTGCTGATAGCACTTCGTCCATCAGGATGGATCGAGCTTCTTGTTCTTTGGCCCATTGCTGAAAATAGTAATGTTTAGAGCAAAGAGTACATTACAAAAAGTTTCTAGTCGCGCTACAAGGCGCGATATAGCCTTATCGCTTGCATCACGGCTACGGCTGCTGAAAGACAATTGAACGGGATAAAAATAAGGATAAAAAGGGATAAAAATTGCGAATCGTGTAAATCTGGTGAATGGTGGAAATTACCATAAGAGATGAATCTAGGCATACCAACAAAGTATTTTGCCAACATTCAAGACATACACATTCGATTACGCTTTGGAAACATTTTGAAAGTAGTGGTTACTTTAAGCGCTCTCACAGACGAGCGACACTTTGCGGTCGCTGGGGGTCGCGGAGGGTCGCGCTACCGTAAAATGTATGAGCGCGACGCTCTGCGACCCACCGCGACAGCAAAGTGTCGGTCGTCTGTAAGACGAAAGAAGGAAAGAAGTCTGAAGATTTGTTTAGCTTCGTAGCTAAAGAGTTCTTCGAGTACACACACATGCACATTGTTATTTTAAACTTATAGTATCTCTGATTGAATCTATGTAATACCCACACTGTGGAAACTTCGCTGACACTTCATACAAATGGGCTTGCACTGACAAGAGGTATGCATGTGCAATAATGAGTGGTTGCTAGAGAAAAGTCATTACCCACTGTCGTATTCCAAACGTCTTCCAAGAGGAGGTGAGGCTAAAATTGGCGGGGGGCACGAGTGTCCGTACTGTATGTAGTAGGTACAGTCAAGAGCACATCAAGCTTTACACTTGCAGTTCGAATGTAACGCTTATGGCGCACTAAATAAAAACGGTACAAAGTCCATAGTGTCAAGCTTGACGTGCTCTTGACTGTACTAAACTTTTTTATGCTGTGGTAATACCTTATCCTGTTTCTCATTGATCTGTCTCGCTTCACCGTCGTACATGACGTCGATGTTCTTCTGTCTCTGTCGCTCCCTCTCCCTGTGCTCTTCTAGCTCCAACAGCGCTGCGTCCAGGACCCGCTTGTAGGTAGCGGGCTTTTCTTTTTCTAATTCGTAATCCTGGACAAAAAACGGGTTTAGTAAGGAAGGATTAAGCGTATGCTTAAGTAAAAAAGAGTGCGATTTTTGAATCGTGAGATTTAAAATCGTGATCGAATGATACATAATCTCCAAAGTAATTTTGATAGAAGATTGGCAGATTTGGACCCAGCAATTTTTTACGAAAACTAAAAGACATTCAGGACGGCGGTTGTAATTATTATAAACAGAAAAATTTAAACATTTTTTAAAAAAACTTCCACATCTCCAGAAGTCCGGATTCAAAAGTAGAAATTACTAGTAAAATAGACAAATCGTCCAAAAAGCAGTAGTAAAACGCAACCATGACAGCTATATTCATCTAATATCATCACTGAGGTATTTTCGGTCGTTACGGAACGTATTTGGCTTGGTTGAACTGATAGTGAGTGTGATTTCGTTTTCTTCCATTATCATAATATTGTACGGTTATCGTGAATTTTCATTAAAATTAACACAATGAATGCGTAGAAGATTGGGTGGACTATCTAATAAGAAAGATTATGAGTTTCACACATTTGATACAAAAGGTATCATAAGGAGAAATACCTTTCACCCAACTTCTACAGATTACAACCAATTTACATTTTTGTTAGTTTTGTTTCACTCTACACGTATTTACTAAGTTTCATTCATGTATGGGACCTCTATGTCTGGGTCTCAAATTATATGGCCTTCCGCCAAACTTCTTTGCTACTGCAATCAGAAGTGCGATTTTTGAACATCATACGAGCGAATCGGTAGTAGAAAGATGCATAATCTCCATAGTAATTTTGACATTTTCTACTGCCGAGTCGCTCGTATGATGTTCAAAAATCGCACTCCAGCAGTAATGACGTGTGACTTTTAAAAAATCGCACTCTTGAAAGTGAAGAGAGAACGAAGGGGGAAACGTTCACTATGGTGCCTAATTAGAAATGGCGAGATAAAATCTGATGTTCCATTAACGCTGAAGTGCTAATTGGTCCGACCATCATAAGTCACAGTACCTTATTCTACAGGCTACGACCTTGTCCAGAAGGGGCTTTTCGCAGCTAATAAATCGTCACTCGCATAGGCGTCAATACATCGGAAATAACGCGCTAGTTAAAGATTCGCTTCTAGCGCCTTCATGCGATATCTTCTTTCGTGTCTGCATGAGCTATATCGCATGATAATCACTAACGCTGTATTGGAAAGATTAGCAAGTCAGCTATGGTGGTACCGAGGCTTCGCCACTCGCCGAGGCTCTTTCAACCAAGAGCGCTTATAGACGAGCGACACTTTGCGGTCGCCGTGTGTCACGGAGGGTCGCGCGACCGTAAAGTGTATGAACGCGATGCTCTGCGACCCACGGCGACAGCAAAGTACCGCTCGTCTGTTAGAGCCCTCACTCGATTCGCGTCGCAATCGTCCCTTCTAGGCAAGACACTTTAATTTAACATACCCTTTGAAAGACATTCTTGATTTTCTCTAACATTTCCAAGTCCAATTCTATTTCCTTTATGATAGATATAACTTTTTTCTTCAACTTATACTTATGCAGACCCATATTGACAATAGTTGCGTCTCTCTCTGCCGTCAGCTTCGCGTGTTCTCTGTCTCTTTCGTTCGATATCAGTTTAAGATTTTCTAATATGTGTCTTTCCTTCTCCTCTTGCTTGCGGAGTGTTTTGACTATTGTCTCTTTTTCGCTAAGTTCTGCTATTTGGCCTTCTAGACTACTGCGGAGCTCCTGGAAACAAATACGCATTGTACATTTTTAAGCAAAGCCTTTTAGTTATACCATGTCTGGACAGTCCATACATTTTAGATTTAGTATAGTCTTGGCGCAAACAGATGTCGCTACTGGCCTGAACGAGAGATAAATCTTAATTAAACGTTATTAGATCACTATTATTTGAGTTTTGTTCCACGGAAATAAATTATTTAGATTAATTTTCTTAAAAATTTTAATAACACATGTGTTTAACACTTATTTTAACATAATTAAACATTGCTGTAGTACCGGCTTCTCACCACCGTCGCTGTACTTGCGCGAGTTGTCACTTAGTATGTTCATTGACCCTCTGTTGTGTATAATTTATTTACTCTATGGTTATACTATTTAGTTGAAGAACGTACAGTGTGGACTCCTCGTCCATTAAAAGGCTACTTTTCGTAACAAAAAGGGCTAACTACCAGTCACAGTGGTCTGAAATTCGGCACACTGCTAGTAAGGTAAGTTACAGCCTGTAGAATTCCACTGCAGGGCAAAGGCCTCCACTCACGAATAATGGTGAAAGCGGGGCCATACTCCACTACACGGGCCCAGTGTGGGTTGGTGGTCAACTTGCTATAATATAATATTCAAGACGCCTTAACATGACATTACGACATATCACGGCTCGTCTTGGTTCATCATCGCTCATCTGACATGTAAGGCTAGTGTCACGTACGACAAAGCGACAAGACGAGAAAACTGTAATGCGCACTCTTTTTGGGATCCCTAAAGTGTCGGGACACAAGAAGACAGGTGCACATCTCAACTTTTCTCGGTTTGTTGGGGGTAGCATGCTATGTCTACTGACACTAGTAGTAAAATGTTTAAATATATAATTAATTATAGAATATTTAAAATACCTCTAACGGGTAGTTAGACGGGTCGTGGAATAAAGTCGTAAGCATATGAATGTATGCAATTTAAATACTAATATGGCTAGTGTTTGCTTGGGGGAACAAGGAATTTGCTTCGATTAATACTCTTAAGAGATATCACATTAGGTGAAACTTTTAAGCAACCACTGTTAACTAGTCAACACATACTCTCATTTGCTGCTCCTTCTCTTTTAATCTCTCCTCTTCTATCGCTATCTGCCGGCGAAGCACCTCGTCTCTCTCCTGTAATGTTATGCGAGTCTGTTCTTCTTCTTTCTTCTTTTGTAACTCTTTCTCTACTATTTGTTCCATCCTAAAAAAAAGAGCAATATGTAAAAAAAGAGCAATATGTAAAGAAATGTCACTTCGTTTATTGTGCAAGTGGTTTATATCCTAGACCCTAGGACCTAGAGGGTCGTTGTGGGTACAATATAAACAAGCTTACCAGGCAGATTTAAACTTGCCACTAGCTATGAGCTAGCGGCGCGCAGCTCCGGCTGGCGCAGTCGCCACGTGTGGTGCGGCCTCAGCTCCTCCTCTCTTATGTAGTTTATCTCTTGGACGGTCACCGTGGGTACAATATAAACAAGCTTACCAGGCAGATTTAAACTTACCACTAGCTATGAGCTAGCGGCGCGCAGCTCCGGCTGGCGCAGTCGCCACGCGTGGTGCGGCCTCAGCTCCTCCTCTCTTATGTAGTTTATCTCTTGGAGGGTCACCGTGGGTACAATATAAACAAGCTTACCAGGCAGATTTAAGCTTGCCACTGGCGATGTATGAGCTAGCGGCGCGCAGCTCCGGCTGCCGCAGTCGCCACGCGTGGTGCCGCCTCAGCTCCGCCTCTCTTATGTAGTTTATCTCTTGGAGGGTCACCGTGGGTACAATATAAACAAGCTTACCAGGCAGATTTAAGCTTGCCACTGGCGATGTATGAGCTAGCGGCGCGCAGCTCCGGCTGGCGCAGTCGCCACGCGTGGTGCGGCCTCAGCTCCTCCTCTCTTATGTAGTTTATCTCTTGGACGGTCACCGTGGGTACAATATAAACAAGCTTACCAGGCAGATTTAAGCTTGCCACTGGCGATGTATGAGCTAGCGGCGCGCAGCTCCGGCTGCCGCAGTCGCCACGCGTGGTGTCGCCTCAGCTCCGCCTCTCTTATGTAGTTTATCTCTTGGAGGGTCACCGTGGGTACAATATAAACAAGCTTACCAGGCAGATTTAAGCTTGCCACTAGCGATGTATGAGCTAGCGGCGCGCAGCTCCGGCTGGCGCAGTCGCCACGCGTGGTGTAGCCTCAGCTCCGCCTCGTGCCGCCTCAGTTGCTCCTCCTTCTCTCTTATGCCCTGATTTATCTCCTCAAGGGTCGCCGTGGATACATTGTTCAGGTACGAACTGGAAACATTCAATTAGAATTTTAAATACTGTAGGTAAAGTGTCAATAAATGAAAGTGCAAATTAAATCAATAAATGAAAGTATGAATGGGACAGTCGAAAGGGGTCGCCCTAGACGTACGTATGCGGCCCAAATTAGCAGCGTACTTAAGAAGGGTCAGATCAAATGTATCCGAAACCGACGAGCGTGTATGAAACGACTTATGACGAAATAGGTGGAAGAGGCGAAAGAGGTGTGTCAGGATCGTAGCCCATGGCGATCTATTGTCTCTGCCTACCCCAATGGGACACAGGCGTGAGTGTATGTATGTATCTACAAAGTGTTTTAAATCACCAAAACATTTGATAAATGTACATACCCATTTTTGAAAAACTTTGGTTGCTTTGCAAGAGTCTTCAGTTCCTCTTGGTACTGCATGTTTTCTTGAAACAACATCAATTCTAGCTTTTTGCGACGCTCTTCTAATTGCCTGTAAACATTTATTTGTTAAAGCACAAAGACAGCAGGCTGTCTTATTTGGACCCTACTGGTTTCAGTAATTTAAGTGTTGTAAAGACATATGTAAAGTCCTTGTGTATAAAATGTCGTTGAGTAAAGTAGATTGATTGCTTGATTGAAGCAAGACTGTTATTTTTTTTTATGGATGCTTTTAAAGGCTACTGTGCCTTATCCTAAACATACACATAGCAAAAGGCACTGTTCGTGCAATAACTTTGTTTTTAGTTAAAACATGGCAAAACCTAACTCTCAAACATTCAGGCTCCCATCAAACGAAGCGGAGCCAACCATGTTAGTCCGGTAAAAACAATTGATCAGGTAATACTTACACGGCCCGAATCTACCTCTCACTCAGCAACTCAGCTTCCTTGTTGGCCTTCTCGTAGTACCCAGCCATGGTTCACTCCTCGTGTTTGTGCTGGCCTCGGAAGTAGTCAGCTATGTTCTTGAGGTAATAATACTTACGCGGCCCGAATCTTCCTCTCACTCAGCAACTCAGCTTCCTTGTTGGCCTTCTCGTAGTACCTCACTGCTCGTGTTCGTGCTAGCCTCGAAAGTAGTCAGCTATTTTCTTGAGGTAATAATACTTACGCGGCCCGAATCTTCCTCTCACTCAGCAACTCAGCTTCCTTGTTGGCCTTCTCGTAGTACCCAGCGGTGGTCCACTGCTCGTGGTGCCTGGACGTGTTCGTGCTGGCTTCGTAGTAGTTGGCTACTTTCTTGAGCTCCTCCGCTCGGCGCAGGTCGTTGTCTCGGCGCTGTGCCGCTAGAGCTTGCTGTTGCCATTGTGGCCGGGGACGTGACATGGTCTGATGGATTTTTATTCTACATATAACTATTAACAGTAAGCAAGTTACACTATGGTATCCAAATGCTAGCACCAGAAGGCAGGGACGCCCAACAAGACAATGAGAAGATGATATTCTGACTTAACCCGTTGAGCACCAACCTATAATACTTACGCCGCCGCCGCCGCCGCTCTTTTGCCTTTAGTTAAAAAAAAACTTTTTTTAGATAAGCTATAATTTAGTCTTTGGCCTTGGCCTACTTTTTCGAACCGTACGGCTCGACCGGAGCTCAACGGGTTAAAGTGATATTAAAAAAAGAAAAATAAAAGAATGTTAAAAAAATTCTCTACTCTTTTTCTCTTTTATTAGTATAAACTTATAAGAGAGAAACTGAGAGTGTAAAACTTAAACTTTCGGAAATAAATGGCTATTATTAAATTAATTTTGAACTTAAATAACATTTTAGTAATATTATTGGGCTCTATACTAAACCCCCTTTCAAACGTAGTATGCCACTTATAGGGGGATCTTAGGGAGCGTTTAAACAAAAGTGACGTGGCGCGGACATTTCACGGGTCGGGTGCGGCAATATAAACCTTATAGTACGTAGCATAGAGTCGTTTGGAGAGTTACGCCCGCGCCTCCAGGCGACGTCGCCTGGTGGCGGCGACGCGATTTTTCTTTATGTCAAAAAACGACGCTATGCTACGTAATATAAGGTTTATATTGGGGTTACTTATATTATATTATATTGGTGTGAGTATGACTACCCGCCACCGCCACACATCTCTTCTGTATAAACGCTACCTTAGACCACTCCTGCCCTGCCCTTTGTGACCAAGTAAAAACAGTTGTATTCTTACGATCGCGCACACTTCTTGATCACTTCCAAACATGAACTAGCAACTTTTGGGCATGCCCTCAACCTTAAAAAGCAGAGTGCCTTGGCAGGTTACTCACCGGACAACCACCTTGTAAACTTTGTCCACATTTGGTCGCAAACCACAACAAAATATTAGTCATATTGTAGAATCAATACGTACGAACCTTTTTGCTTGACTGCTCACCCTCGTTTCAGATCAACAAGTGGTTCAATTTTGGTCAGATTCGCATGATTGTTATTACGGATAGTGTGGGCGCCAAAACGGCCTGTAATTGGATCATATGAGGTCACACAGATATGTTCAATTTACTTCCTAAAATTATTTAATTACGGTTCGCGGTCACGCAATTTCGAATAATTGAATAAAACTGCTCGAGCGTCGTCAAGCATCGTTTACGTAATGTCAAACTGACAGTTGCTAGGCAACCAGAGACGCGACACGTTTCGTTCCACGCAATATTAGGTATGAATCTCCATACAAAAAAATCACGGGAGCACATAGATATATCGGGAGCAGGAAGGTGGCACATAGTACTGGTACAGTCTGGGTATAGTACATTGATATCGTTGCACATAGGTATTATCAGAGATGTCACTTATCTTAAATACTGGTAGCATGCACACCCGCGATAGCCGTGATACGGCTTTATGACGTCTTTTATCTTGTTCGTTCGCGCGCAAAAGAACGAGATAAAAGACGTGATAAAGCCGTATCACGGCAATCGCGGGTGTGCATGCTACTAGTGCTGGAAGGCAAACTGCATTAAACATTTTTTATTTATTTATTTATCAATTACGTAAACAACATGAAAAGTATACTCCTTGGTAGGTATCTACGTCTACCAAGTCTATCAAGTAGTTTGTAAAATCTACCAAGTTGTCTACCACGTAGTTTGTTAAATCTACCAAGTAGCTTAGTTGAATCTACCACGTTGTTTGTTAAATCTACCACGTTGTTTGTTAAATCTACCAAGTACTTAATTCAATCTACCAAGTAGCGTAGGTAGTTAAATATACCAAGTTGTCTACCACGTAGTTTGTTAAATCTACCAAGTAGCAATGTTGAATCTACCACGTAGTTCGTTAAATCTACCAAGTAGCTAAGTCAAATCTACCACGTTGTTGGTTAAATCTACCAAGTAGTTTGTCGAGTCTACCAAGTTGTCTACCATGTACTTAATTAAATCTACCAAGTAGCTTAGTTAAATCTACCAAGAAGCGTAGTTAAATCTACCAAGTACTTAATTAAATCTGCCAAGTAGCTTAGTTGAATCTACCACGTTTGTTAGTTAAAACTACCAAGTACTTAATTAAATCACCAAGTAGCCATAGATATAATACGTAGTAAATTAATATTTCTATGCAAGTAGCTTAGTTGAATCTACCAAGCGGTGTACCATCGTTGTTTGTAAAATCTACCAAGTAGTTGTCGAATCTACCAAATTGTCTACCACGTAGTTTGTTAAATAAACCAAGGACTTAATTACTATTTTTTACAAAAGTTTACTCAGCAGTTTCCATACTGGAGGAGCCCAAACTGGTACTGGTATGTTTGCTGCAAAGTTAGCACAGGTCTTTGGAAGCTGCAAACTTGGTAGTACACTACCCTAACAACATATCAAAAATGCAGAACTACATCACGCTTAGCAATTTTAATGTGTAATTTTACGGGCCTAGAATGGTATTATTCCGGAATGGAAGTATTCCGGAATGGAAGTATTCCGGAGGAAGTTTTCCGTAACGGCAGTATTCCGGAATGGAAGTATTCCGGAGGAAGTTGTCCGGAATGGAAGTATTCCGGAAATATTTTGGAATATTCTGGAAATTTGGCAGATTAATACTGGTAGATTTAACAAACTACTTAGTAAATTTGACTGAGCTACTTGGTACATTCAACTAAGCTACTTGGTAGATTCAACTAAGCTACTTGGTAGATTTAACTGAGTTACTTGGTACATTTAACTAAACTACTTGGTGGAATCAACTTAGCTACTTGGTAGATTTAACTAAGCTACTTAGTAGATTTAACTGAGCTACTTGGTAGATTCAACTAAGCTACTTGGTAGATTCAACTAAGCTACTTTATAGATTTAAAGAAGTAACAAACTACGTGGTAGACAACGGAATACTTCCATTCCGGAATACAACACAACAACACAACGTACGTGCCATCACAACACGCGCAATTACAATCATTCAAACTGGCGTCATTACGTGCCTGTGCCCATTTATTTATTTTATGTATTTATTTAATATTTCCAGAAAATTCCAGAATATTCCATTCCGGAATACTTCCATTCCAGAATAATTCCATTCCGAAATAATTCCATTCCGGAATATTTGCATTCCGGAATACTTCCATTCCGGAATATTTGCATTCGGGAATATTTCCAAAATATTCCAGCATATTCCATTCCGGAATACTTCCATTCCGGAATACTCCCGTTCTGGAATACTTCGATTCCGGAATACTTCTCTCGTCTTATGATGGTTTTATATATTTTCCCCTTCAGTTTAAGGGGGATCCGGGAGTCACAGGTCATTCCTGTTATTCCTACTTCCATTCCGGAATAATTCCATTCTAGGTTCGTAAAATTACACATTAAAATTGCTAAGCGTGATGTAGTTCTGCATTTTTTATATGTTGTTAGGACCAGTTAGGGTGGTACTCCCAAGTTTGCAGCTTCCATAAAGACCTGTGCTAACTTTGCAGCAAACATACCAGTACCAGTTTGGGCCCCTCCAGTTTGGAAACTGCTGAGTAAACTTTTGTAAAAAATAGTAAACATAAATATTTTTGAAATTGCTTTGTTGGCGTTAGATATGAGTATATTACGAGACATTTGGCGTATGATTTAAAAAAGTTTACTCAGCAGTTTCCTAACTGGTGGAGCCCAAACTTGGTATGTTTTGAAAATGCTTTTAGGATTTTTTTAAACAAGTAGCTGAAAGGTGGTGGTGTAGTATATTTTTGGAACCGGCTCATGAAGCCCTTTCATTTGATACCCCACACGATAGGTTTCAGAACAATTTTTTTTTAATCTCATACTAAAAATTGAGGGGCTCTCCCGTCCTCAGGGGCACCACAGTCCTGGTTGGCAACATCTATCAATACAAAGTCTGGGATCACTAGAACACACATCAGAAATCAGAATGCGGTGCGCTATATTTGCAAACGAAACTCTACTGAGGGCCCCGGTCTATGGTATTGTCTTTTCATTCTCGGGAATACAGGTTTCCTCACGATGTTTTCCTTCACCGCCGAGCTAGTAAATGATAAATACAACCGTACATAAATTCCGAAGAACTTAGTGGTACAGGCAACATCGGTCACACATAGGTAATAATTATTACAGTATACTTGTTTACAGTGTCCTTCATGCTGACACTTTTTTAAGGGGATGATCAGACCACCAAAGTAAACAAATTTCTCTATGGGACCAACATTGAAATCGCGAAAAAAAAATCTGCCCGACCATACAAAACTGCAAACCTACTCGAGCCAAATGTATGGGACAGCTGATTTGTTTTTCGCGATTTCGATGTTGGTCCCATAGAGAAAGTTGTTCAGTTTGGTGGTCTGATTGAGGGGCTCCCCCCCTCAGGGGCACCACAATTCTGGTTGGCAACATCTATCAATACAAGGTCTGGGATCACTAGAACACACATCAGAAGTCAGAATGCGGTGCGCTATATTTGCAAACGACCATCTCCATAGCGCCTGCACTACCATAAGTTCGGAGGTATGCGTAAATATGGGTGAGCTTGGGGCGAACACAAAGGACCAGAAGCAAACCAGAAGTGCGATTTTTGAAAATCATACGAGTGACTTGGCAGTAGAAAATGTCAAAATTGGCTACTTGACAACTAGTCAAATTAGCTACTCTTTATCAGACGTCAAAACATGCGCTTTCTATGAAGATTTGTACTAAATATTGAGTTGTGACGTCATCAAAATTTTCATTACTTTTTATAGTTTATCTTGTTATTAAAAATAGTATTCAAGCTAAAAACTCAATGAAAATGGGAGTTTAGCGGTATTTTCTAACCCTTTTTTTATTGAGTAGATAAAAATAAAATATATTGAATGTAGTCAAATACCCTATTACTATGGAGATTACGCATCTTTCTACTGCCAATTCGCTCGTATGATTGTCAAAAATCGCACTTCAGCGCTGCGCTCGCGTGTGTTTTTCGCTGATATCATTAGCGTCCTTTTAAACTACCCATCAAATTGTACAACTTTTACTATGGGAGCAAACCCATCGAAGCAAATAAAAAAGTTCGCGACTCAAATGTATGCAACAGCAGGCCCTGTATCCGGACTTTCGATGTTCGATATATTGTCGCTGTTTCGGTCCGCAATTCATTGTAATAGAGTTGACATTGGAATGAAAACGTTCACGCAATTGCGAAGTTCGAATGTCCGGGTAGACCCACGGATTTTTTTCTTGATCCGATCGGTTTGCTCCCATAGTGAAAGTTGTTCAGTTTGATGGGTAGACTCTTAGTTTAAAAGGATGCTATTGATATCAATGTCACCCTGTAGATATTGGACTAAATTCGGGCTTGATAAAATGCATATTGGACCAACATAGGTCGACAGAAATATAGTCAACTGAGCATTTACAGCTCAACCTAACTCAACGCCTGAAGACTACCGCCATACCGCCAGCACCATACCGCAAACAAATCCGCGCGCATCCTACCGCGAACCGAGCTTAAGCTCTAAGCTTATTTCCATTAAAGCCCCCAAGCTCGCGGCCTTCAAGGTGATAGCGGGTCACATTCCTGCCGCACTCGCCTGAGAGAGACGGCGATGTCGGTGGTGCCGCTCTGCTAACAATGGCGGCCCCACAAATGCTGCCAGGTTGATTGAAATTTTACCGGCATGGTAAGACTTTTGATTCTTTTGGGTTTATTAGCAGGTGTTTTATAGGTAGGTAGCCTTATTTTTGGTGTAATTCTTCATGATGCCGATACTTACGGAAGAAAATGTGGAAAGTCAAAGAGTAGGTACTTGAAAGGATGGTATAAGTGATGAGCATGTCTATACATGGATACATGCTCACGCCACTATCCCACTGGGGTAGGCAGAGAATACGGCCTGCCACACTAATTCTAACATAGGTACTTTACAATTCTAACATACTTCTCTCGCCTCATTAAATTTCATAATCATATATCTCTTCATGCACTTAATCGCGGCAGTTGATTGTGCTGTATAACTAAATGTTAGCATATAATGTGCTCATTATCATTGAGATTAGGTATGAAAGTTGTCAGGTACCCAGGATATACAAGGTGTTAGGGTAAATAGTTGCCCCCCCCCCCCCTACCCCTATTACCCCTTAAAGTAATCTTTAAGGGGTAATTGTATCCGTGTTACTGAACAACTTTCCATAAGAAACCTACAGATAATACGAAATAAAATAAAAATTACCTTTCCATACTAAATGCACTCAGCTGATCGAATGTTTGTATGAAAAGTCAACAATTTTTTTTCGTATCTCCTGTAGGTTTCTTAGGGAAAGTGGTTCAGTATCATGGATATAATCACCCGTTAAAGTAATGCAACTGTTTACCCTAACACCCTGTATACCTCTGGAGTCTCGAACGCCTGCAAATAACCAGGTGATATGATACCACATCATGTGCACCTTTATCATCATCATCATCTCAGCCGATGGACATCAACTGCTGGACATATGCTTCCCGCTTTCCGGTACGCGGCGGTCACCACTCGACAACTCTTTGGTCCCATCGGTTCTGCGAGAAATGTGCCCCGCCCACTGCCCTTGCACCTTCAGTATTCGTTTAATAAAGTGAACACAGATGTACCTACCTGCTCTCTCCTCCTGACCTACTCTTCTCAATCTGATGGAGAGAGAAATCACTACAATCAGAAAAAAGATCAGGAGTGCGATTTTTTAAACTCATTCTTTGAACTCAGCAGTTGAAAATGTCAATATTACTAATGGAGACGTGCATCTTTCTACTGCTGATTTGACATTAAAAAATCATAGTCCAGGAGTGCAATTTTTTAAAGTCAAATCAGCTGGAGAAAGATGCGTTACTCCATACATTTTCGACTATTGAGTTCAACGTATGAGATTCAAAAATCGCACTCCTGGGGCTAATCGGAAAGTGTAACTATCCGACTCAAACGGGTATCCCCCCCGCATGTTAGGTTTCTTTCGACCACAGCGCACGAGCCGAGCGAGTGCAGCGACCGTGCCTATAGGTGAGAAATGAAAAAAAAAACGTTTTTTTTCTCAATATAGGTACATACAATAATAAGAGTATACAATTAGTATGGGTATATTGCTAAGAGATTAACAAAAAATATACGAATTCCTGTGGTCCCCAGACGAAGCTAGCTTGGATCTAGATCCAAACTGACTAACCTAGGTGACTAACCTTTCGCCCACAAAGATACTCCGAGAGAGACCAAAGCTTCCTGTTATCCAAAATAATCAAAATGGCATGATTTGCAAATAACTGATATTTACCGTAGCGCCTACGCACACCAGTGTGTTTGTAAAGGAAAAGACATCAACGTGCGTACTTATTTCGTAAAAATGTGATGAACGGATTAACTTTCAACTAAATTAAATAGTTAGGTACTTATCTAAACAATTACAAAAACGTAACGTATGTGTGTCTGTACTCTGTACTATACATACATATTTCCAGCTGCCTGTCTGTAGATTGAAGATATTTACAAGAAAAAGATTACGATATAGTATGGATTTTAGGTGTCCCTGACTCCGAATCAAAATTTTTTTTTAGAATTTTTGTTTGTCTGTTTGTCTGATTTTTTGTTTGTTTTTAACAGTATCACGTAAAAATTATTGAACCGATTTTGATGAAACTTTTTTGATTGGAATTATGGTATATAATAATTCGTGCGAACGAAGTCACGAGTAAACTCCAGTACCTAGGTCCTAGATTATAAATATGTAACAATTTATGTCTTAATTTTATTAATGTTTCACTACTTGTATTGTAGAGTTCAAAGGGACCTACACTGTACTTTCTTATTCGTAGTTTAATACACACTTAAACTATAATTAGTTTAAGTGTGTTTACGTAATTATGAAAACAAGGACTATTCTTTGATTTGAAATTAATTTAACTGTTACTGGTTCAACCTTGTAATTTTCAACATAGAATAGGTACTTACCTAAGTTGTTGAATCTATAGCGTCTAAAAAGGTTATTTGTAGAGTTCCTGACTACCCCAAAAGTCCCTTAGCCATGAATTTATATTCAAATTATTTGTTAAGGTTAACATTAAAATAGCATTAAGCTTACAAAATGCAGTAACCTCCGAAACCACCATACAAAACCTACCATGGTATAATAAGAAGGCTTTCATGGTATTCAAACGAGGAAAACGTTGGCAGCACCAAGAACCGGCAGTCAGTCTGTGCTGGGCTGCGTACGCGCATACTGCAAGCCAACGCCGCGCTGGAGCATTTAACATTTGAAATTTAAAGCCGTATGAAACATAAAACATTTACTATTTCGTGAATAAACCGATAAATAGTGATGCACCAAAGTGATTTTCTAACTTTTTACAATCAAAATTAGTGATGTTGAGTTATAACTGGTGTAAACGTAAAGTGGTTTTACGATATATATTTTTTTGTTTGTCCGTCTGTGTTATAGCCGTGTGTAGCCAAGAAATGGGTTTATAATTGGTCTAAATCAAAGGCCGAGATGGTGAGTTGTCTAAAATTCTCATATATTAAAACGTATAAACTCATAACAGTGTGAGTTTGATAACCTATACATACTTAACTGTTATATTTGTGTGTTACTAAGAGAAATGCAGCCTCATATACAGTAACATGTTTCATGCATTTATTTCTATAAAGAAAGCTTTTCAAGACAAAGTTTAGACTTAATATTTTGATCTTGAAAGATTTTCGTCGCATATTATGCACTTGATAAGTTCATTGGCAGTGATTTCTAAGCTAGAGCATGCTAGAGCTGGTCTAGAAAGTTGTTTTTGATGCGTTTAACTCTAGCAAGATAAATGCCTCTCCCGTCTCTATATTTAATAGCGATATCCTTAGGTTAACGTGCTTATTTCAATGATGATTGGTAAATGTTTATAATGTATCAGCTTATCTAGTTGCGAAGTGATCGATTTGAAGTTGTAGCAAACATACGTAAGCGCAAATCCAGTTTGTAGAGGAAAAGACATCAACGCGCGCGTTTTTGTTTTCACTGTTGAATGTATTTTTTTAGGGTTCCGTACCCAAAGGGTAAAAACGGGACCCTATTACTAAGCCTACGTTGTCCGTCCGTCCGTCCGTCCGTCCGTCCGTCTGTCCGTCCGTCCGTCCGTCTGTCCTACCTATTTAGGGCTGTAATTTTTGAACCGTAATAGCTAGATAGTTGAAATTTTCTCTGATTATGCGTTATTACGGCGGATTTGTTAACAAATAATAAAAATGACAAAAAGTTAAAAATTAAGGGGGGTTCTCAACAATAAACTAGTTTTTATCAACGTTTTTTCTTCACGCTCTATCGTAAAAACGGTAATACAGCGTCAAACTTAGTGTGATTATAGAGCATACTCTACTAAATAACAACAAATACTAAAAACCGGCCAAGTGTAAGTCGGTCTCGCGCTAAAGAACCCGGACAAAAAAACGTTTTTTTTTTCATAGTTAATAATGTTGTGTTTTGTAGTGGTGTGGTACGGAACCCTCGGTGCGCGAGTAGCCCGACTCGCACTTGACCGCTTTTTTTTATTATTAGTAAACTAACCTATTAATGGTTTGAATCATAAAAGTTAGTTAAAACTAGTTTGTTCCAACAAACAACAACAAATTGTTAGTAGGTATTTCAAAATGAATAAAAAATTACTTTACATGGGTACTCTACGACAGATCATCAAATACTAATATTAAAAATGCGAAAGTGTGTGTCTGTTACGTTTTCACGGATAAACTGCTGAACCGAATTTGTTGAAATATAAAGATAGCTTGAACGCTGAGGAAGGGCGTAGTAGGCATACAAATTCTACCCAGCCGAAGATTTATCTCTTGTAATATTGTGTGTGTGTATATAGACGATATTGAATTAAATCAATGAAAAAAAGAAGTCTAAACACTCTAAAGACTTGTGCAGTCATACAGAAAAAGTAAAATAATGTTTATTATGTTTAATTACTATTCATGATATTATTTTGTTTTAAACATATTTCTTACAAAATTAGAAAACCTTATCACAACACAACTACTTTGTGTAAAGCTTCTTTGGTTAGCAATGTAGGTATCTGATCACTCCAAAAATTAATCCAGCCGTGAGTTTATTTATGTTCCTATATAGTATATATAAAATATAGATGTATTAACGTATTCACTATCAATGCCCCTTCATACTTCATACACCAATATTTTCCAGCAAAGCCCACCTCATAATTCCATTCAAAATCAAGACAAGAGGTGAATTCATTATTTATAACATTATGCTAAGTGCCATCGGTAAGCGTGGTAGCAACCGTTTTTATTTTTATTTGTATTTATAAGGGCTTGTATTGGGTCCATCAGAGAGCCGGCGCGGGCGCAAGCGCGTGTGCCCCGGGGCTTCACGCTGCGCACGCGACTGAGAACTTTTGATAACTGCTATCATGTCTACAGGGTGATGTAGGAAATTAACTTTGGGCTTTTACACCCGTAATTCTTAGTTGCTTCCTTGATATTCCTTTCGTCGATACAAGGATGTTTATGAAATAATTTGTACGTACATGTCAAAAATGTATCTCGACTTCGAGCGTTTGGAAGGTTCGCAATGTCTTCTCGTCCAAAATATCGCTGTGACCATAGTGTGCACTATCAGTGATGTGATGAGATGACAAACGGAACTGAGACGGTAGTCGCTGGAAAAACTAGGGCTGCCTCTCAGTCTGCCACAACTCTAGGGTTTCCAGGTTCAAAGAAGTCATTTTTAACTTTGCGGCAGATTTAGAGGTGGCAACCCGAGTTTTTCCAGTTCTTTAGATTGGTCTCCTTCCGATGGCACCTCATTTACTTCCCAAATAGATAGGTGAAATTGTTGGAAAAAATTGTACCAAAACAAAAATCATAATGGTAATGGTACTTGCAGCAAGATTTTCCTAGGCGGCTTTGTATGAACCCCTGTGTAAATTTTCACACACTTTAACTGCTGACGACCTACGCCGTAGGTCGCAAATGGGCCGCAGCAATACTGAAGATCCCACGTAACGAGCCGGTTCAATTGCATTTCGTCTATGCTTAGGACCTACCGCTCGAGTCACTGAAAACCTTGCGCCTGCGCGGGTGACGAGGTGAGCCGCTTTTTACGTTACGACTGTGCGCACGACCTACGAGGGGCGTCAGTTTTAGCACTGTGCGAGGATCATGGTTTTGAACTTAGCAGCGAAAGTATTAAATCACATTTTGTTCACCAAACAAAAATGGGTGCATGAGTTTTACTGTCGGATCTTAGTATAATAGGAAAGAATGAGATCCGTAGGAGAAACAGTGTTGATGGTAGCCTACATTACATAGCCCGAAGAGTTGCTAAACTAAAGTGGCAATTATATGTGCTGATATCTGTTATACCAATATGTAACAGAGCCTTTTGAAGTGACGTATTAAACTCCCTATACGTCAGGAGCATACTGAATAGTCAGCAAGCATCTGAAAACTGCTTGGTATATGTTCACCCGGTGGTAAATCAAACTTAATGATAGGTACTAGACATGCATGGCACCTCGACTCCATAACATATCTGCTTGTTAAAGGACTAAAAGAAACAAGGCTCGAAAAGACATATAAAATCACTAGACAAAATAAAATCATACTATACCTACCTACAACTGTACATAACACAGAAAGACATTGTAATATTTTCTAAAAGAAACCAAAAATTCAACGCTTCTTACTCGTACAATGGTCTTACATCCAAAATTACGTTTGATTGCATCTACTCACGCCACTTTACGTGCCCGTAATGGTACCTTGACGATACAGAACTTAGAATTTGAATTTTTTAGCCACCTGGGTACCCTGCCCTGGCTACTGTTTAAACAATAGCCTCCAGGCAAAAGGAGTTACGATTTTTTGTATTGAAATTGTAGTTTGACCACGAAATCTTGGCACTCTTGAAATGATCTTAGCATACCTACCTATTTCATACAATACTAGGTACATATTATATTTTACGGTGATAAATGTGATAATAATATGAAATTAACAAAGCGCACTGGGCCCTCATATCCCCGCGTGGTTCAGCACGCCCACATATGCAGGGTTCTCCTTAATATGCTGACACTTCTATAAGCACATATCAGACCATCAAACTGAACAACTAACTTTCTTTATGGGACCAAGATCGAAATCGCGAATAAACAATCAGCTGTCCCATACTTTTGGGTCCAGTAGGTGTGGGTTAACAGCTTTGTATGGAACATCAATATTTTTTTGCAATTTCGACTTTAGTTCCATAAAGAAAGTTGTTCAGTTTGATTTAAAAAAAACAGTTTCTGAAATCACAGATTATACGAATATACAGGGTGCAATTGATATCATTAGCATCCTTTTAAACTAAGAGTCTGCCCATCAAACTGAACAACTTTCACTATGGGAGCAAACCGATCGAAGCAACAAAAAAATCTGCTGTTCCATACTAAACTGAAATGCCTACGCGACACAAATGTATGCAACGGCAGATTTTTTTTTGCTCCGATTGGTTTTCTCCCATAGTAATAGTTGTTCAGTTTCATGGGCAGACTCTTAGTTTAAAACATAGATAAATTTGGTTTAAACTTATTTATTAGTAGTATAACAATATAATAAAAGTTTACATAAAAAATTGATAGTAAAAATTGGCAACATGCCTTGTCCAAAATGTACTGTCAAAAATCCACAACAAGCTTCGTCACAAGAGAATACAAATACAAATCCGAATAACGTTTCGTCAGCAAAATAATAAATTTGGTTTAAAAGGATGCTAGTGATATCAATTTCACCCTGTATATACGCATTTGTTGATAAAGCGATACCCAATACCTTGCATAGGTTGAATTATGAAAATTAGTATTGTTAGTGCCAAGATCGACTATACAACCTATAATATGTAGGTAGGTAAGTACGTAAGTTTTTTGAGCACACCGCACCGTCATTGTTACGAAGGTTGTAAAAAAAATTGAAAAAATTCCGGAGCTTAAAAAAATGTACGAGGAATTACGGGCGTGACCACGAACCCACCTGTCTAATGTTTTTGTACAAACTTCAATTGGTCTCAGTTGAAGCCCAGAATTATGGCTCAAGAATTTCCTTTTTACGAATTAAAGAGGACAGGTTCGGAGAGGATGGTTTTATGGTTTCTAACATCTCTAGTCGCTCGCCGTTAAAGTTATTTTTAAGACTTGGTGGAAATGACGCGATTACATTACTATTTCTATCCCTGTAGAAAGAAAGAGCTTTCGCCATTTCGCATTGTAGCGAACGTGAAAATGTTGTATTGTAAGAGTAGGTACTATATAATTTCGGTCGTTACCCGTGGACCCGGTGGGTTGACCCATTATTTATTATTATTTGGGGTTTTGGGCCTTGACAGGCTTGCTAAGCCTGTGCCACGTAGACCATCGCTGGTCCTTTGTGAACGCCCTTTTTATAGTTCCTTACCAATCCCCACTGCGGCCAGAAATCGCAGTAGATTCTTGATCGGGATAGTTTGTATCTCATCTGGTGTCAGCACCTGCCTGCCCAGATGGGTGCTGCGTTTGTACATCAGGGGGCCACAATCACATAGGAGGTGCAGAGGAGTTTCCATCTCCTCCTTGCAGAATCTGCAGCCGGTCGTGTCACTTAAGTTCAGTGTGTGCATGTGCTTATTTAATTTGCAGTGGCCTGTGAGTGACCTTGCTATTGTACAAATTTGATCCTTGCTAAGGGCAAGGAGACCGTTCGCAAGTTTGCGACTGTAGCCTTTGATAAGTGTTTTGTTGACCCATTACTGGGTCCACGGGTAATTTATTTACCCGTGGTCCCATGGCATTAGGGATTGTTCCCTGGACTTACAAGATGCAAGGAAGGAAAGATGCAGGGATGTAAGGGATGTAAGAGTTTTTAGAAACTAAAAATTTTATAAGTGCGTTACTATTTAGACCACAAATAACTATAAACGCATGTAGTAATTCTACTAACAAACTTTTCTGACACTTTTTGTGGGGGGGGGGGGACGAGATAGCATGACATCCGCAAATTTGGATTTTATACGATTACTTTAGATTGGTTTAAAGGTTAATGATACTTTTCCTTACACCCTGTATACAATTTTATACCTAGCACACGATCAATGAATCGTGAAACTCGGCAGAGGGGAAATGCTAAATACGAGGCCCGTCCCTATTTATATGGTCTAAGGTCTACTTTAAACATTTGTCTTGTTTTGATGCATTCAAACTATAATTTTCTAACATCCATGCCCTACGAAGTTCCTCGAAGTCCACGAACAGAAAATTGATTTTATTTCATGGAATCCTTTATTCAAAAGTTATTGATTTATAAGGAAAATACATGAATAATATTTATAGCTCTAGGCTGTGGAGTATGTCGCGTAACTTCAGCGATAGCCGAAAAGGTTCAATCTTAGGTAAAGCTAAAATCGGTAACTATTCAGATCGACTAAGGCACCTCCTATTTCATTATTTCAATTCAATTAATCACACTGCCTCCGTGATCTTATGGTTAAGAGCATTGGGTCTCGATATGGAAGTCGTGGTTTCGATTCCCACGGGAGACACCTAGTGATATGTCACGTTGTGTGTTTTTCCCCAGTTGGTTAGGACATTGCAGGTTCACCCGATTGTCTGAAAAGAAAAATGATTCCGTGCTTCGGATGGCACGTTAAGCCGTTGGTCCCAGCTACTATCTCTGGTGGTAGTAGTGGTGACATAAAAACCACATCAGAGGCCGTAAGACGGTCTGAAAAAACTCTGACACCAGGGCTCTGCCCACACGATAAGAAGAAGAATTCAATTAATTCAACTTTTATATGAAATAAATCTTATCTTATCTATACTATTTAGAATGTTTGTGGCATAAATAGCTGAACGGATTTGGATGAAAGGCACGCTGATAGAATATGTTCTGGATTGACACATAGATAGGATATTTTTTTAAAGTCCATGCAGACGGATTCGCGGGAAATTCATTCATACATTAATTCATTCATTCTAAATTTCGAAAAAAATCTGCTGTTCCATACATTTGGGTCGAATGGCCATTGACGTTTTCTATGGAACAACAAAAAATTACAATTTACAATTGGTACAGGCACAGAGTACTTTAACCCATTCCACGCCACGGATTTATTTAGAAAACGCTCATCACACGCCACAACCCAAAATTTGACACTATCTGGAAAACATATTACGTACGTTGATAAGTTTATTTGTGATACAGACGTCGAGGCTATCTTTATCCTTCAAAAGCGGGCAATTCGAGCCATTTATAATCTGCGTTGTCGAGACTCACTACGAGATCTTTTTAAAGATATCAGTATTTTGACTTTCTACAGTCAATATATTTACGAAAATATTTTATATGTTCGAAAAAATTTGTCTCTCTTTCCCAAAAACAGTGACGTTCATAATTACAATACAAGAAATAAAAATAAATTAGTATTCCCACATTTTCGACTCAGTAAAGTCAACACATCTTTCATGGGGCACTGTATACGCTTTTATAATAAGATACCAGAGGATATTCTAAACTTACCAGACAAAAAGTTTAAGTCTCATGTTAAACAAGTCCTCTGTAAAAAAGGTTACTATAAACTCGATGATTATTTGAATGACCAAAATGTCTGGTCTTGACAATTTTACACTATGTAATGCAATATTGTATTTTAATTGTACTTTGTACATTTTGTTTTGTTTAAAAGATGTGTGTTGTAGAGTTTCTGGCCGCATCTTCTCTCAACGGAACACCTTCCGACGCGGTGGTAGAGTCAAAAAATGAAGTCAAAAAGCTATCTATATGATATTATTTTGAATAAAAAATTTTTGAATTTTGAATTTTTGAATTTTGATAAAAATAAATGGATTTTTCAACAATTTTTTTTGTCTGATATTGACTGACTTTTGCGGCGGCGAGGGCACGAAACTTAAACGTCTGAGATATATCAGACTTTGGCGCTGAAAAGGTTAATTACTAGGAAATCATCATCATCATCATCTTATTTAAGAGCTATACGCTCTAGTCGGTGGAGTATTCGCCAATCCTGTCTATTTTCCGCTAGTGTCTTGAGTTCTTGATACGTCACGACATCAACCTTTTCCTTCACTTGGGCTAGATAACTCTGTCTAGGTCTTCCTCTGTCTCTCTTCCCCTCTCTTCCCCTCCAGTATGGTTTTAAAGAAGTTGTCGTTTCGTATCAAGTGTCCGATCATTTTTCCCCCAATCATTTAATTACTAGGTACAACATCATTCAATTACTGGTACAGGTAACAAAATATTAGTTTAAAAATACCTCTTCTAAAACATTTTTTTTATACGATTACTTTAGATTGGTTTAAAGGTTAATGATACTTTTCCTTACACCCTGTATACAATTTTATACCTAGCACACGATCAATGAATCGTGAAACTCGGCAGAGGGGAAATGCTAAATACGAGGCCCGTCCCTATTTATATGGTCTAAGGTCTACTTTAAACATTTGTCTTGTTTTGATGCATTCAAACTATAATTTTCTAACATCCATGCCCTACGAAGTTCCTCGAAGTCCACGAACAGAAAATTGATTTTATTTCATGGAATCCTTTATTCAAAAGTTATTGATTTATAAGGAAAATACATGAATAATATTTATAGCTCTAGGCTGTGGAGTATGTCGCGTAACTTCAGCGATAGCCGAAAAGGTTCAATCTTAGGTAAAGCTAAAATCGGTAACTATTCAGATCGACTAAGGCACCTCCTATTTCATTATTTCAATTCAATTAATCACACTGCCTCCGTGATCTTATGGTTAAGAGCATTGGGTCTCGATATGGAAGTCGTGGTTTCGATTCCCACGGGAGACACCTAGTGATATGTCACGTTGTGTGTTTTTCCCCAGTTGGTTAGGACATTGCAGGTTCACCCGATTGTCTGAAAAGAAAAATGATTCCGTGCTTCGGATGGCACGTTAAGCCGTTGGTCCCAGCTACTATCTCTGGTGGTAGTAGTGGTGACATAAAAACCACATCAGAGGCCGTAAGACGGTCTGAAAAAACTCTGACACCAGGGCTCTGCCCACACGATAAGAAGAAGAATTCAATTAATTCAACTTTTATATGAAATAAATCTTATCTTATCTATACTATTTAGAATGTTTGTGGCATAAATAGCTGAACGGATTTGGATGAAAGGCACGCTGATAGAATATGTTCTGGATTGACACATAGATAGGATATTTTTTTAAAGTCCATGCAGACGGATTCGCGGGAAATTCATTCATACATTAATTCATTCATTCTAAATTTCGAAAAAAATCTGCTGTTCCATACATTTGGGTCGAATGGCCATTGACGTTTTCTATGGAACAACAAAAAATTACAATTTACAATTGGTACAGGCACAGAGTACTTTAACCCATTCCACGCCACGGATTTATTTAGAAAACGCTCATCACACGCCACAACCCAAAATTTGACACTATCTGGAAAACATATTACGTACGTTGATAAGTTTATTTGTGATACAGACGTCGAGGCTATCTTTATCCTTCAAAAGCGGGCAATTCGAGCCATTTATAATCTGCGTTGTCGAGACTCACTACGAGATCTTTTTAAAGATATCAGTATTTTGACTTTCTACAGTCAATATATTTACGAAAATATTTTATATGTTCGAAAAAATTTGTCTCTCTTTCCCAAAAACAGTGACGTTCATAATTACAATACAAGAAATAAAAATAAATTAGTATTCCCACATTTTCGACTCAGTAAAGTCAACACATCTTTCATGGGGCACTGTATACGCTTTTATAATAAGATACCAGAGGATATTCTAAACTTACCAGACAAAAAGTTTAAGTCTCATGTTAAACAAGTCCTCTGTAAAAAAGGTTACTATAAACTCGATGATTATTTGAATGACCAAAATGTCTGGTCTTGACAATTTTACACTATGTAATGCAATATTGTATTTTAATTGTACTTTGTACATTTTGTTTTGTTTAAAAGATGTGTGTTGTAGAGTTTCTGGCCGCATCTTCTCTCAACGGAACACCTTCCGACGCGGTGGTAGAGTCAAAAAATGAAGTCAAAAAGCTATCTATATGATATTATTTTGAATAAAAAATTTTTGAATTTTGAATTTTTGAATTTTGATAAAAATAAATGGATTTTTCAACAATTTTTTTTGTCTGATATTGACTGACTTTTGCGGCGGCGAGGGCACGAAACTTAAACGTCTGAGATATATCAGACTTTGGCGCTGAAAAGGTTAATTACTAGGAAATCATCATCATCATCATCTTATTTAAGAGCTATACGCTCTAGTCGGTGGAGTATTCGCCAATCCTGTCTATTTTCCGCTAGTGTCTTGAGTTCTTGATACGTCACGACATCAACCTTTTCCTTCACTTGGGCTAGATAACTCTGTCTAGGTCTTCCTCTGTCTCTCTTCCCCTCTCTTCCCCTCCAGTATGGTTTTAAAGAAGTTGTCGTTTCGTATCAAGTGTCCGATCATTTTTCCCCCAATCATTTAATTACTAGGTACAACATCATTCAATTACTGGTACAGGTAACAAAATATTAGTTTAAAAATACCTCTTCTAAAACATTTTAGTTTGTAGCTAAATAAGTTAGACGACCGGTGGTGCCATCGGAAGCCGAGGCCAGTGGCAAATGCAATCAAATCTCACGGGTCACCCGACAACTAATATCCTGTCTTATATACTACAGACGAATATGAACTCTATCTTTTTCTAATAAACTAGGATATTACACGATACATTCAACGACATTTCACTTAAAAACCATATCCTGTAGACTTTTAATTTTACAATATTTTATTTGCATAAGCAGATTACAGTTAGGAGTGGTTGTAAAAGAAATTACAGAGGTATTAAATGTTTTAAAAATGTGTAAAGAACCTTAAGAGCAGACGTTTTAAATTGAAGTAGAACTTTTTAGCTCAAGTAGCTAGAACTTTTCTTTCTTCCTCTATTATACCTACCGCTACCTACCGTACTTGTATGTAGGTATTAAAAAATAGAGGACATAAATATAGAGCGTCTGACCTGTACCTATTTTCTGTAGTTTCGTTTGGACATTCTGGACCTGTTTGATTGTTAGAAGAAGATTAAAGAAATCGCTTTTAGTGATAAGATCGGCATTTGTACCCTTATGTTCTTTTATTCTGTTTTTGTTGCTGTATGTTTTTGGTGTGCAAATAAATAATATAAATTTATGTTATGTTAGTTTTTTGAAGAAAGTAAACTTTGTATGTTCGCATTTTGATTACGTGTTCGCATGTCATATTATATTAATGGGTGGCCTTCATTTAGGTACAAGAGAACTGTAATAAAACTACAAAAATTAATTTAATGAATATTGTTTCCAGATGCCAACACGGAGAATGTAGCTGACCAACAATGTCGCAGCGGGACTTTTCTGAGGTTGGTGCGATTCCAATTAATTTGCATAAATTAATTTTATATTAATTGATTTCGAATGATCTAAGACCCCCTACGAACGACATTGATATTCACTGGCATAACGGTACAAAATACTTTGAGAAAATAATAAAGATATTAAAACTGTTTATGAGTTTAAGGTTTGAGAATGAGGTTGAATTCATAAAGTGTTTTATTTATTTTAGAGATTCATAAACAATACTGAGAAAGGTGTCCCCATAAAGCTAATTACGTTATACTATACCACTCTACTATATTCTTAATAATATAATAAAATTGAGAATCATTTTTATATTCCAGTCATTAAAGACGTTCATTATCATTGAAAAACACATTAGACAAATATTTTACATTCTACTTTATCGTTTAAAAAAATTTGTGCGTATTACTCGAAGGAAACCAAAAAATATATATTAGTTTGTTACTGTCTATCTTTGCCCTAAGACTTAGCTACGCAGCTAGGCGAATGGTTATAGGGCAGAACCGCGTCCCTTCCGTCACTAATAGTTGTAATGTATGTAAAGAGCTTCAGTTGAATCGCATCGGACGTGTGAACGTATTGAGCGCGTGACTTGCTCGTTCGTTACGCGTAGTACGAGTTACAGGCACGAGCGAGACTGACTTAAAATCTAATATTATATGTGATGGGCAGGTTTCTTTCGTCACTAGTTGTCATGTATGTAAAAGGCTTCAGTTGAATCGCATCGGACGTGTGAACGTACTGAGCGCATGACTTGCTCGTTCGTTACGCGTAGTACGAGTCATAGGCTCTAGCGAGACTGTTAGTAACTTTACTTAAGATATAATATTATATGTGATGGGCATGTTTCTTTCCTCGCTAGTTGTAATATACGTAAAGAGCTTCAGTTGAACCGCATGCATCGGACGTGTGAACTTATTGAGCGCGTGACTTATGCTCGTTGGTTACGCGTAGTACGAGTTACAGGCAAAAGCGAGACTGACTTAAAATCTAATATTATATGTGATGGGCAGGTTTCTTTCGTCACTAGTTGTCATGTATGTAAAGAGCTTCAGTTGAATCGCATCGGACGTGTGAACGTACTGAGCGCATGACTTGCTCGTTCGTTACGCGTAGTACGAGTCATAGGCTCTAGCGAGACTGTTAGTAACTTTACTTAAGATATAATATTATATGTGATGGGCATGTTTCTTTCCTCGCTAGTTGTAATGTACGTAAAGAGCTTCAGTTGAACCGCATGCATCGGACGTGTGAACTTATTGAGCGCGTGACTTATGCTCGTTGGTTACGCGTAGTACGATTTACAGGCAAAAGCGAGACTGACTTAAAATCTAATATTATATGTGATGGTCAGGTTTCTTTCGTCACTGGTTGTCATGTATGTATGTAAAGGGCTTCAGTTGAACCGCATCGGACGTGTGAACGCGTAACTTGCTCGTTCGTTACGCGTAGTACGAGTTAGAGGCACAAGCGAAACTGACTTAAAATCTAATATTATACGGGGTCCTTCTTAATATGCTGACACTTTTTTAAGAGGATGATCAGACCATCAAACTGAACAAATTTCCATATGGGACCAACATCGAAATCGCGAAATAATAATCAGCTGTCCCATACATTTGGCTCGAGTCGGTTTGCAGTTTTGTATGGGACAGCAGATTTTTTTTTCGCGTTTTCAATGTTGGTCCCATAGAGAAAGTTGTTCAGTTTGATGGTCTGATCATCCCCCTAAAAGAGTGTCAGCATATTAAGAAGGATCCTATATGTGATGGGCAGGTTTCTTTCGTCACTAGTTGTCATATGTATGTATGTAAAGAGCTTCAGCTGAACCGCATCGGACGTGTGAACGCGGAACTTGCTCGTTCGTTACGCGCAGTACGAGTTACAGGCACAAGCGAGACTGACTTAAAATCGAATATTATATGTGATGGGCAGGTTTCTTTCGTCACTAGTTTTCATGTATGTAAAGAGCTTCAGTTGAACCGCATCGGACGTGTGAACGTATTGAGCGCGACTTGCTCGTTCGTTACGCGTAGTACGAGTTATAGGCTCTAGCGAGACTGTTAGTAACTTTACTTTAACTCTAATATTTTATATGTGATGGGCAGTTTTCTTTAGTCACTAGTTGTAATGTACAGTCAAGAGCACATCAAGCTTTACACTTGCAGTTCGATTGTAACGCTTATGACGCACTAAATAAGAATGGTACAAAGCTTGACGTGCTCTTGACTATACGTAAGCACGCATCGGACGTGTGAACGTATTGAGCGTTACGCTTAGTACGAGTACGAGTTACAGGCACAAGCGAGACTGACTTAAAACCTAATATTATGTGTGGAGGGAAGTTTTCTTTCGTCACTAGATGTAATGTAGGTACAATGAACCGCACGCATCGGACGTGTAAACGTATTGAGCGTGTGACTTTCTTGTACACCCGCGTGGTACAAGAGGCGCGTCTTTCGCCTTTGCATAATTAATACCTTGCATACACACTACATTTGCCTTGGATTATTCAACAAAAGAAAATGCAGGAATGATATAAATCCTTCCTAGCTTCTTATTGGATACTTTATCTCGTCATCTGCAATATTCGAATAGTGAATCATGGTCAAAAATCGGACAGAACTCTAAAAGTTCATCACTTAACCCACGCCAATGACTGTGTAAGTTACACATAAGGTTCGATACAAATTAATGTAATTCAAACGCTGTTATAGGTGTAGATGTGAAGGATGGAGTAGGCGGGGTTGCCTACGAGTGCATTTTGAACAGCCATTGTTCCTGCTATGAGGACCCCGGGTTTGAGCCACTTTGGTATTTATAACAATGACATAAAGTTTCTGACAGGGGTGTTGTTGAATGTATTGTGCAACACGGAACTGAAACACTTTGTTCTTTGTTAACTTCACTTTATATGGAAGTGTCTTAGAAAGATGTCCTGAATGCGTTGGAAGTGAGTCGTTCTAAGACGGAATTCGCCGTATATTTATTAAGGCTGAATAAAGAGTGATGATGATGATGATGAGTGAGCATCACTTTATAAGGCGCCTCTAAAACGTGACATATTATTTTCTCTTCAAACAGACCACGAAAGAATAAATAAATAAATAATAACGCTCACAGGCACATACATTGTAATGATCCCAAGAAAGCACTATTTATAGGCTGTTTATTATGGAAACCATACAACAACGGCACAAACATATAAACATCCATGACCGAACCGGGATTCGAACCCAGGACCCTGGTTTGGCAGTCCGGCGTGGTAACCATTACACCAACCGGGTCGTCAGAATCATATAGTTCTTGTGCTCAGGATAACCAATTCTAGACATCCACAAAATGTTATTAATTTTTGTTGAAACTTCCCTTGTTAGTAACAAAATGACCGACGAAAAATAACTTTTGTCTTTGAACGTTTAAATCTCCTGGCATTTCTACATTTCAAAATTTAAACACTCTTCTATTAAAATATAATACAGGGTGTAAGTGACAGCCTAGCAAATACTGAAACGGTGAACTCAGACCATCAAACTGAACAACTTTCACTATTGAGCCTACCTCAGGAAACGCGAAAAAAAAATCAGCTGTCCCATACATTTTAGTCAGGTAGGTACAGCAGTTTTGTATGGGACAGCAGATTTTTTTTCGCGTAATCTGAGGTGGGCTCTATAGTGAAAGTTGTTCAGTTTCATGGTCCGAGTTCACCGTTTCAGTATTTGCTAGGCTCAACTTACACCCTTTATTACTACAATGCATGTACATAATATTTTATTTAGCATAATTGCTTTAGAAAATAAAAGAATATACGTACTATTTACCTAGGAATTTTTTACTATATGGATTCAAAACTTGTAATCTGCTTGTCCAAAATTTAGTACTTACTTATAGGTAAAAGTATCTAACTAATTTCCTATATTAAACGTTACATTTTGAAATACGCTGATAAAAATGTTTTTGAACCACAGAATAGTTAATAGACAGTGCATTCAGAAATCGCAATTCTTATCACAGCCTAAATTACGTTATGCTACGAATAACAATAGAAGAGTAACTCTAAACAAAATCCACATAATTTTTGGGACCTAATGAAAAATTACATGTTGTATGTGTTTTGCTACGTTATACGTTAATTAATGAACTTAGGTAGGTACTTATTAAGTAAGGTACATACACTTACGTTTAGCAAATAGGCGCGTTCTTAATACCTATAATTATTATAAATAAAATTCATTATTTTAATGTAATCTTAACTTTTTATCTTCTTCTTTTAACGACATCCTTGATAGTGAAACATTTATTCATTTCTTGAACAAACAACTCTTATGTTTATACGTCTTAAATAGGAAAATAGCTTGATTTTCGAAACTTAGTATGTGGAATGGACTATAAATAAAACCGGTCAAGTGCGAGTCGGGCTACTCGCGCACCGAGGGTTCCGTACCACACCATTACAGAACACAACATTATTAACTTAAAAAAAAAACTTTTTTTGTCCGGGACCTTTAGCACAAGACCGACTTACACTTGGCCGGTTTTTAGTATTTGTTGTTATTCTGTAGAGTTTGCTCTATAATCACACTAAGTTTGACGCTTGTATGTATTACCGTTTTTACGATAGATCGTGAAGAAAAAACGTTGATAAAAACTAGTTTCTTGTTGAAAACCCCTCTTAATTTATAACTTTCTGCCATTTTTATTATTTGTTTACAAATCCGCCGTAATAACACACATTATGTGAAAAATACAATTACCTAGCTCTTACAGTTCAAAAGTTACAGCCCTAAATAGGTCGGACAGACGGACGGACGGACAGACGGACAGACGGACAGACGGACAGACGGACAGACGGACAGACGGACAGACAGACGGACGGACGGACGGACGGACAACGTAGGTCCCGTTTTCACCCTTTGGGTACGGAACCCTAAAAACGGCAAAGTGCATCGGACTGGTGTTCTGTACCATTAAAGATAACCAAAATAATTGTGCAACGGCAAAAAAGTCACAACTTTCTTACATTGAATTTGCTTGTCTCTTTGAAGTCGGCAGTAATTGTGTGTAACCCCCCAAAAACCCGTTCCTATACAGGGTGTAAGAAAAAGTATCATTAGGTAACCTTTAAACCACATACTCTACCCATCAAACTAAGCAACTTATACTGTGGGTGCAAACCGATGGGAGCAAAAAAAAAATCAGTTTGATAGTTTGTCAGACCACGTTGAGACCAAAATACAACGTGTTAATGAATTAACAGTTTGTTTAGAATCAAGAGCTGAATCGAATTATCATGGTTTCAACATTGGTAATTTTTTTCAAATTATTAAATAATTCGTTTGCAACCGATGTCCACCCACCGCACTGGTACACTCACCCTACTTACTACAAAAACAAGATTATAAAAATGTATCCATGAGTACGTTAGCGCTTTCTTTCAGTGTTGAAATGATAACAAATCATTTTTGCCTCAAAACTTAAAATGCGAATAACTTTAAATTTTAAATACCTATAACAATAATGAAATTATTGTTTCAATCTAATTATTTTGTTATAAATCAGTTGGGATGTATGAGGTTTTGCGCTAATTCATTAACACGTTGTAGTGTCCTGTTGGACCCTTTAACTAAGGAACCCTATAGTCGTAGGTACCTTGGGAATCAAAAGCCTGAGAAATGGGCTTTAATAGGCGACTGCCACACAGATGCGGTTTTATGAGACTCCCATAATTTCCTCCCCATGGTTTATATTAAACTTTATTGTACTATGAGTAATTACGAGTGGCATTTATTCGTGGTCATGGAGCTAGGAATTAATTGGAGTAAATAAGTTCGCAAAATAAAGAGTTTATTCATTTATTAAACTGCCTCCGTGGTCTAATGGTTAAGAGCATTGGCTTTCGACACTGAGGTCGTGGCTTCGATTCCCACGGGGGACACCTAGTGATATGTCACTTTGTGCGTTTTTCCCCAGTTGGTTAGGACATTGCAGGCGGAATCACCTGATTGTCTGAAAAGAAAAATGATTCCGTGCTTCGGATGGCAGGTTATGCCGTTGGTCCCGGCTACTATCTCTTGTGGTAGTAGTCGTTACATAAAAACCACGTCAGAGGCCGTAAGGCGGTCTGAAAAAACTCTGACATCAGGGCTCTGCCGACACTATAATGAAGAAGATTTATTAAGCACGTTGAACAGGAACGCTGATCAAAGTAAAATTGATCTAAGCAGGAACGAGTGAAAGAACAAAAGAGAGGCTTTCGCTCAGGAATGAGATAAAATATGCTATTAAAAAAAATCACGTTGGGTACTTTGTATGTACGTAGGTATGTAAAGTGGAAGCTTTTCTCGTTAAGGTGGTTTCAGTCCATACAAACGTTTGACGCACAATACGCGTAGACGTAATTAATAAAAGTAATATTTTATATATGGAAAAATAGTTTAGAAAATCTAGATGTCGCGTATTAAAGAACATTTGCAATTTATTTATAATATATTTACGAAATTATAAAGCTTTGAAAATTTTGTATGAAAAATAGGAAACTTTTGCAATTAGCCATACCGCTTCAATTGAAATAAGATCGCAAAAAAACGAATTTTTCATCAATATCTTTACTCTTGGATGTTTGGGGTAAAATCCATCGGGTAGAAACTCTGCTATAAATAATTACCTTTCAGATGTAGAAATTCAGTAGAAATAGTGTAGGGTGATTCTTGTAAAAGCGGTTATAAATATGAAATCGAACTTACTTAATACTTTGGTCCTCTTTTCTATCGAGAAAATTTATTAGAATCAACGGTTAGATTCACTGCAGAAAGAACGTATCTACACTGTTATGTGAACTAAGTATATTATATCAAATGTAATAATTTGGTTAACAAAAAAAAATCGGTTCGAAAACGGACAAAATAGGTAAAAAAATGCCCCCTCTTAAAGTAATGCAACTGTTTACCCTAACACCCTGTCTCAATAATTTTACTCAACTCCTTAAATCACATGACAGAAATCCTTACGCCTTCTTCATAATATGATTGAAAAATAGCTTGAATTGAGAGCATTGACTCTCGATACGGAGGTCGTGGGTTCGATTCCCACGGGGGACACCTAGTGATATGTCACTTTGTACGTTTTTCCCCAGTTGGTTAGGACATTGCAGGCTGAATCACCTGATTGTCTGAAAAGAAAAATGATTCCGTGCTTCGGATGGCACGTTAAGCCGTTGGTCCCGGCTACTATCTCTGATGGTAGTAGTCGTTACATAAAAACCACGTCAGAGGCCGAAAGGCGGTCTGAAAAAACTCTGACACCAGGGCTCTGCCCACACGATAAGAAGATAGCTTGAATGCGAGACTAAAAGAATGCTTACTCTAACACACTCGTAAGTTTTAATACCTCTATGGTACTTATACTATTTCATACAATGCAAATTGCTGCTATAAAATTAAATAATGGCAGTAATAAAAGTGACTTAAATTCAATGCAATTAGATTGAAATCACAATGGCGCGAACGTGATTTAATAAACAGATGTCGCCATGTCGCTATGGCTTCGTAATTATAGTCTGTTGATTTAAAGTGGTTAGAAAATAATCAGCTTTCAATTCTGTACAATAACGCAGCATTCGATGCCATGCTAGCATAATATAGGTACATAGGTATAGTAAATGTAGTAACTCATAAACCGTATTCAAATAAATCTAAACATTTAAAGATCGCTACATAAATATAGAACCAAAGTATTCAAAATACTTGTTAAATAGGTACCTAATCTACTACAATCGAATTTATTGATTTTACATGTATGCCGTGTCAGCTTAATCAAATTAAAGATTGAAAAAGTCGGGCGGCGAGCGGGATTCGAACCCACGACCTGCCTTTCCGGGGCATGCTCCTCTCCAACAGAGCTGTCGGCGCCCCGCATGCCACGACGAAATTCGAATCCCGCCGTGGGTTCGAATCCCGCTCGCCGCCCGACTTTTTCAATCTTTAATTTAATCTACTACACACATGAAGTTTCAAAAGAATATATTGATAAAAAGTTACTGCTAACTATACCTACCTACTAGGTAGAACAAACGGTTGTCACTGTTTTTCCCTTGCGTATGCACTATGTAGATAGTTATCATTTATCATTATCAAAGACAATTCCACTTTTCCATTAATTACAGATTATATAGGTAGGTAGGTACCTATACTTAATAGGACAATAGGTAAAAAAAAATTCCCCACTTGAAACTGTAGTAAGTACCTATAGTTAAGAAAGTACTTAGTTAAACCCAATATAAGACTGACAACAGTTAAGTCGTGTTTCTTTCTAAACGAGGCTTCGCATCCACAGACATTAGGAACTGTGGAACTGTAGTGTAGGTAGGCAAGAAGCTTACCATGAGTTTGCATTGTAGTAAACTACAGTAGTATTACTGCCATTTTCGTATGGAATTTCGTACAGCGCTCCTGATTGGGTACTTTGAGAACCAACTGTTTTGTTTAATATACAAATGCACAACGTAACTACAGTAGTAGTATGTAGATATAGGTACTACAGCGTCAAGTCGTGGTAGGCCTACTGGGCTGGTACCACGAAATTCGATCGTCGAAATTGCGGGACGCTTATCGATGCATTTGGTACTATAATCACTTTTAATTCGCAATTGCGGATGACCGAAATCAGTTTTGACACTTGTCGACTAAATCGGTACTATGAAACACACTGTCAGTGCTCGATAAATTGAGTTTGACATATGTTAAACGGACATTTCTTCGACAAAGCTATACACTAAGATCCCGCTGCAAGTTTTCAACACCCACATGTTTAGTCAATGATACATAAATACCAGTGGAAATGTCGTACAATAGATCCTAAATATTGCAACGACAAGTCGACAACAGAATAAATTACAGTAAATTATTCGATCCCTCTCGGTTTTTAACTTTATTAACAACAAATGACACAGTGCAATAATAAATGCGGTTAGGCAGTCGCTGTCTGCAACAAAGACAGGCACGGATCAAGGAAAATAAGATTTTGCACAAATTAATAATCTGAAGGGAAAATAAAATGATATATTAAGAAAATAATAATTTAGGTGTTGACGAAGCATTTTGAAAATTTTATGCGCGTATTACATTAAACTCTTGAATAGAGGCTTCCTGACTAGCTAATTCTGCATCCATAACAAGCTGATTGATCCGATCGACCCTCAACCGACTGAAGTGCATGAAAAGATGTATGAAAGTGGATGAGGCGATAGAATTATGTCAGAATCGTAGCGTGTGGCGAGCCGTAGTCTCTGCCTAGCTCTGTGGGATAATGGCATGAGTATATGTATGTACCTATGTAACAAGCTGAAGTGCTATTTTACGAGCGACTTGGCAGTAGAAAATGTTCAAAATTACTATGAAGATTATGCATCTTTCTACTGCTGATTCGCTCGTATGATGTTCAAAAATCGCACTTCTGATCTACTCTTTCTATTGTTTAAGTCTAGCTGCTCTATCAAATCAAGCAATCCTTTTGACAAAGCATGCCGCGGATTTTTGACTGATAGATTAATCCATTTGACTAAGCACGTTTTTTATTGTTTTGATATTTTACCTAGGTACTTACCTACATGCGAGAGGTCTAGAAAAATTACTCGTAAACCCTTAAAAAATGCTTCAAACAAGAATTCCTCATTGTATATCGTTGTTCTAGAAGGCAGGTTGGTTGGTATAAAGAGAAGACCTGAATCGTGATTCTTATAAGTGCAATTTGCTCCATAGTTACAATTACCAGACAGTTGCAATTACAAGACTATTGCAAATATTTTGCGGAAGGTCAAAAGGACTAAATATTTTGAACCCCAGAATCCCCCAGAAGCTCCTGAGTCCCTACCCTAAACGTTCATGTAACGAATCCGTGATGTGGGGAGGCGCCTGCGCCTGCGCTGCATTCTTGCCTGCCGCTAGGTAATTACGTATAGTTAAGATCATGAGGGGATTATCATGCACACCGCGCGAGTTTATTGTAGCACGATTATTATATGCGTTGTAATTACTATTTGTTATTATGTAGGTACATAGATGTCGAATGAAACGGCGCGTTAAATTATATTATCACTAGCAGAATAAAGGTGGGGGAGAAGGCGGTCCACCCCGGGCCTCTGTCCGGCCCTGGGGTCCTCCAAATCTTGAGAAGAGAAGTCCTTTTAATTAAATCCAAAACAAAGCCAAAATAATAAGTTTAGTAAACAAGAGGCAGTTTGGAATTGGAGGCACGGGCCTCCGGTCCTAGGACTGCAATTTGGACTTGGAGGCCTCGTACGTAGTCAAACAATCAGAAATGAATGAAGTCAAAATATATTTCGAATTTTCGAGCTCGCTCCGCTCGCTCAATCCTTTTCATTCTCACACAAATCAATTCGATTTTCGGGTATGAGCTGGAAATCGAGTTATAGTTATAATGTAGCCAAAGTTCGAGGTCGCTTTGCTCGCTCTTGGTTCTAAATCCAATTGAAATAGTTAATCTCATTATGTATGCCGCCATAAATTCTTGAGCTCGCTTCTCGTTTTTAGTTGTATGGCAACGATCTAGATAGTTCCATTAATTGTAGTTAAGTTGCGAACTTGCTAGGCTCGGTTTTTGGGAAGATCGGGGGCCTCATTTAGTTTTGGAGCCCCGGACGTCGTCGGGCGTAACTAGAAGTCGCCTAGTCGTAAAAGTTAATATCTACGCCAGTAATTGACATGCGTAGGATCTATTTACCTTTGTATTAAACATTGTAAAGTATGATTGTTATTTGTTAGTTAGGTACCTAGGTAGTTAGTTTTTTTAACTACGTATGTAGTTGGCGTACCAAATTATTAACGTAAATAGAAAATTACAATAAGAAAAACTTTAATTCAATATTTAATTATAATTTTTTTTTAAATGTAAAGCTTTAAAATATTAGGTAGGTATGTTACATAATTGTATTTCGTATAATCCTATATCCCTAATCCGTATAGTCCTATAAAAAGAAAACTAAATTTTCTTAGTTACAAAATAAGCATGCATAAAACAATGAGAAATGGCAGTGCTATAAAAAGAGGAATAAATTAGATTCCATTAAAATACACCTATGAATTACTGACGCGCATAAACAACTCTTCAGTACCACAGGATGCCTCAAATTACGTTGATGATAAAATTTCGCACACGCAACAGAGTCGTGCGCTCGCATAATAGCGCACTTGCGCCCGCGCCGAGACGCCACGCCGACGTCACAGAAAAGAAATATACAGTAAACCAACTTCATGCAAGCGAGCGTTCGAATCGACGCACGCACATAAATGTACCACGCATATGATATGGCCCGCTAAGGTACTTCAGGCAGAAATTACCTACTAGTTACTTCGTAAAAGATACATCACGTCCTTAGGAAATGATAAAATCTCTCATTTTTTAATTACGTACATCCAGACAATACGCGCACAAATGTACCTAGTGAGTGAAGCTTGCCCACACATATGCGACATTGCGTTGCCGTCTAGTGCGTGGCAGAAATCAAGCAAGCGCATCTCTTACGATGCGCCAAAGTGTAGGAACTTGTCTCGATAACTACGGCGCGGGGCGCGGCGGCCAAGTGACGGAGGCCTGATTCGGTGAGTACCTTGGCGGGCCGTGCACGTGTCGCTCGTGTGTGTGTGTGCGTCGATTCGAGCGCTTGCATGAAGTTGCTGTACTGTATATCTCTTTTCTGTGGCTAGACGCCGCGCCGACGTGATGCGCCGTAATAACAAGTTGCACATGCGATCAGAGTTGATGCTGAGGTTAGATGCATTGCACTTTACTTTCACTGAGTCGTTGATACTAGGTACCAGTTGCAGTCACTTGCTTTATACAGGGTGTAACAAAACACCCTAGTAATACTTAAGGGGGTGCTTCAGCCCATAAAACTGAACTACTTTCTCTATGGAGGCAACTTCGTAATCGCAAAAAAAAATTGGTAGGTTAGGAGTCTAACAAAGCCAGCTGAAACTATTTTAAGGGGGTGGTCACACCATCAAACTGAACAATTTTCTCTATGGGACCAATATCGAAATCGCGAATAAAAAAACAGCAGTCCCATACAACACTGCAAGTATCTTGTCTACCCAAATGTATGGGACAGCTGATTTTTTTTTCGCGAGATCGATATTGGTCCCATAGATAGAGAAAGTTGTTCAGTTTGATCATGGTCTGATCATCCCCTTAAAATATTTTCAGCTGATTTTGTTTTACCTTCTTAATATGCTGACACTTTTTAAAGGGATGATCAGACCATCAAACTGAACAACTTTCTCTATGACACCATCATCGAAATCGCGAAAAAAAATATCTGCTCGTCCATACAAAACTGCAAACTTACTCGAGCCAAATGTAGGGGACAACTGTTTTTTTTTTTCGCGAATTCGATGTTGGACCCATAGAGAAAGTTGTTCAGTTTCATGGTCTGATCATCCCCTTAAAAAAGTGTCAGCATATTAAGAAGGATCCTGTATATGGGACAGCAGATTTTTTTTCGCGATTTCGGGGTTGGCTCCGTAGTGAAATATCCACGTTATTCTTCTTCTTCTTGTGGTGCGCAATCCAATCTTCTATAATAGGAGGTTGGACATCATTAGGGCTATTCGGACCCTGGTGATGACGTTATCCATTATATTTTCGTTACACCATTTGAACGACTTAACTTTATATTAGAACAGAATCTCAATACGGAAGTGCAAAAGGAAAGAAATGGGCAGTTTCCTGAAATAGTAAACGTTATTGTCGATTGTCGTGCTAACTCTAGGCTAACTCACAATACGTCGTATTTCAACACTTGAGGAGGTGTCAGGCAGTCTGGATGTGTCTACACCTTTGTAAAGTCCCCGGATACTACTCTTTAGCGTACCTATATCATTGTTCATTGGTGTGAGAATCGCTTGATTTGTGCTACTTCGTTAGTGGACTGGATGCATACGTGTGTAGAATGTAGGTAGATATATGGCTGAATGTAGAGGTGTACCTACTATTATAGTTTGACATAAAATGCAGATATTATTTGTGTCTGTAACTGAAGTTTAGATTACTTCAGTGTACAATATCTCTAAGACATAAACTTACTAGTATATTGCCATTTCGGGGTGGTCAGAAAGCTTCCTGTAGTGAAGCTGCTGGAAGCAACTGTATTGGCTCATTAAAATTATTGTTTTCAATGTTTAAATCGTTCTTTATCGTATGATTAGTATCAAAAACCTAAAAAATTATCATGCCTATAATCAAATCGCTCTCTCTAAGAATTTTCTATTCTTCAAACACGCAGTTATGGAATGCTATTGAAATCTAGTAAATATTTCTACATTCTATTTTGCTATAACTTCAGGTGTCTTTCCCAGTGAGGTAGGTAGAGACTTATAGAGTAGGTACCTACTATAAAAAATAGTTCTTATAAAATTCAGAAAAAAATTGCCTTTGAAGAAAAACTTCTAGGTAAGTACTGCAAACACAGCCTACAGAAAATCTATTATTTACGGTATTTTTATCTATAACTTATTAAATTTTTATATTAAATGTTAAATATTTTCGTATATTATTGTCACGAACGCTGTCAAACGTTAGACGTAAGAAGGCATTCAAAAATTCGGAGGGTGTATTAACAATCGCCGTGGTCTTACGGTCTAAGGGTCCGCCTCCCATGCTGGGGGGTGACGGTTCGAATCCTATCCGCGCCAAAAATATTTCTAGATTTTTGTGTTTTTAGAAATGTTCTAGAAGGAAGAGAGAGAAGGAATATTTAAAAATAGACCAAAAGGTGAACGTGTCTAGGAACTTCGAGAAAGGAGGCGAAATTACGAATATTTGAAAAGAACCAGAAAAGTGGGCGTGTCTTCGATCGGTTTCGAGAAAAGAAGGCGGGGTTGGAAATATCTGGAGGAAAACAAACGAGTAAAGAAAAGAATAACGAAATTCGTAGATCTGGAATATTCTGCGGACTATAAAAGGCGGCGAATTCCGACTGATGAGCAGTATTTGGTTTAACAGTGAACAGTGCGAAACAAAAGGAAGAAAAGTAAAAGTGGAAAAGTACTAATGAAGAGAAAAGTGCTCAGTGGAACAGTGAGTAGACAAGTGTCAGTGTAGTGCGTGACGTCATAGTGTCGGTGTAGTACGTGACGTCATAGTGTCAGTGTAGTGCGTCGTGACGTCATAGCCGTGACGCGTGTCGTGTCGTCACAGTAGTGACGTAGTGGACTGTGGACATTGACAGTAAGTGGTGCACGGGGAATCCCTGCGAGGAGGACCCGGTGAAGTGAACCGTGTAGGGGAACCTCCGCGAGGTGGACCGTTTGTAAGTAAACCCAAATAAACTCTGTAAAATTGGACTTAGCGTTTCACTCCAATCCCGGAACCCGTAGCTCGTAACATTATCTTGTTTATTAAAATAAACAAGTGTGTAAGTATTAAAATTATGTTATGTTACACATTAATAGAATAGGTTAGATTTTTTTTTACTGATTTCTGTCATCTTTGATTTATGAAAAACACGGTGTTTTGATTATACTGTACGAGATTATAGCAGGTATAACTCTGTGGTAGTCTTTGTACATAATTATGTCGTACGTATATTTCCTATCAGATCAGAGTATAATAGGCAGGTACCTATTAAGGTATTTCAAAGCATCGTTAAATATGTTGATTAATTAATCATTGGCATTAATTAGAGATCGTCACACAAATCACGAACTTTCTTAATACCTAGTCTTTTTCAACATGTGCCACGTTTCACATGTTTCTATCATTAATTTATTGTAATAAAAACATATTTTAATCTTAAATAAATGAACAACATCCGACATAATGTTGACACAAAACTGTTTAATCAAAAATAAAATAGATACCAATGCTGCTTTCCTTCCGCTACTTAGCAATTAAAATATTTGATATGGAAAAACTAATTGTAAAAATTAATTTTAATTAATTGCTAGAGGCAAGTGTGCATTAATTAACACTTTCTATTTTATTACAGAAAGTAATTAATGTGTCTAATACATTTTATTGCTTATGTTTGTATAAGAGTGGAATGTGACTTAATATTAACTTCTAATCTGCCTTCCTGTCGGTCATTCCAGTTTTAAAGCAATGGCATGCTTTATAATAGCAGTAGGTATAGCATTTGATACGTATTACCAGGGACTCCAGGGAGCGGAATCTAATAGCAAAACAATTGAAATTTCATAGACATTGTTTTTCATCGTGTTTTCAGGCTGTCGATACTTTTTAGTTTTGATTTTCATTGCTTAATCAACTTACACGTAAATTTAATTTTAATTATTTATGATGAAATTTATTTCATCATAAATAATTAAAATAATTAATTAATTGTTATTTATAACACACATAAGACAAACCTCGTTTTCTTATCTATCAATAAAATTCTGATAACTACCGCGACTTGGGAAGTTTACCCTATAATTCCTATTATGATATTTGACACCTCTTTCTCTCTCTTACTCTTTAGATTACTGTAATTTATTACAATGAAAAAAAAACTATGTCAAGTCTAACTAAAAACTATCGATAGTTTGAATACTCGATAAAAAACAATGTCCTATCTCTATGACAATCTCTTTGTTTTGCTATTATATTCCGCTCCCTGCTTATAAGATCACGACCATAATCCCTTTCGGGATGGTAAGAAACTTTATAACCACTACCTAACTAGACGTCGCGTCGTCGCAAGGCTCACTTTTCGTAGTGAGCATTGTAAAATCAAACAATGTACTCGATGCTCATGTTTAAAAAAAAAATTATTATTACGGTTTTGGTTTGGTTTTGGTTTTGGTTTAGTTTTGGTTTAGATTTGGTTTAGCTGAAGTAAAAAAGCTATCGCGATATTTTTGTCTGAACGGTTAAATCGCACAATACAGAAAATTCGATCGAACGGACATCAAACGTTACGCCAACGTATCTTCCGAAATAAAGCTAAATCGTTACCGTTAATATAATTTGCGCGATACGAATTGTGCATAACGTAACGTTTTTGGTTGTGGTTTTGTTTTGGTAGTATCGTTCAAACTTAGGGCGATTGAGGCCCTGTACCATGAGTTTTCACTGTACGTTACTGGAATTAGTTCTTAACGTAACCACTAGGAGCGCTGTACGAAATTCAATACGAAAACTGTAGTTTACTACAGTAGTTTTACTGTAGTATATATACTACAGTGTAAACTCATGGTAGGCCTACAGAATTATTATTTTGTGCGATGGTGTCTTTTCGTCATCAACGTCTTGTAAACTTTGGCGAGGGTCGCGGTACCTATCAAATAACAATGGGATATTAATAATATAGTGCCAATAATACGAGTATACAATACAGGGTGTTACAAAAGTAAAAATAAACATTTCAATCTTGTTGAGACCATCAAACTGAACAACTTTTACTATGGGAACAACATCGAAATCGCGAAAAAAAAAATGTGTCCGATACATTTAGCTCGAGTAGATCTGTACTTTAGTATGGAACATCGCAAACGCATCGTATCATGGCGATTATGGCAAATCTCCCCATTTTGGGGGAGGCCTATGTCCAGCAGTGGACGTCTATCGGCTGATATAACGATGATGATGATGGAAAATCCGATATTTTTTTTCGCGATTTCGATATTGGTCCCATAGTGAAAGTTGTTCAGTTTTGATGGTCTGAACCATAGAGAAAATAACGCGCTCCCCTGGGGTAGAGATGTTGTATCGAACTGTGCACAGATACTCAACTGGGCCTGACGTCATAATAGCGGGAAGTAGCGTATTTAAATGTTAACCCTTCCCCTCACCCGTTTTTCACCCCCTTTGTTGGCGACAACATTTTCTATAGAAACAAGCCGATATGCCAACTCTTCTTACTCTATGGTCTGAACCACCCCCTAAAATGTTTATAGACCACGACTTTACCTATTCGATTTTTTTCGGTGTTCACATTTAATTTCAGTGCCTTTTGAAATCTAACCGCCAGTTGCACGTACATTCATTAAAGATAATCCTCCATTAAATCTCTTCCTAGCTTTTATTATGGCAATAAAAGCATGAGAATTAATGGAGGATTATCATTAATGAACGTACGTGAAACTCAAGTAGAATCAAAAACCCCATTAAATAAATATCAATTTAACACTTCAAAATAACTTAAAACGGAACTAAAAACAAAAGCCACATAAAACGTTCAACATGCTTCAACCATTCCAGCGCCTGCGCAAGTATTAAAGTATCCATCTAGCTAGTACAAAAACAAGACAAGAACGGCTAATTTGGGCGTCAACTAATTTCAGGATAACATCGACGCATGCGTGCTCTCGTCCAGGTACATTCTTGAGCGTCTAATAACTAATTAAGCTCACCCTGCCCACCCTTCGGACGATACTGGACAGGCACGAACTTAGGGTTTAAAAAAAGTTTAGTTGACCTACCTCACATCACAGGATTTGGATGCCCTATGCCAGGCCCCTTTATTTTGGACCAAGAAGTTCAGTAGGTACATAAACAGAATGACCGTCAAAACTCTTTCGAGTTTCGTGTAAAGTCTCTATGGTGCGTAATTTTTTTTAAGTTCTAATTAAATATTAAATAAATTTAAAAAAAGAGCTGGAACCTCTTTAGAAGCGCAGGGAGTACCGGGAGTACGAAAATTTTTTCGTCTATGATTATATTCCTTGTTTAGAAGTTTGAGATTAAAATAATTCTAACGAACATTATTCTAACGGTTTCGTCAACATTTTAAAAGAATTCGACTAAAACGTAGTGATTATCTTTGAATTGCACCTAAGAAATAAATTATACCTGCTTACTGATGGACTCAACATTGTAAAACACTTATCACGACATCATAAAAAGTAAGTATTATTTACGTGTACCTATAAACGTCATCTACGTGAAATTTGGTAGACTATTAAAATGGATTTTACCTATATTTATATGAAATCCTTTTAGGTACCTACTACCTATATAGAAGGTTCATAATTTGTAAGCTAGCCTACTTATACCTATTTATAAAAAGTTTAAGTATATTATTCGGAAACATAAATTTGAAATTTGTAACACCAATAAAATTTTACACAAAAATCGGAGTTTAAACGAGTGTAGCTAAAAAAAAAGCTTTTCCATACCAAGCCACGACACAAATGTATGAGACAGTAGACTTTTTTGTTTTGACAGATTTGCTCCCATAGTAAAAGTTGTTCATTTTGATGGGTAGAGCTGGGGTAAGGTTAATGATACTTTTCCTTACGAATATTTAAAAAATATATCAAAGGTTTGAAGGAGACCTGTGCCCAACAATGAGTTAAAAAAACTTTGCTCTAATACATATAATACTTAAAGATAGTAAGTATGTGGGTTTTAGAGGATTCTTATATTTACGGGACACTCAAAGATATATCCGTTTAGTGTAATATTGTTAATAGCCAGCCATGTTTCGTCTATCTGTTTGTAAACGATAAAATTTTAATACGTGATTTGTGTCACTTCTTCTTTTTAAAACACATAAAACAAAGACAATCACTAACTTTTACGATCTTTGGCAACAAAATGATTACCACCAGAACTTTAAATGCAATAAAAACGAACGATTTCCATTAATTTTATTGCAATATAAAAGTAATAACAACATATTCTTTTGCACTAGACGTTAAATCACCGGACACATTAGTTATGTAAATTTATTTAATTTTAATATGCTTAATTATAATTATGGTTGATGTCAAAACTATTGAAGCTTGAACAGCGCTATATTTTTAACCCTCAAAAGGTGGAGTGTGGTCTGTAAGACCGTACCTATTTGTGAGTTTTTGTTTTTATGTTTTTTGTTTTTGTTTTTTGTTTTTGTTTTTGTTTTTGATTTTTGGTTTTGAGACTCCCAAAATGGTTAACCGGCCTGAAGTGCGATTTTTGAAACTCATTCGCTGAGCTCTGTAGTTGAAAATGTCAAAATTACTGTGGAGATACGCATCTTTCTACTGCTGATTTGACTTTAAAAAAATCGCACTCCTGAAGTATGATTTTTGAAAGTCAAATCAGCAGTAGAAAGATGCGTATCTCTATAGTAATTTTGACATTTTCAACTGCTGAACTCAGCGAATGAGATTCAAAAATCGCACTCCTGACCGTTATTTAGGTAGCAGGAGTGCGATTTTTGAATCTTATACGTTGAACTCAGCAGTTGAAAATGTATGGAGAAAATCTTTCTACTGCTGATTAGACTTTCAAAAATCGCACTCTAGCACTTCTAGCATGTCACCCACGACAAAGCGTTTAAACGAGCAAAACGTCATGCGCGCTTTTTCTGGCATACGTAAAATAATAAAGATGGAGGCACATCTCGATTTTTGTCTTTTTCTCGGGGGTGGCATGCGAGGCTTATAGGAGTATTATTTTTTAATGTCAAATCAGCAGTAGGAAGATGTTCTTCTCCATAGTAATATTGACATTTTCAACTGCGGAGTTCAAAGAATGAGTTTCAAAAATCGCATTCCTGGGCCCTGTTTAATAACGTGACAAGTGACAATTGACAACGACGCGACGAGTACATTACAGAGAATGCTAGGACACATGAAGCACTGCAAGTATAGCGTCATTAGTAACCATAACCATCAATGTACTCTGAATTGTCATTGTCATCGGGGCCCAGGTAGTACTTATTTTTTAGCCTGAATGCGGCCCTAGTAAAAATCACGGATAATCTTTGTATCGCGATTGTTATTATAAGCTGTATGCTTCTCTCCATTACAGCTGGCCCGTTCGGAAACCGACCGGAATAATGTAATTTCGAACTTTTATATTTTGTTTGCTTTTTGTACGGCGCAATCGCGGCCCACCGTTAAAATAAGAACCCTCGCAAACCATACGTACCACATTTTTCTTAAAGGAATTTTAAGCCACAGGTCCAGAATAAGGCTGGCCAGCTATAAAACACAAGTTGTCTGCCACGCCCACAATGGCTGGTTTGCAAGGGCTTGAAAAATAAAAAGAGAACTCTTAATCCGCGATAATGTTCCTCGTAATAACAGGCTGAATATAATTAAATGAAAGAAGAAACAAATTCGATACGATACGATGGTAGTCATTAAGAGATTTAAATTAGTTGAAAATAGGAGCTGTAATGAAGCGTTTCATTGGATGGTGGTTTATGTTCAACCTTATTATAAATCCTAAAAGCATTTTCATTAAGTTCATATTTTAAAATGGTTTTATAACAAACTAGAGTTAACCAGCGACTTCGTCCGCACAAATTATATAGGTACCAGATTTTAAGCTAGATCATAAGCTCTCAAAGAAAAAAGTTTCATCAAAATCGGTTAAGTAGTTTTTGCGTGATGCTCGATCAAACAAACAAACAAACCGACAGACAAAAAATAAAAAATAAAAGTGTTCTAAAGACACACGATAGAAGTGAAACTTCCGCAGCTGTCAAATTTAAATTTCGAACTTCCGTTACACGAAAAGGTTGCGGAACCGAATTTCAAAGCCCTCCCATACATACAAAGTTTCCCTTCAAAATTGGTGATATGGAATCAGGGACACCTAAAAACCGTATCGTAATCTTTTTCTTGTAAATATCTTCAATGTATTAACACTTCTGTTACAGTTATTATAATAGTTTAGAATTAGATAACAAATAGGTAGTATTTTCAGACAAGATCATTTTCAAACAACAAGGAGCAGACGGTAGCCGCGGATGCTTGGAACGGGCTCGAGGCTGTCATTTTGACAGCAAAAACAACATGGCGGACTATGATTGCGCGCGAAATCGATCGTCACGAGCACATTCCGCTCGCACTATACGCGTGCCGGAACAAAAACTGTGATAAAAGTAATTTGACTCGCCCGCCATATCGTATAAAGAGGATAGGCGGACTGAAATGCTAATTTGGAGAAAAGACTTTTCCGACTAAATACCTACGTATTTGTCCGATCCACCTCACCCATACACTACACCCCGCCGAGTGCGAACGAGACAACTGCAGGTCGGACCGAACAAATAAAAATCGACGAAATCAGCATATCGTATCGTATGTTTCCTCCTCCAAAACTAAACCGATTTAAATAATTCTTTCAAAAATAATATGAGAAAGACTTTGGCTATGTCTGTATTGTTTTGTTTTTTTTGTATATATTCGTCAAATTTGTTAATTGGGTGTCTGAAAACGGGCGGTAAAATCGGTCATTTTCGAAGGTCCCTAGTTCTTATAGTAATTAATTATTGCAATAAAGCAAAACATAGGGACATGGCAGAGGTGACATAGATTTTATGGTAAAAAATATTTGCTCTAGTGTCATTATCCAGAGAGAAAACAGGGGAATACGTTTGTATGGAAAAAACCGTACAGGCGTGCTATTTTCGAATCTCATACGTTGAACTCAGCATTTGAAAATGTATGGAGATACGCATCTTTCTACTGCTGATTTGACTTTCAAAAATCGCACTCCTGGAGTATGAGGGGGAATCACTATAAAGAGAAGCGGTGTAAAGGGAAGCGGAGTAACGGGAAAGCGGTGTGCCGGGAATAATATGATTTTTGAATGCAAATCAGTAGTAGAAAGATGCATATCTCCATAGTAATTTTGACATATTCAACTGCTGAGCTCAGCGAATGAGTTTCAAAAATCGCACTCCTGATCTATCCTCTTAATGCGTAAAGAAGTTTCTATGTTCTTTACAGTCGTTACAAAAGACTCTGCGCAATATAACACAAGAATGCTGCTTCCTTGTCGACTGCTTATGCACTTATGCAGTATGGAAATATACCTGCAGCCTAAAATAGAAAACAATAGAGGATAGTTATTGCGTACTTGGTGGTCGTATTCATTACTAAATTGTTCAATTTGCTATATCCTTTTAAGTACAATGCCCAATTATTTCTTAATACAGGGTGAAAACTTAACCCCTAACGTATTTTATCGCATTTATACTTACACACTGTACAGGGTGTTAGGGTAAACAGTTGCATTACCCATTATACTGAACTACTTTCCCCAAGATCGCCGACAAACTGCTGTACAGTTTGGCGTGGTAATTTTTAATACACGCATGTAACCTTTAAAGTAAAAAGAAAAAATTATTTTGATTTTGAATTATTATTTTGCGAATTTACTATAGGTTTCTTAGGGAAATTTGTTCAGTATCATGGGTACAATCACCCCTTAAAGTAATCCAACTGTTTACCCGAACAACCTCTATTAGCTACCGATTAGGTAAAAAAAAAATTGGTAGTACCTACATCTTGTCAAGATGTTAGATAAAGATTTGCCATCTTTTGCGGCAGAAAATTGAGAAATGCAAATCTTTGATAAACAAGAATGTATTTGCGCAGTCTTGTGTCAAAGTTCAGATCTCCCTCGGTGGGACCAGTCCAGAGTGGAGGGGGTGAGGGGTCACTCACGAAATGGTAATTGTCCAGGAATGCCGGGAATCCACCGCTTTCGTGTGTGATTTCGCAACAATAACCCAATGAAACAGAAAATACAGTTAAACTCAACGCAACCTTATAAGATAACCTGTCTTCCCTTCTCGGCCGGTTAACACAAATAAGTATGGGAGTCGTGATGGGACCCACGCCTTCGGGGCAATGCGAACAGATGCGCGGAAGTCAAATACATGGAGATTTTTTAATGCATAATGAACTGTCGCTCCAAGCCTTTAAAAGATTTCGTTAAAAATCTTTCAGTATTCTTTTATTTAAAATAAAACAAACAATGCAAACGATTCTGTGCACGCTGTAATTATTTTTTAAATTAATTTGTGGTGTGGCCACATCGAATTGTTACCAAGCGGAACGCACGCCCGACATCGATTCCCATACAATTTGTACACACACGTGTGTAAAAAATCTTTAGACCAAAACCATCAAAAATTACCAAAATCCGGTCCTAAATTATTGTGTGATTTGTCTCGGCACCCACGCACGTTAATTGTTTTATCCTCAGGTAAAAATCCTCGTAATTATCCAAAGATGCACACAATACGAAAATAGGCGGGAAAAAAATAGACAAAGGACGACCGACGACGGCATTTTGTATTCTATATTTTTTAACCCGTAAGTACCTGTCGGTTTGGGGTCCAATGGACCAGTTCATTTTTCTCAGCCAACGAAGCCGCTGTTAATCGCTTCTCTTCTCTTCTCTTAAACTATAACAGAAGTGTGTCTGTATGTACATTGAAAATATCAAAAATAAAAAGTTACAATATGGTTTTAGGTGTCCCTGAAACAAATCACAAATTTTTGAATTTTTTTGTCTGTCTATCTGTTTGTTTGTTCGCTCATCACGCGATAACGACTAGACCGATCTTAATGATTTTTCTTTCTGAAAGCTTTATAATTAGACTCAGGGTTGGATTTTGTACTATAATTATAGTATTTATACTATAATTTCGCTCTTGGTACTATATACTATCCACATCTAAGGAGGATAGTACGCTAAAATACTATAATTTCAAGTTTGGATCATTGGGAAGATCTCAAGCTCTATTTCACCGGTATGACTCTTTCAGAGCGCTTGATATCTAGCCAAAAATTCTTGATTTGCTAAGAGATCCATACATGAAGCTATATTATAAATTCATGTCCTGAATTATTAGTTCAAACAATTTACTAAAGTGTCTTTAATGCAATCTCAATACGTATTTTTCCTAGACTACCTACATACCAAGACAGATACGAAACTGCCACGTATGAAGATAGAACTAATAGTAATATTCGAGAACTAATGAACTTAGTAGAAGAGGAGTAGGTAAATTTTGCCTTGACTGGTGTTGATTTTAATGACTATTATGCTAAATTAAAAATAACTAAAGTGTACTATAATTTTTTATAAATACTATCCTTTTAATTTTGTTGTGCTATCTTTTTCAACGTCCCTAAATCCAACCCTGATTAGACTTAAAATCCGATATACTTAATTTTTTATCTCACTACGATGACGGGAACCCGTGCTGATGAAGTCGCGGGAAAACTCTAGTATTTAATAAATCCTGTTTAATTTTTTTCATCTTTTAATCTTAGGTAGTGCTTCGAAGGACAAATGTGCCTTGTAAAAATTTATATAAAATAATATTTCCATATATTCTGTACTTTTGTAGGGACTGCATAAAATTTGTAGTGTGACCACGCAAAGACAGGGATCATAAAACAGGGACGTATAAACGTGAAGTGAATTGTAAATGATTTCTAAGAAATCTTAAACCTTTGCCGTGAGGATGTTCAAATGCTAGACGAGCATAACTTCCTATTTCACATGTATATTCCTAGCATTTTAAGATTATATGACTTCTTGATGCGTTAATATTCGCACAGCTGTTTTGAAGACGGAAATTCAAGTTTACCGTTTCGAAAAATAGTTAGCAGTAGCATAAATTTACTTTTTAACCATACATGATTTACTGTATTCTAATTCTACCTATATTCTTTTTAAATGTGAGCAATTGCTGCAATTCTGCTAATAAGTAGGTAAATAAATAAAATAAATAACGCTCACAGGCACATACATTGTAATGATCCCAAGTAAGCACCAGGCTTTTTGTTACGGGAACCATACAACAACACGGCACAAACATATAACATCCATCACCGAACCAAGTCAAATAAAGTCTTGGCAAAAATGTCAAGTAGGTACTCCTTATTTTGTCAAGAACAATGTCCAGGATTGTATTTGAGAAAAGATATGGCAGCAGAGGCCCATGGCACAGTATAAGAAATAGTATCTATTTACTAGATACCTACAGTACGGATACTCAATTACCTCACCCCCTCCATCGCCCTCTGGTTACCCGGCAGTTACCTAAGAAGAAGACTTAAGGTTCAATTTCTTTGGTTTCGCATGTGCTGTCGTCATCTTGTCAATTAAAATTTTTTGTATGCAGTGTCCGGGCTGTGCCCATGGCAAGCTCGAACGCGAACTCCGCGAATTGCACTACCGCTCGTGGCCAAACTTTCACCGTGACTCTATTCTATATTTTCGTAAATTTTATAAAAAATTCCCAGCGTATTGTAGATTAATTGACGGATAAAGTTTAACACACACCGTCAAAATTAACAGCAAGTAACAGCGATGTTAAAAAGCTTCAATTTGACGTGAACTAAGCATCGGTGGGCGGTCTTCGTTTCCGAGTTTCAAGATAAATGAAAGGTCGTTTCAAGAAAAAATAATTATCCAATATGTCGGCCTCGACGGTTATCAGGCGCCTCTTTAAACGAAATTTTAATAAAGCGAATAAGGAACGATTACGTCCGTCATTTTTCAAGATGGCCGAAACAATCGGCGGTCATTACGGGACCGGAGGTTCTCGGCGATTTATCCTTCGATACATCTTCGACTGCGAGTGCCAAATATGCATTGAGGTCCCTCGAATCAATTTCGATAATCATAAAGATTCGCACGTCGATGCTTTCAATGTAAGATAATTGGCATTTCAATTTCATTTATCACTGTAATACAGTATGTAGTTGTAGGTAGTACCTGCTTATAGGTACATGGATATTTTGGAAAAGATATACATTAAAAATTGCCCTGTTTTATACTATCAAGTTACGTGATTGATAACTATCTCATGCTTCGCTCCTGTGCCTAGTGTTTTGAGCTACTGTGATTTTCTATCGAGTCTGTCTCAATCAGTCTTCCTTCTTCTATAAAAGCCTATCCCATACCTATTTAATCATTGAAATTCTAAACTTTATCATTTAAGCTCATTTGAGTAGAGTTGAGGCATATCTTGGACACTTAGCTATAATTTCATACAAATGCGAAAAATTTAAAAGAATAGGTAAGCATGTGCGATATTGAGTGAGTGCGAGTGAGACAGAAATACGCCACACCGCCTACATTTTCCACCACGTTTCCTACTAAGCGGGGTATGAGGTTAAAATTGGTGGGGACAGGTGTCCGTACTGTATATGTACTAAATACCTTTCTTATATTGTGACGCTACTGTGATTTTCTATCGAATCTGTCTCAATTAGTCTTCCTTCTTCTATAGATCTTAATCTTATCATTATCACCTAATCATCGAAGCTAAATCTAAAGTCGTTCGGGTAGAGTTTAAGTCAAGTACCTAACTCTCGTGGTGAAGGAAATTGAGCTTTTCCCAAATACTAAGTAATTGCCTGTCAAAATAATGACGAAGCCACATCAAAGGGCGACCTTTTTTCACACACACTGGCCTAGACCAGCGCAGTTATAAAGACCCGTATTGATAAACGTGCGTGTAATGATGGCCCGCGAACTTTCCAAAAACGTTACTTATCGCTTATTGGCCTGTATGGAAACTAAACGATATTAATTTTGTAATAAAATGAATCGGTAGACGCAAGTATATTGGAAACGCTCCTTTTTTAGACTTAACGGGGAAGTATTGTTCCCAACTGGACCAAGGGAATATGGGTAATATATCATTGGGGTAGTAGGATTTAAATTACAATACCTACTCGTACGTTATACTGGTGGAGTGGCTTGAAAATACTATGATAGCAAGTAGGTTGACTGATTGGGATCCCACAGGCAGTTCTTATTTGTGTTTATATTATCTATGTATACACAACATTAAAAAAATCTACAATTTCTGATATCGTAAGTAGGTATTAGATATAATTATTACCAGAGTTATCTGCAATTTAATTTCGTTTTGTCGTCCATTTGTTTTTGCGTTAAAAACATTGAACAATCCAGTGCAAATTGAAACAAAAGACAGCTGTTATGAATTTGTGTTGAAGAGTGCAAGAATTATATTGACAAGATAATTTAAGTCTTACAAAATTATTCACTGGTTAAATTAAAAACCTTGATTACTTACTCACGACATTTGAAATCAAAAGAAAACAATTCAAAAGAATTTGTACCCACTAAGAAAGTTATTGTACGCTGTACGGTTTACGCAAATAAGCGAAACAAACAGCTTTCAAGTTCATCCGTCCGTCAAAAAAAAATCTCATTTACCAAACAATCTCTCAAAACAATGTGTGTACCGGGCCATAGGTAAAAGGGCGCTCAACACCCACCTCTACTCCTGCCTTATCTTGGAAACTAACTTTCATCACACCGGGCAATACATTACGCATTCAACTCAGACGGTCACGTCACTGCGTGGTATATACGCAGCAATGTAAATTATACATGAATGAGTGTTAGAGAGTAGGATAGTGTGATAGTGAAGTGAGGGAATGCGGTTCGTGAGAAAAAAATAGTCTTGCTTCCGATGCGCTCGGGTAGATAGTGCAGGTGGTGAGCGCACCTCACGCCGCGCCGCGGTGCCCGTTTACAATTTAGAATACTTTACTTTTTAGGGTTCCGTACCCAAAGGGTGAAAACGGGACCCTATTACTAAGCCTACGTTGTCCGTCCGTCCGTCTGTCCATCTGTCCTACCTATTTAGGGCTCTAACTTTTGAACCGTAATAGCTAGATAGTTGAAATTTTCCCATATTATGCGTTATTACGGCGGATTTGTTAACAAATAATAAAAATGTCAAAAATATTAAAATTTAGGGGGTTCTTAACAAGAAACTAGTTTTTATCAACGTTTTTTCTTCACGCTCTATCGTAAAAACGGTAATACCTACATACAAGCGTCAAACTTGGTATGATTATAGAGCAAACTCTACAGAATACCAACAAATACTAAAAACCGGCCAAGTGTGAGTCGGTCTCGCACTAAAGGTCCCGGACAAAAAAAGTTTTTTTTCTAAGTTAATAATGTTGTGTTCTGCTGTGGTGGTGTGGTACGGAACGCTCGGTCGACCGGTTTTTATTTAGGGTTCGTTACAATATTACTTGTCGACAAAGGAAAGTTATCTGCCAAAATGTTCATTCACCAGCAACTGACACGCGGTTAAAATTTGGTACACGTGCGAGATACTACTTCTGGAAATTGCTAGTAATATGCTGTCACGAAATCATTTCAAGAGTGTGTGTAAAAAACAGAAGGGTGTAATTGGCGCCAATCTTTCGTTTAGGTGCCGAGAATCAAAAGCAGAAAAAACCGACCATTACAAATTCATACATTCACTTCTATCTATACAAAACTTAATATTGAATAACCTATAAATCTTTCCTCGACTATTTCTTACGTCTTCCTGAAGGAACGAAGTAGTGAACTACTCTTCACATCAAACTGCTAAAACGACCTCATTGAAATTGGAAAAGAGGTAGATTATACTGTGCCCTATATACCTTACCCTATGTACCTTTTAATAGGCTTTATATACCTACCGAAAAAGTCACGAATTCTATGAGAGCGAGGCCGTAGCAACCTGGGCCTCAATCGCCCTAAGTTTGAACGATACTACCAAAACAAAACCACAACCAAAAACGCATATGCATAATTCATATCGCGCAAATTATATTAACGGTAACGATTTAGCTTTATTTCTGAAGATACTTTGGCGTAACGTTTGATGTCCGTTCGATCGAATTTTCTGTATTGTGCGATTTAACCGTTCAGAAAAAAATATCGCGATAGCTTTTTTACTTCAGCTAAACCAAATCTAAACCAAAACCAAAATCAAACCAAAACCGTATAAAATTGCGCAATTGAGGCCCTGTTCTACACAATTATAATTGAGAAATGTTTGTACAGAACCCTGACAGCATTAGAAATCCAATTAGATTTGGAGAGGGTATAGGAATTCAGTAGCAGGTTGTCATTTGTTTTTTATTTAAATGTACCCCGACTGCACCGTGTCGTCGGTCCATCATCCCTTAAAAAGTCAAAGCTTTTTATGTTACTAGAAAAATGAAAAAATTCATAGAATTGAAATCACGAAACAGATCCTGAGGACCAATCACAATGCGCGCGACATGGCTCTGTCACTCTTTTTATCTCGCTCATGTGTAGGTACAAAGAGAAAGGAAGGAACCATGCTATGAATTTTACACGGCATTCGATTTTTACCGTTTTAGCCGTGTGATTTAGGCATAGAATGGACAACCCCAATTCTTCCCGTTGTTGTCGTACGACGCGACTAAGGGATTAAAAGTTTCTTATACAGACAGTGGGTAGTTGTAGCAATGTTTCTGACCACCCCAAAGGGATAACGGTCGTAAGTATACAGGGTCCTTCTTAATATGCTGACATTTTTACTTAGGTACTGAAAATATTATCAAAATCGACAATTTTAGACGATGATTCTTTATTTTTAGATTAGTTTGAAAATATTATTTAAAATAATAAATTAATATTGTACATATTAATTAAATTAAAAATGCCGTGGCTCACTGAGCCATCACTTTCCAAACTCTAGATAGGTAGTGAAACTTGATTCTAAAATAAAATCATTTTTCAACAGCATTATATTAACGTCTGAACCAATTAAAACCAAAAGCTTTATATAGCAAGGTTTATTATCCATTGAGGCGAAAGAATCGAATTTAATATCGATAAACGTTAAGTCACGATTCGTATGAATCGATTAATTTAAATCTCGTCGATGTAGATATGCAAAAAGGCGTTAAATTCTTTTGTACAAAGGTCAAAAAGCTACCCGTAGTTATCAGGTAGGTATCATGTGTAATTATTCTTTTGTACTGTAATTTTAGACACGTTTTTTAGACCTGTTTCAATCACTGTTCAATCATCAATTCAATTTCTTTCCTATTGTCACGCATCGAGCTCCGTACAAGCGAAAAGGAACTTAACGCAAGAAAAACTTTGTAAAGCAGTTGATTTATAACTTACTAGATTACCGCGGCGGACTTCGTACCGCCTTAGAATCTTCCCGACACACGCTTGGCCGTTTTTTAAGCCTTTGTCCATCACGAATCATTCTAATGGTGAAATAATTATTCAGTTCGGTCCAGTAGTTTCGGAGCCTATTTAATACAAACAAACAAAAAATCAAATTCTTCTTTATAATATTAGTAGGTATATAGATAAAATTAAGTAAAATAAAATTAAGGTAAGTAAATAAAATTTGAACGAAATGGATATTTTTCAATTAAATACTTAGGTACACTAATTAAAAAGTACGAAGAAATACGCATAACTTGTTTTCATACCGGAAGAATAAAAACATAAAACAAAATGAAAATCATTTTTCGCAAAGTAGGTAAATAAAATTACTTTAAATACTTTTTATACGGAGTCCAACTTAATATGCTAACGGATTTATGATCAGGCCATCATACTGAACAACATTCTCTATGGGACCAACGTCGAAATTGCGAAAAAAATCTGCTGTCCCATACATTGTCGTCGAGTAGTATTGCAGTTTTAAATGGAACAGCAGATTTTTTTTTTCTCAGTGTTTTGACCTTTGTCCCATTGGAAGAACGTTTTTCAGTTTGATAACCTGATAAGCTCCTTAAAAAACTGTCAGAATATTACGACCCTATATTTTCACAGGATGGTTTAGGAACATTTTATCGTTCTAAGAGTAACCTAGTAGATTTTTGTATGCAGGGTGTAAGTGACAGCCTAGCAAATACCTACTGAAATAATGAACTCAGACCATCAAACTGAACAACTTTCACTATGGAGTATACCTAAGGAAACGCGAAAAATTCAGCTGTCCCATACATTTTGGTCGAGTAGGTACAGCAGTTTTGTATGGGGCAGCTGATTTTTTTTCGCATTTCCTGAGGTAGGCTCCATAGTGAAAGTTATTCAGTTTGATGGTCTGAGTTCACCGTTTCAGTATTTGCTAGGCTGTCACTTACACGCTGTATGTTATATTACACCCGTTAAAATAACTTTTCATCTTAGTTTAAATATTATAAATGAAATCTTGGAATTCAAAACTCATACCCATGCTCTTACTTAGCTCTATGATCCATAAACCATCCAAGTGATTCCAAACGTGTGGAACTAATCAAACAGAAAGTGTCAACAAAGATTTTTTATTTATCATTGTTAGAAATCGTCCCAACCTGTGCGGTCTCCGGCAACTTCTCTGGAAATGTTTTTGCAAGCTCTTATATTTGACCTAAATGTTTGTTTGGGTTCTAATCCTGCAACACTATATTGAATCCCTGCTCGGTTCCTGTCACCTTGAAGGTTTTTACGCGTAGGTATTTTTTTGGTGATGAATGATGATATTTTGTAGGAAAATTAATTTCATATTTCTGGCAATCTAATTGTGATACTGAAATAGCCCTGAAAAGTACAAAATGAAATAGCGGTAAAAGTTAAATTCATGAGCATTTTATCGTAATTAAACCCTGTTCCAGAAGAAGAAAAATGGAGAGCAAAACCTGCCTCCGAAAAAACTTTTGGATAATGTTCATTAAAAATGTTATCGGTGATTAGGACGACACAACTTTTTTTCAATACCTATTTATTGGAATCGAAGAGCTGGACTGTCAAGTCTGCGGTTCACGACAGAACTATACTTAGTGTTTTTCTTTATAAATTAATGGCCTTTTGCTTGCATTTCTATCAATATGCAGACTGGGTTTTAGAAGTATCGTAATCTCAAGGATTGTTTGTTATGTACAAAAACACATTTCACAAAATGGTGAAGCCTCGTAACAAGCCAAAATGCACTTGACTGATACAACCAAATGCAAACCGACTTGCGACTCCAGAACTACCTATACAGGGTCCTTCTTAATATGCTGACACTTTTTTAAGGGGATGATCAGACCATCAAACTGAACAACTTTCTCTATGGGACCAAAATTAAGAAGGACCCTATATAGTACACTACATACCTACCTATATCTGTCGTTTATCGCAGACTTGATAGTGACCTCGTACTTTGTTCTTCACATATGTCGTGATCTTATGTAAGCTAACTTATGTATTTCACGTGACAGGTAGAGCCCACAGGCTCGGCGTCCCTGGGGGCGGCGTCCCGCGCCCTCTTCGTGGAGAAGGTGCGGGCGTCCAACGCCGCCTGCCAGGCCGGGGACTTCGCCACCGCGGTCGCGCTCTACACCGACGCTCTGACCCTGGATCCTGCTAACCACATACTTTATAGTAACCGGTAAGCTCTTCAATCATAATCTTTAAATTAATTGAAGTAAATCAAGTTACAGTAAACTTGATTTCGTAATGTACGTTATGACCACACCTAAAATCATGATTAATTTTCCCAAATGATGGCCCAATTGGTAGTGAATCTGCCTGCACATCCAGGGTCACAATCGCTTATGGATTCGAATCGCACAAGGGACAAACTAGGTACAGGGTGAAATTGATATCATTAGCATCCTTTTAAACTAAGAGTCTACCCATCAAACTGAACATGGGAGCAATTCAATCGGAGCAAAAAAAAATCTGCTGTTGCATACATTTGAGTCCAGTAGCCGTTGCAGTTTAGTATGAAACAGCAGATTTTTTTCTTTTTGCTCCGATCGGTTTGCTCCCATAGTAAAAGTAGTTCAGTTTGATGGGTAGACTCTTAGTTTAAAAGGATGCTAATGATGTCAATTTCACCCTGTAGTTTGTCCCTTGTGGGATTCGAATCGTGAAAAGTGTATATAACGTATTCTAAATCGTTGTAGTCATCATAATCCAGGCTAGATTCACTTGATACTTTGTCCAAGCTTGTCATTTAAGTATTAGGACGGTGAGAAAAAAAAGCATTCATAAAATTTCTCCTGTGATAACTTGAGAAGCATTTGTTTTTGTTTGTAGGTCCGCAGCCAGACTGAAGCAGGGTCAATTCGCAGCGGCTCTCCAGGATGCCACTCGAGCCAGGGAACTGTGCCCCAACTGGCCGAAGGCTTACTATCGCCAAGGTATATCCTCCTTGCATTTAAGCTTGCAATGAAAACTTTACCTCCCTATAAAATAACGCATTACATCACATAAACATGTGGACTTTGCCACAATGCTAAAAAACCAGAAAATTATACAGTCCTGTAATAGCACAAAAAATACTAATGCAATAGCAGTTTCATGTCATTGCATATGCGCTATTAGACATTCTTGCGTGCCCACTGCCGTCATACGCCGTGTTACATTTTTTTTTCTTTTCCATTATTGTTCGCAAGATATCACTTTCACTTTAGAGTATCTTACGTGGTTATTACGTTCCATTTCTTTTATGACGGCAGAATATTAATTGGTTCATTATCTTTCTTCAGTTAATCTCAGTGTTTGTTCAAATTGAAGTTTGATTCGACTTGGGACTAATGGACTGCGATATTATAATAATTGGCACGTTTGGTTTGGTTCTCTGACGTCACCTACCTCACAGTGATTATTTTATATTAGTTCTCGTGTTTTTTTATCAGATTCTAATGGCCAAGGTGACTCCAAATGATTGTTCAGACCTTATTCCAATTATCAATCAAAGCATAAAATAAACAAGTATGCTACATTTGCACACCAACACACATATTAGGTACCTACATAACCTACTCAACCGCCAGTTGCACGTACGTTCATTAAAGATATCTAATCCTCCATTAAATCTCTTGCTAGCTTTTATTATGTAAACAAAACAAAAATAAATGAGATTTAATGGTGAGCGTTTCTGCAACTGCGTGTAAGTCTACTAACTTTAAAATGAAATATTGTTGACAGTTCTTTTTTAGTAGTACTCAGTTGCAGAAACGCTCATTAGAGTTAATCTTCCATTAAATCTCTTGCTAGTTTTCCTACGTCAACAAGACAAATAGTGACAGCAAGAGATTTAATTGAGTATTAACTTTAATGAGCGTTTCTGCAACTGAGCGTTAGTTACGTAGTCCTGAAAAGAATAATAATTATGTGACGTTGTTTAAACAAATAACCTGTCATCCCTATATTGTATGACCAATAAAGCATTAAAAGCAAAGCTTGTAGGACGCAGCAATTTAAAGCGAGCAAATATTAACGAAATGGCAATTAATTTGACATGCTTACTATGCTTCTGTTCTGCATTCTAAAAGCATCCGTAACACCTCAGGTGTAGCACTACAATGCCTCGGACGTCACGGCGAGGCCCTGGCGGCCTTCAGCTCAGGGCTGGGCGTGGAGCCGTCGTCGCGGCAGCTCCTCGCTGCGCTGGTGGAAGCCTCGCTGAAGTCTCCTCTGCGAACGACGCTGGAACCCACCTTCAGGCAACTGGAGAACATGAAGCTCGATCAGTCACCTTTCGTGCTTATTTCGGTGAGTATACAAACAAGAAAATAGGTACTTTTGGTAGCATCATCATCGTCATCATATCAGCACATAGATGTCTACTGCTGGGCATAGGCCCCCCAAGGATCGCCACAACGACAGGTCCTGCGCACCTTCATCCAACGGGCTCCTGCCGCCTTGACCAGGTCGTCGGGCCTACTTACGCTGTGCTTTCCGGTAAGCGGTCATCATTATCATCATGTCTTCATAATTCTTAGGGCTATGTCGGTTACTCTGGTTCTTCTGCGATTCGATCTCGCAGGCAATTACCCTTTGGGTGACTGACTTTCAGCCTTTTTATGAGGCATTGGTATAAATATCTTGGCCGGATTTTGGTAGCACACAAACTAAAAAAAACTAATAAAGAAATAACAAATAAAAACTACACTTTTGTTTAGATTAAAGACAAGGAACTTTGGAATTTTTCTCTTAGATACCTGTGACAACTTTTAATTCAATTTAAAGACATTAAGAGGTATTGCTAAATTAAAGTTTTCACTAAAAAAAATGATCAACCAAACTAGTGTTAAATATAATCAAACTTTAGTGACTTCCAAACTGTTTTGTAGCATATAAACAAACTTTCGGCTATAAATAACAACACGTTTTGCAATTTATAACCAAATGTTTGATTATGTGCTACAAAACAGTTTGGAAGTCACTAAAGTTTGGTTATATTTAACACTAGTTTGGTTGATAATTTTTTTCAGTGTTGTTACTTAGAAGATCGTGGATAATGAATTAATGAGAGACTGTTTGAATAAAAGACCAACCTTTAGATTTTGCACTGTTTTAAAAATCTTGAAGTAGTTCTAAAGATATTGTACATTGCGTGACACCCAAACGGGTGTATTTTACAAACCCTTGTCGCCACATCTGCGGTGACAGCTAAATTATTGTTTGTCCAATTATTCTCTTTTTTTATTTGCAAACCAACTTCTCAGAAATCACTTGCTTGCACTTGACGTATAATTTGACGTCGTCTTTTTGTTGTACGTTTTGATAATTCAATTCAAACTGATGTGCGCAGTTTAGATTGAATAAAAAACTGCAACTGTGAAGTCAATTCATTTTATATAATATAATTAATGGAAATCGTTACCTTTCTTGCCCGATACTATATCATGGAACCATATTTTGGGTTTTAATGATCATGTGGTTCCCGGCTTGGAATAGACCATTACATGGTTGAACGAGGTGACTGAGGGATACGGTTTTTTAAACTTTAAAAAGTTTTGATTTTTTTATATTGGTTTTATAGCAAAGTTGCTGGACCTGGACCACCCCAATTCTTCTAGAGGGTGTCGTACGAGGCGACTAGGGATTAAAGGTTTCTGCATTTCTAAAGGTTCATGCAGTATTTATGTGGGCGAGAGGCCACTTGACACGTCACAAACTGAAATTGCTAAATGTGAGCATCGCTACAACTACATTCTTAAACAAAGTTGGTAGTTGTAGCAATGTTACTGACCACCCCGAAAGGGATAACGGTCGTGAGTTTACCTATGTATAGCAAAGTTTCTCCCCAATGTCTCTAAAACCATTGAAGTGGAAAGCTATTAATATCAAAAATACAAACAGTGAAATCCGCTTAGCTCCAATGTCCCCTTAATTGCTGCTTTTATAGTCCAAGAGCCCGTGACGATATAAGACCTTCGTTATTTTATAAAATTTGAAAGTTTCTCAGCGTATGGTCACAACACAGGTAGGAATGATGGGCAACTATGAAGTTTGAGTCATGGTGGTCGGCAGGTAGCAGGTTAAAATTGTCTGACCAGGGTTGGAAGAATCAAAACGGTACTAAGTACTGTACTAAGTACTGCGAAACATCTTCTATAGGGTGAAATTGATATCATTAGCATCCTTTTAAAGTAAGAGTCTACCCATCAAACTGAACAACTTTTACTATGGGAGCCAACCGATCGGAGCAAGAAAAAAATCTGCTGTTCCATACTAAACTGCAATGCCTACTCGACTCAAATGTATGGAAAAACAGATTTTTTTGTTACTCCAATTGGTTTGCTCCCATAGTAAAAGTTGTTCAGCTTGATGGATAGACTCTTACTTTAAAAGGATGCTAATGTAATGATATCAATTTCACCCTGTATAGTTACAATGCCAGACACCCTTAAACTTTAATAAATTGTAACTATACTAACATTCGAGTATAAAAGCTGAATTTTATACATGTTACTTGGGAAACTATTAGAAGATGTTTCCTCAGTAGCCTGACAGTTTCGATACGCCCAAACCTTGGCCAGTCAATTTTAACCTGCTACCAGCCAAAACCACCGTGATCACTTCAAAGTCAGGGATCGTTTTTACCTGTATTAGGGACGCTTAGACAATTTAATAGGGACGAGTGACGCGTGTCATTCTACTAAGAAACATTTCTGCCACTTTTTGCGGGGGGCGAGGTAACATGAAATCCGCAACTTTGGATTTTATTCCCCATAAGTTTAGATTCTAATTTTGAATGTTAAAAATCATGAAAAGTAGTCTCGTGTGAACCCCAAACGTTCTAAGTTCAAAATAATTGTTTCGCTATTATAGGCTGTCTCGTTTAGTGATAAGGTCTAAAATTGGGTGTAAATGCGCAAGATTAATTGATCTAATACCGTGGCAGAGGGGAAATGCTACCGCAAGGCGAGTCCCTATTAAATTGTCTAAGTAGGGACTCAGAGAAACTTTCAGGTTTAATACAACAACGAAGGTCTGATCGTCACGGGCTCTTGGTCTATTACTTAAAACGAGCCCATTATCCAACTCCCATTCAATGTTGCTTACAACCATCGTTATTTTCCCCAAAAAGGCAGTATAAATAGCCAGTAAAATGGTATAAAATATTGTGTGAACCGTCAGCCCGTCGAGGGATCGAATTTAAGCTTATTTAGCTTATTTATTCTGTCAATAGTCGCTGTTTAAGAGCCATCTGATACGGCACCGAGCGCCGCTACTCCGGAAATGTATGGCGTGTCACTCACTTTTGTTTTAATTTAAAATCTTTTTTTGGGGCAACAGTAACCAACTTGTTTTTTAGGGTTCCGTACCCAAAGGGTGAAAACGGGACCCTATTACTAAGCCTACGTTGTCCGTCCGTCCGTCTGTCCGTCTGTCCGTCTGTCCGTCTGTCCGTCCGTCCGTCTGTCCTACCTATTTAGGGCTGTAACTTTTGAACCGTAATAGCTAGATAGTTGAAATTTTCTCAGATTATGCATTATTGCGGCGGATTTGTTAACAAATAATAAAAATGGCATAAAGTTAAAAATTAAGGGGGGTTTTCTACAAGAAACTAGTTTTTATCAAAGTTTTTTCTTCACGCTCTATCGTAAAAACGGTAATACAAGCAAACGTCAAACTTCGTGTGATTATAGAGCAAACTCTACAAAATAACAACAAATACTAAAAACCGGTTAAGTATGAGTCGGTCTCGCGCTAAAGGTCCCGGACAAAAAAAGTTTTTTTTTAAAGTTATTAATGTTGTGTTCTGTGGTGGTGTAGTACGGAACCCTTGGTGCGCGAGCAGCCCGACTCGCACTTGACCGGTTTTATTTTAACAATGCATATCGATTTATTTTCCAAGCTGAAGTTTTATTTTGAATCGTATATAAATATGTACTTATGTCTTTGTTTCTAAAAAATTTTGCATTTGTATCAAAATCTTTAGGGTACAGTCAATTAAAAGTGAGTATTGCGTCAATTCTTGGTCAATTAAGAATCTATTGAAAGTGCAACATTTTTAAAAACTAATAATGCTCTCGTTGATGTCTTTTCTATGAAAAAATCGAAAATTATTGCCCGTTCTGATAAACTTCATTGTAACTAACGTAATTATCATTAAACTATGGTTAGTATTAGTTTATCACATTAAATACACATACATTTATATCTTAGCAGGGTAGAAAAGCCTGTCAAGGTCCCCCCACCCTAACATTCCAAACCAAAACATCGAGACAGCAAAATAGACGAGTGGACGTCTAAAATACATCTTTAGAGCAGAGAGGCTCAAAAACAAAAACAAACGAAGAGAGCCCCTGTCTCCGGACTGGCATTAAGCACCCTATACAGAGGCCGTTTTGCATACATTCCAGCAGTCGGACGACATCGCTACATTTTTCGGCGCATTTACCCGACCAAACAATGGGGCGAGCTGTGGAGTTGGGAGAGGTTTTATTGGAGATGGCTTTCATTGAATCTGTTTTAAAGTGTGGACTATTTTTTAAATCCATTTTAATCTTATTTTTTAGTACAAAAATCATACTCCAAGAGTGCGATTTTTGAAAAAGAAATCAGCAATAGAAAGATGCGTATGTCCATAGTAATATTGACATTATCAACTGCTGGGTTCAACGATTAAATTTCAAAAAATTTTATGTGACCAACATAGAAATCGCCAAAAGAAAAAATTTGGACCCAGGAGTGCGATTTTTAAAGTTCATTCGCTGAGTTCAGCAGTTGAAAATGTCAAAATTACTATGGAGGTACGCATCTTTTTACTGCTGATTTGACTTTCAAAAATAGCACTCCTGAAGTATGATTTTTGAAAGTCAAATCAGCAGTAGAAAGATGCATATCTCCACACTAATTTTGACATTTTCAACTGCTGAACTCAGCGAATGAGATTCAAAAATCGCACTCCTAGGTCCACCTTTTTTCTTTTTGCGATTTCTATGTTGGTTACATAGAAAAAGTCGTTCAGTTTGATGGTCCAAAAACCGTCAGCATATTAAGAAGCAACCCATATTGGTATAAATTAATAGTTGTTTCAAAAGGATTTTTAACACTGTTTTATGTCCCTCTCAAACTACTAGTATCTCGCTCGGACCATATGAAATAAATATTATTGTCAGTTTGCAACCTCCTCTCTCGGCTCTCTTAGTCCACGTCCAGACTGATCAAAGGAGCATAAATACAGCGCCGACCCCATGGATTTACATACAATCTGCGCGACAGTTGATCGGCAGCGACGCGCGACGTGAAATGGCGTCTGCTACCACAAAATGGCTGACTTCTGTGTCTCGTAAGAAATTGGTCTGATTATAAAAGAACAATGTTTTTTGAGACAAGCTTGTGGGAACGACTTTTTGTAAAGTTGCTATTATATTTTTAGTTTAATTTTAAGCAATATAATTATTTAGCCTTGTTATTTCAATGTCTAGTATTGTTTAAAAACCAGTTAAATATGTCCTATGGTTCTAAGTTCTCTATGAGTCTATGACTATGACCTATTCACTTAGGCTAAAACTTGGCTAAAACTTTGCTGCAACTACGTAATGACATCGTATTAGGGTCAAAAAGGAGTCAAAGTTAGTTACAACCATAATTGATAATCTTCCCGCCATCTGCACCTTATTTGTAATGTTCATGATTTTTTACAGATTTTAATATGGCTCTAGTTTTTGAAATATCTATTGGGACAGCCCTTATTCGTAGGGACAGCCAGGTTTTCCGAGTTTATTGAAAAATTATGTTCAACAAAATTTCAAAGAAAAATAGTTTTTTTTTTTAATTTGTATTTTTATAAGCTTTCATTTGATAGGAATATCTTTTTTTAATCTCTCTGCCCCCCAAAACTGCCCCTCAACATAAACATTCAGCTTTTTTAATTTCACTTACGTCATTGGACCAACTACTCTGTACCAAGTTTCAGCTTCCTGTGTATTACAGTCTCCGCGAAAAATGCCTGTGACAGACGGACGGACCGACACCGCCGAGGTGATTCCATAAGTGTTCCATTTTGCAAATTTTGATACGGAACCCTAAAAAAGGAACAACATCAACCAATTGTCTTGTATTGATGTGTGCAAGTGCAACATTCTAAGCCAGGAATAAAACTGCAAGCAACTATATCATGCAGCAACTATAACTTCGACAAAAACAAGTTACGAATTTGAAGCGAAACCCAAACCCTCCATGGGTGTTCCGGCAAACAAACGAAACATTATTACTTTATACCGAGATAACCCCAAATCGTTACCAAAATGTTTTACTGCAGCACTCATAATGCCAACCTAATGGGTACTTTAGAATTCGACGCGCTTTTTGCATATCGCTTCATGATACTCAAAGGTACATTTCAGTTACATTATTATTATTGTAACGAACCGAATGACATGCAAGAAACTTCCGAATTCATAAAAATACAGATTTAGTGGGTCATTCTGCATTTGTAACTTAAAAGTGGCAGCAGAGATACCTACTGATGGAAAAAATGTGCATAACGACTTACAAAAGTTGTTTCATTTTACGTCGCCAACTGTTACCTACTGCTGTTATTGTTTATTACTTTTAGCTTTATTTTAGACTAGCTATTGCCCGCGACTTCGTCTGCGTGGACTTTAAAAAAGTATCCTATGTGTCTGTCAATCCAGAATATATTCTATCAGTGTGCCAAAATTGAATCGGCAATTTATCTAGGTACACTATTATAAAACTGTAACAGAAGACAACGCTATTCACAAAAAAGGTAACGATATGGTGTTTTGGTAGGTATCGCTGACTCCAAATCACCAATTCATCGATTTTTTTGTCTGTGTGTTTGTTTGATCAAGCATCATGCAAAAACAACTGGACTGGAGTTATTTTGATGAATCTTTTTGTGTTTACGTCTATCGGGTCAGCTAGTGTGAAATGATTCTTAATATATGCTATCTGAACTGTTAAATTTAATTCTGGATGATGATGATGATGATATAATTGGAGTCAAGTGACTGAGCAATGCATATATGCAAATTTTATCCACACAAACAGGATGAGAATAAAAAATATATTCGCAGCGATTAACCTTGCAGATTTCAATGTTGCGATACCGATTTGTTCCCATAGTAAAAATACGTTGGTGGTCCAGACCGCTTATTAAAATATCATTAACTATTTTCACGTGATCACAGCATGCGTGCTTACATATTAGTTAGGTACTTTGTATAAATACCTCCAAGGTTATCCTATCTTACTTACATATCGGTCACTTTGTATAAATATCAGCTAGAAACTTATCCTATCTATCCGTTGATCTCGTCCAATGATCACAACATTGAAAACAGCACTCTTCTTTACAGTTATATTTCCTTGCAGGTGGTGGGCCAGGAGTTGTTGGCTGCTGGTCAATATCAGGCAGCAGTCACTGTGTTGGAAGCTGCCTTGAGGATAGGATCGTGCTCTCTCAAGTTACGGTAAGATTACACTTTTAAACTATTTAAAACATAAGAGTACACTAAAGTGAAGTCGAGGGAAATTTTTCATTTTATTTTGAATGAGCAATTTAACTTTCTCCACTACCTTTGTGTTAAAACAACCTAGAGTGTGTCAAAAGCAATTGTCTGGCCTAACCAAGAAGATATAGGGCACCGCATCACTAGTACACATTTTTACGTATCAGGAGTGCCAATTTTTGAAACTCATCCGTTGAACTCAGCAGTTGCAAATGTCTAAATTACTATGGAGATATGCATCTTTCTACTACTGATTTGACTTTAAAAAATAGCACTACTGAAATATAATTTCTGAAAGTCAAATCAGCAGTAGAAAGATGCGTATCACCATATTAATATTGACATTTTCAACTTCTGAATTCAGCTAATAAGATTCAAAAATCGCACTCCTGGGATGCTTTTCTAACAGCTTAATCTTCTTAATGTGCCATAAAGGAACGTAAGTCTGAAATTGATGCTTTTAAACACTGAATTTTTTAACGTTTCCTCATTATGAAGAACTCATTCCTTTAATATAATTTGCGTGGCCCTGTTTGAACTTAGTAATTTTCGAGATAATAATCGCTCGGGCATTTCAATGAGATCTTTCATGTTTTTCTCCATATCGTACTGTAGGATTGACTGTAGGTACAATTTGTTTACCATTATAAGTAAGTACTTTGCTACCCATTCTGGATTACGATATTACTAATTCACCATTCATCAACTTCGTGGCGACACAAAGCGGTTGTCACATTTTGTAATACTTCCATCTTTATTTTTAAAACACATCTTAAGCCAATTTTTTGCTTTCCAAATGATAATATAATCGTTCGTTAATGACGGTCGCTTTAAACCCTTCTGATAAATAAAATACACCGCCACAGGACACTATCTGTATTGTTATACTTAACAAAATATTTCACACTTTTAACACCACTCAAATGTTCGTTATAATAAGAAGAAGATAAATGGCAGCGAATCTCGGCTTTCATTAACATGGTAACATTATTATTTTTAATCACCGGTATGCTACATGCTGACAGTAGGGTAATTTATATTTAGGGCACTTAAGGAGGCTCTCATAAAATACGTTGGGACTTGTACTTGCTTGGACTTGGACATACGAAAATTCAAAAGAGAAGAGATTCATAGAACGTAACGCTTATGCTAAGTAAATGTTTAAAATATAAAACTACTAAAAAAAGACCACTACTACTACTAGGGATGCAACGATTCGGCCATTACGATTACGATTACGATTACGATATTAATCGTTATTTATTACGATAACCGATGCATTACGATTATTTAAGCAAATTTAGTTGAGATTATACTCAGAATTAGTTTTCTTAGTGTTTCTTTGCATTCCAATAAAAGATAAATCAATAAAAAAAAACTTTAATAATTTCCAAGATTTTGTTATTTTTCTACTAATTTGTTCACTTCACTTGGTCAGGATTCTGATTTTTGAATACATAGAGGCCAATTTGCTTTGAAAAATACAATAAAAAAATTATGGAACTCGTCCAATTTACGTGGGAGATTTATGTATTAAAATGTGGACGAGATATCGCGAGAACAAGAATGCATTCCTTACTTCAAACCGAAAATCAAATCATAGGAATCAGTAGAATTACAAAAAAAAAAATTTTTTTTATTTTTTTTTTAATGTCTTGGACAATGTCACACAAATTATCTAGCCACATTTAAAGTACCAGAATCTAGCCTGGACTTGTATTACGATGACTAGACAACGATATAGAATACATATATATATACAAACATCCATGACTCGGGTACAAATATTCATATTCATCATACAAATATTTGTCCCTTACGGGATTCGAACCCGCGACCCTCGGCACAGCAGGCAGGTTCACTACCGACTGTGCTACCGGGCTGTCAAAATCGACCAAATCGACCAAATCGACCGAATCAAATTGGACCAAATCTGATAAAAAAAATAGATTTTGCTCCAAATGAGCTAAAATGGCAGTGAGAGATCCGATTTTTTTTTAAGTTGTTTTTTGGCTCTAGGATTTAGTATTCAGGTCTGGTATTTGACAACAAGTGCAATCCGATTGACGTTTTCAATTCGATTTAATAATCGTACGATTCTTACTACGGTGCATTGCATCGTTATTAATCGTGATTATTACGATTACAGATGCAAAACGATGCACCGCTTCGTAATCGTTGCATCCCTAACTACTACTAACTATAAACAAGTTTGTACTTATTTATTCTTATGATTATTCTTTTTTTTATGAAATCTTTTTATTTATTTATTGCTCTTGCATGCATTGTCTTTTTTTTTATAACATTGTTTTATTGCCAAAAACAATGTCTCATGTTTAGCCCGTTTAACAATACACAAAAGATAACGTTATTTTTGAAAATGATTTTATATTAATAGTAATTTAATACCTAGAAATTGGTCTTCAATGAAAAGCCATTCATTATTTTGTTTTGGTTCTGTCTCCGCTTATTCAAACCTGAATACTTAAATTATTCGTATCTGTCATTATTCTGTACTAAGCTACGTTACTCTTCCATGGTTTATGAGAGATCCCTAAAGCAAGCGGTTATATCTTTTGTGGAATTCGACGTTTTGATTTATACGTATATTCGTGACTCAAGGAAATAAAGACTCCATAAATCTAAAGAGAAATATGCGGGTGTCGAGTTTTAATAAGTGCATACGATGCAATAGCTGTTTGAGAACAATAATTCGACATTACTTTAATGAAAATTAATTTCAGTACATTCTTTAACACCTGCCCGGTTAAGTTATAGCCTTTAAGATCCCACTGAAGGGCAGAGGGCCTCCTTTCACGAATAAAGGTGAGAGGTAGTTGGCCATGCCTACAATACTTCCACCACGAAGGCAGATGCCGTGCAAAGGCAAATATGTGGTCAACTTCCACTGGTCTGTAATGCCACACACAAAGCGACAAAACAAGAGAACCGTCATATGAGCCCGCTTTCGCATTTGCAAAGTAACAAAGGCACATTTATCGTTTTCTCGCAGGTGTCATGCTAGGCCCACTTGCTTACTGTAACCATCTAACTAACGGATCTATCCGGGACCCGCTACTTGACGTGCCTTCCAAAGCACGGAGGTGATCGAGATAAAATACTACTGAAACTAAAATACCACCTATGGACCTGGAGGGCATTGTGGTAAGGGCGAGGTTCAATCCTAATCCTATTTCAGTTCTAGTCACATTACAATCCAATTACTATTCAACTGTGCTGAATTCCGTATCGCGCTAAGCTTTACGTATTTACTATGTGCGATCTGGAGTTAGATTTTTGAAAGTCACACATCCTAATTCGTATACGAAAGTGATGCGAAACTCTATGGAATTTATGCATTATTCGTATACGAATCAGGATGTGTGACTTTCAAAAATAGCAGCCCTGTCAAAACGACTAACGGCTGTCAAATGAATCACGCATTACCGAACGTGTTAAAAGTCCAATCACGGTTCAGCTGAGATTTATTTAGCGCGATTACTCTCCAGGCGTTGCTTTAACTTCGGTGACCAATTCCTACAAAACCACTGCATAAAAAACCTTATCCCTTAGTTGTCTTAACGCACTCAATGGCCCCGATTCGGACTGTGCCACGACTTAACTTAACTAAATTTATTCCTGTCACTTTCTAAAATAAGATTAAGAAAAGAGACAGAAAACCAAAAGCTGACTTTAGTCCTCTCAAAGTGACATTACACGCCCAAAATAAGATGCCATCATAATGTATGCCATCTTATTTAAGGCGTTTTTGGGCGTGTAACGTCACTTTGACAGCACTAAAGTCAGCTGTTGGTTTTCCGTCTCTTTTCTTAATCTTATTTTAGAAAGTGACAGGAATAAATTTAGTTAAGTTAAGTCGTGGCACAGTCCGAATCGGGGCCAATACCCTACTATAACGATACGTTAGTAAACTCGGGTCCAATACTAAGTAGTATTTAATATCTGTTACCTAAACTTATTCGGCTGAATACTACTCTTATCGGAAATTTAAAACTTTCACCCTTCTTGTTTTAGTTTTAGTATTAAACTTAAAATACCCGAAGGCCAAGGTATAGGGTCATTAACGGTTGTTTTAATGGCACCATAAAGAGCTGATGCAGCGTGTATGTAACATGCCTGCGTGTCTTTAGTTCTTTAACGGAATAATTTAAGCGAAATTAATATTGTTGCACTCTTATTTATACATATGAGGTTTTTGAAAACGTTTTATGGGGTTTAAGTAGGACTTTTGATGTTTATTATACTAAATAACTACAGAAATATACTAAATACAGATATACCTATATACTAATATACTAATTACAGATATATCTAAACTATTATAAAACTGTAACAGAAGTGTGTCTGTACATTGCAGATATTTACAAAAAAAGATTACGATATGGTTTTTAGACGTCCCTGATTCCAAATCACCAATTTTTTGATTTTTTTGTCTGTCTGTTTGTTTGTTTGTTTGTATGTTTGTTTGTTTGTTTGTTCGTTTGTTTGTTTGTTTGTTTTGGGTGTTTGTTTGTTCGAGTATCACGCAAAAACTACTGAACCGATTTTGATGAAACTTTTTTGTTTGATAGCTTATCATCTGACTTAAAATCTGGTATATAATTTATGCGGACGAAGTCGCGGGTAAAAGCTCGTACTAAATAAACCTTAAAAGTGTTTGTCGTACCTAACCATGTTCTGATATCATCATCATCATAAGCCTATACTTCCCACTGCAGGGCATAGGCTTTCTCTCAAGGCGTATGGACGATAGTCCACCACGCATGCCCAATGCGGATTGTAGGCTTCACAGTTTCTAATATGCGATTATAGTACTGCAACTGCACTTACCTTTTATATACTTCTTTCTTTCTCATCATAATCGCTACTCTTCGGCGAACTGTGGAATCGATATCAGTCTGTTCAATACCAGCGAAGTGAGCTAACCAGGTCCTATTACTTGGCATCTGAAGTGCGATTTTTGAAAATCATACGAGCGAATGTGCAGTAGAAAGATGCATAATCTAAATAGTACTTTTGACATTTTCTACTGCCAAGTCGCTCGTATGATTTTCAAAAATCGTACTTCTGAAAAAATACACTTTGAGAGGAGTTGGTACCTATTTTGAACTTTGCAATATCGTTTCCATTCTCCACATGATATTTCCCATAAAATATCGCTATTTTCCATATTTGATTTACTACTCAAAACATCCCTTTTAATTACCGCATGTTTCACTCATAATTAATAGAAAGCAACCAATAAAATATAATTAAACACAAAAACAAACATGGATGCGACAAAACATCCGGTTTTGAGACCAAGTGCGTATGTGTGAGTAAATATCTTGTGTGAAACCGATTTAAATAATCCGAGATATTTTAATTTGTGTCCGAGCTAATGAATCACTGGGGGAGGTGTAATTTGACATAATACTTTACACCTCAAGGTAAAGGTCGGAGTCAATTCTGGAGATTTGGGGACGTTGATCGAAGTTAGGATGGTAAAGGACGAGATTCAGAGACGATTTTTGAGCGCAGGTGTATGAATTTTACATAACTACGGAACGGAGGAAGTTCGATCTCAAACTAAAAGAAACGTCTCATAAAATGAGACGAAATTTTATGGATCGAAATGGAAATTGTAAAGGTTAATACGATCTTATTCGGTTTGTTAACAGAGTTGTTTGTAATAAATAAACAATTTAGTAAAACTTAATCAGCGGCGGACTAAGCCCGCCGGAGGCCCGGGGCGGCAAAACTAAATGAGGCCCCCGATCTTTCCAGAAATTGATATCTACAATTCTTTCGAGCCGTGGCAAAAACTTAATATCGGAGCCCCTTCCTTCCATAGGCATAGGTAGCAAGTATTTTGTCCCAGGGAGATCCATGTCCTACAACACGGAGCAAGCGAAGCGAGCCTGTCATTCGTACAATGTAAAACCTAGAGCGAGCGAAGCGGGCTCGAGATTTCACTGAATTCTGGAGCGGGCAAAGCTAAGTGAAATTTTACTGCAATATAATGAAATCAGTGGAATAAAATTTAAATCATTGAGCGAGCGTAGCGAGCTCGAGCTTTTTACGACTTAAAATCTGGAACGAACAAAGTAAGCTCAAGATTTTACTGCACACCAACAGTGCAACTGCAACTGCAACTGTATACTATGAAAAGACATAGGTACCATCCAAAACCAAGAGCGAGCGAAGCGAGCTCGAGACTTCACTGAATTCTGGAGCAAGCAAAGTGAGCTCAAGATTTTAGTGCAATGTGTCTAGCCAGCAGCGAGCGAAGCGAGCTCGAGATTATGCTTCATTATAACTCGACTTTTTCAGCTCATGCCGAAATCGAGGCGATTGATGTATTAAACAAATAGCTGAAATGAGCTTATAATATAATGCTTATAATAACTCGATTATAGAGCTCATCTTGAAATAGAGTAGGTGAGTATATTGGCGTATAAAATTAAAACGGGAGCGAACGATTCTATAATTATGACTGGGTTGTAGCATGAACTCAGTCTCAAAGCATAGAAAGCTATCAAAAAAACCAAACGAGCGAAGCAAGCTCAAATTTTCGAAACACATTCTAATTCCAACCACATTGACCTTTCAAGAACCGAGCTCATAATTATGCTAACTGCATAACAACTTGAAAAAGATTGAGCGAGCAAAGCGAGCTCGCAAATTCGCAATATTTTGGACACTATTTCCTTCTTTGACTTTCAATGACTAACTTACGGGGCCTCCAACTTCAAACTGCAGTCCCAGTACCGGAGGCCAGGGCCTCCGGAGCGAGCGAAGCGAACTCATAATTATGCTAACTGCATAACAACTTGAAAAAGATTTAGCGAGCGAAGCGAGCTCGCAAATTCGCACTATTTTTGACTCTATTTCTTTTCTTGACTTTCAATGACTAACGTACGGGGCCTCCAACTTCAAACTGCAGTCTCAGAACCTGTTCTGCTTCTGGCCTCCTGAGGCCCGGGCCTCCAACTCTAAACTGTGTCTTTACTTGCTATATAAACGTCATTATTTTGGTTTTGATTTTGAAAAAGGGATTCTCTTCTCGAGATTCGGAGGCCCCCCAGGACTGGGGGCCCGGGGCGGACCGCCCCTCCGCCCCCCCCCCCTTAGTCCGCCAGTGCAAACGGGTCGTCAAATGAGAAAATTTATGAGCTGATACTATGCTGATTAATATATCGTAAATCTGCAGAAGCAAAGAGAGCAAGAGTTTATATGAGGCGAGCCGTACCGCGCGCCGCGTCTAATGTTTGTAATTATCGTGTAATCTGGCATTAAATTTGAACTATAATGTTTAACGGTTGTGTTAATGACTTTAACCTAAGTAGGTATTCGTACATAAGAGAAGCTTAGTAAAGATACGCTTATTACACGATGTAGCAGATCTACAATCAATTACAGATTCTAATTCTACAAATAAAATGTTAAAAATACTTTTTGCATTTTAGTAGGAACCTAATTGACTTGATTATAAAAATAATGCTCATTCTAAACCGCAACTACCGTCTTTAACGATATTACTGAATCTACCAATAATTCACACTGACCTATCCACCTAGAACTTCCCATAATAAACGCCAATAAAAACCCTACCACCATTAACTTAATTATTCATCGTTTGTCACCAGCAATCTAATCTTGATCGAAAATAAACGTTTCGATCGTTTAAATCGTTAAGCTAACAGAATAAGCCCGTATAGATATGGATTCGATCCATCACAATGAGATAAAGATCTCGAGGAGGTGTGGGTTTCGTCGGTTCGATTCCCGGCCGAGACAAGAGGACGAAAGTGTTGGAACGCTTTTAAATGAATAGGCTGAGGTTCAGATTGTTCAATCAATGTCGGGTTTTTAAAAGGATTTTGTTTAGGAATATTTGTATGAAACCTTGAAGATGTTAGAAAAAATGTCGAATGGTATGGTAAAATTAATAATATGTTGTTTACATCAAAAATTAAGATTTTCGAACGAAAATCGTGACATTGAACCTGGTGCATTGAACACTGAATAAAATTTCCTTAAACTTTTCCTTAGCCCCGCTTGTAACACTAATAATATAGATAATTCATACCCTCTTGTATTATAGAAGAATATCACATTTCTCAACTTCTGTATAGTTAATTATCAATAAAACTTACGTTAAACAAGAGACAGACAGGGACAGACTTTGGACAGACTTTCTGTACTACTAGTGAAACGTGAATGTTCTGAAGTTTTAGAATATCTCTGACTACCCCCTCGGGGAATATAGTCGTGAGCATATGCTATGCTAAAAAAGAGATCGACGAGTTAAAAAAATTCATCTTGCTTGAATTTACCAATAAATACTTGGTAAACTAAAATTCTCGGTACTTGGTTCTACTTGTATTATATAGGGTTTTTTTATAGATTTTTAATAGGTCTGTATGGCTTAAAGGGGAAAGAGTACAGCCCATTAGAAGTCTAAAACTGTATGGAACCCCTGGTCGAAAATCACTGGTTTCGGAAATAATGGACACTTTAACTTTAACTTTTTTCGAAAATTACCAAAAGTTAAGGTAAAGCATAAAAATAAATACTTATTGCATGCATTTTTTTTACGTTTTCTGTTTACTGGATAAATTATTCATAAACTAAAAACAAAAAATCTCATAAGTTACTTCAAATTTTAAAGTAATTTTTCAGGTTTTCGACCAGGGGTTCCATACAGTTTTAGACTTCTAATGGGCTGTTCTATTTCCCCTTTAAGCCATACAGACCTATTAAAAATCACCCTGTATAACTTTGTTGAAATTATTTACTAAGCTTCTCTTATGTACGAATACCTACTTAGGTTAAAGTCATTAACACAACCGTTAAACATTATAGTTCAAATTTAATGCCAGATTACACGATAATTACAAACATTAGACGCGGCGCGCGGTACGGCTCGCCTCATATAAACTCTTGCTCTCTTTGCTTCTGCAGATTTACGATATATTAATCAGCATAGTATCAGCTCATAAATTTTCTCATTTGACGACCCGTTTGCACTGGCGGACTAAGGGGGGGGGGGCGGAGGGGCGGTCCGCCCCGGGCCCCCAGTCCTGGGGGGCCTCCGAATCTCGAGAAGAGAATCCCTTTTTCAAAATCAAAACCAAAATAATGACGTTTATATAGCAAGTAAAGACACAGTTTAGAGTTGGAGGCCCGGGCCTCAGGAGGCCAGAAGCAGAACAGGTTCTGAGACTGCAGTTTGAAGTTGGAGGCCCCGTACGTTAGTCATTGAAAGTCAAGAAAAGAAATAGAGTCAAAAATAGTGCGAATTTGCGAGCTCGCTTCGCTCGCTAAATCTTTTTCAAGTTGTTATGCACTTAGCATAATTATGAGTTCGCTTCGCTCGCTCCGGAGGCCCTGGCCTCCGGTACTGGGACTGCAGTTTGAAGTTGGAGGCCCCGTAAGTTAGTCATTGAAAGTCAAAGAAGGAAATAGAGTCCAAAATATTGCGAATTTGCGAGCTCGCTTTGCTCGCTCAATCTTTTTCAAGTTGTTATGCAGTTAGCATAATTATGAGCTCGGTTCTTGAAAGGTCAATGTGGTTGGAATTAGAATGTGTTTCGAAAATTTGAGCTTGCTTCGCTCGTTTGGTTTTTTTGATAGCTTTCTATGCTTTGAGACTGAGTTCATGCTACAACCCAGTCATAATTATAGAATCGTTCGCTCCCGTTTTAATTTTATACGCCAATATACTCACCTACTCTATTTCAAGATGAGCTCTACAATCGAGTTATTATAAGCATTATATTATAAGCTCATTTCAGCTATTTGTTTAATACATCAATCGCCTCGATTTCGGCATGAGCTGAAAAAGTCGAGTTATAATGAAGCATAATCTCGAGCTCGCTTCGCTCGCTCCTGGCTAGACACATTGCACTAAAATCTTGAGCTCACTTTGCTTGCTCCAGAATTCAGTGAAGTCTCGAGCTCGCTTCGCTCGCTCCGCTCGCTCTTGGTTTTGGATGGTACCTATGTCTTTTCATAGTATACAGTTGCAGTTGCAGTTGCACTGTTGGTGTGCAGTTAAATCTTGAGCTTACTTTGTTCGTTCCAGATTTTAAGTCGTAAAAAGCACGAGCTCGCTACGCTCGCTCAATGATTTAAATTTTATTCCACTGATTTCATTATATTGCAGTAAAATTTCACTTAGCTTTGCCCGCTCCAGAATTCAGTGAAATCTCGAGCCCGCTTCGCTCGCTCTAGGTTTTACATTGTACGAATGACAGGCTCGCTTCGCTTGCTCCGTGTTGTAGGACATGGATCTCCCTGGGACAAAATACTTGCTACCTATGCCTATGGAAGGAAGGGGCTCCGATATTAAGTTTTTGCCACGGCTCGAAAGAATTGTAGATATCAATTTCTGGAAAGATCGGGGGCCTCATTTAGTTTTGCCGCCCCGGGCCTCCGGCGGGCTTAGTCCGCCGCTGCCCGTTTGGTGTAATGGTTACCATACCACGCCGGACTGCGAAACCAGGGTCCTTGGTTCAAATCCCGGTCCGGTCATGGATGTTATGTCGGTGCCGTTGTTGTATGGTTTCCATAATAAATAGCCTAGTGCTTACATAGTAAGCGCGAGTGGTTCGTTGCTAGTGCTTACTTGGGATCATATGTGTCTGTGAGCGCTATTATTTAATATTGTTATAAATATACAAGCACTGGACAGAGTTCCGGTACTGCTAGTGCAACGTGGATCTCTGACTACCCCCTCGGGGAATATAGTCGTGAGCGATGCTTATGCCTATTATAAATATATCTCTATAATATGTAACAGTGATGATAGTGCTGCCGCTGCTGTCTCTATTAATCTGAGTGCGTCTTTTCTGAGCAAAAACGGGTCCGACGACGCGACGCGACTTAATGTTTTATCTCATGCTAATACGGCAGATCGTGTAAATTAGACTCGAGATTTACCTAGGTACTTCTTGACTTACTTAACTAAGCCTGACACTCCTACGTATTGCAGCGTGATTGTGAGATACCCCGGTGAAAGCTGGAGTCTAGTCGAGTGATCCATTATAACATGTAGGTAGTTGCCTTAATTATATCTAGTCTTGTAAAATTACACGTCCAGCTTTGATCTATTAGGTACTAAACATATACCAACAGCATCAATTAATATAGACCTGAAGTTTTCTTTTAGTCCCGTCTCTTATAAAAATAATAATAGGTACTATGACGCTCAAAACCGACAGAAATTCGAATGCGTACGAAAACTGAATAAATGGGGAACTACAGGGTGAAATTGATTTCTTTAGCACAATATCCTTACTAATGGGAGCAATGAGAGCAGTACGAGTGAATAGGCATCTTCTGGGTAAGCTCGCTACATCTTCGAACCCAGCTTCGACCTGAGGACTGGATTGAGGTCAAGAGCAAACCCATCCGTAATAAAAAAAACAGATGGGAGCAAAAAAAAAACAGCTGTTGCATACATATGAGTCGCGCATATTTTATTTCCTGTTTTTTGTATCGAATAAATTCCTTACCATTGCCATACGGCATCGTGTGGTACCGGCCAAGAATATTGCACCACCCCAGCACATCCCGTGGGTATCGTAAAAGGCGACTAAAGGAATTAACCGGAAGATGGGCAGCACCGTTCTCCGAGTATATTAACACCCAACTGCGATCGCCAACCCGCCTGCCAAGCAAGGCGATTATGGCAAAACCTCCCTCTTGGGGGAGGCCTATGTCCACCAGTGGACATATAAAAAAGGCTGAAATGAACATACCTTAGTGAAACGTGGATGTTCTGAGTTTTCAGTACATCTCTGACTCGGGGAACACCCTTATAAGCATATGCATGCATGCACACATACCTAATTAATGAAACTCTCTTGTCCACAGTGGTTCGGTCTTCAGCGCGCTCTCCTCAGCCCACTGGGCCCTCAGCCAGCTCGACGCGGCCATCAACTACATGCAGCAAGACCTGGCGGTGGCCAAGTCTCTCGGAGACACGGCCGGGGAGTGCAGGGCCCACGGCAACCTCGGGGCTGCTTACTTCAGCCAGGGCTCTTACAAAGACGCGCTGACTGCCCATCGGTATCAGCTCGTACTTGCTATGAAGTGTAAGGTGAGTCAATTAAAAAAAAAACATAAAATTCTTTATTTGATTACAGTTTAGTGGTATACAAATGATTCGAGTCCCTGACTCCCAAAGTTGATATCCATTATCTAGCCTTGGATGTAAGAACATATGGTGACGCAAATGCTACTGTGTTGTAGCTACCGTGTGTACACACGGCGACAGATCAACCTACCCATAGTTGAACTCAATGTTCATGGACATAAGGTCGAACTATGGGTAGGTTGATCTGTCGCCGTGTGTACATAATATCTATACAGGCTGTAAGGACAAGTATCACCTTCACCAGTATTAACCTTTAAACCACATACTCTACCCATCAAACTGAACAATTTTTACCATGAGAGAAAAACCTGTCAGAACGAAAAAAAAACAGCTGTCCCATACAAAACTACAATACCTACTCGATTTTTAAACGTATGGGCCGCCGATTTCTTTTTTGTTCTGACAAGTTTGCTAAAAGTTGTTCAGTTTGGTGGGTAGAGTATGTGGTTTAAAGGTTAATGATACTTTTCCTTAACTGGGTGTAACAAAACACCCTAGTAATACTTAAGAGGGTGCTTCAGACCATCAAACTGAACAACTTTCACTATGGAGCCGACATAGAAAATAAATAAAAAAATCTGCTGTCCCATACCAAAGCCAGCTGGCTAGCTGGCCAGCTGTCAGCTGCCTCGACTCAAATGTATGGTACAGCCGTTTTTTTCTCGGTATTAACTCTATAGTGAAAGTTGTTCAGTTTGATCGTCTGAAGCACCACCTTAAGTATACTAGGCTGTTTTATTACACCCTGTATACCCGATCAGTTTTTGTTCTGATAATGAAACAGAAGAACTTAACAACACTATAGGTACTAGGCTACGAATAAGAATATAAGTACTAGGTACCAAGCACAGAGAAATGACACGCCCCCACATGGTAACAAGTAGGTACCAACACTGAAATCGTGAAGAAAGAAATGAATTGATCCAATTTCAAATATTATCCAACCAACTTGATCTAACCTAACCCATGTTGGTTAGCAATTAGGTAACTCCACGTAAAATAACTCTCTCAGTTGTTTTTCTATAGAAAACGTCATGCTCATGAGTTAGCAACTTATCCTGAAGTTTATAGCTAACCCATGTTGACGCAAGTGGGGCTTAGTATTGCAATGATGACTTCAGGAAACTCGCAGTTCATGTTTTACCTCGGAAATGGTCTCACGCTTTCAATAGATCCCTCGCCTTCCAACGTCCTATGTTAGGAGCAGGATGCTTATACTGCATTGCTATAAATCATAGTGTTTACAACTTCCACCATGATGAAATATTTACTTTCATTCAATTGTTTCTGAAGTTTATCGTACATCGTACACACTTATAAAACATCGAGGTTTATGTATTCATCTAGAATTAAACTCTCAAAAACTGTATTATGTATTCATACTTATAAAGTATAAAAAAGGATTATTTTCTCCTTTTTTATACAACATAGCACATTTTTGTACACGTTATTGTTTTTACTCTTTCTTTCTTATCGTGCGGGTAGAGGCGTTGGTGTCAGAGTTTTTTCAGACCGCCTTACGGCCTCTGACGTGGTTTTTTATGTAACGATTACTACCACCAGAGATAGTAGCCGGGACCAACGGTTTAACGTGCCATCCGAAGCACGGAATCATTTTTCTTTTCAGAAAATCAGGTGATTCAGCCTGCAATGTCCTAACCAACTGGGGAAAAACGCACAAAGTGACATGTCACTAGGTGTCCCCCATGGGAATCAAACCCACGACCTTAGTGTCGAGAGCCAATGCTCTTAACCATTAGACCATTGAGGCAGTTTGGAGGCAGTTAAAATTGTTTTTACTAATCCAAATTAAATTAACCTTCAGCCTTTTTTAACCCCCGACGCAAAAAGAGGGGTGTTATACTTTATAAGTTTAACGTGTCTGTCTGTGTATCTGTATGTGGTATCGTAGCTCCCAAACGGGTGAACCGATTTTCATTAAGTTTTTTTTTTGTGTCATAGATCATTTTATCCCGAGTGTTCTTAGCCATGTTTCATGAAAATCGGTTCAGTAGTTTTGACGTAAATAAAAAAAAAACTTATGAAATTATGAAATAACCAAAAATGTTATACAGTCACAAGATTGTGCACTACAGTGCTGGCAACGAGACCAGTAAGATTCCCAAGAACACTTGTGTGTCCCTTTCTAACTAGGGTGTTGGCAACACGTTAGGAAGAGACACACTGGTGTTCCGAGGCGAAACATTTGCATGGTTGTCACTGTCAGCCTACAACAACATTGAAAGAGTTTGGTCCACTTATAGAATACTATATACAATGTTCTTGGAAATAACATTATATTACAAATTTAAAAACCCTCAACGCTAAAAAAAAAACATTTAAAATAATAGGTGACCGAATTATTTTTTACTTTTTAAATGTTTTTTTTTTTTTGCAAGCCTGCAAAAACCTTTGGGATAAGACTTATCAAAAGGTTGGTACTGCGGTACCGGTAGAAATGTTACTGTTATAACTTCTGTGATAAAATGTGCATTGTTGTGTACTGAGTACATAATTCCTTCCATAAGGAATAATCAAGAAATAACAAAATGTTCCCAACTCATCGCAATAATAACTAATAAAGCCAAAAATTTACAAGTTTTACGAGTTGATATCATATTGCATTCCTGCACGCTTTACTAAATTACATCGCTAAAGATGGGCTCGACGTGAATCGCCATTATTTCTTATTTTTTTCAATAAAATGTAATTAGACGTTATAATTTTCATTTTCCAATAAGTAGGTAGGTACGCATACAATAATGTTTATGCACTTATGGGTATCGCATCGTAAGTAACGATCATCGAAATTAAGAAACGTCGACCGTGGTATGGTATTTAGATGGGTTACCGCTTTCAAGTTATTTCATTTATTATGCAGGGTGTAACAAAACACCCTAGTAATACCCAATCTGAACAACTTTCACTATGGAGCCAACGTCGAAAAAAAAAAGTTTTTGCCGTCCCATAAATTTGAGTCGTGACGGTACTGCAGTTTTGTATGAAAGAGCGGATTTTTTTTTCGCGATATCAATGTTGGCTCCATAGTGAAAGTTGTTCAGTTTGATGGTCTGAAGCACCCCCTTAATTATTACTAGGGTGTTTTGTACAACCTGTATATCGAATTCCTTCATGCTTCCAGCCTCTTTAAACTTTTGGTCCCAAATACCGCCTATACAGGGTGAAATCAAACTGACCAACTTTTACTATGGGAGCAAACGGATCGAAGCACAAAAAACAGCTGTTACATACATTTCAGTCGAGTACCTAATCATTGCAGTTTAGTATGGAACAGCAGATTTTTTGTTTTGTTATCCGTTTGCTCCCTTGTAGAAGTTGATCAGTTTGATGTCAATTTCGCCAGATGGCCGTATTCGCTAAGCATCGCGGTGAATTCAAGGCATGACAGAAGCTTACCATCAAAGACATGTTCTGAAAGCCAGCAGGCGAATAAATTAGTTGAGACTAAGGTCAATCGTTTGCTATAAAAAGAGATGAAAGTACAGTGATAGCAAGTTGGCCACGACTTGCTCTATCATCCCGTGATCATCCTGCTCTGGGCCCACTGTGTTTCAGTCTTCCTCTCATCCACATTATTGGAGGCCATTTTCCTGCAGTAGAATCCTAGAGGTTTTTTTCTATAACATTTTTCTTTTCTCGTGTTTTAATCTGTCATCAGACAAAAAATTTTATCAAATGAGTAAAAATTTATTGTTTATCGAAGTACAGAGTGGTCCTAGTCACATTTAGTACCCTACATATAATATAGGTACCTATTCTGAACTATACAGGGTGTAACAAAACACCCTAGTAATACTAATACTAGACAGCCCGGTAGCACAGTCGGTAGTGAACCTGCCTGCTGTGCCGAGGGTCGCGGGTTCGAATCCCGTAAGGGACAAATATTTGTATGATGAATATGAATATTTGTACCCGAGTCATGGATGTTTGTATCTATATATGTATTCTATATCGTTGTCTAGTCATCGTAATACAAGTCCAGGCTAGATTCTGGTACTTTAAACGTGGCTAGATAATTTGTGTGACATTGTCCAAGATATTATGATATTATTATTATACTTAAGGGCGTGCTTCAGACCATCAAACTGAACAACTTTCACTATGGAGCCAACATCGAAATCGCGAAATAAAAATCTACTGTTTCATACAAAACTGCAATACCGAATCGACTCAAATGTATGGGACAGCTGATTTTTTTTTATTTTTTCTCGATGTTGGCTCCATAGTAAAAGTTGTTCAGTTTGATGGTCTGAAGCACCTCCTTAAGTATTACTAGGGTGTTTTGTTACACCCTGTATATTTTTAAATTATGTATTGGTAACATGGTTATACAAAGTAATTTTTTATCGTCGTTGGTCTATAAAATTCCTATAAAGTAAATAATTAAAAATTTAAAAACATAAGTTTATAAATGACATCCGGTAAATTTAAAGTCTTGAAACACTGTATCGTGTTTATGGGGTGATTAACAATAAAATACGATTTAGTACCTACCTTACCTACTCTATAAAATTATAGTAACATTGTAGTTAATCGCAGTTGATACTTTTTTATCGATTTTCATGCAATTCATTAGGATTCCCTGTCTCGCAAGAAAACTCCCTAAAAGCCCTTTCTTGTGGGAGGAGGTAGGTATAATGTGCTCTCCAGGAGTGCGATTTTTGAAACTCATTCGTTGAACTCAGCTGTTGTAAATGTCAAAATTACTATGGAGATACGCATCTTTCTACTGCTGATTTGACATTCAAAAATCATACTCCACAAAGCTATAACTTGTTGTACCTATCGAAAGAAGATTTTCAGACGTAAAATTATTAGTTTTTGACCCGCTCACACCCCCAGCCCGCCCCCCCCCCCCCCCTCCATACCTGAGCTGACTGTACTAACGCTTGACCTACCTAGAAAATGACCTACACAGAAAAAGACTTGAAAAAGACTCTCCATAATGGGATAAAAAACTGTTTTCCGAAGTTTTGAAGACCTATTAAAGGGTTCTGTATAGGGTTAGCATGCAACGCACGACAAAGCGACAAAAGTCTCGCACCCTCATATGCAACTAACTATTCGTATGCAACTAACAAAGACAGAGGCACATCTCGATCTTTCTCGTCTTCTCGAGTGCGGCATGCTAGGCTCTCTGGTAGATTGTACAGATAAACTTCATAAACTCAAAGTAATCTTTTAACTACTTTAATGTTTCAAGAAACAAGAATCTAAAAAGGCAAATGCGCATTCTTTTAAAGTATTAAATAAGCATTAATGTACACGAGACGGTAAACTCGCTTTCATTTAAAATTTAAACCTAGGACACATTGCGACGCGACACTACGGCCGGTACCTAGGGTTGCCAGGTCTTAGAATGGAATAGCCGGACAGACCAGCCAGTTTAGCCGGACATTTGAGTAAAAAGGCCGGACACCCTTAATTATTGAGGATTTTTTGTCTTACTATTAATACGACAACAACATTTTACCATTAAATCTTCTAAAATTCTAATCAAATTGAATTAGTTTTCTTTATTATTAATCATTCATTTCATTATTTACTAATATTGCAATTTGCTATGGAAAACAAAATTAAAAAAAACAGAACTTGTTTTTAAAGTAAGTAATTTGAAACAAAAATGATTAATATGTATGGCTGCCAGATACCTACTTTAAAAGCTCAGTTTCGTTCAAAATGGAGTAGACTGGTCAAATGTAAAAGCCTAACAAAAGCCGGACAGGCCGGACACCGTCTTATTTGGCCGGACACACATCCAAAAAGCCTAACTATGTCCGACTTTATCCGGACGCCTGGCAACGCTACCGGTACCCGTATTACGCGAAAACGAACACTAAATGCTAAATCCTCATCTCGTAAAGACCTTTGATGATCGCCGACGCACGGGATCGTAGTAAGGGATTTTAATTACGGGGGGCCTCCGAAATGAGGCCCCAAATCGTAATTTGCTAATAAACCCGCTGTGCTCTGCTTCGATGTGCATGTTCAAATCTCGCTTTATGCCAATAAATTAGGAAATTTGATCTCATTGGTTTTATATGAAAACAGTTTCTTTTTTATTACTGATAATGACAAAGGTACTCTTTGATGTTTTTTTTTTACATTTTATGAACCTCATTATTCTCTGTATTGGTGCCCCACCGTTGATTTCTAATTGATTTGTATTTGCTTGTTTACCTTGCTAATTAAACACTAGTTAATTTTATTCGTGAAAATTTTATAGGTACCTAAGTATTTAATCCTATCTGATTTCGTTAAATCGTACTTATGGTTAATAAAGATTATATTATGTAACTAGCTTTGACCCGCGCTTTCGTCCGCATGGATTTCGGAAAATTACAACAAAAATTCTGTGCACCACTACATCCTCTGTATCTTTATGTATTCTACATAAAATTCAACATTTCCTGTTTCTATCTTCAGCGATTTAGGCTGTGCATTGTCTGTCAGCCAGGCAGTCAGTCAGTTAATAGTAAGCCACGGAACTGTTTTATAATAGTCCGAGATCCGACCGTAAAATTATGCACCTATTTCTTAGGCGAACGAAATGTGATTCTAGTGTATGTTTGCCCAGGGGTTAATTCAACGCTGCCAAGTTGCCTAAAAAAATCTTGCCGCAAGTACCTTTTCCATTATAATTTTTGGTATAACTTTTTCTACCTGTCTGTTAGGGAAGTAAATGAGGTGCCATCGGAAGGACACTGATCGAAAGTACTGGAAAAACTAGGGTTGCCATCTCTCAATCCGCCGCAACTATAAGGTTGCCAGGTTCAAAGAAGTCATTTTTAACCTGGCAACCCTAGAGTTGCGGCAGACTCAGAGGAGGCAACCCTAGTTTTTTCAGTACTTTAAATCAGTGTCCTTTCGATGGCACCTCATTTACTTCCCTAACAGACAGGTGGAAAAAGTTATACCAAAAATTATAATGGAAAAGGTACTTGCGGCAAGATTTTTCTAGGCAACTTGGCAGCGTTGAATTAACCCCTGTGTAAACATACACTAGAATCACATTTCGTTCGCCTAAGAAATAGGTGCATAATTTTACGGTCGGATCTCAGTCTATAAGTAGGTAGGATTGTAACCGAGTTATGCATATTTGTCATCATAATACAAGTCCGGGCTAGATTCTAGTACTTTAAATGAGACTTGCTAATCTGTGTGACAATGTCCAAGATATTTACCTATTTATTAAGTAGAGACAGGTTTTCAAGATATCCTAATTTCCAAGCGTAAATATGGTTCCCCTTTGAGATAACAGATAATGTACTAGAGGTACCTACTGCGCCCGCGGCACGACGCCTCGATAAATGTTTTATATCGCCTGCTAACTCGTTCGTTCGCGCGCAAAAAGAAAGAGAGCTAGGGCGCGATAGCACTTTATCGCGCCGTCATGCCGCGGGCGCTGGAGTACAATTCTCTAATCTAGGGTAACATCCTTCTTGCATCCTTTAGATCTTCGAAGTATACCGAATTGACAGCTCGCCAATGTTTCAACCGATGTTTGAGCTTAGAGAATTGCTCTCCTGGATAGGCCTACCTTCCTAGATACGGCCCTGCAACTGCACCCACATACGAAGTACTAATTTGCAGTAACACCGCACACTTTATGGTGGGATAAAGTTAACAGCTGTCTATTCGTTTTACTGGCATGACATTGACGAATCATTGTATTGTTTAAAAACTACAGGGCCAGCCAGCAGTAGGTAGGTAATAAGTATAAAAGATTCAAGTACTTTTACAGCTGGCTACTTATTTATGATTGAACTTTCTTTTATTTAACACAATCAAAAACCTATAGATAGTAGGTACCTATACATTTGTATTTATTCATTATGGCAATAAAAAATATATATTTCTTTGTATAGCTATTTTCCGCGACTTCGTCGCATTGCCTTTAAGAAAGTAGATAAATGCTATGTGTTTTATAACCAGTTTTACAAGAATCGCCATACACCATTTCTTCTGAATATACCATAATTTTAAAGGTAGCAGCGATTCTACCCGAAGGATTTTACCCCAAACACCCAAGAGAAAAGATATTGATGAAAAATAAGTTTTTTTGCGATCTTGCTTTCAATTGAAGTGGGATGGCTAATTGCAAACGCTTGCTTTTAAGAAAGATACGCTTGCACTAGGGACACCTAGCCTTAATGCAGAACATATTCTATGACGATTACGATTCTATCTATGTGCCAAATACCATCCAAATCCGTTTAACTGTTTATACACACATATACACAGGGATAGTAGGATTAAACATATATATATACACATATTTATCATTAATAATTTTACGTTCCGCTAAACGCATCGTCCGTACGCATCGCAATTTCTAACCGACTACCTATGACTGCGAATCTACGCAATCGGTGGTCAGAAACATTGCTACAACTACAAACTAGCTGTAGTAGTAAGAGAAGAGGGAAAAATCCTTTACCTTAGAAGCATTGTAAAATTCAAAAAAGCTCTCAAAGCTTTACTACCAGACCATGTTCCATGAAATGGAAATGTCTCACTAAAACAGTATACATATGACCTGTTTTCTACAAAACAATAACGAAGTTCTTGTGCAAAAATGTTAAGAACAAATAGTCGTAAAGATTATTTTCTTTACTCGTTCGGCTCGAATGGCACTTAGCAAAAACTTGTGCGCCCGCGCCGATGAAAATAACCACGAAATATTGCAAACAAAGAGTTCGCTACATACCTGTGAACTAGGGAGTAATTACGCGAACACTGGTCTCCACGTCATACTTTGTAAAGTTTACTTCATTAGCCTCGAGTGCACCGACCGTGCCCCATAGTGTGAAATTATCAAGTTCGCTCCAATTTGAGCTTTAACACAAAGGAGTAAGGTGAACGCCTGGTCAAATTATTATTCCTAAAATTTATAACATGAACTGAAAAAAACGGCGGAAACATTTTCTTTGTTGTTGGTGACCATCCGATTGCTTTTATTTGTAGTGGAATATTAGGTACAAGAGCGCGATTTTTGAATCTCATACGTTGAACTCAGCAGTTGAAAATGTATGGAGATACGCATCTTTCTACTGCTGATGTGACTTTCAAAAATCGCACTCCTGGAGTATGATTTTGTAATGTCAAATCTGCAGTAGAAAGATGCACGTCTCCATAGTAATATTGACATTTTCAACTGCTGAGTTCAACTTATGAGATTCAAAAATCGCACTCCAGGTTGCATTAGTTAAGATTCACTGCAGAATGAGCTAAGCTACCCATAGACTCCATTTTGGCAAGTTTAGGTATGAAAAATCAATGAAAAACCCAGCTCTATTCCATCGTTTATGGTAGTACCTTACCTACCCATATCATGATTCAATCGTATCATTATAAAACAATAAAATACCGGCCTCCATAGTCTGTTTAAGAATAAAAAAAAGGCTTAACTTATCAAAAAACTTTAGAAGCGATCCTGAACAAGAAATTGATTTTAATAAGCTATTACTTTTACCAGAAAATGGCTGCAAATAAGTGACATTTATACATAAGTCTCCCATCTCCGCGATCTGAAATCCGCTACCTACTATACGACAACTTGAATGGGTCTCTTGTGGTAATCTGGTAATACTCTTTACCTTGTGCTTCAAAAGACCTATTCATAATTAATTATAGCATAATTTTATAAGTCTCTGTGATAAAGTTAAAAAAATACGGAAAGGCCATGCAATTTGTTTTGGTACATTTAAAAAATATACTAAAAACAAATTACATGAAGCTGAAATTCCCATGAATAACTAATGAAACAGTTTTAAAACTTCTTTACGGGGCGTGGAGGGAAGGTTCAGCTGAAGGGAGAGGCGCTAAGATATTTTCTCACTGATCACCGCTACCCAATCCACCGCGTAGTCCCAGCATCGTCCTATAGGTTCACATTACGACGGGCGGGCACGGAGGGAACGTAGGCTCCGTCCCCGTCCGTGTGGCCGTATGGACGACCTCTCTGTGAACTCTATGGCGCTGTCTTATTGCCATCGCTCGCGCGATCATGCGTTCGTCCGACGAAAATTATTGTGCTACCGTGCGTTTAAACATACTTATATCTGAATAGAAATAGAACAATTCGATCGCATCGCATGATCGCACGACCTTCAACAGGAAATTCCGCAGATATGAGTATGTTTAAACGCACAGTAGCACAATCATTTTCGTCGGACGCACGCATGATCGCGCGAGCGATGGCAATAGGACAGCACCTATCGGTATTAAAATAGATAAGTATTATTTGACATTGCACCCTCCGTGCCCGTCCGCGTCCGTCCGTCGTAATGTGAAAAGAGCTTCACTGGCTCGGTAAACCCTCCAATAATCCACAGTGATAAGCAGTAGCTGCTCCGCAATGTTGAAATAGTCTATTCGAAATAAAAACGCGCAAAGTTACCCATTAGAGTAGCCCCTCAGTACAGAGGAACCGCGAATAATTTGACAGTAACATGTGAGCTAACCCCCGCCGCTTCATTAGCGAATGCCTAGAATAACCGGCCGAAGCCGAAGCAGGTGCCTCGCTATCTAGAGGCATTCGGATTGCCCGTCAGATATTAAAGGGATTTACTCGAATACCTAACAGAACTGTTGGTTAATTGTGACATTGAAGGCGTGAGAATTCTTTTAATAAGTAGAGTCAAGAGCACATCAAGCTTTACACTTGCAGTTCGATTATAACGCTTATGGCGCACTAAATAAGGACGGTACAAAGTCCAAAGTGTCAAGCTTGACGTGCTCTTGACTGTACAATAAGACCGAGATCAGACCGTTAAATTATGGTTTTATCTCTTAGACGAACGAAATGTTAGTGTATACACAGGGGTAAATTCAACGCCGCCAAGTTGCCTACACTATAGGGTTACCAGGATCAAAGAAGTCATTTTTGAACCTGGCAACCCTATAGTTATGGCAGACTGAGAGGTAGCAACCCTAGTTTTTCCAGTACTTTAGACACGTCTCCGTCTGATGGCACCTCATTTACTTCCCAAACAGACAAGTGGAAAAAGTTATACCAAAAATCATAATGGAAAAGGTACTTGCGGCAAGATTTTTCTAGGCAACTTGGCGGCGTTGAATTAACCCCTGTGTAAACATACACTAGAATCACATTTCGTTCGCCTAAGAACTAGGTGCATATAATTTTACGGTCGGATCTCGGACTATATCTCCTTAACTTGGATAAGTTATATTATGTCAAGATAGACAAAAACATATGTCGATTAAGCTACGAATGCGTAGAAAAAAATTGCAACCAGTACTGGCATCTAAAGTCTACCCTATCCATATACACGCACACATACATAATTTGTATGACGGCTCACGCACACCAACCTAAGAAAGTTGGCCTTTTGTTTTGAGGCTCATTCTAGACATCTACTTTTTCTAAGGTCCTTACCTTAAATTACAAGAAATATTTATGGGGTAGGTACCTATACCTAAAGTGATCGATTACCACCTGAGCTATAAAACTGAAACAACCTATACATACTTCCTCGAGATACATAATATACACCACTAGTTTTGAATTACTAACGTAACTTTAAGGGTGTATTCAGACCATGAATCTAAACAACTTTCCCAAAGAAACATGGGTCGAAAAACGAGAAATTTTTTTGGACCTCCCATAGAAAATCGATCGGCCGATCCGCACTTTTGTATGGAAGGTCCAAAAAATTTTCTCATTTTTCGACCCATGTTTCTTTGGGAAAGTTGTTTAGATTCATGGTCTGAAGACACCCTTAAAGTTACGTTAGTAATTAAAAACTAGTGGTGTATAAAATATTTTATAGTATACATAAACCTCGCAACTCTATTCTAGCCAAAGGAATTCTCACATACATTATTATTTATTAGCTTTCAAGCCCGTAACTTTAAGTGAGTTCGCTTCTATTTTATTAGATTCCTGGGTTATTTCTGGATGTTTAGTGTTTCTGACTATAGAAGCCTGTAGGTAGTGCGTAGTCAATTTTATAATAATCACTCAAAATTCCATATACTTTATCAAGAAAGTACATTGTTATAAAACCAGAATAGTTGGTCGTCTGTCTGTCAATCGTCAAGAAATCTTATAAACACATTTTATTCGGTGCTAAGTATACTAGTGAAATGTGGATGTTCAGAGTTTTCAGAATATCTCGTACTACCCGGGAAATATAGTCATGAATACGGTGAATACGTTATGCTACACGGTAGGCCTACCATGAGTTTACACTGTAGTAAACTACAGTAAAACTACTGTAGTAAACTACAGTTTGTGTATTGAATTTTGTACAGCGCTCCTAGTGGTTACGTTGAGAACTAATTCTGTCATACAAAATTAAATTGTACAATAGTAACGTGCAATGAAAACTCATGGTAGGCCTACAGACCTGGAGTGCGATTTTTGAAACTCATTCTTTGAACTCAGAGCTGCGTTCAGAACCTACACCCTATGTGCACCCAGAGTGCACCCCGAGCGCAACTTTTCGCACTAAACGCCGTTCAGAGCCTCGGTGAAAGACCTTTTACTATAGAGCGAGTTGAAAAAACAACCGCACAAAAAGGTTCAGAACGCAGCTCTGCAGTTGAAAATGTCAGCATTACTATGGAGACGTGCATCGTTCTCAGGGCCGTAGCTAGGGGGGGGCATCGTGGGGCAATGCCATACCTTAAAATTACAATGCCCTACCTTAAAAATTACCCAACCATTTTTATAGTCTTTATTTTTAGTTTTAATATGGGCAAGTGGGGTGATTTCCCTTAAAAAATTGACGTTACACGCACGTCGTAAGGCTGGGTTGCTTCACTTGCTCCTGCTTATTGATTATGTTATATGAAACGGTAAAGCTTGTTACAACCTACTCTTATCTCGTCATGAAATTTCGAGCACACTCTACCACTCCAACTCCAACTGTAGTAAAATGTTTGGAACTGACAGAATTTTGGTTACAAGAAAGTTACAGTGCTCTGAAACGATCTCACTTCACTCGCCAGCCTTTGAATGGTGTTTTAAGTGAACTCGGATTGACACTGTTTTGAGTCTTGGTGAGTGAAATTTCGAGCTCGCTCCACTCGCTCCAGCGTTTTAATGGTGTTATGAGCATAGAAAAGCTAATGGAATTCATACCAACACCGTTTTGAGTATTATAGTATGACATTTCGAGCTCGCTTCGCTCGCTCCAGCATATGATATTGTGAGCGTAGGTAGGCCGTTGGAACTCATTCCAACACAGTTTTGAGTCTTGTAGTGTGAAATTTTGAGCTCGCTTCGCTCGCTCCAACCTATAATGTTATGGACGTGGGTAGGCTAGTGGAACTCATACCAACACTGTTTCGAGTCTTGTAGTGTGAAATTTCGAGCTCGCTGCGCTCGCTCCAGCCTATGATATTATGAGCGTAATTAAATTAGGCTAATGGAACTCATACCAACACCGTTTTGAGTATTGTAGTGTGAAATTTCGATCTCGCTTCGCTCGCTCCAGCCTCTGATATTGTGAGCGTGGGTAGGCCATTGGCACACATACCAACACAGTTTTGAGTCTAATAGTGTGAAATGTTGAGCTCGCTTCGCTCGCTCCAACCTATAATATTATGAGCGTGGGTAGGCTAATAGAACTCATACCAACACCATTCTGAGTCTTAGAGTGAGAAATTTCGAGCTCGCTTCGCTCGCTCCAGACTGATGAAATGGTGTTTTGGAAGTAAGTAGGCTAAAGGAATTCAGTATCACCATAGTTTTGAGTCTTGAAAATTTCAGACACTGAATTATGTTACTCATCCAAAAAATTTGCCATTTGCATCCGCCCTACCTTAAAACTCCTATGCCCTACCTTCAATCCAGTTCTAGCTACGGCCCAGATCGTTCTACTGCTGATTTGACATTAAAAAATCATACTCCAGGAGTGCGATTTTTGAAAGTCAAATCATCAGTAGAAAGATGCGTATCTCCATACATTTTCAACTGCTGAGTTCAACGTATGAGATTCAAAAATCGCACTCCTGTGTTACTATGCTACAACAGTACGATTTAAGTCAATGCATAGAAATAAGGAGTCAGTCATTTTATTAGAAAATTTCATTGAATGTAGTGTTTTCGTAATGATACCTACATGAAGAAACAATGACAACATTAAATCACACTAACACAACTTTATGTGTCGGTAAATTAGTAAAACTACTTTTAGTAGGAATGTACACATAGTCCATAATAGCCATTTTCAATCGCTGAGTTATCGAAGTATTTACAACTGTCGCATTTCCGTTAGTGCTACGACTTACGACACATGATGTTTACCTGTGTGGGGTTTGGTTTCTATGTGTGGTAACAGTTCACTAACAATCTGACCGAAAAAGTTCAGTAAGTGTGTTGCTGTCGTTGTGTGCACACTTTGCGTAATTTTTGTGATAAAAATGTTACCACACGGCGCCGGCGGTGTAACTGTGCAACCAATTTCTTCTGTGTCGACTCTTCCCCATTTTTAGTCGTGGCGACAAACACCTTTAAAGTCTCAGACCAAAAATTTTTTCAAGATCAGAAATAGAAATATATATTATTAAAATCAAAATATTATTATTAAAAAAAAAAAATTAGAAAAAAATAATAAAAAAATAATAATAATATATTTAAATAATAAATTTAAGTATATTTAATTCCTTTAATTTGATTAAGCTAACATGGCATACATGTAAAATCAATAAATTCGATTAGAAATATATTTATTGTGGAGCATAGGTATAGAGGTTACAAGGGTTACATAGTCATCGTCGTCATCGTCGATCAAGAGTGCGATTTTTGAAAGTAATACGTTGAGCTCAGCAGTAGAAATGTCAAAATTACTATGGAGATATGCATCTTTCTACTGCTGATTTGAATTTCAAAAATTGCATTCCTGGAGTAAGATTTTTGAATGTCAAATCAGCAGAAGAAAGATGCATGTCTCCATAATAATTTTGACATTTTAAACTGCTGAGTTCCTAAAATCGCACTCCACATCATCAGAGTAAGCACAATGTGTCGTTTTTTGTGGCAGCTACCAAAACTAGATAGGAGATATTTAATCAAACTAGATATCAGGATATTAAATAAATACAAGCAGCTGTACCTACTGCTCTATGAATTATATCTACGCTACGGTTGGATGGGAACTGATTTTGTCCCTAAATTCCTAATGTCCACAAACACAATTATTGACACAGGTAATATATTTCAAAAGTAAAGTGAAAAGGTAGCAAAGAGGAATATCAAGTTCAGAGTGACACTCTATACTCTATCCCATTCTAGGTGGAAAACGAATAAAGGGGTCCGAGTCGAGTCTGTATGTAAATCACCACGTTATCGTATCATGTTGCACATACTTAATTAGCTGGATTGTACGTCCATCTGACTTTAGTGATGTCCTTAATCTACGTTATATCGATATCTGTTGTTTTTAAACATTATGTTTTTAGGTATAACTTTATGTCTCCTAACTCCTTATGTATCATGGATCAATACACAACACAATACAATACTCTTTATTTGCACACCAAAAACATAAAATAACAATAATAAAAACAAACAAAACAAAATGGCGGACTTATCACTAAAAGCGATTTCTTCTAGACAATCATAAGATTGAAGAACTCTTGAATAAAAAATATGTGGTAAGGCGGTGTATCAATCAGATTAAAATTAAACAACTATTGTTACTTAAATAAGCTGTGTGTGCCTGGACACTTACAATTCTCAGGTTTACCTACGTTAGGCTCGAGTCTCCCTCAAATTGTTTTGTATAAAAATGCGTGTATTTTCTGCGCATCTGTGTCTATTTGTATATAACAATTTGTGGAGAAATAAAATTATTTATTATTATTATATAAAATAATCGATGTCGATAATTTTATTACAGTAAAAAACACTAGAAGCCATCGTAAAATTTACTAGTTAGAATTACCACTTAATAACGATGTAAAATATAATTTACGATTGAACCATAGCATTAGATTTATAACGCACTACACCTTTCTTTATTTTTTTTTAATTTCGCTTTTTTTAGTGTTCCGTACCAAAATTGGCAAAACGGAACACTTATGGAATCAGCTCGGTGTCTGTCCGTCCGTCTGTCACAGGCCTTTTTCTCAGAGACCTTAAGACATAGGAAGTTGAAAATCGGTACAGATATAGAAATTGCTGGTCCAATATCATAAATGAAGTAAAAAAAGCTTAATTTTTATATTGGGCGGGCAATTTGGGGAGATAGAAAGGATAAATAAAAAAAAAATTTCTACCCTAATGGTGTGGGGTATCAATTGAAAGCTTATGAAAATACGAGTCTAAAAATATACTTATCAATTTTTTTATTAAAACTTTGTTTAACAAAATTTTCAATTAAATCCGAGGAATTGCTGTCCCACCTCTATTTCAAAAAATATAGCCGTATAAGATCTGAAAAAAATCATGAACATCAGAAATAACGTGTAGATGGCGGGAAAATTATCAGGGTGGATAGTTAACTTGGATAGTTTTTTTTTTCTATACCCAAAAAACTAACACCAGTGCGACCAGTGTAAAATGATCTTCAGTTACTATGTGACCACATACTAAGTAAGTGTCAATTTATAGTGGTTTCTTCAATGACCCATGTTAAACGATTGGTAGGACGGAACACTAATTGCCCGAGTCCCGACTCGTACTTGGCCGGTTTTTTTTTTTTTTTGATAACGCACTTCCCCGGTTTGGAAGGGTGCGGGTTCAAGTCCCGCCCGAGACTGAATTTTTCAATCTTTAATTTGATTAGATTTATTATTTAAGATTAATACTTATTTAATGGAAATTTCTAAGAAGTGACCTCGAAACAGCTATCAATTTAATATCATTTTGATACATTAACTCACAAATACAAATACTCTACATCACACGTGTAAATTCGAACAGAGATTTACGAAGTCAAACAAAGTAATACCTAATTTAATCTAGTTCACCTTCACCGCCATAAAAATGTGGTTATCGATCGTCGATAGTTTCTTCCACTTCACATCACATCACTTGGTCGAAACAAAGACCCTATTGGCGGTCTGTCGTCGGAACATTTTTTTTTCTTTGTCTCATTTCCCAAAGGATGCGACGCATTCTATGCACCTTTTATTTACTTTTTATTTTATTTGTGTTTCGACGTTAATCTCATCTCTCTCTTGGAATATTAAGTGTAAATTTTTGGTACTATATTCTTTTTATTATTAATACGTGTTTTGTTTAATAATTACGTAGGTAAGTATATAAATCAAAAACGCTTGTTCTCTCCTAAGCCGTATTCCTATTTATAAAAGAAAAGTACTATTTCACCCCTCCAGGCGGAAAGCGTCAACTTTTGTCGCACTGCGCTAAAAGAAGTTGCCGCTTTCCGCCTCCGTCGGGGAGAAGAATTGTGTACTAACCTCAGGCAGTAAATAAGAAAGCCTCAGATAACATGTTTGATTTTATCACATGTCTCATTACATGAGATCTGAGACCTTTCTTACTTTCCTGCCCTCGGTGTGTAAACTATATTGCACACTTTGAAAATTCTTCAAAGAAATATCTCACATTCACTTGTCAAGAAACGTGCATATAAGCTGAGCACGTATTGAATACTCTCACAAATATCTGTAAAGAATATATCCCAGTAAAACCTGGATTCAGACAGGCACTAACGCATAAAATGTCCTTACGAATTTACGATATCGCTTTTCGAACGTTTCCTCGACGGCGTCAATAAAAAGTTATTGTCAGTCAGCCTTAGAACGGATTGCCAGATAATAGAGCCATAGTGTAATAAAAACTAATAGTGGTGAAGGTGTATGGTCGGTCGCGAGCAAGGGCGGATCCAGGATTTCATATTGGGGGGGGCCCTCGGCCGACTCAGGCCACGTATTAAAATATAAAAAAATTAAGTTAGAGACACAGACCCGAGACGTCTTGTATACATACAAAGAAAACTAAAACAATCAGCCCCGGATCTACAATTTTTCCGAGGCGGGGCAAAAATATGAGATTGGCGCCGGGCCCAGGCCTCCTCTACAAGAGTGTAGCAATAATTTTTTCTTAGGGAGGCCAGGTTTAGGTTGAGTGGTTGCAATAAAACGTTTAACATAGAGCGAGCGAAACGAACTCGAGATTTTACTGCAATATGATTAGGTCGAGTCACAAATTTGCAATATGATCGGATTCTGCGATAGGTAATTTCAATACAACAAAAAAACCAAGAGCGAGCGAAGCGAGCTCAATATTTCACTGAAATATAATGAGATGACTGCAATAAGATCCAAAACCAAGAGCGAGCGAAGGGAGCTCGAGATTTCACTGCAATATAATGGGATGACTGCAATGAGATCTAAAACCAAAAGCGAGCGCAGCCAGCTCGAGATTTTACTGCAATATGATTAGGTCGAGTCAGAAATTCGCAATAATATGATCGAATTCTGCGATAGGTAATTTCAATACAACAAAAAAACCAAGAGCGAGCTCGCTCGAGCTCGATATTTCACTGAAATATAATGAGATGACTGCAATAAGATCCAAAAGCAAGAGCGAGCGAAGCGAGCTCGAGATTTCACTGCAATATAATGAGACAACTGCAATACGATCTTAAACCGAGAGCGAGCGAAGCAAGCTCAGATTTCGTCACTGCAATATAATGAGATGACTGCAATGAGATCTAAAACCAAGAGCGAGCGAAGCGAGCTCGAGATTTTACTGCAATATTATTAGGTCGAGTCAGAAATTCGCAATATGATCGAACTCTGCGATAGGTAATTTCAATACAACAAAAAAACCAAGAGCGACCGAAGCGAGCTCGATATTTCACTGAAATATAATGAGATGACTGCAATATGATCTAAAACTAAGAGCGAGCGAAGCGAGCTCGATATTTCACTGCAATATAATGGGATTACTGCAATACGATCTTAAACTAAGAGCGAGCGTAACAAGCTCGAGATTTCGTCACTGCAATATAATGAGATGTCTGAAATCAGGAGCGAGCGAAGCGAGCACGAGATTTTTTTGCAAAATTCTCAAGTCGATGCAATATTTTTTTTCCATCTTGATTTTGGCACCCCCTAAACCTGCCGCCCGGGGCGTGTTCCCCGGTTTGCTGTTAATTATGTGTATAATCATAAAGATTTCTGATCACAGCCTGGTTTTAATTATTGTACTTACACAGGTACAATAATTAAAACAGAAACATAGAGCAAGCGAAGCGAGTTCTAATTTTCTCCGCTCTACGAATTGGTTATGGACAGAGCTCAATCAATCTATGCCCTAGTAAAGTGCCGTCATTACTCAGCCTCGAAATTCATGCAATCCGCAGAGGTCCGTGGGGGGGGCCATGGCCCCCTGGCCCCCCCCCCCTGGATCCGCCCTTGGTCGCGAGATGTCAATCGAGCGCGGTTTGCGGAGGTACGGAGGAACGCATCCTGGCCTCCTCTGGCTACACGCGTACCCCCTCAAATGAAATTCAATTAGGTCAGGGTTGCTATACACATATACGGCATTAATCGGCAATCGGCCGGGCGGTATAATATAATATGTGTAGATGAATGTTCGGGAAAAAAGCCGCTCGACTTATGCCGGTCGGCTATTGGCAACAATTTTATAAGCGTCTACTCGAACGAACTATCCGATCGGCACAAGCCGAATGAAGCCGAACAAGTGATTGCTTCGGGTCGGCTTTGTTGATCGACAAATACTGCCGAACCGACAGTGCCGGCCCGATTATGTGTCTATACACATTTAGGTTGCTATCAATCGACACATAATCGGGCCGGCACTGTCGGTTCGGCAGTATTTGTCGATCAACAAAGCCGACCCGAAGCAATCACTTGTTCGGCTTCATTCGCCCGTCCCCGCACACCACGCGAGCATAGACCAGCCGCGACTGCGGAGCTTCACCACTATTAGTTTTTATTAAACTATGATAGAGCATTGCAAGAAGAGATTTATCATATTACGAATATTACGATGGTTTACAGAATTAGCTACTACCCGCACGAACTCGGTTACTCGATGTTCTTTATACAACGTGTTAATAAATTAGCGCAAAACCTCATACACCCCAACTGTTTTATAACAAAATAATTAGATTGAAACAGTAATTTCATTATTTTTGTAGTAAAAATTTAAGAGGGCTATCACAGTCTAGTGGCGCTCATCACATTTAAAAAGATTTCTCAATAAAGAAAGCCTAAATTAAAAAAGTGCTCAACAGAAAAACTACAAAAGCCTTCAAGCCATTGTTATACAATACTTTTATAGGTTCTAAACATTCCACTTTTAGACGATTTCGAATAAAACCAACAGCGGACGTTTTTTTTCTTTTTTCAAATTTAGACCTTTAAAAAACCTATAAAAGTATTCTATGAAAATAGCTTGAAGGCTTTTGTAGTTTTGATGTTGAGCACTTTTTTAATTTAGGCTTTCTGTATTGAGAAACCTTTTTTAATGTGATGAGGGCGCCACTGGACTGTGGTAGCCGTCTTAAAGTTATTCGCATTTTAAGTTTTGAGACAAAAATGATTTATCTTTTCAGCACTGAAAGAAAGCGCTAACGTACTCATGGATCAGTGTTGCCACTTTAGCCACTTCTTAGCTAGATCTAGCAACATTTTCGAATTTGTCAGCTACAAAAAAAATATTCAGTGGCTAAATATTTTAGCCACTTATTCTAGCCACTTTTTTTGTTTATTTATTTAGTGGTAAATAACAATTTATTACGCTAAAATTTATCATTTTAACGAGTTCTTAGAGCGTTTTTTACTGTTTATGAGTTCCGATATAACTGCAAAACTTTTAGAAACTGGAGATATTACAATTTATGTCATTACCTTACCCAAACGTAGAAGTCAAAAGACTATTTCCTGTAATGAGCAGTGTAAAACATCAACATAGCAATAGGATGGGCTACAATAACTCACTCAAAATTCAATCTTTTTATTCCATAAAATTATAAAAGAGCATAATTTTATAGAATAAATGATTGTAAATCAATATTTTTACATTTTTTATACTTTAGTTTGTTCAGCCACTTTTAGCCACTTTAGCGACAGTGAAATTTCCAGTGTCTAGCCACTTTTTAGGTACGGTTTAGCCACTTGTCCCGTAGGTGAGGTGGCAACACTGTTATGGATACATTTTTATAAACTTGTTTTGGTCGTAAGTAGGATGAGCGTGCCCGTGCTGTGGGTTGACATCGGGTTCAAATTTTTTTAAATTTTGCTAACATATTATTTTAATATTTTGAAAAAAATTACCTATGTTGAAACCATGATAATTCGATTCTGCTCTCGATTCTACACAAACTACTTTTTAGTTTTGCGTTAATTCATTAACACGTTGTATACTTGACGATATGAATGCACCAAATTAAAATTTTGTTTTATTTAAGTATTTCTGTGAATTCTAATTTAGAAATTAATTAATTAATTAATTAATTACTGGCGTATTACAAACTAAACTGTATAGAAATTAATTTTATTCTAGTGAATTGCGAAAGTAGATAAATATTATTTTTAACTTTGTGTTTTGAAGTCGATTTAAATGTTTTGTAAAATAAAATCTTATTTCATAATTTTCAGTGGTGAAAATATATTATAGTTCGACTCAGGTAAACATCATACACGCAAATCGCCGATGATTTGCTAATTTTGCTGTCCAAACCCTCTCAAACAAAAGATTTTTTAAATTGGTCCACGATTGACGAAAATATACATAAATAGAAAATATACATAAATCCTCCTTTTTTGAAGTCTGTTAAAAATAACAATAAAAAAAAGTAAATAGACGCTGATTTTAAATATGACTTGTTCACCTAAGTACTTAACATTTATTGCTAAAAGTTAAATATAGATTGGCCAATCTTTCTTCAGCTACGATCACAAATTGGCCCATGTTACAAGACCATAAAATAGTGCTCTAACATAAATATTCTTCAGAAAACATCGGCTTGGTATAATCAAAATAAATGCTGTCGTATACCAACGCCGTCGTACACGTATAACGTACTATTTAACGCAATAAACGTTACAACCTACGTGTTACTGAGCCGTAACAGAACTCATCAACTGGAGTACGAATTTTGAAAGTCACACGTTGAAATCAGCAGTTGAAAATGACCTTTCTAAATAGTATGAAGTTTTTGTATTTATTCGGTCATGATTCTGAATCTTACGATTCAAAAATAGCGCATCTGAACGATACATACTTACAATCGACTGAAGAAATGGAAATAAAGATTTAAAAAATAATTTTATTAATTTTTAAATCCAATACTCTTTATAGTATCTATTACTATAAAATGTTATCTATTTATCTTGACTATTATAAAACTGTAAATTTGAAAAAAGAATTTAGTTTGTTTTGTTTGTTTGTTTATTTGTTTGTTTGGGTGTTTGTTTGTTCGAGTATCACGCAAAAACTACTGAACCGACTTTGATGAAACTTTTTTTGTTTGGTAGCGTAACATCTGACTTAAAATCTGGTATATAATTTATGCGGACGAAGTCGCGGGTAAAAGCTCGTACTTTTATAAAAGTGTTCCTTGACTGACTGACTGACAGACAACGCACAGCCTAACCTAAACCGCTAAAGATAGAAACAAGAGGAATATATTATAAATATTATAAAGAGGAAAGATTTGTACCTATTTTTGTATGTTTGTATGTTTGTAATGAATAGGCTCAAAAAGTACTGGGCCGATTTAAAAAATTCTTTCACCATTAGAAAGCTGCATTCACCCTGGGTAACATAGGCTATATTTATTGCTAGAAAAGATTAGACGTCCACCCGTGCGAAGCCGGGACGGGCCGCTAGTATATTATATTCTAAAGAACATGTAGTAGTATAGGGTTATGTAGTATAGTGTATGTAACTCAAGTTGCACTAAGAATGGATTTTTCGAAAATCGACCCCTAAAGGGGTAATTCACGAAGTCGCGGGTCAATCAATCAATCAATCAATCAATTATACTTTATTTCACACCAAAAAGAAAAAACATAGCACAAAAGCACGTTTTGCATAAAAATGATTGAATTTTGAGTATTAATATAGGTACTATATGCTTAAGACTATATTCCCTGAGGGCGTATCCTAAATTCACTAGCAGCGTCCAAATCTATCTAGCGAGATAGTGACCACGTCGCCCGTGGCTTAAAAACCTAGTAAAATCACAATTTCATCCCTCAGGACACCCAAGCGGCAGCAGCAGCCCTCACATCCCTAGGACATGTCTATACAGCTATCGGGGACTACCCGAACGCGCTAGCAAGCCACAAGCAATGCGTGCAGCTCGTCAAACAAATGGGGGACAGGCTCCAAGAAGCCAGGGAGATCGGCAACGTCGGCGCAGTGTACTTAGCGATGGGGGAGTTCGATTCTGCTGTTGACTGTCATACACAGCACTTAAGGCTGGCTAGAAGACTTGGTGATCAGGTAAGATGAACAGAATCATTCGTTTCCAGCAATAGTTCAGTCAGATATAATTAGATATCAATCTTGGAAAGAAATAGACACAGGCCGGTTTATAACAAAAATGTACTGAGGCGTATGCGTTATATCGTCTGTTATTTAACTGCTGCTTTCTAATTATTATTAACATTAAAGATTTCAGCCCATATTGTTTTAAAATAAAATTATTCCTACAAATCAAGCGATTGTATTTTTTGCATTCAACGATCGTGATCATTTTGCGTTTTGTACATTATGCTCCGAAGGGAACGAATACTATACAAACTTACCATCTTTTGTCACCTTATAAATTTTACCGGTTTTGGATAGACATGATTATACTAACGTGCTTGTATTTCCATAGGTTGAAGAAGCGAGAGCCTACTCAAATTTAGGATCCTCGTACCATTATAGACGAAATTTCTCTCAAGCTATCGCCTACCATGAAAATGTGCTAAGAATAGCACAGAATTTAGGCGACCGAGCAATTGAAGCCAGAGCATATGCAGGATTAGGTCATGCTGCAAGGTAAGCCAGAAAGTTGAATAAGGATAAACTAATCGTGTATAATATTGTTATCTAGTGAAACGGAGAAAGAACACAACCTAATACTAACTTCATTTATTTTATAGGTGTGCTGGAGACTACGCTCAGGCAAAGAAATGGCACGAAAGGCAGCTAGACGTGGCTTTAGCTGCAAGAGATAAGGTAGCTATCAATCTAAACGTTAAGCTGAAAAACAAAATAAAGGTTTTATTGAGACTAAAATGTCATTGATATATTGTGATTACAGGTTGGTGAGGGTCGAGCATGTTCAAACTTGGGCATCGTCTACCAACTATTAGGAGAACATGACGCCGCTTTGAAGTTACATCAAGCTCATCTTTCAATAGCCCGACAATTACAAGTACGTAGCTCTACCAGATCCAAGAACTACAGGCGCTTTAAAAACACCGCTTTAAAACGACCTCTTGTACTTTTTCAGGATAAAGCAGGCATGGGACGAGCCTACGGGAACATTGGCAATGCTTACTCAGCTGCTGGATTTTATGAGCAAGCCATCAAGTATCACAAACAAGAGCTGACGATATCCAAAGAAGTTCACGATAGAAGTTCAGAAGCATCTACTCATGGGAATTTAGCAGTGGCATATCAAGCTTTAGGAGCACATGATATGGCGTTATTCCATTATAGAGCTCATTTAGGTAAATTCCTTCCATCTAATTAAGGTTTGATAAAACTTCGTCCTCTCGTACCTCTGTACAGAACTAAAGAAGTAATCAATGTATTACAGGAATAGCCCGTGAACTAAAAGACGCTGCTGGAGAGGCCTGTGCTCTCCTCAATCTCGGAAACTGCCTTTCTTCGCGAGGGGAGTTCGCGCAAGCAGTTCCATACTATGAACAACACCTGATGCTTTCACAAGAGTTGGGTGACGTGACTGCGGAAGCAAAAGCTTGTCATTTTTTAGGATACGCCCATTATTGTCTCGGAAATTATAGAGAAGCTGTCAGGTGAGATACAATATGTTTCAACAAGTTAAGAATATGGTCACTAATTGTATTTGAGAAACGATTAAATAATGAATTGGTATCGTCATCTCATTTCAGATATTATGACCAGGACCTCTCACTAGCCAAAGACCTCCAGGACAAAATGAATATGGGCCGAGCTTACTGCAATCTTGGTCTTGCTCATCTTGCATTAGGAAACCTTGAAACTGCTCTGGAGTGCCAAAAATACTTCCTCGCTATAGCTCACATGACCCAACATCTGCAAGGGAAGTTCAGGGCTTTGGGAAATATTGGAGATGTGCTTATTAAGATGGGTGATGTAGAGGAAGCTGTCAAGATGTACCAAAGGCAGCTTGGTTTTGCTAGACAGGTAAGCAATATAATCAAGACTTACGGTAATGAAGATCAAGTTGACAAAAATGCTATCATCATATGTAGGTTTCTAAAAACGGTTTGTTTTCTAAATTTCAGGCACGTGACCGATCTTTGGAAGCAGCTGCCTGTGGAGCGCTAGGTCTAGCAAGACGACTTCAAAGAAGACTTGATGCTGCTCTAGGACATCATACTCAGGTATTTATACTGACATGACACCTTGCCCCTTATGCCAAAAGACTTTAAAAAAAATCTTACTGAAATATTTATGTGCAGGAATTGACTCTTCGACAAGAAGCAGGTGACGCAGCTGGTGAAGCGCGAGCACATTCTCATCTTGGAGCCGTTCATATGGCTTTGGGGCATTATTCACATGCGGCTAGATGCTACAGGGTAAGCAGACATTTTACGAAAAAAAATCCTTTATTTCCTTGGTCTCGTCAATTCAGCTTATATTTGATTCTGTATTTTCAGGAGCAACTAGAAAGAGCTCAAGAACTCCAAGATTGCGCACTGGAGGCCCAAGCGTATGGGAATTTAGGGATTGCCAAATTGAACATGGGACATTATGAAGATGCCATTGGTTATTTAGAACAGGTATATCTCATACTACTGCAGTAGGCTTTTTATCTTATATATTGCTTACTAATAAAAGAGCATCATTAATAATATGTTGTCCCTTTGTAGCAACTAGCAATCCTAGAGCGAGTGAACACCCCAACATGTCAACTGGACAAAGCCAGAGCATTAGGATCTTTGGGTGACTGCTATGACGCTTTGGGTGACCCTGATGAAGCAGCCAAGTACCACGAACAGCACCTGGCTGCAGCTTTGAAGCTCAATAATGCGAGGGAACAGGAGCGCGCATATCGCGGTTTGGGACTCAGCCACAAGTACGTATAGTATAATCATTAACCGATGTTAGTCTCCGATTTCTTCAGATTACCTTCTAGTAGCTATAACATTTCACTGTCTCATGACCAAATCAAATTCTTTTTCAGGTCAGTAGGCAATCTTCAACAAGCGCTTGTGTGCCTGGAGAAGCGTTTAGTCGTTTCTCATGAGCTTGGTGTACAAGAGGCCAAGGCGCAAGCGTATGGAGAACTTGGCGCTTTGCACATAGCACTCGGAAATTTGGAACAAGCAGTTTCTTGTTTAGAGCATCAGAAGAATATTGCCAAGTAAGTATTTAAGCAGAATGTCGTTATGAAACTAGACAGAAGATTTTTCATTTATTTTAATTCAGATTTTGATAGATAATAAAAATCTGTGTCTTTTTCAGGGAACTAAATAATCAGATAATGGAGGCAGAAGCATGTCACTCACTGGGTGTAGCTCAACATGCTCTTGGAGATCACGCAGCGGCAGTAAGACATCATCGCGCTGAGTTAGAACTGTCCCATAGATTGGGTCATACACATTTACAGGTAGGAACGTATACAGTTTTAATCAAACTATAAGGGGCTGAACCCTATTGATCGATACTTCACATTTTTAAACTTCAAGTACTCTTATATGCGGCCGTGTATGCGGCTCTCGTATAGGACTGTACAGCCATGAGAAATAGTGCTTCTCCAAAAACACTGCTTAAACTATCTGCAACAGATGTAAAGGCCTATGATGATGATAATAACTTCCATTTAGTTCAAGCACTAATATTCATATGTTGTTATCCAGGCTCGAGCATGTGGTGGACTTGGAGCTGCTCACGCATCGATGGGTGCTCATGCAGAAGCAGCTCGCTGGCACGAATCTAGATTACGCCATGCTACGGCTGCCGGTAAGGTTTCCCCAAGAGTTTCTTCTAATCAGCCAGTCCCTAATACTATTTATGGTCATTTAGATGTCCATAATTGTTTGTTTTCACGATAAATTGTTGCACAGGTGATACCCGGGGACGTGCGCAAGCTCTTGCAGACTTAGGCAGGGCACACCTAGCGATGGGAGCGTGCGGCAGTGCTGTTTCTTACTTGAGACAGGCTTTGGCAGCTACTGAAGGATTGGCTGATGCTGATGAGGAGGTGAAGCTTACTATCTTCTTCATTCTTATCTTTCTGATATTTTTTAAACCATAATCTACTGATTTTGTAACTGAAATTGTTTGGCGCACAGGCAAGAGTACGTCACAGACTAGGATTCGCGTTGTGGGCTTCTGGCGAACTTGAAGAGGCCAAAGAGCAACTGCACGCAGCTCTTACAGTTCTGGAGTCAAGTAACGAGAAGCATAGAGACAGGAAGACAGCTGCGTTGTATACTTCCACGCAACATGCTTTACAAAGAGTTTTAGTTGGTAAGTTCGAGAAACAGACGAAGGTTAAAGACAGAGTTTTTAAACAGACATTTCTTTATCTGCTGTTAAAAAAGAATGGTAATTCCGAAACTTTATAGAACGAAAATCATTTTCATGCATAAGATTTAATTTCATGACGTGTTTTTGCCAATGTTTTTCCACTAGAATATTCTTAATACTCACAACGTATTTGCTATTGCAGAGTTGGGGCGACATTCAGAAGCCCTGGTGGTGGCCGAGCGTGGACGCTGCCGCTCCCTCGACACTGTGACCGACAAGCAACCAGGAGCTTTAAGTCTGGCTAATTTAGAGCTGCATTCTACTCAGAGGTAATTTTCATCGATTTTAGGAGCGCTCTCAATGAAGGATACAAGAAATAAGTCTGATTATCAGATAGGCCTTCACTATAATCATTAGCCAGATAGATCGGCTTCGGACAGTTGGTTCCACTGCATGGTATCACTAGTACCCACTAGTGATACCATGTCCAATGGGATTTTCAAGTCCTCATGTCTTCCGCTGCTAACTTTTACCAGGTCTTTTTTTCCTCACTTCATTCGATATAGATAGTCGCCGTGTGTACGTAATACCACTGCTCTCAAAACGGTGAAGTAAAACATCATCTGTAATCTTCCAATTCGCTTTGGTACGTGGGGTCTAACTAACAGACTAACGCCCATACTTCCTTGAGGGAAGGCCCTGCAGAATCATCATATTCAGCCATATACGTCCCATATGGCTGAATATGATGATTCGATATTCAGTTAGTTTTTAACTGGTTCATGTAAATATACTTCTTGATTATGAATATAACCACATAACTTTCGTTTTCAAATTAGGAACCCCTCGGAAGAGACAACTAAAGAGCGTCCAGAGCCCTGGTGCCCGTCTACTGTGGAACAAGTTTTGGAAGTGGTCAATAAGCAGAAAGCTCCAGTGCTTTACTACAGTTTGGCTGCTGGGAGACTTTACGCTTGGTTACTACAACCACATAAGGGTAAGCTTAGTCTAAAAATTATAAATGTAGTAATTTTAGGCCGCGATGTTTTAGCTCTATGTTGTGGCGTTCTCAGGAACAATGATTCAGACTCAGAAATCGATCTCTAGATATTTAATTTTCAGTATCGTATGCATCGTAATCTTTCCGAATGAGCTGCAAATGAGCTGGATTTTATCAAACAGATATACAGACTGAGATAAGTTGGAATTTTATAATAAAGCGATGAGAAGATTAATAGAAATCAAAATATGCTTTCAGGTATCCTAAGATTCCACCAAGTATCGCTACTAGAAGAGGCGGACGACAGTGACAACAGCTTGCCAGATATCAGCCCAGATGACCTACAATCTAACACTGGTAAATCTACACAAAAATTACGCGAAACTAACACAAAGAACACATAATTATTATTAATTGCTACTATCTATGCAAGACGCCATGATTCCCTGGTGCATATTATTCAATGTATAATTCGAAATGTTACAGGCGACTTCGGTAAACTGGAAAGATGCATCAGCGAATGGTCAACCTGGATAAAAGCGGCGGCAGACCGTAGAAACGATACTGACGACCAGTGGGATCCAGATGAACGACCAAGCACGGGACTAGCAAGAATGGTAACATATTCATTTTCCATTCAATAGTTTACTGGAAATCTTCAAAACTAGCACGAAGCCGAAAATCCTTATCATCAGTCATTTTCTTATTTCTATCATGAATAGTATTATACAGTACCCGGCAAACAACTTGAAAAATGGCGGTGATGAAGGGGCTGCGCAGTAGCGTATTCGCCGACAAATTTTGTTCTGCCCAGTCAAGGCCTAGCATACTCAAGATATTTGCCGGCCATTATGCTCAAGACTCGTTCTTGGATTACTGACGGTTGAAATGACCCTGGTAACGTTAGAGAAGCTATCGTAGTTGGTATAGTATATTGAAGATAAGAATGTTTATTTCAGGTGACCCGCAACCATCTGTTGAACTCCTCCAATTATTCCTTGAGTTCTCTATTCAGCGTGGGTTCCGTCGGAGGGTCAGTTGCTGGGTCTGTCGCCAGCCTTCAAGGTTCTACCAGGTATGTTCACAATTTCACTAGTTTCTGACGATTCATTTCTGTCGCAGTTATTATTTACATTCGGTACCTATATTCTATTCTAATCTTCAAATTGTGACTCCATCGTAATGTCGATGATTTTGCCAATCTCCAGTATAAATAACAAACGTGCTTGACGTTGTTCGGTAATAGATATTTACTAGATCTCAAGGATTGTTTTTGTGGAACAAAACATACGCTCGAACCACAATAAAAAGGTAGAGCTTCGTGACAGGCCGGAGACTGTCAAACGACACTCGACCGCCCAGTAGCAGATCTGCAACGCGACTCCCAGATACTCCAATATAAAGGAAATATAATTAATACCGCATTATACAGGGTGTAACAAAACACCCTAGTAATACTTAAGGGGGTGCTTCAGACCATCAAACTGAACAACTTTCACTATGGAGCCAACATCGAAATCACGAAAAAAAAATCAGCTCTTTCATACAAAACTGCAGTACCGTCTCGACGCAAATGTATGGGACGGCAGATTTTTTTTATTTTTTCTCGACGTTGGCTCCATAGTGTTCAGATTGATGGTCTGAAGCACCCCCTTAAGTATTACTAGGGTGTTTTATTACACCCTGTATACTTAACAATCTCCTGTATACAAGATTTCTTTAAAAAACCGAGGCGACCTTGGGGGCTAGTCATGTCTCTGTGGTGGCGACTCGCTAAAATGCAAGTAATTCCACCTGGTGTTTACTCTTGTCTTCTTTATCCACAGATCAAGTGTGCACGGTCCACGCAAGAAGCAGCCCTCGTGGCAAGGACCTCCGTGCCTTAGCTCCTTGTATCAGATGCTTCTCGCTCCATTTGAGGATCTACTTCCTGCTTCCTGTAACAACAATCATGGTGAGTTACGAATTTCTTTCTTTTTAGGCTATTTCTTTCAGATAGGTGTAGACAGAGGAATTAAAGCAATAAAACATTGAATTAAAGATTGAAAAAGTCGGGCGGCGAGCGGGATTCGAACCCACGACCGGCCTATCCGGGGCATGCTCCTCTCCAACAGAGCTGTCGGCGCCCGGCAGGCCACGACGAAATTTTCAATCTATATCATCGTCTTTAAGGGACGTCAGTGTCATCTACCAGAGTTCATTCAAACTACTGACTCACAAGTCAATAAATTCGAATAAAACATTGGTACTATATTTGTATGGAAGTCTTTCAATTGTTTAGGATTGAATTACCCACTGAAATATGATGTGACGTCAAAAATGCATCGATACCGATTTCACTTTTCATTGTCACTTTGACAGAATTATACTGGCTTACCCAAGGCTATCGTCTCTAGGTCACCAATCGAATCACAAATCGTCTCTCCTAGGTGACGTTGGGCTGGCGAGTTAGGAAGAGTCCTACGTTCATAGCTTTATTGTTCTCAACAGACAGCGTTAATTTTGTTTCAATTAATCAAATCAGCCCACCTTCTACTGAAAATGGAGGGAGGCGTTCCTTTTATTGACATTTGTCATGCTTGTCATTGTGCTAATTTAATCCAATGCCAACCCGTCCCCCTCAGAATGACATTGGACCAACGCACCAATGTTGTTTAACCAATACTACTAATTTCCTTTTGTAGCATCTCACGGTCGTCGAGGATGCGGCGGTCGTCGTGAGATAGTGGTGGTAGTGGAAGGGGCGTTATACGCGTGCCCGTGGGGCGCGCTCCGCGGCAGCGCCGACGCGGAGCCGCTGTGCGAGCGGTACGCGCTGCTCGCCGCGCCCGCGCTGCGCCCCCTGAGGCACCAGAGACACCTGCGCGCTAGACCCCACCACGACCACGGTAACCGTCACATTACATACACACATACTTAAACACACGTTCTAGGGACGTCGTCTTTGATTAATTTATTGCGGGTTTCATAACACCATACTTTATGCAAACAGACCCGCACTGACAAGAAAAGGTCTTAATTGTGTAGTGTTGCGAGTAGCCGTTGTTGTTCCTGGTTTACGTACCTACCTAAGTAACAGCACAACAGTGGTAAGAATGAGTGTTGGGTTCTATGACCGTTTTAAAAAACTACTGAACCTATTCCCGTTTCAAGGTAGATAAATCCTTTTTTTAGAAGTACCAATAACTTTTAAGGGTGCAATTGCAGCAAGGCAGCTTTGAGCAAAGTTGAAATTACGTGTCAAGCTAGTTTTGATAGGTGGCTAGTTTTTCGCCACCAAAACTCTCCAAAGAAAGCATATTTAGAACATGGGTCACGAATGAACCACTACCAAATACAGGTAATTAGTTAATATATCGAAATGATTACAGGTGCGTCTGCAGCCAATAATAATGCGGAGGCAGGCATGCGCTGTCTCGTAGTCGGAGCGCCACGCGTCGGTGGCGCGCGCTGGGCATCGGCGCACGCGCAGCTAAAGGAAGCTGAACTTGTCGCTGACATGCTGAGGGTTACGCCCCTTACTGATTATCAGGTATAGTAGTAGTTAACGCTTTTGAACGAGTTTCTTGTAAAGCTGTATTCTACTATAGTAGTCAAAACTATTCGGAGCCTATGACCTTCGCGTCAAAGGTCCTCGTCTTGACCATTAAAAACAATATAACTATACAATATACCTATAGCCTCACCCTTATTTGTGAGTGAAGGTTTTTGCCTTGCAGTGGGATCCAACAAGCCATAGAAAAATGTAAGGGTAATTTTACGTTCTCGTGAATTTTGTTTTGAGAATATGCAATAAACATTGAAAATTCGTTACAGGCCTCGAAAGAAGCCGTCCTGGCTCAGCTGCCGCAAGCAGAATGCATACATTTCGCTACTCATATTTGCTGGAAGACTCCTGCCATTGTACTAAGCCCAGGAGAAGTGGTAAGTACAAATTAGTAGAATTAATTCCTTCACTTTTGTGGACCATGGACCACAATCGAGATCGAACGCAGAAAGTTTTCCTTCACGCAGTATTGATTCCCTGGACTCTTCATCATTCTCTTGCCCATTTCCCATTATTTGGTCGGTGCAATGTTATGTCATCCTATTCCATTCATCTCTCTTAGCCGTCATTTCAGCACTCACTCCTTTCTTACACAACATAATATCATCATCCTTCACACAATTCATCCATTTTCTTCTTTGGACTCTTCGAAGTTATTAAATTCCTTCTTTACCCCTTAAATTACCCCTAATAACCTTAATTTTAAATTAATTTAATTATTTATTCTGCAGGTTGATTCTCAAGCAAAACGACTCTTAAATACGAGCGTTGGAAGTGGCGCTGCTGACACTTCCACAGAAAACGAAGAAGAAAGTACGTACACGAATAAAATATCGCTTAGGTCATTAGACTATCACTTAAAATTACACAATTAAAATGCCATTATCTTCCTTTACAGACACAGAAATGCCTCCGAGCAACGAAGAGCTACCACCTGCTTCAGAATTTATGCTTACTGCATCAGAAATCATGAACTTGAAGATCACAGCTAGACTGGTTAGTCATAATAATATGAAGTTTTCTATTGAAATTTCCGGTTCCCACCTACGTGAAATACACATTTCAAACATTGATAAGCTACATTAATTTTAATAAAAATGTCATATATTTAAAATGATTACTTTGCCAGAATACAAAAAAATATATAACAACTGTCAAGTGATCTCAGCCTACTCATATTTTTGCCGCTTAGCAGTTGCCTCTGTGTATGAGGCTTGATCGTGTAGTAGTACGGCAAAATGTTTAAAATAGAGGTGCGGAATTTCGACAACGCCTCCTTAAATCTAAATTGGTTGTCGCAGGTGGTAATATCATGCGCACCGTCAAGCGCAGCTCTCCTCGGCTCATCTGAAGAGGGTGAAGATGTGACGACAGCTGGCGACGGAGTGTCTCGTCTATGTCGCGCCCTGCTCGCTGCGGGGGCCCAAGCTATACTGCTGACACTGTGGCCGGCGCCACAGGACACCGCCACCAAGATACTGTACCGAGCTCTGTATTCTGCTCTTCTGCAAGGAAGTAGGGTTGCTAAGTAAGTTCACTGTGGTTAGCCCCTTCACCCATTGTATCGCTGTTAAGATAATGTCCTTTAAAACTTGACACAGTCATTTAGTTGACTATATTTACATCGTGATTTCATAGTATTTTTGGTGAACCCTTCTCGGTCCTAAGGCCTGGCCCTGTACCTGGACTGTACCTGTAATTGGAACGAAAACGTTCACCCAATTGCGAAGTTCGAATGTGCGGGTAGAGGCCCTGTAATGCATCAAAGTGGAGCGATAAAATCAACCAATTAAAATAGCTTCATTCTGACAAGCGCGGAAAATTGAGCAATAATGATGTAACACAGCTTCGCTTTAGTGGATACCGGGCCTTAATCACATTTATCTGTCAACATTCTCCTTAAAGGAGCCTCAGGAATTATTGAGTCAGTCAGAGTCAAGAGACAGACATACCATGACTGCAATAAGACTGCAATCTATCAACAACTACCAAAGACCAACTAGGTACCTAGATACCAAATGTTTCTTATTGATGGCATTCTTCTTTTTCTCAGGGCCCTAGGGGACGCGATGCAAACAGTCCGCCATACGAAACACTTCGCACATCCAGCGCACTGGTCCGGCCTGGTACTTCTTGGTGCCAACGTACGACTCAGCAACAAGGTCGCGCTGATGGGGCAGGCGCTGTGCGAGTTGCTTGCTCAACCTGATAAGTGCCGGTAAGATTCAGGCTATACGTAACCAACAACAACTCTTTATTTTACAATAGGATGATGATGATGTGCTCTAGAACGGTTTCGGCCATTGCGACTGCATCAACTCTGTTGTTGGCGTTGATGACTGTTGTCTCTCACTCTCATGTGGCTAACATAGATAATCTTTAAGCACGTGAATACATTCACACAGTGGTGGTACTGTATATTTGCTGGTGGTCAGGCTTTTAGTTCATCGCGTCTTAGTATTATCAAGGCTGCCAATCCCTCTGACCCCTAGCTCTGACCGCGAGTTTCACTATAGGATAACGCTCTTAGAAACTCAAGATGTTTGTAATTTTAGCTGACCATTCAATGTTATTTCAGCGATGCCTTGCGAGTCTGTCTGCACTTAGTAGAGAAATCTCTACAGCGAATCGTGAGAGGACAGAAGAACGCAATGTATACGACACAAAAGAGCATAGAGAACAAAGCTGGTAACGCTACTGGATGGAGAGAACTATTGATGAGCGTTGGATTTAGGTGAGTACAAAATAAATAAGAACAGGACGTTAAAGATGTCGAATGATTGATGGAAGACAGAGTGACAAAATATCTTTATTTTCAGATTCGAACCAGCCGCAAACGGCATACCTTCCAGTGTATTCTTCCCTCAAAGTGATCCAGAAGAAAGATTGACGCAGTGCTCTGCAAGTCTTCAAGCCTTATTAGGTAAGTCTTTTTAAAAGCTCAATGTGAATTCTACTCCTTCTCAAAGATTCCAAATCAAAATGTAATGAGCGTAATAGGCCAAGCGTAGCTTTTCTAAAATTTTCATATCTGAGCCGACTTGAAACTTGGTCTTTTCCTTTCTTACTCTGCCTACAAAATTCCTTCCGACTGGTTCCCGGCAACTAATCAAATATGCAGGCTACCATCTAGCTCGCGTTTTGCATACAAAAATACAAATTAATACAAATCATTTATTGCAACCATGGTTTTAAACACTTCACTTAGTCGTAATTTGCCTTTATTTTTAAATCTACTCGTCTAGCTAAGATTTACCGAAGCAAATTATCTTTCAGGTCTATCACCGACAACACTGCTGGCTCTATCGAAGCTGATATCAAACGGTGATGTAGCTGACGACATCATCGGTGTGATACGCTCTGTTATATCGCAGTTCTCCGTCAAGAACTCTGAAAGCGATACTATCGAAGTTGCTGTAAATGTCAGGTTGGTGAAAGCGTTAACAATTTACATCCAAGTTGTTACTTCATCTGGAGTCTTGAGATTTCTATTTCTAAAATCATGATGCTTATCAGTTCTGATAATGAACACCACATTAATCGTCATTCTAAATAGTATAAATCACGGGTCTGATAGTATGAATATCTATTTGTTTTTTTTTCGATAGTTTTTTGTATAATTTAGGTTCGAGGTCTTCTTAATCGCTCTATAATAGGGACTACAGTATTTTTATTTATACAGGTTATGGCGAGTAAATGGATGCCACGAGCTGCTTGCATCACTAGGCTTTGACTTAGCAGAAGTCGGGCAAGACGAGGTGACGCTGCGCACGGGCAAAACTGCCAATAGAAGACACATTCAATTCGTGCTGCAGGCATTGCTTGCTCTGTTTGGTAAGTCCTATGGTTTTTAGAGGTTTGAAGACATATACGGCTGTTCTTACTTAAATCTAGGATAAGCTGCAAATCTTAAAATGAAACTGATTACTTTTCGGCAGACACTCAAGAAGCTCCGAGAAGTTTAAGCCTGGAATCAAGTTCAAGTGTAGAATCCTTGGCTTCGATAGACGATGGCGATTTGGAACCTCATTCCGATGGGGAGCCGCCTCCGAGACAACATCGACGTAAGTATTTATTTTTTATTTTATAATTACTAGATTCTACTTTTTTCAACAAACACGATGTTATAAAGTTGTCTATTCTTTTGCAGAAGAAAGCGTATCATCAGTACCTCCGCCACCTTTACCTCTAGGATCGTGTGGAGGAGCCTTCACTATGTACGTACGAGGATCCGCATCATCCACTGAAGTTGGTCGCGGAGAGCCTGACGGTAGGACAGCACCACCCCCCGCACCGCCTCCCCCCAGATACCGCGGCGAGAGCGACGCGGCATTCACTCCGTCACCACCCGCAGCCCCATCTGGAACCGCCTCAGCTCCTCAAAGAGACGTGTCCTTAGCCTTAGCACATCAAACCAAAATACGTACCCTGTACACTCGCAGACCACCATCCACAGACGATTCTGATTGGGAGAGTTCTGGACACGACACTGTACTAAGAAGACGTCCGGAACATCCTCATACGAGATACCTGGACGCTTTCTACGATTTAGCGTCAGCACAACCTAGAAGAACAGAGGAAGATAAGCCTGATCCGAGCTTGAATCAGCCGTCCACTTCCAAGAGAGTTCCCAGACCCAAGATGGGCACGAGCAGCCGTGATTCCATGGCTCAGGTTAGACATATGAGTGGTGAACTCACTCCGACTATATCTGAAGTATATCACGAGAGGAATATAGGTTTAGGCCTCGCTCCACCTCTAGCGGAGTTGCTGCTAGCCGAAGACTCAAAGACGGAAATGAGAACGGCGAGTTCCAGCGAGAATTTGTTGCTGCAGAACTTAGAAAAGTTAGGTCTTCTGGGAGAAGCGAGTGAGAATGAAGAGCGTTGGTGCAGCGGTAATTCCTCCAGACCTTGGTTATCAGCGCCTCCTTTAGAAACTGACGTTCAAGGCTCAGATCTGACCACTGCCGAAATAATAGAACGTCAAGCTAAATTCAAGAAAGATGATCCGAAAAGGAAAGAAGAGAATGCTTACGAGTTGAAACCTAAGGAAGAGACAGCTGGACCGAGTGGTATAGATAAGCGTGCTGTATCTCCCTTCTCTGAGCTTTCTCGTAGAGATGAAGGAGATGGAAGAAGTATCGCTGACTCCCACTCGTCTTATAAAGCGCTGGTTTTGAGCCCACGAGCTCCGTATTTGCCCGAGGAAGGAGAAACTAGCTTGAGTACTAGCAAAGAGGGCGGGAAGACCCATCCCAGACCACGGAGACCTCCAGTACCTCGCACTCGACCTGCGTATACGACACTTGATTTCCCACCGAAATAAATAAATGTTTAAGATGTAATTTTGCATGGCAGTAGGTACCTTTTTAAGATCGGTATGTGCAATGAATGTACTATAATAATGGATATGAATTCTTAGTTATTTAGAGAAGTAATCGGTAAATCCATAGATTTCGCTAGCTTACGTTGCGTTGTAAAATAATAATGATCTAAAAGGCTATGAAAGTAATGATTATTTCATGCAAATACAGCTTATTATAATACTCGATTCATTATAGTTAATAGGAATATAATATAGGTGCTCGATATAGATAAAATATCAATAAAATAAAAGGTAGTAATAACGGCTTAACGTCTTAGTATAAGCATTATTTATTTATAGATTAAACTAAGGGAAACATTGAATTTGAATTGTAAATATAATTTGGTGTAAGTTTAAGATGTATGACACAGATAATGTAATTAATTACCTACATTCCTTTATTCTTGCCATTGTGTATTTGTATCGATTGTAAAAATAAACGTACCTAAATAAATATTTTTTTCTGATATCACAATGTTTTTTATGCCCATACCATAGTAGCCTATTTTGGCCTATTCGCAGTGAACGCAAATCATGTAATCTGTATTAATGATAGCTAATACAAGTTTTTATCATTTCTCCTGTCCTCTCTGAAAAAAGTTTGAACAACTTTTACTACGTATGCGAGCAAACAAAAAATAGCTGTTCCATACTAAACTGCAATGCCTACTCGACTCAAATGTATAAAGGTTATACTTTTCCTTACATCCGGTATACGAGCGTATTGCTAACAAAAGTCGGTCAACTAAAATGGAAAAGAAACGAAATTATCATCGTCATCATCAGCTTAAATGTCCAACTGAAGGGCACAGGCCTAACCTGGGTAACCCACAAACACAAATGTAAAAGAAAATGAATTATCCTATAAATAAAATTTTTATCGATGGGCAAATTGGTTTGACCATCAGTTTTGAAACTTTTCAGGAGAGCTACTTCGACGCAGAAAATTCCGCTGATTCCAAATACATAATTTTAATCAATATCGACAAAATTTTCAGTAAAACCTATTTGCCTTCCACCCCGTATTCCACCCATCAAATTATTATATCAGCACGGCCGGCCCATATAACACGAGCCAGACATTTTTTTAAATGAACTAGGTACCTATATTAAAACTATCCTATATGCCTATATGCCTATATGCTATATGCCTATATACTATATGCTATATGCCTATCCATATATAACTATACGGTCCAGTTATCCTGTCGTAATAAATTTCTATATACATGCCTACATAACGCCATCTAAAAAAAATCTGTTCACTTCATCTTTGCTTACGATATGAATTTTAAAAATTGCTTCATGACGTTATGTATAGCAATATAGCAAGGATAACTTGGACCATAATACCTACTTGTGCCCTAGGAATAGTCCTAGGGCACAAGTAGGTAGTTGTAAGATTTTAGGTGGGTACGTAAATTATTAATCAATCTGTTCTTTTCATAAATAGGTACTTTTTCGGAAAATCAATTAACAGCAGAAACAGACAAGAAAGGAGACAAGATATGAGAATGAAAAAGTGCAGCAACCAACCTAGGAATTTCATATCACACGGTTACACCTAGTTGAAGAGTAATGACCGGAACAAAAAATTGAAATTCCAAAAAATACAATAATTCAAGCGTGTCTTGCAAATTGTAGAAAACTTCGCAGAGAACTATGCGTTAATGACCTTGACACGTTCGCGTATTTCCAAACAATGTTACGTAAACGTTTCTTTTATTTTGCTCAACGGATTGCATTGTTTGTTTGTTTAATTCTTTGATAATTGTGTTTTAACACGATTCATAATGGAGTTTTATCTTTTTAATTATACTTTTCGGTGTGAGTACGTAAATCGTGAATACCTAATTACATAAATAACTACTTAGCTAATGCAACCATCTCTTATTTTGAAGCGGATGCTCTAATGAAAGGAAAATGGTAATAAACTTGTCATTATAAAAATAAATATTATGGACGAGACGAGATTTCGCAAATAGATTCCTTTTCCTACCAATTTTTATTTCAAATTGCAATTTGACCCTGAAATCGCCTCCACCATACTAGTGGTGGTGGAGAGGGATGAATGTGTGTCTGACTATAATGATTGAGAATGAAAAAGTGCAAAAAGTGAATGAGTTAATTTATTTAGGATGTACCTATGTTTACTAGAGACAGTAAACCTACCCCCTTAGAAAGAGGTGTGACGTTATCTAGATAATTATATACTTAGTTAGATAGTCTCGTCTGCTTTAATCATTTGCTTCAATAAAAAAGTCGTGGTTAGTGTAATTTCATTTAAAAAATAATGTCATTATATTTCAAATATATCTAATAACACTGTCTAGACTAGGCTTATTTTTTTTTCGATCAAAGATCTATAGATCAAACAGTTCGTGATCTAATAAATAGTTAATACAGTTCTAAATCGGATTAGAAGTATTTTAGGCAGTAAATCTTTGTAATTATCATATTATTGTATTTATGAATGGGCAAAGCCGTTTATTAAGGAGCTCACACAATGTTGTAAAATTACTTAAAACACTTTGAACGAAAATAGTACCTACTTACAAGTATGTATTTTATTCACTGAACATATTGTTATCGATATGAGAGAGTGTTTTAGTCTTGTTAATAAATATGTCAACCAATTTCGAATACGCTTTCAAGAGAAGGGTCATGTCCTAGACTAGTGCCGTAGGTACACAAATACAGTACCTACGAATAATACTAAAATTATAAGATAATTACTACAAAATTAAATGATTCCGCAGACGTAATCAGGCGCGACAACTCAGTATAGAAAAAATAAATGCAAAACCACTTTTGCACGTTGAAATCATTCCCAAAAAAATATAGAATTAATGCGCTACGCTTTATCAAGATTGCGACTATTTCAATAGAAATATGCAAATGTAAGAATTTAAAACAATTCAGACACTAAATTAAGTAATATATTTTGACGCCCCAGTTAACTCAGCGATCAGTGAATAATGGCTCTTACATTCCACCAAATAGTTCAAACTACGCTGTTACTTGCACGATATTGTCTTTAATGACTATTGTATTCAAATTGTCTAATGTATTTCCTAGTTCGGCGGTAGCAGTACAAGGGTTACGATTTTTTGTTTTGTCTATAAATAGGTTAGGAATGCGTATTAGGGAATGTAATTATGCAACGCGACCTTTGTCTAGTGCGAAAATTTTTGATTACTACCTTGGATAAAACTACCTATATACCGAAAAGAGGAGGATGCGGGCGTATACATACATAGAATAGGTACGCGAATAATATGTTAATCTACTCAGACCTGCACTTTATGTCGGTAAGTAATCATCATCATCATCATACCAGCCGATACACGTCCACTGCTGGACCTCCCCCAAGGATCGCCACAACGACCAGTCGGGTCTTGGCCCTCATCAAACGGGTTCGCGCTGCGCTTTCCGGCACGCGGTCGCCACTCGAGAACTCTTCGACCCCATCTGTCATCGATTCGTGGTGGTCGTAGGCCAGTCGAAAAATACTAAGAGAGCACAAAGAGCTTTCTCGATTTATCGGTAGCCGTGTGCTCGGCCAGCTGCAGATTTCTCACCAGCTATCATTTGAAACATTGCGCACGATTGATTTAACATTCGAAAACTCTACAGGGTGTAACAAAACACCCTAGTAATACTTAAGGGGGTGCTTCAGACCATCAAACTGAACAACTTTCACTACGGATCCAACATCGAAATCGCGAAAAAAAATCTGCTCTTTCATTCAAAACTGTAGTACCGTCTCGACTCAAATGTATGGGACGGCAGATATTTTTTATTTTTTCTCGACGTTGGCTCCATAGTGAAAGTTGTTCAGATTGATGGTATGAAGCACCCCCTTAATTATTACTAGGGTCTTTTGTTACACCCTGTATACTAACTACAAAATACAGGTACGCATAGTAATCATGTATTATTTAGTATTACTAGGCTATAGACTAAAAAGTTTCCGTCCGAAGTAAGGTCACACTCACACACATTTTCCTTATTATAAATAACATACTTTCAAATACAAGACACTGGTATGTAAAGATTGTAAAGACTATTGTACGCTCTACATCAAGGTTTTTTATCTTATAAAAAAAACGGGTAAGTTTAGGTCTGTCTCGCGGATCGAGGGTTCTGCGAAAACTCCTATCGTTAAAACGAACAGTGCTGGATTTAAGAATAGACACATTTTTAACACAATTAATGCATGGTAGAGCGGTTCTTAGGGTGCATCATAACGAAAAAAGCGCTAAGAAATCATTGTTTGCTATGTTTTGTTCGATAAAAATAGACCATTTCAACATGATTGAGGTTAAAATACACAAGTCAATTAAATTAAATTACCTATCATATCATCAAAAATATGTCATCCACCAAAATGACTGTCCGTACTTTTAAATCTATCTAATATAATCAATAATCATCAAACTACATAAGAAAAGCGATAGCAATAGAGTATCATTTGATTGGAAGACGGAACCCCAAAAAAAAAAATACGACCTGCAAGAAAATAAATCGACAATTTAATACAGAGCGCAAAAGCTTTATGTAGGTGAAGCTTGTCCTTTTATGAGCAAGATCGATAAAGATACACTAATAACAAACATAAACTTATTGTACACATAAAGATGCATTATGCATGACCTGCCATACGTTTTTTTCAACAAGATATCACAGACATAATTAGTGTTGTACAATTAACGAGGAAATGATGATATCAACAGATCACATGGTATGGTACGGTGCACAGTTTTAATCAGATTCTGAAATTTAAATTTTTACAATTAATATTTTTATTATAATTTGTTATCAATGATACCTACCTACTTACCTAGAGCTTGTTAAACAATAATATTTTTAAAACAAGATAATTTATTCGACATTTCATCCAAACTCGATAATATGATTTAATTCCTTATTTTCAAAAGGAACGCTTAAAATCGGAAGTTGCCTCAATCCCATAATGTTGTTCCTGATTGAGATGTTTGACAGGATATCAGAACAATCGATGGTACCTTTAGCGACCTTGACTAGAAAACATGTAATTTGCTTTCCATAGTGAAAGTTGTTCAGTGTGATAGTCTGAAACACCCCGTTCAATCCATCCATCCATCACAGCCCTTGATCAGTCCGTCTTCGGACATAGGCCTCCTCCACATTTCTCCATGACGATCTGTCCCTCGCCCTCTGCATCCAGTTCGGACCCGCGGCCGCGTGTCTCCTAATGTCATTGACCCATCTTTCTGGTGGGCGGCCTCTACCACGCGTGGTTTCTCTGGGCCTCCACTCCAGTGTTCTTCTGGTCCAACGCTTAGTATCCGTACGTGCAACGTGGCCTGCCCATCTCCACTTCCGATGTTCTATAATAGCTACCACATCCATGACTTTTGTATTTCGCCGAATCCACTCATTGCGCTTACGGTCTAGCAACGTGATGCCGAGCATTGCTCTCTCCATTGCTCGTTGCGCGACTCGGAGTTTTTCGGCGGACTTTTCCGTCAGTGTAGTAGTCTCCGTGGCGTAGGTCAGTACCGGGAGGATACACTGGTTGTATACTCTCGTCTTGAGGTATTGTGGTATATGTTTGGAGCCCAGTATATGTTTATTTGTACCATATGCGGCGAACCAGCCTTGGGCTATCCTGTTCAATGCACGCATTTAATTTTACACCATGTATACCTATGGCATATTCTATTAACAATAATTTATCAAACATTTCTCAAAACAAAGTAGTTTAAAAACATCTTCATTCAACGTTCATTGTCATAATTTAGTCTTGAACGCAAATAAAGGAGATCATTCCTCTGAGGTCTTGAACGAAATTGAATGCCAAACTTACTCACTGTCAGTGATTTTATCGGAGCTGTGACTCCCGACACTTCGATATTTAAGACCTGCGATCGCGATTAAGCCGAACATAAAGCGAAGAATGGAAGTATATTGTGGATTTTATCTCCTTAACAATAAATAATTTTTAACACCTTCAAGTCTGAAAAGCCTCTCGGATTAATTTCACTCGGTGTTAAGAGAATATACTCGTCAGGCACCCGAACGCGCTGCATACAAACGAAGTTGGTTTCAATAATAACCATTAAAGTCAATTTTTTTTTAACACCATCTATGTGACTAACATTGAAACTGCAAACCTACTCGATCTGTAACGAACAGCTGATATTTGTATGCTATTTCGATGATTTCTGATGTGGATAACACTGGTGTCTCACACTTAAGGCTGTGCAACACAGAGTGCAGCTGCAGAACGGCTGCGGGCCGGCAGTAGTTGTTAACTATGGAATTATATCACTAGATGCAGTCCGGCGCGGCTGCGGAACAGCTGCGGAACGGAAGCCGCAGAGTGACACCTCGCATATAATTCCATAGTTTACAACTACTGCCCGGCCCGCAGCCGGCCCGCAGCCGTACTGCAACGGCACTCTGTGCGGCCCAGCCTTTACTCCCCGTTTGCCGTTCTGCGCACATACGCATATGCATTTTTTTGAGGAAATGTCAAATAAAATGTTTTACCAGTGCCTCAAGAGTTTTCCATTCTATTAGTACAAACATTTTCATTTGTTTAATTTTATCGAAACGAGTAGGTACCCCTATCAATTAAATCTCGTTAATTTGCCGACTTCCTTTACGCAGGAACTTGTTTAGATTATAATCTGTAAGCGGACAAATAAAATAACATGACAGAACAATATCTACTTCGACGTCGACAACTAACTAGTTTGTTACGAATGCAATCAAAAAGAAAGGGCGTTAATCAAATATCGATCAAACCTTATTGCCCTGCAATTATACTGTATAGTTGCGCATGCCACAGCCTAATGGTTATCTAGACAATTTATGGACTTCACTGTGATGGAGGGAATAGACAGAATCTATCATGAGCATGACACTAATTAAGACCATATAAAAATATTGTTTATTTGCACAAAAACAACGGCTTACATTCAGTTGCAGAAACGTTAATCCTCCATTAAATCTCTTGCTGTCACTTTTTGTCTTGTTGACGTAGTAAAGGCTAGCAAGATATTTAATGGAGGATTTACTCTAATGAGCGTTTCTGCAACTGAGTGTTAGTCCCCGTGAGACCGCTGTCCACTAAATGTTTATAATAGGTACACACGATGACAGATCAACCTACGCATAGTTAGCCTCTATGTCCATGAATATAGAGTTCAACTACGAGTTGATGTGTCGCCGTGTGTACACATAGGGCATTTCATGAGGGACCTTCATCTAACTCTCTTTCAGCGGCAAACGTTTGCACCCTAGTATAAAGAGAAAAAATCCGAAGACGTGTCGCAAAATAAAATTAATTAGAAAATTGGTACCTATAAAAATGAACGCGTAAACACTTCTTATTAATAATTAACAAATACGAGCATCTCTCTTTACGACATAAAGAATGTTCATCGAGACGATGTGGTACGAAGAATTCTGTTTGGACCTTTTTTGCAGAGTAATAGTTTTTTTTTTTTTTTAATTAACTATGGGTTTGCTCTTGACCTCAATCCAGTCCTCAGGACGAAGATGGGGTCGTAGATGTAGCGAGCTTACCCAGAAGATGCCTATTCACTCGTACTTTAAAGGAATTCGGGTTGTAAGTACTCGGAAATACTGACGCAGGTAAGGCATTCCACTCCTTGGCTGTGCGCATTATAAAAGATTCAGAAAGGCGCTTGGTGCGGATATGTGGGATGTCAACCAAGAAGGGGTGATATCCCGGGGTACGTCTGGAAGTCCGATAGTAGAAAGGGGAAGGTGGGATGAGCTCATGCAGCTCTAGTTAAGGGGGTTCGAGAGCTGCGACATTAGTGCCAGCAGTATTAAAATTAATTGTGTCTGAAATACAATCATTTTCATGAATATTTTACGTTTCGCGACAATCGCAACTGATTCTCCATTTTATAATCCATTATATAATAATTCACACTAAGCCTAAAAGCTATGTATTGCAAATGTGCTAAAAGTTTTCCAATGTGGACACTTTTAGCACATTTGCAATACATAGCTTTTATGCTTAGTGTGAATTATTATATAATGGATTATAAAATGGACCCTTAGTTGCGATTGTCGCGAAACGTAAAATATTCATGAAAATGTTTGTATTTCAGGCACAATTAATTTAAAACTGATGGCGCCACGGTCGCAGCTCTCCGACCACCTTAAGTATTCTTTGCTGGGATATGTAAAAAAGAAACAGAGAAGCGAAGATCTTTGCCACATTTCGTAGATACACCACACAGACCGCCCAAGGAGCCTCTAGAACATCCTCGAATTGTTGAGGCTTGTGATTTTTCACATCACAAGCCTCAATACAACGTAGCACGGTAGTTAAGCTGACCCACTAGTAACGTTGACCGCCAAACACAAAACCAATACAACTCTAAATAATGACTTAATTGAAAAACGCGACCTCGTCAGATCTAAAACAGGCGTAATTATTTATTGTACCCATTTATTGGCCGGCCATATATCTTCCGTACAAATCTGTAATCAATAGGTAGCTGTAAAACTATTAGCCTTCATTGCTGCCTCAGGCTGTACATAATGTAGGTACATGTATGGGATGGAATTAACTATGAGAACTTAATACACGATTGGAATTTAGTTGCATTTTATATCAGCCCCTCAACATGACAGGGGTGAGAGCGACACATCACTTTTAAACGTCAAATTTAAGTAAGATACTATGGAGATAACCGACGTTTAGAACTGACCTGTTTCGCTCTCGGTCATGTTACAGGAGCTGGTTCAAGTTAACTTTGATCGTTGACAACACCCTTGAAATCAATACACTTTTCCTTCACCCCATTTCGTATTTTAGTGCTGTAATATTTCCGCTTTATGTAGTCCTAGACCATAGTTAAATGATCTAAGCATGTAGTTTAATAATTATGTTCTCACCGATCCCCACTACCCAATCCATCGCGTAGATAGTCCCAGCAACGCCCATTACCGAGGTCTGTTAGTACCCCTTAGGGATGCCCTTATTTATTATTATTATTTGGGGTTTTGACCTTGACAGGCTTGCTAAGCCTGTGCGACGTAGACCATCGCTGGTCCTTTGTGATCGCCCTTTTTATAGTTCCTTAGCAATCCCCACTGCGGCCGGAAATCGCAGTAAATCTTGATCGGGATAGTTTGTATCTCATCTGGTTTCAGCACCTGCCTACCCAGATGAGTGCTGCGTTTGTACATCAGGGGGCCACAATCACATAGGAGGTGCAGAGGAGTTTCCATCTCCTCCTTGCAGAATCTGCAGCCCGTCGTGTCACTTAAATTCAGTGTGGATGTGCTTATTTAATTTGCAGTGGCCTGTGAGTCACCTTGCTATTGTACAAATTTGATCCTTGCTGAGGGCAAGGAGACCGTTCGCAAGTATGCGATTGTAGCCTTCGATAAGTGCTTTGGAGTGGCCCATGCTTAGGGATGCCCTGGGCAGGTTGCTTAAGTTCTTTCACTAGTTCGTTTGACCTACCAGGGCGCTTCGCCGATCGCCGTCACTGGTGTGGTTCCCCCATAGTCCGCAGAAATAAGCAGTACCTATATAATCGCTCTCTGAACTTTTCGAAACTGAGAAATACAGCCTAGCCTATGTCAGTTACGAAAAGAGAGAACAATTCTGAGGTTTAGGTTGTCTGATCGCATCGAGAGTTGTTTAAATTCCACATGAAATTATTCTTTAAATGTCATTTTGAAATCAGATATTGGATGGAATATAAAATCCTATTGTAGCATATGCTCGATTATTATTTATTTTATACGAATATATTAAAACAAACTAGTGACTTTAAATAGTAGGTACCTAACACAGTTCAATGAATATCATTATTCATTACCCCACCATCAAATCACCAGGTACCTAATTAGTCTGTATTAATTCTTACATTACTATGTAAATATAATGTGTAGGTACATTAATTCTGAAATGAAATGTTTCTCCATCTACGTCCACACCCGGTCACAACACATATATTTTATCTATCAATACACACTCAATTAAAGTGAGACATAATGAACTCGCGTTTAATTTGTTTTCTATAATTGGTTAATTATATTGATTCATAATCTATTGCGTATACCCAGGGGCAGGTTTGAAGGTTCACTTTATTGAAACAATGACATCATTGCACACAGTTAATTGTTCTAAGAATTTTAAGATCTAATTTTGCATTATATTGCATTACATAAATTATTCATGTCCGTATTCTCCTTCGGAATGGTTTGAATCTTCCTAAAAGATCACCTACTACAGTTCAAACCAAGACCACCATACATAAGCATTGAGCGTTACTGTAAATTGAAATTGTGTTATAGGAACCATATTTCAGGTGCTTTTATATACTTACTTTTTGAAAAATGATCGGACACTTGATACGAAACGACAAGTGAAGAAGTGAAGGAAAAGGTTGATGTCGTGTCGCATCAAGAACTCAAGACACTAGCGGAAAAGAGACTGGATTGGCGAATACTCCATCGACAAGAGCGTAGCTCTTAAATAAAGTGATGATGATGATACTTTTTGCATTACATTTTCTGAGATGGAAAGAGGTGACATGACAAGGATTTTTCAAAATTCAACCTTTAGATATGTGAAAATGGGGGTGAAAGATTGTATGGAGATACCTACTTAGCAAAGCCCAGCTATCTAACTAGGTAGGATATAAATAATTAATATCTGTGAGATTGTTTCATAAATTCATCATATCTACAAGATAATATGGAAAAATCCATTCACGTCTGACCTATCTTATTAATAAAGCAGTCACAAAATCTCGACATAGTGACGAGTGGACATGCGGACCGCGAGAACATGATAAATTATCAAACAGTCGTTATTTACTCCCATTAATTGGAAACACCTGACAATTTGCTTGTAATTACATTTCAAAGTGTGTTGCTAATCGACACTCATTAGTCAAACCAAATAATTATAGCGAAGTAGTATTAAAGCTTTAAGAAATTCCAACATAACGTGTTTGGATATTAAACTTTTAAAACATCATCAGCTATCATGATCAGTAATCACCGGGTCTACAACCAGGGGTCTTATTATGTAAGAAAAGAACCCGATTTAATTGGTATCAAATCGACATGGTGTTTTTTGGCAGTTCTCCGAAGGGTATAACGAGCCAAGAGACTCATCGACGACGATGCACTCGTCGAGGCTAAGTGACATAGTCTGGAGCACCGACGATTGGTCGCTTGGTCTGTCGGTATTCTATCGGCTACACTTCGGCGAATGTTCCCAGGAGCTACATGACCTGATTCCACCATCCCCCTTCCACCAACGTACGACAAGACGTAGTGCGAGACTGCATCCATACGTTGTTGATATTCCAACAATCCGCACAAATAGATTCGCATCCTCTTTTATAATGAGAACCGGTAAGGTTTGGAACTCTCTCCCTGCGTCTGTTTTCCCAAGTAAATACAATCAGGATATTTTTAAAAGTAGAGTAAATAGGCTTTTTCTTGTCGAGCGCGCTACATCCTCGGCTTCATCTACACTTTCCATTAGGTGAGTTGAAGCCAAGCGCAAACCCATTGCGAATAAAACATTAAAAAAAAGGGTATGGTCACAGAAACAAAAATTACCGCCTCCGGTTCAAAAGAACCTAAAACCAAAATGTCTTATTACCATTATGAACTAATTTCAAAATCACCTTTTCCCAAAATGCCTGAAATTCAAAATGACTGATTTTTCCAATGACTGAAAACAAAAATGGCGGTGGGGGTACCTACAGTTGCACACAAAAACATATGATACCTAGTACAGTCCTAATACGTGATAATATCTTGTAAACGATATAATGGAAACTTACACAATAGCCCTACTAGTCTTCCACATAAAGGGGGTTGTGCCATAGCGACACTTGGCAAGTTTTACAAGGATCTAAACGATTTCTTGGTGACGATCATTATCATCATTTGCCTACATCCACCTATTAGTCAGGAGTGCGATTTTTTAAACTCATACTTTGATCTCATCAGTTGAAAAGAATATTACTGTGGAGATATGCATCTTTCTACTCCTGATTTGACTTTCAAAAATCGCACACCTGAAGTATATTTTTTAGATATCAAATCAGCAGTAGAAAGATGCATATCTTCATAGTAATATTGACATTTTCAACTGCTGAGTTCAAAATATGAGGTTTAAAAATCGCACTCCTGGTCCTTTCTTTCCCTGGAGTGCGATTTTTGAATCTTATTGGCCGAGTTCAGCAGTTGAAAATGTCAAAATTACTATGGAGATACGCATCTTTCTACTCTACTGCTGATTTGACTTTCAAAAATCGCACTCCTGAAAGTATGATTCTTGAAAGTCAAATCAGCAGTAGAAAGATGCATACATCCATAGTAATTTTAACATTTTCAACTGCTGAACTCAGCGAATGAGATTCAAAAATCGCACACCTGATCACAAAATAACAAAGTTCTTTTAGTTCAAAATATGAATCGAAACGAAAGATTGTTGTGGCTGCTGTCCATTCATCTCCATCTCTCAGTTCCTAGCTTCTAGCGCAAGAATGATGCGAACTTGAAACTATGATTATTTATTTGTTATTTCTTTGGTTCCAATACAAAGACTTTGCAGACGATACAAATATTAGAGATGAAAAAGAAAGAAAACATATTCCACCAGTAAATAAAGCGCTTGATGCGCAAAATCAGTGTCGAAATCAGATTATTCAATAATGCCCAAGACGAAATTTCAAATCAAAACATGGAATGTTGTATGTACAAAATGTATTCATACTTATTTTTAATCCACATAATAAATCATTGAATGTTGATAAAACTGGGCGGTTATTGAATTTTAATGTTTATTGATCTATTTCATATACGTATTGAATTTATGGGCATTGCAATTTAGAAATGTTCATTGTGTCTAATCAAATTTGACCTTTAAACAACTAATTTGCATACTCATTTTGTAGGTATGAATTTATTATTTAATGCCAATGTCCACCATAATACCGGTAACATGTGTCATGATTAAAACGAGACATTTAAATATGGGTTAGGGCCATGGGTAACTGCCTCCGTGGTCTAATGGTTATGAGCATTGGCTCTCGACACGGAGGTCGTGGGTTCGATTCCCACGGGGGACACCTAGTGAAATGTCACTTTGTGCGTTTTTCCCCAGTTGGCTAGGACATTGCAGGCTGAATCACCTGATTGTCTGAAAAGAAAGATGATTCCGTGCTTCGGATGGCTCGTTAAGCCGTTGGTCCCGGCTACTATCTCTGGTGGTAGTAGTCGTTACATAAAAACCACGTCAGAGGCCGTAAGGCGGTCTGAAAAAACTCTGACACCAGGGCTCTGCCCACACGATAAGAAGAAGAAGGGCCATAAAGAGTACATTTTGAATACCTAATCAATAATATAAATTAGATGCGAAAAAACTATGTTTCTGATCGATACGAAACATGTTCAATCCCCATATTACTAACATAATATTATTTTCATTTTTATTCAAATCGACTATTCACCAGGCACATAAACAACAGATTTTGGTTCATAAATAGCCTTTAACTCTCAGATGCAGAGACCTCATTTAAAATAACCTTATTTCATACCGTTGTTTGTTATCTTTTTAGGGTTCCGTACCCAAAGGGTGAAAACGGGACCCTATTACTGAGCCTACGTTGTCCGTCCGTCCGTCCATCTGTCCTACCTATTTAGGGCTTTAACTTTTGAACCGTAATAGCTAGATAATTGAAATTTTCTCAGATTATGCGCTATTACGGCGGATTTGTTAACAAATAATAAAAATTTCAAAATGTAAAAAATTAAGGGGGTTCTCAACAAGTTTATAATGTTGTGTGTTGTGTTCTATGGTGGTGTGGTACGGAACAGCGGTGCGCGAGCAGCCTGACTCGCACTTGACCGGTTTTATTTTGATTAAATCTTTTTAAAGGAACATTACCCCGGGCTCATCGATTTCCCGAGCATAACATTTTTCCTAAATTGAATTCGCGCCGTACTGCCAAAAGTTGTCCACCAAGGTATTACAAAAGCACTATTATGCCATATTATGAAAACACAAAAAGATATCATACAATTTTTACGTTGAGAATGGAACCGTTATTCACTGAGGCTAAAAGTTTGGAAATGACCTCTGCCATGCCCCTCCTATGTTGACCCCTCCAGTGATGACATAGGAACAGAAACGTGGTCGTTCACTCAAGGCCTCATAAAAAGGCTGAAAGTCACCCAAAGGGCAATGGAGAGGGCTATGCTCGGAGTCTTCCTGCGAGATCGAATCAGAAATGAAGAGATCCGCAGATGAACCAGAGTAGCTGACATAGCCCAAAGAATTGCTAAACTAAAGTGGCAGTGGGCGGGGCACATTGCTCGCAGAACCGATGGCCGATGGGGCCGAAAAGTTCTCGAGTGGCGACCACGTACTGGATAGCGCAGCGTGGGTAGGCCCTCCACACGGTGGACCGACGACCTGGTGAAGGCGGCGGGAAAACGATGGATGAGAGCAGCGCAGGACCGGTCGTTATGGCGATCCTTGGGGGAGGCCTATGTCCAGCACTGGACGTCCGTCGGCTGAGATGATGATGATGATGCCCCCCTCCTGTTTGATTTGATCGATATACTTCCAGGGACATCACAAAAAACATACATTTAAATAAATATAAACAATTATAAGTACACTTATAGGCAAAACTTTTGGAATCCTGCTCCGACGCCTGCTACACGTACCTATCTACGCGCAGTCAAAGTCCTGTGACGCCGCGGTCTAAGGAATTCGAGAAACCTATATCTAATTTGATCCCACTAGGGTGAGTTGTTCATAAAATTCCTATGTAATACCTAATGCTGTGTGCTCGCTGTATGTGGTTATAAGCTCGTAGTGCCGCCGTAGCTATTTCTAAAATCTAACGGTCACTGGTTTTGAAAACGGTGTACAGGCACTACGGGCGAAGATGAACTTGGCCTAATACCACGCTATGGCTATTCCAGGATCAAGTATAAGCTTCAATCATCAATTCTGCGATTCATCAATTTTACGGCTCAACGCCAACCCTCGAGCATCCCCTCGGCGTGCTATCGCTAGGGGTGCGTCGCGCGAGCGTCGGTGCCTCGACCAGCGACCAGCGACCTGCTGCCTGGAGCCTCGACCAGCGACCTTCATCCTGCTGTGGACACCAAGGCCAGTGACTGTGTACATTTACCGTAAACGACGATAACGAACTTGTGTGGAGAGGAGGGTGAATTTTGGCTGTCATTAAAGTTTATTCTACCATTAACTGACTTGTTTGGACTCACCTACCCACCCTATCTACCTACCTGCTGGCCCTAACGCCACACCGTACCGCATTAGAAAAATTATGAAACTGCAGAAAACACTATCAGAAATGAATTATTGCATTGCTCAATTTGTATTGAAAAATGTTGAGTAAGTAATTTGTTTATGTACAACAGTACTGGAGTGGAATACTATCTTTTTGGCATTTATGTGCACGCGTAATGAACAGACCGACAACCAAACATTAATCTCAGCTGCAATTAACAACAATTCTTAACGAAAAGCTTGACGTATCCATACGTTTCCTTTCACATAACTCTTTTTAGAAGGCAATTGACATTCCACACTTTGTGGGCACGATACCAAGTTCAAGTAGTAACTTAACAAGTTAACTTGTCTCTCTCACACCGTCGCATGCATTGTATTAAGTATTTTATATCCTGCTTTCCGATATCGTAATATCCTGCTATAAAATAGTTTCAGGTTATTATACTTTCAAGACTAACTCAGTCTTTCCACTGTTCCGTGTGAATGTATTCGACAGATGCCGTCGATCAGATCTACTTCAATTTGAAGGATTTCTGCTTAACTTCTGTGACTTGAGATTGAAAGAAATAAGGTCCATTTAAAATCTGTAAAATGTTGTACTCTGTTGCCTTATTGCAAAATTAAAGGCCTTTTGACAATAGTGAGTCGAAGAAATAAAATAAAAAAGCGGTCAAGTGCGAGTCGGGCTACTCGCGCACCGAGGGTTCCGTACCACAGAACACAACATTAATAACTTAGAAAATAAAAACTTTTTTGTCCGGGACCTTTAGCACGAGACCGATCCACAGTTGGCCGGTTTTTAGTATTTGTTGTTATTCTGTAGAGTATGCTCTATAATCACACTAAGTTTGATGCTTGTATGTATTACCGTTTTTACGATAGAGCGCGAAGAAAAAACGTTGATAAAAACTAGTTTCTTGTTGAGAACCCCCCTTTATTTTTAAGTTTTTGACATTTTATTATTTGTTAACAAATCCGCCGCAATAACGCATAATCTGAGAAAATTTCAACTATCTAGCTATTACGGTTCAAAAGTTACAGACCTAAATAGGTAGGACAGACGGACGGACGGACGGACGGACGGACAACGTAGGCTTAGTAATAGGGTCCCGTTTTCACCCTTTGGGTACGGAACCCTAAAAAGAATTAGGTTAGGTAGGCCTATTTTCTAAATCGTGTTCTGTGGTGGTGTGGTACGGAACCCTCGGTGCGCGAGTAGCCCGACTCATACTTGACCGGTTTTTATTTCTAATTGCATTTAGTATGATGACTGGTCTAGATTTTTTTTGCCTATTTCCCATAGGTTCCTTGGAGAAAAGTGTTCAGTATCATGAGCGAGTTGTCTACACTTAAACCCTGTATAAAAGCACTAAAAAAATTAACAAACTGAAATAGATACAAAATAAATTAAGCAATATCCATACCAAACCAAACCTCGAGTTTAAATATGAAAAACCTTGAAAAAAACTGAACCGATATCCATCAGACGTGGATTCGAACAAAATTTTAAATTTCTTAAAAAAACCGGCCAATTGCGAGTCGCGTCTCGGGCAATTAGTGTTCCGTTTTGCATGGGTCGTAGGTGATAACCAGTACAGTATAAAATGATATTGACTATTAGGTATGTAGGCTCATAGTAACTAAATCAGTTTGCTTTAGTACTTTAAGTTCAACTTTCAATTTCAATTCCTTCCAAAAAAAGACAAAGAAGGTTTCGAATAGTTCGAAATTTCGAATGCATATCTTAAGTTTTATAGCACCACTGTATTTTGGAGTTACAAAAAAGATCAAACGATTTATTATGAGCGGATTCAATAGTACCTGTATTATAGTAAAGTATAAAGTTATTGTATAGATATATACGGTGTAATAGAATTCCTCGCAATCACCATAACTTTGCCAGAGAGATGACAATATTATTTATTTCAATATTATACAGATGTACTGAATTACAATTATAAGATAGCCTTAATGTATTAATTGTGTTACAGAGATCGCAATCGACATTTAAAAACCTGGTGTTTTCGAAGGTTTACAAGATCAAAACCCACGATTAATATTTATAATTTCATTGTACTGTTGCTGCTTTAAAAATAATGAGCAGTAAAAAATCGTACTTGCTACCGAAATAAAATGTTATATTTGCGAGTTGATTAACGTATTTTATATTAATATGTATTGTGATTATGACGCAGCTGCGTAAAACGGATAAATTGCATCCCACTAATAAGTATAATATAGCAATAAAACAGAATAAACAGTAAGTACCAAATTAATATCAACCCTGACTTTTCGGTTTAAGTAAATCCGTATTAATCCATAATAATACTCGTCTCCGACTTGCCTTCACTGGTCGGTTGGAGTGGACCCTAAGAGGATCAGATCCCCCACCTCTGTGCTTGCCTTAATTGGCCGGCCTCAGGTTGGAGTCGTAAGACGTTGTCTGACGGGCCTCTACTTGTTGGCTTCGGCCCCACGCACGCCTCCCAAAGGTCCGGGACTCTTATATCCCGAGATAAGGAAAAGACATACAATTAATAATACTACAAACTTCCTCGAAAGTGTCGCGTAGGTACCTGAAAGAGTAGACAGGCATCGCCGGAGTAGAAGAGCCGTTTAGCGAAAGATATGCACAATTATACGGAGCCCTGCCTGCGTCAGTATTTCCGAGCACTTACAACCCGAATTACTTTAAAGTATGAGTGAATAGGCTTCTTCTGGGTTAGCTCGCTACATCTTCGACCCCATCTTTGTCCGTTCGTCTTTGTTCGTTTTTTTTCAGACTGGATGAGGTCAAAAGCAAACCCATTTTTAATAAAAATAAAAGCGGTCAAGTGCGAGTCGGGCTACTCGCACACCGAGGGTTCCGTACCACACCACTACAAAACACAAAATTATTAACTTAGAAAAAAAACTTTTTTTGTCAGGGACCTTTAGCGCAAGACCGACTCACACTTGGCCGGTTTTTTGTATTTGTTGTTATTCTGTATAGTATGGTCTATAATCACACTAAGTTTGACGTTTGTATGTATTACCGTTTTTACGATAGAGCGTGAAGAAAAAACGTTGACAAAAACTAGTTTCTTGTTGAGAACCCCCCTTAATTTTTAACTTTTTGACATTTTTATTATATGTTAACAAATCCGCCGCAATAACGCATAATCTAAGAAAATTTCAACTATCTAGCTATTACGGTTCAAAAGTTACAGCCCTAAATAGGTAGGACAGACGGACGGACGGACAGACGGACGGACGGACAGACAGACGGACGGACGGACGGACGGACGGACAACGTAGGCTTAGTAATAGGGTCCCGTTTTTACCCTTTGTGTACGGAACCCTAAACATTAAAGAAAACCTAATGGAGAGGAAACCGAAGAAGGAGAAGTAGTCTCTGTCGGCTGTATGTCTGTTACGGTTTCAGTTAAACCGCTGAACCAGTTTTGATGATATTTTGTATAGAAATAGCTTGACTGTAAATAAAAGTTCGACGCAATAATGATCAGGAGTGCGATTTTTGAAACTCATTCGTTGAACTCAGCAGTTGAAAATGTCAAAATTACTATGGAGATATGCATCTTTCTACTGCTGATTTGACTATCAAAAATAGCATTCCTCACACTCCACGTCAAATCAGCAGTGCTTATCTCCAAAGTAATTTTGACATTTTCAACTGCTGAGTTCAAAATATGAGTTTCAAAAATCTCACTCCAGAATAAGAATAAACATACAGAAATGATATACGTAGGTATTTCATTTTTTGTGTATTATAAACTGTTTTCAGCTTTTGCATTCATTATGTTAAAAACTTCTTATAATAAGTATAAAAATAAGAATAAGGTGGTATAGATTTCACTTTACTTCGATCGAAGGTTTAGGATTATAATCTGATGGAATGTAATTAATATGATTATTCTGTAATTTTGTTTTGGATATACCTAACCTGTTATGTGCCTGCTCTCAAAACGGTGCAGGAAAACATCGTGAGGAAACCTGCTTACGCAGAAGAAGACATTCTGAATGCGTGATGGACTAACGCCCTTACCACATACTTGAGTAGGTACACCAGTCTATGCCCTGCAGTAGGACGTAAGATACAGGGTGTTACAAAAATACAAATAAACATCTAAGGGGGTGGTTAAGACCATCAAACTGAACAACTTTCACTATGGGACCAATATCGAAATAGCGAAAAAAACAATCATCATCATCATCATACCAGCCGATAGACCTCCACTGCTGGACATTGGCCTCCCCCAAAATGAGGAGTTTTGCCATAATAGCCATGATACGATGCGTTTGCGATGTTCCATACTAAACTACAGATCTACTCGAGCTAAATGTATGGGACAAAAGAAATTTTCTTTTCGCGATTTCGATGTTGCTCCCATAGTGAATCTTGTTCAGTTTGATAGTCTAACTAAACCACCCCTTAAAAGTTTTCCATTTTTATTTTTACTTCTGTAACACCCTGTATAGCTGATGATGATCAACCTGTTGTGTTTACTATAAAATAAATTAACTGTATATTTATTTCTAGGTGTACCTGATACGAAACTATCAATATAAAACATATCCTAAGATGTAATTAACTACATTCTTATGCTAATTTATTATGTTATCCTACACTTTACTAACATTAACTATTCCATTCTCATCATTCCACTACGACATTACTTCCATTTCCTCTACATTTCCTTCTACCATAACCTTAAACTACTCCATTTTTCCGTTCGCGTTTTTCAAGAATGATAGTTCATTCGATAAAGGAAGTCTCCTGTAAGACCGCTTATGTTAAACGTTGTAAATATAAAAATGGCTCGATTTATGGGACTTCTTATGTGGAACGAACATTAATTGATTACGTCATTAAAGTTCAAAATTGCTCGACAAGTAAATAGGCCAGTCATTTTACGGAGTTTTGTTAGGCGGGGTAGGGAGTAATTATTAATTGGACTTTTAAACTGTAACCGGCACCATTTATAGACAAAAATACTATCCTAAACCATATTAAAAAAAAATTACTACGCAACATAGAAATCAAAATTGTATGTCCCAGAAGACTTTTAAATTATTAATATTAATATCAATGAACTCATTTGAATTAGATTTAACAATATAAATTATTTTTGAGTCATAAAATAGGCATTAAAATTTTAAAAATGAGGTATTTATTAGAAAATACGAATGTATTTTTCAAAACCTTCTAAGTAGACAAAAATATTTACACCATGTTTGAAGTATGTATAATAAATGTAAAGCCTAAGATATGTGCAAATAAAAATTTATCATCAGGTTTTTTTGAAGGTAAATAATATCTAAATTTTAAAATTGGATCTGTTGCTGACGTGATTTTTTTTAAATTTTGGTACATTTTTAAGGTCAAATTGGCTCTTAACCTCTAATTAGTCCCGACTCAAACCGTAAAATGACTGGGCTAAAAGTGCTGCTTGTATGTTGATAAAGTGGGTGACAGTTGACCCGGCGCCCTTGTGACCAGGTCCAGTCACGTTACTTATGAACTGTTTTTGCTTGCGTTAATATCACAGACAATGAATAAACTTTAAAAGATTAATATACCATCCATGACGTCATCAGATAGTTTGTCCGACCTGAAATCGTTCATAGGGTATACTGGTAAGTATTTCAGTAACTATAGATCTATTGAAATTTTCTGTGGAAGAGCATTTTTTCTTTCGCGTCTTCAAAGTTGGTCCTATAGTAAAAGTTGTTCAGTTTGATGGTCTGAAGCACCCTCTTCAGCATGTAACGCATTTAATTTTAAACCCTGTACATCAAAGGAGACAACAGACTTACAATAATTGAAAATGACAAATTTAAAAAAAAATACGTTTAAAATAGAACAGGATCGCAATCGCGCTAATTTAAAACATCGAAGTTCAATCCTAATTCAATTTCAGTTCTAATCACATTGCAATCCAATTACTATTCAACTGTGCTGAATTTGGAATCGCGCTAAACTTGACTTATTTACTATGTGCTGATTGACCGCCTTTAACGTCTGAACGGCTGTCAAGTGTCAAATGATTAACGCGCACGCGACTGGCAATTTATGCGTATATGAAAAAAAACGAATGAGAAAATATGCGAATGGGAAAAAAAAAGTTTGGGGAAAAACGCGACTGGAATTTTTTCTACTAGGGAAAATTTTTTTTGGGTAGTTTATCTATACAGTCATACCGAATGTGTTAAAAGTTTTGGTTCGCACGCGGTCCAATCAAACGCGATTGCTCTCCAGGGCAACTAAGGGCAAGCCTGAAACAGGCGACATAACTGGCACATTACCGATAAAATTAGCAAGAAGAATGTTTGATAACTGTATCTCTTGTCTATCTGTTTCACGTATCTCACATCATTACCTAACTATTTGACACCGGCACAGATCTCGGCAACCTTCCGCCCTGTGTCGTCTGACCCGAAGACCTTGGCGAGCTCGCAGCACGCAGCACGCAGCGCTACCATACTTGGCTGCCAAGTGTCAAGTTCCAAAGAGTGTGAATGAAATTATTTATGCAACGCGCCTGCGCGATGGACGACGTGATACTCGTGATTAACTGACGCTCATTTGATGAAAAGATATCAACAATCAGCGAATGATTTTCTATAAGTATAAAATTTTATTTGCATTTGTAAATATGTAGATTGCATCGCATTCAATTATTATTTTGATTTTTTAAACGGTTTTAACTGCAACTCTTTTTTAAAACAATTTAGACCAAACTTTAAACATCCATCTATCTTCAAACAACGCCTTCAGGAGTGCGATTTTTAAAACTTATTCGTTGAACTCAGCAGTTGTAAATGTCAAAATAGTAATTTATGTACTATGGAGAATTGGAGATACGCATCTTTCTACTGCTGATTTGACATTCAAAAATCATATTCCAGGGGTGCGATTTTTGAAAGTCAAATCATCAGTAGAAAGATGCGTATCTCCATACATTTTCAACTGCTGAGATCAACGTATGAAACTCAAAAATCGCACTCCTGATCTTATCTTATTTGACTAAACTCTCAATCTCAATAGGCCTAAAAGGGATGCTTTAAACTAATGAGAGTATCAATCAAAGCGGAGCGGAGATGTGTAAAATCAACCAATCGATTTCGTCGCTCAACAGAATCAAGCTAATTTATTTGGTTAATTTAAAACATCTCCGCTCTGGAGTGCGATATTTGAAACTCATTCGCTGAGTTCAGCAGTTGAAAATGTCAAAATTACTGTGGAGATATGCAACTTTCTACTGCTGATTTGACTTTCAAAAATCATACTTCAGGAGTGCGATTTTTGAAAGTCAAATCAGCAGTAGAAAGATGCGCGTCTCCACAGTAATTTTGAAATTGTCAACTGCTGAACTCACCGAATGAGATTCAAAAATCGCACTCCAGATCTTGTCTTATCTGAAGTGGGCACATATAAAGCTACATGGTCCATTGACTATTTCCAACGCCTAGTTCCTTGAAACTGCATGATATGAAGTGATTTCAAAATCTGAGTCCTCACCATAAATCCTTTGCTTTCTACCTAGAGTTAGGCTCGGAATCTACCATAGCAGAGCCGAAATGTGTAAAATCAACCAATCGGTTTCCTTAGAATCAAGCTAATTTATTTGGTTAATTTAACACATCTCCGCTCCGCTCCGCTTTTGTTAATAACGGACCAAAATGGGTGCATTTCCACTGAAGCGGAGCTGTGCAAAGTAAACCAATCGAATTGCTCAATTTTCCTCGCTTGTCAGAATCAAGCTATTTTATTGGTTCATTTTACACATCTCCGCTCCGCTTCAGTGGAAACCACCTTAGCTCTGAAAAAATTACTGGGTAGGTACATTTAGACCTTAGACAATTCAATAGGGACGAGTTACGCGTGTCATTCTACTAAGAAACATTTCTGCCACTTTTTGCGGGGGGCGAGGTAACATGAAATCCGCAACATTGGATTTTATTCCCCATAACTTTAGATTCTAATTTTGAATGTTAAAAATCATGAAAAGTAGTCTCGTGTGAACCCCAAACGTTCCAAGTTCAAAATTATTGTTTCGTTATTATAGGCTTAGATCAAAGTAAAATTAATGGATTACGCGAACATTTCAAATCAGAAAAATGAGGCAAAACAATTGACAGTTTTACTTCGAATTTGTACCGAGATGACAGACCAAGTACCCTAGTTTGTATTGAAGTACCCTAGTTTTGCGTGCTTCAACTTAAAGCGCTTTGGGCCTATCCATTCATTTTACTTTGATCTAAGATTATAGGCTGTCTCGTTTAGTGATAAGGTATAAAATTGGGTGTAAAAGTGCAAGTTTAATTGATGTAATACCGTGGCAGAGGGGAAATGCTACCGCAAGGCGAATCCCTATTAAATTGTCTAAGATTTAGACTGATCAAGTTTTATTTCATAAAAATTTTATATTATTAGTCAAAGTTGTTGAGACGATCTTATTAAGTCCTTACTTTTCCTTATAGGAACGCTATTTGTAAAGTGGTGATTCATAATCATACTGCAGATTGCAGGTAACATTAATTTTATCTAGAACTCAAATTGTGTGAACCTTGAAGTTTTATGTCTTTACTCCATAAAAGGGTTGAATTGCAGCGTTTTGTTAAATCTCTTAAGACATTAAACGTTTTTAGAATTTTAATAGATTAGAATCTAGAGTTAGGTCACATAGGTCATGTTATCCAAAATGGACATCGCTGTGAATAAACAAAAGAGGACATACTTATTTTCAACTTATGAACAAATTGTAATTTAGTCCATTCGCATTCTCAAGTCCGCATCTATTATGTCGCTCGTCTAATTAAAACTCATTAGGTACCAATATCATACTGTTTCTACGCTAGATTTATTCAAATACGAGTATAGGTAGATTTGAAACCAGTGAGCCAGCTGTTGTGTTGACCATAGTTATTCGAATAACTATGGTCAACACTGGTCAACACAGCATTTCAATTTGAGCCAAAGACATTTATTCGGTGACACACGTCAACACCAAAGAGATTCGAATAACTATGGTCAACACAACACCAGCGAACTACAATACTCAGTGAGCACACATAACATTTCGTGGCAAGTCCACAGGTAGGTTAAGGCACGATGGGGCTGACATTACCTCAGGGTTAAAAGCTCCAATAAAAAAAAACAGAATTAAAAAAATCATTTGTACCACATTCACACGAGCTGTCAGATAAACTGATTTTTACGCATGAATTACTCGCCCATAAGCTGTACAATGCCTTTAAGGTTTGCATTCACTGACGCCAAATTCTCTCTGTACCGCGGCCAGCGGCCGTAGCACAGCAGCGTGATTTAGCGCTATTGCGTCTTAGCTCTCTTATTTACACGCGAACGAACGCGATAAAAGGCGTGATATAGCCTTATTGCGCGCATCATGCTACGGCCGCAGCAAGAACCTAGTTAAGGCATATTTACCATTTTTTTTGTATTCAAAATGTTTCGTTTTTAACGGTATCTTTTAAAATTATCTTTTTAAAAGCTAGAAGTAAGTATAACTGTTGACAACGCACTTTAAGCCCAATTTAAAATTCAATGCATAAAATATCAAGTTACATGAAAACTGCTGAACCGATTTTCAAGGAACAAAGCTCTTACACTCTTGCTAAAATTATCTTTCTATTAAAAATAACCGCTCCACCCGTTTGGGAATTACGATGCCACAGACAGACAGACCGACGGACAGACCGACATAGGCGTCCAACTTATAACACGAGGGGTTTTTGCTAAAATAATAGGAATGCATAAAATAAATACTACGTCATTTCCCGTAGCACTCGACTACGCCAAGTAAAAAACATCAACGCGTCCACTGCACGCTACACAATAAAGGCTCGTTTATTTTATTTTATTTTATCGTACTCGGATACGAGTTCGAGATGGCGATGCGTGTGTAATGCACGTGTCGAACTGTCTTCATTACCTATTGATTATCACCAAATGTCACCGCAAACATTAATTTGAACTTTTTCGACGGACTGTAATTTACGTTTTGTTGTGCTGGGTTTTGTTCTTTATTGATTCTTAAAATCGGCTTTTACCTATGGCTTCGCCAGTATATAAGGCTCTATAGAGCCGATATATATCGGCCAAAGCGGAGTAGGGCGGAGAGGTCATAAAAATGGAAGCAATTTAATTAGTTGATTTGACACAGCTCTACCACTTTGGTGGATACCAGGAGTGCGATTTTTGAATCTCATTCGCTGAGTTCAGCAGGTGAAAATGTCAAAATTACTGTGGAGATATGCATCTTTTTACCGCTGATTTGACTTTCAAAAATCATACTTCAGGAGTGCGATTTTTGAAAGTCAAATCAGCAGTTAAGTAGAAAGATGCGTATCTCCATACTTTTTCAAAAGCTGAGTTCAAAGTATGAGATTCAAAAATCGCACTCCAGGCCTAAAACTTCGATCTATGATTCGTACTTATAGAAATCGGTTCGGAAGTTAAGACGTGAGAAATAGACAAACAATCAAACTTTCAGTATGCAGGGTCCAATAATATGATGACAGATTTTTTATGGGAAGAGACCATCAAACTAAACAACTTTCTCTATAATAGACGGAGATCCGACCGTAAAATTATGCACCTATTCCTTAGGCGAACGAAATGTAATTCTAGTGTATGTTTATACAGGGGTTAATTCAACGCCGCCAAGTTGCCTAGAAAAATCTTGCCGCAAGTGCCTTTTCCATTAAAATTGTTGGTATAACTTTTTCCACGTGTTTGTTAGGGAAGTGAATGAGGTGCCATCGGAAAGAGACTGGTCTAAAGTACTTTAAAAACTAGGGTTGCCACCTCTTAATCTGCCGCAAGACTAGGGTTGCCAGATTCAAAAATTACATATTTGGACCTGGCAACCCTATAGTTGCGGCAGATTGAGAGGTGGCAACCCTAGTTTTTAAAGTACTTTAGACCAGTCTCCTTCCAATGGCACCTCATTCACTTCCCTAACAAACACGTGGAAAAAGTTATACCAAAAATTTTAATGGAAAAGGCACTTGCGGCAAGATTTTTCTAGGCAACTTGGCGGCGTTGAATTAACCCCTGTATAAACATACACTAGAATTACATTTCGTTCGCCTAAGGAATAGGTGCATAATTTTACGGTCGGATCTCGGACTATAAGACCAACATCAAGTTCGGAAAAAAATCTTCTGTTCCATTCAAAACTGCAAACCTACTCGACCCAAATGGGACAGCTGATTTTTTTCGCGGCAAAATCGACTGCTTCATACATATTTTGGGTCGAATAGGATTGCAGATTAGTATATGGACCCGCAGATTTTTTTTCGCTTCGTCGACATTGGTCCCATAGCAAAAGTTGTTCAGTTTGGTGGTCAAATTATCCCCTTAAAAGTCCGTCAGCATATTAAGAAGGACCCTTTGATTAATTATATGTCAAGATAGAATATCACGCTTCCAACATACAAATAAAATGGGCAAACTTTCTTAGGCTGGTGTGCGTGAGGCGTCATACAACTTATCTCTGTGTGGGTATGTATATTGGAATGGAATTATGGATTGGGTTTAGCCACAGCTAGTTTAGCTTTTTGGTTTTTGGGTTTTTGGATTTTGGGTTTTTGGGTTTTTTTTTTTTGCGTTTATGTCCTGTTTGCAATTTTTGTGTCGCGTTCGTAGCTTCGACTGTCTACTTGACATATAACTTATCAAAATTCACAACATATTGTCAAGAAGTGCAAGAACCTCCTACCGCACACAATATGTTGTGTATACCTACTTGATGTATTAATTTCAAATATAAATATTCATCTTCTGGCCTCGGCTCAGCCTCGTCATCACTTTTATGAGCGTTATAATATCTGTGTAGAAACGCCCTAATATTAAAAACAATGGTACAGATCACGTAACGCGTGTAACACGACAAGCATTTTAATGTATCCCTGACCTTTTTTACTTCAAAAGATATTTATGAATAACTAAAGAAGTTTGGGTCACATTGCAAGTTTTGAAGCGAACGGTTCTGTCATTTACTTGATGTTCGCGCGCTTCGCGTTTGAGCTTGCCACAAGGATCCGAAATCTCCTCTCAAAATGTCTTTTTGCTCAAAAACAATTCTTGAGATTGGAATAGATTCTCTCAGAAACTACTACTTGACACTGGCGGAAATGCACACAAGCAAGAGTCCATCAATTTATTTAAAAAAGTAAATACGTTGCTTTTAGTATGAACACCGCTATTTCTCTTTTTGTTGTGGCATTGACTTGTTCAATACTGAATTAAGTATTTCATTTTATTTGTGAAACTGGATAAAGGAATTTTAATATGTAATGCAATTAAATTTACACTTCGTATATGAAATGTCAAATCGCGATAGAACGAAGTTCAAATGAAGCTATAATTTAAAAACAGTAATAACTACATTGTAGTTACTACAAGAATGGAAAGTAAACAAATCACAAGAGATAAGAATACAAACAACTCTGCAATTCATTCAATACCTTATAGATAAGCATCAAATATTTTAATTCAATTCTTTATTTATACAATAAGATCTGAAGAAAAGTTGCAATGTAATGCTGCTCCAGTTAACAAAGCCACGAGTCGGTAATTAATACAAACAAAATAAAAAAGTCGCCAGATTTTTGCACTGGCTGCCGATAACGTACCTATATAAAAAGTAGAATTAATAATGTTAATTTAAAAACGGAAGCTTGCGGCTTGAGTTATGCGAGCGAAAAATGTATACAAGGTCATATTATATTGTATACGCTGCTCTTACTATACCTACGATACTCGTTCACACTTCTTAGAATAGTCAGGAAAACTTCAATCTCTCCAATTGTAATGAGCAGAGACTAGGTTTTTTAACTAGGTATTCCACAGAATTAGGAAGATAACGGTAGGTATTAGAATGAGTATCTAGTACTACATGAAGTACGGACACCATGCCCCCACAAATTTTTTGCGTCACCTTATCTTGGTAAACGGAGGCAAACAACAATAGGAGTAAGTATAATTTTCTTTGACGGTGTAGTCCTATTTCACTCGCACTCACTCAATGTGTATAATGCACATGATAAATTACAGAAAAGTGTCCAAGGTGTGCCTATGCTGCAGTGTTTGTTGGTCAAAAGCAAGCCACCAACATAGAATAACTATTCTTATGCTGAAACCTTCAATATGATATATGCATGATATTACAGTTGGTATGTGGAAAAAATTTACAACCCCGATGGGGGTTATTAGCAATAAACTCCAGTTTAAGTTGGTAACCCATTATTTTTTGTATATTAAAACAACTGAAAGCTATTTTACGCGGAATTAATTGCTAACCCAGGTAGCCGCAAGTGGGGCTAAGATAGATAGATAGATAACTCGTTTATTTAATCAGAATTATGGAAGACAAACAGCATTAAGTATATTCTGTACCATTAGGGTTAAGCCAAACGAGCGTAATTTTGTGAGTTGTCAGTCGCGTGTTTTGAGTTCGTTTCATATGTATAAAGGCTAAGGTCATAGACAATGCATTCCCGGATTTTATATGAAACGGACTCAAAATACGCGACTCACAACTCACAAAATTACTATCGTTTTTTTTCACCCTTAGACCGAAAAATGCAAATCTGTAATTGGCTATTCCGTTAGCACTGTGGCTGAGATTCAGAGACGATTTTCAAGTCTTAGTTCGAACTCCTGTATGTCAATACATACAATCCATACATTTTCATCATCATCATCTCAGCCGATGGACGTCCACTGCTGGACATAGGCCTCCCCTAAGGATCGCCACAACGACCGGTCCTGCGCCGCCCTCATCCAACGTTTTCCCGCCGCCTTCACCAGGTCGTCGGTCCACCGTGTGAGGGAATACATGCGGTACATTTTCGACCCTACTTAATTCGAACTATTACTTTAAAATCTTCTAAGAATCTCAGCCCGTAAGTTAGTAAATCATTTATAACGCTGTAGATTTTCCAAATAAATAAACATAAAAAATAAAATTATAGTAACGAGTTGATGTATGTGCGAATAATAAAAAAATCAAAGCTAGACAGACATATGGGCAGACTAGAAATCCTTCACGGAACAGTTTGTTCAGACCCGAATTCACCTTCTATATGTCTGTATGTATCTGTATCTACTTATCTAGAAAGGTAAAGTTCGCATACATTTCACGCTAGAACAATGTTTACAACATGAATGCCAACAGTACCTAAATCAAAAATATTACATTTCAATAAATATATTAGCGGTTATCCTTGCAAGGTTTTCCTTCAACGTTGGAGAGCAGTTGTTATTACAGAACCTACATAAGTTAGAAAGAAGTTTGGCAGACGGCCATGTCATTTGAGACCCAGATTTAGAGGTCTCATACCTGAATGAAAAGTGAAACAAAACTAACAAAAAAGGTAATTTGTTGTAACCTGGAGAAGTTGGGGGAAAGGTATTTCTCCTTATGATACCTTTTGTATCAAGTGTGTGAAACTCATAATCTATCTTATTAGATAGTTCGTTGCGCGCGTTCATTGTGTTTATTGTAGTGAAAATTCACCGATAACCGTACAATATTATGATAATGGAAGAAAACGAAATCACATACTATCAGTTCAATCAAGCCAAATACGTTCCGTAACGACCAAAAATACCTCAGTGATAATATTCGATGTCTTGATGATGATAAATAGCTGTCGTGATTGCGTTTTGCTACCGCTTTTTTGATGATTTGTCTATTTTACTAGTAATTTCTACTTTTGAATCCGAACTTCTAGAGATGTGAAAGTTTTTTTTAAATGCCTTACTTTTTTCTGTTTATAATAATTATGACCGCCATCCTGAATGGCTTTTAGTTTTCGTAAAAAATGGCTGGGTCCAAATCAGCCATTCTTCTTTGTAAGAACATGGCATATCGTGCGGTTCTCCGTTGTGCGGCAAGAAAAGTCCTCCAGGGGAAAAAGTCTAAAGCGACCAAGTAAATACTATATTATGTAGATAAATGCATACTGATTCTGAATATAATAAGTATTATTTCTTTTAAGTGTGGTTCTTTAGACATTTTTCTTTCCAATGGCAATTTGTAGATATGATAGATATGATTGATTTGTAGATTTGTTTGTGGCATATCGCATATCATGCGTTTTTCCATCGCAGTAAGAAAAGCACTCCTAGGAAAAACGTCTAAAGCGACCAAGTAAATACTATATTATGTAGATAAATTTATACTGATTTTGAAAACAAAAAGTATCGTTCTTTTAAGAGTGGTTCTTTACACATTTTTCATTCAAAAGGCAATAGGTATCATTATCCAAAAACAACAAAAAAACCAACACGCGTTAATCACGCATTACCAATTACGATCTTAAAAGGCTCCAAGATAAACACGAGCTATCCAAAAATGAAAAATGATGACAGCAAATAAAAATAAACGGCACCATGTCAAAGAAAATATACACTACCGCGAAGTCGTATCATCGTTCTCAGCGGGACGGGTAACACAACGCGTGATGACTATGCATTCGATTACCCACTCGTTAAGTTGCCCCGTGAAGATACTGAGCTGGGCCTTGAGCTGCCGAAATGAGGAACAGCTTTATTTATGCTTTTAAGAACTGGATTTTATCTAAACTATTTCGTCATGGGCGCTGCCGGCAGTATAATTATTAGGGGGGTATATCTGGCTATATAATGTACCAAACCGCAGGATTATTATCAGGGGGTATATCTGGCTATACAACGTACTAATGAATTAACGCAAAACCTCATACACCCCAACTGATTTATAACAAAATAATTAGATTAAAACAATAATTTCATTATTTTTTGATAGTTTAAATTTTAAGTTATTAGCATTTTAAGTTTTGAGGCAAAAATGATTTGTTATCATTTCAGCATTGAATGAAAGCGCTAACGTACTCATGGATACATTTTAATTTAATAATCTTGTTTTGGTAGTAAGTAGGGCGAGTATGCCCGTGCGGTGGATCGACATCGGGATCAGTAATATTAAATTTTACAAAAAAATTATTAAACATTTTGAAAAAAATTACCTATATTGAAACCATGATAATTGGATTCTGCTCTCGATTCTAAACAAACTACTTTCTAGTTTTGCGTTAATTCATTAACACGTTGTATAGGTACCAACTATGTACATATTATAGTAGACTAGTAAGAAGCGAGCTTGAAATTTTTCAGTACGAATTCCTGGTCATATATATAGCATTTAGGTACTGTACAGGAAGACAGTGGATACCCGGAGCGAGCGCAGCAAACTCGACAATTTTTCATCTCAGCAATACAACTTAGTTGTAGTCTTAACCCTGCCCCCCGCCGCGCCCTGCCGGTTTCAGTGTAATGGAAATCAATGAACAGAAAAAAATAAGATAGAGCGAGCGAAGCGAGCTCAAGGTTTTGAAATAAGTATCATAAAATATTACTGGGTTATGTTATTCAAATTCAAAATTCAAAATAATTTTATTTCAGACAAAGTCCATAGATTGTTAGTATACATAAACTTAAAAACTATATTAGTACAGTATTATCAACTTGTAGTCCTATACCTACATAGCCTATTTTCTGATAGAGGGGGCAGCGGAGAGGTGTAGTTTCGTCCAGTGCCTCCAGATGGGACAGTGTGGCCGGTTTGAAATGGTGTTCAGGAGACTGTTGGCGCTACTTTGGACGCGACGCATCAGGGAGGCGACTCTACTGCGTATTATGGCGTGAAAGGAAGTCACACTTGCCGCCGCGAACATCCCTGACGCGCTGCAAAACCTCGGAAGCCCCATCAGCATCCTGAACCCATTATTATACTGGATACGCAGAGCATTGTAGGCTCTCTGCGTATAGCTGAACCACAGGCTGCACGTGTACATCGACTGGCAAAAAGCTCTGAAAAGTGTACGCTTTACCTCCTCAGTGCATCGTGCAAACCTGCGTGCCAACATATTACAGCGCACCGTCAACGCCCTGCGCTCCCGCTCCATGTCAGAGTTGTCCTTAAGGTCATCGGTGACCCAGTGTCCCAAATACTTGAACTCGTTCACCTTTACAAGTGGCGAGCCAGCAAGAGTGATGCCAGGGATGTTATAGCATTTATTTCCTGCTTTGAAAGCAAGCAGTACACTCTTGCTTGCATTGTATTTGAGACCATGAGTCACCGCATACTCCTCGCAGACCCTTAAGAGCCTACGGAGGGCATTGATTGTCGGGCTTAGCAGCACCATGTCATCGGCATAGCTCATATTGTTCATAGATGTTCCGTCAATAGAGCAGCCCACCTTGGTGCTGCTAAGCTCCACAATCAGCTTGTTCATGTACAGGTTGAAAAGACGGGGCGAGCTCAACCCTCCCTGCCTCACCCCGCACTCCAACCTGTACACATCCGAGAGTGATCCAGCCCATTTTACATAATTGCACTGCTTGCTGTACCAATATTTCAAGATCCCTATCAGTTCCTTCGGGAGCGTCGTATCCTCTGAAAGCTTGTTCCACAGTATGTCATAAGACACTAGGTCAAACGCCTTAGACAGGTCCAGGAAACACGCAAAGACCGGGGTTTTTCTATCCGTATAATACTGGACTGTATGTTTGAGACACAGGATAGCTGACTCTGTAGATAGAGCCGGCCTAAATCCAAACTGGGCGTCATGAAGCTCTACATGTTCTTCCATCCGTCTGTCTATCACACAGTCCAGTACCTTAGCGATCACCGTGGCTAGCGATATTGGTCTGTAGTTGTTCCTGTCTGAGGCGTCCCCCGTCCTATTTTTAACAATGGGAACTACTATGGTTTTCATTAGATTGTCCGGCAGATATGAATGGCCTACGCAAAGAGAAAAGAACATGGCAAGTACTCTCGGTAGGTGTACACCCGCATGTTGCAAATGCTCAATGCTTAAGTGGTCATGTCCCGGAGACTTTCCCCGAGTCATTCCCTTTACTATTTGAGCCACTTCCTTTGCTGAAAACCTGACATGCGGGTCCCCACCAGTTGCCATGTTCTCTCCTCCCTCCGACGCCGCCCCCAAGGGAGACTGGATCCCGAAATGATCTTTGAATAAGTTGGCCACCTGACCTGGATCACTCACGCCCTCCACACTCACTGGAAGACTCGACCTGGGATCCAACTTTTTCACATTTTTCCAAAATTTTCCAAACTTTTTACTTTTGTGGTTGGTGGCAAGGATGTCCATTTTTATTTGGGTTTCATGATCTTGGCACCATTTCAATTTAGCTTTAAATGTTTTTCTGGTTTCACACATCTGGTCATAAAATACTCCCCGTGCCTGTTTACCGTGTAGGTCCCAGTTTTGGAACGCAAGTCGAGCCTCCCCATGAGCCTGCTTTACATGTCTGTTCCATCCCGCTACATGTTTATTTTTACGCTTACATCTACCAGCAAAACTACACACCGCCGCCTCTATCAGTATATTTGTCACAGTTTCATACATATTGTCCAAGATTTTTCTATGCTCTATCTTAGTACATATTTTACCACCACACTCGGTGAACTCTACAGGAAAGTCTACATCTCTTAATCTGCTATTACAAAATTTATTATAGTTTTCAATTTGTTCACAAGTACGTTCCCCCCATTTAATCTTATTACAAACATCTTTCTGCAATACAGTTTTCGGTCTTATAATATTAAGGTTACAGTGGATTTCCATTGGAAAGTGGTCGGACCAGTAGGTATTGTATTGCACTCTAACATCTAAAACAGACAAACCTGCCGCGCCTGTAACTACACAATGGTCCAACCATCTCTTAGTCCCGTGAACATCACTGATGTAGGTATAAGCGTCTGATCCCAACATACTAAGGTCTGCACAAGTCCATTCTTCTTGCTCACAGAATTCTACCAATTCATTTCCGAATAGCGTCCCGGGGTGGGCGTTAAAATCACCTAACATAAACACAGATTCTACAGAGTAGCTCTCTATAATAGCGCTTATTTCTCCCAGGCATTCTGAAAATTCATTTAAATTGTCTATAGAGTCTGTTGGCATGTAGATTGAGAAGACTAGAAATTGGCGATCAGTTAAACACACTTTTATTGCGGAGATACGCACACTCTTACACGGAACCACTGAGACCTCACTGAACACACTTTTACGCCACATCAGCGCAACGCCTCCGTACGGTCGGCCTCTCAGCAGGCCAGCAGCCGTGTCCACCGCCGACGTGCCCGTCGCGCCGAAGTCCGGGTCAATGGTGTCCAGATAGGGAAGATCATGGGGCAGCAGCCATGTCTCCTGCAGAGCCACGATGTCAGCTGTACTACACAAAGCCCGGATGCACTCCACCGAGCGTGTTACACTTTTACAATTGAAACTCGTAAACACGGTTTTAGGCTTCGTACACGTTGTATTATCCATTTAAGTTCCGAAATTGCTTTTTCTCAACAGACACCTCTCCTTTATTGTACTTAGGATTGTGTCTATAGTCAATGAAACGGCGAAAGGTTACGCCTTCAGGCCATAGGCAGTCTTGCAAAAACAAGTTAAGTTTTCTCTGAGGAACAAACAATTTAAAAGCATTGTAGTCCCGTTTTACCTTCATGTTAATTCTATGTAAAGCCACTTGGACTTGTGTCTTACTTTCAATATACTCGATAATGTCACTCTCAGATGTTTCTTTACTGACATTATTTATGAAAATTGGAATTTTCACTTCAGCAGCTCTGAAATTACTTTGCCCGTTGTTCTCCGCCTTCCCTCGCGTACCAACAAAACGATTCCTAGTTTTTCTTCTTTGCGCCAAGATCCACTTGTCATCCGGAGTGTTTTGTTTCCACTCGCCTCCTTCCACTACTTTAGCAAAAGGACTCTTAACGCCCTCTAACAGTGTGGAGATTGCATTACCATGCAATCCATCTAACCCGTCGGACCGCACATCTCCCTTACTTAGCGAGTTCTGACGTTCATCTGTAGGTGGCGTAGTTACCGTCTTCTCACCTAAAACGATAGATGGCGCTGTCGGTGAATCGGCAACGGTTGAAGATCTCCGCAATATTATTATTGACGCCGGACTTTGCAGTTTCAAATGGTGGTCTGTAGATGTCGCCTTGTCATTGTCAGGCCTCTCAGGCTGTAACGAAGCATTTTTAGGTACATATCGGTGTGAGCATGTTGGTGACAAGGGTGATTCGTTCTCTGAAGCCTCGTTCTCTGAACCAGCAGTCTCAGATTTGTATGAATGCGGAGACGCTACCAGAGACGGCTGTTTGTTGTCAATGTGCGGTAGTCCGATCGGACCGCTGTCATTGACGAAGCTACCCTCCAAAAAGCTACCATTACCTCCTCCTCCCCTCTTTCGGTTTATGTTAAAATTATTTATCAGGGATGCGTGTTTTAAATTAAATACCTCGTTTTTGAGAATGTTGAAATCTTCCAATGGTACGAAATCTTCTTTAATTTCTCTGATGTTTTGTTGTAAGACATTTACTTCCCTAAGCAGTCTAGTGGCATCTATGTGATCCCAGGTTACAGGCGGCAGCTTGTGCAGGTCCCGGGCCACAAAAATTGGCACAAATTCAGGATCAACTTCTTTCAGACAAGTAATAACATCATGCATATTACGTACGTTTTTGCCGGGTCCTTTTCGGTTTAACTTGTTTCTAACGTTCGTAGACAATGACTCGAATAGCAGACATTTCGCTTTCTCAATATCCACTTCCGAGAAAGACGATATACACAATCGCACAATATCTTCTTCGTTCATCACATCTGCTTTATTTTGCACAAACGCAAGTAGCTCACATACAACAATATTACAGCTTGAACATTTAACAAAATTTGCCGCCATTGCTAATTTTATTGTCACGGCACGACGTTAGCGCATCTCGAGCACACTCAATACCAACGTCCGACCTCTTTCGCAAGCGCGGAGTGACTGATCCTAATATCGATTCGTTTCCATTTTTAATCAAATGTTTTTTCTATAATTCTTCAAGGGTGCAAGTGCACCCCACTTCCGGCGCCCATGCATTTCACCAGCGAACTATAATAGTTCGCTGCATTTCACAAAAGAAACCTGATAACTTCGATCGACAATCTTTTGTCAAAGATTTTGTTTGACTTTTGACAAGGACTGGAAAGGAAATCGCCCACGTGACGAACATTCCACGTTTCAAATCGTTAAACAACTAACGAATGAGTATGATATCTACAATTATACACAAAATAGGAGCAATATCATACTTCTAAAGGAAATAGAAATTATCCTATTTTATAGTCGCATTTCTTATAAAATTCAAATTCTAGTTTGTAGTTTTGAGGTTATGTAAGATTACGATAGAAGGTAGGCCCTAAACACACGGGGCGTTTGACGGCGCAGACGAGACGACGCGCTTTTTTCACGAACACGCGTTTACGGCGACCTAGAGATCCAAAAACCTGTTTATTGCATTTGTATTGATACAAAAGCGATACATATTCAATCGTGTGTGTTGTTAGTATGTAAGAGCGTTCAGGTACGGCAACAATTAAAGGCCTGGCCTGGCCTTCGCCGTAATACCACTGGTTTGGAACCAGATGTATTACGCGATACATATTAAACTGTAGTCTTTGCGCGATACCGCGTTGTGAAACTGTTGATGAGTCTAATCAAAACTAAGTTAAATGGCAATAAAAATGCGCCACCACAAAATGCGCGCTGATACGTCAATACACGCGTAGAAAATACGCCATGTGTATAGGCCCTTAGCGTTCTTACAGACGAGCGACGCTTTGCGGTCGCCGTGTTTCGCAAAGAGACGCGTAAAGGATACTTGCACATAGACTTTACGGTCGCAGTGGGTCGCGCGACCCTCTGCGACCGCAAAGTGTCGCTCGTCTGTAAGAGCCCTTAGATTGTATAGAGGGTGCGAGCTACGATGTAAGATGTACGATGAGGTGAAAATGTAAGATAATAAAAACAGTTCACTGAGTAATGACAATCATTTAATTGTGTTATTCATTTACATAATGCGTATTTTCTGTTCTTTCAAACATTTCTTGCAAATACTCAGCCGATTGTAGAAGACCAAGCCAAGAACTCTCTTCTAGACTTCATCTAGGTTTGCCCTCTTTTAGCGCAAAGATCTTATTTTTACAATGCACAGGCTAAATATGCACGATTGAAGGTATCTATTCTTGGCAAAATATTTATAACACGTAGTAGTTATTTGTTCGGTAGAAATTAAGTTTTACACTACGCTACGTCCAATAAACTTCAACATTCATCGCTTTGACTGGGTATTGCTAGGAACAATTTATTTCCTTTCTCTTGCTCGATTTATGTTGATCTTCATCTTCAATGAAATGATTAAACACGGTAATCCGTGCGTAAATTAATATTAATTGCAGATTAATATTTTCATTATAAAACTGACATCATAAAAAAACAAAATTCAATGTCAGGACTATGACAGGACAGAAGTCCTAAAAGAAAAATGTTACATCAGTGACAAAAAAGATTTTATTCATACAACACATATTCTGATGGAATCAAGAAGTTTGAATGGTATATGCACGGTATATGTTAATCTTCATGCTTGTGGTCTTAGATTAAAAACTTTTCGCTTACGCTGACTTGGTCTATTCCTCATACAAAATCTCTGGTCTATTCCATAGTCTATACAGTCTATAGTATAGACTATGGAATAGACCACAAGCATGAAGATTTTACGTAGTACTTCCCTGGTACTTCCTATCTCTATGGAAGATTAACATACATTCTCAAGCTTTTCTCAAGACTTCGTAAAGAGTTCATAATGTTGTTATCGACGGATCTAGTCGTTATGTATCTAATATAAATTAAAATAATAATACCACTAACAATTTTTACCATCTGAACGCAGAAGAGCTATTAAAATACATAATGAATTATAACAATCATCTCATGCTTATAATCCTTATAAAAGGCGAAACGGGATCTGTCATTGTCCTTTAAGGAAATCACAACCTCTGCGTACAAATACATCGGTAGGGAAAAATGTTTTTGCGAAAATGATTAATATTTTTCGAAAAAATTTATTTGCATATGTATTATGTGCTCTTTAGGTTTTATCAAACAATCTGTATTTTAACTCATTTGAATTTTTAAATCGTTAGCTTATATTGTACCTATGCCTTAAGCATTATACAAATATAAATATAGATAAAATCATTAAAGAGATGGATGAAAGTGAAATTCTCTACTTCCTTTAAGTTGAGTTAATGCTTTATTCCATATCAAAAAAGCCTGTCAACATTAATTTTAATTCTACACGACAACAGTTTATACAAGGCGACAAGATGATATCGAAATTGAAACAACCATGCAATTATTTTAATAAAATCATTGAAGAAATGAAGAGTATAATTGAATTGAAGAAAAAAACAATTTAACCCATCTTAATTCCACAAAAGTATTTTAAAATGTATTTATCTTAATTTTGCAAAGCCCTTCGCCAAAATTGGCGTGCAATCAATAATGTAACTATAGTTAAACAGTGCTTTCGATGGTCAATGATTGATGCTGCACTTACTATAAAATACTGTGCTTAACGAAATTGTATCTTCTGATAATGTTTTACATGTAATTTTTGAAATCCTTGTAATTGTTAATTTTTTTTATCTTTTCTGGGTTCCGTAGAGCAACAAGGGACCTTATGAGTAGAGATCGGATAATCGGATGCATATTGACCTAAACTTCACTTTTTTCCCCACGAAAACATATATGATTTTGGAAAGTCAAATCAGCAGCAGAAAGTGGCATATCTCCATAGTAATTTTGACATTTTCAACTGCTGAGTTCAGCCGTTGAAAATATCAAAATTACTGTGGAGATATGCATCTTTCTACTGCTGATTTGACGTTAAAAAATTATACTTCAGGAGAGCGATTTTTGAAAGTCAAATCAGCAGTAGAAAGATGCATATCTTCGTAGTAATTTTGACATTGTCAAGTGCTGAGCTCAGCGAATGAATTTCTAAAATCGCACTTTAGATATAAATATAACTTGGATTCAACAGGTAAAAAAAAACGAATCAAATTATGAAAATAAAGTTTTCACTACATATTTCAAAAATAAAAATAAAATAGAAATGGAAGGGAATTACGAAAAAAACACAAAAAGATATTTTCAACTATAGGCCCCGACGAGATTCGAACTCGTGATCTCCTGTTTACTAGACAGGCGCTTTAACCAACTAAGCCACGGCGCCTTGGTCTCATCGCCGTAAAAAAACAAATCCGTTTGTTTTATCTCACACAAACAACCTGCTTGTTAGTTCGATTCAAATCTTATCTTATCAGACTTGGAACACAGTATAAGAAAGAGTATCTATTACTATAATTGGAATGTCTCATACTTATGTCATTCAGTAGATGTTCAACGGAATAATTAACAGTAGGTACTTAATTAAGTAGGTACATAATTAATTAATTATACCTAGATTGTGTTAATAACTAATAAAATAAGCAATTGAGTAGGTATCGGTCCGTAAAATTGGTGTTTATGTCAAAATGTTAAGATTACAAATTTCGTTGTGCAAATATGTAATTAATATTGCATTGTACCTGAGATACAAATAGATTCTTTATGGTTTTAAAAATAGAACTTTAGAAGAACGCCTAAGTTTCTAGGTACCTAGTTCGCTGAAACCTAGGTTTTTGGTTCCGTAATAATTGCTACTATCAGGGCAAACAAATGTGATACAATTTCCAGACGTCAGAAGTCGCAGCCAAAAGTTTCCTCCCAATAACACGTATCGCAGTTACCTATTACTGGCATAATGCCAACTCTCAACTGAATTATGAATGTCTCAAAGAATAGTTAAATTAACAAGAACATGGGTCGATGTATGTCGTATATTTTGTTTTGGTGTGCAAGTGTGCAATAACTGAAGTACCTAGTATTATCATTAGCAAGTTACCTATGTATTTTTAGCATGTAAGTATTTTGGAAATTGCTCTGTAAATTTACATGTAATTTTTTATAATAAATATAAATAAATAAATATAAATAAATATTATAGTACAATCAGCAGCAATAAGAGTGTATACAACTTATTGCTGCTGACCGTACCTACATCTATAGATTCTTATTTTCATCTGTGGAAACTTTTAGTTGTTTTATAAAAAAATGTCGATACCCTATCCTGTAATTAATCCGTAAGTTTTCCTAAAACGAATAAAATAAAAATCATCATCATCAGCCTATACAGCTTATACAGGGTGTAAACTTAAAGGCGTTACATACTTAAGGCGGCGCTTCAGACTACAGCCCGGACGCTGCGTACTAAAATTTGAAATTGACAAGATGACGTCAGCACATACAAAACCAACGAAATTGACCTTAAGTCTTCTTCGTAGGCAACGAGGAACCAGTGCGCGGTAACCAGAGGGCGATAGAATTAGAGGGGTGAGATAAAAAGTTGGTGGGAGGAAGGGAGTGTCCGTACTGTATCAAGTAATAGATACTCTTTCTTATACTGTGCTTCAGACCATCAAACTGAACAACTTATACTTTGGACCAAGTTCGAAATCGCAAAAAAAATCGGTTGTTTCATAGAAAACGTCAAAAGCTAGGTACTCGACCAAAATATATGAAACATCAGATTTTTCATCCCTTTAGTGCAATGAGTTTTTAAGCCATTGCTTTAGTGTCATTATCCAGGGAGGAAACAGTGGAAAACGTTTGTATGGAGAAAAAACATAATTTTTAGGGTTCCGTACCCAAAGGGTGAAAACGGGACCCTATTACTAAGCCTACGTTGTCTGTCCGTCCGTCCGTCTGTCCTACTTAGGGCTGTAACTTTTAAACCTTAAGAGCTAGATAGTTGAAATTTTCACAGAATGTGCGTTATTATGCCGGATTTGTTAACAAATAATAAAAATGACAAGAAGTTAAAAATTAAGGGGGGTCCTCATACAAGGAACTATTTTTTGAAATCGACGTTTTTTCTTCTCGCTCTATGGTAAAAACGGTAATACATACAAGCGTCAAACTTGGTGTGATTATAGAATTTATAGAGCAAACTCTACAGTATAACAACAAATAATAAAAACCGGCCAAGTGTGAGTCGGTCTCGTGATAAAGGATAAAGGAGAAAAAAAAATTTTTTTTCCATTAATATGTTGTGGTGGTGTGATACGGAACTCTCGGCCTCGGTGCGGGAGTAGCCTGACTCGCACTTGACCGATTTTTTTTTTACTTGTGTTACTAAATGTTCAAACTACGTCCTAGTTTGTAACTTCGTTCTTTAAATGTGGAATATCCTCTTATATCTGTACAATTTGGTATTGGTCCTAATTCGATACGTCTCATTAAATTTAAACGGCAGTAATAAATGACAAAAAATACAAAACTAACTAAGTAATTAATCATACAATAAAACAATTTGTACATTACGTAGTTTCATTTCAAACTGTACCAATAAAAACTTGTTCAAACAAGATATCGATAAAGAAACCTGATTTTTATAGTATATAGACATTTAATTATATTGGCGTCGAAAAAAAATTGTAACAACACTATCGAAATGGGATATCTTGTAAACAATTTGCGCGTAGGTATGACCGGAATACCTTTATGTTGCTTAACTTACTATTATGTTATGTTTCATTAATTATTTTACAAAAGAAGGCTTATCTATGCCTAATTAAGCTGAAAAAAAGGTTTATTTCATCAAAATTTTGCTCACAACTACGTCGGCGTAGACATCATCATGATCATCACATTCATACGTTATAGCAGCAGGGCACAGGCCTACCCCCGGGAGGGTGTACGGGCGTTGGCCCACCACGCGTGTCCAATGCGGATTGGTAGACTTCACATACGCGTCGGAATTTCTTCTTCAGCGTATGCAGGTTTCCTCAAGATGTTTTCCTTCACCGTTTGAGAGCAGTCGGTATTACGATATTACGTACATACCTCAGTTAGAAAAACTGATTGATACATGGTATGTCGTCCGTGCGGATTCGAACTTGGACCTCAGGATTGAGTTTCCATAGCTTCCACGCCGCGTAGGTGGCACGTTACGTGCCACCTACGCGGCGTGGACATACAGGGTGTAAAATTAAATGCGATACATATTAAACGGAGTGCTTCAGACCATCAAACTGAACAACTTTTACTATGGAGCAAATGGCTGAATCAGCTATTGACCATCGAGCTCGAGCCAAATGTATGGGACATTTGGCTGGAGCTCGATGGGTGATTGACCATTTCAATGTTGGTGTCATATTGAAAGTTATTCAGTTTGATGGTCTGAAGCTCCCCCTGAATTACGCATTTAAGTTCATCCTGTAGTATGTACCTATACATAACTCATTCCATGCAGTATGCGTACAGTATAACCCTATTCCTATGTCATTCACTCATTCATTAGGTTATGAACTATCTACAGGGTGTACAATAAAATGGGACAGCTACTTAGAGGAGTGCTTCAGACCATCAAACTGAACAACTTTCTCTATGGGACCAATATCGAAATCGCGAAAAAAAAATCCGCTCTCCCATACAAAACTGCAAACATAACTCAACTGAAATGTATGGGACAGCAGATTTTTTTTCGCGATTTCGATATTGGTCCAATAGAGAAAGTTGTTCAGTTTGATGGTCTGAAGCACCTCTTTAAGTAGCTGTCCCATTTTATTGTACACCCTGTATTTCAAGTGTCATGATAATCAAAAGAGCTTTTCCAGCGTGTTGGTAGTAACAAACATTCGATAGGTATTCCATTGTTGACAAAACAAAAATGTTTCACAGCACTGCATGGAAAAGTTTTGTTTCCAGTTTCATGACATCATCATGAAACTAGATTTATTTTTCATTAAAGCACTAGCTGTTGCCCGCGACTTCGTCTGCGTGGACATGTGATTTTGTCTCATGAATCATGATGAAGGTCATGGTCAGAACCAAGTCTAGAAATCCTGGCATGTAATGTAACATTAGAATGGCTATTAGGGAATGGGCTGATAAAAGACGCAGGCTAGATGGTCTGGCCTCTCAGGTCTGCAACACGGATCATCCATCAGCAATGTAACACCACGAATCCCACAGTTCATACTGAACAACAACAGGAGCAAAGCTCGTGCCATCGCACCGGGTACTAGGACACAGGTACGATAAAGGTTACTCTAGATCCCAGTTGCCGAGCGTGTGGAGATAAGGAGAAAAGCATGGAACATTGATACTGTGTGACTGCGACGTCTAGGTAGTGCAGGCGCCATGGAGATGGACGTTTGCAATAATAGCGCACCGCATTTTGACTTCTGATGTGTGTTCTAGTGATCCCAGACTTTGTATTGATAGATGTTGCCAACCAGGATTGTAGTGCCCCTGAGGGGAGCCCCTCAATTTTTAGTATGAGATATAAAAAAAAAGTTTACTCAGCAGTTTCCTAACTGGAGGAGCCCAAACTTGGTATGTTTTGAAAATACTTTTTGGATTTTTTTAGTAGCTGAAAGGTGGTGGTGTAGTATATTTTTGGAACCGGCTCAGGATCCCTTTCATTTGATTTGATACCCCACACAATAGGTTTCAAAACATTTTTTTTAAATCTCATACTAAAAATTGAGGGGCTCCCCCCCTCAGGGGCACCACAATCCTGGTTGGCAACATCTATCAATACAAAGTCTGGGATCACTAGAACACACATCAGAAGTCAAAATGCGTTTCGTTATTATTGCAAACGGAACTCTACTGAGGGCCCCGGTCTATTAAAAGTAAATATTATTAAGATTATTGAATTAAAAGCTAATTCAAGGGCTACTTGTTTGAAAATTGTAATTAAAAAAATCCATTAAAAGATTAACTGATTTCCGTGACGTTGAAGAATTTCGTTTTCTGGCGTATTGATTAGGCTCAGTAGCTAAATTGGACGAAAGCGATTTGGAAGATTGCGGATTCAAGTCCCGCCCGAGAGTTAATTTTTCAATCTTTAATTTGATCTAAACTATTTTTTAAATAGTAAATTATACAGGGTGAAATTATATCATTGTCATCCTTTTAAACTATAAGAGTCTACCCATCAAACTGAAAAACTTGTACTACCGTAGCAAATCGATCGTAGCAAAAAAATCTGCTGTTCCATATACTAAACTGCAGTGCCTACTCGACTCAAATGTATGCAGTTGTTCAGTTTGATGGGTGATATCAATTTAACCCTGTAGAAATAGATAAACATTATTTTGTTAGACTAGTTGATTATTTTTGTTCGACTATCATATTGACTATCATAAATAAGTAATAAATCAATCTAAGTATTAAATACAAATAAATCATATAAAATACAATGACCTACAATTTACAATATACCTTATACCTACTCTACAATTTGACAAAGGAGTGAGTATATGATGTAGACAACTATGGTTATATTTATGTAAATTAAAGATTATAATTTCAAAGAGCCAGTATAGTACTATAAAGAACTATAAAATACTTAATAGATCCTTTAACACTTCATAAAACCAATAAAATTATACTACGTACCTACCTAAGTATTTTACATATGACTTCATATCAAAGAAACACTCAATTTCATTACGTTTTTTAATTAGCATTTAATACACGACGATATTTTTAAATCTTATGTTTGTAACAGAAATAAAATGGGTACATTATGTTCAAAAAACTTACTGAGACATTTTCCAAAAGAATGGGGAAGCATTCGAAAAGTTCCCAAATATTAACTAAGCACCTAATCAAATTTTTACAAGAGATTTCATGTTGGTTGCTTAAATTGACTTAAGTTAATAACTTAATTTGAGTGTATAGTTCGCGATTAATAAATTATAAACTAACACAGTTTTAAACTCCATTAAAAGCATTGAGATAACACTGTGCAGGCGATAATCACAATTTATCAGACCGTAATTTGAGTATGTTCTCAAATCTACCATAATCCACTAAAACCCTGACCCATCCAGCACTAAAAACGAACACCGGCTCAATTTCATCCATACATAAGTGATACCACGAAAATAGCAAACCACACACATCAAGTACCGTACACACTGGCGATTGCCATTGAAATGTGTATGATATCCACTATTATCAATGGCATGTCCCAATACTTTCACGCGCAGGCCACAGCTCTACTCCGACGGTGTGCCCACCCCCTCTGCGCACACGCCGAAGTATATAAACCTGCTCCCGCCCTCATTTCGATCAGACGCAAGTTGCACTTCAACATAGCGATTCCTGGAAGACTCTAGTCTTCCATCAGCGCTATAGTTAAAAATAACAAACAAATCTTTCATACCTTTCTTTCACCCCTGTGCTTAACCCTGCACCTCTTATCCAAAATGAAATCCATGGTGAGTACATTTCTTTCTCAAAAATAATTAAGTGACGCGTGTAACGACTTCATTCGATAAGATAGTTTGATAACATCATCTGAATAGTCAAAATGATCTATATCTATCTAATGATGTGTCGTAGAACTCATAGATCACTTATGCAAATGTAGCGGTTCCGTTCTAGTGATTAACTGCGCCAGCGCCGGTTTCGGCTTACGATAACTCAATTTATTGTTGTTAAATCTGATATCGGGAACGAGTTGCCGCACTTTGTTTTCAAACAGTGCCTGTTGCCTTGCCCAACATCCGAGTGTGCGGCCTGGCCTGCGCGCGCGCCGCAGGACACCTGACCTTACTGAAACAAGTCTATAACCTAATTCGTAGACAACAGAACATGATGTTTCTTTCACAATAACTTTGTTATCAATGAGTTTTACAATAGCGCTTACTTATTCATCGAAATAGCTTTCAAACAGATAGATAGAAACATAAACTGTTCAATCTATTTGATAATTTGCATTGTTAAACGCTTGCATTGTAAATTCAAACAATCATTCAAATGTTATTTATTTAAAAACAAAACATAAGCAGTGAAATACAGAAAAAAGATACAGGAGGTACAAAATAAGGTTACCTAATTATAAAATATTAAAGGAAACACTCTTAACAACTATCATTACTAAACTGATAAAGTGCTAAGATTATTGAGAAGTCAATGGTTTGAAAAATATTTGGCATTACATTCGATTTTAACAATTTCACTTAACAAGGAAAGCAAAGCCAAATTTTTTTAATTGCTTAATTGCCAGAAGAATCAATTTTCCGCTAAATTAAATATTTCTATTAACAAGTTAAACTAACCTTAATACTTAACACGAAAATGAATTTTCCCAATTTCTTAAATTAATTGGCGTTAAGCAGACTGTCATAATAACAATTATAGTATGAGCAACTAGGCTACGTACACGCAGATTTATGTTGAAAAACTATAGTTTAGCCCTCATACAAAGACCGACAAAACAAACTATTTTCATACTTATGTTATGATGTAAAAGTAAGAGTTATGGCAGGCGAATTTTTACCGAAATAAAAATTAAAAAGTAAACGCGGCACGTGAGCGCAAGCGCACGCGACTTCGGGTCATTGTCAGATTTATAAAAAAATAACTTCACGCTCTATTTCGTAAATTCCTTAAAAATAATTTACATTCTTAGGAAGTTATAACGTAAGGCGCGAGTTGCATGTTAATTTATTAAGATTGCAAACTAAACTGTAGCAGAGCACGTTGCATGCGCGAAGTATTTTCCTAAGTCTGTAACAATGTGTCAATGATACAGAGGAAAAGGTATCCACATGATAAGGTATTACCATTTCCAGTGGCGTAGCGTGAGTTTCTATCGCCCGGGGCACATACCGAGTTGGCCGCCCCCTTATCTTCATAAGAATAACCTGCATAAAAAATAACTCTTAACTTTTTTACGAATCTATTCGGGTTGCGGTCAGATATCTTTTGGTTTATCCATGCAAAAATTTAAACTTAGAGCGACGCGACGCGACTTAGAGCGAAGCGAGCTCGACTTTTCTCCTCGATAGAAATCTGTTAGAGCTAGAGCTTTTTACGTACAAAACATGTGCGAAATAGCCTAAGTAAAAGCTAGGGATCGAGTGAAGCAAGATCGAAATTTTTAACACCGCATTTTAATTGTGGTTAAAACTCTTTAGGATTATCCGAAGACACAGTAATTAAAACAGAAACTTTGAGCGAGCAAAGCGAGCTCGACTGTTCTCTGTTCTACGAAGTGGTTATAGTAGACACAGCACAGCTCAATCAATCTATACCTATATTTTTCCCAAATTTTTCGCCCTTAGTAATGTGCCGCCCGGGGCATTTACCCCCCCCCCCCCCCCCCCCTCGCTACGCTACTGACCCATTTCTATCACTACGCAGAAGTTAACAAAAAAGAAACATCTTAAGATAGCTGTTCATAGGAATTGACACGTACAGATCCAACTTAATATGCTGACGGGTTTTTAAGATGATCAGACCATCAACCTGAAAAATCCATCCGCCTAATTAAAAAAAAGAGTCCTTAAAATATGAACTAAACGGAAGCAGTTAAAATAATTAACGATATTTACGTATCTATCTATAACCCTAATGTAGAACTGAAACTTCGGTGTAACAATTTACAGCTGACACTTTTAATTTAAATTAAATTAAGCTATAAAGTACAGGGTCCTTCTTAATGTGTGTAAATATTATGTGTGTTACTTATGCAAATAAATTGTTTATCTATCTATCTTAAAATGCTACACTTTTTTAAGGGGATGATCAGACCATCAAACTTAACAACTTTTTCTATGGGACCAACAGGGCCCTGTATGTTTTCATTATTACCCGACTGCGCCAGAAGGAGGGTTATGTTTTTCGAGCGTATGTATGTATGTATGTATGTAAGTATGTATGTATGTATGTATGTTTGTATGTCTATTTCTTTGGCACGGCCTACAGCCTAAACGGCTTAATGGATTTTGACGTATGAGGTGTCGTTAGATTCGTAAAAATCATGAGAGTGTCATAGGCTGTATTATTTTGTTATGGCGTCTGCGAATTAGAAAAAGGGGGGGAATAAAAAAAATTTTTTTTGTAAAAAAATACAATATGGGTATCAAATGAAAGCTAATAAACAGTCGATTCGAAATATATATATATTACAGTACTTTTATGCTACCATTTCGACACAAGACAGTACAAAAAGTATGAAATAAACTAAATTATTACGAAAAACAAAAAACCCGACTGCATAAAAAAACTATTACTTAACTGAAAAGAGAAAAACAAGCTCTATAATCACTAATCAGCTATAAGAACAATAAGCAATTATAATTTGAATGTTATTAGGTAGGTATTGCAGGCGGGGACAAACCAAAGGTACGTAGGTACAAACGTTTTATAATTCTTCTTTGTCCCCGTTTGCGATACCTACCTTCTAACATTCAAATTATATTTGCTTATTGTTCTTATAGCTGATTAGTGATTATAGAGCTTGTTTTTCTCTTTTCAGTTAAGTAATAGTTTTTTTATGCAGTCGGGTTTTTTGTTTTTCGTAATAATTTAGTTTATTATTAATTGAAAAAGGCAACGCGGTTAAGGCTCTGTCGATCGTAAAGCGAATCAGAGCACAAATATACACTTGCCCGGTTCCGTAGCGTAGCCGGTCAATGTCACTGAAAGTTGTAGTTTACGAGATTTACCTTTAAGATTGATACTTAACTGTCGTAATTATAAATATCGTCAACTATTAAAGTTTCAGCGACTGGCCTTTGTCATTAATACGCAATTTCGATTTCGCTAACCAGATTCTAAATGCATGATTTTTATTAGGGAAGGTATAAACCTTCAACCTTGTGCAAGACAGCTAGTATACAGCGTATAAGGAAAAGTATCATTAACCTTTAAACCACATACTCTACCCATCAAATTGAACAACTTTTATTATGGGAGCAAACCTGCCAGAACAAAAAAACTGCTGTTCCATGGAACAGGCAGAGGCTGGTCTGGTAGGCTGGTTCGCTTGAGTCGACTAGAATAGGCACTGCAGTTTGGTATGGACAAGTTTGCTCCCATGGTCATACTTGTTCAGTTTGATGGGTAGAGTAGGTATGTGGTTTAAAGGTTAATGATACTTTACTTGCACCCTGTATAGCTCAATAGATGGCTTCCCAAAAATCATAGGTATGGTCCCTCAATAAAGAAAATAGCAAAAGAATTATTTACCGTGTCCACGTGAGTTATTCGTTATGCAAATTCCACGTGACCGACGAAACGAATTTTTGAGATAAATCGAATTAACGAAAAGATTATGCTTTAATCAACATCCTCAACATTTAAATTTGAATTATAATCTGTCAAACAGTGGTTACTAAACCTTTCAATACATTTAATTGGATACTAATAACAATATTTATCATTAGATTAACGTTTTACAAACGCAAGCTATTACAACTTGCGTTGCTTTTAATCAGGGTTTAGTTTAGAATATCTGACTGCGACCTAAACCTTAATTATCTGCAGTAAATCTACTAACTAAATTGCTGTTAATTTAGTTAAAACGTGAGAATATTCTTATCACGTCATGTCACGGCTTGTTTCGGGCTACCTTGTTCCTAAATTTAATTTTAATTCGTAGTTAAAACTGGAAATTACAAACTTTTCAGCCTTGAGCGGGGACTACTGTAATTATTTTAAGCGATGTTAAATAGTATGTTTTAAATAAATATCCTTTTGCACTCAAGAAAGGATTTTAGTCGAATGCTAATCGTATATCACGTCAGCAGACCAAGTTTTTTGCTCAATTATTTTTTAATTGTTTGTTTTTGATTCTCTATTCTATTCTAATTAAAAAAAGTGGTTAGTGTCGATGATTTTGCCAATGCCAGTTTAATAATTACAATAAAGTGCTTGGCGTTGTACGGTTGTAAATGTTTGGTGACTTCAAGGCTTAGATCAAAGTAAAATTAATGGATAGGCCCAAAGCGCTTTAACTTGAAGCACGCAACAACTAGGGCACTTCAATACAAACTAACGCACTTGGTCTGTCATCTCGGTACATATTTGAAGTAAAACTGTCAATTGTTTTGCCTCATTTTTCATCATTGTAGGCTGGGAAGAAGCAATCGACACGCGTCTACCCAATAATAGACCTAAAACGCAATTCCTTTGTGATTCTCTTAGATACGTGGAAAATTGTGTAGAAACCCGTCAACATCATTCTGTTTTCTTTTCATTCAATCCAAGTCTTCTTCAAAAGGAGTTTTACACTCTCAATCTAAATGTATCCCCGTATCCTTCTAATCCATAGCTCCATAAGATACACTTTCAAACTAAACATTGTTACTCAATCGACTGCAGCAAAATTGCCGCTGTTAAGGTGTCAGTGTCACACCTACGCCCAAATGTGTCACCCTGTCACCCATAGCTATCTATAGGTCGTCCTTTCAGTTCATGCTCCATTTACGATCGCAATGTCAACTAGACTCTTGCCTATTCAACTACTTTGCACTTCTATATCTTATAGCAATACGCAATGAGATCATAATTCTTTAGCAAAGTTATTAAACAGGAGTTATTATGCAGTTCCTCGATTATAAACAGTGCTGTTGCTGTTTTATCGACTCTCCTTCAATCGATAAATCAGCATAAGCACTTTGAATCCCTAGCCAATTCAGTAGTGGAATGATCCGTATTCTCTCAATCTATTAATTTATCATCTTTCCTGCTACTTAGGTATACCTAATTCAGCTACAAGCTCTACAAATAATGTCGAACTCAGCTCGCTGCAAGTTACGCCTCCTTTCAAGTTTACTTATTCATCGAATTATTATGCAGTTACCGACATTTTAATCATCGATAGTTACATCCCTACAGCATAGTGGTTAGTCAGTTGAAGGCACGCCTAGCCAAGTGTCCACTGGTGTCGCTAGCCTCGCCGCTCACCCAAGCTTTTTGTCTGCATTCCACTGCGTACCGATTTAGAAGGGCATGCCCACGCGCAGCCCAAAGCCTTATAATCGATAGCGATACCCTAATTATAATTATATAACGCCCACCTCTAGCGGTCAGCGTAGAAAATTAAAGGTGACGTAACGGGTCAATTGTTTTAAGGGTCAGACCGAAATTTATTGTTATTCTGCTAAATAGAACCAATACTATACGTAAGTACAGTTTGTATTCTAGATTAAAAAAAACCACAAGCACGTAATTTGAAGCAAGAGAGATATCAGAAATTAAAATAAATACAATACCAAGAGAGGTATGGACACTGAATCGTGAAGGCCCGGGTTTGAATCCGCACCGCACAATGAGATTCTCTAACTTATGTTTATAATACCATAGAGTAAATAAATATAATACCGACTGCTCTCAAACGGTGAAGGAAAACATCGTGAGGAAACCTGATACCCTGAAGAAGAAATTCTGATGCGTAGGTATGTGAAGTCTACCACGCTTACACCAGGATATCATTGGGCACGCATGGTGGACTAACGCCCACACACCCTCCTTGAGAGTAGGCCTGTGCCATTGTGCCCTGCAATGGGACGTAAATGGACTGAAGATGATGACAATACTGACCTACTTCTTCATTTCCATTTCTTTCTTGACTAAATAAAATGATGCATCATGTCCGACCGTTGCATCACCCATACACTTTAAATACAAGCAGCTTTTTAAGGTCGATCAGCTTCAAGTACTTCGGAAAATTAAATACAATGAGGCGTTTTATCGTTTATAAAATATGCATACTTGTGCATTAAGATAAATGCTGTCGTTGAAAAAAATATAAATAAAACTTGACTTTAGCGATTCATGAGGTGGTGGTATCTGTCAATTGGACATGATTTAATACGTAATTAACACCTTATGGGCTTGTTGAAAAAAGTTCAATAAATAATCTACTTAAGTTGAATTGACACGAAGTATTCTAGCGTGAAATATGTCTCGTTTGTCTATTTTAGGAATGAAGTCGTGTCTATTTTTAAAGCTTTCAACTTAGATACTCGTGATATTTTTCTGTGTCCAATGCTTACCTACCTACTCGTATATAATTTTCTGTTGCATACATAATAGAGCAAATCACGGAGTTGACCAACACAATATAAAACAAAAACTTAAGAGTTTCTGTTAAATACTCAAATACTAACTCAAAATAATTTATTTTGGAACTTGAAGCCTACTTATTAAACGTCAAACCTTTTTTTTTGAAGCTACCTCCGCGACTCAGAACGGTTTGTCGCCGTAGAGAAGATATGGCCTGAAACTCTATATCGTCTGCTTAAAGGTACAACCACATAAGTGACATTTTTTTCAAAAATAAGATAATTATATAGCTGAGTTCAGAAAATCATGTTGTATGTACCTACAGGTAAAAAATCTCAAATTCTGCATTTATGTGGTTGTACCTTTAAGCAGACGATATGCTCTCTCTGTAGCTCTAGATTTATTATTACAAACTAGCAACCGGCTTCACACGGATACCACAAATGACACAAATCATCCTCGTGAATCAGTCTATTAGTGAAAACCGTATCAAAATGGATCCGTAGCTACAGTAGTTTCTAAATTAGCCTATACATACAGACAGGACTACAGAAGAACGCGGCGGGAGACTTTCATTTATAAAATGCAGCACTAACAAAGCAACTTCGGTTCCAATCCTAAAAGGGCAATAACAACTTGTCCAACCAATCCAAGCAATTGAAAAAACAATTCAAAAATGGAAAAGCAAATGTCAATCTGACAAGCGAGGGTAACCAGTCGGTAATGTGACGGTGGGCAGGTCCGGAAGGCTGGCTTCCTGCTTGGTGACCTTCGGGTAGCCTTCAGACCTTGGCGCCGTTCACTCAATGATCTGACTTACTTTTTATTAGGAGTAAGGAGCGAGCGAAAGCGTGGGCGGCAGCGAGTGGAGAATCGTGGTGAAATGATGCCTTTTGTCATCAATCAAACCTGTAAAAGATCTATTTTAGCATTAGCCGGAAAATCCTGTCTGTTTGACTTAAACAATTTCAAGTATGTGTCGCGTGGCTAGAAGGTTCTCGGGCGGACGTGTTTCGGGTGCGGGTTGGGTGGCCACGTGGTTACGCCATTTTATTTGTAGTGGTACAATTGTGTATTTTAGTTCAAAAACGATCCTTGAGATCATCCAAATATCTATTAGGTACCGTAAAACGTAAACTAGATATTGGCAAAATCATCAACACTGAGATGGAGCCACATTTTAAAGAATAGAATAGAATTTCAAGCATTTTGTAACGCTCATTGAAAAAAGGTGTTGACCCATTTTTTGTTCACTACTATTGCGTACCTACTTCTTTTATCACCTTAACCACAGGGATTTCAATGAAATTAGTAACACAGCACGGGGGCTGAAATACTCGACGATACCTCAGGCAGAGTTTTTTGCGATTCATCATAATCAAGTCAACGCACTGAAACAGGATTTTACAAAGTTAAAATCAACTAAGTATATTTATTGTGATTCACAGTTGAATGAATAAAGGTGGTAGGTACAATATTTGAGCGCTGTGAATTACCTAAAAAAATACATTCATAAAAACGTAGTCTCGGCTCAAAACTTTTGAAATAGATACAAAAGATGTTTAGTTTAAAATATAGCGAAGTACCTATGCGTGAGTTACGTGAATTTCACCAACAATGACAAATTGGGCCTAAGTATAAAGTACAAGGGCATAACTTTTTATAAAAAATAGAAACCGCAACCGATTTTATCTAATGTTTCTTAACATTATACGCAACGACGGAAATTTTCAAATTCTTTCATAAAATTATGTGAACCCGTGTTTTATGATTTGCATAATTAAGTATTGCAGTTAACTATTCGTTGTTTATTTTTGGCATTATTAATTTTATTATTACTTAGATTTCAGAAGACACTAATGTGTAGATAAAATCATAATCCATTTGAAAGCAAAGGCAAATGTTACCAACATTATTTTGTTTCATTCATTCTCTCAAGCATGGGATAAAAGTTAATGCGTCAATAAAACTCTAAGCTCATTCAGAAACTGCATGTTTCCATTAAATACAAAATGCGTTCTGATATCTAAATCTGCAATTCATTAAATGATACGACAAACTATAAAGATTGAGATCTGCACAGGAACAGCTGAAGGACGCGGCCAAACCTGAGGCCCTGATATAAATGACTTTTGCTACATTAAATCTAAAAAAGCACTTCCTTAAATTTTCGTCTCGGTTTCGACTGATATCACTGTTCGAGTATGGTTTCACGAACTACTTATTCACATCTTTCGCTACTCTTTCTATTTGTGCCCACAACCGATGTTTATTAGCTATAATTTATTCTTTCTTCCTTTCTTTCTTCGTTTCTTGCATCCTTGGTTGGCAAATTTCCTTGAGTAATTTGTCCATCATTAATGACATAAGAACGTTTATCCTCTTCATCCATCTTACTCAAGAGAGAAAGTGAGAACACTTTCTTCAATTTTTTATTTTGTACGTATCGCAATAATTAAATATAAAAGTCCACAACCGCCCAACTCCGGCCCCTGACCACAAGCCCTGACATCATTACGTGATACTGAACTCGAGCCTCGCCGCAAATTCCATACTCGTTACATCTTATTGCATTTTCATCGATATCGTAGATCTGGAGCAGGGCGTGTGAACTTGCCTCATGTTCTGCCTTAGCACGACACATAGAAGGCACGGCACATTTGCTACATAAGCTCTTAGCAATGTGATAGCGATGTTTTGTCAATTTTACTGGACTAGGATTTTTGTTGTATGCTGAATACATTTGAATGTAGCACTCTTTAAATAAAACTGTTTGTTCTAAGTTACTTCTTCCCACGGTGGTAATAATTAGACGATTATTGGACACATCGATCATAGTTCAGGGGTATTATTATAACTACCCGATACAATCGGTAGCAAATCAACATTCTGCTTCGTAATATTTCGCTATTTAATTTCTGTATATGATTATGTTCTCTTCTTTTCGTGAGGGCAGAGCCCTTACGGCCACTGACGTGGTTTTTATGTAACGAATACTACCACCAAAGATAATAGCCGGGACCAACGGCTTAACGTGCCATCCGAAGCACGTAATCATTTTCTTTTTCAGACAATCAGGTGATTCAGCCTGCAATGTCCTAACCAACTGGGGAAAAACGCACAAAGTGACATATCACTAAGTGTCCCCCGTGGGAATCGAACCCACGACCTCCGTGTCGAGAGCCCAATGCTCTTAACCATTAGACCACGGAAGCAGTTATTGTAGTCTTCTTCTTATCGTGTGGGCAGAGCCCTGGTGTCAGAGTTTTTTCAGACCGCTTTACGGCCTCTGACGTAGTAGTATTGTAGTTATTGTATATGATTATGATAATCACAAAATCAAAATATTACTTAATAATTGCCTAGAACCTACAGTCATGACATGATACGTTACCGATTTTGTAAACAATACCTTTAATCTGAAACTTTCACAGTAGCCTATCTGACAGCCTACGGTTGTCAGATACCTACGTTAGTTAGAAATCCTGAAGAAAAGTTAGCGTATTTTATTTACATGATGAATTAAATTACATCTTTCAGTTTGTATTGGTAGGAACGTTGTTAAAAGACGCCACGAAATAGCACTTTTGTCACTTCTAACCCTGTTTACCTAAATAATGTAGTTTATAATACAAGACCACCTTTGTTAGACTTGTTAAAGGTTTACCTGGTCCATTGAAAGATAGATTTACAAGGTACTTTGGTTACGAATTTGCTAAAGTAAACACATAAAACAAATTGTTTTCGCAGCTCATTACGCCAATCACCTATAAATTTCATTTCCTTTAGAAACGTTTACGATCTAAGTCTAGACTGATTTTGACGTCATAATTATTTATTAAGACCTATATATTTTCATAATTTGTATTCAAAATCAGTGCAAGTTTTAGTTGAAATTTAACAAAACAACCACAAATTACAATCGGAACAGTAAAACAGTTAAGACTCTGATATTTGCAATTATAAGTAAAATATACTGGTATTTAATTATCCACAGTTGAATAATAAACGCGAAGTAAATTCTCGCCAAATCATTAATAATTTACGGTTACAAATACAATCGTTTTTGTTTAAGTTTACCATTACGCTCGCGTTGAAGTCTTTTATACCAAGCCATTTCAAATCATTAAAATTGGGAATCTAAAACTTACCTAATGATTTAAAACTAAACATACATAATTTCACGCCTATCTCGCAATGGGGTAGGCATAGACCACTACGGAACGCCACCTGTGCAACGATCTTGACAAACCTCTCTGGCTTCCTCCGCATTCATTAGTCCTTTCATGCATGCTCGTCGGTTTCGGGTAGATCTGACCTGGCCCTTTTTAAGCACGTCGCCAATTTGGTCAGTAGGTATATGTTAAAACTAAAAACATTTAAATATCTCATGGATCTTAATTTCCATACAATATTGCCATAAAATCATATTCTTTTAATCTTAGCTTAAACATTCACTTAAAAGTTAAAACCCTTATAAATCGTGGCCATTAATAACCGCCTTCATGAATCATTGAATCGACATAATTATCCAATTATAAACCATCCACCGTCCGAATTGCCTCAATGAAAATCTGACCATGTATGGGTGGCCGTTCATGATATAATGCGAGTATAGTTAATACAGATGACAATGAAAAGTCGGGTTACATTGACATTCTTGCGCAATGCTGTCATTCTGAAGCAGTGCAAGTTGAATTGACCTTTTAGCCGATTCAACACCAAGCGATCAGGTCTAGGAATTAATCTACTTGTTGCACCTCTTTGCATAATATTAGTATAATATAAATACATAGCGGGGTGGTCAGCGCAAATTTTGCAACAACCATTCAACTATTTTTTATATTTTGGAAAAGGCATGCATGCATATGCTCACGACTTTATTCCCCGAGGGGGTAGTCAGAGATATTCTGAAACCTCAGAACATCCAAGTTTCACTAGTAGTACCGAAACTCTGTCCAGGGAAAGGAATCATTTGAAACGTGGCGATATTCTGGGCATTAAGAACCTAAACGATTTTAATCTATAAAAGAAGACAATCGAGTTCCCAATCATAACTACAGCAAAACTATATATATAGTACTGTTGACAGAGCGTGGACAATAAAACTCTCAAATCGACAGATATGTAAATAGATACGACAGCTTTAAGACGTGTTATGGCTTTACTACCTCGCTAAGAGCATATAAGCCTGTTACAAAGCAACTATTTAGCATATTATACTTTTATAGGTTGATCTTACGTCCCGCCCACTGAGAAACAGGCTCTTGCACTATTATCTATTGTCGATTGGTTACCTACCTACTTATTGTAACTAGAAGTAGATCATTCTGAATTGAAATTGATTATAGCAACATAATTCATCATTTAACTTTGATAAGGATACTTTGTTAAACGAATAACACCTTTCAATACATGGAATGTCACAATATTTGACATAAATGATTGGTAGCCTAGTCAAGACTCATTTTATTATATCTTGGATATCTAACAAACTGTCAAATAAATCCTTTTATGTCAGATTTTAATCAGCTAACAATCAGTTATCGTTACAATATACGTAGGGTAGTAACGACTTAGACAAAATCATAATAACCAACCGATTTAGTTGTCTATATTTATCTGACCACAACCAAGTGGACTATAGGTACTTCGAACATCTAACTTGTAAACTCAAGGCACCTGAACGAAATGAGGGCGACTTATCATCGGCAACTAGCAGCAGAATTATATAAATATCGAAACCACTCGCCCAAGATATAATGAGAGTGCAAGCGGCTTGCAATTAGAATAGGTTCACGGCAATAACTCTTAATATTATCTTGTTAATAAAGGATATGCTAGGCAATACTAAATACTAGTTGCAAAAGCTCGAGATCTGATACGGTCGAGGACAATGTACGATAACGATCCGTTGAGAATTATTCTTGAGACGGAAACAAATGACAGTTAACATTGCCTTTGACAATTTAACTTGAAAGCTGTTTGTCATTGTTCACAGATTGTAGTAGCTTGCTTGGCGCTGGCGTGCGGCGCGCACGCGGGCTGGGCCGGTCCCCCCGCCAACATCGCGCTATCGCAGGACGGCCGCAACATCCTCGACACACCGGAAGTAGCGCAGGCGCGCGCCGCACACATCTCCGCCCTCCAGCAGGCGTCACAGAACAACCCCAACCCCCAGGACGACGGCTCATACAACCCCGCCTGGGACAACGAGGAGTACTGGCAGCGCGCTAACGGTGCCCCCGCCCAGCAATGGAACGGTGCCCAGGCTAACCAATGGAACTCTGCTCCCGCTCAGCAGTGGAACGGCGCTCCCGCTCAACAGTGGAGCGGCGCTCCCGCTCAGCAGTGGAACGCTGCCCCTGCCCAGCAATGGAACGCCGCTGCCCCCGCTCCCGTCGCCGAGACTCCTGAGGTAGCGCAGGCCCGCGCCGCTCACCTCGCCGCTCTCAGCGCCGCCAAGTCCGCCGCCCCCGCCCAGCAGTGGAACGCTCCCGCTCAACAGTCGTGGAACGCTCCCGCTCAGCAGCAATGGAACGCGCCCGCTCCCCAGTGGAACGGTGCCCCCTCATGGCAGGGCGCACCCGCACACCAAGCCGCCAACATCCAGCTGGCGCGTGACGGTTCCGGTATCCTAGAGACCCCCGAGGTCGCCGCAGCGCGTGCCGCCCACTTAGCGGCCCACTCACAAGCCGTGCACTCCGCTCCCCCCCAGCAGCACCAACAGCAACATTGGTGAATGTCTTCCTCCTTCCCTCTTCAGGCACCTGGACGTAGCGCTAGCACGTAACCCACGATCCCGGCGATCGTGCACATTTACGCACTAGGTCTACGTCGACGTGTCCAATCTTTCCTTCGATCTCTTCTTCTTTTAGGAATATTTTATTAAAGTGCAAGTGCGTCAGCCTCTCCTTTCCTAGTGGCTTTTTGTTACTTTTATAAACAAATTTTTACTAAACGAACTTTTGTACATAATAATTATATGTATGCGTAAATAAACGAATTTATAGAACGGAAAATTACTTGGTCGTTTAAATTGTTCATTCTCTAACCTAGTGCTAGTGTTACATTGCGAGGAGCGAGGTTAACAAGTTACAATTCATAATAACCGATGGTTACAGCTGATAATGAAAAATTGCAAACGTTCGAGTGTTTGTATAAGTACTGTTGATGAACAGTAATTACACAGAGCTGGTTTGAACGACAAATACAATTACCCTACAACGTGTGCGCCTACCCGCCGCAGTCCAGTTGGTTTGTCAACACTAATTTACATTTTCCTACAAACTGCTAGATAACAGTATAGCAAATAGAAATAAGTCAAACACGATATCATGCAAAGTAACTCTTATAGCCAATTTCAAAGGGATGAAATGAATGTAACAATGATTGAACTAAACCTAGCTACACGATGGCTCCACGTGCCTTATTGAAATCAATTCTACAAAGTAATGTGTAATCCACTAAAGCATGTTATTAGATCAAGCGTAGGATTGTCAAAGGATCGAATCTAACAGTTAGTTCGCATGTCAAACAGTTGTAAAAAGTAATTTAAGCATCGTTAACAGTTGAATTAGTAGCAGGTCTTGTAACCATGACGTGGCATGTTGTTATGAAAGTGCATAGATCTGTGAACAGATACGCTGTAGCACCTATTGCATTATTTAACATGAAAAAAACTACGGTGTTTGCAATGCAAAACAGGCGTGGATACGAATGCGGAAATAATGTTGTATTATAGGCTCTAGCTTACGCCTTTGTTTTGCTGAAGTAGACACAATAAATCAGTACCTGCTACGATCCGGACATTATCTTTCAATTCCAAAAATAACATCAAAAGATGAGCCATTGGTAACAGAGCTGGTAATAATCAGCAAACTTAAGCATAAGTTTAAATGAATCAATTACGCTTGTAGATATTTATTTCTTTATCTTTATTCGTATATTTTTTTATTGGTGCGCGATAAAGTATAATTGAATTGAATGATATCCTGAAAACTTCCTGAAACGCAGATCTTGCAAATACCAGAAACAAAAGCTAATTTGTCGGTGAAATGAACGGTTATCATATCATTCTTATTTACGATCGTACCGTAACGCAAACTCGTAATTACATGGTCGAAGACCGGATAACAAATAGCTGGAAAATGTATAATTTTACTATCCAGCGCCAGTGGAGGCGGCGCAAGGTCGATCTATCATTCGATCGCCGCAATCAAACGATTAGACGGCAAACATTCCGTATCTAATTAACTTGTACGGGGTGTTGGCTAATACCGGCTCGGGATACCATGATACATAAATAAATAACGCTCACAGGTACATCATCATAATCATCCTATCATCGTCCACTCCTGAACATAAACCTCTCCCAAGGCGTGTCACAAAACTCTATGCTCGGCCTTCCTCATCCAGTCGCCCCCCGCCACCTTATTTCCGACACTACGCCCGCCAGTTCCTGGTCTCCAGTCTAGAACTCAGACGCCCCCCATCAGTTGTCAGTTCTTCGGCAGATATGACCAGCCCATTACCACTTCACCTTGCAAATTTTCTGAGCTATGTGATCTTGCAGAGGCTCACAGGCAAATGATCACGCTTTTGAACGCGATTTTTTTTTCTATTATTTTTTTTTTCTGGTGTATGTCGCCATGGTCGCATTTTTTTCCAGTGCCAATAAGTTCTACCAAAAAAAAAACAGATGCCACAAACACAGGACTTCGGAAATATATATTTTTTTTATATAAATTAAACTAACTCGATAATTTACGGAGACAGAAGACGAATAATTCTTTTCTATTCCAACATAACTCCGTAATGAAAAACTGCTTAAAATTAAGCTACAAAAAATCTATTATTTGTTGTTTTACGGCACTATCGATAAAATATTGACCAAATAAAACCAAAGTTTATAAAATGATCAAACGTTCAAGACAAACGTTTACAAGAAACGGAAAACAAAATTGTAAAAATTATTAGAGAAAGTGCGCTTTGTTTTTTTTTTTGCTAGTAACATTAATTACCTACCTATGCCACCTATGCAAATACGGGCGTAAAGTTTGAAAACTAAATGAAATCAAATTATTTGCCTTTAAAAATGTTTGGATGATTTAAAGTCCTTTTCGTAGTTTTGTTAACTCCACAGAATTAAGGGTTGTTTTTAGTTCAACCAGAATTCAGAACATACTGTAGTTTCAAAGTTAACCACTTTCATCAAAATAACAACTTTTGCTTTCATTCGACTCTTCAATAGCAATAGTTTCGGCTAAGTCTTTGTACTTTGAAAGGAACAATGCGTCGGAAGATAGACGTCACTGACTCTTTCAGAAAGGTGCGTATTTAATAAAAAATATAACCTACTCACCCATCTAGTATGACTATTGCCAATATCTATAATTAGATATCTTCAAGTAATGATAAAATATAATGTTAATAAACAATAAATACACAACTACAATTAGGTATGTGAATTCCTCGTGTAACAGGGACGGGCGGCAGTCAGTTGGTAAACAAAGAGCACGTTAGTCGGACGACATTGTGAGGAAGATGGATCTGCATTGAATCAGAAAATTTTAAATGCACAAAATGTTATTTAAGGCGATATTACACGGATCCATTTCGGTTCAATATTACTTTCAATTCCATTGCTTCAATGCCATTGCATTGAGACATCTAAATACATTTCAATTTGATTATTGAAAGCCAAGTATAGGAAATGCGTGCAATGTTCAATGTTTTTCAATGGAATTGATGCAATTTGGTTGATCCGTGTAATATCGCCTTTATGAAAAAAAGGGGTAGTTCTAACATGGATTCAGATCCACACACAACCAATAATTAATTTACTTAGAAAATATAATATTTCATCGCACTCTCTTACTCTAAAACGATTTATCTAAAGAACCTGACAGTTTTCCTCGATCTCTTGTGATCGATTGCTTTCCAAAGTATCATAAGTACCTAAGAACTAAACTAATTTAATTTGTCATTAGACTGAAGCACAGTATAATAAGAAAGAGTATCTATTAACTGAAGTGTGGTGTTTTAATTAAACTAAGAAAAACTACTGGTACTGCCTTTTACTTCTTTATAGCAAAATTATTGGACCACAAAGACGTCTCCGGACCCACCGCCATGGTACATCTGGGATAATAAAATACCGAGAAGCAAGAGTGAGGTAGGAACACATTATTATTTTTCTTTTCTGTGAAATTAACTAAAATTCTAGACTCTGGTACTACAATTGACGATCCTCGAACAGGAAAGGCCACCTCGATCGGCAATACCAGGCTGCGAACCCACCGTCTTCCGTAAAGACCTTAGAGAGTACTTACTGACATCAACCCTTCACGGTCTGCGATACATAGGAGAAAAGAAGTTGACTTGGTTCGAAAGGTATTCCTTCATTTGTATTTAAAAACAAAGCCTTCAATGTAACTACTCGTAGAACTATCAACAGGTTCTTCTGGATGGCTGCGTTTGGCTGTTCGGTTGTCTGCGCGGGATTCTCCATAATGCAAGTGTACTCGAAGTGGAGCAGATCTCCGATGATTGTGACGATAAACCCGGAGAATATGCCGTTGTATAACCTACCGTTTCCGGCCCTTACTATTTGCAACGTGAACCAAGCTAAGAAGTCAGTTGCAGAACGTTATATTGCTTCTGGGTAATGTGACCTTTTCTAAAGTTATATCTCATGTTATTTTTATAACTAAAGATGCAAGCCATGCAAGAATGCAGCAATCCAGAACACATCCCCACGTCTCGTTCACATCGCTTTATTATAAAACTACGCTACGCTTTGGCAAAGGATTTCGCGACTTTTTAATAAATTGCTTAAACGAGGAGTAGCGATATCTTACTGATTTGTTGATAGGGTTTGAAATCCTGATTGTTTATTTGCGAGATCTTTATAAGAATTCTAAGCCATGTTTATTATAAATTGGCTTAGCCGTTTCCATGATATTCAGGTAGGGATTTTTGGTTTCTTTTGTTTGGTGTAAAAATCGCGACAATGCTTAAAGATTCCCTAAGTCATCATCAACATTGAAACGATATCAACATGTGATAAAAATTAAAGAAGAATTTAAAATTAATATTTGGCTTCCTTTTAGAGCATTTAATTTTGAAATTTCAGTGATCATGTAGATAGAAAACTGCTGCAGAGCCTGTGCTCAACACAAAATGACGCTGATATATTTGAGAACGAACTCGCCGAGAGTGCTGACTGGGACCACACCCGCTCTTTTCTAATCAATGTTAGTACAACTTTACTCAAGACCAGCAGACATTTCTTTCTACAATTTTCTGTTTAGAATTAAGATTCGTAATGACTAATTTTGTAATGGATTTTTTCGAGATGATGATGGATTCCTAGTCGATTTCGACAACACGGTGACTGCCAAATCTTTACAGAAATACAGCCAGGTACGCAGGATATTTTGAAGTGCATAAGTGTACGCAAGGGTAGTTGTAGCAATGTTCCTGATCACCCAGAAAGGGATTACGGTCGTGATTTTATGTTTGTATGTGTGTATAAGTGTACGCGCAAAACACAGATGCACTCTCTCGTCTTTACCCTCTTGTCTGATGGAACGGGAGACCGATACGATCAGAGGTGGGGTCAGATGCAGTGGTCACAATGTTTGATTTATGATATAATATGTAACCGATAAAAATTATCTTAATTTCTGCTTAATGGTTGACTAAAATAAAAAATTTTAATGATTATTTTATTATTTGATTAAGGTCAGAAGCGGCTTGGAAGAGTTATTTATTAGGGCAAGTTGACCACTAATACAGGGTGTCAAATTAAATGGGATACTTACTTAAAGGGCACCCCTTTCAGGCCATCAAACTGAACATCTTTCTCCATGGGACCAATATCGAAATCGCGAAAAAGAAATCTTCTGTCCCATACATTTCACGAGTTATGTTTGCAGTTTTGTATGGGACAGCGGAATTTTCTTTCAGTGCTGGTCCCATAGGTAAAGTTGTTTAGTTTGATGGTCTGAAGCACCCCTTTAAGTAAGTGTCCCATTTAATTTTACACCCTGTCATCATCATCATCATAAGCCTTTTCATATAAATAACAGTTGATTTAAGTACCTTGTATTTTGGCACTAATCCACACACCACTGGGCCCTCCCCCTCTAATACTTATTCGTTAGAGGAGGCATGAGAGACGTTTTAAAGATTAATAAAACAGTTAACTTCAAGGTAACGCAAGCTTGCAGTGAAATGCTGATCAGGTGCAATTGGGACTCTGCAGAGACCAGCTGCCAGGACCTGTTCAACGCTCAACTAACCGACGAAGGACTCTGTTGCACTTTCAATGTCGTCCATCGAGACAATATGTTCCGCAATCCGTAAGCCAGTACGATCTGTAAACACAAAATTTGCTGAGAATTTAAAAAGTCTATGTCTAAATCACTATCACTACATAGTATAAAACAAAGTCGTTTCCCGCTGTCTGTCCCTATGTATGCTTAGATCTTTAAAACTACGCAACAGATTTTGATGCGGTTTTTTTTAATAGATAGAGAAAAGGAAGAGGAACAAGAGGAAGGTTTATATGTATATAATACATGCATAGTATCAGCATTGCACCCGTGCGAAGCCGGGCGGGTCGCTAGTTTTAAATAAATAACGCTCACGGGTACATAAATTGTAATGATCCCAAGTAAGGCTCAGGCTTTTTGTTATGGGAATCATACAACAACGGCACAAACATATAACATCCATGACCGAACCGGGATTCGAACCCAGGACCTTGGTTTGGCAGTCCGGCGTGGTAACCATTACACCAACCTGGTCGACGTATGTCTGTCGATTGCAACCGGAAAGATGGGCCAAAATCTTAACACCTTGGATCCCGCCGAAGAATGGGCGTCGCCGTCATGATCGACCCCGAAAGTGATGGAGAGACGACCTGGATGCCTTCGACGAAGAGTGGATGAAACTGGCTCAGGACAGGGATGCATAGAAGATAAAGGAGGAGGCCTTTGCCCAGCAGTGGGATGAAATATGCTAAGGAAAAAGAAAATCCTAGTCCAGTTCAGAGCGTCGGTGGCTCGCAGAGAAGTATGGACACTCAATGATGAGGGTCCCGGTTCAAATACGTACGGACGACATGTCATTGTACCAATGACTTTTTTAACTTATGTACGTAATACCAACTGCTCTAAAACGGTGAAGAAAAACATCGTGAAGAAGCCTGCATACGCTGAACAAGAAATTCTGATGCCGATGTGTAGTCCACCCATGACCACGCGTGGTGAACTAACGCCCATGCACCCCTTGAGGGTAGACCTGTTCCTTACAGTGGGACGTACCTATATAGGCTAATGTTGACCACTGGCCACGTCACCACTATCGACCGAATTATACTTAGGATAAAAACTTTTCTCTATTGAATTATACAATAAAAATTGCTCAGTCGTGGATCTTTTTTGCGAATAGACAATCGGTTAACATTAGATTAAGTATGTACTAACAAAATTATGAGTATGATACAATTATTTCCAGTAGGAAATAAATAAAGGATTGATTGATTGGTTCTCTTTGGTCAAGACAATTAATAGTGTTGTATATTCAAGCGCAAGCCGGACTTTTAAAAACTAAGCAAGTTATTACAGAAAGAATTTGAACGACTTGAACATAACGTTCCCATCGCCCGCCGTGGACTGGACGCCCGAGGGTGGCTACCCACCAGATGCGCCTCATGATGGATTCCCTTGGAAGCCTAAAGGTAATCATCAAACAAAGAATCATTGAAATATTGCGAAATCCTCTAAGATTTAGAAGAAAATGACCCACTGACCGAAAGTAGGTCTATTGAAGCTCACTTTGGCTACTGACGACCTACGTCATAGGTCAACAACAAATGGGCCGCAGTGCGCACGACTCGCCTGGTGAGTCAGGATTGTATCGCATTCCACAGTGTAAGCACTGAGCAAGTATCATTATTTTGAGCTTAGCAGTGGAAGTGTTAAAATACGGATAGCACTCTACCAACACATACTGGGCCCGTTTGGTGGAGTATGGTATGGCCCATTCCTTGTCAACTCTTAGACCTTGGTCATCCAAAAGTAGAATGTGATGGCTAAGGATGATATCGTAAAGAACTAACGGATTTATAATATTGAAGCTTCTACATTACAGTCCAATCATGAGGCACTGGACTGCGATACTGGTGGAGTGATCTTGCTCACACGAGATAATTATGTGCAAATTTGAATTGACATTGTGTATGTACCTGGAGAAATTGGACTTATAATATAAATGTAATAATGTAATGTAATGTGTAATTTAATTTTAATTTTAATTTTAATCTATAATAACTTGATTCTCTGACAAACTACCTATGTAATGCTCTTTGTATGGGACCTGGTTTCCTGAAATAAATGTTTTTTTTTTTTTTTTTTTTTTATTACATTCATTCTGAACATTTAAATTTTGCTTTAGAAGAAAGAAACAAATTATCCAGTCAGTATTATAAAGTGCAAATAGAGCATGGGTTATCAATATTTTTTACAGTCCTTAGACTTTATTTACACCTTGTACATGCTGCGCAGGAGTCGGCACAAACCACGGCCTCACTCTGGTCATCGATGCTAATATCGATGAATACTACTGCTCCTCCACAAAAAGTGCTGGTTTCAAAGTAAGTGCCTCGTCTTAAGAGAGATGTGATTACCTAAGAAAAAACTCAGTCACGTCGCATCGTCCCTGAGCCAACACAGTAAGATACTAAGTACGTAGCATCTAAACCTAAACCGACACGGACCAGTACCCTGGACCCAGATTGGAAGTGGAAAACAATTTCCAATATTAGGAAAGAAACTGTCTATAGCTTGATTTTGGAAACGGCCATTAACATAATAATCCCTGCCAATATAACGTCACATGAAAGAGACGCCAAATATCAAAATAAGCGAGACCCATAAGAATGTGCGGAAAACTTGGACAATTAAGAATTCGACACCTACCACCGGCACCGTCACCTCCGAGAGTTCACAATGAAGCATGAGGCGCAATACAACTTAGGATTTTAGATCTAAGTCCACTAGTCTGTTATCCAATTATGTTTGAAAAGGGTGTATTTTTGTCATGTATCCGTAGGGATAAACCAGTAGTGGTTTCCATGTTTATTTTCCAAATGACAACCGTAAAGAATGCCGGTATTGTTACATTGACCTAGTTCTTAGATTAGGTAGTTAATAGTGTTATACGTACACGTAACAGATCCTGATGCACAACCCGACGGAAACTCCAAAGATAGCGAACCTAGGAGAGATCTACGGGCCTGGTATAGAGGCGCGGGTCGCGATACTGCCCAGGATATTGGACGCACAGCCTGAGCTCAGGTCTATTGACGTCCAAAAGAGACTGTGCTTCTTCTCCAATGAGAAGAATTTGGTTTTCTTTAGGTAAGCTTTGTATTTTACAGAGGTATCGCTCATCAACCGTCGAATCAAACTCGGCTGGGCGGCGTTCGGAAAGCTACGTAATATCTTCACGTCCCCAATACCGCATTTTCTTAAAACGAAAGTCTTCGATCAGTGTGTGTTGCCAGTGATGAGATGACATACGGAACAGAGACGTGGTCGTTCACTCAAGGCCTCATAAAAAGGCTGAAAGTCACCCAAAGGGCAATGGAGAGGGCTATGCTCGGAGTTTCACTGCGAGATCGAATCAGAAATGACGAGATCCGCAGAAGAACCAGAGTAACTGACATAGCCCAAAGAATTGCCAAACTTAAGTGACAGTGGGCGCGGCACATTGCTCGCAGAACCGATAGCCGATGGGGTCGAAAAGTTCTCTAGTGGCGACCGCGTACCGGAAAGTGCAGAGTGGGCAGGCCCCTCACACCGACGACCTGGTGAAGGCGGCGGGAACCCGTTGGATGAGGGCAGCGCAGGACCGGTCGTTGTGGCGATCCTTGGGGGAGGCCTATGTCCAGCAGTGGACGTCCATCGGCTGAGATGATGATGATGATGATCGCTCATCAAACTTCTCGGCAACTCTCAAGTTCAATACGCGCATTTTTCATTCTTACGTATCACGTATAAGATGGTGCTATGGTACAGCGTTTTATAATGCTGATAATTCCAGAACGGCCAATACTGATGCTACCTTAGCTTACATCATTTTGTTAATGTATGGAAATGGATATGACCGGCCGGCCGGTGGTGGACCAAGACAGTTTCGAAATGGGAGCCAATGGAGGGCAAGAGGTCAGTAAGCAGACCACTAATACGTATGTCGGGCGACATTGTAAGGGTTACGGGACAGAAATGTAACAGATTAGCACAGGACCGTGAGGAATGGCGTAATATACGTAAAAGGGAAGCCTCAGTGGGTTGATGTGAGCTGATTTTATATGAGAGTTGTACTTAGTCTGTTTCCAGTCATTGTTATTGCAAAAAAATCCCGTCCCATACGCGTTTATTTAATGTTAAAATAATAATTTTATTCTAATTATTTTCACAGAACTTACACGTTGAGAAATTGTGAAATGGAGTGCGAAGCAAGAGTGATTTTGGATTTGTGCGAATGTGTACTCTATTACATGCCCAGTAAGTACCATAATTACATACCTACTCTTTACCAAGTAGATACTAACTATGCCTAAACGATTATACTACCTATATGTGGAAATTGTGAACGTAGAAAACCTTTAAATAAATTGAAATCAAAATACAGTCCGTGAGCACTTAGTGTCAATTCACACGTACCACAACCACACCACAGCCACAACCACACCACAACGACGCCACGTGTGTGGTCGGGCGTATATTTTGTATTGAAAATGAATATTACAATTTACACGTACCACATTTTGCCGTTGTTATCGACCACCTGTGTAATACGACCACAACGCAACCACATCGCGACGGCAACGCCACCACCGGCGGCGGCACCGCGGCCACATCGCCATGACATGCCGTCAAGCCGTGTTTCCTCTACGAAAGCTGCACATATAATAACTACACATGACCACGTGGTTACCACATCGCAACGACAGCGACAACGCAACCACATCGACATTTTGTCGGTACCACAACGCAACTGCAAAAAGCCGCTGCGACACTATTCACACGTAACCACAGCTTGACCACATTTTGTCGCAGCGACGTGGTGTGGTTGTGGTACCTACGTGTGAATTGACCCTTAGAATAGGATTCAGCTGTCAGGTTAAATTGGTTATATTTGTATAATAGATAAGATCGCGGCAACTAACAATAGTTGTAATAGTTTTACAATAGTTGTAAAAAGTATATGCAGAGCAGTAGAGTAATTTTATATTCGCGTGCCTCCGACAATAACCAAAGCTTACTTAAAACCTGAATCCTATTCTAAGTGCTCACGGACTGTACTTAGATCTTAGACAATTTATATAGGGACTAGTAACGCGTGTCATTCTACTAACAAACATTTCTGCCACTTTTTGCGGGGGGCGAGGTAACATGAAATCCGCAATTTTGGATTTTATTCCCCACGAGCTTTTACCCGCGACTTCGTCCGCATAAATTATATACCAGATTTTAAGTCAGATGATAACTTAAGCTATCAAACAAAAAAAGTTTCATCAAAATCGGTTGAGTAGTTTTTGCGTGATACTCGAACAAACAAACACCCAAACAAACAAACAAACAAACGAACAAACAGACAAACAAAAAATCCAAAAATTGGTGATTTGGAATCAGGGACATCTAAAAATCATATCGTAATCTTTTTTTTGTAAATATCTTCAATGTACAGACACACTTCTGTTACAGTTTTATAATAGTTTAGATAAGTTTAGATCCTAATTTTGAATGTTGAAAATCATGAAAAGTAGTCTCGTGTGAACCCCAAACGTTCTAAGTTCAAAATTATTGTTTCGCTATTATAGGCTGTCTCGTTTAGTGATAAGGTATAAAATTGGGTGTAAATGCACAAGATCAATTGTTCTTACACCGTGGCAGAGGGGAAATGCTACCGCAAGGCGAGTCCCTATATAAATTGTCTAAGACTTAGGTGTACAATATAGGTAGTTGTTGAGGATGAAAATTAAGATAAAAATAAGTTACGTAATTAAAAACATTGTTAACAGAGAACAGGACAACAAGAGTGTGTGGAAAGGTGGATGCCAAGTGTTATTCTAACATGTGGAAGAACTTGACCAAAGGTAAGAACGATTTTTAGGATTATTTAATAGCTAATACGGAATAATCCATCACAAAAAATCGACGACCCAGCTCGAAGCCAAAATTATTAACGACAAAAAAGGCAATGCGGGTTTTGAATGTAAGGTTGGCGCCTTATCTTTCGCCGTTTTTTTTTTGGCGCGGCCAGCAACCAAACTTGAATATTTTATTTCAGAATTAAATAACAAACAAAACTTATTAACATGTATATCCCTAAACTCAGTCCGGACGGAGATATAAAGGCTTGAAGTTGAAAATATTACTATTACGTGCACTTCAAGCTTTTATACCTCAGTTCGGACTGAGTTCCGAGTTGTTTTTAACTCTATTCTGAACTATAATATTCAAGTTTGATTGATGGCCACGCTAAAAAAAGTAAAAAAGGCGCCATTTTTAGGCATAGGCTTTTAAAAAAATTTCATTCGCTGCAAAAACAAAAAATACTCTAACAAATTTCGCTTCGCTGCACTTAACATTGGGCTTCCCCAATAACACAGGAATAAAAATTTCGCTTCGCTGCTCTTAAAATTGGACTTCCCCAATAACCCCGGAATAAAAAAACAGAAGAGTGTGGCATGAACAAATAAGAGGCCACAGTATAAGAAAGAGTATTTACTATCTACGTACATTTCGGACACTCCCTGTCCCCAAGTTATTTGACCTCACACCCTAAGCAGCAGCGGTTTATTCCTCTCTCACTCGCACTCACTCTTCGTACATGTGCTAACCTCTTCTAGTCAGTGCGAGCCGTAGGTGCGAGTCAGTTTGTATGAAGTGTCCAGAGTGTGTCTATATCCTTCTATATTCAGCAGTGGTTGGATTCGGGCTTCTTCTTATCGTGTGGGCAGAGCCCGTGTCAGAGTTTTTTCAGACCGCCTTACGGCCTCTGACGTGGTTTTTATGTAACGACTACAACCACCAGAGATAGTAGCCGGGACCAACGGCTTAACTTGCCATCCGAAGCACGGAATCATTTTCGGATTCGGGCTGTGGATGATGATAATGAAGATGATGAAAAAAATAACACTATACGGCAATATACAATGAACGAAAAACCTGAACCTTTGATTAAATTTAAATAGCGGAAGATAGGTGACGTTCTTGCATTCCGTACTCAACCAATGGATCTACTTTTCATGTACTTACGAGTGAAATGTAATGACGTTTGATTTGTTTTTTCTTTTTAAATGATTTTTACAACCGGTAAAAGCACACGAAAGCATTTTGGTACCTTTATTCCGCCTTAAATCAAAAAAGTATCTCAATCACGCAATGCCGCTCGAATTGCGACCTAAGTCAATTAGGCGACGGGGGCTCAATTTATGGGGTCCATGGGCTGTAGGCTAGTCACCTATCTTCCGCTATGCCTGAAACCATTCGAACAAACTGACATTATTGTTAGTATACCACAGTATAAGATAAAGTATCTAGTACTACATACTCCCACCATTTTTTTACGTGCGGTAAAGGCTTAGACTAATTATATCGGGACGCGTAACCACGTTATGCTGGATCGGACGGCGTCTTTGTTCACGCAGGGGTTCCGCCTAATCCAGTGTAAAATAAGGATTACAAGTTGGGTAGTATTTTCTCTACGCCATTTATTCTCATACAAAGAGAATATAATCACTACGTTTCTCATAATTCAATATTGTTTGTAACTTAGCAACTAAGAACCATAGAGTCCAAACCATAACACACGTGTCATTCTACTAACAAACTTTCTGCCACTTTTTGCGGGGGGCGAGGTAACATATTATCCGCAACTTTGGATTTTATTCCCTATGACTTTAGATTCTAATTTTGAATGTTCAAAATCATGAAAAGTAGTCTCGTGTAAACCCCAAACGTTCTAAGTTCAAAATTATTGTTTCGCTATTATAGGCTGTCTCGTTTAGTGATAAGGTATAAAATTGGGTGTAAATGCGCAAGATTAATTGATCTAATACCGTGGCAGAGGGGAAATGCTACCGCAAGGCCGGTCCGGATATAATTAGTCTAAGGGTAAAGGCCTCTTGGCAATCGGAGGCAAAGAACATTATATTTGAGAATATTTTTCTTTGACAGCATAGTCCTACCTCACTCGCACTTATTTAGTATCGTACATTGCCTACCTCTTCCTGTCCGTTTTTCCCATTTGTATGAAATGACAAAGTGTCCAAGGTGTAATTATACTAACTTACCTATTATTATTACAAACTATTTAATCACAATTATTGTGAATTGTTCCTTAAAATACATGTAATTAATAAATAGAACAAATAATATATCTAAACTATTATAAAACTGTAAGAGAAGTGTGTCTGTACATTGAAGATATTTACAAAAAAAAGATTACGATATGGTTTTTAGGTGTCCCTGACTCCAAATCAACCTTTTTTAGAATTTTTGTCTGTCTGTTTGTGTGTTTGTTTGTTCGAGCATCACGCAAAAACTACTGAACCGATTTGGATGAAACTTTTTTGTTTGTTAGCTTATGATCTGACTTAAAATCTGGTATATAATTTATGCGGACGAAGTCGCGGGTAAAAGCTCGTGGAATATAAATTTGTATGATTTCAAAGAAGGTAAAGAGAGAGTCTGCGATGAATGCCTGCCCGCCTGCACGGAGATCTCTTATCTAGAGAGGGTGAGCAGCTCGCCGCTCACCAGAAAGCTCGTCGACAAATTCGCCAAGATGGACAACATGACACCTGAGTATTTCACGTAATTATTTTCCTACTATATTTTAATTAAACAGTGATATTTTATTACTAAATTCAGCCAGATACCACAGACTGTTTACACTGAGTCAAACACACGGTCTTAATGACAGATAAGGTAATTGAAAAGCTGTGGTGTAGCCTTTTCGTGATCCCATATATTGATGGATAGCAATCCGATAACAGAATATACTTATAAATAATTTACACATCTATATCATCAATCAAACTTGCATTTATACTCATATGTTACATTAAAATGACTCATTACCAAACCCCTAAGAGTGTTAGGGTAAACAGTTGCATTACTTTAAGGGGTGATTGTACCCATACAATAAAATGACCGCGCTGGACTCAATCGACAGGCGTGCCAGGAAGCTCATAGGTGATCCAACCTCGGTGGCGAAGCTACAAAGTCTTGAGCATCGTCGCAAGGTAGCCTGTCTGTCTGTTTTTTATAGGATACATTTCGGAGAGTGTGCGACTGAATTACACGATCTGATACCACCGTCTCCCTTTCATCTGCGGGGGACGAGACGCAGACTGGGTTTCCACCCTTATGTCGTTGACCTACCAGCAATTCGCACGAAGAAGTTTGCTTCTTCTTTTATAATGCGCACGGCTAAGGAGTGGAATGCCCTGCCTGCGGACCTGTTCCCTGAGCAATACAACCTGGGCCTCTTCAAGGCGAGAGTGAATAGGCATCTTTCTAGGTAAGCATGCTACATCTTCGGCCTCATCATCACTCAACATCAGGTGAGATTGGGGTCAAATGCTTACCTATCACACATAAAAATAAAAAAAAAATAAAAAAAATAGATAAAAAAAACTACTTTTCACGTTCAATCAGCTGATTGCATTTAGTACGGAGAGTCGTTTTTTTTTTTGCGAATTTCCTATAGGTTTCTTTGGGAAAGTTGTTCAGTATAATGGGTACAATCACCCCTTAAAGCAATGCAACTGTTTACCCTAACACCCTGTATACAGGACGCAAACTTAAATGCGTTACCTACATACTTGATGTGCTTCAGATCTATGTTCAGACCAACCAAACTGAACAACCCCACCCTGTATAAAACATGATATGTAAATAAAAGGGAACTCCACTCACTCAATAACTCGTTACGAAGTGTACCAAACTAAAGAAACCTATCCTACTCCTAGGGTAAGAAAATCTAACAAACGAAAAAACGTTCACTATGGAGCCAACATCCAAAACGCGAAAAATATCTGCTGTTCCATACAATATATTTGAGTCGAATAGGTCTTGGAACGGCTGATTTTGTTTCCCCATTTCGATGATCAGAATTTATTTTTCAGCTTATGTAGGATTCCCCATGATTCAGACAATTTAGAGTCACACAGATTCGTAATATAATGAGGATTTCCTTGCAGGAAAAACATACTACTGATACACTTTTACTTCGAGGATAGTACTTTCATGAGATTTACGAAGGGCGAAATATTTGGGCTTACGGAATTTTTATGTGAGTTTTATTGTAATAATAATAATCTTGAAATTTTTCACGCAAATCCCTTTCCTTATATCTAAACTATTATAAAACTGTAAATAACGACATGGTTTTTACCAGTCCCTGATTCCAAATCACAAATTTTTTTATTTTTTGTCTGTCTATTTGTTTGTTTGTTTATTTGTTTGTTTGGGTGTTTGTTTGTTCGAGTACACTACTGAACCGATTTTGATGAAACTTTTTTTGTTTGATAGCTTATGATCTGACTTAAAATCTGGTATATAATTTATGCGGACGAAGTCGCGGGTAAATGCTCGTTATCAATAAGAATGTCTGTTGTACGAAACCTCGCACCACCTCGTACTTACCTCGTCTCGTAGACAGTATTGTTTTTACGTGATTCGAACTACAGGGTGAAATTGATATCATTAGCATCCTTTTAAACTAAGAGTCTACCCATCAAACTGAAAAACTTTTACTATGGCAGCAAATCGATGTGCAATGTCTACTCGACTCAAATGTATGCAACAGCTGATTTTTTTGTTGTTGCTCCGTTCGGTTTGCTCCCATAGAAAAAGTTGTTCAGTTTTATGGGTAGACTCTTGGTTTAAAAGGATGCTAATGATATTAATTTTACCTTATAACAGCTTATGAATATGAAGGAAGGGAAGTATCGCCTCTTCAGTTTAATGACTTTCCTGTTGTAAACCTTGTTTTACTAGTGCTTGCTGTTAATAATTAAGTTAAATATTAAGCTTTTCCTTTTTCACTATTCTATGTTCGCCTGCGAGTGCAGATGGGTATCACAAAATTGTGACTAAGTTAGGTACATAATTATTATTGTTTATATAGGTAACATTTTTATATTTATTTTAATTTATTTTATTTTATTATTTTATTTTATTTTATCTTATTTATTTTAATATTATGACTAATATAAGTATCCAAGATGGTTACTTTTCCTGCTCCTCCTCTGAAGATTATATAAGTGCTTCTAGTGATGATTCCGGTAATCTCCGCGATAACCTTTTAGCTAAGTTTGCAAGGTACCACAAATATTTAAATGTTATTCATATTAATGCACAAAGTATTCATGCTCATTACCACGACATAGTGACTTCCTTTGACTGCGATGTTATTGATGCTGTTCTTGTTTCAGAGACTTTTCTTAAACCTTCTCTTCTTTCCACCCAGTATAGTATTCCTGGTTTTCGTTTACTGCGTAATGATAGGACTGGCGCAGGTTATGGAGGTGTAGCAATATATCTTCGTGCTGACATTCCTTGTAAAATTATAGACCACTCTCCTAACGAATATTCAAAATTTGCTGAACACCTTTTTATTGAAATTACACTTCACCACAACAAAATCCTTCTTGGTGTTTATTACAGTCCCTCTTGTACCATAGATTACTTTTCCTCTTTCGAAACTAAGCTTGAGAATTTATCCACTATCTATGACCATACTGTTATTCTCGGCGATTTTAACACGTGTCTCATTAAAAATGATACTCGTTCAGACAAGCTTCGCTCTTTGGTCACCTCAGTAAATATGAATATTCTCCCTCTATCAGCGACTCATCACGCCCCACACTCTACACCCTCTCTTCTTGACCTAGCTTTGGTTTCTCGTCTGGAGAATGTGGCCACTCACGGTCAGCTTCCGGCTTCCTTTTCCTATCATGATCTTATATATCTCTCATATAAAGTACGCTGTCCTAGACGTAAATCAAAATTTCTTCTTCTTCGCAATTTCAATGGTATAGATGTGGAGCGTAAGCGAGGGGATGCGAGTAATGTGGACTGGTCTTCTGTTTTTGGCTGTGTGGAACTGGATGGCAAGGTTGCCATTTTTAATGATGTTGTTAAAAATCTGTATGACAAACACGCACCTCTAAGACAAGTGAAAGTAAAGCATCTACCCGCACCCTGGTTAACATCCGATATAAAAACTTTAATGGTCAAGCGTGATAAGGCAAAGCGGAGGTACACTAAACATCGTACTGAGGATAATTTGTCATCTTACAAAACCCTTCGAAATCGTTGCAGTAGAATGTGTAGAAATGCCAAAAGAAGCCACATCCACTCATCAATTGACAGTCTGAGTAATTCTCAGATCTGGACATTTCTAAAGACACTTGGTATAGGTAAGTCTTCTAGTGAAGGGTCTACTGATTTCGACTTAAATATACTTAACAGGCATTTCTCTAAGCCACCCGTCTCCTTAGAAGATAGCGTAAAGAATTCAACTCTGGGCCAGCTTTCGGATTTGCCTGTACCCAGGTGCGATCCATTCACTTTCAATGTGGTTTCTGAGTCTGACGTTAAGAAATCATTCCTTAAAATAACTACTAAGGCCGTGGGAGATGATGGGTTATCACTTAGAATGTTCAAGCTGCTTCTGGATGAACTGTTACCTATTATATCTCACATTATAAATCACTCTTTGGTTACCAGTTCATTCCCATCAGCTTGGAAAAGAGCTCATGTGCTTCCTCTTCCTAAGACGTCAAACCCATCTTCTCTTTCACAGTTTCGACCAATTTCTATTCTTCCCTTATTGTCTAAAGTTTTAGAACATATCGTACATAGGCAACTTTTCAATTATCTTTCCCGTCATAGCCTGCTGAGTCCTTTCCAATCTGGCTTTCGTCCTGGCCACAGTACAGTGACTGCTCTCATCAAAGTTACCGATGACATTCGATGGGCCATTGACCAAAAGCAACTCACTGTCTTAGCTTTACTCGACTTCAGCAGTGCGTTTAATTCTGTGGATTTTGACATTCTTCTTGGAATAATGTCGTCTCTTAATGTATCCCCTGTAGCAATCAGCTGGTTTGACTCTTACCTCAGGGGTCGTTCGCAGTGTGTCCGCTCGGAAGAGACATCCTCTGACTGGTGCGATCTCGCTGCGGGTGTACCTCAAGGTGGCGTACTCTCTCCTCTTCTTTTTTCTATCTTTATCAATGCTATCACTCGAATTATATCTTCTCACTATCATCTATACGCAGACGACTTGCAGCTTTATCGGCATTTTAAGAATGATGACTGTACTGAAGCCATTGCCGTTTTAAACAACGATCTCAGTAACATCAGCAAATGGGCAAAATCATATGGTCTCCTGGTAAATCCTCTGAAATCTCAAGTTATTATTATTGGAAGTAGGTACATGTATAATTCACTTGATCATGATAATCTGCCAAGCGTTGTTTATGACGACGTGATAATACCCTTTGCAAAGAGTGTTAAAAATCTGGGTGTAATTTTTGACTGCAACTTGTCATGGTCTAGCCATATAAACGAAGTAAGTAGAAAGGTCCATTACTCGTTCCACTCTCTTAAGCTCCTCCATAGGTTTCTACCGTTGGAAACTAAAGTTACCTTGGCACAGTCGCTTCTTCTTCCTCTTCTTGATTACGCAGACACCTGTTATCTTGACGCCACTGAGGAACTGCTAAACAAGCTAGAACGCCTACAAAATTTGTGCATTAGGTTTATATTTGGATTACGAAAATTTGACCACGTATCAGAGTTTAGAATAAAATTAAAGTGGCTCCCTATACGTCGAAGGCGAGATGCACATATTGTGTCTAGTTTGTACAATATTTTAAATAATCCGTGCTCCCCTTCATATATTCGTGAACGGTTCAACTACCTTGTACCACGCGGTAAGCCTTGCAGATCAATCACATCGCTGCTTCTAGCGTGTCCCTTGCACACTTCTAGTCTTTATGGGAATTCTTTCACAGTTCATGCGGCCAGATTGTGGAATTCATTGCCGCATAATATCTGTGCTAGTCCTTCGTTGGACATCTTTAAGAGGAGAGTTAAGGAGCATTACCTATCTAAATAAAGTCGTAGTAGTTATATGTATGTATGTATATAATATATGTCATATTTATTATATTTAATATTATTATTTATGTAGGTATATTCATGTATATTTATTTGTTGAATAGGTGTAAGTATCTTATATTATATTGTTTCTTATTATATAGGATTCATTTTACTATCTCTCATAAGTAATTAAGTAAGTAGATTTTAATTTGTGTGCACACTGATTTTTACCCAAACATATTAGTTTTCCTCTCACTCAACGGTTTGCTGGAAGAAAACTCTTTTAGAGTTAAGCTCGCCTTTGTAAATCACGACTTATTGTAATTTTTTTCATAACTATGTTTTTGTGTACAATAAAGAATCTATGAATCTATGACTTTCTTAAAAATTTTCAGCGAACACCGGCGGTCTGCTAGGACTTTGTATGGGGTTCAGCATGATAAGTGCAGTGGAACTACTTTACTACTGCACTCTACGCGTCCTGTGCATGGGCAGGCGGCATCGTCGTCCTAAACCGTTCACTACCTAATTAGGAAGTTTATTATACGTGATCGAATATTAGTTTGTATTGCAGAAGATTAAAACTGATTCAATTCGTTACTCCTACTAGAAAAAACTATCTCATAAACATCGTCAATTCGGAACCAGCAATAAAATCTTATCTAAAAGTTAATAAGTATTATAAAAATTTGATGTACCTACAGATTATTTTATAGCAGAGTATCTTAAACCGGTCATATCAAAAGTGCCGGGGGTTCATGGCTACAATACAAGATACATTTCTAACCTCATATGTTGCTGTGCCGATTTGTGTGCTGGTAACCTTCACTCCTACCTAATAGGGATGATGACAATTTTTGTTTTATTTCTTTTTTGTAAACTGTTTGAAACACTAAAGTGACACAGATTTTTTAATATCTTCAAAAATAACCGAAATATAAGTGTTAAAAATTTACGGTTAGAGCGAGAGGCAGGTGTAAAGGGAGTGACGTCAAACCCTCGTATTTTAATACAAATAATAACTAAGTGGCATACAAACATCTGTTTTGCATGAAAGAGATAGAAGACGATATTTGATTGTTTGATTGATTGATTGATTGATAAAAAACGTATTTTGTTTTCTGTTTGATTGTAATTTCGTTTTAACATTTTGTTATTGAATTTAGCCTTTTTTTTAGAATTCATTATAAGATATGAAATTCAAAATTCAAAATTCAAAAATTTTTTATTTAAAATAATATCATATAGATAGCTTTTTGACGTCATTTTTTGACTCTACCACCGCGTCGGAAGGTGTTCCGTTGAGAGAAGATGCGGCCAGAAACTCTACAACACACATCTTTTAAACAAAACAAAATGTACAAAGTACAATTAAAATACAATATTGCATTACATAGTGTAAAATTGTCAAGACCAGACATTTTGGTCATTCAAATAATCATCGAGTTTATAGTAACCTTTTTTACAGATAAACTTTTTGTCTGGTAAGTTTAGAATATCCTCTGGTATCTTATTATAAAAGCGTATACAGTGCCCCATGAAAGATGTGTTGACTTTACCGAGTCGAAAATGTGGGAATACTAATTTATTTTTATTTCTTGTATTGTAATTATGAACGTCACTGTTTTTGGGAAAGAGAGACAAATTTTTTCGAACATATAAAATATTTTCGTAAATATATTGACTGTAGAAAGTCAAAATACTGATATCTTTAAAAAGATCTCGTAGTGAGTCTCGACAACGCAGATTATAAATGGCTCGAATTGCCCGCTTTTGAAGGATAAAGATAGCCTAATAAATTTCCAGGATCAGTCATCATCCCTATTAAAAAGTATTTTTAAATACCCTTGTTTCCTTTTTTATTACAATTCTATAATAATTATGATAAAAAAAGGAATAGATGGACCATCATTTTTAAATGTGTCATTGTACCTATGTAACTTTCTGTTTGTAGGGTGTAGTACCTACCATAGTTATTGAGTTATGATCCAACATAATTATTGTACTGTATACAATATACATGTGTTATTATCATGTTATTATAAAAACTACTAAAATACTACTAGGAATTGTTAAATTACATAAAAATACATATAATATCTTAGAAAACATCTTTATTATCACAATTTACCTTACAACTATTTACTTATAAAGTACTTATATACAGTAATTAATTATAAAAATGAATTCAGTCTCTGAACCATGATCATGATGTGGTGTATGTTATGTTCATGATGTTCATGATGTTGTGTATGTTAGAACTTTCAAAATATCTAAATTTTCCCGGTCTGTTTAAGTGATTATGAGAAATGCGGGTGGTTTACACTGAAACATGTTTATACAAGGTCCTTCTTAATATGCTGACACTTTTTAAGGGGATGATCAGACCAAACAACTTTCTCTATGGGACCAACATCGAAATCGTGAAAAAAATCAGATGTCCCATACATTTGGCTTGAGTAGGTTTACAGTTGTGTAAGGATGAGCAGATTTTTTTTCACGATTTCTTTGTTGGTGCTATAGAGAAAGTTGTTCAGTTTGACAGTCCCCTTAAAACAGTGTCAGCATATTGAGAAGGACCCTGTACTTATATGACGCTGTCACTGTCATTAGTATGAGCAGTGTGTGATACAAAGCGAGCGGCATTCAAGTCTAAATATTTCCTGGTGCAAGCCACTCTAAAACTAGTTACAAAAGTTCATTTTGGATTTGAAATTCAATTTTTATACTATCAAGTTGCCGAACGTCATTCAACACACAGGTATGTAGCTCATTTCATTTCTCATTTATGCGTAGTATAGGAGAGTCTACGAAATAATATGTTATTTAACTTCTAAAGTTTCAATAACTCTTAAGATGATAATATTGTATTGTCTTCAGAACTATGCATGTGTGTAAAGTTTCAACTTAATCGGTGGCCAGGAAGTGGGCGAATATTCGATTACAAGATTCCATTATTATGATAGACAGCATCGAAGTTTATTAAATCGTTTAAAAACGAAAGAGATCATACATATCAAATGACGCTCCGCATCTATAGTAAAGTGTACCGACATGGCATTACGCAACCGACACAACTTATGTACACATAACCGTAGACAATATAACTAGGGACCAGCCTTGTGCTAGCATTTCCCCTCTGCCACGATACAAGATCAATGAATCATGTGCATTTACATATAATTTTATACCTCATCACTAAACGAGACCGCCTATAACTTCTAAATACTCATTCATGTTTGGTGTTCACATGAGACTATTTTTTAACAATTAAAATTCGAATCTAAAGTATAGGAATAAAACCCAGAGTTGCGGATTTCATGCTAGCTCGTTCCCCGCAAAAAGTGTCAGAAACGTTTGTTAGTAGAATTACACGCGTAACTCGTCCATAGTTATATTGTCTGAGCACATAAAAGAAGATAAACTAATCATAAATGGTTACCATGACTATGGTTGCTGGCGAGGCGCGCCCTGCGCGGGCGGGGCGGGGGGCGCGGGCGGCGCGGGCGCGTCCGGCGGCTGCAGCGTGCGCGTGCGCCGCCGCGTGTAGTGCTGCCAGAGCAGGATCGCTTGGTCGTCCATGAATTTACACACCTGAAGAATATAAACGAATTCTATAAGGACTGATCTCTTCACATACATGCTAATATCACCATGACATATAGCTCTACGTAGGCACTGCTAGAAAATATGTAATGTGAAAATTATAAAAATTGAATAAAATCAGTTTGTTATCTTCTTAAATCTCAGGGATGTTGATGAAAGGGCTAATGTTTGATCAAAATACCATTTCAATTCAAGCTGAATTAAGTTAAAAGAATGTTGTGCAGAGATTTTATGAGGGCAAATAGTGGCTGAACAATAAATGGTATGAAAACCAATACCAATAATGTTAATATTTTCTATCACCTTGGTTTTTTGACCCAAACGTCAAACACCCATTTTAAGGGGCGTCCTCCCGGTTTTGAGTAACTTTGTAACCATTTTATACATTAACTATGGCACTTTTTAAGCAGAAAACACTGATCAATGTACAGGATATGAGAAGTGATGTGGTTTTTCTCGAAATCTATTTTAATTAACAAAACTGAAGAAAAACTAATCCAAAGTCACCTCTTTTTTTCCAGTTGTAACCGTTTTACTCTTATATTGTTGATCAGAAGAATATGAAAATTTACAACATTCTTCACAATACAATATAGAATGATGTGGTTTTCTTATTTTTTGAAAATTCATAAAAAATCATACAGGTTTTTAAAGAAAACGGAAAATTCCGACCGGCGCCACGCAATTGAAGCGGGATGGCTAATTGAAAAAGTTTGCTTGTAAGAAAGAGAGCCTTGCAAATGGGAGGAGTGGCCTTAAGACAAGATTTCTACAATGTATTACAATATAGATAGAGACATTGGTGTCTCCTTGCGGACATGGACACCCATTTATGGGGGTCCAGGTTCGAATCCGTATGGACAACATGCCATGTACCAATACGTTTTTCTAACTTATGTACGTAGTACCAATTGCTCTCAAACGGTGAAGGAAAACATGGTGACGAAACCTGCATACACTGAAGCAGAAATTCTGATGTGTATGTGAAGTCTACCAATCCGCATTGGGCACGCGCGGTGGACTAATGCCCATACACCCTCCCTGAGGATAGGCCTGTGCCCTGCAGTGGGACTTTTAAAGGCTGATGATGATTACAATATAGTTATAGCAGATTCTTCTTCTTTGTTGTAACCTCATGGCAGAGGGACCGTTGTAGGCGCCACCACAGCTCTCCAGGCCGCTCGATCTTGGGCTAGGTGTATGCTGGCCTGTAATGTTGTCTCGGTCATTTCTTTCACCGCATTGGTCCATCTCGTAGGCATGCATCCTCTACCTCTCTTTCCCTCCATATCATCGTGATCATGAGGTTTTCCAAACTATCTGATCTCCTGACCGTATGATAAGAATTTAAGGACTCGTTGCATACAGATGGTGGAGAGTCTCGTCTAGAGAGTATAGCAGATTATCGCACGCAAAATAGACAGCTGAGGCTGAGAAGTCGAGCTGCGAAAAGTGAGCCCGTTCAACCAATACAATACAATACAGACTAATTCACCCACCTGTGCAGATACACACTCTCTTCTGAAGGCCTCGTGTTGCAGCAGCTCCAGGAAGTGCAGACACATGGGATACTTGAGGAAGCGAGCAAACTCCGGCTCCCGCCAGTATTGTAAGTACCTCAGATAGTTTATGAACGTCTGCTCTTTGAGGTAGCCACGTTGCGCTAAAACTACATCAAAATATGTTATAATATGATACACATTGAAGAAGAGAAGCCGAAAGGTGTGCCACTCATCGTCCATAAATTTACACATCTGAAAAATATAAATGAATTCTACATATATGATGATGCAAGACAATCAGTTCAGTTCCAAGTTCCAACATTAGATCAAAGTTTAGTTCAAAAATTTTATATTATACTAGACAAAGATTTTTTTTGGTCTATACGACTAGATACCGCCCTTCCTAAGAAAAAGGGCTCCAAAAATGCGGCAACTAAAATTCAAGCTTCAAAAAATAATGTTGCCAACTCTAAAGTTTTATCCAAATTATATGAAAATTTATAGTAGTTAAGCCCAGTTGTTAGGTTACTTTTTTATTAGGGTTCCGTACCCAAAGGGTGAAAACGGGACCCTGTTCATAAGCCTACGCTGTCCGTCCATCCGTCCTGCCTATTTAGGGCTGTAACTTGTCAGAATCACAAAAAGTGGCCGTCTTATTTACTTTTAGTTTCTCAAGCGATTGCTTCCAAAAATTTATATCTGAGGGTTTGCGTGGACTCCGAACACGAATTCAATGTCAGATTTTAGAAAAGTGGCCACCATCTAAAACTTTTTTGTTTCTTAACCGATTGCCTCCAAAATCGTATGTCAGAAAGAGCGCGCATGACGTTTTTCTCCTTTAAACGCTTTGTCGTGGGTGGCATGCTAGCCGTGCAGGTTTTCGGTGGATTCTTGGACTAATTTAAAAAGACATGGTATATATACCCTTTAATTAATTGTAATCGTGATTAATTTAAATAAAAAAATTTTATCTGATTAAAACTAATCAAATTACTTAATTAATTACAAAATTAATAGATTGATGCCCACACTGTATCGTACCCTATAGTATAGTATAGGGTATAGAGTATAGGGTAAGATTTCCTTCAAAATGTTCAAATGTTTCTTCAAAATATAACAACAATATAATATTGTATAATGAACTAGATTTGATCGACGATTTCAAGATTTCAAAAGACGTGTGTACCTAGTCCATACGATTTCCGAAATCATTCGATTGGCAACACTCGTTGCTAGGAGACGGGAAATATCAAGCCTGATGTGGCGTGATATTTTTTTCCGCATTTTATTATGTCGTCGACGGTATCTAGTCGATAGACCAAAAAAAATCTTTGATACTAGAGGTAACCCGCGACTTCGTCCGCACAAATTATATACCAGATTTTAAGTCAGATCATAAGCTATAAAATAAAAAAAGTTTCGTCAAAATCGGTTCAGTAGATTTTGCGTGATACTCGTTCAAACAAACAAACAAACACACAAACAAACAAACAGACAGACAAAAAATCCAAAAATTGGTGATTTGGAATCAGGGACACCTAAAAACCACATCGTAACTTTTTTTTTGTAAATATCTTCAATGTACAGACACACTTCTGTTACAGTTTTATAATTGTTCAGATTGGTTGCTTACTATTTATAAATGTCGTCTTCTTCTAAATTGTTCTAATTCTAGATTGTAATACCGTGTGATTTTGGAATGTTGTGAACTTGTACCTTTAATTTGGATGAGTGACTAGATTTATACGGAAATTTTATTTCTAATGCGAAATGCATTTATGCCATTGGTGTACTAATAAAATTAGGCATAGGCATATGCTCACGACTATATTCCCCGAGGGGGTAGTCAGAGATATTCTGAAACCTCAGAACATCCATGTTTCACTAGTACCATTTATAAAATTAAATTAAGATTATCTCAATCTGCTCATATGCCGCTTACTCTTGTGCCATCACTATCACTACGTATAAAACAAAGTCGCTTCCCGCTGTCTGTCTGATCCTATGTATGCCTATGCATGTATGTATCTTTAAAACGGTAGGTTAGGTAAATATGTTATAAAGGTTGTGCATTATATAATTTTTTTTTTTTTTTTTAATTTTTATCTGCCATCAGTCGAAAGACTATAATCAGATGTGTTAAAAGATTTACTGGCTTTTAAGAGTGACAGGGCCAGCGCACTACCCTCTTCTAGTTCGGGAGCACATGACTCCGCTTCAGCCTTTTAGTGTTGCTGGCTGTCAGCAGCGAGTTGGCGAGCATGTTTGGGTGACTTCTTAGCCGCTCTTTGTATTTTAGTTTGTGCCACTCTATTTCTTGGAGAACAGTAGGTATTTCCAGGTATTCGTGAATTTCGGAGTTGCGACAGAACCAGGGAGCATTGGCAATGGTCCTGAGTATGTTGTTCTGAACCCTTTGCAGGCATTGGATGTTGCTTTTGCTTGCAGTTGACCACAGTTGGATGCCATAGAGCCAGATTGGTTTGAGGATGGAACAATATACCAATAGTTTGTTGTTTAGACTTAAGGTTGATTGGCGGCCCAATAACCAAAGGAGATTTCTGAACCGATTGTTGATCACATCTCTCTTTGCCTTGATATGATCTTTCCATGTCAAGCGTTGGTCAAGGTGGAAGCCCAGGTATTTCACACACGTTGTTTCTGGTAGGATTTCTGGTCCAAGCTTGACTGATGGGCATTTGCCTCTCCTTAGTGTGAAAGTGATGTGATGAGATTTTGGTGCGCTTGCTTTAATTCACCACTTGGTTAGCCAGGAGTGGGTAGCATCCAACTGTTCTTGAAGGAGAGTACTAGCTTCAATGGGATCTTTGCTGCTCGAGAGGAAGGCAGCATCGTCAGCATATGTTGCAACAGTTATGTTTGGTACCAGTGGTAGGTCACATGTGAAAATATTATACAGCACGGGACCAAGTACGGAGCCCTGGGGTACCCCTGCGTTACAGTTGTAGAGTGCAGATCTGGCATCACCTTGCTTTACTTGAAAGGACCTATCAGATAGGTAAGAGGCTATTAGGGGAAACACAGAATGGTGCAGAAATTTTTTGATCTTGAACAGGAGGCCTTTATGCCAGACTCTGTCAAAGGCCTGCTGAACATCCAGGAACGCTCCAGTGCAGTATTCTTTGTGTTCTAGACTTTGTCTGATTGAGTGGTAGACCCTGTGCACCTGCTCCACTGTTGAGTGTTGTTCCCGGAAGCCAAACTGATGCTGGGGAATCAGGTCTTTCTCTTCGAGGCTCAATTTTAGCCTTTTCAGGAACACTCTTTCCCAGAGTTTAGATAACACCGGTGTGAGACTGATTGGGCGGTACGAGGAGGTGGCATCGGCTGGCTTTCCATTCTTGTGGATCATGATAATCTGAGATGTTTTCCAGATGGTGGGGAAGTGGTTAGTTCTGAAAATAGCATTAAACAGGTTGGCCAGGAATACCACGCATTTTCGAGGTAGCTCTTTCAATGTTTTTGGGGTGATCAGGTCGAATCCGGGGGCTTTTTTGGTGTCTAGTTTGGCTATTTCTTTTGAGATTTCAGCAGGAGATGTGGGCCGCAGCGGAAGGCACATTTGGAAGTCTTGCCCGAGGACACAGTCAATGTCAGGGTCTTCTGGGCCACTTGACTCATTTGGTCGGAAAACTGAGGCTAGATGGACTGCGAATGCTTCTGCTTTTTCAACATCGGTGCGAGCCCATGAGGATCCGTTTCTTACCGGAGGGAAAGACTGCTGTGGTTTTTTAACATTTTTGGTAGCCTTCCACAGAGAATAATCTCCTTGTCCGGTCAGAGACATCTGGGATAAGTTTTTGTTGAGCATTTCGTTTTCAGAAACGCTAAGCAGGTTCTTTAGCTCTTTAATAGCGCAATTTAGTAGAGCCTTATCAGATCTTTGCCTTGATTGCATTGCATTATATAATATATAAAATACGTCTAAAGTGTCAATACTGAATGTTTGTATATTTATAGTTATTAAGTATTATATTATTATTTATGTTCTATTTGGTTTAAGGGAGGGACAGAATAGCAGTGGCAGACGGCAACCCCGACTGTTAAACTGAGTCCTTAACCTTTTTGTCTCCATGTTTTTTTTTTAAAACCATGCTTTATTATATTATGTAACTGTTTAATAAGAGACAAATAAATAATTTTTAATTTAATTTTAATTTAAAACTATGGAACAGATTTTGATGCGGTTTTTTTAATGGATAGAGTGAATCAAGAGGAAGGTTTATGTGTATATAATACATGCATAGTATCAGCATTGCACCCGTGCGAAGCCGGGGCGGGTCGCTAGTTTTAATAATAAACCCACATTTTTCGAACCTAATCCAAACCCTTTTGCTTCTGCTATTTGAACTAAAGTAATATTTTTTTTTTTTTATTAGCCTATTTCCACTGCTGGGCAAAGGCCTCTCCCCTGCTCTTCCACTCGTTCCTGTTTTGGGCGAACGAACTAACGTAATATAGGTAAAGAAATATTGGGAGAAGCTAGCTCACTAGCAGCCACTCTGATAGGGGAAGGATTGTACTTTAGGTACCGCCTAATTCAGAAATATGAACCCTGATAGGTGCAATAGATACTGTTGAAACTTGATTGCAAGCTGACAAACTAATCCAGTACTTACAGTGAATATAATTCGGGTTAGCCAGGCATTGAACGAACTCCAGCTCCACTTGAAATCTTATTCTGTTCTGCTCTTCGGTCTCCGGCATAACTGTAAAGTTTAGAAGATCACGAATTGGTTACCTTGTTTGTTTTGTCTTTAAAGTGTTGCATGGAAAGCAACTTTAATACATGCGTACCTTTTCCAGCCATCATACTGAATGTTTAAAAATCGGGTATCTCACATAGATGTGATTTTACAAACTTCTGAAAAATCAAGCAGAAAGCAAAGCAGAGAAATATAACCGAACCTTTTTCATTTGATTGACTTGACAATTGACATCACATCAGTGTTGCCAGATTCAATTTTTAGAAATCCGTAGGTCAAGGTTTTAAAACCCGTAGAAATCCGTATCTAAGAGGTAATCTTACCTCTTGAAAAATCCGTAGATCTGCAAACTTTTTTTAAATGCTTTTCCTGACTATTTTGGTGTGAACTGATTAAAAAAATCGCTCTAAATTGACGAAGAAATTAGAAACTTTGACAAGTTTAAGCGCAGACTACATGAGAATCAAGATTCAGCAATTCAATAATATTTACTCTTTCTTTTCTATTCCAACTTAACTTTCTGTTTCATTATTTTCATAATAACCGCCTGTGTCAGCACTTTTGTCATACAGTTAAATATTTCTGTCGTGTATGGACTGAAATTAGAAGGACTTGAATTGATTTATTTGCGACTTGGTATCAGTTTGTGCAGTAAATTGACATTTTAGGCCGGAATTCAGAAGATTTCTAAAAATCCGTAGATTTGCCATTGAAATCCGTAGATCCGTAGGCCAGGTCAAAAATCCGTAGATCTACGGATAAATCCGTAGGTCTGGCAGCACTGCTTGACATTGACAATCTTGACATATACCAGAAGTGCGATTTTTGAAAATCATACGAGCGACTTGGCAGTAGAAAATGTCAAAATTACTATGGAGATCATGCATCTTTCTACTGCCAAGTCGCTCGTATGATTTTCAAAAATCGCACTTCATGACACTGACACTTTTTTTTTTTTTGCTTAGTTCGTCTTTCTTTTGGAAAGGCGATGGGATTTACTACCTTTACAGCCGTTGTCTTCAGTGATTTCTCAAGTTAAGGACAAGGGAGTTTTACGCAGGGATATTTTACTTTTACTATATTGTTCTTCATTAATGACACATTAATATACTAATTACACCGCATTATCACAATAATAGCTGCAAAAAACTAATTTAGAAAATTGAAAATCAAAAACAAAGTCCGTGTGTCCTTTTCCCCTCGTTTCCCGCGCAAAACTCTATCTTCTAAGCAATGGGATCTACTTACAGCCGTTTATCGTAACTTAAGCTAACTCATTAAAATGTGAGGGTTGGTGGTTCACACATTCCAATGTTTTACGTAGAGAAATCAAACAAACCGAATCCACCGGTAGCGGAATGTGATCTGAAGTGCGATTTTTGAAAATCATACGAGTGACTTTTCAGTAGAAAATGTCAAAATTCCTATGGAGATTATGCATCTTTCTACTGCCAAGTCGCTCGTATGATTTTCAAAAATCGCACTTCTGGAGTGCGATTTTTGAAAATCATACGAGCGACTTGACATTCGCATACGAATTGAGATTTTCATTCCGAGTGGTTACGTTTTTCTCTATTTTTGAAATCGTTCGGATGTGCCAAAACCGTTTCGATTCACACAGAAAACGTTTCAATTGAACGAACGAACGAATGAATGGTTTCATAGTAACATTTCAAATCGGACTTTACCGCCAAAATTATGGGTTAACGGAACGTAGAAAAAAAGTTAAATCTGTTGACGTCTGACAACATTACAAACGTCAAACATTCGAGTGGTAGAATTGGATACGAGTGGTTCGGAGCACTCGTTGCAAGTGATAGAAAGTTGAATTCAAAAATGGCAAATCATCGATTTTACGTCATTTTCTACTACTCGTTTTGAACGTCTGATTTTCAAAAATCGCACTCCAGAACCACCCTTTTTATTAGTACGTTGTTAAAATAAAACGAAAAACGACTGAAGACAACGGCTGTAAAGGCCAGATTCTATTGCCTTTCCGAAAGGAGCAACTAAACATCATCATCGACGTCTTTTTTTTTTTTTTTTTTTTTTTGAAAGTTTTTAACGGCTCTGGATTTTCTTTCCTTTTGAGCCAGTCTTTTTAAGCAAATTATTGTTTCTCATTTATAGCAAATAAAACGTTGGTGTTCGACGTTTCAACGCTTCTTTGGAGTTTTTGGAGGCAATCGAGAAACGCAGGAAACGCAGAGAAGTCCACAGGAAAGAGGTGAACCGACAGCTTGCCGCGCTACAAAAGAACGGAACACTTTTCCTGTTCACGACCCACACCATCATATTTCACTGAACTGTATATTGTTCACTTGCACGACACTTTGTTACGCAAAACAACACCGATTTTACGAACCAAAACTCACTATAAACAATAAAAATTCGACGAAATATGAGGACTCCAAACGTATCTGTTCAAATCCCGCCAAAAACTCTCCATCATCGACGTCACGTCACCAGTGTGACCACTTTTAGTAGATTTCTACTTTTTTGGTAGATTTAGGGCAAAGAGAACGATAATTTAGTAGTTTGAAATTGTTTAGTAGATTTTGGTAGAAATTCGGTATTCGAAAATTTTCTCAAAAATGCAAGGATTCCGGCAAAAAAATCAAAACTGGCAACACAAATAGCTGAGAAAACGATTGCGGGGGTTTTCCGGAACTTCTAGTAAAGCTTTAGTGGTGTACAACAAAATCAATCTTATCGCCTTAATGTTGTTTAAGTTACGTTTTTTAAGTTATAGTTTGACCTAAGTAGGGTCGAAAATGTATGTATTTTGCTACTGTAATACCTATGTTTGTGGTATTTTGACAAACAGGAGTTCGAACTAAGACTTAAAAAATGTTTCTGAATCTCAGCCTGAGACACAGAAAACTGTACCAACTTTAAACCAGCCCCCTTACCCGCACTTTCGATCTTCACTATATCGCCACTGTTTCGGTTCGCACTTCATTGTAATAGAGTTGAAATTGGAACGAAAACATTCACGCAAAAGTTCGAATCGAATGTGCGGGTAGACCCTCTGCATGTGGACGACCAATATTTGGTATATGGATTTATTTGAAAATTGAAGCATCGATGTTAAGTACAAAGTGATGAAAACCGATTTAATTTTTTTCGAATATACGAAAATAACGTGAGTGGTTATCTTCTTCTTATCGTGTGGGCAGAGCCCTGGTGTCAGAGTTTTTTTCAGACCGCCTTTCGGCCTCTGACGTGGTTTTTATGTATCGACTACTACCATCAGAGATAGTAGCCGGGACCAACGGCTTAACGTGCCATCCGAAGCACGGAATCATTTTTCTTTTCAGACAATCAGGTGATTCAGCCTGCAATGTCCTAACCAACTGGGGAAAAACGCACAAAGTGACATATCACTAGGTGTCCCCCGTGGGAATCGAACCCACGACCTCCGTATCGAGAGCCAATGCTCTTAACCATTAGACTACGGAGGCAGTTAAACCAGCCCCCTTACCCGGCTTGTGGAGTGGTTATGAACGTCTAGATAAAAATGATAATATTTTGTTCAAAAACTTGTTTTATATTGAATTTTAACCATCTGGAACGCATACATATTAGTTAGTAGATTTTAAGTAGAATTTGAAACGGGACTTGGTAGATTTTGGTAGATTTCAGCAGTCATTTTGGTAGATTCTCTGAAAAAAAAAGTGGTCACGCTGCACGTCACGCACGTCATTATTGTGGGAAATTGGATTGGGGAAAAAAAAGTGGGGCGGTGAACAAAGAAGGAACAGATTGTTTTGTTAATTATTACCTACTAGGCTAGAAAAACCCATTACAGTCAAGTTAAATAAGTTGTTTATTCCGTTGAGTGTTCAGTGACAAAAGTGAACAATGTCCGGGCATTCGTACATCAATTCCAATAAGTTGTTCGGGGATGACGATGTTGACGACGACACATTCGTCAACAGCTACAGATCGAGGATCCCAGCGCCACAACCCAAACCTGCTACGACCTACGGCGGACACCTAGGAGACCTTGAACGACAAAGGCAAACCATGTTGGTGCGGCAACAAGAAATAGAACAACGAACCTTGGACTCGTCATCTAGAAGCATAGCCTTACTCCGCGACTCCGAACAGATTGGTATCGCCACCGCCGAAGAACTCATGCGCCAACGCGATGCGCTCGAAAACACGAACAAGAGACTCGACGAAATAAACACCAATCTTAACTATAGTCAGAAACATCTCAACGGTATCAAATCTGTATTTTACGGGTTTAAAAACTATCTCTCTGGCAAATCGGACCCGACGCCGCCTCGTAGTCAAATGTCGCCCGATACTCGCAGTCTGCAAGGACCAAGTAGCAGTAGATTGGTGGAGACTATTGATACCCTGTCCAATAATATAACTCCCGATGATCGCTTCGAGGTGCACCCGTCGACGCGACTCCGCGGTATGGACCAGCAAGCCGTAGCAGAGCCCATCACCGACAGCCAACGGATCAATAAAATGTTAGATGACAATTTAGACCAAATGGCTCAAGCTATCGGCAGACTGAAATGCCTCGGATCTGACCTCGGTAGAGAGATCGATGTGCAGAACGAATTGATCGACACTATACAGGATAAAACTGAAAATGCCGATATCAGAATTGGAAAGCAGAACAAGACCATGAATAAACTTCTCGGGAAATAATAGACGATTGAAATATTTGGTAACTCCACGTTTCTGACTTATTTGAATGTGAGGGATACAGCATTAAATCTTCATATGGTTCTCAATAAAGAACATTCCTATAAAAGAGCTATGGTCACTTTAACATGGTTGAGACACATTGTTCGACAGCATACAACGACGGGACCATACAAAAAGCCATGATAAGTATGATAATGCGTTCAGAGCGTCGACGGCAGAGGATACGGACAGTGTCCCATACTAAACATGCTTTTTGTATGGACCTGCCGTCGTTCGCCATAGGTCAATGAGTGTCAATCCTTAGTAGAGCTGCGTTCAGAACCTACACACTATGTGCACCCAGAGTGCAACTTTTCGCACTAAACGCCGTTCAGAACCTCGGTGAAAGACGTTTTACTATAGAGCGAGTTGAAAAAACAACCGCACAAAAAGGTACAGAACGCAGCTTAGGTTCATACTATTTGTAATGTTCATGATATTGTGGCAATGTTACAACTACTTATTATATTATGGGGTGATTGGTGAACTCCTACCTATATACACACAATACCTAATCAAGTGAAATTATGTTATTATATTTTGTATTCATAGTATGATATAGCAAGAAAGACCAATTTTGGTGGAAAAATTTAGTTATATTTATTAAGATTAAAATGCTTTCTTTGGTGAGATTTTATGCTATGAGGAATATATTTTATTTTATGTAGAGAATTTTTATCTTTGCTAGAGAATTAAATTCAAATGTGGTGGTATTCTTTAGTTTGTAGGTGTAATTAGGTGTTCAATAGATTTTTAAAATGGAAAATCCTCTGTCGTATATAAGCAATAATAACAGTCTATAATAGTCTAGGAATTCCAAGCGCTGTTCATGTAAATACCATCCATCATTGTTGTCTAGCAATAAGCAATGATTCATGAGTCTGATTAATAATACATAAAGTACTGCATGCGAGCTGATATATTCAGCATGATAAATTTTAATCAATCTAAAATTTAAGTACCTACCAGCTTATCAAATAACACCCATTATTTTGTATTTTTCCTTTAATTTTGTATAATGTATGTTATTAAAAGTTTAAAAAACAATAACCTTGTCTTATTGATTTGTGCTGGATCACAGTTTTGTAAAGAAAGATACTAGATGCTGATTATGAATACATTTACATAAAAACCTACGCGAAAAATAGAAGATGCCACCAACTAACTGTGTGCACAAAAAGACAGTAAAAAAATGTTGAGTGTTTGATCACAGAGTATATGTACTATAATATAAGTACGTTTGATATTTGTGAAAACTTAACAGCTCGAGCTGTTGAGTATTTTTGCGTTTTTTATCTTCTGCATGTAATCTGGAATTTCAAACATGTTCATGACACATCAAAAAAGGAAAACCCAGTTTTGCAGAAATCGGAGCTGCAGATAAGTCCACTGTTCTTATCTAGTATAGTTCAATCAGGGTTAATGACAAACAAAACAATACTTTATTATATTTTTAATCAGCTTCCTAAATAACATTGGTGGGGTTGAACAATACTGAGTGACTATAGAAACAGCTGATAATAAACACTATAAACTAAGATCTAAATACATAAGTAATTATTATCACAAACATAGGTATTACTATCATAATAATTATACAAACAATATTAGTAATGATCGAAGAAAACATTATCAACTACAGTTTCCAAAATCATATCATTGGCATCCACATCATGGATCTTTATATGCTTTAGTAACACTCTCTTATTAGAGAATTTCTTTGAACAAACATTGCAACATAACTCTTTACTGTTATGAGATTCACGGTGGAAATTCATGCCAGATCTTGTTGCGAAGCCCTTGGAGCAAATGTCACACTTGTGAGGCCTTTCAGACTTGTGGGTATGAGCAATGTGCACCAACAAGGAATGCTTGGTTGAAAAACTTCTATCACAGTTTATAAAGTTACACAAAAATGGTTTCGGCCTCTCCTCGCCTGTGTGAATCAAGCTGTGAGCTCGCAAATATGATGCTCGTGTGTACATCTTTGGACAGTGCGCACAGGCAAACCGTTTCTCTCCATTATGAGCCTTAGCGTGCATAACTAAGGTTGATTTCGCAGTGAATCTTTTACCACACGTAACACAAGCATACAACTTGCCGTTACTTGAATGTGCTACACGAAAGTGCTCTTTCAAAGATTGTCTAGATTTGTAAGTCTTGTAGCAAAAGCCACATTTGAATTGAGCGACATCTTTGTGCGATACTAAATGCTGGCGTAGTCCTTTAGCTGTATGGAAGGTTTTTCCACATTTGGAGCACAAATGTTTCCCGGTATCAAAATGTTTCGCCATATGGAGTCGAAGGCCATAAATTTTAGTGAAAGACTTTGAACAGATTGAACACATAAAATTTTTGTCTCCTTCCTGTCTGATCGGTTGTCCTGTGGACGTTATTTCGGTGACTGGTGGTAGAGGAGTCAGTTCCTTATTCTCTGGTACATTAGACTCAAAATCCAAAGTGGGGTTGTTGCTGAAGAGTGGTACTTCGTACTCATGGTCTTGGTGAACTACATTGATGTCAATATAGTCCATGTCCGACCTCTGCAAGGCGAGCGAGGACTGGATGCTGAGTATTTGAGACAGGGTGCTGTTGGCCTTCAGACAATCCAGTTTGAAGTTGTAGGCGACCAGCGCAGTGGAGACGCACGTAGCACACATACCCTGAGGCCAATTTTCTTCGTCGTTATTCTGAAAGTGAATTTCGCATGTGAGATGAAACACTAATACGTGCCGATTAGTGTTATATGTACCAAAGTTTACGTAATTATATAATTCTTACCTCCAAACAGTTCAAGAAAACCAGAATATCGATAATTTTAACCTTAACCATCTCGTGTTCAATAACATCTTGGACGTTCATAAACATTGCCGTATCAGATTCCACAAGGCAAGTTCGGCAAATATTTTGGGTTAGTGGCAAAATCAAACTTGTAAACTCCATTTTTGTTAGAATTTTAAAATGCAGCCGTTCGATTAAATGTGTTACGCACAATCAAAATTATTTTACAGTAAAAATTTTTCACAGGTCAGCCAGCTACGCTGCGAGAGCTTCATCAATGGTGATGATGATGAAAATCAAACACAATCTGTCGTGAATCTGTCCATGGAAAGGAAAGAGCTGCGACGGCATACATCCAATCTGGGGAATCAATAATAATAAGAATTTGAGAAATAATAATAATATAAGCAAAAATGAAAAGAAACGAAAAAAGGAAGCCATGCAAGATAGTTTTAGTTTCAAAAATGTTTTATTTATTTATTATCAGGGAATGCTGTTCTTAATGAGTCATATCCGCACGCATGGAACTGTGAACTGAAACAAATGAGTTAAACATTACAACACCACACCTCTAATAACCATAAACAACTTTCGTTGCTCTGAAGAAATAAAAACGGCCATAAACAAACCTCTTTTGACGTGTGGAGTGCGTCGTGGGTGAAACGAATCGCCCTTATTTATATCAATTCTACATGATATTTTCATGATTTCAATACTTAAATCTTGTGTTCACACAAAACTCACACGTTTTAATTATTATAGAAGGTATTATGTTATGTATTTTTGTGTATTTCATGTAGTGAAAGTCCTAACCTAAAAGTTAAGAAAACACCTTGGATTACAGTGATTTTACATCATTCTAGTCTCTCAGCGTATTGTTCGATACTAGATGATGTCTCACGAGTGCAGTGAAATGCAGCTGTAATACTATGAGTGTTGTTTACAGGTGAATTGAAGTGACGTTGCAACCATGAGTAGGTTCTTTGCAACAGGAACGGATTCGGAGTCCGAGAGTACCACCGATGACGAGCCAGTAGTACGCCCGGCAGCGCCCGTCTATACCGTACGTACCACATCGAAACTCACGCCCATAATCCCTTTCAGAGTGGTCAGAAACTATGCTAGAACTACCAACTATCTGTAACAAACAGGTTGTTGCAAGGATCAAATTTAGCATATTTTAGATTTCAGGTTTTGATGACGGGGACATATTATACATACATAAACCCATCAAGCCCGTATACCAGACACAATAATAATATAAACATTTTATTGAGAACAGATGTTCCATTGGGGTCTGAGTCTGACTATATAAACCCACAATTGTATTCCCAACTCGAGTAAGATTCATGTAGTTTTGGCAAGACCTAATTATTTGGAAATTTTTGGGTTTAGGATGATTTCAACCTTATGAAATTACGATTTTCTACTGAGTGTAAAATTTTATATGTTATATCTTAACCATCCATCAAGAAGACGGAGCATCTTTGCAAGTACAGTCAAGAGCATGTCAAGCTTGACACTTTGGACTTTGTACGGTTCTTATTTAGTGTGCCATAAACGTTACAATCGAACTGCAAGTGTAAAGCTTGATGTGCTCTTGACTGTACATCTATGCGAACGACGACTCAGACCGGTTCGAACGCGCGCCATCATGTGCCACATGTACTACCACGCCTTGCACGACATCAAAATGAACAACTTTCACTATGGAGCCAATATCAAAATCGCGAAAATCGGCTGTTCCATAGGAAAGTTCAGTTTGAGGGTGTAGCTTGACCTCAGGATATGTAAAATTTAATTGTACACCCTGTATAAGTAGAATGTGTGGTTCATACTATTATGGTTACTCATCCCCACAATCATTCAATCAAATCAGCCCACACTCGCTTACTGCTAGACTTAGGCCTTCATTTTATTATGACACTATTGAGTATGAACCATTTATCCAATCCATTGCAGACCCACATCACACCCCTTTAGCAATATAATTTTTCTCAAAATGGTTTCTACAGTCCAGTTACAGAATTTAGGTAGGTAGTTCCTGTGGTATTCAAATGTTTGTATGAGTATGTGTTTCTATGGTTTTATCGTAAACTATCTAATTTTGTATATACACAACATTTTACTAAATGTCCTATCTATTTAGAACTTAAGGCGGTTGCAGAGGGGTCAATTTTATACAAAACTTTGACGCACAATACGTGGAGACGGTATTAATATAAGTAACTTTCTATAAACAGAGAATTTCAATATAAAGCTTTGAAAATTTTGTATGAAAAATTTCAAAGCTTTATATCTTCGTAATCTACACTAATATTATAAAGAGGAAAGATTTGTACCTATTTTTGTATGTTTGTATGTTTGTAATGAATAGGCTCAAAAAGTACTGGGCCGATTTAAAAAATTCTTTCACCATTAGAAAGCTGCATTCACCCTGAGTAACATAGGCTATATTTATTGCTAGAAAAGATTAGACGTCCACCCGTGCGAAGCCGGGACGGGCCGCTAGTTATATTATAAATTGCAAATGTTATTTGATACGTGACATCTAGATTTTCTAAACTATTTTTCCATATATAAAATATTACGTTTATTAATTCCGTCTACGCGTATTGTGCGTCAAATGTTTGTATGGACTGAAACCACCTTAATCAGTAAATCTAACATGATCCCTGAGAATGATTTTACTTTCTATTTATGAATTGCCTTTACTATTGGCTTTTTAGATTGCCATTTTCTTGCTGTACTGTTGGACCAATTGTAAGGGTCTTGATCTAGAAAGCGGACAGGGCATGAAGTGCATTTTGCAAAATTGAACGAATTTATACAGGATGTAAACTTAAATGCAATATTACATCAAGTTTTGCAGTCCATTGGTCAATTTTATATAGCAGCGTATCAGGCACGCGCAATGTTCCAAAAAATTCCATTAGTCTTATTATGATATTACAATCATTATCTCTATTCTAACCCAAACTTATTTTTTTCCTTTGTAAAATATTTCACAATAATTTGTTTACTTTTATCATACAGTTCAGTGATGATGAGGAAGAGACGAAGCGTGTCGTCCGCTCAAACAAAGAGAAGCGTTACGAAGAGCTCGAAGGCATCATCCACTCTCTCCATAATCACCGGAAGATTAAAGACTTCGCTTCAGCCCTTGGGTCGTTTGAAGAGCTCCAGAAAGCATATACCAGAGCTTCTCCGGTTATCTTGAAAGAAGAAAACGGAATTGCTCCTCGTTTCTTTGTAAGGGCACTTGTGGAATTAGATGATTGGGTCGCCGGAGCTTGGACAGACCGTGAAGCCAGGAAGACATTGTCCAAAGGCAGCAGTAAGGCTTTGACGTCGTTGAGGCAGAAGCTCAGGAAGTATACGAAGGACTTTGAGGCGGAGATCTCCAAGTTCCGTGAGAATCCTGACCTGCCTGACGATGATGACGAGAGGAAAGGTGAGGATATTTTGTGCAATAGAATAGTAAGTGATATCCAAATGTCAATTATTGTCCCTAACATGGTCACAGGTAGAGAAAATGTTATTTAAACAATGCCATTCTTAATAAAAGAAACATCACTTATATCTTAATTTTTTGCCCTAAAAGTGAATTAAATAAGATTTTTAGCAATTCCTATTGACTGTAACTAGTATTATAAATACCACTAGGTTAAGTATTTAACACGTACACTGCTGAGTCAGCAGTATAGCCTATTATTATTACAGTGCTTTAGCTAGGGGGGGGGGGCATCGTGGGGCAATGCCCTACCTTAAAATTCCAATGTCCTACCTTAAAAATTACCAATCTACTATACCGTCTTTATCATAAGGGTATCGGGGTACGAGTCCAGGACCTCGGAGTAACGGGGTCTCGAAACTCTTGCTCATAAATTATTTTTTAAACTCAAAAAATACCCGCAATCTTTCGTAGCGCGTATACAACGTGTTAATGAATTAACGCAAAACTAGAAAGTAGTTTGTTTAGAATCGATAGCAGAATCGAATTATCATGGTTTCAATATAGGTAATTTTTTTCAAAATTTTAATTTTTTTTTTCATAAAATTTTTAATTTACTAAACCCGATGTCAACCCACCCCACGGGCACACTCACCCTACTTACTACCAAAACAAGATTATAAAAATGTATCCATGAGTACGTTAGCGCTTTCTTTCAGTGCTGAAATGATAACAAATCATTTTTGCCTCCGAACTTAAAATGCGAATAACTTTAAATTTTAAGTATCAAAATAATGAAATTATTGTTTCAATCTAATTCTTTTGTTATAAATAAGTTGGGGTGTATGAGGTTTTGCGCTAATTTATTAACACGTTGTATAATCTACATCGTTGTCTAGTCATCATAATACAAGTCCAGGCTAGATTCTGGTACTTTAAATGTGACTAGATAATTTGTGTGACATTGTCCAAGATATTTATTTATTTTATTTATTTATTTATATAACATACGCGCTGAATTTGGCATGCTTAGCTTCTTCTTAATTATGCTTAATTAATGTAAATAAGAAAAAAAAACCGCCCTACCTTCAACTGCCTATGCCCTGCCTTTAATCCAGTTCTAGCCAAGGCCCTGCATTATTATTGACTAGCAGCGCCGGCGACTCCGAACGCGCAGACCACTTACTTTAAATAGGTACTCATAACTTTCGACTGTGTGAATCGATTACCATGAAATAAACTTTATATGTTAATCCAAACTAAGCCCTATGCTTCTGTGAAAACTTCATCAAAATCAGTACATTAGTTTTTAAGTGATGCATGCACAAACAAATGGACAAATTATATTATAATTAATTATGTTTATCTAGATATTTCTTTAGCTTACTTCCCGATTAATCCAAACAACAAATAAACATTCCAGATTCGTCCTCATCCGAGTCTGATGATGAAGATAAAGTCAAGGAGATTCCCCGCGCGCGCCGCTCACCGGAGCCTGCACGTCGGCCTCCGCCCCAAGACGACGAGTCCTCAGACTCCATGGACTGGGGCTCCAGCTCCTCGGACTCCAGCTCCGACGACGAGGCTCGCGGCATCACCAACCTACGAGACAAGTTCCTCAAAAAATCCAACGAGAAAGAGGAAGATGAAGAGAAAGCAGACAGGCGTAAGGCACGCCGCGCTGAAAAGAGAGATAGAGCTGGCAAGCCTAGCAAGAGAGACCAGGCCGATGACGGCGGCGAGTGGGAGACCGTGAGGAAAGGTGCCGCTACCTCTGACAAGCCCAAGATGTTCGCTAAGGTAAGTACTCAAAATATCATTTGTTAAAGTATCACTTCAGGGCCCCATGTAATAAACACAATGCTGTATGGCTGTATTTATAATGACCAAGGAATATAATACTCCCTGATAATGACAATTCAGGGTACAACGACATGACAGTGCTACGTCACTCGCGTTTGACAGCTGCAATAAGTACCTACGGCGCCTTGTAACTCTTGAGACACAGGCTGTCGTGCATTGACATAAGGCGCATTTTGGGTCGTCCTTCCTAAAACGCAAAGTTCGAAATTAAAAAAGCGCGTGAAATCGGAAGAGGGTGGTATCTGTTATGGTAGTAACTATTGAATAAACTGACAGTAATTTTGGAAACATTACCTATTCCACGTTTAGCGTCATTGTAACCAGCAATGTACTCTGAATTGTCATAGTAAATTACATTTGTCACGTTTAATAAATAGGTTGTGTAAACTGACTGTACTGATCATAATAAGACTAATAAGTGGACTTTCATATCATACAGGACAGTGACATTGATGCAGCTCTCGTCGTGAAGAAGCTTGGCGAGATTAGCGCCGCTAGAGGTCGTAAGCGTACCGACAGACGTGCGCAGTTGGAGCTTCTCCACGAACTACGTAACGTCGCCGCCCAGCACAACCTCGGCGACGCCCTGCAGCTCAAGCTACGCGCCTCTACCGTCGCCTCTCTCTTCGACTACAACCCTAAAGTCTCCGATGCAATGAAACCAGAATACTGGTCCAGACTCGTCGAAAACGTCGACCACATGGTCACTCTGCTTCTAGCTCACGATGACATGGTCCTGAGCGAATCTATCACAGAGGAGAACGAACAACTGGTTACTCCTCCGTACAGCGTTCGCGGATGCGTTCTGACATCTCTGGAACGCCTCGACGATGAGTTCACCAAGCTGCTGAAGGAATGCGATCCCCATTCCAATGAATATGTCGAGAGATTGAAGGACGAAGTGAGAGTTTCAACTCTGATCGATCGCGTGTGCCAAGTCGTCGAGCGAGACGGCTCGCCTCAGGAAATCTGCCGCGCATACTTGCGTAAGATCGACCATCTCTACTACAAGTTTGATCCCCGCGCGGTGCGTAAAGATCTCCCGCCTGGCGAGGAAACCTCCATCAAGAAGATGGAGCGTCTTTGCAAGTACATCTACGCGAACGACGACTCGGACCGGCTCCGAACGCGCGCCATCATGTGCCACATGTACCACCACGCCTTGCACGACAACTGGTTCCAAGCGCGCGATCTCCTGCTCATGTCGCATCTTCAAGAGACCGTTCAACACTCCGACCCTAGTACTCAGATTCTATACAATCGCACCATGGCTAATTTAGGTCTCTGTGCGTTCCGTCGCGGTAACGTAAAGGAAGCTCACGGCTGTCTGGCCGAATTGATGATGACAGGCAAGCCGAAAGAGTTACTAGCCCAAGGGCTACTGCCGCAGCGGCAACACGAGAGATCTAAAGAGCAAGAAAAGATCGAGAAGCAGCGTCAAATGCCCTTCCACATGCACATCAATCTGGAGCTACTCGAATGTGTGTATCTAGTGTCGGCTATGTTGATCGAGATCCCTTACATGGCGGCGCACGAGTTCGACGCGCGGCGGCGCATGATCAGTAAGACGTTCTATCAGAACCTGCGCGCGAGCGAGCGGCAGGCGCTGGTGGGGCCGCCGGAGTCCATGCGCGAGCACGCGGTGGCGGCCGCGCGCGCGATGCGTCGCGGCGACTGGCGCGCTTGCCTCAACTTTATTGTTAACGAGAAGATGAATGCCAAGGTAACGCTTTATTATTACTATGCTTTGTTCGATTATAATGGGTGTCAAATGCGTTAGGTTAGGTACACACGGCGACACATTAAGCTACGCAAAACAAACAAGCTGGCCGCGCAACATTATACGTTACTCTACCTAAGCGCGGCCAGCTTATTTTAGTTTTGCGTAGCTTGTTGTGTCGCCGTGTGTACATATTAAAGTTGAGAAGCCAGTGACAAGATCTACGACGGAACAAAGGAATTTCTTTTTTCGTAATTTAGAATTTGGCTCCATAGTGAAAGTTGTTCAGTTTGATGGTCTGAAGCACCCCTTTTAATATGTTAATTTATTGGTGTATGTATATTTTTATGCTATTTTTATTTATTACCATGCCACTGACTATCAATCTTCATTTACCATTTCCTCTATCCTAAGGTCTGGAAGTAATTAGCGATAAGACTAACTACCTCTTTTTGTACCTTTCTTACTCATTGTATATTATGTTTTAGGTGTATAATTGAACTTTGTCGCCAGGTATGGGACCTGATGGTGGGCGCGGACAACGTGCGCGCGATGCTAGGCCGGCTGATCCGCGAGGAGTCCCTCCGCACGTATCTGTTCACATACGCGCACGTGTACGCCTCACTGTCGCTCCGCTCGCTCGCCGACATGTTCGAGATGCCGCGCCAGCGCGTGCACTCCCTCGTCTCCAAGATGATCATCAACGAGGAGCTGCTGGCCTCGCTCGATGATCCCAGCGAATGTGCTATATTGCACCGCTCTGAGCCTACCAGGATGCAAGCTCTGGCCCTGCAGCTGGCTGACAAGGTACAGTTTACTAAGCAAGCACTTCATTCTCGCCTCGAGATGAGAAAGGCTAAGAACGAGAGTGTGGATGCCCTTCGTTGTTCTCGCGGCGTCGTGAGCCGTAGTGATTTTCCATGGAAGTTGTTGCCGAGAGGTTCTCGCGAGAATGTAGTAGCCTTACTTCGACCTTATACGAAATTCTTTTTGAGCGATTGAAAACGTGAGGTTTGCTCGACATTCTTTTTGCACGCGGAAACTATCTAGTTTCAGCAGTTTTTACGTGTAAAAAGAATGGTATTCGTAGTGATCGCTAAAAAAACTCTTCTATTAGAGGCCTAAAATACTTTAGAGATAGATTGGAAATAATATATTCTTATTATAATGAAAGTTAAAGTCATAGCCCACCCACGGCCACGTTTAGACAGCAGCATAGCACGATGAATAGTCTCGTATAGGAAACAAACTCACGACCACAATCCCTCTCGGGGTGGTCGGAAACTCCGCTGCAACCTTCCAACCATGGATGAGAAAGATATTCCAATGATCAAAATAAGAAACTACTTTTGTTCTGCAACTTTTTTATATAGAACTTTTTCTGTCTCTTCCATAACTAATTCTGTTACCAACCCATTGCCTCTTTCCACAGGTCGGCAACTTGGTAGACTCCAACGAGCGCATATTCGAGAAGCAAGGGTCGTTCTTCCAGCGCGGTGGAGCGGGGCGCGGGGGAGAGGGGCGGCAGAGGGAGCGCCCCCGCGAGGGGTGGAACCGGCGCCAGCGCAACCGCCGCCGCGACGACGAGCGCACCCACGACGACTAGACGAACGCCAGCTCCACGGAAGTCTGGCGCCCCTTCGTTACAACTGCCTGCATTCGTAGGGCTTCCACAGGACTTTTGACATCGATCGATTGTTTGAATGCTCTGTGGAAGCCCTCCTATTGAAATTACCTTTCGTGGAATGGAAAGTTTTTATTAAAGTTTCAGCTTCATAGTTCAGACTTATCTTTTAATTCATTGATTCTTTTACATTACCTACCTACAGTTATTGTATCATACACTCGTATCCAGAAATAGACAGCGCTCAATAGTAGCTTTGCAGGTTATTTTGTACCGTATGACCTAATCAGTGTATTGAAAATATATATATTTATCCGAAAATTAAAATTGTCACAAAATCTGTTGTTTAATTTTCCTACTTTCTGTAAGTATAAACCAAAGAGTAATATAAGTATATACTATACTTACACATAAATAATTTCGAATGCTGGCCTCTCTCAGGGTAGAAGAGATAAGCGGTGGTAGAGGTAGTATGTAGTATATTCCTTGTGGTAGTCAGAACTTGACTGAGTAAAATGCATAATTACAACAATACCTGTGATTTTTTAAATGAAAGCCTTTTACCCGACGACGACTACGCCAGAAGGAGGGCCTCAGCAACGCCATCTAGTGGAATAAGATAAAGGTACCATTCGAATTTGTACTTTTATGTCTATAGTAAATCTGCTTGCTAATAGATGGCAGTATTTCTTGAAAAAAAAATATATAAGCGTTAGTTTCGTTTCTGCTCGGTTTTGTGAAATGAAAACAACATAATCTAGACCAACAAAAATCTTTGATAATAATATTGTTCTTATTTGGTTAGGGAACAAACAGTGAAATTGTTTAAGAAGAAAATAATATTTTTGATGATACCGAACAGAACAATAAATAAAAATAAAAAAAAAAAAAAAAAAAATTTTTATTTCGGATTACTTGATCCATATTACATTTTACACTTTACATTTACAATAAAAATTACACATTTCATAATAATAAATTACAATACAATTACAATTTAACAATTCATAACATTCATTTAATTTAATTTAATTTAATTTAATTTAAGTTTGTTAGTAACGACGCAACACTTAAATAACTACGTTAGTACAGACACTTAAATGCAGAGTGGCCCAGTGCTTGATAAAGCGACTGTCCCACCTACTCGCTGCTACAGACAGAATACTGTTGGTGCTGTCGCGCACTCTGCGGAGCGTCGCGGCGCCTCGCTTCCGTAGTATCGCTTGGAAGCCGTCTACGTGTGCATCCGCGAACATGCCCGACGCGCTGCAGGCGCGCGGCAGCCGCAACAGCACTCTGAACGCGTTATTATACTGAGTGCGCAGGGCCCTAAACGATTTTTGCGTATAATTAGTCCACAGACTGCAGGTATATAAGGATGTACAGTATGTTTTAAATAATGTTATTTTAACTTGCGCTGTACATCGACTGAATCTGTGTGCTATCATGTTCGCTCTGACCGCTAGCGCCCTGCGCTCTCTCTCCAAATCAAGATCGTCACTGAGGTCCTCGGTTACCAGGTGACCCAGATATTTAAAACAAGACACCCTATTCATAGGCGTTCCATCAAGCGTTACAGGGGGTACATAAGAGGGACATTTTGTGCCTGCTTTAAAAACCATAAGCTCACTTTTAGTGGCATTGTATTTTAGTCCATGGTTTACCGCATAACCCTCGCAAACACTCACTAACTTTCTAAGTCCACTGATTGACGGACTGAGCAGCACCATATCGTCCGCGTAACTTATATTATTAACACAAGTACGGTCTATATGACATCCAACATGCATGCTGCTGAGTTCGACAATCAGTGCGTTCATGTATAGATTAAACAATTTGGGAGAGCTTAATCCCCCCTGTCTCACTCCACACTCTAATCCGTAGACATCGGATCTTGCATCGCCCCATCTGACAGTATTGGTCTGACCTGAGTACCAACACCTAAATATGCGCACTAACTCACTAGGTACCTTGGCTTCCTCCAGCTTCTTCCATACAATACTTTTCTCATTTTTTTTAATAAACTGTTGAAACGAAACGCAATCCGTTTGTAGTTAGTGATGCCACAGTAGCGCTTTCGGCGCTAAATCTAGCGCTTTTTTTAATTCTTTAGCGCCCATTGACGTATCAACTAAAGACCGGCAATATCAGTTACACAAATGGCACAATTTTTTAAGCAAATTCAAGCAAAAGTCGTTCTTAACGTAAGGAAATAGTACAGTCCTCCAGCTGGAGGTCTGGTGACAAAATGTTTCAAGACGATTCTATTGATTGTAATATTTATCTACCCTATCTATACTATATCTATGATAGCGCCGTATCTCACAATCTAGCGCTTTTTAGGGTTCCATAGTCAAACAAGGAACCTTATACCATAGCGTAAATATTATAAAGTGAGCGCGCTCTATGGCCGCGACAGGTCTATTGTGCGCGGGGTGCGGGGCGTGGGAGGAGCGCGTCTCGGCCCCCTCTGCCTGCGGGGCGTACCGCAACTCAACTAAAACTTGGGGTACTCGCTGGCAGCAGTGTCAACATTCCTATTTGCGAGCGCGCATGTATCACAACGGTTCGAACTGGTTGTATTGTGTACGGGTGTGATTGCACAATGAATCAAAATCAAAAGATTTTTGGAAATAAATTGGTTTAAAACAGTTTTAACGCTGAAGATATAATGCTTTGAAATTTTTCATACAACATTTTAAAAGCTTTATAACTCTTCGTAATTATATTATAAATTGCAAATGTTATTTGTAACGCGGCATCTAGATTTTATAAATTATTTTTCCCTATTACTTTTATTAATTCCGTGTACGCGTATTCTGTGTCAAACTTTTGTATGGACTGAAACCACCATAACATTAAATTTTAATGTTATTTGTGAATATTTCTGCGATTTGTGTTAGGAAAGTAGTATTAACAAAATGTATTACTTAGACTAGCCGACTGTGAAAAGTTGGTGATATTGATAAATTTGTGGGAAAATTGAGTTCAATCGGGTAACATTTACACACACATGTACAAATCAGACACCGATAGAAAACCGGTTACACTGTCACTTGCTCTATAGTTTTACTCCCTCTACGTTTGCTTATAATATTTCAATACCAATAGAATCGACAAAGAGAACACCCATACGGGCCCCACGGGCGGAGGACGGAGCCACACGGAGCTTTCTCTGTGAACTCTATCGGTATTGAAATTGGTATTATTTTACATTGCACCCTCCGTCCTCCGTCCGCGCCCGTCCGTCGTAATAAAATAGAGCTTAAGAATTTAGTGCCGAATCTAGCGCTTTTTAGACCCCCAAAAATTTTGGAATTTAGCCCTTTTTTACAGTTTTAGCGCCTAATCGATTTTTTCAGGTGGCAGCCCTGTTTGTAATGGCGGATCGACGAACGTCGAAAGTGGAGACAAAAAAACCCCTGACGTTTTACTGATAATCCAATTTGTGCTAAATAATTATGTTGTTTGTGCGGATCTCTATAAGATTTATATAGTTTTTCAAAGAGTTTACTATAAACTAACAAAGTCGTAAGATATTTTAACATTTCGTTACAATGGCCGCGACACGGAGACTTCAAAAGGTGAGACATCACTTTTTGTTCACAAAAAGCTTATTTCACAAGGTTTTAGTGTAATTCCAAATTAGCGGTAGCTTCATATAAAGTGTAACCGTAAATAATAAGAACCTCAAATATTTCATGACCTAAATTTCCCAGAAAACGGTGACCCTAAAACACCGATGTAGAACAGACATTTCCACCTTCAGAAAGCCTGCAAATTTAGAAGTAGGATCTCGAAACAGCTAATTAGCGCATTCACTGCCTCACCTGTATGAATAAATCACCTAGATTCTTCGAAACATGGAAAGCTGTGTGCCCCGAACATTTCAAAGTTGTTCAAAAAACTGCAATGCTTAGTGCCCTTGAACACTTATGCTCTTAGCTTATGCTGGTCCATATAATTCTTACGCTGGGTGCCGCTCGACACGCAGGATTGTCCGGTTTATTCCACTTGGTACCAATGAGTTAGTATGTATTTTGTTGGACAATCAATGAAGTGCTAATAGGAATATACTTGTATTTCCAATAAAAATTGGACACGCAGACTGGTCAGAAGCACTGGCAGTATAATAGGTGTAACCCATTGTTCAACTATTTGTTGATAGAGAGAGATAAAGAAACCTATGATGTTTTTATATGTAGATATGTTGCCCGTGCTCCAAAATGGCAATTAAAAAGCAAGGTAATTGCCCGGCTTTCACATAGTCACGCGCCATCTAGTGTACGGGCTACACGTCACCGTATCGTGCCATTTTAAACTGCAGTACTTAACAGTTTAACTGCTGACGACCTACATTGTAGGTCAGCGACATATGGGCCGCAGTGCCTCACTCCAGTGCTACGACTGAAACCTTAAGTCAAAATTGTACCTATAGCATTCCACAGTGTTAGCAATGTGCGAGTGTCATTGTTTTGAGCTTAGCCGCGAAAGTGTTAATGTTGGCATATCGTCGGCTAAAGTGTCAGACCTCGTAACTCCATAAAACCAAATTTTACAGGACAGACAAAAAACGTCACCACGATAATTGTAAAACGGTCACTACGCCATATAGTGCAGTACTGAGCGGGGGGACATACGTGGTTTGCTTCCAACAAAATAGAGTTACGTGGTTTTCTATTTATCATTTTAAACTGTCACGGCTTTTTAAAAGGATTTAAGATTTTTGCCATGGATGCGTTCAGAAATTAGTAATAAAATTGTATAAAAATTTCATTTTGAAAAAAAAATGGAGTTACGAGGTTTGACACTTTAGCCGACGATATATGACGCGTCTATTTTTAAAACATCATTGAAAGAAACCACTAGAATAGACTGTGGCAGTGAATGTGTCAACTTACTTTTAACTTACCATCATATGAAAAGCTGTTGGGACCTATATTAATGAGAACAAATCTTCAATGCATTAAAACGTCATTTTTATAATTTCAGGAACTAAATGATATCAGGGTATCAAATCAGAAATCCTTTAGAGACATTCAGGTTGACGAGTCAAATATTCTCACTTGGCAAGGCTTAATTGTCCCTGTAAGTACTCAAATATGTTCTAAGGCCACAAACACCAAATCATTGTTTCAAACTTAACATTTTTATTATGTGTAAAAAGTTAGGGTTGCTAATGTTGCTATACACATAAGCGGGCCAGCATAGATCGGCACAGCCGGGCGGTAAAATCGAATATGTGTAGGTGAACGTTTGGGAAAAAAGCCGCTCGTCTTTGCCGCACAAATACAGTCGCCATGCTAAGCCCGATGGAACAATCTGCAAAACCGGGCAGTAAAATCAAATGTATGCATGCAGATGAATGTTCGAATGATCAGCTACTCGAACAAACTATCCGATCGGCACAAGTTGAATGAAGCCGAACAAGTGCAGTGATTGCTTCGGGTTGGCTTTGTTGATCGAAAAATACTGCTGAACTAACAGTGCCGACTAGCTTACGCGTATAGCAACCCTTACTTTTCAAACATCAGCGAAAATTACAAATAGGAGATTTTTAATTGGCGGCAATGAAATTAAATTTTGTAAGCCGACTACATAATTACAGAGGTCCTAATCATTTTATAAATTTTTAGGACAATCCACCATACAACAAAGGGGCTTTCCGTATTGAGATTAATTTTCCGGCTGAATACCCTTTCAAGCCACCTAAGATAAGCTTCAAAACAAAGATTTATCACCCAAATATCGATGAGAAGGGCCAGGTGTGCCTCCCGATCATCAGCGCTGAGAATTGGAAACCTGCCACCAAGACTGATCAAGGTAACAATTCATAAGTTTTTTCTATTCTTTTTGTTTTTCCGAATCCCACACAGTGAACAGAAATCCCACAGGGTCACTGGACTTAATTGTGTAGTCACAGTATAATCTTATCTTATCTTATTGTGGGGGCTGGCAAGCCAGCAACACTTCGACCCGGTGGGATCTTTTGTGTTAGCCCCAATACTTTTTGCTTACTTCACCCTTCAAATACATGGTCAATGAAGGAGGCAATACCATTGAGGGGAAGAAGCCTTAGGTCTCCCGGTTTTGGATATCCATCACCGAGGAGGTACATGCGCATTGCCGCCAAGACATCACAGTCACACAGGATATGCTCCATGGTCCGTAGTCACAGTGTAAGAAAGAGTATCTAGTACAGACACTCTCTGCCTCCCACCGACTTTGTACTTCACCCCCTCTGGTTGAATGCATATTCCTGTCTCTCTCGCACTCACTCAGTATCCACACACGCTTACTATTCTTTTAAACTTTTCCCATTTGTATGAAATGACAGCTATCACTCGCAGTGTCCAAGTTGTGGTGTAGTGGTAGTGTGTTGTATGGTTACCAGGGGCCTATTTCATAAACAAAACATTTTGAGATTGTGATACATTAGTATGATACCTACCGAAAAAACGGCGCTTACTGGTGTGTCACCGGTATAGGAAAAAGCATTGCACGTAAATTCGGTAGATGTGTCATCAGTTCATCACTTACTTAGAATGTTAGAACGATTTTTGTTTACCAGCTATGCACCCTGAATCGTCTTTGTAAAATACTATTGTCATGTTTATAAAATAGGCCCCAGTTAGGCCCGGAGCCAAACAGCAAATGGAGCAGTTAACCAAAGCGGAATACACTCTAACCATAGACTAGCCCTTTCATAGAAAACTTTAATACAGTTCCCATACTGCATTGATGTTCCAAGTTCTCTTCAAACTATATGGGAATTACAGACGCAACTGTTGCTTTCTCAAGGGCTTCTCAAGTAATAAAATAGCCAAAAAAAATTATGATTGTGATTTACGCATCTCCACTTTGGTGGATACCAGGGCTACTATGATTCATGGATACCAAATTTTAATACTCTCCTATTCTTTTAACATAACTTTAGAGCTTTTCTTTTAATATAATCAGAAACCAGAACATTGTAAATTGAAGAGTGCCACCACCACTTATATAGGACAAAAAGGCTCACTTAAAGTTAATTATATAAATTGCAATCTTGTGAACAGATTAGTCATTTTGTATTGGGTGTGTCTGTGTGTCACTAGCTAGCATAGCAAAACAACACTAGTGACTCATAATTATGTAACAAGGGTTTTTTTAACATTGGATTATTATGCTATATTTATTTTATACCTAAATTGGTGTTGCCTTTGTGCATCAATGTACTGGTAAATGGGAATTGTTTTTAGAATATGCTCACGACTATTATTCTTTGAGGAGGTAGTCAGAGATAAAAATGTTTTGAACATAGTTTTTTTACTGATATCTTAACTATTATAAAACTGTAACAGTAGTGTCCGTACATTGAAGATATTTACAGGAAAAAGATTACAATATGGTTTTTAAATGAAGCTTTTTTTAGAATTTTTGTGAGTCTGTTTGTTCGTTTGTATGTAAAAGCATCACGCAAAAACTACTGATTTTAATGAAACTTTTTTTGTTTAATAGCTTATGATCTGACTTAAAATCTGGTATTTAATTTGTGCTGACGATGTCGCGGGTAAACTCTAGATTAATGATAACATTGTTTCTTTTTCAGTTATTCAAGCGCTAGTAGCTCTTGTAAACGATCCAGAGCCAGAGCATCCGCTGCGCGCGGAACTCGCCGAAGAGTTCCTGAAAGACAGGAAAAAGTTTTCGAAAAATGCTGAGGAATTCACTAAAAAACACAGCGAAAAACGGCCTACGGACTAATTAGACTATTAGGCAATCATTTAGAGCTGAATGTACAGCAGTGAAAATGACAGTTTTTTATGTAGCTGGTTTGATTATTGTGCTCAAAACATGAACTTTTTGAAAAATCTAGAATCATGCATCTCTAGATTAGGCTAGATTGTGACGCTAAGCACTTGTTACCTATCACACATTATAGTTTCAAACCAGATACATAGGCAAGCATTGAATCCTTTGCGCCGCAAACTAGTCTCTTCTGTGAATGTATGTTTTAAAAAGCACTTTGAACTCCAAGTTCTCATTAAGAACCTTTTCCAGTGCTGTAGATTCAGTTTAATTTTACCTACCCTCTGGTTTTGAACCACCGCTTCTCGTCAATCACCATGTTGCTTGCAATTCAAGTGCACTGTTATAAGAATTTATTCGGCAGGTTGAAAGCTTCAAATTAACGCTTAGTTTTAAATTAGATTTCAAAATTGTTATATTAAGTTCGGTAATAGGGAGATATTTGGTTAATTTTCTTAATTAATTGTCAGGGTTCATGAATTCACAAGTTTTCTTTGTAATTTAGCTCTTATAGACAATAAGTGACCTAGCTGTTGGCTTGGATTTTCATTATAGAGCACTTTATTCTTGCTATAAAACTATGTTCTGTCGAAGAATAGCTTTCGTCTATAAAATGTTGTAAAACAGCTATGTAAATAGTTCTATGGTGTTACTTTCAAGACCGGTGATTTTGTGAACAAACATGCAATGGTATTGATACTTGCATTTTACGATTGAAATGGTATGATGTTATTGTGATACTTTGTTTGGATTTGATCATGTGATTTTCGACACACTTGAGAGAACGCAATCACTATACAATTAATAATTATGTCCCAGGAATGAACACCCCAAGGTCGTATTACATTTTAATTTTTCCATAAGTCAATGTTACTTCGTAACTTACTGTGTGCTGAACACTTCAGTGAGATAACTTTAAATATATATTTTTTTTCGAATTTACTTGATGTTTATTATTCATACTGTGATCCCAATCTTCTCTATACAGGGTATAAGTGACAGCCTAGCAAATACCGAAACGGTGAACTTAGACCATCGAACTGAACAATTTTCACTATGGAGCCAACCTCAAGAAACGCAAATTCGATGGTCTGAGTTCACCGTTTCAGTATTTGTGCTAGGCTGTCACTTACACCCTGTATACAGGTACAGGGTGTGAAATTAAATGGGACACTTACTTAAAGGGGTGCTTCAGACCAAACTGAACAACTTTATGGTTATGTTTGCAGTTTTGTAATTGTATGGGATATCGGCATTTTTTTTTCGCGATTTCAGAGTTGGTCCCATTGTAAAAGTTGTTCAGTTTTTTTATTTTACACTTGGTATATTAAAAATGAATCCCTATTTCCTTGGTCACAACATCACTCGAGAATGGCTGGACCGATTTGGCTAATTTTGGTTTTGAAATATTTGTGAAGTCCAGTCCAGGGTAGGTTTATACAGTAAAAAAATGGCCAAGTGTGTGTCGGGTAAAAAAGGGACATTGCGACGCATGCACAGTTAGTTCCTCAATAAAAATGTACTTATTTGTTTCTACGAAAATACTTTTTAATCATCAACAAAATCGTAAACATCGACTGTACATTGTTTTTGTAGTTCATTATTATTATTTTGTGATTTATCTTTAAAGCTTTTATATTTCGATATTACAGTATTTTCTAAATTATCTTCTATTTTAAGAGAACCTTGGACAGCATCTGTGTTCGTTGATTCAGTCTTTCTTCTCTTCAATGCTATTTCTTCATCCGATTCAATTTCTTCACTTTTTCCCAAGTACTTATTTATATTATCTGCAATAATCAAATCAATGGTTTATCACGGAAATACAGGATAATAATTTCTAATAATGCTGACGCTTTTTTAAGGCCACTGGCTTTTCGGTGAAGGAAAACATCGTGAGGAAACCTGCATGCTTCAATTTCGAGGCATGTATTGTACCTACTGTGCATTACAATTCACTCCCCGTCACACTGGACGGAGTTTCGGTACTACTAGTGAAACCTGGATGTTCTGATGTTTCAGAATATCTCTAACTACCCCCTCGGGGAATATAGTCGTGAGCATATGCTATGCCTGTTAAAAAGCGTCAGCATATTAAGAAGGACCCTATAGTGAGATTTTCAATATTGATTTTTTCCATTGAAGGAAAAATACCAGCATTATGTAAAAAAAAATATACCTGTAATTGCAGAAACACAGGTATCCAGATAGTATTTCTTATTGGTGTCCCTAGCTAGTGTAGGCTCAATGGACAAGGTATAATCTGGACCATAGCTCGGCCAATAATTGTGTTCAGGAATGTTAACATCGATAGTGGTCCCTGCAACAAGTGCTGTGATCGAAGACCATAGGCGCGCAGCGTTTTGGTGCTTGTACCCTCCTGAAATTAAATTTTTATATAGTTACACCTACTTACTGGGGTTTCTAAAAAATATCAAAACTCTTTTTCCAATGCAAAGAGTAGTTCTTTCAATAAATCTATCAAATATATTTCTTTTTTACACCGAAACATTAACAGCCAACAATAAGGCGGTCTCTCGCTAAGCAACGATTTCTTCCAGACAAACTCTTTCGTCCTGTGTGACGATTGAACAGGATGTGTTTGGGCCCAGAGAATTTAGTTAGTTGTTTTGGATCTGGCAGTAGGCAAGTATGACGTTCAGTGAGTGTAGTACCATGAGTTTTCCCCTTAGACTATGTAATACACTAACGGTTTTCCCTGTACCTACGTTACTACTGTCAACTACTGTAGTTTTCGGCGGCGTCAATTTTGTATGACAGAATTAGTTCTCAATGTAATCACTAGGAGCGCTGTACTAAATTCAATACAAACTCATGGTAGGATAGTAAACCCCTGTATTATCTGCCGACCCATTAACAAACATAACTGTAAGCACAGAAAGCAGAACTGGCATGCAGGTACCTGTACCTACCTACAGACCGCGTGCCACTGACTGATGTTCCTTTAATTTAACAACTTACATGCCAAGCAAGATAGTCAAAGCCAGAAAGGCGTCGAAAAAAACGTTGTTTCACCTACCCAGAAAACATGATGAAAAACGGGCTCGGGTGAGGAGTATGCGCAGTAGCGGTTTCACGCACAAGCAGCCATAGATTTGCTCATGAAGTTTGCCGGCAGCTGTACTTTTTTTCTATGAATGTAATCACTTTTACTTACCGCCTCCCAACAATATAAGAGGTTTCCGTTTATCAAGGACCCTACGCACGCAGTTACAATATCCGTCTATAGTCAGACGAGCTCCGCCGTGAGGGTCGTGGGCCAACGCGTCTGCACCGCACTGCAGTACCACGGCGTCTGGGCTGAAGCGAGCGTGTATTGATTCGAATATTCTGTAAAAAATTATGTCTTTTGATAAATTAATTGCTTTGCGGGACAGCACATTGTTATTGCAAAGTAGAAATATTCTTCTTGTGTCGCAACATACTTATTATACGATTTGTAAACATTGACCTTAAATCTATTATAATAAATCAAACTGAACAACTTTCACTATGGAGCCTACCTCAGGAACGCGAAAAGGGGGGTCTGCGTTCACCGTTTCAGTATTTGCTAGGCTGTCACTTACACCCTGTGTTATAAATAGTATAATTAAAATATAAATAGGGTGCATCAATCAAGCTTAAGGGGCTATGTGAAAAAAATTGGATTCTTCAAAGCTTCATATATCATGAAGTACTAACAGTAGGAGTATGATTTTCGGATATGTGTAAATTGAACATATAATTGAAGTTTTGATTAGAGCCAAAACACGATTAAGACAAATTTTCTCGATAGAAAAACAAGCCAAAGTAGCCTCCATTTTTATCTATAAACGCTTGGAACTGCTAAACGGTGAATAATAGAAACACAAGACTTGATTTAAAAAAAAGAGATTGATATTTTCTAAGTTTTGATTAGAGCAGAATTAAACATACATAAATAGTACAATCACAATTAAATAAAGTTTGATTTGGCGCTCGATTCGATTCAGGCGCGCGCGCCGCCCCATCTCTTTCTCTCGCATCAGGCCGTAATATAAGCTATCCCACGCCTGTTTCGCAAAAATTATTTTTCGACATAGGCTCTTAACGACTTTCACTATGTAGCTGACATAGAAATAACAAAAAAAGTGTTGTTCCATTGAAAACGACAATGGCCATTTTTGACTATTAGCTACTCGACCCAAATGTAGGAGAGGAAGGCCGAAGAAAAGATGGATGGATTGTGTGAAGGATATGTGTAGGGAAGGAGTGAGTGCTGAAATGACGGTTAAGAGAGATGAATGGAAGAGGATGACATATTGCGCCGACCTCAAATAATGGGAAATGTGCATGAGAATGATGATGATGATGATAGTGGCTCCATATTGAAAGTTGTTCAGTTTGATGGTTTGAAGCCCGCCCCTTAAATTCAAAGCAAAAAAAAATTGCTCATATTTTATATGAAACTTGGAGTCTATAGTATTTATGTAAATGGTTGCAAGTGCAACATTAAAAAAAAAAGTTACATAATTTTGAATATATTAGAAATAGAAATCATTTATTTGCCTCAAATAGGGTAAATTTACATTAGGTGTTATCAAATAATATATCACATAACAATACATTAAGGTCATGCCTATCTAACCATTTTAAATAGCATGCAAATATAAATATATTACCTATAAATAGTACTTACTTTTCAAACACATACTCAAATGTGTCATCAGAGTATGATGCATGCAGTGGAACATTGCAGCTGAAGCCCCTGCCTGCCAGAGTCCCGATGTCCTCCACACCACCAGTGCCGGGGTAGAAGCCTGGCTCGTACTTGTGGAACGAAAGAGTAAACACCGCGTCACATGAATCATAGGCATTTTGTACCCCATTACCTGCAAAAGTAATTAGGTTTGATTAATACAATGTGGTTACCTGGGCCCTGTTTATAAACGCGACAATTAAGAATGACCATTCAGAGTAGATTGCTGGTCACTAATGACACTAAACTTGCAGTAGATAACATGGAGTCCTAGCATTCTCAGCAATGTACTCTGAATTGTCATTGTCAATTGTCACGTTTATTAAATGGGGCCCTGGCCTGCAAACCGATATTAAGACTTTTATATCGGGGGGAGGAAAAGCATTCATTGCAAAATACAATGATAAAGTACTTCTTTTCGTGTCAATTGTTCTACATGTTCCTATATTCTATTGGCCAGTCATTCGGCTTACTGTAGGTACTATTTATTATTATTATGTTGGTACATGAAAGATGCACGGGTCCACTGGGACCCGGTCCTTTGGGAGGCATACATGGGGCCGAAGCCAACACGAAGAGGCCTTATTTGGTACCATTTATTCTAAATGTGAGATGGCGTGCACCTATCGAGGCCTATCTCTAGATACACCATAGGGATGCACTAGAAGATCATTCTCGATGGATGCTGAACTATTGCCAGGAAGGGATACATTTGTCTGGGCTATGGGGATGGGATTCTGTGTACTGGATAACTGGGCTATGGAGTGAGATAACGGACGCCTGCTCTAGTTAAATATCTCACTAATTTAAAATCTAGCAGGCGGTGACTCGCCAACTCATTTGATGGGCCCCCCAAAACGGCCGCTCGCAAGGAGCGAAAGGGCGGCAACATCTAGTGAGTGGCTAAGGTTGTAGAGAGGTGAGTCTGCGGGCGCCGGTTCCCGGTGCTAAGCGCACCAGTCAGCAGGTCCCGGCGTTATGACATTTTACACTTCCAACCTGGAGCATAGGTTCCGCTCTTGCGACTCCACTCCTGGCCGGCCGGTTAAGGCAAGACAGGAGGTGAGGGCCAAATCAATCCGGGCCCTCTGGAGAATCGGGTCCGTGGTGTCGCCAATCACCAACAGCTCGCCACAAGCTGCCCTGCGGGCTTATTATTATTATTATTATCTGTGGTTTTGGGCCTTGACAGGCTTGCTAAGCCTGTGCCACGTAGACCATCGCTGGTCCTTTGTGATCGCCCTTTTTATAATTCCTTACCAATCCCCACTGCGGCCAGAAATCGCAGTAGATTCTTGATCGGGATAGTTTGTATCTCATCTGGTGTCAGCACCTGCCTACCCAGATGAGTGCTGCGTTTGTACATCAGGGGACCACAATCACATAGGAGGTGCAGAGGAGTTTCCATCTCCTCCTTGCAAAATCTGCAGCCGGTCGTGTCACTGAAGGTACTATACGTATATTTAAATTTCGGGGGACATCCCACTTATCCCCCCAGCAAGAGAGAAGTGGTTCAATGCAGCAAGCCAGGTGGGTTGCTGACATTGCGACCATGGCACGGGACTGGGAACATTGGCAAATGGGGAGGAGGCTTTATACCCTGCAGTAGGTGGACCAAGGGTGATAATAATGAACTATATCATGGTTCAATAGCCATTGCTCCATTTGTTCTATCGAAAAGCGAACTCTACCGAGGTCTGTCTTGCATGTCAGCGCAATAGCGTTGTCGCGCCTTAGGTCTCTTTGTCTTCGAGCACGTACGAGTATGAGCGAGACATAAGGCGTGACAGAAGCTTGTCGCGCATCTTCGCATTGTAACTTACCATGATGTACATCCAAGTCTATGTATAGTACTTTGGGGAACTTTTGTCTTAATGTTTCTATAGCTAGAACTATATCATTTATGTAGCAAAATCCTTCAGCACCAGATCTAAAAGAAGAATAAAAAATGTAACAAGTAAAGACTATAAAATTATAGTAGAAAAGAAATGTAGGTGGAGATTGATATCAAGTCTGCCCAATACATTTAGCTAAAGAACAAACATTACTCATAATAGACAGCCCACTGGCTTACCATGAACCGTAATTATGGCATTTATGGCCCACCTGAAAAATTGGTTTTACGGTTTTGATTTAGGTAGTACGAAAGAGGCCTGATAAAGTACTAGATGGGAATAATGAGAAAATTGGTTTTATCCACAAACCCTTGTTTAAGTTTGACATTTAATTTTACACCTCTCTGAGGAAATACATTGACATTAGCACACAACAGAGAACACCATTGCCCAGCAGTGGGACACAGAACAAGTTACTTAAAAAAGAAGCACCTCTGTGCATGATGCCATCCACCGCACCAGTTGATAGCAACATCAGCCATGCCGAGAATGAGAGTTTTAGCTGCTGTTATGGAGCCACCAGCTACTGTTGACACCAGCTGGTACATGTTCGAGACCGGTGGACAATCATAACCTGGAAAACATAATGAAAAAATCAAGGTGTTTTCTTTATTTCAAATTGCAGATAAGTTCAGCTTTTTAGCAAAAAAGTGAATCAAAAGTTCTAAGCCTTCTAAAGGGTGAAATTGATATCATTAGCATCCTTTTAAACTAAGAGTCTACCCATCTAACTGAACGAGTCTAAAATAAGGGAACAAATTGATTGGAGCAAAAAAAATTTGCTTTTGCATATGTTTGAGTCAAGCAGGCACAGCAGAATAGTATGATTTTTTTTTTACTCTGATCTGTTATCTCCCATAATAAAAAGGATGCTAATGATATTAATTTTGAAACTTATAAATGGACAAAATTCAGGCTACAATCAAGTCACAGGGTTCAGAAATCGGGATTCTTCCAGTACTGTATACAGCTGTTTAGAAGAATTCTGTCTAAATCGAATAAACAAAATTTTATTTAAGGCAGATTCGTTTCAACAGCTGGTGGTAAAAATATTCCCTTTGCCTTAGAAAGGGTAGTTCGAGCAACAAAACATTTGGATGCACAGCAGCAGCTAAACCTTGCCAGGCCTCCGTCACTCGCCCGTAGGAACCAAGATAAGTACCTACACTTTGTAAGCGATGAGCTTGTATGAATAATTCTGCAACTCGCTCCAGCTGAATAACAACGCCGAGTCAAGCGCCATTAGACACATTTTCGCGTGTCGGTAGACGCGAAAACGCGTATCATGTGTGTGAGCCAGACGGTTCTGGCAGTAAATGATTAAAGTGGAAAACTTATCGTTTTCTAAGGAAGTGATGTATTTGTCCGGACGTACCTAGTACCATCTGTGACCTCGCTAACTATGTTTGGTCAAAATCTGAACAACATATTTTTAGGGTTCTGTACCAGAAGGGTGAAAACGGGTTATTACTAAGTCTACATTGTCCGTCCATCTGTCCTTCCTACCTATTTAGGGCTGTAACTTTTAAACTGTATTAGCTAGACAGTTGAAATTTTCACAAAACATGCATTATTACAGCGGATTTGTTAAAATATAATAAAAATTAAAGGGGGTTCTCATACAAGAAACTAGTTTTTATCAATGTTTTTTTCTTCTCGCTCTATTGTAAAAATGGTAATAAATACAAGTAAGCGTCAAACTTGGTGTGGTTTTAGAGCAAACTCTACAGTATAACAAGAAATAATAAAAACTGGCTAAGTGTGAGTCAGTCTCGCGCTAACGGTCCCGGAGAAAACAAAACTTTTTTTCTAAGTTAATATGTTGTGTGGTGTGGAATGGAACCCTGAGTGTGGTGCGCAAGTAGCCCGATTCGCACTTGACCGGTTTTTTTTTTTACGTGAGTATCAAGTATACTTAATTACTTACCAATCCCATATTCTTCATCCTGAGTAGTGCTCATGTACTCCTCGTCAACATCCGAGAAACTTTTCAAATGGTCTATGTAGGACTCTAAATGAAACTTAGTCAACTCCTTATATGAGGCAGGAGATGACCGGACCACCTTCACGTGGTCCAGAAGATCATAAGACGCAATCAAACTGTGTACCATAGAAGCCTGAAAATATTTCAAAAGTTTTGTATACATTTCAAAACAAAGTGTTTATTAAAACATACTGAGATATCTTACCCGACCTATTACGGCAGGCAAACGGTCACTTTGCTCAATTAAATTTTCATCCCAAACATAATACACATTTAGTTTCTTCATTTTATAAAATAAATAAAATAACACTAGCAAACGCAAGTTGAATGATGCTTAGTTCTGGTGTAGCCCACGTGTAGCCGTTGTGGCGCTGTTTCCCATCGTCCTCATTGGACGATGATACAATGTACAACGCCATATTGAACTTACAACACAGATTACTGATATGTAGCAAGCTACAGATGCGACAGTGAAATTTGCACTTAGTTCCATTGTTTCCGTTGTGGCGTTCTGTCGTCAAACTAATGTGTATAGAACTTGTAGTTATAGGTATGTATACACTGATTCCAGGATGCAAAAATAGGGATATTTGACCAAGGAACAAACTATTCAACGATATTATTATGTCATACGAAGGAGAAGAATTGAGGCTTCTCAAGGATTCTAAACTCAAGCTAAAATACCAGGAAAATCACAAGATATAAGCTTCTGACGCAACAACACGGCATGAGGCTGCTGTTGTTGTAAGTTCAATATGGCGTTGTATCTCGTCCTCATTGGACGGTGATACAATGTATCATCGTCCAATGAGGACGATGGGAAACAGCGCCACAACGGCTACACCAGAACTAAGCTGTCATAGGCCTGACTTACAACAACAGCAGCCTCATGCCGTGTTGTTGCGTCAGAAGCTTATCTCTTGTGATTTTCCTGGTATTTTAGCTTGAGTTTAGAATCCTTGAGAAGCCTCAATTCTTCTCCGTCATATGACATAATAATATCGTTAAATAGTTTGTTCCTTGGTCAAATATCCCTATTTTTGCATCCTGGAATCAGTGTATACATACTTATAACTACAAGTTCTATACACATTAGTTTGACGACAGAACGCCACAACGGAAACAATGGAACTAAGTGCAAATTTCACTGTCGCATCTGTAGCTTGCTACATGCTACATATCAGTAATCTGTGTTGAATGACTCACCAACAACTCACCAAAGAAGTGACTCACTCACTCAATTCACTCAGCTGACTGAACTGACTCTTTGTTTGTTCCACTTGGATCTACCCACTGTCTGTAGTGCGATTTTTGAAAATCATACGAGCGACTTGGCAGTAGAAAGATGCATAATCTCCATAGTAATTTTGACATTTTCTCGTAGAGGGAGTAAAACTATAGAGCAAGTGACAGTGTAACCGGTTTTCTATCGGTGTCTGATTTGTACATGTGTGTGTAAATGTTACCCGATTGAACTCAATTTTCCCACAAATTTATCAATATCACCAACTTTTCACAGTCGGCTAGTCTAAGTAATACATTTTGTTAATACTACTTCCCTAACACAAATCGCAGAAATATTCACAAATAACATTAAGCGTACCGCACCGCACTAGCTGAGAGCAACCCGCGCGTCATCGGTCCCACGTACTACGAACACCTACCCACTGATCTAAGAAACGAAACAAACGACGAAACATTCGATCGCCGATTGAAAAACTTTTTATTGGATAATGAGTTCTACTCTGTTGACGAATTCTTGAAAAAAAGTTTTTAAGTTTTTTATATTCATTTTTAATTTGTTTGTGGTTGTTGACATTTTTTCTATTATTAAAATAGTCAAGACTATTTTTAACTTTAAGGTTATATTGTTTTGACATTATTTTATTTGACATTACTATTTTATTTTAATTTGATTATACAATATACAATATGACGATCATATTATGAATGGACATTTTATGTAATTATTTATGTAATACTGTGACATGTTATAATATGAAATAAATGAATCTAATCTAATCTAATCTTAAAATTTAATGTTACGGTGGTTTCAGTCCATACAAAAGTTTGACACAGAATACGCGTAGACGGAATTAATAAAAGTAATATTTTATATATGGAAAAATAGTTTATAAAATCTAGATGCCGCGTTACAAATAACATTTGCAATTTATAATATTTTTTTTTATTAGCCTATTTCATCCCACTGCTGGGCAAAGGCCTCTCCCCTGCTCTTCCACTCGTTCCTGTTTTGGGCAATCTCTGGCCATTGGTTGTCAAATTTGTCCAGGTCATCACGCCATCTTTTCCTGGGTCGACCTGGACGCCGCCGACCGTTTTCGGGGATCCAGGGCATGATGATTTTTGCCCATCTCTCAGGATGCATCCGACAGACATGACCGGCCCACTCCCATTTAAGTTTGGCGGTATTTTTGTTTGGTTTATATAATTACGAAGATTTATAAAGCTTTTAAAATGTTGTATTAAAAATTTCAAAGCATTATATCTTCGTAATTATATTATAAATTGCAAATGTTATTTGTGACGTGGCATCGAGATTTTTTAAACTATTTTTACATATATAAAAAATAAAAATTTATTTATTCTAAGTTACTTATACTTACACCGTCTATGCGTATTGTGCGTCAATAAAATTGTTTTTGTATAAAATTGACCCCTCTGCAACCACCTTAATATGTAATAAAATTAGCCAGAATTGGAGCCTTGAAAAACTGTGTAGTTATTTGTCAAGCAATGAGCTCAAAGAGGTTATTTTTATCGAATTTGATCAATTTCTTTATTTGACTGAAGCATGATGAAGGGTAATGGTAAATAAATAACAATTTGGAAAATAAATTTTAATGTTTCTTAATCTAACCAAATGGCTTTGATCAGGAATAGTGTTGTAAAAAAATAGTTTTTTTTTCTACCGTTAAAAAAAACGTGAAAAAAAAATTGAATTTAAAACATCTGCACTGGTAGCATGCACACCCGCGATAGCCGTGATACGGCTTTATCACGTCTTTTATCTCGTTCTTTTGCGCGCGAAATAACGAGATAAAAGACGTGATAAAGCCGTATCACTGCTATCGCGGGTTGGCATGCTACCAGTGCTGAAATCATAGCTTTAACTTTTAATTCCATGATTATATTGAGTAACTCAGCATTCTTCTTCATTAATCGTCTTTGCGCTTAACGAGTAGCACGCAACTTCTATAGGCGCTTTTCAGCTAACTCACTCTTCAATTGAATTCTAAGACGTTTCTTCCTCAGTGTTTCTGTAATTTTTTCTATTATGACAGGTTGTCTGGTAGCTGAATCCTGAAAATGAACAAAACAGTGATGAATCCAAACCATTACTAGGTACCTATGTATTTTCCAAGTCAGTTTTCCCGTATTTACGGGTGTTTCATAGGCCATAAACTGGTAACACTGAATGACTGGTGATTTAGAGGTTATGGAATCAATGTTGACCTATAACTTGGTTTTATGATTTAATTTGTATTGTAATATAATTTTTACGTGTACAATAGACATTAATCTAATCACAAACAAAGTATTTGTAGCATTTAATTGCAGTGAAGCGTACCTACGAAACGAAACATTCCCAGCAGCACTTTTCGATCTGTTTTTGCATCCTAGGACACTGCAGACGACCATTTTCACTTCGATAATGATTATAAATTATTATATTATCAGAACACCTCACACAGCAGGTAATTCAGGCTGTTACAATTCCGTAATTAATAACTTTTGATAAGCCTAACAACAATACTAGTCAATTTGGACCGCAATACGTCAAAATGACAAGTTGCGGTCACCAAAAAAGTGGTTACACGGCGTTCATTATAGTCTTTCTCACTCTTTCCACTGACTAGTGTATAGGTTCGCCTCTATCGAACATTAAAGATGTGTGCGTATCATTTACTCCATAGTTTTACTCCCTCTACGCATTTTCTACTGCCAAGTCGCTCGTATGATTTTCAAAAATCGCACTTCTGTGCTCTTTGAGTTGGGTTTACAAAATCGGGTTATGTTTTGAGTAGGTAGTTTTGACTCAAAGTTTTATCGTTGCAATATACTTTTGTTATTAAAAGGAATCCTTTGGGTCTTTATCGAGCTAAAAGAAATAATTTATCGCATGTAGCAAACTAGGCGTGTAAGAATAAAATTAAACGAACGTGCCATATCCATAGACAAAGATAGACTTTTTGCAAATGGCGGTCAAATTATTCTGACCCGAAAAGAAAAGCTACACGCTTCCACCATCGCTGTTAAAAGGAATTTCGAAGCCAACATTTAAATAAACTGTGTTGGTGTATTAAAGAAGCTGCAGAAATGGTCTTGCTCTATGGTAAAACATTTTAAATTCATTGGTTTAAATTTTAAACAGGTAGCCAATCACAAAAATGAAGCGCTTGTCGTAAAAAAGAAAAACAAGCGTCCATTTTCTGACTGAAGGTACTTTGCTTTCAATCTGCGTTTTTTGAAAGAAATGTGTTACTGTCTTCTCTTATTAAATGTAGTGAGTGATATTTAAAGCTAAAACTAAAAAGGATATTGTAGACAGTTTTATAATGTTTAAATCGTGACATTAGCAGGATTTATCACATGATATTGGTTGCGATCCTAATATGACAAGGTCTATTACAAAACATTGGTAACTCGAGTCGTTGGTCAATCAGGTTTTGTTAGTGTCAGGTTAGACCACTTCTTCGATGGTGTCCTATGTTTGTATTTCAGTGATCACCAAGTTCAAGTGGAAATGGTTCGAGGTTAGTAATTTATTTACATAACTATACATAATGTTGTCATGATTTTCATGATAGGCCGAAGTATGTTCTTTGTTCGCGGCAGTATACCTGGCTTGTGAGGCTCCTCTGAGTATGAAAATGGAGGGAATATGATTCTACTGATATATTTGTTTTGATCATAGATATGTTATAAAACTTTTGGTATGGTTACATGTTGTTCTTGTAAAAAATATGAAATTGAATCTATCATAACTCCCTTGGTTGCAAATATCAAAAGGTCGTTTATGCATATGGTCATCAATCATAGATCATTTTGAGGTAAGGAATTTTTTATAAAATAACCCATACATAATTGACTCATGCATAACCTATAATGCTCTACAATGCATAATTAATAAAGCTTGCACATGCAATACATTACACCATATAACTATGGACAAGTTACACATGTAATTCTACTAACAAACTTTTCTGCCACTTCTTGCGAGGGACGAGTTAGTATGAAATCTGCTACTTTGGATTTTATTCCTGTACATTCGATTCTAATTTTGATTGTTAAAAATAGTCTCGTGTGAACCCAAAACGAGCCTAGTTTGAAGATATTGTTCCGCGATTATAGACTGTCTTGTTCAGTGATAAGATATAAAATTGTATGTAAATGCACATGGATAATTGATCGGGTAACTTGGCAGAGGGGAATGCTAACACAATGCTGGTCCCTCGTTATATGGTGAAAGAGTTAACCTAATGTTTCAATTGTCAAATAATACTAAACACCCTAAGTTGAGAACTTCTAAATTTATCGTACTGTTAACCTCCCACTTTGATAAAAATGTGAATAGGGGATCGGACAGTCCGGGACAATTAGTCAAATTAGCAACTTTTAATCGAACATCAAAACACGGGCGATGTATGAAAAATTGTACTAAATACCCACAAGTGACGTCATCAACATTTCATTACTTTTTATAGTTCACGAGCTTTTACCCGCGACTTCGTCCGCATAAATTATATACCAGATTTTAAGTCAGATGATAAGCTATAAAACAAAAAAAGTTTCATCAAAATCGGTTCAGTAGTTTTTGCGTGATACTCGCACAAACAAACACCCAAACAAACAAACAAACAAATAAACAAACAAACAAACAAACAAACAAACAAACAGACAGACAAAAATTGATGATTTGGAATCAGGGACAGGTAAAAACCATGTCGTAATTTTTTTTTTGTAAATATCTTCTATGTACAGACACATTTCTGTTACAGTTTTAAAATAGTTTAGATTGTGTTATTAAAAATAGTACCTATCTAGCTTAAAAAAAAAAATTAAAAATGTGAGTATAGAGTTATTTTCAAATGTTTTTTTTACTAAGAAGATAAAATTAAAATATGTATATTTTATGCAGTCCGCTCCCATATTGCATAATCCTGTGGCCGACCTTATTGTCCGTCTTCATTGGGCATGTTATGGAAATCTATTTACAGTCTAAGCTCTTTAATGGAACTCAAGGGACTGAGTATTTTTTAGGTCCTTAAAATGTCAATATAAATAACTTCCACAGGCAGATTGAAAAGTTCGCGGCTTAAATTCGTGATTGTGGTTTCGAATTGCTGCCTCATCCGGCTTATTGTCCTGATTTGGCACCTTCGGACTTTCATCTGTTTCCAAACCTAAAAAAACACCTCGGTGGCAAGAAATTGTCATCGAGTGAAGAGGTTGAAGCTCCAGTAAACGTGTATTTTGAAGACCTTGAGGAATCTTTTTTTAAAACTGGTATGGAAGCTTTGGAAAGCAGGTGGAAGAAGTGCATAGAGCTAAATGGAGACTACGTCGAGAAATATGAATATTTTTGTATGTATTTTATTCTGTTTTCTTGAATAGGCCGCGAACTTTTCAATCCACCCACGTAATAAAATTTTTCGTTTTAAGGAGCTTACACTGTATTTAAATCTCTTATAGGACTTTTTAATCAAAATGTCTCTGATAAAAATATAATGGGACAGCACATATTTCAACACACCTATGTAAGTCTGTTAGTTTGGCACTTGCTTTATACTAAAAACATACATAATAATTATATTATATTTAATAGTATATCAATATATTTACTAACGATTATCTAAAAGAACAATTGGTATTTCAAATATCACCACATAGTATAAAACAAAGTCGCTTCCCGCTGTCTGTCTGTCCCTATGTATGCTTAGAACATTAAAACTATGCAACTAATTTTGATGCGGTTTTTTTTATAGATAGAGTGATTCAAGAGGAAGGTTTATATCAGCATTGCACCCGTGCGTAGTCGGGGCGGGTTGCTAGTTGATTATAAACATGTTCCAGCCATGTTGTGCTATTTCAAATCAAAATGAAAATTAATTAAGTTGGTAAATTAAATATCAATTCCCGCCTGAAACTTAATTTTCAATCTTGAATTTAAAAGAAATGAAACAAAAATTTATTCATACTTTATTTAATCATGGTATTACTCATTGTTTTATTTTATTTTGATGTGCAAATAAAGAATATATTATCAACTGATATTATCTTAACTATTATCATTACCAAAAGGTTACCATTGAAAAACCACCTTAACCCGGTGAGCACCAACCTATAAAAAAGCCTTAACCACTTGCAACCTGGCTATAAGATAACAATAGATAAGTAATGAATGGTTAAATAATATTGCATCCATGGGAGTTCAAGGGTTAAAACATCATGATCCATAGGCCTCGTATGCCACCACTGAGAAAACTGTAAAAATCGAGATGCGCCTCCATCTCTATTATTTTACGTATGTCAGAAAGAGTTTAAACACTTTGTCATGGGTGGCATGATAACATCATCAAACTTAAACATAAATAATTTGCTGTGTATGTTAAAAATTGACCATGAAACTCAAATCATAAGTCTCACATCAAAATGGCCTTTCTGGTTGCAGCCAGTAGCTTGATGGCGGGCACAGAGGCCGTGAAGACTCCGCACCGCATTGAACTGTGCGAGGCTCAGCCTGACAGACCTACGCGCAACTATAGAAAGCGCAGGTAACTGAGGCTTCTTTCATTTGTACACAATTTCACTTGTTACAAGTACCTATATAATTAATTTTCTATTTATTGTAATTCTTTGTTAGTGATACCTATACATGTAATTTTAATCTTAAAATTGTTGCTCCATCGTAATGTCAATGATTTTACTAATCTCCAGCCTATAAATATGTGTTGATAATGTTTGGTGATACATATTTTGTGATCTCAAGGATTGTTTTATGTACAAAAACACACTTGAGTCACCACAAAATAATAAATAATTTTATCTTTGATGTCTTGCTAAAAGCAAAAACTGTGTTACAATGTTATTCCTAGGGAGTTTCGACATTTCTGTCACATGCTTCGTACGAAACCGCAGAAAAAAATAACAGACATCAGCTATTTATAGAATACTCATTGATAACTAAGTGGGTCACGACAGCGTGATAAATTACTTCCTTGTTACAAAACCATTCTTTTTATAGGATCATAGCTGCAACACCGCCCAAGACTGAGAATGCAGAATTGAACGACGAACCACCTACGAAGATTGATCCGAGATCTAAACCTCTGAAGACTAGCAACGGTTTCACAAACATGACTAACGGACATACGCTGAGGTCTCGGGCGGCCAGAGCCACAGCCCGTGCTGCAGAGAGCCATAAACTAACGGAATATTTCAAAGAAGAACTCAAAAGCCCTAAACATGAGCCGTCTGCGTCGCCCCCACCTATGGAAAAGACTGTTAAAGTAGAACCTAAAGTTGCCAATGGGAATTCCAATCATAAGCTAACAGAATATTTCCCAGTAAGGCGTAGTGTTAGGAAGACTTCAAAATGTGTAATGGCTGAAAAGATGCGAGATCTGGAGAGGGCTGTGAGAGATCAGAGAGAAGATGGCTTACAGGTATGTGTAAATTATTTTATAACTATATCATGATTACTATCTAACTTAAGCTATGAATAAGCTATCTTATATTAATTTGCCTTGAAGAGACAGTGATTGATATGCCGTTCACATTCCTTAAAACCGTAACTGCTTTGATACATGTACATGTTATAAATCTCAAAGTGTGTGTCAGCCTGTTATATTTTATGATAAGTGATAACACTTCCACACCAATTGAGACAGGAGATAAGAGAGATTTTTGTTGTAAACTTTTGACTGGTTTCTATTTTTTTAATTTAATTCAAGTGACATCAAACAATCAAGTTGCATTTGCAAAGAAAATGAGACCAAAGTCTTGGTATCTATACATTATAATAAAATTATAAACTTGGTGTGGAATTTTGGATGTACAGTCGGCCGCAATAAGTTGTATACTAGTATACACCTTTGTTCTACGTCAGTACTAAAGTGTATATAACTTATTGCGGCCGACTAACTGTACACAGGGCGACACATCAAGCTATTACAAAACCAAAATAAGCTGGCCGCGCGTAGGGCGAGTAACCTATAACGACACGCGATCAGCTTATATTGATTTTGTATCGCTTGATGTGTCGCCGTGTGTACATTGAAGATATTTGCAAAAAATGTGAACTGGGGGTCACTATGTCTCTTTATTTGTGCATGCATCACTTAAAAACGACTGAACCGATTTGAACGGGATTGTCACAAAAACATAGGGCTTAGTTTGGATCAACATTTAGGTTTCATCGCAATCTATTCATTCAACCAAAAGTTATGAGTGTTTAAACTCTGTGGTCTGCACATACGAAGTCGCACGCCAGGCGTCACTAAACAGAGAGCAGCGCATGTAGAGTTAAACTCCGTTAATAATTAACCTGATGCTCGTATTTCTTAAAACTTTAAATCAAATTTGTGAATGTGTCGTTGGTGTACCTAATAAACTATTAACCGCATTTGTAAGTTGTTTGTTGTCTACAGGTATACCTATGGTCTTACTTACTTTATTTAATAATGGTGCAGGTGGCGTGTTTCGAGGGTAAAGGGCGTGGCGTAATCGCGACCCGCCACTTCGGGCGCGGCCAGTTCGTGGTGGAGTACGTGGGCGAACTGGTTGGCGTCGCGGAGGCCCGCGAGCGGGAATACAAGTACGCGCAGGACCCCGAGGCGGGCTGCTACATGTACTACTTCAGACTCCAGGATCAACAGTATTGGTGAGTGCCGAACATAAACATCTTTTCCAGTTTAATTCAAACTTTCAAGCATTTGATGTGATATTTCCTATTAGAATAATAAAAAACAGAAGTGAGCACTGAAATGACTGCGAAAAGAGATTCATTGACATATTGCGATGTCCCCAAATAATGGAAATTAATGTTATTAGTGTTTAACAGCTTTTCGAGTCTCCTTAATACACTTTGACCTTGAGTAGATCTGTGATCGCCACAAATAATGGAATAATGGCAGGTGGATGATGATTGGGATAAAATCAATTTGAAACAGTTTTTTTAATTATACTTGTGGCACTTAAACAAGGAGATATATCCACATTGAAAAGCTTTACCAGTGACAAAAATACTGCAAAAGAAACCTTTTATGCACGGGAAAAAGCCTAGTGGTGATTGAGCGAATGCCTCAGGATTGAGGGATTAATAATATCTCGAATGATCACGGTGCGCTCTAGATCAAAGTCGTCGAACTTCTGATAGGCAGTATCTTAATACTGTGCCTTAGTCAACTGACAATGGTATTAACCGTCAACAGTATCGACGCCACAGCGGAGTCAGGTCGGCTAGGCCGGCTGGTGAACCACTCTCGCAACGGCAACCTGCACACGAAGGCGCTGTGGGTGGACGGGCCGCGGCTGGTGCTGCTCGCGGCACAGGACATCGCGCCCGGCGAGGAGCTCACCTACGACTACGGCGACAGATCCAAGGAGTCGCTGCGGCATCATCCCTGGCTCGCGCTCTGACCTGGGTGAGTGATGTAGGTGGTCCCTCGACACTCGGCTGGTGAACACTCAACCTCCACACGAAGGCGCTGTGGGCTGACGGGCCGCGGCTCGTGCTGCAAGAAAACTCATGCGTGCTCACTTTCACATACGCAAAGTAACTAAGACAGGTACATCTAGATTTTTGTCGTTTTCTCGGGAGTGACATGCTAGGTCAAATGATCAAGTGTAGAGTAGGGTTGTCCTCCAATAATTTTGAAATCCAGGCTTTGAAGGTATAATGAAGGAAAGAAATATTTTTATTTGCCAAAATACTGATATTTGGGTTAGTTACTTAGAGAAGTAAAAATTATCCAGGGCATCCCCAAAAAGCAGAACGTGTTTTGAGAAAACAGGATGTTTGGCAACCCTAGTGTAGAGAATCATAGGCTGCAACACTGACGGCTATGTGGTGTGGTCCATGGTAAGCCCACAAAAAATATAATTCTACTGGTCATATGCCATTTTTAAAGCGACCGCACGCCATGCGGTGTGGAATGCGCGCAGCCCACATGGCTTGCTACACTGGAAATTCCACATATCGGTAATGCATTCAAATAAAAAACTGATCTGATCAAGTGTTTGCATTTTTAGGCCAAGAGCCTCAAAGAAATACGGACGCGCCGAAGGATAGTTGTTTTTTCGCGGTACCAGCTAACCATCTTAGGTTCGATGAAAATATTAAACATTTCAAAACACCGCTGCGAATCGCATACTCCTCTTTTACAGAAGAAGTTTGGCGCGATCTATACATGAAACACTTTCTCATTCTCGATACATACATCGCGTCTCCCCAACGACATTATTTATGTGGCGAAAAGACCCTTAAATACATAAACAAGTGCCTAGGGAGGTTATTCAGGCGTATCTCGTGCTCTTCACGGCACCTGGTTGCACTGTTCATTATAGCCGCTGTGCATGGCTGCGACGCGTCTAGCGTCACCGATCACTGCGTTTTGACGCTCTTCACTTATCACCCTGATTTATGATTCTGCAATGTATTTGAAAGCTCTTTTATTTACTGTGTACAAACATGCACGTGATTTACTATAAGATGACACTGAATGGCATCAAATAGAGATCAAAATCATGCGTGTCTTGCGCTAAGCAACTATTCAACTACTAGAAACTTCTGTTGGCTACAGCGGTGTTACCACAGTACCTATATGAAAGAGCATCTAGTACTACAAACAGTAGAGACACTCCTTGCCCGCCACCAATTTTAACCTCACGCCCTCTGGTAGGAATTGTGACGTAAAATGAAGACAATGGCGTATTCCTATCTCGCACATGCCACACCGCACCGCACACACTCAGTATCGCACATGCTTACCTCTTTTTTTAAATGTTTCTATTTGTATAAAATTACAGCTAAGTGTCCAAGGTGTGGTATTACTAAAGGGGATTTCGCAAAATGCTCTATAATTATTCAAGAATTTACAAGTATCCCTGATTCCCAGTAGTAATAAAAGACTGCTGAAAAACTACTATCTTTCGCTTTGACAATATTTGCTTAAGTTTGGTACCTACATTTTGATAATTTTTATAAACTACTTTTTCATAAGGTACCTATTATATAAAATTATTTTGTTATATTGAGTATGTATGTATTTATTTATATTTATTTATACGTGTTAATTATAATATTATGTATTAACTGGTATACCGCCATAGCATTTATCTCATGTAAGACTTCTTCCATCCACTGGTTGTCTGGAAGAAATCACTTTTAGTGATAAGGCCGCCTTTTGTACCCTTCTTGTTCATGTATATTGTTGTTGTTTTTTGTTTATTTTGGTGTGCAAATAAAGAATATTTATCTTATCTTATTTATCTTAATAATTAAACCGATTTTGTCCACAGGTATGCTTCAAGAAATCTCAATTGGACTTCTAAGCATTATTTATTAATTTAGCCTTAGTTATCATGAAGTTTATTTGTTATAATTCTGTTTCAAGTTTGGACATTATTATGAACTGTATTGTTAAGTAGTAAGACAAGTGGCCTAACACTAGTTTTGAGTACGTGAACAGGGTGAATGGTTCATAAAAACTGCCTTATGCCACTCGTAATATTGATGAGGGTTGCTCGGCGATGAATGACGACGATCATATTAATTTGTATGATTATTGACACATAGGTACTTCTGTTCAAATAAATATGGAGAATAGTAACAATGCTAATTGTTTTCTTCAGGTTACATGAAAGTGACTTTTGTAATACTTTATGAAAGAATCGCCTTTTACATGTAAAGGTATTTTCATTCATATATTTTAGGTATCCTCTCGTGTTTTTAATACTTATTTATGTTTTATTTTGACTCTCTGTTCAATAGAAAGGCAATGTATACAATACAGGGTCATTTTTATATCACTGCGGATAACTTCAGCATGTATTCTACTCATCAAACTGAACAACTTTCAGTATGGAGCCTACTTCGAAATCGCGAAAAAAAATCTGCTGTCCCATACATTTGAGTCGAATAGGCACTGCAGTTTTGTATGGGACAGCAGATTTTTTTTCGCGATTGCGAAGTTCGCTCCATAGTGAAAGTTGTTCAGTTTGATGAGTAGAATACATGCTGAAGTTATCCGCAGTGATATAAAAATGACCCTGTATAAATCGATAGGTACGGGAGACATTTAGTATTCCCGAATGCATTTTATAATATACTTTCACAAAAAATAGTTTGTATCTTATCATTATTACATATCAAAAATGGTCCCATATCATGACAATGGTTTTGCAAAAAAATTATAAAAACGGTTAGTGACGAGCTGACGTTTGTTGTAATAAATTGCAAAACTCACTTTCATGTTTATCTTTCTTAAACAATTATACTATTATGTTTGCTTAATTACAAGATGTGACGTCCAAGGGATAACATGAAGTGGCTGTGTTCTCTATTTACGTGCTATGAAATGAATGCTTGACAGCCACGAACACAAATGAATCCAGAAATAGTGTTCAAACTAACTCGAATAGTCCTATTTATCTGTAGATTTTAATGTTAATTAATAAGTAAACACAGAAAGACGCGAGGTTGTAACGATTGCTCAGTGTGCTATGACAGTTTATTTGTGTTTTGAGTCCTAAAATCCAAAGTCCAAAATATTATCTAAAAAGTAGAATATTAAAAAGCGAAGTGCCGTAAATTGCCCACCGAAATTATCATAAATTAGATTTCACTAAACAAGTTACTGAAACATCTCATTACATTATATTCATCCACTTCGAAATTGTTTAAAGGAGATATAATACTTTGGTTTTAAAAGATGTTCATGTTACAAGGTGGGCAGACATTCATAATTTACTGAAGACGCTACTCAATGACATTAGAGATAAAGGGTGGAGCCCTAAAAATAGATCTCCATGCATTTCCATATAAAAGAGATATTTAAAAGTCTATTCACTAGACTTATATTAGTGATTATAAGCGTATGTGTGATAGACTGCATCCACAATTAGTAAATGACGAGAGAGAAAGAAAGATATGAAGTTAACATAGGTTGGCAAAGGGTAGACAATTTAACAAGTTAACCTTAACTACTGATTCTCTTTCACGGACATACTTTGTTAATCCTGAGCTAGGAAAACGTATAAAAGAGCCAAAATATTTGAAGTACCCAAAATAAGTTTGGTCTTCAAGCTATGAGAAATATATTGACTCGTCTTAAGGCTGCACCGAGCCTATTGTGCTGCCCCCAATCGTATTTTTTTTATTTCTTGGCAATAAAACAATATTTCCAAAAAACAAGAATGTCACATTGTAGTCGTTGCTGATTTTAAATTTTTCGGGTCACTGCGAATTTGTGTTTATAACGTTTGTAGCCACTATTGGCGGTTTTAACGATAATACCTACGAGCATAAAACATAGTAATCCGTAATGTTTCGATAAATAGAAAGCCAATCAGGACTACAATGTGACATTCTTGTTTTTTGGAAATGGTGTTTAATTGTTTAGAAATAAAAAAATACGATTGACGGCAGCACAATAGACTCGTTAGGCTCTTAACGATTCTTGAAATGACGATGACGGCATTGTGTCCGTAGTGCGTTCCCAAAATGACTTATTAATTACTTAGATTCTTATTTAATATAGATTTCAATTTTGCCCAAATGTTAGGCGACTCACAATGTGTTCTATTGTTAGATAGAGATATTTTTTGTCGGGGAACGCACAAAATTAAATTTGATACCTTCGAACTAGGACAATTAACGAATAAGAAATTTTATATGGTATCTTATAAAATCAGTGTAAAATATGTGGTGCCGCTGGTAGCCGTGTTCACCAAGTAATTCATATTTTATTATTGTCGTGGTTATTAGTGACAAGGTTTGTTGTTCGTTGAAATAAGAATAATCCAAATAAGTTTTCATTTCTGTTGATCTTGGGGAAGCTATATGGAATGATGGGGAAAAAATCCCGCTTATGTTTCTAATTTAACGGATGACAAACCTTTGAGGGTAGTGATATTATTGTACCGATCGTGCACTTGGTTTACAAATTTCTATGTAGTATAGGATAATGAATGATGTTGGATTTTAGGCCAAGGAAAGATTTTATTTATATTTCGTGACATATTGTGGCACACAAATAAATGATTTCGGTGGGAAATTGCTTTAATTGAACCCACGTACAAAGTATGAGAGCCAAATTGGCGTTTTTTCTCTTTGTATTTACCTACCTACCTGTCTTTTTTCAGTTCTTGTTTATAACTTTGTTTTGGCCTAAGATCCCAGCAATATTATAATCGCTATAAATAATATTGCTTTCGTAGTTCCTACTTCTAAATGAATAATACTAATGCCTTGTGTGATTTCCTAAACTCCTAACTGTTCAGCATAATTGTTCTTAAAATATACCCCTCAAACAGCTTATATTTTTACTAAACTATCAATGAATTCTGTATGAAATTATCTAAACTGTAGATTAATAATTGTAATGTATGGTAAATCATTTTCAAGCGCTAGGATAACTAAATGATAACAAAGTAATATATTTAAAAAATTCGTTATTTTACATGAGTTTTTTATGAATCTGGGTTTTATTACGAATTGTTTTTTATTGTATTGTAATAAATTTTCAAAACGACAATATGTTCAACGTAAATAGATATGATTTTCATTAATATGGGCCAAAATGTGTTTGTTAGTGCTTGTGTTGTTTAAAAATAACGATTTATAGATCATAAGCTATTATATTTTATAATTAAAGTTTAAAATGTATAAATATAGTAAGACAGGGGTAAAATGCACATTAATGTTATGATTCAGAGAAGTCAATTTCGAATTACAGGATACATTTTTGTAGACCCTACCAATGGAATATGTTTCCTTTCACACGAACTCATTCATTTGTAATGAAACTATTTTTATAGCTAAACAGATTATTTCAATACTCTACAAAATTGTTCAAAGACTTGATAGGCTAGGAGACAACGTTGGAAAGACTGAAACTGCTTTTGTCATTCCTTAAAGCAAATATATTGTTGTATCGACCGATGTATGTATTTTTGCAATGGCTCCTGGTCTATAAATAGGATAATAGCAACTAAGGGCCAATTCACACGTACCACAACCACACCACATCGCAGCGACAAAATGTGGTCAAGCTGTGGTTACGTGTGAATAGTGTCGCAGCGGCTTTTTGCAGTTGCGTTGTGGTACCGACAAAATGTCGATGTGGTTGCGTTGTCGCTGTCGTTGCGATGTGGTAACCACGTGGTCATGTGCAGACTCCGGCTTTCGTAGAGGAAACACGGCTTGACGGCATGTCGTGGCGATGTGGCTGCGGTGCCGCCGCCGGTGGTGGCGTTGCCGTCGCGATGTGGTTGCGATGTGGTCGTATTACACAGGTGGTCGATAACAATGGCAAAATGTGGTACGTGTAAATTGTAATATTCATTTTCAATACAAAATATACGCCCGACCACATCGCGTCGTTGTGGTGTGGTTGTGGTACGTGTGAATTGACACTAACGAACTTCGATAACATGAAACAGTATTGTTTACGGCTATTTTGTCTGAATAGCTGTCTTGTGAGACTTAATAATTTATTTTGGGAACCCGGGCCGTCACGCACTGCCCTTAATGATTAGTAGCGATTGAGAATTGAGTGAAATATAAAAATAATGAACTTTGATTTTTGACTCTCATTTTCCTCTATTTCGACAACTTTTGCGTTTGCTGGCGCACGCTAATTACAACTCTATTTAAATTGGTTACTATCAGTTTAAAATACAATGTGCATGACCTTGAAGGGCCGTTGGATAACTTCACTCGGTTGAGAAAGGAATGTAGACTCTATGCAAAGGAAATAATCATTTGAATGACTCGAGTGAAGTTCGTGTGATTGAGTGACGTCACATTTGCGAGCGAGGTCATGCACATTGTTATTTTAAACTGATAGTAAGGACGTCGCTTCATTGAGCACTGGTATATGCTCGAAAAGTTCGCTGCTAGATGTGCAAGGGTCAGGCACATCTAGCGGAGAACAGTTCAAGCTTATTTAATTATTCGTTTGATAATGACCTCAATATCTATTGAAATACAGTTGAAAATAGCGTGCATGAGATCCCTGTCCCAGTGACAGTTCAGTGTGCGCTGACGCTAAGGGTATGCGCAACCTAGCAGCAAAATGCTCGAGAAGTCTTTATTGATAATGAACTAAAATACAGTTGAACGAAACTATCACTTGCATTAGCGTTTTGCTGCTAGGTGCGCGCTGATCTTTATGCAGCGGATACTCTATGGCTGAGATTCAGAGACGATATTTTTTAAGTCATAGTTCGAACTTCGAACTAAGTAGGGTCAAAATCTTAGACTAATTATATCGGGAAGCGTAACCACGTGTCATTCTACTAACAAACTTTCTGCCACTTTTTGCGGGGGGCGAGGTAACATGTTATCCGCAACTTTGGATTTTATTCCCTATATTCTAATTTTGAATGTTCAAAATCATGAAAAGTAGTCTCGTGTAAACCCCAAACGTTCTAAGTTCGAAATTATTGTTTCGCAATAATAGGCTGTCTAGTTTAGTGATAAGTTATAAAATTGAATGTGCATGATCATTGCTCTTATACCGTGGCAGAGGGGAAATGCTACCGCAAGGCCGGTCCGGATATAATTAGTCTAAGGTCAAAATTTATCTTTGGTCAAAATGTATGGATTTTGAAATACGGGAGTTCGAACTATGACTTAAAAATCGTCTCTGAATCTCAGCCTTAGTAGTATGATTGCTTTTACTCCATCCATATAACATAAACGCAGGTTATTTTTCGGTGCGAATTCTGCGCCGCCTAAGGGTCAGCGCACACCCAGCGTAAAACTGTTCGAGCATGCGCGAGCAGGTTTCATTGATTCAATTGATAATGAACTCTATTCCCATTGAAATAAAGTCGAAAATAGCTTGCAAGTGATTAAATCCCTTCAGCGTCTGTTCGAGTATGCTCGCGTATGCTCCTCGCGGCGACGCGAGCAGTCGCGAGCATGCTCGCGCATGCTCGCGCATGCTCGAGCATGTTCGAGCATACGCCCGTGTCGATGCTTGCGATCCGTCGTAAGTGTTGCCACCTCTGCCGGTTTCGGACTAAATCTAGCATATTTTTTAACTACTTTAGCACGAAAAGGGCAATTTAGTACAGAAAATATATAATAATCTAACTCTTTTTGAAAATACAATGAAAATCTCAAAGGTCGAAGCAGATTTAGTAGGTTTTCAAATTGTTCATATTCCATTTTATAGTAGTCATAAAATAACTGTCCCTTGAACTTTAAACCGTAGCACAGGGTGTGGTATTCCCCAAATGTACATCTTTCTTGCCAGGTTGCTTCAGCCCATATTCTTCTTTCAATTTTGTGTCGTCCTCTTTTCATTTTATTGATGTGCTCTTCTTGCTCCTCTTCCTCTGCTAGTAACCCAATAATTACCAAATCCCAGTCCACCATACTTTAAAATTACTCTTCGCACGTCTTTACTTTAAAATATTGTAAACACAACTGCAAAATTCATTGTCAACTGTAGCAACACGGGAGCATCCGCGAGACTGTTCGAACACGCGCGAGCATGCTCGCGCATGCTCGAGCATCCGCCGCTGCCGCCGGCGGATTTTGCCGCTAGGTGTGCGCGACTGCAAAGAACATGCTCGAGCATGCGCGAGCAGATTTACGCTGGGTGTGCGCTGACCCTAAACACGTCGTGCTAATCGCTGGCACGGTTTTCTCAAGCAAATCCATTCGCATGCGAACACATTGGCGCCGCAAAATTGTCAGCGTCTAAACCTACCTTTATAGCCTGTTTATAGCAAAATCAAGGTGTTGGTAATGTTATGACATTGGCCTCGATTCGGAGTGAACCACGACTAAACTAAACTAATGTATTCCTGTCACTTTCTAAAATAAGATTAAGAAAAGAGACAGAAAACCAACAGCTGACTTTAGTGCTGTCAAAGTGACGTTAAATGCGCAAAATAAGATGCCATCATAATGTACGCCATCTTATTTAAGTCGTTTTTGGGCGCTTAACGTCACTTTGACAGCACTAAAGTCAGCTGTTGGTTTTCTGTCTCTTTTCTTAATCTTATTTTAGAAAGTGACAGGATAAAATTTAGTTTAGTTAAGTCATGGTACACTCCGAATCGAGGCCATTGACAGCCTACAGAAAAATATTTCGCTTAGATAAATCGTATAGGTAATTAATTAATAATTATACACAAATCATATTCAGTCTGTAATTTTATTATTAGATCTTATTTGGATATGATTAAGTTATATTATAAATAGTTTTACGCAACTGCCACGTTATGATGCATTTTGAGATAATATAGTTGCGCCTGCGACTCCAATTCCTGCAGGGATCGCACCACTGGCGCCATCTGGGTTACGTGATCCTAAAAAATAATGTGATACAAATTAGAAGTGGGAAACAAGACTGCAAAATAATATAATTCGAACAAAATAATGATGGATAAGGTCGAAACATAGCTTTTGTCTATCGCTATTATATGCATTGTAGATAATGTATGCAAGAGCGTCGCGTCGGTGGCGCGTTGCGGAGAGCTATGGAAACACAATCTTGAGGTCCTGGAGTGCGATTTTTGAATCTCATACATTGAACTCAGCAGAAGAAAATGTATGGAGATACGCATCTTTCTAGTGCTGATTTGACTTTCAAAAACCATACTTCAGGAGTGCGATTTTCGAAAGTCAAATCAGCAGTAGAAAGATGCATATCTCCATAGTAATTTTGACATTTACAACTGCTGAGTTCAAAGAATGACTTTCAAAAATCGCACTCCAGGTTCGAATCCGCACGGAAGACATACCATGTACCAATGAGTTTTTCTAACTTATGTACGCAATACCGGCTGCTCTCAAATGGTGAAGGGAAACATCGTGAGGAAACCTGCATACGCTGAAGAAGAAATTCCGTTGCGTATGTGAAGTCAACCAATTGCAATTGCGCACGCGTGGTGGAATAACGCCCAAATATGAGGGTAGGCCCTGCAGTGGGACGGGTCCTTCTTAATATGCTGACACTTTTTTAAGGGGATGGTCAGACCGTCAAACTGTACAACTTTCTCTATGGCACCGACATCGAAAACGCGAAAAAACAAATCTGCTCTTCCATACAAAACTGCAAACCTACTCGAGCCATATGTATGGGACAGCTGATTATTTTTTCGCGATTTCGATGTTGACCCCATAGAGAAAGTTGTTCAGTTTGACGGTCTGATCATCCCCTTAAAAAAGTGTCAGCATATTAAGAAGGACCCTGTATAAGCTGTGATGATGATAATGATGCATGAGCTCCATCGATATCGATTCAGGCCAAGGGCCTAGACTGCCCACTAAAACAGTCCATAAAATCGCCTCATGCAGCATCCATGGGAAGAAATGAGGTGGTTTACGGCCTGCGAATTGGGAGATGCTTGATTATGATTGATAAATCTCATATCATTAAAAGTTATAACTAATCAACGGGTAAGTAAACAGTCACCTGGTATCCAGAGCCCATTTGTTTTTTCTTCTGTCCGTAGACGACCTTGCCGTCAAACTCGTTCATGGGAACTTTCATGTCCGGCTCCACCTGCTGGATCGTTATGTTCAAATGATCTTCTATGTCAGCCAAGTACTGTGAACAATTTTAATTTACCTTTTAAAAGTGTATGAAACCTGGTAAGACCAGAGCACGCGACCCACAGGATTCTGAAGAGAAATATTCAATGAGTTTTATTGATAAAAACCACTACCTCACGATCCAGTGGCGCCTAGTGAAGCTGTGATGAGCTCATAATCATTCGCAGTGAAAAACAGAAACATAAAACAATCAAAAAAATCTGCCCACATCAACCCATTGCATGGCATAGAGTAGTTCAGTCAACAGGCCTGTAGGGCTAATGTGTAAGTTTCCGACAAAATCGGTAACATATTATAACAGTAGACTGTACTAGCCAAGTTTCAAGTAATATATTGCACCACTCGCCGTGGTACCACACCTGCACCGAGGAGACGATGGGGACAGCGAGCCCCACGAGCGATATAATCTCACCTGCGGCTCGTTGTACCACATGCAGCATCCCTTGGGCCGGTCGTCGATGAGGTTCGTGTTCCAGCAGTTGCGGCCGCGCGAGGAGCACCACTCGCCGTGGTACCACACCTTCTCGGGCACCGAGGAGACGATGCTGATGGCGAGGCCCATGCGCTCGGCGCGGCCCACGCGACCTATCCGGTGCACGTAGTTGGACTTCTCGTCGGGGAGGGTCACGTTTATCACTGTGGATTGAATGAGTGATGATTTTTTTTAAATTGTGTTTTGTTTAAAGTTCCAAAGGTATGTGTGCGAGGCGGCGCAGCGGCCCGTCATAAGACGCAGGCGTGTTAGATCAATATGACATGCATCCTAAATTGCAAAAACAGTAAAATATACAGGGGTGTAAAATTAAATCCGTTACATATTAAACAGGGTGCTTCATACCATCAAACTGAACAACTTTCACTATTAGTTAGGGAGGTGGCGAGCAAAATTTCGATATCATTAGCACACATGGCAGACGTTATTAATAGCAATAATGATATCTTGAGAAACATAAAGGACCTCGTCTGCCACCATGGTGGCGCTGCGTTGTCAATTTACAGCGTTTCAAAAATGTTAAAAAAAAAGGTGGGCGATATTATTTGCACATGTCTGCCTCTGGGGCTGATGATTACAGTCATCCTGTAAAGACAAAAAATCGAAGAGGCAGACATCCAGGGCTTTGACTTTTGTAGATTTAAATTTTTTAAGTTATTTTTATTATTTAAAAAACTCTATACGAATTGCACACTTGGCAGATTTGAATTGTTCGATTAAAAACAATGAGAAGGACCACGGAAAAATAGTCTGCCAGCGGGGTGCCTCTGCGCTGTCTATTGACAGCGCTCCAAAAATGTAAAAAAAAAAAGATGTGCTATATTATGCGCACATGTCTGCCTCTTGGACTGATGTTTTAATTTGTCATAAAAACGAAGAAAATTGATGAGGCAGACGTTCCGGACCCTGATATTCCAGAGGCAGACCATTTGAAATTTTTTTTTTTCAACTCGACTCGCGCCAAGCTGCAAATACAAAATTTTGCGTCTACTGAATATTATTGAAAATAATTAATAGAATCCATACGAACGAGTTTCAAAACTCTTCAAAAATATTTGGCTTCTGCCAGTTAAACTGCGTCTCCGCAGGTATAAAATATCTCCGTTATAAAGTTAAAAATCAGTGAGCAAAGTGTCTGCCAAATGTTTTTTCGTATCCACGGAGTCGTAATGAATCGAATGGGCGCAATGAGAACCGTGTGCAAATGACTTAGTAGAGCTTTTTTTTTTAACACTTTTACAACTCCGTCCCATGATAATGCAGAGCCCTGAATGTCTGCCTCCTCGATTTTCTTCGTTTCCAAGATATTTGTGACCATGAACCCCAGAGGCAGACATGTGCAAATAATTTAATACCGCTTTTTTTTTAACAACTTTAATCGGCTGTAACGCGAAAACGCAGCGACGTAGGACCATAATTGACTGGACCAAATCGATTCGTACCGACGTAAACTGCAATCTACCTCGATGTGAAACGTGTGCAAATCATATACCGAAATGCTCGCCACCTCCCTAACTATATGGGACCAACATTGAACTCGAAAATAAAAAGAGCGATTGTTCCATAGAAAACATCAATGGCAACTAACAGCTCGACTTTTTTTTTGCGATTTCATTGTTGGTCCTTTAGTGAGTTCAGTTTAATGGTCTGAATCTTTTAATTTAAGTTCACAAACAGAGCCTGATCTCAGGCTAATTTGAACTTCTCCAGGTTACACTTGCGCTCCTGGGGCTGGCGATCCCCGAGGAGGCAGACAGTTTTGATAGCAGTATAAACAGTACTAACTAAATGGCAGGCCTCCTATGTCGATGCCCCTGGCCGCCACGTCGGTGCAGATGAGGAACTTGACCTGGCTCTGCTTGAACTTCTCCAGGTTGCCCTTGCGCTCCTGGGGCTTGCGGTCCCCGTGGAGGCAGACGCACGGGAACTCGCTGCCGAACGTCTTAAAGTAACGCTCCAAGTTGTCGCAGTCTAACTTGGTGCGGCAGAAGATTATGCATCTGTAAATAATATTCAAAGACTTTTTAAGAACTAAATTCTGACGTTTTTGCAACTACCAATTCACAGCCTTGGTTTGGCAGGTTGCGGGTTCAAGTCCCGTCCGAGATATAATTTTTAAATCTTTAACTTGATTGTGTCAAGTTCTTGACGGATTTTGTAGTTGCGTCAAAGTAATAAGGTTTATAATGACCTGTCCATCTTGTGTTCTCTAATGGCCTTGACACAGTACTCTCCCTTGAGGAGCTTGATGGCTTCAGACAGGGTTTCAGGAGTTGTGTTGCCGCTTCTTATGTTGTCCTTTGAGTGCACGCCGTCTGTTTGAATGTGCCTGAAAAAAAGATATTTCGTTTTATTCCTGACCATGCAATCACATAGCATCGGCCACGACACGACAATTTTTTTAATAAATTAAATTAAAAGCCACTGCCTAAAAATTTACAAACAAAACTTGTCATTACAAGTTTATCTCTAAACTCAATCCGAACGGAGATATAAAGGCTTAAAGTAAACGTAATGAATAAATTTTCAACTTTAAGCTTTTATATTTCTGGGCCTATAGACAAAGTAACATTTCTATTGGCGTAGACGCTAGTAGAAATGACACAATGTATGGATTTGACATTGGCGATCGAAACATTTTGACGTTTGCTTTCTCCACCACACGTCAAATCCATACATTTATTAGCGTTGACGCCAATAGAATGTCAACTTGTCTAGGGCCCCTGTTCAGACTGAGTTAAGAGATACATGAAATAACAAGTTTTGTTTGTTACTTTATTCTGAACTAAAATATTCAAGTTTAGATGCTGGCCGCGTAAAATTTTTTTACGAAAAATAAGACGCCACCTTCCATACAAAATCCCGCATTGTCTTTTATCATCTTATTATAAAACGAATATAAGTAGGGAAGATATTTACAAAATTATAGAATGGTGTTTATCGAGTACAAATTACAGATTTTAGGATTTTTGTCGAGCATCACCACAGAATAGGTAATAGTATATAGTTCTACATACAGAACGGCCACTTCCCGCCCCCCTCTGACTTCAGATACCCCACCCCCCCTAACACTCTCTGTGGTAACTTGAGGGAAGCCGAGCAAGGGCATGCAGTCAGGCGCGCGCACCCGTTGGATTTGACTACATTAAATATATTTTATTTTTCTCCTCACAGTAAAAATAAACGTTGGAAAATAACGCTAAATTCACATTTTCTGTGATTCTTTAGCTTAAAAACTGTTTTTAATAACAGAATGAACTATAATAATTAATAAGTAACGAAATGTATAATGTAGTTCATACGATGCGTGTTAAGTCAACCGCACAACCGTACACATATGTCATGCACAATTTTCGCAAAGTGCGCATGTGCGAACGTCATAATGTCAAATCGTAAACGTTGTTTGAAGTGCCGGACCTGTGGCATCACTAAAAACTACTGAACCGACTGATTAAAAAACTGGTATATATTTTATCTTGCTACGATGACAGTAACCAGTGGTGTGGGTGAAATCACACCCAAAAGTTATTGTATAAATAAAAAGAGTCTTCGCCTACCCAAGGCGCGGCCATAGATTAGGCAGTTATAACTCCTGTTGCCCTGTGATTGTGGACTTAGGAACTCTACTGTAATACAAAAACCGGCCAAGTACGAGTCGGGACTCGGGCAATTAGTGTTCCGTACTACCAGTTGTTTAACATGGGTCATTGATGAAATCACTATAAATTGACACTTACTTAGTATGTGGTCACATAGTAACTGAAGATCATTTTACACTGGTTGCACTGGTGTTAGTTTTTTGGGTATAGAAAAAAACTATCCAAGTTAGAGCCACCCTGATAATTTTCCCGCCATCTACACGTTATTTCTGATGTTCATGATTTTTTTCAGATCTTATACGGCTATATTTTTTGAAATAGAGGTGGGGACAGCAATTTCTCTGATTTAATTAAAAATTTTGTTAAACAAAGATTGATTATATATTTTTAGACTCGTATTTTCATAAGCTTTCAATTGATACCCCACACCATAGGGTAGAACAAAAATTTTTTTTTTATTTACTCTTTCTACCTCCCCAAATTGCCCCCCGTATAACAATTAAGTTTTTTTTAAATCATTCATAATATTGGACCAGCAATTGCTATATCTGTACCGAGTTTCAAATTCCTATGTGATTCCTCTGAGAAAAATGGCTGTGACAGACGGACGGACAGACACCGAGCTGATTCCATAAGTGTTCCGTTTTGCCAATTTTGGTACGGAACACTAAAAAGAGCACATACTTGCGTAACGCCTCCCAGGATCTGTCTTTCTGAGGGTCAGCGATCACAACAACGTGGTGCACGGTCTCGGGAACCGCGTCTTCTCCCTTCAGGTCCACCCACGTGGGGAAGTGCATCAGTTTCTCCTGTTGAAGGTTATCTTAGAGTTACTTATGGAGGTGGTGGTGGTTTCAGCTTTCAGCTAGTCCTACAGCTAGTCCTCACTAGCTGAAACCTTATACAGGATGTAAGGAAAAGTATCATTAACCTTTAAACCACATGCTCTACCCATGAACAAATTGCGCCGACAAGCAAAGAAATAATCTGCTCTCTCATACATTTGAGTCAGGTAGGCGCTGCAGTTACGAGCTACGGGTTCCGGGATTGGAGTGAAACGCTAAGTCCAATTTCACAGAGTTTATTTGGTATATACACTTACAAACGGTCCACCTCGCAGAGGTTCCCCTATACGGTTCACTTCACCGGGTCCTCCTCGCAGGGATTCCCCGTGCACCACTTACTGTCACTGTTCACAGTCCACTACGTCACTACTGTGACGACCCGACACGCGTCACGGCTATGACGTCACGACGCACGACACTATGACGACACGCACTACACGGACACTATGACGTCACGTACTACACCGACACTATGACGTCACGCACTACACTGACACTAGTCTACTCACTGTTCCACTCTTAGCACTTTTCTCTTCACTAGTACTTTTCCACTTTTACTTTTCTTCCTTTTGTTTCGCACTGTTCACTGTTAAATCAAATACTGCCGCCAGTCGAAATTCGCCGCCTTTTTATATCCCGCAGAACATTCCGGAATACCCTTTTTTCGATCTTCTTTTCTTTACTCGATTGTTTTCCTCCAGATAGTTCTAACCCCGCGTTCCTTTTTCGAAACCGATCGAAGACACGCCCACTTTTCTGGTTCTTTTCAAATATTCGTAATTTCGCCTCCTTTCTCGAAGTTTCTAGACACGTTCACCTTTTTGTCCCTTTTTTAAATATTCCTTCTCTCTCTATTCTTCCTTCTAGAACATTTCTAAAAACACTAAAATCTAGAAATATTTTTGGCACGGATCGGATTCGAACCGTCACCCCCCAGCATGGTAGGCGGACCCTTAGACCGTAAGACCACGGCGATTGTTAATACACCCTCCGAATTTTTGAATGCCTTCTTACGTCTAACGTTTGACAGCGTTCGTGACACTGCCCCTCCCTTAGTTCTGCTCGTCCCGAGCATCATTAGTGCCGAAATATCGAGCTAATCGATCCACGTGCACTATCTTCAACGGGCTCCTTGGCGATCGTCGAATTCGATAGGTGACGTCATTTATCCTGGTCACTACCTCATATGGTCCTTCCCAACTTGCCTGCAACTTCGGACTCTTCCCTTTCCTTCGAACTGGATTATGCAGCCAAACTGATGTCCCTTCCTCAAACCCAGCATAGTTCGCTTTTCGGTCATATCGTGTCTTTGAACGGTCACTTGAGTTTCGACCTGCTTCTCGAAGTTGTTCATAAATGTCGACCATTTTCTCCCGCAGTTCGCTCACATAGTCACTGATACTCTTAGGAGTGTCTGGTGCGCATCCTGATAGCAAATCTGCTGGAAGTTTCAACTCTCTCCCGAAGTTTGCTATTGCTGGAGTTGCCGAAGTACTCTCATGAACAGCGGTTCGATAGGCCAACAGGAAAAGAGGTATGTACTCGTCCCAGTTATCCTGATGATTATCGACGACCTTCGCAAGATGCCGTTCCAAAGTTTGATTGAATCGCTCCACCATGCCGTCAGACTGCGGGTGATAAGGAGTAGTCCGGGTCTTATGGATTCCGAAAATTTTGCAAACTTCCTGGAACAACTGTGACTCAAAGTTCCTGCCTTGATCACTGTGCATTTCCAGCGGAACCCCAAACCGGCAGAAAACTTCATTCACCAACTTGGTAGCCACAGTGACCGCTTCCTGATTTGGAATGGCAAATACTTCTGGCCACTTTGTGAAATAATCCATTACCACAAGTATATACCGGTTCCCCGATTTAGTGACTGGAAATGGTCCCGCGACATCCAAAGCGATTCGCTCCCAAGGCGCCCCAACATTATAAATTTTCATTGCTGCCCTGCTCCTCGTATGAGGTCCCTTTACAGCTGCGCAGACTGTACACTTGCGGCACCAATCTTCCACATCGTCTCTGCAATGCAACCAGTAAAATCTTTCCTTTACTTTCTCCAAGGTTTTCTTTACACCCAAATGCCCTCCGGAAGTTCCATCATGAAAAACTCTCAGAATTTCTTTCACCTTAGCTTGCGGGACCACCAACTGCAGATACGAGTCTTTTCCATCCGATGTCTCCCATTTTCTACAGACTAATCCGTTATGCATGATGAGGCTCTTCCACTGAGCCCAAAGTCCCTTCGTGACTGCCCCGTACTTTGCCACTTCGCTCCACTGAGGCTTAGAACCATCACTCTTTAACCAGTTCAGGATTGGCCCGACTCCTGAGTCCTTTTCCTGTTCGCGACGCATTGCCTCGTTTCCCCACTCATCGTTGATGGCATCAGTTCTAATAACCTTGAGTGAAACTGTTTCCTTCCCTTCCTGCTTGCTGCAATGCTTACAATCTTCTGGACATGGTCTTCTTGACAGTGCGTCTGCATTGGAGTGAACTCTTCCACTTCGATGCTCTACTTCAAAGTTGAATTCCTGTAGTTGCTCCAACCATCTTGCAACTTGACCTTCCGGGTTCTTAAATTGGAGTAACCATTTCAGCGCAGCGTGGTCCGTCCTGACTAAAAATTTACGTCCCAGCAGATACTTCTTGAAGTGTTGTACAGTCTTCACCACGGCCAATAATTCTCGTCTGGTAACACAGTAGTTCCTCTCAGGTCTAGATAATGACTTACTGAAGTAGGCTATTACAGTTTCCTTTTCACCATGTCGCTGCGAGAGCACACCTCCAATCCCGATGTTACTGGCGTCTGCGTCTACAACAAATTCGCCCTGGACATCGGGATATCCAAGAATCGGTGCCTTACTCAGACGTTCCTTTAACTCCATAAAAGCCTCCTCACATTCTGCATCCCATGTGAACGTCCTCCTTTCTTCCGTAAGTCGATGTAGCGGCTTTGCGATGTCTGAAAACCCTTTCACGAAACGACGATAGTAAGAGCAGAGTCCAAGAAAAGCTCTAACTTGTGTCTTATCTTTCGGTGTTGGCCACTCTCTCACAGCAGCAGTTTTGGCAGGATCGGTCTCGACTCCTCTCTCAGAGATTACATGTCCAAGGTAATTGACCTGCCGTTTGAAGAAAGAACATTTTTTTGGACTCAATTTAAGATTGGCTCCACGTAGTCTCTCGAAGACTTTCTCCAACTTTTTCAGGTGGTCATCAAAGTCTCGCCCAACAATGATGATGTCGTCCAGGTAGACAAGACACGTGTCACCCAGAATTCCAGCTAGGACATGTTCCATCAATCTCTCGAAAGTCGCCGGGGCGTTACTCAATCCAAATGGCATTACCTTGAACTGCCACAGTCCTTTCCCGGTGGAAAACGCGGTTTTCTCCTTGTCTTTAGGGTCTACGTCCACTTGCCAGTACCCACTTTTCAGATCGAGCGTTGAAAACCATTTCATTCCATTCAAAGTGTCTAAGGTGTCGTCGATCCTTGGCAAGGGGTAGCTGTCTTTCTTCGTTACTTCATTCAGCTGCCGATAATCCACACAAAATCTCGTTGAGCCATCCTTTTTCTTGACGAGAACTACAGGTGAACACCAGGGACTTGATGAAGGTTCGATGATGTTATTCCTTCTCATGTCCTCTATCATTCCCTCCACTTCCTTCTCACGAGCAAACGGAATGCGCCTAGGTCGTTGCTTGATTGGCGCTACATCTCCCGTATTAATCGTGTGCCTCACCAAGTCCGTTCTACCAATATCTGCGTCGTTCTGGGAGAACAGGTCTGAAAAACGCCACAGCAAGTTCTTCGCTTTCACAGCCTGTAGCTTAGTCAGGTCCTTGCTGGAGTCTTCCATAACTTTGGATACTACATCCTCCTCAGCCTTATGTTTCCTAGGAGGATTTTCCACACATTGTCGCAACCATAAAACTTCCTCACAGTGACCAACAACCTCCCCCTTCTCAATCGTCAGGTCCACATCTCCAACGTTAAGTATCGGGATTGAGGTAGATGAAACTGATCCAACAACTGTCCTTGCCGGAATCCAAGAAGTTTCAGTTTTCACTTTCTCTATCGCAGCACATCTCCGTGGTAATCTCCCATCGTTACTCTTGGGCAAAACGACAGGTACCAAGGTCTGTGATCTAGGTTTGAGAACTGTTCTTCTCACACAGTAGACCTTTCCCGACGATCCACCTTTCATCGGAACCTCCTCTGTGTTACACCGTAGCACTCCGTTTTTCATGTCTATACTGCACTGGTGATTTTGTAAGAAATCTAAGCCAATGATGCAATCGTCCACTATTTCAGCTACAATCACCTCATGTTTGAAAGGAGTTTCCCCGATCTTAATTGAAACTCCCAACTCCCCGTTGACAGGTATGCGCTGGCCGGTAGCTGTTGTTAACTGCAGGTTGGTTTGTTGCAGAAGTCGTTTCTGATTATTTTCCATCTCGTTTATCAGTCGAGTATTGATCACTGTTCTCGAAGCTCCGGTATCCAAAGTAAGTTGACAGACTCTACCATTGACCTCTCCTTCGACTAACAGACTATTTCCGTCTGATGTCTGTTTGACTCTTATGGTTGGGGTTGCAACATAACCGGCCAGCGCCCACCCCGCAGCCCTGGCTGGTTTTAGTTTTCCTGCTGCTCATCAGTCGAGACTCCTATATCCCGACGACCTGTGCGCTTCGGGCAGGAGCTGCGAATATGCCCTCGTTCACCACACTCGTAGCACACAAAACCGACGCTTCGATTCCTTGGCGGTGAGGCTCTAGTCACAAAAATCTCCCTGAGGCGAGCGGAACGAGAATCTTGTCGTACGGCCTCCACCTCCAATGCATGGGCAACAGCGTCCCTGAGAGTGCTATGGTGCCCAAGTCGCACGGCCGCTCGCACCTCCTGGTCCCGTATCCCATCCGTAAAGGCCTGCAGGAGCATGTCATCGATGGCTGCTGGTGATGACTGAAAAGCCTTTCGTACGAGCTTCTCCACTTCCACAGACCATTGTTGCAGACTCTCGTTAGCATGTTGGTTACGTTCCTTCAATCGCGCCCGATACATGTGTTCGAGATGCCCGTCGCCGAATCTAGCCTCCAGAGCTCCGAAAAGCTTGTCGAACGTCAGACTTTCACCAGCACCAACAGCTTCCAGCACAGTGAGAGCCTGTCCCTGGAGTGCTAATGTCAACGCAGACTGCGCCTCTTCTTTGCCCCAGCCGTTAACTTTCATCGCTGTCTCAAATTGTAGCTTGAAGGCGGGCCATGACGTCAGTCCATCGTAAACCGGAGTCTTGACACCTTTCGGTTGAATGGGTGAGTCAAAAACAGCAGCGACACGACTATGAGATCTGCTCTGCTCAACCTCTCGCCGGATCTTGGCGAACTCACCCTCTACACGATCCAGCCTCCCTCCGAACTCACCCTTTACATGATCTAACCTCCCTTCGAGCTCCCCCTTCACACGATCCAACCTCCCTTCTACGGCTTCGACTCTCTCTACCGCCTGTTGCAAGCCTTTCGTGATATCCTTATGAAGCGCCTCCTGCATTGTGCGCATTTGGTCTTCCTGCCGGCGCGCCTGTTCCTCCTGCCGGCGAGCCTGTTCCTCCTGGCGGCGAGCTTGATCTTCTTTCAGTGCGCGCAGTTCGTGAACCTGTTCCTCCTGCCGGCGAGCCTGCGCCTCCTGCATCGTGCGCATTTGTTCCTCCTGCCGGCGAGCCTGGTCCTCCATCATGCGCTGGATTTGATAGAGGAAGTTCCCTGGGTTCTTTTCCGGAGTGCGCTGCACTTCACCTCCCTCAGGTCGTCTCTCCGGAGTTCGCTGCACCTCAGTTGCAGGGCTCGCACCTTCCTGGCGCGCTTCCGACATGGCCCGGGTGGTGACTCCCTTTAACTCCTTTGGCACCAGCGGCATCTTACTCCAATCCCACACTTCTGACACCAAATGTTACGAGCTACGGGTTCCGGGATTGGAGTGAAACGCTAAGTCCAATTTCACAGAGTTTATTTGGTATATACACTTACAAACGGTCCACCTCGCAGAGGTTCCCCTATACGGTTCACTTCACCGGGTCCTCCTCGCAGGGATTCCCCGTGCACCACTTACTGTCACTGTTCACAGTCCACTACGTCACTACTGTGACGACCCGACACGCGTCACGGCTATGACGTCACGACGCACGACACTATGACGACACGCACTACACGGACACTATGACGTCACGTACTACACCGACACTATGACGTCACGCACTACACTGACACTAGTCTACTCACTGTTCCACTCTTAGCACTTTTCTCTTCACTAGTACTTTTCCACTTTTACTTTTCTTCCTTTTGTTTCGCACTGTTCACTGTTAAATCAAATACTGCCGCCAGTCGAAATTCGCCGCCTTTTTATATCCCGCAGAACATTCCGGAATACCCTTTTTTCGATCTTCTTTTCTTTACTCGATTGTTTTCCTCCAGATAGTTCTAACCCCGCGTTCCTTTTTCGAAACCGATCGAAGACACGCCCACTTTTCTGGTTCTTTTCAAATATTCGTAATTTCGCCTCCTTTCTCGAAGTTTCTAGACACGTTCACCTTTTTGTCCCTTTTTTAAATATTCCTTCTCTCTCTATTCTTCCTTCTAGAACATTTCTAAAAACACTAAAATCTAGAAATATTTTTGGCACGGATCGGATTCGAACCGTCACCCCCCAGCATGGTAGGCGGACCCTTAGACCGTAAGACCACGGCGATTGTTAATACACCCTCCGAATTTTTGAATGCCTTCTTACGTCTAACGTTTGACAGCGTTCGTGACAGTATGGAACAGCTGATATTTCTTTTGCGCTGGCAGGTTTGATCCCATAGTAAAAGTTGTTCAGTTTGATGGGTAGAGTAGAGTATGTGGTTTAAAGTTTATAACAGTTTATACTAATACGTTCCCTTACACCCTGTATATGAGAAACGTGAACCCTGCTAAAGCTGCCTGTAATAAAGTTGCCAGTTGTAGCAATGTTTCTGACCACCCGAAAGGCATTATCGTCGTGAGTTTATTTATGTATGATTTTAACTACAAATGGGGGAATTACGATCAGTGGACAAACGCTTATTCATTGATATCAACAAGTAAACAAGTTATCAACGTACCGCCATTTTCTTAACTTCGAAAGCATGAAGCGTGGCGGAGCAGACGACCATCTGGAGCCTGCGGCCGTCGGACGTGATCTTGGGGATCTGTCGGTGCAGGCGCTCGATCATGTCGTTGTAGCCCGCCTTCAGGAGCCCGTCCGCCTCGTCCAGCACGAAGAAACGACAGTGCGTGAGGGCCAAGTACCCTGGAAGTGGAATAACAGTAAATATTGATGATTTAATCATTTGGCGCGCGGGACTTGGAACTGCAACGATAGTTCGATTCGTATAATGCACTGAATATTCAACAATAGGAAGGTCTTTGGATTCCGCGCGCCTCTTTCGAGTGCAAAGGCGCATACGTAAGTCAAAACTCGCGCTCATGTCTCGCTGCTCATTTTATAAGTAAGCTGGTCAGGGTTTGAAATTAGCAAGATAATTATTTTCTTTGGAAATTATCAGATATCATCATCTCAGCTGATGGACGTCCACTGCTGGACATAGGCCTGCCCCAAGGATCGCCATAGTGACCGGTCCTGCGCTGCCCTCATCCAATGCGTCGCCGTTCGTCGTCGTCGTTCACCAGGTCGTCGGTCCACCGTGTAGGGGGCCTACCCACGCTGCGCTTTCCGGTACGCGGTCGCCATTCGAGAACTTTTCGGCCCCATCGGCCATCGGTTCTGCCCCGCCCACTGCCACTTTAGTTTAGTTTAGTTTTGAGTGAAATTTCTAAAATTGCTGTTTTTGTTATTCGTAATACTCGTATCCAGACCAACCAGCTCATAGTCTTGGGTATTTTCGTTTCGTATCACAATGATTAACAAATAATTGAGAAAAACAACAGAAAATAGTGAGAAAATTTATTTCGTGATTGCGAGCTTCTTTTATCGCGAATCGTGATCGGATACACATGGCGTGACATTACTAGGGCAAGTTTTTTTATTTTCAATTAATTTTATAATTATCAAGATCATTATCAACGTATAATTATCAATATAATTATCGTGATAATAATTACCATGATAATAATTATCGTGATAATAATTATCAATGATAATTATCCTTTCGAACCCTGTTTTTTAATGCGATCTATAATGCATACAAAAATTAACATTATGGTGCTAATGATTAAATCCTTTTTCCATTTGTGAAACCTCAACGTGAGAATTTTGCAAATCTAGTTTCCATATTAGCAATGCATTAGACCTTTTCGAACTATTATTAATTTCATGTTCATATAGTCTGCCTAAAAGCCCTATACCACACGTTAGGTAGGTGCTTGGCGAGACAAGGAGCAGAGCAGCACGTTCCACTCTGTCATATCGCCATCGGCATATGCGGCTGTAAAAAAATCTAGCAACGACGGCGACGGCAAAATGACAGAAGGGCTTCTTAGCCCCGCCGTTTCGCCGCGCACCTACCTTAGGCGCGGTATAGCGCTTACGGTCATACTATATCAAGCATGCACTGGATATTTAATTTATTTAGCATCATACATACCTCCCTGAATGAGATCCTCCAATCGTCCCGGAGTACCGACAACTATGTCGACTCCGGCATTCAGTTGCGCGATCTGATCCTTGACGTTGACTCCGCCCACGACGAGTAGCTCCCGAACCTTTGGGTTGTCTAGGTGATTCTTGAACTTCGTGATTTGGTTGTATGTCTGTTCTGCCAACTCGCGTGAGGGCTGTTGATTGAATACACTAATAAAGTTTAGAATAAGTAGGTACTTATAATGAAAAAGAGGAAGATACAGGGTCCTTGTATGCTGATACTTTTTTAAGGGGATGATCAGCCCGTCGAACTGAATAACTTTCTCTATGGCACCAACATCGAAATCGTGAAAAAAAATCTGTGCTTCAATACGAAATTGCAAAACTACTCAAGCCAAATGTATGGAACAGCTGTTTTTTTTTCGCGATTTCGATATGTTGGTCCTATAGAGAAAGTTGTTAAGTTTGATGGTCTGATCATCCCCTTAAAAAAGTGTCAGCATATTACGAAGGACCCTGTATATTCCCTATCCTCATTTCCAAGAGTGCGATTTTTGAATCTCAAACGTTGAATTTAGTTGAAAATGTATGGAGATACGCATCTTTCTAGTACTGATTTGACTTTTAAAAATTATACTTCAGGAGTCCAATTTTTTAAAGTTAAATCAGCAGTAGAAAGATTCGTATCTCCACAGTAATTTTGACATTTTCAACTGCTGAGCTCAGCGAATGAGATTCAAAAATCGCACTCCTGCTCAAGATCCTAGGGGTAGGGAGAAGGGAGTGGCTGAAAATCACTACAAGTTAAGCCTCGATCTTTTGTCTCACATAGGTTCTACGTTATGATTAAGTTTTGTAAGAAAAACTGTAGTTGTTTTAATTGATTTTTAATGTTATTTCAACGCTAGCAATGTCGATAATTGTTTCGCAGTGAAAAAATTGTTTACGTTGCGCTTCGCCAGCCCTTAGTGGGAAGAAATAAAACTTTTCAGTTTGGTTGTCCTGCTATAAATAAATTGCATAATTTCGGCTGAAACACATTATGGATGCCTACTGTTATTTTAAAAATAAAAGTATTTAATATATGTCTACTACCTCAATAATGATGGCCTGGGGTGCGTTGTTGACCTGCTTCAACTCGGGGGCGGCGCCCGCGGTCACACTGTTTATCTTTACATTCTCCTTTGGTGCTCCACTGAGGCCCACGTAGCCTTGTGGTAAATGCTGGAAACACTCTTTACTTTAGCAAAGAATTTATATGGACAGATTACAAATTCTTTAAATTAAAACAATATAATTCTTAGAAAATGAATTGATTTAAAAATTTTGATAGTGAATGTATAATGTATAAATCTATCAATGTATTTAAATAATTTTAAGTATCTAAGTCTGAGCATTATCTCCATTTTACAGGGTGTAAGTGTAAAAATTGACATTACTTTAAAGGTGATTGTACTTGTTGTACAGGAGTGCGATTTTTGAATCTCATTTGCTGAGTTCAGCAGTTGAAAATGTCAAAATTATTGTGGAGATACGCATCATTCTACTGTTGATTTGGCTTTCAAAAATCGCACTTTTGAAGTATGATTTTTTTGAAAGTCAAATCAGCAGTAGAAAGATGCATATCTCCACGCTAATTTTGACATTTTCAACTGCTGAACTCAGCGAATCAGATTCAACCGTTGTAAATGTCAAAATAACTACGGAGATACGCATCTTTCTACTTCTGATTTGACTTTCAAAAATCGCACTCCTGAAGTATGATTTTTGAAAGTTAAATCAGAATTAGAAAGATGCATATCTCCAAAGTTATTTTGACATTTTCAACTGCCGAACTCAGCGAATGAGATTCAAAAATCGCACTCCTGAACAACTTTACGCAAGAAACCTATAGCAAATTAATAAAAAAAATGTGGAGTTGTCATACTAAATGCAATAAGCTGACCAAATGTTTGTAGAGAGAAGAGATTCCTTTTAAAAGTTGTTCAGTATCAAGAGTACAATCAATCACCGTCTAAATCTTTAGCTTTAGGTTCTTTAGGATACAAAACCATCCACACTTACATCCCAGCTTAGATCCTGTATATTTCCCTTTAAACTAAGTAACTACAATCTAAAATGTTCACCATTAACCCTGTTATAGTTTTATATGAAAAAGAAACCAAATTAATTAATCTTATACTTAGCTATGTTTTGCCATATTTTATATTAATAAATGAGTCTGTCATGAAATACAAATTAATATTACGCATAGTAATGTAAATTCTAAAAACGAAAAACATTTGTACCTTGAATGGTGTAGCACCAAAATTGAAGCTCATCTCAGCATTTTTGAGTACAACAGCGGGGAAGTAGCAGTCAGAAAAGCGTGGTTGGTTGAGCTTGAACGCTACTCCGAGGTCTTCCCCATTCTTGGTGTAGCGGATCTCACCATTGTTCAGGTTCAGCATACATCCTTTAATTTTATTATAATGGTGTATGGTTATGGTGGTGGTGTCTATTGAACAAGTTTCTTTCGAGAATAGGCAGGATAAGGAGGTTGAAAGAAATAAAAAACGACTGGAAGAGCTCTTCTTTGGGATTTGTGTTGTTGGACCAGTAGGCCCAAGATATATTTTGTGCCCCATTTTGGGTAGAGTAGATTTGCAGTTTTGTATGGTATAGTGGACTTGTTTTTCGCCTTTTTAATGTTAATCCTGCAGGTCTAGTCTATGATTTCTCTACACGCGCGCGACACGCCGGGTTTTCTGGAAGAAATCTCTTTAGAGATAAGCTCGCCCTTTGTAATTGTCTATGATGCTGTTTTCATTTATATTTCCGTGTGTACAATAAACTAATAAAGTTTTAAAATAAAAAAACGCCTTCGCTGCATACAAAATGACCTGTTCTCGCGCTTTTCGGATAGCGAAAGCCGCGTTTGCCGCGACTTGTAGTATGGCAAAAAGCCGAGTAGCGCCCAAGTAGAGAAATCATGCTAGAGGGTCTGGGAACGTTTTTAGTATAATGGTCTAATTATCCTCTTAAAAATTATGTTGGATCTTTTATTTAACTGCAAATTCAAGCAGAAGTTAAGTGAGGTCTTATGTTCTAGAACATTCATTTTTCTGTAGGTAATAAGTGGTCACACCATCAATGAATATAATAATTTTTTTTATTATTTCATGCAATTCCATTAAGATTTAGAGTACTTACCTATAACATCGTTCTTGCCAAATGCGGAACCATAGTCATCAAACTGTTTGTTATTGGACTTCTTGCCGGTCCCTCCAAATCCAAATCCCATTCTGTCTGTACCCAGGTCGAGCCTCGCCTAAAATACAGGAAGTAAAGATATTTCAGCTTTTTAACTTAGAAAATAATCATAATAATGTACAGAAAAGAAAGGAAGATATTTATGTAAATTTTTTTTAGAATTTATTCAGCTAGGTACTGCATTCTTTATAGTATGTGTAGGGGATTGATTGATTGATCTTATTCTCGAGAGGGTTATGACTTATTATGCAGTAGCAGCTTTTAATATATTCAGTGAACTTTTGAACAATTTCATAATAATTATGCAATATGAATATAGACCTAATTGTGTAGGTATAATGTTATGTAGGTCACTTTATTCATTTAAATAACAGGAAAAAACTTTCTTCTTAATGTAAGCATACCTACAATCAGGGTTTTCGAATTCGTGGGAATCTTCAACAGATTGAAATAAAAAACCTAAAGGAACTGGTTGTGGACATAGCTCTAAAATACGAATTCAGTTCAATCTACTGACCCCCCTGCCCCCCCTGCCCCTCCCAGGATTTTCAATGAAAAAAGACGAAAAAATTGTAGCAGCAATCACTATTCAAAACAAATATTTCGGATTGTGGGGGGGCGGGTAAAATCCTAACGATAGTTAGAGAGAGAGAGATATCTCCCCCCTGGATATGTGCTTGCCTGGGAAGCTGTGAATTCCCAGGAAATAGAAAACCATACATAGGTATGGTTTTCTATTTCCTGTGCTGTGTCCAGGGCTTATTGAAATTGTAGCAGCAATCACTATTCAAAACAAATATTTCGGATTGTGGGGGGGCGGGTAAAATCCTAACTATCTCTCCCCCCTGGATATGTGCTTGCCTGGGAAGCTGTGAATTCCCAGGAAATAGAAAACCATACATAGGTATGGTTTTCTATTTCCTGTGCTGTGTCCAGGGCTTATTGAAATTGTATTATAGAATACAATTTCAATAAGCCCTGAGGTCTTGAACTTTTGTGTTGTGAAGAATGTGGTTGTGCTTATAAAATGTCTTTCAGTTCAGTGTGCCTCTCGATAAACACCTCCTCCAACAAGCTCCACTATGCCACGGAATATATAAGAGTTTACAACAGAAGGTTCACTATCTAACGAACGCTCGCTCCAAGCACAGCTGACATCTGACACATTGACTCTATGTACGTGAATGTCACGCACACATGGACTCTGGTGCAAGGGATGTCAGTAGTGCGTTCTGATTCCGAACGAACGTATGTTAAGCTCGACCGAGGAAGAAATCTATGATCGGGACCGCGGCCAATGGTTTTGATTCCTCTAAATCAAAAATATAAAAAATTCAGGCCAAATAACCGATTACAATGGAGTATTTTTTTGCAATCTTTCCATTATGAATATTATTATATTATTTTATACATCCGACGATCTATAGGATACCAATTTAATTATCGAAACGAAAAACAAGTATTAAGGTCGTTCAGTGCGATACAATGAGCACGTGACACTCTACTGAATTAGGCCTCGACGTCGGGGCCCGGCCGCGTAGGTACATTTTTATACCTAAAGTGCAGAGTGAGCCAGGCCTGACTATGCTCTATTTCTGGCAACTCTCCTCCAGTTTGCCCCCACTGTGTGTCTTATCTCGTCTATAGGTAAAAAAACAACCTAAAAACCAATACATTATAGGTACCTAATTTTTTCTAGGCATACTTACAGACTGAGTAGACCATCCAACGCGGCACAATCCTTCATCAGTCACCGTAGCTTCATAATAATAAGCCCCCTTCGAATGTACGCCCTTCGTAGCCCTGCAGCCGTGCCACCCGTTCTGATCCCGCGACTGACACCGCAGCCCGTCCGGCGTCACCGCCAGCGCGTCCGTACGATCGAAGAATGACATCGTCCATTCCGACGAATGCTGCAACACCAATCCACCAGTCTTGGCACCCTTCCCTTCCTGTATATCCTTCAGAGTTTCCCACACTATCTGTAGAATGGGTAAGCAGAAAGCTCCGGTCTTTCCACTGCCGGTTTCTGCAGCCATAAGCACGTCGCCACCTCCGAGGATGAGTGGAATTGCTTCGGCTTGGACGTCTGTCGGCAGCGTCCAGTCCATCTCGTCGATGGCTTTGGCGAGTTCGGGAAGCACCCCAAACTCTTCGAAGGCAGTCATGTTCGATGAGAAATCGTGTTTTTAGTGAAAATATGAAAATTTAACAGCCGGCTGGAACTTTTGGGTAGGAAAATTGACACTGACACTGACATGACATGACGACATGAAAGATCTGTCTGTCTTGCCTGTTTTTTTTATGGCTTTGCTGCTTGCTGTCTGGCCTGGATTCACGTGTTTTAGGCTAAAATTGTTGCCATCACAAAATATCAAGTTCAAAATTGTGGTGTATCCGAACTAAATTAAGAAAAAATTTGGGTGTGTCTATGGTAGATGTCAGCTGTTTCCGGCTGTCAATAAAAAAAATACAAATTTAAAAAAAAACCTAACCTAAGTTTTATAAATGACCGAAATATAAAGTGAAAATGGAATTAGAATTGCTTCAATCTACTGAGACAAAAAGTTCTCGAAAACTTTCCTCCATCGGTAAAGCGCTCATTTACACAACTGGCGGTTTAGCTGTCGGCGTCAGTATAGTCTGCATACCTTTCGTCTCACCAGCATTTAGAAGAATTTGCCTCCCGTACGTACCTGCTACAACAGATCAATTGTTAGGAGTAACGAAAGCATTAAGAGGTCGTACTGGGAGGTTACTGGACGTAGGCTCCGGGGACGGAAGGATTGTGTTCACAACAGCTAAACTGGGCTTTAAATCAGATGGAGTAGAACTCAATCCGTGGCTTGTCTATTACTCAAGAATTGCCGCTTTACTGGATCCAAAGTGCCGCAGTTCAAAGTTCTACAGGAAAAATCTATGGACATTTGATTTGAAACCATATAACAATGTAGTGATATTTGGTGTCGAACAAATGATGAAAGAATTTGAGAAGAAATTGCTTGAGGAAGCGAATACAGACACAGTTGTAGTAGCGTGCAGGTTTCCGCTACCCAACATGACACCGGTAGAAACTATTGGAGATGGAGTCGATACTGTATGGAAATATGTGATCAAGAAGAGTTGAAATGAGATTCAATTTAGAAACAATTTGTTATAATAATCTTAGTAAATAATTTAATACACTCTTAGCTTAGTATGCTATTTCTCTCAAAACCGGCCACTTCTCTTCCTGCCGGTGTATTTGGTGTCAGGTTTAGTCTCCTTGCCCTGTTTCCGTCTCCGTTCCTTCTTCTCTAAGAGCCAAGCCTTTGTGTTCTTGAGAGGTTTCCCTCTGGCACCTCTAGTTGCTTCTCTCCTTGCATATTTAACTTGGAGACTGTTATCACTTTCTTCTGTGCCTGTAATAAACAATGTCATTATCATAATGATCCATCTTATAATAATAGTTAATTGAGATTGAGATTGTGTGGCAACGGGCTCACTACCCATCACACTGGACAGAGTTTCATAAATAGTGAAATGTGGATGTTCTGAGTACCCCCTCGGAAAGTATAGTCTTGAGCATATGCTAATTGAGATTGTTTCCTTAATTTGTTCAGTTTTTATTTATTTGTTTTCAGTATTTTATAAACCATAAACTGTGCAACTTTTTACTTCAAACATTTTGATCTATTTCCATGCAAAGTTAGAGATCAATCTTTTATCTCTTAACCAGTATCTTATTTATTATGCCAATCAAATGTACAATTTGTATTACGTATAACACCTAACATGATCACATAGACATATACCACCAAAAATGATGCACCCCAAATCCAGAACCACCACATAACTTGAATCTCTGTGTGTCTAACTAATATAAAAGCAACTTGTTCTTTAAATTAATACAAACCTAAGGCTTGAGGTAACGGAGCAGCTCCGCCCGTCATAAGCACCAAGAAGAATTTCTTAGCTTTAGCAGAGTTAGGGAAATCAATGACTACACCACCGTAGAAGCCTGCCTTCATGGCCTGAGATGTCAACAGATCCAACTGAGTTTCATTCTCGGGGTAGAACTGGAACACTGCACGCGCTGATCTTGACTGGAAAAAATTCATAATTTATTAGTTAGTAGTTCATATTATTTCAAAAACATGTCTAGACTATTTATTTTGTAAAAATGTGATTATTGAGTCAAACCCATTGACTTCTCATGTTTTTCCATTGGGTACTTATAGATTTTAATTTTTTTTTTGACATATTCTTTGGTTTGAGTGAAGAAAAGGCTCAAGGGACACGCTAATAGATTGGCCAGAAGTCTGTGCAATCATAATCAGAAGACACGGCTTTAGAGGTGGCTTATCCTAGATCTCGAAACGAGATAGTTATAAAATGAGTGTGAGGCTTGATGAACCCATAGAAGAAACTCACAAGCAAAAACAGAGACTCTATCTGATTATGGCCACCGTTGGCCAATTGTAGATAAAATTTATGAAACAAAAAAATTCTTTGATTTAGTTGCCTAAAAAATCTATCATATCAAGGCTGCCGTGCTTATCAAGACTGCAGTAAGTATGTTTCAGAATCCTTGTGATGAGCTCAATTTGACCATACTGCTCTCTTGCTTACCATTTCTACCTCTTCCCCAAAGACTACAGTTTAATATACGGCTCTTCCCAATGAGATATTACGATAAGGTAAGGATCAAAGTTTCATATAAGAGCTTGTCACAAAGATTCTGGAAACATACAATTCAACCCCACCAAATACACTTACCAATGAAGCATATAAAGTGCTAAAGAATGTATACATCCTCTTGACAGGTTTATGTGACTTCTTGTCTGCATTGAAGAGCCACTGCAGAGCGGACACCGAGACGGCTCCGTCAAAACAGCCGGCTCTGAACGGCACTCCCTGCCCCATGTCGGAGAGCACTAGGTCACCTTCTGTCTCACGCTCTATGGCCACATCTGCAATATTAGTTGAGTTATCAGCTACATGACATTATTTGCACAGTAAAACCATTAAATACCTAGAAAATACAGAGATGGTAGTGGCAGGGTTGAGAGATTTCAATCGACTCACTAGACTTTTGTGAAAAAAATGATTTAAATCTAAATCATTGAACAAAACATACATACAATCTATAAACTGAACCTATACTCTTTATTACTACAATACTGTGCCAGTGCCAGCCTTTATTACTACAGTGCCAAAATCAAATGGCTACTCTTTATTTTAATACAAGTCTGGGCTAGTTTCCGGTACTTTAAATGTGACTAGATAATTTGTGTGACAATGTCCAAGATATTTATTTATTTTATTAATTTAAAGTCTGGTCGAAAAGTTACTTCAGTATTAAAAGTCATGGTTATCTCGGTCATGGTTCATCTCATCACACACTAAAACTATACATGATTAAATGTGTTTTCATACAGACCCCCAATAGTTAAAAAAATATTCCTGTACCCCAAGTGTTGTGCACCTTAATTCACATCATACCATTTCCAGGGAGTAAGGTCCCTCTTATGATCTTTAATAAGAAACATTTTGCTTTGCAGTGGATGGTCCAGTTCAAAAAATCTCTAAGTCACACTTAGCAATTTTTTAATCCAGCATCATACTGTTAAAAATCAGAACATTTTCTATCGAATGGTGTATATCATGTTATTTCAAAATAACTAAGTATAAGTTGGTTTTCTTGACTAAATATGCTAAATATCGTCCATAAGATATGTTAAATATCTAAGTCCATAAGATTGAAGAAAATATCACTAAGTCCACCCGTTTTAGGTAAATTTTCCCTATCATTTCATAGATAACAAGAAATAGTATGTTTTTGCCCAAACTACACTGGTATCCAAAGGTTACGAAAAATAATCATTATTTCAAAATCATTTATAAAAAACCGTATTTTCTATGTTCGTTTTTTTCAAAAGATGATCATAATAATTTCACTAAGTCCTTGCGTTTTACTTATAAACCCCATAAGTCCATGAAAAAATACCTAAGTTCAGTAAGAAATCACTACGTCCAGCAATTTGAACCACGTTTTAACTATGTCCGAAGCTTTTAAAGCAGATTTTCCCAAGAAATGATGGCTCTTGTGGTTATTTATATATATATTTATTGAAAGACATTGTTTTGGCATTACTTAATACATTTTATTCTCTTCCAGAACATACATTGATATTTCAGGACGCAATCAAATAGTTTACATGCGATTTCTCCGATTGTCAGTTTTCGGACTTAAGGATTTTTTTTACTTGGCCCTTCAGTTGGATCGTACAGGCCAATCCTGTCGACATCAAATCAATTAATGACCAAATCTTTTTCAAGGGCATAGGCTAGGCTAGCATGTTAGCATTTATTTTTACTATAATCGTTGGTATCTGACGCAGATCGGATTGCATCATAAGACGCACTGCTATCAGCATATTAAACTCAGTAGATAGGACGTACCAAGCATTGAAGGTGATATATCCATGCCAACCCACATATGCCCGTTCTCTTCGAGCACAGCGCCCGATAGTCCCGAGCCACATCCCACGTCCAAGAGCAGGCACGGTGTGTCTTCTGGCAGTAACAGCAGCTCTATACATCTCTCCGTCATTTGAGCTTGGATGTCTATAATACGGGAACTAAAAATAGTGTTTTTTACATATATTTGTAGTCAATTATTGAACTAGGTAAAGGAAGGTAGAGGACAAAGTTGCAAAACTTACTTTTGTGTATATTTCCTGGCCTCGTCTTCATTGTAAAACTGAAAAAGGTAGTGTTAGTTTAGAAGGCTTTCCACTCCATGTTCTTTTTGGTTATAAATAAAGATAGTAATACTTACCATCTCAGGCGGCGCTTGATGTTCTGGTCTTCTTGACATTGTGAATATTTAGGGTTTTCTTGTTATAAAACGACAAAAAAATACAATAATATTTACTACACGAGACATAACCTCCAAAACAAAACAAAGATGATTTTTTTTTTTTTTTTTTGGTTCAGTTCAAGGTAAAGCGATTATAGTATCGCATACAACCGATGTCAGGAATAAATACTCTCATTTATAGCAAATAAAACGTTGGTGTTCGACGTTTCAACGCTTCTTTGGAGTTTTTGGAGGCAATCGAGAAACGCAGGAAACGCAGAGAAGTCCACAGGAAAGAGGTGAACCGACCGCTTGCCGCGCTACAAAAGAACGGAACACTTTTCCTGTTCACAACCCACACCATCATATTTCACTGAACTGTATATTGTTCACTTGCACGACACTTTGTTACGCAAAACAACACCGATTTTACGAACCAAAACTCACTATAAACAATAAAAATTCGATAAAATATGAGGACTCCAAACGTATCTGTTCAAATCCCGCCAAAAACTCAACAAAGATGACAGCAATGACAGTTACTTTTTTTTATAATATCTTTAACGGCTCTGGATATTTGTCTTTTTTGTCTCAACTCAATGTTGCTACTTTACGTATTAGTAGGACCAAGAAAAAGAAAAATAAATAGTTTTCAGTTTTGTACGTGTATCCGAAAATGAGTACCAACGTACAGAGACAAACTGTCATTCAAACGTCAAAACAATTGAGCGCGGGATTTGTTAGAGAAGACGATTTATGTTTATTTTCTTTGTATTTTAGATTAATTTTATTATTATTTCATCAGTGTAATATGATTTAATAATGCCTAAAGCTTTGAGCCTAAAAAAGGTATGTAATAGTGCTTAACCAAGTGTACTCTAACTTAATTCTGGTAAGTCTTAAAGTTGTTGAATGCTTTTGCTATTTTCAGGCTCAGCCCTCCGCTCCTCCCAAGAACCAGAAAGCTATCACGCAGTTTTTCAAAAACACTAATGTTCCTGCTACTCAAAAATCACAGAGTTCTCCCGCTAAAAGTCAGATACCCCAAGAAAAAGACTTAGGCAGAAAGCCTTCTAAAAGGAAGATTTTATCCCCTGTCCATTCAGAAACTATAGAAATACTGGATGATGATGATGCATTTAATGGTAAAATTGTCAAACAAAGCAGTAAAATTATAACACACACTCCTAAAAAGTTGAAAATAGATCACAATGAACAAACTTCACCGACTAAAACCAAAGTTCATATAAAGTCACCGCTAAAAGAAAATGGTATCACCACTCGAACATCTCCAAGAAAAAATACAAATGAACTTCATAAGAAATGTGAATTAAATGAAATAAGAGATGTTGACAATATGAATCATGAAATAGATAGATTACCACTCACCCCAGTGAAAAATACAAATAAAGATAATGAATCGAATAGTAAAATAAGTGAAGTAAAGAACAATGGATCAATTGAAAATCATGTAAATGTTATAAAAGTTAAAACTCCTAAGAAAGTGTTATTATTTTATAATCATGATCATATTAATATACTTACTCCTACAAAATCTAAGAGAACCCCAAAGAAAAGTCCTAAACAGGGTAGGTATTAATGAACTATATTTAACACTTTTGCGGGCAGTGAACGAGACACAATAGAACTTTTATTGTTATCACTGCTATAGCCGGTCACTGTCCAGGAACGTGTTAATGATGTAATTGTGAGACTGGAAACTATATTTTTAAGCATCTAAACTATTTATAAAACTGTAACAGTACAACTTAGTGTACTTTTACAGTTTTATAGTAGTATAAACTCTAGTGCAGTTATAAAAAAGTTTCTTACCAACCCAAATGGGATTATGTGTTTTTGTATGTAAAGATAGACTAAAATGCAATGACATGCATGTATACGACTATGTTCTAGTTGCAACAGAGGTACGCCGCTCACCAAGGATAGCAAAGTTGACCCCTGAGAAGGTCACAAAGGAACAGCAGTCACCATCCAAGAAGGGTTCTACAGTGAAGGCGCTGGACTTCAGTGATGGTGCCGATGACTTGTTTGATGATGAATGGGACATAGGTGATGTTGATGAGGTTTGTTGTTCTATTGTTTACCCCTTGAATGCTAACTAGACTGCAATATTGCATACTTCATTGGTAGTTTGGGCACAGTACTATAAGGCTTACAGTATGGCAACGCTCTTGATGCGCCGCCCCCCGCCGCCGCGCCGGTGTACTCACGTTGTCATGCGCAATCAATACTGACATCTTCATAACTTTCTTCATACAGATATCAGGATGATTTGCGCCGCCCGCTTCCCCGCAAGGCCCCCTCTGTTGCTCTGCGCAAGTACATGCGTTGCCGTACTGTAAGGACTGTATAGTGATGCTGTGGTTTGGGCATAGTCTTATTAAACTAGTGGTCGCGCTCAGCGGTTGTGACAGGTTTATTGTGTGCGGTGAGCGCCGGCCGGGGGAGCGTGTCCTAGTACTGATTTACCTGCGCACGGTACCGATACTGGCGGTGCCACGCTCCCCGCACACCGCGCGAGCATGGAGCCGCCGCGACCGTCTCGACAGGTCAATCGAGCGCGGGCCGGGGGGAAGGGCGGCCCGGCCCCGCCTGCCGCGGTACCCAAGAAGCGAATTCTGTGTCAATATCCCCATAAAAATATGTAATTACACTACATTCAACAAATACTCATGAATAATGTCACATCAGTGCAGGCAGACATTCAATCACCACCTATGATCTGGACATGCCTCTTCAATATTATTATACTTTTATTTCGACAAAAAGTAAAAAAAAAAAACACTGGTTTTATAATTTTTGTGAAAATGTTCTTTGCCACTCATCAGTAGTAACGAAAAATGCACTTAATTATTTTCCTATTCTGATATCGATACAACAGTTTTTAATCTTAAAACGTCAACATTTATTGCCTGTATCACCTACCGGTTACCTATTCTGTAGCATCTATCAGTTACCTATTCTGATTGCAGGATGCTGCAGAAGACCTGGATTTAACCACCATGCAGCGGTGTGAAGTGACATCAGTGACTAAACACCCATCCAGGGTTGAGCTGAGATTGAAAAACGCCGAGAATAAGAGGGCAACTTGCTTTGTGGAAGGAATTTGGTAACTTTTTAATATTCTTTGGAATGACTTGATAACAGAGAGTGTTTTAGTTTGAAATTATATCATTTGGTTTATTATTCCTCGCTCACCGCCTAATAGTCTCATACTGTTCCACGGGATATGCACCCTTAGGGTAGGCTTGATCAGTCAGCCAGTAGCACTTCTTTTATAAATACTCTAGAGTTTTCTCCGACTTCGTCCGCACACGTTCCCTTCACCGTTGCGAGATAAATGATATACCAGATTTTTAGTCTACTCCCAAGCAAAAAATTTCATCAAAAAAAAAATTCTTCTGATGTGCAAACAAAAATTTATAAAAGTGTTCTGTACCTACAGAATATATTTACAAGACAATGATTATGATATGATTTTCAGGTGTCCCTGACTCCAAATCACAATTTTTTTAAATTTTGTCTTTTTGCTACTTTGTTTGTTTGGGCATCACGCAAAAACTAGTGAACTACTTTTGATTGATTCGACTTAAAATCTGGTATATAATTTGCGCGGACAAAGTCGAGGGTAAAAACTATGATAAAAATATTTTTGCTGATTTCACCCTCTTAGGTTAAAACTTACCTCTAGCTTTGATCTATGCTTTAACTTGTACCAACAGGCTAGATACGCCGCTCTCCCCAGGTGAGATAGTCAGCGTGCTCGCGACCCGGGACTCGTCCGGTCAGTTCTACGTGGGCAACAGCTGCGGGCTGCTGACCTTACGGCCAGACCACCTCATGTCCGCAACGAGTGTCGTCTCCGCGGTCTTCTGCAAGAGGAAGGCGTTGCTTCAGGAACGCTGGAAGGGGATTGATCCTGCTAATACTGCTGTATGTGTTTTAGATTAGGGAAAGATGACTACTTTGACGTAGATTTATTTTTAATTAGTTTTGTAGTTAAGCTCGCCCTTTGCATATTTTCTAATCTTTTGTTCTTATGCTAATTTTATTTTAATAATAAACTACTAAGATAGACTGGCGCACTTTCGTAGATCAATCCTCTGCCCTAAAATTGTCCGATAGAAAAACGCTTAGCTTTTCAAAGTCAACATAATTTATTCAATATAGGAGCTTGAAGCACACTTATTAAACATCAAAATACATTTTTTGAAGCTACCACTGCGTCGGAACGTGTTGTCGCTGTAGAGAACATTGATTGATTGATGTCAAATTGTTAATCCATTAGAAGCCAACACAAAACCAAAAAAAAAGTACTCTTTAAAGTAGCCATTGCATAAAATAAAAACCCACTTGGCGTTGTATTACATTTCATATGTTCAAACTGTCTAAAATTTCATTTCAGATGACGATCGGTATTCTAATCCACGAGCTTGTACAAAAAGCTCTCACAGAACGCATAATGGAGATCGCTAAATTACGTTCAGAAACGGATAAAATAATAAAGGAATCCGTTCAAATGCTGTACAATGCTGGTTTGTCTGAAGAAGAGACGAGGACAAATATGCAGACGTATATACCGCCTCTTGCCGAGTTCATGCAGACTTATGTTGGTAGTAATCCACCCGTTAGAAAGGTAACTTTTATTTAACAACTGCATTTTAATTCATTACCTTAATTAACAGAAGTTTATTGATTTAATCCATATAATATGTAGAGAATGAAAATACTGAAGCCCATTATGCTGCCTTGAGGGACAACAAACCAAAATGATATAGAGTATTTTAAGTTTGCATTAGAATTAATGCTGCATAATTTTCTTGACTTGACTTGACTTTTTACAACAAAAAGAAATAATTTTGTCATCTGCTTTGTAGCAAACACAAAAAGATCAATGGATTGGTCACATAGACAAAGTGTTGGATATAGAAGAGAACCTGTGCTGCCCTCAACTTGGCTTGAAAGGAAAGATTGATGCTACGTTAGAAGTCACTATACATGAGAGGAAAGGTATTTTCTAAATTCCATTCTTTTTTACTAATCAACCACAACAATGTTCGAATGTAACTACATCCCTATATGTTTAAATTCCCTAACCAACTTTGGTCTTTTCCTAGAACAAGATGGATTCTGTGATTCCAATGACCACATAGATAGAGTATATATCCCACGGAGACAAACCTAATAACCTTACGCCACAGTATAAGAAAGAGTATTTAGTAAAACATACAGTACGGGCAGGGGCACTCCCTGCCTCCCACTGACTTTTTACGTTACCCCCTCTGGTTACTTCGTGGTTACCTCTTAAGCAAATGGGTATGCACATGCTTCACTCTTCTTTTAAATGTTTACCATTTGTATGAAATGACAGCTATGAGCTGACAGAGACAAGGTGTGTTTTCGCTGACAGTTTACCTACACGTCGCCCTGGAAAAACCGGCTCGGCCAGTAGACAATGTTTTGGCGAGCGCGTCACGCGATTACACTGTACTCTCCTTAGAAACTGTCTCTCTGGGGTACTTACTCTTGTGGCTTTACTGTATATTTATCGATTCTGTATATCTTTCAATCGTAGGTAGTAAGAAAGCAATAGTGCCGCTGGAGCTGAAGAGTGGGAAGGCGTCGGTGTCGGCGGAGCACCGCGGGCAAGTGGTCATGTACGGCATGATGGTGTCGCTGCAGCGCGGCGAGGAGCCCACGCGCGCCTCGCTGACTGCCCTACTGCTCTATCTGAAGTGAGTTTATACTACACACATTTATTATATGAGCTAAGAGTGGGAAGGCGTCGGTATGTTTGGTGTAATCTTCACATAAGATAATATTTAAGATGTGGACTTCACATACGCATCAGAATTGGACATGGGAATAGCATTGGAATTGAGTTTTTGTTTTCGCGTGGTAGACTAACGCCCATACTATATTGAGGATAGGCCTGTGGCCTGCAGTTGGACGTAAATAGGCTGATGATGATGAAATAGACAATGACGTGCTGTTGACTGTACATACATACATGTGATGTGATATATCTTCGAGTTAAAATGTTGTTAATATGTTTGTAAGGGACCGCGTAGACGTGAGGGAAGTGAGCTGCGGGTACCCAGAGCGGCGGGACCTGATGATGCTGCGGAACCAGCTCGTGCAGTACCTCGCCGCGGGGCCGCACGACATCGACCCTGGTTCGTATAGCCAGCTATAATGTTGTTATGTTTGTGAGGGACCGTGTAGAAGTGAGCCGCGGGACCTGATGATGCTGCGGAACCAGCTCGTGCAGTACCTCGCCGTGGGGCCGCACGACATAGACCCTGGTTCGTATAGCCAGCTATAATGTTGTTATGTTTGTGAGGGACCGTGTAGAAGTGAGCGGCGGCACCTCATGATGTTGCGGAACCAGCTCGTGCAGTACCTCGCCGTGGGGCCGCACGACATAGACCCTGGTTCGTATAGCCAGCTATAATGTTGTTATGTTTGTGAGGGACCGTGTAGAAGTGAGCGGCGGTACCTCATGATGTTGTGGAACCAGCTCGTGCAGTACCTCGCCACGAGGCCGCACGACATAGACCCTGGTTCGTATAGCCAGCTATAATGTTGTTATGTTTGTGAGGGACCGTGTAGAAGTGAGCGGCGGTACCTCATGATGTTGCGGAACCAGCTCGTGCAGTACCTCGCCACGGGGCCGCACGACATCGACCCTGGTTCGTATAGCCAGCTATGTGAGCTGTGTCGCTTGTTATGTTTGTGAGGGACCATGTAGAAGTGAGCGGCGGAATTTGATATAAATATGCGTAGGGACTTACTAGCTTTTGAAATAAAAGTGAGTTTTAGAAATCCTTTTTTTTTTGTAAAATCATAGAGTTATGGGAAAATAAAATACAGGGTGTATAATAAAATAGGACAGTTACTTAAAGGGGTGCTTTAGACCATCAAACTGAACAACTTTCTCTATGGGACCAATATCGAAATCGCGAAAAAAAAATCTGCTGTCCCATACATTTCAGTCGAGTTATGTTTGCAGTTTTGTATGCGGAGCGGATTTTTTTTTTCGCGATTTCGATATTGGTCCCATAGAGAAAGTTGTTCAGTTTGATGGTCTGAAGCACCCCTTTGAGTCATCATCATCTTATTTAAGAGCTACGCTCTTGTCGGTGGAGTATTCGCCAATCCTGTCTACACTAGCTGAAAGTAGACAGGATTGGCGAATACTCCCTTTGAGTAGCTGTCCCATTTTATTGTACACCCTGTATATGCAACAAATCTTTTCTTTTTTTGCTATGCATAGCATAGCATAGCATATGCTATGCTATGCATAGCATAGCATAGCATATGCTCACGACTATATTCCCCGAGGGGGTAGTCATAGATATTCTAAAACCTCAGAACGTCCACGTTTCACGAGTTGTACTGAAACTCTGTCCAGTGTGACGGGGAGTGAGCCCGTCGCCATTTGCTATGCTTTTTGCTATGCGTTGTATAAAAATGTATTTTTTGATAAAAGGGTGGACATACCGGAGTTTGATATTTATCGACTCAAATTATAGATGAATGTGATTTTACAGAACAGTTGGTCGACATAGAGGACGCGTCTCTCCTGCAGCACAAGCTACCGGAGCCGGTGCATCATCAGACCGCGTGCGCCAAGTGCCCTTATCTCACCATATGCTCCTTACATCTTTGGTAAGATTATTATTTGATACCAGATTTTTTCATCATCATTTCAGCCCTTTTTTTATACGTCCACTGCTGGACATAGGCCTCCCCAAAAGAGAGTAATTGTTGAAAAGGATTAACATTTTTTTTAAACCGCCGATTAAAAGGAAGTAAGTGACGAAAGATAAAAATCAAAAGCGTTTTAAAAAGGGTTGATTTGTCTCGAGGTCTGTTATACAGGGTGTTACACAGCTACTTAAAGGGGTGCTTCAGACCATCAAACGAAACAACTTTCACAATGGAACCAATATCGACATCGCGAAATAAAAAATCTGCTGTCCCATACATTTCAGTCGAGTTATGTTTGCAGTTTTGTATTGGACAGCGCATTTTTTTTTCGCGATTTCAGTAGCATCTAGATTCGACGCTGGTTAAGCTTGGTTAAGTACATTTGTCCTTGAACCTGAATGATAAGGTAACAAATTAATTCCTATCTAAAGATTGTCTGACAGTTCTTTGGAAAAATCAGCTATCTAGCCGCTTTTAAATGTCTGTCTTTCATCGCGTCTAATCCGTACAGTTAACTGAGCAGCTTGATGTTAACATCAACCTGCTTACAAGTCAAGAACACATTTTTCTGCAAGAGGTTATGTTGATCTCTCAGTTTGGAACTGATGGAAAATAAACAGATAAGACAAACATTTTAATGTTGTCGCTGATGTGAGTGACCTTTATCGGAACAAACAGGTCGTAGTGATTTAATTCGTGATTTTATACAAAGAAGATTTACAAATAATAGAGGATTTAAAGAAAATACACGTATACCTTATTTTAATTGGAATAAATATTGGAATTTAGAACTAATGGAAGACAGTCAAGAAGAAAATTACATTAAAATATCTCAAGAATGTTCCAAATCACCGAACATATTAGTATACTCAGAAGACGAAACTGACAAATACAGCTTAGAACTAGCTCTTAGAAAAGTACTGGACCTCGATAGATACAGTATCTATAAAGTTTCAAAAGAGACATTGGAAACTGGCGCTTGGAGAGGTAAAGTTTCTCTAGTTGCTATAGCTGGAAAAATTTGTCAATGTGCTACTATACTATCTGAATACTTCTTAGAAGGAGGCAGGATACTGGCTCTGCATTCAGATGACTTCTACTCGATTCTGTCAAATATACGAAATGGAAATATTGCTGAAGAAGAGATACATTTAGGAGGAAATGACAAGGTATTTTCAAGAGAACAATTTGTAGATAACTGCAAAGAAAAGACTGAATTACGTGATATTAAAGTACTATCAAATGATTCCAATCCCGCTGTGTTAAAACTCACTAATTTGACTAATAATGGTTTAACTATATTTTGTAAAATGCACTTAGAAAAACATACTGAACCTCCTGGTAAGGTAGGAGATGAATGCGAAAATAATCCGCTAGAAGTCCTATCAAAAATACTTAAAGACATTCTACATCTTCATGTGAAAGATCAAGAATCAAAAATAGAATACACCACAGGCTATTTCATAGGTGACAATGAAGAGAAAATATCACAAATAAGAACATGGTGTTCAAATTCAAACCGCACCCAGAAATTAGCTAACATGACAATACAATGGTGTTACAAAGAACAAAAGCTGTACTCAAAACCTTCAGCATCTTTTCTACCAATATACATCGATGATCATCCTGAAAATTTCTCCACTGATGAATATTTTAACAACCTAAAAACGACACACCTGGGTCGTTCCATCGTGTACGCTGACGTCATATCTTCAACAATGGACATTGCTGATCACTCGTTCGTTCATGGATTTGGCGCAATAGCGCGACGGCAGCTTAAAGGGCGCGGCCGGGGTGGTAACGCGTGGATCAGCCCGCCCGGTCAAGCTACCATGTCTCTACAAGTGTGGCAGAAGGTCTCCCCTACCCTACCTCTGGTACAACACGCCGCAGCTCTCGCCATCGTCCTCGCGATTCGAACAGGACCTTACGAACATTTAAACGTAAGAATTAAATGGCCCAACGATATCTACTACGGTCGTAACATCAAAATCGGCGGGGTTGTGACCACTGCTAACTGTATGTGCGATGACGTCGTCATCAATATAGGCACTGGCGTAAATATTTCGAATAGTATACCAACTGCATGTGTCAATGATATTATATTAGACTATAATAAGGCAAATGAAACAGGGCTGCCCTCGATAACAATAGAAAGTTTTCTGGCTCGATATTGCTCGGAATTAGAAGAGATTCTAGATTTTTTGTCGAAACCTGGTGGTGTTGATACATTTTTGGAACAATACTATAAGTACTGGCTGCATAGTGATGACGAAATTCGATTGAAAACGGAAAACGAGTCTGTACCGGTATCGGGGACCATAGTAGGGGTTGACGGCGCGGGGTGGCTGGTAGTGCGGACGTCAAGCGGCGACGTGACGGTGGCGCCCGACGGAAACACGTTCGATATTATGAGTGGTTTACTTGCACCTAAAGTATAGACTTTACCTTATTGTATGTTAGTTTATGGGATGGAATGATGTGATGATGATGAGCGATGGAACTTTTTTTTTAAAAACATTCTTTGCTAACTAGTTAATTATTTATTGTCACAATTATTTGTAAAACAATGCTTTTGTACTTTCTGGTAAAGGAATGATCTCTTATAGTAATAATAAACTAAATAAACGATATAAATCAATAAATTGTTTTCAATGTTACAAAATGCCACTACACTACCCAAAAATAAATATCATGATTAAATCCTCCATGAATCTCATTGACATGTTGATTTAATTAGTAAAATGCCTGTTTTCCTTGGCCAATCTTACCCCAACTTTCCCCTACCATGCACATAGAAGACTTCAACGCGCTGGAAATATTCTGTGACTTGTCAGAAACATCTGCTCTTAAACTGCATTGAAATGCGCTAGTTAAATAAATAAAAATAAATAAATAAAATAAAATATAACATAATATAAGTTCAAATAATTGTAAAGTCAAAAGACTTAAAACTAGTCACTTCATATAAAATCTATCTTCCTACATAAATCAGTATTCCGTATGTCAAGTTAAACTAGTCTTAAAGTACTGAACCTAGTGTCTTTGGTCAATCTTACCCCAAATTTCCCCTACCAGGCACACAGAAGGCCCTAGCGTGTCAGAAACACACCCGCTCTCAAAACTGCGTGAACAAGCGCTGGGTCACTTGTCATCTGAACATATAAAGTACTTTCTGCATTGGACCGCGCTACTCAGGATGGAGGAGAGGGGACAGATGGTGTCGTCTCCTTTGCACTCGCTTTGGACTGATAGTGTGGAGAAACGGTAATGTCTTGAATTTTGTATGTCTTATAACACAATGTACTATCTTAGTGAAGCCTTTTTCGGAGTTGCCTTGAGAATATAGAGCAGCTGAAAGAACGAGAACTCTTTAAAACAGTGTTTCTTTCGAGCAACGTAGTTTGGTAAAATCAATGCATGACTCAGATGTTAAAATCATCATCAGCCTATAATACGTTCCATTGCAGGGCACAGGCCTCTTGGTGAGAGGACATACACCAGGCCAGTCTAAAAAAACAAGGTAGAAGACCTTGTTTTTTTAGACTATTCCCAGAGTGACACAAGCCTACGTCACAAAAAAATGGCCGCTAAACATGGTAAAAGTTGGGTAAAAGGGTATGATGACGTAGGCTTGTGTCAGTCACGTGGTCAGTCATATGATCGGAAGAGAATACCAGGCGCAGTATATTATTGTATCATGAACCAGGCTTATCCATTGTGGATTGATGGAGGCAAGTTAGTGGCCAACTTGCTGTTAGAGTACTGATTTGACCGATTGGTACACCACTATCTAACGACAATATCTGGGACAAACTGCTTAACCTACTTTCCGAAGCACGGAAACGTTAATTAAAAACCTTTATATTATACGTTTAAGGATCGAGTTTTATAGGTTACAAATCCATTTTAATTCCAGATCGAAACGTGGAACTTGCGCCGCTAATTTGAAACTGAGATCAGTGAAACCATCGGGTGATAGATTTCTACATATTTTCGATAGACAAATCGATGGTAGGTACTACATTCTTTATTAATTATATAGAGAGTTTGATGTAAGTGTAGGAAGTTTTATAGGATGATCAGATCATCAAACTGAACAATTTCACTATGGGGCCTTAGACAATTTATATAGGGACTCGCCTTGCGGTAGCATTTCCCCTCTGCCGCGGTATAAGAACAATTGATCTTGTGCACTTACACCCAATTTTATACCTTATCACTAAACGAGACAGTTTATAATAGCGAAACAATAATTTTGAACTTGGAACGTTTGGGGTTCACGCGAGACTACTTTTCATGATTTTTCACATTCAAAATTAGAATCTAAACTTATGGGGAATAAAATCCAAAGTTGCGGATTTCATGTTACCTCGCCCCCCGCAAAAAGTGACAGAAATGTTTCTTAGTAAAATGACACGCGTAACTCGTCCCTATATAGGGTCCTTCTTAATATGCTGACACTTTTTTAAGGGGATGATCAGACCGTCAAACTGAACAACTTCCTCTATGGGACCAACATCGAAATCGCGAAAAAAATATCATCACTTCCATACAAAACTGCAAACCTACACGGAGCCAAACGTATGGGACAGCTGTTTTTTTTTTCGCGATTTCGATGTTGATTCCATTGAGAAAGTAGTTCTTTCATAGTCTGGTCATCGCCTTAAAAAAGTGTCTGCATATTAAGAAGGACCCTGTATTAATTGTCTAAGTATGGGGCCAAATTGGATATCGCGAAAAAAGAAATCAGCGAAACTACTCAAATGTATGAAACAGCTGATATTTTTTTGCGATTTCGATGTTTAGTCCCATTCTTCTTATCGTGTGGGCAGAGCCCCTGGTGTCAGAGTTTTTTCAGACCCCCTAGATTCCTTTTAGTCCCATTAAGAAAGTTATTCAGGTCGATGGTCTGTCAACACCTTAAAAGGAATGCATCTAACTACCAAACACTGTGTATATTTCTTTTACTGCACGCCAAAATGCCCCTTTGTTAACGAGACGGTTTTATGCCGGGTCGACAAAATGGACCGGTCATTGCTAGCCCGGCTCATCATACCTCCATATCTAAACTATTATAAAACTGTAACAGAAGTGTGTCTGTACATTGAAGACATTTACAAAAAAAAATTACGACATGGTTTTTACCTGTACCTGATTCCAAGTCACCAATTTTTGGATTTTTTGTCTGTCTGTTTGTTTGTTTGTTTATTTGTTTGTTTGTTTGTTTGGGTGTTTGTTTGTTCGAGTATCACGCAAAAACTACTGAACCGATTTTGATGAAACTTTTTTGTTTGATAGCTTATCATCTGACTTAAGACGCTCCCTCATGGCATGTGCACGGCCGGGCCATATTTTGCTGGTTTTCAAAAGCTATCTTCTCCTTATTTGAAAGACATAGAAATTTATGAAAAGTATAGCAATAATCTTCAGCTTCTCGGCTTTAGTTGCCATACAACATATTTTTTATTTTTCTATAAAATACATATGAAACCTGTGCTCAAAGTAAAGCCTAAATATTGGAAAAAATCGGTATTATGTGCATCTACTTTACAAGTTGAAGTCGCTTTTACTTGCGACGCACACCATTGTGTAGACAATATTATGATCTAAAATTGCTATTTGAAAATTTTTTTTAAGACCAATATTTAATGAGTTAATTTGAAAATTTTAAAATCTCGTCCACGAAGAGAGTGCGCGGGCGACGGGCGGGTGGTTTCGCAGTTCGCCTCCGGCGCTTATGCGAAACGTACGTGTCGCTCTCGCGTCCGCTGCCACCCGTCGGCCGTTTCGAATTTTCTTTTCGTGAAATTATATTTCATTTATGGATTTTATGGTTTTGTTAGAGGTGGATTAAAGTTGTGCTAATCATCTTTAATAAAAGACGTTTTTCTAACATATCTACCGAGAAGGAAGCTGTGAATTTGTTTTATATTCAATTGTGCTGGATTTATTTTGGACATTTAATTGGACATTATTATCCGAGTGAAAATCCCAAAATATCGAAGACAAAAGTGAGCGAGCATAAGGAATGCACATAACATGTAAGTAATTTATATTACCTAGTTGCAGTGTGTAAATTTTATTTCATCAAACTGAACAACTTTCTCTATGGGATCAATATTAAAATCGCGAAAAAAAATCGGCTGTCCTATACCTACATTTCAGCCGAGTTATGTTTGCAGTTTGTATGGGACAGCGGAATGTTTTTTCACGATTTCAGTGTTGGTCCCGTAGTAAAAGTTGTTCAGTTTGATGGTTTAAGTAGCTGTCCCATTTTATTTTACATCCTGTATTTACCCCCCTAAGAACCTACAAATCATGCAAGCTGCATGCTATCTGTAAACATCTGTAAACTATAAATAATTATGATATTTGTTTTAGGCATATGCAAACGACAGGTCAAGATAAATCCAGAGAACATGACATGTCATCATCCAAATCTCAACAATATGATAACGGGTGAGTACCTACTAATAAAGATTTACTCACTAAATGATCTGCTTATGATAATTGATAAGTGATATGAGCTCCCTAGGGAGTATTATATTCCTTGGATATGAGTGATAACAAGTGATAAAATTTATTTGTCAGAACGCATCCATAGAGTTATGAAAACAACAGACACGCACAGCGTTCTCTCTTTTTTCTTTTCGTGTTTTGTTTGTTTGCGACGATGGGAATAATAGTAATGAATAAAGGAAAATGATTATAATGATTTCGACTTCCTCGACTCTTGACGGATGAGGTCAACAGCCCGCGGAAACTATGACAGATAGTAGTATGGACCTCGAACAAATTTCATAGTGGACCCTGGTCAGATTTGGTTAGCGGTGAAAAAAAATTCAAAATGGCGCAATCCTAGAAGGTTTTCGTTTGATAGCTCATCATTTTTAAAATCTGGTATACAATTTGTGCGAACGAAGTCGCGGGTGAACTCTAATACTTTGTATTATTGCAGACTGAATGCGATCGGTGCTCGAGTGTCTTATTTAACGCAGAAACTCGAAGAATTAAAGCAGAACGGGACTGACGCCACTGAAACCCATGAAGATACTGAGTATGAAGATTCTGAATTGGTGAGTGTACCTACATACAATATTTTGAAACCATATTGTAACCTGTATTATGTTGATGTGTTGTTGTGTGTTACTTGCTTTTGTTGCTCGCGTCTTTGTCCGCATTGACATGTAATAATGTGGATTATTCCCGTTGTCCCCCACCGCTTCGGCCCCAGTGGTGTCCAACGGGAAACAAATGATCGATGTCCCCCACTAAAATACTACCCGTTTGCTTGGAGTTGGCCGTCGATGACCGTTACAAAATTTCGTCACAGGCACATTAACTGGTCCCGTCGACAAAAAATAATATAAAAAGCAAATAAAAATTTAAAATTAAAAGCGATATTAGCGACCGGGACGGACGTGCCGTACGAGGTTGCGTTGCTAAAGGTTATAAAGTTGCGTTTAATAGGGAACCATGAAAAATGAAAATAGTTCTATAATCAACTGTATTTTGATTTTTTTTTTCAATAATATAGTGTGCTTTAAACATTAATAATTAACTTGTAATGTTATAGATACACCCTCCTTGAGGGTAGGCCTGTGCCCTGCAGTGGGACGTTTATAGGCTGATGATGATGATGATGATGATGTTATAGATTCGAATACAACACATATTAATTATTTATGTTTTGAAGAAAGATTCGTAATATACTTCGCTAATCGTAACGAATAACGTAACTATATAAAATTTTCAGTTTTATTAATATTGATTTGTTGTAAGTGTAAGTGTTGTATTCGAATTCATAACATTTAACGCCGAAGCGGTGGGGAACAACGGGAATATCCCAATAATGTAGCCTTTTGTTAATCTAGGTCATGAACGATCTATAGGGTCATTCTTAAGAGGGCTATCGGAGTCCAGTGGCGCCCTCGTCACATTAATAAAGATTTCTCAATAAAGAAAGCCTAAATTAAAAAAGTGCTCAATCGACAAATTACAAAAGCCTTTAAGCTATTGTTATACAATACTCTTATAGGTTCTAAACATTCCACTTTTAGACAGTTTCGAATAAAAACAAAAGCGGCCGTTTTTTTTTCTTTTTTCAAAATGTGTATGTTTCGACCTTTAAAAAACCTATAAAAATATTCTACGAAAATAGCTTTAAAGCTTTTGTAGTTTGTCAATTGAGCACTTTTTCAATTTAGGCTTTCTTTATTGAGAAATCTTTATTAACGTGATGAGGGCGCCACTGGACTCCGATAGCCCTCTTTATATGCTGCGGTTTTTTGCATATTCGAAATCGTGAAAAAATCAGCTGTTCCATATAAAAGTGCAATCTTACTCGACCCAAATGTATGGGACAGTTAATTTTTATTTTTGCGATTCGGTGTTTGTTCCATAAAGAAACTTTCTACACTAATACACTTTTTTGACTAGGTATTAATTTTATTTGCAGTTTCAAACGTACGAAAAAGAAAGAGAAGAAAAAGAAAAAGTTGTTGGAAGAAGAATAGTGTCAGTTACCCACTTTTTTTCAAAATTGCAAGAAATTTCAAACCATGGACCGCTTGGATGCAGATATTAAGCCGGTTAAAAAACTAGTAAAAAGTGCTGAGGACGCTAAGAAAACTAAAGTGGAAACCAGAGAAATGGAAGATAATACAGATGTTTTGGTCGATGTCAGTATGCCTATAGTTCTCGGTATCTAGATTTTAAAAATGTTTAAAATAGCGCTTCTTAATAAATAATAAAAAAAATGAAAAAAATGAAGAAATGAATTTTATGTGCAAAATTACCACCGTTACTAGTCATTATGTCAGTCTAAATGGGCATCTAAACACATTTACCAAACGCGTATTGTTTTGTTAATTTCTAAGCCATTTTTCTTGAGTTTCTACATTTTTATTGATGCAGCGTGTGGATTGAAAGCACAGTAAAAAATGTATTGGTTATATGCACGACACTATTTATTTTATTTATTTCCTTTTTGGAGAACTTACAGCTAAATAACAGTTCGGTTTCAACAAAGACAAATTGATGGTCAGATGCTGACAACAAGTTACTTAACCAGACTAGATCCATCTAGCGCAGTACAGCCCCGTGAGTTACTTGTATATAAAATGTTGGGATAAAGTTTGTTCTTTTATATTAAAATAAAGTAAAAACTAAATAAATGCAAAGCAATGTTGTCGCTATTAAAAATTATATTATTATACCTAACTAGGTGAAATTCCCATTGTTTGTTACGAAATTCTCATACAAACTTTCACCCCCGTTTTCACACCTTTGGGGGTTGAATTGCGAAAAATATTTTTTGGTGAACACGTAGATGACAATAAAAACATCCCTGCCAGATTTAAGTTAGGAGTCTTTGTAGTTTTAGGTATTTGAGCGTTGAGTGAGTGTCCGGATTTGCATAGATTCAAGCTGCGATCGAATGCGATCGACTTGACGGTTCCCAATACCCACTTCGCACATAGCCAATACGATGCTTTGTATCTTGTTATAAAATATGGTAGATTTATTGTAAATAAAGTACTTCTAAATGTCCGCAAGCAAAAACTTTGTTTAAACTTAATACTTTCCCAGATGTAGAAGGTCCTCTGTGAGGATTGAGAGATCACACATTTTAGGTTGTATCTTTTTAATTATCTCTTTAAAATTCTAGGACGCAATTCTACAATTGTTTTAGAACTACTGCTAAAACCTGCATTATTTTATTTACGATTTCGCGATGTGATCTCTCATTGCACACACACATACACCAAAGACTCGGTACCCTCTTAATAATTTAGTTTTTGAAGCATCGATATTCGCTTTATTTTTTCATCAATTCGCTGAAAGTATTTTAAGGGTATGTATGATCAGACCACCAAACTGAACAACTTGCTCTAAGTGAACAACATGGAAATCGTTCCATATCCAATGCTGTTCCCTACAAAACAGCAAGCCTAAGTCTACCCGAATATATCGAATGTATCCAAGCATTTCTCCGAAATTATTAATCGGATTGTGAGCATTTTTTATTGGCTTATATTTACTCCAACTTAGGGAACAGTGCAAGTTTCATCGAAATCGGTTTAGTAGTTTTCAAGATTTGGACTATACGTGTAAGTGTAATGGTCTGGTTTGTAAGTATTTACGCGATAACTTCGGCATTTCTTGACAGATTCGGATGAGCCTTTTTAGTTCTGAAGGAATTAGCGCCGAGATAGTTCCATTTCAATTTGGTGAAGATCTGATAACGCGCTTCGGAGCTACACAATAGAACTCCTCAAAATAAGACAGCAAACCGTCATCCGTCAACCGTCAGCAACATTTTCTTCGTATCGATGTACCCTTAGCGTGTACAGGGTATAACAAAACACCCTAGTAATACTTAAGAGGGTGCTTCAGACCATCATACTCAACAACTTTCACTATCGAGCCAACATCGAGAAATAATAAAAAAAATCTGCTGTCCCATACAAAACTTCGTACCGACTCGATTAAAATGTATGGAACAGCTGATTTTTTTTATTTTTTCTCGACGTTGGCTCCATAGTGAAAGTTGTTCAGTTTGATGGTCTGAACTACCCCCTTAAGTATTACTAGGGTGTTTTGTTACACCATGTATAACTGATATCTGAGTCGAACTAATGTATTTCACCACTAAAAACTGTGAAATAAACAATATTTTAACAAAAATTTAAACCACCTTAAAAAAAACTAAAAAATTAAAAATAATATTGCAGCTGATGACTTTTTCGTTCGCAATTTCGCATCTACAGGGTAAATTGATATCATTAGCATCCTTTTAAACTAAGAGTCTACCCATCAAACTAAACAACTTTTACTATGGGAGCAAACCGATCGGAGCAAATAAAAAATCAGCTATTGCATACATTTGAGTCGAGTAGGCACTGCAGTTTAGTATGGAACAGCAGACTTTTTTTTTGCTCCGATCGGTTTGCTCCCATAGTAAAAGTTGTTCAGTTTGATGGGTAGACTCAATCAATCAATCAATTATACTTTATTTCACACCAAAAAGAAAAAACATAGTATACAGAGAGCAAACAATGACTCTTAGTTTAAAAGGATGCTAATAATATCAATTTCACCCTGTATAGGGACATTAATTAACATTAAAAACAGACAGCGACTTCAATAAAACATATTATGTTCCTATAGATGCGAACGAAAAAGTCATCGGCTGCAATATTGTTTTTAATTGTTTAGTTTTTTAGAAGGCGGTTTTAATTTTTTTCTTAAAATTTTGTTTTTTGAAGTCGGTTAAAAACCGTCAGCATATTAAGAAAGACCTTGTATAGGGCGTTAGCGATTTTGCATTATCAGATGCGTTCCTTTTAAGTGATGATCAGACAATCAAACTGAACAAATTGCGCATATACAGAGTGTAACAAAACACCCTAGTAATACTTAAGGGGATGCTTCAGACCATCAATCTGAACAACTTTCACTATGGAGCCAACGTCGTGAAAAAATAAAAAAATCTGCCGTCCCATACATTTGAGTCGAAACGGCACTGCAGTTTTGTATGAAAGAGCGGATTTCTTTTTCGCGCTTTAGATGTTGGCTCCATTGTGAAAGTTGTTCAGTTTGATGGTCTGAAGCACCCCCTTAAGTATTTACTAGGGTGTTTTGTTACACCCTGTATTGAAATCGCAAGAAAAGCAAAAAAAATAATCAGCTGTTTCATATAAAACTGCAATATCTAAATGTAAATTTATCAGGGTGTTAAGGTAAACAGTTGCATTACTTTAAGGGGTGAATGTAACCATAGTACCGAGATTGCGGTGTTGGCACTAAAATGGAAGTTGTTCAGTTTGATGGTCAAATCATCCTCTTAAATTTCGTGAGCGTCAGGATGTCTGGACCAAGCCGGCGATTCGATTTTTAAGCTATACACGATTTAGTACCTATTTAATACTATTTGGTCATCATCATCATATCAGCCGATAGACGTCCACTGCTGGACATAAGCCTCCCCCAAAATGGGGGGATCACTATTAAAATAAATAACGCTCACAGGCACATACATTGTAATGATCCCACGTTAATTAGGCTTTTTAATATGGTAACCATACAACAACGGCACGAACATATAACATCCATGACCGAACCGGGATTCGAACCCAGCACCCTGGTTTGGCAGTCCGGCGTGGTAACCATTACACCAACCGGGTCGTCATTACTACTACTATTTGGTACTTATCATCAAATATTTAGTAGGTACCTCGCTACAAACGGAGAAAAGTTGAAAAACAACGGTCCAGTCATCCTGACGATCAGGTTGTCTGGACCATTTTTTTTACCTTGTTGTAGTCCTCCTACCTTTTTTATTTTGACATAATGATTTAGTACCTAATTAGTACAGGCCAAAAAAAATTGCCAGATTCCTTAGATGTACCAAAAAAAAGTACTTACCTTCAGATATTTAGTACCTCGCTCTAATCCGAGAAAAATAATAAAAACAGTGGTCCAGTCATCATGACGGTCAGGTTGTCTGGACCATTTCGTTTGACCAAGTTCTAGTCGTCCTACCTTTTTTATTTTTCCATTATGATTTAGTACCTAGTTTTGAGATGTACATATATTTTTTCCACATTCATTAGAAGCACCAAAAAAAAGGATAGCATCTGAAAATCAAGGTCGTGAGAGATATTGCACTTTAAACAATACAAATTTTTAGTACGTATTAGGTTCTAAATCGTACTTACCATATGCTGTAATTCGGGAAACTGACGGTCAGGACCATTTCGTTTGACCAAGTTCTAGTCTTCCTACATTTTTAATTTTTCCGTGATGATTTAGTAACTTTTTTGTACATGTACATATATTTTTTCCAGAAGCATAAAAAAAACGGTAGCATCTGAAAATCAAGGTCATAAGAGAATTTATCTTTAAACAATACTAAGTTTTAGTACGTATTAGGTACTAAATCTTACTTACCTTCAGATATTTAGTACCTCACGGTAATCCGAGCAAAAGATGAGGAAACTTAACAGACGCATTTGGTATCTGGTTCTAAGCACAATATCGTGATAATATTAATTATTTGTAATAACAACCATTACAAACACATACGCACGAAACGATGGGTGGGACGGTACTAAATATCTGAAGGTAAGTACGATTTAGTACCTAATACGTACTAAAACTTAGTATTGTTTAAAGTTAAATATCTCTCAATCTCGCATGACCTTGATTTTCAGATGCTACCCTTTTTTTGGTGCTTCTAATGAATCTGGAAAAATATACAACGTGTTAATGAATTAGCGCAAAACCTCATACACCCCAACTGATTTATAACAAAATAATTAGATTGAAACAATAATTTCATTATTTTGATAGTTAAAATTTAAAGTTATTCGCATTTTAAGTTTTGAGGCAAAAATGATTTGTTATCATTTCAGCACGAAAAGAAAGCGCTAACGTACTCATGGATACATTTTTATAATCTTGTATTGGTAGTAAGTAGGGTGAGTGTGCCCGTGCGGTGGGTTGACATCGGGTTCAGAAAATTTTTAATTTTGCAAACAAATTATTTAATATTTTGAAAAAAATTACCTATGTTGAAACTATGATAATTCGATTCTGCTCTCGATTCTTAACAAACTACTTTCTAGTTTTGCGTTAATTCATTAACACGTTGTATAATACCTATAGTTGTACAAATGGACAAATAAAAAAGGTAGGAAGACTAGAACTTGGTCAAACGAAATGGTCCAGACAACCTGACCGTCAGGATGACTAGACCACTGTTTTTATTATTTTTCTCGGATTACAGCGAGGTACTAAGTATCTGAAGGTAAGTATGATTTAGTACTTACCTAATCCGTACTAAAACTTAGTATTGTTTAAAGTTCAATATCTCTCATGACCTTGATTTTCAGATGCTACTTTTTTTTGGTACATCTAAAGTATCTGGCAAATTTTTTTTTGCCTGTACTAATTAGGTACTAAATCATTATGTAAAAATAAAAAAGGTAGGAGGACTACAACTAGGTAAAAAAAATGGTCCAGACAATGGTCGTCAGGATGACTAAACCACTGTTTTTCTATTTTACTCCGTTTGTAGCGAGGTACTTAATATATGATGATAAGTATCAAATAGTACTAAATAGGTACTAAATCGTGCATAGCTTAAAAATCGAATCGCCGGCTTGGTCCAGACATCCTGACGCTCAATAAATTTCTTGTATTGTTAAAAAAAAAATATTGTACGCTGCCGCTTCTATTAGACTCTTAGGCTTTTCGTATTGGGCTTCCTTTGACAGTTTTTTTTTTTTTTTGGCATCTGCTATGAGGCAATTTAGCCAATGTCAGAGGTTCTACACAGTTTGTTGCTAGATGGCACCACAGTGACGTAATGAAGTACAAGTCAGCTACCAATAGGTGTCGCTACTAAAATTACGTAGTTAAGTAGAGGTGAGGCGGGGCGAGGAGGAACTGAAATGCTCAAGGTCGCTCCATCGGGGAAACGCCTTAAAATCTGGTATATAATTTATGCGGACGAAGTCGCGGGTAAAAGCTCGTTCTTAATACATACATAACTGACAGACGTAAGCCTGGCTTACAGCCGTCTGTAGCCCCGGTATATAGCAGTCTCGTTAACAAGGAGCTTACAGACCATTATCGGCTTATCTAGCGTTTAAATAACATAGAAAATCAATTATCACTATTAGTCTCAAAAAGCATCGATGCGACTTGCGGCAAAAGTTGTGTTAAATCATTTTCGATGTTATGGCCAGCGGCGATTAAAAATAAGTAGTAGGTACTTACTAAAGCAACAGGTTACCACGAAAATATTATAGGAGTTCTGGTTTCCCATTGGGGGTAGGGCCCAATAAGATCAGTACTGTTTTTTTTTTAATATTTAAATTAATTTATTATGAAGTTAGTAAAAATCAATTATTTATGAAAGAAAGTTATAATTTCATTAAGTAACTGTTTTGTTGGTAGTCATAACGCACGCACTCGTTCGCATAAGCCGGTAGGTAGTATGTTTAGCAAAAAATATTTGATTGGATCGATAGGGTGAATCGGGTGAGTTGCCATAATTAGAGAGTAAAGCAGTAGGTACACAAAGAAAATATCTTGTTACATAAAATTTAAGCAGTAAGTAGTAGTACACAAAGAGAATATTATCCTGTTACACAAACTTTACACAAGGTTAATAAAAAGTTACAATTATAAAAGCATTACCTCTTTTACAGTGCTGTGTAAGTGCTGCGCAGGATAAGGGTCTTACAGGAACAACTACGGCGAAAGAGTGATAGGTAGGTAGGTACAAACTACTATGCTAGAAAGCGGAGTAGGTTTGAAATTTAGTAATTAATTAAAAAAAATAGGAATAGTAAAATGCGGAACTGTTACGTAGGTATTACAAAATTATTTACTTAAAATTTGAACGTTAGGATCAGAGTATAACGAATTATGTTGGTAGGTAGGTAGTTAAAAAAAAAAAGAAAAAAAATTTACAGAGACCAAATAATTCCAGGGAAAATTAGGTCCCTGTTGTCCCTTAGTCGCCTCTTACGACATGCACGGGTAGAAATGCAGCTGGCGTATTCTTTTTAACGTTCCCGGTCCAGCACAGGAAATTCCCTGGTGCTAATTTTCAGATTTTAACGGCTAGATACAAAATTGGTAATTATTAATACGTATACACTAAAGGTCAAACAAAATAGGTACAGTATATGGACAAAATTTTAGCAACTACGTACCAGTTCAGCACCCAAGATCGAATCACTCTTCCGCTCACAAGAAAATGTAGGTAGGTAGGCACGCCGTTGGCTAGAAAACACGAACGAAAACGAACTGTGCAGATTGGGTAGTGAAAACCACGTAAAAGGGCGCCACTGTGGCGTTAGGGCCAGCAGGTAGGTAGGTAGGTGGGTAGGTGAGTCCAAACAAGAGTTAAAAAAATGAAAAGAACTTTACTCTCAGCCAAATATCACTACCCTCTCCACACAATGTTCGTTAACGTCGTATAACGGTAGATGTAAGTAGATAGACGGTCACTGGCCTTGGTGTTCACAGCAGGTTCCAGAACGCCGAAGGCTCCAGGCAGCAAACGTAGGTAGGTAGACGGAACTCGCCGCCGCTCGCAGACCGGAGCTCGAATTGATGCAGCCTCGAGTCAGCACGCCGAGGGTGAAAGTAGGGTTGTCCTAAGACCCTCCAAGATGGAAGATTGTTTTTGATCCGTAGATTAGATCCTGGAATATCCATAGCGTGGCATTAGGCCAAGTTCATCTTCGCCCGTAGTGCCTGTACACCGTTTTCCACACCAGTGACTGTTAGGTTTTCAAAATAGCTACGGCGGCACTACGAGCTTATAACCACATATAGCGAGCACACAGCTTTAGGTATCACATAGGAATTTTATGAACAACTCACCCTAGCGGGATCACACAAGAGATATTAGGATATTAGGTTTCTCGAATTCCTTAGAACGCGGCGTCACAGGACTTGACCGCGCGTAGGTAGGTACGTGTAGCCAGCTTCAGAGCAGGATTCCAAATGGGCGATCGCTAGGCTAGCCGCTTCCCTACGGACGGCGTGGTCGCTTCAACCGGTCTTGTTTGTAGGGATCCGCGCATTGAGTAGTATGCGTCGCGCGGCGATTAAAACGGTTAGTGTTCGTCAACCTTTTTAAAGGGTTCTTTAGAGAGAAGTATATAGATACCGGCTCAGTGACGTGTGCGTTTAGAGGTGAGTAGTTAAATTAAATGTTTAAAGGTAATTAGATAATAAGTTGTACTTTTATTGTAGCTTTAAGCTAATTTTAAGAACTAGCTTTTAGTTGATAACGCTTTCACGTTACAAGTGCACTGAGCTGCGTTCAGAACCTACACCCTATGTGCACCCAGAGTGCACCCCGAGCGCTACTTTTTGCATTAAACGCCGTTCAGAGGCTCGGTGAAAGATGTTCTACTATAGAGAGAGTTGAAAAAACAACCGCACAAAAAGGTTCTGAACGCACTCTGCCTTACGGTCAAAAAAGGCTGAAAAAGTTCACTTCCGGATACCAGCACCAAATTTTAGTGTGTTGCTAGCTATGTTCGTTCGTTCTCTAGACCTCAATACTGCCAGGAGACAGTCTCTGAGGTGCCAGGGTCTCCAGTTATGACGTCATAAAATTTTTGTATGGGATTAAAAAAAATTTTGTTCTGAAACCTATCGTGTGGGCAAATGTGGGCTCCAAGAGCCGATTCTAAAAATATACTACACTATTACCTTTCAGCCCATTGTTTAATAAAATCCAAAAATTATTTTCAAAACATATCAAGTTTGGGCTCCTCCAAGTAGGAAACGGCTGAGTATAGAATATCAGAATAATATGCTATACTAGCTACTCGTCCCAGCTTCGCCCGGGTGGGAACTCGCATAAACCTTCCTGAAGAAATTCTCTAATGACAGTAAAAAACCGCATCAAAATCCGTTGCGTAGTTTAGAAGAAATTAGCGGATATACAGACAGACAGACGCGGAAAGCGACTTTATTTTTATACTAAGACTATAACTGGCTACTGTCGAATATAATCAAAGTATGTTTTATTTGTAGGTAATCCACATAAGGAGAATAGTAAAAGCAAAGGACCTCAAGAAGGTGAATTTTCAATAGTAAGCGTAGACAATCGACCGTGGATCGCAGCCGGGGTTGTGCTCACGGCGAAGGAAACAGAAATCAGTATTATTTTAGAAAGGTAAGAAAGAGAGCCAACAGTTAAAAGTTAAGAGAGAGTGTTAGAATAAAATTGAAAGATTTTATAAAGTGAATATCAATGCGTTAATTAAATTAATTACATGCCACATTAACATAAAAAAGAGCCTCAAAATAAGCATTTCTGTAGCTTTGTTAATTATAGCATAAACACTCTTTATTTGCTCTACAAACACACAAAAATTACAAAACAACCTAATGGAATCATTTAATACACCTAGTGAACCTGCCTGCTGATCTGAGGGTCATGGGTTCAAACAAATCTTGCAAGGGGCAAATATCTGTGTGGTGAATATGAATATTTATATAGATATTATATTACGTATCGTATCGTTGTCTAGTCAACATAATACAAGTCCGGGCTAGATTCTGGTACTTTAAATGAGACTAGATAACCTGTGCTGTGTGACATACAATGTCCAAGATATTTATTTATAGTTGTTGAACAGGGACGTGAGTAGTCGACTGGCCAAGGAGACAAAGTTCCACATAGATACCTACGACTCATACGCGAGCACGGTACATAACCTCACCAACTTGGGCGTGCTTCTCGACAACAGTGACCGCGCCCTAAGGCTGAGAAAGTTAGTATACAGGGTCCAACTTAATATGCTGACGGTTTTTTAAGTGGATGATCAGACCACCAAACCGAACATGTTTCTATATGGGGCCAACATCGAAATCGCAAAAAAAAAAAACAGTTATCTGTCCTATACAGGGTGAAATTGATATCATTAGCATCCTTTTAAACTATGAGTCTACCCATCAAACTGAACAACTTTTACTATGTGAGCAAAACGATCGGAGCAACTAAAAAATCAGCTGTTCCATACTGAACTGCAATGCCTACTCGACTCAAATGTATGCAACAGCAGATTTTTTTTTGCTTCGATTGGTTTGCTCCCATAGTAAAAGTTGTTCAGTTTGATGGGTAGACTCTTAGTTTAAAAGGATGCTAATGATATCAATTTCACCCTGTATATGGGTCGACTTATGATTGCAGTTTAGTATAGAACAAGTATTTTTTTTTGTCATTTCTACTTTGGTCCCATAGATAAATTTGTACAGTATGATGGACTGACCATCGTCTTAGAAAACCGTCAGCATATTAAAAAGGAGCCTTATATTAGAAACTTTGTTTCACCAAGCAAACCACCTTAGAAGGTTGAAATTGTAGAAAAATGGGTATTATTGAAATTGTAGAAAAATGGGTATTATTGAAATTTTTCAGTTTATAATGTAACATAAAATAAATGTTTCTTCATTTGCACACCAAGAATTTCTAAGTACTATTCGGAACTCAAATCAAGCAACCAATCTCAGTAGATGACCAGATTAATTGATTTAGTAAGATTTTTTTTCTGTTCAGTATATATGTATACCCAGTACCCAGTTTTGGAAGTATCATTTTCATCATCATCAAGCTGTGTCCCACTGCAGGGCATGGCCTACCCTCTTTTACTATTTTATTTAACTTTATTATCTCCAAGGTAGCTCATCCATCTCGCGTCAAGGCCATTTCAAAGTATTTTTTTCATTTTTTTAATAAATAGCTTTTGGAAAATCTCTCTATGTATGAATAAATATATGTAATGGTAATGTTTCATTCGCACTTTTGTTTTTCTCATAAAAGACTGACCTCTCTCTTGCACTTTATGTTCGTCTATCACTCTATAAACATCATGGTTGTTATCTCTTTCCAGAATAATAATAGACAAAGAGACCCCTCAATTCGAAAAGAAGCTGCCCCGTGATGTTGGACGCCTCGGCACCAAGCTAATGCGGTCTCTAAACATACAGCAGCAACGTGCAGTTTTGCGCGCACTCGCTGCTAAGGATTACGCCTTGCTTCAGGGATTGCCGGGCACTGGTAATGTGTAATACTCTTATTGGTTTTGCAAGCCACTGTGTTAATACAGCTCTTATCACTATAGTCATAAGGTTTGTAAGAAAACTTGCTTGAATCCTCTCTATTATACAGGTTCCAACTTAATATGCTGACAGGTTTTTCAGAGGATGATCAGACCATAAAACTGAATAACTTTCTCCATGGGACCAACATCCAAATCGCGAAAAAAAACCGCTGTAGTAAATTGCAGTGCAGTTTTGTATGAATGTGCAGTTTTTTTCGCAATTTCCTGTTTGGTCTCATTGATTAAATTCTACAGTTCGATGGTCTGATCATCCCTTTACACAACCGTCAGCATGTTTAGAAGGACCCTGTTTATTCCAAAGAAGTTTGGCAGACGGCATGTATTTTGAGACCCAGACTTAGAGATGAATGAAACTTAGTAATATGTGTAGAGTGAAACAAAACTAACAAAAAAGTCAATTGGTTGTAATCTGTAGAAGTTGGGGGAAAGGTATATCTCCTTATGATACCTTTTGTATCAAGTGTGTGAAACTCATAATCTTTCTTATAAGATTTTTTATTTTTTTATTTATTTATTTTTATTTATTTATTTTATAACAAAAATTACACTTTGCTTACAACTAATTCATGCCATTAAACCATTTTGGTTTGTCTTGGCAAGACCACGCTCATTACTTAATAATAATGTCAGTTGCGTTATAAATGTTATAATATCGGTTCAGAATTTATCATTATAATAATAGTACCTCTGATATACCTACCCAACTTTTCTATAAGGTGATCAAATGTATTAAGGTTTATTCTGATTTTAGATAATACTGTTTTAATTTAGTTTTACAATTTTTACTATTCATTGATTGTTTTAAATCTAGCGGTATTGTGTTTAGTAATTTAGGGATTATGTAAGCTACTGTGCGTCTACCATAGAAATTATTTTTACGTGGTACAATTAGTTTTTTATTTGCAACCTGTCTTGTATTAAGATTGTGGCTTATAGGAATCTGAATATCTGTGTTATTGTACTGTTCTACCATTAATAGAAAATCTGTACGTTTTTGGACGGGCATTATATTACAAAACCTAAATAATCCTTCGTAGTTTTCACAATTTTGTTGTTTTATGTAGTTGGGAACAATAATTTTGAGTAGTCGTATTTGTAGGTTATGAATTCGGTCTAAATAAGTATTAAAGGTACGTCCATAGCTTGTTAGGCCGTACGAGATTATAGAATCGGCAAGAGCTGTGTACATTTGAAGTAACATCTTGAATGGGATTTTGCGCTTGATTATATAGAATTTAGCTAGCACAGCACGCAGTTTATCACACACGGAGTCCACGTGAATACCCCAATTGAATCTTTCATCTACTACGAGACCCAGGTATGTATAATGCGGCACCTGTTCTATAGGACCACACGAACAGTTAACTTGGTTTGCGTGCAGACAATCATGACTATGGGCTATGATTTTAAAAGGTGTGAATTTCTGAATGTGACTCGAGTGAACATGAATAACTTTGGTTTTGTCTGCATTAAGAACTAGACCACAGTCATGAGCCCACTGGGACATTCGTGTAAAGTCGCCTTGCAAGGTTTGCGCTGCCTGTTGCTCGTTGTGGTGTGCTGCTACCAAACAAGTGTCGTCCGCGTACTGGTAAAGTGAGCATGATTTAATTATATTTTCTAGATCATTTACGTAGGCTAGATAGTGTAAGGGTCCTAAAACTGAGCCTTGGGCTGTACCCTCCGTGACGTTTACAAATTCACTACAAGCCGAACCAATTTTAACTTGAAACCTTCTATCTGTCAGATACTCTTTACACCATTTCAATAAGGGCCCACGTATGCCAGAGTTATTAAGTTTGTCCAGTAAAAGATCATGCCTAAGTGTATCGAATGCCTTACTAAAGTCTATAAACATCAGTATTATATGTTTTCTTTCGTCCAAATACGTATTAATTTCGTCTGTAAATTTTGACAACAGCAAAGATGTAGATTTTTTAGGTTGAAAACCATACTGACTTTCTGATATTATCTTATGCTTTTGATAAAAAAGATGAATTTGATTGCAAATATATTTTTCAATAATTTTGTCTATTACTGGTAGTATTGTAATTGGTCTATAATTTTCGTATTCACTATGGCTGCCCTTTTTGTATATTGGTCTTACTAATCCCGTTTTTAATTCTATGGGATATTTGGCTTGTACTATACTGGTGTTTATTAATTCAGCTATGGCTTCTACTATTTTATCACAAATTACTTTAATATCTATGCTTCTTATGTTATCAAACCCAGCAGATTTGTTTATATTTAAATTTTTTATAATTCTTTTTACTATACGATACTTTTTACGATAGTCCACCTAATCTTCTACGCATTCATTGTGTTTATTTTAATGAAAATTCATGATAACGTACAATATTATGACAATGGAAGAAAACGAAATCACATACACTATCAGTTCAACCAACCCAAATACGTTCCGTAACGACCAAAAAATACCTCAGTGATAATATTAGATGAAAATAGCTGTCGTGGTTGCGTTTTGCTACTGCTTTTTACATGATTTGTCTATTTTACTAGTAATTTCTACTTTTGAACCCGGACTTCTGGAGATGTGGAAGTTTTTTTAAAAATGCCTTAATTTTTTCTGTTTATAATAATTATGACCGGCGGTCCTGAATGGCTTTTAGTTTTCGTAAAAAATGGCTGGGTCCAAATTTGCCAATCTTCTTTCATTGCAGTGTAGCCTGTGGCTGTGCGTTGTCTTGTCTGTCAGTCAGTAGTCACGGGACTGTTTTAGAAGTATAATAATAGATTGTGTATATTTTCAGGTAAGACGCAAACAATAAGCGTGCTCATTCAAATGTTGGTTGGTTTGAAGCAGAGAGTACTCGTCACTGCGCATACGCATTCAGCCGTCGACAATGTGTTGAGCAGGTATCTTCATTATAAATCGTATACTTATGCTTTCTATGTACTCTTATCATCGTATGCTTTCTTGCATGCTGTTTTAGTATTATTAAACAATTAAAAAAAATTTAGGAAGTGTTGATATACAGGTGTAGGGTAAACAGTTTCATTACTTTAAGGGGTTATAAGAAATTCGTTTTTTTATAGGCTTTTCATTCAAAAACGTTCGAGCAGCTGATTGCATTTACTTAATACGGAAAGTCCGAAATTTTTCCGGTTTCTTAGGAAAACTTATTGAGTATATGTGAGAGTATATTGTACCCATATATTATTGATATATGGGTACAATCACCCTTTAAAGTAATGCATGCAACTCTTTATCCTAACACCCTGTATAGAGTGCCACTAGGGGCACTGTATCGTTTTGCGGCATAATAGTAGCGCCAACTAGTCTGCCTCTTTTGGGAAATATGTTTAGTTCGGTACCTGTGGATGTCTCGACAACCTCCTCTGGGGGCCTTCTTTGTGTTCTTCCTCCAAAATGAATTATCTTGCATTGGTCAGATTGCCGGACACGATGAGAGTGATGCGACTGGGATCGTCGGCGCGCGTCGCACCCGCCCTGTTGAGTCGCTGCGAACAAAAACTCGCCGCCTCTTGTACCACCCCCCTACAGTTACAACATCTGTACGACTCTATGGTACGTTAAATACGCCTAACTTTATGGTCTTGTACAAAGACTTCGCCAAGGAAATACTATGTAAAGCCCGACCAGAAAAATAAAAACCTGCTTTTGGAGCGCTACACCTACAATCGACAATCGACTAGCCTTTAATGACAATGTTTCAAGTTCGAACATTAGTTCCAATGATTTTTCGTAACATGGCGAGGTTGTTTATTTCTCCGGTCAGGCTTTAATACACTATGGTCTATTTACTTCAATACGATGTATTGTATTTTTTCTTACATAGAGTAACCCTATTGATTTGGAATCAATAGGGTTACTCTACTCTACTCTAGTTGTTTCAATACAGGACGTAGTAGGGGTGACGTGCCTGGGAGCTACGCACGGCATGCTGACCCGTAGCACGTTCGACGTCTGCATCGTAGACGAGGCTACGCAGGTGCTACAGTGCACGGTGCTACGGCCGCTGCTCGCCGCTACGCGCTTCGTGCTCGTAGGCGACCCGGAGCAACTGCCGCCCGTAGTCAGGAGCCGAGCGGCCAGGTGAGGATAATTTCATTATCATCGTCATTTGTCCACCCACTAAGGGTCACTCACTGCCTGCTGATGATGTTATATTGTCCGGCAGCTTCATGATGCAGCGTGATCTTGGCTTTAACGGAAAACCGCTTTTCTGGACTGATTCTTAGCGATAACAGAGCTATGGACGGTCTTAATCATCATCTAAGCCGATAGACGTCCATTGCTGGACATAGGCCTCCACCAAGGACCACTACAACGACTGGTCCTGCGCTGCCCTCATCCCACGGGTTCCCGCCGCCTTCACCAGGTCGTCGGTCCACCTTGTGGGGGGCCTAACCAAGCTGCGCTTTCCGGTACGCGGTCACCTCTCGAGAACTAACTCTTCGGTTCCATCGACCATCGGTTCTGCGAGCAATGTGTCGCCCATTGCCACTTTAACTTAAGGCGGTTGCAGAGGGGTCAATTTTAAACAAAACTTTGACGCACAATACGCGTAGACGGCATTAATTTATGTAACTTTGTATATATGGAAAAATAGTTTAGAAAGTGTAGATGTCGCGTCACAAATAACATTTGCAATTTATAATATAATTACGAAGATATAAAGCTTTGAAAATTTTGTATGAAAAATTTCAACGCTTTATATCTTCGTAATTATATTATAAATTGCAAATGTTATTTGATACGTGACATCTAGACTTTCTAAACTATTTTTTCATATATAAAATATTACTTTTATTAATTCCGTCTACGCGTATTGTGCATCAAACGTTTGTATGGACTGAAACCACCTTAACAATTCTTAAGGCTATGTCGGCTATTCTTTTCCAAATCTCCTCTTCTCGTGTGGTTCGTGGTTTAATGATCACTCCATTTCTTCTCGTAGTGTCGTATGAAGTGAATAAGTTAAAAACACTTTTTAGGGTTTACTTTGCAGTGTTTTTGTAGGGGAAAGGGCTATTCTTCCGGTTACTTTGTTTTATCATCATCATCAGCCTATAAACGTCCCACTGCACTGCACTGAAGGAGGATATATGGGCGTTAGTCCACCACGCGTGCCCAATGCGGATTGGTAGACTTCATATATGCATCAGAATTTCTTCTTTAGCGTATTCAGGTTTCCTCATTATGTTTTCCTTCACCGTTTGAAAGTAGTCGGTATTACATAAGTTATAAAATCTGATGTTGTTTTATCTTATTTATTTGTATTGCAGACGTCTAGGCATGGAGGAGAGCCTGTTCCACAGACTGATGAACGAGGAAGCGACGTCTACCCTACAGCTTCAGTACCGCATGAACCAAGCTCTGGTCGACATCGCCAACAAAGTGGCCTATAGTTCGAGGCTCAAGTGCGCCGACCAGACGGTCGCGCAAGCGAGATTGAACCTTGATGTTAAGGTAATAGAGCTATTTTGGTTTTCTGAAGCATCTGTTAAGAGGAATGCTTTTTTTAATAGCACGGTAGCTCTATCTGTGCATATTTTGAAGTATTTTTTTTTTTTTTTAGAGTTTTTGGCGGGATTTGAACAGATACGTTTGGAGTCCTCATATTTCATCGAATTTTTATTGTTTATAGTGAGTTTTGGTTCGTAAAATCGGTGTTGTTTTGCGTAACAAAGTGTCGTGCAAGTGAACAATATACAGTTCAGTGAAATATGATGGTGTGGGTCGTGAACAGGAAAAGTGTTCCGTTCTTTTGTAGCGCGGCAAGCGGTTGGTTCACCTCTTTCCTGTGGACTTCTCTGCGTTTCCTGTGTTGCTCGATTGCCTCCAAAAACTCCAAAGAAGCGTTGAAACGTCGAACACCAACGTTTTAATTGCTATAAATGAGAGTATTTATTCAAGACATCGGTTGTATGCGATAATATAATCGCTTTACCTTGAATTGAACCAAAAAAAAAAAAAAAAAAAAAGTTTTTTTTTTAAATTGATTGAGGAACTTCTTTTTTTTTTTTTTTTCAGTTAGCTTCCCAGGTACTTGCTGAACATGTAGGGACCTGGATCCTGGGATCTTAATATGCCGACGTTTTTTTTAATTATTTCCTCTTTTATACAAAACTGCAAAGCTACTCGCCCCAAATGTATGGGACAACAGATTTTTTCGTGTTGTTCTGTTTGATGGTCTAGAAATCCCCTAAAAAAAAGTCCGCCGGTTTCGCACGGGTGCAATCTAAACTATTATAAAACTGTAAGAGAAGTGTGTCTGTACATTGAAGATATTTACAAAAAAAAGACTACGATATGGTTTTTAGATGTCCCTGATTCCAAATCACCAATTTTCGGATTTTTTGTCTGTCTGTTTGTTTGTTTATTTGTTTGTTTGGGTGTTTGTTTGTTCGAATATCACGCAAAAACTACTGAACCGATTTTGATGAAACTTTTTTTATTTGATAGCTTATCATCTGACTTAACATCTGGTATATAATTTATGCGGACGAAGTCGCGGGTAAAAGCTCGTGCTGATATAAACCTTCCTCCTGAATCACTAAATCTATTAAAAAAACCGCATCAAAATCACTTGCATAGTTTTAAAGATCTAAGCATACATAGGGACAGACAAACAGCGGGAAGCGACTTTGTTTTATACTATGTAGTGATGATTCACGTATTCCTTGCAGAAGCTGTCGATCTACTCGCAAGCGGCCTGGCTCCACGCAGCCTGCAGCCCCGAGCCCTCCCACGCGGCGCTGTTCATAGACACGTCGTGCCACCGCGGCGCGACCAGCGACAACAAGAGCTGCGCCAACCTCGAGGAGGCCTGCCTCGTGCTCGCTCTAGTCGACGCTCTGACCGCGGTCTGTGCCATCTTCTCTGAGGTCTACAACCTCTTTGTAGCTAGAGTTCTAGTTACTTCAATCATCAATCAAATCAGCCCAGTTCGACCCACTGCTGGACAACCCGTTGGATGAGGGCAGCGCAGAACCGGTCGTTGTGGCGATCCTTGGTCAGCCCATGTCCAGCAGTGGACGTCCAGCGGCTGAGATGATGATGAAGCTGTAAGTTTTCCAAATAAAATAAATAAATTGTTTTAATCCCACAGGGAGGCGTAAAATCGTCAGAAATAGGTGTAATAGCGCCATACCGGGACCAAGTGTCGTTGCTTCGTGCCGCGCTCGTCCGCCGCGGCGCTGAGGGCAGCACTGTCGATCAGTTCCAGGGCAGGGACAAGTCCGTCATACTGCTGTCTTGTTGCAAGCGAGACGGACACGATAGGAAGATTAAAGTTAGTATTGTTTCGGCTACAGACATTGACTTACCAACTATACTGGACATCGGGTCCGCGCTCAAAAGTGTCCAAACCAAAAGAGCACCAAAACGTATAAAGAGAACCAATTACGCGACAGTCTTCGTTTGATCGGCCGATGGGGTAAAAATTACGCAAGCAAAATGAAAAAGAATTTTATCGTTTTCAATGTTTTTAGTTGGTTTATACTTGTACTTAGATTTGTGTAGGTACTTAGGTTTGTACTAGACCCGGCGTCCATTATTTTGTATGTCAATGGCTACAGACGAAACTTTTGTGTGTTTTATACATGACGAGCTTAACGAGCTTTTGCCTGCTACTTCGTCCGCGGGTATTAAAGCGAGCGTAAAAAAAATGCGATTCCGTGCGGCCAGATGAGGCTCAACCCTATGTTGTATATTTTATATGTCCAGCAGTAGACGTTTATCGGCGAGCGATGATGATGATGATGTTTCACGCATTTATGTACTTTGCTGGTTTTACTTCCATTTTCGACGAGGTTTTGAAAAACAATTATTATGTCAATCTTCTATTCAACAGGAAGGTGAAATCCTAAACGACCAGCGCCGCCTGGCGGTCAGCGTGACGCGAGCGAAGCACAAGCTGGTCGTAGTGGGCGACTCGCGCGCGCTGCAACGATACGCGCCCCTACAGCACCTGATCGACGCGTGCACCTCTCTGCCTGTAGACAAACATGTTTTGACTAATGTAATCGATAAGTACAACAAGGAATTTGTATAATTATGGTGACGCGAGCGAAGCACAAGCTGGTCGTAGTGGGCGACGCGCGCGCGCTGTAACGATACGCGCCCCTACAGCGTCTGATCGACGCGTGCACCTCTCTGCCAGTTGACAAACATGTTTTGCCTAGTGTAGTTGATAAGTATAATAACGAATTTGTATAATTATGTTTTGTTAATTTTTGTATTCATTAATAATGTGCCTTGAGTGTGAAATTTATTTAATTGAAGATATAAATATAGATTTTCTTTAAACGTTTCATTTATATATTTTCCTGGAATTCTTGGAATATTATTTTACTTAAAAAATCGTAGGTGCTGGCTAATAGGTCTTATACGTCCACATCCAATGGGCGATGTTGGGGTAATTATAGGTTCTTATTCTATGGGGTAGTTAGAGTAGGACACTTTATAGACCGAGATCCAACCGTAAAATTATGCACCTATTTCTTAGGCGAACGAAATGTGATTCTAGTCTATGTTTACATAGGGGTTAAATCAACGCCACCTAAAAATCTTGCCGCAAGTACCTTTTCCATTATGAATTTTGGTATAACTTTTTCCACCTGTCTGTTAGAGAAGAAAATGTGGTGCCATCGGAAGGAGACAGATCTAAAGTACTGAAAAAACTAGGTTTGCCACCTCTCAATCTGCCGCAACTATAGGGTTGCCAGGTTCAAAAATGACTTCTTTGAACGTGCTGTTAGTGACAGTTGCGGCATATTGAGAGGTGGCAACCCTGGTTTTTTCAGTACTTTAGATCAGTCTCCTTCTGATGGGACCTCATTATCTTCCCTAACAGACAGTTGGAAAAAGTTATACCAAAAATCATAATGGAAAAGGTACTTGCGGCAAGATTTTTATAGGCAACCTGGTGGTGTTGAATTATCCTCTGTGTGAATATACAATAGAATCACATTTCGTTCGCCTAAGAAATAGGTGCATAATTTTACGGTCGGATGTCCGACTATTAGGGTGAGGTCAAACGAGCGTAATTCTGTGAGTTGTGAAAGGCTGAGATCATAGACAATGCATTCCCGGATTTTATATGAAACGGACTCAAAATACGTGACTCACAACTCGCAAAATTACGGTCGTTTGGGCTCACCCTTAGCCTTACACACTGCGACTTTTCGCAGCGCTTCTACAGGGTGTCCGGTGGCAGAATTAGGATTTAAAATATAAATAACAAAAAAACTACGTGAAATATACATTTATATTTTTAATCATTATAAAGAAGACAAATGCGGGTTTTATTTCTTAAAAATTATGTCGTCTAAATGTTGACCGTCACGTCGGATACATTCATGGAATCTGGCTTCAGTATTTCTTGCCACTCGCTGGAGAAGTGCCGCCGAGATGCCATGAACTTCGCGAACGATATTTTCTTTTAATGATGAGATAGTCGCCGGGTTTGTTTCGTAGACTTTATTTTTGAGATATCCCCACAGAAAAAAGTCCATGGGTGTAAGATCCGGTGACCTGGGTGGCCAGGGGATGTCTCCGAAACGACTTATCAGTTGGTTGGGGAAGAAATCACGCAGTAGCGCCATGGTCTCCCTAGCAGTGTGCGGGGTGGCGCCATCTTGCTGAAACCATGTCCGTGAAGTGTAGGAAGGATGGTCTCTCAATGTTGGAAAAAAAAAATCATTGAGCATTCGCCGATAAGCAACACCAGTCACAGAAATTGCGTGCCCTTGACCATTTTCAAAAAAATAGGGTCCAATTATTCCCCTGCTTGATAATGCACACCAAACCGTCACTTTGGGACTGTGAAGTGGCTTTTGGTGTTTTATTTTGTCCTTTAGGAGACCAATAACGACAATTCTGCTTGTTTACACTGCCATTTAAGTGAAAGTGGGCACTTCTCCAGCGAGTGGCAAGAAATACTGAAGCCAGATTCCATGAATGTATCCGACGTGACGGTCAACATTTAGACGACATAATTTTTAAGAAATAAAACCCGCATTTGTCTTCTTTATAATGATTAAAAATATAAATGTATATTTCACGTAGTTTTTTTGTTATTTATATTTTAAATCCTAATTCTGCCACCGGACACCCTGTACATCGAGTTAGTCTTGATGCAGCTTCGATGCAAACGCGATACAGCATCGATACAAACGCGCTACAGCAACGAACAACGCTCGTATCGTAATATTTGGTCAGGCATTCGTCGACACTCGGTGCACTCGACAGCCTTTGTCGCAATGCACACGCGCGTCTGCATCGGTACAAACGTGCGTCTGCATCGGTACAAACGTGCGTGTGCATTGCTACAATCACGCGTTTTAATCTGAATAACTTTTACTACGGGAGCGATCGGAACAAAAAAATCTGATGTCTGTCATACATTTCAGTCGAGTAGGCATTGCAGTTTAGTGTATGGAGACGCAGCTGATTTCTATTTTGCTCCGATCGGTTTGCTCCTATAGTAAAAGTTGTTCAGTTTGGTGGGTAGTTAAAAGGATGCTAATGATATCAATTTCACCCTGTAGATGGCTTTCGGAAAGACTGTTTTAAGGCTATTTTATAATGTGATAAGAATTTAGCGCAGAATCTAGCGCTCTTTTCGCAGTTTTAGAGCTCATCCGCTTTTTTGGAGTGACAGCCCTGGGACAAACCCTGAAGCTCAATTCACATTACGACGGGTGGGCACGGACGGAGGACATAGGTTGCAATGTAAAGTAATACCATAGTGTAAAGAACTAATAGTGGTGAAGCTCAGCGGTCGCGGCAGGCCAATCGTGCGGGGGCCGGGAGGAGTGCGTCCCGGCCCACGCTGCCTGCGCGCGTACCCTAACAGCGAATTGAGTAAGAGTACGCCCGTCCCCCGCCGTACCCCGCACGCCACGAGGGCATAGACCCGCTGCGGCCGCTTCATCACTATTTTATTCACACTCTGGTAATACAGTCCGTCTATAAAGTCGTGACATGAATGTTTGAGGAACTACCAAAAAGATTGAAATACCTACGGAACTACCTAATCATTTTAGTATAGTGGTGTTGCCAGGTTATGCTTGATTTTGACGTTCTTGCGTAGAGGCAGCGCCCTCATTTTTTGTCACGATTTTATAGACAGACTACCTATTTCAATACCGATAGATTTCACAGAGAAAGCTCCGTGTGGCTCCGTCCTCCGTCCGTGGGGCTCGTATGGGCGTTATCTCTGTCAACGGTATTGAAATAGGTATTATTTTATATTGCACCCTTCGCGCCCGCACGTCGTAATGTGAATAGAGCTTAACTAATTTGACAGGACCATCGCCCTCTTGTGTAGGTATATGACCAAGAGGTTTTTTGGCGGGATTTGAACAGATACGTTTGGAGTCCTCATATTTCATCGAATTTTTATTGTTTATAGTGAGTTTTGGTTCGTAAAATCGGTGTTGTTTTGCGTAACAAAGTGTCGTGCAAGTGAACAATATACATACAGTTCAGTGAAATATGATGGTGTGGATCGTGAACAGGAAAAGTGTTCCGTTCTTTTGTAGCGCGGCAAGCGGTCGGTTCACCTCTTTCCTGTGGACTTCTCTGCGTTTTCTGCATTTCTCGATTGCCTCCAAAAACTCCAAAGAAGCGTTGAAACGTCGAACACCAACGTTTTAATTGCTATAAATGAGAGTATTCATTCAAGACATCGGTTGTATGCGATATTATAATCGCTTTACCTTGAATTGAACCAAAAAAAAAAAAAACAATTTGACATTGACATTAGCCGTGAATCAACAAAAAAAAAACCAGACAAAAACAAACTGCATTTTTTGGCCGATTGGATTTAATTGTATAAAAATGTCACTCTCAAGTCTTTCCTCTTTATCTGATCCAGAAGAGTATGTTCCTCTTCCTCGACGTCGAATACCAGATAGAATCAATTTATTTGTTAAACTCGATGGAGAAGATTTCCGTATAAGGTACAGAATTTCTAAGCACACAGTTCTTCGAATTAGCGAGATTCTAGATCTAGAACCTCAAACCAGAAGAAATAAGTCGATAGATGGCGTAACACAATTGTTGATTTGTCTGAGGTTTTTCGCAACAGGATCCCTCCACCAGGTGACAGGTGAATTGACTAATAATGTGCACAAGGCGACTGTATGCAGAATAGTGCAAAGAGTTACCCGGAAGCTCGCAACCCTCAGCTCCATCTATGTTAGAATGCCAGAAAGGCAAGAGCTGCAAAGTGTTGCCGAAGAGTTTCACCAAATTGGTGGTTTTCCACGCGTAGCAGGAACCCTAGGTTGTACCCACGTGAAAATTATTAGCAGAGGGAGTTCGTTATCTGAAATGTATCGTTGTAGGAAAGGATACTTTTCAATCAATGTACAGGCAGTTTGCGATTCTTCATTAAAAATAAGAGATGTCGTTGCTCGTTGGCCTGGATCGGTCCATGACTCAACCATTTTCGATAACTCTCAACTATGTGCAGATTTTGAAACGGGAAGATATAGCCCATACTACTTGTTGGGTGATAGTGGATACTTCAATACAAATTATCTGCTAACTCCATTTTTGCGTCCACAAAATAGTGCAGAGGAAGCGTATAACAAAAGCCACATTGCAACCCAAAGTACAGTGGAGAGATGCTTCGGGGTGTTGAAACGCAGATGCCCATGTCTAGTCAAGGGAATCACATCACAGAAAACATCGACAGTTCTCCAGGTGATTGTAGCTTGTGTTGTATTAAACAACATGTGTATCGAGTTAGACGAAGTGGAACCTCCCGATGACATAGAAATTGAAAATGAAGATTATAATAGTGATGTGAACACGAGTTTACAGTCGGCCCAGACATCAGTACGAACTGAAATTGTTAATAGTGTGTTCTCTTCTCAAGGCTAACAAAATAGCAGTTCCTGTAACATATGACAGGGGTGAGAGGAAACAGGTCACTTCTAAACGTCAAATTGAAGTGAGATGGTGGTTATCTCCGTAGTATCTCACTTAAATTTGATGTTTGGAAGTGACCTGAGTCGCTCTCACCCCTGTCATGTTACAGGGGCAGACCACAGATGTCTATTAATTACTTTTTATCTCTAAACAACCAACCCACTGTTCAAATTAAAAGACTTTATTATGTATTTTTATCTATGAACATTATTATTTATTTTTATTGGTGGTGGTATAGTTTTCTTTTTCTTTTGGAGGCTTGGAATGCGATCACTGAACGGAAGTTATGATGGAGGCCTACATTATACCACCACATGCACCGTGTCCTTCCACATCATATGCACCATTATCTAGTTTCATATCTGTCCTACTTCTAAGATTATTTTTTAAAATTTGCATTCTTAAATTATGTTCCCTTTTTTGGTGAACAATTTCCAACGTCAGCTTCTTCCTTTCCAATTCAGCGTTTTGACATTTTTTCTTGAAATACAGCCTTTTCAATGCTTCTGCTGATGTGCTCTTCTGTAATTTTTTTATCTTGTGTGCTGAAACTACAAACTTGTGATTAGATTAATATCTTTTTACTATAAACATACCCATATTATGTTAAAAATATTATGTAGTATAAAATAAATCACAAAGTCGAATGTTGGACTTGGACTTTTGAATAACATATTTAAGTTCCCACTCTAGAATTTGATTTGATTGAGTTGGCATCAGATATTATTATGTAAAAAAACTCTGTTGGAGCCTTAAAGTTGTTCATGTTGATGATCTGCCATCAACATGAACAACTTTCTCTATGGAACCAATATTGAAATCACGTAAAAAAATCAGCTGTCCCATCCCATACATTTCAGTCGAGTTATGTTTGCAGTTTTGTATGGAAGAGCTAACTTTTTTTTCGCGATTTCAATGTTGGCTCCATAGTGAAAGTTGTTCAGTTAGAATGTTAGAATGTCTGAAGCAACCCTTTAAGGCACAAAAAGTTTTATCACACCCTGTATACGCCAATGGTAATAAAATAAGCTTTGCATAATTTTGCACACCTTTTTTCTTATTGACAATGTTGTCACATACTGAAGGTTGCTTCAAAGGAGTTTCCGGTTCCTGACCTGAAATAAACAATTTTACATAATTATTATTACAATGGGAAAAGCAGTACAAGTCCCTTTAGTCTTCAATTGAACAAGTATATACCTACCTAAACATAAACACGCCAAAGGATCCATAGGTTCTGAAATAAAGATTTAGAATTAAAATAACTTTTTTCAGTGAAAAGACAAATATAACAGTACCCTTACATCGAGTCAAGCCACATCAAATACTTAGAATTATATACCTGTAAAGAAACTTGATGCACTATCATTTGGATTGCTTAATGGTTGGCCTTGCTCTTGGATAATTGCCAACACCTTTGCATCAATATCAGTCATCTTAGGCTTCCAATTACCAGTTTTGTGCATTTCAATCTTAAAACAATAATGTAACAATTTAATTAATTATTTAAATAGCTGTAATTTCTGTGGGAACAATTAGTAGAAAAAGTTAATGCCAAATTATGAAAATGCTTTAGAAGGTACCGAGTCTATTGTGCTCCCTCAATGGTATTATTTTTATTTCTAAGCAATTAAAAAACATTTCCAAAAACCAAGAATGTCACATTGTAGTCCAGATTGGCTTTCGATTTATCGAAACATGGATTATTTATGTTTTATGCTTGTAGTTATTTATTATCATTAAAAACACAAAAAGTTGCCACTTTTAGCGGTTTTAAAGATAATAACTACAAACATTATAAAAACAAATCTGCAGTGACCCGATAAATTGAAAATCAGCAATGACTACAATGTGACATTCTTGTTTTTTGGAAATGTTGTTTAATTGTTTAGAAAATAAATATACAGGGTGTTAGGGTAAACAGTTGCATTACTTTAAGGGGTGACTGTACCCATGATACTGAACAACTTTCCCAAAGAAACCTATAGGAAATTAGCAATTTTTTTTTCGACTTTTCATACAAAGTTCAATCAGCTGATTGCATTCAGTATGGGAAGTCCAAAAATTTTTTTACTCATTTTCTATAGGTTTCTTAGGGAAAGTTTTTCAGTATAATAGGTACAATCACCCCTTAAAGAAATGCAACTGTTTACCATAACACCCTGTATGATTGAGGGCAGCACAATAGGCTCGGTGCCCCCTTTACAATACACATACACAACTTTATCTCAACAATACTGCAAACAATACACAACTTTAACTCAACAACTATTCATTTATTTATATTCCATGCATCAATATGTGTTATCAACATGAACAATTTGGTTCAAGGTTATCAATTATCAACACAAAAAATAGGTGCAACATACATTACTTTCTCCAAAATCTTTTCGAAATTTCTGCTTCATATTATCATAGAGCACTTTTAGCTGTTCCGTATCCCTTGGCCCACTAGTGCAATTACTGTTGTATCTCACAGTGATCGCATTCCAGGCCTCTTTCTTCTGCATCACATAAATGCCATTCGTTTTTTTATTTTCCACTATGTCTTTGTATCTGTAAAATGATAATGACACACATGATCAATTTGCCCAAGCATGCAATACACTGTTTACATAGATGCATGCTAAAGTTGCATGGTGAAATTGATATCATTAGCATCCTTTTAAACTAAGTTCGGCCTATACGGCCTATTGCCAAATCCAGGACAGCTTTTAAACTAAGAGTCTACCCATCAAACTGAACAACTTTTACTATGGGAGCAAACCGATCAGAGCAACAAAAAAAGAAGCTGCTGCATACATTTAAGTCGAGTAAGCATTGCAGTTAAGTATGGAACAGCAGATTTTTTTTTTGCTCTGATCGGTTTGCTCCTATAGTAAAAGTTGTTCAGTTTGATGGGTAGACTCTTAAGCTCTATTCATATTTGACGGGACGGGACGGGCACGGGACGGGACGGAGCCAGCGAGAGCAATGAAAAATGAACCTTATTTACATAGTAGGAGAGTATAAAATCCTTTGACGGCCAACGGCCTCCGTGCTCCGTCCGTTGCCGTCCCGTCTCCGTCCGTCGCCGTCCCGTCTCCGTCCGTCGCCGTCCCGTCTCCGTCCGTCCACCGCCCGTGCTCCGTCCGTTGCCGTCCCGTCTCCGTCCGTTGCCGTCCCGTCTCCGTCCGTCGCCGTCCCGTCTCCGTCCGTCCTCCGCCCGCGCGGTGCTGCCAATAGTTGATCTCGAAAAATCGAGGAAAATTTTATGGTGAAAAGAATTTGATATGGTGAAGGTGACAGTTCAAAATGGCTCGATAGATGGCGCTGAAGCGAGTTACATAACAGTACCCGTTTGTAGTAGTACTCAGTAACTTCTTTGTTTTTCAACCGATTGCCTCCAAAATCGATATCTGAGCGGCCGCGTGGACCCCGAACACGAATACAATGTTAGATTTGAGAAAAGTGGCCGCCATCTTGAACTTTTTTGTTTCTTAACCGATTGCTTCCAAAATCGATATCCGGGGGTCCGCGTGGACTCCGAACACGAATCTGATGTCAGATTTGAGAAAAAAGGCCGCCATCTTGAACTTTTTTGTTTCTTAACCGATTGCTTCCAAAATCGATATCTGGGGGTCCGCGTGGACTCCGAACACGAATCCGATGTCAGATTTGAGAAAAGTGGCCGCCATCTTGAACTTTTTTGTTTCTCAACCGATTGCTTCCAAAATCGATATCTGGGAGTCCGCGTGGACTCCGAACACGAATCCGATGTCAGATTTGAGAAAAGTGGCCGCCGTCTTGAACTTTTTTGTTTCTTAACCGATTGCTTCCAAAATCGATCTGGGGGTCCGCGTGGACTCAAAACACGAATGTCAGATTTGAGAAAAGTGGCCGCCATTTTGAACTTTTTTGTTTCTTAACCCATTGCTTCCAAAATCGATATCCGGGGGTCCGCGTGGTCTCTGAACACGAATCCGATGTCAGATTTGAGAAAAGTGGCCGCCATCTTGAACTTTTTTGTTTCTCAACCGATTGCTTCCAAAATCGATATCTGGGGGTCCGCGTGGACTCCGAAAACGAATCCGATGTCAGATTTGAGAAAAGTGGCCGCCATTTTGAACTTTTTTGTTTCTCAACCGATTGCTTCCAAAATCGATATCCGGGGGTCCGCGTGGTCTCTGAACACGAATCCGATGTCAGATTTGAGAAAAGTGGCCGCCATCTTGAACTTTTTTGTTTCTTAACCGATTGCTTCCAAAATCGATATCTGGGGGTCCGCGTGGACTCCGAACACGAATCCGATGTCAGATTTGAGAAAAGTGGCCGCCATCTTGAACTTTTTTGTTTCTTAACCGATTGCTTCCAAAATCGATATCTGGGGGTCCGCGTGGACTCCGAACACGAATCCGATGTCAGATTTGAGAAAAGTGGCCGCCATCTTAAACTTTTTTGTTTCTCAACCGATTGCTTCCAAAATCGATATCTGGGGGTCCGCGTGGACTTCGAATACGAATCCGATGTCAGATTTGAGAAAAGTGGCCGCCATCTTGAACTTTTTTGTTTCTTAACCGATTGCTTCCAAAATAGATATCTGGGGGTCCGCGTGGACTCCAAACACGAATCCGATGTCAGATTTGAGAAAAGTGGCCGCCATCTTGAACTATTTTGTTTCTCAACCGATTGCTTCCAAAATCGATATCTAGGGGTCCGCGTGGACTCCAAACACGAATCCGATGTCAGATTTGAGAAAAGTGTCCGCCATCTTGAACTTTTTTGTTTCTCAACCGATTGCTTCCAAAATCGATATCTAGGGGTCCGCGTGGATTCCAAACACGAATCTGATGTCAGATTTGAGAAAAAAGGCCGCCATTTTGAACTTTTTTGTTTCTTAACCGATTGCTTCCAAAATCGATATCTAGGGGTCCACGTGGACTCCGAACACGAATCCGATGTCAGATTTGAGAAAAGTGGCCGCCATCTTGAACTTTTTTGTTTCTTAACCGATTGCTTCCAAAATCGATATCTAGGGGTCCACGTGGACTCCGAACACGAATCCGATGTCAGATTTGAGAAAAGTGGCCGCCATCTTGAACTTTTTTGTTTCTTAACCGATTGCTTCCAAAATAGATATCTGGGGGTCAGCGTGGACTCCAAACACGAATCCGATGTCAGATTTGAGAAAAGTAGCCGCCATCTTGAACTATTTTGTTTCTCAACCGATTGCTTCCAAAATCGATATCTGGGGGTCCGCGTGGACTCCAAACACGAATCCGCTGTCAGATTGGAGAAAAGTGGCCGCCATCTTGAACTTTTTTGTTTCTCAAGTGATTCCTTCCAAAATCGATATCTAGGGGTCCGCGTGGATTCCAAACACGAATCCGATGTCAGATTTGAGAAAAGTGGCCGCCATCTTGAACTTCTTTGTTTCTCAACCGATTGCTTCCAAAATCGATATCTGGGGGTCTACGTGGACTCCAAATACGAATCCGATGTCAAATTTGAGAAAAGTGGCCGCCATCTTGAACTTTTTCGTTTCTCAACCGATTGCTTCCAAAATCGATATCTGGGGGTCCACGTGGACTCCGAACACGAATCCGATGTCAGAGTTGAAAAAAGTGGCTGCCATCTTGAACTTTTTTGTTTCTTAACCGATTGCTTCCAAAATCGATAACTGACTAACTGATAACTCCTCAAATCTAACATCAGATTTGTGTTCGGAGTTCACGCGGACCCCCAGATATCGAATTTGGAAGCAATCGATAGAGAAACAAACTAGTTCAAGATGGCGGCCACTTTTCTCAAATCTGACATCGGATTCGTGTTCGGAGTCCACGCGGACCCCCAGATATCGATTTTGGAAGCAATCGGTTGAGAAACCAAAAAGTTCAAGATGGCGGCCACTTTTCTCAAATCTGACATCGGATTCGTGTTCGGAGTCCACGCGGACCCCCAGATATCGATTTTGGAAGCAATCGGTTGAGAAACAAAAAAGTTCAAGATGGCGGCCACTTTTCTCAAATCTGACATCGGATTCGTGTTTGGAGTCCATTCGGACCCCTAGATATCGATTTTGGAAGCAATCGGTTGAGAAACAAAAAAGTTCATAATGGCGGCCACTTTTCTCAAATCTGACATCGGATTCGTATTCGAAGTCCACGCGGACCCCCAGATATCGATTTTGGAAGCAATCGGTTGAGAAACAAAAAAGTTTAAGATGGCGGCCACTTTTCTCAAATCTGACATCGGATTCGTGTTTGGAGTTCACGCAGACCCCCAGATATCGATTTTGGAAGCAATCGGTTGAGAAACCAAAAAGTTCAAGATGGCGGCCACTTTTCTCAAATCTGACATCGGATTCGTGTTCGGAGTCCACGCGGACCCCCAGATATCGATTTTGGAAGCAATCGGTTAAGAAACAAAAAAGTTCAAGATGGCGGCCACTTTTCTCAAATCTGACATCGGATTCGTGTTTGGAGTCCACGCGGACCCCTAGATATCGATTTTGGAAGCAATCGGTTAAGAAACAAAAAAGTTCAAGATGGCGGCCACTTTTCTCAAATCTGACATCAGATTCGTGTTTAGAGTCCACGCAGACTATCAGATATCGATTTTGGAAGCAATCGGTTAAGAAACAAAAAAGTTCAAGATGGCGGCCATTTTTCTCAAATCTGACATCGGATTCGTGTTTGGAGTCCACGCGGACCCCTAGATATCGATTTTGGAAGCAATCGGTTGAGAAACAAAAAAGTTCAAGATGGCGGCCACTTTTCTCAAATCTGACATCAGATTCCTGTTTAGAGTCCACGCGGACCCTCAGATATCGATTTTGGAAGCAATCGGTTGAGAAACAAAAAAGTTCAAGATGGTGGTCACTTTTCTCAAATCTGACATCGGATTCGTGTTTGGAGTCCACGCGGACCCCTAGATATCGATTTTGGAAGCAATCGGTTAAGAAACAAAAAAGTTCAAGATGGCGGCCACTTTTCTCAAATCTGACATCAGATTCGTGTTTAGAGTCCACGCAGACCATCAGATATCGATTTTGGAAGCAATCGGTTGAGAAACAAAAAAGTTCAAGATGGCGGCCACTTTTCTCAAATCTGACATCAGATTCCTGTTTAGAGTCCACGCGGACCCTCAGATATCGATTTTGGAAGCAATCGGTTGAGAAACAAAAAAGTTCAAGATGGTGGTCACTTTTCTCAAATCTGACATCGGATTCGTGTTCGGAGTCCACGCGGTCGCGGACCCTCAGTTATCGATTTTGGAATCAATCGGTTGAAAAACAAAATCATTGTTTTTTTTTTAACTTAGATCATAGTGAACGTTGTTCAGTTTGATTATCTGAAGCACCCCTGTAATAGCGCATTTAAATGTACACTCTGTACCTATACCTCCTGAGTCTCTATAATATAAGGTAGTTCTTGCGCGATTTGTGTCTTGATCTTCTTCCCAGGAGTGCGATTTTTGAAACTCATAGAAACTCTTTGAAATCAGCAGTTGATAAATTTAATATTAGGTCTTCTTCTTGCCCTGGTGTCAGAGTTTTTTCAGACCGCCTTACGGCCTCTGACGTGGTTTTTATGTAACGACTACTACCATCAGAGATAGTAGCCGGGACCAACGGCTTAGCGTGCCATCCGAAGCACGGAATCATTTTTCTTTTCGGACAATCAGGTGATTCAGCCTGCAATGTCCTAACCAACTAGGGAAAAACGCACAAAGTGACATATCACTAGGTGTCCCCCGTGGGATCCGAACCCACGACCTCCTTATCGAGAGCCAATGCTCTTAACCACTAGACCACGGAGGCAGTTAGGTACCTACTATGGAGACGTGCATCTTTCTACTGCTGATTTAACATTAAAAAATCATACTCCAGGAGAGTGATTTTCGAAAGTCAAATCAGCAGTAGAAATATGTCCATACATTTTCAACTGCTGCCGCACTCTTCCGCATTTTTCAAGTCTGAAGTGCGATTTTTGAAAATCATACGAGCGACTTGGCATTAGAAAATGCCAAAATTACTATGGAGATTATGCATCTTTCTACTGCCAAGTTGCTCGTATGATTTTCAAAAATCGCACTTCTGTTTGCCGGGTACTGACTGTTCTACCGTACGGGGTATGAAATTACCGTTAAAATTCGATAATTAAAGTACGTCTGGCAACACTGGGTGTCGGTTTCGCGTCGTGCCCGCCCGTCCTCCGCCCGCGCCCGTCCGTTGCCGTCCCGTCTCCGTCCGTTGCCGTCCCGTCTCCGTCCGTCCTCCGTCCGTGCCCGTGCTCCGTCCGTTGCCGTCCCGTCTCCGTCCGTTGCCGTCCCGTCTCCGTCCGTCCTCCGTCCGTCTCCGCGCCGTTGTAGTATGACTAAGGCTTTAGTTTAAAAAGATGCTAATGATATCAATTTCACCCTCTATATTCCCTGAGTGGGTAGTCAGAGGTAAATAAATAAATATCTTGGACATTGTCACACAAATTATCTAGTCACATTTAAAGTACCAGAAAGTAGCCTAGACTTGTATTATGATGACTAGACGACAATATAGGATACATAGTATATAGATACAAACATAAATGACTCAATATTTTGAATGTCAAAATATCCATGGTTCACTAGTACCGAAACTCTGTCCAGTGTGATGGGGAGTGAACTTGTAATGGACAGTGAGAACAATACATGCCTCGAAATTGAAGCATGCAGGTTTCCTCACAATGTTTTCGTTCACCGAAAAGTCAGTGGTGCTACAAATTGTACATGAATTCCAAAAAACTCATTCACGAGTCGGCCTGGACGGGGATCGAACCATCGCCTCCTGCACGGCAGGCAATGTTACTTGCCACTGGACCATCACGGCGTTACCTAGATACCTACCGTTTTTAACTTTCTATAACTATAACATGGTCCTTCTTATTATGTTGACACTTTTTTAAGGGGATGATCAGACCATCAAACTAAACAACTTTCTCCATGGGACCAAAATCAAAATCGTGAAAAAAAAAATCTGCTGTCCCATACATTTGGCAGGTAGGTAGGTTTTGGTAGGTTTGCAGTTTTGTATGGAAGAGCCATAGATTTATATATTACTAGCGTAGGATAGGCCCGTCAGAATATTTTACAAAAACCTTCTTCATAGAAACAAAAATTTGCGCCATCTGTCATAACTCGTATACGAACTATATCGTGTCATATATTTGTAGTGCTCTAAATTGACATTTTTCCTTGCATTTTAGAGCCAACGAACTGGGGACAATAGTCAAGCTCATAGGCCATGTCCTTACGCTATTAATATATATGTCTTTGGGAAGAGCCAACTTTTTTTTCGCGATTTCGATGTTGGTCCCATAGAGAAAGTTGTTCAGTTTGACGGTCTGATCGTCCCCTTAAAAAGGTGTCAGCATAAGAAGGACCCTATATATACATAATATTATAAAACTGTAACAGAAGTGTGTCTGTACATTGAAGATATTTACAAAAAAAAAGATTATGATATGGTTTTTAGATGTCCCTGATTCCAAATCACCAATTTTTGGATTTTTTGTCTGTCTGTTTGTTTGTTTGTTTGTTTGTTTGGGTGTTTGTTTGTTCGAGTATCACGCAAAAACCACTGAACCGATTTTGATGAAACTTTTTTTGTTTGATAGCTTATCATCTGACTTAAAATCTGGTATATAATTTATGCGGACGAAGTCGCAGGTAAAAGCTCGTAATATTATAAAACTGTAACAGAAGTGTGTCTGTACATTGAAGATATTTACAAAAAAAAGATTATGATATGGATTTTAGATGTCCCTGATTCCAAATCACCAATTTTTGGATTTTTTGTCTGTCTGTTTGTTTGTTTGTTGTTTGTTTGTCTGTTTATTTGTTTGTTTGTTTGGGTGTTTGTTTGTTCGAGTATCACGCAAAAACTACTGAACCGATTTTGATGAAACTTTTTTGTTTGATAGCTTATTATCTGACTTAAAATCTGGTATATAATTTATGCGGACGAAGTCGCGGGTAAAAGCTCGTACATAATTATTTGTGATACGCTCAGTTGCAGAAATGCTCAGTTAATCCTCCATTAAATTTCTTGCTGTCACTTTTTGCCTTGTTGACGTAGTAAAAGCTAACAAGAGATTTAATGGAGGATTAACTAATGAGCGTTTCTGCAACCGATTTTATTGCAATAAATTATAACTGAATAATAAATAATATATACTAACGGCACAATGATGTCCAGTAACATAGACTTCTCCTCTTGGGTGTAGTTTGCCCCGCGGTTTCTGGCTTGTTTGTTCATATCCACTGAGCAAGTAATCACTACGTTTTAATATCTTTTGATAATTAAACTATTGCCCATATCAAATTAGCAAACACCACAACACTTCCTTTTTTATTTATTTATTTACATTCGCAATCACAAATTCGCAATTTCGCAAGGAAAAATCTCTGTTTATTTTTATTTACTTATTTTTTTATTTAATAGTTTACTTTACGGCACTGGATTCTAGTCTTTTTGTTCCGTATATTAAACTGTAGTCTTTGGGCCATTAATCGTATTATTTTATTTTCCTGAGCTGCGTCATGCTGCGTTCAGAACCAACACCCTATATGCACCCAGAGTGCACCCCCCGAGCGCAACTTTTCGCACTAAACCAGTGCTCCGTCACTCACGTCTGACAGCTGCGATAAAGTACCTACGTCACACCTACCTTGCAAGATGTTAATAACATAGGGCTATCACACGCTATCGCGATTGCGTACTTCCAGCACGGGTAGCATGCCATCCCGCGATAGCCGTGATACGGCTATATCACGTCTTTTATCTCCTTCGTTCGCGCACAAACGAAAGAGATAAAAGACGTGATATAGCTGTATCACAGCTATCGCGGGTTGGCATGCTACCCATGCTGTACTGGACGGTTTTCTTTTGGGAAAATATGCCTGCTAATAATTATTGTGATGTTTGGTAGACAATCTAACAAAATATGTCATTTTTTCACATTGCCTACGGATGAAAAAAGGTACTTACTTACGTAAATTTTAATTTAGTTTTATCCAAAAGCAAACTTTTGTGTTGAAAATAATATGTGCAAAAATACTTAGAATACCGGTATAACAACGCTATTGTTTTTATCGTTTGTACAAGATACAAACAAAATAATAAATAAAGATACAAATAAACGGAATAATTTTATCAATGTTTGTAACTAGTTGTTGGTTTAAATTTTTTTCGCAAAAAAAAAATTCCTTTCAGGAGAAGTAATTCCCGTAGTCTTCGAACTTGGTTTAAACGTTATTTTGGAAAATAAGATTGAAGAAAATAAATTCCTGGTGATGGAGGGTATTTTCTGACAATAAACAACCCTAGCGTTTCGGTAGTTACGTCAGAGGTGCGTGACGGACAAGTTCGTCGTTCGTCGCGGTGACAGATCGTAAGACTCGGTTGTCTGTAAAAGCGCGCGAAATCAGTGTTTTCTAAGAGAGTGCAGTATCTGTTACGGTAGTAACTATTAAATAATCTGTGACTAAACGCCGTCACAGTATAAGAAAGAGTATCTATTACTAGACGCCGTTTAGAGCCTCGGTGAAAGACGTTCTACCATAGAGCGAGTTGAAAAAAGAACCGCACCCAAACGTCGTGAATATTCGTGAACGCAGCCCAGTAATTCCGTCAAGTTGGTCCTACTGCGTTTCTGTCAATGTCACTTTGACATTTACAATTTCTTTTGGCCAAGTGGTAGGCGGTTCTATTCTGATGGTTCTAAAGAGTTAAATGTAGGGCTGCGTTCAGAACCTACACCCGTTGTGCACCCCGAGTGCAACTTTCGCACTAACGCCGTTCAGAGCCTCGGTGAAAAAACGCTCTTTGCAACTCGGTTGTCACAACTCAACCGTTCCGAACCTCTGACGGGTTGCAACTTTTAACCGTCTAATTCGATGGTTGTAAAACACTCTGACGTTTGGATTATCTGTGGTCACTTGACTTTTCGCTCGTTTTGAATTAAAAGTTTGTTTTCCAAATTATTTTTTGATCCGGTAACATGGAAGAAGAGTTTTTTATTGTATTTGGAAATGATGGAAGCCCTGGAAGCCCATTTTACCGTCAATGTCAAAATTTGAGGTTATAAAACAACCGTGACCGTTCCGTACCTTATAGCGAGTTGAAAAAACGCCCTGGCCGTTCCGAACCTTAGAGCGAGGTGAAAAAACAACTGCACAAAAACGTTCTGAACGCAGCCTAGGTATCATAAATTCATAGCTTTTGCTATTTATTTAAATAATTTTTTAAATATTGAAGAGACGCTTATTTAAAGTAGTTGCCTAGTATATGTAAAACATTGTTTGTTGAGAATAGTTGGTAATTTGAAGGTAATTTGGGATTGTTGAAGGAACAGTGAAAAGTGTTTTTCTATTTATTTTAGATAACAATTGAACCCTGATAAGAGGAATCTACATAGAATCACGCGCCGGTATTCATTCCATTCCATTCCACTCTCAGCTTGATTACAGTTCGAATGTGTGATGTAATTAAATCCCTACGCAATAGATCGCTAGTTTTATTCATAAAATAAAGTCGATTGCTTTTTGTTTTATATCGCAACCATCGAACCGGAACGTAAGTAACTTTCTGTGATAACTACTTGTTTACTTTCGCCGGTTATTTTCCACGATTTTTTTTATGTGTATGTAAACAATAAATAAAGAGTTGAAGTATAAATAGTTGACCTTTTATATAAAAGTTGCAACATTGTATTAATTTTGTTGTGTGCTACTTCAAGTAGGTACCTAAAGTATGTCAGCTGTGTGGGTAATATTTAGGTATGTATACCTACAGATATATGACCATGTTTCTTCTTGGGGTACCTAGTCAACATTTTTCTATACCTGTCTACCAACAATTTTAAACTGTGAATATAAGTAGAGCAGGAATGTAGAAAGAGAATGACTAGAAAAGGTATTAAAACAATAATAGTTGTGAAACGAGATAGGCTTATACGCTCATCGCATTGAGCGAGCAAGAGAAAACCTATGTTGTTTGTCCCTTTCTGCATATGCAGTATTATTGGTGACTTCGTTGAAATTGCATACAAAATCTTGCTACTTAGCCAGTCAAAGCACGATTTTTCTTAAATTTGTGTCATCTCCATCCCTTTCCAGTATATGCGTTCATCAAATCTTTATATAGAATACTCAATCAACGAGTCGGTATTAATAATGCTTAGCGCAGCATTATTTATTATAACTAAGTTACATGAAAAAAACATCCAAACTTTAAAATTTTATACGATAAAAAGTGGGATAAATTATTTATTATTATTATAATAATAATTCTTTTTACAGGTACTTAAACAATTTAAATCATCAATTATAGCTCAAGATGGTGAAAGCAGTGGCAGTGGTCACTGTCAGTGATACCTGCTTCAAAGATCATTCTAAGGACACATCGGGACCAGCTCTAGCTCAATTTGTCAATGAAATATTCCCTCAAGCAAACCTACACACCATCATCATTCCCGATGAGCGGGAAATCATAGAAAAAGAGCTCAAATACTTCTGTGATGAAGCAAATGTAGACCTTATTCTAACTACAGGAGGCACAGGTTTGAGCAGCAGAGATGTCACTCCAGAAGCTACAAAAGCAATCATCCATAGAGACGTGCCAGCAATGTCCCTAGCCATCTCAATGGAAAGTTTAAAAAAGACCCCTATGGCTATGCTATCAAGGTCCGTGGCTGGTGTCAGAGACTCAACCCTCATAATAAACTTCCCTGGCAGCAAGAAAGCTGTCATGGAATGTGTAGAAGTAGTTAAACCAGTATTATCTCACGCAATCTCTTTGATAAAGGGTGAAATGGCAGAAGTAAGAACTATCCATGATTCTATGCAGTTTGGTCACTCATGCCCTCACCATAGTCTCGGAAGTAATGTAGACATATCTAAAGTAGCTTTTAGACCTAGAGAATCTCCATATCCAATGATAGAAATGAATGAAGCGTTCAAGATAGTAGATGAAGTGATGAAGCAATGGACAGTGAACATGGAGATAGTTTCAATAGAAGATGGTCTGGGCAGAGTGGTGGCTCAAAAAGTACTTGCTAAGGAACCTATGCCGCCGTTTCAAGCTTCTGTTAAAGATGGTAAGAATCTTTATAAACTGTTTTAATTATGTTAGAGCAGGGTTTCTTATCCTGTGGTCCATGGATGTAATGAAAGCTGGGGATCCATGGCAAGCCTACTTACATTGTGAGTTTATATTGTAAATATTTTCGATTCGCGCCCTTTGACAGTAATGTATCATTATATTATACGAGCTTTTACCCGCGACTTCGTCCGCATAAATTATATACCAGATTTTAAGTCAGATGATAAGCTATCAAACAAAAAAAGTTACATCAAAATTGGTTCAGTAGTTTTTGCGTGATGCTCGATCAAACAAACACCCAAACAAACAAATAAACAAACAAACAAACAGACAGACAAAAAATAAAAAAAATTGTGATTTGGAATCAGGGCCAGGTAAAAACCATGTCGTAATTTTTTTTTTGTAAATATCTTTAATGTACAGACACATTTCTGTTACAGTTTTATAATAGTTAGATTTCGCGTATAATTCTGATTCCGTTTGCAACTAGGTACTTATCTCTGTGAAGCAGGGTTTTCAACTTTAGTGTCCATTAAAACTAAGAATCGGAATTGGTTAGAAGTGAAACATGGCATCGCATTATCAAAAACGGCTCCTCAATTTGACGTTCTAATCCAGCATAAGCAGCAGCAACCATCATACTAACTAATTCTTTACATGTAAAGTTTAATTGCAAACAATAAAAGCTGATTGAAGTTAAACATCGTTTTTGTTTTTTGGAAAGAATCCGTGGGCTCTTTGAAATTTTGAGAAAGGTCCATGACTAGAAAAAGGTTAAGAAACCCTGTGTTAGAGGGACTGGACTCTCAGAGGAGAATGTTTTACAATTTTTTTCATTAGAGTTAAAAGTGTGAATACAATTAGTTCCACTTGCTGTCAATTTACACAGCTGGGTTAGATACATTTTGTTAAGTGTTTATTCTTTGTTTGCAATACTTAGTACCATGCGTACTGGCCTGAAGGTGTATAACTAAAAAATGTATCTCATAAGTATTCTGTTACATAGCAGATCAAGTAACGAACGGAAGTATTTATGTATGCAAATTTGTCTTTTTTATTAAACGATAATCCTAAATGTTAACCTTGGCAGTTCTTTTCAAGGTTTGCCAAGAGAGGATGTAAAATATACATCTGAAACTCAACAAACTTAACATGCAAAGTGTGGGTAGAGTGATATTAACTTCGAGTTAAACATATTTATGGTTTCAGGATGGAATCGTTGTGTCAAATTCAAATCATTTTGTACTTGATTCAAATGCAACCACAAAAACACTGTACAAATTATCCTAAAGTATATTTGGCCTTTAGTGCTCTAGTTGGCTACTGGGTAGTATTTAGTAATACCTACATATATGTACCTGTTTTACCTATTTGGTAACAAAATAAACATGTAATGTTGCAGGTTACGCATGCATGAGTTCAGACGGAGCGGGTGTGAGAAAGGTCCGATCGGCGCTGACGGCCGGTGACGCGCCGACGTTACCGCTCTCTAGCGGCGAGTGCGTGCGCATCAACACCGGCGCCGCGCTGCCTTGTGGCGCCGACTGTGTCGTACAGGTGACGTCAGTTGAGATGCGACGTTACCGCTGTCTAGCGATATTAGATATCTGCCACCTGGGTCGACCGAATTGTTAAATTCCGACCGTTTTCCGACCCGAATGATGTACTCATTAGTCAAAAAATAAAGATGAATATTCGCATGTAATCTAAGAGTCCTAATTTGATTTTTATCGATGCAGGTAGAAGATACAAAGCTAATATCCGCGTCAGAAGACGGTCAGACAGAGCTGGAGGTGGAGATGCTGGTCGCTCCTCAACCGAACCAGGACGTGCGGCCCATCGGCTTCGACATACCCATGGGTGCCGTACTCGCCGATAAAGGTATTTTGAACTTTGAGCTGAGCTTTTGAGCTGGTAAAAATAAGGTGAAGATCGCCGTAACTCCCCAACCGAATTCGCCTTTTATGATATTTTGAACTTATTTGTTATAGGGAGAGTTCTGATCTTGAGTTATACTCGTATTTCACAGGTGATGTACTGGATGCCGGACAGGTGGGAGTCTTGGCTGGTGCTGGATACCAAAATGTTACGGTTCGAGGTTACCCTAAGGTAACGTTAGTTTTACTGTTTTATTATCGGATACTATTCTTGTCATTGATGTGAATAATACATATAAAATAGTCATCATCATGATCATCTCAGCCGATGGACGTCCACTGCTGTACATAGGTCTCCCCCAAGGATCCCCACAACAACCGGTCCTGCATTGCCCTCAACCAACGGGTGCCCGCTGGTTTCACCGGTCGTTGTTCCACCTTGTGGGACTACCCACGCTGCATTTTCCCTCGAGAACTCTTCTTCCAGTCAAAATAGTAACAAACCAAAATGATATGTGTCCAGGTAGCGCTACTGTCGACTGGTAACGAGTTGCAAGAGCCCTCCGAGATAAAGCTACGACCCGCACATATAAGGGACTCCAACAGAGCCATGCTCAGGGCTCTACTTAAGTAAGTAAATGTCCTTACCACGTTAAGAGTTTAGGTACCGTCGCCGGTCGCCGGTTTTAGCTCGCCTTTGTACATCACGATTTATTGTAATTTTTTTCATAACTATGTTTTTGTGTACAATCTTATCTTGTTGTGGGGGCTGGCAAGCCAGCAACACTTCGACCCAGTGGGATCTTGTGTAAATAAAGAATCTATGAATCTACTTAGGTATCAAGCAACTTTTCTGTCACAGGAACTATTGCTACAAACCAATATTACGTACTAGCGACCCGCCCCGGCTTCGCACGGGTGCAATGCTGACATAAACCTTCCTCTTGAATCACTATCTATTAAAAAAAACCGCATCAAAATCCGTTGCGTAGTTTTAAAGATCTAAGCATACATAGGGACAGACAGACAGCGGGAAGCGACTTTGTTTTATACTATGTAGTGATGATAAGCTTTTTTAGGGTTCCGTACCCAAAGGGTAAAAACGGGACCCTATTACTAAGCCTACGTTGTCCGTCCGTCCGTCCGTCTGTCCGACCTATTTAGGGTTGTAACTTTTGAACCAAAAGAGCTAGATAGTTGAAATTTTCACAGAATGTGCGTTGTTACGGCGGATTTGCTAACAAATAATAAAAATGTCAAAAGGTTAAAAACTAAGGGGGTTCTCATCTCGACAAAAAACTAGTTTTTATCAACGTTTTTTCTTCTCGCTCTATGGTAAAAACGGTAATACATAAAAGCGTCAAACTTTGTGTGATTATAGAGCAAACTCGACAGTATAACAACAAATAATAAAAACCGGCCAAGTGTGAGTCGGTCTGGCGATAAAGGTCCCGGAGTAAAAAAAATTTTTTTTTACTTTAATATTTTGTAGTGGTGTGGTACGGAACCCTCGGCCTAGGTGCGCGAGTAGCCCGACTCGCACTTGACCGATTTTATTTATTACATGGTATAATGTACTAAATACGATTACTGATTGTTTCAGAGAACATGGCTACGATAGTATAGACTGCGGCATCGCTAGGGACGACCCAAGCCTGCTGGTGTCAGCGATCACTGGCGCGCTACGGCAGGCAGACGTGCTGGTCTGCACCGGGGGAGTATCTATGGGCGAAAAGGATCTGCTCAAGCCTGTTCTGCTGAAAGTAAGGCGTCTATTCACTAGAATCTACGTTGTGAATAAAAAAACCTATAAAAATAACATGAAACCTATTTAATACTCGCTATCGTGTTTCAATCTTTCAATGCACCATCTAGTGGTTGTTGGTCTCTTGACTATTTTTTCTTATAAACTTTCGCATTTGTTCGTAGGATTTCGGTGCGACCCTCCACTACGGGCGCGTCAGGATGAAGCCCGGGAAGCCAACCACCTTCGCCACTTGCCAGATCGGAGGCAGGACCAAGTTCATCTTCGCTCTTCCTGGTAAGTTTATTATTCTGTAGCTAAGAATATTAAAAGTCGATCTTAGACTTTTCTAAGTTGCTGTTTGCATTCAAACAATAGTCATTATTTATATGTAGTGTTGCCACAAATGTGGCATAACAGAAATTACTGGATTTTCTTTGTGCATCGGCATCGACCACGCGGGTCCAATTCAAATCGGTGGCTTCAATATAGTGGTCAATTTGCTCTCGTAGTATTTTATTTAACATTTACTATTCTGCATACATATGCCCACGAGTATATTCCCCGACGTAGTCGGAGATATTCTGAAAACTCAGAACATCCACGTTTCACTAGTAGTATAGAAACTCTGTCCAGTGTGACGGGGAGTGAGTCCGTCGCCACTTGTAATGGACAGAGGGTACAATACATGCCTCGAAATTGAAGTATGCAGGTTTCCTCACATGTTTTCCTGCACCGAAAAGCTAGTAGTGTTACAAACCGTACATAAATTTCGAAAAACTCAGTAGTACAGTCGCCATCAGATATATCGTAGCATACAAGGTGTCCAAATATTTCCGAGCAGTGCTAATTTTCATTAAATTAAATTCTTTACAGTAAATGTTACCAATTATATGTAAACGTGTATTTTGTTATAAATATCTGAACAGCAAATTTTCAATAATTTCTTTACAATGTTATTTAAAATTAAAATGTAAAACAACGGAGTAAGGTTTTTTCCGAAATTGTTCAGATGTTTATGACCACCCTGACTGCGTCGATATATTTGATGTTCTAGGCGTTTCTATATTTTTGATTGATTATGAGTAAAGAAATTATTGAATATTAGAACTGCTTAGAAATATTTGACCACCTCGTTTGCTATGATATATCTGCTGCTGACTGTACGAGTCTGCCTGGACGGAGATGGAACCATCGCCTCCTGCTCGGCAGGCAAGGTTACTCGCCACTGAACCACTAATAAATCGCCACGCATAATATGAACCGCAGGTAACCCAGTGTCGGCGTACGTGTGCTGCCTGCTGTTCGTGGTGCGCGCGCTGCGCGTGTGCACGCGGGTGGCCGCGCACTACTCGCACCTGGTCGTGAGGCTCGCGCACGCCGTCGCACTAGACCCGCGCCCTGAGTACGCTCGCGCCGTGCTACTGCCCTCCGACGACGGTCTGCCTACCGCCAAGCTTATCGGCAGCCAGGTAATTTATATTAACACTTTCGCTGCTAAGCTCAAAATCATGATCCTCGCGCAGTGCTGAAACTGACCCCCCACGTAGGACGTGCGCACAGTCGTAACGGTGAAACGATAAACTGGCTCGTCTCGTGGTTCACCCGCGCACGCGTAAGGTTGTCGGTGACTCGCGCGGTAGGTCATGAGCACAGGCGAAATGCAAGTGAACTGACTCGTTACGTGGGTTCTTCAGCGACCTACGACGTAGGTCGTCAGCTGTGAAAGTGTTAAACAGTGTTAAACGCCAACAATGTTGAAACCTTATTACGAATGCCTCTAGGTTTTTTGAATTGTCGGACTGCCCAAAGAGTGTACACAGCATTCTTCACCTTCTCCTTCAGCGTACGCAGGCTTCCTCGCGATATTTTGTTCGATGGCGTAAATCCAACACAGTACAGTAGCACAATATAAGAAAGAGTATCTATTACTAGATACAGTACAGCAGCAGTACATACACTCCCTCCCACCAACTTTTTACCTCACCCCCTCTTTCGCCCTATGGTTACCGCGCACTGGTTCCTCGTTACCTACGAAGACTTAAGGTTCAATTTCGTTGGTTTTTTATGTGCTGACGTCATCTTATCAATTTCAAATTTTTGTATGCAGTGTCCAGGCTGTGACAGTAGTACCAAGTTCATAATACTTACGGATGTACCTGCGCAATTGAATATTATTAAAATCGAACGAACCAATTACGACACTACAGGTGCGCAGCAAAAGTAATCTGCTTCTATTGGTCGATTGATTCCGCACCTGACGCATGACCGACGCGATCTATATTCGGCCAATTTGCTTCTTTAACAGCGTAGCCATAAGATTGATTATAGTATCTAATGGTTTCCAGTACCGTCGGGAAATGTTATTCCCTGTCCCTCTCTGCGCGAACATGGCGCGAACGAAGATTTACGAGCGGAATTATTTTCCTAGCCATACTGTACATCTAATCTAAATTATTATAAAACTGTAAGAGAGGTGTGTCTGTACATTGAAGATATTTACAAAAAAAAAAATTACGACATGGTTTATACCTGTTCCTGATTCCAAATCACAAATTTTTGGATTTTTTGTCGGTCTGTTTGTTTGATCGAGCATCACGCAAAAACTAATGAACCAATTTTGATGAAACTTTTTTGTTTGATAGCTTATGATCTGACTTAAAATCTGGTATATAATTTGTGCGGACGAGGTCGCGGGTTAACTCTAGTAATAATTATTTGTGTGTACAGTGTAGCAGCAGGCTACTGAGCGCGTGCGGCGCGGCGGTGCTGCTGGAGCTGCCCGGCGCCTCCAGCACGGCGCCGCAGCTCTGCGCGGGCACCTGCGTGCGCGCACTCATCACCGGCCGCATCATCTGAACATCTGGACGAACCTCTAGCGTGTATACGCGACGTCATCATCTTCATCATCATCTCAGCCGATGGACGTCCACCGCTGTACATAGGGGCCTATGTACAGCGGTGAGGGTAGGGGGGGCCCCCCTAAGGTTCGCCACAACGATCGGTCCTGCGAAGCCTTCATCCAACGGGTTCCCGCCGCCTTCACGAGGTCGTCGGTCCACCTTGTAGGGTACCCACGCTGCGCTTTCCCATTGTCGGTTCTGGGAGCAATGTGCCTCTTTAGCAATTCTTTGTGCTATGTCTGCTACTCTGGTTCTTCATTCATTTCATTATAATTGATCTTTTTCAGAGGAACTGAAAAACGTCATGAGCGCCGAGCTCTATAAGGTTTTTTCATACGGATGAACACCTTCGTGGTGAAAAAATTAAAGTGTTCCGAATGCGCGTCGCTAATTAAATAATAACGTAGTTGTGTAGATACTAGATAGTCAATTCAGTAAGTAACTTTAGTAGACTCTTAGGCATTTAGAGAATCAAATTTTATAAACCGGGTGGGCATTGCCGGTAACCTTACCTTAACGAATGTCAAGCATGAAAGCATTATGAAATAAAAAACGGTTTAGAAAAGTTTATATAAATCCTTTCTGTTCTGGTCTGCCTGTTATTTAAATAGGGCTCGATGAAGTAAGATTACCGACAATGCGTCCCAGGTGTTTTAGTACGTTTAGTTAATAAGCACACTCGTAACTACTCCCGTAGTGAGCCAGTGATCGAAGATCTAAATTATTCTAAATAAACGTAATTTTTGCGTGGAAAAAACTTGCAATGTTCCTATTTATACAAAGTTATAGAAGCCCTTGTATTCGTGCTGAAACTGCAGTAAAAAGATATTTTTGGTTGTTGAAATATAAAAATACGTAAACTGTCACTTAAAAACGTATAATGAATGATCTTTATCTGTTAAAATAGTTTAAAATAATGTTTTGTTTTATAATATTATTATTTTAATAATCTCGAAATTTTATACTATCAATCTTTTCTCTTTGGTTTTGTTTTATTTGTTTGTTTGAAACATTGTTTTTAATGAAAATATAAATTAATTTGTTAAATCATTAATTTCATTATGTACAGTCACCATCAGATATATCGTAGCATAGAAGGCGTTCAAATATTTCTGAGCAGTGCTAATTTTCAATAAATTCTTTACAGTAAATGTTTCCAATTATATCGAAACATGTATTTTGTCATAAATATCTGAACATCTAAATATCAATAATTTCTTTACAATGTTATTTAAAATTGAAATGTATAACAATGGATTAAGGTCTTTTTTCCTAAACTGCTCAGATGTTTATGATCACCATGACTGCGGTGATATATTTGATGTTCTAGGCGTTCGGATATTTTTGATTGGTATTGGTATGTGTAAAGAAATTATTGAAAATTAGAACTGCTTAGAAATATTTGACCACCTAGTTTGCTATGATATATCTGATGGTGACTGTACTATGCTTCCCTTCTTCGTGTTCTGTTCCTTTAAAATAGATCATACATAAACTCAAGATTATATTTCCGTTTGGGTCTGGGGTAGTCAGAAAATGTGGATTGCTGGAAAAAAATTCTAATGGATTATGAAAATGCAAGGAAATTGTAGATAAATAATAACAATGAAATTGTACGAACAAATAATTGTTATTTATAAATTCATTGAAACGAGGTCTTTACATCCAGCTCATTCTCAGATCAATAATACTTCACACACACCTACACCTCGCTCCCTTGTGATGATTGTCGACAAATATAAATTATCAAGGTGGAAGCACTACACTACAGCTTTTAAAAAATGAACTTTTGTTTCTTACTGGCTGGGTTTAAATTAGCATAAATCTGGGACCAGACACGTCAGGCGGTCATTAGCTATAGTTGTTGCCAATATATAATTATCCACGGGCGTTGCTGAATGTTTACAAAAAATTATCGTAATATTTGCGCGTTTTTCTGGGCTTATTCTAATTATATGGATAATTTTAATTATTTATATTTATTACTTACTACACAGCGTTACTGAAATGTTCCAAAACTATCTATATTGTTTCGAAAGTATGGATAGTCCTGGCTTAAATAGATGGGCGTAAATTCATTGTTTGCACAGCTGTTAGGTTCACAAAAAGAATAATGATTGAGCATTAATTGTAGAGTAAAGAATAAATATACTATTATGAAAATGACACAAATGGGGGCGAGATACATTTTAAAATTATAAGAACAGGATATTCTTTTCAATAAATGCGGCGAAACAACATTATTTCATAATTGTTTATTTTTCATAACCTGCTTAAATGATAAAAATAAATAACGACAAATTAATTTTGCACAACACTTATTAAAAAATATATCCTGATACATTGTCACATCATTCAAAACGAAATTCCAAAGTTTTTACTCGAGTCTAACAAAACTGCACTTTTCCTACTCCACCATAGTTTTCATAACCAAGGATTCAAATTCATAGAATGAATAATGTGTGAAAAAGAGGAGCATGAATTTGAAACTTGGTTATACAAATTCCACCTACAACAACTGCACAGTAAACAAAATAAGAACATTGTTTTCACCACTTTAATATCCAACTGATTAAAACAAATAATCTTATTCTGCCAACTGTCAATGCAGTATGACAATATAAAACGATAGAATGTCGTTAGACGACGCGCTGCACCTCGAAGAACCTCTTCAAGTAGTAGACCTGTCCGACGGTCATGACGAGCAGGACCGAAGCCTCGAAGATGGACCACATCACCACGCGGGAGTTCGTGCTCTCATTGATAGCGCGGTGGATGCGGTCGCGAACCTGCACAAGTTTTTAGTAGGATTAAAACTGGGGAACTGGGGATTTAAACTGGTACGTAAAACGTGATATGATAAATACGGAACATAAAATACTAGAGGTCCGTGGTCTCTGCGTACCCCTATGGGACATTGGTGTAAGCTTATGTATGTAAATACTAAAGGGTATAGCAGTAAGGGGACAACAGTTGCATAGATCCGCAACATCTCACTCAAAGTATAATTTCATATGCACCATATTCTCATTGCAACAGCAATGCCCGAGCTCTCAGGTAGTGAACCCTCCTGCATTTTTTTTTAAATTTCGCCCTTTGCGTTGCCTTTTGCTTGTGAGTAGCATTTTATTTCTGCCAAAAATGGCAATGCAATGCTTGACATTTTCTGAAATGTCGAGTGGGTTTTGGGATTATATTTTAACCTCAACGATTGTTATAAAACAAATAAAAAATGATGAATGAATGAGCTTAAAAGCCAACCGACGCGACCACTGACAAACTGACATGCCAAGCGACTCCTTTCATGTGCTTGCCTGTTCTTTCAAACCGAGATTTTTAACAGACTGCACCAGAAGGAGGGTAATATTTTGTAAATGATAAGATGTAACAAACCTGCATGTACTCCTGTTCATGCTTGACAGTCTTGAGAGTGGAGCCGAGCTCCTTGATCATGTCCTCGAGCTTGTTGTGGTCCACCTCTGCGTCTTTTTCACCTTCCTTCTTGTGAGGTGCATCTCCTACTTCTAGGTTGAACATCACCACCTGTTGGTAATATATGTAAATATTACAAGCATGTATCCAGACTTTGGTTTCGGGGGGGGGGGGGGGGGTACATTCATTTTCGGGGGGGGGGGGGGGGTTTCATTGAAAATCTATGAAAAAATTATAGATTTAATCACTGTTCCATACAAATATTCGGATTTCGGGGGGGATAAATCCCACCTATCCCACCCCCTGAATATGTGCTTGAAATATTACATTACTGCCCCCTAATGCATGTGTGTTTTGTTGACTTTATACTGGTGCCCAGGCTGCAGTATACATATGCATCCATATATTTATGACCACAGAGTGAATGAATTTAAAGTGGGCACTGATTAAAAATATTAAAATAGAAGAGGGTAATGAATGTGTTAATCAGGTACAGCCCAAATCTTTGTCTGCACTTGTATTGTCAAATAGCAGTAAACAAATTGCATTGGTTTTAATAATTCAATTTGAAAAATTCTGCTAATTTTCAAAAGTTCACATTGAAAATAGCATTTTGCCTTTTGTGTTTTTTTCTCTGAATTATTTATGTTATGGTATTAAAATAAAGTATAAATTGATTGATTGCATTTCGTAACAAAAAATACTTCATGTATGCACAGGTAATTTTTCTTAAAACTGTTTTTTTTTCAGCCTTTCAGTCTTATTTGTGTGTTGCCTACGCCTCCTAGTGTGTAACTTTACATGGAGAAAAGCACAATTTTTTATGCATATTCTATTCATGTTAATTTGTCTACAGTACAACTTTATGTCCATTGGACATTGTAAATTGATATACAACGGTTCACACAAGATACAATGTGTTATTGTCGTCTATTTATACCCCACCTCTACTCACCTTAGGGGTCATAGTGGACATTTTATTGCTAAAGCAGTAAGTGTAGCGTCCTGACGTGGGTGCAGAGAATGTGTACATGCCGGAGGACTCCCGGTCTGCCTTGTAGATCTCTGCACCATCGGGGCCTGTGATCAATATGTCTATGTCCAGGAATCCTCCTTCTGCTATTTCAAATGTCAGGCCTGGAAAGAAAAAGGTATAGATTATGCCCCTAAGATGACACTCTGACCGGATTTTGAAACCAGAAATTAGTTTTTGGAATTCAATTCAGATAAAAGTCATCAGAATAAAAATGATTTCGAAAATGACTTTCGTAACTAGCTTAGTTGGTGTGTATTTTTTTGTAAATAAATGCTAATAAGCGAATGGAACCAATGGAAAGCCACAACATACTGTTGTATAGATGAAGCCTATAGGTTATGTTTGATTAAATTATAATAAAAGCAAATAAACATTAACAATTCAATTTTTTTAATTTAGTGTAAGGTATCTAAAGTATAAATAAGCTTACCCATTTTAGTCCCGGCTTCGACATTTTCGAAAAAGCACTGTTCTTCGTGTGCATCTACTGTGATAGTGTAGGAATTCGCTGTGTTCAATAAAACAGCGGCTAAAACTGTGGCGACGTATAAGTATCTTTGTAAGCACTCCATTGTGTTATATTTAAGCTAATATCCCTAATAAAATAATATTTTTTCAGTATAAACGCGAACACGGCAAGCTTGTTTTCTTTCGTCGAGCCACGTAATGACAGATAAATGACAACTCATTCACTGACAGTTTTGACAGTAGATATAGCTGCGTTCAAAAATAAGATTTGAAAGGAAAGGTCGCTTTACACTACTTTCTGTTACTTTATATACTCACTAGATAGCGGTAAATGTAGAATGTTTTTCAAAGGTTCGTCTACTCGATAATAGATGGCGACGCCATAAAGTTTAGAATTCGATTATTGTGTCGCCATCTATTGTCGAGTAGACGAACCTTGAATCTTAAATGTTTTAATTTTAGTTAAAGATATATGCATGTATAATATAATAGGTTAGGTTAGTTAATCGCACGTTACGATTTTTGAATCTCATGCGCTGAGTTCAGTAGTTGAAAATGTCAAAATTACTGTGGAGATATATGCATCTTTCTACCGTTGATTTGACTTTCAAAAATCATTCTTCAGGAGTGCGATTTTTGAAAGTCAAATCAGCAGTAGAAAGATGCATATCTCCACAGTAATTTTATCATTTCCAACTGCTGAACTCACCGAATGAAATTCAAAAATCGCACCGATAAAAATTATAACATTTTGAAAAGTAGAAGTGAAAAGTAGAAGTGTAAACGATTTTGAAAATTTGATTAAATGGGCCAACTTTTGAAATAACTTGCCAGGTTATAGTGCCATATATTTTTTATACAGGGTGTAGTCTCAAACTTCCCAAAGAAAAAAAAATTATCACATTCTGACAGAAGATAGTATTTTCTTTAAAAAGTATGGCACTAATCCTTTATTGTGTCCACTAAATAGATTATTTTTCGGATTGCGAAACAAGTATTTTCATGAAAAAATTATAGGTACTTTGTAGTCACTACATTTAAAAGTTCGGCGTAGGGTGGCGATTTTCACAATATTGCTAAAAATCTCAATATTTCGAAAACTATCATACTTCGTTTTTTTTTTGTATTTTTCCCAGAACACTTTTAAACTTGCCTATCTCCTGTTTTCCGCTTGATGTGGAGTTTTGGGATACCCCTGTAAAGGAATTCCGTGCTGGCGCGCATAAATAAGGGACCACATGCGTACCTAGGTATCTACGTACTTACCTAACAACCAAAAGCCCACTGTTGTGTTTTGCTATCTATAGACTGTTTTGAAAATCCCAAACACTCATAATATTTCGAATATGGTGCGCTAAATGTTTCGACTAATGTTGATTTTGATACTAATATGTAAGTGCTAAAATGTGTGGCTATGTATGGCTTATTGTAACTAGTGACGTATGTAAATGCACGGAATATTTAAGAGTACTTAGTGGTACCTACCTATATGTTAAGTTTATTTTTGTCTATACCTAGGTACTTCAACTTCGGTTCCTAAATTATACTTAATTTATCAGAAATATACAGGGTGAACTTGATATCATTAGCATCCTTTTAAACCAATAATCTACCCATCAACTGAACAAGGAGCAAAAAAAAAAATCTGCTGTTGCATACATTTTTTGCTCCGATCGGCTTGCTCCCATAAATTCCCCATTTCCTCCCGTGGCGTGGGTGTCGTAAAAGGCGACTAAGGGATCTACCGGAGGATGGGCAGCAGCATCCTCTGAGTAACTACACACATTCAATCCAACTGCGATCGCCAAATTCGCCTGCCAAGCGTGGCGATTATGGCAAATGAGGGGCATTTTGGGGGAGGCCTATGTTCAGCAGTGAACGTCTATCGGCTGATATGTAATATAAATAATAAAAAAGTTCTACTTGCAGAAAACATTGAATAGGTACAAAGCCTTCGGCTTTTTGTGCATTATTTATTACGAAATGAAATGCTTTAAGTACCTACTGAATAAAGATAGGTTAGTTTTCGGGTTAAGTAAATAAAAATCTGCTATTTTATAACTAATTTCATAATCTTTAATTAAAAATTCATAACTACCTACTCAATTTATTATTTTATACTTATTCTAAATAAGTCATATTTGTTTACTTAAGCATAACTTATTATATACACCTTATTTAAGTGTTTATATAGGTACATAAAACAAAACTCCAAACTTAAAAAATAATATTATTCGTAGTTTCTTCACCATCATTCTTTGGTGTCTGTGCCGTCATGCTCCGTATTATTTTAACTTCTACACATTGCATACACAGCAACGAGCATAATGGATGCAGTTGTAAATTAGTGTTGTAGAAGTTGTGGTTAGTCGATATCGAGTTTTCTGAAAGCACCGACTGTGCCGTAGATGTCATTGTCTTGGTGTGCGGCGCGGGTGGCGGTGGTGAGGTCACTGAGGTCCCGAAGGTAGTCCCTGAGCTCATCGATGCGTCGTCGCCATCTCTTAGCAAGGACGTCGATAGACTCCTCCTGGCCTCCCCATTCAGCAGGGAGCACCCGGGCAGGGATGTGGTCCAAGAGCTCGTCCACTTTGGAGTTTAGGTAGTACTGGAAACAAAATAATCATTATAAATACTACCTATTAAAATAAATAAAAATAGCGCTCACAGGCACATACATTGTAATGATCCCAAGTAAGCCTCAGGCTTTTTGTTATGGGAATCATACAACAACGGCACAAACATACAACATCCATGACCGAACCGGGATTCGAACCCAGGACCCTGGTTTGGCAGTCCGGCGTGGTAACCATTACAACAACCGGGAGTGCGATTTTTGAATCTTTTGATTTTTGATCTCATTCGCTGAGTTCAGCAGTTGAAAATGTCAAAATTACTGTGGAGATATGCATCTTTCTACTGCTGATTTGACTTTCAAAAATCATACTTCAGGAGTGAGATTTTTGAAAGTCAAATCAGCAATAGAAAGAGTAATTTTGACATTTACAACTGCTGAACTCAGCGAATGAGATTCAAAAATCGCACTCCGTCCGGGTCGTCAAAGTTAGGTAGATAGGTATGTTTTAAAAACAGTAGGATAGATAGACATGTAGATATACGTATGTGTATATTTAATCATTGAGTCGGCAACATGTTTTGACACATTATTTTTAAAATCAAACTGGTTTATTTACAACTATAATAATAAACTCGTATTCATTTATGTTCTAAAAATAAGCTACGTAGTAGGTACGTAACAAAAACGTGGAAATATTTCGCAAGCGTACTATTAAGAGGTGAGTCATTCATTAATATAATTAACATTGCAATGATTTAGTAGTTCAAAGCAATTTTTTCGTCGTTACTTTAAATAAGCTACCAAACCAACCATATATACATTACATATGTACCATAATAGTTACCATAGGGGTCCCAAAGGGGTCCTTAATATGTTGACACTTTTTTAAGGGGATGATCAAACCGTCAAACTGAACAACCTTCTCTATGCCTATGCATCCAATTTTGATGTAGGGCACCTACATCCAATTTTGATGTAGGACACCTACATCAAAATTAGATGTAGGTGTCATAGACAAAGTTGTTCAGTTTGATGGTCTGATCATCCCCTTGAAAAAATGTCAGCATACAACGCACAGTATGTTTTTGGGCCTGAAAAACGGTCAGGGTCCTTTTATTCGTGTAATCGTTAGTATTCATCATTTTGAAACCAAGAGTAGAACTCCCGTGCGTCAATTTTACTTAGATATTGAGATATAAAATAATTAAATTTTTTTCTATGGTTTCCTAAAAAACCATAGAAATCGTTAAAACTCTAGAAATAGATAATTTTTATTTTATCTGTTTATGCATTTATTTAGTACCTTAAATTAGGTTTATTATCATGAAAACAGTGTTAATTTATAGTTTATCGGGTGGGAATTACATCGAATATAACCAATTTTAGGTTTTTATTTTTTATTGAATTATTTGAACGAATTGGGATTCAATTTCTTTACTAAGTTGCAGTTCTAGCATCAAGGAACACCTTCTTAAAATACCATATACAACGTGTTAATGAATTAACGCAAAACTGGAAAGTAGTTTGTTTAGAATCGATAGCAGAATCCAATTATCATGGTTTCAACATAGGAATTTTTTTTTCAAAATATTAAATAATTTTTACGCAAAATTTTTAATTTACTGAACCCGATGTCAACCCACCGCACGGGCACACTCACTCTACTTACTACCAAAACAAGATTATAAAAATGTATCCATGAGTACGTTAGCGCTTTCTTTCAGTGCTGAAATGATAACAAATACTTTTTGCCTCAAAACTTAAAATGCAAATAACTTTAAATTTTAATTATCAAAATAATTAAATTATTGTTGCAATCTAATTATTTTGTTATAAATCAGTTGGGGTGTATGAGGTTTTGCGCTAATTCATTAACACGTTGTATAAATCTCACAGGATCCAGAAGTTACAGCATTCTAAAGTTTCGGTGTTAGGGCTGACACCTAACAAAATTCTAAAAATTATTACTTTTTTGTTGGAAAAATATGACATTATGTGCTACTAAACAAGCAATTATAGGCAGGTACGTATGTATGTACGTATACCATGGTATTCTTAAAAACGCCTAAATGATTTCTAAATATAAAAATCTTGCACTAGAGGTTTCTGGCGTATAAAAAACAGCCGCAACCTTAAAAAAATCGTTCTTTATATTATTATTCACCTGTTTTATTTAGCTTCAATCCGTATGTCTGTTTATTTATTATATTATGTTTATTCCAAATCTCGCAACAGCTTTTTCAACTACTTTTACCTAATCGATTCTTATGAAGCTTTGCATGCGAACTAAGCCCCATCGACACTTACCTTTCAAATTCCACTACGCAACTTTAGCAGGAATGATGAATTTTGATAGGTACTAAAAATAAAAATAATAAATACAGAATTAAAAATTACTGTTTTTTTTACATTGTAGTGTACCTAACACTTAAAACCTAAGTACCGATATTTACAATGTTCTATACGATATAAATACATACATACATAAACTCACTACCGTAATACCTTTCGGGGTGGTCAGAAACATTGCTACAACTACCAACTACAACGATATAAATCTTGCGTTAAATTAGTATCGGAAGTAGGTACCTACTTTCTTGGGTATCTGTCTCATACGTTTTTATTAAGAACGGCTGAACCTGATCCCTAGAAAATTCTTTTCCACCTTAATAGCATGGTTGCAAGCATTCTTAAATAAATTGTAGTATAAAGTACTTGAAATTTGATGCTAAGGTTTCTGTTTGATGCCCCAAATACTAATTCTAAATCAGCAGGTTACTAAATCTTATTGTTTAGGTAGGTAGTACGCGTGCAGCATCATGATTTAAAGAACGAAGGTTAACATTTACTATGTCATAAAACCATGAGGACTGTACACGTAATGCCAAGTTTCATTTGAATCGGTTAAGGGCACTGCCGCGCCCCCAGATTACCTCAGCTCATACTGTACTTTTTCATTCGTTGATCTCTAATTTATGACGTCATATAGTAAAAAGCTTGATTTTTCCCTGTCCGCAGCAAAATGTCTTTTAGATCATTAATTTAAGATAGCGAACGTCTGTGGTGATAAAGAATAAAAACAGACCTAAAATAACCGGAATTAAAATTTTGTTTAAAGTGACAACCCTAAAACCAAAATTATCAGAAAGAACTTTAGAAGTTAATAACTCCCATATCCTGCTAGATTTAGATCTGATTTTTTTATTAGACATCAATAGTGTGGCCCTTAATCTTAAAGAGTCAAAATTGAATCCCAAAAACTGACTGTATAGAAATAAAAAATAAAAAACGTAATAAAAAACATTAAAATTAATAATTTCGTCATTTACATAAATGTTTGAGAACTTTTGTAATGTGTATAAAATACATCGTTTATTGTTTTATTATACTGAATTGAGAAAAAAGAAAAAAAACGGATTATTTTGAAGTTATAGTGATATTTAGAAAACTCCAGAAAAAAATTAAAAAAATTATATCTCAATATTTAAGCAGAATTGACGCACGGGAGTTCTACTCTTCATTTCAAAATGATTAACACTAACGATTACATGAATAAAACTACCCTGACCGTTTTTCAGGCCCAAAAACATACTGTGCTACGTGTTAATGAATTAACGCAAAACCTCATACACCCCAACTGATTTATAACAAAAGAATTAGATTGAAACAATAATTTCATTATTTTGATAGTTAGACACTAGAAAGTAGTTTGTTTAGAATCGATAACAGAGTCGAATTATCATGGTTTTAACATGGAATTTTTTTTCAAAATATTTAATATTTTTTTTGCATAATTTAATATTTTCTGAACCCGATGTCAACCCACCGCACGGGCACACTCACCCTACTTACGACCAAAACAAGATTATAAAAATGTATCCATGAGTACGTTAGCGCTTTCTTTCAGTGCTGAAATGATAATAAATTACTTGTGCCTCAAAACTTAAAATGCGAATAACTTAAAATTTTAACTATCAAAATAATGAAATTATTGTTTCAATCTAATTCTTTTGTTATAAATCAGTTGGGGTGTATGAGGTTTTGCGCTAATTCATGAACACGTTGTATAAGAAATAGATGCATAATTTTACGGTCGGTTCTCGGACTATTAAGTGAGAGGAGACCAATTATGTCATTCTTCACCAATCAATAGAGATGAATTATTTAGACATATTTTGTAAACAAGTGAATATACAGCGTGAACTGAACATACCCTTCTGCGAACTTTCTCATTGACAAGGGACCTCATGAGCTGGAGCGAGGAGGCGAGGAAGGGTGGGGCGCCCACCACGTGGACCCGCTTCAGCCGCTGCGGGTATGCGGCCTGCGCCAGCTGGATGCCCCGCCTGATGGTCCCGAACGCCGTCGCCACGCGCGCCACCAGCGACCCTCGCACCTCTGTCACCTGCACGTAACGATATTGATTATTATTTATTATGTTAATTGTTTTTCTATTATTTATTATACTTAGGGCTAAGGCAAATATCACACGGATAGCGGATATTTAAATCGGCAAAAAAAAACTATATAAAACTGTAACAGAGTGTGTCTGTACCTACATTGAAGATATTTACAAAAAAAAGATTACGATATGGTTTTTAGGCTTCCCTGATTCCTAATCACCAATTTTTGGATTTTTTGTCTGTCGGTTTGTTTGTTTGTTTGTTTGTTTGTGTGTTTGTTTGTGTTTGTTTGTTTATTTGTTCGAGCATCACGCAAAAACTACTGAACCGATTTTAATGAAACCTTTTTTGTTTGATAGCTTATGATGTCACTTAAAATCTGGTATATATAATTTATGCGGACGAAGTCGCGGGTAAAAGCTCGTACTTACTTTAATAAATTCTCGACGCTCAATAAAGTATTTTTAACACCACACTGTTTATACGCGTCGAGAATTGATCTAATATCGAATATCGTTTATTATCATATATAACTTTATGGGTCGCTAGTCGCTACTACCAGTTTGAGAAACGATGACCTAGGGAAACGACAATTCGAAGGATACTTCGTTTGCAGGTGTGAGAAATATCTGTTTCTGAAAAAAAGTACAAATACAAGAATAGAGAGGAAATTTTATTTCACATCCGTCGTAGTACGATATACGCAACGCCAAAAGTTTGCGGAAACGTTTTAGCGGAAATGGTCGCTTCTAAAGGAGTTATTACGATTACTCTTTTAAATAGATACCAGCGAGCGGTCAGTTGTTGATTCATAAACTTTGTTTTGTCATTGAGTTACACTAACAGATAAACTACCTCCATAAACTTCCGCACACGAGGGATGGATGTCTCAACGAATCGCGTCATACTCATAGTTCCATCTACATAGTTGAAGGAAAATTGTAACATCTTCATATAATGACTTAATAATTACTTAAATCCTTATACTTCATAAACATGCATGTTTTTGTGACCTGTGTGACATAGGGACATCTATTACAAAAACATTAAGACTGATGATAACGATCCGAAGGACCCATGACCTTGACCTATGGGTAGTACCTACTAATACGAGGATAAAATGATGACAATCAATGGGCTATTATTAGCAGCTTGAAACCAGCATGCTTCTTCATTTTATGATTCCCGGGCAATCAGTAAACCTCGCATCTAACCAAGCTGGTGGGGAAATATTTTCACCACGATGGCAAAGTCAAACTTGATGACATATTATGCCATTGACTCGACAGAGGAAAGAGATAAATGGATTCCTCATTGCTTCTTCTGGTCCATCCCTGCCTAGTGCTGACTAGCTGATTGAGTTTTCGCGTTTTCGAGTTTTTTTTTCATAGTTCTTTACAACGTGTTGGAGTTTCTTTTACGTCGTCTTTACGAACGCAATTTAAGGTCGCAGAAAACGCTGATGTACGAAAATGCAAGCGTCATAAGGAGCGTGGGAAGATTTTCGATGATAAGTGAGCTCTATTTTGTTCGTTAACATGATGTCCTTATAATCAAGAGCGAGCCATAAGATCGATCATTGGGTTTTAAGATCGATCATTTTCACTTGACTTTAATATGCAGAGTAATAGTAGCCCATCAGCTCGGCAACTGCTTCCGTGGTCTAATGGTTAAGAGCTTTGTGCTCTCGACACGGAAGTCGAGGGTTCGATTCCCACGGGGTGACACCTAGTGATATTTAACTTGTAGCTTTGTGCGTTTTTGTCTAGTTGATTAGGCAGGCTGAATCACCTGATTGTCTGAAAAGAAAAATGATACCGTGCTTCGGATGGCACGTTAAGCCGTTGGTCCCGGCTACTATCTCTGGTGGTAGTTAGTCGTTACATAAAAACCACGTCAGAGGCCGTAAGGCGGTCTGAAAAAACTTTGACACCAGGGCCTCTACCCGCACGATAAGAAGAAGAAGAAGAAGCTCGGCGACCGCAGTTCTCGGTTATGCTTGTTCTTGGCTACCTTGTAGCTTAATTGTATGTGTTTAAAGTGAAGAGTACTCACATCCCAAACGAACACGTCTCCTGCAATAAGTTTCTCGTCGTGCATGCGCGCGTCGCTGACCAACAGCACTGCGCGCACGGTGGCCGCTATGTCCGCCGCACTCTCCGGGTACTCCGGCTTTATCCTGAAGATCGACACCCTGTAGCCCTCGTCCGTCAGCTTCGGCAGCGAGATTATGTCCCTGTGGATGAAGGGAGACGTCAATTAGATACACAATCATTATAAGTAGGTAAGGGACCTTGGTAGGTACCATAGTCTAAAAAAAACAATTCTATTCCCAGAGTGACACAAGCTACGTCACAAAAAAATGGCCGCTAAACATGGTAAAAGGGTATGATGACGTAGGCTTGTGTCAGTCACGTGGTCAGTCACGTGATCGGAAGAGAATACCAGGCGCAGTATATTATTGTACCATGGTAGGTACCTATGATGTTAAGTTAATCGATACAACGAGATGCCAAATCTTTACTAGAGGAAGAGGAATTTCGATAAATGAGATTCTGCTTTGAGTCAAATGAGCCATTTAGCATGTCCTTGGTGATGAAGGGAGCTCTTTCGTATAAAATATGTATTGCCAACGATCATTTCTTGTTCTAAGTTTAGTGCATATTTTCTGGTTCAGGAGTGCGATTTTTGAATCTCATTCGCTGAGTTCAGCAGTTGAAGATGCCAAAATTACTGTGGAGATATGCATCTTTCTAATGCTGATTTGATATTCAAAAATCCATACTTCAGGAGTGCGATTTTTGAAAGTCAACTCAGCAGAAGAAAGATGCGTATCTCCATAGTAATTTTGACATTTTCAACTGCTGAACTCAGCGAATGAGATTCAAAAATCGCTCTCCTGTTCTGGAACTTTTTGTTCTGATGATAGGAATATTCAGGTTTCTGAAACTTACATGAAATTGCAGACGTCATTTAGTGGGGGTTCGTTGAGAGAGCGATATTCGAAGAGATCCCTGTGGCGAGAGCGAGACAGGCAGAAAGCTTCGAACTTGGTCCTCGCGCGGTGCATGTCCATGCGGCATCCTCTCACGAATAACTCCAGAAATTTCTTATCTGTGGAAGAAAAAAAAATTAAAATCTTAAAAGTTTCTCATATAATTTTCCTCTTTCTGTTTTCTTCGTGGTTTTTCCACTAGTTAATGTAGTAAAGTTTTAATGCTTAATATGATTGCTTGCATAATAAAAGTAATATCCTGTAAAGTAGAGGATGCCATTAAAGTGTAAAGTTATCATTATGAGAATGCATTATTAGTGCATTAGTACAACAACATAGAACACTTTGTTGACAATAATATTATTGTATGACGCGGGTGATGCCATTAGGTAGGTACCTATTGGCTGAAATAATGAAGAATAGCCTAACTACCTAATATTTAGGTATAGGTAACCTACTAATTTTTATGACCCTGTTTTACAACATGTTTTTTTCAAGTGCATGTAAGAAAGCACAGATTAAATAATACCTTAGAATACTATAGGTACTAGGAGTAAGACTTGCGTACGGTCTATTTCATTCAATTTATTCCTTAGACAATTTAATAGGGACTCGCCTTGCGGTAGCATTTCCCCTCTGCCACGGTACGGTATTAGATCAATTAATCTTGCGCATTTACACCCAATTTTATACCTTATCACTAAACGAGACAGCCTATAATCGCGAAACAATAATTTTGAACTTAGAACGTTTGGGGTTCACACGAGACTACTTTTCATGATTTTTAACATTCAAAATTAGAATCTAAACTTATGGGAGATAAAATCCAATGTTGCGGATTTCATTGTTACCTCGCCCCCCGCAAAAAGTGGCAGAAATGTTTCTTAGGGCCAATTGTCCCTATTAAATTGTCTAAGATTTATTCATACAGGGTCCCACTTTTTTTTAAGGGGATGATCAAACCATGAAACTAAACAACTTTCTCTATGGGACCAACATCGAAATCGCGAAAAAAATATTTGCTGGCACGAGTAAGTTTGCAGTTTTGTATGGAAGAGCAGATTTTTTTTCGCGAGTTCGTTGTTGGTTTCATAGGGAAAGTTGTTCAGTTTGATAGTCTGATTATCTCCTTAAAAAGTGTCAGCATATTAAGAAGGACCCTGTATTGACAAAAATACATAATCATTCAATCAATCATCACACATTTCACACTTACTATCTCTATGCGATAAAGCGGCTTAGATGAACGTTTTTTTTTGAATCACTATTTAATAATTTACCATTTGAAATGAGTCAATTTATTGTAGGCCCACAAACTCTAGAGATTATGAGAAACAAATCGGCATGAGTTCATAATTATACGCCAACTATACGCTAACATTTTTTATGTTCAGGAGTGCGATTTTTGAATCTCATACGTTGAACTCAGCAGTTGAAAATGTATGGAGATATGCATCTTTCTACTGCTGATTTGACTTTCAAAAATCGCACTCCTGAAGTATGATTTTTGAAAGTCAAATCAGCAGTAGAAAGATGCGCATATCTCCACAGTAATTTTGACACTTTCAACTTCTGAACTCAGCGAATGAGATTCAAAAATCGCACTCCAGGAGGAAATATCCCATACTAAGATTGAGGATCTTCTTTACCCATGTTTGAATGTACGAAGGTGTTCGATAATCTAGATTGTGCTATTTCCTAATGGCTGACGACGTCAGAAATACACTATATTTCATCATAACAGAAAATTCAGTGCTTTGTTGTGATGAGCATCATTGCTAGATGCTAGGTGAGCAATAAGTGAAACGATTGTCCTAGTATCAGAGATAGACGTACTTTTTGTTATGATCAGCTGCAAGGCTGATTCAGTATTCAATAGGGTTTAATGTAAGAGCATCTCTGATGGAGATGGACCTGGAGTGTGATTTTTGAAACTCATTCGCTGAGCTAAGCAGTTGAAAATGTCAACATTACTATGGAGACGTGCATCTTTCTACTACCTACTGATTTGACATTGAAAAATCATACTCCAGAAGTGCGATTTTTGAAAGTCTAATCAGCAGTAGGTAGAAAGATGCATATCTCCATACATTTTCAACTGCTGAGTTCAACGTATGAGATTCAAAAATCGCACTCCAGGTCTGCCTGCCAGTCGGTTTAGGAGGAACGGTTGTATGTCCTAAACCGACTGACAGAACAATGTCAGTTTTTGTACTGTTCGCACAGCTACAGAGCATATTACAATAATACCTGCATATTCAGGCATATATAATTTTTTTGCAATCATAACTATGACCTTTGAACGGCTGTAACTCCTAAACCGACTGGAGTTATGCAGGCAGACCTGGTGCATCCCCATCACAGTGTTGCTCTTCTATGAATACTGGAATCAACCTTGCAGCTGATGACAACAAAAAGTACGTCTATCTCTTATACTATCCAGTCATTTGCAATTATTGCAACATTGCTTCATTCAATTCATTATTGCAGTTTTAATAGATGTTTTTTCAAAGAAAAACACGCATTTATTATATAAGTAAGTATAATAGTTGTCTACACAATAGAAATCAAGTAGTGTTTCATCTTATTTCATGAAAAATGCGCAATAAAACCGGTAGTGTAACCCGTACTTGTTAATTTCTCTTGTTTTGATTAATGCGCAAGATTTTCACGAGCAATGTACACTACATAATTATACAGGTCAAGTACACACGGCGACACATCAAGCTACCCAAAACCAAAATAAGCTGACCGCGCGTCGGCATAGTAATGTATAACGTCGCGCGGCCAGCTTATTTTGGTTGTGGGTAACTTGATGTGTCGCCGTGTGTACAAGTTTTCTTGATAATGAGAAACTTTTTTTTTTTTTGTTTTTTCTACTGAGAAAGTGAAATTTGTTTAATAAGTTAGGATATTTACAACATGTCCCATATACAACGTGTTAATGAATTAACGCAAAACTAGAAAGTAGTTTGTTTAGAATCGAGAGCAGAATCAAATTATCATGGTTTCAACACAGGTAATTTTTTTCAAAATATTAAATAATTTGTTTGCAAAATTTAAAAATTTCTGAACCCGATGTCAACCCACGGCACAGACACACTCACCCTACTTACTACCAAAACAAGATTATAAAAATGTATCCATGAGTACGTTAGCGCTTTCTTTCAGTGCTGAAATGATAACAAATCATTTTTGCCTCAAAACTTAAAATGCGAATAACTTTAAATTTTAACTATCAAAATAATGAAATTATTGTTTCAATCTAATTATTTTGTTATAAATCAGTTGGGGTGTATGAGGTTTTGCGCTATTTTATTAACACGTTGTATACATTTTAGTCGAGACGGTACTGCAGTTTTGTATGAAAGAGCGGATTTTTTTTCGCGATTTCGATGTTGCCATGATAACATATTCGAAATTTATGATACCTATTTTTTGTCTTACAGATAGTAAGTAAGTAGGAATACATATATTACTTAACTATGAAGTACACCTACTATCTATGTGTTTAAAACTGACCTTCGCAATTTCTTTACAATGATTGTCATATAATACTACGTACACGTAACATAATTATAGTATATTTAATTGCACAGAAAAAGCAAAACAATAACTTAGATTAAGTATTTACTTCTCAACATTTACGAGAATATTCTTCAGACTCCGCAATTATGTTGGATGGAGAATCAATTATGTACTTATTTTTTTATTTGTTGCAAGCATTTAGGTAGGTATTACAGAATACAGACACACTGGACAGAGTTTCGGTACTACTAGTGAAACGTGGATGTTCTGAAGTTTCAGAATATCTCTGACTACCCCCTCGGGGAATATAGTCGTGAGCATATGCTATGCTATTTAGGTATTAAATAATATATTTTTTTACAACATTACCAAATAATTTCTGGAGTGCGATTTTTGAATCTCATACGTTGAACTCAGCAGTTGAAAATGTATGGAGATATGCATCTTTCTACTGCTGATTAGACTTTCAAAAATCGCACCCCTGGAGTATGATTTTTGCATGTCAAATCAGCAGTAGAAAGATGCGTATCTCCATACTAATTTTGACATTTACAACTGCTGAGTTCAACGTATGAGATTCAAAAATCGCACTCCTGAATCAATTACCTAAGGGTGAAGTACGATAGGTATTGCGAACCCCCGATACGTCCAGAACCTCCGATACGTCCTGGACCTCCGATACGTCCTGTACCCCCGATACGTCCTGGAATCGCGATTCGTTCTGGTACCCTGATACGTCCAAAACCCCCGATACGTCCTGGAGTGCGATTTTTCATCTCATTCGCTGAGTTCAGCAGTTGAAAATGTCAAAATTACAGTGGACATCTTTCTACTGCTGATTTGACTTTCAAAAATAATTCTTCAGGAGTGCGATTTTTGAAAGTCAAATTATCAGTAGAAAGATGCTTATCTCCACAGTAATTTTGACATTTTCAACTGCTGAACTCAGCGAATGAGATTCAAAATACGCACTCCTGGAACCCTGATACGTCCAAAACCCCCGATACGTCCTGGACCCCCGATACGTCCATAACCCCCGATACGTCCTGGACCTCCGATACGTCCTGGAACCCCGATACGTCCTGGAACCCTGATACGTCCAAAACCCCCGATACGTCCAAAACCCCCGATACGTCCTGGACTCCCGATACGTCCTTGAACTCCGATACAACCTATACCCTCGATACGTCCTGGAACCCCGATACGTCCTGGAACCCTGATACGTCCAAAACCACCAATACGTCCTGGACCCCGATACGTCCGGTTCACTCTGGGTCTCTCTCTACAGCGCGCAAAATCCAGGAGTGTTTTTTTTTAAAGATACACGTTCAAATCAGAAGTAGAAAATGTCAAAATTACTATGGAGATTATGCATCATTCGATCATGATTTTAAACGTGTCAGTTTCCAAAATCGCACTCCTGATTGCAATTCAAACTCAATGAATATTACAATGGAAGAAAAAAAACGAATAATAGGTATTAATTATTATTAGGCATGGTCTAAAAAAACAAGGTCTTCTATTCCCAGAGTGACACAAGCCTACGTCACAAAAAAATGGCCGCTAAACATGGTAAAAGGGTATGATGACGTGACGATACAGGCTTGTGTCAGTCACGTGATCGGAAGAGAATACCAGGCGCAGTATATTATTGTACCATGTTATTAGGAATCAAAACTAAGATTTCTTAATACTTATTCAATCTAATTAGGTAGGTATAACTACGTACTCAAAACTTGACGCTTTGAAAACAATAATTAAGGAATGAAAAATAAACATGGAGAAAAATAACAGCATAAAGTCTATTTCCACAATTTTCGTCACGCAAAGGAAAACCATGATTAAGATATGACATAGTTAAAGCATAGTGTAATAAAAACTACTAGTGGTTAAGCTCAGCGGTCACGGCGGGTCTACAACGTGTTTTTTAAACTAAAATTTTAAAACAAACAAATTATTTAATATTTTGAAAAAAAAAATACCTATGTTGAATGTTGAAACCTCGATAATTCGATTCTGCTCTCGATTCTAACAAACTACTTTCTAGTTTTGCGTTAATTCATTAACACGTTGTATATTATGCTCATGCTCAAGCTGTACCGAAACGCGCTACCCCCGGCCCCCGCATCTCTATTCTATTTTTTAACCGACTTCAAAAAAAGGAGTAGGTTCTCAGTTCGACCGTATATATATTTTTTTTAATGTGTGTTCGCGGATAACTTCGTCGTTTATGAACCGATTTTGATGATTCTTTTTTTGTTGGAAAGGATATATCTTAAGGGTGGTCCCATGATAAGGATCTGATGATGGATCCCAGAGAAATCGAGGGGAACCTTCGAAAATCGTAGTGCCTACTAGTGCGTTTGTTAATTTGAAGCACTACTGTTAAATCGAACTAATGAATTCACCACTGAAAGTTGTGAAATAAACAAAATTTTAACAAAAAATTAAAACCGCCTTCAAAAAACTAAAAAGTTAAAAAATAATATTGCAGCCGATGACTTTTTCGTTCGCATCATAAGAACATTAATTTGTTTTATAGAAGTCGGTGTCAAACCAAGCCAAAAAACTAATAGTATAAGAGATAAGTGTACTTTTTGCAACCATAAGCAGCAAGGCTGATTCAGTGTTTATAGGGTGTAGAGCATCTCTGTGATGGGGTTGACGTCGGTCTGCCTGCATATCGTCAGTCGGTTTAGGAGATACAGCCGTTCAAAGGTGAGTTATGGGTGCAAAAAATGGCCGATCAGCAGCAAGGCTGATCGTATGATACTATTGTAATATGCACTGAGGCTATGTGAACAGTACAAAAACTGACGTGGTTCATCAGTCGGTTTAGGAGATACAGCCGTTCAAAGGTCAGTTATGTGTGCAAAAAACGGCCGATCAGCAGCAAGGCTGATCACAGGATACTATTGTAATATGCACTGTAGCTAAGTGAACAGCACAAAAACTGACATGATCCGTCAGTCGGTTTGGTAGGTACAGCCGTTCAAAGTTTCAAAAATTAATGGTAATAAAAAAAATAATCATCTCCCGAAAGGATGATCACAGGATATTATTTTAATATGCACTGTTGTTATGTGAACAGTAACAAAACTGACATGATCCGTCACTCGGTTTAGTAGGTACAGCCGCTACAGCCGTTCTAAGTTGCAAAAATTAATGGTTACAAAAAAATAATGATGTTCCGAAAGGATGATTGTAGGATATTATTGTAATATGCACTGTAGTTATGTGAACACTAAAAAAACTGACATGATCCGTCACTCGGTTTAGTAGGTACAGCAGTTCGAAGTTGCAAAAATTTATGGTTACAAAAAAATAATGATCTCCCGAAAGGATGATTATAGGATATTATTGTAATATGCACTGTAGTTATGTGAACACGATAAAAACTGAGATAATCCGTCACTTGGTTTAGTAGGTACAGTCAGCAGCAATAAGTTGCATACACTTTTGTTCTACGCCGTAGTGCTAAAGTGTATAATAACTTATTACTGCTTGTAGTGTACAGCAATAAAGAGTAGTTAATGTGGAAAGCGCCGGTAGCGCCGTCTATCGGCAGGTGCGGTCTGTGGTCAATATCTATCGTTCATTCGCTCGGTATTCGTGCACCGACCGCCGTGCTGTGCGGACGTGCGCTAGTCACATTCACTAGTGAAGACTATATCTGTGTTTCATTATATACATCAACCTCAACCAACCCTTAGTAGAAAGGTGTATTCTACATTGGCGACGACGGGATTCGAAATTCACGTGAGTAAAGTGTTTATCAGTTTGTTGAGTGTTGAAAATTAAAAAATACACACGGTGCCAACGAAATAAAATCCACCAGTTAAGGACACCCAGTTAAGGAAGCTAAGCGAGTTATTTAAACACAATCGAAGACGGTTTCTACTAGCGTTGCTTTGTTTGTTGCCTAGAAAGTTACACAGTGTTAAAATATATTTCAAAAGAAAAGTAAAAATAGTTTTGTCCCGATTTTAAATCGTTTATTTGGAATTATCTTAATTATCTGGTTTCTGCTAGCATTGCTTTGTTTTTGCCTTTGCCTAGTGATAAAAATATATTTCAAAAGAAAAGAAAAAACGGTTTTTCGTCCCGATTTTAAATCGTTTATTTGGAATTATCTACATACTGTATTTCTTTTCCCACATGTCGACCATCGAATGCTGGAGGAAAGAGGGGAGACCAGACAGGAGGAAGGTGTGGGACAACACGGGACGGCGCGGCGCCTAGGATGAACAAATGTACGCCAGCGCCAGCTGTGGACATCAATCTTTAAGGTCACGTAATCATTCCTTATTACTTTAAACGATTGAAAAAATTTATTCGAGTCCGTAGCTCCAGGCTCACTGCCCGTCACACGTGACTGGACGGAGTTCCGGTGCTGGTGGGGCAAGGGTGTCCTGGGGTTTCTGAGTCTCTGACTGCTCCTCGGGGAGTGTACTCGTGAGCATATACTAATGCATGCTTGTAGTCCGTCATTATGCCCTAATAGGTATCCAAAATACGCGCATTAACCTCTCGTATGCCGGAAAAGCCAGACACAATAGAAATAAATGGTTTTCATCATGCTGATCCGCGTTCCTGCATACCAAGGGTTAAGAATAGTGTCTTGATTCGATACGAACAGGATTAGGTAACCAAGATATGCCAAGTGAGTTTATTCCAATAGTTTTTTATACTTATATTGACACATTGTCATTTTTAAGTAATTGTCTTACTTCGTAGTTGTGATGGTCTCTAATAAAAGTTACTTATTACCATTATGCGTACCGAACATTCTACGTATAGAACATTCGGCGTAACGGATGTTCGGCGTAACGAACATTCGACGCCACGAACATTCAGCAAACGAACTTTCGGCGTAACGAACATTCGGTGTAACGAACATTCGGCGTAACGAACATTCGGCGTAACGAACATTCGACGCCACGAACATTCGGCAAACGAACTTTCGGCGTAACGAACATTCGGTGTAACGAACATTCGGCGTAACGAACATTCGGCGTCACGAACATTTGACGTAACGAACGTTCTGAGTAACGTACATTCGACTTAACGAACATTCGGCGTAACGAACATTCTGATGTCACAAAAATTTAAGTTGAAATCCAAAGTTTTACGTTTTGAACGTTTTACTTATTGGACATTCTCAGTGTAGGTATGCGAGAACAATAATAATATACACCACTTTCGGAGCTTATTTGGTGGTACTAGATCATGAAAATATTTCAATTCAAACATCAATAGTACCAACATAATTGCCGAACATCATCATCATCCGATTTGTTACCGGAACTTGTTTGACGTATTCTATACTTTATAGAACTTCAATTCAGTAACCTTACGTTGATCTTATCTTTGCAACATTGTTGTTAATGTCATAATTATGGATATAATTACTCCAGGTGAAACTAATTAGTTTCTTTGGCTATTTGAGCAAGGAATTTTATATTTTAAGGATCAATGTAAATTCAGACAATTATTTACAAAAAGTATTAGAAAATGATTAGGTGATTTCTTATTAAATTTAGTATTTCTGGAAATACCTACTCACATTTTAACAAGAAACACTCATCTCAGTTGAGAGAAGATTAATAACTATATCATATTCAAGCATCATAACATTCATGACCAAACCGATAATACTGGTTAACAATTTTGTTCGCAGATTGTATGTTCCTAGATGTCACAGAAAAACCAGCCTTCAACAGGACGACTGCTAAGGCGCCGATTGAACCATACCTCCTTGCTTTAGTGCTTAATAAAGAGAAAATGTCTCCAATTAATAGATAAGAGGTTTGAAATGGTCAGGGTGATTACTCTCATATTGTCAGCTTGTAATGTTAATGGTTAGTGCTTTGCCATTTACAACAAACAGTTATTAGCAACGTACAGTTGGTCATTCAATTGACATTGGCAGCTTTTAGCTGGTCATTCAATTGACATTGACATTAGAAACTTGTAACAGGTCATTCAATTGACATTAGCATCTTTCAGCTGGTCATTCAATTGACATGGGCAGCTTTTAGCTGATCATTCAATTGACATTAGAAACTTTTAGCTGGTAATTAAATTGACATTAGCATCTTTCAGCTGGTCATTTAATTGACATTAGCAACTTGTAGCTGGTTATTCAGTCATTCAATTGACATAGGCCGCTTTTAGCTGGTTATTCAATTGACATTAGAAACTTGTAGCTGGTCATTCAATTGACATTGGCAGCTTTTAGCTGGTCATTCAATTGACATTAGAAACTTGTAGCAGGTCATTCAATTGACATTAGCATCTTTCAGCTGGTCATTCAATTGACATAGGCAGCTTTTAGCTGATCATTCAATTGACATTAGAAACTTTTAGCTGGTAATTCAATTGACATTAGCATCTTTCAGCTGGTCATTTAATTGACATTAGCAACTTGGAGCTGGTCATTCAATTGACATTTGCAACTTTTAGCTGGGCATCAAATGCTATCAAATTTACTATCAGCAGCTTGTAGTTGGTCATTCAGATGACAAGTCAAATAAATAAAATAATTATTAGCAACTTGCAGCTGGTCATTCAATTGAAAAATAACTGTTATTTTATTATCAGCCCCTTGTTGGTCATTCAAATGACAAGTCAAATAAATTATTATATGCAGCTCGTAGTTGGTCATTCAGATGACAAGTCAAATAAGTAATTATTAGCAGCTTGTAGTTGGTCATTCCATTGACATTAATATAAGGAATTAATGACTTATTGCACTTTCTTCTTTGTATAGATAAAATCTGTATCTTACCTAATCACTGCAGGCACTGCACTGTTAATTTATTCATTTGTATGTGTTAAAGTATACTATACTGTACTTGAACCAAATCGGTTAGTCATAAATTCATAATATTTTAAATAAAGAATATAATTTCAGTGCAAGCAAGTCAAAAAACATAATGATTTGCAGTTCTGTAATAATATTACGCCACGCAATTAAGTTGAAACAACAGTTGCACTTAATTCATGTACATTGTAATTAAAAATAGCATTATTTTTTTAAAGCCTACCAAATGATATAACTGTATGTTTCGTAAAAGGAAAACATTATTAGTGTTTAAATAATAAGTAAGTAACTAATGTTTCAGATACATACCTAAGTATACCTTACATTACACAATATTTTCATGAGTTTCATGACGTTACATGTAACTAACAACTAATTGCTAAATTGGTTATAGTTTATTTTATTGTTATTGTTATAGAAATGTATAGGTATGTATGTATAAGGGAAACTAATTATAATAACTTATTCACTGTTGAACGGAAGGAAATATTATGCCAATTTATAAAATTTATTTTGGAATACTGCTTTAGTGACTGAATACTTAGGTATAGCAGACAAAATAACTCATAGGGTAGACCACCATCAGACCCTTTGCTAAAACAATATTCGTGAGTACCAAGATAGCGGAATCAAATCTCAAGTTTCTAGTCTAGCATACTGTTGAAGTAGACTAGACTTCTTTTTTATTTTTGGTTTATGGACGGAATGACTTACCAAATGGTGAGAGAATGACAAGCTTTTCAACCACAAAAATGTATTCCAATATTAGGAACAATCGAAGCATAGCATACCTAATGGGGTAGAACTTTTTACAGACCAAAGAGGAAATTGATTTATAAGACAGGGCGTTGGCTGAAATTGTGCTCGTGGCATAGAGCCCTAAATGAGAGCGACAGTAATGTGTGGACTCTGATTTTTTACTTGCCCGTAACATTAAATTGTGACTGCGTATTAAATTGCGAATCTTTTGAGTAATTGCAACACCGTCAAAGATCAGCATTAAAGTGGGTCAAAGAACATTTAATTGAATTATTACGATTATTATTTTAATTTCGGTATCAGCATTTTATCTGTATAGGATGAGTAAAATAGTATCTATTTATTAAACGGGTCCATTAAATTGAAACTGCTGATTTCTCAAAACTAGTCTAGTCGACTAACTAAAGGTAACTACTGTACATAGCTGGTAACGAAAGCGACCTAGTGTACCTTACTTAATATTGTTGTCAGTCAGCGTTATATCAGCATTGATGAAACTGTAAAATTATATGGGTTATAGGACCATGCAACTATGAATTTGTTAGCGAAAGCTAAAATATCATGCAACAATAAAATGATATGGGTTACAGAGCCATGCAACTATCAAGTTGTTAGCAAAAGCTAAAGGGTCATGCAAATAAAATAGCTGTGAGTGCTTAATTGCAATGGCTGGCACCCGCCAGAATATGTTGAGTGCATAAGTGTATATGCTTATCACAGATTCACTCTTTTGTCCTTACCTCCTTAATTTGATAAAACGGAAATGGATACGATCTTGAAGCAGTGAATTTGACTAGTAGTTAGCCAAAATAAATAAATAAGAGATAATAAAGATCTATGGAACGTTATTTTTGTAGGTTTACTTACCTACCTATCAATAGAAAAATATTTTTACAGGGAAGGGATAGTATAGAACAGAAGTAACAATAACTGAAATGTGTTAATATAATGAGATTGTAATTTCCATAAACATTGTTTATCGTTGAATTTGGTGTTTGAGAATTTTAGATCAATATTTGATAAATATCTATTTTCTGTAAACAAATTAGTCTCAATAACTTATTCGTAATTTGTTTAATGTAATAGCATTGATAACAGTCAACACTGTATTGTAAATAAGATTTAAGAGATTAGCTAAACTGTGGAGTTTCTTGCGCCGCTTCTTCTCCACGGGCTATACCTTCCGAAGCGGTGGTAGATTCGAGTAAACGTAAAAAATAAATTAAAACAAGAAAGGGATGTAGTGTACAGCAATAAAGAGTAGTTAATGTGGAAAGCGCCGGTAGCGCCGTCTATCGGCAGGTGCGGTCTGTGGTCAATATCTATCGTTCATTCGCTCGGTATTCGTGCACCGACCGCCGTGCTGTGCGGACGTGCGCTAGTCACATTCACTAGTGAAGACTATATCTGTGTTTCATTATATACATCAACCTCAACCAACCCTTAGTAGAAAGGTGTATTCTACACTGCTGACTGTAAAGCCGTTCAAAGTTTAACAAATTAATGTTTAAAAGATTTTATGACTACCGGAAAGCCTGATCATATGAAAGTATTGTCATATACGCACTATACGCAGTAGATATGTAGACACTATTAAAACTGACATCATTGTCTAACAATTCACCGGTTATAAACGCTAAAATGAAAAAAAAAACAACGGGTTGCACTCCGGGAGTGCCGGTAGAAGTGAAAAATTGAACACTAACGTTGTGCATTTTTGATATTTTGCAAAGGTTAGGGAATAATTTCGCGCAAATTGCTTTAATTATCAGTATGAAAGTATTTATGAGGTAAAATAAAATATTCTTTTATTTGCGCTACCGTACACAAACATGACAATTTATGCCGCTTAAACGAAACAGCAGAAACAGGTATACATTTTCGAGTTCGGTGACAACTCGCCAGTAAAAAATCTCTTTAAGTAACGATTTAAAAGTTTACCATATCATTCTAAATTAATCCAAGAATCCACCGAAAACCTGGGTTGAAAACACACCTCCATATACACCCCCCCCCTCCTTCCCTCTCGCATACACCCATGAACGAACGCACATGTCTGAATTAGACATGAGCGCCGCCGCCGCGTAATTTCCCTAAAAACGTCAGTTCTTGGAAGTCGTATTCGCAATTATTCAGACATAGCCGTTATTGAGAAACAACTTAGAGAAATAAATAGCAATGTTTCAGGCTAAATTATTATTTTATTACTATAAACATACTTTGTTTTTATCGAACCCACTTTGAGCGTTTGGCAGATACTGATGACCATAATAGAAAGATAATAAAAATAGACTTTGCTCGCTTACAATTTATCTGCATTCTGCTTGTCATGCAATGCTACAATAAAATAATAAACTAGTGCGTGTTAAAAACAAATCAGAACTCTCCTATCTGAGCCAGGGACCTATAGAATTCAGTGGGCAAAATACAAAATCCTAAACAAAACGTGAACTTGACATTTTATAGAACGTACATAAAAATCCTTTGATTCGATCGAGACGGGCTGTCTGCAGTACAGACAGCCCAAGTCTCTTCAGCGATGCCAAGTAGACTAACGGTACATAGAGATGCTGAAATACTTTTAAAAAAACGCGAATATGGCAGAACTCAAAACCTATCCTACCCAGCGAGGTGTGAGGCAAGGAGACGTTATATCTCCGAAACTATTCACCGAAGATGATGAGGTGAAGATGGTTTCATGGTTCTGGACTGGAAAGGGCTAGGCATCAACATAAACGGCGAGTATATCAGTCACCTTCGGTTTTCCGATGAAATAGTCTGCATGTCGGAGACCATGGAGAAGCTCAGTAGAATGCTCGATGATCTTAGCAGCGAACTAGTTGGTCTGAAAATGAGTATGAGAAAACGTAGTATCTTCACGTACCAAATACCGCAGAAACTTAAGACGAAAGTCACCAGTGACCAGTGTGTATTGCCAGTGATGACATGGAACAGAGACGTGGCCGCTCACTCAAGGCCTCATAAAAAGGCTGGAAGTCACCCAATGGGCAATGAAGAGGGCTATGCTCGGAGTCTCCCTGCGAAATTGGACCAGAATTAAAGACATCCGCAGAAGTACCAGAGTAGCTGACATAGCCCAAAGAATTGCTAATCTATATGGGCAATAATAGGCGGGAAATATTGACCGGCAGAACAGGTGACCGGTAGGGCCGAAGAGTTCTCGAGTGGCGTTCGCGTACCGGGAAGCGCAGCGTGGGTAGGCCCCCAAGGTGGAACGACGACCTGGTGAAGGCGGCAGGAACCCGTTGGATGTGGCGATCCTTGGAGGCGACCTTTGTCCAGCAGTATTCTATCGGCTGAGATAATGATGTCATGAAAAACCTGGAGCGAGCGAAACGCGCACGGATATTTGTTAATTCACGGCTAATGTATGGTACAATACTGCACAGAGGCCGATAAATCTAGCCTTTGTTTACTATGATAAAATATTATTCATCTCCATTGTGATGACTGTGCTATGGAATCCTGGCAGCGATGCCAGATTGTCTGATGCATTGACATACTGAGATAGGTATGACTGTATGATGCTCCTACTACGACCGACTATTCAATTACCCACTAGATTAGCAGACTAGGCTAAATTGACTGCAAAAGAGTGAAATAGTGTAAAATATATCGAAAAACTAATCTGTTTACTAAAGGCACAACTCCTCACCTCGCACACGGAGTTTGCAAGAGCATGTAAAAAACAAAGAAAGACATTTGTCGCAGAATATTTTCGGCCGTAACCCAATGCTTGAAATCGAAGGTTAAGGAACTCAATCAGCTTTTCGTATCTGCCAACGGAAAAGATATTTTAAAGTAGGAAGTTGAAATAGCTCTTAAAATTAGTAAGCTATGAGCTGGTCAATTATGTATCGAAGTAGTTAGAGTAGTAATGTAGACTTAGACAATTTAATAGTATGGACGCGTAACGCGTGTCATTCTCCTATCAAAATTTTCTGCCACTTTTTGCGGGGGGGCGAGGTAACATGAAATCCGCAACTTTGGATTTTATTCCCTATAACTTTAGATTCTAATTTTGAATGTTAAAAATCATGAAAAGTAGTCTCGTGTGAACCTCAAACGTTCTAAGTTCAAAATTATTGTTTCGCTATTATAGGCTGTCTCGTTTAGTGATAAGGTATAAAATTGAGTGTAAATGCGCAAGATTAATTGATCTAATACCGTGGCAGAGGGGAAATGCTACCGCAAGGCCAGTCCTTACTATAAAATTGTTTAAGTATGTAGACCACTGAATCCTCTAAGAACTGGAACGTCCCTTTACCACTTGGCCGACAACGACGGGCAGCGACAGGATGAAGTCAGGCTTATAATGAAGTAAAAACTGGCGTGTGGAATGATTAAGGTCCTACTCGACCTTCATATTAAAGTTCTATAGAATTAATATGTTCGAAATGTTCGATTTCACCATCTAAAAATATAAATGATTTTATTCTTACAGAAAACTCGCTACCTACCTTATTAAAAGTATTTTCCCTTCATGTACAGTTTGTTTTTACTATCCTGGACAACATAAGATACTAAAAACCATGGTTTTTAATTTTTCTTTAAATAAGGTAGATTTTTCAAAGCCACGCTGCCGACGCCGCCGCCTCCGACCCCTAAAAGTCGGCGCGCCGCCGCCAACTGAGTTATAATCGGCGCTCATGTCTAGTCTGAATCACATGGTTGCTTTCTTTATCTCTTTAGTTACTAATCGTTTGCTCCTAAATTCGATATAATGAAGGTACGCGTGGACTCCGAACATCCCAACTAGGGTTGCCAACTTTTTTTAGACCAAATATAGTATTTCGAGCCTTAGTGCCCGAAAAAATATAGTAGATCGGGGAAAAATAAGAAAAAATATAGTATTTTTCGAATTCGTTAATTTAAATTTTTTCAAAAAGATTTTGTTTGCTACTTTTTGGTTTGAATTTTTAATTTATTGGTTTTTATTTTTAAGGAACAATCATTTCTCTATTTAATATTCGTTATAGAAAATAATGCATCGTGTAAACGCAGAAGTCGCTGGATTCGATACAGAAATAATATATATTCAAAAAAAAAAAGATAAATCTGACTTTAGGAAAACTTGTTGTCACTTTTCAGTAGTATATTTAGTAGAAAATTGTTTATGGAACAAATTGTGTAGAAGAGAAAGAAAATTGTTAAAATAATGTTAAGTAATTGGTCATTTTTATTGGACCTAAGTACCAATATATTTAAATTCTCTATAAATTATTTGCTCATCAAAATATAGTAGTTTTGCGTACTATATATTTTTCTCAGAATTATAGTAGTAGGGCCCCTAATATAGTAGGATACTATATTATATAGTAGGGTTGGCAACCCTAATCCCAACCAATGATATCTAATGCATCTTGAACTTTTTTGTTTCTCAATCAACCGATTGCTTCCAAAACCTGAGGGTCCGTGTTGACACCGAACATGAATCCAATGTCAGATTTGAGAAAAGTGGCCACCATCTTTAACTTTTTGTTTCTCGACCGATTGCTTCCAAAATCGATGTCTGGGGGTTTCTGTGATCTTTTAACACGAATCTGACGTCAGATATAAGAATAATCATATTATATTATATTATATATTATATTATTGTAGTATGCACTCTAGCTATGTGAACAGTATAAAAACTGACATGATTCGTCAGTCGGTTTAGTAGGTACAGCCGTTCAAAGGTCATGGCTGCAAAAAATTTTTACCGCCATTAAGGCTGGTTATAAGACGGTATTGTTATTAATTATTAACAATCCCAGGATCGTTTCGAAGACCCGGGATGGCTGAAATATCGCTATTAGAACTTGGTCGTGGTCGAGGTGTTCAAATGAACAACTTTAACAACATTAACAACTCGAACAACATGAAAAACTCGGGCAACATAAACAGCTCTGACGATTTGGTCAACTTATACAATGTTGTCAGAGTTGTCCAAGTTGACCAAGTTATTCATGTTGTCCGAGATGTTTTGTTGTCGAAAGTACTTAATTGGACAACATGAAAATATTGAACAAGTCAAATCATTTGACCGAGTTGTCCAAGTCGACCGAGTTGTTCATGTTGTGCAAGTTATTCTACCTACGAGGTATGATCGGATCATATCTAACTAACAAAAAGGATAGACTAAGTTTTCACTCCAAAATTTCCTTCGGCACAGTCCTCGGTTGTGTTGTGCCCCTTGATTTTTTCAACGTAATCGTAACTCACCTCTCTCTGCTAGCGGTGATTAAGACTACGGTTTACGTTAGTATATGTATATAATTATTCTTTGACTACGAGTAGTATGTTCCTTGATACCTACTGACGGACTGACATAATTAGCATGTCAGTTTAACAGTACTTACATAGCTACACCACATAATCAGCCTTTTATTGGAGATCATTATTCTTTTGCAACCATGAGCTTTGAACGACTGTATGTAATCTGATTGACGAATCATGTTCATTACAAGCACAACATAGCATAGTGCTTTTGACTATATTCCCCGAGGGGATAGTCAGAGATACAAATCAGGAAGATATCAAAGAGATAAAACTCTGAACATTCACATTTCAATACTAGTACCTAACGAAACTCATAACCACTAAACTACTTCTAATAATTTTTAGCAGCAAGTTTCTTTTTAACTAGGGGTAATAACTGTTAAACTGACCGACATTATCATGTCAGTTTAAATAGTGTTAACATAGCTACTGCGTATAGTAACTACAGTGCATATTACAATAATATCCTATGATCATCCTTTCGGGAGATCATTATTTTTTATTGTAAAAATTAATTTTTGCAACTTTGAACGGCTGTACCTACTAAACCGACTGACAGATCATGTCAGTTTTTGTACTGTTCACATAACTACAGTGCATATTACAATAATATCCTATAATCATCCTTTCGGGAGATCATTATTTTTGTAACCATTAATTATTGCAACTTTGAACGGCTGTACCTACTAAACCGAGTGACGGATCATGTCAGTTTTTTTACTGTTCACATAACTACAGTGCATATTAAAATAATATCCTATGATCATCCTTTCGGGAGATGATTATTTATTTTATTACCATTAATTTTTGAAACTTTGAACGGCTGTACCTACCAAACCGACTGACGGATCATGTCAGTTTTTGTGCTGTTCACTTAGCTACAGTGCATATTACAATAGTATCCTGTGATCAGCCTTGCTGCTGATCGGCCGTTTTTTGCACACATAACTGACCTTTGAACGGCTGTATCTCCTAAACCGACTGATGAACCACGTCAGTTTTTGTACTGTTCACATAGCCTCAGTGCATATTACAATAGTATCATACGATCAGCCTTGCCGCTGATCGGCCGTTTTTTGCACCCATAACTCACCTTTGAACGGCTGTATCTCCTAAACCGACTGACGATATGCAGGCAGACCGACGTCAACCCCATCACAGAGGTGCTCTACACCCTATAAACACTGAATCAGCCTTGCTGCTTATGGTTGCAAAAAGTACACTTATCTCTCGTAATATAATGCAAGCCCTGTCGAGAATCGGCTTGACAGCGACTTCGATAAAACAAATTAATGTTCTTATGATGCGAACGAAAAAGTCATCGGCTGCAATATTATTTTTTAAACTTTTTAGTTTTTGTTGAATGGCGTTTCCTTGGTGGGTTTTGCCAATATCTAGTTTAAAAAGAGCAATTAGTGCTTGACGTTGTACGGTAATGGATATGGCGATCTCAAAGCCCTGTTTTTATACAAAAACACACTCGAAACCGCCATAAAATGGCGGAGCCGCGTGGCTACCTAAATCACGAGCCGAACGATAGACGTCCACTCGAGAGCTCTCTAGCCACGCGACCAAGGAATATAATACTCCCCACGCGACTCTCCCCCCCCCCCCCCGCATCTCGCCCGATTGCATTTAGGAGCATAATGTCAAAAGCGCAAAATGTCAAAAATGGCAGTTTCGTTTAAGTATTAAGAGGGGGTCATACCTATTTTGTCTGTTTTCGAACCGATTTTTGAGAACCAAATTATTACATTTAATATATATAGTTCACATAACAGTGTAGATACGTTCTTTCTGCAGGGCATCTAACCGTTGAAAACACGATTCTATTAAATTTTCTCGATAGAAAAGAGGAGCAAAGTCAGCTCGATTTCAGATTTATAACCAGTTTTACAAGAATCACACTACACCATTTCTTCTGAATATACCATCATTTGAAAGGTAAATAATTATAGCAGGGCTTCTAACCGATGGATTTTTCCCCAAACACCCAAGAGAAAAGATATTGATGAAAAATGCGTTTTTTTGCGATCTTGCTTTCAATTGAAGCGGGATGGCTAATTGCGAAAGTTTGCTTGTTAGAAAGAGAGGCTTGTTCTACTAATACCCAGCCTTAAGTCACGTCTATACGTCGTGTATGTTATGTGACTATTTGGTCGAGTAATAGAAGAGTAAATAGCATCTTATACAGGGTCCAACTTAATATGCTGACACTTTTTTAAGGGTATGATCAGACCATCGAACTGAACAACTTTCTCTATGGGACCACCAACATCAACACCAACACCAACATCGAAACCGCGATAAAAAATCTGCTCTCCGTACAAAAATGGAAACCTTCTCGAACCAAATGTATGGGACAGCTGATATTTTTTTCGCGATCTCGATGTTGGTCCCATAGAAAAAGTTGTTCAGTTTGATGGTCTGGTGATCCCCTTAAAAAATTGTCAGCATATTAAGGACTTATGTAATTAAAATTAGGTAATTAAAATTAATAAAAATTAGGTAATTTCTTACGACACGCACGCCGCGCTGCAGTCAAATAAAAGCAAGGTCGTTGCTATTATAATACTATTGTGTTATACATATTATACCTATTGGCTATGTGCGAAGTGGGTGTTGGGAACTGTCAAGTTGATCGCAGCGCACGCTGTGGCAGAAATTTGTACTACTGACGGTGAAGCTGTGTCAGATTTGCTTGAATCTATGCAAATCCGCACACTAACTTAACACGAAATCTCGAAAACTGTCAAGACTACTAACTTAAAATTTGGCATGGAAGTTTCTATTGGCATCTAGATGCTCACTTACAAAAGGCTTGTCGCATTTTAAACCCCCAAAGGTGTTAAAACTGAGGTAAAAGTTTGTATGGGAATTCCGATACAAATTAGATGTTGTGCGGGGCTTCGTCCGCATCCGCTCCCGTCATCGTACCGGAATAAAATATAAGCTAGCTTTTAACACTAATAATAAGCTTTTAAATATAAAAAGTTTTATCAAAATCGGTCCAGTAGTTTTGGCAGAATCCTCGAACAAACACAGTCCTTTACAGTACTATAATAGTGTAGATAATTCACGGCTGGCCGACATACTTCATGCGCTACGCCGCGCTAGTGTGGCGCTAGTGTCGTGCACATAGCCAATATGATGCATTTAACAATGAGACTATTACATACATACATACATACATACATAGGAATAAATCATTTTCCGAAAAATATATACTTTTCCTACTGCGAGGTGTAACTTCAGACTCACCGAAGAGTTCAAAATCAAGATTCATGCAGTTCACCCCCGTTTAAGTAGCATTTGTAATTTTGCGCTTCTGAAATTAATGGCCCTAAACCCCCTAAACGGCCCGATTGATCTGTCGCGACATCGACAGCTGAGATTCACCACTAGTAGTTTTTATTATACCATAGTTGAAGTTAATTGCAAGAATGGCTACTGCCGGTCAAGGCACCGTCATTCCACGGTGTGAGGTAAACGCAAATTAACATGCGTAAGGTAAAACTCATTTATAAGGCGTGTGGAACTCGGATGAACTCTATGGACAATGGAGTTCCGAGCTGGGAATGGGAAGGCTTCGACAATTCATTAATTGCCTAATTTTAAAAGGCTTTTGTTTAAAGAATTCCCGTTCTTGTTCCGTGTTACCATTGTAGTTATTTATTGTTGATCTTTGTATTGAGCTTGGAGGAAGGACATTATACAGGATCCAACATAAAATTATGAGGATGATCAGACCATCAAATTGAACCACTTTCTCGATGGGACAAACACCGAAATAAAAAAATAAAAAATAGCAAATCCCATAGACATTTGGGTGTTTGCAGTTAAGTATGAGAAGCGGATTTTTTTTCACGTTTTCGATGTTGGGCCTATACACCTATACAGGGTGAAATTGCTATCATTAATTGGGAAACCTTTTAAACTAAGAGCCTACCCATCAAACTGAACAACTTTTACTATTCTAACGATCGTAGCAAAAAAAAAGTCTGCTGTTCCATACTAAACTGCAATGCCTATAGGTACTCGACTCAAATGTATGCAAAAGCTGTTTTTTTTCTGCAGTCGGATTTCTCCCGTAGTACTTAAAAGTTGTTCAGTTTGATGGGGAAACGCTTAATTTAAAAAGATGCCAATAATATCAATTTCAGCCTGTAGAGAAAGTGGTTCAATTTGATGGTCTGATCATCCCTTTAAAAACCGTCAGCATGTTAAGAAGGACCCTGTATACCTAAATGCGATTTCATTGCTTGCTTTGATCTTTCTTGCTTTGATTACTTTAAAATAGAGAAAACAAATCCGGCAATGTACCTATATGCTGAAATCGGGCCCGACCACTGCAAGTGTAATCGCTGCGTTCACTTTGTAAAGTTTTATATGGTTGGTTGTATGTATGTTAAACACCTGTGGAACCTATGACTCGTGCCGTATGGCCATATATACCTACGGATATATTCATTATAAATCTACTAACATTCCATATCTTTTATTTATCCAATCTACTAGCTTTTGCCCGCGACTTTGCTCCCGTGGGTTTCGCATACCTACCTACCTACAAAACTTTTGACTGATTTTAAGGCTTTTGTTTTTAATGATTATTAAGAGTTTCTATGTCTATTTAAATGTACAATTTTACTGGCACAATTATTATTTATTGCAACGTTCGCTGTACTTATCTAATAGACGAAATAAGAAGTTAAAAAAATATTAGCTTGAGCGCGTGCTTGAGCGTATGGTAGCTCCCAGACAAACCGAGCAATTGGCTATGCGGGATTCATGTAACCCATGGAATAATAATAATAATGTATCCCAAGTTTCAAGTATAATACACGCGCAGGGAAAACGATTTTCTTATACAAACTTTAACACTCCGTTGATTTTCGAAAAATCGTTCCTTTGCACTCACATTACAAATGTTCTATCTTTAGTGGTTTGAGTTGTACGTTGTCTGTCTGTCAGTAAGTTACGAAACTGTTTTCTATGGATTCATATAGGAAATACCATAGTACATTTCAGGGTACCTTTACTCTCTTGTTATAAAGCTTATTTTGCAATGAACTTCCGCCTTTAAAATATGCCTACTAGAGGATATTAATTACCTTGTATTATACATAATATTATAATTAAAAGATGATTATACACCACGTAACAGGTAAATAACCTTTGCCAATATGAGTAAATAATGAAAACCTACCATTATAGTTGCTTCGTAATCATAGCTATAAATATTATAAATATTATAGAGTACCTTGCGTATTTCCTATAGGGGTCTTAGGGAAAGTTGTTCAGTATCACGGGTACAATCACCCCTTAATGTAATACAACTGTTTACCCTAACATCCTGTATATGTCCCACTGCAGGGCACGGGCCTACCCTCAGGGAGCTTGTACTGGGTACCTATATATGGTGAAATTGATATCATTAGCCTCTTTTTAAACTATACTCTGTAAAATTTTGCTTGATACCTTTGACAGCAGGACAGGGCGATGCGTAAGAAATAAGAGTGACAAAGACTTACCTCAAAAATGTACGTATGTGACAGATGTCACAGGTATCATCAAGCAAAATTTTACAAAGTATAAGACTCTTCCAATGTCGACGCGCGAGTTAGCAACTCAAATGTATGCAACAGCAGATTTTTTTTTGCTCCGATCGGTTTGCTCCCATAGTGAAATTTGTTCAGTTTGATGGGTAGACTCTTAGTTTAAAATAAGGTTTAAAATGATGCTAATGATATCAATTTCATAACACTTTATGTGCTGTTGGTAGGTAAGGTAGGTTTCTACCGTGATATATTCAGGGTCTACAGTTTACATTATTTTCTCGTTTCGTTACAAAACAGTGGTAAAATAAAAATAAAAACAATTTATTTTTATAATTCTGTCTTGTTTGATGATCTTAATCTAATGTAAGTGGCAAGCTATTAAACGTTTACCTTCCTACTCTCTGTGGTAAACTGGTTGTAATTTAAGTAACAAGATCTTTCACTGAACCATTGCGCTATCTTAAATTGTGACTCAACCTGGCCCAGTCTAGTTTTATTATTTAAAAAAATACTGCCTAATAACATTGAAATTATATTTGCTCAAGAAAACAAAGTTGGTATAGCTGATTAGTGATTAAAGAGCTTGTTTTTCTCTTTTCAGTTAGTAGATTTTTTATGCTATTTAGTTTTGTGTCTAAATTGTAGCATAAAAGTACTATAACATATATATTTTTCATATGCAGGTTTCTTCACGATGTTTTCCTTCGCCGTTTGAGAGCTGTCGTGTCGGTATTATGTACTTAAGTTTGAAAAACTCATCATCACACACGGCGACAGATCAACCTACCCATAGTTGAACTCTATGTTCATGGACATAAGGTCCAACTATGGGTAGGTTGATCTGTCGCCGTGTGTACCAATGCATTGAGTTTCCATAGGTCTGCGCAACGCGCCAACGACGCTAAAAAATACTAAAGTACAAAAATATTAAAAGCCCAGTCATTTTACGGTTTGAGCCGGGACTAATTAGTAATTGATATTTTTTTTCGGTATTCTTCTTCTTATCGTGTGGGCAGAGCCCTGGTGTCAGAGTTTTTTCAGACCGCCTTACGGCCTCTGACATGGTTTTTATGTAACGACTACTACCACCAGAAATAGTAGCCGGGACCAACGGCTTAACGTGCCATCCGAAGCACGGAACCATTTTTCTTTTCAGACAATCAGGTGATTCAGCCTGCAATGTCCTAACCAACTGGGGAAAAACGCACAAAGTGACATATCACTAGGTGTCCCCCGTGGGAATCGAACCCACGACCTCCGTGTCGAGAGCCAATGCTCTTAACCATTAGACCACGGAGCAGTTATCGGTATTCAATTTGAGCTTCGAAATGTACCAAAATAAAAAAATATCACGTCAGCAACAGCCCCAAATTTTACATTTAGCATTTATCTCGTTCTAAAAAAACGAAAGGTAATTTTTTTTTTTGCAATCTTTTAAGGCTTTACCATTGTACATACATACTTCAAACATGGTGTTAATATTTTTGTCAACTTAGAAGGCTTTGAAAAATACATTAGTATTTTCTATTAAATATCTCATTTTTTAAATTTCAATGCCTATTTTATTGCTCAAAAATAATGTATATTCCTAAATCTAATTAAAATGCGTATTTTGGTATTAATATTATTAATTTAAAAAAGTAAAAAAGTAAAAAGTAAAAGAAGTGGAAAAAGTGTAGTGACGAGCTTGCTGTGGAAACTTTTTAATATGTGCTGGAGGGACGGTCAAGTACCAGATGACTGGTGCAAAGCCGTCATCGTCCCATTATATAAAGGCAAAGGTTCACAGCAAGAATGCAAGAACTACCGCGGCATCAGCCTTCTTAGTGTAGTTGGCAAACTGTATGCAAAAGTTTTGATTGAGAGAGTGATGAATGTAACTGATGAAAAAATGTGGGACGTACAAGCGGGATTCAGAAGAGGTATGGGTTGCATGGATCAAGTCTTTTCTTTAAGGTGCATCTCAGAGAAATACTTAGAAAAACACCAAAAAGTATTCTGCGCCTTTGTAGATCTTGAAAAGGCATATGACCGAGTGAACAGGAGTAAAATGTGGTCGACACTGTCAGCATATGGGGTTGATGACCGCTTAGTGCAGGCTTTGAAGTCCCTCTATGAGGGCTCTAAAGCCTGTATCAGAGTTAATGGGGCGTACACAGACTGGTTTAACATCTCTAGGGGTGTGAGACAGGGATGTGTTGCGTCGCCATGGCTTTTCAATCTTTATATGGATAGTTGTCTGACTGATTTGAAAGAGATGGAATGCGGTATAAGAATGGATGAGCTTAGTGTCAAGTGCCTTTTGTATGCTGACGACCAGGTGATACTTGCGCCGTCGGTGACGGAGTTACAAGACATGTTGAATGTGATGAATGAGTCGTTGAAGAAGAAAGATATGAAAGTCAATGTATGCAAGACGAAGGTAATGGTTTTGGAACGTGAAGACGATGTTACAGAATGTAACATTGTTATGGAAGGAGACAGAGTGGAACAGGTGAATGAATTTGTATATCTGGGAAGTTTGTTTAAGAGAGATGGAAAGTGTGACGGGGATGTGGAGCGAAGAGTGACTGCGGGAAATAAGGTAAATGGGGCCCTGCACGCCGTGGTGAGTAGCCGGTCTGTATCAAAAAGGGCACGTCTGGCTATTCACAACGGTGTGTTGGTGCCTACGCTAATGTATGGGAGTGAATGTTGGGTATGGAATAAAAGGAATGAAAGTCGAGTGAATGCAGTTGAAATGCGCGCCTTACGAAGTATGTGTGGTATTACTTTGGTTGATCGAATCAAGAACAGTGTGATAAGGGATTGGTGTAAGTTGAAGGATGATATAGTAACAAGGATTGAGAGGGGTATGCTTAGATGGTTTGGTCACGTAGAGAGAATGAATGAAAGAAGACTTACGAATGAAATTTATCGAGCACAGGTGAGTGGAAGTGTTGGGAGAGGCCGTCCGAGGAAAACATACCACGATCAAATCAATGATCTTTTCCGAAAAGGACAAGTGCGTAGCACCCTCAATCGACGGAAGTGCATGAAAAGATGTATGAATGTCAATGAGGCTAGAGAAGTGTGTCAGAGTCGTAGCGTGTGGCGATCTGTGGTCTCTGCCTACCCCCTTGGGACAATGGCGTGAGCTTATGTATGTATGTATGTATGTATTTAAAAAACCTTCTGAGAGATGTACAATTTTGATTTCTATGTATGTTGCGCAGCGATTTTTTTTTAAATATGTATTCAGACAGCCATTTTGTCACTAAATGGTGCCGGTTACTGTTTAAAAGTGCAATCCATAATACTCCCCACCCCTCCTAACAAAACTCCGTAAAATGACTGGGCTATAAGTCTCAATTGGCATTTATTTTGCATTTAAATTAGTTCACAACAATCTTAGTTTACGTTTGCACAATGACAATTTTGGATTGTTTCAACCTACAATTTACCGGTAAGTAGTAGGTATATACCCGTAAGTACCCTCCGCCTGGCCAGACTTAGCCTAGTGTAGGTACCTATTATAGGCTAACTAAGGAATACGCTTACTATAAATAGTATGAATTTCTAGTTATACGTTACAACGTTCATGTGGCAAAGTCCTAGCTTGTTGTCTGCGATGTTTGAGCAGAAGATAATGTTTAATTATTGCATACTTGTACCTATTTATATAGACACACACAGTGTTGTTATTGTGTGCACTATTTATTTCACTATATGCTTATTTTACATTAACATATAATAGTAAGCAAGTTATTTGTTTTATAATTACGTTAGACTACGACAACACAAACAATAATTTCATAAATATTCCAATGCTAGCAGGCACTTCACTCTTGAGAGAATTTCCAAAGAAAATTACTACTTTACTGCATAAGCCGTTGTCATTTCTGATTTTCTTTTTTCTTTGACGTCATGTCTTATGACATGAGAAAAATGAAGGGCATCCACTCCACACTCTCGTTCTCGGCTGTTCTCGGCGAGAATGTAGCGCCCGCATTACACCCTGTATATTGTTGATGATGATGATTATGATGATGATCATCTATAGGTGATTATGTATGACGTTAGCGGTACCGTAGTATATCTAAGTATACCTGTCCAAAAATATACTTTTGTCATAGCATTTTAAAAAACATGATGATTAACATGCTATTCTATGAATAATTAATTATCTACTCAACTTTGTTTAATAATATATATATATAATCAATAATCATATTATCTACTATCAATTACAGTGGGTCTACGAAATGTATTAGAAGAGAAGGTATGTATTCACGATTTAATAATTATAAAAGCATCGAAATGCAAAACCATGAGACGGAATCTTGTAATCTTAATCGTTCACGGTTAAAACATGTTTTAAATGACAATTAAACAGTTTCTATGCGTTTACGAAAGAGAAATTCGTTAGGAATACAAATCAAAGCTGTTTGAAATTGCAGAAAATGCACGCGAGTGTCGCAAGTAGGTTAGCGCGGTTGGAATGGGAATTAGCCGCCCTGTCTGCAATGAACTACATAAACATAACGTCACCTCCAAGGTAAAAAGACTGAAGCGCCATTTCACCTAATGGCGCTTCAGTCTTTTCATCTTAAAAAGGCCCGTAACACGATTCTTAATATCACCTTAATATAATACCTTTACAAAATCAAATGTCCCTCATAAGTCTGATAACAATTTGATATGAGAGATATTTCTTATTTCTAACTCATATTATGATTGTTCTCTGTTTTGTAAACCGAGCTTATTTTATGTAGGTACGTTTGCTTTGTTATTCAATAAATAAAAAAGAAGACTAAATGTCATGACGTGGCAACGTATAATTTAAAAACTGGGTCATATCATCATTTAAAACTGTACTAATAAATAAACCAGGAACATAATCATTGTGTCAAAGTTACTGTCTATAGGAGGCAGTGAAATTCCTAAAGAATCATAGTTCGTTACATTAATAACAGCACTTAATTGTCCATCATTCTATCCAGAAGTTCTATCATTCTATCCAGAAGTTCTAATTAGAACTTCTGTACGTCTACCATGAGTTGTGATAGTAAAATCAACTGACGTGGCTACATTCGTAATAGTGAAGACGTTGAGCGAATAGATAACATACAATTCGCACCATGAGTTTCATCGCACGCAACGAAAATCGTTACGTATAGACGACAGGCACTATAGCTCATGGCGTTCCATGACTCACTTCACACTTAATCGATGTGTCTCTTTCTTATTGCCTATTAGAAACAAGGATAGCAGAATTAGCTAAAAAAAATTTGAGTCCAAGCCAAAAAAAGCTAATTTAAAAAGTATAGTGTCAATACCGTAAAGTAATACGTTTAAATTAAAAAGGTTTGTTACTGTAAGCATTGCACTGGAGTTGTTTACGTTTTCATTCTTACAGTGTTATGTGTTTTTGATTGAAGCGGGTTTTATAGATTAATTTAAATTTCTTTCGCAAGAATGTTAAGAAAATAAGATATTTATTAATATCGGACATTGTCACACAGATTATCTAGTCGCATTTATAGTATCATTACATTAGGTTCATCCGTAAAGCGGTCACAGACAGGCTCCAAGTTTTCATCAACAAATGCCTCTGGCAAATCTTGAAGATCTTCTGACCAAACACTATCTCAAACGAGGAGCTATGGAGACGGACGGGTGAGCAGTGTCATAGCGTAATTATAACAATAGTGGGTGCGCTTAGCGGTCGCGGTGGATCTATGCTTGCGCGGTTTGCTGGGGGGTGAAGCACCGGCAGTATTGGTACCGCGCGTAGGTAAATTGGTACCAGGACACGCTTCCCCCGGGCCTCCACTCACCGCGCACGATTGGCCTGTCGCGGCCGCCGAGCGCGCTCACTAGTTTGATTACACTATGGCAGTGTATAGAGAAAGTGATCCTTAATCGAAAGTGGCAGTAGCTAGGCCATGCATTAAGGAGGCCTGATGATCACCCATCCATGACACCCACCTGGCAAACGAAATAGAGGCCGTCCTAAAATAACCTGGCGCCGCCGCTCTGTGGAAGTTGAGGCCAAAAGCCTTAACATGACCTGATGGGATATCTACAGTGCTGTCCAAGATCGCAACCGGTGGAGAGTCCTAAATTGGGGGTGACAGGAAGAGAAGATTTAAAATAGCAGAATCTAGCCGGACTTACAATCAAAAAGACAAAAAGATGAGATGAGGTCTAGTGAATCACAGTTTGATCTATGGCGTGACTGTGTGATAGTTAGAACAGTAACATGCTTCTAGAACCATTCATGGAATTGTACAAATCGCGAAATTGTACCGATGGCGATGCTTCCATATTTTGAGTGATTTGGTGAAAACGCATTTAATGTTCTTTTTATTATTGTATGTTGTATGTAAATAATAAAGCTTTTATCTATAATAGAGCCGTTTATTAAATTAGGTAAGTCTTAATTAAATTAAATCACATCATTTATTATTGAAATAACTCAGATGCATAATAATGTTATAACAATGATATTACAAACAGGGTCCCGTTTATCGATGTGTCTCTTTCTTATTGTCTATTAGAAACAAGGATAGCAGTATGTCTACTTTATTCGTTTTCGTAAATTATTTGTATTGAATTCCATACAGCGCCTCTGGCGGATAGTTATGTAACTAAAATCTGCACCATGAGTAAAGTTCCTGTAGTTGACTATCGCCGTTAATGTAACTAAAACGACACTACACTTATTGTAGTTCCCATACAATTTCGGCACCATGAGTTACATATTTGACGGATGTCATAGTAATTTACTACAACGAAAGTAGTTGCGGCTGTCACCTTAATTTTTCTCCGTGACATGGTAACTATTTGTTGGAAATCGGTTAAGTGCGAGTCGGGCTATACGCGCATCGAGGCCGAGGATTCCGTACCACACCACTACAACATATTAACGTAAAAAAAATTTTTTTTACTCCTGGACCTTTATCGCGAGACCGACTCACACTTGGCCGGTTTTTATTATTTTTTTGTTATACTGTAGAGTTTGCTCTATAATCACACAAAGTTTGACGCTTGCATACAGGGTGTCCCGTAAACCGACGTCAACCAGGTGGATGCTGATAGGTTAGTTCATGCCTAACCAGAATACACTAAAATAAAAATATCTGTCAATCAATCAATCAGTCTGTCAACATTTTACTTTAGGAAATGGTCCTTAGTTTTCGAGATAAAGACAGTTTTATGAAATTCGTGAAACTCTTTACCTTATTCACTATTTTGAGTGCACCCCGCTATTAATTGTCTATGCAGTATCTGTGTTAAAACTGTCAATATCTCGAAAACTAAGCCACTTTTACCAAAGCCAAATTTTGATATTCCGCTTAGTCATGACCTAACCTACCAGCATGCGCCGGGGTGAAGTCGGTTTACGGGACACCCTGTATATTACCGTTTTTACCATAGAGCGAGAAGAAAAAACGTTGATAACAACTAGTTTCTTGTTGAGAACCCTCCTTAATTTTAAACTTTTGGACATTTTTATTATTTGTTAGCAAATCCGCAAACGCACATTCTGTGAAAATTTCAACTAAGTACTAGCTCTTTTGGTTTAAAAGTTACAGCCCTAAATAGGTCGGACAGACGGATGGACGGACGGACGGACGGACGCACGGACGGACGGACAACGTAGGCTTAGTACCGTTAGTACCTAATAGGGTCCCGTTTTTACCCTTTGGGTACGGAACTCTAAAAACATAAACAATGCCATGCTTACATAGTAACGAACCTCTTTGATTTAATCGTAGGTACTATTTATGTTATGTATGGTGTTGACACAATACGTTTTAACCCTAGAGTAGTCGCGCCCTGCCGTGAAACGCGAGTGATCGCGTGGGGAGCATTTTGCCGCTCATATAGAAAATGATTTTTATGTTACAACCTACCTACCTACTTAAATAAAATAAAATTTTACATTTTTAACGTGCCTTTTGGTTTTTGGAATAATAAATGCTTAGACGGACAAGTTCTAACAGAATATAGCATTATTTTTTGTTGGCCGGCACTTTCACATTTGGACCAACAATTTATAAAATGCCGATGATGTCCTTTCTTGAATTTTAGTAACATCTTTATCTCAATACGCATAAAATAAAAAATATTTAAGCCTAATAAGAAAATTAAATGTTTTCTTCATCTACGGCATGTGTTTCAGTAAAATAGTCCTGACACATGTACTATCGCGGACTTTTCCGCCTGACCACCACTAGGCTCATTTTTGCTTGCATACTAAAAAATAAAAGCGATATCTTAAACCGCCCTATTGATGAATAGACCAATTAATAATAGTTTCCAAACAATAAATTTTGGGCGAAATTATGCGACTTTTTTCTTAAGTGGTCAGGCGGAAAAGTCCCCGATAGTACACACGGCAACAGGTCAGGTTACCCTGTTTGGACTTTGAACTATTAGACGTTGAACGTTGCGAATCATGCGTAAGGGTGCGGTATGTTGTTGTTGTTTCGTCTCACAGCACGCTGCGCCCGCGCCGGCAGCCGCGTCTATGCAGGCTCTCTACCGCACTATTTTGTGTTTTGTACGTAGTGTAGTTATGGGTATATGGGGTGCGTAACCTGATGTGTCGCCGTGTGTACATGAAGTGTTCGTTGCACAGTAACTTTGCGCATCTATTGCACTCTTTTTTGGTCCTTCTATTTGTCTTGGATGGACCACTGCTCATATTATACCTTCTCTTTCTGAGGGTATTTTCAGATGTTCCGATGGTAAAAATCAATTTCTCATTGGTTTCTGTAACATGCTAAGTATTAGTATCGACTTTTTATACCTCACACATCATTCACCTATTTTTTTAAATCAACTAATTAAAACAAAAACACCCAATAATTAGACAAAATAACGTAAATAAATATATTATTATTATATTTACATCAAAAAAACAACAAACACGATGAAACAAATAATAATTAAACGTACTGTAAAAAACCATAAATGAATTTTACTTACGAGCGTAGTCGCGCAGTGAGTAATTTGCCGCCAAACGCGACACACCTACAACAACCCTTTCTTCGTGAGGTAACCCGCGCACTCAATTTCTTCTAATTTCTAAAATGGGGAGGTGAGATATGTAGGGGCAGCTACTGGGACGCTTGACTTTTACAAATGCATCGTTTACAAAATACCATTAATTTTTTGACGCGGGCGGCAAAATGCTCATAGCGCGAGCACTCTAGGGTTAAATTTACTTTTTTTGGCTTGGGTTCAAAAGATTTTGGCCAGTTTTGCTATCCTTGTTTCTAATAGGCAATTAGAAAGAGACACATCGATAAGTGTGAAGTGAGTCATGGAACGCCATGAGCTATAGTGCCTGTCGTCTATACGTAACGATTTTCGTTGCGTGCGATGAAACTCATGGTGCGAATTATATGTTATCTATTCGCTCAACGTCTTCACTATTACGACTTATTGCATCAAAGTCTAACAGGAAGGAGTCTCCTTGGTTTGGAATAAAGAGACTCCTTTCCAAGAAGGTTGAAATTTTTTCCCAAATTTCAACCTTCTTGCTCCTTCCTCTTAGATCAAAGCCAAAAAAAGTCAATTTAAAAAGTATTGTGTTAATACCATAAAGTAATACGAAAAGGGGTATGGGTAATATTGGCGTCTTTTTTTTTCATGCAGCCAGTTACCAAATGTTGTGGGTATTTTAGGGCTATTATTACCTTACATTTTGCTTACATTATTATTTAAAAAAAATGGTCCTACGGTGTAACGTTTCGGAGATATTTAATATTAAAGTTTTAAAAAATCACTCTAATAAGATCATTAAAAGTTACTCATTTAGGTTTTTTTACCACTTTATTTGTTTTTATAGCCCAGAATTATTAGTTCTAATTATTTGTGACTTCATCACGCATATTTTGTGCAGGAATGCATCGCAATCCTCGCTAATTTGCGGTCGCTCGTTTAAATTAGTATAAGTTTCTACACTGATACGGTCACGAACTAAATATTGTGGGTACTTAAGTGGGTAAAACTAATAATTCTGGGCTATAAAAACAAATAAAGTAGTAAAGAAACCTAAATGGGTAACAATTAATGAGCTTTTTAGAGTGATTTTTTTAAAACTTTAACATTAAATATCTCCGAAACGTTACACCGTAGGACAATTTTTTTTTGATAATAATGTAAGGTAATAATAGCCCTAAAATATCTGCAATATTTGGTAACTGGCCGCTTCAAAAAAAAAAGACTCCACCTTCCATACAAAAATTACCCATAGGCCTTAAAAAGGTTTGTTACTGTAAGCATTGCATGGAGTTTTTTACGTTTTCATTCTAACAGTGTTATGTCAGTACAATCAAAGAGAATATAATCACTACGTTTTAAGTACAATTATATAGTGATCTGTGAGTGTTATGTGTTTTGATTGAAATCGGATTTATAGTTCAATTTCAATTTATTTCGCAAGAATATTATGACAGACTCCAAGTTTTCATCAACAAAATAAATGCATCAGGCAAATCTTGAAGATCTTCTTAACAAACACCATCTCAAACGAGGAGTTATGGAGACGGACGAGTGAGCAGTGTATAGAGAAAGTGATCCTTGCCTGAAGGTGGCAGTAGCTAGGCCATGCATTAAGGAGACGATCACCCATCCATGACACCCACCCCCACCAGGCAAACGAAATAGAGGCTGTCCTAAAATAACCTGGCGCCGCCGCTCGGTGAAAGTTGAAGCCAAAAGCCTTAACATGACCTGAGGGGATATCTACAGTGCTGTCCAAGATCGCAACCGGTGGAGAGCTATTATCCAAGCCCTAAATATACCCCACAGTGACAGGAAGAGAAGAAGATTTAAAGTAGCAGTAGCAGAATCTAGCTGGACTTGCAATCAAAAAGACAAAAAGAAAATAAGGTGCAGTGAATCACAGTTTGATCTATGGCGTGACTTTGTGAGACTTAGCACCATTTGCATTTTGAGTGATTTGGTGGAAACGCATATAATGCTCTTTTTATCGTATGTAAAATAATAAAACTTTTATCTATAATAATAAGTCATTTATTTAATAGGAAAGACTAAATTAAATAAAAAATTAAATTATTATTCAGATAACCCATATGCATATAAGTAATGTTAGTAAAACAATGATCTTACAAACTATTTTAGTTATAAATAAATAAATCCGGTCAAGTACCAGTCAGGCTACTCGCGCACCGAGGGTTCCGTACCACACCACCAACATACAAAAACTTTTTTTTCTCCGGAACCTTTAGCACGAGACCGACTCACACTTGGCCGGTTTTTATTATTAGTTGTTATAAATTGTAGAGTTTGCTCTATAATCACACCAAGTTTGATAATTGCTCGTATTACCGTTTTTACGATTGAGCGAAACGTTGATAAAAACTAGTCTCTTGTATGAGGACCCCCCTTAATTTTAAACTTTTTGTCATTTTTATTATTTGTTAGCAAATCCGCCGCAATAACGCATATTCCGTGAAAATTTCAACTAACTAGCTTTTACGGTTCATAAGTTACAGCCCGAAATAGGTAGAACAAAGGGACTGACGGGCGCACGGACGGACAATGTAGGCTTAGTAATAGGTAATAATAAAAACGGATCCCTGAAAAACAATAATAACAAAAGATTCCCTATCAAACAATGATGTGGGTAGTTACAAGGTGGCATGCAAGCGCACCCATTGTTGCAGCATTGGGGAGTACCATATGTCTGCCAACGCGCGCAGGTTGTGGCTATTAGGGCTGCAGCGCAAACGGCCCAGCAGAGATGCACAGCTTTTGCATTATCGCGTGGAACCCATCACTGTGCGCCTCCGTAAACATATTGGAAGCACTACGGAACATTGGCAGCCCCATCAGTACCCTCAGTTGTTATACTGCACACTTAATGAATTTCACGAGGTGAGGGGGCGAAAAGGGTCCTTTTGACTTTGTGCGCGCATATGAACACTGTAGCTCCTTTGCATATTCCATTCGTCCTCAGATTCAGCTTCTGCTAACATTCTCCAAGCAAAATATACTCTTGTCATATTTACATATTTGAAAAAAAAACTCAACAAATAAAACTGTTCCACGGAGAAAAATTTAGGTGACAGCCGCAACTACTTTCGTTATAGTAAATTACTATGACATCTGTCAAATATGTAACTCATGGTACCGAAATTGTATGGGAACTACAATAAATGTAGTGTCATTTTAGTTACATTAACGGCGATAGTCAACTACAGCAACTCATGGTGCGGATTTTAGTCAAATTTTAGTTACATAACTATCCGCCAGAGGCGCTGTACTGAATTCAATACAAATAATTTACGAAAACGAATTTAGTTGCGTTTAATGAATTTACTATAGCAACTCATGGTAGCCCTACTGGATAGAATGATGGACAATTAAGTATGCATCTTTCTACTGCCGAGCGAGTCGCTTGTATGACATTCAAAAATCGCACTGCTGGGTTCAGACCGATTTATAGATATAATTTCTTTCATCAAAGTGTGTGCTTATCGGTCTGAACCCAGCAGTGCGATTTTTGAATGTCATACGAGCGACTCGCTCGGCAGTAGAAAGATGCATAATCTCCATAGTAATTTTGTCATTTTCTACTGCCGAGTCGCTCGTATGATATTCAATAATCGCACTGCTGGAGACACGTTATTCATTCATTCAGAACTTGTTTTTTGATTGGTACAGTCAACAACAAAAGTTATAAAAAATTTCAATCTATCCTTAGTTCAGCCATAGATACCTACTCTTTCTTATATGTATACTGTGGTACAGCCTTAAAATAAGCTAAAAGTTGCGCCCTGCTTCAACTGTATTCTTAATAAAAATTATAGTTGTAGTAAAATTTCGGACGGTTCCTACTACTTTTATAGTAGGACTGGTGTGTGTACACTCCCTATACTACTATACTATAGGGATCGGACAGTCCGGGACAATAAGTCAAATTAGCAACTTTTAATCGAACGTCAAAACGCGCGTGATGTATACTATATTTTATTTTTATCTACTCAATAAAAAAAGGGTTAGAAAATAACGCTAAACTCATTTTCATTGACATTTTAGCTTGAATACTATTTTTAATAACAAGATAAACTACTATAAAAGTAATGAAAATGTTGATGACGTCACAACTCAATATTTAGTACAAATCTTCATACAAAGCGTATGTTTTGACGTCCGATAAAGAGTAGCTGATTTGACTAGTTGTCAAGTAGTCAATTGTACTAAATACCTACAAGTGACGTCATCAACATTTCATTACTTTTTATAGTTCATAATGTTATTAAAAATAGTATTCTAGCTTAAAAAATGCAAAAAATTTGAGTATAGCGTTATTTTGAAATGTTTTTTTTACTAAGTTCAAACTAAAATATATTTTATGCAGTCTGCTCCCCTATTGTACCTACCTACTCCATTTCATTGCATTGATCTACTATGCCTAGTTGTCTACTCACTTAATGTATCTTCATAATCATTTAAGTTTGTACTGAGTTTATAACATAATGTAGTGTTTTTTTCTCTCAAAGTTAAATCTCTTTTGACATTGATCGTACACCCAATAACTACCGTTGCCAGCTTCCTGGAGTGCGATTTTTGAATCTCATTCGCTGAGTTCAGCAGTTGAAAATTTCAAAATTACTATGGAGATACGCATCGCATCGCATCTTTCTACTGCTGATTTGACTTTCAAAAATCGCACTCCTGAAGTATTGACTTTTGAATGTCAAATCAGCAGTAGAAAGATGCATATCTCCACAGTAATTTTGACCTTTTCAACAGCTGAACTCAGCGAATGAGATTCAAAAATCGCACTCCTGATCGTACATCTCGAATATTCTAAGATTCCGTAGAATGTGTGGTTTGATCAATCACCGCAACATAAATGACTCCGCGTCAGTTTAATTAAGCAATAAATAGCTCAGCTAACAACAAATCGCTACAAAATCGAACGGTTTGTTATTGTTGTTTTTATTGTCTGTTTTGTTGGTGTGTAAAAAAAAATAATTTATTGAAGGATGTTAGGTAATTACTAGATTTATATTTTTGGAACCTCAAGAAATATGTTTTTTTTTTAATTATTTGTAAAATTTCTTGTTCTCATTCCCCGGTTTGGAAGAGTGCGGGTTCAAGTCCCACCTTTTCAATCTTTAATTTGATCTTGTTCATAGTTTTAAGTATTATGAATCTAAAAATTAATGAATTACAAAAAGTAACTTTCAGAGTAGATTATACCAGATACCAGTATATACCTAACTTTACCTAACTGTTTTTAAACAAACCGTTAGTAAAAGCTAGTCAGTTTTAAAATTAGTGTTATTTTATTACGTGCTATTTGTGTATAATTTATTTACTCTATGGGGCTATCAATCGATATCCAAAGAAGAGCAATTTGTTTATTGAACTTATATTAACCCATTTACGGTCGCTGTACCCAATCGAGTACAGTCAAACTTTTGAAAAAATAACTAAATTAAACAAAGTTTTCTATTAAGTTTTTATTTATTTTAATAGAATGTAATATTTCTTACTACATATTAAAAAGAAAGTATCTATTTTTTTTAATTTTGTATTATTTGGACACACTGCAAGTTACAGTTCTGAAGATCGTGCGACCAAGTGTTTTATTTTATTATTATTATTTTTATTCAATAAGTTATCATAATTTTTCGTGCTAAATGTGATAGGAAACATTGCAGTGGGTGATCTGAGTAATCATTTGGCAATGAATTGTTTATATTTTCAGTATTACATGATGACTTTTTACTCTGTACTCAGTTGAGTATACACTGGCCACATAAGTGTGCAATATCTCTACCCTTAGTGTTCGCAACAGAAGGAACTTGCTTTGTAACTTTTATTGTTTTTTTAACGGGAAGATTAGTTTATTTTTGTAAATCGTTTCTTTTGTAATATTGTAGTTCCGTTATCCTGTTCCCATCGTTATACAGCAAGTACCTACTGTTTTGTTGCAAACAGTAATTTGTAAACATTTTTTGTTTCAAGATCCGGTGTCGCGCAGGTACTCGCCCCCTACCTGACACGCTTTTATCACCCAGCACCCAGAACTTTATGGATCTAGAACGTCTAACGGGACCTCTAGCTAGCGGGAAATTATATAAAATACAGCCAAAATAATAGACATGCGTCCCAACTTGAGTCATATCCCAACCTGATAGAGTTTAGGTATTGTACACACGGCGACACATCAAGCTACCCAAAACCAAAATAAGCTGGTCGCGCGTCGGCATAGTAATGTATAACGTCGCGCGGCCAGCTTATTTTGGTTTTGGGTAACTTGATGTGTCGCCGTGTGTACATATTGGTGTACCTATCTTGATTTTTTTCGGACAATGTATGTACGTTACTTCAACAAGCTATGTATTGGTCTTTAGATGAAGACGTTGGTGTTTAGCTAGTGTCAAGTACCATGTCAAACTGACTGAAACTGATATGAAGAACTGACAACCGGTGGACTGTCAGAGTTCTAGAGTGGAGACCACGAACTGGTAGGCATAGTGTGGGATGCCCTGCTGCCCGCTGGACTGACGACCTATAAAAAGTAGCGGGGAGCGACTGGATGAGGAAGGCCGAGGACAGAGTTTTGTGGCGCGCCTTGGGAGAGGCCTATGTTCAGCAGTGGACGATGATAGTCTGATGATAAAGTGCAATGCCAAGAAATAAGTTCTGTGATATCAAGAGGAACCTTTATCTCGTCAATAATGATGAAGCAACAAATAGTGGTCATGTGTGTGTGTGTGTGTAGTGGTGTGTGGTATTTACGTATAATATGGTGGATATGGCAATTGCAAAGCCTGGCGTTTGCATTTTACAAGCAAAGATGATCCCATGGATCAACTTTTGTTTCGTCGTAGCATTGACCGCTACTATTTGCGACAAGTGATGTGACAAAATGCTCGAGCATCTTCCTCTGTATTGGAAGGTTCGCTCCAAGATAGTTCAAGATACTTTCTAAAAAACTTGAAAAGCAACTACGATGTCTTCTTTGTTATTCAAGGGTCCAATGGATATGCAAGAAATGTCAAAAAACACTTTAATTTGAAAAGTTGTCCATTGAAAATGTTGACCCTATAGGTGACCAGTGTACTCAAACGAGTACACCCCCCAAAAACATTGAAAATAATTTATTTTTTAATATTTTTTTTCTGTGTTGTATTTTTAATCCTTCAAAGATTATAAAAAATCGGATTTTGTATTAATAACGTTTATCATTTACATTTGGCCATTAATGGGTTAAATAAACGTACCTACTTAATAAGTACCTATTTTTTGTTCGTATTTTTTTTATAGTTTGTATCGCAGACGGTGCATATAATTAGCTTTATATGAAAGTTTTGCACGTTTACTGTTGCCTAAGATCCTATTTATTTAATATTGCGCAGTATACCGCGGGACTGCAATTTCACACGTTTGAAAGCCCTCTTGCACTCAGGGCTATCCTATGATTGCAGTTGCAGGCGTTGCAGCCATAACTAGTGGAAGTTATTGCACTTCCTAAAACGTCGGCAAGTAGAGGACGCGATGATGTTCCAGGTTCCCTTGACCTACCTATTTGTCGATATACAGGGTGTTTGGTGCATCGTTGGCCAAATCACGCCAAATTGAATTGGTGGATAGGAGGGGTCTTCCGCTATCTCTATAAGACCTATAAAAAAAATCGTTTTTACGTAATTTTTTCGGTTTAAAGTTTTTCTCAAAAAAGTCCGAAAGTCAGCATTTAAGCTTGAATCAAAAAAAATTATAGGTACAACCCCCAAAGGAGCTTGTACAGATAGCGGAAGACCCCTCCTATCCACCAATTCAATTTGGCCAACGATGCACCAAACACCCTGTATACAGGGTGTAACAAAACACCCTAGTAATACTTAAGGGGGTGCTTCAGACCATCAAACTGAACAACATTCACTATGGGGCAAGGTGAGGACCCTGAGAAATACCTTAAAATTGATATAAATGTATAAAGGGCAAGCTTATTTCTAAAGATATTTCTTTCAGCATACCAGCGAAGGAGACAGTTAATTATCACAAGGAAAATGTATTGTGTCCAAACAACCAGTAAGTAAATAATTAAGTTTTGAGGTTATAATTTTTGAATACTTACATAATATTAAATATCTAGTCGAATTTATGATATTAACCAGGGATTATTATTGTTATAAATAAAACGTATTGAACGAAGCCGTCCTGTACAAAATCACCAGTTTTACATTTTTTGTTCATACCAAAATTTAAAGTTTTGTAAATGTCTTAATTATTCCATAATTACGCAATAAAAAAACGGGGATTATTGAGAATTTATGTTTTTCAGGTGTGTATGTATCTACTAATAATTTTTTTTTTTTCGACAATGTCACACAAATTATCTAGTCACATTTAAAGTACCAGAATCTAGCCTGGACTGGTATTATGATGACTAGACAACGAAATAGAATACATAGATACAAACATCCATGACTCGGGTACAAATATTCATATTCATCATACAAATATTTGTCCCTTACGGGATTCGAACCCGCGACCCTCGGCACAGCAGGCAGGTTCACTACCGACTGTGCTGCCGGGCTGTCAAACAATATTTCACATCATCACCTAAAGTGCAACTAATGCAACCTACCCCTTACAAAAATCTGTAGATTTTCCTGACTATAGAGACACCATACATAGAGAACCTATAGGTACCACGGAATCTTTAAGAGTACAACCTATTACCTAATAATGTGGTTATTTTCACGTTATTTTACGTTCAATAGCTAAACGCCCAGTACAAAAGATATCAACGCGCGGATAAATCTAGTTTGGAGTATTTTTATATTCGAAATTCCACATTATAAACTGTCAGATAAAAAAAAGGTTATTTAGATTACATTTAGGTAACTGAAGATGCTGGATGATTTAATCAGAATCAAACTGAGTTTCTTAATTTGATAACGCCAGATGTGGACGCACCCTTATGTAAACACTTGACTTGATTATGTTGTTGTCTTATTGCAAGACACATGTATGTGGCAGATGTATGTGGGTGGATGGAAGGATATAGGCCTTCGCTTCGTTCGACCAATAAAAAAATAGGTACTACAAAGGGAACCGTATGCCGTTGTTGGTACAGTCACCAGCAGATATATATCGTAGCAAACAAGGTGGTCAAATATTTCTAAGCAGTTCTAATTTTTAATAATATTTTTACTCATAACCAATCAAAAATATAGGAACGCCTAGAACATCAAATATATCGACGCAGTCAGGTTGGTCATAAACATCTGAACAGTTTCGGAAAAAAACCATACTCCGTACATTTTAATTTTAAATAACATTGTAAAGAAATTATTGAAAATTCGCTGTTCAGATATTTATGACAAAATACACGTTTAGATATAATTGGTTACATTTACTGTAAAGAATTTATTGAAAATTAGCACTGCTCAGAAATATTTGGACATCTTGTAAGCTACGATATATCTGATGGCGACTGCACCATGTTAAAACAAAGGGTACATAGTAGGTATGTAGCTCTAGGGATTGACTCGGTCGATTTTATTTCAGGGGACAGCTAACACCAATAGTATCGAAATTTTCGCCTATTGGTATTAGTTATAATTATGTGTTTATGTGTTTTCGATTCACAATAAAAGATAATAAACAAGAATATTATTTGCATTTTCATTATTAAATAAATACAGCACTAAAAGCGTAAGTTTTCTCTCTTTATTTTGGTTTTAGGTAGAGTTTATTTATGCAAGAAGATTACTTCTTGCTTCTTGTAACAAATAATTATATCATATCTAATTGGTCGTGACCATGTTAGTACTTATATGACACTATAGGAACTTTAAATGGCTTCAATCGTCATTTTACACTTGCCTAACATGAAACACGTAACGCTCCGAACGTCATCAGTTCCGATATGGCAGAAATACTACCTATTGTTATAGATAATATCTTTGGAGGTCGATATTGAAGAAACTGCAACATTCCCTTGAAAGGGCGAGCGTTGGTTGGTTACCTAACTTTAATAGCAACAGTAGTTGTGACCCAATAATTGCAAATGGTAAATGTTTCTGACCACACTGCCGATACGATATGTTATGGTCAAGTATAGTAAATAATATCAAATTATATATAAAAATAATGTGTTGTTATATGTAGCCTAACTAGCCTCGTTCTTCTCAGACTCTTAGGCTGAGATTTAGAGGTGTATTTTGAGCGAAAGCAGGTTCGAAAATGTATGGATTTTGACATACCTACGGGGGAGTTAGAATTAGAACTTTGCGAGTGCGATTTTTGAATCTCATTCGCTGAGTTCAGCGGTTGAAAATTTCAAAATTACTGTAGAGATACGCATCTTTCTACTGCTGATTTGACTTTCAAAAATCGCACTCCTGAAATATGATTTTTGAAAGTGAAAGTAGAAAGATGCATACCTATCTCCATAGTAATTTTGACATTTTCAACTGCTGAACTCAGCGAATGAGATTCAAAAATCGCACTCTTGAACAACTTTCCCAAAGGAATAAAAGGGAAATATTGAAGGGATAGTTTTTCAATATCATGGGTACAATTATCCCTTAAAGTATTTATTTTATTTTTATTTATTTATTTTAATAAAAATGCAACTGTTTACGCAAATTCCTATCCTCTGTATTAGAAATATAAAATTCTTTCATAGAATAGGAATGCAGGTTTCCACACGCTGTTGAATGTTTTCCTTCAATTTATGAGAGCAATCACAGTTATATTGTGTAATAAAGGTGATCCAATTAATTATAATGAACGTAACTAACGTAACGTAACGTCAACATTGCTAAGGAGGCACTGACCACTAAAAATTTCCGTAATCCATTATTAATATTTGTAGCGTCAAGGACAGCAAGTGCGCTATCATTAAACTAATTCTTAAATTATCTTGTTTATAAACATTGATATTTTTATAACGCTACTGTAGAACTAATTCTGTTTTGTTACGAAATTAATTGGTATTACCGTATACCTATATACAGGGTGTCCCGTAAGGTCTAACGTCAAGGGGAAGACACCTTATGAAATTACCTAAAAGTAATTAAAATTTTCAAGATGTTTCCATTTTGTCTACCAGATTTCAAGTTTTTTAACGCCCTACAAATGACAACAATTCCAAGATCAGATTTCTGAAGTGCGATTTTTGAAAATCATACGAGCGACTTGGCAGTGGAAAGTGTCAAAATTACTATGGAGATTATGCATCTTTCTACTGCCAAGTCGCTCGTATGATTTTCAAAAATCGCACTTCTGTAACATATTGCTGAATAAGTTTACTAATGTATCCAGGTAACATTTTTGTTAAACGTACTAACTTGAAGTGGAAAAAATCCCTAGTTCACAAATTTTAAAGGATTTTAAAGACCATCAAACTGAACAACTTTCTCAATGGGACCAATACAGAAAACTGCATACCTACTCGACCAAAATGTAGGTATGGGACTGTAGATTTTTTTTCGCCACGTTTTACGATACATACTGTCTGTAACGTAAGTAGGCTTTGAGATTTTCGATAACCATTAAAAACCTACAGGTTCTCAATTTCGTTCATCAATAATTGAACATCTGTAAATACCTAACCTACCTAACTAGGTACATAGACCGTAGCCTACACCTAATTAAATGAACTAAGTACAAACTAATAGATGTTGAATTGTAAATAGCCATTTGATTATATTGTAAATTGTATGGTACCCTTGAATTCGATGAACATGACAACACGAGGAAGCATTTGCTGCAAAAATGCTTCTTTGACAAAAATAATTTGTTTTTATAAACTTGCATGTGCATTATGTGCATTTATCATGTTTAATAACACGTTGCACATCCTTGACCCAATGAATGCAGCTAACGTTCAATTAGCTATTACATTATTTACCTATATTAAGACACATTTCTGTAAACGAAAGTACACGAAAGTACCCTGTATATATACTTCAGAAAATGCTTATAAGCTTATCATTTCATAATCTTACCAAGTCTTTCTGGTTGAGGCATGTGGGGCGAAGCGGCGCACATGCTAAGCAGGTCCCGCACTCCCCTCTCCAGGTCATCTGGACCCTCCCCCAGCTCCTGCTTGATCACCTCCGCCTGTTTCGCAGATGGCCCTTGAAGGAACGCCATTTCACGACACTATTTTGTCTAATGCCGAAGTCTTTTTAATATAATCGTTTATAATCGTATGCTGTGTAAACAGTAGTATGATCAAGTAAACGAGATAGTCTAGTCACCAGTCGAGTAAGGACAAAACTGCGAGCGTAATGCGCCCAGCCGTTTATATAAACAACAGCCGTTTGAAAATCTAAGGATAGTTAGGGTACTTGTACACTGGACGCGAAACGAATTAATTGTTTCATAGAACGGTTTTTAGGATCAACACAATTAACCGACGTGTTGTAACTCAAAAATACTATCCAAGTAGATCACATGCTCTTAAAAATAGCTGTTAGGTACAGTATCTATAATAATACCATTTTCATTTCATTATAGGCCCTAAAAATAGAGTCTAAAGAAAATACTATCGGGTCGGGAACAATGGTTGGTTTGCTAGGGGTGGCGCCGAAGATACTTTATTATTATTAATTTAGAACAATATTGAAAATTGATAAAAGATAAGTAGTACTTAGTACTTACAAGGCGACACATCAAGCTTTTAGTTTTTGTGATCTGTGTTTTAAACCAACAAATCTGTACGTTACTCGACCTACGCGTGGATACCTATATCTAGCTTGATGTGTCGCCGTTTCCTATAATCTAAATAAATTCAGGTCGCATTATTTAAATCTAACTTAACGGAATTTAGTCGCTATTTTTACAAATTGTTCCTTAATTAATCTATCTACTATTATGTGTATTAATTACCTACCATCTGTTAAACAACAACCAACTATCAACTTGACTCTATATTTATAATAAATAATAGAAACTTTACAACTCTACGCTACGTGTGCCCTACATAAAGTGTAAATGCTCCTTTACGTTCGCGCTTATTTTGATGACGCTGAGAGTTATTTATTCCTACAGCTATATTATTGTAAGTATATCGATTAATATATTATTGTATATCGATTAATATATTATTGTATATCGATTAATATATTATTGTATATCGATTAATATTTATAGTAACTGTTGCGATGTTCTCTATTCAATGGACGCGTAAATAAAATTACCATTCACGAGATTATTTGTTTTTTTACGAATGGAAAATTTGGATTATGATAAAAAAATGGTTTCCGTATAGCTAGCGTACCTACACAACACATTTAAAAGGAATCAGGATCTAGGATTAGTGCCAAATAAATTGTACCTTATTAGGGTCGAAAAAAGAAAAAAATATTAGAATAGAAAATTGATTGATTCGCACTTTTATATGATCCACAATTTTTTCGTTTTTTGCCCCATGTTCCCTGAGGAAACTTGTTTAGATTAATAAAACTAATCGTGAAAAAATCGTGACAAATAAAATCAACTTTTCTATACCAAATCTAGATAAATAAATAATAAAAAAAATAAAAATTATTTATTTCAGATTACTCATCCATATTGTGTTAGTAACAATTGTCTTATAACTATGTTAGTTCACAAATAAATTCATTAAATAAAATAAAAATAAAATTACAATTACAATATACATTACATACAACACATACATTATATTACATTATTGAACAAAGGGGGATGAGCTGGCATGCAGCTGCATCCACCTTTGTACCATGGGTGAGTCCCACCGCTCAGCCAACACGCTCAGGACGCTATTAGTAAGATAAGGACAGCAGTTTCTTTTTCGGCGATTTCTGTAATGGTCTCATAGAGAAGGTTGTTCAGTTTGATGGACTGAAATAACCATCAGCCTATTAAATTGGACCCTGTATATAGATGTGTCCTATGATTAAACTAATATCGGCCGCTGATTTTGACTGGTGTTTTTTTCTCAGCTTTTCTACCTAAATAACTGTCCTTCGTGATCGAGAAACATCCACTGAATATAATTCGCACAAGAAAGTTCATTAAACTCAACTGTCTTATAATATCAAACAAACTTTTTTTTCGGGTACACTAATTATAAAATCCTAGTTAGGACAAAGTAACGTTTAAGCCTTTTATTGTTGCGAATCGTCATCATCATCAGCCTATATACTCGTACGTCCCACATACACACAGGCACGGTAGGCAGGGAGGGCAGGGCACAGGCCTATATACCCTCAGGAACTCGATGTTGTATTTGGGATAACCATTCAACTTCTTCTTATCGTGTGGGCAGAGCCCTGGTGTCAGAGTTTTTTCAGACCGCCTTACGGCCTCTGACGTGGTTTTTATGTAACGACTACTACCACCAGAGATAGTAGCCGGGACCAACGGCTTAACGTGCCATCCGAAGCACGGAATCATTTTTATTTTCAGACAATCAGGTGATTCAGCCTGCAATGTCCTAACCAACTGGGGAAAAACGCACAAAGTGACATATCACTAGGTGTCCCCCGTGGGAATCGAACCCACGACCTCCGTGTCGAGAGCCATAGCTCTTAACCATTAGACCACGGAGGCAGCAGAACCATTCAACACGCGTGGTGGACTAACGCCCATACAGGGTGTATGGGTAGGCCTGTGCCCTGCAGTGGGACGTATTGATGATGACATGACGATTCAACATCAAAAGGCTAAAACTTCTTTTAATTTAACTTATCAACCAAGCCTTTCAATTCACTATGTTAGTAGGTAAAAAAGGGCTGCTACATCTACAGTTTAATTCAATTCTATTTAATTTTACTTTTTTTAACTTTTCTTTACTTGTTTACTTTATTGCACACCAAAACAAAATACATACTCTACACTCGATAACATAGGAAGAATTTCAAGTACCTAGGTAGGTACTATTATAATTATTATCTTGTCGCTAAAATAGGTAGTAGGTACAAAGTCCATTTTTACATCTATACATAGTCTAAAAAAACAAGGTCTTCATCTATAGATGACCAGGCACAAGTTAACATAACATCGTCTTCAATCAAGATTAACTTTTTAATTCGCGTGCATGACTCGCACTTGGCCATTGTAATTTTCTACCAAATTGTCAGCAAACTTGTGTTATTTGTGGGATAATGACAACACTAGGTGTTGTAGAGAGGAAACAGTCCTATGACATCAATTATAATAATTCATACAATTTTGTACTAATGACTGGATGTAATTAGTACTTAATTGTAAAGTCTGTGCTTTAGTTACCTACTTATTATCTTAGTACGTCAGTAGACTTAGATAACGAAGTAAAACATCAATTTAATGTTGAAAGATCCACTAGATTGTGGTTGTATATAGGTAATAGTAAAAATAGTACTTAGGCGCTAGTACCTGTCCTATGTACTTATAAACAATTAATTATCTCGTAACGTGCACCCACAGGCCCCACCAAGAGGTAAGGGTGGGTGCAAAGAGTAATATAAGTATATTGGTGGGTGTATGGGTGTAAGTCCACCCAGCAACGAATGACTGGGTATAGAACGTCATTGCCCGCGATAAGAACAAATCAACATCACATGCCCAATGCCGATTGCTAGACTTCAAATAGGCATCTGAATATCTTCTAAAGCCTATTATGCGGGTTTCCTCCTTTACCGTAAAAATCTGATTGGTACATGGTATGTTGTCCGGCTGGATTTAAACACGGAACCTCTGATTGAGTGTTCATGCTTCTCCGCAACGTGCCACTGACGCATGCATGTGCATGCGCTGAAGAAGAAAATAATGCCATGCACATTTCCCCGAAGAGCCAGTAACAAATTATATTACTAAAAATTAACTGCTGCTGAATGGTGACACGAAACAAGAAAGAACTTAGGTAGTAACTTTTTTGATAGTTGACTTTTCAAGCAAGCAAGTTCTTGCTGCAATTTCCAAATTGTTACATGGGCACATGGTACTTACCTAGGTACTAGGCGGTCCTAGGTTTTTTAAGGGGATGATCAGACTGAACTACTTTCTCTATGCAACCAAAATTAAAATCCTACTTGACCCCATGCCATGTATGGGGACAGCAGATTTTTTCGCGATTTCGAAAGTTGTTCAATTTTAAGGTCTCATCGTCCTCTTAAAAAAACTGTCATATAAAGTTGGACTCTATACCTAGTTAGTTAATACTAACTATGGAGTAAAATCGATAAGTAGTATTTCTTTTTGTAAAATCTTATCAGCTCAATAGCTAGATTGAGCTTTACAACCAGAATGTAAACACGTGGGTACCTATTTACTACCTATGTAGACTATGGAGTCATAGCGGTATAGTGGGGCTAGCTGGTTTGGCTCGTGTCGTGGCTAGGCCGTCTGGTTCGAGCCGTTCGTTCGTTGACTTCCTTACTCGAGGATACCTACTAGTACCATCTCGTGGGTGGGACTTGTTGGACTGTTTTGTTATTAAAACTGAAAATAATACTATATCTACGTTATTTTTAGTTTACTATTATAGGTGCTTGGGTAGTAAAGTTACTAAATATAAATTATACTTGAGCTGTAATTCGTTAAAAAATCATTGTTGTAATTTGTGTAATATTTAAAGAAAGAAGCTTTTTAGTAGGTACATAACATAATAACAACATAATTAATATAAAATTGCGCCATCTATTGTGTCTTTCGATAACCATTTGGTACAGCTCCATCTATCGTCGAATAGCGAAACTTATGTCTTACTACAAACGGTGGTGGTGTAGGAGTAGGAGAATATTAATTTGTTTATAGTCGTTATGTATAAAGCGTCCTTTTTCAATTTTATTCCTTGCAACATTGATAATATCTGTCATTTCGATGACCATTTTCGATTTTCGAAAATAACGACAAAAATACCGGGCTGTCGTTTTTATTAGATTTGAAATTTATTCAACAAACTCTTGATTGATAAATAAACAGCATGGAAATAGCAACTTGATAGTTTTAAAAACAGTGAATAATGGAGCCTTCAAAAGAGGCTATCGCCGTGCGCATCACACGGTTGAATCGGTTGATATTGGGCAAAGTGACCAGTGGTTCAAGTAAACTAAAGAAAACAATAGATCGGGAGGCACTGCTGGATGCTCTCACTGCTTTATATGATGAGTGCAACGATGACCCTGTTAAAAAGGTGGACGATCTCGTTAAGGCCTTCGTGGATAAATGTAAGTAGAAACACCTGCCTTTTGTAATAGACTCGCCATAGCAGCTGTCTGATTAAAGGACATTTGGGTTCAATACTCTGACCGATATCACTACTAATTTATGCATGCAGCACCGTAGGATACACTATGACCACATTATTAACTTGTCCTAAAGTAAATTGTAATCATTTATTCCTATTATGTGTTAACATAGGGTCTTTTAAAATCATAAAAAATTATAGGTAAGCAATACATTATGTACATCACCCTTGTATAGGAAAGAGTACTTATTTATGTACAGTATGGACACTCCCTGCCCCCTACCAATTTTGACCTTACTCCTTCAGCCCTTATCACTGAAGGAGTAAGGTCAAAATTGGTAGGGGGCAGGGAGTGTCCATACAGGTAGACATGTGTGGAGTGTTCCTCTCTAGCTAAAGCCCGATTAACATTTCAATAAGTACAGTAGCGAGTTTAGAAATCGGACAGTAAGTATCAAGTAGTAAGTAGCGTCCAAACAAGGCTAAGTTCAGTAGTCATAAGTTGCTGTTCCGTGAAGAAGACAGTCGCGTGGTGAGGTTCTGTTCCTCCGAAACAGGTGTTTAATGAATCCAGAAAATTGATGTTGAATTAATTAATACCAATGTCCGTGAGCATTCATGCTATAATACGAGAAGTAGTGTCTTTACTTGTACAACACATCGAAAATGTTTGTGGCCGCTGCTGTGTGCAAACTTATGGACTGTACTAAACTCACCCATCTACATGCCGGCCAGTTAAGTTAGCGGGGTGCGGGAGACGCGAGGGAGGGGGGCTACTTCGCACTGGACTAGTTGAAAAATAGGATCGCGTTCTATTGAACTAAACTTGCTACTTAACTCGCTTTTGCCATTCAAACGACAATAACAACTTGACTCGCCGATGATGCAAGTTAACTCTCAACTGTACTTATTGAAATGTAAATCAGGCTTAACACTTACTCAGCATACCTAATGTCTCTTGTCAGAGTGAGCCTGTTTGTATGAAGCAGTGTTTGAAATTATCATGACAACTACAGTGTAAACTCCATGTAACACCTCCCAATATAACGTCAAACTCCCCAAAACGTCGAAATTACTGGACTTTGGTTGGTTTACCTTGTTATACATACATTGATACCCTCTATGTATCGTCGTGTCAACTCTAAATACCGTACACCACAGACCTGTCTGTGGCGTCAACAACACTACAATAAACATTATTTTTTAGTCAGTTTCAAAAAGCTTTGAAATTTGCCGAAACTGATAAGACGCAGCTGCGTAAGTTCTTTTGTTTTCTTCATTTTGTTGTTTTATTATCCAGCACGTGTTTACCTCGACTGTCGGCATCGTAAGTACGGAATTACCGGAGATTTTAAGAAATGCGTTCTTTTGTTTGTTATTAATTAGCCTTGCACGTGTTTGGCTCGATTGCTAGACTGTCGTTAGGTTGTTATTATGGGTTGTACCATATTCTTAGTTGCTCACAAACTTTACAATTGTGAACATGGCGAGTAAGAGAAAGTCTTTGTGTGTTGACGAAAAAGTTTTATTAATACGCGCGATACAGAATGGAATGAAGTTAAGTGATGTTGGAATACACTTTGGATTCATTACATAGGTACTTAACGCAATAATGTTATGTGAAATTGGGCGTCATGTTTTTGTAAATTATACTTTATTAGTAATAGATATTATAAGAGTGTAAAATTATGTGGATTTTTCTATGTTCCTTTTAACGTCGGCTCTTTATAACGCCATAATATACTCAGTCCCTTAAGCGTCACTATATAGAGTTTACACTGTATAATTATTGGATAATTATCAGATAATTTTCGGATGATTATCCAAGCGAATTCTTAGTTTTGAGTAAAATTTCTAACTAAAAGTTCTAAAATTGCAATTTTTGCTTTAACACTCCAGACCAACCAGCACCTAGTCTGCAGCATTTTCGTTTCTTATCACAATGAATAAAAAATAATTGAGGAAAAAAACAACAGAAAGCTGTGAGGAAGATTTTTTCATGTTTGTGAGCTTCTTTTTTCGCGAATCATGATCGGATACATGGATTGCAAACGCAAGCTTTTTGGAACACTTAAAGTTTATTTTATAATTATCAAGACAAGATAATTATTAATGTATATTTATCAAGATAATTATCATGGCAATTATCTTGATAATTGTCCTTGATGGGATAATATCACGATAATTACTGTGGTATGAAGTGTCCAGGGTGTGCCCTTGCCCAATTTTTGTTTACACTTATCAAACCAGGCAATTACTTTTGCTCAGATTTTTAAATAAATTCGAAGAGTATCATAGTAACACTTGTGTCACCTTTAGATGATAGGAAAGGGTTCAATTCAAATGTAAATGAAATAATAAAATATTTCAGACCGCAGCACTCTGGCGGACCTGCGACGCACCCGTGTCTGCTTCTCAGACTTTGAGATGGTGCAGACCATTGGCCGTGGACATTTTGGTGAAGTACATGTAAGTCAAACTAATTATAATTGTAGTTAATATAAGAGTAGACTATTTGAGAAATTATTTACTCACATATGAAAAGTAACAAAGATATGCTCGTCTCGATTTTTATCATTTCTTAGTTATGGTATTGCTAGATACAAGTTAGACAAGTTTTGAGAAAGGATAGAAACATTTTAATTTTTATATGTATAGCCCACTGTATTCCTTATCCATTTTATCTACTATTTACTCTACATTATCTCTACCACTGTGTCAGTAGGTGTTCCGTTGAGAGAAGATGCAGCCAGAAACTCAACAACAAATATCTTTTAAACAAAACAAAATATACAAAGTACAATTAAAATACAATACTGCATTACATAGTGTACCATTGTCTAGACCAGACATTTTGGTCATTCAAATAATCTTCGAGTTTATAGATTGTTTATGAACTTCAAGCAAATCATTCAGGAACTTGATGAAAGTCTTACCATTAATTTGACCTATCGCAGATGGTCCGTGAGAAACAAACAAGTGACGTATACGCGCTGAAGATACTTCGCAAGGAGCAGGCGCGCAAGCGAGCCGCCGGCGCCGCGGAGGACGAGCGCGACGTCCTCGCCAGTGCCACCGGCCCCTGGATACCCAAGCTACAATATGCCTTCCAGGTACCTACGTACCTGCACAAAGACTTTATTACAGCACCAATGTTTATTCTCTATTTGTTACAAAAGTGTCCCCAGTGGGGTCAAAGTGTTATTTGTTCCCTAATCTAAACTATTATAAAACTGTAACAGAAATGTGTCTGTACATTGAAGAAATTTACAAAAAAAAAATTACGACATGGTTTTTACCTGTCCCTGATTCCAAATCACCAATTTTTGGATTTTTTGTCTGTCTGTTTGTTTGTTTGGGTGTTTGTTTGTTCGAGTATCACGCAAAAACTACTGAACCGATTTTTATGAAACTTTTTTGTTTGATAGCTTATCATCTGACTTAAAATCTGGTATATAATTTATGCGGACGAAGTTGCGGGTCGCTCGTTGTTACTAAAATGTCCCCAGTGGGGTCAAAGTTGTGGCAACCTCCTTTTCTTTCTTGCCAAAAAGTGATTATGGTTTACATTTACCTATAACTTACAACACCAACATTTTGTTCTCTATTGAGTGTCCCCAGTCGAGATCAAAGTGATTATGGTTCACGTTTCCCAATATAGGAGAACACAGACTTTATTACAATGTTTTCTAATTGATATAAAAGTGTCTCCAATGGGGTCAAGGTGACCCCAGTGGGGTCAAAGTGTCCCCATTGGAATCAAAGTACTATAAATAAAAAAATCTGCAGGACAGTACAAACCTGTACCTAGTAATGGAACTGTGCAACGGCGGGGATCTAGCCGGCCTGCTCAGTCGCCGCAACCACCCGCTGGCGGAGCGAGACGCAGCGTTCTACGTGGCCGAAGTCACGCACGCGCTCAAAGCATTGCACGGCATGGGATATGTCCATAGAGACGTGAAGCCACATAATATTTTACTGGACAGGTTTGTGTTTTGTTTATTTGATCTTATGCTGTATTGGACCTCTCTTTTCATTCATTCATTCATGGGCCTTGTTTCATCTAAATAGATGTTTCAAACAGCGTCTGTTTGCTTAAGACACCGACGTTCGTGGCTATATAAGCCGATTCGGGAGCGGCAAAGCCTGCCGCATTTACGGCATTTGTGCTGTGTGTCGGTTGGTGCAGGAGCTTGTTCATTCCTGTGCCTTTTTGCTCGCTTTACGGCCAGAGATTCGAACCAGACCTCATCATGGGCCGTTCGACCGTCAGCTGGACCTCTCTATACAGGGTGAAATTGATATCATTAGCATCCTTTTAAACTAAGAGTCTACCCATCAAACTGAACAACTTTCACTATGGGAGCAAACTGATCGGAGCAAAAAAATAATCAGCTGCTCCATACTAAACTGCTATGCCTACTCGACTCAAATGTATGCAACAGCTGATTTTGTTTTTGCTGTGATCGGTTTGCTCCAATAGTAAAAGTTGTTCAGTTTGATGGGTAGACTCTTAGTTTAAAAGGATGCTAATGATATCAATTTCACCCTGTAGATTTTGTACTGTTTCTGTGAACATGACTCAAGCTGAGAAGTTATCAACAATTTTAATTAATTATAACCACTAGTGAAGAATAGAAATAGCATGATGATGACTATAGGGATTTAGATACGGTTTTCACAATAAAATGATTCACGAGGAAGGATTACGATATGTTGGGAATTAGAGTTCCCCGATTTGTTTTGTGTAAATCTAAATCTAACATAACTACACCTCAATTTTTTTTTTACTAGAATAATAAGGGTTTATTCAGATAATGAAACTACATAAATAATTTTCCGAATGGTCGAATAACAAGAAAATTTGTTGGACCTTCTTGGATCGGCTGATTCACACTTTTGTAATAAAGTTAAAAAAAAAATGTTTTTCGACCTATGCTCCTTAGGGAAAGTTGTTTATTTTGATAATCTGAATACACTCTTAAAATCGTTCTACTAATAAAAATGTTTAGTTTATAAGTGTCATATCTAAATAGTAAATAAGCAATATGAACTCGTGGCAGATGCGGGCACGTGAAGCTGGGCGACTTCGGGTCGTGCGCGCGGCTGTCGGAGGGCGGGTGCGCGGCGGCGCCGGTGGGCACGGCGGACTACGTGGCGCCCGAGCTGCTCGCCGCCGCCGACTGCGCCGCCAGGCACGCTGTCTGTCTGCAATACTGTCGCGGCATTGTCACCTCCGCCATTGTGGGTTCGCACGCCACGCTTTATGCTTCTTGAGACCACTGTTCAGGGGATTCTAACTACACGCTACATGCATTTTGAAAAGGGATCGGTTTAAGATGTCGCACAGTTGTTGCACTAGTTCAATAAATATCACAGTCACATTTAAAGTATTAGAATCTAGCCTGGACTTGTATTATGATGACTAGACAACGATATAGAAGACAGATATAGATACAAACATACATGTCTCGGGTAATATTCATCATACAAATATGGCAAATATTTACGAGATTCGAACTCGTGACTCTCGGCACATCAGGCATGTCCAATGCCGACTGAGCTACTGGGCAGTCGGTAATTAATCCAGATTTTTTAAGGTTTTCTCTTGGAAATCCAAATTCAACTAATTGGTCCCAAACTGAAGCTACAGTTTTATTACAGCTATTCTGGATCAAAAAAATGTATAAAGTAGTAATGTAAGCAAAATTTTCTGCAGAATTTTTGCAATAATATTTTTCATGCCAAATATGATTTTTTTAGCGTGTAATTTTAATTTTCTGAGAGTCTCCTTACATGCTGTAGCTAGATGCGGATCTCGGATCTCTTGATCAATAACATTGAATATGCTGTTACAAATTATGTCAAACATACATACATATTCATGACAGCTCTATTTGGGGGTGAGAGTTTTGCTACAACTACTTGTGCTGTTGTAGCCAGAACTTTTGGCATAAATAGGCTATCAATTGTACGATAAACAAATGTGTTTGACATTGTCACTCAGGCTACTATTGGGGTTAGCCCCAATCGAGGTGCAAAATGTAGTCTGGACCTGTATTATGAGTTTATGACGATTATATAACGATACATTGTATATTCTTATTCATCTCATAAATACTTGCAAGATACAAAACTGCGATCCTCGGTTTCGTAGGTAGCCTTAAACTTCTTCTCTATTTGCTAATAATTTAATTGAATACTCTAGATCCGCCTCTGACTATAATAGCTTGTTCCCATTTCCTTAGTGACGTAGATAATAAATTCAGTGTGTTATTATTATTAATGTTGATGCAGTTTGGATATTGAATAGCATGTTATGTGACCTAGTAGACTTTGTGAATGGTATTCATTATTTTTAGATTTTTGTTATGAATGAATGTTTCCATTAGAATACCAGAATTGTTTTATGGATATTGTATCTGTAGTTTAGCGTAGAAATCTAGTAATTTTTTTTAAATATTTTTGGATGACATGTTTTGGACGCGACTAGGTTTGTCACGCCTTACGGCTCTTACAGACGTGCGACCCTCTGCGACCGCGAAGTGTCGCTCGTCTGTAAAAGCGCTTAGCTCTCTTTCACTTTGCGTGCATCTGAGCGAGATAAAATGTGACAAAGCTTTGTCGCGCCACTACACTGTAGCCATTGTTTTAGTGCATGAAACATCTTTCAACAATTTAAACTATACTCGGTTTCGGAAGATTAGTTAGTAAAATTAAGTGTCTTTTAAAAATAGTAATGAAATAATGATTGGTGTGGTTTGATTAATATTTGTTAACCTCGCCCGCGCCGCGCTTGCAATAACCAAATAAATTTTACTATCTTAATTATAGCACTTACAATACAATTTTTATAAGAATTCCACTTGGATTGGAACACTCTTGTACATTGTTGTAGTAATGAAGTACAGAATAGATAGCAGTATATGTATAATTCTACATGCAGAATGGACCCTCACTAAATTCAGATACGTCGCATCCTGTACATCGAGGGTAACTCCAGTACCATTGAAGCATCGTCAGATCTTTGTTAAAGTATAGGGGATGTGACAAAAGTACAAAGATTACTTCTTTTCGATTTCGCCTATCGCACTGACATCACTTTGATGTGAAACTAACGCCAAATTTACGGCGTAGACAACCCATTTTCATCCCGTGTGTCCCATGCTAGCTACCTATCGCGATTTTATACGTTCTATCTTCAATACGCTTAAAAACGTTGTTGCAGCAATGTTTCTGACGAAGGAATGCGCTCGTGAGTTTATGTAATTTATGTTTAATATGGTTACTCCATGCCCCAACACGTTTCACACATCATCATCAGCCCACAAATGTTTCCAAGCAGGGCACAGGCCCTTCCCTCAAGGGTGTATGGGCAATTAGTCCACCACGCGTGACTAATTAGGATTGGTAGACTTCACATACGTATGTACGTATCATAAATTCTTCAGTGTAGTTTCCTCACGATGTCTTCCTACATCGTTTGAGAGCTGTCTGTTTTACGTGTGTACAAATATTAGAAAAGCTCATGGGTATGGCAGCATTTTTCTTACAAAAATCATACTTTAAATCAATTGAATAAGTAATAAATGTCATTAACATAAGGTGTTTTCCCGCAGTCATCGTGCGACTACTGGTCGCTGGGCGTGGTCGCGTTCGAGCTGGTCACGCTGAGGAGACCGTTCTCTACGGGCGACGACGACTCCATACCCAAGATACTTTCCAACATACAGAAGTAAGTTTACACTTTTTGTAGTCTCTATACCTTCACAAATTTTAAATATCCTTCTGGCATTTTAAGCAGTCTTCCTGTATATAATGCTTATGTTGTTGCGATACAATAAAATAATAAAACGGCATTTTCAAGACTAACTTGCCATCACCAAACGGCGCTGGGCCAGCATTTAGTATAACACACACAACAAGCATAAGCTTTATGTTCACGACTTGTCTGAGAGGGAGATAAAATTGGGTATGTGACAACATACAATATATTTTATTTTTATCTTCTCAGTAAAAAAAGGGTTAGAAAATAACGCTAAACTCCTATTTTCGTTAAGTTTTTAGCTTGAATACTATTTTTAATACCAAAATAAACTTTAAAAAGTAATGAAATGTTGATGACGTCACAACTCATTATTTAGTACAAATCTTCATACAAAGCGCACCTTTTGACGTCCCATAAAGAGTAGCTGATTTGACTAGTTGTCAAGTAGCCTATTGTAGCACACCCCTACCGTGTTTTCTTTTGCCGAAAAGCCTACTTTTGTTAGAGGAAGCCTTTGCCCTGCATTAGAATCTTACATGCTAGATGTTTATGCTTGTGTGTCGTAGGTACGAGCGTGACCCGGAGGCGGAGCCGCCGTTCGAGCCGTCGCCGAACGGGCCGTCGAGCGTGTGGCGCGGCCTGGTCGCGGGCCTGCTCCGCGTCGCGCCCGCGCGCCGCTTCAGCTACCTCGACACGCTGCAGCACCCCGCCCTCACACACCTCGCCTCACACTCCATACGCGACCAGGTACATGCTTATTATTATTTACGAGCTTTTATAAATTACGAGCTTTTACCCGCGACTTCGTCCGCATAAATTATATACCAGATTTTAAGTCAGATGATAAGCTATCAAACAAGAAAAGTTTCATCAAAATCGGTTCAGTAGTTTTTGCGTGATACTCGAACAAACAAACACCCAAACAAACTAAACAAATAAACAAACAAACAAACAAACAAACAGACAGACAAAAAATCTAAAAATTGGTGATTTGGAATCAGGGACATCTAAAAATCACATCGTTATCTTTTTTTAGTAAATATCTTCAATGTACAGACACACTTCTGTTACAGTTTTATAATAGTTTAGATATACCAGATTTTAAGTCAGATGATAAGCTATCAAACAAAAAAAGTTTCATCAAAATCGGTTCTGTAGTTTTTGCGTGATACTCGAACAAACAAACACCCAAACATACAAACAAACAGACAGACAGACAAAAAATCCAAAAATTGGTGATTTGGAATCAGGGACAGGTAAAAACCATGTCGTAATTTTTTTTGTAAATATCTTCAATGTACAGACACATTTCTGTTACAGTTTTATAATAATTTAGATTGCGATATACGAAGGTAGCCTCCCCGAGTGACGTACTACCCTGGGCATTTAATGGATATCTGGTGCTGCTCGGCGAGTCTTTACCGCGCGGTGGAAAGTCAAGCTAAATGACACGCTATCGGCTTAAAAGACATACTGGTTGAGATTATGCTTGTTATTTTGTTAGTTGTTGATACATGAATGTACGGATGCTCGGGTCGAAAATGAATAGATTGATTGTACATTAACCCAACGTAGTTGCATAGACCATATTGGCAACATTGCTTTTGTCTTAGTTTACCTCTGACTTAGACAGGCATTTTGTCACGCGACATACGACCGCTTTACACCCCACATTATTGCCATAGTGTAATTAAACTAGTGGTTACGCTCGGTGGTTGTGACAGGCCAATCGTGCGCGGCTTGCGGGGGCCGGGGGGAGCGTGTCCCAGGTCCCAGTACGTGCCGGTACCGACTTACTTGCGCGCGGTACCGACTTTGCCGCTGCCTCGTCCCCCGTACACCGCGCAAGCATAGACCCGCCGCGACCGCTGAACGCACCCACTATTATTATAATTACGTTATGCTATTGCTGTCAAACGACGCAAATCATCACTCCGTGTAGTCAGAAGTTGCTTCACGTTCTGCATTTCAAACGCTCTCCTCACTACTCTAGTGGTTACGTTAAAGATATTTACAAGAATTGAAATATTACTGGTATTAACGTGTAAACGCCGTTGTAACCCTGCAGGCGCCGCCGTGGGTGCCGTGTATCCGTGGCGCGGAGGACGCGTCGCACTTCTCGCCCCCGCCGCGCGACCCGCCGCCCCCCTCCGCGGCGCCCTTCCGCTCGCGGCCCCCCTTCGCGGGGCAGCTGCCCTTCATCGGCTACTCGTTCGTGGCGCCCGAAGAGACCGAGGACAACAGTGGAGGCTTCAGTGTGTCTCACGACTGCACCGCCATTGACTTGGCTACTTTCAAGTGAGGATTCATTATTAATGTCTATGGAACAACTAATGTGTATGTGCCGTTTTACTCTACTACGGCGAAGCCAATAGGAAGGGAATGTTTTTGCGAACGTAAGTTTTTATTTATGTTACCACCTACAAGCGTAAGTAACTGTAGGGGCTTTCCGTGGTTCACGTAGGCCTCGTAGTTGAGTTGTAGGGATGTTGCAGAAGATGTAGTTAAAGACACCGTAACTAGTTGACGTAGTTTATTGTCAAAAGTAAGTTAGTTCGGTTGCCTGAGCCGCTTAGTTGAATGTTGTAAAACGACTGACTTTACTAGGTCACGAGTGTATTATTTAAGCGCCTCATTATGAATATCATTACTCATCAATGTAGACTAAATGTATGGAATTTGTTCCGTACAGTAACTATCTTGGGCATTTGCTACACAAATGGTCTAGTCACATTTAAAGTATCAGAATCTAGCTCCGACTTTTATTATAATGACTAAACCACAATATAGAATACATACAGGCTGTCCCAACACTCAACGTCAAGCAGAAAACAAGAGGTAGGAAAGTTTAAAACTGTTCAGGGAAAAATAAAAATAAAATTCATTTTTTTTTTACACTTTACTATTTGCAACCCATCGTCGTCGGTTGATAAAAGTGCCATTTTAATTTGTAACATTGTAGGGTGTGACGTAAAATGATAATAAAACTCCACCTCCACCAGGTCAGCGGAGAAGCTGTCAGCGATGCGAGGGCGCGAGATAGCGGCGCTGCAGAGCAAGCTGGCGGCGGCGGAGGCGGCGGCCGGCGCGGAGGCGGAGCGCACGCGCCGCGCCGCCGAGGCCGAGGCCGAGCGCCTGCGCGCGCGCCTGCAGGCCGACATCACCGCGCTCAGCCTGCAGAACAGGTACTACTACATTATGATGATAAACAGCTGGCGTAACAAAAATAATTTCCGATAGTAACTATCTAATATACTAATGTTTTTGTAAAAAGTGCTTTACCTATAACAATGCTTAAATCATCTGAAATAGATGTTAATTCCATTCCTTTCGACGTTCTGTGGTAGCATAGTTATTTTTAGCATATTTTTATGGAATTACACATTCATCATCGTCATCGTCATCAGCCTGGTAAACACCACTGCTGGGTATAGGCATCTTCATTTTCACGCCAAGTAGAACAGTCCCACGTCCCTTAGTCCCATCCACTGTTTACCGGCCACTCACAGATGTCGTCCGGCCATCTGGCTGTTAGTCAAGGAAGACTAGCAGCCACATGGTATAAGGTGTAATTCTGACAATAATAGAACGTTCAGTAGGTTCTGACCGTAATGTGTACTGTCTGGATTACACGTTAAATAGTGATATTCATGTAAATAGCCTTTCGGTTGCCCACTGTTACGGTTTATGAATTTTTATTTCTCATAAAAATAAATAAATTCACTTACATGAGAAAATTAACTGATAAATTAAACATTTTTTTTTTATCAATTTAGCGTAGATACATCGAAAATATTTGAGTCGAAACATGCTATACAAAAATAAAGTGCAACAAACTCAACTATACAAGGACATTATAAAAAGACATCGATTTAAATTTACCTTAATTTACCTTTTCCCTTAAATCTCTTTAAAAGCTTTAGGAGTTCAAAAATGTGTAGGTACTATAACTTTCTGTATATTTCTGGTAAAATCCACGACTGGAACCTCGCCTTTAGACTTCGTCCAAGGTAGAAATTGGGTAGCCCATTAGGCAGCGCCAAAAACATCATAAATACTCAATGCAACCAATAAAACCGTCCCACCAGACGCCTCGAACGCCAAATAGAAATAGAGAAAGAAGAGCGTATGGCCCTCGAGCGGTCCAACCAGCAACTATCCTCCGGTATAGCGGAGCGGAGCAGCGCCGAGCTACGCGTATCGCAGGCGACGAGCGCCGAGCTTCAAGCCGAGCGTGACGCGCTGAAGGCCCACCTGCAGCGGCTGGAGGCCCGGGTCCTCGAGCTGCAGACCGAGTGCGCGCGAGCTGTTGCCGCCGCTGATAGCGCCAGGGTACAGCAGAAACATTACAAGGTTTGTGTTTTTACAAGACTACTGAAAAGGCAAATGGGGACATTTTTTAGTGTTATTAATTTATACTTTGTATTAGAAGTAATGGAACCTAGGACGAATAGGGTTAAGAAGTAGCTGGGGTAAAGCCCTCTTCTGAATAAGGATAAGCATGTTGAAGATAGGTGTGTTAGGCTGAAAAAAATCAGCTGTCCCATACATTTGGATCGGGCAGCGATTGACGTTTTTTACTATGTAAGAGCAGCATTTTTTTCCTGATTTCAATGTTAGTCCTATAGTGAAAGTTGTTCAGTTTGATGGTCTGAAGCACCCTGCATGATGTATAAAATTTACTCATTTCGTTTGGATACTGTGATTGTTTAATAAAATAGATTAATTTAAATCCACGTTGGATCAGGATATAATTGAACGCGTTCAAGACTTGCGACATAGAACGATCACAGAAATCAACGTGCGGCCCATAGTGAGTTTAAAAGTAGCTCTGTAGTTATTGATTAGTTTTTCTGTAGCAATTACATTTTTGTTTTCTTATTTGGTTATTTTCTTTTCATATAGTTTTTAGTCCTATGATTTTGTAGATAGTACTTTTTTCGACACTAGTAGTAATTTATAGTCTTAGACAATTTAATAGTAAGGACTGGCCTTCCGGTAGCATTTCCCCTCTGCCACGGTATTAGATCAATTAATTTTGCGCATTTACACTCAATTTTATACCTTATCACTAAACGAGACAGCCTATAATAGCGAAACAATAATTTTGAACTTAGAACGTTTGGGGTTCACACGAGACTACTTTTCATGATTTTTAACATTCAAAATTAGAATCTAAAGTTATAAAGTTATAAAATCCAAAGTTGCGGATTTCATGTTACCTCGCCCCCGCAAAAAGTGGCAGAAAATTTTGATAGGAGAATGACACGCGTTACGCGTCCATACTATTAAATTGTCTATGTTTATAGTGAATCATGTTTCAGTTTAAAAAAGTAAACTAACAAATTAGTCTCTTGATAGAAATCTGTTAAAATGCATGTAACGTTTGGAAATCGTACATGTTTTCTAGCTCTAGTAATATCCGCAGGATTCAATAGCCAAAGAGCGAGCCCTACGCCGACAAACACTAAGCGGGGGAGAGGCCGAAAGCCGAGAGGCCGGGGCTCGCGTGGCGCAGGCCGAGGCCAACGTCGCGCGGGAAGTGCGCGCCAGGGAACAGGCCGAGAAGCGCCACGCCGTGCTGGAGGCCGAGCATGCCAGCCTGCAGGCCGAGCTGGACGACGCTAGGAGAGAGTTGGCGAGGACTCAGGTTGGTTGACCAGTAATATAGGTACGTTCTAACATAGTGATAACCCAGTCCGAGGAGTTGCGGGATTAGAGGATGAACGGGTGGGGACGTGTTTCGTAATAGCGCGGTTTCGCTGGCTACGTAGCTCCGTCATTTTGTCGGTACCTGTAAAGTGTTTTTGTTTATAAAACAATACTTGAGATCAAACCATTTGACATTGGCAGAATTGCAGTGATCGACACAGCAACTTCATAAAAAAAAACCAGGCCGAGGCCTAAGTCGCGCGTGATCAAGCCGAGACCTAAATCGCGCGTGCTCAGGCCGAGAATGTGCCGCGCTGCGAAAGCCGAAAAAAATCTAACGAATTTTAAAATGGCCACTGTTTTAAATCCCAAATCATACAGGAGAACCGACGCTTAAAATCTACAGATTACAAGAAAATTAGAAGTATATTTAATTAATTCATTTCTGTAAGAATATTCAAACGATGATATTACCGTTTTGAAGGAATCGTTGGGTGAGAGACGTCGTGTCGCAGACTCTTCGTCGGAGCAAGTGAAGGACTTACAGACACAACTCGCTCAGGAACGCGCGAGAGTACACGCTTTGATCTCACAAGTACAGGTAAATGATCAACTGATATAAGTATCGTAAGACCTAAGATTCTTTGCGAAACTGGAAGTAGGCGCAGCAATTTTTTGAGCTTTCTGAAACTGTACATCGCCTTCTGAAGAGTCGAAGGCAATATTCGATCGTGGTGGAGAATGAAAAACGATTTAGGCTCGATTGTACTTATTTTCGATAAAGCGATGAAAATATGGGGGTCCACTGTGATACGTCGCTGGTGTGCGTGTGGACACACATGCTAGGCGTTAACACCTTCACAAGCCGCGATGTCAAACTGAGGAAGCCATATACTTTTTATTTCTTTCGTTCGATTTCTCAGTTCCTTTGAAGAGTCCAAATACCAACGTGCAAATCTTGACGGGCTGTTGAACGTACATGTGAAAAAGGACTTAGTATGATGTTAGAGCCAGTTCCACCACTTTTGGATATGTTCTTGCTTCTTGTTAATTTATCTGGCAGCTCGTTTGACATATTTTCAAATGATCTGTCAAACAAGCTATCAAGAACTTATAATACTTATTTCCGAAGTGGTGAAACAGGTCGTTGATCTTATAAACGCTGGTGACAGGAGTTGGAGCGCGGCATACAGGACGCGGGTCGCCGCGAGGCGGTGCTGGAGGAGCAGTGCGCGCGCACCGAGGCGCGGCTCCACGAGCGCATAGAGGCCGCCGACGCGCGCGCCGCCGCCGCGCTTCAGGAGGACGCGCGCCACCGTGAGAAGGTCACTAATACAAATACTCTAACATATGGACCAATTTCGGTTATTGTACCATACATTGTTGCACATTTCCTTGTACCTTTGGTATACTATAATTTTTATCATCATCATCTTATTTAAGACCTACGCTCTTGTCGGTGGAGTATTCGCCAATCCTGTCTACTTCCAGCTAGTGTCTTGAGTTCCTGATACGACACGACATCAACCTTTTCCTTCACTTGGGCTAGATAACTCTGTCTAGATCTTCCTCTGCCTCTCTTCCCCTCTATCTTGCCTTCCAGGAGTGCGATTTTTTAATCTCATTCGCTGAGTTCAGCAATTGAAAATACTATGGAGATTTGCAACTTTCTAATACTGATTTGACTTTCAAAAAGCGCACTCCTGAAGTATAATTTTCGAAAGTCAAATCAGCAGTAGAAAGTTGCATATCTCCACAGTAATTTTGATATTTACAACTGCTGAACTCAGCAAATGAGATACAAAAATCGCACTCCTGTACGGTTTTAAAGAAATTGTCGCTTCGTATCAAGTGTCTACTCATTTTTCCCCTCCAGTTCTAGATTGTTTTTTTTTTAAACAGAATATGTTAATCTTCATCCACCAGGTGAACACCCTAGAGCAACTAGTGCGTCAACTCGAGCGCGAAGTGAGCGCTCTAGAGAAGCGAACATGCGCCGAATGCGCGACGCGACAGCAGGCTGAAGCCTTAGCGAGCGCAGAGCAGAGAACTGAGGAGTTCAGGGACGTGGAGTCGCGACAGGAGGACTACAGGGACGCGGAGCCGCGGCACGAGGAGTACAGGGGCGCGCACAGCGACACGGAGAGCGTCGGCGACGCGACCCACCTCGCGCACGCCACTGTCGCCGCGCTGCGCGAGCAGCTGCAGCGCGCGGAGGAGCGGCTACAGGTTAGATTTGAAGCCTTACCAGACTAGATAAATAAGTATGTCAATAAATATCTTGGACATTGTCACACACATTATTTAGTCACATTTAAAGTACCAAAATCTAGCCTGGACTTGTAGTATGATGACTAGACAACGATATAGAATACATCTAAACTATTATAAAACTGTAACAGAAGTGTGTCTGTACATTGAAGATATTTACAAAAAAAATTACGACATGGTTTTTACCTGTCCTTGATTCCAAATCACAAATTTTTGGATTTTTTGTCTGTCTGTTTGGTTTGTTTGTCTAGGTGTTTGTTTGTTCGAGTATCATACAAAAACTACGGAACCGATTTTGATGAAACTTTTTTGTTTGATAGCTTACCACCTGACTTAAAATCTGATATATAATTTATGCGGACGAAGTCGCGGGTAAAAGCTCGTATTATATAGATACAAACATCCATGACTCGGGTACAAATATTCATATAGGGTCCAACTTAATATGCTAACGGTTTTTTAAGAGGATCATCAGACCATCAAGCTAAACACGAAAGGGCCGTTTAGTGTGTATATAAATAAATAAATAAATATCTTGGACAATGTCACACAAATTATCTAGTCACATTTAAAGTACCAGAATCTAGCCTGGACTTGTATTATGATAACTAGACAACGATATACAATACATTGTATCCATGACCCGGGTACAAATATTCATATTCATCATACAAATATTTGTCCCTTACGGGATTCGAACCCGCGACCCTCGGCACAGCAGGCAGGTTTACTACCGACTGTGCTACCGGGCCGTCACCGACTGTGCTACCGGGCCGGGTCGTATATTTTGTTGTTATTTTGCTGACGATTCGTGTTGTGGATTTTTATGTATACTTTCTTGTGTCAAATTGAACAATCGATCAATCCAACATCGAAATCGCGAAAAAAAACTGCTGTCCATATATTTTGGTCGAGTAGAATTGCAGTTTTGTATGGAACAGCAGATTTTTTTTTTTGCGATTTCGACCTCGGTCCCATAGGGAAAGTTGTTCAGTATGATGATCTTATCATCCCCTTTTTTATTAACTGGACCATCTGCTGTATAACAAATAGACGACAATTCTTTATTTCTAGGCGAAAGTGGAGGAAATAGCAGCGCTCCGGCAAGAGGCTAGGACGGCCAACTTGGCCAGATGGCGCAAGGTAAACTGACATGTTTATACTACACGGTGTTAGAGTATACAGTAACATTACTTGAATGGGTGAATGTACTCATGATAGGCTTGTGTAGTTCATGAACTAAAGAACTAATTCCCAACACTGAACTAGAACGAACTATTCCTCAAACTCAATCAGTCTAGTTCATCTAGTTCGCGAACGAAAGATTCGAAAGAACGAGTAAAAAAAGACACGTTAAGGGAGCCGATAAAGTAATCTAGTTCGCGAACTACTAAGATAGCTTTCACTCGCTGCGTCCTATGAAAGACGCCCCGGAGCGAGTGAAAGGGAGACGATACGGGAGCCGGTTCTAGTTCGATTGAACTAGTAGGACGGTAGTGCAAATCGCTCGCAGAAATTACGTTCCGTAGCTGATCTAGTTCAATCGAACGACTAAGATAGCTTTCACTCTCTCTATCCTATGAAAGACGCCCAGGAACGAGTGAGTGTTCCGTTGTATACTTGTGTTGTATCATGTTTTTATTATTGCAACCGAATGCCTTAAGTGAAAGGAATAAGGACCATTTTGTTTTAATTTTGTTTAAATGTTGAACTTGCTGCTTTGCCGTTTATTGTCTCCTAAGATTTTTTCATTATGTTACGTTAGGATTATACCGCATTTCACATAAGATAAAGAAACTAAGTACGAAAACTGCTTGTATCGCGCATCTTCCTATACATATGAAACGTAACATGTGTAAAAACGGATTATACCTAGTTTTTTTTTTTTTAATAATATCTTTAACGGTTCTGAATACTAATCCTTTTACAACGGCACAACATAATAATTATAATAACATCATTGACTACAATGACTGAACCGGGATTCAAACCCAGGACCCTTGGTTTGACAGACCGGTATGGTAGGTAAACACTAACCAAATAACCAAACCCTACATACCCAGAGCTATTTACAAATAACGAAAAACAAAGCAAAAATTATTCGCGCCATACCTGTGTGTGACTAAGATCCTACTGTACTATGTAATAACATAGTACAGTAGGATCTTAGTCACAATAATCATTAATATAATCATTAGTATAATCATAAAAATCATTGTCTGTACTTTAAGTACTGAACTAATAGAACTAAGGGCGAGATTCAGAGAAAATTTTTAAGTCATATTTCGAATTCCCGTATCTAAAAATCCATACATTTTCGACTCTACTAACGTCTAAAAAACGTCTCTGAATCTCTCTGCCTAAAAGACGTAAAAATCATTGTCTGTCATGTAATGAACTACTGAACTAAAAGACGAAATTGTCGTAAAAATCATTGTACGTACCGTACTGAACTACTGAACTAATAGAACTAAAAGAACGAACTAGTTCACTTGCACAATTTTACTAGTTCGGAGCGCTCTTTTCAGTGAACGAGCAAGAACAACTCTAACTCATGATACTGAACGCCACCGACATTCTAAAAGTGTCTAAAATAGGAAGAAAATAATGCACGCTACATGCATTACGTTGTTTAAAAGCGATAATGAAAGTAAACCAGCCGGGCGATGTACGTCAGGCTTCTAAAGCTAATCAACAACTTTATTCTTTTAAAGAAATTATAAAATCCACAATAATTTCGAGTGCCTAGTCATTATATTATAATGATTGATTGTACAGGAGCGCGAATTGAACGAGTTACAAGTAGAATCAAAGTCGACGGCTCGGGAACTAAAACGTTTAGAAGAACGATTAGCAACAGTGACGGAAGCGCGCAGGGAAGCAGAGAAGAAGGCGGCCGCGGTGCAGAGCGAGATAGCAGCATTGCGGCCACAGCACGAGCAAGCGAGCAAAGAGGTGGAGAGGCTGAAACAAACTTCAGAGAAACTGAAGAAGGGGCTTGATACTGCGCTGACCGAAGTTGACAGGTATTTTAATTTTAGAACATTTTTACAGAAACAAGTTTGGGAGTTTTTGGCGGGCATTCGATAGCTAGGTTTGGAGTCCACATATTTTATCGAATTTTTATTGTTTATAGTGAGTTTTGGCTCGTAAAATTTGTGTTGTTTTATGTAACAAAGTGTCGTGCAAGTGAACAATATACAGTTCAGTGAAATATGATGGTGTATGAGTCGTAAACAGGAAGTTTTCCGACGATTATAGCGCGGCAAAACGATCGGTTCACCTCTTTCCTGTGGACTTCTCTGCGTTTCCTGAGTCTTTTGATTGTCTCCAAAAACTCCAAAGAAGCGTCAAAACGTCGAACACCAACGTTTTAATTGCTATAAATGAAAGAACTTTATTGAAGACATCGGTTGTATGGGATATCCCCTTTACCTTGAACAAAACAAAAAAAAATTAAACAAGTTTGGCGTAGTTTACCATATAAGCCTTAGGCTTTAGGCTTATACCTTCCGGTCTATAAAGCTAATATGATTCGAAACGCGGAGCTGCACTCATAATCCAGTAAAGCGGCTCTACTGCCGCCATAGTTTCCTAAATGTTTAGAGAATAGGTTCCATAAAACAGGCTTGAATCTAAGAGTAGACGAAGATAACTTTATTAATGGATGGGATAAAAACATAGATCAAATAGTTATATTTATGATCTAAAGAAAAAAAATAGTAAACGTCAGATATTGATATGACGATTTAGCCTTTTAAAGATAGCAAGCTAATAGTGGCTGCAAATACATATAATGTTATAGAGCTACGGACCTTTCCTCTTCCGCTTTATATTTCGCAGTTCAACATTTCCGTTAGGGTCTTCACACTGTTAACATTTTCGCAGGTCACGTAATGACATCCGCAAGTTGAAGAGCGAGTTGCAATACAGCGAGAAGCGACGGCTGCACGCGGAGGAGCAGGAGGAGCTGTCCAGCCGGGAACGTAGCCAGCTGCGCGACGAGGTGGTCGAGCTGAGGGCGCAGAACAACGACCTAGTGCAGGTGATAGATGTAGCCACTTTACTATCTCGCAGCCGCAGCCGCAGCACAGCGAGAAGGGACGGCTTTACGCGGACAAAATCCATATGAACAAACATGTATTTTTATTGGTATTTCCATAATAAGTTTCTGAAATTGTCTTTCGGTTCGGTTATCGAGATAAATGCGTTTAGAGTGGTGTCACATTTACAAGATTAGATTAGATGTCTTCTCATAATAGATCCAATAAAAACGAGCGTGATCAAGATGATAGAACTAGTTTATTAGGAATCATCAAAATGAGAATAAATACAATTATTAATACTTAAATTAGTAGTTACTGAAAGTGAAGTGATTTCGTGGGAAATCTGAGTCGATCAGGAGTGGTCCTGGGACAAAATTAAAGGTAGTACGTTTTTGATTATTTATCCTTAGGTAATTATCCATAGACGAAGAATTTTTCGCTTACGCTGGTAGACGGAATGTCAGTGTAACCGGGTATGAGATAGCGATAGTCATAATATCCTATACAATTTATATGAAGTGACATGTCGGAGTCAGGTGGAGTCAGTACAAAAAAGTGGTTACACCGATAAGGACAGCAATAAGGTAGCGATCTCCTTTTTTAACTTGAGCGAATTTGCTATGTGCATCTCTTATTGAGTGAATATGACAAGACACGTGCTTCCTTCTAGTACCTTCTCTTTCTACGATAATATCGAAAAGTTTTGATGATATAATTTCAAGTAGATTTATATCACTAAAAAGTTGAAATACCATAAATCTATAAACAACATTAAAACAAAATTATCAAATAATAAGGGTAACTGAGATTTGTAGACGGAAAATGTTCTCAAAGATGTTATTCGGATCAAAACAATAGAGCTGATGCTATCAAAATATGTTAGAATGTTCAACCAAAACATTACGCAAGGTATCATGTATTGTCGTTGCCATTCTCTTGCCGATTGTTGTCTGAATTCACTTGTTTGTTTTGATGTCAACATGTAAACACGCGCTATTGTTAGTTAACACTACTTCTCGGTGGATCTTTTGTGGCTCAGTTTTCTTCTGGTCTCGGGTTAGGACTATATCAGAGATAGTTTTTCACACACATATCACGATTTTTGAGCGTAGCTATGTCGCAAATGCTCCGCAACGGAGTCACAACTGGATCGCTGTGAAAACTAACCCTGATCGAGATTGCAGTTGCAGAAGAATCCAACGGAACCTCTGGAAAGTATATTCGCCGTAGTCCCATCACGGGACAACTTTAGCTGGATTACTGGGAATACACGGAGAAAACATTGACAGTCGTGTCTTTCGATACTGGCGTCTGAAATCCGTGCTTAGTGATTGATGTGATCTATAATTTCGGTAATTATCCGCTAAATGATATAACAAATATGGAACCAAATGGCAGAATGCTTATGGACCCGTTGGGTCAGAGTCGTTTGAAACGTAAGAGCTCAGAGAAGCCGCCGATCCGTCCGAAGCCGGCGTACTTGAAGAACTTGTATGCGGTGGGCGCGTTCGTGAGGCGCGCTAAGGACGGGGCGTGGGCGCGGCGCGTGCGGCTCGCGCTTGCCGCGGACCTGCTGCAGGGCAGGTGCCGCGCCGCTGACAACGCGCTCGCTGCCTTCAATGGACACTTTGAGAAGGTATCAGCATAGCGTAAATACCTTAAAGTGGGTGCGCTTAGTGGCCGCGTTGGGTCTATGCTCGCGTGGCGTGCGGGGTACGGCGGTGGACGGGCGTACCCTAACTCAATTCGCTGTTAGGGTACGCGCGCAGGCAGCGTGGGCCGGGACGCACTCCTCCCGGCCCCCGCACGATTGGCCTGCCGCGACCGCTGAGCTTCACCACTATTAGTTCTTTACACTATGGTATCAGCTTTAGAACAACGTGCATATTTAATTAATGTTAACTTTATTACTTGCGCAACAAATTTAATGTGTTCGTAATGGAATCTGCGTGATCTATTCTATTATAAGTGAAAAAATCGATTATACTGAAATGAATATCATGCCTATCTTTTTAAAACGAAAAGTTCGGCTTCCAAGCCGAGAATTTTGCTGAGTTGGGACTTTTTGCCACTGCGGCGCACAATCGCGCATCTCTTTTATTAATATTCTGTTTTTAATATTTTACAAAAATGTATCCGTGATAATGTAAAAGATTGTATGTGTGTCGGAGATCCAAATAAAAACCTTTTCATTCATTTTTAACCGACTTCAAAAAAGGAGGAGGTTTCTCAGTTCGACCGTATATATATATATATTTTTTTTTTTTATGTGTGTTCGCGGATAACTTCGTCGTTTATGAACCGATTTTGATAATTCTTTTTTGTTGGAAAGGAGATGTTCCGAGGGTGGTACCATGATAAGGAATCCAGGATCTGATGATGGAAACCCAGAGAAATCGAGGGGAACCTTCGAAAATTGTAGTGCCGACTAGTCCGATTGTTAATTTAAAGCACTCCTATTAAATCGAACTAATCAATTCACCACTAAAAATTGTGAAATAAAAAAAATTTTAACAAAAAATTTAAACCGCCTTCAAAAAAACTAAAAAGTTAAAAAATAATTTTGCAGCCTATGACTTTTTCGTTCGCATCATAAGAACATTACTTTGTTTTATAGAAGTCGGTGTCAAGCCAAGCCAAAAAATGCAAGCCCTGTCGCGAATCGTACCGGCTTGACAGCGACTTCAATAAAACAAAGTAATGTTCTTATGATGCGAACGAAAAAGTCATAGGCTGCAAAATTATTTTTTAACTTTTTAGTTTTTCTGAAGGCGGTTTAAATTTTTTGTTAAAATTTTTTTTCAATCCCGTTTCGCCTGAAAACTAGTAAATTTGAATTTTATAAAAAACGAGCTTTTACCCGCGACTTCGTCCGCATAAATTATATACCAGATTTTAAGTCAGATGTTACGCTACCAAACAAAAAAAGTTTCATCAAAATCGGTTCAGTAGTTTTTGCGTGATACTCGAACAAACAAACACCCAAACAAACAAACAAACTAAATTCTTTTTTCAAATTTACATTTTTATAATAGTCAAGACTATTTGTATGTGTTCTTTGTTCATACTCATTCGTTAGTTGTGAAACTTTTTGTAACGAATACATTTCGTCGCATGGGCAAAGTCTTTTCGCTATGTAACAATCCGCGAGTTTCCAACTAGTCAAATTAACAACTCTTTATCAAACGTCAAAACGCGTGCTTTGTATGAAATATTGTACTAAAATTTGCAGAGTGACGTCATTATTTTTCGTCGTCGTTTTGATACTTTTTATAGTTTATCCAGTTATTAAAAATAGTATTCAAGCAACAGAATTACTGAAAAAGTGAGTTAAGCGTTATTTTCAAACGGTTTATTTACTGAGCAGTTAAAACTAAAATATATTTTATGTAGTCAACTCCCCAATTGCCTCGATTCGGACTGTGACACGACTTAACTTAACTAAATTTATTCCTGTCACTTTCTAAAATAAGATAAGGAAAAGAGACAGAAAACCAACAGCTGACTTTAGTGCTGTCAAAGTGACGTTAAACGCCCAAAAACGCTTTAAATAAGATGGCGTACATCATGATGGCATCTTATTTTGCGCATTTAACGTCACTTTGACAGCACTAAAGTCAGCTGTTGGTTTTCTGTCTCTTTTCTTAATCTTATTTTAGAAAGTGACAGGAATAAATTTAGTTTAGTTAAGTCGTGGTACACTCCGAATCGAGGCCAATGTTTAGTTTTATTACGTAAGTTTTTTAATTTTATCATTTCTTAAATAAAAACGATTGTATGATTTACGAGCTTTTACTCGCGACTTCGTCCGCATAAATTATATACCAGATTTTAAGTCAGATGATAAGCTATCAAACAAAAAAAGATTCATCAAAATCGGTTCAGTGGTTTTTGCGTGATACTCGAACAAACAAACACCCAAACAAACGAACAAACAAACAAACAGACAGACAAAAAATCCAAAAATTGGTGATTAGGAATCAGGGACATCTAAAAATCATATCGTAATCTTTTTTTGTCAATATCTTCAATGTACAGACACACTTCTGTTAGAGCGAGCGCAGACTTGAGACAAAACAGTTGCAAGACAGATTCGTCGCACGCAGACAAAACTGTTTCGAAACAGTTTTGTTTCAAACGCGGCGCACACCAAGCAAGACAAAACTGTTTTGCCTACGTCACGACGCGTAACTTAACCTTATAACCCCCGAACATTTTTCATTGAACGTCCCACCCCCCAGCGCCGCGGTCATATAAAAACTGTAGACATTATTATAGTCAACGATTTTTTTTTGGACATCGCTGCCTGCGCTCCCACTAGATTCCGCCATTCCTAAGAACCAGTGTGGGCATTAATCCATAAATTTTTAATCAATTGATTATTTTTATTAGTTTTAATCAGACTAAATAAATTTTGATTGAATTGATCATGATTAAAAAAATTATCTGATTAGTTTTGTTAATTTTTTAATTTTATTCGTTAATTTAATTAACGATTACAAAGTTTACAACGTCTTTTTAAATTAGTCCAAGAATCCCACCGAAAACCTGGGTTGGGTGGACACACAACTCCACATCAGATAGGTGGTATCTATTTTGAAGGTATGGAGGTGCTACTTGGGAATGTTCCTCCATTGAAAAGGGAAGTACTTCCGCCAGGCTAGGTGTGATGCCTGGGGACCGGCCGTGGTCCAACAGTTCTTAGTTGGACCTTGTATATACATATCGAATCTCTGTGATTATTTCTCTTGCGCGATTTATGTCTTGCATTCGATTGTGAACCTTATTTGTAGTAGGTTACGAGTTACGTATTTACGATGAACGTTGTCTTTGTATGGAGCATATTTCCGCGAGCGACGGTATCGCCATCTGTTGGCATCTTTGCTATAACTTGTGGGTGCTGACCATATGTAGTAGTTCCCCACAGGACTCCCCTCTCAGACCGGAGGTCGTTGAGTAGTTCGAAGTGTGCAGTCTGTATCCATGTAGTGTAGGTGCAGGGCTCCAGTCAAGTGAGTCTGACGAGCGATGTGCTGCGGTGTGTGTGCATCTGTCAGGGAGACCAGTCCTGATGTGATGCGGGCGAGTGACAGGCGTGGAGAAGGCGAGCAGAACTGCCACGTGGAGGTGAGCTCAGACACGTGGGCTGCGGGAGATCCTTCTATGCAGACGCTGACTGTCGTTGAGGAAGCTGCAGGCCCAGGAAGCGGTGTGAAGACAGCTGCGATGGACCTGGTGCGGCTTCGGGTTGATGGTGTGACTGCTGCTTGTTTGACCTGGTCGAGGGGGTGAAGGGTTGGTTGAAGCTGGTTGCTGCTCTGTGGTGGTGCTGCTCTGCGGTGTTCAGGTTGCGATGTTCTCTGTCGAGGGTCACCAATATGGAGGTGCTACTTGGGAATGTTCCTCCATTTAAAAGGGAAGTACTTCCGCCAGGCTAGGTGTGATGCCTGGGGACCGGCCGTGGTCCAACAGTTCTTAGTTGGACCTTGTATATATATCGAATCTCTGTGATTATTTCTCTTGCGCGATTTATGTCTTGCATTCGATTGTGAACCTTATTTGTAGTAGGTTACGAGTTACGTATTTACGATGAACGTTGTCTTTGTATGGAGCATATTTCCGCGAGCGACGGTATCGCCATCTGTTGGCATCTTTGCTATAACTTGTGGGTGCTGACCATATGTAGTAGTTCCCCACAAAGGCAATTGGTTCAAGATGGCGGATTTTTCTTTAATCTGACAACGGGTTCGTGTTTGCCGACCACAGCGACCCTCAGATATCGAATTTGATAGCAATCGGTTGAGTAAGGGACTAGTTATATAGAAAGCGCCCGAAGCGCTCGCCCTGGGCGCTACGTATCGTGCGCTTGCCTAGAGCGCCCTGGGCGCTGGTCATAGAGAAGTAGAATAATCCTTGGCGCTGGTCGTAGGCTTGTTAAATGAGTTAGGATGTCCACATTTTCATATAACTTTGGAACGGATAATATACTCGGTGTAACTGTGTTGCTTCTTTCACTCAAGTTTTCTCTTTCTTCTGGGTAAGCTCGGTACATCTACGACCCCATCTTCGTCCTGAGGACTGGATTGAGGTCAAGAGCAAACCCATAGTTAATAAAAAAAAAACTCCTTACCTATACCTATGTTGTTTTTTTATTTAAATTAAATATACCTATTAAAATAAAATAAAATGTTTGAAACATACAAAACGTCATAGAAAAGAAAGAAATTTTGTATGAAAAATTTTAGCTAAAAAGTTTAAAGCTAATTATATCTTCGTAATTATATTATTTTAAAATGTTAGTTGCAACGCGAAATCTAGATTTTCTAAACTATTTTTCCATATATTAATACCGTCTACGCGTATTGTGCGTCAAAGTTTTGTATATAATTTACCTGATCACACACGACACGATGACGCATGACGAACCCCGAGCAACAGCTTGGGAACAGAGGGGTTACAAGGGGTACGTCGCAAAACAGTTTTGTCGTTGGTGTGCGCACTTACATACTTTTCAAAGGGAAGCCGACGTCGTTAGTCAGATTCGTCGCGGTGTCGCGGAGACAGTTTAGTCTATGAGACTTTTTGTTGCAAGTGTGCGCAGCTTCATAGCTTTAGTAAAGCGGTAGTCTATCTTACAACTGTTTTGCCCCTAGTCTGCGCTCACTCTTACAGTTTTATAATAGTTTAGATTTATTTAAATAAACTATGGCGGGCAGGAGACCACCAGGTCCTCGCGGGCAGTAGCACAGCACTGCATACAAAAAATTTAAATTGACAAGCTGACGTCAGCACGTGCGAAACCAAAGAAATTGGACCTTAAGTCTTCTTCTTAGGTAACAAGGTAACTAGTGCGAGGTAACCTGAGGGCGATAGAGGGGGTGAGGTAAAAAGTTGGTGGGAGGAAGGGAGTGTCCGTACTGTATCTAGTAATAGATACTCTTTCTTATACTGTGGCCGTAGTTTGGAGAACCCTGGCTTAGGTTTTTGGTTACAATCAGTTTAAAATTTTATTCAAATGGTAGCGTGCCTGCGTAGCCTGTTGAGGTGTACAAATATTACTGATTATAGTTAACGTTGGTTTACTTTATCTTGACGAGCGGGAACTTATATTTATTGATAGTAATTTTCATTGTTGTCAAATTATGTGTCGAACTGTGTTGTTTATCCGTCACTTGTGATCGGACATAAACCCTAAAAAACATTCCTAACCATCCCGTATGGACGTTCATGAGCTTAAGTATGTGTTCAACTATGGTCAACGTTGTGTTCTCATAGCAGTATCGTGACGTCATAGCAGTTGACGGCTGTGGTTCATTTGTTTGTTTGATAAATATTGAATGTAATCAAAGTGATGTTTATTTGTTTCAGAACAACAAGGCGCTGCAAGAGGCTTGCAGCATGATGGAGGACCAGTTGACCGACTTGGAGAGGCTGGCCGATATCCATGAGATCAAGAACAAGGACTTAGCGGTTAGTTTAGTATTGAAATCTAATCGAGAGGGTTAAACCCGTATGAAAATACGGTTTCTTTATGAGTTTCGATCGATTCTGTTCTGGACAGTTTTCAGGATTTTCTTTTATTTGTTCTAGTCCCTACATAAATAAACTCACGACCATAATCTTTTTCAGAATAGAATGACGTGTCAAAGTGGCTAGCCTTAGCCCACAAGAACACTGCATAATTTAATAACGTTCTATTGTATTGTCTGATTTTGTACTGTGATTTCAGAGTGAAACGCAACGCATGCGGTCCGAGCTGGAGATGTGCCGCACGCGACTCAACGACGCTGAGAAGCAGGCGGCCGAGCGCAGCACTGCCGCCAGCCGCGCCGCCCTGCAGCACGACGAGGCGCGCGAGCAGGCCCGCCACGCGCACTGCCAGCTGCAGCTGCTCACCGTACGTCCCCTATCCTCAATCTACTTCAAATGTTAACACTAAGTCACGGGCCCTAATTCACAAATCGATCTCGACTGCTCAAGTGTTTTTTAAACCTATACAAGTGTATTCTAGAGTGTGGTTGTTGAACATGTTTTGTATTATTTTTAATTTCTTTTTTATGTTGCGTTTATACAGGTTCCGCAACGATTTATGAGCGTTGACCTTGAACCACAGAAATCAGGGTCTATTTGACAGAAAGAAGCGAGACGCGGTTGCGGCGCAAGTGCCATTAGTCGATTAGTCGCGTTTTACGTTCAAACATTATGGATTTCTAAACATGTTACAGCCATGTTGTGCTATTTCGAATCAAATTAAAGATTGAATAATTATGTCTCGGGCTGGACTTGAACCCGCATTCTTCCAAATCGGGGAAGTGTGTTATCCAATTTCACTACCGATTCCACTAGCCAGAGAACGAAATTTTCAATTTATTGCGTTTTGAGGGGGCGTTTTACGTTGTCAACATGCGCGATATCTCTACCACTTTCTCGGAAACCGTTAACGCACCCTGTACTTTCCTCTGTAGTGTATTGAAGAGTATGAATGTATGTACAGGAGCGGCTGGAGAGCCGCGAGGCGCGCGTGGGGGAGCTGGAGGCGCGCGTGGACACGCTGGAGAGCGAGCGCGCCGGCACGGAGGCGGCGCTGGGCAGCGCGGCGCGGCGCCTGCGCGACCTGCAGGAGGAGTGCGCCGCGCTGCGCACGCGCGCGCACGACCACCACGCGCACGCGCTGCGCCTGCAGGCCAGCCTCGCCGAGGCGCAGGTCTGTTATATACCGACATATACATTGTGGAGAACTAGGGAGTATCGTCCACAACCTTGTTAAAGATATCCTAATCTCGGACTTTACATTTTCGATATAAAATAAAAAAATAATTTTTTTTATTTCGGATTACTTGATCCATATTACATTTGGTATACCGTGATTGTTTCCCGAACACGAGTAGACCTCCAGGACCGCGGTGACATACATGAATGTCTGATACGAATACAGGACGTTAGGGTAAACAGTTGCATTACTTTAAGGGGTGATTGTACCCATAATACTGAACAACTTTCCCAAAGAAAACTATAGGAAATTCGCAAAAAAAAAATTTCGACTTTTCGTACAAACGCCCGATCAACTGCTTGCATTTAGTATGGGCAGTCCACAAAATTTATTGCCTATTTCCTATAGGTTTCTTAGGGAAAGTTGTTCAGTATCATGGGTACAATCACCCCTTAAAGTAATGCAACTGTTCACCCTAACATCCTGTATACGATAAGAAAGAGTAGGTATATAGTAATTTTTTTGGCAGAATCGTGGCGTAAAATGTAAGCAAATGCGCATTCCTGTATCGCACACGCTTACTTCTTTTTTTATTTTTTTTTTCCCATTTGTATGAAATGACAGCTCAAGTGTCCAAGGTGTAGCGGTTAGTCATGGCAGGTCCATTGTGTGTCGCAGGAGGAGATAGCGGCGGTGCGGGAGGCGAGCGAGGCGGCCACGGCGTGGTGGCGCACGCGCGAGACCAAGGCCGACGCCACGCTGCGCCAGCAGGCCAAGCTCATCGACTTCCTACAGGTCACTATTCCATCTGGTCCTGTTCCGTGGGATGTGAATGCCTTACAAACTTAACCCCCCGATGCCTCCATTATATCTTATCTTGTTAAATACGTGTCATGGTGCTAGCAACCTGATTAACTCAACATCGTGACGTAAAACTGCATTCTATCCTGAAATTCTTAAACACGCTCGAGTTGAACTTTGCTACAACTGTAAACATAAAATGGTTTTTGTAGCTACATTTCTCACCTGTGTCTCTTTTTTTTTGTATATCCTGTAGTGAAACACACGAATGCTGGTTTAACACCGTTTATTAAGACACCCTCACTTTACATGACATACAAATAATGTTTATAGTAAATGTACCTACATAACTATACTACATCTTTCCCCTCCAAAGGAAACAAAGTGAATCATGCACAAAACTACAACATTAACTAACCTATGACTATAGGTGTACTAATAAGTTATTTATCCAAAACATTATTTATAAACTATTATATATATTATATATGTTTTTAATCTTATGACAATATTTTGTAGTTTATGTTACTTTTATTTATCTTATTATACTTACTTTTCCATTTATAAAGAAAAATGTTTCTATTTTATTTAGCTTCAATTATGTACTTTAAATTTTAATATATAGATAGAAAAGAGCTTAAATGTGAAATATATTGTATGTGACTTTGTTAAGCACACACTTCCTTATCTTATAAATTTAGTGAAAATATTTTAATTAACCGTTTGCTGATGATTTAGCATCATTTACTTTAAATGTGATTTTAAAGTAATGAGCCTCAAAAAACAGTTCAGTGTAACATTTTCTAACAATGTATAAGCCTTAACTCTTAGGTACATACCAAATGTGAAATATATAACGTTATATTATATTAATTAATATAAGTAAGTTACTACAGTTTATTAGCTTACTCTTTATTTGAGCCAAAAAATAAGTTTGTTAGCATTCGTGCAGTTCTCTCCCTAGACCTCGCTATAGGTACGATGGGTGATGAAGATGATGATGATGTATCCTCATTTTGATTTGACATTGGATTACTGTCACTTTCATGTTCACTTGGACTCAGGTCATCTCGTGTCGTACCTGCAGACGAGACGGGCGTTGAGGGCTGTGAGGGCTGCGCCTGCACTGGCGTTGTCACTGTTCTTATTATGTTTTTCTTTCGTCTACGACTTCCAACCTGCCAAAGTAAATCTTGCGTGTTTCCTTCTACACTACAGCTAGCACTTCGTGCTGATGTACTTCTTGCTGATGCTGGCTCAGCCTGTCGCACGACCAATTGACTTCGTGTGCGCCGTAATTGACGTCCGCTTTCATCTTCTACAATAAAAGAGCGAGGCTCTGGTGCGGACGATACCACTGTTACCGGTTTCCGAATGCCATTACTAATCATCGTAGCCTTATCGCCTGGACTGATGCGTTCGAGTGATCTTGCTGACCTATTGTAATGTTTTCTGTGTTTTTCTCTTTGCGCCATTAACGCCTGATAATTTCGCTTATTATCGACTTTCTCTGACAATAGCTTTGTACTAGCGGGCAATTTTGTATTGAGACGTCTTCCCATTAATATCTGAGCCGGCGAATCCAACTCATCCCGTGGTGTGGCCCTTAAATTCAGTAGCCCTAGTGAGAAATCTTGCCCTGAATCGACACATTTTTTGAGCAAATTTTTCACAGTTTGAACGGTTCTTTCACTTTTCCCATTCGATTGTGGGTGATGTGGTGAAGACGTCACATGTCGTACTTCCCATTCACCCATGAAGTTTTTAAATTCTTTTGAACTGTATGCCGGTCCATTATCGGTCACCAGCTCTGCTGGTATTCCATGCCGTGCAAACTGCTCCCGCATGAAGCTAATAACATTTCTGGAGCAGATACCTTTGAGCTCACCTACCTCTACGTAATTTGAAAAATAGTCCACCAAGATAATATAGCTCTTTTTTCTGTATTCGAATAAATCGGAAGCAAGTTTGTGCCAGGGCAGGACGGGCACGTCGTGCTGCAGCAGCGGCAGGCGACGCGGGCGCGGGGCGTGCAGCGCGCAGGTCTCGCAGCGCCGCGCCACTCGCTCCACGTCCTCGCACAGCCCCGGCCAAAACATTACCTCTCGTGCGCGACGCTTGCACCGCTCTATTCCTAAATGCCCTTCATGCACGCGGGACAGCATTTCTTTGCGTAGAGCGCGTGGTATGAATATACATTCGCTCTTGAAAATCACCCGCTGTAAATAGTGTAACTGTTCTCGGTACGGCCAAAACACACTGACCTTTATATCGACATCACGCCTGTTCTTTGGCCACCCGTTTGTGATGTACTTTATCAACCGTTTGCAGTCAATGTCAGTCTCCGTTTCTTTCTTGATGACCTCCATTTTTTGTTGGCTGAATGGTACATGATCAATCATGAAGCAAGCCTGAGCCTCAACCTCATCCGTGACTCGATCATTCATTAATTCCTTTAAAGGAGCCCTCGATAAAGTGTCGGCTATATACATGAACTTACCAGGGGTGTAAACAACCTTAAAATCGCACCCTTGAACCCTCATCATCATCCTCTGTAGACGAGCTGGCACCGATATCAGTGGTTTGTTAAATAAAGCCTCAAGGGGCTTATGGTCACTTTGTACGGTGACGTCAGAACGGCCGTATATATACTGCCTAAACCGCTCCACCGCGAACACGATCGCCAACATTTCTTTCTCTATTTGAGCGTACCTGGTCTGCGTGTCGGTGAGCGTAAGAGAGGCGAACTCGACCGGGCGGCCGGCCTGCAGCAGCACGGCGCCCAGCGCCACGCTCGACGCGTCCACCGACAGCACCACCGGCGTGCGCTCGCAGTACAGCGCCAGCACCGGCGCGCTAGCTAGCTTACCTTTCAGCTTGTCCACTGCCTCAGAATGGTGCGCCTCCCACACCCATTCATTATCCTTTTTTAACAAGGATCTTAAATTATTTACACTATCTGAATAATTATGAATAAACTTTGATAGGTAATTAACCATACCCAAAAACCTTTCTAGGGCTTTTCTGTCCGTCGGGTAGGGCATATCCATTATAGCTTTTACCTTTGATTCATCCGGTCGCATTCCATTAGCATCAAACCTGTGCCCTAGGTAAGTTATTTCAGTTACGCCAAATTTACATTTGTCTCGGTTAAATTTTATCCCAATGTCCATCGCGCGCCGCAATAGGCATTCCAGTCGTCGATCATGTTCATTTTTGTCGCACCCCCACACAATAATGTCGTCAATGAATGACTCAACACCATCTAAGTCCTCTAAGTGTTGTCGAAGTTTCGCATGAAACACTTCCGGTGCGCAATTAATGCCATACGGCAGACGTAGGAATTGATACCTACCAAAAGGTGTACTAAAAGTACAAAGGTCAGCACTCGCATCGTCGATCTGCACCATCCAGAAGCCGCAGCGCGCGTCCAGCACGCTGAACACGGTGGCGCCGCGCAGCCGCGCCGCGAGCTCTGTCACGGTCGGCAGTGTATAGTGCGCGCGCCGCACCGCGCGGTTTAACGCTCCAGGGTCCATACATACACGAATGCTACCATCCTTTTTTATGACCGGTACTATTGAATTTACCCATTCGGTCGGGTGAGTTACCTTTCTTACTACACCGAGACTTTCCATTCGCGCTAACTCCTGTAGTAACTTATCTTTAATTCCTAACGGTATCTTCCTGGTAGGACAAACAACAGGCTGTACAGTTTTATCTATAACAACACTATATTTTCCGGGTAGTTTACCTAAACCTTTGAATAAATCTGAGTAGCGGTCAATGTTTATCACATTGATTCGGTTAATCAATCGCAAACAAATACAACCTTCCAATCCGAGTACATTTTGACAGTTCATATCCGCCACCACAAACGGTAAAACATATGTTTTTTTATTGTAGACTAAGGTTAAATCGATCGTACCTAAAACCGGTAGGGGGTTTCCAGTGAAAGAATGTACTCTTTTTGTGAATGGTTTTAGTTGTTTGATAGAAAAACCCAGGTTTAAATATTCAGTTTTTGAAATTACATTTATCATAGAACCAGTGTCTATTTTTAACAATAAGTTTTTACCTTGGCACATTATCGATTCGACCCACTCATTAGAAGATTTAATTAAACGTTTGTCCTCACCGATAATATCCACGTAGAAAAGCTCCTCGTCACTTTCTTCGTACGCACTTTCCTCGGAATTTACACTTAAATTCAACACCTCACGAAGTGCCTTTTTATGTACGCACACTCTCGAAAAATGACCTTTTTTTTCACAAACGTAACACAACGCATCACGTGCCGCACACCGCTCGTCACCGGGACACCGACCGCTGCCGCACGTGGGGCAGGGAGCGCGCGCGCCGCCGCCGGCGCCGGCGCCGCCGCGAGCCCCGGGGCCGCCGCCGCCGCCGCCGCGCCGCCAGGCCGCTCCGCGCCGAGCTCGCGCTCCGCCACGGGCGCCTCGCGCCGTGCCTCCTCGCATAGCGTCAACATGTACCGTTCCGCTGCCCGATGCCCCGTCGATGCATCGCCTTTCCTCCTTTGAAATTTCTGCCGCCTGACAGATTTGTATCGCCTTCGATAATGACAAATCATCTGTACGAAGTAGTCGATCCCTGACCGTATTGTTGTTGATACCACACACGATCTTATCCCGTAGCAAACTCTCGTGCAGTTCTCCGAACTCACACTGCTGACTAAGCACGCGTAATGCCGTCACGTACTGATCTACATTCTCTGCTTCTTCTTGATTACGCGTAAAGAATTTGAAACGCCTGACCGTGATGTTTGGTTTTGCACCGAAATAAGTCTCGAATTTGCGAAGAATGCAACTGATATCATCTTCGCTTTCTCCTTCATCAAACTTGAACGTCGTGAACACTTCGTATCCCCCCGATCCGATGAGGTTTACCAGCAAACTGGCCTGTATTTCTTTAGGCTCTTTGCTCACCCCAGACGCCTTGAGAAATACCTCGAACAGTTTCCGCCATTTTCGCCACGAGTCGGCTCGTGCGGCCGGACCACCTTCGAGGCATAATTCCGCCGGAGGACGCGCGTGTTCCATGATATGACACAATCACTTTCTATTTTACACTACGATTAACTATTTTGAACACAAATAACTAAGGTTCGAAGACGTTTTCACCGTAAAAACGATTAAAACGTAAGACCGCTGTCACCATGTAGTGAAACACACGAATGCTGGTTTAACACCGTTTATTAAGACACCCTCACTTTACATGACATACAAATAATGTTTATAGTAAATGTACCTACATAACTATACTACATATCCCACATGAATCGATACCCTATTATACATGATAGTTCCATTGCTGATACGATACTGTGTGATATGGCAGGCTAAGGTGGAGGAGGCGGGACGCAAGAAGTGCTCCCTCAGCAACAAGCTGTTCGGCCGCTCGGGACGGAGGCAGGCCGCCTCGCCGCCGCTCCGACGCGCTAACAGGTATCTAAACTATTATAAAACTGTAACAGAGGTGTGTCTGTACTTTGAAGATATTAACAAAAAAAAGATTACGATATGGTTTTTCGATATCCCTGATTCCAAATTACCAATTTTTTTATTTTTTGTCTGTCTGTCTGTTTGTTTGTTTGTTCGAGCATCACGCAAAAACTACTGAACCGATTTTGATGAAACTTTTTTTGTTTGATAGCTTATGATGTGACTTAAAGTCTGGTATATAATTTATGCGGACGAAGTCGCGGGTGAATGCTTGTAATATAATATACATATAGGACTAACATTAAAATCGCGTAAATTTCTGTGATTATTTCATGAATAAACGCTGCTTAGAGCCTTGGACGTAAACACTCGTAACTTAATACAGTCTCATATCGAGAACTTGGTAAAAACCCGTTAAAAACTTATATTTATACTATTCCCGCAGGGAACTACGTGAGGAGGTGGAGAGACTACGCGCAAGATTAGCCGGCCATGGTGGTGAAAACAAGTATGCATTTTTTACACATCATTAAAGATGAATTTAGTCATTATTTTGAGGTGAAGATGATTAAAACTCTTTTGTTTCTAGTTACCCGCCTACTCCTAGAAGAGAGCGCGCTAAATCCAGTACTACTGTCAACGGGTAAGCGCACAATATTTTAAGCATTGACCAAATAATTAAAATAGTCCAACATTGTAACGTATGTACTATGTTTTTCAGGAAAAGAAGCTTGGATGTTCCAGATGGTGCTCAAGATAAAACTTTACAGATCGTATGGTTAGTTCATCTTCTTGAACGTTTTTTTTAGAAACTAATTCTTTTTAATACGAATATTTGTTTTATAATTTGTTCTTCTATCGAATTGATTATTCAACATTTAGTTTGATTTTCCATATCGTGGTGAAGAGATTTTCCAATCAGCGTTATGCATGACACTCTTCTCTTGCAATGTTTTAATCTTGACTATTATAAAACTGTAAATTTTTTAAAAAAGAATTTAGTTTGTTTGTTTGTTTGGGTGTTTGTTTGTTCGAGTATCACGCAAAAACTACTGAACCGATTTTGATGAAACTTTTTTTGTTTGGTAGCGTAACATCTGACTTAAAATCTGGTATATAATTTATGTGGACGAAGTCGCGGGTAAAAGCTCGTATAATATATTTTTTTTTGTTACTAGCCTGTTTCGTCCCACTGCTGGGCAAAGGCCTCCCCTTTAATCTTTCAACCATCTCTATCCTGGGCAAGCTCTGGCCACTTGTCGTCTAACGCATCCAGATCATCCCGCCACCTCTTCTTAGGATGACCCAGGCGCCGACCATTATGAAATCGATATCAAAATGTGTTTGTTACGCAGGTCGGACGGGAGCCGGGATCGTCTGCGAGTGTGTCGCGCCGAGGACGTGATGGTGCTGACGCAGGGCGACAAGGAGATCAGGGCGCGCTTACACTCTCCCTCCGCCGACAACCTGCCGCAGAACGAGGCCAGCAGAGCGTTCACTGTACGTACGTCTCACTCTTACACTGCTTCCGTGGTCTAACGGTTAAAATCATTGGGCTCTCGACACGGAGGCCGTAGGTTCGATTCCTACGGGGGACACCTACTGATATGTCACTTTGTGCGTTTTTCCCCAGTTGGTTAGGACATTGCAGGCTGAATCACCTGATTGACTAAGATGATTCCGTGCTTCGGATGGCACGTTAAGCCGTTGGTCCAGGCTACTATCTCTGGTGGTCGCCGCTGTTGATCCTGGCTTACAGGAGTTACAGCGGTGGGAATGTGTGGTGGGCCTATCTCTGGTAGTCGTTACATATAAACCACGTCAGAGGCCGTAAGGCGGTCTGAAAAAACTCTTGACACCAGGGCACTGCCCACACGATAAGAAGAAGATTTATTATCTACGTCCTTACCCGCGACTTCGTCCGCATAAATTATATACCAGATTTTAAGTCAGATGATAAGCTATCAAACAAAAAAGTTTCATCAAAATCGTTTCAGTAGTTTTTGCGTGATACTCGAACAAACAAACGCCCAAACAAACAAACAGACAGACAAAAAATCCAAAAATTTGGAATCAGGGACATCTAAATACCATATTGTAATCTTTTTTTTGTAAATATCTTCAATGTACAGACACACTTCTGTTACAGTTTTATAATAGTTTAGATTTAGATTATTTGTTAGCGCGATCGTATCTTCTGGTTATACTGCCAGCGTGCGCCTCGGTTTATAGCAGTGACACGTGTTGCAGATAAAGCTGGAGAACAGTGAGCGCGGCGCGCAGGCGGCGGTGGTGTGCGCGAATCTGTCTGAGCGCGCTTACTGGCTGGCGCGGCTCGCGCCCTCCCCCGCGCCCCCCGCGCCCGCCGGCTTCACCCCCGCGCCCCTCGCCCGCCTCGACGCACAGCCCGTCGCCGCGCTGCACATAGCGCCCAACGCGCTCGCTATCGGTAAGCTAACCTTTGTAGTACAAGTTCAAAAAAGCAAGAAAAAAAAAACACTTGAAGAAATTCAATCAACGAAAAATGTATAACAAATATCTTCACTGAATTTTCACTATACTATAGCGCAGTATAAGAAAGTCGTGCTCGATATAGTGGCTCATTTCTTCTTCACTTTTTTACATTTGTTCTTATTATTGTTTTTAATTTATTTATTAATGTTTTTAATTATATTTATTAATATTTTTAATTATATTAATATACAGGGTGGCCGGGGAGTTGACGTTCAAACGTAAAATTTAGGTCCGGTATGTCGTGGGGTATCCGAATCACCCCCATGTATGTTCCGCGATTTTTTATAGTTTTCGAGTTATGATGATTTTTCCGATTTTTTGAGGAAACTCGACATGACCGGCTTAAACAACTTCTAAAAAAAAAGTGTAAGACTTTTTAGAGATTCTTTTTTTTGCAACTTAGTCCGCATGAATTGTGCCTTTATTCATAACATCATCAGCATCGTAACTTTGATAAAAGTTATGAAAATATTGGTCTAAAGTTAAAAATTTGCGATCCGTGAATTATGACTTAATTTTTCAACTTTAAAACTCTAAATAGGTGACCTTATGATTTTTTAGCCAATCCCAAAAATGCGCCCAACTCTCAGCTTTCATAATCATAAATAAAAAGTAGTACTTAAGAGGGCTAATTTGGCTAGAAATGATCTTCAAAGACAACAAGGCGGAAAATTCTTAAATTTTTTTATTTTTTTTGCCCTAATTACCACGCCTAAGTCTAAATAATGATAAAAAGATTCTGGAAACCTATCGTGTTGATGGAATAAGGAAAGTTTTAAGTAAGAAGTAGATAACCTTTTTTTTTTTTTTTTTTTTTTTTTGTTCCGGGGGGGAAAATGCATTACGCATACCACCCGGGCGCAGGGGGGCACCCGAGTGGTTATGTGGGACTCCCGTATAGGCTAATGAGACCCACGGTATACCCACTAAAAACCCCCCCATCTTCCTCCGCTTCGCCTTGTGGCGGGGTAACGGGAACGCTTTCGCAATCTTCCGCGACCCCGCCGGCGGCAGCCGCCCACAAGCGGCTCCATCGCCAAAGCCCGAAGGCCCTCCGCGATGTGCGCACCAGATGGTATGGTGCGCCTCCCTCCTCGGCCTCCACCCGTACCGTAGCAGACGCCCCCCGAGTCTGCTACTAGGAGGCCATGGGTACCAGATAACTGGCACCCGGTGGCAGATCGGGTCCGTGGCTCTGCCACCGACCACACCTCGGCCGCAGAGGATAGGGCAAGCGGCGCACCTTATCACCGACATGCCTCTTCCCCTGCGGCCCCACCAGTGCTGGGTCTACCACCGGCCACACCTCGGCCGCAGAAGATAGGGAGAACGGCGCACCGTTATACCGGCACTCCTCTTCTTCCGCGTCCCACCTCCAACGCGTCCGCAGCGGACTTGTTCAGCCCGCTGGGAGCGCCCTCCTCTGGCCGACCGACACCCCGAATAGGCCGGCCTGGTTGCCTCTTAGCTTCACCGTGGGTTCCACCGTCCACGGTTACTAAGCCCCCCCGCCACGACAAGGCGGGCAACCAGAAGTAGATAACCTTTTTTTTTTTTTTTTTTTTTTTTTGACGCTGGGAAAAAATGCATTACGCATCCCCTCCCGTTGGGGGACGGGAGGGGTATGTGGGACTCCCCGGTGCGTGTCACCGGTATACCCACTAAAATAACCCAGCGGCACTCCCGCTTCGCCCGGATGGCAGGGGACTGGGAGACCAGCAGAGCCTTTACGTCCTGTCCCCCGCCGGCGATCGCCCGCCTTTCGGCGGGCCCTACCACGCTCCTCCGCACGGGAGGAGCCTGGGAATGACCGTGAGTGCCCAGCCATTCCCCTTTCCGCTAGGGTGGTGAGTAGTGCAATGCGGGCGGAGGCACCCCCTCGCCTGCCGCCCGCTACTCACCACCGGGAGGCTGAAGACGGTTATGCAACCGCCTTCTCCTGCCCCTTCTCCGCTGGCGGAGCGGTGCCGCGAGAGGGTCGTCCTCCCGCGCGCGCTCCGCTTCCTCCTTCACACTCCTCCTTCCTCCACTGTGCCCTCTGAAAACCAGAGGGACACGTGGAGGAACGAACGTGTCGGGTCATTTGCCGATGAGCAGCAAGATCCCACTTTGGGGAAGTCACTGCACATCGCCCAGGATGCACCGGCTCCACCGTCTTCCCTTCCCTCCGGACGTATCCAAAAGGGACGGGAAGCGGCAAGCTCTCGTGGAGGTTACCCGACCTTAGCACCCCAGAAGTAGATAACCTAACCTAACCCAAACTAACCTAACCTGAGCAAACCTAACCTGGGCAAACCCAACCTGAGCAAACCTCACCTGAGCAAGAGGTCTCGCCCGACTGCCGCGACCAAGTCCAGGCGCGACTAACCTAACCTAACCTGAGCAAACCTAACCTGGGCAAACCCAACCTGAGCAAACCTGAGCGACTTGGTCGCGGCGGTCGGGCGAGACCTCTCACTTCCCAGCGTGGTCAACGCCATGCTGGGAGGCGAGGAGGCATGGGCGGCGGTCGCCTCCTTCTGTGAACTCGTCATATCACAGAAGGAGGAGGCGGAGCGCGCGCGGGAGGACGACCCTCTCGCGGCACCACTCCGTCGGCGGAGAAGAGGCAGGAGAAGGCGGTTGCATAACCGCCTTCAGCCTCCCGGTGGTGAGTAGCGGGCGGCAGGTGCGGGGGCACCTCCGCCCGCATTGCACTACTCACCAGCCTTGCGGAAAAAGGAATGGTCGGGCACTCACGGCCATTCCCAGGCTCCTCCCTGTACGGAGGAGCGTGGTAGGGCCCGTCAAAAGGCGGGCGATCGCCGGCGGGGGACAGGACGTAAAGGCTCTGCTGATCTCCCAGTCCCCTGCCATCCAGGCGAAGCGGGAGTGCCGCTGGGTTATTTTAGTGGGTATACCGGTGACACGCACCGGGGAGCCCCACATACCCCTCCCGTCCCCCAACGGGAGGGGATGCGTAATGCATTTTTTCCCAGCGTCAAAAAAAAAAAAAGGTTAGGTTAGTTCATGTTAGGTTAGGTTATCTACTTTTTACTTAAAACTTTCCTTATTCCACCAACATGATAGGTTTCCAGCATTCTTTAATCATTATTTAGCCTGAGGCGTGGTAATTATGGCAAAAAAAAAAAATTTTAGTTTGAAGAATTTTCCGCCTTGTTGTCTTTGAAAATCAATTCTAGCCAAATTAGCCCTCTTAAGTACTACTTTTTATTTATGATTATGAAAGCTGAGAGTTGGGCGCATTTTTGGGATTGGCTAAAAAATCATAAGGTCACCTATTTAGAGTTTTAATTTAAAGTTGAAAAATTAAGTCATAATTCACGGATCGCAAATTTTTAACTTTAGACCAATATTTTCATAACTTTTATCAAAGTTACGATGCTGTTGATGTTATGAATAAAGGCACAATTCATGCGGACTAAGTTGCAAAAAAAGAATCTCTAAAAAGTCTTACACTTTTTTTTAGAAGTTGTTTAAGCCGGTCATGTCGAGTTTCCTCAAAAAATCGGAAAAATCATCATAACTCGAAAACTATAAAAAATCGCGGAACATACATGGGGGTGATTCGGATACCCCACGACATACAGGACCTAAATTTTACGTTTGAACGTCAACTCCCCGGCCACCCTGTATATACTTATTTTATCTTTATATTTAGGTTAAGTTAAGTTGTACATAATTAATGTTGTAAATATTCTAACTTATTAAATAAATTGTATCTCCCAGTATAAGAAAGAGTATGCTATTACATAAAGTACGGACACTCCCTGCCACCCACTAATTTTAACCTCTTAGGTAGGAAACGTGGCAGAAAATAGTATAAAATATTCCTGTTTCATTCGCACTCACGATACTGAGCATGTGCGATAGCACATGCTTATCTTTACTCGTCACTTTTTCCCATTTTTATAAAGTGACTTCAAAGATGTGACTAATAGTGTAGTCGTAGTAAGAACCCTTTCTGTAGTGACTTGTAATTATAAGAAAGCTTGGACTACAATCATACTAGAAATTTTCGAAGGTGTCCGACGTCGCCGCAACATGTTTGTCTCGCAGTTTCTTAGTACTGACAAATCTGAGAAAGTCGAAGAAACGGACTTGTTTAAAATGTTATATCTTGACAATAGGATATTAGCCTGCATGAAATATAATTTCATCTAGAGATGAAATTATATTTCATGAGAGAGAGAGATAGATCTCTGGTGGTAGTAGTCGTTACATAAAAACCACGTCAGAGGCCGTAAGGCGGTCTGAAAAAACTCTGACACCAGGGCTCTGCCCACACGATAAGAAGAATTTAATTTTTATCTTTTGACTAAAAAAAGTTTCTTTTGGACGTTTGACAAAGAGTTGCTGATTTGACTAGGTAGGCAAATATGTTATTTGAAACAAATATTCTCAAAGACGTAATTCTACTTCTTCTTGTGGTACCATCTCCTATCGGAGGTTCGCTATCAATAGGGCTATTCGAACCTTGGAGACTGCAGCCCTGAACAGTGAGGTTGTGTCCACTTCAAACCATTCACACAGGTTTTTAAGCCAGGACGTCCTTCTTCTACCAGGCAGTCGTCTTCCGACATGAAAACGGAAACATGATTCCGAAATGACAAATGGACCAGAATTTGCTCACTTTAACGTAATACCGTCACTTTTGGACCTCCCCCAAAATGGGGAGATTTTCCATAATCGCCACGCTTGACAGGCGGGTTGGCGATCACAGTTGGATGGAATGTGTGTACTCAGAGGATGCTGCTGCCCATCCTCCGGTAGATCCCTTAATCGTCTTTTACGACCCACGGGTGGTGCTATTCTTAGCCGACACCACACGGACATATACCAACAATACCGTCACTTGTTTTGTTGTTATCACTACAATATTCCGCGCACCAGGCTGCACCGACGGGCTGCACTCGCTGCGCGGGCCGTTATGCCTAGAGTTCGACTCGGACGTGTCTCCGCCGCGGCACGCGAGCAGCACGGCGGTGGAGAGCGCGGCGGCGGCGGGCGGGCGCGCGCTGCTCGTGTGCGCCGGCATGCTGATGCACGGCGGCATGCTCGCGCTCGGCTCCGCGCTGCGCCGCGCCCCCAGCCTGAAGCCCTGCGTCGGCGTCAGCAAAGTGCGCCTGCCTGAGGTCACTCAGCCCCACTTAGTTAAGGTAACATTTAGTTCATTTCTAGGCATTATAATCAGCTAGTTACAAACATGAAAAGAACCGGCCATGTGCGAATCAGACCCGTGCACCGAGGGTTCTTTCACACCAAATTTACCAAAAACAAAAACGTTTCCTCCGGGATATTAGTGCAAGCCCGCCACCAATCTCTGAAGCATTTGGTTAAAGTAATATTTTTAGTTAAGCGTCGGTGGCGCGTTGCCAGTGAACAAAAGTATTGTTCAATCACGACCTTCCGGATTCAATTCCGCACGGAAGACATGCCATGTAACTAATATTTTCTAACTTATGTACATAATACCGACTGCTCTCAAACGGTGAGGAAAAACATCGTGAAGAAAGAAACCTGCATACGCTGAAGAAGAAATTCTGATGCGTATGTGAAGTCTTCCAATCCACAATGGCACGCGTGATGGACTAACGCCCAAGAAAAGACTACGCCAATGTTGATCTTCCTTTGTGCCTAAGGTTAATTATTTCGATAATCAAATTTTGTTTGTGCACAGAAAAATGATAACCTTAGCTTTTACTAGATCTGCAATGGTGTAAATGAAATAATAAAAATGACATGATTTCATCCTTACATTCCAGGCGATATCTGGTGAGACAACGGAAGGTCCGTGCGCCGTAGTAGCGTGCGGGCGACGCGTGTTCCTCCTGCGCTTCGACGCGGCGACCATCGAGTTCAGGGTGGCGCGCTCCCTCACCGTCGACCGCCCCCCGACCTCCCTCCTACTCACCAACAAGTCACTATACATCACCGGCGAGAAACCTCTCAAGATCAACCTCCCTGCAGGCGTCCTCGAACAGTTCGCCATGGATGACCCCACCGTCGCCGCTGCGGCCAAAAAACACTCCCCGCCTAAAGCAATACTACTCTTACGCGAGAATCCTACAGAAATTCTCCTCTGTTACGCGGAATGCGGCGTTTTCGTCGATGAGAACGGAAAACGGACACGAAACGAAGATCCTAAATGGAGTTCAGCCGTCCACGGGTGGGAGTTTGTCAATCCGTTCCTGTACATCGTGGGAGAGGACGGGGTCACAATTATTTACATCAACGATGAAGCGTACAGATCCCCACCCTGCACCTGCGACGCGACCTCCCTAGCCTCCTCCGCATCAGATTGCTACATTCCAGAAACATTCAACCTCAAGATCAAGGAGCCTTCTCTACTAGGAACAGCGCCGAATGGCGTTATAATACAATCGAGAGCAGACGACGGTTACATAGTCTCGGTCGTCGAAGGAATGGCGGCTTTCCGAAGCATCGGCGCCTCTGTAGAATCACTCTCAACTTCAATATCAGATACGAAAGGATCTTCATCGGATTTGGGACAATCTTTAACGGATTTAGCTCAGTCTCAGACGGATCTGACGCCGCAGGATGACTCTCAGGAAAGCGTGGAGGTAAGCACGGGATTCCTTGCCGATATAAGGAAGAGAGCGCGACAATTACGTAAGAAGAATAGAAAGGATCAGTCGCCCGAGGACGTTATTAAAGAAATTCTGACGGCGGAAGTTAGCTTGAAGCGTCAGTCGGGGAGGAAGTCCCCCGCTATGATATCAGAGTACGATTCAGATGAGAGCGAAGATACGGAACAGAATGGGACAGAAACAACTAAAGGAACTGCCGATATTTGCGCGGAAATGTTCACAAGACAAGTTAGATTCCAATGATCGTAGATAGTTCTATTCATTTGGCCCCGAATTAACTGTTTATAATAATTGCTCAATTAGTATTTCTCAAATGCATTAATTATTAATGTATTATACAACTTTTATGTGTTTATTCAGGTTTATTTTTGAGGTAAATATGAAAGCTTATAAAAGCGTTGAAGTGGTTAGAGTTAAATTGTCGCATTTTTTATAAAGAAGAGTGTCGCCGTTAGATTTACCTATCTATATGTACATACCTGAAAGGGACGTCATCGATATAGCGTAAGGGCTGGTGGCATATGAGTAGTCAAGTATTTTGTTAGTATTCACAGTACTTTTACGTTTTTGACTCTAATAGTATTTTGTAATTATAAGTTATGTACTTATTTTAGATTTTAGTCATTGTTTTGCTTGTAAGTTTCCATAAATGAATAATGTTTCCGTGAATACATTTGTTTTTAATAACGCTGACATAAACTGTAACATTCCATATAAGGTATTAAGTAATTCATTTTTAATTCACATCAGTTGATGAAAGTTTCATCCATCCATTTATTTTAAAACTGGTAGATAGAATTTCAAATAATATCAATAATACTTGCCATGGTTTATTATTACAATGAACAATATTTATTTATGACTATTTTACTGTGATTTTATACGATTACTTTAGTGTTTAGATTAGTTTTAATTGTGTATTCATAATACCTTTATGAAAATAAAGTAAGTGATGTTTGTTTGTGTTAAATAATATATTTTTCATATGAAAACATTTTTTATTCTATTTCCTATATCCTGAGGGGATCTGTCGCAATTATAAATAGCGCACACCAGCCAGTGGATCGTGGTGAATCTTTTACGGTCAGCGCACATCTGGCGGAGAACTGTTCGAGCACATTTTCTAGTGCTATTCAAATATAGTTGTAAATAAGTGTCAAGTTTTAATTTTACCTAGCGAACGGTGGCGTTTGCTTTCGCGCGCTGTTTATAACTATTTGAATTGGATTAGGACGGCATTAGGGCAGCACAATTTTGGGAGGGCAGGTTAACCTCGACATGAACGGACGAAACATGTTGAAAATTTATTTGTTTTTGGCTCAGTTGGGAAGGCAGTTCAGTTGGCGTTCACACTTCGGGCATCTAGACGGGATAGCTCAGTCCACGAGCGAATATAATTTGGGTTTCGATAACTTTCATCCATCACATTGCAATCCAATTACTATTCAACTGTTAATTCCGTATCGTGCTAAACTCACCTAAACTGGACTTATTCACGTTTGAGCCATCCGTCAAAACGGTTCTAACGGCTGTCAAATGACTAGCGCAATACCGAATCACAGTATAAGTGCGCGGACACACTATGCGGAACTTCCGCGGCGGAATTTCGGCGGCTGATTTTCCGTTCCGACGTATTCGGCTGAGATGACACACCATTCCGCCGCGGATAATATGTCGTTTCTTATACAAAATGCATAGAATGCGTTGTTGCCGAACTTCCGCCAGACCGAAATTCCGCTGTACGCCAAAATACGACGGAATTTCGACCAGTGTGTCATGTCAGGTAACTAAAAAAGCATTGTGAGCGTAACCGGTAGGAATCTCCGTCGCGTACATTCCGCATAGTGTCGCTACATTAAGAAAGAGTATCTATTACTAGATAACCGAATGTCACATCTGCCGAATTTACGCGTCTACCACCAAAAAGTGTCATAGGACGCGGATTAGTAATAAAAATCTAGTCACGCGTATTTTCGGCTGCTGCGTAAATTCGGCAGGTGTGTAATCACACAAATAGGTGGAGCGAACTGTCCTCGAAAAATTGACCGGCCGTCTATTCTGCCCTGCCCTGGTCACTGCTATGGCAGTACTGTCCTGCCTCGGCGCGACTGTTCACTCGAGGGCAGTAGTCTTGCAATTGAAATAGAGTTTAAAATAGCGGGCATGAGAAATCTGTGGCGTGTTTTCGCGTTATTTCTTGCACGCTGTTTTCAATTCTATTTCAATTGAGTTCATTATCAATGACTCGAGCATGTCTCCGCTAGATGTGCGCTAACCCTTATATGCATTGAAAAAAAAAAACGAAAGTTCAAAATGGAATCTTTTATTTACAATCATTTTACATAGCATAATAAAGTGAAATTGAAATTTCGCAAGATTACGAATTCATTACAATTTTAGTTTATCATTTTACAAAATACTCTTACAGAGATTACGAGGCGATTGTGTCTAGATCAGGAAATGAAAAACAACACCCCATAGACGATTATCGAAAATAATTCCATAAACAGGATAATGTACTTGAAAAGTGTACTACACAAATCTGACGTAATAGCAGAGATCTTTTATTCACAAATAATATACAACACAAATACATAGCATGTACGGGACATCGGCCGAAAATGAATATAATCAAAGGACTCCGTCGCAGTACTGTTACAATATACACGATTCATTTTCATGGTAAATTAATAATTACATAGCTCCACTGGGTTTCATATTAAATACTTGAAACAATCACACGCCACGTTCACACAATTATATTACTTTTTACAAAAGGATTAAAATTCATATTCGTTTGAGATAGTTCTCTAAACAGTACGTTGATTTGGTCAGAGTATAAAATTGTCCAGCAGTAATTTACTGACAGACCCCTAACTTGGTACTCTATAAACCACAGGAAAAACAAAACCATCCTAGAATTTGCGACCAAAATAATGTCTTCAAACTTAGTTCACTTCATTTATTTTCACAGAAAGTACAGGACAAGCAATAGACAACCGTGATGTAAGGGCACTGTGTCGGTTCAGTATTTGTCGATCAACAAAGCCGACCCGAAGCAATCACTGCACTTGTTCAGCTTCATTCGGCTTGTGCCGATTGGGTAGTTCGTTCGAGTAGACGCATCATTCGAACATTCATTTGCATACATTTGATTTTACCACCCGGTTTTGCCGATTGTTCCATCCGGCTTTGCCCGGCCACTGTATTCGTGCGGCAAAGACGAGCGGCTTTTTTCCCGAACATTCATCTACAGACATTCGATTTTACCGCCTGGCTGTGCCTGTGCCAGCCCGCTTACTTATGTGTATAGCAACCCTGAGCAAAGATTGTTGTGTACCTCTTAATAGCTTTCTTTGATAACAAAAGTTATCAATTTGTAGGGTGGTAGAGATCTACTACTATAACATAGCCCACTATAACATATCCGTGTATTTGTTTTTGTATAACGTCAGTCTCAGCACACACGCATGAGTTGTGAGACTTGTGAACACTTGAACCCTTAAGTATGTGACGAATTTAATTTGGTTTTGCCTTTTTTTTATTTTGGCAAGTGGCGACGGGCTCACTCCCCGTCACACTGGACAGAGTTACGATACTAGTGAAACATGGATGTTCTGACTACCCCCTCGGGGAATATAGTCGTGAGCATATGCGTATGCGTATGCGAATTTAATTTTTAACCCTGTATATTTAGTGGCGCAAGTCATGTTATAGTAGTAGGTCTGTACAAGCAAGCACACAAGTACGGTACGACAGGTACCCGGGGGGTCAGGCTAGTTGAGGAAGCCGCGGCACTGCGGCGCGCCACACAGGCAGGGGATCTTCTCGTCCTCGAGGGGGAACTTGTAGTCGTAGGTGATCTCCTCGTCGACACCGATCGGCTGCTTCGAGTATATCACGATCTTCTTCTGTGACTCTATCGTTATTATCTTGGCGTAGCAGTTTGGCTGTGGAAGAGGTATTGGTTATTTAAGATTTTGTTTTAGCCTTGACATTCAGGATATTGTATAAAGGAAACAGAAATATTGTAAGTTCAGGCTACAAAGGAACATAATCTCCTTCATAAATCCAGTTGTAATTAATGCTTTAAATGGTAAAGTGAGTTTGTTTGTCTGTTTGTAACGACATTACGGCATCTACAAATTTATATTAATTACGAGCTTTTACCCGCGACTTCGTCCGCATAAATTATATACCAGATTTTAAGTCCATAGTTTAAGTCAGATGATAAGCTATCAAACAAAAAAAGTTTCATCAAAATCGGTTCAGTAGTTTTTGCGTGATACTCGAACAAACAAACACCCAAACAAAAAAACAAACAAACGAACAAACAAACAAACAGACAAAAAATCCAAAAATTGGTGATTTGGAATCAGGGACATCTAAAAATCATATCGTAATCTTTTTTTTGTAAATATCTTCAATGTACAGACACACTTCTGTTACAGTTTTATAATAGTTTAGATTTGGTGTTGGGGGCCTTTCACCTGTGTCCCTCCGACCAATCCCTATTCTTGATAGAAACGCCATCGGATTAAGGAAGAGTATCTCAAACTCAGATATAACATGCAGAGGTGTTTCCATCTCTTCTCTGCAAAGTCTGCAGTTCTGCGAATAACATTATTGTAATGTTTCATAACATAACATAAGCTCCTAAACCGATTTAGATTGCATTTTGCAGAGAGGTTTCTTAAAGCCTGAGTGAGGACACAGATTACTTTATTACTTCTGACCCGGATAACGTTGCCAGGCATCCGGATAAAGCCCGACATAGTTAGGTTTTTTGGATGTGTGTCCGGCCAAATTAGACGGTGTCCGGCCTGTCCAGCTTTTATTAGGCTTTTTACATTTGATCAGTCTACCCTATTTTGAAGGAAACTGAGCTTTTAAAGCAGGTATCTTCCAAGAAAAAAAAATCCATCAAAAATATTGATTATTTTTGTTTCCATTACTTCAAAGGTTTATTAATTACTTAATGACGTACACTAATTATATCGGGACGCGTAACCACGTGTCATTCTACTAACAAACTTTCTGCCACTTTTTGCGGGGGGCGAGGTTACATGTTATCCGCAACTTTGGATTTTATTCCCTATGACTTTAGATTCTAATTTTGAATGTTCAAAATCATGAAAAGTAGTCTCGTGTAAACCCCAAACGTTCTAAGTTCAAAATTATTGTTTCGCTATTATAGGCTGTCTCGTTTAGTGATAAGGTATAAAATTGGGTGTAAATGCGCAAGATTAATTGATCTAATACCGTGGCAGAGGGGAAATGCTACCGCAAGGCCGGTCCGGATATAATTAGTCTAAGCTTAATGAAGAAGAAGATGGGCGTGGGCGAGGTGAGGTGAATTAGTGTTAGTGTTTAGTGATTAGTGTGTGTTTTGTCAAATTTTTTTTTCCATTGCATTGTTTCATTAGAATTTAAGATTTTCATTTCATTTCATTAATACTATGGTGAAAAATCCTCAATAATTAAGAATGTCCGGCCTTTTTATTACCCAAATGTCCGGCCAAACTGGCTGGTCTGTCCGGCTATTCGGTTTTAAGAACTGGCAACCTTAGACCCGGACACGTACGCATTTTGCGGTAACAACTATTGGCTATGTGCGAAGTGGGTGTTGGTAAATGTCAAGTCGATCGCAGCGCACACTGGCAGAAATTTGTACTTTACCGGGCGAAGCTGTGTCAGATTTGCTTGAATCTATGCAAATCCGCACACTCATTCAATTCTCAAATATCTAAACCAGCAAATACTAATACTTAAAATTTTACAGGGATGTTTTTATTGCCATCTAGGTGTTCACAAAAAAAAGATTTTTCGCAATTCAACCCCCAAAGGTGTGAAAACGGGGGTGAAAGTTTGTATGAGAATTTCGCAACAAAGAATGGGAATTTCAGCCAATTAGGTATTATAATATTTTTAATATCGACAATATTGTTCTTTTATTTAGTTTTTACTTTATTTTAATATAAAATAACAAACTTTATCCTAACATTTAATGTGCAAATAATTCACGGGGCCGGGTTGCGCTAGATGGCGCTAGTGTGTTGCACATAGCCAATACTGTCATTGCAAGATACAATTTAACAAAGATTACAAGATAACTCACATTGCAGCTGTGGTTGATGAACCTCGCCAGGTTGCCGCACTTGGTCGCGTCGATGATGGTGTCGAGGTCTATGCGGAACAGGTACGAGCTGCCGATGCCGGTCGCCTCCTATAACTAGTTGTACAAGATAACTCACATTGCAGCTGTGGTTGATGAACCTCGCCAGGTTGCCGCACTTGGTCGCGTCGATGATGGTGTCGAGGTCTATGCGGAACAGGTACGAGCTGCCGATGCCGGTCGCCTCCTATAACTAGTTGTACAAGATAACTCACATTGCAGCTGTGGTTGATGAACCTCGCCAGGTTGCCGCACTTGGTCGCGTCGATTATGGTGTCGAGGTCTATGCGGAACAGGTACGAGCTGCCGATGCCGGTCGCCTCCTATAACTAGTTGTACAAGATAACTCACATTGCAGCTGTGGTTGATGAACCTCGCCAGGTTGCCGCACTTGGTCGCGTCGATGATGGTGTCGAGGTCTATGCGGAACAGGTACGAGCTGCCGATGCCGGTCGCCTCCTATAACTAGTTGTACAAGATAACTCACATTGCAGCTGTGGTTGATGAACCTCGCCAGGTTGCCGCACTTGGTCGCGTCGATGATGGTGTCGAGGTCTATGCGGAACAGGTACGAGCTGCCGATGCCGGTCGCCTCCTATAACTAGTTGTACAAGATAACTCACATTGCAGCTGTGGTTGATGAACCTCGCCAGGTTGCCGCACTTGGTCGCGTCGATGATGGTGTCGAGGTCTATGCGGAACAGGTACGAGCTGCCGATGCCGGTCGCCTCCTATAACTAGTTGTACAAGATAACTCACATTGCAGCTGTGGTTGATGAACCTCGCCAGGTTGCCGCACTTGGTCGCGTCGATGATGGTGTCGAGGTCTATGCGGAACAGGTACGAGCTGCCGATGCCGGTCGCCTCCTATAACTAGTTGTACAAGATAACTCACATTGCAGCTGTGGTTGATGAACCTCGCCAGGTTGCCGCACTTGGTCGCGTCGATGATGGTGTCGAGGTCTATGCGGAACAGGTACGAGCTGCCGATGCCGGTCGCCTCCTATAACTAGTTGTACAAGATAACTCACATTGCAGCTGTGGTTGATGAACCTCGCCAGGTTGCCGCACTTGGTCGCGTCGATGATGGTGTCGAGGTCTATGCGGAACAGGTACGAGCTGCCGATGCCGGTCGCCTCCTATAACTAGTTGTACAAGATAACTCACATTGCAGCTGTGGTTGATGAACCTCGCCAGGTTGCCGCACTTGGTCGCGTCGATGATGGTGTCGAGGTCTATGCGGAACAGGTACGAGCTGCCGATGCCGGTCGCCTCCTATAACTAGTTGTACAAGATAACTCACATTGCAGCTGTGGTTGATGAACCTCGCCAGGTTGCCGCACTTGGTCGCGTCGATGATGGTGTCGAGGTCTATGCGGAACAGGTACGAGCTGCCGATGCCGGTCGCCTCCTATAACTAGTTGTACAAGATAACTCACATTGCAGCTGTGGTTGATGAACCTCGCCAGGTTGCCGCACTTGGTCGCGTCGATGATGGTGTCGAGGTCTATGCGGAACAGGTACGAGCTGCCGATGCCGGTCGCCTCCTATAACTAGTTGTACAAGATAACTCACATTGCAGCTGTGGTTGATGAACCTCGCCAGGTTGCCGCACTTGGTCGCGTCGATGATGGTGTCGAGGTCTATGCGGAACAGGTACGAGCTGCCGATGCCGGTCGCCTCCTATAACTAGTTGTACAAGATAACTCACATTGCAGCTGTGGTTGATGAACCTCGCCAGGTTGCCGCACTTGGTCGCGTCGATGATGGTGTCGAGGTCTATGCGGAACAGGTACGAGCTGCCGATGCCGGTCGCCTCCTATAACTAGTTGTACAAGATAACTCACATTGCAGCTGTGGTTGATGAACCTCGCCAGGTTGCCGCACTTGGTCGCGTCGATGATGGTGTCGAGGTCTATGCGGAACAGGTACGAGCTGCCGATGCCGGTCGCCTCCTATAACTAGTTGTACAAGATAACTCACATTGCAGCTGTGGTTGATGAACCTCGCCAGGTTGCCGCACTTGGTCGCGTCGATGATGGTGTCGAGGTCTATGCGGAACAGGTACGAGCTGCCGATGCCGGTCGCCTCGTAGTGCGCCTCCCGCACGTCCGCCACTATCGGCCGGATCATCTGCCCCACGTACTCTATCACCATCTCGTCCGCTGCTATCGGCTCCTACAATTACACCGTTCATTTAATAAATAATCATTATAAATATCTTGAACATTATCACACAAGTTTTCGAGTCACATTTTAATTGCCTATCACATTTCGTGTGGGTATAGAATAAGGTAAGAGGTGAAGTTTCATTTGCAGTGTTGGCGAAAGACTGGAACACCTACCACCGATATTTCATTTCATTTTGCATATGTGATGTTATACTGAAAACTAAGGGACCGCGCAGGCGAGGGACATTTTGGCCAGCGGGATACCGCGGTCAAGTTGTCTGCACGATGACAATCTAAGGACGTGTGCCTAGGTGACGCGCGTATCTGTAGACAATTCCATACTGAGGGGCTTGAGCGTGGGTGCCCGCAGACAAAATGTCTATCGCCTGCGTAGCGCCTTAAAGTACATGTTGTCTTGTAAAGGCCTATCTATTATGGCCTTCAAGTAGATTACGAGACCAGAATCGAACTAACGGCTGCTTTGTGTGGCTCAGAATTTACATTTAACCTCAAAATTTACGTCCACTGTATTGTGACACGCTGGACACTCCATACAAACGGGTTCGCACTGACAAGAGCACATGCACATGCTGGCACATGTTACATTGAGTGAGTGCGAGAGAGAGGAATACATCACTGCTTACTGTCAGCCACTTCTGCGGTAAAAACTGGTGGGGGCACGGAGTTTCCGTACTGTATGTAGTTCCGTACTCTTTGTACTTTGAGTTTTTTTCTGTTTTAACCATAGACAAATTACACGCTCCCCTAGGGTTTTGACAGAATTTCAATTACTACCAATCGTAGATAATCTTGACAGCCACTTAACTTTTTTATAATCTAAACACTGAACTAAATACACAGTAATCTAGGATGAAAAGACATGCATCTTCGCCGAATGAGACAACAATTTATAACAAATTAAGTGAAAGTGTGATGACAATGTACGAGTATATTTCTCACTGTCACTAACCCGTCGATCTCTCACTATTAGACATTACACAAATTGGCACACGGACGGAGCATAATCTGAAGGCAGCTCTAAATTAAATAGCTTCACTGTAGAACCTGCAACACGACTATAGTTACCAAAGCTACGCTACCTTGCACTTACCTGAAATGAAAAATAAACCCAGTCTAAACGTCCCTTTCTCTCATAGAGACTTAGAAAGAGAGCGTAGATAGTTCATTTTCTATTTCTGGTAATATAGTTCACAATGTCAGATATAAGGTTATTTCTCCTTTATCTTTTTGTATGTGATCAAGGAATTAAAATGGTAATCTAAGGGTAAAATGTTTACCTGAGCGAAGAGACCCCAGTCGTGAATACCGGACTTGGCAAACTTGAGTTGTTTCTTCCTGAACTTGAGTTGATTGAATTTTAACAGATCTGAATCCGTGTCTGTACCTGTTGGACAAATAAAAAGAGTTATTTTATGATCGCCATGTCCTTACATAGCAGCAACTGCAGCACCTACTGGACTCAAATCTATGAACCGATATGACCAGCTTACTATAAATTATGTATTATATTAGATACAGTTGCTTTACGATTCAACGGCGCCACCTAATAATTAGGCAAATTGATAAAAAATTCAAATTAAAGATTTTTTTGTCTCGGATGGGACTTGAACCCCGCAACCTGCCAAAACTGGCTCGCACGTGGCTCGGAATAAAAAAACTCGGAAAACTCGGAAAGAGTAACTCGAAAATGCTAAAGCGCAGGGATACGTGCAACGGTAACTAAAATGCTATGCTACTGCCCTCGCACAGCGACGGTGGTGTCCCGCGGGGTGTCAAATTCCGAACCACGTGCGAGTTAGGTGCCAAGTTAATTCGCCCAAGTTGCAAATTAATCTCTAAATAGTATAAAACAAAATCAGTATCCGCGTCTATCCTCGTCACGTAGTTCCTGTTTCTCCGCTTATTTTTTCTAAACCACGCAACTTATTTTGATACGGTTTTCACTGTTGTTCAGATAATTTCTTTCGTAAGGTGTATGTGTATGTTACTTGTTTCTTAAATCTCATCGGGGCGAAGCAGGAGCGGGTCGCTAGTCAATAATATTTAAAGTGTATTGTATAGAAACATACCGAAAGCAGTAAGCAGACGTCGCTGGTTGGAGCGCGCCTCCCTGGACATCTTGGAGGCTTTAGCCGCCTTGTCTTCTGCCGCCGGCGCGTCGAGCGCCAGCGCCGAGCTGCGCCCGTGGTGGTACTTGTACTTGGTCTTCAGCCGCGTGTCCATCTTGTAGTAGCCCTCCGACCGCGCAGAACCGCTCGAGTGACCCTGAGAAATTTATTAGCAAGTTTTTAGTAAAGTCTTCTGGCTGGATGTGAAGACGGCAGGTGGACCAAGGCAATATCAGAGTGGTGGCCAAGAGAGGGACGGAGGTCAGTGGGCAGACCACCAGCACGTTGTTGGTCTGATGATATTGTGAGAGTGGCGGGTTTGCATTGGATCAGATTAGCACAGGACCGTGAAGAATGGCGCAACAAAAGGGAGGCCTATGCCCAGCAGTGGGTTGACTTGATTATTAATTTCCGTGACCAGGCAGATGGTTATACACTTGTAACAAAACACGCTAGTAATATTTAGTGTCGGTTCAGACCATCAAATCATCTCTTTACTACTAGCATGTTTTGTTACACTTTATACAAGTGTTACAAAAATACAAATAAACATTTAAGGGGGTGTTAACACCATCAAACTGTATTCAGTTTGATGACTTTCTCTATGGGACCAATATCAAAATCGCGAAAAAAATCTGATGTTCCATCATCATCATCATCATCATCATCATCATATGAACCGATCTTAGACTAATTATATCCGGACCGGCCTTGCGGTAGCATTTCCCCTCTGCCACGGTATTAGATCAATTAATCTTGCGCATTTACACCCAATTTTATACCTTATCACTAAACGAGACAGCCTATAATAGCGAAACAAAAATTTTGAACTTAGAACGTTTGGGGTTTACACGAGACTACTTTTCATGATTTTGAACATTCAAAATTAGAATCTAAAGTCATAGGGAATAAAATCCAAAGTTGCGGATAACATGTTACCTCGCCCCCCGCAAAAAGTGGCAGAAAGTTTGTTAGTAAAATGACACGTGGTTACGCGTCCCGATATAATTAGTCTAAGGAACCGATAGACGTCCACTACTGGACATAGGTCTCCCCCAAAATAGGGAGATTTGCCATAATCGCCATAATGCGATGCGTTTGCGATGTTCCTTACTAAACTACAGATCTACTCGAGCTAAATGTACAGGACAAAAAAAAATTTTTTTTCGCGATTTCGATGTTGGTCCCATTGAAAGTTGTTCAGTTTGATGGTCTCAACAACCCCCATAAAAGTTTGAAATGTTTATTTTTACTTTTGTAACACCCTGTATAATGACAGAGAGGGATGAAAAATTATGATGTATGTAATACTGACTACTCTCAAATAGTGAGGAGACCTGCATAAGCTGAAAAGAAATTCGGACGCGTATGTGAAGTTTACCATCCATGTGATGCGGAGAGACGAGTGTTAAGTATGAACGTGAATGGCTGTGGTAGTATAGGAGAAAAAGGACAAAGAAAAGATGGATGGATTGTGTGAAAAATGATACTCATGTTGTGTAAGAAAGAAGTGTGCTGAAATGACGGCTAACAGAGATAAACAGGATGCCATATCGCACCGACGTTAAAAAACGGTGATAACGATAACGGCCAGAGAATGATCATGTAAAATGCAGCAAACCGCATTTGGCCCGCGGTGCACTTACAAACTATACACCCAAAACATAAGTGCCTTTTCCGCAGTACTGGAAACGATAGAAGACTGACGTGAAGCTCACCTGTAAATCCTCATAGATGTTATTGTGCCTCTTGGACTTCTTCTTGGGCGGGCTGTAGCAGACGTCTGTGGGGGGATGGTCGACCCAGTGCGTGTCGTTCAGCCAGTAGCCCTGCGCGTCCTCGGCCAGCAGGGACTCGTACGCCCTCCGCAGGTACTCCACGTCCTCCCGATCTATACCTCGAGTGAGGAACTCGTACATGACTTGCATCTCCGCCATTATATCGCGCGGCTTAAACGTTACGTTCGGGTGTAGGAGCTGGTCATAGTCCTCTCGGGGTTCGTACAGTCTGTGGTTGGGTTAAATAGGTGTTAGGTATGTTTGATCGTAGAGTTTTGATAACTTTAGACTAAATTAAAATGGGATTTTTTATGCCCCATAGCCATAGCCGTTTTTTATGCTTATGCTCAAATAGACAAGTTTTGAGAATGGAACTTATGAAAGTACAATGTAACGATATTTTCACACCACCCGCTCGAAAATGGAACATTATATGTCATGTAACTCGAACCTAAAGCAAGTCATTATAGCCCTGGGTCTAGCCGGGCAATAATATTGTACTGAATTTCATTATAACCCGCTGGTCAATAATGAGATTTGAATATGGAACCGCATCCACAGATTATGTAACATTTACTACGACCCTTACTTAAAATTCGTATGAAAACTTATCATGGAGACCTGCACCAAAAAGAACTTAATTCGAAATTCGAACTGGCCACCACGAGTATTGAACACAAAAAAAGAAAAAAAGGCGCGAATACTGCAAATCTCTGTACCTATTGCTACGAACAAAGTAGGTAATAAAAAATAAAATATTACATTTTCTTTCCACAACTGGAGTGCGATTTTTGAATCTCATTCGCTGAGTTCAGCAGTTGAAAATGTCAAAATTACTATGGAGATAGGCATCTTTCTACTGCTGATTTGACTTTCAAAAATCGCACTCCTGAAGTATGATTTTTGGAAGTCAAATCAGCAGTAGAAAGTTGCATATCTCCATAGTAATTTTGACATTTTCAACTGATGAACTCAGCGAATGAGTTTCAAAAATCGCTCTCCTGGTCGAATGTTTCAAATATCTACTTTCACTTTGAATTTAATAAAATAGTTTTTTCTAAATACTATACTATTGAACTCTAATACTTTGTTATAAATTCTAATAAAAGAATTGGTTTCTAACCATAGAAAATTTACACGCTCCCCTGGGTTTCTAACAGTATTGCTTTTTATTTTCTCGCGGAGGGTGTGAAAAGTAGAGTATGGTCCTCGGGGATAAACGTGCTTTCATCTTGGGCGAGCTTGAACCCCTCGCTTCACTCAGGATTCTAGTCTTAACTCCCTCGCTTCGCTCGGGAGTTAACTCTAAACTCCCTCGCTACGCTCGGGAGTTAACCCTAGAATCCCTCGTTACGCTCGGGATTCAATATCGCGCCCGTGATGAAAGACACTGCTTTATCCCCTTGGTACATAATCTACTATTATTTTGTCAGCCTCTTTAGTATTAAATACTGCTGGAAACAATAAAAGATTTCGTTGCTAAAAAGTTATGGACAAAAATCGCACGCAGTTTTCGCTCCATAGTGGCATGTAAAAATACATGGTGTAAAATTTAATGCATTACATATTAGACGTGGTGCTTCAGACCATCAAACTGAACGACTTTGACTATGAAGCCAAAAAAAATTATCGCGAAAAAAATCTGCTGCCATCCATTGGGGTCGAGTAGTGGTTGACGTTTACTATTGAACAGCTGTTTGTTCGAAGTTGAGTCCATAGTAAAAGTAGTTCAGTTTGATGGCATGAAGAACTCTCTAAGATATGCAACGTATTCTATTTTACAACCTTCATACTGTAAACCCTCCCTGAGGGTAAGCCTATGTCCTGCAGTGGGAGTGGGATGAATATAGGCTGATTATGATGAGGATACTGCAAAAGGAATATTATTATCTGGGTGGGAAAAACGTCGTCACAAAAAGTAAAAAAAAGTTCTCCACTACATTTGTCCTTAGCCTATGGCATAAAGTATAAGAATAGTACTTGTTCTGTATCTCGGCCAGCTTCTTGGTCTCGTACTTGCGCTTGTAGGGGCGCTTGGTCTTCTCCTTGGGCTTGACCTCCGGCTCCGGCTGCGGCTCGGGCTCGGGCTCCATCGGCTCCATGGCCGGCTCGCTCTCCGGCTCTGCAATCCATGTGTAGCCTGACACATTCAACAATTACTTATTTAGACTTTTAATTTTTTCATACATTCATGCTCAGAGTCAGTGGCCATTCTGAATAGGGTGATGGATGACAAAAAAATATTTATTACTTTTTTAAAACTATTTGATATCTTAAACACTAAAGTGAAATTAATTTTTGAATATCTTTAAAAATTATTGAAATATAAGTGTTCACAATTTACGATTAGAGCGAGAGGCATATATAACAAAAGTGATGTCATAACTATTGTCATACAGATCATGACGACGTGACATACAAATACCTGTTTTGTATGAAAGAGATAAATGACAACAGAAATAATTTCAATAGCTTATAACTCTTTGTTTTCTATTCAATTGTAAATTCAATTGAATATATGGATTTCCAGGATCAGTCATCATCCCTATATACACAAAAGTTTTATACACAACTAAACGATTGCAGAGACAAGTGCCTGATCAAAGATTGTTCACTTACGTTCTCTCGAACGCACACTGTACGTCGACATCCGGTACACAATAATAGTCTACGTGTATCTATACAGGCTGATTCTTTTAACGTTTCATTATTACCTTTGTTGACTTTGGGAGTGGATATGGTAGGCGAATTTTTTGTATAACATGCTTGGAATTCTGAATAGCACTCCTGTACAGAATACTCCGTCACTCCAGCGATATCATTGTCGGTATAATGTAATAGAACAGTACCGTGGTCGTGCTGCAGATGGTTGGAGGGTCTTCGCTCGTCGATGTCGGGCGGCGGCCGGCAGTAGGAGTGGTCGAGCGCCACCTGGGAGGCCTGCGACGCTTGCGACGCCTGCGACTGCGGCGACGAAGTCTCCGATACGGCGCTGCTGATCTGTTGTGACGATCATTGTGTTTCCGTTAGTTACGTAATATTGAGCACAGAAGATTGAACCCGGTTTCGTCTTAATAGCGTGCCACTTATATGGTCAATATACCATATCGTTTCATACATTTCGCTTAGAAAACTGACATAAGTCACTATGACCAGTTTAAGATTTTGAAGAGTCAGTAATAAGACTTATATAGATAAGGTTAATTCGATATAATTTTTGTCTCGCTACTCCTATAATAGTCCTCATTAGATTTCTAGTGGTTCTCTTTTCTGTGGTATTGAGTACCACACCACACCCCCGGCATTCGAAAGAACGGACTCACGATGTTGGAACAGAACTGCTACAGAAACAAGATCGTGTCGAAGCCATCTTCAATAACACGCGCCCGCCATCTGAATGTGCTTCTTGCTCGGCTCCTCTAAAATTACCTATGAAGTGCGGAATGAGGTGCGGTATCCGAGTAACGGGCATGGAGTGGCCGTTCTGTAAGTAGGTAATACCAACTAAAATACTTCCTCCTACCTATCTATTCTGTGTAACTCTAACTACGTATAGCACTCTTGCAGACCATTTTGATTTGAGAATCCAGGTCCCCAACACCCCCGGCGAGATACAAGCCGTGAGCATAAGCTATAACCACAGTATTACTATACACCACTAGTTTTTAATTACTAACATGAGTTTAAGGGTGTATTCAGACCATGAATCTAAACAACTTTCCTAAAGAAACATGGGTCGAAAAACGAGATTTTTTTTTGGACCTTCCATAGAAAATCTATCGGCCGATCCGCATTTTTGTATGGAAGGATTGGAAGGTCCACAAAATTTTCTCATTTTTCGACCCATGTTTCTTTGGGAAAGTTGTTCAGATTCATGGTCTGAATACACCCGTTATGTTAGTAATTAAAAACTAGTGGTGTATAGTTATGCTATACTATAACGTACAGTAGGCCTACCATGAGTTTACACTGTAGTAAACTACAGTAAAACTACTGTAGTAAACTACAGTTTTTGTATTGAAATTCGTACAGCGCTCCTAGTGGTTACGTTCAGAACTAATTCTGTCATACTAAATTGGCGCCGCAACTACAGTAGTAACGTACAGTGAAAACTCATGGTAGGCCTACAGATTGCGTGAAACTTCTAGTTCGCTCTCAAGTTGACATTACCACTGCGCAGTAGTATACTCTTCATTGACAGTTTGACTTCTGCTTGCTCAAAGCGACACCTAATAATAAAGACATAAGGTCCCATTTGGTTTAAATTCAAAATAAACAGCAACGCTAACCTCTTTAACGCCATTGACACTGACAGCGTCTGTATTACTCTGCTCACTCGTCAGCGACACGACCCTCTGTCTCTTCTCCTCTTTCTTCTGCTTCCTCTCCTTCTTCCGCCGGACGTTGAGGGTCTCTTCCTCCGACGTGATCTCTCCCTCTTCGACTTCCGTGTCCGGTTTGATAGTCTCCGGTGATTGACGATGGTTCTTGACTGGACTACTTCTTGATTCAGCTTTGGGTTCTTGTATACTGTAATCATTGTCGTAGGATGTTAGTAACGTATACTTACTTGTAATATTTTTGAAGTGAAAACTTCCTTAGCGGCGTTGTGCACTTTTTGGGATGGGTAAAAAATGTTAAACTCGCGTCAGGACCGTGACGTCACCCTGATCCTCATCGAAAATTCGTAAGACAAAATTGGTAAGACGATGACGTAAGATTTTGTAAACTCGCGTCAGGATCGTGACGTCACGTGACATTCGTAAAACGTTAGATCTCTTAATTTTCACTTCTGCCGGCACTCCCGGAGTGCAACCCGTTGTTTTTTTCTAACAGATTTTACAATGTTTCTGAGCTCAGGGAGCTATCTAACATTATATGACGGGTGTAAAAGCAAAAGCAGCTGTATTTCCAGACACAATGGAAAATCCATTGTGTCTGGAAATATAGCTGCTTTTGCTTTTCTGCTACACATATAAAAGGTTAGATAATGAACGTAAAACCTGAGATCTATTGAAGGAAATCGATAACTAAGAGCCTTATTACACAAGCTTTTTTTAATCGTAGCCGATTTCGCAACTGCACTGCAACTGCCTTGCAATTGGACCGCCACGACATCGAAACTGAACTATTACTGAACGTTATCGCCGCAATTCCGCCGCGACGCTGATTGATCTCATAAATATCGCGCGATAAAGTGGCGATATCGCGACGACATCGTTGCCTCAACGCCTACGTTCAAATGTAAATCCACATTTTCTACATTTTCAAGCAGTGTCTTTGATACCGAATTTCTATGACATGGCGAAATTAAAAAAATACAAATCGTTCTTAATACTTCATCGTATCGAGTGTCGGTGGCGCGTTGCGGAGAGGTATGGACACCCAATCATAGGGGGTCCGGGTGCGAATCCGCACGGACAACATGCCATGTACCAATGAGTTTTTCTAACTTATGTACCTAATACCGTGAACGAAACTACGGAACGAAACGAACTCTCAAACGGTGAACGTAAACATCGTGCCTGTATACATTCTTCTTCTTCTATCGAGTCGATGGCATGTCATTTTATATTTTTCCAGCCCAGTATTTTGCCACACGGATAGCACAACCGGCAGAGTCCATATGCTCCATTCGCGTGAAAGTTTGCGGGCAGGAAGGGCAAGATATGAGGTGGGCCATAGTCTGAGGGGCAACACCACATTCACACCTTAGGTCTGATCCATCGATAAAACCCCATTCGGACAGGTTCTCCTTACTCCGGCCGACTTGAGTTCGGAGCCTATTTAAAGACATCCAAACCGGCCTGGGTAGTTCATGTCCTGGGGGAAGGCTTTCCAAGGGGGGGGGGGGGGGGGGGGGGGGGGCAAACGGGTCAGGTAGCGTGCTTTTTTCTCGCCAGAGGTCACATCTAGCTCGAGGACCCAGGGTGCATACATTGAAGAATAAATTCTGATGTGTATGTGAAGTCTACCGATCCGCACTGGGCACGCGTGGTGGACTAATGCACATACACCCTCCCTGAGGGGAGGCATGTGCTCTGCGGTGGGACGTTTATAGGCTGATGATGATGACTTCATCGTATATTACCTCTCATCGGGCGGCTTCTCAGGCTGCGGGCGCGCATCCAAGCCCATACTCTTTCTCTGCTCCTCCAGGAACTCTCTCTCGATTTGTTCCATATATTCTGTGTTCCGTCTTCTTCTCTCCTGTGGAATTAAATTACGATTAGTTTATACTAAATATTATTCTAAGTTAATTTACTTCAATGAAAACCTTTACAAATTCCAAATTATACTTTCCATGCGCAGTAATCAGTTAAATATTGAAAATGATTTTAGAACGAGGTGCAGATTATAATACTATTTAAGACCTTTAGGTGCTGTTTAAACAGAAGTGACGTGGCGCGGACGTGACGCGGGCGGGGTGGGGCAATACGTATGTAAACTAACTAAAGGCAAACCTTTTAAGGGTATGATCAGATCATCAAACTGAACAACTTTCTCTATGGGACCGACATCGAAATCGCTGTCGGTCCCATACAAAACCGCAGATTTTTTTTTGTGATTTCGATGTAGGTCCCATAGAGAAAGTTGTTCAGTTTCATGGTCTGATCATCCCCTCATACGGTTTGCCTTTAGTTAGTTTACATGCTAAATCTTATAGTACGCAGCATAGCGTCGTTTGGAGAATTCTGCCCGCGCCTCCAGGCGACGTCGCCTGGTGGCGCGGGCGAGATTTTCCTTTACGACAAAAACGACGCTATGCAGCGTGCTATAAGGTTGAATATTATGTTACTTTGACAATCCGCCACCGCTACGCGTCTCTTCTGTATAAACTGCACCTTAACTTTTAGGAAGATTTCATTTATTTGTCATCACAGCAACGTAACCGGTTCAGTACATTTCATTGCAATATGTTTCAAAATCGTTTAGCCTCTAGCCACTACACTCGAATGTTAGGATTGACAGTAGTTTGATAGTAACCTGGTACTCCCTCTCCTCCTCGGAGTCCGAGTAGACCCTGTCCAACAGGTGGTCCTTGGGCTCCTCCTCGGGGGACAGGATGGGCGAGCCCAGCCGGTCGTCCGACGCCTCCACGGGCGGGATCGGCGTTTTCTCCCTTTCTGAAAATACATTACCTTCTTAGAAAAGTTACAAAAGAAAATGTCAGGAATGATTGACGAGGGCAATCTATAAGGCAAACGTAAGTGGAAATGTTGGAAGAGGACGGCCTAGACCTACATATACGGACCAAATTGGCGGCGTGCTTAAAAAGGGCCAGGTCAGATATACCCAAAACCAAAGAGCATGCATGAAAGGACTTATGAATGTGGAGGAAGCTAGAGAGGTATGTCAGGATCGTAGCAGGTGGCGTTTCGTTGTCCCTGCCTACCCCAGTGGGAGGTAGGCGCGAGAATATGTATGTGTATGTATGTACAGGTATTCATTGAAAAACAATGACAAAGCAATATTATTGCGTAAATACAATCAACTTACCTCGTCTGATAAGTTCTTCTTCGCTGTCCGATGACGATGAGTATACTTTCCTTAACCTCTCCTTGTTTGATACAACCTTGAGCTGAAAAAAATAAATATTAACATTTCCATTAAGATTTACGAAAGAATAGTTGAAGCTTCAACTATCGGCTTCGGCTTCTTCTGATTAGCTAATCAATCTATGAACTTTTAAGATACTATGTGAGGGGTGGATCGTGAGGAAACCTACATGAAGAAGTTCTGATAAGTTGTGAAGTCTACCAATCCGCATTGGGCACACGTAGTGGGCTAACTAGATTAGATTTTACATTACTAATTAGACTAGATTCCCAGCTATGTATGGGACGATAAAAAGCTAAATAATAAACTTAAAATTTACTGTCCCCTAAACTGAAGACTTGATATCGAAATGTGCTTAATAAGTTAAGAATCATTTAAAAACGCGTAAAAACCACACGCGTAGTCTATCTATCTCTCTCTAGCATAAATATTTTCGTATGCTTTTTCTCTTTCGTATTCGCACCTCAAGTTATAACAGAACGTTTTGGAAACGTAGCCGTAATTATGAATAATTTTCAAGTTCCGCAGCTAGGAACAACTGTATGTTGTTATCAAGGACTTGGCGCAAGAAGGCCCCAGGGGCGGTCAACTTAAGGAATCTAAACTATTATAAAAATGGAACAGAAGTGTGTCTTACATTGAAGATATTTACAAAAAAAGTATTAAGATACGGTTTTTAGGTGTCCCTGATTCCAAATCACAAAATTTTTGATTTTTTGTCTGTCTGTTTGTTTGTGTGTTTGTTTGTTCGAGCGTCACGCTAAAACTACTAAACCGATTTTGATGAAACTTTTTTGTTTGGTAGCTTATCATCTGATTTAAAATCTGGTATATAATTTATGCGGACGAAGTCGCGGGTAGAAGCTAGTAACTAAATAAAATAGTTACCTCAGCGTCGTCGAGATCCGAGTCGTCCTCGCTGTCGGAGTATATCCGGGGCGCGGGACCCTTCCGCTCCGGCTCCGATTCTGACTCGGACGACGACCGACTCGACGACGATGACGACGCCGATCTGCAGGCGAATAATAACATTCATAACGATCATAGATATACAAAGTGAAATTGATATCATTAGCATCCTTTTAAACTAAGAGTCTATCCATCTGTCCCTCAAACTGAACAACTTTTACTATGGGAGCAAATCGATCGGAGCAATAACAAAAAAATCTGCTGTTGCATACATTTGTGTCGCGTAGGCATTGCAGTTTAGTATGGAACAGCTGATTTTTTAGTTGCTTCGATCTGTTTGCTCCCATAGTGAAAGTTGTTCAGTCTGATGGGTAGTCTTAGTTTAAAAGCATGCTAATGATATCAATTTCACCCTGTAGTTTAGTGTTCTAGCCACAAACAAAGACTGCAAGGCCAGGACACATTGACGACGGGTCCGCCCATACAAAAAGCATGTTTAGTACGGGAAGCCGTCGCCTCCTGTTGCTCCCGGCATCGAAACAGAACACAAACCTAGAGGAGCTGCTAGACTGCCGCCGCCGACTCCTGGACAGGTAGGAGCCAGTCATCCTGTTGCCAGGACTCCTGCCCTCCGGCACCTCCTTCTCCTCGTCAGAGTTCTGCACCATCTCCTCCTGTGAAGTCATGTTACACTAGTTATTTCACCATAACAACATTCTTCGACAGGTAGTAAATATAACCCTGGTATCTTCATCGTAATGCCACAGTGTACCATAATTCTGCGTAAGTAATGCTTACGTCTAATGTAAAATGTTGACAGTACACATTAAAAAGCTATCTTTAGTTACTTTTATTAATTCCAAGATCCAATAGACATACCATAATTTAAAAAGTCTATGGAGTCAAGTATGGAATAAATATTTGAAATTGAAGTCTCACGCAAATTCTGTTCTTATCGTTTAGAACCAGACTAAGATCATACCTGATCGCTCAGTCGTTTGGAGGAGTCCTCATCCATGAGGACGGGCGAGGGTATCTTGCGCTTGCGCCTGAAGCTCGGCATCTTGGGGATGGTGGCGCGGAGGCCGAGGCCGATGCCCGTCGTGTACCCGCCGAGGTCGAGGCCGAGCTCGCGCGACTCCATTATTGACTTTATTGAGTCCACTGTCTCTTCCTTCTTATTTGAGATGTCCTGGAAAAAGTGACAAATAAAAGTTATATGTTGAAGCTAACACCGAGGTTATAACAGGGTGTAAAATTCAATACGTTGCTTCACACCATCAAACTGAGCAACTTTCACTATAGATATCTGTTGTTCCATAATACTAAACTGCAACGCCTACTCGACTCAAATATATGCAACAGCTGTTTTTTTTGCTACGATCGATTTGCTCCCATAGTAAAAGTTGTTCAGTTTGATGGGTATACTCTTAGTTTAAAAGGATGCCAATGATATCAATTTCGCGCTGTATAGATTGTTGATGTCTACACACGTTGTACCTTTCGTATGCTGGAACGCGGATCCGCGCGACGAAAACAATTGATTTCTATTGTGTCTGTATACCGATACGAGGTTAAAGCCAAAAAAGATGTATCTATTTTGTATTCAACACTTAGACAATTTATATAGGAACGGGTTACGCGTGTCATTCTACTAAGAAACATTTCTGCCACTTTTTGCGGGGCGCGAGGTAACATGAAATCCGCAACTTTGGATTTTATTCCTCATGAGTTTAGATTCTAATTTTGAATGTTAAAAATCATGAAAAGTAGTCTCGTGTGAACCCCAAACGTTCTAAGTTCAAAATTACTGTTTCGCTATTATAAGCTGTCTCGTTTAGTGATAAGGTATAAAATTGAGTGTTGTGCATTTACAAGATCAATTGTTCTTATACCGTGGCAGAGGGGAAATGCTACCGCATGGCGAGTCCCTATTTAATTGTCTAAGATTCAACAAGACAAGCCTACTAATGTTACCTGTAACGGTTGCCCCTCCTCCTTGGCAGGCTTGTTGGTCTGCCTGGTCTTGCGACTCTGCTCGTCCCACCACAGCTCGAAGCTCTTGAAGGCGGTGCTCTCGATCATCTTCTTGTTGAAGTCCTTCTTCAGGATGTGCTTCAGTTCGGCCGTGACCCGCTCTATGACGCTGTTTATTGTTGGATAGTGTGGGTTGTCGCATTCCTGTACGAAATATTATGTTTGAAATGCTTTATTGAAAGGAATGAAAGTGTTAGAAGAAAATTACGCTTCATGGTTCGCAAATGCATGTTTTCTGGTCTATTATTGTTATGAAAGCCCGTAATCTGTCCGCGAATAAATCGAGAATAGATATACAAACTTTGGACTTGAGAGGTAACGTTGTCATGAAAATATTTTGAAGCTGAAAAGTATTAAAGCACAATTTTTTTTAAATATAAATATATAAATATCTTGGACAATGTCACACAAATTATCTAGTCACATTTAAAGTACCAGAATCTAGCCTGGACTTGTATTATGATGACTAGACAACGATATAGAATACATATACAACGTGTTAATGAATTAACGCAAAACCTCATACACCCCAACTGATTTATAACAAAATAATTAGATTGCAACAATAATTTCATTATTTTGATACTTAAAATTTAAAGTTATTCGAATTTTAAGTTTTGAGGCAAAAATGATTTGTTATCATTTCAGCACTGAAAGAAAGCGCTAACGTACTCATGGATACATTTTAATAATCTTATTTTGGTAGTAAGTAGGGTCAGTGTGCCCGTGCGGTAGGTTTTCATCGGGTTCATTAAATTTTATATTTTGCAGAAAAAATATTTAATATTTTGAAAAAAATTACCTATGTTGAAACCATGATAATTCGATTCTGCTCTCGATTCTAAACAAACTACTTTCTAGTTTTGCGTTAATTCATTAACACGTTGTATAAATACAAACATCCATGACTCGGGTACAAATATTCATATTCATCATACAAATATTTGTCCCTTACGGGATTCGAACCCGCGACCCTCGGTACAGCAGGAAGGTTCACTACCGACTGTGCTACCGGGCCGTCACCGACTGTGCTACCGGGCCGGGTCGTATATTTTGTTGTTATTTTGCTGACGAAATAAAGGGCAACCTTGTACAATTGTTATTTTTATATTGTTTTTAAGAAAACTATGCGCAAAAATAAAGTATAACAGAGAGATGAGTGGAGCGCGCCATGCTAAGCATTATCCTTCTGGATCAAGTCCAAGTCACAAACGTCGAGATCCGACGTCTAAGGATCAGGACGTCAGGGACCGAATACCTCACTTCAAGTGGCATCGGACAGGACACGCAGCTAGACCAAATGATGGCAGGCAGAGTAAAGTCTGTTTCATTTTTATCGTGTGGGCAGAGCCCTGGTGTCAGAGTTTTTCAGACCGCCTTACGTCCTCTGACGTGGTTTTATGTAACGACTACTACCTCCACTATAAAAAGGGCGATCACAAAGGACCAGCGATGGTCTACGTGGCACAGGCTTAGCAAGCCTGTCAAGGCCCAAAACCCTAAATAATAATAATAATAACTACCTCCAGAGATAGTAGCCGGGACCAACGGCTTAACATGCCATCAGAAGCACGGAAAATAGAGTAGAGTAAAGCCTTGATACAGTGGTGGCCGAGACTATGCAAAAGAAGAGTGGATCATCCGGCAGTCAAGTAGGTTGACGACATCGACATCCAGAAAAGTGCCGGTAAGACTTCGCTGCGACTGACGCAGGACAGAGAAGAAAGGCATGGAGAGGAGGCTAAATAATGGGGATAATTATGATATTGTTTTTAGCCATGTAAAAGCCAAGGTTTTTACACAAAGATTTTAAGTACTATCAGTTTAAAATAACAATGTGCATGACCTCGCCTGCAAATGTGACGTCACTCAATCGCACGAACTTCACTCGAGTCATTCACATGATTATTTCCTTTACATAGAGTCTATATTCCTTTACAACCGAGTGAAGTTATCGAACGGCCCTTCAAGGTCATGCACATTGTTATTTTAAACCGATAGTATGTCACATTGTAATCAATATAGTAATATTAAAAGGTAACCTGCGCGGGCTGGGCGGGCTCGGTGAAGGGCTGGTAGTGGTGCGGCAGCAGGGGAGGCGCGGTGAAGGCGCCGCCGTACGCCAGCGAGAGCTCCGGCGCCGGGTAGCCGGGCGGCGGGTACGCTGTGCACCACAATACACATGACAACATGACATTGTGACATTGTGTGACATTGTCCAAGATATTTATTATTATTATTATTATACATTTTATTATAACACGAGCTTTTACCCGCGACTTCGTCCGCATAAATTATATACCTACCAGATTTTAAGTCAGATAATAAGCTATTAAACAAAAAAAGTTTCATCAAAATCGGTTCAGTAGTTTTTGCGTGATACTCGAACAAACAAACACCCAAACAAACAAACAAACAGACAGACAAAAAATCCAAGGCGGGTAGAAGTACGCCTCCGCGGGCACCTGCTCCTTTATCTTAGATATGTAGATACTGTACCAGTGGGAGGCCACATGTGCTGGTAGTAGGGTAGAGGGGCGGGCGCGGGCGCGGCGGCGGGCGGGTAGAAGTACGCCTCCGCGGGCACCTGCTCCTCTATCTTAGATATGTAGATACTGTACCAGTGGGAGGCCACATGTGCTGGTAGTAGGGTAGAGGGGCGGGCGCGGGCGCGGCGGCGGGCGGGTAGAAGTACGCCTCCGCGGGCACCTGCTCCTCTATCTTAGATATGTAGATACTGTACCAGTGGGAGGCCACATGTGCTGGTAGTAGGGTAGAGGGGCGGGCGCGGGCGCGGCGGCGGGCGGGTAGAAGTACGCCTCCGCGGGCACCTGCTCCTCTATCTTGGCCTCCGTGGACGAAAGCGACGACAGCGACATCTGTCGACGTACAATAGTTATTAGTCATCTCAAGTGTGTTACAGTTATACTGGGTGATGATGGTTTGAATCAACCCTGAAAATTTGGAAAGTGATTAAAAAATTATCCAGTATTTTAAGTGTTTATTGGCTAATTGGCTAACTGTGCGCTCTGCGAGTTGGGAACTGTCGAATCGACCGAAGCGCCACCCTGTGGCAGAAATGTGAACCATTTCCTGACAAGCTGTGTCAGATTTGCTTTGAAATTGAATCTGCAATACAAATCCATACACAAAACGAAATCTGCAAAACTATAAAGAGTACCCACAAACTTAAAATTAAGCAAGGATGTTTCTATTGGCATCTGGGTGCTCACTAAAAATTATTTAAGAAATTTAAAAAATATATTTTACCCCCAAAGGTATGAAGTGGGGCCGGGGCTTGTATGAAAATTTCGAAGTGAAGAACAAGGACTCCAGCTAGTTGGTATTTATTATAATATTTTTAATTTCTATAACATTGCTTATTTCTTTAAGTTTTTACATCCTTAACCAACATCTACGGGTTCAAAATGTCGCCAAAGTCGTTAGATGGCGTTAGCGTCATCTAGCCACTCTAAATTAGTCTACTCTACTCGACATTAGTGTCGAGTACAGAGCGAATGCGCCTGTTTACAGAGACGTAACCACAGTATAAGAAAGAGTATCTATTACTAGATACAGTATGGACACTCCCTTCCTCCCACCAACTTTTTGCCTCACCCCCTCTATCGCCCTCGGCAGTTACCTGTAGCCTAGATTGTCACCATCTAGAATTTATGTTTTCGAAACAAAGAGCATTGGTATAGGTGAAGGATAAAAACTCTTTTTTGAATAGACGGGTGTCAATGCGTTTTATTTACGAAAAAAGAAATAAATGAAAAAAAAATTACTGTCTGGGCTCTAGGCAAACAAACGGCAGAGATTTTAAAACGCTAAGGCTTATTGTCTTAGTTTTGCTCCCCGGCCTATTTTCATTTTGCAAGACAATTCAGGAGTGCGATTTTTGAATCTCATTCGCTGAGTTCAGCAGTTGAAAATGTCAAAATTACTACGGAGATATGCATCTTTCTACTGCTGATTTGACTTTCAAAAATCATACTTGAGGAGTGCGATTTTTGAAAGTCAAATCAGCTGTAGAAAGATGCGTATCTCCATAGTAATTTTGACATTAACAACTGCTGAACTCAGCCATACTCAGCGAATGATATTCAAAAATAGCACTCCAGGTGCAAGATGGGCATACATTGTGCGATATACGGCCGTCCAAGCCATTATAAAGATAATTATAGAAGATTCTTCAGATTTCCAAAGGAAGAATCAAGGTTAGTGGTTTTTTTACTTTATGTTTATGTTTATGGTCTTTATTTTACGGTACCAATCTCTTTGATTTTTCCCACTCGTTCATCGACTATGTCACGCGCGCCATCTGCCCGTCACAAGTTGTACCGCACGCAACTTAAGTTGTGGCAGCCCTAAACCCGTTTCGCATGTGCTGACGTCATCTTGTCAATTTCATTTTTTTGTATACAGTGTCCGGGCTGTGACGTAACAGTGATATGATATAGTCACCTGGTCGTCGTCCAGGTTGTCGAGGTCGCGGGTGTCGGGCGGGGCGGCGGGGGAGCGGCGCGGCTCCTCCCCGGTCAGCAGCTCGTCCTCCGACGACGATATGTCCGACCCTATCTTGTCCATTTGAGGGAATTTCTTACGCTCCGCTTCTCTCGCTTTCTGTTAAACAAGGAAAATGTTACCTTGTAGAAATATGAATTTTCTATGTGAGTGTGGCTCATTAATGTACGCAGTAGTCTTGTCTCTGACTAGAGAAGGCATTCTATGACGTTTGAATCTTACAAACCATAATAGTTTCTATTCCTAAGTACCTAAGCAGTAGCAAAGCATGGTTGGTACGGAGATTTTCTTTATAACAAATTTCAATACGGATTGTTTTGCATATTTAGTGTGTCTGACGACGGGATACGGTCTGCGTACAAAGTAATACATAAACTGCGTATCTTACTTACCCTTTGGACAGATATCTTGAGACACTCGAGGTAGAACTCTCGACTAAGGTAGGGGGAGGGCGTGGTCGACAGCGGCTCCGGGTCCAGCTCCTTGTTTGCGTTGAACGACACTATGCTGTCGCGGTCTTCGCTTATGGATCCTGTACAAGTTAACATTGGCTTAGTTGTTGATCATAAGTAAGCTGTAGAACAGGGGTGACCAAACTTCATACATTGCGCGGTATACATTAAAATTTTAGATATACCTGGCCAACCTGGCAGTCTATCTTCAATCGCAACAGGTTTAGAAATGAATGTATATGAATAGCTTGCTTCTGATAGATATACTGTAATTTTTTTTCGTCTTTAATTTAGTTATTAATCTGTTTGCGAGACTACCATAGAAGTTTACTGCGGGCGACCGGGTAAACCGCGGTCGACGTCTTGGCCACCACTGCTGTAGAAGATTGCTTATAAACTATAAGAAAATGGTGTAGTGTACAGCAATAAAGAGTAGTTAATGCGGAAAGCGCCGGTAGCGCCATCTATCGGCTGGTGCGGTCTGTGGTCAATATCTATCGTTCATTCGCTCGGTATTCGTGCACCGACCGCCGTGCTGTGCGGACGTGCGCTAGTCACATTACTAGTGAAGACTATATCTGTGTTTCATTATATACATCAACCTCAACCAACCCTTAGTAGAAATGTGTATTCTACATTGGCGACGAGGATGGGATTCGAAATTCACGTGAGTAAAGTGTTTATCAGTTTGTTGAGGGTTGAAAATTAAAAAATACAAACGGTGCCAACGAAATAAAATCCACCAGTTAAGGACACCCAGTTAAGGAAGCTAAGCGAGTTATTTAAACACAATCGAAGACGGTTTCTACTGGCGTTGCTTTATTTGTTGCCTAAAAAGTTACACAGTGTTAAAATATATTTCAAAAGAAAAGTAAAAATAGTTTTGTCCCGATTTTAAATCGTTTATTTGGAATTATCTTAATTATCTGGTTTCTTGCTTTGTTTTTGCCTTTGCCTAGTGATAAAAATATATTTCAAAAAAAAGAAAAAATAGTTTTTTGTCCCGATTTTAAATCGTTTATTTGGAATTATCTACATACTGTATTTCTTTTCCCACATGTCGACCATCGAATGCTGGAGGAAAGAGGAGAGACCAGACAGGAGGAAGGTGTGGGACAACACGGGACGGCGCGGCGCCTAGGATGAACAAATGTACGCCAGCGCCAGCTGTGGACATCAATCTTTAATGTCACGTAATCATTCCTTATTACTTTAAACGATTGAAAGAATTTATTCAAGTCCGTAGGTCCAGGCTCACTGCCCGTCACACGTGACTGGACGGAGTTCCGGTGCTGGTGGGGCAAGGGTGTTCTGGGGTTTCTGAGTCTCTGACTGCTCCTCGGGGAGTGTACTCGTGAGCATATACTAATGCATGCTTGTAGTCCGTCATTATGCCCTAATGGGTATCCAAAATACGCGCATTAACCTCTCGTATGCCGGAAAAGCCAGACACAATAGAAATAAATGGTTTTCATCATGCTGATGCGCGTTCCTGCATACCAAAGGTTAAGAATAGTGTCTTGATTCGAGACAAACAGGATTAGGTAACCAAGATATGCCAAGTGAGTTTATTCCAATGGTTTTTTATACTTATATTGACACATTGTCATTTTTAAGTAATTGTCTTACTTCGTAGTTGTGATGGTCTCTAATAAAAGTTACTTATTACCATTATGCCTACCGAACATTCTACGTATAGAACATTCGGCGTAACCGATGTTCGGCGTAACGAACATTCGACGCCACGAACATTCGGCAAACGAACTTTTGGCGTAACGAACATTCGGTGTAACGAACATTCGGCGTAACGAACATTCGGCGTCACGAACATTTGACGTAGCGAACGTTCTGAGTAACGTACATTCGACTTAACGAACATTCGGCGTAACGAACATTTGGCGTAACGAACATTCTGATGTCACAAAAATTTAAGTTGTAATCCAAAGTTTTACGTTTTGAACGTTTTACTTATTGGACATTCTCAGTGTAGGTATGCGAGAACAATAATAATATACAACACTTTCGGAGCTTATTTGGTGGTACTAGTTCATGAAAATATTTCAATTCAAACATCAATAGTACCAACATAATTTCCGATCATCATCATCATCCGATTTGTTACCGGAACTTGTTTGACGTATTCTATACTTTATAGAACTTCAATTCAGTAACCTTACGTTGATCTTATCTTTGCAACATTGTTGTTAATGTCATAATTATGGATATAATTACTCCAGGTGAAACTAATTAGTTTCTTTGGCTATTTGAGCAAGGAATTTTATATTTTAAGGATCAATGTAAATTCAGATAATTATTTACAAAAAGTATTAGAAAATGATTAGGTGATTTCTTATTAAATTTAGTATTTCTGGAAATACCTACTCACATTTTAACAAGAAACACTTCATCTCAGTTGAGAGAAGATTAATAACTATATCATATTCAAGCATCATAACATTCATGACCAAACCGATAATACTGGTTAACAATTTTGTTCGCAGATTGTATGTTCCTAGATGTCACAGAAAAACCAGCCTTCAACAGGACGACTGCTAAGGCGCCGATTGAACCATACCTCCTTGCTTTAGTGCTTAATAAAGAGAAAATGTCTCCAATTAATAGCTAAGAGGTTTGAAATGGTCAGGGTGATTACTCTCATATTGTCAGCTTGTAGCTGGTTAATGGTTAGTGCTTTGCCATGTACAACAAACAGTTACAAACAGTACAGTTGGTCATTCAATTGACATTGGCAGCTTTTAGCTGGTCATTCAATTGACATTAGAAACTTGTAGCAGGTCATTCAATTGACATTAGCATCTTTCAGCTGGTCATTCAATTGACATAGGCAGCTTTTAGCTGATCATTCAATTGACATTAGAAACTTTTAGCTGGTAATTCAATTGACATTAGCATCTTTCAGCTGGTCATTTAATTGACATTAGCAACTTGTAGCTGGTTATTCAGTCATTCAATTGACATAGGCCGCTTTTAGCTGGTTATTCAATTGACATTAGAAACTTGTAGCTGGTCATTCAATTGACATTAGCACCTTTCAGCTGGTCATTTAATTGACATTAGCATCTTTTAGCTGGTCATTTAATTGACATTAGCAACTTGTAGCTGGTCATTCAATTGACATTAGCAACCTTCAGCTGTTCATTTAATTGACATTAGCAACTTGTAGCTGGTCATTCAATTGACATTTGCAACTTTTAGCTGGGCATCAAATGCTATCAAATTTACTATCAGCAGCTTGTAGTTGGTCATTCAGATGACAAGTCAAATAAATAAAATAATTATTAGCAACTTTCAGCTGGTCATTCAATTGAAAAAAAAAAACTGTTATTTCATTATCAGCACCTTGTAGTTGGTCATTCAAATGACAAGTCAAATAAATTATTATAAGCAGCTCGTAGTTAGTCATTCAGATGACAAGTCAAATAAGTAATTATTAGCAGCTTGTAGTTGGTCATTCCATTGACATTAATATAAGGAATTAATGACTTATTGCTCTTTCTTCTTTGCATAGATAAAATCTGTATCTTACCTAATCACTGCAGGCACTGCACTGTTAATTTATTCATTTGTATGTGTTAAAGTATACTACACTGTACTTGAACCAAATCGGTTAGTTATAAATTCATAATATTTTAAATAAAGAATATAATTTCAGTGCAAGCAAGTCAAAAAACAAAATGATTTGCAGTTCTGTAATAATATTACGCCACGCAATTAAGTTGAAACAACAGTTGCACTTAATTCATGTACATTGTAATTAAAAATAGCATTATTTTTTTTAAAGCCTACCAAATGATATAACTGTATGTTTCGTAAAAGGAAAACATTATTAGTGTTTAAATAATAAGTAAGTAACTAATGTTTCAGATACATACCTAAGTATACCTTACATTAGACAATATTTTCATGAGTTTCATGACGTTACATGTAACTAACAACTAATTGCTAAATTGGTTATAGTTTATTTTATTGTTATTGTTATAGAAATGTATGTATGTATAAGGGAAATTAATTATAATAACTTATTCACGGTTGAACGGCAGGAAATACTATGCCAATTTATAAAATTTATTTGGAATACTGCTTTAGTGACTGAATACTTATGTATAGCAGACAAAATAACTCATAGGGTAGACCACCATCAGACCCTTTGCTAAAACAATATTCGTGAGTACCAAGATAGCGGAATCAAATCTCAAGTTTCTAGTCTAGCATACTGTTGTAGTAGGCTAGACTTCTTTTTATTTTTGGTTTGGACGGAATGACTTACCAAATGGTGAGAGAATGACAAGCTTTTCAACCACAAAAATTTATTCCAATATTAGGAACAATCGAAGCATAGCATACCTAATGGGGTAGAACTTTTTACAGACAAAAGGGGGAAATAGATGAATAAGACAGGGCGTTGGCTGAAATTGTGCTCGTGGCATAGAGCCCTAAATGAGAGCGACAGTAATGTGTGGACTCTGATTTTTTACTTGCCCGTAACATTAAATTGTGACCGCGTATTAAATTGCGAATCTTTTGAGTAATTGCAACACCGTCAAAGATCAGCATTAAAGTGGGTCAAAGAACATTTAATTAAATTATTACGATTATTATTTTATTTAGGTATCAGCATTTTATCTGTATAGGTTGAGTAAAATAGTATCTATTTATTAAACGGGTCCATTAAATTGAAACTGCTGATTTCTCAAAACTAGTCTAGTCGACTAACTAAAGGTAACTACTGAACATAGCTGGCAACGAAAGCGACCTAGTGTACCTTACTTAATATTGTTGTCAGTCAGCGTTATATCAGCATTCATGAAACTGTAAAATTATATGGGTTATAGGACATGCAACTATGAAGTTGTTAGCGAAAGCTAAAATATCATGCAACAATAAAATGATATGGGTTACAGAGCCATGCAACTATCAACTTGTTAGCAAAAGCTAAAGGGTCATGCAAATAAAATAGCTGTGAGCGCTTAATTGCAATGGCTGGCACCCGCCAGAATATTTTGAGTGCATAAGTGTATGTGCTTATCACAGATTCACTCTTTTGTCCTTACCTCCTTAATTTGATAAAACGGAAATGGATACGATCTTGAAGCAGTGACTTTGACTAGTAGTTAGCCAAAATAAATAAATAAGAGATAATAAAGATCTATGGAACGTTATTTTTGTAGGTTTACTTACACCTATCAATAGAAAAATATTTTTACAGGGAAGGGATAGTATAGAACAGAAGTAACAATAACTGAAATGTGTTAATATAATGAGATTGTAATTTCCATAAACATTGTATATCGTTGAATTTGGTGTTTGACAATTTCAGATCAATATTTGATAAATATCTATTTTCTGTAAACAAATTAGTCTCAATAACTTATTCGTAATTTGTTTAATGTAATAGCACTGATAACAGTCAACACTGTATTGTAAATAAGATTTAAGAGATTAGCTATACTGTGGAGTTTCTTGCGCCGCTTCTTCTCCACGGGCTATACCTTCCGAAGCGGTGGTAGATTCGAGTAAACGTAAAAAATAAATTAAAACAAGAAAGGGATGTAGTGTACAGCAATAAAGAGTAGTTAATGCGGAAAGCGCCGGTAGCGCCATCTATCGGCTGGTGCGGTCTGTGGTCAATATCTATCGTTCATTCGCTCGGTATTCGTGCACCGACCGCCGTGCTGTGCGGACGTGCGCTAGTCACATTACTAGTGAAGACTATATCTGTGTTTCATTATATACATCAACCTCAACCAACCCTTAGTAGAAATGTGTATTCTACAAATGGCATCTAGAAAACCAATCTTTTGGGACTGACATAAAACTTTTGAAATCGGTTCAATTCGGATTTCACCAAAGCAGCGCGGAGCGGGGATGTGTAAAAAGCACCAATAAAATTTAGCTATTCCATTGGTCGATTTTACACTAGTCCGCTTTGGTCCACCTCGGTATGGATACCGAGCCCGTTTACCCTCAGCGACAGGACTGACTCACAGCTGAGAGCGGCTTTCGTGTGCTCTCAGGTGACTGAAGTACAGTCAACAGCAAAAGTCGATTAATTTTAACGAAATTTGTAATTAAATTAAACTCGAACAAATCAATATTTTACTAAATGTGTATTACATGAAAGAGCGTTAAATTAACTTCACTTTAATTCAAAAGAAAATTAATGTTGACTGTAACCGATTTTCGCAGTAAATGTGCGCTCACACTATTTAATACACTGAACGAGACACAATAGAATTTTTATTGTTATCACTGCTATAACCGGTCAGTGTCCGCGAAAGATTTAAATGGCATTATGTCTCTCTCTGACGACGTGCAGAGATTAAGCGGAATCCGATAAAGCAAATGTCAACTGAGCTAGTGTAAATTGGCTATCAGAATACCTTCATCGTCAGAGGGCGGATTGTGTGCATCGAGGTCGGGTATCTTGGTCGGTAGTCGGTCCTCGTCCTCCTCCTCTGACGATATACCCAGGGAGAGGAAGGGAGGCGCCAACCCTCCGCCTCCAGTGGCGCCTTTTAACAACATCGCTATTCTGTAAAGACAATTCAGAGGTAAGTATTTTAACTGGTCATAAAGACACATAAACTCTGTCGTATTTGTGAAAGAAGGGCATCCGCTTTAGGGCTGTCCCTTTCTAGCAGAACTTTATTTTATTTTGTCAGTTCTAGATTACCTGGATAGGACAAACCAGACACCCTAGCATGATTTCTCTACTTGCGCGCGACTCGGCTTTTTTCCATACTACAAGTCGCGGCAAGCGCGGCTTTCGCTCTCCGAAAAGCGCGGGAACAGGTTATTTTGTATGCAGCGAAGGCGCGTCGCGCGCGTGTAGAGAAATCATAATAGACATGCAGGTGTGAATACAATTTATAATCCCAGACATTGTCCAATCGCATAATCTGATAGTTTTAACTCATTCTCTTACATAATATTCTTCTCGAACTACGTAAAGTACGGGAATGTAATTTTTTTTCATGTTCGATTGGTAAACTTTGGTAATAGTGTTAAACGAGAACTTACGGCGACTGAACAAGAAAAAAACTCGATTATTTGACACCTTATTTCTCTGAAAACAAGGTTCAAAAGTGTTAATCCACTTTCGTTGCTCATTAAACATTAAAAACCTAAATATATAAAAGAGGAGTCGTACGGTTCGAAAGTACCTAGTAGCCTACGTGGGATTCCCAAGCGATCGCTTAGCGTTCCTACGCAGGTTGCGGCGACCAGTGAATTCTGAGTTTTGCAAGGCCACTGGGCGCTAAGTGCGTGCGGATATTAAGTGATCGCTTGCAAATCCCAGAGTTCAACTGAACAAGTGTCAATCACAGAAAGTCAATGTATTGTATAGTATACCTAGTGTCGAGATCAACGTTCTTGGGCTCGTCGGCGGGCGGCGGTGGCTTCGGCTCAGGCTCCTTGCCATCCGCCGCGTCCTCCGGGGGCCGCGGCTCCACGGGCTCCACCGTCTTGATTTCTGGAGGGACTTCCTACACCAACACGGTCAACGTCAGGTTAGGTACTAGTTAATAACTCCATATTTTTCTAACATGCAATACTTGAGAGACATTTGTTCATCGTAATTAAATTGAGACAAACCTCTATTTCCTTAATGCATCCCTTTTTATTGCCCCATTTGTCCTGTGCTTATCTGATCCAATCTTAGGTCCGTATTAATAAAAGAAACTCAACTCTGATAGGCTCTTAAGTAACGTCTAACGCATATTTAAGCCGTCAGCTTGACTTTGGAGTTGGACTTGAGGTTGGAGTTTCATTTATTAAGAAGAGCATCAACGCATCTCAGGGCCTATTTCACCACTTCCTGTTAGATTTCAGATAGCCTATCTAACATATATTTGGCTAGTATTCTTGTCTATTTATCTGTTGCCTAGGCTATCTGACACCTATCAGGAAGTGGTAAAACAGGCCCTCAATGTCGTCGGTCTAACGTGCTGGGGGTCATCTGTTTCCAGAAGGAAATAGAGGTTTTTACCGAAGTCAGTGTGTGTATATTGAATAATATTGGGAAAAGGTATCTTCGATACATGAGTTAGTGACATGGGTGACCAAGGAGAAGTGAAGACATGCAGCCATGCAAACAAAAGCGTGGTTTTGTGATATAAGCCTAACTTACCTTCACATTTTTGTCACGAGACCGAAAATGACCTTGTTTCTTTAATTTAGTGCATGTACACCGAAATACCTATTAAATTAACTAAACCAGTGTTCTACAATGTTGTGCATAATATACGTTTGGTACTATATAGCCGTGCATATTTATCACCAGTACTATTATACTGACACCAAATAACTACACCGATTACTTCTCCGATACTTCTATCAGACATACGGAAAACATGGAAAATGTATTATATTTCATATGAATTTTCAAAGAGTATTTCTCATACGCTGCTATAAAAATATGCACACAGATATAGTACCTACTTTTATCTCAGGATAAAAGATAAAAATATCATTTTACTTGTGGTGACTAAGTTACAACACGTTGCGAATGTGTGCGTGAACGCAGGAGTTCTCAGACTACCGTTCAAAGGATTTTGAATTCAAGTGTCATATCACGTAGCGTTAGTATTGAAAGATAAAAACTTTACAAACCACAAGTTGCTTAGTGAAACAAAAGTACTGCACGAATCCAATTTTCATTCTGAGAATATGCTGATCCTTTATTACATGGAACGCATAAAGTAAAGACTACACATCAAAGTTCACATGTTTTCCGTAAGTCTGAATACAGGTAGCCATACATAAAACATTCGCTACGTGAATCTATTCCTTGCCGACCTTTTCCTTTTCTTTTTTCTCCTTGATCTCTGGCGATTTCGCGGGGTCCTTCTGCGCCGGCGCTGGCGTGGCGGGCGCGGTCCACGCGGGCGTCGCGCTCGACCGCCGCTCCAGCTTTAGTCATACCATTATACAGTTTGGAGACCGACAGTCTAACCTTACATCATTATCCATACTGAAGTCACAGTATAAGAAAGATTATGCTACTAGGTAGGTACATCACAGCGAAAAAATATATAGTGGTGAACTTAGCGATGTCGACAGGTCAATCGAGCAGGAAGTGCGGGGGTCGGGGCACCGACATTGCATTCGCTTTGTATTTACCGCGCGCAGGTAAGTCAGTACAGTACGACAGAGCTGCGTTCAGAACCTACAACCTATGTGCACCCAGAGTGCACCCCGAGCGCAACTTTTCGCATTAAACCCCGTTCAGAGCCTCGGTGAAAGACCTTTTACTATAGAGCGAGTTGAAAAAACAACCGCACAAAAAGGTTCAGAACGCAGCTCAGTGATACGGCTTTATCACGCCTTTTATCTCATTCGTTTGCGCGCGAACGAACGAAATAAAAGACGTGATAAAGCCGTATCACGGCTATCGCGGGTTGTCATGCTACAAAATAATTACTCTCGTCAATCTTCATTTGCGCAGAGTCCCCCGATAAAACACGAAGTCGTTAATAATTAAAGGGTGCAAAGTAGGATAGCAGCGAAAAGGGCGCGAAAACAATTAGCCAATCGTGGTAAGGAATTGAAGGTGGCACATCCTGATTGGGCAATATAATTTGGCGCGCTATTAAAATTTGTCAACTGCGCAGGTACATATCGGGGTACCTTATAAATCTGCATGGCTAACATGGCAGTGTGATATAGCGCTATAATATCACGTCTTTGCTTTCTTCCTATTTGCGCGCGAACGAACGAGTTAAAAGGCGCGATATAGCCGTATCACATGCAACATGCTACGCCTTCTGGTAAGGACGCGGTCCCCCCCGAACTCCGCGCGATCTGACCTGTCGCGCTTATGTCAATACGGCTTAACAAGCTTCGATTCGCGCAATGTCTATACAAATATTGCTTTTTGTATAAGGGCAGTCGAGTCATTCATATGTAGGCATTTTATACAAAATACACTTTTACGCATTGGTTGATATGTGTTTGTAGCTCAATTAAGTTTATACTACATCAAGGTATTAGGAATATTTTTAGTTTAGCGACAACTACGTTCTTCGGTATCACTTTCAAATCTAAACTATTATAAAAACTGAAAGTATTGAAGATATTTAAAAAATATATATATTTCTATTAAGTCGTCTCACTGGGATGTAGTACAAACTCAATAAAAGGTGGAAAGAACTCTGGACTATGAACCGATTTGACAAACTTGGGTTAATATGATGATTTTCTTATTTGAGATTAATGAAGGCTTTAGCATGGTTTGAGAACAATTTATAATTCTTAATGTTAATTTAAAGAGGATATAAACTTGGAAAAAACTAAATTGATTTGACACTGCAAACCATACTAAATTGGACATGGTAATGAAAAAACGTATGATGGATTGATAGAAGCCTTTACAAAGCTTCAGCTTGTTATGTTAGTACATTATGAAGTATGAATCACACAAGACAGCACAAAACATGTTCATACACTATGAAAAAGGAGTAGGAATAAATAAAACCGGTCAAGTGCGAGTCGGGCTACTCACGCACCGAGGGTTCCGAGGGTTTATTTTACCACACCACCACAGAACACAACATTATTAACTGAGAAAAAAAACTTTTTTTGTCCGGGACCTTTAGCGCGAGACCGACTCACATTTGGCCGGTTTTTTGTATTTGTTGTTATTCTGTAGAGTTTGCTCTATAATCACACTAAGTTTGACGCTTGTATGCATTACCGTTTTTACGATAGAGCGTGAAGAAAAAACGTTGATAAAAACTAGTTTCTTGTCGAGAACCCCCTTAATTTTTAACTTTTTGTCATTTTTATTATTTGTTAACAAATCCGCCGCAATAACGCAAAATCTGAGAAAATTTCAACTATCTAGCTATTACGGTTCAAAAGTTACAGCCCTATTTTTCGTCCGTCTGTCCTGCCTATTTAGGTAGGATAAACGGATGGACGGACGGACAACGTAGGCTTAGTAATAGGGTCCTGTTTTCACCCTTTGGGTACGGAACCCTAAAAATTAAGCTTTCATATAGATTTCCTTACCGCTATTGATTTTTTTAGTTAACTTGCCACAGTGGGCTTGATGATATTATATTCAATTTGATAGCATTTAATCAATAATAGCACATCTAAAGGTCTATCCAAACACTTCAGGGCCGCAGCAGGGTCAATTTGTATGAAGTTAACCCGGCTCTAACACGGCACTGACGGGTAAGAATTGACTTTTAAAGAGCGTATTTAGAATATTACTGTTTTTATTAAATAAAAATTCATTGTCAATTGAAATTAGACTCTAAACTGATGGTAATTAAAACGTAAATAAAAATGAAATAGTGTAGTATAGTAACTTACATGTGAATGGTGATGTGAGGCGGAGGCGTGGTGGGGATGTCGCCAGTCGCCCCACCACATGCTGCTGCCGCCCGGCGTCGGCGTCGAGCCGTAGCTGTACCCATAACTGAGAAATGGAATGTATGCGTTATTCATATGTTACCTAGGGTCTAATCTTAATATATATAAAAGAAGAAACTGACTGACTGAATGACTGACATATCAACGCACAGCCCAAACTGCTGGGTCTAGAGATTCCAAATTTGGCACGTAGGTTCCTTATGAGGTCTAGGAGTGCACTAAGAAAGGATTTTTCAAAATTCATCCCCTAAGGGGGTGAAACTGGGGTCCAAAGTTTGTATGGGGAAACAAGATTAGTTAGACTATTTAATTCGAAACTTCACAGGAGTACTCCTATTAATAAATGAGTAAATACGTATCAAATTAAAGATTGAAAAATTCAGTCTCGGGCGGGACTTGAACCCGCACCCTTCCAAACCGGGGAAGTGCGTTATCCAATTTCGCTACCGAGTCCACTAGCCAGAGAACGAATTTTTTTTTGGCTAGTTTGTAATAGCTGCCAGTAGATGTCGCTCACGTCCCCTCAAGACGCAACAGATTGAAAAATTCGTTCTCTGGCTAGTGGACTCGGTAGCGAAATTGGATAACGCACTTCCCCGGTTTGGAAGGGTGCGGGTTCAAGTCCCGCCCGAGACTGAATTTTTCAATCTTTAATTTGATTCGAAATAGCACAACATGGCTGTAACATGTTCAAAATCCATAATATTTGAAAAAAGAGTAAATACGTGTTTCAGGTTTTTTCAGAATTCAGGGGGAAATGGGGTGACAAAGTCTGAAAATCGAGATGGGTATTATTTGTATGGTTTATCGGGTCGCTGATTACGAAAAAAACAATGATTTTAAAATCCAACGTGGCGGACGTGAAATACCATCATCCCCTGTGGGGGTGCGATGGGGTTGAAATGTCTAAATATCATTATGGGCGTCATTTTTATGGTTTTTCGGGACGTTAATTGCGGATGAGTAGAGTGTGAGTAGGGGGTTCGGTAGGGAGTGAGTAGGGGGTACGTAAGTGGTGAGTAGTGGATGCGTAAGTGGTGAGGAGGGGGTGCGAAAGTGGTACGTAGAGGGGGCGAGTAGGGGAGTGCGTAGGGGTGTGTAGGGGGTGCGTAGGGGGTGCGTAGAGGGTGCATAGGGGGTGCGTAGGGGTCCGTAGGGGGTGAGTAAAGGGGTACGTAGGCGTGTGTATGGGGTTCGAAGGGGGTGCGTAGGGATAAGTAGGGGATGCGTAAGTGGTGAGTAGGGGTTGCATATAGGGATATGCATATGGTGCGTAGGGGTGTGTATGGGGTAAGTAGGGGAGGGTCGGGGGTGCGTAAGTTGTGAGTATGGATGCGTAGGGGGTGAGTAGGGGTGCGCAAAGATGTGTAGGGGTGCGTAGGGGGTGCGTGCGGGATGAGTATGGGGTGCGTAGGGTTGAGTAGGGGGTGCATAGAGGGATGAGTAGCGGGGTTCTTTCAAAAGTCACAAAAACAAGTCAGTGCCACAAAAAGAACCCATAAATAAGTCCTAAGTTCACGCGTACGAAGTTGCGGGCAACAGCTAGTTTAAAATAGTCGACAAGACTATCTATCTTACTATGTAAAGTTTGTATGTATGTGTGATTATATGCGGTACATAGTTCGCCACCTACCATCACTTACGCGGTAAGTATAGTATAGAATATCATTGAATATAACGCGGACATTTTAGGACTAGAATTCTCAATGTATAGTCAATTTTTCATTATAAAATATAATACCAAGAATTAAGCTTCAATGGATTTTTTCCAAAGACGATTGTCAGAAATTGAAGAAGGGCTTTAGAGAAAAGCAATAAACTCATATATAGCTACATCACAATTTACGAAAGAGAAACTTCTTAAAAACTTCTTAAAAACGGTTTGCACTTACAAGAGGCTAGCACATGTATGCTAAGTGAGTGTGGGTGGGAGAAGAATACACCACTGCCTACGCTCGTCAATCCCCCGTACCACCGAGAGGAGGTACGGTAAAAATTGTTGGGGGGCAGGGAGACACTCCTTGCTGCTCCACACATGTGCTAGCCTCTTGTCAGTGCGAGCCCGCTTCTATGAAGTGTCCAGGGTGCGGCTACACCGCCGGCATAGATGTCACAACTCACCCAGGCTGGTAGTAGGGGTCGTAAGGCACGGGCGCTGTAGGTGTGAAAGGGACCTCGGTCGCGTGGCTCGATGTCGCGTACGCGGGCTCGCTTGTCTCGCTCGTACTACGGGCGTATCGCTCCCTGTGCAACCTGCATCAAACAACATTCACTGTTTATGACATTATTCAGTTAACAATTCGATCACAATTATATCGATTCGAATAATGGTTGAGCCTTGTCTGGCAGCACGGAATCGCAGTTTTTCACGCTCTATCCTTTTCTATCGCTCAGGAACGTCATTGGCTAGAGCAAGAAAGGACGCAGCACGCTATCTTTCTCGCTCTAGCAAATACGCTATTGAGTGACAGAAAAGGAAGGAACGTGAAAAAATGCGATTCAATGCGGCCAGATGAGGCTAAACTAATTCAATTCAACCGAGTTCAAGCAATTGATAGTAAAATAAATTCTTGAAAGTGGCTCTGGCGTAAAATGTTCAATGGCGTATTCAGTACTTTGTTTTGGAACAGCCGGATTGTCATGCGATATAGCTCATGCAGACACGAAAGAAGAGAAGATACATTGATTACGCAAATTATAACTGATTTAAAAATATCTGTCTGCTACCACTAACTGTCACGCTTGCTCTCGCTTGCAACCATATTTCTATCTCAAAATACGAAGATAACCAACAAGCATTCGATCACTTATAATATTTGCAAGCATACAACAAACATACGCAAAGAATTTACATGATAAACGAATGCGCATTTTTGTAGACCATGCCAATTTTATAAAAAGTTGCTTTGGTATTTATCTGAGGCCCTGTTCTCCCCATCAGGGATAATGAGCGTGAGCATGTATTTTTTAGATACCTTTTAATTTACATACAAACATAAACTCACGACCATAATCCTTTCGGGGTGGTCAGAAATATTGATGCAACTACCAGCTGTCTTTCATGCAACAAGGTTCACTTTTGGCGTATTGAAGGTTTCAAGATGAAATTACGTGTAAAGTAGTAATAGGTAGTCTACATCTGGTCTACATTAATTCTAAAAGTTAATGAAGGATTTTCAGAAAACCATTAGAAGAAAAATAGTTCCAAATGGCTCGATAGATGGCGTAGATGCGAGATGAATGTACAAACTTACTATTAATAAGAAAAGACAGTCCGTCAAGGATACGTCTGAACCAGTGACATGCATTTATTTGAACTTTTTTAGCCTAAATTACCATCTTTTGGACCCAGGTCACAGCCCGGACACTGCATACAAAAAATTGAAACTAACAAGATGACGTCAGCACATGCGAAACCAAAGAAATTGAACCTCAAGTCTTCTTCGTAGGTAACGAGTTACCAGTGTGAGGTAACTAGAGGGCTATAGAGGGGGTGAGGTAAAAAGTTGGTGGGAGGAAGGGAGTGTCCGTACTGTATCTAGTAATAGATACTCTTTCTGATACTGTGCCCAGGTCATGTCAGCACCATCTATCGAAGCATGCTGAACTACTTTAAAACTAGCTGTCAGAAACTACCCCATTATAATAAAAGTCATGCATGAGCAGATCTCCGTAAAATAGCAATACACAAACGACTTTTAATGAAGAATAATAGATATACCTTCGCTTACACTTCCTCTTGCATCGTTTGCTTGTAAATTACAAATAAGACGTGAGAACAAAACTGAAATCACAAAGAAACATACAGACTGCAGAGTCCATCTCTCTCTGGCACGTACCGGTCTCTATTGTCCCTGTCCCTGTCCCGTTCCTTGTCGCGGTCGCGGTCGCGGCGGTGCCTGTGCCTGTACTCGCGCTCCTCGTCCGACCACCGCGTGTTGCTGTCGCTGTGCTCCAAGTCACCTCGAGTCGACGAGACAAACCCTCGAGGGTACGGCTCCTGGATAAATGACGTTTCATTCTAAAACGTACAGGATTAATTCATTTATTGCTCACTATAAATACACGGCGTCAACTTATAAGCGTTAAAATCATATTTGATATTCCATATATTTATTTGGGTCGAACAGCAATTGACGTTTTCTATGGAAGAACCTGGTTGGTCGACATGGTTTTTAATGTAACGACTACTACCACCAGAGATAGTAGTCGGGCTCAACAGCTTAACGTGCCATCTGAAGCACAGAATCATCTTTGATTGACTGCCTCCATGGTCTAATGGTTAAGAGCGTTAGACTCTTGTCACGGAGATCGTAGGTTTGATTACCACCTGGGGCACCTGGTGAAATGTTACTTTTGTGCGTTTTTCTCCATTTAGTCAGGACATTGCAGGCTGATTCACCTGATTGTCTGAAAAGAAAGATGATTCCGTGCTTTGTATGGCACGGTAAGCCGTTGGTCCCGGCTACTATTTCTAGTGATAGTAGTCATTAGGTATATATTAAAAACCACATCATCATTGGTTCAAACATCTAAACTTCCGCTTTTATAAGCATTTCCGCTTTTAATTTTAAATTAATAATTTATAAGCAAAATTATTACAAACAGAAGGAGGATTCCTTAGACATTTAATCGAATGTCTTATTCTAGACCAGACCAGTAAGAATATCTGTGTTCTTGATAAATATTGAGTAAGCTCACCTTCTCAGTTATTTTAGTTTCCTCTAACCGCTTGCTGAGAGAAGGATCAACTTTCTGCACTCTGACGTCTTCAACAACAACAACGACGGGGGGTTTTGTGACTATAGGTACCGGCGGAGGCTTCCTTTCCATCGTTTTGTCCTCAAACATCTCCTGACATTTCTTGCCGAATGGATCGTGGAAAACATCTAGCACCTGAGGTAAACCAATGAAATATGTTGTCAAGGATGGACATGCACATAATCTCAAACTCAAGTATCATTCCACGAGTCAACGAGTTGCTGGTATACTATGGAGTATTTTAAAAGGATAATCAGACCATAAAACTGAACAACTTTCTCTATGGGACCAATGTCGAAATCACGAAAAACAGCTGTCCCATACAAAACTGCAATCTTACTCGATTGGACCCATTATGTATGGGACAGCACTTTTTTTTCGCGATTTCGGCATCATGGCTCAGTTTGATGGTCTGATCATCTTCTTAAAACACCGTCAGCATATTAAGAAGTACCCTATAGTTTCATCCTGTCACTAAATAAGTACAAGTAGTTAGTAGTAGTAGTAACTATAGAAGCTGGGTACAATATGGGACTAACAAGTACAATAGGTACAAAAGTCTCTAAATAAAATTAGAAAAAATAAATTAAAAAAAACTATAGAAACCAGTCTCTTACTGACTATGATTTGAACACAGCGATATAAGTGGTAGTCTTGTTTATAAAAGAGCCATGTTGGTAAGTGGAATCCCACCTCAATCCCTTCAATATTTACGTATTTTATCATCATTTTCAATTTTGAATATCTCTTTTTGAATAAAATAAAACCTATGTCTGTTTGGTTTCAGTTCATGGATGACCGGAGCAGTACGCTGTTTCTTCAATAATTAGCAAGGAAGCTTAAGTTTAACTAATACTAATGTTATGACCACACAGAAATTACACGCTCGTAATGACATAGTAAATAGTAATTCGCTAAGCAAAAGCAGGATAAACAGTGGTCAACATTTTTAGATCACTATGAAATAATTGTAAATTGCGAGGAAGAGAATAACTAATTCCCATTGCCGACGATACACAGTAGCTTGCGCATCAAACTGCATCAGGAGAACACATTTTCTTACTAAAAGCATGGAACAGATATTCTACCAGAGAAACATCTTCATAATGAGCGTTTTTCTTTTGGTTTTCTATGGACTCGATAGATGGCGCTGCGGTCTGAGCAAATAGGTCAAAATTTCAAAAAGTGTTTATAATTATAAAGACGGAAAAGATGATCAAAAATGCCAACACATCTTCTGATTCAATATTTCATTATTTACGAATAATTTTAAACGAAAATATGAAACTGTTTACGTCTGAAATGGTTGTATGGGCTCGATTCCTCGGCCTTTAATAAAAGGCAGGCACATTCATGACATGATTTTGACAGTATCTCGCGAACGTCTCTATGTAGCGATAATCATGCAATATGCCGAGTTTTTTACGAACTAAATTTAAAAAAGATACGAAAATGCTCATTATTAGCTCGCGGCCAATCGACCCCTACATGCACAGCGTTGGGTAATATGTGAATGTTCACGTACAAGAACGAGCGGTTGCTTGGTAGTAAAGCTGTGTGCCGCACTACCAGTAATGTGCAACGTCAGAACGCCACACAGCCAGAACATGATGGCACTAAGCATTTGAACGCTGGCGCAAGTACTCATGGTACATGCGCAAACTACCGTGTGTCGTCTGCAACCGTTTTTAGACATACCTGACCCATAACAGACTTTCCATTGTATTTTTCTATACATAACTTAGAATGAGTAACTTCTTGGAACACTATTCTAGCAAACCCCAAGTGCCTGTTGGTGAGTGGGTGATAGAATATGGACAATTCTTCGTAAGGACCAACTTTGTTCATCATGTCGGACAAGAAAGCTTTGTCTATGTTGTCATTTAAATTTCCCATTGTGATTTCTAGCTGTGGCGGTATTCCAACATAGTTTTTGTCTATTTTGAATCTGAAAAAAGTTAAAATGTTTTTGAGGGAAGTAAAATAACCTGAATCAAAGCTCGACTAGAAGAAAGAATGTCTCTTTTTACAAATTCATGAAGTAAGAATGCTTTCCAGAGAATAGGGATGATGACTGATATGATCCTGGAAATTCATATCTTATAACAAATTATTACTTTTATTTTTATTATAAACTATAAGTATATTTAGCTGTAAGTTCTCCAAAAAGGAAATAAATAAATAACAATAAATTACAAAAAAAAAAATAGGTAAAAGAAGAATGGCAAATTTGGACCCAGGCATTTTTACGGAAACTAAAAGCCATTCAGGACGGCGGTCATAATTATTAGAAACAGAAAAAATTAAGGCATTTTTAAAAAAACTTCCACATCTCCAGAAGTCCGGAATAAAAAGTAGAAATTACTAGTAAAATAGACAAATCATCCAAAAAGCAGTAGCAAAACACAACCACGACAGCTATTTTCATCTAATATTATCACTGAGGTATTTTTTGGTCGTTACGGAACATATTTGGCTTGGTTGAACTGATAGTGTGTGTGATTTCGTTTTCTTCCATTATCATAATATTGTACGGTTATCGTGAATTGTCATTAAAATAAACACAATCGATGCGTAGAAGATTGAGTTGACTATCTTATTAAGAAAGATTATGAGTTTCACACACTTGATACTAAAGGTATCATAAGGAGAACCGCCTTACCCCCAATTTCTACAGGTTAAAATCAATTTACTTTTTTGTTAGTTTTGTTCCACTCTACACAATATTACTAAGTTTCATTCATGTATGGGACCTCTAAATCTGGGTCTCAAAATACATGGCGGTCCGCCAAACTTCTTTAATAGAAAGATAATTTTTAAAGATATTCAATAAATAATTTCACTATAATAGTGTGTACGATAATAAACAGTTTTTAAAGTCATCATCAGGCTTGTAAGCGTCCCACTGCAGGGCACAGGCCTACCCTCAGGGAGGGTATATGGGCATTAGTCCACCACATGAGTTTTTAAAGTATTATATTTTACGAGCTTTTAGCCGCGACTTCGTCCGCATAAATTATATACCAGATTTTAAGTCAGATGTTACGCTACCAAACAAAAAAAGTTTCATCAAAATCGGTTCAGTAGTTTTTGCGTGATACTCGAACAAACAAACACCCAAACAAACAAACAAACAAACTAAATTCTTTTTTCAAAAATTTACAGTTTTATAATAGTCAAGATTAAAAACTTACGATATTATTCCTGCTATGTGGTTTTAAGCGGGATTAACACGAGCCGATTTTTGCCATACGGCTAATGATAAATGCAATTTGAAGTACATTGCCGCGTGAGCGTGTTATAATTCAATTGATCTTAAACTAACCAGTCAATGTACTTCAAATCGCACTTAGCTATACAGTAAAAATTTACCTGTGTTAAATCCCGCTTTATGCAGATTTATTATAAAATATTTTTTATGAAAACAAAGTTTTTTTTTTAGAAAATTACAGAACATCACAAACATAGGTCAGAACATAAATAAATTATCATAAAGCTATTTTAGAGCTTTTCAAGCAACTTTTCAGGAGGTATCATTTCTGCTATTTGTAATTCCCGCCATACACCAAGTGTCAAAATAAAAGTTAGGTTGGCAGCACTGTTCATCAAGCTATAATAAAAACAATGGACAGCACAGCCCAAATTGCACATTTTTTCTGCTAATTTCTTCATTTACAAGGTGATTTATTAAATAATAACTAATCTAATATATTATAAAATTCTGACACTAGACAGAAACATGCCAAAGGGTTGTATTTTAGGTACTGTTACCTATTTACTTGGATCAGGACAAAATGGATTTGTATAGAAATTCTTACTCAAATCTCAATACCCGAATAACAGAGTTTTGATTTTACAGTTAATTTGACTCATTATTATTCTCATAATAATGTTGTTGAATTTACAAGAGGCAGGTATTAAAACGGAACTAAGGTACAATTAGGAGTGAATTTTTGTAAATAGTAAAAAGATTTATACCTAGGAACTGGTAAATCTGCTGGCTCCAGTCTATTCCAGATCCTCGACAGCTGTGACCTGGGGTCTCTGCATAGGACTGGAGGGTAACTCGGGTCACCAGGGACTTGTCCATCGTAGCGGTACAATTTTGTTGCTCCTTTCACTAGAAAAGGGTCCATAAGCAGTTTGTAGTTTTTAGGTGCTTTATGAAGCACGGCATTATGACCTGGAGTTTTATGCTCCATGCCTCCATTCATTCTGAAAAGAAAAAACATTAAATATGTTTTACAAGACATAACCTCTACATTTACGATATTTCTCGATTTCTTTATCGTAATGTTACATGAGGACAGACTGCTGATGTCTAGACCTGGAAAAGACTATGATAATGAACAAACAGATGATATTTTGTGGTGAAACCAACCTGAAATGTGAAAACAACAATAATGTTAGAAAAATTTATGAATCGCCGTTTCTCGAGGAACGCTGGCGATTCGAAGAAAGCTCATTTTATCCAGAGAAAGAACCGAGTATTTTTATTTCAATTTGCATGTTTTGCTGGCGAAATTCACTAAATTAACACGATAATATCGAATTATAAAATAAATTTCTACTGTAAGCTCTCTCCATGGTGACGGCTATTGGAGCTCTAAAATTGTTGGTAAAAAATACTTACATTATGAACTGGTTCAATGAAAAACTTATAAAATTAACATTTTCGTATTTCTGGTCAAAACTGAGATTTTATTAGTAAATTAATATTTTTATTTTAGAAAACGCTATAAAAGAGAAGCTCGTTTGATTTCTTGCACAATGTTTATAAGCAAGTATGATATTTATTATTGCACTTGTGGTATAAGCGTGGAAAAAAATATGCAGTACTTCATAGACGTTTTATTTTCTTCGTGTTGGCCAGCTTGATTAATGTCATCTAGTGATTTGCCAGTTTCTGACATTAAAAACTACCAAAAAGTGAAATAATAAATGAGTTTTTTTTTATTGTATCTCTCATCTTTTCGTTATGAAGAGTGAAAGGGTGATTTTAAATCATGGATATACCTTTCCCAGCTTCCTATTGAAAATTAAGTGTTGAAAAATAATAAAAAGCTCATCAACCGGTCAGAAAAAAAACATCGTAGAATAATACTAATTTAAGCTTGCAACATTAATTAGCTCGCAATCGGCTGTTGCGTCATCGATTTAGGTAATTTTCGATAATTTTCAAAATTTGACCCTCTTTCCTGCAAAAGTGCTAGTGAAATTCAGAAACAACCTCGTCAACTTCTGTGATAACTCGTGTTACTATAATTGCAGGCATTTGTGTGAAAATGGCCGACAAAGTGATCCCTGTGGTGAAGGCGGAGGAGGCCGAGGAGGAAGAACTTGTCGACCCTCAGACGGAGCTCAGGGTAAATATGAATACCATAATCCCAATACAATACATCGTCGTACGTTTCTAAAAGATTTTTGGTCAGTTTTTGTTGAACTTCAAATTCTAACCTATCCTGTCAATAACATTTTGACCTCTCAACCTTTGCTTCGTTCCTTCCTCTTCAAAAATCGCTTCATAAGAAGCTTCAACAGTAGAAAATGTTGACCATTTACTTATAAGCATAAGCATATGCTCACGACTATTCCCTGAGGGGGTAGTCACAGATATTCTACCATTTACTAGCTGTGCCTGGCATGTGTTGCAATGCCCCTTTTTACCCGATACACACTTTTTTTACTGTATGAACCTTCCCTGGACTTCCACAAAAATTACAAAACCTAAATTAGCCAAATCGGTCCAGCCTTTCTCAAGTGAAGGCATGACCAAGGGAAATAGGGTTCAATAGATTATTATAGCTCAAGATTACAATTTCTTACAGACATGGTTGTTAAAGGTGAACGCAGGCTTGGCCGCACTGCCTGCTCCGCAGTCTCTTTTTGTATGAACTGACAGATGCTGATCTGTCAGTTCATACAAAAAGAGACTGCGGCGCGTGCAGTGTGGTCAAGTCAGCGTTCATCTTTACTCGGTTTCTTAGTGTAATGACTGTCGAAAATATTCTTACTAATAATATTCCGTTTGTCTTATTGTTTTAGAAAAACACAAGAATATTATCAAGAGTTGAATGAAGGTTTTCTTTTATTTTACAGTAGTTTTTGGAGTACTTGTCATCAATAGTAATTTGACTGTAATTTTTAGTTTTGATTCATTTATATCATTAGTTATTTATTAGGTATTGACTCATTGAACAGAGTGGGTTGATGAACATAGTTCTAGACCTACAATGTAGTCCAACCATTTGTCTGAGAATGTGTAACTTTTCGCTATCCTAGGATCAAACCTAGTCTAACAAGTAACAACATGGAAAAGTGTTGTAAATTCTGATATACCGATTATTTGTTATATGAAATTACAGAGTTGCCGTCAATTAAAAATAGATTTCCAGCATTTTATAAGTTTATGCAATATTAGCTTAGAGACTAATGGTGGCTTCCATCTTAGTGTTAATGATGTAGCCAATGGCCCCGATTCGGACTGTGCCATGACTTAACTAAATTTATTCCTGTCACTTTCTAAAATAAGATTATGAAAAGAGACAGAAAACCAACAGCTGACTTTAGTGCTGTCAAAGTGACGTTACACGCCCAAAATAAGACGCCATCATAATGTACGCCATCATAATGTACATAATGACTGCCTCCGTGGTCTAGTGGTTAAGAGCATTGGCTCTCGTAACGGAGGTCGTGGGTTCGATTCCCACGGGGGACACCTAGTGATATGTCACTTTGTGCGTTTTTCCCTAGCTGGTTAGGACATTGCAGGCTGAATCACCTGATTGTCCGAAAAGAAAAATGATTCCGTGCTTCGGAAGGGAACGCTAAGCCGTTGGTCCCGGCTACTATCTCTGGTGGTAGTAGTCGTTACATAAAAACCACGTCAGAGGCCGTAAGGCGGTCTGAAAAAACTCTGACACCAGGGCTCTGCCCACACGATAAGAAGAATGTACGCCAACTTATTTAAGGCGTTTTTGGGCGTGTAACGTCACTTTGACAGCACTAAAGTCAGCTGTTGGTTTTCTGTCTCTTTTCTTAATCTTATTTTAGAAAGTGACAGGAATAAATTTAGTTAAGTTGTGGCACAGTCCGAATCGGGGCCATTGTCTAGTTTTAATAGCAATTAAGTGGTTGACATTGTGCGGCTATAGTATTTTCTGTGGGGTTCACACAAAACTATTTTTCAACAATCAAAATTAGAATCTTTAGTACTGGAATCAAAAGTTGCGGATTTCATGCTACCTCATCCCCTGCAAAAATGGCAGAAAAGTTTGTTGGTAGAATGGTTGTTGGTTGGTATCTCATCCCTATTTAGGTGTATGCTCTAAGGCAACCACCCAATAACAGACCTACAACACGACTCATGAAAGACTAAACTGTGATGTCAAGTCCTTACATAGCGTAACACACACAGCCATCATGAAATAATTTCTGTTCCACTTCCACCTAACCAAATTAAAAATAGTAATCTTCTCCATTATAAGTAGTTATTTACATACTGTAGTGGCATGGAATTGTAGTTATTAACATAGGCAATGCCCTTATTTTCAGGAAGCTTGCGCTCAAAAGCCCGAATGTCAAAAGATGTGGGCTAGATACCAGGAGTGCAATGACCGTGTCAACTCACGATCCAAGACCGCAGAGACTTGCGAGGAGGAGCTCATTGATTTTGTCCATGTCCGCGATAAATGTGTTAACAAGGACCTCTTCAAACATCTAAAGTAAATATATTATCTTGTAGTTATAACTTATGAGTCATCAGGTTTTCTGTTACTTCAATGTGCTGAGTTTTGCAGTTGCAAACGGTAGAGGAAATAGTGTGTGTAGTAAATTATTAACTAATTCTTATGTACAACAATGAAACATTGAAGATCCATGGATTTTAATTTGTAAATAAACAAATCACTGTTATTCTAATGGTTTTATTTGCAGTCCTTGTAGAAATAAAATTACAGATTAAGGCATACATTCTTTTATTAAAAAAATAAAACCAATAATTAACATTTAAAATCATAGTAATAAAAAAATAATTGTTTCAAATAAGTAAGCTCGACAAACTCTTGTAAAAATGGCACTAAATACAATAATGGGGTTAATAACTATTACTTGGAATGTTTGATAGAAATGCTTAACAATTTGGAAAAACTGTGGAAAAATGAATACTGCCGATACTCATAATAATAATTGATTATAATGTCATCTTAAAATCTACACACTTCAAAGAAAACATTTCAAGTGTCCATACAAAACTTATGACTAACGTTTAGAAAATTGACTTTGTAAGCAATGCACATAAAGGAGATCACTATAATTATAGAATTGATCACAAATAAAATAATAATCGCCAAAAGTAGCTTATAAAATTTAACGATTCTTAATAACAATTATGATTCAATATAAATTCATTCATACTCTTAAAGCTAGCATTTTCAAATAAAAACTCGTTCCAACTTTGGCATAATAATTTCATATTCTTAAACAAAATTATATTTTGGAATCTCAGTAACTCAAGCTACATAAATGGACGCGTTTATGGCCTGCATTGCATACATTTCTGTTCCTTGATATAAGAATGAACATAACACGCCTATCTATAGGTAATTACGAGTAGTACAAACAACATAATTTCTTTAGTCAATTAAAGAATAAAATTGTGACCAAAACAAAAACAACCAAGTTCCAGAAGCATAGTTAATAATTTGTGTACCATTATTAAAAGATTAATAACTATTCTTATGCCTGTTCATAGTAATATTGGTATGAAGAACAAAGTATTTCAGTATGGAGGAAAAAATTAAAATAAATGTGGTTGTTTGACTTATTCCAATGTTGATACTTTTACATTCGATTTCCTGTTTTGTTATAAAAATTACGCATACCCGTTACCAAATTGAGGAAGACGGGCAAATTTGAAATGGTTGACAATTTCCCATTCCACAAAACAAGCCACATTATATGACATAACTCTAAATGCCTATGCCATAAATATGAAAATTGCTTGTCTTAAGTGCTCTTACGTGGTGTGGACAGTTATTAATCCAAGAATCAGGGTCAATCCTCAATGGAGTCGATCACTAACTCGCGCCGACCTGAAGTACGTTGAAGCATATCTCGCAGACCCGCTGAGGCTTGTTCATGTTGAACTTCAATATGGGGACGTCTTGACTTGAACACTGTTTGCATAGCATCCGTCCACAGTGCCGACTGAAATAGTAAATTTTGGTTATTTGTACTGACGATAAGGGTCAAAACTTAACTAGCATATTAAACTTTATATACTTTACAAGTGGCGGTTTCACGGAATCTCCTGATCACAGGTCTGTTTCACTAATTCACAGTTTCATGAACAGCTGGGTTAGTATGGCAGCAGTATAGTAATTTGTGTTATTGTAAAACCCACGCTATGTAAAGGAATCAAAGGGCGTGAATGCATACCAGTGGTGTTTCCTCATGGTGAGAGTGAACTTGGTGCCGCATTCCTGGCACAAGTCGCTCTCGGCCCACGGCGCCTCCGCCGGCAGGGCGTCCAGCAACCTATGCAACAGTTGTTTTGTGGCCACCTGTACAAACGTTTAAGACTTTAGCTATGATGATACTTTGGAATTAAAAACGTAATGATGATTAATCCGATTATAGTACCTATTCTGTGTCACGAGGAAGAAAATAGCTAATAAATCCTGGAAAGAGCATAATTTTATTGTTAAGTTAAAATAGTTATTTTTCTTTTTCTTGGTTCCTTTTGTAATTTTTGGCATCACTTCGCCACAAACAACTTTGTATAAAAAAAAGGGAAACCTATCATTGGCCTTACCAGTTATTTTTAAGAATTTATTGTAACTATGTTTAATACGTTGTTGGTTTTCTCAATAAATAAACAAATAAGCTAAAAATAATGATCACAGTGCGCGGTAGTTCCAGCAGCATCCTGACCCTCTAGCATGATTTTTCTCCTTACGCGCGGCTCGGACTTTTACTAGTATGCCGCGAGCGACTGAAACGCGCCGGCAAGGGTAATTTTCTATGCCGCGAAGACGCGTCGCGCGTGTAGAGGAATCATGTAAGTACGAGGGTCTAAGCGTGACGCATCTGCGTTCCTGGTAGGGTCACTCTTCAATTTCAGTGTTATAAGTTTGACGCCTGTCTTTCTGTCTGTGGCATCGTAGCCCCTGCGTACCTGGTAGTTGAATATAGAGACGCCATCTTTGTTCTCCTGCGCGAGGCACGCGCCGGCGCGGACGAGCACGCGGCACATCGCGCCCTGCCCGTTCATGTACGCGAGCAGCAGCGGCGTGTTGCCCTGTGGGGACAACGTTCTTTAAGGGGCCATAGGTTCAGACGAATATTTTCTATGAGAAACGCGATTGCCCAGCCCTCCGAAAAATGCGTGCGCGTGCCGTATTTTCGGTTAAAAAGAGTTAACAAAAGTACTTTTTATAGATTTTTTTTATGATTTCACTAGATAAACTAATAGTGAATATGTGAGTATAAATACCAAAAATCTGAAACTATATTTTAAGTTCTTCTCAGGTGAGAAAAATGGTTAAAAATACATGAAAATACGTCCATCTTTGTGACGATTTTCTATCGAGCGAAGTAATTCCAATCGTGTATTCAATATATGATTTCACTATAACTATAATACTGAGGTATGATTTTGGTTTGCGTATTTTAATTCTTGTGTAAATTATTAGAAATAACAATAAAATATAACTATATACCTAACATGGTTTGGTTTCGGTAAATTGTATAAATCTAGTCGAAACATGAAAAATAAAAGATGCCTCCAAGGCGTTTTGTCCTACCATAGCGTCTTAATCAACCTCCAATTATACATTCTAATATTGAAACTGAACTGAAAAGCGGTAGATAACAACATTTTTGTGATGGAATATTGTCGTGTACAATATTGGCGCCCAACATGGCCCAATTTGTATGATTACCTGTAGGTCAGTTTTGTTGATGGGGTAGTCTGGCATGAACTCTAGGAACACTTCGCAGATCGTCGCCGCGTTATCTTTCTTGCACCAACACAGTTCGTGCAGCGGATTTCGACCTGAAATTTAAATTCAATTCATAAATTAAAAGTTACTTAAAAATTATTGTTAGAATTGGTACATAAAGGTCTTACAAGATGGGTTATAGGTTATAAGGGAAACTGTTCACCCTATAAGCATCCCACTGAAAAGGTCTCTCACAAGAATATGTAGAACTGTATAGGTATCATTACTTATTCTGTGACAAGAGTGATATTAGTACCTTTGAGGTTGATGGCGACGGCGTCTATCTCGCTGTCGGCGAGCAGCGCGCGCGCGGCGGCGGCGTGGCCCTCGCGCGCCGCCACGTGCAGCGCGTTGTGTCGACACTATCACACTACACTACGAGTGACACAGTACCCTTGAGGTTGATGGCGACGGCGTCTATCTCGCTGTCGGCGAGCAGCGCGCGCGCGGCGGCGGCGTGGCCCTCGCGCGCCGCCACGTGCAGCGCGTTGTGTCGACACTATCACACTACACTACGAGTGACACAGTACCCTTGAGGTTGATGGCGACGGCGTCTATCTCGCTGTCGGCGAGCAGCGCGCGCGCGGCGGCGGCGTGGCCCTCGCGCGCCGCCACGTGCAGCGCGTTGTGTCGACACTATCACACTACACTACGAGTGACACAGTACCCTTGAGGTTGATGGCGACGGCGTCTATCTCGCTGTCGGCGAGCAGCGCGCGCGCGGCGGCGGCGTGGCCCTCGCGCGCCGCCACGTGCAGCGCGTTGTGTCGACACTATCACACTACACTACGAGTGACACAGTACCCTTGAGGTTGATGGCGACGGCGTCTATCTCGCTGTCGGCGAGCAGCGCGCGCGCGGCGGCGGCGTGGCCCTCGCGCGCCGCCACGTGCAGCGCGTTGTGTCGACACTATCACACTACACTACGAGTGACACAGTACCCTTGAGGTTGATGGCGACGGCGTCTATCTCGCTGTCGGCGAGCAGCGCGCGCGCGGCGGCGGCGTGGCCCTCGCGCGCCGCCACGTGCAGCGCGTTGTGTCGACACTATCACACTACACTACGAGTGACACAGTACCCTTGAGGTTGATGGCGACGGCGTCTATCTCGCTGTCGGCGAGCAGCGCGCGCGCGGCGGCGGCGTGGCCCTCGCGCGCCGCCACGTGCAGCGCGGTGTGTCGACACTATCACACTACACTACGAGTGACACAGTACCCTTGAGGTTGATGGCGACGGCGTCTATCTCGCTGTCGGCGAGCAGCGCGCGCGCGGCGGCGGCGTGGCCCTCGCGCGCCGCCACGTGCAGCGCGTTGTGTCGACACTATCACACTACACTACGAGTGACACAGTACCCTTGAGGTTGATGGCGACGGCGTCTATCTCGCTGTCGGCGAGCAGCGCGCGCGCGGCGGCGGCGTGGCCCTCGCGCGCCGCCACGTGCAGCGCGTTGTCGCCGGCGGCGTCGACCGCGTCGCACAGCGCGCCGCCGCTCAGCAGCGCCGACACTATGGTCGCCTGCCCCGCGCCCGCTCCCACGTGCAGCGCTGTACGTCTAAGACCATTATTTACATTGTTAGAATCTATGATTCAAATTGATTGATTGATAGTGAAGGACGGCAATTAAAATTGTACATTTTTTTGACATCAATATAATTTGTTCGTAAAGTCGTAAAAACATTGTATTCAATGTTTTGCTATAGAAAAAAGTTAGCTCATTAATTTGATGCGAGTTCACGTCCACCTCCACCTCCACCTGCAACATACTTGTGTGCGTCCCTGTCGTTGGGCCGCGCGCCGGCGAGCAGCAGACTGCGCAGCAGCACCTCGTTGCCGGCCGCGGCCGCCAGGTGCAGCGGCGGCGCGAGCGTCGCGTCCTGCACGCGCGAGTTCACGTCCACCTCCACCGAAAGCAGGAACATCACGCTCTCCATGTCGCACTTCTGGATCGCCACGTGCAGGAAGTTACGACCTTTCTTGTCTACCTGCCGGGTTTAGTTTAAACACATTCATTTTATGTAGCCGGAAGCCGTGCTCACATCATTTCATACAAATGGGAAACATTTATAAGAACAGGTACCATGTGCGAGCAAAACAGGAATACGCCATTGCCTACATTTTCCACCAGGCTTCCAGCCAAAGGGGGTGAAATTAAAATTGGTGGGAGGCAGGGAGTGTCCGTACAGTATGTAGTACTAGATAATCTTGTACTGCACCGTGGTGGTCCAGTGGAGAGTGGCTGCCGTGCGGAAAGCTGTAGTATAGTAAGTTACATCATAAGCTATGCTGACGACTATTTTCCCCAAGACAGATTAGTCAGATTTATTCTTATTTGTTATTCTTTGGGGGAAATTAGATCATAAGGTATATATTCAATGCTTATGTAAACATACTGTTCAGTCCAACCCAAAACACCGTCATATCATTACATCTCCTCATGCCACAAGCACCCACATGGCGATGGTTCGATCCCGGTCGAGGCTGACTCTTATCAAATAGTTTTTCGGAATTTATGTTAGATTTATAACACAGGCGTTTCGGTGATGAAAAACGTGAGAAAACCTACATGCTTTCGCTGTACCTTCTGTCCCAGACGGTAATATCAGTTGAACAAATGTCACTACTTCCTTCGAGCAAATCAACCCAATCTTAATCTTATACTAAGGACATAACGAAAATTCTCCAGCTGGGTCCAGAGCACCACGGTTTCAAGATGACATAGTATTGACGTCTCGTTTATTCTAATGGACTTTTGTCATGAGTGTGAATAGATGTCAAGTAACGTTTTTATATCTTGCTTTATATTATTTTTATTTACCCCTATATTTTATCTTTGATTATATTTACGCTAAGATCAAGAAACACAAAGAACAAACCTGTTCGGCAGCCGAAGGATTCTTCTCCAATATAGCCTGAGCAGCCTTATTATTCCTCGCGGTCAACGCGGCGGCGAACGGCGATACGCCCTTGTTGTCCCTTGCCGACAAGTCTATGTTCGGCTGGGTGAGAAGGAGAGAGATGATGCCGGCGTGCTGGTTCTCTATCGCGATGTGAAGAGGGGTCTTCCCTTCGGAGTCTTTCGAGTTTATATCCGCGCCGTGTTCAAGGAGTGTCTAGAGGAAGGAAGAAAGAACAATTACAACAAACTTTTAGTTTAGTGTTTCAAAAGGCGAAGTCAACAATTTGTTACTTTGAGGGGCATTCACCAGAACTTACTAGCATAGGTGACTCTGAAAACGAGTTTATGTTACATAAGGTGGAAAGATTTAAAAAGTCAAGTGATCAAGTTTTTCACCGCGTCGCGGCGACTCCACGTCGCAGCCCGACCGGATCAGAACGTCGCTAGTGACTCTCGGTTACCTGTATGACGTCAGTCAGTCCCCAGGTGCAGCACAGATGCAGGGGAGTCTGTTTCTCAGCGGCCACGTCGGCGCCCTCGCCCGCCGGGCCGGCGCGCCGCGGCGACTCCACGTCGCAGCCCGACCGGATCAGGAACGTAGCCAGGGACTCCTTGTTCTCGTCTATAGCCCTTTCCGAAAAATAATATTGGGTTTAATAACAAAAAGTATAATGTACAATCAATCAAACAAATCAGCCCACACCAACCCACTGCTGGACTGCTACCCCCTTTTTATTTCGCCACTCCTCACGGTCACAGGACCGTAGAGACGGATGACGGACGGATTCGTACAGACTAATCTGACCCATTTTTGGCCTGCAGCCCTTACCAAATATTATAAGTTGCATAAAAATTAAGTACGTTTAGGCGTCCGCCGCGGTACAAAAATGAAGTACGTTTAGGCGTCCGCCGCGGTACAAAAATTAAGTACGTTTAGGCGTCCGCCGCGGTACAAAAATTAAGTACGTTTAGGCGTCCGCCGCGGTACAAAAATTAAGTACGTTTAGGCGTCCGCCGCGGTACAAAAATGAAGTACGTTTAGGCGTCCGCCGCGGTACAAAAATTAAGTACGTTTAGGCGTCCGCCGCGGTACAAAAATGAAGTACGTTTAGGCGTCCGCCGCGGTACAAAAATTAAGTACGTTTAGGCGTCCGCCGCGGTACAAAAATTAAATACGTTTAGGCGTCCGCCGCGGTACAAAAATTTAATACGTTTAGGCGTCCGCAGCGATACAAAAATAAAACGAACTTGTGTAATAAAGTCTGCAGACAACCGTCGGGGCCGGGACCCCAACAATCAGCATCCGCACCGTTCCTTACTAGAATCTGAAATAGAAAATAAAATTAATTTTGCCAAAGTATTAATTTACTAATTTTAAAAATAATTGGATTAATTATTAACTCGTTATCCAATAAAAATGAATTCTACATATCAATAAATCACTTGTATTTAACTTAATTTACAGTTTTTCTTCCCAGTAGACCTTTGGAATATTTTCTCCTAAATGTTCCGTAAACAGCTATTGGTAAGAAAAACCACAATAGTCCCGAGACAACTTCAACGAGATTACTGGTACTTTAGACCCTCGGCTCTGTATCAGGAGCGCTTCAGCTCCGGCGTGGGACTGATCGGCCTCTAGGATGCGCCTACGCGGTTATTTGCCTTGAAAGCTATTACAATCCTAATGTCTGCTCTACATTCTCGCAGAGAACTGACGAGAAAGGCTAAAACGAGAGTGTGGATACCCTTGGTAGTACTCGTGCCGTAGTTATCTTCCTTGGAAGTTCTCGCTAGTGTACTGCCTGCTTTATACAAGACTTATGCCTTGACCACCAGCCCCAGCCGGCAGTGGAGCAGGGTCTTACCCGCGTCGCATCCGTTCTTTTGGGGCGTACTTACACTGGCGACCTCCTCCTGGGCGGAGTCTAGCGCGGCCCACAGCGGCGGCACTCCGTTGGCGTCGAGGCGGCTCATGTCGACGCCGCGCACGCACAGCGCCTCCACCACCAGCCCCAGCCGGCAGTGGATCGCCAGCTGCAGCGGGGTCTCACCCGCGTCCGTTCTGTGTACAAACAGAACGTGTTTTAAAACTTCCCTCAGAAAATGTGTTTGAATTATTGGGGAAGACGTGGTTGGAAATGTCAAAACAAAAGTATGGATACGTGCTTGATTCCAAGTCACTGAAAATACAAGGTTAGAAGACCTCTCTCGAAAATTCACAGAGGTGGAAATACCAACAAACTCATACATAAAAACAACTTTTACTATGGGACATTTTGCGCGGCGGCGGATTTTCCATTATGGCTATTTCATACTAGAAAAAATGGGCGGGCATATTGTTTCATTTTAGTATGAAATATCCACTTCTTATTATAAGAGATCAATGGAAATAGCAGATTTTTTTTTGAGTTCTTATCGTTGGTTCCATAGCTGGTTCGCTGTTCATAATGATGGGTACTTTCACCTCTTTAAGTTTTCGGGAGTGGTTTTATTACACTCTGTATAGTCTTACAAATTACGTAAAACTGTAAGATGTTAACAAAAAAAAATGATTGCTCACAAAGCGTCCATATCGGCGCCGTGGTCGAGCAGATAGATGGCTGTTCTGGAATCTTCTTCGACGATCGACTGATGTAACAGAGTGAACCCCTTTCCGTTGCGCACGTTTGTGTCCGCCCCTCCTTCTATCAGCGGCGCTATTAGATTCTTGTGACCTGGAAAATGCACATTCGTACATTTTGTTGTAGAAATTGATGATTGGCGATCCATTATGCTTTTGGCGTTCTCAAGGGAAGCGTTCTTTACCTGAGTCTTTTCCATAGTTACGTAAGTACATTACATTTTTTTTAATAACACATCAACAATAAATACCACAGCGATGTTTGTTTAATAAAACATGCGCTTTTCTGACTGATCTGCAATCGGTCGGAGCTGATTTTTCTGGGACAGGGCTCTCCCTGTGAGTGACCAACCATACATCACTTAGTAGTATTTCTTGTAATAGTGCAACCACTACCACAAATATCTAGTTGTACGTATTCAAAAACATCGAGATCCGACGTCGAACTTCGTCGGTCAGGACATCGGGGACCGAACAGCTAGCTTAAAGTGACGGTAGACAGGACACGTAACTAGGCAAAGTCATGGCAGGTGTAGTAAAGCCTTATTAGTGGCCGAGATTAGGCATAACAGGAGTTGGACATCCGGCAGCCAGGCTGGTTGACGATGTCTGAAAAAGCGTCTGTAAGACTTGGATGCTTTGGGTACAGAATCAAGAAGGATGGCAAATTCGGGAGGAGGCTTATGCCCTGCAGTGAGTGGATATTGATGATGACATATTTAGTGAATCGATCCGAGTGTAGTGCATACCCTCGGTGAGCGTGAGGCTGGCAGGTGTGTCGCCCTCGGAGTTCTTCAGGTTCAGGTTGGGCAGCAGGCTCGCTCCGCTGCGGTCGGTGGCCGGAGCGTCGCCTCGCTCCACTGCCTTCTTGTGCTCTATGATCGCGAGCACTGCACCCTCGTGGTTGTTTAACACCGCCAAGTGCAGTGGCGTTTGTCTGGAATAACATTACATGTTATCACAGCGAAAAAACAAAAAAGAAACTTATTGTCAGAATATTTTCAAGACGTCTTAAAGCTGTAGTCTTCGGGACTAATCGGCACTCAATTTGAAATACCATTAAAACAGTCACCCCAACCGAAAGGCGCATCAAAAGGGAGTAGGGCTGCGTGCAGGTCCGCCTCGTTGCCATGGTTCAACTTGCTGCTCAGATGCGACGCCAGGAACACTCACAGAACTGCAGACCGTATAATGTTCGACCTACCTACCTGTAGATTGTGTTAATCGTGTGATCGTGTCCTATTCGCCGTAGGAGCTGTGTAGCCCGCCCAGGCCGCGTTCAGCACAGTGACTATTTGTGATGCTAGGAACTTCGAACACTCGTAGACTCACCTGTAGACAGTGTCCTCCTGCTCGCCGTAGGAGCTCTGTATGTTGGAGCGCGCGGAGTGCTCGAGCAGGGCGGCGGTGAGGCGCGCTAGCCCGTTGGCGCAGGCCGCGTGCAGCACCGTCAGGCCCGCCTCGTTGCTGTGATTCAGCTCGCCGTTTAAGTGCGCGGCCAGGAACACTGCTGAATCCTGACAAGTATTATATTCCATCAGTCACAATCCTTTATAATTTTTTATGGTGTATGCATATTAAACAACTTTCAATTGATATGATGGTGCGCTTACAATGAAGCGGAGCAGAGACGAAACGTGCAGGGATTGACCAGATGACATTCAATATATCAGATTGGTATAACCTACCTTTATGTCTGCTCCGCTAAAACGAGAGATTTATTCAAATACCAGATTTTTGCTTCTATGATAATCATTAAAGTCAGATAGATAGGACAGTGTAAACGATTCTACAAACACGTTTTTTTTTATTTATAAACTAGCGGCCCGTCCCGGCTTCGCACGGGTGGACGTCTAATCTTTTCTAGCAATAAATATAGCCTATGTTACTCAGGGTGAATGCAGCTTTCTAATGGTGAAAGAATTTTTTAAATCGGCCCAGTACTTCTTGAGCCTATTCATTACAAACATACAAACATACAAAAATAGGTACAAATCTTTCCTCTTTATAATATTAGTGTAGATTATAAATTAATGGCGTTTTGATTGTTTCTAGCACTGCATTTCTGCCAATGTCTAGTGAGTTTTTAGTGAGTTTTTTTTATCGAAATCTCTAGGATTTTTTTTATGTAAAAAAAACAGATTTGATCTTTATTAATTTTCTGTTAAAAAAAAAATAGGACTCTCTGAGCTCCGCCCGTTTTCTTTTTTCACGCGGGCGTAAATGACAAGTAAACATTGACCGAAAAGTATAGGTATCTGTTCAACAGCTACTGGATTTTGATTCGGTGTTGTTTTATACACAAGAAAGCGAGTCTCCCAACTTGTGTCATAATTCATGAAGTAAAAATATTTATCGGCAAGTTTTTTGGAGTTTGTGCAAAAATTTAAGCGGAGGACATAAGAGCAAAAATTAATTCATTTATCGACTTTAACTACCATTATAATTACAGCGCGACGGATTAATGGTTTATGGAAAAAATGATTTTAATAACGTGAAACAAAGTTTTAAACCTAAACAAAAAGAATCTTCGACAACCGTATCAGACAGTATGCAGTCACCGGTCATTGCTCTCAATGACGTCATCTCGCACGAGTCATAATCCCGGAACCATATAAAATTTTAAGTCTCACTTATAATTGCCATTTCAGTATAATCTTGCTCTCGTTGAGCAAACTCAAAGTTGTTATAATAGGTAATGTAACGTATTTTATATCAAGATCTTAAAAACAATGCAATTAATGTTCGTTCAGGTATTAAAGGTTATGCCATCTTCATGGTCTTACAACATAATACGTGAATTACATAACATAAGATGCAAGAAACATTTAAGTACCTAAATAAGAATGTCGAAAAAAGTGTCCTCTTTTTTATCGAGTAGAGATAAGGGTACAGAGCATGAAGCAAACCGTTTTGAATACTTTAATCATTCACTGTCATTTCAAAAATGTTGGTCTACCCATCTAAACCACCCCTAAAATTTCAAAATCATTGACACCTTACACCGCGTTAACACGCTCGCGTGAGCTTAGACACGAGACCAATATACACTGACGTATTTGTAAGCAGAACTAGTAATAATTACTTTGTAGAAGAGTCAACGCACATCGGCGTCGCGTCATTCTCGCGAGCATGTGTGAATGCGGAATCATAATTTTACCTCAAACCACCCCTGCGCCAATATATGCAGCAAACTATCTCCAGATCCAGAATACAGTGGATTTGGTTGACATCCCTTCTCGAGCAACTTTGCAGCAAATCCCCTCTCCACTATGTTCTCAGTCTTGCCTTCCACCGGGTCTTCAGTGAACGCGTTCTTATTAGTGACGGGAGTATCGAAGGGATTGGAGCCGTTCATGACGAGAGTTTCGCTGGAAGATATCGACGCGCGTCTGTCGTCGACGAGAGCGTAGTACAGGGGCGGGTGTTCGTCGCTTAGCGTCCGCAAGTTTGTGTCCAAGTTCGCCTGTTTTAGTAATAAGTCGAATATTCGTTGATTTCTCGCTATAACTGCTTGGTGGAGTGGTGTGCTGTGGAGAAGAATCAATGTTGTTTGATAGGTTTATTTTATAATAAAGTCGGTTCAGATGTACTTACTGGTTTATTATCGTAACATTCACAAGATGAATCTACAATTCCAAAAAGATATTGGTTGACAGTTAAGTTAAGTTACCATTGACTGACAGTTAAGCTGGCGCTTAAGTGTTAACGATAGGTATGAACATGCAATACGAGCAAAAACATCTCATGTTTTTGCAAACACAAGTTAAAATAACAAGATTATTATGATTAAAATATTTTCAAAATAAAAGCCGTGGTGGTCCAATGGCGAGTAACCTTGCCTGCCGTGCAGGAGGCGATGGTTCGATCCCCGTCCAGGCCGACTCGTACCAATGAGTTTTTCGGAATTTATGTACGATTTGTAACACCACTGGCTTTCGGTGTAGGAAAAAATCGTGAGGAAACCTGCATGCTTCAATTTCGAGGCATGTATTGTACCTACTGTCCATTACAAGTGGCGACGGGCTCACTCCTCGTCATACTGGACAGAGTTTCGGTACTACTAGTGAAACGTGGATGTTCTGAAGTCTCAGAATTTCTCTGATTACCCCCTCGGGGAATATAGTCGTGAGCATATGCAATGCAAAAATATTTTTGTAGCACGATCTCAGACGGAAAGTGTTGATACTGGTAAATAATACTTACAATCCTTTCCTATTTTGCCTGTTAACATCAGCCCCCTTGCTAACCATAGTTTCAGCTATTTCTGACATTTGTATCATAGTTTCCTCGTCGCATGAACTTGAAGTGAGAGCTGCTATGAGGTGGAGCGCCGTGTCGCCTTCCTCTCTAGAAAAATAGAATACTAATCAAATGCCGGTGTCATCGTGCAACATTAATTTGAAGGGAGAAAACATTTGACAAGAGCAGAAATACGATGATTAACAAAACTTGTAGAACCAGACCTGTTGTTGAGTTTAAGGCCCTATGATAGGACAAAACACCTTGGAGGCATCTTTTATTTTTCATGTCTCGACTAGATTTATACAATTTACCGAAACTAAAGCCGTACCTCAGTACTCTTTGTTAGTTTATCTAGTGCAATCATCAACTGAATACATGATTGGAATTACCTACTTCACTCGATAGAAAATCGTCACAAAGATGACGTATTTTCTTGTATTTTTAAACATTTTTCTAGTGTTTCAGATTTTTGGTATTTATACTCACATGTTCACCATTAGTTTATCTAGTGAAATCATTAAAAAAAATCTATAAAAAGTTCTTTTGTTAACTATTTTTAATCGAAAATACGGTACGCGCACGCACTTTACGGTGCGGTGGGCTGGGCAATCGCGTTTCTCATTGAAAATATTCGTCTGAACCTATGGCCCACTGGGATTATGATTGATAAAGAAAATATCACTACCAGTTCTGGCAAGGACGCGTCGCAGTAAAGTAAGCGCAATAATTTGATTGTTTTGGAGGTTGATCTATCGATATTAATTAATAGAATATCATCATCATATCAGCCGATAGACGTCCACTGTTGGACATAGGCCTTGTGGCGAACCCTACAACGACCTGTTCTGCGCTGCCCTCATCCAACAGGTTCCCTCCGCCTTCACCAGGTCGTCGGTCCACTTTGCTGCGCTTTCAGAACTCTTTAGCCCCAATGTGCCCCGCCCATTGCAATTCTTTGGGCTATATCGGCTACTCAGCTTCTTCTGCGAGTCCTAATAGAACATACTTGGTTGTAATGTTGGGATCAGCGCCATTCTCAACTAGGAACTTAGCGGAGAAGGCGTCCCTGGCGTCCACAGCCCTGTGTAGTAAGGTCCGGCCGCGAGGTCCGCGCGCGTCCGCGTCGGCGCTGTGCTGCAGCAGCGTGGTCGCGATCGACGCGCTGCGCCCGCGCAGCGCCAGCTCCAGCGGCAGCTCGCCCCGCGACGACATCGCGTTCACTATGTCTGTTAGCTGTAACAATAATTAATAATGATAAATAAATATCTTGGACATTATCACACAAATTATCTATTCACATTTACAGTACCAGAATCTAGCCTGGACTTCTATATTATGATGAATAGACAACGATACAGAATACACATACAAACATCCATGACTAAATATTCATATTTATCATACAAATGTTTGCCCCTTACAGGATTCGAACCCGCGACCCTCGGCATAGCAGGCATAAAATATTAGTTACTTTGTCATACTATGTTTAGAAAGTTTGCATGGATTTTAAGTTTCCTTGTATACATAACATTTTTTCGGATTTTGTATAACATTGTATAATAATTTGTACACCATTTTAGTTGCATGCAAACTATGTCAGGTCCTCTACCCGCACATTCGAACGTCGCAATAGCGTGAACGTTTTCGTTCCAATGTCAACTCTATTCCAATGAAGTGCGGACCGAAACAGTGGCGATATATCGAACATCGAAAGTCCGGGTACAGGGCCAGTCCCCACACTCAGTTCGATGCAGAATTTTTAGTACTTATGGTTTAAGACATTTATCAATCAATCAATCAAATATACTTTATTTTACACCAAAACATAAACAGTAAAATACAGAGAATTCATTTATTGACATTCATTCATTCATTCATTGATTCATTCATTCATTCATTTATTGATTCATTTTTTTTTTTGACATTGATTTCTCAAAAAAGAATACAATTCGCTTGGAATTGAGAAATACAGGTTATAAAAATATTATGTAGAATAACTAGTGTAGTAGCGTACAGAATGAAAGCATAATGCCATAAGGTTTACTAACAATAACAATTTGCTTCACTATTAAAATAGGTAATTACTTATTTAGAAATGTTAACCAAAATATACAATACTAGTCCAAAAAGTCGAAAGAAAAAGTAAATTTATCAAAATAAATGGTGACGTTTAAAAGAAACGTGTGTAAATACAAATCTAATTGTAATTCAGGTGTCATAGGAAGTGTTAAGTAATCGTGGCTACAAAAACAATCACGCGCCGACTACGTCCGACATACATAAATAAAAGGAAGCATCCAAATTATTTATCATTGCATATTTGTAACTAATGCAACTGTCTAATTCCAAACCATACCGCCTTACATGAGTCACGCGATGATACTATAGAAGCGTAGTGAATGATAGCGGATACTGTCGATAGCAACAGTTCGAAGATGAAATCATACATGAACAGGGCCTCTACCCGCACATTCTAACTTCGCAATTGCGTGAAAGATTTCGTTCCAATGTCAACTCTATTACAATCAAATCAAATCATTTATTTCAGAACATAAATTCCATAGCAAAGTCACAAATTAAATTTCATTGTTAGTATTGCTTACTTACTAGGTTATTATATGAGACTTCAAGTTCAACATTACACGATAAAAATTGTGATAATTGCAATAATGGAAAATGTCAAAAACGTTGTGGTCAAGACTGTAAACAATGTCAAAATTACAATGAAGTGCGAACCGAAACAGTGGCGATATATCGAACATCGAAAGTCCGGGTACAGGGCCAGGTTAGATCATCTCAAACCAAAACAAACATGACCGATGTATGATGATGATGAATGAGCATTATTTATTATGGTTTGTTTACTTCCTAATTCCCATTAATAAATCAGTATTTAATATAACAGACCTATTCGATATAAAAACATGAAACAATTTTTTTATTAAATAAGTCTGTTTAAATTCGGTTTTTATTCTTGTATACAAAACAGTAATTTCATAGTTAAAAGAACTAATAATATATTAGACAACCGTAATGTAACCGTTACTTATAAAGAATTGGTTAAACGCGCTAAACTAAACTGTAGTCTTTGCGCTAAACGTCCGACTAAATTACCAGACTAGCATGCCACGCACGACAAAGTGACAAAACGAGAAAACCGGCTTGCGCACTTTGAGATGCGTAAAGTACAGTCAAGAGCACATCACTCATAATTGCCATTTCATTTGCAGTTCGATTGTAACGCTTATGGCGCGCTAAATAAGAATGGTACAAAGTCCAAAGTGTCAAGCTTGACGTGCTCTTGAGTCTTGACTGTACCAAAGACAGAGACGCCTTAATTTTTTTTCGTTTTGACCGAGGTGATATGCTAGGCCCACCAGCATGGGTAGCATGCCACCATGATACAGCGCTATCACACCTTCGATCTCTTTCTATTTGCGCGCGAACAAAACGAGATAAAAGACGTGATACAGCCATATCACGTGTAGCATGCTACGGCTTCTGGTGTTCATTGGAGCGATAAACGTCCGCATTTTGCGGATCGCTGGGCTCGATAGCGAATCCATCAGCTGTAATTATAAACTCATACCTATCGTCACAAATTAATAGCTAACCAAATTATAATACAATGAACGATATTCGTCGAGTGTTAGGAATGCGTGTCACATGCACGCAGTCAATGTATCTTGATGAATTACAATAGTTAACTTTCACAGTTACATAATTATGTTGAGCTAATTTAGTATCAGATCGCAATCTTTGGCTCCTAACAACGCGAACGAGGTTTAAAATTCTGCTTATACGGAGCGTTCGCACGAGCAGCATTTTGTTGGCAACAGAGGCGACTGCAGCGGTCGACACGTCGACAGCCACAGCCGACCAGTGGCCATGGCTGCAATCGGTTATCAGAAACGATCGACGGCTGCTGTCGACAAGTCGACGGCTGCTTTTGATGACAAACTGACGGATGCTTTCAACATGTCGAAGGCTGCTTTCGACAAGTCGACGGCTGCTTTCGACTAGTCGACAGTAAAATTCTGCTCGTGTATGTGAGGCCTTGTACGGAACACAACTATTGGCAGAATGGGGATATTCAAATCACGTGTAGTGGAACTACGTGAATTTTATAATTCTTAAGAAAAACAAAACAATATTCGAGTAAAAGAGTGTAAGTCAGGCATGTCAAAAATGCGGTGCGTTTTCTTGCGGCCCTATCCAATTTTAAGAATAGGTTCCCGATGCGGCCCGTAAGCGTGCAGACTTGACGTAAGTACTCATAGTATGTAGGTACTACAACTGCATTGAGTCATGATGTTAACAATTTCGTGCTCGCTTCGCTCGCTCACTTTTTTTATATGATACGAACTTTACCCGCGACTTCGTCCGCATAAATTATATACCAGATTTTAAGTCAGATGATAAGCTATCAAACAAAAAATGTTTCATCCAAATCGGTTCAGTAGTTTTTGCAACAAACACCCAAACAAACGAACAAACAAACAAACAAACAGACAGACAAAAAATCCAAAAATTGGTGATTTGGAATCAGGGACATCTAAAAACCTTATCGTAATCTTTTTTTTGTAAATATCTTCAATGTACAGACAAACTTCTGTTACAGTTTTATAATAGTTTAGATGTAGCATTTATACAAGGTTCCTGAAAATTATGCCCTTGTAATATAAGTAGATGATCCTGTTCTGCGCTAGATGCAATGAGTTTTATTTCTTAACGAGCTTTTACCCGCGACTTTGTCCGCATAAATTATATAACAGATTTTAAGTCAGATCATAAGCTATCAAACAAAAAAAGTTTCATCAAAATCGGTTCAGTAGTTTTTGCGTGATACTCGAACAAACAAACACACAAACAAACAAACAAACAGACAGACAAAGAGTACAATAATTTGTGATTTGGAATCAGGGAAGCCTAAAAACCATATCGTAATCTTTTTTTGTAAATATCTTCAATGTACAAGACTTACAGACACAACTCTGTTACAGTTTTATAATAGTTTAGATGTTCTTTGCGGCCCACTGATTCTACTATCGTTATGCATTTAGCCCACAAGTACCTTTCAGTTTGACATGCCTGGTGTAAGTAGTATGTAGGTACAGTCAAGAGCACATCAAGCTTTACACTTGCAGTTCAATTGTAACGCTTATGGCGCACTAAATAAGAACGGTACAAAGTTCAAAGTATCAATGTTGACGTGCTCTTGACTGTAGGTACTTGCAACTCACATTATAATTATTTTCATTAAAGAATCAGGATGTAAACTTAAATGGTTACCTACATACTAAAAATCCCCATGCTTCAGACCATAAAACTGCCCAAAATTGAAATAGCGAAAAAAAATCAGCTCTTCCATACATTTAGGCTCACTATTGGTGCTCGTTGCTCTGCCAAGAAAAAGAAAAAAATAATAAATTAATAATAATAATATATGGGTTACATATAATGCCTATAATGTAACGCATTTAAGTTTACATCCTGTACAACAACAACAACTTACAACTAGTATAAGCTGCAAAGAGGTGCATCATTTAAATGGAATAGATAATCTGTTAATAGAACGGCGTGCAATGCTGTCATCGATGCAGTCGTTAATAAACCAGTTCCATAAAGATGATGTCAATAACGTGCCTGAATTGATTTGAACGAAGCGTTTAATTTCTCTGATTTAAACCCAGTGCTCTGTACTAACGAGATTTTACTGAAACTATTTATTGTCTCCAATTCTCGCAAAGTAGTATGTTTAATTATACGCCATCGCCATATACATTTTAAGGAGGAAGAGAATTCCATACCTTTTCTTTTCGCATTAGAAAAGATCTTGCTGAAGGGATTGTTAGGCCAGTCATTTTACGGTGTTTTGTTAGGCGGGATAGGGAGTAATTATTAATTAGACTTTTAAATTGTAACCGGCACCATTTAGTGACAAAAATACTATCCTAAACCATATTTAAAAAAATTGCTACGCAACATAGAAATCAAAATTGTGTATCCCAGAAGGCTTATAAATTAATAATATTAATACCAATGCACTCATTTGAATTAGATTTAACAATATACATTATTTTTGAGCAATAAAATAGGCATTAAAACTTAAAAAATGAGGTATTTATTAGAAAATACAAATGTATTTTTCAAAACCTTCTAAGTAGACAAAAATATTTACACCATGTTTGAAGTAAACACTGGCATAACCACTGGCATAAAACAATCTTGTAAAAATAAACGATATCTTAAAATACTGACTACACAATATGATGATCCTACAATAAAAAACTACTATAAAAAATATGAAAAAACATTAAAGAAAACAATAAACACCTCTAAAAAAATTCACTACATAAAAAAGATGAATAATTCAAAAAATAAAATAAAATCCATGTGGCAAATAATAAAGGAACGGACAAATAAAAATACAAATAAAATGAGAAAAAACATAACATTAAAAATAGACGATAATAGTGTATCTGAACCAGTCACAGTCGCAAATACTTTTAATAACTTTTTTCTATCTGTAGGTGCCCATAAAGATTCGGACTCAATACCTCTAGGTCGGCCAGTGATTTCGCAAACGCATAATACAATTTATTTAAATCCAGTAACTCCACTAGAAGTATGCCGAATAATTAAAACACTTAAAAATAAAACTAGTTTCGGTTTTGATGAGTTTCCACCGGCACTTGTAAAATTTTGTTCTGCTGAGCTTGTGATGCCTTTAACATATCTGATAAATCAGTCTTTTCTTGAAGCCACTTTCCCTACTCTTCTAAAAACGTCAATCATAAAACCAATACCAAAAATAAGATCTACGAATAACGTTAACCAATTTCGTCCAATTGCATTATTGTCTACATTCTCAAAAATATTCGAAATGGCAATGTCTAGAAGATTAAACAGTTTTTGCGAAAAATATAACATCTATAATAATAGTCAACATGGTTTCAGAAAAGAAAGATCTACAGTGACAGCATTGTTCGAATACACAAATGAAATTCTAAATATTATTAATGATCACAAATACGCAATTGGAATAATGTTAGATATGAGTAAAGCTTACGATAAACTCTCACACGGAATACTTTTAAACAAACTATTCGGTATAGGAGTGCGAGGACAAGCTCATAAATGGTTTGAATCCTATTTAGAAAATCGTGTACAGTATGTGGAAATAGAACACTTGGTTGATAATACTTTGAATAAGGTCAAATCTCAAAAACTATTTACAGAAAATTCAATACCGCAGGGCAGTGTACTAGGCTGTATCTTATTTTTAATTTATATTAACGATTTGCCAAAAACTATCATTAACAAAAGCATCTTATACGCAGACGATATTACAGTAGTTTTCCCATGTAACAATAATGACGAATTAACAAACTTATTAAATACTACACTTGAACCTATCGTAAACTGGCTAACAGAACATAATCTACAACTAAACTTAACTAAAACTAAACTAATGCAATTTAGGCCCCGTCAAAAAGCACCGTTAAATATACACTTCACGTATAATAGCACTAAAGTTGAATCAGTAGATTGCTGCACACTACTGGGTGTAGAATTCGATAGTTATATTTCTTGGAAACAACACGTAGAGAAAGTCGCCGGTAAGCTGTCCAGGTTCACTTATGCATTATACAACCTAAAAAAGTCTACGGATTTAAAAACCACAATTAGTGCTTACTATGGATATGCCCATGCATGGTTGAGATATGGATTAATATTGTGGGGAAATAGTGTAGAAGCTCATCAACTATTCATATTACAGAAAAAATGTATCCGAATTATAGTAAATATAAATGAAATGGAGAGTTGCAGGCCTCACTTCAAAGATCAAAATATACTTACTCTAACTTCTATGTATATTCTAGAAATCTGCAACTTTGTTAAAAAACATCAGAACCTGTACCCACTAGTAAAAGATTTTCTATCCAGACCTCACAACTTACGGCATAAAGACAGATTGGCTCTACCTACTACTAAGTTGCATTTAGTTAGCTCAGGTGTATACTACATGTCCATTAAAATTTTTAACAAACTCCCTGTACGCATAAGAAATATAGAAAAGGCATCATTGTTCCACAAGGCTTTAAAATACTTTTTAATAACTAAATGTTTCTACAACCTTCAGGAATATTTTGAATACAAAGAATAGGATAATTTTAGATGCAGAAAAATGTTTGTAATTGTATTTGTTAGGTATTTGATTAATAAGATTTTTTTTGGTTTTAGATTTAATGTGCTGTTTTTTATTAGTTTTAAGATATTGCTGCGCCCTTCCAGGGTTTATGTGTGTACTGTACCATATTTTAAGATCTTATGTAACCACATAACGCAATAAATGATATGATTATGATTATGAGTATGTATAATGGTAAAGCCTTAAATATGTCCATAAAAAAAATTTATAATCAGGTTTTTTAGAACGAGATAATATCTAAATTTTAAAATTAGAACTGTTGCTGTCGTAATTTTTTTTAATTTTGGTACATTATAACGAAAAAAAATTGCAATTATGTATTAGTCCCGGCTCAAACCGTAAAATGACTGGGCTATGTTGGGATATTCACAACATAGTAAACTAGAGAAAAATTTTGTAAACAGGAGTGTTATAGTGATTATCTTCCCGTCGGCGTACGAGGCGGCTAAGGAATAAGGGATTCTTATGCAAGTGTATAAGCTATGCTATGCTTTATGTGTGAGCAAAAGGCTACCTGTAGCTGGCTAGTCTTTTGCTGCTTTTGCCCCGATAATTTCATTTTGAAACCTTCAATGCGCTAAAAGTGAGCCTTGGTACAACTGCATACACGACAGCTGCATATACAGCTGGTAATTGTAACAATTTTTCTCACCACCCCGAAAGGGATTATGATTGTGAGTTCATGTATGTAAATAAAATAGTAGTTACACTTAGTCTAATTATTAGTCCTGTAAACATTCGGGACTACCCCAAGACCTTAGCACGTAAAGGACGTTTTATCAACATTGATTAATACTCTACATTTCCATCAAAAGCTTCATTGTCATAGATTATCGTAACAACGTCCAATACTCCCACGACACAGGTGACTTTCACAAAGTGTCACAAGACCAGCACTGTATGAACAACAGCGCTTACAATCAGAATTGAATCAGTCCCTTGTCAAGTGGAGATCGGCCGGATGATACCATTTGATGTAATGATCAAATGCGCCGTGTGCCCAACTTGTAAATAGAGTAACTTGCGCGTTACGTGTTTTATATTTGAACTTACACATAATTTATTAATTTTAATAAGACCGAATTTCATATGGAATCTGGAAAATCGACGGGTTACCCTAATCATATATTAAATTTATAAGCGACTAAAGTTTACCCGCGACTTCGTCCGCACGGGTTCCCAACATCGTAGCGAGATAAATGATAATATACCAGATTTTTAGTCTAAACATAAGCTTTCAAACTCAAGTTTCATCAAGATTGGTCCAGTAGTTTTCTCGTGATGCGCGAACAAACAGACAGACAATAAAATAAAATAGTGTTTTGGAGTCAGGGATACCTAGCTAACACCACACCATATCGTAACTTTTTGTAAATATCTTCAATGTACAGACACACTTCTGTTACAGTTGTACATTAGTAGAGATTACGTTATTATTACTATTTTATTTTACTTTATTAGACGCAAAAACGGTACGAAGACAAAATAATTATAAACAATCACAGTTTATCCTTGACTATGCGCTAATAAATCTTATAATAGATGTGCAACAGCATGATTTAAGTCTGTCTACTAGTCTACGCCAATCTTCAATTTCAATAATAATGATAATGAATCACAATGTACCTACCTATGCTCTTTATTTACCAAAGCACAGAAATAATTGTTGCCAGAGTTATTTTGTCAGCCGGCTTCGGATAAAACTTGATTTGTGTCATTGAAATTGTTTTTAAACTGGTTGGTTTCAAGTTATCAGCTGTTGCTGTTGCCTTATTGGTATTTTTATACACAACAAAGTCGGATGAAGATTTAGTAAAAAGAAATATTTTTAGCAAATAAAAATTGAACATCAATTTAATTTAAATGCTTATAGCTTCAAGAATGAGAGTTTAATATCGCTAGCAATTAATTTAAATTCTATCAAATTATATAGAAAACCAATGAAATTTAATATAATAAAAAAAAATAAACATTTTTTCATTAAAGTGTATATGTGTGTAATTTATAGCGTTTTCTGTAATTACTGTAGGCACAGATTATTTAATAGTTACTACCGTACTATAGGTAATGTTCTACAATCTACAAATCACAAGATTATACTCAAATTCAATTGTGGTAACGCGTTACGGTTCAAGTTACGTTCTATGACACAAGTCCTTGCGTATACGATATCTTGAACTATTGGGTTTGGCATTGGCACTGTCAGTCTGTTCTTGGCTTTACATCGAGACACACGCTTGGCCGAACAAAGTTTCACTGTTGCGATATTAAACACGATACACGTGCGTTTTTGTGGCTATTATTGTGTTTATAAGGTGCATTTTACTTTGGAATGGAAATTTGAGAAGCTGAATTATAGGCTGCACTGCAGTCATATCAAGGTAAACAAAATTTTTTGTTAGGGTCAATAAATGTTTAATAAATCATCTCATGATTATTTGATAAGTTAAATTTTGATATTTTGGAATCATCCAAACCAACCAACCCATTCATCAGAATAGGTTTGGTTTTGGATGGATAGAAAGTTGGTAGTAGTAGCAAAATTTCTGACCACCCCAAAAGGTATTATTACGGTCGTGAGTTTATGAATGTATGTGTATGAATAGAATTATCAGTAACCAAGACGAAATTAATTAATTATATACACTACAGTATAACATAAAACTGTAGGTAAAAGAGCCGTGTCTTAATATTAAAGAAATTCCAGGTATATTATAGGTAGATATAGAGTAAGGCGCTAAGGCGAGACGTTATGGAACCAAAAGAAAACTAATCTTGTTTGGAATTTTTGTTCGTTTTTTCGTGACTCACTTTAACCTTTGAACTCACACGGGATTGATATAAAACTGTTTATGAACACTGTATATCTATTTGTTATTGCGAGCCGTTAAAAATACAGAACCGATCATGATGTTCAAAAGCCTACGGTCCAAGATAAAAACTACGAAGCTTTTTACTTAACTGCCAAAAGGAACCCTTTCCAGTTATTCTAGAATTTCACTACGGGTCGCGACTGGGGCGGTAGTTACAGTAGTACCAGATTCATAAGTTCCCCCGATGTACCTGGAGCACAGTATAAGAAAGAGTATCTATTACTAGATACCTGGAGTGCGATTTTTGAACATCACACGTTCATACGAGTAGTAGAAAATGTCAAAATTACTATGGAGATTATGCATCTTTCTACTACTCTACTCGGATGAACGTGTGATGTTCAAAAATCGCACTCATGCGCAGTAAAAAAATTTCGATAGCGCGAAATTACACTGACCAACCAGGATGTACCACCTTCAATGCCTTGTCACGATTGGCTAATTTGTTTTCTTGCCCTTTTCGCTGATATCCGACTGCACCCTTTGATTACTATAGGACTTCGGGTTTTGTCGGGGACTGCGGAAACGAAAATTGCCGAGGTTAATCATTTTCATGGCCGTACAGTACATAGGTATCATGGAGCGTGGTATTTTCTCTATGGTAGATATCGTAGGTATTTGACGAATGAATAATTTTGAAACTATGTGAATAATCGAAAACAAAACGGTCGGTTAAAACTCGCTTGACTAATTGTAGCTTTATGAGTCATCTCATGTAATATGAGTATTAAACAAAAGAGCATTTATTTATACTTATTTATACATATTTATAACTTAAAATATATATTTTAAAACAGATGTATAAGTATGTGTATGGTAAAACGGTGCCATTTTAACTTATAGTGGAACCGTTTTTCCATAAAATTTACGAGAACTGAAACGTTTTAAAGTTAATTTGTAATGGTAACCTTTAGGGGGCACTGAGCCTATTTTGCTGCTCTCAACCGTATTTTGCAACATTTCCAAAAAACAAGAATGTCACATCGTAGTCATTGCTGATTTTCAATTTATCGGGTCACTGCGGATTTGTTTTTATGTTTGTAGTTTATCTTTAAAAACTACAAAAGAAGCCATTTTTGGCGAATTTAACAATAATAACTACAAGCATAGAACATAATAATAATAATCCGTCATGTTTCGATAAATTGAAAGCCAATCAGGACTACAAAGTGACATTCTTGTTTTTTTGAAATGTACAAAATACGATTGAGGGCAGTACAATAGGCTCGGTACCCTATTAAGACACAATCTCAAGCCTAGTTTTCGTCACCAGTCGGATTAATTACAAGAAACAGAATGACGTAATGTATGTTAGTAAAATTAATTTAGCTGATCGTGACGTAATACACCCGACACCGTTTCGAAAATCTAACGCCATTTATAACATAACACCTTGACCTTGAGATCAACTATTCGCGATCAACTTAAACTAAAATTCATAATTCGATAACCAATTTTGACGTCACTTATGAATGGATCTATTCTTATTTATGTCAAAGTCATTCATAAGCAAAGACGTTCAATATAAAGTACATAGTATTATGTTTTACCTCTTTGTTCATAAGTTGCGTCAAAATTTGTCGCCAAATTGTATTATGTATCAACACAGTCATGATTCATATTCGAGTAATAGCAGTAAGGAATAGATATTAAAATAAATACAATAAATCTTGTTATTAGAATTTTTTTATATCAGATTTAACTAAAATTTACGAAGGAGGTGGCTACTATCGTATAATGTTGAAAACATCTTTTGCTTCAAAACATCTGTTTCTTTGTTTACAATTCGAAATATGTAGAATGTTTTAAATGGTAAAAAGATGTATAAAGTTTATTGTTTAGTACATCTTCTGTTGAGTCGTTGGTATGTCATTGAGTCTGCCTTGCTATCGAGGTGACGAAATTTGCTAACCAGCGTATAGGCTTGCGGAATGCCCAGGCTGCGCCGGACTTATGTTTATTATTATTAGGTACTATAACTTAATAACACTAATGTTTGTACATCTTTTTTAAGGTTATTTGTACATATATGTAGTATCCAAAGTTTTATAAAAGAAGATTGGCAGATTTGGACCCACCCATTTTTTACGAAAACTAAAAGCCATTCAGGACGGTGCGGTGGTCATAATTATTATAAACAGAAAAAATTAAGGAATTTTTTAAAAAAACTTCCACATTTGAATCCACAAGTTGAAATTACTAGTAAAATGGACAAATCATCCAATAAGCAGTAGCAAAACGCAACCATGACAGCTATTTTCATCTAATATTATCACTGAGGTATTTTTAGTCGTTTCGGAACGTATTTGTCTTGGTTGAGCTGATATTAGTGCGTGTGATTTCGTTTTCTTCCATTATCATAATATGGTACGGTTATCGTGAATTTTCAATAAAATAAACACAATGAATGCGTAGAGGATTGAGTGGACTATCTAATAAGAAAGGTTATGAGTATCACACACTTGATACAAAAGGTATCATAAGGAGAAATACCTTTCCCCCAACTTCTACAGATTACAACCAATTTACATTTTAGTTAGTTTTCTTTCACTCTACACATATTACTAAGTTTCATTCATGTATGGGACCTCTGTCTGAGTCTCAAATTATATTGCCTTCCGCCAAACTTCTTTGAAGAAGAGCTCTGTAAAATTCTGAAATGTACGTTTGTATAGTATTAATAAATACCTACGAATCAGCATCATCAGGCTATACAGGGTCCTTCTTATTATGCTGACACTTTTTAGGGGATGATCAGACCATCAAACTAAACTTTCTCTATTGATCATCCCCTTAAACAAGTGTCAGCGTATTAAGTAGGGCCCTGTCTACCCTCCGGGAGGGTGTATGAGATGGGCGTTAGTCAACCACGCGTGCCCAATGTGGTGCATTGGTAGACATACGACAATGCTGTGCTCTATGCTGTGTAGGTAGCACAGCGTAATTATGATACAATACTATTGGTACAAACAGGTGTTGTGCTCAACGAATTTTGTAAGTCGTCTGTGACGCATAATAACATACGGCTGTTTAATAATTTTATTCTCTGTCAATTCGAAAAGCCAAGATAAAAAACCAAACCCATTTTTAGATGAGTCGTAGGTACTTGAGTCATACATAACATTGTATTGGTGCAAATCAAAGCTTATTTGAACGAAGGTCGATTATCATATTAACAACATTTAATGTGTGACGCAATTCACCTTCAGTTTAGGCCTCTTTAAATTCCAAGATAATGAAGAGAAGGAACTGTATTTATTTATTGTAACTTGCAGATAGCATTGGGCACGCGTGGTGGACATAATGCCCATACACCCACCTTGAAGGTAGGCCTGTGCCCAATGGGGCGTATACGGGATGTAATCTTAAATGCAGTACATAGTTTATGGGGTGCTTCAGACCATCAAACTGAACAACTTTTACTATTGAACAATTAAAATTACAAAAAAAAAAATCTGCTGTTTCATACATTTGGGTCGACTTTAGCTATTCATTACTATGGAACAGCGGATTTTTTTCGCGATTTCGATGTTGGGTCCGTATTGAAAATTGTTCAGTTTGATGATCTGTATCTGAATCACCCTATTCGATTCGTAATGCATTTAATTTTATACACTATATAGGTAGGCTGATGATGATGATTATTCTAACTTGTAGGATCAATTCAATTGCATTTAAAAATTATAGAGGTCGATCAAAATGGCATGGTAGTAAATAGCTGACAAAATTTGCAATACAAATAGCGCAGCGTAAATTAAATGTTACACAATATTGAAGGAACTGTATCTCATCAAAATTGATTACTACGAGAAATAAATAATTGTAACAGCATGTTGGATGCAAGTTGTTAGACAACATATTGAGTATTTTCTCTCTGTTATTATCTGATCCGAATGCTAGGCATTTGTATGTTTCAAAATGCAGAGTTGCTAGAAATAACTACAAAGTGCCTATGAATTGCTCCTGACCGATTTCGGCCACGGCGACTGCTTCGACTTCGTTGTTGGCGTTGATGAGCTCTCATGTGGCTAACATAGCCAATCTTCTCAGAGAAGATCCTCGCACATAGCGGGTAAGTGCGCAACCCCGTTCTCATAATTATACAACGTATTAATGAATTAGCGCAAAAACTCATACACCCCAACTGATTTGTAACAAAATAATTAGATTGAAACAATAATTTCATTATTTCGATACTTAAAATTTTAAGTTATTCGCATTTTAAGTTTTGAGGCAAAAATGAATTGTTATCTTTTCAGCAATGAATGAAAGCGCTAACGTACTCATGGATACATTTTAATAATCTTGTTTTGGTCGAAAGTAGGGTGAGTGTCTCCGTGGGGTGGGTTGACATCGGGTTCAGTGAATTTCAAATTTTACGAAAAAATTATTTAATATTTTGAAAAAAATTACCAATGTTGAAATTGAAACCATGATAACTGGATTCTGCTCTCGATTCTAAACAAACTACTTTCTAGTTTTGCGTTAATTCATTAACACGTTGTATTTTCGTTTGATGTTGCTAAAGATGACGCTATAATCATGACTAAACCAAATAAAAAAAAACAAAATTCATACATAAACTCAGGCCTTTTTCGACAGGGGTGGGTACACACAGATTATCGCTCTATAAAGATAATCGTCCGACACTATAAGTCTACACATATAAACAAAATCTGCTTACAATGGCGACTCGAACCAAATGCATGGAACTGCAGGTGATTTTTTCGCGATTTTAATGTTGGTCCCGTTCAGTTTGATGGTCTGAAGCACCCTCTAAAGTATGTTACGCATTTAAAGTTTACACCCTGTGTATTTTGCGCACCTTTGTATGTACACATAGTAGTAAAATATAAATCTTTATTAAAATTGCTTAGTGCGTAAAGTTGGTAAGCAGCAAGCAATAAACGATATTATAGCTTGACCCACATAGCGCGACATTGTTGTGAAAGACAACACAGTTCACTACACTTTTCTCTAACTATCCGTGTTTTGTGACAACTATTTGTTAAACTTATTATTAGCTATAACCACAATGTTAATATATTTATTAAAGCGTAAAAAAAGGGTCAGTATTAACTATGGTATTAATTACCTATCTAGTTAATATTAATTTCCACCAAATGTCAAATAATCATTTATGCGGTTTCCGTCGTAAACATTTTTAGGGTTCCGTACCCAAAGGGTGAAAACGGGACCCTATTACTAAGCCTACGTTGTCCGTCTGTCCGTCCGTCCGTCCGTCTGTCCGACCTATTTAAGGCTGTAACTTTTGAACTGTAAGAGCTAAATAATTTTCACAGAACGTGCGTTATTACGGCGGATTTGTTACCAAATAATAAAAATGTCAAAAAGTTAAAAATTAAGGGGAGTTCTCAACAAGAAACTAGTTTTTATCGACGTTTTTTCTTCACGCTCTATCGTAAAAACGGTAATACATACAAGCGTCAAACTTAGTGTGATTATAGAGCAAACTCTACAGAATAACAACAAATACTAAAAACCGGCCAAGTGTGAGTCGGTCTCGTGCTAAAGGTCCCGGACAGAAAAGTTTTTTTTCTAAGTTAATAATGTTGTGTTCTGTGGTGGTGTGGTACGGAACCCTCGATGCGCGAAAAGCCCGACTCGCACTTGACCTGTTTTATTATTTATTTGTTTACGAGGTCGAAAAGAGCTTCGAACATTTCAGTATGGAAGGTGGCATACCTACTTTCCGCCTTTTTGAAAAAATCACGATTTTGCGGCCAGTCATGAAACATATGCCAATCGACAGGGAAAATTATTACAAACAGAAAATATACTTGGGTAAAATGACCTAAGTGGTATACTTTCGGAGATATAGGGGTTTGAAAATAAAAAAAAATAAAAACATTTTTTTCCGCCCAAATTGACTTTTTTGACCAGGAATAGATCGGCCAAGCTCAGGATCGATCAGGACTTAACATAATTATATAATATTATTATTATAAATAAGTTTTATTAATTTACTAAGATAAATAAAATACCTACCTACATAGACAAGACAGCTACGAGCAAGATGGTTGTTGTAGCAGTATTGCTATCCATTCAGAGAGTGATTTATATGTATTTACCTATGAATTAAATACTTGATCATCATCATCATCATCTCAGCCGATGGACGTCCATTGCTGGACATACGCCTCCCCAAGAATCGTCATGTGGGGACTTGCTACAGATGTCAGCACCCACAAGTTAAAGATGCCAACAGATGGCGATACCGTCGCTCTCGGAAATATTGCCCATACAAAGACAACGTTCATCGTAAATACGTAACTCGTAACGTACTACACATAAGGTTCACAATTGAATGCGAGACATAAATCACGCAAGAGAAATAATCACAGAGATTCAATATAATTATATACAAGGTTCAACTAAGAACTGTTGGACCAGTGGACCACGGCCGGTCCCCAGGCATCACACCTAGCCTGCCGGAAGTACTTCCCGTTTTAACCTCTCGCCTGTGGAGATTCCAGACACAAAAGTTTTGTTATTGTCTTAGTCACGGATCCGTGACCTACACAGACGAAGGGTTAATGGAGGAACATTCCCAGTAGCACCTCCATATTGGTGACCCTCGACAAAGAACATCGCAAACTGAACACCGCAGAGCAGCAGCACCAACACAGAGCAGCAACCAGCTTCAACCAACCCTTCACCCCCTCGACCAGGTCAAACAAGCAGCAGTCACGCCATCAACCCGAAGCCGCACCAGGTCCATTCCACCTGTCTTCATACCGCTTCCTGGGCCTGCAACTTGCTCAACGACAGTCAGCGTCTGCATAGAAGAATCTCCCGCAGCCCACGTGTCTGAGCTCACCTCCACGTGGCAGTTCTGCTCGCCTTCTCCACGTCTGTCACTCAACCGCATCACATCAGGACTGATCTCCCTGACAGATGCACACACACGCCGCACACCGCTCGTCAGACTCACTTGACTGGAGCCCTGCACCTACCTACATGAATACAGACTGCACACTTCGAACAACTCAACGACCACCGGTCTGAGGGGGGAGTCCTGTGGGGACTTGCTACTGTTTGGATGTCAGCACCCACAAGTTATAGCAAAGATGCTAACAGATGGCGATACCGTCGCTCTCGGAAATATGGCCCATACAAAGACAACGTTCATCGTAAATACGTAACTCGTAACCTACTACACATAAGGTTCACAATCGAATGCGAGACATAAATCGCGCAAGAGAAATAATCACAGAGATTCGATATATATACCTACAAGGCCCAGCTAAGAACTGTTAGACCACGGCGCCGGTCCCCAGGCATCACACCTAGCCTGGCGGAAGTACTTCCCTTTTCAATGGAGGAACATTCCCAGTACCACCTCCATAGTCACAACGATCGGTCCTGCGCTGCCCTTATCCAACGGGTTCCCGCCGCCTTCACCAGGTCGTCGGTCCACCTTTTGCGGGAGGCTACCCACACTGCGCTTTCCGGTACGCGATCGCAACTCAAAAACTCTTTGGCTCCATCTACCATATCGGTTCTGCGAGCAATGTGCCCCGCTCATTGCCAGTTTAGTTTCGCAATTCTTTGGGCTATGCTCTGGTTCTTCTGCGGATCTCTTCTTCATTCGATCTCGCAGGGAAACTCCGAACATAGCCCTCTCCATTGTCTTTTGGGTGACTTTCATCCTTTTTATGAGGCCTTGAGTGAGCGAGACGTCGTCTCAGTTCCGTATTTCATCACTGGCGATACACACTGGTCAAAGACTTTCGTCTGACGCTGATTTGCCGAGTCGGATTCGACAGGTTGACATCTTTCTCGTAATTTTACCTATCTAATTGGATAGTTTCGTCCCAGGTAAACATAATCGTCATTAACTTCAAGCGCAGAGAGGGTGAACCATAGACATTTTACATGATGTCCATGTTCATTTTCATTTTTTCCGTAGGCTAAGAATACTATCATCCCATTTCTTCCTCTGAGTGTCGTATAAGGCGACTATGGGATCCACCAAAATATGGGTAGTTGCATCCTCTGAGTACATAAATTCAATCCAACTGCGATCGCCAACCCGCCTGCCAAGTGTAGCCAGGGCCAACACAATCAAAACCAGGTTCCCATTCCCTGGCGGCCTTGCTATTCCTGGCTACGGTAGCGGCCAAGGTAACGGCGAGGCAGGGTGGCATCTCCGGCAGAGATCCGGCTACCACAAGACCACAACCGACTACAGCTGCACCTGGTAATAACCATATAACACTCGTTCACAGCGGACCGACGAGTCGAGCGCTGAACTCGAGGAAAAACTGAGCAGGCCCTGTAGCCGCACTTTCGATGTTCGCTATATCGCCACTGTTTCGGTCCGCACTTCATTGGAATAGAGTTGATATTGGAGGGAAAATGTACTCGCAATTGCGAAGTTCGAATCCCGGAGTAGACCCCTGGATACGTTGTGATATCGTTGGATTATCTGAAGTCCGAAGAAAGGGAGAGACTCGATAATCCTCGAATCCGGTAGCCTACTTTATTTCCGAGAGGGCGACCAAAACTCTCGGGCCCCAGAGTGCCGGGTTTATTCTGCACAAAACTCGTACAGTATTCGTTAAAGGTTTGTATACCTGGGCCCCGACATCAGATCAGAAATACGATGACGAGGTAGGGACTATGTATGGGGAGGATGTCTCTAGAGCCATGTATAGTTCCAAACACACTTCACTGAAAGTCATTGAACTTGCGTCCGAGACGGTTTGTAACGACTTTCGAAACAGCTTATACTTGTAGACATGCAGATTAAGAAGCGAAATGAGCCTTTAGGTCTTCAGCAGGACATTACTTATCGCTCTTTTTGAGGAAGGGCACCTCTAGACTTCTGTTCTATGCCTGCGGCGTTTCTCCCTCGAGTATGACGTACCTAAACGAAATACTTCTAAAGGATCGGTCTTCCACCCGCCTTCCGGAGCTCGGCCGTAATCCCGTCACCCAGTGCCTTATTTATTTATTTAACAAATGTATTACATTGTATTACAGCCTTGTTGCTCATTTGCTGTTTGGGAGCCATATTAATCTCGTACAGGCCGAAGTGCGGGATATCTTTGGTATAGTGCCGGGTCAGTCTAGATCTATGTTTGTTATGTAGATTTTTAGCGGGTCTCCGTGTTCTAGTGTATACTGTCCATAGAATTTCTCAAACTCTCTCAGAAGCTTACGCTTGGACGATACTGATCCTGCCATCTTCAGTCTTCAATTTTGCTAGCTGGCTTTGGCCAATAGACGGATTGCGTAGATTTTGGGGCTTTTGTTCCACTCTATAGCCTCCCTAATAATATAGGTTCGGTGATCACAAGTCACGGATTTCGAAATCTGCCTATTGTTCTGCCTAGCTTAAGACTTTAAAAGTGTTTAACACAGAAACATTATTGAATATTTACCTCTTCGTCGACATGATGAAGTCTATCTCATTTCTTGTTCCGTTTGGGCTCATCCAGGTTCATTTGCTGTGCTCCCGCTTCATAAAGAAGGAGTTTTCATTACATCGAGCTCCTCTTCCATGAAGCCGTCCATTAGTTGGCCCCGTTAATTCCGTCGTCCAACATCAAAATAATTGTCCCACTTGCAGCTCTTCACCGTCATTTATTACCGTCACCGTTTTTTATTTATTTATTATTTTATTTATTTGCCCAGTTTTGCGTTGAAGTCTCACATGAAAACTTTACTGTGAAGTGTGTTTTGGAAATATACATGGCCCTAGAAATATCCTCCCTCATACATAATCTCTACTTCATCATCGTATTAATTTCTGATCTAATGTCGGGGCCAGGAATACCTATATAGCCTTTAACGAATAGTCGGACCGTTTACGTTTACGATCCCCTCCAAGCTATTCACAAGAGATTTTGTGGACCATATGCCCGGCATCGTGCCGGGGCCCAGGACCTTAGGTCGCCCTCTCGGAAATAAAGCAGGCTTCCGGATTTCAGGATTATCAAGTCCTTTCCCTCTCTTCGGACTTCAGATAATCCAACGATATCCCAACGTATCCTGCTCAGTTTTTCCTCGAGTTCAGCGCTCGACTCGTCGGTCCGCTGTGAACGAGAGTTATATGTTTATTACCAGGTGCAGCTGTTGTCGGTTGTGATCTTGTGGTAGCCGGATCTCTGCCGGAGATTCTTCGCGCACCCTGCCTCGCCGTAACCTTGGCCGCTACTGTAGCCAGGAATAGCAGGGCCGCCAGGGAATGGGAACCTGGTTTTGATTGTGATGGCCCTGGCCACGCTTGGCAGGCGGGTTGGCGATCGCAGTTGGATTACATGTGTGTACTCAGAGGATGCTGCTACCCATCTTTTAGTGGATACCATAATCGCCTTATACTACATTCAGAGGAAGAAATGGGATGATGCTATTCTTAGCCTACAGACAAAATGATAATGAACATGGACGATCATGTAAAATGTCTATGGTGATAATGTTTACCTGGTACAAAACTATTCAATTAGGTATGTACAATTTCGAGAAAAAGGTCAACCTGTCGAATCCGACTCGGCAAGGCAGCGTTGGAAAGCTACGTAGTCTCTTCAGTCTTCACGTCCCAAATACCGCAGTGTCCCAAGATGTAATACGGAAATGAGCCGTCGTCGCTCACTCAAAGCTTCATAAAAAGGTTGAAAATTACCCAAAAGGCAATGGAGAGGGCTATGTAACTATGTTGGGAATTTCCCCGCGAGATCGAATCGGAAATGAAGAGAGATCAGCGCAGCAGAATCCGCTGAAAAACCAGAGCAGCTGACATAGCCCAAAGAATAGCTAAACTAAAGTGGAAATGGGCGGGGCACATTGCTCGAAGAACCGATATGGCCGATGGGGCCGAAGAGCTCTTGAGTGGTGATCGTGTACTGGAAAGCGCAGCGTGGGTAGCCCCCCGCAAAAAGTGGACCGACGACCTGGTGAAGGCGGCGGGAACACGTTGGATGAGGGCAGCGCAGGACCGATCGTTGTGACGATCCTTGGGGAGGCCTATGTCCAGCAGTGGACGTCCATCGGCTGAGATGGTGATGATGATGATGATGATGATGATCAAGTATTTAATACATAGGTAAATACTTATAAATCCCTCTCCGAATGGTTAGCAACACTGCTACTACAACCGTCTTCCTCATAGCTCTCTTACATGTAGATAGGTATTTTATTTATCTTAGTAAATGAATAAAACTTATTTATAAGAATAATATTATATAATTATATTAAATCCTGATCGATAACTGAGCTTTGCCGATCTATTCCTGATCAAAAAAGCCAATTTGGGCGGAAAAAAATGTTTTAATTTTTTATTATTTTCAAACCCCTATATCTCCGAAAGTATACCACTTAGGTCATTTTACCCAAGTATATTTTCTGTTTGTAATAATTTTCCCTGTCGATTGGCATATGTTTCATCAGTGGCCGCAAAATCGTGATTTTTTCAAAATGGCGGACAGTAGGTATGCCACTAAGGCAGGTTGCTCTTTTGAAACAGGTCGGGATTTGTTGGAAACTAGAATCAGTAGGGCTAGAGCTATTGTGTAAGTTTATGACTTGTTTTCGATTATATCGTTTACAAGATCGGTAACGTATTATGACTGTACTAGGCAATTTTTAATTAATATTTTGTTTCCATGATCACCAATTAATCATATCCATTGTCTGAAATTAATTAACTAAATATTAAGAAGCAAAATAGCTAAGAACTACATGCATAAACACCATGTCGATTTGATATCGATTGAATCGGGTATGGTTACACAATAAGATCTGCCAGTGACACAGCGAGCCATAGCGTAAAATAACTTTATCTGCAATTTATTTGCCATATGCAGACAACATAAAATAAAACAAGAGAACATAATTATCCGATGACTTGACAACCTAAAATTACTACAAAATTATCATAAATTAATACAAATTACTAGCGAAAGGTGACTGGCTACGCAAGTGTAGGTAGATGTTAGCATAGCAAATGCATGCCAGCCTGCCAGACACATAAGTCGAAGCTATAGTGTTTTACTGAATGACATGACATGACAGCTGTTGTGCAAATCATTTCAAACCCTGTCCCAGCGTCTTTAAGTGCACTAGACGAAAAGTAGGTAATATGAAAAAGTCGGGCGGCGAGCGGGATTCGAACCCACGTAATATAGATTGAAAATTTCGTCGTGGCCTGCGGGGCGCCGACAGCTCTGTTGGAGAGGAGCATGCCCCGGAAAGGCATTTCGTGGGTTCGAATCCCGCTCGCCGCCCGACTTTTTCAATCTTTAATTTGATTAAGCTAACATGGCATACATGTAAAATCAATAAATTCGAATATGAAAAAGGTCGTTTCAAATATGCATGTTCTATAATTTTTAGCAGCAGCATGAACTGCACTAGCAACTGAGTTCAATAATTCGATTTCTGCGTCAGTAAATTCTGTTTCGACAAAAACTGAATGTGTTGTAATCATACCAACCTTGATTACTGAAGAATTCAACACAAAATATAAAACTCTTTCTTCCTGATATTATTCTCAAAGCAGGAGAAGTATTCTAGTGAAATTAAAAATACAGCGCAGGTAGGTGGTACCTACTTATTGCGTTAGTTTAATTTTTTTTATTTGATAATTAATTACCAAACTTAATATATGAAGCCTGCCCACGGATTTGTGACGTTTTTTTTTGTAAACTAGCCTAAGTTTATTTTTCCTTTATCGCTGGTTATTTTTATCTTTAGCTTTTATTCAAATCTGCTCAACCATAGCATATAAGCATATGCTCACGACTATATTCCACGGCGGGATAGTCAGTCAGAGATATTCTGAAATCTCAGAACATCCACGTTTCACTAGTAGTACAGAAACTCTGTCCAGTGTGACGGGGAGTGAGTCCGTCGCCACTTATTATGGATAGTGGGTACAGCGCATGCCTCGAAATTGACAGGCTTCCTCATGACGTTTTCTTTCCCCGAAAAACCAGTGGTGTTACAATACAAATAGTACATGCATTCCGAACAACTCATTAGTACGAGTCTGCCTGGACGGGGATCGAACCATCGCCTCCTGCACGGCAGGCATGGTTACTCACCACTCTACCATTTGAAAAACTAAACAAAGAAACAAATAAAATTTAATATTTTAATATTAGTTGAATGATTACGTGACTAACCGTACATCATTTACATAGGTCCAGGTCCTAGCCCCGAACATGTCATGCCATGATGAAAAGTTCTCAAGCTTTCAACAACAATATAATCCTATGTATGCAAAGCATGTTTTCGACTGAGCACTGTTCAACTCATCTGCATACGTTGAGTCACTCGAGAGAGGATTCGTGTCGAAACAAGAAAAAAGAATTAAACCATTTCACATACGAAGTTACGAATAAATGGACTGTTGCAGGCTTTCGACCTTTCGAGGCGATAGTGCATTGTGAATGTGCTTGGGCTCGACTGTAATATTAAAATTGTTCAAGTACGAGTCGGGTCCACATACCAGTTTCGTGTATTTAAGTATACGTACGTAAGCCTACGAAAACTTCTACAATCTTATGTATTTATAATGATGCCATTATAATTTTACTCTGACATTAATATGACAAGGTTCTAACTTGACCTTTAGAAGATTGTCAAATTAAATAAAACCAGTCAAGTGCGAGTCGGGCTACTCGTGCATCGAGGGGTCCGTACCACGCCACCACCTTACAAAAAAACACTTGGCCGGTTTTTATTATTTGTTGTAATACTGTAGAGTTTGCTCTATAATCAAACGAAGTTTGAGGCTTGTGTGTATTACCGTTTTTACGACAGGGCAAGAAGAAAAAACATTGCAAAAAACTAGTTTCTTGTATGAGGAGTGAGGACCCCCTTAATTTTTAACTTTTCGTAATTTTTATTGTTTGTTCACAAATCCGCCGTAATAATGCATATTCTGTGAAAATGTCAACTGTCTAGCTGTTACGGTTCAAAATATACAGCCCTAAATAGGAAGGACGGACGGACAATACAAGTAACAGGGTCCCGTTTTCACCCTCTGGGTACGGAACCCTAAAAATGAAGAATGCCAAAACCATAGTTTGCAAGCGTCTAGACTATTTATTACAGCGTGAATGCATTACAATATTAAAATAAATGTCCACTGTAACGACCGTGGGACGCTCAGTGGGTAAAATATAAAACACGTCACTTGTTGACAGCCACCATGCAATAGGTAGAATTATTTCGGTGCTAATGAGGGGAAGGTCAACAAGTCATTGTTTGTTTGCAAATTAACTAAAGAACCGTTAAGTTTTTTTACACTATTTTCTACATTATGAAACTGATTACTTTGGCACAAAGAAGACATTATTTAAAGGTATGTTCTTCGATGTTATAAGATAGATAACTGCCATTCTTACAAAGAGTGTTACAATATGGGTCAAACAACACTTTTTGTAGCTTTATAAACGCACTTATGTCCTTCAAAACGGGATATGGGACAATATAAAACCCCAAGTGGTCAGACAGGCTGAATAAAATTAAATGGAGTTGACATTTTAAGTTGTATCGATAAAAATACAGCTTTATTTGATGTGTTGTTATGAATTTATGATATAACGAAATAATCGTGATTTGGGTTTGGATGACTCCATTGGCTGCCATTTCAGTTCATTACTTTCTTCCTTCTTTCTTCTCATGTACCATCACTACATAGTATAAATCAAAGTCACTTCCCGTTGTCTGTCTGTCCCTATGTACGCTTAGATCTTTAAAACTACGCAAATTTTGATGCGTTTTTTTTAATAGATAGAGTGATTCAAGAGGAAGATTTATATGTATATTAGTATCAGCATTGCACCCGTGCGAAGCCGGGGCGGGTCGCTAGTTAATAGTATAACGCAAAGAATTTTTAGGCCAGTCATTTTACGGAGTTTTGTTAGGCGGGGTAGGGAGTAATTATTAATTGGACTTTTAAACTGTAACTGGCACCATTTAGTGACAAAAATACTATCCTAAACAATATTTTAAAAAAAATTGCTACGCAACATAGAAATCAAAATTGTGAGTACCAGAAGGCTTTTAAATTAATAATATTAATACCAATGCACTCATTTGAATTAGATTTAACAATATACATAATTTTTTAGCAATAAAATAGGCATTAAAATTTAAAAAAATGTGGTATTTATTAGAAAACTCGAAAGTATTTTTCAAAACCTTCTGAGTAGACAAAAATATTTACACTATGTTTGAAGTATGTATAAAGCCTTAAATATGAGCAAAAAAATTTATCATTTGGTTTTTTAGAACGAGATAATATCAAAATTTTAAAATTGGAACTGTTGCTGACGTGATTTTTTTTTTATTTTGGTATTTTTTTAAGCACAAATTGGCTCTTCAATATTATAGCGAAAAAAAAATGCAATTATTAATTAGTCCCAGCTAAAACCGTAAAATGACTGGGCTATTTTTTTTATTTTTAGGGAACCTTTATCTCAGAACAACGGGCTAATTATTCGTTTGTTTTTATACGATTCAATCTTGTTATTTCGTATCAGCATGAGCTACATTGACAATGACAATCACCCATGATGAAGTGTAAAGATTAGCCAGTCAGCAATGGTCGTTTCGAGGCTGACTGATTGATACGATAGTCGTAGCACTGCACTATCACATATCAAGAAGTATGTATAAATAAGTTGATACACATTGACGTAATAGTTTCAGTGCGTAGTATTCCGTCGGTCGGTACCAGGAAGGTAGGTATATGAGTTATTTGTAACCATCTATTAAAATTCAATCTACAACGACTTTACAAACAAAATCATCCAATAAACGGAGACAAAGAGGTCAACGAGCAATCAAATCATCAACCGCCAACGTTCATTAGTAGTATTGTTTTAAAATTGTCCACTGCATTAGAATCTGTACGATTTATATTCTATTCTAAAGATACTTCAGTAATTTTCCCGCTGAGCAGAGTTTGGACACTGCTGGAGAATTGTGGATGTTGTTCCGATATTTAAAGATAATTGTATTGACTAAATTACCACATCATACCTCTATCGCGCTGCTACCCAAAACGACATTAGGAGGGTTCCTTTAAAAAAAATTACTACTCGCTTCAATTTCGAACTTTAGGCAGAGCTCTACTAAAAGAGTTCAATCTCGAATTCAAATCACTAGCTATATTCCAGCACAAGCGATGCCCCCGCATTTAATTTTATATCCAGGAAAACGCGGTAAGTCATCGTTACCACAATGACTTTGCTGCATACTTTTTTTTGAGGTACGTATATATTCCGAAAAGAGCACCGTAAAATACTCTTTGCTATAAAAAAGTGTCACAACGTTGTCCGTGCTTGAAAATTGTTTCGATAAGACCCTAAGGGGGAGAAAAAGTGGTTAAAGCCGCCTGCGCCGGTTATCGATAATCAGAATGGGCGCAGTTCTAGCGCAGGTCGGGGAAAGGCCGCGGCCCATGTCGGGACCTTGAAAAGAACACGACTGCGCCAAATCTTTACGCAATATTTATTACCTCTAGAAACTAGTCGCCACGTGTTATGGAACCAAACGTTTAAAATCGATTAGTGATCTCGATAACAAGTCAGATTTGAACATTGCCAATCAAATTACTCGGGTAATGGGTATTCGTTTAAGAAAGCAAAGTTTTATACATTGGTGCACGTACCGTACATTCTGTTTTTAATAAGATAAAGTCTCTACCTACCACTTGATATGCTTACATGCTCTATCATGCAACGCAAAAATAATAGAAATTCAAAAGCGTTAAGAATATCTAAATTAGATAATATAAAGGTATCAATTTAATATAACGCTCACAGGCACATACATTGTAATGATCCCAAGAAAGCACTATTTATAGGCTGTTTTATTATGGAAACCATACAACAACGGCACAAAGGTATAGGCAATATGTTGAAGGTTTTTTTAAGAGGAGGCTATCAAACTTGTTCAGTTAGCTGATTTGTTTTTTCGAGCATTTGTCTGTGGTCCCATCATGGTTTGAAGGCTTCACTCTTAAATATCGATACATATTAAATTGGACCCTGCATATACTGTAAGTAGTGTGGGGTGTGTAGGGGGTACGTGGGGGGTGCGTAGGGCTGAGTATTGGGTGAGTTGGGGATGCGTAGGAGATTAGTAGGTGCGTAGGGGATGAGTATGGGTGCGTAGGAGTGTGCAGGGGTACGTTGGGGTGCGTAGGGGGAGCGTAGGGGTGCATAGGGGTGAGTAGGGAGGGGGTACGTAAGGGTGAGTAGGAGGTGCATAGAGGGATGAGTAGGGGTGTTCTTTCAGAAGTCACAAGAACAAGTCAGTGCCACAAAAAAATCTATAAACATGTCCTAAGTCCACGCGTACGAAGTCGCGGGCAATAGCTAGTAATATAAACCTTAAAATAACATCACACCATTTCTTCATTTACAGAGCAACGAAACTGACAGCAATAACAAGTATTGTGAAAAAATAGCGGAGCCGATTTTACTATTACTCTGGTCACTACGCACTTCGCAGCCAAGAAACAAAACGATAACCATCCAATGGAACGGCTCAGCATGCAGCAGCATTTCTTGACAGTTGTGACTACCATCTTACCCTTGGTCATTACAGGTTTGTGAACTAGATGTTGATATTTGCTAGACATTAAAGAATAAGGAATTTATCTGTAGTCGGTGTGCAAACTTTTGTATATGCAAAACAGATGAGCGTGAGATGATTGCTCTTATTTCTGGCTGTCCAGAGAATAAGCGTTTTCCTTCTTTATTAAATTTACTTCTTAAAAACTCAACAGATGGCATGTTAATCCTCTTCGCTCCATAGAGTCGTCTGCCAAATCACGCCAATACTGTGCCTGCCTTTTCTTAAAAGCCATAAGATGAGATGGGCCCCATCTTAGGATAGCAATGATATAAACTGGTTCAAATTATCGATTAAAATTATTCGTAAATAATGAAATATTCCATTAAAAGATGTGTCTTCCGTGATGAGATCTTTCCATCTATTATTTTAAAGAAACGGATTTTGAAATCGACCTTTATTCGCGAATACCTTGGCACCATCTATCGATCTTCTAGAAATGCCTCTAGAAATCGTAGTTTACGGATTAATATTATGTATAACGAGCTTTTACCCGAGACTTTGTCCGCACAAATTATATACCAGATTTTAAGTCAGATGATAAGCTATCAAACAAAAAAAGTTTCATCAAAATCGGTTCAGTAGTTTTTGCGTGATACTCGAACAAACAAACAAATAAACAAACAAACAAACAAACAAACAGACAGACAAAAAATCCAAAAATTGGTGATTTGGAATCAGGGACGGGTAAAAACCATGTCGTAATTTTTTTTTTGTAAATATCTTCAATGTACAGACACACTTCTGTTACAGTTTTATAATAGTTTAGATTATCCACTGTTGAGCAAAGACCCTCCCTTAACTTTTCCGTTTCTCTCTATTCTGGTCAAGCTGACTACTTGTCATAAACAACAAGCAGGCTGTCAATATAGTCCTGGATTCGGGAAGTAATTAAACCACTGCTTCACACGGATTTCCGGAATCAACGGCAATTTTTCAATATTTTTAAATGTAGTCTATGATTTATTAAGAGGGATATCGCAGTCCAGTGGCGCCCTCATCACATTAAAATAGATTTCTCAATAAAGAAAGCCTACATTAAAAAAGTGCTCAACAGATAAACTACAAAAGCCTTCTAGCCATTGTTATACAATACTTTTATAGGTTCTAAACATTCTACTTTTAGACATTTTCGAATAAAAACAAAAGCGTTTTTTTTTCTTTATTCAAAATTTGTGTGTTTAGAACTTTAAAAAACCTATAAAAGTATTCTATGAAAATAGCTTGAAGGCTTTTGTAGTATATAGTTGATTATTTTTTTAATTTAGGCTTTCTTTATTGAGAAATCTTTTTTAATGTGACGAGGGCGCCACTGGACTGCGATATCCCTCTTAATAATAGTTCATTCGTTGATTATTATAGTTGAACTGTTTATTGTTATAGGTGTTGTAATTTCGAGTAAAGGGGCAGGATCTGAATTTTATATTTACGTTCAAGTTCACGCATCGACATCTAATAGATTAATTTAAGGGGCTATGTGAAGAATAGGATTCTTCAAAGCTTCATATATCATGAAATTCATGAAGTACTAACAGAAGGAGTATGATTTTCGGATATGTGTAAATTGAACATATAATTGATGTTTTGATTAGAGCCAAAACACGATTAAGACACATTTTCTCGATAGAAAAACAAGCCAAAGTAGCCTCATTTTTAATCTATAAACGCTTGGAACTGCTAAACGGTGAATAATAGAAACACGAGACTTGATTTAAAAAAAAGAGATTGATATTTTCTAAATTTTGATTAGAGCAGAATTGAAATAACATAAATAGTACAATCACAATTAAATAAAGTTTGATTTGGCGCTCGATTCGCTTCAGGCGCGCGCGGCGCCCCATCTCTTTCCCTCGCATCAGGCCGTAATATAAGCTATCCCACGCCTGTTTCGCTTAAATTATTTTACGACATAGGCTCTTAATAGATGGATATGAGATGATAATTGTTGAAAACCAAGTCCAATGTGAATGCAGCGTAACTGTTAATGTACGCGTAATGCACAAAAAAAAACGTGAAGTGGTGATGAATGCCTAATTAATGAGAAATAGTGAAATCTTAGCATGTAACACTGCACTGTACCGGCTTATTACTGGCGATTAACGTTTAAAATGAACTACACCAGTAGGAAGTGCAAAAACTAGACCAGTCACGGAAACTTGCACTTTCCACCAACTACTAGTCCATTATTTTTCTGAGTAAGCAATTAAAACTTGTTAATAACAGCTTTCCCACAAAACTCTACCAGACGCATTTTAAACAGATATTTGTGTGTATGTTCTCAAACGTTTTCCGTGATTTGTACAAAACATTTTAGTATATGGCTGGCTTTTCGGTAAAGGAAAACATCGTTAGGAAGCCTGTATGCTTCAATTACGAGGCATGTATTGTACCCACTGTCCATTACCTACAAGCACAGAGTGGTGACGGGCTCACTCCCCGTCACACTAGACAGAGTTTCGGTGCTAATAGTGAAACGTAGATGTTCTGAGGTTTCATAATATCTCTGACTACCCCCTGCGGGGACTATACAGTGTGAAATTGATATCATTGGCATCCTTTTAAGCTAAGAGTCTACCCATCAAACTGAACAACTTTTACTATGGGAGCAAACCGATCGGAGCAAATAAAAAATCCGCTGTTCCATACTAAACTACAATGTCGACGCGCGAGTTCGCGACTCAAAATGTATGCAACAGCAGATTTTTTTTTTGCTCCGATCGTTTTGCTCCCATAGTAAAAGTTGTTCAGTTCGATGGGTAAACTCTTAGTTTAAAAGGATGCTAATGATATCGATTTCACCCTGTAGTCGTGAGCATATGCTTATTTTAGTATATTTTCCCAAGTAGGTTAACTAACGATATCAGATAAAAAAATATTTACCGGTTCTATCTATTCCCGTATGTATAAACGTATTTTAGTAAATCAATAATTATTATTCTCGTATTAGTACGCACATGTTAAACAACTAAAGCATACACCAACTTGAAGGACGAATCTAATTAGTGGACACTGGACAGTTAACGAATTACTCATAAAGAATCAATGTAAGTACCTAAAACAAACTGATAATGATAAAACAGGCAAAACATAGTACCAAGTAAATTGGCATATTACTCATTAAAGTGACAAAAACACACAAGTGTATGTACACTTTATTATGCACGAATTACGACAATATTAGTAGGAAAACGCAATGAAAATTTTTTATATTGCTAATATTTATAACTGCGAATATAACACACATATTTGAATTAACTAGAGAGTAGGTACTGAATTACTGATACATGCAGGCAGATGGGAGTATAGAATAGAATATAATTTATTTGAAAAGACCATTGTTACATCATCAATTTAGCCCTAGCTCTCGTACATACTAGCGAATTGTACTAGAAAGAATCCTTTGAAGACTCAATAAAAGGCAGAAACAACTTTTAGAAACTAAAGCATTTACCCGCGACTTCGTCCGCATAAATTATATACCAGATTTTAAGACGGATCATAAGCTATCAAACAAAAAAAGTTTCATCAAAATCGGTTCAGTAGTTTTTGCGTGATGCTCGTTCAAACAAACAAGCACACAAACAAACAAACATACAGACAAAAAGACCAAAAAGAATTTTGGCGAATTTGGACCCAACAATTTTTACGAAAACTAAAAGCTCTCCAGGACGGCGGTCATAATTATACGTATTATAAACAGAAAAAATTAAGGCATTTTTTAAAAAAACTTCCTCATCTCTAGAAGTCCGGGTTCAAAAGTAGAAATTACTAGTAAAATAGACAAATCATCCAAAAAGCAGTAGCAAAACGCAACCACGACAGCTATTTTCATCTAATATTATCACTGAGGTAGTTTTTGGACGTTACGGTACGTTGGCTTTATTGAACTGATAGTGCGTGCGATTTCTTTTGATTCCATTATCATAATATTGTACGGTTATCGTGAATTTTCATTAAAATAAACACAATAAATGCGTAGAAGATTGAGTGGGCTAACTAATAAGAAAGATTATGAGTTTCCCACACTTGATACAAAAGGTATCATAAGGAGAAATACCTTTCCCCCAACTTCTACAGATTACAACCAATTTCCTTTCTTGTTAGTTTTGTTTCACGCTATACGTATTACTAAGTTCCATTCATGTATGGGAACTATATGTCTGGGTCTCACATTATATGGCCTTTTGCCAAACTTCTTTGTGATTTGGAATCAGGGACATCTAAAAACCATATCGTAAACTTTTTTTGTAAATATCTTCAATGTACAGACACACTTCTGTTAGGTACAGTTTTATAATAGTTTAGATATCACCAGGTCTACCCAATATCAAACTGTTCAAAAACATCTATAGTCATTCCTTAGAATTGCACACAGACTGCCATAAGAGTGACAGAGCTAGATTAGATGTAAATCTGTTACGTCTGTTAAACAAATGTCACCACTTTTTAAGGAAATTCAAGCAAGTCGTTCTTAACGTAAGGAAATAGCGGAGTCTTCCAGCTGGAGGTCTGGTGAAAAAATCGGTTCAAGACGGTATCTGCTTAATATTGACATTTCGCTTATTCTAATGGACGATTGTCATAAGTGTAAGCGGATGTCAAGTAGCGTTTTTATGTCTGCTTTATATTCTTTATCTACCCTTATATCACCTATATTTGTATATCACCTATAACACCACCTATCCTTAAATTGCTATCTCAAGCTAAAGCATTAAAAATTAAAATTACAACCAAATAAAGGGCCATCAGAGTGGCTAGCAACAGTAACGATTACACTTTAAAAATAGAATCGGTCAAGTGCAAGTCGGGCTACTCGCGCACCGAGGCCGAGGGTTCCGTACCACACCACCACAACATATTAAAGTACAACAATTTTTTTAAATCCTTTAGCACGAGACCGAATCACACTTTGCAGGTTTTTATTATTTGTTGTTATACTGTAGAGTTTGCTCTATAATCACACCAAGTTTGACGCTTGTATGTATTACCGTTTTTACCATAGACGAGAAGAAAAAACGTTGATGAAAAACTTTTTGACATTTTTAGTATTTGTTAGCAAATCCGCCGTAATATTCTGTGAAAATTTCTACTATCTTCAGAAGTTACAGCCCTAAATAGGTAGGACAGACGGACGGGCGAACATCGTAGGCTTAGTAATAGTCCCGTTTTTACCCATTGGGTACGGAGCCCTAAGAACAAAGGAATTAAGTTTAAGGCTGGTATATCCGCGAACTCTGTTATTTAACTCAAGGGTGACCAATGTTGCCTTGACATTAGTACAGGTGGTAATGTAACGCATGCAGCCGCAAAAATTTTATAAGTAAACATGGAGTTTGTTCGAGTCGAGCCCTCTAAAGGAAAAGGAAACAATTACTTCACTTAGTAGGACTTGACTAAATTATACATAGAAGTATAAAATTTATAAAACAATCAGATTAAAAGCAGAACGTTTAAAATACATTGCACAAGGATTAATTATTCTGACACGACATTTATTTCATTTCAAAACATGTCCTATGTAGACGAGTAGATTGTGTACAGATAAAAAATTACAAGTTTTTAGGGCTCCGTAGGTACCCAAAGGGTGAAAACGGGACCCTATTACTAAACCTGTGTTGTCCGTCCGTCCGTCCGTCCGTCTGTCCTACCTATTTAGGGCTGTAACTTTTGAACCGTAATAGCTAGATAGTTTAAATTTTCTCAGATTATGCGTTATTACGGCGGATTTGTAACAAATAATAAAAATGTCAAAAAGTTAAAAATTAAGAGGGGGTTCTCAACAAGAAACTAGTGTTTATCAACGTTTTTTCTTCACGCTCTATCGTAAAAACAGTAATACATACAAGCGTCAAACTTAGTGTCGTTATTGGCTATGTGCACGACACTAGCGCCATCTAGCGCAACACGGCCCCGTGCATTATTTGTACATAAAATGTTAAGATAAAGTTTGTTATTTTATATTAAAATAAAGTAAAAACTAAATTAATGAGCAAAATTGTCGATATTAAAAATATTATAATACCTAATTGGCTGAAATTCCCATTCTTTGTTACGAAATTCTCATACAAACTTTCACCCCCGTTTTCACACCTTTGGGGGTTGAATTAAGAAAAATCTTTTTTTTGTGAACACCTAGATAGCAATAAAAACATCCCTGCCAAGTTTTTAAGTATTAGTATTTGCTAGTTTAGATATTTGAGGATTGAATGAGTGTGCGGATTTGCATAGATTCAAGCAAATCTGACACAGCTTCGCCGGGAAAATTACAAATTTCTACCACAGCGTGCGCTGCGATCGACTTGACAGTTCCCAACACCCACTTCGCACATAGCCAATAGAGCAAACTCTACAGAATAACAACAAATACTAAAAACTGGCCAAGTGTGAGTAGGTCTCGCACTAAAGTACCCGGACAAAAAAGTTTTTTTTCTTAGTTAATAATGTTGTGATCTGTGGTGGTGTGGTATGGAACCCTGGGTGCGCGAGTAGCCCGACTCGCACTTGACCGGTTTTATTTCTTATATTAGTTCTTTTATTTTGTCAAGAATCCAATATACAAATGGTATATCCTGGGTGTTTATACAATATATGAACTTAGAACGTGAAAAAATAAGGCGGAGTAATTAAGTAATAAATGAATGAATTAATTAATCGGTTGGCGAAATATATTTCTGCTAATTAAAATCAAAGTTAAATATTTTATTATTTGCAAGGTTGCTCCATCCATCTCGCGGCAACGCCATCTATAGAGCCATTTGGAACTATGTTTTCTTTTTAATTATAAGTAGAAGAAGAAATGAGCTAGTAATTAACATAATTGTCTATGGATAAAACAAATAGTTATTTAGCTGTTGGTTCTCCTAAAACTAAAAGCATAGAGTAAATAAATTATACACAACAGAGGGTCAATGCCCATGCTAAGAAAGTTGCCACCTTCTTATATGAAAACTCGCGCAAGTACAGCGACGGTGATAAGTAACGGTACTACAGCAATGTTTAATTACGTTAAAATACGTGTTAAACACATTTGTTATTAAAATTTTTAAGAAAATTAATCTATATAATTTATTTCCGTGGAACAAATCATAGTGATCTAATAACGTTTAATTAAGATTTATCTCTCGTTCAAGCCAGTAGCGACATCTGTTTGCGCTAAGACTATACTAAATCTAAAATGTATGGAACTGACCAGACATGCTAAAAGGTAATAAATAAATGAATAATCAAGCCAATGAAGAACAATTTATTGAACTTTGTAAAACTGTTCATAGTATTTTAAGATATTAATGTCCTATATTGAAATCCGGTAACCTTTAAGAACAATCAAGTATTACTTTGACAGTGTTTACCGAGGCAACATAAAAATATTATTCGAGTTTAGCGTTTAGAATAGAACATAATACATATGTATTATGCTTATTTAGTAATTATTGTTGTTTGGAAGGTTCAAGTTAAATATTATAATTACCTGTTTTGTATGAATGGAAGATGAATGAATGTGAATGAAGCAAAGGTGTGTTAAGTTAAGAAGCGTGACGGTACAAGAATAGAATAAAAAATAAATGAAAGCTTATTGATATGATCTTAGATCAAAGTAAAATGAATGGATAGGCCCAAAGCGCATTAAGTTGAAGCACGCAAAACTAGGGCACTTCAATAAAAATTAGGGTACTTGGTCTGTCATCTCGGTACATTTTCGAAGTAAAACTGTCAATTGTTTTGCCTCATTTTTCTGGTTTGAAATGTTCGCGTAAGGTCTGTCCATTCTTGTTTACTAATGTCATTGGATATGATTAGACATAGAAACCCAAGCAACCATCAGGGCTGCATGTATGCATTTCGCGATCTCTACACCATAAAGTTACTATACTTTACAGGAATAGAGGGACTGACACGAATTGTCAAATGAAACCATTTTTGTAAAAATTCGAGCTCAGTGAATAATTGTGAATCTAAAGTGAAATCATAGATAATTTTTTAGAAACACGATAAGTTCCAAAAAACGGTTCCATTGCCTCGCGTCACATTTCTCTTTCTATTTATACAGTGGTGCCGTTAGGTACATCTCACTCACTCAGCTGTCAGTTTCTCTATTCCTGTAGGTCTCGCATGCCACCCTCGAAAAAACGATAAAAATCGAGATGTGCCTCCATCTTTATTATTTTATGTATGCCACAGCGCGCATGACGTTTTTCTCGTTTGAATGCTTTGTCGTGGGTGGCATGCTAGCCATGCAGGTATAGTAACTTTATGCTCTACACCGTGGAATCGGCGCCCTTTTGAAGCCGAAACCGAAGGGTGCTCACACCATCAAACTGAACAACTTCAATATGGAGCTAATATCGAAATCGCGATAAAAAAGGAACTGTTCCATAGAACATGATAGCTATTCGACCGAAATGTATGAAACAGCAGATTTATTTGTCGAAATTTCAAAGTTGGTCCCATAATAAAAGTTGTTCAGTTTGTTGGTCTAAACTTCTAAAGCACCCTGTTCCATATGTAACGTATCTAAGCTTACACCCTGTATGTATATTAAGAGGAAAGTTCCCAGTTATTAATTTATGGAATTAAACAAAACATAGTTATAGTACAGCAAGCGTAGCATAGTATTTTGGCAAATATAAATATTTCGTATTTCTATAGCAGTGGTAATGTAGATTACTACATACCACTTCTGTCAGGGAGGAAACAGAGGAATATTATGTTTGTATGGACTAAACAGCACCACATCTTTCCTCTTAACTTTAACCTATAAAACTGATGAGTCATTCATCATTGGTGATACAAGTATGAGTAAAGTTTAGTTATATTTAAACACAATGCCCGATCTGAATTATTCTCTAATAATAATATGATTCATTCTTACTTCAGAGTAATGAACAGTCTAGAGTCAAGTGAGTAAAGTATAAAATATTACAATTTTAAAGCATTTTAGACGAATAATAAAAAGCATTAATGTCAATAGTTCGCTTGTCTCATAACACCGCTAAACAAATCATACAATATAAGAGAGAACAGAGCGACGGGTGCCAGCACAGCCACCAATCTATATCCAGGTGTGGGATCTCTGAATTCATAGCACAGAGCAAAGAACTTCCTGCCTGTTTCCACGCACATCGAGCCCGGCTCACCTATCTGGTACACGGGCTCGTCCACGTCACACCTGGCGTTCCCCTCCTCATTGAACGTGTACCTCGTCACCAGCTTGGCTATGAAACCTATCGACCCGTTCGACTGATCAACAATCTTCTCCCTCGCCCAACCGGACTTGTAAATATACTGCAAGCTAACCACACCCCACCCCTTCCTTGACGCATTTGTGACCGTCACGACATGGTGTCTTATTTTATTATCTGGTTTATTTATGTTAGAGGCCCATTTCTTCGCAAAGTTAATACCTAGTTGCGATAAGAACGCATCGTCTGATATATTTATATTTTTTAGATTAAAATTTTCAGTAATATCCTTGTGAGCTAGGATTCCGCAATAATACTTAGTCTCCAGATTAAAAGGCGCTCCAGGAGCAAAGTTACAGACGACTCTAACATCGCCGCGACCTCTTTCCCCGTAAGCACAACCTATTTTATTTGTATTAGCCCAGAGTAATTGAATTGTGTTATAAGTAGAAGCTTCTATGTGTCCACATCTGACATCTTTCTCACTGATATTGTTCCCGGCACTCCAAAACCATGCGTGAATGCATCCAATGACCGAATCTACGAAACATTCTCCTAGTGGTTTACTGTTGAAGAGAAAATTGAAACATTACTCATACTACTCATTGTTAAGTAAGATTTACACCGAGCGGTGCGCATCGCCTCGCGGGGCGGGACTTGCTGAAATCTGGGCGCACAGGCGCGCATCCGTCTGTATGTTCCAAATTCCTAGCTGGCCCGTGCCGCAGAATGCGCGTGCAGCCGACCGGATTCCAAGATCAATAAGTTCCATGGTAATTTGAACTTTCATTACTGTATTAGACACTTTAATTTCCTTTACCGATTGTGAAATGCCCTGCTGCGCTGCGCTCCGACGATGCGCTCCGCTCGGTAAAAATAGTACTTTATAATATGTCACATACGTTAACGATTTTAGAATTACCATTTACTTCTAAAAGAGCCGACGCAACAGTGTTTCATGTACTTGGTGCATTCCAACTGAGACACTTTGCCGGAGTCGAGTGCCGCGCACGCGGCAGCTCCTGGTAGACATTGACGGAGCCACGCTTGTGCCATCTTTTCCAAATCATAATCGTACAAAATCTGCTGCATATTAGCAGCCGGAGGCAAATGTGGATATTGGTCTGGAGCACCTTTAGCAACGTGATTGCGCATTGAATTCAACGTATTAACCAAAGCTATCTGTTGTAGCGTGGTCGGTACTCGAACATGATAATTGTCATAGCATATTTTAGACATTGTTTTACCAGGGTACAGACATAGGGTATGATCAGCATAGCAAGGTTTAATTCCACACCACTTGTTGACATGAACATCTTTATAAAATTTTCTTGTCCCAGTGTCTTGTTCCACATAGTCATCTATCACATTTTTTAGACTTACAGGATATATTAGAAACACATCAGAATTGTTTTTCTTTGGTACCATTTCACCATATAATAGAGGTAAATCCCAGCAAGGGTATTTTTCTGGGACGTACCATACCGTGCTGCTAATGAAGGCAGGCCTAGATTTCATTTTGAAGTCGAACAGTGCCGCTGCTGGTTCCAAGCTATAAAGTCCCGATAACAAACTCATGTTTTTCAATTTAATTGTCGTGGTATTGTCAACGTTAGAGGACGTCGCTAAATCGGATCCTGAGTTATCCTTTTTATTTTCACGTAGGGCTGATGGGGTAGCCTCGTCATAACTATATTCATACTCTTTAAATATGTTTATTTTCTTTGATAAGTTTGGTGTCGTTGGTTGTACATCAGATACTTTAACTTCAGGAGAAGTAGAGGTAGATACGGTGGTCGCATTAGATTTCTCGGTTGTTCTTTTTCTGGATAGGTACAAAGTTAAATTATCATCTTCCAGACCACCTCCGTCTTCGTTTTCGTATTCGTTGAAATATGAATCGTCACCGACTCTGCGTGGTTCTTCAATGTCATTGGTTGCATTCGTTGAATGGTCATCTATTATTTCTTTATTTAGGTAATCCACTCCTACCGCATAACATTTTTGCAAGAACAGGAATAACAGAAAAGACTTCAATAATAAAATTGCCATTTCGGAATTTAATTATGACGTGCGTGACCTACTAGAAACTAAAAAAAAAATTACTTCTCGTTCTCTTCTCGTAGCTGAGTACTTAATTAAAGATTCATTGAACGACAATGAATCTTTAATTAAGTACTCAGCTACGCTCTTGTCGGTGGAATATTCGCCAATCCTGTCTTTTTTAAGCTAGTGTCTTGAGTTCCTAATTAAGTACTGAATAATATTTAAAAAATCCATAATTTACTTTCTTCAGATTTTATAAAACTTTTATGGTTTTTAGGTAATGCGTTCACAATAACTATGCCAGCTTCCTGTGCGTTCATAACTTAGTAGTAGACAATACCTTACAACCTTCTTGGTTAGATTTATGTTGTATTAAGATCATAGACCAAGAATTATCGCATACGATTGAGATGAAGCTGCAATATCGGCAATATCACTAACCGCAATATTTCTATCCACCGTGTGCACTTTTGTGGTGTGACCTTTTTCATAGGGCAGCATTCGACACCATAGATGAGAGCAGTAGGGCTCGCATGCCACCCCCGAGAAAACGATAAAAATCGAGATGTGCCTCCATCTTTATTATTTTACGTATGTCAGAAAGAGCGCGCATGACGTTTTTATCGTTTAAACGCTTTGTCGTGGGTGGCATGCTAGTCGTGCAGGGCGGACCGCGGTTTTATATGCCTTCCCTTTCCTCCTATTTTTGAACATCATACGAGCAAATCGGCAGTAGAAAGATGCATAATCTCCATAGTAATTTTGACATTTTCTAATGCAGAGTCGCTCGTATGATGTTCAAAAATCGCACTCCTGACAGTTCTCGCCACTTCATCCACCCTGTGTTGATCCACACGGTGGCTTATGTCGGCGTTGGTCGTACCATCATTGGCAATAACAGAGCCCAGGTACTTGAAATTATCAACTTTCTTCAGCTGGTGGCTCAGTAGTTTAACTGGGTGATGTTGACTAGATGCCGAGTAGAAGCATTCCATGTACTCTTTTGCCGGCTAATCTTTAGTCCAGCGTTCTCTAGAGTACCTCTACATCCTCCATAGAATCTATATTCTAAATCGCATGTTTCTATTTTTAGCGATTTAGGCTGGTGTGTTGTCTATCAGTCACTCAATTACGGAACTCTTTTATAAGTATAGAAGATATATCCTAGGATTGGTGTCCTGCCATATCAGGGAAGTCAAGGCACTCGCAGAAAGGAGACAGGATAGGCGAATACTTTATCGACGAGAGAATAATGATAATCATAGCTATAAAAAATCGGTCAAGTGCGAGTCGGTCTACTCGCGCACTGAGGGTTTCGTACCACACAACATATTAACGTATAAACAATTTTTTTTTTCCGGGACCTTTAGCACGAGACCGACTAACACTTGGCCGGTTTTTTTCTCTATAATCACACCAAGTTTGACGCTTGTATAGCCTGTCGATAAAGTCGTGACAAAAAATTAGGGCGCTGCCTCCACGCAAGACCGTCAAAATCAAGCATAACCTGGCAACACAACCATACTAAAATGATTAGTTCCATAGTCATGTCACGACTTTATAGACAGACTGTATGTATTACCGTTTTTTACGATAGAGCGAGAGGAAAAAACGTTGATAAAAAGTAGTTTCTTGTATGAGGACCCCCCTTAATTTTTAACTTTTTGACATTTTTATTATTTGTTAGCAAATCCGCTGTAATAACGCACATTCTGTGAAAATTTCTACTATCTAGCTCTTACGGTTCAAAAGATGCAGCCCTAAATAGGACAGATTGACGGACGGACGGACCCTTTAGGTACGGAACCCTAAAAAACCTTCAAACATTCCTAGGTTTAAAATATCATACGAGACGAAATAACTGAAATTGTTTATAGTTTCGGGACAATGGGAGACATGTGCGATATTAGTCGCCCGGCGGTCAAAGAGGACAAGGTTCGATTCCAAGAACGTCCATTCACCGCCGCGTGCGCAACGTGAACCTGCGTGGGAGTCTGTACTGTAGAACAGTTATTCATTTAACACTTTGCAGAAAAAAAATATTTACAAATAAAAAACAAACTGACTTCAAGAGTAAAAAAAGTAAGAAATAATATTTCAGCCTATGAATCTATAAGAAAATTAATTTGTTTTATCGAAGCCGCTGTCAAGCCAGTACGATTCGCGACTGCGCTTGCAGTAATTTTTTGGCTTGGCTTGACACCGACTCCTATAAAACAAATTAATTTTCTAATAGATTCGAACGTAAAAGTCATAGGCTGAAATATTATTTATTACTTTTTTTACTCTTGAAGTCGGTTTTAAACTTTTTTGTAAAAAGTTTTTTATTTCATAACTTTCAGTGATTAAATATGTTAGTTCGACTCAGATATCCGTTATACACGCAAAGGATACATTGAAACGAAGCAAATGGTTCAATCGAAGACGATTTGCTGTCTTTGAGGAGTTCTATTGTATAGCTCCGAAGTGTGCGTCGTCAGATCTTCACAAAATTAAAATCCTATAAAATATTTTTTTTAAATTGTTTCACAATTGACGAAAATATCGGTGATCATACATAAAAAAAAATACATATAGCCAAACATAGAACCTCTCCTCCTTTTTTTGAAGTCGGTTAAAATGATAGTGTACTGCATTACCGCAATCAACAAATGTCTAAACAATTTAGAGTCTAAATTGTTTATTTTCGACAACAACTTCGCGTCTCATATATTTTTAGAAGTCAATGACCGAGGAAAAGGTATATCGCGGCCGTTTGTCTGAAATATACTTGCAAAATTATAGCATTCATTACCATCATTATTTTGTTGAATATTACATTTTACTTTTTATAATAGTTCATTGCCCTGCTAATTACTATCTACTAATTACTAGTTACTACACGATATAATCACTCACTAACAGTAAAAATATTTTGTACATTTTTAATGTCATTTTGGTTATACTGGATGAAACAATCCTGTCCCACATTTGAGTCGAGTAGGAGGTACTGCAGTTTTGTATGAAACACCTGTTTTATTTTCGCGATTTTGATGTATGCTCCATAGTGAAAGATGTTCAATTTGATGGTGCAAACCACCCCTTTAAATATTACTAGGGTGTTTTGTTACACCTTGTAGATTTCAAATAAATCAAGCTTAAAAGGTCATTGGGCGAAATCTGACCCAGCTAACTAAATTTTTCCTACAAAAACCAAATTGGTTTTAAAATGTTTAGTATTAACCCACATTCAATTTTATGTAGTTATTTATTTTTTAAACCACGGGAAAATGTACTAAATGTAATGATCGAAAATGTAAAAAAAAACAAAATATTACATTTTTCTTTATTAGTATTTGGGCCGAATCCCATGGTCTACATTAATTCAATTCAATTCAATTATACTTTATTGCACACCAAAACAAAACATACATTTGAATAAAGACAAACAATTACAAGTAGGTACAAATAAGGCGGTCTTATCGCTAAAAAGCGATTTCTTCCATACAACCTTAGGGTAGAGGAATCAAGAAACGAAAATAGGTAGGCGGTGTAGCTTAGAAGAAAGAAATCCAGAATGACAATGAGTGCATAAATATTCTAAAAAAAAAAAGATAAAGTGATCTATATTCTATAATATATACATACATAAATACATATCTTTTTAACTATATACATACATATTAAGTATTACTATATACATACACATTAATGCGACATAATATATATTCATGAACTAGAGACATTTATCTAAACATTCTATACTTTTTTTTTCTGTAGGTCAAAATTCAAAATTCATTTTTTTTTTTTTATTTTGAATGGTGTAAGTATACGTTTCATACTAAGGTGCCCACGTGCCCAGTGACCTTTGCATGTAAACGCGTTTTGCGAGTACATATCGACAATGCCACATTTAGCACAACTAAGCGTGAACTGGAGCTAAGTATACTAAACAATGTTCTAAATCATGTGAAGGTCCCACCGACATTGACATGCAAACCAATAAGAACGTAGGTAAACAAAATCACGCAAACTCTGCAACATTGCAAGTTTGAGCAATTATATCTACACACATTCAATAAACCTGCATTAAACTGTCAAGTAATAATACTTACTTAATTACACTGTTAACTAATATTTAAATATCATGCTATTTGCCTCATCATAATAAGTATTTTTAATTCGTTTAGTTTAAAGGTAGGCGCATATTAGAGCGGGCCGGGTTGCAAGTTGCAACGCATTGACTGATTTTTAGTTAGACGTAATACTGGCAGACGTTGTAAAAAGTCCCGCTCGGAATACAATACAGAGTGTTACAAAAATACAAATAAACATTTAAGGGGGTGGTTTAGAGTGTAGACCATCAAACTGAACAACTTTCACTATGGAACCAATATGGAAATCGCGAAGAAAAAATCTGATATTCCATTCAATACTAAACTACAAATCTACTCGAGCTAAATGTTTGAGACAGCTGATTTTTTTTTCGCGATTTCGATCTTGGTCCCATAGTGAAAGTTGTTCAGTTTGATGGTCTACACTCTAGTAAAAGTTTTAAATGTTAATTTTTACTTTTATAACACCTTGTAGATGCGATTTGGGCGGATTTTTGCGCTGCGGCCCGCCCCGACGGGACCAGTCCTAATATACGCTTAGCTTTAGTGTAATTTTGTCTCATTACCATACTTTAGAATGAGGTAAACCACAGACAATCTATAGGGTGTAACAAAACACCCTAGTAATACTTAAGGGGGTGCTTCAGACCATCAAACTGAACAATTTTCACTATGGAGCCAACATTTAAATCGTGAAGAAAAAAATCCGCTCTTTCATACAAAACTGCAGTACCGTCTCGACTCAAATGTATGGGATGGCAGATTTATTTTATTTTTTCTCGACGTTGGCTCCATAGTGAAAGTTGTTCAGATTGATGGTCTGAAGCACCCCCTAAAGTATTACTAGAGTGTTTTCTTACACCTGTAGACAATGCCAAACTATTATCCGCCTTATCGACGGAGCATCCTTCCTCACTATAAATGTTTTATGCACTTTGATAATGGTATGGTAAATAAGGGTAATACAAGAGTAAATATCTCTTACTCATACTTAGACACAAACAAATCTTTATTATGTAAGAATGATGGAATGCTCAGCCAGTGTGGTAATCAGGGTGTAAAATTCAATGCGATACTTACAGGATGTAAGTGACAGCCTAGCAAATACTGAAACGGTGAACTCAGACCATCAAACTTAACAACTTTCACTATGGAGCCTACCTCAGGAAACGCGAAAAAAAATCTGCTGCCCCATACAAAACTGTTGTACCAACCCGACTAAAATGTGGCGGTGGAGGTAGGCTAAATAGTGAAAGTAGTTCAGTTTGATAGTCTGAGTTCACCGTTACAGTCTGCGGAGGGCTGTCCCTTACACCCTGTTTATTATAAACTGACTTTAAAAATTCTAAGCTATCTTAAAATTAGACTAGTTTTACTCTGTTTTACACTAAACGATACGGAGATTATAGACTTCAAATATTATTTTCAGTCAATCATACAATGTCACATGGCAGTTGAATCTTTCTCTACCCTGATCTAAGATTTTAATATAATTTGTACCGATATCTCCATTCTATCCTTTGCGTCATTTTGGCTGCAATCGCGGTAAATATTCGGTGATTGAACTGTTATTGGACTACGTACGAACCATAACTTTTGACACATTTTGGTATTGCGCTAATCGCGGTACTGCTCTTGACAGCCGTTAGAGCCGTTTTGACAAATCGCTCAGACGTTATTGGCTGTCAGTTAAATAGAGTTTAGCGCGATGCGGAATTCAGTACAATTGAATAGTAATTGAATTGCAATGTGATTAGAACTGAAATTGGATAAAAATAGAACACCGATGTTTTAACTGAGCGCAATCGGGCTCCTAATCATTTATTGTCCTTCCCCTTTTTTGAAGATGAAGAACAAATATAGGTACCTAACCTCTCTAATCAATATTGTAATAAAATTGCAGGTGCATCCTCGCTACAATGTTACCAGTGCCACATAAACCCGCCCCCGGGCCACTACTACAACACGACTAAGCGACTCTGCATGCACTTCGACTATACTGACACGTTCGTCATCGACTGCCCCTACTCCACCATGTGTATGAAACAAGACATACATCTTGACATATTGAATGGAGGTATGTAAACAAACATTGTATATTGAACTAAGCCATGCATGGGCGCTGGCCCAGCTACTGCTAGTAGCTGACATCCCTCGTGACCGGGAGCTAGCTAATTGGTGTAGTCAGTCTGTTTTGGGGATGTTCTGACGGGTTAGTTAAGGGGTCATTGTTGTGAAGGCCACTGACGTAGCCCACCGGTCACCGGATGTGGAGCTGGGCCAGCACCCATGCATAGCTTAGTTTAAGATATTACCTGGTTAGGAAGATAGGCCTAGCATTGTATAAAGTCCGTCAAGAGAGGGTACGTGTTCCAAATTAGCAGTAGGGGGGGATGATGTAGAGATGGCATATCACGGGGTTTAATACTAGCCGCCGTACAAGATTGAATTTGGAACACGGATCCTAGAAAAAACAAAGATTTGAAGCGATAGGTTTTTATTACATCCGGACAAAAGAGGGATTGACGTCTCGTTTTATAATAATTTTTCATACAACAGAAATACAGGTATTCTTCAAGTTATCTAAGAGTACCTATTTTATTACGGAAACCTCTCGCAGCCAAGCAGAAGAGTAGTGGTACCCTCCATAGTACATAAGATTAGTACTGATTTAAAAATAAAAAGCAGACCACCTGGTCGTTAGTCAGACGATACCATAAGAGTTACTGCATTGGTCGGAGCAGGTGTCAGCAGTAGGTCGATGTGGTTTGTGGAAATCTCAGGTGATAGGTATGTGAAGGCAGCTGGGGAAACGGACCTTATGGAGATACTATAATCTAAGATTATTATAGTAGATTACGATACGGGCCCTTTTCTTACGGCGCCCACACATAACTGCGACGTCGCATCGCATCGCAAATATCTGCGATGCGCTGCGTGCAATAATCATTCATATGTCATCGTAAAGTCATCGAGCGCTGGCAGATATTAGCGATGCGATGCGACGTCGCAGTTATGTGTAGGTGCCCTTAGACAAGGTCACATATTATGTACTTATTAGAGAGTATTGTAGTAAAAACATGTTTATCGATCTCTTATTTTTAACTTAGCTTTAAAACATCAGTATATCACTATTATACTTGTTTGAAAGTTACAAGGACACCAGCATGACATTAAAATGTTAAGTTAAAATTGCTAAGTTAAATTTAATAGCTCTAGTACCTACCTACTTTGAATCATTACTAAGTAGGCCATTTTAATAGCTAAATATTAGCTTTGCTAAAGATAATAACAGGATCATTATTGGAATTAAATTGTACCTTATATCTACTGGTAGCTAAAGTAATTACTGTGAAATTAATTACTTTTTCAATCGTGTCAAATCCGATGTCAAGGAATTCTCCAAGCAACTTAGAATGTTATTTCAATTGAGTACCTACGACAAAATTGAAATATTATTGTGAATTTGGGACAATGGCGTGAGCTTATGTATGTATGTATATAAAATTATTTATTCTAAACCTAAGCAAATAATATTTCAGTACGAATAGAGGCGACGCTACGGGACTGCGCGCCACAGAAGCACGAGTACCAGGACTACAAGAACGGCAAATGGTCGCCCAAGATGGAGGTGCTCGAGCCCTACGTGGAGGGCTGCAAAGACGTCGACGATAAAGGTCAAAGGACTACACCGACCAGGTACTATCTTAGTTGTTATTTCTACAATTACGAGGTGTGATAGAGTTACGAGTACTAGGGCTACAAGAACGGCAAATAGTCGCCGAAGATGGAGGTGCTCGAGCCCTACGTAGAGCGCTGTGAAGACGTCGACGATAAAGGTCAAAGGACTACACCGACCAGGTACTACCTTAGTTGTTATTTCTACAATTACAACGAGGTGTGAAGATGTTACGAGTATTAGGGCTACAAGAATGGGAAGTGGTCGCACAAGATGGTGGTGCTCGAGCCCTACGTCAGACTTTAGATTAACATTTCGGATGGAATGACGTTTCTTGTGGTGGTAAGCTGGTAAGTGAATAGACTTTAGAAGACAAAAATACGGAAGAATTCCTTATCCCGTAATGTACTTTTATTTAAAGTATACAGTAAGGCTGAAGCTGATAACGAAGGGTTCCAACAAAATATCTTTGCGAAAAATGCAAATCTCTTAGCGAATCTTTGCGAATATTGGCAATTCATCTACTCGCGGGCAAGGAGTCAGCAACTCAGCACCATCTATGAAACGGGATTTTTCCGGTGAACGCCACTTGGTATGGAGAGAATATCACTCTTCTTGTTTTCTATGATAAAATTAATCACACACCAAACTAATCATAAAATAAATCTCATTTCAGATACTGCTACTGCCGCAGCAACCTCTGCAACTCATCCCCGAACACGAACCACGAAGGTTACACCGACATCATGGGCGTCATAGTCGTGTTCAACCTTATGAAGTACATCAACAGCCTTAGGTAGTTAATAAATAAATGGGAATTAGGCTAAATTAACGTGCTTCGTTTCTAAGAATATTGGCCAACACAGACCTGCGGCTGTAGAATGGCAGCGTTGTATAGCGTTTACCACGCTTTCGATCTCTTTCTATTAGCGCGCGAACGAACAAGGTAATACGCGTGATATAGCCTAATCACACGCAACGTTTACTAATGTCATTGCGCGCAACAGCTTCTGAGCTATTTATGTAAATAGGAATATCTCAGTAACACACTTTCTCCATAGTAACAGTAACAGAGGAAAGGCGAAAGGGCAATAAAATCCAAATCAAAAATTTTCTACCAAATCCAGAAAATGTTCCATATTAGAAAATTTCTTTCGTGATGGGTGTTTTATTATTAGGAACTTGTTATTAAAGGGGCCATAGCTTCAGACGAATATTTTCTATGAGAAACGCGATTGCCCAGCCCTCCGAAAAGTGCGTGCGCGCGCCGCACGTATGTGGGTATATAAATACCAAAAATGGGTAACTATTTTAAGTTTTTCTAACACGAGAAAAATGTTTAAAAATACTAGAAAATACTTCATCTTTGTGACGATTTTCTATCGAGTGATTTCTAATCGTGTATTCAATATATGATTTCACTAGATAAACTATCCAAGAATACTGAGGTATGACTTTGGTTTCGGTAAATTGTATAAATCTAGTCGAAACATGAAAAATAAAAGATGCCTCCAAGGTGTTTCGTCCTACCGACAGGTATAATAACTTTATGGTCCTATCATAGGGCCTTTCGAAATTGAGTCGAATTTATTACGCTACGCTATGCGTCCCATGTGAGAGAAATGTGTTCGCTAATACTCTTATCACACGGCCTAAACTTTATATTATTGACCCAAAATGATGTGATATAATAATTGCGTCCAAAGGACCAGTGATTTTGTATGTTGTTATTGAATTATATTATTTGTATTATGCTAGGTGATTTTGTAATCACTTTCTTGATGATCTGAACCAACCCAAAAAATTATGAAATTGATTAAAAAATCACCCAGTATCGCTAATTACGAGAGTTGAGCTTTGTTGCTAGTCTGATTTAATTTAAGTCGGAAATAAGTATATTGTAATATTTTAAAGATTGCTTAGCCTAGTTCCACTTGACAAGTTAATAGAGAATGTTTATTTCAAACGAATATACAACGATCTGTGTTAGAAAATTTCACTTTTCTGCGAATTTTGCAGTCTAATGATAATAAAAATATTCTTTCAGTTACAAAGAATGAACTTGTCAATAATAAAATTAAATGTTACTATTTTTTACAATAATTTTTTTTACAAATGAGCCCACATCCACAGGCCTTTTAATACGTACGTAAACTCAGGACCACAATCCTTATATGGGGTAGTCAGAAGCTTTGCTACCGCTTTGCCTCCTTTTTATTGCGACATTAGTCATGACATTGTATGATTGACTGAAAATAATATTTGAATTGAAGTCTATAATTTCCGTATCGTTTAGTGTAAAAAAGTAAGTTTATCTACACTAATATTATAAAGAGGAAAGATTTGTACCTATTTTTGTATGTTTGTATGTTTGTAATGAATAGGCTCAAAAAGTACTGGGCCGATTTAAAAAATTCTTTCATCATTAGAAAGCTGCATTCACCCTGAGTAACATAGGCTATATTTATTGCTAGAAAAGATTAGACGTCCACCCGTGCGAAGCCGGGACGGGCCGCTAGTATTAATATAAACTTACTTTTTTACACTAAACGCTGCTGCTCCCTGCTTAAGCAGGGGTATGGGACAGCCCTCCGCAGACTGAAACGGTGAACTCAGACTATCAAACTGAACAACTTTCATTATGGAGCCTACCTCAGGAAACGCGAAAAAAATCAGCTGCCCATTTTTGAGTCGGGTAGATACAGCAGTTTTGGTAAAACAGTTGATTTTTCTCGGGTTTCCTGAGGTAGGCTCTATATTAAAAGTTGTTCTGTTTGATGGTCTAAGTCTGCGGAGCGCTGTCCCTTACACCCTGTATTTATAAAGAAAAAAAAATCTTGTAAATATCTATCAATAGATACGAGTATAGAGTTTGGGCAACAGCATCTTTGAGGCTTACCGCTAGTTGCACGTACGTTCATTAAAAATAATCCTCCATTAAATCTCTTGCTAGCTTTTATTATGTCAACAAAACTAAAAGAGACAGCATGAGTTTTAATGGTTTTTGCAACTGACTTAGGGCCTCGCACTAATACGCCTAGCCATCATAATCCCGTTTTTCTTAGGTAATGATAACGGCAACGGTGCCGTGCATAAGGATGACAGTCAAATAAAAAACTTCCAAACGTTCCATGTTTGACAACTATAAAAAAAACAATAATATACTGTTAATTATAATTCACTACGACTTTTATTTTTCCTATACAGGGTGTACAATAAAATGGGACAGCTACTTTAAGGGGTGCTTCAGACCATCAAACTGAACAACTTTCTCTATGGGACCAATATTGAAATCTCGAAAAAAAAATCTGCTGTCCCATACATTTCAGTCGAGTTATGTTTGCAATTTTGTATGGGAGACCGGATTTTTTTTTCGCGATTTCGATATTGGTCCCATAGAAAAAGTTGTTCAGTTTGATGGTCTGAAGCACCCCTTTGAGTAGCTGTCCCATTTTATTGTACACCCTGTATAAGATGTGTCAGGTGCTCTTTGGTGTAGGGAGCTTCGGTATTGGAAACGATCACCATAGTTAAGCGACGCCAGATCTGGTCACTCCTTGGATGGGTGACTGTTTAAGTGGTATTTTATATCGATCTTATATATTATATATCGTCCCGGACAGTTCCGTCAGATGGCGGTGAAACTAACTATTCATTAAGTCAGTAGGTCTACCATGAGTTTTCACTGTTCGTTACTACTGTAGTTGCGGCGCCAATTTTGTATGACAGAATTAATTCTCAACGAAACCACTAGGAGCGCTGTACGAAATTCAATACAAAAACTGTGGTTTACTACGGAAGTTTTACTGTAGTATACTACAATGTAAACTCATGGTAGGCCTACAAATCAGAGGCCTATTAGGACGGCTTGAAAATTCTCTGACAAGTTGACCTCTAACTTGCCTCCACCAAGCCGCATTGGGCCCGCGTGGTGGAGTATGACCCGCTCCCTTTCAACATTATTTGTGAGAGGAGGCCTTTGCCTTTCAGTGTGGAATCCTACAAGCTATAATTTAACTTTTATAAGATGTGTACTGTGTTATGTACTTTATTAATATTTTAAAACTTTCGTTACTATTATTTTAACCTACTTATCTAACAAAGTACTCTGTGGTTATGACTGGAGATGAGTTATTAAATTGTGATTCAAATTATTATTTATGAATAATTAAATTCATGTTAATAGTGGCGCAAAAGGAAGGAAGGAAATCAAAATATAATATCACTTTGGAAATTAACAGTAGGTACCAAATATTAAATACTGAGATGAATCATGTGGTTTATAAACGGAATTTTAACCACACAAACATTTTTAGCTACTTCTCATTTTCGTAACTGAAATATGATGCTTATGTTTAGTTAAAATCCATTTTGTATAAAATTGACAAGATGGTTTTTTAAATTTTGATTATCTGTCATACCATAATAACACTTTTTGATCTATTTAATTGTCAATCTGAAATTCCCTAAAGTTTTCTAATTAAATTATAGTAAATTACTTATCACGATTGTATCTGCAGCGTGGAATTTTATAACCATCATAATTATCCTGTCTTCCTTCATCAGAGGTATATTGTTTAGGGCTCTAGAAGCACAGCTCTCAGTCTCGACCAATTCTGTTCAGTTCAATTCAGATCTTATTGCCTTTCTCATGCAGTGCTTTCTCGTTTAAAACATCTAATCATAGATAGGTAAGCCACATCTTAAAGAAACGAGCACATAACCTAGGTTAAGTTATGGATGTGTTACTTCAATATCCTAGAGATTATTTTTTAAATTTACAGTTTTATAATAGTACGAGCTTTTGACTTGGTCCGCATAAATTATATACCAGATTTAAGTCAGATCATAAGCTATCAAACAAAAAAAGTTTCATCAAAATCGGTTCTGTAGTTTTTGCGTAATGCTCGAACAAACAAACAAACAAACCGACAAACAAAAATTCCAAAAATGTGTGATTTGGAATTAGCACGGCTAGCATGCCACCCACGACAAAGCGTTTAAACGAGAAAAACGTCATGCGCGCTCTTTCTGGCCTACGTAAAATAATAAAGATGGAGGCACATCTCAATTTTTATCGTTTTCTCGGGGGTGGCATGCGAGGCCTACAGCGAAGCCTAAAAACCATATCGTAATCTTTTTTTTGTAAATATCTTCAATGAACAGACACACTTCTGTTACAGTTTTATAATAGTTTAGATAGTAAGTACTCTGTGTACTTATTGTTTTACGTGTAATGTCATGTCGTGAGTATTGATTTGAACAGTGACCCTCATGATTGCTCTCTTCATCGAAATTTTCACAATTTTTTATAAAACGATTCTGTATTTTTTTCATCTATACTTATTTCATAAACATTAATTAATTCTAGACCAGACGGTGACTAGACGCTGGCAAATTGTTTTGCTGCACGGCACGTGACACTCCCACGCTTCTGTACAAATCAATAACATTTAATATCGCTCTCATCTCTCATTACATTCACAAGTAGGTACTTTGCTAATTTATGTTATGAGTTGATGTATTCATACCATATGCTCACGACTACACATAATTATGCACCCCGAGGGGGCCAGAATATCAGAATATATAATTTCAGAGATATTCTGAAAACTCAGAACATCCACATTTCACTAGTAGTACCGAAACTCTGTCCAGTGTGACGTAGAGTGAATCCTTGCCACTTATACTGAACAGTGGGTACAATACATGCCGAGAGATTTAGCAAGCAGGAGTCTTCATGAGATGTTTTCCTTCACCGAAAAGCCAGTGGTGTTACAAATCGTACATCTATACTATTATAAAACTGTAAATGTTTGACGTTCGGGGAAAAGGTCGTAACTGACCTGATCCGTTTGTTTGTTTGTTTTTAACAGCATCCCGCAAAAACTACTTAACCGATTATGATTAAACTTTTTGTTTGATGGTTTATGATTTGACTTAATATCTGTTATTATAATACCAGACTATAGTTTTCGCGGACGAAGACGCGAGTGAACTCTATGTATTCCTAAAAACTCATGGGTACGACTCGTACCGAGTCCAAGCATGGTAGCTCGCCACTAGACCACCACGAATTCCAACTGTGAATATGTGTGCTTGTAAAACAAAGTAGACTTGTATTGTAGCCCTATCGGCTGTACAAAGTTCAAGCTGAATAGTATTTCACACAGTTTTTACAGTTACCTTTTGCCTCCAAGTTGTAATACATAAATGTTACTGTATGCAGAGGAGTATTTGTTTCCTTTGTGCGAAGAATATAAACTAATAGGGGATACAAAATGGGAAGATATTTCAATGTAACGTATTTTCTAATGATTAAAGAAATAACACGAAACCAATGGAAGTTTCAACATGTGTTCTGAACATTTTCTGACTCATAGTCGTAAAAGACCAGGAGTGTGATTTTTGAATCTCATTCGCTGAGTTCAGCAGTTGAAAATGTCAAAATTACTATGGAGATACGCAACTTTCTACTGCTGATTTGACTTTCAAAAATGGCATTCCTGAAGTATGATTTTTGAAAGTCAAATCAGCAGTAGAAAGATGCATATCTCGATAGTAATTTTGACATTTTCAATTGCTGAACTCAGCGAATGAGATTCAAAACTCGCACTCCTGGCTCCATAGTTCCATACTACATCTAAATAAATAACAAACCGCTACTAGATAAATGCTAGCGATTGAGTGCTAATAATTTATTGAAGCGACCTAAAGAAGTATACCTACTATCGTGGGATGTTTATTTGCATTATAAAATAATAAGGATGGTATTTACACAATAGAATAAATTTCATTTAATATTCATTATTTATAATCAGGATTCGATATTATAGTTAAAGATGTTACTGAGAAGAAAAAAAAACTTGTAACTAACGGTTTGAAAATCTTAAATAAAGCAACACGTGACGTCACAAAATGGAATGCACTTGGCATTGACACACAAAAAAGTCGTCTCAGAAAATAAAAAGAAACAAAGCAGGACAGAATCTGCAGAACGACCGACGAGAAGTGGCAAAAGATAAAAGAATTAAGAACAAGATGCGACGCAGAAAGATAAGGATTGCATAAAGGACATCAAAATGTTAACTGTAGATTTAAAAAAAAACAGGTATTATTGCTTATGCAAGATTTTGAAATAAAAAGTTGTGAGATTATTAATATTTAAAAGAACCTGCTCGGTGATATTATCACTAAAATCCCCCCCTATTACCCCTAATAGAAACCTGAGAAACCTGAATTTTGAAGAATAGAAGAGAAAAACAATAATTCAACTCAATGATACGTACCTACTAGTAACTTATTATTGGGGGGCCATAGGTTCAGACGAATATTTTCTATGAGAAACGCGATTGTCCAGCCCTCCGAAAAATGCGTGCGCGTGCCGTATTTTCGATTAAAAAGAGTTAACAAAAGTACTTTTTATAGATTTTTTTTTATGATTTCATTAGAAAAAACGAATGGTGAATATGTGAGTATAAATACCAAAAATCTGAAAACTATTTAAAGTTGTAAAGATGTAGACGTACCACGAGAAAAATGTTTAAAAATACATGAAAATACGTCATCTTTGTGACGATTTTCTATCGAGTGAAGTAATTCCAATCGTGTATTCAATTGATGATTTCACTATATAAACTATCTAAGAATACTGAGGTATGCCTTTAGTTTCGGTAAATTGTATAAATTTAGTCGAAACATGAAAAATAAAAGATGCCTCCAAGGTGTTTCGTCCTACCATCAATGATTTTATACAAGGTGTAACAAAACACGCTAGCAATATTTAAAGAGGTGGTTTAACTTTAGACCATCAAACAAACACTACTTTCACTTTCACTATGAAGACATTATTGAGAAAAAAAAATCTGTTTCATACAAAAATGCAGTAACTACCTATTCGACTCAAATGTTATAATCAAATCATTTATTTCAGATAGGTAAGTACATCCATATTTATGTTAGTATTTCTTAAAAACTATATTAGTAGGTACACAGAAACAGTAACAGTTTTATTTTACATTAAACAAAGCGGGTCTGGACCCCATGTGCACACGGTTCCAGTGCCGCACGACCGGGCAATCAGTCTTCTCCAGTATGGTGTTTTGTTATAGGTCAGTAGATTTTCTTTTTCTACCCAATTTCCATTATTGAATGTTGTTCAGTTTGATGGTCTAAACTCTAAACCACCCTTTGAAATATTACAAGGGTGTTTTGTTACACCTTGACCCTTGTATAATATTTCTACCTCTAATATAGCCATGAGCATTATGTATAATATAGGAACATTTATACAACTTTTATCTTGTAAGTTTTTGTATTTGGCTCAGTTAGTGCAAATTATGACGCATAAAAACTGCCAGATCAAAACATTTATCTTCAGTGGCAAAGGATGTTGCGGTCGATACGATAGCGAGGAATATTTCCTAACTATGACGACCGATCGCTAAATGGGGTTATATCGTTTGTATTATTTTAATATAATTCATTTAGTTACGAAAATTTAACTACACAGATATAAGTGTTCTACAAACGGACTATCGAATAATTTTAGGAAAACAGCAATGGAAGATGACGTTGAATTAAATTAAACGCTTGCTTTAGCGCAACTTTAACCTTCGGTTGTGTAGAAAACAGATACAACAGGTGGTTGGAAGAATAAGTAAACAATCTTAAAAGTTATCGAAACAAAGAAGCAAATTTGCAAGAGTAAAAATATACTTCAGTTAAAAATAGTAAGGTTAAAAACTTTCGCCGTATCAGTCAACAATACCTGTTGCTAAAATAAACCACGGTAAGTTAAAGAAAGAAAAATACGAACGAGAAACCGCGAAAAGTTTTAGAGTTTCGGTAGTCGCTGCCGCGCCGGCGCCAACATCGATCGCGTGATTCAGCGTTATTGCGCCCGTCTGAGAGCCTCAATTCTTCGATATTTGGACATGTCCCGTTTTGCCACTGGGCTTGCTTCCTGTGAATCATGACTTGAATGTGGAGGTGCCAATTCCACTCCAGTTGTAAACCGTTGAACATGTGGCTCTACAAACGATACTCTGTTACTTATACACAAATGTGATTTATTAATTAGTTTGCTTTATATTTTAATGTAGAGTTTTATAGTGATAGAATTAGTTTAGTTTTTAGTTAATTTACAGAGTATTAAGTGTTGTTTAATTTATAAAATGGATTTTTCCTTAATTTTACTGATGTTCGCGATGTTTTGGAAAAGTAAGTATAGTTTTATTTGAGTTCGTATTAGATGTTACTATAAGTTAATTCACTGTTTCTGAACCAAAAAGTATTATGCACTTTAATTAATTTGAACTGAACTATAAAAGTGAGCTTGGCGAAGTTTTCAAATTGTTTAAAATTTCAATTGTTTGAAATGGTATTTATCAATAAAAGTTTGAAGGTTACACTGACCGGTCTGATATGATAACAAAGTACATTCCTCTGTAATAAACACCTATCTATCTATACATTGAATTAAACTGTAGACTTTGGGATCTGTACATCGAAGATAAATGCAAAAACATTTATTATGGAAGGGTCATAATTTGTGTCTGTGTACCCATGACCATAAAACTTTTGAGTGCAATAAATACATATATTGAGTATTAAATTGATACGCTTCGTTTTAAGTAAAAAGAACAAAAAAAGAACAAAAAAAAAAAGAACGAAAAAAAATAAGAACAAAAAGAAAAAGAAAAAGAACTTTACTTGGAGTAATAAAACATCTCTTATACTTCATCGCAATGGCAAATGGCTGGACTAATATCGATGAAACTTAGCATACAGATATTCTAAGACCTAGATTAAAACATAGGATACAATAAGATGCACACGAGAGCGAAGTCGCGGGCAAAGGTTATAAATAAACGAATGTCTTGGGCATTGTCACAGACATTATCTAGTCCAAAGGAAGTTCTAAAATCTAGTCTAGTTTTATATTATGGTAATTACATAACGTATTAGTCCTACTTTGTACCTACCTATGTCATACTACTATACTACATATTGAAAAAAAACAGCGTTTCGTTGGATATTTAAACGTTTATAAGCGGATTACACTAAAGCGAATGTACCGATTTTAATGAATCCTTAGCATATTGGTAATGCATGGCCTAGATTTACACATCTACAGGGTGTAACAAAACAACCTAGTAATACTTAAGGGGGTGCTTCAGACCATGAAACTGAACAACTTTCACTATGGAGCCAACATCGAGAAAAAATAAAAGAAATCTGCTGTCCCATACAAAAGTGCAGTACCGACTTGACTAAAATGTATGGGACAGCAGATTTTTTTATTTTTTCTCGATGCTGGCTCCATAGTGAAAGTTGTTCAGTTTGATGGTCTGAAGAACCCCCTTAAGTATTACTAGGGTGTTTTGTATATCTATTCTTCTTCTATACATACAGTGTGAAATTGATATCATTAGCATCCTTTTAAACTAAGAGTCTACCCATCAAACTGAACAACTTTCACCATAGGAGCAAACCGATCGGAGCAACTAAAAAATCTGCTGTTGCATACATTTGAGTCGAGTAGGCTCTGCAGTTTAGTATGGAACAGCAGATTTTTTAGTTGCTCCGATCGGTTTTCTCCCGTAAAAGTTGTTCAGTTTGATGGGTAGACTCTTAGTTTAAAAGGATGCTAATGATATCAATTCACCCTCCCTGTATAATAAAATTCTAAACTTGGCGTGAATGTACATTGAAAATATTTGCAAAAAAAAAATTGGGGGCGTTAAGGACACGTAATGGAATGCATTGAGACCATTTTTAGAATTTTTGTTTGTCTGTTTGTCTGCTTGTTTGTGCGCGCATCACTTAAAAACGGCCGAACTGATTTGGATGGGGTTTTCACTAAAGCATAGGGCATGGTTTAGATTAACATTTAGGCTTTGTTTCATCGCAATCGATTAACTCAATCAAAAGATATGAGCATAAAGACAATGGTCCGCGCGTACGGAGTCGCGGGCGCCGCTAGTAGTACATATACATAAAACATGACCATGTCCACAAAGTCACGGAGAGCTATAAATAAATCAAAATCATGAAAAGAATACACCACAAACATTATTATCAGTAAGCAGGTCATTACGATGCGCGTGGCCATCGAACTTTTAGTTTTATATGTAAATGAGATGTTATATATTTTATTTCGACACATCTGGAACCAGATTGTAGGCGGGATGAAGGCTAATTTCAAATCAAGTGTGCAAAAAGGCGTGCACACATTCTAAAACTTATATTGTATCCATAATTACATACATATATATGAATTAAGATTTTTAAAATGTATTCTCTATACATTTGCCTGAATCTAGTTTTTTGCTGCTTATAACTCGAGCATGGGGGAAACCTTATTAGATTTATAGGCTGTGGTGTTACGAAGGGATTCTTCTAATATCCATAGATACAGGTTTTTTACATGAACCATTGATAAATGAGAGCTGGGAATCTTAACTATTATAAAACTGTAACAGAAGTGTGTCTGTACATTGAAGAAATTAACAACAAAAAAACTTACGATATGGTTTTTAGGTGTCCCCAGTGTTATTTCCGTTCACTGGGTGTCCCTGATTCCAAATCACAAATTTTTGGATTTTTTGTCGGTCTGTTTGTTTGTTTGATCGAGCGTCACGCAAAAACTACTGAACCGACTTTGATGAAACTTTGATAGCTTATGATCTGACTTAAAATCTGGTATAAATAATTTGTGTGGACGAAAGCTGACGGGGCAATTTAGTGATAAAATAACTACACCTGCGGCCCTAGTATGACACCGTGATACAGCGCTAACGCTCCTTCGCACTCTTTCTATTTACGAGATAAAAGCCGTGATATAGCCGTATCACACAGTTTCAGATACAAAACTTAATAACAATTCATTCGCTAAGCACGTCAGCATCACCTACGACTTCCTAAGTAATAAAATACTGTTTATCAATTCACTATCGGTACGGTCCCTAGATAAGTAGCTTGGGCATAGTAAGCTTTACCGACGAAGGTTAGTAGCATAGTAGGCCAGTCATTTTACGGTTTGAGGCGGGACTAATTAATAATCGTTTTTTTTCGGTTTAGTATTTAAGAGCCAATTTGAGCCTAAAAATGAACAAAAATTAAAAAAAAATTACGTCGACAACGGCCCCAAATTTCAAATTTAGCATTTATCTCGTTCTAAAAAATCTGATGGTAATTTTGATTTTTTTTTGCTCATTTTTAAGGATTTACCATTACTTCCAACATGGTGTTAATATTTTTGTCTACTTGGAAGGTTTTGAAAAATACATCAGCATTTTCTAATGAATACTTCATTTTAATGCCTATTTTATTGCTCAAAAATAATTTATATTGTAAAATCTAATTAAAATAAAAGCCTTCTGCTCCCAGGCTTTTAACTTAATAATATTATTATTTTTGTATCTCCATACAATTTTGATTTCTAAGTTGCGCAGCGATTTTTTTTAAATATGATTCCAGTCTTTTTGTCACTAAATGGTGCCGGTTACAGTTTCAAAAGTCCCATTGAAAGTATCAATGGGACTTTTAAACTTTAACCCCACCCCTCCTAACAAAACTCCGTAAAATGACTGGGCTATAGAGCATGACAGTAGGTACATCAAAGTTTAATGTCACATCGCCTACATCCCACATAGAATAAAACAATCGTTAATCTTACTGGGAATAGGAACTTAACTAATTAAATCAATTAGGCATTCATTAAATATGGACGGACGGTAGTTCGACAGTCTTTGTTGATTAAGTAATTTGTTTGGCTCAAATATGTAAATGCGCAATATTTACCTAATTAACTTACATAATTTAGAAACAAACATTACATTTATTTTAAATCGGATTTCGAATTTGTTATTTACAAAATTGATTAGTTTATTGAACAATATAGAAATAGAGAGTATTGACGGCTAGATAGTTAAAGTGGTAGTGAACCTGCCACTGTTCCGAGGGTTGCTGGTTCGAATCCCGTGGTAAAAATTTCAATCAATCAATCAAATATTATTTATTTTACACCAAAACATGATGATAGTTGTATGATGAATAAATATGAATACCAGAGTCATGGATGTTTGTATCAAGTACAAGCTTTTACCCGCGACTTCGTCCGCATAAATAATATACCAGATTTTAAGTCCGATCATAAAAAAAAAAAAGTTTCATCAAAATCGGTTCAGTAGTTTTTGCGTGATGCTCGAACAAACAAACACACAAACAAACAAACAGATAGACAAAAAGTCCAAAAATTTCTGATTTGGAATCAGGGAAGCCTAAAAATCATTTCGTAATCTTTTTTTGTAAATATCTTCAATGTACAGACACACTTCAGTTACAGTTTTATAAAAGTTTAGATACGTATTCTATATCGTTGTCGGGACTACCTAGATAATCTGTGTGACAATTATCACTCTTGTCGCTGGAGTATTCGCCAATCCTGTCTCTTTTCCGCTAGTCTCTCGAGTTCTTGATACGTGACAATGTTAAAGATATTTATATTTAAAATCTCTGGAGCTTTCTGACATTATGGTTTAACTTTAAAGGGATCTGCAAAAATATATTTTACGAGCATTTACCCGCGACTTCGTCCGCATAAATTATATACCAGATTTTAAGTCAGATCATAAGCTATCAAACAAAAAAAGTTTCATCAAAATCGGTTCAGTAGTTTTTGCGTGATATTCGAACAAACGAACACCCAAACAAACAAACAAACAGACAGACAAACAAACAGACAGACATAAAATCCAAAAATATGTGATTTGGAATCAGGGACATCTAAAAACCATATTGTAATCTTTTTTTGTAAATATCTTCAATGTACAGACACACTTCTGTTACAGTTTCATAATAGTTTAGATAAAATCAAGCTCTAACAGGACAAGTAGTGACATCCACGTGAAAACTCAGTCAAAATGGTTCTTTCAATGAGCCTAGCCAAATTATTCTGTCAAATAACATTGGTTACCATCGTGCTTGGACTATAATCTCCACTCACATTATGTAAAGAGTGTCTCTAAAGGCGTGTAGTTTGACAGATGGTATAAATCAGTTGTGTCACTTACAAGTAATGATAGTCGTTGCAATAGAGTGGATGTTGGCATTGTTACGTTTTTGGTCGTTGTTGCTCCTAAAGGCAAGGCTGCTTTAAGAGAAGTTTATTCCTAGCGCTAATGCGCGCTGCATACAAACGAAGTTTGGTTGTAGTTTCAATATTAACCAATTAAAGTCAATGATTTTTTTCAGAAACAATCTAGAATCTATCTCTATGCTTATAATGAGTCCGATTTTCGATAAAATATACAGTTTCAATGCTATATGCAATTTAAGATTTGTATGGAAATCTTTGAGGCACTGAAAGTTACAGTAATACCTCAAAAATTTCCATTCAAACTATATATTTTAACGAAAATCTGACTCATTACAAGAGATTAGTTTCTACATTGTCTCTGAAAAAAAAATCATTGACATTAATTAGTTTTTTTTTTTTTGAAAGTTTTTAACGGCTCTGGATTTTCTTTCCTTTTGAGCCAGTCTTTTTAAGCAAATTATTGTTTCTCATTTATAGCAAATAAAAAGTTGGTGTTCGACGTTTCAACGCTTCTTTGGAGTTTTTGGAGGCAATCGAGAAACGCAGGAAACGCAGAGAAGTCCACAGGAAAGAGGTGAACCGACCGCTTGCCGCGCTATAAAAGAACGGAACACTTTTCCTGTTCACGACCCACACCATCATATTTCACTGAACTGTATATTGTTCACTTGCACGACACTTTGTTACGCAAAACAACACCGATTTTACGAACCAAAACTCACTATAAACAATAAAAATTCGACGAAATATGAGGACTCCAAACGTATCTGTTCAAATCCCGCCAAAAACTCCTGACATTAATTAGTTATTATTGAAAATATAACCAGACTTCGTTTGTAGAAGCGCGCTCCGAATTATGTCCCCAAGACCGAAAAATTAGTGTCGTTCAAATAAAATAAAATACTGTACGCGGTTGGCCTACATTGAACACTTTTCATTCTGTGACATATATAATGTATAATATGACTCGGTTCGACCTCTACCTCTAGGTGCCTACCCCATTTATTAACGTGGGTATCGTAAGAGGCGACTAAGGATTTGAAGGTTTCTTATGTAGTGTTTTTGTGAGGGAAAGGATAGCCTCCATCTCTATAACCACATAACACGTTATTTCGACCTGAATCTTCAATATTATGCCAACGGTACGACTCCACCTGCGGCCTAGCGCGTTAATTACAGCGATAATTGACAATATCGATGCACAATCAATAGCAATTACTATGAAACTGCATCTAATCTAAGATGACAATTATTCAAATTTAAGTGAACAATGATCAATTGCACGCTTACAAACACAATGATACTATTGCACGCTTAAAAATAGCGTTGGTAGTTGACTACTAAAAGGGATTAAGGTAGTGAGTTTATTAATGTATGTAAAGTTTACTTGAATCGACTGTACAAGGTGTATGTAACTATTACAACATACTTGCATGATGGATTGTAATCCTATAAAATCTTATAAAACAGTATGTTTGTATAGCTGATACCGACCCACATACACAAATCCATAACAAATAATACTTTTTTATCCCGGATTCAATTCAGTAGTGCTATTGTGCAACTCGCCGATCATCGCTCGGTATTAGTTCGATATGTGTTATGATACGACAGTTCCCTTCAGACACAATAGCCCTTCGGAATTGCTTTTGTATTATTCCCAATCGCTACCGTCTAAAACGGTCGAGTACAGTCAAGAGCTCGTCAAGCTAGACACATTGGACTTTGAACTGTTTGAAGTTATCGGAGAGAAATGAGCGACAGAGACAAATATGTTTCTCTCTTTTTGGCGTTGCATTTTTCCTGCTGCACTACGCTTTGCTTGTGTGAGTCATGTAATGCTATAACTGATGTGACTGTGTGCGTGGCGAGTGGCCATCTCGAACCGGTTTGTAGAGCTTTTATGAGTGTCGCGGTATCTAAGCAAAATATTAAAAATGTATTCAAGCAGACTCTCACTGTTTATGAAGTTTTTCGACTCGTGGTTCGAGTCTAACACCGATAGATTTGATAGAAGGGTATTGCAAAACTAATTACAATAGAAATTCAATTTCTTTATTAACTTAGATTACAGTTAGGTATAGATTTGACTAGAGTTTACCCGCGACTTCGTCCGCACAAATTATACACCAGTAGTTTTTAATTACTAACATAACTTTAAGGCGATTCTCACACTGCACCGCGCCCCGTCGCGTAGCGCGGGGCCGCAGATTTTAACATTGTATGCAAGTATTTCAATTTATATAGAAAACACGCCTAGGACAACACACTGCCGACGCGTCAATGCGCGGGAAGGCGACTATGCCGCTCCGCGCACCGCGGCGGGACGCGTCGCTAGTATGATAATCGCCTAAGGGTGTATTCGGACCATGTATCTAAACAACTTTCCCAAAGAAACATGGGTCGAAAAACGAGAAAAATTTTTGGACCTCCCGTAGAAAATCGATCGGCCGATCCGCACTTTTGTATGGAAGGTCTAAAAAAAATTCTCATTTTGCGACCCATGTTTCTGTGGGAAAGTTGTTCAGATTCATGGTCTGAATGCACCCTTAAAGTTATGTTAGTAATTAAAAACTAGTGGTGTATATCAGATTTTAAGTCAGGCCATGTAATAAAAATCTCGTGTCACAGTGTTTGTTAGGTATCGAACTCCTCCGAAACGGCTCCACCGGCACCGATTTGTATGTTTTTTTTTTGGATAATCGGTATGTAAAGTATTAATAATCACGATATGACAAAAGAGAGCTGTGCAGCGGGCGAAGCCGCATGGGTCCGCTAGTAATATACAGGGTGAAATTGATATCATTAGCATTATTTTAAACTAAGAGTCTACCCATCAAACTGAACAACTTTTTGTATGGGAGCAAACCGATCGGAGCAACTAAAAAATTAGCTGTCCCATACTAAACTGCAAAGCCAACTCGACTCAAATGTAGGTATGCAACAGCTGATTTTTTTTAAACTAGCGGACCCATGCGGCTTCGCCCGCCTGCCCAGCTCTCTTTTGTCATAGCGTGATTATTAATACTTTACGACCTCTCGATTATTAATACTATTTATAAAACTGTAAATTTAAAAAAGAATTTTGTTTGTTTTTTTGTTTGATCGAGCATCACATGAAAAATACTGAACCGATTTTGGTGAAACTTTTTTTAGTTTGATAGCTTATGATCTGACTTAAAATCTGGTAGGTATTATAACTTGTGCGGACGAAGTCGCGGGTAAACTCTAGTTTATAAATATTTGCAACGGCCGTGGAAGAGCCGGCCCTTTTCCTTCACAGTAGTGACATAAGGATGTTGAGCAGCAGGCGAAGCCGCACGCACGGGACCACACGGGTCCACTAGTATCATAACAATCTAATATCGTTCTAAATTCAATATAGGTAGCGGACGCCTGAAGATGGTGATAGAACGTATTAATGAATAAACGCAAAACTATAAAGTAGTTTGTTCAGAATCGAGAGCATAATCGAACTATCATGGTTTCAAAATACGTAATTTTTGTCAAAATATTAAATAATTTGTTCGATCTCAATTATTCTCAACCCACCGTAAGGGCACACTCACCCTACTTACTACCAAAACAAGAATCATATAAAATGTATCCATGAGCATGTTAGCGCTTTGAAATGATAACAAATCATTTTTGCCTCAAAACTTATAATGCGAATAATTTAAAAGGACAACCGCCGCTCTCCCTTGAAAAAATACCTTAAAATGTATAGAAGTTTTGACTGAAGTCAAATGTGTAATAAATTATGAGGTTATATAAAAACGACTCAGATAGTATCATTTATTTTTATTTAACGAGTTATTTAATCATTGATTATTAATAAATTATAAAAAAGCAGCAACCCCAACATTGCTGTCAATGTTGTTTAGTAGGAGGAGGTGTTGCAAGCACAATGTTTTTTAATATAAAAACGAATAAATCATTATAAAATAAACTAGTTAATGCCTGCAGTTAGTTTCTAGTGTTCCATAGTCCATAATAAAAATAGAAGGACGGTTATACATTTTTGGGTATTATGTGCCAGATGTCCTTTATCGATTGAAATAATTAAATTATTGTTTCAATTTATTTAATTTTATATAAATCATTTGGGGTGTATGAGGTTTTGTGCTCACGTTGTATTTATATTTCTCTTCGCAAACCCTTTGTAGTTTTAAATGTAAGCTTTTGACTAGTAGTATGAAAACTATCTAAGTTCATTCTTAACTCAATCTTTGTGTCGGACGAATTCCATAGAAATTAAATATTAAAATTATAAAAATAAAATACATACACAATTATTTTTTGTGTGTTTTATGTTTTAAATAATAAAAATGAAAAGAATGATGACTGCTCGATACGTTCCTATATTTAGCATTCATAGCTATTTCTTTAGTAAAATTATAATTAGGTAAAGACTCGGTAAGGGTAGGAAGTAAGTAAGTAGTTATATTTATTGGAAGTTTAGTTTTATTGTTTAAACTTTATTAAAAAAATTGGATACCTACTTAATTTATTTTACTTTATACTACCGATTCACTTGTCTCTACTTTCTAAATATGGCAACGTTTTTTTGTGAAAAAATGTCATTGAAAACTTTATATTGTATCGGTAAGATTAAATAAAAAACGAGAACTGTATGTTTGGAATAAATAAACTTTTATTAATTTTTGTTTAAACTTTACTTTAAACTACATATATTATAACTACTAAATAATATAGTATAGTAATATATTATAGTAGCAAAAACTTAAGAATAGTTAATCTTAGAATTCAATGTTAAAATGAGACAAACAATTAGTTAGGCCACGTCACGAAAGAAGTCCGTGAGCCTCACGTCACCCTATGATGATGTGACGCTGACGCTGCAGGTAATAGGTAAGCGTTTTGATTCAGGATTTATTTCGTGGTGTAGATATTCAAATAATTAAATTCTACAGGGTGAAATTGAAGTCGTAGGCATCCTTTTAAAGTAAGAACCTTCACACCAAACTGAATAACTTTGTTTATAGGAGAAAACCGAGAAAATAAGAAAACGCGAAAAAATCTGCTGTTCTCTATACAAAACTGCAATGCCTAATTTTAATAATAGTCTGTTTTTTGACATTTACAAATTGTTCGGAACATAATTATAGGTAAATAAATGAAATGAAATGAAATAGGACAAAGATAAATCACATTTTCATACGTCAGTTTAGTGCATCAACTGCAATTATTTTGCTTTTTCAGGTTTGGTCCCAAAGTAAGTTATGCAGATTTATAATAGGTGACACGCCACCACGTGGCGCGCGCCTCTTCTTCTGTATAAAATGTGGATTAAATACAAAATCCACAAGGTATACAAATAAATCAACTTTTGAATACTCAACTATTTTCAGAGGTGGTTGTTCGATATGATCGTCTAAACTAAACCAACCTTTAAAAATACTCTGCACTTTACAATAATTAATTTATACTCTCAAGATTTCGTAGTAATCACTGCACTAGATAAGAACCCATTCAGTAGGTAATATAATAGGTATAGTGTAAATAATCTTAGAACACAATAATTAACTGTAAAAATAATAAATCAACTTTTCCTTAAACATTATAAATTCTCTAGTAGCCCACCGACATAAGCTGCGCGTGCGATTGTCAAATTGCAACTGCACGCCTAATGACAGACAGAACAAAGGGTGCACGAAAACGGGGGTGCCGCCCCTTTCTAATTTTAGCCAATTGTAGAGACTCGAACACAAAGCAATTGGTTTAAATGAAATTGTTCTCATTTTGGACCAATCGTTTCGGAAGTTGTTCTTTCTAACACGCTTATCTGTCGTAGCTATAGTTGTATATTGTGTCTAGCTTGATGTGCTCTTGGCTGTACAAACAATATCTAAGGAATTCTATGTGAAAACAAAATTGTTCAGATAAACGAACAAAAACAATTACGTACCTAGTTATAATAGTAACATGTAAGCTGTAGACAGATAATACTGTTCTTTAATTGTTCATAATTAAAGACGCGAATTGGATGGAATCTTAATTATTTGTTCTGTTCAAACAATAGCATTTTGTTGAAAATTTGTTACATTTATAAACATGGACAAATATATTTAGCATGCTTACAACAACATTGAAAAACTGCTAAAGTTTGTATATAACGTTATATTCTTTCTACCTACCGCTACCTTATAGGCCACTAATTCAAAGGTACTGGATTCATATAAAAGTTCAGTTGTGGTTTCTGAGTATAGAGGATTCCAGTTTTTATTGTACAGTTCAAAACAACGTGCCTATTGTCATGTAAATGGTTATTTTTAGACACAAAGAAATACATTTAGATAATTACATTTGTTGTGGTCGGTTTTAGTTTCATATTTTCCCGAAGCGGTTGAGGCTACATCACTGCACATTGCAAATTAAAGTCCTCTACTATTATAGGGATTTTGAAACTATTTTCAATTATACGGATAAAACAGATTACTTAATAGCGAACATGGAAAAGACTGATTTACTAGAAAGATTCAGAGAAATCTGACCCCTCTGTCTGTCTTAATCTTTATAAGCGCAAGGGGGTTAGATTTCTCTGATGCTGACCGTACCAGTGTGAAGCCGGGGGGGTCGCTACTAAAAAATAATTTGATGTAAAAAAGTAAACTTTAAATTCCTACTTTTAGTAAATTGATTTTTTATTTGCACTGAATTATATCTCTTTTGTTGATTGGACTTAATGTTAAAAAGATTATTCGGTTAGCAGACATTAAAAACAGCATTGAAACGGCTCAAATTACCGTTAGCTCTAAAGCTTTATTTAGATTTAAGCGCTGTTAATTGGTCTCGACCGAAAACGTATCAATTACTAACGAACATACTGAAATACGTTTCATTTCAAATGCATCCAGCTAAATTACAAACTAAATAGTTTTTAAATACCTACTATAACATGTAAGATGCAGACAGAATGCTAAACCTCAAAAAATATACCCAATGAAAAATTTGCTAAGAACATACTCTTTATTTTTGACACAGTATTAGGTATTAAAAATATGTTTTCCCAAGGTTTTCCCTAATATTAGTCACACAAAATCATTGATCATCATCATCATCATTTTCATCATCAGTCATTGTAGTTCCTACTGTTTATTGAAAGTTTGATGTCGTAGATTTTTAATTGCAGAAATCACCACGAATTTTGCATAAACTGTAAAATCTATCGGTCTAAGATCTATACAAGATAACATAATATATACGTATGTTCACGCCGATGTACCACTGGGGTAGGCAAAGACAATAGATCGCTACATGATAATGATTATGACAAACATCTCTCGCCTCTTCAACACCCAAAAGTTTAAATAATAATAAATGTCTGGTACATCATCACACAAAATTATCTAGTCACATTTAAAGTTCAGAATATAGCCTGGACTTGTATTATGATGACTAGACTCAGGTACAAACAAATATTCATATTCATCATACACACATTTGTCCCTTACGCGATTCGAAGCCACGACCATCGACACAGCAGGCAAGTTCACTGCCGACCGAGCTATCGGGCCGTCTAAAAACTCCCTTCGTACATCCTCGTCGATACAAAATAAGTGAATTGAATTAACTCAATCACAATAGAACTGACCTCTACATTTATAATTGTATTAATTCAGTGTTATTAACAATTTGCAGCGTCATCGAGCATCAAATGCTACAAGTGTGAACCGGAGCGTCTGTACGAAAACAAACACATACCACTGTGCCAGTACTTCAACGCAGGCCCGGAGTACATCACCGACTGCCCTTACTCTACGATATGTTACAAGAAGACTACCGCATTAGTTAGTTTAGGATGTAAGTATAAATATTAAAGAAATGGGTGTTTTTCCACCAGGGCTGTGTGAGTAAGCTTAAGTTATGAGCGAGGATTAATCCACCGATAGCATTTCTTCATTTTCTTATTCTCGCACAGAGCAGTTCTGGTGTTAAAGGGCTTAGCAGAACGAGTTTTTAACCGACTTCAAAAAAAGGAGTAGGTTCTCAGTTCGACCGTATATTTTTTTTTTTTTTTTAATGTGTGTTCGCGGATAACTTCGTCGTTTATGAACCGATTTTGATGATTATTTTTTTGTTGGAAAGGAGATAATGAAACCAGGATCTGATGATGGATCCCAGAGAAATCGAGGGGAACCTTCAAAAATCGTAGTGCCGACTAGTGCATTTGTTAATTAGAAGCACTACTGTTAAATCGAACTAATGAATTCACCACTGAAAATAGTGAAATAAACAAAATTTTAACAAAAAAAAATTAAAACCGCCTTCAAAAAAACTAAAAAGTTAAAAAATAATATTGCAGCCGATGACTTTTTCGTTCGCATCATAAGAACATTAATTTGTTTTATAGAAGTCTGTGTCAAGCCAAGCCAAAAAACTAATGCAAGCCCTGTCGCGAATCGGCTTGACAGCGACTTCGATAAAACAAATTAATGTTCTTATGATGCGAACGAAAAAGTCATCGGCTGCAATATTATTTTTTAACTTTTTAGTTTTTTTGAAGGCGATTTTAATTTTTTTTTGTTAAAATTTTGTTTTTTTACAAACAATTCTAGACGAATAGATGCGTGAGTCAAAGTCAAAATTATTTATTAATTATAGGAACTACTTATTAGGAGTCACGTTGCAGGTTCTGACCCGAGCACTCGTCTCGCGTGGTTTTCTCGCTTCGCGTTTTTACCTGCCACGAGGCTCCGCAATCCTCAATCTCTTCTTGTTCTTGACCAAAAACAATCCCTGAGATTGGGATAGATTCTCCCATAAACTACTTGACACTGGCGGAATTGCAGTGCTAACGCACAAGCAAGAGTCCATTAATTATAAATAAAAATAAAACTACTTATTAAATGTCGAATCTTTTTTTAAAGTGTCAAGTAACCACATCCTCGCACAGCTCTGGTGGAAAGGTACCTTCAGTGCAACGTACGGACCTTAATTTAATAATATAAAGTAGACTGCGATGTATACTCCAAAAGTATGATAGAATAGGGTATGGTTTCGGTGAACGGAATTAAAATTTCTGGCTTCCTGCATCTCACAACTGTGCATGAAGCTTCCACGCAGTTGTCGATAACGAACTGAAGATAAAGTGACCTTTAAAAAATACTACAAGCCATTAAGATAAATAAGAGCAAGGATCAGGGAGAAACAAGAAAAAGACAACAACGTTAAAATTAAATAATGGTCTCAGTTGTCCAAAGGTCGCGACAACGACCGATTGTCCTGAACGACCCGTCGGGATGGGAGGTCAAAGACATCGTGAATAACACCACGGATTAGTAACAATAAGATGTTCGATACCAATACTATTTAAGAGTCCTGTAACGTTCAGTGACGCCCTTATCATAATATTCAAGATTTCTCAATAATGACGGGAAAAGATTATTTATCATTGCGTCTTTAAGTAGGGTTTATACAGAAGAGACGCGTGCCGGTGGCGGGTAGTCAAAGTAACACCAATATAAACCTTATATTACGTAGCATAGCGTCGTTTTTTGACGTAAAGAAAAATCGCGCCCCCGCCACCGGGCGACGTCGCCTGGAGGCGCGGGCGTAATTCTCCAAACGACTCTATGCTACGTACTATAAGGTTTATATTGCCGCACCCCGCCCGCGAAATGTCCGCGCCACGTCACTTCTGTCTAAACAGCCCCTTAGAATTAATTTTACAGGGTGTTAGAGTAAACAGTTGCATTACTTTAAGGGGTGATTGTTCCCATGATACTGATCAACTTTCCCTAAGAAAATTCGCAATTTTTTTTTTCGACTTTTCATAACGTTCGTTCGGCTGATGGCATTTAGTATGGAAAGTGTTTCTTTTTTTGAGAATTTCCTGTATGTGTCTACGGGCAAGTTGTTCAGTATCACGGATACAATCACCCCTTAAAGTAATACAACTGTTTACCCTAACACCCTGTATATCCTCGAAGTAACTTCTAAACTTATAGGACGGTTTTTAAATATAAAGTAGGTAAAACGTTTCCACATGGTATTACCGATAATTCATCTACTAACATATTACCTGCATCCAGTTATGATATGACCAATATTAAACCGACTAAAAAACCAATCAACTCAAATTGACAGCATGTTTATGGACTATGAATAGATCTAGTCAGCGTAGTGCCTATATTAGGTTTCACATACAACGAATATAGACAAACGCACAAATATTTAGTACAAGCATAGTTCTCTGTCCGCCACTCCCTGATCCTTCCCTAAAAGGTAATTATGTCACAAGCAAAAGTAGCACAAACGGAATGTCGCAATTTTATAGCTGCTAGTAAATGGCCACTTAACGTCCAACATTGAAGGAAATTGGGCTACGATCTAGCTACGATATTACTTTTCGTATTCTCAAATAAATATTGTTACGGCCGCTGTCAAACGTCAAACGTAAAGAAGGCATTCGAAAATTCGGCCGGCTCATTAACAATCGCCGTGGTCCTACGGTCTAAGGTTCCGCCTCCCATGCTAGGGGGTGACGGTTCGAATCCGATCCGCGCCAAAAATATTTCTAGATTTTTGTGTTTTTAGAAATGTTCTAGAAGGAAGAGAGAGAAGGAATATTTAAAAAGGGACAAAAGGTGAACGTGTCTAGGAACTTCGAGAAAGGAGGCGAAATTACGAATATTTGAAAAGAACCAGAAAAGTGGGCGTGTCTTCGATCGGTTTCGAAAAAGGAACGCGGGGTTAGAACTATCTGGAGGAAAACAATCGAGTAAAGAAAAGAAGATCGAAAAAAGGGTATTCCGGAATGTTCTGCGGGATATAAAAAGGCGGCGAATTTCGACTGGCGGCAGTATTTGGTTTTACAGTGAACAGTGCGAAACAAAAGGAAGAAAAGAAAAAGTGGAAAAGTACTAGTGAAGAGAAAAGTGCTAAGAGTGGAACAGTGAGTAGACTAGTGTCAGTGTAGTGCGTGACGTCATAGTGTCGGTGTAGTACGTGACGTCATAGTGTCAGTGTAGTGTGTGACGTCATAGTGTCATACGTCGTGACGTCATAGCCGTGACGCGTGTCGTGTCGTCAAAGTAGTGACGTAGTGGACTGTGAACAGTGATAGTAAGTGGTGCACGGGGAATCCCTGCGAGGAGGACCCGGTGAAGTGAACCGTTTAGGGGAACCTCTGCGAGGTGGACCGTTTGTAAGTTTAACCCAAATAAACTCTGTAAAATTTGACTTAGCGTTTCACTCCAATCCCGGAACCCGTAGCTCGTAACATTTGGTGTCAGAAGTGGGATTGGAGTAAGATGCCGCTGGTGCCAAAGGAGTTAAAGGGTGTCACCACCCGGGCCATGTCAGAAGCGCGGCAGGAAGGTGTGGCCCTTGGGACAGAGGTGCAGCGAACCCCAGTGAGGAGATCTGAAGGGGGCGAAGTGCAGCGCACTCCGGAGCAGAACCCCGGAAACTTCCTCTATCAAATCCAGCGCATGATGGAAGACCAGGCTCGCCGTCAGGAGGAGCAGGCTCGCCGGCAGGAGGAACAGTTTCGCCGGCAGGAGGAACAGGCTCGCCGGCAGGAGGAACAACTGCACGCACTAAAGGAAGAGCAGGCTCACCGTCAGGAGAAGCAGGCACGCATGGTGGAAGAACAGGCTCGCCGCCAGGAAGAACAAATACGCACGATGCAGGAGGCGCTTCATAAGGATATTACGAAAGGCTTGCAGCAGGCAGTAGAGAGAGTCGAAGCCGTAGAAGGGAGGTTGGATCGTGTGAAGGGCGAGTTCGAAGGGAGGTTTGACCGCGTGGAGGGTGAGTTTGCCAAAATCCGGCGAGAAGTTGAACAGAGCAAATCTCATAGCCGTGTCGCTGCTGTTTTTGACTCACCCATGCAACCAAAAGGCGTGAAGACTCCGGTTTACGATGGACTGACGTCATGGCCCGCCTTTAAGCTACAATTTGAGACGGGGATGAAAGTTAATGGCTGGGGCAAGGAGGAGGCGGAGCCTGCGTTGATATTAGCACTCCAGGGACAGGCTCTCGCAGTACTAGAAGCCGTGGGTGCTGGAGGAAACCTGTCGTTCGACAATCTTTTTGGAGCTCTGGAGGCTAGATTCGGCGATGGACATATGGAACACGTGTATCGGGCGCGGTTGAAGGAACGTAACCAACATGCTAACGAGAGTCTGCAACAGTGGTCCGTGGAAGTGGAGAAGCTCGTGCGGAAGGCTTTTCAGTCGTCACCGGCAGTCATCGATGACATGCTCCTGCAGACCTTTACGGATGGGATACGGGACCCGGAGGTGCGAGCTGCAGTGCGACTTGGGCACCATGTTACACTCAGGGACGCTGTTGCTCATGCATTGGAAGTGGAAGCTGTACGTCAGGATCCTCGTTCCGGTCGTCTCAGGGAGATTGTGGTGACTGGAGTGTCAGCGCCGAGAAATCGGAGTGACAATTATATGTGCTACAAGTGTGGTGAACAAGGGCATATTCGTAGCTCCTGTCCGAACCGATCAGGCCGTCGTTATGTGTGCTACAAGTGTGGTGAACGAGGGCATATTCGCAGCTCCTGCACGGGGCGCGCAGGCCGTCGTTATGTGTGCTACGAGTGTGGTGAACGGGGGCATATTCGCAGTTCCTGCCCGAAGCGTACAGGTCGTCGGGACATAGGAGTCTCGACTGATGAGCAGCAGGAGAACTGGAGAACGTTGGCCGGTTATGTTGCAAACCCAATCATTAGAGTCAGGCAAATATCGGACGGAGATAGTCTGTTAGTTGAAGGAGGGGTGAATGGTAGAATCTGTCAACTAACTGTGGATACCGGTGCTTCGAGGACGGTGGTCAATGCTCGACTGATAAGCGAAATGGGAAGTTATCAGGAGACACGACTTCTGCAGCGAACTAAACTACAGTTAACGACTGCTACCGGCCAGCGCATACCAGTTCAGGGGGAGTTGGGAGTTTCAATTACGATCGGTGGGACTCTTTTCAAACATGAGGTGATCGTAGCTGAGATAGTGGACGATTGCATCATTGGTTTGGATTTCTTACAAAATCACCAGTGCGACATAGACATGAAGAACAGAGTGCTACGATGTAACACAGAGGAGGTTCCGATGAGATGTGGATCATCGGGAAAGGTCTACTGTGTGAAAAGAACGGTTCTCGAGCCTAGATCACAGAACTTGGTACCTGTTGTTTTGCCCAAGAGTAACGATGGGAGCCGTGCTGTGATGGACAAGGTGGCAGCTGGGTCTTGTTGGATTACGGCGAGGAAAGTTGTTGGACCAGTTTCTTCTGCTTCGATTCCGATACTTAACGTTGGAGGTGTGGACCTGACGATTGGGAAGCAGAAGGCTGAGGGGAATGTAGTATCGAAAGTTGTGGAAGGTTCCAGCAAGGACCTGGCAAAGCCACAGGCTGTGATAGCGAAGAACTCGCTCTCTAAGAACGGCGCACATATTGGTAAAATAGACCTGGTGAAGTATGCGAACAATACAGGAGACGTAGCGCCAGTCAATCAGCAGCTTAGGCGCATTCCGTTTGCTCGTAAGAAGGAGAAGCGTCCGAAGTTACAATCAAGTTGGAAAAGGCCATATGAGGTAGTGACCAGGATGAACGTCGGCCAATACCGATTCCGGCGTCCGCCAGGGAGCCCGTTGAAGTTAGTGCACGTTGACCGGTTGGCTCGATATTTCAGCAGTAATGATGCTCGGGACGAGCAGAACTAAGGGAGGGGCAGTGTTACGGCCGCTGTCAAACGTCAAACGTAAAGAAGGCATTCGAAAATTCGGCCGGCTCATTAACAATCGCCGTGGTCCTACGGTCTAAGGTTCCGCCTCCCATGCTAGGGGGTGACGGTTCGAATCCGATCCGCGCCAAAAATATTTCTAGATTTTTGTGTTTTTAGAAATGTTCTAGAAGGAAGAGAGAGAAGGAATATTTAAAAAGGGACAAAAGGTGAACGTGTCTAGGAACTTCGAGAAAGGAGGCGAAATTACGAATATTTGAAAAGAACCAGAAAAGTGGGCGTGTCTTCGATCGGTTTCGAAAAAGGAACGCGGGGTTAGAACTATCTGGAGGAAAACAATCGAGTAAAGAAAAGAAGATCGAAAAAAGGGTATTCCGGAATGTTCTGCGGGATATAAAAAGGCGGCGAATTTCGACTGGCGGCAGTATTTGGTTTTACAGTGAACAGTGCGAAACAAAAGGAAGAAAAGAAAAAGTGGAAAAGTACTAGTGAAGAGAAAAGTGCTAAGAGTGGAACAGTGAGTAGACTAGTGTCAGTGTAGTGCGTGACGTCATAGTGTCGGTGTAGTACGTGACGTCATAGTGTCAGTGTAGTGTGTGACGTCATAGTGTCATACGTCGTGACGTCATAGCCGTGACGCGTGTCGTGTCGTCAAAGTAGTGACGTAGTGGACTGTGAACAGTGATAGTAAGTGGTGCACGGGGAATCCCTGCGAGGAGGACCCGGTGAAGTGAACCGTTTAGGGGAACCTCTGCGAGGTGGACCGTTTGTAAGTTTAACCCAAATAAACTCTGTAAAATTTGACTTAGCGTTTCACTCCAATCCCGGAACCCGTAGCTCGTAACAATATGTTAGTATTCGTATGAATCATTATCATCATCAGCCTATACACCACACCGGACTGCCAAACGGTCCTGGGTTCGAATCCCGGTTCGCTCATGGATGTTATACAGGGTGTAACAAAACACCCTAGTAATAATTAAGGGGGTGCTTCAGACCATCAAAATGAACAACTTTCACTATGGAGCCAACATCAAGAAAAAATAAAAAAAAATTGTTGTCCCATACATTTTAGTCGAGTCGGTACTGCAGTTTTGTATGGGACAGCTGATTTATTTTATTTTTTCTCGATGTTAGCTCCATAGTGAAAGTTGTTTAGTTTGATGGTCTGAAGCACTCCCTTAAGTATTACTAGGGTGTTTTGTTACACCCTGTATATGTTCGTGCCGTTGTTGTATGGTTTCCATTATACGTCCCAATGCAGCGCACAGGCCCACCACGCGTGCCCAATGCGGATTTGTAGACTTCACATACGCATCAGAATTTCTTCTTAATCGTATGCAGGTTTCCTCACGATGTTTTCCTTCACCGTTTGAGAGTAGTCGGTATTAAGTACGTAAGTTAGAAAAACTCATCGGTACAGTCACATCAAAGTAAATTATGACGAAAGTATTTTTCAATTATGTAATATTTGTGCTAGTATTTTATCGTCACTCGTAGCTTTGAAGTTCATGAAGACTGTGCAAGACATGTCGTTCGTGCGAAATCGAACCCGGATCCTTATGATTTAGTGGCCATACCTCTCCGTAACGCATCACCGACGGTCTATTAATATGATTAAGTGTTACTTATAAGAACTCGTGGTTCATGGGATGACTGTGTCTTGTAGGTGGGAAATAACTCTTATTGTTCCCTAAATGCAGCGGTCGTGACGCACGATTTAGCAGCACCTTGTGTACCTCTACAGCTCTACACCGCTAATTAGGTCACTGCACTCTGGTACACTCATTTTAGTGGTTCCCTTTAGGAACAATGAGTCAAGTAAATAAACTTAGCCACCATAGTAGTAAATTGGTATGTTACATTCAGGTGGTCCTCAAAAAATATGAACCATTATTCTTTGAATAAATATTGATGCATTGGGCATGCAGTTATAATACTAATAATATGCCACGATAAAGTCAATTGAATATATTTTCTACAATTTCAAAATGTTTACGTTCAGTTCATACTATAATTAAAAACTGTTATTTGAAATATGTGTCGACATTGTTTTACTCTATTCTAATGAATTACAATACTGAAACAGGGGTGATTTCACACCACGTACAACCTATGACCTAATTGTCACTAATGAATTAAATACATCAACTATTTTCTTTCAGCGACAACACAAAGCGTCCAGCGCGGCTGCGCAATACAAACAAGAGACGACGAGCAGCAAAGAATAAACGGCAAATGGCAGTACGTGAAAAAGGTTCACGAGGTTTACAGCGAATCATGCGCCGAAGACTCTAATGAGGACGGAAAATCAACTAAAACTACCCACTGTTATTGTAGAGGAGACCTGTGCAATAGTGCACGGCGTGTCGGGAGTAGTCTGGTTATAGTATTAGTGGCAATTATGTGGTTGGTTATAAAATAGGGATATAAAAGTACAATTATACTCCGCTTTACAATCTCGACTTATGCGAATTCGTTATTGCGCATTTCTTATTTCATAGAAGAAAAGTTGTATCTAGATGAAACCAAATAAGGGCATTAGATGGCGCCCAACGTCGAAAAAAAAATTCTATCTGTAATTTGATTTGAAACAGCACAACATCGCTAAAACTGATGATCAATAATCTTTGAAATCAGACTTTTTTTTACTTGTATTGTTTGTACCCACTGTCCATCGGCTCACTCCCCGTCACACAGGACAGAGTTTCGGTACTACCAGTATTCAGAATATCTCTGACTATCTCCCTCGTGGAATATAATAGAATAAATAGTAAGTCGTGAGCATAATAAATTATGCCTATGCATTTTTCAAAATAGTCTCGCAGAAGAAATATTATTTAATAGAAGCGTTTTAAAAACATTTTACAATGTTTTACCTTATGAGTTATGATATGGCGTACTTAATATGTTTAAAAAAGTGGAGTATTACTCGTATAATGTATATGTTACACGAGTAGCACGTTGTTACTTCGTACTGAGTTTCGTGACTGACATTTAAGTCATTCATGGCTTTACTTAAAAATAGTAGTAAATATTACGAAAATAGAACAAAAATTTATATTATGATGAATTGATGATACACAAAGTCTATCCAGCATATTTCCTTCCGAAAACTTAAAGCGTCGTGCAAGGGCGGATCCAGGATTTCATGCTGGGGGGGGCCCTCGGCCAACTCAGGCCACGTATTAAGATATAAAAAAATTAAGTTAGAGACACAGACCCGAGACGTCTTGTATACATACATAGAAAACTAAAACAATCAGCCCCGGATCTACGATTTTTCCGAGGCGGGGCAAAAACATGAGTTTGGCGCCGGGCCAAGGCCTCCTCTACAAGAGTGTAGGAATAATTTTTTCTTAGGGAGGCCAGGTCCAGGTTGAGTGGTTGCAATAAAACGTTTAACATAGAGCGAGCGAAGCGAGCTCGAGATTTTACTGCAATATGATTAGGTCGAGTCAGAAATTCGCAATATGATCGAATTCTGCGATATGTAATTTCAATACAACAAAAAATCCAAGAGCGAGCGAAGCGAGCTCAATATTTTACTGAAATATAATGAGATGACTGCAATAAGATCTAAAAGCAAGAGCGAGCGAAGCGAGCTCGAGATTTCACTGCAATACAACGTGTTAATAAATTAGCGCAAAACCTCATACACCCCAACTGATTTATAACAAAATAAGTAAATTGAAACAATAATTTCATTATTTTGATAGTTAAAATTTAAAGTAATTCGCTATTTAAGTTTTGAGGCAAAAATGATTTGTTATTTTTTCAGCACTGAAAGAAAGCGCTAAAGTACTCATGGATACATTTTTATAATCTTGTCTTGGTAGTAAGTAGGGTGAGTGTGCCCGTGCGGTGGGTTGACATCGGGTTCAGAAATTTTTAATTTTTGCAAACAAATTATTTAATATTTTGAAAAAAATTACCTATGTTGAAACCATGATAATTCGATTCTGCTCTCAATTCTAAACAAACTACTTTCTAGTTTTGCGTTAATTCATTAACACGTTGTATAATGAGACGACTGCAATACGACCTTAAACCGAGAGCGAGCGAAGCAAGCTCAGATTTCGTCACTGCAATATAATGAGATGACTGCAATGAGATATAAAACCAAAGGCGAGCGAAGCGAGCTCGAGATTTTACTGCAAGTTTGCCTTGTTAATTATCAACTGTCTCTTTTGCGGGTCTGCTGGAAGAAATCTCTTCAGAGATAAGCTCGCCCTTTGTACATGTTTTCTAAATTTTCTGTATTTTTATGTCAGTGTGTACAATAAAGTGTTATAATATAATAATGCAATATGATTAGGTCGAGTCAGAAATTCGCAATAATATCGAATTCTGCGATAGGTAATTTCAATACAACAAAAAAACCGAGAGCGAGGGAAGCGAGCTCGATATTTCACTGAAATATAATGAGATGACTGCAATAAGATCTAAAATCAAGAGCGAGCGAAGCGAGCTCGAGATTTCACTGCAATATAATGGGATGACTGCAATAAGATCTTAAATCAAGAGCGAGCGAAGCGAGCTCGAGATTTTACTGCAATATGATTAGGTCGAGTCAGAAATTCGCAATATGATCGAATTTTTCGATAGGTAATTTCAATACAACAAAAAAACCAAGAGCGAGCGAAGCGAGCTCGATATTTCACTGAAACATAATGAGATGATTGCAAAAAGATCTTAAACCGAGAGCGAGCGAAGCAAGCTCAGATTTCGTCACTGCAATATAATGAGATGACTGCAATGAGATCTAAAACCAAGAGCGAGCGAAGCGAGCTCGAGATTTCACTGCAATATGATTAGGTCGAGTCAGAAATTCGTAATATGATTATTATAATTCTGCGATAGGTAATTTCAATACAACAAAAAACCAAGAGCGAGCGAAGCGAGCTCGATATTTCACTGAAATATAATGAGATGACTGCAATAAGATCCAAAACCAAGAGCGAGCGAAGCGAGCTCGAGATTTCACTGCAATATAATGGTATGACTGCAATACGATCTTAAACCAAGAGCGAGCGAAAAGAGATGTCTGAAATCAGGAGTGAGCAAAGCGAGCACGAGACTTTTTTTGCAAAATTCTCAAGTCGATGCAATATTTTTTACCCGACTGCGCCAGAAGGAGGGTTATGTTTTTCCATCTTGATTTTGGCGCCCCCTAAACCTGCCGCCCGGGACGTGTTCCCCGGTTTGCTGTTAAATCTTTTGGATTATATTATGTGTACAATCCTAAAGATTCCTGACCACAGCTTGAAACAGAGCGAGCGAAGCGAGCTCTAATTTTCTCCGCTCTACGAATTGGTTATGGACAGAGACAGAGCTCAATCAATCTATGCCCTAGTAAAGTGCCGTCATTACTCAGCAATCCAATGCAATCCGCAGAGGTCCGTGGGGGGGGCCATGGCCCCCTGGGCCCCCCCCCTGGATCCGCCCTTGGCGTCGTGACTTATCACGTGACGTGACGTGACGTGACTTGTCTTATATTGCATTGTCACAAACAGCATACAAATTATTTCGACTGTAAAATTCTAACTTTCATTGGCCTGATATAAAATATGAAAGACTCATAGATGCCTAAGCTGGTCCAACTGTCTTTAACCGACTTTCTTAATCTGTTGGCTAGTCAAATCATAGATTTCCTCTTTATAAGTAAGATAATAACGAAAATTGTCGTAGTTAGGTTAGATTATTAAGAAAATACCCAAAATTGTTGAAGTTAAGTTAGATGATATTTACGGCTATAAAACTACAACTATTATTGTGATATGCTACATAGTAGTGTACTGCCAATATTTAAGTTAAGTAGGTATAAGTTTAATTTAATATCTTTCTTTAGTCTTTAACAGTTCCAAAGAAAGAAATAGAGCTTCAATGATGGTGCTTGGATCCTTATTTATAATTCCTAGTCATAGTTACTACTATTTATAGAATTTAACTAAAACTTTTGTATTTATCAAAGAGACAGACAAGCCAAATAGATGGTATTAGTGTTAGACGTGTGGCAATTTTACATCAATATACTCTATTCTACTACGGCCCGCCATACATAGGTTCAGACGAATATTTTCTATGAGAATCGCGATTGCCCAACTCTCCGAAAAGTGCGTGCGCGTGCCGTATTTTCGATTAAAAAGAGTTAACAAAAGTTCTTTTTATAGATTTTTTTTATGATTTCACTAGATAAACTAATGGTGAATATGTGAGTATAAATACCAAAAATCTGAAACAATTTTAAGTTCTTCTCAGGTGCGAAAAAAGGTTAAAAATACATGAAAATACTTCATCTTTGTGACATGTGACAATATATGATTTCACTAGATAAACTATCCAAGAATACTGAGGTATGATTTTGGTTTCGGTAAATTGTATAAATCTAGTCGAAACAGGAAAAATAAAAGATGCCTCCAAGGCGTTTTGTCCTACCATAGCGTCTTAACATACTTCCATCGGTTGACGGTGCTACGCTCTTGTTCTTTTCGGAGAAGAGCATCTATTTGATCATGATAACTTCTCCTCCGAATCTCTCTCGACTGTTCTGCTCATAAGTATTAAATTGATAAATCTCGCTAATAATTCTGCTCTCAATCATTCTCTTTACGCTTATTGTACGTGACCATCTAAGCAACAAAAAGCGCTCTTTCAATCCTGAAAATTTAAATCAACATTATACAGGCTGTAAGGGCCAGCCAAGCAAATATTGGAACGATGAATTCAGACCACCAAACTGAACATCTTTCACTATGGAGCCAACATCCGGAATTGAGAAAAAAATCCTCTGTTTCCTATATTTGAGTTGGGTAGGTACTGCAGTTTTGTATGGAATGAACAGCAGATTTGTTTTCGCAAAATTATTTTCGATCCTCTTGCTAAGAATTAGAATAAATTGAGTATATTGTAAATAACCTGAAAGTTGTCTCTACATTATCTAAACTATTATAAAACTGTAACAGAAGTGTGTCTGTACATTGAAGATATTTACAAAAAAAAGATTACGATATGATTTTTAGATGTCACTGATTCCAAATCACCAATGTTTGGATTTTTTGTCTGTCTGTTTGTTTCTTTGTTTGTTTGTTTGTTCGTTTGTTTGTTTGTTTGTTCGAGTATCACGCAAAAACTACTCAACCGATTTTGATGAAACTTTTTTTGTTTGATAGCTTATCATCTGACTTAAAATCTGGTATATAATTTATGCGGACGAAGTCGCGGGTAAAAGCTCGTAATAGAATAAAATTGTAGTATTTAGCTAAAGCTAGTCCTACGATAATACCAAATTAGCTCATAGTTAAAACTTACAAACGATGTAAATTTTCGAACTATTAAATGTTTTACTATGTTGTACGTACTGTAATAAATCATTCCTGTTTAATTTAGAATAAACAAATACCTTTCAGAAAAATCGTTTCTTTTTATAACGTATCTTGTTTAAGATTGTTGTCATAATCTATTGTTATTGTTGACGCGTGTGCGTGCTAGGCGTACTGGTGGGACTTTAACACGTTAACAGTCCACGAAGTCAACTGAGCCTCATTGGCGATGTTACGCTGGAGTCCATGAGTTTAATGTTACAACATCATCATCATCTCAGCTGAAAGACGTCCACTGACCGCTCCCAAGGCCGCCACAAGGGCCGATCCTGCACTGCCCTCAACCAACGGACTCTTCCCTTACTCGCCGCCTTCACAGGGTCGTCGGTCCACCTAGTGGGGGCGGGCTCACTCCCTACCACAGACCATTATAAGGAGGTTTGAACTGCAATGACAAGTAGCGCTTTTGCTTCGGAGACGACTGTTGCCACTTGTCTTCCCACTCACGCTGCTACAACTACTTATGCCCTCGCGCTCGCACCACGCCGCGCGCTTTACGTTACGGTGTTATGCAAATCATTGCATAACCGTGTGGTACGCATTCCACGCCTACTTTGCGCTTCTCACCCCGCTTATAATGTTCTGTAGGCCTCGCATGCCACCCCCGAGAAAACGATAAAAATTGAGATGTGCCTCCATCTTTATTATTTTACGTATGCCAGAAAGAGCGCGCATGACGTTTTTCTCGTTTAAACGCTTTGTCGTGGGTGGCATGCTAGCCGTACTGTGCTCCCTACCCACGGTTCCCGGCACGCGGTCGCCACTCTAGAACTATTCGGCCCCATTGGCCTTCTATTCTACGAGCAAAAGCAATTCTAGTCAAATCAAAATGTACAATGTATTGTATGTACGCACGGCGACAGATCAACCTACCTACCTAGTTGGACCTTATGTCCATGAACATAGAGTTCAACTATGGGTAGGTTGATCTGTCGCCGTGTGTACATGTGTTGATGGTGGACTGTTAACATGTCAAGCATAACTAAGCTAAAACTCACATTGGCGTGGTTCTCGACAAGGCACAGGAAGACGACGTCCTCCCGCATGAGCCGCACGGCGCCGTGCAGCGGTTGCGCCGTCTTGCTCTTCAGCATGCGGTAGAGCAGTGCCGACGACATGTGAGCGAAGTCCTCGCCTGACAATACACCAAGGGTTTAGTTAGGATATTTGGACATCTACCATAGCCATATAGATTAGGATATTAGATATTTGGGTGGTATCTCAATTAATTAGAAATAAATTGGACTTATTTTTTAATAATAGACAAGCTGCTGAAGCAGATTTTGTTTCTATTAAGTTCATTGACGACGCATGTTGCTGAAGTGGATTATGTGAGTAATTTTTAAATGTAATTTCAATTTCAATAAATATTTTTTAATAGAGAACATTTAATGTTTTAATCACCAATTTTTATTGAATAAATTATAGGTACAGGGTGCAATATATAGGGTAAATATACAGGGTGAAATTGATATCATTGGCATCCTTTTAAACTAAGAGTCTACCCATCAAACTGAACAACTTTTACTATGGGAGCAAACCGATCAAAGCAAAAAAAAATCAGCTGTTGCATACATTTGAGTCGAGTAGGCATTGCAGTTTAGTATGGGACAGCAGATTTTTTAGTTGCTCCGATTGGTTTGCTCCCATAGTGAAAGTTGTTCAGTTTGATGGGTAGACTCTTAGTTTAAAAGGATGCCAATGATATCAATTTCACCCTGTATAGGGTACAGGGTGCAAGTGACAGCCTAGCAAATACTGAAACGGTGAACTCAGACCATCAAACTGAACAACTTTCACTACGGAGCCTACATCAGGAAACGCGAAAAAAAATCTGCTGTCCCATACATTTTAGTCTGGTAGATGCAGCAGTTTTGTATAGAGATGCCCATAGAGAAAGTTGTACAGTTTCATGGTCTGATTATCCCCTTAAAATATCGTCAGCATACACAAACTGTAAGTCAATTTACCTGTGAGATCATCCCAGTGCGCCGATATGAGTCCAGAGCAATGCTCTTTGAGTGCATTCGCACTTATTTCATCTGCAGCCGAGTAAAACTTTACACATGTTCTGAAAACAAACAGCAACCAATTATTTGACATTCAATGATCTTGCGCACAATGTACGTATATGCAAACAAATAAAGAGTGGAAAACTGTTTGTTTCACTATGTGTGTCTATGTGTATTCATAATTAAATAAAAAATTTTATCATGTAATTTTGATAAATAGATTTTTTTTATAGAAAACTGAGCTCCCAAAAAGGTGTACCTTACAACTTTTAGTTTTAAGTTATTTGTATGTTGTATGTGTATAGTTTCAAATAGTTTTAGATATAATGTAGTGTATCCTATTTATTTACATATTAAATTAATAGCTAGTAGAATTTGTTCTCTTATTTTCTCAATGTTATTAAGATATAACATTTCCCTTAACACCTATAACAATTACCATTAGATACTGAACAACTTTGCCTAAAGAAGAAACATAATATAGTAATATCGCAAAACAAATTTTCTACTTTTTATACAAAACGTTCGATCAGCTGATTGCATTTAGTATGGAGTCTAATTTTTTTTTTTTAAATTGTTCAGTATCATTGGGACAATCACCCAGTGTTGCCAACTTGGTGGATTTTCCACTAATACTGGTGGTTTGGACCCCCCTCCTAGTGGTGAAATTTTGCGTTTAGTGGCTGGTGGTTTTTTCTAGTGGTAAAATTTAGTTTCAAGAGAGCTATTTTGACTCTCGCACAGCCTAATTTCATACTCGAAAATGTCTTAAACGTTTAAGTTTATTCATTATTCGGTCATGGTTTTGAAATTGTACGATACAAAAATAGCATTCCAATCAGTAGACAAATGATCACTCAACCACTAAGCCGATTGACAGATTATTTGCATAACTAGAAAAATATTTTGTTACACAACTGTTCGCCGTCGAGACAGTAGGGCCATGGGGATTCGATCGAAACCGAAAGCCTTTCTTTAGGGGCCTGGGTTCATATTTGGTCCAAACAAGTGTCCTTAGCTGTGCAGCGGAGAAATGCCGCCAGCATAATTGTCACTCTTGGTCTATGTACGGCCACAAGCGAATAAGTTTATTTTCTTTCCTCAGAACATCCACGTTTCACTAGTACCGAAAATCTGTCCAGTGTGACGGGGAGTGATTCCGTTGCCACTTGAAAAGGACAGTGGGTACATACATACCTCGAAATCTAAGCATGCAGGTTTCCTCTCTCTGTTTTCCTTTACCAAAAAGCCAGTGGTGTTACAAATCGTACATAAATTCAGAAAAAATCATTGGTACGAGTTGGTCTGGACCAGTAGCGTAGTGAGGGGGGGGGGGGGGGGGGGGAATAATAGATTGATTGAACTCCGTCTATAACTTATTCGTAGACCTGAGAAAAGACGAGCTCGTTTTCTTTCGCTCAAGTTTCGTTTTGATTATTGTACCTACCTACACATATTCCTAGAGAGTTCTGGCTTAGAAGTGGTTAAAAATTTTGAGTTTACTTCGATCGCTTTAAGATTATATTTTTATTTTATCAACATTTATAAATCAAAAGATGTCTGGCCACAACTAGAATAGTTGTGCTAAAAAATTTCGAGCTCGCTTCGCTCGCTCCTTTTTTTGGGGTTTATCTTTTTATAATGATAAGCAAAATCAGTTTGTGCCCCGGGTGGCTGAAGCCCTGGACGATTGGTACGAATCGCCTCCTGCACTCGCCACTACTGGACCACCACGACACAGCACTTTACAAAATAAATGTTACAAAATATGGAATTATAATAAAGGTACCAAATTACCAATATTGTTTTCTTGTTTAGTGGAAAATTTAGTGATTATGAGAGTAGGGCCACTTTTTGTTAGTGGTTTTCTGGTGGTTTCAGGAGTTGAATCTGGTGGAGAGCTAATTTAACCGTTGGCAACACTGCAATCACCCCTTAAAGCTTAAAGTAATGCAACTGTTCACCCTAACACCCTGTAAAACTGTAACAGAATGTCTGTACATTGAAGATATTTACAACAAAAAAGGTTATGATTTAAAATTTAGTGTTTAGGTATAAAAAAGAATCAAAAAATAAATTAATTCTAAAGAAATATCTATATTATAACCTCACTAGAAGTCTAAAAGTAGGTACAATGTACTTAAACCTTATTGTGAAAAAGATAAAAAAAAAATGTTTGTTTATTTTTTATCTTTCTGTCCATTTGATAGAGCATCACACAAAAACAACTAGACAATATTTTGTCTCGCTTTTGACTGGAACAGGTCCCGACGAAGTTTTTGAATAAAATTGTGTATTTTAATGTTATTAAATATTAGTTTCTCAATATTATAGCAGTGCTACAACCACAGAACATTATAAGAGGGGTTAGAAGTGCAAAGAAGGCGTGGAACGTGTCACCACAGGTTATACAATGATTTGCATAACACCATAAGGCGCGCGGCGCGGCACGAGCAAGAGGGCATGAGTAATTGTAGCAGTGTGAGTGGGAAGACAACTGGTGACAGCCGTCTCCGAAGCAAAAGCGCTACTTTGCATTTCTATCCCCTCTTATAATGTTCTGTGGCTACAACCGTCACAATTATAACTCATAAGGTCATATGAGCAGATTGTAGGTAACATTTGAGCAAACCAATATGATTATTGGGAACTCACTAGAATGCTTTAACCTTTAACTTTAAATAAGGTAAACTCCCCAGTGATAAGTTCTTACCTAACTCCAACGGCGGCGATAAGAGCCTGTTCGCACTTGTTCACAAGCCCGTGCAGCTTGAAACTGGCCGCTGACTTCATCAGCTGTAATGCGAAGATGTCTCCTCGGGACAGGTCCACTACGTCTGTGTACAACCACTTGAGGAGTGCCGCGCCTACATCGTCAGGAAGGGCTGTCCAGTCTGCAAGTAAATTTTTTATTGTTACATATTATCTAATAGATTGGTGTCAAATCAAAAAGTTCTGGCATTATAGTACTTAACCTAACTGTTTCCTGACTTAAGTGTAAATAACTTTTATTTTCTACTAGCGACCCGCCCCGGCTTCGCACGGGTGCAATGCTGATATAAACCTTCCTCTTTTTTTTTTTTTTTTTTTTTTTCCATTTTTTGCCAAGGCTTTTGCCACGCGTGGTGACAATGTCAGCCTCATGGGGTAGTACATTTTTTTTCTTATCGATCTAGGGCAAGGGACAGCCCAACAAACTGGTATAAGCCTACTGCTCTGCTAGACAGAGGGTCAGCCAACCAGCAGTTGAGCTGCCCATTGTAACAGTTGTTTGCAATAAACCTAGCTCTCAGATCTGCATTCCGGACACATTCCAGCATTACATGTATGAGGTCCTCCACTTTATTGCACACTGTGCATAGTGGGGAGGGTTTAATACCCATTAGATGATAGAACTTGTTAACTGGAATGTGCCCCGAACGCAGCCTGAATGCTGATACTAGTGTTTTCCTAGCAAGATCGGCCGAACTAAACCAAGGCAACCAGTGTGGCTTACTGTGGAGGGTCCTGTACCAAATTCCAACGATCAACGATTGTTCCCCGAAATGGTATTCCCATTTTTCTAGTGACTTTTTTTTTATTAAGGGTGTCAGTTCACTGGGGTAAGGCTTAGAATCGTGTACAGAACCCTCCATTACAGCCGACCCTGCCAGAGAATCCACCATCTCATTTCCACTAATACCCACATGTGATGGTATCCACTGAAGCTTTATACAGACGTTCTTTGTTTGTCACTCTATTAAAAAAAGCCGCATCAAAATCCGTTGCGTAGTTTTAAAGATCTAAGCATACATAGGGACAGACAGACAGCGGGAAGTGACTTTGTTTTATACTATGTAGAGATTTGAAACAGAATTTGTTTAGGGATAAAAACTAGCTTATCTAAGAAAGGAGTCACATAGGAAAAGTTACATCCAAATAGCAATTTTGTGGAAATTGTTTCATTACAAACACACATTACATATTTCAAACTGTATTCATGCAAATAAATGATTTCTATTCTATTCTATTAGTTTAGATGTGATGAGGTACCAAACGGACAAACATACTCTTAGATTTACAATATTAGTAAAACATGTTGCGCGTTATACAGCTATAATGGCCCCGATTCGGACTGTGCCATGACTTAACTAAATTTATTCCTGTCACTTTCTAAAATAAGATTAAGAAAAGAGACAGAAAACCAACAGCTGACTTTAGTGCTGTAAAGTGACGTTACACGCCCAAAAACGCCTTAAATAAGATGGCGTACATTATGATGGCATCTTATTTTGGGCGTGTAACGTCACTTTGACAGCACTAAAGTCAGCTGTTGGTTTTCTGTCTCTTATCTTATTTTAGAAAGTGACAGGAATAAATTTAGTTAAGTTAAGTCGTGGCACAGTCCGAATCGGGGCCATTGTAGCTTTTATTTCATTTCTTTGAGCGCAAATAGAAGAGAGTGAAGGCGCAATAATGCTATATCACCCTTCCATACTATGGCCGCAGGTTAGTCTAGTTATGATAGTGATCAAAACAATTTTTTTTTTATATTGTTGACATCAAATTCAGGCAACCAAAGCTCAAGTCTCTGATGCAAGGCTTCTAAATTATCATTATAAAATTTAAATAACTGAAATTAACCGATACTTGATATAAAAACAACAATGACTCACCTAATTCGTCCAAATTTTTTAATGCCTCCTCATTCCAGTCATCAGAGCGAGCGTTCAACACAAACTTGTGTCCGGGCATAGACTTGCTCTGCAGCTTGATCTGGACATCGGAGTACATCTCCCGGCCGTACAGAGTAGCTACAGTCATGAGTAGTCGCGCTACGAAGCTCGTCTCGCTGAGGTCGCCGGCGGACGCCGCCGCCAGCGTGTACTTGCGCTCCACCTCCGCGCAGTGACTCTGCAGCTTCCCATACTCCTCCTTCAGCAGCGCCAAGTGTTGCTGCAACTTCGTCACCTCGCTTGACGCTGAAACAGTTTCAGCAGTTTCACTACACCGCCCACAAACAACAGACATGTTTTTAGGAGCGAGAAGTATCGAAGTTGTCAGAATTTACTCACCCATGACGAGGTTCTGCGGATGAAATCACTCGTAGGAAACAAGAATGTTTTTTTATGTAAAAATTATTTCGGTAAATAATTGGATCAAAATGACAACCCCTTCTTCAGTTTTGATGTTTTATTTTGGCTCAGATTTTGTGCTGTGTAGCATTGCCGAAAAGAAACAACACTCTACTAAAAATGTTCTATCCTTTTCGGCTCAACTTACAACTTACATCACTGTGTGACACAAAAAAGCACATCCATCACAAAATACGGTAAAGAGCACAAGTAGTACACATGAATTTAATTTAGGTATGGTAATTTTAACCTTATCAGCATGGCACAAAGTCTACAATGACATAGCAAGTTGTAATTTGTAATCATAATCAGCTGTTGCGTTGCTGACATTTCAGTGGTTCTTTACACGCAATCTTCTTTGATTTTTGGCATTTATTATAGGATGGTCATTGATTACTTTGCGTAGTTATGGCTTAGCATAGCGTCTCGTGGCCCGTATGGTGGTCCGGGATTTCTGCCTACCCACATGGGATAATGGCGTGAGCTTATATTTGTGTTATTTCTTGTAAACCGTTCCGTTCCGCTTTATGAATACGAACAAAAGATGTTAAATTAAAAGCAAATCATACTGGCAGATGGCGCCACAGATCCGAAAGATAACCTTCAAGTGTTTTTGTCAATTAAATTGATAACAAGTACTGAGTACAGCCTGCAATTTTTACTATATAAAATCATTAGTTATCGTGTTTATCATTAACAGGCAACATGAATTCTCTTAACAGAGTTTTATGTTTGGGTACAGCGATCCCGAAAAATGCGAGGTACAACAATCCTATCATGTTATTTGTGAAGTGGCCCGGTTTAAATTTGGAACGTATCGTGTAAAGTAAAAGTTATTTTTGTAGGGTGATTTCTACTAGTGCACGATTGAATAATGAAGATGGGTGGCTCTCGAAGCTGCTGGTGCGGAGGATAGAGCCTACGAAGGAGTCCCACAGTCGCATGCTTAGCGACAAGGAAATAATATATGCGCTGCATACGCACAACATAAGGCCGGACGCCGTGTATAAATACTTGAAGAATTAGTATGTATATAACTCTTACATAAGTTGTATATAGAAGGTGCCGGTTGTTGGCTGGCGACAGTAGTTAGTTATTGGCAGTTATGCAATGATCCATAAATAGAATAGCTTATTAGATCGGCGTGGGCGATACGATAACGATGCAAACTGTTTACAATCATGTTATCTGGAGAACCTTGACCCTTGTTGATTTGTATTCTGTGTCTATGGCCCAAATTCATAGAAGATGTAGTCAGATGTTTTCCTATGTTGGTATTATAGTCCGACCGTAAAATTATGCACCTATTTCATAGGCGAATGAAATGCGATTCTAATGTATGTTTATACACGGGTAAATTCAACGCCACCAGGTTGCCTAGAAAAATCTTGCCGCAAGTACCTTTTCCATTATAATTTTTGGTATAACTTTTTCCACCTGTCTGTTAGGGAGGTGAATGAGGTGCCATCGGAACATCGGAGACTGATCTTAAGTATTGGTAAAACTAGGGTTACCACGTCTCAGTCTGCCGTAACTATAGGGTTGCCAGGTTCAAAAATGACTTCTTTGAACCTGGCAACCCTATAGTTGCGGCAGATTGACAGGTGGCAACCCTAGTTTTTCCAATACTTTAGATCAGTCTCCTTCCGATGGCACCTCATTCGCTTCCCTAACAGACAGGTGGAAAAAGTTATACCAAAAATTATAATGGAAAAGGTACTTGCGGCAAGATTTTTCTAGGCAACCTGGTGGCGTTGACTTAACCCCTGTGTAAACATACACTAGAATCACATTTTGTTCGCCTTTGAAATAGGTGCACAATTTTACGGTCGGATCTCGGACTATTATACTTGCCTACTGTGATCTTTTGAGATGTTTTTTCATTGTGTACCCCATTGTAGGGCAAAGGTGTTTCCAAAGGTTGTTTACCTCTGTCTATCTTGTGTTAGATTAGGCTTACGGATCTTATAATATTTTATTAGCAATCATATTCTAATTTTATTATATACTTACTACTTTATAACTTTTATAGGGCATATTAATAGTACGATCAGCGTTAAAATGATGTTATCTTTAAATTACTTAAATAAACGAGAGGGTTTATTAAAAATAAACTTATACTCGTGACTTTGTTCGCCCACACAAATTAAATTCCAGACGTTAAGTCAAATTATAAGCTTTCAAACAAACAAACTTTCATCAAAATCGGTTCAGCAGTTTTGGTCGGTTCATCAGTTCATCAGATCGGTTCATCAGTTGCAGCAACAGACACACAAAATCCAAAAATTTGTCATTTGGTTGGAGTCAGGGACACCTAAAATTTGTTATAAATAATTTGTTATAAATATCTTCAATGTACAGACACATTTCTTTTACAGTTTTATAATAGTTTAGATTTGCAGACATCCCGAATGTGATACCATAACAGGCTTTCACTCAGTTGCAGACTCATTAAAGTTAATCCTCCATTAAATCTCTTGCTGTCACTTTTGGTCTGGTTGACGTATTAAAAGTTAGCAAGAGATTTAATGGAGGATTAACGCTAATGAGCGTTTCTGCAACTGAGTGTTTGTCTAAAAAAAAAATAGATCACTCACATCCACAACTTCAAGCGCAGATATTGATATTTTTTAAAAACAAATTTTTTCCAACCCCTCTTTCGTTGTTTTCGACCCCCCCGCGAGACGATTTTTTTCTTCATAACTACTATTCCTGCTTTTGGGTTACTGTTACCCGTTTTCATCTTGTCTTCATGCTAAATTTCGATTCAATTAAAAAATGAGTGAGTTATTAAGGCACAGACAGACGTACAGACAGACAGACGGCATGGAATTCTCTGTGTGGTCAACTAAACACCAAATCATAACTTTTTTTGGGAACATCATCACATCAATGTACACACGGCGACACATCAAGCTATGCAAAACCAAAATAAGCTGACCGCGCCGGTCGAGTAACGTATAACGTCGCGCAGCCAGCTTATTACCGCTTAGTCCGTGTGGTGTCGGCTAAGAATAGCACCATCCCATTTCCTCCCGTGGGTGTCGTAAAAGGCGACTAAGGGGTGATCTACCGAAGGATGGGCAGCAGCATCCTCTGAGTACACATATTCAATTCAACTGTGATTGCCAACCCGCCTGCCAAGTGTGGTGATTATGGCAAATCCCCTCATTTTGGAGGAGGCCTATGTCCAGCAGTGGATGTCTATCGGCTGATATGATGATGATGAGCCAGCTTATGTTGGTATAGCTTCATGTGTCGCCTGTGTACAGACTTCTTACAGTTTTATAATAGTGTAAATTGTTTATATCCAACAACGATAGCTAGGTAAACTTAAAACACATTTTTTTATTGAACAGCAAAACCTCAGTCGAGTTTGTGCACTCGCAAAAAGCGGAGCTCGGCTGTGAGCTGGTGGGATCATGGACAGTGTCGGTGGGAGACATGGACCAGGCGCTCCACCTGTGGCGCTACGTCGGCGGCTTCGAGAAGATCGACAAGGCTAAGATCTTATTTAAGGAAAGTCCTGTGAGTATGCAACAACTGCTGGAAAATATACAGAAAACACTTTTAAAGCCTGAACAGAAAAATAAAAGAATCGACTATAACCAAAGAGAATGTAACTAAAAACTACTAACAACTGGTTGTGACCGATTATCCAGAATGTATGTAACGTGTGCACCTTTCAAAGGAATTTAATGGCGTCGGTGCACGTTTCATATAAAAAATTTTTGTTAATAGATTGTTGCACGAGTCTGACTATAACCTTTAATGACAATGTTTCAAGTACAAAAATTAGTTCAAAGTATTTTCCGCAACATGGAGAGGTATTTTATATTTCTGGTCAGGCTTTAACTTGTCATATGCTTTTGTTTCTCAAGACATGTGGAAGAGATCTTTGCCCAGCAGTGGGACAAAACAGGTTAGGAAAAAAAATTTAAACAATAAATCCGGCCAAGAGCGTGTCGGACTCGCCCATGATACGGTTCCGGAGCCATTCTACTCGTACAAGTCATTGACAATCGAACTATCTAAACCGCGATTTAATTTCGGTCGGCGCCCTTTTTTACAAAATCAGATAAATGTTGGAGATCTACTATGAACAAATCAGTGTATGTATTTGTTTTAGTACAACATCCGTTTTAGCGCATAACACACACATACGTTGTTATCAAATAAAATCAAATCAAAAAGCTTTATTAATTCCATACAAAATTACATAACAATAATAATTTCGATTTCATAATTAATTAAGTAATAAATAAATTTTAATTAACATTACAATAAATAATTCCTTTTCTATGTACATGCATTTTTCATTACATTTAGGTATCATCTTATTAGTTGGAATTGCATATTAGGTAGGTATATATTTATTTATGTATGGACCCCCTTAGGGTAAAAGCCTCCTCCAAAGAATGCCATCTCTCTCTGTCCTTTGCAGTGTCTCGCCAGTTTTTACCAGCATTTGCTACGATTTCGTCCTGCCATCTGGCGCTTGGCCTTCCTCTTCCTCTAGAACCGGGTGGTCCCTCCCATTTTGTTATCCGTGAAGTCCATCTGTCATCCGTGCATCTTGCTACATGGCCAGCCCACTTCCACTTTAAAGTTCGTGAAAAGAGTAAGGCATCAGTTAACTGATACGTTGTTATACTTACTTGTAAACACTTTGGAAACGCGGGTCACGTTATCATAGTAGATTGGTCTGTAGTTACTTTTAATAAAGATACTTTCAATCCGATTAATCGAAAAAGTATGTTGTATTTGACCGTATCCTATCCCATGTCGCAGGAATACTCGGCGCTAGAGAAAGAGCGCGGCAACTTCGTGAGGTCGCGGCATCTGCAGTACTTGCTGGCCTTCAGCTTCTGGCCCAACGGCGAGCCGCGGACGTCCAACAACATCTACGAGATACGATCATACAGGTAACAGTGCTTCGGTGGACAGTAGTACATACCAAGTCAGCGCGAACCAATCACGATACACTGCGATTGTCCACCAAAAATGATCATTGATTTCGCGCCTGACGCATGACCGACGCTAGCTATAGTATAATATAGCTATCTACATTCGGTCATTAGACTGCACCGCAATCAATTTTGTGTTTTGTAATTATGTGTTTCTTTTTTTCGGTTGATTATATTATCAAATATAGTTTCGAGTACCGTCGGGAAATGTTAGGGTTGAACCTCATCTGGCAGCACGGAATCGCATTTTTTCACGCTCCATCCTTTTCTATCGCTCAGGAAGGTCATTTGCTAGAGCAAAAAAGATAGCGGGAACACGACAGCACGCAGCAGCACCGGCAGTGCTGCGATCTTTCTCGCTTTAGGAAACGAAGTTCCTGAGCGACAGAAAAGGATAGAGCGTGAAAAAATTAGATTCCGTGCTGCCAGATGAGACTGCGCGAAAGAAAGATTGACGAGCGAAATTATTTTCCTGGTCGTAGGTACTGTAACCACATTCCCGGCACTACATACAAAAATCTCACGGCTCTTCTATAGTACGGCTACAGAAACAAGATTAAACAAAAACCTTTTGATTCTCCATTAGTGTAGTACCCACAGTATTAATCCTCACAGTATGGCACTCTTCTTGACACCTTCATACAGATCCCGCCGCCACCCGCTTCCCCGCAAGGCCCCCTCTCCGTTGCTCTGCGTAAATACATCCGTTGCCGTACTGTAAGGACTGTATACAATATACATAGTTATGCTGTGGTAGTACCACAGAGTACTATAATTACTACCGTAAGTAGTAGTACCATAGCGTAAATACAATAAAGTGGGTGCGCTTAGTGGCCGCGTTGGGTCTATGCTTGCGCGTCGCGCGGTGTGCGGAGGGGTGAGGCACCGGCCGTTGCGCGCAGGTCGAAGCGCGCAGATGAATCGGTACTGGGACCGCGCCCCCCGCCACCCGCACGATAGGCCTGTCGCGACCCGAGAGCGCCCGAGACTATTAGTATATTCACTTTGGTACTACTATGGTAGTAGTAAGTAGATTAACCCTCTCTTTTGTTTCACAGCGTGTGAAACGTATTTTCTTTGTTATCTTGTAAACTAATATAAATAGTAACAAAGATTGTCTCCGCCAGCCTGAAGCCCGGCACTATGATCGAGTGGGGTAACAACTGGGCGCGCGGGCTGACCTACAGGCAGGCGCAGAACGAGGCCTTCGCTGGGTACTTCTCGCAGATCGGCAGGCTTTACAACGTGCATCATATATGGTGTAAGTGCAAATCATGTATATTCTTCCCGTAAAAAACGTAAAAATGTGAATACATCCGAACTTAACAGTTTATTTCTTCACATAGAATCGCAAAAAACCCATACTATCCATACATATCATATTGGAATGGTTAACAGGATCGCGAATCGATACAGTAAATTAAGATTTGGTTTATACAGGGTGTAACAAAACACCCTAGTAATACTTAAGGGGGTGCTTCAGACCATCAAACTGAACAGCTTTCACTATGGAGCCATCATCGAGAAATAATAAAAAAAATCAGCTGTCCCATACAATACTTCGTACCGATTCGACTAAAAATTAAAATGTATGGGACAGCAGATTTTTTTTTTCTCGACGTTGGCTCCATAGTGAAAGTTGTTCAGTTTGATGGTCTGAACCAGTCTGAACTACCCCCTTGAGTATTACTAGGGTGTTTTGTTACACCCTGTATAGGGTCCTTCTTAATATGCAGACTCTTTTTTAAGGGGATGATCAGACCATCAAACTGAACAACTTTCTCTACGGGACCAATGTCGAAATCGCGAAAAAAAAATCACCTCTTCCATACAAAACTGCTAACCTACTCGAACCAAATGTATGGGACAGCAGATATTTTTTTCGCGATTCCGATTTTGGTCCCATAGAGAAAGTCGTTCAGTTTGATGGTCTGATCATCCCCATAAAAAGTGTCAGCATATTAAGAAGGACCCTGTATAGTAATGGGCATGAGATTAAACATTGAGTAAGAGTTTAGAGTTAATTACTATAATTAGTAAAGGTTACGTAAATGTACCGTTACAAACAATAGTTTTGTTCTCGAAGGCCACCGGACAACTCTTCTTACATATGAGATGTAGGTTTTTAAATGTTTTTATTACGGAAACACTGATTTTTGTACGGAAATAGATTTCGGAAAATGCTTAGTGCACCTATACACATGCTCTGTTAAATTTCAAATTCCATGTTTCTATCTTCAGTGTTTCAATAAGTCCCACGATACTTTTCTTGTCACTATTTTACTTTTTACTTTTGCTGTCTATCAGTCAGTCACGAAACTGTTTTATATGAACTTGTAGATATAAGGGACAATAAGGGTGGGTTCACATCTGGCGAACGAACCGCGAATGCGCAGCTCGCGAGCGCGCATTCGCGGCGCGTTCACCAGATGTGAACCCACCCTTATAAACAGCTATATTCCAATCTATTAGGCCTCCCATGTCACCCCCGAGAAAAAGATAAAAATCGAGATGTGCCTCCTTTGTTTTGTTACGTATGACAAAAAGAGCGCGCATGATGTTTTTCTCGTTTTGTCGTGGATTGGATGCTAGCCCGTGCAGTACTGCCAACTAGTGATGATTGTAAAACACTCTGCTGTCGTTGCGTTAGTGGACAATCCACCTTTACGGACCAACTTCAAGGGGCCCAAACGTTGTTTCCTGCAACCCAAGATTGTCATAATAATTTGAACCTTACCCCTCAGGCTACAAGAACCTGCAGGCGCGCCGCGAGACGCGCGAGAGCACGTGGCGCAACCCCGGCTGGGACGAGTGCGTCGCCTACACCGTGCCGCTCATCCGCGAGATGCACTGCCGCATCCTCGAGCCCACCGAGTTCTCCCCCACCCAGTAGACTCACCACACTTATACATGTTTTGGCATCTTAAAGCCCGACCAGAAAATTAAAAACCTCGCAATGTTGCGGAAAATCATTGGATCAAATTTTTGTACGTGGAACACTGACCAGGTTACAGGGTGAAATTAATATCATTACCATTAGCATCCTTTTAAACTAAGAGTCTACCCATCAAACTGAACAACTTTTAGGTACTATGGGAGCAAACCGATCGGAGCAAAAATAAAATCAGAGTTTGCATACATTTGAGTCTAGTACGCACTGCGGTTTAGTATGGAACAGCAGATTTTTTTTTGCTCGATTGGTTTGCTCCCATTGTAAAAGTTGTTCAGTTTGATGGGAAGACTCTTAGTTTAAAAGGATGCTAATGATATCAAGTTCACCCTGTAGTGGGGAGCGCGTAATTTCTCTATGGTTATAGTGGATTGCAGCGCCCCCAAACCAGGTTTCTTATATTTCTGGTCAGGCTTTACATATCTACCTGGTTCCAGCAGAGGTCGTGTTAGGTAAATCTAGTCGCAGTGCTCCTGCAAAATGATGATTTTGATGAGATGACAGCCGGACGTCCTAGCACATGGATAAATATCCCTAAGAAAGCTTTAATACAAGCGGCCGCTGTCGACACATCGCGTTAGAGGACGTACGAACAGGCGCACACACTCAGCCGAGGTATGTGCGCACCATTCCTACGTCCTCTAACGCGCGCTATGTGTGAGTGCATCGACAGCGGCCGCTTATATAAAAGCTTTCGTTCTGTATTATTATTCATGTGGTCCTAGCATCTCAATACTACAATAAAGTAGTACAAACACTAAGATCCATATTATGCTCGGACAGTCATAAGCACACAGATGCACTATATGGGTGGGTACCCGCCCCGTCTTGTTCGCTACTGCTTGATTAGTGTGTTGAACTATCATGCAATGCGACTGTCATCTCATACTAGGGCCAAAGTATATGTATGCAAAATAAGTTCATCTTTATCGCGATCTATTTTAAAGTGTGTACATATTTTTGGTCACGACTGTACAAAAGATGTTGAAACGTCAACATCGAAGTGACCTAAAACCGGTCTGCTGATGCCAAAATATGAATTTTTATCGATATTGATAATGTGATTAAAGAAATGATATAGCTGATAAAATACTAGGCTCGATTATAGAATCGCATGAATATTTGCAGACTCAGTTATTGTAATCAAAGAACTTGTACATATTTTATATTTCACTATTCATATTCCCAAAGTGAAGAATCCCGAACGATCGCGCATGTATTTTCTGCCAATTTAACCCAGTATCACTGTTGAACACTGGGCAATCTAGTTTTTATCGATGAATTAACTATGTAGTTATTAAAGAAACAATGTATGGAATAGGAGATGCAATTATTCACTTAGAAATCGGCTTCAATTTGTTACTATTTTAAGCACAATTTTATGCAGTTTCCTCTCTTTAAACATGACAATCACTAAGTTAGGTTTAAAGTGAGGAAACTTTAGTGTCATATTCATAATGTAGTTAGAAATTGTATACACTTATTTTTAAAGCACACAGCATTTATAAAATCGTGACTATTAATGTAAAAATTGTCTATAATATAAGAACAATTTATAAGTCTTATCAAAATTGATTTTGTTATTCTTTTTGTTTTTTTTGTTTCATATTTTTACTTTACACTTAATAATAAAATAGATTTTTTAAATCGTTGTATCAGTGTCTTATTGGTTACCTGTTATTCTGTTTCAAGGGTTGTAAAATAACAATAACATATTTATTTCCTTTCTATTTATTTTCAGTTTGATTTTTTTCATTAATAAGATTATATTACAATATAATAATTAATGATAATAATTATTAAAACTACAAGTCGATTGTGTTATTTAAATATATAACAAAAAAATAAAAAGAAAACAACGGTGCACCGCACGGGCCGCGTCCAATCTCAAAACTAAATAGCCATCGGCGGCGCACCTTGTCACACCTCTGTCAAAATATTGCTAACTACCTATCGGTGATAAACGACTATACAATGGTAAAATATAAAAATTATTTAGTTACAATGTACATATAATAATACGTGATCGCTAACTACGAGTTTGGTACTTCTATATCGTAATAATTAATAATTTGTCGGTAGCGACGTGAATGTTGAGGGTAAAACTTCTAACTCTAGAACAGCTAAGTGGTAAGTGGTGGGAAGTAGGAGCGGGAAAGAGACGCGTCTACGCACTACTCTCGTGCTTCCGCCGGTGCAGGCTCACCAGTTACATAAATACATTGTTATCGAACTTGTTCATGCACAATAATTCATTTATCACATAAAGTTTTAAGTTATTCAATTAGGGTCGAGCCTCATCTAGCAGCACGGAATCGCAATTTTTCACGCTATATTCTTTTCTGTCACTCAGGAACAATTTGCTAGAGCGAGAAAGGTGGCAGCACTGCCGCGTGCTATCTCATTCCCACTCTAGCAAATGACGTTCTCGAACGACAGAAAAGGAAGGAGCGTGAAAAAATGCGATTAGGTGCTGCCAGATGAGGTTCAACCCTTAATCTGATCTTCACGTGTACAAAAAGGCACAAGCGAGGCAACGAACGCCACAAGCGATCTATAGACCTATATTGCTTTTTCATCTTGACAATTTCACGTTCCCGCGCGAAGTCATTTTAATGTTTATCACAAAGGCCGAAGACATTTGGCAAGGGACTTGCAATACTGTAGGATTAGAGTATATGCAGGTGCATAACAAGATCGCCTGCACGGCTTGGCAGAGGACTACGTCAGCGAGCGAACACTACGCGCCTTAAGTTATTCATTACATACCGACCATCTATTGCACGCAAGCGAAGTTACAGCTTAACAGTTCAATTCCTTAGTGCTTTCGGTTCCTGAACGTTTTCTACGACCATGGTATTACGGCTGCGAGCGAGCGCAGTGGTGTAAAGGGTCCTGCCGGAACACGGACTACTTAAAACATGTTTGTATATTTATCTATGTTCACAATTAATTAATTTATTAAGAAAGTATTGTTTTGAGCAAGTTTATTCCGACGTTGAATACTGAGATTTTTCTAATGCTTTTATGTACTTATTTTAATCGTATTAATGACTCTAGAAAATATGTAACAATCTGTTAGTATGAGGAGAAATTCCCTGTTTTTTGGACTGTGCCCGCCCACCGCTGTTCTAATGCGGGACCGAAGAAAAACAGATTTAATTTCATCCCTAATACGTCAGAGAATAAAGTCCGCTTTGGCACTTTTCACGCTGAACTGCACGTTTAAAAGAGCGACATGCACATTTCTTCAATCCCACATAGAGCCTGCGCACACCTGGTCAAGCGCAGCGCAGAGCATTTTTCACTGAAAAACCATTATCGACTTCGCTTACTTAACACAACTTTCGCCTCAAGTCGCTTCGAGGCTCCCGGGGACTAGTAGTTGTGTTAATTGATTTTCGATGTTATATCAACGCTTGCAAAGTCGATAATGGTTTGGCAGTGACAAATGCTCGGCGCTGCGTTTCGCCAGGTGTACGCGAGCCCTTTGAAATAACACTGGCCTAAAATCTATGTACAGAGACAAGATGACGAGTCGAGTTAGGCTGTGTCTAGAGATTATTGTCAATTACTTGGTCAGTTGGAGAGGATAGTGTGGAGCTAAAATACTTCGATTCACTTCGACTCGCCGCGCCACTCACTCGCGATGTTTCAACACGCGCGAGTCAGTACCATGGTGCGCCTAGTTTAAAAACAGCTAAATTTTTTGTTCAATTTATTTTACAGGTTGTAAGCAAAATAGTCTAGGTTACTGCTTGTATATTTTTCTATGGGAAAGAAATTACAGCTAAAATAAGTTAGTCTATTCTGCTTACCCCCTTTATACATTTACTTACATATTTCCATAGAAGTGGAATATTGAAAACCTAAATAAACCGTCAACAGACTCAAATAATACGATCACATCGTGTGATGCTTACAAGCAATGTGATATAGGATGAGAATAATAATTAATAAAGTAAAAATTACTATTTAAAAATTAGCATTAACTAAATTTGGATATTTATGACTAAAATCGGCATTAAATTAAATAATATGTAATCGTCTATACATACATGACTGGTAAGCTTAGTAGACAAGACAATACATAGTGTATTAGGACACTAGATAAAGAAAATAGCACATAGTGGGCCCCCGACGCCGACGCGACGACGCGACGTCGCGGGCGCGGGGGCCGCTTGCATCGCAATCCGAATGTACACATATCGCACGCGCACCTTACAAAAGTAACAAACTATGTATAATAATTATATATTATTGTTCTTTATGTACAAAACGCCGAGCCCCGCGCCCCGCGCGCCTGCTCACGCTCTCGGTTTAAGGCAAATGTGTGCTCGCTAATACATACATACATTATAATATTTACAAAACATAATTGGCAGTTGGTTATACAATATTCATACACAGCACCTGCATTTTTGTTATGATTTAGTAAAGCATGTTACACATTTAAAATCTAAAAATGATCTAACGTAAGCATTATTGTTGCATTGGTACAAAAACCCTTTTAAACATTTCAATAGACAAACTCAATTCTAGGCCAATAAACAAATACGATCAGTCCGCTCGTTAAAAAATTAACTTACAATTATATGCAAAAATTGCCCCTAAAGTAAAACCTAATGATATGAATATTAGAATTTTGACTATCTAATGTTGTAAATAATAATATTACTCTTTCAAATATTAGTGCGGGGGCGGGCGCAAGGCTCGTGACGTCATGAGCAGACTACTTTCCATCTAAATAATGCCTTTTGTCAAACTTCTTAAGCGTACACTTTGAGGATCAACATTCCTTGGTTACACTACAAAGTTTACCTTAAAATATTATTTGACCTTTCATGGTTAAACATTTTTCGATCTTGTATGGTTTTGATAGAATATCAAGATGAAAAATTAGCTAGAACCACTATAGAAACCTATCATAGACTACATATTATACAAGAGTAGATCAAGTACTCGATTTCGAACTATCCTCCAGGGATTCAACAACAGTTTAGCGAAATATTATATTTACTATAGATTCGACGCCAATGGTATCTTATTGTAATACTCAAATCCTAATTGAAGCATAGTTCTAATCGTGCCCTTTACTAGAATCCGCCCCGTCGTTTTGCTATAATTTTATGTACTGTTTCTTTTTAGATATGGACGGCCTAATATTTTAGATTTTGAATTTTAAACTCTAAAAGTAGAAGATAGAAATCCTTATGTCTAAGAGATCGAGACGTTAGTCAAAACAAAACGAGAATCACAATGTTTAAACGTGCATTATTGTATAATATGCGATATATTACGATGTAGTGTTTTCTAGAGCATAAACAACGGGGCAAAATCATACTGTTAGTTAAATGTCTAATAGAAAAGCGTCTCATTCTCACATCGCTGCGTATTTTAAATTTAAATAACACCATACTCTTCATACAAACATAGTTTATAATTTATACAGCTTCATGTTTTTAGCGTCTCATAGAAATTCCGTCGGTGTTTGTTTCGATAAACAAAACGATTTCATAATTATGAGGTATTCAAAGTATCTCCATCGCAACCAGCCTCTAACGCCAAAAACACACAGCTGCACTATATGTAGAGATAATTTAATTAATTATGGAGAGCAATAAACTTAATAGTGTAATAGAATAGGAAATGCCCCCCCGAAACGCCATTGACTACGAATACTGCACATACTCTCTTGGAAGACGTAACAAAAAAAATCACAAAATAAATTAGGCCCTTCGCAATATATCAAACTCGAATCACATTCCTCAACTACCAGCATGGCGGCGCGACAAATGTTTGATCGCAGATACCGCCTTATAAAGAGCGATATAAAACGTTTATCGCGCAGCCTTGCCGCCCGTGCTGGCTTCCAACTACATTTCCAGGTTGGAGCTAATCTTTAGCGGATCTACGAACATTCTACTGCCTACAAGCCTCGACTCGAGTTGCGTTGCGGCGGCGGCGGCCGTGTGCTCGCGGACACAACCACGATATAATACAAATTTCAACATCGCCGTTACAGCCGATCGGATACCGTTTTCCGTTCCGCGGGAGGGCTGTACAGTCTCAGTAATTAGAATGGGTAATGCAGATTTAATGCTGTTGCCAAGAGTTGATGATATTTGTGACATATGAATTGATGATGCCGAACAACTAAACATGCCATCCAGGCATTTGTCTTTAACAATAATAAAACAAATTAAATAAACTAAAAAAAAACGTTAGATGTGCGGCGTATTAAAATGGCCATCTCTCACCTAAGAATACTAATACGTCCCTTGTTACACGTTCCCCTTGCTAAGACTAACTATAGACAAAATGCATTCTTACTGCGCAGCGCTAATAGCTTTAATAGTGTTTCAGTTGATCTAGACTTTGATTTGTTTTGCACAAGCACGACCTCGGTTAAACGAGTACTTACTGAAAAATACCTACCTCGGTTAATGAGTTAGCGGCTCACTCGGCACCTCTTTACTTTTACTTTTTAGTTAATATAATTCCTTTTCTTTTGTGGATGGTTTGAAGTACCAGCAAACTCTGAGATTTTAGTAATGTAACTTCTTATTAGTTTTATTGATACTTACTAAATTTGTATTTTCACTCACAAAAGTATGTAAAACGAATGAAATTTATCTGTGGAAACTTTTAGTTGGCAATGTTGTTTTAAAAAATGTTGATACCCTACTATCATGTAATTAGTCCGTAAGTTTTCCTAAAATGAATAAAATAAAATAAAAAAAAATAATAAAGCAGGTGATGGTAGACTCGTGGCAACAGCATTAGGTGCGGTGGAGTGGAGTGGAGTGTTAGAGCGAGCCGGCAGGGAAGCTGGCGGACGAGTTGCTGTGTGCGAGCGAGAGCATAGACCCGGAGAGGGACTGCTCCTCGTCGCCGTACCCGTCCCGGCTGCCCTCTGCGATCGCCATCGCGCTGCAATACAACACAATCGGTCAATGACGAACGTAAAAGACGAGGTCTAACTTACACTGAATTTGCTTAAATAAAAAATCAAAAGAACTGTAGAATGTAGGCAATTTGATTTTTTACCCTAATGCAATATATGCACGGGTAAACATGAATTTCCCGCTGTATTTACCCAAAGACACAAAACATTTATTCAATTTAGAGCTGGAGCACACCTTGTGAATTGCGGTGCAGAGCATTTTCCACTGCCAAACCATTATCGACTTTGCTTGCGTTGAAATAACATGGGGGAAAATCAACTACTAGTCCCCGGCAAAATGTTAGTAATTGATTTTCGATGTTATTTCAACGCAAGCGACGATAATGGTTTGCAAAACGCTTTGCACCGCAATTCGCGAAGTGTGCTCTGACTCTAAATTGAATAAATATTTTTTTCACCTCACAAGCTCGGAAAGATTCTGTTTCTCATTCGAAATCTGAGTGCAAAAGTGCATTTTATCCGCTAGCGTGGAAAGAGTTTTTAAAATTCGAACCTTTCTATTCAATAAAGAAGAAAAACAGCCTAAACAAGTTTTTTTTCATGCTATTTTCTTGCTGGCCGTGCGATTATTCTAAAAATGAGGCTGGCGCATTGAAATTTTCCTCGCTGTAGTGAGGTGAAAAGTTGTGTGTTTCGCTCGGCAGCAAAGTTATTCTGCGTCTCGTACTTTTGAAACCTTCGCTCCGCTCAGGATTCTATATTTGAACCACTCGCTACGCTCGTGGTTCAATCCTGGACTCCTTCGCTTGCTCAGGTTTCAATACAAGTACTCGCGCCAAAAAGCAACTTTGCAGCCTTGCATAACAAATAACTATTTCACCACCCACCACCTCGGAAAGAGTATTTTTGCTCTTCGATATCTGAGCGCAAAAGCCGTTTTTATCTTCTAGAGGATAAAGTAAATTGAATTTAGAACATATCGTGTTCTTACTTAGAACTTTTTTTTAATTTGATAAAATCTCTGACTCGTAATCTTCTTGGTGTACTTTTCTTAATTTGCTTTGCGCGCGCCATTTTGTTTTCACGTCATTTCCTCCAAAGACTACAGTTTCGGATTTCCTCGCTGGTGCGAGGTGCGATGAAAAGTCATGTTGCACTCAAGTGCAAAGATTTTTCACCTTGTGCTCTTTTGATTCACTCGCTGAAGCTCAGGATTCTAATTTTAGAATCCTTCGCTTGCTCGTTCATCAAAATTGAGCACGCGGTTAAAAAGCAACATGGCACTCTTGTATAACAAATAACTATTCTTTGGGTAAATAAAGCAGCTCCAAGTGAAGTGGGGACACGAAACATTCCGTAGTCGTCGACAATCATACCTGAAGCCGAGCCGTGCGCTCTCGTTGTCGAAGTGGTCGAGCTCGCGCTCGTGGCGCTCGTGCAGCATGCGCGTGCGCTCCGCCCGCTCCGCCACGAACTGCGCGCACTCTGACTCCATCTGCGGGCACCATCATAATTAATCGGGTAGTTCTGGATTACGTAACACATATTTTCATGAAAAAAGAAGATTGGCAGATTTGGACCCAGCCATTTTTACGAAAACTGAAAGCTCTTCAGGACGGCGGTCATTTTTATAATAAACAGAAAAAATTAAGGCATTTTTTTAAAACTTCCACATCTCTCCAGAAGTCCGGATTCAAAAGTAGAAATTACTAGTAAAATAGACAAATCATCCAAAAAGCAGAAGTAAAACGCAACCACGACAGCTATTTTCGTCTAATATTATCACTGAGGTATTTTTTGGTCGTTTCGGAATGTATTCGGCTTGGTTGAACTGATAATTCGTAATTTCGTTTACTTCCATTCATCATCATCATCATCTTCCTAGCTGCTGTTGAGCTCGCAGCTGTCCATTTCTTTCTTTACAACATCAGACCATCTGAGTTTTGGCCTGCCTACGCCACGTTGACCTGGTAGGGTTAAGTCCATTCGTCCATTTCGTTTACTTCCATTATCATAATATTATACGGTTATCGTGAATTTTCATTAAAATAAACACAGTGAATCCGTAGAAGATTGCATGGACTATCTAATAAGAAAGATTATGACTTTCACACACTTGCTACAAAAGGTATCATGGAGAAATACCTTTCCCCCAACTTTTACAGGTTACAACCAATTTACTTTTTTGTTAGTTTTGTTTCACTCTACACATATTACTAAGTTCACATTCATGTACGGGACCTCTAAGTCTGGGTCTCAAATTACATGGCCGTCCGCCAAAATTCTTTGTAGTCACTCTAGTTCAGCGAAGGGTGTCAATTTTCCCAATGTCCAAAAAAATTACAAAATCTCGAAAACTATCAAACATCGTTTTATTTTTTTATTTTTCTCTGAACAATTTATACACTTGACTATCTCCTGTTTTCGGCTTGACGTTGAGTTTTGGGAGACGATACAGGGTGAAATTGATATCATTGGCATCCTTTTAAACTAAGAGTCTACCCATCAAATTGTACAACTTTTACTATGGGAGCAAACCGATCGGAGCAACTAAAAAAAACTGCTGTCCCATACTAAACTGCAATGCCTACTCGACTCAAATGTATGCAACAGCTGATTTTTTTGTTGCTCCGATCTATTTGCTCCCATAGCAAAAGTTGTTCAGTTTGATGGGTACTCTTAGTTTAAAAGGATGCCAATGATATCAATTCCACCCTGTATATGAAGCTATTGTACCTTCTGTTCGAGCAGGGCGCGGCGGACCGCGACGCGCTCCTCCAGCTCGCGCCGCTCGCGGTTGCGCTGCGCCTCGGCCTGCATCTTGCTCTTGCTCTGGTAGGCCGTCAGCATGTCCAGCTCGTGCTCCAGCTGCATCTTCAGCTGCTGGCACTCCATCTGTTCAACAAACATTTATATTTGTAACTTACAGCCTGTAGGATCCCACTGCAGGCAAAGAATAGATAATAGTATATAAATAATAATAGTAAGTAATATACTCTCGTTTCCTGACGCTCTGTTTCTGCAACATCTCACTGATGCTCTGGTCGTACTGCTCGCCCAGCAGCACTATCTTACGTCACTTCTATCAACAACTCACCATCTGACTCTCGTCCAGCCTGACGCTCTGTTTCTGCAACATCTCGCTGATGCTCTGGTCGTACTGCTCGCCCAGCAGCACTAACTTACGTCGCTTCCATCAGTAACTCACCATCTGACTCTCGTCCAGCCTGACGGTCTGTTTCTGCAACATCTCGCTGATGCTCTGGTCGTATTGCTCGCCTAACAGCACTAACTTGCGTCGCTTCTCATCCTTCAACGTCTTTATCACTTCTTTTTGCTGCTCCTGTCAACATGAACATTAATATTACGTAATCATACTGAAATGAGGAATTGTAACAAAGAACTGACCAAGTGACGCGTACAGACGCGCTGGAGTGATATGAACGAGTTATCAAGTATATCAGCGCATAAAATATTGTATGTAGTTTGAACCAATCAAATGACAAAAGGCCTGATTCGCAATATCGAAGTATGTCTTGTAATAAACACATGTGCATAAAAAGAATGTTCCGTTTTGAGTGGTTTGAAATAATTCGACTACTAGTAGTGAAACTGAGTAGATCAACATGCAACAAAGGATATTCTAGGGAAAAGAAACAGACGAAGCTACCAGTATGAACACAAAAGAAAAGCGTACCTTCGCGGTCATCTGCAACATCTGCGCCTTGAGAGCCTTGTACTGGCGCGTCTGGATCTTGCACGTCTCCCGGAACTGCTTGCGGATCTGCATCTCCTTTTGCTGTAACGGAAAAAACAAGACACTTTGTTAAATTCTTTACATTTATGTTTAATTATTACATTTCAAATTTTGGCTCGCATTATATTTTTCGTAGGTGCTTTCATTCCTTTAGTCCTTTTATTAAAGCCAATGGCCAGTGATACATCAAATTAAAGATTGAAATATTCTGTATTGCACGGGACTCAAACCCTTGAAATATCTCCTATACTTATAAAACAGTTCCCCTAACTGACTGATGCACACAGCCCAAACCGCTGAAGAAAGAAACATTAAATCTTGAATAAATATTTTACAGATGGAAGGAGTGCAGTAAGGATTTTTAGAAAATCGACAGCTTCAACAGCTGCATCACACAACACAACATACCTTGAGGCTCTTGGGCTGCTGCTTGAGCTGTAGCGCGTGCTTCTTGCGCAGGTCGTGCTCTGCGCTGCATGTACTCGCGCTGGTTAGTAGCTCCGTCGTGTGCTGTTCGACAGCTGCATCACACAACACAACACAACATACCTTGAGGCTCTTGGGCTGCTGCTTGAGCTGTAGCGCGTGCTTCTTGCGCAGGTCGTGCTCTGCGCTGCATGTACTCGCGCTGGTTAGTAGCTCCGTCGTGTGCTGTTCGACAGCTGCATCACACAACACAACATACCTTGAGGCTCTTGGGCTGCTGCTTGAGCTGTAGCGCGTGCTTCTTGCGCAGGTCGTGCTCTGCGCTGCATGTACTCGCGCTGGTTAGTAGCTCCGTCGTGTGCTGTTCGACAGCTGCATCACACAACACAACATACCTTGAGGCTCTTGGGCTGCTGCTTGAGCTGTAGCGCGTGCTTCTTGCGCAGGTCGTGCTCTGCGCTGCATGTACTCGCGCTGGTTAGTAGCTCCGTCGTGTGCTGTTCGACAGCTGCATCACACAACACAACACAACATACCTTGAGGCTCTTGGGCTGCTGCTTGAGCTGTAGCGCGTGCTTCTTGCGCAGGTCGTGCTCTGCGCTGCATGTACTCGCGCTGGTTAGTAGCTCCGTCGTGTGCTGTTCGACAGCTGCATCACACAACACAACATACCTTGAGGCTCTTGGGCTGCTGCTTGAGCTGTAGCGCGTGCTTCTTGCGCAGGTCGTGCTCTGCGCTGCATGTACTCGCGCTGGTTAGTAGCTCCGTCGTGTGCTGTTCGACAGCTGCATCACACAACACAACATACCTTGAGGCTCTTGGGCTGCTGCTTGAGCTGTAGCGCGTGCTTCTTGCGCAGGTCGTGCTCTGCGCTGCATGTACTCGCGCTGGTTAGTAGCTCCGTCGTGTGCTGTTCGACAGCTGCATCACACAACACAACATACCTTGAGGCTCTTGGGCTGCTGCTTGAGCTGTAGCGCGTGCTTCTTGCGCAGGTCGTGCTCTGCGCTGCATGTACTCGCGCTGGTTAGTAGCTCCGTCGTGTGCTGTTCGACAGCTGCATCACACAACACAACATACCTTGAGGCTCTTGGGCTGCTGCTTGAGCTGTAGCGCGTGCTTCTTGCGCAGGTCGTGCTCTGCGCTGCATGTACTCGCGCTGGTTAGTAGCTCCGTCGTGTGCTGTTCGACAGCTGCATCACACAACACAACATACCTTGAGGCTCTTGGGCTGCTGCTTGAGCTGTAGCGCGTGCTTCTTGCGCAGGTCGTGCTCTGCGCTGCATGTACTCGCGCTGGTTAGTAGCTCCGTCGTGTGCTGTTCGACAGCTGCATCACACAACACAACATACCTTGAGGCTCTTGGGCTGCTGCTTGAGCTGTAGCGCGTGCTTCTTGCGCAGGTCGTGCTCTGCGCTGCATGTACTCGCGCTGGTTAGTAGCTCCGTCGTGTGCTGTTCGACAGCTGCATCACACAACACAACACAACATACCTTGAGGCTCTTGGGCTGCTGCTTGAGCTGTAGCGCGTGCTTCTTGCGCAGGTCGTGCTCTGCGCTGCATGTACTCGCGCTGGTTAGTAGCTCCGTCGTGTGCTGTTCGACAGCTGCATCACACAACACAACACAACATACCTTGAGGCTCTTGGGCTGCTGCTTGAGCTGTAGCGCGTGCTTCTTGCGCAGGTCGTGCTCTGCGCTGCATGTACTCGCGCTGGTTAGTAGCTCCGTCGTGTGCTGTTCGACAGCTGCATCACACAACACAACACAACATACCTTGAGGCTCTTGGGCTGCTGCTTGAGCTGTAGCGCGTGCTTCTTGCGCAGGTCGTGCTCTGCGCGCTGCATGTACTCGCGCTGGTTGGCCAGCTCCGTCGTGTGCTGGTTCGACAACTGCTGCTCTCTGCATCAAACAACACAACAAACTCTTTACTAATATAACGATCTTAATCCTTTGAAGTGTAGCACTGTAACTTTCACACGTAAATATAATGTGGTTCTTTTCGATTACACTCTCAAAGGTCAGATTCTACCCAGGAATACGACGATGCGTGATCTTGGGGTGGTTCATGATTCTAAGCTGCTTTTTGACGACCATATCAACACAATAGTATCGAAAGCCTATAAAGCCTTAGGGTTTGTAAAACGTTGCTCAAAAGAATTTACTAAAGTGAAGACGTTCAAAATTCTTTATTGTACATATGTACGTAGTAACCTGGAATACGCGTCACAAATATGGAACCCTATGTATGCGACCTATGTTAACCGTATAGAAAGTATTCAGAGAAAGTTTATTCGCTATTTGTGCTTTCGTATTGGAGCCCATTATGACTCGACTGACTATCTAAACCAATGTAACAGGCATCATTTACTTCCTCTTGAAAATCGTCGTGTAATAGCAGACCTGGTATTTCTCTTGAAAATAGCATCAGGCGCTATTGATTGTCCCAGTCTTCTTTCCCAACTGCACTACAGAGTGCCCACGAAGGTATTAAGGTCCAACGCTCTTATCTACCTTCCATCTGCATCCACTAATTACAGGATGAATACGTTTGTCTGGCGTGCGAGCAATAGTTTCAATAATCTGAGTAAGGAATATGATTTAGACCTGTTCAACACTAGCATTATGTCAGCGAGGCGTCAACTAGCGCAGAGTTTTTTCATAGCAGGATAGAACAAATAGTTCTAAAATAGGTAGGTATACCTAATCGTTATTTTCTTTTTGTTTTATATACCTACGAGCTTTTACCCGCGACTTCGTCCGCATAAATTATATACCAGATTTTAAGTCAGATGATAAGCTATCAAACAAAAAAAGTTTCATCAAAATCGGTTCAGTAGTTTTTGCGTGATACTCGAACAAACAAACACCCAAACAAACCAGACAAAAAATCCAAAAATTAGTGATTTGGAATCAGGGACAGGTAAAAACCATGTCGTAATTTTTTTTCGTAAATAACTTCAATGTATAGACACATTTCTGTTACAGTTTTATAATAGTTTAGATATTATGTGTTTTTTATTAGTGATCTAATTGTAATCAGCTTAGCTATCTGTACTATTGATGTACCCAAACAATTTTCTCTGTTTAACCTAAGTATGTAGGTATTGATTAACTATCTATGTTATTTATAACAACCGATACGCATGTTTGGTGCTGTACTAGATCTTTCTTTCTTTTTAGTTTGATGTATATTAGCGAGGACCTTTAATTGGCCTTCTGTTACTTATATAATAGTGTTTAATGTGTTGCATTGTGCTGTTGGTCTTCCAAAAACAATAAAATAAAATAAAATACTAATAAACGTTATAGAGGTAGTGTCAAAACTATAGTTGTAGTGTAAAATTTACAGGCAAAAAAATAGCTTGAATCAGGATAAATTTAAGTTTCCGTACTGATTAATTGTGTTCTGAATAACGAACTTTTGAATGGCTTTCGATGTTACAAATGGAACGAATGTGTTAACTATTTTTGCGGATTTGTCGAGAAACAACAAAACCAAAACGTTTCGAAATTTGCAATGAACTAGTAATGTTATAATGATTGAGTTTGTATTTCATTGTTTTGACGAAGCATGTTGCTGATTTATGTCTGTTTTTGTACCTTTGTTTTTGACGACGCTTGTGCTGACCGTTTTATTGTAGAATTGCAGTTTGATGTAATAATTATTACTAATAAATATAGAGACGGAAAGTGACGTTACCTTAATGCGTGCACGCCTTTCTGCTGTCGGTACTCTAGTTCCTGCGTCTTCTCGTGATGACGTAGCAACATCGCGTGCGCCTGCTCAAGCTGCTGCTGCCGCTTGTTTAGTTCCTACAAACATTCAAAGAATAACTTTACAATCTGACCTATAAAACAGTTCCGTGACTGACAGACAACGTACCTGCAGCATAAACCGCTAAAGATAGAAACATGAAATATTACTTGGCTGTAGGGGTGCACTAAAAAAGATAGTTCAAAAATTGAGCCCTATGGGGTGAATTGGAGGGTAATCGTTTGTAATCCATGCGGATGAAGTCGCGGACAAAAACTAGCCCGACATGTAACTTATCTCGAACACCTCCGTGCTTTGGAAGGCATTATGAGTTGGTTTTTGATAGTGATTAAAAAAAATATATATGTGTGATAAATCCATTTACATAGTAATCGCAGGATGTATCTAAGTGGAAAGAGAGAGTATCTATTTAGCGCACAACATAGACCATCAGCTGGCCCAATTTGACAGTCAGTTAGATGTGTGTGTGGTTCTTGAGGGGCAAAACCATGTCATCATCATCATTTTAAGCCCATATACCCACTGCAGGGCATAAGCCCCCTCCCTATTAAAACCATGTGGGGTGGTGATAATAAACGGTGGTAATAGATGGACTCTCGACCTTACCCGGATGATTAAATTGTAGTAAAGCAAAACAACAGGACGCCTCTCTCTACTGTGACAGAACTTTATAAATAGTGTAATTAATTACCTCTCTCAACAGTTCCTGCTCCTTGTGGTGCACGGCGAGCATGCGGCGGCGGCGGAACCGGCGCAGCTCCAGCTCGAGGTACTCGCGCTGCGACCGCACCAGCCGCGCCTCCTCCGCCGCCTCGGCCTGCTTCAGGTTGTCCTTCTGAGACCTAAGGAGGACACAATTTATTCGTTAAATATAAGTAGGTACTTATAGCCAAATTCTCGAGAGATTTGCTTTGCGCATGGGTGTGTGTAGGAACAGAACTGTCGAAATTACGCGACGTAAATGACGCGTTCAATGATTTTTCTTATACCGGCGACACACCAGTGCAATTTTTTAAGTAGCCGTCGCAATTACGCAAAGTGATGTTGGCAGCTGGTATGACATAAAAAAACTTTAAAGAAGTCAAAAGATCTTGTAACTTTTTCTACTAATTTGAGATCGAAGTCAAAGGGTCACTTGGTCAGGATTCTGATTTTTGGATGCGTAGAGGCCAATTTGCTTTGAAAAACACAATATGGAACATGATTCTATATAATCTCGTTAATCAAGCGATATCTCATCCGATTTACGTGGGAGATTAATCTTTTGAAATGTGGATGAGATATCGCGAGAACGAAAATGTAATTCAAATCGAAAATCAAATCATAGACCTCAGTAGAATTAAACAAAATAATAAAATGAGAGTCAAATTTGACCAAAAAAAGTCAGATTTAGCTCAAAATGAGTTAAAATGGCAGCGAGAGATCCAATTTTTTTAAGGTTGTTTTTCGGCTCTAGAATCTAGTATTCAGGTTTGGTATTTGTCAACAAGTCCAATCCTATTGAAGTTTTCAATTTGATTTAATAATCGTACGATTCTTACTACGGTGCATTGCATCGTTATTAATCGTGATTATTACGATTACAGATGCAAAACGATGCACCGCTTCGTAATCGTTGCATCCCTAAAAAATATATATTCCCACGCTTTTATTATCTGTTGCTACTCTATCCCGCGGACAGGCGATAAGCGCAAAAATGCGCCTGCCTGACTCGGCATTATTATCACTTTACTTCGAACAGCGCGGAACATTCTGCCAAAGTTTAGGTGCTTATCTCGGTACCTAGGGCCGAGTGACGGAGGCCTGACTACGGTGTGTAGCAAGACAAACATATAGTTCCACCAAAGTAAAGCTGAGCGGACATGTATAAAACCAACAAATAAAATAACTTGGTTCTGACAAGCGAAGAAAATTAACCAATTTGTTTGGTTGATTTCACACAGCTCTGCTTTGGTGGATACCGGGCCTTATACAATACAAAATATAAAGCAGCACAATACTGACTGGAGCGTGGCGTCCCTCTGCCGCTTGGGCGTGGCGTCGTCCATGCTGAGCTCCTTTTTCCACCGCTCCTTGTTGGCCTTGTACTCGCGCTTGCGCTGCGTGTCGAACGCCTTGCGGTCCTGCTCCTGCCGCGCCGTTATGTCCTTTATGAGCTTCTTCTCCGCGGCCGCGTTCTGCTTCTGCTTGCGCTCTAGTTCTTGCGCGTGTTTAGTCTGCAATGTTACGACGTTAGGTCACTATAAGATTAATGTAGTTATAATGCGCAAGGGTTTCAATCATTCTTAATCATCAAGATAATAATTTGCTAGTGATGAAATGATGGCTGGATCTATCCTGAGTATTTCTACTTGTAGCCGTATTCACAAAGATTCAAGTATTTTCAGCCTTGTAAAATGATAAATCCATTGTCTTTTTTAACTTTTAGCTTAGATCAAAGTAAAATGAATGGATAAGCCCAATACCATACTTGGTCTATCATCTCGGTACAAATTAGAAGTAAAACTGTCAATTGTTTTGCCTCATTTTTCTGGTTTGAAATGTTTGCGTAAGGCCCGTCCATTCATTTTACTTTGGTCTAAGGCTTTTAGTGGATAAATTGCTAGTGTAAGCCGTTCTCTACAACAAATACTTCTAATGCTATGGTCAAATCGCGCACATTTAGTTTGCACGCACGTGGAATTTCTGAGTGATTTACCTGGATTTGTCCCTTGCCTAATAGTGGCAGACTTGGTTTGACAATAGCAGCACTTCACCAGCTCCGCCTGGTGCCTGGTGCCTGTACTCGACGTGCGAGTGTATACAGTATACAGTAGAGTACCTGCAGCCGCTCGAGCTCCCTGGACAGCTGCTGCAGCAGCGCGTCGTACTCGCGGTCGAGCTGCGCCTTGTGCGCGTCCACGTCCGCCTTGCAGCGCTCCTCCAGCTTCACCAGCTCCGCCTGGTGTCTGGTGCCTGTACTCGACGTGCGAGTGTATACAGTATACAGTAGAGTACCTGCAGCCGCTCGAGCTCCCTGGACAGCTGCTGCAGCAGCGCGTCGTACTCGCGGTCGAGCTGCGCCTTGTGCGCGTCCACGTCCGCCTTGCAGCGCTCCTCCAGCTTCACCAGCTCCGCCTGGTGTCTGGTGCCTGTACTCGACGTGCGAGTGTATACAGTATACAGTAGAGTACCTGCAGCCGCTCGAGCTCCCTGGACAGCTGCTGCAGCAGCGCGTCGTACTCGCGGTCGAGCTGCGCCTTGTGCGCGTCCACGTCCGCCTTGCAGCGCTCCTCCAGCTTCACCAGCTCCGCCTGGTGTCTGGTGCCTGTACTCGACGTGCGAGTGTATACAGTATACAGTAGAGTACCTGCAGCCGCTCGAGCTCCCTGGACAGCTGCTGCAGCAGCGCGTCGTACTCGCGGTCGAGCTGCGCCTTGTGCGCGTCCACGTCCGCCTTGCAGCGCTCCTCCAGCTTCACCAGCTCCGCCTGGTGCCTGGTGCCTGTACTCGACGTGCGAGTGTATACAGTATACAGTAGAGTACCTGCAGCCGCTCGAGCTCCCTGGACAGCTGCTGCAGCAGCGCGTCGTACTCGCGGTCGAGCTGCGCCTTGTGCGCGTCCACGTCCGCCTTGCAGCGCTCCTCCAGCTTCACCAGCTCCGCCTGGTGTCTGGTGCCTGTACTCGACGTGCGAGTGTATACAGTATACAGTAGAGTACCTGCAGCCGCTCGAGCTCCCTGGACAGCTGCTGCAGCAGCGCGTCGTACTCGCGGTCGAGCTGCGCCTTGTGCGCGTCCACGTCCGCCTTGCAGCGCTCCTCCAGCTTCACCAGCTCCGCCTGGTGTCTGGTGCCTGTACTCGACGTGCGAGTGTATACAGTATACAGTAGAGTACCTGCAGCCGCTCGAGCTCCCTGGACAGCTGCTGCAGCAGCGCGTCGTACTCGCGGTCGAGCTGCGCCTTGTGCGCGTCCACGTCCGCCTTGCAGCGCTCCTCCAGCTTCACCAGCTCCGCCTGGTGTCTGGTGCCTGTACTCGACGTGCGAGTGTATACAGTATACAGTAGAGTACCTGCAGCCGCTCGAGCTCCCTGGACAGCTGCTGCAGCAGCGCGTCGTACTCGCGGTCGAGCTGCGCCTTGTGCGCGTCCACGTCCGCCTTGCAGCGCTCCTCCAGCTTCACCAGCTCCGCCTGGTGTCTGGTGCCTGTACTCGACGTGCGAGTGTATACAGTATACAGTAGAGTACCTGCAGCCGCTCGAGCTCCCTGGACAGCTGCTGCAGCAGCGCGTCGTACTCGCGGTCGAGCTGCGCCTTGTGCGCGTCCACGTCCGCCTTGCAGCGCTCCTCCAGCTTCACCAGCTCCGCCTGGTGCTCGCGCCGCATGCGCTTGTACCCGGACATTTGCTCGTGCATCTCCTGCAATACAAATCAAGTCAAACTTCTATGGAACAGAAAACAGTTTAGTAGCTCTCCAAATTTTGCAAAACATTATTTTTTACTCAGGCGTTTATTGAAAGACAAATCTTAACTGAACGTTAAAACTTTTCAAGCAACTGTCTACCTTTGTCCATTGACTTCGTTTCTGTATGCATCATGTCCAATAGCAAAAGACCGATTTAAACAAAACGGCAATGTGGAGGCAAACGAAACACAATACTTGTAGCATTTAGGCAAATTACGATTTACTGAATACTTGCCCTTGATGATTGCTGTTATAATGAAGACATAATCCAGAAACAAGGGGATTTATTTGTTAGTTCAAGAAACAAGAATCAAATTCAATTGACAAACTCTTAACACTTTTAGGCCGTTCGCGCAACGGAAAGCCACGATTTCGACTAGCGGTGGCTGGCTTTTACGTCTGGACTTACCGCCACGGTCTGGTCGTGACTTTCCAATGCGCGAAGAGCGTTATGAAGTGTAAAATAAAGGTCGTACCTGATTGTGTTCCTTCTGTTGCTTAGTCACGATGCTGGTGGTCCGTATCGTGGCGAAGTTGTTAGCGCCATGCTCGGAGACGAGCGACATCGCTGCGGATACATTGTTGCTGATGCCTGTAATACAACGTTATTACCATCAGTTCACACTTAGCGCACAGACAGACGGCACGAAAACTTTCCTGTGACAGCCGCGCGGCTGCCGCCTTCTCGTGTTTTTTAATTGCAAGTTTAAATTCTATTACCTTGGCCACATAAATCAAATTCCTCCTAATCACCCAACCGAGCGGTTTTATACTTGCCAGTCACACGGCGCTTCAAGAAAGTTTTCGTGTCAAATGAAGGCGCACACAACGATACTTGGGCCTAACTAGAAAAATGCCTATAGGATATGCGTAAAATTTGAAATAAATTACAGGTTCTACATTACGAAAAAGTTATCTAGAGATAGAATAGTAATTAATCTCGCTCATTGTGTTTGCTGTGGTAGCCTATAATTGGGTGAGCACAATCTTATGTGTTATGTTTTACTATAAATTTTGTAACAATGTTGGCAATCCTGCATAAATAAATTAAATATGATTCAAAACGGCGACCTGCGTCCCTAGTAAAGAATGCACTGGAACGCGTGACCACCTTCTGTATGTGAAATCTCTGATAGTCTTTAGAGAGATATTCCGCCTATTATTTATTGATCTATTGGGAATGGAGTCCTGAAATATTTGAAAACGGTAAACTCACGATCTCTATTAGTCTGCCTCCGCTGCGTATTCCTGTTATCATCACCGCTGTCCTGCTGCCACGACGACGGTGCGTTCACGTACTCCCTGTACTCATTCGCCTGCCGTTCCCTCTCTCTCTCCCTCTGCGCCTCTCTGATAGCCTCCCTATTCGCGTAGTCATCCCCGTAGTCGTCGCAGAGCGAGTCCCTGTTCGCGTAGTCGCGCAGGGCGTCGCGGTTCGCGTAGTCGTCGTGCGACGTCGGCAGGGGACTCTCGCTCTCTCTGCGTACGAAACAGCAACATGAGTAATACCACTTGCGTCTGAAAGGTAACGTGCATAGTGCGAGTGCAAAGCGGCTACGTAAAGCAGTGCGGTGCGCTAGCTACATATACTATCATATTCCTACGTGACTACAGTGCGATAACGTTTTTTGATTCGGTGACAGTATCGCCGAGCACATTTAATGAAATTTTCGCACATTGAATGGATAGATCGATGGTATAAGGTCTAAATTACTAAACTAGGACTCTTATGAATGGATCCATGGATAAGTTCCGTCTTTGGTCGTCGGATTATGAATCCGAATATAGTCTAAAATTGTGCCTTCGGCAGAAGGCTGAAAAAACTTTATCGCACTGTCAAACTAAATATTGCGGGGGAAGTAACAGTTGTGCATCGATTTACCAAAATAGTATCGCATCATTGAGATTCTGACAAGATTCTAATCTAACATGCCACTCAACATTTTTATATATCTCTCTACATTTACAACACGGGCGAATGAATTTGGCACCTGGCTCGCACGTGGCTGTGAATAAAAAACTCTGAAAGAATAACTCGAAAATGCTAAAGCGCAGGAATACGTGCAACAGTAACTGAAATTCTATGCTACGGCCTCGCACAGCGACGGCGGGGTCCCGCGCGGCGGGGGGTGGAGGAGTGTCAAATTCCGAGCCAGGTGCCTAGTTAATTCGCCCGGTTTGTACTTTTGATTTGACGCGTACCACCACATTGCATCTCAAAGCCCTTTAACCCGATAGAATTTAATAATAAAACTAGATCATCTACAAGATACTGTACAAATAAAGGATGAGGGTCCAACTGCTGGTCCAACTATACAGGGTGTAAATTAAAATAGGACAGCTACTTAAAGAGGTGCTTCAGACCATCAAACTGAACAACTTTCTCTATGGGACCAATATCGAAATCGCGAAAAAAAATTCTGCTGTCCCATACATTTCAGTCGAGTTTTGTTAGCAGTTTTGTATGGGAGAGCGGAATTTTTTTTCGCGATTTCGATATTGGTCCCATAGAGAAAGTTGTTCAGTTTGATGGTCTGGAGCACCCCTTTAAGTAGCTGTCCCATTTTATTGTACACCCTGTATATTTCATAGAAATTTTACAACTATGCTTAAAGGTCTCAATGTGCGATCAGCTTAAGGCGGTCAGTACTTTTGTTATATGTCAATGGAATAAACTCAAAATAGTGTAAAAAAAATTCGTATCCACAGCTATGCCTCGGTTAAAATTTGCATAATAACTTTTATATTGTGGACACAGCTTAACACCAACCAGCTTAAGCTGATTCCGCGTCGATAAATGTGGGGCGGACCCAGGGCGGACCAAATATGGGAAAAAGCCGGACTAATAATATGATAAAAATCATGCAGACAAAATATACGCCTATTTACAATGCAATTCACAATTATCTATGCATATACATAATAGTTACAATTACAACATATAAAAGCCTGTGTCTACTGTATAACATCCATTGTGATTGTGACCAATAATGAAATGTGCATGGTAATCTGATGTTAACTAATCTAGAATTAAATCATTTTAATGGATTCTTACCGCGTTTTGGTATATTTGACATTAACTAATACTTAAATGTATATGCTTTTAAACGCCTTATTTATCTCTATAAATAAATCGTGTATTTTATTAACTGGTAACTAATAAACAGATCGAAGGCGAATTTCTTAGTGTGCAGGGTCTAGTACAAAATGTATGCAAGCGCCTTCCGGTGAGCGTTAGAATTGTTCGTGGCCACACTAGCGCATAGATTAGATAACATTTAGTCTAAGATCATGAACGCCAGACCTTCGTTATTTTATAAAAACTGAAAGTTTCTCAGCGCATGCTCCCAACAAAGGTAGGAACGATGGGGAACTATGAAGTTTGAGTCATTGTAGTTTTGGCAGGTAGGAAGTTAAAATTGTCGAGTCAGGGGTTGGTAGTATCAAAACTGTTGGACTACTGAGGAAACATCTTCTAATATTTACCCAAGTAACATGTTACAATGCCAGACACCCTTAAACTTATACTTCATAGTTGCCCATCATTCCTATCTGTGTTGGGAGCATGCGCTAAGAAACTTTATTCTTCTTCTTCTTGGTCGTAACCTCATGGCTGAGGGACGTGACCATCAATCGTGGGCCACTTGTGCCACCACAGCTCACCAGGCTGCTCGATCTTGGGCCTGGTGTATGCTGGCATGTAGTGTTGTATCGGTAATTTCTTTTACCACAACGGAAACTCGTTGAATACAGATGGTGGAGAGCCTCTTGTTGATGTTCAACTCATCGAGGATGGACTCCTAGATAGTGTGAAGTGCGAGAAACATTCAGCTTTTATAAAAAATAACAAAGGTCTGGCGTTCATGAGATCTTGCTCTAATTGTTCATTGGTCAATCAAAGATACACAATTTTAATATAAAGACTCTTATAAACGTAGACAGAAGTGTGATGTGATGTGATGACTGACCTGGCGGAGTGTGGCGAGTGCTGGTGGTTGATGTGCGAGTACGGCGGCTGCTGCGGGTGCTGGCTGTGGTGGTTCGCGTTCAGCTGCAACCACACATTCATCGTTGAGCGCAGTGATTCATGATACCGCTCGCTCGACAAAGGGTACAATACGCATACTCTTCATTGATTTGCGAGAAGTAGACGCAGACGGTTTTGTATGGATATTGTAAGATTAGAAACCCGAAAGCAATGGGCTTTCATATTATTCTGTAAATTTTTGTCAAGAATGAATGTTTCTGTTTCTATCAGCGGAGACCCATAATTGACTTTCTGTTAGCTATCGAAATTTGTATCGTGTTGCTGATGCAACTGTTGGTCTTCCAAAGAAAATAAAAGAAATGAAACTAAGCTCGTGAGCAGAAAAAGAGCTCTGGCTGGAGGCTCCGGCCGCGCTGTGCTGACGTCGTCAGTGAGCTAAGTGATAGAGTACTGACCACGCGCGGGTGCCGGCGCAGGCTGCCCGACGAGGAGCTCTGGCTGGATGCTCCGGCCGCGCTGTGCTGACGTCGTCAGTGAACTAAGTGATAGAGTACTGACCACGCGCGGGCGCCGGCGCAGGCTGCCCGACGAGGAGCTCTGGCTGGAGGCTCCGGCCGCGCTGTGCTGACGTCGTCAGTGAGCTAAGTGATAGAGTACTGACCACGCGCGGGCGCCGGCGCAGGCTGCCCGACGAGGAGCTCTGGCTGGAGGCTCCGGCCGCGCTGTGCTGACGTCGTCAGTGAGCTAAGTGATAGAGTACTGACCACGCGCGGGCGCCGGCGCAGGCTGCCCGACGAGGAGCTCTGGCTGGAGGCTCCGGCCGCGCTGTGCTGACGTCGTCAGTGAGCTAAGTGATAGAGTACTGACCACGCGCGGGCGCCGGCGCAGGCTGCCCGACGAGGAGCTCTGGCTGGAGGCTCCGGCCGCGCTGTGCTCTGACGTCGCCGAGTTGGACTTTGAGCTGTCCCCGCCCGACCGCTCCTCCGCCGTCTCCTCGCTATCACCTACGAGAACATATTTTATTATTATTTGCTAGATACACAATATTGTTGGTGCTAGATTAAATGGAAGCACCAAAAAGTCCCTTTAGTGCTTTATTTCCAAATCATCTATGCATCTATGATTGACCTGTTTTCATTTGTATTATAACATTGATAAATAATCAGATTATGATAATTTAATTAATGACGAGTACGTATTACCTAATTAATATAAATATGTTTTATCCTATTGCATTAAGAAGCTTATCTTTGGGGTAAAGGACGTAACAGACCAAATCCTTAAACACTAACATCTAAAGTCTCTGACCACCACCGATGGTATTACCAGTCGCTTTGAAAATTTTTATAGATAGAGCATACTTATACTTTAACCTATACATGAAAAGCTCATGACCAATTATAGACCTTTCTGATTCTTTTATAATGCGCACAGCCAAGGAGTGGAATGCCCTGCCTGCGTGTCGGTATTTCCGAGTACTTACAACCCGAATTACTTTAAGTTACGAGTGAATAGGCTTCTTCTGGGGTAGTTCGCTGCATCTTTGACCCCATATTTTTCAATTTGGAAGCGAAATACGTATAGTCGGCAACCAACGGAAACTGATGATTTCTCACCTTTATTATAATAATAAGGTTCAATCAAGGCATAACATTACGTGTTAATCTTACCGATAGCGCTCTCATTGTCAGCGTCGACCATGAGTATCTTCTTCATCTTCCTATAGTTGAGGTTGTCGAGGTCTCTGACGGCGGCCTTCGTCCTCTGTATGAGATCGACCAGGGCGTTGGAGGAGCGCGGCCGCGTGATGTAAGCGTGCGAGAGAAGCTTGGTGGATGTCGGCCGGTCTTGGGGGATCTTTTGGAGACACGCCTCGACGAAGTAACGGAACGTGTCCGTCCATTCTGGCGCCTGAATACACAGATTGATAATAACACATTAATTTGATTCCTTTTATTTTGTATACTTATTGCACCAATCGCTTTCAGAGTTTTTCCAACAGTAATGTGAACTGTCGCTAACCTTGCAAATGGGAGACAGCAATAAGAAAAAGCATAGCTACTAGAAAGCAATTTAAGAGATCATTTATGGCAGAGTCATTACAGAGACATTAAAAAAACCAAAAATAAAACCTAAATGGTAATGAAACTATGACTTATTTTGCTTCCAGTAATAAGTAGAGCAAAAACATTTGCAATAGAATTGCCATTTGCAATGGAGGGAAGTCGGATATTCTTTTTCCTACTATCTACTACCATGATTAATTGATTGCGGGTTCCAAGACAGATTAGAGTCATCCCCCGGGCTCGCTGGACTTCATTGTCTAGTGTTGTGAATGGTCGCCGCTGTTGATCCTGGCTTACAGGAGTTACAGCGGTGTGGGCACTAACAATTAACATTTCATTCATTAACAATTAACATTGTATGTATGTATGTAGCTCACTTGTAAGGTGGGGGAGTCGTTCTGCGCGATGTGGTAGAGCGCGGACATGGCGTTCATGTTGAAGTACGGCGGCTTGCGCTCCGCCAGCTCGATACACGTTATGCCGAGAGACCAAACGTCCACCTACAACAAACACATTCCTGTAAAACTAAAGCAGAAACACACGTAAGTAGAGATCTACTACGATAACATGAACTGCGTTCATACTGATACTGATGAGTTAATTAGTGACACCCCTAGTCGTGCAAGAAATCCGTGTATTTGTTTGTCTCTCTACACACTCTCATCAAATTGGTGATGTGTTTGAAAGGGGTCAGATCAGTCAGATGTATCCGAAACAAACGAGCTGGAATGAAGAGACTGATGAATGTCGTGGAAGCGAGACAGATAGGTCAGGATGGTAGGTGGTGTCTCTGCTTACCCCAAATTTGTATGTAAAGCACAAACAAAAGGACTGGACTTAAAGCAACCCTGGGTTTGGTAGGATGTGAGTTAGAGTCCCGTCCCGTCAAAAACATATTTTTTAAATTTAAATTTGTATAGTTTTATAGTGTCAAAAAATAACTAAGTTTAGTCAGCCTCTTTCATAAGTTTAAAGACAGAATCAATACGCTTAAACATCATTGTATTAAGGAAGACAATCACATGAGTCTGTACACATCATTACAATTGGAAAGTCTTACAGACCATTATTATATTTTTCAAACGCTAAACAGTGAAATTGAGCTGTATTTGTCAAATAAATACGAACCTTGCCGTCATACTGTCCCTCGTCCATAGCCAGTATAACCTCAGGCGCCATCCAGTACGGAGTTCCCACGAAGCTGTTAGCGGGACACTTGATGCTGGCGCTTCCGAAGTCGGCCAGTTTCACGGTCCCATTCTCCGTCAGCAGAATGTTGCCCGCCTTGATGTCCCGGTGGATGCGACCGAGGCTGTGGAGGTACGACAGCCCGCAGACAACCCCTTCGCAGATGGCTGATATTTCTTCCTCGCGCAAAGGGCGTTTGTGGACCTAGATATCAAAAAGATAGTTATTGAAAGTATAGTTTAGCATTTACCGATATTAGCTTTTTTGTCATTTCTTTTGACCTCTGAGCAATAGAAAGTCATTGCCTCCGAGTTAAAAAATAAAAAAGATAAATGTTATCGGAGTAATGGGAGTATTATGCCTTAGTAGTTAGGGCTACGACAGACCCAAACAAAATATTATGATTTGGATGCCTAGTTGCAGAATATACCACGGAACAGAGAGGTAGGGATGAGTTAAGGAGACATTGGTCCAGCAGACGGACAGAACAGATTTGATAGTAAAATAGAACCATAGAGCCGAACCACACGGCGCCGTCGCGGCACCGCAGCGGCGACGAATGAAGTGTGACGTACAGTCTGTTAATAAAAATCTGCCGCGCAAACAACTGAGCGGAAATCCAATGAAAATCTACTTCAAAATTATTACTAGCGACCCGCCCCGGCTTCGCACGGGTGCAATGCTGATACTATGCATGTATTATAATTATATACATATAAACCTTCCTCTTGAATCACACTGTCTATTTTTAAAAAACGCATCAAAATCCGTTGCGTAGTTTTAAAGATCTAAGCATACATAGGGACAGACAGACAGCGGGAAGCGACTTTGTTTTATACTATGTAGTGATAAAGCTTATTACTTAAAAATACCAGTTTTTGAAAGTTATTCTAGTATTCGTGTTACTAGGGCACCGCAATGCTAATTTCTTAGAGATATAAATAATAATGAAGTCAAAATATTATAAGGAAACGTCGTGATTAATCGGTGATTAATCGGTCGAGGTCAACAATCTGTATCGTAGTAAGTTATTGCCTGTATAATCCCACTGCATGGCAGAGACCTCTCACGAATACGGGCACAGATTACCAGTTACTTCGTAACAGATACATCACTTCCTTAGAAATCGATAAATTCACACGCTTTAATCACCTACTGTCAGACGTTACGCGCAAAAATGGACCAAGTGAAGCTTGCCCCAGCGTTGTTATTACTTCGAACAGCGCGCGACGTTGCCGTCTGGAGCGAGTGACCGAAATCAAGCAAGCTCTTAGGGTGCGTCCACATCTGGCGAACGCGCCGCGAATGCACAGCTCGCGCGCCCCTCGCGAGCCGCTCGCGCGAACAGCGCGCGAGCTGCGCGGGTGCATTTTTTCCTTTTGTATCGCTACTAACCCAGTAAAATTAGATAAATCAGAAGAAATAATTTCCGGAGTTTTGGAACTTTTTTTAAACGTTCCTTTGGTACGTAATATTGAAGAAAAAAAAAAGTCCTGGTGAGGGGGGGGTGAGCTCGAGGAGGGGGGGGGCTCTAAAGGTGACTTTTTTCAGTTTTTCTCTTATTTCTTGAAATCTAAAAGTCGTATCGAAATACTTTGTATGGACAAATTAAACCTAACAAAATTTCCTACAAAACAAGTAGTATGCATTTTTGTCATAGGACTTATCGAGAAAATAACGGCATTTCAAAAATTATGAAATTTGTATGGCGACCCTCATGAAAGTTGAAGATAAAAACAAAATGATTTCATATTCTTAATCAGCAGCCCCAAAAACCCCCAGATACAAATTTTCAGTCGGTTTGGGGAACCCTTAAAAGCTGCATTGGCGTTTGAAATTTCCATGGTAGCCATCTTGGATATCGCAATTTTGGATTTTTTTCACCGCCAACCAAATCTGACCAGGGTCCTCTATGACATTTGTTCGAGGTCCATAACCCTATCTGTCATAGTTTCCGCGGGCCGTTGACCTCATCCATCAGGAGTCGACCTTCCGAGGAAGTCAAAGTTTTCCCTGTATCACCAAGGCATCCATATGATGATCCCCAAATGTCATCCTTGTACCGTAAGGAGAACCCGGAGATCAATTGGAGGTATCTGGTTGACCCCCCCCCCCCTCCCCCCACCCCCCACATAGATATTAGATAAATACCCGTATAATTGTTCACCGGGTTTCTCCCATTCAACGTATAGTAAAATAATTTTAGGGATCATCATAAGGATGCCCTGGCGATAAAAATAATATTTCGACTTCCTCAGAAGGACGACTCCTGACGGATGAGGTCAACGGCCCGCGGAAACTATGACAGATAGGGTTATGGACCTTGAACAATTGTCATAGAGGACCTTGGTCAGATTTGGTTGGCGGTGAAAAAAAATCCAAAATTGCGATATCCTAGATGGCTGCCATGGAATTTTCAAAAGCCAATGCAGCTCTTAAGGGTTCCCCGAACCGACTGGAAATTTGTATCTGGGGGTTTTCCGGGCTGCTGATTAAGAATATGAAATCATTTTGTTGTTATCTTCAACTTTCATGAGGGTCGCCATACAAATTTCATAATTTTTGAAATGCTGTTACTTTCTCGGCCCCGTAGCCCTCAAAGGGTAAGTCCTATGGCAAAAATGCATACTACTTATTTTGTACAAAATTTTGTCAGGTTTAATTTTTCTATACAAAACATTTCAATACGACTTGCAGATTTCGAGAAATAAGCGAAAAACTGAAAAAAGTCACCTTTAGAGCCCCCCCTTCCTCGAGCTCACCCCCCCCTCACCAGGACTTTTTTTTTTCTTCAATATTACGTACCAAAGGAACGTTTAAAAAAAGTTTTAGAACTCCGGAAATTACTTCTCCTGATTGGTATATTTCAGCTTAATTTTACTGGGTTATACTGCGCAGTTCGCGCGCCGTTCGCGAGCGTTCGTCAGATGTGGACGCACCCTTATATCGGTACCTACGGCCGAGTGACGGAGGTCTGATAAGGCGAAGCAGTGGATCATATTCCACCACGCGGACCCAGAGCGGGTTGTTGGAAGCAAGTTAGTTAAAATCAAAATCCAGTGGTCAACTTGCTGTCAGATAAGCCTTCGATACGGTACTTTCGATTGAAGAAAGACAAGATTTTTTTAAGACAACCTACTACGTATTAAAAATGATGAAGCTAGCTTGAGAATACGAAACCTGTGGTTCGTAATGTAGGTTCCGTAGAGAGCAATATGAACAAGTCTCAGACGGAGCGGCGCGCAGAAATCGAATGATTTGTGGTTTTAAAGGGGCTAGATTACGAATATTCATTAGTAATGCTAAGGATGACTAAACTTAAACTGCTGATGGCCTAGTGGATTGACTGATTCATCTCTCGGTGCAATAATAGTAACCTAGTAACTGCATTCCTTTAGAATTAAAAGGAAATCACTTCAAAGTGCGCAGGATGTTCAAATTCATTCAAATACCTAATTTGTGAGTTCGAATTCGCACAGACGAAATGCCATGTACCAATAAGTTTTTAACGTAATACCGACTGCTCTTAAAGGGTGAAGGAAACCTGCATAGACTGAAAAAGAAATTCTGATCCGTATGTTAAGTCTACCAATTCGCATTAGGCACGCCCTGCTGGAGTGGTGGATTGACCCCCATACACTCTTTCTTAGGATAGGCCTTTGCCCCGCAGTGAGTCGTATTATGTATATAATTTAACGGCCCAAACCCATTATCTACGATAAAGAAAACCACTCAGGCAGGATTTCCCCAAGAGACCAGTATTAGCTGACATAATTATAGTATACAATTTTATTTCGATATTTTTTTTATTGTGGTCTAAACGACTATATTCCTCGAGGGTAGTAACAGATAGTTCTGAAAACTCAGAACATCCACGTTTCACTATAATACCGAAACTCTGTACAGTGTGACGTGGAGTGAGCTCGTCGCCACTTATAATGGGCAGTGGGTACAATAATGCCTCAAAATTTAAGCAAGCAGGCACCGAAAAGCCAGTGGTGTTACAAAACGTACATCGCGGTCTAAATTTTGTACTTAAGAACCTTATTAAGTTTAACGGTATTATTTACAAACGAATTAGTTTTTAAATCGGAGCTATTTTGATTGCGGCAGAAATACAAAGACTAGCGCTATTCAGAAACTGTTTTAGAGAAGTTCTAATCTGACCGCACATTTTGGGGGTTTCAGTAAACTTTTCTGGCTGTAAGCCAAACCAAAAGGATTAGAATTCTAGTATATACCTAAGAAGCATCTTTCGAATGTTTAACGTCATGTTTCTTCTCTTTAATAATATAATTAAAAAAAAAAGAATAAATATATTTATCTTATCAATCACTGTTTGATCACGGGTCCGGGTTTCAAACCCGCACGGACGACATGCCATGTTCCAATTACCTTTTCTAATTGATTTACTAACTCCACTCAAACAATGAAGGAGAACATAGTTAGGAAACCTGCATACGCTGAAGAATACATTATTACATTATTACATACATTGGGCACGCGTGGTGGATTAGCACCCCTACACTCCTTGAGAGGTCCTGCAATGGGACATATATAGGCCCTGATACACTGATGATAATTATTTTAAGACGAAGAATAAATATACTAAGTAAATATTGCTGGAATTGCACCCTGTCGATTGAAATAGAGAGAAAGTTGTTCAGTTTGATGGCCTGATCAACCCCTTATTAAAATCTTGGTGGCCCAAACTGGGGGTAAGGATTTAGAGATAACGGATTCATGAACCAAATCATTAATATCCCTAATCTGTTAGATTTCTAGTGTTCTAGTTTTGAGTCAAACTGATAAATTGATAATGATTGTGATAGCAATAAAACAAAGCATTGATGATACGACCAAATAATGATTCACAAGTTTGTACATCATAATATATAAAATTTTCATTTTCATTTCATTAGCCTATATGCGTCTCTTAGATTATCTAGATGGAGTGTCGCTTTACAAATGGAACACAAAAAAGGTTCAATTTTTTTCTAGATGTGTGCGTGAGTGCTGTGTCCTACACTAGTTTTTTACTACTTTCGTTGGGACCGTTTCGCCCGCTGGTTGCTCTGTCTATAGGTATATGGTCTAAGGTCTAAATATACGGGCACAGGCCTGCTCTGGGCGTCAGTTCACCACGCGTGCCGAATTAGGATTGATCATCGCAACTTAATCGTTACAATTTTTAGAGATATCGCGCACGAGCAACTTTTGTCCCCGCAACTAATTTGTCTCTCACATCAAGTCTACGGATTTGCATGAAAAGTCTGCCGTCCGTCGTGTCGCTACATGCGCGCACTTTCATACAAGCCCGTAGACTTGATGTGAGAGACAAATTAACTGCGGAGACAAAAGTTGCTCGTGCGCGCTATCTCTTAGGGTCAGCGCACACCGAGCGTAAAACTGTTCGAGCATGCGCGAGCAGGTTTCATTGATTCAATTGATAATGAACTCTATTTCCATTGAAATAAAGTTGAAAATAGCTTGCAAGTGATTAAATCCCTTCAGCGTCTGTTCGAGTATGCTCGCGTATGCTCCTCGCGGCGACGGGAACAGTCGCGAGCATGCGCGCGGATGCTCGCGCATGCTCGAGCATGTTCGAGCATACGCCCGTGTCGATACTTGCGATCCGTCGTAAGTGTTGCCGCCTCGGCCGGTTTCGGACTAAATCTAGCATATTTTTTAACTACTTTAGCCCGAAAAGGGCAATTTACTACAGATAATATTATATAATAATCGAACTCTTTTTGAAAATACAAAGAAAATCTGAAAGGTCGAAGCAGATTTAGTAGGTTTTCAAATTGTTCATATTCCATTTTATAGTTCCTAGCCATAAAATAACTGTCCCTAGAACTTTAAACCTTAACACAGCACAGGGCGTAGTATTTCCCAAATATAAGTACATCTTTCTTGCCTCTTTTCATCTTATTGATGTGCTCTTCTTGCTCCTCTTCCTTTGCTAGTAACCCAATAATTACCAAATCCCAGTCTACCATACTTTAAAATTGTTGTTATCGCACGTCTTTACTATAAAATATTGTAAACACAACGCAAAATTCACTACGTCAACTGTAGCAACACGGGAGCATCCGCGAGACTGTTCGAACACGCGCGAGCATGCTCCGCCGCTGCCGCCGGCGGATTTTGCCGCTAGGTGTGCGCGACTGCAAAGAACATGCTCGAGCATGCGCGAGCAGTTCTACGCTGGGTGTGCGCTGACCCTTACTGAGCGTTATCGCCGTAATTCCGCCGAGACACTGATTGATCTCAGAAACATCGCGACGATAACGTTCCGTCAACGCCTACGCGCCGCTTGTGTGATATGGCTCCTGTAGTGGTGAGTTTAGGTTAGTTATCTCTAACTTACCTCAATGATGTCAGATGCGGACCCAACGCAGTACTCCATGACGAGCCATGCTGTATGCTCCCGTTTGTAGCACCCCTTGTATTCTATCGTGTTTGGATGTTCTAGTTGCTTCAGAAACCTGCACAAGACAAACATTATGCTTTCAAACGTTTTTTTTTATTCTTTTTTTGTTATTGGAGCTTTTAACCTCGAGGCAAAAATGTTGTATAGTGCCTAACTAGATTGTGCACTACAGTGCTGGCAACGAGACCAGTGAGATTCCCAGAACACCTGTGTGTCCCTTTCTAACTAGGGTGTTGGCAACACGTTAGAAAGAGACACACCGGTATTCCGAGGCGATACATTTGCTTGGTTGTCAGCTTACAACAACATTGAAGGAAATTAATACTTTTTACGTAACATTCGAGTTTATTTTACATTCTCCACGAAATTCGAGAGTTTGGTCCACTTATACATAGAATACTATATACAATGTTCTTGCCCTGAGGTTATGTCAGCCCCATCGTGCCTTAACCCTTAACTCTACTGTTGCTTGAGATATTTATCGAAGCCACTCGGCAAGGCACGGCCCAGACGCGTGTCGTAAGAGTATACTAATATAATCGCATCAAGCATCATCAACATCTCTGTCCATACCGTGTGGCTAACACCTTGTCAAGGGATCATATTATTTATTTAAACAGCGTCGGAGAGCTATTTCGTTTGGCGAGAGATAGGCAGGGATATGCAGAGCTGACTGCCAATTTCCAGTAATGGAGAGGAATCCAAAGAAGAAGATTTAAATGTATGTATCACCAACAGTTTTTGATTTATAAAGTCCAAAACCAGTTGTGTGGTTCGGCTAAGACCACCCCATTTCATTTGGATGACAAACGGTACGGTACTAAGGGATAAGGGTTTCTTATGCAGCATATTTGTTGGCGAAAGGCTAGCCACCTATCACTACCAGGGTTCGAAATTATCAAGATAATTATTTTCTTTGATAATAATCATGATAATTATCAGATAATAATCGGATAATTATCCAAGCTGATTCCTTAGTTTGGAGTAAAATTTCTAACAAAAAATTCTCAAATTGCTGTTTTTGTTTTAATGGACTTGTATCCAAACCAACCAGCTCACAGTCTTCGGCATTTTCGTTTCGTTAAAAAAGAATAACAAATATATGAGAAAAACAACAGAACACACAAGCTTGTGAGCTTCTTTTTTCGCGAAACGTGATCGGATGATGATCGGATACACCATGTCGTGACATTGCTAGCGCAAGCTTTTTGCTTTTTCAATAATTTTATAACTATCACGATAATTATCAACGTATGATTATCAAGATAATTATCAACGTATAATTATCAAGATAATCATCATTGATAATTATCACTTCATACCCTGATCACTACTTTACACATTATTTCATCTTGAAACCTTCAATACGCTGAAACTGAACCTTGTTACAACTGCATGCAAGACAAGTGGTAGTTGTAGCAATGTTTCTGGACACCTCGAAAGGGATTTATGGTCCTGACTCCTGGGTTTATGTATGTATAATATGTATGCTGTCCAAACAAAAGGCAGATAAAACTAAATCGTACAAAAAGAATTGATATCGAGATGATAATAGTTAAAACTTACTTGATCTCCTTCAAGATATCCTGCCACTTTTCCTCACTCTGCTTCCCCAAGTATGACATCTTCTTGATGGCCACAATCTCCTTGGTGAGATTGCAGCGAGCATAGTAGACGGCGCCAAAGGACCCATGGCCGATCTCCCGGAGATCCTCGAAGATCTTCTCTGGGTCATGTTTGCTGAACAACTCGGCTATGTCTGGGTCCTTTAGACTGCCAGGACGTGGCATTTTTATCTGCAATTAAATTAATCATAAACATTTTTTTTAAATCTAGAATTAAACATTTTTAACTGGTTCTTACCGCGTTTTGGCGCGGCGCAATAATAGATGCGCAACTCTCAAAAACGGTATATTAATCCAAAGAAAAGATGCGATGGATTTTATGAAAGGTGACATGTTTAAAAAGAACAAGCTCAGAAATTACAGCTAAAAGAGAGGAATGGAGGAAGACGACTTGTTGCGCTGACCCCAAGTAATGGGATAAGGGCAGGAAAGTTGTGGGGGCTGGCAAGCCAGCAACACTTCGACCCAGTGGGATCTTTTGTGTTAGCCCCAATACTTTTTGCTTTCTTCTCCCTTCAAATACATGGTCAATGAAGGAGGTGATACCATTGAGGGAAAGAACCCTAAGATCTTCCAGTTTTAGATATCCATTTTCGAGGAGGCTCATGCGTTTTGCCGCCAAGGCTAAGAAGATGAGAGGGAGTGGGACACACTTCACTACGAGGGCCTAATGCGGATTGGCGGAAACAAGTTTGTGGTCAACTTATTACGAATTTTCAAGCCACCTCACTCTAGGCGTCTGACCAAGCTTTACACCACATCATCAACAGTCCCGTAAACCCCACTGCTGGGCATAGGCTTCTTCATTATCACGCCAAATACACCACATATAAATGAAAACCTCAAACTAACACAAATCAATAAAATGTACAAATGAAAAAAAGAAACAATACTGCTGGAAATAAGAAATAGAAATAGGTATGAATTAAAATAAAATCGAAAAAATATGCATGTGCTATTTTTAACCTCAGAGGATTCAGACTTTATGTTTTTAACCATTTTTTATATTTTTCAATAAAAACATGTGTCCATTGAAATATTTTGTTGAAAAAAGTAATTGTGCAGGAAAATCGTAATAATTCACAGATTCACGACTTTTTGATATTTGTAAATCATAATGCATACCACTATAATATTTGAATTGATATTGAGTTGGTTTGTTTGTAAACAGGATAACCAGATAGTTTAATAATGGAAAAGTTTCCCTATTTTCCTGGAACACATTTGAACTACTCTTGTAAATTTTTTTACCAAACCAATAGTTATTTTGCAGTAATTATCAACCTTATTCCTGTACGGTTACAGTAGTAAATCAATGATTATAAAAGAACAATAAGTTTGTATTAGTATAACAATAACCAAGAGGCATTTGTTAGTGACCTTGCTGCACATGTTGATTATTGTGTAATTGATTGTAATACCTGATTGGATGTGATGAGATCTTAAACAATGAAAATGTCTTCCTGCCATTAATGAACATTCATCAATAGTTTTGTGTTAATTCAATAATTGTTCTATAGTTTTAACATAATTAAAGTCCGACCAGAAAAATAAAATATAAAACATAGCCATGTTGGGAAAAATCATAGGATTTAATTTTAGAGCATAAGCATATGCTCACGACTATATTCCCCGATTCTCTGACTACCCGTCAGAGATATTCTGAAACTTCAGAACATCCACGTTTCACTAGTAGTACCGAAACTCTGTCCAGTGTGATGGGGAGTGAGCCCGTCGCCCGTCTAATTTTTAAACTCTTGCAATATTGTCATTAAAGGTTATAGTATGTTGCAGTGCTCCCAAAACAGGTTTTTTATTTTTCTGGTCAGACTTTATGTATATTTCACCGTGGTTCCTTCCAGCTTAGAATGGACCACTACAATTTTTCCCATGGGTGCAATAGGAAGCAAGTAGTAAATAGCTAAATGTGAGCGTTGCTACAACTACATACTTAAAACGGAAAGTTGGTAGTTGAAAATCGGAAGGCAAAGGCACGTTATGCAGTTGGTCCCGGATAGTTAAAAAAAACAAAATATCTAGGATTTCATCTCTAAATACAGGGTTAAATTGATATCATTAGCATCTTTTAAACTAAGAGTCTACCAATCAAACTAAACAACTTTCACTATGGGAGCAAACCGATCGGAGCAACAAAAAAATCTGCTGTTCCATACTAAACTGCAATGCCTACGTGACGCAAAAGTTAACAACAGCTGATTTTTGTTTTGCTCCAATTGGTTTGCTCCCATAGTAAAAGTTGTCCAGTTTGATGGGTAGACTCTTAGTTTAAAAGGATGCTAATGATATCAATTTCACCCTGTATATTTCATTACTTGTGGGACTAATTGATTCTATTGCATGCATGCATACATAATGGCATTTTAATGTTTATTTTAAATAGTGTATGTAATCCTTCAGCAACCATAATCTAGCAATTTTGAGATCTCATACTGTACATATCAAAATTGGAAGAACTAGCATAATATTCCAAGCTAAGAAAACAGACTAGACAGTTTTATTCCTAACAAGCTTTTACCTGCGACTACGACCGCATAAATTGTATACCAGATTTTAAGTCAGATGATAAGCTATCAAACAAAAAAAGTTTCATCAAAATCGGTTCAGTAGTTTTTGCGTGATACTCGAACAAACAAACACCCAAACAAACAAACAAACAGACAGACAAAAAATCCAAAAATTGGAGATTTGGAATCAGGGACAGGTAAAAACTATGTCATAATTTTTTTTTTGTAAATATCTTCAATGTTCAGACACATTTCTGTTACAGTTTTATAATAGTTTAGATTAAGGTTGTATTTTTCATAGTCAATAAACATAAATAGCTAATAACCAGTTTTCACAGTAGACCCTCAGTATAATAAAGATAGAATTTGCAAACACTATGCAAATTAAACCTTTTTATAATCAGAAGTGTATCAAGTGTAGCAGAATTTTATTAATTATAAGCTAAGGTTTTCCCACACTACTAGAAGAAAAAAAAGATAGTCAATTCTAATAGTGGGAATGACTATATTACTTCCTAAGTTGTGAGCTTTCCCTTGTTTACCACAGTATGTCTGTTTTTTACCCAACTGCACCAGGAGGGTAATTAAGTGGCTGTGAATGGTGATTCATAGACTGTAAGTGATCTTATAAGAGATCTGTTTATCCTTCTTGAGGTTTGGAACCCTAAAAAAACTTCATCACACCTCAGAGGAAATAAAAATATGCCATAAAGCGGATATTACACGGATCAACCAAACTGCATCAATTTCATTGAAAAACATTGAACATTGCACGCATTTCCTATACTTAGCTTTCAATAATCAAATTGAAATGTATTTAGATGTCTCAATGCTATTGAAGCAATGGAATTGAAAGCAATATTGAACCGAAATTGATCCGTGTAAAATCCGCTTAATCAAGAATCAACTTTATTACATGGTCTATTTTGAAACAGAGAGTAGGTATGTATTTGACTTTATTTTTATTTTGCTCTTGATTTGAACATTCACTCTCTCAATATGAGAATTTTTTTGGTTAATCTATTTATTTTGTGAGTAATGAAAAATTATTTCCGTATTAATTGTGAGAATGATTGCTCAGTTTTGGTAAATTTTCATGATTACTAATATCAGTTTGTAAAGAGCACTGGATGTGGATAGTTTGGCATATGTGACGTTCAGTCATATGGTAAAAGGTGGTGCTTGCTTGCAATGCAGCCATAGAAATCTTAGAATAACCCAAAGCCCGAACTCTTGTTTTTTTTTTTGTTTTTTTGCCGAGGCTTTTGTCACACATGGTGTCTATGTCAGCCTCATAGGTTTACACATATATATAATTTTTTAACGATCTAGGGCAAGGGACAGCCCAACAAACTGGTATAAGCCTACTGCTCTGCTAGACAGAGGGTCAGCCAACCAGCAGTTGAGCTGCCCATTGTAACAGTTGTTTGTTGCAATAAACTGACTCCTAGATCTGCATTCCGGACACATTCCAGCATGACATGTATAAGGTCCTCCACTTTATTGCACACTGTGCTTACGTGTATGTACGTACATGTAAGTACTTACGTGTCTTGTCCTATTCTCTCATTAAGAGACGCATAATTATAGCAAAAGACATTGCCCACATGACGAAATGAATTTGTTTCAAATCGTTTCACAACTAATAAATGAGTATGATCAAAGAACATATACAAAGAGTATGATAGCTCAAATTATACACAAAATAGGAGGAATATCATACATCCCAAGGAAATGGAAATTATCTTTTTCTATTGTAACATTCCTTTTAAAATTCAAATTTACCAGTTTTGAGGCGAAACGGGATTGGGCATTTTCCTTAGTACAAGTTAAAAAGGAGATCACTACCTTATTGCTATCCTTCTCAACATAACCACACTTCAGTACTATAGCTGAGCACATTTGGCCATCCATGAAGCTCAAATTGTATATCTTTATCCACTCCATATCCCTCTCTCATACATAGTTCTGTCTACTAGCATTAGCGAAAATTCTTGGTCAAAGGGATCATTAATCAATCCAGTTTAATTTTAATCATATTGGAACATCTTTTCTTTATAGTAAATAACAAAATTGTGTTACATCATTGCAAAGTGTGCTGTTTTTACATCATCAGGAAAGTAGGGCAGTGTTTATTAGCATGAATAAATAAAAACAAATTATAGACAGAAACTGCCTCCGTGGTCTAATGGTTCAGAGCACTGGGCTCTCGACACAGAGGTTGTGGGTTTGATTCCCATGGGGGACACCTAGTGATATGTCACTTTGTGCGTTTTTCCCCAGTTGGGCAGGACATTGCAGGATGAATCTGAACCTGATTGTCTGAAAAGAAAGATGATTTCGTGCTTTGGATGGCACGTTAAGCCAGAGGTCCTATCTAGGTTGGCTACTATCTCTGGTAGTAGTAGTCGTTACATAAAAATCACATCAGAGGCCATAAGGCGGTCTGAAAAAACTCTGACACTAGAGCTTGTTGACCACACAATAAAGCGTTATGCACAGTACCGGCCGCACTGCGCCACTCTCGGCCCGGATTTCTGTGTGGCAGGGTGCATATAAACTCGTACATTACAACAAATCCCGCCTCCGGACCGCTTTCTGTGTGGCTTGGCCTTAAGAAGAAGATAGATGGAAAGGTCTTTAGATTAGCTTGATCAATACAGTTATCAGAACTCTAATTTAGTTATACTCTTTGCAAAGTAACAAACCCACCAGAAGGTTTTTGTCATCATACTGGGTTGGGTTTTCTTTCGTCAATACGAATCCATTCATTTAGCAATTATGAGCAAAATATGTTTATGATAATGACAGTGTAAAGTCATAGAACTTACTGCTAGCGCCAGCTGTGAGCCGGCGGCGTCCGTCAGTTAATTAGAGCACTCCCGCCACCTCGGGCCATCCTCCGAGCTCGCTATCTGCAACAGTCGGAAACGCGACCGATAACACGCGCGCCGTAATCCTCCACACACCCTGCCGCACACCACCACTCGACAACACCACTGCTATTATACAGCCGCTAAAACACTAGCGAGCAACCCCCAAGTTACCACTGTAATCTAATTAATGCGGAGCACCAGGACACTACTGCAATCCACCACGGTGCACCCGCCCGACCTGCGACCGCTAGCACTTCAATCGTTCACATGTCACCACACCCGCGACATCCACGTTCACAATCCTCTTTATTAACGATTTCAGAGGGCTCTCCGAAAGGGTGAAACTCGAAAATATTGCAAAATACTTGGCACTTACAATACAAAAGTTCGCCTCAAAATGGCGTTGGGGTATCGTGCGCAATGATAGTTTTTTGTTTCATAAGGCACACCATGTATGTTTTCCCATTACTCTCGGGATTCACTTTATAATCATTGGTTCACTTTTTGTTTATCTCACGCTTCAAATAAAAGCGTTTCGTTAAAATTTTATCCAAAATTATTTACAACTTTCCCATACACAGGGACAGAGACAACCTTTCAAGACGAACAAAGCGCCCCCTGACGTCGAAAATTGACAACATTCTTTTTTTTAATCTTCCTTTCGGAAAGGCAAAGGGATCGAGCCCATACAGTCGTTAAAAAGGAGCGCGTCGCATGTAGTCTCGTCGTCGTCGCGTCGGCCCTCCACTTGACGTTGATCGCTAGCTCACCTCCCGCAACCAATGACGTTGGAAGATCAAATCTTTGGTTGCGGAGCGCTTTCTGAACGGTTCCAAATCACGAAGGTCACCTCTGTCGGTCGTTGGTTGGCAAACGCGAAGAAGCTGCTTAAATGAACACTTTTCTTTTTTAAAACGTGAGAAACCTCATAGATGGCATCTTAGGAAGCTGGCGTAGAGGGAGTAAAACTATGGAGTAAATGATACGCACACATCTTTAATGTTCGATAGAGGTGAACCTATACACTAGTCTGTAGAAAGAGTGAGAAAGACTATACTGAACGCCGTTTAACCACTTTTTTGGTGACCGCAACGCAAGTATATTAGAAAAGAGAACCCACTCGTGGCAACATTATGCATCCACCTTATGTCAAATTGAAGGCTAGCTAGCGCCATCTGTGTTTCTCTGAAAATAATTCTACCTATACTATACATACCTACTTATATGTATATACTTATATACTCATACCGTTGTTTGTATGCTAGTTTTCGTTCAATCCCGCACTGATCGAGTGAAATTCCAGAAGTGCGATTTTTGAAAATCATACGAGCGACTTGGTAGTAGAAAGATGCATAATCTCCATAGTAATTTTGACATTTTCTACTGCCAAGTCGCTCGTATGATTTTCAAAAATCGCACTTCAGTATCCTTACTATTCCAGAAATGCGATTTTTGAAAATCATACGAGCGACTTGGCAGTAGAAAGTGTCAAAATTACTATGGAGATTATGCATCTTTCTACTGCCAAGTCGCTCGTATGATTTTCAAAAATCGCACTTCTGATTATAGCAAGGTACGGACGGATACAGGGATGGAATTGGCTTTAAGCTCTATTCACATTACGAAGGGCGGGTGTGGAGGGTGCAATGTAAAATAATACCTACCTGCGTAACATAACAGGGCTGCGTTCAGAACCTACACCCGTTGTGCACCCCGAGTGCAACTTTCGCACTAACGCCGTTCAGAGCCTCGGTGAAAAAACGCTCTTTGCAACTCGGTTGTCACAACTCAACCGTTCCAAACCTCTGACGGGTTGCAACTTTTAACCGTCTAATTCGATGGTTGAAAAACACTCTGACGTTTGGATTATCTGTGGTCACTTGACTTTTCGCTCGTTTTGAATTAAAAGTTTGTTTTCCAAATTATTTTTTGATCCGCTAACATGGAAGACGAGTTTTTTATTGTATTTGGAAATGATGGAAGCCCTGGAAGCCCATTTTACCGTCAATGTCAAAATTTGAGGTTATAAAACAACCGTGATCGTTCCGTACCTTATAGCGAGTTGAAAAACCGCCCTGGCCGTTCCGAACCTTAGAGCGAGGTGAAAAAACAACTGCACAAAAACGTTCTGAACGCAGCCCAGAGGTGAGAGCGACACCGGTCACTTCTAAACGTCAAATTTGAGTGAGATAATATGGAGATAACCGCCAATTTGACGTTTAGAAGTGACCTGTGTCGCTCTCACCTCTGTCATGTTACGCAGGCTGGTTCAATATTATAAGAGTTCACAGAGAGAATACCCATACAGGCCCCACGTTTGGAAGATGGAGCTTTCTCTGTGAACTTTATTGATATTGAAATAGATATTATTTTACGTTGCACCCTCCGCGCCCGTCCTTCGTAATGTGAATAGAGCTTTATTCATTCGCGCACTTGCATCCGCCGCAGTGTTGCCAATGCTAAGGCAATTATCGTGTTCTACGGCTTTCAGGCCAAAAAATTACAAAGTCCACGGCCTACGGCTGCAACCCTGTGGCCGTAGCAGATTCTACGGCTTTTCGCAAATTCCACGGTAATTGACTAATTTATTTATAAAAAATTCATTTTTAGAGTATTAGACTGTTATAAATAAGTGTATGTTCGACTGTGTAGGTATACTGTATCCAATTCCGAATCCGATTGCCAACATTGCAACTAATATGTTGGCTGGTTTAGGTTCCTCTTTCTTGCTCTGTGAGCAAAAAACAGATGTGATGAAATTGTTTTCCACACAAATAGATAAAATTTGCAAGCGTTTAATTAACGTTAATAACCTTAAAATAGCACCATTTGGCAAATATTGAAAAGTGTTTCCTTTTTTAAGCAGTGACACGGCCCACCGTTGGTCTTTTTCCATATAAACACGGCTTTTTGATCGAATGTACACGGCCGCCTAAAAATTTGCATTGGCAACACTGATCCGCCGTCCGTTGTTTTTTCATTCATTCAACAACGCGTTCTTCATTCATTTTCATTTCATTTCATTCATTCGCTCACGAATTTTGTGAATTGGTAGTGTGCGTGACGCCGGTTTTTAAATATTTTCGAGTTTTCTGATTTGAAACAAAGGTGAGATTACCAAAAATACATAAACGTAAGATCTATTTCTTTTAGGATTTATTAGCTAATAGATAAAACTCTGTTAAAACTTATCTGCTGCGATAAGTGTGGAATATGGTTCGTTGATGTTGCCAAATCAAAATGGCGGGACAAAAGCTTGATTTGTTTTTAGATAGATTTGCTGTTTTATTACTATGCTATACAATATAACGTCACTCTGTCCAAAATATTACTGTAGTTTAATAGCGTAATACACGTGACTACGGTTTTGGTACATGGTTATGGAATGTTATAGGTTATGGTTCAGCATCAAGCAGTACACAACCACCTTTTCCTTGTTTTGAATTCAACGCACATATTTTCGACGCCGCTATGTGGTGTCGGTGCATAAAATTACTATAATACTTCAGATATGATACTATTGCATTGTTGACTAAATTGGTAGATCACTTCTTGTTACTAAAGCATTTTTTTTGTGTGCAAAATTTTTAGTGATATAATTTTATATTCTAGAGATACAATGGCTGACAAGAAGAAGGAAGGAGAGCCTGAAGGCGAAGAAGAATTCTCTGTAGAGAAAGTTTTGGATCGCCGTGTCCGAAATGGAAAGGTAAATGAAATATCTTTACCAAGGCCCTATTGTCTCTATTCCACATAGTAGATGATTCTCTTCATACATTTTGGCTATAATTGTGCGCTTCGGGTTAAAAGTATCAAATTTCTACCATGGATAGGGTGTTCCTCAGTGATCATTTTCAGATGTGGAGGGAAGTCTGATTCGTCCCCTGTGCGCGGGGGGAGGGGGGTGAAGTACGTATCTGGATCATTGTTTTCATTATTTTTTTACGGATCTGTTAATGCTACTAGGGCTTGTGTGGTATCGTTTTTGAGTAAAACAGATACAAGGAATTCATTTTTACTGCATAATAGGCATATTTCCATACAATAAAATAATGTTTTTCACGAAAAAGTAAAAACCATTGCCTTGATTTTTTTTTTTAAACATCTTATATCTTTGGAAATCTTGATAAATATAAGTAAACAAAATTATTCAAATAAAGGTTATAGGTTAGGTTTAGTCTTGTTTATAAAAACATATAGTTGTTGGACACTTATCATACAACAACTACAAGAAAAAAAATCATTTACGCTTCGAGGTAAAGCAGCATAATTCGTTTACTGCGGATTTCGAGTGATGGTTACGAGGTAAACATAGTTTGTAACTTTATAATTTCGATAACAAACGATTATTTGTTGAAGATTAAATAGAAAAACAAATTAGGCATAGTCTTAATTGGATATAATAGGGAGCGGCAACAATTTTAAAGGGATATAATTCGGAGCGCGCTCCATACAAACGAAGTCTGGTTATATTTCCAATATTATCCAATTAAAATCAATGCAATTTTACAGAAACAGTCTACAAACTAATATCTATGCTCGCTCTTGAAATACATACATACATAAATTCACGACCATAATCCCTTACAGAGTGGAAGCTTTGCTACAATGACCAACAACAATGTTAAGCGTGCAGTGCGTTGTAGCAAGGCTCACTTTGACCATATTGAGGGTTTCACTATGAAATGACGTGACAGGTGGCTAATCTCTCGCCTACAAAAACACTGCAATAACCTTTACCCCTTAGTCGCCTCGTACGAAACCCAAGTGAAGACATTGGGTATTCCATCCTAAGCCGGTACCACACAGTTTCACAGACAAGCGTGCAGTGCGTTGTAGCAAGGCTCACTTTGACCATATTGAAGGTTTCACTATGAAATGACGTGTCAGGTGGTGACAGGTGGCTAATCTCTCGCCTACAAAAACACTGCAATAACCTTTACCCCTTAGTCGCCTCGTACGAAACCCAAGTGAAGACATTGGGTAGTCCATCCTAAGCCGGTACCACACAGTTTCACAGACAGTCAAAGCTTTAACTAATGCGGTCATACATCAACACTACAAATCTTTCTATAAGGATTTGAGTCCCTCACTTATTTCGTTTGTGTTCTTCAAATGCCCTATTTACTTCAGGCTTAGTGTAAAGATTTCCAAGTGTTCCAAGCCGTTCTTTTTCCCTTGCCTGAAAAGAACCACATACCGCAGTTTTGCAGGCCAGTGTATTGGCCGATACCTGCATTGTGTCAGATTCATTAACACCACCAATTCGTGAATACCCTACCTTGTTATTTATCGGAAGCTTGAACCAAACCCGAAAGCAAACCAATAACTCAGAGAGAGCTAATTTACTGAAAAAACCCACAACTTGTAGGTTACTAGTACGATAAATCAGAAATGATCACTCTTCTACGTCCTTTTTGCACTGAATCTTCCAAGTGTAAAAAGTTACAAGTGTCAGCCTCCTCGGGCGAACATGGGGCAAAATGACACAAATCTGCGGCAGCGGCAGAAAAATGAAATTTTACTCCCATTCGTTGCGTTGAGATTTCTTTTTCTGTTGCCTCTAGACTGGAAGAACTGGTTGTTGTGACAGGAATGAGAACAATTCGGTTCTATTTTCATTTACTCGAAGAAATAAAATTTCTCTCTTTCTTTCCCTAAAAATTTTTTTGGGCATTGTAGGAGGTACAAGGAAAAGTGTGGCATCTATCTGCTCTCTCATGGGGAAAAATGGGAATAAAGTTGTTTGTTCTGCCTCTGCCTCAGATTTGTGTCATTTTGCCCCATAATCACCCAAAGAGGCTGACACTCGTAAATTCTTACATTTTAATAGATGGTGCGTGAAAAGGGCTTAGAATAATGATTCACACCTCAGTCAAAAAGCAACAGCTAGCTGCTAGCTGTGGTTTTTTTCAGTAAATTAGCTCTCTCTAAGTAGCTTTTGGTTTTAGTTAAAGCTTCCGCTAAATAGCTAGGTATTCATTTCATTTCATTAGGGATGGACGAAGGATACAGTCGAATGGCACTCAATTTAGATTAATCTATATCTACATCTACACTAATATTATAAAGAGGAAAGATTTGTACCTATTTTTGTATGTTTGTAATGAATAAACTCAAAAACTACTGGGCCAATTTCAAAAATTCTTTCACCATTAGAAAGCTACATTCACCCTGAGTAACATAGGCTATATTTATTGCTAGAAAAGATTAGACGTCCACCTGTGCGAAGCGGGGACGGGCCGCTAGTATATAATAATTAGACTACTCTTTCCGAGGCAGAAACTACATGTGCAGTGTTATTAAAATCGTGCTGCTTTACAAAAGATGTTGGTAGACTATACATTTTTACGAAAATCTGACACGATACGAGCATAGATATTAGTTTGTAGACTGTTTCTGTAAAATTTCATTGATTTTAATTGGATAATATTGGAAATATAACCAGACTTCGTTTGTATGGAGCGCGCTCCGAATTATATCCCTTTAAAATTGTTGCCGCTCCTTATTATATCCAACTAAGACTATGCCTAATTTTGTTATTCTATTTAATTTTCAACAAATAATCGTTTGTTATCGAAATTATAAAGTTACAAACTATGTTTACCTCGAAACCATCACTCGAAATCTGCAGTAAACGAATTATGCTGCTTTACCTCGACGCGTAAATGATTTTTTTTCTTGTAGTTGTTGTATGATAAGTGTCCAACAACTATATGTTTTTATAAACTAGACTAAATAAACTTTATTTGAATAATTTTGTTTACTTATATTTATCAAGATTTCCAAAGATATAGATGTTTTAAAAAAAAATCAATGCAATGGTTTTTACTTTTTCGTGAAAAACATTATTTTATTGTATGGAAATATGCCTATTATGTAGTAAAAATGAATTCCTTGTATCTGTTTTACTCGAAAACGATACCACACAAGCCCTAGTAGCATTAACTGATCCGTAAAAAAATAAAGAAAACAATGATCCAGATACGTACTTCACCCCCCTCCCCCCGCGCACAGGGGACGAATCAGACTTCCCTCCACATCTGAAAATGATCACCGAGGAACACCCTATCCATGGTAGAAATTTGATACTTTTAACCCGAAGCGCACAATTATCGCGGGAAATAGCTCTACTAACAGCTTGTATAGGTACTATCAGCATAGTTCACGCTGGACCCCACTAAGATCTAATTTTGCTTGTAGCGCCCGTCCGCTACCTCGCGTATGACATCCAATAGTGTCACGGTAGCACCATAAAGTTTTTTTGCTTCGTCCCTTTTTACGTTGGTTGTATTCTTACTATGATAGGAATAAACTAAAACAATATTTTCTGTGCTAAGAACTCAATATTTAGTTGTTAGGGTCCCGTACCAAAAAGGGTCTGCTACAAAAAGTAAAAATTCATGGGGCTGGATTTTTTTTTTTTTGCTATATCGTAAAAACGGTAACACAAATAAACGTTAAACTTGGTGTAATTATAGTGCATACTTTAACATAAAACAAATAATCAAAACTAGCCAAGTGTTGAGTCCGGCTCACGCTAAGAATTCTACTCAAATTGCAATATTTTTGGTAAAGTGTATACAGAACCCGCGGTGCGAGAGTCCGACTCGCACTTGTTATAATTTCTGTCATGTCTTCAAAGCTCGATATATCGGGAACTGACTATCCTAGTAACGCAAGTATCCAAGTAGGCCCCACGTGGAGCAGGTAGTCAGCAGGATCGGTTGTGAACTGTAATTGTCTAACCGACTTTCGTTATACCATCTGTTTTACAGATGTTTTTTTAGTTGCTTATTGGTCAACAAGATAAAGGGCGGGACTAGCCGTGATGGTCACTTGCAAAGGAAAAATGTTCGAAAAGGGTCCAGCGTGAACTATGTTGATATAGACGGAGAGCTGGCTACGTAATTTCAAAATGATAAGGTGTAGTAAAAATTTTTATGTAGAAACCTTCCTTACTAGCTAACAAGTACATTGCACTAACTGCCAGAAGTCTACCCCGGGGAGGGAAGCGGGGGTGGGCGGTCAAACACGTAAATTTTTAATCAAAATAAAATAATTCGGTGCAGTTCTGAAAATTTGTCTTAGTTATAGTTTTTAACAGTAGAAATAGCGTAAAATTATTGCCAGAAGTCTAGGTCGGGGATAAAACGTTGCCAGAAGTCGATAAAGTTGCTAAAAAATATTCAAAATAAAATGATAAGGTGCAGTTCTGGCAATTTAGTTTTTATATAATTTATGGCTTCAAACAGCTGTAAATAAATTGCCAGAAGGCTAAATGGTGGCTAAGTGTATGAAAAATGACTTTGAATTGTGGATTTTTTTTAACGTTTTCGTATAATTTGTTCGACCATGTAGTGAAAACGTTATAGTATGTTATATATTTGTAATCTACTCACAAAGCCCTTTCATTTGACACCCCACATGGTATGTGTGAATGATAATTGTTTTCTTCTTTTTGCTGCCATACCTATTCATGACGTCACAGTTTCAACCCCCACAGTCTGAGCGCTTTTCATCTCATATAATTATGAGTTCAGGAAGTTAAACTGAACGTCCATAAATACCATATCCGAGACGACACACAGTGGGTCGATATACCTGTTAAGAGGATACCCCAAGGATCGCCATAACGACCTGTCCTGCGCTGCCCTAAATTGAATTGAATTGTGAGTAATACAATTATAGGACAAATATTAATTAGTTGCTAATGTTGCTATATCAACTATACAGGGTGTAACAAAACACCCTAGTAATACTTAAAGGGGCGATTCAGACCATCAAACTGAACAACTTTCACTATGGAGCCAACATCGAAATCGCGAAAAAAAACCGTTCTTTCATACAAAACTGCAGTACCGTCTCGACTCAAATGTATGGGACGGCAGATTTTTTATTTTTCTCGACGTTGGCACCGTAGTGAAAGTTGTTCAGTTTGATGGTCTGAAGCACCCCCTTAAGTATTACTAGGGTGTTTTGTTACACCTTGTATAGTTGATACAGCAACATTAGCAACTAATTAATATTTGTCCTATAATTGTATTACTCACAATTCAATTCAATTTAGGGCAGCGCAGGACCGGTCGTTATGGCGATCCTTGGGGATGGCCTATGTCCAGCAGTGGACGTCCATCGGCTGAGATGATGATGATTAAATTTAATATTACATTACATTATTTTGGTGTTTGGTTACACCCTGTATATAAACCAGTAAATACCCGTAACATACCGGAACAGGAAGCTGGCATAGGTACTGTCACCGGAAGGAATACTAACTGCGTGACCGTTATCTTTTATATATTTTTCGAATGAACACTTCGATGGGTACCGCGTTTTGTCCAAGATATTTATTTTCCTATCACTAGGTAGTAGTACTGTGCAAAATGTGTGACAGTCACACAGATTATAGATCTAGTTCAATTTCAAGTTCCAGAATCCAGCCTGGACTTGTATAATGATGACTAGACAACGATATAAAATACACATTTATGTATAGATATAAACATCAATGACTCGGGAACAAACGTTCATACTTATTCATCATACAAATATTTGCCCCTTACGGGATTCGAAATCATGAGAAAATATGAGTAAAATAATGATATTCTTAAGTAATATTAGTATTTTACTGTACTTAATTATTCAACTATAATATTCTATTTTGATTTCAAAATAAGAATAAAAAATCTTTCAGAAATAACCAACAAAGAACTAGAGTAAGGTACGCAAGTACTATACGATCCTCTAGTCTAGTAAAATATTTCGGCAAGTAGTTGTGAACAACTTTTTTATAATTATTATGTCACCAGCTCGTCGGAGTCCTTCCGCGTCACTCACTCCGTCTGTAGATGTTTTTTTTCGTACACAGCGTTTATGGTATTTATGGTATCAAGTTAACTTCCTGAACACACATAATTATATGAGACTAGCGGCCCGTCCCGGCTTCGCACGGGTGGACGTCTAATCTTTTCTAGCAATAAATATAGCCTATGTTACTCAGGGTGAATGCAGCTTTCTAATGGTGAAAGAATTTTTTAAATCGGCCCAGTACTTTTTGAGCCTATTCATTGCAAACATACAAACATACAAAAATAGGTACAAATCTTTCCTCTTTATAATATTAGTGTAGATGAAAAGCGCTCAGACTGTGGGGGTTGAAACTGTGACGTCATGAATAGGCATGGCAGCAAAAAGAAGAAAACAATTATCATTCACACATACCATGTGGGGTGTCAAATGAAAGGGCTTTGTGAGTAGATTACAAATATATAACATACTATAACGTTTTCACTACTTGGTCGAACAAATTATACGAAAACGTAAAAAAAAATCCACAATTCAAAGTCATTTTTCATACACTTAGCCACCATTTAGCCTTCTGGCAATTTATTTACAGCTGTTTGAAGCCATAAATTATATAAAAACTAAATTGCCAGAACTGCACCTTATCATTTTATTTTGAATATTTTTTAGCAACTTTATCGACTTCTGGCAACGTTTTATTCCCGACCTAGACTTCTGGCAATAATTTTACGCAATTTCTACTGTTAAAAACTATCAAACAAACTGACAAATTTTCAGAACTGCACCGAATGTTTTTATTTTGATTAAAAATTGACGTGTTTGACCGCCCGCCCCCGCTTCCCTCCCCGGGGTAGACTTCTGGCAGTCAGTGCAATGTACTTGTTAACTAGTAAGGAAGGTTTCTACATAAAAAATTTTACTACACCTTATCATTTTGAAATTACGTAGCCAGCTCTTAGTCCAATAGTACATGCTGAATCCATGCTTGGATTAGTGGTTTCGGGTTGGCTTTACAATTGGGGCCCTGTTTACCTAGTCACCTCGGGGGTTCACACTAAAATATCAATTAAAAAAAAACAAGCATCTCCGCGCGGGGGGAGTGGTACGGGGGGTAATCCACTCCCCCACCAGACCTTCATGGTCAATGAAGGAGGCAATACCATTGAGGGGAAGAAACCTAAGATTCCCGGTTTTTGGGTATCCATCTCCGAGGAGGCACATGCGTTTTGCCGCCAAGACATCACAGTCACAAAGAATATGCTCCATGGTCTCTTCATCCTCTCCGCACGCTTGGCATCTAGGGAAATAATTTTATTTATTTATTTTATTTCTTGGGATCTAGTGTGAGCTTCATTTTGTACATCATCGTGCCTGTGGCGTAGTGCCCACTGCCCAGTGAGGGCTCCGACGATGGCCCGAGCCTTGCTCCTGTTGTTCAGTATGAACTTTGAGACATGAGTTGAGTGTTGTAGACTTGCAAGGCTCGACCACTCCAGCCTGTGTGGTTTATTAGCCCAATCCCTAATGGCAATTCTTATTAGTGTCTTATTTGCAAACTTGTTAGTGTCTCATTCGGTAACTTGGAATAACTAAGTTAGAGTAGGTATAAAAGCCCAAAAAAAGACCCAGGATTTAAAAATAAATAATTTTAAGTAATCCAATTCCATATTTCATTTTTATTAAGAACTACCCTTTGCCCGCGACTCTGCATGGACAAATACCCTTATGTGTTAATCCAGAACATACTCTATTTCCATGCCAAATTTCATCCAAATCCATTCAGCCATTTATGTGTGATTGAGTGAGAAACATCCAAACTTTTACATTTATCATATTAGTCGGATAGGTATAAATAGGCATCAAACTGTCCGATCATCACATTTCATTTGACAATTTGTCTAATTCTCTAAATTGTAAACTTGCAGGTTGAATATTTCTTGAAATGGAAGGGCTACAGTGACGATGACAACACCTGGGAACCTGAGGAGAATCTGGACTGCCCAGACCTTATACAAGCGTTTGAGGAGGCCAGGAAAAAGAAGGAAGCTGGTAGGTTCATCATCTTATTTAAGAGCAATGCTTATGTCCATGAAGTATTCACCAATCTCTTCCCCTCTTTTTTCCCTTCCAATGGCTGATCTAGGAAAGCCACAATGTTTGTATCTATCATCTGTAATACTGTACCCTAATCAAGAGCAAATAAAGATTACTTACTTACTAATAGTCTTGATCATCAGTAATGAATCATTTTTCCTCTCCATCGGCCGAAGTATGGCAGTGTGATATAGCGCTATTGTGTTTTCACTCTTTTTCTATGTATCCACAAACTAGTATGATAAATGGTGTGATATAGCCTTATCGTCATAATTAAGAGATCATTGCTTATTGAGCACCTCACTATAGCCACTGGTTAAGTTATTATACACATAATTATAATTCAACCATGATTTTGATTGAGTCCCATTTTTTTGTAAATTTAACTCGTAGCACGTTAGACCAAACACTCGAAAAAAACTTGGGTGTCCCTTAGACACTTCAAAATATAATAAATAGGTAGCACAGACGGACGGACGGATGGACAGACGGACAGACGGACGTACAGACAACGGAGCATTCCATGGAAATCGGTAACTTTTTATTTAAAAACAATTTACACTTTTAATAATTTTACAAGTATGTATTTACAAGGCAGTTAATTAGTTATTGTGTATACATCAGTAGTTTTTCTTTTACTTTTAAACTTCTCATAAAATTCGGACCAATACACACTACTCTCTTAGTCTAATGTTCAGTATGAAAACTTGACTATATTCGAAGATTGATATTTCCTTTTTTGTACAAATTTTATTGTTATTTCCTGTTTGACAATAAAGCTGACACTCTTATTTACAATACTTATAAAAAGTGAATTTTGTTTTTGGGACAAAAATCTGTAAAAATGTTTTCAAAAATTACTTCGCATCTGGATCGCGTCGCTTACGTTACAAATAAACTCATTAAGTCTCGTAAAAACTAAACTTGCGCGTAGGTGTGATTTTACTTTTATTTATAAACATAACCCACTAGAAGCATCAGTTTGCGGTGGATTATCAAGACATTGTGCTTGTCTGAATAAATTTATTGGGCTTTACGTGTGTTGTCGCCTACGTGACGAATTTATCGAGAATCGTAGATACCTAACGAAACACTAGAATTATGATGGATCCACCACAGCTGTGCGAGTGCTTTACGGATGCGAAAATTTCGCAATAAAAAGAAGGATGATCCGCAGTACAAAAAGAAGGAAAGTGAGAGGATTAAAAGGCTTCAAAAAGAAAAAAAGGAAAAAATTAGCGAAAAACAACTTGAAGAATTACGAATAAAGAAACGGAATGATAAGAGGCAAGAAAGGGAAAGAAAACGACGGCAACAACTAGATTTGAACAGATCAGATAATTCGGCAGCTTCAACTGCAGGTGATTCTTCAATTACAAAATTATACAGGGTGTTACAGAAGTAACAATAAAAATTGAAAACTTTTAAGGGGTGGTTTAACCAAACCATCCAACAAACAACCATCATCATCCGCCTCCGGCGGGCTTAGTCCGCCGCTGAGGGGGTGGTTAAGACCATCAAACTGAACAACTTTCACTATGGGACCAACATCAAAATCGCGAAAAAAAAATCTTTTGTCCCATACATTTAGCTCGAGTAGATCTGTCGTTTAGTATGGAACATCGCAAACGCATCGCATCATGACGATTATGGCAAATCTCCTCATTTTGGGGAAGGCCAATGTCCAGTAGTGGACGTCTATCGGCTGGTATAATGATGATATTTTTTTTACGCGATTTCTATATTGGTCCCATAGTGAAAGTTGTTCAGTTTGATGGTCTTAACCACCCCCTCAGCGGCGGACTAAGCCCGCCGGAGGCCCGGGGTGGCAAAACTAAATGAGGCCCCCGGTCTTTCAAGAAATTGATATTTACAATTCTTTCGAGCCGTAGCAAAACAACATCGGAGCCCCTTCCTTCCATAGGCATAGGTAGCAAGTATTTTGTCCCAGGGAGATCCAGGTCCTACAACACGGAGCGAGCGAAGCGAGCCTGACATTCGTACAATGTAAAACCTAGAGCGAGAGAAGCGAGCTCGAGGTTTCACTGAATTCTGGAGCGGGCAAAGCTAAGTGAAATTTTACTGCAATATAATGAGATCAGTGGAATAAGACTTAAATCATTGAGCGAGCGAAGCGAGCTCGAGTTTTTTACGACTTAAAATCTGGAACGAACGAAAGTAAGCTCAAGATTTAACTGCACACCAACAGTGCAACTGCAACTGCAACTGTATACTATGAAAAGACATAGGTACCATCCAAAACCAAGAGCGAGCGAAGCGAGCTCGAGACTTCACTGAATTCTGGAGCAAGCAAAGTGAGCTCAAGATTTTAGTGCAATGTGTCTAGTCAGGAGCGAGCGAAGCGAGCTTGAGATTTTGCTTCATTATAACTCTACTTGTTCAGCTCATGCCGAAATCGAGGCGATTGATGTATTAAACAAATAGCTGAAATTAGCTTATAATATAATGCTTATAATAACTCAATTGTAGAGCTCATCTTGAAATAGAGTAGGTGAGTATATTGGCGTATAAAATTAAAACCGGAGCGAACGATTCTATAATTATGACTGGGTTGTAGCATGAACTCAGTCTCAAAGCACAGAAAGCTATCAAAAAAACCAAGCGAGCGAAGCAAGCTCAAATTTTCGAAACACATTCTAATTCCAACCACATTGACCTTTCAAGAAGCGAGCTCATAATTATGCTAACTGCATAACAACTTGAAAAAGATTGAGCGAGCAAAGCGAGCTCGCAAATTCGCAATATTTTGGACTCTATTTCCTTCTTTGACTTGTTTATTTGTTTATTTATTGAGAAAACCAACAGCGTATTAAACATAGTTACAATAAATTCTTAAAAATAACTGGTAAGGCCAATGATAGGTTTCCCTTTTTTATACAAAGTTGTTTGTGGCGAAGTGATGCCAAAAATTACAAAAGGAACCAAGAAAAAGAAAAATAACTATTTTAACTTAACAATAAAATTATGCTCTTTCCAAGCTTTTTCCTTTTATCTATTATGTATTACGTAGTATATTATAAAGTATGCAAGTGCGTAATTAAAGTAGCATTAGTCTAATTATAGATAGTTATAGATATTATTTTTTATAGATAATTGTAGTAAGTAATGCAAATAAGTAAATAGATAATTAAATTACTGTAAGATATATGGATTATGGATACACAGATAAAAATTTAAATATACTAGATACACGTATGTATAAGTCATATAATAATGTCTATGGTATAAGTAGATACAGTTGGTAGTAAATATATATAATTCTGGATATAGTGTGTTGGAAGTTTAGTGTGTGTGTGGTAGGTTTGTTATGTTAATGCTGAATAATGTAGTGTTATTGTCGTTCCCAAATTAATTTCGTTACTTGTTTTTTTAGTGCTAATTTCAAATGCGTAAATAAGTCAATGTCACTGAAGAGTTCAGTGTGTGTACGAAATAGTCTCGCGAGGACCGAGTTACCGGCGTAGTTAGTGTGGCGAAGCGGCGTGTGCAGCAGCGGCGTGTGGCGGGTGCGGCGCACCGGCGCGCAGTACGACACGCCCGCCACCAGCTCGGGGCAGTCCACGCGGCTTCGGACTATGTCGTGCAGAAGACTTAAGTCTAGTACGAGGGCGACACTGAAAGTTTCAAGAATGGACCAGTTAGTGACAATGCCAATGAAAAATTTATTTTAATTACGAATAAGAAACTCTTTATCAACCTATAGCCGAAGATTTTATTCGTTTGTCATTTGTTTTAACGATTTGGCGGCAATTCGAAAAGTGCGTGTCGCGAGGCAAAACGAATTTTGCAGGGAAAAATGTTTTCTCCCCAATTTATTACGATTTTCGTTGTGGTCCTACTCCATAACAAAGTTAATGATAAACTTCGATTGGTATTTCATAATGAAGCCCTGTCCCTTGACACTTGTTTACAACTGGTTAAATGAGTTTAGGCATGATCGGAGTAATCTCAGTGATGATCTACCTGGGAGATGTCGTTCAACGGCGACAACTGAACAAAACGCCAATGCTGTGCAGCTCATGAGAGAGGCTAATATGAGAGTGACCTACCAGCAGATTCAGGCAAGCTTCAGCATTGATATGAGTCAAGTGCAAAAGATCCTACACGAATATTAAGGCGTAGGGAAGCTTTGTACTAGATGAATACCCCATAATTTAACTGATTTCAATAATTTCATAGTAAAGCAGAGGGGGTCCACTGCTTCTCACAGAGGTTCCATTGAACGGGACGATACATAAAATGGAATGGAGGCCACTTCTAAAAATATTAAAAGTATTACCAACCTCCTACTTCTATACACTTTTTATTGTCTAGAAACTTTCAGTGTGCCCCTCGTACTTCGCGCCTCTCCTCTAGTGTCAGAAGACCGAATTTGCGACAGTTCCCTATGTAATCGGTTCGAGGCTGGCGTGCACGATATGAAAGGTGTTTGATGAATTTCTTTTGTATTCGTTCTAAACGATTCTTATAAATATCGTATTGAGGTGACCAGATCGGACTTGCATATTCTAAAAGACTCCTAACGTAAGCGAAATAAACAGACTTTATTGCAGCTATGTCTTTAAAGGGTTTACATGAGCGTAAAACGAAGCCAAGATTTCTAAAAGCCTTTTCACTGGTTAGATTCACATGATTCGACATAATTAATTTGTGATCTAGCTAGATGAACCCCTAAATCGCGAATGACATTAGTTCTTTCTATTATGGAATTATTAAAATTGTAATTTTATCTTAGGGGCTTCGTTTTATGAGAAAAACTTATGCATTGACATTTTTTAACATTAACCATTATTTTATTATCTGTGTAGTATTGGTATAAATTATTTAATTCGGACTGCATAATAATACAATCGTTTACGCAATTAATTTTATAGTATATTTTTTTATCATCTGCGTATAATAAATGTTTAGTTCTTGTGAGACAGTTAGATATATCGTATATGTAAGAATTGTAAAATAATGGGCCTAAATGCGAGTCTTGTGGTACACCAGTAGGTCTGTATCCACCCAGCGTGACGGCCTGAGAACGATTCGTAAGATATGATTGAATCCATCTTAACAAGTCGCCGTGTATTCCTAAAGATTGGAGCTTATTAAGCAGGATGATGTGATCCACACGATCGAAAGCTTTTTCAAAATCAGTGTAGATCACATCAACCTGCCCGCCCCGGTCCATATTTCAATGACTAACTTACGGGGCCTCCAACTTCAAACTGCAGTCCCAGTACCGGAGGCCAGGGCCTCCGGAGCGAGCGAAGCGAACTCATAATTACGCTAATTGCATAACAACTTGAAAAAGATTTAGCGAGCGGAGCTCGCTCGCAAATTCGCAGTATTTTTGACTCTATTTCTTTTCTTGACTTTCAATGACTAACTTACGGGGCCTCCAACTTCAAACTGCAGTCTCAGAACCTGTTCTGCTTCTGGCCTCCTGAGGCCCGGGCCTCCAACTCTAAACTGTGTCTTTACTTGCTATATAAACCTCATTATTTTGGTTTTGATTAAAAAGGGATTCTCTTCTCGAGATTCGGAGGCCCCCCAGGACTGAGGGCCCGGGGCGGACCGCCCCCCCGCCCCCCCCCCCCGCCCCCCCACTTAGTCCGCCAGTGCACCCCCTTAAATGTTTATTTATATTTTTGTACTACCCTGTATACATATCTCAAGCACAGATTGAGGCGGAAATTGCAGGAAAACGTCCATGGGAAAAGGTGGATGCCTGCGCTGGGATATCAAAATTACATGTTTTGAAATGCGACGGAGAAGTCGTACGAGGGCAAAAACCCACTCTGTGTACAGAAGAAATAGTATTCCGGCCAAAAACGACTAACTTTATATTTTAAAATCGTACGTGTCGCCTTACGTGACAAGCCTGTCGCCTACGTGACACAACGTTTTTGTTTTGATTTTCTTAAACTTGTAATTGTAATATTCATAAAAAGAGTGTTCAATAAAAATTTATTCTTTATTTTAGTGTTTACATATAAAAATATATCCCTTGTTTTAATAGGTTCGCAAAAAATTACAAGATTATCACATACTCGTAGCTTACGATTGCGGTTGACTGAGTGTCGCTTACGTGACGCTTTTTATTTGAATTATTAGTCTGATAATTTCAAAATTTATTAAATATAAATTACATGTATTTGTAAAGCTTTACCTAAACTATATGTAGGTGCCATTGATTATTTTCTGCGAGGTTCAGTTATAGTGTTAAAAAGGTTTAAACTTCAAAAAACGCGTACGATTGTCGCTTACGTGACCATGGAATGCTCCCAACGTAGGCTTAGTAATAGGGTCCCGTTTTGACCCTTTGGTATGGAACCCTAAAAAGTATGGTGAAACGAAACACCATGTCATAAATCGCGAGCCAATAGCATGCGGTCGTCTCCCGACCACCGGTGTGTCCCTATGGCGCGTTAGACCAAAAAATCTTCCGGACACCAGGGTGTTCCTATGACACTTCACGGGTTATTGAGGTGAATTTCTTAAGATTCTGTGGATTGCATGTGGAATAAATAAATACCAATTTATAATTTTTTACTGTACTTATTGAATAAATAAAAATTTTCAGAGGGCAAAACTGTCAAGGTCGACAAAGATTTGAATAAGAAGCGCAAGTCTACAGCGGCCACACCCGATCTCAAAGGTGCCAAAAAGTCCAAGGGTGATGACAAGAAAGCTTCTGGCTTCGACCGTGGCCTTGAACCTGAGAAGATTATTGGTATGTCCATTTTGTGTATTTTGAAAGTAACTTTTAAATGTTTTTGGTAGAATTGTACTTCCTCTTACCCTCTGAGGGTGTATTACTTACTCATGCATCTTTCCTGTTGGCCTAGCATGCCATACGCAAAAAAATAAGAAAATAGAGTTTTATACAGAACGAGCTTTTACCCGCGACTTCGTCCGCATAAATTATACACCAGATTTTAAGTCAGATGATAAGCTATCAAACAAAAAAAGTTTCATCAAAATCGGTTCAGTAGTTTTTGCGTGATACTCGAACAAACAAACACCCAAACAAACGAACAAACAAACAAACAAACAGACAAAAAGTACAAAAATTTGTGATTTGGAATCAGGGAAGTCTAAAAACCATATCGTAATCTTTTTTTTGTAAATATCTTCAATGTACAGACACACTTCTTTTACAGTTTTATAATAGTTTAGATATGTTTTTAAAACCTGGTGGTAACTGGACCTATCCTGAGAATAGCACCAGACCAAGACAGGTGTCTCAGGCAACTATGTCTAAGGCCTTCAGATTCAATAAATACAACAAACACTTTGATTGATTACTCTGTAGTCTGTACCTAACTGCTTTTTAACCGACTTCAACAAAAAAATTAAAACCGCCTTCAAAAAACTAAAAAGTTAAAAAATAATATTGCAGCCGATGACTTTCCCGTTCGCATCATAAGAACATTAATTTGTTTTATTGAAGTCGCTGTCAAGCCGGTACGATTCGCGACAGGGCTTGCATTTTTTGGCTTGGCTTCACACCGACTTCTATAAAACAAATTAATGTTCTTATGATGCGAACGGGAAAGTCATCGGCTGCAATATTATTTTTTAACTTTTTAGTTTTTTGAAGGCGGTTTTAATTTTTTTGTTAAAATTTTGTTTATTTCACAATTTTCAGTGGCAAATTCATTAGTTCGATTTAATAGTAGTGCTTTGAATTAACAAACGCACTAGTCGGCACTACGATTTTCGAAGGTTCCCCTCGATATCTCTGGGATCCATCATCAGATCCTGGTTTCCTTATCATGGGACCTCACTTGGGATATCTCCTTTCCAACAAAAAAAGAATCATCGAAATCGGTTCATAAACGACGAAGTTATCCGCGAACACACATTAAAAAAAAAAAAAAAAAATATATACGGTCGAATTGAGAAACCTCCTCCTTTTTTTTGAAGTCGGTTAAAAAAGGAGGAGGTTTCTCAATTCGACCGTATATATATTTTTTTTTATGTGTGTTCGCGGATAACTTCGTCGTTTACGAACCGATTTCAATGATTCTTTTTTTGTTGGAAAGGAGATATCCCAAGTGAGGTCCCATGATAAGGAAACCAGGATCTGATGATGGATCCCAGAGATATCGAGGGGAACCTTCGAAAATCGCCTTCAAAATTAAAACCGCCTTCAAAAAACTAAAAAGTTAAAAAATAATATTGCAGCCGATGACTTTCCCGTTCGCATCATAAGAACATTAATTTGTTTTATAGAAGTCGGTGTCAAGCCAAGCCAAAAAATGCAAGCCCTGTCGCGAATCGTACTGGCTTGACAGCGACTTCAATAAAACAAATTAATGTTCTTATGATGCGAACGGGAAAGTCATCGGCTGCAATATTATTTTTTAACTTTTTAGTTTTTGTAAGTAAGCCTAGGTACAGCAGTGGAAGTCTATTGGCAGAGATGATGCATCTCTGCCAATAGACTTCCACTGCTGTACCTAGGCCTCACACAAGGATCGCTACATCAACCGGTCCTGCTCTACCCTCATCCAACTGGTTTCCACCACCTTCACCAAGTTGTTGGTCCACTTACCCACGCTGCGCTTTCCGCTACGCGGTCGCCAAGAACTCTGGCCCCATCTGTTCTGCAAGCAATGTGCCCAATTGCCACTTGAGTTTACTAATAATTTGGGATCTTAGAATAAAGAACAAACCAGAAGAAAAGGAACTACTGAGCATCATTGTATACTGCACATTGCGTCAAAACCACTAGGAGAATTCTCTGCAATTCACCCACTTCCAACCCTCGTTATTTTGGCAGGTCGCAACATTTAGCGCTTCTTGACTCAAAAGTTATTAAGCTCATTGTATGATGAACAAAACAATTTGGGATGTATCCACAGTTTCTGGCTTGTTCTTGTATTCTGAGTTTGGGCTTCGTCAGCTACTGTGGTTCTTTAGCAAATTTTTTAATATATCTTTTTCTTCAAATTCCAGGAGCAACAGACAGCAGTGGAGAGCTGATGTTCCTTATGAAGTGGCAGGGTACAGACGAGGCTGACCTTGTGCCGGCCAAGCAAGCTAATACACGGTGCCCGCAGGTCGTCATACAGTTCTACGAGGAGAGGCTCACATGGCACACGCCTGCACCTGACGAGGCCAACAATGATGATTAAGTTTTTTCTGTAAGTATATGTTTATAACTTGATTGACCCAATATTGATCCAACTATTCTTAAAGCTAAGCTAAGCCTTTTTTAGGACTTCACACTGAATTCTCATTTTACAAAAAATGTTTGTGTCAAACAGTTCATCAAATCATCAATGATCTGTGAAGGCACACTATGCTGCTGCATGCTAGTTTTTAGTTTACACTTCACATGTCAAGGCCGGCACATTATGATAAAATTTCTAACGGTTGCCGGAAGGCACTCCGTGCATACCACAGAAATAAATCAAGACAGAACGGTGAAGCGCGCGGGGCACGCGTGCCAACATCTATTGGCTATGTGTGAAGTGGGTGTTGGGAACAGTCAAGTCGATCGCAGCGCCCGGGGTGGCAGAAATTTGTATTTTTGCCGGACACGCTGTGAAAATATGCTTGAATCCATGCAAATCCGTACACTAACTTAACACGAAATCTCCAAAACTGTCAAGACTACAAACTTGAAATTTGGCATGGAAGTTTCTATTGGCATCTAGATGCATACTTAAAATGGCTTGTCTCAATTTTAACCCCCCAAAGGTGTTAAAACCAAGTTAAAAGTTTGTATGGGAATGAGGATCCGTAACGATTTTTGTTTTGAATGTAGTATTAAAGTACATTCTTCTTATCGTGTGGGCAGAGCCCTGGTGTCAGAGTTTTTTCAGACCGCCTTACGGCCTCTGACGTGGTTTTTATGTAACGACTACATTAAAGTACATTAAAAATCCTGAACATTGGTGTTTTTATTTTTTTCCTACGACCAAAAATGAGCGAGCTACGATCAATTGAATGCCGCAACTGTTGGGCGGCCAGTCGGCCACGCCGCCTAGTGCGTGACGTCACGGGGCATTACTGCGTACCGGTTACAGGGGACTTTAGTATTAAAAATGTTATATCTCGGATATGGTGCGTCCTATGTCGAAAATTTATAGAACCAAAAATGTTATCGTGGATGTGTTCTACAAGATGCGTACATAAAAAGTGGGGGGGGGGGGGGGGGGGGTCATGCAGACATCTTAAATTTTATATTAGTACATTACGATACGTGTGACCTAAGTAGTCCATTATTGCACGGCGTGAATTATCGCCCGAGCGCAGCGAGGGCGATAAACGCCGTGTAATAATGGACTTACTTAGGTCACGAGTATCGTATACTATTTTATAGCTCGTGTGACCTAAACCCGCCAACTTTTGTGTGTGTGTGTGTGTGTGTGTGTAGTGTATTGACATTCTCTTTCATGTTGAAGTTTTTAATTCTACGAAAACGTATACTAACGAAAAGGGCAGAAAGGGGGACCGGGGGCGAAGCCCCCGGCGGGGTGGAGGGGCGGAGCCCCCCCGGGGGCACGGGGGGCGGAGCCCCCCGTAGGACACAACCACGACTTTAAAATCTTCGTTCATATATCGCAACCACAATCAATAGATACTCACCTCTAATCACATCTACCGTCACATCATCATCAGCCCCTACTCGCCCCCTACGCACGTATGCACTAGGTGGCACGTAATCACATCTACCGTCACATCATCATCAGCCCCTATTCACCCCCTACGCACGTACCCCTAATTACCCCCACGAACTAGGGGGTACACCCCCTAATCACCCCCACGAGCTAGGGGGTACACTGTGTGTGTGTGTGTGTGTGTGTGTGTAGTGTATTGACATTCTCTTTCATGTTGAAGTTTTTAATTCTACGAAAACGTATACTAACGAAAAGGGCAGAAAGGGGGACCGGGGGCGAAGCCCCCGCCGGGGTGGAGGGGCGGAGCCCCCCCGGGGGCACGGGGGGCGGAGCCCCCCGTAGGACACAACCACGACTTTAAAATCTTCGTTCATATATCGCAACCACAATCAATAGATACTCACCTCTAATCACATCTACCGTCACATCATCATCAGCCCCTACTCGCCCCCTACGCACGTATGCACTAGGTGGCACGTAATCACATCTACCGTCACATCATCATCAGCCCCTATTCACCCCCTACGCACGTACCCCTAATTACCCCCACGAACTAGGGGGTACACCCCCTAATCACCCCCACGAGCTAGGGGGTACACCCCCTAATCATCAGCACGAGCTAGGGGGTACACCCCCTAATCACCAGCACGAGCTAGGGGTACACCCCCTAATCACCCCCACGAGCTAGGGGGTACACCCCCTAATCACCCCAACGAGCTAGGGGGTACACCCCTAATCACCCCCCACGAGCTAGGGGTACACCCCCTAATCACCAGCCCGGGCTAGGGGGTACACCCCCTAATCACCCCCACAAGCTAGGGGGTACACCCCCTAACCACCCCACGAGCTAGGGGGTACACCCCCTAATCACCCCAACGAGCTAGGGGGTACACCCCCTAATCACCCCACGAGCTAGGAGTACACCCCTAATCACCTCCACAAGCTAGGGGGTACACCCCCTAATCACACCCACGAGCTAGGGGGTGCACCCCCTAATCACCACTACACACCCCTTACGCATTAGGGGGTGTACCCTCTTATCACCCCTATGCATCCCCAATCACCCTCTACGCACTAGGGGGCGCATCCCTTACTCGCACCCTACTACCAACATACTAATAAGGTGTGAGCAGGGGGTGCGGGTGTAAGTAGGGCGTACGTAATATAATTAAAGTAGGGGGGGTAACTTGGAGTCAGTTGGGGATTTCGCGATTTCAATGTTGGTCACATTGATTGAAAGCACATTTAAAAGTACCTACCTTCTTTTGTTTATTATGCATCTGTGCAATAAAGTAGATTCATTTTCGAATGGTGTAATGTAATCCGTGTAATAATGGACTACTTAGTAACGAAAAACCGTGACCTAAGTGCGGGTTTAGGTCACGGAATGCTATAAAAGAACCTTCTTTTGTATATTATGCATCTGTGCAATAAAGTGGATTCATTTTCGAACGGTGTAATCCGTGTAATAATGGACTACTTAGGTAACGCAAAACCGTGACCTAAGTGCGGGTTTAGGTCACGGAGTGCTATAAAATATTTTAAGTCCTAGAACCAATGTTAATTTACTACTAGAGCCCATGGCGGCTCGAATTTAGGGGTAGGGAGGTGTGCGGGGTGGGGGAGATAATTTGGTAATTGACTTGGACAACATAAACGACCTGGGGGTCAATCGCGCTAATTTTGAACGATACTACCAAAACAAAACCACAACCAAAAACGTTACGTTATGCACAATTCGTATCGCGCTAATTATATTAACGGTAACGATTTAGCTTTTTTTCGGAAGATACGTTGTCGTAACGTTCGATGTCTGTTCGATCGAATTTTCTGGCGTGGTAGGTTCGTGGTAGGTGCGTGGTAGGTGTATGGTATGTATTGTGGTAACCAAACTTGAAACGTTTACGGCTTAAACTTTTCGAGTTTGGGTTTGTTTTGGTAACGTCAACGATTTAACCGTTCAAAAAAAATAGCGCGATAGCATTTTTACATCAGCTAAACCAAATCTAAACCAAAACTAAACCAAAACCAAAAACGTTCCGTCCAAACGATAAAACCATAGAAAATAGCGTAATTGAGGCCCTGAACAACTCAGGCAACTCGAACAACTTGGTCAACTTGAACAACTCGAACAACATAAACCACTCGAACAACATAAACCACTCGAACAACTTGAACAACATAAATAACTCAAACAACTTGGCCAACTTCGTCAACTTGGACAACATAAACAACTCGAACAACTCAGACAACTTGGTCAACTGGAAAACTTGAATAACTTTATCGGGACCAAGTTGTTCGTGTTGTTCGAGTTTTCTGAATTGCTTATGTTGTCTAAGTTGACGAAGTTGGCCAAGTTGTTTGAGTTATTTATGTTGTTCAAGTTGTTCGAGTGGTTTATGCTGTTCAAGTTGACCAAGTTGCTCGAGTTGCCGGAGTTGTTCGAGTTATTTAGATCGTTTATGTTGTCCAAGTCCATTACCAAATTATCTCCCCCACCCCGCATACCTCCCCCCCTCCTCCCTACCCCTAAATTCGAGCCGCCATGGGCTCTAGTATACTCCGTTCAGAAATTAGAGCGACAAAGGCCGCGGTCCGATTCACCATTTCATGGCTCACAGTGCTAACGTCCATAATCGCTGGTCCGAAACAAAAAGCGCGATTTCACAACTTACGGCGCTATTTGAATCGGACCGCTTTTTCCGGTCTCAAACCACTGACAGTTGTATTCACGTTATATTGTACCAAAAACCGCCATAAAACATCAGTTTGACATTGACAGTGACAGTGGTTTGACATTACTCTTTGGGTTTGACATAAGGCTCACGGTGATATCGCTGTGGAGCATGGGCTCAGAAATTCCAAGATGGCGCTGATAATGACGTCATCAATGACGTCACGCCGTCTAACGTGATCGCGCTTTCACCAAATCGGGACGCATTTGAGAGCGCTAAAATCGATTTTGGCGTGAATCGGACCGCGCCCAAAATGTAAACAAAGAAACGTCACTGTCAAAGTGACATTACGTGGTACCTTTGGTGCATTTTTTAAGAATAAAATTATGTCGGCACGACATATAATAAATTGCGTTGACATTAAAAATGTATTGTCTATCTATAAATAATAAAAACAATCGTGACAATTTGAATGAAATTTTTAAATTATGTTATGTAGCCTGTAGCCCGTTACTCTCTGTCTGTGTGGGCTTTTTGTGCTATGCGTAGCATCCGCGCATAGCGTACGGACTCAGACGAAGGTATTAAACAATCAATAGACGCGTTTACGTTATTGTTTACAAAATCTAAAATATCTGATTGTTGCCAGATCACGAAATAAAATATTTACAGTCACGCTTTCTTTTAATCTAAAATAAATTATAACTTCCGTTTTTAAATTTATTTTCCATACAAAATTAACATATCATTTGTCGTAATCCTTTGCGAATAGAATAGATAATTTACTGTTATTCATTTCGGAGATAAGTTTTCTTCCGTCTCGAGATGGTATTTTCTACACTGGTATCACCGTTGGTTACATTCAAGGTATGTTTAGGGACCATATCCAGGACAATAATAGTGACTATTTATTATTAGGTACCTACACTTTTCGAATCGTTGTAACGACTTTCATATCTACTGTTGTTTTTTTAATAGTTGTTGAAATCATAAAAAAGCATTTGCTATTCGTTTTGTTATTGATCTAATAATTCATGGTTAGTTTTATTTACTTTTAACATTTATTGTTGGTTGTACTATCAGTCTACACTAATATTATAAAGAGGATAGATTTGTATTTTTGTGTGTGTGTATGTTTGTAATGAATAAACTCAAAAACTACTGTGCCGATTTCAAAAATTCTTTCGACATTAGAAAGCTACATTCACCCTGAGTAACATAGGCTATATTTATTGCTAGAAAAGATTAGATGCCCTCCCGTGCGAAGTCGTACGTTTTGTTTTTGGTTGTTATTATATTAAAAAGACAAATAAAAGGATTTCGTAAATTAGCTTTTATTTAACATAAATTTTTTTTTCTAAAATAAACACCTAAAATAGATTTACAGTGTTTTTTTATTATTCTGTATGTTTTTCTATGTTTATTGTGGTAAAATACTCCAATAATACATCACATTTTATATTTTTCAAATGTATCTTTATGCGGGCACTACATTCTCGTCGAGAACAGCCGAGAACGAGAGTGTGGATGCCCTTCATTGTTCTCGTGGCGTCATAATTTTCCTTGAAAGTGCCTGCTTTATTTCTTATTCCTCTTCTTTTGCATACCGTACTCAAAATGACTAGAGTGAAGTTCGTGTGATTGAGTGACGTCACACTTCCCAGCGAGGTTATGCACATTGTTCTTTTAAACTTTTAATTAGAGTTGCCAAATGACATGCTACATAGAATTAAAGCTTAGCATTGTCTAGTAGGGTTAGGCAGCGTTCCCACTACGCCGGACCGGCAGATCTGCCGAAAACCGGACACCGGACAGAGTGTTCACATTACATCGGATCCCGGAAGAAATTCAGACAGTCCTCAGTACCAGAACATGCGAGCCGAATGACGTGAGTGGAACACGGGCGGGGCGAGGGGAGCACGAGCGGGGCGAGCGGGGGACAGATACCGGCACAAACTCGTTCACATTACTCCGGGCCCGGTCGTTCTACCGGCAATTCGTAGTGACAAAACGTTCGGTAGAAATGCCGGGCTCGGCAAAAATGCCGGACCCGGGATAATGTGAATAGCTTCATATAAATTGTACAGCCACTAGCTCTTCCGGCAGATTTACCGGCGCGGCAGATCTGCCGGTCCGGCGTAGTGGGAACGCTGCCTTAGTCATTGCTGCTGGATCACACTTTTTAGTTCTGAAGTATGTTTGAATTTTTTAGAAATGTTTTCTGACACAATGTTTTTTTTTCAGGCCCGTACTTCTGTAATTGCAAACAACAAGTGACTACTTTGATCTTGGGGAACATTATTTGAACATGACATACAGTCTATGTTGTACTCATCAGTAAATCTTAAATGTTATTGTAAAACTTTTGGTGTAACTGAAAGTCAAGGTAAGCAACCTTCCGATAGTCCATCTAAACTGTAATCCCATGTGATGTGCAATTACTACAACAACTTATTGAACTATCAAGCTTGTTACGAGGGTGCCGAGCCTCCGGTGCCGCTCTCAATCGTATTTATTAATTTCTTAACGATTATACAACATTTCCATCAAGAATGTCACATTGTAGTTATTGCTGATTTTAAATTAATATTTGTTTATTGAATGTGTGCAGTTACCATCTTTAAAACTGCCGTTAGTGCCCACTTTTGGCGAATTTAAAGATAGTAAAACAACAAACACATAAAATGATTTTTGGATAAATTGAAAATCAGCAGACTACAATTTGACATTCTTATTTTTTTGAAATTTTGTATAATTATTAAGAAATTAAAAAATACGATTGAGGGCAGCACTGAAGGCTCGGTGCCCTCTTAAATACATGTTGTATGTACACCTTGCTGATTGGTTACACAGTTGCAAAATAAAACTACAAACATGTTATAGCTCTTCTAAGATTCATCAGATGATATTTTAGTTGAGGATTTTAAACCAGGGTTTCATAACTATTTTGTACCACTTGGACCACTTTCAAAAATCTCACGGGCTCTTTTCAAAGTTGTCGAATAGAATTAATTAATTTAAAAAATACGTTTTAATAGGTAGGAGGCCTGGAGGTTACCCAGCACATGTACCAACACAGAAACTTTTGAGTTTCTTGCTCTTTCTTCTCTCAGGAGAAGGCCTTGAGAACGAGCTGTATAGGTCGACCAGAATCTCATGAAATTAAAAAAAGTAAAAAAATATAGATTTTCACATGGTAGTGTCAAAATGTTCATTTGTCTAGTCAAAGTAGGCCCCTATACAGACTGAGCCTTTTTGCAGCGATAAAAACGTGCGTTTGTCCATCGCGTGACTTAATCGCTTCACTAGCAATCAATAGGCGTTTGTATCGATTCAAACGCATGATTGTAACGATGCACACACATGTTTGTATTGATGCACACGCGTACAGCCACGATGCACACGCATCGTGGCTGTACCATGTTTGCATCTATGCTTTATCGCGTTTGCATCGATACTGAATTTTGCAGCACTTCTGCGCTGCAAAAAATCGCAGTGTGTAATGTGCCCTAATCTAATTACCCCAGTGTTGCTGACACTAAAATTTGATTTATCAATTTTTCATCAGATTCTGGTCCACCTTAGTAATAAAACAGTTGGCATATTTCAAATGAAAGAAATTACTTACGAAATAAAAGTTTATTGATGTGATTAGTCTGTTAGTGTGGAGGTTGCTAAAATTGGATAAGTAGGTTAAATTTGTAAAATGCTAAAATCGGAAAAGTATGTTACATACATTGTCTTTGACTGGCGTCAAAAGTTAGATGGACCACGCGCAGTATTATTGCATTAATTGTAAACGATGTTAGGCACTTGAAATTAATCGTGTAGCCTGTAATCACGGCATGGATCCTGGACATCAGCCCCTCTGCTCTAGTTCGATATCTATACTTATGCGACTCTGCTTATTTCCATACTTGTCGCGGCAAGCGGGATGTTCGCTCTCTGAAAAGCGCGAGAGGTTATTTTTTAAGCAGCGAAGGCGCGGCGCGCTCGTCTAGACAAATCGTACTAGAAGCAGGTACTTATAGAAACCCTGGTTTAAAGGAAAATCCTTCAATTGTAATATGTTTGCACTTTTATTTTCTTTTCTCTAATTTGATGAATATTTTTGTATCATTGTAATTTGAGTCCTAGAAGTAAATTGGTCTACACTAAACTCTTATTCCAGTTGTAAATTGAACTCTGAAATGTCTGCTAGGTTGCTTTTTTTATTTTTGACAAGCCTATTTTGAGTTTTGTCGTGAGTAGTATATAAGATTTATTATAAGATTACAGTAAGTTTTTATGATTGAACCATAAAATAAATTGTATAATGTTAAAACCTATTGAAAAGGGGCGAAACAAAATTGTAAATCTGGAATAATAAACTTCAAGCGGTAAAAGCGCATATTTTAAAAATAAATAAATTGTGTTTTGCTTCGTGATAAAAACGTAAGGTTACATACTTTTTTTATTGTTAAACAATGCAGAGCAATATACCAGTGGCCGCATAATTTAGATTAGATTTATGTAATGTATTTCGAACAAGCCAGTATATTTTATTGTGTTTGCATCCGTATCTACAGGGTGTTAGGGTAAATAGTTGCATTACTTTAAGGGGTGATTATACTCATGATACTGAACCACTTTCCCAGAGAAAACTATAGGAAATTCGTAAAAAAATGTTGGACTTCTCATACTATATGCAATCAGCTGATCGAACTTTTGTATGAAAAGTAGAAAAAAATTTTTGCGAATTTGATATAGGTTTCTTAGTACAAATTGTGGGAAAAAAATTACGGGAAAGTTGTTCAGTATCATGGGTACAATCGCCCCTTAAAGTAATGCAACGGTTTACCCTAACACCCTTTATATTTATGTTTTGTAAAGGACGTACAGCTTAGCTCTGTGGAGTAGAAAATTGTGACAGCAGGAACTAAATATTTTAGCCATAGCTTTATTATTGTATAATGATTTTAGTACCAAAATCTTGTATGGTCTTGCCTGTTATGAGTGATTTTGACTTGCAATGAAGGTGGCGCCCTTAATTTGCCCTACAAACACCGTGAAATTACAACTAGTCAAATTAGCAACTGCTCTTTATTGGACGTCAAACGCGCGCTTTGTATGAAACATTTTACTAAATAACACACAGTGACGTCATCAATATAAAAAAAAGTATTCCAGCTTAAGAATTACTGAAAATGTGAGTTTAGCGTAATTTTCAATTCATTTTTATTGAGAAGATAAAACTAAAATATTGTTTACGCTGTCAACTACCCTAAAGGTAGCCTTTTGAACCGAGCGTCTATAGCGACAGTGACGCCGCCACAGAGCGACAGATTGATGTTCTATGCAAATGTATGAAATTGTAGGGAACGTGTCGTTCGAATCGAGCGACACTAACGCCATTCGAACGACACGTTCCCTACAATTTCATACATTTGCATAGAACATCTATCTGTCGCTCTGTCGCGGCGTCACTGACGCAGACGCTCGGTTCGAAAGGCAACCTTAAGACTATTCGTGTTGTTAATTTTGTTTAGACTGTATATTGTATGTATGTATTTGACGTATCCATATAGACCGGATCTCTGGGTTTTATTCTCATACAATTTATATAGAGGAGGTTTAATAATTCCTGGGTAGTCGGGTTAAAAATATGTGAACGAATAGGCAAACGATTAAGCGTGAGGCGCCGACAGCCTATGTAAAATTAAAGTCTGTTATGTGATACATACATTATGTGTTATACATCGTGAAAACATCAAAATTAGTTTAATCTTTGCTTAGGATAAGTGAGAACAGGCAATAAAAATGTGTTGCCACCAATTTTGGTTTTATTCAACATCAATTCTGTTACAAAGAAAGGTATCAAATTTCGGAAACCGTTGAGATTATTTCATACAAAGGTTTTAGCTGATTTTTCTACCTGTTATTTGTGGAGAAATGACAAAAATTTATAAAAAATCGTACCTTTGCCACGTTGCAAGATTTTGTAAGCTAACCAAAAATACCGCACACGCAGAAAGGGACAAACGACATAGAAATTTCGCTTGCTCGTTCTACAGGGTGTTAGGGTAAAAAGTTGCATTAGGGCTCTAACAGACGAGCGACAGTTGTCTGCGACAGCTCGCGACAGGGTCGCGCGACCGTCGCGCGACCCTCTGCGACCGTCGCGCGACCGTGACGTAGGCATAGTCTGAGAGCACAAGTCTTGTTCTTGAGAGATTTCAGTTTGAAGACAACGGAGGCTAAGAATTAAAATGGTTGATATTTCTGGTAGTTTTTATAAGTTTTTCGTAGATTTTGGTTTCTTTAGATAATAGATAATCCAGAATTGATTATCTTCATCATCAAGTCCATAAAATATTACAGACTGGTGAAAATAGGGCAATTATAATATACAGTTATAATAATAATACTTAACACAACACTAATAATTATAACACATAATATTATACACATAAATATTTATAAATACGTATACAGGGTGTAACAAAACACCCTAGTAATACTTAAGGGGGTGCTTCAGACCATCAAACTGAACTACTTTCACTATGGAGCCAACATCGAAATCGCGAAAAAAATCAGCTCTTTCATACAAAACTGCAGTACCGTCTCGACTCAAATGTATGGGACGGCAGATTTTTTATTTTTTCTCGACATTGGCTCCATAGTGAAAGTTGTTCAGATTGATGGTCTGAAGCACCCCCTTAAGTATTACTAGGGTGTTTTGTTACATCCTGTATAGGGTCCTTCTTAATATGCTGACACTTTTTAAGGGGATGATCAGACCGTCAAACTGAACAACTTCCTCTATGGGACCAACATCGAAATCGCGAAAAAAAATTATCACTTCCATACAAAACTGCAAACCTACTCGGAGCCAAACGTATGGGACAACTGTTTTTTTTTTTCGCGATTTCGATGTTGATTCCATAGAGAAAGTTGTTCAGTTTCATAGTCAGGTCATCGCCTTAAAAAAGTGTCAGCATATTAAGAAGGACCCTCTATACAGGATGTTACAAACTATTGGATATGGAGATCTATCTCTCAGACTATACAACACTACGTCACGGTCTTCAACTGTCGCGCGACCCTGTCGCGAGCTGTCGCAGAGTACTGTCGCTGGTCTGTAAGAGCCCTTACTTTAAAGGGTGATTGTACCCATGTTATTGAAACACTTTCCCTACGAAACCTATAGGAAATACGTAAAAAAAGTTGTGGACACCCATACAAAAAGCAATCAGCTGATCGAACTTTTGTAAGAAAAGTCGAAAAAAAAATTGGCGAATTTCTTATAGGTTTCTTTGGGAAAGTCATCTTTCTCTTTCTACATGCCAAAGTAAGGTCCGCCACACACATACGGAATTGGAAATCGGAATTACGTTTTTTTTTTTACTTATAAGAAGCTCAAACTTTTTTTTTAGTAGGTTTAAGTTTTGTTTTTAATTCTTTTATTTTTCTTTAGGTTTAGGGTTATATTTGTATATGTATATACTCTGTTGTAAATAAAGCTGTCAATTACGAATCATGATTGTGATTTTGTATGGATTTTCCCCCTCCACAATTGCGTTCGGAATTGCGCGAATCGGAGTTCTGTCAAATCCTATACAAAATCTCAATCCTGATTCGGAATTCCGGATTGCAATTCCGTATGTTTGTGACGGACCTAACAATGGCCATTATGCCTAGGATGTCAGGAAAATTCAAAATTCATTAAAAAACAGTAATCTATCTAAACTATTATAAAGCTGTAACAGAAATGTGTCTGTACTATCGGGGACTTTTCCGCCTGACCACCCAACTTTTTCGCCCAAAATGTATTGATTGGAAACTATTATTAATTGGTCTATTCATCGATAGGGCGGGATAAGACATCGCTTTTATTTTTTAGTATGCAAGCAAAAATGAGCCTAGTGGTGGTCAGGCGGAAAAGTCCGCGATAGTACATTGAAGATATTTACAAAAAAAAAGATACGGTATGGTTTTTAGGTGTCCCTGATTCCAAATCAAATTTTTTTGGACTTTTTGTCCGTTTGTTTGTTTGATCGAGCATCACGCAAAAACTACTGAACCGATTTTGATGAATTTTTGTTTGTTTTTATAGCTTGTGATTCGACTTATAATCTGGTATATAATTTGTGCGGACGAAGTCGCGGGTTAACGCTAGTATACTATTATAAAACTGTAAATATAAAAAAAGAATTTTTTGCTTTGTATGTTTGAACGAGCATCACGCGAAAACTACTAAACCGATTTTGATGAAACTTTTTTGTTTGATAGCTTATGATCTTAAAATCTGGTATATCATTTGTGCGGACGAAGTCGCGGGTTAAGGCTAGTAATGAAAAAAAAAATTATCGAAAAAGACGTATTACACTTTATTGAGAATCGTATTTTTATTTATTCAATATGATGATTATACTAATGAAATGTTGCCCATACACGACAGCTGGATTAACACTAGAAATGTTTAAGGTTTCCCAGAGACGTTTCCACCACCCTCATTCTTATCAGCGGGGTCCAGTATCGTCATACAGCCATCGATCATCGTGGAAGACATGCCGATGAGCTCAGATATGTTCTTCCAGGTTGAGCAGGTCATCCTTGTCATCAAATCAAACTCTAAATTAGCAACTTTTTCTGAAATTGAAAATAGTTTTTACCGAATATTGATAAATTGGGAAATCTATGTAAAACTTAGACCACACATAACTATGGACGAGTTACGCATGTAATTACAAAAAACTTGTCTGCCACTTCTTGCCGGGGACGAGGTAACAACGCAACTTTGGATTTTATTCCATTTCGTTAGTTTTTAGGGTTCCGTACCCAAAGGGTGAAAACGGGACCCTATTACTAAGCCTACGTTGTCCGTCCGTCCGCCTGTCCTACCTATTTAGGGCTGTAACTTTTGAACCGTAATAGCTAAATAGTTCAAATCTCGGATTATGCGTTATTACGGCGGATTTGTTAACAAATAATAAAAATGTCAAAAAGTTAAAAATTAAGGGGGGTTGGTTTTCAACAAGAAACTAGTTTTTATCAACGTTTTTTCTTCACGCTATATCGTAAAAACGGTAATACATACAAGCGGCAAACTTATTGTGATTATAGAGCAAACTCTACAGAATAACAACAAATACTAAAAACCGGCAAAGTGTGAGTCAGTCTCGCGCTAAAGGTCCCGAACAAAAAAAGTTTTTTTTTCTACGTTAATAATGCTGTGTTCTATGGTGGTGTGGTATGGAACCCTCGGTGCGCGAGTAGCCCGACTCGCACTTGACCGGTTTTATTAATTACTATCGTAACTTTTAAGGATGTATTCAGAAAATGAAACTAAAGAACTTCCCCACATGGGTTGAAAAAAAACGAGATTTTTTTTAACCTTCCATAAAAATGTGCGGATCGATATGGGAGGTCCAAAAAATTCTCATTTTTCGACCCATGCTCCATATAGTTCAGTTAATTTGTTCTCAAAAGGGTACCTAGTGGGAAAGTTTTGGGGTAGTGCTGATTTCTTTCATTCTTTAAGTATTTTGGGGTGCTGAATCCGAATCTGAGGTTTGCTAACAAAATTTCGTGACGCAACATTGATAAAATCGCAAAAAAAGTGAAAAATAAACTCGGAAACTATAAACTTTTAGTAAATCGCCTGTTTACAGAAATTAAATCTGACAAAATTTTCTACAAAACAAGCTGTATGTACTTTTGTCATAGGACTTAACCTTTCAGAGCTACAGAGGGCCGAGAAAGTAACAGCATTTTAAAAATTATGAAATTTGTATGGCGACCCTCATTAAAGTAGAAGATAAAAAGAAAATGATTTCATATTCTTAATCAGCGACCCCGAAAACCCTCGGATACAAATTTCCAGTCGATTCGGTGAACCTCGAAAAGCTGCTTTGGTCCATGGCAGCCATCTTGGATTTCGCTATTTTGGATTCTTTTTACCGCCATCCAAATCTGACCAGGGTCCTCTATGACATTTGTTTGAGGTCCATAACCCTATCTATCGTAGTTTCCACGGGCCGTTGACATCATCCGCCAGGAGTCGATCTTCCGAGGAAGTCAAAATTTTCCCTGTATCACCAGAGCATCCATATGATGATCCCTAAATGTCATCCCTGTACCGTAAGGGGAACCCGCAGATCAATTTTGAGGTATCTGGTCGATCCCCACTTTCCATACATAAGGAGATGACCCTGGATGAGTACTTGGATAATTGTTCGCCGAGTCCCCGCCAACTATAATGATTTCGAGGATCGTAATAAGGATGTCCTGGTGATAAAAGGAGTATTTCGACTTCCTCAGAAGGTCGACTCCTGACGGATGAGGTCAACGGCCCTCGGAAAGTATGACAGATAGGGATATTGACCTTGAACAAATGTTATAGAAGACCTTGGTCAGATTTGGTAGGCGGTAAAAAAAAACCAAAATAGTGAAATCCAAGACCCATCTTGGATTTTTGCCATGGAAATTTCAAACGCCAAATTAGTTTTTAAAGGTTCACTGAATCGACTGAAAATTTGTATCCGAGGGTTTTCGGGGTCGCTTATTAAGAATATGAAAACATTTTCTTTTTATCTTCAACTTTCATAAGGGTCGCCATACAAATTTCATAATTTTTAAAATGCTATTACATTCTCGGCCTTGTAGCTCTGAAAGGTTAAGACCTACGACAAAAGTACATTTAACTAGTTTAGTCGAAAATTTTGTCAGATTTAATTTTTGTAAACAAGCCATGTACTAAAAGTTTATAGTTTCCGAGTTTTAAGCAAAATTCCGGAAAATGATGAAATTTTTACACTTTTTTTCTGATTTTGTCAATGTTGCGCCACGAAATTTTGTTAGCAAACCTTAGATTCGGATTCAGCACCCCAACATACATATAGAATGGAAGAAATTAGAACTACCCCAAAACTTTCCTAGTAAAAACACAATTTGACTGAAGTATTAGTGAAAGTTTAGTTTCATCGTAGGTCGGCGACAAATGGGCCGCAGTGCTGAAGAACCCACGTAACGAGTCGGTTCAATTTCACCTGTGCTCATGACTTACCGCGCGAGTCACCACAAACCTTAATACCCACGACGCGAGACACATTTATCGTTTCGACTGTGCGCACGACCTACGAGGGGGTCAGGTCTATTGCATTTCGCCTGTGCTCATGACCTACTACTACTATACTACTAATGAATCGCGGTCTCCTGTCTTATACATTTGAGTCCTGTGCCTATTCGTTTAGGTGGGTTCGGCAGTTTTAGACTTTTTCTCCACAGTGGAACTTGTTCAGTTTGATGATTCCAAAATCAACCCTATAAAAATTTAAAGGCTGTTTTGTTACACCTTGTAGGTATATAACAGTATTATTACCACTGTGCCTCTTACCTCGTAATTTATTCAAATCATCGTAAATAACTCTCATGTCCACTAGATTTTTCTCAATGTTTGCTGTAATCTTATTGAAAAATGCATACTCCGACTGTTCGTCGTTTATTTCATCTGTGGATTCAAGGATTTCTTCTATTGTTTTATTTACTTTCAGTATATTGTCCGATATATTTTCGAAGTTGCCGAATGGCAAGCTCTCTTGTGAAATTAATTGAATATTCATGTTCATTATTTCATTAATAGTCTAGTTCACTTTGAGTCCAACTCTACACATCAATAATGAACGGTAACAGGTAGTTCTTTCTAAGTAGCCTGTGCAATAAATAATGCACAAAGATTGCGCACCACGCCAAAGATAATGAACTGCGCTTTTGTTTTGTTCTATGTTTTTATGTCGTTAACCCCGCACTACACTCTCGCCGAGAACTTTCAAGGAAAATTATACTATGGCTTACGACGCCACGAGAACAATGAAGGGCATCCACACTCTCGTTCTCGGCCTGTCTCGCCCGTTCTTGGCGAGAATGAAGAGCCGGCATTACATGGGCATTACACAATACGGTAGTGATTCCATTCTCTTTGACACAATACACAAAAACATTGAACAAAATGGCGTCGTCTCATACAATTTAATTTAAAAAAAGAGTCTTTGGTTTTCTTCATAAAAAACATTAGCTGCACTGGTAGCATGCACACCCGCGATAGCCGTGATACGGCTTTATCACGTCTTTTATCTCGTTCTTTTGCGCGCGAACGAAGCTACGAGTGCTGGAGTCGCCATTATTCCTGACTTCCTGCGTGCCTTACAGGAAGCTGGCAAAGGTATCGAGATGCATATATATTTTTTTTTAATTTTTTTTTTTCCAAATAATTCTAAATGGCAAATGTTTGTCATCTTATACAACCTACCATCCTAATACCTATGCCACCTTCCTGCAATCTACATAAAATAGGTACGACAATACCTATTTGCAGGTACCTTCGATAAAAAGTTGAGCAGTCCGTCGTCAGGTTTAATCATGGATATAGGAACAATACCTATGCTAGCTTCCTGGTTTTAACACCTGTAGGTTTAGTTAGGTAGTAAATTTACATATAATTTTTTAACTTGAAATGCCTAAATTAAGCTGGAAATAGGTGTTGTCTAGAATCGTAGCAGGTAGCGTTCCATTGTCTCTGCCTACTCCAGTGGGAGAGTGGGAGAAATGCGTGAGATAATGGTATGTAGGTAATATTATTCAAATTATAAGAACCTATTTTAAATATAATTTATTAAATTATGATGAAAACTGATGAAAATGACGATTTAAATAGTTATTTATTTAAAACTTTACGGTAGGTACACGCGATCGATCAAGTGCATGTCGCACTGCTGGGTAAATAAAACACTATTATGTCATTAAATTGTATTGATGCATTCAAACTGAGTGTTTTAGTTAACTAAATAAAACAATATTAGGTAAGTTAGAATTAGAATTGCTATGTTAAACCGGCGGGGTTTCACTTACGCTCGGATAATAATTAAAATTTTGTGAACCCGATAGAGTTCAGAAGGACCGCCCACACACTGACAAAATCTCAGCGTGCCACGAATGCGCCAGACGGGGCTACGCGGAGATATTGTCAGTGTTTGCGTGCTGCGAGGCGTACGCCGCATTTGGTACCATTGTATGAAGATGTAGATGAAGATAGATTAACTGTCTTATACTGTGGTAGAGATCTTTCTACTACTATAAAATGACCCGCGCCTCCAATGCAACTGTTTCCAATTCTGACAACGTACCTATGCGTGTGTGCAGAGACGTACGTTATAAACAAAAATCGCGAATGCTTAAATAGCGGTGGTGTCACCTAATCGGTTCAACATTATCTGCCCCCTTACCCGCACTTTCGATCTTCACTAAATCGCCACTGTTTCGGTCCGCACTTCATTGTAATAGAGTTGAAATTGGAACGAAAACATTCACGCAAAAGTTCGAATCGAATGTGCGGGTAGACCCTCAGTATGATCCATAGACATTATTATACTAATGATCGCGGGCGGGCCATGTCATCGTAGTAGATCTGTAGGGTGAAACTGATATCATTAGCATCCTTTTAAACTAAGAGTCTACCCATCAAACTGAACAACTGCTCGCCGCAGGTCGCCCTTTGTAAGTACATACATGTTTTCTCAATTTTCTGTATTTTTATGTCAGTATGTATACAATAAAGTGTTATAAAAATAATAACTATTACTATCGGAGCAAACCGATCGGAGCAAAAAAGATCAGCTGTTTCATACTATGCAATGCAATACTATGCAATATTGCATTGCATAGGAGCAAGAAAAATCTGCTGTTGCCGTTTTACCATGGGAGCAAACCGATCGGAGCAAAAAAGATCAGGCAATATTGCATTGCATAGTATGAAACAGCTGATCTTTTTTGCTCCGATCGGTTTGCCCCCATAGTAAAACGGCAACAGCAGATTTTTCTTGCTCCGATGTTTTTGCTCCCATACTAAAAGTTGTTCAGTTTGATGGGTAGTCTTAGTTGAAAATAATGCTAATGATATCAATTTTTAAGTATATCTAAACGCACTTGTGCCGTGAAACCCAGCTTTTTTAGGGTCAGCGCACACCTTCCACAGTTTACTAGTCTGTACAGAAATAATTGTTACCATATGTTTATAAAAATTTATAATAAATTACCAAATACTATTAAAGCATGTAATGGCAAGCAATTTTCAAATAAACTGAAAATATGGCTCACTTCGAAGTGCTACTACAAATTGAACGATTATTTTGATGAATAATAATACACATTAATGCTTATTTTTGTTAAATTCAAATAAATTTTATTGTGATAAGTAGGTAATTATTATTTAGCATAGGTAGTTGTTTTGGTTTATAATGTAAGCCTATATTGTACGTCCGTGCTGCGGACCAAACTGTTGATTCTTCCTTATTGTAACATCTTTTTTTTACACAGTTTGAACAATAAATATTCTTTCTTTCTTTCTTTCTTTCTTTCTTTGTTCGAACTCAAGAATAATTGAAATAGAGTTTAAAATAGCGTGCAAGACATAAATGCGAACACGTCACAGGGACAGGGATCTCTTGCACGCTATTTTCAACTCTACTTCAATTACTATTGAGTTCATTATCAAGTGATTAATGAAATCTGCTCGAACAGTTCTTCGCTAGGTGTGCGCTGACAATCTATCAACAACACCACATTAAGGTAGGTTAGTTACAAACAAACGATTACATTCTTAACACATAAAAATGATCAACAACTAAGTATGATTTGATCCTAGTGCTAAAATACATATTTAAATGATTATGTACCTACCTATTTAAATACAAAATGGACATTTTGCAATTAAGTTACAATTTTATTGTTATGTAGCCGCTCATACATTAAAGTAGGTAAGGTAGTAATATTTTATACTTATCTATTAGAAAAAAGGTATTGGGCAAAAAATTTTAAGTATACTTTACACATAGACTTATGCTAATGCCTAGTTCGGCTTGGCTTGTACCAAAAAGTATTTAGGCTTGAACCTGAGGCCTTTTTTTGTTAGCCTATGTCATCCCAATGTTGGGCAAAGGCCTTACTCTTCCCCCTTACCCTGAGGCTAACTAAATACGTGCAAGTCTTTAGGGTGGCTTCGAGCCTAAGCAAATGATTGTCAAACATAGTGTTTCAATCACGCTAGTCTTAGATAGACGTACAGTCACCAGCAGATATATCGTAGCAAACAAGGTGGTCAAATATTTCTAAGCAGTTCTAATTTTGAATAATTTCTTTACTCATAGTCAATCAAAAATATAGGAACGCCGAGAACATCAAATCTATCGACGCAGTCATGGTTGCCATAAACATTTGAACAGTTTCGGATAAAAAACCTTACTCCGTTGTTTTACATGTTAATTTTAAATAACATTGTAAAGAAATTATTGAAAATTGGCTGTTCACGTATTATGACAAAACACACGTTTAGATATAATTGGTAACATTTACTGTAAATAATTTAATTAAAATTAGCACTGCTCAGAAATATTTGGACACCTTGTATGCTACGATATATTATTATCTGATGGCGACTGTACAGTACATTCTAAAATATAGAAGGTTAAATATTGCTCTTGAAAATGCTCACTGACACAATAAGGACGCTTTTTATTATGGTCCTAATTGGACGTGAAATTGACACGTTTTGTTGTTCATATCCGTGCTTACGGTTCATACTCGGTTAGGCGCGCTCTATACAGCGGAGCAAGCTATAGTTTGCTTCCACCAGCTACTTCTCCTGCTATAATGACAGTCACGGCATATCATTTAAACATGTTTTAAGCCCTTGGAGTATTGTATAAGGTTAAGCCAAAAAATGTTTGATGCAAGTCACCTTAGACTCTACAGTCACTTTACTTATGACCCATTTTGTGATAGTAATGCATTTTGACTTCTATAGAAGGATGTTTTAATATTTCTTTACGTAATTCTTCTGCTGTACTCTCTGCTTCTGTAGAGAAATGTTGTGGGAACAGCATAATCGTAACCAAATATGCCTGTATGAAATTTTGGTCTGTTACGAAATGTTTGTAAATGTCCCATACTGTGCTTGCAGGTAGAAGCCTTACAATCTTCTGTATAGCCTTGGAGAATACCGCGAAAATATTCGGAAAGTAAAGTTTCACGTCTTCCTTTAAATACACAAGACATTTTTCAGCAAATTCGCGGCTTGCTTTTGCACATATCGCATCCCAGTTATCGTTGGACCCATTTTGATTAATAATCTTTGCCAGTTCTACAGTTAATTTCCACGTCGTTAACATAACGTAGTTATCGGACACTGGCAGAGTGTTAAACATGCTTTGTATATCAGTAAATAATTTTACAGGAATAATCATATTCTTTTTTACAACATAGTCTCTCAAATCAGAACCTAGTTGTTCAAGAAAGTCCTGTGTTTTTGTTCTCACAAAGTAGTTTCTCTCACAAATTTCATTCCAAGAGTCAAGCGACCGTTTTATTAAGGGAATCAAAATATTATTGCATCGTTCTGTCTGAGTTGGCTCGTCATTTACGCACAGAACATACGCGGATATAACTGGTATTATATTTTGGTAACTGCCACAATATAATGGAGGCTTTAACCAATCTACAGTAATATGTTCTTGTAACAATTCAACAACAAAATCCGACGGAAGGTATTCCATTATTTGTCTTGCATACTGTGCTAAGTAACTGATGTGAGACTGGTATTTTTTTCCGTCTTCCGCATTTAGATTGGGTTGTAAGCGTTTTAAGAACTTGTAACTCTTCATATAATAATCTGCCCTAACTACAAGAGGCACTTTCTTTACATTTTCATAAGTTAATAACAGGTATATTGCTTTATCTTCTTCATATGATAAAGCGTCGATAAAAGCTTCTAGCAAACCCCAGATTTCTATGACTTTGGAAGAATTTGTTTCTCTACAAAGTAGACCGAAAGTACACTGTACAATATTCGATCTAATAGTCGCGTTCTTGGTCTGTTTCCAAATATTCATGAAAAGACTTTTCAGTACGTCAGTCTGGAACTTAGAGAATGCAAATCGAATGCCATGTTTTTGTAAGGAAACAGGCGCGTCCACAAATGTAAATATGTGTTTCTGTGCGGCAATAGCGTTGGCATTGTAAAATATTGCAAGAAGCGAAGGCAGAGCGTATTGAAGATAATCGCCTTTTGCATATAACAAAATAGAGTCGGGATAAGGCTGCGGCCGAGCAATATGCATGTTCTTAGCTATTTCCCTCTGCAGACTAAGTTCGAGCTCACTTATTTCGCCGAAGTTAATCTTAGCTAGTTTTGGAGCATATCCTTGAATAATTTTTAGTAGTGGTTGACGTGGCAGCAGAGCACACAATCCACGCGTAAGGGCCTTGATTCCCTCTTGTTGATCCATTCTGCCTAGATACGCGGATGTCCACTCGTTGGCCAGTGACTGCGGCCAGTAGATCCGCAGCTTACTGAGCAGCCTCCTCAGCGACACGGAGTCGTCGCGCTGCAACGCCTCCACCTCGCTCTTGTAACGCGTCAGTAGCTCAGGTCCGTGCTTCAGGGAATTTATACAAACTATTTCAGATGGATATAACTCAAGGGACTCCTCAAATAGATGTTTCCTCCAGGATTTATTTTTGTTGTATAAATCTTCAATATCTGCATTCCACGACTTATCCTTTTTCAGTTGGACGAACTTTATTATTTCATTGAGCACGAAAGGGTAATCAATAATATCTTTCTCCCAATCAATTAGTATTTCCATTAGCTGTATCAGTAATTCAACAGCTGCCATAAATTCCTCTTCATTTTCAATACTTTGCTTCTGGATTTTCATTAACATGTATTTGTACAAATAGTTGAACATTTTTTCTTTCTCCAATTTATTTAATTTCTTCTGGTAATTCTTCATAGTATTAAATTCAAACTTTTCCTCAATGTGTTTGGGCACCATTTCCCCACGGACAACCTTGTATAATATGATGGTCTCCACACAGTCTTGCACATCATTTCCAAGTTTATTGTATACATCCATGCGCTCGAACAAATCGTTCAAAAGTGCCCAAGATTTTTTATCATACTTAAAGGCATCAGTTTTCTTCAGTAAAGTGTGGACAAATTCATGTTCATTATCAAGACTACCATATATGTGTTTGTCGTGAATATGTTTCACCACTTTGTGAATGTACTGTAGGTTCCGACCTGCGCAAGTCATCAGTACTTCAAACATTTGTTGCTTTTTATACGACTGTGTTTCATTATTAATAAGTTTAGTTATTTCAGTGAATGCCGTGTCAAAGGGAGCAAACTCGTAAAACTTGTAAGCCTCTACCACTGGCGCTACTATGCAATATAACTGTCTCATTCCAATCGTTTCCTTACCTTCCACTTCTTTTGTCTCCGTATGTATTTTATCGATAAAAACATCTTTGACGAAGGGAAAACGTTCTTTTCCGGGAATTACTCCAATTAAACATCTCAAGTTTTTAAATTCCCGTAAGAATGCACAATGTTTTCCAATCTTCGCTTGTTCGTACAAGAAGTATTTCACATCTTCTTTCTTTATATATTTAACAAATGTAGGTAAATGAATGAACGTGTAATAAACTTCGAATTTCGCAATGATTCTTTCAGGACATTTCTTCATAACGGTTTCTGTTAGTTTTGCACTGAATTTGGGACATTGATAATAAGGAAGTTTTTCCAAAAGGTCTAGGTATTTTTCAGTGTCTGTATTCAGAAGGAATTTAGTTGCTGCGAGTCGACTTTTGCGATTGTGTGATGACTGTGCTTTTATATCTGCTTCTAATATACCGATTGATTTTTCACAGAGCCGTTTGAAAAGCCGTGTTTTTATTATTTTCGAATTTTGTTTGGTTGCTTTTTCTATAAAAGAAATTGAGCAATTAGGAAGCCATTTTACAGCTCTTTGCGCGTCGTTTTCACTTTTGTAGAATTCTTCACATCGCGTTTCATCCTTCAATTGAAGCTTTATCTGTTTCATAAGCTTGATTGCTGCTTTAGATGTCATATGTGGGAACAGTTGAGAGTGAAGATACTCAGGGTTGATGATGTGAGCATACTGCGGGTCGGTGATGAGCCAGGTGCATCGCTTGATAGCTCGCGACACGTACAGCATGTCCTCGCTCTTCAGCACTTCCAGTATGTACTCCACATCCTTATTATTGCTGGCGATATCGATTTTTAGCAAATTGTTCAGATCATCTTTACCAGAATTCAAGTCCGCTGATTCTACAGTTTTCTTGGTAGTTATGATTTCATGTACTAGCTTATTATAGTATTTATGTTTTTCACCTAGGGTTCTACCTTGCAATGTGAGAGGAGCCATGTTGGTAATCTGAAAAGAGAAATTATAATTCTTAGGGCAATATTATAAAAATATAAAAAAGGAAGCAGATAGCGCGCGCAAAGTGAAGACTCGAAGAAGACCAAATAGGGGATTCTTTCATTAATTCGCGTCAAGCAATGCTACGAGCGAGTGGCCTGTCTGTGACGCGGCACAATTTTACATGCCATTTTCTTTGAATTTCTATGAAAATCATATCTTGTGTAAAATATTATTGACTTTTGTTTCACCACTTCTAGCTTATCTGACAGACCGTTTTACATATTCTGTATGAAAGGTAAAATGTCAAACGATCTGTCAGATATAAGCTATTCAAGAACTTCCTACTCCTATCCTTATACTTAGAGAGTCCTTATACTTATTTATGAAGTTAAAATCTAATGGGCGGGTCAGATTGAAAATACCAATTTAACACCTAAATAGGTAGGTTATATTTCATTGTTAATAATAATCTACACTATAAAATCGTTCGTAAACTGTAGGTACATGACGTAGAAGCGGCGTAGGGGGAATCACTATAAAGAGAAGCGGTGTAGGGGGAATCACTGTAAAAAGAAGCGGTGTAAAGGGAAAGCGGTGTATCGGGAAGCGGCGTAACGGGAAAGCGGTGTGCCGGGAATAATTCAAATAAAAAAACTGTAAATTTAAAAAGATTTTTTTTGCTTTGTGTGTTTGAACGAGCATCACGCGAAAACTACTGAATTGTTTTGATGATTTTTTTTTGTTTGATATCTTATAGTCTAACTTAAAATCTGGTATATAATTTGTGCGGACGAAGTCGCGGGTTAAGGCTAGTAAGTAATAAAACTGTCTTATTAATATATAGTATATTTTTCAAAATATTAAATTTGTTTGTAAAAAAATTTAGGTACTGAACCCGATGTCAACCAACAACCCACTGCACGAACACACTCTCACCCTACTTACTACCAAAACAAGATTATTAAAATGTATGTGAGTACGTTAGCTTAGCGGTTTCATCCATTGCTGAAATGATAACAAATCATTTTTGCCTAGAAACTTAAAATGCGAATAACTTTAAATTGTAACTCTATCAAAATAATGAAATTATTGTTTCAATCTAATTATTTTGTTATAAATCAGTTGGGGTGTATGAGGTTTTGCGCTAATTTACTAACACCTTGTATACCTACGTCAGACTGCATGGCACATTGCTTCAGTTAACGAGTACCGCGGCACATCTCTATTTTTCTCGTTTTGTCGGGGATGGCATGCTAGGCCCACTAAGTAGCACAAACTCTATGATCTTAATGCGTTATTTGAGGGTCTATATTAGAATCCATAATTGAAAATTCCTATATTAAAACACATAATTATTAAAATCCGAACGAAGTTTTGTAAATATCTTCAATGTACAGACACATTTCTGTTACAGTTTTATAATAGTTTAGATAGATAGTCTTTAATATGAATAGCGTAATTATGCATAACGTTAAAAAAACGTAAAATGAATACACATCATTTTAACACCAGTTTAAGGTCTGCCACACACTTAGCCCGGCTTGCACCAACAAGTATTTGGGCTTAAACGTATTTAGTGATAGTTCTGTCCTTCACACTGCTCATACAAATGACAGTGACAGCATCATATTTAAACATGTTTAAGCCTAAATACTTTTTGGTGCAAGCCAGCCTCAGACTAATTATATCAGGACGCGTAACCACGTGTCATTCTACTAACAAACTTTCTGCCACTTTTTGCGGGGGGCGAGGTAACATGTTATCCGCAACTTTGGATTTTATTCCCTATGACTTTAGATTCTAATTTTGAATGTTCAAAATCATGAAAAGTAGTCTCGTGTAAACCCCAAACGTTCTAACTTCAAAATTATTGTTTCGCTATTATAGGCTGTCTCGTTTAGTGATAAGGGATAAAATTGGGTGTAAATGCGCAAGATTATTTGATCTAATACCGTGGCAGAGGGGAAATGCTACCGCAAGGCCGGCCACACACAGACGGAATTGCAATCCGCAATTCCGAATCAGAATTGTGATTTTGTATAGGATTTGACAGCTCCGCAATTCCGAACGGAATTGTGGAGGGGGAAAATCCATACGAAATAGTAATCCTGATTCAGGATTCCGGAGCGCAATTCCGTATCTGTGTGGCAGACCTAACACTAATAAATTAGTATTTGTATGTATGGCCATTTCTTTGACACGCTCAGCCACAGCCTATAAATGGATTATAATGTAAGTATCGAGACTAAGACTTCAGGCTGAAAGTCACCCAAAGGGCAATGGAGAGGGCTATGCTCGGAGTTTCCCTGCGAGATCGAATCAGAAATGAAGAGATCCGCAGAAGAACCAGGGTAACTGACATAGCCCAAAGAGTTGCTAAACTTAAGTGGCAGTGGGCGGGGCACATTGCTCGCAGAACCGATGGCCGTTGGGGCCGAAAAGTTCTCGAGTGGCGACCGCGAACCGGAAAGCGCAGCGTGGGTAGGCCCCTCACACGGTGGACCGACGACCTGGTGAAGGCGGCGGGAAAACGTTGGATGAGGGCAGCGCAGGACCGGTCGTTATGGCGATCCTTGGGGGAGGCCTATGTCCAGCAGTGGACGTCCATCGGCTGAGATGATGATGATGATGAATGTAAGTATCATGTTGATGTGTCGTTAGATTCGTAAATATAGTGACAGCTTAGTGACAGTGACCACAGATCACTATATAATGTACTACAGTGATATAGGGTATATCAGGGGTACCTATATTATTTGAATATGGCGTCTGCGAATCATGGCGACTGGTAGGGGGTCAAAAAAATATTTTCGGCTGGACTAGGTAAACAGTAGCCATTCGGTTATGGAACTCGCCGGCCGCTGCCGCGGCACGCTCGCTGCGCTCGCTCGGCTCGTGCGCTGTGGTAGCAAGAAACCTAACATGCTCTTCGCTTCGCTCCTCGCTAAACTAACCGACTGAGTTAAATCTGGGGTCTAAAAACTAGTTTTTTCAGTTATGTATTTTCATCTACAGGGTGAAATTGATATCGTTAGCATCCTTTTAAACTAAGAGTCTACCAATCAAACTGAACAACTTTTACTATGGGAGCAAACCGATCGGAAAAACTAAAAAATCTGCTGTTTCATACTAAACTGCAGTGCCTTGCCTACTCGTCTCGAATGTATGCAATAGCAGATTTTTTAGTTGCTCCGATCGGTTTGCTCCCAAGTTGTTCAGTTTGATGTGTAGACTCTTAGTTTAAAAGAATGTCAATGTATCAATTTCACCCTGTATAGCTTAAAAAAAAAAAACTCAAATTTTGGATTTTCATTATGTCAAATAGTGCTATATATTTTCATGTTAAACATTTTAATTGTTATATGAATTAACGTTATGTCACGCACGCCTGTTAAATTTTTTTATAAAATATCTCCATTCCATTCCATCTAAACTATTATAAAACTGTAACAGAAGTGCGTCTGTACATTGAAGATATTTACAAAAAAAGATTACGATAGGCTTCCCTGATTCCAAATCACAAATTTTTGGACTTTTTGTCTGTCTGTTTGTTTGTTTGTTTGTTTGGGTGTTTGTTTGTTCGAGTATCACGCAAAAACTACTGAACCGATTTTGATGAAACTTTTTTTGTTTGATAGCTTATCATCTGACTTAAAATCTGGTATATAATTTATGCGGACGAAGTCGCGGGTAAAAGCTCGTCCATTATAAAACTGTAACAGAAGTGCGTCTGTACATTGAAGATATTTACAAAAAAAAAATTACGACATGGTTTTTACCTGTCCCTGATTCCAAATCACCAATTTTTTTATTTTTTGTCTGTCTGTTTGTTTGTTCGAGTATCACGCAAAAATTACTGAACCGATTTTGATGAAACTTTTTTTGTTTGATAGCTCATCATCTGACTTAAAATCTGGTATATAATTTATGCAGACGAAGTCGCGGGTAAAAGCTCGTGATTATTTAATAATATACGGGTGTCCCTTATATTCCATAACTTTAAGTTCCTTATCATAACTTAAAGTTATAGAACATAAGGGACACCCGTTATTTGTACCTACACAAATTCGGACGATAGTAGGTACCTATTTACTAACATGGTTACTAACTCAATCACGAATTACTAAATCGCACTGTGATACATTAAACAGGGTGTAAAATTAAACCGTTACACACTTTAGAGTTAGAGGATGCTTCAGATCATCAAACTGAACACCTTTTACTAAAGGACTAACAATGAAAAAGAGAAAAACTTTTAACATTATTATATTTAGTAAAAATTAAAGTTAAGCAATGTGACATCATTTAGTATTTATTAGGGTTACGGTACCAAATAGTCCAAGTCTTATTTCGTCCAACCGTGAAAAACAATTAAACTTGCATTCTGTCCAAGTGCAATTTGGTCCAAGTATCGTTCCGTCCAAGTGCAATTCAGTCCAAGTATCATTCTGTCCAGATGCAATTTGATCCAAGTATCATTCGGTCCAAGTTTTATAGCTTAGAGCTTTGTATCCTACTTACTAAAAGTTTAATGACTAAAACATAACATTTATGTAAATATTGGCTTAGAGCCTATTAATATACTACGTACAGTCAGCAGCAATAAGTTTATACAGTCTTGTTCTACGTCAAAATACTAAAGTGTATTTAACTTATTGCTGCTGACTTTACATGGACCGGTACATTAGGTTAGGGACTTACTTTTAGTATGAGATTCCTTAATTAATAAGTATAAGTATCCAACAATTTTACTGTTGATTAATTATTTTTAGGGTTCCGTACCCAAATGGTGAAAACGGGACCCTATTACTAAGCCTACGTTGTCCGTCCGTCCGTCCGTCTGTCCTACCTATTTAGGGCTGTAACATTGGAACCGTAATAGCTAGATAGTTGAAATTTTCTCAGATTATGCGCCATTACGGCGGATTTGTTAACAAATAATAAAAATGTCAAAAAGTTTAAAATTAAGAGGGGTTCAAGAAACTAGTTTCTATAATCGTTTTTTCTTCACGCTCTATCGTAAAAACGGTAATACATACAAGCGTCAAACTTTGTGTGATTATAGAGCAAACTCTACAGAATAACAATACTAAAAACCGGCCAAGCGTGAGTCGGTCTTGCGCTAAAGGTCCCGGACAAAAAAGTTTTTTTCTAAGTTAATAATGTTGTGTTCTGTGGTGGTGTGGCACGGAACCCTCGGTGCCCGAGTAGCCCGACTCGCACTTGACCGGTTTTATTTTAAATCTGTTTAGAACAGTTGTACGTAGAGATGAAATACCAACCAAATACGGGTTATTCCCGATGTCCCCGACAGCTATGCCCCCATTGGGGGCCAACGGGAAAAAAATTCTCGCTGTCCCCGCATGTCCTCTTCTGAAAATATTTTCTCGTTGTCCCCCACCACAATAGAATCAATGGATTTTGAATAAAAAAAACTGTAAATAGTTTACCGCATGTCCCCCACTACTATAGAATCAATGGATTTTTAATGAAAACACTAATGTATCGGATTCACATCGGATGAACAACAACACGGCATATTTGGATCCGCCACGACTATTACTCGTAAGCCTGCTTTGCGCTGATAGTTTTCCTTTTAAATTCATTATACAGGGTGAAACTGATATCATAAGCATCCTTTTAAACTAAGAGTCTACCCACCAAACTGAACAACTTTCACTATGGGAGCAAACCGATCGGAGCAAAAAAAAAATCTGCTGTTGCATACATTTGTGTAGGCATTGGAGTTTAGTATGGAACAGCAGATTTTTTTGTTGCTCCGATATCGGTTTGCTCCCATAGTGAAAGTTGTCCAGTTTGATGGGTAGAGTCTTAGTTTAAAAGGATGCTAATGATATCAATTTCACCCTGTATATGCTATTGCCGTAATTTTTTCACATCTACAACTACAACCGTTTAGCTGGGAGAGGGGGGGGGGGGGGGGGGGGCACTTGACTCTAACCAAAATCTTCGCTTTAAAGCTTAATATTTCGCTAACGGATCCCTATATCGAAAAATGGTTTTTCCAAACCCACAATATTAGGTAGGTACCCTAAAAAAAAAAAATTTCCAAGATCTTATTTTACCACTTTGTCGGCGTGATTAATATGTACATCCATGCCAAATTATAGCTTTCTAGTACTAAGCGTCTCTGAGCTAAGCCGCGGACAGACGGACGGACATGGCGAAACTATAAGGGTTCCTTGTTGACTTCGGAACCCTAAAAACGAAGTATTGTAGAAGTTACAACAATATCGAACTGACAAAAACTAACCCTTAAATCTAAACTAAATCTAAGTGGGTAGGGTGTCTCCATAAGTTTTCCCTTTTGATTATTTTGGTACGGAGCACTAAAAAACATGTTTAGTTTTGGTTATTTCATAGGGATATTGTTTTCAAAGTCCTGATCCAAAAGTTTAAAATCTCGACAATAATGTAATTTGACTTCTGGTGATGGATGTAAATATATTATTTTCCGAATTTCTTTAAAGAACACGTGTTCTTCATCCGATGAGATATTGTATAAACGGGGCAAAGCTTTGAGCGCCAATAAATAGCTTTCGATAAATTCTTCACGAAATAGAGATTTGATAACGTGTAAGTTGGCTTCGGAACTCATATTCAAACAGAAACACATTTCTTTCAAAGCATCTGCATAGGCAAGCCAAATAGACGGACCATATATTTCTATATCTTCCCTCAAATATTGTAGACAACTCTCGGCGAATTTAGCAGATGCCTTTATGAAAACCTCATTCCATGTCTTATCAGAAAGTCTGCTAAAATATTCATCTCTTGGCGGTATAGGTTCTGATTTACGAATGGTTGACACCAATTCTTTATTCTCTTCCAATATCTCCACAAAACGTACCGCCTGTTTCCAGAGTCTCATAATTACATAATGGGGTTCAACTCTTAATTTTCCATCTATTTTATTTAGTATTTCTTTAAACATTTTGACGGGGTAAACCATGTCTTTTTCAAAAACAAATAGTATAACAAATCTACAAAAAGTCTTTAGCAAGTCACTAACATTTTTCCTGGCGATAAAACATTTGTTATCGATTTTTAAATTCCACAAAACAAAAGACCTGTCTAGAAGTGGACCAAGAATTCTCTCGAATCTTTTTATTTGCGTACCTTCAGTCTTAGCACTGAGCAAATATGACACCAATATTTCCCCATATTCCCACAGTACTTGTGTAAAGAACTTCTGCTCCAGAGCTTCGAGCAGTATCTCTGCAACAAAATCTTCTTCTAAATCCTCCATTATATAAATTGTGCTACTCACAATCTTCTGTACAATATCTTCACGATTGGCATTCGCCGGCAATGACTTCAAATATTTGTGACTCTTCATACAATATTTCCCACGAACCACAAGAGGAACGTTTTCAATTTTTCCCAACATTCGGAATATAGTTTTGTTTTCATTAGCAGACAGGTTATCAATAAACGCACTAAGCATTTCCCATATTTCTTCAATCATTGATGGCGTTTTTTCTTTACACAATAGTTTGAAAGTTCTTTTAAAAAGCACTGCTCTAATAGTAAGATTTTTAGCAGACTTCCAAATATTTGATAGAGTTTCCTTGAGCTCAGTAGTATTAAGTTTCATGAAGGCGAGTCGAATACCATGTTTCTGTAAAGAAACCGGTGCATCCAATAACTTAAAGATGTATTTGCTGCTACGAGCATAGCTAACGTTATAAAGTATTGCGTTGATCGAGGGGAGAGCAAATTGCAAGTAATCACCCTGAGCATAAGGTAAGATTTCATCTAGTGGAAGTAAAGGTCTAGCCAAATGTGCGTTTTTTGCTAAGTGTTTGCGCAGACTAAGTACGAGCTCATTCTCATCACTCCAGTTTAGTCTTGATTCAGTTGGTGCATATTTTCTTAAAATATCAAGCAGATGTTTTTGTGTGAGGAGGGTACAGATACCTATCGTCAGTGATTTGTGTCCTCCAGCTTCATTAAGGCGTAGCAGGTAAGCGTCAGTCCATTCGCTGGCCAGTGTCTGCGGCCAGTAGACACGAAGCTTGCTGAGCAGTCTCCTTATCGACACTGCATCGTTGCGCCTTAACGCTTCCACCTCGCTGTTGTGACGTGTCAGTAGCCCAGGATCGTGCTTTAAGGCGTTGAGACATGATTTTTCTGAAGGCGACATCGCAAGAGATTCCTCAAACATGAGCTTCCTCCACGACTTCTTTTTATTAAACAATGGCAGTAAGTCAACTTTCCAACTATTGTCTTTTTGAATCTTAACGAATTGTTTGATTAAGTTGAGTACCCATGGATAGTCAGTCAGATCCTTCTTCCAGTCTATTAACAAAGATAAGACATTCTCTAACAGTGTAACAGCTTCCTTTAATTGCGTTTCGTGGCTAATACTTTCATTTAGCATTCTGATTCTTAGTAAACTGAGTAAATAATTGAAAATCTTTTCTTTCTCTTCGTTGTTGTATTTACCATGCTTTAATTTTAAAGGCATTTTTAATTTATTTTCGATTGTGTCTGGTACTTTTTCGTTGTGAAGAACTTTGTAAACAATGATGGTCTCAATGCAAGTTTGCACATCATTGTTGGATTCTATGTAAACTTCCATGCTGCAGAATATATTATTCAGAATATTCCATGTTTTTTTATCGAATTTGTGAGTCGCAGTCTGTGAAAGTACGATATTAACAAATTGTACTTTGAGATTTAAGGGCTCATTGATGTGTTTATCGTGATAGTATTGCAGCACAGTTCGCGTGTGTTGTGCGTTATTACCAGCGCATGACATAAGCACAGTTAGCAAAGAATTTCTTTTAATAGGAGACGATTCTAAGCTTATAAGTTTCTTTATGTCCGTAAACGCTTCATTAAACGGTGCAAATCGATACCAACTGTAAGTATGTACAGAGCTGGCTTGAGTGGTATTGGACCATTTACTGAAGTTCACAGAGGGTTTAGGCGAACGGACGTCAGATGGATCTGGTTCGATTTTCTCAGCGTCTGTTTGTGCTTTCTCAATAAATATTTTCTTCAAGAAATCGAATCTTCCTTCCTCAGGTATATAACGCACAACATGTTTTAAGTTATCGAAAACAAACCAAGATTTTAATTTGTCGTTTTTAAATTGCTTTAAAAGAAAATCTTTTATATCTCCCTTTTTCAGCAGTTTTCCAAACGTATCTAAATCAATTATGTCCGCATATTCATCAAAATTATTTGTGATTCTTTGAGGACATTTCTTCATTATCACGGCTGTAGCTTTAGCACCAAATCTGGGTCGGTAGCGCATTTCAAACGATTCTATGAGACTTAAATATTCGTCAGTATGTGAATTTATTAAGGACATCATATATTGAGCCATGTAATGGTAACCGCAATCTAGTTCACATAATATTTTCAAAAATGTAAAAGACCTCGAACAAAGACGTTTAAGTAAAGGCTTATCGCTTATAGTTTCGTAATGATGAGTTAGTATTTCTTTTTCTATGAATGACAGTGAGCAATATTGCAACCACTTAAATGCGGTTTCGAGATTATCTTTAAAGTGATTATAGAAAGCCTCCACGCGTGATTCGTCTCTCAGGCGTAGTCGTATCTGAAGCATCAGTTTGTTCCTTGCTTTAGATGTCATATGTGGGAACAGTTGAGAGTGAAGGTACTCAGGGTTGATGATGTGAGCATACTGCGGGTCGGTGATGAGCCAGGTGCATCGCTTGATAGCTCGCGACACGTACAGCATGTCCTCGCTCTTCAGCACTTCCAGTATGTACTCCACATCTTTATTGTAGTCAGCGATATCAATTTTCAAAAAGTTTTCTATATCTAATTCTTCGGGGCTGATTTTTCCCGATTTCGGAGATGGTATCTCTCCGGTGATTGCTTTTTTCAAAAGTTTATTATAGTGTTTCTGTCTCTTGCCCAGCGTATCGCCCTCTAGTACAAGCGGAGCCATTGTGAGAAGCTGAAATAGGAAATACGATATTTGTCAAATATGGGGTTCGGGTTCACATAACACTTAAATTACACACTTCGATTTTTCGAGCTTATTATAACAAAACATATTAGTTTAAAATTGAAACACAATAACGAAATGTAAACTTGCCTTAAAATTCACTATTATTTATAATTATGTAATTTTTAAAGACTTAAATGTAACGCAAGTGTGAATCTATACACCCATAATTCTACAGGTATTAAGTAGGCAATAAATGTATTAATAACATAGTATAAACTTGTCGTATCGGCAAATTAAAAATTTTGAGAAAAATAGAAATTAGAATGCATTGAGATTGAGGCCATTCATGTCATTTTTGTCTGTTTGTTTATTTGTGCGAACATTACGCAAAAACTACTGAGTCAGTTCTGATGGGGTTTTTATATAAAACATAAAGCTTGACTTGGAGTAATATTAAGACTGGCTTGCATCAAAAAACCTGAAGATTATTTGCAAAAATATTAATTGAAAGAGTTTAGGATACATAATGGTACAATGAGATCATTTTTTGAATTTTGTGTTATTCTGTTTGTTTGTGCACGCGTCACTTAAAAACTATTGAACCGATTTAAATGTGGTTTTCACAAATATAGTAATATACTAGTTCACACTTCTGTTGCAGTTTTATAACGGTTTAGATAGCTTTTAGTTTTTTTAATTTAAGTTTTACTTGATTGAAAATTTTTTAATTTTGTGGTGGGGTCGCCACTGAGCGGTAAAAGGCCTCCTAACCCCGCCGGACCAGAAGTACAATCGGGAAGTACCATCAATGGTACAGTTGGCACTAACGCACCTAACTACATAAAAATGTCTAGTGTTCCAAGGCATCATAAAGGCTCGGTCAGAGTAATAATTAAGTACCTATACCTAAGTAATATTTTTGACGGACTAATTATTTCATTCAGAACCCTGGTGTGGGATGCTACCTGCGTCGACACCGTAGCGCCCTCACACCTCTCTGCCACTTCTCGAAGGGCCGGCTCGGCGGCGGCTGCTGCAGAGAGCGAGAAGCGGCGCAAATATGTAACCCTCGGCGAGGGTTACTTATTGGCGCCGTTCGGTGTGGAGACTCTGGGGCCATGGGGACCAGACGCCCGACAACTATTCAAAGAGCTGTCGTCGCGATTGGTCGAAGTGTCCGGCGACCGAAGGGCTGGCGCGTACCTCGGGCAACGGATATCAATCGCCATCCAAAGAGGTAATGCTGCCAGCGTCGTCGGCACACTCCCACAAGACGGCAGCCTCGAGCACATCTTCTATTTAGCATGAGCCGAGTAGAAGATGTGCTCGACGAAGACCCTCCCGGGACCCTGTGCTCCTTTGCCTTTATGTCTTATTTTTTCTATTTTATAATAATTTTTTTTTTAAGTTTTTTCTCAGTTTGACTAGGCTAGGCTACATGGTACAATAATATACTGCGCCTGGTATTCTCTTCCGATCACGTGACTGACCACGTTACTGACACAAGCCTACGTCATCATACCCTTTTACCATGTATAGCGGCCATTTTTTTGTGACGTAGGCTTGTATCACTCTGGGAATAGAAGACCTTGTTTTTTTAGACTATGGCTAGGCTATTAAGATTATTGTTAATGTACCTACACTGTAAGTGTAAATATTGTAAATAAATAAAGATTTAATTAATAGGCTAAAGGCCTGTTTCACCACTCCTCAGTAAGTTCTTGTTACCATATCTGACAGATCGTTTCACTTATAATTTACTTATAAAAAAAATAGTTTCATAGTTCTTTGTTTGCTGAATATCAAATCAAATATCAAAAGATCAGTCTAACAAGAATTAACTAAGAAGTGTTGAAACAGGCCCTAAAAAAATAAAAATAGTAGTTTTTATACTTCAAGGCTTTATTAGGTATATATTATCTTATAAAGTTATAACTAGTGATCGGTAACGATTGTGCAACTCGCGGCAAACTCTAGGGGTGACAATTGTAACACATATCATTGGTTAAGAATTACAATGTTATCATAATCGTTTTCTTTTAGTTTTTTCTAATACGGCCCTAAATTAGAATTATTTTCACGTTTCTAATTGTTAAATTTTTTTCAACTTGTGAAACGCAAAGGGACCCATCCCAACCCATACAGTCATGTGCAGTCAAGACCACGTCAAGCTTCAGATTTGAAGTGCGATATTGTTTTTTATACGAACGGCATAAGAACAGTATATGAAGATCAAGGTGTCGAACTTGATGTGTTCTCGATTGTATCTATGTATAATATCGGTAATTTCATAATATAATTGAAATGGCACACCAATTAGAACATGACTTGTAAGAATAATAATAAAAACTAAAGGCCACAAAAAACTCGCTTATTACCAACCCTGAAAATGCCGCGAATCGCACAATAGTTACCGATCTATAGTTATAACATAATATTATAGCATGACAGTATGAGTTACAAAAATACTGGTTATATTCTATTAGTTACTGCCACACAGCTGCGTAGCACTGTTACATCAAAAATGTAATTTATAAATATTACTTACTATCATCTGATTATACTTAATTTTACATTAGATAGGTTGGTGGAAATATGAAGGACATCCGTCACATAATACCAAAAAATGTATAACCGTACTTCTATTTTTATTATGGACTATGGAACACTAGAAACTAACTGCAGGCATTAGTTTATTTTATAATGATTTATTACTTTTTATCATTTTTATATTTAAAAAAAATTGTGCTTGCGTCACCTCCTACTAAACAACATTGACAGCCATTTTGGGCATAAGCATATGCTCACGACTATATTCCTCGAGGGGGTAGTCAGAGATATTCTGAAACTTCAGAACATCCACGTCCAGCCATTTTGGGGTTGCTGCTTTTTTATAATTTATTAATAATAAGTTACTAAATAACTCGTTAGATAAAAATAAATGATACTATCCGAGTCGTTTTTATAAAACCCCATAATTTATTACACATTTGACTTCAGTCAAAACTTCTATACATTTTAAGGTATTTTTTCAAGGGAGAGCGGCGGTTGTCCTTTACCTGTTTAATAGTTAGCACAAAATTAATGAACTATGTACCTAAATATGTAGCTATGTAAAATAAGTAGGTAAGTGTTAGGAATTGTGATGTAAATAAAGTACATAATTTTTTGTTACTTTACCTATGTATTATTACAAGATCATCGTGATAGTATAGGTACTATGACAGACCACGTTACTAACAGAAATACTACATTGTACAACTATAAACCTATTTAGTGCAGTATAGGGTTACTATAATAATTAGATATACAGGATCCTTCTTAATATGCTGACACATTTTTAAGGGGATGATCAGACTATCAAACTGAACAACTTACTCTATGGAACCAACATCGAAATCGCAAAAATCTGCTGTCTCATACATTTGGCTCAAGTAGGTGTGCAGTTTTGTATGGAACAGCTGCTTTTTTGGATGTTGGTGCGACAGAAAATGTTGTTCAGTTTGACGGTCTGATCATCCCCATAAAAAAGTGTCAGCATATTAAGAAGGACCCTATAAAAGGTAGGCTCTAGCAAAGATTATTAATGAATAGTTTAGTTACTGACGAAGGTAGGTAACCTTTTAGTACATACATGTTTATACTACTCTGTAATGTAGGTACCTACTACATAATATAGGTAATTATTAATAGATAGTATAAAATACAGCACAGCATTTCCTATGGGATAATCACGATATATTTAAACATATCTTAATATATAAAAATCGAGTTTCATGATCCAAAATGAGGTCCAAAATTGCTAATCTTCTTTTAAGGCTATTATGCATTGCAGAAACAGAGATTTGAAACACTTCCTCTCACTTATTCTTAGAACTGCTTTAGTAACGTCCAAGTTATATCGGATACTATATATTTCTGATAAATAAATTATATTTGGTAATCAGAATTGGCCAGAAAGCTATATAGGAATCGGAAAATCTTGTCGATATTTGGAATGAAGTATAAAAGCAAAATGTTTTTGTTATGTTATTTTACTTTATAGGAATATTGTTTTCAAAGTCCTGATCTAATTCAAATACTCGACAATAATGTATTTTAACTTCTGATGATGGATGTAAGCATAAATTTTTTCGTATTTCCTTAAATAATGCATTTTCTTCATCTGTATTTAAAGTGTATGTAATTGGTAAAGCCTTGAGTGCTAACAAATAGCTTTCGATGTATTCTTCGCGTAGCAGATGTTTTATAATATGCAAATAAGGTTCTGGATTCAAATCCCAGCTGGAAAATATTTCGTTTAAAGCGTCTGCAAGGGCCAGCCAAACAGATGAACTCATTGCAATGTCTTCCCTCAAATATTGTAGACAACTCTCGGCGAACTTAGCAGATGCCTTTATAAAAACCTCATTCCATACCCTGTTTGATCGGCTGTTATAATCTTCATCTTTAAGCTGTATACATTCTGATTTACGAATAGATGAAACCATTTCTTTATGTTCCTCCAATATGCTTACGAGTTGTACCGTCAGTTTCCAAAATCTCATCATTACATAATGGTGTTCAACTGGCAATTTTCCTTCCAACTTTTTAAGTATTTCTGTGAACATTTTGATCGGAAAAACCATATCTTTTTCAAAAACTAATTTGATAAATAATCGACAAAAGCATTTCAGCAAATCCTTAACATTACTTCTGACGAAATAACAATCTTCAACTTTTAAATTCCACAAAGCAAAAGAGCGATCTAGAAGTGGACCAAGAATTCTTTCGAATCGTCCAATTTGGGACTCTTCGGTTTTAGCACTGAGCAAATAAGAAACCATTATATCCTCATACACATAACGCTGCGTAGTGAATTTCTTTTCAAGAGAATCGAGCAATATCTCAGCAACAAAATCACAATCTAAGTGCTCCATGATATGAACTGTGTACTTTACAACTTTTTGTACAATATTTTCACAATTCGCTTTCGCCGGCAATGTCTTCAAATATTTGTAACTTTTCATACAATATTTGCCACGCACGATAAGAGGAACCTTTTCAACTTTACCCAGTATTCCGAATATAATTTTGTTTTCATCAACAGTCAGGTTGTCTATAAACGCACTGAGTATTTCCCATATTTCTTCAATCATTGAGGGTGTTTTCTCTTTACACAATAGTTCGTAAGTTGTTTTAAAAAGCACTGCTCTGATTGTTAGATTTTTAGCAGACTTTCAAATGTTTGGTAGTGATTCCTTGAGCTCTGTAGCGTTAAGTTTCGTGAAGGCGAGTCGTATACCATGTTTCTGTAAAGAAACCGGTGCGTCCAGTAGCTTCGGGATGTATTGGCGGCTACGAGCAGAACTGACATTGTAAAGTATTGCGTTGATCGAGGGAAGAGCATATTGCAGGTAATCTCCCTGAGCATATGGTAAAATGTCATCCGGGGGTAGAAGAGGTCTAGTCAAATGTGCGTTTTTTGCAAAGTGTTTGCGAAGACTAAGCACAAGCTCCTCCTCATCGCTCCAGTTTATCTTAGATTCAGTAGGTGCATATTTTTTTAAAATTTCTTGCAGTCTGTTTTGGGGGAGGAGGGTACAGAGGCCGATTGTTAGTGATTTGTGTCCTTCAGCTTCATTAAGGCGTAGCAGGTAAGAGTCAGTCCATTCGCTGGCCAGTGTCTGCGGCCAGTAGACACGAAGCTTGCTGAGCAGCCTCCTTAGTGATACGGCATCGTTGCGCCTTAATGCTTCCACCTCGCTGATGTGTCGTGTCAGTAGCCCAGGATCGTGCTTTAAGGCGTTGAGACATGATTTTTCAGAAGGTGACATCACAAGAGATTCCTCAAACAAGAGCTTCCTCCATGACTTGTTTTTATTGAACAATGGCATTAAGTCTACTTTCCAATTATTTTCTTTTTGAATCTTGGTTAGTTGTTTGATTACGTTGAGTACCCATGGATAGTCAGCCAGATCCTTCTTCCAGTCTATTAATAAAGATACGACATTCTCTATCAGTCCAACAGCTGCCTTTAATTCAGTTTCGTGACTTACACTTTCATTCAGCATCTTGTTTCTAAGAAAACTGAGTAAATAATTGAAAATGTTTTCTTTCTCTTCATTGTTGAATTTATCTTGCTTTGATTTTAAGGAAGAGAATTTAAATTTATTTTCAATTGCCTCCGGTACTTTTTCGTTGCGAAGAACTTTGTATACAATGATGGATTCAATGCAGAATTGCACGTTATTGTTTGATTCTATATAGACTTCCATGCTGCAGAATATATTATTCAGAATATTCCATGTTTTTTCATCGAATTTGTGAGTCGCAGTCTGTGAAAGCAGATTGTTAACAAATTTTATTTTGAACTTAAAAGGTTCATTGATGTGTTTGTCGTGATAGTATTGCAGCACAGTTTGCGTGTGTTGTGTGTTACGACCAGCGCATAAAATAAGAACAGCTAGCATGGAATTTCTTTCGTCAGGAGAGGATTCCGAGCGAATAAGTTTTTTTATATCTGTAAACGCTAAGTCGAACGGCGCAAACCGATACCACCGGTATATATTTGCAGAGCTGGTTGGAGCGCTATAGGACGACGAACAGAATTCTACATCCGAGGAAAGAGGTACGATTTCCTCGCTATCGCCTTTTTTCGCTTTATCGATAAATGTTTTCTTCAAAAATTCGAATCTTCCTTCCTTAGGCATATGACGTACAATATATTTTATGTTATCAAATATAAACCAAGACTGCAATTTTTCGTTCTGGACGTGCTTCAAAAGAAAATCTTTAATATCTTCCTTTTTAAGCATTTTTCCAAACGTCTCCAAATCAATCATATCCGCATACTTATCGAAATTATTTAAAATTCTTTGAGGACATTTCCTCATTATCATCTCTGTAGCTTTAGCACTTAAATTAGGTTGATAGTAAGCCTCAAAGGATTCCATAAGATTCAAAAATTCGTCAGTATGCGTATTTATTAGGAACATAGCAGCGTCAGACATATATCTCTTATCGTAGCCACAGTCTAATTCACATAATATTTTCAAAAATGTGAAAGACCTTTCGCAAAGACGCTTGAATAAAGACCAAGGTATGTCTGTACCAAGTTTTTTATGATGAGTTACAATTTCTTTTTCTATGAATGACAGAGAGCAATATTGCAACCATTTAAATGCGGTTTTGAGATGGTCGTCCTTAAAGTGATTATAAAAAGCCTCCACACGTGTTTCGTCTCTCAAGTGAAGTCGTATCTGTAGCATCAGTTTGCTACTTGCTTTAGAGGTCATCAGCGGGAACAGTTGAGAGTGAAGATACTCAGGGTTGATGATGTGAGCATACTGCGGGTCGGTGATGAGCCAGGTGCATCGCTTGATAGCTCGAGACACGTACAGCATGTCCTCGCTCTTCAGCACTTCCAGTATGTACTCCACATCCTTATTTTTGCATGCAATATCGATTTTCAAAAAGTTATCTACATCGAATTCTTCAGGGATATTTTTTTCTAGTTTTTGAGATGGTATCTCTCCGGCGATCACTTTTTTCAAAAGTTTATTGTAGTGTTGCTGTCTCTTGCCCAGCGTATCGCCCTCTAGTACTAGTGGTGGCATTTTGACGAGCTGAAATCAGAAATATGATATTATGCAGTAAAAAATTTAGGGTTCGGCCATCACCTTTATTTTTTATATTTTTTAAATGATTTTTTTCTGTTATGTACGTAACGAATGAAAACAATTTTTTACTAACGATTTAGTATATAGAACTTTGCATACGAATTTACATAAATCATTAATACTGTCAGAGGCACTATTTCAGGACCAATTTAAATATTACTTGATATATTAATAAAAAGGAACAAACTTACATACATACATACATAGGCTGATGAACACATTACCCTTCCTTTGCGTCGCGCAGTCGGGTAAAAAGAGACTTCGCCGTGTGAATTCGCGGGTACCTAAGTAGCGCGTAGGTAACACCAGCTCGGTGTTTTATTGAAAAGATTTGTTCAAGTATATCTCCGTTCCTTTAAGACCGACACATCACATATACGACACATCAAGCTGTAGAAAACCAAAATAAGCTGGCCGCGCGTAGGTCGAGTAACGTATAACGTCACGCGGCCAGCTTGTTGGTTTTGTATAGCTTGATGTGTCGCCGTGTGTACAGTGAGCAGCAATAAGTTATATACACTTTAGTACTACGACGTAGAACAAAAGTGTATACAACTTATTGCTGCTGACTATACTTTTTGGTCTGCCTGACATATTGTCCTGCAATCCTTTTTAAATAATTCTAATTATATGCCGGTACAGGAACGTTATTAAATGTGAGGAATCCCAGAAAATACATAAAATTTAAGTAGGTATAACTTAAGTAGGTATAATCGTAATTTAGAATGGGAATACAGACGTGAGCATAAGCGATGCGAATTGTTTGAAGGATTATTTATGAAGGTACCTGTTTATAGTAAACGTTGATGATTCAAACTAGATAAAAATGGAAACAAACATGAACAGATAATTGTATTGTATTTTCCGGTAGGTAACATTATAATGTTACCTATGTTGTTGTTATGTTGTTTTTGGTGTGCAAATAAAGAGTATTGTACCTATTGTTACCTACCGGAAATTTATATTATGTATAATGCCGAGCCAATTTAGGAAATGTGATAAATAAATGTCAAAGATTATTTAATGCTGATTATTTCCTAGGCATTGTATGAAATTCCTTTTACTATGAAATGTATAAAAATTAGGTTAGTTTGGCATTAAATTTTAAATTATTTTCTAATTATTCAAATATTTACTAACCATGTGCTGTGCCATGTGCATGTGCAGCCCAGTTCTGAAGGAATGTAACACTTCTAATTTGTCTCAGGTTTTTACATTTTTATATGAAATGAACACATTTCCGATCGCTGTTTAGGAAATGTATAAAATTCCCGCTTTGAAACCAATAATCTATACAAATAATAAAATTCAAAACTTGGCGTGAATGTACATCTAAGATATTCGCAAAAAAAAAAAAAATTGGGGGCGTTAAGGACACGTAATGGAATGAATTGAGACCATTTCTAGAATTTTTGTCTGTTTGTCTGTCTGTCTGTTTGTTTGTGCGCGACACTTAAAAATGGCCGAACCTATTCGGATGGGGTTTTCACTAAAGCATAGTTTAGATTAACATTTAGGCTTTGTTTCATCGCAATCGAATAACTCAATCAAAAGATATGAGTATTTAAAGACAGTGGTCCGCGCGTACGGGGTCGCGGGCGCCGCGCCGCTAGTTCCATCTACACTAATATTATAAAGAGGAAAGATTTGTACCTATTTTTGTATGTTTGTATGTTTGTAATGAATAGGCTCAAAAAGTACTGGGCCGATTTAAAAAATTCTTTCACCATTAGAAAGCGGCATTCACCCTGAGTAACATAGGCTATATTTATTGCTAGAAAAGATTAGACGTCAACCCGTGCGAAGCCGGGACGGGCCGCTAGTAGTAAATAAAATAGAAGTCAATGTCAAGGACAAATTGAACCGTTTACGTATATTGCGATGCGATGTCTGTGGAATTCACTGACGCATTTTTCCTCAATGTTGTGCAATAAAACGATGCGCTCGTACAATATTATGTTTTGGCCGACTGGCCAACCAATCGGCTTTGCTGAAGACAACATAATTTTGATGATAGGTACAGGTAGGTAATACCGATTAATAAATGCCACAAAGTTCCTTAATGAGCGTTTTTCTTTTGGTTTTCTAGTGGATCGATAGATGGCGTTACGGTCTGTGTGAATAAAGGTCAAAATTTCAAAAAGTGTTTCTTTAAGATAATAAAGAGGTAGAAAATGATCAAACAGATGCCAACGCATCTTTTGATTGAAAATTTCATTATTTACGAATCATTTTAATCGAAGATATGAAATTGTTTACGTCCGACATGGTTGTATGGGCTCGAACCCTTGGGCCTTTAAAAAAAAGTCAGGCACAGTCTTGACATGATTTTGACAGGATCTCGCCTACGTCTCTATGGAGCCTATGGAGCGATAAGCATGTCATCTGTCGAGTTTTTTAGGAACCAAAATTAAAAAAGAAAAGAAAAACGCTCATTATATGCTCAATTATAATCAACTATATTATAAATTGATAAATACGAGTCAAGGAGGACCAGAACAGCACCACCCGCGCGGTATGACGGCGCGATATAGCCCTATCGCACTCTAGCTCTCTTTCTTTTTGTGCGCGAACGAACGAGATAGCAGGCGCGATAAAACGTTTATCGAGGGGCCATGCCGCGGGCGCAGGTGGCAGGGGCACCCCGCTTTTCTCTAGTTATGAAAAAAAAACTTGGACATTGTCCCATTTATAGGAGGTAGAATCTAGTCCAGGTTTGTATTATGACCAGCACGGCAAGCAAGCCAGAAGCCACAGACAAAGCGACAAAACGAGAAAAACGGCATGCGTGCTCTTTTTGGAATATTATAATAGCAAAAATGACGACTTTTGTCGTTTTCTCCAATATGGAAACATCCAAATAAATCACTCATCACACAGACACACACACACACACACACACACACACACACACACACACACACACACACACACACACACACACACACACACACACACACACACACATCCAGGGGTGGCTGATGATTTTACTGACTAAAACCCTCTTAAATACTGACCATTTACTGACCAAATCTCTATCTCTCTATCAAAATTAATCTTCGAAACCATTAAAAGAACTGTGATATTATACAAATTCAAAGGTAAGTTTAGGGACCTAGCCAAAAGAAAAAGATAAGTTAAGTTAAGGGACTCCCACTCCAAAACGGTAATTTTTTCACCTCAATCTACTGAAACCAGACCACTTTTGTGGAAACTCTAATCCTCAAAATACTGACTTTACTGACCATTTTTCGAAAAAACTGACTTTTACTGACGTTAGCAAAAAAAACTGACTTTTACTGACTTTACTGACCATTTTTCGAAAAAACTGACTTTTACTGACGTTAGCAAAAAAACTGACTCTTACTGACTTTACTGACCATTTTCCACCCCTGCACATCATTTAAATACAAACATCTATGACTTGGGTAGGTACACTGATTTTAAACATCACATTTTCCTTGTCTGTTGCCGTAAGAAAGAAAGAAAGAAAGAAAGAAAAATCTTTATTCACCATTAAAGGCACACACGAAACAACAGAGTACATTAATAGAAATAGTAGGTAGGTAGAACACGGGACAAGGTAAAACAAAACGAATGGAGGTTAGTAGTTGAATCAATACCTAAACCTACCACCTGTTAGGTGAGCCGATGAGTAGTTTCTTTAATAATATTGTGAAATAGGTACCTACTACTGTACCTAGGTAGCAGTGTTGGGCAAAATGGAATTAAGAGGGGGTCATACCTATTTTGTCTGTTTTCGAACCGATTTTTGAGAACCAAATTATTACATTTAATATACAGGGTGTTTGGTAGGGAGCTGTACATACGCCTAGGGTAGAAACTAGGAAGGGTCTGCTACCTACCCCCGCCCATTATATTGACCTTGACCTCAAGGTTTTATTCTAATGATTTTTTTTTATTTTTTTTGAAAAATTCGATTTTTTTGACTAAAACTACCTGTAGCTCAAAATCTATCCAGAAGAAAGGTCAGCTAATGGTCTTGTTTTAATCTTTAGGGTCTTAATGTACTGTAAAAATTGATTTCACACCAAAAAATTGTAGAGAAGAAAAGTTATGGGGCCTGAAGTACCGTAGTAAGGTAAAAAAATAATTTTAAGGGCAACTTTCTACGGGTTTTAAAAAAAAAATAACAGGGTTGGAGTTCTTCTGATTTTTTTAAAACATCCCCAGTCCATACCCTTTCTAACGATATGCTAAAAGTGTTATTATCACTTGTAGTTCCGAAGTTATTAGTTAATATCCGCAACTAGGGCACTTTAAGCAAAAATTTCAACTAATGTAAATTAAATGTGTCCGATCGTAAAAGGATAGCAAATGAAACGCAAATTTGTTAAATGACTAATTTAATTACAAAATTTGTTCAAATTGGTGACCATTAACTTGTAAACATGCTCGGCACCTCTTCCTCATCTCCACGGTCACCGTGGCAAGCAGCATTTCGTCGCGCATCGTATTGAAAGCGGCGTGGATCTTGGTTATCAAAACCTCCCTTGTTGGTACTTCTTCTGTGTACACCAACTCTTTCGCCCTTCCCCAGACGTAGAAGTCAAGCGGGGTAAGGTCAGGCGACCTTGGAGGCCAGGGAATTGGCCCACCACGACCAATCCAAGCATCAGGGAAGGAGTTATTTAAAAACTCCCTCACTGCTAGGCTCCAATGGGCAGGACAGCCGTCGTGCTGAAAGACTATGGGCCGATCTTCGTCAAACACATCTTCCACTAAAACGGGCAGTTCATTTTCGAGGAAATGTAGGTAATTTTCCCCGTTTAAGTTGTCTGGCAAGAAGTGCGGCCCTATCAAGCGATTGCCGATGACGCCTGCCCATACGTTCACGGAGAACCTTCTTTGAAATCCTCTGTGCCTCTTCACTCTTGGGTTTTGCTCTCTGGGTGCCCAGTAATGGAGATTGTGGTAGTTCACAATTCCCTCCCTGTCAAACTTTGACTCATCGGTCCAGAGTATACTCCGCAAAAAATGTATGTCCTCCACGTCCGTATGGAGCAAGTGGCGGCAAAACTGCATCCTTCGTGTGTAATCGCTTTCCTCTAAGCCTAAAACAATAAAAAATTCAATGTTAGCGTTTTCCCTATGAATTGGTAGCGATGTAACATTGATTGATATCTCTGTCTTTCCATTTCTCTCTCTCTCTCTCTCACACACATGCTCACGTTCATTTTAAAATTGCCTAATTTACGTGCTAGTTCATTACATGAGAGCTAAAAACAAAAACTTAATGTAAAAAAAAATACCTTGTACAGGGGTGTAGTGGAAAGGATGACTTCGATTTTCCCGGAGAACAGACCAGACTTTCCAAAAGCTTAACCCAAGTGCCCGGGCTACGGTTCTGATGCTTCTGGTAGGATCTTCCATAAATTGGGCCAATATCCGTTCGTCATCAGTCACATTTGGTTCAAATCTGTTGACACTTGGTTCTCGGAAATTTAAATTTCCGGTTTGTCGTAGACGCCGATAAGTAGAGCTAAACGTCTGGTGGTTGGGTACTCGTCGGTCAGGATACCGCTCTTGATAAATCCTCCGTGCCTCGCGCCCATTGCAATTAGCCATTCCATACACCAACAGCATGTCGGCATACTCTTCGTTAGTAAATCCAGCCATTTTACCAACAATAAACGTAACCGTAGGTAAAAAACAACAAAACTTAACAAAAACGAAGTAATAACAAACTCAACAACGAAGTAATAACAAACTCAACAAAATTAACGAAAACAGTGGAGCGTCGTAACGGCAAGTACGTAAGTTAGCTAAGATGGGTAAATCTCGACTGACAAAGAGCCCAACACAGAGCCCAACGAGTTACCTGTCCCCGTCGACACGAGAGTGAAAGAGACAGAATACCTGTTGCTCTCGTGTAAGAGTGAGACAACAAATTTTACCTGCCAACTGTGGGCCAAACTGGTTTAAATTCCGGGAATTACAATTGTCTTACAAAGGTAGATTCGTGGTGGTAAAAGTGCCCTAGTTGCAGAAATTAGTTAATAACTTCGGAACTAAAAGTGATAATAACACTTTTAGCATATCGTTAGAAAGCGTATGGACTGGGGATGTTTTAAAAAAATCAGAAGAACTCCAACCCTATTATTTTTTTTTTAAACCACCTAGAAAGTTGCCCTTGAAATTTTTTTTTTACCTTACTACGGTACTTCAGGCCCCATAACATTTCTTCTCTACAATTTTCTGGTGTAAAATCAATTTTTACAGTATACTAAGACCCTAAACATTAAAACAAGACTTTTAGCAGACCTTTCCTATGGATAGATTTTGAGCTACAGGTAGTTTTAGTAAAAAAAATCGAATTTTTCAAAAAACAGAAAAAAAAATCTTTAGAATAAAACCTTGAGGCCAAGGTCAATATAATGGGCGGGGGTAGGTAGCAGACCCTCCCTAGTTCCTACCCTAGGCGTATGTACAGCTCCCTACCAAACACCCTGTATATAGTTCACATAACAGTGTAGATACGTTCTTTTTGCAGGGCATCTAACACGATTCTATTAAATTTTCTCGATAGAAAAGAGGAGCAAAGTAAGCTCGATTTCAGATTTATAACCAGTTTTGCAAGAATCACACTACACCATTTCTTCTGAATATACCATCATTTGAAAGGTAAATAATTATAGCAGGGCTTCTAACCGATGGATTTTTCCCCAAACACCCAAGAGAAAAGATATTGATGAAAAATGCGTTTTTTTGCGATCTTGCTTTCAATTGAAGCGGGATGGCTAATTGCGAAAGTTTGCTTGTTAGAAAGAGAGGCTTGTTCTACTAATACCCAGCCTTAACTACTACATAATTTATTTATGACGACCCTGTTGGTCTAATGGTTACCACACCACACCGGACTGCCAAACCAGGGGTCCTGGGTTCGAATCCCGGTTCGGTCATGGATGTTATATGTTTGTGCCGTTGTTGTATGGTTTCCACAGCAAAAAGCCTGTTAGAGCTTACGTGGGATCATTACAATGTATGTGCCTGTGAGTGTTATTTATTTATTTTATTATTTATAAGTACATTGTAAGTTTGTTTGTAACAATGTAAGTATTTTTCCAAACAAACTTTAAAAAAATGTTACCAATGTGCCTTTATAATTCTACTCCTTTGACTATTTATTATAAGGACTGGCCTTGCGGTAGCATTTCCCCTCTGCCATGGTACAAGTATAAGACAAATTGATCATGTGCATTTACACTCAATTTTATACTTTATCACTAAACGAGACAGCCTATAATTGCAAAACAATAATTTTGAACTTAGAACGTTTGGGGTTCACACGAGACTACTTTTCATGATTTTTAACATTCAAAATTAGAATCTAAAGTTATGGGAAATAAAATCCAAAGTTGCGGATTTCATGTTACCTCACCCCCCGCAAAAAGTGGCAGAAATGTTTGTTAGTAGAACGGTACGCGTAACTAGTCCCTATACAGGGTGAAATTCATATCATTGGAATCCCTTTAAACTAAGAGTCTACCCATCAAACTGAACAACTTTTACTATGGGAGCAAACCTATCGAAGCAAAAAAAAAAAACTGCTGTTGCATACATTTGAGTCGAGTAGGCATTGCAGTTTAGTATGAGACAGCTGATTTTTTAGTTGCTCCGATCAGTTTGCTCCCATAGTGAAAGTTGTTCAGTTTGATGGGTAGACTCTTAGTTTAAAAGGATGCCAATGATATCAATTTCACCCTGTATAATTAGTCAAAGTTAGATTTGGCTAACAATTTTTAAACCATTTCCTAGTTTTGCGTTTAGTCATTAACACATTGTATAAGGTATTTTTCAAAAGTCACCTCATCCACCGAAAACATCAGAAATACAAGCAAATATATTATTTTGTACGATTGAAATGATTTGGAATCAAGAGAAGTTAAAAAAAAACATTTTGGGAATCCAAAAAGATTTTATTTCTCGTCCTACAGTTGTCTGTCAGTGTCATCTTTTCTACGGGAAAGTGAAATCACTACAATAGTATAAAACAAAGTCGGTTCCCGCTGTCTGTCTGTCCCTATGTATGCTTAGATCTTTAACTACGCAACGGATTTTGATGCGTTTTTTTTTAAATAGATAGAGTGATTCAAGAGGAAGGTTTATATGTATATAATACATGCATAGTATCAGCGATGGACCCGTGCGAAGCCGGGACGGGTCGCTAGTAAAAAATAATAAATTAACGATGCATAAGTACATAGAAAACAGTTGAATTAACTACAAGTACCTACTTACCTGCTTTTACCCTACCTAAAGGCACAGCCCGGACACTGCATACAAAAAATTGAAATTGACAAGATGTCGACATCAGCACATACAAAACCAAAAAAATTTAACCTTAAGTCTTCTTCGTAGGTAATGAGTAACCAGTGCGAGGTAACCAGAGGGCGATAGAGGGGGTGATGTAAAATTTGGTGGTAGTATTCAGAGAGATAAGTGTACTTTTTGCAACCATCAGCAGCAAGGCTGATTCAGTGTTTATGGGGTGTAGAGCATCTCTGTGATGGGGATGGACCCGGTCTGCCTGCATAACTCCAGTCGGTTTAGGAGTTACTGATGATTAAAGGTCTGTAAAAAATTAACGATCAGCTGCAAGGCTGTCGTCGTAATCGTATGTTATTGTTATAGTATGCACTGTAGCTATGTGAACAGTACAAAAACTGACATGGTTCATCAGTCGGTTTAGGAGATACAGCCGTTCAAAGGTCGGAACTTTGACTGGCTGTATCTCCTAAACCGACTGACACATTTTGTACTGTTCACATAGCTACAGTGCATACTACAACAATATCATATGATCAGCTTTGCAGCTGATCGTTAATTTTTTACAGACCTTTAATCATGAGTAACTCCTAAACCGATTGGAGTTATGCAGGCAGACCTGATCCATCCCCATCAGAGAGATGCTCTACACCCCGTAAACACTGAATCAGCCTTGCTGCTGATGGTTGCAAAAAGTACACTTATCTCTTATACTATAGGAAGGGAGTGTCCGTACTGTATCTAGTAATAGATACTCGTTCCTATACTGTGCTAATGGTGTACGCAGAGTACGCACCTACCTTGGATATTAAGTTGATTATTGAATAGATAAAATTGTTGAACTTTTGTTAGGAAATGCCGCAATGTTGGTAGGTAGTTTGTTTTCCATCCATTGGCTTTAATATTCCGAAAATAATGCTAAAAAATAACAGGCGGACTAAAGTCTTCCTGAATAGTTTCTAGATTGTGTGGGTGGAGTACCTACTTATTGCAATCCAGTTCGGAGAAACATGACGTCATGTCTACTTTACAATGTTTGTAATGGAATGCTATTTACCTTGATGTTGCTTCTTGGAGTTATGCTCCTCGCCGCAGGCAGAACCAGCAAATCAGTTGATTAAAACTTGACAATCTTATAGATTTGTGCGACCAATACATAAGCAAAAAAACAAAGAAGGAAAATAAATCAAAGAACCCGCTCTGCCACAGACTCTGCTAAGTAATTCAGCCCATGCTTTGTTATCTTAGTACAAACTAAGTGGAACGCTGATTTTCCATAGACAGCTTCCGCCATCTATCGGTTATGTTTCGAAGCACTATGAGTTGAACTAGGGTTCATATCGGAGCGACAGCGCGCTACACCTTACCGCTGCGCTGTACTTGTGAGAGATTTCGCCCATATCAATAACTGTCTTGTTGGTCTAGCGGTCTAGACAACCGGCTCACGATCCGGGTAGCTATGGTTCAATTCTCGTGTCAGCCGATCGTCTTTTTCAATTTTATTTCATAACGAGCTTTAACCCGCGACTTCGTCCGCATAAATTATATATCAGATTTAAGTCCGATGATAAGCTATCAAACAAAAAGAGTTTCATCAAAATCGGTTCAGTAGTTTTTGCGTGATACTCGAACAATCAAACACCCAAACAAACAAACAAACTAACAAACAAACAAATAAACTAACAAACAAACAGACAGACAAAAAATTAAAAAATTGGTGATTTCAAATCAGAAGTGCGATTTTTGAAAATCATACGAGCGACTTGGCAGTAGAAAGTGTCAAAATTACTATGGAGATTATGCATCTTTCTACTGCCAAGTCGCTCGTATGATTTTCAAAAATCGCACTTCAGGGACAGTTAAAAACCATGTCGTATTTTTTTTTTTGTAAATATCTTCAATGTACAGACACATTTCTGTTACAGTTTTATAATAGTTTAGATGTGGCTCCCCCCGGTGCTAATATGCAACAACGCTTATAATTAGGACGTCCTAAAATTCAAGACGACTTACCTATCTATACCCAATATGCCAATATACTTACATATTAATTTTAATCTTGAGCCGGCCGGTAGTTAGTGTTGCCAAGTCCCAGCCAGTCTGAGTCGCCAAAAATCTCGGGTCAAGTAGCCTTATGTCGCCTATTTTTTTCCCGTGTAGCCTAATCATAATCTAGCCTAAAAATACTGCAAATTGGCCAAAATAAATGCGATATTGGATGCTAGTGACACAATATTTTTTTTTACGTCTGCAATCTATAGGTACCTAACCTACCAAGGTCTGGGGCTCAATTGCGCAGTTTTATACGGTTTTGGTTTGGTTTTGGTTTAGGTTTAGTTTTGGTTTAGATTTGGTTTGGCTGAAGTAAAAAAGCTATCGCGATATTTTTTTCTGAACGTTTAAATCGCACAATACAGAAAATTCGATCGAACGGACATCAAACGTTACGCCAACGTATCTTCCGAAATAAAGCTAAATCGTTACCGTTAATATAATTTGCGCGATACGAATTGTGCATAACGTAACGTTTTTGGTTGTGGTTTTGTTTTGGTAGTATCGTTCAAACTTAGGGCGATTGAGGCCCTGATATCTTTGCTAAGGTCTGTAGTCTCCTTACAAAATGTCTTTGTGTTCGTATTACACTGTTAATTGTTGCAAACCTACTCCCACCATTTACCAGTTTAGAAGAGTCAAGATAATAAAATGATGCTCAAAATAATTAAGATACTACTTATACGGGTAAAATTGCACGTATTAATAATTAAAAATAATCGTAAAAGTAGTTGAACCCTATAATTTGATTTGATAATTTGAGAAAAAAATATTTATAGCAGTATTGTGTAATTTTGATTTGGCAACACTATCTAACCCGTCATTTTGATATTTTGAAAATTATTTAATTTTGATATAATTTATGTTTTTTGTTATTAATATTTCGTAAACGCTCAATTTCTTATTGTGATTTGTTGCGTAAATTATTCTACAGTTTACTACTTGAACTTGAGACAAATTGATTTTGAGATGTCTACATACGCCTACACAGTAATCGCACAATTTCTTGTTGTTATTTGTTGCGGAAACATTAAATTGTGAGATGTTTACATACGCGAAGAAGAAGATAGCTAAATGCAAACAAGAAGTGTGCTAAATGTGGAGCTAAGGCTGCTCAAGATGGTTCAGTGAAATTCCATCGTTTTCCTAAACCGGGATCAACAAATATTTTGAGGTAGGTTTACCTACTACCATTACTGTCTACCTACCTACCTACTACTACTGTCCTTTAGGACAGTCCTTGGGGAGGCCTATGTCCAGCAGTGGACGTGGAGGCCTATGTCCAGCAGTGGATTTTTGTTTAAATTATTTATTTGTAAACAATGTGTGTGTGTGTGTAATGTGTATTATTTGTTTGTTTGTTTATTATTTAATTGATATTAAAATAATTAATTAAATTGATAAACAAGTAGGTACAATTATTTACAATTTCATTTTCATTTAATATTTGAGTTTTATCATTTTAATTAAAACACCCTCTATTGGGTTATTGAGATACGATTTAATGAAAACACAACCATCCAGAACTCTTTCTTTCCTGCCCTAGAAGTACTCGATTCGAAAGCTAGATGGCATTACCGTAAACAATTGTCGAGGAGCCGGCGACAGACTAGGACCTTTGTGAAATCGTAGAAAGAGAAGGCAGTAGAAGAAAAGAATTAAATTTTTTTTTAGAAAAAAAATATATTCTATGCTACTAAACAAGCGATTCTAGGTAAGTATTAATGTATGTATGTAAGCCATGGCATTCTCAGAGTCAGAAATGCCTCAAAGATTTCTATAAAATCTCGAACTAGTGGTTTTGGAGTACAAAATCAGTCTCAACTTTAGAAAAAATCTTTCCTTTCATTATTGTATATTATTATTATTAAACGGTTTTAAGGGGTCCTAGTCAAATAATCACCACTTTACTAGAGTTTTTATTATTTTATTGTGCTTTTACACATAACATAGGTTAACGAAATAAAGGACCACACCGTAGTCACATAACAGAAGACCAAATATAAAACACAACAGAAACAGAAACAGAATAATTCAGTATAAGTAATCGTATTATTATTATTTGGTTGTAAGAGCTTGGTCAGTGACCAATAGCTACCGCTAATAGCCCATATCTATTGTAGCTGTAATTTTTGACCTAAAGACAGGCCATCTTAGGCCCACTATAATCTATATTCTTGCAGAATTATTCAGAAAAGAAAGATTGTTTTTTAGTTATTGAAATAACAATATATGAAATAAATTTTGCATTCATTTAGAGTGTGGTATATAAAGTTTCCAAAACAATTATCGTTCGGTCATAGCTACCACGATTTCTTTCTCGTTCGAGCTCTACATTTGTTCGTTCGGAATCGGAACGACTACTGACAGTGACATCCCTTGCACATTCACGCACAGAGAGTTAATGTGTGCGTGTCAGTCGCGCTTGCGTATAGTGCTGAAGGTACCTACTAAACCGACTGGAGAACAAGGGCGGATCCAGGATTTCATAGTGGGGGGGGCCCTCGGCCGACTCAGGCCACGTATTAAGATATAAAAAAATTAAGTTAGAGACACAGACCCAAAACGTCTTGTATACATACATAGAAAACTAAAACAATCAGCCCCGGATCTACGATTTTTCCGAGGCAGGGCAAAAACAATGAGATTGAGGCGCCGGGCCCGGGCCTCCTCTACAAGAGTGTAGCAATAATTTTTTCTTAGGGAGGCCAGGTCCAGGTTGAGTGGTTGCGATAAAACGTTTAACATAGAGCGAGCGAAGCGAGCTCGAGATTTTACTGCAATATGATTAGGTTGAGTCAGAAATTCGCAATATGATCAATATTTCACTGAAATATAATGAGATGACTGCAATAAGATCTTAAAGCAAGAGCGAGCGAAGCGAGCTCGAGATTTCACTGCAGTATAATGAGACGACTGCAATACGATCTTAAACCGAGAGCGAGCGAAGCAAGCTCAGATTTCTTCACAGCAATATAATGAGATGACTGCAATGAGATCTAAAACCAAGAGCGAGCGAAGCGAGCTCGAGATTTTACTGCAATATGATTAGGTCGAGTCAGAAATTCGCAATATGATCGAATTCTGCGATAGGTAATTTCAATACATCAAAAAAACCAAGAGCGAGCGAAGCGAGCTCGATATTTCACTGAAATATAATGAGATGACTGCAATAAGATCTAAAACCAAGAGCGAGCGAAGCGAGCTCGAGATTTCACTGCAATATAATGAAATGACTGCAATACAATCTTAAACCGAGAGCGAGCGAAGCAAGCTCAGATTTCGTTACTGCAATATAATGAGATGCAACCGATGGAGAGCTATCATCCGAGCCCTATATCCCACGTAGGGGTAACAGGAAGAGAAGAAGAAGAATATAATGAGATGACTGCAATGAGATCTAAAACCAAGAGCGAGCGAAGCGAGCTCGAGATTTTACTGCAATATGATTAGGTCGAGTCAGAAATTCGCAATATGATCGAATTCTGCGATAGGTAATTTCAATACAACAAAAAAACCAAGAGCGAGCGAAGCGAGCTCGATATTTCACTGAAATATAATGAGATGACTGCAATAAGATCTAAAACCAAGAGCGAGCGAAGCGAGCTCGAGATTTCGCTGCAATATAATGGGATGACTGCAATACGATCTTAAACCAAGAGCGAGCGAAACAATCTGGAGATTTCGTCACTGCAATATATGAAATCAGGAGCGAGCGAAGCGAGCACGAGATTTTTTTGCAAAATTCTCAAGTCGATGCAATATTTTAAACCTGCCGCCCGGGGCCGTGTTCCCCGGTTTGCTGTTAAATCTTTAGGATTATATTATGTGTATAATCCTAAAGATTTCTGACCACAGCCTTGTTTTAATTATTTTACCTACACAGGTACAATAATTAAAACAGAAACATAGAGCGAGCGAAGCGAGCTCTTGTTTTCTCCGCTCTACGAATAGGTTATGGACAGAGCTCAATCAATCTATGCCCTAGTAAAGTGCCGTCATTACTCAGCCTCGAAATTAAATGCAATCCGCAGAGGTCCGTGGGGGGGGCCATGGCCCCCTGGGCCCCCCCCCCCTGGATCCGCCTTTGCTGGAGAAATCATGTTTTTGTACTGTTCACCTAGCTACAACATGCAGTATGTTACAATATCCTATGATATGAAGCGCAGCTGTATCTACTAAGCCAACTGACGTTATGCGGGCTTCAATTACATCAAAGAATTAACAGAGATGCTCTACTCTACACTACACCTTATGAATACTGAAACAGCCTTGCTAGCGATGGTTTTCAAAAGTACACTTATCTCTTATACTATTAGGGCATCTACCAAATAAAGTGTAAAGAAAAAAAATTTATGTCCATTGCATGACATTTCATTTTTTACTAACCTTTATTATCATTAGAGCAAAAATTTAAAGAATAAACAACAATAAAATTTGTTATTAAACGATACTGAACGTTATTTGTTATTTTTTATTCTTTTTTTATTATTTTTCTTTATTATTAAGTAACAAACATTGCACTAAAAAATTTGGGGCCTAGTGCCCTAGTGCCCTAGTGCACATAGTACCTAAGTATATTTTATGTGCCTACTACTTAAATAAATGCTATTTGTTTCAGACGAACTCCCTGCCAAAGCGCTTGAGACGGCCACGTTACGAAAGAACTTAATCAAATTCGTCAGACATACTAATACTAATCTGCCTTCCCGAAGTCCCCATGTTTGTGGGTTTGTTGTAAAATTATGTATTTGTGTACGATTTGTGTTTTGTATTTTGTAATTGTACTTTGTATAGGTACCTCATGATGGTCACATCACTACTATAGGGGTATGGTTGAGTCCCACCCAAAAGTAAGACCTTTTAACGCGGTGGTTGACTCAAAAAGCGATCTATGTAATGTTCAAAAGGAACACAATACGTACTGTTTAAAGTATTGCATTCTGCTGCCAGTCTTAAAATATACAGGGTGTAACAAAATACCCTAGTAATACTTAAGGGGGTGCTTCAGACCATCAAACTGAACAACTTTCATTATGGAGCAAACGTCGAGAAAAAATAAAAAAATCTGCTGTCCCATACATTTTAGTCGAATCGGTACTGGAGTTTTGTATGGAACAGCTGATTTTGTTTATTTTTTCTCGATGTTGGCTCCATAGTGAAAGTTGTTCAGTTTGATGGTCTGAAGCACCCCAATAAGTATAACTAGGGTGTTTTGTTACACCCTGTATATTATATATTTTTTCGTTGGCAATTATATGCAACCAAGAGTACCTATTATTAGCGTTAAGCGTATTTAAAATTAAAACTAACTTATGCTTAGTTCCAAATATAGACGACAAGATTTTCCGATTCCTATTTAGCTTTCTGGCCAATTCTGAGTACCAAATGTAATTTATTTATTAGAAATATATACTATCCGACATATCTTGAACAGTACAAAAGCTATTCTAAGAATAAAGAGAGTAAGTGTTTCAAATATCTGTTTCTGTAATGCAAAATAGCCTTAAAATTTCGTTGCTATTTGGAATGTAGTATAGATATGTAAATAACTAGCTCTCATAAAAGTGCATCTTTAAACCTATACTATTGTGAATACAAAATTTTTAACTTTTTGACTAGTATTTTATTTATAAAGATAAACACAAGGTAGAACAAGCACAATATAATTACAAAATATTAACTTTATTGCCCGTGTGGTGTCGATGCCCGTGTGGTGTCGGCTAAGAATAGCACCATCCCATTTCTACCCGTGGGTGTCGTAAAAGGCGACTAAGGGACCTACCAGAAGATGGGCAGCAGCATCCTCTGCGTACACACATCCAGCCGAACTGCGATCGCCAACCCGCCTGCCAAGCGTGGCGATTATGGCAAAACCCCCCAACATGGCAAGTACGCCCTTAACACGGCCCCCAGTCCCCGGCGGCCCCGCTATTCCTGGCTACGGTAGCGGTCAAGGTAACGGCGGGGCAGGGGGTGCGAAGAATCTCCGGAAGAGATCCGGCTACCACAACCGACAACAACTGCACCTGGCAACGTTCAACACACGTTCACTGCGGACCGACGAGTCGCTCGCTATACTCGAGGAGGAACTGAGCAGGATACGTTGGGATATTGTTGGATTATCTGAAGTCCGAAGAGAGGGAGAGGACTCGATAATCCTCAAATCTGGTAACCTGCTCTATTTCCGAGAGGGCGAACTAAAGTCCCAGCACGGTGTCGGGCTAATGGTCCATAAGTCTCTTGTGAACAACGTGGAGAAGATCGAAAGTGTGTCGAATAGGGTGGTGTACCTTATACTCAGAATAACCAAACGGTATTCGTTGAAGGTTATACAGGTATACGCCCCGACTTCAGAAGAGAAATACGCCGACGATGTAGAAACTATGTATGAGGATATCTCTAGAGCCATGCATAGTTCTAAAACACACTTCACGGTGGTCATGGGAGACTTCAACGCGAAACTGGGCAAACGAGACGGTGAAGAGATGCGAGTGGGAAAATTTGGGTATGGACGACGGAACAAACGGGGCCAACTGCTGGCTGGCTTCATGGAGAAGGAGGGACTCTATATGATGAACTCCTTCTTTAAGAAGCGGGAGCACAGAAAGTGGACCTGGTTGAGCCCGACCGGTACAAGAAATGAGATAGACCTCATCATGTCGACGAAGAAGCAAATATTCAATGATGTCTCTGTGTTAAACATGTTTAAAACCGGAAGCGATCACCGTATGGTAAGAGGCACATTGAATCTTAATATCAAGCTCGAAAGATCTCGTCTGATGAAGTCTACGCTCCGTCCAGTACCGATCCAGATCCAAAACCCCTGTAGTTTTCAGCTCGAACTCCAAAATCGTTTTGATTGCCTGGGGAGTAGCGTGGACGATTACAGCGATGGGTTTGTGGAAACTGTCCATGCGGTCGGGTCCAAGTTCTTTAAGACCCGTCGTACAAATAGAACTAAGAAAATCTCAGACCCTACTCTTAAGCTCATGGAGGAAAGGCGCGAGATGATTCTGCAGTCTTCAGATGATGCGAATAAATACCGGCAGCTCAATAGGCAGATTTCAAAGTCCGTGACTTGCGACCTGCGTCGGTTTAACACCGAGCGTATTAAGGAGGCTATAGAGCGGAACAAAGGCTCCAAAGTTTTCGCAAGGGATCTGTCTATTGGGCAAAGCCAGCTATCAAAGCTGAAGACTGAGGATGGCAGAATCGTATCGTCCAAGCCTGAGCTTCTGAGAGAGGTTGAGAAGTTCTATGGACAGTTATACACGTCAACACGAAGACCCGCTACAGATCTGGCTAACGACCCAAGAGCTAGATTGACCCGGCACTACACAGAAGATATTCCGGACGTCAGCCTGTACGAGATTAGTATGGCTCTCAAACAGCTAAAGAACAACAAGGCGCCGGGTGATGATGGGATTACGGCCGAGCTTCTGAAGGCGGGTGGAAAACCGGTCCTGAAGGCCCTTCAGAAGCTGTTCGATTCCGTCATACTCGAGGGCAAAACGCCGCAGGCATGGAACAGAAGTCTGGTGGTGCTCTTCTTCAAAAAGGGCGATAATGCCCTGTTGAAGAACTATAGGCCCATTTCCCTTCTTAGCCATGTCTACAAGCTGTTTTCGAGAGTCATTACGAACCGTCTCGCGCGCAGGTTTGACGATTTCCAGCCTCCCGAACAGGCCGGTTTCCGAAAGGGCTTTAGCACTGTGGACCACATACATACGCTTCGGCAAGTTATACAGAAGACTGAAGAGTATAACCTGCCCCTTTGCTTGGCGTACGTGGACTACGAGAAAGCCTTTGATTCGATCGAGACTTGGGCTGTACTGCAGTCTCTTCAGCGTTGCCAAGTAGACTACCGGTACATCGAAGTGCTGAAATGCTTGTACAAAAACGCCACTATGTCAGTCCGACTACAGGACCAGAACTCGAAACCTATCCTACTGCAGCGAGGCGTGAGGCAGGGAGACGTTATATCTCCGAAACTGTTCACCGCTGCACTGGAAGATGTTTTCAAGGTTCTGGACTGGAAAGGGCTAGGCATCAACATAAACGGCGAGTACATCAGTCACCTTCGGTTTGCCGATGATATAGTCATCATGGCGGAGACTATGGAGGAGCTCAGTCAAATGCTCGATGATCTCAGCAGAGCCTCCGAACGAGTTGGTCTGAAAATGAACATGGACAAGACGAAGATCATGTCAAATGACCATGTTGTACCCACTCCTGTAATGATCGGAAACTCTGCGCTCGAAGTTGTTGACCATTATGTTTACCTGGGACAAACTATTCAGTTAGGTAAGTCCAACTTCGAGAAAGAGATCAACCGTCGAATCCAACTCGGCTGGGCAGCGTTCGGGAAGCTACGTAGTATCTTCACGTCCCAAATACCGCAGTGTCTTAAAACGAAAGTCTTCGATCAGTGTGTGTTGCCAGTGATGACATATGGAACAGAGACGTGGTCGTTCACTCAAGGCCTCATAAAAAGGCTGAAAGTCACCCAAAGGGCAATGGAGAGGGCTATGCTCGGAGTTTCCCTGCGAGATCGAATCAGAAATGAAGAGATCCGCAGAAGAACCAGGGTAACTGACATAGCCCAAAGAGTTGCTAAACTTAAGTGGCAGTGGGCGGGGCACATTGCTCGCAGAACCGATGGCCGGTGGGGCCGAAAAGTTCTCGAGTGGCGACCGCGTACCGGAAAGCGCAGCGTGGGTAGGCCCCTCACACGGTGGACCGACGACCTGGTGAAGGTGGCGGGAAAACGTTGGATGAGGGCAGCGCAGGACCGGTCGTTATGGCGATCCTTGGGGGAGGCCTATGTCCAGCAGTGGACGTCCATCGGCTGAGATGATGATGATGATGAACTTTATTGAGCTAATCAAGTAAAACTGAATTTCAATTTACAATTTATTTATTCCTTATTTCACAGTTCGTTTATTACGATTATCAGCAGAAATTCAGTAACTTGATTAGCTCAATAAAGTTAAGATGAAAATATTAAAATTTTGAAATAAAGAAAAAAATCTTTTTTTCTTCTTTAGTTCACGTATAAACAGCGATGTCGCTGTAGTATAAAATGTGTAGTGTGTATGTGTGTGAAGGGGTCGTTTTATATGTATGGAGTTCTCATTCTTCTCCCGCCTAGGGAGTATTATATTCCTTGCTAACCTACTCACAACTTAAAAATAGCTTTACCAAATAACATACACGTCGATAAGTGGTGCATGGTGCATCATAAATAGCATAATGTACCTACAGTTTATACAATCTGCGACAAAAAAATCACATCATTTTACGTAAAACAAGTAAAATATTCCAGATTTTTCTTAAAATAGGTAGCCTAAAATAACCCAAAATAGCAATTTTTCTTTAAAGCCTAAAATCGCATATTCTATAGCGATTCGACCAACTTGGCACAAGCAGTGTTGCCAGAAGGTTACTTTTGTAACCTTTTAGGCGATTTTTAGCTATGTCAGGTTACTTTTAGGTTACACGATTCAAAAGGTTACTTTTATGTGATTTTTCGGAATTTGTATAATCATATTTAAAATTAATATTTTTAAATATGATTATACAAATTCCGAACGCTTTTCCATATTTTTTTTTGCAATGTTTTATAACGCAAAACGTTCGTAACATAGTGAATGCAACTCCTAAAAACACGTTTTTCTCTGTCACACTAATGTATACCAAATGACAAACGACTAAAGCGTCTCATTTACTCGTTCGATCAATCGGATAAAAAATTCAACCCATCCATTTTTAAAACGCTACTGAATTGTTTATATTTGTGTTAGTTAATACAACAAACATCATATAATTAGTCTAAGCAAACATCTGTATAAATCAACTTTTAATAGGTATCTTATTACTGGAAAAAATATGAAAGATTACTATTCACATCAAAAGGTTACTTTTCTATCTATTTCCGGTTACTTTTGACAAGATCCGGCAACACTGGGCACAAGTCATCTCCTTTAAGGTCACCACACACGGCCGCTATAATATGTTGTTGTACTCTTCTAACGCACGCAAATTGCTATCGGTTCTTCTCACTCACACGTAGGAAAGAGACGCGCTTATGTAAGTTTGCGTGCGTAAGAAGAGTACAGCAACATATTATAGCGCGTGTCTGTGACGACCGTTAAGTTTCTATTTGGTATCAATGGGTGTTCGGGATTACAAATATATGAGATGACAAGCGCTCAGACTGTGGGGGTAGAAACTGTGACGTCATAAAGTTGGCCATACAAAGTTGAAATTGAGCAGTCTCTTGACTCTCTTGACATTCTCTGAGGAGAGATGCGACTGGGTGTAACTACCACAGAATCACGAATATGTGTTCGAAATCGTGAATCACACTTTAAACACGACCGGTGAATTAGATAATAGTAATAATTCAATGATAAAATGTGATATGAGAGATGAAACTAAGATTATTAATTTTTATTTGATTCTCAGTTTTGTCTACCATCTTATGAAAAAATTCAATTGTTTGTTTAGTTGTGGCTTATTTGCTAATAATTTTTTTATTAATTGAAAATGTACTAACCAAAGTCGTTTTTAAATGATTTGAAATAATTTTCCACGTGTAGTTTTTTTTTAATGATCGGTAGAGTAAAAACATTTTTACAATAAAATTCATTTGTGACAAGTTAAAATCAAGATTTGTTTATGATTGACATATTGTGATGAAAGACTACTAGTCATTTGCTTCGAGTTGGCCGCTCCCTCCCTTCCCGCTTCACCGTACCGCACCCCTAAGAGACCCTATGAAACGTAATTTTATAACCTTTAGCAACGCAACCACGTACGGCACGTCCGTCCCGATGACTAATATCGCTTTTAATTTTAAATTTTTATTTGCTTGTTATATTATTTTTTGTCGACGGGACCAGTTAATGTGCCTTTGACGAAATTTTGTAACGGTCATCGACGGCCAACTCCAAACAAACGGGTAGTATGTTCTTAGGACTAATTCAAAACCAAAATAAAACTGATTGAGGCACTAACTTGTATGTTATGGACCTCTAACCGCACCGATTTCCGCAATAAACAAAAAAACGAACTTTTGATCATAACTTAAAAACTATGGGACTTGTCATAATACTACATGTGGTTCAAAATGTTCATAAAAGTGCCCTCAATCAGCTCAGAAAATATCTACATCGTTCTACCAAACACCCTGTATCCTGGTCCTTCTTAATATGCTGACACTTTTTTTAAGGGGGTGATCAGGCCGTCAAACTGAACAACTTTCTCTAGGGCACCAACATCGAAATTGCGAAAAAAAAATCTGCTCTTCCATACAAAACTGCAAATCTACTCGAGCCAAATGTATGGGACAGCAGATTTTTTTTTTCGCGATTTCGTTAAATCTGACCTGTGTCCCCACGCAAGCCTTACAAAGGTCCGGGCTACGGCCCAGTGCCGGATTTTTATTTTTTATGAGTGTAGGCCACTTTATTTCCGCCGCCCTGTACCTTTCTAAAATAATAAGTTTCCATTTGTAGTAAGGAAGGGACTAAAGTTAAATAAACGAATGAATTAGTCATTAAGAAAGAGCGTAAAAAAGAAACAAGAATTACAACTTTTTACGGGACTTTTTAAGAGCAAAATCATCTATAATATCATCATATACCCCCCCGGGGAATATAGTCGTGAGCATATGCTTATACTATGCTTATATCATCATAGTGTATGGTGTTCATTATTATTATTAGAACGTAGGTATTCGTATAAAAAGCCATGAGAAAACCAGTGAACTTGCTTGACTTTTATCCTGAAATCGAGTGAGCGTCCTCTGAAATCTGCCGCCCCTAGAACGCTGCCGCCCCTAGGCCGCGGCCTATACGGCCTATTGACAAATCCAGGACTGCTACGGCCCGAGAAATACCTAACAGAGATACATAATAAATTAATAATAAACAGAATGATGACGGTTTGTTTGTTCAGAAAGTAGCGCATTTAAGTTTACAAAATTCATCATCATCATCGTCAACAACTCAGATGATGGACTACCACTGCTGGACATAGGCTTCCCTTGGATCCCAACAACGACCGGTTCTGCGCTGTCCTCATCCAATGTGTTCCCGCCACCTTCACTAGGTCGTAGGTCCGCCTTGGGGGTAGGGTTGCCAACTTTTTTTTAGACCAAATACAGTATTTCTAGCCTTAGTGCTCGAAAAAATATAGTAGATCGGGGAAAAATAAGAAAAAATATAGTATTTTTCGAATTTGTTAAGTAATTTAATTTTTTTCGAAAAGATATTTTTATGCTACTTTTTGGTTTGAATACCAAGTTCTTATTTTTAAGGAACAATTATTTCTCTCTTTCGTTTCATATTCCTTATAGAAAATAATGCATTCTGTAAACGAAGAAGTCAGTGGATTCGATGCAGAAATAATCTAATTTCTATAAAAAAAATTGAAAGAAAACTTTTGACTTAATAAAACTTGTTGTCACTTTGCAGTAGTATATTTAGCAGAAAATTGTTTATGGAACAAATGTGATGAAGAGAAAGAAAATTGTTAAAATAATGTTAAGTTATTGGTCATTTTTATTGGACCTATGTAGCAATATTATTTAAATTCTCTATAAATTATTTGCTCAACAAAATATAGTAGTTTTGCCTACTATGTATATATTTTTCTCAGAAATATAGTAGTAGGGTAATATAATATAGTAGGATAGTATAGTAGTATAGTAGGATAGTATAGTAGGATACTATATTATATAGTAGGGTTGGCAACCCTACTTGTAGGGGACCTACCTACCCACGCTGCGCTTTCCGGTACGCGGTCGCCACTCGAGAACTCTTCGGCACCATCGGCCATTTACAAAATTACAACCTGTCCAAAGTTGTTCAGTTTCAGTAGTTAACTGAAACTGAACAACTTTGGACTTTAAGCACAGAATAGGTAATAGTATATAGTTCTACATACAGAACGGCCACTCCCCGCCCCCCTCTGACTTCAGATACCTCACCTCCCCTCACACTGTCTGTGGTAACTTGAGGGAAGCCGAGCAAGGGAATGCAGTCAGGCGCGCGCACCCTTTGGATTTGACTACATAAAATATATTTTATTTTTCACCTCACTGTAAAAATAAACGCTGGAAAATAACGCTTAATTCACATTTTCTATGATTCTTTAGCTTAAAAACTATTTTTAATAACAGAATGAACTATAAAAAGTAACAAAATGTATAATGTAGTTCATACGATGCGTGTTAAGTCAACCCTACACATATGTCATGCACAATTTTCGCAAAGTGCGCATGTGCGAACATCATCATGTCAAATCTAAAACGTTGTTTGAAGTGCCGGACCTGTGCTTTAAGTTTTCCAAAGGAAAAACAGAAAAACGAGAAAATAGGACCTGTAGTGTACAGCAATAAAGAGTAGTTAATGTGGAAAGCGCCGGTAGCGCCGTCTATCGGCCGGTGCGGTCTGTGGTCAATATCTATCGTTCATTCGCTCGGTATTCGTGCACCGACCGCCGTGCTGTGCGGACGTGCGCTAGTCACATTCACTAGTGAAGACTATATCTGTGTTTCATTATATATATCAACCTCAACCAACCCTTAGTAGAAAGGTGTATTCTACATTGGCGACGACGGGATTCGAAATTTACGTGAGTAAAGTGTTTATCAGTTTGTTGAGGGTTGAAAATTAAAAAATACAAACGGTGCCAACGAAATAAAATCCACCAGTTAAGGACACCCAGTTAAGGAAGCTAAGCGAGTTATTTAAACACAATCGATGACGGTTTCTACTAGCGTTGCTTTGTTTGTTGCCTAAAAAGTTACACAGTGTTAAAATATATTTCAAAAGAAAAGTAAAAATAGTTTTGTCCCGATTTTAAATCGTTTATTTGGAATTATCTTAATTATCTGGTTTCTGCTAGCATTGCTTGGTTTTTGCCTTTGCCTAGTGATAAAAATATATTTCAAAAGAAAAGAAAAAACAGTTTTTTCTCCCGATTTTAAATCGTTTATTTGGAATTATCTACATACTGTATTTCTTTTCCCACATGTCGACCATCGAATGCTGGAGGAAAGAGGGGAGACCAGACAGGAGGAAGGTGTGGGACAACACGGGACGGCGCGGCGCCTAGGATGAACAAATGTACGCCAGCGCCAGCTGTGGACATCAATCTTTAAGGTCACGTAATCATTCCTTATTACTTTAAACGATTGAAAGAATTTATTCAAGTCCGTAGCTCCAGGCTCACTGCCCGTCACACGTGACTGGACGGAGTTCCGGTGCTGGTGGGGCAAGGGTGTCCTGGGGTTTCTGAGTCTCTGACTGCTCCTCGGGGAGTGTACTCGTGAGCATATACTAATGCATGCTTGTAGTCCGTCATTATGCCCTAATAGGTATCCAAAATACGCGCATTAACCTCTCGTACGCCGGAAAAGCCAGACACAATAGAAATAAATGGTTTTCATCATGCTGATCCGCGTTCCTGCATACCAAAGGTTAAGAATAGTGTCTTGATTCGATACTAACAGGATTAGGTAACCAAGATATGCCAAGTGAGTTTATTCCAATAGTTTTTATACTTATATTGACACATTGTCATTTTAAAGTAATTGTCTTACTTCGTAGTTGTGATGGTCTCTAATAAAAGTTACTTATTACCATTATGCGTACCGAACATTCTACGTATAGAACATTCGGCGTAACGGATGTTCGGTGTAACGAACATTCGACGCCACGAACATTCGGCAAACGAACTTTCGGCGTAACGAACATTCGGTGTAACGAACATTCGGCGTAACGAACATTCGGCGTCACGAACATTTGACGTAACGAACGTTCTGAGTAACGTACATTCGACTTAACGAACATTCGGCGTAACGAACATTCGGCGTAACGAACATTCTGATGTCACAAAAATTTAAGTTGAAATCCAAAGTTTTACGTTTTGAACGTTTTACATATTGGACATTCTCAGTGTAGGTATGCGAGAACAATAATAATATACAACACTTTCGGAGCTTATTTGGTGGTACTAGTTCATGAAAATATTTCAATTCAAACATCAATAGTACCAACATAATTGCCGAACATCATCATCATCCGATTTGTTACCGGAACTTGTTTGACGTATTCTATACTTTATAGAACTTCAATTCAGTAACCTTACGTTGATCTTATCTTTGCAACATTGTTGTTAATGTCATAATTATGGATATAATTACTCCAGGTGAAACCAATTAGTTTCTTTGGCTATTTGAGCAAGGAATTTTATATTTTAAGGATCAATGTAAATTCAGACAATTATTTACAAAAAGTATTAGAAAATGATTAGGTGATTTCTTATTAAATTTAGCATTTCTGGAAATACCTACTCACATTTTAACAAGAAACACTCATGTCAGTTGAGAGAAGATTAATAACTATATCATATTCAAGCATCATAACATTCATAACATTCATGATCAAACCGATAATACTGGTTAACAATTTTGTTCGCAGATTGTATGTTCCTAGATGTCACAGAAAAACCAGCCTTCAACAGGACGACTGCTAAGGCGCCGATTGAACCATACCTCCTTGCTTTAGTGCTTAATAAAGAGAAAATGTCTCCAATTAATAGCTAAGAGGTTTGAAATGGTCAGGGTGATTACTCTCATATTGTCAGCTTGTAATGTTAATGGTTAGTGCTTTGCCCTGTACAACAAACAGTTATTAGCAACGTACAGTTGGTCATTCAATTGACATTGGCAGCTTTAAGCTGGTCATTCAATTGACATTAGAAACTTGTAGCAGGTCATTCAATTGACATTGGCATCTTTCAGCTGGTCATTCAATTGACATAGGCAGCTTTTAGCTGATCATTCAATTGACATTAGAAACTTTTAGCTGGTAATTCAATTGACATTAGCATCTTTCAGCTGGTCATTTAATTGACATTAGCAACTTGTAGCTGGTTATTCAGTCATTCAATTGACATAGGCCGCTTTTAGCTGGTTATTCAATTGACATTAGAAACTTGTAGCTGGTCATTCAATTGACATTAGCATCTTTCAGCTGGTCATTTAATTGACATTAGCAACTTGTAGCTGGTCATTCAATTGACATTTGCAACTTTTAGCTGGGCATCAAATGCTATCAAATAAGTAATTATTAGCAGCTTGTAGTTGGTCATTCCATTGACATTAATATAAGGAATTAATGACTTATTGCACTTTCTTCTTTGTATAGATAAAATCTGTATCTTACCTAATCACTGCAGGCACTGCACTGTTAATTTATTCATTTGTATGTGTTAAAGTATACTATACTGTACTTGAACCAAATCGGTTAGTCATAAATTCATAATATTTTAAATAAAGAATATAATTTCAGTGTAAGCAAGTCAAAAAACAAAATGATTTGCAGTTCTGTAATAATATTACTTAGATCAAAGTGAAATGAATGGATAGGCCCAAAGCGCTTTAAGTTGAAGCACGCAAAACTAGGGCACTTCCATACAAATTAGGGTACTTGGTCTGTCATCTCAGTACATTTTCGAAGTAAAACTGTCAATTGTTTTGCCTCATTTTTCTGGTTTGAAATGTTCGCGTAAGGCCTGTCCATTCTTTTTTACTAATGTCATTGTAATATTACGCCACGCAATTAAGTTGAAACAACAGTTGCACTTAATTCATGTACATTGTAATTAAAAATAGCATTATTTTTTTAAAGCCTACCAAATGATATAACTGTATGTTTCGTAAAAGGAAAACATTATTAGTGTTTAAATAATAAGTAAGTAACTAATGTTTCAGATACATACCTAAGTATACCTTACATTACACAATATTTTCATGAGTTTCATGACGTTACATGTAACTAACAACTAATTGCTAAATTGGTTATAGTTTATTTTATTGTTATTGTAAAGGAATAGTTTATTTTATTGTTATTGTATAGAAATGTATAGGTATGTATGTATAAGGGAAATTAATTATAATAACTTATTCACTGTTGAACGGCAGGAAATATTATGCCAATTTATAAAATTTATTGTGGAATACTGCTTTAGTGACTGAATACTTAGGTATAGCAGACAAAATAACTCATAGGGTAGACCACCATCAGACCTTTTGCTAAAACAATATTCGTGAGTACCAAGATAGCGGAATCAAATCTCAAGTTTCTTGTCTAGCATACTGTTGTAGTAGGCTAGACTTCTTTTTTATTTTTGGTTTATGGACGGAATGACTTACCAAATGGTGAGAGAATGACAAGCTTTTCAACCACAAAAATGTATTCCAATATTAGGAACAATCGAAGCATAGCATACCTAATGGGGTAGAACTTTTTACAGACCAAAGGGGAAATAGATGAATAAGACAGGGCGTTGGCTGAAATTGTGCTCGTGGCATAGAGCCCTAAATGAGAGCGACAGTAATGTGTGGACTCTGATTTTTACTTGCCCGTAACATTAAATTGTGACTGCGTATTAAATTGCGAATCTTTTGAATAATTGCAACACCGTCAAAGATCAGCATTGAAGTGGGTCAAAGAACATTTAATTGAATTATTACGATTATTATTTTAATTTAGGTATCAGCATTTTATCTGTATAGGTTGAGTAAAATAGTATCTATTTATTAAACGGGTCCATTAAATTGAAACTGCTGATTTCTCAAAACTAGTCTAGTCGACTAACTAAAGGTAACTACTGAACATAGCTGGTAAAGAAAGCGACCTAGTGTACCTTACTTAATATTGTTGTCAGTCAGCGTTATATCAGCATTCATGAAACTGTAAAATTATATGGGTTATAGGACCATGCAACTATGAAGTTGTTAGCGAAAGCTAAAATATCATGCAACAATAAAATGATATGGGTTACAGAGCCATGCAACTATCAAGTTGTTAGCAAAAGCTAAAGGGTCATGCAAATAAAATAGCTGTGAGTGCTTAATTGCAATGGCTGGCACCCGCCAGAATATTTTGAGTGCATAAGTGTATGTGCTTATCACAGATTCACTCTTTTGTCCTTACCTCCTTAATTTGATAAAACGGAAATGGATACGATCTTGAAGCAGTGACTTTGACTAGTAGTTAGCCAAAATAAATAAATAAGAGATAATAAAGATCTATGGAACGTTATTTTTGTAGGTTTACTTACCTACCTATCAATAGAAAAATATTTTTACAGGGAAGGGATAGTATAGAACAGAAGTAACAATAACTGAAATGTGTTAATATAATGAGATTGTAATTTCCATAAACATTGTTTATCGTTGAATTTGGTGTTTGACAATTTAGGATCAATATTTGATAAATATCTATTTTCTGTAAACAAATTAGTCTCAATAACTTATTCGTAATTTGTTTAATGTAATAGCATTGATAACAGTCAACACTGTATTGTAAATAAGATTTAAGAGATTAGCTAAACTGTGGAGTTTCTTGCGCCGCTTCTTCTCCACGGGCTATACCTTCCGAAGCGGTGGTAGATTCGAGTAAACGTAAAAAATAAATTAAAACAAGAAAGGGATGTAGTGTACAGCAATAAAGAGTAGTTAATGTGGAAAGCGCCGGTAGCGCCGTCTATCGGCCGGTGCGGTCTGTGGTCAATATCTATCGTTCATTCGCTCGGTATTCGTGCACCGACCGCCGTGCTGTGCGGACGTGCGCTAGTCACATTCACTAGTGAAGACTATATCTGTGTTTCATTATATACATCAACCTCAACCAACCCTTAGTAGAAAGGTGTATTCTACAGGACCTCTATAGGAAATCAATCGGGAGTCGGCACTTTTGTATGAAAGATCAACAAAAAAAAAATCGTTTTTCGATCCATGTTCCTCATAGAAAGTTGTTCAGTTTCATTATTTGGACACTCTCTTGAAATTTTTTTGGTGTAAGTATCAAAATAGTGGGGTATAGTGGCCTAGATCTTTCGACATGATTGTTGAGTTGAGTTTAGTAGTATACTAACAACTGGATAGCTAATGGCTATGGGTGTGGTGCTAAAGGTCAAAATGTAGGTCAATCTCGTTAAAGGTCGAATTGTTTGGATTATACAGTTTTATTGAATACCAGTTCGGTAATTTTGTATTTTAGATAGACTGATAGCGCGATAACAAAACTTTGTAGTTATATTGGTATTTTATCGTCAGCAAAATGTTACAGGTGTGCGATTTTTGAATCTCATAACTACGTTGAACTCAGCCATAGAAAAAAATAGGAGTTTGTTTTGTGAACTCAGCAGTTGAAAATGTATGGAGATATGCATCTTTCTAGTTATGATTTGACTTTCAAAAATCATACTACAGGAGTGCGATTTTTAAAATCAAATCAGCAGTAGAAAGATGCGTTTCTCCAATACATTTTCAACTGCAGAGTTCAACGTATCAGATTCAAAAATCGCACTCCAGCCAGAAGGCTAAAATATAGGTATCACAGAGTAGGTACCTACTATAATTACTACCTAATAGTATTATGAATGCAAAAGTGAGTACGACTGTCTGTTTGCTTGTTAGTTTTCATGGACTAAAGACCTAGCTAACATCTAACTTGTTTACTGAACCGATTTGATATAAATAATATTTGAAAGTAGGTTGTGCGCCTGCGCCAGAAAAATTGCAATGAGGCGTTTTAATAAAATAGGTGTTTGTTTTAATTGTTTGTAGGCACTAGAAAGATGGCGTGCGTTACAATCGTGCAAAAGACTTTTTGTCCAGTGAATGTTCATTTTATATGGAAAAATTTTCGGTGCTATTGCGTATTTATAAGTAACGAGCATTTGCCCGCGACTTCGTCCCCATAAATTATATACCAGATTTCAAACAAAAAAAGTTTCATCAAAATCGGTTGAGTAGTTTTTGCGTATGCTCGATCAAACAAACAAACAGACAGACAAAAAATCCAAAAATTGGTGATTTAGAATCAGGGACATCTAAAAACCATATCGTACCTAATCTTTTTTTTGTAAATATCTTCAATGTACTTACAGACACACTTCTGTTACAGTTTTATAATAGTTTAGATGAACAATTTATCCATTAACTTTTTACTGTCAATGTGCTTCATGTGAGCATCCGTTCGGTATAATTTTCTTTCAAACAACCTACAAAAAGCAATACTTATTTTGGAATATTTGCAGATTTTTTACTCCAGTAGATCTATTTTAGAAGTTAGAATTGGGCCCGAAGTCGAGCCGCCGAAGCGTAAGCCCTATTTTTGACTTTGAGCGCAGATATCTCGAGACAAGCATTCCAACAATTTAGTTTTATTACATTTAACAAGACCCTATCCAACGACACCTTACTCGATTTATTTAAAAAAATATTTCTTTCCGAAAAAAGAACATTGTTTCTTCACAACTAAGTACCTCATTTCTGTTTTTGGGTTACTGTTAATGTGTCTTCGTGGCAAATTTCGATTCAGTAGGTGCAAAAATGAGCGAGTGATTGAGGTGGGGCATACAGACATACAGACAGACAGAATGGACGAAAGTATACAGCTACACTACACTATCGCCGAGAATTCTCGCCGAGAACCCTCGGCGAGAACTTTCAAGGAAAATTAGTATGGGTTACGACGCCAGCGCCACGAGAACAATGAAGGGCATCCACACTCTCGTTCTCGGCCTGTCTCGCCAGTTCTCGGCGAGAATGAAGAGCCGGTGTAAGGATTCCTTGTGCCGGCGCGTGTCTGTTCACATTCACATTGGACTCTGCTCGATTCGCTCTTTGCTGTAACGTTAAAGCAGCATTAGGTACGCCAGATAGAATTCTAATTCGGAATTGCGATTTTGTACGAGGTTGATGCCTCCGTAACTCCGAACGGAATTCTGGAGAACGAATATCCATACAAAATCCTAATTTGGAACCAGAATTTCGTTACGGAATTCCGGATATAGGTACAGGGTGAAATTGATATCATTAGCATCCTTATAAATTAAGAGTCTACCCATCAAACTGACACATGAACAACTTCTACTATGGGAGCAAACCGATCGGAGCAACTAAAAAATCAGCTGTCCTATACTAAGCGCTCTCAGGAGTGCGATTTTTGAATCTCATTCGCTGATTTCAGCAGTTGAAAATGTCAAAATTACTATGGAAATACGCAGCTGTCTACTGCTGATTTGACTTTGAAAAATCGCACTCCTGAAGTATGATTTTTGAAAGACAAATCAGCAGTACTTAGAAAGATGCATATCAGCATAGTAATTTTGACATTTTCAACTGCTGAGCTCAGCGAATGAGTTTCAAAAATCGCACTCCTGTTCTCACAGACGAGCGACACTTTGCGCGGAGGGTCGCGCGACCGTAAAATGTATGAGCGCGACGCTCTGCGACCCACCGCAACAACAAAGTGTCGCTCGTCTGTATGAGCCCTTAGTTTCAAAGGATGCCAATGATATCAATTTCACCCTGTATATGTGGCAGGCCAAATATCTTCAACTAGTAGCGTAGCGAGGGGGAGGCAGGGGGGGCAAATGCCCCGGGCGGCACTTTACTAGTGGCGGCAAATTGGGGAAAAATATAGATTGATTGACTGAGCTCTGTCTATAACTAATACGTAGAGCAGAAAGAGTCGAGCTCGCTTTGCTCACTCTGTTTCTGTTTTAATTACTGTGTCTACACATCCTAAAGAGTTCTGACCACAGCTAAGATATATAAAATGTCGAGCATGCTTCGCTCGATCCATACCTAGCTTTTACTTAGAATCCTTTTGCACATGTTTTGTTCGTAAAAATCTCTGGCTCTAACCGATTCGTAGAGACGAGAAAAGTCAAGCTCTTTCGCTCTAAGTTTCAATTTTTGCATAGATTAACCAAAAGATGTCTGACCACAACCCGAATCGATATGCAAAAAAATTTCGAGTTCGCTTCGCTCGCTCCGTTATTTTTTGTGTAGGTAAGGGGGCGGCAAAATCTGTCTTTGCCCCGGGCGGCGGAAACCCACGCTACGCCACTGTCTTCAACACCATGGATGGCAAGTCGAACTCACTGATATGCCATCGACTAGAGTGTTGTCTGAAAGACTGTCATAGACCTGTGGTCTGTGTCTGAAAACTTTAAAAAACATTAATTATTTACTACCTGATGCGCGTGACTTCGTCTGCGTTGACTTTAAAAAAGTATCCTAGAACAATATTCAATCAGTGTGTTAAGTTTTATCCAAATCCGTTCAGTCGTTTATATGCGTAATTGAGTCACAAACATGCAAACATCGCGATCGTCACAAACATTTCCATTCGTAATATTATTAATTACGAGCTTTTACCCGCGACTTCGTCCGCATAAATTATATACCAGATTTAAAGTCAGATGATAAGCTATCAAACAAAAAAAGTTTCATCAAAATCGGTTCAGTAGTTTTTGCGTGATACTCGAACAAACAAACACCCAAACAAACAAACAAACAAACAGACAGACAAAAAATCCAAAAAATGGTGATTTGGAATCAGGGACATCTAAAAATCATATCGTAATCTTTTTTTTGTAAATATCTTCAATGTATAGACACACTTCTGTTACAGTTTTATAATAGTTTAGATTAGGATAATAGGATGGTCTGTGTCTTGTTGCTCCCCTGGACCTCCCCTTGCAAAAGTACGTCACGCCTACAAAAACAAAATATTACAGTAAATAATTTGAGTAAAGTAGATCAATCGATCTGTCTGTAAGTATGTTACAAAATCAAACAAAACATTTTTGAGTAGAGTAGCAAATGATCAGTGAAACGCATATAAACAGCCTTTCAAAAATGATATACTGAGATGGAGACAAATTACCTCAAAGCTAGTGGTTACCCTTACCAAGGTCCTGTGTCTGAATGCATCGTGTTAATAGCAACATCGCAAAGATATTAAATACATTGCTGGGTTGGTAATGGCCCCGATTCGGACTGTGCCACGACTTAACTTAACTAAATTTATTCCTGCCACTTTTTAAAATAAGATTAAGAAAAGAGACAGAAAATCAACAGCTGACTTTAGTGCTGTCAAAGTGACGTTAAACGCCCAAAAACCTATAAGATGGCGTACATTATGATGGCATCTAATTTTTGGCGTGTAACGTCACTTTGACAGCACTAAAGTCAGCTGTTGATTTTCTGTCTCTTTTCTTAATCTTATTTTAAAAAGTGGCAGGAATAAATTTAGTTAAGTTAAGTCGTGGCACAGTCCGAATCGAGGCCAATGTTGCCCTGTGAACATTTTAACTAAGTATAATTAACTACTTATACAGGGTGAAATTGATATATTTGAGTCGAGTTGGCATTGCAGTTTAGTATGGAACAGCTGATTTTTTTGTTGCTCCGATCGGTTTGCTCCCATAGTAAAAGTTGTTCAGTTCGATGGGTAGACTCTTAGTTTAAAAGGATGCTAATGATATCAATTTCACCCTGTATATAGTAGAGTTCCTGAAAGTTTTTGTTTCGGAACCCGTCAAAACTACTCCGATTTCGATTTTTTTTAAATGAAGGTAATTTAAAATACTACAACCTTTACAGTTTTAAAATTGACGCTTTTTTTTTGTATAGAAATCTTTGAGCCAGTGCAACTTTGAAAGTATATAACATAACGGAAATCTGATAAACCACAGACAAGGATATTAGCAACGATATCAATGTACTGTACCAGTACTAGATACGGTGTTCAGTAGGAACTGCATGTTACTCTGCAATGCGGTGTACAAACCGCATTGATGTTAGTTTACTCTATGCTAATGGGAATGACAAACCAATCTGAATACCAATCTGTCATTTTTTTCAATAATCATTTTAATTTTATATTGATGTATTTAAATTAGTTATCACTATAAAAACCGCCTGAAAGTTGTTTTACGGGATACTTTTGTTCGAATATAAGGTAACTATGTAAAATTATAAGGATATGTAATTATAAATTTAAATTTTAGAAAATAGGTAAGTCTATTAATTTCCTCAAGATTGGGTAAGTCCATTACTTTTTGTCTCGTTTCGGCACCCAAAAAGCGACATTTAAGGAAAAGAGACGGGTATTAATGATCATAGATGAATCAAGAGACTTAAATCAGAGGGCACAAAATAGGCACAATACATGCACAATATAATGAACTTAAGGCGGGTGCCAGACGAGGATTGAAATTGAAAATGACGCTAAGATCGTTCATATTTGAGATTATATTTTTGAACTTGTTCATGGGAAAAAAATTAATGCGAAAACAATTATTTGATTTACCTTTTACCTCGAGATGAAAAAGATTTATTGACAGCTAAAGTCATCATCGCGACTTAGCGTTTTAAATTCTCATTGATCGCGACCAGGCACAGTGGATCCTTTGTGGAACTTTTGATTGTGTGAACTGTGAACAGATTACTACGAAACAAACATTAAGATAATCAGTTAAAAAAGATACACAAATAATACTATGCGAATGAAAAGAAAAATAGTAAGGGGACCACGGAGATGTAAATCTCGTTGTTAACCGCCACCCGGCACAGTGGATCCGTTCTGAAAAAAGACGGACTTAGGACCTGAAGTCGGAATTTCGTGATGATTTTTTTTTAAAGAAGAGATTATAACTATCCTAGTAACTTTAATTCTTTCAGTAAAATCTATGGGATGTATGGAATATGAAAAAAATTTTTTTTTCATTTTTTTTGTATTGAGAAGAACACCTTTTATTTTATTTCTTGACTTGGTTCAATTTGGGACGGGATTGGCTTACGTTTTATGAAAGACCAAATAATACTGGACCCAAAAAATATATAACTAGTGCAGTCACTTGCAGCGAAGCGAGAAATTAAGTGTCAAAAATTTCATTTTTTTTCGCATATTTTGCAAAGAGTGCACGTTTTTGCCAAACTTTTTGTATATTTTCGTGTACCTGCTGCTAAATTAAAAATTTTAATGTCATTTTTAGGCAGAAATAATCAAGATGACAGGTACTTTTTTTTTTACTTTGCTGATTTCGTTTTTGTAATTAAAGAAAAGGGACTACTATCGTCAAGGAGAAATAGATTAAGATGCGTGACCAATCCTGCCATCGCAAATTGAAACACATAGTCCGGTGACAGGATAAGAATGACTTTAAATTATTCATTGTTTTTTTTTTTTTTATTATTAACTATGGGTTTGCTCTTGACCTCAATCCAGTCCTCAGGACGAAGATGGGGTCGTAGATGTAGCGAGCTTACCCAGAAGATGCCTATTCACTCGTACTTTAAAGGAATCCGGGTTGTAAGTACTCGGAAATACTGACGCAGGTAAGGCATTCCACTCCTTGGCTGTGCGCATTATAAAAGATTCAGAAAGGCGCTTGGTGCGGATATGTGGGATGTCAACCAAGAAGGGGTGATATCCCGCGGTGCGTCTGGAAGTCCGATAGTAGAAAGGGGAAGGTGGGATGAGCTCATGTAGCTCTTGGGCACACTCACCGAAGTACAATCGAAGTACACCGAAGTCATCTTGATTATTTCTGCCTAAAAATGACATTAAAATTTTTAATTTAGCAGCAGGTACACGAAAATCTTAGACTAATTATATCCGGACCGGCCTTGCGGTAGCATTTCCCCTCTGCCACGGTATTAGATCAATTAATCTTGCGCATTTACACCCAATTTTATACCTTATCACTAAACGAGACAGCCTATAATAGCAAAACAATAATTTTGAACTTAGAACGTTTGGGGTTTACACGAGACTACTCATCATGATTTTGAACATTCAAAATTAGAATCTAAAGTCATAGGGAATAAAATCCAAAGTTGCGGATAACATGTTACCTCGCCCCCCGCAAAAAGTGGCAGAAAGTTTGTTATTAGAATGACACGTGGTTACGCTTCCCGATATAATTAGTCTAAGACGAAAATATACAAAAAGTTTGGCAAAAACGTGCACTCTTTGCAAAATATGCGAAAAAAAATGAAATTTTTGACACTTAATTTCTCGCTACGCTGCAAGTGACTGCACTAGTTATATATTTTTTGGGTCCAGTATTATTTGGTCTTTCATAAAACGTAAGCCAATCCCGTCCCAAATTGAACCAAGTCAAGAAATAAAATAAAAGGTGTTCTTCTCCATACAAAAAAAATGTATAATTTTTTTTCTCATAAACCATGCATCCCATAGATTTTACTGAAAGAATAAAAGTTACTAGGATAGTTACTATCTCTTCTTTAAAAAAAAATCAGCACGAAATTCCGACTTCAGGTCCTAAGTCCGTCTTTTTCAGAACGGATCCACTGTGCCGGGTGGCGGTTAGCAACGAGATTTACATCTCCGTGGTCTCCTTACTATTTTTCTTTTCATTCGCATAGTATTATTTAATTTGTGTATCTTTTTTAACTGATGATGATGAACTGATGTTTGTTTCGTAGTATCTGTTCACAGTTCACACAATCAAAAGTTATGAGTAAGTATCTAATTCTACAGGTACGTATTTCAGTGGTCTGCACGTAAGTAGTCGAGGATGCCCAGATAGTAGGTATAATACCTAACATAAATATGAACTGTCGCATCTGTCTTGGCCGGTGATGCTCTTTGACCAAATTATAGTAGTTTCTGTTTTATGTAAACTAGATGGCACTAATGTTCCCAAAGAGTTTTGGAACAACTTGTTTGTTTGAACGTGCTTGTCTATCGCTAGAGTTTATGTCTATGGATATTAGTCTCTAGATCGTGTTAAAAAATAATCATTAAATTTATTTGGTTAATATTCAAAATAGAATCAAACTTCATTTGTATGGAGCGTGCTCATCAAGGTTTATTCGTCAGCCAATCTCAATTAAAATTGTCTCAATTAATTTTATTCAGGTAGGTAATAACATTTAGATTAATTTTACAATAAAGCGGTCAGCACAAGCGTCGTCAAAAACAAAGGTACAAAAACAGACATAAATCAGCAACATGCATTTTTTCTTAAAATTTGTATTTTTAGGGTTACAACTTTTTACTTGACTGAGAGCGTCAATTTTTAAAGTATAAAGGTTGTAAGTATATTAGATTACAGACGTTTAAAAAAAAAACATGAAAATCGGAGTAGTTTTGACCGGTTCCGAAGCAATAGAACATTTTAAAGCTACAGGTACTCGGTTAATAGTTAAATGTTCACAGGGCAACAGTACCAACCCAGCAATGTATATGTGTAATTTATGACATAGACATTTGGCAGCATTTTTTTTGTCATGTTTTTTTGTTCTAGAACAATGTCATAAATTGTTGTCGTCACAATAAGTAGGTGTACAAAATTGTTTACCAAAAAAACAGATTTCAAAACTAAAAAAGTAAACAATAATATAGCCGACTAGCGGCCCGTCCCGGCTTCGCACGGATGGACATCTAATCTTTTCTAGCAATAAATATAGCCTATGTTACTCAGGGTGAATGTAGCTTTCTAATGGTGAAAGAATTTTTGAAATCGGCACAGTAGTTTTAATACAAAAATAAAAATTCCTTTTTATTATAATATTAGTGTAGATTACAATTACATTCGCATCTATCGAATTGATAGCTTGGTTAAAAATGATAATCACTACAAAATAAAGGTGTAAGTAATATTAACAATGACAAACAAGATTTAATAGAACAACATGGTTATACCTATTTTTAGCCACCAAAGTCTCTAGGCACGTGTGCTTCTGGAAAGCTTTCAAAATTAGATCGATCAAAAAGTTTATAGTTGCATTATTTTTAAATACTAGCCACTATCTGTGAAAAAATAATCAGATCGCCATTTATATAAAGGAAAAATGTAATTACTTATCTTTTTTTAAGTTAATGGTGTCCACTATTTTTTACTGACGAATACCAGCCAGCAGCAGAACTTGTAAAAATTAAAGATGAAAACTTTTTTCTGGAAACTGCTAGAAACCCTCTTTAGCGTATTTGACTGTATGAAATTACGATTTAACAGGGCTTGCATTAGTTTTTTGACTTGGCTTGACACCGACTTCGATAAAACAAATTAAAGGCCGAGCCGACCGCGAGGCCGAAGGCCGACCTACCCGTAGGAGCGAAGCTCGGAAGCTTCCCCCCTAGAACCTGGTGGACCTGGTCTCCGGGGTCAGTCTGCCGCCAAGCGAGCCAGAGGCCGAGCGCGAAAAAGTCATCGGCTGCGACATTATTTTTAACTTTTTAGTTTTAATTTTTAACTTAAAAAAATAAGTAGAAATAGCTTTACCGTTTGGATTCTTCTGCAGAAAAAAATATGGTCCTATCACTGAAAAAAATGCGAGCCTACTAAGACTCTTAATTAGCACCAAAATAATTGAAATGACGTTATTATTGTTTACTAAAAACAAAAGATGGTTAGTTGTAACAACAAGCCGAATTCGTTTAACAAAGTTCTCAAAAAAGTCATGATGAGTCATGTTCTAAGTCATGATGTTGACAGGCTCATATGGATTCATGATGTTGGTTGAAGTAAACAATTTTTTTTTTTCAATGGTCCGCATGATCGTGATAATGCCATTGCTTCAGGCTGTTGGGCTTCAAGATTCCATCGCATCGTCTATATTCCATTTGTTATTTTGGATTTTTACCCATGAACTGTACTGTAGGTACGTCACAACGTTAATGTCCCAGCGATATCACCATACTTTCTTAGTTAGTTTCTTTCGAAATAACGAGGAAATAAGTTGAAATTACAGGGTGTACAAACAGTTGCTGAACAACTTTCCCTCTTATAACCAGCCTATAAAAAATTCGCAAAAAAAATGCTTTTCATACAAACGTTCGATCAGCTGATTGCATTTAATATGGAAAGTAGATTTTTTTTGCGAATTTCTTATAACTTTCTTTGGGAAAGTTGTTAAGTATCACCCCCTTAAGTAAATGCATCTTTTTACCCTAACACATATTATTATGGTTTTAGTATTTTCATATGGTTTTAGGTGTCTCTGATTCCAAATCACCAATTTTTAGAATTTTTGTGTGTCTGTCTGTTTGTTTGTTCAAAGCATCACGTGAAAACTACTGAAGCTATTTTGATAAAACGTCCTACGTTTGAAAGCATAATATGATTAGACTTAAAATCTAGTATATCATTTTATCTCAATACGATGACGGGAACCCAGGTAAACCCAGCGTGTAAAGCGTCAATGTAATACATGTAAATGTTAAGAGTAGCTAACTAAAACGTAGCGCAGTTCATAGTAGCGGGCGGACCACGCCCAACACTGCGTGCTTGGCCCAATATCTCAATCGAAATATTCTCAAACGGAACGAGGTTAGAGCCAGACAAGGGGCTATTTAGTAATTTATTGTGGGGTAACACGCAGCCAACAAGTGTGCCTTGTCTGTCAATCGATGTTATTACGTACCCCGTGTTAGGTACTATTTGTAACTAGACTAACTACGACGTTGACGACTGATGAAGTGACGAGGAAAAATTGTACCGGGTCCTTCTTAATAGTCTGACACTTTTTTAAGGGGATGATCAGACCATCAAACTGAACAACTTTTTCTAAGGCACCAGCACCGAAATCGCGAAAGAAGAATCTGCTGTCCCATACAAAACTGCAAAACTACTTTAGACAAATGTATGGGACAGCTGTTTTTTTTTCGCGATTTCGATGTTGGTCCCATAGAGAAAGTTGCTCAGTTAGATGGTCTGATCATCTGCTAAAAAAAGTGTCAGCATATTAAGGACATAGGTACCTAGTTAATAAAGATTCGGTTTAGCAAAAATACATTATTATAAAGGGAGGATGTTAGTGGCAAAACTATTCGAATGTAGCAGTAACAGCCTGTCCTCATATTCAACAGTCCAGGTCTCTGCTCTCGAAATCTTCTGAAACCATCCTGATTCGTTGTAGAGTCATTGCTGCCTTGCTAGCTTAGAACGAGTTTATATCTTGTCTTATCTCATTATGGGGCCTGGCAAGCCAGCAACTTCAACCCAATAGGATCTTTTGTATTGACCCCTAGATATTTATTTTTACCTGGTAAATGAGGGTAATACAGTTCAGGGCAAGTTCAGGGGAAGAATCCTGTTATTGCTTTAAAGTGATTTGGATATTAATCGCATCGCTTGGAAGATGGATATCCAAAAGGATATCCAAAAGGATATCCATCTTCCATTATTTTGAATATGGTAGTGACAAAATATTGAATAAGGCAATAATTTTTAATTGAAGATGCAAGAGTTTTTCTATATACATTATTTTTCTTAAAGATAGACTGCAAATTATGTTAGTAAGCTCATCATCATCATCAGCCTATAAACGTCCCACTGCAGGGCACAGGCCTACCTGTATACTAGTACTGTGTAGGGTGTATGGGCATTAGTCCACCACGCGTGCCCAATGCGGGTTGATAGACTTCACATACACATCAGAATTTCTTCTTCAGTGTATGCAGGTTTCCTCACGATTTTTTCCTTCACCGTTTGTTCTTACGTTAGTAAGCTCGTACTCGGTTAACTAACAGTTAATTAACACGAGGCAACGAATATCGACTATAAAAGCAGCGCCTATCAAGCTGAAGCCATGGCTCACTGCCCCACGTTATCTGTACCCAGCCTTACATCTCACATAAATTCATATCGATCTACTACCTACTTATAATGGGCTATTATTTGTTCAATTTACATAGCGTGCGACAGCCCAAAGACTAGTAGCTGCGTTCCTATCCGCCTACTGCAGCATAACTACTCTAAACGTTTATAGTGGCTATCAAAAAGTGATTCTAATTTAATTACGATCACAACAAACCGTTTCGAAATGTAAATAGGGTTCGGTGATTGACGCAAGGTATTCTAGATGGCAATAACTTTTCTTTACTTCTGTAGGTTGGGCTTTGGGCAGGTTGTTTCGCTAAATTATACTTTACGGACATGAAGGCGGACAAAAGAGTAATCAATCTTGTTGTCAACAGGTGCTTGGATTGGAGTTGGTAGTGGAAGGTGTTGAATGCGGTGGTAATCAGTCACAATATTTGAAGGTGACAAGGCTGACTATGTTTACAGCAGCAGGGCAACGATATGTCCAAACTGATATATCTACTAATGAAAGTTAAACTAGGTACAAGAAATCTAATCTAATCTAATCAAGATGCTAGGTATAATAAAAGGAACGTGAAACCTGAAAACACTTTCTCCAGAATCAATAAGGGGTTCCACGGTGTTTAGGGGGACGGGCTCGAGCCGAATCTCACAAAATCTCACGTAGGGGGACTAGGGGGGTCTCCGCAAATCTCGTGTAATTTTTTGGTCGCGCCGGAGAAAAAAATTAAATTTTAAGGTTTTGTATGAATTTTTTGTTTTACTTGTACTTAGTACGCGTATCACGAAAGCTTTCGAAAAAGGATTAAAAAAAAAACATTTTTCGAGAGGCCAATGTGATCAGGAGCTCTTTCTCCTTCTTCTTTCTCTTTGCTCCATCCCGCTCCAACAAGCGATGTTTTCTATAAGGTATTAGAGATATCTAGATATCAGGATACCATTGGCTTAGTTATCTTTTGGAGTACCAATTGAATTGGCTTTGTTTCGGCAGGTAGATAAGCGTAAGTTCAGTCCTAAAATACCTACACTAAGTACTGTGTTAACAGCAGTTAAGCATTTCATATCGGTGATATCTCGGGCTAACTGGAAAGCTCCTACGCAGCTTACTAATGTTCATTGGCACTTGGATCCAGGCAACAAATTGCAAAGTGAGTTATTATTTAGGTCGAATTAGGCCTTAGGCTTGCTAAACGCATATTCGGCCCGATATTGTAATGAGGCAAACGTGCCGAGTTGCCGACTCGATAAAGAAATTCGAGTCAGGTCCTGTATCCGGGCTTTCGATGTTCGATATATCGCCACTGTTTCGGTCCGCACTTCATTGTAATAGAGTTGATATTGGAACGTAAACGTTCACGCAATTGCGAAGTTCGAATGTGTGGGTAGAGGCCCTGGTCCTGTATCCGGACTTTCGATGTTCGATATATCGCCACTGTTTCGGTCCGCACTTCATTGTAATTGAGTTGACATTGGAACGAAGACTTTCACGCAATTGCGAAGTTCGAATGTGTGGGTAGAGGCCCAGTTTAGACCATTTCGCACGAGTCAGGCCGCCCTATTTTGTTTGATATCTAGCTTAAGGGCCTACGCCACAGAACATTATAAGAGGGGTTAGAAATGCAAAGAAGCGCTTTTGCTTCGGAGACGGCTGTCACCACTTGTCTTTCCGCTCACGCTGCTACAATTACTCATGCTCTCTTGCTCGCACCACGCCGCGCGCCTTATGGTGCTATGCAAATCGTTGCATAACCTGTGGCAACACGTTCCACGACTACTTTGCTCTTCTAACCCCTCTTATAATGTTCTTTGGCCTACGCACACCACGTTTTTTATACGAACAGACGACGCGCGTTTAACGCATGAGCGTTTACGGCGGCGGCGCGGCGCCTAGACCCAGAAAGCAGTTTGTTGCATTTTTATCGATACAAACGGACGTATTTGAAACGCGTTTGTAGGCGTGCGTTTAATTGATGCAAACGCGCGTTTAGGGCGCAATGGAGATTCAAAAAGCTGATTGTTGTATTTCTTGTTATACAAACGCGCGAACATCGCGATGCATAGTTATGCGCGTTCGAAGTGCATCTGTATCGCATTTTACGCGCGTTTGTATCGATTCGAACGTGTGGATAAACTTGTGGAAGTGTGCAAAGCTTTACTGGCTGCGACTGAATCTCGTTTGAAGCGCGTTATCGCGCGTCGTTTGCGCGTATAAAAAACGTGGTGTGCAAGGCTCTAAGCATTTGCGTTAGGATCTGAACACTCCTGAAAATTTTGCTAGTGGTCATTGACGAAGAATACTATGGAAGCCGAAGAACCAGAGTAACTGACATAGCCCGAAGAATTGCTAAACTTAAGTGGCAGTGGGCGGGGCACATTGCTCGCAGAACCGATGGCCGGTGGGGCCGAAAAGTTCTCGAGTGGCGACCGCGTACCGGAAAGCGCTGCGTGGGTATGCCCCTCACACGGTGAACCGACGACCTGGTGAAGGCGGCGGGAAAACGTTGGATGAGGGCAGCGCAGGACCGGTCGTTATGGCGATCCTTGGGGGAGGCCTATGTCTAGCAGTGGACGTCCATCGGCTGAGATGATGATGATGATGATGATGACTATGGAAACCGGGTCTAGTAAAAAAAAATCGAAAATTCTCGGAAAAAGTGTCCGAGACTAAACTACACAAACCTAAGTACGTTTAGTAATACAAACCAACTAAAAACATAGAAAAAGCTTTTCGATCCCACTCCCCCATCGAGGCTCGGCGCGCGCCCGCGCTTGTGCGTAGTCGGCCGATCAAACGAAGAATTTCGCGTAATGGGTTCTCTTTTTTTTGTGTTCCGTACCAAAATTGGAAAAACGGAACACTTATGGAATCAGCTGGGTGTCTGTCCGTCCGTCTGTCACAGGCATTTTTCTCAGAGACCGTAAGACATAGGAAGTTGAAACTCGGTACAGATATAGCAATTGGAGGTACAATATCATAAATGAAGTGAAAAAAGCTACATTTTTATGTTGGGGGCAATTTGGGGAGTAAGAAAGGTAGGTAAATAAAAAAAACTTTAAGAAATTATAAATAAAGTATACTTTTTTCTACCCTTTGGTGTGGCATATAAATTGAAAGCTTATGAAAATACAAGTCTAAAAATATACTTTTCAAATTTTTTATAAAAACTTTTTAACTTTTTAACAAAATTTTCAATTCAATCCGAGAAATTGCTGTCCCCACCTCTATTTCAAAAAAAATAGCCGTATAAGATCTGAAAAAAAAACATGAACATCAGAAATAACGTGTAGATGGCGGGAAAATTATCAAGGTGGCTCTAACTTGGATAGTTTTTTTTCTATACACAAAAAACTAACACCAGTGAGACCAGTGTAAAATGATCTTTAGTTACTATGTGACCACATACTAAGTAAGTGTCAATTTATAGTGGTACCATCAATGACCCATGTTTAAACAACTGGTAGTACGGAACACTAATTGCCCGAGTCCCGACTCGTACTTGGCCGCTTTTTTATTTTACGTTTTGGTTAGGACACATTTGAGCACGGACCCTACGCAGCTACGTCCAGTAGTTGGTAAGTCAATGCTAGTAGTGGTTCAAAAGCATACTGGACACAAAAGCGTAGATTATCTGCAGTGCAATGGTCGCAGTAATTTATATCAAAGAAGAATCATTGAATAGAGGTTTGAAAGCGACGTTATGTAGTTTACGTTACCTAACATGGTGTTGTTAACTAATAACAAGAACAATACCTTGATAACGTATCTGGTAGCTGCAGCTACATAATTGTTAATATTTAATTAATTATGAATTTAACAATTTTAAACGAGGCGCTCGTTGGTGCAGTGGATCTTCGATATTTGAAAATCACCAAAGTTAAGAAAAATTTATACTATAAAAGCAAAAATGTTCATTCCAATTAAAAGCACAATATTCCAAAAATAATCGAATCCGCTACGCAGGCTTCGTCAAATATTAATCACACTATCTATATCCGACTCCAAGCTAAAAAGTTTATTTAGAAATCTCCCGAGTGCGCTGCATACAAACGAAATTCCGTTGAGCCAAAAGGAAGTTTATTTTTTGTATTTAATCAACGATTCAAAATCTAACTCATTAAAAGCACAGCGACACAATTCGCTAAGCGCAAACATCGTCACAAGCTGACAATTCACTTATTATGTCATAGGTATATGTCATGTGTCAAACTCATATAAAAACTTCGACGATCTGAAGGTTGCAAGGAAGGCATATTGTGAGCTCGTCGATGTTTTTGAAAGTGATGTGACGCTTAGTGAAATGCACCTCAGATATTTCTAGATCGTGTCAAAAAAATGACATTGACGTTAATTGGTTATTATTCAAAATATAACCAGACTACGTTAACCAACGTCAGGTCCAGTCAGTCTTTGGATGGCAGTTAGTGGTATTTCATCTCGAGCATCTCCGTGCTTCGGAAGGCACGTTTTGGTTCCAGATGGTTCCGTCAGATGGCGGTGTAACTATTAGTTAAGCCAGGAGTGCGATTTTTGAAACTCATTCGCTGAGCTCAGCAGTTGAAAATATCAAAATTACTATGGAGATATGCATCTTTCTACTACCGATTTGACTTTTGAAAATCGTACTCGTGGAGTATGATTTTTGAGAGTCAAATCAGCAGTAGAAAGATGCATATCTCCATAGTAATATTGACTGAAGTGTTGGCTCGAGTTTTGCATGTCATAGGGGAGATTAGAGGAGAAAAAAGAGGAGGTCTTTGCCCAGCAGTGGGTTGTTACCCACTGCTTGGCAAAGACCTCCTCTTTTTTCTTCAGATCATGCTATAAAAAGATTTGTGTGACACAATTATATTTTACAGAAGAGTTCAAACTTAGGTTGGAAGAACTGATTTAGGAAATTGAGCAGATAAGGCTATTAAGGCAGGTTCATCATCAACTGGTATCGGGCTATGTACTATTTTATTTATTTATTTATATGGTCGGTATTTATCGGTCTACACTTTTTTCTCTTGTCTGGTATTTAAACATAAATCTCATAAACATATCTTTGGGTAAGTCCAAATTGTTTAATTTAGATGCCTTATTGTGACAGCTAGGGTAAGAAACTCAATAAGTACAGGGTTTTCCGACTTTGGGAGTCAGGGACTCGATTATTTGTATTCCACTAAATTGTAATCAAATAAAGAATTTTTATTTTATTTTTGGGTATAAATGCTAGAAAATAGAACTTTCTTCATATTGCCAAATTTTTTCATCTCGAACTTCATAGCACTTTTGTATTCACCTGTACGTAGAGACAGGTGGGTGCGGTAGGTCTGTTCTGAATTGTGTTTATTGTCTGTCCCATACAAAAATCACCGCAATCAATCTATTTTGTTACTTACAACGTCGACTTAAGGACTATTTGTGGGGACTTCTCAAGTGAAATGAACTGTAGACACTTATTTATTACTAATGTAGCTGTACCTTTGTATTGTAGTACAAGTCGATAATGGCACCATTACGATAAACGCACTCTCATTATTGCGTAGACCAATTTTTTTTAAATTGAATTTCGTTCATGTTTATATCTATTTGATTTATCAATAAAGCTGTCTTGGTTTTGTTTTTGTATAGAGATATTGATAGGCAATTATTATTTTGTATTTGGCGACCTACTTATGTTTGCATTGTGTTTGGTATCGACCACAAGACGTGAGGTTTTGGTATGTGTGTTGTAAATGGTTATTCTATCAATTGTAAGTTACCTTTACGGAATGTGAAATTTAGCAGCTCCAGACCATCGAAACTGAAAAAAAAAATCAGCTATTCCGAAACGTCAATGGCGACTCGAGCTAAATGTATGGGACAGCGATTTTTTTTTCGTTTTTTCAATGTTGGGCCCGTAGTAAAAGTTGTTCATTTTGATGGTCTGTGAAGCAAAAGTATGTTACTCATTTAGATTAACAACGGTACATGGTCCAACTTAAGAGGGCTATCGGAGTCCAGTGGCGCCCTCTTCACAATAATAAAGACTTCTCAATAAAGAAAGCCTAAATTAAAAAAGTGCCCACTTGACAAACTACAAAAGCCTTCAAGCTATTTTTATAGAATACTTTTATAGGTTTTTTAAAGGACTAAAACATAAAAATTTTTAAAAAAGAAGAAAAACGGCTGCTTTTGTTTTTATTCGAAATTGTCTAAAAGGAATGTTTAGAACCTATAAAAGTATTGTACCTACCTATAAGGGTGCCTGCCCATTGAAGCTGTGCGAGCTGTGCGAGCTGTGTAGTTGTGTTTTTTTAACCAATCAGGAGCTCGGGCGAGTTCGGCCGCGCCTCGCCCGAGCTCCTGATTGGTTAAAAAAACACAGCTACACAGCTCGCACAGCCTCAATGGACAGGCAGCCTAACAATGGCTTGAAGGCTTTTGTAGTTTGTCAAGTGGGCAGTTTTCTAATTTAAGCTTTCTTTATTGAGAAATCTTTATTATTGTGACGAGGGCGCCACTGGACTCGGATAGCCCTCTTAAGAAAAGTTTATTCCGAGAGCGCAAACGAGCGCTGCATACAAAAGAAATTTGGTGATATTTTCAATACTATCGAATTACTCTCAATGAAATTCAGAAACAATTTAGGAACAGATCTCTGTTTGTATGAAGTCAGATTATCGTTAAAATATACAGTTTTAATGCTAGGATAATTTAAAGATTGTATGGAAATCTTTGAGGCACTGTAAATTTTAAACTATACATTTTAACGAAAATCTGACTTCATACAAACTTAGAGATTAGTTTCTAGATTGTTTCTGAAAAATTTCATTAACTTTAATTGGTTTGTATTGAAAATATCCCCAGGAGTGCTATTTTTGAAACTCATTCGCTGAACTCAGCAGTAACAAATGTCAAGATTACTATGGAGATCGCATCTTTCTACTGCTGATTTGACTTTCAAAAATCATAGTCTGGGAGTGCGATTTTTTAAAGTCAAATCAGCATAGAAAGATGCGTCTCTCCATAGTAATTTTGACATTTTCAACTGCTGAACTCAGCGAATGAGATTCAAAAATCGCACTCCAGACTCCGTTTGTATGGAGCGCGCTCCGAATTATATTCTACAACTGTGACAAATGTTTCTTAAGATTTAAGTCGTTCTAATTGAATTGTTACAGAGCATGTAACGTCTCGGAATTCGGAAGGCAATCAATTAATGAAGAGGAAACTATATTAAAATTCGTAATGATTTTGATAATAGTTTAATCCAATTAACCTAATGCAAGAGCGAGCGCGCGCAGTAGAGCGAAGCGCACGCGACTCAAGAATGTCGATCATTAATTACTACATGAATAACTTTGCGATTTTTGAATTTTTTTGTTAAGAAATTTAAAAGAAAAAAGTAAAGGACGGCGGTGAAATTTGGTTCAATAACTTGTGGGTCAATCGAGAATGTAAAGTATGCAATGCAATCATCGTTGGCTTCAAGATCAAGAGCACTCGTGTAAGTGTTCATTATTCAGCATTGGATGTCTAATTAAAATACCTACTAAGTATTAAAAAAAATACTGTATTGTTGCAGAGGACGGGACGGATAAATGCGTTCCAAAAATATATTTTTGAAACTCATTTGTTGAAAATGAACTCGTTGAACTCAGCAGTTGAAAATGTCAAAATTACTATGGATATAATGCATCTTTCGCTTTCGCTTAGTCGCTTTATCTTAGTCAACATTTGTTGCCTGTTATTTTTAATTTTTATTAGCATTTTGCTCAGATTGTTTTCAAGTACCTATTATACTTAATTACTGTTTTTATTGTTACCCAAATATTGGCTTTTAATTGTTATTTGGTTCCTCAGGTTTCAGGCCTGCCTGCTGAGGACCTCTGGTAATTTTGTTCTTAGTTGTTCTCACTTTTTCATTTTATTATAAGTTGTTTGAAATATTTTAGATGTTAAAGTTTAACTATGGCGTTTAGGACTTTCAAAAATCGCACTCCGGAGGTATTTGGAAACCAGTAGTTTTTTTGGTAATTGTTTTTGTTTTTGTATTTGTATTTAATTTTTTATAGTGTTTTTTTTTTTGTATTTTTTAAAGTCAAATCAGCAGTAAAAAGATGCATATCTCAATACATTTTCAAATTTCAACTGCCGAGTTCAACGTAAGAGATTCAAAAATCGCACTTCAGTTTTGTAATTTCTAACTCACATTCTAACCACAATTCTAACCACCACCCCTTAAAATATTACAAGTACTAGGGTGTTTTTTCACCCTAGATTAGAGGTACATAATTATATTATAGTTTGAGCAAGACAGCCAGTTATAATTTCCATGTTTTGTATCCATCCTAACTATTAAAAAGATATCTCGATTGTTTATCTAACTTCTACGCCCAATTTTGACGTAGGACTGAAGTGCGATTTTTGAAAATCATACGAGCGACTTGGCAGTAGAAAGATGCATAATCTCCATAGTAATTTTGACATTTTCTACTGCCAAGTCGCTCGTATGAAACAACCATGCGAAGCTCTCAAATATAATAGTAGGTATTTCATAAATTCGTCATCAGATGTTTCTATTACAAGGAGACAACGAAACGTTTTTGAACAATAGTTTCTTCAGCGGTTTTAATTAAGAATATAGCTCATTCTTTTTAACCTCCAGTGTTCAAGATTGTTATCTCGGCTCAAAAAGTGTTGATTACAAAATAAGCAACTAGACGTAGGTAACACGCACAAAGATGTTTTATTTGATAATTATGATTAATAGAGTTTTATCCAACCGCGAATCTTTGTTTTTATTTGCTAAACTCGCATTTTACGCGTGGTAAAATAAATAAAAGTTTTTATGAATTTACCTCAGGAATTTAGTTTGATTAGGTTAGGTATTATTTAGATTAATTTTATAGTGTTTAATGTTAATGTACCTACATACTCCTACTCCTTGGAACTCTGCCTCGGGTGGGCGCTTTGGAGGACATCTTTTATTTGTAGGTAATTGGTGTTTTAGTTTAGTGTGCTTTTTATTTTTATTTAATTGTATTTTTTATGTGTATTTGTGCTTAATAAAGAATACCTACATACTTAGGTATATTGCAAATGATGTTGTTAATAAATAGATTTTATAGTATTTTAAAGTAGGTAAGTATTATAATGGCGTGTAATGTTGTTCTGAGATAATTATAATGGTGTTAAATATTTTAGGTTTGTACATTCTGAAAATTTTTCGAAAAATTCTGTTTTTTGGTAGGTACTGAAACTGACATACGCAACAGTCATAATGAGATGTAAAAGTGACTAGGATTTAGAATTTAGTTAAACAATTCTATGAACCCAGCCCAATACTGCGTGCAGCAATCTTGTTCTGATAACAATCTAATCTTGATTCCGGATTCTACTCGTTTTACACCCAAATCTGAACTATCACTACAAATATCCAAAATTGATTCTACAGGGTGTTACTTACTTTACTTTACTTTACTACTAGAGGAAACAGTTGCCTGGATCATGTGCTACTTAAAACTAACCTTCTTAATCATACTTTTATTTTACAATCTGCTGTAACGGATCATGAGGCTATCCTGTTTTGTTTACAAATGAAAGGTGTTAACAGTTATCAAGCAGGAAAATCTGTTCCGATAATTAATTATGAATCTATTGTTTCTGAATGCAGAGATATTAACTTTGAGCCAATTTACTCAACTCAAAATAACATTGAGTGTGTAACTAGTGATTTGCTGGGAAACATATCGCGTATTATAGCAAATAACACTAAAATGATAAGACCCCCCCGCAGTAAAAACAAAATTAAACCATGGATGACAAATGGCTTACTACGTTGCATTAGGACTAGAGATAAGATGCATAAGAACCTAAAAAAAGACCCTCAAAATGAGATTTTAAGATTAACTTATAAGCGTTACAGAAACTTCTGTTATAAACAGTTAAAAAAAGCTAAACGACAATATGAGAAAGAGCAATTAATAGCGGCTAATAATAATCCCAAAAAACTTTGGAAAACCATTAAAACAATTACAAATTTAGACAAGCAAAAAAGAATCCCCAAGGAGCTCTTAACAAGTGAGGATACACAATTACAATCCGTTAATAAGGTTAACTTATTCTTTGCGGATATTGGAAGGAAACTAGCTACAAATATTCCTTCAACGATTCCACCTTTTGATAACGCTGAGGCATTCACAACAATCCAATCTTTCGTTCTGCTTGAGACTAATACTCATGAGGTTGCTACCCTCATAAAGAACCTAAAGAGTGACTGTGCCGTAGGGTGCGATGATATATCAGCCAAGACCTTAAAAGGAATAACTGAGTTTTTGGTGGCGCCTCTCACACATCTAATAAATCGGTGCCTGATTGCCGGTGTCTTTCCAACTGCACTTAAAAAGTCTATTTTATATCCTATACATAAGAGTGGAGACAGAGGCTGTGTTAACAACTATCGCCCGATTTCTATACTTCCATCGTTGTCAAAAATATTTGAGAGAATAATTAACTCAAGACTCACCAAGTATCTGGAAAAATTTAACCTCATAAGTCAGGCTCAATTTGGATTTAGAAAGGGTAAATCTACTGATGATGCAGTTTATGAGTTTACAGATTTTTTGGCCAAGAAAATAGATAAAAGAAAGAAGTGTTTAACGATATTTTTGGATCTGGCGAGGGCTTTTGACACAGTCTCTGTCTCAAACTTGGTAAATAAGCTGGAGGGTTTAGGAATAAGAGGAATACAGCTTCAGCTTCTGAAGAATTACCTTTCTGATAGAACTCAGTGTGTGAAAATTGATAAATGTGTAAGCGGGGAGATACCGGTAACATACGGCGTCCCACAGGGAAGCATACTTGGCCCTACCCTATTCATTTGCTATATAAACGAGCTATGTCAACTCAATATAAAAAATTGCAAGATTATATCATATGCTGATGATACCACGTTGACTTTTTATGCAGACTCTTGGGAACAGGTCTTTGACTTAGCTCAGATAGGTTTTAATAAGGTGTGTCACTGGCTAGCGGCAAATTATCTCACCCTAAATGCTGATAAAACTAAATTTATACCATTTTCTATGTCTAACAGGCATCATAATTTGCATCCTGGACAATCGATTATTGCACACAAGTGTTCATTCCCTCCAAACAGTCAATGTTCATGCACCTCTATTGAATCTACAAAATGTATAAAGTATCTCGGAGTCACAATTGATAGAAATTTAACTTTTGAAGAGCATATAAACAGTCTATCTCAAAGAACTAGAAAACTTACATACATTTTTAAACAATTGAGACATGTAGCTGAAGGCAAACTTTTGAAAAATGTTTATATAGCGCTGTGTCAATCAATATTGTCATATTGTATAACTTCTTGGGGTGGTGCAGCGAAGACTCACATGGAACAATTGGAAAGAGCCCAAAGATTAATACTTAAAGTAAGTCTATTTAAACCAAAGCTTTTTCCAACGATAGATCTATACAAAGAGGCAAAGGTCTTGACTGTACGACAGATCTATATCCTCTGGACAATATTGAAACAACATTCCCTACTTAGCTACAATAATGAATATAATGATGGAAGTACTCGGCGTTATTATACAATCTGTAAAGCCCAGTACTTTAGAACTGCTTTTGCTCAAAGGTTCCACTGTTTCCAAGGGTCAAGTTTGTACAATCAAACCAACAAAATTCTTAATATTTACAAACATACCAGATGGAAATGTAAAAAGATAGTGACAGACTGGCTACTCACTCTGAGTTATGAAGAAACCGAAAAGTTCTTGGTCATAGTATCATAATCGACTGATGTACTCTAGTGACACACACACACACACACCCACACACCCCCACACGCAACAAACTCACACACTCACTCACATACAAGTACACACCCTCGCCATCCCTCGCACACTTATACAAACACACAAACAAACATTGCACCTCTAGCTTAATTAATATAAATTCCTACTATAGTTGGGGGCCTGGTGTCTGTTTAACAGGTTTTACAGCCGTTAAAGCCTTTTTCAGTCACCAGTCTCCGCAAACATATTCAATGTATGAAGCTATATAATAAGAATGCCTGCTTGTATGTTTGTGGTGAAAATAAATGATTTTTATTATTATTATATCTCATGTTGGTATTTCTCGGGCCGAAGCCCGGACCTTTGGAAGGCTTGCGTGGGGACACAGGTCCAACACGTAGAGGCCCCTTTGAGACACTTTTATCTAAATGTGATGGGATGCACCAACCGTGGTCTATCTCTGAATGCATTATGCAAATGCACCAGAAGACATATCACGTTCGGTGCAGAGACTATTGTAGGAAGGACAAAATAAAACTACTCGGGTTATGGGGGTGAACTTGGTGGGCCGGGAAATCTGGGTTATTGCGGAGAGACTCGGGACGCCTGCCGTAACAAATGTCTCTAAGTTTGTCAAAAATGGCAGACGGTGACTTGCCAACTCATTTGATGGGCCCCCCGAAATGGCCGCTCGCAAGGAGCGACAAGGCGGCAACATCTAGTGAGCGGCTAAGGTTGTAGAGAGGTGAGTCTGCGGGCGCCAGTTTCCGGTGCTAAGCGCACCAGTCAGCAGGCCCCCGGCGTTATGACATTTTACACTTCCAACCTGGAGCATAGGTTCCGCTCTTGCGACTCCACTCCTGGCCGGCCGGTTAAGGCAAGACAGGAGGTGAGGGCCAAATCAATCCGGGCCCTCTGGAGAATCGGGTCCGTGGTGTCGCCAATCACCAACAGCTCGCCACAAGCTGCCCTGCGGGCTTATTATTATTATTATTATTGTATCTCATGTTGGTATTTCTCGGGCCGAAGCCCGGACCTTTGGAAGGCTTGCGTGGGGACACAGGTCCAACACGTAGAGGCCCCTTTGAGACACTTTTATCTAAATGTGATGGGATGCACCAACCGTGGTCTATCTCTGAATGCATTATGCAAATGCACCAGAAGACATATCACGTTCGGTGCAGAGACTATTGTAGGAAGGACAAAATAAAACTACTCGGGTTATGGGGGTGAACTTGGTGGGCCGGGAAATCTGGGTTATTGCGGAGAGACTCGGGACGCCTGCCGTAACAAATGTCTCTAAGTTTGTCAAAAATGGCAGACGGTGACTTGCCAACTCATTTGATGGGCCCCCCGAAATGGCCGCTCGCAAGGAGCGACAAGGCGGCAACATCTAGTGAGCGGCTAAGGTTGTAGAGAGGTGAGTCTGCGGGCGCCAGTTTCCGGTGCTAAGCGCACCAGTCAGCAGGCCCCCGGCGTTATGACATTTTACACTTCCAACCTGGAGCATAGGTTCCGCTCTTGCGACTCCACTCCTGGCCGGCCGGTTAAGGCAAGACAGGAGGTGAGGGCCAAATCAATCAGCTTAGGTAAAGTTCAGAGTTCAATAACTGCTATTTTTTTTATACCTAAGACAACATAAGTAAAGACTTTTTTAACTTTAAATAGAGTTGTTCTTTCATTTAATTATATGAAAACTGTAGAAATATATACTATTACCTATTTATTCTGTGTCAAAACCCAAAAATTCCCCTAATTAGGGTTAAAATCATCTTGCCCATTCCCAAGGGATCATCTTGGACACCGGGGTGTCAGAGACGATCCTTTAGTAGGATTTAAAAAAAAGTTAAATATAATAATGGAAGATCAACAAATTAAACATTTTGAGTAGGTATGACAACAGGTAGAAAGATAAATTAGCTGTCATTTCATAGAAAACGTCAATAGATGGAACAGCTGATTTTTTTTTCCACGATATCAATGTTGACTCTTGAAAGCTCTCTCAAAAGATTACTCGTAGCGAAATTTCTTGTAGCGAGATTCCTCGAGAAATCTTGTTTTAGTCGAGATGAGAATAAATTATACTCAACAATTCGAGAAATCGAGAAAACATTCCAAGAAACAAGCATGTGGTTTTTTGTTTAATTTAAGGCCTATTTTTCAACTGTCAGATAATTCCTATAAATACAAATACTGTCTTTACCACCTTTAGACCGCATTATTTGTATCATTATCGTTTTTGTTCCTATGCTGTATTATCTGTGTTTTGGTGTAAATAAAAGTATATTTCATTAATTCATTCTTTATCTTCAATAAATATATTTCCCTTTATATGAATAAATTATATTTGTTGAATTGCAACAAATACGATTTACCACATACCAGAGCGATTGCTGGAAAATATCACTGAGCAAGTAATCACTACGTTTTAGAAAAAAAATGGAAAATCTCTCGTTGTTTTTTAAAAAATAGGCCAAAGACCAAAGAGACATTAATAATTGGGATTATTTGGGATTTCGGAATAAAAACTTTTTATTGATAAATTGTTTTTTTAAGTGAACTGGCAAGATGTCTTGGAAAAAAAAATTTCAAAAGCCATAAAAACTAAAAAAGAAAAAACGTTTTTTTCATTTTAATTGAGTATTTGGCTTAAACGTTTTTTTTTTTCTGACAGATAGCTGCCATTCTGTATTTCTTAGATGTAATGAAAACTCATTCTTTGCACGAAAAATGTGTAGACGAGAAATAAAAACTTTTTGTATTCCCAAATTTTTGTTTTGTTTTTGTAACTTCTCCAAAAAGGTGGTATAGGTATCTTCATTAACTTGAATATCGTTTAAATCATCTCGTACACCTTTTCCCTACCTATAAATCCTTGTCGATGTAAGGACTTGACCAGAAATTTCCTACATTGTACATCGTTGCTAAAAGTGACCTTGCTATAAACTTGTAGTTGTAGTAATTTTTATTTTTAGGTTCCGTAGCAAATGGGTGCTAACGGGACCCTATTACCACCATATAAGAAAGATGCTAACACTACCTATTCCTATTTTCACAGAGTACTAGATAATATTATATGTATAATTACCTGCGTCGTCCTTCCGTCCGTCTGCTACCCTCTTGAACTGTAGTAGATTGAAATTGAAACAAAATATGTGTTGGATCTTTTAATAACAAATAATAAAAATTAAAAAGTTATGGGGTCCTCCCCATACAAGAAACTACTCTCAATTTGTTTAAAATTTTGTTGTTGTTACTCTATTGTAAAAACGGTAATACACACCCAACCCGCTCTTGGCCGGTTTTATTAAGGTTATACTTAACTACTTATCGACTCTTAAAGCTTGTTTATGTACTTTTGCATTGATCTTCTAATTATATACCATTTACGTACAAATAATTTATAATTATAATCCCTTTATAACCGATTCTGTAACCTTACTCTAAATATGTATGTAACATTGTATTAATTAATTAAATACCTAAGTAGTTTACAAATATGTATGTTAATAAGTCGAATAAGCCTCAACCTCAAGACTACAGATCAACATATAAATGCATTAGAAAACCTTCCTGATAATAATTTAGTTTCATATTCATTGATTCGTCAGAGTTCCGAGTATGTAATTTGACTTGTATAATATGTACTTGATTATATGTTATTATTTTTACTAGAACCGTAATATTGGCAATTAATTCACACATTATACAGGCTTTACTACATGCTACCAGATACTTGGTACATAATTTGTCGTTGGGCAGTCGGCAGTTCGCGTTAGTGATAGTGCTTTAGATATTCAAAGAGGTTATTTACTGAACAACTTACCTATACGAGTATTGATAGTTATTAGAATAAATGTTCTGAAACACATCCTCTTATTTTATTAAATTTTTTGACAAATACATTAGGTACATTGCTAACACTTTTTCACAATGTGACGTATATTAATAAAAGAGTACATAAATTAACATAATTATTATTGTTATGAACACAAATAAATAAATTTATTTTCTGTAATATACAGTGATTTACAGAGCTGTGTCTCCTTTTAATGGATGATTAATGCCTGTATACAGGGTCCTTCTTAATATGCTGACACTTTTTTAAGGGGATGAACAGACCATCAAGCTGAACATCTTTCTCTATGGGACCAGCATCAAAATAGCGAAAAAAAATTAGCTGTCCCATACATTTGGCTCGAGTATTTTCGCCATTTCGATCTTGGTGCCATAGAGAAAGTTGTTCAGTTTGACGGTCTGATCATCCCCTTAAAAAAGTGTCCGCATATTAAGGACCATAGAAGACCATAGAAGGACCATAGGAGGACCATAGAAGGATGTATACAGGGCGAAATTGATATCATCAGCATCCTTTTAAACTAAGAGTCTACCCATCAAATTGAACGACTTTCACTATGGGAGCAAACCGATCGGAGCAAAAAAATAATCAGCTGTTCCATACTAAACTGCGATGCTTCCTCGACTCAAATGTATGCAACAGCATATTTTTTTTTTGCTCCGATCGGTTTGCTCCATAGTGAAAGTTGTTCAGTTTGATAGGTAGACTCTTAGTTTAAAAGTTTGCTAATGATATCAATTTCACCCTGCATAAATAACCTTAACGAGAGTGCCAGTTTTTAGTCAAAACCCGTTTGCACTTGTTTTGTTACTCAACTCAAATAGCTCCAGTGATGAATGAGTGTGTGAAATAACTAAACAATACTTTATTTGGGTGTAGCCGCAGCCATAGATACAGATCTTTAAGTTCTGGAGCATAATATATTTGCATAAACGTTTCCGCATTAGATACGTCAATAATAGTTTAAAATGAATTAGGTTTTATTATTTGATTTGGTATTTATTGTTGCTGACATTCTGATGGATGAAAAACATGTTTGTGTTGTTTGTTTTTGCTAGTAGATATAAAATCGTGGAGTTCCTTTTGTAGGTCTGCTATTGGGTGGTCGCTTGTCGCTTGTTGCTTGGCTGTTGTGTATTTGACTACATTCAATATATTTTATTTTTATCTACTCAATAAAAAAAGGGTTAGAAAATAACGCTAAACTCCCATTTTCATGAGTTTTTAGCTTGAATACTATTTTTAATAACAAGATAAACTATAAAAAGTAATGAAAATGTTGATGACGTCACAACTCAATATTTAGTACAAATCTTCATACAAAGCGCTTATTTTGACGTCCGATAAAGAGTAGCTGATTTGACTAGTTGTCAAGTAGCCAAGTGTTTTTTTTTTAAAAACAACTCTTGAAGTCACCAAATATTTATGATCGTACAACGTCAAAGCTCTTTAGCGATTTAACAAGACATTGGCAATATCATTATCAATAGGTACAATTAATCTACAGGGTGAAATTGATATCATTAGCATCCTTTTAAACTAAGAGTCTACCCATCAAACTGAACTACTTTCACTATGGGAGCAAACCGATCGGAGCAACTAAAAAATCAGCTGTTGCATACATTTGAGTCGAGTAGGCATTGCAGTTTAGTATGGAACAGCTGATTTTTTTTTCGGATCGGTTTGCTCCCATAGTAAAAGTTTGTGCTCCCATGCTAATGATATCAATTTCACCTTGTATGTCAAAATTGAAACGCGAACGCGTCGAAAAAATATCAGTGAACTCAACCGTGTCTGTATATAATATTCGTACACAGAGATAAGTTGTATGGCGTCTCAAGCACACAAACCTAAGAAAGTTGACCACTTTTTAACCGACGAAAAAACAAAAAACGGAGGAGGTTATCTATTCGACGCGTATATTTTTTGTTTTATGTATGAACACGCATAACTTTCTACAGAGTAGTCCGATTTTGATAATTCTTTTTTTATTGGAAAGGGTATACTCCCAAGGTGGTCCCATTTCAATTCGGTAAAGATCTGATGACGCACTTCGGAGCTACACAATAGAACTCCTCAAAAGTTGACAGCAAATCATCGGCGATTGAAAAGTTTGCTTCGTATCGATGTACCCTTTGTGTGTGCTGATATCCAGAATTCAACTAATGTATTTCACCACAAAAAAATTATGAAATAAAAATTTTTTACAAAAAAATAAAACCGACTTCAAAACTCAAAAAGTATAAAATAATATTGCAGCCGATGAATTTTACGTTAGCTATCAATTTTTTTTATTGGAGTCGGTGTCAAGCCTAGCCCCAAAAAAAATACTGCAAGCTCAGTCTCGAATCGTACAGGCTTGACAGCGACTTCGATAAAACAAATTGATAGCTAACGTAAAATTCATCGGCTGCAATATTATTTTATACTTTTTGAGTTTTGAAGTCGGTTTTATTTTTTTGTAAAAAATTTTTTGTTTTATACTGTATAGAAGTGTGAGGCTCCATCTAGACATTATACTTTGTCTAAAGGTTTTAAGTAATAAAATAAATTACTTTAGGAATTGCGAAAACCAATTCAAATTCTTCAGTTCTCGAGTAAATTAAGTATTAGCCTGTTACCCTTAACATTTGGAATCTAGAAACAGTCCAATTATAGCCATACAATAACTTATTTAGTTCGCTTGTCGCCACCATAGAGTTAAGAATATAATTTATACTGATTGTTACTTGATAGCGTTTGTAAGAAATACTAAGAAATCGTTGCTTTTACCGCCTTATTAGAGTTTAAATATGATAAAACTACGGTAACTGAATTTAACTTTTTTTCAAGTTTCAGTAAAATACGGTTTTAATGTTGCTTTTAAACTAAATACTTAACCATAATTATTTATACGTTATTCGTAATTTTTATTAAAATTCCCGAAAAATTCCAATACTATTTTTCACCAAAGAGATCTCAACCAAAATGGTGGCCGGATTAAAGAGAAATAAAATCACAGTCATTTACTATTTAGAAAAAATAAAATGGTATTCTTCTTAATATTCTAACAGCCACCATAATTTTTTTTTCAGCAAATGTAGCCAGGATTAACTACCGAAAGAAGAATAAAAACTTCTTCATTAAAAATCCACTTGATAAATGTACGCAGTATAATATCAACTCACTAGAACTTATTTAAGATTATGTGTATATTATGCTCACGACTATGTTTCTTTCGTAGTCAGAGTGTTTTGAAAATACAGGAACGCATTAAACGGGGTGCTTCATAATGATTTATTTTAAGTGTTCTGAAATACACAGGGTGTAAAATGAAAACTTTCACTATGGAGCTAATATCGAAATCGCAAAATAAAAATCTGCTTTTCCATTTACTATGGAACTTTGGATGATTGCTTGATTGATATCCATGTTTCACTAACAGCAGAGCATCAGTAGCAGGCAGGCAGGTAGGCAGTTTGGGGAAACTGCCCAGTGTGACTTATAATGAAACATCATCATCATCACAAAGTACATTGGAAACAAAAAACGCCCCTAAACCGAAGCGTGTAGGTGCTACTATGTTGTCCTCCACCGAAAAACTAGTACAGTCCGTGAGCTCTTAGAATTGGGATTAGACTGTCGGGTAAAATCGTTTATATTCGTATAATTTACTTCTCGAGAGTTTCAAAAAGATTGTCACTGGCTGCGATCGAGAAGCTTATATATTAGCCGCAATCATATCTAATCTAAACTATTATAAAACTGTAACAGAAGTATGTCTGTACATTGAAGATATTTACAAAAAAAAAAAATAACGACACGGTTTTTACCTGTCCCTGATTCCAAATCACCAATTTTTGGATTTTTTGTCTGTCTGTTTGTTTGTTTGTTTATTTGTTTGTTTGGGTGTTTGTTTGTTCGAGTATCACGCAAAAACTACTGAACCGATTTTGATAAAACTTTTTTTGTTTGATAGCTTATCATCTGACTCAAAATCTGGTATATAGGTAATTTGTGCGGACGAAGTTGCGGGTTAACACTAGTCTATGATACGAATATAACCGATTTTACACGACAGCCGAATCCTATTCTAAGTGCTCACGGACTGTACCAACAAATCGACTGCTATAAGATTAAGTTAAAGTAAATTCACTTAACAGCATTCCTAACGCTTTTAACCTCTGTACGTCAAACGGACAGCTACCGATGGCAACGATGATAAACTAACAGATTACGGCCATTTAAGTGTTAATAATTACCGCATATCTGTCTCTGGTCCTTTGTTGATTAATAACCGTGATTGATTAGCATCCGTTTAGGATTATTGATACTGATCTAGGCGTTAGTTAAGTTGTTAATCTTAATTAGGTTATGCGTTGGTCGTTGAGGTTGAGTGATTTTTTTAAATGACAAAGGTCAGTGAGCTTACATTAATAATATCATTGACAAAGGTCATATGCACGTTATTAAGAAAGTACGAAAATTCCTTCATAAATTTTTATGTTGCCATTTCTGTTTCCAACATAGAGCCAGAAAGAGATGGCAAGTGATTTTTTTTTACAAGTCTTCTATAAGTCTGTGTACTAAGATTTTCTGTATGGAGTTCGTATGATTTTCTCGCGACCGTTTTTTAAATTAATTTTTAGAGATTACAGGTAAAATAATGTAAAAATTTAACACGATGAATCGCAAAAAAATTAAATTATTTTCTTAAAATTATGTCTACTTACTCTACTGTACACATACAAAATATAAAATAAATAAGTACAAAAAAAAAATTGGCATTCCGAATTAGTAGGTTTTTCTACGACCTGCGCTCGCGTTGATGTCTTTTGTATGGGAACTGCGACCGCGTAGCATAAGGTAGGTACTTAAGGTGGTTGCAGAGGGGTCAATTTTATATACAAAACTTTGACGCAAAATACGCGTAGGCGGTATTAATATAAGTAACTTTGTATATATGGAAAAATAGTTTAGAAAATCTAGTTGTCTCGTATCAAATAACATTTGCAATTTATAATATAATTACGAAGATATAAAGCTTTGAAATTTTTCATACAACATTTTCAAAGCTGTATATCTTCGTAATTATATTATAAATTGCAAATGTTTTTTGATACGTGACATCTAGATTTTTTAAATTATTTTCCATGTATAAAATATTACTTTTATTAATTCCGTCTACGCGTATTGTGCGTCAAACGTTTGTATGGACTGAAACCACCTTAAAGCAGCCGCCTACTAAATAATCTCGCGTAGTAAACGTGGGTTTTTTTGGATTACTTATTCACGATTATTTTCCCCAAGAGATATTCAAAATATGCCATATTCGAACCTTAGTACTACAAGAACAGTTACAATACAGTACTCTTATTAACTACGAGCTTTTACCCGCGACTTCGTCCGCAAAAATTATATACCTGATTTTAAGTCAATACATAAACAAAAAAGTTTCATCAAAATCGGTTCAGTAGTTTTTGTGTGATGCTCAAACAAACAAACAGACAGACAACAAATTAAATAAAATCTTATTTGGAGTCAGGGACACGTAAAAACCATAATTATCGTAATCATTTTTTTTTGTAAACATCTTCACTGTATTAGACACCACATAGACACACTTCTTTTACAGTTTTATAATATTTTAGATAAATTCATAAGCTAGTACCAAAGCCCGACGCCACACGCATCGAAATCAAAGTAGGTACTCGTATAATGTAGGTTTCCTCACGACTACTAGAATATTTATGTTATGTTGTGTTATGTTACGAGGATTTTTAACTGTAATGGAATTTGTCTACAAAAACACACCTCTTCCATTGGGGTAGGCAGAGACTAGGGCGCGCCACGGCCTTTACAAATTGAATAATTGAACAACGAAATTCAAAGCTTTTCAACGTACGAAACAAATCAAACCTAAAGCTAAAGCCAAACAACGGACCTACCCTTTTGGAGCTATTAAATTTTATGTATTATGGGCCAATCCCTCCGCAATGGTAATGTTAGTTTCTTAATAAACTAGATTACAATATTTCGTAACGTATTGCCAATAAAGTACGGAAGTTAGATTTATACGCACTAAGGCGCACAGTAATGTCTGTGTTAGGTATCTTCTTAAGGTGACTATGTTCGCATCGTACTCTATAAAACTTCATTATAGTCATCTTGACTTTAACGCTCTGCGACAAGTGTGACAATTTTACCGTGACAATTATGTCGCTGTCTTACAACACCGGGAGTATCCAACTTTTGGAAAAATGATTTAAACACTTTATTTGTTTAAAATAATGCCAATGAATTAATATTTATTTAAAATTACACCTTTAAATGCAATAAAAATAAATTTTTCAGTTTAAATAAAAAATATGCCACAAAAACGCGCCATTATGATCACGTGACCACGTATGACGTCACTCTGCAAGTCTGCATGACACAAACAAAACCAAGTTACTATGTGCAGAGTTGATTTTGCTCGATTTAGGTAAAATTGATGTGAAAAATTACTATAAATGTTGTGCTCAGATGTAGTGCCGTGCCTTCTTACGTGAACACTGCTATCAAAACTCCCACAAAACAGTTTATTCATGTCCCGCCCCCCGCTCGGCTAAAACAGATATTCGAAACCAAGTCCATGGAACTTGGTCGAGGGAATGTACCGAAATCAAAATGTTGTTGTGAAGATCATTTCGATGTAAGTAACAAGCCAATGCAATATTATTTCCAGGTCAATAGGGCAATAATTCCCTCTCAATAAACCTAACCTTTTTGTTAACCTTTTTGAGGTTATGTATGTTATGTAAGGAAATTTAAGTACGTTACTGAATGAATACTACAATATCTATCTATGTTTCAGCTCCCCAATGACATGGAGAACTACATGGAGTACCATTTGTTGAGTTGTGCTAAGTTGGCATGTCAACCCGATCGGAAAAAGACAACCACAACTACTCACCGAGATGCATATTCAAAAAGACAAAGAAAGGAACTTGTTGAACAACTACTACTGGATGAAAAAAGAATGAAAAAGAAGAAGTCGGTCTGAACCATTGAAGTACCTACCTACTAGAGGCGACACCCCGACAAAACTTTTGGTGCACAGATTTTGGCATCATCATCGCATTATGTCCCACCGCAGGGCACAGGCCTACCCTCGGGGAGGTACACACTTGTCAGGATTTTCAAGCTCAGTGAATAAAATCAATTAACTATTGCAATAAATAAAAAATTGGTAGGTATTATCTCTACATAGTACAAAATAAAGTCGCTTTCCGCATTTGTCTGTCCGTATATCAGGTAAACAGCATGGTGGTGCTGGTTTACTATTGAGGAGTACCCTAGTACGGAGACATTCTTGAGTTCAGCACCAGATCTTGGTTAAATACTTATGTGTTTACGGGGCCGCGGCCGGCTCGGTCACTCTGCTGCGACCGATGACCCGGCACGGTGTAGCGTGAGTCATCCTTAATGTGTAGGTACTTATACAAGGTGTAAGGAAAAGTATCATTAACCTTTAAACCACATACTCTTGATACTCTACTCATCAAATTGAACAACTTTGACCATGGGCACAAACAAGTCAAATAAAAAAAAAACAGCTGTTCCATACTAAACTGTATTACCTACACAACTCAAATGTATGAGACAGCTGACTTTTTTTACAAGTTTGCTCCCATAGCAAAAGTTGTTCATTTTGATGTGGTTTAAAGGTTAATACTTAATGATACTTTTCCTTCGGTGGGTCGCTAGTTCTGATATATGATGTAAAGTCTGTTAATCTAAGCATTAGGCAAGCATGGTGGACTAACGCCCATACACCCTCCGCCAGTGTAGGCTCAACCCTTTATCAGGCTGTGGCAACCACATTACATTCTATAATGAACCTATTTTTATGTGGTCGATGAAGCGTACTATGCCTGATAAAGTGATCGGAATAGGTAGTGCAATTTAGGGTAAAGTTGTGAATATTTGTGAGATGAATACTGATAATTGTATTCAATTCATGGGTGTTTGTATCTACACTGGGCGTGCACCCTGTTTAATATACAATACATCAAATTTTACACCCCGTATAGATACAAACACCCATGAATTGAATACAAATATCAATATGCATCACACAAATATTCGCAACTTTACCCTAAATTGCACTACCTATTCCAATCACTGCTGATAAGGGTTAAGGCCTGCTGTGGGACATATATAGGCTAAAGGAGTGTGAAGCCGAAGTTCACCGTGTGTCAGATTTTGCAGAAATTTTGTTGTAATGGCCTAATATAAATATTGTTATATTATTGCTTTGTTTGATAAAATAAATAAAACAAACATTTAAACGATTACGAGTATATGCTTTTATTTACTTACTTAACACATTTAAGCAGGATTGACCTTGCTAATGAGTAATGACAAAAGTTTTCTCTGCATTGCACATTGTAGATAAACAATGTGGAGCGCTAACCTGCGCCAACTTGGGTTTCTTCTAGTAGCACTCTCTGGAAGTAGATGAAGGCTCTTGACTTAATCTATGAAGCCACCATGAGAAGCTACACATTCGAGGCACTGGACATCTGTGACTTTGCCTTCATCTTCGTTAACAACCAAACTAACGTTATAAGGCTTGGTGTGCACTTTGTGTTCTGGACATTATTCTAGAAATTACTACACCAGACCCAGCGTTCCGACTTCCGACACAGCTGAACGTGACTGATTGCGACATCTTCGACAGCTTTCTCTTGGAGATCTGATAACAACAAAAAGATAGTTTTGTTTTTAGTATTTACCTACTAAACCATCGTAAATAACGACATTTTGTAAGTTTAATGCCCGCACTTCACTCTCGCCGAGAACTCGCGGCGAGAAGTTTCAAGGAAAAGTACTATGGCTTATGATGCCACGAGAACAATGAAGGGCATCCACACTCTCGTTCTCAGCCTGTCTCGCCCGTTCTCGGCGAGAATGAAGAGCCGGCATCAAAATAAGCAAGTATACTCACGCAGAAGTTTCAAATTTCTTTATTCAGCCGAACAAAAATCCGGATTGGAGGCAAAATAGTTAGCAACCATAAGGACATCTATTTTCGGCAAATTGGTACTGTCGACCTTTTGAAACCTTTGCTCCATTTTTATAAAGCAAGCAATGTGACTATTTTCAACACAGACTTAATAGAGAGTTGATAATTTCACTGTTTTTAACAATTTTATTTGCACCAGATAACCTAAAAACACTGTCAAATGTGACTGTCAACGAAGAGTGACGTCACGTTTTCTGATTGGCGTTTCAAGTCACGTGACTCACAGATAAAAAATCGTGATTTTTAAAATTGAAAATAAAATAAATTAATAATTATTTTTTTCTAATTTGTATTGTTTTACACTTTTTACCAATAAATCTATGTAAATAATTAACTTTTATATTTAATCACACTGTCAACTCGCGGATTATGTCGGCTTTTGACAAATAAGTCGACTTGTCACGTTTATTGAACAAGGCCTAACAACTACACAACTTGGATTAACAGAAAATGGTCGACGGCGTGCAGGTCGACCTAGGAAGCTTCGCACGCGGTCCGGTCCAATCATGGTTCAGTTGCGATTTATTTACCGCTATTATTTTGCCCTCCTGGAGAGAGATGGTTGGAGAATTAAAGGGGAGGCTTTTGCCCTGCCCGCAGTATCATCCCGAAAAAGGCTAAATAAAAAAAGAGATCTATGCGGATTGCGTTGTGTTTGATTTGGGTTTTTATTATTTGTCAGTGTGTTGTGTGTGTATTTGTTGTGTGTTGTTTTGTATGTTGTTTGTATATTTGTGTGTTGTTTTCTTTACCCGACTGCGCCAGAAGGAGGGTTATGTTTTTCGATGTATGTATGTTTCTATGTCTATTACTTTGGCACGCCCTACAGCCTAAAAACGGCTTTATGGATTTTAACGTATGAGATGTCGTTAGATTCGTAAAAATTGTGAGAGTCACATAAACCATATTTTTAATATGGCGTCTGCGAATTAAAAAAAATAGGGGGAATAAAAATTTTTGTTTGTTTAAATACATTACAGTTTGAATTTAGTTTCTGTTTTGTTAGTGTTGTTGATTATGGATTTTTTGCAAAAATCAACAGCTTAGATACTCAAGTATTAGCTAATAATCATTTTAATTGTTTTTTAACATAATAATAATATCTTATGTTTACAAGACCTCAGTCAGAAAAGGTATAGACACTGAAAAATCTAGTTAAATAAAATGTTCAAGCATAATCATAGAAACGTCTAAAGATTGTAAGCAGCAAGTGTGAAACGATTCACCTTAAATAACGATATTATAGTCTACAGAAGCCTTAAGGTGTGATTTAGTTTACAATTTACTTAACAAGCGTCAATTTGCACTATTATATAATAGCTATGGACACATTTAACCAAACTGTGTACTGCATTAGTTGCAACCAATATACATGCTAATTTAGTCAAACGTTACCAATTAATCTTTAACCCTGTTTCAATTTATTAAAGTACTTTTCAGAATGCAGTATTTTAATAAGAAGAACTAAGTATTCAGAGTCGTTAATTACCTATTATATTCTATCTTCTATACTTATAAAACAGTTCCGTCATTGACAGATAATGCACAGCCTAAACATTTGAAGAAAGAATGCATATTTTAACAGAGCATTTAGGGGTAACCGTAAGCCAAAAAACCGAAATCCATTCAGCTGAAAACGTAATTTTTCTGTATTTACCAAATAACTCGAGAAAAATCTGTTCATTTTTGTATAGGTAAGTTCTTTATGGTAATTAAGTATACAGGGTGTAAGTGACAGCCTGCAAATACAAAACTGCTGTACCTACCCGACTAAAATGTATGGGACAGCTGAATTTTTTAAGCGTTTCCTGAGGTACTCGTAGGCTCCATAGTGAAAGTTGTTCAGTTTGATGGTCTGAGTTCACCGTTTCAGTATTTGCTAGGCTGTCACTTACACCCTGTATAATATAATATCATTGGAGGTAAGCTTTTTATGACATAATCTCCAAATGGTTTTAGAATTTAGATACCTTTCCTAAAATTAAATGTTGTAAAATTTTTCGCAAAAATGAACTGTGTCGGTCAAATTATGGTCGGTTTAATTATTACATTGAAAGCAAAAATTTTGTTTAATTTGAATTGAATTACAAGGATGATTTGAATGTTGATATCACGAACCTCAAAAAACAATAAAAAATAATGATTTTTAATGGTTCAAAACCATTGCAATACTTTGTGAGCACGGTCTATAGACCGATAGACCTATTAGATATATCTAATATCAACTCTAAGAGGTCAAATTAGGTAGGTTTACTAAGTATAGCTGACATAGTATTTAAATTTAATAAGTAAAAATAGCCCTCCATTTTCATTTACATAAAAGGTAAAACATGCTTAATTTACTGTTGGATATCAATTGCCAATGTTAAGTACCTAGTTCTTAGCCAACGCAACGTGAAGTCTGATTTTTATTAGGTCTCAGAAAGATCTAGTTTTAACATCGATAAAAAAAAACATAATGGTTACGGTTAGGTATTTGACAAGAACTGAATCATATAAGAAATTAAAAAAGAAATCCAGAACCTTAGGCTCGGCGCAAAACGAGCCACCGGCCACAGCCACTGGTGACCAGCGACAAGCAGTTCACCATCCATCCATACATTTTGTAGGGACTCGCCGCACACGTATGGTCTGTAGCCGCTACAGCAGCGTCCGCGAGCGACTCGCCACTTGTGGCCGCTATGGGGCACACAAAACGCCATTGCCACCTCGCCTCGCCACTGACGCGTTGCTCTACCCCTTCGCACTTTAGTTTCCCACTAGGCGTCTTAGAGGGAGGTTACACGGTCAGTATTTCATCAGTCTGGTCTGAATGACGGGAGAATGATGCCAGAATGATGAGAGAATGATGGACTGATGGAATGATGGTAAACCATCCATCCAGACTGTCATTCCGTTGTGAATGATGGTATACTGATGGTAAACTGATGGTCGTATCATTCTGGTGTCAGTCACCGTCGGGGTTGCCAGATTGGGGGTTTTTCACGGGATTTTGGGGAAAAATTTGGCCTTTGCGGAAAATTTGGAGAAGTGAAATCGTTGGGGAAATTTATGGGGAAAAAATTATCAAGGTGAGGAATATGGGGGCTTTAAATAAATAATTTTAACACCGCATTATGATTTATGTTACAAAATTAGGGCCTAATAGAGATCGGATATTCGGATGCATATTAGTTACCTAAACTTCAATATTAGCAATAAAATTATGGAAGCGGCTTCTTAAAATTATTATTTTTAAATATTTATCGGGATGCCATGAAAATGCGGGAATGCATAACTAATCGGATGCATAGTAAACGCATGCATAGCAAAAATCAACTTTTCAAAATTATTTAATTTAAAAGTTAATCTTTTTTAATTTAAAAGAGAAATAAATCCCGGGATTTCAGTACCTCGTACGTCTGGCAACCCTGCAGTCTTCCATCATTCTGGCGTCATTCAACGTTTGACCAGACTGATGGACCAGAATGATGAAATACTGATGGGAAACTGATCGTGTAACCCACTCATCATTCTGGCATCATTCTGGCGTCATTCTGGCGTCATTCAGAATGATGGACCAGACTGATGAAATACTGAACGTGTAACCGTTACCGGAGGCTCGTTTGCGGCGAGCCTATATTAGAGCGAAATATACAGGGCAGGGTGTAAGGAAAAGTATCATTAACCTTTAAACCACATACTCTACCCATCAAACTGAACAACTTTTAGTATGGGAGCAAACCTGCCAGAGCAAAAATAAAAATCAGCTGTCCCATACTAAACTGCAATACCTACTCGATTCAAACGTATGGGACAGCTGATTATTTTATTGTTCTGGTAGGTTTGCTCCCATAGTAAAAGTTGTTTAGTTTGATGGGTAGAGTACGTGGTTTAAAGATTAATTATATTTTTCCTTACACCCTGTATATCACAGCAGAGTTAATTATCTGAAAATAATGTTTTACTGGTTATGTAGCATTTGTTCTCTCAGAAGATCAAAAACATTATTTCTTTGTAGTTTGATTCGAAACACTAAGTAATTTCGCAAGTGCGAGCACCGGTTTTTTAGATAATTAGATCACCAAAAAACCTTTGTCTGCCAAAATAGCATTAATGTTCAAACGTTTGGAACCAAATCGAAATTTCTAGAGCAGCGGTGGTGAAAGGACCATAGAATATCAATGCAAGGTCGAAAATACAATGCGATGTAATGTATCAATAGAATTAAGAATTTTGTTGGCATTATAGTCTTTGTGTTTGGGTATCGGACAGTATTTGCATAATCTGTGGAGCATTGTGGAGGAGGCAAGTGTGCTCACGACTTGTATCGACAACATTAAGCACAGGGGTGGATACTTGACATGCCCTTGGCATTGAATTAAGAGCCTTTTCCCACGTGGTGCTTCCAGAAGACGGGCTTAAGAGTTTTGTGCACTTACATCAGATAAAGATAGAGTTTTTGTAGTGAAAATTGTGTTGAAACCGTTTGCTTTTCGCATTTTCACGCTTTCTTGAAACTATAAATATCTGGTCTATGTATGCCTAAAGATTATTATAAAATAGCTGTCCCCACAGACAAGACGTTTTTCTGTCTAAAACACTTTATTTGGACTATTAAAAACATTAAAAATAAAGTGATTTCAAATAAAATAAAATAGTTGGTCTCATCATCTTTTTATTTGTCCAAATTTTCATATTTGGTACGTTTTGTTTTTTTTTAATACCTCAAACAGTTTTTAAAACGGGATAATGTATCCTGTAGAAGCAGTTAGTTTAAATGTTAGGTTATCTTTTTATTTCTCCAAACTTTCTTTTTTTTTTTAGTTTTGTCCCCTGTACCTTAAACAGTTTTTAAAACGTGTTATCATGTAATTGGCGCTGTATAATTTAAATGTTTTTGTATTCGAATTAAGTAATTTGCTGTTTGATATCCAATAAAGATAAATAAATAAATAGTAAAAGTTGTTCAGTTCGATGGCCCAAAATATCAAGCGTGTTTAAATTTACACCCTGTATTATTATGTATCCCCTCCCTGAGGGTAAGCCTGTGCCCTGCAGTGGGACGTTTATAGACTGATGATGATGATGATAGTATGTATCTAACATATACATAAACTCACGACCATAATCCCATTCGAGGTAGTCAGAAACGTAGCTACTATCTATCGCTATCCTTTTAACCTACTAGCTATCTTTTTAAGTGCGCAGTTCTAGCACATGAATAAATATCCCTACAGAACGAAAGCTTCATATAGGTGGCCCACAGTGGTTTACAATAATTAAATCAGGGACATAGGGGTACCTGAAACTAATGTTTAAATCTAGGTGATCTGATTTATGAAATCTGTAGATCTGTACTGTAGTAATCTACACTAATATTATAAAGAGGAAAGATTTGTACCTATTTTTGTATGTTTGTATGTTTGTAATGAATAGGCTCAAAAAGTACTGGGTCGATTTAAAAAATTCTTTCACCATTAGAAAGCTGCATTCACCCTGAGTAACATAGGCTATATTTATTGCTAGAAAAGATTAGACGTCCACCCGTGCGAAGCCGGGACGGGCCGCTAGTACAAGATAAATATATAAAAAATTCATCTTATCAGGAACATGACAAAAAAAATTGTATAAGATATTTTTGTATGGGGAAAATTATATTTTTAGGATTTTTTCATAAACTACCCCAAACTTCACGGAGTCCATAACAGGGTTGCTAAGTTGTCATATATTCTACCCGATATTGAACGATTTTTATGTCTAATAGTACACCTTAAATTATGCACGTTTAGACGCCAAATTCTTTCAATAATTGATAGAGTCAATGCCCATCTAACTACCATATGAAGGATTCTGTGAAGTTTGGAGAAGTTTGTGAAAAAATCCCAAAAATGTAATTGTTTCCGTACTAAAAAATCTTATAATTTTTTTTTTGTTATGTTCCTGATAAGATGGATTTTTTATATATTTATCTTGTGTTACTACAGTATAGATCTACAGATTTCATAAATCAGATTACCTAGATTTAAACACCAGTTTCAGATACCCCTATGTCCCTGATTTAATTATTATGAACCACTGTGCGGCCGCTGTATCGGTGCACTCACACATAGCGTGCGTTAGACGGAACAAGTTCGCCCCACGAATGCGCTGCGCTGCGGCGGCACATAGCCTGCCTGAGTGTGTGCACCTGTTCGTTTGTCCTCTAAACGCGCGCTATGCATGAGTGCACCGACTACAGCGGCCACTTTTCGTTCTGTAGGGGTATTTATTCATGTAGTTGTAGCAAGGCGCATTTCTATGTACAGAAAACATAGACGGAGACCACCCGCAGAGCAATAAAGTAGCTTTCGAACTAATCCCAAATTCTAGTTTCATAACTTACGAATAATGATTTTGATTTCGTTTGTGGTGAAATATTGCCTATAAGTAATAAATATAAACGCCAAATTGATTTTCGTTTGAAATCGATTACGAACTGCCGCTGTACTTTTGCTATCTTAATATACTATTTGTTTTATTAACTTTACAGTGTTCATTACAAGAACAACTATACATGCCTATAAAGCCACCGATCTTTAAATGCATAGTTGTGCAATGCAATGGTTTCAGTCCATAAAAACGTTTGACGCACAATACGCGTAGACGGAATTAATAAAAGTATTATTTTATATATGGAAAAATAGTTTAGAAAATCTAGATGTCGCGTATAAATAAAATTACGAAGATATAAAGCTTTGAAATTTTTCATACAAAATTTTCAAAGCTTTATATCTTCGTAATTTTATTATAAATTGCAAATGTTATTTGATACGCGACATCTAGATTTTATAACCCATTTTTCTATGTATACAATAGTACATTACTGCAGCGGCCAGCAACAGAGGCATTGATGGACGAACGTGTAAATGTGGGCCGAGGCGAAGCCGAGGCACACATACGTAAGTCCATCAATGCCTAGTTGTGGCCAAGGCTTGTATAGTACTTTTCTCAAACAATGCGCGGAAATTAAAACAGTAAATTTTCTCAAATATTTCGCGGAAATTAAAACTCTTTTCAAAATCAATGACGAACAACGAACCACAATTTGTTTTTTTTTTCAATAAACAGCTTTCTATTTGCAAGCCAGTTCGAAATTTAAATAAAACCTTTGATGAGTTACTTCCTTGGTCGCCATGTTTCGGAGAAAAAGATCGTTCCATTTTTAAATTACACGACAGATATGAGTTTACTATGTAATTTATGTGGCCGCTAAACACGACAGATATGGATTTTCATACAAACATTGCCGGCTGCTGCGCGCATGTATTTGGCCAGTACAGCAATTTCGATTTATCTCGAAGAAGGTTGTCAAAATAATGCTCACATTTCCAAGCATACTGAGAGAAAACTTCATTTGTTATTACAAAAATTCACTAATTATTAAATAAATATTTGCAGATCCCACGACAACAAAAGTTTTGTAATAATAACGAGTCGTTTTTAGTTATTGTATTTAGTAATTAGTATAGTGAGCTTTTAGTAATTTTTAACGCGCAATACTAATTCTCAAAACGATGATGTCACAGTTAAGACAAAGTGTTTTGTAATTTCTGAAATGAAACAGTAATCCTCCAAATTTTGATGTACAAAATATACAAACCGTTTTGTAAAAACATGTAGTCGTTCATTATCTACAAATAAAACGATAGCACTTACTAGTTGTCTTTAAACTAAATTTTAGAAACTACTTTACGGTATCTACGATGTATTACTTGATTTTACTAAACGATTATTTAAATGCAATTGAACATTTTGTAAATACTAGTTTGTACTTTTATAATTTCGAAACATAGTGCTTGTTATTACTAAACAATTTAGTGTTTTTTAGAAAATGCAGTCTAATTTCTAGCTTGTAGTTTTACAATTTATAATGAGTTCCTACTTGATATTACTAAACAATGAGTAATTTTTACAAGATTGTAGCATTGTTATAACAAATCGTTATACTAGATATCACAACTTTCTCCTGTATTCTTTACAACATTATACAGGGTGTAACAAAACACCATAGTAATACTTAAGGGAGTGCTTCAGCCCATCAAACTGAATAACTTTTACTAAGGAGCCAAATTTTTTTTCGATTTCAAAGTTGGGTCCATTGTGAAAGTTGTTCAGTTTAATGGTCTGAAGCACCCCCTTAAGTATTAGTAGGGTGTTTTGTTACACCTTGTACATAACATGTACATGTTTCTACAGTACTTTTTCAGTTGCTAGCAAGAACGTATCAGTATTCAGGATATTGCGTTCTTTCGTAGCTACTGAAAAACACCTTGTTTAAATGTGTATATACATATTATTATGTATATGCTGTAAAGAAACACAGAATAAAGAATACAGGAGAAAGTTGTGATACCTAGTAAAAAAATTTGTTATAACAACTCCACTAAATTATAAGGTATAGGTTCAAATTAAACTTAAGACAATAGTTAATGTAGTTTATTTTCATTTCAGTTTTTACAACTATCTAAGTACCTACATAATTTAAAAGCCACCGCGATTTTTGTCCTTTAACGGCACGCTGAAAGTCCAGTACGGTAGTTGTAGCAGACTGGCGTTATTTAAAGCATCAGGAGACGCGGGTTCTGAAAAAATAACGATTAAATAAATAAATTATATTTTAATCTAGATATTGATAATGATCATGATGTCTGGCAGTTACTAGATCAGTATAGACAAAGATGGCATCCAACTCCAAAAAATATAGGTATGCCAACCTACAGCTAGGTACTAAGTATTTAGAATCATACGAACAAAGTAACGCCTAAAATGGACGCACTTACCAGTAATCTCAGATAGATAATTAAAAACATATTGATCATAAAAATCTATTCTATTTAGGGAATATATGGGAAAGAACTCACATTTGGTGTTGAGTCCAGGGGTGTACGTTATTTAAATTGGTCGATTGGTTGCTTCCAATTGGCTAGGTTAACTTTAAATCTAGCCTTGTCTCCAGGTACTTGGTATAAGCTGGGATTTCTCATCATCTGATAGAAGCCTGAGTATCCCAGCATCTTCCTTGCCTTCTGCAATCATTAATAAATATGAAAGGGCGGTCAAGTGAATTTTTTAAACATTCATGTCAGGTTGAGAAGAAAATAGATATGACATGAAGGACATAGAAATTATTATATTTACTTATGCACTTTAAGAGCGATGATAGCCCATACGGAAGAGAGCTAGCGCCTCAATACTGAGGCCGCGGTTCGATTCCTGGCCTGTACCACTAAGTTCTTCGGAATTTATGTACGGTTGTATTTATCATTTACTAGCTCGGCGGTGACGGAAAACATCGTGAGGAAACCTGCATTCCCGAGAATGAAAAGAAAATACCATAAGTTCGGAGGTATGCGTAAATATGGGTGAGCTTGGGGCGAACACAAAAGGACCAGCGCTGGTCTCCGTGTTACAACGACCCTTGCTTGCAATAGCCCAACCACAAATAATAATATGCACTTTTGGCAGAAATGATATGGTTAGTAAGAGATAACATTGATCTTTTCCTTACTTGATCTTGCCTATAAAATTACATTAGCACGTACCTACCTATCACACTATAAATGAATAAATACATACACTTTACTTACCACAAAAAGCTCTGACATAAACATTTAGCCCCAAGTTTGTCAGTAAATCGCTAGTGAGCTGATCCATGTCCGTTTCCAGATTTATCTGGCTGGAAACTTTAGTTGCCATCATCTTATTATATATTTTTTTAATATTTAGTTCAAGACAGTCAACGATTCCAAATTCAGGACAATCATTTTAATAAAATTTAACACTTCACTTCACTGTTACTGTTATGATCACTTTAGAGATGATTACGATTCGTCTAATCCGGCCGGGAGGTGAAAACGAAATGAAATTAATATGGCAATTCAGAAAGTCAGCAATCACAAAAAGTTGTAAATATTACCGAACTGGTATTAAATTCAAAATTAATTTGTTTAAAATCACAAAAATGGCTTATTGATAGAAGAAAGGAGAAACTAGAAATGACAAAATTCCGTGCAGTTATTACGATGAAATGTTTGTAGTAAATATAACTAATTGTAAGCTGGTTATAAAAGACAAGTATTGTAAAAAGAACTATGGGAACACTAGGAATTACAAAGGAGTTTGGTCAAAATTAATAAAAAACAATTAATCGAAATAACAGGTAAACACTTGTTATTACAAACGAGTGTTTTAATTAACACAACGTTATTTATAGCAAAAACAAAGCAGTTGCAGAATTAACTATGCCTTTTGATTCTCTACTTTTATTAAAACTGTCTATTCAAAATTACAATTGTCATTACTAATCATAGCTAATATGATTTTGGAAATAACTAAAGTAAAGTGAAACTTACACTATTTATGCAAGAATTACTTTATTATGTAATATTTTACTTTACTAAAACTAGTTTGTAAGGATTACATTTTAATAATACTAAACTAGTGTAAAAAATTGCTTGTGCCAGTAATGACAGCAGAACTTTAGTATTCATAACTATAAATTAGTTTTTACGCCAGTAACAAAACGGTTTATTAATTTCTGGATAAGTTTTTCTCTCAGTATGTTTGAGAAATAGTACATTACTGCAGCGGCCAGCAACAGAGGCATTGATGGACGAATGTATAAATGTGGGCCGAGGCGAAGCCGAGGCACACATACGTAAGTCCATCAATGCCTAGTTGTGGCCAAGGCTTGTATAGTACTTTTCTCAAATAATGCGCGGAAATTAAAACAGTAAGTTTTCTCAAATAATTCGCGGAAATTAAAACTCTTTTCAAAATCAATGACGAACAACAAAAAATTTTTTTTTCAATAACCAACTTTCTAATTTGCAAGCCAGTTCGAAATTTAAATAAAATCTTTGATGAGTTACCTCCGTGGTCGCCATGTTTCGGAGAAAAAGATCGTTCCATTTTTAAATTACGCGACAGATATGAGTTTACTATGTAATTTATTTGGCCGCAAAACACGACAGATATGGATTTTCATACAACATTGCCGGCCGCTGCGCGCATGTATTTGGCCAGTACAGCAATTTCGATTTATCTCGAAGAAGGTTGTCAAAATAATGCTCACATTTCCAAGCATGTTTGAGAAAAGTTACTTATATTAATACCGTCTACGCGTATTGTGCGTCAAAGTTTTGTATAAAATTAACCCCACTGCAACCGCCTTAAACAACGAGGGTTTATATAACACCTATGACACATAGATAGATACTGCATAAAAAAAACATAATGTGTGGAATAGCTGATTTTTGTCTTCTTCTTAAAAACCGTCAGTAAATTAGGAGGGACCCTGTGTAGTACCATACCTACTTAGTATTTATTGGATATGATACGTCGGACAGAGTTTCGGTACTACTAGTGAAATGTGGATGTTCTGAGGGTCAGAATATCTCTGACTACCCCCTCGGGAAATATAGTCGTGAGCATACATGCATGCATGCATGATATGTCGCGAATGTCGCGATTGGAATTTGATAAATTTATAATTTGATCGCAATGGTAACCATATCATGCCACGCAATAGTTTATTTATACAAGTATGGATAACGAACTGTGAAATATCCGTACACCTCCAACAAAGATATCAAATAATAAAAAGTTGCAAAGCATGAAATGTGTTTTACAATTACAACCTATTTAGAAGGTAATGTAATTTTATTGCGAACAATATATCTAGATTAACATCTATAGTGCAGCACACATACATACGACACACATAGGCCTTTACCTCCTTTATATAAACTTACTTTGAAGTAACGATACGGGTACGAACCGATTACTCATTTTGTCGAAACATAAGCGTGAACAACTATGCGAAAAGCAAATGTTTTGCCACGAATTCCAGTCAATAACATTGTCTTAATACCTCCGTCTAATTAGCAACTTTAATATACATGTCTTGTTTAAAGAAACAAACACAATTCCGGCTTCATTGTAACTAAGCGTTGTATATCCAAAGTTTAATTACGTTGGTCAAAATTATGATAGAGTGGTAAAGGTGGTGGCACGTGGCGGCTAAGACGTGACTTATTTAGCTGTCTCCGCGCTACCATTATAACGTAGCCAATCGTAACGAATTGCTATGAAATCCAATAAACTAACGTGCAATATTCTCATGGAACCGTTTAACATTACAATGAGTAGGGCCTTCGTGAATGCCGCGATTTTACTTTAACAAAAAAGCACTTAAGTACAATTCAGAAAATGTTGAGGTCATTAATGTTTCTTGGATATCATGAATTAGATCGAGTGTCGGCTTTTGCGTCTGTCAATGATTTTACAGGGTGTAACAAAACACCCTAGTAATACTTAAGGGGGTGCCTCAGACCATCAAACTGAACAACTTTCACTATGGAGCCAACATTGAAATCGCGAAAAAAAAACCGCTCTTTCATACAAAACTGCAGTACCTACCGTCTCGACTCAAATGTATGGGACGGCAGATTTTTTCTCGACCTTGGCTCCATAGTGAAAGTTGTTCAGATTGATGGTCTGAAGCACCCCCTTAAGTAATTACAAGGGTGTTTTGTTACACCCTGTATACAGTTTCCTAAAGCTTTTTGCTACACTAAAGAAACAAAATGCAATATAAACCTGAAAAGCCAAAGTAAGAATCGATACTTTAATAAAAATATTAACTCGTAATTTTGTCATTCCATTCGAAGGCCTGGTGAAGGCGGCAGGAACCCGTGGATCAGGGAAGCGCAGGACCGGTCGTTGTGGCGATCGTTGGCGAAGGCCTATGTCCAGCAGTGGACGTCCATCGGCTGAAATGATGATTATCTTATTCATACATACATAAACTCACGACCATAATCCCTGTTTGGGTTGTCAGACCATTGCTAAAACTACGAGCTGTCTTGCATTCAGTTGTAACAAGGCTCACTTATAGCATATTGAGGTCTTCAAGATCAATTTGAGTGTGAAGTAGTGGTAGGTGGCTAGCCTTTCGCTCCCAAATACACTGCATAAGAAACCTTTATCCCTTAGTTGCCTCGTACGACACCCACGGGAATAAATCGAATGGTCCATTCTGAGACGGAACCACACGGCGCAATTTTAAATTAATGAATGAAAAATACAAATCAAAGTTTGGAATCAAGTCAAATGGTTGGTTCAGGTCAAATGTTTACCTATCGAACATAAAAAAAAAAAAAAAAAAAAAAAAAAAACTTTTAACACACACACGCGTGCCATACACGGCCAAATACACATAATATTATACACAATACAAAAAAATGATAATGGTAAAAATAAGGCACTTTTATCACGAAAGCACAGAATAGGTAATAGTATATAGTTCTACATACAGAACGGCCACTCCTCGCCCCCCTCTGACTTCAGATACCCCATCTCCCCTCACACTATTTGTGGTAACTTGAGGGAAGCCGAGTTAGCCGAGCAAGGGAAGGCAGTCAGGCGCGCACACCCGTTGGATTTGACTACATAAAATATATTTTATTCTTCTCCTCACAGTAAAAATTAACGTTAGAAAATAACGCTAAATTCACATTTTCTGTGATTCTTTAGCTTAAAAACTATTTTTAATAACAGAATGAACCATAAAAAGTAACGAAATGTATAATGTAGTTCATACGATGCGTGTTAAGTCAATCCTACACATATGTCATGCACAATTTTCGCAAAGTGCGCATGTGCAAACGTCATCATGTCAAATCTAAAACGTTGTTTGAAGTGCCGGACCTGTGACGAAAGAGCGATTTCTCCCAGATAACCTTAGGGTACCTTAGGGATCACAACATTTCACACAAATTCATTAATTTTCTTGAAAATCTACATTGAAAGAAAAGTCAAACAATGTAACATTTAAAACTACAGTTATTGGAATGCATTTATATAAGTATCATGTTTCACAAATAAATAGTTATATTTGTACAAAGAGGAAATAAATAAAGCCACCGTTGTCAGACCACGTATCGTATCCGTACAGTTTAAAAACAAAATAAAAATGTTAACTGTTTAGTTAGAGCTATGACACGCCACTTGACTTTATGTCTTACTTTATAATAGAGTTGTTCTAGCCATTTTACAGTTCCAATCCTGTTAAGTTACCTTAGACTTTGATATAAGCTGACAAATTATTATGAAATTTAGGTTAATGCAAATAAGACTGTTGTGTTTAGTTAGACTTAATCTAGACTTCAATTAAGATGTTTGTCTTTATTCATTATCGATATCGGTTGTAGAATTGATTGTTTTGTTGTTCTTCCCTCAAGTCTTTCTTTCATAAAATTACAAACAAACAACAAGGGAAAAGAATGGAAATTACATTTTCAGATTTTGACATTTTAACATCTGTCCGATTTATGGAAAACTGCAGAATTTACAATTTACAGTATTTACTAAATGTGATTAAAATATGAATGTGACATAACATTTTTTGTATCTAAAATTGTACTATATTTTATATACAAGATGAAATTGCGATTTCACGTTTGTTCCCACAGTAAAAGTTGCTCAGTTTGATAGGTAGAGTCTTAGTTTAAAAGGATTCCAATGATTTTAAATTTCACTCTGTATTATTCGAAACGTACCTTCTTATAGAGCTATTTTGTAATCATATTAGAATAGAGTTATGCACAAACACGAGATATAATTATAAATGAGGTAATGTATAATAACGTACCTTATTCTAATTTATTTAAATATGTAATAGATTTTACCGACGAAATGTTCACTAGACATTTCGAAAAGCTTTTTTAAAATAAAGATAATAATTTTGTTGATGAATTGATGACATAAATTATACTTACAGCTAAATGCATCACCATTATTCATAATTAGCTTTTTTGCACAGTCTTATTAAATTACAAAGCTGAAAAAGAAACTGCGATAATGATCACAAACCTGTTGTAATGCGAAAAACTGATTAATTGGTCTGAAAATAAATAGACCGCATAATCAAAGAGTCAAGCACATGTTGCACCTTGGTACGAACCGGTCTTCAACGTGCAGTCGTTTAGCACCTTAAAGATAAGGAAATAAAGGGTATAATCGATAATTGGAAGGTTGTAGATAAGTTTGCTAGATGCACTGATGACGGACGCAATGTCATACGTTGCTAAAGTGGAAGCCAATAATGCATGAATGTGTGCAATATTCTATGGCTGTATCTAAACGATATGATTTTGTTTTATTGTCTATCAGTTTATGGCGTACGGAAATATCTTAAATGTTTTCTATTTAGACTCCGTAAGGTAAAATTAAGCAATCATTAATTATTGTTATTTATATTAGAATGTCGCACGCAGTGGGCAGGCGCAGAGTTAGATAATCGAATTCAAAAAGGACAGTGCAACTTAGCGAGATTGCTACCGTAATCATTCTTGGGATCATGTACCTACTCCACATTAAAAGATAAATAACGCTCTATTACTATTTCCTATTAATTCTTGTTGTATCTAGATAATGAATTAGAGATAGAATTAAGGCTTAAAACTTTTAACACAAAGTTAACACAAAGGAACTCCTTTTTGACATTCAGTCTGCTGACGATCGTGAGTATAGTTTAGGGAATGATAAACATACTTAGATAGGACTTTCTTCGTATGAAAGAAGTTCGATAATATGGTTTGGCATTATCAAGCTTATTTGTGACATAAAGTGTGAAGTCGTGGTGGTCCAGTGGCGAGTAAACTTGCCTGCCGTGCAGGAGGCGATGGTTCGAGCCCCGTCCAGGCCGACTCGTACCAATGAGTTTTTCGAAATTTATGTACGATTTGTAACACCACTGGCTTTTCGGTGAAGGAAAAAATCGTGAGGTAACCTGCATGCTTCAATTCCGAGTACCCACTGTCCATTACAAGTGGCTACGGGTTCACTCCCCGTCACACTGGACAGAGTTTCGGTACTACTAGTGAAACGTGGATGTTCTGAAGTTTCAGAATATCTCTGACTCTCTGTCTCTCCCCTCGGGGAGTATAGTCGTGCGCATATGCTATGCTTTGTGACATAAATATCTGGTTATATCAGTAGTGATTGGTGCTTGAACTAAAATGCGTTATTATGTAGAATGAGAGCATAGACACCTACAGTCTGACCACAAAGGGAAGGCTGGTCATATTGGGTGCGACAGGGCTCTGGATATTTTACTTCATGTGCGTATGACGTACACAGTTCGATGCAAATAAACTGAGTAGCTATATCGTAGTGTCGCGCAAGTCTACGATGGAATCGCAGAATGGAGCAGGATATGCCCCCACATCTCAGGCCCTACGTACACACGGCGACACATCAAGCTACACAAAACCAAAATAAGCTGGCCGCGCGTAGGTCGTGTAACGTATAACGACGCGCGGCCAGCTTATGCTGGTTTTGTGTAGCTTGATGTGTCGCCGTCTGTACAAGCCTTGTGGTCGGACTGTATTCCTGGAGTGCGATTTTTGAAACTCATTCGGTGAGTTCAGCCGTTGTAAATATCAAAATAACTACGGAGATACGCATCTTTCTATTTCTGATTTGACTTTCAAAAATCGCACTCCTGAAGTATGCTTTTTGAAAGTCAAATCAGAATTAGAAAGATGCATATCTCCTAAGTTATTTTGACATTTACAACTGCTGAACTCAGCGAATAAGTTTCAAAAATCGCACTCCTGGACAGTATTTTTTGAAATGAAATGTTCAAATTATTACGGATTTTTAATCCCGTCAAACCCTTATACCCCCCCCCCCCCCTCCCTAATACTAGACTCAATATATAAATAATTGTTATCGAGCCTCAGGAGTGCGATTTTTGAAACTCATTCTTTAAACTCAGCAGTTGTTAATGTCAATATTACTATGGAGACGTGCATCTTTTTACTGCTGATTTGACATTAGAAAATCTAGTAGCATGCACTGCACACCCGCGATAGCCGTGATACGGCTTTATCAGGTCTTTTATCTCGTTCTTTTGCGCGCGAAAGAACCAAATAAAAGACGTGATAAAGCCGTATCACGGCTATCGCGGGTGTGCATGCTACCAGTGCTGGAGTGCGATTTTTGAAAGTCAAATCAGCAGTAGAAAGATGCGTATCTCCTTACATTTTCAACTGCTGAGTTCAACGTATGAGATTCAAAAATCGCTCTCCAGGTACTAAATGCTGCCTGCTGGATAGTCGTCCTAAAAAAGGTAGCGGGGAGCGACTGGATGAGGAAGGCCGAGGACAGGGTTTTGTGGCGCGCCTTGGGAGAGGCCTATGTTCAGAAGTGGACTATGATAGGCTGATGATGATGACACAGGTTCCACTAAGCGAGACGTGTCGTAGCGATTAGTAGCCACGTTTAGATTGACACTTAGGGCTCTTACAGACGAGCGACACTTTGCTGTCGCGGTGGGTCGCAGAGCGTCGCGCTCGTACATTTTACGGTCGCGCGACCCCGACACCCGGCGACCGCAAAGTGTCGCTCGTCTGTGAGAGCGCTTAACTCCATCAAGTTCGTCACCTTCAGTTAGACATATGAAGCGAAGTTATTCGACATTCTTTCTTATAATATTAATATTAGACATCAGACATCATTGATTGCTAGGTTAACGCCCACCATTCAGGCATAGATAGGCGGAAATGATTGAGCTAAGTTCTAGAATTAGACCTTAGTGGATTTGCAATCAGTAATTGATTTTGAATAAGGAATGTTATGTCTTGTATTTTATTACTTATGTACATGCAAATATTTATTTATAATGTTAAATGCAATCAGTGCCGGATTAACCATAGAGGCAAAGTACACGGCAAAGGCACGGGCCTATGGGCCCAGCGCCGCCTAGGGGCCCCGCGGCCTGAGAGAAAAATAAGTAAAAACTCGAGCTCGCTCATTTTTGTTGTTTTATTTTCGGCTTTAAAACAGACTTTTTGGTGTTATCGAGTTATTATATCCTGTTTAATATACCGAGAGCTATTATTGCTCGCTCGATGCTTTCGTCTCATACACAAATCAAGTCCATTTTGATATGAGCTCTAGGTAGGTGCAATAAACATAATATGTAGGAAAATAATGTAATCGAGTTATTATATCCTGTTTAATATACCGAGAGCTATTATTGCTCGCTCGATGCTTTCGTCTCATACAAAAATCAAGTCCATTTTGATATGAGCTCTAGGTAGGTGCAATAAACATAATATGTGGGAAAAAAATGAGCTGACCTAGTCGTATTGCAGTAAAATCTCGAGTTCGCTTCACTCGGTCCTTGATTCAGAATTCAAATCGCATTGCGCAACGACTTATAATATTGCAGTAAAATCTCGAGCTCTAGATCGCTCCACATTTTAGTGGATTATGTTATCTTGTAGTTATGTTACTGCGACCACCTAGCCTGTATCTGGCCCCCGGACACAGAGACAAATCCATCCCACGGCCACGGGGATAGGGGCCCCGAGGCTTGAAGTGCCTAGGGGCCTCTATATGGCTTAATCCGGCCCTGAATGCAATAGAAAGCGTTATGTTCTTGATTAACTCAAATAATTTCAGAAATGAGTTTAATACATTTATTACGACATGATAGCTTCGGAATGAAAAAAAAATCATGGAGTTTCAAAAACAAATCTAATGAATTCAAAATAAATTGTAATTTATAAAAGGGCACACGAGGTTAAAAATGCATTATTCTTATTTCAGTCAATCAAATCAGCACAAATCAACCCACTGCTGGGCATAGGCAAAACGTCCAAAATTTTATGGTAGAGCGTTCGAATCTCCTCCATAAGACGAGATATTATAAGAAATGAGAGAGAATATTAAATCTCTAATATTGCTATCTTATCTTATTATGGGGCTGGCAAGCACACTTCGACCCAAAGGGATCTTTTGTGTTGACCCCCTACAAATGTATTTACTTAAACCTTTAAAAAAATGGTAAACGAAAGAGGCAATACCATCCAGGAGTGCGATTTTTGTATCTCATACGTTGAACTTAGCAGTTGAAAAGGTATGGAGATACGCATCTTTCTACTGCGGATTTGACTTTCAAAAATCGCACTCCAGGAGTGCGATTTTCTAATGTCAAATCAGCAGTAGAAAGATGCACGTCTCCATAGTAATATTGACATTTTCAACTGCTGAGTTCAAAGAATGAGATTCAAAAATAGCACTCCAGGGGATGAAAAAGTTTTGGAAATCTGATCTGCATTTAACATTGCTCCTTTTTGTCTAAGTCGAGTTATCAAATGCTGCGATATTAATCACACAAACTTGTTTTGACAAATTAATTGACGGTACAGTGGACAAGTCATAAATAATCAAGCCACACAACCTGATACTGAAACATAAATTACTCGTTAAAAAAGTCATTAAACACTGTAACTACCTACAACTGCTCGAAATTCCATAAAAGCAAGTGTTGTACTTACGCCAAGGTTCACGGATTAAGTAATTTATCAGAATTTATATGTAATGCGACGTTATAAATCATACGTCAATAGGTGTGACGCTCTTAAAGATAGCCCGCGGCAAAGAAAATATACACTACCGCGAAAAGAAGCGACACTCATGCATGTGTGCTCGTAAAACCGCTCGCGGCTATGTGTGCGGGTCGGGCGAGCGAGGGGGGGTGCGCAGTATGCGAGCGGGTGGGAAAACAGGTCATTGACCGCTTGAATTACATGGTTGCTCTTGCTCGCTCGGCCGTTGAAATAGGTAAATATTTTCTTTGATTCTGCGAGCGAAGCGTGCGACGCCGACCAATATACATAGACCATACACTATATAGTTATATTTTAGTTTTAGGACAATTATGTTCAGTTTGCTTTGTAACTGATTTATAATACCGAACATAAATAATATAATGACACAGGCTTAGATTAAAAACTGTTTACTATATCTATGGACACAGGTTAGTGCAGGGTTAGTTTAATTCCAAAGCACAGCACAAAAGAGTAGGTATACAATTAGAAGGAGTAGGTACTTAAAGAGGTAGTTACTTTTCTCAAATAAATAAATGAGAAAATTATATCGTAATTTGCAAGTATACGTAGCAAAACATTTTTTTATTCAATACTATTGTAATACATAGTTACAAGAACGATTTTAGTTATTCATTTTATCGTAAGTGACAAGGTATTCATTTTATCGTAAGTGACAAGGCGTGTATGACCGACGCTCAACTTACGATAAATTAAATATTCAACAATTTCATTGTAACCGACAAGTACTGACATGTACAAATGAACATGTTTTGCAACTTACGATAAAATTTTCTCAATTTAATAAAATCGTAAATATCTGTGCCTTAGCCGTCTGTGTAAAAATACGGATATCATAATCTAGAGATTACTTGAATAAACCATATTTGTCACTTACGAGGAACTTAGTTCTTACCCAGGAACTGTTTGTGTGAAGTTAAAAAGGACATTAAAAAAATATACCTATAGCTTTTTGTTGTTAGTATAATCATAATCAGTGCTCCGTCACTCTTGTTTGACAGCTGCGAAAAGTACCTACAGCGTCGGCGCCAATTAGGTTTGTCAAAATATTTTTGGGAAGCCTAAATCGAAAACTATTTCGAGATAATTGTCTCAATAATTGTCGCGGGATATCACAATTTCTTGGTTGACATTCCACATATCCGCACCAAGCGCCTTTCTGAATCTTTTTTACCCGACTGCGCCAGAAGGAGGGTTATGTTTTTCGAGCGTATGTATGTATGTATGTTTGTATGTCTATTTCTTTGGCACGGCCTACAGCCTAAGCGGCTCGATGGATTTTGACGTATGATGTGTCGTTAGATTTGTAAAAATCGTGAGAGTGACTTAGGCTATATTTTTTTATTATGGCATCTGGGAATTAAAAAAAAGAGGGGGAATAAATAATTTTTATTTGTAAAAATTTACAATAATGGGTATCAAATGAAAGCTAGTAAACGGACGATTCCAAATATGTATACAACGTCTTAATGAATAAACTAAAAAGTAGTTTGTTTAGAATCAAGAGCAGAATCGAATTATCATGGTTTCAAAACAGGTAATTTTTGACAAAATATTAATTTATTTGTTTTTAAAATTTTTAATTTACCGAACCCGATGTCAGACCACCTCAAAAGCACACTCACCTTACTAACTACCAATACTAGATTATTAAAATATATCCATGAGTACGTTAGGTAGCGCTTTCATTTATTGCTGAAATGACAACAAATCATTTTTGCCTCAAAACTTAAAATGCAAATAACTTTAAATTTTAACTATCAAAATAATGAAATTATTGTTTCAATCTAATTATTTTGTTATAAATCAGTTGGGTTGTATGAGGTTTTGCGTTAATTCATTAACACGTTGTATATTGTAGTACTTTTATGCTACCATTTCGACATAGGACTAAAAAGTATGAAATAAACCAAATTATTACAAAAAACCCGACTGCATAAAAAAACTGTTAGCTGAAAAGAGAAAAACAAGCTCTATAATCACTAATCAGCTATAACAACATTAATTAAATATAATTTGAATGTTATTAGGTAGGTATTGCAGGCGAGGACAAACCAAAGGAAGGTACCTAGGTATGTATTATACTTAATTCATCTTTGTCCCCGTTTGCGATACCTACCTAATAACATTCAAATTATATTTTACTTAATGTTGTTATAGCTGATTAGTGATTATAGAGCTTGTTTTTCTCTTTTCAGTTAACAATTTTTTTATGCAGTCGGGTTTTTTGTTTTTCATAATTTATAATGCGCACAGACAAGAAGTGGAATGCCTTGCCTGTGTCAGTATTTCCGAGCACTTACAACCCGAATTCCTTTAAAGTACGAGTGAATAGGCATCTTTTGGGTAAGTTCGCTACATCTTCGACCCCATCTTTGTCTTGAGGACTGGATTGAGGTCAAGAGCAAACCAATCAGTAATAAACAAAAAATATATTTTCTATGTTAGAAATTTCAAAATGAAAAGATTACAGATATTTTTAATAAAATAAAGTCGTTTTTCGGTCCGACTAGTGACGTCATTCGTTGGACCTGTAAACTTCTAGGTAAAATAAAAATCAACTTAAAATAACTGGCCATTAAGAAAAAAATATAATTATATTCAATATGTCAGAATTTGACATTTGATGTTGCCGTTTCTGTTTCCAGTTGTAAATAAGTAAATTTAAAAATGACGTACTTTACCTATATTTAATGACGATTTTACAAATGACTAAATACGAGTTATAAATTCTTTGCGACATCAATATGTATTAAATTCAACCTGATTATATTATTATCCAAATTATTGTCAAATTTCAAGGCATTATTCTAAACCTAGAAATCGATGAATGTAACACACAAACTATTTATTTTATTTTGAAACAATCGAATGAAAATTAATTACTTAAAATTTTAATGATTTGGAATTTACATACTACATGTTTATTCTAATCTTAACTTCTTACTCATTACTTCAAATTAAAATACATTTATCCCTTACGATGTGATTTTAACGTTTTATCGTGTCGCTTGTAAGAAACAATATTTTTGTAGGAATACCTACTCGATTCAAACGTAAGAGACAGCAGATTTTTTTTTGTTCTGAAAGGTTTGCTCACATAGTAAAAGTTGTTCAGTTTGATGGGTAGAGTATGTGGTTTAGAGGTTTAATGCTACTTTTCCTTACACCCCGTATACACCACTAGTTTTAATTACTAACTACATTTTAAGGGTATTTTCATTCGAATATATAAAAAACCTTTCGTGCACCCCTACGCAGAAAATTTATTTCATAATTCTGTCTTCAGCGATTTAGGCTGTGAGCTATTTGTCGGTCAGTCAGCGGAACTGTTTTATAAGTATAGATGAATAAACAACTAAACGCAAAAGACAGCAATAAAATTTGAGTGACAAATTCAGCGGGCAAAGCTCAGCTTACGATCTTCCTAAAAACGCTCGATAGAAGCGATGAATATGTTCCATACCTTCTATTGATTTTAATGTAAGTGCCTAAGCGTACAGTGAATTTGTTTAATCAGAGAAAAAAAATCGGAGTTCAGTGGTATTTTCAGGGGACTTACGACAAAATGTCCCATACGACACTTGAAACGCAACTTGAGAGTTGTGCGCGTCGTATGCTGAATTTGTCGCTTACGATAAAAACATCAACAGTGGAAATTGCAAATGTCGTAAGGGACATTTTGTCGTAAGTCCCCTGAAAATACCACTGAACTTCGAATTTTTTTCTCTATCGATCTGTATTAAATCATGTTTTGAACGAGGCCCATCATTTTGTAGTAAGTTAAACTTTATGTCGTATAAGCAAGGAAAATTTCAACCTTCTTGCATATAAGTAAAAGTTTAGGTTCAAGCTCTAATGTAATTTTTTGAAACGTCTTAAGTCTTTATAGTTACCAGCTGTAATACACAAACTAATTAGAAAGAACTACCTGTAATACGTTGTAAGTAACCCACCTACAAAATAATTATATTCTTTACAACATAAATTCTGTTAAAATAATTTTAAACTTGAAATGAACATTATTAACAATTCTAATTACTTAGTGTCATCCCCAGAGTATTAGTACCTACCTATGTCTTTTATTATTTCCTTGCACTAGTGTAAATAAGGTTGTCTGGAAGAAATCGCTTTTTAGCGATAAGACCACCTTATTTGTAATTCTATATCTTTATTCAAATGTATATTCTGTTTTTTTCTGTTTCTGTTGTCTTGTTGTGTGTTGTCTCTGACTACCCCCTCGGGGAATATAGTCGTGAGCATATGCTTATGCTTATATTCTGTTTTGGTGTGCAATAAAGTATAATTGAATTGAATTGAATTGAATTGAATATTCGTTTTCCGCAAGTATCAACCCTATAGGTCACCGACGCTTGGGCTCACACGTACGAGGAGTGTCGTGGCTGTGCCCGCGGGGTTCAATAAATGGGAAATGCAATTATTTGAATGCGAGAAGCAGATCGACCTTGAGATCTCGTTGTACCGGTATTTTTGTTCGAGTTAAATTGATTATCGAGACTTCCTATAGCACCTTTAACCTGAGAGATTTCTCGTTAATTCTTTAGTGTTTCGTACTATTATTATTGTTTAATCGAACTCTCATGGAATAACTTTAGCGTTTTTAAATAGGAGAAAAAAAAGTTTGTCACAAAGACATGAAAATAGTAGCCGATGTATTTCTGGGTTATCTTATTTTACAGTAATTTGTGTGTTCCATATAATTGTATTGTATCTTGTCCTTGTGTTTTATATTATTAGTTGTGGTAGCCTGTAAGTAGATGAACACATATAATTTTATGTAGTCCCTTGAGTTTGTAATATGATTGGTCAACAATTGGTTTGTAATCAGTTTGTTGGATGTCTGAAAAGGGGTGGTAAAATTTGTCATTTTCCAAGGTATCTAGTTCTTACAGTAATTAATTTATGCAAAAAAGTAAAATTTAGGGACATATCAGAGGTAACATAGATTGTATGGTAAGAAATTTTTAGCTCTAGTATCTATCCAGGGAAAATACGTTTGTATGAAAAACGGTACGCGTCTATAAACGGTGTAGCGCGTCTGGTATGTTTGCCGAGAACAGGGTCAACGATTTCTATGCCGTGATGAGAACCGCGAGAGCCCTCCTTTGAGCTGGAGTGCGATTTTTGAACATCATACGAGCGACTCGGCAGTAGAAAGATGTATAATCTCAAAGTAATTGGGTTCGGAGGTCATAGCATTTTTAGCCTTCCATCGACTGGACTACAAATTCATATAAAACCTCCGACGACTAGGAGTGCGATTTTTGAATCTCATTGGATGAGTTCAGCAGTTGAAAATGTCAAAATTACTGTGGAGATATGAATCTTTCTACTGCTGATTTAACTTTCAAAAATCATACTTCAGGAGTGCGATTTTTGAAAGTCAAATCAGCAGTACAAAGATGCGTATCTCCACAGTAATTTTGACATTTTCAACTGCTGAACTCAGCGAATGAGATTCAAAAATCGCACTCCTAGTCGTCGGAGGTTTTATATGAATTTGTAGTCCAGTCGATGGAAGGCTAAAAATGCTATGACCTCCGAACCCAATTACTTTGAGTAAACTTTTATGAAACCTTTTGCTAATGCAAAAGGTAGTTACAGTTTGTTAGTTACATTACAAACGAAAATGGTTACCCATTTTTTTGCCGCTCTCCATTATTCCGAGGGTTCCGTACCACCAAACATTAAATAGTACTTTTTAACAAGGACAGTATGGGGAAGTCCACAACCACAGGAGATATAGGGAAATTGTCTTAGGAACCCTTATATCTTTTATTGTGAACACAATTTTGGCATAATAAATTTTTCGTCAAGCGTGAGTTGTCCATAAATGTAAAAAAAAATTACAACTTTTATAAAATTGAAAGCTCGCCGATGTTTCACAGACGAATTTAAGATTGTGACGATGTTTGCGCTTAGTGAATTGCATTGCTGAAACTTTTCCTCGTTAGCTTTAGAACGGAACGTGTGCGGCTAGCCTCATTGATATATTCGAGCGCTTTAATTGGTTTATCGGTATCAGATAATCAAACCAATCGGACGTCACGATTACGAACCGAGCGGCCAGCTTATGACATAATTTGTATCAATTAATTAAGATTTACTAATATTGGCTTACAAAAATGTTAATCGATTTAAGGCTAAATACAATACAAAAAAAAAAAATGCTAATGCTTTTGCTAATTTAAAATTAAATACGTTACATACCTAGTGCTTCAGGAGTGCGATTTTTGAAACTCATTCGTTGAGTTCAGTAGTTGAAAATGTCATAATTACTGTGGAAATATGCAACTTTTTAAAGCTGATTTGAATTTCAAAAATCATACTTCAGGAGTGCAATTTTTGAAAGTCAAATCAATACAGTAGTAACAGTAGAAAGATGCATATCTCCATAGCAATTTTGTCATTTTCAACCACCGAGTTTAACGAATGAGTTTCGAAAATCGCACTCCAGTCTGTCCAGACCATCAAACTGAACAACTTTTACTGGGACCAACTTTGAAATCATAAGAAAAAAACTGGCCAAGTGCGTGTCGAACCACGCGCAGGGTAGGGTTCCGTAGTTGCCCTTCACAATATTATATGGACTTGAAGGAGGCTTTTTGTTTTATACTACGGTTTAACGGCTTATAAAGTCTAAAAAGTACATTTTATAAGTTAGTCGACTATTACTCGGAAACTTGTAAAGCCTACTTCGGCCTAGCCTTAGCGGTGATAGTTTTCCTTTCAAATTTGTTATATATGCTATAGTCGTGAATTTTTTTCACATCTCCAACTACAACCGTTTAGCTGGGAGAGGGGGGGGGGGGGGGGGGGACACTTGACTCTACCGAAAATTTTCGCTTTAAAGCTTAATTTTTCTATAACGGATCCCTAAATCGAAAAATGGTTTTCGCAAACAATATTTTTAAAAGACCTATCTAACGATACCCCATGGGATACATGATACATGGGATAGACGAGAAAAAAAATGTCATCCCCAGTTCACGTGTAGGGGAGGTACCCTAAAAATTTTTTTTTTTCAAGATTTTATTTTACCACTTTGTCGGCGCAATGAATATGCATACATATGCCAAATTACAGCTTTCTAGTATTAAGCGTCTCTGAGCTAAGCCACGGACGGACAGACGGACGGACGGACATGGCGAAACTATAAGGGTTCCTTGTTGACTTCGGAACCCTAAAAATCAGCTAAGCAGCTGTTTCATGTAGCGTCATTCTTAATATGCTAACACTTTTTTAAGGGGATGATCAGACCCTATATTTTGATGACTCATCGTGAATATTTAATTCAACAAAAATTAAATATTAGTATCATACGAAATAAAAATTAATAATCTAATAAGTGGTTTGCAAGTTGAATTTTAAAGACTGTTTATGTTTACGTAAAAAGAAAATAAAAGTTTTCAAATGTTCTTTGTTTGTTTGTTCGAGTATCACGCAAAAACTACGGAACCGATTTTGATGAAACTTTTTTGCTTGATAGCTTATGATTTGACTTAAAATCTGGTAAATAATGTATGCGGATGCATAGGATAAAGGCGTTATTAATATTAGGTGCATTCAACATGATTTTTTGGTAGTTTAGAAATATAATTTTCAGACTTAGTTTTCCAAATAAACGAAACTATAATACCACAAAACGTAAGCGAGGAAAATATTATAAAGTAATATGAGAACAAAAGCAACTCATCTAAAAGTCCATATAAAAGATATCAACGAATAGGAAGCAAAAAAGAAAATTCCGCATTTGCACTGCATTTATCCGTGTGGTCGGCTAAGGGCTCTTACAGACCAGCGACAGTTGTCTGCGACAGCTCGCGACAGGGTCGCGCGACCTTCGCGCGACCGTGACGTAGTGTTGTATAGTCTGAGAGATAGACCTCCATATCCAAAACAGTTTTTTTGGTAGTTTGTAACATCCTATATACAGGGTCCTTCTTAATATGCTGACACTTTTTTAAGGCGATGACCAGACTATGAAACTGAACAACTTTCTCTATGGAATCAACATCGAAATCGCGAAAAAAAAAACAGTTGTCCCATACGTTTGGCTCCGAGTAGGTTTGCAGTTTTGTATGGAAGTGATGATTTTTTTTCGCGATTTCGATGTTGGTCCCATAGAGGAAGTTGTTCAGTTTGACGGTCTGATCATCCCCTTAAAAAAGTGTCTGCATATTAAGAAGGTCCCTATACAACGTGTTAATGAATTAGCGCAAAACCTCATACACCCCAACTGATTCATAACAAAATAATTAGATTCAAACAATAATTTCATTATTTTGATAGTTAAAATTTAAAGTTATTCGCATTTTAAGTTTTCAGGCAAAAATGATTTGTTATCATTTCAGCACTGAAAGAAAGCGCTAATGTACTCTTTGAAACATTTTTATAATCTTGTTTTGGCAGTAAGTAGGGTGAGTGTGACCGTGAGGTGGGTTGTCATCGGGTTCAGAAAATTTAAAATTTTGCAAACAAATTATTTAATATTTTGAAAAAAAATACCTATGTTGAAACCATTATAATTGGATTCTGCTTTCGATTCTAAACAAACTACTTTCTAGTTTTGCGTTAATTCATTAACACGTTGTATATTTATAAATATTTATGTGTATAATATTAGGTGTTATAATTATTAGTGTTGTGTTAAGTATTATATTATAACTATATAATGTATATTATAATTGCCCTATTTTTACCAGTCTGTAATATTTTATGGACTTGATGATGAAGATAATAAATTCTGGATTATCTATTATCTAAAGAAACCAAAATATACGAAAAACTTATAAAAACCCGAAATATCAACCATGTTATTTTTTAGCCTCCGTTTTCTTCAAACTGAAATCTCTCAAGAACAAGACTTGTGCTCTCAGACTATACCTACGTCACGGTCGCGCGACTGTCGCGCGATGGTCGCGCGACCCTGTCGCGAGCTGTCGCAGTCAACTGTCGCTCGTCTGTAAGCGCTCTAAGAATAGCACCACCCCATTTCCTCCCGTGGGTGTCGTAACAGGCGACTAAGGGATCTACCGGAGGATGGGCATCCTCTGAGTACACACATTCAATCCAACTGCGATCGCCAACCCGCCTGCCAAGCGTGGCGATTATGGCAAATCCCCCCATTTCGGGGGAGGCCTATGTCCAGCAGTGGACGCATATCGGCTGATATGATGATAATGATGATTTGCACTGCATTTGCATAATTTTAAAATTGATATTCGAAAGTACCTAACTGACATTGCAATTATAGTGAATTAGTTTATTTGTAATAAGTAATGTTAAGTTATTTTGATTGTTTTTTAATTATGATGAAAGTATTGACATGTTTTTAAATGAATTTTATTTATCATTACCTATTGCTATTTGTCATGATTATGTAATTTTATTTGTATGCAGCTATTGTTGTCTCTGAATAAATGAATTGAATAGAATAGCATTATTCAGAAATACTATATTCAGAGATATTATGAAAACATAGAATCTACTTTTCAATTTATTTAAAAATGTCCTGAAATGTTCAGGGGCGGATTAAGCCATATAGAGGCCCCTGGGCAATGCCAGCCTCGGGGCCCCCGTGGGATGGATTTGTCTCTGACGCCTCAAGGGCCAGATACAGGCTACGTTGGCGCAACGCAATTAAATAACCACCAAATAAAAAGTTTGGCGGACGGCCATGTAATTTGAGACCAGACTTAAAGGTCCCATACATGAATGAAACTTAGTAATACATGCAGAGTGAAACAAAACTAGCACAAAAGTAAATTGCTAGTAATCTGTACAAGTTGGGGGAAAGGTATTTCTCTTTATGATACCTTTTGTATCAAGTGTGTGAAACTCATAATATTTCTTATTAGATAGTCCAATCAGTCTTCTACGCATTCATTGTGTTTGTTTTAATGAAAATTCACGATAACCGTGCTTTATTATGATAATAGAAGAAAACGAAATCACAGTTCAACCAACTCAAATAGGTACGTTCCGTAACGACCATAAAATACCTCAGCGATAATATTAGATGAAAATAGCTGTCGTGGTTGCGTTTTGCTACTGCTTTTTGGATGATTTGCCTATTTTACTAGTAATTTCTACTTTTGAATCCGGACTTCTGGAGATCTGGTTTTTTTTTTAAATACCTTAGATTTTTTCTATCTCTAATAATTATGACCGCCGTCCTGAATGGCTTTTAGTTTCGTAAAAAATGGCTGGGTCCAAATCTGCCGTTTTTCTTTGAGTGATCTCAAGCTTTTAATACGCTCCAAAACCTGATGAGAGCGAAGTGAGCAACCTACCTATTTAGGTCTATGGCTTATGAACTTATATCTAAACTATTATAAAACTGTAACAGAAGTGTGTCTGTACATTGAAGATATTTACCAAAAAAAGATTACGATTCTATTGATTTCTATTGATTGATTGAGATTCTTTAGGTGTCCCTCATTCTAAATCACTTTTTGGATTTTTTGTCTGTCGGTTTGTTTGTTTGTTTGTTTGTGTGTTTGTTTGTTTGTGTGTTTGTTTGTTTGTGTGTTTGTTGGTTTGTTTGATCGAGAATCACGCAAAAACTATTGAACCAATTTTGATGAAACTTTTTTTGTTTGATAGCTTATGATCTGACTTAAAATCTGGTATATATAATTTATGCGGACGAAGTCGCGGGTAAAAGCTCGTTATGATAAATAAAGTTTCTGTCGAGCTTTCTGTCTAATTTGTATTTGTACATTGCATTGACATTGTTCATATGATTTATTGTAGTCTTAATACTAACCTAGAGTAAGAGTAAGTACGGTACTATCCGAGATCAATCGCTTAACGTGCCTCCCGATACACGGAGGTGCTCGATATGAAATATCACTAGAACGGTCACCCATCCAAAGGCTGGCCAGACCTGGCGTTGCTTAACTTCGATAATCGACAAATACCTAAGTTCTACTACACCTCGATCGATTCTAATAAAATAATAATGATTCAAGATCATAATTATATCAATTTATGTAATTAGATTTAGTTTTCGATTTAGTTTAGCTATAATTTTTAATAACTTTAATTGAATTCTATCAATAAAATTATACCATCTTATTAACTATTTTAGTAATAATACATTATGGGAGAAGATAATTAGTATAATATAGTGTAGTTGAATTCTTATAGGTACCAAATGACAAAATTACTACAAGTTCTATGTAAGTACTGTAGCGATGGAGAGGGCAATAGAGGGGGTGGGGTAAAAAGTTGGTGGGAGGCAGGGTGTCCATACTGTATGTAGTGATAGATCAATCAATATACTTTATTTCACACCAAGACATACACAGTAAAATATAGAGATAAAAATAAGGCGGTCTTATCGCTAAGAAGCGATTTCTTCCAGACAACCTTAGGGTAGAGGAAACGGTGAACGAATAAAGGTAGGCGGTGTTTCCAGAAAAAAATTATCAAAAATGTAAGTATACAAAATGAACCCATTATTAATACATATATAATATTCATACTCATATAAATATGTATAAATCATACATAACTACGCGTACTACAACATAGATAATTATTTCTTATTTATTTATATCTTATAAAGCATCACCCACAGCAAAATTCACAAACATGAGAACATATCTGATTATAACCATTGTCTGTCGATTGCATATGAAAATGAGTAAATAAAAAAAAAGTTCTGATTTGTTGTTATCAACCCAGTAAAATTAAGCTGATATATACCATTCTGGAGAAGTAATTTCCGGAGTTTTGAAACTTTTTTTAAACGTTCCTTTGGTACGTAATATTGAAGAAAAAAAAAGTCCTGGTGAGGGGGGGGGCCTCTAAAGGTGATTTTTTTCAGTTTTTCGCTTATTTCTCGTAATCTGCAAGTCTTATCTAAATGTTTTGTATGGACACATTAAGCCTCATAAAATTTTCTACAAAAAAAGTAGTATGCATTTTTGTCATAGGACTTAACCTCTGAGGGCTACAGGGCCAAGAAAGTAACAGATTTCGAAAATTATGAAATTTGTATGGCGACCCTCATGAAAGTTGAAGATAAAATCAAAATGATCTCATATTCTTAATCAGTGACCCCGAGAACCCCAAGATACAAATTTTCAGTCGGTTCGGGGAACCTTTAAAAGCTTTGTTGGTGTTTGAAATTTCCATGGCAGCTATCTTGGATATCGCAATTTTGGATTTTTTTCACCGCCTACCAAATCTGGCCAGGGTCCTCTATGATATTTGTTCGAGGTCCATAACCCTATCTGTCATAGTTTCCGCGGGCCGTTGACTTCATCCGTCAGGAGGCCCCCTTCCTCGAGCTCAACAGCGCGACTAGACCCAAATATACAGGGTGAAATTGATATCATTCAGTTTGATGGGTAGACTCTTAGTTTAAAAGGATGCTCCTTTTAAACTAAGAGTCTACCCATCAAACTGAACAACTGTTAGTATGGGAGCAAACCAATCGAAGCAAAAAAAAAAATCTGCTGTTGCATACATTTGAGTCGAGTAGGCTCTGCAGTTTAGTATGGAACAGCAGATTTTTTTTATACTCCGATCAGTTTGCTCTCATAGTGAAAGTTGTTCAGTTTGATGGGTAGGCTCTTAGTTTAAAAGGATGATAATGATATCCATTTCACCCTGTATGAGTATGACACAGCTGATTTTTTTTCGCAATTTCAATGTTGATCCCACAATGAAAGTTGGCTATTATAATGGTTGACGCACCTCTGAATAATCAAAATTAATATTTCATTCAAGGATGTTCTAAATATACAGGGTGTAAGAACAGTTTTGTAAGGAGCAGCTGATTTTTTCGCGTTTCCTGAGGTAGGCTCCATAGTGAAAGTTGTTCAGTTTGATGGTCTGAGTTCACCGTTTCAGTATTTGTCAGGCTGTCACTTACATACCAATTACCCATCTTATCTTGTTGTGGGGGCTGGCAAGCCAGCAACACTTCGACCCAGTGGGATCTTTTGTGTTAGCCCCAATACTTTTTTGCTTTCTTCACCTTTCAAATACATGGTCAATGAAGGAGGCAATACCATTGAGGGGAAGAAGCCTTAGATCTCCCGGTTTTGGATATCCATCACCGAGGAGGCACAAGATTACATACCCATACCCTCATTTAGAGTATACTAGATTAATTGATCTCTGACTTCTCTCTCGGGGAACATAGTCGTGAGCATATGCTAATTGAATTTCAGGATGGGTAAGTTAAATATCCAAGGAAACAGTTCAAAAAAGCAAGCGCGATCATTATGGACAATTATGAAAATAACGTTCTCTTAAACGTCCATATAAAAGACATCAATGGGCGCTACATATCGAAATCGATTCTAAAATAAGATTCGAATAAAGGACATTGTTATAAGTTTACTATTTCCGGTAACTGTTCGAGTTCGAATATTTCGTATACATAAACTCACGACCATAATCCCTTTCGGGATAGACAGAAGCATTTCAAAATGACCAACTTTGTCTTTAAACGTAGCAATAGGCTCATCTTGGGTATATTGTTTCAGGTTATAGGTGGAGATAGGTGACAAGCCTTTCACACACAATTACACTGAATATGAAACCATGAGTGCGATTTTTGAATCTCATTCGCTGAGTTCAGCAGTTGAAAATGGTACCGATTCGGAATGTGCCACGACTTAACTTAACTAAATTTATTCCTGTCACTTTCTAAAATAAGATTAAGAAAAGAGACAGAAAACCAACAGCTGACTTTAGTGCTGTCAAAGTGACGTTACACGCCCAAAATAAGATGCTATCATAATGTATGTAATTAAAGCGTTTTCGGGCGTGTAACGTCACTTTGACAGCACTAAAGTCAGCTGTTGGTTTTCTATCTCTTTTCTTAATCTTATTTTAGAAAGTGACAGGAATAAATTTAGTTAAGTTAAGTCGTGGCACAGTCCGAATCGAGGCCAATGTCAATATTACTGTGGAGATACGCATCTTTCTACTGCTGATTTAACATTAAAAAATCATACTTCAGGAGTGCAATTTTTGAAAGTCAAATCAGCAGTAGAAAGATGCGTATCTCCGTAGTAATTTTGATATTTTCAACTGTTGAACTCAGCGAATGAGATTCGAAAATCGCACTCCAGATCCCGTAGTTGCCTCGTACAACACACACAGGAAAAATCCTGGTATATTTCGTTCCGTAATTATATTCCGTTTAAGGATAGATTTTAAAAAGCCCCCTTCTAAGTCCATATACTGTGACGGGCAACTACGGAACCTTACCCTGCGCGTGGCCCGACACGCACTTGGCTGATTTTTTGGCTGGCTACACACATACGGAATTGCAATCCGAAATCCTGAATCAGGATTACGATTTCGTATGGATTTTCCCCCTATACAAAATCACAATCCTGATTCGGAATTCCGAATTGCAATTCCGTCTGTGTGTGGCAGACCTTATTTATTACAAACATAGAACGGTACGGGCCCGGGCCTCGCTACTCAATGTGCTAGCAGCATTTCTTCGCTGAATGATTCAGCTGGTCTTTTAGTGAGGAAGAAGTCATCTCACTTGCTTTATATCTTAAAAACAATCGCGCAAATTAGTAAGTTTTTTTAAATTGAAAATAATATCATCATTCTCTTATACAGGGTGTAAAAAACTCTGTTGGAGCCTCAAAGGGTTGCTGCAGACCATCAACCTGAACAACTTTCCCTATGGGGCCTATATCGAAATCGCAAAAAAATCAGCTGTCCCATACATTTCGGTTGAGATATGTTTGCAGTTTTATATGGAACAGCTGACTTTTTTTTTCGCGATTTCAATGTTGGCTCCATAGTGAAAGTTGTTCATGTTGTTCATGTTGTTGTTGTTGTTGTTGTTGTTTGTTGTTGTTGTTGTTGTTTTGTTGTTGTTGTTGTTGTTGTTGTTCAGTTTGATGGCCAAGCAAACCTTTAAGGTTCCAACAGGGTTTTTTTACACCCTGCAGGTACTAATCCCAATATACGGAGTAAATACCATTCATAATAAATTTCGTATGAGTTTTGGCAAAATAGCAATGACAAAAGAAAAAAGAAAAATAATTTATTTAACGGGGTAACGATCCTCTTGCTGGGTCATTCCTGGCCCAACGCATGTCATTAGAGATTCAACGCGGAAACGCGGCCAGCATTATGGGTACCTTCGGGCCAGGTATACCTAACCAGGGGCGGGCTTTTCAATTAGGGACCAATTAGGCTCTTTCGGTAGAACTATTAGTGGCTCTGTTTAGAATGATTTAAGTTTAGTGTAAGTTTTTTTTTTTTTTTTTATGTTCGATAGGTAAACATTTGACCCCAATCTCACCTGATGTTCAGTGATGATGAGGCCGAAGATGTAGCATGCTTACCTAGAAAGATGCCTATTCACTCTTGCCTTGAAGAGGCCCAGGTTGTATTGCTCAGTTTTGTTTGTTCTAGTGCTTTTACTATCTTATTCTTTTAATAAATCATGATTTATTTAAATTTTCAATGTATGATTCGAGTCAACAATCTTCAGTAATTTTACAATGGTTACAAAGTAAATCCGAATTCGGATGAAGCGAACGGCACATAGCCGCGACCTAGAACGCGGCTAGGACATAAATTAATATTCAAAATCAATAGGTATAGGGGTTGAAGCGCACTAAAGAAGATGTGGCCAAAAATCCTACAACATACTTATAATAGGTGACGTACCTATTAGGCTAGCACATTAAATGTAATACAGGTAAAGTAACCTAAATAATGTATGTTTGGAGGCAAAATATGTACATCAATGAATTGTTTTATAACTTTATATTGGCCCTAGAAATGAGTATCTGCAGAGTCCACCCAAATATAATGGTCCTACCACCTTCCAGGGGGTATGGGTAGAGGGAAAATATTGGCAAATGCACATTTAACAAAATAGGTGAGTGACGTATCATTTTCTATGCAATATTATGCGCTGAATCGAACGAGACCATCCCCATGCTTGTAGGACCTTGTTCGGGCGCACTACCGTATCTTTTCCGGAAGAGAATCGGCGTATTTTTGGGCGCTCATAACTTCGGTCTGGATAGTACTCATAAGCTCAAATTTTCAGGACAGCATTTGGTTATCACTTTTATAAAACGTGCACAATTTCATATTTATAGCCTTGCTACTTTAGATTTTATTAATACGCAAACTTCGTTGATTTCGTCATTTACTCACTAACTCACTGTTGTTCATCAAAACCTAACAGGTACTTCCCGAAGTCCTAGAAAGCTGAAATTAAGTACGTTTTATAAAAGTGATAACCACATGCTGTCCTGAAAATTTGAGCTCTCAGGTCTTATCCAGACCGAAGTTATGAGCGTTCAAAAATACGCCGAATATCTTCGAGAAAATGTACTGTCCCTCCTACCCTACCCCCCTGGAAGGGGGTAAGACCCCTAATTTTGGGTGGACTCGGTAGATCCTCATTTCTAGTGCCAAGACAAAGTTAAAAAAACAAAGTTTCATTAATGTACATATTTTGTCGTCAAAATAATATACTATTTTTCCTAATGAGAGAGAACCAATCTTTTGTTTTCCTCTTTCATTCAAAACTTATGCTTTGTTTTCAGATAATCTAATATCGAATATTTACTATACCTAACTAACCGTAAACCCAGTATTTCTTATAAATATATCAACTAAAATATTCCTTATAGACATAATCGTAACCACTCAAAAAATTATCCCAAAAACATGCCTCTACCTATGCCTCTACAAATTAAAACGAAAAACTCTTGTACCTACTTGTACATATCAAACACCGATGACAAAGAAAAATCTTTCCAGCTAAATTTACTGTCTAAAAATATTAAAAACATCTCAAGGAAACGTAAGATTGTGTTCTCACAATTTGTGATACGATTCTAGCACTTATTTTGTTCTAAAAAAGAAATATTAGTCCCTATAAGCATCCCCAACCCTAGGTCCAGCCATCCGGCGGAAACACTGCACATCTCACAATTAAAAATTACGGCATTGCACTTGCGACTTAATTGTTTCCAATTACGAGTGGCCAAAGCGGGGTTTTTCATATATAAGGGGGCGCGCGTGTTTCGATCAACATTCGAAACCCGAAGTTGGTTGCAGCACGACACTCGCTTAGGCGAAAATTTCATAGGCGAGTACTGGCTACCCAGCAGCGCCGTGTTAGTTCGTTTGAGATCTCCACAACCTAGAATAAACAATATCTAATCATGCAGTCTATGGTGAGTTTTTAGTTTTTTTTACGAAGTACAGTCGCAAAGACAAATGTTACTGAAACACCATAACAGTTTGAAAAAAAAAGTTGCTTAGTTTTGTTTGAAAAAAGAGATACTCATAAAACATTGTATTTTGTGTTTGCGATTGATCTTAGTTTTTTTATTTTAATTTAATATTAAATCAATTTATAGAAAAAGTACAAATAAACCCATAATCTCTAATAGTTTAAGTACAGTTTATCAAACATAATCATACACTTAGATCGTGATCACATCCAATTTGTTCAATCAAAAACACGTGACTTACAACTTTTACTTTCTTCGTTCCCTCCCAATGTAATCTATTTTACAAAACGTAAGTGCTATGACATCATAAAATTATATCGATTTCAGTCTATGTATGTAATACTAATATGTCTCCATATCTATCTTATGCTTGAACGAATAATAAAATAATAACGAATCGAATCATAAAATTTAATTGGTAGAACAGTGTCCCATAAAATTTCTTTATTTTTTTTTTATTAATTTAAAAACTTACGAACAACAAGACCGTATTCCCTTTTGGTGTGATCAGAAACTTGTTTACAACTACCAATCAACTTTAAATTTCCATAAATTAAAAACATTATTTTTTCGCGTCAGCATGAATTATCCCATGACAATCACTCATGCTGAAAGATGAACAATTCGAAAAGAGTGCCTATAAAAAAAAACTTCCTTTTTTTAAATTTTTTTTTCATAATACACAGGCTAGTTTTTATGGCTTAAAAAAAGAACACCCAAGAAGTAATCAAACTCCAAAAATATGATCCAACAATTTTAACAAGGTAATAAATTCAAATAAATTCAACTGCACGACTCTTTACCTGCCCACAATTAGTTTATGTCTTAATAAATAATTCTGTTCGAAAATATTAAAATCAGTCAAGCTGGATACTATGTCAAGGTAGGTTCCGGTTAGAACAATGTAAATGATGAAGACAGGCATCCGGTATCTACCCACTATTTGCATACATTCATTTCACTTTTAATCACAACATAATCTTAACTTCTTATTATTTGAACACTATTCCTAAATGTAAACCCCATAATGTTGTTAGGTATCTTTGTGTTACACCGATTTTAAAAAATAAATCTGGTCTATGCCAGCCCCCATATAAAAATGTACCACCACCTTTTGAATTATCAAACCATTTTCACTTTTTTCATTCGAAAAAAAAAAAAACATAATTTTTTTTGGTCGATGTGTTAAAAAATTACGTTTACAAATAGAATGCATAATTAATCAACCAATCAAAACATGGTATTGTTTTCGCGCCATAAACAGCTGTCAATGTCGAGAGCGCATTGGGCGGGCGAGATGCGTGCGCATCTTCGCATTCCATTTTCAAGCTCTTTGTGGGCGGGAAATGTAGACGCCATTTGCATAAACTGTGATTCATTGGTGTTTTTATTTCTGCTCAGTAAAATGTCAAACTTTTTAAGTTTCGGTAGATATGGTGAAACTAGTTTGTAATATTGTTACTAAAAATAACGATTTCGCTCCAAATATCCAATATTAAAATTTCGCCAACGTCTCGTGCGGTATGTAACGTAAATTGGCAATAAACGTTGGAGCGTGACTTTTAAACTCATGGCGATCAAGCGCGACGAGAAATTTCTATTTTTCAATGTTGATATTATGACCTTGGTACACCATAACACTTCCTCACGCCTACCGCTTCCTCTTAGGCAACGCCAACTAAATTGCAATAGCCAACTGGTTGTGCACCAGTTCGCAGAATGATAATTCCGATCTGTTGCAAAAGCGGCATTTTGCAACAGAATGCAAAGGCGAGTCGATATGAGGGGCCCACGCCCACAAATTATAGAGCGCTCGCTTTGTTTGGGGTCCTTTAATTTTCTTTAATATGCAATAACTACATTTTGATCCAATATTGGATTCCAAATATCGTATCAATTACTTAGAATAATCCTATGGGACTGTACCTTTTATTACATTTGCATAATACTGGCTGATAGGTTTTTTATACTTTCTCATCGAAAAGCTCGAAGCTCGAAGCTCGTTTTCTTTGCTCGAAAAGAAATTTAAAAAGAGAAGACTATTTTTTTTGAACCGAACTTCCACTACAGATGCACCGGCAAAGAAAACAATTGCATACAACCTGTAGTTAGTAAAGCAAACATTAAACCAGGTCCATTTTATAATCAATAGAATTTAGACCATACCTTTCCACACAAAAGGGCGGTGGCCATTTAACATTACACAAGAGTGGATTGTTTATAAAATAGCCGTAGATATTTACGAGCGCTCACTTGTCCGACAATTGGATAGCATTTGTAGACAAGTGGCTATAGTTTAAGAAATTAAAATGAATTAAAATTACTTGATCCGTTTTGGACAGGTGTAGATAAAACGTGATGTGGAATTGACAAAATTTCATTTTTTTAACCACCTTTTTTAAAGAAAGATATAAAAATAGGTTACAAAATAAGAGATACGTATTTTCCCGATTTAATTTTTGACCGATATTTCTATTTTTAATTTAATTTTGAATTTTCTGAAAAACGTTGGATGAATGGCTATAATACCTTGGCCTCAATAAAATTAAAAATAAAAACTGTCAAATACAATAGAAAAGCCAAGCAGGCAAAGGAATAAGATCTACATCAACCAATATTTTATTTTTCAGTATTTTTCAAATAACTCGAGAAATAATGGATAGAAAAATCTGATAATTTTGATATAAGCTTTGAATCACATAATCTCCAAATGGTTTTCGAATTTTGTTACCTTTAAAATGAAATGTTGTCAATTAAGGACATTGCTCTAGGCTCTATCGCAAGATAAGTTAACATACCTATAGGCAACATGCAAAAATGTATTGTAGCCTAGTTTAAAAAAAAATGTTGGCCGTCACTTGACGCCCGGCAGAAGTGAAACTTCCGTAGCTGTCAAATTTAAATTTGAAACAACCGTCACAAGAAAAGGTTTCGGATCCGAATTTCAAAGCCCTCCCATAAAAAGTTCCACTTCATAAAGTTATTCAAAATTAAGCTATATGCCATTTTTGATTTGACAGGCAACGTTTTTTATGATATAAATTGGTCTCGAAATAATACCTACTAGGAACTAAAAAATTCGTAAAGTGCTAAATCATGTTACCTTAGTACGACGAATAATGGACAAAATAGAATAGATCACTTGCCCCAAGGTTCTGAAGTATTATTTTATGTATTTAGTTCTCCCATAGTGTTACTCACGTATGTAAATTTGTAATTACAGCATTACATTTTAATTTATAATCAAGTTAAGTGCTTAATAACTACATTAGACGAATAATTTAAACATTCATCTCGGTTACACATAACTATGAAATGTTTATGACACCCAGGTATCTAGTCTTTCAAATATAAATTAGGATTTCTCGATCACAGCATGAAACAAAAGGTATATCGTATTAAGCTCTACATTGAAGGCGGTTATTGTAGCGGTCTTTTCAGTTCGAAAAATAACATTACAGAACTCGAATCACAAAATGAATGTGATTTACTTCAAAAGAGACCTGTTCCACCCCTTCTGAATAAGCTCCCAATTATACTTATCTTTCATACTTCTTCTTATCGTGTGAGGTGCCATGTTTTTTCAAACCGACTTACGACCTCTGACGTGGTTTGTATGTAACGTCTACTACCACCAGAGATAGTAGCCGGGACATAAGACTTAACGTGCCATCCGAAGCACGGAATCTTCATTCTTTTCAGACAATCTAGGTGGTTCAGCCTGCAATGTCCTAACCAACTGGGGAAATACGCACAAAGTAACATTTCACTAGGTGTCCCCCGTGGGAATCGAACCCACGACCTTCTTGTTAAGAGCCCAATGCTCTTAACCATTAGACCACGGAGACAGGCATCTTTCATATGAAATATGTCAAACGGTCTGTCCTTGATCTGTCAGTCAAACTAATAATAACTTATCCAGAAGTGGTGAAACATGCTCGTCTTTTTATCCGACTACGGCAAAGCCAAACAGAAGGGTTATGATTTTTTTAAAGATTTTAAAATTCCGTCTCCCCAAATGTCGGCTACGAAGTAAATTGAATCTTGTGGTTATCAAATCCACAGAAATGCAAAACTATCTGCAGTCTATTCCTATCATTTATTTCGTTCTGTCGGTCATAGTTTTCGGTTACAATATAGAATTGCGAATGACTTCGAACATTATATTTTGTAATGGTTATTCAAATTAGAACAAACCACATTATTGTGGTACTTATGGATTTATCAGACCATTTGTTGTAGGTACTATTATTTAATGAAATCGCATCGAATCTTGAACTGAAATGAAAGCTATTTGACTTCAAAGGTACTCTATCTAATAAACATTTTTAAATTTATGATAATGGGAAACGATTGTTGAGAAATGGATGCAAAAACCTAAAACCGTTTGAACGTATTACGTTTAGTCCGAATAAAATTTGATAAAAAAACATTTCTAATTTAAAAAAAAAATTTCGACTTGTTCAAAAAGCGACATGCCCCTAATGTAATCGTATAAAAAATAAAAATGTTTTAGCAAGCTCTGCTACTACAATACAAAATGTTTATTTGTATCGATTCTCGACAACCGGTTTTCAAGTTAGTGATTATTTGTTAACACCTTCTAATTGATTTACTTGCCGGCAAATAACTAGTAGCTATTGTATTGCGTACTAAGTATTTGTTTACACATCACTTAATTAAATAATTAATCGGTCCTTCACACAACATCAGTCAGCCTTCGTTCTTTCACTTAATTACCAACAGCTAATAGGAACAATACGCGGAACTCTAACGGAAGTGTAACCTTCCGTTTTTAAATCTTTACCTAACTTTGAACTTAACTAGATTTTTTTTTCTATGGGAAGAGATTATTTCGTATTAACGGGGTAGTCTAGTCAGCACTTGATTTTAATATAGAGTCCTTCTTTATTCTAATCTACAGGGTGAAATTGATATCATTAGCATCCTTTTAAACTAAGAGTCTACCCATCAAAATGAACAACTTTTACTACGGGAGCAAACCGATCGGAGCAAAAAAATAATCAGCCGTTGCATACATTTGAGTCTAGTACAGTATGGAACAGCAGATTTTTTTTTGCTCCGATTGGTTTGCTCCCATAGTGAAAGTTGTTTAATTTGATAGGTAGACTCTTAGTTTAAAAGGATGCCAATGATATCAATTTCATCCTGTATAGACCGAAAAAAAAACTGTGGTTTCAAATAAAACTACAATCCTACTCGAGCAAAATTTATGGGACAGCTGATTTTTTCCGCGATTTTAATGTTGGTCCCAAAGAGAAAGATGTTCAGTTTGATGGTCTGGTCATCCTCTAGTAGATGGTGCAAAATGAGATAATGTTATCAAAATAGCTTATTCGTATCACCAGCTTTATAGCAAAGTAGATCGGTTTGTAATACAGATTAGAAATCTTGGTTGAATAACATAATACCTTAGCTTACAAAAAAGCGACCAATAATTAACATTACTAAATTTCCGCGTTTCTAACCCAAGTTTATATTTAGCGATAGCAGATTTACTGGTTAGCTATTTAAAGCTTTCCTAGGCTAGTTATTTTATCTGTCATCTTGGCTGTGCTGTGCCTGTGCGTGCAACTATGCCACGCCCTCGAAATATTTAGCGTAACTATGAACCGATGTTTAACTCCTTGTTAGAGCACGCGTTTGCAAAATGTTACAATTTAATTTTATTTATGACACCTGTTTATGAAACCGAGCTTTTGCAAGAATGTGTCTTACTGACAAATGTGACGTGGGTTTTGTGCGTTGTGAAATTAAGTCATAAAACGATAACAATAGACAACTGAAAAATACTTTATAGGTATCATCATCATCATCTTCCTGCCCTTGTAACAGTACTTGGGGTCGCGCAATATGTCGTCTTCCGCCATTCATCTCTTTTAGCCGTCATTTCAGCGCTACTCCTTTTTTACACATGTCATCTTTCACACAATCCATCCATCTTTTCTTCGGTCGTCCTCTCGTCGTGCAGCTATCCACATCTACAGGGTGTTAGGGTAAACAGTTGCATTACTTTAAGGGGTGATCGTACCCATGATACTGAACAACTTTCCCAAAGAAACCTATAGGAAATTCGTAAAAAAAATTTGTAATTCCCATACTAAATGCTGATCGAACTTTTGTATTGTAAAGCCGAATATTTTTTTTGCGAATTTCCTATAGGTTTCTTTGAGAAAGTTGTTAAGTTAAATGGGTACAATCACCCCTTAAAGTAAAGCAACTGTTTACCCTAACACCCTGTATATTCATGCTTTGTAGGAAAACCTGGATAATTTATTTTTATTTATTTATTTATTTAACAAATGTATTACCTAATATAATATTTTTTTATTATTGTTTATTTTACAAACTATAGAAGCGCTGCCACTGAGCGCTGCTAAACTTTTCATAACGATATTGTTGCGAAATTGAACTTATACCCTACTACTACCCTTATACTTACTTATACATTTTGTGTCGTATAGTTTTTTACTGATATATCGATCGATATTGATAGCAATCATAACAAAACGCAAGCTTCATTTTCGACAAAATACGCAATGTAAAAGCTCAATAATTGTTTACAAACTTCTAGTTTTCGACACTTTCTATTACTATGATATGATATTGTTACGGCGGAATTGCAACATTTTGTAACATATTTTTGGCCAAAAGTAGCAATTTCACACGAACTGTTACGAAATCAAGGTTATTTAAGCCATAATAGACTTTAATTACTTGACACTAAGAGCTGAGCGTGTGAATTTAAGATAATGTACATAAGTATAGGTCATTAAGGTCAAAGTCTCATCATTTAACGTTTTGGAAGAAATTACAGAAGTACATGACATCATACTCCGGATAAGTGATAGCACTTTAAAACGTTAAATGGGTTCTGGAGTGCGATTTTTGAAACTCATTCTTTGAACTCAGCAGTTGAAATTGTCAATATTACTATGGAGACGCGCATCTTCAACTGCTAATTTGTTTTTTTTTAAATCGCACTCCTGGAGTATGATTTCTTAATGTCAAATCAGCAGTAGAAATATGCACGTCTCCATAGTAATTTTGACATTTACAACTGCTGAGTTCAACGAATGAGTTTCAAAAATCGTACTTCCGAACAGTATTTTTATTTGATGTAGAAAGTCATCCACTTATTGAGAAATGTAAATTATTTATCATTATCATAAATTAGCTACGAGCAGTCCACTGCTGGACACGAGCTTTATAAAGAGATTCACCATAATGGAAACTGGAAAGGCATACCCTATCTACATGCTTGCTAAGATAGTACCTATAGATTTTTAACAATAGACGATCCAAGAGCTCATATTATGCGTTTCCATCGTCCTCAAAAGGTGAAGGGTAACCCTGAGGTATACGTCTGAAGCGATATACCTAATAAGGAAAATACTTATGACAAAACCTAATGGCTGTATAAAAAGCACCCAAGGTATACAAAATAACATAAAACAGTTCCGCGACTGAGTGGCTGAAAATGCACAACTGAAGATAAAAACATGAAATTTGGAATAGGTACCTACATAGGTAAGTTGAATACCTACCTACCTACAAACTAACTGAACACGGACGAGTTAGGTATGTATGTACCTACCGACCGGATGATGATTGAAAAAAGCAGACATCAGCACAAAAAAATCGTTCGCGAACTGTACATATGACATAGACTCGACGTAGAGGGAATCACTATAAAGAGAATCGGCGTAAAGGGAATCGACGTAGAGAAACTCGGCGTAAGGGGAACTCGCTGCAAAGGGAATAACTCAATAGAGCATTTCGGGTACACGAAGAAAGGATGTTTCGAAAATCAACCCCTAAAAGGGTTTTACGGGATGTTGAAGTTTCCGAAATCTACGATGTCCTGTGCAAAAGCTAGTGGCTATAATGAACGATTTTCTTTCTACTGCTGTGCATCATATCAAAACAGCATTGTATCGTGACAAAATAGTTGCACGAAAAGATTGCAATTTTGACAAGACTTGAAATTAAAAATACAATATGCGGGTAACGAGGCGTGGGAAAGGCAATTAAAATTTTAATATCTTTATAACTATTTTAGTTCATATACGTCATACATCAGTGTAGTCAGATTATGATTGTGTTCATCGAATATTGGATATCTTCTTCATCTATGGATCCTGGGGACAAAACGTCCCATCTACCGGTTCCTGTGCTAACCACACTTTATGCAAAATCAACGGCATGGTTAGCCGTAATATCGAATACGTAAATCATTGAAAATCTTTGTCCGTAATAGGAATAAGGTGCAAGTGCGTCAACAACGCAACGGGATAATTTCGTCTAATGTTTCGGAAAATAATTAACTTATAAACAAAATTACAATCTTGAGTATCAAGAAAATGTTTTCAGTAGTTTCATAAACAAATGGTTACTTACTTACTTTAAATCTATACATAAGTATTCAATATTTTTCTAGATATGGTATTCAGGGTGTAACAAAACACCCTTAGACCATCAATCTGAACAACTGTCACTATGGAGCCAACATCGAGAAAAAATAAAAAAATTTGCACTGCAGTTTACTGCGGTACTGCAGTTTTGTATGAAAGAGCGGATTTTTTTATCGCGATTTCGATGTTGGTTCTATACTATAGTGAAAGTTGTTCAATTTGGCTGCTTGAAAATTATGTATAGAGCCATTGACCTAGGTATATGGACCTCTTACGTTACAATATTTAAACTAGAAACGAACTAGGTTAGTCGCAGGTGTGACAAGGCCCTTAGCTTGGTGTGAAGCCGTGAAATCGGATAATTCACGCTCCGGTTCTTTCACTCTCGGTCTCGTCTCGCCTCGGTCAATGTCAGAAACTTGTCCGTTTTCCCATTACGCTATGCCGTGATTCAGATCAGTTCACATTAGATACATCTTTGTAACGAAATTAATATAATAGTTGATCTACTAACTTGATTTTAAGCGTACTACAAGGTCTTTCTTCCGTTGCCGTTGTTATCAAATGGAACTAAAAGTTTTCATACACTACCTATTATACGGTGAGCATTATGCTATAAATGCTCTGAATCTGAACTAAAGAATTACGAGGAAAAACTCTGTCATTGGCCTAAAGAAAACAATTAGGGTGATGATAATATTCACATGTTTAAATCCAGTACACACGCGACATATTTTTATGAAGCTATGCAAAACCAACATAAGCTGGCCGCGCGTAAGTTGCATAACGTATTACGTCGAACGGCCTGCTTATTTTGGTTTTATGTAGGTTGTTGTGTGTTACTACCTACTGCAAGTGAAGCGTTCCAAACGGATATCGTATAATTAATTGTAATAAATCAAAATTTTCGCATCGAAATGCGTTTTACACTTTACACTAAACTAACAAAGTACAAATTCTATTGCAGATTATCTTCGCCGCCACCCTCTGCCTGGCAAAGGCTTCCTACTACCCCGTTGCCCCTGCGCACGTCGCACTAAGTCCTGATGGCAAATTCCTACTGGACACTCCTGAGGTAGCGCACGCAAAGGCCGCCCACCTAGCGGCGCACGCACAGGCCTCCACCGGCCACGCCGCGTGGGCGCCAGCCGGGGGCGCTTACCTCGGGGGCGGCCATGGTGGTTACGCCGCAGGTGCTCATTATGGCGCCCCAGCTGCTGGTATGTATCTTACTAATAAATCTGTTTTTTTATTGATCAAAACGGCCTATGCGGAAGAGAGCTAGTGTGTTATAAATGGTGGTTCTAGCTAACAATTTTATTTTTATGTCAGGTGATCAATATTCATGACATTTGAATTCTTATGTCAAAGATCATTCTAAACTTTAACTTTTTTACTAAAGCAATCTATCCAACTTTCTTATTATTATACACCTCAGACTGATGTGCATTTGTAATCCATTCAGGTTTGAAGAATATGACAAATATACAGGGTGTAAATTAAAATAGGACAGCTACTTAAAGAGGTGCTTCAGACCATCAAACTGAACAACTTTCTCTATGGGACCAATATCGAAATCGCGAAAAAAAAATCAGCTGTCCCATACATTTCAGTCGAGTTATGTTTGCAGTTTTGTATGGGAGAGCGGATTTTTTTTTCGCGATTTCGATATTGGTCCCATAGAGAAAGTTGTTCAGTTTGATGGTCTGAAGCACCCCTTTAAGTAGCTGTCCCATTTTATTGTACACCCTGTATTTTTAAATTAACAAAAATCTATCTACAGGTCTCATCAAATACGGTCCCGCGCCCCTCGCGCACGACGGTCGTGTGATCGACACCCCCGAGGTCGCCCACCTGAAGGCAGCCCACATCGCCGCGCACTCGCATGCGGCTCATGGCGCTTACGCTCACGGTCCGATTGCGCCCCTCGGCGGTCTCGGATACGGTGGGGCGGCGCTCGCTCACGGACCCGCGTACGGCGCTGGTTACGCCGGCGGTTACGGCAAATGGACCGGCCCTCAGGTTCGTTTCCTGATATTACACATTTAGGTTTACAGTCAACAGCAAAAGTGATGAATGAACTTTAGCGAAATTGTTTGAATTTGAAAATAAAATAAAAGATACTAACTAGGTAATTTTGAAAGATTCTTTTATCATCATTTACTTTTGATGTTTATTGTATGCACGGCGATACATCAAGCTATACAAAACCAACATACGCTGGTCGCGCGTAGGTCGAGTAACGTATTTTTTTTTTTTTTTTTTTATGTGTGATAGGTAAGCATTTGACCCCAATCTCACCTGATGTTGCGTACGTATAATCTATTGTACGTCGCGCGGCTAGCTTATGTTGGTTTTGCATAGCTTGATGTGTCGCCGTGTGTACACATAGTCCCGGAAAAACTTTAACAAATAATTTTAAATACTCAATCAATTTGTTATTTATCTAAAGTCGTAATGTGAAAACACGAGTTAGAAAAATCATCTTTGACATTTACCACATTGCTACCTAAATATGTATAGGAGTAAAGAAATCCATTTACTCAGACTTGGCTAGCATCGAGTACAGAACACCCCTTTCGAACTCTTCCATAAGAGGAAGCTTCAAACTCAAAATAATTTAAGTATTCAAGATACGAACTTCTCACCTAATCCAGGATTTAACGTATGAAAAATCCTTGCCTCTTTCTAAGACACATTCTAACTATGCTATTGTCTGCAGGCTCACATCCAGTTGACCCACGACGGGCAGTACGTAGTGGACACGCCTGAGGTGCAGCACGCGCGCGCCGCCCACCTCCACCAGTACGCGGCCGCCGCCCACGCCGCCGCCGCCGCCCCCGAGGAGCCCTGGGGCCACGGACCCCACGGCGGCTGGCACTGAACTCCTCTACCTCCGACCCGACACACCGCAAGACTACGTTTTCGTATAAAACACTAGAAAAAACCCAAAAAAATGTTTTTACTTGTATATAATGAAATGAATGATTGTACTGCAAACTGCAACTCTTGTAGAGCGAACATGAAAATGTAATAAAAAAATCTAATAATGTTTTTTTGCTTTTAATATTGTTGAAGTATTCCTATATTTTTAAAATCCTTTTGTGATAATAACAAATACCTAGTTGAAGTTTTTTTACTCAGCTCATGTAGTACGGTCAGCTTATTTTTTGATTCTCATAAAAATAAAATGTAAGAAATGTTCATCAACTGTTGATGCTGACAGTATCTTTAGATACGGTTAGGTTACACGATAAAATTAGCTCAATAGAAGTAGGTATATACATATAAGAGAAATAACTGGGAGTTATTGAAGTCCGAAGGGATCGAATTTGCCACAGCCAACTTTAATAACCACGGGAGCATTTCCGGGACATTTTCCAGACATTTTTTTACATGCGGTACAATTTGACGTCTTATTTTCAGTGTAAGGAAACTGTGCTCTATCGTCATATCCCTGAAGAAGTCCCAAACGGTCGCTTCCACAACGACAATGCTTTTATCTTTCGGGCATTTGAAAATCTGTAAGAAAAAAAAAATGTTTTAGAAAGTCTGATCACTGCGTAACATGAGAAAGAGTGTGATACCTACTACATACACATACCTACAGTACGGACACCCCTTGCCCCCCACCAATTTTTACCTGACTATCTTTGGGAAACGTGGAATAAAATGTAGGCCACACGACCACATGTAGGCAATTGTGTATTCCTGTCGCGATCGCACGAAAATTGATAAAGTAAATCTTTGAAGTGTCCTGATGAACCAAATTTTGATAAGTGCAAAAACAATTGACACTGAAATTTGTGTGACATTGTCCAAGATATTTATTATTATTACATGAAAGATGCACGGGTCCACTGGGACCCTGTCCTTTGGGAGGCATATATGGGGCCGAAACCAACACGAAGAGGTCTTTTTTGGTACCATTTATTCTAAACGTGAGATGGCGTGCAACTATCGAGGCCTATCTCTAGATACACCGCATAGGGATGCACTAGAGGATCATTCTCGATAGAAGCTGAACTATTGCCAGGAAGGGATATTGATAGGAAATTTTTCTGGACTATGGGGATGGGATTCTGTGTACTGGATAACTGGGCTATGGATGAGATAACGGACGCCTACTCTAGTTAAATATCTCACAATCTAGCAGGCGGCGACTCGCCAACTCATTTAATGGACCCCCCCAAAACGGCCGCTCGCAAGGAGCGACAAGGCGGGCAACATCTACTTAGTGAGTGGCTAAGGTTGTAGAGATGATACCTAAAATAAAAGAACCTCTTTCAAGCCCATTTGAGTAGATACGTGTGGTAGCTATTCTACGCCGCGGACCCCACACGGTCAAAGAGATATTTATCACACAAGCCATTTTTGAGCGTATGCGATGTCGCAACAGCTCCACAATGACGTCCCAAAAGCACCGCTACGACATCGCAACTGGATCGCCGCGATTTTTAGGCACAGGCGTACAGTGAACGTTATCGCCGCGGTACTGACTGATCTCAGAAATATCGCGGCGATATCATTCCGTAAACGCCTACGCTTAGTAATCGCTTGTGTGATACAGCCCTAAAAGTAAAAACTAGGCATAGTAATGTTATGCTTACATTTTCTAAATCATAGTCTGCACCGCAAGTGGCTTCTGGGATTATAAATTTCTCCTCATATGTCGTATCGAAACGCGTAGTACCTAAAATGTGAGGCATTCAAATGTCATGAAGAGAAAATTTTTGTTTTTAGTTATACTTATAGTTGTATCAAAACGTATAATTTTGGGCTTATTTTGGGGGATAAAAATTATGAATCTGGGGAAATTTCCGAAATCACCGATTTCGGAAATTTCCGAAATCAATCTGCCAGACCTATAATAGTCGACCAGAATCTCATGAAAAATGAGGAAATAAAGGACAACCGCCGCTCTCCCTTGAAAAAATACCTTAAAATGTATAATAGTTTCGACTGAAGTCAAATGTGTAATAAATTATGGTGTTTTATAAAAACGACTCCGATAATATTATTTATTTTTATTTAACGAGTTATTTAATCATTTATTATTAATAAATTATAAAAAAAGCAGCAACCCCAAAATGGCTGTCAATGATGTTTAGTAGGAGGTGTTGCAAGCACAATGTTTTTTTTTATATAAAAATGATAAAACGAATAAATCATTATAAAATAAACTAATGCCTGCAGTTAGTTTCTAGTGTTCCATAGTCCATAATAAAAATAGAAGGACGGTTATACATTATTTAGGTATTATGTGGCGGATGTCCTTTTAGAGTAAGCAAGACTGGGGTAATTGGATTAGGGCCCTTCAAACACTGCGACTTTTTGCAGCACTTCTGAAACGCCATACAGCCACGAAGAAAAACGTTCGTAATTAAATTCAGCTATAAAATTAATATGCCTTTTCTTATAAACAATGAAAATGTTCGGCTAGATGATTTGGGCGTTCAAACGCTCTTAAATATACACCCATTAACAAACGCGCGTTTATATCGCCGCAAAAAGTTTCAGTTTTTTAAAGGTCCTACTTGATGACAGTTTGACATTGCCATGTGAAAATCTATATTTTTTAACTTTTTTTCATTTCATGAGATTCTGGTCGACCTATAAATGTCAATAGAGTTACTTTAAAAAAAGTAACTCGCGTAACTAACTTACGTAAATAAAGTAAAAAAAATTTTTTTTACTTTATTTACGTAAGGGTGCGTCCACATCTGACGAACGCGCTCGAATGCGCAGCTCGCGAGCAGCTCGCGACCGGCGCGCCAACTGCGCAGTACCTAGCGACACACAAGGAAAAATTGTACGGGCGCAGCTCGCGAACTGCGCATTCGCGGCGCGTTCGCCAGATGTGGACGCACCCTAAAGCAAAGGATTTGAACTATTCAGCCTCTGGTAATGGAGAAGATAACAAGGTTACAACATTACACTTTTAAGCACGTAGAATAAAAGTCTAGACCGTACACATTATTGTAGTTTTTATTTAACATCGATCGGTGCAATATTACCGAAGTTATAAGCGTGGGAAGTTGACGCAGGTTTTTTAAATCGCGTTCGCGAGTAGCGCGTGACGTCATCGTATCCATACGGCACGGCGGGTGGGCGCCCGCCCGCCTCATATGTCCGTAGTAGTACATTTTGCGGGCAAGTTGTTTGCTTTCGTGCGCTCTGGTGTTTTGAACTTATAATTATTGTTTTTTCTTGAAATTTTAATGATCATTAACCTTAAAATTGTTCCATAAATTGTTAGTTTCAATGATTAGACACTGCGAGTCGACCTGCTAAAAACCATATTACTAGCAATAACCAAGTAGGAAAAAGTTTAGTATCCTGCGGCATGAATTTTGGGGAGGGGTGGGGGGACGGGAGTTCCCCCTTTCATCCCCCAAAAGGGGGGTGAGGAAACCCCCCCCCCCCGTTTTTTTTAATAAATGTAATTTTGAGGTTGTAACCCAAAATGAGTCATTTTGGCAGTTTTTAGGTGGTCTGGGGGTCAACCCCCCCCCCCCCCCCTCCCCCCCTACCGGGCATCCTTCTGAGTCGGTCCGACTGCTAACCTAACCCAATGAAGTGAAGCGGCATGTGGGGATCCCCCCGATTCGTGCTGCAGAATACTAAACCCAACCCCAACAATGTGCTGTCGTTTTTGGTCCAACTGGATTTGCTCTTCTCATCACATTTGTAATTTTTTTTCGAATTTTCGGATCCTCTTGGTACGTAAAAAAAACAACTTTTCGGGTGTTTTTGTGGTCTTATTAATTGTACACTGAGGCACAATACAATATTTGATAGTTGGACTCATGTTTTCAAAACAAAGTACACACGGCGACAGATCAACCTACCCATAGTTGAACTCTATGTTCATGGACATAAGGTCGAACTATGGGTAGGTTGATCTGTCGCCGTGTGTACAAAGTAGATCCGCGCGCGACGGGCACATTCGGGTAAATGCTTCGAATCCACGTTTATTATCTTTTTACAAGAATGAGCGTTTTTCTTTTGGTTTTCTAGGGGAACGATACATGGCGCTACGGTCTGTGCATTCGCATGCATGCATATGCTCATGACTAATATACTCCCCGAGTCAGTCAGAACATTTCATTATTTTTTTTATTTTCATTTTAATTGAAAATTTGAAACTGTTTACATCTGACACGACTGATGTATGGGCTCGATCCGAATCGGGTTTCGAATAATTATTTTGTGATTTATCTGTAATTGTGACTAATTTTAGCTTTTATTTGATGTAAATTGTGATTTGACTAACTTGACTTGAATTGAATTATTAGGCTATTTTATTTTATTTTTATTTATTGAGAGCCCCGTGGATACAATAAACAGCAAATCTTATAATACTAATCAGAACTAAATATAAACAACACAAAACACAAAAAACTCTCCGCTTATGAAAACGCTATTCGCTCCGCTTATAAAAACGCTATCCGTTCCGCTTATGAAAACGCTAGTCGCTCCGCCTATGAAAACGCTATCCGTTCCGCTTATGAAAACGCTATCCGTTCCGCTTATGAAAACGCTATTCGCTCCGCTTATGAAAACGCTATCCGCTCCGCTTATGAAAACGCTATCCGCTCCGCTTATGAAAACGCTATCCGCTCCGCTTATGAAAACGCTATCCGCTCCGCTTATGAAAACGCTATCCGCTCCGCTTATGAAAACGCTGTTCGCTCCGCTTATGAAAACGCTATCCGTTCCGCTTATGAAAACGCTATCCGTTCCGCTTATGAAAACGCTATTCACTCCGCTTATGAAAACGCTATTCACTCCGCTTATGAAAACGCTATTCGCTCCGCCTATGAAAACGCTATTCGCTCCGCTTATGAAAACGCTATTTCCTCCGCTTATGAAAACGCTATTCGCTCCGCTTATGAAAACGCTATCCGTTCCGCTTATGAAAACGCTATTCACTCCGCTTATGAAAACGCTATTCGCTCCGCTTATGAAAACGCTATTCGCTCCGCCTATGAAAACGCTATTCGCTCCGCTTATGAAAACGCTATTCGCTCCGCTTATGAAAACGCTATTCGCTCCGCTTATGAAAACGCTATTCCCTCCGCTTATGAAAACGCTAGTCGCTCCGCCTATGAAAACGCTATTCGCTCCGCTTATGAAAACGCTATTCGCTCCGCTTATGAAAACGCTATTCCCTCCGCTTATGAAAACGCTATTCGCTCCGCTTATGAAAACGCTAGTCGCTCCGCCTATGAAAACGCTATTCGCTCCGCTTATGAAAACGCTATTCCCTCCGCTTACGAAAACGCTAGTCGCTCCGCCTATGAAAACGCTATCCGTTCCGCTTATGAAAACGCTATTCGCTCCGCTTATGAAAACGCTATCCGCTCCGCTTATGAAAACGCTGTTCGCTCCGCTTATGAAAACGCTATTCACTCCGCTTATGAAAACGCTATCCGCTCCGCTTATGAAAACGCTATCCGTTCCGCTTATGAAAACGCTATCCGCTCCGCTTATGAAAACGCTGTTCGCTCCGCTTATGAAAACGCTATCCGTTCCGCTTATGAAAACGCTATCCGTTCCGCTTATGAAAACGCTATTCACTCCGCTTATGAAAACGCTATTCACTCCGCTTATGAAAACGCTATTCGCTCCGCCTATGAAAACGCTATTCGCTCCGCTTATGAAAACGCTAGTCGCTCCGCCTATGAAAACGCTATTCGCTCCGCTTATGAAAACGCTATTCGCTCCGCTTATGAAAACGCTATTCCCTCCGCTTATGAAAACGCTATTCGCTCCGCTTATGAAAACGCTATCCGTTCCGCTTATGAAAACGCTATCCGCTCCGCTTATGAAAACGCTAGTCGCTCCGCCTATGAAAACGCTATTCGCTCCGCTTTTGAAAACGCTATTCGCTCCGCCTATGAAAACGCTATTCGCTCCGCCTATGAAAACGCTATTCGCTCCGCTTATGAAAACGCTATCCGCTCCGCTTATGAAAACGCTATTCCCTCCGCTTACGAAAACGCTAGTCGCTCCGCCTATGAAAACGCTATCCATTCCGCTTATAAAAACGCTATTCGCTCCGCTTATAAAAACGCTATTCGCTCCGCTTATGAAAACGCTATCCGTTCCGCTTATGAAAACGGTATCCGTTCCGCTTATGAAAACGCTATTCGCTCCGCTTATGAAAACGCTTTTCGCTCCGCTTATGAAAACGCTATTCCCTCCGCTTCTTTCCTCCTAGGCAGATTTCAATTTTTGGGCAGATTTCTTCAATTTTTGGGCAGATTTCAATTCCTAGGCAGATTTCAATTTTTGGGCAGATTTCTTCAATTTTTTGGCAGATTACAATTTTTGGGCAGATTTAAATTTTTGGGCAGATTTAAATTTTTGGGCAGATTTCAATTTTTTGGCAGATTTCAATTCCTAGGCAGATTTCAATTTTTGGGCAGATTTAAATTTTTTGGCAGATTTCAATTTTTGGGCAGATTTAATTTTTTGGGCAGATTTAAATTTTTGGGCAGATTTCAATTTTTTGGCAGATTTCAATTTTTGGCAGATTTCTATTTTTTGGCAGATTTCAATTTTTGGGCAGATTTCAATTTTTGGGCAGATTTAATTTTTTGGGCAGATTTAAATTTTTGGGCAGATTTCAATTTTTTGGCAGATTTCAATTTTTGGCAGATTTTAATTTTTTGGGCAGATTTAAATTTTTGGGCAGATTTAAATTTTTGGGCAGATTTCAATTTTTTGGCAGATTTCAATTTTTGGCAGATTTTAATTTTTTGGGCAGATTTAAATTTTTGGGCAGATTTAAATTTTTGGGCAGATTTCAATTTTTTGGCAGATTTCAATTTTTGGGCAGATTTAAATTTTTGGGCAGATTTAAATTTTTGGGCAGATTTAAATTTTTGGGCAGATTTCAATTTTTTGGCAGATTTCAATTTTTGGCAGATTTCTATTTTTTGGCAGATTTCAATTTTTGGGCAGATTTCAATTTTTGGGCAGATTTCAATTCCTAGGCAGATTTAAATTTTTGGGCAGATTTCAATTTTTTGGGCAGATTTCAATTTTTTGGCAGATTTCAATTTTTGGACAGATTTGAATTCCTAGGCAGATTTATTTTGGGTATATTTCAATTCCTAGGAAGATTTCAATTTTTGGGTAGATTTCAATTCCTAGGCAGATTTCAATTTTTGGGCAGATTTCTTCAATTTTTTGGCAGATTTCAATTTTTGGGCAGATTTAAATTTTTGGGCAGATTTCAATTTTTGGGCAGATTTCAATTTTTTGGCAGATTTCAATTCCTAGGCAGATTTCAATTTTTTGGCAGATTTCAATTTTTGGCAGATTTCTATTTTTTGGCAGATTTCAATTTTTGGGCAGATTTCAATTTTTGGGCAGATTTCAATTCCTAGTCAGATTTAAATTTTTGGGCAGATTTCAATTTTTTGGGCAGATTTCAATTTTTTGGCAGATTTAAATTCAGATTTAAAATAAGACAGCGACAAGCGACATGCGATAAGCGACAGCGACAAGCGACATGCGACAGCAACATGCGACATGAAAATGCGACAGCGACATGCGACAGCGTAATGCGACAGCGACATGCGACAGCGATAAGCGACATGCAACAGCGACAAGCGACATGCGACATGCGACAGCGACAAGCGACAGCGACATGCGACAGTGACAGCGACAAGCGACATGCGACAGCGACATGTGACATGCGACAGCGACAAGCGACATGCGACAGCAACATGCGACATGCGACAAGTGACATGCGACAAGCGACAAGCGACATGCGACAGCGACAAGCGACAGGTCATGTCGCTGTCGAGTTCGAGTTTTTCCTTTAAACTTGGTAAATTTTGTCTTTGTACCTGTTCAAACAGGTACTTCAGAGTCACTACCCGCGGTACCAAACGGACCTAAAACAAAAAAATAATTAGATTTTTTGTGTGTGTTTTGCGCATGTCGCTTGTCGCTGTCGCTTGTCGCTGTCGCATGTCGCTGTCGCTTGTCGCTGTCGCTTGTCGCTGTCGCATGTCGCATGTCGCTTGTCGCTGTTGCATGTCGCTTATCGCTGTCGCATGTCGCTGTCGCATGTCGCTGTCGCATTACGCTGTCGCATGTCGCTGTCGCATTTTCATGTCGCATGTTGCTGTCGCATGTCGCTTGTCGCTGTCGCATGTCACATGTCGCTGTCGCATGTCGCTTGTCGCTGTCACTGTCGCATGTCGCTGTCACTGTCGCATGTCGCTGTCGCATGTCGCTGTCGCATGTCGCATGTCGCTGTCGCATGTCGCTTGTCGCTGTCGCATGTCGCTTGTCGCTGTCGCTTGTCGCTGTCGCTGTCGCAGGTCGCTGTCGCTGTCGCATGTCGCTTGTCGCTGTCGCATGTCGCATGTCGCTGTCGCATGTCGCTTGTCGCTGTCGCTGTCGCTTGTCGCTGTCGCTTGTCGCTGTCGCTTCGATAGAAATATGAACCACCGAAAAGACACGCTACTCGTGTAACATGTGACAATCGTTGTTAAATAAAAAACTGTGCCACTTTTAGAAGTCATGCCAATAGAACATGATTTTTGAGGATTGAGAGAACTAATTAAGCTGAACAGGGCGGGCACAAGTTTAGTGCAGTTTCCATTTATTTTTTTTCATTGTGAACTTGCATACATCCTTTTTGAACAGACCACCGAAACGGACATTTGAGTATAAAAAAACATAAAAACGTAACGAATCGAATTAATTCCAAATAAAGATTTGCTTGGGTATAAAGTATAATAAAGTTGTTGATTTTTTTGTAAAAAGAAATTAAATTAGAGCATTATTTAGGAATTTATATGAATTGAACAATTTTTTGGCACCTACCTACCTACCCACTGGCCTGCAAAACTAAGTATAAAATTTCAATTACTTTTTAACTGCTTTTTAAGTACACAAGATATACTTTCGAAATAAAAAGGACTCGAAAAAGAGTATAATTTTGTATATAAAAACTTCATAGTAGTTAACCTTATTTTATGAAACGGTTGAAAAAAACTTTAGAAACAAAAAAAATCCTTTTCTAATTACAATTTTACCATTCATTTACTTGTTTCTATTTTTGTTTAAAAAAAATTTCTTGTTCGATGAGTCATGTATGATGAGTCGCGCATGTCGCTTGTCGCTGTCGCATGTCGCTTGTCGCTGTCGCATGTCGCTGTGAAAATTGAAATCTGCCAACAAATTGAAATCTGCCAAAAAATTGAAATCTGCCAACAAATTGAAATCTGCCAACAAATTGAAATCTGCCAACAAATTGAAATCTGCCAACAAATTGAAATCTGCCAATAAATTGAAATCTGCCAACAAATTGAAAACTGCCAATAAATTGAAATCTGCCAATAAATTGAAATCTGCCAACAAATTGAAAACTGCCAATAAATTGAAATCTGCCAACAAATTGAAATCTGCCAACAAATTGAAATCTGCCAACAAATTGAAATCTGCCAACAAATTGAAATCTGCCAACAAATTGAAATCTGCCAAAAAATTGAAATCTGCCAACAAATTGAAATCTGCCAACAAAGTGAAATCTGCCTAAGAATTGAAATCTGCCAACAAATTGAAATCTGCCAACAAATTGAAATCTGCCAAAAAGGAAAATGACAGATCCCGTTTCGCCTTTTATAAGGATTATAGGCATGAGATGATTGTTATAATTCATTATGTAATTTAATAACTCTTCTCTCTGTAAATCTGCCAAAAAATTTAAATCTGCCTAAGAATTGAAATCTGCTAAAAAAATGAAAATATCTGACTAAGAATTGAAATCTGCCAATAAATTGAAATCTGCCAAAAAACTAAAATCTGCCTAAGAATTGAAATCTGCCAAAAAATTAAAATCTGCCAAAAAATTGAAATCTGCCTAAGAATTGAAATCTGCCAAAAAAATGAAATCTGCCAAAAAATTGAAATCTGCCAAAAAATTGAAAAAATCTGCTTAAGAATTGAAATCTTCACTGTGTCACAAATTGAAATCTGCCAACAAATTGAAATCTGCCAAAAAATTGAAATCTGCCAACAAATTGAAATCTGCCAACAAAGTGAAATCTGCCTAAGAATTGAAATCTGCCAACAAATTGAAATCTGCAAAAAAATTGAAATCTGCCAACAAATTGAAATCTGCCAACAAATTGAAATCTGCCCAAAAATTGAAATCTGCCTAGGAATTGAAATCTGCCAAAAAATTGAAATCTGCCCAAAAATTTAAATCTGCCCAAAAATTTAAATCTGCCCAAAAATTGAAATCTGCCAAAAAATTGAAGAAATCTGCCCAAAAATTGAAATCTGCCTAGGAATTGAAATCTGCCCAAAAATTGAAGAAATCTGCCCAAAAATTGAAATCTGCCTAGGAATTGAAATCGCTTGTCGCTGTCACTGTCGCATGTCGCTGTCGCATGTCGCTGTCGCATGTCGCTTGTCGCTGTCGCATGTCGCTTGTCGCTGTCGCTTGTCGCTGTCGCATGTCGCATGTCGCTGTCGCATGTCGCTTGTCGCTGTCGCATGTCGCTTGTCGCTGTCGCTTGTCGCTGTCGCATGTCGCTGTCGCATGTCGCTGTCGCTTGTCGCTTGTCGCATGTCACTTGTCGTTGTCGCTTGTCGCTGTCGCTGTCGCAGGTCGCTGTCGCTGTCGCATGACAAGCAACAGCGACAAGCGACAGCGACATGCGACAGCGACAGCGACAAGCGACATGCGACAGCGACAAGCGACATGCGACAGCGACAAGCGACATGCGATAAGCGACATGAGACAGCGACAGCGACAACTGACATGCGACAGCGACAAGCGACAAGCGATAAGCGACATGCAACAGCGACAAGCGACATGCGACAGCGACATGCGACAGCGACATGCGACGGCGACATGCGACAGCGATAAGCGACATGCGACAGCGACAAGCGACATGCGACATGCGACAGCGACAAGCGACAGCGACAAGCGACAGCGACATGCGACAGAGACAAGCGACAGCGACAAGCGACATGCGACAGCGAAAAACGACATGCGACAGCGACAAGCGACATGCGATAAGCGACAGAGACAAGCGACATGCGACAGCGACAGCGACAAGCGACATGCGACAGCGACAAGCGACATGCGACAGCGACATGTGACATGCGACAGCGACAAGCGACATGCGACAGCGACATGCGACATGCGACAAGCGATAGCGACATCGCTGTCGCATGTCACTTGTCGCTGTCGCTGTCGCTTGTCGCTGTCGCTTGTCGCTGTCGCTTGTCGCTGTCGCATGTCGCTGTCGCATGTCGCTGTCGCTTGTCGCTGTCGCTTGTCGCTGTCGCTTGTCGCTGTCGCTTGTCGCTGTCGCATGTCGCTGTCGCTTGTCGCTGTCGCTTGTCGCTGTCGCTTGTCGCTGTCGCTTATCGCATGTCGCTTGTCGCTGTCGCATGTCGCTGTCGCTTGTCGCTGTCGCTGCGGCATGCGACAGTGACAGCGACAAGCGACATGCGACAGCAACATGCGACAGCGACATGCGACAGCGACATGCAACAGCGACAAGCGACATGCGACAGCGACATGCGACATGCGACAGCGACATACGACAGCGACATGCGACAGTGACAGCGACAAGCGACAGCGACATGCGACAGCGACAGCGACAAGCGACATGCGACAGCGACATGCGACAGCGACATGCGACGGCGACATGCGACAGCGATAAGCGACATGCGACAGCGACAAGCGACATGCGACATGCGACAGCGACAAGCGACAGCGACAAGCGACAGCGACATGCGACAGAGACAAGCGACAGCGACAAGCGACATGCGACAGCGAAAAACGACATGCGACAGCGACAAGCGACATGCGATAAGCGACAGAGACAAGCGACATGCGACAGCGACAGCGACAAGCGACATGCGACAGCGACAAGCGACATGCGACAGCGACATGTGACATGCGACAGCGACAAGCGACATGCGACAGCGACATGCGACATGCGACAAGCGATAGCGACATCGCTGTCGCATGTCACTTGTCGCTGTCGCTGTCGCTTGTCGCTGTCGCTTGTCGCTGTCGCTTGTCGCTGTCGCTTGTCGCTGTCGCATGTCGCTGTCGCTTGTCGCTGTCGCTTGTCGCTGTCGCTTGTCGCTGTCGCTTGTCGCTGTCGCTTATCGCATGTCGCTTGTCGCTGTCGCATGTCGCTGTCGCTTGTCGCTGTCGCTGCGGCATGCGACAGTGACAGCGACAAGCGACATGCGACAGCAACATGCGACAGCGACAGCGACAGCGACATGCGACAGCGACAAGCGACATGCGACAGCGACATGCGACATGCGACAGCGACATACGACAGCGACATGCGACAGTGACAGCGACAAGCGACATGCGACAGCAACATGTGACATGCGACAGCGACATGTGACATGCGACAGCGACAAGCGACATGCGACAGCGACATGCGACATGCGACAAACGATAGCGACATCGCTGTCGCATGTCGCTTGTCGCTGTCGCTGTCGCATGTCGCTGTCGCTTGTCGCTGTCGCTTGTCGCTGTCGCTTGTTGCTGTCGCATGTCGCATGTCGCTTATCGCTGTCGCATGTCGCTTGTCGCTGTCGCATGTCGCTTGTCGCTGATATAATATACCTTTGCTTCAAACACTTTTTAGCATTTTCAGTGTCTCCATAACGTATCAAAAGAAAATCTTTATACGAATCGAGTTTTTCCCTTAAACTTGGTAAATTTTGTCTTTGTACCTGTTCAAACAGGTACTTCCGAGTCACTATTTTAGTACCCGAGGTACCAAACGGACCTAAAACAAAAAAATAATTAGATTTTTTGTGCAAAACACATTTTGCGCATGTCGCTTGTCGCAGATTTCAATTTTTGGGCAGATTTCTTCAATTTTTTGGCAGATTACAATTTTTGGGCAGATTTAAATTTTTGGGCAGATTTCAATTTTTGGGCAGATTTCAATTCCTAGGCAGATTTAAATTTTTGGGCAGATTTCAATTTTTTGGGCAGATTTCAATTTTTTGGCAGATTTCAATTCCTAGGCAGATTTCAATTTTTGGGCAGATTTCATGCGACATGCGACAGTGACATGCGACATGCGACAGCGACATGTGACAGCGACATGCGACAGCGACATGCGACAGCGATAAGCGACATGCGACAGCGACAAGCGACAGCGACAAGCGACAGCGACAAGCGACAGCGACATGCAAAAGCGACAAGCGACAGCGACAAGCGACATGCGACAGCGACAAGCGACATGCGACAGCGACATGCAACATGCGACAGCGACATGCGACAGCGACATGCGACAGTGACAGCGACAAGCGACATGCGACAGCGACATGCGACATGCGACAGCGACATGCGACAGCGACATGCGACAGTGACAGCGACAAGCGACATTCGACAGCAACATGCGACATGCGACATGCGACAGCGACATGCGACAGCGATAAGCGACATGCGACAGCGACAAGCGACAGCGACAAGCGACAGCGACATGCGACAGTGACAAGCGACAGCGACAAGCGACATGCGACAGCGACAAGCGACATGCGACAGCGACAAGCGACATGCGATAAGCGACAGCGACAAGCGACATGCGACAGCGACAGCAACAAGCGACATGCGACAGCGACATGTGACATGCGACAGCGACAAGCGACATGCGACAGCGACATGCGACATGCGACAAGCGATAGCGACATCGCTGTCGCATGTCGCATGTCGCGGTCGCTTGTCGCTGTCGCTTGTCGCTGTCGCTTGTCGCTGTCGCTTGTCGCTGTCGCTTGTTGCTGTCGCATGTCGCTGTCGCATGTCGCATGTCGCTTATCGCTGTCGCATGTCGCTTGTCGCATGTCGCTGTCGCATGTCGCTGTCGCTTGTCGCTTGTCGCATGTCACTTGTCGTTGTCGCTTGTCGCTGTCGCTGTCGCAGGTCGCTGTCGCTGTCGCATGTCGCTTGTCGCTGTCGCATGTCGCATGTCGCTGTCGCATGTCGCTTGTCGCTGTCGCTGTCGCTTTTCGCTGTCGCTTGTCGCTGTCGCTTCGATAGAAATATGAACCACCGAAAAGACACGCTTCTCGTGTAACATGTGACAATCGTTGTTAAATAAAAAACTGTGCCACTTTTAGAAGTCATGCCAATAGAACATGATTTTTGAGGATTGAGAGAACTAATTAAGCTGAACAGGGCGGGCACAAGTTTAGTGCAGTTTCCATTTATTTTTTTTCATTGTGAACTTGCATACATCCTTTTTGAACAGACCACCGAAACGGACATTTGAGTATAAAAAAACATAAAAACGTAACGAATCGAATTAATTCCAAATAAAGATTTGCTTGGGTATAAAGTATAATATAGTTGTTGATTTTTTTGTAAAAAGAAATTAAATTAGAGCATTATTTAGGAATTTATATGAATTGAACAATTTTTTGGCACTATATGACAATGACCCACCTACCACACCACCTACCTACCTACCCACTGGCCTGCAAAACTAAGTATAAAATTTCAATTACTTTTTAACTGCTTTTTAAGTACACAAGATATACTTTCGAAATAAAAAGGACTCGAAAAAGAGTATAATTTTGTATATAAAAACTTCATAGTAGTTAACCTTATTTTATGAAACGGCTGAAAAAAACTTTAGAAACAAAAAAAATCCTTTTCTAATTACAATTTTACCATTCATTTACTTGTTTCTGTTTTTGTTTTAAAAAAATTTCTTGTTCGATGATGAGTCATGTATGATGAGTCGCGCATGTCGCTTGTCGCTGTCGCATGTCGCTGTCGCATGTCGCTTGTCGCTGTCGCTTGTCGCTGTCGCTTGTCGCTGTCGCATGTCGCTTGTCGCTTGTCGCTGTCGCTTGTCGCTGTCGCATGTCGCTTGTCGCTGTCGCATGTCGCATGTCGCTGTCGCTTGTCGCTGTCGCTTGTCGCATGTCGCTGTCGCTTGTCGCTGTCGCTTGTCGCTATCGCTTGTCGCTGTCGCTTATCGCATGTCGCTTGTCGCTGTCGCATGTCGCATGTTGCTGTCGCATGTCGCATGTTGCTGTCGCATGTCACATGTCGCTGTCGCATGTCGCTTGTCGCTGTCACTGTCGCATGTCGCTGTCGCATGTCGCTGTCGCATGTCGCATGTCGCTGTCGCATGTCGCTTGTCGCTGTCGCATGTCGCTTGTCGCTGTCGCTTGTTGCTGTCGCATGTCGCTGACGCTTGTCGCTGTCGCTTGTCGCTGTCGCATGTCGCTTGTCGCTTGTCGCTGTCGCTTGTCGCTGTCGCATGTCGCTTGTCGCTGTCGCATGTCGCTTGTCGCTGTCACTGTCAGCTTTCTATTTGCAAGTCTGTTCGAAATTTAAATAAAACCTTTGATGAGTTACCTCCTTGGACGCCATGTTTCGGAGAAAAAGATCGTTCCATTTTTAAATTACACGAGTTTGTCGCTTGTCGCTGTCGCTGTCGCTTGTTGCTGTCGCTTGTCGCTGTCGCATGTCGCTGTCACTGTCGCATGTCGCTGTCGCATGTCGCTGTCGCATGTCGCATGTCGCTGTCGCATGTCGCTTGTCGCTGTCGCATGTCGCTTGTCGCTGTCGCTTGTCGCTGTCGCATGTCGCTGACGCATGTCGCATGTCGCTGTCGCATGTCGCTTGTCGCTGTTGAATTCTGCCCAAAAAATTGAAATCTGCCCAAAAATTGAAATCTGCCTAGGAATTAAAATCTGCGAAACAAGCAGCGAAACAAGCGACAGCGACAAGCGACAGCGACAAGCGACAGCGAAAAGCGACAGCGACAAGCGACATGCGACAGCGACAAGCGACAGCGACATGCGACAGCGATAAGCGACATGCGACAGCGACAAGCGACAAGCGATAAGCGACAGCGACAAGCGATAGCGATAGCGACAAGCGACAGCGACAAGCGACAGCGACATGCGACATGCGACAGCGACAAGCGACATGCGACAGCGACAAGCGACAGCGACAAGCGACAAGCGACATGCGACAGCGACAAGCGACAGCGACAAGCGACATGCGACAGCGACATGCGACAGCGACAAGCGACATGCGCGACTCATCATACATGACTCATCGAACAAGAAATTTTTTTAAAACAAAAACAGAAACAAGTAAATGAATGGTAAAATTGTAATTAGAAAAGGATTTTTTTCCTGAGTCCTTTTTAATTAGCGACTAGCGCGTTTTATAGCGACTTTTACGAGATTTCAATTTGTTGGCAGATTTCAATTTGAAAATTAATTTCAATTTGTTGGCAGATTTCAATTTGTTGGCAGATTTCAATTTGTTGGCAGATTTCAATTTGTTGGCAGATTTCAATTTGTTGGCAGATTTCAATTTTTTGGCAGATTTCAATTTGTTGGCAGATTTCAATTTGTTGGCAGATGTCAATTTTTTGGCAGATTTCAATATTTTGGCAGATTTCAATTCTTGGCAGATTTAAATTCTTAGGCAGATTCAAATTTTTTGGCAGATTTCAATGCAGATTTTTAATTTTTAGTCAGCTTTCAATTTGTTGGCAGATTTCAATTTGTTGAAAGATTTCAATTCTTAGGCAGATTTAATTTTTTTGGCTGATTTCAATTTTTTGGCAGATTTCAATTTGTTGGCAGATTTCAACTTGTTGGCAGATTTCAATTTGTTGGCAGATTTCAATTTGTTGGCAGATTTCAATTTGTTGGTAGATTTCAATTTGTTGGCAGATTTCAATTTTTTGGCAGATTTCAATTTGTTGGCAGATTTCAATTCGTAGGCAGATTTAATTTTTTTGGCAGATTTCAATTTTTTGGCAGATTTCAATTTGTTGGCAGATTTCAATTTGTTGGCAGATTTCAATTTGTTTGTAGATTTCAATTTGTTGGCAGATTTCAATTTTTTGAAATATTAAATAATATAATAATAACGATAAGCGACAGCGACAAGCGACAGCGACAAGCGACAGCGACATGCGACAGCGACAAGCGACAGCGACAAGCGACAGCGACAAGCGACAGCGACAAGCGACAGCGACAAGCGACAGCGACAAGCGACAGCGACAATCCTATGTAGATTCTGTCCAATGTAGAGTCTGTCCAATGTAGAGTCTGTCCAATGTAGAGTCTGTCCAATATAGAGTCTGTCCAATATAGAGTCTGTGCAATGTAGAGTCTTGCCAATGTAGAGTCTGTCCAATGTAGAGTCTAGCCAATGTAGAGTCTAGCCAATGTAGAGTCTAGCCAATGTAGAGTCTGTCCAATGTAGAGTCTGTCCAATGTAGAGTCTGTCCAATGTAGAGTCTGTCCAATGTAGAGTCTAGCCAATGTAGAGTCTAGCCAATGTAGAGTCTAGCCAATGTAGAGTCTGTCCAATGTAGAGTCTGTCCAATATAGAGTCTGTCCAATGTAGAGTCTGTCCAATGTAGAGTCTGTCCAATGTAGAGTCTAGCCAATGTAGAGTCTAGCCAATGTAGAGTCTAGCCAATGTAGAGTCTAGCCAATGTAGAGTCTAGCCAATGTAGAGTCTAGCCAATGTAGAGTCTAGCCAATGTGGAGTCTGTCCAATATAGAGTCTGTCCAATGTAGAGTCTGTCCAATGTAGAGTCTGTCCAATCTAGAGTCTGTCCAATGTAGAGTCAGTCCAATGTAGAGTCTGTCCAATGTAGAGTCTGTCCAATGTAGAGTCTAGCCAATGTAGAGTCTGTCCAATGTAGAGTCTGTGCAATGTAGAGTCTAGCCAATGTAGAGTCTGTCCAATGTAGAGTCTAGCCAATGTAGAGTCTAGCCAATGTAGAGTCTAGCCAATGTAGAGTCTAGCCAATGTAGAGTCTAGCCAATGTAGAGTCTAGCCAATATAGAGTCTGTCCAATGTAGAGTCTGTCTGGCTAGACTCTACATTGGCTAGACTCTACATTGGCTAGACTCTACATTGGACAGACTCTACATTGGTTAGACTCTACATTGGACAGACTCTATATTGGCTAGACTCTACATTGGCTAGACTCTACATTGGCTAGACTCTACATTGGCTAGACTCTACATTGGACAGACTCTACATTGGCTAGACTCTACATTGGACAGACTCTACATTGGACAGACCCTACATTGGCTAGACTCTACATTGGACAGACTCTACATTGGACAGACTTTACATTGGACTGACTCTACATTGGACAGACTCTACATTGGACAGACTCTACATTGGACAGACTCTATATTGGCTAGACTCTACATTGGCTAGACTCTACATTGGCTAGACTCTACATTGGCTAGACTCTACATTGGCTAGACTCTACATTGGCTAGACTCTACATTGGCTAGACTCTACATTGGCTAGACTCTACATTGGACAGACTCTACATTGGCAAGACTCTACATTGCACAGACTCTATATTGGACAGACTCTATATTGGACAGACTCTACATTGGACAGACTCTACATTGGACAGACTCTACATTGGACAGAATCTACATAGGACAGAGATTTCAATTTGTTGGCAGATTTCAATTTTTTGGCAGATTTCAATTTTTTGGCAGATTTCAATTTGTTGGGAGATTTCAATTTGTTGGCAGATTTCAACTTTTTGGCAGATTTCAATTTGTTAGCAGATTTCAATTTGCTAGACTTGGCTAGACTCTACATTGGCTAGACTCTACATTGGCTAGACTCTACATTGGCTAGACTCTACATTGGCTAGACTCTACATTGGACAGACTCTACATTGGCTAGACTCTACATAGGACAGAGATTTCAATTTTTGGGCAGATTTAAATTTTTGGGCAGATTTAAATTTTTTGGCAGATTTCAATTTTGGGCAGTTTTCAATTCCTAGGCAGATTTCAATTTTTGGGCAGATTTCAATTTTTGGGCAGATTTCAATTTTTTGGCAGATTTAATTTTTTGGGGCAGATTTCAATTTTTTGGCAGATTTCAATTTTTGGCAGATTAAAGTTTTTGGGCAGATTTCAATTCCTAGGCAGATTTAAATTTTTTGGCATACACCTCTCCATACACCTCCATACATCTCTCCATACACATCCATACACCTCTCCATACACCTCTCCATACACCTCTCCATACACTTCTCCATAGACCTCTCCATGTAGACCTACACCAATGTAGAGTCTGTCCAATGTAGAGTCTGTCCAATGTTGAGTCTGTCCAATGTAGAGTCTGTCCAATGTAGAGTCTAGCCAATGTAGAGTCTGTCCAATGTAGAGTCTAGCCAATGTAGAGTCTAGCCAATGTAGAGTCTAGCCAATGTAGAGTCTAGCCAATGTAGAGTCTAGCCAATGTAGAGTCTAGCCAATGTAGAGTCCAGCCAATGTAGAGTCTTAAATTAAATCTGCCAAAAAATTGAAATCTGCCCAAAAATTGAAATCTGCCCAAAAATTGAAATCTGCCTAGGAATTGAAAACTGCCCATAAATTTAAAATTTGCCTAGGAATTGAAATCTGCCCAAAATTGAAATCTGCCAAAAAATTTAAATCTGCCCAAAAATTTAAATCTGCCAACAAATTGAAATCTGCCAACAAATTGAAATCTGCCAACAAATTGAAATTAATTTTCAAATTGAAATCTGCTAACAAATTGAAACCTGCCAAAAAGTTGAAATCTGCCAACAAATTGAAATCTCCCAACAAATTGAAATCTGCCAAAAAATTGAAATCTGCCAACAAATTGAAATCTGCCAACAAATTGAAATCTCTGTCCTATGTAGATTCTGTCCAATGTAGAGTCTGTCCAATGTAGAGTCTGTCCAATGTAGAGTCTGTCCAATGTACAGTCTGTCCAATGTACAGTCTGTCCAATGTAGAGTCTGTCCAATGTAGAGTCTGTCCAATATAGAGTCTGTCCAATATAGAGTCTGTCCAAATTGAAATCTGCCCAAAAATTTAAATCTGCCAAAAAATAGAAATTTGCCAAAAATTGAAATCTGCCAAAAAATTGAAATCAGCCTTGGAATTGAAATCTGCCAAAAAATTTAAATCTGCCCAAAAATTGAAATCTGCCAAAAAATAGAAATCTGCCAAAAAATTGAAATCTGCCAAAAAATTGAAATCTGCCAACAAATTGAAATCTACACACCACATTGGCTAGACTCCACATTGGCTAGACTCCACATTGGCTAGACTCCACATTGGCTAGACTCTACATTGGCTAGACTCCACATTGGCTAGACTCTACATTGGCTAGACTCTACATTGGGCAGACTCTACATTGGACAGACTCTACATTGGACAGACTCTACATTGGACAGACTCTACATTGGACAGACTCTACATTGGACAGACTCTTCATTGGACAGACTCTACATTGGAAAGACTCTACATTGGACAGACTCTACATTGGACAGACTCTACATTGGACAGACTCTACATTGGCTAGACTCTACATTGGCTAGACTCTACATTGGCTATACTCTACATTGGACAGACTCTACATTGGACAGACTCAACATTGGACAGACTCAACATTGGACAGACTCTTCATTGGACAGACTCTACATTGGACAGACTCTACATTGGACAGACTCAACAATGGACAGACTCTACATTGACTAGACTCTACATTGGCTAGACTAGACATTGGCTAGACTCTACATTGGCTAGACTCTACATTGGCTAGACTCTACATTGGCTAGACTCTACATTGGACAGACTCTATATTGGACAGACTCTATATTGGACAGACTCTACATTGGCTAGACTCTACATTGGCTAGACTCTACATTGGCTAGACTCTACATTGGCTAGACTCTACATTGGACAGACTCTACATTGGACAGACTCTACATTGGGCAGACTCTACATTGGACAGACTCTACATTGGACAGACTCTACATTGGCTAGACTCTACATTGGCTAGACTCTACATTGGCTAGACTCTACATTGGCTAGACTCTACATTGGACAGACTCTACATTGGCTAGACTCTACATTGGACAGACTCTACATTGGACAGACTCTACATTGGACTGACTCTACATTGGACAGACTCTACATTGGACAGACTCTATATTGGACAGACTCTATATTGGACAGACTCTACATTGGACAGACTCTACATTGGACAGACTGTACATTGGACAGACTGTACATTGGACAGACTCTACATTGGACAGACTCTACATTGGACAGACTCTACATTGGACAGAATCTACATAGGACAGAGATTTCAATTTGTTGGCAGATTTCAATTTGTTGGCAGATTTCAACTTTTTGGCAGATTTCAATTTGTTAGCAGATTTCAATTTGTTGGCAGATTTCAATTTGAAAATTAATTTCAATTTGTTGGCAGATTTCAATTTGTTGGCAGATTTCAATTTGTTGGCAGATTTCAATTTGTTGGCAGATTTCAATTTGTTGGCAGATTTCAATTTGTTGGCAGATTTCAATTTTTTGGCAGATTTCAATTTGTTGGCAGATTTCAATTTGTTGGCAGATGTCAATTTTTTGGCAGATTTCAATATTTTGGCAGATTTCAATTCTTGGCAGATTTAAATTCTTAGGCAGATTCAAATTTTTTGGCAGATTTCAATGCAGATTTTTAATTTTTAGTCAGCTTTCAATTTGTTGGCAGATTTCAATTTGTTGAAAGATTTCAATTCTTAGGCAGATTTAATTTTTTTGACAGATTTCAATTTTTTGGCAGATTTCAATTTGTTGGCAGATTTCAATTTGTTGGCAGATTTCAATTTGTTGGCAGATTTCAATTTTTTGGCAGATTTCAATTTTTTGGCAGATTTCAATTTGTTGGCAGATTTCAATTTGTTGGCAGATTTCAATTTGTTGGCAGATTTCAATTTGTTGGCAGATTTCAATTTGTTGGCAGATTTCAATTTTTTGGCAGATTTCAATTTGTTGGCAGATTTCAATTCGTAGGCAGATTTAATTTTTTTGGCAGATTTCAATTTTTTGGCAGATTTCAATTTGTTGGCAGATTTCAATTTGTTGGCAGATTTCAATTTGTTTGTAGATTTCAATTTGTTGGCAGATTTCAATTTGTTGGCAGATTTCAATTTGTTGGCAGATTTCAATTTTTTGGCAGATTTCAATTTGTTGGCAGATTTCAATTCGTAGGCAGATTTAATTTTTTTGGCAGATTTCAATTTTTTGGCAGATTTCAATTTGTTGGCAGATTTCAATTTGTTGGCAGATTTCAATTTGTTTGTAGATTTCAATTTGTTGGCAGATTTCAATTTGTTGAAAGATTTCAATTCTTAGGCAGATTTAATTTTTTTGGCTGATTTCAATTTTTTGGCAGATTTCAATTTGTTGGCAGATTTCAATTTGTTGGCAGATTTCAATTTGTTGGTAGATTTCAATTTGTTGGCAGATTTCAATTTTTTGGCAGATTTCAATTTGTTGGCAGATTTCAATTTGTTGGCAGATTTCAATTTTTTGGCAGATTTCAATTTTTTGGCAGATTTCAATTTGTTGGCAGATTTCAATTTGTTGGCAGATTTCAATTTGTTGGCAGATTTCAATTTGTTGGCAGATTTCAATTTGTTGGCAGATTTCAATTTTTTGGCAGATTTCAATTTGTTGGCAGATTTCAATTCGTAGGCAGATTTAATTTTTTTGGCAGATTTCAATTTTTTGGCAGATTTCAATTTGTTGGCAGATTTCAATTTGTTGGCAGATTTCAATTTGTTTGTAGATTTCAATTTGTTGGCAGATTTCAATTTTTTGAAATATTAAATAATATAATAATAACGATAAGCGACAGCGACAAGCGACAGCGACAAGCGACAGCGACAAGCGACAGCGACAAGCGACAGCGACAAGCGACAGCGACAAGCGACAGCGACAAGCGACAGCGACATGCGACAGCGACAGCGACAAGCGACATGCGACAGCGCCAAGCGACATGCGACAGCGACAAGCGACATGCGATAAGCGATAAGCGACAGCGACAAGCGACAGCGACAAGCAACAGCGACAAGCGACAGCGACATGCGACAGCGATAAGCGACATGCGACAGCGACAAGCGACATGCGACAGCGATATGCGACAGCGACATGCGACAGTGACATGCGACATGCGACAGCGACATGTGACAGCGACATGCGACAGCGACATGCGACAGCGATAAGCGACATGCGACAGCGACAAGCGACAGCGACAAGCGACAGCGACATGCAAAAGCGACAAGCGACAGCGACAAGCGACATGCGACAGCGACAAGCGACATGCGACAGCGACATGCGACATGCGACAGCGACATGCGACAGCGACATGCGACAGTGACAGCGACAAGCGACATGCGACAGCGACATGTGACATGCGACAGCGACAAGCGACAGCGACAAGCGACATGCGACAGCGACAAGCGACATGCGACAGCGACATGCAACATGCGACAAACTCGTGTAATTGTGATTGAAAAATTGAAAATCTGCCTAGGAATTGAAATCTGCCCAAAAATTTAAATCTGCCTAGGAATTGAAATCTGCCCAAAAATTGAAATCTGCCAAAAAATTGAAATCTGCCCAGAAATTGAAATCTGCCAAAAAATTGAAATCTGCCCAAATATTGAAATCTGCCAAAAAATTGAAGATATCTGCCCAAAAATTGAAATCTTCCTAGGAATTGAAATATGCCCAAAAATTTAAAATCTGCCTAGGAATTCAAATCTGTCTGAGAGGTGTATAGAGAGGTGTATGGAGGTGTATGGAGAGGTGTATGGAGGTGTATGGAGGTGTATGGAGAGGTGTATGGAGAGGTGTATGGAGTTGTATGGAGAGGTGTATGGAGAGGTGTATGGAGAGGTGTATGGAGAGGTGTATGAAGGTGTATGGAGAGGTGTATGGAGGTGTATGGAGAGGTGTATGGAGGTGTATGGAGAGGTGTATAGAGGTATATGGAGAGGTGTATGGAGTTGTATGGAGAGGTGTATGGAGTTGTATGGAGAGGTGTATGGAGTTGTATGGAGAGGTGTATGGAGTTGTATGGAGAGGTGTATGGAGTTGTATGGAGAGGTGTATGGAGAGGTGTATGGAGATGTATGGAGAGGTGTATGGAGTTGTATGGAGAGGTGTATGGAGAGGTCTATGGAGAAGTGTATGGAGAGGTGTATGGAGAGGTGTATGGAGAGGTGTATGGATGTGTATGGAGAGATGTATGGAGGTGTATGGAGAGGTGTATGCCAAAAAATTTAAATCTGCCTAGGAATTGAATTCTGCCCAAAAACTTTAATCTGCCAAAAATTGAAATCTGCCAAAAAATTGAAATCTGCCCCAAAAAATTAAATCTGCCATAAAATTGAAATCTGCCCAAAAATTGAAATCTGCCCAAAAATTGAAATCTGCCTAGGAATTGAAAACTGCCCAAAAATTTAAAATTTGCCTAGGAATTGAAATCTGCCCAAAATTGAAATCTGCCAAAAAATTTAAATCTGCCCAAAAATTTAAATCTGCCCAAAAATTGAAATCTGCCAAAAAATTGAAATCAGCCTTGGAATTGAAATCTGCCTAAAAATTAAAATCTGCCCAAAAATTGAAATCTGCCAAAAAATAGAAATCTGCCAAAAAATAGAAATCTGCCAAAAAATTGAAATCTGCCAACAAATTGAAATCTACACACCACATTGGCTAGACTCCACATTGGCTAGACTCCACATTGGCTAGACTCCACATTGGCTAGACTCTACATTGGCTAGACTCCACATTGGCTAGACTCTACATTGGCTAGACTCTACATTGGCTAGACTCTACATTGGCTAGACTCTACATTGGGCAGACTCTTGGCAGTTTTCAATTCGTAGGCAGATTTAATTTTTTTGGCAGATTTCAATTTTTTGGCAGATTTCAATTTGTTGGCAGATTTCAATTTGTTGGCAGATTTAAATTTGTTGGTAGATTTCAATTTGTTCATCAGGCAGACTCTACATTGGACAGACTCTACATTGGACAGACTCTACATTGGACAGACTCTACATTGGACAGACTCTACATTGGAAAGACTCTACATTGGACAGAATCTACATAGGACAGAGATTTCAATTTGTTGGCAGATTTCAATTTGTTGGCAGATTTCAACTTTTTGGCAGATTTCAATTTGTTAGCAGATTTCAATTTGTTGGCAGATTTCAATTTGAAAATTAATTTCAATTTGTTGGCAGATTTCAATTTGTTGGCAGATTTCAATTTGTTGGCAGATTTCAATTTGTTGGCAGATTTCAATTTGTTGGCAGATTTCAATTTGTTGGCAGATTTCAATTTGTTGGCAGATTTCAATTTTTTGGCAGATTTCAATTTGTTGGCAGATTTCAATTCGTAGGCAGATTTAATTTTTTTGGCAGATTTCAATTTTTTGGCAGATTTCAATTTGTTGGCAGATTTCAATTTGTTGGCAGATTTCAATTTGTTTGTAGATTTCAATTGGTTGGCAGATTTCAATTTGTTGGCAGATTTCAATTTGTTGGCAGATTTCAATTTTTTGGCAGATTTCAATTTTTTGGCAGATTTCAATTCGTAGGCAGATTTAATTTTTTTGGCAGATTTCAATTTTTTGGCAGATTTCAATTTGTTGGCAGATTTCAATTTGTTGGCAGATTTCAATTTGTTGGTAGATTTCAATTTGTTGGCAGATTTCAATTTTTTGGCAGATTTCAATTTGTTGGCAGATTTCAATTTGTTGGCAGATTTCAATTTGTTGGTAGATTTCAATTTGTTGGCAGATTTCAATTTTTTGGCAGATTTCAATTTGTTGGCAGATTTCAATTTGTTGGCAGATTTCAATTTTTTGGCAGATTTCAATTTTTTGGCAGATTTCAATTTGTTGGCAGATTTCAATTTGTTGGCAGATTTCAATTTGTTGGCAGATTTCAATTTGTTGGCAGATTTCAATTTGTTGGCAGATTTCAATTTTTTGGCAGATTTCAATTTGTTGGCAGATTTCAATTCGTAGGCAGATTTAATTTTTTTGGCAGATTTCAATTTTTTGGCAGATTTCAATTTGTTGGCAGATTTCAATTTGTTGGCAGATTTCAATTTGTTTGTAGATTTCAATTTGTTGGCAGATTTCAATTTTTTGAAATATTAAATAATATAATAATAACGATAAGCGACAGCGACAAGCGACAGCGACAAGCGACAGCGACATGCGACAGCGACAAGCGACAGCGACAAGCGACAGCGACAAGCGACAGCGACAAGCGACAGCGACAAGCGACAGCGACAAGCGACAGCGACATGCGACAGCGACAGCGACAAGCGACATGCGACAGCGACAAGCGACATGCGACAGCGACAAGCGACATGCGATAAGCGATAAGCGACAGCGACAAGCGACAGCGACAAGCAACAGCGACAAGCGACAGCGACATGCGACAGCGATAAGCGACATGCGACAGCGACAAGCGACATGCGACAGCGACAGCGACATGCGACAGTGACATGCGACATGCGACAGCGACATGTGACAGCGACATGCGACAGCGACATGCGACAGCGATAAGCGACATGCAACAGCGACAAGCGACAGCGACAAGCGACAGCGACATGCAAAAGCGACAAGCGACAGCGACAAGCGACATGCGACAGCGACAAGCGACATGCGACAGCGACATGCGACATGCGACAGCGACATGCGACAGCGACATGCGACAGTGACAGCGACAAGCGACATGCGACAGCGACATGTGACATGCGACAGCGACAAGCGACAGCGACAAGCGACATGCGACAGCGACAAGCGACATGCGACAGCGACATGCAACATGCGACAAACTCGTGTAATTGTGATTGAAAAATTGAAAATCTGCCTAGGAATTGAAATCTGCCCAAAGGATCATGACCAAAACCAGGCTGAAGATGCGTCATGCTTCATCACCATTCATTAACTAAAAATATTGGTCCGAATTTTGAATCACTTTGGTGTTTTTATAGCCATGTGCGAATGGGGGTATAAAATAAAATAAAATAATAACGTAACATGATTAGTTTCACCAAAGCTTTAGTTCCTTCCTCTTAGCGCCCAAGCTTCGCCGGGCCATAGACTTAGCTCATAGATGACCATAGGACTTATACACAATACCTATGCCAACTTCCTTGGTAGTGAAACAGAATTAAAATCTATATTTGTCAACAATAATTATATGATACTCTCTTTTAGGTACCACTATTTTATTTTTATTTTATTTGTTTAGTTATTTTATTATTTAATTCCAGCAACAGTACAACAAGACCCATGTATGAAAAATATCTTAACAATAGAATATACATAGGTACTTATTTTGATATCTATATAATCTAAGTTTGAATTAAAATCTTTTTGTAATCTAAGGCATTATGGTTGCGTACAGTACTGGTGAGCTCAGCGTGAGTTGACATGATATTTGACATAACATGACAATGCATGTCAAATGTGAACTCAATCTTTTTGCGACAAGTTTGGTAACTATAGACTGGTCGCTGATAATAACTAACCCTACCTTACAAGATTACTAAGCAAATACATTTTGTAGCTAAAGTAACAAAAACTAACATAAAAAAAACGTGGTCAACACGTGGCCGTGACACGGCGCAGCTTGGCACGTTTTCGTATGATGGAAAAAGTGGACCATAGAGGCACCACATTTTACCTCATCGAATTAAGGAACGGAACTAGTCTATTGGTCTAAATAGGTATCCGTTTCTAATGCCGGCCTAAAAACGGTTATTAAAGACAGTATACTCGGTCTGACCTTAGAACCTTTCAGGCTGAGCCTAGGCAGACCAAGGCATATTTAAACAACGTCGAAAGGACAATAATTAATATTCCTGTTGTACATAAAAGCATTGTTTTCATTTATCAATTCGATAAATTCGATGTATGTTTTGTTTTGGTGTGCAATAAAGTATAATTGAATTTAATTGAATTGCAAGACTGCCTTCCTAGTAGCACCAAAAATTCGATCGGACCCATGAACCTGCCAAGGTAGCTTACAGCTGACCAGATTTTTAAAGCCTTACTAATCGGCCTCTAGACTAACAGATATAATTCATTCTTTGATTCGATGAGGTAAAATGTTGTGTCACAAGAGTCCACTTTTTTATCAAACCGGAAAACGTGTCAAGCAGCGCCACAGTATAAGAAAGAGTATTTATTACTACATACAGTATGGACACTCCCTGCCTCCCACCAACTTTTTACCTCACTCCCACCCTCTATTGCCCTCTGGTTACCTCGGCAGTTACTTGTAGTCTAAACTGACACCACAATTGACACGCTAGAATTTATGTTTTCGAAATAAAGAGAATATAATTATAATCTCAGGACGAAGGATAAAAACTCATTTTTTGAATAGACGGATGTCAAAGCGTTTTATTTACGGAAAAGTAATTACCCGCACGCAGCGAAAGTTATTGCAGCTTTAGCAAGAAAGGAAACTACCGAGCACTATTTACAAATTTATTTACAGATATTCGCAGAAAGTATTTACAACATTTATTTAACGTGAAATCGGAAATCTCGGTACCAAAGTTTTGGCGAGTATTTATGACATGACGTAAGTCATTTGTCTTCTCAAAAAGCCGTAAATCTTTTTATAAAAACAACACAGAGTTTGGTACGTAGAAATGGAGGTTGCCACACAGCCCTAGACTCCATGCCGCATGTGTTGACGTCATTTGGTCAATTTCTGTTTTTTTTACGCTGTGTCCAGGTTGTGGCTGCGCCGTGGTATTAATCTTGTAAGGTAGGATTGGATACTATCGGCCACCGGTCTACGAGCGGTTATGTGTTGTTCAGTTGTTCACTGTAGAATACACATTTCTACTAAGGGTTGGTTGAGGTTGATGTATATAATGAAACACAGATATAGTCTTCACTAGTAATGTGACTAGCGCACGTCCGCACAGCACGGCGGTCGGTGCACGAATACCGAGCGAATGAACGATAGATATTGACCACAGACCGCACCAGCCGATAGATGGCGCTACCGGCGCTTTCCGCATTAACTACTCTTTATTGCTGTACACTACATCCCTTTCTTGTTTTAATTTATTTTTTACGTTTACTCGAATCTACCACCGCTTCGGAAGGTATAGCCCGTGGAGAAGAAGCGGCGCAAGAAACTCCACAGTTTAGCTAATCTCTTAAATCTTATTTACAATACAGTGTTGACTGTTATCAATGCTATTACATTAAACAAATTACGAATAAGTTATTGAGACTAATTTGTTTACAGAAAATAGATATTTATCAAATATTGATCTGAAATTGTCAAACACCAAATTCACCGATAAACAATGTTTATGGAAATTACAATCTCATTATATTAACACATTTCAGTTATTGTTACTTCTGTTCTATACTATCCCTTCCCTGTAAAAATATTTTTCTATTGATAGGTGTAAGTAAACCTACAAAAATAACGTTCCATAGATCTTTATTATCTCTTATTTATTTATTTTGGCTAACTACTAGTCAAAGTCACTGCTTCAAGATCGTATCCATTTCTGTTTTATCAAATTAAGGAGGTAAGGACAAAAGAGTGAATCTGTGATAAGCACATACACTTATGCACTCAAAATATTCTGGCGGGTGCCAGCCATCGCAATTAAGCACTCACAGTTATTTTATTTGCATGACCCTTTAGCTTTTGCTAACAAGTTGATAGTTGCATGGCTCTGTAACCCATATCATTTTATTGTTGCATGATATTTTAGCTTTCGCTAACAACTTCATAGTTGCATGTCCTATAACCCATATAATTTTACAGTTTCATGAATGCTGATATAACGCTGACTGACAACAATATTAAGTAAGGTACACTAGGTCGCTTTCGTTACCAGCTGTGTACAGTAGTTACCTTTAGTTAGTCGACTAGACTAGTTTTGAGAAATCAGCAGTTTCAATTTAATGGACCCGTTTAATAAATAGATACTATTTTACTCAACCTATACAGATAAAATGCTGATACCTAAATAAAATAATAATCGTAATAATTTAATTAAATGTTCTGTGACCCACTTTAATGCTGATCTTTGACGGTGTTGCAATTACTCAAAAGATTCGCAATTTAATACGCAGTCACAATTTAATGTTACGGGCAAGTAAAAAATCAGAGTCCACACATTACTGTCGCTCTCATTTAGGGCTCTATGCCACGAGCACAATTTCAGCCAACGCCCTGTCTTATTCATCTATTTCCCCTTTTGTCTGTAAAAAGTTCTACCCCATTAGGTATGCTATGCTTCGATTGTTCCTAATATTGGAATAAATTTTTGTGGTTGAAAAGCTTGTCATTCTCTCACCATTTGGTAAGTCATTCCGTCCAAAACCAAAAATAAAAAGAAGTCTAGCCTACTACAACAGTATGCTAGACTAGAAACTTGAGATTTGATTCCGCTATCTTGGTACTCACGAATATTGTTTTAGCAAAGGGTCTGATGGTGGTCTACCCTATGAGTTATTTTGTCTGCTATACATAAGTATTCAGTCACTAAAGCAGTATTCCAAATAAATTTTATAAATTGGCATAATATTTCCTGCCGTTCAACCGTGAATAAGTTATTATAATTAATTTCCCTTATACATACATACATTTCTATAACAATAACAATAAAATAAACTATAACCAATTTAGCAATTAGTTGTTAGTTACATGTAACGTCATGAAACTTATGAAAATATTGTCTAATGTAAGGTATACTTAGGTATGTATCTGAAACATTAGTTACTTACTTATTATTTAAACACTAATAATGTTTTCCTTTTACGAAACATACAGTTATATCATTTGGTAGGCTTTAAAAAAAATAATGCTATTTTTATTAATTACAATGTACATGAATTAAGTGCAACTGTTGTTTCAACTTAATTGCGTGGCGTAATATTATTACAGAACTGCAAATCATTTTGTTTTTTGACTTGCTTGCACTGAAATTATATTCTTTATTTAAAATATTATGAATTTATAACTAACCGATTTGGTTCAAGTACAGTGTAGTATACTTTAACACATACAAATGAATAAATTAACAGTGCAGTGCCTGCAGTGATTAGGTAAGATACAGATTTTATCTATGCAAAGAAGAAAGAGCAATAAGTCATTAATTCCTCATATTAATGTCAATGGAATGACCAACTACAAGCTGCCAATAATTACTTATTTGACTTGTCATCTGAATGACCAACTACGAGCTGCTTATAATAATTTATTTGACTTCTCATTTGAATGACCAACTACAAGGTGCTGATAATGAAATAACAGTTTTTTTTCAATTGAATGACCAGCTGAAAGTTGCTAATAATTATTTTATTTATTTGACTTGTCATCTGAATGACCAACTACAAGCTGCTGATAGTAAATTTGATAGCATTTGATGCCCAGCTAAAAGTTGCAAATGTCAATTGAATGACCAGCTACAAGTTGCTAATGTCAATTAAATGAACAGCTGAAAGTTGCTAATGTCAATTGAATGACCAGCTACAAGTTGCTAATGTCAATTAAATGACCAGCTGAAAGATGCTAATGTCAATTAAATGACCAGCTGAAAGATGCTAATGTCAATTGAATGACCAGCTACAAGTTTCTAATGTCAATTGAATAACCAGCTAAAAGCGGCCTATGTCAATTGAATGACTGAATAACCAGCTACAAGTTGCTAATGTCAATTAAATGACCAGCTGAAAGATGCTAATGTCAATTGAATTACCAGCTAAAAGTTTCTAATGTCAATTGAATGATCAGCTAAAAGCTGCCTATGTCAATTGAATGACCAGCTGAAAGATGCTAATGTCAATTGAATGACCTGCTACAAGTTTCTAATGTCAATTGAATGACCAGCTAAAAGCTGCCAATGTCAATTGAATGACCAACTGTACTGTTTGTAACTGTTTGTTGTACATGGCAAAGCACTAACCATTAACCAGCTACAAGCTGACAATATGAGAGTAATCACCCTGACCATTTCAAACCTCTTAGCTATTAATTGGAGACATTTTCTCTTTATTAAGCACTAAAGCAAGGAGGTATGGTTCAATCGGCGCCTTAGCAGTCGTCCTGTTGAAGGCTGGTTTTTCTGTGACATCTAGGAACATACAATCTGCGAACAAAATTGTTAACCAGTATTATCGGTTTGGTCATGAATGTTATGATGCTTGAATATGATATAGTTATTAATCTTCTCTCAACTGAGATGAGCGTTTCTTGTTAAAATGTGAGTAGGTATTTCCAGAAATACTAAATTTAATAAGAAATCACCTAATCATTTTCTAATACTTTTTGTAAATAATTGTCTGAATTTACATTGATCCTTAAAATATGAAATTCCTTGCTCAAATAGCCAAAGAAACTAATTAGTTTAACCTGGAGTAATTATATCCATAATTATGACATTAACAACAATGTTGCAAAGATAAGATCAACGTAAGGTTACTGAATTGAAGTTCTATAAAGTATAGAATACGTGAAACAAGTTCCGGTAACAAATCGGATGATGATGATGATCGGAAATTATGTTGGTACTATTGATCTTTGAACTGAAATATTTTCATGAACTAGTACCACCAAATAAGCTCCGAAAGTGTTGTATATTATTATTGTTCTCGCATACCTACACTGAGAATGTCCAATAAGTAAAACGTTCAAAACGTAAAACTTTGGATTACAACTTAAATTGTGACATCAGAATGTTCGTTACGCCAAATGTTCGTTACGCCGAATGTTCGTTAAGTCGAATGTACGTTACTCAGAACGTTCGTTACGTCAAATGTTCGTGACGCCGAATGTTCGTTACGCCGAATGTTCGTTACACCGAATGTTCGTTACGCCGAAAGTTCGTTTGCCGAATGTTCGTGGCGTCGAATGTTCGTTACGCCGAACATCGGTTACGCCGAATGTTCGGTACGCATAATGGTAATAAGTAACTTTTATTAGAGACCATCACAACTACGAAGTAAGACAATTACTTAAAAATGACAATGTGTCAATATAAGTATAAAAAACTATTGGAATAAACTCACTTGGCATATCTTGGTTACCTAATCCTGTTTGTCTCGAATCAAGACACTATTCTTAACCTTTGGTATGCAGGAACGCGCATCAGCATGATGAAAACCATTTATTTCTATTGTGTCTGGCTTTTCCGGCATACGAGAGGTTAATGCGCGTATTTTGGATACCCATTAGGGCATAATGACGGACTACAAGCATGCATTAGTATATGCTCACGAGTACACTCCCCGAGGAGCAGTCAGAGACTCAGAAACCCCAGAACACCCTTGCCCCACCAGCACCGGAACTCCGTCCAGTCACGTGTGACCGGCAGTGAGCCTGGAGCTACGGACTTGAATAAATTCTTTCAATCGTTTAAAGTAATAAGGAATGATTACGTGACCTTAAAGATTGATGTCCACAGCTGGCGCTGGCGTACATTTGTTCATCCTAGGCGCCGCGCCGTCCCGTGTTGTCCTACACCTTCCTCCTGTCTGGTCTCTCCTCTTTCCTCCAGCATTCGATGGTCGACATGTGGGAAAAGAAATACAGTATGTAGATAATTCCAAATAAACGATTTAAAATCGGGACAAAAAACTATTTTTTCTTTTCTTTTGAAATATATTTTTATCACTAGGCAAAGGCAAAAACAAAGCAATGCTAGCAGAAACCAGATAATTAAGATAATTCCAAATAAACGATTTAAAATCGGGACAAAACTATTTTTACTTTTCTTTTGAAATATATTTTAACACTGTGTAACTTTTTAGGCAACAAATAAAGCAACGCCAGTAGAAACCGTCTTCGATTGTGTTTAAATAAGTCGCTTAGCTTCCTTAACTGGGTGTCCTTAACTGGTGGATTTTATTTCGTTGGCACCGTTTGTATTTTTTAATTTTCAACCCTCAATAAACTGATAAACACTTTACTCACGTGAATTTCGAATCCCGTCGTCGCCAATGTAGAATACACATTTCTACTAAGGGTTGGTTGAGGTTGATGTATATAATGAAACACAGATATAGTCTTCACTAGTAATGTGACTAGCGCACGTCCGCACAGCACGGCGGTCGGTGCACGAATACCGAGCGAATGAACGATAGATATTGACCACAGACCGCACCAGCCGATAGATGGCGCTACCGGCGCTTTCCGCATTAACTACTCTTTATTGCTGTACACTACATTCACGTTTGAGTTTCCACCTCTTTTTTTCACGCGAGACTCCGCCATCTTATCTCAAATGTGTTTTTGCTCATAAAACAATCTTAACAATCCTCATCGACTACGCTACGACATGTGGAGGAGTTGTTCTTGGAGGTGGGGGTAATCGTGCCCATATACCACGGCGTTGTGGAAACTGCTCGCATAAACTAATTAGAATTTGTGGTGCCGTACCAACAAAGAGTTCATTCTGTGGACAAGTTCTCCAATTTCATGGTAAATGTTTTGAGTGCGTGGATTACGCCTGGATCTGTAAAGCTCGCACCTCACTCTCGCCGAGAATTCTCGCCGAGACTCGGCGAGAACTTTCAAGGAAAATTACTATGGCTTAAGACGCCACGAGAACAATGAAGGGCATCCATTTGTAATGAATGTTATACTTGGATTCAGACAAATTCAGCTTCTGAAGTCATACCTGCACTAGAATTTGGACACCAACAAGTTTTCTTTGGTTGTGGGATATTACGTTAAAATCTCGATCATATCATACCGAGTATCATATACCGAGTATCATATATCATACAGAGTGTCAGCACAATGCCCAGAAAGACATTATTATTCTCACATTTACTCCAGTGCATGGTAACTTATCAAAAATATGCCTACGTGCTTTGATAATATTATGTTGTCCGTTCTGTTAGGTCTATTTCAAATTCGTTTAAAACGTTTATTACAATAAAATAATAACTATATTAACATTACCTTTCAGAGTTCAAGTCTGGCAAGAAGTTTGTGGTGCGTGTTGGCGATCAGCTAATAGAGAAGCATTCAAACAAAGGAGAATGCCCACGTGACTATACTCGTACTATACTAGCACTAGCACTCTATTGTGTTACATTGTTATATGGGCTTAGTTGTAAGTGCTAGTGTTTTTTGTGCATAACAAGAAGTAACGTAACGTAGTAGTGTATGGTTTTGACCACCCCGAAAGGGACTACAGACTTGAGTTTATGTATTTGTGTGTAAATAGAACTAAGCTAAATATTCTAATTAAATTATTAATTAAGGAATGGATGCTTTTGTTTTTATAGCCTATCTTTTTATAAGTAGGATTATTCAGATTTCCCATCAAATAGTTAAACAGTTTTCTTTTTACAATAATCCTTAGTAAATTCCCTGTCTTTTGACGAAAAATTGACCAGACGCAAGATCAGCCTGACTTTCATAGAACTTTGGGCAATCTCCTTTAAATCTGCCTAGGAATTGAAATCTGCCCAAAAATTGAAATCTGCCAAAAAATTGAAATCTGCCCAGAAATTGAAATCTGCCAAAAAATTGAAATCTGCCCAAAAATTGAAATCTGCCAAAAAATTGAAGATATCTGCCCAAAAATTGAAATCTTCCTAGGAATTGAAATATGCCCAAAAATTTAAAATCTGCCTAGGAATTCAAATCTGTCTGAGAGGTGTATGGAGAGGTGTATAGAGAGGTGTATGGAGGTGTATGGAGAGGTGTATGGAGGTGTATGGAGGTGTATGGAGAGGTGTATGGAGAGGTGTATGGAGTTGTATGGAGAGGTGTATGGAGAGGTGTATGGAGAGGTGTATGGAGAGGTGTATGAAGGTGTATGGAGAGGTGTATGGAGGTGTATGGAGAGGTGTATGGAGGTGTATGGAGAGGTGTATAGAGGTATATGGAGAGGTGTATGGAGTTGTATGGAGAGGTGTATGGAGTTGTATGGAGAGGTGTATGGAGTTGTATGGAGAGGTGTATGGAGTTGTATGGAGAGGTGTATGGAGTTGTATGGAGAGGTGTATGGAGAGGAGTATGGAGATGTATGGAGAGGTGTATGGAGTTGTATGGAGAGGTGTATGGAGAGGTCTATGGAGAAGTGTATGGAGAGGTGTATGGAGAGGTGTATGGAGAGGTGTATGGATGTGTATGGAGAGATGTATGGAGGTGTATGGAGAGGTGTATGCCAAAAAATTTAAATCTGCCTAGGAATTGAAATCTGCCCAAAAACTTTAATCTGCCAAAAATTTAAATCTGCCAAAAAATTGAAATCTGCCCCAAAAAATTAAATCTGCCAAAAAATTGAAATCTGCCCAAAAATTGAAATCTGCCCAAAAATTGAAATCTGCCTAGGAATTGAAAACTGCCCAAAAATTTAAAATTTGCCTAGGAATTGAAATCTGCCCAAAATTGAAATCTGCCAAAAAATTTAAATCTGCCCAAAAATTTAAATCTGCCCAAAAATTGAAATCTGCCAAAAAATTGAAATCAGCCTTGGAATTGAAATCTGCCTAAAAATTAAAATCTGCCCAAAAATTGAAATCTGCCAAAAAATAGAAATCTGCCAAAAAATAGAAATCTGCCAAAAAATTGAAATCTGCCAACAAATTGAAATCTACACACCACATTGGCTAGACTCCACATTGGCTAGACTCCACATTGGCTAGACTCCACATTGGCTAGACTCTACATTGGCTAGACTCCACATTGGCTAGACTCTACATTGGCTAGACTCTACATTGGCTAGACTCTACATTGGCTAGACTCTACATTGGGCAGACTCTTGGCAGTTTTCAATTCGTAGGCAGATTTAATTTTTTTGGCAGATTTCAATTTGTTGGCAGATTTCAATTTGTTGGCAGATTTCAATTTGTTGGTAGATTTCAATTTGGTCATCAGGCAGACTCTACATTGGACAGACTCTACATTGGACAGACTCTACATTGGACAGACTCTACATTGGACAGACTCTACATTGGAAAGACTCTACATTGGACAGACTCTTCATTGGACAGACTCTACATTGGACAGACTCTACATTGGACAGACTCTATATTGGCTAGACTCTACATTGGCTAGACTCTACATTGGCTAGACTCTACATTGGCTAGACTCTACATTGGCTAGACTCTACATTGGCTAGACTCTACATTGGCTAGACTCTACATTGGCTAGACTCTACATTGGACAGACTCTACATTGGCTAGACTCTACATTGCACAGACTCTACATTGGACAGACTCTACATTGGCTAGACTCTACATTGGACAGACTCTACATTGGACAGACTCTACATTGGACTGACTCTACATTGGACAGACTCTAGATTGGACAGACTCTACATTGGACAGACTCTACATTGGACAGACTCTATATTGGACAGACTCTATATTGGACAGACTCTACATTGGACAGACTCTACATTGGACAGACTCTACATTGGACAGAATCTACATAGGACAGAGATTTCAATTTGTTGGCAGATTTCAATTTTTTGGCAGATTTCAATTTTTTGGCAGATTTCAATTTGTTGGGAGATTTCAATTTGTTGGCAGATTTCAACTTTTTGGCAGATTTCAATTTGTTAGCAGATTTCAATTTGTTGGCAGATTTCAATTTGAAAATTAATTTCAATTTGTTGGCAGATTTCAATTTGTTGGCAGATTTCAATTTGTTGGCAGATTTCAATTTGTTGGCAGATTTCAATTTGTTGGCAGATTTCAATTTGTTGGCAGATTTGACGACCCGGTTGGTGTAATGGTTACCACGCCGGACTGCCAAACCAGGGTCCTGGGTTCGAATCCCGGTTCGGTCATGGATGTTTACATGTTTGTGCCGTTGTTGTATGGTTTCCATAATAAACAGCCTATTAATAGTGCTTTCTTGGGATCATTACAATGTATGTGCCTGTGAGCGTTATTTATTTATTTTATTTATTTATTTATTTCAATTTTTTGGCAGATTTCAATTTGTTGGCAGATTTCAATTTGTTGGCAGATGTCAATTTTTTGGCAGATTTCAATATTTTGGCAGATTTCAATTCTTGGCAGATTTAAATTCTTAGGCAGATTCAAATTTTTTGGCAGATTTCAATGCAGATTTTTAATTTTTAGTCAGCTTTCAATTTGTTGGCAGATTTCAATTTGTTGAAAGATTTCAATTCTTAGGCAGATTTAATTTTTTTGGCTGATTTCAATTTTTTGGCAGATTTCAATTTGTTGGCAGATTTCAATTTGTTGGCAGATTTCAATTTGTTGGTAGATTTCAATTTTTTGGCAGATTTCAATTTTTTGGCAGATTTCAATTTGTTGGCAGATTTCAATTTGTTGGCAGAATTCAATTTGTTGGCAGATTTCAATTTGTTGGCAGATTTCAATTTGTTGGCAGATTTCAATTTGTCGGCAGATTTCAATTTGTTAGCCAATTTCAATTTTTTGGCAGATTTCAATTTGTTGGCAGATTTCAATTCGTAGGCAGATTTAATTTTTTTGGCAGATTTCAATTTTTTGGCAGATTTCAATTTGTTGGCAGATTTCAATTTGTTGGCAGATTTCAATTTGTTGGTAGATTTCAATTTGTTCATCAGGCAGACTCTACATTGGACAGACTCTACATTGGACAGACTCTACATTGGACAGACTCTACATTGGACAGACTCTACATTGGAAAGACTCTACATTGGACAGACTCTTCATTGGACAGACTCTACATTGGACAGACTCTACATTGGACAGACTCTACATTGGACAGACTCTACATTGGACAGACTCTACACCAATGTAGAGTCTGTCCAATGTAGAGTCTGTCCAATGTAAGGTCTAGCCAATGTAGAGTCTGTCCATTGTTGAGTCTGTCCAATGTAGAGTCTAGCCAATGTAGAGTCTAGTCAATGTAGAGTCTGTCCAATGTTGAGTCTGTCCAATGTAGAGTCTGTCCAATGTAGAGTCTGTCCAATGTAGAGTATAACCAATGTAGAGTCTAGCCAATGTAGAGTCTAGCCAACTAGACTCTACTAGCCAACTAGACTCTACTATACTCTACATTGGCTAGACTCTACATTGGCTAGACTCTACATTGGCTAGACTCTACATTGGCTAGACTCTACATTGGACAGACTCTACATTGGCTAGACTCTACATTGCACAGACTCTACATTGGACAGACTCTACATTGGCTAGACTCTACATTGGACAGACTCTACATTGGACAGACTCTACATTGGACTGACTCTACATTGGACAGACTCTAGATTGGACAGACTCTACATTGGACAGACTCTACATTGGACAGACTCTATATTGGACAGACTCTATATTGGACAGACTCTACATTGGACAGACTCTACATTGGACAGACTCTACATTGGACAGAATCTACATAGGACAGAGATTTCAATTTGTTGGCAGATTTCAATTTTTTGGCAGATTTAAATTTTTTGGCAGATTTCAATTTGTTGGGAGATTTCAATTTGTTGGCAGATTTCAACTTTTTGGCAGATTTCAATTTGTTAGCAGATTTCAATTTGTTGGCAGATTTCAATTTGAAAATTAATTTCAATTTGTTGGCAGATTTCAATTTGTTGGCAGATTTCAATTTGTTGGCAGATTTCAATTTGTTGGCAGATTTCAATTTGTTGGCAGATTTCAATTTGTTGGCAGATTTCAATTTGTTGGCAGATTTGACGACCCGGTTGGTGTAATGGTTACCACGCCGGACTGCCAAACCAGGGTCCTGGGTTCGAATCCCGGTTCGGTCATGGATGTTTACATGTTTGTGCCGTTGTTGTATGGTTTCCATAATAAACAGCCTTAATAGGCTATAAGAAAGCACTATTAATATAGTGCTTTCTTGGGATCATTACAATGTATGTGCCTGTGAGCGTTATTTATTTATTTTATTTATTTATTTATTTCAATTTTTTGGAAGATTTCAATTTGTTGGCAGATTTCAATTTGTTGGCAGATGTCAATTTTTTGGCAGATTTCAATATTTTGGCAGATTTCAATTCTTGGCAGATTTAAATTCTTAGGCAGATTCAAATTTTTTGGCAGATTTCAATGCAGATTTTTAATTTTTAGTCAGCTTTCAATTTGTTGGCAGATTTCAATTTGTTGAAAGATTTCAATTCTTAGGCAGATTTAATTTTTTTGGCTGATTTCAATTTTTTGGCAGATTTCAATTTGTTGGCAGATTTCAATTTGTTGGCAGATTTCAATTTGTTGGTAGATTTCAATTTTTTGGCAGATTTCAATTTTTTGGCAGATTTCAATTTGTTGGCAGATTTCAATTTGTTGGCAGAATTCAATTTGTTGGCAGATTTCAATTTGTTGGCAGATTTCAATTTGTTGGCAGATTTCAATTTGTCGGCAGATTTCAATTCGTAGGCAGATTTAATTTTTTTGGCTGATTTCAATTTTTTGGCAGATTTCAATTTGTTGGCAGATTTCAATTTGTTGGCAGATTTCAATTTGTTGGTAGATTTCAATTTTTTGGCAGATTTAATTTTTTTGGCAGATTTCAATTTTTTGGCAGATTTCAATTTGTTGGCAGATTTCAATTTGTTGGCAGATTTCAATTTGTTGGTAGATTTCAATTTGTTCATCAGGCAGACTCTACATTGGACAGACTCTACATTGGACAGACTCTACATTGGACAGACTCTACATTGGACAGACTCTACATTGGAAAGACTCTACATTGGACAGACTCTTCATTGGACAGACTCTACATTGGACAGACTCTACATTGGACAGACTCTACATTGGACAGACTCTACATTGGACAGACTCTACACCAATTGTCCAATGTAGAGTCTAGCCAGACAGACTCTACATTGGACAGACTCTATATTGGCTAGACTCTACATTGGCTAGACTCTACATTGGCTAGACTCTACATTGGCTAGACTCTACATTGGCTAGACTCTACATTGGCTAGACTCTACATTGGCTAGACTCTACATTGGACAGACTCTACATTGGACAGACTCTACATTGGCTAGACTCTACATTGGACAGCCTCTACATTGGACTGACTCTACATTGGACAGACTCTAGATTGGACAGACTCTACATTGGACAGACTCTACATTGGACAGACTCTATATTGGACAGAATCCACATTGGCTAGACTCTACATTGGCTAGACTCTACATTGGCTAGACTCTTAATTGGCTAGACTCTACATTGGCTAGACTCTACATTGGCTAGACTCTACATTGGCTAGACTCTACATTGGACAGACTCTACATTGGACAGACTCTACATTGGACAGACTCTATATTGGACAGACTCTACATTGGACAGACTCTACATTGGCTAGACTCTACATTGGCTAGACTCTACATTGGACAGACTCTACATTGGACAGACTCTATATTGGACAGACTCTATTGGACAGAGTCTGTACATTGGACAGACTCTACATTGGACAGACTCTATATTGGACAGACTCTATTGGTTGGACAGACTCTATATTGGACAGACTCTATTGGACAGAGTCTGTCCAATGTAGAGTCTGTCCAATGTAGAGTCTGTCCAATGTAGAGTCTGTCCAATGAAGAGTCTGTCCAATGTAGAGTCTTTCCAATGTAGAGTCTGTCCAATGTAGAGTCTGTCCAATGTAGAGTCTGTCCAATGTAGAGTCTGTCCAATGTAGAGTCTGCCTGATGAACCAATTGAAATCTACCAACAAATTGAAATCTGCCAACAAATTGAAATCTGCCAACAAATTGAAATCTGCCAAAAAATTGAAATCTGCCAAAAAAATTAAATCTGCCTACGAATTGAAAACTGCCAAGAGTCTGCCCAATGTAGAGTCTAGCCAATGTAGAGTCTAGCCAATGTAGAGTCTAGCCAATGTAGAGTCTAGCCAATGTGGAGTCTAGCCAATGTAGAGTCTAGCCAATGTGGAGTCTAGCCAATGTGGAGTCTAGCCAATGTGGAGTCTAGCCAATGTGGTGTGTAGATTTCAATTTGTTGGCAGATTTAAATTTTTTGGCAGATTTCAATTTTTTGGCAGATTTCTATTTTTTGGCAGATTTCAATTTTTGGGCAGATTTTAATTTTTAGGCAGATTTCAATTCCAAGGCTGATTTCAATTTTTTGGCAGATTTCAATTTTTGGGCAGATTTAAATTTTTGGGCAGATTTAAATTTTTTGGCAGATTTCAATTTTGGGCAGATTTCAATTCCTAGGCAAATTTTAAATTTTTGGGCAGTTTTCAATTCCTAGGCAGATTTCAATTTTTGGGCAGATTTCAATTTTTGGGCAGATTTCAATTTTTTGGCAGATTTAATTTTTTGGGGCAGATTTCAATTTTTTGGCAGATTTCAATTTTTGGCAGATTAAAGTTTTTGGGCAGATTTCAATTCCTAGGCAGATTTAAATTTTTTGGCATACACCTCTCCATACACCTCCATACATCTCTCCATACACATCCATACACCTCTCCATACACCTCTCCATACACCTCTCTCCATACACCTCTCCATACACTTCTCCATAGACCTCTCCATACACCTCTCCATACAACTCCATACACCTCTCCATACATCTCCATACACCTCTCCATACACCTCTCCATACAACTCCATACACCTCTCCATACAACTCCATACACCTCTCCATACAACTCCATACACCTCTCCATACAACTCCATACACCTCTCCATACAACTCCATACACCTCTCCATATACCTCTATACACCTCTCCATACACCTCCATACACCTCTCCATACACCTCCATACACCTCTCCATACACCTTCATACACCTCTCCATACACCTCTCCATACACCTCTCCATACACCTCTCAATACAACTCCATACACCTCTCCATACACCTCTCCATACACCTCCATACACCTCCATACACCTCTCCATACACCTCCATACACCTCTCTATACACCTCTCCATACACCTCTCAGACAGATTTGAATTCCTAGGCAGATTTTAAATTTTTGGGCATATTTCAATTCCTAGGAAGATTTCAATTTTTGGGCAGATATCTTCAATTTTTTGGCAGATTTCAATTTTTGGGCAGATTTCAATTTTTTGGCAGATTTCAATTTCTGGGCAGATTTCAATTTTTTGGCAGATTTCAATTTTTGGGCAGATTTCAATTCCTAGGCAGATTTAAATTTTTGGGCAGATTTCAATTCCTAGGCAGATTTTCAATTTTTCAATCACAATTACACGAGTTTGTCGCATGTTGCATGTCGCTGTCGCATGTCGCTTGTCGCTGTCGCATGTCGCTTGTCGCTGTCGCTTGTCGCTGTCGCATGTCACATGTCGCTGTCGCATGTCGCTTGTCGCTGTCACTGTCGCATGTCGCTGTCGCATGTCGCTGTCGCATGTCGCATGTCGCTGTCGCATGTCGCTTGTCGCTGTCGCATGTCGCTTGTCGCTGTCGCTTGTCGCTTTTGCATGTCGCTGTCGCTTGTCGCTGTCGCTTGTCGCTGTCGCATGTCGCTTATCGCTGTCGCATGTCGCTGTCGCATGTCGCTGTCACATGTCGCTGTCGCATGTCGCATGTCACTGTCGCATGTCGCTGTCGCATGTCGCTGTCGCATGTCGCTGTCGCATGTCGCATGTCACTGTCGCATGTCGCTGTCGCATGTCGCTGTCGCATGTCGCTGTCGCATGTCGCTTATCGCTGTCGCATGTCGCTGTAGCATGTCGCTGTCACATGTCGCTGTCGCATGTCGCATGTCACTGTCGCTGTCGCATGTCGCTTATCGCTGTCGCATGTCGCTGTCGCTTGTCGCTGTTGCTTGTCGCTGTCGCTTGTCGCTGTCGCTTATCGCTTATCGCATGTCGCTTGTCGCTGTCGCATGTCGCTTGTCGCTGTCGCATGTCGCTTGTCGCTGTCGCTGTCGCATGTCGCTGTCGCTTGTCGCTGTCGCTTGTCGCTGTCGCTTGTCGCTGTCGCTTGTCGCTGTCGCTTGTCGCTGTCGCATGTCGCTGTCGCTTGTCGCTGTCGCTTGTCGCTGTCGCTTATCGTTATTATTATATTATTTAATATTTCAAAAAATTGAAATCTGCCAACAAATTGAAATCTACAAACAAATTGAAATCTGCCAACAAATTGAAATCTGCCAACAAATTGAAATCTGCCAAAAAATTGAAATCTGCCAAAAAAATTATATCTGCCTACGAATTGAAATCTGCCAACAAATTGAAATCTGCCAAAAAATTGAAATTGGCCAACAAATTGAAATCTGCCGACAAATTGAAATCTGCCAACAAATTGAAATCTGCCAACAAATTGAAATCTGCCAACAAATTGAAATCTGCCAACAAATTGAAATCTGCCAACAAATTGAAATCTGCCAAAAAATTGAAATCTGCCAACAAATTGAAATCTACCAACAAATTGAAATCTGCCAACAAATTGAAATCTGCCAACAAATTGAAATCTGCCAAAAAATTGAAATCAGCCAAAAAAATTAAATCTGCCTAAGAATTGAAATCTTTCAACAAATTGAAATCTGCCAACAAATTGAAAGCTGACTAAAAATTAAAAATCTGCATTGAAATCTGCCAAAAAATTTGAATCTGCCTAAGAATTTAAATCTGCCAAGAATTGAAATCTGCCAAAATATTGAAATCTGCCAAAATATTGACATCTGCCAACAAATTGAAATCTGCCAACAAATTGAAATCTGCCAAAAAATTGAAATCTGCCAACAAATTGAAATCTGCTAACAAATTGAAATCTGCCAAAAAGTTGAAATCTGCCAACAAATTGAAATCTGCCAACAAATTGAAATCTCTGTCCTATGTAGATTCTGTCCAATGTAGAGTCTGTCCAATGTAGAGTCTGTCCAATGTAGAGTCTGTCCAATGTACAGTCTGTCCAATGTACAGTCTGTCCAATGTAGAGTCTGTCCAATGTAGAGTCTGTCCAATATAGAGTCTGTCCAATATAGAGTCTGTCCAATGTAGAGTCTGTCCAATGTAGAGTCTGTCCAATGTAGAGTCTGTCCAATGTAGAGTCTGTCCAATGTAGAGTCTAGCCAATGTAGAGTCTGTCCAATGTAGAGTCTGTCCAATGTAGAGTCTAGCCAATGTAGAGTCTAGCCAATGTAGAGTCTAGCCAATGTAGAGTCTGTCCAATGTAGAGTCTGTCCAATATAGAGTCTGTCCAATGTAGAGTCTGTCCAATGTAGAGTCTAGCCAATGTAGAGTCTAGCCAATGTAGAGTCTAGCCAATGTAGAGTCTAGCCAATGTAGAGTCTGTCCAATATAGAGTCTGTCCAATATAGAGTCTGTCCAATATAGAGTCTTTCCAATGTAGAGTCTGTCCAATGAAGAGTCTGTCCAATGTAGAGTCTTTCCAATGTAGAGTCTGTCCAATGTAGAGTCTGTCCAATGTAGAGTCTGTCCAATGTAGAGTCTGTCCAATGTAGAGTCTGCCCAATGTAGAGTCTAGCCAATGTAGAGTCTAGCCAATGTGGAGTCTAGCCAATGTAGAGTCTAGCCAATGTGGAGTCTAGCCAATGTGGAGTCTAGCCAATGTGGAGTCTAGCCAATGTGGTGTGTAGATTTCAATTTGTTGGCAGATTTCAATTTTTTGGCCGATTTCAATTTTTTGGCAGATTTCTATTTTTTGGCAGATTTCAATTTTTGGGCAGATTTAAATTTTTTGGCAGATTTCAATTCCAAGGCTGATTTCAATTTTTTGGCAGATTTCAATTTTTGGCAGATTTCTATTTTTTGGCAGATTTAAATTTTTGGGCAGATTTCAATTTTTTGACAGATTTAGATTTTTGGGCAGATTTCAATTCCTAGGCAGATTTCAATTTTTGGGCAGATTTCAATTTTTTGGGCAGATTTCAATTTTTTGGCAGATTTAATTTTTTTGGGCAGATTTCAATTTTTTGGCAGATTTCAATTTTTGGACAGATTTGAATTCCTAGGCAGATTTATTTTGGGCATATTTCAATTCCTAGGAAGATTTCAATTTTTGGGCAGATTTCAATTTTTTGGTAGATTTAAATTATTGGGCAGATTAAAATTTTTGGGCAGATTTCAATTTTTGGGCAGATTTCAATTTTTGGGCAGATTTCAATTCCTAGGCAGATTTAAATTTTTTGGCAGATTTCAATTTTTTGGCAGATTTCAATTTTTTGGCAGATTTCAATTTTTAGGCAGATTTCAATTCCTAGGCAGATTTCAATTTTTGGGCAGATTTCAATTTTTTGGCAGATTTCAATTTTTGGGCAGATTTCAATTTTTGGGCAGATTTCAATTTTTGGGCAGCCAATGTAGAGTCTAGCCAATGTAGAGTCTAGCCAATGTAGAGTCTAGCCAATGTTGAGTCTGGCCAATGTAGAGTCTAGCCAATGTAGAGTCTAGCCAATGTAGAGTCTAGCCAATGTAGAGTCTGTCCAATGTAGAGTCTGTCCAATAAAATAAACAAAAAATTTAAATCTGCCAACAAATTGAAATCTGCCAACAAATTGAATTCGCTGTCGCATGTCGCTTGTCGCTGTCACTGTCGCATGTCGCTGTCGCATGTCGCTGTCGCATGTCGCTGTCGCATGTCGCATGTCGCTGTCGCATGTCGCTTGTCGCTGTTGCATGTCGCTTGTCGCTGTCGCTTGTCGCTTTTGCATGTCGCTGTCGCTTGTCGCTGTCGCTTGTCGCTGTCGCATGTCGCTTATCGTTGTCGCATGTCGCTGTCGCATGTCGCTGTCACATGTCGCTGTCGCATGTCGCATGTCACTGTCACATGTCGCTGTCGCATGTAGCTTGTCGCTGTCACTGTCGCATGTCGCTGTCGCATGTCGCTGTCGCATGTCGCATGTCGCTGTCGCATGTCGCTTGTCGCTGTCGCATGTCGCTTGTCGCTGTCGCTTGTCGCTTTTGCATGTCGCTGTCGCTTGTCGCTGTCGCTTGTCGCTGTCGCATGTCGCTTATCGCTGTCGCATGTCGCTGTCGCATGTCGCTGTCACATGTCGCTGTCGCATGTCGCATGTCACTGTCGCATGTCGCTGTCGCATGTCGCTGTCGCATGTCGCTTGTCGCTGTCGCATGTCGCTTATCGCTGTCGCATGTCGCTGTCGCTTGTCGCTGTTGCTTGTCGCTGTCGCTTGTCGCTGTCGCTTATCGCTTATCGCATGTCGCTTGTCGCTGTCGCATGTCGCTTGTCGCTGTCGCATGTCGCTTGTCGCTGTCGCTGTCGCATGTCGCTGTCGCTTGTCACTGTCGCTTGTCGCTGTCGCTTGTCGCTGTCGCATGTCGCTGTCGCTTGTCGCTGTCGCTTGTCGCTGTCGCTTGTCGCTGTCGCTTATCGTTATTATTATATTATTTAATATTTCAAAAAATTGAAATCTGCCAACAAATTGAAATCTACCAACAAATTGAAATCTGCCAACAAATTGAAATCTGCCAACAAATTGAAATCTGCCAAAAAATTGAAATCTGCCAAAAAAATTAAATCTGCCTACGAATTGAAATCTGCCAACAAATTGAAATCCGCCAAAAAATTGAAATTGGCCAACAAATTGAAATCTGCCGACAAATTGAAATCTGCCAACAAATTGAAATCTGCCAACAAATTGAAATCTGCCAAAAAATTGAAATCTGCCAACAAATTGAAATCTACCAACAAATTGAAATCTGCCAACAAATTGAAATCTGCCAACAAATTGAAATCTGCCAAAAAATTGAAATCAGCCAAAAAAATTAAATCTGCCTAAGAATTGAAATCTTTCAACAAATTGAAATCTGCCAACAAATTGAAAGCTGACTAAAAATTAAAAATCTGCATTGAAATCTGCCAAAAAATTTGAATCTGCCAAAAAATTGAAATCAGCCAAAAAAATTAAATCTGCCTAAGAATTGAAATCTTTCAACAAATTGAAATCTGCCAACAAATTGAAAGCTGACTAAAAATTAAAAATCTGCATTGAAATCTGCCAAAAAATTTGAATCTGCCTAAGAATTTAAATCTGCCAAGAATTGAAATCTGCCAAAATATTGAAATCTGCCAAAAAATTGACATCTGCCAACAAATTGAAATCTGCCAACAAATTGAAATCTGCCAAAAAATTGAAATCTGCCAACAAATTGAAATCTGCCAACAAATTGAAATCTGCCAACAAATTGAAATCTGCCAACAAATTGAAATCTGCCAACAAATTGAAATCTGCCAACAAATTGAAATCTGCCAACAAATTGAAATTAATTTTCAAATTGAAATCTGCCAACAAATTGAAATCTGCTAACAAATTGAAATCTGCCAAAAAGTTGAAATCTGCCAACAAATTGAAATCTCCCAACAAATTGAAATCTGCCAAAAAATTGAAATCTGCCAACAAATTGAAATCTGCCAACAAATTGAAATCTCTGTCCTATGTAGATTCTGTCCAATGTAGAGTCTGTCCAATGTAGAGTCTGTCCAATGTAGAGTCTGTCCAATGTACAGTCTGTCCAATGTACAGTCTGTCAAATGTAGAGTCTGTCCAATGTAGAGTCTGTCCAATATAGAGTCTGTCCAATATAGAGTCTGTCCAATGTAGAGTCTGTCCAATGTAGAGTCTGTCCAATCTAGAGTCTGTCCAATGTAGAGTCAGTCCAATGTAGAGTCTGTCCAATGTAGAGTCTGTCCAATGTAGAGTCTAGCCAATGTAGAGTCTGTCCAATGTAGAGTCTAGCCAATGTAGAGTCTAGCCAATGTAGAGTCTAGCCAATGTAGAGTCTAGCCAATGTAGAGTCTAGCCAATATAGAGTCTGTCCAATTTTTTGGCAGATTTCAATTTTTGGGCAGATTTTAATTTTTAGGCAGATTTCAATTCCAAGGCTGATTTCAATTTTTTGGCAGATTTCAATTTTTGGGCAGATTTAAATTTTTGGGCAGATTTCAATTCCTAGGCAAATTTTAAATTTTTGGGCAGTTTTCAATTCCTAGGCAGATTTCAATTTTTGGGCAGATTTCAATTTTTGGGCAGATTTCAATTTTTTGGCAGATTTAATTTTTTGGGGCAGATTTCAATTTTTTGGCAGATTTCAATTTTTGGCAGATTAAAGTTTTTGGGCAGATTTCAATTCCTAGGCAGATTTTCAATTTTTCAATCACAATTACACGAGTTTGTCGCATGTTGCATGTCGCTGTCGCATGTCGCTTGTCGCTGTCGCATGTCGCTTGTCGCTGTCGCTTGTCGCTGTCGCATGTCACATGTCGCTGTCGCATGTCGCTTGTCGCTGTCACTGTCGCATGTCGCTGTCGCATGTCGCTGTCGCATGTCGCATGTCGCTGTCGCATGTCGCTTGTCGCTGTCGCATGTCGCTTGTCGCTGTCGCTTGTCGCTTTTGCATGTCGCTGTCGCTTGTCGCTGTCGCTTGTCGCTGTCGCATGTCGCTTATCGCTGTCGCATGTCGCTGTCGCATGTCGCTGTCACATGTCGCTGTCGCATGTCGCATGTCACTGTCGCATGTCGCTGTCGCATGTCGCTGTCGCATGTCGCTGTCGCATGTCGCATGTCACTGTCGCATGTCGCTGTCGCATGTCGCTGTCGCATGTCGCTGTCGCATGTCGCTTATCGCTGTCGCATGTCGCTGTAGCATGTCGCTGTCACATGTCGCTGTCGCATGTCGCATGTCACTGTCGCTGTCGCATGTCGCTTATCGCTGTCGCATGTCGCTGTCGCTTGTCGCTGTTGCTTGTCGCTGTCGCTTGTCGCTGTCGCTTATCGCTTATCGCATGTCGCTTGTCGCTGTCGCATGTCGCTTGTCGCTGTCGCATGTCGCTTGTCGCTGTCGCTGTCGCATGTCGCTGTCGCTTGTCGCTGTCGCTTGTCGCTGTCGCTTGTCGCTGTCGCTTGTCGCTGTCGCTTGTCGCTGTCGCATGTCGCTGTCGCTTGTCGCTGTCGCTTGTCGCTGTCGCTTATCGTTATTATTATATTATTTAATATTTCAAAAAATTGAAATCTGCCAACAAATTGAAATCTACAAACAAATTGAAATCTGCCAACAAATTGAAATCTGCCAACAAATTGAAATCTGCCAAAAAATTGAAATCTGCCAAAAAAATTATATCTGCCTACGAATTGAAATCTGCCAACAAATTGAAATCTGCCAAAAAATTGAAATTGGCCAACAAATTGAAATCTGCCGACAAATTGAAATCTGCCAACAAATTGAAATCTGCCAACAAATTGAAATCTGCCAACAAATTGAAATCTGCCAACAAATTGAAATCTGCCAACAAATTGAAATCTGCCAAAAAATTGAAATCTGCCAACAAATTGAAATCTACCAACAAATTGAAATCTGCCAACAAATTGAAATCTGCCAACAAATTGAAATCTGCCAAAAAATTGAAATCAGCCAAAAAAATTAAATCTGCCTAAGAATTGAAATCTTTCAACAAATTGAAATCTGCCAACAAATTGAAAGCTGACTAAAAATTAAAAATCTGCATTGAAATCTGCCAAAAAATTTGAATCTGCCTAAGAATTTAAATCTGCCAAGAATTGAAATCTGCCAAAATATTGAAATCTGCCAAAAAATTGACATCTGCCAACAAATTGAAATCTGCCAACAAATTGAAATCTGCCAAAAAATTGAAATCTGCCAACAAATTGAAATCTGCTAACAAATTGAAATCTGCCAAAAAGTTGAAATCTGCCAACAAATTGAAATCTGCCAACAAATTGAAATCTCTGTCCTATGTAGATTCTGTCCAATGTAGAGTCTGTCCAATGTAGAGTCTGTCCAATGTAGAGTCTGTCCAATGTACAGTCTGTCCAATGTACAGTCTGTCCAATGTAGAGTCTGTCCAATGTAGAGTCTGTCCAATATAGAGTCTATCCAATATAGAGTCTGTCCAATGTAGAGTCTGTCCAATGTAGAGTCAGTCCAATGTAGAGTCTGTCCAATGTAGAGTCTGTCCAATGTAGAGTCTAGCCAATGTAGAGTCTGTCCAATGTAGAGTCTGTCCAATGTAGAGTCTAGCCAATGTAGAGTCTAGCCAATGTAGAGTCTAGCCAATGTAGAGTCTGTCCAATGTAGAGTCTGTCCAATATAGAGTCTGTCCAATGTAGAGTCTGTCCAATGTAGAGTCTAGCCAATGTAGAGTCTAGCCAATGTAGAGTCTAGCCAATGTAGAGTCTAGCCAATGTAGAGTCTGTCCAATATAGAGTCTGTCCAATATAGAGTCTGTCCAATATAGAGTCTGTCCAATGTTGAGTCTGTCCAATGTAGAGTCTGTCCAATGTAGAGTCTGTCCAATGTAGAGTATAGCCAATGTAGAGTCTAGCCAATGTAGAGTCTAGCCAATGTAGAGTCTGTCCAATGTAGAGTCTGTCCAAATTGAAATCTGCCAAAAAATTGAAATCTGCCCAAAAATTGAAATCTGCCAAAAAATTGAAGATATCTGCCCAAAAATTGAAATCTTCCTAGGAATTGAAATATGCCCAAAAATTTAAAATCTGCCTAGGAATTCAAATCTGTCTGAGAGGTGTATGGAGAGGTGTATAGAGAGGTGTATGGAGAGGTGTATAGAGAGGTGTATGGAGGTGTATGGAGGTGTATGGAGAGGTGTCCGGACAGACTCTACATTGGACAGACTCTACATTGGCTAGACTCTACATTGGACAGACTCTACATTGGACAGACTCTACATTGGACAGACTCTACATTGGACAGACTCTACATTGGACAGACTCTACATTGGAAAGACTCTACATTGGACAGACTCTTCATTGGACAGACTCTACATTGGACAGACTCTACATTGGACAGACTCTACATTGGACAGACTCTACATTGGACAGACTCTACACCAATGTAGAGTCTGTCCAATGTAGAGTCTGTCCAATGTAGAGTCTGTCCAATGTAGAGTCTAGCCAATGTAGAGTCTGTCCATTGTTGAGTCTGTCCAATGTAGAGTCTAGCCAATGTAGAGTCTAGTCAATGTAGAGTCTGTCCAATGTTGAGTCTGTCCAATGTAGAGTCTGTCCAATGTAGAGTCTGTCCAATGTAGAGTATAGCCAATGTAGAGTCTAGCCAATGTAGAGTCTAGCCAACTAGACTCTACCAGCCAACTAGACTCTACTATACTCTACATTGGCTAGACTCTACATTGGCTAGACTCTACATTGGCTAGACTCTACATTGGCTAGACTCTACATTGGACAGACTCTACATTGGACAGACTCTAAATTGGACAGACTCTAAATTGGCTAGACTCTACATTGGCTAGACTCTACATTGGACAGACTCTATATTGGACAGACTCTACATTGGACAGACTCTACATTGGCTAGACTCTACATTGGCTAGACTCTACATTGGCTAGGCTCTACATTGGCTAGACTCTACATTGGCTAGACTCTACATTGGCTAGACTCTACATTGGCTAGACTCTACATTGGCTAGACTATACATTGGCTAGACTCTACATTGGACAGACTCTACATTGGCTAGACTCTACATTGGACAGACTCTACATTGGACAGACTCTACATTGGACAGACTCTATATTGGACAGACTCTACATTGGACAGACTCTACATTGGCTAGACTCTACATTAGCTAGACTCTACATTGGCTAGACTCTACATTGGCTAGACTCTACATTGGCTAGACTCTACATTGGACAGACTCTACATTGGACAGACTCTAAATTGGCTAGACTCTACATTGGCTAGACTCTACATTGGCTAGACTCTACATTGGCTAGACTCTACATTGGCTAGATTTCAATTTGTTGGTAGATTTCAATTTGTTGGCAGATTTCAATTTTTTGTAGTCAATGTAGAGTCTGTCCAATGTTGAGTCTGTCCAATGTAGAGTCTGTCCAATGTAGAGTCTGTCCAATGTAGAGTATAGCCAATGTAGAGTCTAGCCAATGTAGAGTCTAGCCAACTAGACTCTACTAGCCAACTAGACTCTACTATACTCTACATTGGCTAGACTCTACATTGGCTAGACTCTACATTGGCTAGACTCTACATTGGCTAGACTCTACATTGGACAGACTCTACATTGGACAGACTCTACATTGGACAGACTCTACATTGGACAGACTCTACATTGGACAGAATCTACATAGGACAGAGATTTCAATTTGTTGGCAGATTTCAATTTGTTGGCAGATTTCAACTTTTTGGCAGATTTCAATTTGTTAGCAGATTTCAATTTGTTGGCAGATTTCAATTTGAAAATTAATTTCAATTTGTTGACAGATTTCAATTTGTTGGCAGATTTCAATTTGTTGGCAGATTTCAATTTGTTGGCAGATTTCAATTTGTTGGCAGATTTCAACTTTTTGGCAGATTTCAATTTGTTAGCAGATTTCAATTTGTTGGCAGATTTCAATTTGAAAATTAATTTCAATTTGTTGGCAGATTTCAATTTGTTGGCAGATTTCAATTTGTTGGCAGATTTCAATTTGTTGGCAGATTTCAATTTGTTGGCAGATTTCAATTTGTTGGCAGATTTCAATTTTTTGGCAGATTTCAATTTGTTGGCAGATTTCAATTTGTTGGCAGATGTCAATTTTTTGGCAGATTTCAATTTGTTGGCAGATTTCAATTCGTAGGCAGATTTAATTTTTTTGGCAGATTTCAATTTTTTGGCAGATTTCAATTTGTTGGCAGATTTCAATTTGTTGGCAGATTTCAATTTGTTGGCAGATTTAAATTCTTAGGCAGATTCAAATTTTTTGGCAGATTTCAATGCAGATTTTTAATTTTTAGTCAGCTTTCAATTTGTTGGCAGATTTCAATTTGTTGAAAGATTTCAATTGACATGCGACAGCGACATGCGACAGTGACATGCGACATGCGACAGCGACATGTGACAGCGACATGCGACAGCGACATGCGACAGCGATAAGCGACATGCGACAGCGACAAGCGACAGCGACAAGCGACAGCGACATGCAAAAGCGACAAGCGACAGCGACAAGCGACATGCGACAGCGACAAGCGACATGCGACAGCGACATGCGACATGCGACAGCGACATGCGACAGCGACATGCGACAGTGACAGCGACAAGCTACATGCGACAGCGACATGTGACAGTGACATGCGACATGCGACAGCGACATGTGACAGCGACATGCGACAGCGACATGCGACAACGATAAGCGACATGCGACAGCGACATGCGACAGCGACAAGCGACAGCGACATGCAAAAGCGACAAGCGACAGCGACAAGCGACATGCGACAGCGACAAGCGACATGCGACAGCGACATGCGACATGCGACAGCGACATGCGACAGCGACATGCGACAGCGACATGCGACAGTGACAGCGACAAGCGACATGCGACAGCGAATTCAATTTGTTGGCAGATTTCAATTTGTTGGCAGATTTAAATTTTTGGGCAGATTTCAATTTTTTGGCAGATTTCAATTTCTGGGCAGATTTCTATTTTTTGGCAGATTTCAATTTTTGGGCAGATTTCAATTCCTAGGCAGATTTAAATTTTTGGGCAGATTTCAATTCCTAGGCAGATTTTCAATTTTTCAATCACAATTACACGAGTTTGTCGCATGTTGCATGTCGCTGTCGCATGTCGCTTGTCGCTGTCGCATGTCGCTTGTCGCTGTCGCTTGTCGCTGTCGCATGTCACATGTCGCTGTCGCATGTCGCTTGTCGCTGTCACTGTCGCATGTCGCTGTCGCATGTCGCTGTCGCATGTCGCATGTCGCTGTCGCATGTCGCTTGTCGCTGTCGCATGTCGCTTGTCGCTGTCGCTTGTCGCTTTTGCATGTCGCTGTCGCTTGTCGCTGTCGCTTGTCGCTGTCGCATGTCGCTTATCGCTGTCGCATGTCGCTGTCGCATGTCGCTGTCACATGTCGCTGTCGCATGTCGCATGTCACTGTCGCATGTCGCTGTCGCATGTCGCATAGAGTCTGTCCAATGTAGAGTCTGTCCAATGTAGAGTCTGTCCAATGTAGAGTCTGTCCAATGAAGAATCTGTCCAATGTAGAGTCTTTCCAATGTAGAGTCTGTCCAATGTAGAGTCTGTCCAATGTAGAGTCTAGCCAATGTAGAGTCTGTCCAATGTAGAGTCTAGCCAATGTATAGTCTAGCCAATGTAGAGTCTAGCCAATGTAGAGTCTAGCCAATGTAGAGTCTAGCCAATGTAGAGTCTAGCCAATGTAGAGTCTAGCCAATGTAGAGCCTAGCCAATGTAGAGTCTAGCCAATGTAGAGTCTAGCCAATGTAGAGTCTGTCCAATGTAGAGTCTGTCCAATATAGAGTCTGTCCAATGTAGAGTCAAGCCAATGTAGAGTCTAGCCAATTTAGAGTCTGTCCAATTTAGAGTCTGTCCAATGTAGAGTCTGTCCAATGTAGAGTCTAGCCAATGTAGAGTCTAGCCAATGTAGAGTCTAGCCAATGTAGAGTCTAGCCAATGTAGAGTCTGTCCAATGTAGAGTCTAGCCAATGTAGAGTCTGTCCAATGTAGAGTCTGTGCAATGTAGAGTCTAGCCAATGTAGAGTCTGTCCAATCTAGAGTCTGTCCAATGTAGAGTCAGTCCAATGTAGAGTCTGTCCAATGTAGAGTCTGTCCAATGTAGAGTCTAGCCAATGTAGAGTCTGTCCAATGTAGAGTCTGTGCAATGTAGAGTCTAGCCAATGTAGAGTCTGTCCAATGTAGAGTCTGTCCAATGTAGAGTCTGTCCAATGTAGAGTCTGTCCAATGAAGAGTCTGTCCAATGTAGAGTCTTTCCAATGTAGAGTCTGTCCAATGTAGAGTCTGTCCAATGTAGAGTCTGTCCAATGTAGAGTCTGTCCAATGTAGAGTCTGCCTGATGAACAAATTGAAATCTACCAACAAATTGAAATCTGCCAACAAATTGAAATCTGCCAACAAATTGAAATCTGCCAAAAAATTGAAATCTGCCAAAAAAATTAAATCTGCCTACGAATTGAAATCTGCCAACAAATTGAAATCTGCCAAAAAATTGAAATTGGCTAACAAATTGAAATCTGCCGACAAATTGAAATCTGCCAACAAATTGAAATCTGCCAACAAATTGAAATCTGCCAACAAATTGAATTCTGCCAACAAATTGAAATCTGCCAACAAATTGAAATCTGCCAAAAAATTGAAATCTGCCAAAAAATTGAAATCTACCAACAAATTGAAATCTGCCAACAAATTGAAATCTGCCAACAAATTGAAATCTGCCAAAAAATTGAAATCAGCCAAAAAAATTAAATCTGCCTAAGAATTGAAATCTTTCAACAAATTGAAATCTGCCAACAAATTGAAAGCTGACTAAAAATTAAAAATCTGCATTGAAATCTGCCAAAAAATTTGAATCTGCCTAAGAATTTAAATCTGCCAAGAATTGAAATCTGCCAAAATATTGAAATCTGCCAAAAAATTGACATCTGCCAACAAATTGAAATCTGCCAACAAATTGAAATCTGCCAAAAAATTGAAATAAATAAATAAATAAAATAAATAAATAACGCTCACAGGCACATACATTGTAATGATCCCAAGAAAGCACTATTAATAGGCTGTTTATTATGGAAACCATACAACAACGGCACAAACATGTAAACATCCATGACCGAACCGGGATTCGAACCCAGGACCCTGGTTTGGCAGTCCGGCGTGGTAACCATTACACCAACCGGGTCGTCAAATCTGCCAACAAATTGAAATCTGCCAACAAATTGAAATCTGCCAACAAATTGAAATCTGCCAACAAATTGAAATCTGCCAACAAATTGAAATCTGCCAACAAATTGAAATTAATTTTCAAATTGAAATCTGCCAACAAATTGAAATCTGCTAACAAATTGAAATCTGCCAAAAAGTTGAAATCTGCCAACAAATTGAAATCTCCCAACAAATTGAAATCTGCCAAAAAATTGAAATCTGCCAAAAAATTGAAATCTGCCAACAAATTGAAATCTCTGTCCTATGTAGATTCTGTCCAATGTAGAGTCTGTCCAATGTAGAGTCTGTCCAATCTAGAGTCTGTCCAATGTAGAGTCAGTCCAATGTAGAGTCTGTCCAATGTAGAGTCTGTCCAATGTAGAGTCTAGCCAATGTAGAGTCTGTCCAATGTAGAGTCTGTCCAATGTAGAGTCTAGCCAATGTAGAGTCTGTCCAATGTAGAGTCTGTCCAATGTAGAGTCTGTCCAATGTAGAGTCTGTCCAATGAAGAGTCTGTCCAATGTAGAGTCTTTCCAATGTAGAGTCTGTCCAATGTAGAGTCTGTCCAATGTAGAGTCTGTCCAATGTAGAGTCTGTCCAATGTAGAGTCTGCCTGATGAACAAATTGAAATCTACCAACAAATTGAAATCTGCCAACAAATTGAAATCTGCCAACAAATTGAAATCTGCCAAAAAATTGAAATCTGCCAAAAAAATTAAATCTGCCTACGAATTGAAATCTGCCAACAAATTGAAATCTGCCAAAAAATTGAAATTGGCTAACAAATTGAAATCTGCCGACAAATTGAAATCTGCCAACAAATTGAAATCTGCCAACAAATTGAAATCTGCCAACAAATTGAATTCTGCCAACAAATTGAAATCTGCCAACAAATTGAAATCTGCCAAAATTCAAAATTCAAAATTCAAAATTTTTTATTCAAAATAATATCATATAGATAGCTTTTTGACGTCATTTTTTGACTCTACCACCGCGTCGGAAGGTGTTCCGTTGAGAGAAGATGCGGCCAGAAACTCTACAACACACATCTTTTAAACAAAACAAAATGTACAAAGTACAATTAAAATACAATATTGCATTACATAGTGTAAAATTGTCAAGACCAGACATTTTGGTCATTCAAATAATCATCGAGTTTATAGTAACCTTTTTTACAGAGGACTTGTTTAACATGAGACTTAAACTTTTTGTCTGGTAAGTTTAGAATATCCTCTGGTATCTTATTATAAAAGCGTATACAGTTATAAAAGCGTATACAGTGCCCCATGAAAGATGTGTTGACTTTACTGAGTCGAAAATGTGGGAATACTAATTTATTTTTATTTCTTGTATTGTAATTATGAACGTCACTGTTTTTGGGAAAGAGAGACAAATTTTTTCGAACATATAAAATATTTTCGTAAATATATTGACTGTAGAAAGTCAAAATACTGATATCTTTAAAAAGATCTCGTAGTGAGTCTCGACAACGTAGATTATAAATGGCTCGAATTGCCCGCTTTTGAAGGATAAAGATAGCCTCGACGTCTGTAGCACGGCCCCACAGCAAAATACCATAAGACATGATACTGTGGAAGTAGCTGAAGTATACGAGATAAATGCCAAAAAATTGAAATCTGCCAAAAAATTGAAATCTACCAACAAATTGAAATCTGCCAACAAATTGAAATCTGCCAACAAATTGAAATCTGCCAAAAAATTGAAATCAGCCAAAAAAATTAAATCTGCCTAAGAATTGAAATCTTTCAACAAATTGAAATCTGCCAACAAATTGAAAGCTGACTAAAAATTAAAAATCTGCATTGAAATCTGCCAAAAAATTTGAATCTGCCTAAGAATTTAAATCTGCCAAGAATTGAAATCTGCCAAAATATTGAAATCTGCCAAAAAATTGACATCTGCCAACAAATTGAAATCTGCCAACAAATTGAAATCTGCCAAAAAATTGAAATAAATAAATAAATAAAATAAATAAATAACGCTCACAGGCACATACATTGTAATGATCCCAAGAAAGCACTATTAATAGGCTGTTTATTATGGAAACCATACAACAACGGCACAAACATGTAAACATCCATGACCGAACCGGGATTCGAACCCAGGACCCTGGTTTGGCAGTCCGGCGTGGTAACCATTACACAAACCGGGTCGTCAAATCTGCCAACAAATTGAAATCTGCCAACAAATTGAAATCTGCCAACAAATTGAAATCTGCCAACAAATTGAAATCTGCCAACAAATTGAAATCTGCCAACAAATTGAAATTAATTTTCAAATTGAAATCTGCCAACAAATTGAAATCTGCTAACAAATTGAAATCTGCCAAAAAGTTGAAATCTGCCAACAAATTGAAATCTCCCAACAAATTGAAATCTGCCAAAAAATTGAAATCTGCCAAAAAATTGAAATCTGCCAACAAATTGAAATCTCTGTCCTATGTAGATTCTGTCCAATGTAGAGTCCGTCCAATGTAGAGTCTGTCCAATCTAGAGTCTGTCCAATGTAGAGTCAGTCCAATGTAGAGTCTGTCCAATGTAGTCTAGCCAATGTAGAGTCTGTCCAATGTAGAGTCTAGCCAATGTAGAGTCTAGCCAATGTAGAGTCTAGCCAATGTAGAGTCTAGCCAATGTAGAGTCTAGCCAATGTAGAGTCTAGCCAATGTAGAGTCTAGCCAATGTAGAGTCTAGTTAATGTAGAGTCTAGCCAATGTAGAGTCTAGCCAATGTAGAGTCTGTCCAATGTAGAGTCTGTCCAATGTAGAGTCTGTCCAATGAAGAGTCTGTCCAATGTAAAGTCTTTCCAATGTAGAGTCTGTCCAATGTAGAGTCTGTCCAATGTAGAGTCTGTCCAATGTAAAGTCTGTCCAATGTAGAGTCTGCCTGATGAACAAATTGAAATCTACCAACAAATTGAAATCTGCCAACAAATTGAAATCTGCCAACAAATTGAAATCTGCCAAAAAATTGAAATCTGCCAAAAAAATTAAATCTGCCTACGAATTGAAATCTGCCAACAAATTGAAATCTGGCAAAAAATTGAAATTGGCTAACAAATTGAAATCTGCCGACAAATTGAAATCTTTGGCTAGACTCTACATTGGCTAGACTCTACATTGGCTAGACTCTACATTGGCTAGACTCTACATTGGCTAGACTCTACATTGGACAGACTCTACATTGGCTAGACTCTACATTGGACAGAATCTACATAGGACAGAGATTTCAATTTGTTGGCAGATTTCAATTTGTTGGCAGATTTCAACTTTTTGGCAGATTTCAATTTGTTAGCAGATTTCAATTTGTTGGCAGATTTCAATTTGAAAATTAATTTCAATTTGTTGGCAGATTTCAATTTGTTGGCAGATTTCAATTTGTTGGCAGATTTCAATTTGTTGGCAGATTTCAATTTGTTGGCAGATTTCAATTTGTTGGCAGATTTCAATTTTTTGGCAGATTTCAATTTGTTGGCAGATTTCAATTTGTTGGCAGATGTCAATTTTTTGGCAGATTTCAATATTTTGGCAGATTTCAATTCTTGGCAGATTTAAATTCTTAGGCAGATTCAAATTTTTTGGCAGATTTCAATGCAGATTTTTAATTTTTAGTCAGCTTTCAATTTGTTGGCAGATTTCAATTTGTTGAAAGATTTCAATTCTTAGGCAGATTTAATTTTTTTGGCTGATTTCAATTTTTTGGCAGATTTCAATTTGTTGGCAGATTTCAATTTGTTGGCAGATTTCAATTTGTTGGCAGATTTCAATTTTTTGGCAGATTTCAATTTTTTGGCAGATTTCAATTTGTTGGCAGATTTCAATTTGTTGGCAGATTTCAATTTGTTGGCAGATTTCAATTTGTTGGCAGATTTCAATTTGTTGGCAGATTTCAATTTTTTGGCAGATTTCAATTTGTTGGCAGATTTCAATTCGTAGGCAGATTTAATTTTTTTGGCAGATTTCAATTTTTTGGCAGATTTCAATTTGTTGGCAGATTTCAATTTGTTGGCAGATTTCAATTTGTTTGTAGATTTCAATTTGTTGGCAGATTTCAATTTGTTGGCAGATTTTAATTTGTTGGCAGATTTCAATTTTTTGGCAGATTTCAATTTGTTGGCAGATTTCAATTCGTAGGCAGATTTAATTTTTTTGGCAGATTTCAATTTTTTGGCAGATTTCAATTTGTTGGCAGATTTCAATTTGTTGAAAGATTTCAATTTGTTTGTAGATTTCAATTTGTTGGCAGATTTCAATTTGTTGAAAGATTTCAATTCTTAGGCAGATTTAATTTTTTTGGCTGATTTCAATTTTTTGGCAGATTTCAATTTGTTGGCAGATTTCAATTTGTTGGCAGATTTCAATTTGTTGGTAGATTTCAATTTGTTGGCAGATTTCAATTTTTTGGCAGATTTCAATTTGTTGGCAGATTTCAATTTGTTGGCAGATTTCAATTTTTTGGCAGATTTCAATTTTTTGGCAGATTTCAATTTGTTGGCAGATTTCAATTTGTTGGCAGATTTCAATTTGTTGGCAGATTTCAATTTGTTGGCAGATTTCAATTTGTTGGCAGATTTCAATTTTTTGGCAGATTTCAATTTGTTGGCAGATTTCAATTCGTAGGCAGATTTAATTTTTTTGGCAGATTTCAATTTTTTGGCAGATTTCAATTTGTTGGCAGATTTCAATTTGTTGGCAGATTTCAATTTGTTTGTAGATTTCAATTTGTTGGCAGATTTCAATTTTTTTAAATATTAAATAATATAATAATAACGATAAGCGACAGCGACAAGCGACAGCGACAAGCGACAGCGACAAGCGACAGCGACAAGCGACAGCCACAAGCGACAGCGACAAGCGACAGCGACATGCGACAGCGACAGCGACAAGCGACATGCGACAGCGACAAGCGACATGCGACAGCGACAAGCGACATGCGATAAGCGATAAGCGACAGCGACAAGCGACAGCGACAAGCAACAGCGACAAGCGACATCGACATGCGACAGCGAAAAGCGACATGCGACAGCGACAAGCGACATGCGACAGCGATATGCGACAGCGACATGCGACAGTGACATGCGACATGCGACAGCGACATGTGACAGCGACATGCGACAGCGACATGCGACAGCGATAAGCGACATGCGACAGCGACAAGCGACAGCGACAAGCGACAGCGACATGCAAAAGCGACAAGCGACAGCGACAAGCGACATGCGACAGCGACAAGCGACATGCGACAGCGACATGCGACATGCGACAGCGACATGCGACAGCGACATGCGACAGTGACAGCGACAAGCGACATGCGACAGCGACATGTGACATGCGACAGCGACAAGCGACAGCGACAAGCGACATGCGACAGCGACAAGCGACATGCGACAGCGACATGCAACATGCGACAAACTCGTGTAATTGTGATTGAAAAATTGAAAATCTGCCTAGGAATTGAAATCTGCCCAAAAATTTAAATCTGCCTAGGAATTGAAATCTGCCCAAAAATTGAAATCTGCCAAAAAATTGAAATCTGCCCAGAAATTGAAATCTGCCAAAAAATTGAAATCTGCCCAAAAATTGAAATCTGCCAAAAAATTGAAGATATCTGCCCAAAAATTGAAATCTTCCTAGGAATTGAAATATGCCCAAAAATTTAAAATCTGCCTAGGAATTCAAATCTGTCTGAGAGGTGTATAGAGAGGTGTATGGAGGTGTATGGAGAGGTGTATGGAGGTGTATGGAGGTGTATGGAGAGGTGTATGGAGAGGTGTATGGAGTTGTATGGAGAGGTGTATGGAGAGGTGTATGGAGAGGTGTATGGAGAGGTGTATGAAGGTGTATGGAGAGGTGTATGGAGGTGTATGGAGAGGTGTATGGAGGTGTATGGAGAGGTGTATAGAGGTATATGGAGAGGTGTATGGAGTTGTATGGAGAGGTGTATGGAGTTGTATGGAGAGGTGTATGGAGTTGTATGGAGAGGTGTATGGAGTTGTATGGAGAGGTGTATGGAGTTGTATGGAGAGGTGTATGGAGAGGTGTATGGAGATGTATGGAGAGGTGTATGGAGTTGTATGGAGAGGTGTATGGAGAGGTCTATGGAGAAGTGTATGGAGAGGTGTATGGAGAGGTGTATGGAGAGGTGTATGGATGTGTATGGAGAGATGTATGGAGGTGTATGGAGAGGTGTATGCCAAAAAATTTAAATCTGCCTAGGAATTGAATTCTGCCCAAAAACTTTAATCTGCCAAAAATTGAAATCTGCCAAAAAATTGAAATCTGCCCCAAAAAATTAAATCTGCCAAAAAATTGAAATCTGCCCAAAAATTGAAATCTGCCCAAAAATTGAAATCTGCCTAGGAATTGAAAACTGCCCAAAAATTTAAAATTTGCCTAGGAATTGAAATCTGCCCAAAATTGAAATCTGCCAAAAAATTTAAATCTGCCCAAAAATTTAAATCTGCCCAAAAATTGAAATCTGCCAAAAAATTGAAATCAGCCTTGGAATTGAAATCTGCCTAAAAATTAAAATCTGCCCAAAAATTGAAATCTGCCAAAAAATTGAAATCTGCCAAAAAATAGAAATCTGCCAAAAAATTGAAATCTGCCAACAAATTGAAATCTACACACCACATTGGCTAGACTCCACATTGGCTAGACTCCACATTGGCTAGACTCTACATTGGCTAGACTCCACATTGGCTAGACTCTACATTGGCTAGACTCTACATTGGCTAGACTCTACATTGGCTAGACTCTACATTGGGCAGACTCTTGGCAGTTTTCAATTCGTAGGCAGATTTAATTTTTTTGGCAGATTTCAATTTTTTGGCAGATTTCAATTTGTTGGCAGATTTCAATTTGTTGGCAGATTTCAATTTGTTGGCAGATTTCAATTTGTTCATCAGGCAGACTCTACATTGGACAGACTCTACATTGGACAGACTCTACATTGGACAGACTCTACATTGGACAGACTCTACATTGGAAAGACTCTACATTGGACAGAATCTACATAGGACAGAGATTTCAATTTGTTGGCAGATTTCAATTTGTTGGCAGATTTCAACTTTTTGGCAGATTTCAATTTGTTAGCAGATTTCAATTTGTTGGCAGATTTCAATTTGAAAATTAATTTCAATTTGTTGGCAGATTTCAATTTGTTGGCAGATTTCAATTTGTTGGCAGATTTCAATTTGTTGGCAGATTTCAATTTGTTGGCAGATTTCAATTTGTTGGCAGATTTCAATTTTTTGGCAGATTTCAATTTGTTGGCAGATTTCAATTCGTAGGCAGATTTAATTTTTTTGGCAGATTTCAATTTTTTGGCAGATTTCAATTTGTTGGCAGATTTCAATTTGTTGGCAGATTTCAATTTGTTTGTAGATTTCAATTGGTTGGCAGATTTCAATTTGTTGGCAGATTTCAATTTGTTGGCAGATTTCAATTTTTTGGCAGATTTCAATTTGTTGGCAGATTTCAATTCGTAGGCAGATTTAATTTTTTTGGCAGATTTCAATTTTTTGGCAGATTTCAATTTGTTGGCAGATTTCAATTTGTTGGCAGATTTCAATTTGTTGGTAGATTTCAATTTGTTGGCAGATTTCAATTTTTTGGCAGATTTCAATTTGTTGGCAGATTTCAATTTGTTGGCAGATTTCAATTTGTTGGTAGATTTCAATTTGTTGGCAGATTTCAATTTTTTGGCAGATTTCAATTTGTTGGCAGATTTCAATTTGTTGGCAGATTTCAATTTTTTGGCAGATTTCAATTTTTTGGCAGATTTCAATTTGTTGGCAGATTTCAATTTGTTGGCAGATTTCAATTTGTTGGCAGATTTCAATTTGTTGGCAGATTTCAATTTGTTGGCAGATTTCAATTTTTTGGCAGATTTCAATTTGTTGGCAGATTTCAATTCGTAGGCAGATTTAATTTTTTTGGCAGATTTCAATTTTTTTGCAGATTTCAATTTGTTGGCAGATTTCAATTTGTTGGCAGATTTCAATTTGTTTGTAGATTTCAATTTGTTGGCAGATTTCAATTTTTTGAAATATTAAATAATATAATAATAACGATAAGCGACAGCGACAAGCGACAGCGACAAGCGACAGCGACATGCGACAGCGACAAGCGACAGCGACAAGCGACAGCGACAAGCGACAGCGACAAGCGACAGCGACAAGCGACAGCGACATGCGACAGCGACAGCGACAGCGACAAACGACATGCGACAGCGACAAGCGACATGCGACAGCGACAAGCGACATGCGATAAGCGATAAGCGACAGCGACAAGCAACAGCGACAAGCGACAGCGACATGCGACAGCGATAAGCGACATGCGACAGCGACAAGCGACATGCGACAGCGACAGCGACATGCGACAGTGACATGCGACATGCGACAGCGACATGTGACAGCGACATGCGACAGCGACATGCGACAGCGATAAGCGACATGCGACAGCGACAAGCGACAGCGACAAGCGACAGCGACATGCAAAAGCGACAAGCGACAGCGACAAGCGACATGCGACAGCGACAAGCGACATGCGACAGCGACATGCGACATGCGACAGCGACATGCGACAGCGACATGCGACAGTGACAGCGACAAGCGACATGCGACAGCGACATGTGACATGCGACAGCGACAAGCGACAGCGACAAGCGACATGCGACAGCGACAAGCGACATGCGACAGCGACATGCAACATGCGACAAACTCGTGTAATTGTGATTGAAAAATTGAAAATCTGCCTAGGAATTGAAATCTGCCCAAAAATTTAAATCTGCCTAGGAATTGAAATCTGCCCAAAAATTGAAATCTGCCAAAAAATTGAAATCTGCCCAGAAATTGAAATCTGCCAAAAAATTGAAATCTGCCCAAAAATTGAAATCTGCCAAAAAATTGAAGATATCTGCCCAAAAATTGAAATCTTCCTAGGAATTGAAATATGCCCAAAAATTTAAAATCTGCCTAGGAATTCAAATCTGTCTGAGAGGTGTATAGAGAGGTGTATGGAGGTGTATGGAGAGGTGTATGGAGGTGTATGGAGGTGTATGGAGAGGTGTATGGAGAGGTGTATGGAGTTGTATGGAGAGGTGTATGGAGAGGTGTATGGAGAGGTGTATGGAGAGGTGTATGAAGGTGTATGGAGAGGTGTATGGAGGTGTATGGAGAGGTGTATGGAGGTGTATGGAGAGGTGTATAGAGGTATATGGAGAGGTGTATGGAGTTGTATGGAGAGGTGTATGGAGTTGTATGGAGAGGTGTATGGAGTTGTATGGAGAGGTGTATGGAGTTGTATGGAGAGGTGTATGGAGTTGTATGGAGAGGTGTATGGAGAGGTGTATGGAGATGTATGGAGAGGTGTATGGAGTTGTATGGAGAGGTGTATGGAGAGGTCTATGGAGAAGTGTATGGAGAGGTGTATGGAGAGGTGTATGGAGAGGTGTATGGATGTGTATGGAGAGATGTATGGAGGTGTATGGAGAGGTGTATGCCAAAAAATTTAAATCTGCCTAGGAATTGAAATCTGCCCAAAAATTGAAATCTGCCAAAAAATTGAAATCTGCCCAGAAATTGAAATCTGCCAAAAAATTGAAATCTGCCCAAAAATTGAAATCTGCCAAAAAATTGAAGATATCTGCCCAAAAATTGAAATCTTCCTAGGAATTGAAATATGCCCAAAAATTTAAAATCTGCCTAGGAATTCAAATCTGTCTGAGAGGTGTATGGAGAGGTGTATAGAGAGGTGTATGGAGGTGTATGGAGAGGTGTATGGAGGTGTATGGAGGTGTATGGAGAGGTGTATGGAGAGGTGTATGGAGTTGTATGGAGAGGTGTATGGAGAGGTGTATGGAGAGGTGTATGGAGAGGTGTATGAAGGTGTATGGAGAGGTGTATGGAGGTGTATGGAGAGGTGTATGGAGGTGTATGGAGAGGTGTATAGAGGTATATGGAGAGGTGTATGGAGTTGTATGGAGAGGTGTATGGAGTTGTATGGAGAGGTGTATGGAGTTGTATGGAGAGGTGTATGGAGTTGTATGGAGAGGTGTATGGAGTTGTATGGAGAGGTGTATGGAGAGGAGTATGGAGATGTATGGAGAGGTGTATGGAGTTGTATGGAGAGGTGTATGGAGAGGTCTATGGAGAAGTGTATGGAGAGGTGTATGGAGAGGTGTATGGAGAGGTGTATGGATGTGTATGGAGAGATGTATGGAGGTGTATGGAGAGGTGTATGCCAAAAAATTTAAATCTGCCTAGGAATTGAAATCTGCCCAAAAACTTTAATCTGCCAAAAATTTAAATCTGCCAAAAAATTGAAATCTGCCCCAAAAAATTAAATCTGCCAAAAAATTGAAATCTGCCCAAAAATTGAAATCTGCCCAAAAATTGAAATCTGCCTAGGAATTGAAAACTGCCCAAAAATTTAAAATTTGCCTAGGAATTGAAATCTGCCCAAAATTGAAATCTGCCAAAAAATTTAAATCTGCCCAAAAATTTAAATCTGCCCAAAAATTGAAATCTGCCAAAAAATTGAAATCAGCCTTGGAATTGAAATCTGCCTAAAAATTAAAATCTGCCCAAAAATTGAAATCTGCCAAAAAATAGAAATCTGCCAAAAAATAGAAATCTGCCAAAAAATTGAAATCTGCCAACAAATTGAAATCTACACACCACATTGGCTAGACTCCACATTGGCTAGACTCCACATTGGCTAGACTCCACATTGGCTAGACTCTACATTGGCTAGACTCCACATTGGCTAGACTCTACATTGGCTAGACTCTACATTGGCTAGACTCTACATTGGCTAGACTCTACATTGGGCAGACTCTTGGCAGTTTTCAATTCGTAGGCAGATTTAATTTTTTTGGCAGATTTCAATTTTTTGGCAGATTTCAATTTGTTGGCAGATTTCAATTTGTTGGCAGATTTCAATTTGTTGGCAGATTTCAATTTGTTCATCAGGCAGACTCTACATTGGACAGACTCTACATTGGACAGACTCTACATTGGACAGACTCTACATTGGACAGACTCTACATTGGAAAGACTCTACATTGGACAGACTCTTCATTGGACAGACTCTACATTGGACAGACTCTACATTGGACAGACTCTATATTGGCTAGACTCTACATTGGCTAGACTCTACATTGGCTAGACTCTACATTGGCTAGACTCTACATTGGCTAGACTCTACATTGGCTAGACTCTACATTGGCTAGACTCTACATTGGACAGACTCTACATTGGCTAGACTCTACATTGCACAGACTCTACATTGGACAGACTCTACATTGGCTAGACTCTACATTGGACAGACTCTACATTGGACAGACTCTACATTGGACTGACTCTACATTGGACAGACTCTAGATTGGACAGACTCTACATTGGACAGACTCTACATTGGACAGACTCTATATTGGACAGACTCTATATTGGACAGACTCTACATTGGACAGACTCTACATTGGACAGACTCTACATTGGACAGAATCTAGATTTCAATTTGTTAGCAGATTTCAATTTGTTGGCAGATTTCAATTTGAAAATTAATTTCAATTTGTTGGCAGATTTCAATTTGTTGGCAGATTTCAATTTGTTGGCAGATTTCAATTTGTTGGCAGATTTCAATTTGTTGGCAGATTTGACGACCCGGTTGGTGTAATGGTTACCACGCCGGACTGCCAAACCAGGGTCCTGGGTTCGAATCCCGGTTCGGTCATGGATGTTTACATGTTTGTGCCGTTGTTGTATGGTTTCCATAATAAACAGCCTATTAATAGTGCTTTCTTGGGATCATTACAATGTATGTGCCTGTGAGCGTTATTTATTTATTTTATTTATTTATTTATTTCAATTTTTTGGCAGATTTCAATTTGTTGGCAGATTTCAATTTGTTGGCAGATGTCAATTTTTTGGCAGATTTCAATATTTTGGCAGATTTCAATTCTTGGCAGATTTAAATTCTTAGGCAGATTCAAATTTTTTGGCAGATTTCAATGCAGATTTTTAATTTTTAGTCAGCTTTCAATTTGTTGGCAGATTTCAATTTGTTGAAAGATTTCAATTCTTAGGCAGATTTAATTTTTTTGGCTGATTTCAATTTTTTGGCAGATTTCAATTTGTTGGCAGATTTCAATTTGTTGGCAGATTTCAATTTGTTGGTAGATTTCAATTTTTTGGCAGATTTCAATTTTTTGGCAGATTTCAATTTGTTGGCAGATTTCAATTTGTTGGCAGAATTCAATTTGTTGGCAGATTTCAATTTGTTGGCAGATTTCAATTTGTTGGCAGATTTCAATTTGTCGGCAGATTTCAATTTGTTAGCCAATTTCAATTTTTTGGCAGATTTCAATTTGTTGGCAGATTTCAATTCGTAGGCAGATTTAATTTTTTTGGCAGATTTCAATTTTTTGGCAGATTTCAATTTGTTGGCAGATTTCAATTTGTTGGCAGATTTCAATTTGTTGGTAGATTTCAATTTGTTCATCAGGCAGACTCTACATTGGACAGACTCTACATTGGACAGACTCTACATTGGACAGACTCTACATTGGACAGACTCTACATTGGAAAGACTCTACATTGGACAGACTCTTCATTGGACAGACTCTAAATTGGACAGACTCTACATTGGACAGACTCTACATTGGACAGACTCTACATTGGACAGACTCTACACCAATGTAGAGTCTGTCCAATGTAGAGTCTGTCCAATGTAGAGTCTAGCCAATGTAGAGTCTGTCCATTGTTGAGTCTGTCCAATGTAGAGTCTAGCCAATGTAGAGTCTAGTCAATGTAGAGTCTGTCCAATGTTGAGTCTGTCCAATGTAGAGTCTGTCCAATGTTGAGTCTGTCCAATGTAGAGTATAGCCAATGTAGAGTCTAGCCAATGTAGAGTCTAGCCAACTAGACTCTACTAGCCAACTAGACTCTACTATACTCTACATTGGCTAGACTCTACATTGGCTAGACTCTACATTGGCTAGACTCTACATTGGCTAGACTCTACATTGGACAGACTCTACATTGGCTAGACTCTACATTGCACAGACTCTACATTGGACAGACTCTACATTGGCTAGACTCTACATTGGACAGACTCTACATTGGACAGACTCTACATTGGACTGACTCTACATTGGACAGACTCTAGATTGGACAGACTCTACATTGGACAGACTCTACATTGGACAGACTCTATATTGGACAGACTCTATATTGGACAGACTCTACATTGGACAGACTCTACATTGGACAGACTCTACATTGGACAGAATCTACATAGGACAGAGATTTCAATTTGTTGGCAGATTTCAATTTTTTGGCAGATTTCAATTTTTTGGCAGATTTCAATTTGTTGGGAGATTTCAATTTGTTGGCAGATTTCAACTTTTTGGCAGATTTCAATTTGTTAGCAGATTTCAATTTGTTGGCAGATTTCAATTTGAAAATTAATTTCAATTTGTTGGCAGATTTCAATTTGTTGGCAGATTTCAATTTGTTGGCAGATTTCAATTTGTTGGCAGATTTCAATTTGTTGGCAGATTTCAATTTGTTGGCAGATTTCAATTTGTTGGCAGATTTGACGACCCGGTTGGTGTAATGGTTACCACGCCGGACTGCCAAACCAGGGTCCTGGGTTCGAATCCCGGTTCGGTCATGGATGTTTACATGTTTGTGCCGTTGTTGTATGGTTTCCATAATAAACAGCCTATTAATAGTGCTTTCTTGGGATCATTACAATGTATGTGCCTGTGAGCGTTATTTATTTATTTTATTTATTTATTTATTTCAATTTTTTGGAAGATTTCAATTTGTTGGCAGATTTCAATTTGTTGGCAGATGTCAATTTTTTGGCAGATTTCAATATTTTGGCAGATTTCAATTCTTGGCAGATTTAAATTCTTAGGCAGATTCAAATTTTTTGGCAGATTTCAATGCAGATTTTTAATTTTTAGTCAGCTTTCAATTTGTTGGCAGATTTCAATTTGTTGAAAGATTTCAATTCTTAGGCAGATTTAATTTTTTTGGCTGATTTCAATTTTTTGGCAGATTTCAATTTGTTGGCAGATTTCAATTTGTTGGCAGATTTCAATTTGTTGGTAGATTTCAATTTTTTGGCAGATTTCAATTTTTTGGCAGATTTCAATTTGTTGGCAGATTTCAATTTGTTGGCAGAATTCAATTTGTTGGCAGATTTCAATTTGTTGGCAGATTTCAATTTGTTGGCAGATTTCAATTTGTCGGCAGATTTCAATTCGTAGGCAGATTTAATTTTTTTGGCTGATTTCAATTTTTTGGCAGATTTCAATTTGTTGGCAGATTTCAATTTGTTGGCAGATTTCAATTTGTTGGTAGATTTCAATTTTTTGGCAGATTTAATTTTTTTGGCAGATTTCAATTTTTTGGCAGATTTCAATTTGTTGGCAGATTTCAATTTGTTGGCAGATTTCAATTTGTTGGTAGATTTCAATTTGTTCATCAGGCAGACTCTACATTGGACAGACTCTACATTGGACAGACTCTACATTGGACAGACTCTACATTGGACAGACTCTACATTGGAAAGACTCTACATTGGACAGACTCTACATTGGACAGACTCTACATTGGACAGACTCTACATTGGACAGACTCTACACCAATTGTCCAATGTAGAGTCTAGCCAGACAGACTCTACATTGGACAGACTCTATATTGGCTAGACTCTACATTGGCTAGACTCTACATTGGCTAGACTCTACATTGGCTAGACTCTACATTGGCTAGACTCTACATTGGCTAGACTCTACATTGGCTAGACTCTACATTGGACAGACTCTACATTGGCTAGACTCTACATTGCACAGACTCTACATTGGACAGACTCTACATTGGCTAGACTCTACATTGGACAGCCTCTACATTGGACAGACTCTACATTGGACTGACTCTACATTGGACAGACTCTAGATTGGACAGACTCTACATTGGACAGACTCTACATTGGACAGACTCTATATTGGACAGAATCCACATTGGCTAGACTCTACATTGGCTAGACTCTACATTGGCTAGACTCTACATTGGCTAGACTCTTAATTGGCTAGACTCTACATTGGCTAGACTCTACATTGGCTAGACTCTACATTGGCTAGACTCTACATTGGACAGACTCTACATTGGACAGACTCTACATTGGACAGACTCTATATTGGACAGACTCTACATTGGACAGACTCTACATTGGCTAGACTCTACATTGGCTAGACTCTACATTGACAGACTCTACATTGGACAGACTCTATATTGGACAGACTCTATTGGACAGAGTCTGTACATTGGACAGACTCTACATTGGACAGACTCTATATTGGACAGACTCTATTGGACAGAGTCTGTCCAATGTAGAGTCTGTCCAATGTAGAGTCTGTCCAATGTAGAGTCTGTCCAATGAAGAGTCTGTCCAATGTAGAGTCTTTCCAATGTAGAGTCTGTCCAATGTAGAGTCTGTCCAATGTAGAGTCTGTCCAATGTAGAGTCTGTCCAATGTAGAGTCTGCCTGATGAACAAATTGAAATCTACCAACAAATTGAAATCTGCCAACAAATTGAAATCTGCCAACAAATTGAAATCTGCCAAAAAATTGAAATCTGCCAAAAAAATTAAATCTGCCTACGAATTGAAAACTGCCAAGAGTCTGCTTAGAGTCTAGCCAATGTAGAGTCTAGCCAATGTAGAGTCTAGCCAATGTAGAGTCTAGCCAATGTGGAGTCTAGCCAATGTGGAGTCTAGCCAATGTGGTGTGTAGATTTCAATTTGTTGGCAGATTTAAATTTTTTGGCAGATTTCAATTTTTTGGCAGATTTCTATTTTTTGGCAGATTTCAATTTTTGGGCAGATTTTAATTTTTAGGCAGATTTCAATTCCAAGGCTGATTTCAATTTTTTGGCAGATTTCAATTTTTGGGCAGATTTAAATTTTTGGGCAGATTTAAATTTTTTGGCAGATTTCAATTTTGGGCAGATTTCAATTCCTAGGCAGATTTCAATTTTTGGGCAGATTTCAATTTTTGGGCAGATTTCAATTTTTTGGCAGATTTAATTTTTTGGGGCAGATATCAATTTTTTGGCAGATTTCAATTTTTGGCAGATTAAAGTTTTTGGGCAGATTTCAATTCCTAGGCAGATTTAAATTTTTTGGCATACACCTCTCCATACACCTCCATACATCTCTCCATACACATCCATACACCTCTCCATACACCTCTCCATACACCTCTCCATACACCTCTCCATACACTTCTCCATAGACCTCTCCATACACCTCTCCATACAACTCCATACACCTCTCCATACATCTCCATACACCTCTCCATACACCTCTCCATACAACTCCATACACCTCTCCATACAACTCCATACACCTCTCCATACAACTCCATACACCTCTCCATACAACTCCATACACCTCTCCATACAACTCCATACACCTCTCCATATACCTCCATACACCTCTCCATACACCTTCATACACCTCTCCATACACCTCTCCATACACCTCTCCATACACCTCTCAATACAACTCCATACACCTCTCCATACACCTCTCCATACACCTCCATACACCTCCATACACCTCTCCATACACCTCTCCATACACCTCCATACACCTCCATACACCTCTCCATACACCTCCATACACCTCTCTATACACCTCTCCATACACCTCTCAGACAGATTTGAATTCCTAGGCAGATTTTAAATTTTTGGGCATATTTCAATTCCTAGGAAGATTTCAATTTTTGGGCAGATATCTTCAATTTTTTGGCAGATTTCAATTTTTGGGCAGATTTCAATTTTTTGGCAGATTTCAATTTCTGGGCAGATTTCAATTTTTTGGCAGATTTTAATTTTTGGGCAGATTTCAATTCCTAGGCAGATTCAAATTTTTGGGCAGATTTCAATTCCTAGGCAGATTTTCAATTTTTCAATCACAATTACACGAGTTTGTCGCATGTTGCATGTCGCTGTCGCATGTCGCTTGTCGCTGTCGCATGTCGCTTGTCGCTGTCGCTTGTCGCTGTCGCATGTCACATGTCGCTGTCGCATGTCGCTTGTCGCTGTCACTGTCGCATGTCGCTGTCGCATGTCGCTGTCGCATGTCGCATGTCGCTGTCGCATGTCGCTTGTCGCTGTCGCATGTCGCTTGTCGCTGTCGCTTGTCGCTTTTGCATGTCGCTGTCGCTTGTCGCTGTCGCTTGTCGCTGTCGCTTGTCGCTGTCGCTGTCGCATGTCGCTGTCGCTTGTCGCTGTCGCTTGTCGCTGTCGCTTGTCGCTGTCGCTTGTCGCTGTCGCTTGTCGCTGTCGCATGTCGCTGTCGCTTGTCGCTGTCGCTTGTCGCTGTCGCTTATCGTTATTATTATATTATTTAATATTTCAAAAAATTGAAATCTGCCAACAAATTGAAATCTACAAACAAATTGAAATCTGCCAACAAATTGAAATCTGCCAACAAATTGAAATCTGCCAAAAAATTGAAATCTGCCAAAAAAATTATATCTGCCTACGAATTGAAATCTGCCAACAAATTGAAATCTGCCAAAAAATTGAAATTGGCCAACAAATTGAAATCTGCCGACAAATTGAAATCTGCCAACAAATTGAAATCTGCCAACAAATTGAAATCTGCCAACAAATTGAAATCTGCCAACAAATTGAAATCTGCCAACAAATTGAAATCTGCCAAAAAATTGAAATCTGCCAACAAATTGAAATCTACCAACAAATTGAAATCTGCCAACAAATTGAAATCTGCCAACAAATTGAAATCTGCCAAAAAATTGAAATCAGCCAAAAAAATTAAATCTGCCTAAGAATTGAAATCTTTCAACAAATTGAAATCTGCCAACAAATTGAAAGCTGACTAAAAATTAAAAATCTGCATTGAAATCTGCCAAAAAATTTGAATCTGCCTAAGAATTTAAATCTGCCAAGAATTGAAATCTGCCAAAATATTGAAATCTGCCAAAAAATTGACATCTGCCAACAAATTGAAATCTGCCAACAAATTGAAATCTGCCAAAAAATTGAAATCTGCCAACAAATTGAAATCTGCCAACAAATTGAAATCTGCCAACAAATTGAAATCTGCCAACAAATTGAAATTAATTTTCAAATTGAAATCTGCCAACAAATTGAAATCTGCTAACAAATTGAAATCTGCCAAAAAGTTGAAATCTGCCAACAAATTGAAATCTGCCAACAAATTGAAATCTGCCAACAAATTGAAATCTCTGTCCTATGTAGATTCTGTCCAATGTAGAGTCTGTCCAATGTAGAGTCTGTCCAATGTAGAGTCTGTCCAATGTACAGTCTGTCCAATGTACAGTCTGTCCAATGTAGAGTCTGTCCAATATAGAGTCTGTCCAATATAGAGTCTGTCCAATGTAGAGTCTGTCCAATGTAGAGTCAGTCCAATGTAGAGTCTGTCCAATGTAGAGTCTAGCCAATGTAGAGTCTGTCCAATGTAGAGTCTGTCCAATGTAGAGTCTAGCCAATGTAGAGTCTAGCCAATGTAGAGTCTAGCCAATGTAGAGTCTGTCCAATGTAGAGTCTGTCCAATATAGAGTCTGTCCAATGTAGAGTCTGTCCAATGTAGAGTCTAGCCAATGTAGAGTCTAGCCAATGTAGAGTCTAGCCAATGTAGAGTCTAGCCAATGTAGAGTCTGTCCAATATAGAGTCTGTCCAATATAGAGTCTGTCCAATGTAGAGTCTAGCCAATGTAGAGTCTAGCCAATGTAGAGTCTAGCCAATGTAGAGTCTAGCCAATGTAGAGTCTAGTCAATGTAGAGTCTGTCCATTGTTGAGTCTGTCCAATGTAGAGTCTGTCCAATGTAGAGTCTGTCCAATGTAGAGTCTGTCCAATGTAGAGTCTGTCCAATGTTGAGTCTGTCCAATGTAGAGTCTGTCCAATGTAGAGTCTGTCCAATGTAGAGTATAGCCAATTTAGAGTCTAGCCAATGTAGAGTCTAGCCAATGTAGAGTCTGTCCAATGTAGAGTCTGTCCAATGTAGAGTCTGTCCAATGTAGAGTCTTTCCAATGTAGAGTCTGTCCAATGAAGAGTCTGTCCAATGTAGAGTCTTTCCAATGTAGAGTCTGTCCAATGTAGAGTCTGTCCAATGTAGAGTCTGTCCAATGTAGAGTCTGTCCAATGTAGAGTCTGTCCAATGTAGAGTCTGCCCAATGTAGAGTCTAGCCAATGTAGAGTCTAGCCAATGTGGAGTCTAGCCAATGTAGAGTCTAGCCAATGTGGAGTCTAGCCAATGTGGAGTCTAGCCAATGTGGAGTCTAGCCAATGTGGTGTGTAGATTTCAATTTGTTGGCAGATTTCAATTTTTTGGCCGATTTCAATTTTTTGGCAGATTTCTATTTTTTGGCAGATTTCAATTTTTGGGCAGATTTAAATTTTTTGGCAGATTTCAATTCCAAGGCTGATTTCAATTTTTTGGCAGATTTCAATTTTTGGCAGATTTCTATTTTTTGGCAGATTTAAATTTTTGGGCAGATTTCAATTTTTTGACAGATTTAGATTTTTGGGCAGATTTCAATTCCTAGGCAGATTTCAATTTTTGGGCAGATTTCAATTTTTTGGGCAGATTTCAATTTTTTGGCAGATTTAAATTTTTTGGGCAGATTTCAATTTTTTGGCAGATTTCAATTTTTGGACAGATTTGAATTCCTAGGCAGATTTATTTTGGGCATATTTCAATTCCTAGGAAGATTTCAATTTTTGGGCAGATTTCAATTTTTTGGTAGATTTAAATTATTGGGCAGATTAAAATTTTTGGGCAGATTTCAATTTTTGGGCAGATTTCAATTTTTGGGCAGATTTCAATTCCTAGGCAGATTTAAATTTTTTGGCAGATTTCAATTTTTTGGCAGATTTCAATTTTTTGGCAGATTTCAATTTTTAGGCAGTTTTCAATTCCTAGGCAGATTTCAATTTTTGGGCAGATTTCAATTTTTTGGCAGATTTCAATTTTTGGGCAGATTTCAATTTTTGGGCAGATTTCAATTTTTGGGCAGCCAATGTAGAGTCTAGCCAATGTAGAGTCTAGCCAATGTAGAGTCTAGCCAATGTTGAGTCTGGCCAATGTAGAGTCTAGCCAATGTAGAGTCTAGCCAATGTAGAGTCTAGCCAATGTAGAGTCTGTCCAATGTAGAGTCTGTCCAATAAAATAAACAAAAAATTTAAATCTGCCAACAAATTGAAATCTGCCAACAAATTGAATTCGCTGTCGCATGTCGCTTGTCGCTGTCACTGTCGCATGTCGCTGTCGCATGTCGCTGTCGCATGTCGCTGTAGCATGTCGCATGTCGCTGTCGCATGTCGCTTGTCGCTGTCGCATGTCGCTTGTCGCTGTCGCTTGTCGCTTTTGCATGTCGCTGTCGCTTGTCGCTGTCGCTTGTCGCTGTCGCATGTCGCTTATCGTTGTCGCATGTCGCTGTCGCATGTCGCTGTCACATGTCGCTGTCGCATGTCGCATGTCACTGTCACATGTCGCTGTCGCATGTAGCTTGTCGCTGTCACTGTCGCATGTCGCTGTCGCATGTCGCTGTCGCATGTCGCATGTCGCTGTCGCATGTCGCTTGTCGCTGTCGCATGTCGCTTGTCGCTGTCGCTTGTCGCTTTTGCATGTCGCTGTCGCTTGTCGCTGTCGCTTGTCGCTGTCGCATGTCGCTTATCGCTGTCGCATGTCGCTGTCGCATGTCGCTGTCACATGTCGCTGTCGCATGTCACATGTCACTGTCGCATGTCGCTGTCGCATGTCGCTGTCGCATGTCGCTTGTCGCTGTCGCATGTCGCTTATCGCTGTCGCATGTCGCTGTCGCTTGTCGCTGTTGCTTGTCGCTGTCGCTTGTCGCTGTCGCTTATCGCTTATCGCATGTCGCTTGTCGCTGTCGCATGTCGCTTGTCGCTGTCGCATGTCGCTTGTCGCTGTCGCTGTCGCATGTCGCTGTCGCTTGTCGCTGTCGCTTGTCGCTGTCGCTTGTCGCTGTCGCATGTCGCTGTCGCTTGTCGCTGTCGCTTGTCGCTGTCGCTTGTCGCTGTCGCTTATCGTTATTATTATATTATTTAATATTTCAAAAAATTGAAATCTGCCAACAAATTGAAATCTACCAACAAATTGAAATCTGCCAACAAATTGAAATCTGCCAACAAATTGAAATCTGCCAAAAAATTGAAATCTGCCAAAAAAATTAAATCTGCCTACGAATTGAAATCTGCCAACAAATTGAAATCCGCCAAAAAATTGAAATTGGCCAACAAATTGAAATCTGCCGACAAATTGAAATCTGCCAACAAATTGAAATCTGCCAACAAATTGAAATCTGCCAAAAAATTGAAATCTGCCAACAAATTGAAGTCTACCAACAAATTGAAATCTGCCAACAAATTGAAATCTGCCAACAAATTGAAATCTGCCAAAAAATTGAAATCAGCCAAAAAAATTAAATCTGCCTAAGAATTGAAATCTTTCAACAAATTGAAATCTGCCAACAAATTGAAAGCTGACTAAAAATTAAAAATCTGCATTGAAATCTGCCAAAAAATTTGAATCTGCCAAAAAATTGAAATCAGCCAAAAAAATTAAATCTGCCTAAGAATTGAAATCTTTCAACAAATTGAAATCTGCCAACAAATTGAAAGCTGACTAAAAATTAAAAATCTGCATTGAAATCTGCCAAAAAATTTGAATCTGCCTAAGAATTTAAATCTGCCAAGAATTGAAATCTGCCAAAATATTGAAATCTGCCAAAAAATTGACATCTGCCAACAAATTGAAATCTGCCAACAAATTGAAATCTGCCAAAAAATTGAAATCTGCCAACAAATTGAAATCTGCCAACAAATTGAAATCTGCCAACAAATTGAAATCTGCCAACAAATTGAAATCTGCCAACAAATTGAAATCTGCCAACAAATTGAAATCTGCCAACAAATTGAAATTAATTTTCAAATTGAAATCTGCCAACAAATTGAAATCTGCTAACAAATTGAAATCTGCCAAAAAGTTGAAATCTGCCAACAAATTGAAATCTCCCAACAAATTGAAATCTGCCAACAAATTGAAATCTGCCAACAAATTGAAATCTGCCAACAAATTGAAATCTCTGTCCTATGTAGATTCTGTCCAATGTAGAGTCTGTCCAATGTAGAGTCTGTCCAATGTAGAGTCTGTCCAATGTACAGTCTGTCCAATGTACAGTCTGTCCAATGTAGAGTCTGTCCAATGTAGAGTCTGTCCAATATAGAGTCTGTCCAATGTAGAGTCTGTCCAATGTAGAGTCTGTCCAATGTAGAGTCTGTCCAATCTAGAGTCTGTCCAATGTAGAGTCAGTCCAATGTAGAGTCTGTCCAATGTAGAGTCTGTCCAATGTAGAGTCTAGCCAATGTAGAGTCTGTCCAATGTAGAGTCTAGCCAATGTAGAGTCTAGCCAATGTAGAGTCTAGCCAATGTAGAGTCTAGCCAATGTAGAGTCTAGCCAATGTAGAGTCTAGCCAATATAGAGTCTGTCCAATTTTTTGGCAGATTTCAATTTTTGGGCAGATTTTAATTTTTAGGCAGATTTCAATTCCAAGGCTGATTTCAATTTTTTGGCAGATTTCAATTTTTGGGCAGATTTAAATTTTTGGGCAGATTTCAATTCCTAGGCAAATTTTAAATTTTTGGGCAGTTTTCAATTCCTAGGCAGATTTCAATTTTTGGGCAGATTTCAATTTTTGGGCAGATTTCAATTTTTTGGCAGATTTAATTTTTTGGGGCAGATTTCAATTTTTTGGCAGATTTCAATTTTTGGCAGATTAAAGTTTTTGGGCAGATTTCAATTCCTAGGCAGATTTAAATTTTTTGGCATACACCTCTCCATACACCTCCATACATCTCTCCATACACATCCATACACCTCTCCATACACCTCTCCATACACCTCTCCATACACCTCTCCATACACTTCTCCATAGACCTCTCCATACACCTCTCCATACAACTCCATACACCTCTCCATACATCTCCATACACCTCTCCATACACCTCTCCATACAACTCCATACACCTCTCCATACAACTCCATACACCTCTCCATACAACTCCATACACCTCTCCATACAACTCCATACACCTCTCCATACAACTCCATACACCTCTCCATATACCTCTATACACCTCTCCATACACCTCCATACACCTCTCCATACACCTCCATACACCTCTCCATACACCTTCATACACCTCTCCATACACCTCTCCATACACCTCTCCATACACCTCTCCATACAACTCCATACACCTCTCCATACACCTCTCCATACACCTCCATACACCTCCATACACCTCTCCATACACCTCCATACACCTCTCTATACACCTCTCCATACACCTCTCAGACAGATTTGAATTCCTAGGCAGATTTTAAATTTTTGGGCATATTTCAATTCCTAGGAAGATTTCAATTTTTGGGCAGATATCTTCAATTTTTTGTCAGATTTCAATTTTTGGGCAGATTTCAATTTTTTGGCAGATTTCAATTTCTGGGCAGATTTCAATTTTTTGGCAGATTTCAATTTTTGGGCAGATTTCAATTCCTAGGCAGATTTAAATTTTTGGGCAGATTTCAATTCCTAGGCAGATTTTCAATTTTTCAATCACAATTACACGAGTTTGTCGCATGTTGCATGTCGCTGTCGCATGTCGCTTGTCGCTGTCGCATGTCGCTTGTCGCTGTCGCTTGTCGCTGTCGCATGTCACATGTCGCTGTCGCATGTCGCTTGTCGCTGTCACTGTCGCATGTCGCTGTCGCATGTCGCTGTCGCATGTCGCATGTCGCTGTCGCATGTCGCTTGTCGCTGTCGCATGTCGCTTGTCGCTGTCGCTTGTCGCTTTTGCATGTCGCTGTCGCTTGTCGCTGTCGCTTGTCGCTGTCGCTTGTCGCTGTCGCATGTCGCTTATCGCTGTCGCATGTCGCTGTCGCATGTCGCTGTCACATGTCGCTGTCGCATGTCGCATGTCACTGTCGCATGTCGCTGTCGCTGTCGCATGTCGCTTGTCGCTGTCGCATGTCGCTTATCGCTGTCGCATGTCGCTGTCGCTTGTCGCTGTTGCTTGTCGCTGTCGCTTGTCGCTGTCGCTTATCGCTTATCGCATGTCGCTTGTCGCTGTCGCATGTCGCTTGTCGCTGTCGCATGTCGCTTGTCGCTGTCGCTGTCGCATGTCGCTGTCGCTTGTCGCTGTCGCTTGTCGCTGTCGCTTGTCGCTGTCGCTTGTCGCTGTCGCTTGTCGCTGTCGCTTGTCGCTGTCGCTTGTCGCTGTCGCATGTCGCTGTCGCTTGTCGCTGTCGCTTGTCGCTGTCGCTTATCGTTATTATTATATTATTTAATATTTCAAAAAATTGAAATCTGCCAACAAATTGAAATCTACAAACAAATTGAAATCTGCCAAAAAATTGAAATCTGCCAAAAAAATTAAATCTGCCTACGAATTGAAATCTGCCAACAAATTGAAATCTGCCAAAAAATTGAAATTGGCCAACAAATTGAAATCTGCCGACAAATTGAAATCTGCCAACAAATTGAAATCTGCCAACAAATTGAAATCTGCCAACAAATTGAAATCTGCCAACAAATTGAAATCTGCCAACAAATTGAAATCTGCCAAAAAATTGAAATCTGCCAACAAATTGAAATCTACCAACAAATTGAAATCTGCCAACAAATTGAAATCTGCCAACAAATTGAAATCTGCCAAAAAATTGAAATCAGCCAAAAAAATTAAATCTGCCTAAGAATTGAAATCTTTCAACAAATTGAAATCTGCCAACAAATTGAAAGCTGACTAAAAATTAAAAATCTGCATTGAAATCTGCCAAAAAATTTGAATCTGCCTAAGAATTTAAATCTGCCAAGAATTGAAATCTGCCAAAATATTGAAATCTGCCAAAAAATTGACATCTGCCAACAAATTGAAATCTGCCAACAAATTGAAATCTGCCAAAAAATTGAAATCTGCCAACAAATTGAAATCTGCCAACAAATTGAAATCTGCCAACAAATTGAAATCTGCCAACAAATTGAAATCTGCCAACAAATTGAAATCTGCCAACAAATTGAAATTAATTTTCAAATTGAAATCTGCCAACAAATTGAAATCTGCTAACAAATTGAAATCTGCCAAAAAGTTGAAATCTGCCAACAAATTGAAATCTGCCAACAAATTGAAATCTAGCCAATGTAGAGTCTAGCCAATGTAGAGTCTAGCCAATGTAGAGTCTAGCCAATGTAGAGTCTAGCCAATTTAGAGTCTGTCCAATGTAGAGTCTGTCCAATGTAGAGTCTAGCCAATGTAGAGTCTAGCCAATGTAGAGTCTAGCCAATGTAGAGTCTAGCCAATTTAGAGTCTGTCCAATTTAGAGTCTGTAGAGTCTAGCCAATGTAGAGTCTAGCCAATGTAGAGTCTAGCCAATGTAGAGTCTAGCCAATGTAGAGTCTAGCCAATGTAGAGTCTAGCCAATGTAGAGTCTAGCCAATGTAGAGTCTGTCCAATGTAGAGTCTGTCCAATATAGAGTCTGTCCAATGTAGAGTCTAGCCAATGTAGAGTCTAGCCAATTTAGAGTCTGTCCAATTTAGAGTCTATCCAATGTAGAGTCTGTCCAATGTAGAGTCTAGCCAATGTAGAGTCTAGCCAATGTAGAGTCTAGCCAATGTAGAGTCTAGCCAATGTAGAGTATAGTAGAGTCTAGTTGGCTAGTAGAGTCTAGTTGGCTAGACTCTACATTGGCTAGACTCTACATTGGCTATACTCTACATTGGACAGACTCTACATTGGACAGACTCTACATTGGACAGACTCAACATTGGACAGACTCTACATTGACTAGACTCTACATTGGCTAGACTCTACATTGGACAGACTCAAGAATGGACAGACTCTACATTGGCTAGACTCTACAATGTATGTGTAATGTGTAGAATGCAGACTCTACATTGGACAGACTCTACATTGGAAAGACTCTACATTGGACAGACTCTTCATTGGACAGACTCTACATTGGACAGACTCTACATTGGACAGACTCTTCATTGGACAGACTCTACATTGGACAGACTCAACAATGGACAGACTCTACATTGGCTAGACTCTACATTGGACAGACTCTACATTGGACAGACTCTACATTGGTGTAGAGTCTGTCCAATGTAGAGTCTGTCCAATGTAGAGTCTGTCCAATGTAGAGTCTGTCCAATGTAGAGTCTGTCCAATGAAGAGTCTGTCCAATGTAGAGTCTTTCCAATGTAGAGTCTGTCCAATGTAGAGTCTGTCCAATGTAGAGTCTGTCCAATGTAGAGTCTGTCCAATGTAGAGTCTAGCCAATGTAGAGTCTGTCCAATGTAGAGTCTGTCCGGACACCTCTCCATACAACTCCATACACCTCCATACACCTCTCTATACACCTCTCCATACACCTCTCTATACACCTCTCCATACACCTCTCAGACAGATTTGAATTCCTAGGCAGATTTTAAATTTTTGGGCATATTTCAATTCCTAGGAAGATTTCAATTTCTGGGCAGATATCTTCAATTTTTTGGCAGATTTCAATTTTTGGGCAGATTTCAATTTTTTGGCAGATTTCAATTTCTGGGCAGATTTCTATTTTTTGGCAGATTTCAATTTTTGGGCAGATTTCAATTCCTAGGCAGATTTAAATTTTTGGGCAGATTTCAATTCCTAGGCAGATTTTCAATTTTTCAATCACAATTACACGAGTTTGTCGCATGTTGCATGTCGCTGTCGCATGTCGCTTGTCGCTGTCGCATGTCGCTTGTCGCTGTCGCTTGTCGCTGTCGCATGTCACATGTCGCTGTCGCATGTCGCTTGTCGCTGTCACTGTCGCATGTCGCTGTCGCATGTCGCTGTCGCATGTCGCATGTCGCTGTCGCATGTCGCTTGTCGCTGTCGCATGTCGCTTGTCGCTGTCGCTTGTCGCTTTTGCATGTCGCTGTCGCTTGTCGCTGTCGCTTGTCGCTGTCGCATGTCGCTTATCGCTGTCGCATGTCGCTGTCGCATGTCGCTGTCACATGTCGCTGTCGCATGTCGCATGTCACTGTCGCATGTCGCTGTCGCATGTCGCATAGAGTCTGTCCAATGTAGAGTCTGTCCAATGTAGAGTCTGTCCAATGTAGAGTCTGTCCAATGAAGAGTCTGTCCAATGTAGAGTCTTTCCAATGTAGAGTCTGTCCAATGTAGAGTCTGTCCAATGTAGAGTCTAGCCAATGTAGAGTCTGTCCAATGTAGAGTCTAGCCAATGTAGAGTCTAGCCAATGTATAGTCTAGCCAATGTAGAGTCTAGCCAATGTAGAGTCTAGCCAATGTAGAGTCTAGCCAATGTAGAGTCTAGCCAATGTAGAGTCTAGCCAATGTAGAGCCTAGCCAATGTAGAGCCTAGCCAATGTAGAGTCTAGCCAATGTAGAGTCTAGCCAATGTAGAGTCTGTCCAATGTAGAGTCTGTCCAATATAGAGTCTGTCCAATGTAGAGTCAAGCCAATGTAGAGTCTAGCCAATTTAGAGTCTGTCCAATTTAGAGTCTGTCCAATGTAGAGTCTGTCCAATGTAGAGTCTAGCCAATGTAGAGTCTAGCCAATGTAGAGTCTAGCCAATGTAGAGTCTAGCCAATGTAGAGTATAGTAGAGTCTAGTTGGCTAGTAGAGTCTAGTTGGCTAGACTCTACATTGGCTAGACTCTACATTGGCTATACTCTACATTGGACAGACTCTACATTGGACAGACTCTACATTGGACAGACTCAACATTGGACAGACTCTACATTGACTAGACTCTACATTGGCTAGACTCTACATTGGACAGACTCAACAATGGACAGACTCTACATTGGCTAGACTCTAAATTGGACAGACTCTACATTGGACAGACTCTACATTGGTGTAGAGTCTGTCCAATGTAGAGTCTGTCCAATGTAGAGTCTGTCCAATGTAGAGTCTGTCCAATGTAGAGTCTGTCCAATGAAGAGTCTGTCCAATGTAGAGTCTTTCCAATGTAGAGTCTGTCCAATGTAGAGTCTGTCCAATGTAGAGTCTGTCCAATGAAGAGTCTGTCCAATGTAGAGTCTGCCTGATGAACAAATTGAAATCTACCAACAAATTGAAATCTGCCAACAAATTGAAATCTGCCAACAAATTGAAATCTGCCAAAAAATTGAAATCTGCCAAAAAAATTAAATCTGCCTACGAATTGAAATCTGCCAACAAATTGAAATCTGCCAAAAAATTGAAATTGGCTAACAAATTGAAATCTGCCGACAAATTGAAATCTGCCAACAAATTGAAATCTGCCAACAAATTGAAATCTGCCAACAAATTGAATTCTGCCAACAAATTGAAATCTGCCAACAAATTGAAATCTGCCAAAAAATTGAAATCTGCCAAAAAATTGAAATCTACCAACAAATTGAAATCTGCCAACAAATTGAAATCTGCCAACAAATTGAAATCTGCCAAAAAATTGAAATCAGCCAAAAAAATTAAATCTGCCTAAGAATTGAAATCTTTCAACAAATTGAAATCTGCCAACAAATTGAAAGCTGACTAAAAATTAAAAATCTGCATTGAAATCTGCCAAAAAATTTGAATCTGCCTAAGAATTTAAATCTGCCAAGAATTGAAATCTGCCAAAATATTGAAATCTGCCAAAAAATTGACATCTGCCAACAAATTGAAATCTGCCAACAAATTGAAATCTGCCAAAAAATTGAAATAAATAAATAAATAAAATAAATAAATAACGCTCACAGGCACATACATTGTAATGATCCCAAGAAAGCACTATTAATAGGCTGTTTATTATGGAAACCATACAACAACGGCACAAACATGTAAACATCCATGACCGAACCGGGATTCGAACCCAGGACCCTGGTTTGGCAGTCCGGCGTGGTAACCATTACACCAACCGGGTCGTCAAATCTGCCAACAAATTGAAATCTGCCAACAAATTGAAATCTGCCAACAAATTGAAATCTGCCAACAAATTGAAATCTGCCAACAAATTGAAATCTGCCAACAAATTGAAATTAATTTTCAAATTGAAATCTGCCAACAAATTGAAATCTGCTAACAAATTGAAATCTGCCAAAAAGTTGAAATCTGCCAACAAATTGAAATCTGCTAACAAATTGAAATCTTCCAAAAAGTGTAAATCTGCCAACAAATTGAAATCTCCCAACAAATTGAAATCTGCCAAAAAATTGAAATCTGCCAAAAAATTGAAATCTGCCAACAAATTGAAATCTCTGTCTTATGTAGATTCTGTCCAATGTAGAGTCTGTCCAATGTAGAGTCTGTCCAATCTAGAGTCTGTCCAATGTAGAGTCAGTCCAATGTAGAGTCTGTCCAATGTAGAGTCTGTCCAATGTAGAGTCTAGCCAATGTAGAGTCTGTCCAATGTAGAGTCTGTGCAATGTAGAGTCTAGCCAATGTAGAGTCTGTCCAATGTAGAGTCTGTCCAATGTAGAGTCTGTCCAATGTAGAGTCTGTCCAATGTAGAGTCTGTCCAATGAAGAGTCTGTCCAATGTAGAGTCTTTCCAATGTAGAGTCTGTCCAATGTAGAGTCTGTCCAATGTAGAGTCTGTCCAATGTAGAGTCTGTCCAATGTAGAGTCTGCCTGATGAACAAATTGAAATCTACCAACAAATTGAAATCTGCCAACAAATTGAAATCTGCCAACAAATTGAAATCTGCCAAAAAATTGAAATCTGCCAAAAAAATTAAATCTGCCTACGAATTGAAATCTGCCAACAAATTGAAATCTGCCAAAAAATTGAAATTGGCTAACAAATTGAAATCTGCCGACAAATTGAAATCTGCCAACAAATTGAAATCTGCCAACAAATTGAAATCTGCCAACAAATTGAATTCTGCCAACAAATTGAAATCTGCCAACAAATTGAAATCTGCCAAAAAATTGAAATCTGCCAAAAAATTGAAATCTACCAACAAATTGAAATCTGCCAACAAATTGAAATCTGCCAACAAATTGAAATCTGCCAAAAAATTGAAATCAGCCAAAAAAATTAAATCTGCCTAAGAATTGAAATCTTTCAACAAATTGAAATCTGCCAACAAATTGAAAGCTGACTAAAAATTAAAAATCTGCATTGAAATCTGCCAAAAAATTTGAATCTGCCTAAGAATTTAAATCTGCCAAGAATTGAAATCTGCCAAAATATTGAAATCTGCCAAAAAATTGACATCTGCCAACAAATTGAAATCTGCCAACAAATTGAAATCTGCCAAAAAATTGAAATAAATAAATAAAATAAATAAATAACGCTCACAGGCACATACATTGTAATGATCCCAAGAAAGCACTATTAATAGGCTGTTTATTATGGAAACCATACAACAACGGCACAAACATGTAAACATCCATGACCGAACCGGGATTCGAACCCAGGACCCTGGTTTGGCAGTCCGGCGTGGTAACCATTACACCAACCGGGTCGTCAAATCTGCCAACAAATTGAAATCTGCCAACAAATTGAAATCTGCCAACAAATTGAAATCTGCCAACAAATTGAAATCTGCCAACAAATTGAAATCTGCCAACAAATTGAAATTAATTTTCAAATTGAAATCTGCCAACAAATTGAAATCTGCTAACAAATTGAAATCTGCCAAAAAGTTGAAATCTGCCAACAAATTGAAATCTCCCAACAAATTGAAATCTGCCAAAAAATTGAAATCTGCCAAAAAATTGAAATCTGCCAACAAATTGAAATCTCTGTCCTATGTAGATTCTGTCCAATGTAGAGTCTGTCCAATGTAGAGTCTGTCCAATCTAGAGTCTGTCCAATGTAGAGTCAGTCCAATGTAGAGTCTGTCCAATGTAGAGTCTGTCCAATGTAGAGTCTGTCCAATGTAGAGTCTGTCCAATGTAGAGTCTAGCCAATGTAGAGTCTGTCCAATGTAGAGTCTGTGCAATGTAGAGTCTAGCCAATGTAGAGTCTGTCCAATGTAGAGTCTGTCCAATGTAGAGTCTGTCCAATGTAGAGTCTGTCCAATGTAGAGTCTGTCCAATGAAGAGTCTGTCCAATGTAGAGTCTTTCCAATGTAGAGTCTGTCCAATGTAGAGTCTGTCCAATGTAGAGTCTGTCCAATGTAGAGTCTGTCCAATGTAGAGTCTGCCTGATGAACAAATTGAAATCTACCAACAAATTGAAATCTGCCAACAAATTGAAATCTGCCAACAAATTGAAATCTGCCAAAAAATTGAAATCTGCCAAAAAAATTAAATCTGCCTACGAATTGAAATCTGCCAACAAATTGAAATCTGCCAAAAAATTGAAATTGGCTAACAAATTGAAATCTGCCGACAAATTGAAATCTGCCATCAAATTGAAATCTGCCAACAAATTGAAATCTGCCAACAAATTGAATTCTGCCAACAAATTGAAATCTGCCAACAAATTGAAATCTGCCAAAAAATTGAAATCTGCCAAAAAATTGAAATCTACCAACAAATTGAAATCTGCCAACAAATTGAAATCTGCCAACAAATTGAAATCTGCCAAAAAATTGAAATCAGCCAAAAAAATTAAATCTGCCTAAGAATTGAAATCTTTCAACAAATTGAAATCTGCCAACAAATTGAAAGCTGACTAAAAATTAAAAATCTGCATTGAAATCAGCCAAAAAATTTGAATCTGCCTAAGAATTTAAATCTGCCAAGAATTGAAATCTGCCAAAATATTGAAATCTGCCAAAAAATTGACATCTGCCAACAAATTGAAATCTGCCAACAAATTGAAATCTGCCAAAAAATTTAAATAAATAAATAAATAAAATAAATAAATAACGCTCACAGGCACATACATTGTAATGATCCCAAGAAAGCACTATTAATAGGCTGTTTATTATGGAAACCATACAACAACGGCACAAACATGTAAACATCCATGACCGAACCGGGATTCGAACCCAGGACCCTGGTTTGGCAGTCCGGCGTGGTAACCATTACACCAACCGGGTCGTCAAATCTGCCAACAAATTGAAATCTGCCAACAAATTGAAATCTGCCAACAAATTGAAATCTGCCAACAAATTGAAATCTGCCAACAAATTGAAATCTGCCAACAAATTGAAATTAATTTTCAAATTGAAATCTGCCAACAAATTGAAATCTGCTAACAAATTGAAATCTGCCAAAAAGTTGAAATCTGCCAACAAATTGAAATCTCCCAACAAATTGAAATCTGCCAAAAAATTGAAATCTGCCAAAAAATTGAAATCTGCCAACAAATTGAAATCTCTGTCCTATGTAGATTCTGTCCAATGTAGAGTCTGTCCAATGTAGAGTCTGTCCAATCTAGAGTCTGTCCAATGTAGAGTCAGTCCAATGTAGAGTCTGTCCAATGTAGAGTCTAGCCAATGTAGAGTCTGTCCAATGTAGAGTCTAGCCAATGTAGAGTCTAGCCAATGTAGAGTCTAGCCAATGTAGAGTCTAGCCAATGTAGAGTCTAGCCAATGTAGAGTCTAGCCAATGTAGAGTCTAGCCAATGTAGAGTCTAGCCAATGTAGAGTCTAGCCAATGTAGAGTCTGTCCAATGTAGAGTCTAGCCAATGTAGAGTCTAGCCAATTTAGAGTCTGTCCAATTTAGAGTCTGTCCAATGTAGAGTCTGTCCATTGTTGAGTCTGTCCAATGTAGAGTCTAGCCAATGTAGAGTCTAGTCAATGTAGAGTCTGTCCAATGTTGAGTCTGTCCAATGTAGAGTCTTTCCAATGTAGAGTCTGTCCAATGTAGAGTCTGTCCAATGTAGAGTCTGTCCAATGTAGAGTCTGTCCAATGTAGAGTCTGCCTGATGAACAAATTGAAATCTACCAACAAATTGAAATCTGCCAACAAATTGAAATCTGCCAACAAATTGAAATCTGCCAAAAAATTGAAATCTGCCAAAAAAATTAAATCTGCCTACGAATTGAAATCTGCCAACAAATTGAAATCTGCCAAAAAATTGAAATTGGCTAACAAATTGAAATCTGCCGACAAATTGAAATCTTTGGCTAGACTCTACATTGGCTAGACTCTACATTGGCTAGACTCTACATTGGCTAGACTCTACATTGGCTAGACTCTACATTGGCTAGACTCTACATTGGCTAGACTCTACATTGGCTAGACACTACATTGGACAGACTCTAAATTGGACAGACTCTAAATTGGCTAGACTCTACATTGGCTAGACTCTACATTGGCTAGACTCTACATTGGCTAGACTCTACATTGGCTAGACTCTACATTGGCTATACTCTACATTGGACAGACTCTACATTGGACAGACTCTACATTGGACAGACTCAACATTGGACAGACTCTACATTGGCTAGACTCTACATTGGCTAGACTCTACATTGGACAGACTCAACAATGGACAGACTCTACATTGGCTAGACTCTACATTGGACAGACTCTACATTGGACAGACTCTACATTGGTGTAGAGTCTGTCCAATGTAGAGTCTGTCCAATGTAGAGTCTGTCCAATGTAGAGTCTGTCCAATGTAGAGTCTGTCCAATGAAGAGTCTGTCCAATGTAGAGTCTTTCCAATGTAGAGTCTGTCCAATGTAGAGTCTGTCCAATGTAGAGTCTGTCCAATGTAGAGTCTGTCCAATGTAGAGTCTGCCTGATGAACAAATTGAAATCTACCAACAAATTGAAATCTGCCAACAAATTGAAATCTGCCAACAAATTGAAATCTGCCAAAAAATTGAAATCTGCCAAAAAAATTAAATCTGCCTACGAATTGAAATCTGCCAACAAATTGAAATCTGCCAAAAAATTGAAATTGGCTAACAAATTGAAATCTGCCGACAAATTGAAATCTTTGGCTAGACTCTACATTGGCTAGACTCTACATTGGCTAGACTCTACATTGGCTAGACTCTACATTGGCTAGACTCTACATTGGCTAGACTCTACATTGGCTAGACACTACATTGGACAGACTCTACATTGGCTAGACTCTACATTGGACAGACTCTACATTGGACAGACTCTACATTGGCTAGACTCTATATTGGCTAGACTCTACATTGGCTAGACTCTACATTGGCTAGACTCTACATTGGCTAGACTCTACATTGGCTAGACTCTACATTGGCTAGACTCTACATTGGCTAGACTCTACATTGGCTAGACATTACATTGGACAGACTCTACATTGGCTAGACTCTACATTGCACAGACTCTACATTGGACAGACTCTACATTGGCTAGACTCTACATTGGACAGACTCTACATTGGACAGACTCTACATTGGACTGACTCTACATTGGACAGACTCTAGATTGGACAGACTCTACATTGGACAGACTCTACATTGGACAGAATCTACATAGGACAGAGATTTCAATTTGTTGGCAGATTTCAATTTTTTGGCAGATTTCAATTTTTTGGCAGATTTCAATTTGTTGGGAGATTTCAATTTGTTGGCAGATTTCAACTTTTTGGCAGATTTCAATTTGTTAGCAGATTTCAATTTGTTGGCAGATTTCAATTTGAAAATTAATTTCAATTTGTTGGCAGATTTCAATTTGTTGGCAGATTTCAATTTGTTGGCAGATTTCAATTTGTTGGCAGATTTCAATTTGTTGGCAGATTTGACGACCCGGTTGGTGTAATGGTTACCACGCCGGACTGCCAAACCAGGGTCCTGGGTTCGAATCCCGGTTCGGTCATGGATGTTTACATGTTTGTGCCGTTGTTGTATGGTTTCCATAATAAACAGCCTATTAATAGTGCTTTCTTGGGATCATTACAATGTATGTGCCTGTGAGCGTTATTTATTTATTTTATTTATTTATTTATTTCAATTTTTTGGCAGATTTCAATTTGTTGGCAGATTTCAATTTGTTGGCAGATGTCAATTTTTTGGCAGATTTCAATATTTTGGCAGATTTCAATTCTTGGCAGATTTAAATTCTTAGGCAGATTCAAATTTTTTGGCAGATTTCAATGCAGATTTTTAATTTTTAGTCAGCTTTCAATTTGTTGGCAGATTTCAATTTGTTGAAAGATTTCAATTCTTAGGCAGATTTAATTTTTTTGGCTGATTTCAATTTTTTGGCAGATTTCAATTTGTTGGCAGATTTCAATTTGTTGGCAGATTTCAATTTGTTGGTAGATTTCAATTTTTTGGCAGATTTCAATTTTTTGGCAGATTCATTCAGATCAAAAATTGAAGATATCTGCCCAAAAATTGAAATCTTCCTAGGAATTGAAATATGCCCAAAAATTTAAAATCTGCCTAGGAATTCAAATCTGTCTGAGAGGTGTATGGAGAGGTGTATAGAGAGGTGTATGGAGGTGTATGGAGGTGTATGGAGAGGTGTCCGGACAGACTCTACATTGGACAGACTCTACATTGGCTAGACTCTACATTGGACAGACTCTACATTGGACAGACTCTACATTGGACAGACTCTACATTGGACAGACTCTACATTGGACAGACTCTACATTGGAAAGACTCTACATTGGACAGACTCTTCATTGGACAGACTCTACATTGGACAGACTCTACATTGGACAGACTCTACATTGGACAGACTCTACATTGGTGTAGAGTCTGTCCAATGTAGAGTCTGTCCAATGTAGAGTCTAGCCAATGTAGAGTCTGTCCCTGGTTGAGTCTGTCCAATGTAGAGTCTAGCCAATGTAGAGTCTAGTCAATGTAGAGTCTGTCCAATGTTGAGTCTGTCCAATGTAGAGTCTGTCCAATGTAGAGTCTGTCCAATGTAGAGTATAGCCAATGTAGAGTCTAGCCAATGTAGAGTCTAGCCAACTAGACTCTACTATACTCTACATTGGCTAGACTCTACATTGGCTAGACTCTACATTGGCTAGACTCTACATTGGCTAGACTCTACATTGGACAGACTCTACATTGGACAGACTCTAAATTGGACAGACTCTAAATTGGCTAGACTCTACATTGGCTAGACTCTACATTGGACAGACTCTATATTGGACAGACTCTACATTGGACAGACTCTACATTGGCTAGACTCTACATTGGCTAGACTCTACATTGGCTAGGCTCTACATTGGCTAGACTCTACATTGGCTAGACTCTACATTGGCTAGACTCTACATTGGCTAGACTCTACATTGGCTAGACTCTACATTGGCTAGACTATAAATTGGCTAGACTCTACATTGGACAGACTCTACATTGGCTAGACTCTACATTGGACAGACTCTACATTGGACAGACTCTACATTGGACAGACTCTATATTGGACAGACTCTACATTGGACAGACTCTACATTGGCTAGACTCTACATTAGCTAGACTCTACATTGGCTAGACTCTACATTGGCTAGACTCTACATTGGCTAGACTCTACAGACTCTAAATTGGACAGACTCTACATTGGCTAGACTCTACATTGGCTAGACTCTACATTGGCTAGACTCTACATTGGACAGACTCTACATTGGACAGACTCTACATTGGACAGACTCTATATTGGACAGACTCTACATTGGACAGACTCTACATTGGACAGACTCTAAATTGGACAGACTCTAAATTGGCTAGACTCTACATTGGCTAGACTCTACATTGGCTAGACTCTAAATTGGCTAGACTCTACATTGGCTAGACTCTACATTGGCTAGACTCTACATTGGCTAGACTCTACATTGGACAGACTCTACATTGGCTAGACTCTACATAGGACAGAGATTTCAATTTGTTGGCAGATTTCAATTTGTTGGCAGATTTCAATTTTTTGGCAGATTTCAATTTGTTGGGAGATTTCAATTTGTTTGCAGATTTCAACTTTTTGGCAGATTTCAATTTGTTAGCAGATTTCAATTTGTTGGCAGATTTCAATTTGAAAATTAATTTCAATTTGTTGGCAGATTTCAATTTGTTGGCAGATTTCAATTTGTTGGCAGATTTCAATTTGTTGGCAGATTTCAATTTTTTGGCAGATTTCAATTTGTTGGCAGATTTCAATTTGTTGGCAGATGTCAATTTTTTGGCAGATTTCAATATTTTGGCAGATTTCAATTCTTGGCAGATTTAAATTCTTAGGCAGATTCAAATTTTTTGGCAGATTTCAATGCAGATTTTTAATTTTTAGTCAGCTTTCAATTTGTTGGCAGATTTCAATTTGTTGAAAGATTTCAATTCTTAGGCAGATTTAATTTTTTTGGCTGATTTCAATTTTTTGGCAGATTTCACTTTGTTGGCAGATTTCAATTTGTTGGCAGATTTCAATTTGTTGGTAGATTTCAATTTGTTGGCAGATTTCAATTTTTTGGCAGATTTCAATTTGTTGGCAGATTTCAATTTGTTGGCAGATTTCAATTTTTTGGCAGATTTCAATTTGTTGGCAGATTTCAATTTGTTGGCAGATTTCAATTTGTCGGCAAATTTCAATTTGTTGGCCAATTTCAATTTTTTGGCAGATTTCAATTTGTTGGCAGATTTCAATTCGTAGGCAGATTTAATTTTTTTGGCAGATTTCAATTTTTTGGCAGATTTCAATTTGTTGGCAGATTTCAATTTGTTGGCAGATTTCAATTTGTTTGTAGATTTCAATTTGTTGGCAGATATCAATTTTTTGAAATATTAAATAATATAATAATAACGATAAGCGACAGCGACAAGCGACAGCGACAAGCGACAGCGACATGCGACAGCGACAAGCGACAGCGACAAGCGACAGCGACAAGCGACAGCGACAAGCGACAGCGACATGCGACAGCGACAGCGACAAGCGACATGCGACAGCGACAAGCGACATGCGACAGCGACAAGCGACATGCGATAAGCGATAAGCGACAGCGACAAGCGACAGCGACAAGCAACAGCGACAAGCGACAGCGACATGCGACAGCGATAAGCGACATGCGACAGCGACAAGCGACATGCGACAGCGACATGCGACAGCGACATGCGACAGTGACATGCGACATGCGACAGCGACATGTGACAGCGACATGCGACAGCGACATGCGACAGCCATAAGCGACATGCGACAGCGACAAGCGACAGCGACAAGCGACAGCGACATGCAAAAGCGACAAGCGACAGCGACAAGCGACATGCGACAGCGACAAGCGACATGCGACAGCGACATGCGACATGCGACAGCGACATGCGACAGCGACATGCGACAGTGACAGCGACAAGCGACATGCGACAGCGACATGTGACATGCGACAGCGACAAGCGACAGCGACAAGCGACATGCGACAGCGACAAGCGACATGCGACAGCGACATGCAACATGCGACAAACTCGTGTAATTGTGATTGAAAAATTGAAAATCTGCCTAGGAATTGAAATCTGCCCAAAAATTTAAATCTGCCTAGGAATTGAAATCTGCCCAAAAATTGAAATCTGCCAAAAAATAGAAATCTGCCCAGAAATTGAAATCTGCCAAAAAATTGAAATCTGCCCAAAAATTGAAATCTGCCAAAAAATTGAAGATATCTGCCCAAAAATTGAAATCTTCCTAGGAATTGAAATATGCCCAAAAATTTAAAATCTGCCTAGGAATTCAAATCTGTCTGAGAGGTGTATGGAGAGGTGTATAGAGAGGTGTATGGAGGTGTATGGAGAGGTGTATGGAGGTGTATGGAGAGGTGTCCGGACAGACTCTACATTGGACAGACTCTACATTGGCTAGACTCTACATTGGACAGACTCTACATTGGACAGACTCTACATTGGACTGACTCTACATTGGACAGACTCTAGATTGGACAGACTCTACATTGGACAGACTCTACATTGGACAGACTCTATATTGGCTAGACTCTACATTGGCTAGACTCTACATTGGCTAGACTCTACATTGGCTAGACTCTACATTGGACAGACTCTACATTGGCTAGACTCTACATTGGACAGACTCTACATTGGACAGACTCTACATTGGACTGACTCTACATTGGACAGACTCTAGATTGGACAGACTCTACATTGGACAGACTCTACATTGGACAGACTCTATATTGGACAGACTCTATATTGGACAGACTCTACATTGGACAGACTCTACATTGGACAGACTGTACATTGGACAGACTGTACATTGGACAGACTCTACATTGGACAGACTCTACATTGGACAGACTCTACATTGGACAGAATCTACATAGGACAGAGATTTCAATTTGTTGGCAGATTTCAATTTGTTGGCAGATTTCAATTTTTTGGCAGATTTCAATTTGTTGGCAGATTTCAATTTGTTGGCAGATTTCAATTTGTTGGCAGATTTCAATTTTTTAGCAGATTTCAATTTGTTGGCAGATTTCAATTCGTAGGCAGATTTAATTTTTTTGGCAGATTTCAATTTTTTGGCAGATTTCAATTTGTTGGCAGATTTCAATTTGTTGGCAGATTTCAATTTGTTTGTAGATTTCAATTTGTTGGCAGATTTCAATTTGTTGGCAGATTTCAATTTGTTGGCAGATTTCAATTTTTTGGCAGATTTCAATTTGTTGGCAGATTTCAATTCGTAGGCAGATTTAATTTTTTTGGCAGATTTCAATTTTTTGGCAGATTTCAATTTGTTGGCAGATTTCAATTTGTTGAAAGATTTCAATTTGTTTGTAGATTTCAATTTGTTGGCAGATTTCAATTTGTTGAAAGATTTCAATTCTTAGGCAGATTTAATTTTTTTGGCTGATTTCAATTTTTTGGCAGATTTCAATTTGTTGGCAGATTTCAATTTGTTGGCAGATTTCAATTTGTTGGTAGATTTCAATTTGTTGGCAGATTTCAATTTTTTGGCAGATTTCAATTTGTTGGCAGATTTCAATTTGTTGGCAGATTTCAATTTTTTGGCAGATTTCAATTTTTTGGCAGATTTCAATTTGTTGGCAGATTTCAATTTGTTGGCAGATTTCAATTTGTTGGCAGATTTCAATTTGTTGGCAGATTTCAATTTGTTGGCAGATTTCAATTTTTTGGCAGATTTCAATTTGTTGGCAGATTTCAATTCGTAGGCAGATTTAATTTTTTTGGCAGATTTCAATTTTTTGGCAGATTTCAATTTGTTGGCAGATTTCAATTTGTTGGCAGATTTCAATTTGTTTGTAGATTTCAATTTGTTGGCAGATTTCAATTTTTTGAAATATTAAATAATATAATAATAACGATAAGCGACAGCGACAAGCGACAGCGACAAGCGACAGCGACAAGCGACAGCGACAAGCGACAGCGACAAGCGACAGCGACAAGCGACAGCGACATGCGACAGCGACAGCGACAAGCGACATGCGACAGCGACAAGCGACATGCGACAGCGACAAGCGACATGCGATAAGCGATAAGCGACAGCGACAAGCGACAGCGACAAGCAACAGCGACAAGCGACAGCGACATGCGACAGCGATAAGCGACATGCGACAGCGACAAGCGACATGCGACAGCGACATGCGACAGCGACATGCGACAGTGACATGCGACATGCGACAGCGACATGCGACAGCAACATGCGACAGCGACATGCGACAGCGATAAGCGACATGCGACAGCGACAAGCGACAGCGACAAGCGACAGCGACATGCAAAAGCGACAAGCGACAGCGACAAGCGACATGCGACAGCGACAAGCGACATGCGACAGCGACATGCGACATGCGACAGCGACATGCGACAGCGACATGCGACAGCGACATGCGACAGTGACAGCGACAAGCGACATGCGACAGCGAATTCAATTTGTTGGCAGATTTCAATTTGTTGGCAGATTTAAATTTTTTGTTTATTTTATTGGACAGACTCTACATTGGACAGACTCTACATTGGCTAGACTCTACATTGGCTAGACTCTACATTGGCTAGACTCTACATTGGCCAGACTCAACATTGGCTAGACTCCACATTGGCTAGACTCCACATTGGCTAGACTCTACATTGGCTAGACTCTACATTGTTTAGACTCTACATTGGCTAGACTCTACATTGGCTAGACTCTACATTGGCTAGACTCTACATTGGCTAGACTCTACATTGGCTGCCCAAAAATTGAAATCTGCCAAAAAATTGAAATCTGCCCAAAAATTGAAACCTGCCTAGGAATTGAAATCTGCCTAAAAATTGAAATCTGCCAAAAAATTGAAATCTGCCAAAAAATTGAAATCTGCCAAAAAATTTAAATCTGCCTAGGAATTGAAATCTGCCCAAAAATTGAAATCTGCCCAAAAATTGAAATCTGCCCAAAAATTTTAATCTGCCCAATAATTTAAATCTACCAAAAAATTGAAATCTGCCCAAAAATTGAAATCTTCCTAGGAATTGAAATATGCCCAAAATAAATCTGCCTAGGAATTCAAATCTGTCCAAAAATTGAAATCTGCCAAAAAATTGAAATCTGCCCAAAAAATTTAAATCTGCCAAAAAATTGAAATCTGCCCAAAAAATTGAAATCTGCCCAAAAATTGAAATCTGCCTAGGAATTGAAATCTGCCCAAAAATCGAAATCTGTCAAAAAATTGAAATCTGCCCAAAAATTTAAATCTGCCAAAAAATAGAAATCTGCCAAAAATTGAAATCTGCCCAAAAATTGAAATCTGCCCAAAAATTTAAATCTGCCCAAAAATTTAAATCTGCCTAGGAATTGAAATCTGCCCAAAAATTTAAATCTGCCAAAAAATTGAAATCGGCCAGGAAATAAAACCCGTTTTTAGCTAGCTACATTAGAATTAGGAAAAATAAAAATCATCAACGCAGTGGGTCCACCCTAGACATCGATCTTACTAAGAATGTGTGGAGTAAGTGATCTTACGTCTGTTGAATTCGCAGAGCGCCACCTTTTTTGTTCACCTTTCCTTAGCATAAACGACGTGGGCACACACGCACGGTTAGGATCTTTATGTTTACTTCTCTATTGCTATAAACTTTATTCTATCCATAGCATAAACGCAGTGGGTGCTCTTTAGTCGTTGATTCGTAATAAAATGTTATTTCCAACAGTTCTTTATCCATAGCATGAACGCAGTGCAGTGAGAGCTCATAAGCTAGTTTCACCTGTCCCGGGCCTCAATCGCCCTAAGTTTCGACGATACTACCAAAACAAAACCACAACCAAAAACGTTACGTTATGCACAATTCGTATCGCGCAAATTATATTAACGGTAACGATTTAGCTCTTTTTCGGAAGATACGTTGGCGTAACGTTCGACCGCTGTCCAACGAACGTTTTTGATTTAGTTGGTGTCGGGAGAGGTGTATGGAGAGGTGTATGGAGGTGTATGGAGAGGTGTATGGAGGTGTATGGAGAGGTGTATGGAGGTGTATGGAGAGGTGTATGGAGAGGTGTATGGAGGTGTATGGAGGTGTATGGAGAGGTGTATGGAGAGGTGTATGGAGAGGTGTATGGAGTTGTATGGAGAGGTGTATGGAGAGGTGTATGGAGAGGTGTATGGAGAGGTGTATGGAGAGGTGTATGGAGGTGTATGGAGAGGTGTATGGAGAGGTGTATAGAGAGGTGTATGGAGGTGTATGGAGAGGTGTATGGAGAGGTGTATGGAGGTGTATGGAGAGGTGTATGGAGGTGTATGGAGGTGTATGCCGAGGTGTATGGAGAGGTGTATGGAGTTGTATGGAGAGGTGTATGGAGAGGTGTATGGAGAGGTGTATGGAGAGGTGTATGAAGGTGTATGGAGAGGTGTATGGAGGTGTATGGAGAGGTGTATGGAGGTGTATGGAGAGGTGTATAGAGGTATATGAGGAGGTGTATGGAGAGGTGTATGGAGAGGTGTATGGAGTTGTATGGAGAGGTGTATGGAGTTGTATGGAGAGGTGTATGGAGAGGTGTATGGAGAGGTGTATGGAGAGGTGTATGGAAAGGTGTATGGAGAGGTGTATGGAGAGGTGTATGGATGTGTATGGAGAGGTGTATGGAGGTGTATGGAGAGGTGTATGGAGGTGTATGGAGAGGTGTATGGAGGTATGGAGTGGTGTATCGAGGTGTATGGAGGTGCACGCACAATCGATCGTTTTGGTTTTGCTTTGGTGATATCAACGATTCAACCGTTCAAAAAAAAATAGCGCGATAGCATTTTTACATCAGCTAAACCAAATCTAAACCAAAACTAAACCAAAGCCATAAACGTTCCGTCCGAACGGTAAAACCGTATAAAACAGCGCAATCGAGGCCCCGGTGTCTGTAATAGAATCTTGGAGGTTAAATTTGACCCACTTCCCGGTTTCCGATTTAAATCTGTCCAAAAATTTAAATCTGCCCAAAAATTGAAATCTGCCCAAAAATAGAAATCTGCCTAGGAATTGAAATCTGCCCAAAAATTGAAATCTGCCAAAAAATTGAAATCTGCCCAAAAATTGAAATCTGCCCAAAAATTTAAATCTGCCCAAAAATTTAAATCTGCCAAAAAATTGAAGAAATCTGCCCAAAAATTGAAATCTTCCTAGGAATTCAAATCTGTCCAAAAATTGAAATCTGCCAAAAAATTGAAATCTGCCCCAAAAAATTTAATCTGCCAAAAAATTGAAATCTGCCCAAAAATTGAAATCTGCCCAAAAATTGAAATCTGCCTAGGAATTGAAAACTGCCCAAAAATTAAAATCTGCCTAGGAATTGAAATTTGCCCAAAAATTGAAATCCGCCAAAAAATTGAAATCTGCCCAAATATTGAAATCTGCCAAAAAATTGAAATCTGCCCAAAAATTGAAATCTGCCTAGGAATTGAAATCTGCCCAAAAATTTAAATCTGCCTAGGAATTGAAATCTGCCCAAAAATTGAAATCTGCCAAAAAATTGAAATCTGCCCAGAAATTGAAATCTGCCCAAAAATTGAAATCTGCCCAAAAATTGAAATCTGCCAAAAAATTGAAGATATCTGCCCAAAAATTGAAATCTTCCTAGGAATTGAAATATGCCCAAAAATTCAAAATCTGCCTAGGAATTCAGATTCTAAGACTGTTCTCCGAACGACGTTTCGCCGTGGGACGGTTCGCCGACAGAACGATTCGTTTTTGGTTGCTTCACCTAAACGATGTTTCGCCATGGGCCGGTTCGCCGACAGAACGATTCGTTTTTGGAAGTTTCACCTAAACGATGTTTCGCCATGGGCCGGTTCGCCGACAGAACGATTCGTTTTTGGAAGTTTCACCTTCAAGACGTTTCACCATAGGACTTTTCGGCATATTTTTTTTTTCTTTTTGTCATTAATTTAATTAGTAATATTCAATACTTATGCATTTCATTTAAAATAAATAAAAAAGGTAATATGGTAATTTTAAGTATAATTAAGGTAATACATATAATTAATTCAGTATACCCTATAAATTACGACTGCTATCTATGATTTTTGCGACAAAATAACATAACCAAAACAGAATATAATGACATATTTTTTTTTTTTTTAGTAGGTATACAGGGTGTAACAATACCCCCTAGTAATATTTAAGGGGGTGGTTTAGACCATCAAACTGAACAACTTTCACTATGGAGCCAACATCGAGAAAAAATAAAAAAAATCTGCTGCCCCATACATTTTAGTCGAGTCGGTACTGCAGTTTTGTATGGGACAGTTGATTTTTTTTATTTTTTCGCGATTTCGATATTGGTCCCATAGAGAAAGTTGTTCAGTTTGATGGTCTGATCATCCCCTTAAAATAGTTTCAGCTGATTTTGTTACACCTTATATAGTATTATGTTTATGACATACATACTCATAACAAAAGGAAAATCGGTAGTTTTCTTTTTTTTTGTTGGGTATCTTATTATTATAAGATAAGTATAATTGATTGATTGATTGATTGATTGATTGATTGATTGATTATATTTTGTATTCATAAAGGAAAAAAATGACTTACAATTTTTACAAAAGAATTAATTACAATGTTTACAAAGAAATGATTAGAAATCATAACAAAAGAAAATTTAAGTAGGTATACAATGATATAAAACTATTTGTCATTTGATTAAATAGTTTTATATCATTGTATACCTACTTAAATTTTCTTTTGTTATGATTTCTAATCATTTCTTTGTAAACATTGTAATTAATTCTTTTGTAAAAATTGTAAGTCATTTTTTTCCTTTATGAATACAAAATATAATCAATCAATCAATCAATCAATCAATCAATCAATCAATTATACTTATCTTATAATAATAAGATACCCAACAAAAAAAAAGAAAACTACCGATTTTCCTTTTGTTATGAGTATGTATGTCATAAACATAATACTATATAAGGTGTAACAAAATCAGCTGAAACTATTTTAAGGGGATGATCAGACCATCAAACTGAACAACTTTCTCTATGGGACCAATATCGAAATCGCGAAAAAATAAAAAAAATCAACTGTCCCATACAAAACTGCAGTACCGACTCGACTAAAATGTATGGGGCAGCAGATTTTTTTTATTTTTTCTCGATGTTGGCTCCATAGTGAAAGTTGTTCAGTTTGATGGTCTAAACCACCCCCTTAAATATTACTAGGGGGTATTGTTACACCCTGTATACCTACTAAAAAAAAAAAAATATGTCATTATATTCTGTTTTGGTTATGTTATTTTGTCGCAAAAATCATAGATAGCAGTCGTAATTTATAGGGTATACTGAATTAATTATATGTATTACCTTAATTATACTTAAAATTACCATATTACCTTTTTTATTTATTTTAAATGAAATGCATAAGTATTGAATATTACTAATTAAATTAATGACAAAAAGAAAAAAAAAATATGCCGAAAAGTCCTATGGTGAAACGTCTTGAAGGTGAAACTTCCAAAAACGAATCGTTCTGTCGGCGAACCGGCCCATGGCGAAACATCGTTTAGGTGAAACTTCCAAAAACGAATCGTTCTGTCGGCGAACCGGCCCATGGCGAAACATCGTTTAGGTGAAACAACCAAAAACGAATCGTTCTGTCGGCGAACCGTCCCACGGCGAAACGTCGTTCGGAGAACAGTCTTAGAATCGGAATTCAAATCTGTCTGAGAGGTGTATGGAGAGGTGTATAGAGAGGTGTATGGAGGTGTATGGAGGTGTATGGAGAGGTGTATGGAGGTGTATGGAGGTGTATGGAGAGGTGTATGGAGAGGTGTATGGAGTTGTATGGAGAGGTGTATGGAGAGGTGTATGGAGAGGTGTATGAAGGTGTATGGAGAGGTGTATGGAGGTGTATGGAGAGGTGTATGGAGGTGTATGGAGAGGTGTATAAAGGTATATGGAGAGGTGTATGGAGTTGTATGGAGAGGTGTAAAGAGTTGTATGGAGAGGTGTATGGAGTTGTATGGAGAGGTGTATGGAGAGGTGTATGGAGTTGTATGGAGAGGTGTATGGAGTTGTATGGAGAGGTGTATGGAGAGGTGTATGGAGAGGTCTATGGAGAGGTGTATGGAGAGGTGTATGGAGAGGTGTATGGAGAGGTGTATGGAGAGGTGTATGGATGTGAAGATATCTGCCCAAAAATTGAAATCTTCCTAGGAATTGAAATATGCCCAAAAATTTAAAATCTGCCTAGGAATTCAAATCTGTCTGAGAGGTGTATAGAGAGGTGTATGGAGGTGTATGGAGAGGTGTATGGAGGTGTATGGAGGTGTATGGAGAGGTGTATGGAGAGGTGTATGGAGTTGTATGGAGAGGTGTATGGAGAGGTGTATGAAGGTGTATGGAGAGTAGGGATGCAACGATTACGAAGCGGTGCATCGTTTTGCATCTGTAATCGTGATAATCACGATTAATAACGATGCAATGCACCGTAGCAAGAATCGTACGATTATTAAAATGAATTAAAAACGTCAATCAGATTGCACTTGTTGACGAATACACGACCTGAATACTAGATTCCAGTGCCGAAAAACAACTTTAAAAAAATCGGATCTCTCGCTGCTATTTTAGCCCATTTTGAGCTAAATCTTGACTTTTTTTGGTCAGATTTGACTCTTTTTTTTTTTTATTCTACTGAGGTCTATGATTTGATTTTCGGGTTGAAGTATTACATGCATTCTCGTTTTCATGATATCTTATCCAAATTTTAAAAGATTAATCTCCCACGTAAGTCGGACGAGATATCTCTTGATTAACGAGATTATCAAATCATTTATTTCAGAACATAAATTCCATAGCAATGTCACAAATTAAATTTCATTGTTAGTATTGCTTACTTACTAGGTTAGTATATGAGACTTCAAGTTCAACATTACATGATAAAAATTGTGATAATTGCAATAATGGAAAATGTCAAAGTGTGAAAATGTGGTCAAGAATGTAAACAATGTCAAAATTTAGTATATAAATAGTCTCATCTCATTATAATTATTAAATAAAAATAAAAATAATACATTATAAGATTAAGAGGAGTGCAGTTCAATTATTATTATATTACATTGGATAGCAGGTACAGTAAGATTATACAGAATCATGTTCCATATTGTTTTTCAAATAAAATTGGCCTATACCCATCCAAAAATCATAATCCTGACCAAATGAACCTTTGACTCCGATCTCAAATTAGTAGAAAAATTTACAAAATCTTGGAATTTTTTTAAAGTCTTTTTTAATGATTTAACTTTCATTGGAATGCAAAGAAACACTATGAGAACTCATTCTGAGGATAATCTCAACTAAATTTATTTAAATAATCGTAATGCATCGGTTATCGTAATAAATAACGATTAATATCGTAATCGTAATCGTAATCGTAATGGCCGAATCGTTGCATCCCTAATGGAGAGGTGTATGGAGGTGTATGGAGAGGTGTATGGAGGTGTATGGAGAGGTGTATAGAGGTATATGGAGAGGTGTATGGAGTTGTATGGAGAGGTGTATGGAGTTGTATGGAGAGGTGTATGGAGTTGTATGGAAAGGTGTATGGAGTTGTATGGAGAGGTGTATGGAGTTGTATGGAGAGGTGTATGGAGAGGTGTATGGAGTTGTATGGAGAGGTGTATGGAGTTGTATGGAGAGGTGTATGGAGAGGTCTATGGAGAGGTGTATGGAGAGGTGTATGGAGAGGTGTATGGAGAGGTGTATGGATGTGTATGGAGAGATGTATGGAGGTGTATGGAGAGGTGTATGCCAAAAAATTTAAATCTGCCTAGGAATTGAAATCAGCCCAAAAATTTTAATCTGCCAAAAATTGAAATCTGCCAAAAAATTGAAATCTGCCCCAAAAAATTAAATCTGCCAAAAAATTGAAATCTGCCCAAAAATTGAAATCTGCCCAAAAATTGAAATCTGCCTAGGAATTGAAAACTGCCCAAAAATTTAAAATTTGCCTAGGAATTGAAATTTGCCCAAAAATTGAAATCCGCCAAAAACTTGAAATCTGCCCAAAATTGAAATCTGCCAAAAAATTTAAATCTGCCCAAAAATTTAAATCTGCCCAAAAATTGAAATCTGCCAAAAAATAGAAATCAGCCTTGGAATTGAAATCTGCCAAAAAATTTAAATCTGCCCAAAAATTTAAATCTGCCAAAAAATAGAAATCTGCCAAAAAAATGAAATCTGCCAAAAAATTGAAATCTGCCAACAAATTGAAATCTACACACCACATTGGCTAGACTCCACATTGGCTAGACTCCACATTGGCTAGACTCCACATTGGCTAGACTCCACATTGGCTAGACTCCACATTGGCTAGACTCTACATTGGCTAGACTCTACATTGGCTAGACTCCACATTGGCTAGACTCCACATTGGCTAGACTCTACATTGGCTAGACTCTACATTGGCTAGACTCCACATTGGCTAGACTCCACATTGGCTAGACTCTACATTGGACAGACTCTACATTGGACAGACTCTACATTGGACAGACTCTACATTGGACAGACTCTACATTGGACAGACTCTACATTGGACAGACTCTACATTGGACAGACTCTACATTGGACAGACAATACATTGGACAGACTACATTGGACAGACTCTACATTGGACAGACTACATTGGGTCAGACTCTACATTGGGACAGACTCTACATTGGACAGACTCTACATTGGACAGACTCTATATTGGTTAGACTCTACATTGGACAGACTCTACATTGGACAGACTCTTTATTGGACAGACTCTACATTGGACAGACTCTACATTGGACAGACTCTACATCGGACAGACTCTACATTGGACAGACTCTACATTGGACAGACTCCACATCGGACAGACTCCACATCGGACAGACTCCACATCGGACAGACTCCACATTGGACAGACTCCACATTGGCTAGACTCCACATTGGCTAGACTCCACATTGGCTAGACTCCACATTGGCTAGACTCCACATTGGCTAGACTCCACATTGGCTAGACTCCACATTGGACAGACTCTACATTGGACAGACTCTATATTGGTTAGACTCTACATTGGACAGACTCTACATTGGACAGACTCTTTATTGGACAGACTCTACATTGGACAGACTCTACATTGGACAGACTCTACATTGGACAGACTCAACATTGGACAGACTCAACATTGGACAGACTCAACATTGGCCAGACTCCACATTGGCCAGACTCCACATTGGCTAGACTCCACATTGGCTAGACTCCACATTGGCTAGACTCTACATTGGCCAGACCTATATGATAAACGCTATTCGCTCCGCTTATGAAAACGCTATCCGTTCCGCTTATGAAAACGCTAGTCGCTCCGCCTATGAAAACGCTATTCGCTCCGCTTATTTTTTTTTTTATTTATTTATTTATTTATTTATCACAAAAAAAGAACAATAATATAACACCTTTTAATTGGAACCGAGCATGCGTTTAGACTTATCTAGGTGTTGTCTGGAGGTAGCCCAGAGTGACCGAGGTCTGTGCTTGGACTATTCCGTTTTGTTGACTATTGAAATCAATTTTGACGGTCAATAACCAGTGCCGTATTTTGGTTTTTGCCAATGTCGTAACTTTGACTATTCAAACTACTAAATAGAAAACAAAATCATGCAACTTCAAGAAAAAAAAAAAATTTGTATAAGCTTCTTAATATACCTATATTATAAGAATAGGGAGAAACAACATATAATTATGTATTACAATATACTTGTAGTATATTGCAAGCATATACATCTACACATATATCCATATACATACATATATATACAAATATATACATAATTATACACAATATATAATAAATACACGCAATATAGGTATGTCTACTATAACTATTCATTAACTATACGAGTGTACATAGTCTCTTAATTAAGTATTTTTTCCCACATTACCTCCATCTCCTTTTCACTACACTCTAACAGGTAGTCTTTGATTTCATAATTGAGTATTTTCTTAGATAGGTCGTTATAAGTGCTTCCGTCTATGTACTGAGTGACAGATGATGGTAATAAGTCATAGATCCTGGGTGCAATTGCTGAAAAATGTCTGCGTCCGAAAACAGTTGATCTAAATGGAACGCTGTACTTAAGTCGTACATTTCTTAGAGTCCTTTTTAATGTATTAAGTGGGAATTTGTTTATACAGGGTGGTCCAAATAGTGACGTCAACAATTTTTTTTTAGATTCCTCACACCTGGGGGTATCCAAAAATACCCCATGTATGTTCCGCGATTTCTTGTAGTTTAGAAGTTATGAATTTTTAAAGGTATTTTTGAGAATTTTCTACCAGAGCGGCTTAAAACTGTCATAACTTTTTTCATAGCATGAATTTTTTAAATTTTATTTTTGTAACATGATTGTCTGAAAACACTCTTTTACACGTAAAATAATCAGCAACACAACATCCACACAAGCTACCGAAAAAAGGGTCCAAACTGAAAACTTTAGGTTTGAATTGCACGGAGCAAAATTTTCAAAGTTCTCTTAAAAATACAAAATGGAAGTAGTAGATCGTAGAATTTCAGTTTATTTAAATGTTTTTGACAATATTCGACTAATGTTAGCCATAAGAATAAAAAATATTACTAAAACTATTTTTTGGAACAACATTTTTTCTTAGCGGATTTTCTACCTAATTAACTTTGGATGCCGATTCCAGCGTAAAATGGCCTATTAAGAACCACTTATTATTTCTTGCATGGTAAGTTGAATAATCACCGAAGTTTTTAAAATTAGTTTTAACCTATGGAACTTCCATTTTGTATTTTTAAGAGAACTTTGAAAATTTTGCTCCGTGCAACTCAAACCTAAAGTTTTCAGTTTGGACCCTTTTTTCGGTAGCTTGTGTGGATGTTGTGTTGCTGATTATTTTACGTGGAAAAGAGTGTTTTCAGACAATCATGTTACAAAAATAAAATTTAAAAAATTCATGCTATGAAAAAAGTTATGACAGTTTTAAGCCGCTCTGGTAGAAAATTCTCAAAAATACCTTTAAAAATTCATAACTTCTAAACTACAAAAAATCGCGGAACATACATGGGGTATTTTTGGATACCCCCAGGTGTGAGGAATCTAAAAAAAATTTGTTGACGTCACTATTTGGACCACCCTGTATGTTTACACATATATGACATAGTTTGCCAGAAATAAATTTTCCGAGGGGTCATCACCTTGCACAGTTTATAGATTTCATCTGTAGGATAGAGAATAGGTTTATGTTTTATTATTTTTAGGTTTAATTTTTGAGCTACATAAATTTTTTTCAGGATTGTTATACCGCAAGAACCCCACCCAATTATCCCATACAACAGCAGTGACTGCGTAAGAGCATAATAGACACGCCAGATTAGCTTTTCCGACAGAATATTTTTGAGGTCATGATAGACATAGCCTAATCTCCTAATCTTTTTGGACAACATATTTATTTGTTCTTCCCATCGAAGATGTTGGTCAAGTATTACACCAAGGTAGGTAGTTTTTGAGCTCTCCCTTAGTGCATCGCACGAACAATCAGTGGCATGGGAACAGATGTGTAGTTTAAGAGTCATTTGACTATTTGGTAGACCAGCTTTAGTTGGGGAAAAACATATGTACTCAGTTTTATCACTGTTTAATGAAAGCAAGTTATGATCGTACCATAATTTTGCTTATGAAAACGCTATTCGCTCCGCTTATGAAAACGCTATTCACTCCGCTTATGAAAACGCTATCCGTTCCGCTTATGAAAACGCTATTCGCTCCGCTTTGAAAACGCTAGTCGCTCCGCCTATGAAAACGCTATTCGCTCCGCTTATGAAAACGCTATCCGTTCCGCTTATGAAAACGCTATTCACTCCGCTTATGAAAACGCTATTCGCTCCGCTTATGAAAACGCTATTCGCTCCGCTTATGAAAACGCTATTCACTCCGCTTATGAAAACGCTAGTCGCTCCGCCTATGAAAACGCTATCCATTCCGCTTATGAAAACGCTATTCGCTCCGCTTATGAAAACGCTATCCGTTCCGCTTATGAAAACGCTATCCGTTCAGCTTATGAAAACGCTATTCGCTCCGCTTATGAAAACGCTATCCGTTCCGCTTATGAAAACGCTATTCGCTCCGCTTATGAAAACGCTATCCATTCCGCTTATGAAAACGCTATTCGCTCCGCTTATGAAAACGCTATCCGTTCCGCTTATGAAAACGCTATCCGTTCCGCTTATGAAAACGCTATTCGCTCCGCTTATGAAAACGCTATTCACTCCGCTTATGAAAACGCTAGTCGCTCCGCCTATGAAAACGCTATTCGCTACGCTTATGAAAACGCTATCCGTTCCGCTTATGAAAACGCTATTCGCTCCGCTTATGAAAACGCTATCCGCTCCGCTTATGAAAACGCTATCCGCTCCGCTTATGAAAACGCTATCCGCTCCGCTTATGAAAACGCTGTTCGCTCCGCTCATGAAAACGCTGTTCGCTCCGCTCATGAAAACGCTATCCGTTCCGCTTATGAAAACGCTATCCGTTCCGCTTATGAAAACGCTATCCGTTCCGCTTATGAAAACGCTATTCGCTCCGCTTATGAAAACGCTATCCGCTCCGCTTATGAAAACGCTATCCGCTCCGCTTATGAAAACGCTATCCGCTCCGCTTATGAAAACGCTATCCGTTCCGCTTATGAAAACGCTATTCGCTCCGCTTTGAAAACGCTATCCGTTCCGCTTATGAAAACGCTATCCGTTCCGCTTATGAAAACGCTATTCGCTCCGCTTTGAAAACGCTAGTCGCTCCGCCTATGAAAACGCTATTCGCTCCGCTTATGAAAACGCTATCCGTTCCGCTTATGAAAACGCTATTCGCTCCGCTTATGAAAACGCTATCCGTTCCGCTTATGAAAACGCTAGTCGCTCCGTCTATGAAAACGCTATTCGCTCCGCCTATGAAAACACTATTCGCTCCGCTTATGAAAACGCTATTCGCTCCACTTATGAAAACGCTAGTCGATCCGCATACGTGACCGACCACACACTACACTACCGATTGGGATACTTGATTGAGATTGGGTACCGTGACGTCATCAACGATATCGCGCTCGGTCCGCGGCTTTGACCGAAAATGTTAACTTTGCACTTTTATTTCTCGGTCAGTTTTAAAGGTAGAAAAATAATAAAAACACAGTTATTTTCTAATTTTTTGTATAATTTTTTGGCATATGAAACATAAAATGGTTATCTTCTCCATTATGACATCATTACTAGAATAATTATAGAGAATTAACGAGCTTGGATACACTTGAATATCGAAAATAGTGAAATCGGTTGTTCAAAATAGCACAACGAAACTAAAATGTAAAAAAAATACCAGAAAAAACTTTACATACCGAATTAGGAAACTTGATACAGATCGGTAGAAATTTTAAATCGCTATTTCGTGCGATCAGCGATTGAAAAGGTGCAATGCGATCGTCGCACGCTTGCACGAGCGATGTCCAATTAGGAAGGATGCAGTGGCTAGAATACCTATGCTATTAATATAGCTAAGATAAGTAAGTACTTCAGAATTATTTCACCTTTCTTTAAAGTCGCTCGGTATGGAGGTAACTCATCACACGAGCTCGCCGTTAATTGGAGCAGCAGCAGCATAGGTAGCAGGCAGTGTGCAAACATGTTGAGTTTCAGAAGCGATTGTTCAGCAGAACTACTTGTCTAGCTAGGTAGGTACCTATATGAACTGATCGTTTCAATATAAACGTGTTGGACTAGTCGTTAAACCGAATAGAATCATGTTATCTTAATTATTCTAAAACTGAAATCGATTCAACACGTTTAATATTTGATTACAAGTCCATTTAAAAGCCTGCAATAAGTGCATATATATATAATTATTTTATTATTATACGAGCTTTTACCCGCGACTTCGTACGCATAAATTATATACCAGATTTTAAGTCAGATGATAAGCTATCAAACAAAAAAAGTTTCATCAAAATCGGTTCAGTAGTTTTTGCGTGATACTCGAACAAACAAACACCCAAACAAACAAACGAACAAACAAACAAACAAACAGACAGACAAAAAATCCAAAAATTGGTGATTTGGAATCAGGGACATATAAAAATCATATCGTAATCTTTTTTTTTGTAAATATCTTCAATGTACAGACACACTTCTGTTACAGTTTTATAATAGTTTAGATTATTTTATTATTATATTATAATTCATGACAATTGGGTATTTGACTACATTCAATATATTTTATTTTTATCTACTCAATAAAAAAAGGTTTAGAAAATAACGCTAAACTCCTATTTTCATGGAGTTTTTAGCTTGAATCCTTTTTTTAATAACAAGATAAACTATAAAAAGTAATGAAAATGTTGATGACGTCACAACTCAATATTTAGTATAAATCTTCATACAAAGAGCATGTTTTGACGTCCGATAAAGAGTAGCTGATTCTACTTGTTGTCAAGTAGCCTATTTCTTGTTTGGTCCGAGCGTTTTGCGTTATGTTTACTAACAAAATTTGTAAAACCGGCCAAGACACGCCCTTTTTAGAGTGTCCCATAGTCAAACAAGGAACCCTTATACTTTTGTTCTTTCTGTTCTGTCTGAATTATTCTCTCATTTGTGCGCACCTATTCTAACATATATAGGTGTATATAGGCGTTAGTCCACCACTTGTGCCCAATGCGGATTGGTACACTTCACAATAACCAACATAATAGATAACTTCTTCACAATTCTTCTTATGCAGGTTTCCACACGATATTTTCCTTCTCCGTTTGAGAGCAGTCGGTATTACGTACATAAGTTAGAAAAACTCATTGGTACATGGCATGTTGTGCGGATTCGAACCAGGACCCTCTGTAGGTAGATAATAGCACATAGTACTATAATTACTAGTAACAAAATCAGAAATGTAATCAAAATGAAAAGAAGCTGACATCTCTATTCAAAAATCGAAACTCTCCTAAATCTCAGAACACATTTCGTACATTCCAGAGCCCTTTGGGGGTGGTTAGAAACATTGTTTGTACCACTACCAACTAGTTTTAGCAATGCTTACATCTAGCTAAATTGCTAATGGTTTTAGGATCGGTAGGATGGATAGGCGCAATTTAATATACGCATAGTGAAGCCGTTTTCGTCATAATGTGACCAAAAGTGCGATTTTTCAAAATCATACGAGCGACTTGGCAGTAGAAAGATGCATAATCTCCATAGTAATTTTGACATTCTCTACTGCCAAGTCGCTCGTATGATTTTCAAAAATCGCACTTCAAGACTAAGGCGCTGTCCTATTGCCATCGCTCGCGCGATCATGCGTTCGTCCGACGAAAATCATTTTGCCACTGTGCGTTTAAACATACTTATATCTGAATAAAAATAGAACAATTCGATCGCATATCATGATAGCACGACCTTGTATAGGATATTCCGCAGATATAAGTATGTTTAAACGCACAGTGGCACAATGATTTTCGTCGGACGAACGCATGATCGCGCGAGCGATGGCAATAGGACAGCGCCTATAACCGTGCTGTAAATAGTTTTAGTGTTATGTTAGGTGAAAAAAGGTAGGTATATAGTTATATTTTATTGTTATTTCTGATAATTTACACAATAAACCTCTCCCATGTTGTAAGTTTTAGTGTTTAGTTTTCTTTATTTGTTTGGAGATTGTCATTTTGTTCAATGCTTCGTAGTTCTCTTAAAACACCTGTCAAATTGTAAACAGGTAAAGCCAGTAGGTGAGCAATTGCTTTTTACATTTGTACAGGTGACCAACGATTCAATGTCATTGGACTAGCTGACGAAAGAGTTTTTAGGAGATGGTATGAATGAGTAATAAACAAGTACAACACCTGGGTCGCAAGTGGATCGGAATTTGACACCCCTCCTGCTACCCCCCCGCGGGACCCCGCCGTCGCTGTGCGAGGCCGTAGCATAGCATTTCAGTTACTCTTGCACGTGTCCCTGCGCTTTAGCATTTTCGATTTATTCTTTCCGAGTTTTCCGAGTTTTTTATTCCGAGCCACGTGCGAGTCAGGTGCCAAGTTAATTCGCCCGTGTTGTATCTAATTGGATATAGGTACCTACTTTTGCTGTGATACAAAAAAATCAAAATGGTGTTCTTTTTTTCATGGGCGTACCCTGCTTTTGTCAATGGAAGGGGCAAATCAGGAATTTTCTGTGAGTAGTAGGTAGGTATATTAATTTAATGAATTAGGTAGGTAACTGGAAAGCGGGAAGCTGACGTTAATGATACGAGTAAGAATCTTGAACTATGGACTAGCATATTATGAAGAAACATAAACGCCAACAGAGAAGTTGCTACAGCCTATATTTGCAGAGAGTAGGTAGGTAGTATATTCCTTGATCCTTGCCCAATTTCGGATAAGAGTACACTGACAATACAATCACTTTTTAACCGACTTCAACAGAACAAAAGGAGGAGGTTCTCAATTCGACCCGTATTTTTTTTTGTATGTTTGTTACCTGATTACTGGTCAATTATGTCTTAACTTTGCGATGATTCTTTTTCTGTTTGGTAGATCAGAGGTGGTCCCACATAAATGTTTTCGAGATTGATTTATGACTTATTGAAGGCTAATGGCTCAAGTTGGCGAAACGCGCCAGTAGGCAAAACGAGCTAGTTGGCATACAACTTCTACTCCAAAAAATCTACAGAATAACAAATAAACAGACATTAGTATAATGCAAATAAATATACACAAATGACGTTTTGCTTTGTTGATTGGGACCAAAGACTATGTCACAGATTATTTAATAGTGCATGTGCATAGAAATATTAATTTACCTCGTAAACCTATGTGTCATAACTTTTGGCCATAAGCATAATAACTTCAGCATTTCTTGACCGATTTGGATGATTCTTTTTTACTTCTGAAGGATTTACCCCCGAAATAGTTCCATTTTATGTTGGTGAAGATTTGATAACGCGCGTCGGAGCTAAGTAAACAATAGAACTCCTCAAAAGTTGATGATGATGATTACTAAGCCTACGTTGTCCGTCCGTCCATCTGTCCGTCTGTCTGTCCTACCTATTTAGGGTTGTAACTTTTGAACCGTAATAGCTAGATAGTTGAAATTTTCTCAGATTATGCGTTATTACGGCGGATTTGTTAACAAATAATGAAAATGACAAAAAGTTAAAAATTAAGGGGGAACAACAACAACAATCTCAACAAGAAACTAGTTTTTATCGACGTTTTTTCTTCACGCTCTATCGTAAAAACGGTAATACATATACAAGCGTCAAAACTTAGTGTGATTATAGAGCAAACTCTACAGAACAACAACAAATTCTAAAAACCGGCCAAGTCTGAGTCGGTCTTGCGCTAAAGATCCCGGACAAAAAAAGTTTTTTTTTCTAAGGTAAAAATGTTGTGTTCTGTGGTGGTGTGGTGCGGAACCCTCGGTGCGCGAGTAGCCCGACTCGAACTTGACGGGTTTTATTTAAGGCAATTTAAATTTTTTGTTAAAATTTTGTTACCAAATGTCTTGTTGACACTTCCGAGAACATCGGCATGAGTTTTCCTTTATATTTGTACCTATTATACCTACTACTAATAATTACCTACATGCAAAGTCAAACCGATATACCGATATAGATGTTAAGTGCGACATATTACCAATTGATTATAAATAATTGTAATATTTCGACGGCTCGGTAGCACAGTCGGTAGTGAACCTGCCTGCTGTGCCGAGGGTCGCGGGTTCGAATCCCGTAAGGGACAAATATTTGTATGATGAATAATTATGAATATTTGTACCCGAGTCATGGATGTTTGTATCTATATATGTATTCTATATCGTTGTCTAGTCATCATAATACAAGTCCAGGCTAGATTCTGGTACTTTAAATGTGGCTAGATAATTTGTGTGACACTTTCCAAGATATTTATTTATTTATTTATTTGCACTTACCTCTACTTGTCATATTTCAATAGTTTTATTTTCAGCTATTGAAAATTAGTATGTCGACCAATCCGCATTGGAGTGCGATTTTTGAAACTCATTCTTTGAACTCAGCAGTTGAAAATGTCAATATTACTATGGAAACGTGCATCTTTCTACTGCTGATTTGACATTAAAAAATCATACTCCAGGAGTACGATTTTTTAAAGTAAAATCAACAGTAGAATGATGCGTATCTCCATACATTTTCAAACGCTGAGTTCAACGTATGAGATTCAAAAATTGCACTCTTGGTCACTCGTGGTGGACTCACGCCCATAGTAGGTACGTACGTACGTATAATAGGCTGATGATGATGTAGATTGTCAATGTATATGTACTCATTACATTATACTGTCAATGTATTGAGTAATTTTTTACATTAAACTCCAGTCGTAATATTAAAATCGATAAGAAGATAAACAACTTATTATAACTGACACTGCAGTTCAAAGTAGGCTAGATAACCCGTATTGTAACTATTTAGGTCATGGAGACCAGCATATAGGTACAAAAAGTTATTTCCCCTCATGAATCATCATCATCATCATATTGAAAACGGAGAATTCGAATAAGTGTTTCTGTTCGTTCTGTCGGGTATTGAAACTCACATGAAAAATTGAGAAGGAAAAACATGAAAATTATTTATGCTATTACTATGTATCACAAATTATGGTACAATTAATATAGGTAAATACCCTATATAAACAAGCTAAAGATATAGGATTAACATTTATTAAACTAATCAATCATTTTCAGGTATTGCATAGGTAGGTTTAGGTACTACTACAGGGTAAAATTGAAATCATTGGCATCCTTTTAAACTAAGAGTCTACGCATCAAAATGAACAACTTTTACTATGGGAGCAAACCAATCGGAGCAAAACAAAAATCAGCTGTTGCATACATTTGAGTCGAGTAGGCATTGCAGTTTAGTATGGAACTTGAGCTTATGTATGCCTGTATAAGACAAAATATAAAAATCTAATAGGTAAAGCAAAGATGTTTTCCTCGTGGTATCTAAATTCTAAATGCATCGTTTTAGTTCGGTGGTTTTTTCCATAAATTTTTTTCGTATTCCCAATGCAAGTGCAAGTTAGAGGTAACAAATGAACATGTCAAAATGATCATGATAACATTCAAAAAGTCTGGGGCTACTGAGAAGTTGAGTCAAGATTTAGCAGAACTAAGATTAGTTTTTGTTTTCCTTCCCAAATCAAATATGACTCATGCAAAATGCATATTCCTGAGATCGACTTGCATCACTATATAAATAAAAAATTGGCCAACTACACTGAAAAAAATGCGAGCCTACTAAGACTTAGAACCAAAATAATTGAAATGACGTTATTGTTGCTTACTAAAAACAAAAGATGGTTAGTTACTACTTTGTTAAACTAATTCGGCTTGTTGTAGTAACAACAAGCCGAATTCGTTTAACAAAGTTCTCTTAGTCGGAGAAGTCATGATGTTGACAGAGTCATATGGATTCATGATGTTGGTTGAAGTAAACAAATTTTTTTTTTCAGTGTACAAGCCGAACTCGCACACGGAGGGTTCCGTATCATCAATCATCATACAATATTACAAAAAAATTCACAGATTTCGTGCCGCACACGACTAGTCGACTATTGAGCACATTGGAAATGAATCTATGGAATTCGAAAAAATATTGTCTCAAAAAAGGCTAAAGGGCAAACCCCGTCTCTGTTGCCTAAGCTCAAATTGTAGCTGACTAAATTGTCCAGAGATGTTTTACTCAAATGTTTGATATCATTCTACGTTTCCAAAATATCGAGCGCTAAAATCAAAAATTCTGAAATAATTGTTTTTTTTTTTCACTATTTCGGCCATAACTTTTTTCGTTTTTGACTTTCTCGAATAATTCTTTTTACACCTAACAGCTCTCGTGAACACGTGTCTTTTAGGTCTTTTTTGAATATCATATCTTCACAACTCTACGAGATATATCTCATATATCTCTCCTTATAAGGGGATCGCACTTTTTCGTGAAATCGGACTATGGGGGGCTAACTAATACGGGCTATACTGGAACGAACGAAAAGACATTTCCAATGTCAAAAATTGTTTTCTCTGGTATCCTTAGCGTAAGCCCGACAGACACTTAACCTGTTTTTATTATTTGTTTTTTACTTTAGAGTATGGTCTATAAGCACACTAAGTTCAGCGCTTGTATGTATTACCGTTTTTACGATAGAGTAAAAACAAATGACGTTGAAAAAAGTTTCCTCCCTTTTTTTTTGCTAATTGTAGCAAAGCTTCTGACCACCCCGAAAGCGATTATAGACGTGAGTTTATGTATGTTGTTTTTTTTACTTGTTAGTAAATCCACCGTAATAACAACATATTCTATGAAAAATTCAGCCATCTAGTTGTTAAGAGCCTATGTCGAAAAATAATTTTAGCGAAACGGACGTGTGATAGCTTATATTACTGCCAGATGCGAGAGAAAGAGATGGGGCGGCGCGCGCGCCTGGAACGAATCAAGCGAAAAAACAAACTTTATTTAATTGCGATTGTACTATTTATGTTAGTTCAATTCTGCTCTAATCAAAACTTAGATAATAGCAATCTCTTTTTTTTAAATCAAGTCTGATGTTTCTATTATTCACCGTTTAGCAGTTACAAGCGTTTATAGACAAAAACGGAGGCTCCTTTGGCTTGTTTTTCTATCGAGAAAATTTGTCTTAATCGTGTTTTGGCTCTAATCAAAACTTCAATTATATGTTCAATTTACACATATCCGCCGCAAATCATGCTCCTACTGTTAGTACTTCATGATATATGGAGCTTTGAAGAATCCTATTTTTTTACATAGCCCCTTAACTATGGTTCAAAAGATACATTCCCTTATAGGTAGGACTGACGGAAGCGTAGGCTTATGAATAGGTTCCCGTTGTTACCCTTTGGGTACGGAATCCTAAAAATGTGTTAAGTTTTCTAAATGCTGAGACGCTTCCTTTGTATGGAGTGCGCCCGCGATAGGTATAGTTTTCTTCAAAAATTGTAAAATTAAAGAGTCACGTTGCAAGTTTGGCTACGAGCGGTAGTGTTATTCGCACTGTGTTCGCGCGGTTCTCGTTTGGCCTTGTCACGAGGCTCCGCCATCGCTTCTCAAATGTGTTTTTGCTCAAAAAACAATCCTTGAGTACAATCAACCATCATTGGTATCGGTACTCCCTACTTGATATTGGAAGAAATGCAGTGCTAGATACAAGCTAAACGCCATGAATTTATAAATAAAAAACAAAATGAACATTCATAATCATCATCATAATCATCATCATCATCTCAGCCAATAGACACTGCTAGACATAGGCCTCCCCCAAGGATCGCCACAACGACCGGTCCAGCGCTGGCCTCAACCAACAGGTTCCCGCCGCCTTCACCAGGTCGTCGGTCCACCCTTGTGGGGGCCTACCCACGCACGCTGCGCTTTCCGGTACGGCGGTCGCCATTCGAGAACTTTTTGGTCCCTTTTGCTATCGCTTCTGCAGTCAATGCGCTCCGCCCATTGCCATTACAAAATAAATAGTAGGATAATAAAGAGTACAGGAAATAAAAATTAATTTAAACTATAATTTGATGGTACTATTTTGCCTAAAACTCTTTGTTTAAAATACATTTTTGTACAAGACTTAATTTAATCGACGTAGAGGTAATCTTGGATCATTTGAATACCGGATATGTGATTAAAAAAAATCATTGAAGCTACTTACCGCAAATATGTTAATTCGAAATGGTATTGTTCCATTTAAAATGATTTATACAAAGTACATACGAAGTGCCTAATATGATAACTTCATCTTGACTAGCTTTGTTCTGGGCTTATTTATTTAGATTTAGGATTTTTTAAAGACTTCATGGACTTTTGACAGGTTTAAACTTTTAATTTCAAGCGTGGTCTAACGTGGCTTCGTGGTTTTTTTTAAACAACTAAACTTTTAAGTATGTACGTACTGTTTCAGAACATCAAACAGTAACACTTTTAAATCTGGTTTTACCATATATTTTGGTCGAGCGGGTATTGTAATTTTCTATGGAACAGCAGATTTTTTTTCGCTATTTGACTGTTGGTCCACAGACTTATCAGCCAATGGTACCAATTTTTAAGGTAGAGCATTGGTATTTTAAGGTAGGGCATTGCCCCACGATGCCCCTCTAGCTACGGCCCCTGGTCTCATAAATTGGTCACATACAATTTTATAAAATTTCCTTACCTACTGACCTGACCCACATCCCGCGTAAGTTTTATTTCAGTGAACATGACAATAATGCAATAATACTAAAAATGCCGTTATTGTCCGGCGATATCGAATACTCCTTCGAAAGTTTACGGTGCGATTATTTTGCGAGAACATTGACCTTGCTCCTACTATAGAGATCTGATAACTCGATTGTTTCTCGCTGAGTATGAGGGCTTTAACAAACATAGGATTTTCGAGAACGACACGTTCGCCGTTACATGCTTTTTTAAATCCTAAAGGGAAAATGGTGCAACACTCTTGTGTTAGTTAGATAATGGGAATTTTAAACCATATTAGTGTATATTTATCTAAAATTTATGTATTTACAACAATGCAACTAATAATCAACACATTAATCAAATAGCCCGCCTCGTATCGATCCAGGTGCAAAGGTGCAATAAAATAAAATAAAGTTAGTGTATATTAGTTTACTATTCCTATTGTCGTACCCATTATACTATACAATTTACTGAATACCTTACCACAGGATACTATAATAATAAATCATAGTGTCAGTAAGGATTTAAATAGTGTTGTACCCACGAGCAAAGCCAATAACTGCATGTATATGTTTTATTAATCCTATGTATATTTTTGGAAATACTTATTAATGTTTCAATATTTTAAACATACCTATATCTTAAGAAGCGCAAATATCTTATAAGTATCGCGCAAAAAAAAAAAGAAAAGAAATAGAAATAGAAATTAAAAATCTTATATAAAATTTAATAAGATTCACCACAACGCTGGTGATGGTTAGTTTAACTCAATAATAGGCCATCAACTCCAACGAAAAATAAAAATCAGATCAAGTTCCTATAGTAAAAATTTTCGTCGATCGATGAACATCGTTCCCATGCAAAATCTAATCGAAATCGATTACATCACGGAATTTCGAAGCATTGTGGTTCGTACGTGCGTAATCGTCCACAAATAACAATTCGTAGCCAGAGTTAACGGCACTTTTTTACTGGAAAGTCAGTGAACATCAAATATACGATATTAGTTTTTAAAACTTTAGTTCGATGTTACAAACTGTAGGTAAGCACCTATAACACAGATCCCACCATGAAATTGCCGTGTTATCAACATCCCCCTAGCTGAGGTCCACCCTGGAAGTTAAGCGCCGGTCTAAAGACTCCCAGGATAATATAAGATATTAGCGTTAACCCGCGACTTCGTCCACACAAATTGTATACCAGATTTTAAGTCAGATCATAAGCTATCAAACAAAAAAAGTTTCATCAAAATCGGTTCAGTAGTTTTCGCGTGATGCTCGTTCAAACACACTAAACAAAAAAAAATCTTTTTTTTTAATTTACAGTTTTATAATAGTTTAGATAGACGTACTTTTTAAGGTCAGTTATGGAGGATTTTTGAACGGCTGTATCTGATAAACCGACTGACAGACCATGTCAGTTTTTGTACTGTTCGCATAGCTACAGTGCAATAGTGCATATTACAATAATACCTGAAAATTAATTGTTTGCGACCTTTGAACGGCTGTAACTCCTAAGCCGACTGGAGCTATGCAGGCAGACCTGGCCATCCCCATCACAGATTATGCTTCTACTTCCTGTCAATACTGAATCAGCCGTGTCTATCTCTTATACTGGGAGTGCAATTTTTGAATCTCACACGTTATAATGCCGCATCTATGAATGAAAACTCTATGGAATTTATGTCACTTTCGAGCATAGATAAATTAAAGTAGGCAAGATTGCTCACGTCAAACAAAGAACAAAGCTCTCGTAAAACTTATTATTGTCGCCGGTACCTCGTAGTTCGACTTATTATATTAGATGGCGTTACTATACTAGCTGAAGTCGCGCCTATAAGTGGAATACCTAGTACCATCTATCGAAAAATTTGATGAAACTCAACTTCGATGCAGGTGTGCGTAGACCTAAGATGACATAGGAGTGTGTGTGTCTTTTAGCTTCTCGAGTTGAAAGAAAGATTACATTCGCAATTTTATAAAGTAGGTAGGTAAGGTAGGTAAAAGGTACCTTATGAGTACACCTTGGCTTAGTGGTTAAAGTGTCTGCTTGATAATTCTTAATACAGCAGGGGTTTGTTTTTATGAATCACCACGACTTACCATGTTTTATCTACATACAAAAATTTACTCTGCTGCTGCTTGATATTTTTCTGTTCACGTTCAGTTTTGATAGCAAAACAAATATTTAATCAGGATCTGGTGCAGAAGCAAGGAATGACTCCGTACGAGGGTACTCCTCAACGGTAAACAGCATTGACTCGCAATTTTCTTGTACACGTTCAATTTTGATAGGAAAACACACATTGAACCAGGATCTGATGCTGAGGCCAGTAATGTCTCCGTACGAGGGTACTCCTCAACGGTAAACAGCATTGGCTTGATTTTTTTTTGTTCGCGTTCAGTTTTGATAGCAAAACACATATACAACCAGGATCTGGTACTGAAGCCAGGGATGTCTTCGTACGAGGGTACTCCTCAACGGTAAACAGCATTGGCTTGATTTTTTTTTGTTCGCGTTCAGTTTTGATAGCAAAACACATATTCAACCAGGATCTGGTACTGAAGCCAGGGATGTCTTCGTACGAGGGTACTCCTCAACGGTAAACAGCATTGGCTTGCACTTTTTTTGTTCACGTTCAGTTTTGATAGCAAAACACATATTGAACCAGGATCTGGTGCTGAAGCCAGGGATGTCTTCGTACGAGGGTACTCCTCAACGGTAAACAGCATTGGCTTGATTTTTATCTATTCCTGTTTAGTTTTGAAAGCAAAACACATATTTAACCAGGATCTGGTGCTGAAGCCAGGAATGTCTCCGTACGAGGGTACTCCTCAACGGTGAACAGGATTGTCTTGAAATTTTTTTGTTCACGTTCAGTTTTGATAACAAAACACATATTGAACCAGGATCTGGTGCTGAAGCCAGTAATGTCTCCGTACGAGGGTACTCCTCAACGGTAAACAGCATTGGCTTGCACTTTTTTTGTTCACGTTCAGTTTTGATAGCAAAACACATATTGAACCAGGATCTGGTGCTGAAGCCAGGGATGTCTTCGTACGAGGGTACTCCTCAACGGTAAACAGCATTGGCTTGATTTTTTTTTGTTCGCGTTCAGTTTTGATAGCAAAACACATATTCAACCAGGATCTGGTACTGAAGCCAGGGATGTCTTCGTACGAGGGTACTCCTCAACGGTAAACAGCATTGGCTTGATTTTTATTTCTTCCTGTTTAGTTTTGAAAGCAAAACACATATTTAACCAGGATCTGGTGCTGAAGTCAGGAATGTCTCCGTACGAGGGTACTCCTCAACGGTAAACAGCACTGGCTTGATTTTTTTTTTCGCGTTTAGTTTTGATAGCAAAACACATATTCAACCAGGATCTGGTGCTGAAGCCAGGGATGTCTTCGTACGAGGATACTCCTCAACGGTGAACAGGATTGCCTTGAAATTTTTTGTTCACGTTCAGTTTTGATAGCAAAACAGATATTTAACCAGGATCTGATGCTGAAGCCAGAGATGTCTTCATACGAGGGTACTCCTCAACAGTAAACAGCGTTGGCTTGATTTGTACTTATCTTCTTCCTGTTTAGTTTTGAAAGCAAAGCATATATTTAACCAGGATCTGGTACTGAAGCCAGGTATGTCTCCGTACGAGGGTACTCCTCAACGGTAAACAGCATTGGCTTGAAATGTTTTTGTTCACGTTCAGTTTTGATAGCAAAACACATATTGAGCCAGGATCTGGTGCTAAAGCCAGGGATGTCTTCGTACGGGGGTACTCCTTAGTACGAGGGTAAACAGCATTGGCTTGATTTTTATCTCTTCCTGTTTAGTTTTGAAAGCAAAACACACATTTAACCAGGATCTGGTGCTGAAACCAGGAATGGTCCGTACGGAGGCACTCCTCAACTGTAAACGGTATATGCAAGTCAATACTGTTTACCGTTGAGGAGTGCCCTTGTACGAAGACATTCCTGGCTTCGGCATCAGATCCTGGTTAAATTTGTATTTTGCTATCAAAACTGAACGCGAATAAACAAAATTCAAGCCAACGCTGTTTACCGTTGAGGAGTACCCTCGTACGAAGACATCTCTGGCTTCGGCATCAAATCCCGGTTAAATATGTGTTTTGCTATCAAAACTGAACGCGAACAAACAAAATTCAAGCCAACGCTGTTTACCGTTGAGGAGTACCCTCGTACGGAGACATCTCTGGCTTCAGCATCAGATCCTGGTTAAATTTGTGCTTTGCTATCAAAACTGAACGCGAACAAACAAAATTCAAGCCAACGCTGTTTACCGTTGAGGAGTACCCTCGTACGAAGACATCTGTGGCTTCAGCATCAGATCCTGGTTATGTATGTGTTTTGCTATCAAAACTGAACGCGAACAAACAAAATTCAAGCCAACGCTGTTTACCGTTGAGGAGTACCCTCGTACGAAGACATCTCTGGCTTCGGCATCAGATCCTGGTTAAATATGTGTTTTGCTATAAAAACTGAACGCGAACAAACAAAATTCAAGCCAACGCTGTTTACCGTTGAGGAGTACCCTCGTACGAAGACATCTCTGGCTTCGGCATCAGATCCTGGTTAAATATGTGTTTTGCTATCAAAACTGAACGCGAACAAACAAAATTCAAGCCAACGCTGTTTACCGTTGAGGAGTACCCTCGTACGGAGACATCTCTGGCTTCAGCATCAGATCCTGGTTAAATATGTGCTTTGCTATTAAAACTGAACGCGAACAAACAAAATTCAAGCCAACGCTGTTTACCGTTGAGGAGTACCCTCGTACGAAGACATCTCTGGCTTCGGCATCAGATCCTGGTTAAATATGTGTTTTGCTATCAAAACTGAACGCGAACAAACAAAATTCAAGCCAATGCTATTTACCGTTGAGGAGTACCCTCGTACCCTCGTACGAAGACATCTCTGGCTTCGGGATCAGATCCTGGTTAAATATGTGTTTTGCTATCAAAACTGAACGCGAACAAACAAAATTCAAGCCAACGCTGTTTACCGTTGAGGAGTACCCTCGTACGGAGACATCTCTGGCTTCAGCATCAGATCCTGGTTAAATATGTGCTTTGCTATCAAAACTGAACGCGAACAAACAAAATTCAAGCCAACGCTGTTTACCGTTGAGGAGTACCCTCGTACGAAGACATCTCTGGCTTCGGCATCAGATCCTGGTTAAATATGTGTTTTGCTATCAAAACTGAACGCGAACAAACAAAATTCAATCCAATGCTATTTACCGTTGAGGAGTACCCTCGTACGAAGACATCTCTGGCTTCGGGATCAGATCCTGGTTTAATATGTGTTTTGCTATTAAAACTGAACGCGAACAAACAAAATTCAAGTCAATGCTATTTACCGTTGAGGAGTACCCTCGTACGAAGACATCTCTGGCTTCGGCATCAGATCCTGGTTAAATATGTGTTTTGCTATTAAAACTGAACGCGAACAAACAAAATTCAAGCCAATGCTATTTACCGTTGAGGAGTACCCTCGTACGGAGACATTCTTGGCTTCAGCACCAGTTCCCGATTAAATAATGTATTTTTCTTTCAAAACTGAACAAGAATAAAAAAAAATCAAGCCCACGCTCTTTACCGTTGAGGAGTACCATCGTTACGGAGACATTCCTGTCTTCAGCACCAGATCCTGGTTAAATATGTTTTGCTATCAAAACTGAACGTGTAGGGAACAGGGCGGGTGGGGCGTTAGTCCACCACGCGTTAAAATATTTTATTCATTGATATTTTTTAAATGTGCGAGTATATACGCAAGCTTAACAATTTCAAATTTAGTTTTTTTTCAATAGCCTGGAGTATGATTTTTGAATCTCATTCGGTGAGTTCAGCAGTTGAAAATGTCAAAATTACTATGGAGATAGTAGGTATAAGAAGTATCTTTCTACTGCTGATTTGACTTTCAAAAATCGCACTCCTGGAGTATGATTTTTTAATGTCAAATCAGCAGTAGAAAGATGCACGTCTCCATAGTAATTTTGACATTTTCAACTGCTGAACTCAGCAAATGAGATTCAAAAATCGCACTCCTAGCAATCTTGTTTAGTATGAATTTTGAAATGTGCGCCATCTACCGGAATTCTCTACAACTGCATGCTACTCCCGCTTAGTATTATATCGTATTGTAGATCAATGAAAAAAATGTAAAGAAACCTGCTTATGAAATTGCTATTTTCAATGTGATGTTATGAAAATAATATATTTTGTTGCTCAAAATAAATAAATATGATGAACCAGAACAGTAAAATGCGATATTTCGTCGATTTCAGACAAATTTTACTTCTAGCGGACCAAGTAATGCCATCTAGTGACATTTTAAAAATTATTGTGAGTTATACAAGGAAATAGCATTCTATTGCTTTCGAGTATGAAATATTATGTGTGACCATTGACCACGAACTTTTCGCTGTGTTTGAGTATCTTTAGGCCGGTCGCTTAGCTTTCCCCCGTAGGTTCCCCTGGGACGGTTGACTCTACCGGGCGCTTTACTGTTCGAGTATTGTGCCCCTCGAATTGACCGTAGTGATAAGCAGTTGATGCTTCCTGAGCAGCCCTAAAATAATCAAGTCTTTTAAAATAATAATACTTAATCATCATCATCAGCTCAGCCGATAAACGTCCACTGCTGGACATAGGCCACGACGACCGGTCCTGCGCTGACCTTCACCACGTCGTCGCTTCACCTTGTGGGGGGGGGGGGGGCTACCCATGCTGCGCATTCCGGTACGTGGTCACTATTCGAGAACTCTTCGGCCCCATCAGCCATCGGTTCAAATAGAAAATAGATTCATTGCCACTTTAGTTTAGAAATTCTTTGGGCTATACTATATTAAAATAACATATAATAAACACTATTTACAAGAAGTTTAAAAGTGCATTGTTAATGGCTTTCATGAAGTATTTTCTCTACTTACGTGACAGCATCTCGCACGTGGTCCTTACATTTAGTAAATAAAACAGTGCTCATGAACTTCACAGTAAAAGAGAAAGTTCTTACTGCAACTGCATACTAAATTAGTTATCTGACATCTTTTCGAATCTTTTAAGAGAGCTATCGCAGTCCAGTGGCGCCCTCATCACATTAAAAAAGATTTCTCAATAAAGAATGCCTAAATTAAAAAAGTGTTCAACAGATAAACTACAAAAGCCTTCGAGCCATTGTTATACAATACTTTTATAGGTTCTAAACATTCCACTTTTAGACAATTTCGAATAAAAACAAAAGCGGTCGTTTTTTTTCTTTTTTAAAAATTTGTATGTTTAGACCTCTAAAAAACCTATAAAAGTATTCTACGAAAATAGCTTGAAGGCTTTTGTAGTTTATCTGTTGAGCATTTTTTAAATTTAGGCTTTCTTTATTGAGAAATCTTTTTTAATGTGACGAGGGCGCCACTGGACTGCGATAGCCCTCTTATGTATCTTTTTTTACGAGATAGAGTCATTGCGCAGTGCAGAATTCGAACGAATGTCATGTACAAATGAATTTTTCTAACTTATGTACGCAATACCGACTGCAGTCAAATGGAGAAGGAAAACATCGTGAGGAAACCGGCATACGCTGAAGAAGAAATCAGATGCGTATGTGAAATCTATCAATCCGCATTTTGCACGCATGTTACTAACGCTTATAATATTATCATTGATGCCTGTGCCCAGCAGTGGGAAGTATTGATGTTGATGATGATAATTACACAGTCCAGAGGAGCTAATCAGATCTTTACCTATAATTAGTCCGAGATCCGACCGTAAAATTATGCACCTATTCCTTAGGCGAACGAAATGTAATTCTAGTGTATGTTTATACAGGGGTTAATTCAACGCCGCCAAGTTGCCTAAAAAAATCTTGCCGCAAGTGCCTTTTCCATTAAAATTTTTGGTATAACTTTTTCCACGTGTTTGTTAGGGAAGTGAATGAGGTGCCATCGGAAGGAGACTGGTCTAAAGTACTTTAAAAACTAGGGTTGCCACCTCTCAATCTGCCGCAACTATAGGGTTGCCAGGTCCAAATATGTCATTTTTGAATCTGGCAACCCTAGTCTTGCGGCAGATTGAGAGGTGGCAACCCTAGTTTTTAAAGTACTTTAGACCAGTCGCCTTCCGATGGCACCTCATTCACTTCCCTAACAAACACGTGGAAAAAGTTATACCAAAAATTTTAATGGAAAAGGCACTTGCGGCAAGATTTTTTTAGGCAACTTGGCGGCGTTGAATTAACCCCTGTATAAACATACACTAGAATTACATTTCGTTCGCCTAAGGAATAGGTGCATAATTTTACGGTCGGATCTCCGTCTATATAGATTACATACATACAGACCGTATGAGCCCGGTTACACGTTCAGTATTTCGTCATTCTGGTCCATCAGTCTGGTCATGTTTATTTGATTTGAAGGGAAACTGATATACTGAAGCACCATGTTAGTCGGGTCAATCTCGAGTCAGTTTCCCTTCAAATCAAATATACATGACCAGACTGATGGACCAGACTGATGAAATACTGACTGTGTAACCTGTGTCTATCTCCTTCGATTACTTTCGACTAATAATCTGTTAAGTAGCCGGTTGTGACAAAATAATAGTAGGTATGGTCGATGGTTCTGCCAACTGCCGTAAACTGTGTCACAAACCTTTTTGCCCATTTTGTACACACAACATGCCATGTATTTTTACCCGACTGCGCGACGCAAAGGAAGGGTAATGTGTTTATCAGCCTATATATGTATGTAAGTTTGTTCCTTTGTGGCACACTAGAGACCAAACGCGTGGGCCGATTTTGATGATTCTTACGTCAATCGATTTGTCTTAATCCTGCGAGTGTCACTAAAGACATGACAGTAATCAAAATTAGGTATGGCGTCAACCAGACGCCACACAGTAAAAAAAAAAATAAAAAAAAATTGACCCACTATGTTAAGTGGGGTATCATTGAATAGGTATTTAAAAATCATTTTTAGGTTTCTCTTAATATTTTTCATTTCGAATGACCATTTAGGATCTATAACGATTTAAAGTTGGTTAACAATCATTCTCAGTTAAATTTTCAATACTTACTTAATAACGACTAAACCTATTTGAATGGAGTTTTCACAAATGCGTAGAGCTAAGTTTGGATTAACATATTGACTTTATTTCATCGCAATCGGTTCATTAAGTCAAAAGATTGGTTAGTAGGTATTACTGTTCGTGTAGTTTTAAGCTGATTGTACGTAGTGATTTTATTTAGGGGTAATTATTATTAATAAATGTTACCCACAATATTTAATTTATACTGCCTGAACATCTCCGTCACCTCTCGTCTCCCTGTCCCCGTGTAATTTTTGCGAGGCCGCAGGCCGAGCCGAGCGCGAGGCCGATGGCCGAGCTACGCGTAGGAGCGAAGCTCCGGAGCGTCCCCCTTGGAGCCTGGTGGACTTGGTCTCCGGGATCAATCTGCCCACCTATTATGTGTACCTTAAGGAGGGGGGGGGGGGGGGGGGGGGGGGGTGGAACCTATTTTGTCTGTTTTCAAACCGGTTTTTGATGGGTCCTTCTTAATATACTGACACTTTTTTAAGGGGATGATCAGACCGTCTAAACTGAACAACTTTCTCTATGGGACCAATATCGAAATCGCGAAAAAAATTAGCTATCCCATACTTTTGGAGTTTCGAGTAGGATTGCAGCTGTGTGGGACAGCTGATATTTTTTCGCGATTTTGATGTTGGTGCCATAGAGAAAGTTGATCAGTTTGATGGTCTGATCATCCCCTTAAAAAAGTATCAGCATATTAAGAAGGACTATTTTCTGCAGTGAATCTAACCGTTGAAAACATGATTCAATTAAATTTTCTGGATAGAAAAGAGGACCAAAGCACAGTACCTGTAAGAAAGAGTATCTATTACTACATACAGTACTGACACTCCCTTCCTTCCACCAAGATTTTACCTCACCCCCCCCCCCATCGCCCTCTTGTTACCCGGCAGTTACCTAAGAAGAAGATTTAAGGTTCAATTTCTTTGGTTTCGCATGTGCTCTGACGGCATCTCGTCAATTTCAATTTTTGCATTGTCCAGGCTGTGACCAAAGTGAGTTCGATTTCAGATTTATAACCAGTTTTACAAGAATCACCATTCAACATTTCTTCGGAATTTACCATCATTTGAAAGGTAATTAATTATAACAGCGATTCTACCCGATGGTTTTTACCCCAAACACCCAAGAGAAAAGATATTGAAGGGATACCTGGCCTAGGCAGGTGAAGTCAACCTCTGGCATCTATTTGATTTCTGTGAATTACCACAAAATATGAGACAAGGACATAACACTACATTTGTGGATATATTAAAAATTCTTAGAGCCAGACAACTGATAATGCAGCACCTGGAGATATAATATTAGATAGCCGACGAGTAGACGTAAACGATCTTAATGAAATCATTCGAGTTTTTCCGACTACTAAACATGTTGATGAACATAATCAAAATATGACATTTATATTGGAAAAGTCTAACTAATCGGGTTAGGAGTTCGAGTAATTTTGCGAAGATTGTCAACGGATTAATGGGAGTATAAGGACAATTGAGTGGCCAGCTCATTGGAGAGACCAGATGAATCCCGGAGAATTGTAACATGCTGTTTATTTGGAATTTGACGACAAAGCTATTAAAAACAATGTCCCTGGAGTAGGGGTCAGAATCGAATCAACGACAGAATTCGATACATTTCGAGTACAGGACAAAATAGAACGATAAGTTAAGTAGTTTAAGATCAGTAACAACAGGGAACTACTTTGGACCAAGCCGTGGTTGATTTAAGTTCACGCATTTTTGAGAAATGTCAAGCCTATGCTATGTAGCTTTGAGCCGAGTTAGGTCTATAGATGGATTAATAATCAGTAGTTTAGACCACTGCAAGCTACATAATATTTCCCACGATATTAACTTCCCCTTTAAATCGCGAAATTTAGCGCCTTATAAATTATTATCGTAACTAAAAAGTGTAAAATAAAAAAATTAATTTAAAAAATAAAAAAACCCGACTGCGTAAAAACTGAAAAGAAAAAAACAAGTTCAGTAGTTAGTAGAATTCAGTTAAGTTATGTTGAATAACTACACCTTGAAATAGTTTTTTGATCGATACACACATAAAACAAAAAATATTAAACTCTAATGTGAAACATCGTGGGTTTAACAGTCGGGACCCATTAAAAATTCTAGACCTAATTTTCCCAATAATGGGTCCCGACTGTTAAACCCACGATGTTTCACATTAGAGTTTAATATTTTTTGTTTTAAGTGTGTATCGATCAAAAAACTATTTCAAGGTGTAGTTATTCAACATAACTTAACTGAATTCTACTAACTACTGAACTTGTTTTTTTCTTTTCAGTTTTATTGTATAAACTAGTAACTATAAACTAGTATTTATTGTATAATCTTTATTTACAATAAGGCAACTAAAGAATTCTATTCTATCATATTCTATTCTATTCAGGATGGTAAGAAATTTTGCTGCAGCTATATTTTTCATGCATAAAATATATATATACAATATGCGTACAGATATAGCAAAGCTTACTATTCGGGTATTTAGGGTAGATTTGGTAGGGTTTCAGGTGTCTAGTGGTGTTTGGTTAAAGAGTCCCTTTACCCATGAAGAAAAGATCACGACACTGCAACAAAAGCCTTTTGGTACGACTCCCACAACGAAGATAACCAATCAAAATGTTTAATATCTTGGACATTGTCTGTCACACAAATTATCTAGTCACATTTAAAGTACCAGAATCTATCCTGGACTTGTATTATGATGACTAGACAACGATATAGAATACATATATAAATAAATACAACCATCCATGACTCGGGTACAAATATTCATATTCATCATACAAATATTTGTCCCTTACGGGATTCGAACCCGCGACCCTCGGCACAGCAGGCAGGTTCACTACCGACGTGCTATCGGGCCGTCCAAATGTACATAAAATAATGTGTTATTTCATAAATAGCGAAACAAATAGGAAACAAATGACTGGCAATTTAAATGCGAACACAAAATAAAACAAAATATTGCACAATACGACCGACCGGAAAAAGTACATTAGCAATGGTTTGGAATTGTTCATACGGGAAGGCAATTTTTCCGGGTCGACCTATGAACGCAGAGCAATGCTCATTTAGATTAATTTTACAATAAATTTAATTTAAATACACACAATGTTTCAAAAGGAAAATTTATTGAATCGTACAAAATAATATTATTACAAGCTTGAATTGAATATTACTAAGAATACGCGCGTGTTTATTTGTTATTCGCCGATGGACTAATCAATCTTATAGGACAGATTTCTTAAAAAAAAAAAACCTTTATTTTGGTTTTGCTATCTGCATGGTTTGGACCCGGCAGCACTTTTGAGGTAGGCACAATTTCCTATCTTCAATATTTTAAGTAACTTTTCCTCCGAATTCGTTTTTCCAAATATGTATAGCAAACTATGCTTCCCTATCTATTACACTGCGATGTATTGATATGTTTGAAATTGGTTTTGTTAAGATTACAGGGTACAAACAAAAGCCAATTAAAAAGTGTAAACACTTAAACTACTTTTATATTAAACGAGCTTTTACCCGCGACTTCGTCCGCATAAATTATATACCAGATTTTAAGTCAGATAATAAGCTATCAAACAAAAAAGTTTCATCAAAATCGGTTCAGTAGTTTTTGCGTGATACTCGAACAAACAAACACCCAAACAAACAAACAAATAAACAAACAAACAAACAAACAGACAGACAAAAAATCCAAAAATTGGTGATTTGGAATCAGGGACAGGAAAAAACCATGTCGTATTTATTTTTTTGTAAATATCTTCAATGTACAGACACACTTCTGTTACAGTTTTATAATAGTTTAGATTTAGATAGCTATAAACGTTGTCCATAGAACTCTAACACGATACTCTGTGACTCTAACGCATGTAACGAAACTATAAAAAAACTATTAAAAACCGTTGATTTTAGAAAGTATTTTTAATTTGAGCATGGGACCTACGCTTGAACACGATTGAAATATTTATGATAACTCTGTCCACTTTCTTCACGAAAAATCCGTAAGTATATATTATCAGATTTATAATAACAAGTCGCAACTAATAATTAAGAGTAATAAACGCCATCTGCTACAGGTAATTTACCATAACTAATTTTTATTGTTAAGAACAGCATATAATTGCAAAAAAAAAGAACATGTACTTAGTACAAAAAATAGTTATATAGTATAGACAAAATATCATCATTATGAACTACATGTGCGTATGGATTGATTTGCCAAAAACAGTTGAACCTCCTCCTTTTTTGAAGTCGGTTAAAAAGGATTCTATGCCCATTTTGTTGGAAATTTGTAGATTTTGTAGGCCCAATTCTGGAATTTGTAGCAAAAATATAGTATAGGCTGATGCATCCAGTGTGTGGAGCTACCTTTATGTTCATGTAACTTATACTATACTTTTGCTGCAAATTCCAGAACTCGCCTACAAACTCTTTTAATTTCCTACAAAACGGGCATAGAATCCTTGAAAATGTGGCTCCTCAATCCATACGCACATTGAACTAAGTACAATGTTTTAATGACTAGTTGAAGCAAATGCAAATCATAACTAAAATTATGCCTAAGTATAAGTATGTACTACACTACCGCATAGAAATACATGCGATGAAACGAATGGGATGAACATTTTCTTTCCGCTATTTTAATGTTGGTCCTATAGTGAAAGTTGTTCAGTTTGATAGTCTGAAGCATCGCCTTCAAGCTGCATAATAATATATTATATTAGTCTCTAAATAAAGTAAAATTCTAATTATAAATCCTAGCTAAATAATATCTAAGATATTTTAAACACATAGAACCATTCTACGAGTAGGTTTGTCTACTGTAGACAAACGTCTCAGTAACAGCTTAATAGGTGCACTTTACAGGATGATAAGTAATTAAGTAGGATTCCACTGTAGATCCCACTGTAGGGCAAATACCTCCTCTTACGTATAAAGCAGAACGGAAGTAGAGAAAGACATGCTGTAATAGTATAGATGGGATTTTATGGACATTTCTTTTCTTCAGTGAAATTAACATAGCATAGCTATGTAGTTCATATCAGATAGATAATTGAGCATTTGTACAAACCGAGAAATTACACTGACTGCGGGTATTATTGACACATTGTACAAATTGCGAAATATTATCATCAAAATTGTAACGAACTGAGTATTTGTACCAACTGAGAAATTGTACCAACTGCTCGTAATTCTATCAGATAGATAGGTAGGTATAGGATAGGAGAAGATCGGAAGGTGTAGAGCTAACATGAGTAATTTTTATTGTTGTGGAGATAAGGTAGGATTAAGTCCAGAGTGGTAAGCGTGATGCTAACGGAGTAAGGCGCTGTCCTATTGCCATCGCACGCGCGATCATGCGTCCGTCCGATGAAAATGATCGTGCGATCGTGCGATCAAACATAGGAATCAGTATTGACTGTCCTAATTTCGATCGCGCGATCATGCGATGCGTTCGAATTGTTCTATTTTCGACGCACGATCGTGCGATCGTGCGATCAAACATAGGAATCAGTATTGACTGTCCTAATTTCGATCGCGCGATCGAGGAGCGCGACGAGGCAAGGGTGTACCTACACTCAGCGGGACCCCGTGTCCTAGAACTTGTTCTATAGAATTTGTTCTAATTTCAAATATTATTGATTTCAAACATATTACAGCCTTTGGATAACGCACTTCCCCGGTTTGGAAGGGTGCGGGTTCAAGTCCGGCTCGAGACTTAATTTTTCAATCTTTAATTTGATTAGAATTTGTTCTATCGAATCCAATTAGAAATAAAATGTGTTCCGTCAAAATGGGAGAATGGCATAGGCAAAGATTTTTTTTGGTCTTTACGACTAGAATTCGAGTTTCAACAACAACAAAAAATGAAAACCGAGTACAAAGTAAAAAAGTTAAAAAATAATATTTCAGTTTGACTTTTACGTTCGAATCTATAAGAAAATTAATATTTTGTTTTATCGAAGTTTGATAAAGGTGAGAAATAAAACCTTTGGCCTTAATAATTAAACTCAAGTTGTTTTATTAAAATAATCAAGCACTGTTGTACAAGTAAGAACATAACATTGTCTACAATTCTATCATGGACAAACTTTTTCTATCATCAACCGTTGTCGAGATATCTGTCTATTACTATTTTAATTAATAATTTTTTGCAAATATCTCGTTTCGTATGCATCAAATCGTGAATAAAGTTATTACAAAACTTCTAGAACATAACATTGTCTACAATTGTATCTATGAGAAACTTTTTCTATCATCAACCGTTGTCGAGATATCTGTCTATTACTATTTTAATTAATTCGTTTTTGCAAATATCTCATTTCGTATGCATCAAATCGTGAATAAAGTTATAACAAAACCTGTAGTACATAACATTATCTACAATTGTATGCTACACAAACTTTTCCTATCATCAACAATTTTCGAGATATCTGTCTATTACTATTTAATTAATTCGTTTTTGCAAATATCTCTTTTCGTATGCATCAAATCGTGAACAAAGTTAGAACAAAACTTGTAAAACATAATATTGTCTACAATTGTTTTTCAGACAAACTTTTTCTATCATGAACCGTTTTCGAGATATCTGTCTATTACTATTTTAATTAATAATTTTTTGCAAATATCTCGTTTCGTATGCATCAAATCGTGAACAAAGTTATAACAAAACTTGTAGTACATAACTTTATCTACAATTCTATCCTACACAACCTTTTCCTATCATCAACAATTTTCGAGATATCTGTCTATTACTATTTAATTAATTTGTTTTTGCAAATATCTCTTTTCGTATGCATCAAATCGTGAACAAAGTTAGAATAAAACTTGTAGAACATAACATTGTCTATAATTGTATTTTTAAGAAACTTTTTCTATCATCAACAATTTTCGAGATATCTGCCTATTACTATTTTAATTTATTCGTTTTTGCAAATATCTCTTATCGTATGCTTGAAATCGTGAATAAAGTTATTACAAAACTTGTAGTACATAACATTATCTAGAATTGTATGCTACACAAACTTTTCCTATGATCAACAATTTTCGAGATATCTGTCTATTACTATTTTAATTAATTCGTTTTTGCAAATATCTCTTTTCGTATGCATCAAATCGTGAACAAAGTTTTTTTTTTTTTTTTTTTTATTAACTATGGGTTTGCTCTTGACCTCAATCCAGTCCTCAGGACGAAGATGGGGTCGTAGATGTAGCGAGCTTACCCAGAAGATGCCTATTCACTCGTACTTTAAAGGAATTCGGGTTGTAAGTACTCGGAAATACTGACGCAGGTAAGGCATTCCACTCCTTGGCTGTGCGCATTATAAAAGATTCAGAAAGGCGCTTGGTGCGGATATGTGGGATGTCAACCAAGAAGGGGTGATATCCCGCGGTGCGTCTGGAAGTCCGATAGTAGAAAGGGGAAGGTGGGATGAGCTCATGCAGCTCTAGGGCACACTCACCGAAGTACAATCTGTAGAAGACCGACAAGCAGGCCACTCTGCGGCGGTGGGCTAGGCTATGAAGCTTGGCCTCCACCAGCTTACTATCGCCAATGAGCCTCCTGGCTCTGCGTTCAACCGAGTCGAGTGCGGCAAGTTGATACTTGGCTGAGCCATCCCACAGGTGGCAGCAGTACTCCATACATGATCGGACCTGAGCTTTATACAATACTAAGAGCTGTCCAGGAGTGAAGTACCGCTTCACCTTGTTTAAGATGCCCAGCTTTTTGGCCGCAGTTTGAGCCTTAGACTCGATGTCAGCGCCGAAGTTGAGTTTTGTGGTCAAGCTTATACCCAGAAGCCCAAGACTGTCGGAAACAGGGACAGATGTACCCCGGAAAGTAGGAGTCAGATTAAACGGACTCCTTTTTGCGGTGAACAGACAAGCCTGTGTTTTGGTGGCGTTGAAGTTGACTAAATTATAGTTAAAACAAAACATGTAGAACATAACATTATCTATAATTGTATCAAAAAGAAACTTTTTCTATCATCAACCGTTGTCGAGATATCTGTCTATTACTATTTTAATTAATTCGTTTTTGCAAATATCTCGTTTCGTATGCATCAAATCGTGAACAAAATTATGACAAAACTTGTAGTACATAACATTATCTAGAATTGTATTCTACACAAACTATTCCTATCATCAACAATTTTCGAGATATCTGTCTATTACTATTTTAATTTATTCGTTTTTGCAAATTTCTCTTTTCGTATGCTTCAAATCGTGAACAAAGTTATTACAAAACTTGTAAAACATAATATTGTCTACAATTGTTTTTCAGACAAACTTTTTCTATCAAGAACCGTTTTCGAGATATCTGTCTATTACTATTTTAATTAATAATTTTTTGCAAATATCTCCTTTCGTATGCATCAAATCGTGAACAAAATTATGACAAAACTTGTAGTACATAACATTATCTAGAATTGTATGCTTCACAAACTATTCCTATCATCAACAATTTTCGAGATATCTGTCTATTACTATTTTAATTAATAATTTTTTAACATAATATTGTCTACAATTGTTTTTTTAGACAATATTTTTCTGTCATTATCCGTTTTCGGGATATCTGTCTATTACTATTTTAATTAATATTTTTTTGCAAATATCTCGTTTCGTATGCATCAAATCGTGAACAAAGTTATAACAAAACTTGTAGAACATAACATTGCCCATAATTGTATCTTTAAGAAACTTTTTCTATCATGAACCGTTTTCGAGATATCTGTCTATTACTATTTTAATTAATTATTTTTTGCAAATATCTCGTTTCGTATGCATCAAATCGTGAACAAAGTTAAAACAAAACTTGTAGTACATAACATTATCTACAATTGTATGCTACACAAACTTTTCCTATCATCAACAATTTTCTAGATATCTATCTATTACTATTTTAATTTATTCGTTTTTGCAAATATCTCTTTTCATATGCTTCAAATCGTGAACAAAGTTATTACAAAACTTGTAAAACATAATATTGTCTACAATTGTTTTTTTTGACAATATTTTTCTATCATTATCCGTTTTCGGGATATCTGTCTATTACTATTTTAATTAATAATTTTTTGCAAATATCTCGTTTCGTATGCATCAAATCGTGAACAAAGTTATAACAAAACTTGTAGAACATAACATTGCCTATAATTGTATCTTTAAAAACTTTTTCTATCATGAACCGTTTTCGAGATATCTGTCTATTACTATTTTAATTAATTATTTTTTGCAAATATCTCGTTTCGTATGCATCAAATCGTGAACAAAGTTAAAACAAAACTTGTAGAACATAACATTATCTACAATTGTATGCTACACAACTTTTCCTATCATCAACAATTTTCGAGATATCTGTCTATTACTATTTAATTAATTCGTTTTTGCAAATATCTCTTTTCGTATGCATCAAATCGTGAACAAAGTTAGAACAAAACTTGTAGAACATAACATTGTCTATAATTGTATTTTTAAGAAACTTTTTCTATCATCAACAATTTTCGAGATATCTGTCTATTACTATTTTAATTTATTCGTTTTTGCAAATATCTCTTTTCGTATGCTTGAAATCGTGAATAAAAATATTACAAAACTTGTAGAACATAACATTATCTAGAATTGTATTCTTCACAAACTTTTCCTATGATCAACAATTTTCGAGATATCTGTCTATTACTATTTTAATTAATTCGTTTTTGCAAATATCTCTTTTCGTATGCATCAAATCGTGAACAAAGTTAAAACAAAACATGTAGAACATAACATTATCTATAATTGTATCAAAAAGAAACTTTTTCTATCATCAACCGTTGTCGAGATATCTGTCTATTACTATTTTAATTAATTCGTTTTTGCAAATATCTCGATTCGTATGCATCAAATCGTGAACAAAATTATGACAAAACTTGTAGTACATAACATTATCTAGAATTGTATTCTTCACAAACTATTCCTATCATCAACAATTTTCGAGATATCTGTCTATTACTATTTTAATTTATTCGTTTTTGCAAATTTCTCTTTTCGTATGCTTCAAATCGTGAACAAAGTTATTACAAAACTTGTAAAACATAATGTTGTCTACAATTGTTTTTCAGACAATCTTTTTCTATCAAGAACCGTTTTCGAGATATCTGTCTATTACTATTTTAATTAATAATTTTTTGCAAATATCTCGTTTCGTATGTTTCAAATCGTGAATAAAGTTAATACAAAATTTGTAGAACATAACATTATCTACAATTTTATGCTTAACAAACTTTTCCTATGATCAACAATTTTCGAGATATCTGTCTATTACTATTTTAATTAATTCGTTTTTGCAAATATCTCTTTTCGTATGCATCAAATCGTGAACAAAGTTAAAACAAAACATGTAGAACATAACATTGTCTATAATTGTATCAAAAAGAAACTTTTTTTATCATGAACCGTTGTCGAGATATCTGTCTATTACTATTTTAATTAATTATTTTTTGCAAATATCTCGTTTTGTATAGATGAAATCGTGAACGAAGTTATTACAAAACTTGTAGTACATAACATTATCTACAATTTTATGCTGTACAAACTTTTCCTAACATCAAAAATTTTCGAGATATCTGTCTATTACTATTTTAATTAATTCGTTTTTGCAAATATCTCTTTTCGTATGCATCAAATCGTGAACAAAGTTAAAACAATACATGTAGAACATAACATTGTCTATAATTGTATTTTTAAGAAACTTTTTCTATCATCAACCGTTGTCGAGATATCTGTCTATTACTATTTTAATTAATAATTTTTTGCAAATATCTCGTTTCGTATGCATCAAATCGTGAACAAAGTTATAACAAAACTTGTAGTACATAACATTATCTACAATTGTATGCTACGCAAACTTTTCCTATCATCAACAATTTTCGAGATATCTGTCTATTACTATTTTAATTTATTCGTTTTTGTAAATATCTCTTTTCGTATGCTTCAAATCGTGAATAAAGTTATTACAAAACTTGTAGAACATAACATTATCTACAATTTTATGCTGAACAAACTTTTCCTATGATCAACAATTTTCGAGATATCTGTCTATTACTATTTTAATTAATTCGTTTTTGCGAATATCTCTTTTCGTATGCATCAAATCGTGAACAAAGTTAAAACAAAACATGTAGAACATAACATTGTCTATAATTGTATCTGAAGGAAACTTTTTCTATCATCAACCGTTGTCGAGATATCTGTCTATTACTATTTTAATTAATTCGTTTTTGCAAATATCTCGTTTCGTATGCATCAAATCGTGAACAAAATTATGACAAAACTTGTAGTACATAACATTATCTAGAATTGTATGCTACACAAACTATTCCTATCATCAACAATTTTCGAGATATCTGTCTATTACTATTTTAATTAATTCGTTTTTGCAAATATCTCTTTTCGTATGCATCAAATCGTGAACAAAGTTAAAACAAAACATGTAGAACATAACATTGTCTATAATTGTATCTTTAAGAAACTTTTTCTATCATGAACCGTTTTCGAGATATCTGTCTATTACTATTTTAATTAATTATTTTTTGCAAATATCTCGTTTCGTATGCATCAAATCGTGAACAAAGTTAAAACAAAACTTGTAGTACATAACATTATCTACAATTGTATGCTACACAAACTTTTCCTATCATCAACAATTTTCGAGATATCTGTCTATTACTATTTAATTAATTCGTTTTTGCAAATATCTCTTTTCGTATGAATCAAATCGTGAACAAAGTTAGAACAAAACTTGTAGAACATAACATTGTCTATAATTGTATTTTTAAGAAACTTTTTCTATCATCAACAATTTTCGAGATATCTGTCTATTACTATTTTAATTTATTCGTTTTTGCAAATATCTCTTTTAGTATGCTTGAAATCGTGAATAAAGTTAGTACAAAACTTGTAGAACATAACATTATCTACAATTTTATGCTTAACAAACTTTTCCTATCATCAACCGTTGTCGAGATATCTGTCTATTACTATTTTAATTAATTCGTTTTTGCAAATATCTCGTTTCGTATGCATCAAATCGTGAACAAAATTATGACAAAACTTGTAGTACATAACATTATCTAGAATTGTATTCTACACAAACTTTTTCTATCATCAACAATTTTCTAGATATCTGTCTATTACTATTTTAATTTATTCGTTTTTGCAAATATCTCTTTTCATATGCTTCAAATCGTGAACAAAGTTATTACAAAACTTGTAAAACATAATATTGTCTACAATTGTTTTTCAGACAAACTTTTTCTATCAAGAACCGTTTTCGAGATATCTGTCTATTACTATTTTAATTAATAATTTTTTGCAAATATCTCTTTTCGTATGCTTCAAATCGTGAATACAGTTATTACAAAATTTGTAGAACATAACATTATCTACAATTTTATGCTTAACAAACTTTTCCTATGATCAACTATTTTCGAGATATCTGTCTATTACTATTTTAATTAATTCGTTTTTGCAAATATCTCTTTTCGTATGCATCAAATCGTGAACACAGTTAAAACAAAACATGTAGAACATAACATTGTCTATAATTGTATCAAAAAGAAACTTTTTTTATCATGAACCGTTGTCGAGATATCTGTCTATTACTATTTTAATTAATTATTTTTTGCAAATATCTCGTTTTGTATGGATGAAATCGTGAACAAAGTTATTACAAAACTTGTAGTACATAACATTATCTACAATTTTATGCTACACAAACTATTCCTATCATCAACAATTTTCGACATATCTGTCTATTACTATTTAATTAATTCGTTTTTGCAAATATCTCTTTTCGTATGCATGAAATCGTGAACATAGTTAGAACAAAACTTGTAGAACATAACATAGTCTATAATTGTATTTTTAAGAATTTTTTTCTATCATCAACAATTTTCTAGATATCTGTCTATTACTATTTTAATTTATTCGTTTTTGCAAATATCTCTTTTCGTATGCATCAAATCGTGAACAAAGTTAAAACAAAACATGTAGAACATAATATTTTCAATGATTGTATCTGTAAGAAACTTTTTCTATCATGAACCGTTGTCGAGATATCTGTCTATTACTATTTTAATTAATTATTTTTTGCAAATATCTCTGTTCGTATGCATTAAATCGTGAAGAAAGTTAGAACAAAACTTGTAGAACATAACATTGTCTATAATTGTTTTTCAGATAAACTTTTTCTATCATGAACCGTTTTCTAGATATCGGTCTATTACTATTTTAATTTATTCGGTTTTGCAAATATCTCTTTTCGTATGCTTCAAATCGTGAACAAAGTTGTAAACTTGTAGAACATAACATTATCTACAATTTTATTTTTCAAAAACTTTTCCTATCATCAACCGTTGTCGATATATCTGTCTGTTACTATTTTAATTATTCAGTTTTTACAAATATCTCGTCTCCTATGCATAGGATTGTAAACAAAGTTTATACAAGCGTGAAGACCATTAAATTTCCAACAATTTTGTTCATAAGAAATTTTTTTCTATCACTTACCATTGTCGAGATATCTGTCATTTTTGTTATATTATAAAAGTGGTCTGATTCTGGAAAGGTGACCGATCCGCCATGTAAGACCGGGTTTTTCGTGATGGGTAAAGTGTGTTCTTTCGATCCAAGTTGGTTTCACATTTCCTATATGTTTAGGCCTAAGACCTATTTTTTTTTATTTTCAACCCCAGTCTGATTTTGAACGGTGACCGATTTGAGAATAACTAAATCTGCTGTGGTGTTCTCCTAAGAGGGCTCTTTCTTAAAATGCGTCCAGTTCGTATCCTATATATTTAGGCCCAGACCCCATTTTTTCGCGATTGTCTTACCGCTGTAAAAAAAATCAGTGACCGCTTTGAGTCATAAGACCGAGGCTAAATGATGTACTTTGGCGTCTATTTTCGAGCTAGACTGAATCCAGCTTTCCTATAATTATAATACGTTTAGGCCCTAGACCGTTGGTGGCTCTGGATCTAATTCTTCCATTTTGACGGTTTTTTTTTTATTTCTAATTGAATTCGATAGAACAAATTCGGAACTAAATCCCATACATACTCGCATCGTTCTAGGACACGGGGTCCCGCTGAGTGCAGGTACACGAAGCAAGGGAGGGTGATCGATCGCATCGATCGCATCGCACCAAATTAGGACACACGTTTTTTGATCGCGCGATCGGTTTCATCGCGCGATGAGATCGCATCGCACCATCGCGCGTGCGATGGCAATAGGACACCGCCTAACGGAGTAAAAATTTAATTTAATGACTTAGCAACAAACAAACATAAATATTTTCAAGGTCTAGTTCAAGGCAAATGTTATTACAATTACAATAGTATCTCTATCAAATCAAACTAGTTTCTGTAGCATCGGAACTTAGAAGAGAAAAATAAAAAAAAAAATGTTTTTTTTCTAATTTATTCATCTGTTCCATACATTACAGCCTCTCGTAGCCAAAAAAAAAAACATTTTATTTTTCGCTTTCGTTAGTATATAACACAAGGTCTAACTTAATAATGCTAATGGTTGGATGATCAGACCATCAAACTGAACAACTTTCTCTATGGGACCAATATAAAAATCGGGAAAAGAATCTGCTGAATGCAGTTTTGTATGGAACGGCAGATTTTTATTCGCGATTCCGACGTTTGTCCCATAGAGAAAGTCGTTCAGTTTGATGGTCTGATCATACTGTTTAAAATCAACGCATTTATGTTTACAGCCTGTATGTGTAGGTAGGTATATCGTAATTACAATAATACAAGAATGTATGCTATGATTATTGTGCAATCGTTAATTAGTATTATAACACGCAATAAAAAAGGGCGATTGCCCCGTGTAATAAATACAACATTGAGTTAATAAAAAAGTGGAGATACCAATTATTAAAGATCTTGTTTTCCGATATCCAGTGATAAAGTGACGCCCCTTTTTAACCGACTTCAAATAACTTCTTATAATGCGAACAAAACGTCATCGGCTGCAATATAATTTTTTAGTTTTTTGAAGGCGGTTCTTAGTTGAAAGTTGTTCAGTTTGATGGTGTGATCATCCCATTAAAAAAGTGTCAGCCATGGGTTTTACATTTACACGTGTAAGAATTACATTTGATTATTATTGATATAAAGAGAGGTCGGATAATCGGATACATATAATTACCCTCACTTTTTTCGCCACAAAAACATAATATGGATATGCCTTTATGAAAAATGTTAATTAAAAAAATCGGGCCACTCGCACCATTTTGTCATACTGGTCCTCGTAGGTAATCAACAGTAGATATAACAACTTGGACAGCATGAACGGAAGGACGGTTGACATGGACAACTCGGAAAAAATTAACTTAATAAACAACTCGGACAACACGAATAACTTAGTCAACACAGACAACTCTTTTAAGCTCGCTTCTTTCTCTCTCTTTTCTCTCTTCTCTTTTCTCTCTTTTCTCTTTTTACTCTTTTTTTCTTTTTTCTCTTTTTTTTTTTTCTCTTTTCTTTTTTTTTTCTCTCTCTTCTTTCTCTTCTCTTTTTCTTTCTCTCTTCTCTTGTAACTCAGACAACATTGTATAAGTTGACCAAATTGTCAGTGTTGTTCAGTGTTGTTCATGCTGTCCAAATTATTCATGTTGTCCGTGTTGTTCAAATGTCCAAGTTCTACAATATTTTAGCAATTACCGGACTTAAGAACGATCCTGGGATTGTTTAATAAAATAAATAAATTAAAGACGTGTCCACATTATTCTTGTGAAAAATTAACTTTAGGTAAATATGCATCCGAATATCCGATCTCTAGATATGAATCAATTCGAACCTATAAGTACAATACTAAGTTTAAGTATCTTCCAAGTTCTTAGGTACCTAAGTATATTATAGTAACTATTCAGTATAATTATGATTATGTAGGTGTGATGTGTATAATATTAATAATTAATATCCGCAATCCGCTTGTTTGTCCTAGTCTAATTGCATTTGATATAGGTATAGGGTTGCCAGATGGGAATATTAAAATATCTGGGCAAAATATCAAAAAGTCGGGATTTTGGGATTACTTTCGGGACAAATAAAAATTACTACCTAAATCAAAATTTTACTATTTATTATTGAAATTAAAATGATGAGAAAGAAACTTAGCTTCTTTGGCGAATTAAGAGAATCATGCATGAGCATGACATAGGTACTTAACTTATTTGTATGCACATTATATTGTTTACGTTGCCACATGCACTAACTTTAACTTTAATTTCACTGCATCCACCAATTACTCAGAAAAGTTTTAAAATTCAAACAGGCTACATCAAAGTTCAGTCTAATTATTACTCTTCTTGGGTGAAGTGATTTTGAAACCGCGCTATGATTTTAAATGTTTGTTCTATTAAGAACTTTTCGAGAAGCTGTTTGTCAGGACGTTTTGTATTTTGTCGGGATTCTGGACATCAACTGAAATGTCGGGACAATCCAGACGAATCCCGTCCTGGCAACCCTATGTAGGTACTTAAGAGGATATAATTCGGAGCGCGCTCCATACAAACAAAGTCTGGTTATTTTTAATACTAACCAATTAAAGTCAATGGCATTTTTCAGAAACGATCTGGAAACTAATCTAAATGCTTGTAAATTGTCAGATTTTGGTTAAAATGTATTAATTTTAAAGTTACATTGCTTCAAAGATTTCTATAAAAATCTTAAATTAATCCTAGCATTGAAAGTGCATAGATATCCAATCGTAGTAAATTAATATTTCTATGTGAAAGTGTAGGCACACTTTAACGAAAATCTGACAACATACCTACCTACAAGCATAGAAACTAATTTATTTTCTAGATTGTTTCTCTGTATTTATTTTTAACCACAGCCATAAGTTGCATACAGGATGGTCCAAACGGAAGCGTACAAACATATATTTTTTGATTTGTCACATATTGTTGTATCCGAAAATACCCCATGTATGTTCCGCGATTTTTTGTGGATATGATTTTTTAAATGTGTGTTTGAGAATTTTCTACCGGAGCGGCTAAATACAAAGAATTTTTTAAATTTTGTTTTTGAAACATGATCGTCTAGAAAGACTCTTTCATAAGAAAAATAATCCGTAACACGACATCCACATGTATAAAAGCCGAAAAAAACGACAAATTGAAAATTTTAGGTTGGAGTTGGGAGAAGCAAAATTCTCTTAAAATATAAAATGGAAGTTCAATCCATGTTGGAACTAATTTTAAAATCTTCATCGATTACTCAACTTACCAAATAAGAAATAATAAGTAGTTCTCAAAAGGCCATTTTACGCTGGAATCGGATTCCAAACCTAGTTAGGTGACAAATCTGCTATGAAAAAATGTTGTTCGAGAAAATAGTATTATTAATTATTTTCATTCTTATGGCTAACATTAGTCAAATATCATCAAAACATTTTGTATTGTATTGTATTGTATATCATTTATTTCAGACTTCTTTTGTCCATATGTGTTAATAACATAAATGCACTTATAACTATGTTAGTAGGCAGAATAACAATTCAAATTCCAAATACAAACAAACACAAAACATATAAAATTAAATACAATTATAGACATGTCATATAGATATTGGAAAAATATTTATTTAGAGGCGCGGCTAGCTGGCACTACATGGGTTGAAGTCCAGTGCCTGAGTATCGGGCCATCCACCCTATTTGCTACAATGGTCAGGAGGGTGTTTGCGCTGCCGCGCACCCGCCGCATCACGGACGCGACTCTCTTGCGCATGATGGCTGGGAAGCCATCGGTGTGCGCCTCTGCGAACATTCCTGATGCGCTACAGTGGCGCGGCAGCCCCAACAACCCCCTGAACGCATTATTATATTGGACACGTAAGGCATTGTAAGCTTTTTGAGTAAAGTTGATCCACAGGCTGCAAGTATAAAATGATTGGCAGAAAGCCCTGAACAATGTGATTTTAACGCTTTCCGTACACCTCGCAAACCTGCGAATCAACATATTACTTCTCACTGCCAGCACCCTACGCTCCCTCTCGATATCCTTGTCATCAGATTGCGACGCGGTGACCCAGTGCCCCAGGTATTTAAACTCCGATACCGATATTTTAATAAACTGGTCAGTAAAACAATAACATTTTTTCTTAGCAGATTTTTCACCGAATTAGTCTTTGACGCCAATTCCAGCGTAAAATAGCCAAAAAAAAGAACCACTTATTGTTTTTTATTTGGTAAGTTACTGATATTTTTAAAATTAGTTTCAACTTATGGAACTCCCATTTTATATTTTTACGAGAATTTTACTCTGTCCAGCTTCAAATTCGACGCTTTTTTTGGCAACTTGTATGGATACTGTGTTGCTGATTATTTTTCGTATGGAAGAGTGTTTCTAGAAGATCATGTTGGAAAAACAAAATTCGAAATATTCTTACCATTGAAAAAGTTATGACAGTTTTAAGCCGCACCGGTAAAAAATTTTCAAATACTCATTAAAAAAAAAATCATAACTTCTAAATTACAAAAAATGGCGGAACATACATGGGGTATTTTCGGATACACTTGGGTGTGAGGAATCTAAAAAAAAATGTTTGGACCGCCTCGATTTGGACCACCCTGTATACTGTTGTAGTAAATATCATTTATGTCTACCAGTCTACTCTATATCGCAATAAAAACGTATTGTCTGTTCAATTAACATTACAATTTTCATAGATTTTATAATATATCCTGCTCCCTAGTTAGTTTGTTTGATTTATAATTTCGATTCCTCTGTAAAAAGGTTCTACAGACTCGATAATGAATGACCAAAATGTCTGGTCTAATTCAATATTGTGTACCTATTTGTAATATTGTACTTTGTATATTATGTTTTGTTTAAAGTATGATGTGTATTGTAGAGTTTCTGGCCGCATCTTCTCTACAACGGAATACCTTCCTACGCGGTGATAGTCAAAAAATGACGTCATCGACTATCCATTGCAAAAGGGAGTGCAATAATAAAAAATCATGGATATTAGAGAGCCAATTCCAGAGATCATTTATAGCAGAGTTGAAGACCCGACCGCAAAACAACCCAAAAAAAAACATTATAAAAAATAGAGGAACCTAACATTGTACTGAAACTATGGCTTAGGGGGAATAGGGGGACATTGATGCACGGGGCACATAGATACAGTGGTTATAAAATTTGAACTGAACGTAGCCGAAGCTCGTCGATACACACATACGTAGGGTATCAGTGCAACCAACCACACGGCAGAATTGTAGCAGCTTTCAGTCAGCCGTTCGCGTTTGACAAGTCAAAACACGTTTCATAGAATCGGTAGTAACATTTTTCCTCACCTTTCGAATGTGATTTAACCGACCGACTTTTTTTTTTTGTTTTTTTTTTTTTTTTTGTGGATTTCGTGTAATTAGCTACATTTTACGTTAAATGGCATGTTAATATTTATAAAAATTTGGAACAGAGTGGAATTTCAGTAAATCTTGGAAATTTTCTTTGGCGGTATTTTTATTCTTAAAATGACGTGATGGGGCACATTTATACAACGACTTATGGGGCACATTGATACGCAACATTTCACTTAAAAAATCTGAAATTTAACACTGATAGCCGGACTGAGTACCTATACTACATCTTTTTAACTCCTAGGTTAAATAAAATATAAACATTTATGAAGACTGATTGCTATTAGACTTTTTCTTAAAAATTATTTATAATTTATTGTTGGAGAGTTAAATGTCTTTGTAGATTCGTTATAAGAATTGTTTCTTTATTTTTCTGTGCCAATTATGAATAAATTGTATAAAAATATAAAAATTATTTGTTTTACATCATAATTTATGGTATTTTACATAATTATAACCGTGTATCAATGTACCCCGCGTATGGGGCAGTTTGATACGAATTCTGGTTTTGTTAAATAAGGTTATAACTTTTTTTCCTTACATTATTAAGATGAATTCATTTCTACAAGTGTAACTTAGATAAACATTGAACACATTCAAATCGTTATATTTTTAATTACCGTTTGGTATGACACTGTTTTTTCGCTTAAAAAGAAAATCGTATCTATCTGCCCCAACTCCCCCCCATTTTGCTTCCAATAATGAGTATGGCAAAAACATCAGAACGCAAGGAAGTATCCCTATTATAACAAGATCCATCTAGTAAGGGACACCAGAAAACGGTTTATTGAGTCAAGCATGGTCTGGCGCTCGGCGCCGGCGTACCAGAGCTCACACTCCCAAAGAATATGAAAAAATTACGTCAGAAAGTTATCTAGTTATGTGATCAATGTCACACCGTACGCTCACTATATGTGATAATATTATTTTGAATAAAAAATTTTAGCGGATTTCCCGAAAAGTGAAATTAAAACTGTAGAGTTTTAATTTCACGTTTCAGCGAATCCGCGGGACACAAATAATAAAAACCGGTCAAGTGCGAGTCGGGCTACTCGCGCACCGAGAGGGTTCCGTACCATACCATACAGAACACAACATTATTAACATAGAAAAAAACTTTTTTTGTCCCGGACCTTTAGCACAAGACCGACTCACACTTGGCCGGTTTTTAGTATTTGTTGTTATTCTGTAGTATCTGCTCTATAATCACACTAAGTTTGACGCTTGTATGTATTACCGTTTTTACGATAGAGCGTGAAGAAAAAACTTTGATAAAAACTAGTTTCTTGTTGAGAATCCCCCTTAATTTTTAATTTTTTGACTTATTTATTATTTGTTAACAAATCCGCCGTAATAACGCATAATCTGAGAAAATTTCAACTATCTAGCTATTACGGTTCAAAAGCTACAGCCCTAAATAGGTAGGACAGACGGACGAACGGACAGACGGACAGACGGACGGACGGACGGACGGACGGACGGACGGACAACGTAGGCTTAGTAACAGGGTCCCGTTTTCACCCTTTGGGTACGGAACCCTAAAAAACACTTCGTAATAACATCATCAGCGGCCGATTCTCGATATAGCTTTATTAGTCATCATAGGTAAATAGTAGGTATTGTAGTGCTAATTCTCAGAGAATCATCTTATTACATTTTTTCAATAAAAATAATAACTCTGTAGGTTGTAATAAAATATCTCACACATTGTCATAAAACAAAAAAACATAACCCTCCTTCTGGCGCAGTCGGGTAAAAAACAAGCTAAGTGGGAGTCGGACTCTCGTACGGAGGGCTCCTTACCATACAGTATTTAAAAAAAAATAGATTTCTCCGGGACCATTAACGCGAGCCCGACACACACTTGGCAGGTATTCATTATTTGTTGTTTTACCATAGAGTATAATGCTTCCTTTTACACTTAGAGCACACCAAATTTAAGGTTTTTTACGTTTTTTATTATTCGTTAGCAAATCCGTCATAATAACGGATATTCTGTAATAATTTAACCGTCTAGCATTTACGGTTCAAAAGATAGGTACAGCCCTCTATAGGTAGGACAGACGGACGGACGGATAGACGGATAGACGGATAGACGGACAGCGGCAGCGTTGGCTTTATGAATAGGGCCCCGTTGTTGGCACTCTTTGGGTTACGGAGCCCAGCATACATTTGAGTCGAGTAGGCACTGCAGTTTAGTATGGAACAGCAGATTTTTGCTACGATCGGTTTGCTCCCATAGTATAAGCTGTTCAGCTTGATGGGTAGACTCTTAGTTTAAAAGGATGCTAATGATATCAATTTCACCCTGTATACAAACTAAATCGCGAAAAAAGAGCTGTCCCATACATTAGAGTCCAGTAGGTTCGCAGTTTAGTATGGAGTAGCTAGTTATTTTTCACCATATTGATGTTAGTCCCATACAGAAAGTTGATCAGTTTGATGGTCTGATCACCTCCTTAACTCTTTAGCGGACACTGACCGGCTATAGCAGTGATAACAATAAAAGTTCTATTGTGTCTCGTTCAGTGTCCGCGAATGTGTTAAAATCCCGTCAGCAAATTAAGAAATACCCTGTACCTAAGTATAATAATTATGTATTTTTTTAAACTGATATTAAGTTGATTACCATTCATCCATTTCCCCATAGAGCTTTCACCGCTTTATGGTTACGGTGTATTAAAGTTTTTAATCGATTTTATTTACTGATAAGGATAAATTATACTCAAATAAGAACAACAAGATTAAATGCTTCGCTAATAAAGATTAAGTTCGCAGAACAGTTCATCTCCATCCATATAAACAAACGGTGCGCTCGCGCATTTACCATCAAAGCGGACGCGTCTTCAAACGTGCGCGTCTCGCGGTTACCGCGTTTACGATTTTGTTCTTTTTTATCGTAAAATTTTTTGTAAATTCAGTGGTAGTTACATTTTTTGTTTTGATAATATAGAAGGTACGTTTTTAGATGTTTTTTGCTAATTAATTTTTTGTTCAATTAGCGTAGAGTACATTTTATTTTTAATTATATTTAGATAAAGTGATACACCCAGTTTTTTAAATGATAAATGAAAATAAGAACTTCAGATTAAAAAAAAAAGTGTAACTATAAGTTAAAATAATTGGGAACGTTCTGTTTCCATGATACGTTTCCATAGACTACCGCATCGCCGAGATATACGCCGCGATGCAACCGCTCCTCTATGAAACGTATTGTGTGAAAAGGCCCTATTAAACAATGTGCTTATTTATTTCACAATCAATTATTAACAAAACTATTGTGTTACAACTGACTTATTTGTATAATCGATTTACTATATGTAAATAATAGTTTTTTAATAGCATTTCTAATTATTCATTTAAAAATGGATCAAATAAGATCAATGAACTAGTGGCCTTAAAATTTTGAAGAAAATTAATTGATTAACAGAGTATACTATACATTATTTTAGTACCTACTTATTTTATTGCTTAAACGTTTAGATTCTAGCATAGCATATGCTCACGACTTTATTCCCCGAGGGGGTAGTCAGAGATATTCTGAAACCTCAGAAAATCCACATTTCACTAGTACCGAAACTCTGTCCACTGTGACGGGGAGTGAGCCCGTCGCCACTTATACTGGACAGTGGGTACAATACATGCCTCGAAATTGAAGCATGCACGTTTAGATTGTTTATAAATAATGCTTAATTGTATTTAAATAAAAAAAATCTGCTGTCCCATACATTTTAGTCGAATCGGTACTGCAGTTTTGTATGGGACAGATGATTTTTTTTATTTTTTCTCGATGTTGGCTCCATAGTGAAAGTTGTTCAGTTTGATGTTCTGAAGCACCTCCCTAAGTATTACTAGGGTGTTTTGTTACATCCTGTATAACTCCACAAAAACTAACAAAACATTTAAATTTTAATACGTTTACGTTGTGACTTACGTTGGGACGCATTACTACGTGCTGAAAATGTCATGTACAGAAAAGGCTATGTTAGTTTTTCATGTCAGACCTTTCGGGATATTATATCGCATACACATTAGCATTTGGTCATTGGGCGTAGAATATCTACTTAGTTTAAGTTTAAACTTAAGTCATGCTTATTAAGCTAACAAGTTATGCATCATTGTAGGTATTTTCTTAGAAAATCTTTTGTTTACACCGGTGCTACTCGCAAGACCTACATTCATTTTATGGTAATCTCGAACGTAAAAGTTATTGAAATAAGAAGTGAAATTATCGTGAGTAGGTCACCATAAGTTATTGGTTGAAACCGCGTTGAAATGGACATACGCAGATACTTTCCTCTTGTTTGGCATGCAAACCTTAAAGAAAGAGGTATACCAGGCTTATGAGGGCTATAGGAGTCCAGTGGCGCCCTCGTTACAATAATAAGGATTTCTCAATAAAGAAAGCCTATTAAAAAAGTGCCCACTTGACAAGCTACAAAAGCCTTCAAGCCATTGTTATACAATACTTTTTAATATAGGGTCTAAACATTATAATTATAATATATCTATGTAAACATTCCACTTTTAGACAATTTCGAATAAAAACAAAAGCGGCCGTTTTTTTTCTTTTTTCAAAATTTGTATGTTTAGACCTTTAAAAAACCTATAAAAGTATTATATGTAAATAGCTTGAAGGCTTTTGTAGTTTGTCAAGTGGGCACTTTTTAAATGTAGGCTTTCTTTATTGAGAAATCTTTATTATTGTGACGAGGGCACCACTGGAATCGAATAGTCCTCTTAAAAGTCTCGCCGGTGTAGGTACCTGCGCAGTTGAAAATTTTTAATATCGCACGAAATTATATGAATGATTACTAAATGACTTCGGGTTTTGACAGGGACTCGGGTCTGCTATGCGCAAACGAAGATTGACCAGCGGATAACTTGTACTTTGGTACCTAAAAATCCCCCAAATGGCACATGTAGCATTATAAGAGACCACTTTTGGTGTACACGGAAACTAAAGGCTGTATAAGATGGTGTTACAATGGTGTTAACAGCGCTGTTAACACCGATATAATGCTCTTAAGCAACCAATGCAATATAGGCTGTAAGAAGGCATTTTTGACAGCTGCTCTAACTCTGATCCCGTTACAATAGTATCCGTTCCTGCTCTTATAATTCTATTATAAAGACTAAAGCGTAATAAGCAGCCCTAAGTTCTCAGTTGAACCCTATTAAGTGTTAATTAATGCAACAAGTTCCGAGTTACACCAAAAGTGGTCTCTTATAATGCTACATGTGCCATTTGGGCCATTCTGAACTGTTTTTTATAATTGTTGATTTTTATGCGAATGTATTTTTTGGATATGCATGATTTCGGTCCAAATTAGACAGCTTATTTTTAAATTAAAATCACGAATGATTCTAGATAGATAGACAATTTAATTGCATAAGCATAAGTAAAGCAGCCTTCACATATTTCTACGGTCTCTACGTTTGTAGGAAAAAAACTCTATTGTTAAAATTATGTTTGTAAGGGATGAGCGTCATAAATACGTCAAATAAATTCTAAGGGAAATTACACTACTGATTTACACACCCTTTACTGATTTACTTATAATAATATACCCGGGCGAATTAACTTGGCACCAGAAGTGCGATTTTTGAACATCATACGAGCGAATCGGCAGTATAAAAAGATGCATAATCTCCATAGTAATTTTAGACATTTTCTATTGCCGAGTCGCTAGTATGATGTTCTAAAATCGCACACCTGGCTCGCACGTGGCTCCGAATTTGACACCCCTCCTGCTACCCCCCGCGGGACCCCGCCGTCGCCGTGCGAGGCCGTAGCATAGCATCTCAGTTACCGTTACACGACCTGCACGTGTCCCTGTGCTTTAGCATTTTTGAGTTATTCTTTCCGAGTTTTCAGAGTTTTTTATTCCGAGCCACGTGCCAAGTTAATTCGCCCGGGTTATACAACCCGGGCGAATCACAATACGGTACTCTGTGATAATATAATTGGTCACTGTCACACATTCAAACTACGCAAACCTGATTTAGACGTGGTTTCAGTATAAATTAGTTTATAGAAAATGTTATTATGCAGGACGTAGCAGGACGGTTGCTGTAACTAATCAGGTATGAAAAGTAAACGTATTACCTACTTATATTTGTATCATAATTAAAGATTATTCGTTTGTTCTTGTTGCAGAAAAAAATTAATCAACTATGATAAGATCACCGGAGGTAAGCACTTTTTTATAATTATTATTTTTATCTAGGTATCTACTGGGGATGCGGGTGTTTACGTACTTTAATTGTCATTATTGTCAAGTTCGATTTTTACTGTCAACTTAAAAAAAAAAATTTTAGCATAGCATAGCTACATTAGCTCACGACTATATTCCCCGAGGGGGTAATCAGAGATATTCTAAAACTTCAGAACATCCACGTTTCACTAGTAGTACCGAAACTCTGTCCAGCGTGACGGGGAGTGAGCCCGTCGCCACTTGTAATGGACAGTAGGTACCATATATGCCTCGAATTTTTTTTTTATCTAGGTAATTTTGGTATTATGCAAAAAAAAAACCGCATTGTTATAATTCTGGATCAACGATATCTAAATTCAATATTCTGGATACAGCATAAGCATTTTGTAATTTGTGTTACAAATTGTTGACAGGATGGATGTAATAGTCTTAGATTATCTAGATGGAGTGTCGCTTTACAAATGGAACACAAAAATGGTTCCATTTTTTTCTAGATGTGTGCGTGAGTGATGTGTCCTACACAAGTATCAGCCCTTCAATGTGTGAGTGTTAATGATACCAGCGAACAACATTTTTCCTCGAAATAGGGGATATATATTTTTTTTGGCCTTGGCTCTGAATCAATTCAGCCAATACTATCCGTTCATTGTTTGATATAGAAAAACCAATGGTAGGTAAGGTTGCACTTTTACTTTGTTGTTGATGTAGTCCAAGGTTCGGAAACGTTCGGGTTTTGTTGTTTTTGAGTATTCAAAGATAGACAACTCTTCGGAAATATTAGTAAACATAATTCTAAGTCGAAAATCAACAAATTTTGCCGTAATTTGCTAATAACAGCTAGTATTAATTACTAGGCAACAGAGAACCATTTAACTATTTATATTTAAAAAACAATCAATCAATTAAGTATACTTAACAAGTACACGGATAAAAGGATTTCTTGAAATAAGACATACCTACTGTCTTGTGTGAAATCAAATTGCATTGAACCAAGAATATGACGCTCTCATATACAAGCTGTTACAAAAATACAAATAAATATTTAAAGTGGTTTAGACCATGAAACTGAACAACTTTCACTATGGGACTAATATCGAAATCACGAAAAAAAAACAGCTGACCCATACAAAACTGCAAACATAACCCGACCGAAATGTATGGGACAGCTGATTTTTTTACGCGATTTCTCTATTGGTCCCACAGAGAAAGTTGTTCAGTTTGATGGTCTGATCATCTTAAAATGGTTTCAGCTAATTTTGTTAGACCTTTTATAGGGTGTAACAAAACACCCTAGTAATACTTAAGGGGTTGCTTCAGACCATCAAACTGAACAATTTTCACTATGGAGCCAACATCGAGAAAAAATAAATAACATCTGCTGTCCAATACAAAACTGCAGTACCGACTCGACTTAAATACAGGGTGTAACAAAACACCCTAGTAAGACTTAAGGGGGTGCTTCAGACCATCAAATTGAACAACTTTCAGTATGGAGCCAACATCGAAATCGCGAAAAAAATATCAGCTGTTTCATACAAAACTGCAGCACCGACTCGACTCAAATGTATGGGAGGGCTGTTTTTTTTTCGCGATTTCGATGTTGGCTCCATACTGAAAGTTGTTCAGTTTGATGGTCTGAACCACCCCCTTAGGTATTACTGTGGTGTTTTGTTACATCCTGTATATGGGACAGCAAATTTTTTTTATTTATTCTTGATGTTGGCTCCATAGTGAAAGTTGTTCATTTATTGGTCTCAAGGACTTAAGTACTAAGGACTAAAGATGAAAGTAATGATTTAAGTATTAGTAGGGTGTTTTGTTACACCCTGTAAAATATCGAAACTAATATTATCTTGCTGAAAGAAAAAAAAATCTTGAATTGATTCTGTTAATTATTTTGTGTGTTGTTGTGACTCTTGACCGTAGACAATGTGTCTTCAACCAAAAACAAATTAGTTTTCTAATTCTTATAAAAAAAGAGCGTAAAATGGCCTATACCACTTATCCACTTATTATTTCTTATTTGGTAAGTTGAATAATCACTTAAGTTTTTAAAATTCGTTTTAACCTATGGAACTTCCATTTTGTATTTTTAAGAAAAATTTTCAAAATTTTGCTCCGTGCAATTCAAACCTAGAGTTTTCATTTTGGACCCTTTTTTCGGTAATTTGTAAGGATGTCGTGTTGCTGATTATTTCACGTATGGAAGATTGTTTTCAGACGATCATGTTACAATAACAAAATTCGTAAAAATCTTACTATGAAAAAAATTATGACGTTTTTAAGCCGCTCCGGTAGAAAATTCTCAAATACACCTTTAAAAAATAATAACTTCTAAACTACGAAAAATCGCGGAACATACATGGAGTATTTTCGAATACATCTAGGTGTGAGGAACTTAAAAAAAATTGTTGTACCTCTTCGTTTAGTCCACCCTGTACAGTAATAAGTAGTAAGAAATAAAGTTAGGCGCTCCCGTTTGATTCGGATTGATCCTCACGTAAAACTTCCTTGAACATTGGAATGTGCGAACCACCGTCACATTTTAAAAGTTGGGTTAAGAATAGGAGCATAGAAAAATATGTATAACTAAAGAGGACTCTAAATAGAAAAATATGTATAACTAAAGAGGACTCTAAGGTTTAAATTCCCATTGCCTTTCCGAAAGAATAAATATAAAAAAAAAAAAATTGTGGGAAATTTCGAAAGGAAAATCTGACCACACTTTAAAAATGGCCTACGTAAACAATACAAAGTTTTCAAAATTTTCATTCATCTTATTGTATCTAAAATCATGGTGAAAAATTAATTTTTAAGTGTGAAAAATGTTCATCTTTTTTTTATTGTGCATATTTTATGTGAATTTGTCACAATTTCAGCACGTAAGTAATATTTTCGGAATTTTAAATCTTGGATTCAGGAGGTGTGTATCGTTACGCGTCATTATTGACACTATTTGACGGTTTTCACAAGTAGTACTGTTTTTAGTCCTAGTCGTTATGGAGATATTTTAAGGAAACGCTGCACTTTGGGATGGAAGCAAGCCGCTTTGCACAGTGATAGTAGGGACCAAAATAAGCGATTTGACCCGCAGCAGCGCAACTTTCATCCCTTAGGATAATAGATGGCGCCACTTCATTAAAAAAAACTTTGAAAAATTCTACAAGCCAAACGGCTTCACCGATTTCTATTATTAATGTGTCAATCGAAAGAATATTTATTAGTTTATGATAAAAAAAATAAAAAATAAAAATATCTATAATGGCTGCAAAAAGCCATGCATTTTTGTAAATTTTTTAAAGTTATTTTTCCGTTTTTTCTTAATAACTTTAAAAAAATGTATCAATTGGGTATATTAATAATCATTCACATTGTTAATAAATCAATAACATGTTTAATAAAAAAAACTGCATGTCAATATCTTTAATAGTTAGGAAAATATTTAAGATTACATAAGCAGGTAAGGCGCACCCCAGTCTTAGTAATTATGCAAAAATTACTCAATTTGGTACTGGAAGCAAGCCGCTTTGCACAGTGATAGAAGGGACTAAAATAAGCAATTTTACCCGCAGCAGCGAAACATTAATCGTTTAGGATAACAGATGGCGCCACATATTTCAACAAACTTCAAAAAATTATAGAAACTAAACGGCTACACCGATTTTAATTATTTAGGTGTCAAACGGTTCGACTTTTTATGTTTAAATTTAAAAAAATTAAATACTCAATTATTTGTAGAAATAGAAAGTGCAAAAATAATAAAATATATAAAAAAAATGAAAAATGTCATGTTTTCACTAAACTACGTTGAACAATGTATGAAGTGTGTTTTTTTCTTTGTCTAAAATTAGACAGATCTATTTCGAATCTAAAAGTGAAAACTGCATCGAAATCGGTTTAGTAGTTATGTAGATATTTCTAATTTCTGCCGATAAACGTCCACTAAACGTTGACGTAGGCCCCCTCAAGGATCGCCAAAACAACTGGTTCTGCACTACTCTCATCCAAAAGGTACCCACTATCATCACCGGATCGTCGGTTCACCTAGTGGAGGCCTACCCACGGTACGTTTTCCGGTACGCGACCTCGCGGTCGCCGGTCGAGAACTTTTCTGCCCCATCAGCATCGGCCAGCTGTTCTGCGAGCAATATGCCCAGCCCATTGCCACTTTAGTTAGCAATTCTTCGGGTTGTGTCGAATACATTTCTGATTTGATTTAGAAAGGGAAACTCCGAGCTTAGCCCTCTAGCCCATTGCACTTTGGTTGACTTGCAGCCTTCAAACTATGCCTTCATTTAGTATTATAATAATAATATTAGTATAGCCAGGTATTGTAGTTGGTGATTGGTATTGTAGTTGTGGTGTATGAGTTTAGATTCCGGTACTTTAAATGTACTAGATAATTTGTGTGACAATGTCCAAGATATTTATTTATAGCATTTCAAAATTTTATAGGTAGGTACTTTACTTACGTTTGATTCCCACAGACGCTTTTGCAGAATATTTTACACTGCAAGGTGCAAGGTTGGTCGACGTGTCGGCAACTACAGCGTATTGAGTCCGTCGCAGCCTCATTTATAAGTACATTGGTCGGAGAATGTTTTCAATTTAATAGTTCCCATCCCATGCCTATCTTTTTATGATGATGTAACAAGACCTCCTAAGGTAAGATGGACTCCACAATGGTCAAAAGTTGCAATTTGTCAGAATTATCCCTCTTCGACTAACTAAATAAGCTTGTAAATCAGGCTGCGCACAATGCACTGACCATTGTATATTTTAACTACTGTGAAGTCCATCCACCTTAAGAGCTCTTGTTACATCCCTAAAAAGATGGACATGGGATGGGAACTATTAAACAGAAAATATTCTTCAACCAATTCGCTTAGAAATCAGGCTGTGACGGACACAATGCGTTGTGGTTGCCGACACGTTGACCTAGCTTGCACCCTGTCCTCTGCAGTGTAATAAAAATTCTGCAAGGGCGGCTGTGGAAATCATACGTAAGTTAATAGATATGATTTGAAATGATATACAAATATAATATAATAAATTATGCTATTACATGGTCGCTCACTAAATTAAAGCCAAGTAAAAATGTTGTAAGTCACCCAAAGGCAATGGAGATGGCTATATAGATTGTCCCTGCGAGATCGATTAAGAAATGAAGAGGTCCATCCGCAAGAGAACCAGGGTAGCCGACAGCCCGACACAACCCGGAGAATTACTAACTAAAGTAGGAATGGGCTTAGCACATTGCTCAACGTACGGATGGGCGATGGGGCTGAAGAGTTCTCGAGTGGCCACCGCGCAGTCGCGTACCGGAAAGCGTATCGTGGATAGTCGTAATCGTAAGCGTATATCGTAAGCGTATCGTAATAAATCGTAAGCGTATCGTAAGGTGGACCGACGATCCGGTGAAGGTAGCGGGCACTCGTTGGATGAAGATAGTACAGGGCCGGTCCTGTTGTGGCGATCCTTGATTTGTGGACTTTTATCAGCAGAAATTCGAAATATTTACAAAACTACTAAACCGATTTCGATGCAGTTTTCATCTTTAGATTCGAAATAAATCCGTCTAAAATAAAAATACACACTTCATACATTGTTCAACGTAGTTTAGTGAAAACATGACATTTTAAATTTTTTTGTATATATTTTATTATTTTTGCACTTTCTATTTCTACAAATAATTGAGTATTTAATTTTTTTAAATTGAAACATAAAAAGACGAACCGTTTGACACCTAAATAATTAAAATCGGTGTAGCCGTTTAGTTTCTATAATTTTTTGAAGTTTGTTAAAATATGTGGCGCCATCTGTGATCCTAAACGATTAATGTTTCGCTGCTGCGGGTAAAATTGCTTATTTTAGTCCTTTCTATCACTGTGCAAAGCGGCTTGCTTCCAGTACCATATTGAGTAATTTTTGCATAATTACTAAGACTGGGGCGCGCCTTACCTGCTTATGTAATCTTAAATATTTTCCTAACTATTAAAGATATTGACATGCAGTTTTTTTATTAAACTTGTTATTGATTTATTAACAATGTGAATAATTAAAAATATACCCAATTCATACATTTTTTTAATGTTATTAAGAAAAAACGGAAAAATAACTTTAAAAAATTTACAAAAATGCATGGCTTTTTGCAGCCATTATAGATTTTTTTTTTTTTTTTTTTTTTAATCATAAACTAATAAATATTCTTTCGATTGACACATTAATAATAGAAATCGGTGAAGCCGTTTGGCTTGTAGAATTTTTCAAAGTTTTTTTTAATGAAGTGGCGCCCTCTATTATCCTAAGGGATGAAAGTTGCGCTGCTGCGGGTCAAATCGCTTATTTTGGTCCCTACTATCACTGTGCAAAGCGGCTTGCTTCCATCCCAAAGTGCAGCTTTGATTTCATAACGACTAGGACTATTTTGACTACTTTTGTTGGGACCGTTTGGCCCGCTGGTTGCTCCGTCTATAGGTATATGGTCTAAGGTAATAGTATTAATAAAATAGTAACAAATACATTTTATTTTTGAATCCACATGTGTTTTGTGAATTAATGTGACGTTTGAATTAGTCAAACGAAAATGAGAAAAATTAAAAAATAGATTTTTTTCTTTTAAAAATGCAGTCTCGAGAAACGGTTCTCCGGTTTTGCCTTTGCATCATGAATTTTTCTTCAAATAAATTCTGGACGTCTACGTTTTTTTTTAAATAATTCTTAATGCAAATTACGATTATCTTATTTATAGGTACATACGTACCTATTTATGGACGGGCATGACCGTGACTAAATCATCATACGTAATGATAAATGTAAAGCAGTTTGTGGTTTTTAACAAAAAAAAAATACATTTAATGTGTTTATGTAATGATTTCAACTGCCTAACGATAATTAAATGCTTTGCTTTAAGTAGCTGCTTGAGCTCACGACTGTGCAGGGTCTAATTTAATATGCTGACGGTTGTTTAAGACCATCAAACTGAACAACTTTCTCTAATTGAATAATTATGTATAGAACAGACAACGCTAACAAAATCTGTGCACCACGATCAGCAGTGCGGGGCGCGCACTGGGGGTGTCGCGGTGCAGCACGCGCACGTCACATGCTAAGTAAGGTTGAGCCAAATAGCTTAAACGAGTGTTACAAAAAAAATAATCTGGGAGCAGGGTTGCCAGACGTGGTAAATTTTTCCTCGTACAAACAGCAAGAAAAATCTTGTACTTTGGCTATTAAACCTTGTACATTCATGTAAAGTGTGAAAAAACAAAGAATTAGGCGTAAAACCATCATAAAACACAATTAAACATTGACCTAAAAAAAAATTTGTTAAAAATATAATTTTAAGGTTGTTTAAAACGAAAAAAAAAGGGGATAAGAGCAGCTATTACGATGGACAAATCGACGTCATGATCGGTTTCATGTGGATTTCCCGGCAAACTACAAACTAACCATAAACATTTGATAGTCTTTGATGGTCTATATATTCATTTATTCAACAAATAGTCGCCTGCAATGGATAATCATGTCATAATTTCCTTAAAAGTCAAAACCTCATACATATTTGTACGAGGTTGACATCATCCTCGTACCTCGTACGGGAGACCCCAAATCTCGTATTTGTACGAGGAACCTCGTACGTCTGGCAACCCTGTCTGGGAGTCGCCTCTACTAGTTTACCTTAAGAGCAAGGATCTCCTTTATTCTAAAGCATAGAGCCCGCATCAATTTACGATTGTAGTTAGTCTCTAATAGTAGAAGGAGTCAAAGAGTAAAAGTCTCGGAAAAATCGGGTCCAAATTCAGTTACATAAAATTCGAAGTCATAATTTAATGTCGCGTATCTAAATTAGGCATATTCATTTCGCATAACGATAACGAGAAATAAATTGTTAGGCATAATTTCTTTGTTCCTAATTTCTGAAGGTATAATTATCTATTCCCATAAGTTTTTTACGCATAAGCGTTTTACACATAGATAGAGCAATTTATGACATAAACCTAAAACGTCATAATTAATTCAATTTAGGTAGGTCTCAGAAGAATGATCTTAGGTACTCATGAAGTTTTAAAAACTAACTTGTTCTGTTTCGTAAGTCAGGGGAACTGTTCTATATAAATGTTTTATATTTAAACAAGCATCAAACAGCGGAAATTTAAAAACAGTTAATTGGAGGTCCACCCACAAAAAAGGGAAATATGTATTTAGTCTAATACGTCTTGACACCGTTATAATTAAAAACAAACCGCATTATGAACAGTGAACATTATGAAATGAAGCAAGCATTTTTACAGGCGATTGCCGCTAATTTAAGATTGGTTTAGTAATTACTAAATAGCTAATATTATAACCTATACCTACCTATTGCATGTATTGAATTTTCATGATATATTATTATATTTTTATAATAATAATTATTATTATTTATTAGTGCTTCCTTATATGCTGACACTTTTTTAAGGGGATGATCAGACCGTCAAACTGAACAACTTTCTCTATGGCACCGACATCGAAATCGCGAAAAACAAATCTGCTGTCCCATACAAAACTGCAAATTAACCTTCTTGAGCCAAATGTATGGGAATGCCATTTTAGGAAGAATTTTTTTTTTACTTTATGAGTTTATGACCCAAAAGATGTAATCTCTTTCGGGGTGATTAGACACTTAGCTACAACTACAAAAAGTTATAATTAAGCGTGCAACAGTAAGCCTCAGTCAGTCGCAGTCTTACTGTAATCAAGGTGTAATGTCAATTTGAGGATGGAATAACCATTTTCTTGTTTTGAATTTACGAGATTCTATGGTTTAAAGATTCCTTTGCATTAATAATAAAAACCAATAATACTAACCATATGAAACAAGGATTTAAACCAGCAGATAAAATAGCGGTGTAATGCTAACATTAGTATGAAAAGCCGCTAAACAAAACACCCTGTAGGTATCTTTATTTCTCTCTAAAAGATATTGGTGCCGCCATAGATTTATATATTACTAGCGTAAGGATAGGCCCGTCAGAATATTTTACAAAAACCTTCTTCATAGAAACAAAAATTTGCGCCATCTGTCATAACTCGTATACGAACTATATCGTGTCATATATTTGTAGTGCTCTAAATTGACATTTTTCCTTGCATTTTAGAGCCAACAAACTGGAGACAATAGTCAAGCTCATAGGCCATGTCCTTACGCTAGTAATATATATGTCTTTGGGTGCCGCATATAAAAAAATGCCCTATATTAAACCCCCTTTCAAACGTAGTAGGTATGCCACTTAGGTGGGAAGCTCTTGGACCACTCCTGCCCACTGTCCTTTCATAAAATAATTAATTATAAATCTAAGGTTTTTTTCAAAAATCACCGACCTCATACTAAAACAATAAAGAATACGAGCAACCTAAGAGACCTACTTATTTCTCGTCTTCATATTTTTCACACAACTAAAGAGATTTCATTACATCTAATAAATACAGAACTGGCAGCTATCTGTCAGAAAAAAATGACGTTAAGCCAAATACTTCAATTAAAAAGAAAACCGTTTTCTTCCTTTTTAGTTTTTATGGCTTTTGCTATTTTTTTCAGATTTTTTTCCAGCACATCTAGCCAGTTCGCATTTAAAAAAAAAAAAAATTAATTAAAAAGTTCTTATTCCGAAATCTCAAATAATCCCAAAGAAGCATTCTCTTTGGTACCTTTTTTCAAAACGGATCTACTTATTTAAAAAACAACGAGAGCTTTCATATTTACAACAGTCGACACAAAAATAAACGGATATCTTCACACTTTCGGCTTAGTAGTAAAATAGTAGCTTATCTATGCTTAGTAGGGTCAAAACGTCTTTCATGGGTCACTGTACATACGTACGTTTTGTTATAATAAAATCCCCGAGATCATTTTGAATCTTTCCGAAAACAAAAGTCCTCTGTATAAAAGCACCTATAAACTGGATGATTATCAACAATACCTATAAACTGGATGATTATCAAAATGCTTGGGCCTGGATGTCACAACTTATAGTTTACTGTACCTATAGTATCAATTATTTTATTAAATAGACTATTGTATTATTGTATACATAACCTTAGCGAATTTATAATGTAATGGTTATTAAGTCGTGTTATGTTGTAGAGTTTCTGGCCGCATCTTCTCTACTGCGACTACACGTTACGAGGCGGCGTGGTTGCTTCAAAAAAAAAAAAAAAAACTTTTGATAAGTAGGCTTCAAGCTCCTATATTTAATGAATTGTTTTCCACCAAAGAAAATTATATACTCTATTTGACTTTGACTTTCAATCTTTATTGTGATTTACGTTCACAGTTTTGAGCTAGTAGGTGTATATCACCATGATGAGTCTTTGCTCAGGTAATCAAAATTACCAGTCAGTGTGCGATGGGTATAGACGAGTGGAAATCCCCAGATCCTCGCGTCCATCGGTCACGATAATCCAGCATGCCTCGCTAATCATTGATATTACAATGATTGTATTAGATCAAGTGGTTCTTAAAGTTTTCTATTATTTGATGTTAGGGATAACGCCTAGGTAGGTACCATGTTTTGATTTGTGGACGTATAAAAAAGGCTGAAATGATGATGAATAAAACACCCTCTTAAATATTTAAAGGGGTAATTAAGATAAAACCATCAAACTGAACTTTCTGATTCTTTCGGTAGGTAGGTACTGCAGTTTTGTATGAAAAAAAAATCTCGATCTTGACTCCACTGTGAAAGTTGTTCTATTTAATGATCTAAATCTCAACTACCCTTCCCTTCAAACCCTTCAAATATTACTAGGGTGTTTTGTCACATCCTGTTTATGTAGATAACATAGAAGATACCTGTAGGTAGAATGGAGAGAAAAACGGGAGGAACTATTTACAATTAATAGGGGATCGGACAATTAATTAGTCAAATTAGCAACTATTAATCGAACTTTAAAACGCACGTGATGTATGAAATTTTTTATTAAATACCCACAAGTGACGTCATCAACATTTCATTACTTTTTATAGTTAATCATGCTATTAAAAATTAGCTAAAAAAAACTGAAAAAGTGAGCGTTATTTTCAAACGTTTTTTTTACTAAGAAGATAAAACTAAAATATATTTTATGCAGTCCGCTCCCCTATTAATGTATTGGAATCTCGTTATAACATTTTTCTAAGGAATATACAAAGATCTTCACACAAATTAATGAATCTAATCGACAGTTATGATATGAATAAAATGGGAGAGGCGTAGCTGTAGCTATATGCAGGCACGTATCCAGACTTTTGTTTTGGGGGGGACATTCAATTTGGGGGGGGGGGGGATATTCATAGAAATACAATGAAAAAAGTGCTTTAATCTCTTTTCCATACTAATATTTGGATTTCGGGGGGGGGGGGGGGGGGGAGGGGGGATAAATCCCACCTATCCGCCCCCCCTGGATACGTGCCTGGCTATACCCAAGGATACATCTGTTGGTATCCCTGGACAGCAACGATAATGATGAATAGGTACCTAGATAATTCACAAACAACCATGAAAAGCTCTGGGTTTCATTGGTAAACAAACAGTTTGAGAACCCATGCATAGAAACATAAAAACAAACGTAAGATATTAATGAGCCTGCATGATCTCGTGTCATTATGTCAATTAGTTTCTTTAGCCGAGTTAGCAACTCAGACAATGGGGTCTTCAGTTTACCTATCTGTTGAAAAGGAAGTTTCAATAGTGTAAAAACGAAGTATTAATTACGGCTTGTAGGTACCTTAATCGTTAAGTATTGTCTTCCTTCTTATTTGTTCAATGTCTCGACTTGTTTTATAAAATTTTAGGAATTCAGTAACTAAACAGAAGTATTGAAATTAATTGAATCAGGCGTTACTTTGCGGAAATCCATGACTAATAGGTAGATGACACGATTGTATCAAGACCTCCGCCTCCAAATACCTAGTAGACAAAGTTGTATTACGTAATAAAATACAACCTGCTTACCAAATAATTTCTACTCTACACGTGTTTCGCTCCACCAAGGAGCATCCTCAGGAGTTAGACCGACGAACCGACCGTCTGGGTCCCGGGGCATACCGGTGTTCGGGGTAATGAGAATGCTGACGAGCTGGCAAGGGCTGGGTCAGAACGAAAGATGGTTGGCCCAGAACCAAGTGTGGGAATCCCGGCATGCAACATAAGAATGGCCATTAGGGATTGGGCTGATAAAACACACAAGCTGGAGTGGTCTAGCCTTACAGGTCTACAGCACTCCAAGAAATTTATCAGCAATGCGACAACTCGTGTCTCAAAGTTCATACTGAACAACAGCAGGAGCAAGGCTCGTGCCATCGTCGGAGCCCTCACTGGGCACTACGCCACAGGCACGATGATGCACAAGATGAAACTCACCCTGGATCCCAGCTGCCGAGCGTGCGGAGAGGATGAGGAGACCATGGAGCACATTCTCTGTGACTGTGATGTCTTGGCGGCAAAACGCATGTGCCTCCTCGGTGATGGATATCCAAAACCGGGAGATCTTAGGCTTCTTCCCCTCAATGGTATTGCCTCCTTCATTGACCATGTATTTGAAGGGTGAAGAAAGTAAAAAGTATTGGGGCTAACACAAAAGATCCCACTGGGTCGAAGTGTTGCTGGCTTGCCAGCCCCCACAACAAGATAATGATAATGATAATGATAGACCGACGAACGTTCGATACTGAGTTGTTACTCCGCCGAGCGTCCGACACCGAGTCTCGGTGACTACACAACAAGAAGAAGTATTGAGTTTGCCCTTGGGGCCTTTGACTTGCCATAGGGGTTACGACATATTTATCGAAGGTTTGTTCATACAAAAAGCAAGATTAATATGAGACGCCTATTAGACCGACGAACGTTCGATACTGAGTTGTTACTCCGCCGAGCGTCCGACACCGAGACTCGGTATCGAACGTTCGTCGGTCTAACTCCTGAGGATGCTCCTTGGTGGAGCGAAACACGTGTAGAGTAGAAATTATTTGGTAAGCAGGTTGTATTTTATTACGTAATACAACTTTGTCTACTAGGTATTTGGAGGCGGAGGTCTTGATACAATCGTGTCATCTACCTATTAGAAGTATTGAGTTTGCCCTTGGGGCCTTTGACTTGCCATAGGGGTTACGACATATTTATCGAAGGTTTGTTCATACAAAAAGCAAGATTAATATGAGACGCCGTTCGCCACGTGTCGATACGAAAGGATGCGTATAGTTGCGTACGGCGTCCCATACTAATAGAGCTTTTTGTTTGGACAAACCGTCGATCGCCGTCGATCTATGTGTCTTCTGATCGTCTGTCACCCTAATACAGAAAACTAGCGTAAATGAATTAATTATTATTGTAGTTTGTTGGTTTATCTATCTATAGGGTGAAATTGATATCATTATGGCATCTTTTTAAACTAAGAGTCTACCCATCAAACGGAACAACTTTTGCTGTAGGAAACAGTTGGAGGGAATACGTTTGTATGGACAAAACGGTACTGGACAAACATATTCTACGATTTTATATGACACTTGGAGTCTACAGTATTCATTTACAACCATACACACTACCATTTAAATAAAAAGTGTTATTCTTGCATACTCATAAGCTTAGGTACTGATAGAAATATTATTAGACATTAAAGTTACTTCGCTATGAACTACTCTATCTTGAAGTAGGTATACGAGTTAAATCTGGAAGAAATCACTTTTGGTGATAAGGCTGCCTTTTGTACCCTTCTTGTTCATGTATATTGTTGTTGTTTTTTTGTTTATTTTGGTGTGCAAATAAAGAATATTCATCTTAAGGGGCTATGTAAAAAAATAGGATTTTTCAAAGCTCCATATATCATGAAGTACTAACAGTAGGAGTATGATTTGCGGATATGTGTAAATTGAACATATAATTGAAGTTTTGATTAGAGCCAAAACACGATTAAGATAAATTTTCTCGATAGAAAAACAAGCCAAAGTAGCCTCCGTTTTTGTCTATAAACGCTTGTAACTGCTAAACTGTGAATAATAGAAACATGAAACTTGATTTAAAAAAAAGTGATTGCTATTATCTAAGTTTTGATTAGAGCAGAATTTAACTTACATAAATAGTACAATCACAATTAAATAAAGTTTGTTTTTTCGCTTGATTCGTTCCAGGCGCGCGCACCGCCCCATCTCTTTCTCTCGCATCTGGCAGTAATATAAGCTATCACACTCCCGTTTCGCTTACATTATTTTTCGACATAGGCCCTTAAGTGAGAAGCGCTGTAGGTATTAATTTTCTTCATTAGTGCCACACACACTCTGAAAATACTCATACTGAGTAACTTTTATGTATATGTAAGTAGGTAGTTTATATTCTGCTTCTTAAAAAAAAGCTAACATACCTAATCTTATTATTCATCATATTACCTAGCCTACATCTAATTACATGGTCGATAAGCATGAAATGAAAAACTACTTATAAGATAATTTCAGATCTACACTCGAAAGAGATTGCATACCTTTACTAAATTGACTTGAAAAACTGGCTGTTTCTGTAAGAAATGTCTAGCAACAGCCATAAACAATTAGGAATAAAAAACAATTTTCTTCTGTTTCTAATAATAAGGCTTATTACATTTATTTTAATGTAGAAGTGGCCATGACGACATAGACAACATAATTGCACCGTGCAAAGAGATTGAATGAATGAATGAAATATGGTACAAATAAGGCGGTCTTATCGCTAAAAAGCGATTTCTTCAAGGCAACCTTAGATTGCATGACCGTGAATTATTTTTCACTAGTTTTCCACGTAGGTAGGCAACTAGTGAAAGAATGCAACATCGGTTTTTTTATGAAATTGATAACGTAGAGTCGTAAGACCATTTCGAAGTTAGGAATAAAATAATATGAAGACTTTTCTTTTCATACCAATTGGCATTGTCAAAAATTTGTGGCAGAGGCCTTTGTACATTTTCTAAAATCCCAAAAACATATTTTTTAAATATATTCTATGTGTATGTTTCCGGGTTAAAATTGACCACCCCATACCATCCCGTGGCTAGGTTTCTTTGACATGTTTTACTTACATAACACGTCAGTTTATTCGGAAACCTAAATAAGCTTATTATTGTTATTGCTTACAATCCACCTTATAATATAGGTAGTTGGTTGTACCAAGGTTTCTGTTCAACCCGAAAGGGCTATGGACGTGAGTTTATGTACGTATGCATATACTTCTACAATTAACGCAAAACCTGAAAACCGTTTCAACTTAGTTTTGAAGTGAAAACTTCTTTAGCGGCGTTGTGCACTTTTTGGGATGGGTAAAAAATTTTAAACTCGCGTCAGGACCGTGCCGTCACCCTGATCGAAAATTCGTAAGACAAAAATTGGTAAGAAGATGATGTAAGATTTTATGTTAAACTCGCGTCAGGACAATTAACGTCACGTGACGTCAGGACGTCACGTGACATTCGTAAGACGTAAGATCTTTTAGTTTTCACTTCTGCCGGCACTCCGGAGTGCAACTCGTTTTTTATGAAATTCATGAATTTCGTCGATTGATCATCATCATCATCAGCTAAACAGACGCCTTTCCCAAGGAGTGCATTAAACTCTACAGGGTGAAATTGATATCACTGGCATCCTTTTAAACTAGGACTCTACCCATCAAACTGAACAATTTTTACTATGGGAGCAAACCGATCGGAGCAACTAAAAAATCAGCTGTCCCGTACTAAACTGCAATGCCTACTCTACTCAAATGTATGCAACAGCTGATTTTTTTTGCTCCGATCGGTTTGCTCCCATAGTAAAAGTTGTTCAATTTGATGAGTAGACTCTTAGTTTAAAAGGATGCCAATGATATCAATTTCACATTGTATACTCCGCCTTACTCATCCAGTGTTACGATATGACACAAAAACAATTTTGGTACGGAACACTAAATAAAACCGGTCAAGTGCGAGTCGGGCTACTCGCGCACCAAGGGACAAAATCTTTTTTTGTCCGGGACCTTTAGCGCAAGACCGACTCACACTTGGCCGGTTTGTTGTTATTCTGTAGAGTTTGCTCTATAATCACACTAAGTTTGACGCTTGTATGTATTACCGTTTTTACGATAGAGCGTGAAGAAAAAACGTTAATAAAAACTAGTTTCTTGTTGAGAACCACCCTTAATTTTTAACTTTTTGACATTTCAAATCCGCCGTAATAAAACTATCTAGCTATTATGGTTCAAAAGTTACAAGCCTACCTATTTAGGTAGGACAGACGGACGGACGGACGGACAGACGGACAGACGGACGGACGGACGGACGGATGGACGGACGGACAACGTAGGCTTAGAAATAGGGTCCCGTTTTCCCCCTTTGGGTACGGAACCCTAAAAAGTACGATCAGTATGGGACGCACCGTAACCAGGGCCTCAATTGCGCAATTTTATACGGTTTTGGTTTGGTTTTGGATTTGTTTTAGTTTTGGTTTAGATTTGGTTTAGCTGAAGTAAAAAAGCTATCGCGATATTTTTTTCTGAACGGTTAAATCGCACAATACAGAAAATTCGATCGAACGGACATCAAACGTTACGCCAACGTATCTTCCGAAATAAAGCTAAATCGTTACCGTTAATATAATTTGCGCGATTCGAATAGGGATGATGACTGATCCTGGAAATTCATATCTTATAACGAATTCTAAAAAAGTCTAAATTCAATAACAAAATGTTAAAACGTAATTACAATCAAACAGAAAACAAAAATGTTATAAGCGATTGAAATACGTTTTTTATCGTCTTCTATCTCTTTCATGCAAAACAGATGTTTGTATGACACTTCGTTATTATTTGTATTAAAATACGAGGGTATGACTTCACTCCCTTCATATATGCCTCTCGCTCTAACCGCGAATTTTAAACACTTATATTTTGGTTATTTTTGAAGATATTAAAAAATCTGTTTCACTTTAGTGTTTAAGATATCAAACAGTTTTTAAAAAAGTAATAAAATAAAAATTGTCATCATCCCTATTGTGCATAACGTAACGTTTTTGGTTGTGGTTTTGTTTTGGTAGTATCGTTCAAACTTAGGGCGATTGAGACCCAGTAAGCATACTTTCGCATCGACGTGTCTTCGCCCGATGCATGCGTCCGATACTAATCGCGCTTTTTGTATGGACAAACCGTCGATCATCGTAAATGTGTCGTAACCGTTATCATACAAACTAAATTTAAACTTTTCTTTCTACAGCAATGCGCTTGCCCCATACGGGAGGTAGGGCCCCCCATGAACAGCTCGTGCCAGTTCGTGCTCTTCATGAGCATCCTGGAAGCGTACATCAACGGTCGCTGCGACCTCGCGGACCCGTGCAACCGCGTCACCAGCAGAGACCAACTCGATGACAGCTACGACTTCATTGTGATCGGCGGGGGTACGGCGGGATCTGTCGTCGCTGGGCGGCTGTCGGAAAATCCTCAGTGGAAGGTATGATGGAAATCTAAACTATTATTAAACTGTAACAGAAGTGTGCAAAAAAAAAGATTACGACATGGTTATTATTTTTACCTGTCCCTGATTCCAAATCACCAATTTTTGGATTTTTTGTCTGTCTGTTTGTTTGTTTGTTTGTTTGTTTATTGGTTTGTTTGTTTGTTTGTTTGGGTGTTTGTTTGTTCGAGTATCACGCTCATCACGATTTTGATGAAACATTTTTTGTTTGATAACTTAAAATCTGGTATATAATTTATGCGGACGAAGTCGCGGGTAAAAGCTCGTCTTGGATAAAATTAATTAAATAAGCTTATTTAGCGCTTAACATCCTACTACTAATAATAAATCTGAAAGTTCGTGAAAATGTTTGGATATTATTTTGTTGCGACTCTATCACGAATGTGGCAAAAATAATCAGCTGTCCCGTTATTGAGTCGGGTAGATAGGTACAGCAATCTAAACTATTATAAAACTGTAACAGAAGTGTGTCTGTACATTGAAGATATTTACAAAAAAAAAATTACGATATGATTTTTAGATGTCCCCGATTCCAAATCACCAATTTTTGGATTTTTTGTCTGTCTGTTTGTTTGTTTGTTTGGGTGTTTGTTTGTTCGAGTATCACGCAAAAACTACTGAACCGATTTTGATGAAACTTTTTTTGTTTGATAGCTTATCATCTGACTTAAAATCTGGTATATAATTTATGCGGACGAAGTCGCGGGTAAAAGCTCTTTTTTTATAAAACAGCATTTTTTTCCTCGTTTCCTAAGGTACTCGTAGTATGCTCCATAGTGAAAGTTGTTCAGTTTGGTGGTCTGAGTTCACAGTTTGAGTCTACGGAATGCTGTTCCTTACACCTAGTTTGAAACTTTTTTAAAGTCAACGCAGATGAAATCGCGGGCAACAGTATGCTAGTACAGAATATCGTTTTTGTATACATTTGTGTAAGAAAATCCGTTTTTATCGATGGTAGAAAGTCTCGCAAATTTAATAAGTTTAAACTTGAAATAGAAAAAGAAACTTATCTTCTTTTTCACGACTAATTTATTCTATTTGAATAATATTTTTTCCAGCTTTATTGTCAACCAGGTAAACCTAGGTAACTACCTATCTATCAATAGTATTGGCGAATGCCTCCAAGGTCCACTCTATCTACACTTGCATCTAATCAAAGGCCCCTCGGCCCATTCAACTCGTCTGTCCGTCCGTCCGTATCGCGTTGATGCGTACATCCTACGATTGTTGGAACATCATCGTTGCCTTGCCTCTTGGTTTTATATTGGATGCTGTTTAATCTTCCTTTAAGATAAAGATCAATGGCGTATTTAGACTTAACACGATATGAGTTCATCATCATCGTCAACTTAAAACCTTCAAAATAAAGTTAGTGAATTTAATTTATTAGGAATAACTATTGATACACACCTCAATTGGAAAAATCACGTTGGCCGTATAAAAGCCAAATTTTCTAAATTTATATATGCACTAAGTGTCCTCAAGTCTAATACGAATGTTGAATCAGCGTTAACAGCATACTACGCATATGGATATGCATGGTTGCGATACGGAGTGATAATATGGGGCGACAGCACTGACGCAAATGGTCTCTTTATTATGCAGAAGAAATGCATCCGAATTATTGCAAACATACGTCGCAGGCAAAGCTGTAGACCACACTTCGTCAAACAAAACGTACTTACACTCCCGTCTATTTACATTCTTGAATCAGCAATGTTTGTTAGGAAACATTTACAATTGTTTAAAAAGAAACCCCCCCTACGATATAATACACGCTCTAAAAACCAATTAATGCTGCCCAAATCCAATTTAAAAATGTTTGATAACAGCCCAAATTATAGATTGACATCCATATATAATAAAATCCCAGAAAGCCTAAAAACCGAAAGTAAAGACAATATTTTTCAACAAAAGCTAACGTCCGTACTAGTTGAAAAGTGTTATTATACAGTTAAGGAATTTTTTGACGACAAGAAATTTTGACATCATTTAAACTAATATTATATTATTTTAATTTAATCTTATATCAAATTGACATTATTTTTATTTTTTAAATATTATCATGGTTTGAATGTATTGAACCTGACTGTTTTGCGAACATTTCTATGTTAGTACCTAATTTAACCATACTTTAAGATGACATTGTACTATTACCTATTATTCATTATCTTACCAATGCTATTATTTTTTCCTACTATATTATTTCAATTTGACGTAGATTATTAATCAATTATTATTGTTGCCTTTTATTCTATTTTATTCTATTGTATTCTCAAATTAATTAAATTCAATTACATCTATTTTAACAATTATAATGGACAATTGCTGTGCCCTAACAGGGTCCCTGAGATGTACTATACCTATCTTTAAGACCTGTAAATTTTACCTCAAGGATGCAATAAAGATTACAATTACAATAAAGTACCTGCCTTACATTTTTATGTTCAAGAATTCGATTGGGATTGATAAATCAAGAGAAGTTAAAATAACATCTCAATCAATCCAAAAAGTTTATATTTCTCGTCGCGTCTACATAATATTTTTCATATAGGTAACCAAAGAGTTTTCATAACATCTAAGAAATACAGAACTGGTAGCTATCCGTCAAAAAAAAGTGACGTTAAGCCAAATACTTAAATTAAAAAGAAAAATCATTTCTTCCTTTTTAGTTTTTATGGCCTTTTATATTTTTTTTCCAAGTCTCATGCCAGTTCACATAAAAAAAGCGAAATAAAAAGAGTTTTTCCGAAATCCCAAAAATGTCTCTTTGGTACAGTCAAGAGCACATCAAGCTTTACACTTGCAGTTCGATTGTAACACTTATGGCGCACTAAATAAGCACTAATATGTCAAGCTTGACGTGCTCTTGACTGTACATCTATTTGGTGCCTATTTTCGAGAAATCTCGAGCAGAAATGCCCTATGCTCGAAATAAATGAATTTTGTTTCATTAGATTTATGTATTTTTTATTATTATTATTTTGGTTGTAAGGGCTTGGTCAATGACCAATAGCTACTGCGACCTGAATAGATCTATGTACCTACCAATACTAATTTATAAGTTCGAATTCGACAAACTCTGACTGAGTGACGAATTACTTAACAAAACAATTTTTAAATTATTTGGGTAGGTAGGTAATCAGTTATCAGTTTATCACTAATCAGACATGGTTATTGATAATATAAATATTGAAAGGAATAAGCAGGTATATCAAACTAGGTACCTAAATCGTGTCGAATTTTGAATGACCATTGATTTGATTATTTAGTGAGCTTTTTTAACTTAAAAATTAGACAACATTGAAAATTAATTATAATTATAAATAAGCGGAACAAATGTTTTAATTATTATAGTTCCGCTATATTTTATGCGTTTATCGGAATAATGTATATAAAATTTAGGAAATTGGAAAACCACGACCATTTTTATGTTCAAACGTTCATATTACGAATAACCAAGTAATTGATATCTTGAAAGAACTGTACGAAATGGGCAACTTCTAGTATGTTTTAAACCTTTTTAACTAGGTAGGTAGGTACCTACTAAAATTTTATTATTTGACCAATGTGTACTAGCTAGGTACTAGCTAAATAAAAGTACCCTTCCAATTCCCAGGAAAGGCAGATCATCAAGCTAACAAAAGCCTTTTAAACTTGCAGGTGCTGGTAATAGAAGCAGGTGGTGATGAACCGATACCGTCGTCTGTGCCTGCTTGGGTGACCGCGTATTGGGGCCGCGAGGAAACCGACTTCTTGTACACGACGGAGCCACAGGAGAAGGCTTGCCTCAGCAAGGAGGGGAAATGCTCTTGGACTAGGGGGAAGATGCTGGGTAAGTAAGATGATACTAATATTTTGTTTATTTCATGTAGTAGTGGTTCCCGACTTAAGGAGTCTACCGAGCCTATTGTGCTGCCTGCAATCGTATACCTATATTTTTTTCCTAAACAATTAAACAACATTTCCAAAAAACAAGAATGTCACATTGTAGAGTCCTAAACTGGCTTTCAATTTATCGAAACATTACGGATTATAAACATTATAAAAACAAATCCGCAGTGACCCGATAAATAATCAGCAATGACTGCAATGTGACATTCTTGTTTTCTGGAAATATTGTTTAATTATTAAGAAACCGTTGGAAACTAAAGTTACCTTGGCACAGTCGCTTCTTCTTCCTCTTCTTGATTACGCAGACACCTGTTATCTTGACGCCACTGAGGAACTGCTAAACAAGCTAGAACGCCTACAAAATTTGTGCATTAGGTTTATATTTGGATTACGAAAATTTGACCACGTATCAGAGTTTAGAATAAAATTAAAGTGGCTCCCTATACGTCGAAGGCGAGATGCACATATTGTGTCTAGTTTGTACAATATTTTAAATAATCCGTGCTCCCCTTCATATATTCGTGAACGGTTCAACTACCTTGTACCACGCGGTAAGCCTTGCAGATCAATCACATCGCTGCTTCTAGCGTGTCCCTTGCACACTTCTAGTCTTTATGGGAATTCTTTCACAGTTCATGCGGCCAGATTGTGGAATTCATTGCCGCATAATATCTGTGCTAGTCCTTCGTTGGACATCTTTAAGAGGAGAGTTAAGGAGCATTACCTATCTAAATAAAGTCGTAGTAGTTATATGTATGTATGTATATAATATATGTCATATTTATTATATTTAATATTATTATTTATGTAGGTATATTCATGTATATTTATTTGTTGAATAGGTGTAAGTATCTTATATTATATTGTTTCTTATTATATAGGATTCATTTTACTATCTCTCATAAGTAATTAAGTAAGTAGATTTTAATTTGTGTGCACACTGATTTTTACCCAAACATATTAGTTTTCCTCTCACTCAACGGTTTGCTGGAAGAAAACTCTTTTAGAGTTAAGCTCGCCTTTGTAAATCACGACTTATTGTAATTTTTTTCATAACTATATTTTTTGTGTACAATAAAGAATCTATGAATCTATGAAGAAATAAAAAAAATACGGTTGGGGATAGCACAATAGGCTCGGTGCAGCCTTAAGATAGATGATGTTTTCTCTTCATAGGGGACGATGCAAAAAATTAATCAGGTTCCGATTGTAGTAATCTGTATTCTGGGCGAAAAGTGGAGTCAAAAGCTATAGCCACCTACAATTATGAACATACTTACTACAGGGTGAAATTGATATCATTTGCATCCTTTTAAACTAAGAGTCTACCCATCAAACTGAACAACTTTTAGTATGGGAGCGAACCAATCAGAGCAAAAAAAAATCTGCTGTTGCATACATTTGAGTCGAGTAGGCACCGCAGTTTAGTATGGAACAGAACATTTTTTTTTTTGCTCCAATCGTTTTGCTCCCATAGTAAAAGTTGTCCAGTTTGATGGGTAGACTCTTAGTTTATAAGGATGCTTATGATATCAATTTCACCCTGCATATTATTAATCTATTCATTCCCACCTATCACCGTTTGACACGTCATTCCATCCTAAAATGTATCATCATCATCATCATCTCAGCCGATGGACGTCCACTGCTGGACATAGGCCTCCCCCAAGGATCGCCATAACGACCGGTCCTGCGCTGCCCTCATCCAACGTTTTCCTGCCGCCTTCACCAGGTCGTCGGTCCACCGTGTGAGGGGCCTACCCACGCTGCGCTTTCCGGTACGCGGTCGCCACTCGAGAACTTTTCGACCCCAACGGCCATCGGTTCCTAAAATGTATACTAAAACTTAATACTTACTAAAAACCTAAACTTTTATTGCCTTTAATTAAAATGAGGTATTTGTGAAAATTTAACGTTGACAGCGAAATGACAGAGTCGAGCGGGCTGCTCCGCCCCCGTCTCGCCGCGCACCTGCCCAAGGCGCGGTACAGAGATTGTGGTCACACTATAAACAGTCTTATACATTTGTTTCCCAAGGTGGATCATCAGTGACGAATGGTATGATGTACATGCGAGGCCACGCAGCTGACTTCGACAACTGGGCCGTGAATGGAGCAAAGGGCTGGACCTGGTACGACGTGCTGCCTTACTTCCTGATGAGCGAGGACAATAAGGAGATCGGGAGCAAAGTGTCGGGACAGTATCATAATACTGGTGGGCCTTTGCCGGTGCAACAGGTGGGAATTGGTTTATTCATTTACAATGCTTCTACTCAGAGGCATTAATTTGGGCGTGTGTCCATTTGTGTCTGAGTGGAAGTCTACGCATAAGGGCGTCTTATTCTCAATGAAATTTGACTGGACTTGCGTCCAACTACTTATGTGGGTGACAGAGTTCCGCTCAGTCAGCAGCGCCCTCTATTAGCGTGTTTATGATTATTTATAACACTTCTTCGACTTCAACAACTGGGCTTGAATGGAGCTAGGGTTGGTTCTTTGGATTGGGATCTTTGTGAGTTCCAAGACAGATTAGTGTTATAACCCTGGCTCGCTGGACTTCATTGTCTGGGCCTCAATCGCCCTAAGTTTGAACGATACTACCAAAACAAAACTACAACCAAAAACGTTACGTTATGCACAATTCGTATCGCGCAAATTATATTAACGGTAACGATTTAGCTTTATTTCGGAAGATACGTTGGCGTAACGTTTGATGTCCGTTCGATCGAATTTTCTGTATTGTGCGATTTAACCGTTCAGAAAAAAATATCGCGATAGCTTTTTTACTTCAGCTAAACCAAATCTAAACCAAAACTAAACCAAAACCGTATAAAATTGCGCAATTGAGGCCCTGGTCTTGCGAATTATTGCCGCTGTTGATCCAGCCTGTCTAGTTTCAGTACTTGCAAGCGAATCGTATTTTTTCAATACTTCTTTTAGCGGCAAGCGCAGTTTCCTCTCTGAAAGAAGTCATTTTCTATGCAGCGAGGTGCGGCGCTCGCGGGTAAAGAAATCGTACTAGAGAGGCTGGTTTACAGCAGTTATAGAGGTGGGAATGTGTAGTGGGCCTATACCCGATTAATAAGACTCTTTAAGGCTGCCTGTCCATTGATGCGGAGCTAGCTGGCGGAGCGGAGAAACGGGAGTTTTATTAACCAATAATAAGATTGCATGAAATCTCGGAGCTACAATCTTATTGGTTAGTAAAACTCAGTTTCTCCGCTCCGCCAGCTAGCTCCGCGTCAATGACAGGCAGCCTAAGGGTGGGAAGTCATTCCTGAACATATGACTATTAAAGTTTTCTGAATTTTTTTCTCTTTTCACAGTTTCGCCACGCGCCAAACTTCGCACATGACGTGGTATCAGCATCCATCGAACTGGGATACCCCCCGACCAGCGACCTCAATGGAGACTCAACCACCGGCTTCACTATAGCACAGACTTTTAACGAGTATGTTATTCTCTTTTTTTTTTTTTATTTACCCAAAGAAGATTTGGTTTTACGAAGACAGTCACTGTAATAACATAGACGAGCGACACTTTGCGGTTGCCGAGTGTCGCGCGACCGTAAACTCTATGAGCGCGACGCTTTGCGACCCACGGCGACGGCAAAGTGTCGCTCGTCTGTAAGAGCCCTAAGCTGCATGAGAATACAGCCTACACCAATAGACCTATCTCCCCTTGACAAATCACTGTCACTTCATACAAATGGGCTCCCACTGATAGAGGGAAGCACGTGTGATACTGAGTGAGAGGACTATACCATTGCCTACTGTCGTCTTCCACGAGGGGGTGAGGTAATGATTGTAGGCAGGGCAGGGCAGGGAGTGTCCGTACTGTGTAATGTACCATACCATATACTATTTCTTATACAGTACCGTGCCAATAGATACATTCAGCAACCAAACAGGTATCCAGGGGGGTCGATAATAAGTAAATGGCACTTATCCCCCTTCGAAATCCGAATATTTCTATAGAACAGTGATTTCTTTTACATCGTTTTCATTTCCCTTAACCCATTATAACCGTCTTATAATGGTCTATTTTACAGTGGAGGGTCCCGGTACAGCACAGCGCGTGCGTACCTCCGTCCGGCGTCACACCGTGAGAATCTGCACGTGCTCCTGAATGCTCTGGTGTCCAGGGTTGTTGTGGACCCCGTGGACAAGAAGGTCGTCGCTGTCGAGTATGTAAAGGATGGCGAGACTAAGACTGTTGGGGTTACTAAGGAGGTATGTATGGAGACTGACAAATTAATACATATTCAACATGAGACCATGAATCTATCCTGGAATAGAAGGAATGAAGAAATTTTACCTGAGGATCACTGCTTGTCAAATCAGTGTTGTAAAAGTGGGTCACATGTGACGCATGCTTAACCCGTATGGGATTTGAGATATCTTTACATGTAAAAAAAAACTAGTAGCTAATGTATTTTTGCTTAGCTAGAAATCAATATTTGTTGCTATCCAAATTTTCTACGCAATGACACTTTTCTTGTTGCCTGAAACTTCTGGTAACCAAAACAATCACCAAGAAAAATAACGGAAACACCTGGGTTACCAAAAAAAGGCAAAACAATATTATTGTGTGGTGATGCTTTATATTATGTCATATTACTAATCAATCAAATCAGCGTACTTTAATTCACCGCTGGGCATAGGCTTTCTTTTTATTATTGGGACATTTGTCATGGTGATCTGGTACAATTTATAACCCGGTCACTCTCACAATATCGTTAGACCTACATGTTGGTGTCTTGCCTGCTGACCTCAGTCCTTCCCTTGGCACTCTGATACTGATATTACTAATGTCATAAAATTACAGGCTATTATTTCTGGAGGAACAATAAATTCCCCTCAAGTCCTGATGCTCTCCGGCATCGGCCCGAAGGAAACCCTGGATAAATTCAATATCCCCACCATAAAGGACTTGCCTGGCGTGGGACAGAACCTACACAACCACGTCGGAGTAAACCTCATGTTCACATTAAATAAGGAACCAGATACTGATGAGTTGAACTGGGATAGTGCTATGCAGTATATGCTGAAGAGAGAAGGACCTTTGTCTTCGACCGGCATGTCTCAGGTAAGTCTAGTAGGCTAAAAACAAAATGGTGGTTTGACGTGTGGCATGGTACAATAATATACTGCGCCTGCGCTTAATATTCTCTTCCGATCACGTGACTTACACAAGCCTACGTCATCATACCCTTTTACCATGTTTAACGGCCATTTTTTTGACGTAGGCTTGTGTCACTCTGGGAATAGAAGACTTTGTTTTTTAGACTATGACGTGTGGTTTCTGGTTTCGAATAGCACCAACCCGGTGGATATCGTAAGAGGCAATTTCATCATGATCTCAGCCGATAAACGTTCTCTGCTGGACAAAGGCCTCGTCCAAGGATCGCTACAACGACTGGTTCACTAGGTCGTCGGTCTACCTTGGGGGCCTTACCCACTGCGCAAGCAATTCTTCGGGATATGTCGGGTACACTTGGTTCTGCGCACCTCTTCATTTCTGATTCAATTTCATTGCTCTTTGGGTGACTTTCAGACTTTTTACTAGGCATTTAGTGAGCGACCATATCTTAGTTCCATATGTCATCACTGGCAGTACACACACACTGGTCAACTAATTACATCAGATGATGTTAATATCTACCGAACTATGTGTAGCTACTGGTTAAAGTCACAAGCATCCAATAAATCATGTAGACCTAGAATGAAGCCTACAATAAAATCAGAAAGATCGGGATATGTCTGTCTTTGTTACTTTACGTATGCCGAAATGAGAAACCATCATCACAAATAGTAAAATTATCTCTAGGAGTCTTAGTCTTGTAGAGATCTTTGAACGCAAAGCACAATATTTAGAGTTTTGCATGATTGAGAAACATAGCGAGGACTGGACCGAACCAACACCAGAAATAAACATTCTCTTATGAGCGTAGTTCTTGTAAGAATTATTGTAAAGATAGTGACCAGATTTGGTAAAAAAATTGTCATATTTCTTGCAGTTAACAGGAATAGTGAACTCTCGCCTGGCTCCCGCGGGTGGTCGTCACCCAGACGTGCAGTACTTCTTCGGCGGCTACTACGCGTCATGCGCCGACGGCTCTGTTAAGGAAGCCGATCCTGAGAGCGAAAATAAAAGGATGATATCGTAAGTGACGTTTTGACTCTTGGAAATTCTGGCTTGAAAACAAATCGTAGTTGCTTTACTGGGCTATTATGTACTACGTTAGGTAGGGTTTATACAGAAGAGACGCGTGGCGGTGGCGGGTAGTCAAAGTAACACCAATATAAACCTTATATTACGTAGCATAGCGTCGTTTTTTGACGTAAAGAAAAATCGCGCCCCCGCCACCAGGAGACGTCGCCTGGAGGCGCGGGCGTAATTCTCCAAACGACTCTATGCTACGTACTATAAGGTTTATATTGCCGCACCCCGCCCGCGAAATGTCCGCGCCACGTCACTTCTGTTTAAACGCTCCCTAAGGTGGGACACTGCGCTTTATTAATTTGTCACATTCAAATGCGGCAATATATGTCGTTTTGCACTCAGCTAGATTCTCTTTCATCCGCTCGCGCTTCACTTACCCGCATAGTGGCGCATAAATTGTGTTTGTTTGTTTTTTTTTTTTTTATTCATAATGGGTTTGCGCTTGGCTTCAGCTCCCCTGATGGAAAGTGTAGACGAAGCCGAGGATGTAGCGCGCTCGCCCAGAAAAAGCCTATTTACTCTTCTTTTATTTAAAAAGTTTGTCGTGTTGTCTCTAGTTACGTATTTTATAATAGCTCAATGATTTGCTTTCATTATTTTATAAACGTTTAGAAATGTCAACCTTAACCTCAAACCTGCTTAATTGCATGCCGTGGTTGCCTTTAATTGAGGTGGCAGACGCCTTTTGTCTGTCTATGTACCTATTTGTTATACAGGGTGTAACATAAAACCCTAGTAATACTTAAGGGGGTGCTTCAGACCATCAAACTGAACAACTTTCACTAGGGAGCCAGCAACAAAAATCGCGAAAAAAAAATCCGCTCTTTCATACAAAACTGCAGTACCGTCTCGACTCAAATGTATGGGACGGCAGATTCTTTTTACTTTTTTCGACATTGGCTCCGTAGTGAATGTTGTTCAGATTGATGTCTGAAGCACCCCCTTAAGTATTACTAGGGTGTTTTGTTACACCCTGTATATTATGTTCACCTTGTCGGCGATCCTAAAGAAATAAAATAAATAAATCTTTGTTTAAAACTGAAGTTGAAGACCTGTTACTCAATGTGATATTTGGAACAGGAAACCGATTTCCAAATTGACCTATTCAAAAGATGGTTATTAGTTAACAACTTTTGAACAGGTCAATTTGAAGTTCAACTCAACAACCGTTACCTACATTAATTGTTGATAAATTGAATCAGATACTCTTAGCATATTCACGAGTATTATGTAGACCATACTATACGCTTAAAAAGATATTTGATAGTTGGCTTGGTTCAATGCACAGATTACCCCCAATGCCCAAATAGATAAGGCATACAAGGCCGCCGACGCGCGCCACACATCTATGATTTTGCACTGATAAGCAGCGCCAGTGAGTGAGCTCGAAGTAGTACGACCTTGAAATGGCCAATCACGTTGCATCGTTTCGTGCCCCGCTACCCGCACCTACCGCCAAAATGGTGACTTCGGGCGTGTACAAAATTTTCATCATGCGGTAATCTGTGGCTCAATGTTTCTGTTGAGGTGTCAAAGGGGTTCCCACTACAACAGCTACTTATTCCAGGATATCAGCGATAAATCTACAGCCGCGCAGTCGAGGTTACCTCACCATCCAGTCGATCGACCCGAAACAGCCTCCGCTGATGCAGCCCAACTACTTCTATGAGGAACGCGATCTGGATGTTGTAGTCGACGCCGCTAAGATCGCTTACAGACTTGCTAATACTACGGTAAGGGACGAGACGACTTGGTAATTACGTTTTTACGTTACATCCATCCATCCATCCATCCATAATTACAAACTTTCGCGTTTATAATATTAGTAGGATGTTACTTACATTGTTATATACTCTAAAAAGTCAGATTTAGTGTGGAACGCCCTGCGGCTCGCTGGACGGACGACCAAATAAAGGTAGTGGGGAACGAAAGAGCGCAGAAAGCCGAGGATAGTTTCGTGGCGCGCTTTAAGAGGTCTAGGCGAGACAGTGAACGATGATGGTCTGATGATGCACTCAAAAGCATGGTACAATAATATACTGCGCCTGGTATTCTCTTCCGATCACGTGACTGACCACGTGACTGACACAAGCCTACGTCATCATACCCTTTTACCATGTTTAGCGGCCATTTTTTTGTGACGTAGGCTTGTGTCACTCTGGGAATAGAAGACCTTGTTTTTTTAGACTATGCTCAAAAGTATCCCGCGTACTGGAGTGCGATTTTTGAAACTCATTCGGGAGTTCAGCCGTTGTAAATGTCAAAATAACTACGGATATACGCATCTTTCTACTTCTGTTTTGACTTTCAAAAATCGCACTCCTGAAGTATGATTTTTGAAAGTCAAATCAGAATTAGAAAGATGCATATCTCCAAAGTTATTTTGACATTTACAACTGCTGAACTCACCGAATGAGTTTCAAAAATCGCACTCCTGATTTTGTAATTAAGCAAGACACTATAAGTTAAAATTAGCTATGAGAAATTTTCTGCATCATCTTGTTACCCCACTTACAAGCAAGCTACAAGGCTACAACTGACAGCTCTTTCTGTAAGATTGAAGAAAAATTAAGGGGCCCTACTTACAATGCTGCCCGTGGGCACCCGCGGTCATGTTGTCCGCACAATGAAAATCTACGGTTGTACGCCTGTATCTTACGGTCGGATCTCCATCTATTTGTTATTTTACGTACAAATTCATGCAAAAAAGAGCGCGTGAGGTTTTTCTTGTTTTGTCGCGGGTGCAATGCTAGCCATGCTGCCTTACGACCTATGCTTATATGACCTAAGGGAATACCAGGAGATCGTGCGCAAATAATTTAAAATTTTTATATTATATCCAGATAATGCGTGAGAAATACGGCATGGCCCCAATGGCGGGCTACGGGAGCGAATGCGAGGGAGGTGGAGATAACCCCACGGACGAGTTCTTCAGATGTCTGGCGACACAGAACACTGCACCCGAGAACCACCAGGTGGGCACGTGCAAGATGGGGCCGGAGTCCGACCCGATGGCCGTAGTCGACATGGAGCTTAAAGTACATGGGATCCAAGGTACAATTTAGATTGAATTATTATTTAAGAATAATTTGAATGGTGTCGATTCGAACTGTGCCACGACTTAACTTAGCTAAATTTATTCCTGTCACTTTCTAAAATAAGATTAAGAAAAGAGACAGAAACCAACAACTGACTTTAGTGCTGTTAAAGTGACGTTACACGCCCAAGTACATTATGATGGCATCATATTTTAGGCGTGTGACGTCGCTTTGACAGCACTAAAGTCAGTTGTTGGATTCGACGGTTGATCTCTTTCTCGAAGACTTACCTAACTGAATAGTTTGTCCCAGGTAAACATAATGGTCAACAACTTCGAGCGCAGAGCTTCCGATCATTACAGGAGTGGGTACAACATGGTCATTTGACATGATCCTCGTCTTGTCCATGTTCATTTTCAGACCAACTCGTTCGGAGGCTCTGCTGAGATCATCGAGCATTCGACTGAGCTCCTCCATAGTCTCCGCCATGATGACTATATCATCGGCAAACCAAAGGTGACTGATGTACTCGCCGTTTATGTTGATGCCTAGTCCTTTCCAGTCCAGAACCTTGAAAACATCTTCCAGTGCAGCGGTGAACAGTTTCGGAGATATAACGTCTCCCTGCCTCACGCCTCGCTGCAGTAGGATAGGTTTCGAGTTCTGGTCCTGTAGTCGGACTGACATAGTGGCGTTTTTGTACAAGCATTTCAGCACTTCGATGTACCGGTAGTCTACTTGGTGATCATACATTGCCATAGTTTTTTTTTTTCGTCAAACTATTTCATTTATAACCTGCAGTTTTAACGTTATCTTTATTTCAGGTCTCCGTGTCGTGGACGGTTCAATAATACCAACTGTTACAACCGGTTAGTACACCGTACTTTCTTAAGTATAAGCTTTAGTAGCAAAACATCTGTAGGTATAACATTGCAGTCGAATCTCGACTTAATAACAGAGAAATAAAACTAAAATTTACAGGTAACACCGCAGCTCCGATAATAATGGTGGCAGAACGCGGCGCAGAATTCATTAAAGCCAGATACCAGCGCTCAAAGAATCAACCTGGACCTGCTTTAGGCAACAAGTTCGGCGAAGACACCAGTGGCAATATTGCGAGTAATGAAAACAAGTGAGTACTTCTTTCATTCACAAGTTACCTATCCTACTCCTCCTATCCTACTTAACGTTCATGCATTAGTACTCTGCAGGGTTCAATTGAAATCAACGCAAAAAAATTAGCTGTTTCAAATTGACTTACCAACTACTGGACGTAGAGTCCGCGCTCAAGTGTCCGAACCGAAAGAGACATTTTTTTCAAGATTAGGAAATTTTATCCGTTTTAATTTATACCTACAATACTTTTTGATACGACTTATAGATTTCGAGATGTAAGCAAAAAACCAAAAAATTTGACCTTCTTTGTGCTCTCCCCCCCCCCCCCCCGAGCTTACCTCAGAGGGGTCAGAACTTTTAGTATATTTGTCTCCTAACTAGTCCAAATAATGTTCCATAGTCAAACATCCTCCTTTCGACCTTTTCGTCTACACCCCCTTTGTGAGCACTCATTTACTGGACTAATCGTTAGGTATTTGGTGTTTTTGTTTCATTTTGTAGTACCTACTTATCTAATTTAAGTACCTACTTATAGCAAGTAATTGTAACTCTACACTATTTTATTGCTTTGTTTTTAAAGGGAAGAACAGACCATCAAACGGAACATTTTTCTCTGTGGGACCAACCTAGAACTCGCCAAATCCCTACTGTTCCATACAAAACTGCAATCCTACTCGACCTACATGTATGGGAAAAATGATCCTTTTTCAAGATCGATACCAACATAGATAACATAGATCCCATAGAGAAAGTTGTTCTGTTTGATGATCTGATCATCCCATTAAAAATACCGTCCACATAGTAGATAGTCACATACTGAACCCGCCGCTGACCCAGCCGTATTTGTACAATTTGTATCTTCGGGCTGTGTCGTATAATTGTGATTCATCATATCTTATTGTATCTAATCATAACTTATTTTATGTAGAATTGATTGCCGCCCACTACTGTATTGCAGCGATTCATTTGAAATATAAATTTCAGACATCATCGCCTTTATTCTGTGTACATCGAAAAGGTTCCTCTTCGACAACTCTCACCCGGCGAAGTATTTAGGGGGTAAAACGATATCATCCATTTACCGCTTCCATGCACATTCAACCTTATAACTATGTAAATAGTATAAGAGATAAGTGTACTTTTTGCAACCATCAGCAGCAAGGCTGATTCAGTGTTTATAGGTGTAGAGCATCTCTGTGATGGGGATGGACCAGGTCTGCCTGTATAACTCCAGTCGGTTTAGGAGTTACTGATAATTAAAGGTCTGTAAAAAATTAACGATCAGCTGCACGGCTGATCGGAAGATATTGTTGTAGTATGCACTGTAGCTATGTGAACAGTACAAAAACTGTCAAGTTCTGTCAGTCGGTTTAGGAGATACAGCCAGTCAAAGTTCCGACCTTTGAACGGCTGCATCTCCTAACTAAACTGACTGATGAACCATGTCGGTTTTTGTACTGTTCGCTAGCTGCAGCTGATCGTTAATTTTTTACAGACCTTTAATCATCAGTAACTCCTAAACCGACTGGAGTTATGCAGGCAGACCAGGTCCATCCCCATCACAGAGAAGCTCTACACCCCATAAACACTGAATCAGCCTTGCTGCTGATGGTTGCAATAAGTACACTTATCTCTCGGAATAAAAGATGTCTAATTTTTAAAGCACATGCGAGGAATACGGTATAGCTTGAAATCGATTAGTATAAACCTTACGAGGAGTAAGGAAACTAGTCTCACATGCCTTTTATATCTATAATAAGTAAACACATATTATTATAATTACATAAAGGTATCCCGTAATATACCTACAATATGACACAATAATAATGTTCACTTGTGGTGGTACGAATAGGTCTCTATTGTCCGAGAGCGTTCACTTCTTTCACACATTAACTTTAGTAGAATCATTTTATTCGATTATACGGTAACATTTTCCTAGGCAGATGAAAAAGTTATAACATATTTTGGAAAGCAAGTGTGTAAAACAAGTAGACAACCTGACGTAGGTACTATTTACTGTCATAAATGTTTACGTTTACTATACTTCAAAGGCAAGTTTTGAAGTAAGGGTATAAAATGTTAATATAAGTACTACTATTTATGTAAAAAAATATTAATAAAAACTTATATAGATAATTCCGATATTGGGCAATGAAAAAGGCCTCTTTTACCTAAGCAGGGAAGGAGATAGAGTGGGCCATATTCCATGCAGTACAAAGTACGGGTTGATATGGACAAGTTACTTGCTAAGCCTAACCAGGAATAAAAAACTTGGTGTGGGGGCGCTGAAATCGACTATAACCTTAATGTCAGTGTTCCAAGTACAAAAATTAGTTCCAATGATTTTCCGCAACATGAAGAGGTTTTTTATTTTTCTGGTCGGGCTTTTATGCCCTGCCATGTTTTAACATGTTATGAGAGAATTTTCATGCTACATTTATTTTGGTTCTTGTAAATGTCAAATTAGATTTTTAGGCCCAACGATGTACTTATACAGGGTGTTAAGGTAAACAGTTGCATTACTTTAAGGGGTGATTGTACTGTGTACCCATGATGCTGAACAACTTTCCCTAAGAAACCTATAGGAAATTCGCCTAAAAAAATCGACGTTTCATACAAACGTTCGATCACGTTCAGCTGATTGCATTTAGTATGGGAAGTCCAAATTTTTTATGGTAAATTCCATGGTGGTTTCTTTGGGAATGTTGTTCAGTATCGTATGTACAATCACCTCTTAATGCAACTGTTTACCCTAACATCCTGTAGAGTTGTCCTTTATCATAAGTGAAAATGCACTGGTAAATAAGCAAGCCAAGAAAAAACATCATGATCATACTCAACTAATAAACATTCCAATTACAGTTGGGGCTACAGCGGCTCCGGTAGCACTGAAGACAAAGACGACACACTAACAGACAACCAAGCAAACAAGCCCAACCGGTGGAAACCTTGGGACAAGAACTGGCATCACGCGCAGTGGCAACATGGTCCGTCCTATAATCATAACGCAGACTGGCATAACAAGCATCAAGTACCGCAGCATCACCAAAGCCATAGTAGATAAGCGATTGTCAGTGTTACTAAAATTTTAGGATAATCTCGTACCTCAAAATATGTTTAGAATTAACCTTGCCACAATTACATTTATAGTCAGAGAAGTTCGTGCGCAACCGTCCCGTAAAACACGTACTTTAGATAAGTGTTTTTCAAACTTATTTGAACTGCGACCCCCATAGGACTTTAAAAAAACTGACACGACCCCTCATGGTTCCAACTTCCTCGTAATGAAGGACGGGGCACGAATTTCGTCGGATTACCTACGCTACAACGAAAACCTGGAGCGACCTCAACATTACTCAGCACTACGAATCGATTCTTTCCAAAATAGATTTTGTCTGTTATGTCGTATGTAACACCGATATAAAAAGGTTGCAGAACTACGACTCTGCTATGAAGTTAAAACTCTTGGTTTATGAATGTAGAGCAATAACTTAAATACAAACTGGCATTGCGAAACTCTGAAACGATCATACTAAGCCAGAAATGTTACTACAATATGAATCAGTTATCATAAGAGCTTTAGCTAGAATAAAATCCAGTAGCGAGCGAAGCAAGCTCAAGATTGTTTCCCTACTAACTGATGAATCTATTGCTACGGTCCAAAATGCGCAAATATGCACTATCGGTAGAGATAGCATGCACACAATCGGTTCATAATGCGCGAATGTGCGGATACGTTTGCTATCTGACGTCATCAGTGACGTCATTAACTTGCGCTTACGCCGCACACGAAAATTAGGTAGTGCAGCGTATGCATGTCAAATTGACAGCTGTTTCAAATTGTACAAATTGTTTAGCAGTGTATTCGTACTTACTAATTTGGACCGACCGTAAAGCGTGTGCATAGCGTTTGCACTATTGGCATAATTCGAACCGTAGCATATGATAGAAGCGCTCACGACTTGCGTGGAACTATTCTATGAACCCTTAGAGCGTCGCGGTCTATAGTTTGAAAAACACTGCTCTAGACGTTGACGGGGAGCGAGGGGTGTAGCGGGGAAGGGAAGCGCTCGATGCGCCCCCCAACCTCAGTGCCGTGCGGGAAGGTCGCTCAATAACTTGTCGTACTATAAAATGGTAGTCGGTAGTTGTAGCAATGTTTGTGACCACCAACAGGGAACAGGGTTGTGAGTTTGTGTTATTAATTATTACGTATAAACCATGTATAAACTCATATGATAAATGCGTAGGTTAGACTGCCATGTGTTTACCCATTTTGTTCGATTCCTTGTTATTTTTATGTTTATTTATATTAGGTTAGTCTTATTATGTGGAGTACCAATACATACAAATTACTAAGCGATATATGTTTCAAATACATATGGCATGAATTAAAACGTATGTATCAAGTTATAAATTCCATTTTCAAACTCACTTATTTCTAGATAGTATTATTTTACAATATCCGTCCGTTCCACCGAATAAAGCCTTGGTAAAGAAATAAATGCTATGTATGAAATTATATAATTTATTGATAATTACTTGCAACAATCTTTTATTTTTTCTTCCCATTTCTTTTGCCTTTCGGTTTAACTGGCTCAGGCTCTGTTTCGGACCTGAAATTAAATAATTTTACTAAATACTCGTCTTCTTTACTTATTAAGGTATTACGTACAAATCGTGCATCAAGAGTTGGCCCTGAATTGTGCTGAGAAAAAGGAGAATTTTAATCAGTTTGCCTTATCGCTGAGAAGTGCTAACTCAGAAGGTACAGGAACATTGATGTCCTTGTACCCGACTAAAGAGGTTTAAGAAACCTTAACGTTATATTCTGACAGTCATACTAATAGTATCTACAGGGGGTTCGTCCATCTAGTTATACTCTTAGTTATACAATATAACAGAATGGACAAAAAAAGTCCTATTTGTTATACTTCTCAATATAACTTATTGGATTCGAAAAAAACAATAGAGGTTTGTCCATGTAGTTATACCTACATATACAGGGTGTATCGTGTGTTTCGTTTCTGTTCTATACAGGATGTAACAAAACACCCTAGTAATACTTAAGGGGGTGCTTCAGACCATCAATCTGAACAACTTTCACTATGGGGCCAACGTCGAGAAAAAATAAAAAAAACCTGCTGTCCCATACATTTTAGTAGAGTCGGTACTGTAGTTTTGTATGGGACAGCAGGTTTTTTTTATTTTTTCTCGATGTTGGCTCCATAGTGAAAGTTGTTCAGATTGATGGTCTGAAGCACCTCCTTAAGTATCACTAGGGTGTTTTGTTACACCCTGTATAGAACAGAAACGAAATTTCTTATTTTTCAAAATACATCTGTTATTTTCAGTTTCCCTAAAATATTGAACAATTTCACAACTGCCATTATAACTGCAGTAGACGGAGTAATGAATAGACATCTTAGTGTCTTCCTTTTCATTCGCGAACGAAAAGGATATAAATATAAATGTCACGTGTGTAAGGAGGAGCGACAACACAAGAATAATACTTAAATAGACCAAGAATCAACGTAATTTACGAGCTTATGTACTATAAGTGGTAGTATTCATTATCGTAGCGGTCATATTGTCAAATGAGACCAAGTCTGAATATGTGTGGCCATCTACCAGAAATGTGTGCGGAAAAGAGATGCGAGGAAATAATCCACAAATAGCGGGCTCGCTCAGTCACGTCATAACTCGGAGCACTTCTATTGGTGCATTGTTCTCGCCACCTCGCTGCCTTGCACATCTGTGGTGGACTTATATAGAAACAAATGTAAGTGCTTACTCTTCACTGCCATCAGGTGTTTCGGGAACGGTGACGTTACCCCGCGACGTCTGTCTGTTATCCTCCATCTCGGCAGAGTCGTTGAGAAGTGATTGCTCCTGCGTTTAAAATGATATTCAAGTATGTCAGTTATATCCTTTAAACCGTCGCGCGGCCAGCTTATGTTGGTTTTGTATAGCTTGATGTGTCGCCGCGTGTACCATTATATCTTGGACAATGTCACACAAATTATCTAGTCACATTTAAAGTACCAGAATCTAGCCTGGACTTGTATTATGATGACTAGACAACGATATAGAATACATATATAAATACAAACATCCATGACTCGGGTACAAATATTCATATTTATCATACAAATATTTGTCCCTTACGGGATTCGAACCCGCGACCCTCGGCACAGCAGGCAGGTACCATTGATGGTACTACTGGCACGATCTAGTGCCAACTGTACCATTGATGGTACTTCCCGATTGTACTTCAGGAGTGCGCTTTTTGAATCTCATTCGGTGAGTTCAGCAGTTGGAAATGTCAAAATTACTATGGAGATACGCATCTTTCTACTGCCGATTTCATTTTCAAAAATCGCGCTCCTGAACATTGCATTCCGCTGCCAGCGTAAGCACGGTAACCGGTCTTTTATATGGTGCTAGTTTTCAGCGCCAATCTGCCGCGCATTTGTATGATACTCGCACAACGAATTTACAACTGACGTATTTACTTTGACGTATTTAGAGTCCAAAAATTGGCGCGGGGGATGCGAGAGACGCGGGCGGAGGTCACTGGCCCCAAAAGTGCTAGCACTGGCAGGCCGGGAAAATGGAGCCGGAAAATTGTCATCGTCTATCAACTTTTTAATGCTGGTCTAATGCGTGTTGGATTTTTTGTGATTGGGTGACAGGTTTTAGTTAGTGGTCATCTTGGAGTCACTCTAAAGTATTATCTTATCATACTTAAAGATTCAGAGGTATGAAATGATAAGCAATGTGAGACCTTTGCAAGCATTAAAATATAAATAAATAAATAACGCTCACAGGCACATACATTGTAACGATTCCAAGTTAAGCACTATAGGTTTTTTATATGGAAACCATACAACAACGGCACGAACATATAACATCCATGACCGAACCGGGATTCGAACCCAGGACCCAAATATGAGTTACAAAATAAAAAGAGTGCTTCAGAAAAAAAGAGGAGATTAGAGACCATTCTTGACCGTGGTCCAATGATTAAGGACCAATTTCTTGGTAATTTTAAACATTGCATTTTTAACAGGTAATACGCATGTAATACTTACAAATTCCTTGTCATAAATGATAGTGTGCAGTTCTGTTTCGTCGGCATCGGGCGACCCGTCGATAAAGGACCCTTGCGAGCTCACGGAGGAACGCGTCACGCGGGTTGATTTAGTTCCTGCACATTTTACATTCTGTCTTTAATAGGTTTATAACTCTGCTTATACAGGGTGTTACAAAAATACGAATAAACATTTTAGGGGGTGGTTAAGACCATCAAACTGAAAAACTTTCACTATGGGACCAAAATCGAAATCGCGAAAAAAAATCTGGTGTTCCATCATCATCATCATCATCATCATCATCATATCAGCCAATAGACGTCCACTTCTGGACATTGGCCTACCCCAAAATGGGGAGATTTACCATAATCGCCAAGATGCGATTCGTTTGCGATGTTCCATACTAACTACAGATCTACTCGAGCTAAATTTATGGGACAAAAATATATATTTTTTCGCGATTTTGATATTGGTCCCATAGTGAAAGTTGTTCAGTTTGATGGTCTCAACAACCCATAAAAGATTGAAATGTTTTTTTTAAAGTTTTGTAACACCCTGTATAGAACACAAAATCTAAAGCCGACAATATCAGAAAGTAAACCCTGTAGAAGCCGTAAGTGTTGAGCCTCATCTCGCAGCACAGAATTGCATTATTTGACTCTCCATCCGTTTCTGTCGCTAAGGAATGTAATTTGCTAGAGCGAGAAAGATAGCGGGAATGCCGGTCCACAGTGCTGCGACCTTTCTCGCTCTATCTAGACAATGAAATTCCTGAGCGACAGAAAAGGATAGAGCGTGAAAAAATTAGATCCCGTGCTGCCAGATAAGGCTCACCCCTTAGGATTGAGACACATTGGTACCGATTCGGACTGTGCCACGACTTAACTTAACTAAATTTATTCCTGTCACTTTCTAAAATAAGATTAAGAAAGAGACAGAAAACCAACAACTGACTTTAGTGCTGTCAAAGTGACGTTACATGCACAAAATAAGATGCCATCATAATGTACGCCATCTTATTTAAGGCGTTTTTGGGCGTGTAACGTCACTTTGACAGCACTAAAGTGAGTTGTTGGTTTTCTGTCTCTCTTCTTAATCTTATTTTAGAAAGTAACAGGAATAAATTTAGTTAAGGGGCTATGTGAAAAAAATAGGATTCCAAAGCTTCATATATCATGAAGTACTAACAGTAGGAGTATGATTTTCGGATATGTGTAAATTGAACATATAATTGAAGTTTTGATTAGAGCCAAAACACGATTAAGATACATTTTCTCGATAGAAAAACATGCCAAAGTAGCCTCCGTTTTTATCTATAAACGCTTGGAACTGCTAAACGGTTAATAATAGAAACACAAGAATTGATTTAAAAAAAAAGAGATTGATATATTCTAAATTTTGATTAGAGCAGAATTGAACTTACATAAATAGTACAATCACAATTAAATAAAGTTTGATTTGGCGCTCGATTCGTTTCAGGCGCGCGCGCCGCCCCATCTCTTTCTCTCGCATCAGGCCGTAATATAAGCTATCCCACGCCTGTTTCGCTTAAATTATTTTTCGACATAGGCCCTTAAGTTAAGTCGTGGCACAGTCCGAATCGGTACCATTGACCGACGGCGACCCATACACAAAACACGTTTAGTATGGGAAGCCGGCAGTCAATGTGACCTGACCCTTAACAATGAATATTATTAGACATCTATTTCAGTTAAAAATCTATTGTTCATAAACCTTAGAGCCCGTTGTAATTGTCAAACATTGCATGATTTTGTAGCGCTTTTAACTTAGAAAAGATATTCTATTCTATGTTGATAGTCAAACAAAACTAAACCAAATCCAGGTACAGCGTAATTAAAATTTTCTAGAGCTATTCTATAGAGTCGTATCTACACGGTGAAATCGATAATGATATCATTAGCATCCTTTTAAACTACTACCCATCAAGGATGCTAATGATATCAATTTCATCCCTGGATACCAATTAAGAATATCTTCATAACAATAACAGTAAAGTTGTGGTATGGGTGCTTCAGCCCTTGCATGGCCATACATCTGGAGCAAGCGAAGCGAGCTCGAAATTTTGCAGTAGGTATTGCCTCTGAGTTTTGGCTAGAATTTCACAAGACGATGTTGAAACAGTGCCTACTACTATTTAATTATTTCTTTACTACTTTCCATTTTTCTAAGGGGGGCAACGAGCTTTCTGAGGTGGGCCCTTGAAAAATGGTGGTATAGCTCTAGGCTATACCACCCCCCCCCAAAACCCTCCCCCTGGCTACGCCCATGAAGAATAATATACGAACCAGCATTTTTCTTTTGCTTCGTATCACCTTTCTTCGCTCCCTTGCCCGAGCCGTTGGATTCGGTGCTGGACCCAGACTGCACACCTCTGGACTTGCGCACGGTGACGTTGGACACATCCAGGTCTGGAGGCAATATCTGTTCTTGAGCCTTACTTTGGGCCTTTGCTTTGGCTTCTGCTTTCGCTTTTTGAGCTGGTGGTTAAAGATTATTATTTGAAATGGAACATTTTTAATCAAGTTTCAAGAGGGTAGGCCTGTGCCCTGCAGTGGGCGTATATAGGCTGTGATGTGATGATGAATTTAGTTTCAAGTTGGCAGTATTATATTATTTTGTTTATTTTGGGATGCAGAGATAATTTGAAATTTTTCTTTTTATTCAAGGAGGTTGGTCTAATTTTCAAATCAAGCGGAAGCTTCTAGAATCAACAGAATTAGAGCTGCACTATTAACCTAGATTTATATTTAAAAAATTACGTCTCATTTCGCTAGCAGTGCCCAGTGTCAGCACATAATAGATTTTTTATGTCTTCTGTAGTATAACGTTGGTTGGTCATAGGAGTCAGTTATCTTAAATGAGACCAGATGCTGTAAAGCTGGCCTAAATTGACTGACTATTCAGGTGTGCTCTCTTGTAGGGCAAAACGATGGTGTGATAATCATCATCATCATCTCAGCCGATGGACGTCCACTGCTGGACATAGGCCTCCCCCAAGGATCGCCATAACGACCAATCCTGCGCCGCCCTCATCCAACGTTTTCCCGCCGCCTTCACCAGGTCAACGGTCCACCGTGTGAGGGGCCTACCCACGCTGCGCTTTCCGGTACGCGGTCTCCACTTGAGAACTTTTCGGCCCCATCCGGCATCGGTTCTGCGAGCAATGTTCCCCGCCCACTGCCACTTTAGTTTAGCAATGTCAGCTACCACACCAGAGTGGTAATTAACATGATGGAAAAAAAGCGAATCCATTAATTTTCGACGACTTGAAAAATTACTTTAAACTTCGTTTTTGGTGAGATAATTCCAGTAGATTATAGGTACTAAATTAAATAACAAGTAATATAAACTATACCTCTGTCAACATCCACCAATGACCGTTGAGACCGGCTCCTCTTGATTCCTCCCTTCTCGGTATCTTCTGGCACTTTCTTCTCTTTCACCTGCTTCCCTTTACGGACTTTTGTTTCTGTCTCTGAACTTTGCTTGGTGATCGATAGTTTCTTTTTCTTGCCTACAAATGTTTGGAAAAATATATAATGCCCATATCATTATTCATTTCATCCTTAGACTAATTATATCCGGACCGGCCTTGCGGTAGCATTTCCCCTCTGCCACGGTATTAGATCAATTAATCTAGCGCATTTACACCCTATTTTATACCTTATCACTAAACGAGACAGCCTATAATAGCAAAACAATAATTTTGAACTTAGAACGTTTGGGGTTTACACGAGACTACTTTTCATGATTTTGAACATTCAAAATTAGAATCTAAAGTCATAGGGAATAAAATCCAAAGTTGCGGATAACATGTTACCTCGCCCCCCGCAAAAAGTGGCAGAAAGTTTGTTAGTAGAATGACACGTGGTTACGCGTCCCGATATAATTAGTCTAAGATTTCATCAGTTGGAATGAAAGTCAATCTATGCTCTATCTGCAGGGTCCTTCTTAATATGCTGACACTTTTTTAAGGGGATGATCAGACCGTCAAACTGAACAACTTTCTCTATGGCACCAACATCGAAAACGCGAAAAAAAAATTTGCTCGTCCATACAAAACTACGCGAGTTAAATATATGGGACAGCAGATTTTTTGTTTTCGCGATTTCAATGTTGGTCCCATAGAGAAAGTTGTTCAGTTTGATGGTCTGATCATCCCCTTAAAAAAGTAGCATGATAAGCAATAAAGAATATGAATATGGTAACTTCATCTATGGAACGGATTACATACGAAGTTCTGTTCTTCTTGGGGTGCCATCTCCTTACGGACGTTGGCAATATACAGGTTGGCTATTATCAGGGCTGTTCGTACACTGAAACGTTGAGGCTGAAGAGTTAATTACCTTTGGTAACTTTAGCTTTCTTGACGGGAGACACCCCGCTGCTGGAATCGGAGGGCGCATCGGGTTCCGTGGCCGGCTCTGTCGACTCCGCCGAGTTACGGGCCGACTTAGGACTGTTCGCTGCTGGGAGCTCTTCTGGCCCTGCAACATTAATGTCAGCTTGAAGCTTTTGCTTTAAAAAGTTTAAAAGATCCGTCATTTGATTATACATGCCATGCTATGTCACATTAAAAGAGGTGAAGCATGCAAGGTGCTACAATTTCGTTTGTTCTACAAAGCACCTACACTCACACAGACGCACCAGCTCTAGGCGCAGGTGCGACAACCAGCCGCCATTTTGTCCCGCGCAACAGGGCGACAGCACGCACACTCATATAAATGGGTGCTTCACTTTTGATTAGACGAGATTCCGTCCGTCTTTTTTTCAGGTCCGTGGCTATGAGTACCGTCCCGACTAAGCTACTAAGAGCCTTTTTCCAGTAACGCGGGTGGCACGCATATTACGTACATAGCTGGCTACATTAAACGTATCAAATTATAACATTATATGAAGCATGCAATGTACGTCAAAAAAATACCACCCTCACGCGGATAAACAAGACTGGTAAAGGCCATAACACAAAAAGAAATTGTCATTGCGATGAAAACTTTAATACAATTGATTAAAGGTCAGAATAAGCTAAAGAGCGCTTAAGAATTTGAGATCGGTTTCTTAATAAGATCCGCATCACATGCATAGCGTAACAGACTATACAGGGTTATACCCAATTACAATGCATAACATACATTATTGAGTGCTTCAGACCATCAAACTGAACAACTTTAACTATAGGACCAACATAGAAAGCCCAAAAAAATTGCAGGAGTTCAATTTTTGAATCTCATATGTTGAACTCAGCAGTTGATAATGTCAATATTACTATGGAGACCTGTATCTTTCTACGGCTGATTTGACATTAAAATATCATACTCGAGGAGCGCGATTTTTGAAAGTCAAATCAGCAGTAGAAAGATGCGTTTCTCCATACATTTTCAGATGCTGAGTTCAAAGTATAAGATTCAAAAATCGCACTCCTGCTCCGAAAAAAATTCAATAGCAACTGGACCAAATTGTATTGTTTTTTATTGAGCACCTCCTAAAGTTTGTAACGAATACAACGTCTTAATGAAATAACGCAAAACTAGAAACTAGTTTGTTTAGAATCGAGAGCAGAATCGAATTATCATGGTTTCAACATAGGTAATTTTTTTCAAAATATTAATAATTTTTTTTCTAAAATTTTAAATTTACCAAACCCGATGTCATACCACCGCACAGGCACACTCACCCTACTTACTACCAAAACAAGATTATTGAAATGTATCCATGAGTACGTTAGCGCTTTTATTAATTGCTGAAATGATAACAAATCATTTTTGCCTCAAAACTTAAAATGCGAATAACTTTTAATTTTAACTATCAAAATAATGAAATTATTGTTTCAATCTAATTATTTTGTTATAAATCAGTTGGGGTGTATGAGGTTTTGCGTTAATTCATTATCACGTTGTATAAGTTTACAACCTGTACAAATAAATAATGTGAGTTACCTTCGGATATTCTAGAAACAGGTTCCTCAGGCGACGTCTCGTCTATTTCCACTTCCTCCTCCACTGTTTCGTTGATAACGACGTGCGTGCTCCGGCCGATAGGTTGCGCTGTAATTATTCATCTTATTAAAACTCCATAGACTATACCATAGACATTATTATACTACCTTCCGTAGTAGACCTAGTAAGTGTGTGAATGAGATTCCGATCATAATGAAAAAAGCTACGTGTGCGAAAGAGATTATAATATAATTGCCATAAAACCATTTTGAAACAATCTGGTCTCCGTCGGTATCCTGTCAACAAATTATCTCTCGTTATTTTATTGATTTTCTTTAAATTCATTTTGTGTTTTATAAGACGAATATAAAAAAAACATTATGGTATCATGTTCTGTAATGGAGTGCAGTGTAAATTCCACCAAAAACCCAAATAAAGAGACGTTACAAAGGTAAATAGGATTAGTACAGTACTACTTTCACAACACTTTTTCTCATATATTTTATTCTTAAAATTATTTCGTAATACATTCATTATATGCAGTAAACGTCCTATTTTCTAAATAATATATCATTTCAAATAATTATGTGTAAGATAAAAAAATATTGTGTACGTGAAAAAGAAACCGTTTCGCATAGAGATTGTCCAAAATCTAATCGATATGTCGATAGTTTTGAAATTTATTTTTCTAATCGACCACCTAACTCCCTCCGTTCATGTCACGTGAGATTTTCTGTTATTTTTTTTAACTTATTGAAAGGCGGATTTAGCCTGGCCAAATATTGCCAGAAAATCTCTGTCAGAAAAATTCTTACACGCCGATTTTGACGGAATGGTTTTAATAATTGCGACATTATAATATTACTATTTAGCATGTCCATAACCCATGACCAATGATACGTACTGACAGATTGACAGATTTATCAAAAATCATTATTCCTCTCTTTCGACACATAAAATAAGTATAATAATTTAGCGATATTTTGTTACATTGCACAGTGTAATATCGGACCCTAAAATCGAACGTGGCCCATTTTTTGCCAGAAATAGATAGTTAATAAATACAATTTGAACACAATAGTGAAACTCCCGATTCCATATTGGAAATCCGAATTTAATAAAAGCGAAAAGTCCTTTAAGAAATATTACTGATTTCCGGATATTTTCTGAGGAATTAAAAGTGACAACTCTAACCCAAACTTTAAATCTATAATATTATATTAGAGAGTCCATGGAATTGGTTGCTAGTTTTTTTTACCCGATATGGTTGACTTCAGTGAAAAAAATAAAGAAGAAAAATATTAAATAATTAATATTTAAATTTCTACGACCTGCACGAGTCTCAAACTATTCTTAAAACACGTGTAAATTAAAGATCTTTCGACATGTATATGCAGCAAAGCAGTAACAGGTTTAGATATTTTAATTTTTTTTATTTTCTGATATCCGGCATAAAAAGTAGGCGATTATCAGATTTTTTTTGTCTCTCAAACTATAAATCGCAGACAATCGGGAGTTTCAATCTTGTATTCAAAATGTTATTAACTATATTTCTAGCAAAAAATGGACCACGTCTGATTTTAGGGTCCGATATTACACTGCGCACTTATGCACTGTGCGACCGGGCCAAAGTAATGCTTAATATTATTGACTGGGTAACTTCGTAACTTCCAGATTTCCTGCAAATGCAATAACGATACAAAAAATGGGTACGAATGTCAAATAGAATACGCTAGGAGCCTAAAACAAATATATGGTATGCAGTCGACATTTCAAAGAAAACTGTTTCGTGCCACGAAATCACCGATCGGCGTCTTTAATAGAAAGGATCTATACCTACTGAATTTGTCCCGGTGTTGGTAGGTGTTTATTCGTTATATGTGGGCGTCCAATCATAAAGGGTTCAGTAGTGGGGTATAGAGTTAAGACTAGATTCGGAATCTAGAATAGTCAATTGATAATATTGATTAATAAAATTTTCAAAAACTGGCATAGTTTTTTTTTATCTGACATTTGTAGTTGAAACTCTGAAAAAGCTTGTTTTGAGAAAAAACATTTTTAAAGTTCGATAAAAAACACTTCTACATATTTGTTACATAGATTTTGATTTATTAATGTAGATTAAGATATTCTGCATGAAATCCACATATAATTATATGTGAAACTTTATAAAATAAAAAGTTACGATCTAAACAAAGAATTGATACAAAGTTTAGTAAAAAGGTCCACTTGTCGTTGTTTAGTACAAAGTGAGTAAATACGACCACATAATGTAATAAATAAAAAAGCAAAGTTAAGTAAATTATATTCGTACTCTATTTAAGAACTAACAAAATAACAGACGAGATCTTTTTGATTATAATTTGAACAGAACACTGAATCTTTAAAAATTACATAAACTATATATATAATTATATATATAATATATATATAATACTATAAACTCTATATATATTATATATATAATACTATAAACTCGTATTTTTTTTTTAAATTCTCCTTTTAGAAGAACTTAAAATAGTTTCCAGTTTTTAGTATTTATATTCACATATTCACCATTGGTTTATCTAGTGAAATCATAAAAAAATCTGTAAAAAGTACTTTTGTTAATTCTTTTTAATCGAAAAAACGGCACACGCACGCAGTTTTCGTGGGGCTGGGCTGGGCTGGGCAATCGCGTTTTTCATAGAAAATATTCGTCTGAACCTATGGCCCCTTAAGTTTCAGTTTTATAACAGTGTAGGTAGATAGATTGTAGCCTAGCCGATTTAGACTTCATAATATAAAAATATAATAGTAGTAGTGACTACTATAATTATTGATGTGACATTGACGTAATCGCGATTATCGGTATCAAAATCACATCGACTACTAAGTAGTCGATAATCTGATATCGATGGTTTTGATATCGATAATCGCGAATACGTCAATGTCACATCACTAGAACTCACACACGTATCAATTTCGCACATATTGACATTTCGGTTTCGGTGATGCGATATTGAGGAGTTCCTCAGTCTACTCGGAAGTATAATATGTTTATGGACTATACTTTGTTTGCCCCCGTCTACCAAGAGGGGATAAGGCAAACAATTGAAGGGTAAGGAGTGTCCATACTACCTGTATTAGATACTTTTTATTGTATTGTGCTATAGAAGAATAACTCTACAACACGGGCGAATTAAATAGGCACCTGGCTCGGAATTCGAAACCCCTCCTGCTACCCCCCGCGGGACCCCGCCGCCGCCGTGCGAGGCCGTAGCATCGCATCTCAGTTACCGTTGCACGTGTCCCTGCGCTTTAGCATTTTCGAGTAATTCTTTCCGAGTTTTCAGAATTTTTTATTACGAGCCACGTGCGAGCCAGGTGCCAAGTTAATTCGCCCCGGTTGTAAACAAAATAGTAGCTTATCTATGCTCTAAACAAAAGCAACAAAATTTTTGGCACCCAATGAAAAATTTCATTTTGTATGAGTTTTGGCGGCAAAGTAGGGTTTTTAAGGAACTTTTGAACACGGTATAGTTTTTTTGGTGTCCCTTTTTGAGCTTGATTTACATTTCTATACATTCTTATTCGTAGTACTGTGGCATAACTTAATAGGAATTTAGAGCTTCATGTGAAAAAAATTAAGTAATATTAAAAATTTGTTCTTTTTCAGGCGGAGCGACCGATGTTAAAATGATTAATTAATGTTGGAATATTACAGTAAATACTAAATGATATTTAAGACAAAAGATAAAATAAAAGAGAAAATAGATCAAAATACTAAATGCTAGATTATTTAATAGTTATTACCGTAACTACTACAATCAATACATGTAGCAAAATGAACTACAGATTTTCTGTTCGGATGCTACAATACAAGATTGATATAAAACTAAAATAGAATTAAGTTAAAATAGACACAACATACATGTACGAAACTTCTCGTATATAAGACCACTACACAATCGCATGCGCATCTCTTTGAACGAAGTACCTAGTGAAGAAAACGTATTACTCTTTCGTACGGAAAATAAATAGAAATAATATTTATGTCATTTAGTAAACAAAATGCGTTTTAGTTTAGAAATTATTCGCGTTTTGCACTCCGGTTAGGCAAAAGACAGTGAAACCCTAATAATTTCTAAACTAAAAGCAATTGATTTATAAATGACTTTGATTTGTTTAAATACAGGTAGTTAAACAATTAGGTCATTTAGTGAACAAAATGCTTTTAGTTTAGAAATTATTTGGGTTTTACTGTGTTTGTGTCTACCCCTGATTGTACGTGCCTGCCTATACCTATACAATAATCGAAAATATATAAAGGGTCCTTCTTAATATGCTGACACTTTATTAAGTTCATGATTAGACCATCAAACTGAACAACTTTATCTATGGTACCATAGAAATCGCGAAAAAAAATCAACTGTCCCATACATTTGGCTTGAGTAGGTTTGCAGTTTTGTATGGAAGAGCAGATTTTTTTTCTTTTGCGATTTAGATGTTGGTGCCATAGAGAAAGTTGTTCAGTTTGACGGACTGATCATCCCCTTAAAAAAGTGTCAGCATATTACTTTGACTATTTATTATAAGGACTGGCCTTGCGGTAGCATTTCCCCTCTGCCACGGTATAAGACAAATTGATCATGTGCATTTACACTAAATTTTATACCTTAACACTAAACGAGACAGCCTGTAATAGGGGAGCGGACTGCATAAAATATATTTTAGTTTTATCTACTTAATAAAAAAAACATTTGAAAATACTCACATTTTTAGCTTTTTTTAAGCTAGAATATTATTTTGAATACCATGATGAACTATAAAAAGTAATTAAATGTTGATGGGTGGGTATTTAAGACAATTTTTCATACATCGCGCGTGTTTTGGCGTTCGATTAAAAGTTGCTAATTTGACTAATTGTCCCGGACTGTCCGATCCCCTATTGTGAAACAATAATTTTGAACTTAGAACTTAGACTACTTTTCATGATTTTTAACATTCAAAATTAGAATCTAAAGTTATAGGGAATAAAATCCAAAGTTGCGGATTTCATGTTAGCTCGCCCCCCGCAATAAGTGGCAGAAATGTTTGTTAGTAGAATGACATGCGTAACTATTCCCTATACACGTATAGCACCGTTGGCACCTAAACTTAACGAACGTTTTATGAATTTGAGATAAGGTTCGACTTACGTAAGGATGTAGTTGCGCGTCCCGTAAGTAATGTGTCCTCATTTTGCATAGTTCCTTCTGTTATATTACCTGTAAAACACATCATTTGTATTGCGATACAATATTCTATATTACATAATTATGTCTAAATCAATGAAATTAATAATAATATACGGACCTGTGTTAGATATTTTGTTGATGCTGTCTCTCTGAGTTGCTTCCAAAGCTCCGAGATAGCGAGTGAGGTTGCGACACGACTGTTTGTCTGGCAGTTTCTATAATCAAAAGCAGACAGATTTTATTATATGCATACATACATAAAGTAATCCTTTTCGAGGTGGTCAGAAATATTGCTACAACGACCAACTTTCTGTTTAAGAATGTAGTTGTAGCGATGTTCACATTTAGCAATTTGAATTTCAGGATGGAATGATGTGTCAAGTGGTGAGATGTGGGTAAGCCTTTCGCCCACATGAACACTGCATAAAGAAACTTTTAATCTCTTAGTCGCCTCGTACGACCACAGATTACTAGTTACTTTGTTACAGATGCAGCACTTTCTTAGAAATCGATAAGTTTTCGCGCTTTAATCATTTACTGCCAGACGGTACACGCGAAAATGTATCTAATGGCGCTTGACTCAGTGTTGTTATTACTACGTACCGCGCGTGACGTATGCGCCGTTGCCGTCTGGAGCGTGTGACAGAATTCATACAAGCGCATCGCTTACGATGCGCCAAAGTGTAGGTACTTAATATCACGATTCCTACGGCCGAGCGAGTGACGGAGGCCTGGTACGACACCCAGGGGAAGAATTGGGGTGGTCCACTAAGCCGGAACCAGACGGCGATTTTTTTAAAATATGTTTATCAGAAGTGGTGACTGGTGAAATATGGAAGTACTCACCAGACAAGCGGCTTGTAACAGAACAGCCAGTTCAGCAGCGAGGCGCGCGTCTCTCGGCGGGGAGAGTAGGGCGAGCAGCCGGCACGCGAGCCCCGCCTCGGGCGCCGTCGGTCGCCGCGACAAGTGGTTGGATAGCAGCATCGCCATGTTGCCCTGACTGTCCGTTAACTGGATGATGAAATAAACAATGTAGTTGTATTCATTGAATATTTATGTTATAGAACGATAGAAGAATGCCACGATCAGCAGTGCGGGGCGTCGCACAGTGTCGCCGAGGGCGGACAAAAATCATCTTTTTATGTTGAAGGTAGATTAATTATGAGACAGTTGTTTTTATTTAGGAATTAAGGTTTGGTTCCTTAGTAAAAGTTGTTCAGTTTCATGGTCTGAACCACCCCTGAAAGATTCGGAACGGTAAACAAAATCAACCGGTATAATTTTGAATGTAGTCGCTCCCATTCTAAAAACGGAAGTCCCTTTGAACACTCGAGAGCAGAGTTATGACGTCATAATAATCTTTCCAAGACCGAGATCTCGGTCGGATTTTATCCCCAAGAATGGCCGAAACCGAAAGAGATCTTGGGATCAGAGGTTGGGCCTTCATTAATTTATGTAAAACTAGCGGCCCGTCCCGGCTTCGCACGGGTGGACGTCTAATCTTTTCTAGCAATAAATATAGCCTATGTTAATCAGGGTGAATGCAGCTTTCTAATGGTGAAAGAATTTTTTAAATCGGACCAGTACTTTTTGAGCCTATTCATTACAAACATACAAAAATAGGTACAAATCTTTCCTCTTTATAATATTAGTGTAGATAAATATTGCATTTATGTGTATTGTTTGTCACGTAGATCTGCGGTAACAGCACACGAGAGTTTGGTATCATACAACAAACTTACCTCATGATTAACCCTGGTCAGGGATACAAGGAACCTCACAACAGCCTCCTGGTCTATTTCAGCGAGCGGTGAACTGGACGGCGCATTTGCTAGCGTACGCAGAATGGGTAGCGTTGCTTTCTGCAATATTTACATTTATTTTCATTTGAAATACGAAGACATAGAGTTAGGTACTATGGAGTCAGTCTCTGGTACAAAATTATCGATAAAAGTGTCCGAACTAACATCAATAAAAATGTGGGTATGCATATAAAAACTGTATGTTGCTGTACTCTTTTAACGCGAGTTCTTATCGCTAACTCACTCACACGCAGGAAAGAGACGTGCTTATGTATTTTTGCGTGCGTGAGAAGAGTACAACAACATATTACAGCCGTAATGGCTGACGCGGTCACCTGGCGTGAACAGATTACAAATTAATTAAAACTAAAATTAAATGTTATGTTCGTAAACAAAATCATGCTTCTAAATGATAAAACAATAGTCTACTTACTGAAAATAGAATACACTATCATCTTTTTAGGGTTCCGTACCCAAAGGGTGAAAATGGGACCCTATTACTAAGCCTACGTTGTCCGTCCGTCCGTCCGTCTGTCCGTCCGTCCGTCCGTCCGTCTGTCCTACCTATTTAGGGCTGTAACTTTTGAACCGTAATAGCTAGATAGTTGAAATTTTCTCAGATTATGCGTTATTACGGCGGATTTTTTAACAAATAATAAAAATGTCAAAAAGATTAAAATTAAGGGGGGTTCTCAACAAGAAACTAGTTTTTATCAACGTTTTTTCTTCACGCTCTATCGTAAAAACGGTAATACATAAAAGCGTCAAACTTAGTGTGTTTATAGAGCAAACTCTACAGAATAACAACAAATACTAAAAACCGGCCAAGTGTGAGTCGGTCTCGCGCTAAAGGTCCCGTCCCGGACAAAAAAAGTTTTTTTTTCTATGTTAATAATGTTGTGTTCTGGCGGAGGTGTGGTACGGAACCCTCGGTGCGCGAGTAGCCCGACTCGCACTTGACCGGTTTTATTTCACTTTATTGAAGTAGTTTTTACAAGTTTTTACAACATAGTACGGCATCCTGAACTAGCGCGTGCTCGGACGGTCAAACAAAGACTGGCTCGCCATTGACGCTCTTTTTTGAATTTTGATTCTCTTTCGGTTCGGACACTTTTGAGCGTGGACGCAATTTCCATAGTAATCCTAATTCAATGAAGACAATATAATAAACTACCTTCTTCTTCTTCTTATCGTGTGGGCAGAGCCCTGGTGTCAGAGTTTTTTCAGACCGCCTTACGGCCTCTGACGTGGTTTTTATGTAACGACTACTACCACCAGAGATAGTAGCCGCGACCAACGGCTTAACGTGCCATCCGAAGCACGGAATCATTTTTCTTTTCAGACAATCAGGTGATTCAGCCTACAATGTCCTAACCAACTGGGGAAAAACGCACAAAGTGACATATCAGTAGGTGTCCCCCGTGGGAATCGAACCCACGACCTCCGTGTCGAGAGCCAGTGCTCTTAACCATTAGACCACGGAGGCAGTCAATAAACTACCTTAGAGTATGTATAAACAAGTTATAGAGCGCGCACATCTGTCTCGGCCCTTGGCGCCGAGCGTAAGCAAATGATTGTCAAATTTCATAGCGTTTCAATAACGCTAGTCTAGAATTTTCTTTAAAATTTCCATAATAGACAGACGTATATACAAACATAAAGAAGGTTAAATATTGCTCTTGAAAATGCTCACCGACACAATAAAGACGCGTTTTATTTTGGTCCTAGTTGACAATGACATTAGTAAACAAGAATGGACAGGCCTTACGCGAACATTTCAAAATGATTTCAAACCAGAAAAATGAGGCAAAACAATTGGCTACTTGACAACTAGTCAAATCAGCTACTCTTTATCGGACGTCAAAACATGCGCTTTGTATGAAGATTTGTACTAAATATTGAGTTGTGACGTCATCAACATTTTCATTACTTTTTATAGTTTATCTTGTTATTAAAAATAGTATTCTAGCTAAAAACTCAATGAAAATGGGAGTTTAGCGTTATTTTCTAACCCTTTTTTTATTGAGTAGATAAAAATAAAATATATTGAATGTAGTCAAATACCCAATTGACAGTTTTACTTCGAAAATGTACTGAGATGACAGACCAAGTACCCTAATTTGTATTGAAGTGCCCTAGTTTTGCGTGCTTCAACTTAAAGCGCTTTGGGCCTATCCATTCTTTTTCTTTGATCTAAGCTAGTTGAATGTGAAATTGACGTTTCGTTGTTCATATCCGTGCTTACGATTCATACTCGGTTAGGTGCGCTCTTTAGCTTGCCTATACATACTCAAAGAGGACCGCACATGTATACATGCGTAGTAGCCATAGATTTTCGTACACGAACCTGAATTTGTTCCTGAGCTCCCTCCACACTAGTAGGGAAGGTTTGGAAGAATACACCAATCGTTTGTCGCAGCTTGTCTTCTTCCACTATGATCACAAATTTTAATTGTAATACGTTTCATTATTTTTCTCAAACATGCTTGGAAATGTGAGCATTATTTTGACAACCTTCTTCGAGATAAATCGAAATTGCTGTACTGGCCAAATACATGCGCGCAGCGGCCGGCAATGTTGTATGAAAATCCATATCTGTCATGTTTTACGGCCATATAAATTACATAGTAAACTCATATCTGTCGTGTAATTTAAAAATGGAACGATCTTTTTCTCCGAAACAGGGCGAACAAGGAGGTAACTCATCAAAGGTTTTATTTAAATTTCGAACTGGCTTGGAAATAGAAAGCTGTTTATTGAAAAAAAAAAAACAAATTGTTGTTCGTTGTTCGTCATTGATTTTGAAAAGAGTTTTAATTTCCGCGAATTATTTGAGAAAATTTACTGTTTTCATTTCCGCGCATTATTTGAGAAAAGTACTATAGAAGCCTTGGCCACAACTAGGCATTGATGGACTTACGTATGTGTGCCTCGGCTTCGCCTCGGCCCACATTTACACGTTCGTCCATCAATGCCTCTGTTGCTGGCCGCTGCAGTAATGTACTATTTTATCATACAAAACGAATTTTTATTAGCTTTTATGTTTTAATGCCGACCAGTTTGACGGCCCGATAGCACAGTCGGAAGTGAACCTGCCTGCTGTGCCGACGGTCGCGGGTTCGAATCCCGTAAGTTGCCCGTAAGGAACAAATATTTGTATGATGAATATGAATAGTTGTACCCGAGTCACGGATGTTTGTATCCTCTAAGTTTGTACCTAGAAATATGTATTCTATATTGTTATCTAGTAATCATAATATAAGTCCAGGCTAGATTCTGGTACTTTAAATGTGACTGCATAATTTGTGTGACTATGTCCAAGATATTTAAAAAAAAACCTCCTGGAACATGACACCACTACAATCAGGGAAAGAGTAGGATATTCTGACTATAACTGGTACAGGCGTACCACGTACACGTACACGGCGCAAGCATCAAAGATATTAACAATGCCTGATGAGAGGCACCCACTGGGTTCTTGCTATTCGAAGCCATAAGAAGCAATAATCAAACTGCAAAGGAATTACATGCAATACTATACTGAGAATATGCACACAAAGAAAATTAAGCCGTCGTTACCTGTAGCTGGATTGAACCAGAGCAGAAGTAATCTGCTAAGTATCGAGGGAGATTCTAGATGCCTCAGGTGCAGTAGACGGCAGAGACCCTCCACTATTATCAGCCGATACGTCGAACACTGCAACAAATAACTATCATATAGTGCGCGAAATTACATTGACCAAGTTAATAAGTCGTGTTATATTGTAGAGTTTCGGGCCGCATCTTCTCTACAGCGCCAACACGTTCCGACGCGATGGTAGCTTCAAAAAAAGATTTGACGTTTAATAAGTGGGCTTCAAGCTCCTATACTGAATAAATTATTTAGAGTTTGAGTTTGAATATCAGAATGTGCCACCTTCAATTCCTTGCGAATTGTTTTCGCGCCCTTTTCGCTGCTATTCGACTTTGGACCTTTTGATTACTTAATGACCTCGGGGTTTGACGGGGCCTCGGGTCTGCTCTGCGGAATTATTTTCCTGGTCGTACTGTATGCATATAGGTGGTTCGGTCACGGTCAGAGGATGAATGAGAGTAGACTCTAGGCACAGAATAGGTAATAGTATATAGTTCTACATACAGAACGGCCACTCCCCGCCCCCCTCTGACTTCAGATACCCCACCCCCCCTCACAATCTCTGTGGTAACTTGAGGGAAGCCGAGCAAGGGAATGCAGTCAGGCGCGCGCACCCTTTTGGATTTGACTACATAAAATATATTTAATTTTTCTCCTCACAGTAAAAATAAACGTTGGAAAATAACGCTAAATTCACATTTTCTGTGATTCATTAGCTTAAAAACTATTTTTAATAACAGAATGAACTATAAAAAGTAACGAAATGTATAATGTACTTCATACAATGCGAGTTACGTCAACCCTACACATATGTCATGCACAATTTTCGCAAAGTGCGCATGTGCGAACGTCATCATGTCAAATCTAAAACGTTGTTTGAAGTGCCGGACCTGTGCTCTAGGGATATTTATCGATCCAATGTTAGTTGAACAGTCGAGAGAGGGCGTCCGAGGAGAACTTATCACGACCAAATAAATGGTCTTCTCCGTAAAGGACAAGTGCGTAGCACCCTCAACCGACGGAAGTGCATGAAAAGATTTATGAAAATGGATGAGGCGAGAGAAGTATGTCAGAATCGTAGTGTGAGCCGAGCCGTAGGCTCTGCCTACCCCTGTGGGATAGTGGCGCGAGTATATGTATGTATGTAATACTTACAGTGCTATCCATTATCTTCAGCAGCAGCTCGATAACTGTGGTATGACTTGGCGACAACGACACCACGGATTCCGACATCGACATAGTACCTGTAAAAAGATATTGATTTAAAATAAAAATTGGTCAAGTGCGAGTCGGGCTACTCGCGCACTGGGGGTTTCGTACCACACCCAAAACACAGCATATTAATTTACGTTTTTTTTTTCTCCGGGTCCTTTAGCATGAGACCGACTCATACTTGGCCCGTTTTTATTATTTGTTGATATACTATAGAGTTTGCTCTATAATCACAGTAAGTTCGACGCTTGTGTGTATTACCGTTTTTACGATAGAGCGAGAAGAAAAAAACGTTAATAAAAACTAGTTCCTTGTATGAGGACCCCTCAATTTTTAAAATTTTTATGATTTGTTAGCACATCCGCCGTACAGCACATTCTGTGAAAATTTCAACTATCTACCTCTTAGGGTTCAAAAGTTACAGCTCTAAATAGGTAGAACAGACGGAAGGACGGACGGACGGACAACGTAGGCTTAGCAATAGAGTCCCGTTTTCACCCACACCCAAAGTTGCCTCAAAATAAAAAAATATAAAACTTTGCTATTAAATATTAAATTAGAAAAGTTGATTTGTTCAATCTCGTGTAGAGTCGCGTGAGACTAAATACCATTCAGAACGAGTGAAAGATAAAAAATATGTCATTTTGTATGAGTAAGCGCTCTCACAGACGAGCGACACTTTGAGGTCGCCGGGTGTCGCGGAGGGTATCGTACAGTAAAATGTATGAGCGCGACGCTCTGCGACCCACCCACCCAGCAAAGTATCGCTTGTCTGTAAGAGCCCTTAGCGATCGACTCGGCACTGTCGACTATAATCATACTGGACGATGGAGATCTGCCTTCATTACACAGGGGATTTCGCCGGTATTGTGTCTATAGACTTTACACATATTTGTAATAAACATCAGCATCTCACCATCTCGCTCCGTCTTGTCCCCCTCCTGCACAGTCACGTCAGAGTCCTCGAACACTCTAGCCCCGTGCACACACAACAGATCAACGCAGCACTGCAATACTGTCGTTACTACCGACTCGTTCGATGTGTCTATAAGATTAGTATCTCACCATCTCGCTCCGTCTTGTCTCCCTCCTGCACAGTCACGTCAGAGTCCTCGAACACTCTAGCCCCGTGCACACACAACAGATCAACGCAGCACTGCAATACTGTCGTTACTACCGACTCGTTCGATGTGTCTATAAGATTAGTATCTCACCATCTCGCTCCGTCTTATCCTCCTCGTTCACAGTCACGTCAGAGTCCTCGAACACTCTAGCCCCGTGCACACACAATAGATCAACGCAGCACTGCAATACTGTCGTTACTACCGACTCGTTCGATGTGTCTATAAGATTAGTATTTCACCATCTCGCTCCGTCTTATCCCCCTCGTTCACAGTCACGTCAGAGTCCTCGAACACTCTAGCCCCGTGCACACACAACAGATCAACGCAGCACTGCAATACTGTCGTTACTACCGACTCGTTCGATGTGTCAATAAGATTAGTATCTCACCATCTCGCTCCGTCTTGTCCCCCTCGTTAACAGTCACGTCAGAGTCCTCGAACACTCTAGCCCCGTGCACACATAACAGATCAACGCAGCACTGCAATACTGTCGTTACTACCGACTCGTTCGATGTGTCTATAAGATTAGTATCTCACCATCTCGCTCCGTCTTGTCTCCCTCCTGCACAGTCACGTCAGAGTCCTCGAACACTCTAGCCCCGTGCACACACAACAGATCAACGCAGCACTGCAATACTGTCGTTACTACCGACTCGTTCGATGTGTCAATAAGATTAGTATCTCACCATCTCGCTCCGTCTTGTCCCCCTCGTTAACAGTCACGTCAGAGTCCTCGAACACTCTAGCCCCGTGCACACATAACAGATCAACGCAGCACTGCAATACTGTCGTTACTACCGACTCGTTCGATGTGTCTATAAGATTAGTATCTCACCATCTCGCTCCGTCTTATCCCCCTCGTTCACAGTCACGTCAGAGTCCTCGAACACTCTAGCCCCGTGCACACACAACATATCAACGCAGCACTGCAATACTGTCGTTACTACCGACTCGTTCGATGTGTCTATAAGATTAGTATCTCACCATCTCGCTCCGTCTTGTCCCCCTCTTGCACAGTCACGTCAGAGTCCTCGAACACTCTAGCCCCGTGCACCCACAACAGATCAACGCAGCACTGCAATACTGTCGTTACTACCGACTCGTTCGATGTGTCTATAAGACTAGTATCTCACCATCTCGCTCCGTCTTATCCCCCTCGTTCACAGTCACGTCAGAGTCCTCGAACACTCTAGCCCCGTGCACACACAACAGATCCACGCAGCACTGCAATACTGTCGTTACTACCGACTCGTTCGAGGTGTCTATAAGCTGTAACAAGCATTATTTACCATTATTACGTTACCAACAGGGTTTCCTATACAGAGCATTGGATATTTACATTAATTTCAAAATGAAACTATAACTGAACTAGAAAACAATTATAATAAACAATTCAATTATAACTGATCAACAGGATACAGGCATTATCAGTTGTATCAACTGCCTGCCTGATAATGAATAATAATAATAATAATACCCCGCGGGGGCAGCTTGTGGCGAGCTGACGGTGAGTGGCGACACCGCGGACCCCTATCCAGGGGGACCATACAGACATGCGCTCACACACACACACACCCACACACACACCCCCACACCCACACACACCCACACCCACACACACACACTAACACACCCCCCTACCTCTGGCTTGCCTTAATTGGCCGTCCAGAGTGGAATCGCGAGAGCAGAACCTATGCTCCAGGTTGGAAGTGTATTGCACGTAATGGTGTAATAACGGGGAAACCCGCTCACGGGGGTAAACCCCGCGATGGTGAAACCGGAGCCGCACCTCTCGACAACCTTCAGCCGCTCAATGAGATGTTGCCCCATTGTCGCACTTTGTGCGTGCGGCCGTTTTATGGGGCCCACTCGACGAGTCGGCGAGTCACCGCCTGCCCTATTTACAATTTGAGACTAGTTGTCATGGCAGGCGTCCGTTAGTCTCCTCCCATAGCCCAGTATCCATCCATCCAACTTTCACCTCCATAGCCCAAGACCTTATTTTTCCATCGCGGCCATAGCGCCGTACTCCAATAGTCTTTACACAAATGGCGGGGACCATTCCCGTGGGTATCATGTTGTACGCTCGGAGATGGTATCCGCCATTTGTGTATCCCTTACATTTAGATTAACTTGTCTTTTGAACGGGCCTCTACATGTTGGCTTCGGCCCCATGCACGCCTTCCAAAGGTCCGGGACTTAATTGCCCGTGATTACGGAACGTAAGACATACAATAATAATAAACTATTAAGTGATTTTATACTTACGTTAGCAAAGAAGAAAGGCTTATTTTCTCTAGCAAACTCTTTGTCCAACATTCCATACAAGGCTACAGTTTGCAAAGCATTTTCTAGTATATCTGGATTTTGAAATATATCCACCTGAAAATGTAAATAGCTTATTAGATAACCGGGATAAAGACGACATATTTATATAGCACTGCGATGATAGCAGTTATAAAACCGGTCAAGTGCGAGTCGGACTACTCGCGCACCGAGAGTTCCGTACCACACAACATATTAACTTAGAAAAAAGTTTTGTTTTCTCCAGCACGAGACCGACTCACACTTGGCCGGTTTTTATTATTTGTTGCTATACTACTGTAGAGTGTGCTCTGTAATCACACCAAGTTTGACGGTTACATGAATGGCCGTTTTAACGATAGAGAGAGAAGAAAAACGATAAAAATTAGTTTCTTGTATGAGGATTGAGGATGAGGATCCCCTTAATTTTTAACTTTTTGAAATTTTTATTATTTGTCAACAAATCCGCCGTAACAACACATATTCTGAAAAATTTCAACTGTATAACTAAACTAACTACACTCGACAACAATAAAAACGGGTCACCAACATACCTTAATATCTCGGAAACTAAGAATGATAGGGTATAATATAATAATTCAAATAAAAAGTATTACATAGATTATTTATTACTTCTTAAATTAATTGATAACATTTTTAGTTTTCATTTGTTTGACTTAATTAAAATACATAAATACAGGGTGAAATCGATATCATTGGCATCTTTTTAAACTAAGAGTCTACCCATCAAACTGAACAACTTTTACTATGGGAGCAAACCGATCGGAGGACCTAAAAAATCAGCTGTCCCATACTAAACTGCAATGCCTACTCGACTGAAATGTATGCAACAGCAGATTTTTTTTTGCTTTGATCGGTTTGCTCACATAGTAAAAGTTGTTCAGTTTGATGGGTAGACTCTTAGTTTAAAAGGATGCCAATGATATCAATTTCACCCTGTATAAATGCGTCAATTCTATCACAGACCAAAAACTGAAAATAACAATTTTTTGTCACAGATATAACATTTCCCCATATTTTAGTTCATTTCTGTGATAAAATTACCCCATTAATAATAAATGTTGAATACAAAAAAATAAATTTCCAAAAAATCATGTTTTTAGGTTTTAGCTTTTTTTATTGGCATAACTTTATAGCAACCAGAAATTTTATTAATTTAAGTAGTAGTATTAAATTTTCTATAAAATACTTTTTACTTGAATAATCTATCATTCTTAGTTTCCGAGATATTAAGGTTTATGTTGTTGGTGACTCGTGGTGACCCGTTTTCATTGTTGTAGTGTATTACGGTTCAAAAGTTACAGCCCTAAATAGGTAGGACAGACGGACAACGTAGGCTTAGTGATAGTGTCCCGTTTCTACGGTTTGGGTACGGAAACCTAAAAATTATAATTTTAAATGTAACAAAAAAGAATACAGACCTCAAATTCGCTGAAAATCATCTTCAACATCGGCGTGACGGTGCTGAGTTGAGGCGTGTCAAGAGCACAGTTCAATATTGTCAAACATTTGTTCAACGTGTCCGCGTCCGACAGCTTTTCTTTTATCGTCTGAAAACAATTTGCGCCAATTTGGTATTTATTTCTTTGTTATAGAGTGCTTTTTTGACTGAGACTGACTCTAGATAACAATTATAAATATATCGGAGTATACAGGGTCCTTCTTAATATGCTGACACTTTTTAAAGGGGATGATTAGACCACGAAACTGAACAACTTTCTCTATGGGACCAACATCGAAATCGCGAAAAAAAATCAGCTGTCCCATACATTTGGCTCGAGCAGTTTTGTATGGACGAGCTGATTTTTTTTTCGCCATTTCGATTTTGGTCCCATAGAGAAAGTTGTTCAGTTTAACGGTCTGATCATCCCCTCAAAAAAGTGTCAGCATATTAAGAAGGACCCTATATGCGAGTTTTTCGAAATTTATGTTCGATTTGAACTTTGAACACCACTGGCTTTTCGGTGAAGGAAAATATAGAGAGGAAACCTGCATGCTTCAATTTCAGGGCCTGTATTGTACCTACTGTCCATTACCAGGTGGCGACGGGCTCACTCCCCTTCACACTGGACAGAGTTTCGGTACTACTAGTGAAACGTGGATGTTCTGAGGTTTCAGAATATCTCTGACTACCACCTCGGGGAATATAGTCGTGAGCATATGCTATGCTCTGCTATTTGAGTAATAGTTATGATAACGTACAGTTACTGGAGGCGGAGGCGGCGGAGCCGGCTGAACTTGTAGCTCTTCCAGTTTCTTTTGAATATCTTCTACCTGGAATAAACATTTGTTTTATTCAAATTTCAGAATATTACAATTGTGTCAATCATGTTGCATAAGCCTATTCAATACAAACAAACAAAAAATCAAATCTTTCCTCTTCATAATATTAGCATAGTGAAGCTCAGCGGTCGCAGCTGGCCAATCGTGCGGGGGCCAGGAGGAGTGCGTCCCAGCCCACGCTGCCTGCGCGCGTACCCTAACAGCCAATTGAGTTAGGGTACGCTCGTCTACCGCCTTACCCCGCACGCCACGAGGGCATAGACCCGCCGCGACGCGTAGATTATATGATATATCATAACATTAAATGATTATACCTTTGCTTTACACTCAGCGGCGAGCGAGTAGTTCTGGTCCCTGACAGCCTCCTCTTGAGCTTCTATAGCTACGTTCAACGACACACGGAGTCGGGCTCTCTGAAAAACATATAACACTAACATTTGGACATCAAAAAATCTTGTAAAGAACAAAATTGGTTATTTGATTTTCCCAAATCAAATAACCAATTTTGTTCTTGTGCTCCCGCACATAGAAAATGGATCGGCCGATCCGCAGTTTTGTATAGGAGACCAAAACTTTTCTCGTTTTTCGACCCATGTTCCTTAGGGAAAGTTACAAGTTTCATTGTTATAATTTTCATAAGTTTTCATACGTTTTTTTTACTTTTTTTATAAGTTTTAGTGTTCATTAATACACCCTTAGTTCACCCTTGTTCAGTGATACGTCAGAGAACTAAAGTGGTTGACATAGCTCAGAAAATTAGCAAGCTGAAGTGGCAATGGGCTGGTCATATCTGCCGAAGAACTGACAACCGGTGGGGTGTCAGAGTTCTAGAGTGGAGACCGCGAACTGGTAGGCGTAGTGTCGGACGCCCGGCTGCCCGCTGGAGAGACGACCTAAAAAAAGTAGCGGAGAGCGACTGGATGAGGAAGGCCGAGGATAGAGTTTTGTGGCGCGCCTTGGGAGAGGCCTATGTTCAGCAGTGGACGATGATAGGCTGATGATGATGATGAATACACCCTTAAAAAAAACATGAATTATTACGGCTTCAGTCCTTCAGACTAGTTTAGGAGCCAGTGCCACATTTGTTAGTTCACAAGTTGTTAAATTCAAAAAAGGATTATTTATGTAAAACAGAACATTATAAGAGGGATTAGACATGCAAAGTAGCGCTTTTGCTTCGGAGACGGCTGTCGCCACTTGTCTTCCCGCTCACGCTGCTACCTACAACTACTCATGCCCTCTCGCTTGCACCGCGCCGCGCATGCTGTTATGCAAATCATTGCATTCGGCGCGTCCCGTATAGATCCCAGCACGCCCGCGATCACCTCCACGCGCTGGGACACTTCAGGATGTAGTCTCACCTCTAGCTTAGCCTTGGTATCATCAACAGTGGGTATTGGTACTGGAGGCGACGGCATGTCGGGCTCCGTTGGGCTCCGGCGCGTCCCGTATAGATCCCAGCACGCCAGCGATTACCTCCACGCGCTGGGACACTTCAGGGTGTAGTCTCACCTCTAGCTTAGCCTTGGTATCATCAACAGTGGGTATTGGTACTGTACGCGGCATGTCGGGCTCCGGCGCGTCCCGTATAGATCCCAGCACGCCCACGATCACCTCCATGCGCTGGGACACTTCAGGGTGTATCTTACCTCTAGCTTAGCCTTGGTATCGTCAACAGTAGGCACTGGTACTGGAGGCGGCATGTCGGGCTCCGGCGCGTCCCGTATAGATCCCAGCACGCCAGCGATCACCTCCATGCGCTGGGACACTTCTGGCACAACCATCTCTAGGGCTGACACGAACGCGCGTATCACTTCCGAGTTCAGAGGCCCGTAGTCGCCTGGTGAGGTGGAATTATTAATTAGTACTTGGAATGCCACTTTCATATACGAAAAGTAAACAGTAAAGAAAGAGCTTCGCTCAGTTAGAGCATCGTCTGCGTGATCAAGGTCTGGAGAGCGCTCCTGCCGGCGGGGTCGGTCGCGTCGTACACTCGCAGCATACTGCCCAGCTCGTGCAGCACATACTGACGAGTGCTGAGAGTATTGTCATCATATGATAGAGCACAGTACCAGTGAGAACATTAGTGATCAAGGTCTGGAGAGCGCTCCTTCCGGCGGGGTCGGTCGCGTCGTACACTCGCAGCATACTGCCCAGCTCGTGCAGCACATACTGACGAGTGCTGAGAGTATTGTCATCATATGATAGAGCACAGTACCAGTGAGAACATTAGTGATCAAGGTCTGGAGAGCGCTCCTTCCGGCGGGGTCGGTCGCGTCGTACACTCGCAGCATACTGCCCAGCTCGTGCAGCACATACTGACGAGTGCTGAGAGTATTGTCATCATATGATAGAGCACAGTACCAGTGAGAACATTAGTGATCAAGGTCTGGAGAGCGCTCCTTCCGGCGGGGTCGGTCGCGTCGTACACTCGCAGCATACTGCCCAGCTCGTGCAGCACGTGCTGACGAGTGCTGAGAGTATTGTCATCATATGATAGAGCACAGTACCAGTCAGAACATCAGTGATCAAGGTCTGGAGAGCGCTCCTTCCGGCGGGGTCGGTCGCGTCGTACACTCGCAGCATACTGCCCAGCTCGTGCAGCACGTGCTGACGAGTGCTGAGAGTATTGTCATCATATGATAGAGCACAGTACCAGTCAGAACATCAGTGATCAAGGTCTGGAGAGCGCTCCTTCCGGCGGGGTCGGTCGCGTCGTACACTCGCAGCATACTGCCCAGCTCGTGCAGCACATACTGACGAGTGCTGAGAGTATTGTCATCATATGATAGAGCACAGTACCAGTGAGAACATTAGTGATCAAGGTCTGGAGAGCGCTCCTTCCGGCGGGGTCGGTCGCGTCGTACACTCGCAGCATACTGCCCAGCTCGTGCAGCACGTGCTGACGAGTGCTGAGAGTATTGTCATCATATGATAGAGCACAGTACCAGTCAGAACATCAGTGATCAAGGTCTGGAGAGCGCTCCTTCCGGCGGGGTCGGTCGCGTCGTACACTCGCAGCATACTGCCCAGCTCGTGCAGTACGTACTGACGAGTGTTGAATCCTACGGGATCTTCCGTCTGGGATGGGCAGGGAGATTCGACGATGCTGCAAGAGATGAAGAAGAAAAGTTTGATTATGTTACGTCATCCCGCCCTCCCCTTTCCACTATCGGACTTCCAGACGCACTGCGGGATACAATCCGTTTTTGGTTGACACATCCCACATATCCGCACCAAGCGCCATTCCGATTCTTTTATAATGCGCACAGCCAAGGAGTGGAATTCCCTGCCGGCGTCAGTATTTCCGAGCGCTTACAACCCGAATTCCTTTAAAGTACGAGTGAATAGACTTCTTCCAGGTAAGCTCGCTACATCTTCGACCCCATCTTCGTCCTGAGGACTAGATTGAGGTCAAGAGCAAACCCATCCTTAATAAAAAAAAAAACGTAACTAATCAAATATCCTTATCACACTAAACTTGTCGTCAGAAGACTATGGAAGGAATGGAATAGAAAGAACCACCCAAGTGTGAGTCAAATTGGACCGATACTATCAATCTTATTCGTACTAATAAAAGGCAATAATAGGCTTATAATTGGCAATAAAGCAATTTTCTATTCTATTCTATTCTATTCTACTGGACAACTTTCTATAACAAATATCATCTTTAATTGCCTGGTCAAAGAAATATAGGTACTTCTTCTCTGTAAGTGATCAAAAAATCTATTACCTACGATAGCTAATACAAGTGGAATTATACACATTTTCAGTGCTTTGTGAGATCTGTGGTTGTTATAATGAACAAAAAGTGTTTATTTGTTATGGAATGTACTGACAAAAGATTCTGACCACCCCAAAGGGGATTATAGTATCTAGGTTAATTATCCAAATAATGTTTCCATATTAAGTTCACAAAAAATTACAATATTATTCAATCTGTTTACTCTTTGAATGGTGTTAGGCTACATGAAGTGGACACAATTCGTGACCTGAGTGTACAGCTGGATAGTAGACTATCTTTTACGGCTCATTTTGATATTATAGTTGCAAAAGCAAATAAAATGTCGGGATTTATCAAAAGAACTTGTAGGGATTTTAAGAGTACACATACATTGAAGGTTTTGTATAATTCATATGTCCGCAGTGTACTTGAATATGCGTCTCCAGTGTGGAACCCCTACTACAAGAACCATATCGAGCGTATTGAAAAGGTCCAACGAAAGTTTACGAGGAACATGAGGTACAAAGACAGTGCATGTCCTAAAGACTCAGATTATGTGGCAAGATTATCACACTTTAAAATGAGCTCACTGGAACACCGTAGGAACCTCGTAGACCTAGTAACCCTTCATAAGATTATCAACAGCAAGCTACTGATCCCGGAATTATTGGCCCGAATTAATATAGTCGTCCCTTGAAATTGCAATGTTAGATGTTCAAAAAGACGTATACTATTCCATTTAATTACATTCCGCACAAATTTACGCTTGACATGTCCCATAAATAGAATGATAATTTATTATAACAATGTGCACTCCCAGAACCATAGTATTGATATATTTGCAGACTCGGTAAATAAATTCAAATTTTTTATTGAGAAAACCAACTCATGGTTAACGGCTGCTACCTTGCAATCGTTTTCCATATAACATTGTACTTTTTTTTTCTTCAGTTGTTGTTTTTATTTTTGTCCTCCTTTGCTTTGTCTTTGTCTTGTGTTATTTTATGGCGAATGTTGTGTTTGCTTCTAAGTGATGTATTCATCAACTTTAGAACCACTGTGAGTTAAAATTATGTAAAATTGTGAATGTATCGTTAGCAAACCTTTAAATAAATTAAATTAAATTAAATAGATTAAATAAAAGAACTTGATGCGTACATACGAAATCATAGAATATTTTGTCATGTCATGCAAATTGGAGCAATATTAATTTTATTCATATACTTTTAAAATCAGAATTATTTTTTATTCTTGATCTAACATCTAAATGTATTGAGGATCCATGATAAGACAAAAAATCCATAGAGCAAGCACACAAACGCTCAACGTGTGAAGTTTTTTATGGACTCACGCTCGAATATATCCAGTCAAGACGATCAAGTCTGGCAGCACGGTCTCCAGCGTCTCATCGTCGTCTATCTTCTGCAGGTGCACCGCCAGGTGGCGCCAGTACCACGCTGATTCCTTGTTCAACTTCTCTGCGGGAATGAGGCGGAGATTCTTGTCGGTGGGTAGCCATTCTAGCAGCTCGAAGATCGGGAGACGTCTGCGGAAAATTATATTAGTTTAATGAATATTCAATACAAAAAGTCGTGATGTGGCGAGGTACCATGCCGAAGAGGCGACGGTTCAATCCCACGAAAGGCCAACTCGTACAAATGAGTTTTTTGGAATTTATGTATGATTTAGGGGGAGGTCTTTGCCCAGCAGTGGGATGAAATAGGCTAAGAAAAAAAAAATTATGATTTGTAATACCGGGTTTTCGGTGAAGGAAAACATCGGGAGGAAACCTGCATGCTTCAATTTCAAGACATGTAATGTACCCACTGTCCATTATAAGTAGCAAACGGCTCACTCCCTGTCACACTAGACAGAGTTTCGGTACTACTAGTGAAACATGATGTTCCGAGTTTTCGGAATATCTCTGACTACTCTCGGGGAATATAGCCGTGGGCTTATGCTCCCATTTTTTGGGGATGGGATATATCCTGACATTCTCTTATATCCAACTGCAGGGCTAATGCTTCCGCTCCCGAATATGGGTAAGGAAGTTCGCCCTCCACCATGCGGGCCCAGTGCAGAAAAGTAATTGGTCAACTTGCCGTCGGAGAATTTTCAAAACCGCCTTAATAGGCCTTTGACCTGGCACAACAAGTAGTTACACCGTCCATCGTTACATTTCTCCCTCACTCGCACATGCTCAGCATACATGTGTTATTCTTTTTGTTAGTGCGAAGCCCTTCGTATCAAAGGTCCTGTAGGTAGACCCAGTTAGAGTATGACTTGTCGGGTGTCAGTAGGGTATGACAATCAACTCACTTAAACAAGGACTCCAGAAGTTTCCCGGCGACGTACAGTGAATCCTTGGCATCGTGAGTGTTGTCAAGACGAATAGCTTTCAGTAGGTCCACTATGTTTCCTCGGAAGGTGCTCAGCCTATCCAGGTATAGTGTGTAGATAGGGATAGGACAATCAACTCACTTAAACAATGACTCCAGAAGTTTCCTGGCGACGTACTCGGAATCCTTGGCATCGTGAGTGTTGTCAAGACGAATAGCTTTCAGTAGGTCTACTATGTTTCCTCGGAAGGTGCTCAGCCTATCTAGGTATAGTGTGTAGATAGGGCTAGAACAATCAACTCACTTAAACAATGACTCCAGAAGTTTCCCGGCGACGTACTGTGAATCCTTGGCATCGTGAGTGTTGTCAAGACGAATAGCTTTCAGTAGGTCCACTATGTTTCCTCGGAAGGTGCTCAGCCTATCTAGGTATAGTGTGTAGATAGGGCTAGAACAATCAACTCACTTAAACAATGACTCCAGAAGTTTCCCGGCGACGTACTGTGAATCCTTGGCATCGTGAGTGTTGTCCAGACGAATAGCTTTCAGTAGGTCCACTATGTTTCCTCGGAAGGTGCTCAGCCAGCCAGGTATGGTGTGTAGATAGGGATAGGACAATCAACTCACTTAAACAAGGACTCCAGAAGTTTCCCGGCGACGTACTGTGAATCCTTGGCATCGTGAGTGTTGTCCAGACGAATAGCTTTCAGTAGGTCCACTATGTTTCCTCGGAAGGTGCTCAGCCAGCCAGGTATGGTGTGTAGATAGGGATAGGACAATCAACTCACTTAAACAATGACTCCAGAAGTTTCCCGGCGACGTACTGTGAATCCTTGGCATCGTGAGTGTTGTCCAGACGAATAGCTTTCAGTAGGTCCACTATGTTTCCTCGGAAGGTGCTCAGCCAGCCAGGTATGGTGTGTAGATAGGGATAGGACAATCAACTCACTTAAACAAGGACTCCAGAAGTTTCCCGGCGACGTACTGTGAATCCTTGGCATCGTGAGTGTTGTCAAGACGAATAGCTTTCAGTAGGTCCACTATGTTTCCTCGGAAGGTGCTCAGCCTATCTAGGTATAGTGTGTAGATAGGGCTAGAACAATCAACTCACTTAAACAATGACTCCAGAAGTTTCCCGGCGACGTACTGTGAATCCTTGGCATCGTGAGTGTTGTCCAGACGAATAGCTTTCAGTAGGTCCACTATGTTTCCTCGGAAGGTGCTCAGCCAGCCAGGTATGGTGTGTAGATAGGGATAGGACAATCAACTCACTTAAACAAGGACTCCAGAAGTTTCCCGGCGACGTACTGTGAATCCTTGGCATCGTGAGTGTTGTCCAGACGAATAGCTTTCAGTAGGTCCACTATGTTTCCTCGGAAGGTGCTCAGCCAGCCAGGTATGGTGTGTAGATAGGGATAGGACAATCAACTCACTTAAACAAGGACTCCAGAAGTTTCCCGGCGACGTACTGTGAATCCTTGGCATCGTGAGTGTTGTCCAGACGAATAGCTTTCAGTAGGTCCACTATGTTTCCTCGGAAGGTGCTCAGCCAGCCAGGTATGGTGTGTAGATAGGGATAGGACAATCAACTCACTTAAACAAGGACTCCAGAAGTTTCCCGGCGAAGTACTGGGAATCCTTGGCATCGTGAGTGTTGTCAAGACGAATAGCTTTCAGTAGGTCTACTATGTTTCCTCGGAAGGTGCTCAGCCTATCCAGGTATAGTGTGTAGATAGGGATAGGACAATCAACTCACTTAAACAAGGACTCCAGAAGTTTCCCGGCGACGTACTGGGAATCCTTAGCATCGTGAGTGTTGTCCAGACGAATAGCTTTCAGTAGGTCCACTATGTTTCCTCGGAAGGTGCTCAGCCAGCCAGGTATCAGGATCTCCTCCACGACGCGACGGACGCGCTGACTGCGTTCCGTTAGACCCACCTGCGGATTAGATTGAACTTATATGTCCCTACATAAACTTAGGATTGTCTTCCTTTAATACAATTAGAGTTATTGGAGGAAATTGGGGAGCTGAGGCCAAAAAGTTTATAAAAGACCTGACCCTCTAGCATGATTTCTCTACTTGCGCGCGACTCGGCTTTTTTTCATACAACAAGTCGCGGCAAGCGCGGCTTTCGCCCTCCGAAAAGCGCGGGAACAGGTTATTTTGTATGCAGCGAAGGCGCGACGCGCGCGTGTAGAGAAATCATACTAGACATGCTGGGAAGCAGATTACGGGAGAGGGACAATGACCCTCGCTCTGGGGCGTTTCTTACCCAACGCATCTCGTTAGCCATCCAACGTGGCAATGCCGCCAGCGTAATGGGTGCGTTCGGCACAAACACGACCCGGGGCGGGTTATTCGTGTTCGTTGTATTTGAAATTTGTTTTTCTACAGTTTCTGTATTACCTATATTTTGTTATTAGAGTTATTTGTTCTAAACTTTCTGACTTTAGAGACCAATCTGTATTAGTTCGGGAGACCGTGAAGAAGTCGTATGTATATCCACTCAACTTATGAAAAATAGTTTTCATGTACCTAATAGTTTCCTATTAGATGCGAAAAAACTAGGTCGGCCAACCCCTAATCCTGGTGGGTTTTGTTTATGAGGGTGACTAGTAACATCTCCGAGAAAACGCTATTGGTTTTAACTAGTGTCACATGTCCGGCACTTCAAACAACGTTTTAGATTTGACATGATGACGTTCGCACATGCGCACTTTGCGAAAATTGTGCATGAGTGTAGGGTTGACTTAACACGCATCGTATGAACTACATTATACATTTTGTTACTTTTCTCAAACATGCTTGGCTCACATTTCCAATTATTTTGACAACCTTCTTCGAGATAAATCGAAATTGCAGTACTGGCCAAATACATGCGCGCAGCGGCCGGCAATGTTTGTATGAAAATCCATATCTGTCGTGTTTAGCGACCAAATAAATTACATACTAATCTCATATCTGTCGTGTAATTTAAAAATGGAACGATCTTTTTCTCCGAAACATGGCGACCAAGGAGGTAACTTATCAAAGGTTTTATTTAAATTTCGAACTGACTTGCAAATAGAAAGCTGCTGTTCATTGAAAAAAAAAATGAACACTACCGCGGGAAAAATAAGTAATTTGTTGAGTAATTGTATTTGGCAAAATGAGTTCAAGTGAAGACAGTGAGTATGCTGAAGTTACTTTAACGCCACCTGAAATTCAAGAGGCTGCAAGAGCCATAATAGAAAACTTGTTACCGCCACAATCAAAAGAAAAATATTTGAAAGCCTATGAAAATTTTGTTCAGTGGAAGAATGAAAGAAAATCGAAATCCTTATCCGAAAACGTTTTTTTGGCTTATTTCGGTGAACTCGCCAAGAAAGTTAAGCCGACAACGCTATGGGTCATCTATTCAATGCTAAAATGTACAGTTTTAATGAAACATAACGTGAATTTAAAACAGTATGTAAACCTGACTTCAATGCTCAAAAGACAGTCGGATGGATACAAATGTAAAAAATCAAAAGTTTTCACCGCATCAAATGTAAAAATGTTTTTGTTTGAAGCACCAGACAGTGTGTATCTGGACCTCAAAGTAAGTTTTACACTTGATAATATTACCCAATGTCTGTGAGCATTATTTATTTTATTTTTATTTTATTGTAACCTCTTTTTTTTTAGGAAAATTACCTATGTGAACGTAAGCTATAACGTACTACGCTACGCTACTTTGTTTTTGTTGCAGGTTATTCTTATTTTCGGCATTTTTGGTGCATGCCGATGTAACGAAATTACAAATATTACTATAAAAGACGTAGAAAATAACGAGGCTGTGATAATTGTAACTCTACGTGATACTAAAACCAAGATCGACCGCAAATTTGTTATCAGAGATGAATCAGCTGAGATCGTACAAAAGTACATAGCGCTACGTCCCACTGATGTAAAATCTGACCGATTTTTTCTAAATTACAAAAATAACAAATGCACAAAGCAAGCAATTGGAAGACACAAAATTGCCGCAATGCCAAAGGCAATTGCTACCTGTTTAAACTTGCCAAATCCGGAACATTATACTGGGCATTGCTTTCGTCGATCTTCTGCAACTCTTCTTGCTGACACAGGTGCGAATTTAATAACACTTAAAAGACATAGCGGATGGAAGTCTGACCGGGTAGCTGAAAGCTACATAGAAGAATCAATTGAAAATAAAAGTAGCATTACACGTCAAATCAACGAAAGTATTCAATCTCGTCCATCGACCTCCCATCAAAGCGTTGAAATACAGAATCACACTGAAGAGAATACTATGCAACAAACTTCGACCTCGTTAGAATTATCCCAAACCAACATAATCCCCGGAAAGTCCACATTAAATTTCAAAAATTGTACATTCCACAACTGTATTTTTAAATAAAAAGTTCTGCCTAGATTGAAAACTTAGTTTTAATTTCCGCGCATTATTTGAGAAAATTTACTGTTTTAATTTCCGCGCATTGTTTGAGAAAAGTACTATACAAGCCTTGGCCACAACTAGGCATTGATGGACTTACGTATGTGTGCCTCGGCTTCGCCTCGGCCCACATTTACACGTTCGTCCATCAATGCCTCTGTTGCTGGCCACTGCAGTAATGTACTATTTTATAGTTCATTCTGTTATTAATAGTACATTACGATACGTGTGACCTAAGTAGTCCATTATTGCACGGCGTGAAATTATCGTCCGAGCGCAGCGAGGGCGATAAACGCCGTGTAATAATGGACTTACTTAGGTCACGAGTATCGTATACTATTTTATAGCTCGTGTGACCTAAACCTGCCAACTTTTGTGTGTGTGTGTGTGTGTAATGTATTGACACTCTCTTTCATGTTGAAGTTTTTAATTCTACGAAAACGTATACTAACGAAAAGGGCAGAAAGGGGGACCGGGGGCGAAGCCCCCGGCGGGGTGGAGGGGCGGAGCCTCCCCGGGGGCACGGGGGGCGGAGCCCCCCGTAGGACACAACAATGACTTTAAAATCTTCGTTCATATATCGCAACCACAATCAATAGATACTCACCTCTAATCACATCTACCGTCACATCATCATCAGCCCCTACTCACCCCCTACGCACGTACACACTAGGTGGCACGTAATCACATCTACCGTCACATCATCATCAGCCCCTATTCACCCCTACGCACGTACCCCTAATTACCCCCACGAACTAGGGGGTACACCCCCTAATCACCCCCACGAGCTAGGGGGTACACCCCCTAATCACCAGCACGAGCTAGGGGTACACCCCTTTATCACCCCCACGAGCTAGGGGGTACACCCCCTAATCAGCAGCACGAGCTAGGGGGTACACCCCTAATCACCCCCCACGAGCTAGGGGGTACACCCCCTAATCACCAGCCCGGACTAGGGGGTACACCCCCTAATCACCCCCACAAGCTAGGGGGTACACCCCCTAACCACCCCACGAGCTAGGGGGTACACCCCCTTATCACCCCAACGAGCTAGGGGTACACCCCCTAATCACCCCACGAGCTAGGAGTACACCCCTAATCACCTCCACAAGCTAGGGGGTACACCCCCTAATCACACCCACGAGCTAGGGGGTGCACCCCCTAATCACCACTACACACCCCTTACGCATTAGGGGGTGTACCCTCTTATCACCCCTATGCATCCCCAATCACCATCTACGCACTAGGGGATCCCTTACTCGCACCCTACTATCAACATACTAATAAGGTGTGAGCAGGGGGTACGTAATATAATTAAAGTAGGGGGGGTAACTTGGAGTCAGTTGGGGATTTCGCGATTTCAATGTTGGTCACATTGATTGAAAGCACATTTAAAAGTACCTACCTTCTTTTGTTTATTATGCATCTGTGCAATAAAGTAGATTCATTTTCGAATGGTGTAATGTAATCCGTGTAATAATGGACTACTTAGTAACGAAAAACCGTGACCTAAGTGCGGGTTTAGGTCACGGAATGCTATAAAAGAACCTTCTTTTGTATATTATGCATCTGTGCAATAAAGTGGATTCATTTTCGAACGGTGTAATCCGTGTAATAATGGACTACTTAGGTAACGCAAAACCGTAACCTAAGTGCGGGTTTAGGTCACGGAGTGCTATAAAAATAGTTTTTAAGCTAAAGAATCACAGAAAATGTGAATTTAGCGTTATTTTCCAACGTTTATTTTTACTGTGAGGAGAAAAATAAAATATATTTTATGTAGTCAAATCCAACGGGTGCGCGCGCCTGACTGCATTCCCTTGCTCGGCTTCCCTCAAGTTACCACAGAGAGTATGAGGGGAGGTGGGGTATCTGAAGTCAGAGGGGGGCGGGGAGTGGCCGTTCTGTATGTAGAACTATATACTATTACCTATTCTGTGCTAGTGTAACGAAGTACACTCGGTCACACCTTGGACACTGTCAGCTGATAGCTGTCATTTCATACAAATGGTAAAAATGTTAAAGAAGAGTTAAGCATGTGCCATACTGTTGCGTGCGAGCGAGACAGGAATACGCATTTGCTTAAGAGTTAGCCACGAAGTAACCAGAGGGGTGAGGCAGGGAGTTTCCGTACTGTATGTAGTACTAGATACTCTTTCTTATACTCTGTGACTTGGTCGTACGCCGAATATCCTGGCAGGTTGTGCACAATTTCTTCAATAGCATATGCAGGTTTACTGTTTGAGAGCAGTTTGCATTACGGACACAAGTAACACACAAGAAAGACTTTACAGATACTATTTTATAATTATTATAATTAAATTTATATTTTATAATTATTATATTAAATTAATTAATTAATTAATTTTTATTTAATTATTATTTTATTTTATTTTATTTTATTATTATTATTATTTTTTTTTTTTATTTTTTTTTTTTTTATTATATTTTATTTTTTTTATTATAATGTGGTCAAGTAAAGAGTATTAGACTAACTTTAAGTATGAGTATCCTCTGGGTGACCTTCAGCTGTGTGACGGGCATGGCCGTCATGTAGAGGAAGGCGGCGCGTCTGACCGCCTCGTCGACGTCGCACAGCCGCTCCAGGACGAAAGGCACGTTGTTCTTCGATTTAGCTATCGACATAAGGACCGCCCTGAAAATATACGGTTCTTAGGGTTAATTCCCACTGAAAGAGCAGTGGCCGGCAGCGTTCGGCATTTTACCTAGCATATTAAACTTTATCATTATCTACACTAATATTATAAAGAGGAAAGATTTGTACCTATTTTTGTATGTTTGTATGTTTGTAATGAATAGGCTCAAAAAGTACTGGGCCGATTTAAAAAATTCTTTCACCATTAGAAAGCTGCATTCACCCTGAGTAACATAGGCTATATTTATTGCTAGAAAAGATTAGACGTCCACCCGTGCGAAGCCGGGACGGGCCGCTAGTTTATTATAAACAATGAGATAGGATAAAATAATCAGGACGGGTAGTGTTAGAACGCCGCGGCCATTGAACTGTCATTTTAATCCCGTCGATTCTTTTTTTTAATAAAAGATGTGTTTGCTCTTGACCTCAATCCAGTCCTCAGAATAAAGATGGGGTCGAAGATGAAGCGAGCTTACCCAGAAGAAGCCTATTCACTCGTACTTTAAATGAATTCGGGTTGAAACCGCTCGGAAATACTGAGGCAGGGCATTCCACTCCTTGGCTGTGCGCATTATAAAAATTCTGAAAGGCGCTTAGTGCGAATATGAGGGATGTCAACCAAGAAGGGGTGATATCTTGCGGTGCGTCTAGATGTCCGATAGTAAAAAGGGGATGGTGGAATGAGCTCATGTAGCTCCGGGAGTGCGATTTTGAATCTCATTCGATGAGTCCACGATAAGATTCAAAAATCGCACTTTATCTCACTGTAGATAAAGTTCAATTTGCTAGGACCCTTATTTAGTGCTTTTAGTTAAAGCCGGACCGGACTCTCTAGGATGGTTTTTCTGCTCGCGTGCAAAGTCGCGCATGTAGTATGGAAAAAAGAAGTCGCGCGCGAGTAGAGAGCATTTTCTGTTACAATATATTGTATTCAAATATGTACCTTCTAACGGAAGAGCTAGGGTCGCAACTCATGTGGAACCGATAAGCGCGCGTGACTTCATCGTCGGGAGGGTTCTGGAGGCGTTGCAGCGCCAGAGCAGCTCGGCATCGCACGGCGCCTCGCGTGTCTTGAAGCCTTTGCATCTGGCAATAGAGTTCAAAGTTGTTTGTGTTTTATTTGATGAGAGATCAGTTTAATGATGGCTATAATAAACACATAGTAACACCACCATGGATGGAGCCACCCGGTACCATGGTACCAACTTATTAAATACTATATAGCAGTGTTTCCCAAACATTGTTCTGCCATGGCCCGGTAATTTTCGCACTGCCCCTTCGTGACCCACTTAATACTTTTAAACCTAAGCTGGTTTCATTAGGTAAAATAATACACATTCATTAATAGTAAAAAAGTTTTATGAGTACTACATATTTTGGTATCCCTTATTTAGTCACTAATTTTAGTCCGAAGTATGGAGCTGCTGCTTATTTTTTATCAAAGAATCTAAGCTCGCGGAAAATGACGAAAGTTTTATCCTAAGGTCTGGTTCCACTTCAAGTCGGTTTCTATATTTATTTTTAAGGTAAACTAGTGTTGAAAACCCAGCTTCACATTTATAAGTTACGAGCTTTTACCCGCGACTTCGTCCGCATAAATTATATACCAGATTTTAAGTCAGATGATAAGCTATCAAACAAAATAAGTTTCATCAAAATCGGTTCAGTAGTTTTTGCGTGATACTCGAACAAACAAACACCCAAACAAACAAACGAACAAACAAACAAACAAACAAACAAACAAACAGACAGACAAAAAGACCAAAAATTTGTGATTTGGAATCAGGGAAGCCTAAAAACCATATCGTAATCTTTTTTTTGTAAATATCTTCAATGTACAGACACACTTCTGTTACAGTTTTATAATAGTTTAGATGACAAAAGGCATTAAAAAGTAAACAAGGCGGGAATGTTGCGATCCGGTATTTTATTTTTATGGCACGGTACCGGGTCGCGACCCGGCTAATGGGAAACGCTGTATATAGTATTTTTGAATGAGGGAAAGTGTCATATGGAGAGTATATCTGCAACAATTTAGTATTTGTTTATATTATGTAACAATGTACAATTGGGCAGCTGAGATATCACTAAAGTACAAGGTATCTTGAGCTCCAAAAAGCTAACATAAAACATACTTGCATAAAGCAAACTTGTATACTTCATTGTTGTTTGTTAGTGTCCAAGATCCTGAGGAAGATTTCCTTTACATTGATAAGTACATTACCTGGGAAGCCAGGAGCTTGTCGCAGAGGTCATCATCAAGCGAGGCATCTTCTCCGAGAGCTGAGAGTAAAGCAGCCAACAGTTGACTTGCTCTGTACCTCACAGATTGACCGGACACACACTGACACTGTAAATAAAACACCAGTCAATAATATTGGTATTGGGGGTGCTAGCATAAAAAAGAGGAGAGTGGAATAAGGACAGTCACACTACTCATGACAACGCCTGGTTCGCACATATGGCAGAGGAATTTGTTAGAAGTGGATGACCAGGAAAATAATTCCACTCATCAATATTCATTTGTGGCCCATGATTTCCTGACGGTGCTAAGAAGAAACCGTTTGATAATGTAATCAACCGTGGCTACTCTGTTGAAGAAGGAAATTGATTGCTGTGCAGTCTAATGACCGAATGTAGATGGCGTTGGTCATGCGTCAGACGAAATCAATCAACAAATAGAAGCAGATCATTTTTGGCAGGTACCAGTAGAGTATTGTCAAAGTGAATATACGAATAGTGAGGGCGCTCTCGGGTCGCGACAGGCCGTATCCGTGTCGTGCGGGGGGTGCGAGTGGCGGGGGGCGCGGTCCCAGTACCGATTAACCTGCGCGCTGTACCCCACACCCCTCCGCACACCGCGCGAGCCCCCCGCCCTCCGCGCAAGCATAGACCCAGCGCGGCCACTAAGCACACCCACTTTATTATATTTACGCTATGGTATCGTGGTCGCAGTTTTAATAATAGTCAACTGTGCAGGTACATCTATAAGCATTATAAACTTGGTACTACTCAGTTTTGTTGTCAAGTCTGCAGATGCATGTGCTGCTTTCATATAGGACTGTACAGTCCTGTCTGTACAACCATAACAAAAAGTGCTTCTCCTTAACACTGCTTAACACTTCCACTGTTAAGCACAAAACAATGATACTCGCACAATGCTAACACTGTGGAATGCGATATGATCCTGACTGAGGGCGAGTTGTATGCACTGCGGCCCATTTGTTGCTAACCTATGACATCGGTCGTCAGCAGCCAAAGTGTTAAATAATCTGCAACAGAAGTAAAAAATAATGCATCTTCATACTTACATCAAAGATAATGTCACAAATGAAGAGCAAGAATTCCTCCTCATCATCAAGGGAAGTGCAGAACGTAGCCACGAACTGCACGACGCGATCCACATTAGCGCTCGTGTCTCCGAATGTGAACAAATACTGCAAGGCGTTCTTGAAGCTCTCACGGAAAGAATCTTCATCTAACTGTTGATGGTAAAAAATGCTTTAGGAAATCCTACTAACTTTTGACTGGGGCTTCGCCTTTGTAACTCCTCGCTAACCTAATCAACAGGGAGCGGAATTTCATATCAAAACAATTGAAATGTCATAGAGATGGGACATTGTTTTTTATTGTGTTTTCAGGCTGTCGATACTTTTTAGTTTTGATCTTCATTGCTTAATCAACTTACACATACGTTTAATTTTAATTATTTATGATGAGATGAAAGACATAAAAAAAACCTCTTTTTCTTATCTATCAATAAAATTCTGATAACTACCGGACTTGGGAAGTTTACTCTAAAATCCCTATTATGATATTTGACGCCTCTCTCTCTCTCTCTCTTGCTCTTTAGATTACCATAATGTATTGCAATGAAAAATAAACTATGTTAAGTCTAGTTAAAAACTGTCGATAGCTAGAATACTCCATAAAAAAAAAACAATGTCCCATCTCTATGAAATTTCAATTGTTTTGATATGAGATTCTGCTCCCTGCTAAACTAAGTTAGATGCTCCCTTAGGGACAATGGCCTCGATTCGGAGTGTACCACGACTAAACTAAACTAAATGTATTCCTGTCACTTTCTAAAATAAGATTAAGAAAAGAGACAGAAAACCAACAGCTGACTTTAGTGCTGTCAGAGTGACGTTAAACGCCCAAAAACGACTTAAATAAGATGGCGTACATTATGATGGCATCTTATTTTGCGCATTTAACGTCACTTTGACAGCACTAAAGTCAGCTGTTGGTTTTCTGTCTCTTTTCTTAATCTTATTTTAGAAAGTGACAGGAATACATTTAGTTTAGTTTAGTCGTGGTACACTCCGAATCGAGGCCAATTTACACTCAAAGAACAGCAGCAAGCAGCTGCCAGAGCAATGCACTTACGGTGCAATGTTTTAACTTTACCATCTTAATTTGCATTTTGAGCGCATGCTGCCGTCACATAGTTTCCAACGGAAAAGTGGGAAAAGGTGAGAGGTGCCCGCGACTGCTCATGGCTGCACTTACAGTGTGAATTGTTGACTTTAAGTCTTTAGTTTTCAACCCCTAGCTGGTCAAGGGTACAGACCAAATATAGGTAAGTTTATAACAAAACTTGCTTGCCCTAAAACCCTGTGAATTCATAAGCAAAACTAATCAAGTGTGAGTCAGGCTACTTCCGCACTGCGGGTTCCGTTCCATACCACCTTGCCTGGGTTTTTTATTATTTCTTTTTATACTGTAGAGTTTGCTCTATAATTATACCAAGTTTGATGCTTGTATGTATTACCGTTTTTACGATAGAGAAAAAAAACATTGACAAAAACTAGTTTCTTGTAGGTGGACCCCCCTTAATTTATATATTTTTGAAATTTTTATTATTTGTTAGCTTATCCGCCGTACTGTCTAGCTATTAGTGTTTTCTTTTTATACTAATTTTATTAACTTCTAGTACGTGTTGTTCCGTATCCGTCCATACCCCGTCGTCTGTGTAGTCCCGGATCCGGCCCAGAGCTGACTACTCTGATTTTACGCAATTATAATACATATCACCTGTAAATAATGTCTGTTATTGCTTGAAATCGTTTCAATAAATTTCAATCTACCATTCATAGTACGGAGGTAGTAGGTACGGTAGTAGTTCGTGGTACGGATTCATTCGGAGTTTCAGTACTACTAGTGAAACGTGGATGTTCTGAAGTTTCAGAATATCTCTGACTACCCCCTCGGGGAATATAGTCGTGAGCATATGCTATGCTACCATTCATTCAATATTCCTTCATTCATAAAAGGATCGTTCATTCCCAAAACTCTTTTCAAATTTGAATTTTTATGGCTACGCGCCATCTTGCCACGGACGACGGGTGCAGATTGTGCGCGGCTACACGTACCAGAGGTTAAGGGATTTATTTATGGGCAGATGGACGGACGGACGGTCAACGTAGGCATATGAATAGGGTCCCATTTTCACCCTTTGGGAACATTATCTTTGGGTACATTTTTAGAAATGGTTTGGTCTGAATGAAGAGCTACTTCTGGATTAGTTTGGAGTTTGGAAACGGGACTGAAAGCTTGTCACCCTGTAACGGATCAGATATTTGTTTACAAAATATGAAAAAAAAACTCGCCTTTTTATACAGTTTAATCATCTCCTTCACGTATTTCTTGTGCTGGACAACGTTATATTGAACGTTGTGGAATATTTTGAACATCGTAGGATTATTTCGTGGGTTTGGTTTTGCCGCGGTAACCGCTTGAGGTGCCTCGGCGTCCGTTGGCGGCATTTTAGATAAAACTGTTCTTTTTAACTTTGGAACGAAACAAGCTAGCTTTCATTAAGATTTTTGAATATTATAAGTACCCGAAAACTTCTTTCGCATCAAAATAACAAGAGCAAACAAAAACTCACAAATGCAACGGCTTGTTTTGACATTTGATGAAATTTGAATTTTTCAGTGTTGCCAAGTCCCGGTTGAACAAAGTCGTCGAAAAAATTCGGCACAAGTAACAAATAAATAGGCCCTTTTTTAGGAACAGTCTAAAAATGAAAACCGTTCACTAGCCAAGGTACTAAAGTGCGATTTTTGAAAATCATACGATCGATTTGGCAGTAGAAAATGTCAAAATTACTATGGAGATTATGCATCTTTCTACTACCAAGTCGCTCGTATGATTTTCAAAAATCGCACTTCTGAGCGTTTGTTGGTTTTTCTTTGTGTTGGCTATATCTATTTTCACTTTCCAGGTTTTTCTTTTATTCTAGTCAATTATTTGGACAATATCTTATCTTATCTGGACTTATCTCGTTCTCTTCAAACGACGAAAAAAGTTTACTAAAAAAATTTTACATTTGCATTTTGCGGTCACCATCCGACCCCTAAGACAGCTTATTTAGCGACAAATTGCCTAACCTGGCATCACCGCCTTTTCCTTCACCATAGACAAAACTTCCAACGTCAAATATGCTTTTTATTCTTCTTAACAAAGTGTTGCCATTTCTATAAAGGACGCTACATACTGTACGTTTTATATTATAATCGTATGTTACGCCACCTTATGCTACGTTTCCAGTCTTTCCGGTTTATATTGGGGGATTTTCCAGAGAAAAAAAAAAGCTAGTTCATAATTTCTCGATAGATGGCGTTGAACAGAGAGGGGTCGATTAGGTACCTATGGTATATTTATGAATATTATTAATAAAAAGACGCAGTATAAACCCTTTGATATTATTGTCGGTTTATTATTAACAATCTCGGTGTTATTGTCTGTCAACAATGAATCAAGTATCTGACGTGACTGTATGGCCTAGGGCTTTGTATCCATTTTGAATATAACGACAATAACAAACTACAAAAACCTAAAGCCGGGTCCGCTGCGCCATGTTTTCGTGTTTGCTAACATCGTAACACGAAAACATGGCGCAGCGGACCCGGCTTAACAGAAAAACACAAATAAACCGGGAAACTTGTAATCGCTACTTCATCAACAGCGGGGCTAGTACGCACGCCAACCCGCGATTGCGATATTTAACACATCCATCTGTCAAATCTTTTATCTTGTTCGTTCGTGCGAAAATAGAAAGAGAGCGGAAGCGTGATAGCGATATATCACGCTATAGTGGGTTGGCATACTAGCCCCGCAGATAGTTTATAATAAACCAACAACGATAAGAAAGGGTTTGTTTGTACACAAGGCGACAGATCAAGCTAAGCATAACCAAAATAAGGTGGTCGCGCGACGTTGTACGTTATTCACCCTGCGCGCGGTCAGCTTATATTGGTCATACTCAAAGATAAAATATAGGGGTAGATAAATAATATAAAGCAAGACATAGAAACGCTACTTGACATCTATTCACACTTATGACAACCGCCCATTAGAATAAGTGAAATGTCAATAGTAAACAGATACCGTCTTGAACCCTGTGCTTGAACCATTTTGTCACCAGACCTCCAGCTGGAAGACTCTGCTATTTCCTTACGTTAAGAACGAATTTTGCTTGAATTTGCTTAAAAAGTGGTGACATTTGTTTAACAGATTTACGTCTAATCTAGCTCTGTCACTCTTATGGCAATCTGTGTGCGACTGTAAGGAATGACTATACATGTTTTTGTACAGTTTGATATTGGGTAGACCAGCACTGGTAGCATGCCAGTATCGTTCTTTTGCGCGCGAACCAACGAGATAAAAGACGTGATAAAGCCGTAACACGGCTATCGCGGGTTGGCATGCTAGGTACCAGTGCTGCACTGGTAGCATGCACACCCGCGATAGCCGTGATACGGCTTTATCACGTCTTTTATCTCGTTTTTTTGCGCGTGAAAGAACGACATAAAAGACGTGATAAAGCCGCATCACGGCTATAACGGGTGTGCATGCTACCAGTGCTGGTCATACCTAATCGACCACTCTCTTGTCAACGCCATCTATCGAGAAAATTGGAACTAACTTTTTACTTTTTTTTGCTTTTGGAAAATCCCTCATTAGCAGCCTGTGTTTTTAAATATAATAAATAATAATAATAAACTTGCTGCTTAGCTAGTACGCCAACCCGCGATAGCCGTGATACGGCTATATCACATCTTTTATCTCGTTTGTTCGCGCACAAACGAGAGAGATAAAAGATGTGATATAGCCATATCACGGCTATCGCGGGTTTAGGCCAGTCATTTTACGGAGTTTTGTTAGGCGGGGTAGGGAGTAATTATTAATTGGACTTTTAAACTGTAACTGGCACCATTTAGTGACAAAAATACTAGCCTAAACAATATTAAAAATAAATTTGCTACGCAACATAGAAATCAAATTTGTGTGTCCCAGAAGGCTTTTAAATTAATAATGTTAATAACAATGCACTCATTTGAATTAGATTTAACAATATACATTATTTTTGATCAATAAAATAAGCATTAAAATTAAAAAATATTGGTATTTATTAGAAAATACGAATGTATTTTTCAAAACCTTCTAAGAGGCAAAAATATTTACACTATGTTTGAAGTATGTATGATGGTAAAGCCTTAAATATGTGCAGAAAATTTTTTTTCATAAGGTTTTTTAAAACGAGATAATATCTATATTTTAAAATTGGAACTGTTGCTGACATATTTTTTTTTTAATTTTGGTACATTCCTAAGCTCAAATTGGCTCTTCAATATTAAAGCGAAAAAAAAATGCAATTAGTAATTAGTCCCGGCTCAAACCGTAAAATGACTGGGCTAGTTGGCGTACTAGCTAGGCTGCCGTTTTATACAAATAGCAAGCATAAGGCGGTGTCCTATTGCCATCGCACGCGCGATGGTGCGATGCGATCTCATCGCGCGATGAAACCGATCGCGCGATCAAAAAACGTGTGTCCTAATTTGGTGCGATGCGATCGATCACCCTCCCTTGCTTCGTGTACCTGCACTCAGCGGGACCCCGTGTCCTAGAACGATGCGAGTATGTATGGGATTTAGTTCCGAATTTGTTCTATCGAATTCAATTAGAAATAAAAAAAAAACCGTCAAAATGGAAGAATTAGATCCAGAGCCACCAACGGTCTAGGGCCTAAAAGTATAGGAAAGCTGGATTCAGTCTAGCTCGAAAATAGACGCCAAAGTACATCATTTAGCCTCGGTCTTATGACTCAAAGCGGTCACAGATTTTTTTTTACAGCGGTAAGACAATCGCGAAAAAATGGGGTCTGGGCCTAAATATATAGGAAACGAACTGGATGCATTTTAAGAAAGAGCCCTCTTAGGAGAACACCACAGCAGATTTAGTTATTCTCAAATCGGTCACCGTTCAAAATCAGACAGGTTGAAAATTAAAAAAAATAGGTCTTGGGCCTAAACATATAGGAAATGTGAAACCAACTTGGATCGCAAGAACACACATTACCCATCACAAAAAACCCGGTCTTACATGGCGGATCGGTCACCTTTCCAGAATCAGACCACTTTTATAATATAACAAAAATGACAGATATCTCGACAATGGTAAGTGATAGAAAAAAATTTGTTATGAACAAAATTGTTGGAAATTTAATGGTCTTCACGTTTGTAATAACTTTGTTTACAATCCTATGCATAGGAGACGAGATATTTGTAAAAACTGAATAATTAAAATAGTAACAGACAGATATATCGACAACGGTTGATGATAGGAAAAGTTTTTGTAAAATAAAATTGTAGATAATGTTATGTTCTACAAGTTTTGTAACAACTTTGTTCACGATTTGACGCATACGAAACGAGATATTTGCAAAAAATTATTAATTAAAATAGTAATAGACAGATATCTCGACAACAGTTCATGATAGAAAAAGTTTGAATGAAAAACAATTGTAGACAATGTTATGTTTTACAAGTTTTGTAATAACTTTGTTCACGATTTGATACATACGAAAAGAGATATTTGCAAAAACGAATTAATTAAAATAGTAATAGACAGATATCTCGACAACGGTTCATGATAGAAAAAGTTTGTCTGAAAAATAATTGTAGACAATGTTATGTTTTACAAGTTTTGTAATAACATTGTTCACGATTTGATGCATACAAAACTTGATATTTGCAAAAACGAATTAATTAAAATAGTTATAGACAGATATCTCGAAAATTGTTGATGATAGGAATAGTTTGTGTAGCATACAATTGTAGATAATGTTATGAACTACAAGTTTTGTTATAACTTTGTTCACGATTTGATGCATACGAAACGAGATATTTGCAAAAAAATATTAATTAAAATAGTAATAGACAGATATCTCGACAACGGTTCATGATAGAAAAAGTTTGTCTGAAAAACAATTGTAGACAATATTATGTTTTACATGTTTTGTAATAACTTTGTTCACGATGTGAAGCATACGAAAAGAGATATTTGCAAAAACGAATAAATTAAAATAGTAATAGACAGATATCTAGAAAATTGTTGATGATAGAAAAAGTTTCTTAAAAATACAATTACAGACAATGTTATGTTCTACAAGTTTTGTTATAACTTTGTTCACGATTTGATGCATACGAAAAGAGATATTTGCAAAAACGAATTAATTAAAATAGTAATAGACAGATATCTCGACAACGGTTGATGATAGAAAAAGTTTCTTGAAGATACAATTATAGACAATGTTATGTTCTACATGTATTGTTTTAACTTTGTTCACGATTTGATGCATACGAAACGAGATATTTGCAAAAACGAATTAATTAAATAGTAATAGACAGATATCTCGAAAAATTTTGATAATAGGAATAGTTTGTGTAGCATACAATTGTAGATAATGTTATATACTACAAGTTTTGTTATAACTTTGTTCACGATTTCATCCATACGAAACGAGATATTTGCAAAAAATAATTAATAAAAATAGTAATAGACAGATATCTCGACAACGGTTAATGATAGAAAAAGTTTTTTTAAGATACAATTATAGACAATGTTATGTTCTACATGTATTGTTTTAACTTTGTTCACGATTTGATGCATACGAAAAGAGATATTTGCAAAAACGAATTAATTAAAATAGTAATAGACAGATATCTCGAAAATTGTTGATGATAGGAAAAGTTTGTGTAGGATACAATTGTAGATAATGTTATGTACTACAAGTTTTGTTATATCTTTGTTCACGATTTGAAGCATACGAAAAGAGATATTTGCAAAATGAATAAATTAAAATAGTAATAGACAGATATCTAGAAAATTGTTGATGATAGAAAACGTTTCTTAAAAATACAATTACAGACAATGTTATGTTCTACATGTTTTGTTTTTATTTTGTTCACGATTTGATGTATACGAAAAGAGATATTTGCAAAAACGATTTAATTAAAATAGTAATAGACAGATATCTCGACAACGGTTGATGATAGAAAAAGTTTTTTTGAAGATAAAATTATAGACAATGTTATGTTCTACATGTTTTGTTTTAACTTTGTTCACGATTTGATGCATATGAAAAGAGATATTTGCAAAAACGAATTAATTAAATAGTAATAGACAGATATCTCGAAAAAAATTTATGATAGGAATAGTTTGTGTAGCATACAATTGTAGATAATGTTATGTACTACAAGTTTTGTTATAACTTTGTTCACGATTTCATCCATACGAAACGAGATATTTGCAAAAAATAATTAATTAAAATAGTAATAGACAGATATCTCGACAACGGTTCATGATAGAAAAAGTTTTTGAAAAATAAAATTGTAGATAATATTATGTTCTACAAGTTTTGTAACAACTTTGTTCACGATTTGATGCATACGAAACGAGATATTTGCAAAAAATTATTAATTAAAATAGTAATAGACAGATATCTCGACAACGGTTCATGATAGAAAAAGTTTGTATGAAAAACAATTGTAGACAATGTTATGTTTTACAAGTTTTGTAATAACTTTGTTCACGATTTTAAATTAAAATAGTAATAGACAGATATCTCGACAACGGTTGATGATTGAAAAAGTTTGTCCATGATACAATTGTAGACAATGTTCTACTTATGTTCTTACTTGTACAACAGTGGTTGATTATTTTAATAAAACAATTTGAGTTTAATTATTAAGGCCAAAGGTTTTATTTCTCACCTTTATCAAACTTCGATAAAACAAAATATTAATTTTCTTATAGATTCGAACGTAAAAGTCAAACTGAAATATTATTTTTAACCTTTTTTACTTTGAAGTCGGTTTTTATTTTTTTTGTTATTGAAACTCGAATTCTAGTCGTAAAGACCAAAAAAAATCTTTGCCTATGCCATTCTCCCATTTTGACGGAACACATTTTATTTCTAATTGGATTCGATAGAACAAATTCTAATCAAATTAAAGATTGAAAAATTCAGTCTCAAGCGGGACTTGAACACGCACCCTTCCAAACCGGGGAAGTGCGTTATTCAATGGCTGTTGTAATATGTTTAAAATCAATAATATTTGAAATTAGAACAAATTCTATAGAACAAGTTCTAGGACACGGGGTCCCGCTGAGTGTAGGTACACCCTTGCCTCGTCGCGCTCCTCGGTCGCGCGATCGAAATTAGGACAGTCAATACTGATTCCTATGTTTGATCGCACGATCGCACGATCGTGCGTCGAAAATAGAACAATTCGATCGCATCGCATGATCGCGCGATCGAAATTAGGACAGTCAGTACTGATTCCTATGTTTGATCGCACGATCGCACGATCATTTTCATCGGACGGACGCATGATCGCGCGTGCGATGGCAATAGGACAGCGCCGAAAAACGTTTACTCCATGGGCAGCATGCCAGGTTTCGTTCAAGGTTTCGTTAAAAGAGATCAGCAGGGGTAGCATGCCAATCCGCGATAGCCGTGATTCTGCTATATCACGTCTTTTATCTCGTTCGTTCGCGCGCAAACGGCTACGCGCATCACGGCTATCGCGGGTTGGCGTACTACGGCTTCTGCATTTAAATATTAAACATGGGAAAATATTATAGGTCCCTTACATTAATAGAGGGAAAGTCATAATAAATGTACAAAATGTGGTGTAAAAGTTTGTTTAATTTGTGCTTATTTTTGAAATACAATACTTTATAATAGAAAAAAAGTGATGTAAAGTAGGTAATCTTATACAATATTATATACAAATCACATCATAGTAATAATTAGTAGGTATACAGGGACACTGCACTGTAATTAAGTACGTTCCTATTATTTTAGTAGTTAAAATTGATATGGTAGGTATAATCTTAGAGCAAACCAAAAAGGGAAGATACGGCATGTTGTTCAGAGACCTTACGAGTAGGTAGGTAACTACCTACAAAGTAGATAAGTAGCTACATACAAAAACAGATTCAGATAGGTACTTAAATGTACCTACTTGTAATTAAAGTTTACTTGATTAGTGAGGACAGTCAGTCATCCAAGTGGAGATTTAGAGACTTTTTTTAATAATTAGTTTAATTTCGAAATCCCGCAAGTCAAAATTCATACATATTCAGCCCTTCTACCCTTGGTTGAAACCATAAAGGTATTATACTACGTAAGAGAGACAGTGACAGCTGAGAGAGCGAGATGTACCTAGCGGCATGCCTGTATAATAGAAAGAGATACGCGACGCGAGGCAATAGACCGTTTTTGGGGATTTGGAGTCGCGGTAAAAAATCGGTTTCTGTGAATAATCGTGAACCTAAAGTGAAATCGTAGATAATTTTGTGAAATATACTAACACTGTTTCATTAAATTATTCACCATTTCACGTTAGATTGAGAATTATACACCGAAATCGAATTTTTACCCTGCCGAGGACTCCAAAAAACGTCCAAAAACGGTTTCATTTGGCAACTCATGTCACTTACTCTATTCCGTAAGATATAATATCTAGAGTTGAAACACTTATATTACTTATTACTCTTTGGTTGAAACTAAGACTCAAAAGACGTATTCTGCATTTCGACCTAAAATAGTAACTAAGTCCACTACTGGACATCAGTATCACATCGACCTTTTTTGGGTTTTCTAAGGCATAATGGTGATTTTAGGAAACAATTTACTATCTAATACTTTTAGCTAACATAATTTAGGAAGAAAAGCTTTATCACAAGTAGGTAACTAAAATCCTACCACCATTAATTTAAGAATAGGTACCTATTCAAAGCGGGTAGTAGGCATTTGAGATGAGTGTTAATTACGTAATAAATGAGTAAATTAATTTTTTAAATTACATCATTCATAATCAGAATAATGCAAGCCTTTGGTAAGTTTTAGAAGCGTAAATTTATAGATACTTAATAACAATTTTTACGTAAAAATTATAGAAAATAGCACATGATATCGGGAAACTTTCATGCTAGCTTTATTATTCTCCGTTCCATCAAGGCTAGTTGAAACGATCCGAGTTTAATAACACTTTCGCTGCTAAGCTCAAAATCATGATCCTAGCGCAGTGCTAAAACTGACGCCCCTCGTAGGTCGTGCGCACAGTCGTAAGGTGAAACGATCAAAATGGCTCACCTCGTGGGTCACCCGCACATGCGTAAGGTTTGGGTGACTCATGCTGTAGGTCATGAGCACAGGCGAAATGCAATAGCACTTGACCCCCTCGTAGGTCATGCGCACAGTCGTAACGGTGAAACGATAAACTGGCTCGTCTCGTGGGTCACCCGCGCAGGCGTAAGGTTGTCGATAACTCGCGCGGTATAGGTCATGAGCACAGTCGAAATGCAATTGAACTGACTCGTTACGTGGGTTCTTCAGCACTGCGGCCCATTTGTCGCCGACCTACGACGTAGGTCGTCAGCAGTGAAAGTGTTAACCGGTACCTACCTCTTAGCATGGAAATAACTATACGTTAACCTTAGTACCTACGGAAAACAACATGAAGGCTATGCCAACAGTTTGTAGGACTGTGAAAGATAGTATAGGTAGGTATGTAGGCTTTAAAAATAGATTTAGGTACATTTTGAAAGCTGGCGCGAATATTGGTAATGCTTCTTCTTCAGATTACTTGTTCAAGTGGTCGCTCAACTTGTTTCAATCACAAATAGGGAATATTTTTACGCTTATGCTGAGATATTACGAAACAGCATCATAATCTGCATATAGTATATATACGTCCCACTGCAGGGCATTGGCCACCCTCAAGGAGGGTGTACCTATGTGCGTATTACGAAACATTGGTAGTTAGGTATACATAAAAAATAGTTTTTATCGTTACCTAGTTATCGAATACGATTCTTTACAATTCAGGAGTGCGATTTTTGAAAATCATACGAGCGACTTGACATTCGCATACGAATTGAGATTTTCATTCCGAGTGGTTACGTTTTTCTCTATTTTTGAAATCGTTCGGATGTGCCAAAACCGTTTCGATTCACACAGAAAATGTTTCAATTGAACGAACGACCGAATGAATGGTTTCATAGTAACATTTCAAATCGGACTTTACCGCCAAAATTATGGGTTAACGGAACGTAGAAAAAAAGATAAATCTGTTGACGTCTGACAACATTACAAACGTCAAACATTCGAGTGGTAGAATTGGTTCGGAACACTCGTTGCGAGTGATAGAAAGTTGAATTCAAAAATGGCAAATCATCGATTTTACGTCATTTTCTACTACTCGTTTTGAACGTCTGATATTCAAAAATCGCACTCCTGTATCGTTGCACTTCTACAGCGATTCCTACAGGATTGCAACCATGATTTGCAACAGTGCAAGAATTTGTTAAAAAAAAATTCGCGCCTGCATTGACTGTTAGACCTAACATCGCGTTTAACACAATGCTTGTATTACTCAAGGTCATCGATAAGTGAGTCCAGCTCTTTCTGCAGCGCAATCGACTCCTCCCTCTGCTTGAGTACATCGTCCTGGATCCGGTCGACGTTGGCCATGAGGAGTGCGTTGCCTTTCTTCAACGCATTCACTCTAGTCTCGTGACGTTTGAGTCGCGTAGTCAGGTTCTCCTTCTTCTTTGTTATTGGAGCATCCTGTGGAAGAAACAAACGTTTAGAAAGATTAGCTAACTTAAAACGTCACTTTCCCCGACCCTGCGCGATCTTTCACCAGTAGGTAGCTGGCTTGAAGTTCACGTAATGATAGGTACCTGGGGCGACCCACTTCGTTGCCTTTAGAAAGATTAGTCGTAGGCATAGAGTAAGAAGAGATGGCATATCGGCTTGTTTCTATAGAAAATGTTGTCGCCAACAAAGGGGGTGAAAAGGGGGTGAGGGGAAGGGTTAACATTTAAATACGCTACTTCCCGCTATTATGACGTCAGGCCCAGTTGAGTATCTGTGCACAGTTCGATACAACATCTCTTCCCCAGGGGAGCGCGTTATTTTCTCTATGGTCGTAGGTACATAATCTAAAAGATTGTTTATATCGTTCTTTATCAATATAATCATACTTATAGGTATAAGTTCTAGGTTCTGAAGCCACTACATAATGCTTTTTCATTCCAAATGTATCATCCCTCATCTACATTGCTGTTTTCCTGGTACTTAGTAAGTTATTAGCCAAAATGAAATCGGTTAGTCGAGAAATACATCGATAGCTTTATTTTTAGTTAATGTTCTGGATATACCTATAGTGACGTGGAGGAATGAGATAAGAGGAATGACATAGAAAGCTAGGCTTTCTGCAAAGAAGTATATTCTTTCGTTCTACTATCTGATTTATCTAAGTAGGTATATCTAAAGAAGATTGTCAAACCTACCTCAGGTTCACTTTCACTCTCCGTCTCGCTTTCGGTGTCCTGTTCTGTCTCTGTCTCGGTCTCTTCTTCTTCGCTCTCACTCTTCTTCTCGTCCTCTGACTCTTCCTCCTCTTCTTCATCGTCTTCCTCATCTGAGCCGACCTCTTTCATCATGGCCGCCATTTTGTCTACTTCGCGTTTCAATTCCTTGTATTTTCGTTTTGCTTCTCTGTAACAGAATGGAGATAGTTAACATTTTACGAATTCTGAACCTGCCTTATCATCATCAATCTCTACTTCGTACCCCCTGCTGGGGCACACAACACAAGGCTATTCTTGTGGTGAGGGTGTATATAATTAGCTAAAAAGAAGTGGGTTATGTGAAATCCACCAATCCCAATTGGGATTGGTGGATTTCACATTTAAAGCATTGCAATACGTAGAGTATCTTTTTTCTACACCGGACTGAGAGTTTAAAACATGCCTGATACTCTTGTTACTTGTACAGTCACCAGCAGATATATCGTACCAAACAAGGTGGTCAAATATTTCTAAGCAGTCCTAATTTCCAATAATTTCTTTACTCATAACCAATCAAAAATATAGGAACGCTTAGAACATCAAATATATCGACACAGTCAAGGTGGTCATAAACATCTGAACAGTTTTGGGAAAGAAACCTTACTCCGTTGTTTTACATTTTAATTTTAATTACATTGTAAAGAAATTATTGAAAATTCGCTGTTCAGATATTTATGACAAAATACACGTTTAGATATATTTGGTAACATTTACTGTAGAATTTAATGAAAATTAGCACTGCTCAGAAATATTTGGACACTTTGTATGCTACGATATATCTGATGGCGACTGTACTATAAACTAATAACAGTCTGTTGTGTAAGGTCTACTTCTTGTTGACATAGTATTTGGAACCATTATAATTTTCTCTGATGGACTAGCTTGGAATTATTGTTGCCATTTGAAGATTATAATTTGAAGAGATGTCAATTGTTTTTTTATAGGTAGGTATTGTTTCGACGCGCTCTTTGTGTGGTGTAAGTTATTTACAATGATGAATTTCTAAAGTTAGTAGAGTAGGTATAGTAATCTCTCCAAGAACAATAAGGAACACAACTAACTTGAGAGCAGCCTGCTGGTTCTTCAAGCACATCTTGAAGCCCATGCGCTCCCGTTTCATGTGATCCTGCTTCTCTTTCAGGTGCCGGATCCTGTTCCTCATGTTCCGAACCTCTTTCTCCATTCGCTTCTGTTTCTTCTCTTCGCTTTCTTCCTGTAATTGTTTTATTTAATTTGAAATTGGGTAATTAATTTCATTGCTTCGACACATTCTTTGTTCTATTCCAAGAGATTTCATTTAAAAGATTTTGTAATTAGGAAATTTATATACCTAGTTATAACATTTAGAATCGCATATTATATAGTAGCATAACATCAGGATTGCCAAATTATTCATCTTAGAGCGTTCGTCAAAATTTTTTGAGGTAGGTAAGTTGTTTTCCTTTGTTTCCAACGTGTGGGTCACGGACCTTTCGGCCTCAGCTTCTGTTGGTTATCTCAGCCTTCGGTATCGCAAACGTTGATTAGCTTAATGCCTCTCAAAAACTACAAGGGTCTCCAGGTCTCCCTTGTAGCTTTTGGAGTAGGGGAGGACTATAGGAAGTTTAAATAGAGGGTGTAAGGGATAGCCCTCTGCAAACTGAAACGGTGAACTTACACTATCCTTTGACAACCGTGTTTTAAAATTATAATGTCTTACCTCTTCTGGTTCGGAGTCCTCTTCCTCCTCGAAGCTATCATCTCTAGTAACAGAGAGCTGCTTGATTGCATGGCTTGATCTTCTTGAACCGACGTTTGTTGGCATGATACCCTGAAATCCATTGAAAACTTTTTAATTTCTTGTTAAAACGAATTTGGCTAACAGTTAAAATATTTATATTGTTTTGTGTATTAATAGTCTTCCATTCAAGAGTGTTTAAATCGCTGTATTTTATGTTGACTATTCAGGTTGCGACAGTCACCAGAACATTTATGTTATTTGCTCAATTAGGTATTAAGGTATTAACTAACATCCATAATTATTCTAATTCGGAATTCCGTACGTGTAGGCGTTTTTTATTTTATTTTTATATTTACCATGATATTCTATAAAAATGGTGCAAGTTTTGCGGTTATTTGTTTACACCATGTTTTATACAGTTCTAGATTTTCCATTATTATACTATACAGGGTGTAACAAAACACCCTAGTAATACTGAAAGGGGTGCTTCAGACCATCAATCTGAACAACTTTCACTATGGAGCCAACGTCGAGAAAAAATAAAAAATATCTGCCGTCCCATACCTACATTTGAGGCGAGACGGTATTGCAGTTTTGTATGAAAGAGCGGATTTTTTTTTGCGATATCGATGTTGGCTCCATAGTGAAAGTTGTTCAGTTTGATGGTCTGAAGCACTCCCTTAAGTATTAATAGGGTGTTTTGTTACACCCTGTAGGGCCTGTAGTGTACTAGTGTGTAGGTACCATTTCTGTATCATGCATAATAAAAGAATTAAAAATTATTACCTCATCGTAATTATTAGTATAAGCGTTAGAAGCGTTATAAGCAATGTTACTTTTAGCAGCACTTTTCCTCAAGGCGTGAGCTTCGTCAGAATTAATATCAATTTCCAGCAACCTACACTGCTTCTCAAATTCTAGTTGTCTCTTCTGGTAGAACGATAGAGGTTCTTCCGGCGCTTCTTCTACGATATAACTCTGCAAAGTTAGTTAAGCATTTTTTACAGTTAATAGCAAAGCATTATAAATATTAGTTATTTAGTATCTCATAGCTTCTTTATGGTGTGTAAATTTTTATCCATAATACCATCAGATGCAATGATGCTATCATATTGAATAGGTCAATTTTGAGTTCGACAGTTTTTGAGGGTATCTAACGTGGTTAAATATTATTTTCAACTAACTAGGTAAAATGACTTAAATATTTCAATAGATTGTTACGAAATGCGTTAAAGTATTATTAGTTAGAATATACGCAGCTTTTGTTTGTAAAGTGAACCAAAGTTTATGAAAACAGTCCATTATTTTGATGTTTTGAAATAAATATGACCTAAATACGTCATAATAATTACGGTAAGATACAAATCACACATAGGCGGTGCCTCGATCTATTGTAGCCTCTAATATAAATCAAGGCATTGAAATGGAAAAGTTCATAATTGATAAAGATCATATTGGGAAATGCTTAGAAGAATATTATTGTTTAAAAGAGATTTACCGAAAGTGCCTGTTCCAATTTCTTCTCCAACTCAGCATTCCTCCTCTTTACTTCTTCTAATTCTGTCAACGCAGTATCTCTATCTTCTGCCGCTTGCAGGTATTGCTTCTCCAGACTATCTGCGTTTTCTTTTGTCTTCTCCACTTCTGACTTAAGACTGTTCACTAATCTCTCGTCGTAGGCGTCTGTGACTGATATAACAGTTTTGTGCTGCTCTTGTCTGGTTAAAGCTCTTTCTCTAGCTAACTCTGCTTCTAAATTCTGTATTCTAGTTAAAAGGCGTTTGTTTTCTCTTTCTTGAGCTTCCTTATTCCTGTTTACAAATAAATCGTTATTTTATTTAAGTACGGTAAAATTTATGGTATATTTAACTACATAACATAACTATACATGTTTTAGTTTAGGCGCTAGACTACCCAACCAAAGCTCTCTCTATATGTCGGTTTCAATATAATTATGGCCGACGTAAAAGACATTTAAATAATTATGTCTTGTAAGAATCGCGTACTTGTAAGAGTTATTTTATTCCAGGTATAATAATAAGTAGGTAATAACATAACCGCCTTACCTAAGTTCAATAGCTAGAAGTTGCTTTGTGGACTGTAAGTCATCTCTGACCTTATCAATATCGTCCATTTCATCAATTTCATCTTCTTCAGGGGCTGGTGGAACCTAGAATATTTAAACGATTTTCTCTTAATAATTCTCTAATCCTTATGTATGTACCTATAGCAGCAGTGGCGAAAACTTAACATTATTTTTGGGGAGGCTCAGAAAAGAAGAAGCTTTAGATGGGACTTTGTTTGAATAAACTGAACCAATTGTAGGAGTTTGCAGGATCCAATTGTCAAATTTGAGGTTCAGTGAAAACGGAGAGGACAACAAGGGACATACAGGGATAGATAAATCACACTGATGTGTTGTGGAAGCCAACCCATCTGTTTGCTCTTTCCCTGCATGTATCGCCCTGATCGCCCCACTTATTTCGTCTCCGCTTCATTGAAACCTCAGCCTGAGGGAGCAGAATTTAATTATATCTTCCTAAATCCCTAATATTATAAATGTGAATGTAAGTTTGTTTGTTAGGCTTTCACGCGAAAACGACTTAACCGATCATCATGAAACTTTGTACACATATTCTTGGAGGTATTAAAAGTAATATAGGATACTTGGGGTTTCCCAAACTCCACGCGGACGAAGTCGCGGGCAAATGCTAGTAAGTTTGGATGTTTGTCACTCAATCACACATCAACGGCTAAACGGATTTGGAAGAAATTTAACACGCAGATAGAATTATGTTCTGGATTAAAACATAAGATATTTTTCAAGATCCACGCAGCTCGCAGCAGTCACTGGCTAGTATATTAATATAAGTAGTCTTACCGCAGCATCAGGAACGAATATTCCGGAAGGCGACGCAGCCAAATTAGCTTGTGACATAGACTTCTGGACTTGCTCCTCGATAGTCATCTGCCTCCTGAATTTTCTCAACCCCTCCAAGTTGGGCTTACTCCTGTCGTTACATTTCGTTTTCTTGAGTTTGACACCCTTGTTGATCTCTTTCAGAAGAATGTTGTGGGAGTTCGGCTTTTCAGACTCGAAGATGAATTGTCCTTTGTTCTTGATTAATTCTGTTGTTGTTATGATGGGACTTGACCTGAAACATCCAACCAATAATATTAGTTGAGAAATTAATCGCAATTTGTAGGGGAGAAGAAAACATAGGAAGACTATACATTAACACAGGGATGGCACATGTTCAAGAACGTTATTTAAAACACTTAAGGTAAATAGAAGGTGGGTCTAAAATAATGTCTCATTACTCTTGAAAAGGTGGCGGAACCGGAATGTATGATTCAGAAGCCATTTCGTTTGCTCTAATGCTTTATTTTTAGTATAAAACAAAATTTGAAGCAGCGGACAACACAACTATAATCTCTCAAGGCGCGCTTGGCACTAGTTGGCACTTATCACATTTATTTAGTGAGCGTTTATTAAAGACTGAAAAGTAGTGAATTTTCATTGAATTTGAGTGAAGTCCCGTTGGGAGAGCTTACGATCATATTCGTCAGCGGGCTTCCATCCAAATACTATAAAATTAACGCGCATTTTATATACCTACGCGATTATTTAGGTGTGTCACTTTTCTATATTGCTATTTTGAAATTCATGTTCCTAAGATTAGACGATTTCAAGTGTTAATTAGTGCGAATCTTCTGGTCTTAGAATAATTGAAAAGTTCTACGTTGTCATAACGACAGTAAACTTGTGCTTAGCTTACAGCTACTTAGCTAACTTGTACCACAGTATAAGAAAGAGTATCGACTGTACCTACCTGTCGTTGCAAACAACGTGTTTCAACTTCCTGCCATCCTCCACCTCTTTCATCATGTCACTCCAGTCTGGTCGTCTCCTGGGTCTGCTGCGAAGCTGCTCCAGTTTCTTCAGTTTGGACGGGTCCACGGGAGCCTTTTTGAATTCTGGGGGAGGTGGCATCTTCGGTGGCATAGGCGGTGGCATCGGTGGAGGCGTCGGCTTCAATAAGCCTGTATAATAACAAAAAAAAATATGATTTAGTAAATGTATGTCTTATGAAATTATTAATTATTCTGAAGAATTCTTTGAAGAAACCTTAAAAAAACTTAGACTCGCATCGGAGATGAAAAAAATACATAGTTAGCTGGGTAGATAAACTTTTGCAAATATTGTAATGTGTGTTTTTCGAAATATACCTACCTACTTAGTACTTACACAACTGTTATTATAATTAAGTTATGAAAATATAAGTACCTACTTATATTCTTCTATGTCCATTTACACCGTATAAGTATTCTATTTGGTTGTGTTATTATCATAATTTGAAGTTTAATTTAAAGAAGTACATGCAAAATGATGCAAAATGATCTTTTGGCATGAAAATCTTTGCCTCAACCGAGAAAGTTTTCTGGCGATGTACCAAAAGTAGTAGACAATAGTTGCTCAGGTTATTTTGTGCTTTTAAAGTTCTCTCGGGGTTAATAACCGATCGTAAACACCTTCAAAAGAATGTGTGTGTAGTGCCTTGTTTATTAGTTGTGTATTTGTCAGTAATACACTATATTGTACCTATGTGGAAAGCCATCTTCAGAGACATAAGCTTTAAGTAATTTTGAGTAATAGGATTGAAATGTGATTAGAACTTTTAAATTGGATTAGGATTGTAATTGGATGTTTTAAATGAGCGCGATCGCCCTCCTGTATAATTTATATTAGGGGTACAGTATTATAACTAATAATAATAATAATAACCCCGCGGGGGCAGCTTGTGGCGAGCTGACGGTGAGTGGCGACACCGCGGACCCCTATCCAGGGGGACCATACAGACATGCGCTCACACACGAACACCCACACACACACACACACACCCACACAGACAGGTAACACACCCCCCTACCTCTGGCTTGCCTTCATTGGCCGTCCAGAGTGGAATCGCAAGAGCAGAACCTATGCTCCAGGTTGGAAGTGTATTGCACGTAATGGCGTAATAACGGGGAAACCCGCTCACGGGGGTAAACCCCGCGATGGTGAAACCGGAGCCGCACCTAGGGCTGCCAACCTTAGTGCGCGGATTAGCGGGAAATTTGCAATCAAGGTGCGGGACGTGGCCCAAAAAATCGGGACCCAGCTGATGTAAGGCGAAAAACAATGTGGCAAAGAATAAACATAAAAATTTATTGCCTTTTACTTGGTAAGATTTTACAAACAACAAAGTTACTACCAAGGGGTGCAAGGAAAGAGCAGTTTGAAGAAATCTGAGTTCGTCAGGCGCACCTTGGACAGTCAGCTTCGATACTGCCATTGCTGACTGGCAAACCTTTCCAAACTTAAAAGAAGAAGAATACATGAAGCTACTATGAACATCCTACATACCATGTACATACCTATGAACTCTGGCATGTAAAAAAGAACGCATAAATTAGAAAAGAAACTTAATAAAGTTTTAAATCTCTTCTTCTGAGTCAACTGAGCTCACAAATACTTCTGCTGGAAAGGTTAGCCGGAAAACGGGACAAAAGGCGTCCCGCACATATCTATCGCGGGACGCATCCTCTAAGGGTCTAGAAACGGGACGTCCCGCCTCTCGCAGGACGGTTGGCAACTCTAGCCGCACCTCTCGACAACCTGCAGCCGCTCAATGAGATGTTGCCCCATTGTCGCACTTTGTGCGTGCGGCCATTTTATGGGGCCCACTCGACGAGTCGGCGAGTCACCGCCTGCCCTATTTACAATTTTGAGACTAGTTGTCATGGCAGGCGTCCGTTAGTCTCCTCCCATAGCCCAGTATCCATCCATCCAACTTTCACCTCCATAGCCCAAGACCTTATTTTTCCATCGCGGCCATAGCGCCGTACTCCAATAGTCTTTACACATGGCGGGGACCATCTCCGTGCGTATCATGTGTGTATCATTGTGCGCTCGTATATGGTATCCGCCATTTGTGTATCCCTTACATTTAGATTAACTTGTCTTTTGAACGGGCCTCTACATGTTGGCTTCGGCTCCATGCACGCCTTTCAAAAGGTCCGGGACTTAATTGGCCGTGATTACGGAACGTAAGATACAATAATAATAATACATTCTACAAACCTAAAACAAAAATAAAGAGAGAAAACTTACGATAGTACCTACTTATGTATGTCAGTGGTGTAGTAATATCGCGTCCCGTAAGGGAATATTAGTTTAGACCAATAACATCTTTATTACTTGCAGTTACAAAATTAAAGTGTAAAAACCGTCAACTAAGGAGGTACAGGTAGATGATACAGGTAGAGTCTACATAAGAGAAAGCTGCTTGTAAATAAAATACGGTAAATAAATGCTGCGGTTTTTTTGGGGACACTGATAATTTTATCTCTGATAGATCGGTGTTAAAATATAAAAATCTAAAATGTTGTAGGATGCAACAAAATATTCATTGTATGTTGAAGATTGTTGTGTACCTAACCGAGAATTTAACACTTAATCATCACAGAAACGTATACAGTTCCATATACGATAGGACTTTCCTAAAAAATTATCTTGTGATTCAAGTTCAGTTCTAGGTATGTAAGTACATAATTATTATCATAATCAGAAAAATTATTCACCCTAGCTAGGTAGGTATAATCACTGGCGGACTAAGGGGGGGGGGGGGGGGCGGAGGGGCGGTCCGCCCCGGGCCCCCAGTCCTGGGGGGCCTCCGAATCTCGAGAAGAGAATCCCTTTTTAATCAAATCCAAAATAATGACGTTTGTATAGTAAGTAAAGACAGTTTGGAGTTGGAGGCCCGGGCCTCAGGATGCCAGAACAGGTTCTGGGACTACAGTTTGAAGTTGGAGGCCCCGTACGTTAGTCATTGAAAGTCAAAGAAAGAAATATAGTCAAAAATATTGCGAATTTGCGAGCTCGCTTCGCTCACTCAATCTTTTTCAAGGTGTTATGCAGTTAGCATAATTATGAGTTCGCTTCGCTCGCTCAGGAGGCCCGGGCCTCCGGTACTGGGACTGCAGTTTGAAGTTGGAGGCCTCGTACGTTAGTCACTGAAAGTCAAAGAAGGAAATAGAGTCCAAAATATTGCGATTTTGCGAGCTCGCTCACTCGCTCAATCTTTTTCAAGTTGTTATGTAGTTAGCATAATTATGAGCTCGCTTCTTGAAAAGTCAATGTGGTTGAAATCAGAATGTATTTCGAAAATTTGAGCTTGCTTCGCTCGCTTGACTTTTTTGAGCCTTCTGTACTTTGAGACAGAGTTCTTGCTACAGCCCAGTCATAATTATAGAACTCTATTCGTTCGCTCCGGTTTTATTTTATACACGAATATACTACTCTATTTCAAGATGAGCTCTACAATAGAGTTATTATAAGCATAAGCTCATTTCAGCTATTTGTTTAAATCAATCGCCCCGATTTCGGCATGAGCTGAAAAAATCGAGTTATAATGAAGAAAAATCTCGAGTTCGCTTCGCTTGTTCCAGAATTCAGTGAAATCTCGAGCTCGCTTCGCTCGCTCTAGGTTTTGGATGGTATGTCTTTTTCTTTTCATAGTATAGATAAATCTTGAGCTTACTTTATTCGTTCCAGATTTTAGGTCGTAAAAAAACTCTAGCTCGCTACGCTCACTCCAGGATTTAAATCTTATTCCACTGATCTGATTATATTGCAGTAAAATCTCGAACTCACTTAGCTTCGCTCGCTCCAGAATTCAGTGAAATCTCGAGCTCGCTTCGCTCGCTCTAGGTTTTCTGTCCGATATATTTTCATATTGCTTTAAAATCTCGACTTTACTTTGCTCGCTCTAGATTTTACATTGTACGAATCTCAGGCTCGCTTCGCTCGCTCCATATTGTAGGAAATACATGCTACCTACAAGTTTTTGCCACGGCTCGAAAGAATTGCAGATATCAATTTCTAGAAAGACCGGGGGGCCTCATTTAGTTTTGCCGCCTCGGGCCTCCGACGGGCTTAGTCCGCCACTGGGTATAATTTTTGGTATTGTTCGCGACATCGAGCTGCCGGATTCGCGCGTCGACGCGAGCCGCTACGGTTTTTCCTCGCGAGTTCAGACACCCAACGTGATCAGTGCAAATTCCAATTAGATTATTGTTTTTTTAGTGTTTAATTTGTAGATTATTGCTTGTGGAATGCACTGGTCATGTTGGGGGTAACGTATTTGTACAGTTCGTTATAGTTTTGTATAGTTTTTTCACGTGTTTAGAGTCGTAGTTTTAAGTTTTCTTTATTATAGTTTTCTGTTATTGTTTTATAAGTTATAGGTATAGTTATAGGTTTTCCTAATAAAGTTCATCGTTTCTCATAGTTAGAATAGGTTAGAATAAGTTTTTGCATTGTTTAGAGTTGTTTTTTAGGCGTTTTATTTCTGATATTTTCATACCCTTATTTCTCAAGATAGGTGATGGGTGGATCCTATCTAACAGCTTAGGTACACAATAGTAGATGATCCTTACCTATTTCACACACAACATATAGACTAGAGTAGTTAGATAGAAAAATATAGCAGTTTTAAAGCTCAGTTTACACCTTGCACTTTGACCCCGTATTTTACATAATAGATATATAGATAGAAACATAGAAATAGGTAGGCTAGGTGAGGATAACCCAGGTGCACTTAGTCAGAACCCTAGGTCATAGATAGAGTGCCTAGAATAGTCTAGAAATAGAATAGTTTGCAATAGCGCGGCAAAAATTGTGATATTTTTCCGCTTTTTTCTGACTAGGAAACCTGGGTATCACACCTAGTATAGATTGTTATATGTCAAAATACGGGTAATTGTAAGCTCTTTCTATAGAACAACGTAGCTTTGAACTACCTCTTATAGTTTTTAAGATATAGCCTAAAATGTCAGAACTTTGTGATGAAAATGTACAACCAATTTGAACAATAAAAGCGGCTCTCCTTACGGTATTGCGCTAGGAGGGACATAGGCGCGCAAAACAGCGCAGAATCAATCAGTCGCAACGAGTCCTCCAGCGCAACATCGGAAGAAAAGCTAGCGAAGAAAACTGAAGAACCTCTTTCATTGAAGAACCCTGCTCCCTGCTCCATCAAGACCAGCTGCCTCAGCCTGCTCTCTGCGGTCTACGATCTGCGTCCCACTCTCACAGTACCGCCGTAATCAGGGCGTCATCCGGCGATAGTTAATAGTTAGTTAAATGTGCTAGACCAGGCGTTTTCATATCGAAGGTGGTCGACCACATTTTTTGGTCCTCCGAGCCGGATCACGTCCTGAGCGTACTGTGAGACCTGGGTGAAGACTGCAAGAGTTGCTGTATAGAAGATGCCGGTGACAAGAAGCATGAAGTCAGCGCCGCGTCAAGCCGGACCCCCGTCCCGTGAGGAGGAGTCCACGTCACGTCCTGCTGCATCCGCGTCGGGCACCCCGTCCGGCTCCGAGCCGACGGCGTCGTCCGCGACGACCACGGAGTCGCGTACGGCAACCACAGCCCCGGATACATCAGCCACGTCGACTGACGCCACCAGGGCGTTGAAGAGCCCCGTTCCTGAGAAGCCTGAACGGACACCGGCACGATCCAGAGCATCGAGTAGAAGACGAGAGCTGGCGGAGGCCCGGCTGGAGCTCGCCAGGGCTCGAGTCGAGTTGGCCGAGGCCAAAGTCAGCGTCCTAGAAGAGGAAACTTCAGACGAAGAGGACTCAATAGATGAAACGGTCCGTGAAGAAAGAACGTCGGAATGGGTCGACAGAAGCACTCTCGCCCTCACGATGGAGCCTCACAACGTGCCTGAACATAGTTCGGAACCACCACCCGCCGTGCCGCCGCCACCACCGCCGCGTGACGACGAGCCCGGGTGCCGCGTGGACGCCGAAGCACGAGGCCCCATTCATAGTCATCCGACGAAGACCTCGGAGGAGAGGCCCTACTGCCTGGGCCTCCCCGGGGGCAACCGCCAACTTGTCGTGTTGCAGGAGCCGCCGCCACGACAGGAGAGACTGATTATAGAAGATAGAAGAGCGGCCCTGGCGCAGGGGCCCTGGAACCATACCACCGGGGAGCCACGCCAGCCTGTAGCGCCGCACCATTCGCCTACGCTACAGGAAATACGGAAGACTATAGAAAATAGAAGATGGGAAACGGCGCAGAGGCCCCCCGGTGGGGACGTCGCCGGAGACCCACACCTTGACGCGCCGCGCCAGCCGCCTACGCGTCAAGATAGCAAGCCGAACGAGTTGGCGATCCAAGAGCTCGCCAGTGCCATCACTCTCGCCGCGCGGTCGGCGGCGCAGCCCGCAATAGCATCGAGGGTTCCTGACCTACCCTTCTTCAGCGGCCAGTCGGCGGAGTGGCTACCATTCAAAATAGCGGTGGAAGAGGCAACAATACAGCTGACGGAGCAAGAAACCATAGCGAGACTGCGGAAGAGCCTGCGCGGGCCGGCGCGGGACGCCGCCCACTGCCTATTTGTGGGCCACACGTCGACGAGAGAGGTAATGCAGCTTCTTGAGGCCAGGTTCGGACGACCCGACGCGCTCGTCATGGCTGAAATGAAGAAGCTGAGGGAGCTGCCGCGCCTCACAGAAAATCCGAAGGATGTCTGCGTCTTCGCGTCGCGTGTGGCGAACATCACCGCGACGATAAAGGCGCTGGGGCGGTCGCACTATCTGTACAACCCGGAGATAGTGCGGGCCGTCATAGAAAAGTTCCCGCCTACGCTACGGTTCCGGTACTACGACTTCGCTCCGGAGCAGCCTACCTTCCAGCCTGACTTGGTAACGTTGACCAAATTTTTAGATCTCGCCGCCGAACGGTGCGGTAACTTTGCTCCCCTCGAACATGTGCCGTTCGACCGGCGGGAGCAAACACATCGAGGACCAGCGCGCACCTACCACGCCGGCGCCGACGGACAACGAGCGAAGCCAGAGCCCTGTCCGGTCTGCAAGAAAGGCGAACATAAGGTAAACAATTGTGAAGTGTTCAAGAAAGAAAGTGTGTCGGCGCGCTGGGACATTGCCAAGGAGAAGCGCCTGTGTTTTAAGTGTCTACGTGTTCGCCGCAATCAACACATGTGTAAGGCACGCAAGTGTGAGACGAGCGGGTGTCAACATAGCCACCACCCGCTACTACATAGCACGCCGCAATCGAAGCCGCCGCCCGTCGATCCGCCGCCCGAGCAAGAGGAAATAGTGTCGTCTGCAAGGAACAAGACGAAAACGGCGCTGTTGAAAATAGTTCCTGTCATCGTTAGCGGCCCTAGGTCACAAGTTGAGACCTACGCACTGTTGGACGACGGCTCTACGTGCACCATAGTAGAAAGAGACATCGCTAACAAGGTGGGTGCAACAGGGACAGCATCACCGTTTACGATAGAGGGCGTGGCGGGCGCGCGGATCGACGCAAGCGAGTCGACGCGCGTGCGCGTGAAAATTGGCGGCAAATATAGTATAGAAGAATTCGAGATAACTGCGCGCACTATGGACAAGCTTCATTTATCGCCGCAGCGGGTCCCGCCGGAGCTCATTTCCGGCCTCGATCACCTCAAGGAGATAGCAGAGGAACTCATCTATGAAGAGGGCAAGCCAACTGTACTCATCGGGCAAGACAACTGGCAGCTGCTGCTCTCTCACGCCGTGCGCCGTGGGGCGGACGACCAACCCGTCGCCTCCCTGACCGACCTAGGGTGGGTCCTTCACGGCGTGCGAGATGGTCGGCGTGAGAAGGTCCATAGTCATCGCATCAGCTACGTGTCTTCGCCCCTGCCTGAGAGTTCTATAGAAGAGATGATTCGAGAACATTTTTCGCTGGATTCGCTGTGTGTAGAGCCGCGACGCAGCTACAACGATAGTGAGAAGCGAGCGCTATCGATTCTGAACGAGACGACGAAGCGGTTACCGGCGGGAGGCTTCGAGACCGGGCTCCTGTGGCGTCGCGACGACTTCACGCCGCCGGATAGCTACTCTACTGCACTTCGTCGCCTCGAACTTATAGAAAAGAAGCTGGACCGGGACCCTACGCTGAAGAAGAGGTACACCGCCCAGATTCAAGACTACATAGAAAAGGACTACGCAGAGGAAGCGCCCGTGTCTGACGCGCGACCTGAGAAGGTATGGTACCTACCTCACTTCGGCGTAGTCAACCCAGAGAAGCCCGAGAAGCTACGTATAGTGCACGACGCGGCGGCGAAGTCAAGAGGGACGAGTTTGAACGACATGCTGCTGTCCGGTCCCGACCTACTTCAATCCCTGCCCGGCGTGCTGATGAGATTCCGATTCCGGAATATAGCAGTGACAGCTGATATTCGTGAAATGTTCATGCGAATATCGATTCGAGATGAAGATAGAGACATGCAGCGCTTCCTGTGGAGAGGGGAGCGACGCGACGGACCTCCGACCGAATATCGCATGAAGAGCGTAATATTCGGGGCCACCTCTTCGCCTAGTACAGCTATTTTTGTGAAGAATAGAAACGCCGAGTACTTCAAAGAAAAATACCCGGAGGCAGTGAACGCCGTAGTACGTAGTCATTACGTAGATGACTACATAGCCAGCTACGACAGCGAAGAGGAAGCTCTACGGGTCTCGAATCAGGTCGCCTTCATACACAGTAAAGGTAATTTTTTTCTGGCAAAATGGGCATCAAACTCTCATCGTGTTCGTGGTCAGCTGGCGCCGGGCGAGAAGAAAGAAGTAGTGCAACTCGACACCGAGAAGATATTGGGGATGGTCTGGCGGACGCAGACCGACACGCTTTCGTTCAACATTAACGAACGTAAGTTGCCTACTTCACTACTCGACGGTACACCTACTAAGAGAAAGGCTCTACGCGTAGTTATGTCTATCTACGATCCACTGGGACTCGCTACGCCTATCACCGTGCAAGCTAAGAGAGTGCTACAGAACACATGGCGCTCTGGCATCGAGTGGGACACCGAGCTACAACCAGCAGAGGCGGAGGCGTGGCGGAGTTGGGTAGGCGAGGCTAAGCAACTCTCACGCTTAGCCGTGCCACGCTGCTACGCCCAACTAGCGCACGCGACGACCATCGAGCTACACACGTTCGTCGACGCCAGCAGCTCGGCCTACGCGGCCGTCTCCTACTGGCGAGTGACCGATAGCGACGGACGTGTCTACGTGTCCCTCATCGCTGCGAAGGGAAGAGTCGCGCCGCTGAAGACAGTGTCCATCCCGCGCCTCGAGCTACAAGCTGCAGTGCTGGGCGCCCGCCTAGCACACACCATCGCCGCCGAGCACGACATAAAGCCGCATCGTCGCGTGTTTTGGTCCGACTCACGCACCGTGCTCACCTGGCTACGCAACGGTCCTCGTGTCTACAAACCATTCGTCTCGCATCGTGTCGCCGAGATCGGCGAGTCTACGAAGACAACGGAGTGGAGATGGGTCCCCACTAAGGCGAATGTCGCGGACGACGCGACGAGAGAGACGCCTACCAACTTCGAGTCGACGCATCGCTGGTTCGTAGGGCCGCCTTTCCTACACCTACAGGAAAGTGAGTGGCCAACAGAGACAGAAGATAGTAGCCCAGACGACGTCGACACTACCGAAGAACGACTACATACGACGAGGTCAACGACACGACTCAGCGAAGCACTACCCGACGTGAAACGTTTCTCCAACTTCAATCGCCTGCTACGAGCGACCGCACGAGTGCTACAGTTCATCGAGTTGCTACGCGCGCCGCAACACTGTAACGCGGCCCGCAAACGCACGAAGAAAAATATAGACAGCGACTCGACGTGGGGAGACAAGAAAGAAAATCGCAAGAAAATAGTCAAGAAAATAGTGACGGGCGACGTGACTACATCGCCGTACAAACCTATAGAAGCACACCATGTTCACCGTGCCCAGCTCCTGTGGACTCGAGCTCAGCAAGAAGAGGTCTTCGCAGACGAGGTGAATGCCCTGCGACTCGGCCGCCCTCTACCGGCAGACAGCAGACTCAAACAGCTGTCCGTTATCTACGATCGAGACGGCGTGATAAGACTACGATCGCGCATAGACGCCGCTACGGACATCTGCTACAGTCAACGGGAGCCTGCAATTATAGACGGCGGCCACGTGTGGACTCAGCTGTACATCACACATGTACACATACAGCTACACCACGGCGGTTTCGAGACGACGGCCAACGAAATACGACAACACTACTGGGTGCTACGACTGCGCTACGCCGTTCGTAGCGCAGTGAAACAATGTCTACGGTGCCGCATCGCTAAGGCGAAGCCGGCGCAGCCATCTACGGGCAACCATCCACCGAGTCGCCTCGCTCATCATCAGCGGGCCTTCACCTTTACCGCCCTAGATTATTTTGGGCCCCTTACCGTGACCGTCGGCCGTACCCATCAGAAGAGGTACGGCGTGCTCTACACGTGCCTCACTACCCGAGCTGTCCACATAGAGCTCGCGGGTAGTCTCAGCACGGACTCTGCGGTGATGGCGCTGCGAAGGTTCATCGGACGACGTGGCTGCCCTACAGAGCTCTGGTCGGACCAGGGCACCAATCTGCGCGGCGCGGACATCGAGCTTCGCCGCGCGATCGACGGGGCGACGCAAGAAGAGGCGTCGCTGCGCGCCATCCGGTGGCGCTTCATACCGCCGAGCGCCCCATTCATGGGGGGCGCATGGGAGCGTATGGTGCGGAGCATCAAAACCGCACTGTACACCACACTCAACGAGCGCGCACCGAAGGAAGAGGTGCTCGCTACCCTGCTCGTCGAGGCGGAACACACCGTGAACAGCCGCCCCCTCACACACCTGTCGACGGCCCCGGACGACGAGGAAGCCCTCACGCCCAACCACTTCCTCCTGGGCGGGCCATCACGCGTCCCACAACCCGGGACGTTCACCGACGGCGACATCAGCGGACGCAGGGAGTGGCGAGTCAGTCAGCGGCTAGCCGACCACTTCTGGGCGCGCTGGGTGCGCGAGTACCTCCCCGAGCTGCAACACCGGCGGGAGCCCCGCGCCACGGGTGGCGCGATCCAGCTGGGCGATCTGGTCCTCATCGCAGACGGGACCCTGCCTCGCAACATCTGGCCGCGAGGCGTCGTGATCGCCACCTTCCCCGGTCCCGACGGCGAGGTACGAGCAGTCGACGTGCGCACCAACAAGGGAGTCCTGCGGCGGCCCACGAAGAAGCTGGTGATCCTGCCCACTGCCAACGAGTCGCCCTGATGATCTACGGGTCTACCTGCCTGCCGCTCACTCGAGAAGTTCCAGCTACGAGAGCTGCGGCGGGAGATAATGTTCGCGACATCGAGCTGCCGGATTCGCGCGTCGACGCGAGCCGCTACGGTTTTTCCTCGCGAGTTCAGACACCCAACGTGATCAGTGCAAATTCCAATTAGATTATTGTTTTTTTAGTGTTTAATTTGTAGATTATTGCTTGTGGAATGCACTGGTCATGTTGGGGGTAACGTATTTGTACAGTTCGTTATAGTTTTGTATAGTTTTTTCACGTGTTTAGAGTCGTAGTTTTAAGTTTTCTTTATTATAGTTTTCTGTTATTGTTTTATAAGTTATAGGTATAGTTATAGGTTTTCCTAATAAAGTTCATCGTTTCTCATAGTTAGAATAGGTTAGAATAAGTTTTTGCATTGTTTAGAGTTGTTTTTTAGGCGTTTTATTTCTGATATTTTCATACCCTTATTTCTCAAGATAGGTGATGGGTGGATCCTATCTAACAGCTTAGGTACACAATAGTAGATGATCCTTACCTATTTCACACACAACATATAGACTAGAGTAGTTAGATAGAAAAATATAGCAGTTTTAAAGCTCAGTTTACACCTTGCACTTTGACCCCGTATTTTACATAATAGATATATAGATAGAAACATAGCAATAGGTAGGCTAGGTGAGGATAACCCAGGTGCACTTAGTCAGAACCCTAGGTCATAGATAGAGTGCCTAGAATAGTCTAGAAATAGAATAGTTTGCAATAGCGCGGCAAAAATTGTGATATTTTTCCGCTTTTTTCTGACTAGGAAACCTGGGTATCACACCTAGTATAGATTGTTATATGTCAAAATACGGGTAATTGTAAGCTCTTTCTATAGAACATCGTAGCTTTGAACTACCTCTTATAGTTTTTAAGATATAGCCTAAAATGTCAGAACTTTGTGATGAAAATGTACAACCAATTTGAACAATAAAAGCGGCTCTCCTTACGGTATTGCGCTAGGAGGGACATAGGCGCGCAAAACAGCGCAGAATCAATCAGTCGCAACGAGTCCTCCAGCGCAACATCGGAAGAAAAGCTAGCGAAGAAAACTGAAGAACCTCTTTCATTGAAGAACCCTGCTCCCTGCTCCATCAAGACCAGCTGCCTCAGCCTGCTCTCTGCGGTCTACGATCTGCGTCCCACTCTCACAGTACCGCCGTAATCAGGGCGTCATCCGGCGATAGTTAATAGTTAGTTAAATGTGCTAGACCAGGCGTTTTCATATCGAAGGTGGTCGACCACAGGTATATAGGTACCTCTAGGCATTTAATGGTAAAATCTTCTAGATATTGTAATTTGTATTTGAAATAACGGATATCGAATATTTTATAAGTTCAATAGGCCTCTTTTGAACATTACCTTCCTATAGCTACCTAGTAGGTAGTACCTACATTCTCACAACCATTAAAATCTACAACCAAGATAAACAGTGTCATGACCTTTGAACATATTCCTTTCCACCTCTTCCGTTTCCGCCATTATTGTAGCACTAAAATAACACCACTGAGTATCAATTTTATTTTTAAATCAATGAAAATATTATTAATTATCACAACTACTAAGAAACTTTCACTTTCACAATGTTTTAGGCTTGGGAAATCTTGAATTCACGAATTTGAATGCGGTATATCTGCATTTGCACCTGACTGATGCGCATGCGACGCGACGCACGCGGAACCATCTGAGACTATTTTGGATCGCACTTAGACCACAAATCGCCTGGCACACAAGAGATCAAAAGGTAAACGACGTTGAAATATTCAAGAGATACATAATTATTACGTGTAGAGCTAAGTGTGGAGGTGAAAAATCTGTGTATACCTAAAAATTTTTTAAGGGTATGGCATACAGAATAGATCTTTGGGGTAAAAGAGTTGAGAAAATGTCTACATCAAAATCGCGACGAAGAAATCAGCTATATTTCATACGTTTGAATCGAGAGTATGTTTGCAGTTTTGTTTCGAGTGAAATTTTTCGCGATGTCGATGTTAGTCCCTATTAGAGAATGTGGGTCAGATGGATTGTCTGATCATCACCTTAAAAAATTGTCAGTATAATTATTATGAAAGGACTTTCTTTCTGAAATTTTTTTTTTATGTCCCATTGTTATGTACGTGTTTCTGTAACATGTGTGGATTTTTTTATGCCTGTTTATAATAAACAGACATGTTTATAAGAAACCGATTCATGAATCGTGAATAATTCACGATTCATGAATCGGTTCAGCAGTTTAGCTGTGAAGTGAAAACTTAACAGACAGAGTAGACACATTTGCGTGTTATAATTAAGTGTAGAATATATTTGTTACTTTCCAAGGTCCATAATAATGATTTTCTACACATATCCAATGGGGTCATCTTAGGAATATTATCTCATTTATACCAATAGTGTCTGCCAAAATCGAACAATTGTTATACACACTGCGCCTGCGCCGATCGAATACTTCAATCTGTCACACGCTAATTATAAATCAGGGGAAGTGGCAGTGTGTCAATGTTTGTGTCACAACTCGACTAATAGCCACCGGTGATTCTATTATAATCATTTGATTCATTTTATCTTTTGAGTTCAGAAGATTTAGGACACCTGTAAGCTGGCTGTTGTGTTGTGTGGCTGTGCGACTGTTGTGTATGTGTGTGTGTTTATGTGTCTGTTAATTTGTGTAAGCTGCCGATACCTATGTTTTGATTAATCTTACGTAATAATATTTACTCTGTGATCTTACTATTGTTTGAAATAATTATGGCTTTGTTCCTGAAGACAGGTGGGTCGCATGTGACTCACTTGTGACTCACTCACTTTTTAGGCTTACCAATTTTATGTGCGATTTAGCTTTCTCCTCAGGTACAAGCACAGAAACAGGGCCCTACTTAGGCCTACATTTTTAGTTTTTACATAACTTTTCGGCTTTTTGGTTTTGTCGCTTTGTCGTGCATGTCATGCTTACAGGAAGAAGTATACTCACTTCTTAGGCTCTCATTCTTCATCAGCGTGTGTCCTTTAGGAATTTCATTGGCCAGTGTCTTGTCTATGTTCTCTTTGACGCGTTCGTGTAATGGATCTCTCCATTTCTTCACAACCCCGATTTCGTCTTTCGATGGCTGCTTCTGAAGAGATGGTTTTCGAGGCGGCAGCTGGAAACATTTAAAGATATTAGGATCCTTTTTAGCCATGTAGTTCTCTGATTAGTGAGTGTCGTATGAGGTGAAGAAGGGTCAACATTTCTGAACAGTAGTTTTAAGGCTATCCTATTCCACCGCTCGACACGTCAATCCTAAATAGGCTAAAAATTACTTTAATGGAAAACATCTGTGGCTTTATGTATTATGAGTATGCTTACAACTATATTCCCCAAGAGGGTAAGTTAGTCATAAGTATTCAAAATAATTATAGGTACCATATTCAGAATATATAAATTCACGTTTAATAAGCCATACCTAAACTCTGAAAAGTATGTAAACATTTAGTACTACGACGTTGAACAAAAGTGTAGGTCATACTTCTTTTACAGAATAATTATGAAACGTTTTAAAACAAGAGAAATATTGCCTACCTTAGAAGAAGGTGGTTTAGTTGCCATTGTGGATTCGTCTGCTTTATCCTCTACAACAGGTTTTTCGACTGCCTTAGTGGTTGCTGGTTTACTGGGTGGCTCTTTTATTATTGACTTTGTGGTCTTTTCATTAGATGCTTTTTCTGGGATAGGAGTTTTAGTTTTTTCTGGTATTGTTTTCTCGACCGTATTTTTGGGCTTTTCTGTCGTTTTTTCATTAACAACAGTATTTTTATCTGGTGATTTCTCATTAACTGTACTTTTATTTGGTGTTTTATCAACAGTTGCTGTTTTACTAGGTATTTTATAATTTGGAACCACTTTTACCGGTGTTTTATCGTTTACTGTTGTTTTGTTTGCAGTTGTAGATTTGCTTGGTATTTTATAATTTGGCGTTACTTTAGTTTGTGGTTTGTCATTAATGAAACTGTTCGGTTTTGTTAGTCCGTTCTTTTCTACTGGTCTTTTGTCTACGATTGTGACTGATTTTTCTTTAGCTTTATCGTCAATTGTTCTGACGCTTCTTAATGCAGATTTTTCTGGGACCTTTTCGACAGGTTTGATTTCGATAGGTGTATTTTCAATAGGTTTAGGCTCATCCTTGTCTTTAGCACTATCGTCTATGGAAAGTTTTCCTTCTAGTTTCGGAATTTTATCAATTGATTTTAGTGCAGATTTTGTGAATCGAGATTTTTCTTCTGCTCTCGATGGCGTGGTGAGCTTCACTGATGACGGTTTAACTAGTTTTTCTTCTACGGGCTCAGATGTTCCGTTTTCTGCTTTGTCTCGTATCGTCGACTGCTTTTTCAGGACAGCTGTAAGTAAAAATTAAGGACATTATTTTTAAGCTAAGTAGGTACCTTAAGAATTTTATGGAGGACTTACGAGTCACAAATTGTGAAATACTGTTATCCATAATTTTGTGGACCTTTTTTGTATAAGCTCCCCAAACATAAGAAAATAAGTAACAAAGCTAGGCTTGTTCCAAAAATGAAATAAGGCCTGATATTATAAGGTATAGTTCAAAATAAAAACGCTAATGTAGAGCAAATATAATAAAATAACACAAAGACTAGTACTTTCATCTTTTATAGATGGAAAAGCCAATGATGAGTACTCCTAACTATCCTAATTTCACGTGGAAACATTAGTTACTATCGTAAGTAACGTTAACATCTCAACAAAAATTGTGCAACTCACTGTGCAAGAAAACTCGTAGCTTTACTATAAAAACAATCTAGAGACGGGACAACACAATGGGACATAGATATTTAGGTAATCAAGTTAGGTAATTTTCATTACACTGACCTGCAAAACTAAGTATCACACTTTAGTTTTGAAAAGGAGTGTTTTTGTTTAAATATAAAGATTTTTTTCAGGCATTTCTTTAAAGAAGATAATTGACTATGAAGTTTTTATATAAAACAAATTAAAAAAAACGTATTGTTTTGCTTCGAAAATACATCTTGTGCACTTTAAAGGTTATTGCAATTTTAAAAGCGTAGTACCTACTAAGTTTTGAAGGTCAGTGTAGATAGGTACACGACAAAGGAGATGATAAATGAACTCTATATTTTTTTTAAACATGTTTTAAACTAAGTAAGCTGTTAAAAAGGTAGGGAGAAAACACAAGAAAACACAGAAAATTCGGGGTTACTCTCATTGCTCTATGTGCCTTTAATGAAAATGGAATGTAGGAATTATTCTGACAGCCTAAATTAAGCCTTCATAGCAATAATAATTATGAGCTTTAAAGTAAGTATTAGTGATATTGATGTAAGCACGTGTCGTGGCCCCGGCAGCGTTGCATTTTGATGGCATTCGCGTACTGTACGTAAATAAACATGGCCGCTGCCAAGATGGCCGACCTTCGCTATTTCAGAGCGATTCCTTGTCAAAATTTCCTATTATATGGCCTACTTGATACGAAACATTTACTGTGGTTACGCGAGAATTAATGCTTCATTAAAAAATGTACTTAAAAAATGTTTAAGATCTGTTTTAATTATGTAGGTACTGCAGCAGTTTAATCAACAATAACACATCTGAATTTCTGATCCCATACTGAAGCTGATAAGGCTTTTATTATGGAAACCATACAACAACAACTCAAAAATGTAACTTTCCATGGAGTACAGGTGTACTCAAACTAAAGTGTGTTAAACTAGAGGTCTAGTTTGGCAGTCCAGTGTTTTTCTTTTGTTTTGCGTTTTTAAATGATTTTTTTACTTCAAACGGCACGGCAGCAGGAGTGCGATTTTTGAATCTCATTCGCGGAGTTCAGTAGTTGAAAATGTCAAAATTACTGTGGAGATACGCATCTTTCTACTGCTGATTTGACTTTCAAAAATCGCACTCCTGAATGACTTTTGAAAGTCAAATCAGAATTAGAAAGATGCATATCTCCTAAGTTATTTTGACATTTACAACTGCTGAACTCAGCGAATGAGATTCAAAAATCGCACTCCAGGTCGTCAATTAGTTAACATAACATAAAACATAAAAAATCCTTTATTGAAATTTTGCAACATTGTACTTTACAGTTACTTTACTTCGTTCTGTTTGCAGTATAATAAAAACATCAACTGATGCTCCAGTTTTGAATTTACATGAAGCATCATCATCGAATCTCATTGATCACTTATGGTTCACCTCGGAAATAAATATATTATATATTTTATATACTTTTAACAAAAGAAGGCTTTTTACAGAGGTACCTTTACGAGTGTTGATTCCATAAAGTTATTATACCATGGTTGATTCCCTTAACTCTCGCTGCGTTACCTGTCATTATTATAATTGTTTCTTTCCATCAATACCTATGCCAAAAACTTCTTCTGAAAAATAAGTTCTGTTTGGGTTTTTGTACTCTTTCAATACGATCGTGAGTCTGTAGTAAGGGTGTAAGCAAGTATATGTCTGCTTTCTCTACTAAACAATGTTTGATGTACCTACCTACCTAGAGATCAGCATATTCATTCCTTTTACTTATCCTATAGTTATTAAGCCCAAGACGAAGATGACTAAGCCTAAAGTAAGCCTGCGTGTGCATATTATGTGTTATATAAATGTTATATGTTACTTTATACTTAATTGTAACATGTGCTACTATTATATCAGCTTGGTAGTCCATGGTAGTTGCAGTTGTAGCAAAGATCAGTTGGTCAGAACCAACCTGAATTACGGTTGTTAAGGGCCTTTGTCGAAAAATAATTTAAGCGAAATAGGCGTGGGATAGCTTATATTACGGCCTGATGCGAGAGAAAGAGACGGGGCGGCGCGCTCGCCTGAAACGAATCGAGCGCCAAATCAAACTTTATTTAATTGTGATTGTACTATTTATGTAATTTCAATTCTGCTCTAATCAAAATTTAGAAAATAGCAATCTCTTTTTTTTAAATCAAGTCTTGTGTTTCTATTATTCACCGTTTAGCAGTTCCAAGCGCTTAAAGATAAAAACGGAGGCTACTTTGGCTTGTTTTTCTATCGAGAAAATGTATCTTAATCGTGTTTTGGCTCTAATCAAAACTCCAATTATATGTTCAATTTACACATATCCGAAAATCATACTCAGTACTTCATGATGTATGAAGCTTTGAAGATTCCAATTTTTTTCACATAGCCCCTTAATCTACCCATTATATCTATTTAATGAATTAAGGGAGCTGTAGAAATATATTCTTTCCCTGTAGCTAAACCAAGTGGTTACTGGGCGTTTTTTCTAAAAACACTTGAAATCTTTATATCTCTAAAGGAATGGAGTGCGCAATCGGTTAAAAATCTCTTATAAATCATGTGCCGTAACCCCAACATCTCAGTTTATTTTCTAAAGTCTGTCCTCTCTAAAAATATAACAGAATCGTCGGCGTTGGCTCGAAATATCTTTCTAACAACACCGACGTATATCTGAGTACGTCACGAAGAACCAATGAAATCTTTTTCTTAGTTCGTTTTTCTACAAATTGTAGTGATTAATTGTATTGTTTCTTTTTTCCTACTTTGAGTAAAATTTAAACAATGACTATGACAAACATACGAAGTTGTAAGAGGCACTTAAAATCAATTACTGCAGTTCCAATGGCTATTGAAGATTTGTTACAAAAAATGCCAAGTCATGGTATGGAAAATAATACAAGGTTAACTCTTTAAAAGTTAACTTATCTTATTAAATTCTAAATTAATCCTGTGGCTGGCGTATTAAACACTAAAATTAACGAATCACCATAAAAAATTCCATTTTAGCAAATAAACCCATAAAAATTTTACAACCTTTTTCTTTTCAATCCACTTAAGGCAGTCTTCCACTCTTCACTTTCAAACACAAAACGTACCACTATCGTCTCTTGAAATCACAATTAATATTAATATTCGATAATTCCGTGAACTACGTCCTTTCACGTCGAACCCACCACGTAACTCTGTTACACACTCCAGACTAACAAACTTGGGAACGTTTGGGAGACTCAATTATTCGGAACCCGTGTCTCCTGCCAAAGCTTCGTTCAGGTGCTGACGTCATAATATACATATATCAGCTGATATACAGATATTATGCACTCTGAAATATAGTCCTCTGTGTAGAGACAGTCAAATAAATTTGGTTGAATGTTAACGCGGATTGATAAGGAATTTATGTTCTTTCTTTTAAATTAGCGTGTCGGGTGATATATTTATCTATATTTCATGGTAGCATATTGATATATTATTTTGTTTACGAAAAAAGGAATAAACTAAAAATTATAACCCACCTTTGATGTAAAGTCTAGAGCTATAGAGTAACTAATATTGTTGCAGAATATTGTAATCAAATGTATGATATAATTGAAACTTTATCGCAAATAACAAGAACACACAGCACTAGCATGCCACCCCCGAAAAAACGACATATCTACTTTGCGTATGCGAAAAGCGGGCGCGCATGACAGTTTTCTCGTTTTATTGCTTTGTTGTGCGGCTCGTGCGTTGCATGCTAGCCCTTACCTACTGGTGTTTAGATTATACCTGTGGGGAACTACTACAGATGGTCAGCACCCACAAGTTATAGCAAAGATGCCAACAGATGGCGATACCGTTGCTCACGGAAATATGCTCCATACAAAGACAACGTTCGTCGTAAATACGTAACTCGTAACCTACTACACATAAGGTTCACAATCGAATGCGACACATGAATCGCGCAAGAGAAATAATCACAGAGATTAATATATATATAAAAGGTCCAACTAAGAACTGTTGGACCACGGCCGGTCCCCAGGCATCACAACTAGCCTGGCGGAAGTACTTCCCTTTTCAATGGAGGAACATTCCCAAGTAGCACCTCCATATACCTACATTGATAAAGGGTTATTTTCAAAGAATTCCAAAACCACAGTATAAGAAAGAGTATGAGTCCAAAACATAATCGTCTGAGCTAGGTTTCTCCTGTTTCGACAGAAACAATAATTTTGTATTATTACAATTATCCAGTCGTTATTTATGTAGATGCCTATACAGGGTGTAAGGAAAAGTATCAGTTACCTTTAAACTACATAATCTACCCATCAAACTGAACAACTTTTACTATGGCAAACCTCTCAGAACAAAAAAATCTGCTGTGCCATGGTAAAAGTTGTTCAGTTTGATGGATAGAGTATGTTTAAAGGTTAATGATGCATTTCCTTACAGCCTGTATAAACTCATAACCCTACAAATATTATCTGCATTGTGGCTAATATATTATAATATTTTTCGAATAAATTGGTTGCTGACCATACTCTCATGAAGCTCTACAAAAGCAAAGGTCGTCATTGAAAGATTTAATTTGGAAAACTGATTCTTTATAAAACAACAAGTTTCATTTGCTGACGCTACGGACGCCTACAGAGCGGATGTGACGCTTTACGTAGATTTTTCATTAATAAGTTTTCATTTTTACTACTTCTTATTGAAATCGTAATGAGTTTTTGGTCTAAAGCATTATTTCGTTAATAAGATAAATTATTGCTTGGTGGAATAATTTTTAGGGTTCCGTACCCAAAGGGTGAAAACGGGACCCTATTACTAAGCCTACGTTGTCCGTCCGTCCGTCCGTCCGTCCGTCTGCCCGTCTGTCCGTCTGTCCGTCCGTCCGTCCGTCTGTCCGACCTATTTAGGGCTGTAACTTTTGAACCATAGGACCTAGATAGTTGAAATTTTCACAGAATGTGCGTTGTTACGGCGGATTTGCTAACAAATAATAAAAATGTAAAAAAGTTAAAAATTAAGGGGGGTTCTCAACATGAAACTAGTTTTTATCAACGTTTTTTCTTCTCGCTCTATGGTAAAAACGGTAATACAAACAAGCGTCAAACTTAGTGTGATAATAGAGCAAACTCTACAGAATAACAACAAATACTAAAAACCGGCCAAGTTTGAGTCGGTCTCGTGCTAAAGGTCCCGGACAGAAAAGTTTTTTTTCTAAGTTAATAATGTTGTGTTCTGTAGTGGTGTGGTACGGAACCCTCGGTGCGCGAGTAGCCCGACTCGTACTTGAACGGTTTTATTAGAAGACAACTTTGCACAAGTGTTGGATAAATTACCGAACGTAATTAATGTAGAGCAAGAGCATCGGTGGCGCTTTGCGGAGAGATATGGACACCCAATTATAGAGGTCCGGGTTCGAATCCGCGCGGAAAACATGCCATGTACCAATGAGTTTTTCTAACTTATGTACGTAATACACGCAAAAGGTGAAGGAAAACATCGTGAGGAAACCTGCATACATTGAAGAAGAAATTCTGATGTGTATGTGAAGCCTACCAATCCGCATTGGGCACGCGTGGTGGACTAATGCCCATACACCCTCCTGAGGGTAGGCCTGTGCCCTGCAGTGGGACGTTTATAGGCTGATGATGATGATGATGAATTAATGTAGAGACCAAGGTGGAAATAGGTCAACACGCACGTATGCATGCAAACTTTTATAAAATAGTAAGGGGGTCCGTGGGGACCTTTGTGTCCGCACACCTAGTCGAGTGCACAGGCGACAGGGGAGCTGGCAGCTTCCTCCGGCAGCGGATAAGCCTAGCAATCCAGAGGGGGAATTCTGCCAGCCTCCTGGGTACGTTGTCCCAAGGTGAGGCCTTAAATGAGGTGTTTTTCAGGGTTTTTATTTACTTTTTTCGTTGTTATATAAGACCCCCTGTATATTTATTTAATAAAGTAACGTAAAGACATCATTAAAGTACAAAAATTTCAAATATTATAATGTAGTTTTCCTAAATTTAATTTACGATGTAATCTTAGACATAAATATTGTAAAATTATGCTCTAATCTCTATTCATAGCAGCGGTAGAGTGATTTTGTTTTGCGTAGGCGCATGACATGCATCAGTCGTAAACACTCCATGATGTTTTTTATGATAGGTTGACTTGACACGTCATTAAAAACATTTAAAGTTTTCTTTTATATCTTTTTAACCGACTTCAAAAAAGGAGGAGGTTTCTCAGTTCGACCGTAGGTATATATTTTTTCAATTAATATTTGATCTTGTCTGTGTGCGTGCTATTTGCTGCTAATTTAGGTACTTCCCATCCGTATACCTTTCCCAGCTTCCTGAGTACTTCCTATTTCTATGAATTTAGTACGTTGATTATTGGACACGTACCGTATCGTAGTCTTCACGTAGTAAATTCATATTTCTAGTTACGAGCCTTTGAGAGGTCTTCAATAACGACCTTCAATAGGTGGGTTTTAAGTGGTAACGCAGTTTCCTGTATTTTTAATACAAACTTTTCGAAAATAAAAGTATTACTGTTTCGTTTCACATAATGAATACTCTGTTGTTTTAGTAGGTGGTTTTACAAATACGAATGATAATTTATTTAAAAGTGGTGTTTCTTACTGTAGGTTCTTGCTCTTAGATTTCATCAACAATGGCTTATGAATAGTAATATAGTAATAGCACTCTTTTTTTTATGACGATGCTCAGGTAATATCGATTTTTAGTGTAATCGATTTTTATTAGGTTTTGCCATCGATCAAAATCAAAGAACGACCTAAGTCTTATACAACCTGTTAATGAATAAACGCAAAACTCGAAAACTACGGTGCATGTTAGCGACATAATTATTTTCGCTAAGATGCACTGGTTGGTATATTCAGAGGATTGTGTAGGGGTAGGCCCTACAAACTTTTGGAACTACATTGGCCTCGATTCGGACTGTGCCACGACTTAACTTAACTAAATTTATTCCTGTCACTTTCTAAAATAAGATAAAGAAAAGAGACAGAAAACCATCAGCTGACTTTGGTGCTGTCAAAGTGACGTTACACGCCCAAAAACGCTTTAAATAAGATGGCGTATGGCATCTTATTTTGGGCGTGTAACGTCACTTTGACAGCACTAAAGTCAGCTGATGGTTTTCTGTTTCTTTTCTTAATCTTATTTTAGAAAGTGACAGGAATAAATTTAGTTAAGTTAAGTCGTGGTACAGTCCGAATCGGTACCATTATTCTATTCTGCCTGGATTTTTAGTTTCAGGCTTATTTGCGGGCACTTTTGAATGTGTCATTTTTGGAGCATTGATTGTGTATCTAGTTTTCATTCTTGATCAGTTTTGCATTCATTTAACAACTTGTATGCTCCTAGTTAGTTTACACATTTTATTGATACTCACGCTTCAAGGGCTTGCCGGCTGGAACGCTGGAAGTTGGCACTTCTTCCTCCAAGGTCTTTGCCGCGCTCTCCACCGGTCGTAGCTTCCTCTGGGTCCATGGTGGTGGAGCATCCGTGTCCTTGTCCTTCACCCACGGTGGCCTATAGTTGTCTCGCTTGGGACCCGAGTCCCTGCTCACATTGCCGATCGGCATGGTGTTCTGTGTAAAAATAAGTACATGTGTGTAGTTGTGTAATGTTGGTGGAATAATGACGTATGTGCTTTTATGACTTTATGACAGTACTACTTTTGTGGAATTGTGCAGTGTTAAGAGAGTTAAGACCCAATTTTTTCAAGCTGCAGATACTTTATATATTTTGTATATTTCAGTAGTAGACCGACACAGCTACCTACTGAATGTCGACTTCGACATAACAAACTCTACTTTAAACTACCCCTATATTATCCTGTGATATAAATACGTATTAATTATACAGTTTCTTCGTCTTGGTCCACCGTATTGAATTTGAAGGATACAAACTATCTAAATGAGTACCTACCTACCTATTTATTTCAATAAATGAAAATGTTTAGTTCAAATATTGTGTTAGTACTCTGTGGTTCAAATTTAAGGACAACAAGAGACCATTTTACGGCAACGGATTACAATTTTTAGGTTCCAACGGGACCCTATTACTAAGTCTACGTTGTCCGTCCGTCCGCGTCCGTCCGTCGTACCTATTTAGGGCTGTACATTTTGAACCATAATAGCTAGACAATCGTCACAAAATATGCGTTATTACGGCGGATTTGTTAACAAATAATAAAAATGTCTAAAAGTTAGAAATTAACCACGTAGAAAAGAAGCATACAAGAAACTAGTTTTTATCAATCAACGTTTTTTCTTCTCGCTCTATCGTAAAAACGGTAATAGTAATACATACAAGCGTCAAACTTGCTGTGATTATAGAGCAAACTCTACACTGTAGAGTTTATACTATAGTATAACAACAAATAAAAACCGGCCAAGTAGTTTTATTCGGTCTTGTGCTAAAGGTCCCGCAGAAAACAAAATTTTTGTGGTGGTGTGGTATGGCCTCGGTGCGCGAGTAGCCCGACTCGCACTTGACCGGCTTTATTATTATTTTACTGACTTGTATTTTATTGTGTTGCCGCGCGTCGGCATAGTTATGTATAACGTCGCTCGGCCAGCTTATTTTGGTTTTGGGTAACTTGATGTGTCGCCGTGTGTACATGTTTTAATCATGTATTTACATTGAAACGATGATACACTAATCCTAATACTTATACAACGTGTTAATGAATTAACGCAAAACTAGAAAGTAGTTTGTTTAGAATCGAGAGCAGAATCGAATTATCATGGTTTCAACATGGGTAATTTTTTTCAAAAATTTTTTTTTTTTTGTAAAATTTAAAATTTACTGAACCCGAAGTTAACCCACCGCACGGGCACACCCACCCTATACTACCAAAACAAGATTATTAAAATGAGTATGTTAGGCGTTAGCGCCTTCATTCATTGCTGAAATGATAACAAATCATTTTTGCCTCAAAATTTAAAATGCGAATAATAATGAAATTATTGTTTCAATCTGATTATTTTGTTATAAATCAGTTGGGGTGTATGAGGTTTTGCGTTAATTCATTAACACGTTGTAAATGTATTTTGACATTAAACCATTAGGTACAGCATAAGGTTTTGGGCCATATGCTAATGGATGGGCCGCTAAATTGCTGACCCAGCTGATAAATTGATAATCTACCTTATTTAGCAGAGCGTAGGTCTTTTTTTAATAATAATTATGATGAAGGTCTACCAGCAGATAGCCAAATCTCTCTCAGCAGCTATTCTGTTACCATATTCCTTAATTTTCCATCAATTCATCTATTCCTGCCTAGCCTGCAGGTCGATTTAACCATTCGACGCGAGATAGTCTTGATAATATACAGGGTGTAACAAAACACTAATACTTAAGGGGGTGCTTCAGACCATCAATCAGAACAACTTTCACTATGGAGCCAACGTCGAGAAAAAATAAAAAAAATGTGCCGTCCCATACATTTGAGTCGAGACGGTACTGCAGTTTTTTATGAAAGAGCGGATTTTTTTTTCTGGAATTCGATGTTGGCTCCATAGTGAAAGTTGTTCAGTTTGATGGTTTGCAGCACCCCCTTAAGTATTACTAGGGTGTTTGTTACACCCTGTATGTCACTCAACCGAAATTTGCGGGTTGAGGGGGGAGGTCATTCATATTTTTTGAAGGGAAACACTTTTTATGGGATGGCTTTGTATGGATCCGCAATTACCTTATGATTATGACATTGAGCTTTGAAGCTTAAATTCTTGATCATAACATAAATGAAATCATATTTTTTATTTATTAAATGTAAATAGTAACCTATAAAGATTTGCCAAACACAAGTCCCGTCTGGTCCATTCATTCAACGGTAATATTTTTAGACCAACCGTCATGCACAGCACACAGTGTTTTTCTAAACAATTGAAACATAAAAGTTATTTGAATGTTTTTTGTATTATTGAAACATCTTGGAATAGATATTAGGCACCTAGGCAATAAAACAAATGAAGTTTAGGCGTGTGCCGGCCAAACTGAGACCAGTGATAAGGGAAAAAGAATTTGTCAGGTATAACCTAATGTTTATTTTGTTTACGGGCATTTATTACACATTCGCACCACTGTAACTCATGTACACCGGGATCAACAGGAGCGACCACTAAAAACACTCTAGACAATGAAGTCCAGCGAGCCAGGAGGTTGGATGAGGGCAGCGGAGGACCGGTCGTTGTGGCGATCCTTGGGGGAGGCCTATGTCCAGCAGTAGGGGGATAATCTCTCTTGAAACCTGCAACGATTTTAATCATAGAAGCTATCTTCTATGATTAACGTTGCAGGTTTCATATAGCATATGCTCACGACTATATTCCCCGAGGGGGTAGTCAGAGATATTCTGAAACCTCAGAACATCTACGTTTCACTAGTAGTACCGAAACTCTGTCCAGTGTGACGGGGAGTGAGCCCGTCGCCACTTATAATGGGCAGTGCGGGCATAATACATGCCTCGAAATTGAAGCATGCAGGTTTCCTCACGTTGCAGGTTTCCAGAGTGATTATCCCCCGATTATCATCCCCTACCGAGACTCCTATGAGTAGAAAAGATACTTAGATATCCGACTTCCCTCCATTGCAAACGGGAGACATGAATAGGAATAGCATTGCTGAAGCAATCAGTATTGTATATCACATTTCGCTTGTTATCTGTGCCCTACGACTTAATATGCTGACACTTTTTTTTTTCGATTCCTATGTTGGTCCCATAGAGAAAGTTGTTCAGTTTGATGGTCTGTACAACCCCTTAGAAAATTGTCGGCATATTAAGAAGGACCCTGTACAAGCTTAGTTAAAGAATCTCTATGCCGAACATCAAAATTTGAAACAAGCAAGCGTGAGTAACAAACAGCCAAACTTTGGCTTTTATCATTTTGATAGGATTCTTATATCTACCATTAGGTATTTCGACTTTAAATTCTTACTAAGTATTTTATAACAGTACCAAGATCGCTGCTACTCTGTAATGTGTATGACAATGTCCATAACTAAATGAAGGAGCTGAAACTTTTAGTTCATGGATTAGATAAAAAATTCTCAGATTTCGTGCCTCACACGACTATCGAGCACATTGGAAATGAATCTACGGAATTCGAAAAAATATTGTCTCAAAAAGGTTAGGCTGCAGAAGGGCTACAGGGCAAACTCTCAACACGATCTTCTTTGTTTTTATTTGTTGATATCATTCTTCGTTTTCAAAATATCTCGATATAAATCATTTTTTTTTTAACTTTTTTGCCATCACTTTTCCTTTTTTTACTTTCTCGAACAATTCTTTTTGCACCTTACACCTCTTGTAAATACGCGTGGGCCTTTTTTGAATATCATATCTTCACAACAGCTCTCCGAGATATATGGGGATCGCAATTTTTCGTGAAATCGGAGCCTACACTGGAGCGAACGAAAAGACATTTCCAATGTCAAAATATGCAACACTGGCTCGCACTTGGCCGATTATTATTTTTAATAAACATCTAGTTAGCCCACGCCACGGCACCACGTGACCGAATAGTTGGCAAGGATGCGACTATCATAGTTTACATTACACCATGCTGTCATGGATGCTTCAGTTCATACATTAAACGCTTGTTTGTATATGTTTGATTTGTTTTCTCTTCTTATTAATTGGGTCAAAAAGTGCGTTTGGCACTTTAAACATTTATCAGCTAATTCATCATAATAACACGTAGGTATAGCTGTTTTGTGAAAATTTCAACCGGCTACATATTACGGTTCAAAAGATACAGCACTTTGAAGTTAGTACAGACGGATGGACGGACAGCGTAGGGTAGATTTAGTCGCACTCGTCTTAGTATTAGTAATAGGATACTGTTGGCACCCTTTGGGTAGATAAAAATGAGTAGGTTAGCCGTATCAGTAGGCTAGGTTTCCTAACCAAATTGTTTTGACTCTGTAGTTTTTTCCACAAGATACCTACATACATTATTATCGGTCAATTAAAAATATACCAATATCTATTTACTATATTCTTATAATTTAATTTTGTATAGTAATAAGAGTGTATAATAACAAAGAACAAAACTCGCTATCTCGAGTGACCTAGACCTAAATAAACTATCTCTTACAATAACCTAACCATGTGTTTGTGTTAGTGTAAAAGTATTCCTGTAATAACCACGTCAATACGCACTTCTATCAAACACACCAACACAACACTGAGGTCAACTTGTCATAACTCGGTACTCGGGATAAAAAAGAAGACTCGGAAGATCTCGGGATAAGTATTTTAAAATGGCAACTCGGGAAGAGCGCGGCCTAGAGCGCGCACGGTTTGAGACTAGCAACGGAATCTGAACAATCCTCTGGAACTTATAAATAGGTGCGGCTTCCCGCCTGAAACTTTCAGAGATTCTAGTTGTAGTACAGATAGACGATTTCAGTGTTTAGATGAGGTGCTATAGCTACGTATTATTCGTGTAGTATACGTAAATTCGAGTTACGAATAAAAATCTTATATTTTCTTGCACTGAAATAATGTAATTATTAAGTACTATTTTTAAAGTCCATACTTAGTTGAAGTCTCTTGTTTTCTGTTGGTAGATTTGACTAGTAAATGTCTACTTCCTTTTGTCCGTACCTATCCGTCATTATGTGAATCAGATATGTCCCTATCTATTAGGGATTTTCCCTTAAAAAATGATAGAATGCAATAGAAACAGATCAGAATTTTTACATACCTACAATGCTATGCTGTTGATTGAGTCAAGATTTATTATACGTAATAAATAACTAAACAATGAGTTTACAGAGGCCGTTCAGACAGTTAATTAATTTAAGGTTGTCTGGAAGAAATCGCTTTTTAGCGATAAGACCGCCTGTTTTTGTGCCTTTGTATTTCCTGATTGTTTGCTCTCTGTATACTATGTTTTTTCTTTTTGGTGTGAAATAAAGTATAATTGATTGAATTGATTTAACCGTCACATAAGTTTCAATAAAATGTCAATGCATTTTAACATAACATAAATATTCTTTATTTGCACACCAACAAAAGTTAATACGGTACTACAGAAGGTATGGTAAATCTTAAAAGGGATTTTCTCCTCTTACCTACTAATTTCGCATAATTGTGATTGTACAGTGTACGCACGGCGACACATCAAGCTACACAAATCCAACATAAGCTGGCCGCGCGACGTTATACGTTACTCGATCTACGCGCGGCCAGCTTATGTTGGTTTTGTATAGCTTGATGTGTCGCCCTGTGTACACAAATACTTAACAACCTCGCTTTTCATGCAAACGTTCGCTCAACTGATTTCCAAATATTTTTTTGTGAATTTCCTATAGGATCCTTGGGGAAAGTTGTTCAATATCATGAGTGCAATCGCGTAAACTAACACCCTGTATAAATAATGCCAAAATAAAACGTGTCGCAAAACTGGGCAGCAGCGTTTGAAATAAAATGGAACGTCCAGCGTCAGTGGATCTATTTTAGACACTTTCCCAGTGCGTCCGCGCATGGAATAGACATCACTTCCAAAATCAAAACATAAGTATTATCATAGTAGGTATCATAGACATGTAGTACCTCCATGCATTCCCTGTCCTGAGCCAGTTCCATCCACTCTTTGTCGAATGTATCCAGGTCGTCTCTCTCTATCTCTTTCGGGGTCGACCCTGACGGCGACGTCCATTCTCCGGGATCCAAGGTGTTAAGACTTTTGCCCATCTTTCCGGGTGCAATCGACAGACATGGCCGGCCCAATCCCACTTCAACTTGGCATTTTTCTCACCTACATCGCCGATTTTCGTTTTCCGGCGTATTGTGGTGTTCCTGACGCGATCTGTCCGTTTGATCCCCAATATGCTACGCTCCATCGCCCTCTGGCAAACCTTGAGTTTGGACTTCTGTGATTCTGTTAAAGACCATGTTTGAGCCACCACCATGTTTGTAGATACCTACCACTACCAAAGAAAATGTATACACTACGCGAACCACTACGGCAGAAACATTATTAAATAATGATAACATAAGAGAGTGTAGGAAAAACAAAATCATTATCGTTATGTCATCGTATCGAATATCGCGTAGTTGATATACTTGATGTTTCAGCAACGCCCGTTCACGTTCAGTTCAGTCACAGCCCCGGACACTGCATACTAAAATTTTAAATTGACAAGATGACATGACGTCTCAGCACATACAAAACCAACGAAATTGAACCTTAAGTCTTCTTCGTAGGTAACGAGTAACCAGTGTGAGGTAACCAGAGGGCGATAGAGGGGTGAGGTAAAAAGTTGGTGGGAGGAAGGGAGTGTCCGTACCAAAGAAAATATACACTACGCGAAAAGAAGCGACACTCATGCATGTGTGCTCGTAAAAGCGCTCGCGGCTATGTGTGCGGGTCGGAGGCGAGCGCGGGTAGGAACGCGGGTTGGGAGCGGGTGGGACGTCATGTCAATGACGGCCGAATCCCAAGGCTGTTCTCGCTCGCTCGACTCAGTGGACGACGCGAGTAGGTACGCGACTATTGTCATTTGCGGAAACATGTCATGTCGAGTTTATTGTTGTTTCCTACCTGCCTACTCATACTTTACGTCCTTTAAAACAGTTAATTCAAAATTTAGGTATTTTAATTTTGATCACGTCCCCTACTTTTTTCCCGATAATACCCACGTACCACCTACAACCTACCATCTACAACCACGATTTTTAAAAATACACGACCTAGGTACCTGATTTGGATTATAATAATTGATTGTTACATTTGCTACCTACCTATATTATGGGTATCGAGCATGACGTGAAATTGACACTACAATACTAACTGCAATGATAATATAATTTACTTTACGTAAATAAAATATCACCTAGGTGGATAGATACATATTTCTCGTTTTCGGAAGGTATCGACCCTATCGCATACTCGCGCCGGCCCAAGGTCACCGGAGCGGGAGCGTTCACGTACACGCAGTGTCATAGCTGTGTCCGTACTGTATAGTAATAGATACTCTTTCTTATACTGTGGTTCAGTTTTTGGATGGGTGCTTGACCGTTTTAGTGGTACCTATAATATCTCCAGGGCCTACGTGCGCTTTGAAAGGCGTGCTAAGTAGTTGGACCTGGATAGTTCGATTAGATGACTACAACGGTGTTAAACTTCGGATCACGGAGACTGCAGTCCTGGATATGGAGGTGGTGTCCATGCAAGAAATCCTTCAATTCAACTGCTAGACCTTTCGTCTCCCTAGATTCGCCTGTGAAATGAATACTCAACACTCAATATCCCTAATGAGGAAGGCAGAGCCTTTGATGTAAGTACAACAAAGCATGTACCGGAGGCAATTTTCACAATATTGGCACGAGTTAGTAAGTTATCATAAATGTACCTTTAGTTGTCATTGTCAGCCTGTTTTATGTAGTATGGAACACTGAAAAAAAATGATTGAAAATTTCGGTCTCTGAGCAGATGCCTTGGTGACGAAATTGGATAACGCACTTCCCCGGTTTGGAAAAGTGCGTGTTCGAATCCCGCCCGAGACTGAATTTTTCAATCTTTAATTTGACATGGAACACTATATTAGGAGGAATAATTTATTCATATAATCGGCCTCAATAGTTCCCACTGCTGGGACACAGGTCTATCCCCATGGTCAGGGCGTTAGTCCACCATGCGTACTCAATGCAGATTGCTGAATTGGCAATACATACCACAATTTAATCTTAAGTCATATGCTTTCCTCATGCAGTTTTCCTTCTCCGTTTGAGAGTAGATCAGCAGACCGTATACGCCGTAAACCTAAGTTAGAAAAACTCATTGTTACGACGGGTTTGCGTGCTGATTGAAGCCGGACTCTCATAATTGAAAGTCCATGCCTCTTCGCAACGCGCTACCAATCCTATTCATAATGCCTACCATGTCGCCCAGTTAACACTTTAACTGCTGACGACCTACGTCGTAGGTCAGCGACAAATGGGCCGCAGTGCGCACGACTCAAACGTTGAGTCAGAATTGTATAGCATTCCACAGTGCACTATTAGCACTGCGCAAATATCATTGTTTTGAGCTTAGCAGCGTGTTAAGTATCCACTTTTCCTAATAGGTACAATCAATCTCACTTTAAACTAAGCATTGAATTATTACTAGCGTAATAATAATTCAATGGGTGAAGGTCACAGTAAATCACGTCCGAACTAACCCAAATATTGTTCCAGATAGTCGTTCGATGCCCAATTTATAAGATGGCGCCTCACTTCCGCTTCCGTCACCGGCACGCCTGCGCTTACGCAAGCTTTGAGCCCATTTCGGACCACTCCTTTGGTCCTGCTTCTAAATTATTGATGTGTGAAGTGATGTACTACCACTATTTAAGTGAATAAGAGCTCCTAGAATGCACAGACACTCTAAATGATCCAACTGTATTTTTTTCAGGTGAGGTTTAAATCTACAGTGATATTTGAGATGTTTAAATGTCACACGGCGACACATCAAGCTATACAAAACCTGGCCGCGCGTAGGTCAAGTAGGTATAACATCGCGAACATAACGTATTAAAATACTGCGAGTTGCGACCATGCTGTAGGTCTAGTATGATTTCTCTACACGCGCGCGACGCGCCTTCGCTGCATACAAAATAACCTGTTCCCGCGCTTTTCGGAGAGCGAAAGCCGCGCTTGCCGCGACTTGTAGTATGGGAAAAAGCCGAGTCGCGCGAAATCATGCTAGAGGGTCAGGAGTGCGATTTTTGAATCTCATTCGCTGAGTTCAGCAGTTGAAAACGTCAGAATTACTATAAAGATACGCATCTTTCTACTGCTAATTTGACTTTCAAAAATCATACTTCAGGAGTGCGATTTTTGAAAGTCAAATCAGAATTAGAAAGATGCATATCTCCAAAGTTATTTTGACATTTAAAACTGCTGAACTCAGCGAATGAAATTAAAAAATCGCACTCCTGATCTATTGTTTTCGCCCTAAACTCACCCATATTTATACACGTATACCTTGGAACTTGTGGTATTTTCTTTTCTTTTCAGGGGTATGCAGATTTCCTCTCGATGTTCTCCTTCACGTCCGAGATAATGATAATGACACATACAACCGTATATAAATTCCGTAGAACTTAAGTGATACAGACCAGAAATGCTAATTAAAAAAAACATGATCGAATGTCGCTTAATGTCTATAGTGGAATTTTCTATCATTATTAGCTATTTTAATTATTCAAAGTTTTCTATGCATTTTCTACTGCTGATTTGAAAGTGTGACTTTCAAAAATCGCACTCCTGGAATCGGACCGCCACCGCATCGTGATTTAGTTGTAGTCATTACCATTCATTACTGTAACAATTAATTTTACGCGTAATTAGCTTCAAACAATACCTACCAAACAAACGAGACTTAGGTACTAAATCATACAAGTATTGATTAGATCACTTCGACGTAAATTATGTGTAATACTTATTATTATTTATTATGATACATACTAGGGGAAGATTGGCACCATTCGTACAAGGGGCACATACATACAGTAGATTTTACAGAAAACTAAGTGGAGTACGATCATGTCTTTTCGCGTGTACGTAGCCTTAGTTCGACCGCATCGTTAGACCGGCAGCGCCATTACACATAATACTACAGGTAGCAAAATGTTTTTGCACTTGGTGAGTAAATATTTTATGGTAATTCACGATCGCATTTTAACTACTTTTATTACGTTTCTAACATGATAATTACCTTTATGACAAGTAAATATCCCTAAGAAAGTGTTTTAATGACAAATATTTTCTTACCTACACGTTTCATAAAAAATAGGTAACTTTTTAAAACTTATATACCATGGGGTACCTTTGGACAGGATTGGAAGGGGCACATTCGTATGGCAACGAATGGTTGCTTGATTCCTGATAGATATTTTTTTTACCAAATCATCTTATAAAATTACAAAATTGAGAACGAGGAGCAAGGAAAGAGAGTAGACGAAGATTTGATGCTTTATCGGCTTTAGATGATTGTGATGGAGCAGGGGATCTCAAAGTTTTCTTTATCACACCTCCTTTGGGCAAACAAAAAATATCCACGCCCCTCGTGTCACATTAGGGTACCTAGGTACCTACTACAACACAAATGAAATGTTATTTTCATTCTCTATCTACTAAATAAAGTTAATTTTCGGTGTCGTATGAAAGTGCCCCATTTGTGGGGTGGATTCATACGATTTCCGGCCTGCAGAAAAATTACTTTTATTCAATAACCCTCAGTAATAATCATTTGTAACTTTTTTTCCTATAACCTGAATATGTGTGCTACTGCAAGATGGTTTCCTAGCAGCTATTAATCAATTGCATTAAAAGATAAAAAATAAAATCTAAAAACTGTACGAAGGGTCCCAATCTTCCCCTACCTACATTCTAATGAATTGATGAGCGATTTGACTCAAACTGTCAAAAGTCATCGATTCATTGAATTTAAGTGAATTGTCTTAATCGGCAGTAACTCCCCTTTAATTTAAAGTATTTTTTCCTTATTTGTTGTTAATTATTTGCTCAGACACTTCAAATATTGTTGTGGAAAATAGATAATTTAAGGAAAAGATAGAATTTATTATCTGAACAACGGAATTAATCAATAACATAATTTCCGTACATTCAACAAAAACTTAAACCGCAAAAATGTTGTTTGCAGATTATAAAGAAAATAAAGAAAAAAAAAAACAAAGTAAAAACGAATAATAGAAGAAACGGTAAATGAGCCAGATAATGGAATACCAATCGTAGATGTTATTGTTATCTGTGGGTAAATATGTTATTATAAGAGATAAGTGTCCTTTTTTCAACCATCAGCAGCAAGGCTGATTCAGTGTTTATGGGGTGTAGAGCATCTCTGTGATGGGGATGCACCAGGTCTGCCTGCATAACTTCAGTCGGTTTAGGAGTTACAGACGTTTAACACTTTAACTGCTGACGACCTACGTCGTAGGTCAGCGACATATGGGCCGCAGTGCGCACGACTCAAACCTTGAGTCAGAAATATTCAATATAACACTGCACAGTAGTAGGTACTAGGGATGCAACGATTCGGCCATTACGATTATGATTACGATATTAATCGTTATTTATTACGATAACCGATGCATTACGATTAATTAAACAAATTTTGTTGAGATTATCTCCAGAATAAGTTCTCATAGTGTTTCTTAAGTTTTTGTAATTTTTTGTACTAATTTGAGAACGAAGTCAAAGGTTCACTTGGTCAGGATTCCGATTTTTCGATGCATAGAGGCCAATTTGCTTTGAAAAACACAATATTGAACATGATTACCTAACATAACCCGTCGGATTTACGTAGGAGATTAATCTTTTAAAATGTGGATGAGATATCGCGAGAAAATAAAATCATAGACCTAAAAAATAAATAAAATGAGAGTCAAATCTGACCAAAAAATGTCCGTTTTAAACAGGATTTAGTTCGAAATGAGCTAAAATGGCATCGAGAGATCAGATTTTTTCTAAAGTTTCTTTACGGCTCTTGAATCTAGTATTCAGGTCTGGTATTTGTCGACAAGTGCAATCCTATTGACGTTTTCAATTCGATTTAATAATCGTACAATTCTTACTACGGTGCATTGCATCGTTATTAATCGTGATTATTACGATTACAGATGCAAAACGATGCACCGCTTTGTAATCGTTGCATCTCTAGTAGGTACCTATATTTCGGATAGCTTCTAATTTCCTTGCTCTTTATAGCTATACCTAGGGGAGACCGGGCAAAATCGTACCTATAGCTAAGGGTCGAGGGCTGGGTGGAGGTCTGTAGTTCATTCATTATAAAATGCAAAGGTACCCAATCAACGTTTTTAGCGTTTTTTCTCGTAAGAAATATAATCACATTAACATATTCCTTAAAATTTAAAGAATATTTCATTATTTTATGAATCATTTTAACTGAATATCTTTGAAACTGGCCCTGTACCCGGACTTTCGATGTTCGATATATCGCCACTGTTTTGGTCCGCACTTCATTGTAATAGAGTTGACATTAGAACAAAAACGGTCACGCAATTGCGAAGTTCGAATGTGCGGGTAGTGGCCCTGTTTACGTCGGATCGTCGCCTTTAAAAAAAGGCAGGCACGGTCTTGACATGATCTCGCACACTATCTATAGAGCGATGAAGACGCCATATTATGTTGCATTTTTTAGGAAGTAATTTAAAAAAAAGTAACCGTCCATAAAGTTAAAGTATGTAGAACATTTTGTTAAAGTATTTATTACCTATTCTGTGGTTAAAGTGAAAAAATTACGAAATCTATTTGAATAAGGTTTAAATCCTACACCTTCGCGTATAGTCTAAGAGACCAAGCCATTATTCCTGTCTGCATTTGTTCACTCGATCTTGTAATGTAGATTTTGGCACACACATTAAATGACTTTTATCAACAAATAAAAACATTCAAAAAATTGGTAGGTACCATAACTCGCGTTACTGCTCTAAGACAGAGTAATCATGGCCCGTAGATAATTATCCCCTTTTGCAATAATTTCATTTGTCGTTGGGAAATCCCTTCATATGTAGGTACCTACTAATTGTAAGTTTCTTAGATAGGTAAATACTTCGGCTACGACATTTTCAGTACTTTCCCTCTGTGATATAATTGATTAATGGGAATCTCGTCTACCCGAATATACCTACCTGACCCTAAATACCTGACCGAACGTTTGTATGAAAAGTTTTTTTTTTTTTTTTGTTTGTTATTATCCTTAGGTTCCTTGGGGAAGCCCCTGGACCTTTATTAACAGCGCTACAAAATTATATGCCTTTTCTTATAAACAAGATGAAAATGTTCGGCCAGATGAATTGGGCGTTCAAACACTCTTAAATATGTACACCCTACAACTTCTTACAGCCTGTATGTAAATATCATAGAAATTTCTGTGACACGGATGCTATATCAGATATCAGCAATCGTTGTTACATTCTAACATGCACTGGCATAGTATAGCTCGATCGTAGTAATTTAAAACATCGAAGTTCAATCCTAATCCAATTTATGTTTGTAATTCAATTAGGTACTATTCAACTGTGCTGAATTCCATATGACGCTAAACTTGTGCAGGTCTTGCACTGACCACACTGGCGGCAGGGGTTGAGGGACGAGGTTTTGGGCGAGAGAGGGCATCCACTCTCGGACTGCAGGGCCGCACAGACGCTACGATTGTAAATTAAGAGGCTCCCCGTGGTAAACGCTAGCTCGGGCCATATTTTACTGGATTTTAAAAGCTATCTTCTCCTTATTTGAAAGACATACAAATAACTGAAAAGTGTAGCAATATTCTTCAACATCTCGGCTTTACTTGCTATAGATCATATTTCTAATTTTTCTATAAAATACATATGAAACCTGTGTTCAAAGGAAAGCCTAAATATTGGAAAAAAACTGTATTAGTTAGTTAGTTAGTTGTGCATCTACTTTTTAAGTTGAAGTCGTAGGTTGAAGTCACACACCTTTGTGTAGACAATATTAAGATCTAAAATTTCTATTTTGCAATTTTTTTTAACACCAATATCAAATCAAAATCATTTATTTTCAGACAACTTTTACATGGTCCATTTGTTAGTTATTTAATGAGTTAATTCGATAATTGTTAAATTTGGGGTGAATTCTTATGATTTTAGAATGTGATTTCCTTGGATTAGAAGGCTCCACTGTGACATAATGAAGGACAAGCGAGTCAAAAATAGGTCTACCTACTAAAGTGACGTAGTTTAGTAGAGGTGAGGTGGCTCTGAAAGAGTCAAGGTCGTTCGGTCAGGGAAACCTCTTAAAATACTAGTATTGAACAACGTTGGCTAATTAGGTTAATGTTGGATAGTTTTCATAATTAATAAAATAAGATAATAAGTTGTTAATGTTGGATAGTTATAATTATAAATAATGAAGTATAATAGAAAATTGACAATACAACGTGTTAATGAATTAACGCAAAACTAGAAAGTAGTTTGTTAAGAATCGAGAGCAGAATCAAATTATCATGGTTTCAGCATTGGTATTTTTTTTCAAAATATTAAATAATTTGTTTGCAAAAATTTCTGAACCCGATGTCAACCCACCGCACGGGCACACTCACCCTACTTACTACCAAAACAAGATAATAAAAATGTATCCATGAGTACGTTAGCGCTTTCTTTCAATGCTGAAAAGCTAACAAATCATTTTTGCCTCAAAACTTAAAATGCGAATAACTTTAAATTTTAACTATCAAAATAATGAAATTATTGTTTCAATCTAATTATTTTGTTATAAATCAGTTGGGGTGTATGAGGTTTTGCGCTAATTTATTAACACGTTGTATAAGATTCGAAAAGGATATTGTGTTGGTTATTTCTGAGAGAGTCCTACACTATGTGACTACATCTGTCAAAACGGCTCTAACGGCTGTCAAATGATTAGCGCGATACCGAATGTGTTAAAAGTTGTGGTTCGCACGCGGTCGAATCACGGTTCGTTGGACATTTAATTAGCGCGATTGGTTGTAATAATTATGGTAGAGGCTGCAATGTTTCATACAAAATATTAGTGTCCAACATGAGTGACTGTATGGAAATAAGTTTTAATCCATTAATATACCTACACGGTCGAATGCAATCCTTTCAAAGATTGTTACTGCATGCTAAATACATTATCAAAATGCGTCAAAAAGATCAGATTTCTTCAAGATTACAGGTAAATAACCTGTCCTTATTCGTCAATATAAACAAATAGATAGGTACTTTATCGGTTATCATTCCCCAAATATATCGGTATAGATTCTTACGTAGTTAGATATCATAATACGGTTAGCATCAATATATCAAAGTTTTCCGTCTGGTTTCATTATAATTTTGTAATATATCAAAACCGCCTGTGCTTAGACTGAATTTAAAAGTGAACTAAACTTGTGTAAAAATATAAAGGTAACATTTTTTCTCGCTTTTAGTTTTTTGTAAAATAAACATTATACAACGTGTTAATGAATTAACGCAAAACTAGAAAGTAGTTTCTTTAGAATCGAGAGCAGAATCGAATATTCATATTTTCAACATAGGAAATTTTTTTCAAAATATAAAATTTTTTTTTTGCAAAATTTAAAATTTACTGAACCCGATGACAACCCACCGCATGGGCACACTCACCCTACTTACTACCAAAACAAGATTATAAAAATGTATCCATGAGTACATTAGCGCTTTCTTTCAGTGCTGAAATGATAACAAATCATTTTTGTCTCAAAACTTAAAATGCAAATAACTTCAAATTTTTAGTATCAAAATAATGAAATTATTGTTGCAATCTAATTATTTTGTTATAAATCAGTTGGGGTGTATGAGGTTTTGCGCTAATTCATTAACACGTTGTATATTAGGGAGAGGAAAGGGAAGGGGAAAGGTGTACGAGATGATCCCCTTAAGGGAATGCTCTTAGTTTAAACAATATTCGACTTAATTGTGATGCGTTTAGAAAGTTTATCTGCCTACCAAAATGTTGAATTTATATATTGATCTTTCATTATTCTTTTTCTGAAATCCTACGTGGTTATTGGTTGGTTTGGTTGGTTGGTTGGTTGGTGGTGGTTGTTTAAAAAATAGGATCAAACTTCGTTTGTCAAGTATGTAGGCACTTTTTAAACAGGATAAAAAGAGCAAACCAAAGAGTGCGAAGTTATTTATTTTTAAACAGAACACCTTTTTAACCGACTTCAAAAAAAGGAGTAGGTTCTCAGTACGACCGTATATTTTTTTTTTTTTTTAATGTGTGTTCGCGGATAACTTCGTCGTTAATGAACCGATTTTGATGATTCTTTTTTTGTTGGAAAGGAGATATCCCAAGGGTGGTCCCATGATAAGGAAACCAGGATCTGATGATGGATCCCAGAGAAATCGAGGGGAACCTTCGAAAATCGTAGTGCCGACTAGTGCGTTTGTTAATTTGAAGCACTGCTGTTAAATCGAACTAACGAATTCACCACTAAAAATTGTGAAATAAACAAAATTTTAACAAAAAATTAAAACCGCCTTCAAAAAAACTAAAAAGTTAACAAATAATATTGCAGCCGATGACTTTTTCGTTCGCATCATAAGAACATTAAATTGTTTTATCGAAGTCGGTGTCAAGCCAAGCCAAAAACTAATGCAAGCCCTGTTCCGAATCGTACCGGCTTGACAGCGATTTCGATGAAACAATTTAATGTTCTTATGATGCGAACGAAAAAGTCATCGGCTGCAATATTATTTGTTAACTTTTTAGTTTTTTTGAAGGCGGTTTTAATTACTATTTTTAAGTTCTTCGTCATCATTTTTTAATTATAATAATAGTTTCAGACGAATTTCAATTTTATGCATAATTCTGATTGAAGTAGGTAGGTAGGTACTCTTCAAAATTATCGAAACACGTGTATTGATTAGATTACGTTAGATTTCTTATCTCAATGTTAAGAATAGGGACATTACAAAATACTTGTAGAGTCAACGATATCAATGTATGTGTAGAGTGCAACAAACCTTTCTGTTCTGGTGACGACGTCGCTGTCATCGTATCTATTTGCATCTAATTTAAATTATGTATTATTTAACACTATAGTAGGTTTTACGTTCACATCGTATTTTGAACTTGACCAAAACGGAACAAAAAAGATTGTCGCACTTTATAAACATTTTTGATTGCTTCTTATTTACAATAAGTTACGAGTATATCTCGATCTTTCAGACATCATGTACGTCCCCAATAAAATGATAATAATGCTTCTTGGTTTAATAACTGAAAAATCTGGTAAGTAGTTTTTTATTTTTGTTTTTAATAGGGTAGATCAAGCAGAGTAGAGCAGAGAATAGCGGTTAGCAGAACTATGCGTAGACTGTACCTATATGTTTACGCCATAGACATTAGTACTGTATATACTACCGAGGTTTACGCAGAATTTAAATATTCTTCTGCTTGTGATGCGATTTCTATTTTCTACCGAAGGGTATTTGGGTGGCTATTGTTATAGGCTAATTTCCTCAGTTTATGCAATAACAAAACAATAGTTAAGCTTAACAATAAGTTTAGCTTTCGAACCCTTTTACACTGTAGGCACAGTCACTACAGCGGTTCGAAAGCTAAAGGGTAGGCAACGTATTGAGACATTATTGAATAATTATTATTCGAGACACGAAAATAGGAGCTGCGATATAAGTAAAGAACTTTATTTTCAGATGACACGGTATCTTACTTCAGGATAATTTATTTAGTGGATATTGTAGGAGCTACAACAAAAGTTGTAAAAACTTCACAAAAATCATTCTCATATTTTCGTTACCGAATGTTTTACAATAATGTCAATGAAGACAGAACATGATACTGAACAACTTTCCCTAAAGAACCTATAGGAAATTTTCACAAAAATAAAATTTTGACTTGCCATACTAAATACGATCACCAGGAGTGCGATTTTTGAATCTCATTCACTGAGTTCAGCAGTTGAAAATGTCAAAATTACTATGGAGACACGCATCTTTTTACTGCTGATTTGACATTCAAAAATCATACATCAGGAGTGCGATTTTTGAAAGTCAAATCAGCAGTAGAAAGATGCGTATGCGAACTCAGCGAATGAGATTCAAAAATCGCACTCCTGATCGAATGTTTGTAGGAAAAGTTGACATCTTGCGAATATCCTTAGGGAATGTTGTTCAGTATCATTTGTCATCAGAAAACCCTAGTGATCTCAGTATCTACCACTTTCAAAGTCTAAACTATAAATATCCTTTGCAGCTCCCCAATTTCCAATAGTAACCAAATCAGAATGGGGTGGTCGACCTCCAACGGGCATGACCCAACTGAACCACCCAGTACCATACGTGGTGATACACCACAGCAGTTCCCCAGGCGCCTGCTACACGAGCGAGGACTGCCGAAGAGCCATGAGATCCATGCAGGACTATCACCAGTTCACTCAGCAATGGAATGATATTGGTTATAAGTAAGTCTTGTTTTAGTTCATTTTTTAGGTTTCCGTACCCAAAGGTTGAAAACGGAACCCTATTAAAAATTTGAATTTGAAAGACGAGAAAAATTACTGTCATCCCCACTTCACGTGTATATTTTTCAAGATTTTATTTTACCACTTTGTCGGCGTGATTAATATGTATATCCATGCTAAATTACAAAATTCTAGTGCTAAGCGTGTCTGAGCTAAGCCGCGGGCAGACAGACGGACAGACAGACGGACGGACATGGCGAAAGTTCTATAAGGGTTCCTTGTTGACTTCGGAACCCTAAAAACGGTTTTATTAATTATTGGCTTACGCATCGAAATAATCTTATCACTATCTACAATACTTGATTTTAGAGTGGGTAAATTAAAGTGGTAACTAGTTGGGGAAGCCGTAGATTACTAAACGTACATGAAGGTACTGTTGAACATAAGTACTTCACATGTTCTTCACCTCGATACTTAATTTATACCTACTCAATACTATCTTTAGTACTCCACTCCAATGCGTTCAAATTATGCAAATCATAGGGGAAAACTATACCTTGTTAATTGCTTCGTCATAGCACTGATTAGTTAATAGTTACTAGTCATAGGCTTTCTGAACACCTTTATAAAATATTTTATTTTTATACGAGCTTTTACCCGCGACTTCGTCCGCATAAATTATATACCAGATTTTAAGTCAGATAATAAGCTATCAAACAAAAAAGTTTCATCAAAATCGGTTCAGTAGTTTTTGCGTGATACTCGAACAAACAAACACCCAAACAAACAAATAAACAAACAAACAAACAAACGAACAAACAAACAAACAAACAAACAGACAGACAAAAAGTCCAAAAATTTTTGATTTGGAATCATGGAAGCCTAGCCTTTGTAAATATCTTCAATGTACCTACAGACACACTTCTGTTACAGTTTTATAATAGTTTAGATTAGTGCCTCTGAATTGTTTAGTGTTTACCCCAGGATGTTGGGTTGATATTTGACGACCCGGTTGGTGTAATGGTTACCACGCCGGACTGCCAAACCAGGGTCCTGTCCTGGGTTCGAATCCCGGTTCGGTCATGGATGTTTATATGGTTGTGCCGTTGTTGTATGGTTTCCATAATAAACAGCCTATCAATAGTGCTTTCTTGGGATCATTACAATGTATGTGCCTGTGAGCGTTATTTATTTATATTACCAAACCCAAAATCTTATGTGAAATTTCACACAAAATACTTTGCACTGAAGAAATCATCGCTCGCTCCATAATTTTCACGTGGGTACACATATTTTTTGAACCAAAAGCTACAATCGATTTGTATTACGGAGAAAACGTGATTTCATTAAATTTTCAGATTTTATTTTGTCAATGCAATATCACTCTTAGCATGTTTATTTTAAATTCCAGTTTCGGAGTAGGAGGAGACGGGCTGGTGTATGTAGGTAGAGGCTGGGATCATGTGGGTGCGCATGCGCCTCCCTACAATAACGTTAGCATTGGAATAGTACTTATAGGTCATTGGGTTTGTAAGTGTAATTTCTTTTATTTTAATATTGCCAATTAACACAATAATAAAGGGTGTCCCGTTTAGAGTGTTTCAAAAATTGTGTTTTGGTAGAGTGCAAGGTAAGAACTCCTTTTAAAAAGCAAAATAATTATATTATTTTCGTAAATTAAAAAAAAATCATTTTTTTTAAAACAACAGCACGATCAAAAGTTACGAAAATTGATCACAACATTGCCTACACTAACTATAGTTCATTTATACCAACTTTTACAATTAATTTTCAAACTCGTGGTTTTGTAGAGTAGAGGATTTTAAATAAATTCAAAATATCATAATTTTATTGATTTTCGCGGAATGAGGATCCGTAACGATTTTTGTTTTGAATGTAGTATTAAAGTACATTAAAAATCCTGAACATTGGTGTTTTTATTTTTTTCCTACGACCAAAAATGAGCGAGCTACGATCAATTGAATGCCGCAACTGTTGGGCGCACAGGTTGGGCGGCTAGTCGGCCACGCGGCGGAGTGCGTGACGTCACGGGGCATTACTGCGTACCGGTTACAAGGGACTTTAGTATTAAAAATGTTATATCTCGGATATGGTGCGGCCACGGTGCGTCCTATGTCGAAAATTTATAGAACCAAAAATGTTCTCGTGGATGTGTTTTACAAGATGCGTACATAAAAAGTGGTAGTCATGCAGACATCTTACATTTTATATAATATTTTAAGTCCTAGAACCATAGATTTATATATTACTAGCGTATTTTCCTTGCATTTAGAGCCAACGAACTGGGGACAATAGTCAAGCTCATAGGCCATGTCCTTACGCTAGTAATATACAACGTGTTAATGAATTAACGCAAAACCTCATACACCCCAACTGATTTATAACAAAATAATTAGATTGAAACAATAATTTCATTATTTTGATAATTAAAATTTAAAGTTATTCACATTTTAAGTTTTGAGGCAAAAATTATTTGTTATCATTTCAGCAATTAATGAAAGCGCTAACGTACTCATGGATACATTTTAATAATCTTGTTTTGGTAGCAAGTAGGATGTGCCTGTGCGGTGGGTTGACATCGGGTTCAGTAAATTTTTGATTTTACAAAAAATATATTTAATATTTTGGAAAAAATTACCTATGTTGAAACCATGATAATTCGATTCTGCTATCGATTCTAAAGAAACTACTTTCTAGTTTTGCGTTAATTCATTAACACGTTGTATATGTCTTTGCCTAGAACCAATGTTAATTTACTACTAGAGCCCATGGCGGCTCGAATTTAGGGGTAGGGAGGAGGGGGGGGAGGTGTTCGGGGTGGGGGAGATAATTTGGTAATTGACTTGGACATAATAAACGATCTAAACAACTCGAACAACTCAGGCAACTCGAGCAACTTAGTCAACTTTAACATCTTGAACAACATAAACCACTCGAACAACTTGAACAACATTAATAACTCAAACAACTTGGCCAACTTCATCAACTTGGACAACATAAACAACTCTAACAACTCAGAAAACTCGAACAACTCAGGCAACTCGAACAACATGAACAACTTGGTCCCGATCAAGTTATTCAAGTTTTCCAGTTGACCAAGTTGTTCAAGTTGTCTGAGTTGTTGGAGTTGTCTGAGTTGTTGGAGTTTTCTGAGTTGTTCGAGTTGTTTATGTTGTCCAAGTTGACGAAGTTGGCCAAGTTGTTTGAGTTATTTATGTTGTTCAAGTTGTTCGAGTGGTTTATGTTTTTCGAGTTGTTCAAGTTGACCAAGTTGTTCGAGTTGCCTGAGTTGTTCGAGTTGTTTAGGTCGTTTATGTTGTACAAGTCAATTACTAAATTATCTCCCCCACCCCATACACCTCCCAACCCTCCCACCCCTAAATTCGAGCCGCCATGGGCTCTAGTAGTAAATTAACATTGGTTCTAGGACTTAAAATTTTAGATGTCTTTATGACTCCCACTTTTTATGTACGCATCTTGTAGAACACATCCCCGAGAACATTTTTGGTTCTATAAATTTTCGACATAGGACGCATTATTTTAGAGCACACTTCAAAATTCAATAACTTTGGAATTACTGGACCGATTTTCAAAATTCAAAAAGAATAATCATTGGTAAATAATAAAAAATAAAATGAAGCACAGTTTTAACGGATTTGCCGTAGCATTACGGGACCTCACTAATGTTTATTCCTTGAGAGTGGCTACCTTGTCCTCTACCCAAAACAAATTGTGGACTACTGTAAACGGGACACCATGTATATTAATAGCTTGATATTAGCTAATATTGTGGTAGTGAGTTTTTACATAAATAAGTAATTAAACACGTTAACATTGCAGCCGAACTGCCACCCAGGAGCCAGTTACAAGCAGCCAAGAACCTGATAACTGTCGGAATAAAACTCGGATACATAGATGCAAATTATACCCTGATTGGTCACAGACAAGCCAAAGCCACAGAGTGTCCCGGAGAGGCTTTGTTCGAAGAGATATCCACCTGGGAACATTTTGATTCTCGAATATAACTAGCTAAAACTTGATTTTTGAAAAAATTTAAATTAAAAATTAAAATTAAATTAAAAAAATCATTTATTGCCTTAGTTTTTCTTACAATCTAAAGTACAAAATAATATGGAATTACACGACTGAGGCAAAAGGTCGAGGCTCAGCCTTTGCTGGCACGGGGTTGAACCCGCGCAGCGCTGATTTTCAGCCCCTCCCTTCTCCCTAAGCTCTTGAGCGGGAGATGAGGAAATAAAGGCAGATGAATAAACAGCTGCTCTAAACATCTAAAACTAACATAGGTAGGTACATACAAAATTATAAAATTAAATCATAAAATTTAAAAAGATAAAGGGTAACTAAGATTCATGGTAATCTGAATGAAGTGATAGTAGTGCTTGTTGCGTGTGTTTGTGTGTGTGAGTGTGTGGGGGTGTGAGAGGGGGTGTGTGTGTGTGTGTGTGTGTTATTTTTATAGTTTTATTTTCATATCATTGGGATTGATTGGATTAATTAAAATAGTCTGTAATCTTCAACATGTTCCAGTAGGCATGTTTCAAGTTTTCAGCAGAAAGTTGTTTTCTTAATAAAGCCGATTTATATTTTGATCTAAAACTATTTACAGTCATATACTATGCTTTTTTATGGCTTTAAGTATTTTTGAGGTTTTTATTTTAATCTTTGCGTTAGTATAAATATCGATAGTTTTGTCTGGTGAAACAGGCATATTAGGGCGGCTTGAAAATTCTCTGACAGCATGTAGGTAATAGCAGAAATATTAATTTGGACCCTGTACCCTGAACTTTCGGATTTATATCCCTCAGTGAAAGGACAGTGGGCAGAAGTGGTCCAAGAGCGTACGTACATAAGTGGCGTACTACGTTTGAAAGGGTGTTTCATATAGAACATTTTTTTATATGTGGCACTAATATCTTTTCTAGAGAAAAAACGATACAGGTTATTTCGTTTAGCGGTTTTTCATACTAATGTTAGAATTTAGTAACTATTTACATCTGTTGCTTGAATTTCTTGTGTCATGTAGATAGTATTATTGTTTTTTATTATTATTAATGCAAAATAATCTTAGCCCTCAAAGCACACAACACTTAAAACGAGATCGTCGTTATCTCAACTTGAAATTGCCGGTGTAGTAAACGTGAGCCTTATTACTTTTGCACGCTTAATACCTAATAACATTTAGTAGTTTTGGCTAAGTGTCTGATTACCCCGAAAGATATTACACCTTTCGGGGCCATAATATCAAAACGACTACCCCCTAAAACGACTTCGTCTAAATAAAACACCCTGTATCTTTTTTTTCCTCGAAAATATGTTGATGCCCCTTGAGTGCCCTGTACGTTTGGGTATCCTCTAACTTTCCCTACCTGTGTCATATCGGGGGGCTCTTGGACCAGTGGTCATACATTTTTGCCCAGTGTCCTTTGTGTAAAGTATTTAATGTTCGAAAATGAATAACAAACTCGCTTGTGAACTTCCACCATAATACCTATACGTGATGCACCAAAAGTCATGACCCAGCTTTCCCCGAAAACCAGTTGTTTTCTCATTGTCATACATACTTAAGTTATTCCCCTAAATTATTCCCCAATATCTCTGATTGCTTACTCAAGTCAAGCCAGTTTGTTTAAGATTGTACATTTTATTGATAATTGTTTCGTAGGTAGGTAATGGTATATCTAAACTATTATAAAACTGTAAAATAAGTGTGTCTGTACATTGAAGACATTTAAAAAAAAAAGATTACGATATGGTTTTTAGGTGTCCCTGACTTCAAATCAACCTTTTTCAGAATTTTTGTCTGTTTGTTTGTTTGTTTGGTCGAGCATCACGCAAAAACTACGGAACCGATTTTTATGAAACTTTTTTTGTTTGATAGCTTATAGTATCCGACCGAAACCAGTTTTTACAACCGAAACCGAAACCGAAACCGAATTTCCGTTTCTGTTTCAGTTTCGGCCGAATCCGAATCCGAAACTTCCTTATGACATAATGCTTCCCTACTTTTTAGGTTTTGTGTGTCGTTTCCTGGTAAATCTATTTATTTGTTAAATGTTTCTTTGTAACTTGATTTTAGGGTAATTTGATGCAATCTTTCGAATGGTGTTGAAGATTTTCTCAGTATTCATTACAGTTTTTGTAAAAATCGACCTATCAATTCATGCACCAAGTACTTATCAACTTATTCACACAGTTGAATAGAGATAATTACAAGTATTCATATAGATAAATAGGTAAATAAAATAAACATCACCACAGGTTGCCCACTTCATACTAAAATCTCGTAAAAATGTAATAATCTGCGATTCCAATGTGATACGTGATTATTAACACAGCTATTAATTGTGCTAAACAAGTAAAGCTACAAAATTTAACAAATTACATTATTATAGGTAGTCAAAAATTTTATAATAAACGACATGTTTCTTCATCTGTCAAACATTTTTTATTTATTTATGGCCTTTGCTATTGTGTCAAGATTATTTCGCAGTTTCATTGAAACTGTTATAGTTGTCAGAATTTCTATTTCAAACTAGGTGTCAGATTATTTTAACGAGAGGCCAGTAGCGATAGCATCTCAGTAACCGTTGCACGTGTCTCTGCCTGCGTCGAAGGTCTCTGCGCTTTAGAATTTTCGAGTTATTCTTTTGCTGTTATTTGTTATTGTTTACACCAACGGCAACGTCGCGTCGTTCGAGTCAGAAGTGCGATTTTTGAATCTCATTCGCTGAGTTCAGCAGTTGTAAATGTCAAAATTACTATGGAGATAACCTACTTAAGTATGACTTGACTTTAAAAAATCATACTAGAGGAGTGCTATTTTTTTAAGTCAAACCAGCAGTAGAAAGATGCGTGTCTCCATAAATTTTAACTGCTGAGTTCAAGGTCCCTATGAGATTCAAAAATCGCACTCTAGGAGTTCGATTTTTGAATCTCATTCGCTGAGTTCAGCAGTTGAAAATGTCAAAATTACTGTAGAGATACGCATCTTTCTACTGCTGATTTGACTTTCAAAAATCATACTTCAGGAGTGCGATTTTTGAAAGTCAAATCAGCCGTAGAAGGATGCGTATCTCCACAGTAATTTTGACATTTTCAACAGCTGAACTCAGCGAATGAGATTCAAAAATCGCACTTCAGGGGTCAAGTTAATTCGCCAGGGTTGTATTACTTGCGGCAAGATGTTTATATATTTTCTTTGACCTGGCGGCGTCGTATTATTCTTTTGTTCTCCCAAGAAAAGGTGCATAATTTGACGTTTGACGATCGGGCATAAAATTGGGTATAAACGAATAGCAGAAACGACTATTCGTCGCAAAAATACAACGTTATATAGAGATACGTCAGAATGTACTTGGTGATACCTTACACAGACGAAGCTTTATACCTACTTTTGTATTGAACATATCGATAGCGCGATGTAAACTACAAGTGGTGCAATCTATTGTCCGAATAGAGCATTTCATTCAGTATGAATAACACAGATTCCGTTTTGAATACCTATCTACTGATAAAAATTAAATAAAGTATGAATGTAATTTATTTAATTTTTTTCAATCTGTTACGTATATATTTATTATAATACTGGCTACTTCATAGCATATGCTCACGACTATATTCCCCGAGGAGGTAGCCAGAGATATTCCGAAACTTCAGAACATCCACGTTTCAAGTAAGTGTGACTCTTTGACGGGGAGTGAGCCCGTCGCCACTTGTAATGGACAGTAGTTACAATACATGCCTCGAAATTGAAGCATGCAGGTTTCCTCACGATGTTTTCCTTCACCGAAAAGCCAGTGGTGTTACAAATCGTACATAAATTCCGTAAAACTCATTGGTACGAGTCGGCCTGGACGGGGATCGAACCATCGCCTCCTGCACGGCAGGCAAGGTTACTCACCACGGCTTTTTGCTCTATGAGGTAGAGTTTAGGCCCGCTTTTAATCTAGTACCTAATGGAATAACAATAAAAACATATCTAAACGAGTTTTTACCCGCGACTTTGTCCGCATAAATTATATACCAGATTTTAAGTCAGATGTTACGCTACCAAACAAAAAAAGTTTCATCAAAATCGGTTCAGTAGTTTTTGCGTGATACTCGAACAAACAAACACCCAAACAAACAAACAAACAAACAAAATTCTTTTTTCAAATTTACAGTTTTATAATAGTCAAGATATTGTACCACCTCTTACGTCAATAGACTAACATAAGCTCCGAAGATTGTTCTGACCCATTACCGAGATATAAATTGATAGAACAGTGATACACCGACTTATTGATAACCCCATGTAGTAAAATTAATTAATTTACTCCCATCATAACCGTGCGTTATTTATTTTTACGTTTTGTAAAAGTTTTATAAAAAAAAACATGTTTTTATAATAAGCCTTTGCATTTGATCGTCGCGCCGCCGTCTATCGAGTTATGCTGTAAAATTTTACAACTTATACGAGTGTAAAGATAATAAATAAATAAATATATAACGCTCACAGGCACATACATTGTAATGATCCCAAGAAAGCACTATTTATAGGCTGTTTATTATGGAAACCATACAACAACGGCACAAACATATAAACATCCATGACCGAACCGGGATTCGAACCCAGGACCCTGGTTTGGCAGTCCGGCGTGGTAACCATTACACCAACCGGGTCGTCAAAGAAAATTATTATTAACCTTTAAACTGCATACTCTACCCACCAAACTGAACAACTTTGATTATGGGAGCAAACTGATCGAAACTGAACAAAAAATTAGCTGTTCCATCCATACTACACTCCAATACCTACTCGACTCAAACAGCTGATTTTTTCTTGCTCCGATCGGTTTGATGGGTAGAGTATAATTGTGTGGTTTAAAGATTAATGATACTTTTCCTTACACCCTGTATATATTTTTTATTTTGATTAACGAATTTCTTATTATTAAAAACAAACAGAAAACATAGACGACCCGGTTGGTGTGATGGTTGCCACGCCGGACTGCCACACCAGGGTCCTGGGTTCGAATCCCGGTTCGGTCATGGATGTTATATGTTTGTGCCGTTGTTGTATGATTCCCATAAAAAAAGCCTAAGGCTTACTTTGGGATCATTAGACACAGGTTACACGGTCAGTATTTCATCAGTCTGGTCCATCAGTCTGGTCATGTATATTTGATTTGAAGGGAAACTGACTCGAGATTGACCCGACTAACATGGTGCTTCAGTATATCAGTTTCCCTTCAAAACAAATAAACATGACCAGACTGATGGACCAGAATGACGAAATACTGAACGTGTAACCGGGCTCTTACAATGTATGTGCCTGTGAGCGTTATTTATTTATTTTTTATTTTTTTATAGAGAAGTCAACAAAATTATAATGTGATCAACATACGAGGTGCATACGAGTTGAAACGCATACGTTGTAATCAATCATTGACAAATAAGTACCAGTATCGAAATAGATCGTAAGAAATCGAATCAATGCTGTATCGTACATGTTTTTTTTTTATAAAATTATAGTTTTTACAAATTACCGTAACTGGATGAGGAAGATCAAAGATAGAGTTTTATAGCACGTTGGGAGAGGCCATGGTTAGATAGACGATGAAAACCCCAGACAGACCAAGCAAGACAAGTCACAACGTAGGTTCAAAATGTATATTTACACTATTTATCCTCACGCGAGAGCTAATTTTGAATGCAATAGTCTCATTAATTTTATTATGTAAACAAATAACCCGTTTTAAAATATGTAAATAATAAAACCGGTCAAGTTCGAGTCGGGCTACTCGCGCACCGATGGTTCAGTATACCACACCACCACAGAACACAACATTATTAACTTAAAAAAAAAATTGTCCGGGACCTTTAACGCAAGACCGACTCACACATGGCCGGTTTGTAGTATTTTTTGTTATTCTGTAGAGTTTGCTCTATAACTGTGCTTGTATACATAATTATATTACCGTTTTTACGATAGAGCGTGAAGAAAAAACGTTGATAAAAACTAGTTTCTTGTTGAGAACCCCCCTTAATTTTTTAACATTTTTATTATATTTTTTAACAAATCCGCCGTAATAACGCATAATCTGAGAAAATTTCAACTTATCTAGCTATTGCGGTTCAAAAGTTATAGCCCTAAATAGGTAGGACAGACGGACGGAAGGACGGACGGACAGACGGACGGACGGACGGACAACGTAGGCTTAGTAATAGGGTCCCGTTTTCACCCTTTGGGCACGGAACCCTAAAAAAACAAGCTTCGTATTTTAGGATTCAGGTTCTCGAAACAAACAGGGCCTTCCTCGTGACGCAGCCACGTTGATGACGATATAAGGTTGAACTACTTTATCTTCTAATTCGCTCGAGATGGGAAAGTACCGCGACCATCCGATAAATACTTAAAAACAATGAATGGTACTTTATCGTTTCAATACGGAGTGTGCTTCTCGTATATAACGTATATTTCTTATTTATCGTTCATATATTTTGTATATTATTGTTAAATTAAATTTATAAAAATATGGTGCAGAACATCGATACCTGTTTGGCTGTGATAGTATTTACATTCACTGTTTCAGTGTGTGGGTTTCCTAATGGTGGTAAGTGTAAATTAAATTTTTAGAAACACTCATTAAAATTAATCCCCCATTAAATCTCTTGCTGTCACTTTTTGTCTTGTTGACGTAGTTAAAGCTAGAAACAGATTTAATGGAGAATTAACTCTAATGAGCGTTTCTGCAACTGAGTGTTAGTTATTTTTTTATTGACAAATAATCGTGCGAATAAACACGAGACTAGTTTGACGTGATTGTTCCGCAATTATAGGCTGCCTCGTTTAGTGATAAGGTATAAAATTGTATGTAAATGCACTTGATCACTTGATCTTGTACCTTATCAGAAGAGAATGCTAACGCGAAGGTGGTCCTTAGTTAAATGGTCTAAGGTTGCCCCTTTTCCTTATATTGCTATTTTGTGTATTTATGCGAACTGGGAGTGCGATTTTTGAATCTCATACGTTGAACTCAGCAGTTGAAAATGTATGGAGATACGCATCTTTCTACTGCTGATTTGACTTTCAAAAATCGCACTCCCGAAGTATGATTTTTGAATGTCAAATCAGCAGCAGAAAGTTGCATATCTCCATAGAAATTTTGACATTTACAACTGCTGAACTCAGCGAATGAGATTCAAAAATCGCACTGCTGGAAATAATAATAAGACGACCATTTTGGACGTAGGTAACTTATGAATGAACTATGAATGGATCCATTGTTACGTCAAAATCGGTCGTCTTGTATGAAACACAGGATGAACCAAACGGAGACTTTCAAAAATTTTTTTGGTTCCATAATAAAAGTTGTTCAGTTTGATGTTCTGAAGCACCCCTATAAGTATGTAGGTAACGCATTTAAGTTTACACCCTGTATACTTAAAACCTCATACACCCCAACTGATTTATAACAAAATAATTAGATTGAAACAATAATTTCATTATTTTGATAATTAAAATTTAAAGTTATTCGCATTTTAAGTTTTGAGGCAAAAATGATTTGTTATCATTTCAGCAATGAATGAAAGCGCTAACATACTCATAGATAAATTATAATAATCTTTTTTTGGTAGTAAGTAGGGCGAGTGTCCCCGTACGGTGGGTTGACATCGGGTTCAGTAAATTTTAAATTTTCCAAAAAAGTTTTTTAATATATTGAAAAAAAAGTCCTATGTTGAAACCATGATAATTCTGCTCTCGATTCTAAACAAACTAGAGTCTAGTTTTGCGTTAATTCATTAACACGTTGTATATGAACACATCAAACCTCTTTACCCCCAGGTCACAACCTCAAATACCCCTACTACCCTCGCGATGCCTGGGGTGGCATCCCTTCCACGGACACAAGACCACTAGCCAGCCCAGTGTCATACGTGGTCGTCCACCACACAGCGATACCTGGAGCTTGCCATACCAATGAGGAATGCAGTAAAAACATGAGGTCTATGCAGAGGTACCACAACAGTTTGGGTTGGGGTGATATTGGGTACAAGTAAGTATTTTACCTCTACTAACAGTAGTTATATAGCCCAGTCGTTTTACGGTTTGAGCCGGGATTAATTAAGAATTGATATTTTTTTTCTCAAAATAAAAAAAAAGTCACGTCAGCAATATATGAATCAAGACTTCTTTTGACTGTGAGTATGTAGTCAAGGTACCTAGGTACGAAAATGTATGGATTTTTACATACGGGAGTTCGAATTAAGACTTTGAAATTTCTAAGTACCGAACTATAGAGCCTTGTTTGAGAGGATCCACGCTATACAGGGTGTAAGCCTGTAGTGTAAGCCTAGCAAATACTGAAAAGGTGAACTCGGACTATCAAACTGAACAACTTTCACTATGGAGCCTACCTCAGGAAACGCGAAAAAATACATCCCATACATTTTAGTTGGGTAGGTACAGCAGTTTTGTATGGGACAGCTGATTTTTTTTTTGCGTTTCCTGAGGTAGGTAGGCTCCATAGTGTAAGTTGTTCAGTTTGATGGTCCGAGTTTACCGTTTCAGTATTTGCTAGGCTGTCACTTACACCCTGTATAGAAATGTTGATGGCTTTGTCAATTTTACAACATTCAACGCTTTTTTTAACCGACGAAAAAGTAGAAGGTTATTTCTCACAATGATCTGACTGCTTATTGAACGAAAAAACTAAAATCAAAGTTCACAACGACCTGTTTTCAAAAAAGTTAGTCGGCAATGTCCTCGATTCGGAGTGTACCACGACTAAACTAAATGTATTCCTGTCACTTTCTAAAATAAGATTAAGAAAAGAGACAGAAAACCAACAGCTGACTTTAGTGCTGTCAAAGTGACGTTAAATGCGCAAAATAAGATGCCATCATAATGTACGCCATCTTATTTAAGTCTTTTTTGGGCGTTTAACGTCACTTTGACAGCACTAAAGTCAGCTGTTGGTTTTCTGTCTCTTTTCTTAATCTTATTTTAGAAAGTGACAGGAATACATTTAGTTTAGTTTAGTCGTGGTACACTCCGAATCGAGGCCAATATGCTATTTTTAAATTTATTTAACTTTAAAAACCGGCTTCAAAACAGGTAGGTAAGGTACGTTTCCAAAAACGGAGGTAACAAAAAAGTTTTAATTCAATTTATTTTGGTATCACATTCTGAAAAAAATTTAAAGTTTTAAAAACTGACTAAATTGTTTAAACATCGTATTATACCAACAAAAAACCAGTCAAGTGCGAGTCGGACTCGCACACGGGGCTCTGTACCACCTTAAATATTACCAAAAAATAAAGATTTTTCTCCGGAACCCTTCGCACGAGCCTGACACACACTTGGCCTGTTTTTATTATTTGTTGTTTTATCTAAGAGTGTGCACTTTAATCAATTAATCATACCAAGTTTGACGGTTATCGTTATTGTCGTTTTTATGATACAGCAAAAACAAAAACCCTGAAAAACACTTTTCTTCTATGGGAACCAGCCCTTAATTTTTTAATCTTTGCTTTTTTAGGGATCCGTACCGAAAGGGTGAAAACGGGACCCTATTACTAAGCCTACGTTGTCCGTCCGTCCGTCCGTCCTACCTATTTAGGGTTGTAACTTTTGAATCGTAAGAGCTAAATAATAAAAATTTTCACAGAATGTATTATAACTTACCACGCTGAGAATATTCGATTGACCTATTCTTACCCGAGACTGCACGGGTAAGCTTGTGAGATAACAATATAATGTAATACTATCTATGATTGTCTACAGCTTCTGTGTGGGCAGTGAAGGAGGAGCATACGAAGGTCGTGGATGGATGGTGAAGGGAATCCACGCTGGAAGTGCGAACAACTTTAGTATAGGCATCTGCTTGATAGGCGATTGGAGAGGTAAGTCTACACTTCACCAACTTTCTGGTTGGTTTCTTAAGGTACCAAAAAGGGAAAGGGTTAAAGTAGGGTAGGTACCTACCTAAACACCACAAAACTAGCGCAAGCCCATTTCGATTAAAAAAAAACATTTCACAATGTTTCTAAGTAAATCCACTAAAATATAATAATAAATAAAAAATAATATATTTATTGTGAATATTTATCATAATCCAAAACATAATACGCCTGAAATGTCTAACACAAACGGCATTAGCATAAGCATATGCTCACGACTATATTCCCCGAGGGGGTAGTCAGAGATATTCTGAAACTTCAGAACATCCACGTTTCACTAGTAGTACCGAAACTCTCTCGTTAACTCAAACGGCATTATACAGAGTGAAATTGATATCTTTGGCATCCTTTTAACTAAGTCTACCCATCAAACTGAACAACTTTTACTATGGCAGCAAACCGATAGGAGCAACTAAAAAATCAGCTGTCCCATACTAAACTGCAACACCTACTCGACTCAAATGTATACAACAGCAGATTTGATTGCTGCGATAGGTTTGCTCCCATAGTAAAAGTTGTTCAGCTTGATGGGTAGACTCTTAGTTTAAAAGGATGCTAATGATATCAATTTCATCTTGTAGATAATATGTCGACTTTGTCTCTATAACAGCCCATACTTATCTATTTGTATACATAACGGACTTTACCATGACTTTACCTTACAATTTTATTTTTATGAATACAATTTATTGACACATTCACTTGTGTTGTTTATCATTATGTAATAGTGAATCCCCTTTCAAGCGTTGAAGTCTTTTTTATAGAGAAAATGTAATGAGTAATTTATTTACGCTTATTTATTGTCATATCGACTTGTAATATTATATCTACGATCAATAATATCACAGTCATGTAAGGACAACGGGTTTTCTTGTTTTCCTGTTAATATAGAGTTCACTAAAAACTCGGTTAATCGCTCTCTTTCGATAACATCTAAACTATTATAAAACTGTAACAGAAGTGTGTCTGTACATTGAAAATACGACATGGTTTTTAGATGTCCCTGATTCCAAATCACCAATTTTTGGATTTTTTGTCTGTCTGTTTGTTTGTTTGTTTGTATGTTTGTTTATTTGTTTGTTTGTTTGGGTGTTTGTTTGTTCGAGTATCACGCAAAAACTACTGAACCGATTTTGATGAAACTTTTTTTGTTTCATAGCTTATCATCTGACTTAAAATCTGGTATATAATTTATGCGGACGAAGTCGCGGGTTAAAGCTCGTAGGAATAAAAACAATACCTCGCCATACCTCATCAGGACTGAAAAGTGATTCAGGATTTTTGAAAGTCACACGTTCAAATCAGCAGTAGAAAATGACAAAATTACTATACCTAGCTACTAAGCCGGTACGATTCGCAACGGGGCTTGGAGTAAGGTTTTGGGCTTGACTTGACATCGACTCCAATATGAACAAGTAATGTACTGATAGACGCAAAAGTAAGAGACATTGGCTGCAATATTATTGTTTCCTTTTATTAGTTTTGAAATCGGTTTTAATTTTGTGTATTTTTTTTTCACGATTTTCATTTGTCATAATATAATTAAGATCGACTCAGGAGTGCGATTTTTGAAACTCATTCGCTGAGCTCAGCAGTTGAAAATGTCAAAATTACTATGGAGATATGTATCTTTCTACTGCTGATTTGGCTCTCGATACGGAGGTCGTGGGTTCGATTCCCACGGGGGACACCTAGTGCTATGTCACTTTGTGCGTTTTTCCCCAGTTGGTTAGGACATTGCAGGCTGAATCACCTGAGTGTCTGAAAAGAAAAGTGATTCCGTGCTTCGGATGGCACGTTAAGCCGTTGGTCCCGGCTACTATCTCTAGTGGTAGTAGTCGTTACATAAAAACCACGTCAGAGGCCGAAAGGCGGTCTGAAAAAACTCTGACACCAGGGCTCTGCCCACACGATAAGAAGATTAAAAAATCATACTCCAGGAGTGCGATTTTTGAAAGTCAAATCAGCAGCAGAAAGATGCGTATATCCATATATTTTCAACTGCTGAATTAAACGTATGAGATTCAAAAATCGCACTCCAGATATCAGTTATACATAATTAGGTACACGCAAAGGGTAGCCAAGATCTACTAAGATTTCTATTATGGAAACCATTCATATTATTTTTCTAAAATTAGATACACTACGTTATTCATAACGATCTCAGAAACACGAACGTCGTGATGTTCTTGCGTGTAATAACATATTTTTTTATCTCCCCACAGTTGAACTCCCGCCCCCAATCCAGCTGGAAACAACGAAGGCTCTCATCTCAGAGGGTGTGAAGAAAGGCATAATCAGCGACTCCTACAAACTGGTCGGCCACAGCCAGGTCATGAACACGGAGTGTCCTGGAGGGGCGCTGTTGAACGAAATATCCACGTGGGATCATTACACTGAACATTACCCATGATTAAATTTAGATAACTTATTTTATGTTGTGTTATTTGTCTTTATTAAGAAATAGTCCTTGTAGAGCGCCCGAGCGCGGTGTATACAAACGAATTTTCATCCTATTTTTTCAATACCAACCAATTAAATTCAATTAAATTTTTTTAACACTATCCCGAAACTAATGTTTGTGTCGGTACCTGGACAGATTTCCGATAAAATTATAAATTACGAGCTTTTACCCGCGACTTCGTCCGCATAAATTATATACCAGATTTTAAGTCAGATGATAAGCTATCAAACAAAAAAAGTTTCATCAAAATCGGTTCAGTGGTTTTTACGTGATACTCGAACAAACAAACACCCAAATAAACCAACAAACAAACAAACAAACAAACGAACAAACAAACAAACAAACAAACAAACAGACAGACAAAAAATCCAAAAATTGGTGATTTGGAATCAGGGACATCTAAAAATCATATCGTAATCTTTTTGTTGTAAATATCTTCAATGTACCTACAGACACAGTTCTGTTACAGTTTTATAATAGTTTAGATGTAGTTTCAATGCCAGGATTAATTTAAGATTTGTATGGAAATCTTTGAGCCACTGCAACTTTTAAAAATTATACATTGCAACGAAAATCTATAGAGATTTAGTTTCTAGGTTTTTTATTGTAACGTTTCTTCCGTAGTGAAAGTTGTTCAGTTTGTAAGAGTGTTTGGTTACACCCTGTTGTAGGTGTAACCTAACACTTAATATTTTACATACATTTTAACATTATTGGCATCCTTTTGAACTAAGAGTCTACCCGTCAAACTGAACAACTTTCACGATGGGAGCAAACTGATCGAACCAAAAAAAATCTGCTGTTCCATCTAAACTGCAATGCCGACTCGACTCAAATGTATGCAACAGCTAATTTTATTTTTGCTCCTATCGTTTTGCTCCCATAGTGAAAGTTGTTCAGTTTGACGGGTAGACTCTTAGTATAGTTTCAAAGGATGCCAATGATATCAATTTCACCCTGTATAATAAATAATCGTCGAATCTATGATTCGTCTAGCCAACATCTAAATGATGTGAGTGCCATGCGTAAAAATAAAAAGTAGCTGCGACTTTTTCCCTCTTACTTACCACGATAAATCGAAAAGACAGCAATATGATGCTTACAATAAAACGATACACGTTTTCGATCAAAGGACAACGTGGTCCGATCCATTGGGTATCTATACAACTCCTATAGTCTGTACTAGGAGTATATAACCTCAAACACCCCAACTGATTTATAACAAAATAATTAGATTGAAACAATAATTTAATTATTTTGACAGTTAAAATTTAAAGTTATTCGCATTTTAATTATTGAGGCAAAAATGATTTGTTATCATTTCAGCACTGAATGAAAGCGCTAACGTTCTCATCGATACATTTTTATAATCTCGTTTTGGTAGTAAGTAGGGTGAGTGTGTCCGTGGGGTGGGTTGACATCGGGTTCAGTGAATTTAAAATTTTACGAAAAAATTATTTAATAAGTATTTTGAAAAAAATTACCAATGTTGAAAAACCGGGTTAGTGCCATCTGTCCCCATTCCCAGCTGTCCCCGTCCCAACTGACCCTGATTTTATTGCCCTACTATAAATGTAATTACCTAAATACCATATAAAAAAATATCCCGCTTTAATAATAAACTGGTACAATGGAGAAGAAGAAGGATCAGCTTTAGTATCCTGCGGCATGAATTTGGGGAAGGTAGGGGGGGAGGGGGGGCGGGTCCCCACATGCCCATAATTAGCAAAAAAGTGCAATTTTTGGATAGAGGGTCAATATGTCCCCCCATATGTCTTTAATTAAAGTTATTTTAAATAAGATTTAACCGCTACACTTTTTGACTTTGACTGTACTAAATTGAAATCAGTTAAAATTATGAAAATATCGTTAAAATATATTTATAATAAAATTAATCGAGTGTTGATATCATCAGGGTCAGTTGGGACGGGGGCAGCTGGGAATGGGGACAGATGGCACTAACCCGAAAAACCATGGTAATTCGATTCTTCTCTCGATTCTAAACAAACTACTACTAACAACTACTACTACTAACTACTTTCTAGTTTTGCGTTAATTCATTAACACGTTGTATAAGTACCTACTACCTACCTAATAAGGTAAAAAAAAAGAAAGTATATTTGATTGATTGATTGATAAAATCCACGTCAGAAGCCCCAAGGCGGTCTGAAAAAACCTGGAAAACACACAATAAAAAGAAAAAATACGAACACAATACGGAGTTCGATGCCTCGTACGATATTATGAGATAGGTACAACAGACCAACAGCCACACAGACGGAAAAGAATAGCTAGTCCTAAAGTGACCCACTAAAATGTTATTTAGAAGTCACACGTAATGATTGGTCATCTACAAAAAGATTACCTTGCTTATGCTCTAAGCTGACATTGACTAATCACTTGTATTTACTTAACAAAAATTTTTTGTTTAGATACATTGTATAATATGTTACAGTCAAAACTCATTACCGGTCAAAACCGCTTTTGACTGCAAACATCAAGCAAAAGTGATTTTGACCGATGCCCTAAGCGCTCTTACAAACGAGCGACACGTTGCGGTCACCATTTGTTGCAGAGAGTCGCGCTCATAGAATATACGACCGCCGCACACTGGGGCAAGAAAGCAAAACTGGTGGCAGAAAATGCCTGAGTGTTTTTTTATGTTATCTTTGCTTCATATTTGTTAGTTGATATGTTTTCTCATGTAAATAAAATACATTTTAGATGTTTTTATACATATGTACTGAAAAAAATCTTAAAAAATATTGTAATGTTTTTCAAACTTTTTAATCATACTCTAAAATAATAATAAATATACGAAAAAAATTGATTGATTGTAATCACTAGAATCCACATCTACGTGTCCATATTACTATTGTCAAATTCTTGTACGGTCGGAGCTTTTACGAGTAACATAGACACCGCTTCAGTGGGGAGGGGAGTTTCTTTCCTTTTCACTTTGCATTTACTTGATATTTGTGGATCACTACTAATTACAAAAAAATTAGAAAACATCTTCATCTGTTTTGACCCTGCTGATCTGCCTAGAATTGTGTTCCCTATACCTTTTAAAATCTTTGTTACGTGCCTCTTGCGCCTCTTCACTTAATTGGCCGATAGGAAGTAATGCCATCTTATGGTAATGCCTATGATTGTGATTTATTATTTCTGGATCATGTATGAGATACTTGTGCACAGTTGGTGGCATCCTATACCATGGACACTTTTCAACAAAGTATCTAGCAGTGTGTTGAGTAAAAACTCTGAACTTATCAAGGTCTTTTCTTTTAATAAATATCGTGTCGGAACTCGTTCCTGAAACTACATTTAATTTAAATTATAACATAAATTAAAAAGTAAATAGTTAAATTTGCTAAGTGTGGAGGCAAACGGCCAAAAAGGTTTTATGGTATAAAATAAATATGAATAAAATAAATAGAATCTTAACTAGAAAATTACCTTCGACCCTTAAACTTGAAACCTTTTTTACTGAAAAAAGGCAGAATATGGGCAAAAAATTATCATGATCCTATATTAAGCAATAAACAAGCTTTGTAAAAATGTAAAAATCACAGCTTGGACAGCCTTGGAACATAACTAAAAGTCTCACCGTTTGTGTACATAGAGTAAATATTTAAGACCTTCACTGTAAACACGGTTTTAGCAGAATTAAAAACACTTTTTTATTACTAATTAAAAATTTATAAAATATGCCCTACCTGAACTTGAAGATGCCATCATAGAATAAAAATTAATTCCAATAATGATAACGCACGACAACTTTTAGATGTCGAAAAAACGTACGTAATGTTGCGCGGGCAAACTCGCTACATCTAAGCATTACTTTGAAGTGCTGGTAGGGAAATAAGGTGGAAAACTACATTGTTTTATTACGCGTAAAGTAGTGCACTATCGTTTCAATACATGGCACTAGAGTAATACTCATTTTTAAATTTTGATTTTCTGCCATCAGTTTTGCTTTCTTGCCCCAGTGTGCGCCGTGGGACGCGCGACTGTCTGCGAGCGCAAAGTGTCGCTCGTCTGTAAAAGTGCTTAGTCGTGATTACGTGAATACGTGATTTTCGGGTAAACAGTAGCAATTCGGTTCTGGCACTCGCCGGCCGCTGCCGCAGCACGCTCGCTGCGCTCGCTCGTCTCGTGCGCTGTGGTAGCAAAAATCTAACTTGTTTGTTGCTTCACTCTTTGCTAACCTAACCGACCGAGTTAGATCTGGGGTCTGAAAACTCATAACAGGTCAAAATCACTTTTGACTGAAAATCATTCAAAAGTGATTTTGACCGGTCATAAGTTTTGACTGTAACATATACGTTGTAGGTCACTGACAGTTTAAAGGTGGACTTCCGATGCTAGCGGCCGACGCGTCTGACGCGCGCGGCTCGCGGCCGACGGCCGATGCGGCCATACTAGTTACTATGAAAACGTATGGCGCCGCTTCCGATGCCAGCGACTGACGCGCGCGTCAGACGCGCGCGGCCGATGTCTATCAGAAATATTACGAAGATTTTACCGAAAATTTGCTTAATTTTTACTATTTTATTTGTATTTTATTATCTGCAAGGTCGCTCAACGTAGCGATAGCACCATCTATCGAGCCCATAAAGGTATTATACTACGTAAGAGAGACGGTGACAGCTGAGAGAGCGAGATGTACCTAGCGGCATGCCTGTATAATAGAAAGAGATACGTGACGCGAGGCAATAGAACCGTTTTTGGGGATTTGGAGTCCTGGTAAAAATTCAGTTTCTGTCAATAATCGTGAACCTAAAGTGAAATCGTAGATAATTTTGTAAAATATACTAACACTGTTTCATTAAATTATTCACCATTTCACGTTAGATTGAGAATTAATACACATAAATCGAATTTTTACCCTGCCGAGGACTCCAAAAAACGTCCAAAAACGGTTTCATTTGACAACTCATGTCACTTACTCTATTCCGTAAGGTATAATATCTTTATGATCGAGCCACTTGAATCTACTTTTTCTTTTTTCGAAAAATCTCTCTTGCCTACATAATTATTAGCTAGACAGCGATCCATGTACAGGTTAAAAAGCCACTCAAGGGTTCTCTAATTACTACCAAAAATGTATTTTATCATAAACCCTGTAAAAAAAATTGCATTCATATATTCGCTAAACCTATCAATCTGTCAATCAATCAAATATTATTTATTAAAATGTGTATTGGTTTTTTTGTTTGTGTTTTTATGTTTTTGTTTAAACACCAAAACATAAAAACATACCCTAAATTTCGGGGAAAATACCCTAAAGTGATAACACTCTGCACAATAGGCACGCGTCAGTCGCTGACCTCGGAAGTGAAGTCTGTCGTCGGCCGCGCGCGTCTGACGCGAGGTTCTGTCATATATGACAGAACCTCGCGTCAGACGCGCGCGTTAGTCGCATCGGCCGCTGGCATCGGAAGTCCACCTTCACAAAGTGCTCGGAAATTTTCCTTTTCTTAAAGGTGGACTTCCGATGCCAGCGGCCGATGCGACTAACGCGCGCGTCTGACGCGAGGTTCTGTCATATTTGACAGAACCTCGCGTCAGACGCGCGCGGCCGACGACAGACCTCACTTCCGAGGTCAGCGACTGACGCGTGCCTATTGTGCAGAGTGTTATCACTTTAGGGTATTTTCCCCGAAATTTAGGGTATGTTTTTATGTTTTGGTGTTTAAACAAAAACATAAAAACACAAACAAATAAAAACCAATTCATATTTTAATAAAGAATATTTGATTGATTGATAGATTGATAGGTTTAGAGAATATATGAATGCATTTTTTTTACAGGATTTTTGATTAAATACATTTTTAAGAGTAATTATAATTAGACAGGGATGCGTTGCGCCCCCTTGGCTTTTAAACCTATATAATATGGATCGCTGTCTTGCTAATAATTATGTAGGCAACTTATTCATCAAAATCCCTCTGATTTTCCGAAAAAAACTAATAAGTTTCAAGTGGCTCGATATTGGTGTTATCGCAACGCGGATGAGCGACCTTGCAGATAATAAAATACAAATAAAAAATAGTGAAAGTTAAGCAAATTTTCGGTAAAAACTTCGTAATAGGTCTGGCAAACATTCTTGTTCTGCGTGACGTCAGAGCATAGCCGCGCGCGGCCGCGGCCGACGCGATAGACATCGGCCGCGCGCGTCAGTCGCTGGCATCGGAAGCGGCGCCATACGTTTTCATAGTAACTAGTATGGCCGCATCGGCCGTCGGCCGCGAGCCGCGCGCGTCAGACGCGTCGGCCGCTAGCATCGGAAGTCCACCTTAAAAGATTTGCAACGATTACGGTTCTGAAGGTTCATTATGGCGGCGACGAATGATAGAACACTTCGGTCGGTACCTACCATGGTACAATAATATACTGCGCCTGGTACTCTCTTCCGATCACGTGACTGACCACGTGACTGACACAAGCCTACGTCATCATACCCTTTTACCATCTTTAGCGGCCATTTTTTTGTGACGTAGGCTTGTGTCACTCTGGGAATAGAAGACCTTGTTTTTTTTAGGCTATGGTACTTACTTAAAAATCTTTAAATAATAAACCTTTTTAATATCGTTAATATTTAGAACTCCGGATTGGTTATTGCCTTGTAGGTACACACGGCGACAGATCAACCTACCCATAGTTGAACTCTATGTTCATGGACATTTATAAGGTCGAACTATGGGTAGGTTGATCTGTCGCCGTGCGTACCTAGCTAGTAAGTATTCGATAAGAATTAAAATTATATCATGTTAACCTAGGTATTACAAATTATTACTTATTGCTAAGTATTACTTATATTCTGTGGTTTTTCTGTGGTATAGAGCAGATAATATGTGCTACTTTGACTATTATGCCAAATTCCACTCTGAGAACATCGGTATTATTCGGTATACAATTAAATTTTTACAAAAAAATAAAAACCGACTTCAAAACTAAAAAAAGTGAATAATAATATTTCAGCCTATGACTTTTACGTTCGAATCTATAAGATTTTTTTTTCTAACCTATTTCATCCCTCTGCTGGGCAAAGGCCCTTGCCCTTTAATCTTCCAACCATCTCTATCTTGGGCAAGCTCTGGCCACTTGTCGTCAAAAGCATCCAAGAAAATTAATTTGTTTTATTGAAGTCGCTGTCAAGCCGGTACGATTCGCGACTGGGCTTGCAGTAATTTATTGGCTTGGCTTGACACCGACTTCAATAAAACAAATTAATTTTCTTGGATGCTTTTGACGACAAGTGGCCAGAGCTTGCCCAAGATAGAGATGGTTGGAAGATTAAAGGGGAGGCCTTTGCCCAGCAGAGGGATGAAATAGGTTAGAAAAAAAATCTTATAGATTCGAACGTAAAATTCATAGGCTGAAATATTATTTTTCACTTTTTTTAGTTTTGAAGTCGGTTTTTATTTTTTTGTAAAAATTTAATTTTTATTTCATAATTTTCAGTGATTAAATATGTTAGTTCGACTCAGACATCAGTTATACACGCAAAGGGTACCTATATGTTAATTCGACTCAGATATCAGTTATACACGCAAAGGGTACATTGAAACGAAGCAAATCGTTCAATCGCAGACGATTTGCTGTCAACTTTTGAGGAGTTCTACTAGGAGGACAACCTACGGAGTATAGCATTTCAAACAGAAAAAGAATTTTTTAAACTGGTTAACAATTGACGAAAATATCAGTGAACATAAATAAAAAAATACATACAGCCGAACATAGAACCTCCTCCTTTTTTTTAAAGTCGGTTAAAAAAGATTTGACGTTTAATAAGTGGGCTTTAAGCTCCTATATTGAATAAATTATTACAGACAGACAGAATCGACGAAAGTAAGGGTTCCATGTTTGACTACGGAACCCTAAAAAAAGGACGAACATTACCGACCGCCATGTTCAACTGTCTTGTTTCAATGTTTGTAAGGAGGATTGGTATCCATTAGTTTATATCCATGGTTTCGGTATACCTATGCCACCTTCTTTGAAATTCTACCTACAGATATGATTTCAAACTTCTTGGTTATGACCATGTTATGACATTAAAATAACTTGTTTTTATTGAAGAAAGTCATGAATCAATTTCGATAAAATTTATGTGGGACCACCTCTGAAGTATGATCCACCAAACAGAAAGAGAATCCTCACAACGAACAGAAAAAGAATCACTACAAGATCAATTCATAATTGACGAGTAATCAGGTAAATTTTTTTTTAATTTTTTTTTATAGTCGTGAGTATTATGCTTTGCCTATGACACAGAATAGGTAATAGTATATAGTTCTACATACAGAACGGCCACTCCCCGCCCCCCTCTGACTTCAGATACCCCACCTCCCCTCACACTCTCTGTGGTAACTTGAGGGAAGCCGAGCAAGGGAATGCAGTCAGGCGCGCGCACCTGTTGAATTTGACTACATAAAATATATTTTATTTTTCTCCTCACAATAAAAATAAACGTTGGAAAATAACGCTAAATTATCATTTTCTGTGATTCTTTAGTTAAAAACTATTTTTAATCACAGAATGAACTATAAAAAGTAACGAAATGTATAATGTAGTTCATACGATGCGTGTTAAGTCAACCCTACACATATGTCATGCACAATTTTCGCAAAGTGCGCATGTGCGAACGTCATCATGTCAAATCTAAAACGTTGTTTGAAGTGCCGGACCTGTGCCTATGATTATTATAACCAATTAAATCGTATACCGAAGGCAACGATGCAAGCGTCGCTGTCGTTGCGAAGAGGTATAGATGGACGACATGCCAACGAGTTTTTCTAACTTATGGCTCTCCGTCCCTAGTGCAAGGCTCTCTTTCTTACAAGCAAACTTTTGCAATTAGCCATCCCGCTTCAATGGCGTGGCTCCGGTCAGAATTTGCCGTTTTCTTTGAAAATCTGTATGATTTTTTATGAATTTTCAAAAAATAAGAAAACGGCATCATTCTATATTGTATTGTGAAGAAAATTGAAAATTTTCATATTCTACTGATCAACAATGTAAGAGTGAAACGGTTACAACTGGAAAAAGAGGAGTGACTTTGGATTCGTTTTTCTTCAGTTTTATAAATTAAAAATAGATTTCGAGAAAAACCACATCACTTCTCATATCCTGTAGATTGTTCAGTTTTGTTTTCTGCTTAAAAAGTGCCAAAGTTAATGTATATAAAATGGTTACAAAGTTACTCAAAACCGGGCGGACGCCCCTTATGTACCGATACGTATGTAGGTGACAGTTCGTAACGCACTGGTTTATAGTTATAGGTAGACGCAGCCACACTCCTACTTATGCTACATAGATACATAACATATACGTTATAGAAATTATAGACCTCTGATCTTTACACCGGCGGCGGTTTTAAAGTTTTCTGAAGCAATCGACCAGAACTTCCCTTCAACAACTAGTCTTAGCGGTACGCCCCCGAAATTCAGTAAAGTGCTGCAAGTGGAGCGATTGATCTTCGGTCCATATGAATCAATTTGACCCGTAGCACCAATAAAAAAACCAAAAACGGAGAGGAGTTATGACGTCATCTTTTTTTCCATACGAAAAATAGCAGACGTCATAACTTCTCTCTGCTTTTTTTTTGTCTAAAGATCAGTCGTTCCAAATTTCATGCTTTTAACACCATTTGCAGCGTTTTTTTGGCGTACCGCTAAGACTAAACCCGCCCGCGGCACTGGGCCCGCGTAGTGGAGTATGGCCCACTCCCTCTTATACTCTTATTCGTGAGAAGAGGCACTTTCCCTGCAGAGGGATCCTACAGGCTGCGACCAAAAGAATTACTTATGTACGTAACATCTGCTTTCAAAGTAAAGTAAAGAAAAAAAAATCTTAAGGAAACCTGTGAGTATACACTGAAGAAGAAGTTCTTGCGTATATGAAGTCTTTCAGTCCGCGTTGGGCACGCGTGGTGGACTAATGCTCATACACCATCCCTGAGGGTAGGCCTGTGCCCTGCAGTGGGGCGTATATAGGCTGATAAGTTATACGAAGACGTATAATATTCATCTTAATGTTGACTCAGTTAAATGCTTTAGTATACGAGTACATATCTTCACCTTAATCTTGGGTAGTTAATACGATAATATCATACTTAAAAAGATAACGTTCTAAGTGGTCAACGAGCGTGTTAATTGTGACTAGCAAGTACCTAATTAAAATTGACAAAAAACGTCAATTTGTACAATGTAAAAGTAAATAAATCACACCATTTTGACAAAACCGGTTTGCAACAATTACGTCTTGTTTTGGTCCAAAATATTATAGTTTGTTATGGCATTTTCGCCCTACACTACTAGCCAGCCACTGGGGAATCACCTCAACTACCAATCTGCTATATAAACATGTACATTTGTATACAAATCATTATATACGAGCTTGTGTCGAAGGGTCACTGTGCTAAAGAAATACGTATAAATTACTCAATTTCTTCATTATAGCAGTAGGTATAATTTGAAGTAATTTAAACCTATTCGACTACGAGTTTAAGTGTAATCTACAGTTTTTCACATCAAGCCGAAGTTGTTTTGTGTCTCAGTTTGGAATACGACATGAAATAAGTGAGACGCTTTTTTATTTAAATTCGTATAGTGATTTGTTTTCAAAGAAACGAAGTGTTTGAGTGTCATTAGTATGTACAAGTATTATATCACATCCATATCATATACTCATTCGAATGTTGATTCATTCAAATTAGAATACTTAATGAATGAAAAGTTTTATTCAAATTACGGTACCTCTGCCGTTATTTGAATTAAAACATTTCCGAACTCTCATAATAAAATCGCTGCGTTCGATATGAATTAGACGGAGAACTCGTGCTACAGTTAATTTAAATTTCTAAATTTACCCTAAAGTATACCCGAAGCCGACGCCCAGAGGGTCGGTCGCCTCTACTCTCTCTTCACCGCACGATCACCTCCCATCCGTTCTATTATATTATATGTAGGTATATATATTTTAAGAGCGATGATAGCCCATACGGAAGAGAGCCTAGCGCCTCAATCCTGAGGCCGCGGTTCGATTCCTGGCCTGTACCACTAAGTTCTTCGGAATTTATGTACGGTTGTATTTATCATTTACTAGCTCGGCGGTGAAGGAAAACATCGTGAGGAAACCTGCATTCCCGAGAGTGAAAAGAAAATACCATAAGTTCGGAGGTATGCGTAAATATGGGTGAGCTTGGGGCGAACACAAAAGGACCAGCGCTGGTCTCCGTGTTACAACGACACTTGCTTGCAATAGCCCAACCACAAATAATAATGATCCGTTCTATGTGTAAAAACCAGCGAGCGTAGTTGCGCAGATTTTCAAGATGTTGGGAGTGAAAACTAGGTTTTCTATTTCCCTATTCTCCCTTATCCGCCAATTCCCATCATCTCTTTTAGTCAGTCCCAAAATCTTCCGAAAGATTTGCCTTTCCCTTACGTAAAATAAATAACTTTTATTCCTACGAGCTTTTACCCGCGACTTCGTCCACATAAATTATATACCAGATTTTAAGTCAGATGATAAGCTATCAAACAAAAAAAGTTTCATCAAAATCGGTTCAGTAGTTTTTGCGTGATACTCGAACAAACAAACACCCAAACAAACAAACAAATAAACAAACAAACAAACGAACAAACAAACAAACAAACAGACGGACAAAAAATCCAAAAATTGGTGATTTGGAATCAGGGACAAATAAAAACCATGTCGTAATTTTTTTTTGTAAATATCTTCAATGTATAGACACACTTCTGTTACAGTTTTATAATAGTTTAGATACAGGGTGTAACAAAACACCCTAGTAATACTGAAGGGGGTGGTTCAAACCATCAAACTGAACAACTCTCACTATGGAGCCAACATCGAGAAAAAAATAAAAAAATCAGCTGTCCCATACAAAAGTGCGGTACCGATTCGACTAAAATCTATGGGACAGCAGATTTTTTTTATTTTTTCTCGATGTTGGCTCTATAGTGAAAGTTGTTCAGTTTGATGGTCTGAAGCACCTCCTTAAGTATTACTAGGGTGTTTTGTTACACCCTGTATGTCTTATGTCATTATCATTATCAATCTCGGTCGTCCCCACTGGGGCTTGGGTATCTAGTAATAGATACTCTTTCTTATACTGTGGCACATGAGGATAGAGTCAGACCGGGAACCACGCGTGCCCAATGTGGAAAACCCTAGTACATTTTAATTTTTTAATTTTATCGGGCCTATTAATTTGTTGTGTATAATTTCACGGACATTTAACCACGGTTATATTATTTTTATCAGTTAATATAGAAGGTTTAAAGATTGCGCTTGATCTGACGCGGATAAATGCATGCGTGAAGGTTTTGTTAGTGCATTTAGAGGCTAACAGAGAATAGTGAATTACCTAAATTATTATTATATCTACTGGATTGGTATGCCGAGAGCATTTCTTAAAACCTGTTTGTCCAAAATCAAAATGTTTTAATCAAAATAATAATAAGTTAATAACACATAGATAGCTTTCTGGCGTCATTTTTGACTCTACCTTTTATTGCCACCGCAAATGATTATTAAATACTGCATAATAATTATTATAGATTATTTTGACCTTTAACCATGTTTCTTTCATTTAAGACGATTAATTTAATTTTTTATTCAATCTTAACTTTATTGAGATGTTATTGGATAACGTGGAGTAAATTAATTAAATTAACTAAAATAAAAAACAAGAAATTATAATCTAAAAAAAAATGAATGACATGCATTTTAAACGGCTTATCGACTGCAATCAATACTTTTTACGACAAATAGATAAAAATTGTAATGTTTATCAATGACACAGAGTTCACATTTATTTGGTTACAGAATACAATAGCTGAAAACCAGCGTAAAGAGATATAACCTGCCAACGACTGATTATTCGAGAATGTTTATACTCGCAATCGCCTGTATTAGTATAATGAGTGTTATGGGACTGCCAGCATTCGAACCAGGTGAGTTTTTACATGATTTGTGACTTAATTATAAACAGAATAGAATTGAAATTTGTGGTATAGGTAATACAGTAGTTGGTTCATTGTCCGATATGAGAAATCACTTTTTGAACAAATCAGTTTTGCCAAAGATAAATGATAATATTGGCTTTTGATAAACGATTAACAACTGTCTGAAGCCGAGATACGGATTTATGTAGGGCATGCCACCGTGATACAGCGCTATGTAATAGCGCGGTGGGTGGCATGCTACCCATCCATGCTGATAGTGAGACTGGCTACAAAGCCGAGGGTCGCGGGTTCGAATTCCGTAAGTATAATTATTTGTGTGTTGATAAGTAGGGTAAACATATTTGTATCCAAATCATGGATGTTTAGCAATTATACCTACAGGGTGTAAAATTAAATGCTTTAGATATATCGAACAACGGTGCTTCAGACCATGAAACTGAACAACAATCACTACGCTATGGGGCCAATATCATAATCGCGAAAAAAAATCTGCTGTTTCGGGGTAATGCATATAATTTCACACCCTGTACATAATTATATTGTTACATAGATAGTCGTCCATAATAATCATAAATCCCTACAACTCCAGGCTAGATTTTTCACTTCGATTGGCTCAAAACAATCCAATGACCATGTAGAAGACATTTTATTAATTAAATCACTTCAACGCTAACGTAAGTTTATTTTTCCAGAAACCTCAAATGAAAACGAGGTGCCCAGCTACGACTTCCCATTCTACTCCCGGTCTCAATGGAATGCCCGCAAAGCTAAGGATACAACGAACCAGAAGCTACCAGTACCCTACGTGGTAATCCACCACTCGTACACACCTAAAGCCTGCTACAATTATGCTGAGTGCGGCAAAGCCATGAGATCTATGCAAAACTTCCATATGGACGATAGGGGATGGTGGGATGTTGGGTACAAGTAAGTATGCCAGTAGATGTAACACACACAGGGACACCTTGTGGCTACCGCTTTCTACATCCGACTTCATCAATCAATCAATCAATATACTTTATTTCACACCAAAACATACACAGTAAATAACGCTCACAGGCACATACATTGTAATGATCCCAAGTTACCCATACAACAACGGCACGAACATATAACATCCATGACCGAACCGGGATTCGAACCCAGGACCCTGGTTTGGCAGTCCGGCGTGGTAACCATTACACCAATCGGGTCGTGAAACAGTAAAATACAGAGATAAAAATACAAGAGGCACAAAATAAGGCGGTCTTATCGCTAAGAAGCGATTTCTTCCATACAACCTTAGGGTAGAGGAAACGGTGAAATGAATAAAGGTGGGCGGTGTTCATCTCCATCTCTGAACGTATCGGTTTACCGTTCCATTAGATTAAGGGTTGAGCCTCATCTGGCAGCACTGCATCGCACTTTTTCACGCTCTATCCTTTTCTGTCACTCAGGAACGTCATTTGCTAGAGCGAGTAAGGTCGCAGCACTGCCGGTGCTGCCGCGTGCGGGCGCGTTCCAGCTATCTTATTTGCTCTAGCAAATGACGTTCCTGAGTGACAGGAAAAGGACGGGCGGGAAAATGCGATGTGGTGCTGCCAGATGAGGTTCAACCCTAAATCCTGCACTACATTATAGCCTAGAACAGTCCAGAAAGGCCGAGAACGAGAGTGCGGATGGCTATACGCCTACCACACACAAACGGAATTCCAGAATTGTGATTTTGTATAGGACTTGATGCCCAATTACGACCAAATTCTGGAGAAATTCATATGTAATCACTAGAATTCCGTATGTGTGTGGCAGGCCTTCATTTTTCGTGCGGCGTCGTGAACCGACCATCATTCCTTAAAATGTTTCGCCGAGAATTTCTCGCGGGAAAGTAGTGCCCGCTTTAGGAGTAAAGAAGAGAGATAATCTACTGTGTTTAGCACACAAATTACACACTCAGCACATAGAAATGTCCTGTGGACCTGTTTCAGCATTTGCAGTAGTCGAATCCGGCTATGATAAGTCTAAATCATGATCATCTTCATACCGCTGCATGGGCAATATCCACGGGCGTACACAAGCCCCTTGATTTCGGTACCCTTAATACCAACAGGAAATTCCTCACTTGTCCCCCCTTAAAACAAAAACTGGGTACGCCCATGACTAATGTCATGATCATGACAATACACGATTGCGTGATATAAAGCAGTTCATGTTTCGATTCCGTTTTGTTTGTTTAAATTTAAACGCATTAATTAAATGTTCTGAATAAGAGTAACGGTAATGATTCATTTGTTAAGTAGGCGGGGTCTAGTTGAGTCTTATCTTTTGGGGCGTGTACAAAACAGGGGCGTGATAATAAGCTGCCGGCTCGTATAACCGATACAGTGGTTCCTAAACTTTTATGGTCAAATAAAATACCCTCCAGAGCCGCTGGACAGATTCGCCATGGACAGATTAGCATCTGGACAGATAGACGTGTAACTTCATACCATTGTTTTAGCAATTACAAATAAAAAACAATTAATCAGCAATTTCCGCTCTAATTACAATAAATGTACCCAATACCTGAGGGTTGTTTATTTACCCAATACCTAAGGGTTGTTTATTAATAAAATAAATGGCAGCAAATGATGAAGAATTTGAAGCCTTTTTATTAAAACTCAAATTATGAGTGACCTTCTCGGTGACCTAGATCAAAGTAAAAGGACCTGGTGAAGGATAGCATCGTGAGAACGAAACATGCTTCAATTTCGAGGCTGTCCTTTAAAAACTCGCACTGACTGGACAGTTTGAGCACTTGTGAAATTCTGAATTATGGTATATTTAGACTACTTATTTCGAAGAATATAGTGATAATCAAGCTTATGCTATGGTAGAACAAAAGCTAATGAAGTGTTTTTGTAAACAGTTTCGGTGTGGGCAGCGATGGGGCAGCTTACGAAGGACGTGGATGGACTTTAGTCGGCGCGCACGCACTGCATTTTAACAACGTCAGCGTCGGCATCTGCCTTATTGGAGACTGGACTTGTGAGCAGATTTTAATTTTTCCATACCCTTTTGGGCTAAATCAGGAACATTGCTGTAGATATTACAAATATTTACCAACTTTCCCACAGTAAAATCCGTTTTATTTCTAGCTAGGATTTGTATTCGGGATGGGTTACCACGCTATCGGATATTTACAAAGGCTCTTGGTTCCTTCTTAATAATGTTGTGCAGAGGATTTTTTGAGGGATGACCAGACCATCAAATTAAACAACTTTAGGAATTAGCATCGAAATTGAAAAAAATAACATACCTATCTTATACATATTATGCATACATTTGAGTATACGACACGTATAATACACGAGATTTAAAGTTTTTTTTATAGAACAGCTGCCTTTTTTGTGCCATTTCGATACGTACTATTCCCATAGAGTTTGTTCAGTTTCATGGTCTGACAAAGATGGTTTCATGGTTTGATGGCAAATTAAGAAGGTACCTACCTATAATTAAGTATAATAGAAGCAAAGATTCTGAACATCCTGAAATGGGTTTTGGACAGTTTTAGGATTCGAATTAAGAAAAAAACATTTTCTCTAGCACTTGGAAGCCAAAAAAAAAATTTCTGTCTTTTAATTATCTTTAACCAACGCTTTGCAGTTTCAGAGATTCCCTGATGATTAGATGTGCCTAAAGAAACCCTTGATAAAATTAATCATTATCTCCACAGCATCAGTCCCGCCACAGAGCCAGATAAAAACGGCGCGGGCTCTCATCGCAGCCGGCGTAGAACTGGGCTACATCAAGCCCGACTACAAGCTGGTGGGCCACCGCCAAGTCAGAGACACAGAGTGTCCCGGAAACGCATTGTTCTCAGAAATAATCGCCTGGCCCCATTATACCAAATATCCTGCCTCTTACAAGGATCTAGATGATGTTATAGACCTGTTGAAGAGTGAAAGCTCTTAATCATTTTGGGAATATATATTTTAATAAATTAATAAACTAGTTAAATTAAAAATATTTATTTGTGTAAGTAACTCATGTATGTGATTTTATTGTAACCTACATTAACCATAAATTATCATGAAATCGTACAAGTCTTTTATTTAAGAAATCATTATTACATCTGAAAATATTTGAGAGTTTTTTGACAAGTATTCCGTAATTTCCTAATTGTGTTTTTACATAAATATTTACGTGTATTTTACTTGCATATATTTATTACATTAACAAAAAAATAAAACCGACTTCAAAACTCAAAAAGTATAAAATAATATTGCAGCCGATGAATTTTACGTTAGCTATCAATTTGTTTTATCGAAGTCGCTATCAAGCCTGTACTATTCGAGACTGAGCTTGCAGTATTTTTTTTGGGGCTAGGCTTGACACCGACTCCATAAAATTGATAGCTAACGTAAAATTCATCGGCTGCAATATTATTTTATACTTTGAGTTTTGAAGTCGGTTTTATTTTTTTGTTAAAAATTTTTATTTCATAATTTTTTGTGGTGAAATACATTAGTTGAATTCTGGATATCAGCACACACAAAGGGTACATCGATACGAAGCAAATTTTTCAATCGCCGATGATTTGCTGTCAACTTTTGAGGAGTTCTATTGTGTAGCTCCGAAGTGCGTCATCAGATCTTTACCGAATTGAAATGGAACCACCTTGGGAGTATACCCTTTCCAATAAAAAAAGAATTATCAAAATCGGACTACTATGCGTGTTCATACATAAAACAAAAAAAACAAAAAATATACGCGTCGAATAGATAACCTCCTCCGTTTTTTTGTTTTTTCGTCGGTTAAAAAGTAGAATAAATTCTCTAGCCAGAGTTATTTAAAACACTCCTCAAATGTATTAATATCGGTTTGCCGCCTAGGCGTTAGGTTAATATCAAGCTGCTTACAAGCAGGCTTGATATCGCCTATGCTTTTAGTTCATAAGATGTTTGTTTAGTAGAAAAAAAAAAAAACTTATGTAACCAATTAAAGTAAATAAAAATGTTTGAAATTTTATTTTCGCGATTTCTAAGTTGTTTCTCATGTTAGCCAAAAGAATAAAAAAAACGTTAGGTACTGTATCCTGTAGTATACCTACCTACTGTTGTACTTTTTCGAAAAAGATTTTTTCTTAACAGATTTTTCACCTAACTTTGGAAGCCGATTCCAGCTTAAAATGGCCTATTAACCACAACCACCACCGCCACATTTTGTTTCTTATTTGGTTTGGTAATCACTGAAGTTTTAAAAATAGTTTTAACCTGGATGGAACATCCATTTCATGAAAATTTTGCTCCGTTCAACTCAAACCTAAAATTTTCACTTTTAACCCTTTGTTTGGTAACTTCTATAGATGTTATATTCTGGATTATTTGACGTAAGAAGAGTGATTTAAGACTATTTAACAAAAACAAATTTTAAAAATTCTTACTTTGTAAAAAGTTATGTAACACCCTAGTGGCCTAGTAATACGTTAAGGGTACATCAGACCATCAAACTGAACAACTTTCACAATAGATCCAACATCGAGAAAAAATTAAAAAAATCTGCTATCACATAGATACATTTTAGTCGAGTCGGTGCTGCACTTTTGTTTTTATTTTTTCTCGATATTGGCTCAATAGCGAAAGTTCTTAACCCTAACCCTTTAAATGTATTACTAGGGTGTTTGGTTACACCCTGTAGGTATAGTTAGTGTAGTTTTATTGGAAATCTGACAAACCACAGATATAAATAAAGAGATTAGTTCCAGTTCCAAGATAGTGTTTCTTTATTGTTCCTTGAGATTGAGTTATTGTTACTAATGTGATGAAGGCGCCACTAAATGTATTAATTCGACGGCCCGGTAGCACAGTCGGTAGTGAATCTGCCTGCCGTGCCGAGGGTCGCGGGTTCGAATCCCGTAAGGGGCAAATATTTGTATGATGAATATGAATATTTGTACCCGAGTCACAGGTCCGGCACTTCAAACAACATTTTAGATTTGACATGATGACGTTCGCACATGCGCACTTTGTGAAAATTGTGCATGACATATGTGTAGGGTTGACTTAACACGCATCGTATGAACTACATTATACAATTTGTTACTTTTTATAGTTCATTCTGTTATTAAAAATAATTTTTAACCTAAAGTATCACAGAAAATGTGAATTAGTGTTATTTTCCAACGTTTATTTTTACGGTGAGGAGAAAAATAAAATATATTTTATGTAGTCAAATCCAACGGGTGCGTGCGCCTGACTGCATTCCCTTGCTCGGCTTCCCTCAAGTTACCACAGAGAGTGTGAGGGGAGGTGAGGTATCTGAAGCCAGAGGGGGGCGGGGAGTGGCCGTTCTGTATGTAGAACTATATACTATTACCTATTCTGTGCCCGAGTCATGGATGTTTGTATTTATATATGTATTGTATATCGTTGTCTAGTCATCATAATACAAGTCCAGGCTAGATTCTGGTACTATAAGTGTGACTAGATAATTTGTGTGACATTGTCCAAGATATTTATTACCAAACGGTAAAAAAACTTGCTATAATACGTCATAAAAACCGAAAATGTTCTTATGGTCAATCAAGTTTTCTATGAGTCACGCGGAGAATCTTAGGTCAAGGGAAATTATGTTATTTATTATTCTCTAATTCAGTAGAACTAATTAATTCATGTGATAAGAGATTTCGTTGCGAGAAAACTATTATTTATGCGATAAGATTAAGTACGCCACTTTAAAATTATTAGGTACTAGCGGCCCGTCCCGGCTTCGCACGGGTGGACGTCTAATCTTTTCTAGCAATAAATATAGCCTATGTTACTTAGGGTGAATGTAGCTTTCTAATGGTGAAAGAATTTTTTAAATCGGCCCAGTACTTTTTGAGCCTATTCATTACAAACATACAAACATACAAAAATAGGTACAAATCTTTCCTCTTTATAATATTAGTGTAGATGTAGATGTAGAAATAGGAATTTAAATTACATTAGGTAGGTGTACCCTGTATAATTGTATAGGTAAGGTACCTACCTACCTACCAAGGCATATACAGAGTGTAAGAAAATATAGTAATACTTAATAAGGGGGTGAAACCATAAAACTGAACAACTTTCACTATGGTGCCAACTTCGAAATAGCGAAAATAAAATTGGCACCATAGTGAAACTTGTTCAGTTTGATGGTCTGAAGCACCACCTTGCGTATTAGTAGGGTGTTTTGTTACACTCTTTTTATAGGTACCAAAAAACCTAGGTTTGAAGAATTAAAAAAATATGTGGACCTCTCCGTTCCGACCACCTTGTTGTAAAGGTAGGTATCTAGGTAATTATTGTAGGTATCTTCACATATAACCATCAGACTCATAATACCTATGGTCCTGTTTTTTAATTTTTGCGAAACAGGCGTGGGATAGCTTATATTACGGCCTGATGCGAGAGAAAGAGATGGGGCGGCGCGCGCGCCTGAATCGAATCGAGCGCCAAATCAAACTTTATTTAATTGTGATTGTACTATTTATGTAAGTTCAATTCTGCTCTAATCAAAATTTAGAAAATATCAATCTCTTTTTTTTAAATCAAGTCTTGTGTTTCTATTATTCACCGTTTAGCAGTTCCAAGCGTTTATAGATAAAAATGGAGGCTACTTTGGCTTGTTTTTCTATCGAGAAAATTTGTCTTAATCGTGTTTTGGCTCTAATCAAAACTTCAATTATATGTTTAATTTACACATATCCGAAAATCATACTCCTACTGTTAGTACTTCATGATATATGAAGCTTTGAAGAATCCAATTTTTTTCACATAGCCCCTTAAGTATCTAAACTATTATAAAACTGTAACAGAAGTGTGTCTGTACATTGAAGATATTTACTAAAAAAAGATAACGATATGATTTTTAGATGTCCCTGATCTTCCCTGATTCCAAATCACCACTTTTTAGATTTTTTGTCTGTCTGTTTGTTTGTTTGTTTGTTTGTTTGTTCGTTTGTTTGTTTGTTTATTTGTTTGTTTGTTTGGGTGTTTGTTTGTTCGAGTATCACGCAAAAACTACTGAACCGATTTTGATGAAACTTTTTTTGTTTGATAGCTTATCATCTGACTTAAAATCTGGTATATAATTTATGCGGACGAAGTCGCGGGTAAAAGCTCGTGTCCTATAAAATTAACGCCTTTTGTTTTGTAGCGAAAGGAAACCTATGTAGGCCCTGCCCACGAAAACATGATCATAAAAAGGTACCTAGGTATAGGTACTTATTATTTTTAGTTATGTTTGTAATAATAATTTGCATTTGTTAAAACATTTTACTTAGTATGGGGGTGCTACTTGGGAATGTTCCTCCATTGAAAAGGGAAGTACTTCGGCCAGGCTAGGTGTGATGCCTGGGGACCGGCCGTGGTCCGACAGTTCTTAGTTGGACCTTGTATATATATCGAATCTCTGTGATTATTTCTCTTGCGCGATTTATGTCTCGCATTCGATTGTGAACCTTATGTGTAGTAGGTTACGAGTTGCGTATTTACGATGAACGCTGTCTTTGTATGGAGCATATTTCCGTGAGCGACGATATCGCCATCTGTTAGCATCTTTGCTATAACTTGTGGGTGCTGGACATCTGTAGTGGTTCCCCACACTTAGATTATCTTCTAGATTGAAAAGGGTTATAGGTCCTATGTTAGACTATTTATAAATTCTTGTAATTTATACATTCTTGAAACCAATAATAAGACGCAAAACTAATAGGGAAAGTCCGGTTAAGGCGAAGAAGAATCATAAATAAGCACATCGACAGAGAAGAACTCGATTATGTACCTAGTAGTAAAATACGGACATCGATTTCAACTAATAACAAATATAGAACTAGTAAAAACGTGAGAAGATCGCACGTGACCAGGTGTTTGCGGCGAGCTTCTAAGGATTTTTACTGTACAAAGAAATAGTTGTAATAAATCAATAATTACATTAGGTCTACAAGCTGGTACCTAAATAAATACGCCTATTTACTATTTGGCGTGTCAATTCACCCAAAAAACCTATCTTATGATAGGTAAAAGTTAAATCGTTGTATAAAACAAGGAACGATTCTTGAACAATTTTGCCAAGTTTAATTTTAAAAATACATCTATTTACGTATTTATAGGTAAATAAATACGTACTATCAACAGACACTTAGCTTTTAGTGTCGGCGCTACAACCCTTACTGGGGTCCTGGACTCGTCCACAATTGAATGCCATATCTGCCCTCGATCCCTGGCCCAGATGTTAATATAAAAAGTATCACCCTAATATATTTTATATAGAGCATACAATTTTTCAAAAAAATCGATTTTGCCAATATTGTCGCCTTAGCAAATAAAATTAAAGTGGGGTCATGATCACGAATAACACATTATATATTATAGTTCAATAAATAACAGTAGGTACCTAATACGACACTCGTAATACATGCATGTATGTACAGTCGCCATCAGATATATCGTAGCATACAAGGTGTCCAAATATTTCTGAGCAGTGCTAATTTTCATTAAATTATTTACAGTAAATGTTACCAATTATATCTAAACGTGTATTTTGTCATAAATATGTGAACAGCGAATTTTCAATAATTTCTTTACAATGTTATTTAAAATTAACATGTAAAACAACGGAGTAAGGTTTTTATCCGAAACTGTTCAGATGTTTATGGCCACCATGACTGCGTCGATATATTTGATGTTCTCGGCGTTCCTATGTTTTTGATTGACTATGAGTAAAGAAATTATTGAAAATTAGAACTACTTAGAAATATTTGACCACCTTGTTTGCTACGATATATCTGCTGGTGACTGTACAACTAAACAATGGAAGGGAAATAACCTAGGTTTAGAAAGAGAAAAACAAGATAATTAATGGAAACATATTTAATGACAAGATGACTTTCACAAAAATAATTGTTCATTACAAATTGTACCTAAATACATCGTAATCGTAATAATTAACGTACTTTTATACCTACTAGTTTACTATGTAAGTTCGTTTTAGTTGAGATTTGACAGTGAAAATTTGCTGCAAGTCTTATTAAAATTAATTGAATGTTTTTATGACAAATATATTGAAGCTAACTAAACAATTTTGTAATTGATTTGAATTCCCTATAGGTAGGTACATATTTCGGCAGTGTAACAGACTATTATGAACACTGATTAAACTTCAGGTAGAAAACTAGGTAGGTACTTATACACCGCAACTTTTTAATTGACAATGAAATTTTAACAACTTTCATGAACATGGGTCGAAAAACGAGTAAATTTTTGGACCTTCCATACAAAAGTGTGGATCAGTCGATCTATTTACTATGAGAAGATGTCCAAAACTTTTTTAGTTTTTCGCCCCATGTTCCTCAGGGAAAGTTGTTTAGTTTCATTATCTGAGTACACTTTGAAAATGTTAGTAATTAAAAAAATTGGGTGTACCTATAATAGAGCATAGTTTCTCAACCCGGAGGTCGCGCTCCCTGATATAGGGCCTATGAGGTTGTGTTTAGTTAACGATCACAATCAGTCCAAAAAAATAAGAAACATACTTTTTCAGGCATTTTGGGAAAAGGTGATTTTGAAATTAGTTCATAATGGTAATAAGACATTTTGGTTTTAGGTTCTTTTGAACCGGAGGCCCTTTTAATAAAATTATAATCGAGTGCTACAAAATTAAGCATGCACTTAGAGGGTCGAAAAGGTATTTAAATAATTCTTTAGCTATTTAGGAAGTCGCGATACTAAAGAGGTTGACAAACTGTGGAATAGAGAATACATTCGTCAATGTGGCTTAGGATATACTACCCCATTTCTAGACGCGGATACTATTACCTATTCTGTGATGAGGGTGTCGAAGGACCCGTAGGAGGCGACTACACTGATAAAATAAATGTTTTGTTAATTTATTCCAAATGTTTTTTTTTTTTTTTTTTTTTTTTATTGTATAGGTTTTAATTTACTTAATTAAATGTCTTGTTAACCAATTGTTTTGTATGTAATTTACTAAACCAAAAGTTGGTAAAATTTAAGAATAGTTCGGTTAAATTTAACGTAAAATTCGGTTAAATGCAACAAAACATTTTGTTTATTCGGTTAAACGTATTTTTTTGAGTGTAGGCTTCCATGGGTTAAAATATGCCTTGATAAAACAGCATGGTTGTTCAGACCACCCCGAAAGGACGTGAGTTTTATAAGTACATTTTAAGTATGTCTATCCAGATGTTTCTAAGTACTCTGTGCTTGATCTAACTACTATCGGAACTCAAATACACCCGTATTCTTAGATGTTTTCTCGAAATTTCCGCCACTCGAATTACTGATGCTGTATAATAATAAAGTGTTAAAATACAAAAGCTCGAGATCTTCCTTAAAGGAAAAAGGTTCCTAAAAGATTTCATCGAGATGCGTGAAATAATAAATTAAAATAAATAAATTAAAAATAACTGTTTATCTAAAGCATCCTGAATCACCCGTAAATTTTCACAGCCTAGCCAAAGAGTATTTTATTATGGCCTGAAATATGTCTCAATTTCAAATGACACAAGTAGGTCACATGCGACCCACTTGTGCTCCTTATCCAATTGTGTTAGTAGCAAGCTTACGAATTTTGTTTATTTATTCGTAGGTAGCAAGTAATTATAGTACTCTGTGGCAACAATAAGAGATATGAAACTATTATTGATGTGGGACATGTTGCTGAGCAATGACATTGGTAACATTCAGCAATGGCCTTCAGGTTGCAGAAATACACAACTAAAAAAGAAAAAAAAGTACTTGAATTTCCACTATTACCTATTACTAATTCCTTGACTAGGCTCAGTGGAGGAAGCTCGTGATTATGACTGCGAACACAGATTTAGAGGATAGGTCGAGCAGTTTTTCGATCGAGTTTGAGTCGAGTCGAGACGGAGTTCAAATTTAATTGAGAATGCGTAGTTGTAGTAGCAGATATAATAGAGTATTCGTGAATTTAAATAATACCTATTTATTAAAATAACAAATGAATACAAGTAAATAAGATGCCTTAGATCTACGAATAAGAATGTATAGAAATGCAAATCAAGCTCAAAAAGTGACCCCAAAAAAAGTGCACAGTGTTCGAAATTTGTTCCTTAAAAACTACACCTTGCCGCCAAAACTCATACAAAATGTCATTTTTCAAAGGGTGCCAAAAATTATGTTGCTTTTGTTTAGAGTTATTCTTCCATAGTTATTCTTATTCGTAGCCTTAGATTATCTAAGATGCGTTATAATTGAACATTTTTCAAAACATTTTTTATTTATTATTAGTTTGTAGTTTCTTTTAAAAATAACAATAAGTAGAGAGCATGCAATTTAGAGTTTTTTATGTTGAGTAATGCAAAATGCACAATATAAATTTTCTTTTTATTTCTTTTCAAGTCGTCTTGACAACTGTTAGATTTCTGTATTTACCTACGTAGAGAGCTAAGCAGTAGGTATGCAAACAAAATAACAACGTACGATGAAAACACAAACAAACATACAATATTATACTTTTAAATAAACAAGACACGTGTTTTCATGATTAAGAATAAATTATACGATTATTATCATGTTATGTTATAATAATAATGATACATTGTTGATACTTACTCACTAATACATATAAATGAAGACATCTATTGGAACATTTACGAGTAATATGAAACTTGTTGTGAAATTATATCCGAAAAATATTATTTTTTGTTAAGTATAATTTTACATAGATATCTACTACTGTACATTTAAAACACTTCCGTAAATATTTATTTATTTTATTTCTTAATTAACAAGTGCGAATTGTTAAAAATGGTCATTAATCATATTATGTAATATTCGTACAAACATTTAATTTTAAAACATTTATAAATAATCTTTAATTGTATTTTTTTTTCTAGTACAATTTGACACTTCTAGACAATGTTCATAACATTGTTTAGTTTATAAAGCTTCGCTTTTTTCCATTGGACTTAGGCCTGTCTTAAACAAAATTTGGTATAATATATGTAAGAAGTGATTAATTAAGCGTATATTGATCACAATAATTACAGATTTTTATGGACTTTGTTAGTAAATAGCAAAGAACAGCAAAAAAGCCTTAAAATTAAGCAGTATGTAAATATCTTTATTTATAAAGACAATATCAGAATATAAGAGATTATACTCAATAAAACTTTAAATAAATATAATTTTTCACTAATTTGTTCTTATAAGTTACTTACTGATGGTTTATTAATAGGTAGAAATAATTTGATCATGTTACAATAACTAATTAAATGTTTATGCATTTTTGACGTTGTCAAAATTAACTGCTGCAAATATTTTGACAACAATATACATAGGTAGGTACTACACATAGTAGTCAGCAGCAAAAATCGCTGACCACTTAGTTTTATTAAATATTTAGAGTTTAGACACATTTTCTCAACATAACTTTTTATTTGTTTATCTTATGTAATTAATACAGCCACCTACATTTGTTGCTGACTGTACTATATAATAAGTTCATCTACTTGACTGACAACTAAGTAGATAATTATTGGAAGCGCTAACACTAAAATGTATTATAATTAAAAGGTTTACATATACTACTTAGGTACAATAAATCTTTGTGTGCTAATTTACAAATTATATGAGCTGTATGAGCATGATTTATAGATTTTATAGTCTGGCCTGAGAAATTGAAGTAAAATAAAATAACCAATAAGTATAATGATTAATGATAATGAGGTACTTGCCAACTTTTTTAAGTTGTTAAATATTTAGTTTTAATGGATATGTCGCAGTCGAATTGTTGAATTTGCCGTATTACATAACGACTATAAAAAAACAGAGTAGTTTTATTAACCGACTTCAAAAAAGGAGGAGGTTACTCAATTCGTCCGTATATTATATATTTTTTTAATGTGTTTTCGCGGATAACTTCGTCGTTTACAAACCGATTTTGATGATTCTTTTTTTGTTGGAAAGAAGATATCCCGACGGAAGGAAACCAGGATCTGATGATTCATCCCGGAGCTACACAATAGAACTCCTCAAAAATTGACGGCAAATCATCGGCGATTGAAAAATTTGCTTCATATCGATGTACCATTTGCGTGTATAGCTAATATCTTAGTCGAACTAATGAATTCACCACTGAAAATTGTGAAATAAACAAAATTTTAACAAAAAATTTAAACAACTTTTTAGTTTTTTTGAAGGCGGTTTTAATTTTTTGTTAAAATTTTGTTTTCAGTTAATATACTTAATAGTTTTTTATGCAGGCGGGTTTTTTATTTTTCTTAATAATTTAGTTTTATTAAGACGTTTGTATTTTTTTAGCGTGGTCAATTGGTACCTTCAATGCAGCTAAAGGGCCGCTGTATTTTAGAACGTATCGCACTGAAAATACGGCTAAACGATGATCCACTGTAATACAAATCGGCTTTGTTTTTTAGACAGCTGGCTGTTATATAATGCGGCGAATTCCACAATCTGGCTGCGACACATAAATACATCAGCTGCCACCGTAGTATGGAAGCGTGATTTAGCGCTATCGCACCTTCGCTCTCTTTATAATGAGCGCGAACGATCGAGATAAAAGGTATTATACAACGTGTTAATAAATTAACGCAAAACCTCATACACTCCAATTGATTTATAACAAAATAATTAGATTAGAACAATAATTTCATTATTTTTATAGTTAAAATTTAAAGTTATTCGCATTTTAAGTTTTGAGGCAAAAATGATTATCATTTCAGCAAAGAATGAAAGCGCTATCGTACTCATGGATACATTTTAATAATCTTGTTTTGGTACTAAGTAGGTTGAGTGTGCCCGTGCGGTGGGTTGGCATAGGGTACAGAAAATTTTAAATTTTACTAACAAATTATTTAATATTTTGAAAAAAATTACCTATGATGAAACCATGATAATTCGATTCTGCTCTCGATTCTAAACAAACAACTTTCTAGCTTTGCGTTAATTCATTAACACGTTGCATAGCCTTATATCACGCGCAGTTACGGCCTCTGCCTACCTATATGAAAAAAGAGTAAAGTTTTGATGTTAAGTTTTCCAGTCAGGCTTGATACTTTATCTTATTTGCAGTTTGCACGGACGAAATACAAGAAGCTATTAAATTACAAAATGAGCTGTCAAAGTCCATAATTTACAGGTATAAGAATCTTCATATTTCTTAAATATTATAATGGTTTTAAAATATTTTTTTAGATAGGGATGTTATTTTAGGGGCAAGGCACGGGGGGAAGAAGGTATTCGATATGAAAAGTTGTAATGTAGTGTGACGTTTTTAAATTACGTGGTAGCGCTCTCACAGACGAGCGACACTTTGCTGTCGCCGGGTGTCGTAAAATGTATGAGCGCGGCGCTCTGCGACCCACCGCGACAGCAAAGTGTCGCTCGTCTGTAAGAGCCCTTAGATATTGGTAGGTAGTAATTTTTTAATATTTAAACGGGTACCTAAAGGATTATAAAATATCCTCGGGAATCAAATGCAGGAGCAGAGGGCAGGCCGAGGTTATAGCCAATCAGAATTATTCGTAGACCTATGTAGGTATGTAGGTTCTTAAAACGACGGTGTTTTATATGTTACCAATTTAGTACAAAAATGTGTCAAATGAAATGGCGACGAAATCGCGAATTTCAACGTCAAAATTAGTTGTAGTAGGAGATCTAGGAACCTAGGTACTTTGTTTCATAATTTTTTTATTTTACAAAATATTGTAGGTTACAAAAATAGTATGGTAACACTGAAGAATTGTAAAGTTTGCAGCAAAATGACATGTAATTCTGTTGAAAACAGCCACATCTTTTCAATTTATTTCTTTATTCAACACCGTGCATAACAGAAACTATCACCGTTTCAATTATAATATTTTATAAAATATACATTTATTATGTGAAGATTATAGTTAATCATTCATATTAATTATTTACCATTTGTCGAAAATTTTCATTTAAGTAATAAAAACATACAAGATTTTCATTTAATAAATTTTCGCCTAATATAATTTTATAAATAATTAAATTGTTTTATAATTTGTTTAGGGTTCTACTGATGTCTTATTTATTTATTTAATAATTGTTTTAAATCAGTAGGAGCTAAGAGAAAAGCCCGCTGAAAGAAAAAATGTAGGAGAACTTCTTTGTCATGCAAAATTGTCACCTAAACCCAGGTGATAAAGTCGACTTGATCACCTTTATTCTTTTTATATTCTCATCTTAAAATATATAAACGCAACGACGTTTCTTCCATCCAACATTTCCTTATCAAAACGGGCTTTTTACGTCTACTTAACATCAATATAGTGTAACCATAACATGCACTAAAAAAAATGATCAACCAAACCAGTGTTAAATACAACCAAAACAAACATTTGGTTATAAATAGCAAAACCTGTTGTTATTTATAGCCGAAAGTTTGTTTATATGCTACAAGTCACTAAAGTTTGATTATATTTAACACCAGTTTGGTTGATAATTTTTTTCAGTGTGGATCATTGTTGCGTTTTATTCTATTTTGATACTTATTAGTTCTCGATTAGAGTTTGAACTTGAAGAACGAGGTCTCTTGCCAGAGATAGAACCGCTGATGCATCGTGACGTTCGGCCATCTCTGTAAACAAACATAGCCTGTGTTTAATAGGCGGACACACTAGATACATAAATATAAAAATTTACGCACATTACCAGCCTGATGACTACGAGTACAGTCGCCATCAGATATATCGTAGCATACAAGGTGTCCAAATATTTCTGAGCAGTGCTAATTTTCATTAAATTCTTTACAGTAAATGTTACCAATTATATCTAAACGTGTATTTTGTCATAAATATCTGAACAGCGAATTTTCAATAATTTCTTTACAATGTTATTTAAAATTAAAATGTAAAACAACGGAGTAAGGTTTTTTACCGAAACCGTTCAGATGTTTATGACCACCCTGACTGCGTCGATATATTTGATGTTCTAGGCGTTCCTATATTTTTGATTGGTTATGAGTAAAGAATTTATTGAAAATTACAACTGCTTAGAAATATTTGACCACCTTGTTTGCTACGATATATCTGCTGGTGACTGTACCTACGAACAAACTAAGAATAAGGAATACTATAGCTGCTCATCACATTCCTCTTGTTTTAATAGGTATAACCACAAAGGGAGGTAATTTTGTACCAAGAAAAGTGTCGCCTACGCATTATTTCAATTTTAAAATTATGTTTGTTTTATGTTCCTTTGTTTTAACCAGCAGATGTAAAAAGGATTTATTATTTAGTGTTTAATATATTATTATCTCAACAAGATTAGGAATAAAGAGATCCTTCCTCTGAGATATATCTCTTTACAATAGAGTGATAGAAACTCTTTGGTCTCTATTTTTATACTTTAGACTGGCAGGTTGGTGCGAAAAAAAAATTACGATTTGCCATTAAATCAGAAAAGAAGACAATTGTTTTTCTTTTTAATTAAGCAAATAGCCACGATGTATTTTTTTTCTAAAAAGTTGTTAGTTGTCAATCTTCGTGTAGTAAAAACTTTTTACGCTCGAAAATATTTTATTTCATTATAATCTTTTTGCATGATTTTATCAAAGAGAATGTACCTAATCAAATCACTTAACTTTGATTTTATTTTTGCACATTGTTAACAAAATGTCCAAAATAAATTAAATATTTTAAATTCATGGGTACCGATATTAGATAGAAACCTGCTATCCGAGACCTGCTTTGATATTATTTTTCCAATGTTCCTATTGGCAGAACAGGGCCTCAATCGCCCTAAGTTTGAATGATACTACCAAAACAAAACCACAACCAAAAACGTTACGTTATGCACAATTCGTATCGCGCTAATTATATTAACGGTCACGATTTAGCTTTATTTCGGAAGATACGTTGGCGTAACGTTTTGATGTCCGTTCGATCAAATTTTCTGTATTGTGCGAATTAACCGTTCAGAAAAAAATATCGCGATAGCTTTTTTACTTCAGCTAAACCAAATCTAAACCAAAACTAAACCAAAACCAAAACCAAACCAAAACCGTATAAAATTGCGCAATTGAGGCCCAGGAGTGGTTTGTTTGCCAAAGCCCCGGGTGTCACCCATAAAATAATTGTGGCCCTTGTAGGTATCCTAACCTAAAGCGTCGCGTCCTATTGTTTCAATATCGCTCTTGCAAGTGGGCCATTGTGCATTCATTTTACGATAACTTTGACTATACAGGGTGTAATCTTAATACGTTAATCCTCCCGGGAGTTCCTGGGAGGCTAGAAAAAAAAAATACGTTCTTTTATAGAAATTATTTTTCCCAGGGCAGGTCGGATAGGTTATTCCAACGCAATCAAAAACGAGGACTAAGCGTACCCCTTTATGGTCCGAAATCCGACCGTAAAATTATGCACCTATTTATTTTGCGATCGATTTTTTTTTTTTTTTTTTTTTTTTTTTTTTAATGTGTGATAGGTAAGCATTTGACCCCAATCTCACCTGATGTTGAGTGATGATGAGGCCGAAGATGTAGCATGCTTACCTAGAAAGATGCCTATTCACTCTCGCCTTGAAGAGGCCCAGGTTGTATTGCTCAGGGAACAGGGCATTCCACTCCTTAGCCGTGCGCATTATAAAAGAAGAAGCAAACTTCTTCGTGCGAATTGCTGGTAGGTCAACGACATAGGGGTGGAAACCCAGTCTGCGTCTCGTCCCCCGCAGATGAAAGGGAGACGGTGGTATCAGATCGTGTAATTCAGTCGCACACTCTCCGAAATGTATCCTATATATATATATAATGTGATTCTAGAGAATGTTCGATGAATGAGAATGTTAATGTTTGCACAGGGGTTAGTACAATGCCGCCAGGTAGCCTAGAGAAATCTTGCCGCAAGTACCTTTTCCATAACGATTTTTGGTAATTTTTTTTCCACCTATCTGTTTGGGAAGTAAATGAGGTGCCAACAAGGTCGCCGCCGCCGTTCAAAGAAGTCATTTTTGAATCTGAAAACCCTAGAGTTGCGGCAGATTGAGAGATAGCAACCCTAGTTTTTCCAGTTCTTTAGATCAGTCTCCTTCCGATGGCACCTCATTTACTTCCCAAACAAGTGGAAAAAATTGTACCAAAAATCATTATGGAAAAGGCAGGTACTTGCGGCAAGATTTTTTTATGCTACCTGGCGGCGTGTGTGCGAACATTAACATTCTCATTCATCGAACATTCTCTAGAATCACATTTCGATCGCCAAAGAAATAGGTGCATAATTATACGGTCGGATCTCGGTCTATAAGTCGGGACCTACAAGATCAATACCATTATATGAAAATCTTGAGGACCAAAACATTTTTTTATACTTCTGATTACGTCATAAAAGAGTTGATAAAGCAAGTCCTAACGTGGAATCAGCTGTTTGCGTAATTACGCTCATTTTGTAGTTACTAACATAGAATTTAATTTTTTTATTTTAATAATCATGACCATCATTATAATTACATGTGACGTTAGGGAAGTAAGCAATTTGCAGTCTTATTCACATGATTTGTAGGAAAATTGTATAATGACCCGTTGATGTCAGTAGTTGGGTATCAAACGACTGCAGGTTGAAGATTTAATTATTGGAATTGCGGCTGTTTTATTCACCACTAGTAAACTACAAATCAAACAAGAAATCCAGCCAACAAATTCAGCGGTTGGATCCGGCAGTGTAATGCCAATTTTGCTGCAGGAATAAAAACAAAGGACAATACAGGTCAGCGACATTATTTATTTTTCCATGATAAAGCCAATTTTGTTGAAAATTGTTTCGATGTCTTACGGACTTAGCATAATATGCTCACGACTATATCCCCCGACGGGGTAGTCAGAGATATTCTAAAACTTCAGAACATCCACGTTTCACTAGTACCGAAACTCTGTCCAATGTGACGGGGAGTGAGCCCGTCGCCACTTGTAATGGACAGTAGGTACAATATATGCCTCGAAATTGAAGCACGCAGGTTTCCTCACGATGTTTTCCTTCACCAAAAAGCCAGTGGTGTTACTTATCATAAATTCCGAAAAAACTCATTTGTACGAGTCGGTCGGGACGGGGATCGAACCATCGCCTCCTGCACGGCAGGCAAGGTTACTCGCCACTGGACCACCACGGCTATTTACGGATTTGACTAATATGGACTGGAACTTAGGGCTTAGAGGAAATATCTACAGTATAACATAATCAATACAATGATGTACTATCCGCAGAATAATGACTCAGAAATATAATGATAATAATTAGATCCGGGAAATCAAGTAGGTATGCAGGTTTTTATTTTATTTTGCCATCTTTTGATTAGGTACTAATGGATTATATCGACGGCTTCAACCTTTTCGTTTAAAAAAAATAGTAGTTTTGGAAATGAAACACCGCTAATAGACGGAATAGTAGATTACACACAGAGGGCAGGAAAGTAAGAAAGGTCTCAGATCTCATGTAATGTAACATTGTGATCTGAGGCATTCTTATCTACTGCCCGAGGTCAGTACACTATTTTTCTCCCCGACAGAGTCGGAAAGCGGCAACTTCGTTTAGCGCAGAGGGACGATAGTTGACGCTTTCCGCCCGGAGGGGTGAAAAAATCATTTATGAATTTATGTTTAGTGTTTGGTTGATGTAAACAATTATCAGTTTCCAATCTTCGATTCGTTTTGAAAACTATCATACATCGTATTGAACATTGAAATGCGCCTCATCAGTAGGCCTACGGTATTATACTCAGTTGAATTTGTAGGTGCGAATTTTGTTACGTCAAAATCTGGAGTGCGATTTTTGAACGTCACATGTTCAGAATCGTGGTCGAATGATGCATAATCTTCATAGTAATTTTGACATTTGCTACTGCTGATTTCAACGAGTGAGTTTCAAAAATCGCACTCCAGTTTTCTTTCAAAGTATATCGAGGCAGTATATCTTCACTAGGAGCGTTTTACTAAATTCAATACGAAAATGGGAGTACTAACTATCTGTAATTTTCTACAGTGCTTATACTCATTCTAAGCCTACAGTACACCAGTAGAATATACCTACGTATCATGCACATGATAATTACCGTTAAAGAACTTGATGATGTCAGTGAAGTCCATGGTGTTGGCGAGGATGACGTCACGGTAGGTCTCGATGAGGGCCAGCGCCATGAACAGCACCATGTGCTCCGTGGCCACGTGCCGCGCCACCCAGATCAACTCCCATGCCGAGAATACCTTGAATGCAACGAATAATCATCATGAAAAGCTTAGTACACGTCCTACTGCAGGATTCAGGCATGTTCTCTTTAACAAGGGTGAAAGACAGTGGCACAGGGTGCGTTGAAGTAGAAGCAAGTTATAATCTTGCCAGAGTATTTTGTCTTCCCATTTTGAGATTTCAAGGTAAGCTGACTTGTCGAACTGTGCAAGATTGCGCAAAGGGAAGAGGAAGACGACTTCCATGGGCTTTTGGAAAGACCGGCCGCGAAGTCTCACTGTTTTATGTTGGGTTTTGTATTTATGCAAATCTTTTTGTAAACTTCGATAGTGTGATTTGAACTTCGTCATCTAGTTGCCATTTTGACCTGTTACATTGCCTCGGCGCGTCAATGTAGCACACGTTGCTCGCTTAGTCAGATCTCTCGTCATTCCGTTAAAATCTATAGGTAATTGATTATTCCCTGTACCTAACATCCGACTTCGAGAATTCGTAGCTAAAAGGTACTCAGAAATTCTTTTTAAAATATCAGAATGTGTGTGGATCACACGGACAACTTCTATGCTATAATGAGAAAACGGTGCGCCTCCATGTTCCGGGCACCAACAGTCTCCTTTAGCGTGTTCAGAGACCGGTGCGGGATTCCCCGCTGTTCTGTGAAGCTCTATACTGGGTTTTTTAAATAAATTCAAATTTACTTGTTTTGTTACTACCTAACGCTAGTTTTAAGATAATGGATACTAACACTATATGAATAGGTACCTTGTCTTCTTTTTGTGGTGCCATCTCCTATCGGAGGTTGGCTATACCTTGTCTTATACAGGGTGTAAATTAAAATAGGACAGCTACCTAAAGAGGTGCTTCAGACCATCAAACTGAACAACTTTCTCTATGGGACCAATATTGAAATCGCGAAAAAAAAATCTGCTGTCCCATACATTTCAGTCGAGTTATGTTTGCAGTTTTGTATGGGAGAGCGAACTTTTTTTTCGCGATTTCGATATTGGTCCCATAGAGAAAGTTGTTCAGTTTGATGGTCTGAAGCACCCTTTAAGTAGCTGTCCCATTTTATTGTACACCCTGTATAAGTTATTTGAATTGAATAACTAAACAGTACCTAAGAATAATACTCACGTCTTGATAGAGGAGCTCCCTCTTGAAGTCCAGCAGGAACCAGCGGTAGCAGAAGTACGAGTGTGTGTAGTCTCCGTGCGCGTGCATCAACTCGTAGAGTTCACAGTCCAGCACCTGGATGAGGGACCTGCAGGCAAAGGAGTAAGACTATGAAGGATTTTGAAACTGAAGCTACAGAAAATACCAAACCATAGCGTAAATTATGTATACTTTGACCAAACTATGCCTATGAATATGAAGATACCGACAGACATCTAAACACCGGCCATGTTATTTGTTGTGAATAAGGAAATAATGTAAAAGTAAAGTAGGAATTGTTTCTTCTCACTGCAAAGCATGACCTCTCACGACAAAAACTCCCTGATATAAATAAGCAGGTATCATAAAATACTTCATCCGCCAAGGTCTTTTTCATCCTTCAATGTCGGAGAATTTCGATCAGTCCTAGCTAATATACCGCACGAAATCAACACATACACACACACACACACACACACATATTTAGAGCTATCACCTAGGAGCAGTGAATGTTTAACACCAGAGCTATCATCCGCCCAAAAACACCATTCTCATTCAGAAAAAACAATCTTGAAATTCTGATATTTATAAATTGTTTGTTACCTCATATCAGCAAAGTGTGCATCCATGGCCTGTCCACAGGGGAAGTTCTCTTGTGCACGTGACATGAGGCGCACGAACAGCGCATGCGCGATAGCTTCCTCGCGCATCATCACCAGCAGCGGAGCTACCAGGTCGCACATGCCCTGCATGTAGCCCATTTCCAGGTGCTCCCAAACGTAGCTGTGGACAAAAGTAAAATTAGGAGTCAACATTATAGGCCCAAGTTAAAATACAACATGTTGTAGAGTCACTCCACATAATCTTACTTATCACAAGATCCAAGCACTTATCCAAGCGATTTATCCCCCCTACCGAAATCCAAATATTTGTATGGTACACCACACTTGTCCACTTCAGTAACTCCTATTTATAAAGCAGGATCAACAACTGATATTTTGGTACAGTGATAACAGCGATTCATTTCAGATACATTGTTTTTAAAGTGTCCCTCGGAAACAAAAGTCTGGACACGTGCATGACAAGATCCGTGAGAATCCTATTAAAAGCGTTGAAATTTTAAGCATACTTACGTGCACATGATATTCCTTAGCTTATCGAGGTTTTCGTCCGTAAAGAATGGATAGTTTCTGTCGCATCTCTGCACATCTTTTTCTATTCTGTGCAAGTTAAGAGCGAACTTTTCCACCAGCTCATTCTGAAAAAAAAAAACAATTTATAACTTTTATTTTTTAAACCCCAAAGAGGTTTGCGGTCGTGGAATTATGCCTTAAAGTATAAGAAAGGTACGGACACTCCCTGCCCCAACAAACTACTGCAACCAATGTTTGGCCTGACCCCTCATTATTGTTAGCCTCCGTCTGCCAAGAAAGGCGTTATTTTATTTTTCTTTGACAGCATAATCTTATCTCACTACACACACTCAGTATCGCAGATGTCTACCTCTTCTCGTCAGTTTATGAGTGAACCTATCAGCAAAAATTTATCAAGTCTTACAGAATACACGCCACCGTTGGAGCTAGCTGGAGAAGCGCAGTTGGAGCGAACTGGAGGTCGCTGGTCCGTGCTCAGCTCCAGAGTATCGAAGGAGGCTCCCGCTGAATGTGACTCCTCGCGCAACACGCCGAGTGGACTGCGCGCTGGACTCACGTTCGCTACAAGTTCAAAATATTAAGCTTTTTTATTACAGGTATTTTGGTCTTGATCAAAAAAGTAGAGGAGAGGAAAAATTATAGAACACTTGATTCCTCCCGGTGAGTAATAAGGTTACAGGTACGTAGTACTCTCTATTAAGTCTGTGGGTTACAGCCTGTGGGATCCCACTGCAGGTTGATAAAACTCCTATAATTTCTTCAAATCTATACTGAAAAATAGATGGGAAGAGAGAAAGGAAGACCTACACAGAGTTATCTAGCACAGGTGAAGGAAAAGGTTGATGTATCGTATATCAGGAACTCAAGGCACTAGGGGAAAAGATACTGAAGAAAAGGTAGCTCTTAAGTAAGATGAGGATGAAAAAATGTAAAGGCATGGTATAGGCCATCTAACTGAACAATTACGTGACTGCTGAAAGTTTGACGACAATACGATAGTTTTTAAAGAATCTCAGAACTTATATTATATTCAATAAGATATCTTACCCGTCGTTCCTCCAGAAGCAGGTGATCCCGAAGGAACTAGGTCTACAGAAGGATTTGTTATAATCACACTTGTGCGTGGTTCATGAGGACTCGGCTGGCTCTCATCTAGAGAGGACCTTAAATCGTTACCATTTAGGTTTGAATTTCCACTGTCCACGCTGCAAAGTAAGCCCCGTCCTTCACCTTTTTGAACTATGTTTTCGGCTAGTCGCTTTATTTCAGCTATGCTTTCTCTCCTCATATCAGGATTTTCTACGACACTCTTTAAATGAATTTCATCTTCTTCGTCTAAGTCTTTTAGACTGTCTAAATCTACGTCCTTACTATCTGTCTCAGTCTCTCCGTTAACTTTAGAATCCTCTTTCTCTCTTTCAGAGTCCATCTCAATATTTTCTACTTCGTCTATGCTCGGTGCTCGAGATAAAACTGGTTTGGTATCATGTTTCTTTTGTTCATTTTCGCTTGGCTCTGGCGAGACGATTGGTGGGTTATCTGATATGATGCTGAGGTCATCTTCGAACACCTGATAAAAAACCAAGTCAATGAGGGATATTGGATTGTCAACGTAGAATCTACAATCTTTATGCTAAAATAAGTACCTAGTTGTCTGAAAAGGTGGGATACCTACTAATACGATATGATAAATGAGTCGTTTGGGACAAAAACAACGGGTTGCACTCCGGGAATGCCGGCAAAAGTGAAAACTAAAAGATCTTACGTCTTACGAATGTCACGTGGCGTCACGGTAATCTTACGTCATCGTCTTACCAATTTTTGTCTTACAAATTTTCGATCAGGGTGACGTCACGGTCCTGACGCAAGTTAAAAATTGTTTATGCATCCCAAAAAGTGCTCAACGCCGCTAAAGAAGTTTTCACTTCAAAAACTGCTAAAATTCCAGATACAGTAGAAAACCTACTGTGACTGAGATTTTAGCCATTTTTGATCGCTCACTACACAGATTACCTATAGTACCTATAGACTAAACAGTTTAGTACACACGGCGACACATCAGGTTACGCACCTTATATACTCATAACTACACTACGCACAAAACACAAAATAGTGCGGTAGAGAGCCTGCAGAGACGCGGCTGCATGCCGGCGCGGGCGCAGCGTGCTGTGAGACGAAACAACAACAATATACCGCACCCTCTCGCACGATTCGCAGCATTCAACTTCTAATAGTTCAAAGTCCAAACAGAAGTGCGATTTTTGAAAATCATACGAGTGAATTGGCAGTAGAAAGATGCATAATCTACATAGTAATTTTGACATTTTCTACTGCCAAGTCGCTCGTATGATTTTCAAAAATCGCATTTCAGTGTAACCTGACCTGTCGCCGTGTGTACATTAGATCTTAGAATTTTAAAAGGTACGAATTATATTGACATTGAGGTAAGTTAAGAGTCGTAATTCTTACGAGAATGTAAATAAAATTTTGACAAAGACAGTACAGTATAGCTAAGGTATTTGTCGTAAAATACTTCCGCTTCTCTTACCTCAGGTTCAGTTTCAACAGGTTGCATCTTGCCGGAAGCTTCAGTGAGGCGTGCTATGGAAGCGGCAGTCTGCTCCCGATCTCTTTGCTTCACTATGGCCTCTACACACAACCATTCAGACATAGTTGTCTCGTATTGACGGCGACATTCTATGTCTTGGTTCACTCTCTGCTCTGCTGTTGATTCAAACCTAGGACAAAATTCAGATTCAAGTTAATACTTTTGACTTACTTTCTTTTGATTTAAGTTTTTATTTGTAACTTTTGTTTTTGTACAGTATAAGTACCTTTAAGAACAACGAATCAATAAAAAAACCATTTGGACGTTAGGGCATGTTAAGGTCTCCATATAATGTATTCACTAAAGTAATTTGATAAATTATTGGAATCAGTGTAACAGGTTTCAACATTTCTATCGCAGGGCTTACAGATAAGACCGCCTATAGTATACCTTTATCTGTAATAGCATGCAAAAAGTAATTTTTTAAGAATTTCAATATAACTAACTCGTAATATCCAAGCAGATACGGCCAGACTTCTTTCCTCAAGTCGTGTTGTACACCCCCGTAGTAAACCAGTCGATACACTTCATCTTTATTCCTGATGGCTCCATGCTCATCCATCATTGATCTCCACACTTCTTCTGTTAGGCCACCTTCTGCACCTTCTAGAATTCAAGTGGAAAAGTACAAATCATTAATTGTAAAAAAGGGACGTCACGACCAGACGCCATGACCTACATAACCCGGTCACATTATCTGAGCACCGAGCGTTGATGTCGTTATATCGGCGCTCTGGTACGATGGGAAACCATGTGTACTAAATTATCGACACGCGTATCGGCAATGATGTTAGCATCATCGTTGCCGTACTGACGCGATTATTCAGTCCGTACTGATGTGATGTTGCCCCCAATGACCCCATCGGGTTTCAGCAAGGTGCAGAAATAAAAAAATAAGGTCGCAAGTTCTTGAACGAAAATAGGAAATAATTAAAGTACTTAATTTCCTCGTCGTAATAATTCAAAACCGGATGTTGAAATTGGTGTACTTAATCAAACATGACTCAGATTTCTTTTCGAATTAGATAAGTGGATTGACCGAAAAGTAAACTCGTTCCCACACTGGGCTGGACTCTTAACTCTTAACATCTGGTCCACAAAACATACATACCTCTAGGAACAATGTTAGGATTCACAAGACCGCTGAGATGTTTCCTCACTGTAGACAAGTGTCGGCAGTAGGCAAGCCACCCGTAGAACGCTCGCGATATTATTCTTAGACGCATCTTACTGCATACCAGCTCAATCGACGCTGACTGTAACATAGCAGACAAATACTTGAACATGGCTGTATCTCAAAGATCTTTTCCATATGAGGCGTTTTAACGCCTCTTCCTCATTTCTACCTTTGAATCCGGACTTCTGGAGATGTGGAAGTTTTTTTTAAAAATACCTTAATTTTTTCTGTTTATAATAATGATGACTGCCGTCCTGAATGGCTTTTAGTTTTCGTAAAAAGTGGCTGGGTCCAAATCTGCCAATCTTCTTTGCTGCATTTGCGCAGTCACAAATATGTTGGGAACTAGAAATTGTCGAAACACGGGACAAGATCAAAGGCATAGCACTATGAGCATTATGTAACTAAAGCTACGCCGAGTAGGTTAACCAGTAACAAACCCTTCGATAGGGGAGATTTCCTCCTCTACCCTTATTCTTCAAAGGAATGCCTGTGCATCGTTGGGACCCGAATCACGTTTGGCATTCAGATTGGCGATCTCAGTTAGTGTGGCATTAAAGTGAATACTTCCATTCAGGACCAAAAAAGAAACCACGTGAAATAATCTTTGTTCAGACAAATTGAAGGAATTTTGAGTCGATTTGGTTCCTGGCGAGTATATAAAATCAATTAAACTGACCTGCTCAATAGGATGGTGTACCAATGATGGAACAGATGGATGTCCATTTATTCCTGCCGATTGTGGACAATCTACTGACATGGTGGATGAGTCTGATGACGTAGTGGAAGTGGAGGCTAGTGGTCTTCGGGGGGTTCGTGGTGGAGACTGTATGGCGCGGTCCAGGAGAGAGCAGCGCATCGCTGAAATATCAGTATTAGCTGTTAGTACGACGTTGAAGTATACTTCCATGACAGATTTCTAAAACCGAAGTTTGTAAAATTGTTGAGCTCGTCCAACAGTTACAGGACTAATCAAGATTATCTTGAGTAATTAATATTCCTGTGTAATTGTAACTCCTTAATTTTAACCATAGGTAGGATCTTAAGGCATCGCTCTGGGGTGACAGGAGCCGTGTTGCTTAATAAGGGGGGTTAGTGCCATCTGTCCCCATTCCCAGCTGCCCCCGTCCCAACTGACCCTGATGATATCAACACTCGATTAATTTTATTATAAATATATTTTAACGATATTTTCATAATTTAAACTGATTTCAATTTAGTACAGTCAAAGTCAAAAAGTGTTGCGGTTAAATCTTATTTAAAATAACTTTAATTAAAGACATATGGGGGAGGGGATACCCTCTATCCAAAAATTGCACTTTTTTTCTAATTATAACCTCAAACTTCAAATATAAAAAAGGGGATTTCCTCACTTTTTCCCTTTAGGGGCATGTGGGGACCCCGCCCCCTACCTTCCCCATATTCATGCTTCAGGATACTAAAGCTGATCTTTCTTCTTCTCCATTGTACCAGTTTATTCTTAAAACGGGATATTTTTTTTTATATGGTACCTATTTAATTACATTTATAGTAGGGCAATAAAATCAGGGTCAGTTGGGACGGGGGCAGCTGGGAATGGGGACAGATGGCACTAACCCAATAAGGGTAGGTAGGATGAAGTTATAATATGTTTTATTAATTATGTCTTTCAGTGGTCTAATCTACACAGGACTTTTCAAAGATTATCGTCTGCTTTTCCATGTCCATAAAATGCAATCGTTATCTGTGTAGCAACTTTTAAGCAAAATAACGAAGCGTGTTTTCTACTAGGAGATTTTAATAACAAAAAGTCTGATTTTAATTAAATTTGAAACAAGAAATAATATAGACAGGTACATTATTTCAAAATTGTATGGATGATATACAACAAATAACTGATACCATATTGTCGTAATTTAAAAGTCAACGATCTGGTTCAAAGCTGGTTCCCTTGCGTTCAGCAAATTTCTGTAGTTTTATGCAAAATCATACAAACCTTCTCTATCGGTAATAGCGTTGTTAACAATACGGAACACGTAGTCCCCGGCTGCCTCCTCCCACTCAGCTTCCTCTGTTTCTCCACTCTCGCAGAGGCTCGGCATCGGGCGCCGGCGCACTTTGCCTTTACCAAACACCTGTCAAGGGAAACATTCACCACTATCTCGAAAGGGAATAAGGTCGTTAGCTTATTTAAGTATGTAGGTAGGTACAAGATGTTTTGGAGCGTATAAAAAGATGCTTGAGCGTCGTTACATTTTCACGCCCTGTGAGTCCATGACTTAGACAATTTATATAGCGACTCGCCTTGTGGTAGCATTTCCCCTCTGCCACGGTATAAGAACAATTGATCTTGTGCATCTACACCCAATTTTATACCTTATCACTAAACGAGACAGCCTATAATAGCGAAACAATAATTTTGAACTTAGAACGTTTGGGGTTCACAAGAAACTACTTTTCATGATTTTTAACATTCAAAATTAGAATCTAAACTTATGGGGAATAAAATCCAAAGTTGCGAATTTCATGTTACCTCGCCCCCCGCAAAAAGTGGCAGAAATGTTTCTTAGTACCTAGAATGACACGCGTAGCTCATCCCTATATAAATTGTCTAAGGTCCATGAAGCCGCCTCGCTCGCCTGTGATTATACCCGATTAGAAAATTGCAAAGCCTTTGATTACCTTTCCAGTTCCTCTTTGCGACCACAGCGGTGGATCCAACTGCCCATGGGGCAATAGTCCAGTCTCTAAGTTACTCAGGAAAGAAAGTAGGTGTCCGCCTGAAAACAGAAAAAATTACATTAGAAAAGATGTGCGTATTTGCTCGTAACTGCGATGTAACTGAGATGTTAAGGAAAAATGTCAATATCATATTCTTGTTAACCTGCCTATAGGTAGGCTAATATGCCATTATGGTAGATTTTTTGGTGCTATGTCTGCCCATAAACCTTTCGCCCCTGTTTGTACAGTTGTCAGTCACTATGTTGATAATTTAGGCCATTGTTCCAGTTAAAATACTGGGTCCTTCTTAATATGTGACACTTTTTGAAGGGGATAATCAGACCGTCAAACTGAACAACTTTCCCTATGACACCAACATCGAAATCGGGAAATAAAAATCTGCTGTCCCATACAAAACTGCAAACCTACTCGAACCAAATGATATTTTTTTCCCGATTTCAATGTTGGTCCTACAAAGAAAGTTGTTCAGTTTGATGGTCTGATATAGTCTTTAAATGGATGGTATGGTCAAAATTCCTTTAAATTTTAATAGGTAGAAACGAACCAACATTACCTTTAGGAAAATGTATAGGAGGACGCTGCACACCATCTTGTCCGACCAATATGAGAGCATCACTTGCTTGAGACCGATGTACGTGTACATATATAACTTCCCAAACGCACACTTGCAGCGACATCGCCCAGTAAACGCTGTAAATATATAACTTTGAATACAAACAACTTATAATAGAGACGGATAGGCATTAAAACCCTAGGATGGGAAAATTTTATATTACCATCAGTGTGATAATCACGTCATTTCATCCTGAAACCTTTAATTTGCTAAAAGTGTCTCGCATTTCTTAATCTACGCTTAAAAAGATGCTTACTTGTTAACAAAGTTTGTTACTAATACTAATAGTAATAGGTACTACTTTGTCAGAGCTTATGGTCTGGTTTGAGTAAGGCATTTTCTAGTCCGCTGAGCTTCGGTTGAACACAGGCGTAATTAAACCAAAGTTCAGGACTTCAACCCTCTCAGTATTTAAGGGTAATTAACTAGTTCACACTTCTTGATTGCCTAATTGCTAAGTCAATTAGTCTTATACTAACAAAACTATATGAATGCTCAGTAACCTTTTAAAACTTCTAATGTTTTAAGTTTTGACCATGGTACAATAATATACTGCGCCTGGTATTCTCTTCCTATCACGGGACTGACCACGTGACTGACACAAGCCTACGTCATCATACCCTTTTACCCTGTTTAGCGGCCTTTTTTTTGTGACGTAGGCTTGTGTCACTCTGGGAATAGAAGACCTTGTTTTTTTAGACTATGGTTCTGACTTAAATACTTCTTAATTGTAACACTCTCGCTCTTATACCTACTACGATAACGCTTAAAATAGACCACCATATTTCTTTCAGTGGGTGTCGTTATGTCGTATGAGGATATTTAGATAAATTATGGTGTTTTGAGTACGAAGGGTTGGGCTTAGATTACTGTTACTGCTAGGCTCTTAAACTTTGAACATGCTGAAATTAAAGTAAACTCTACAAAAAACAGTATTACAAAAACAGTATTGTCTGACCACAAAGGGCTGTACCGCTCATTAGGTGCGAAAGAGCTTTGGATATTTTATCCCATGTGCGTATGGTATACAATACACAGTTCGGTGCAAATGAACCGAATAGCCGACGCAAAAGCACAGCAATCTTTTGTCCGTGGTAAAAGTCTACGACAACGCCGACGAAAGAGCACAGCGGAGCGAGCTTCCCGCATTTCGCCTTGCCCTACAACCCCTGTGGTCAGACTAGGTATTCGAGAAATGTTTCGAAAGACCTCATAAGAAATGAAGGTGGTGTTATATCAAAGAGTAAAGAAAAAAAAAGAAAAGCACGACATACCAATCAATACAAAGAGGGCCAGCGCATAGTCTTCTGAAGACAGTACAAACAGGGCCAGTACTGCACAGAACACACATGTTTTGGCACGCAGACGTGTGAACAAGGTGGCAGCGGTAACTACAACACTACACGGTCAGACAGCTACGTGCACTACACACATAATAAAGCATAGCGTAGTATATACAGGTTTCTAAAGGATCTACTGTAAGAGGGAGGTTACACGTTCAGTATTTCGTCATTCTGGTCCATCAGTCTGGTCTGAATGACGGGAGAATTATGGGAGAGTGATGGACTGACGGAATGATGGTAAACCATCCATCCAGACTGATGAAAATAAAATATAATCATTTCCGTCATTCCATTGTGAATGATGAAATAATGATGGGAAACTAATTGTGTAACCAACTCATCATTCTGGCGTCATTCAACGATCGACCAGAATGATGGACCAGACTGATGAAATACTGACCGTGTAACCTCCCTCTTACGGCACGCATTGGGTTTCTATTAGGTACTTAGGCCTTCTGCCATATCGGATGCAATACCGGTAGATTAGGTGGAGTGGACATATAGCTTGATTGTTTCAACATTATAGGGTTTTTCTTAATATGCTGACGACGGGTTTTAGGTAATGATTAGACCATCAAATGGAACAAGTTTGTACAACTGGGCCCAACATTGAAATAGCGAAAAAAAAATTAGCTGTCCCATCATTTGGGTCGAGTAGGTTTGCAGTTTTGTATGGAACAGCAGATTTTTGTGGGCTTTTTCGATGTTGGTCCCATATAATAAGTAATTCAGTTTGACGGTCTGACCATCATCTTAAAAGTTGAACTCTGTATATAAAGTTCCTAACTCAACATAAAAGTTTAGCAAGCAACTTGATAAATGACTCCTGCTTATTTATGATTCATGCTGGGCATAACAGTCTCATGTCACGAATAAGCCTGAGGGAGCGAGCGGCAAATAATCTGTCAGAATCGGCTAGAAAGAATTCAGACTAAACTTCTTTTTGTTTGATATTAATAATTAAGCGCCCATTCTTGTAATTCAAATATTTACAACATAGAAACTACAAATTAAAACCAGTTCTAAGAATAATAAGCAAAGTAATATTAAGCTCAAAGCCTACAATATTGAAAAGCAAATTAATTTCAAAAACTAAAAATAAAGCAACAATTAAAATAAAACAAACAACGTTCCTTAAGTTACTTTACCTTTTGTCAATGCCTTCACTCTCTGCGTATCCATTCATGAGCTGATTCGGTGTCCATTTGATTATAAGCCCAACTGCTGTCTGATGGAGACTCAGATATCCTGGCATGGGCTCCTCTACGTCCTTCTATAATAAACGAAGTTTCTTTTCAGTTAGTTCTTCAAGCATTTCCTAAATATGTAGAATTCTAGATGGTACAACTTACCGGTTGAACTTTAACGTTGTTCTTTCCATACAAAAGCGTAGCTCGAGAATTCTGATGCAAACTTTCTACGTAATCTTTAGCACTCGTTCCCACTGTACCAGTACCTAAACATACATCAATTTCGGTTAGTTTAAGACCTTTAAATAGCAAAGAGAACAAGAAACCAAACGATCAATCTACAAAATGTTAGTAAACGGCTGGTTAAAATGTTAATGCTACCTGTGTTGATGGTACTATTGTCGTCTGAAGAAGCATTCAAACTCCTCCTAAAGTTGAGAATAGGTCTTCGAACAGACGGCGGAGTTGTGGTGCCGGCAGACATTCTGTGTCGTTGGACCTGTTAAAAACATGAAATAACTGTTGTCATCAACGTATTTTGTCCCCGTACCCGTCTGGGGCACAGGCCTGTCCTCGTGGTAGTGGTGCATGGGTGTGAGTCCATCTCGCGTGCCCAATACAGATTGGTGAAATTCACAAAGGCACCATAATGTCTTCTTCAGCGTATAAAGATATCCTCTACCGTTTTCCTTCACCGTTACATAAGTTGGAGAAACTCATTGGTAGGTAGGTACATGTTTAATGTCGTGCGGGCGTAAAAAGGCGTTGAAAGACAACACCTCTCCGCAACGCGTCACAAACGGTCTAAATACCTATATGATTGTCATGCTACTCCTAACACCATATTAAAACTTATGTACAATAGTGAGATCACTCACAGGTCACTGCAAACTAAACAAGCACATGCACACCTTGAAACTAAGCGACACCACCTGCTGCAGATTCTGTGGGGAGGACATGGAAACCCCCCTACACATTCTTTGCAACTGTGGTCCATTAATGTACAAACGAAGTATTCATCTTGGCAGACGGTGTTGACTCCAGATGAAATACAAGACATCTCTGCTAAAGACCTACTGCGATACCTAAATGCTGTAGGGATTAATAGGGAACTATAGAAGGGGCGTTCACAAAAGATCAGCGATGGTCGAAGTGGCACAGGCGTAAGTCTGTTAAGGCCCCAAGCACCCAATAATAATAAATAATAACACCATATTAATCAAAAGATAAAAAAGAAGCTCACCAACTCATCCGCGGGTGGATCAGTACAGAAGCAAGCGGGTGCTCGAGCCTTAGAATACTCCAGGGCGCAGGGGCCAACGAGCAGGGAACTTAGGATGCTGCCGGAGTCAGGATCAGTGACCAGCGCTTCTTGTCCATGGTATCGTGTTAAATAAGGTATTCTATGATCAAAACATAACAAAGAAGCTCACCAACTCATCAGCGGGTGGATCAGTCCAGAAGCAAGCGGGTGCTCGAGCCTTAGAATACTCCAGGACGCAGGGGCCGACGAGCAGGGAGCTCAGGATGCTGCCGTAGTCAGGATCAGCGACCAGCGCGTCTTGTCCATGGTATCGTGTTAAATAATGTACTCTATGATCAAAACATAACAAAGAAGCTCACCAACTCATCCGCGGGTGGATCGGTCCAGAAGCAAGCGGGTGCTCGAGCCTTAGAATACTCCAGGGCGCAGGGGCCGACGAGCAGTGAACTCAGGATGCTGCCGTAGTCAGGATCAGCGACCAGCCCGTCCCGTTCGTATAGCACCGTGTTGTAATGTGCTCTATGATCAAAACATAACAAAGCAACTCACCAACTCATCCGCGGGTGGATCAGTCCAGAAGCAAGCGGGTGCTCGAGCCTTAGAATACTCCAGGGCGCAGGGGCCGACGAGCAGGGAACTCAGGATGCTGCCGCAGTCAGGATCAGCGACCAGCGCGTCCCGTTCATAGTACCGTGTAGCATTACTGACAATGTACTCTATGATTTTTGCCAGCTGCCTCTCGAATAACGCTATTCGGATCCAGAGGTACCTGTTTGGATAGAAATGAATAGTGTTTTTAAAAGATAGTTTAGATAATTCGTTTCAGAGACCAATTTTGTTATTAGATTAATCGAACTAGATTTTGTATAAAGAGTGGAATTCGCGAGCAAAAATTCAGCTGTTTTACGATTTCAGTTTTGATCCCATTGTGAAAGTTGTTCAATGTGATGGTCTATGTTTGACCCTGTTTAATATAGGTATGTACCGCATAATACACCTTGTATACTATTAATTTATATATATAATTTAGGATTATGTGTAGGCACAGTAATTACAACAAAACTTAGATGGAGCGAAGCGAGCTCGACTTTTCTCTGCTCTACGAATTTGGTTATAGACAGCTCAATCTATATTTTTCCCGAATTTGCCGCCCCTAGTAAAGTGCCGCCCGGAGCATTTGCCCACCCTGCTCCCTTCGCTACGCTACTGTGCGGACTAATTAAAATTAAAAACAACTTTGCCAAACATGATCCCAACAAGCGCTTGTAGGTAACTTTCTGATGTTGCATTTGTATACCGTTCCGTTCCGTTCCGTTCCGTTCAGCTGGCTCACCAGCCAGCAATTCTGCTGCAAGGACGCAAAGACGACAGCAATATGAGGGGGCCAGCGCCACAGCTACTCGCTAGAGATGCTCGCAAGCTCACAATATTGCGATGCATGCAATCAAGCTTATAGTTAGGTTTGGAACTTTACCTCTATTCGCGTTTTAATCGTTTACATCGCAATCATTATGTTCACTCGAGCTGCTCCTCCGAGCTGATGCTGCACTTGCGCCCTCGATATAGACATCTATCTTCTGCCCGAGGCACCAGTGAGCCACGTAGATAGGACAGGAGTGTAGGGCTTTCGCAGTCAGGATGAGGAGAGAAAGGAGGTTGCAACCAGCCCGAAACAGGTCATCGTAAAGCCAGTATGTGGAAGATAGATACTATACTTGGTGTGTAATAAACTAGAGGGGGAAGGAGTAGTGACTGCTTGTGTTCGTTTAATCTTCTATCCGATAGTGGCGTGCAGTGCTTGTCCTGGCTGTAGTTTGCTGGGTTTTATGTCGTATTCATCTTTGAAATCCAGCCTTTTTCTAATTTCCACAATCCGAAATCCAATTGGACATTGATAAAAGGTTTACTTTGGCTTGTCAAAGTTTTCGTCTTGTGTTTCCGTGCCCGTAAATTTTTAGGTGGTTTCCTTTCTTGTTAGCTTTGTGTCGTTGACTGAGTTACCCCATTTTATTCAATTTTCCGTAGGCTTCTTCTACGTGTTAACGAATGATGATGTTGTTAGGGTTGTTGAGTAGAGTTGTTTCTTGAGTGGCTTCTTTCAAATTATCGTATAAGTTTGTACCAGGTTAGATTCTTGTTCGCACACGGTGAGTCTAGTTGGGCTCGTCTGAGTTTTCTTCTTGCTGGGTCTTGGAATTTGTTTTGGACGTTTTTGTGGTTATAAGGGTTTACTGTTATATAGCTTCATTAAATGCCTGTTTTAGTGTCCATTGTCCTTACCTTACAAGGTTGCCGGTCCCAGGTAATTTTGCTTTCAAATTATATTGCTGGACAATATAAGTTAGAAGAATATCCCGACGGTATTGCTTTGATGTCTTGTAGCCCAGTGTCGGCGTTGAAATCGCCTAGGAAGTTGGAGTAAGCTTGTTGCCAAATACACAGTAACCTTTTTCAGCTTCCTGCCAATTACCTAGTAATCACCGAATTTGATTGCTTATTCTTGACATGGATGTGGTTGCTTCATTCGTGTGTCGAAATAAGAAATTACCTAATTAAATAAGAACGTCAGTCCTAAAAAAAGGGTTTAATGTAGGCCGCTATTATATTTCGGTCGCACATCCTCTTATATTCCATGTTGCCACACGTAGCGACATGCTATGCATGTGGCTCGGGAGCGGTTGTGATGAGCGAGCTTCTTTGTCGTTGACTGTCCTGTTTATTCGATTATTCCTCTATTTCCAATTCGATTGAAATTCGTAGGTACTTGTCGAAAAATTGCAGCATGTCATTTTGGGTTTCGGCAGTCGTTAGGTTAGGTTAGGTCCAAAGGCAAATAGTATTTAGAGCCCGTAACGATTATCTTCCCCGCCCAAGAACCCATAGGCACATGAATTATTTTTATGTATTTTCTGATTGTTGAAGTTCTGAAAGTTCTGTTTCTGTTTCTGAAAGTTTGCTTCCAAAGCTGGTTTCTGTATTGGTTATGTTGTTCGAGAGTGCATGGTGGAATTTGAAACGAAGGTTGCTAGATCTTTTCGTATAGCTATGTGATCGAATGTTGCCCCGAGAGCATTTGCGAGGGCTCTAAAGAGGTACCTGAGTAATTGTCTTCTTCTGGAATCCTTGTTATCTCCAAGTTTATGGCGCACCCCTATATACTTGTAGAATTATTATACAATGTTCTTACCAGATGTTTGGTTTGGCAGTTTTGCTGTGTTGTTCGATTGTTTTGGGTTTTTCTTTGTTTCTTTCGGCATTTGTTATATTTTTAAGCTTAGTTTTATTACCATCATGCAATGATACTGTTAAAGTGACGGGCCTGGCGCAAATGCTATTTAACTGCTTACTTATTGTTTTTAAGAGTGCTTTGTTAATATTTGTCTTTCTTTTATGTCTCCTTTTTTTTAAAGAGCACGTGTTTGTCGACTTGCGAGAAAGCTTGAGATATTTTGAAATATAACGCGTACCGTACTTGATTTTAATTGTAATCCTAGTCACAGCGTTTGCTTGTTTTGAGTAGCTGGATGATACTTAGTTTCAACTAGTTTCAACACAAGTTTAAGTTGTTGGAGGTGGTCCCTATTACTTTAGCATATAATATTATAATACCTACTTATATTTTCCGGAAACGATGAATTAACAACTTTGGATAGGCCCAACGCGCATTAAGTTGAAGCACACAACTAGACTCAACTAGTACTGCACTAGGGCCATACAAACTAGCACACTTGGGTCTGTTATCTTGGTACTCTCGGTACATATTTGAAGTATATCTGTCATTCCTTTTTCTGGTTTGAAATGTTCGCGTAACGCCCATCCCTTTATTTTACTTTGATCTAAGTTTGTAGGTAGCATTATTGGTCCCGAAATTATACTCTTAATAGGTAGTAGAAGTACACACTTAACACAATAACCGGATATATAGGCAGTCTATATTTGCAGCTCGTTGTATACGCTGACAAATATTATTTATCAGTAAAACCGTAAGCAATAAAAGAGGGCTTATAAATTTGGGCGATATAGGTACCTAATTACAAGGTGCTGGAAAAAGTAATAAGCCAGGGCCACGTTAGTTGTGAATGACGTCTAGATAGGCGGATAAGTTAAACCTACTTTCCAACACCACCTCGTTTGTTGGATTCGCCGAATGATAAGATTCACTGAATGAGGGCTTATAACATAAAACGGTCTCACCAAATTCTGCGACGTTGGAGTTGTCTGCGTAACTAAGGCCGCCCCCGGCCCAACTGCTGTTCTCTGAGAGTCTTCATGAGGCTACAGTCTTCAGAGGGACACTTACACACTCACTTTAAACTAAACTTATTACTATATTAAATAACTTATAATAAGCAAAGATACTGGCAAAAGATCTTTGGAACTTTCAAAAACCGGCGCAGGGTTCAGGTAGACGTGGACCCTTTTCGCTCAAACACAAAAGATGGTCGCAGACGCGTGCGCTCTCTACGGTGTCCGGCAGAGCCTGATGTTGCATTTGTATACCCTACATATATTCCGTTACCCGTGTTTGGAATGCTCCAGGTATTTCAACCTTAATTAACATGCAGGACTACGTTTTGGTTCACTTACAAATACAAATAAAAATATATTTATTCAATAAATTGGGTTCGGTTTGGGTTGGATTTGGTTGGGTTGGGTTGGGTGTGTACTTGGACCCCCCCGAGGGTTGCCCGCCTTGTCGTGGCGGGGGGGCTTAGTAACCGTGGACGGTGGAACCCACGGTGAAGCTTAGAGGCAACCAGGCCGGCCTATTCGGGGTGTCGGTCGGCCAGAGGAGGGCGCTCCCAGCGGGCTAAACAAGTCCGCTGCGGACGCGTTGGAGGTGGGACGCGGAAGAAGAGGAGTGCCGGTATTACGGTGCGCCGTTCTCCCTATCTTCTGCGACCGAGGTGTGGCCGGTGGTAGAACCGGCACTGGTGGGGCCGCAGGGGAAGAGGCATGTCGGTGATAAGGTGCGCCGCTTGCCCTATCCTCTGCGGCCGAGGTGTGGTCGGTGGCAGAGCCACGGACCCGATCTGCCACCGGGTGCCAGTTATCTGGTACCCATGGCCTCCTAGAAAAAAAAAAAAAAAAAAAAAAAAAAAAAAAAAAAAAATGGTTGGTTATGAAAATTATCAATAAATATATGTCTATGTCTATGTCTATGTCTAGTAGCAGACTCGGGGGGCGTCTGCTACGGTACGGGTGGAGGCCGAGGAGGGAGGCGCACCATACCATCTGGTGCGCACATCGCGGAGGGCCTTCGGGCTTTGGCGATGGAGCAGCTTGTGGGCGGCTGCCGCCGGCGGGGTCGCGGATGATTGCGAAAGCGTTCCCCCCCGGAAAAAAAAAAAAAAAAAAAAAAAAGTGTGTGTACTTGGAGCTTTGATCAACTGTAGATATGTTATTTATTAAGCTGTATAAATAAAACTGAAAGCTTTTCATGCCCTTTAAGGGTTGCTATACACACAAGCGGGCCGGCATTAATCGGCACAGCCGGGCGGTAAAATCGAATATGTGTAGATGAATGTTCGGGAAAAAGCCGCTCGTCTTTGCCGCACGAATACAGTGGCCGGGCAAATCCGGATGGAACAAATATGCAGACGAATGTGCGAAATTTCGAATGATGCGTCTACTCGAACGAACTACTCGATCAGCACAAGATCGGCACAAGCCGAATGAAGCCGAACAAGTGCAGTGATTACTTCGGGTCGGCTTTGTTGATCGACAAATACTGCCGAACCGACAATGCCGACCCGCTTATGCGTATGGCAACCCTTACTCTCAGCACACACAGTTTTATGAATCCATATAGTTATCACTCTCAGCGGTTGCGACTTTCGGTCAAAACAGATGATCAAGTTGATGAAATTTGATCGAAGGTTACGACAAGTCACAAACGCGCGAGTGGACAATCTATGGGAGACATTGGGCGAGCGCGTCACTTGTGATCATTTTGTGCACCTACTCCTAAAAGAATTTAGTAGGAGCGCACAAAATGATCATGATCACACACAAAGTGACGCGCTCGCCCAATGTCTCCCATAAATTGTCATTGTTTGGTGAAATTGATATTGTTTGGTGGGATCGTGCAAGGAGAGCGCGGGAGTGATGGGTCTGGACTCTCTGGACTCTACAGGGTGTAACAAAACACCCTAGTAATACTTAAGGGGGTGCTTCGGACCATCAAACTGAACAACTATCACTATGGGGCCAACAGCTAAAAAAATCTGCTATCCCATACATTTTAGTCGAGTCGGTACTGCAGTTTTGTATGGGACAGCCAATGGGACAGCAGATTTCTTTTATTTTTTCTCGATGTTGGCCCCATAGTGAAAGTTGTTCAGTTTGATGGTCTGAAGCACCCCCTTAACTTAAGTATTACTAAGGTGTTTTGTTACACCCTGTAAACCTATGCCCAAGTATCGTTTTGCTATGGTGAGGTAAACCATAGAAAACCCATACAATAGAAGATACTCTTTCTTATACTGTGCCCATACAATGCCAAGTCATTCCGCCTTCTTGACTTCTTCTCGGCATCTTTCTTATTTCAAACACTTTGCTACGGCCCAATAGAACTCACAAGTTGTAACATTATACTCAATGCTTTAAACCTATTTTGAACTATTGTAAGTCGTACTATAGTGCATAAAATCCAATGAAGTATATTCCTCATCATTATTGGAATACCGCCCGTCGTAAACTGATAATAAGGCCGCTAAGATACTGACCAATTCTTTTTATGTCAATCAAGAACCAACTCTATTCCTTCGACAGACGATACAGAAACCCATTTTGTAGCTGTATCTATAAAGTTACGTAATAAACCAAAAACAATATCGTAAAAAAAAGTTACCGTAACAAAGGACGAGGTTTTTATAGAGCCTTCAAACTTGACGTGGATCGGAAAATTCGTTTTAGAAACTTGATATTAAATAAAAATAGCTCCGAATTTTCTGTTCGACGTCTTAATTAACGAGACGATAAAATTCTTCAGCCCCACGTAAAATTCTTATTGACACAGCCAGCCTTCATACTTAATTGATTTAAACAAGAAAAAATCTAAAGAATTTTACGTAATCTAAAGCGCTTGTTATTCTCAATGACGTTATTTCGTTACAGAGTACCTACTATTTATCAGGTTTAATTTTTATCAAATAAGATTGAAAAATTGGTCTTGGACGGGACTTGAACCCGCAACCTGCCAAACCGGGGATGTGCTTTCGTCCATTAAGCTACCGAGCCGATACCGTCAGATGTCAATTTATTATGTTAAAATCTGGTTATAGTACATTACTGCAGCGGCCAGCAACAGAGGCATTGATGGACGAACGTGTAAATGTGGGCCGAGGCGAAGCCGAGGCACACATACGTAAGTCCATCAATGCCTAGTTGTGGCCAAGGCTTGTATAGTACTTTTCTCAAACAATGCGCGGAAATTAAAACACTAAATTTTCTCAAAAAATTCGCGGAAATTAAAACTTCAAAATCAATGACGAACAACGAACAACAATTTTTATTTTTTCAATAAACAGCTTTCTATTTGCAAGTCAGTTCGAAATTTAAATAAAACCTTTGATGAGTTACCTCCTTGGTCGCCATGTTTCGGAGAAAAAGATCGTTCCATTTTTAAATTACACGACAGATATGAGTTTAGTATGTAATTTATTTGGCCGCTAAACACGACAGATATGGATTTTCATACAAACATTGCCGGCCGCTGCGCGCATGTATTTGGCCAGTACAGCAATTTCGATTTATCTCGAAGAAGGTTGTCAAAATAATGCTCACATTTCCAAGCATGTTTGAGAAAAATAAATTTAATTACCTAGAAATTAAATTTGGAATATCAAAAATTTACACTATTGAAAGTAAGATACAAATAATATAAAAATAAGATGATTTTGATAGCAAACCAAAACATTTTTTTTAACTGTTATACGTAAAAAGAAAGAATTAATACCTACCTATATTTCCGCCGCATACCTACACCATTTTTCAATGGATCTTTTTCGACAATCAAATTGAATTCATCCGAATTTCCTCGCTTTCCATTATCTCAAGAGGAAACAAAAGAGGGCTAATTTGAATTTCACACGAATTTTAGATAGGTATTGCCGTTTTTCTAAGACGCCGTATTATTATGAGGTAACTTGAAACGATTTATTCTCAGAAAGGCAAGATTAATAAGGCATAGGTAGGTACATGGCAGGAACCAGTCTCTCACATAATATTATACTTAATTCTTTGTCCTACATTGGTACCGATTCGGACTGTGCCACGACTTAACTTAATAAGATTAAGAAAAGAGACAGAATACCAACAGCTGAGCTGACTTTAGTGCTGTCAAAGTGACGTTACACGCTCAAAATAAGATGCCATCATAATGTACGCCATCTTATTAGCGTTTTTGGGCGTGTAACGTCACTTTGACAGCACTAAAGTCAGCTGTTGGTTTTCTGTCTCTTTTCTAAATCTTATTTTAGAAAGTGACAGGAATAAATTTAGTTAAGTTAAGTCGTGGCACAGTCCGAATCGGGGCCATTGTCATCTATGTTAACTAATATTATGTGTGAGAAGAAATAAAGAAACATTTATTATTTATTATTATTATTATTATACATGGTAAAAAATTGTGGCCTAACTAATCTCTCAAATCAAATATCGTTTTCTTGCTTTGTCGTGGATGGCTTCAGACCATCAAAGTGAACAACTTTGACTATCTTCTTCTTATCGTGTGGGCAGAGCCCTGGTGTCAGAGTTTTTTCAGACCGCCTTACGGCCTCTGACGTGGTTTTTATGTAACGACTACTACCACCAGAGATAGTAGCCGGGACCAACGGCTTAGCGTGCCATCCGAAGCACGGAATCATTTTTCTTTTCGGACAATCAGGTGATTCAGCCTGCAATGTCCTAACCAACTGGGGAAAAACGCACAAAGTGACATATCACTAGGTGTCCCCCGTGGGAATCGAACCCACGACCTCCGTATCGAGAGCCAACGCTCTTAACCACTAGACCATGGAGGCACTTTGACTATGGAACCAACACAGTAATCGCGAAAAAAAAATCCGCTGTCCCATACAAAATTGCAAACATAACTCGGCTGAAATGTATGGGACAGGAGATTTTTTTCGCGATTTTGATATTGATCCCATAGAGAAAGTTGTTCAGTTTGATGGTGTTAAATCACTCTTTTAAATCTCCCATTTAATTTTACACCCTGTATATGAAAAAAACATTTTGATGACACCAATTTGTTAATCAGATTTGTACATACCTCGACTAAAATGTATGGGACTTACTTAAAGGTCTCCCATTTAATTTTCTATCTATCTATCTATCTATCTATAACGTCACGCCTCTTTCCCAGTGGGGTAGGCAGAGACCAGGGCGCGCCACTTACTACGATCTTTACATACCTCTTTTGCCTCATGCACATCCATACATCTCTTCATACATGCCCGTCGGTTTCGAGTACTCCGCACCTCCCCTTTTTGTAGGACGCAACTGATTTGATCAGCATACGTCCTACGAGGGCGCCCTCTGCCGACACTTCCACTCACATTAGCAACATATATCTCTTTCGCACATCTGCTGTCACTCATCCTCTCCATTTAATTTTATGAACGAATATTTTGTTGACACCAATTAGTTAATCAGATTTGTGTATTTTAGTCTACTTCATGTTCCCGATCCCGAAGGCAAATATAAAACAGAATTATTTTGCATGACAGCGCGCGGTTTGTTTGAAGACAAGCAAGAATGGAGATGCGCTCCAATAAACAAAATGGAATCACAGCACAATTGAAAAACGTGGGGCAATGCCTGCCGATGGCTGACTCTATAAAATCCCGAACATGGATCTTGTTGCAACTGGGATATTACCCGTGCCTTTAGATGTCTCGGTTTGAAGAATGTATAGGTATTTATTTACAAAAAAGAACATTGTTCACTTACTTAGTTTTGTTAAAAATACGCTAATAAAAGCAATTACGCTAAAAAAAAAAAAAAAAAAAAAAAATTGGTAGGCAATTATGGCCTCGATTCGGACTGTGCCACGACTTAACTTAACAAAATTTATTCCTGTCACTTAAGAAAATAAGATTAAGAAAAGAGACAGAAAACCAACAGCTGACTTTAGTGCTGTCAAAGTGACGTTACACGCCCAAAAACGCCTTAAATAAGATGGCGTATATTATGATGGCATCTTATTTTGGGCGTGTAACGTTACTTTGACAGCACTAAAGTCAGCTGTTGGTTTTCTGTCTCTTTTCTTAATCTTATTTTAGAAAGTGACAGGAATAAATTAAGTTAAGTTAAGTCGTGGCACAGTCCGAATCGGTACCATTGTGAGTGAGATTGAGACAATAGAACAGTCATAAACAAAATTAGACACAAAATAAGTCCCAGCAGAAAAAAACAATAATAACGCAGTAAATACTTACAGAAAAATAAATGAGTTATCCATCTATAAAGAAAAAAAAAATCCAAATAAAGAAATTCTATTCTAATAGTGGGAGATCCGACCGTAAAATTATGCACCTCATTTACGTCCCTAACAGACAGGTGCAAAAAGTTATACCACAAATCATAATGGAAAAGATACTTGCGGCAAGATTTTTCTAGGCAACTTGGTGGCGTTGAATTAATCCCTGTGTAAGCATACACTAGAATCACATTTCGTTCGCCTAAGAAATAGGTGCATACTTTTACGATCGGATCTCGGACTATAAATTCTATTCTATTCTATCTATCCATCCAGCCTACATCACCAAAATTAAATCCTCCTCCTTTTCATTTCATCCATTTCTGTTGTACTTATTGCTAGAAGCATTGATATTTCATACATAAAGCCGGTTTTTTTTTTATTCATTTAACAAATGTATTAAATATAGTGCCACCAAAAAGCATGCATACTTGATTTGTGTGGGAAAAATGTGTCATTTCGGATAAATATTTGCTAAGATTTTACATGAGACTTGGAATATTTATGTCAATGGCTAGAAGCCGATAATGATTGGTAGGTATACTATTGGTTTAGTTTTAGTGCTTTTGCGATGACCTCAATCCAACTTGAAGATGATCTCTGAGTCGGCTTACAGCGCCATCTTTTCCTAGCTCCCGTTTGCAATGGAGAAAAGGCGGATAATTATTTTTCCGCTCCTATATCTTATTTGATGAAATTGCGTGTTCCAACACAGATTATAGTAATCCCTAGCTCTCACATAAACTTCATTGTTTATTATAGTGAAAAGTCGCCGCTGTTTTTCCTGGTTTTACAGGAGGATCAAGTGGGAATGGATGGAATAAGTGGTGTGATATAAAAAAAATCTTGTTGTTTTTGTATAGAGCTTCATAGAAACGGAAGTTCCGCCAAGATCCTGCTTAAGAGGGCTATTACAAGCTCAGTGGCGCCCTCGTCACAATAAAAAAGATTTCTCAACAAAGAAAGCCTAAATTAAAAAAGTGCTCAACAGATAAACTACAAAAGCCTTCAAGCCATTGTTATACAATACTTTTATAGGTTGTAAACATTCCACTTTTAGATAATTTCGAATAAAAACAAAAGCGGCTGTTTTTTTTTTCATTTTTCAAAATTTGTATGTTTAGACCCGCGCTTTAAGTTGAAGCCCGTAAAACTAGGGCACTTCAATACAAATTAGGGTACTTGGTCTGTCATCTCGGTACATTTTCGAAGTAAAACTGTCAATTGTTTTGCCTCATTTTTCTGGTTTGAAATGTTCGCGTAAGGCCCGTCCATTCTTGTTTACTAATGTCATTGTTTAGACCTTTAAAAAAACTATAAAAGTATTATATCAAAATAGCTTGAAGGCTTTTGTAGTTTATCTGTTGAACACTTTTTTAATTTAGGCTTTCTCTGTTGAGAAATCTTTTTTATTGTGACGAGGGCGCCACTGAGCTTGTAATAGCCCTCTTCATTGTGCAAGATCATCAAACATGAAAGTTGTTCAGTCACGTATCTTTATCCTGTATTAAAATCTTCAAACATTATTATACAGGGTGTAAAAAAACACCCTAGTAACACTTAAGGGGGTGGTTTAGACCAAACTGAACAACTTTCACATTGGAGCCAAGATCGAGAAAAAAACCCGGCCAAATACGAGTCGGGACTCGGGCAATTAGTGTTCCGTACTACCAGTTGTTTAAACATGGTTCATTGATGATACCACTATAAATTGACACTTACTTAGTATGTGGTCACATAGTAACTGAAGATCATTTTATACAGGTGTGCGATTTTTGAATCTCATTCGCTGAGTTCAGCAGGTGAAAATGTCAAAATTACTATGGCTACTGCTGATTTGGCTTTCAAAAATCGCACTCCTGAAGTATGATTTTTCAAAGTCAAATTAGTAGTAGTAAGATGCATATCTCCACAGTAATTTTGACACTTTCAACTGCTGAACTCAGCGAATGAGATTCAAAAATCGCACTCCTGGTCTCACTGGTGTTCGTTTTTTGGGTATAGAAAAAAAACTATCCATGTTAGAGCCACCCTGATAATTTTCCCGCCATCTACACGCTATTTCTGATGTTCATGATTTTTTTCAGATCTTATAAGAACGGCTATATTTTTTGAAATAGAGGTGGGGACAGCAATTTCTCGGATTAAATTGAAAATTTTGTTAAACAAAGTTTTTATAAAAAATTCTAAAAGTATATTTTCAGACTCGTATTTTCATAAGCTTTCAATTGATACCCCACACCATAGGGTAGAATATATTTTTTTTTAATTTACCCTTTCTTACTCCCCAAATTGCCCCCCAATATAAAAAGTTTGCTTTTTTTACTTCATTTATGATATTGGACCACCAATTGCTATATCTGTACAGAGTTTCAACTTCCTATGTCTTATGGTGTCTGAGAAAAATGCCTGTGACAGACGGACGGACGGACAGACACCGAGCTGATTCCATAAGTGTTCCGTTTTTCCAATTTTGGTACGGAACACTAAAAAAAAATCTGCTGTCCCATACATTTTAGTCGAGTTGGTCCTCAGTGTAGTATGGGACTGCAGATTTTTTGTTTTTTCTCGATGTTGGCTCCATAGTGAAAGTTGTTTAGTTTGATGCTCTGATCATCCCCTTAAAAAACTGTCAGCATATTTTAAGAAGGTTACTAATTATCTGTATATTAAATCCTAGGATAAATTCAAAGGACTACAACAACCAACAACTTCTATGCCACAAGCGAAAAGAAAAAAAAACCGCAGAAACAACACGCTCCAGTGTTTTAGCTCTTAAATTAAATTGTTAGTAAACGTTTTCCTTTTAATCCAAATAACAAGAGAAAAAGTTGAGAGGAAGCCTGAAGAACTAAGGAAACTTAGCTCTTTGTGCTTGAACTGTAAACAGCGAAGTGGGGACTTAATTGTAACTTGAAAAACTTAATTTATAACTCTTTAAGAAAAGGAAGCTAGGCGGGAAAAGAGTTTGTAGTATTTCTTGTTTTGCCTTTTGTAACATTTTTTTGAAATTCGAGTAGATTTCTTCATTATAATCGTAATACGTGTACGAGTAATGCTGTGCGGTTCGATCCCAGAAACGGCAAAACGAAAGATGTACAATAATTTTAAAAACACAATTATTAGTAAGCTTTAGAGCTTACTAATAGAATAATAATTAGTTATTCTAACCATAAGAATAATAATTAGTTATTCTATGCTCTAACCATACTCTAACTTAGTTTCTGACATTTATTTTAACATGTTTCAAAATGTCGACATTGATTGTACTCAACGAAGTTTTACGTTTAATAAAATTATCGAGTTTCCAAACTAAGCTAAAACTAAAACACAACTAGTGGGTTTATGTACACAAGGTGGACTAACAAAACAAACATTGACGATGTATTCGTTTGTCCAGTTGTCCGTAATGCCATCGGCCTTAATTAAAAAACATGGGCTCAAAACTAATATAAGAGTCCTAGTTTTCTACCATTCAGCTTTAAAATTAATTATCTCGGTACCTAACACTACTACATTACTGACTACTTACGTAAAGTAGTAGGGTGAGAATGGTGCCTGGGCCCTTAGATCAAAATAAAATGAATGGATAGGCCCAAAGCGCTCGCAAAACTAAGGCACTTCAATACAAATTAGGGTACTTGGTCTGTCATCTCAGTACATTTTCGAAGTAAAACTGTCAATTGTTTTGCCTAATTTTTCTGGTTTGAAATGTTCGCGTAAGGCCTGTCCAAGGGGGCCATGACTTTGTACGGCTTATATCAATATTTTTTAGATTTAATCAATATTTCACCCTATATCTATGCTACGACAGTGTTAATCACTGCGGCGGGTATCACGAACGGAAAACAAAGTTTGTACGCAAAGAACGTTTATTTCACCACTTTACATGAGAAAACATGGAAAAATCACAATTTGCAAAAAACAAACCAACGAACGAAAATCAAAGCAATTCGCTGACAAAGATGGCTGCGGACCATAGATCAATAAAAATATTAGGTCTCTTCTAAAATTACAAATTCAAAAAAGGAATAAGCGCGTCGCTAACACTCCCCACCCCGAGTGCTGACTCAGCACTCACAACTCAAAGAGATGGGTGCGACGCGTGCTGCAGAGCGCCGCCAGGTACCTGTCTTAGTCTTCACCTCAACCAGCCTGATGCGCCCGTCCTTACCTGGATAAACCTGCTGTATCAGTCCCTTTGGCCAAGAGTTACGAGGAGAATTTGGGTCAACTACAAGGACGAGATCTCCTACCTTTAACGGCTGGCTTTCCTCGTTCCACTTTCTTCTAGGCAACAAGTCTGGCAGCACCTCTTTCATCCATCTCTGCCAAAACATGTCAGCTAACTTCTGAGACTTGCGCCACTGTTTGCGAAGGGAGAGGTCCGACTGATCAAACTTACCAAGGATGGGTAAGTTCGAGGATGAACCAATGAGGAAATGGTTCGGAGTTAATGTTTCCACGTCACCTGGCTCGACTGACACGTGCGACAGAGGGCGGCTGTTTACAATGTTTTCTACTTCAGTTAATAAGGTGCTCAGCACTTCTTCCTTGGGAGCTTGTTCCTTTAGAATTACGCGTAGTGACGATTTAACGCTACGAATTAGTCGTTCCCATGCCCCACCCCAATGCGGACTGGCAGGTGGTATGAAAACAAACTCCATATTATTATTCGCAGCTTCCATATTGATGGCATCTTGGTCTAGGTCCTTGATGGATTTTTCTAGTTCCCTGTCTGCGCCTCTAAGGTTCGTTCCGTTATCGGAATACATCTTGCGAGGCCACCCGCGCCTGGCCGCCATCCTTCTTATGGCCATAATTAAAGAATCTGATGAGAGGGAAGCTACAAGCTCGACGTGGACAGCGCGAACTGTCAAGCAGGTAAAAAGAGCTCCATACCTCTTCTCCCTGCGCCTGCCCACCGTTACTTCCATCGGTCCAAACAGATCCAGCCCACAGAATGTGAACGGCCGTTGGTGATGAGCCATGCGCGCCTCAGGTAAGTTTCCCATTCTAGGTATATCAGGTTTACATTTCCTGATTCGACAAAACATGCATTTAGAAACTACATTTTTAATTGTTGGTCTCAATCTTATGATCCAATATTTCTGTTTCAGGTTATTTACGACGGTCTCCTGATTCCCATGTGCTGCATTCTTGTGGTACTGCTTGATGATAAGCTGGGCTACAGGATGGCGTCCTTCTAATATTACAGGTCTCTTTTTCTCCAGGTCTACATCTGCTGCAGCGTCGATGCGGCCGCTGACCCTCAGGACTCCACTTTCATCCAGGTAAGGTGACAGAGTAAGTAGCTTACTATCTCGTTGCAGTCTTTTCCCACTCTTTAGAGCAGCAATTTCAATCGCGAAGGATTCGGATTGCGCCTGTCTCAAAAGCAGTCGCTCTGCCTTTTCCATAGTGTGGCAATCTATCTCACCTTTTAGCCCTTTACATTTATCAATAAATTGCAGGACGGAGGCAGTAGCTCGCAGCAGTCGCTGCCAAGAAGAAAATCGACAAGCGTCCGGAACAGGCAGAGAAAGAGGAGTTACCTCGCGTGCAATCGTCGCCAGACATTCTACGTCTTTATTTCGACCCACAAAAACATCAGCCGGCCACGTTTTTGGATCACCATACAAAAAGTCGGGACCCGTGAACCACTTGTTCTGAAATAAAGTACAATCAAAGGCTTCCCGTGTAGCCAGGTCAGCCACGTTCATCTTCGTCGGGACATATCTCCATTCATGTACGCGTGTGAGGTCATCTATTTCGCCCAACCGGTTTGCTTCATACGTCTTATATGAACGCGTGTTGTTCCTGATCCAGTGTAGTACGACAGTGGAGTCGCACCAAAAGAATCGTTCTGTTGTGGTAATTTTATGTTCCCTTAAAACAGTGTCTGCTAACCTCGCAGCTAATAAAGCTGCTTGCAGTTCGGCTCTCGGCACTGTCAGGGGCTTAACAGGCACGACTCGGCACTTGCTAGCAATGAAAGAAACATAAATTTTATCGTTGACATTCCAACGCCAATAAGCAACAGAACACATCGCCTTTGTAGACGCATCACACAATACATGCAACTGTAGGTTGCTATAACTTGACCCTATCCTGTTAGGTAATTTCGTAGCAGACGCCGTTACGGATTCGTAGGCGCTCGTAGCACCCGTCGTAGGCTTTCCCGGCGCGGGCGCAGTGGTCGTTAGCAGCGGGGAGGTGGGAGCAGGCGGCGGTAAGGAATGTGATGAATCAATCCGTCGAAGTGCCGGCGCTGGCTTGGCAACAGCTTCTACACCTGCTTCGCTCGCGCTTGCATAGCACCTTGGTATGCGTAATTTATGTACCAATTGTAGTAAACCGAGCCATTTGCACCATTTACTGTAGATATTGTCAGGAATGACGTCGTCCCAACCAATGTTCAAACGCCAGGTATCCTGCAGCATGATTCGTCCTTGAATAGTGAAAGGAGCTAAGAAACCCAAAACGTCAAAAATAGACATTATTACCTCTAGCATGAGTCGCTTAGTTGGTCTATCTCTGCCTTGAATCACACTCTCGGGAATTCGTTTCAGAGATATATCAAAGCCCAGCTGGTCCTCACGTGGGTACCATATTAGACCGAGGATTCTCTCACCCTCATATTGCTGACCGATTTTGAACTTTACAGCAGCAGTACCTAAAGTTTCTTTCGGCACGCTGTTTAGCACCTCGACGCTATTGCTCGTCCAATTCCTCATTTCGAAACCGCCTTCTTTATATATATGAGTGATAATGTTTACCTTTTCGATGGCGGTCGCCTCGTCAGGTACGCTGTCTATATAATCATCCATGTAGTGTGAATTACAGATCGCGTCGACGGCGGCCGGCCACGTTGACTCATAGCGCAGAGCGTTTTTGTTTTTAATATACTGGGCAACGAAGGGCGAGCAATTAGCACCAAATATTAAAGATGTCATAACATATGTTTTGATGGGTTCTCCTGGTTTGTCCCTCCATAAGAACCTCAAAGCGTGTTGGTCTGCAGGCTGAATTTTGATCCTTAAGAACATGTCTTTAATGTCACCAGTTATTGCGATTTTATTTTCCCTAAAGCGCAACATTATTCCAAATAGCGATGACAGTAGATCGGGACCTGTGTATAAAAAATCATTTAGACACGACCCATTGACCTTCTGAGCTGCATCAAAAACCAACCTTAACTTCTTCTTATTTGGGTTATCTACCCCAAAGTGGGGTAAATACCAGGTTTTAGGGGACGGAGTTACATCCTTCAGTTCCTTAGCGAAGTCATTTTCTAATAAATGACTTACGCGTTCCCTATACCTTACCGCGAAACCTTCGTCCTTTAACATTTTGTTTTCAATACCTTTCAGTCGTTTCACGGCGTTAGGGTAGGAGTCGGGCCACTTGCAGGTGTCTTCCTTCCAGGGAAGACCGACGATCCAGCGACCGTTCGTGAGCTCAGCAGTGCTATCCAGCTGATGGATGGCGCGGAGCTCGTCTTGGTTCTGACGTGGTTTGCTTGACACGCCCATCGAATCTATAGCAAAGGAGCGTCTTACCTCATCGTGCAGCTGCTCCAGCAGGCGGTGGTCCTCGCACCGCGCCACCAGCAGCGCCGCGTCCCCCTTCGAGCGCGCACCGCGCCCGCAGCACACGCGAATGTCCCCGTGAATGCACCAACCTAGGGGGGTGAGTGTAGCGAACGGCTCTTTTGTTTTACCTAGCTTAATATCTAAAGGTAACATCAAGTGATAGTTATCCTGACCAATTAGAATCTCTGGTTTTAAATCTGAAGTACACAATTTGTTTTTAATATTACTTAAGTTTTCATAACTATCATAATCTACTAAAGACAATGTTTGCAATGGCAGATTTAATTCATCGACACTTCGAACTCTAAGACTATGTACCTTTTTATCAATACAACTAGATAAGTCTACATTTAACAGCATTGTTTCGCAAACCAGTTCATTGTCAGTCCAGGCGCCGGTGACGCGTAGGTTGCCGGGGCGGCCTCGTAGCCCCGCGCGGGCAGCGAGCGCCCCGCTTATTAGCGACACGGTGGAACCGTCATCTAGGAGCGCACTCGCGTTTATCACACCACTGGGTCCGTGCACACGGACAGGCACTACTTTTAACAACACTTTATGATCACTCGCGTCGACATGCGTAACGGTATGCGGAGGTGTCGGAGGAGGCTTCTGCGTGGGTGGTTCCTGGCCGCCTTGCGGTTGTTCCGGCGGCGGCGGAGGCATCAGTGCAGGCGGTTCCTGACCGCGAGGTGGTTGTTTCGGCGGCGGCGGCGGCGGCTGGTTACCCTTCGGCGTCACATAGTGGAGAAGATAGTGGTGCGCCCCACCACAGTTATCCTTATTGCAGGCGGGGGCCGAACAGGTTTCTCGATCGTGACGTGATAATAAACATTTGTAACACAAGCCATTTCGTTTAACGTGCTGCCATCTTACTTTACGTAATGCTTTCTTGAATGGTTTGCATTCCGTTAGCTTGTGAATCGAGTTGCGACAAAATAGGCATTTATTATCCTTTTGTTCGCCATGCACCAGCACGGTGGCGCCAGCGTCGTCAGTAGTGACATTGACATGAAGTTTTCTCTGTTGGTCAGTTCGCGAACTTGTCGTCAGAAAAATGTTGGAGGTGGACGAGATTTTCACAGCTTCATCATTTAAGAAGTCAGATAAATTAGCCAGTTGAGACTTCTTACCTTCTTTTATCAGCGGATAGGAGTAGTCAGACCATTTGGATATTAGAAGCGGCGGAAGCTTAGATAATATTATAGACACTAAGCTCATACCTTCCAGATACTCTTCTCTTCCGATAGCTTTGATCGCTTCTATGGAGTTTTGAATTTTCACTGAAAAAGACACTATTTCTCTCTGGAACTCTGACGTCAGCTGCGGTAGTTTTTTAATGTCGCTGATGACTTTTGAAATAATGTAATCAGGGTTGCCAAAACGAAGTTCTAGCGTTGACATAATTTTATCGGGAGATGAGCCACTGATAAGCAAAGCTGCGACGGCTTCTTTAGCATGTCCTTTTAAACATTTCCTTAGGCGCCACATATTTTCATTTGGTGAAAACTGACAGAGCTTTGTAGATTCCATATAGGCGAGTTTAAAGTGTAACCACTCCATTGGATCTCCAGAGAACTCGGGTAAGTCTTTCGGTGTGGAGATGCGACTCAGCAGATTCATGTCAGTTTTGTTGGATGCAGCAGCGGTCACGTTTTTCAGCGTAGTAGCTAGGTTATCAACCAAGCTTTGTAGAACAGCCGGATCAAGCGCGCCGGATGCCGGCGGCGCGGTTGGCTGCGGCGGTGAAAGCGGAGCCTCGTGGTTTAACACACGGTGATTTTGGGTCTGTTCTAACCATTGCTCAACGTTTTGGGTTGAACTAACTTCATCGTCATCTTGTGAACTGTAGTTTTCTTCTAAATTAGCTAGGTCCGCTTCCAGCTGTTTATCTATCAGCGTCATTTGTATCTGTGCTTTCTTTTTCTCTGCGTCCAGCACTAGCTGCATTTTCCTGGCTTGCTGTGATGCGATAGAAGTTCCTTTTGTTTTTAAACTCTGGGTCCTGCGTGCAATACACGCTCGCTGCTCCGACTTTATGCTATATGTCGGTAGCGGCGCCATCGATTTCGCAGGAGTAATCTCACTCGCAGAAGGCAAAGGCACAGGCACATGCTGCTGTGCTGGTATATCCATGTCCATTTCGCGATCTTTGCGTTCTTTTTGTTCAAGTTCGCGGCGCACGGTACCACGTGTTTTTACCATTTTGTCGGGCGGTGTGCGATACATAGATCCGGCTCGAAGGACCACTTTGTTAATCACTGCGGCGGGTATCACGAACGGAAAACAAAGTTTGTACGCAAAGAACGTTTATTTCACCACTTTACATGAGAAAACATGGAAAAATCACAATTTGCAAAAAACAAACCAACGAACGAAAATCAAAGCAATTCGCTGACAAAGATGGCTGCGGACCATAGATCAATAAAAATATTAGGTCTCTTCTAAAATTACAAATTCAAAAAAGGAATAAGTGCGTCGCTAACAGACAGTTTCAAGCTATTGACAGGTACAAAAATAATCAAAATTATTATTTGCCACTTTTTAATGCGACGTCAGTCAAACATCCTTGTAGACTTTTTGCGAAGCAAATTGTGGCTTGAACATTATTTTGATGATTATAAACGTGCGAATATTTTTTGATTTTGTACTCGTTAAGTGTTGGCCCGAATTGAAGCATCTTCTCTTTAATTGGTTTTATGGGAGCTCGCTCATACCAAAAATTTTCTCAGACTTGTCATTTTTTATTTTTTTTTATTTTCTTATGTAACGAGTAACGGACGGTGATTTTATTTTTTTAGAACGATCCAAAACTTTCAAACTCGCTTCGTTGGCAAGAAATTTGTTATTAAACAATTTAAAGTAATTTAATAGCAATCGACCATGGAACAGATTTCTATAACAAAGTTACCTAAAACAAAAGTTGATTCAATATCCTAAACTTAACTATTGGACTCGAAACTAAATTTTGCTAGCCACATTGAACGGGTCGCAGGAGAGAGTAACAAAATGTTGGGCTAAAACTCTGTCGATACTTTATAATGCTCTTGTTCGTAGCCGTTTAGAATATTGCAGTCAGGTCTGGAAGCCCTCATACCAGTGTCATACTGACAGACTTGAAAAAGTCCAAAAGTCTTTCACCCGGTTTTTGGTCCATAAGGTTCGCGGTAATGGCATTGGTAAACGGGCCTGCTATGAAGATAGACTGCAATATTTTAAGATGAATAGCCTGAAGCTAAGGAGAGGCTACCTCGACCTTAGATTTGTGCAAAAGCTCTTAAAAGGCACTTTCTCGGAGCCTAGTTTGTTGGCAAAAGTTAATATCTCTGTTCCAAGATTAAATGTTAGACCGCGTAACATCACATTTAAGCCGGGCCTCGTTAGAACAAATGTAGGAAGTTTCGCGCCCCTTTACAGAATGCAAAAACTTTATAATACAATCGGTAATGATCTCGAACTAGACATATTTCATGATACGGCATCATCGTGGAAGCGTAAGATGCTGCAACCAGGGTCATCACGAAACGGTGTACCAATTAGTTAGTTCTTACCTGGTTTCAATCTTTGTTCACCTTGTTTTAATCTTCTTTTGTTTTCTTTTGTTTGGAAATGTTCTTCTAGAATGTTTCTACTCAAATATACATGTTTTTATTCTGGCAACTTTGTCAATATGAGTGCTGTCGCATGCCTGTTATCAGTACATAAGTTAGAATATTGACCTCATCATTTATTTGTGTACTGTTTTACTTGTGTACCGTTGGCATGTCTACTAAATAAATAATAAATAATAAACTTTGTGCGTCTGTGATAAGACAGGTATACCTACAGTGTCGTTCTTTTTTATTCGATGGAGTAAATTTGTTTCGAAATCTCACTTTACATTGTAGGATCGCAATTATATCGCAGGGTCGGATTTTTTCTTGCAAACAAAAAATTAAAAAAAAACAGAATTGGCTCATATTTTGTCCTTATTAGCGCATATCTAAACTATTATAAAACTGTAACAGAAGTGTGTCTGTACATTGAAGATATTTACAAAAAAAAAGATTACGATATGATTTTTAGATGTCCCTGATTCCAAATCACCAATTTTTGGATTTTTTGTCTGTCTGTTTGTTTGTTTGTTTGTTTGTTCGTTTGTTTGTTTGTTCGAGTATCACGCAAAAACTACTGAACCGATTTTGATGAAACTTTTTTTGTTTGATAGCTTATCATCTGACTTAAAATCTGGTATATAATTTATGCGGACGAAGTCGCGGGTAAAAGCTCGTAGTAAATAAAGGCGATAGAAAAAGTCTTCAAAATACCACGCTTGGTCCACTTCTCTGTGACCAAGCGTGGTATTTTGAAGACCCCCCCCTCCCCCTCCCTAAACGGGTCACGTAGTATGGGTCATCATCTAACTACTTAAATCAATCTTTTTCAGAAAAAAAAATATTTTCTAGATTTTACATGGATTACACGAATGATACATTTAAAAATACTGGCGAAAACCATAAATTACGTGATTTTCAATGTAAGTATGTAACTATGTACCTAATCGAAAATGTATTCAATCAGAGTTAATTTCGATACTAAAAGATCACATTGATCCAATTTAAAGAACCTTATAACCTTTATATAATTTAACAAATAGGCTTTCTATCGATTACTGAACTATAATCTTTACATAGTACCTACCACCCACACAATCATACGAACTTGACCTTGAGTACAATTTTCAACCTTGACCTCCATTCGATACGTACCCACTAATATTTATTTACATTACAAATTCGGCTACATTACGATTTATTTCCCCCCACACAGTTTCCGAACAAAACAACAAAAATACAAACACTGCTAATGGAATTCCGTGAATAATTCAGAAGTTAGGACAAAGTATTTCAGGAATATAATTTATTAATGCTCTCATATTTCTTTTCCTCTGATTCTAAAGGAAAATTAATTAGTATAAAACGAGAGAAATTTGGCCATTGAGTACCTACGTAGCCAAAATTCCTTTCGATGAAAGGAATCCGCAAATGGGAATTTATCAAAGAACAAAAACTTGGTAAAATGTTCGGTGGAAAATTTGTAATGCCAATCGTGGAGCACATTAGTCTCTGAAGAGATGACCTTGACCCTTGGCACTTTATTACTGCAATAAATAAAAGGTAGACTTTAAGCTTCCGATGCTGCTTTTGTTGAGGTTTTTAATTGTCTACGTTGTCGAAGCGCAGCCAAGACCAATCATTAATCTAAAGGGTTTTGTTACACAAATCTTTCATCTATTCTATTGTATTATATTGATCGATGGTTCTATTCTAAGTGAATTCTTTCACATAATCGCATTTGCAAATCGTTTACAAAATGTGGGAACCCGTTAGATGAGGGCAGTGCAGGGCCGGTCGTTGTGGCGATACTTAGGGGAGGCCTATATCCATTAGTGGACGTCTATCGGCTGATAATGATAATGACGACGATGAATCGCTTAGAAAATACAACGTGTTAATGAATTAACGCAAAACTAGAAAGTAGTTTGTTTAGAATCGAGAGCTGAATCGAATTATCATGGTTTCAACATAGGTAATTTTTTTCAAAAAAAATTTCATGCAAAATTTAAAATTTTCTGTACCCAATGTTAACCCACTGCACGGGCACACTCACCCTACTTACTATCACTACAAGATTATAAAAATGTATCCATGAGTACGTTAGCGCTTTCTTTCAGTGCTGAAATGATAACAAATCATTTTTGCCTCAAAACTTAAAATGCGAATAACTTTAAATTTTAAGTATCAAAATAATTAAATTATTGTTTCAATCTAATTATTTTGTTATAAATCAGTTGGGGTGTATGAGGTTTTGCGCTTATTCATTAACACGTTGTATATCCCTCTAGAATCTAGAGAGATATATTTTCTAAGCGATTCATCGATAAAATATATCCCTCTAGAATCTAGAGGGATATATCCCTCTAGAATCTAGAGAGATATATTTTCTAAGCGATTCATCGATAAAATATATCTCTCTAGAATCTAGAGGGATACATCCCTCTAGAATCTAGAGAGATATATTTTCTAAGCGATTCATGAGTTCATTCATTCATCTAGAGTCTAGAAGACAGCTCAGCCACCCGAAGTCAAGCTTGGCCTAGTTCCAACACGAGAAGACACTATCACTGTGTTTTTGGCTCGGGCCTCAGGCAGAAAATCATGACACCTTCATTTTGGCACGAACTAGTTTCTGAATATGAACCTAAGGGTAATATACCAAAGTTCAATTCAAACCTGATTGTGATAATAAATTAACAATTGTTTTACTAAGTTAAAACTTCCAGCTTTCGGCCTTATGGGAATCGGTTGTTAGCAGTCAATTTTGAATAAGGGTACCGAATCTCCATTCAGGAATTCGAGCGACAAAATGTAAACAACGGTGATACCAGTGTAGAAAATACCATCTCGAGACGGAAGAAAACTTATCTCCGGAATGAATAACAGTAAATTATCTATTCTATTCGCAAAGGATTACGACAAATGATATGTTAATTTTGTATGGAAAATAAATTTAAAAAACGCAAGTTACAATTTATTTTAGATTAAAAGAAAGCGTGACTGTAAATATTTTATTTCGTGGTCTGGCAACAATCAGATATTTTAGACCTTTGGTTCATTTTAACAAAGTGCTTAATGAAAAACATTTTTTATTGTAAACAATAACGTAAACGCGTCTATTGATTGTTTAATACCTTCGTCTGAGTCCGTACGCTATGCGCGGATGCTACGCATAGCACAAAAAGCCCACACAGACAGAGTAACGGGCTACATAACATAATTTAAAAATTTAATTCAAATTATCACGATTGTTTTTATTATTTATAGATAGAATGATGAGATTTTTTCTAGATTTTTAATGTCAACGCAATTTATTATATGCCGTGCCGACATAATTTTATTCTTAAAAAATGCACCAAAGGTTTCTGACCACGTGATGTCACTTTGACAGTGACGTTTCTTTGTTTACATTTTGTCGCTCTAATTCCTGAACGGAGTATAGTACTTGATAAGAGCGTTTGGGAATACCAAACGCTCTACTCTTTAACTATCACTATGATATAATGTAGGTAAGTAAGTATATATTTCCTATCATTATAGATAACAAACCGATCCCCTTAGGGATGATCACTATCAGACCATGAAACTGAACATTTATCTCTATGGGACCAACATCGAAATCGCGAAAAAAGTAATTTTGCAGTTGTATACGGAACAGCAGATTTTTTTCGAGATTTCGATATTGGATTGTTGTTATATCGGACCCAGAGTTTCGGTGAAAACATTGATTTTAACTAACTCCTGTCTTGTTTGGAAACAGGTAATTTGGTTTGTGTTGATTTTGTCTTGTTTAAGTTTCTATCTTTAGTTTCAGTTTTGAGTTATTCAATTTAAAAACTAAATTATTCACATAATTGGTTTCCCAAAAACGGTTCTGAAAAGTTTTTTATCGTACCTAACTGTGAGCGTTATTTATTTATTTTTTAAGGGTTGAGTCATCAGCCGATGGACGTCCACTGCTGGATATACTTAGCCTCCTATAAAGGATCGCCATAGCAGCAGGTCCATACAGGCGATATTACACGGATCAATTTCGGTTCAATATTGCTTTCAATTCCATTGCTTCAATGGCATTGAGACATCTAAATACATTTCAATTTGATTATTGAATGCTAAGTATAGGAAATGCGTGCAATGTTCAATGTTTTTCAATGGAATTGATGCAATTTGGTCTTAGACTAGGTCTTATATAGGGACGCGTAACCACGTGTCATTCTACTAACAAACTTTCTGCCACTTTTTGCGGGGGGCGAGGTAACATGTTATCCGCAACTTTGGATTTTATTCCCTATGACTTTAGATTCTAATTTTGAATGTTCAAAATCATGAAAAGTAGTCTCGTGTAAACCCCAAACGTTCTAAGTTCGAAATTATTGTTTCGCAATAATATGCTGTCTAGTTTAGTGATAAGTTATAAAATTGAATGTTGAATGTACATGATAATTGATCTTATACCGTAGCAGAGGGGAAATGCTATCGCAAGGCCGGTCCTTATAATAAGTAGTCTAAGAATTTGGTTGATCCGTGTGATATCGCCTTTAGCTTTCCATAATCAAATCATATAGATGTCCCAATGCCATTGAAGCAATGGAATTGAAAGCAATATTGAACCGAAATTGATCCGTGTAATATCGCCTTAAGGGTTGATTAAAATTTATTTATTCGATGCTTTGCTAAGAAATCTAAATCTTTGAAAAAAAAACATTATAATATCCTCTTAGATGGCGACAAAAGAGAAAACTTCATTTTTCAAGGCACACTACTTATAATGGGAATCACTATGTTTTGAAATGACCTAAAATCCCACGCAAGTTATCACATCTCACCTACGTGCATTATGGAACGAAAAAATACATCAAAGACTTCATCCACTTAGACTTAAGTAGACAAAGTACCATTGACGATTGGAAAGAACGTTGAAAATAACATGAATTTTAATGAAGAAGCAATCTTCTATAAAATATGCTCTTTTTATAGTGAATCGAAGGACTGATAAGTATGACAGAACGGGAAACCGATACGATCAGCAATGCAATTCTCTAACGTCGTCACAACCTCAAATTCGTCGTTGAATAATCTGTGAGCTGACTATTCGGAATTCGCTAAGGTCCGCGCCAGAGTCCGCGCCTCCAGAAGAATGATCTCTTGAGGTCCGCGCTAAGGCTGCCTGCCCATTGACGCGAGCTGGCTGCGCGAGCTGTGTAGCTATGTAAATATTAACGAGCTCCTGATTGGTTAATATTTACACAGCTACACAGCTCGCGCAGCCAGCTCGCGTCAATGGACAGGCAGCCTAAAGGTTATTTCATGTGTCAAACTTATACAGGGTGCCAGGGTAAACAGTTGTATTACTTTAAGGGGTGATTGTACCCATGATACTGAACAACTTTCCCTAAGAAACATATAGGAAATTCGTAAAAAAAATGTGGACTTCCCATACTCGAACTTTTGTATGAAAAGTCGAAAATTTTATTTGCGAATTTCCTATTATGTTTCTTAGGGAAAGTTGTTCAGTATCTGTATATGGGTCACCTCTTTAAGTAGTGCAACTGTTTACCCTAACACCCTGTATTTAAAAACTTCGACGATCTGATGCAAGAAGGGTGTAACATTTGTGAGCTCGTCGACGGTTTGGGCGTCGAAGATGTGACGCCTGAAGGAATTAGTCGCCTCTTACGATACCCGACTAAGTTGGTGCTATTCGCAGCCGAAGCCACAATACGGCTAATTAATAACATAATTTGAAAAGAGTTATCCCTGCGAGAAGCAATATCCTAAAGTAGAGTACGATATTTTATATTTTCACTGTTTAAAGCTATAGCTATTTTTCATAAACAGGAAGAAGATTACTCATTCCTATACTGCGACATGAAAATATCAACATAAAATTAATCTCATTAAGGGGCGTCCGCCCGGTTTTGAGTAACTTTGTAACCATTTTATACATTAACTATGGCACTTTTTAAGCAGAAAACAAAACTGAACAATCTACAGGATATGAGAAGTGATGTGGTTTTTCTCGAAATCTATTTTAATTAATAAAACTGAAGAAAAACGACTCCAAAGTTACCTCTTTTTTTCCAATTGTAAATTTTCATATTCTTCTGATCAACAATGTAAGAGTAAAACGGTTACCCGTTTTACTCTTACATTGTTGATCAGAAGAATATGAAAATTTACAATATTCTTCACAATACCATATAAAATGATGTGGTTTTCTTATTTTCTGAAAATTCATATAAAATCATACAGGTTTTCAAAGAAAACGGAAAATTCTGACCGGAGCCGCGCAATTGAAGCGGGATGACTAATTGCAAAAGTTAGCTTGTAAGAAAGAGAGTCTTGCAGATGGGAGGAGTGGCCTTAATAATCGAGTCAGCAGGGCCTTGAAGCTGGCAAGGAGAGCGCGGCAAAATATAATATCTCGGGCCCGGCGCGGCAGCGAAGCGGTCGGCGACAAATTAATCTTCATGATAAATTTCCCCGGGAAACCTCAACATTGAAAACATATCTGTGCTCTGCAAATGTCCAGTTACATCTTCTAATTAAAATTTTATTCCATTTCAGTTTTTAATTCAAACTTTTTTCAACACAATTCTTTTCGAACTTGACTGTTTTCTGCGATGTCCTTTTAAACAAGTATTATACAATACCTCTGTTATATAACCTGCCTGCACAGAAATCGGCTGAAATAAAAAATAAAACTGTTGTTTTTTCTTTTTTTACGAGCATGGAATAGACCAGGAATGGACGCTATTGTAACTACTGTCACTTTCAACTGCAGCGACCACCTACAATACTAGACAATGAAGTCCAAGGAGCCCAGGGCACAGGGGATGATCTAATCTGTTTAAACTGTATCTAATCTGTCTAAACTGTAAGCAAGAATAGGTATGACAGTAGTGCCCAGCCTGGGCAGCCCAGGTTTATAAGTCTTACCGATGTACCTGCGCAGTTGAAAATTATGTCATTCAGGATGTTGCATCTTCAACCCCTTGCCACTATTGGCTAATTGTTTTTGCGCCGTTTTTGCTGCTATCCGACATTACAGTTTGCACCCTTTGATTACTACGAGTAAAATTACTTCGGGTTTTGACGAAGGAAGGAACTCTGGTCTGCTCAGTGCAAACGACGATTGAATTTATTTTCTGGTCGTGCTGTATTCTTGCATTGTATGATGTGATAAAATTAGCTTGTTTATACATACTCTAAGGTTATAATCACAGTATAAGAAAGAGTATCTATTACTAGATACAGTACGGACACTCCCTTCCTCCCACCAACTTTTTACCTCACCCCCTCTATCGCCCTCTGGTTACATCGCACTGGTAACTCGTTACCTACGAAGAAGACTTAAGGTTCAATTTCTTTGGTTTCGCATGTGCTGACGTCATCTTGTCAAATTCATTTTTTTGTATGCAGTGTCCGGGCTGTGGTTATAATAATATGAAAATGTAGGTCCCTTTTGAGTTTGAGTTTTACGCTCTTGTTTCAATGTTAGGTACCCGGAATATCACCAAGTTCTAAACCTTTACAGCATAGATTATACCATAAAGGTATCATATAGAGGAACTGACAGCTGAGAGAGAGTGAGATGTACCTAGCGGCGCCACTGTATAATAGAAAGAGATACGTGACGCGAGGCAATAGAACCGTTTTTGGGAACTTGTCGGCACAATCGACTGGGAAAATATTCGTGTTCTGTGAATAATTAGTGAATCTAAAGTGAAGTCGTAGATTATTTTATTTCATTAAATTACCTACGACTTCACGTTAGATTCACAATTATACACAGAACTCGAAGTTTTAGGGTGCCGATAAGTGCCGACAAATGCACAAAAAACGGTTTCATTTGACAACTCATGTCAGTTACTCTATTCCGACAGGTATAATAACTTTATGCATTATATCTAATTAATTTTCAATTATAAATCATGTTCTAATAAGATTTCCTAAGCTCTTAAGCTTGAGTAAGACGTTATAACAACGTTAGAAAGGCTTATAGCACAGCTTGACGCTGATCCGAATATACATAATATAATGGGAGCAATACGGATTTTCAAAATTAAATCTTGTCTGCAAAGTTATATAATTCAGTTAATATAACAAAGGATTTGTCCTTCAACCTGATTATGAACTTATTTAACAGTCTATGTATGTAGGTAAGTACCTCTAAATAGGGTAATGTTTTTCACTTTGAGTATTTTTTCTCCAGGATAAAACTAATACGTAGTACTAGTATTTATTCTGTGCTAATACGTTTAATTTGGGAAAGACATTGCCCACGTGACAAAGTATATTCGTTTCAAATCGTTTCACAACTAACGAATGAGTATGGTCAAAGAATACATACAAATAGTATGATAAACCCCCCGTCCGGTCCCCTTGCTACGCTACTGATTATCGGAGTCTAAACACGTGGCAGGCACTCCTTGTGCTGCTAGAAACTGCACAAACACAAACGTACCTGGGTGACTGGGGTGGTAACTGCGACAGAAGCGAGCCAGAGCCTCGCTTGTTGAGAGGAGGGTGGGGCGCAGAGTGTCGCCGCTCCACTCCCGAAGCGGAACGCGTGGCAGGCGTTCATTCAGCTGCTAGAGAATGTATAAACGTACCTGGGTGACTGTGGTGGTGACTGCGATAGAAGCGAGCCAGAGCCTCGCTTGTTGAGAGGAGGGCGGGGCGCGGAGGGTCGCCGCTCGACTCCCGAAGCGGAACGCGTGGCAGGCGCTCCTTCTGCTGCCAGCACTCGTGCCGACACTAGCGCCGCCTCGGGGCAATGCTGCAACAAACATATCCAATTGGAAATCTGACTACATTACAGTAGCACTAGATTTATAAGTTATAAATTTATATGTAGTATCAACTAAAGACCGGCAATATGAGTTACAAATGGCACCACTTTTTGAGAAAATGCTATAAAAATTCAGCCTTAAAGTTAGGAAATAACGTAGTCCTCCGGCTGGAGGCTGCAGCTTGAGGACGGTTAGTTTGAATGGATGTCAAGTCAGCGTTTTTATGTCCTGCTTTATAATATTTATCTACCCATAGGGTTCCCCCGATGTACCTGCGCAGTTGACAAATTTTAATAGCGCTCGAAGTATTATTGACAAATCAGGATGTGCCACCTTCAATGATTGGAGGCAGTTTGTCCAGGAAAATGTTTCCTCCTTTGAAGAAAAGAGGAGAGAGGATCTCGATATCAAGCGGGACCAACTCAAAGCCCGACCACCTACGGCTATACAATATAACTATGAGAATGGCACGCTCAAGTGTACCTACCATATGCGGACGTACTTTCACCGCAAAGATTGGCTATATAAGTCACATCAGGGCACATCAACGAAGCCCATCATACCAGCAGCAGTCGCCGTAGCCGTATCGGCAAGGAAGACATCATCATCATCATCAATTGTTTTGTTTTGGCACCCTTTTCCCTGCTATCCGACTTTGCATGCTTTGATTCATGATTACTAAACGACTTCGGGTTATAACGTAGTGAGTTACATTCTCTTTACTTCGGGTTTTGTCTGGGGACTGCGCAAACGAAGATTGACTTGACGAGGGTAACTTAATTTTTCTGGACGTACTGTAAGTGTTTGTTTCACCGTTTCTGGATAAGTTCTTAAAATAGCTTATCTGACAGATTGTTTAACATAATTATTTCTTATGAATGATGTGTCAAAAGATCTGTCTGTAAGCTATTAGATGAACTATCCAGAAATGGTGAAACAGGTCCTAAATATAGTTTTTTCTCAAACATGCTTGGAAATGTGAGCATTATTTTGACAACCTTCTTCGAGATAAATCGAAATTGCAGTACTGGCCAAATACATGCGCGCAGCGGCCGGCAATGTTGTATGAAAATCCAACGTCTGTCGTGTTTAGCGGCCAAATAAATTACATACTAAACTCATATCTGTCGTGTTATTTAAAAATAACACGACAGATATGAGTGATATGATAACCAAGGAGGTAACTCATCAAAGGTTTTATTTAAATTACGAACTGGATTGCAAAATTTTGAATGTTTTTTTTTTTTTTGAAAGCTGTTTATTGAAAAAAAAATTGTTGTTCGTTGTTCGTCATTGATTTTGAAAAGAGTTTTAATTTCCGCGAATTATTTGAGAAAATTTACTATTTTAATTTCCGCGCATTATTTGAGAAAAGTACTATACAAGCCTTGGCCACAACTAGTCATTGATGGACTTACGTATGTGTGCCTCGGCTTCGCCTCGGCCCACATTTACACGTTCGTCCATCAATGCCTCTGTTGCTGGCCGCTGCAGTAATGTACTATTAATTGTTTCTTCTCCGTAAAAGGAAAGTTCGGAAATAACGCTAAAAACTCTCATTTCCAGTTATTTTAGAATTGTATTTTTTTGTAATAACATGATGACGTCACAAACCTGTAGGTATTTAGTAAAATTGTTCACATGAAGCGCTTATTTTGACGTCCGATAAAGAGTTGCTGATTTGACTAGACTCATTTTGTTCTATTTTAGTTATAACGAGCTTTTACCCGCGACTTCGTCCGCATAAATTATATACCAGATTTTAAGTCAGATGATAAGCTATCAAACAAAAAAAGTTTCATCAAAATCGGTTCAGTAGTTTTTGCGTGATACTCGAACAAACAAACACCCAAACAAACAAACAAACAAACGAACAAACAAACAAACAAACAGACAGACAAAAAGTCCAAAAATTCGTGATTTGGAATCAGGGAAGCCTAAAAACCATATCGTAATCTTTTTTTTGTAAATATCTTCAATGTACAGACACACTTCTGTTACAGTTTTATAATAGTTTAGATAGATGTCAAGTTCGTGTAAAAGCTAGGTGTATATAGACGATGGAATTATTTTAAAAAATACCGATGTATACTTAAAAAAACCTTATCCATTTATAAAATAAAACCTTGCTGAATATGAAACAGGAATATTATCTTTGTTTATATAATACATAGCACATCTGCAATAAAATTCCTCTAGTTTAAGTCTATAATATCAAGCAGTAGCGACTACATAGAATCTCATTAATATTATCAATGCGAAAGTTAGGATGTTTAGATGTTCGAATGTTTCACGCTTAAATGGCTGAACGGATTTGTATGAAATTTGTTACGCATATATTAGAATATGTTCTGGATTAACACACATAACTACTTACATTATATATACTTTTTAAGGTCCACGCAGTCGAAGGCAACAGCTAGTGTGTTAACAAAAGAGCTTAAAACGTGAAAATCGTTCGTGCAGAAATCTCTGAAGGAATTTTGATAACTTCCAAAGTTAGGTACTTATCAAATTTTTGTTCGGATTTATAAAATTGTATAAAAATCTTACATTATACCTTAATGTAAGATTTTTTATACAATTAACAGCAAAATTCGTGTTGAATTAAATGTCATTATTACATATGGAATTTAACTTTAAATTTTAGGCTATGGAATTTCACATGACTTCCACATACCCGTTCGAATCGGAAACGTGCTTGCAACACGTTCGGTGCCCTTTATATACTTTTTTCAGGAAAAAACATGTACAGTAATAATAAACGTTAGTAGGTACCTATACCTAATCTCTTTTGTTGACCGAAGATAATCCTACTAAAATTTAATTTGGGTTTAGTGTCTATACTGCTTGATTACTGTATTAAGATACTTAGTAAGGCAAGTCGAATCGATTTTGCTCGTAAACCTATTGTATCGGGAGATACGGGTTGGCGTTTAGAATATATTACTCAGAACGACGTGCTAACTTGCATACTTTACGAGTAGGTATGTGCTTAGGTACAGTCAGCCAAACAAGTGGTCAAAAAAGTCAGCCAAACAAGTAAACGTTACAAAACATGAACAATTCTAATCTCAACTTTATCGAATGTTTTGTGAAAATAGATAGACCAATTTCTTGGCCGATTGTGATACATTAATATTTTAATACTAAGAAACGTGATATTTTAAATACCTTATTTAGGTATTGGTGTAATAGCATTTCTAGTTATAATTATGGCATGTACTTATTTAATTTTGAATTCTGTAATCTCAAACTCTCTCTCAAATATTGCAGTGCCCCGACGGGGTGCGACATGTCTAAAGGACTATAAATAGTGTACTTAGATCTTAAGACAACCATGTGGCTATGCAATAAATGAATATGAATATGAATAATATTATAATGTAGAATTAATATAGGGAATTGTTCATTTTAAAGTGTAATCTAAAGAACTTGCTTGCCTACAAAGAGATGATCTAAATCCTGTCATCATCATCAGCCTATCATCGTCCACTGCTGAACATAGGCCTCTCCCAAGGCGCGCCACAAAACTCTATCCTCGGCCTTCCTCATCCAGTCGCTCTCCGCTACTTTTTTTAGGTCGTCTCTCCAGCGGGCAGCAGGGCGTCCGACACTACGCCTACCAGTTCGCGGTCTCCACTCTAGAACTCTGACACCCCACCGGTTGTCAGTTCTTCGGCAGATATGACCAGCCCATTGCCACTTCAGCTTGCTAATTTTCTGAGCTATGTCAACCACTTTAGTTCTCTGACGTATCACTTCATTTCTAATGTGATCTCTCAGAGAAACACCGAGCATAGCTCTCTCCATAGCTCGCTGAGCGACCTTGAATTGATGAACTAGTCCTATCGTCAGGGTCCATGTTTCCGCACCATATGTCATTACTGGCAGGACGCACTGATTGAACACCCTCGTCTTGAGGCATTGAGGTATAGCCGAGGAGAATATATGACGGAGTTTCCCGAAAGCAGCCCATCCCAGTTGGATGCGCCTAGCGGCCTCCTTTTCGAAGTTGTTTCTACCTAGTCTTATAGTCTGTCCAAGGTAGACATAGTCTTGCACAACTTCTATCGCCGCCTCACCGACGTATACCGCCTCTGGCTCGACATGAGAATTTAGCATGACTTTCGTCTTGTCTAAGTTCATGCCGAGACCGACCCGTCGGGAAGCGGCATTAAGGTCGCTAAGCATGCCACTGAGGTCCTGCATCGATTCCGCCATGACGACAATGTCATCCGCAAAGCGCAGATGTGAGATGTACTCGCCGTTCACACATATGCCTCGTCCTTTCCAATTAAGCGTCTTGAATACGTCTTCCAGCGCATTGGTGAACAGTTTCGGGGAAATAACATCCCCCTGTCTCACTCCTCTTAGCAGTTGGATCGGCTTCGTCTGCTGATCATGTACTTGAACGGACATAGTGGCGGCGTCATACAGACATCTGAGCACCTCTATATATCGCCAGTCTATCTGGCATCGCTGCAAGGATTCCAGAACAGCCCAGGTCTCGATCGAGTCGAAGGCTTTCTCATAGTCCACAAAGGCTAGACACAGAGGCTGATTATACTCTTCAGTTTTCTCTATAATCTGCCTTACCGTGTGGATGTGGTCTATGGTACTGTATCCTTTTCGAAACCCGGCCTGCTCCGGGGGCTGAAACTCGTCGAACTTTCGAGCGAGACGGTTCGTAATAACCTTCGAGAACAGTTTATAGACGTGGCTCAGAAGTGAGATCGGTCTGTAGTTCTTGAGAAGGGTTTTATCTCCTTTCTTGAAGAACAAGACCACAACACTTCCGCTCCACGCCTCCGGTGTTATGCCATTGTGAATGACGGAATTAAAGAGCTTTCCTAGGGCCTTCAGGACAGGAGTACCTCCAGCCTTCAGAAGCTCTGTTGTTATCCCGTCTTCACCCGGAGCTTTGTTATTTTTTAGTTGTTTGAGGGCTTTCCTAATCTCGCTCGAGTCAACGTCCGGGATATCGTCCGTGTAGTGGCGTACTAGTGGGGCTCTGGGGTCGGTGTTACGAGCTACAGGCTTTGGAGCGTGTGTTGCATACAGACTTCCATAGAACTTCTCGACTTCTGTGAGAAGCTCCGGCTTAGAGGCAACGATCTTCCCATCTGCGGTTTTGAGTTTCGACAGGTGGCTTCTCCCGAGCTGCTGAGCGAACACTTTCGACCCCCGGTTCTGCTCAATCGCCTTCTCTATGGAGCGTGTGTTGAAGCTTCGGAGGTCGCGTCGTATCAGCTTTTTTATTTGTTTATTGAGAGCCCGATGTTCTGCCGAAAACTCTTGCGCAGATAGAATTTCACGTCTATGCCTCATTAGCTCCAGGGTCTCGCTTGAGAGTTTGGATTCTTTTGCCATACGCTGCGTGCGGAAATGCCTGTAGCCCACTTCACGGAGAGCTTTCACTAGTTGGTTTGTAGCCTCGCCAACGTCCTCGGTGGTTTCCAACGAATCAAATCTGTTCTGGAGGTCAAGTTGGAAGCTGTCACTTCCAGCTACAGTTTGGTGCAATGTGGGACGGAGAGTCGATTTCATCAGACGTCTTCTTTCGAGCTTGTAGTTAATATTCAGAGTGCCCCGGACAAGTCGGTGATCACTTCCGGTGTTAAACCTATTGATCACTGATACATCTCTGAATATGTGCCGTTTATCAGTCATGATGAAATCGATCTCATTTTTCGTCCGGCCGTCAGGGCTTCGCCAGGTCCACCTCCTTTGGGGCTGCTTCTTGAAGAATGAGTTCATCAAGTATAGCCCTTGCCTCTCTAGGAAGCCGACTAGCATATGCCCTCTCTGGTTCCTGTTACCAATACCGTGCGGACCCACTTTCGACTCATCGTTCTCCTGTACTCCCACTTTGGAATTGAAATCCCCCATCACAACCGTGAAATGAGTCTTTGCGGTATCGTTGATAGCTCTAGAGATATCCTCGTATACCGATTCGACTTCTTCGTCAGAGCCCGTCGTAGTCGGCGCGTATACCTGTACAACCTTCAAGCTGTACCTTTTGGTGAGTTTCAGTACGAGGTACGCTACCCGATTCGACACACTACTGATCTCCACTACGTTGTTGATGAGGGATTTGTTGACGAGAAATCCTACGCCACCCTGGGACAGCCTTTCGCCTTCTCGGAAGTAGAACAAGTGGCCAGATTCCAGGGTCATCGTATCCTCCCCCTGTCTTCGGACCTCTGACAACCCGAGAATGTGCCACTTAATCTTAGTTAGTTCTACCTCGAGTTCCGTAATCTTTTCGTCCTCCATCAGTGTTCGTCCGTTATACGTAGCCAGTAAAAGTCGTTGTTGTTGGCAGCCTCTCGTAACCCGGGGATTCTTAGCACCCCCCACCCTACCGTTACCTAGACCGCTGCCGTAGCCTGGGATAGTAGAGCCGCCGGGAACTAGGGGCCGGGGCCATGTGGGACTAAATTCCATATTTGGGAGGTAAAAAATGCCATAATCACCACGCTTGGCAGAGCGGGTTGGTGATCGCAGGGCTATACCACTTGCACCGGTGATGCTGCTGCCCATCATCGGTCGAGGAATTTTGGTGTAGCCTGTTTTGGATGGATATACCGCCATCAATCGGTCGCCAGAGCCTCGTCGGTTAGTCGGCAGGGTGCACCACGAGCAGGTGAGGTTGGCAGTTGGGTTGTCGCCATAGTCTACCGCGTTTACCCCTTACACCCCTAAATCCTGTATATTATTGTATTTAGGGTACCAAATAGATAGTATACAGTTTGTTTAGGGACTGAATTTCTTTCTGAGATTTTTTCAAATCTCGAAAGTGTCATCTGCAAATTGTGCTACGAAATGCCTACGAGTTTCGTAGCTCGTAGCTTCTGTAGCACAAATTGAACAACTTTCACTATGGAGCCAACATCGAAATCGCGAAAAAAAAAATCTGCTGACCAATACATTGTAGTCGAGTCGGTGCAGCAGTTTTGTATGGGACTCCTGTTTTTTTTCGCGATTTCGATGTTGGCACCATAGTGAAAGTTGTTCAGTTTGATGGTCTGAATCACCTCCTTAAGTATTACTAGGGTGTTTTGTTACACCCGTATTAATAAAAAGGCGTTTCCCCGATGGAGCGACCTTGAGCATTTCAGTTCCTCCTCGCCCCGCCTCACCTCTACTTAACTACGTAATTTTAGTAGCGACACCTATTGGTAGCTGACTTGTACTTCATTACGTCACTGTGGTGCCATCTAGCAACAAACTGTGTAGAACCTCTGACATTAGCTAAATTGCCTCATAGCAGAAGCCAAAAAAAAAAAAAACTGTCAAAGGAAGCCCAATACGAAAAGCCTAAGAGTCTAATAGAAGCGGCAGCGTACAATATTTTTTTTTTAACAATACAAGAAATTTATTGAGCGTCAGGATGTCTGGACCAAGCCGGCGATTCGATTTTTAAGCTATGCACGATTTAGTACCTATTTAGTACTATTTGATACTTATCATCAAATATTAAGTACCTCGCTACAAACGGAGTAAAATAGAAAAACAGTGGTTTAGTCATCCTGACGACCATTGTCTGGACCATTTTTTTTACCTAGTTGTAGTCCTCCTACCTTTTTTATTTTTACATAATGATTTAGTACAAAATTAGTACAGGCAAAAAAAAATTTGCCACATTCTTTAGATGTACCAAAAAAAAAGTAGCATCTGAAAATCAAGGTCATGAGAGATATTGAACTTTAAACAATACTAAGTTTTAGTACGGATTAGGTAAGTACTAAATCATACTTACCTTCAGATACTTAGTAACTCGCTGTAATCCGAGAAAAATAATAAAAACAGTGGTCTAGTCATCCTGACGGTCAGGTTGCCTGGACCATTTCGTTTGACCAAGTTCTAGTCTTCCTACCTTTTTTATTTGTCCATTTGTACAACTATAGGTATTATATATTTTTCCAGATTCATTAGAAGCACCAAAAAAAGGGTAGCATCTGAAAATCAAGGTCATGCGAGATTGAGAGATATTTAACTTTAAACAATACTAAGTTTTAGTACGTATTAGGTACTAAATCGTACTTACCTTCAGATATTTAGTACCGTCCCACCCATCGTTTCGTGCGTATGTGTTTGTAATGGTTGTTATTACAAATAATTAATATTATCACGATATTGTGCTTAGAACCAGATACCAAATGCGTCTGTTAAGTTTCCTCATCTTTTGCTCGAATTACCGTGAGGTACTAAATATCTGAAGGTAAGTAAGATTTAGTACCTAATACGTACTAAAACTTAGTATTGTTTAAAGATAAATTCTCTTATGACCTTGATTTTCAGATGCTACCGTTTTTTTTATGCTTCTGGAAAAAATATATGTACATGTACAAAAAAGTTACTAAATCATCACGGAAAAATTAAAAATGTAGGAAGACTAGAACTTGGTCAAACGAAATGGTCCTGACCGTCAGTTTCCCGAATTACAGCATATGGTAAGTACGATTTAGAACCTAATACGTACTAAAAAATTGTATTGTTTAAAGTGCAATATCTCTCACGACCTTGATTTTCAGATGCTATCCTTTTTTTGGTGCTTCTAATGAATGTGGAAAAAATATATGTACATCTCAAAACTAGGTACTAAATCATAATGGAAAAATAAAAAAGGTAGGACGACTAGAACTTGGTCAAACGAAATGGTCCAGACAACCTGACCGTCATGATGACTGGACCACTGTTTTTATTATTTTTCTCGGATTACAGCGAGGTACTAAATATCTGAAGGTAAGTACTTTTTTTTGGTACATCTAAGGAATCTGGCAATTTTTTTTGGCCTGTACTAATTAGGTACTAAATCATTATGTCAAAATAAAAAAGGTAAGAGGACTACAACAAGGTAAAAAAAATGGTCCAGACAACCTGATCGTCAGGATGACTGGACCGTTGTTTTTCAACTTTTCTCCGTTTGTAGCGAGGTACCTACTAAATATTTGATGATAAGTACCAAATAGTAGTAGTAATGACGACCCGGTTGGTGTAATGGTTACCACGCCGGACTGCCAAACCAGGGTGCTGGGTTCGAATCCCGGTTCGGTCATGGATGTTATATGTTCGTGCCGTTGTTGTATGGTTACCATATTAAAAAGCCTAATTAACTTGGGATCATTACAATGTATGTGCCTGTGAGCGTTATTTATTTTAATAGTGATCCCCCCATTTTGGGGGAGGCTTATGTCCAGCAGTGGACGTCTATCGGCTGATATGATGATGATGACCAAATAGTATTAAATAGGTACTAAATCGTGTATAGCTTAAAAATCGAATCGCCGGTTTGGTTCAGACATCCTGACGCTCACGAAATTTAAGAGGATGATTTGACCATCAAACTGAACAACTTCCATTTTAGTGCCAACACCGCAATCTCGGTACTATGGTTACATTCACCCCTTAAAGTAATGCAACTGTTTACCTTAACACCCTGATAAATTTACATTTAGATATTGCAGTTTTATATGAAACAGCTGATTATTTTTTTTGCTTTTCTTGCGATTTCAATACAGGGTGTAACAAAACACCCTAGTAAATACTTAAGGGGGTGCTTCAGACCATCAAACTGAACAACTTTCACAATGGAGCCAACATCTAAAGCGCGAAAAAGAAATCCGCTCTTTCATACAAAACTGCAGTGCCGTTTCGACTCAAATGTATGGGACGGCAGATTTTTTTATTTTTTCACGTCGTTGGCTCCATAGTGAAAGTTGTTCAGATTGATGGTCTGAAGCATCCCCTTAAGTATTACTAGGGTGTTTTGTTACACTCTGTATATGCGCAATTTGTTCAGTTTGATTGTCTGATCATCACTTAAAAAGGAACGCATCTGATAATGCAAAATCGCTAACGCCCTATACAAGGTCTTTCTTAATATGCTGATGGTTTTTAACCGACTTCAAAAAACAAAATTTTAAGAAAAAAATTAAAACCACCTTCAAAAAAACTAAACAATTAAAAACAATATTGCAGCCGATGACTTTTTCGTTCGCATCTATAGGAACATTAATATGTTTTATTGAAGTCGCTGTCTGTTTTTAATGTTAATTAATGTCCCTATACAGGGTGAAATTGATATTATTAGCATCCTTTTAAACTAAGAGTTTACCCATCAAACTGAACAACTTTTACTATGGGAGCAAACCGATCGGAGCAAAAAAAAAGTCTGCTGTTCCATACTAAACTGCAGTGCCTACTCGACTCAAATGTATGCAACAGCTGATTTTTTATTTGCTCCGATCGGTTTGCTCCCATAGTAAAAGTTGTTTAGTTTGATGGGTAGACTCTTAGTTTAAAAGGATGCTAATGATATCAATTTACCCTGTAGATGCGAACGAAAAAGTCATCAGCTGCAATATTATTTTTAATTTTTTAGTTTTTTTTAAGGTGGTTTAAATTTTTGTTAAAATATTGTTTATTTCACAGTTTTTAGTGGTGAAATACATTAGTTCGACTCAGATATCAGTTATACATGGTGTAACAAAACACCCTAGTAATACTTAAGGGGGTAGTTCAGACCATCAAACTGAACAACTTTCACTATGGAGCCAACGTCGAGAAAAAATAAAAAAAATCAGCTGTTCCATACATTTTAATCGAGTCGGTACGAAGTTTTGTATGGGAACACGCTAAGGGTACATCGATACGAAGAAAATGTTGCTGACGGTTGACGGATGACGGTTTGCTGTCTTATTTTGAGGAGTTCTATTGTGTAGCTCCGAAGCGCGTTATCAGATCTTCACCAAATTGAAATGGAACTATCTCGGCGCTAATTCCTTCAGAACTAAAAAGGCTCATCCGAATCTGTCAAGAAATGCCGAAGTTATCGCGTAAATACTTACAAACCAGACCATTACACTTACACGTATAGTCCAAATCTTGAAAACTACTAAACCGATTTCGATGAAACTTGCACTGTTCCCTAAGTTGGAGTAAATATAAGCCAATAAAAAATGCTCACAATCCGATTAATAATTTCGGAGAAATGCTTGGATACATTCGATATATTCGGGTAGACTTAGGCTTGCTGTTTTGTAGGGAACAGCATTGGATATGGAACGATTTCCATGTTGTTCACTTAGAGCAAGTTGTTCAGTTTGGTGGTCTGATCATACATACCCTTAAAATACTTTCAGCGAATTGATGAAAAAATAAAGCGAATATCGATGCTTCAAAAACTAAATTATTAAGAGGGTACCGAGTCTTTGGTGTATGTGTGTGTGCAATAAGAGATCACATCGCGAAATCGTAAATAAAATAATGCAGGTTTCAGCAGTAGTTCTAAAACAATTGTAGAATTGCGTCCTAGAATTTTAAAGAGATAATTAAAAAGATACAACCTAAAATGTGTGATCTCTCAATCCTCACAGAGGACCTTCTACATCTGGGAAAGTATTAAGTTTAAACAAAGTTTTTGCTTGCGGACATTTAGAAGTACTTTATTTACAATAAATCTACCATATTTTATAACAAGATACAAAGCATCGTATTGGCTATGTGCGGAGTGGGTATTGGGAACCGTCAAGTCGATCGCATTCGATCGCAGCTTGAATCTATGCAAATCCGGACACTCACTCAACGCTCAAATACCTAAAACTACAAAGACTCCTAACTTAAATCTGGCAGGGATGTTTTTATTGTCATCTACGTGTTCACCAAAAAATATTTTTCGCAATTCAACCCCCAAAGGTGTGAAAACGGGGGTGAAAGTTTGTATGAGAATTTCGTAACAAACAATGGGAATTTCACCTAGTTATGTATAATAATATAATTTTTAATAGCGACAACATTGCTCATTTATTTAGTTTTTACTTTATTTTAATATAAAAGAACAAACTTTATCCCAACATTTTATATACAAGTAACTCACGGGGCTGTACTGCGCTAGATGGATCTAGTCTGGTTAAGTAACTTGTTGTCAGCATCTGACCATCAATTTGTCTTTGTTGAAACCGAACTGTTATTTAGCTGTAAGTTCTCCAAAAAGGAAATAAATAAAATAAATAGTGTCGTGCATATAACCAATAAATTTTTTACTGTGCTTTCAATCCACACGCTGCATCAAGAAAAATGTAGAAACTCAAGAAAAATGGCTTAGAAATTAACAAAACAATACGCGTTTGGTAAATGTGTTTAGATGCCCATTTAGACTGACATAATGACTAGTAACGGTGGTAATTTTGCACATAAAATTCATTTCTTCATTTTTTTTTCTTTTTTTTTATTATATATTAAGAAGCGTTATTTTAAACATTTTTAAAATCTAGATACCGAGAACATATAGGCATACTGACATCGACCAAAACATCTGTATTATCTTCCATTTCTCTGGTTTCCACTTTAGTTTTCTTAGCGTCCTCAGCACTTTTTACTAGTTTTTTAAGGGTATATTTTCGTTTGTGACGTCATCACTTGCTGTCAATTTGCCATAAAAAATGTGGATAATGTGTTGTAAGTTTTCCGCGACCTTTTGTTTGAGCTCCACCATCGATAAGAAAAGTGTTAAGTATGTTTGATATTTTGTTGAATGAAGAATACTAGAACGATTTAAGAATAGTACCTAATAATTTTTTTTACACAATCTGTAATTCATAACATAAATAAAAACATTTTAAAGTAGGAAATTTTGGTAAATTTATAGTGTAACCTACATGCATACCACTTTTTTCAAATTAAATACGATCATCACAGTGGACAAAGAAAATTACCAAAGAGATAATGATACAAAAAATATGCCTTCACATGTAGAGTAACGTAATATGACTACATAACTAATTCAATTTATTTCATACCGTTTTTTTTTTTCAACACTTTCATAGTTTCGAAATTTTGCGTGTTATTTTTTACTAACCGACTTCAAAAAAAAGGAGGCGATTCTATGGTCAGAGCGATCATAACCCATTCGGAAGAGACCTATTCCTCAATCAAGGGGCCGCGGTTCGATTCCTGGCCTGTACCACTAAGTTCTTTGGAATTTATGTACAGTTGTATTTATCATTTACTAGCTCGCCGGTGTTGAAGGAAAACATCGTGCCGAAAATACCATAAGTTTGGAGGTATGCGTAAAATATGGGTGAGCTTGGGGCGAACACAAAGGACCAGCGCTGGTCTCAGTGTTACAACGACCCTTGCTAGCAATAGCCCAACCACAAATAATCAATCAATAATGGTCGGCTGTGTTCAAATTTTTTTTTTCAGTTTTCCGATATTTTCCTCAATTCGTCAAGTGTCAAGTTTTTTGGAGGGCTGAATCGAAAACCATTTCAAAATACCTAACTAATTAATTGTCTGAATAACAATATTTTCTATGTTAGAGAGTTTAAAATGAAAGGATTACGGATATTTTTTTAATAAAGTAAGGTCGTTTTTCGTTCAAGCGAGAAGTCAAGGGACGTCACACAACAACCAGGAGTGCGATTTTTGAACATCACACATTCAAACGAGTAGTAGAAAGATGCATAATCTCCATAGTAATTTTGACATTTTCTACTGGTCGTTTAAACGTGTGATGTTCAAAAATCGCACTCCAGGGCCAGGAGTGCGATTTTTGAAAGTCAAATCAGCAGTAGAAAGATGCGTATCTCCATACATTTTCAACTGCTGAGTTCAAAGTATGAGATTCAAAAATCGCACTCCTGAGCTGAAGATGTACTTAAGTCTAAAGACAGCTATTTAGTGGAAAGATCGTTTTTTATATTGCTTACTGCGCTACTTGTAATTACGTCGAGTATATTACTTTGAATATTTTGTAACGCAATACTACTTTATTTATGGCAATTTTTGCAATTCGGTATGTAAAGTTTTTTTCTCAAACATGCTTGGAAATGTGAGCATTATTTTAACAACCTTCTTCGAGATAAATCGTAATTGCTGTACTGGCCAACTACATGCGCGCAGCGGCCGGCAATGTTTGTATGAAAATCCATATCTGTCGTGTTTTGCGGCCAAATAACTTACATAGTAAAGTCATATCTGTCGTGTAATTTAAAAATGGAACGATCTTTTTCTTCTAAACATGGCGACCAAGGAGGTAACTCATCAAAGGTTTTATTTAAATTTCGAACTGGCTTGTAAATAGAAAGCTGTTTATTGAAAAAAAAAAACAAATTGTTGTTCGTTGTTCGTCATTGATTTTGAAAAGAGTTTTAATTTCCGCGAATTATATTTGAGAAAATTTACTGTTTTCATTTCCGCGCATTATTTGAGAAAAGTACTATACAAGCCTTGGCCACAACTAGGCATTGATGGACTTACGTATGTGTGCCTCGGCTTCGCCTCGGCCCACATTTACACGTTCGTCCATCAATGCCTCTGTTGCTGGCCGCTGCAGTAATGTACTATTTATGGTATTTTTTTACAGTTAAGTCTCGTAGATTCGGCTATTTTGAACAACCAATTTCATTATTTTCGATATCCAATCTATAGTTAATTTTCTATAATTTATGCAAAATTTTTCTAGTGATGACGTCATATCAGAGGCTGAATAGTTTTGAAACTCTGTGCTTTACCTAAAATAATAAAAAAAAAAGTTACTCCATTGACATAGACATTTGAAACCAGGGACTCAATTGCGCTATTTTATACGGTTTTACCGTTCGGACGGAACGTTTTTGGTTTTGGTTTAGATTTGGTTTAGCTGATGTAATAATGCTATCGCGCTATTTTTTTGTTGAACGGTTTAATCATTGACGTTACCAAAGCAAAACCAAACTCGAAACGTTTAAGCCGTAAACGTTTCAAGTTTGGTTACCCACCATACACCTACCATACACCTACCATGCACCTACTACGCCAGGAAATTCGATCGAACGGACATCGAACGTTACGCCAACGTATCTTCCGAAAAAAGCTAAATCGTTACCGTTAATATAATTAGCGCGATACGAATTGTGCATAACGTCATGTTTTTGGTTGTGGTTTTGTTTTGGTAGCAGGTATCGTTCAAAATTAGCGCGATTGATTTTTTTCCCCACGATTTCATTTCCCCAGAGACCAAATTTTTCCCCATAATCGCGGAAAAATTTCAAATCTGTCAACCCTTTCGTTGACATTGACGTTTATATGACGTTTGTCTTTTTTACCAAAGGCCGCTGCCTTTGACGTCATATCAGAGGCTGAACGGGCTTTAATCCGCTGATTAAAGCCCGTTCAGCCTCTGATATGACGTCATTTAGAGGTCGAATGAATGTCGAGTATTTTTTGGATTTTTTTTTTAAATATCCGCCATCTTAATGAGAAAATAAGGTTTCTAAATATAAAATCTCGAAATGTTTTTGGAATCAGCATAGCTTAAGTTAAATTTACATACCGAATTGGATTGTATTTCTATCACATTCATCTATTATATTATAATGCGTATATATTGTAAATTTTCCATCATGACAATTTTGTTAATGAAAATTTTTATTAAACAGAAAATTGACGGATTTTCACCTGTAATTGTCACGTTTATTAAAAAGGGCCCTGTAAACTCGTCCTCGATAAACTTGAAATCGACTTAAAATTACTGGCCATTAAAAAAATGTTTATATTTACAATGTCAGAATTTGACACTTGACGTTGCCGTTTCTGTTTCCAGCATAGTGTTAGAAAAAGAAGAAAACTGATTTTTTTTAAATAAGCCAAGGTTTTTCTACATGGAGTTCAAATGATTTTTTTGTGACCACTTTTGCATTTAGAGATTATGGATCAAATTCATTTAAAAATTTAATTTGCGTTGATAACCTAGCTAACTTTAACGGTTCAAAAGATACAGCTTCCATTGCAACAAATTATCTTACATACAAGATGTTTATAACTATCTCCCATTATATGTACCTATCGATATTCTTCTGCCTACCACGGAATGAGGATTGGGAAAAAAAAAACGCTTTTTTTTAACCAAATCCAATCGTGTGAGGTGTCATTGGGTTGGATACTGAATGGATAGCTCTTGTAACGGGGAGTGGAACACAACACTCATTACAAACTAAATCGTTACAATGCTTGTGTCTCAATCGTGCATCGTGTCGATGTATAACATAATCTATAATAATAACCCTCCTCCTGGCGCAGTCGGGTAAAAACCGAACGTACGACTTTGCGGGCGCCGCTAGTATGTAATAAAATCTTTTCTATTCAATTATTCATTGAAATTGGTAGGAAGTAAATTTTTTGTTGTTTTGATATTATTTGCCGCGATTTAATTTCAGAAGTAAATAAAAACTATGATTTTCTTAACAAGAATTTTATACTATCTATGTAGCCCGATTCGCACCTTTTTTAAATTAATTAATCTACTTAAACTTCCTCCACTTTGAGGAGGGCCGTGCATTATTTTGACTCGTGATTCTGAGTGATCGTGGATCTAAAATTTTTACACTCCATCCTCAATGGTGGATTGGATTGCCCGGAACTTTTGGCTATTTGAAAAATACTGAAAAATTTAATAGAGGTTGAATGATATTTTATTCCTTTGCCTGCTTGGCTTTTCTATTGTATTTGACAGTTTTTATTTTTAATTTTATTGCAGCCAAGGTACCAATTATAACCATAAATCCTACGTTTTTCAGAAAATTCTAAAGTAAATTAAAAACAGAAATATCGGTCAAAAATTTAATCGGAAAAATACGTAAGTAGGTATCTCTTATATTTTTTTAAAAAAGATGAAAAGTTGTCAATTGGAAAAAATTTGAACATCTACCGTGATAATGGTATGGGAGAAAATTTAATGCATGGGAGAAATTTTGTCTTTCCTAATTAAGTTTATACGGAACCCTGAGGGATGAGTCCGAGTCGCACAACATAAAAAAAGATTGATACAAAATGGCACAGCTTAGTGGCGCCATCCAGATGACGCTATGGATCCCCGGAAAATTGCTGGAAAAACGCTCATTATGAATGCAAGGCAATCGAGGACAAAAATTTAAAAATAAGTAAATCATTTTTTTCTATACAAATATTCTGTAATATGAAATTGGTTGTAAATTTTTGGTTGCATTGATCTGCCGTTATTTAATTTCAGAAGTAAATAAAAGCTATGATTTAATTATTTTATTACCAATGATATTGTAAGCTCACTGCTTATTAGTAAGTATCCAAAATTTTATATTATGTAGGTAGGTATTTAATCTTCTTACTTCGATTTTATTTGAATCTGTGCGCGACTGTATTGGTAACTGTATATTGAAAAGCCAACCAAAGAGAATGGTAATAGATTTCTATATGCTACTGACATAATCGAAGTCATTTCAATTTGATTGAACAATATGTCGAAAATTATCCAAAATCACGAATAAAAATTTGAAATAACACATCATTTTAGCTTTAGGAAAACACAAATAATGAATTATTCCGTTAAATTTCCTTTGTGTTTTAGTCATCAACAGATAGATCGAGGATAAAATTGTCGCAAATAATTTTCAAAAAATGTAACGCGGACGTGCGCTGATTACGGCAGTTCGCCGTACAATGGAAAAAATCAGAAACAAGGTTAGTTATGCAGTTGTCAGAGGATGTCAAGAGATTGCATTTGTTCGCCATTTTGTATGGTAAACAGATTTTTTGATTTTTACAATTTTATTTTAAGAAAACTGTACGATTCCGACTCATATTTCAAAAAATCGATTCATTGTTTTTGTAACATTTATATAAACTATATTTCTACGTAAGCTGTATTTTCAACCGTGTAACGTAACCCTTCTAAAAATGTTCCTAAAGTAACCCCATTTTTAGCTATATTTCGACAAACAGTGTGCAAATTTTACGCGATTACTAAAATAAATTATATGAAACGTACTAAAAACCGATTCATTACATTTTTAAGTAAAGGCAGGACTTTCATATTAAATATAATACACTGGATATGCAATAGGATATCACTGAAAACAATGTTCCTAAAGTAAGGCGTTTTAGAGAATATACCCTTAACCGGCTTAATATCTGCATCCAAGCGGTCCATGGTTTGAAATTTCTTGCAATTTTGAAAAAAAGTGGGTAACTGACACTATTCTTCTTCCAACAACTTTTTCTTTTTCTTCTCTCTTTTTCGTACGTTTGAAACTGCAAATAAAATCAATACCTAGTCAAAAAAGTGTATTAGTGTAGAAAGTTTCTTTATGGAACCAACACCGAATCGCAAAAATAAAAATTAACTGTCCCATACATTTGGGTCGAGTAAGATTGCACTTTTATATGGAACAGCTGATTTTTTCACGATTTCGAATATGCAAAAAACCGCAGCATATAAAGAGGGCTATCGGAGTCCAGTGGCGCCCTCATCACGTTAATAAAGATTTCTCAATAAAGAAAGCCCAAATTGAAAAAGTGCTCAATTGACAAACTACAAAAGCTTTAAAGCTATTTTCGTAGAATATTTTTATAGGTTTTTTAAAGGTCGAAACACACATTTTGAAAAAAGAAAAAAAAACGGCCGCTTTTGTTTTTATTCGAAACTGTCTAAAAGTGGAATGTTAAGAACCTATAAAAGTATTGTATAACAATAGCTTAAAGGCTTTTGTAATTTGTCGATTGAGCACTTTTTTAATTTAGGCTTTCTTTATTGAGAAATCTTTATTAATGTGACGAGGGCGCCACTGGACTCCGATAGCCCTCTTAAGAATGACCCTATAGATCGTTCATGACCTAGATTAACAAAAGGCTACATTATTGGGATATTCCCGTTGTTCCTCACCGCTTCGGCCCCGGTGGGCCGAAAAAAATGTTATGAATTCGAATACAACACTTACACTTACAACAAATCAATATTAATAAAACTGAAAATTTTATATAGTTACGTTATTCGTTACGATTAGCGAAGTATATTACGAATCTTTCTTCAAAACATAAATAATTAATATGTGTTGTATTCGAATCTATAACATTACAAGTTAATTATTAATGTTTAAAGCACACTATATTATTGAAAAAAAAAATCAAAATACAGTTGATTATAGAACTATTTTCAGTGGTTCCCTATTAAACGCAACTTTATAACCTTTAGCAACGCAACCTCGTACGGCACGTCCGTCCCGGTCGCTAATATCGCTTTTAATTTTAAATTTTTATTTGCTTTTTATATTATTTTTTGTCGACGGGACCAGTTAATGTGCCTGTGACGAAATTTTGTAACGGTCATCGACGGCCAACTCCAAGCAAACGGGTAGTATTTTAGTGGGGGACATCGATCATTTGTTTCCCGTTGGACACCACTGGAGCCGAAGCGGTGGGGGACAACGGGAATAATCCACATTATTACATGTCAATGCGGACAAAGACGCGAGCAACAAAAGCAAGTAACACACAACAACACATCAACATAATACAGGTTACAATATGGTTTCAAAATATTGTATGTAGGTACACTCACCAATTCAGAATCTTCATACTCAGTATCTTCATAGGTTTCAGTGGCGTCAGTCCCGGTCTGCTTTAATTCTTCGAGTTTTTGCGTTAAATAAGACACTCGAGCACCGATCGCATTCAGTCTGCAATAATACAAAGTATTAGAGTTCACCCGCGACTTCGTTCGCACAAATTTTATACCAGATTTTAAAAATGATGAGCTATCAAACGAAAACCTTCTTGGATTGCGCCATTTTGATTTTTTTTCACCGCTAACCAAATCTGACCAGGGTCCACTATGAAATTTGTTCGAGGTCCATACTACTATCTGTCATAGTTTCCGCGGGCTGTTGACCTCATCCGTCAAGAGTCGAGGAAGTCGAAATCATTATAATCATTTTCCTTTATTCATTACTATTATTCCCATCGTCGCAAACAAACAAAACACGAAAAGAAAAAAGAGAGAACGCTGTGCGTGTCTGTTGTTTTCATAACTCTATGGATGCGTTCTGACAAATAAATTTTATCACTTGTTATCACTCATATCCAAGGAATATAATACTCCCTAGGGAGCTCATATCACTTATCAATTATCATAAGCAGATCATTTAGTGAGTAAATCTTTATTAGTACTCACCCGTTATCATATTGTTGAGATTTGGATGATGACATGTCATGTTCTCTGGATTTATCTTGACCTGTCGTTTGCATATGCCTAAAACAAATATCATAATTATTTATAGTTTACAGATGTTTACAGATAGCATGCAGCTTGCATGATTTGTAGGTTCTTAGGGGGGTAAATACAGGATGTAAAATAAAATGGGACAGCTACTTAAACCATCAAACTGAACAACTTTTACTACGGGACCAACACTGAAATCGTGAAAAAACATTCCGCTGTCCCATACAAACTGCAAACATAACTCGGCTGAAATGTAGGTATAGGACAGCCGATTTTTTTTCGCGATTTTAATATTGATCCCATAGAGAAAGTTGTTCAGTTTGATGAAATAAAATTTACACACTGCAACTAGGTAATATAAATTACTTACATGTTATGTGCATTCCTTATGCTCGCTCACTTTTGTCTTCGATATTTTGGGATTTTCACTCGGATAATAATGTCCAATTAAATGTCCAAAATAAATCCAGCACAATTGAATATAAAACAAATTCACAGCTTCCTTCTCGGTAGATATGTTAGAAAAACGTCTTTTATTAAAGATGATTAACACAACTTTAATCCACCTCTAACAAAACCATAAAATCCATAAATGAAATATAATTTCACGAAAAGAAAATTCGAAACGGCCGACGGGTGGCAGCGGACGCGAGAGTGACACGTACGTTTCCCATAAGCGCCGGAGGCGAACTGCGAAACCACCCGCCCGTCGCCCGCGCACTCTCTTCGTGGACGAGATTTTAAAATTTTCAAATTAACTCATTAAATATTGGTCTTAAAAAAAAAATTTCAAATAGCAATTTTAGATCATAATATTGTCTACACAATGGTGTGCGTCGCAAGTAAAAGCGACTTCAACTTGTAAAGTAGATGCACATAATACAGATTTTTTCCAATATTTAGGCTTTACTTTGAGCACAGGTTTCATATGTATTTTATAGAAAAATAAAAAATATGTTGTATGGCAACTAAAGCCGAGAAGCTGAAGATTATTGCTATACTTTTCATAAATTTCTATGTCTTTCAAATAAGGAGAAGATAGCTTTTGAAAACCAGCAAAATATGGCCCGGCCGTGCACATGCCATGAGGGAGCGTCTGTTTTTCAATCTCAAACTGCAAAACTGTTTTCAAAGTACTTTGTAAAATTCAAATCATGTCTGTCTTATGAAATTTACTTTAAGGGTTCTTTGCATTAAATTCGGAACGTAATGCGTTTATTTATGTTAAACGATGTATTTGAATAATAAATTAATAATTTAAGCTTTCGGTTTTTCCTTATTTGTTCCCAGTAAATCTCTCACTTTGTAAGTAGGTAAGTAACCCAGTAAAATTAAGCTGAAATATACCAATCAGGAGAAGTAATTTCCGGAGTTCTGAAACTTTTTTTAAACGTTCCTTTGGTACGTAATATTGAAGAAAAAAAAAAGTCCTGGTGAGGGGGGGGTGAGCTCGAGGAAGGGGGGGGGGCTCTAAAGGTGACTTTTTTCAGTTTTTCGCTTATTTCTCGAAATCTGCAAGTTGTATCGAAATGTTTTGTATGGAAAAATTAAACCCAACAAAATTTCCTACAAAACAAGTGGTATGCATTTTTGTCACAGGACATAACCTTTGAGGGCTACGGGGCCGAGAAAGTAACGACATTTCAAAAATTATGAAATTTGTATGGCGACCCTCATGAAAGTTGAAGATAAAAACAAAATGATTTCATATTCTTAATTAGCAGCCCCGAAAACCCCCAGATACAAATTTTCAGTCGGTTCGGAGAACCCTTAAAAGCTGCATTGGCGTTTGAAATTTCCATGGCAGCCATCTTGGATATCGGAATTTTGGATTTTTTTCACCGCCAACCAAATCTGACCAGGGTCCTCTATGACAATTGTTCAAGGTCCATAACCCTATCTATCATAGTTTCCGCGGGCCGTTGACCTCATCCGTCAGGAGTCAACCTTCTGAGGAAGTCGAAATAATATTTTTGTCGCCAGGGCATCCTTATGATGATCCCTAAAATCATTTTACTATACGTTGTATGGGGGAAACCCGGTGAACAATTATACGGGTATTTATCTAATATCTATGTGGGGGGGGAGGGGGGGTCAACCAGATACCTCCAATTGATCTCCGGGTTCCCCTTACGGTACAAGGATGACATTTGGGGATCATAATATGGATGCCTTGGTGATACAGGGAAAACTTTGACTTCCTCGGAAGGTCGACTCCTGATGGATGAGGTCAACGGCCCGCGGAAACTATGACAGATAGGGTTAAGGACCTTGAACAATTGTCATAGAGGACCCTGGTCAGATTTGGTTGGCGGTGAAAAAAATCCAAAATTCCGATATCCAAGATGGCTGCCATGGAAATTTCAAACGCCAATGCAGCTTTTAAGGGTTCTCCGAACCGACTGAAAATTTGTATCTGGGGGTTTTCGGGGCTGCTGATTAAGAATTTGAAATCATTTTGTTTTTATCTTCAACTTTCATGAGGGTCACCATACAAATTTCATAATTTTTGAAATGTCGTTACTTTCTCGGCCCCGTAGCCCTCAAAGGTTATGTCCTGTGACAAAAATGCATACCACTTGTTTTGTAGGAAATTTTGTTGGGTTTAATTTGTCCATACAAAGTATTTCGATACGACTTTCAGATTTCAAGAAATAAGCGAAATACTGAAAAAAGTCACCTTTAGAGCCCCCCCCCTTCCTCGAGCTCACCAGGACTTTTTTTTTTCTTCAATATTACGTACCAAAGGAACGTTTAAAAAAAGTTCCAAAACTCCGGAAATTATTTCTTCTGATTTATCTAATTTTACTGGGTTAAAGTATTTGAAATGTTTCCAAGTAAAGCTTGCAATTACCGTTTGACAAGCCACGTGCGGCTTCTTAACTGCAACAATCTTATACAGAATGATTGGAAGATTGGACACTGACCGGCTATAGCAGTGATAATAATAAAAGTTCTATTGTGTCTCGTTCAGTGTCCACGAATGTGTTAAGGCGAAGATGGTACCGACAGTAAATTTAGAACCATTTAAGCCATGGTTGTCTTAGACGCTGTCTGAGTAATATTTTTTAAAGGAATTTCTTAATTTCTTTGCCCAAAATTTTAAGTAAACTGCGTATTTATGGTCAAATCAAATGATGAATGAGTTCATTTTTATTTTATCTTATTAAATTTATGTGTAAACAATCTAGCAAAACTTGTTTTAGGCTTAGATGAAAAATGAATGGATAGGCCCAAAGCGCTTTAAGTTGAAGCACGCAAAACTAGGGCACTTCAATACAAATTAGGGTACCTACTTGGTCTGTCATCTCAGTAAATTTTCGAAGTAAAACTGTCAATTGTTTTGCCTCATTTTTAGGGTTCCGTACCCAAAGGGTGAAAACGGGACCCTATTACTAAGCCTACGCTGTCCGTCCGTCCGTCCGTCTGTCCGTCTGTCCGTCCGTCCGTCCGTCTGTCCTACTTATTTAGGGCTGTAACTTTTGAACCGTAATAGCTAGATAGTTGAAATTTTCTCAGATTATGCGTTATTGCGGCGGATTTGTTAACAAATAATAAAAATGGCAGAAAGTTAAAAATTAAGGGGGGTTCTCAACAAGAAACTAGTTTTTATCAACGTTTTTTCTTCACGCTCTATAGTAAAAACGGTAATACATACAAGCGTCAAACTTAGTGTGATTATAGAGCAAACTCTACAGAATAACAACAAATACTAAAAACCGGCCAAGTGTGAGTCGGTCTCGCGCTATAGGTCCCGGACAAAAAAGTTTTTTTTCTAAGTTAATAATGTTGTGTTCTGTGGTGGTGTGGTACGAAACCCTCGGTGCGCGAGTAGCCCGACTCGCACTTGACCGGTTTTATTCTGGTTTAAAATGTTCGCGTAAGGCCTGTCCATTCTTGTTTACTAATGTCATTGGTTTTAGGCATCTGTCTATTATAAGACATTTTTTAACAGATATTTAAATCTTCTAAAAATGTCAAGAAATTGATTTGGCCATAAATAAGCAGTTTAGGTACGTAAAATTTTGAGAATATCTGGAAATATTTTAAAAATTTAATAACTTTTAAAAATTACACAGACTTCGTCTAAGACAACCATGGCCTAACTGGTTCTAAATTGTCAGTACCGTCTTCGCCTTAAAGCTTTGCACCATCTTCCAGTCACCCTGTATATTATATTCCGTGCCGCGACCATAAACGCGACAAGTGACAATTGGCAATGAGAATTCAGAGTGCATTGCTGGTTACTAATGACGCTAAACTTGCAGTGCTAATGTGTCCTAGCATTCTAAGCAATGCACTCTAAATTGACATTGTCATTTGTCACTAGTCGCGCTTAAATGCAAGAAGCTTGACATTTAGGGAAAATTTCAAGCTTCTTGCGCTTATGAAACAGGGCCTGATGGTACATATCCGACACCAATTTAAGGATGTGGGAGATGTGATAGGTATGTCTAAAACCCATCGTTTATCCCAAACAAATAATTTGTTTGTAAGTAAATATTTACAACTAGAGTTTACCCGCGGCTGTACGGACGAACAAATTATTAAACCACATTTTAAGTCAAATCATAAGCTATCAAACAAACAAAGGTTAATCAAAATCGGTTCAGTAGTTTTCGCGTGATGCTCGATCAACAAACAAACAAACAAACTTTTTTTTAATTTACGTTTTTATAATAGTATAAATAGATAGATAGATACAGATTCTACGGAGGATGTAGAGAAGGTGCACTAAGGGTTGAGACACATTTACCGACGGCGATCGACGGCCGGCCCATACAAAACTGTCATTTAGTATGGGAAGCCGTCCGCCATCGACGCGGCGAAAATGGCGGACAGCTTCCCATACTAAAAGACAGTTTTGTATGGGCCGGCCGTCGATCGCCGTCGGTAAATGTGTCTCAACCCTAAGGAGAGGATTTTTGATAAGTATTGTAATTTCACGCAGACAAAGTCGCGGGCAAAAGCTTAGTATTAAATATAAAAGTTAAGTATATTATTAAAATAGGTAAGTACAATACTTTTATAAAATACACTAAGGACTTTATAAACTCGAACCCGGCCGCGCCTAAGCCTCAGGGAAGGGATTATCTCCTATGTGGCACGTAATACTCATTCTATAGCAATAACAAGAATAATAATAGCTCTGTAATCTTTAAAGTATCACAACTGGGAGCCAACGAGCCAAGGGATCAAAGGTTCAAAAGGATGTGAAGAAATCAGAATTTTATAAAGGTTCTAGAATTGAATGGGAATATGGAAGCTCTTCTACGGATATATTGAGCACTAATCGTAGTAAATTATAAAAAAAAATTACGACCCGTTGCATATTCGAATTAAAGAAAGCTCTTTGTCAAAAACGTGCATGGAGTAGGTATATATAGGAGTGCGATTTTTGAATCTCATTTGGTGAGTTCAGCAGTTGAAAATGTCAAAATTACTATGGAGATACGCATCTTTCTCTGGCTGATTTGACTTTCAAAAATCGCACTCCTGCCTGCGTAACATGACAGAAGTGAGAGCGACACAGAGGGTCTACCCGCACATTCGATTCGAACTTTTGCGTGAATGTTTTCGTTCCAATTTCAACTCTATTACAATGAAGTGCGGACCGAAACAGTGGCGATATAGTGAAGATCGAAAGTGCGGGTAAGGGGGCAGGTCACTTCTAAACGTCAAATTGGCGGTTATCTCTATAGTATCTCACTCAAATTTGACGTTAAGAAGTGACTTGTGTCGCTCTCACCTCTGTCATGTTACGCAGGCTGAAGTATGATTTTTGAAAGTCAAATCAGCAGTAGAAAGATGCACGTTTCCATTCTAATTTTGACATTTAGGTACAACTGCTGAGTTCAACAAATGAGTTTCAAAAATCGCACTCCTATATATAACTACTCCATGCACGTTTTTGACAAATGGCTTTCTTTAATTCGAATATACAACGCTAACGTGAAATAATTTGTTTCTAGTGCGAAAATGTTATAGAAATCCTAGAGCTTATAAGATAAATAGTTTGAAGAAACTAAAAAACACTAAGAAAAAACATGATTTTGTCAGAACGGTATATTTGCAAAAAGTACAAGACTCGTTTAAACAAACGTAATGAGCCCAAACTCGAGGTGTTTACTAGTAAGGTGTTGAAGAATTCCATTATAGGTACCTCCTGGCTCTATCTGTATAATAATTATTGTATAAAAATTATTGTATTGTCATTGTCACCCGAATGACAATACGAATACGCTTGCAATGTTTCAAATTGATACGACTAACGACTAATAGATGTCGGTGAAAATCGGCTTCGCTGCGCAAAATAACGGTTGCATACACCTTGGACACCGCTGTCATTTCACACTAATGTGAATTTACAAGAAGAGGTATTCATGTGCGATACTGAGTGAGTGCGAGCGAGACAGGAATAAGCCATTGCCTACATTTTTCGCCACGCTTCCTGCCAGAGGGGGTGAGGTTAAAATTGGTAGGGGGCAGGGAGTGTCCGTAATGTATGTATACGTAACTATTAATAACCTGTGGTACCTAATACTAGAGATACTACCTACTATTTCTTTATACACCGTGATTGAAGTATGCAATTTTGCTATCAACCCGCTTTTTAGGGTTCCGTACCCAAAGGGTGAAAACGGGACCCTATTACTAAGCCTACGTTGTCCGTCTGTCCATCTGTCCGTCCGTCCATCTGTCCGTCCGTCCGTCCGTCCGTCTGTCCTACCTATTTGACCGTTGGCTGTAACTTTTGAACCGTAATAGCTAGATAGTTGAAATTTTCTCAGATTATACGTTATTACGGCGGATTTATTAACAAATAATAAAAATGACAAAAGTTTAAAATTAAGGGGGGTTCTCAACAGGAAACTAGTTTTTATCAACGTTTTTTCTTCACGCTCTATCGTAAAAACGGTAATTTATACAAGCGTCAAACTTTGTGTGATTATAGAGCAAACTCTACAGAATAACAGCAAATACTAAAAACCGGCCAAGTGTGAGTTTGTGTCGCGCTAAAGGTCCCGGACAAAAAAAGTTTTTTTTCTAAGTTAATAATGTTGTGTTCTGTGGTGGTGTGGTACGAAACCCTCGGTGCGCGAGTAGCCCGACTCGCACTTGACCGGTTTTTATTCCATACGTTATACGGTATTTTTTTCGGGCTGCTGGTAAAAAAGTAAAAAACGTAAAAACGCGTAAAAAGTTCATTATTTTAAAATAATTACGGAACGAGCATCTCTCCTAATTGGATGCTGCTGCAGCCTGCAAACACGAAACTATAATGCTGCATATAAAGTTTCGTGTTTAAATGAGAGCCTTCATTTAATTTCAGTTTAACCAAACCGAAAAAAATTATGTACCTAAACAAAAGGTCGTGAATGTTTGAATTCGCTTGCGGAGAGCAAGCAAGTTCAAACTTTTATAACTTTCTGTTTGTATAATATTAACAAATAACACATAGCTTACAAAAAGTAATTAATCGGTATAGGATATTTTGATGATGGTCCCATAGAGAAAGTTGTTCAGTTTGATGGTCTGATCATCCCTTTTACTTTTTTTTGCTAAATATTACATTAACAATAACTGGCCAAGAGCGTGTCGGACCACGCGCAGGGTTGGGTTCCGTAGTTGCCCCTTACAATATAATATGGACTTAGAAGGAGGCTTTTTGTTTTATACTACGGTTTAACGGCTAATAAAGTCTAAAAAGTACATTTTATTATTTGGTCGACTATTACTCGTAAACTTGTAAAGCCTACTTAGCGGTGATAGTTTTCCTTTTAAATTCGTTATACAGGGTGTTTGGTAGAACGATGTAGATATTTTCTAAGCTGATTGACGGCACCTTTATGAATATTTTAAAGCACATATAATATTATGACAAGTCTCATAGTTTTTAAGTTATGACTCAAAGTTCGTTTTTTTGTTTATTGCGGCAATCGGTGCGGTTAGAGGTCCATAACTTACAAGTTAGTGATTGAATCAGTTTAATTTTGGTTTTAAATTAATTCTAAGTTCACGGTATTTTATCACAATAAGTTTAAACAATAATTGGAAAGGCAATCATAAACAAATCTTGTAGTAGGTAGGTACCAAAGATTTTTTTCTTTGGTAGCATTGGTATAAGGTAAAGTTATTAATTTGATAGTTAATCAACAAAATAGAAAATTTTGAACTACAGAAATTAACTTATAAATAGGTAGTACTAGAGTAGAGTATATATTTACATCTGTGTTGATATTGACAAGCAACCACACTGAATGTTTAATACTGTAACTTGTTTATATATACTGTACTTTGAAATCAAGAAGCCAATGCTGTGGCATTTCGCAAAATCTAAGGGGAATAAACATTGGAGAATAACGTAGATTACAACGTAATAAAAATTAGGTGAGTTACCTACTGCCTGCCGATAAGACAAACAAAATAGCTTTTCATTTCAATATTTTCTAGTAAAATGATTAATCTATTAGTTAAATACGTAAATATGAGTTTAATAGAATTTAAATACATTTAAATAATATTTTCTCAAACATGCTTGGAAATGTGAGCATTATTTTGACAACCTTCTTCGAGATAAATCGAAATTGCTGTACTGGCCAAATACATGCGCGCAGCGGCCGGCAATGTTTGTATGAAAATCCATATCTGTCGTGTTTAGCGGCCAAATAAATTACATACTAAACTCATATCTGTCGTGTAATTTAAAAATGGAACGATCTTTTTCTCCGAAACATGGCGAACAAGGAGGTAACTCATCAAAGGTTTTATTTAAATTTCGAACTGACTTGCAAATAGAAAGCTGCTTATTGAAAAAAAAAAAAAAAATTGTTGTTCGTTGTTCGTCATTGATTTTGAAGAGTTTTAATTTCCGCGAATTTTTTGAGAAAATTTAGTGTTTTAATTTCCTCGCATTGTTTGAGAAAAGTACTATACAAGCCTTGGCCACAACTAGGCATTGATGGACATACGTATGTGTGCCTCGGCTTCGCCTCGGCCCACATTTACACGTTCGTCCATCAATGCCTCTGTTGCTGGCCGCTGCAGTAATGTACTATTAAATATCCCTGACGAAACAGAAAATGATTCTTGTTAAAACAGAGCGGGGCAAAAGGAGATTATATTAAGAAGCAGCCCCGGATCTAGGGGGCGCCAAAATTAAGAGTTTTAAACATAAAATATTACAATAAGGCAACAACTTGAAAATATTGCAAGGATCTTATTATATTGCGGTGAAATCTCGAGCTCGCTTCGCTCGCTCTTCATTTTTTTTATTGTATTGGGAGTATCCAGTCATGCCTATTGCAGAATTCGATCCAGATCTTAGATCATATTACGACGAGCTAATCTTATTGACTTATTTTAGATATTTTTGCAACAACAAAAACTGAACCCGGCCACCCCTGGAAAAAATTATTGGTACTCCCTTGGAGGGGAGGGGCGCCAATGTCAAGTTTTTGCCCCGGGTCGGAAAATTCGTAGATCCGGGGCTGTTAATTAGGTACTTACAACATTATACTTCTACAACCTTACGACCCCCGTCCTTGCTATTTCATAATCGTCCCAGGAATCAAACCAATTCCACTCTTTTTTCCTTCCAATAAGAGTCTTGTTAAAAGACTTTTTGTAGGACTGTATACATACTTAGAGCAAAACGAGGCCGCTCCAGGCTTTTACGAAGCCATCAGGGCATGTCCTGCGGCACATCCATCTTGTGACCCCGCTAGAGCTTTAGTCAATTAATTCTCCTTGGACATACATCTGCACGTCTAGTATGATTTCTTTACACGCGCGCGACGCGCCTTCGCTGCATACAAAATAACCTGTTCCCGCGCTTTTCGGAGAGCGAAAGCCGCGCTTGCCGCGACTTGTAGTATGGAAAAAAGCCGAGTCGCGCCCAAGTAGAAAAATCATGCTAGAGGGTCTGATGTGACATAATAAAACCGGTTAAGTACGAGTCGGGCTGTTCGCGCACCGAGGGTTCCGTACCACACAACTAACAAAATGTTTTGTTTTCTCCGGCATCTTTAGCGCAAGACCGACATACACTTGACTGGTTTTTAGGGTTCGGTACCCAAAGGGTGAAAACGGGACCCTATTACTAAGCCTACGTTGTCCGTCCGTCCGTCCGTCTGTCCTACCTATTTAGGGCTGTAACTTTTGAACCGTAATAGCTAAATAGTTGAAATTTTCACAGATTATGCGTTATTACGGCGGATTTGTTAACAATAAAAAAAATTCAAAAAGTTAAAAATTAAGGGGGGTTCTCAACAAGAATCTAGTTTTTATCAACGTTTTTTCTTCACGCTCTATCGTAAAAACGGTAATACATATAAGCGTCAAACTTAGTGTGATTATAGAGCAAACTCTACAGAATAACAACAAATAATAAAAACTGGCCAAGTGTGAGTCGGTCTTGCACTAAAGGTCCCGGACAAAAAAAGTTTTTTTTTCTATGTTAATAATGTTGTGTTCTGTGGTGGTGTGGTACGGAACCCTCCGTGCGCGAGTAGCCCGACTCGCACTTGACCGCTTTTATTTATATCTTGTGTGGTGGTGTGGTACGGAACCTTCAGAGCGACCGGTTATTATTCTGAATTACTTCAGCTTTATTAGTTTAGTACCTAGCTTACACTAGTTTTGCAAGGTTCTACTAATGACTCTCGTTTGGCTAAGAGGCGTCCATTAAATCCGTAGAGTGCGTCGATGGATACACATTAAGTGCATAAGTGGTTAACTGGTAAAGGACGTTCGGAAAGTTTGAACCTGATTTATAATGCAGGTTCTTAAAAGGAATACCATTTTTATTTTAAGCAGCTTTGTGAATTGGGTACCCTACCTCTTACGTTTGAATCTTGCTATATTATTGCGGTAGGCATTTCGATTCTGTAATATTAACTAATACATAACTGTATAATAAGCAAATAAACAGCATACATTACAGGGTATGTTGATGCCTAGCGCTTTCCAGTCCAGAACCTTGAAAACATCTTCCAGTGCAGCGGTGAACAGTTTCGGAGATATAACGTCTCCCTGCCTCACGCCTCGCTGCAGTAGGATAGGTTTCGAGTTCTGGTCCTGTAGTCGGACTGACATAGTGGCGTTTTTGTACAAGCATTTCAGCACTTCGATGTACCGGTAGTCTACTTGGCATCGCTGAAGAGACTGCAGTACAGCCCAGGTCTCGATCGAATCAAATGCTTTCTCGTAGTCCACGTACGCCAAGCAAAGGGGCAGGTTATACTCTTACTTATACAACGTGTTAATGAATTAACGCAAAACTAGAAAGTAGTTTGTTTAGAATCGAGAGCCGAATCGAATTATCATGGTTTCAACATGGGTAATTTTTATCAAAATATTAATTTTTTTTTTGTAAAATTTTAAATTTACTGAACCCGATGTCAACCCACCCACGGGCACACCCACCCTACTTACTACCAAAACAAGATTATTAAAATGTATCCACGAGTACGTTAGCGTTTTCATTCATTGCTGAAATGATGAAAAATCATTTTTGTCTCAAAACTTAAAATGCGAATAACTTTAAATTTTAACTAGAAAAATAATAAAATTATTGTTTCAATCTCATTATTTTGATATAAATCAGGTGGGGTGTATGAGGTTTTGCGTTAATTCATTAACACGTTGTATATCCTTGGGGGAGGCCTGTATGTCAAGCAGTGGACGTCCATCGGCTGAGATGATGATGATGATGCCAAACCACATTTACTTCAGTTAACTTATGATGAAACTGAAGACTTGATCAAAACGATGGGTTAATCGGTTGCTGAGGTGGATGCTTTGGTGCCATAGAGTGAAGTTTTGTCAATGTAATTGGTTGTTCTCTGTTTATACATGCAGTTTATACCTTTATGTTAGATGTATTATATTTTAGACACATCCGCCACACTCATACACACATCCTCCTCATCACTCACACACACACACACACACACACACACACACACACACACACACACACACACACACACACACACACACACACACACACACACACACACACCTCCCCCCCCACACACACACACACCTCCCCCCCCACACACACCCACTCACAGACACACACTAATTCACTGGCTTTTAGTATTACCCACTTTTCACACTAGTAATCGTAAGTTTAGCACTTAAGTTTGGTCCAGTCGCCGGAGTGGAGGCCTGGTGAACTGTATTTTCCAGACCTTGTTGTCTATTGCAGGCACCAGACCACCACGACTTCGTAGCTGTTATCGCTGTGCTATTACATTGTAATTACATAATAGATTCTAAGTTGTGGTGCAAATAAATTACTTTTATTTATTTATTTATGATGATGATTACAGGGTGTTTAATTAGGGTAAACAGTTGCATTTTACTTTAAAGGGTTGTACCCATGATACTGATAAATTTTCCTTAAGAAACATACAGGAAATTCGCAAAAGAAATCGACTTTTCATATAAAAGTCCAATCAGCAGATTGCATTTTATATGGGAAGGGCAACATTTAGTTTCTTCGGGAAAGTTGATCAGCATGGGTACAATCACCCTCTCCTCAACTGTTTACCCTAACATCCTGTATAATATAAACTACGTTAACATGACCCGCGCTATTGTGTTTTCAAGTGTTTACAAGAGTGTTTCCAAAGTATATAGGGTCCTTCTTAATATGCTGACACTTTTTTTAAGAGGATGATCAGACCATCAAACTGAACAACTTTCTCTATGGGATCAACATAGAAATCGCGAAAAAAAATTAGCTGTCCCATACTTCGCTCGAGTAGGGTTGCAGTTTTGTATGAACCAGCTGTATTTTTTTGCTATTTCGATGTTAGTGCCATAGAGAAAGTTGTTCAGTTTTATGGTCTGATCATCCCATTAAAAAAGTGTCAGCATATAAAGAAGGACCCTGTATATTTGTAAAGTCATGTGTGTACAGTCGCCATCAGATATATCGTAGCATACAAGGTGTCCAAAATATTTCTGAGCAGTGCTAATTTTCATTAAATTCTTTACAATAAATGTTACCAATTGTATCTAAACGTTTATTTTGTCATAAATATCTGAACAGCGAATTTTCAATAATTTCTTTACAATGTCATTTAAAATTAAAATGTAAAACAACAATGTAAGGTTTTTTTCCGAAACTGTTCAGATGTTTATGACCACCCTGACTGCGTCGATATATTTGATGTTCTAGATTTTTGATTGCTTATGAGTAAAGAAATTATTGAAAATTAGAACTGCTTAGAAATATTTGACCACCTTGTTTGCTACGATATGATGCTGAGACCTAAGGAGATTCTAAACGAGATCCTTGCTCTTAGGTAGGGTTTATACAGAAGAGACGCGTGGCGGTGGCGGGTAGTCAAAGTAACACCAATATAAACCTTATATTACGTAGCATAGCGTCGTTTTTTGACGTAAAGAAAAATCGCGCCCCCGCCACCAGGCGACGTCGCCTGGAGGCGCGGGCGTAATTCTCCAAACGACTCTATGCTACGTACTATAAGGTTTATATTGCCGCACCCCGACCGCGAAATGTCCGCGCCACGTCACTTCTGTTTAAACGCTCTCGGATTTAGGCTGAGACGTATGCTATAAAAAAACAAACACACGGATTTATTGTGCGAATATAGTTTGACTGATAATCGATACTGAGAAACCAGGATATGCTCACGACTATATTCCCCGAGGGGGTAGTCACAGATATTCGGAAACCTCAAAACATCCATGTTTGACTAGTACCGAAACTCTGCCCAGTGTGACGGTGAGTGCGCCCGTCGCCACTTGTAATGGACAGTGGGTACGCACGCACGGCGACATATCAATCTATACAAAACCAACATAAAGCTGGCCGCGCGACGTTATATGTTACTCGACCTACGCACGGCCAGCTTATGTTGGTTTTGTATAGCTTGATGTGTCGCCGTGTGTACATACAATACATGCCTCAAAATTAAAGCATGCAGGTTTTCTCACGAAATTTTCCGATTCTGCAAAGTATTAAAAGTGCATAATTATTGTATTGTGAACTAACGAACTTGCGTATCTATTTATCATAATGCAAAACATTAACCATGCATTATTATATTTATAATTCACTGTCCACACTCCACGCATTTCACGCGTGTCCCTAGTTTACACAAAATCGATACACCCGACTGTGGCTACGTTTTGTCTATATACGATACGATACTAGGTAATACACTGTAGATATTGTTATTTTCTTTCTCATTTCACACATCTGGTTATCTCAATTGTGCAGGTTTCCACACAATATTTTTCTTCATCGTTTGAAAGAAATCGTTTGATTGCACATACCGTTTTCTTACAGTCTGCATCATAGCATAGTATTGTCAATTATGGTACTCTGTGGTATTTTATTTAGCCCATTGATATCTCTTATGTTATAACAGAACTAGGTAATCAAATCAACGTTCCAAAAATGGTAGAGCCAAACGAGCTTCCACAGAGCTCTTTTGCGAACTAGGTGACAATAAACAATACCAAATAAATATAACTAAGTTTATTGATCAAATACAACGTTTAAGTGCCACCAAACAGCATACAATAGGATTTGTGTGAGTTTGTTGTGCCAAGTCAGACAAAAATTTACAGCGATTTAATTAGAGATTTTGAGTCAATAATTCAGCCACATCCGGGTACGACTGCGAAGCCCATGATATCAGCAATCACTGTAGCCTGTAGTCAAGGGCGGATCCAGGATTTCATTTTGGGGGGGGCCCTCGGCCGACTCAGGCCACGTATTAAGATATAAAAACATTTAGTTAGAGACACAGACCCGAGACGTCTTGTATACATACATAGAACATTGTGAAAAGGTTTTAACTGTAATGCAATGTAATACATTTGTTAAATAAATAAATAATAAAATAGAAAACTAAAACAATCAGCCCCGGATCTACGATTTTTCCGAGGCGGGGCAAAAACATGAGATTGGCGCCGGGCCCGGGCCTCCTCTACAAGAGTGTAGCAATAATTTTTTCTTAGAGAGGCCAGGTCCATGTTGAGTGGTTGCAATAAAACGTTTAACATAGAGCGAGCGAAGCGAGCTCGAGATTTTACTGCAACATGATTAGGTCGAGTCAGAAATTCGCAATATGATCGAATTCTGCGATAGGTAATTTCAATGCAACAAAAAAACCAAGAGCGAGCGAAGCGAGCTCAATATTTCACTGAAATATAATGAGATGACTGCAACAAGATCTAAAAGCAAGAGCGAGCGAAGCGAGCTCGAGATTTCACTGCAATATAATGAGACGACTGCAATACGATCTTAAACCGAGAGCGAGCGAAGCAAGCTCAGATTTCGTCACTGCAATATAATGAGATGACTGCAATGAGATCTAAAACCAAGAGCGAGCGAAGCGAGCTCGAGAATTTACTGCAATATAATTAGGTCGAGTCAGAAATTCGCAATATGATCGAATTCTGCGATAGGTACTTTCAATACAACAAAAAAACCAAGAGCGAGCGAAGTGAGCTCGATATTTCACTGAAATATAATGACATGACTGCAACAAGATCTAAAACCAAGAGCGAGCGAAGCGAGCTCGAGATTTCACTGCAATATAATGGGATGACTGCAATACGATCTTAAACCAAGAGCGAGCGAAACAAGCTCAGATTTCATCACTGTAATATAATGAGATGACTGCAATGAGATCTAAAACCAAGAGCGAGCGAAACGAGCTCGAGATTTTCTGCAATATGATTATTAGGTCGAGTCAGAAATTCGCAATATGATCGAATTCTGCGATAGGTAATTTCAATACAACAAAAAAACCAAGAACGAGCGAAGCGAACTCGATATTTCACTGAAATAAATTGAGATGACTGCAATAAGATCTAAAAGCAAGAGCGAGCGAAGCAAGCTCGAGATTTCACTGCAATATAATGAGACGACTGCAATACTATCTTAAACCGAGAGTGAGCGAAGCAAGCTCAGATTTCGTCACTGCAATATAATGAGATGACTGCAATGAGATCTAAAACCAAGAGCCAGCGAAGCGAGCTCGAGATTTTACTGCAATATGATTAGGTCGAGTCAGAAATTCGCAATATGATCGAATTCTGCGATAGGTAATTTCAATACAACAAAAAAACCAAGAGCGAGTGAAGCGAGCTCGATATTTCTCTGAAATATAATGAGATGACTGCAATAAGGTCTAAAACCAAGAGCGAGCGAAGCGAGCTCGAGATTTCACTGCAATATAATGGCATGACTGCAATACGATCTTAAACCAAGAGGGAGCGAAACAAGCTCGAGATTTCGTCACTGCAATATAATGAGATATCTGAAATCAGGAGCGAGCGAAGTGAGCACGAGATTTTTTTGCAAAATTCTCTAGTCGATGCAATATTTTTTTTCCATCTTGATTTTCGCGCCCCCTAATCGTGCCACCAGGGGCGTGTTCCCCGGTTTGCTGTTAAATGCGGTTAAATGTAGGTACAATAATTAAAACAAGGCTGTGGTCAGAAATCTTTAGGATTATACACATAATATAATCCTAAAGATTTCTGACCACAGCCTTGTTTTAATTATTGTACCTACACAGGTACAATATTTAATACAGAAACATGGAGCGAGCGAAGCGAGCTCTAATTTTCTCCGCTCTACGAATTGGTTATGGACAGAGCTCAATCAATCTATGCCCTTGTAAAGTGCCGTCATTACTCAGCCTCGAAATTCAATGCAATCCGCAGAGGTCCGTGGGGGGGCCATGGCCCCCTGGGCCCCCCCCCCCCTGGATCCGCCCTTGCCTGTAGTCAGCATGAAAGACATCATCAACTCAATGTATTGCCAATATTTATACGACAACCAACCGGCAACCCTATAAAGTGGGATGCCGAAGTGCTCCTAGCATATTGCTTCACTGCTCAAGACCATTAGAATTCATAACCATTTTATGGTATTTTACCTAAATAGCCTGTATTCGGTATTCCTGGTGCGCCAAACAAGAATGAATACCATAATCAATGGCTTAAAAGATACAAACACGTGGCTGGCAATAAGTTGCCTGTAACAATCTGCATTATGACGAAAAAGCGACAAAACGAGAAAACCTTCACGCGCTCATAGAGACTATTTCTCGTTTTGTCGGTGGTGGTATGCAAGGTCTACTTGTAGAGTATGCACACTGTGTTCACCCTTATGAGTTTATGAGAGGGAGAAGCCTTATTATATTCTGATGATGGGTGATGAAACTTCCAATCTTGTTCTATTTTTAAAATCGTAGTCAGCTGAGATTGCGAATTTAATCCTGTTTCGTAAACTAACAATAATCAAGTATAAATCTAATATACAGGGTGTAAAATAAAATGTGACAGTTACTTAAAGGGGTGCTTCAGACCATCAAACTGAACAACTTTCTCTATGGGACCAATATCGAAATCGCGAAAAAAAAATCTGCTGTCCCATACATTTCAGTCGAGTTAAAAAAAAAAAAAAAAAAAAAAGAGTTTTTAGTTATTTATGAAGTTTTGTATGGGAGAGCGGATTTTTTTTTCGCGATTTCGATATTGGTCCCATGGAAAAAGTTGTTCAGTTTGATGGTCTGAAGCACCCCTTTAAGTAACTGTCCCATTTTATTGTACACCCTGTATATAATGCAGAATATTTTTTACGTAGCCACACACAATAACATACCTACCTAATAAATGGACACATCGAAAATAGGACAATCCCAGCGGGAGCCAGAAAGCATACAATGTCGGCCGCATCGAGGAAGGGTACGTGTTACTACGTGTGGATTTTTTTATGTAGGTACCTATAGGTATCTATTAGGGATGCAACGATTACGAAGCGGTGCATCGTTTTGCATCTGTAATCGTAATAATCACGATTAATAACGATGCAATGCACCGTAGTAAGAATCGTACGATTATTAAATCGAATTGAAAACATCAATCGGATTGCACTTGTTGACGAATACACGACCTGAATACTAGATTCCAGAGCCGAAAAATAACTTAAAAAAAATCGGATCTCTCGCTGCTATTTTAGCTCATTTTGAGCTAAATCTTGACTTTTTTTGGTCAGACTCTTTGACTCTCATTTTATTTTATTTTTTAAAATTCTACTGAGGTCTATGATTTGATTTTCGGTTTGAAGGCGAAAAGTTTTTAATTTACATTCTCGTTTTCACGATATCTCATCTTTTAAAACATTAATCTCCCACGTAAATTGGACGAGATATCTCTTGATTAACGAGATTATACAGAATCATGTTCCGCATTGTTTTTCAAATAAAATTGGCCTATACCCATCCAAAAATCATAATCCTGACCAAGTGAACATTTGACTCCGAACTCAAATTAGTAGACAAAGTTACAAAATCTTGGAATTTTTCAGTCTTTTTTAATGATTTAACTTTCATTGGAATGCAAAGAAACACTATGAGAACTCATTCTGAGGATAATCTCAACTAAATTTGTTTAAATAATCGTAATGCATCGGCTATCGTAATAAATAACGATTAATATCGTAATCGTAATCGTAATCGTAATGGCCGAATCGTTGCATCCCTAGTATCTATACATACTACAACATGATACCTAGTGGTGTTTCCACTATTTAACTAGAAATAAATAACAGTTTTATAGTCAGCAATGAGCGTTTTTCTTTTGGTTTTCTAGTGGATATCCATCCATCCATCCATATACGCCATCTATCGAGATGGCGTTACGGTCTGTGCGAATAAAAGTCAAAATATCAAAATGTGTTTCTTTAAAATAATAAAGAGGGAGAAGATGATCAAAAAGATGCCAACTCATCTTTTGATTTAATATTTCATTATTTACGAATCATTTTAATCGAAAATATAAAACTTTTTACGTCTGACATTGTTGTATGGGCTCGATCCCTTGGCCTTTAAAAAAAAAGTCAGGCACAGTCTTGACATGATTTTGACAGGATCAGGCCTACGTCTCTATGGAGCGATAATCATGTCATCTGTCGAGTTTTTTAGGAACTAAAATTTGAAAAGAAGAGAAAAACGCTCATTGCCCCCTAATGAAGATAGGCAATATTTATGTGCTCGAGACTATGTTCCCCAAGGTGGTAGTCAAAGATATTCTGAAAACTATCAGAACAATCATATTTCACTACCTTAGTCTCTGTCCCGTCCTCTGTTGTGTCTCTCTATGCAATATTATAGTCAAGAATATTCTTAACACACGTATAGATACACACGGTACTATAGCAACGTCCAAGCTCCATCCAATGTGATAGATAGTGATCCCGTCATCATCATCATCATCTCAGCCGATAGACGTCCACTGCTGGACATCGGCCTCCCTCATGGATCGCCACAACAACGGCCGGTCCTGCGCTGCCCTCATCCAACGGGTTACCGCCGCCTTCACCAGGTCGTCGGTCCACCGTGTGAGGGGCCTACCCACGCTGCGCTTTCCGGTACGCGGTCGCCACTCTAGAACTTTTCGGCCCCACCGGCCATCGGTTCTGCGAGCAATGTGCCCCGCCCACTGCCACTTAAGTTTAGCAATTCTTTGGGCTATGTCAGTTACTCTGGTTCTTCTGCAGATCTCTTCATTTCTGATCCGATCTCGCAGGGAAACGCCGACCATAGCCCTCTCCATTGCCCTTTGGGTGACTTTCAGCCTTTTTAAAAAAAGTGGGTAAAAATCTATTCGGAGAAATATTTGCTAAAATTTTACATGAGACTTGGAGTCCATAGTATTTATGTCACAGAAAGAGGGGTTAGAAATGCAAAGTAGCGCTTTTACTTAGGAGACGGTTGCCGCTACATGTCTTCCCGCTCACGCTGCTACAATTACTCATGCCCTCTCGCTCGCACCACGCCGCGCGCCTTATGGTGTTATCTGGTGTTATGCAAATCATTGCATTTGTGAGCCTACCCACGCTGTGGACGCCTTGCCTCGAAAAAGAAGAAATAAAAAAACAACATACCGCAAACTGTATTTCAAAAAGTTAAAATTCATCTTAACCCTTCAGTACAGTAGGTACTACGTGCGGTTTCCTTATGTACCTAATCTATATAACGTCTAGACCATAAAGATATTATACCTTACGGAATAGAGTAAGTGACATGAGTTGTCAAATGTAACCGTTTTTGGACATTTTTTGGAGTCCTCGGCAGGGTAAAAATTCGATTTCTGTGTATAATTCTCAATCTAACGTGAAATCGTGAATAATTTAATGAAACAGTGTTATATTTCACAAAATTATCTACGATTTCACTTTAGGTTCACGATTATTCACAGAAACCGAATTTTTACCAGGACTCCAAATCCCCAAAAACGGTTCTATTGCCTCGCGTCACGTATCTCTTTCTATTATACAGTGATGCCGCTATGTACATCTCGCTCTCTCAGCTGTCACTGTCTCTCTTACGTAGTATAATACCTTTATGGTCTAGACCTATTTAGGTATGTCTTTACCATAGACATTATACCGATACGATACCGTAGGTCTTTACCGTTTGTCCGTCCCGACGTGGGTAAAATGTAATCCGTCAAACAAACACGAGAACCTACTCCATTCGAGTTTAAAAAGGTCTAACAATGACCTACATTTAGATACTACCCTAAAAGACAAAGTCGTCGTATATAAATTATTACAGGCTATTTAAGATTCCTTTTACCTACCGTTTAGTGGTGCCCCCATCACAATATTAAAGATTTCTCAATAATGAAAAAGTGCTACTGCCTACCTAATATAAAAGATTATAAAAAAGCCATTTTTAGGGTTCCGTACCCAAAGGGTGAAAATGGGACCCTATTCATAATATAAGCCTAGGTACGCTGTCGTCCGCCCGTTCTACCAATAGGTAGGTAGGTTCAAAAGTCACAGCCACAGTTTTTTTTTCTTCAGTAGGTACGTTCAAACATGGTCCAAACCTATTATAACAAACCGATAAAAGTGCTTATAAACTTTTGTAGTAAGAGTAGTACTTTTTTATTTAAGGTTTTTGTTAATTGAGAAAAGACATATAGGTTTTAATTTTCATGTAAAATAACGAACGAATAGGTATTTAAATTTTAATTAGACTTTACATAAGTAACTACCTACAGTCACACTGATACACCTACATACTTAGAAAGGGTCATACCGTCTCATTAAAATTAATTAATTTGTTCCGAAGCCACATTTTAGCGTTGAAATGTAACTTAACTTTATAATGGTCTCGTTTTCTAACTTTTGGTTCATGTTTAATTGTCTGTCGGCAACTTATGTAAGTGAAAACTTTGCGTGTCTACACATTTAAAATATTAATATACAGAGTGTAATATTAAATGCTTTATAATATCAGATTGCTTCAGACCATCAAACTAGATAATTCTCTACACAAGGTGTAACAAAACACCCTAGTAATACTTAAGGGGGTGCTTCAGACCATCAAACTCAACAACATTAAACATGGAGCCAACATCGAAATCACGAAAAAAAAATCCGCTCTTTCATACAAAACTGCAGTACTGTATGTCGATTCTATAAAACGTACACTCAAATCCGAATCTCGCATCAGAAACTCATCTCACTTCGCTTCTGATGAGACGCGAGTTTGATTTCGCATTCTGTAAACAAAAACAACCACTTGCGAAGCGAAGTGACCAACGAAATGAGATTCGACGCGCTAGTGCTTGACACCTTGTAGAATTTATCAACTAACATAATCGATCTTAATTCTTTTAGCTTATTTAATGAAATACTGCTATGGATCTTGCAGATTAACGTTTATTTTGACTAAATGGATCTTAGTCTAGATAATTTATGGTATAAATCTACCTACAGCCGTAAAACTAAATATTTTAATAAGAGGTGGCAAAATGCGCTCGTATCCAATCCGAGAAAAAAAGGTGAGACGTAACGCGGTTAAAGTAAACAAACCTTGAGTGAACAAAACAAAGAGCTTTTTGTTTTGTGACATGTGTAATGGAGTTAATATAGAATATAGTGAAGTCTTTTTCAGTGGTATACTATTCATCAGCTATCACAATTTATGGTTGAGCTGAAGTTGAAGTGGAAATATCTAACAACCATAGGTATATAAGCTTGCAGCTGAAGTTAACATTTAAAGGGGATCAAGACACAAGTGACGTGGTGTATCATGTAAAAAGTAGATCATAATTTGAAAAAAAAACATTATTATTTACTTACTTGTTTCATTAGTTCCCATTGCATTTCCGAAAGGATAAATTGTTTAAAAAAAAAAAAAATTACTTGTTTCATGAGTAGTCATTCTGATAATTTTTTCTTTAGTTAGATAGGTACCTACGTCTTCATTTTATTTAGTAACCCATAATTTAAAGTTGTTGATGTTTTGATTGTGTGACTAAGATTTAAATGAAAATGAAAACTTTCAGGAAAATTATTTATTTCAGCAGCTTTCATTTTACTAATATTATATTTTATCAGGCAATGAAATAAAGCTATGTTTTATGACTTAGGTACATTGTTTGTGATACCATTATAATTATAATGCTACCCCTACCTAATTATTTTATACATAGGTACACATACATACAGGGCTAGGGAGGGTAGTCAGAAACATTAATTATTTTATACCTATTTACAAATATTTTAAGTAAAACATAATACATAATATTTTGATTTTCATTATAATGTGTTACAATCTAAATTATTTCTCTATTAATAAATTATTTTCACTTCTCGTTTATTTGTGTTTATAACTTGCATATTTTCGATTCGATGCCTTTGTGGTAATGGTACCGTTATAATCTTCATTCATCTGCTTGCCTTTCCATTTCACGTAAAGTTCTGAAATAAGAAATTATCCAGTAAATACATGACAACATCACACATTACATCACACCTCACTAACTAAGTAGGTATTTCCATCATCTTAGGTTAAATTAAGATACAATTAGATTAAATACGGGGCATTAATAAAACCTATAATTACCTGTTATCCTTGTCTAAATCTTATGAGTAGGACGTTCAGCTAAAGGGTTTTGTAAGATATTGATTGTTTAAACCAACCCTCTTTCTCTTTTCTTATAGCATTTAGGTACCACGAGGTAATATGCACAGTGTGTTTCATCTGGAACATAAAAAAGAAATTAGTTACCTAATTATACACACGCTTAGAACATGGTCAGTAACTTTGTCGAAGCTAGCTACAAACAAACCTTTATACCTAATTGTATAGCAGCTGCAGCTGCAGCACTGCAGCTTTATTTTGGAGATAGAATAAGAAAAACATTGCAAATAAAATATTATTATTTAGATGTGGATATATTTAAAGCTAAACATCACACGGGCAAAGTATAGATAGATGCAACTAAATATGTTTTTAGTACTAAATATTGTACACAAATCTGGCACAACGGATTTTGAATTGTGAGTCTTCAGACTTGCGAGGAAGTAATTAAGGGAATAATCTGGAATTTTTAAATATCCCGAATAATCTAATCACAAACACTTTACACAAAATTACTTAACTTACCTTTTTGCGAGTAGTTTGCACTCTTAACTGAATGTTGAATTTAAGTAAGTAAGTATCGATCCTTGCAATAATTTTTCTATTAGGTACGCACATATTATTATCTCTGCATGATAGGTCTGGATGATAGGTGATTGATATTTTATAGATAGTTCATTGGTTCCTTTGGTCACGGCAAATCGATGCACTTTGTAAATTACCACTAGCAAAATAATGTTTTGAGTAAGAAAAAAGTGCCATCTTCAACAATTAGGCCCTTAAAAAGTAATCACAAATCAAATGCGACTGATAATTTTGATATTATTTACAGTTTTTTAGAACTCGTTCACGTTTACACTGGCAATGGACTAACTTTTTATTTGACATTTGTTTTCGAATGTCGAGTGCGAAGTGTGAGCGGAATTTTGCTTACAGAATGCCACTTGAGACGTCAAACCATACAAACAAACGATAAAGACTCGATTACACTAGTTTAACTCGCCGCCACACCCGCAATGGTGGCGCTGGCATAGAATTCGTTTAATGAGTCATTTTACAGAATGCCAATTTGCAAACTCACTGCGGATTCAGATTCGAGTTGTACAAATACACCTTACAGAATAGCACTGCTGTCTCGACTCAAATGTATATATGGGACGGCAGATTGTTTTTATTTTTTCTCGACGTTGGCTCCATAGTGAAAGGTGTTCAGATTGATGGTCTGAAGGTCCCCCTTAAGTATTAATAGGGTGTTTTGTTACATCCTGTATGTATTTAGTAGAATAAAAAAAAAAACATCCCACTATCTAAACTATTATAAAACTGTAACAGAAGTGTGTCTGTACATTGAAGTTATTTACAAAAAAAAGATTACAATATGGTTTTTAGATGTCCCTGATTCCAAATCAGCAATTTTTGGATTTTTTGTCTGTCTGTTTGTTTGTTTGTTTGTTCGTTTGTTTGTTTGTTTGTTTGGGTGTTTGTTTGTTCGAGTATCACGCAAAAACTACTGAACCGATTTTGATGAAACTTTTTTTGTTTGATAGCTTATCATCTGACTTAAAATCTGGTATATAATTTATGCGGACGAAGTCGCGGGTAAAAGCTCGTATGTTTCTAAAATTGGTTTTTCATTCTTATTTTTAACTACCTCGGTCCTAGCCTAAAGTTCTGTATTTGCGAGTCCATTTCCTATTCAAAACTGTACAAAGAAAACCTAAAAGCCTTCCGACGTCTCCCTAAAACTTTTTTCCCCACGATTTGAATAGTTCACACTTGGGTATAAGACCCTTCTTCCATCATGTTGTTTGTGAACCTTTTTATAGTGAACCCTTTTTGAAGGTTGCATAGTAATAAGATCCCTTCCAAAGCTCTCAATCGCAGTGATTATCTTTACTTGAAAACTGAACCGATTATCATGAAACAACTAAGAACACTCTCGCAAAAACCTCATCGAAATCGGTTTACCCGTTTGGGAGCTACGATCCCAGCAGACAGATACACAGACTGATAGACATAGTGTAAAGAACTAATAGTGGTGAAGCTCAGCGGTCGCGGTAGGTCAATCTTGCGGGGCGTGCGGGGGCCGGGAGAAGTGCGTCCCGGCCCACGCTGCCTACGCGCGTACCCTAACAACCAATTGAGTTAGGGTACGCCCGTCCCCCGCCGTACCCCAAACGCCGCGCGGGCATAGACCCGCAGCGACCGCTGAGCTTCATCACTTATTTTATTTACACTATGACATAGGCATCAAACCTCGTCAAACTTATAAACCCCCTATTTCTGCATCACGGTTAAAAAACAAGCGCTAAAGAAGGATTTGACAGGATTTATGTCGGAAGCATCTTTAAATAGAAGACGGATGCCAATGACGAGGTAGACCCTAGAGAAGACGAGCGTGTGCGCAGGTACAATACTGCCCCATACAATACTGCCAGGCGTACTCCTAGGTCGGCGTCGCGATCGACGATAAATTGGCGGGGAAGCTTAGGTAGTTAGGTAGGTAGCTTAGACAATTTAATAGGGACGAGTTACGCATGTCATTCTACTAAGAAACATTTTTGCCACTTTTTGCGGGGGGCGAGGTAACATGAAATCCGCAACATTGGATTTTATTCCCCATAAGTTTAGATTCTAATTTTGAATTTTAAAAATCATGAAAAGTAGTCTCGTGTGAACCCCAAACGTTCTAAGTTCAAAATTATTGTTTCGCTATTATAGGCTGTCTCGTTTAGTGATAAGGTATAAAATTGGGTGTAAATGCGCAAGATCAATTGTTCTTATACCGTGGCAGAGGGGAAATGCTACCGCACGGCGAGTCCCTATTAAATTGTCTAAGGTAGGTAGTAATAGTCAGTACCTATAATGTGCCACCAGGGCTGCAATCGCGGTGAATATTCGGTGATCAAACTGTGATTGGATTACGTACGAACCATAACTTTTGACACAATTGATATTGCGCTAATCGCGGTACAGCTCATGACAGCCGTTAGAGCCGTTTTGACAGATCGCTCAGACCTTAGGTGCTGTCAGTTACTTAGAGTTTAGCGCAATGCGGAATTCAGCACAGTTTAATAGTATGTAATTGGATTGCAATGTATTAAGAACTGAAGTTGGATAAGAATAGGACTTCGATATTTGAAATTAGCGCAATCGGGCTCCAGGGCCCTGTTTAATAAATTACGCGACAGTGACAATTGGACAATGACAATTCAGAGTACATTGCTAAGAATGCTAGGACCTAAGAGGAAGGAACTCTTTATTCTTTAGAATCATGGTCTAAAAAAAACAAGGTTTTCTATTCCCAGAGTGACACAAGCCTACGTCACAAAAAAATGGCCGCTAAACATGGTAAAAGGGTATGATGACGTAGGCTTGTGTCAGTCACGTGGTCAGTCAAGTGATCGGAAGAGAATACCAGGCGCAGTATATTTTTGTACCATGTTTAGAATAAAGGAGATCCTTGCTCTTAGGCTAGGACACATGAAGCACTGCAAGTTTAGCGTCATTTACTCTGAATTGTCGTTGTCAATTGTCGCGTTTATTAAACAGGGCCCTCCAGGCTATGTTATTGTGTCGTCAACGTCAATCTTTTAAATTGAACATTAAATATTCGAAATTATTTGCTAGTGATAAAATCGTATTCATTTCGTCGATCTAATTTTAGTATCAGTGTCATATTTTTTCTCTTTTTAATTTTCGATTGCGATTGAGAAATTGTACAAAATTGTTTAGGTACATTTTATAACGAGAAGATTTTTGTTTCAACGTATTTTCTTGTGTAACATAATCCATGAGAAGTACCTTTTTTCGCCAATTAAAATTATTTGAAAATAAAGTATAATTTATTATTATAGACGTGCAATATTCCGGCAAACGTTCGTTTCTGTGAAATTTCTTTAGCTCCTTTTCTACTTCATACAAGTGTTGTCTTTTGAGGCACTTCTACTTTCACTATGGAAGCAAACCGATCGGAGCAACAAAAAAATCCGCTGTTCCATACTAAATTGCAATGCCTACGCGACACAAATGTATGCAACAGCTGTTTTTTTTGCTCCGATTTTATTTGCTCCCATAGTCAAAGTTGTTCAGTTTGATGGGTACACTCTTAGTTTAAAAGGATGCAATCAAAAATGAAGAATGAAGAATGATATCAATTTCACCCTGTAGAGTTAATTTATTAATCAAATCGTAATACATTTTCCTATGGAAATCTTCTCCCGCTTAGGTAGTAAAACACAAAACTAGCATAGCGAATTTGTAGATTCACTTTTATGACTTGATAATCAGAAACTTGGAAAAGTGGTTTCAAACTTAAAAGGAAATTTCGATCCCCGTTAGCTTTGGGACTTGTTTGGGACCAATATAATTTAAAATATTTTCAAAAAGAAAATGGTTCTATTCGACATATAAGAGCCGTCCTAAGAATTGACGAGGAAAAGGTACAGTCCGTGAGCTCTTAGAATAGGATTCAACTGTCGGGTAAAATCGTTTATATTCGTATAATTTACCTATAGGCCAGTCATTTTACCGAGTTTTGTTAGGCGGGGTAGGGAGTAATTATTAATTGGACTTTTAAACTGCAACCGGCACCATTTAGTGGCAAAAATACTATCCTAAACCATATTAAAAAAAATTTGCTACGCAACATAGAAATCAAAATTGTGTGTCACAGAAGGCTTTTAAATTAATAATAATATTATATGTATTAATAATACATGCACTCATTTGAATAAGATTTAAGGCGTAATGAGTTTATAAACTCGTAAAAAATCACTTTTTCGATTACGTTTTTTCCATTCAAAATGTAATAATTTTGATTTGAATGAAATATATATTATAGTTGGGGATATTTCCTAGGCAGGAAGGTTATTCAGTACACGATTGGAACAATTTGGCTAGATAGAAAAACATCCCGAAGTTACCCCTCTTTCTTACTTTTAATATCATTTTATATCTAGAAGAAACTGTATTTACGCAAATAAAATATACTATTATCTTGGCCATAACATAAGCTTGGCAGCTAGGTATATTTCGTTTACTTTACTTTATATACTTCAACACAATTCCAAAATATCTACGAAATTTCGAGCGTCTCGCCATTTTGCCGATGCGATACGCCATTTTAGAAGCGCGGCAGCGCTTGTAGAGGTAAGACCTATGTCAAACTTTTCTTCAAATTTCACGTCTTATTTTACAACATTTCCGGCTTTTTTCTGTATTAATATCTATATAAATATTTCTAATATTGCTCAAATTGTAAATAATAGCTGTGATTATTGTAGATATAACTAATTTGTAAATTTATTTTTGAATTGTAAATTATGTAGGCAAAATGACAGTTCCATCATAGTGCCACAGTTCACGAATATAGCTTTCAGTAGGACAACACCAAAATGACTCGTGGTGCTACGAATTGCTAAACTGATGTAGGTAAAGTTGTTTCTGTAGCGCATAGCGAGGCATCCTAAGAGGTAAGCGGTTCCCAAAGTGTATCTTAGGGTTTCGTGGAAAACAGTAGGGTTCCTTGAATCCAAGAGCGGATACTTACATTTTCTGAAAAGGGATCGTCTTGCGAGTTTAGCTTAGGTATTTTCTCATTTTATACTTTTATTTCCCAATGTACAAAGAAAGTACACTACAATTAAAAAAAAATACTGTAATAAAAATTGCTTTAATATTTACAATTTAGACTATTTTATTTAAAATATACCAACAGATTTTGTACTGAATAAAAATTTTTTGACAAAAAATTAAAACCGACTTCAAATTTCAAAAAGTACCTAAAAATAATAAATATTGCAGCCGATGAATTTTACGTTAGCATCTATAAGAATATCATATTTCATATTATTTCATATTTATTTATTCATATACAAATTACATTGTGTTTGAAATAAAAGCTAAAGAAAAACCTAATAAGTTACATATAAAACACAGAATAATATTGAGTATAAATTTACAACAACAAGTCAATATAAAATTCATAATTTACATATTTTTTCCGTATTTCATAAATATTCAATATTAAACAAGTATTCAATTTTAAATTAATCATAATTAGTAATGTCAGAATTGAATTCATCATTTTGTTTTATCGAAGTCGCTGTCAAGCCTGTATGATTCGAGACTGAGCTTGCAATAATTTTTTGGCTAGGCTTGACACCGACTACAATAAAACAAAATGATATTCTTAATAGATGCTAACGTAAAATTCATCCGCTGTAATATTTATTATTTTTTACTTTTTGAGTTTTGAAGTCAGTATTCATACTTTGTTAAAAAAAAAATTTTTTTTAATTTTCAGCGTTGGTGTTATATTGGGTTAACATATCCGTTGGACATGTAAAGGGAACATGAACACGAATCTTTTATTTCAATCGTCGATGATATGCTATAGATCTTTGAGGAGTCTATTGTCTATCTCCGAAGCCCTTTACCAAATCTTCATCAAATTAAAATGGGACCACTTTTGAAGTATGACCTAAAAGAAAACTTGAACACGAATCATTTATTTCAATCGTCGATGATAGGCGATCTTTGAGGAGTTCTATTGTCTATCTCCGAAACCCTTTACCAGATCTTCACCAAATTAAAATGGAACCACCTCTGAAGTATGACCTACTAAACAAAAAAAAATATCAAAATCAGATTACTCCGTAAAAAGTTATGCGTACATACATAAGCGTATACAGGTTGTAACAAAACACCCTAGTAATACTTAAGGGGGTGCTTCAGACCATCAAACTGAACAACTTTCACTATGGAGCCAACATCAAGAAAAATAAAAAAATCTGCTGTCCCATGCATTTTAGTCGAGTCGGTGCTGCACTTTTGTATGGGATAACAGATTTTTTTAATTTTTTTCTCGATGTTGCCCCCATAGTGAAAGTTGTTCAGTTTGATGGTCTGAAGCACCCAGTTAAGTATTACTAGGGTGTTTTGTTACACCCTGTATACGCGTCGACTTGAAAACCTCCACCGTTTTTTGTTTTGTTTTCGTCGGTTAAAAAAGCGAACAATTTTGGGCGGTGCCACAAATGGCAAAACAATCAAGATTGTTGATTTACAGGTGCGTACCGACTTCGCGTGGCAAACCATCGAGCATTATCTCGCGCGGCAGCCGCGCACTATCCCTTTACACCCGAGACGTATCGATCGTGCGAGTAACATTTGAAAAATTCTGATGACCGCGCAAATTAATTTTAGCGAACGCAACCGGCACTGATCGCTCGTGCGAGTGCTACTCCCGCCTTTCAAAGCGCCCTGCATTAGTTTTGATGCTTCAATAGCCGGTGATTAGACTGAAAAGGTGACTGCGTTTTTTGACCCTAGAAGGCGCTCACGTAAATATGAATTTTTCTCAAACATGCTTGGAAATGTGAGCATTATTTTGACAACCTTCTTCGAGATAAATCAAAATTGCTGTACTGGCCAAATACATGCGTGCAGCGGCCGGCAATGTAGTATGAAAATCCATATCTGTCGTGTTTTGCGGCCAAATAAATTACATAGTAAACTCATATCTGTAACTACCGCCCTCTGTAAGATCGCCATTACTTCCATTCTCTGTAAAGTCATGGAAAGAGTACTTAACAGTAAGTTGCTGTCATACCTAGAAGACAATGATCTACTCAGTGATCGCCAATATGGCTTCCGCCGGGGGCGATCGACTGGGGATCTTCTTGTGTATGTCACGCACTGCTGGGGCGAGGCCATCGAGAAGCACGGTGAAGCACTGGCTGTATCACTTGACATCTCGAAGGCCTTTGACAGGATATGGCACGCTAGTTTGCTGAACAAGCTTCCCGCTTATGGCATCCCCGCTGATCTTTGCAGCTGGATATCTGATTTCTTGAGAGAACGGTCGATTAGAGTTGTCATTGACAGCTGCTCTTCTGACCTTATGGCAATTGATGCTGGAGTTCCTCAAGGGTCTGTTCTCTCCGCGACACTTTTCCTGCTGCACATCAATGACCTCCTTGTGTCAGGTATTGTTGGGTATGCAGATGACAGTACTGTCATGGAGAGATATGTATCTGGCGCAGGGGCCAGCGGGGATAAAATACGCTCGCAGGTGAGCGGTAAATGCGCAGGTAAATGGTTGAGCGGACAAACTTGACTTTAAGTCTTGTCTCCCAGTGGGGTGACAATAATTTAGTCAACTTCAACGCCACCAAAACACAGGCTTGTCTGTTCACCGCAAAAAGGAGTCCGTTTAATCTGACTCCTACTTTCCGGGGTACATCTGTCCCTGTTTCCGACAGTCTTGGGCTTCTGGGTATAAGCTTGACCACGAAACTCAACTTCGGCGCTGACATCGAGTCTAAGGCTCAAACTGCGGCCAAAAAGCTGGGCATCTTAAACATGGTGAAGCGGTACTTCACTCCTGGACAGTTCTTAGTATTGTATAAAGCTCAGGTCCGATCATGTATGGAGTACTGCTGCCACCTGTGGGATGGCTCAGCCAAGTATCAACTTGCCGCACTCGACTCGGTTGAACGCAGAGCCAGGAGGCTCATTGGCGATAGTAAGCTGGTGGAGGCCAAGCTTCATAGCCTAGCCCACCGCCGCAGAGTGGCCTGCTTGTCGGTCTTCTACAGATTGTACTTCGGTGAGTGTGCCCTTGAGCTGCATGAGCTCATCCCACCTTCCCCTTTCTACTATCGGACTTCCAGACGCACCGCGGGATATCACCCCTTCTTGGTTGACATCCCACATATCCGCACCAAGCGCCTTTCTGAATCTTTTATAATGCGCACAGCCAAGGAGTGGAATGCCTTACCTGCGTCAGTATTTCCGAGTACTTACAACCCGAATTCCTTTAAAGTACGAGTGAATAGGCATATTCTGGGTAAGCTCGCTACATCTACGACCCCATCTTCGTCCTGAGGACTGGATTGAGGTCAAGAGCAAACCCATAGTTAATAAAAAAGAAAAAAGATGTCTTCCCGTATAATTTTATGAATATGCACCATAGCTGCGTAGTAAAAATTTAGGACGTGTATTATTGAAGGCAAACATGGAATAAAAGTGAAAAGGGTGTTATGGCACTTTACACCTTTATTCGTTCGGGGGTGCGTTATATCTAGGGTTGCCAACCGTCCCGCGAGAGGCGGGACGTCCCGTTTCTAGACCCTATGATGATGCGTCCCATCAAAGATGTGCGCGGGACGCCAATTGTCCCGTTTTCTGGCTCACCTTTCGGGTAGTAGGTGTGAACTCAGTTGACTCGGAAGAAGTGGTTTAAAATTTTAAGTTACTTTTCTAACCATGCCGTTTAAATGCAGAGTTCTAAAGACGTATTAATTTTCTGTTATTTTTGTAAACTCATCGAAAAAGTTTACTTAATTGTCTGATTTTCGTTTCCGATTCGAAAGCTAAAATGTACAAAAACTGTGACAATACAGCTACGAATGGGGAATACAAGGGCTTTCTTAAATTTTATAAAGAGCTTTTACCTACCCGAAAAAATAAATAAGTATGCCGTTCTATAACTTTTTTTTTTTTTCATTTCATCCTTACCAAATAATTTGACTAAGTGTAAACAAAAGGGGCTGACTTGAAGATTCCACAATTATTACATTTTATTTTTATTTGCCTTATTGATTCTACTTTTGTTATTGATTTTTCGACTTCTTATTATTTGCCAGCTGGGTGGGTCCCGCTTTTTATAGCCACGTCCCGCACCTTGGTTGCAAATTTCCCACTAATCCGTGCACTAAGGTTGGCAACCCTAGTTATATCCATTAAAGACTCTGCAGGTGCATGTGATTCCGATGACAATACAATAATATGGTATTATCCAGCTGATCTGGTGATGGAGCTGGAAGGTGGCTAGTGGAACTCTTGGATGGCTAATAGTATACTCATCGAATTTCAGCTTGTTAAAATCATCTCGATGAGTGCTTTTCTTTACAGTTTTGTAACAAGTACCTATTTAATGATGGAGCTGAATAACTGTTACAAAAACTGCTCACTGGTATTTTCAATTTGTGTTTCTCAACCGATTGCTTCCAAAATCAATATCTGAGGGTCCGCGTGGACCCTGAACACGAATCCGATGTCAGATTGAAGAAAAGTGTCCACTTTAGAGTCAGTATGACTCATCCTAAGCATCTGTAAAGCGTAGTTGTGGCAAGGCATGCCTTATTTTGCCGAGTCCAGCGCAGCACCAGTTGGTCGAGTGGTCTCGGTACTCGCCTCTAGAGCAGAGCGGCGGTTTGGTGCGGTTGGCGCGAGTTCGATTCCGGTCGCTAGCAAGGTGGCAAGGAGCTCGTTGCGAATCTTCCTAGGAGTTCGTTGGGACTTTATTATTTAATATACAGGGTGGCCGGGGAGTTGACGTTCAAACGTAAAATTTAGGTCCGGTATGTCGTGGGGTATCCGAATCACCCCCATGTATGTTCCGCGATTTTTTATAGTTTTCGAGTTATGATGATTTTTCCGATTTTTTGAGGAAACTCGACATGACCGGCTTGAACAACTTCTAAAAAAAAAAGTGTAAGACTTTTTAGAGATTCTTTTTTTGCAACTTAATCTTCATGAATTGTGCCTTTATTAATAACATCATCAGCATCGTAACTTTGATAAAAGTTATGAAAATATTGATCTAAAGTTAAAAATTTGCGATCCGTGAATTATGACAAAATTTTCAACTTTAAATTAAAACTCTAAACAGGTGACCTTATGATTTTTTAGCCAATCCCAAAAATGCGCCCAACTCTCAGCTTTCATAATCATAAATAAAAAGTAGTACTTAAGAGGGCTACTTTGGCTAGAATTAATCTTCAAAGACAACAAGGCGGAAAATTCTTAAATTTAAAAATATTTTTTTTTTGCCATAACTACCACGCCTAAGGATAAATAATGATTAAAGAATGCTGGAAACCGAAACGGCGACGGGTTATGCCGGACTCTTACCGGCTAAAACCCCACCGTGTTCCACCTCATCGCATATTGCCGTAGAACCTGAGGGCCCGTGAGGAATCTTCCACACTCTACGGCGTAGCGACCGACCTTACCAGGTCTCATCAATAATGATTAAAGAATGCTGGAAACCTATCGTGTTGGTGGAATAAGGAAAGTTTAAAGTAAAAAGTAGATAACCTAACCTAACCTAACCTAGGAGGAGGGAGCCGACAGCCGGGTGCCACCACTGCGACGGCTGTCTCGACGAGACGGCGCAGCACGTGCTGCAGGAGTGCCCTGCGTGGGCGGGAGAGCGCAGTGAGCTCTCCCAGGTAGTTTCAGACCTCTCGCTGCCGGCCATGGTTCGCGCTATGGTCGACAGTGAGGCGTCTTGGCACGCGGTTCTCTCCTTCTGTGAGGCAGTAATGCTCCAGAAGGAGACGGCGGAGAGGGAGAGGGAGTCGACTTCTGAACTCCCGATCCGCCAAAGACGCACGGGGCGCAGACGGGCTGCGTTTGCTCGCGGTCTGCCTCCCCCGTAATTTTTGAGTCTCTGGGCGTCGGGCTAGGGGGTCCGGCGTCCGATCATAGGGACTCGAGGTGGTTGTGTGCGTGTTCTCACGCACCACCTAAAGGCCTGTAGGCTTGTCAAGGCCAACACAGATGAGACCTGGTAAGGTCGGTCGCTGCGCCGTAGAGTGTGGAAGATTCCTCACGGGCCCTCAGGCTCTACGGCAATATGGGATGAGGTGGAACACGGTGGGGTTTTAGCCGGTAAGAGTCCGGCATAACCCGTCGCCGTTTCGGTTTCCAGCATTATTTAATCATTATTTAGCCTTAGGCGTGGTAATAATGGCAAAAAAAAAAAAAAAATTTAAGAGTTTTCTGCCTTGTTGTCTTTGAAGATCAATTCTAGCCAAATTAGCCCTCTTAAGTACTACTTTTTATTTATGATTATGAAAGCTGAGAGTTGGGCGCATTTTTTGGATTGGCTAAAAAATCATAAGGTCACCTGTTTAGAGTTTTAATTTAAAGTTGAAAATTTTGTCATAATTCACGGATCGAAAATTTTTAACTTTAGATCAATATTTTCATAACTTTTATCAAAGTTACTATGCTGATGATGTTATGAATAAAGGCACAATTCATGAAGATTAAGTTGCAAAAAAAGAATCTCTAAAAAGTCTTACACTTTTTTTTTAGAAGTTGTTAAGCCGGTCATGTCGAGTTTCCTCAAAAAATCGGAAAAATCATCATAACTCGAAAACTATAAAAAATCGCGGAACATACATGGGGGTGATTCGGATACCCCACGACATACCGGACCTAAATTTTTCGTTTGAACGTCAACTCCCCGGCCACCCTGTATATATTTTTTTTGTTTTTTATTTTTTGCTGGCGAATTGTCACCTAACCCCAACTATTAACCATCTTTTGAAGCGTGTAGTTTTAGCAAGGCTCACTTATAGCATATAATTGATGATTTCAAACAACTTATTCAATTGCCAATGATTTGTTTTCAACTGTTGAGGAGTTCCATTTACCTGTTTCCAAAGCCATTCATTAGATCTTCATCAAAGAATTACTTATGCCAATAGCCTACAATAATACCTATAAATAACTTTAACTTTGTTATTGGTGTTGTTCAACTGGTATCAATTATATGACATGTTGGTATACTGTGGCATCTTGAAGAATTATTGAACACTCTAATATTTAAATTCAAAATTCGAACGAATTGCTCGCGATCTCCCCTCAGACCCCGCACCTCACCCCCTTTATCGGAGCTTAGCCCTGCCTTCACGTTGCCTTAACAATATACATTATTTTTTAGCAATAAAATAGGCATTAAAATTAAAAAAAATGAGGTATTTATTAGAAAATACGAATGTATTTTTCAAAACCTTCTAAGTAGAAAAAAATATTTAAACCATGTTTGGATTATGTATAGTGGTAAAGCCTTCAATATGTGAAAAAAAATATTTATCATCAGGTTTTTTAGAACGAGATAATATCTAAATTTTAAAATTGGAACTGTTGCTGCTGAAGTATTTTTTTTTTATTTTGGTTCATTCCTAAGCTCTTTACTCTTCAATATTATAGCGAAAAAAAATTCCATTAGTAATTATAGTCCCGGCTCAAACCGTAAAATGACTGGGCTACTAGGTCTCGAGAGTTTAACTGTTACTGATTTCAAAAAGATTGTGGCTGGCCGCGATCGAGAAGGTTATATACTAATAAGCACAATCATACGAATATAACCGATTTTACCCGACAGCTGAATCCTATTCTAAGTGCTCACGGACTGTAAAAGTATTTCAAATAGCCTTAAAATTATGTTAATATACCAAGATGGAATCAGAGTGATTTTTAGGGTTCCGTACCCAAAGGGTGAAAACGGGACCCTATTACTAAGCCTACGTTGTCCGTCCGTCCGTCCGTCCGTCCGTCTGTCCGTCTGTCCGTCCGTCCGTCCGTCTGTCCTACCTATTTAGGGCTGTAACTTTTGAACCGTAATAGCTATAGCTATAGTTGAAATTTTCTCAGATTATGCGTTATTGCGGCGGATTTGTTAACAAATAATAAAAATGGCAGAAAGTTAAAAATTAAGGGGGTTTTCAACAAGAAACTAGTTTTTATCAACGTTTTTTCTTCACGCTCAGTAAAAACGGTAATACATACAAGCGTCAAACTTAGTGTGATTATAGAGCAAACTCAGAATAACAACAAATACTAAAAACCGGCCAAGTGTGAGTCGGTCTCGCGCTAAAGGTCCCGGACAAAAAAAGTTTTTTTCTAAGTTAATAATGTTGTGTTCTGTGGTGGTGTGGTACGGAACCCTCGGTGCGCGAGTAGCCTGACTTGCACTTGACCGGTTTTATTTAACTATAAATGTCAAGTGTGGATGAAATAGGTAGATTTTTACTAGCGAATGAATTTTCTTACACTTAGTATGCAAAATAAACGTTTGTTTTGATTTGAAAGCAATTTCGGCAGATCAGGTTAGGAAAGCTTTTAGGCCATTGGCAAATGCAATGAAGCAGGAATTATTAAATTGCTAAAATGATGAAAGAGTCGAATTCTGCTGAAATTCCGCTTATTCGTTCAATCAAAGTAGGTAGGTATAACTTTACATAAAAATGTTAATTTAGCGAAATGCTTCAGGCGGAGTTCTTAAATATTCGAAAACCTTTCGTAAAGTGCGGATAATTGTGCGCCTTCAGCCCGACTTCAACGTTCTCAAAAGAGAGTTCCCATTTCAAACGGAGTCTTGAAATGTAAGTAAGGCCTCTAACATGCTACCTACATTCTTTCTCGGCATTCTTTTTGCGCGCAGAAACTGAACATAATATTTAGTCTTCGCCGCGCTGCGGTCTGTTCGCTGACAGGTTTTCTGACTTACTCCGTGAGTGTATGAGGGTGTTGCAAGAGTTAGCTCTACAAGGTGTTACAAAAATACAAATAAACATTTAAGGGGTGGTTAAGACCACCAAACTGAACAACTTTCTCTATGAGACCAATATCGAAATCGCGAAAAAAAAAGATCGGATGTTCGATCATCATCATCATCATATCAGCCGATAGACGTTCACTGTTGGACATAGGCCTCCCCCAAAATGGGGAGATTTGCCATAATCACCATGATCGCCCAAACGACCGGGACTGTGCTGCCCTCATCCAACGGGTTCCCGCCGCTCGCCGCCGCCAGGTCGTCGGTCCACCTTGTGGAGGGCCTACCCACGCTGCGCGATTTGATCTAAACTATTATAAAACTGTAACAGAAGTGTGTCTGTACATTGAAGATATTTACAAAAAAAAAATTACGACATGGTTTTTACCTGTCCCTGATTCCAAATCACCAATTTTTGGATTTTTTGTCTGTCTGTTTGTTTGTTTGTATGTTTGTTTGTTTGTTTGGGTGTTTGTTTGTTCGAGTATCACGCAAAAACTACTGAACCGATTTTGATGAAACTTTTTTTTTGTTTGATAGCTTATTATCTGACTTAAAATCTGGTATATAATTTATGCGGACGAAGTCGCGGGTAAATATAATATAAAATATCAAAAAGGCAATTTTCTTCAGGAAAAGGCTCGATATTTAAAGTTTCAGGATTATAATCATGTATCATGTGATGGCTATTGATAAAGACAGAATACGACATTTTAAACCTCTAATAGACGGACCGACACACCGTGGTCAGTTATATATATTTATGTATCTTTTGACATTACTGAATAACTTTTTTTTTTTTTGTTTTGTTTTGTTTTTGTGAATATATATATAATAATGAAAGGTCTGTGATAATGACTCTGTATTTTTGTCTTGACATCATTTTAATTGTATTGAATATTGTTTTTAATTTGTACCTATATTTTAAGAGTCATGCTGTATAATCTATCTTGTGAAATGTAGCGTCCTTATTATCTTTTTTATGCCTGTAATATTCGCACACGATAATTATTATTGTTTATGAATAAATGAAAATGAAATGAAATGAAATATACGGTATGTATAGTATAGTCCTCCTAACCGTGTTCGGCTATGGCGACTTCGACAACAAAATAATTATTATCCACAACAAGATTAAATATAACCCAGTAAAATTAAGCTGAAATATACCAATCAGGAGAAGTAATTTCCGGAGTTCTGAAACTTTTTTTAAACGTTCCTTTGGTACGTAATATTGAAGAAAAAAAAAGTCCTGGTGAGGGGGGGGGGTGGGGGTCAACCAGATACCTCCAACTGATCTCCGGGTTCCCCTTACGGTACAAGGATGACATTTGGGGATCATCATATGGATGCCTTGGTGATACAGAGAAAACTTTGACTTCCTCGGAAGGTCGACTCCTGATGGATGAGGTCAACGGCCCGCGGAAACTATGACAGATAGGGTTATGGACCTTGAACAATTGTCATAGAGGACCCTGGTCAGATTTGGTTGCCGGTGAAAAAAATCCAAAATTGCGATATCCAAGATGGCTCCAATGGAAATTTCAAACGCCAATGCAGCCTTTAAGGGTTCCCTGAACCGACTGAAAATTTGTATCTGGGGGTTTTCGGGGCTTCTGATTAAGAATATGAAATCATTTTGTTTTTATCTTCAACTTCCATGAGGGTCGCCATACAAATTTCATAATTTTTGAAATTCCGTTACTTTCTCGGCCCCGTAGCCCTCAAAGGTTAAGTCCTATGACAAAAATGCATACCACTTGTTTTGTAGGAAATTTTGTTAGGTTTAATTTGTCCATACAAAATATTTCGATACGACTTTCAGATTTCAAGAAATAAGCGAAAAACTGTAAAAAGTCACCTTTAGAGCCCCCCCCTTCCTCGAGCTCACCCCCCCCCCCCCCTCACCAGGACTTTTTTTTTTCTTCAATATTACGTACCAAAGGAACGTTTAAAAAAAGTTCCAAAACTCCGGAAATTATTTCTTCTGATTTATCTAATTTTACTGGGTTAATAAATAAATAAAATATTATATGCTACCTAACTAAATTCGAATTGTGATAGGCCCTGATATGACTCGCAAAACCGAACTTGGTTTTAAAAATGCGGTATAACTTATACCTATATCGTTCAATCATTAGACTAAGAAATATTACTTTGAAACGAAAAAGGTTCCTCGAAGGCTCGCGAGGGTTGGCCTGGACAGATATTGATTTCGATCGCATTAAACCTAACTTCGAAGAAAAGTTTTAACTCTATACAGGGTGTCCCAAGAAGTGTCCAAAGTCCAGAGTTAGAGCATCCCTAGGGGAACCCGAATCACACCCACGTATGTTCCGCGATGTTTATGTTGTCGCGTTATGATAGTTTTTCGTATTCACCTAATGCAAAAAAAAGTAAAGTAAGTATCGTAATAAAATAATTCATGTCTCTACTGTGACCAATAATCTCTTTTAAGTCAAGATTTTATAAAAAACGAGCTTTTACCCGCGACTTCGTCCGCATAAATTATTTACCAGATTTTAAGTCAGATGATAAGCTATCAAACAAAAAAAGTTTCATCAAAATCGGTTCAGTAGTTTTTGCGTGATACTCGAACAAACAAACACCCAAACAAACAAATAAACAAACAAACAAACAAACAAACAAACAGACAGACAAAAAATCCAAAAATTTGTGATTTGGAATCAGGGACATCTAAAAATCATATCGTAATCTTTTTTTTGTAAATATCTGCAATGTACAGACACACTTCTGTTACAGTTTTATAATAGTTTAGATATGTAAAACAATCATAAATTACAAAAAATCGCGGATCATACGTGGGTGATTCAAGTTCTCCTAGGCGTACTCTACCTCTGGACTTCCGCATGACACTATTTTTTTTGGGGCACCCTGTATATTATCGGAAAACTGCGAACAACGGTCAAGGACTAAACAAACTTCCTTAGCAAAGAAAAGAGTTAGTTGCCATTGTTACAAACAATGATAAAATATAAAATGTTCTGCAGTGACGAGTGTTTCACGTAGCGATGCCAACACCCAAATGTATGGAATAGCGGTTTTTTTTCCTGATTTCAACGTTGGTCCCAAAGTAATAGTTGTTCAGTTTGATGGTCTGAACGACGCCCTAAAATATGTAACGCAATTACTAATTATATCACTTATCATACAGGGTGCAACAAAACACCCTAGTAATACTTAAGGGGGTGCTTCAGACCATCAATCTGAACAACTTTCACTATGGAGCCAACGTGGAGAAAAAATAAAAAATCTGTCGTCCCATACATTTGAGTCGAGACGGTACTGCAGTTTTGTATGAAAGAGCGGATTTTTTTTCTCGATTTCGATGTTGGCTGCATGATGAAAGTTGTTCAGTTTGATGGTCTGTAGCACCCCCTTAAGTATTACTAGGGGGTTTTGTTACACCCTGTATAATTTATAGCATCTATTATAAATATCTGATTGCAATTCTACGTCGATAGATTAGTTGAGGTAGGTAGGTACCTGCATATTACAATAATCAGTTTAAGGGGCGTCCGCCCAGTTTTGAGTAACTTTGTAACCATTTTATACATTAACTATGGCACTTTTTAAGCAGAAAACAAAACTGAACAATCTACAGGATATGAGAAGTGATGTGGTTTTTCTCGAAATCCATTTTAATTAATAAAACTGAAGAAAATCGGCTCCAAAGTCACCTCTTTTTTTCCAGTTGTAACCGTTTTACTCTTACATTGTTGATCAGAAGAATATGAAAATTTACAATATTCTTCACAATACAATATAAAATGATGTCGTTTTCTTATTTTTTGAAAATTCATATAAAATCATACAGGTTTTCAAAGAAAACGGAAAATTCTGACCGGAGCCGCGCAATTGAAGCGGGATGGCTAATTGCAAAAGTTTGCTTGTCACAAAGAGAGCCTTGCAAATGGGAGGAGTAGCCTTAAGTACTTTCAGACCTACACCATTATTATAAATAGATAATAATTAGTGTAACTATTATTATCTATTATGCCTACACAGCATTACGAAAACTTCGTAGCGCTTGCGTAGCCCAAAATGCTACGTCGGGCTACGAATCGCTACGTGAAAACTTTCTTAGACCTTTGTATCTTACTGTTTTGTTCACGAATATTTATGTATTTGATTTAAATTATTTATCATTTCGTACTTGGTTTTGTTTGATCAAATCTACTAAGTTTAAACAAATGATTATTCTGAATTATTTCAACGTACCTAAAAAAACTGAAAAAGCATTTTGATTCCTTATTAAATAACTACAGGGTGAAATTAATATCATTAGCATCCTTTTAAACTAAGAGTCTACCCATCGAACTGAACAACTTTTACTATGGCAGCAAACAGATTGGAGCAAAAAAAAATCTGCTGTTGCATACATTTGAGTCGCGTCGACATTGTAGTTTAGTATGGAACAGCAGATTTTTTATTTGCTTCGATCGGTTTGCTCCCATAGTAAAAGTTGTTCAGTTTGACGGGTAGACTCTTAGTTTAAAAGGATGCTAATGATATCAATTTCACCCTGTATACTTAGATAAGTAGGTATCTACGATATTTGATGGGTAGTTTCATGCAAACTTTCCCTTTTTGAATACAAATACATGTGTACCGGCATCTGACTTCTTGACCGTGTGATTTTTTAAAGCTTTTCAGCTTTTGCGTTTATTTGTTAACATCTTATAATATCTACTAACCTTGGCAATCTTGTGGAGCAGCGCAGTGGTGGAGCTGGTCTTGAAGAGGCCCAGCGCCCGACGGCGCAGCCCCTGCCCGAGACAGGCCTCGACGGCGCCGCACAGCGCGGTCACACCACCACTCTCTTCATGCACGAACTTACGGGTCACAGCCTGGTAGACAAAGGTTCAGTTATTATAGTGTCCGACCAAAGGTCCGTTTTTGGCCAAAGTCGATTGCTCGGCCGTTGTCATATCATATTATCATAACCTCCGGCCGAAGCCGAAGGTTTATTCAGAAGTATAAATACGAGAACAACCGACAAAAAAGGACTAACCTCGGCCAAAAATTGCAGAATACAAAGCTTCAACTTCGGCTACATCTTCGGCAGATTTTGACCTTCGCATCTCGAGTAAATCAAAATATACAGTCGGCCGCAATAAGTTGTATACACTTTTGTTCTACGTCGTAGTACTAAAGTGTATATAGCTTATTGCGGCCGACTAAACCTCACCGTCAGCATCACGTCTTCTCCACGACCCCAACTCCCAACTCTCAAAGACTAATGTTAAAAAAATCTGTACCTCTTCCATCAGTTGCTTGACGTCCTTCTTGCCGGCTGCGATGAGCCGATCCTTCTGCTCATCAGCAGGGTCTGCTGCCGTGGCTGTCAACATCGTGTCTTCTGACCCACTCCCAACTCTCAGACTAATGTTAAACAAACTGTACCTCTTCCATCAGCTGCTTGACCTCCTTCTTGACGGCTGCGATGAGCCGATCCTTCTGCTCATCGGCAGGGTCTGCTGCCGTGGCCGTCGGCATCGTGTCTTCTGACCCACTCCCCGCTGCAACAATTCATGCTGTTAAATATTGACCAGAAAAATCTGTTTTAGTACGAGTATGTGATGTGTTCCTATTCATTTATTTGATGGAAATGGATTTGAAAATAGAAAGGTTAGGTTAGGGTAAAGTGTCCCTTGTTTAAGTCTCCCTGACATCAAATAACCTATGTTTTGTTTGTTTATTTGTTCTCATCGTTCGGAGAAATAGACGAATCCGAAGTAAGTGGGACGTTGTTCGGGTCTAAAGTTGACGTTCGGGGAAAAGGACGTTACCGACAGGACCCTTGGAAACTTAAACTAAAAACAAGGTCCCTTTTCCCAGCGAACGTAGTGACGTAGGGGTTTATAGTGATAAACCCCTAGAGAATTGTATTTCCTAAATTGTCAGAAAGAAATATGTAGTACTCATCCTTCCTGTCAGTTAAACTAAGTAAGGGTGATAGGTCATGTTCATACGATACTCAAGTCACACGGTTACGGCCTGATTAATATTTTAGGGCAGAGGTCAGCAACCTTTGACATAGAGAACTAAATAATAGGTGTACTTTGTGTAAGGAGTCTTCAGAAACCTGAAACCCGTGCTCCATCCATCAACTTCAGATCAAAGAGCAACCTGCCTTAGTGGCATACCTACTGTCCGCCATTTTGAAAAAATCTCGATTTTGCGGCCACTGATGAAACATATGCCAATCGACAGGGAAAATTATTACAAACAGAAAATATACTTGGATAAAATGACCTAAGTGGTATACTTTCGGAGATATAGGGGTTTGAAAATAATAAAAAATTAAAACATTTTTTTCCGCCCAAATTGGCTTTTTTGATCAGGAATAGATCGGCAAAGCTCAGGATCGATCAGGATTTAATATAATTATATAATATTATTCTTATAAATAAGTTTTATTCATTTACTAAGATAAATAAAATACCTATCTACATGTAAGAGAGCTATGAGCAAGACGGTTGTAGTAGCAGTGTTGGTAACCATTCCGAGAGGGATTTATATGTATTTACCTATGTATTAAATACTTGATCATCATCGTCATCATCATCATCATCACCATCTCAGCCGATGGACGTCCACTGCTGGGGACTGCTGGCGACTGCTCACATAGCCGCCCCAAGGATCGTCACAACGATCGGTCCTGCGCTGCCCTTATCCAACGTGTTCCCGCCGCCTTCACCAGGTCGTCGGTCAACTTTTTGCGGGGGGCTACCCACGCTGCGCTTTCCAGTACGCGATCGCCACTCAAGAGCTCTTCGGCCTCATCGGCCATATCGGTTCTTCGAGCAATGTGCCCTGGCCATTTCCACTTTAGTTTAGCTATTCTTTGGGCTATGTCAGCTGCTCTGGTTCTTCAGCGGATTCTGCTGCGCTGATCTCTCTTCATTTCCGATTCGATCTCGCAGGGAAACTCCGAACATAGTTACATAGCCCTCTCCATTGCCTTTTGGGTAAAACACTGCGGTATTTGGGACGTGAAGACTGAAGAGACTACGTAGCTTTCCAACGCTGCCTTGCCGAGTCGGATTCGACAGGTTGACCTTTTTCTCGAAATTGTACCTACCTAATTGAATAGTTTTGTACCAGGTAAACATTATCGTCAACAACTTCAAGCGCAGAGAGGGTACACCATAGACATTTTACATGATCGTCCATGTTCATTATCATTTTATCCGTAGGCTAAGAATAGCATCATCCCATTTCTTCCTCTGAATGTAGTATTATGGTATCCACCAAAAGATGGGTAGCAGCATCCTCTGAGTACACACATGTAATCCAACTGCGATCGCCAACCCGCCTGCCAAGCGTGGCCAGGGCCATCACAATCAAAACCAGGTTCCCATTCCCTGCCGGCCCTGCTATTCCTGGCTACAGTAGCGGCCAAGGTTACGGTGAGGCAGGGTGCGCGAAGAATCTCCGGCAGAGATCCGGCTACCACAAGATCACAATCGACAACAGCTGCACCTGGTAATAAACATATAACACTCGTTCACAGCAGACCGACGAGTCGCGCGCTGAACTCGAGGAAAAACTGAGCAGGATACGGTGGGATATCGTTGGATTATCTGAAGTCCGAAGAGAGAGAAAGGACTTGATAATCCTGAAATCCTGCCTGCTTTATTTCCGAGAGGGCGACCTAAAGTCCTGGGCCCCGGCACGATGTCGGGCATATGGTCCACAAAATCTCTTGTGAATAACTTGGAGGGGATCGTAAACGTGTCGAATAAGGTGGTGTATCTTACACTCAAAATAACCAAACGGTCCGACTATTCGTTAAAGGCTATACAGGTATTCCTGCCCCCGACATTAGATCAGAAATTAATACGATGATGAAGTAGGGATTATGTATGAGGATATCTCTAGGGTCATGTATATTTCCAAAACACACTTCACATTAAAGTTGTCATGTGAGACTTCAACGCAAAACTGGGCAAATGACGGTGAAGAGCTGCAAGTGGGACAATTATTTTGATGTTGGACGACGGAATTAACGGGGCCAACTAATGGACGGCTTCATGGAGGAGGAACTCGATGTAATGAAAACTCCTTCTTTATGAAGCGGGAGCACAGCAAATGAACCTGGATGAGCCCAAAATGAGATAGACTTCATCATGTCGACGAAGAGGTAAATATTCAATAATGTTTCTGTGTTAAACGCTTTTAAAGTCGGAAGCTAGGCAGAACAATAAGCAGATTTCGAAATCCGTGACTTGTGATCACCGAGCCTATATTATTAGGGAGGCTATAGAGTGGAACAAAAGCTCCAAAATCTACGCAATCCGTCTATTGGCCAAAGCCAGCTAGCAAAATTGAAGACCGAAGATGGCAGGATCAGTATCGTCCAAGCGTAAGCTTCTGAGAAAGGTTGAGAAATTCTATGGACAGTATACACTAGAACACGGAGACCCGCTAAAAATCTACATAACGAACATAGATCTAGACTGACCCGGCACTATAACGTCGGCCTGTACGAGATTAATATGGCTCCCAAACAGCAAATGAGCAACAAGGCTGTAATACAATGTAATACATTTGTTAAATAAATAAATAAATAAGGCGCTGGGTGACGGAATTACGGCCGAGCTCCGGAAAGTGGGTGGAAGTCTGATCTTTTAGAAGTATTTCGTTTAGGTACGTCATACTCGAGGGAGAAACGCCGCAGGCATGGAACAGAAGTCTAGAGGTGCCCTTTCTTAAAAAGAGCGATAAGTAATGTCCTGCTGAAGACCTAAAGGCTCATTTCGCTTCTTAATCTGCATGTCTACAAGTATAAGCTGTTTCGAGAGTTGTTACAAACCGTCTCGGACGCAAGTTCAATGACTTTCAGTGAAGTGTGTTTGGAACTATACATGGCTCTAGAGACATCCTCCCCATACATAGTCCCTACCTCGTCATCGTATTTCTGATCCGATGTCGGGGCCCAGGTATACCTGTAAAACCTTTAACGAATACTGTACGAGTTTTGTGCAACATAAACTCGGCACTCTGGGGCCCGAGAGTTTTGGTCGCCCTCTCGGAAATAAAGTAGGCTACCGGATTCGAGGATTATCGAGTCTCTCCCTCTCTTCGGACTTCAGATAATCCAACGATATCACAACGTATCCAGGGGTCTACTCCGGGATTCGAACTGCGCAATTGCGAGTACATTTTCGCTCCAATATCAACTCTATTCCAATGAAGTGCGGACCGAAACAGTGGCGATATAGCGAACATCGAAAGTGCGGGTACAGGGCCTGCTCAGTTTTTCCTCGAGTTCAGCGCTCGACTCGTTGGTCCGCTGTGAACGAGTGTTATATCTGCCGGAGATGCCACCCTGCCTCGCCGTTACCTTGGCCGCGACCGTAGCCAGGAATAGCAGGACCGCCAGGGAATGGGAACCTGGTTTTGGTTTTGTTGGCCGTGGCCACACTTGGCAGGCGGGTTGGCGATCGCAGTTGGATTGAATGATGTACTCAGAGGATGCTACTACCCATATTTTGGTGGATCCCATAGTCGCCTTATACGACACTCAGAGGAAGAAATGGGATGATAGTATTCTTAGCCTACGGACAAAATGAAAATGAACATGGACATCATGTAAAATGTATATGGTTTACCCTCTCTGCGCTTGAAGTTAATGACGATTATGTTTACCTGGGACGAAACTATCCAATTAGACAGGTACAATTTCGAGAAAGAGGTCAACCTGTCGAATCCGACTCGGCAAGGCAGCGTTGCAAAAGCTACGTAGTCTCTTCACGTCCCAAATACCGCAGTGTCTCAAGACGAAAGTCTTTGACCAGTGTGTATCGCCAGTGATGAAATACGGAACTGAGACGACGTCTCGCTCACTCAAGGCCTCATTAAAAGGATAAAAGTCACCCAAAAGACAATGGAGAGGGCTATGTTCGGAGTTTCCCTGCGAGATCGAATCAGAAATGAAGAGATCCGCTGAAGAACCAGAGCAGCCGACATAGCCCAAAGAATTGCGAAACTAAAGTGACAATGAGCTGGGCACATTGCTCGCAGAACCGATATGGTAGATTAGGAAAGAGCCAAAGAGTTTTTGAGTTGCGATCGCGTACCGGAAAGCGCGGTGTGGGTAGCCTCCCGCAAAAGGTGGACCGACGACCTGGTGAAGGCGACGGGAACCCGTTGGATAAGGGCAGCGCAGGACCGATCGTTGTGACTATGGAGGTGCTACTGGGAATGTTTCTCCATTGAAAAGGGAAGTACTTCCGCCAGGCTAGGTGTGATGCCTGGGGACCGGCTGTGGTCTAACAGTTCTTAGTTGGGCCTTGTAGGTATATATATCGAATCTCTGTGATTATTTCTCTTGCGCGATTTGTCTCGCATTCGATTGTGAACCTTATGTGTAGTAGGTTACGAGTTACGTATTTACGCTGAACGTTGTCTTTGTATGGGCCATACAAATACAAATACAAATCATTTATTGCAACCATGGTTTTAAAATATGCATATTTCCGAGAGCGACGGTATCGCCATCTGTTGGCATCTTTGCTATAACTTGTGGGTGCTGACATCTTTAGAGTAGCAAGTCCCCACAGGACTCCCCCCTCAGACCGGTGGTCGTTGAGTTGTTCGAAGTGTGCAGTCTGTATTCATGTAGGTAGGTGCAGGGCTCCAGTCAAGTGAGTCTGACGAGCGATGTGCGGCGTGTGTGTGCATCTGTCAGGGAGATCAGTCCTGATGTGATGCGGGCGAGTGACAGGCGTGGAGAAGGCGAGCAGAACTGCCACGTGGAGGTGAGCTCAGACACGTGGGCTGTGGGAGATTCTTCTATGCAGACGCTGACTGTCGTTGAGCAAGCTGCAGGCCCAGGAAGCGGTGTGAAGACAGCTGCAATGGACCTGGTGCGGCTTCGGGTTGATGGCGTGACTGCTGCTTGTTTGACCTGGTCGAGGGGGTGAAGGGTTGGTTGAAGCTGGTTGCTGCTCTGTGTTGGTGCTGCTGCTCTTCGGTGTTCAGGTTGCGATGTTCTTTGTCGAGGGTCACCAATATGGAGGTGCTACTGGGAATGTTCCTCCATTAACCCTTCGTTTGTGTAGGTCACGGATCCATGATTAATAATATTTATTCAAATTCCGATTACAAATGATCCATTTGTTAGTAACAGGGTTTGACTTAAGAGCTATGTTAGTAGATACACAAAAAATAAAAAATAAAAATACAACATAAAACAGTAAGGTAGGGATTATATCATTACTTGCACACAGTGTGTGATGATGGGGCAGTCAAACCTGCCAGCAATCATCTCCAGAATGCTGTTGTGGCTTGCACGCAATCGGCTGACGAGCGAGGCGGCTTTTTTCCGCATTATGGCATGGTATCCGTCCGTTCTCGCCTCTGCGAACATGGCGGACGCGCTACAATAGCGTGGTAGCCCCAACAGCATCCTGAAGATGTTATTGTATTGGACGCGCAGGGCATTGAGCGAGCTGAGTGTGCAATTGACCCACAGGCTGCAAGAGTAAAATGACTGACAGTATGCCTTGAACAGTGTCACTTTTACTGACCTTGTACAGCCATTGAACCTGCGGACCAGCATGTTGCCCCTGACTGCCAACGCCCTGCGCTCCCTTTCTACGTCGAGGTCGTCCTTATGGTCCTCAGAGACAATGTGGCCGAGGTATTTAAATTGAGGAACTCTCTTTAACGCTACACCATTCAGTTTGACTGGCGGCACATCTCTGCACTTACCTGCTGCTCTGAAAACCATAAACTCGCTCTTCTTGACGTTATACAACAATCCATGACTGCTAGCAAAATCCTCACACACCAATAGCAAATGTCTGATACTATTGACTGACGGGCCCAGCAGTACCATGTCGTCCGCGTAGCTTATGTTGTTGACGCATATATTGTCAATATGACAACCGACACGTGTGATTAAGACAATTACAAATCTTTTGTGTCTGGAATCTCCACAGAAGAGAGGTTAAAAAGGGAAGTACTGCCGCCAGGCTAGGTGTGATGCCTGGGGACCGGCCGTGGTCCACTGGTCCAACAGTTCTTAGTTGAACCTTTTATATAATTATATTGAATCTCTGTGATTATTTCTCTTGGGCGATTTATGTCTCGCATTCGATTGTGAACCTTATGTGTAGTAGGTTAGGAGTTACGTATTTACGATGAACGTTGTCTTTGTATGGGCCATATTTCCGAGAGCGACGGTATCGCCATCTGTTGGCATCTTTGCTATAACTTGTGGGTGCTGACATCTGTAGCAATTCCCCACATGACGATTCTTGGGGAGGCCTTTGTCCAGCAGTGGACGTCCATCGGCTGAGATGATGATGATGATGATCAAGTACTTAATTCATAGGTAAATACATATAAATCCCTCTCGGAATGGTTAGCAACACTGCTACAACAACCATCTTGCTCGTAGCTGTCTTGTATATGTACATTAACATTATAAAATTATAAATATATATATCTTCTTCTTATCGTGTGGGCAGAGCCCTGGTGTCAGAGTTTTTTCAGACCGCCGAATATATATATAAAATTATAACATTATAAAATATAATTATATAATATTATTATTATAAATAAGTTTTATTCATTTACTAAGATAAATGAAATACCTACCGTATTTCATTTATCTTAGTAAATGAATAAAACTTATTTATAATAATAATATTATTATTACGGCCGCTGTCAAACGTCAAACGTAAAGAAGGCATTCGAAAATTCGGCCGGCTCATTAACAATCGCCGTGGTCCTACGGTCTAAGGTTCCGCCTCCCATGCTAGGGGGTGACGGTTCGAATCCGATCCGCGCCAAAAATATTTCTAGATTTTTGTGTTTTTAGAAATGTTCTAGAAGGTAGAGAGAGAAGGAATATTTAAAAAGGGACCAAAAGGTCTAGGGGTGTCTAGGAACTTCGAGAAAGGAGGCGAAATTACGAATATTTGAAAAGAACCAGAAAAGTGGGCGTGTCTTCGATCGGTTTCGAAAAAGGAACGCGGGGTTGGAACTATCTGGAGGAAAACAATCGAGTAAAGAAAAGAAGATCGAAAAAAGGGTATTCCGGAATGTTCTGCGGGATATAAAAAGGCGGCGAATTTCGACTGGCGGCAGTATTTGATTTAACAGTGAACAGTGCGAAACAAAGGGAAGAAAAGTAAAAGTGGAAAAGTACTAGTGAAGAGAAAAGTGCTAAGAGTGGAACAGTGAGTAGACTAGTGTCAGTGTAGTGCGTGACGTCATAGTGTCGGTGTAGTACGTGACGTCATAGTGTCAGTGTAGTGCGTGACGTCATAGTGTCGTACGTCGTGACGTCATAGCCGTGACGCGTGTCGTGTCGTCACAGTAGTGACGTAGTGGACTGTGAACAGTGACAGTAAGTGGTGCACGGGGAATCCCTGCGAGGAGGACCCGGTGAAGTGAACCGTATAGGGGAACCTCTGCGAGGTGGACCGTTTGTAAGTGTATCCCAAATAAACTCTGTAAAATTGGACTCAGCGTTTCACTCCAATCCCGGAACCCGTCGCTCGTAACATTTGGTGTCAGAAGTGGGATTGGAGTAAGATGCCGCTGGTGCCAAAAGAGTTAAAGGGAGTCACCACCCGGGCTATGTTGGAAGCGCGGCAGGAAGGTGCGGCCCCTGTAACTGAGGTGCAGCGAACCCCGGAGAGAAGACCTGAGGGGGGTGAAGTGCAGCGCACTCCGGAGCAGAACCCAGGAAATTTCCTTTGTCAAATTCAGCGTATGATGGAGGAACAGCTGCGCGCACTGAAAGAGGAGCAGGCTCGCTGCCAGGAGGCGCAGGCTCGCCGGCAGGAGGAACAGGTTCACGAACTGCGCGCAATGAAAGAAGAGCAAGCTCGCCGCCAGGAGGAACAGGCTCGCATGATGAAGGAACAGGTTCTACGCCAGGAAGAACAGGCACGCCGGCAGGAAGACCAAATGCGCACAATGCAGGAAGCGCTTCATAAAGATATTACGAAAGGCTTGCAACAGGCAGTAGAGAGAGTCGAAGCCGTAGAAGGGAGGTTGGATCGTGTGAAGGGAGAGCTCGAAGGGAGGTTGGATCATGTGAAGGGTGAGTTCGGAGGGAGGCTGGATCGTGTAGAGGGTGAGTTCGCCAAGATCCGGCGAGAGGTTGAGCAGAGCAGATCTCATAGTCGTGTCGCTGCTGTTTTTGACTCACCCATTCAACCGAAAGGTGTCAAGACTCCGGTTTACGATGGACTGACGTCATGGCCCGCCTTCAAGCTACAATTTGAGACAGCGATGAAAGTTAACGGCTGGGGCAAAGAAGAGGCGCAGTCTGCGTTGACATTAGCACTCCAGGGACAGGCTCTCACTGTGCTGGAAGCTGTTGGTGCTGGTGAAAATTTGACGTTCGACAAGCTTTTCGGAGCTCTGGAGGCTAGATTCGGCGACGGGCATCTCGAACACATGTATCGGGCGCGATTGAAGGAACGTAACCAACATGCTAACGAGAGTCTGCAACAATGGTCTGTGGAAGTGGAGAAGCTCGTACGAAAGGCTTTTCAGTCATCACCAGCAGCCATCGATGACATGCTCCTGCAGGCCTTTACGGATGGGATACGGGACCCGGAGGTGCGAGCTGCCGTGCGACTTGGGCACCATAGCACTCTCAGGGACGCTGTTGCCCATGCATTGGAGGTGGAGGCCGTACGACAGGATTCTCGTTCCGCTCGCCTCAGGGAGATTATTGTGACTAGAGCCGCACCGCCAAGGAATCGAAGCGTCGGTTTTGTGTGCTACGAGTGTGGTGAACGAGGGCATATTCGCAGCTCCTGTCCGAAGCGCACAGGTCGTCGGGATATAGGAGTCTCGACTGATGAGCAGCAGGAAAACTAAAACCAGCCAGGGCTGCGGGGTGGGCGCTGGCCGGTTATGTTGCAACCCCAACCATAAGAGTCAAACAGACATCAGACGGAAATAGTCTGTTAGTCGAAGGAGAGTTCAATGGTAGAATCTGTCAACTAACTTTAGATACCGGAGCTTCGAGAACAGTGATCAATACTCGACTGATAAACGAGATGGAAAGTTATCAGAAACGACTTCTGCAACAAACCAACCTGCAGTTAACAACAGCTACCGGCCAGCGCATACCTGTCAACGGGGAGTTGGGAGTTTCAATTAAGATCGGGGAAACTCCTTTCAAACATGAGGTGATTGTAGCTGAAATAGTGGACGATTGCATCATTGGCTTAGATTTCTTACAAAATCACCAGTGCAGTATAGACATGAAAAACGGAGTGCTACGGTGTAACACAGAGGAGGTTCCGATGAAAGGTGGATCGTCGGGAAAGGTCTACTGTGTGAGAAGAACAGTTCTCAAACCTAGATCACAGACCTTGGTACCTGTCGTTTTGCCCAAGAGTAACGATGGGAGATTACCACGGAGATGTGCTGTGATAGAGAAAGTTAAAACTGAAACTTCTTGGATTCCGGCAAGGACAGTTGTTGGATCAGTTTCATCTACCTCAATCCCGATACTTAACGTTGGAGATGTGGACCTGACGATTGAGAAGGGGGAGGTTGTTGGTCACTGCGAGGAAGTTTTATGGTTGCGACAATGTGTGGAAAATCCTCCTAGGAAACATAAGGCTGAGGAGGATGTAGTATCCAAAGTTATGGAAGACTCCAGCAAGGACCTGACTAAGCTACAGGCTGTGAAAGCGAAGAACTTGCTGCGGCGTTTTTCAGACCTGTTCTCCCAGAACGACGCAGATATTGGTAGAACAGACTTGGTGAAGCACACGATTAATACGGGAGATGTAGCGCCAATCAAGCAACGACCTAGGCGCATTCCGTTTGCTCGTGAGAAGGAAGTGGAGGGAATGATAGAGGACATGAGAAGGAATAACATCATCGAACCTTCATCAAGTCCCTGGTGTTCACCTGTAGTTCTCGTCAAGAAAAAGGATGGCTCAACGAGATTTTGTGTGGATTATCGGCAGCTGAATGAAGTAACGAAGAAAGACAGCTACCCCTTGCCAAGGATCGACGACACCTTAGACACTTTGAATGGAATGAAATGGTTTTCAACGCTCGATCTGAAAAGTGGGTACTGGCAAGTGGACGTAGACCCTAAAGACAAGGAGAAAACCGCGTTTTCCACCGGGAAAGGACTGTGGCAGTTCAAGGTAATGCCATTTGGATTGAGTAACGCCCCTGCGACTTTCGAGAGATTGATGGAACATGTCCTAGCTGGAATTCTGGGTGACACGTGTCTTGTCTACCTGGACGACATCATCATTGTTGGGCGAGACTTTGATGACCACCTGAAAAAGTTGGAGAAAGTCTTCGAAAGACTACGTGGAGCCAATCTTAAATTGAGTCCAAAAAAATGTTCTTTCTTCAAACGACAGGTCAATTACCTTGGACATGTAATCTCTGAGAGAGGAGTCGAGACCGATCCTGCCAAAACTGCTGCTGTGAGGGAGTGGCCAACACCGAAAGATAAGACACAAGTTAGAGCTTTTCTTGGACTCTGCTCTTACTATCGTCGTTTTGTGAAAGGGTTTTCGGACATCGCAAAGCCGCTACATCGACTTACGGAAGAAAAGAGGACGTTCACATGGGATTCAGAATGTGAGGAGGCTTTTATGGAGTTAAAGGAACGTCTGAGTAAGGCACCAATTCTTGGATATCCCGATGTCCAGGTTGAATTTGTTGTAGACGCAGACGCCAGTAACATCGGGATTGGAGGTGTGCTCTCGCAGCGACATGGTGAAAAGGAAACTGTAATAGCCTACTTCAGTAAATCATTATCTAGACCTGAGAGGAACTACTGTGTTACCAGACGAGAATTATTGGCCGTGGTGAAGACTGTACAACACTTCAAGAAGTATCTGCTGGGACGTAAATTTTTAGTCAGGACAGACCACGCTGCGCTGAAATGGTTACTCCAATTTAAGAACCCGGAAGGTCAAGTTGCAAGATGGTTGGAGCAACTACAGGAATTCAACTTTGAAGTAGAGCATCGAAGTGGAAGAGTTCACTCCAATGCAGACGCACTGTCAAGAAGACCATGTCCAGAAGATTGTAAGCATTGCAGCAAGCAAGAAGGGAAGGAAACAGTTTCACTCAAGGTTATTAGAACTGATGCCATCAACGATGAGTGGGGAAACGAGGCAATGCGTCGCGAACAGGAAAAGGACTCAGGAGTCGGGCCAATCCTGAACTGGTTAAAGAGTGATGGTTCTAAGCCCCAGTGGAGCGAGGTGGCAAAGTACGGGGCAGTCACGAAGGGACTTTGGGCTCAGTGGAAGAGCCTCATCATGCATAACGGATTACTCTGTAGAAAATGGGAGACATCGGATGGAAAAGACTCGTATCTGCAGTTGGTGGTCCCGCAAGCTAAGGTGAAAGAAATTCTGAGAGTTTTTCATGACGGAACTTCCGGAGGGCATTTGGGTGTAAAGAAAACCTTGGAGAAAGTAAAGGAAAGATTTTACTGGTTGCATTGCAGAGACGATGTGGAAGATTGGTGCCGCAAGTGTACAGTCTGCGCAGCTGTAAAGGGACCTCATACGAGGAGCAGGGCAGCAATGAAAATTTATAATGTTGGGGCGCCTTGGGAGCGAATCGCTTTGGATGTCGCGGGACCATTTCCAGTCACTAAATCGGGGAACCGGTATATACTTGTGGTAATGGATTATTTCACAAAGTGGCCAGAAGTATTTGCCATTCCAAATCAGGAAGCGGTAACTGTGGCTACCAAGTTGGTGAATGAAGTTTTCTGCCGGTTTGGGGTTCCGCTGGAAATGCACAGTGATCAAGGCAGGAACTTTGAGTCACAGTTGTTCCAGGAAGTATGCAAAATTTTCGGAATCCATAAGACCCGGACTACTCCTTATCACCCGCAGTCTGACGGCATGGTGGAGCGATTCAATCAAACTTTGGAACGGCATCTTGCGAAGGTCGTCGATAATCATCAAGATAACTGGGACGAGTACATACCTCTTTTCCTGTTGGCCTATCGAACCGCTGTTCATGAGAGTACTTCGGCAACTCCAGCAATAGCAAACTTCGGGAGAGAGTTGAAACTTCCAGCAGATTTGCTATCAGGATGCGCACCAGGCACTCCTAAGAGTATCAGTGACTATGTGAGCGAACTGCGGGAGAAAATGGTCGACATTTATGAACAACTTCGAGAAGCAGGTCAAAACTCAAGTGACCGTTCAAAGACACGATATGACCGAAAAGCGAACTATGCTGGGTTTGACGAAGGAACATCGGTTTGGCTGCATAATCCAGTTCGAAGGAAAGGGAAGAGTCCGAAGTTGCAGGCAAGTTGGGAAGGACCGTATGAGGTAGTGACCAGGATAAATGACGTCACCTATCGAATTCGACGATCGCCAAGGAGCCCGTTGAAGGTAGTGCACGTGGACCGGTTGGCTCGATATTTCGGCAGTAACGATGCTCGGGACGAGCAGAACTAAGGGAGGGGCAGTGTTACGGCCGCTGTCAAACGTCAAACGTAAAGAAGGCATTCGAAAATTCGGCCGGCTCATTAACAATCGCCGTGGTCCTACGGTCTAAGGTTCCGCCTCCCATGCTAGGGGGTGACGGTTCGAATCCGATCCGCGCCAAAAATATTTCTAGATTTTTGTGTTTTTAGAAATGTTCTAGAAGGTAGAGAGAGAAGGAATATTTAAAAAGGGACCAAAAGGTCTAGGGGTGTCTAGGAACTTCGAGAAAGGAGGCGAAATTACGAATATTTGAAAAGAACCAGAAAAGTGGGCGTGTCTTCGATCGGTTTCGAAAAAGGAACGCGGGGTTGGAACTATCTGGAGGAAAACAATCGAGTAAAGAAAAGAAGATCGAAAAAAGGGTATTCCGGAATGTTCTGCGGGATATAAAAAGGCGGCGAATTTCGACTGGCGGCAGTATTTGATTTAACAGTGAACAGTGCGAAACAAAGGGAAGAAAAGTAAAAGTGGAAAAGTACTAGTGAAGAGAAAAGTGCTAAGAGTGGAACAGTGAGTAGACTAGTGTCAGTGTAGTGCGTGACGTCATAGTGTCGGTGTAGTACGTGACGTCATAGTGTCAGTGTAGTGCGTGACGTCATAGTGTCGTACGTCGTGACGTCATAGCCGTGACGCGTGTCGTGTCGTCACAGTAGTGACGTAGTGGACTGTGAACAGTGACAGTAAGTGGTGCACGGGGAATCCCTGCGAGGAGGACCCGGTGAAGTGAACCGTATAGGGGAACCTCTGCGAGGTGGACCGTTTGTAAGTGTATCCCAAATAAACTCTGTAAAATTGGACTCAGCGTTTCACTCCAATCCCGGAACCCGTCGCTCGTAACATTATATAATTATATTAAGTCCTGATCGATCCTGAGCTTCGCCGATCTATTCCTGGTCAAAAAAGTCAATTTGGGCGGAAAAAAATTTTTTATTTTTTTTTATTTTCAAAACCCTATATCTCCGAAAGTATACCACTTAGGTCATTTTACCCAAGTATATTTTCTGTTTGTAATAATTTTCCCTGTCGATTGGCATATGTTTCATGACTGGCCGCAAAATCGTGATTTTTTCAAAATGGCGGAAAGTAGGTATGCCACCTTCCATACTGAAATGTTCGAAGCTCTTTACGGACAACCTGTTTAGTGCACGAAGTATCAAATTGAAAACTTTTTCACTAGATACATAATTTCAGACCACTTTTTCTCTATCACTATTCTTTACCCGTACATTCAAAGTCACACCACATAATATACTACCTCAAGGAACACATTTCTACAGCATCTATTAAAGATTCACGCTTTCTTCTGCCCATAACCTACATTATTATCTGCCATCTTATTTATATTGTTCAAAAAAGCCATTATTCTCATTATATTTATTCCAAAAACAAAATGGGGAAAAGATTGCTTATCAATTTATCATAAAAAGACAACATTTCGTTAGCTTTTTTTATTTAAATTTATCGACCCGTCCTATAGGTACTTATCTCATCCAGTGGTATAACGGATGATTTTGGGTTCTCGGATCTGTATAATTGATACATCGCCCGACCTTGTTGGGGACATCGGACAGTGGGATCAATCAATTTTGGTAGACATTCATAATTTAGACAGATTATCTGAGTAGTACCTACTATTCTAATGCATATTCTGTGGCTTGATATCCATAGCGTAGTAACATTTATATACAGGGTGAAATTGATATCATTGGCATCCTTTTAAACTATACTCCATTCCAGAAAAGAAGGTAAAAAAGATTCTTTATAGTACACACTTTAAAGAAATTATGGATATTGTATCAAACAACAAAATGGCGATGTTGAAAGACCTAAAGAAGCAGTGGTGCGCACATGTGGTTCGCCTTTGTTTCAATGAAGCTTTTTTAAAGACTGTTATGAAAAAAATCCGTCAGGTGGCGCTAGTAGTCGCCATATTGATAATTCGAAAAAAACATCTTTAAAAATTGTACTAAAATTATTACGACTTCATTTAAATCGTTATGTTCGTCATCGTATTATTAATGTATGAATAAATTTGTCTCTAAACTTGGAAATCTAGGAAAATACGTTTGGCAAGCATTAGTTTATTACTGTGGCAATTTTTTTTAACCGACTTCAAAAAAAGGAGGAGGTTCTATGTTCGGCTGTATGTATTTTTTTTATGTATGTTCACTGATATTTTCGTCAATTGTGAACCAATTTGAAAATTTTTTTTTTTTGTTTGAAAGGGTATACTCCCGTGGTGGTCCCATTTTTTTAACCGACTTCAAAAAAGGAGGAGGTTCTATGTTCGGCTGTATGTTTTTTTTATGTATGTTCACCGATATTTTCGTCAATTGTGAACCAATTTAAAAAGATTTTTTTTTTCGTTTGAAAGGGTATACACCCGAGGTGGTCCCATTTTAATTTTGTGAAGATCTGATGACGCGCTTCGGAGCTACTCAATAGAACTCCTCAAAAGTTGACAGCAAATCGTCTGCCATTGAACCATTTGCCTCGTTTCAATGTACCCTTTGCGTATATAACTGATATCTGAATCGAACTAACATATTTAATAACTGAAAGTTATGAATTAAATTTTTTTTTTACAAAAAAAGTTAAAACCGACTTCAAAAGTAAAAAAGTAAGAAATAATATTTCAGCCTATGACTCCTACGTTCAAATCTATAAGGAAATTAATTTGTTTTATTTTTTACTTTTGAAGTCGGTTTTTACTTTTTTTGTAAAAAAATTTTATTTACCAAAACGCCTCATTGATGTAATCAAAGAACATTATAAGGGGGTTTAGAAATGCAAAGTAGCGCTTTTGCTTAGGAGACGACTGTTACCACGTATCTTCCCACTCACGCTGCTACAACTACTTATGCCCTCTCGCTCGCACCACGCCGCGCCTTATGCAAATCATTGCATAACCGTGTGGCACGCGTTCCATGCCTAATTTGCACTTCTAACTTCTCTTATAATGTTCTGTGGATATAATCGTCACGAGATAATGATGACAATTAGGCGACAGACTACAGAAGACTAATAGGTTTTTATTCACACACGCTGGACGCAAGACGGAGCGTCATACGGCAGCCCGTCGTTTGTGAAGCAAGGAGTTGTATGAAACCGTACGTAGGAGCATACACGGTGACGCATTGCCACTGCGTCAATTCAGCAGCCGTCACCGCGACGACGTCGCATGGTATGGCACACGGGTGATGCAGTGACGTGCGTAATGTTGCCAGCAGATAAACCATAAAATGACCTGAAGCTCTGCATTTTCGATTAAAATTATGAAACATTGTAACATATTGTAAACTAATTGCTGCAAAAGGAAAATAAATAATGTAGTCAGAAATTCGGAAAAGTGGGCGCCATCTTGAACTTTTTTGTTTTTTGACCGATTGGTTCCAAAATCGATATCTGGGGGTTTTTGCCATCTCCAAACATGGCTATGAAGTCAAAAATTCAAAAACGTGGCCGCCATATTGAAGTTTTTTGTTTTTCAATCTATTACTTCCAAAATCGATATCTGGGGGTTTCTGCTATCTCCAACCACGAATCTAAAGTCAGAAATTCAGAAAAGTGGCGCCATCTTGAACTTTTTTGCTTTACAACCGATTGCTTCCAAGATCGATATCTGGGGGTTTCTGCGATCTCCGAACATGAATCTAAAGTCAAAAATTTAGAAACGTGGCCGCCATCTGGTACTAACAAACGAATGAATAAATAAAGAACACGAATGAATAAAGGCACAATTCATGGAGATTAAGTTGCCAAAAAAGCATCTGTAAAAAGACTTACACTTATTTTTTTAGAAGTTGTTTAAGCCGGTCATGTCGAGTTTCCTCAAAAAATCGGAAAAATCATCATAACTCGAAAACTATAAAAAATCGCGGAACATACATGGGGGTGATTCGGATACCCCACGACATACCGGACCTAAATTTTACGTTTGAACGTCAACTCCCCGGCCACCCTGTATAGGAAACGAACTGGATGCATTTTAAGAAAGAGCCCTCTTAGGAGAATACCACAGCAGATTTAGTTATTCTCAAATCGGTCACCGTTCAAAATCTGACTGGGGTTGAAAATAAAAAAAATAGGTCTTGGGCCTAAACATATAGGAAATGTGAAACCAACTTGGATCGAAAGAACACACTTTACCCATCACGAAAAACCCGTTCTTACATGGCGGATCGGTCACCTTTCCAGAATCAGACCACTTTTATAATATAACAAAAATAACAGATATCTCGACAATGGTAAGTGATAGAAAAAAATTTGTTATGAACAAAATTATTGGAAATTTTATAGTCTTCACGGTTGTAATAACTTTGTTTACAATTCTATGCATAGGAGACGAGATATTTGTAAAAACTGAATAATTAAAATAGTAACAGACAGATATCTCGACAAGAAAAATAGGAAAAGTTTCTCTATATTATGTTCTACAAGTTTTGTTTTAACTTTGTTCACGATTTGATGCATACGAAACGAGATATTTGCAAAAACGAATAAATTAAAATAGTAATAGACAGATATCTAGAAAATTGTTGATGATAGAAAAAGTTTCTTGAAAATACAATTATAGACAATGTTATGTTCTAAAAGTTTTGTTATAACTTTGTTCACGATTTGATGCATACGAAACGAGATATTTGCAAAAAATTATTAATTAAAATAGTAATAGACAGATATCTCGACAACGGTTCATGATAGAAAAAGTTTCTCTATATTATGTTCAACAAGTTTTGTTTTAACTCTGTTCACGATTTGATGCATACGAAACGAGATATTTGCAAAAACGAATAAATTAAAATAGTAATAGACAGATATCTAGAAAATTGTTGATGATAGAAAAAGTTTCTTGAAAATACAATTATAGACAATGTTATGTTCTACAAGTTTTGTTATAACTTTGTTCACGATTTGATGCATACGAAACGAGATATTTGCAAAAACGAATTAATTAAAATAGTAATAGACAGATATCTCGAAAATTGTTGATGATAGGAATAGTTTGTGTAGCATACAATTGTAGATAATGTTATGTACTACAAGTTTTGTAACAACTTTGTTCACGATTTGATGCATACGAAACGAGATATTTGCAAAAAATTATTAATAAAAATAGTAATAGACAGATATCTCGACAACGGTTGATGATAGAAAAAGTTTCTTAAAAGAATTCCAATGATTTCTGCAACATGGATTCTGCAACTGCATTTTTGGAAAAAAAATTGTTACAAATTTGAGTTTGCTTGAGACATTTTAAGTGATATTAGCTGATACCGACTTAATCTATTTTAAGATGTCTTTTAAGGCTTAAGAAGAACTCGTTTAATACGTCTTCAAAATCGATTGTCAGCGCAATTTATTAATACGGAATAACGGACATTAGTGAGCACCGGTGGCGTAGCGTGGGTGTCTATCTCCCGGAACACAGACCGATTTTGCTGCCTCCTTATCTTTATAAGAAGACCTACGTTAAACATAAAGGAGACAAGGGCGGATCCAGGATTTCATAGTGGGGGGGGCCCTCGGCTGACTCAGGCCACGTATTAAGATATAAAAAAATTAAGTTAGAGACACAGACCCGAGACGTCTTGTATACATACATAGAAAACTAAAACAATCAGCCTCGGATCTACGATTTTTCCGAGGCGGGGCAAAAACATGAGATTGGCGCTGGGCCCGGGCTTCCTCTACAAGAGTGTAGTAATAATTTTTTCTTAGGGAGGCCAGGTCCATGTTGAGTGGTTGCAATAAAACGTTTAACATAGAGCGAGCGAAGCGAGCTCGAGATTTTACTGCAATATGATTAGGTCGAGTCAGAAATTTGCAATATGATCGAATTCTGCAATAGGTAATTTCAATACAACAAAAAAACCAAGAGCGAGCGAAGCGAGCTCGAGATTTCACTGCAATATAATGAGACGACTGCAATACGATCTTAAACCGAGAGCGAGCGAAGCAAGCTCAGATTTCGTCACTGCAATATAATGAGATGACTGCAATGAGATCTAAAACAAAGAGCGAGCGAAGCGAGCTCGAGATTTTACTGCAATATGATTAGGTCGAGTCAGAAATTCGCAATATGATCGAATTCTGCGATAGGTAATTTCAATACAACAAAAAAACCAAGAGCAAGCGAAGCGAGCTCGATATTTCACTGAAATATAATGAGATGACTGTAATAACATCTAAAAGCAAGAGCGAGCGAAGCGAGCTCGAGATTTCACTGCAATATAATGGGATGACTGCAATACAATCTTAAACCAAGAGCGAGCGAAACAAGCTCAGATTTCGTCACTGCAATATAATGAGATGACTGCAATGAGATTTAAAACCAAGAGCGAGCGAAGCGAGCTCGAGATTTTACTGCAATATGATTAGGTCGAGTCAGAAATTCGCAATATGATCAAATTCTGCGATAAGTAATTTCAATACAACAAAAAAAAAAGCAAGAGCGAGCGAAGCGAGCTCGATATTTCACTGAAATATAATGAGATGACTGCAATAAGATCTAAAAGCAAGAGCGAGTGGAGCGAGCTCGAGATTTCACTGCAATATAATGGGATGACTGCAATACGATCTTAAACCAAGAGCGAGCGAAACAAGCTCAGATTTCGTCACTGCAATATAATGAGATGACTGCAATGAGATCTAAAACCAAGAGCTAGCGAAAAAAGCTCAGATTTCGTCACTGCAATATAATGAGATGACTGCAATGAGATCTAAAACCAAGAGCGAGCGAAGCGAGCTCGAGATTTTTCTTCTATATGATAAGGTTGAGTCAGAAATTCGCAATATGATCGAATTCTGCGATAAGTAATTTCAATACAACAAAAAAACCAAGAGCGAGCGAAGCGAGCTCGATATTTCACTCAAAAAAAGATATTTTACTGCAATATGATTAGGTCGAGTTAGACATTCGCAATATGATCGAATTCTGCGATAGTTAATTTCAATACAACAAAAAAACCAAGAGCGAGCGAAGCGAGCTCGATACTTCACTGAAATATAATGAGATGTCTGCAATAAGATCTAAAAGCAAGAGCGAGCGAAGCGAGCTCGAGATTTTTCTTCTATATGATTAGGTCGAGTCAGAAATTCGCAATATGATCAAATTCTGCGATAAGTAATCTCAATACAACAAAAAAAAAGCAAGAGCGAGCGAAGCGAGCTCGATATTTCACTGAAATATAATGAGATAACTGCAACGAGATCTTAAACCAAGAGCGAGCGAAGCGAGCTCGAGATTTCACTGCAATATAATGGGATGACTGCAATACGATCTTAAACCAAGAGCGAGCGAAACAAGCTCGAGATTTCGTCACTGCAATATAATGAGATGTCTGAAATCAGGAGCGACTGAAGCGAGCACGATATTTCTTTGCAAAATTCTCAAGTCGATGCAATATTTTTTTTCCATCTTGATTTTGGCGCCCCCTAAACCTGCCGCCCGGGGCGTGTTCCCCGGTTTGCCTTTAAATCTTTAGGATTATATTATGTGTATAATCCTAAAGGTTTCTGACCACAGCCTTGTTTTAATTATTGTACCTACACAGGTACAATAATTAAAACAGAAACATAGAGCGAGCGAAGCGAGCTCTAATTTTCTCCGCTCTACGAATTGGTTATGGACAGAGCTCAATCAATCTATGCCCCAGTAAAGTGTCGTCATTACTCAGCCTCGAAATTCAATGCAATCCGCAGAGGTCCGTGGGGGGGGGCCATGGCCCCTGGGCCCCCCCCCTGGATCCGCCCTTGAAAGGAGAGACCGAAGCGACCGAAGCCAGTTCGAAATTTTTTAGCACAACCTGTTCGGGTTGTGGTCAGACATCTTTAGGTCTTTTGGTTTTGGTTTGGTGGGGTTGGTTATCCATTCAAAAATAGACTTTACTCTGCTCTACGAATCGGTTATACAGGTTGTTTATGGTAAGTAGTTGCATTACTTAAATGGGTGATTATACTCATGATACTTAACAATTTTACCTAAGAAACCTAAATAAAATTCATAAAATTTTTTTTGGTCTTCCTATAGTAAATGCAAGCAGCTGATCCAACATTTGTATGAAAAGTTGACATTTTCATACAAACGTTAGATCAGCTGACTGAATTTTGCGGATTTCCTATAGGTTTCTTCAGAAACGTATTTCAGTGTCATGGGTACAATCACACCTTAAAGTAATGCAACTGTTTACCCTAACACCCTGTGGTTCAGTCAGAGCTCAATCAATTAATATTTTTGCCACCTCTGGTAAAGTGCCGCCCGGTGCCCGGGGCATTTGCTCCCCCTCGCTATGCTACTAGTGAGCACATACATAACATACGTTTTCTTATTTTTCCATCAACTCCGATTAGCCTAGTACATGTAAACATTTTACCTTGCAAAAGGTCCGGTATCCACGATTTTTTTATGTTATACGGGTATAGGTCCTTATTAAAAATCCAAGTTTTCGACCTTCAGGTGCTGCCGCGGGCTCTGCCATGTCCATAAAAGAACGAAAATTTCGAAGATTTTTCAGTTTTCATTATTTAAAATCTAAAGCTTAGGTTTTAGAGTCAAATTATGTTTGAGGAATGTAATAATGTAAGAGGAATTAAGAGCACTAAATGCGCTACAGTTTGGTTTTTTAATCATATTTTTATACTGTATAGTTACCGAGATACAGCACTTCAAAATAAGGGCAGTTAGGGCTAATTCCTAACTGCCCTATGCCTGTGGGTGCAGAAAAGCTGAGGGTTTTTGTATGTAGGTAATCTCTGGAAGTACCAAACCGATTCGTAAAATTCTTTCACCGATAGAAAGCTACACTATCCCTAATCCCCATAGGCTACATTTTATTTTGTAAAAAAAAAAATTCTGTTCGATATCTAAGTATTTGTTTACCAATTGACATTTGCTGAAAATTTACAAGTGTCGCATCTTATGGTTCAAAAAACATATTGTAGCGCATTATTTATACTTCTTCTGAACACCTTCACAGTGAAACCTAAAGTTAATAAAATATTTAATTAAAAAAAAAACTAAATTTTAAGGAATTAGTCATACCTCTCCATACTTTGAGGTGTTGTATCTTGGTAACTATTCAGTATATAAAGATGATTCAACTATCAAATTGTAGGATTTGGTCTTCTTTAAAGCTTTAGTAAACATGTTTGCTCTAAAACCCAAAGTTTAAGTTTTACTGAAAAGTCTCAAAATTTTCGTTGTTTTATGGTCACACCAGAGCCCGCGGCAGGACCCCAAGGTCGAAAAATTGTATTTTTATTAAGGACCTCTACCTGTATAACATATCCAAAAATCCCGGATACCCGACCTTTTGTAAGGTAGGGTATCATTTTCCAAACAGATTTACTGAACTAGATAGTGTGAACTAAAATGTGCCTAAGTATGTGAGTATACCCGGTGACAGCGTTTTAGTTCTAATAAATGCCAGTGCGCTACAGACTTTTGGCTGTTTCACTCGCTATCCCTAATTCTTATATTCATCAGTCATCAAACACTGACATAAGTGTTTCGAATTTTTTATAAAATGATCACGGTCTGAAAAGGTTTCGTAGCCCTGCTTCTGTGATCTTCTTTTTTTCGTCTTTAATAAAAATGGAGTATAAGAGTCTACCCATCAAACTGAACAACTTTTACTATGGGAGCAAACCGATCAAAGCAAAAAAAAACAGCTGTTGCATACATTTGAGTCGAGTAGGCATTGCAGTTTAGTATGGGACAGCAGATTTTTTAGTTGCTCCGATTGGTTTGCTCCCATAGTGAAAGTTGTTCAGTTTGATGGGTAGACTCTTAGTTTAAAAGGATGCCAATGATATCAATTTCACCCTGTATATCATTGTCCATAGCACAAAGGAACCCTCGCGATTTGTCAGATAGATACCTACCTTCCGTCAAAATAGTTTAGTAAACGAAACATAGTTCGGTCAGGCCTGTCTCACTCCACAGCTCAGGTAAGTTTAACAGCCGGACACCTCCGAGGTGTAAATCGCAATAGGTTGTCACTCACCCCTCGGTGGTCACCAAAAAGATTAAAACCCAATAAGGTACAGCTTGGAGAAAAACGCCAATGTCGCTTTATATGGCAACACTACACTACAACCTAAACTATTTTGATACTTGCTGTATTTACTCCAAAAGTTTATGCAAAACGTTATCTATATTTAGCTAAATTTAGCTCTGGCAGCTGCGAGGCTAGTACGTCAACCCGCGATAGCAACATTTAACATATCCATCTGTAAAATTTAGAAAGTATTTTATTTCGTTCGTTCGCGCGCAAATAGAAAGAGAGCGGAAACGTGATAGCGCTGTATCATGCTATCGCGGGTTGGCGTACGTACTAGCCCCGCAGCTAAAGTTTACACCTTGCAGAAATTTTAAATAAAAAATAAAAATAAAAAAATATATATTTAATAAATTTATGCAACTGCATGGCTAGCATGGCAGCGAGATATAGAACTATCACACCTTCACTATTTTTCTATTTACGCGCGAACCAGCGAGATAAAAGGAATGATATAGCCGTATCATGTGCAACATGCTATGCCTTCTGTATTCTAGAAGAAAATAATGAAAACGCATAATAATATGGAAGTAATAAATACACTTTATATTGTACTTTCAAATTATTTGTTTCTGAATTTTATCAGTATACGATTGTCATATTTTCGAAGGTCCGATATTTGCATTTCTTCTTTTTACCATTTCCATTTCCTAGCATGGCAGTTTTTTATTTATCGATGCATTCCGGGCGGATTAATTTTGTGGTTTAAATGTTTTCCTGAAAACAATAGAGAAAAACCATAAAAAAGCAATCGAAAACATGTTTGTCGGCGAAACGAAAAATATCACATGCGAGAATGACATGCGACGGTCAAAATTATGCGGTCGACGCATACCTGCTTAAAATATGTACAATTTGGAACCTCGTGCAACCCAAACTCGAAAGGAAATCCCCTAAATGATTATTTTTCAGATGATAACTTACGATAATTGATATAATTTATTGACAACTATTGTTAAAATGCAATATTAGAGCAAATAAATACCTACCATATCAGCTAATCGCTTGTAAATAACATACAATTTGTTCGAAGTTTCCAAGCATGATATACCTCCAAACGTAACAGAAAATAACATACTGAATTACTAGACTAGCACCACTTTTTGTTGCTTTATCCATTTGAAATAATAATAAGGACAAAACTAAAGATTTTACGGTAAATTTTGATTTGAAACGCATAAAACTGCACTCGATGTGTGACAGTTTGACGTTTTCCATGATGTTGTCATGATAATGAAAAAAGTTTAGTTCCGATCGTAGAAAATTCTTCGTCTATGACTTGCCGTCATTTTGTGAGTTCTGAAAACCCTAGCGATGTCACGCTGTCAGCACGTAAAAGAATGAAAGAAGGAGACTTTGTAAAGGAAGCTGTCATGCCTAATGATTCGGTTCATTTTTGTTTGCACGCGCGCCGTTGTGACAGTTGGTAGGTTATTCGCGAGTTGTACAATAGGACGGGTGCGAATAACTTTGCACCTTATTGCTGTGACGAGAGAGTCGTTATTTATTTAAATCTGTTTTCGAAGTGATCCTTCTGTACGGGTAGTACTAGTATTTATTCTGTGGTTCGGTCTCATAATAGAGCAGTAGGCATATCAATAGGTAATAATAGTTGTGTAACTATTATTACCTATTCATATCTATTAAATAATCTGTGCCATGAGTTTACACTGTAGTAAACTACAGTTTTAGCAGCACAGTTGTAGTTCGATCTCATGACAGAGTAGTAGATATATGAATAGGTAATAATAGTTAAACTATTATTACCTATTCATATGCAGTAGGCCTATCATGAGTTTACACTGTAGTAAACTACAGTTTTTGTATTGAATTTCGTACAGCGCTCCTAGTGGTTACGTTGAGAACTAATTCTGTCATACAAAATTGGCGCGCCGCAACTAACGCTGAAAACTCATGCATGATACTACCTACCTACCTACAGTTTAGTAAAAAGCAAAGAAAAACGCGGCAAAAGAGAAAAGGTGATAAGAAGGCGCCCAAGCAGGTAAATTATTACCAACTAATGAGGGTACAAAAGCAAAAAAGCCCAAGTAGGTAAATAAAGCAGTAGATATTCTTTGGTAACAATAGGTATGACATTTTTCTCACACTGCACGGTATGTCTCATCTTACCACCTCACCTGAGAGGAAGCGGGCCAAGGAAATGTAGACCTACTACCTACTCAAGGCCACTCCTCCCATTTGCAAGGCTCTCTTTCTTACAAGCAAACTTTTGCAATTAGCCATCCCGCTTCAATTGCGTGGCGCCGGTCGGAATTTTCCGTTTTCTTTGAAAACCTGTATGATTTTTTAAGAATTTTCAAAAAATAAGAAAACCACATCATTCTATATTGTATTGTGAAGAATATTGTAAATTTTCATATTCTTCTGATCAACAATGTAAGAGTAAAACGGTTACAACTGGAAAAAAAGAGGTGACTTTGGATTCGTTTTTCTTCAGTTTTATTGATTAAAATAGATTTCGAGAAAAACCACATCACTTCTCATATCCTGTAGATTGTTAGATTTTTTGTTTTCTGCTTAAAAAGTGCCCTAGTTAATGTATGAAATGGTTACAAAGTTACTCAAAACCGGGCGAACGCCACTGCACAAAGGGAAACAACAACGACACAACACAACCATGCTTGTAAGAGCCTGCAGCTGTGTGAGAAAATGACACTGAAATAATTACAATAAAACCCATGGAGCGTGTAATTTCTCTATGATAAAACCGGTCAAGTGCGAGTCGGGCTACTCTCGCACTGAGGGTTCCGTACCACACCAACACACAACATAATTCACTTATAAAAAAGTTTTGCTGTCTCCGGGACATTTAGCGCGGGACCGACTCACACTTGGCCGGTTTTTATTATTTGTTCATAAACATAGTTTGATCTACCTATATTACACATAGTTTGACGCCCTATTACTGTTTTTACGATTATATCTATATATAGAGCGAGAAGAAAAACCGTTCAATTTTACGGTTCAAAAGTTACAGCCCTAAATAGGTAAGATAGACAGAAGGACGAACGTTCGAACAGCATAGGGTAGGCTGAATCTTAGCTCTAGCATAGGATTGTACAGACATCAGTAAAAGTCTTTCGTTCTGCTATATTTCGCAGATATTAAATATATCGCGGTATATCAAATAACGAACGTAACATTTAACGTAACTTTTAGCTTTTTTAGGGTTTACACTCATTTTGTACAGAACCCTAAAATGCACAGATTTCTCCTCTCTTTTACTTTAAAACCGTACTTTTAAACATATCTTGTAAAACACTCTTTACAGAAAAATTACGAAGAGACGGTATTTTTCCTATTACATAATGGAAGATTCAAAAGTTACTTACATAAAAGAACTTTATATCAGAGTACCTACTTATACATTTCGTCATAAAATAACACCGAGAAAACAAAACAAAGTTACCTTAAGAACTAACAATGCCATTGTGAAGATACGAAATGAAGTGGTTATCGTTAAAAAACACTGCTACAGTGTTTTTCAAAGTATGAATATATTTCAAGCTCGGAATATCTAAGAGTAGGTACATCTTGGGTACATCAAGGAAGGTTGCGAGTTTGCGACTGTTTCAGTTATTGGGGGATACCAAAACTTTTCTATACTTTTATAAATCTTAGCTCTAGTATAGGATTGTACAGACATGAGTAAAAGTCTTTCTCTAAGGATGCTGCGTCGCGTCGGTTTATAAATTCGTTCTGCTATATTTCGCGGATATTAAAATATATCGCGGTAGGTAGGTATATATTTTGCTTAGTTTCCTGGGACATATACAGGGTGTAACAAAACACCCTAGTAATACTTAAGGGGGTGCTTCAGACCATCAATCTGAACAACTTTCATTATGGAGCCAACGTCGAGAAAAAATAAAAAAATCTGCCGTCCCATACATTTGAGTCGAGACGGTACTGCAGTTTTGTATGAAAGAGCGGATTTTTTTTCGCGATTTCGATGTTGGCTCCATAGTGAAAGTTGTTCAGTTTGATGGTCTGAAGCACCCCCTTAAGTATTACTAGGGTGTTTTGTTACACCCTATACAGCTGTAACCAATTTATACTTTTTATACCTAGATGCTAAATTTCTTCATGAAATTTACCTACTATCAGTTTAAAATAACAATGTGCATGACCTCGCTCGCAAATGTGACGTCACTCAATCACACGAACTTCACTCGAGTCATTCAAATGATTGTTTCCTTTGCATAGAGTCTACATTCCTTTATCAACCGAGTGAAGTTATCCAACGGCCCTTCAACGTCGTGCACATTGTTATTTTAAACTGATAGTACACTAATTATTGTACACGTGGTAGGTAATGGACCAAATCACTTATACAACGTGTTAATGAATTAACGCAAAACTACAAAGTAGTTTGTTCAGAATCGAGAGCAGAATCGAATTATCATGGTTTCAACATAGGTAATTTTTTTCAAAATATTAAATAATTTTTTTGCAAAATTTAAAATTTACTGAACCCGATGACAACCCACCGCACGGGTACACTCACCCTGCTTACTACCAAAAGAAGATTATAAAAATGTATCCATGAGTACGTTAGCGCTTTCTTTCAGTGCTGAAATGATAACAAATCATTTTCCCCTCAAAACTTTAAATGCAAATAACTTTAAATTTTAACTATCAAAATAATGAAATTATTGTTTCAATCTAATTATTTTGTTATAAATCAGTTGGGGTGTATGAGGAACACGTTGTATAGGTACCTACCTTTTTTTTTTTTTTTTTTTTTTATGTTCGATAGGTAAACATTTGACCCCAATCTCACCTGATGTTGAGTCACCTATTGTCACCTATTCTAAAAACCTTCAAATGAGGCCATTTCAATGTCAGTTGTCAACCTTAAAGCTCTTGGAAAAGTTTTCCATTAAAACTGAGTAAAAGCAATTCCTGTCGTCTCGACTTCCAAAGTACGTACCTACTAACTTCTAACAGCTCGATCAAAGTACGAGGACCCGCAAACCGATCCATTTTCGTATTTATGTAGTAGATACAAGAGTTAACTCAAGGGACTTGGGAATATGAAACAGTATAAAAGTGCTCGCGGCGAGAAAAATAAATGGATATTAACCATAAAGGTATTATACTACGTAAGAGAGACAGTGACAGCTGAGAGAGCGAGATGTACCTAGCGGCATGCCTGTATAATAGAAAGAGATACGTGACGCGAGGCAATAGAACCGTTTTTGGAGATTTGGAGTCCTGGTAAAAATTCGGTTTCTGTGAATAATCGTGAACCTAAAGTGAAATCGTAGATAATTTTGTGAAATATACTAACACTGTTTCATTAAATTATTCACCATTTCACGTTAGATTGAGAATTATACACAGAAATCGAATTTTTACCCCGCCAAGGACTCCAAAAAACGTCCAAAAACGGTTTCATTTGACAACTCATGTCACTTACTCTATTAACACAAAACAAAATTAGAACCTAAGAGGCTGTTTCATGTTGCTTGTGTTTAAGTTATTTAACATGAAATCCGTAGGTTCGCTACGTAATAGAGTTCAAATCAAATCGCAAATGATATAAAAAATAAGCGCGAGCCTGACTCACACTTGGCCGGTTTATATTACCTATAACAATGTTTTGCCTTAGTGTTTACACTACAGGATGTTAGGAAGTTTTAGGTATAAAAAATAGGATTCTTCAAAGCTTCATATATCATGAAGTACTAACAGTAGAAGTATGATTTTTGGATATGTGTAAATTGAACATATAATTGAAGTTTTGATTAGAGCCAAAACACGATTAAGGCACATTTTCTCGATAGAAAAACAAGTCAAAGTAGCCTCCGTTTTTATCTATAAACGCTTGGAGCTGCTAAACGGTGAATAATAGAAACACAAGACTTGATTTAAAAAAAAGAGATTGATATTTTCTAAATTTTGATTAGAGCAGAATTGAACTTACATAAATAGTACAATTACAATTAAATAAAGTTTGATTTGGCGCACGATTCGTTTCAGGCGCGCGCGCCAACCCATCTCTTTCTTTCGCATCAGGCTGTAATATAAGCTATCCCACGCCTGTTTCGCTTGAATTATTTTTCGACATATGCCCTTAATGGGTGATTGTACCCCAGAACAAGAGGCCAAGCCAAGCCGAGCCAAGTTTGAGGCTTGTATACAACGTGTTAATGAATTAACGCTAAACTAGAAAGTAGTTTGTTTAGAATCGAGAGCTGATCCAATTATCATGGTTTTAACATTGGTTCTTTTTTCTTCAAAATATTAAACTATTTGCTTGCAAAATTTTACATTTTTTGAACCCGATGTCAACCCACCGCACGGGCACACTCCAACTTACTACCAAAACAAGATTATTAAAATGTATCCATGAGTACGTTAGCGCTTTCATTCATTGCTGAAATGATAACAAATCATTTTTGCCTCAAAACTTAAAATGCGAGTAACTTTAAATTTTAACTGTCAAAATAATTAAAAATGATTGTTTCAATCTAATTATTTTATTATAAATCAGTTGGGGTGTATGAGGTTTTGCGCTAATTCATTAACACGTTGTAGGTACATTACTGCTTTTACGATACTTAGAGCAAAAAAGTAAAAAAAGTTAAAACACGGATTTGTGAAATTGCCAGTTATGATCCCTTATTTAGGGGTAGGTACGCTGGCTGTTCTATATTTCATTTCATTCTTTCTTCTTATCGTGTGGGCAGAGCCCTGGTGTCAGAGTTTTTTCAGACCGCCTTACGGCCTCTGACGTGGTTTTTATGTAACGACTACTACCACCAGACATAGTACCCGGGACCAACGGCTTAACGTGCCATCCGAAGCACGGAATCATTTTTCTTTTCGGACAATCAGGTGATTCAGCCTGCAATGTCCTAACCAACTGGGGAAAAACGCACAAAGTGATATATCACTAGGTGTCCCCCGTGGGAATCGAACCCACGACCTCCGTTTCGAGAGCCAAAGCTCTTAACCATTAGACCACGGAGGCAGTTTCATTAATAAAGCTGTTCTAAGAATAAATGAGATAAGTGTTTCAAATCTCTGTTTCTGTCATTCAAAATAGCTTTAAAAGGTTGCTATTTGAAATGGAGTATAGTTACAAATACTTTCAGCTACCTAGGTAACCTTGTTACAGTTAAATATCTAATTCAAATTCAAGCACTTATCTATTCAGTTGCCGCTTGCCGGTAGTAGGACGGTTAGGGACTACGAATTACCAATGCATAAACAAAATTATAAAAAAACCGGTCAAGTGCGAGTCGGGCTACTCGCGCACCGAGGGTTCCGTACCATACCAGTTCACACCACGAACACACGTGATTAACTTAGGAAAAATTCTTTTTTTGTCCGGGACCGATACCGACTCACACTTCACCGGTTTTTAGTATTTGTTGTTATTCTGTAGAGTTTGCTCTATAATCACACAAAGTTTAGTGTATTACCGTTTTTACGATAGAGCGTGAAGAAAAAACGTTGATAAAAAGTAGTTTCTTGATGAGAATCCCCCTTAATTTTAAACTTTTTGTCATTTTTATTATTTGTTAACAAATCCGCCGTAATAACGCACGTTCTGAGAAAATTTCAACTATCTATCTCTTTCGGTTCAAAAGTTACAGCCCTAAATAGGTCGAACAGACGGACGGACGGACGGACAGACGGAAGGACAACGTAGGCTTAGTAATAGGGTCCCGTTTTCACCCTTTGGGTACGGAACCCTAAAAAACTGCCAAGTACCAAAAAGTGCACAACGCCGCTAAAGAAGTTTTCACTTCAAAATTTCAATTACCTACGTAGTAAACACATTTTTAGGGTTCCGTACCCAAAGGGTGAAAACGGGACCCTATTACTAAGCCTACGTTGTCCGTCCGTCCGTCCGTCCGTCCGTCCGTCCGTCCGTCCGTCCGTCCGTCCGTCCGTCCGTCCGTCCGTCCGTCTGTCCGTCTGTCCGTCTGTCCGTCTGTCCGTCTGTCCGTCTGTCCGTCTGTCCGTCTGTCCGTCTGTCCGTCTGTCCGTCTGTCCGTCTGTCCGTCTGTCCGTCTGTCCGTCTGTCCGTCTGTCCGTCTGTCCGTCTGTCCGTCTGTCCGTCTGTCCGTCTGTCCGTCTGTCCGTCTGTCCGTCTGTCCGTCTGTCCGTCTGTCCGTCTGTCCGTCTGTCCGTCTGTCCGTCTGTCCGTCTGTCCGTCTGTCCGTCTGTCCGTCTGTCCGTCTGTCCGTCTGTCCGTCTGTCCGTCTGTCCGTCTGTCCGTCTGTCCGTCTGTCCGTCTGTCCGTCTGTCCGTCTGTCCGTCTGTCCGTCTGTCCGTCTGTCCGTCTGTCCGTCTGTCCGTCTGTCCGTCTGTCCGTCTGTCCGTCTGTCCGTCTGTCCGTCTGTCCGTCTGTCCGTCTGTCCGTCTGTCCGTCTGTCCGTCTGTCCGTCTGTCCGTCTGTCCGTCTGTCCGTCTGTCCGTCTGTCCGTCTGTCCGTCTGTCCGTCTGTCCGTCTGTCCGTCTGTCCGTCTGTCCGTCTGTCCGTCTGTCCGTCTGTCCGTCTGTCCGTCTGTCCGTCTGTCCGTCTGTCCGTCTGTCCGTCTGTCCGTCTGTCCGTCTGTCCGTCTGTCCGTCTGTCCGTCTGTCCGTCTGTCCGTCTGTCCGTCTGTCCGTCTGTCCGTCTGTCCGTCTGTCCGTCTGTCCGTCTGTCCGTCTGTCCGTCTGTCCGTCTGTCCGTCTGTCCGTCTGTCCGTCTGTCCGTCTGTCCGTCTGTCCGTCTGTCCGTCTGTCCGTCTGCCCTACCTATTTAGGGCTGTAACTATTGAACCGTAATAGCTAGATAGAAATTTTCTCAGATTATGCGTTATTATGGCGGATTTGTTAACAAAATTGATAATAAAAACGTCAAAAAGTTAAAAATTAAGGGGGGTTCTCAACAAGAAACTAGTTTTATCAACGTTTTTTCTCCACGCTCTATCGTAAAAACGGTAATACATACAAGCGTCAAACTTAGTGTGATTATAGAGCAAACTCTACAGAATAACAACAAATACTAAAAACCGGTTAAGTGTGAGTCGGTCTCGTGCTAAAGGTCCCGGACAAAAAAAGTTTTTTTCCTAAGATAATAATGTTGTGTTCTGTGGTGGTGTGGTGCCACAGATTACCCCCAATAGATACCGCATACAAGGCCGCCGATGCGCGCCACACATGTATGTTTTTTCACTGATATAAGCAAATAACTGATCACGCCCCTTCAGTACCGACCAAGTATTGGATCCGCGTGCACTCAATTTAAATTAAAAAATTGCCCATCTTTTTACGATTTTCTGAGCACATTATGAAAAATGTCAGTTTGTGCCATAAAGTGGTGTGGGAAAAACTCTCGGACATCCAGCTACGAGAAAGATGGCATTACTTTCCATCGGTAAAAAACATTTTCATTATTTTTTGTTTTTCGGAGTTCAAGTTATAGTGGGCGGTACAAAAGTTGCTTCTAAAAAATTGCAGCTCACGTTGATGTCTTTTTGAAATGGTCCCTTTCTCTCATTAGTTAATTTTGGTAAATCTATCACTTTCGTACATTGACACGAATTTGTCACGTGCAATGCTAGTGTTGTTCGTCTCTGCATTCGGGCCGGTATCGATGTTTTTATAATATGCCATATTATTACAAAGCATTTTTAGGCGAGGATTTTAAAACGGTGTTACATGTTGGGGACATTGACACGTGCAATAATAGTGTGTTTCTTCTATGCGGTACGACCGCTATCGATAGGTTTATTATATGCTTACAATTTTTTCTCTTATTTTATTTGTATCTTAATCTTATAAATTTTACTAATATTAAAGTATGTTTATCACTCAATCTCGGCAAAGCAATTGAACGGATTCAGATGATACCCGGTACAGTAATATAGTATGAAATACAACATAGGCTACTTTTAAATTGTGGGACATTATCTGATTCTCACGGAAAAACCATTTATCGCATAGGAAAACAAGAATAGGATATTTTTATACCGGGATAAAATAGTGAGGTGTATTATATTGAATAGAATCTACTTGATTGAAACGTACCTAATCAAAAATTATGTCTATAAAATATGTAATAAAATAGCAGAATCGAATTATCATGGTAGGTAATTTTTATCCAAATTTTAAATAATTTTTTCGAAAAAATTTTAGTTTACTAAACCCGATGTCATCCCTCCCCATGGGCACACTCACCCTACTTACTACCAAAACAAGATTATTAAAATGTATCCATAAGTACGTTAGCGCTTTCATTCATTGCTGAAATGATAACAAATCATTTTTGTCTCTGACCTTAAAATGCGAATAACTGTCAGAGTCGTAGCGTGTGGCGATCTGTGGTCTCTGCCTACCCCCTTGGGACAATGGCGTGAGCTTATGTATATATGTATGTTTAAATTTTAACTATCAAAATAATGAAATTATTGTTTCAATCTAATTCTTTTGTTATAAATCAGTTGGGGTGTATGAGGTTTTGCGTTAATTCATTAACACGTTGTATGTAGGTACTTACTATAATACTATATAAAGAGAAAATATTAGATTTTTTGTATGTTTGTGACAAATAAACACAAAAACTACTGGACCTATTTCAAAAATTGTTTCGCTACTGGCAAGCTGCATATGTCAGCGAGTACTATAGACTATATTTTATAATTTGAAATTCCCGAGGGAAAAGCGTTTTGGCCGCAGATGGAACCGCGAGGCGGAAGCTAGTTTGTTATTATACAACGTCTTAATAAATTAACGCAAAACTAGAAAGTAGTTTGTTTAGAATCGAGAGCAGAATCGAATCATCATAGTTTCAACATAATTATATTTTTTTTCAAAATATTAAATAATTTGTTTGTAAAATTTTAAATTTACTGAACCCAATCTCAACCCACCGCACAGGCACACTTACCCTACCACCAAAACAAGATTCTTAAAATGTATCCATTAGCACGTTATCGCTTTCATTCATTTCTGAAATGATAACAAATCATTGTTGCCTCAATACTTAATAACTTTAAATTTTAACTATCAAAATATAACTGTTTTGCATTACAACAACACAGATATTATGAGTGAGAGAATACATGCAGCATTGATTGAAGAAGCATCCATAGATTCTACCTTAAATTTGGCTAAATAAACGAACTTACCATCAACTCTCTATACTTTCCTCTATATCTGTCTCTTTCACTCTGCTAGATTGGCGCCTCGAATCTGACAAGGCGCGCTCATTTGACGTTTACTTCATAGTCTTCATCAATCACCAGCAAGCACCTTGCTGCAATGCTGCATGTATTCTCTCACTCATAATATCTGTTTTGTTGTAATGCAAAACAGTTATATTATAAGTTATTCGAATACATGCAGCATTGATTGAAGACCTGTTTGCTATCTGCTGGTGAAAGAGTACAAACGCTATGTGAAAATAAATGAAAATGTGTATGTCATAAAGCCATCATCATCAACAATGGGTACATTAACACAAGTCCTGTATAAAAAGGAAAAATACACCATAAAATAACTTTCATAATAGTAATAGAACATAATAGTCTTGATAATGACTAAATGTTATCTCACTCAATGTAACTAGGTATTTAAAATCAACAGATTGCTGTTGAAAGAGAAAAACAATTTAAGATTAAATTTCTACACCTGTTGAGGCATAATTTTAACCATCATACAGAAACAATCCTCAGAGATCATTACAGTTACATTACATTTGAAGTGGACACGATAGGCAAGCAAGCATTACAGTTAATTCAAACCACTGAACCTATTAGGTAGATGTATGAAAAATTATTTAATAGTAGGTCCTCATTCTTAACAGTATTATACGGTACTGTTTATCTGAGAACAATACAATTTCCGAAATAAAATTTACCAGTAAGCTTTTTTCATGATTCTCTCCATGGACCGTTTTGAGTTCTGATAGCTGGTCTAATAACATAAGATATTATTAGATATAAGATAAGAAAAAGATTAATTACATCATTCTCAAAACAACTCTTCTCGTTGACCCAAGCTTCATTACATGTTGTACTGAGCATAAGGACTCCACAGTATGTTGTTGCTCATTAGCTAGTCAGCTGGATTTTTAACATTTTCTGTGTCTGGAGCTGAAGTTGGGTTATTATATTTATTTATAATTATTAGGTTTATCTCACCACTACACTACTCTACCTGGTACTCTCGGATCTATCAATATCTGCATTGGGTTAATTTTCTAGCCAATCAAATACTAAACTAGTGTCACATATTGGCATCCTTCTCTCCTGGTATTTAGCTAACAGGATATTTTGTAATTTTATAATGGTCCAGCTGCACGGCAGGTAAAACCTACTGACCTATGGCAGAGTATTGTCTGAGATGTCCATAAAATTCTGCCCACATATCCCATATGGAGCTCTAGAATCTAAACCAAACGAAGTTACTCAGTTACTCAGACCCTATTTTATAATGTAGTGTCTGGTCGATGTCTTATCGCAGGTTGTTAAGACCGATTCTCTTTAGTAGGAGTTCCTTTCGTTTAATGACCAGTCAGTGCACTGCCTGATTAGCCTCCCCCCCTCCTTTTTTAGGGCTAAGGGTTTTAGTTTCTCCAACCGTGGTGGGCTCCTGCTCAAGTCCTTACCCCAAGAACTGAACAGAATGTAAATTGTCAGTTGGCAACACTTGTGTGTCCAAGTTGTGGTACTATCAAAATGTATTGTGCCATGTGAAGTGAAGGTGGTACAGTTATTGTGGATCTATATTGAGTGGTGGGAGAGAGTGCACATGCCAACCCGAAGATCCAATGTGAAATGAATGCCTCACAATATTCGCAATAGATTGTTGGACCATCTCTGAAATCCCAACCTTCACAACTATCTATGATTGTCTTTTCCTAGAAGTGAACAAATCAACTAAATCAAAGTCAACGGTCTACGTGACCGGGGGGGTGATGAACTGATGAGTGATGAACAATGATGTTCAATCCCATCCAGTAATGGATTCTAGATAATCGGTTGGTATTACTAAGGCAGTCAGCAATGCTGATATGTATATGCCCCTGATCTATGTTCGACCTCCGTGGCCGGGGGCGGCGACGAGTGCCATTCCGGCCCTGCATCCTAGATAAGAGGTCGGTAATGCTACTCCATATGCCCCATGTTCTGAATGCGACCTCCGAGGCCGGGGGCGACAAGTGCTATTCCAGCACTGGGTTCTAGATAAGAGGTCGTTAATGCCACTGGGTATGCCCCATGTACTAAATGCGACCTCCGAGGCCGGGGGCGACGAGTGCCATTCCGGCACTGGGTTATAGATAAGAGGTTGGTAATGCCACTGGGTATGCCCCATGTACTGAATGCGACCTCCGAGGCCGGGGGCGACAAGTGCTATTCCAGCACTGGGTTCTAGATAAGAGGTTGGTAATGCCACTGGGTATGCCCCATGTACTGAATGCGACCTCCGAGGCCGGGGGCGACGAGTGCCATTCCGGCACTGGGTTATAGATAAGAGGTTGGTAATGCCACTGGGTATGCCCCATGTACTGAATGCGACCTCCGAGGCCGGGGGCGACAAGTGCTATTCCAGCACTGGGTTCTAAATAAGAGGTTGGTAATGCCACTGGGTATGCCCCATGTACTGAATGCGACCTCCGAGGCCGGGGGCGACGAGTGCCATTCCGGCACTGGGTTCTATATAAGAGGTTGGTAATGCCAAGTATTGTATATGCCCTATTATCTATTTTATTTTTTATTTTATTTTATTTTATAATATTCGGGATGCTAACAGCCTCTTTTACAAAATAATGTATTCAATAACATGTCATTTGCCATTTACAAGCATCCACATATAGTAATAGGTAGAATGCCACTCGGCTGAAAAAGTGTTCAATGCTCAATGGGGTTGTCTAAGGGTTGTTTCACACATACCGCAACCACATCACGTGAGCGGGCACATATTTTGTATTGAAAATGAACTGTAGAATTTACACGGTACCACATTCTGGTATCATTACTGACCACATGGGTTATATCGACCACATCACAACCACAACACCACCACCAGCGACACCGCACACTAGCTAGCGGCTGGCCACATTGCAGACACAACGTTGCATTAACATAACGACAGTGCGCACACACCTGTGCCAGAGTCAATCTGTCTGTCTGCACACGAAGTAAACACCTCGCAATTACTGGTGACAATGCAACCACATCGATATTTTGTTGGTATGCAACACAACTGCAAAAACTGCAGCGACACTTTTCACAAAACCACTGCTTGACCACTTTCTCTTCTTTCAGGGGGTGGGTATAACATTCTTTTGATCAATATTAGAACGTAAATCACCTAGTATAGGTGAGCTTAAGATTATAGGTGTCACAGAGATTGACTAAATATTGGTTCAGATATCAAATCTGTTGTTTGTTCCTAGGAACAATAGTATACATGTTCTGAGTGTTCTGTTTAGCCATAAATAGCCGAAATACAAAGGATCATACCTACTAGATCCTGAAAAATAGGTAGTTAACTTGGCTAAGGTGTCAGCACAGATATGAATCATAAAATTGTTGGGAAGCAATTAAAGAAGCCATCCTCCACTTGATTGAAAGATGTAGAGGTAACTCACCCCTGTCCTGTAGGGTTAAGAGCGTCAAAAGACCCTTCGAAGAGGCCGCTCTTTATCCAAAGCAGCGGCATTAAAGAGGTGACGTTCATTAGTGCTTCTACTTATTTTCTGCACACCGTAAGGGCACCTCTTTGACAAAACACGCACAGAACACTCACAAAACAACCTTTCCGTGTAATTTACACAGTAAAACATTGCAATTTCACTGTTTTAAACAAGTTTTAAAGTTAAGAAAAAATTTTGCAAGCTTCGGCGGCAAAATCTATAAACGCTATGAAGTAAACGTCAAATGAGCGCGCCTTGTCAGATTCGAGGCGCCAATCTAGCAGAGTGAAAGAGACAGATATAGAGGAAAGTATAGAGAGTTGATGGTAAGTTCGTTTATTTAGCCAAATTTAAGGTAGAATCTATGGATGCTTCTTCAATCAATGCTGCATGTATTCGAATAACTTATAATAATGAAATTATTGTTTCAATCTAATTATTTTGTTATAAATCAGCTGGGGTGTAGGTATGAGGGCTTGCGCTTATTCATTAACACGTTGTATAATACACTTCTATGATATCGGAACATCAGTGCACGTAGTGCCTTTCTGAATTAAAGTGAAATAATAATCATTTTTTCAATAATCGAATAAGTTAATTGTTGTGTAATAACAATAATTTAATCACCTGTCTTAGGCTGAATAATCATTAACCATGACAACATTTATCGATACTTTTTATTACACTGTCGCATCACTAGTGTACACGCTCGGAGAGTGCTGGGAGTAGTGCGACCTTGAAATGGCCAATCATGTTGCATTTGTTTCGTGCCCCGCTACCCGCACCTACCGCCAAAAATGGTGACTTCGGGCGTGAACAAAATTTTCATCATGCGGTATCTATTGGGGGTAATCTGTGTGTGGTGCGGAACCCTCGGTGCGCGAGTAGCCCGACTCGCACTTGACCGGTTTTATTAAATAACTAATCAATTATTTTACTACTAATTAAACGTATGTATGTATGTGTGGTACCTACGTATTATTAAATAAAATATTGTACCGAATGTATTTACAGCAAATGTGATCCTACCTCATTCTGACTGTATTATTATGAAACAAATTCTTGAAATCATATATTTGCTGGAATTTAATTTGTAATATACTAAAGTACATAATGGTGCGATTAGCTAACGTACAAGTAACATCATAAAGGAATTATTACGCAATAATTTCGTCTGCGGGCCTACGTTAGGTAAACACGCCTCGGGCAAATTATTCGGGGTACTTAGTGAAATTAGCAATCCTATTTCAACTAGATATTCTATGCCATTATTTATGCTGACAAATATAAGAGACTAGAAGCGTTAACCCGCGACTTCGTCCGCACAAATTATATACCAGATTTTAAGTCAGATCATAAGCTATCAAACAAAAAAAGTTTCATCAAAATCGGTATAGTAGTTTTTGCGTGATGCTCGTTCAAACACACAAAGCAAAAAAAATATCTTTTTTTAATGTTTTTTAATAGTTTAGATAAGTGTACTTTTTGCAACCATCAGCAGCAAGGCTGATTCAGTGTTTATGGGGTGTAGAGCATCTCTGTGATGGAGATGGACCAGGACTGCCTGCATAACTCCAGTCGGTTTAGTTTTAGTAGTTACTGACGTTTAAAGGTCAGTTAAAAATTTACGATATTTACATTATGTTGCTTAATATGTACCTCTTCTATGTGTAAAGAATTCTGTGCTACTTGTACGATGTCATTCTTTGAGTAAGTAAATTGGTGTTTATTTTGATATTCAGGAGTGCGATTTTTGAATCTCATTTGCTGAGTTCGGCAGTTGTAAATATCAAAATTACTATGGAGATACGCATCTTTCTACTGTTGATTTGACTTTCAAAAATAGCACTCCTGTAGTATGATTTTTGATAGTAAATCATAAGTAGAAAGATGCATATCTCCATAGTAATTTTGACATTTACAACTGCTGAACTCAGCAAATGAGATTCAAAAATCGCACTCCTGGCCCATTTCAACGTTAAAATGTTACAGTGCAAGTAAGTAGATACAATTTAATTAATTGTCCTTTTGGTATGCACCGCTTAGTCTGCAGCAGAGTTTAAATAGCGATGAAAATTTTATGAAGGTTTACCAAGTAAAAACTACCCTGAAGGTCCGACTTTGTAAGTATATTTAATTATATTTTAGATACCCGACAGAAAGGTGTATTAAAATTGAAGTGATAGCATTCAATTATTAGTATAAAGAATGTACTAAAACTTTACCATAATACGCACCAAAAATGTAATAAAGTTGACTCTACTTTATCGAATATTTCTCTTTTGGAATTGGAATGAAATTGAGGGATTTATTTCTAAACATACAATATACATACCTAATTTGTTTAAAAACTTTGGAAATATAATTATTGTTTATTTATTTAAATCCTCTCTCAGCTAAGTATCAGCGTGGACACGGATTATGTCGGTTTTTAATGTGGAATTAACCAGCTCCCAGTGGAGGGTATTACGAGTATTCCTATGTAAATTCTAGAAATGTCTAGATCGTGTATGTTAAGCCTTTAGCCTTAGGCCGCGTCCAGACGACCCGCAGCCGTCGTCTCGTTCAGTAGTCTGAACGCGGCCTTACGCTTTAGCCTTTTTATTACGTCATTAGTCATTACCGTGTTATAGCGCAACTGCCAGCTCATTAATGGCTTATCCGTCCGGGAACACGACTTGCCACACTAATCGATGTCGAACGAGCACATGGCTTCGCCTTCGGTCCGAATGTAGCAGTTTTCTTTGAAAAATGAGACGCATTTTCATTAATTTTCAAAAAATATGAAAACCAAATCTTTCTGGGTGTATGTTGTATTGTGAAGCATATTTTCATTGTCTTCCGATCAACAATTTAAAAAATAATACATAATCAAATAAAAATTTTCTTGATGTCAGATGATAACCATTCATTTCAAGCTACCTAATCTCCAGTAGTGAGAAAATAACGACTAAGTTGTCACCACCTTCCATCCATCCATCCCGGTAGGTACTAAAACTCATCTTATCTCGAGCCGTTTCAGCGTAAAAAAAAAAAGATTAATTGCCCGCAAACACAATTTTTCGTGAAAGCTTTCCACCGACATTTATTTTGCTGAGCAGGGTCTCAAAATGCCGAAGGGCAATCCATCATACCAATGAGACTTGCTGGTTATTAGACTTCACTAAAACGACCTCTTTGTACAAGGTGTACAATAAAATGGGACAGCTACTTAAAGGAGTGCTTCAGACCATCAAACTGAACAACTTTCTCTATGGGACCAATATCGAAATCGCGAAAAAAAAATCTGCTGTCCCATACATTTCAGTCGAGTTATGTTTGCAGTTTTGTATGGGAGAGCGGATTTTTTTTTCGCGATTTCGATATTGGTCCCATAGAGAAAGTTGTTCAGTATGATGGTCTGAAGCACCCCTTTAAGTAGGTGTCCCATTTTATTGTACACCCTGTATAATGATAATAGATGCTCACGAGTACACGACTAATTACAAAAATATTTTTTTATGCAACTTGTTAACGCAAATTACTTGAATTAACGCAAAACTAGAAAGTAGTTTGTTTAGAATCGAGAGGAGAATCGAATTATCATGGTTTATCATTATCATTTGAATCTCATTCGCTGAGTTCAGCTGTTGAAAATGTCAAAATTACTGTGGACATTTTGCATCTTTCTACAGCTGATTTGACTTTCAAAAATCGCACTCCTGAAGTATGATTTTTGAAATTCAAATCAGCAGTAGAAAGATGCATATGTCCACAGTAATTTTGACATTTTCAACTGCTGAACTCAGCGAATGAGATTCAAAAATCGCACTCCTGATCATCATAGACATGCCCACAGTGACGTCATGACCTAATATAATTGTGACACCTCTGCTCCTTTCTTTCCTCCGTGGCATTTTTATTAAGTTTTAAACATTTTTTATATTAAAAAAAACATTTTTTTTACCAAACCAAAACGATAAGCTATAATTTGTCAAAATGTACTGCGATTTATATACTTAGTAGGTAGGTATTCCCTTCTCAAGGGTGGCTGATACCTTAATATTAAATGTTGTTGAGAAATGGCAACATCAATAACTCTGGCAGGTCCTCTGGGGTTTGGCGAAACCCTCAAAGATGAAAATTGGTAATAGATTGCGTGATTGCAAACCTATTCAATGAGCTTGGGAGATGGGAAGAGGTCCAAAATGTCAAGAGTCGACATTTAATCTGTAATTTGATCTTGATTTGCTTAGGTACCTACCTATTGTACAGGGTGGTACAAACCCCCCTAGTAATACTTAAGGGGGGGGGGGGGGGTGAAACTGAAAAACTTTTACTACGGAGCCAACATCGAAATCTCGCAAAAATAAACAGCCTTCCCATACGTTTGAGTCAAGTCGGTATACCTACTGCAGGCTTCAGACCATCAAACTGAACAACTTTTACTATGGAGCCAACATCGAAATCTCGCAAAAAATAAACAGCCGTCCCATACGTTTGAGTCAAGTCGGTACCTACTGCAGGCTTCAGACCATCAAACTGAACAACTTTTACTACGGAGCCAACATCGAAATCTCGCAAAAAATAAACAGCCGTCCCATACGTTTGAGTCAAGTCGGTATACCTACTGCAGGCTTCAGACCATCAAACTGAACAACTTTTACTACGGAGCCAACATCGAAATCTCGCAAAAAATAAACAGCCGTCCCATACGTTTGAGTCAAGTCGGTACCTACTGCAGGCTTCAGACCATCAAACTGAACAACTTTTACTACGGAGCCAACATCGAAATCTCGCAAAAAATAAACAGCCGTCCCATACGTTTGAGTCATAGACATTAGTATACCTTCAGACCATCAAACTGAACAACTTTTACTATGGAGCCAACATCGAAATCTCGCAAAAATAAACAGCCGTAATGTATGGGAATACATTTGAGTCAAGTCGGTAGTCGGTACTGCAGTTTTGTATGAAAGAGCTGAGTTTTTGCCTGATGGTCTAAAGCACCCCCTTATGTATTACTAGGGTGTTTTAGTTACACCCTGTATTTTAATTGTTACCCGACTGCGTCAGAAGGATGGTAATGTGTGTTGCCGAGGACCTTTTTAGGGCTCCGTAGCTAAACGAGGAACCCTTATACTTTCATCCATTCTGTCTGTCTGTCTGTCTGTCTGTTTGTCTGTATGCCCCGCCTCAATTACTCGTCGTGCATCTGCACGTATTGAATTGAGATATCGCGTGAAGACAGATAAAGATAACAGTAGTAACGCAAAAAACAGAAATGTGGTAGTTATACAGGCAGGGTCCTTCTTAATATGCTGACTAGGGTTGCCATTGCTGACACTTTTTTAAAGGGGATGATCAGACCGTCAAACTGAACAACTTTCTCTATGGCACCAACATCGACATAGCGAAAAAAATATTTTAAATTATAAAATTATAAATTAAGCTTTTACCCGCGACTTCGTCCGCATAAATTACCTATACAGGGTGATTTTTAATAGGTCTGTATGGCTTAAAGGGGAAAGAGTACAGCCCATTAGAAGTCTAAAACTGTATGGAACCCCTGGTCGAAAATCACTGGTTTCGGAAATAATGGACACTTTAACTTTTTTTCGAAAATTACCAAAATTTAAGGTAAACGCATAAAAATAAAAATAAATACTTATTGCATGCATTTTTTTTTTACGTTTTCTGTTTACTGGATAAATTATTCATAAACTAAAAACAAAAAATCTCATAAGTTACTTCAAATTTTAAAGTTATGAGAGCTAAAAGTCGTACAAAAAAAAAATACTTTATTGAAATTTCAATTAACTTTTGAGGAAAATATCTTCAAATGACTTGTCGTACAAACGATGTCAATAAATTCCATGTTTCCTTAGCTTTCTAAAAAGGTATAATAAGTGCACAAAATTCTCAAAAACCGCACAAAAAACTCAGTTATTGTCGAGTAGGTAAACCGTAAGCTACACGTTTTTATTACTTAAAGCTCCTGTAACAACGTTATTGACAAAAAACTCCTTTACCATATCGCCTTTCTAACTCTGATAAAGGATCTTATGGATGTACAGTGGCGGTCTGTTCAAGCTTTACCTTTTGACAGCTGTCATGTTCTTAAGTCAAAGCAGTAAAGATTATTTTCCCTATTATGAACACAGATGCCATACGACGTAATAAACAGTAGGGTAAAAACACTTTTAAACTTTTAAAACACTTGATTTTTATTTAAAAAACACTTTGTTTATTTCAAATCTTGTTCAAATTGTCTGCCTTGATTTCTTATACACGCACGGAGTCGTTTTCTCAAGTTGGAACGAGTTACAACCCCGGTAAGTTCTCGCTGTATTTGATCAGCAGCTGCTAATATTCGGTTTCTTAACTCTTCAACATCATTTACTGGTGTAGTACTAAGTGCAGGACTAAGTCATTCATGTAACCCCATAAGAAATAGTCGCAGGGTGTTAAATCCGGGCACCTTGCCGGCCATGGCGTCGGTCCACCCCTACCAATCCAGCGGAGTGGAAAATTTTCGTCCAGCCATTCTCTGACACTAGTGCGGTAGTGCGCTGGGCAGCCATCGTGCTGAAATATCATTTGTTGCAGGTTGGCTAGCGGAACATCTTCGAGAAGTTCGTCCAATTGGTTACGAAGAAAGTCTTCGTAAGCTTCACCATTCAAGTTATTGGGTAAAAAGTATGGCCCAACTATGTATTTGTCGATAATACCCATCCACACGTTTAACCCCTTAAAAATCAACAAAATTATTGTTTTTTCATAAATTATACAAAATTGAGATCAAAATCGAAAATAAATTTAGTACACTAGTAAACTAACAAAAAATAATTATCCCTTTATAATAAATGAACACAGACATAATCAACATCCAACATTCTGTTCTCGATTTACATGTACGTCGTCAACAAACGCTGCGCACAAACGGAATGCCCCGTGGGGTGCGGGTGTGCTATCTACTGGTTCGAAGGTACTGAGAACCTTGGGTTGCCAGAAGGCTTAGAAAAAAAAATACAACCAAATTTAGGTACTCTGTGGTATTTTTTACCCAGTAGCGAGTGCCGCCGGGTTAATGAAAATCTTATTTGATGAGCTCCTTCTTTGGCTACGTGAGGATTTTCACCCCGTGAAGCCCAGTAGTGAATATTGTGGTAATTGGTAATACCGTCACGATCAAACTTGGACTCATCAGTCCACAAGATCCTGCTCAGAAATGTGTTGTCTTCAGAGTCCATATGTTGCATATACCGACAGAAATCCACACGTCTTGCAGGGTCTCCCTCCTCTATGGCGTGAACAGGCGTGTAGTCATTATCTCCATGGCGAACTTCAGTAACGAAGAGTACGCAGACATAGTGTTTGTGTATGGATTCTGTGACGGTAATACTGGAGAGATTTTCCACTCCGCTGGATTGGTAGGGGTGGACCGACGCCATGGCCGGCAAGGTGCCCGGATTTAACACCCTGCGACTATTTCTTATGGGGTTACATGAAAGACTTAGTCCTGCACTTAGTACTACACCAGTAAATGATGTTGAAGAGTTAAGAAACCGAATATTAGCAGCTGCTGATCAAATACAGCGAGAACTTACCGGGGTTGTAACTCGTTCCAACTTGAGAAAACGACTCCGTGCGTGTATAAGAAATCAAGGCAGACAATTTGAACAAGATTTGAAATAAACAAAGTGTTTTTTAAATAAAAATCAAGTGTTTTAAAAGTTTAAAAGTGTTTTTACCCTACTGTTTATTACGTCGTATGGCATTTGTGTTCATAATAGGGAAAATAATCTTTACTGCTTTGACTTAAGAACATGACAGCTGTCAAAAGGTAAAGCTTGAACAGACCGCCACTGTACATCCATAAGATCCTTTATCAGAGTTAGAAAGGCGATATGGTAAAGGAGTTTTTTGTCAATAACGTTGTTACAGGAGCTTTAAGTAATAAAAACGTGTAGCTTACGGTTTACCTACTCGACAATAACTGAGTTTTTTGTGCGGTTTTTGAGAATTTTGTGCACTTATTATACCTTTTTAGAAAGCTAAGGAAACATGGAATTTATTGACATCGTTTGTACGACAAGTCATTTGAAGATATTTTCCTCAAAAGTTAATTGAAATTTCAATAAAGTATTTTTTTTTTGTAATGTTACGACTTTTAGCTCTCATAACTTTAAAATTTGAAGTAACTTATGAGATTTTTTGTTTTTAGTTTATGAATAATTTATCCAGTAAACAGAAAACGTAAAAAAAAAATGCATGCAATAAGTATTTATTTTTATTTTTATGCGTTTACCTTAAATTTTGGTAATTTTCGAAAAAAGTTAAAGTGTCCATTATTTCCGAAACCAGTGATTTTCGACCAGGGGTTCCATACAGTTTTAGACTTCTAATGGGCTGTACTCTTTCCCCTTTAAGCCATACAGACCTATTAAAAATCACCCTATATACCAGATTTTAAGTCAGATGTTACGCTACCAAACAAAAAAAGTTTCATCAAAATCGGTTCAGTAGTTTTTGCGTGATACTCGAACAAACAAACACCCAAACAAACAAACAAACTAAATTCTTTTTTCAAATTTACAGTTTTATAATAGTCAAGATAAAATATTATTTTGTATCTAAATATTGTATGGTGGTACGGAGCCCTCCGTCCGCGAGTCCTTCTGGAGTTTGGCCGATTTTTTTATTTTAGTTGTAAAGATTTCTCTCTATTGGTCGTTAAATAAAATATCTGCCGCTCTACGTATAAAAAATAATATAAATTGGTTGCTTTGCGTCCCAAAAATGTATCAGAGATTGGACTCAATATTTAAGTAGGTAATACCATACCTATAGGTACACGTACCATTATATTCCCTTCATCACCGAAGGAAACGTCAAGGCCATTTGCTTCCCATCGAATGAACACCCTGTTGCATTCAATTTATTCAACCCTATGTAAGACGAAGAAATGCTTCCATTTTCTATTCGTAGAAAAACAAAAAATATAATCTACCAAATTATAATAGAAACAATGCCACAAAGCCAGCTTTGTTATCTTAGAGCGACATAAAAACATTTCAAACCATCACATGGCCGATTTGCACCCACGCAACTTCTTATCAAGTCAGGCGGCATCGCGTTAACGATTCCTATGCCCTACAAAAACCATAAATTTGCATTAAACAAAAAAAAAAGAAAAACACGAAAAACTTGAAAATTTTCCGTCTACACTTACGTTTATTTTGGGCGGCCATCAGACGAACCGAAGCTGCGCATTATTCAATATTTTCCCGGGCAAAACTTACATTATACACGTTTTTATTTTGATAAACATTTGAAACGGCACGAGTTTGTTGGAAACGTGTTTATAATGACACTGTTGGTACGGAATGGCTTGTTTGGAAAAATCGATGGTGCGCCGCGCGCAGTCCGCCGTCTCTACGCAAGTGATAAGGGTCCTGTCTACCTACCTACTACCTATACATTGTATAGGCACATATTCAGGAAATTTCAGCGATGTATTGGACTTTGAACTACAGCTGATTTTATTAGAACGAACGCAAAGGGTCATGGTCTCGGAAACCTGTTGTCATTTCGAATGGAGAATGTAGTTTTTCTACTTGAAGCTGTGAAAAATACTTAGTTAGAAATGTGCAGCGGGCAATTTTCAATTAAGTATAATTATTAATTTAGTTAAGGTACCTACAGGACTGTCGACCGTCGATTTAACCTCCGCCGACGACGCATAAAGAGGGGTGTTTTAAGTTTGACGCCTATGTCGTACCTGTTTGTTTGTATGTCGGTCTGTCTGTCTGTGGACCGATTTAGATGCGGTTTTTTTTTATAGAAAGACGAAAAAAAGACGGACGGAATCTCGTCTAAACAAAAGTGAAGCACCCATTTATATGAGTGTGCGTGCTGTCACCCTGTTGCGCGTGACAAAATGGCGGCGGGTTGTCGCACCTGCGCCTAGAACTGGTGCGTATGTGTGAGTGTAGGTGCTTTGTAGAACAAACGAAATTGTAGCACCTTGCATGCTTCATCTCTTTTTAATGTGACATTACCACAGACGGACATTACGTCCGTCTTTTTTTCAAGTCCGTGAGAAAGACAAGTCAAGAGAAATATTCTTTAGTTGCACACCAAGAATAGACAAATACAATTTATTACAAGAATGAGAAGGGTACAAAGGGCGGTCTTATTATTATAAGCGATTTCTTCCAGACAACCATTGGATTGAAGAACTATTTACAGAGACAAATGGCGCGCGGCGCGGTGGTGCACTATTAAAGATAAAGATATACTATGGAGATACCCATTCAAAACTGCTGTACTACACCTGATTTTTTTTCGCGTTTCCTGAGGCTGAGGTAGGCTCCATAGTGAAAGTTGTTAAATTTGATGGTCTCAGTTCACTGTTTCAGTATTTCTTTTCCGTTCCTGTATAATGTATACAGGGTGTAACAAAACACCCTAGTAATACTTAAGGGGGCTTCAGACCATCAAACTGAACAACTTTCACTATGGGGCCAACATCGTGAAAAAATAAAAAAATCTGATGTCCCATACAAAACTGCAGTACCGACTCGACTAAAATGTATGGGACAGCAGATTTTTTTTTTCTCGTTTTTGGCTCCATAGTGAAAGTTTTTCAGTTTGATGGTCTGAAGCACCCCCTTAAGTATTACTAGGTTGTTTTGTTACACCCTGCATATATTCATACATATATACAATAAATACATATAATATAATTTAATTATGCTTTTAAATATAAAAATAAAAATATAATAGTCAAAAAGGTCACATTCTAATCAGAGAGAGAGATAGTGGTCTTTAAGCAGTCTTTTAAATACAGGTAGAGAAGGTAGTTTTCTATCTAAACTATTATAAAACTGTAACAGAAGTGTGTCTGTAAGACATTTACAAAAAAAAGATTAAGATATGATTTTTAGATGTCCCTGATTCCAAATCACCAATTTTTGGATTTTTTGTCTGTCTGTTTGTTTGTTTGTTCGTTTGTTTGGGTGTTTGTTTGTTCGAGTACACGCAAAAACTACTGAACCGATTTTGATGAAACATTTTTTGTTTGATAGCTTATCATCTGACTTAAAATCTGGTATATAATTTATGTGGATGAAGTCGCAGGTCAATGCTCGTATACTTATATTACTCTTTGAAGGATTTGTCATAGAAGGAAGATGTGTGTGAAGGCATAGCTAGTTGTAGATTCTGGGCTGATCGCAACACTCGACTCATAGGTGGCGTGGAGAAAAGTGAACCGGTCCTTGAGCCGCCTACCTTTCTTCGTTCACCGTTTCCTTTACCCTAAGGTTGTATGGAAGAAATCGCTTTTAGCGATAAGACCGCCTTATTTTGTGCCTCTTGTATTTTTAATCTCTGTATTTTACTTTTTATGTTTTGGTGTAAAATAAAGTAAGTATATTGATTGATTGAGATAAGACGGGGTTAAGGGAAGGAACAGTATAGTGTTAATGAATTAACGCAAAACCTCATACACCCCAACTGATTTATATCAAAATAATTAGATTGTAACAATAATTTCATTATTTTTGTAGTTAAAATTTAAAGTTATTCGCATTTTAAGTTTTGAGGCAAAAATGATTTTTTATCATTTCAGCAATGAATGAAGGCGCTAACGTACTCATGGATACATTTTAATAATCTTGTTTTGGTAGTAAGTAGGGTGGGTGTGCCCGTGCGATGGGTTGTCATCGGGTTCAGTAAATATAAAATTTTACCAAAAAATTATTTAATATTTTGAAAAAAATTACGCATGTTGAAACCATGATAATTGGATTCTGCTCTCGATTCTAAACAAACTAATTTCTAGTTTTGCGTTAATTCATTAACACGTTGTAGAGTAGAGAAGAGAAAGTAATTTCTACGAGAACGAATCGGCAACCTCTTGAGCTTGATACGATATTCTGAAACATCGTATCTCCGGAGACCAAAATATGAACCAGATAGCGAAATTTTAGAGACGCTCTAGTTTATTTAGTTCTCATTCAGATCAATATTAGACAACATCAGCATAGTCGAGGACCGGCAATATAAGATAGATTGGGCAAGCGCAGTTTTGGTGGCAGTACTAGAAAGAAAGTTACGGAGCCTTCTCAACGCTCCCCCCGACCCCCGACGCAAACATTTTCCTATTTACGATTTCTATGGAAAGCTAATTTTTCCGAGAGTGTTCTTAGCTTTGTTTCATGAAAATCGGTTCAGCAGTTTTCTAAACTAAAAACGAACTAAGAGAGAGAGAGCTAAAACTGTAACTTTAAAAATTACGAAATAACAAATTAAAAAACCTCAAACACAAACATTTTAAACAGTGAAAAACATTTCGGTCACATTATTTTGCATTATTTACTTTTATTATGGCATAAATAAAACATACGTGACCGAATTATTTTTTACTTATGTAGGTACACTCGACTAAAATAATGGCATAGTCCGAAGAGTCTGAACCAAGGAATATAATACTCCCTAGGGTCTGAACTAGGCTTGGTGTATATTTATTATTTTCTTTGCTGCCGGTGCCCCCCCCCCTCGCCCCCTAGATCTCTGCCTAGATCCAATTATAATAGTCTGTGGATCCAATTGCCTTACCTCTCTGCCTTTTTTTTTACCAAAAAGCCTTACCAAAAAGAAAAAGAATATTCTGTGCCATCTCAGTCCAGTTGGGCACCTCCGGCTCCTCGAGATCCTTGGTAATCTGGTCTATCCAGCGATACCTAGGCCTGCCCACCGGGCGACGCCCAGAGGGTCGCCCCAGATACGCTATCTTCACCGCACGATCTTTCCCCATCCGTTCTATGTGCCCGAGCCAGCGCAGTCGAGCAGATTTTATCTTTCCTAGTATGTTGGGAGTGGAAACTAGGTCTTCTATTTCCCTATTTTTTCCTTATGCGCAAACTCCCATCTAAATAATTATTACGGTGTTTCTTAATTTTCTGTATTAAATTGTTGTTATTATTATTGTGTTAATGTGGTGGATTTAGTTTAATAATGTGCCATTAATAGATTTAATGGAGAACAATATAGTAAAAGTGAGAAATAAAGATAAACGGGGGCCCGTTTGATTCAGATTGATCCTCACGTAAGACTTACTTGAACATTGGAATATTTGAACAGTTGCATTCAAGAGTTAGGTAGGTTAGGTTCAATGAAAAATACTACAGACAACGGCTGTAAAGGCTAGTTCCCATTGCTTTTCCGAAAAGATAAATATTAAAAAAAAGAATGACAGTGACATTGACATAAATTTGGAGTTTGCTTGCCGCCATTATTTTGTTCGTTTGTGTCTGTATTTGATATTTGTGAAAAGTTGGTTTTTAGTGATATTTGTGACATAATTTCGTGCGGATTGTGTACCAAACGGTTGCGTAGATCGACCAACATAACAGGAATCTCAAATACATACGAAGAAAGAACAAAAGTTTTGGTGCAAGTTTACTCGTATGGTGGTTTTGGCGGCATCGCGCGAGCTTACAAAATCATCCACAATTTCATCGTCATCCTATCATCCCATCATCCCATCGTCATCAGGATGGTTTTGCACGGGAATCATGAGGATAAGGACGGGCTTTGTTTCTTAATTTTCTGGATTCGTTTTTCGTGGCTATTATTGTGTTAATGTGGTGAAATTAGTTTAATAATGTGTCATCAATGAAGAACAATATAGTAAAAGTGAGAAATAAAGAAGGCGCTCCCGTTTGATTCGGATTGATCCTCGCGTAAAACTTATCTTGAGCTTGGAATGTGTGTATCACCCACACATTTCAATATTTAGGTGTAAGGCTGAGATTCAGAGACGATTCGCGAACTAAGCCAAGACAGCCAAAGTAGTACTTAACGCGAACTTACTTTTTGGTATTCACAGTCAAGTTTCAACCAGTGCTAAGCCGCTACTCGGCTAAGTACGAGTTATCATTCGTTCATTCAGTAGACACTCTGAGGGATAGTATTGCCAAGGTGTTAAAACTGCTACATGAAAGAATGAAGTGATAGAACCATACTAAGTCGTCATAAGAGTAAAAGAGGTAGAAGATTTTGTCAAAGATGGCCCGACGCTAATGGAACACAATCGAAAATTCAAACTACGCGGGTGATTTGAATCGCTTCTGCGTAAAATCAGCTAATAAATTAATGAAACGGGAAAAACTAAAATGAAAAATCACATTCAAAATAAAACAAGGTTTGATTTATGGACATTTTAATAAAAGGGGTTTATTTACACAAAATATTTATGATAGGTACAAGGCTGCGTTCAGAACCTACACCCGTTGTGCACCCCGAGTGCAACTTTCGCACTAACGCCGTTCAGAACCTCGGTGAAAAAACGCTCTTTGCAACTCGGTTGTCACAACTCAACCGTTCCGAACCTCTGACGGGTTGCAACTTTTAACCGTCTAATTCGATGGTTGAAAAACACTCTGACGTTTGGATTATCTGTGGTCACTTGACTTTTCGCTCGTTTTGAATTAAAAGTTTTGTTTTCCAAATTATTTTTTGATCCGCTAACATGGAAGACGAGTTTTTTATTGTATTTGGAAATGATGGAAGCCCTGGAAGCCCATTTTACCGTCAATGTCAAAATTTGAGGTTATAAAACAACCGTGATCGTTCCGTACCTTATTGCGAGTTGAAAAAACGCCCTGGCCGTTCCGAACCTTAGAGCGAGGTGAAAAAACAACTGCACAAAAACGTTCTGAACGCAGCCCAATGCAATACAATACAATAAAAAGAAATAATTTTAATAAAAGTGGACAACTAGATATTATTCAATAATGTTGTTCTTCATACTCCTTATCTTCTTTCAGCACTTTATTGGCATTGCAGAACTACACACACAGTATGCCACAATTAGATATATTGCTTTATTTTGGTGCTCAGTCCAATATAAACACTCAAATCTGATTTTTAAGACACCAAATACGCGAGCCAAAACATTTCTGGTCTGAACTTCCACATAAATATAATTTGGTAGTGCTCTCGAGCTGGGATTCAAAAAGGGACTATGCACATACACAGTGTGTGGGCCGCGGCCGGTGTCTATCATTATTTGTCCATCACGCTGCAACATCAAACATTTTCATCGTTGGTGCAACGGCGGCCTGAAAATAAAAATTATGTTTATTATACTGCTAGGTATGTAATCGAATCGCTAAACTTTTATTACTATGGGATCACAAGACTTCTCCATATTAATATTATTATTATAATTATAAATTAAATAAAGTTTTCGAGATTGGTGGTGCGATTCGGAGGTATCGACACTTAACCGTGAGGATTTGGGTTTGAATCCGCACAGATGATTATACCACATACATATACAACTACCAACTATCTTGCAAGCAGTCACAGCAAAGCTCTTTTAGCATATTGTAGGTGTAAACATTGAATAATGTGTAAAACGGCGATAGGTGGCTAGGTTTTCACTGACAAATACACTGCATAAGATACCCTTATCCTTTAATCACCTTGTACAACACAAACAAAACAAACAAAAAAACAAAATCACACAGCCATCTTAACACGTTCGCGGGCAGTGAACGAGACACAATAGAACTTTTATTATTACTGCTATAGCTGGTCACTGTCCGCGAATGTGTTGATTATTAAAAGACTTACCTATTTAGGGAGATAAGATATGAACATTGCTGATGCATGATGCTGACGTAACCAAGGATGTTGCGTGTTGAGAAAAGCTTTGTCGAGTAAAAAGTATGGGAACTTCACAAACTCTCCGGCACAGGCATTCCGTCAAGGAGGGTGCTGAGGCATTAGGTAGTTCACCACGCATAATCAATGCCCAGTCGTAGATTACATTACACATCACAATATTGGTAGGTATCCTTTGTATAATGTCGCTCTCCATTAATCAAAGTAACAATCATGTTTTTAAATACTGGATATCGGGGGTTGTGGGGATCGGTTAATTTACTTTCGTTATGTAATCGAAAGCACCATCAAAAGGGATCTTGGTCAGAGTGTCATCTTGGGATCTTTATTCTTGCTGACGAAGTGGAACAGGACTTGAAGACTTGAACAATCCTCGTAAAAATCGTAATTTCTCAACACAACATACTCCAGAAATTGGACAATAACACGGCCAAAACACGGCCAATATTGTGATATTGTCCATTTTATTTAAAAACCACTGATTTGTTCCGAATTTTCTTGTTTCAAACAAATATTTATGATAAATATGTCAACAAAGGAACTTTGACATTACATTGAGGATTATTTTTCGTTTTGCTGGCAATTTTTGGCATTATGGCCCTGATTCCTTGCTGAGTAGGGCCAAAGTAGGACTTAAGTCGCCGATTTCGGAAACTAATGCTCGGCTTAGTTTGAGTTCAGACTAAGCAAAGTTTTACTCGACTCTGAATACGAAAATTGAACTTAGCATCGGTTTTGACATACGGGAGTTCGAACTATGACTTAAAAATCGTCTCTGAATCTCAGCCTAAGATTAGTTAAGTTCGTTTTAAGTACAAAGAAAAATGTAACTTATGACCATGCTGTAAGGGCTAGTTCCCATTGCATTTCCGAAAGGATAAATTGTTTAAAAAAAAAAAAATTGACATAAAATTTTTTTTTTTTTTTTTTTGGTTCAGTTCAAGGTAAAGCGATTATAGTATCGCATACAACCGATGTCAGGAATAAATACTCTCATTTATAGCAAATAAAACGTTGGTGTTCGACGTTTCAACGCTTCTTTGGAGTTTTTGGAGGCAATCGAGAAACGCAGGAAACGCAGAGAAGTCCACAGGAAAGAGGTGAACCGACCGCTTGCCGCGCTACAAAAGAACGGAACACTTTTCCTGTTCACGACCCACACTATCATATTTCACTGAACTGTATATTGTTCACTTGCACGACACTTTGTTACGCAAAACAACACCGATTTTACGAACCAAAACTCACTATAAACAATAAAAATTCGATGAAATATGAGGACTCCAAACGTATCTGTTCAAATCCCGCCAAAAACTCCTTGACATAAATTTGTTTTTGACCAGAAGTGCGATTTTTGAAAATCATACGAGCGACTTGGCAGTAGAAAGATGCATAATCTCCATAGTAATTTTGTCATTTTCTACTGCCAAGTCGCTCGTATGATTTTCAAAAATCGCACTTTCATCTGTGTTTTTGACTTTGACATTGCTTTGACATTTCAGACAGAATTGTTGTTTGTTTGCTTGCATTTTAGAGGAAAATTATAAATTTTAATACGTATAAGTCTGTCTAAAGCTACTCAAATTATGATGAAAGATTCAAAAATGAGTACGCACTTGTCTGGTGACCGGCTGAACGTGGCTCTCGTTCAGGAAACCATGAGGAAAGAGTTGTTGAATCTCTTGCAACAATGCGAGGGGCCGAAAGTAAGTAAAACCTCTTTTCATTTTACCTCACGATACTGTTTATTGCCGAACTCTTTTCGGATCACCACAGAGCACCAAAGAGAATATAATCACTAGCAGAGCACTGAAGAAAATCTCCAGCCAGTTTGCGCCAAGGCAGTATTTCTTGCCCTCTGGATTAAATCAAATAGGAAAATTCGCCCACTTTGACTACTAATTTTAACTCACAAAAAGACTCTAGAAACTGCCTTTAAAATAATAATAATCACTGGAGTCACGTTGCAGAGACTGACCCGAGTACACGTCTCGCGTGGTTTCGCGCGTCGCGTTTTTGCCTGCCACGAGGCTCCGCAATCCTCAGTCTTTTCTTGTTCTTGTCCAAAAACAATCCCTGAGATTGGGATAGATTCTCCCATAAAATACTTGACACTGGTGGAAATGCAGTGCTAACGCACAAGCAAGAGTCCATTTAATTATAAATTAAAAAAAAAGTAATATAATAAACCCTAAAACCAGATAGGCTTTTGGATCAGCTTTAGTATCCCGCGGCATGAATTTGGGGGGTATTAGTGGAGGGGTAGGGGGGGTCCTCACATCCCCCCCTCCCCCCTAAAGGGAAAAAGTGAGGAAACCCCCCTTTTTTGAACCTGCTGAGTGCCGCAGGATACTAAAGCAATCCCTGGCTTTTTACGGTAATCATACAGCGAACAAGAAAAAAACAATTTTGTCTGGTTAATTTGGTTAGAGTGTAAGTCAATGGTTGTTTGTCTTTCTGCATATCTAAACTATTATAAAACTGTAACAGAAGTGTGTCTAAGTAGGTATAACTACATGGACAAACCTCTATTGTTTTTTTCGAATCCAATAAGTTATATTGAGCAGTATAACAAATAGAACTTTTTCTGTCCATTCTGTTATATTGTATAACTAAGAGTATAACTAGATGGACTAACCCGTACATTGAAGATATTTACAAAAAAAAGATTACGATATGGTTTTTAGATGTCCCTGATTCCAAATCACCAATTTTTGGATTTTTGTCTGTCTGTTTGTATGTTTGTTTGTGTGTTTGCAGGTGTGTTTGTTTGTTCGAGCATCAAGCAAAAACTACTGAACCGATTTTGATGAAACTTTTTTTGTTTGATAGCTTATGATCTGACTTAAAATCTGGTATATAATTTATGCGGAGGAAGTCGCGGGTAAAAGCTCGTGGTATAATATTTTTGTTTGACTTAGTTGAAATTGCTTACAATATCTTGCAACTAAGTCAAAACATAATTTTTCATAAATTTTTGTCATATCTTCGTCCCTTTCCAGTCTAGTCTAGTCTTCAATCAATCGAGCTATTTTTCATGTCTACTGCATAAAATTGCAAATGAAATGAGTCCCAATAATTTGCCAGAATATGGCAAAATTATGTATTTCTTGACCATCTAGTATGGTTCCTCTACTTGTGTGACGCCACTTTGCTACCTCGAAAAACTACCGACCTGTTCCGGCGCTTTTCAGAGAGTCAAAGTTGTGATTGCCGTGACATGTAGTATGAAAAAAGCAGAGTCGATAGGGGTTGCAGAGGCACAATTGAAAGGCACTTTGATTGGTCATCCTTTACTTCATCTTTATTCAACCCTTATGTCTAGTTAATCTAAGCTTATACAGGGTGTAACAAAACACCCTAGTAATACTTAAGGGGGTGCTTCAGACCATCAAACTGAACAACTTTCACTATGGAGCCGACATCGAGAAATAATAAAAAAAATCAGCTGTCCCATACAAAAGTGCAGTACCGATTCGACTAAAATGTATGGGACAGCAGTTTTTTTTTTCTCCGTATTGACTCCATAGTGAAAGTTTTTCAGTTTGATGGTCTGAAGCACTCCCTTAAGTATTACTAGGGTGTTTTGTTACACCCTGTATACTTTTAACATGTACACACGGCGACACATCAAGTCACCCAAAACCTATAAGCTGGCCGCGCGACATTATACATTACTCTACCTACGCGCGGCCAGCTTATTTTGGTTTTGGGTAGCTTGATGTGTCGCCGTGTGTACGTGATAGGGGAGCTGAGCTAGCAAAACATTACACTTAGATTATAATCACATTTTAACTATCTTTCGCTATCTCGGCCCCTTAAGTAACTACTATATCACAGGGGAACCATATTAGAGTGTCTGGTTAGGCTTGTAATTAAAATATTTCTTAGGTAATAATCTGGGATGAATGGCTTGCTGGTCCCGTTGGTCTAGTGGCCCAGTACACATTGCTGAAGGAGCATGAAGTGGCAGACATGTTTCCACTGCGGCCTGGCAGTCTGCCCACTATCTCTGTGAAACATATTGTGTTCATTGCAAGACCCAAACTGTCTCTCATGGATCTGGTTGCTGACTACATACTGTCACTTAGGTAAGCATTCTTTGTAATAAGATTGTCCACTATCTCTGAAATATATTATGTTTATTGCAAGACCCAAACTGTCTCTAGAGGATCTATTCGCTGACTACATATTATTGTAATTTAGGCAAGCCTTAATACTTTGTAATAAGGTTGAAATTATTGATGCTACCTGTCCACTATCTCTGTGAAACAAATTGTGTCCATTGCAAGACCCAAACTGTCTCTCATGGATCTAGTTGTTGACTACAACAGTAGTCATTTAGGAAAGCATTTTTTGTAATTAGGTTGAAATTATTGATGCTGCCTATCACTATCTCCGTGAAATATATTGTGTTCATTGCAAGACCCAAACTGCCTCTCATGGATCTGGTTGCTGACTACATACTGTCACTTAGGTAAGCATTAACGCTTCGTAATTAGGTGGAAATTATTGATGCTGCCTGTCCACTATCTTTGAAACATATTGTGTTCATTGCAAGACCCAAACTGTCTCTTGTGGATCTATTCGCTGACTACATATTATTGTAATTTAGGGAAGCCTTAATACTTTGTAATAAGGTTGAAATTATTGATGCTACCTGTCCACTATCTCTGTGAAACAAATTGTGTCCATTGCAAGACCCAAACTGTCTCTCATGGATCTGGTTGCTGACTACATACTGTCACTTACGTAAGCATTATTTGTAATAAGGTTGAAATTATTGATGCTGCCTGTCCACTATCTTTGAAACATATTGTGTTCATTGCAAGACCCAAACTGTCTTATGGATCTGGTTGCTGACTACATACTGTCACTTAGGTAAGCATTCTTTGTAATAAGGTTGAAATTATTGATGCTGCCTGTCCACTATCTCTGTGAAACAATTATTATTGCGTTCATTGCAAGACCCAAACTGTCTCTCATGGTTCTGGTTGCTGACTACATACTGTCACTTAGGTAACCATTAACGCTTCGTAATAAGGTTGAAATTATTGATGTTGCCTGTCCACTATCTTTGAAACATTGTGTTCATTGCAAGGCCCAAACTGTCTCTCATGGATCTAGTTGCTGACTACATACTGTCACTTAGGTAAGCATTAACGCTTTGTTATAAGGTTGAAATTATTGATGCTGCCTGTCCACTATATCTGAAACATATTGTGTTCATTGCAAGACCCAAACTGTCTCTCATGGATCTAGTTGCTGACTACATACTGTCACTTAGGTAAGCATTAACGCTTTGTTATAAGGTTGAAATTATTGATGCTGCCTGTCCACTATATCTGAAACATATTGTGTTCATTGCAAGACCCAAACTGTCTCTCATGGATCTAGTTGCTGACTACATACTGTCACTTAGGTAAGCATTAACGCTTTGTTATAAGGTTGAAATTATTGATGCTGCCTGTCCACTATATCTGAAACATATTGTGTTCATTGCAAGACCCAAACTGTCTCCAGTGGATCTAGTTGCTGACTACATACTGTCACTTAGGTAAGCATTAACGCTTTGTTATAAGGTTGAAATTATTGATGCTGCCTGTCCACTATATCTGAAACATATTGTGTTCATTGCAAGACCCAAACTGTCTCCAGTGGATCTAGTTGCTGACTACATACTGTCACTTAGGTAAGCATTAACGCTTTGTTATAAGGTTGAAATTATTGACGCTGCCTGTCCACTATATCTGAAACATATTGTGTTCATTGCAAGACCCAAACTGTCTCCAGTGGATCTAGTTGCTGACTACATAATGTTACTTAAACATAAAAAGGTTGAAATTATTGAATGTAAGCCTTAATGCATAGTAATAAGGATGAAAGTAGGTAGTAAAGTACTGAAAAATTACTTATGTAACGAAAAAAGTTCGTTGTAGGTCTGCTATTGGGTGGTCACATCGCGCGTCGTCAGTCGTCGGTTGACCCCTTCTCCCGGCCTACAACGAAGCTCCGGTGGTGGCTGAGGATAGTGTTCTTATCTAAAAACAACCCTTAAGGACGCGTATACGATTTCCGCATCCCAATTTTAGGCTTTTGCTCGTACTACTACATGCGCAAGGCTCCCGCACACAGAGATAACTAAAAGTATGAGTTAACTGAAACCACTTGATACTTGTAATATTTTTCGTTGTATTTTGCCAAAAATATTTTTTTATTATTTTAACTTAAATTAATCTTATAAATCTTTTAATTAGGTATGGAGGTGATCTGTTGGTTTTTAGGTGTTCGTGACTCCAAATCACCTTTAATGAACTTTTTGTGCCGAAAAGCTTACATAGAGTCCTTAATATGCTGACAGTTTTGTAACCTAAGAGCTTTTTCTATGGGACCAACATCGAAATCGCGAAAAAAAACAGCTGTCCCATACATTTGGCTCGAGTAGGTTTGCAGTTTTGTATGGGACAGCTGTTTTTTTTTTGTGATTTCGATGTTGGTCCCATAGAGAAAGTTGATCAGTTTGATGGTCTGATCATCGCCTTTAAAAAGTGTCAGCATATTAAAAAGGACTATAGACCAGACTTGCGCTGCGGCAAAAACTAGTTAAAAAAAAAAGTACTTATATTATTTTTACAGCCGTAGGTATCTAATTGTAGAAGCAAAATGTAAACTATACCTACACGGTATCAAACGTAAATAGAGCCAAGTCAAAATTATTTCTTACTGGACAGGTAGGCAGGTAGGAACTATGCGCTTCAAATGAATAGCAATGGCAATGGTTTATTGTCTTTGAGTCGTAGCTGTAAATTGTCAGTCCAAAGGAAAACACCGGCCAGTTTACAAAAAAGTATAATCATAAAACAGAAGCTAAGTTGTTAGGGATCACAAGAAAGAACACTCCAAACCAAACGTACGAACAAAGCTATCTAAGTAGCAAAGTGACTCGCAAGTGATAAACACCAAAAAATGTGATCCCAGTTGTAGCTTGGCAACACGTGCATATCGTAAATAGCATTGTGACCCTAAATGTATTGTTGTTGTACTTTGAAATTACACTACCCACCCATATACCTGCACCGGCGCGCAGCGATGTAAATTGAATACTTACTTTTATTATAATTTGCTTATTTTTAATCAGGTACCTACTATTTGTTATTGGTTTTATCTGGGGCCTAAAAATTTGAGTAATATTGAAAATAATACTTTTGGAGTTTGTTTTTCTCTTTTCAGTTAAGTAATAATTTTTTCACGCCGTCGAGTTTTATATTTTCGTGAAAATTTGGTTTTATTTAAGACTTTTTAGTTTTTAGTTAATCGTAGTAGTACTATAAAATTTATGTCATATTCATCGTCAGCCCGGGAAACCCCACTGCTGGGAATAAGCCTCTTCATTTTCGCGACAACCAGAACAGCCTTCGATAGTCTCGTCCATTATTTGTCGGCTTCTCTACATAATGTCATCCGACCACCTGGCTGCTGTTCTGCACACTAACCGTTCTCCCCCAATATTCATATACACCACTAGATTAAATTACTAAAAAAATTTATAGGGTGTATTCAGAAAATGAAATTAAACAACTTTCCCTAAGGAACATGGGACAAAAAGGGATAAAAATTGAACTTCCTATACTAAAATGCTGGTCAACCGATCGATTTTGTATCGGAGGTCCATAAATTTTATCATTTTCGACCAGTGAATTTCAATTTCAATAAGTTTCATTATCTGAATACACCATATTTTGGTTAGTAATTAAAAACTAGGGGTTTATATGGAATCTGATATTTACTAACTTTCCATGTTGATACCCGTATTGCTCTAATAAAAAATATTGTTTTATTCCTCCTCTCGTTTTTGAGTCGTCGCCATATTAAAATGTTATATGTGCTCAATTCAATTCAATTATAGGTACTTTATTGCACACCAAAACAGAACATACATCACTCACATTCACATAGTTAAGACGAATCTAACGACACCCCATTTGTCAAAATCCATCAAGCCGTTTAGACTGTAGGGCATTTCAAAGTATTAGATATACGCACGAGAAACATTACCACATAACATAATTATTACGACACTTCAAAAATTGAACAAAAGAGCCAATAATGACGCCGGCACCCCGGTCCGCCGCGCCGCATTGCGTCCCTTCTTGCCTCACCGTCTGAAGGTACCGTATCTACTACCTACCTATTAGATCTAAATAAAGATAAAAGTAATTCCACCATGAAATAAAAATAGGTAATAAATAACAAGAATAACTCCTAAGTGACTATTATTATTTATTAAGGTATGTTAAAGCAAAAAATTTTTAATATATCTTTCACATTATTATTTTAATTGACTTTTTTCATGATATAACCAAGACAAATCTAACGAGCCTAAACTCGAGGGATCTTGTAACCGTGGCATTCTTTTATTTTGTATAGTCAAATCAAGTATCAAGAGAAATGGTCAAATACAATTGTGTGTCCGTACAGCGATGTATTTTACTGCCAGGAGCTGCTGTAGAGCGACATGGAGGTCCACCCACAAGGGCGCATGAACGCCGACTGATTTCTTCATTTAAAAGCTTGTGAATATAAACAAAAATCCGGTGTGATTGCCAAAGAAAACTAAACCTTATTGCAGTACGTCAAGGTTTACGTGAAATAGCAAAATTTACAAAAATAGTGCAAGTTTCTTTAAAAACTATTTTCTTTTTTTCTGAGAGTTTTAAGCATTAATTCATTATTTTTGTTCCCAATGTTTTGAGCTGACTATATCTTTAATATCACAGTATTTTTTTTACTCATAAAAATAATGTAGTTTTGGAGATAAATGTACCGAAAGACGCCCCATTTTCGCAGATTTCAAGGGAGGAGGGTACGGAAATTTGATATTTTAGTATTAAAAATAGCAATATTATGAATTGTTTTCCCACAGATTTATAGATAAAGGTATCATGTATCAGTAAGTATCAATAACTATTCATAAAATGATGCGGTTTCTTGTGAAAATGTACCGGAAAACATGTCATTTTTTCGAATTCTGCATACGCGTCCTTAACGTCATTGTAATTCATTAATAGCCCTACAACGTCAAGCATTTTTGCAACACTAGACACCGGCTAATTCATTTAAAACAAACGGGGCATTAGTTTATAATTAGAATAGAATAAGTAAAGAAAACTATTACGTTCATGGCAAGCACCAAACGAATTACGATGCAGTTTTTCTCTCAATGAACACAATGGTTAGTCATCTAGAACGCAGGTGTTGGTATAAAGCAGTGACGGCCAAGACGTCGACCGCTGTCTACCCGGTCGCCCGCGGTCGAGTTTTATGGTAGTCTCGCAAACAGATTAATAACTAAACTAAAGATGAAAAAAAATTACAGTATGTCTATCAGAAGCAAGCTATTCATATACATTCATTTCTAAACCCGTTGCGATTGAAGATATACTGCCAGGTATATCTAAAATTTTAATGTAGACCGCGCAATGTATTAAGTTTGGCCACCCCTTTTATAAAGAGAAGACATAAATCGTGATTCTTATAAGTGCAATTGCTCCATAGTTACAATTTACCAGACAGTTGCAATTACAAGACTCCACTTATTATCATTTTATTTCAGATCAAAACAAAGTACGCCTGTCGAGTTCCACTTGTTCTTCGTGCCAAGGAAAAGTGAACTTTGTGAGAAGCATCTTACGAATCGAGGTGTTGCCATCAATCTCTCCGTACAGGAGTTCAAGTGTGACATATTCCCCTTTGATAGCGACGTCATGTCTTTGGAACTACAGAATGACTTCAGGTAATAAAGGGGGGTAATAACGGGTATAATCATTTGCAGATTAAGAGCAATACTGGTGTCGATTCGAACTGTGCCACGACTTAACTAAATTTATTCCTGTCACTTTCTAAAATAAGATTAAGAAAAGAGACAGAAAACCAACAACTGATTTTAGTGCTGTCAAAGTGACGTTACACGCCCAAAATATGATGCCATCACAGATTTCTGTATACAGAAGTCTGTGGATGCCATTAAAATGTATGCCATCTTATTTAAGGCGTTTTTGGGCGTGTAACGTCACTTTGACAGCACTAAAGTCAGTTGTTGGATTTCTGTCTCTTTTCTTAATCTTATTTTAGAAAGTGACAGGAATAAATTGATACCATGCTGCCTTATACAATTCTGGTGGACGGACGGCCAGACAGCGGTGTCGATTCGAACTGTGCCACGATTTAACTTAACTAAATTTATTCCTGTCACTTTCTAAAATAAGATTAAGAAAAGAGACAGAAAACCAACAACTGACTTTAGTGCTGTCAAAGTGACGTTACACGCCCAAAATACTACTATAGGAATATTATATCTTTGTCAAAGACAAATTCAATTTGAACACACTGTCGCGGCCAAGTCTGGTGCAGCAGAAGATGTAGTACGCTCATTACGTTATTATGCTGCCATCACAAATTCACGACACAGTCCCATTCAATCACCACACCTCACTTAGTAAATTGCTATCTCTTTCACCCTCCCGCGCCCCACCCGTATGTTTATTTGTCGTGCCACTTCTAGTAGATAGTACATTTTATTTAAATGAGCACGCTCGCCAATCAAACTAATAGTAAAATTAATGTAAATAGAGAGAACTACCTGGAGGGTGACCCGACGTGCATTTACAACGCGGCGCAGGCGCTGCGCACCATACAACAGCTGTATGGGATCATACCGCGCGTCTTCGGCAAGGGACTCGCCGCTAAACAGGTATAGACTTAAGCTTATCACACACGGCCGCTATAATATATTGCTGTACTCTTCTAACGCAAGCAAGTTGCTATGTAATTTTGCGTGCGTAAGAAGAGTACAGCAACATATCATAGCGCGTGTCTGTGACGATCGTTATACATGTTTTGAAGTCCGACCAGCCTAGCTAGTAGGCCAACCCGCGATAGCCGTGGTACGGCTATATCACGTCTTTAATCTCGTTTGTTCGCGCGCAAACGAGCGAGATAAAAGACGTGATAAAGCCGTATCACGGCTATCGCGGGTTGGCGTACTAGCTAGGCAGAAAAGTAAAAACCTCTTCATGTTGCGGAAAATCATTGGAACTAATTTTTGTACTTGGAACACTGACATTAAAGGCTATAGTCGATTGCAGCATTTGCAGCGCCCCCAAACCAAGTTTTTTTATTTCGGGTCAGGCTTTAATTACCTATCATCGTCTTCCCTATGGTCTTTTAGTATATTTGTCTCCTAACTAGTCCAAATAAAGTTCCGTGGTCAAACATCCTGCTTTCGACTTTTCCATCTAGAATCATTCGTTGCCTGAACTAACACTATTTGTGCGTGAGCTACATGGATGCGAAATACTGAGGGACAGATAGATCTCTATTTGTTTATGCCACCAACCTCTGTCCCTCAGTATTTCGCATCCATGTAGCTCACGCACAAATAGTGTTAGTTCAGGCAACGAATGATTCTAGTTGGAAAAGTCGAAAGCAGGATGTTTGACTACGGGACTTTATTTGGACTAGTTAGAAGACAAATATACTAAAAGTCCTGACCCCTTTGAGTACGGTAGTACATATAATAGTCTGTGCCTTTGAGATAAGCTCGAAGAGGGGGGGCACAAAGAAGGTCCCATTTTTTGGTTTTTTGGTTACATCTCGAAATCTATAAGTCGTACTAAAAAGTATTGTAAAAGTATTGTTTATTGATTGAAATTAAACCTCATAAAATTTCCTACAAAAGTAGTTCTATGTACTTTTGTCATAGGACTTAATCTTTGACAGTAACAGGGCCGAGAAAGTAACGGCATTTTAAAAATTATGAAATTTGTATGGCGACCCTCATGAAAGTTGAAGATAAAAAGAAAATGATTTCATATTCTTAATTAGCGACCCCGAAAACCATCGGATACAATTTTTTTATCGATTCGGTGAACCTTTAAAAGCTGCTTTGGTGTTTGAAATTTCCATGGCAGCCAACTTGGATTTCGCTATTTTGTTTTTTTCCGACACCGACTGCGCAAACATTGCGCCTTTTGGCCACCAACCTTGAAGAGTACGGGACCACACGAGACGTTGCCAAGAGTGGCACACACTGCGCGAGCCACAACCGATATTCTGAAGGCAGCGTTCCCGGGTCGCCTCATCTCTCGTTTTGGCGATTTGCACTGGCCCGCAAGATCGCCCGATTTAAGCGTTCCAGACTTTTTTTGTGGGCTTTTTTGAAGTCCCGTGTTTACATGAACAAGCCCGAGACTCTGGAAGCCCTCAAGGACAACATTCGACAAGAGTGCGAGAATCTGTCGCCCGAAGTTCTCGCCGAAGTGATGAAAAATGCCATAAAACGAGCCCGTATGGCAATCAATTGTGACGGCACCCATTTGGCCGATATAATCTTCTCGACTTGACTAATAAAATTCTAAAGGTTCAAATAAACATAATCAAAAAACAGAATCGAAGTTTTTCATTTAGAAAAAAAATTAGAGCCAAACAACATCGGATGACTTCTTTTGGCCCACCTTGTATAGGCTGATCATGCTTGTAATCCATCCTCTTTGTATTACTAGCAGGATAATCGTGTATTACGTCACCAGGTCTGGGACCTCCTGTGTCGGCTGAACAAGGAGGAGCAGGGCACGGCGCCGCGAGGGTCCCCCACGTCCTGCATAGACCAGCTGCTGCTCCTGGACCGCGCAGTGGACTTCACCAGCGTCATGGCCACCCAGCTCACGTACGAGGGTCTCATCGGTATGTCTTGTAGCATTTCACGTGCACACCAAAAAACATTCTTGTTGGAAGAAAGCCAGATCCTAGGGGACCTTTTTCGCGTTCCTCATCCCAGGTAAACTTGTAAAGGTTGCAAGGACCTGATAACTAATACAGTTTTTGAGAGTTATGCGGTTATTATTTTTGACGACCCGGTTGGTGTAATGGTTGCCACGCCGGACTGCCAAACCAGGGTCCTGGGTTCGAATCCCGGTTCGGTCATGGATGTTGTATGTTTGTGCCGTTGTTGTATGATTCCCATAACAAAAAGCCTAAGGCTTACTTGGGATCATTACAATGTATGTCCCAGATAACATTTAGCCGTCCTAATGACGTCTTTTTACAGTCTTGCTCGACCTAGGTGACGTACATTTTCGACGTCTGTAGGTCCGATAAAGGACGTACATTTGTCACAACCTAATGACGTCGGATCACGACGTCCGTAGGCCGTTGTATCAAGACGTACGTAGGCCGTCGTATTAAGACGTCCGTAGGCCGTCGTATCAAGACGTCATTATGTTGTGACAAATGTACGTCCTTTATCGGTCCTACAGACGTCGAAAATGTACGTCACCGAGATACGAGACTAGACGTACTTAGGACGTCATATCAAGACCGATCCAGGGATCTTAGGGTGCGTCCACAGCTGACGAACGCTCCGCGAATGTGCAGCTCGCGAGCGGCTCGCGAGTTGCGCATTTGCGGCGCGTTCGCCAGATGTGGACGCACCCTTAGTCTGCCTGTCCATTGACACTGGCTGGCTGGCGCTGGCTGGCGGAGCGGGGAAGCGGAGTTTTATTAACCAATCAGGATTGCATAAAATCTCGGCCGAGATTCGGCCGAGCTCCTGATTGGTTAATATTTTCCTCGCTACACCGCTCCGCCAGCCAGCTCGCGTCAATGGACAGGCAGCCTTAGACTGAGATTCAGAGACAAGATTTGAGTCTAAGATCCTGCTTCGATATGTCAAAATTTTATTGATTTTTACATATCAAAATAGAAACTAATACTCAAATTTCGTTTCTGAATGTCAGCCGTAGAATGACGTTCCTAGACTACGGTGGAGTGAACTAGGGTTGTAAATAAATAAATTAATGAACACCGAAATGTAAAATTTTATTTAAAGATTTTACTTTTAGTAAAAGATGTTCTAAAAATATTATAAAGAAATCAATTTAAATTCGGAGAGGCGATAGTTTGAAGCTGTTGTTTACCGTATGGGAAAACCAAAGCCTCTAACTATTTATCCTTTCTGGCGCACGCTGTAGCCAGGTTTTGATGCTAACTTCGACGCCCTCTGCCGTTGCAGTTGCAGTTGTGCTAACAACGCCTTCTATAAAGAAACAAGAAAGATACAATTTATTAATTGTAAAAAAATGGTCGTGGGAGTAGCACCCTCGCACACAGGGCTCCGTATCTTTTTATTATTTGCCAAGATACCTAGATGCCACAACAATAAACTGAATATGTTATGAGGCTACCTCAGTAGGCCTTGCATGCCACCTCCGAGAAAACGATAAAAATCTAGATGTGCCACCATCCTTATTAATTTACGTATGCCAGAAAGAGCGCGCATGACGTTTTTCTCGTTTAAACGCTTTGTCGTGGATGGCATGCTAGCCGTGCTGTTGTGGAGTTGTTTACAGTTGTTGAGATTATACCGCTGTGATATACTGACATACGAATGGACAGCATAGGCTTAGTAATAGGGTCCCATTGACAACCTATGTGTACGGAACCCTAATAATAATTCATTAAAACTAATTATTTGAATTCCAAATAGTGCAAAGATATTGAATGGGGGATTGACGCAAACTATATTGAGATAGTATTGGAGAATTTCGGTAGGTACTTATGTACTCACCTACAATGCAGTCTCTGAGGCGTAGAGTGCAAAAAACTTTTTCGATTTTGGTTTTCGTTGCAGTTTTCATTCCATAGAAATTGTACTCTGCAGCTAGCTTGTCGGAAATGTAGGACTTCATTGTACGTGGCACTTTACTGGAAACATCTCGACCTGATACCTGTAAAAAGAAATAAGTTAGTTAGGTACTTGTAAATCAAACCAAAATTATTTTCTTAGACAATATATAAATAACTAGTGGACCCGTCAGCGGAAATTCTCTGCGTTATTAAATAGAAGCGTCGTCGTAGTTAATTCATACAAGCATCCCGAGAAGCCAGGTTCCCCGAAACTGAAAACTGACTAGCGGGGCTAGTACGCCAACCCACGATAGCGTCATAAAGCTCTAACACGCTTCCGATCTCTTTCTATTGGGGCGCGAACGAAAGAGATAAAAGACTAAATTTGGCAGATGAATGTGTTAAATGTCGCTATCGCCGGTTGGCGTACTAGCCCCAGAAGCCGTAGCATCATAGTGTAAAGAACTAATAGTGGTGAAGCTCAGCGGTCGCGGCAGGCCAATCGTGAGGGGCGTGCGGGGGCCGGAAGACGTGCCTCCCGAGAGTTAGGGTACGCCCGTCCCCCGCATGCCGCGCGGGCATAGACCCGCCACGACCGCTGAGCTTCATCACTATTATTTTATTTACACTATGGTAGCATGCTACACGTGATACGGCTGTATCACGTCTTTTATCTCGTTCGTTCGTGCGCAAATAGAAAAAGAGCGAATGTGTGATAGTGCTGTATCACGGTGGCATGCTACCCATGCAGGAAAGGGATAAAATACGTACCTACCAGTTTCGTAAAACACTTGCTGCACACCATAAAGTTTCCAATTTTCGCAGGGGGACGTGTCGAGATTGAGGATCAGCTCAAAAGCTTTGGGCCTTTTTATGACCGGCCAATACACTTCACACCATCGTGGCTTCAGCCACTCTGAATCCACAACAGAAATAGCACCGCCACCGCAAACAATAAACTGGATCACTGCGCACTTGGCTGGGCGGTCCTCGTCCATTACTAACACACTTTAGGTTCAATTTCATTGAATAACACTAACTCAACAACAAAAAGGACTCCGCGACACGTCCGATGCGCATAGAAAAATGGCGCGACTGAGCTGAGAAAAAAGGAGTCATTGTCAAATTGACTGAGAACGTCCGTCAGTATAACGTCCAACTTGCGTCCAACACAGGACGTATACTGGCTGACGGTAAAATGACGTTCCTAGTACCAACTAGTATGTACTTTTACGACCAACATCGGACTATTCGGACTGACTGTATAAGTACCTTAAAATGACGTCATTTTTAAGTCGCCGACCGTAAATGTTATCTGGGGTGCCTGTGAGCGTTATTTATTTATTTATTATTTTATCCAGAATTAAACATTATAAAGGGTTCTTACCGCGTTTTGGTGTATTTGAGTTCCCGATATTACCTACGTCATCCCGTGATCATGGCAGTTGTAACACAGCCGAAATATCGGGAACTCAAATAACCAAAACGCGGTAAGAACCCGTTAAACTGTTTAATTCTTGAGCTCATAACTATCCGATTCTAGTTCCATACATGTAATTGAAATAAGTAAGGCCTTTAGCAGTGAACGTCTTTCAGTTTTACCATGAGTTTAGCATGCTTGTTGTAAGACTTGTAGCAATGTCAACTGCTCATTTCGGAGCCCAAGACCCAACAGTATAAATATTATAATCAATACAAACCACAGAACATCACAAATGCTGTTTCGGTTATCTAAATTCGCACACGCAGGGACCGGATGTGGGTTTTGGCCTACGACAATAAAACACGCCAGTCAACTCTTTTCTGTGCCATCTGAGTCCAGTTGGGCACCTCCAGCTCCTCGAGATTCTTTGTGACCTGGTCTATCCAGTGATTCCCCGGTGCAGTGGAGGTAAATGTGGGAACGGCCAGTAGTACAGCCTAGTTATGTTACTAGGCTAAGTCCGATGAACTCTCTAACCAAAGTAGGAATAGGATTCCTGTAACATTTGGGGGTTACACGGAGGGTTCATTCCCCTTATGTGAAAAGGTGTTGTAACCTAAACCGACAAAGAATTTTATAATTGTATAGAAGTTATTTGAATTATAGTTATATCTTCTACGTGCTATAAAACAATAATAAACTATCCCTCGTCTCAGACGAACTGTTCGGCATAAAGAACAGTACGGCGACGTTCCCCGGGCACAAGTTCGTCGCGGCCGACGACGCGAGCCCCGAGGCGACCGCGCGAGAGAAAAAGCGCATCATTCTCAACTCCAGCGAGGAACTGTTCGCTGAGCTGAGAGACTGCAACTTTACTGTCGTAAGTATTACTCACTCACTCTACTCACTTAAAAATTGTTTTTGCAGTTCATCCTCCAAAAGTGTGAAAATGGGATGAATAGGGTTCCGTACCCAAAGGGTGAAAACGGGACCCTATTACTAAGCCTACGTTGTCCGTCCGTCCGTCCGTCCGTCCGTCCGTCCGTCCGTCCGTCCGTCTGTCCGTCTGTCCGTCTGTCCGTCCGTCCGTCTGTCCGTCTGTCCGTCTGTCCGTCCGTCCGTCTGTCTTACCTATTCAGGGCTGTAACTTTTGAACCGTAATAGCTAGATAGTTGAAATTTTCTCAGATTATGCGTTATTACGGCGGATTTGTTAACAAATAATAAAAATGACGAAAAGTTAAAAATTTAGGGGGGACTCAACAAGAAACTAGGTTTTATCAACGTTTTTTCTTCAGGCTCTATCGTAAAAACGGTAATTCATACAAGCGTCAAACTTAGTGTGATTATAGAGCAAACTCTACAGAATAACAACAAATACAAAAAACCGGCCAAGTGTGAGTTGGTCTCGCGCTAAAGGTCCCGAACAAACAAAAAATTTTTTTCTACGTTTTGTAAGTTGTGTTCTGGTGGTGGTGTGGTACGGAACCCTCGGTGCGCGAGTAGCCCGACTCGCACTTTACCGGTTTTATTTTGTTTTTACTTTATCTACACTAATATTATAAAGAGGAAAGATTTGTACCTATTTTTGTATGTTTGTATGTTTGTAATGAATAGGCTCAAAAAGTACTGGGCCAATTTAAAAAATTCTTTCACCATTAGAAAGCTGCATTCACCCTGAGTAACATAGGCTATATTTATTGCCAGAAAAGATTAGACGTCCACCCGTGCGAAGCCGGGACGGGCCGCTAGTTTTATCATAAAACTCTTTATAAAATTCCAATTTCAATTTTTTTAAAAGGCGGTCTGAAAAAACTCTGACACCAGGGCTCTGCCCACACGATAAGAAGAAGAAGAAATTCCAAAATCATAATTGACATAAAATAACCTTTTATAAATGTTATATTGCTATAATTTATAATAATATATCCTTATCTCTTTCCAACAAAGGTGGGGGCAGCTTTATCGAAAAGAGCTCGCGTGATAAAAAATCAGCTGGACGAGCGACACAACGAGAAGTCAGTGCAGGAGATCAAGCAGTTTGTGCAGCGTTTGCCGCAGATGTTGGCCAACAAACAGTCCCTCGCCACCCACACTGCCATCGCTGAGTATGTCAAGGAGGTATGTAACGTATACAGAAAAAAACGAATAAGAAAATATGCGAATGAGTAAAAAAAAGTTTGGGGAAAAACGCAACTGGAATTTTTTCTACTAGGAAAAAACAATTTTGGGTAAAGATAAGATAAATATTCTTTATTTGCACACCAAGAATATACAAATACAATTTATAACAAGAATGAGAAGGGTAAAAAGGGCGGTCTTATCACTAAAAGCGATCTCTTCCAGAACCAAAATCTCAGAGGTCACTCTCTCAAAATTGATGGCAAATTTTGTACAAGCAACCCCCGGAAACATTTTTTGCCCAACCGAATAGTTCGTGAGTGGAACAAATTGCCTGAGACTGTAATAAGTGCGCCTTCAGTGAACTCTTTCAAAAATAGACTTGACAATTATTTAAAAACCTAAACAAGTGCAGTGATATACACGCATCGGCTTTGAGCTGCTAGTGTATCATATATGTATATAATAATAATAACCATTAGATGGAAGAACTATTACATACTAGCATACATATTAGCATAGTGTAATAATAAAACCGGTCAAGTGCGAGTCGGGCTACTCGCGCACCGAGGGTTTCGTACCACACCACCCTAGAACACAACATTATTAACTTAGAAAAAAAAAACTTTTTTTGTCCCGGACCTTTAGCGCGAAACCGACTCACACTTGGCCGGTTTTTAGTATTTGTTGTTATTCTGTAGAGTTTGCTCTATAATCACACTAAGTTTGACGCTTGTATGTTTTTACGATAGAGCGTGAAGAAAAAACGTTGATAAAAACTAGTTTTTTGTTTAGAACCCCCCTTAATTTTTAACTTTTTGACATTTTTATTATTTGTTAACAAATCCGCCGTAATAACGCATAATCTGAGAAAATTTAAACTATCTAGCTATTACGGTTCAAAAGTTACAGCCCTAAATAGGTAGGACAGACGGACGGACGGGCGGATAACGTAGGCTTAGTAATAGGGTCCCGTTTTCACCCTTTGGGTACCGAACCCTAAAAACTACTAATGGTAAAGCTCAACGGTCGCGACACGTCAATCGAGCACGGTATGCGGGGGCCGGGGTGATCGCGTTCCGATACCAAGTTGCCTGCGCGCGGTACCGACTTTTAAATTCAATGTCGGTGCCCCCCGCACACCGCGCATAAATAGACTCGCCGCGAATTAATTAGAAGCCGCGCGCTATTGGCTACGTGCGAAGTGGGTGTTGGGAACTGTCAAAACGATAGCAGCGCCCGGGGTGGCAGAAATTTGTACTTTTGCTGGACAAGCTGTGAAAATATGCTTGATTCTATGCAAATCCGCACACTAACTAACACGAAATCTCCAAAACTGTCAAGACTACAAACTTAAAATTTGGCATGGAAGTTTCTATTGGCATCTAGATGCTCACTTAAAAAAGGCTTGTCGCATTTTAACCCCGCAAAGGTGTTAAAACTGAGGTAAAAGTTTGTATGGGAATTCCGATACAAATTAGATTTTGTCCGTGGCTTCGTCCGCATCTGCTCTCGTCATCGTACCGGAATAAAATATAAGCTAGCTTTTAAGACTAATAATAAGCTTTTAAATATAAACAGTTTTATCAAAATCGGTCCAGTAGTTTTGGCAGAATCCTCGAACAAACACAGACTTTTACAGTACTATAATAGTTTAGATAATTCACGGATGTCCGAAAAAGTTATGTCAGTACGCCGCGCTAGTGTGGCGCTAGTGTCGTGCACATAGCCAATACTAAACACTGTCTCATCATGGTCTCATCCGTGTATGTTTTTAACACTAATGTTCTATGCTCATGTTTCCGTTCTATTACAGACGACGGATAGCTTTGAGTTCCACGACACGATACAGTGCGAGGAGGAGTTCCTGAACTGCGTCGACAACGAGAAAGTTTGTCCGTTCATCGAGGATCTGATAGCACAAAAAGCGCCCCTCAATAAAGTAAGTACCTAAACGGAAAATATTCCACTCAGTGTCGCCTTCATTACGAAAGCCTAAAAGCATTTTTTTTTATACAACACTTATGTGTTTTTTATTTTACCAATTTCAATCAATGAGTCTTCTAACTTATGGACGTAATATAGATTGCTCTCAAACGGTGAAGGAAAACATCGTGAGGAAACCTGCATACCCTGCAGTGGCGTAGCGTGGGCTTCTGCCGCCCGGGGCACAGATCGATTGTGCCGCCCCCTTTATAAGAAGGCCTACCCAAAAAATAACGAGGCGAGCCCGAAATTTTTTAGCACATCTATTCGGGTAGTGGTTAGACATGTTTTGGTTTATCCGTGCAAAAATAGAAACTTAGCGAGCTTGACTTTTCAATAAGAATCCGTTGGGGCCAGAGCTTGATACGTACAAAACATGTGCAAAGTAACCTAAGTAAAAGCTATGGATCGAGCGAAGTAAGCACTACGTTAGATGTGGTCAGAACTCTTTGGGAGTATGTTTGTATAGGTACATTAATAAAAGCGGTCAAGTGCGAGTCGGGCTACTCGCGCACCGAAGGTTCCGTACCACACCACCACAGAACACAACATTATTAACTTAGAAAAAAAAACTTTTTTGTCCGGGACCTTCAGCGCAAGACCGACTCACACTTGACCGGTTTTTAGTATTTGTTGTTATTCTGTAGAGTATGTTCTATAATCACACTAAGTTTGACGCTTGTATGTATTACCATTTTTACTATAGAGCGTGAAGAAAAACGTTGATAAAAACTAGTTTCTTGTTGAGAACCCCCCTTAATTTATAACTTTTTGACATTTTTATTATTGTTAACAAATCCGCCGCAATAACGCATAATCTGAGAAAATTTCAACTATCTAGCTATTACGGTTCAAAAGTTACAGCCCTAAATAGGTAGGACAGACGGACGGACGGACAGACGGACGGACGGACGGACGGACAACGTAGGCTACTAAGCCTATGCCTATTACTAAATAGGGTCCCGTTTTCACCCTTTGGGTACGGAACCCTAATAAAAACAGAAACTTTTACACTTAAACTTCTCTGCTCTACGAATTGGCTATATTTTTCCCGAATTTGCCGCCCCTAGCAAAGTGCCGCCCGGAGCATTTGCAAAAACGCATCAAAATCCGTTGCGTAGTTTTAAAGATCCACGGGGACAGACAGACAGACAGCGCAGGAAGCGACTTTGTTTTATACTATGTATTGAAGTGATACATTCACGCAGGTACTGCGATTGATCTGCCTGCAATGTGTGACGGGGTCTGGGCTGAAACCCAAAGTGCTGGAGTACTACAAGCGCGAGATAGTGCAGGTCTATGGGCTGAAGACCTGGCTGTCCCTCTGCAACCTGGAGAAGTGCGGCCTGCTGAAGGCGCAGACTGGCACCAGGCAATACGCTGTCTTGAGGAAGGTTGGTACAAGCGCGAGATAGTGCAGTTCTACGGGCTGAAGACCCCCTTAAGTATTACTAGGGTGTTTTGTTACACCCTGTATATCAATTCTAAAGAAACTATTTTCATAATTGTAACACTTTGTATAATTGTGTGAATTTTCCGATAAAGTTATTATACCTGTCGGAATAGAGTAACTGACATGAGTTGTCAAATGAAACCGTTTTTTGTGCATTTGTCGGCACTTATCGGCACCCTAAAACTTCGAGTTCTGTGTATAATTGTGAATCTAACGTGAAATCGTAGGTAATTTAATGAAATAGTGTTAGTATATTTCACAAAATAATCTACGACTTCACTTTAGATTCACTAATTATTCACAGAGCACGAATATTTACCCAGTCGATTGTGCTGACAAGCTCCCAAAAACGGTTCTATTGCCTCGCGTCACGTATCTCTTTCTATTATACAGTGGCGCCGCTAGGTACATCTCGCTCTCTCAGCTGTCAGTTCCTCTATATGATACCTTTATGGAATTTTCCAGACCCTACATTTAACGATGGACGACTCTGAGCTAGCAGCGAAGGAAAAAAGTTACTTGGCAAGCAAATATACACCTTTGACCGTACGACTTAGCGAGCATATTGCAAAAAATAAAGGATGGACTGGTGAGTTAACTACTATACTTACTTATACATATAAAAGACTTCTTTGCCCGCTTGCTTGCTATTCGATTTTGTTACTGTCCTTCTAATTGCCCGCGACTTCGTCCGCAGGCTTCCGCCATTATAATTAAGTCTAATCATAAGCTTTTAAACACAAAAACTTAAATCAAAATCAGTACAGTAATTGCGTGATGGTCGAACAAACAAACAGACAGACAAATAATCTATGTGTTGGGGACACCTAAACACCATAATTTGCCTTAATCGTATCGTAACCTTTTTTTTTTAATATCTTCAGTTCTTCGCGGTTCAGACGCTCTTCTCTTAAATAGTGCAGAATACAGGGTGGCTGGTCAGTTGACGTCACAAACAAAAATTTAGGTCCGGTATGTCGTGGGGTATCCGAATCACCCCCATGTATAGTGCAGAATACATATTCATCTCTATGTTAGGACCTACTAACTATCCACATACCATTGAACGGTACCACTTTTTTTGTCCCGAAAACAAAATGACGAAAACCTGTGAAAAGGTAGCAAAAAATAAGAGTTGATAATGTATGATGGAGGACAAGGTAGTTAATTCTAATTTTCATGTCCATAGGTTATAAGAAACTTAAAATTATCGCGTATCAGTTCATTTCAATACAATTACTTATACGCTATGAGTCATTCGTTAATCATCCGTCATGTAAGTATGGCTGATATTATTTTGTAGATATACAAAACATGTTAACTATGACTCAGCTTATCAATGTTTCGTTTGTACGAGAGATGACGTGTTTCGATTGTTGTTCCGGTCAATTTTAAACGTACTTACTTGACAACAAGAATTATATTATAATCTTAGGATTGAGCCTCATCTGGCCTTTTCTGTCGCTCAGGAATATCATTTGCTAGAGCAAGAAAGGTCGCAGCACTGCCGGTGCTGTCGCATTCCCGCTATCTTTCTCGCTCTTGCAAGTGACGTTGCTGAGCGACAGAAAAGGTATGGATGGATGGAGCGTGGAAAAATGCGATTCCGTGCTGCCAGATGAGTTTTGATGTTTGTTGAATCACGCATAAACGGCTGAACTGATTTGGATTAACACATAGGATACTTTTTACGCGCCACGCAGACGGAATCGCGGGCAATCGTGACAATATTTCAATTGCCAAACCAGGGTCCTGGGTTCGAATCCCGGTTCGGTCATGGATATTATGTTCGTGCCGTTGTTGTATGGTTTCTATAACAAAAAGCCTATAGTGCTTACTTGTTAAAGAACAGGTTCTTGTCTAGTTCTTTGTCGAAAGTTTAGACAATATTTATTCTTGTTAGGAAATAGTAAACGGCAGTATAGTAACACGGACCTAGTTATAAGCTGGTTATAAATTTTAAAGTTACTCTGCCAACAGAGGAAATGTAATAATGTTTAAACAATCGCTATAAAAGTTTTTTTCCTCAAACATGGGCCATTGTCCTATTGTACTAATTAGACTAATTTAGTTTATTATTATCGCCACAGTGCAACATAACTAATTAATAGCATGGAGCAGAGCCAAAACAGGTTTAATTTGTTTGTGAAAATCGGTAGAAAATGATATTTTTGATGATAAGCTATTATCGGCTGATGTTACTTCCGCCCGAGATGACATAAATCTGATGCATGCAGGTAAAGGCTGCTGGAAAATACCCTAACAGCAATTTGACCTCACACTATCAATTTATTCGTGCGAGAATCCAGTACCATACAGTGTGACCCTAGCTGAAAAAAAAACTGTTAACTGAAAAGAGAAAAACAAGCTCTATAATTACTAATCAGCTACAACATCAAGTAAATATAATTTGAATGTTATTAGTTAGGTATTGCAGGCGGGAACAAACATGCATTATAAAAACATACTACCTTCCTTTGGTTGGTTCCCGCCTGCAATACCTACCTAATAACATTTAAATTATATTTGCTTAGTGTTGTTATAGCTGATTAGTGATTGATTATAGAGCTTGTTTTTCTCTTTTCAGTTAACAGTTTTTTTATGCAGTCGGGTTTTTTGTTTTTCGTAATAATTTAGTTTATTTCATACCTTTTAAGTAGTACCATATATATATATATATATATATTTGGAATTGTCTGTTTACTAGCTTTCATTTGATACCCATATAGTAATTAAAAAAAAATTATTCCCTTTTTTTTAATTCGCAGACGCCATAATAAAATAATATAGCCTATGTCACTCTCACGATTTTTACGAATCTAACAACACCTCATACGTCAAAATCCATTAAGCCGCTTTGGCTAAAGGCCGTGCCAAAGAAATAGACATACAAACATACATACGCTCGAAAAACATAACCCTCCTTCTGTCGCAGTCGAGTAAAAACAGTAATCTAATCATCATCATCAGCCTATATACGTCCCACTCGCACTGCAGGGCACAAGCCCACAGTCCAAGCACAAGTACACAGGAGCGTGACCACCACGACGACGGGGCGACGGGGCGTGGACGTTGGTCCACCACTGATTGGTAGAATTTCTTCTTCAGCGTATGCATGTTTCCTCACAATATTCCGTTGCACCGTTTAAAAGCAGTCGGTATTACTTACATAAGTTAGAAAAACTCATCGGTACGTGGCATGTCGTATGTGCGGATACGAACATGAACCTCAAGACTAAGTTTCCATATCTCATCCCATCAACGCGCAACGCACCACCGACGCTCCTGTCAGTAATCTAGTGTTTCTTAGCCCAGTCATTTTACGGTTTGAGCCGGGACTAGTTAATAATTGAATTTTTTTTCGGTTGAAGAGCCAATTTGAGCTTAGAAATGTACCAAAATTAAAAAAAAGTCACGTCGGCAACAGTTCCAATTTTGAAATTTTGATATTATCTCGTTCTAAATAAAAAAACCTGATGTTAAATTTATTTTTGCTCATATTTAAGGCTTTACCATTATACATACTTCAAACATGGTGTAATTATTTTTGTCTACTTAGAAGGTTTTGAAAAATACATTCGTATTTTCTAAATACCTAATTTTTTTATTTCAATGCCTATTATTTCATGGCTCACAAATAATTTTTATTGTTAAATTTAATTCATATGAGTGCATTGGTATTAATATTATTAATTTAAAAGCCTTCTGGGACACACAATTTTGATTTCTATGTTGCGTAGAAATTTTGTTTTAAATATGTTTTAGGATATTATTTTTGTCACTAAATGGTGCCGGTTACAGTTTAAAAGTCCAATTAATAATTACTCCCTACCCCGCCTAACAAAACTCCGTAAAATGACCGGCCTATTCTTTATAATTTTAAATCTATTGCAGGTATCCAAGACGTCCTAGGCCTACTTCCCGGACCTACCCTGGATGAACTGCAAACTCTTCAGCCGCGCATGGCCCGCCGCAACTCCATATCCAGTGAGAATTCCAACATCGAGACCAGGGTCATACTGGTCTTCTTCATCGGAGGCTGCACCTACCACGAGATCTCCGCCTTAAGGACTATTAGCCAACAAGAAGATTCTAATGTGGAATTTATTATATTAACCACTAAGTTAATTAATGGTAGCACATTCATTGAAACGTTGATGGAAACTGAGTAAAAGACTACTATGAATAAGAAATATAATACAGGGTGAAATTGATTTTACTAGCATCCTTTTAAACTAAGAGTCTACCCATCAAACTGAACAACTTTTACTATGAGAGCAAACGGATTGGATTAAAAAAAAATCAGCTGTTCCATACTAAACTGCAGTGGCTACTCATCCCGCTGCTGTGCTCACTCATCTGCTGTGCCCTTACAGGGTTCATGTTTGATACTTACTAACCTAGCATAAGACCAAATGTTACAACATGAGTGCAATAAATGATTCTATTCTATTCTATTCATCTCAAATGTATGCAACAGCTGATATTTTATTTGCTCTGACCGGTTTGCTAGCATACTAAAAGTTGTTCAGTTTGATGGCTCTTAGTTTAAAGGGATGCTAATGATATCAATTTCACCCTGTTAATCTTTGTCTGATAAAAAGAGATAATGCTGTGATGAATGATGATTATTGCAATGTAAATATTTAGCAATATTGAGTTGTAGCCTGTTAAAGATGTATTTGTTATTTAAGAGAACCAAAGTGTATTTCCCATAATCTTTTTGTATTTATAATGAATAAAATTATTATGATAATCAAGAAATACCTTTTATTGATCAAAGTTCCGGGAAGTATTAAATGAAAATACAAGTCCATGGTTTATTAAAATTTCATATTGATAACTTGATATAAATTTTAATTTGATCATTTTTTTTTCTTTTAAATAAACTTACAAAAATCCTGCATGCTTACTATCTATATTTTACAATATTAAAGCTTCAGCGTAATAAAATAATTTCATACACCAACATACATAACTACATTTATGTATGACTGTTATCTTCAAGACTGACTACTATTCTCATAAATATTCATTACTTGTATATTTTGTGATGTTAGACTTAGTAGGTGGTGCGACATTGACTCCAAACTTCTTCGCTAGAGCTACGAGCTTCTGATTCTCATACCCAACCTCTTCTTTGTAACATCTGAGCATTAAAGGCATCACTGTATCCAGAAGGAACTTGAAATTCTTCTGTGCGTAACTGGAATCATTTCCCAAAGACAGTTTAAGTCTAGAGTTGAAGACAGCATAAATGCATTCATCGAGACCATCCATCATGTCTCTCGTTACTAATTGTAAACCAACTTTCTGAACGGTGATAACGGATTGCGTGAACCATATCGTACTACTAGATAGATCCACCCACGTCTCATTTATAATGTACTTTGCTAATATAAGGCCCAAATTTTCCATCTGTGATAAAAATTTACCGACTCCCGCTTTCGTATGCATTGGCACTGGGGTCCACTTGTCTTCTGACACTTTAGCTTTCATAGAATCAACGACTTTCTCTTTATATTCCCTCAGTGCTTTTATTATAGGGGTTCTTAGACAACTGTTCATTTGGAATCTTAAATCAAGACCAAATTCGCAGAATAATGTGCATTGATCTCTCAAACTTTGGACGCATTCTAAAATGGAATCTAGAGCACATTGTGGCGTGAATATTTGTTTTATTAGCTGACTCATAAGCATCCTAAGCTGGAGGCTAGCCCAGACTACGAAAGCACTAATTTTATTCTTAGGGAATAATGTGATGAACTCGGTTAAGGCATCACTCAATGAGCAGAAGAAAGTTTCTCCAACTTGCTTGACGTAACTGCTGATGGATCCTTCCAGTTGAACCGCTTTAACATGAACCTTGACTGTGTGGCTGCAGATAGCCAGGAACAGCTCACAGGCTTGACTGGTCATGTTGAACTTATTGAGTATTTGCACGGGGTGTCTGGATGACCGTAGACCACCTCTCGGACTCCAGTTATGAGAAACGTCAAGCTCTTTCAACAGTATCTCAATTAGAACTTTCTGTTTCTGTTCAATTCTTTTCAATATTTCAGTTCTTTGAGGATGAGTTTTGAATTCTTCGGTGTTTAACGCTTTTTGAGCTTTGACCATCAGTTCGTAAGTCTTTTGGAAATGTCTTTCAACGATCAGTACGTCTAGTTCTTCGGTGACATCGGCGAGCCACTCCGGCAGTGGTGGTACTTGAGGTGAAGGCAACTCCTCGACGGATAGACTAGGGGACTCCATAAACTCTAGCTTGGGCTTGTCTTGACTGTCTTTTTTCTTTAGCTTCGAATTCTCTTTCTCAATATGCAACTTTTTAGCGACATCAAACTTATCCAGCCAGTCTTTCTTTATTGCTAAACTATTGCACTGGAAAACTCTTGTATCCGGGAAGGCTAGCACCTTAAAAGCTTGTTTGACAGTGCCCAAATCACGCACATTAACTACAGCCAGAGTACTGATCGGGTAACTGGCTTGAAACTTGTATCTCGAAGGTCCACGCCTATTTGATATCCAAGAAGTCAACATAAGGCAGTCGTTGAATAAATAAACATGCATTCTTTGTAAGGCAGTGTTCTCTTCCGCATCTATCTCTAATAGGTCTCCTTCATGGAGTAATGTTCGTTCTGGGACGTCTAAAAGGTTCATGCAATTTTCTACCTTTTCCGTGATGAGATTGAGTTTGTTTTTCCGCTGTTCCTCGGCCCTCTCTGCCTCTACATCGTGGTTATTGTCGAGGGACTCGCGGGATATAGTGTTGTCGTTGCCGAGGACAGACGCGTGGGAGAGAGTAGTGAGAACCGTGCGCTGCTCGCTGAGTAAGTGAGACAGCTTGTACATCTCGGCTTCTAGGTGGGATATCTCCGTCGCCGTCTCGATGAACTGCATGTAGTTCTCGTAGACATTCTTCTTGAGGGCACTAGCGGTATCTTCTGACAATATTTGAATCTTCTCCTTCTGTTGGGTGAGCTCCTCCCCCCCGACGCAGGACTTCGCTAACTCTTTCACGTAGCGCTCGGGGACGAAGTCTGGCACCGCAAACTTCTCCATGTTAATCTCGGACATCGTTTCGTGTAAATATTTACAGTTTCAACGGGTAATTAACGTAAAAAAACAGTATTTCACTCATCATTCGATAATCGAAAGACAGGACGTATCATCCCATCAAAACTAAATGTCAAAGATGCGTTTTGTTGATGCTAGTGATGTGACGATGACGATGTGAGCAAGTTTGAATGTAGGTAAAGCGTTTTGTTTCCATCGTAATTTTTTTCAGATGCTAGTAGGAATCCGTTTTAAAACATTTCTGCGAATTAAAAACTTTTGTATTATAAGAATCTATAAATATATATATAAATTGCTCAAAAGGGCCCATTTACTGTAATCTGTCTTCCAATGCGACCCTAATTTCGGATCGTGAATGTTGTCGCAGAGTGTGGATGCCCTTCATTGTTTTTTACATTGTACATCAAACCATGACAGGATGCATATGACTCACACACTGCAAGCAGCTTTCGGAGTGCCCTAATCGAGAGAGCCAGCAGCACCATATCGTCTGCGTAGCTGAGGTGTGTGTTTTAACCTGGTTTTAACACTAACTATAAACCTTTGTCTAAGCTATCAACATAACAACCGACTGGCATGCTGCTGACTCCCTCGACCAGGGCATCCATATATACAGGCTGAAGAGCAGAGGCGAGCTCAGCCCACGCCCACCCTGTCTCACCCCACACTCTCCATCCTGCTGGGATCCGAAAACTTGCCCGCCCCGCCCTTTTCACTTGCCTTCTGTTTCTGCCATAGAATGTCGTAAGAAACTAGATAGAATTCCTTTGTGAGGTCTAAAAAACAACTAAGCCTACGTTATCCTTCCGTCCGTCTGTATGTCTGTCTGTCCTAACTAAATATTTAGAGCTGTGTAACTTTTGATACGTAATAGCTAGACAGATGAAGTTTTCACAGAATGTGCGTTATTATGGCGGTTTTGCTAACGAATAAAAAAACGACTTTAAAAATTAAGGGTGGTCCTTATACAAAAAACTAGTTTTTATAAACATTTTTTCATCTCGCTCTATCATAAAAACGGTAATACATATGAGCGTCAAACTTGGTGTGATTATAAGCAAACTAGAGTACAAATAATTAAAAACGGCCACGAGTCGGTCCCGTGCTAAAGGTCACGGAGAAAAAAGAATTGTATCTATGTTAAGAGGCTCCCCCATAGGTAAACGCTAGCTCGGGCCATATTTTACTGGTTTGTGCTATCTTGGAAGCTATCTTCTCGTTATTTGAAAGACATTCAAATAATTGAAAAGTGTAGCAATATTCTTCAACATCTCGGCTTTATTTGCTATCAGATCATATGTCTTATTTTTCTATAAAATACATAATAAACCTGTGTTCAAAGGAAAGCCTAAATATTAGAAAAAATCTGTATTATGTGCATCTACTTTATAAGTTGAAGTCACATTTACTTGAGAGGTTAGACAATATTAAGATCTAAAATTGCTATTTAGCAATTTTTTTTAAGACCAATGTTTAATGAGTTAATTAGATAATTGTTAAATTTGGGGCGAATTCTTATGATTTTAGAATGTGATTTCCTTGGATTAGAAGGTTCCACTGTGACATAATGAAGGACAAGCTAGTCAAAAATAGGTATACCTACTAAAATGACGTAGTTTAGTAGCCCAACTCTCACTGGACCGGTTTTTATTTACAAGTTGATGTAACCTTGCTCAAATATTATATCATATAAATAATTAAGGATTTAGTCCTTAATTATTAATTTGGGAAATACTTATATAATTAACCGACTTCAAAAAAAGGAGTAGGTTCTCAGTTCGACCGTATATTTTTTTTTTTTTTTTAATGTGTGTTCGCGGATAACTTCGTCGTTTATGAACCGATTTTGATGATTCTTTTTTTGTTGGAAAGGAGATATCCCAAGGGTGGTCCCATGATAAGAAAACCAGGATCTGATGAAGGATAGCAGAGAAATCGAGGGGAACCTTCGAAAATAGTAGTGCCGACTAGTGCGTTTGTTAATTAGAAGCACTACTGTTAAATAGAACTAATGAATTCACCACTGAAAATTGTGAAATAAACAAAATTTTAACAAAAAATTAAAACCGCCTTCAAAAAAACTAAAAAGTTAAAAAATAATATTGCAGCCGATGACTTTTTCGTTCGCATCATAAGAACATTAATTTGTTTTATAGAAGTCGGTGTCAAGCCAAGCCAAAAAACGAATGCAAGCCCTGTCGCGAATCGGCTTGACAGCGACTTCGATAAAACAAATTAATGTTCTTATGATGCGAACGAAAAAGTCATCGGCTGCAATATTATTTTTTAACTTTTTAGTTTTTTTGAAGGCGGTTTTAATTTTTTATTAAACCAGAACTATAATAGTTGTCCATAAATCATTTAATAAGTAGGTCTATCCAAATACAGCAAAAAGTATAAAAAAATAAATTCTTGAAGTGGATCTGGTGTAAAACTGAATAAGTGGCATATTCAGTGTTTTATTTTGGAGCAGCCGCGGGGTCCACGCATTTATTGCCCACGCAGGCCTGGTGGTCGACGCACTGAGAGTCCAGCTCGCATTCACCCAGCTGAGACAGTCACATCATTAGAATTAAGTATATTCACTGTGATAAACACATCATAAAGTCACGAGATCCTAACGAACAGGCATGTGCTCACTACTAAACAACAACATCACAAACCATTGTTTGTCGGTAATTTAATTTTAATGAATAAGCCGTGGTGGTCCAGTGGCGAGTAACCTTGCCTGCCGTGCAGGAGGCGATGGTTCGATCCCCGTCCAGTCCGACTCGATACCCATCGTACCCAGTGGCGGACTAAGCCCGCCGGAGGCCCGGGGCGACAACAATAAATGAGGCCCCCGGTCTTTCCAGAAATTGATATCTACAATTCTTTCGAGCCGTGGCAAAAACTTAACATCGGAGCCCCTTCCTTCCATAGGCATAGGTAGCAAGTATTTCGTCCCAGGGAGATCCAGGTCCTACAACACGGAGCGAGCGAAGCGAGCCTGACATTCGTACAATGTAAAACCTAGAGCGAGCGAAGCGAGCTCGAGATTTCACTGAATTCTGGAGCGGGCAAAGCTAAGTGAAATTTTACTGCAAGATAATGAGATCAGTGGAATAAGATTTAAATCATTGAGCGAGCGAAGCGAACGAACAAAGTAAGCTCAAGATTTAACTGCACACCAACAGTGCAACTGCAACTGTATACTATGAAAAGACATAGGTACCATCCAAAACCAAGAGCGAGCGAAGCAAGCTCGAGACTTCACTGAATTCTGGAGCAAGCAAAGTGAGCTCAAGATTTTAGTGCAATGTGTCTAGCCAGGAGCGAGCGAAGCGAGCTCGAGATTTTGCTTCATTATAACTCGACTTTTTCAGCTCATGCCGAAATCGAGGCGATTGATGTATTAAACAAATAGCTGAAATGAGCTTATAATATAATGCTTATAATAAATCGATTGTAGAGCTCATCTTGAAATAGAGTAGGTGAGTATATTGGTGTATAAAATTAAAACCGGAGCGAACGATTCTATAATATTATGACTGGGTTGTAGCATGAACTCAGTCTCAAAGCACAGAAAGCTATCAAAAAAACCAAGCGAGCGAAGCAAACTCAAATTTTCGAAACACATTCTAATTCCAACCACATTGACCTTTCAAGAAGCGAGCTCATAATTATGCTAACTGCATAACAACTTGAAAAAGATTGAGCGAGCAAAGCGAGCTCGCAAATTCGCAATATTTTGGTTTGGACTCTATTTCCTTCTTTGACTTTCAATGACTAACTTACGGGGCCTCCAACTTCAAACTGCAGTCCCAGTACCGGAGGCCAGGGCCTCCGGAGCGAGCGAAGCGAACTCATAATTATGCTAACTGCATAACAACTTGAAAAAGATTTAGCGAGCGAAGCGAGCTCGCAAATTCGCAGTTTTTTTGACTCTATTTCTTTTCTTGATTTTCAATGACTAACGTACGGGGCCTCCAACTTCAAACTGCAGTCTCAGAACCTGTTCTGCTTCTGGCCTCCTGAGGCCCGGGCCTCCAACTCTAAACTGTGTCTTTACTTGCTATATAAACGTCATTATTTTGGTTTTGATTAAAAACCAAGGGATTCTCTTCTCGAGATTCGGAGGCCCCCCAGGACTGGGGGCCCGGTGCGGACCGCCCCTCCGCCCCCCCCCCTTAGTCCGCCAGTGATCGTACCAATGAGTTTTTCGGAATTTATGTACGATTTGTAACACTACAAACTTTCCGGTGAAGGAAAACATCGTGAAGAAACCTGCATGCTTCAATTTCGAAGCATGTATTGTACACCTACCGTCAATTACAAGTGGCGACGGGCTCACTCCCCGTCACACTGGACAGAGTTCCATTACTACTAGTGAAACGTGGATGTTTTGAAGATTCAGAATATCTCTGACTACCCCCTCGGGGAATATAGTCGTGAGCATATGCTTATGATGAATATATTGGACACCATACAACACGCATGTCATTGCTACCTAATAAGTACGATGCTTTCCTTCTGTTTTCCAATATTGGTCTGTAATGTGGCAGTCATATTGGACACCATACAACATGCCTGTCATCGCCACCTAATATGTAGGTAGGTAATTCCACACGATATTTTCCTTCACAAAGCTAGATACGAAATCTTAAAATTCTCTAAAACTAACCTTGTTACAAGCAACAAGAGAGTCGCCAGTATATCCAGAGTGACAGGTACAGAGTGGTTGCTCGTCTCCAGAACGGTCATATCCGGTCGTGCACTTGGCGTTGGCAGCACAAGGATTCGGCTCACAGAGGTCACCTATAAAAACATTTTATGTTATAGGACCAAGTGTTGCTCCCTGAGGTACCTACACCCAATTTTAACTACCTGTGTTGCCGGTAAACCATGGTTTCTTTTTAGATAACGCTTTATTGAGAACAAATCAGTGTGACACCTATTTTATCTAATTCAGGCACATAACTTGTGTTTTAAGTTTTCTGCAAATAATTTATGATGCAGGCAATCAAAGGCCTTTCAATAATCAGAAATAAAGTGATTTACTCACGTGCTTCTAAAGGTCTACAGAAAGTGAACGGATCTCCAGTCATCGTCGCAGGGCAGGTGCAGACAGGTGTCGAACCATGAAGTTTGCAGTCAGCGTTGACACCGCATGCGGTGGTACAAGGGCCCTCTATAAAATAACCTAAGTATTTTTATGGCTTTTCTGTAATTGTCTCTACACCGAACGTAGTAGGATGTCTTCTGATGCATTTGCATGATGCATTCAGATCCCATCGCATTTAGATAAATGTGTGTCAAAGGGGCCTCTACGTGTTGGATCGGTAAATTGTGTCCCCATGCAAGCGTTCTTGTAGCAACAAGAGATTCGCCAGTGTATCTAGAGTGACAGGTACAGACAGGTTGGTCATCGCTAGCGTTGGCAACATAAGTGTTCGGCTCACAGAAGTCACCTTTAACAACATTTTATGTTAGAGGACCAAGTATTGCTCCCTGAAGTACACCTAATTTTAACTACCTGTGTTTCCGGTAAACCATAGTTTCTTTTTTAATAACGCTTTAATAGTCCGTTTTCTATTGGGAAAAGTGCAACAATTTTGAGTAAAGCAATGCCACTTGGTACAGGTGTAATCCACGTCAAACTGAGCCCAAAGAGCCTGGTAGGCAGATATAACTCCGTGTCTGGTAGGGGGGAGGGGGGGTTAAAGTACTGGACTGCCATTACTCAGAACAAAAATTCTAGCGGATGTATTTGAACTCTTGGATCAAGTTTGGTGTCGTTTTCGGGTAAATCGATGATGGCCAATTCATTCCTCATACCAGTTTTTTAGGGTTCCGTAGCAAAAAATTAAGTAAGCCCTAAAATAATAAAATTTCAGTACTAAAATAATGCAAATAAACCCTTATATTTTCAGATTTCATTATGAAAAGTGATATTAAAAAAAATATTTTCTGAAAGCCCATTTAATGACAATTTTAAAAACATTAACATTTGATATCAATATATCTATTTTCAGTGTAGAATTAAATATTGATCGTAGTGCGGCGTTCGGCTGCGGTACGAAAAAATACTTGAAAAATGCATTGTAGCCAGTTGTGTGATTAAGATTAACAAAAAACCAGTCAAGTGCGAGTCGAACTTATGCTGCGAGGGTTCCGTACCACACACAATACATTTGTGTTAATGTATTTAGCAAAAAAAATATATTTTCTTTCATTCAGTTCCGGCTCCTTGGCGCGAGTTCAACTCACACTTGACCAGTTTTTATTTATTTTTGTTTTACTTTATAGTTTGAACTATAATAACTACAAGTTTGACGTGTTTATGTATTGTCGTTTTCACGATAGAACATAATAAAAAAACGTTGAAAAAACCATTCTTGTATACCTAAGGGGTGCCCCTTAAGTTTTAAAAACATAATAACAGGTACCTTTAATGTGAAAATTTCAACCAACTGCCTATTTCGATTCAAAAGATACAGGCTTTTGAACGTAGCGTTAGCATGGACAGACGGACGAACGGACAGCGTAGGGCGATAGCGTTAGTAAATAGAGTCCCGTTGGCCCCCTTTGGGTACGGGATCCTACAAATAAGAAAAGGTTGTCTGGAAGAAATCACTTTTAGTGATAAGGCCGCCTTTTGTACCCTTCTTTTTCATGTTTATTATTGTGTTTTTTTGTGTATTTTGGTGTGCAAATAAAGAATATTTATCTTATCTTATCTTATAAGAAAAGAGAGAAGAGCTGGTAATACATTATGTTTTTAATATTATGTAATAATAGGGCAAAGGTTTTCAGCAGGAGTAACAAGGCATCAGTCTACTTGAGGCTTTAATTGAGAGAATATTGACTGGTATACGCTACGGTAGCACAAATCTGGGATGTGCAAACAGGTTTTCGGAAGGGGATGGGATATGCGTTGATCAAGTTTACGCATTGGGGTGCATTTCCGAAAATATTTGGCTAAAAACCTAAAAGACGCCATTGTAGATTTAGAGAAAGCTTATGATTATGAAAGAGTGAGGAGGGATAAATTTTGGGTGGGATACTCTGGCCATATCTTGTATGGGGTGAAGGGTAATAAGTTACATATATGAATGAATAGGTAAGTTATGGTTATTGAGCGGGATGTAGCAGTGACTGAATGTAAGATTATGATAGGTGATAAAAGGCTAGAGCAAGTCAACGATTCAGTTTGTCAGTTTGTGTACTTGGGTTGTTTGTTCACAAGAGACGTAAAGTACGACGGAGACATAAAGAGAAGAGTTAAAGCAGGAAATATGCTTAATGTGCTCTTGTACATCTTCATGAAAAGTCAAACTATGTCTTAGAAGCATAGGTATAATATATCTATGCTTAGAAGGCTCGTTCTGCGAAGACGATTCATACATTAAAGTTGGTGTATCACGAGGATGTGATGCACCAACTTGAATGTATGAATGAATGGTTGGGTATTAATGGCAGAAAAAGCATGAATCTATAATAAATGCTGTTGAAAGGCACTCCCTGCGTAGTAGATGTGTTGTAACTTTGAATGACCACTCACGGAATAGTGTGATTAGAGAAAGATGTGGTCTGAATGAAGATATAGTGACATGTTGAGGTAGTTTGGCCACGTGGAAAGGAAGAGCTAAAGTAGACGTATGAAATTTACAAGTCATGTGTGAATGAAGGGTTAAAAGGGGCTAGATACACGTCCGCTGACCAAATACGATGAAGAACAGTGTACAAGGGCCAAAAAAATGTACCCGGAACATGATGTTGAACAGGCGTGAGATGTGTATCAACATCTAAGATGTGACGATCTATTGTCTCTGCCTACCACAGAATTACATAGGGGTGAGCATTATGTACTTAAGTAGGTAGTATGTATGTACTAATAATATAGAGATAGATCGTATTACCTCCAAACACGAACGCCCTTAAAAACCGTACTAAGGTATGTTGTTTTATGTAGAGGGTAAGTTCTCTATCTGCAAGTCCTTTTTTATATAGAGCATTGATTTACTAAGTTGTGGACGCGGCGAGTCTAATAAAAAATGCTCGAAAAGAGTCCCAGACTAACTTACATAATCAAAAGTAAGTGTTAGTAAAATCCAACTAAAAACACTAAAACGGCTAAAAAATTTAATTTTGCTTGTGTAGTTTTTACAAATTCTTACAGCACATAGCAGTACGGCATGCAATCGTGGGCGGAGTCAGTCAAACTAACGAAGGCTAGTGCGTAATTGTTTCTCTTTATGTGGTTTGTTTCTCTTTTGAACACTTTTGAGCACAGACCCTACGTCTAGTAGTTGGTAAGTATGATGTAGAGTATCTTATTTTTAGGGTTCTGTACCCAAAGGGTACGGAACGGGACTCTATATTAGTGAGTCCTACGCTGTCCGTTCGTCCGTCTGTCCATGCTACGTTCAAAGGGCTGTATCTTTTGAATCGTAAAAGACAGTTGGTTGATATTTTCACAAAATAGGTAAGTACCTGTTATTATGGTGGTAAAAGGCAAGGGTTTTTTACAACGTTTTTTTTCTCTATCGTGAAAACGACAATACATCAAAAGCGTCAAAATTAACTCTAAAGTAAAACAACAATGAGTAAAAACTGGTCAAGTGTGAGTCGAACTCGCGCTAAGGAGCCGGAACGGAATGAAAGAAAAATTTATTTTTTTTGCTAAATACATTAACACAAATGTATTGTGTGTAGTACGGAACCCTCGCAGTACAAGTTCCACTCGCACTTGATTGGTATTTTGTTAATCTTAATCACACAACTGGCTACAATGCATCCGCAGCCGAACGCCGCAGTACTATAAAATATTTAATTCTATACTGAAAATATATATATTGATATCAAACGTTATGTTTTTAAAATTGGCATTAAATGGACTTTCAGAAAGTATTTTTTTTAATATCACTTTTCATAATGAAATCTGAAAATATAAGGGTTTATTTGCATTATTTTAGTAATGAAATTTTATTATTTTAGGGCTTACTTAATTTTTTGCTACGGAACCCTAAAAAACTGGTATGAGGAATGAATTGGCCATCATCGATTTACCCAAAAACGACACCAAACTTGACCCAAGAGTTCAAATACATCCGCTAGAATTTTTGTTCTGAGTACTGGTAGTCCAGTACTTTAACCCCCCCTCCCCCCTACCAGACACGGAGTTATATCTGCCTACCAGGCTCTTTGGGCTTAGTTTGACGTGGATTACACCTGTACCAAGTGGCATTGCTTTACTCAAAATTGTAGACCTCTCCATACAACGGATCCCAATAGAAAACGGACTATAATGAGAACGCAGTGTGAAACCTATTTTATCTAATTCAGGCACATAACTTGTGTTTTAAGTTTTCTACAACTTTATGATGCAGGCAATCAAAGGAAACTCAATAATCAGAAATAAAAATTGATTTACTCACGTGCTTCTAAAGGGCTACAGAAAATGTACGGATCTCCAGTCATAGTCGCAGGGCAGGTGCAGACAGGTGTTGAACCATAAAGTTTGCAGTCAGCGTTGACACCGCATGCGATGGTACAAGGGTCCCCTATAGATAACCCAAGTACTTTACTGGCTTTTCTGCAATAGTCTGCACCGTACGTGGTCTATCCTCTGGTGCATTTGCATAATGTATTCAGAGATAGACCACGATCGGTGCATCCCATCGCATTTAGATGAAAGTGTCCAACATATCCAGACCTTTGTTTCGGGAGGGAAATTAATTTTCGGCGGGGATATTCATAGAAAAACAATGAAAAAGTAAGTGCTGTAATCACTTTTCTATACAAATATAATTATTATGTAACGTATAACTCCCTAGGCGGGAGATATCATTGTACCCCAGGGGGAGCGTGTGAATTCTCTATGCATTGTACTGAATTTCATTATAACCCGCTGCTGGTATAACGAGATTTGAATTTGGAACCGCACCCACATAATTAACGTAGTAAATTAATATTTCTATGGGCATGCTTGCCCTCTGTTCGGTAACAGAGTGAAAGTCTTGCTATCAAAAGGTCAATCAACAAAAAATCTAATTTATGGTATGATGTATCAAGTGGTGGCAGAGAAGGGGTACCTTCACACACTAAGGGTAGATTCACACCAGAAGAGCATTTGCTGGCAGCGGCAATCTTATTACTAGCACGGAATATACAGGGTGTAAAATAAAATGGGACAGCTACTCAAAGAGGTGCTTCAGACCATCAAACTGAACAACTTTCTCTAGGGGACCAATACCGAAATCGCGAAAAAAAAATCCGCTCTCCTATTGTATAAAACTGCAAACATAACTCGACTGAAATGTATGGGAAAGCAGATTTTTTTTTCGCGATTTCGATATTGGTCCCATAGAGAAAGTTGTTCAGTTTGATGGTCTGAAGCACCCCTTTAAGTAGCTGTCCCATTTTATTGTACACCCTGTATAAGAGTACAATCACTAGTGAATTAATGGTTTTCTAATTTTGGTACCTTTATTCAAATGAAATGTTGTCAATTCTGAGCCTTAACCTTACCCTAGAATTCTTAGTTACGCTTGGGATTCTTACTTAATAACATCGTAAGGAAAGCTTGTAAAATTTATCTGATTACAAGATAATTATAGTAGGTAACTTACCATCAACAAACTGTAGAAGGGCAAGCAGCAATACTACTGGTGCTAAACACAATAGTTTCTCTCCCATCTGAAAACTACACAGAAAAATATTTCATTCACACCACCCTACATGACAACAAAAAAAACCGGCCAAGTACGAGTCGGTACTCGGGCAATTAGTGTTCCGTACTACCAGTTGATTAACATGGGTCATTGATAAAACCACTATAAATTGACACTTACTTAGTATGTGGTCACATAGTAACTGAAGATCATTTTACACTGGACATTCTGGTGTTAGTTTTTTGGGTATATAAAAAAAAACTATCTAAGTTAGAGCCACCCTGATAATTTTCCCGCCATCTACACGTTATTTCTGAAGTTCTTGATTTTTTTCAGATCTTATAGGGTAGACCGGGGGCAATGGTACCAGTTTATAAATAATGACCCATAACTCAGAATTTAAGGCCACCACGTAAAAATCGCTTAGGATATAACATTCTAGTCTAATTGGCTATCAGAATTAAGAAAATAATTTCTATTTGATCGTATCAGAATTGTGCAAATTGAGTTTTTGTTCATTAAGTCCTTTTGTTACAATTGACCCCTAGTACGGATCAATTGTACCAGAAAAACAAAGGTAAATAAAATCCAAAATAATGCACTAATCAGTCAGTATTTATTGTTAATTTCTTAAGACGAATCAGTCTGTAACGTTACATCAGTCTTAATTATAGAGACTCGTATTTAGACTAGACAAAGCTAGCATTTCAGTTAAATTACACGTATTATAATATTCTCCAAGTTTTTGAAACATATAATGTCAACTTATTATAAAAAACACATCAGGGTTCTCATAGCACACCTTTCCAGTAATAACAACATCTTAATACAACAAAAATATCGAATTATTTAACAATTACTAATCCCATACAGTTACAATTGACCCCTGGTACAATCAACCCCATCCTTCACAGCAAATTATTTTTAAATAATACAGTACCTAGTATTATCCGATTCAGTAAAAACAGATAACATTGCGGGTATTATAATTTATACTATAGATCCCGGAAGTGTCGAAATGAATCGTCGGGATGAATCAAAGGTATAAATTAAAATACCCAAGATGTAACTTGTTACAAAAATATTTTATACTTATCACGACCTTAAATCGAAGAGATCAATTATTATTCGTTATTAGTCAAAATATAATCAACACACATTGTCCAACATTTTGATGCATAACATCTGAAGCTCTTACTGATCGCCCTTTTAAAATTTCCTCATCAGCTTGCTCATACAATAGGAGATCCTTCGTGCCTCGATCTGTCTTTCTTGGTCTATTTCGCGGCATCTATTTAGGTAAGATAAAACAAAATAAATTATAGGTAGTGAAATAAACAAGGTATATAGATAGTTTGGCAAATATGATTAATATAGTCCTACAGTAACCGCTGGCTCATGGACTAGAGCGGTACATTAAAAAAAAAGACTGAAGAACTGTGACAGTCGCCATATTGGTTGGTTTAAAAAGTTAGTCGTATGTTAAAAGGTAAGGGTTCTAAAAGTTATGATGGAACAAAGAAACTCACATACATGCATACGTACATGAATCTTGAAAACATTACACTAATTGTTTTAGCAGCCGAGTAAAAACTCGGGGTCAATTGTAGCACGGGGTCAATTGTAACGTTACAATTGACCCCGAGTGTTGTGGTACAATTGTCCTTTTTTACTCACACCCACTAAACTTCACAAATCTCGATTTCTATATCTAACTGACCTCCACACTGTGATACATTGCAAAGTTTAATAACTAGAGAATCATACTTCAGTTAAACTTTCACACTACAACTATTTAATTATAAACAGTAGTACAAAACGTAAATCGTAAATTCTTACCTTGGTCAGTCAAAAATACAAATCGTCTTCTATCATGTGCATCTCGCGCGGCAGCGAGTCGCCGACTAGTGGACAGGTTGAGACACGCTCAAGGCACACTCGTGTATACACACACATGCATATTTCGATGTAGTTGTAGAGTTATAGGCGATGGTACTATTGACCCGTGGTACTATTGCCCCCGGTCTACCCTACGGCTATATTTTTTGAAATAGAGGTGGGGACTGCAATTTCTCGGATTTAATTGAAAATATTGTAAAACAAAGTGTTAATAAAAAATTTGAAAAGTATATGTTTAGACTTGTATTTTCATAAGCTTTCAATTGATACCCCACACCATAGGGTAGAAAAAAAAATTGTTTTTTAATTACCCTTTCTTACTCCCCAAATTGCCCCCAATATAAAAATTTAGTTTTTTTTCTTCATTTATGATATTGGACCACCAATTGCTATATCTGTACCGAGTTTCAACTTCCTATGTCTTATGGTCTCTGAGAAAAATGCCTGTGATAGACGGACCGACGGACAGACACCGAGCTGATTCCATAAGTGTTCCGTTTTTCCAATTATGGTATGGAACACTAATAATAAAATCCTTCCCCATCATCGTTGCGAACAGCACGTGGCAACTAAGAGATATTGTTTTCTATCTACTTGACAAGTTCTTTTATCCCATGTTTATCCCAAAACCCTAAACACGAACGTACGAATAGTACATTACTGCAGCGGCCAGCAACAGAGGCATTGATGGACGAACGTGTAAATGTGGGCCGAGGCGAAGCCGAGGCACACATACGTAAGTCCATCAATGCCTAGTTGTGGCCAAGGCTTGTATAGTACTTTTCTCAAATAATGCGCGGAAATGAAAACAGTAAATTTTCTCAAATAATTCGCGGAAATTAAAACTCTTTTCAAAATCAATGACGAACAACGAACAACAATTTGTTTTTTTTTTTCAATAAACAGCTTTCTATTTGCAAGTTAGTTCGAAATTTAAATAAAACCTTTTTTGAGTTACCTCCTTGGTCGCCATGTTTAGGAGAAAAAGATCGTTCCATTTTTAAATTACACGACAGATATGAGTTTACTATGTAATTTATTTGGCCGCAAAACACGACAGATATGGATTTTCATACAAACATTGCCGGCCGCTGCGCGCATGTAGTTGGCCAGTACAGCAATTTCGATTTATCTCGAAGAAGGTTGTCAAAATAATGCTCACATTTCCAAGCATGTTTGAGAAAATGAATTTTGTTATACATTATTTATATTTAAAGGGGTGGTTTAGTTAGACCATCAAAAAGAACAAACTTTCACAATGGAGACCACCATCATCGAAAAAAAAATCTGCTGTTTCATACAAAGCTCGACTCAAATGTCCCATACAGCAGACTTTTAATTTTTTTTTTCAACGATTTTTACCGTGTTCTTACCTAACGTAACGACACTGTTTAACCAATAAGACTGAGATGAATGAATACCTACGTCGTCGCTCCGATACAGCTCCGATACCTACCTACAGTACGACCGTAAAGTCTAGAAATTAAATAAATCGGAACTAAACTTTTTCATTATCATGACAACATTATGGAAAACGTCAAACTGTCAATCACCAAAATTTCAAATGCATGTTTATGCATTTCAAATAAAAATTTACCGTAAAATATTTGAATTTGTCCTAATTATTATTACTAATGGATAAAGTAACAAAAAGTGGTGCAAGTTTAGTAATTTACTACGTTATTTTCTGTTATGTTTGGAGGTATATCAAGCGGGGAAAATTGGAATAGATTGGATGTTGTTTTACAAGCGATTTGCTGATATGGTAGGTAATTATTTACTCTCATGTTGCTTTTTAACAATAGTTTTCAGCGTAATTATATCAATTATCGTCAGTTATCATCTGCAAAATAATCATTTAGGGCATTTTCTTTCGAGTTTGGTTCGTTTGGGGTTATGATCGTTTGTTGATAAAACTGACGTTATTGTATGCGTGGACCGCATAATTTTGATCCTTGCATGTCATTCCTGCATGTTTAGTTTATCTTCACTGCGACTAGTTAATATTTTATCGATTGCCTACTTTTTTTTTATCGTTTTCAGGAAAACATTTATATCGCAAAATTTTTCTGTCCGGAATGCATCGATAAAAAAACTGCCATGCCTAGAAATAGAAATTTTAAATAGAAGGAATGTAAAATATCAGATCTACGAAAATACGAAAATAGTAAACATCGTATTCAAAAACAAATAATTTGAAAGTACAATATAAAGTAATATGCGTTTTCATTATTTTCTTCTAGAACTAGAATACAGGAGGCGTAGCATGTTACACGTGATATGGCTATATCATGCCTTTTATTTCGTTCGTTCGCGCGCAAATAGAAAGATAGAGAGATTTTGATAGCTGCTCTTCTGACCTTATGGCAATTGATGCTGGAGTTCCTCAAGGGTCTGTTCTCTCCGCGACACTTTTCCTGCTGCACATCAATGACCTCCTTGTGTCAGGTATTGTTGGGTATGCAGATGACAGTACTGTCATGGAGAGATATGTATCTGGCGCAGGGGCCAGCGGAGATAAAATACGCTCGCAGAGGGAGGCCATGGTTGAGCGGACAAACTTGACTTTAAGTGTTGTCTCCCAGTGGGGTGACAATAATTTAGTCAACTTCAACGCCACCAAAACACAGGCTTGTCTGTTCACCGCAAAAAGGAGTCCGTTTAATCTGACTCCTACTTTCCGGGGTACATCTGTCCCTGTTTCCGACAGTCTTGGGCTTCTGGGTATAAGCTTGACCACAAAACTCAACTTCGGCGCTGACATCGAGTCTAAGGCTCAAACTGCGGCCAAAAAGCTGGGCATCTTAAACAAGGTGAAGCGGTACTTCACTCCTGGACAGCTCTTAGTATTGTATAAAGCTCAGGTCCGATCATGTATGGAGTACTGCTGCCACCTGTGGGATGGCTCAGCCAAGTATCAACTTGCCGCACTCGACTCGGTTGAACGCAGAGCCAGGAGGCTCATTGGCGATAGTAAGCTGGCGGAGGCCAAGCTTCATAGCCTAGCCCACCGCCGCAGAGTGGCCTGCTTGTCGGTCTTCTACAGATTGTACTTCGGTGAGTGTGCCCTAGAGCTGCATGAGCTCATCCCACCTTCCCCTTTCTACTATCGGACTTCCAGACGCACCGCGGGATATCACCCCTTCTTGGTTGACATCCCACATATCCGCACCAAGCGCCTTTCTGAATCTTTTATAATGCGCACAGCCAAGGAGTGGAATGCCTTACCTGCGTCAGTATTTCCGAGTACTTACAACCCGAATTCCTTTAAAGTACGAGTGAATAGGCATCTTCTGGGTAAGCTCGCTACATCTACGACCCTATCTTCGTCCTGAGGACTGGATTGAGGTCAAGAGCAAACCCATAGTTAATAAAAAAAAAAAAAAAAAAAAAAAAAAAAAAGAGAGCGAAGGTGTGATAGCGCTATATCACGCTGCCATGCTAGCCATGTAGTTGCCGAAATTTAAAATGTATATTGGGTGTAAAATTTAGCTGCTGTCAGAGCCAAATTTAGCTAAACATAGATAACGTTTTGCATAAACTTTCGGAGTAAATACAGCAAGTATCAAAATTGTTTAGGTCGTAGTGTAGTGTTGCCGTGTAAAGCGACAGTGGCGCCCTCATTTAATTTCTACTCTTTCTGGTCGGGCTGTACGTTGACTTTAGAATGACGTAGGTACTTACTCTACAACTGCTCTACAATTTACTTACAATGTGCAATGAGTCATTCGTTGACAGTCTCATTATAAAACAAAACTGGCCATGTGCAAATCGAACTCGCGCACGGAGGACTCTGTACCAGCAGGGCCGTAGCTAGAACTGGATTAAAGGTAGGGCATAGGAGGTTTATGGTAGGGCGGAAACAAAAGTCTAGTTATAATTGTGGTTATTGCTAATGCTATTCAGTGTCTGTGAAATCTTCTCTGCGGGAAAGAAAAGAAAACGATGGTGATACTGAGTTCTATTAGCCTATAACTACCCTCAAAATACCTAAAAGTTGGAGCGAGCGACGCGAGCTCGAAATTTCACACTCTAAGACTCAAAATGGTACTGGTAGTGAGTGTTATGGTCTGAAACACCCCCTAGGGTGTTTTGTTACATTCTGTATAATAATGGTTGGGTAATTTTTAAAGTAGGGCATTGATATTTTAAGGCCTACCTTAAAATATCAATGCCCTACTTTAAAAATTGCCCCACGATGCCCCCCCCCCCCCCCCCCCCCTAGCTACGGCCCTGCTGTACCACTGTAAAATATTACCTAAAAAAATGTTTTTCTCCGGGACCCTTATCGCGAGCCCGACACACACATGTATTTTAAGGGTATTTTAAACATTTGACATAATAAGCATTTGGTATTTTAAATTTCGGGATTTCGGGGTAAGGTAAACTGGACTAAGGTATTATGAATGTTTTGGTATTTTGAATTCGGGTATTTTGGTCTAAGGTATTTTTAAATTAAGGTATTATGAGTTTCGGGATTCTGATATGTACCCGGCCGGTTTTTAGTAGGTAAAAAGAATTTGTTGTTTTACCTTCGATTACGTACTATAACTATAATCACGCCAAGTTTCACGATTGTATGTATCGCCGTTTTTACGACCACAAAAAAAAACAAATAAAAAAAACATATTTTTTGTATGGGTTGCCCTTAATATCAACACATCCAAAATAATAACACATAATCTGTGAAAATATCAATTCTCTACCTATTACGGTTCAATAGATACAGCGCTTTAAAGCTAGGACGGACGGACGGACGGACATCGTAGGCTTATGAATAGGGCCCCGTTGGCACCCTTTGGGAACGGGAGCCCTAAGAATGATTACTCTTCATTGTGCAGTGAAGATTAAGATTAAACAAGTACTAGACTAAGATCCCACAGCATGATTTCTCTAAATTTTGTTTAGGAGATGAGACATTCCAGTGTAATGGTCTAATATAGAGGAACTGACAGCTGAGAGAGCGAGATGTACCTAGCGGCGCCACTGTATAATAGAAAGAGATACGTGACGCGAGGCAATAGAACCGTTTTTGGGAACTTGTCGGCACATTCGACTGGGTAAATATTCGTGCTCTGTGAATAATTAGTGAATCTAAAGTGAAGTCGTAGATTATTTTGTGAAATATACTAACACTATTTCATTAAATTACCTACGATTTCACGTTAGATTCACAATTATACACAGAACTTGAAGTTTTAGGGTGCCGATAATTGCCGACTAATGCACAAAAAACGGTTTCATTTGACAACTCATGTCAGTTATTCTATTCCGACAGGTATAATATAATAACTTTATGGTAATGGTCATAGTCAAGGTCAAGGGATTCTACTAAAATACGCGCGCCCCCCTTAGTCCTGTCGCAACCCTCTGACAGACGCGAGCAAAAGTGAGGTTCCAGGAGAAGATCTCCACTCATAATGTGTAGGCGATGATACTTATTCCTGTGGTAAGGACATAGTTTAGGGATTCTAAAAAACTAGGGTTGCCATCTGGCTGTCACAACCCCTTACCAGCCAGCCGCAAAAATGATGTTTCTGTTATTCCAAAACAAAGGTCATAAGAACTTTGGCGAATTTGGACCCAGCCATTTTTACGAAAACTAAAAGCCCTTCAGGACGGCGGTCATAATTATTATAAACAGAAATAACGAAGGCATTTTTTAAAAAAACTTACTCATCTCTAGAAGTCCGAGTTCAAAAGTAGAAATTACTAGTAAAATAGACAAATCATCCAAAAAGCAGTAGCAAACGCAACCATGACAGCTATTTTCATCTAATATTATCACTGAGGTAGTTTTTGGACGTTACGGAACGTATTTGGCTTTATTGAACTGATAGTGCGTGTGATTTCGTTTGATTCCATTATCATAATACTGTACGGTTATCGTGAATTTTCATTAAAACAAACACAATGAATGCGGAGAAGATTGAGTGGGCTACCTAATAAGAAAGATTATGAGTTTCACACACTTGATACAAAAGGTATCATAAGGAGAAATACCTTTCCCCCAACTTCTACAGATTACAACCAATTTCCTTTTTTGTTAGTTTTGTTTCACTCTACACGTATTACTAAGTTTCATTCATGTATGGGACCATATGTCTGGGTCTCACATTATATGGCCTTCCGCCAAACTTCTTTCAGGACCCTAAGAAAGTATGTTTGCCAACTGTAGGACTGTCGCAGAACTACTTTCAGGATCCTAAAAAACTAAGACTGCCCCTAGACCTGTCGCAAATCCCTTCAAATCAACTTCGAAAATGAATCTAATCTCCTTCGAATCTTCTTCGTTCTGTTCTAACCATATTCGCTAGCTGATTTGCAGGGGCTGGGGGTTGCGACAGGACTAAGGAACACGTATTTTTTGGAATCCCTAAACTACTTACGACAATTCCACTGGATATGTCTCATTATCAAACAAGACATGGAGAAATCCCGCGGCAGGATCTTGGATTATACTTGTTAACACGCGTATAATTATTGTAATATGGTAAAGGGTGTCCAGCAAAAACTAAAAAGTTTATCGAATTTTTTATTTTATGTTAAAATATATTAGTTTAATATGCGGATTTTATTTTGTAGACCATTATCGTCCAGAGAAGCCCCGGACCTTTAAAATTCACATAAGATAAGATAAGATAAATATTATTTATTTGCACACCAAGAATAAACAAATACAATTTGTAACAAGAATGAGAAGGGTACAAAGGGCGGTCTTATCACTAAAAGCGATTTCTTCCAGACAACCATTGGATGGAAGAACTATTTACAGAGACAAATGCACACATAGGTTCGTAGGCGTCGCGCTTTTTGTATGAATTCATTTCAATGTCCGCTAGATGCACTCTGTGGAAGGAAAGGGTACCAGCTGAATTTAATTCCCCGCAGGAACATCTGCCTCCCGGGCACAATCTGCAATGGCCAGTGTGGAAGTCCTTGAATCGGCTTCGCACTCAGGTTGGTCGTTGCAGACAAAGTTTATGCAATTGGGAGTACAGGGGTCGATGGCTCACCTGCTGGAATGTCTGTTGTGCCCGAACACCTGCACGAGAGAGGACCTCAATGAAGCTATACTGGACCTGTCAGGCTCGCCGAATATCTGGCTAATCTAAACTATTATAAAACCGTAACAGAAGTGTGTCTGTACATTGCAGATATTTACAAAAAAAAGATTACGATATGATTTTTAGATGTCCCTGATTCCAAATCACCAATTTTTGGATTTGTTTGTTTGTTTGTTCGTTTGTTTGTTTGTTTAAGTGTTTGTTTGTTCGAGTATCACGCAAAAACTACTGAACCGATTTTGATGAAACTTTTTTGATAGCTTATCATCTGACTTAAAATCTGGTATATAATTTATGCGGACGAAGTCGCGGGTAAAAGCTCGTAAAATATAGAAAGAGTAGTAGATAGGAAGGAACAGTAGAAGGTTATAAAAAAAAATTCAACATTTATTTTGAAACAGAAATTAAAAATTAGTTTTGCGACGAAATGGGCTGCTTATCCTGAATCTGAGTATTTTCAGGGTTCCAACGGGAACGTGAAAACGGGACTTTCATAAGCCTCTACGCTGCTGCCCGTCCATCCATCCGTATGTCTCTCTGTCTTTCCTACCTATTTAGTGCTGTAGCTTTTGAACCGTAGTAGCTGGACAGTTGAAATTTTCACAGAATGTGCGTTATTATGGCGGAATTGCTCAGAAAGTTACAAATTATGCAGACCTCGAATACAAGAAACTAGTTTAATATCAACATTTTTTCGTCTCCATCTATCGTAAAATCGGTAATACAAACAAACGTCAAACTTGGTGTGAACATAGAGCAAACTCTATAGTATAACATAACAACAAATAATAAAAACCGGCCTAGTGTGAGTCGGTCTCGCCCGGAGCAGGCCCATCTTTTCCACTGGGCACTCTGGGCATGTGCCCAGGGCCCCGGCCCGGGATCGATGGGTCCCCCCTAGTTCCTGTCCGATCACCAACCGATAACCGATATTTTCCATTATTTTCCGAAAATATCAGTTTTTTGGTATTCTAATGAACAAAGGGGCCTAACAAATAGTGGCAACAATTTGGCTGCCTACCTAAAACTTGTAGGTCTAAATCTAGAATTTTGCTTACCTACTCCTTTTGCATGTTGTTAACAAAATAGTCCTCTGTCATATTCACATCATAGTCATAGGGGCCCCCATTATCCTAAAGTGCCCAGGGCCTCCAATAAGTTAAAGACGGCCCTGGCCCTGAGAAAACAAAACTTTTTTGTGTGGTACAGAACCTAACCCTCCTCGGTGCGCGAGTAGCTAGACTCGCACTTGACCGGTTTTATCTAAACTATTATAAAACTGTAACAGAAGTGTGTCTGTACATTGAAGATATTTACAAAAAAAAATTATGACATGGTTTTTACCTGTCCCTGATTCCAAATCACCAATTTTTGGATTTTTTGTCCGTCTGTTTGTTTTTTTGTTTGTATGTTTGTTTGTTTGTTTGGGTGTTTGTTTGTTCGAGTATCACGCAAAAACTACTGAACCGATTTTGATGAAACTTTTTTTGTTTGATAGCTTATCATCTGACTTAAAATCTGGTATATAATTTATGCGGACGAAGTCGCGGGTAAAAGCTCGTCATAAAATAAAAGTGAGGAAACTCGAAATGGATCACCCCATAGTATACCTATTAGGTAGGTACTATTATTTTAAATGCTTGTCTTTAATAAATACAAATAGGTAATTTACTGCACGCGAACCATGAAGAAAGATCAAAGAACTCACTGTAATTATCTCTTGTTTTCAGCAATATTTTTTAATCTTATGGCTTACATTAGTAAAATGCCTATCATTTAAATAAATTAAAATGAAACGATCACTGAAATATTTTAAAATAACACAAAAATACCAAATAACAAATATGTTTCACTGATCGTTAAATGTCAGTTTATTTCATAAAGGTATGTTTATTTTGTGGTTTATTTAAATGTTGACCCACCTGCCTGCGCGGTATCACAATTATTCACAACATGGGTCGAACACGCACGTGACACATGGGTCATGGAAACCTCGGTTTTATGCAGGTAAAGAATAGGGTAGAGTTTTGGCTGAAATAATGAAACTAAGACATGTACAGTAGGTAAACGTTATTTTATTTTATAAATTTTCATTATGAGGATCATATTTAAAAAATATTATATATGGCACGATAACGAAAGCTATCTAATTACTGATTTTACTTTTGTAAGGGTTTTTTCCTATTTTTCTTTTTTAATTAATATTTAATAATAAAATACGATTTATTGTTAAAATTCTTAATTTTTATATATCTGTACCTTGTACATACAATACGCATTTGCTTCGATCTGTTCGATCGTCAATTAGTTTATTACACAGACGCTTCTTTTAATTCAGTGTTAATATAACATCACATCACATCTTAACAATTTTCTATCCCTAATCATTCTATTCTTTCTTCTGTTTGTCTTCAGAACTCGCTTCAACCTCTTTCGTTTCATCAGCTGGTGTGTCAAGTACCGCAGGAGTGACAGCTGGTTCTTCCACGAGGGCGGCAACGACTGCTGGCGCGGCCTCGTCGGTGAAGTTGCCATTCCTCTTGTATCTGAAGTACCGGGCGCTGGCAACCACAGACGCTGAATCGTAGCAGTTCACGAGGGCATCACCGTTGCGACCTGTTAGGAGAAAGAGGATTAAATCATGGACTGCAACAACATTACAATTCCAGACGCTACATTCCAGAAGAAACATTACATAGAAAATTTATGTTTCTTCACGTAAATCTACGTTCCATTATGATATGAAACAAAATTGTTAATGGCTATGATTGCTATTTTTTTGGATGGAACGTCGTGTCATGTGATGGTAACCTCATAGGTTTGCCTTTGGCTCCTAAAACACAGTAGGTAGATAGGTAAAAAGAAACCTTTTCTAGAGATCTTGTTACTTGACCAGATCCCAATATTAACACACTTATTCTGTAGTTGATCTTCTTGTCCAGCAAACTCGTTCCTCTTTTTATTACTAACACTTTCCTTTTTTCACAAATTAAAAATGCTCAATAACTGACCGTTAGGACACGTGCAGACGGCAAGATGGCGGCGCGCCATGCAGACGGCTCCCGAGCCGCACTGTGTGTTGCCGAGGCAGGGGTCCACACACTTGTAGCCCACGCAGGCCAAGTGGTCGCCGCACTGGGAGTCCAGCTCGCATTCACCCTGAGTAAAATTACAAGACAGGTAAAAATTTATATACTTCTTTCAAGATCATATACCAGAAGAAGCATATTATTCGTACTTCTATGTTCCCAGACGGAAGAAAGAAATCATCACTTTACTAACATAACAGTGTCTAAATTATTTCCAGTAAGTATTGTCGCCACTTTTGAAACACGCCCTCGATCACAATGGCTATGGATTTTCCATTGTTTGTCGACCATTTGGCAGTCAAAGGCTTAATGAACAGTGGACACCTTAGGTGGACACCATACATTCCTCGAAAAACTCTGCTTACGATGTTTTCCTTCATCCAAAAGCCAGAGACAAAATCTTAAAATTTGTTAAAACTAACCTTATCACAAGCAACAAGAGCGTTGCCAATGTATCCAGAGGGACAGGTACAGACAGGTCGCTCGGCTCCAGTACGGTCATGTCCGGGCGTGCACTTGGCGTTGGTACCACAAGGGTTCGGCTCACAGAGGTCACCTTTAACATTTTATATTATAAGACCAAGTGTTGCTCCCTGAAGTACACCCAATTTAAATTACCTGTACTACTAATAACCCGGTATAGGCCTTTTTGGATAACATTTTTATAGAGAACAAATCTGTCTAAAACCTATTTATCTAATTCAGGTAAGTGGCACAGTTCAAGTTTATTGCAATAACAATTTATAACGCAGTCAATCAAAGGCCTTTACAAAATCTAAAATAAGTAAAAGCCTTTTTACTCACGTGCTTCGAAAGGTCTGCAGAAAGTGAATGGATCTCCAGTCATGGTCTTGGGGCAGGAGCAGATTGGTGTGAGTCCACGAAGGTTGCAGTCAGCGTTGACACCGCATGCGTTGGTACAAGGGTTAACGCAAGCGTTGTACACACAAGCTGGTTTGTAGCTGGGGCATTCGCCGTCTGAGGTACATTCAGCGGTACAGATCCTGTAGGGGTCGCCGTAGTAGCCCTGGAATATACAATATTTGGGTAAGAAAATAGGATTGGTACTGAAGGATACAATAGTACAGATAGGTAGGTACCTACTGATGATTGTGTAGTACGTACGTTGTAAGTAAGTTTGTACTACTAACCTAGTTATCTATTATATCAACACTAAATAAAATATTCTCAGTTGCAAATTGGCCTACGTAACATTTTGCACTTCATCGAATAAATGAGAGAGGCGATACACTCGAATCCTGAAATCCCCAAAATCGAATGTTGTCTAGATATTAGACACAAAGTACCTAAGTAAGTGAACAACATTATAATTATCACAGAAGTTCTTAGAATTAACTCAAATGACGTAAACAGATATTTTGCAGCTACGACGTGGAATCCAAAACCCTAGCACCTCATCAGGGATGACCCCAGCTGAGATGCTTCTAAGGTTTCAAATCCGGACCTCAATGGAAACTAATCAGAATAGGATATAGCTTTCAAGTATTCTCGTAACTTACCCTAGGGCATTTGCAGACAGCACGATGGGCGGCCACGGTCTCGCAGTCAGCGTTGACGCCGCAGTCGCTGCAGGGGCTGGTACACTTGAAGTCTCGGCACGACTGCTGCGCGCCGCACTCCCCGTCTGATTCACACTCGTGACGACATCCTGCTAGAGGGCTACCCTGTATTACGAAAATAAAGAACATTTTAAAAGGCTGATGGCGCATGAATTATTATCCCTGGTTGTCGTATGAGGTAAAAGGGTGGGAGCCACTCCACATATTTGAGCAAATTTTCTGACTGCTCCAAAAAGTATAACGGCGTGACTTTGTCGTTTGAATGTGGAGAGTTTAGTGGGCCATTTCCAATTAGGTCTCAATATAAAAAAAATATGTAAAAAAAAAACTGTTTATTCTTTATTTAAAGAGCTTGGTCTTTTAGACTATGTAAGGGAAATCTAAAAGTATATTCGTAGAACAAAAAAGATTACATTTTCATGATAGTCCATTATCTTACCCTGTATCCAGGCAAGCATGTACAGACGGCTTGGTTGTTGACAACCCTGCAGTTAGTGTTAGCACCACATGGAGAAGGGTGGCACGCTTCCTCTGCAAAGATGCAATAAATTAATTGTACTCTTTATTAGTAGACTCTAGATCTTCGATTGAATAATAATTTATTAAATTCAATCAAAGCTTAACTTACCTGGATCAGCAACTCTGCAGGAAGAGAAAGGATTGCCAGTGTACCCAGCAGGGCAAGTGCATACGGGAATGTGGTTACGGACCTGTAAGAACATAATAACTGTAACAAAGATACTTTGATGTAAAAGAATAAGGTTTAAAATTATAAACTAACATCGCAGTTGGCATTGACACCACAAGTGCCTTCGCAGGGGTTGACGCAGTGTTGATTGACGCAAGTCTGGTGGCTGCGGCATTCGCTATTATCTGCAATTACATGATTCAATTAAAGAAAGGAGAACAGAACGAGTACAGTAGTATAATACTAATACCAAGTTTATAAACTTGGAGAAAAGCATAATCATAATGATGATGCTTTCTAGGCATAACCATAATTTCATGTTAACCTTGACGACTTCGGACAAAATCAAAAGTTTACTGTTCCAGGTATATACCGGTACAGTTGTCAAATTTTAATAGCGCGTACAAAGATTTTTTTTGGTCTAGAAAAAAAATCTTTGAGCGCGTAATAATATTAGCCAATCAATAATAATAATATTAATTAGCTCGAAATCCCTTGCCGCGATTAGCTAAATGTTTTCGCACCCTTTTCGCTTCGATATTTTGTACGATCCCGTATTCTTCCCCTTATTGGGGAAGCCAAAATGAATTTAGTACTAGAAGTAGTCGGTCATGCGTCAGGCGCGAAATCAATCGACCAATAGAAGGAGATCATTTTTGGCGCGCACCCGTAGAGTATCGTGATTGGTTTGCGCGGTTACTCAACTGCGCATATACATACGTAAGCATTATCAACTATTCGTACTACTGTACCTATATCGGTCTGTAAGTAATCAAGACGAACTTACCGACGCATTCGATCCTGATGCACTGAGAGAGCGGGTCCCCGGAGTAGCCAGCCAGGCAGGCGCACACTGGCCTCACGCTGCCGTGGATGCAGTGGGCCCCGACGCCGCAGGTGTGCGGGCCGCACGTGACCACGTTGTCGGAGATCGAGCGCCCGTGCTCGTACAGATTGCGACCGTAGTAGTTTCGGTTGTAGTTGTAGTAACGCTGGGCTGTTGAAGAGTTTGTTTGTTGGTTATAGCATAAGAATAGGTAGTATCATATGTCTGGTCAGTTCCATACATTTTAGAGAGAGATAAATCTTAATTAAACGTTATTAGATCACTATTATTTCAGTTTTGTTCCACGGAAATAAATTATATACCTACATAGATTAATTTTCTTAAAAATTTAAATAACAAATTTGTTTAACACGTATTTTAAAAACGTAATTAAACATTGCTGTAGTACCGTTACTCACCACCGTCGCTATATTTTCACGAGTTGCAACTAAGAAGGTGGCAACTTTCTTAGTATGGGCATTGACCCTCTGTTGTGTATAATTTATTTACTCTATGGTAGTTAAGTATTAGCATAGAATATATAAGAGTAAGTACAAGTATTAGTTATTCTATATGGTTAGAGTATGAGTGTATATTAGTGTAGGTACACACGGATACTAAATATTTATGAAGTAAATTACAATACCTTAGGGTACCAAAGATATTTACTTAAACCTACATGTAGGTGTTAATTAAGTCAGTTATAGGATACTGTAGGATCCCACTGCAGGGCAAAGGCCACCTCATACAAATAAGGGTGAGAGGGAGTGTTAATTAGGTATACACGGAGAAGTACCTTTGATTAAGCTCGAAGCAACTAGCTTGATCCATCTACTTTGAGGTGCAGTACCCGGCAAACATGTTGAAAAACGGGTATTAGGCCAGTAACATTACGGAGTTTTGTTAGGCGGGGTAGGGAGTAATTATTAATTGGACTTTTAAACTGTAACTGGCACCATTTAGTGACAAAAATACTATCCTAAATCATATAAAAAAAAATTTGCTACGCAACATAGCAATCAAAATTGTGTGTCCCAGAAGGCTTTTAAATTAATAATATGAATACCAATGCACTCATTTGAATTAGACTTAACAATACTTATACATTATTTTTGATCAATAAAATAGGCATTCAAATTTAAAAAATGAGGTATTTATTAGAAAATACGAATGTATTTTTCAAAACCTTCTAAGTAGGTAAAAATATTTACACCATGTTTGAAGTATGTATGATGGTAAAGCCTTAAATATGTGCAAAAAAAATTTTTCGTCAGGTTTTTTAAAATAAATAAATAAATAAATAAATAAATAAATAAATAAATATCTTGGACAATGTCACACAAATTATCGAGAACGAGAAACGAGATAATATCTATATTTTAAAATTGGAACTGTTGCTGACGGAATTTTTAATTTTAATTTTATACATTCTAAAGCTCAAACTGGCTCTTCAATATTATAGCGAAAAAAAAATGCAATTAGTAATTAGTCCCGGCTCAAACAGTAACATGACTGGGCTATATGCGCAGTACTTAGCGGTTTCACGTATAATGTTTTCTTCTAAGTAGCCAAGGCTTTGCACAAGAAGTTTACCGGCAAGTAGGTACCTATATGATGATGCTTTCTAGCCATAACCATAATTTCATGTTAACCTTGACGACTTCGGACCAAATCAAAAGTTTTAAGACATCAATTTGCATACCCAATAAAAAGCTTCTTCATATCAACAATAAAAACCCAAAATTAACCTTGGCAACAGTCTATAAAGGAATGTAAACAAGCGACGCCCACGCAGCTCGCAGAACCTTATGTCCTTGTAAGTAATTCATCAGGTCGGAAGCCAGGAACATAATGATACGTAATTGTTTTGTTATAGGTGCCTACTATACATATGTTATTGTAGCGTCGATCATGCATGTGGGACGATTCCGCGTGGTCAATATTGCACATGCTTTATTGGACCATGTGATTTGATAATTTATGCGACATGGATTATAATGCGAATTATAACCTCGTGTGTCATTTTTCAGAATCTTTGCCTGTCTGTCCAATGATTTTAACTCATATAAAAGTACGACTACTTACACTCGGTTGCAGAAACGCTCATTAAAGTTAATCCTCCATTAAATCTCTTGCTGTCACTTTTTTTCTTGTTGACGTAGTAAAAGCTAGCAAGAGATTTAATGGAGTATTAACTCTAATGAGCGTTTCTGCAACTGAGTGTTAGTCTACTTTTCCTCATAACCAAGACTTTCTCCAGTACCTACGAGTACGTGAGGAAAGTCAGATGCTTTCCTAGCATAACACAACTATAATTTTTGACCCAGAAGATGCCGCGTCGGAGCGCAGCGATTGGTTATTCCAAGTACATCATTAAGTGCTGCATTGATTATCTATCAAGCACCAAAGTCCAAGCAAGGTCTCCTTCGAAAATCAAAGAGGACAATAGCGCATCTTCTGCACTTTTCAATGATCTGGGGTTCCTACATGTCTCCACATTAGCATAGTATGATGCGCGCGATAAGGCTATTATCAAGCAATTTATCTCGTTTATTCGCGCGCAAATAGAAAGAGAAGCTAAACTAAGGCGCGATAATGCTATACCAAGAGCGCTGTCACACTAAGGCCGCTGACGTGTCTTTTCTGTACAACTGCAGGGTCAACAGTGGCGTGTGGACAGTAACCGTTCACAACAGGACAAACTTCGGTTCCGGTACCTACGTGCTGTTAATGAAATTAAAGTATCTCAACTCTCATCATTGGTAGTTACCGGTATGAATACCTAAAATCAGTTTAATAAGGAAAGTTACGAAATGAAGTAGCCCATTAAGTAATTTAAAATATCTACTTAGTATCAAAATATTAAATTGACAATCATTCAAAGATAAAGCCCATTCCAAAAACCAGTAAGATGACCAAAATAATAGTCTGCTGGTGGAGACAATTTTATCTTAACTGCCGTCTCAGACTATAAATCTAAAGAAATGTCGAAAATGCCAAATGACCATAATAGTAACAAGACATAATAAGATAACAAAGAACATAACGATGTTATATTGTGAGTTATGTAGATCGGCATTAAAGCTCGGAAAACGCCCACCAAATCCGCCCTTCCTAATATGGTTAACATAAACAATTAATAACATTTATGTAACCTTGACAGTCGATTGTTTAGTTTATTTAATTGAAAAGTAGGTATAAGTTTATAGATGACATCAGACAAGATTATGAAGCTGAAAATATACTCAGTTATACTCCAAACTACTTAAATTATATCTTCTTGTAAATACAGAGTGTAAAATTTAACGAGACACTTACTTACACCTGTGCTAGGCCATGAAACTGAACAACTTTTACTATGGGACCAACACTGAAATCGCGAAAAAAAATACCGCTGTCCCATACAAAACTGCAATTACATAACTTGACTGAAATGTATGGGACAGCAGATTTTATTTTCGCGATTTCGATATTTGATATTTCGCTATAAATATATAAATAACATATAAATATAAACATATAAATATTCGAGATATTGAACCCGTAGAGAAAGTTGTTCAGTTTGATGGTCTGAAGCACCCCTTCAAGTAACTGTCCCATTTAATTTTACACCCTGTATATCTCATACAAACGCACGTAAGAAAGAGGCATACCATATATAGGTGTATGTATTTTAAATACATTACAAGTTTAATTCCACTTTAATCATTTAATGTAATAAGCATTCTTTCTTGGTTTTCAAGGTTCCACTGTAGTACACGAATAGGGATTTGTAGAGGTAAGTAGAGCATGTGGATTAATTAAATTAGCTTGAAAACTCCTCAGCCGATTTTCATGAAATAAAGCTAACAACACCCCGCAAAAATTTGTTTTTCATTACAAAAAACCGCATTTAAATGGGTTCACCTGTTTCGGAGCTACGATGCCACAAATAGATAGAATTATACATGAAATAAACACCCTGATTTTTGCGGCGGTGGTTAAAAATAAAAAATGATGGACACTAACAGAGCTCTAAATGAGCTCAAGCAATAATTTGAAGAGGGCTTAATGTTGAGTTTGTAGATATTTTATAGCCTTTATAGGTAAACAAATTTAATAGTCCTCTGATGTGGTCCCTCACACAGAGGACTAAATTTGTGTTGAAATTTGTATACTAACATAGTCTAAGACTTACTAACCGAATTGTACACTAACGTAGACTAAGTCACAATTGTTACTAACCCCAATGGATCAATGTTGTCCGGAAATAAATAATTGTGAATTTTGAATTTGAATATGTAACTCACCGTCAACGAACTGTAGAAGGGCAAGCAGCACCACAGGCGCTAAGCACAATAGTTTCTCCCCCATCTGAAACACAGAAAAACCTTTCAAATACCTACAAGAACTCAAATTTTGAAGCTATACTCCATTCCAAATAGCAACGAAATTATTACAGAATCATTTATTTGAAACCCTTATTCTTAGAACAGCTTTGTAATTTAACGTCCAAGATTATTTTGTTACTAACGTACGTAACTAATGTAACTAAATAAGTTAAGTACCTATACAGGGTGTAACAAAACACCCTAGTAATACTTAAGGGGGTGCTTCAGACCATCAATCTGAACAACTTCAACATCGAGAAATAATAAAAAAAATCAGCTGTCCCATACAAAACTTCGTACCGACTCGACTAAAATGTATGGGATAGCAGATTTTTTTTATATTTTCTCGACGTTGGCTCCATAGTGAAAGTTGTTCAGTTTGCTGTTCTGAACCACCCCTTTAAGTATTACTAGGGTGTTTTGTTACACCCTGTATTTGCTAAATGAAAATTAGCCAGAAAGCTAAATAGGAATCGAAAAATCGTTTCGTCCTTATATGGAATGAAGTTTGGTATAGATTGAACACATGTTTGCGAGCCAGTTTTGTTAACAAGTTAATCATGTCGCACGTGGCGACTAAGGGATAGCATCTATCTTGACAAGTTTTTTCATCTTGGAACCCTAAACGTAAGGTACCTACTAAAGACACTAAATACCTACTTACTACAAAAGGGTAGCTCTGTAACGTTCCTACCTTAGGGTATATTTTCTTTGCCTTAGGTTCCTACCCTATTATTTACATTATAAAAAAATAGGTAATAAGTATACTATAATAATGTCTATGGTATACAAGGACATACATATTTCTTTCTTTAAACAAGTCCTCTGTAAAAAAGGTTACTATAATCTCGATGATTATTTGAATGACCAAAATGTCTGGTCTTGACAATTTTACAATATGTAATGCAATATTGTATTTTAATTGTACTTTGTACATTTTGTTTTGTTTAAAAGATGTGTGTTGTAGAGTTTCTGGCCGCATCTTCTCTCAACGGAACACCTTCCGACGCGGTGGTAGAGTCAAAAAATGACGTCAAAAAGCTATAGCTATAGGTATGAAATTATTTTGAATAATTTTTTTTTAAATTTTGAAGGCAATCAAAGAGAGCAAAATTGACACGCTATCTATTGGATCACGAATTCTGCACAATATACAAACCAATTTTATTCTAAGCATTTCTAGGCAACTATTTTATGTATGGAATGAGGTAATGACATTGTTCATCAATAAGGCTGTGATGAATGAATACGTTGACTCAGCTTTGTCCAAGGTAGAATGTACATTACAATGTGCAATGAGTCATTCATTGACAGTCAAACTATATCTAACGATTAGGTACGTGTTTACATAGAATTATAGCAATTTGGTATTTAAATATCAGGGATCAGATAGATATAGATAGATACCTAGGTACGTATAGCTGCTAGGTTCGAAAGAGTACCTAGGTTTTTTGTTCGTTTCATACTTTTTTCCTATGATAAGTTAGGTTTTTTCTACAAACTTTTTTAACCGACTTCAAAAAAAGGAGGAGGTTTCTCAATTCGACCGTATATATATATTTTTTTTATGTTTGTTCGCGGATAACTTCGTCGTTTATGATGAACCGATTTTGATGATTCTTTTTTTGTTCGAAAGGAGATATCCCAAATGTGGTACCATGATAAGGAAACCAGGATCTGATGATGGATCCCAGAGAAATCGAGGGGAACCTTCGAAAATTGTAGTGCCGACTAGTGCGTTTGTTAATTTAAAGCACTACTATTAAATCGAACTAATGAATTCACCACTGAAAATTGTGAAATAAACAAAATTTTAACAAAAAATTAAAACCGCCTTCAAAAAAACTAAAAAGTTAAAAAATAATATTGCAGCCGATGACTTTTTCGTTCGCATCATAAGAACATTAATTTGTTTTATAGAAGGTGTCAAGCCAAGCCAAAAAATGCAAGCCCTGTCGCGAATCGTACCGGCTTGACAGCGACTTCAATAAAACAAATTAATGTTCTTATGATGCGAACGAAAAAGTCATCGGCTGCAATATTATTTTTTAACTTTTTAGTTTTTTTGAAGGTGGTTTTTTATTCTTGAGATAAAATCGCACTAGGTGAAAACTTAACATTCAAAAGTAATCACATTTGATAGTTTTCCAACGTAATTTTTTGACTCTACCACCTCTTGGTGTTCCGTTGCAGAGAAGATGCGGCCAGAATAACTCTACAACACATACTTTTAAACAGAACAAAATATGCAAAGTAAAATTACAAACACATATTGAATTACATGTTTGAATTACAATGTTACAACATTGTTAAGATGATGTGATTAGGTACCTAAATATTAAATGTGAAAAATTTGTTTCAATAATTACACTAAAAAAATGTTTTTTTAAATATTTATAACCAAACTTTAGTGACTTCCAAACTGTTTTGTGGCACATAATCAAACGTTTGGTTATAAATAGCAAAACGTGTTGTTATTTATAGCCGAATGTTTGTTTATATGCTACTAAACAGTTTGGAAGTCACTAAAGTTTGATTAGTAAGTATAATTTAACAAAGCATTTTTTTCACAGCAACCGAATCATTTAGAAACATCGAAGAAACTCACTGTAATTATCTCGTATCACTTAAAAACAAATAGAATACGCGGCACCAACTAAAACACAACTTACGTCTGTCCGTCTGTCTGTGTACGATGAAATAAACGAACTTCCGAACTATATCCACTGTCCTTATACTCTCCATGGCGCCTACGCTTTACTGCCGGTGATTCTTACGTAGCTACCTATTTACTTAATTAACATTTTGTTTTTATCATTTGCTTCCTAATAAATTGAATACTTAATTGGGGTGACCTGTACCTGTTCTTCACAATAAATTTTTCATATTGATGACACTGAGATGGGAGCATACCTAATTGTTTTTAGGTATATATGAGATGCACCACGTCAGATCACCTTATCTATATAAGGTGGCCTGGTCTGCCGTGCCGCGCCGTGGAGCATCTATCATGATTTAGCTTTAAATCAAATACAGTGATACTACCCGGGCGAATTAACTTGGCACCAGAAGTGCGATTTTTGAAAATCATACGAGCGACTTGGCAGTAGAAAATGTCAAAATTACTATGGAGATTATGCATCTTTCTACTGCCAATTCGCTCGTATGATTTTCAAAAATCGCACTTCTGGCTCGCACGTGACTCGAAATAAAAAACTGAAAACTCGGAAAGAATAACTCGAAAATGCTAAAGTGCAGGGACACGTGCAACGGTAACTGAGATGCTATGCTACGGCCTCGCACAGCGACGGCGGAGTCCCGCGGGGGGTAGCAGTAGGGATGTTGAATTCCGAGCCATGTGCGAACCAGGTGCCAAGTTAATTCGCCCAGGTAGTATACGTATACTTGTTGGCTCTACATAGTTGGTGTTTTAACCTGTTTTAACTACAAACTGGTCCCGTCCATTCGAATCCCCCACGGCGATGTGGTATTCTCCGCAAGGAGCCGCCTGGCCTGGAATAAAATATTTTATATGTTCGAAAAAATTTGTCTCTCTTTCCCAAAAACAGTGACGTTCATAATTACAATACAAGAAATAAAAATAAATTAGTATTCCCACATTTTCGACTCAGTAAAGTCAACACATCTTTCATGGGGCACTGTATACGCTTTTATAATAAGATACCAGAGGATATTCTAAACTTACCAGACAAAAAGTTTAAGTCTCATGTTAAACAAGTCCTCTGTAAAAAAGGTTACTATAAACTCGATGATTATTTGAATGACCAAAATGTCTGGTCTTGACAATTTTACACTATGTAATGCAATATTGTATTTTAATTGTACTTTGTACATTTTGTTTTGTTTAAAAGATGTGTGTTGTAGAGTTTCTGGCCGCATCTTCTCTCAACGGAACACCTTCCGACGCGGTGGTAGAGTCAAAAAATGACGTCAAAAAGCTATCTATATGATATTATTTTGAATAAAAAATTTTTGAATTTTGAATTTTTGAATTTTGCTCGCGACCACCCTCCTGCCGGAGTCTGGCGCCAAGCAGCTGGCTGCGTTCCGTCGGTGTGCAGGAGTGCCAGTGCCATTCTGGGTAAGCTCGCTACGTCTTCGACCCCATCTTTGTCCTGTGGACTAGATTGAGGTCAAGAGCAAACCCATCGATAATAAAAAATAAAAAGATCTTTTTAGTTAGGGAACTAAAAAAGTACTTACTTAACTTTCCCGCCATATTTAGTAGGGTTAGGTACCTATTCGTTATTCGATGACAAGTTGTACAAATAAAGTCAAGAACAAAAGTGACGTCAAGTTTTTCGCGCTAAAATAGGAAGTAAACCACGAATGAAGCATGAACCGGATTTAACAATATTTCGCAGCATTTCGCAACCAAATTATCTTTGTGAAGTCTATAGGTAATTTGGTACAGTTCCCGGCGAACATCTTGAAAAATGTTATGTGTGAGCAATGATGGATGTGGTGTGGCCTGCGCAGTACTTAGCGCTTTCGCCTACAAATTTTGTTTCTGCGCAGTCAAGGTCTTGCTCAAGAAGTTTGCCGGACATTATACCTACCTACCTATACCTACCAAACGATCAAGCTAGGTTCCGTCATGTCCTTACCTCAAAAATACTGGCGAAAATATTATGATATAGATTTTTGTTTTTTTAATGTTTTTTTTTTTCTTCTATGATTATGACCCACCATGTTCCTTCTTTATTATTGGCATGGTCTACCTAGTTACCTACTTAGCTAGCAGATAGTCCTTGCCAAGTTTATTCCTGCAAGGAGTGGCGATAGCGATTCGATCCCAGGGGGGGGGGGGGGGGGATAGGTGGGATTTATCCCCCCGAAATCCTATTCTACTCCTACAAAATATTATAAACGCGGAAGTTTGTAAGTATGGATGGATGGATGTTTGTTCCGCTTTCACGCAAAAACTGCTGAACGGATTTTGATGAAATTTGGCATACAGATAGACTATGACCTGGATTAACACATAGGGTACTTTTTATCCGGGTAACGCAGACGAAGTCGCGGGCAACAGCTAGTGTTTGTATAGAAAAGTGATAACAGTGCTTTCTTTTTCATAGTTTTTAGGTGAATATCCCCCGAAACAAAAGTCTGGATACGTGGTTGCCACAGAATAGGTGGTAATAATACCTACCTACAATATAGTTCTACATACTTGAAAGATTACCTACTAAAGAGTTGCTTCGTAACCTATGAGCTAATAGACCTTTAGACACAGTTACGAAATAGTTAGGCACTACGTCAGGTACTTTAGAGCAGGCATGTCAAACTCGAAGTCGTTGGCGAGCCAAATTCATAAGGACAGTACAATCAGCGGGCCGCAACGAACTTAGAGAAATTGTATCGGTCATAGATTTTTTTTTCGTTCGTTAATCCTTTATTTAATTATAGAAAAAAAAAAAAATCTCTTCCCAGGAATGTTTATTCAGGTTGGGGGTAATTCTATGTGCAGAAATCAAAAATAAGGTAGGGCATGGAAAGATTAGACCTTCAATACTCAATACCTTGTCCCTACTCTGCATATTATCATCTTAAAAAAGTGAGCGAGCGAAGTGAGCTCGAAATTTTCCACATCATCATGTTTAAAACGGTGGTATTACTACATAACATGAGAACCGATGGCCGGTGGGGCCGAAAAGTTCTCGAGTGGCGACCGCGTACCGGAAAGCGCAGCGTGGGTAGGCCCTTCACACGGTGGACCGACGACCTGGCAAAGGCGGCGGGAAAACGTTGGATGAGGGCAGCGCGGGACCGGTCGTTGTGGCGATCCTTGGGGAAGGCCTATGTCCAGCAGTGGACGTCCGTCGGCTGAGATGATGATGATGATGATGATGATGATGATGAGAACCTAAGTTCTTGTAACAGTCTGAACGCTTTCAGGCTGCATCAGGAAGCTGTTTCTTAAATTTGGATCGTGCCGCAAGAAAGTACAGTGCGGGCCGCACGCGGCCCGCGGGCCGCATGTTTGACATACCTGCTTTAGAGAATGTGGGTAGAAAAGCTTTTCTACCCAGAATGAGTCAAGCTAATAGATACTGAAAATAAAATAGTGTACTTACAAATAATATACTTACTTAGGTACCAGATTTTAATTCAGATCATAAGCTATAAAAAAAAAACAGTTTCATCAAAGTCGGTTCAGTAGTTTTTGCGTGATGCTCGATCAAACAAACAAACACACAAACAGACAGACAAAAAATCAAAAAATTGGTGATTTGGAATCAGGGACACCTGAAAAGCCATGTCACAGTATAAGAAAGAGTATCTATTACTAGATACAGTACGGACACTCCCTTCCTCCCACCAACTTTTTACCTCACCCCCTCTATCGCCATCGGCAGGCACCTGTAGCCAGAGCAAAGAAAATATACCTGTAGCCTGGTCACCATCTAGACTTTATGTTTTCGAAACAAAAAGCATAGGTATAGATATGGTATAGGTGAAGGATAGAAACTCTTTTTTGAATAGGCGGGTGTCAATCATTAGTACATTACTGCAGTGGCCAGCAACAGAGGCATTGATGGACGAACGTGTAAATGCGGGCCGAGGCGAAGCCGAGGCACACATACGTAAGTCCATCAATGCCTAGTTGTGGCCAAGGCTTGTATAGTACTTTTCTCAAACAATGCGCGGAAATTAAAACAGTAAATTTTCTCAAATAATGCGCGGAAATTAAAACTAAGTTTTCAATCTAGGCAGAACTTTTTATTTAAAAATACAGTTGTGGAATCTACAATTTTTGAAATTTAATGTGGACTTTCCGGGGATTATGTTGGTTTGGGATAATTCTAACGAGGTCGAGGTTTGTTGCATAGTATTCTCTTCAGTGTGATTCTGGAACCCATTGCCCCATTTGAACCCATTGCCCCAATTGAACCCAATTGGACCCATTGTCCCATTTGAACCCATTGACCCATTTGAACCCATTGCCCCAATTGAACCCATTGCCCCAGTTGAACAGATTGCCACCATTTAAACCCATTGCCCCAATTGAACCCAATTGCCCCAATTGAACCCATTGCCCCATTTGAACTAGGGATGCAACGATTACGAAGCGGTGCATCGTTTTGCATCTGTAATCGTAATAATCACGATTAATAACGATGCAATGCACCGTAGTAAGAATCGTACGATTATTAAATCGAATTGAAAATGTCAATCGGATTGCACTTGTTGACAAATACCTACTAGACCTGAATACTAGATTGAAGAGCAGTAAAGCAACTTTAGAAAAATCTGATCTCTCGATGCCATTTTAGCTCATTTCGAACTAAATCCTGGTTCAATCTGACTTTTTTTTGGTCAGATTTGACTCTCATTTTATTATTATGTTTTTATTTTTCTGAGGTCTATGTTCTCACGATATCTCATCCACATTTTAAAAGATTAATCTCCCACGTAAATCCGACGACATCGCTTGATTAACGAGGTTAATGCAGAATCATGTTCCATATTGTGTTTTTCAAAGCAAATTGGCCTCTACGCATGGAAAAATCAGACCCAGTACACCTTTGACTTCGATCTCAAATTAGTAGAAAAAGTTACAAAATCTTGGAATTTTTAAAAGTTTCGTTTTAATGATTTATCCCTCATTGGAATGTAAAGAAACACTATGAGAACTCATTCTGGGGATAATCTCAACAAAATTTGTTTAATTAATCGTAATGCATCGGTTATCGTAATAAATAACGATTAATATCGTAATCGTAATCGTAATGGCCGAATCGTTGCATCCCTAATTTGAACCCATTGCCCCAATTGAACCCAATTGGACCCATTGTCCCATTTGAACCCATTGACCCATTTGAGCCCATTGTCACAGTTGAACCCATTGCCCCAATTGAACCCATTGCCCCAATTGAACCCAATGACCCAAACCCCCGATTCGCCCCAATTTCACCAATTTTAATAAAAATTGACCCAATAGGGTCAATTGCCCCAATTGAAAGTCAAATCAGCAGTAGAAAGATGCATATCTCTCTCTATCTTTCTACTGCTGATTTCACTGATTTGACTTTACTACTCCATAGTGCGATTTTTTAATCTCATTCGCTGAGTTCAGAATTGTAATCAGATCAGTAGTAAAGTCAAATCAGTGAAATCAGCAGTAGAAAGATAGAGAGAGATATGCATCTTTCTACTGCTGATTTGACTTTACTACTCCATAGTAATAGTTATTTTGCCATTTTGTACTGCTCGACGTTCGACATGCGAGTTTCAAAAATCGCACTCCAGTTTTACAATAGTTAAGATTAATATTATGATTACTCCGTAATACGCTATTCGATTAGAATAAATTCTATCAGTCGTTAGACATAATTTTCCCAATATACCTAAATGGGATGTAATAAAAGATCATCTTCCAATAATACATCTCATCCCACGTAAAAATTTGCATTTTAATGAGAGCACTCTTGACAGGTGAGTCTCGATTTGCAAACTTGTCGTAGAGTTGCCGACCAAATTCGGCTAAACATTTTTTTGTTATTGACCGAATGTTTTTACCCAGATAACATTTACGGTCGGCGACTTAAAAATGACGTCATTTTAAGGTACTTATACAGTCAGTCCGAATAGTCCGATGTTGGTCGTAGAAGTACGTACTAGATGGTACTAGGAACGTCATTTTACCGTCAGCCAGTATACGTCCTGTGTTGGACGCAAGTTGGACGTTATACTGACGGACGGACGGACTTGCCTCCTTTTTTCTCAGCTCAGTCGCGCCATTTTTCTATGCGCATCGGACGTGTCGCGGAGTCCTTTTTGTTGTTGAGTTAGTGTTATTCAAAGAAATTGAACCTAAAGTGTGTTAGTAATGGACGAGGACCGCCCAGCCAAGTGCGCAGTGATCCAGTTTATTGTTTGCGGTGGCGGTGCTATTTCTGTTGTGGATTCAGAGTGGCTGAAGCCACGATGGTGTGAAGTGTATTGGCCGGTCATAAAAAGGCCCAAAGCTTTTGAGCTGATCCTCAATCTCAACACGTCCCCCAGCGAAAATTTGAAACTTTATGGTGTGCAGCAAGTGTTTTACGAAACTGGTAGGTACGTATTTTATCCCTTTCCTGCATGGGTAGCATGCCACCGTGATACAGCACTATCACACATTCGCTCTTTTTCTATTTGCGCACGAACGAACGAGATAAAAGACGTGATACAGCCGTATTACGTGTAGCATGCTACCATAGTGTAAATAAATAATAGTGATGAAGCTCAGCGGTCGTGGCGGGTCTATGCCCGCGCGGCATGCGGGGTACGGGCGTACCCTAACTCAATTCGCTGTTAAGATACGCGCGCAGGCAACGTGGGTCGGGAGGCACTCCTCCCGGCCCCCGCACGCCCCGCACGATTGGCCTGCCGCGACCGCTGAGCTTCACCACTATTAGTTCTTTACACTATGATGCTACGGCTTCTGGGGCTAGTACGCCAACCGGCGATAGCGACATTTAACACATTCATCTGCACACATTTAGTCTTTTATCTCTTTCGTTCGCGCCCCAATAGAAAGAGCGTGATAGAGCTATATGACGCTATCGTGGGTTGGCGTACTAGCCCCGCTAGTCAGTTTTCAGTTTCGGGGAACCTGGCTTCTCGGGATGCTTGTATGAATTAACTACGACGACGCTTCTATTTAATAACGCAGAGAATTATTAAAGGGTTGGATATAGAATTGTATAGCAGGAGGGGAGGGGTGCCGGTGATTGGGGAGGGGCCGCTGACGGGTCCACTAGTTATTTATATATTGTCTAAGAAAATAATTTTGGTTTGATTTACAAGTACCTAACTAACTTATTTCTTTTTACAGGTGTCAGGTCGAGATGTTTCCAGTAAAGTGCCACGTACAATGAAGTCCTACATTTCCGACAAGCTAGTTGCAGAGTACAATTTCTATGGAATGAAAACTGCAACGAAAACCAAAATCGAAAAAGTTTTTTGCACTCTACGCCTCAGAGACTGCATTGTAGGTGAGTACATAAGTACCTACCGAAATTCTCCAATACTATCTCAATATTGTTTGCGTCAATCCCCCATTCAATATCTTTGCACTATTTGGAATTCAAATAATTAGTTTTAATGAATTATTATTAGGGTTCCGTACACATAGGTTGTCAATGGGACCCTATTACTAAGCCTATGCTGTCCATCCGTTTTTCAGTATATCACAGCGGTATAATCTCAACAACTGTAAACAACTCCACAACAGCACGGCTAGCATGCCATCCACGACAAAGCGTTTAAACGAGAAAAACGTCATGCGCGCTCTTTCTGGCATACGTAAATTAATAAGGATGGTGGCTCATCTCGATTTTTATCGTTTTCTCGGAGGTGGTATGCAAGGCCTACTGAGGTAGCCTCATAACATATTCAGTTTGTTGTTGTGGCATCTAGGTATCTTGGCAAATAATAAAAAGATACGGAGCCCTGTGTGCGTGGGTGCTACTCCCACGACCATTTTTATACAATTAATAAATTGTATCTTTCTTGTTTCTTTATAGAAGGCGTTGTTAGCACAACTGCAACTGCAACGGCAGAGGGCGTCGAAGTTAGCATCAAAACCTGGCTACAGCATGCTCCAGAAAGGATAAATAGTTAGAGGCTTTGGTTTTCCCATACGGTAAACTTAGACGGTAAACAACAGCTTCAAACTATCGCCTCTCCGAATTTAAATTGATTTCTTTATAATTATGTAGATGCAATTAAAAATGTACGAAAATGCTCGGATCTTAAAATGTTTAAACTATTTTTAGAACATCTTTTACTAAAAGTAAAATCTTTAAATAAAATTTTACATTTCGGTGTTCATTAATTTATTTATTTACAACCCTAGTTCACTCCACCGTAGTCTAGGAACGTCATTCTACGGCTGACATTCAGAAACGAAATTTGAGTATTAGTTTCTATTTTGATATGTAAAAATCAATAAAATTTTGATATATCGAAGTAGGATCTTATACTCAAATCTTGTCTCTGAATCTCAGTCTAAGGCTGCCTATCCATTGACGCGAGCTGGCTGGCGGAGCGGTGTAGCGAGGAAAATATTAACCAATCAGGAGCTCGGCCGAATGCAATCCTGATTGGTTAGTAAAACTCCGCTTCCCCGCTCCGCCAGCCAGCTCGCGTCAATGGACAGGCAGCCTAAGGGTGCGTCCACATCTGGCGAACGCGCCGCAAATGCGCAACTCGCGAGCCGCTCGCGAGCTGCACATTCGCGGAGCGTTCGTCAGCTGTGGACGCACCCTAAGGTCCCTGGATCGGTCTTGATATGACGTCCTAAGTACGTCTAGTCTCGTACCTCGGTGACGTACATTTTAGACGTCTGTAGGACCGATAAAGGACGTACATTTGTCACAACCTAATGACGTCTTGATACGACGGCCTACGGACGTCTTAATACGACGGCCTACGTACGTCTTGATACAACGGCCTACGGACGTCTTGATCCGACGTCATTAGGTTGTGACAAATGTACGTCCTTTATCGGACCTACAGACGTCGAACATGTACGTCACCTAGGTCGAGCAAGACTGTAAAAAGACGTCATTAGGACGGCTAAATGTTATCTGGGTATAGAGTTTTGGTCCGGTGGTTTTGGTCAGCTCGAAAATATTTATTATTAGGTAGGTACCATTTAGGTACACACTTGGCACACACGGCGACACATCAAGCTACTCAAAACAAACATAACGTTACCCCTGCCGAATAAAGCGGTAAAGTGCAATTAATGTCACGTTGCACGAACTGACCCGAGTACCTACACGTCTCGCGTGATTTCGCGCGTCGCGTTTGTGCCTGCCACGAGGCTCCACCATAGAGAAAATAACGCGCTCCCCTGGCTCCACATTGAAAATCTCTGCCTCAATCTCTTCTTGTTCTTGTCCAAAAACAGTCCCTGAGATTGGGATAGATTCTCCCAATAAACTACACTTGACACTGGCGGAAATGCAGTGCTAACCACTGCTAACGCACAAGCAAGAGTCCATTTAATTATAAAAAAAAAAAAAAAACAATTACCGCTATTTCACTTTTTTTAACCGACTTCAAAAAAGGAGGAGGTTTCTCAATTCGACCGTATATATATTTTTTTTTTTTTATGTGTGTTCGCGGATAACTTCGTCGTTTATGAACCGATTTTGATGATTCTTTTTTTGTTGGAAATGAGATATCCCAAGTGAGGTCCCATGATAAGGAAACCAGGATCTGATGATGGATCCCAGAGATATCGAGGGGAACCTTCGAAAATCGTAGTGCCGACTAGTGCGTTTGTTAATTTAAAGCACTACTATTAAATCGAACTAATGAATTTGCCACTGAAAATTGTGAAATAAACAAAATTTTAACAAAAAAATTAAAACCGCCTTCAAAAAACTAAAAAGTTAAAAAATAATATTGCAGCCGATGACTTTCCCGTTCGCATCATAAGAACATTAATTTGTTTTATAGAAGTCGGTGTCAAGCCAAGCCAAAAAATGCAAGCCCTGTCGCGAATCGTACCGGCTTGACAGCGACTTCAATACAACAAATTAATGTTCTTAGAGTTTTTGGCGGGATTTGAACAGATACGTTTGGAGTCCTCATATTTCATCGGATTTTTATTGTTTATAGTGAGTTTTGGTTCGTAAAATCGGTGTTGTTTTGCGTAACAAAGTGTCGTGCAAGTGAACAATATACAGTTCAGTGAAATATGTTGGTGTGGGTCGTGAACAGGAAAAGTGTTCCGTTCTTTTGTAGCGCGGCAAGCGGTCGGTTCACCTCTTTCCTGTGGACTTCTCTGCGTTTCCTGCGTTTGTCGATTGCCTCCAAAAACTCCAAAGAAGCGTTGAAACGTCGAACACCAACGTTTTATTTGCTATAAATGAGAGTATTTATTCCTGACATCGGTTGTATGCGATACTGTAATCGCTTTACCTTGAATTGAACCCAAAAAAAAAATTAATGTTCTTATGATGCGAACGGGAAAGTCATCGGCTGCAATATTATTTTTTAACTTTTTAGTTTTTTGAAGGCGGTTTTAATTTTTTTGTTAAAATTTTGTTTTTGCATTTTTAGGTTCCTTACATCCAACTACATCACTCTGAATTATTTTATTAAATTCGGTTTTGTATATGCAAAGTTATTTAAAAAAAACGTGTTTTTGTACGTAAAAGGTTTGTAAGAGGATTCCGAAGAAAATGACTGCTATGATAGATTAAAAATTAAAAAATATTTATTTGTCTCTTATTTATACACAGGTACATAAAAAATATAGCATGGTTTTAAAAATATCAATGGAGACAAAAAGGTAAAGGACTCAGAAGTGCGATTTTTGAAAATCATACGAGCGACTTGGCAGTAGAAAGATGCATAATCTCCATAGTAATTTTGACATTTTCTACTGCCAAGTCGCTCGTATGATTTTCAAAAATCGCACTTCAGTTTAACAGTCGGGGTTGCCGTCTGCCACTGCTATTCTGTCCCTCCCTTAAACATGAATAAATAAATAAATAATGTATTCTTAATAACTATAAACAAACATTCAATATTGACAATTTACAACACACAGTAAACAAAATAAAAATTTAAATTAGAAATAAAAGATGAAAAAATATATACAATTACTTATCAAACAAAAACAGGTAACTAGGTAGGTCCTAAGGAGGGATACCAGCCGCTTACGCTATGTTAACAGATTTGAAATTTACGTACACAACTATTACCGCTTTATTCGCCGGAAATGTTTGATTTCGTTAGAAGAATACATTCTTGAGCCTTTCTTAGTCAATATTTTGTTTTATTACTTAAACGTTTAAAAATTTGAAGAAAAGTACCATTATTTTACTTTAATTGTGTAGATGAAGTGTAAACCCATAGAAAATGGGTAGTGCGAATTCGTATGTAATCAATTCAGCCAAACAAACCATAGGGAAACTGACACAAGTTTTATACCAAAGACTGGTTTGATAATAACGATAGATCATCGACGGCCCGGTGACGATATCAAAACACCGAGCCGTTTTGAGTCACCAAAACGTCGACGCGGCTACTCACAAGAGGAATTTGAAGAGATAAAGAAAAGCAATGCCTCGCTGCGGACTCACGAATACTTCCGGAAAACTTCCGGAATTTCGGAAGCTTTCAGGTATACTTCCGGAAAACTTCCGGAATTTTGGAAGTTTTTAGGAATACTTCTGGAATACTTCCGGAATTTTGGAAGTTTTCAGGAATACTTCCGGAATACTTCCGGAATACTTCCGGAAAACTTCCGGAATTTTGGAAGTTTTCAGGAATTCTTCCGAAATTCCGGAAGTTTTCCAGAAGTATTCCTGAATGAAGTGAATTGGCAGTAGAAAGATGCATAATCTCCATTGTAATTTTGACATTTTCTACTGCCAAGTCGCTCGTATGATTTTCATAAATCGCACTTCAGAAGTGCGATTTTTGAAAATCATACGAGCGAATTGGCAGTAGAAAGATGCATAATCTCCATAGTAATTTTGACATTTTCTACTGCCAAGTCGCTCGTATGATTTTCAAAAATCGCACTTCTGGGCGCGCGCCTCTTGCGCTTGTCCCTTAAGGGGCCCATTCACAGTAGTCCGTCTTGCAGTCCTACACCAATATCGGATCGTGAATGGTGTTGCAGTCCTACAAAGCGTCCGATGACCTTGGGCAAAATGTATGAGTAGTCCTACTTGCAGGATAGTGTGTGGCCTCGTAGTCCTGCATGTAGGACTACTGTGAATGGGCCCCTTTAGGTACCTACGTCTCTATGGAGCGATAAGCATGTCATCTGTCGAGTTTTTTAGGAACTAAAATTAAAAAAGAAAAGAAAAACCTGTGAGAAAAACGCTCATTCCGGATGTATGTGGCCGAATTTTAAGCCTGCACTTCACTCGCGCCGAGAACTCTGGGCGAGAACTTTCAAGGAAAATTACTATGGCTTATGCCGCCACAAGAACAATGAAGGGCATCTACACTCTCGTTTTCGGCCTGTCTCGTCTGTTCTCGGCGAGAATGAAGAGCCGGCATTAGAATCTAGCGCTTTGTTCACAGTTTTAGCGCCCAATCGATTTTTTGAAGTGGCAGCCTTGGTTTGAAAATCGCAAGAAAATCGTAAAATTTTGCATTCAGTGTTGCCAGCTGAGTGGATTTTCCTCTAAAACTAGTGGTTTGGATCCCCTTTTAGTGGAGAAATTTTGCGTTTAGTGGCTGGTGGGTTTGTCTAGTGGTAAAATTTAGTTTCAAGAGAGCTATTTTTGAATCTCACACAGCCTAATTCATACTCGAAAATTCGTTTATTCATTATTCGATCATGATTTTGAAAGTTTAGGTATGATTCAAACCACACCAATAGTACTTATGATCACTCAACCACTAAGCCGATTTACTAATTAATTACATAACTAGAAAAATATTTGGTACACAACGGTTTGCCGTCGAGACAGCAGAGCCATGGGAATTCTAAGCCACAACCTTTCTTTATGGGTTCATATTTGGTCTAACAAGTGTCCTTAGCTGTGCAGCGGAGAAATTCCGCCAGCATAATTATCACTTTTGGTCTATGTACGGCCATAAGCGAATAAGTTTATTTTCTTTATGTTATCTCATTACTTTGTTTAGTTTATTTATATTTTAGGACTTAACAATAAAGCATTTATAATTATGCATGTGCTCATGACTATATTCCCGAGGAGGTAGTCAGAGATAATCTAAAACCTCCGAACATCCACGTTTCACTAGTACCGAAACTCTGTCCTGTCCAGTGTGACGGGGAGTGAGCCCGTCGCCACTTCACTTGTAATGGACAATGGGTACAGACAGGTTTCCTCACGATATTTTCCTTCACCGACAAGCCAGTGGGTGCCAGTGGTGTTACAAATCGTACATAAATTCAGAAAAACTCATTGGTACGAGTCGACCTTCTCCAAGGCAGGAAGGTTACTCGCCCTTCTCCAAGGCAGGAAGGTTACTCGCCCTCGCCACTGAACCACCACGGCACGGCACTTACAAATAAACGTTACAAAATATGTATGTATATTAAAGGTAACAAAAACTCATTGTTTTCTTGTTTAGTGGAATTTAGTGATTATGAGAGTAGGGCCACTTTCTGTTAGTGGTTTTCAGCACAGGTAGCATGCACACCCGCGATAGCCGTGATACGGCTTTATCACGTGTTTTATCTCGTTCGTTCGCGCGCAAAAGAACGAGATAAAAGACGTGATAAAGCCGTATCACGGCTATCGCGGGTATGCATGCTACCAGTGCTGGTGGTTTTAGGAGTTGAATCTGGTGGAGAGCTAATATAACTGTTGGCAACACTGTTTGCATTTGTCAGCAGTTTTTGGCGGGATTTGAACAGATACGTTTGGAGTCCTCATATTTCGTCGAATTTTTATTGTTTATAGTGAGTTTTGGTTCGTAAAATCGGTGTTGTTTTGCGTAACAAAGTGTCGTGCAAGTGAACAATATACAGTTCAGTGAAATATGATGGTGTGGGTCGTGAACAGGAAAAGTGTTCCGTTCTTTTGTAGCGCGGCAAGCGGTCGGTTCACCTCTTTCCTGTGGACTTCTCTGCGTTTCCTGCGTTTCTCGATTGCCTCCAAAAACTCCAAAGAAGCGTTGAAACGTCGAACACCAACGTTTTATTTGCTATAAATGAGAAACAATAATTTGCTTAAAAAGACTGGCTCAAAAAGAAAGAAAATCCAGAGCCGTTAAAAACTTTCAAAAAAAAAAAAATTGTCAGCAGTGTTGCCAGAAGGTTACTTTTGTAACCTTTTAGGTGATTTTTAGCTCTATCAGGTTACTTTTTGGTTACATGATTCAAAAGGTTACTTTTAGGTGATTTTTCGGAATTTGTATAATCAATTTTAAAATTCTCATTTTTTCATGAAACTGAATGCTTTTTCATATTTGCAACGTTTTATAACGCAAAACGTTCGCAACGTAGTGTGTGCAACTTCTAAATTTCTCTCGCACTAATGTATGCCAAATCTGATAAATTACAAAATTCACAAATGACTAAAAATGGTCTTTCTAAGTAGTCTCACTTACTAGCTCGATCAATCAATCGGAAGAAAAATGCAACTTAAAATGGAAAACGCTACTGAATTGTTTATATTTCTGTAAGTAAATACAACCAACATCTGTCTATCAACTTTTAATACGTTATTACTGGAAAAACATGAAAGTTTACTTTTTTTTATCTATTTCCGGTTACTTTTGACAAGAACCAACTGGCAACACTGTTTGTCAGTCTGTCAGTCAGTGTGTCAGTCAGGCGAAGAACAGCTGACCGTGCTAAAAAACAATTTGTTGACAACCTCTCGGTAGAGAGAAGTTATATTCCTTGTCGACAACTTTTGATTTCACATTCAAGTTCACATCATTCCAAAATGTATTGACGCACGACTAACAAAACAATTCTTATAAGAAGACAGTAAATATCAGCATCCGCCCATTTTACGAAAATGTCGACGAGCAGGTTAGATGCTGTGTACCGAAGTATTCTTCTCACGAAATTTTTTACAAAAGGCTGGGGTAAACCTGAAAATTTACGAAGGTAAGTACAGAAACGCCCCTAAACATTTCCCTGTTATTCCAATGACTTTCATAGTAGGTGTTGTTATGGTCGGTGTTGTATTGTTTATGTAACATAAATGTTGTTGTTTTTAGGTTATTCGAGTTCAGGAAAGTGGTGTCAGATCGTAACGAATGCTTCAAGTTGATAGAGAGAGATTACCCGGTCACAATCACTAAGGTAAAACATTTGACAAGTATTTAATCTCCAGTTATTTACCTGGAAAAAGTTTTGATGGGCCCCATCATAAAGGTATCATATTATAGAGGAACTGACAGCTGAGAGAGCGAGATGTACCTAGCGGCGCCACTGTATAACAGAAAGAGATATGTGACACGAGGCAATAGAACCGTTTTTGGGAACTTGTTGGCACAATCGACTGGGTAAATATTCATGCTCTGTGAATAATTCGTGAATCTAAAGTGAAGTCGTAGATTATTTTGTGAAATATACTAACACTATTTCATTAAATTACCAACAATTTCACGATAGATTCACAATTATACACAGAACTCGAAGTTTTAGGGTGCCGATAAGTGCCGACAAATGCACAAAAAACGGTTTCATTTGAGAACTCATGTCAGTTACTCTATTCCAACAGGTATAATAACTTTATGGGCCCCATACAAAACGAAGACCATATTAAATATGGTAATATACTGTAACGTTGTGTATTGTAACGTATAACGTTACAATACATACCTTATATGGTAATATACATACCATATACATACCTAAATTTTAGGTCAGAGTGTATTCTTATTTATTCAGCAAACCGGGTATGGGGGTGAGCAAACACCCCATCTCTTTTAATAAGTCACATTTTTTGACCCCAGATCAGTCAGTTAGGTTATCTTAAAAATCTTACAGACGAGCGACACTTTGCGATCACTGTGCTTCGCAGAGGGTTGCACTCATAGACTTTATAGGCGCCATGCGTAGTGCAACCGTCGAGAGACCCTCTGCGACCGCAATGTGTCATCTGTGTAATAGTGCTTAATTTTCTTTTAACCACAACGCAGCCTTTTGGGGGGATGACTTCACCTACTCCCACCCCCGATTCCCTCCCCTCTCCTCGATTTTTTTATTATAGCTTCATCACTGAAAAAAAGGGGGTTTTCGCCTCAACCCCCTAGTCTGTTGTGCTTGGTAGATGTAGCAATGTCATTTATGTACATTATTCTTCTTACAGATAAACAATTATTTATTTTTCATTATTAGTTACAATACAAAGAAAAGGTAAGAATAAAAACAAAGAAATGAATTAGAGAAATAACAGAGAGTAACAATAAACATTGTACTAGTATTATTGTAGTGTGTGTGTGTGTGTGTTCAAATAAGAAGTGTCCAGTAATTACGTGAGGCTATGTTTCGACCCTTTTGGTGAGATGTCGTGAGATTCGGCTCGACCCCTTCCTCCCTAAACGCCTCACCTTATTAATGGACACCCTCTAAGATGTCCCACATTTTTACTATGACATTATTTCCAAAAGAGATAACTTATATATTGTTTTCAACAGGAACAAAATCTCACAGACTGCCGCCTCCTGGAAGGCTACTTCACGTCCCCGCTGGAGCGCTACCTGCCCGGCATAGTACCGGAGGCTGCCCAGAAGGCTAACTTCCAGGTCATGCTGCCACTACACTGGCCAGAGAAGAATTGTAAGCCTATGTGCTTGCACCTTGCTGGCACTGGAGATCACGTAAGTTTTAATTATATTAAGAAACAAATAATTTAAAAAAAAAACTGGTTTCGGTCAAATAATCTTATTGTATGGGCTTGTAGTCCGCTAAGACTGTAAAAAATGGTATGGATGTAAATAAAAATTTTAGCATCTACAGAGCAAAATTGATTCATTGTGTAATTTAACCCTGTAGTACAGGGTGTAACAAAACACCCTAGTAATACTTAAGGGGGTTCTTCAGACCATCAAACTGAACAACTTTCACTATGGAGCCAACGTCAAGGAAAAATAAAAAAAATCTTCCATCCCATACATTTGAGTTGAGATGGCACTGCAGTTTTGTATGAAAGAGCGATTTTTTTTTTCGCGATTTCGATGTTGTGTCGATAATGAAAGTTGTTCAGTTTGATGGTCTGAAGCACCCCCTTAAGTATTACTAGGGTGTGTTGTTTACCCTGTATAGGTAAAACTAAATTAAAATGATTATATTTATTATTATGATCAGTGTGGATCATAAATGGTGCATACATTCAACATATCTGGGTCATATAAGTTATCTCACAAGAGTCACAAGTAAGTAATCACAGTAGTTTTGCTTTTGACTCTACAAAAGCTCAATTTTTTATAAATTCACAGTGATGTCATCATCATGATCAGTCTATAATTATCTTCCCATACAAATCTCGACCTCTGAGGGGAGACTTATATCTAAACTATTATAAAACTGTAACAGAAGTGTGTCTGTACATTGAAGATATTTACAAAAAAAAAGTTATGATATGGTTTTTAGGTGTCCCTGATTCCATATCACCAATTTTTCGGATATTTTGTCTGTCTGTTTGTTTATTTGTGTGTTTGTTTGAACGAGCATCACGCAAAAACTACTGAACCGATTTTGATGAAACTTTTTTTGTTGGATAGCTTATGATCTGACTTAAAATCTGGTATATAATTTGTGCGGACTAAGTCGCGGGTTAACACTAGTTTATTTATAAAAAACACAATTTGTTTACAATGTTGACACAAAATATTTGTCAACGTGCATTACAACACATTGATAAACAACAACAAGCTATATTAGCATGAGGGAGGGAACGAACATATTGGCGTCCATCCAGAAAACTATTCAAGGCAACTATTCAACTATTTTTGTTAACTATGTTGCATTTCACAGTTCATTTCTTACAAAGAAACGAAAAAATAAATCAATGATCTTCAAAAGTAGGACAGAGTCGTGAGAAATGTGTCGTGTCCTGTGTCGTGAGAAATGTACTAGAAGAAGACAGACAAACTGCATGACATGATATGAGCACAGCACTCTATACATTAATCAAGCTATTATACACCACTAGTTTTTATACTATACCAAAAAGTGTTTAGGCTTTAAACTTATTTAGTGATCGCTCTGTCTCTCACTATGCTCATACTAATGATAGTGACAGCATCATATTTTAAATACTGGTTGGTTCAAGCCGACCTAAAGGTGTATTCAGACAATGGCCTCGATTCGGAGTGTACCACGACTAAACTAAACTAAATGTATTCCTGTCACTTTCTAAAATAAGATTAAGAAAAGAGACAGAAAACCAACAGCTGACTTTAGTGCTGTCAAAGTGACGTTAAACGCCCAAAAACGACATAAATAAGATGGCGTATATTATGATGGCATCTTATTTTGCGCATTAAACGTCACTTTGACAGCACTAAAGTCAGCTGTTGGTTTTCTGTCTCTTTTTTTTTTTTTTTTTTTTTTTATTAACTATGGGTTTGCTCTTGACCTCAATCCAGTCCTCAGGACGAAGATGGGGTCGTAGATGTAGCGAGCTTACCCAGAAGATGCCTATTCACTCGTACTTTAAAGGAATCCGGGTTGTAAGTACTCGGAAATACTGACGCAGGTAAGGCATTCCACTCCTTGGCTGTGCGCATTATAAAAGATTCAGAAAGGCGCTTGGTGCGGATATGTGGGATGTCAACCAAGAAGGGGTGATATCCCGCGGTGCGTCTGGAAGTCCGATAGTAGAAAGGGGAAGGTGGGATGAGCTCATGTAGCTCTTGGGCACACTCACCGAAGTACAATCTGTAGAAGACCGACAAGCAGGCCACTCTGCGGCGGTGGGCTAGGCTATGAAGCTTGGCCTCCACCAGCTTACTATCGCCAATGAGCCTCCTGGCTCTGCGTTCAACCGAGTCGAGTGTGGCAAGTTGATACTTGGCTGAGCCATCCCACAGGTGGCAGCAGTACTCCATACATGATCGGACCTGAGCTTTATACAATACTAAGAGCTGTCCAGGAGTGAAGTACCGCTTCACCTTGTTTAAGATGCCCAGCTTTTTGGCCGCAGTTTGAGCCTTAGACTCGATGTCAGCGCCGAAGTTGAGTTTCGTGGTCAAGCTTATACCCAGAAGCCCAAGACTGTCGGAAACAGGGACAGATGTACCCCGAAAAGTAGGAGTCAGATTAAACGGACTCCTTTTTGCGGTGAACAGACAAGCCTGTGTTTTGGTGGCGTTGAAGTTGACTAAATTATTGTCACCCCACTGGGAGACAAGACTTAAAGTCAAGTTTGTTCGCTCAACCATGGCCTCCCTCTGCGAGCGTATTTTATCCCCGCTGGCCCCTGCGCCAGATACATATCTCTCCATGACAGTACTGTCATCTGCATACCCAACAATACCTGACACAAGGAGGTCATTGATGTGCAGCAGGAAAAGTGTCGCGGAGAGAACAGACCCTTGAGGAACTCCAGCATCAATTGCCATAAGGTCAGAAGAGCAGCTGTCAATGACAACTCTAATCGACCGTTCTCTCAAGAAATCAGATATCCAGCTGCAAAGATCAGCGGGGATGCCATAAGCGGGAAGCTTGCTCAGCAAACTAGCGTGCCATACCCTGTCAAAAGCCTTCGAGATGTCAAGTGATACAGCCAGTGCTTCACCGTGCTTCTCGATTCTTAATCTTATTTTAGAAAGTGACAGGAATACATTTAGTTTAGTTTAGTCGTGGTACACTCCGAATCGAGGCCAATGCAACAAAACACCAACAACTTTCCCTAAGGAACATAGGTCGAAAAACAAGAAAATTTTGTGGACCTCCCATACAAAAGTGCGGATCAGCCGATCGATTTTCTATGGGACATTTTTTTTTTTCGTTTTTTGAAAGTTTTTTTAGTTTCATCATCATCACAGATTTCATTGTCTGAATACACCCTTAAAATGTTGTTAGGAATTAAAAACTTTTTTTTTTTTTTTTTTTTAAATTTGGTTTTTTAGGGTTCCGTACCCAAAGGGTGAAAACGGGGACCTATTACTAATCCTATCTTACCTATTTAGGACTGTAACTTTGGAACCGTAATAGCTAGACAGTTGATTTGAAACATCATTAAGTTAAAAATTAAGGGACACCAGAGGAGTTTTTGTCAACGTTTTTTTTTCTCGATCTATCCTATCATAAAAACGGTAATACATACAAGCGTCAAACTTGATGTGATTATAGAGCAAATTCTACAGTGTTACTATATGACTAGCTAGTGTGCAACTTTCGAGGTGTAAAATCTTTATATTGCAGTTCTTCTGGCGGCGACGAAACCTTATGGTAAAGCCGTTGCTGAAGGAAGCAGGCATTGGCGGCATTATCCTCGAGAATCCATTCTATGGTCTACGCAAACCTACAGACCAAGTGTGAGTTCATTACTTTTCTTAATTTAATTTACGTCTACTCCACACTTAGACTACTTATATAGGGACGCGTAACCACGTGTCATTCTACTAACAAACTTTCTGCCACTTTTTGCGGGGGGCGAGGTAACATGTTATCAGCAACTTTGGATTTCATTCCCTATGACTTTAGATTCTAATTTTGAATGTTCAAAATCATGAAAAGTAGTCTCGTGTAAACCCCAAACGTTCTAAGTTCGAAATTATTGTTTCGCAATAATAGGCTGTCTAGTTTAGTGATAAGTTATAAAATTGAATGTTGAATGTACATAATCTTTGATCTTATACCGTGGCAGAGGGGAAATGCTACCGCAAGGCCGGTCCTTATAATAAGTAGTCTAAGACTCCACACCATGCGATTCAAATGAGAGATTTTCCGAAAGCCATTAAAAAAGGAAAAAGTAGTTCCAAATGGCTCGATAGATGGAGTTGACAAAAGATGGATGGACCTAGGAGGCAGATAATAAAATACAAATAAAAATTTTTATTTGTATTTTATTATCTGCCTTCGTGGTCTATTGGTTATGAGCATTGGCTCTCGATACGGAGGCCGTAGCTTCGATTCCCACGGGGGACACCTAGTGATATGTCACTTTGTGCGTTTTTCCCCAGTTGGTTAGGACATTGCAGGCTGAATCACCTGATTGTCTGAAAAGAAAAATAATTCCGTGCTTCGGATGGCACGTTAAGCCGTTGGTCCCGGTTACTATCTCTGGTGGTAAGTAGTAGTTGTTACATAAAAACCACGTCAGAGGCCGTAAGGCGGTCTAAAAAACTCTGACACCACGGCTCTGCCCACACGATAAGAAATAAGAAAATTTTTAAATTCGTGTTTTTATGTATGTAGAAAACTATCAACAATGCATTTTTCCCCCCTAAAACCTATTTACCAAATCCCCTAAAACGATTTGGTTCTTATATCAATATCAGTCCAACATTTATGTACTTTCATGTCTTCTGGATACAAGATATCGTATTGGCTTGTAAAGTCATCGGAAGTGACTCTAAGAATAGATCGACAGCACAAGACAATAGAGAATATATGATTGATGTGAGAAATGTTTGGACATATTTGTGTTCCTCATCGTATGTTGCTCTCCTACGTAATTTAGAACGTCATTCATTTTGCGTCGTTATCGATACAAATATTTATCATACCTAAACATGTGTTATTTTTAGTAGCAGATTAGATTATGTATGTTTGCTCATAAATGAAAGTTAATGATGTTTTATCAGATAGATATACCAAATTCTATTTAAAAATATAGTAAAACAAAGAAAACTGAATAAAATAAACAAAATCTTTTACCTCGAGGCTTAGATCAAAGTAAAATGAATGGATAGGCCCAAAGCGCTTTAAGTTGAAGCACGCAGCAAATAGCACACTTCAATGCAAACTAGCGCACTTGGTCTTTCATCTCGGTACATATTTGAAGTAAAACTGTCAATTGTTTTGTCTAATTTTTCTGGTTTGAAATGTTCGCGTAAGGCCTATCCATTAATTTTACTTTGATCTAAGCCTCGAAGTAGCAAGGATTTCAATACAAACATTATTTTCCTTCGACTCAAACCCACATATTTGTCGTTTCGTCGTCTTAGCGCTCCCAGCACACGACCGATTTTTAGGTCCGATTGTCGAACCGAATTTGAATACTGAAAAAATAAATTCGGCAGACAATCGGTCGTGTGCGGAGACCCGTATTAGGCTTGCGCGCTTTGACCAACACAAAGCGTGCCGACCGGCTTGCCATGTTTCTTGCTCCAGCTAATTTTGTTTCTGGGCGACAGAAAAAGACAGAGCATAAGCGTATGCTCACAACTATAATTATTCCCCGAAGATGTAGTCAGAGATATTCTGAAACCTCAGAACAACATCCACGTTTCACTAGGAAAAAGATAGAGCTATGGCACAGAAGAAAGAGTATTTATTACTAGATGCAGTACGGACTCTCCCTTCCTCCCACCAACTTTTTACCTCACCCCCTCTATCGCCCTCTGGTTACCGCGCTCTGGTTCTACGAAGAAGACTTAAGGTTCAATTTCGTTGGTTTTGTATGTGCTGACGTCATCTTGTCAATTTCAAATTTTAGTATGCAGTGTCTGGGCTGTGGCTATGGGAAAATCCGATCCTGTGTGGACTGATCAGTTTCAACTAAAGTTTCAACCATTGATCGCTTATATTATAACATGGATTCAACCCTTAAATGAATCTTAAAGGTGGACTTCCGATGCTAGCGGCCGACGCGTCTGACGCGCGCGGCTCGCGGCCGACGGCCGATGCGACAGTACTAGTTACTATGAAAACGTATGGCGCCGCTTCCGATGCCAGCGACTGACGCGCGCGTCAGACGCGCGCGGCCGATGTCTATCGCATCGGCCGCGGCCGCGCGCGGCTATGCTCTGACGTCACGCAGAACAAGAATGTTTGCCAGAAATATTACCGAGTTTTTACCGAAAATTTGCTTAATTTTTTACTATTTTATTTGTATTTTATTATCTGCAAGGTCGCTTCAACACCATCTATCGTGCCACTTGAAACAACTTTTTCTTTTTTTAATGACTTTCGGAAAATTCCTCTTGTCTTCATAATTATTAGTTAGACAGCGATCCATATACAGGTTAAAAAGCCAAGGGGACGCAACGCATCCCTGTGTAATTAAATTATTCCTAAAAATGTATTTTATAAAAAATCTGGTAAAAAATAGCATTCAAAAATTCTCTAAACCTATCAATCAGTCAAATATTCTTTATTAAAATATATATTGGTTTTTTTGTTTGTATTTTTATGTTTTTGTGTAAACACCAAAACATAAAAACACACCCAAAATTTCCGGGATATTTTCCCGGAAATTCCCCGAAGTGATAACACTGTGTACAATAGGCACGCGTCAGTCGCTGACCTCGGAAGTGAGGTCTGTCGTCAGCCGCGCGCGTCTGACGCGAGGTTCTGTCACATATGACAGAACCTGGCGTCAGACGCGCGCGTTAGTCGCATCGGCCGCTGGCATCGGAAGTCCACCTTTAGGCTTTAGTGCTTTTTAGCCCAGTCATTTTACGGAGTTTTGTTAGGAGGGGTAGGGAGTAATTATGAATTGGACTTTTAAACTGTAACCGGCACCATTTAGTGACAAAAAGACTATCTGAAAACATATTTTAAAAAAATCGCTACGCAACATAGAAATCAAAATTATATCTCCCAGAAGGCTTTTAAATTAATTATGTTAATACCAATGCGCTCATTTTAATTAGATTTAACAAAATAAATTACTTTTGAGTAATAAAATAGGCAATGACATTTTTAAAATGAGATATAATTTTGGTACATTTTTAAGCTCAAATTGGCTCTTAAATACTACACCGAAAAAAAAAACAATTATTAATTAGTCCCGGCTCAAACCGTAAAATGACTGGGCTATTTGTTCTGCTCATAATCATAAAAAAAATGATATAGTACATACAGAGGTAACCAACTTTTTGGTTGTATCTTCAGAGGAGAACAACCTACAAAAAAAAAGCTAAATGTGTGTTGTACCCGCAGTCGTTCCTCCCTGCACAACGTGTCAGACATATTCGTGATGGGCGGCTGTCTGATCCTGGAGTCGCTGGTGCTGTTCCACTGGTGCGAGCGCAACGGCCTCGGACCCCTCGGCGTGACCGGCCTCTCTATGGGCGGACATGTATGTATTATACGACCAGAACGTGAGTTGTACCTAGACGTTCCTCCCTACACTACGTGCTAACCATATTCGTGATGGCCCATCGGCGTGACCGGCCTCTCTATGGGCGGACATGTATGTATTATACGACCAGAACGTGAGTTGTACCTAGACGTTCCTCCCTACACTACGTGCTAAACATATTCGTGATGGCCCATCGGCGTGACCGGCCTCTCTATGGGCGGGCTTGTATGTATTATACGACCAGAACGTGAGTTGTACCTAGTCGTTCCTCCCTACACAACGTGTCAGACATATTCGTGATGGCCCATCGGCGTGACCGGCCTCTCTATGAGCGGACATGTATGTATTATACGACCGGAATGTGAGTTGTACCTAGACGTTCCTCCCTGCACAACGTGTCAAACATATTCGTGATGGCCCATCAGCGTGACCGGGCTCTCTATGGGCGGACATGTATGTATTATACGACCAGAATGTGAGTTGTACCTAGTCGTTCCTCCCTGCACAACGTGTCAAACATATTCGTGATGGCCCATCGGCGTGACCGGCCTCTCTATGGGCGGACATGTATGTATTATACGACCGGAATGTGAGTTGTACCTAGACGTTCCTCCCTGCACAACGTGTCAAACATATTCGTGATGGCCCATCAGCGTGACCGGGCTCTCTATGGGCGGACATGTATGTATTATACGACCAGAATGTGAGTTGTACCTAGTCGTTCCTCCCTGCACAACGTGTCAAACATATTCGTGATGGCCCATCGGCGTGACCGGCCTCTCTATGGGCGGACATGTATGTATTATACGACCGGAATGTGAGTTGTACCTAGACGTTCCTCCCTGCACAACGTGCTAAACATATTCGTGATGGCCCCTCGGCGTGACCGGCCCCTATGGGCTGACATGTATGTATTATACGACCGGAATGTTGTACCTAGTCGTTCCTCCCTGCACAACGTGTCAAACATATTCGTGATGGCCCATCGGCGTGACCGGCCTCTCTATGGGCGGACATGTATGTATTATACGACCAGAACGTGAGTTGTACCTAGACGTTCCTCCCTACACTACGTGCTAAACATATTCGTGATGGCCCATCGGCGAGACCGGCCTCTCTATGGGTGGACATGTATGTATCATACCACCAGAATGTGAGTTGTACCTAGCCGTTCCTCCCTGCACAACGTGTCTGACATATTCGTGATGGCCCATCGGCGTGACTGGCCTCTCTATGGGCGGACATGTATGTATTATATGACCGGAATGTGAGTTGTACCTAGTCGTTCCTCCCTGCACAACGTGTTAGACATATTCGTGATGGCCCATCGGCGAGACCGGCCTCTCTATGAGCGGACATGTATGTATTATATGACCGGAATGTGAGTTGTACCTAGACGTTCCTCCCTGCACAAAACGTTTCAAACATATTCGTGATGGCCCATCAGCGTGACCGGGCTCTCTATGGGCAGACATGTATGTATTATACGACCAGAATGTGAGTTATACCTAGTCGTTCCTCCCTGTACAACGTGTCTGACATGTATGTATTGTAAGACCATGTATTTTGCCGTTTTCACGATAGAGCAAAAACCAAAATAACCTTGAATACGATTCTTGCACCTCCCTTAGTTAATTTCCTTTTTTTAAATAAATTGTTAGCAAAATAATAACATCCTACTATTATGGGTCCTACTATTGCGTTGAGTACCTACGGAACCCTATAAATACGATTAACAAAAAATTCTAAACTAAATTGGACGTGGATGTTCTGAGGTTTCAGAATATCTCTGACTACCCCCTCGGGGAATATAGTCGTGAGCATATGCCTATGTCTAAACTAAATTCTTTATCTCGGATAAACCCATAATCTCTTTGTCTTTTTATTAGTTTAGTATGACCATGTATAACTACAATCTATTCTATGTGGGGCGTGTTATCGGTTATACGTAAGGTTACGATAATAAACTTCATGTAAATGGTTTCTTTCTATAATAGATAGCTCTAATGGTTTTCATATAATTTTATACAACCATTCCTATTCCTGGGGATCGCTAGATGGCGCATTGAAATATTTGTTAAACAACGTTTAAGGGCTCCCACACATAACTTAACTGCGACGTTGCATCGCATCTTATTCTATGAAAATAGCTTGAAGGCTTTGGTAGTTTATCTGTTGAGCACTTTTTTAATTAAGGCTTTCTTTGTTGAGAAATCTTTTTTATTGTGACGAGGGCGCCACTGAGCTTGTAATAGCCCTCTTAAAGCTGGGATACGAGCGGTTAAGATAAGATAAATATTCTTTATTTGCACACCAAAATACACAAAAAAAACAACAATAACAAGAAGGGTATAAAACCCTTTCTACCTCCCCTAGTCTCTAAGTCTTTATTATTTTATTTCCCATGATTGTATAAACTTATAAAGGAAACAAATGTGATTTGTTGCACAGATGGCATCACTGGCGGCTACGAACTGGCCGAAGCCCCTCGTCCTCGTTCCCTGCTTATCATGGTCGACCGCTTCTGCCGTCTTCTTACAGGTATAACATTTAACTAATCATCCTGAAACCAACTTTGTCATTGAAATATTAAAATATATTTTCGAATATGTACACACGGCGACACATCAAGCTACGCAAAACAAACATAAGCTGGCCGCGCGACGTTATACAGGGTGTTAGGGTTTTTTTAAAATCCTATTTACTTACAATCGTATTTGTTTATTAATCGTATTTATTGACAGTTGCATTACTTTAAGGGGTGATTGTACCCATGATATTGAACAACTTTCCTTAAGAAACCTATAGGAAATTCATTAAAAAAAATTTGAACTTCCCATACTAAATGCAATCAGCTGATCGATCTTTTGTATGAAAAGTTGAAAAAATAATTGCTAATTTCCTATGGGTATCTTTGGGAAATTTGATCATTATCATGGGTACAATCACTGCTTGTCTTGTGTTTACCCTAACACCCTGTACATTATCTACCTACGCGCGGCCATCTCATTTTGGTTTTGCGTAGTTTTATGTGTCGCTCTATGTACGTTTCTGTAGAAAGTACTATTTTTAATTTAATATTTTTGCAAATAAGTTTACCAAAACACGAAATCTGCAATGCAATTCTCTAAGCGCAAACATCGTCACAGCCTTAAATTCGTCATTGACACATCTGCGAGTTGTCAATTCGGTATTCACAAAGGTAATGTCATGTGTCAAACTCATAAAAACTTGAAGGATGCAAGAAGGATGTTACATTTGTGAGCTCGTCGATGTTTTTGACGGCGATATGTGACGCTTAGGGAATTGTACTCCATAACAACATTTGCATCTTTTTGAAATTCGTAAAAATACTTGTCAACTTTAGTGACTTCAGCGGTCGGAGACAGCAATCTTATCACAAGTGAATATAGTTCAAATTTATTTGAAGCGATAAAGGTAGCGCGGCGCCGCGAGCGGCCGACGTACAATTGAAACTTTATTCACTAGTGATAAGACCGCCGCTGCACGTCTAATGTGAATCGACCCTTAGGGCTCTTACAGACGAGCGACACTTTGCCGTCGCGGTGGGTCGCAGAGCGTCGCGCTCATACATTTTACGGTCGCGCGACCCTCCGCGACACGGCGACCGCAAAGTGTCGCTCGTCTGCGAGAGCGCTTAGGCATCGTCCTAATAGAACGCGAATGCGCGATCATCGTAGGTTCGCGCGAATTTACTCGTACGAACGCGCGATCAAACATATTGAACTGGAATAGGTGTCCTAACTGACAATCGCACGACGCGGTCGCGCGACTCAAATGTTTTAAATCTATTCGCGCGAACTTAGTTCGTATGAACGCGCGATCAAACATATTGAATTCGAATAGGTGTCCTAATTGAAATTCGCGTGATAATTTCGCCCGTGGTTGTTGGTACCGACCGTGCCACTGCCCTAGTCCACGGTCGCTCGCTCGCTCGCGTCGTCAATTCGTGCGACCCGATAGGACACCCAGTTTTTGTCATCGCTTAGTCGCATCGCTTACTCGCGCGATGATCGCGCATTCGCGTTCTATTAGGACGATGCCTTAGACCACTGGGCTTGGATTTCATTGATTGATTGATTTGTATACAGGGTGTAAAATTAAATGCGTTACATATTAAACATAGTGCTTCAGACCTTCAAACTGAACAACTTTCACTATGGTCGTGCTTCAGCACCCCTCAAACCACGTCAGAGGCCGTAAGGCGGTCTGAAAAAACTCTCACACCAGGGCTCTGCCCACACGATAAGAAGAAGAAGAAGCACCCGTTTTCATATGTAACGCATTTAAATGTACACACGGCGACACATCAAGCTATACAAAACGCGCGACGTTATACGTTACTCGACCTACGCGCGGCCAGCTTATGTTGGTTTTGTATAGCTTGATGTGTCGCCGTGCGTACACCCTGACGCTGACCGTATACAAAATAAAAAAAAGAGACATGGTGATCCGCAGCCAGCTACCATTGAGGATATAACCTAAGTCCATAATTACAGGGCGTTATGTCACATTCAATAAACTGGGATCTTTTAGAGGATCAATACATGTCGGACGGGGTGTACAGAGAGAAATTATCAAAAATGGTGACTATAGTCGACGAAGCCTTCCTCGCCGGCAAAAAGTTCGCTCGCACCTACTCGCAGACCGTCTCCAAAGACGAACCATCAACGAACCCGCAGACAAAACCACAAAAAAACATAGACATAACCTTAGAAACTGGAAAAAAAGTAGCTCAAGACAAAAGTGATTTAGTAGATATGAATAGAAATGTACCAGATATAACAAATACGCCTCAAAACGGAGTAACAAAAGCTGAGTCGTTTGCGCAAATGCAAAATTTGAATGAGGAGCTAAAACAATTGTTGGACGAGGATAAAATAAGTATGGATTTATACGTAAAGTTGACTTCGAATGAGAAATTCGAGCTTGACTCTCAGGATATAGAAGATATAAATAAACTGACTGAAGCGGAGGTCAAGGAAGTCATTCTGAAATGTAAAGTTGGTGAGTCACGTCACATATAATTACCGGAACACCTAGTTAGTTGAAAAAAATGATTTAGGGTCAGTTGCAGAAATGTACATTAGAGTTAATCCTCCATTAAATCTCTAGCTAGCTTTTACTACGTCAACAAGACAAAAAGTGACAGCAAGAAGTTTAATAGAGGATTAATTGTAATGAGCGTTTCTGCAACTGAGTGTTAATCACAAAATGACCTAGTGGTAAAAAGTCTGGAAACGTACACATAACATAAACTATTTTTTGCAATCCAAAAATACATAAAAGAATAATACGTTAATCGTTCCTATACAGGGTGTAAGGAAAAGTATCATTAACCCTTAAACCACATACTCTACCCATCGAACTGAACAACTTTTACAATGGGTGCAAACCTGTCAGAAAGAAAAAAAACAGCTGTTTCATACTAAACTGCAATACCCAGGTATTCGATTCAAACGGATCGACGTAACGACAGCAGATTTTTCTCTCACATTTTCTTTCTCGACTCCCATATTAAAAGTAGTTCAGTTTGAAGGGTAGAGTATGTGGTTTAAAGGTTAATGATACTTTTCCTTACACCCTGTATAATTATTCTGTATAGTTTTTATTTTTGAATTTTTACAAAATGTGAAAGTTGCAAAAACGTGCATCTGTGAAAATCGTAATCATTATAGAATAGCGAACAGGTTACCTACAGTTCACAAAAAATATAAAAGTTGTTTGGGTCCAAGCTTATTTTATTCTGAAAATTCTATTTCAGACTATATCATTTTTGTGAACAGATTTTGATGTTATTTTTGTGTTTCAGCTGATGTAAGACAAGCAGCCAGTCCACTGCCAGAGCCCCATCTCCAAAACACACAAACAATAACGACTACAGAAGTCAAAAGTGACCAAATCATATCCATAAAGAAACCCTCTGAAATCATGCTACCAGCGACAACTGATAGTAAGAATAAATTACTAAACGTACCACAGAAAACCGAAAGAAAATCATGGAATGTTTCAGATATAACTTCTGATCTGTGGGCTAATTTACCGTTCATAAAAAGCGGGAAGAAGATAGATATAAGCAAGATACATTGGAGGGATAGAGAGGCATTACAGTTCATGAGGGGCATCATGGATGAGTGCACGCATTTGAGTAATTTCTCCGTGCCGTTCGATACTTCTTTGATCATTGGTGAGTGAGAAACCATTTTTTAACTGAATTTTATACAGGGTGTAACAAAACACCCTAGTAATACTTAAGGGGGTGCTTCAGACTATCAAACTGAACAACTTTCGCTATGGAGACAACATCGAGAAAAAATAAAAAAAATTTGCTGTTCCCATATGGCTGTTCCATACAAAACTGCAGTACCTACTGACTCGACTAAAATGTATGGGGCAGCAGATTTTTTATATTTTTTCTCGATGTTGGCTCCATAGTGAAAGTTGTTCAGTTTGATGGTCTGAAGCATCCCCTTAAGTATTAACTAGGGTGTTTTGTTACACCCTGTACATTGTTATTCGGATAAGTCTCTAAGGAAGTTCCTAAAATAAAGGATTAAACTTTAGGGCTATTGGGGTAACTAAAAAATAATAGTGAACATGCATTATGCCGGTTCTCGGCAACTTTATCACTAACTAGCGCCGCGACTTCGTCCACATAAATTATATACCAGATTTTAAGTCAGATCATAAGCTATCAACCAAAAAGAGTTTCATCAAAATCGGTTCAGCAGTTTTTGCGTGATGCTCGAACAAACAAACACACAAACAAACAAACAGACAGACAAAAAATTTGTGATTTGGAATCAGGGACACCTAAAAACCATATCGTAATCTTTTTTTTGTAAATGTCTTCAATTACACTTCTGTTACAGTTTTATAATAGTTTAGATTGTTTATAGGAAGTCAAAACGCGCGCTTTGATAATATTTACAAAGTACTTACACTCTTGTGATGCCATAGTTTATCCTTTTTTCAAACGTTCATTTTACTGAGAAGAAAAATCTAAACTATTATAAAACTGTAACAGAAGTGTCTGAAAGTCACCCAAAGGGCAATGGAGAGGGCTATGCTCGGAGTCTCCCTGCGAGATCGAATCAGAAATGAAGAGATCCGCAGAAGAACCAGAGTAGCTGACATAGCCCAAAGAATTGCTAAACTAAAGTGGCAGTGGGCGGGGCACATTGCTCGCAGAACCGATGGCCGATGGGGCCGAAAAGTTCTCGAGTGGCGACCACGTACCGGAAAGCGCAGCGTGGGTAGGCCCTCCACACGGTGGACCGACGACCTGGTGAAGGCGGCGGGAAAACGATGGATGAGGGCAGCGCAGGACCGGTCGCTATGGCGATCCTTGGGGGAGGCCTATGTCCAGCAGTGGACGTCCGTCGGCTGAGATGATGATGATGATGACGAACAGAAGTGTGTCTGTACATTGAAGATATTTACAAAAAAAAGATTATGATACTTATGATTTTTAGATGTCTCTGATTCCAAATCACCAATTTTTTGATTTTTTGTCTGTCTGTTTGTTTGTTTGTTTGTTCGTTTGTTTGTTTGTTTGTTTGGGTGGTTGTTTGTTCGAGTATCACGCAAAAACTACTGAACCGATTTTGATGAAACTTTTTTGTTTGATAGCTTATCATCTGACTTAAAATCTGGTATATAATTTAGGCGGACGATGTCGCGGGTAAAAGCTCGTAATAAATAAATGTAATGCAGTCAGATATACACAACCTCATCTCATTTTCGTCCTCCCGCGAGGTGTTTTCAGCGGCATTTTCCTGTTGGTCACTATTTTGGCCGCCCTGTTCTCCTTCCATACTTTCAACGTATCCGCCCATCCGATACGTTGCAATTTGATGAATCTCACTAAGGGTGTCTCCTGCTGCATCAGATTGTCCAGTTTATGATTCATCCGTATACCGCTACCATCTCTGACAGGACCGAACCTTTTCCTCAGCAATCTCCTCTTCAACATGGAGAGTTTGTTGCACAGTCAATGGCCCCGATTCGGACTGTGCCACGACTTAACTAAATTTATTCCTGTCACTTTCTAAAATAAGATTAGGAAAAGAGACAGAAAACCAACAGCTGACTTTAGTGCTGTCAAAGGGACGTTACACGCCCAAAATAAGATGCCATCATAATGTAAATCATCTTATTTAAGGCGTTTTTGGGCGTGTAACGTCACTTTGACAGCACTAAAGTCAGCTGCTGGTTTTCTGTCGCTTTTCTTAATCTTATTTTAGAAAGTGACAGGAATAAATTTAGTTAAGTCGTGGCACAGTCCGAATCGGGGCCATTATCATTATACTTATTCTAAGTCTCAGGTCATTGACTATAATGTTCGCACCCATAAATAATGTAACTACTAAACGGATGATGGTCTTATACAGGGTGAAATTGATAGCATCCTTTTAAACTAAGAGTCTACCCATCAAACTGAACAACTTTCACTATGAGAGCAAACCGATCGGAGCAACTAAAAAATCAGCTGTCCCATACTAAACTGCAATGCCTACTCGAGTCAAATGTATGCAACAGCTGATTTTTTTTTTGCTTCGATCGGTTTGCTCCAATAGTAAAAGTTGTTCAGTTTGATGGGTAGACTCTTAGTTTAAAAAGAAGCCAATGATATCAATTTCACCCTGTATACTGAGACTCTGTGATAATTCTTCTTGCGCGATTTGTGTGTTGCATGCGATTGTGAACCTTAGTGTAGCAGCTTTACGGGATTCCAATGTACCGTCGTTAATTGTCTCATGTCGTATTTTTGCTAGGGAGACTGCTAACGCCATCTGTTGGCAAGCTGCTACAAAGTCATGTTTGCATATTGCAGCGGTGTGCGCGAAACATGACGCATACGTGCCACGGGACGACGTGGGCACACTCGAGGAGATCTGGCCGGGCGCCGAGGTGCGCTACGTGGACGCCGGCCACGTCTCCGCCTACATACTGCACCAGTCGCTCTTCAGGTAACTAACTACACGACGTGGGCACACTCGAGGAGATCTGACCGGGCGCCGAGGAGCGCTACGTGGACGCCGGCCACGTCTCCGCCTACATACTGCACCAGTCGCTCTTCAGGTAACTAACTACACGACGTGGGCACACTCGAGGAGATCTGGCCGGGCGCCGAGGTGCGCTACGTGGGCGTCCAACTAACTATAACTACACGACTCTAGCCACAACTACCACGGATCCTTATGCAGATTTGATATTTATCCTATAACTAGGTGACCCGGCAGACGTTGTCCTGCCATAGACCCTACACCTACTTCCACACCAATTTTCAGCCAAATCGGTTTAGCCGTTCTTGAGTTGTCCAATGTCGCTGACAAGGCGCAATATAAGGCCTCGCAATGGAGGCTGCGGCCTCTTTTACCAGCCGACCGGCTCTCTTATATAACCTCCAATAAATCGTACAGCTGTTACAGGCCATAGGCCATCTTTATTTAGAGTTCCACTGCTGGAACATTTTGGTGACCCTCTTGGCAACAGCCATTTGTACCTTCATATCTACTGAAATGTTTAAGTCCCTTTATCCTCCATGCATCCCTGTCGAGCCAGTTCCATCCACTCTTTGTGTATTGTGTAGGGAGAACCACGCACGAAAAAGATGCAGAGTATAATCTGATAATTTTATTCCAACAGATCCTGCATAAAAGAAGCTTTCGATAGATCGAAGAAACAGTGGAAGGACGGCAAGCACTTGGCCGACAGCGACTGACATCAGTTGATGACTTAGTTAGCCATTTTAAACTAATCTGCTTTTCCTGTTATCACAGAAGTGAATGATTTTGAATGTGTTCTATTTTGAGTTTGTGAAAGGAAACAGATTTTTAAAGTTCCTTAATATGTGATAGTCATCGTGTCAAACATCAATCATTAAATCATTAAGGAACAATAGATCTTCAGGTGGTAGACTTAAGGTTCATTTATACATGTCACTTATATTCCAAGTCAGTCGAATGCACGCAGGATTTGAATGTATCGGTATACGATTACGGTTGTACACATTTTTGATAAAATCACCACTTTTTTTGTTAATAATTTTATAAGCAGCTCAACTTATGAAACGCAATAGCCAGTAATTATACAAATTATTAGTTATCTTTAGCAGGACACGTTATATTACGATATGTGCTTATTTTCACTGATATAATTGTTGATACGTATCTAAGCCTAAGTATGTTCTTAATCTATTTTAACTGGGAACACTATTCAGACTGCCATATAACGATGAGAGCTTTCTCAAGCAAAATACGACCTTATAGACATTTGATTCAGGTTCAAATTGTAATTTACTCTGAATTTTTTAAGTATACAGTTTTAACTATAAGTAAGTCGGGTACGGTTCAGTTCACTTAAGAAGCCCCCTTATAAGTTCAACCAGGTTTAAAAAAATTCCGAATAAGAACGAATACGAATAAATCAATCCATTTATTTCCGTAGATATGGTATACACTTTAGTACTACGACGTGGAACATAAGTGTATACATCTTTTCGTTGTTGACTGTATTAGGCAACTAAGGAATATGGTGTACTTTGCTATACGCGAAAGTTAGGCCCTATCAGCACAAAATTTTTCACGACACGTTATTCCAACCTTTTGGCACACCTTGGACACTTAGCTGTCATTTCATACAAATGGAAAAATTTAAAAGATTAGGTAAGCATGTGCGATAGTGAGCGAGTGGAAACGAGAAAGGAATACGCATTTGCTTAGTATTGGTAACTGCCGAGGTAATCAGAGGGCATTAGGGGGGGTGAGGTAAAAAGTTGGTGGAGGCAGGTGTATTTAGTCTCTTTCTTTCTTATCGTGTAGGCAGAGCCCTGGTGTCAGAGTTTTTCCAGACCGCCTTACGGCCTCTGACGTGGTTTTTATGTAACGACTACTACCACCAGAGATAGTAGCCGGGACCAACGGCTTAACGTGCCATCTGAAGCACGGAATCATTTTTCTTTTCAAACAATCAGGTGATTCAGCCTGAAATGTCCTAACCAACTGGGGAAAAACGCACAAAGTGACATATCACTAGGTGTCCCCCGTGGGAATCGAACCCACGACCTCCGTGTCGAGAGCCAAAGCTCTTAACCATTAGACCACGGAGGCAGTTATTTAGTAATAGATACTCTTTCTTATACTGTGCTTTTGGTGTTTTACTGGCCAGGTATTCAGTGAGCTTGATAACATCATATGAAGCTTCACTCTCAGAATTCCACCCTCAAATAATCTAAAAGTGAACATTACGGGATTCGAACCGAGAGACCGTTTCGTTGTGTTAAATTATTAATACAATGGTGTCGATTCGAACTGTGCCACGACTTAGCTTAACTAAATTTTTATTTCCTTTATTCCTGTCACTTTCTAAAATAAGATTTAAAAAAGAGACAGAAAACCAACAACTGACTTTAGTGATGTCAAAGTGCCGTTACACGCCCAAAAACGCCTTAAATAAGATGGCGTACATTATGATGGCATCATATTTTGGCAGTACTAAAGTCAGTTGTTGGTTTTCTGTCTCTTTTCTTAATCTTATTTTAGAAAGTGACAGGAATAAATTTAGTTAAGTCGTGGCACAGTTCGAATCGACACCAATGTTGACAATTTAACACGCAAGTAAGACTGACCACTCGCACATTTTTTTTAAATCTGATCGGAGTACTTACATAACTCTACGGAAGCCGCCATAAGCGCTCCCACACATAACTGCGAATTCGCATCATACATAAGTCATCGTAATAAGAATCGAGCGCTTGCAGATATTTGCGATGCGATGCGATGCGAATTCGCATTTATGTGTGGGACGCCCTTAGTCCGAAATTATGTTGATTCAAGGGCTTCATAGGTGAATTGAACTGTAATAACATATTCCTGGCATAATCAAAGTACAAAGATTAGAATATTTTCTGTTTGTGAGTTTTGTTTAGGTGACTAATTTACTGCGTTATTGCTTTTAGAACGTATTTATTGTAGACAATTTGCGTGTACATAAGATTTACTTCTCTATTGAGATGGAAGTGTAAATTGTATTTTTATAAATAAATATAATATATATTTGTTATTTTGTACTATTTTTATTTCTATCCAGTTCTATTAAATCGGTTTTGTCTATGAACGCCTTTTTTTGTCGTGGCACGTTTTGCTTTTGCCTTTTTTTACTGTTATCATCCCAAAGTCTGTCCCAAAGGCACCGAAAGCAACACAACAAGCTATTTATAATTACAGCTAGTAACAGGTGCAAGGGTAATTAAACTAATCATTATTAATTATTACAATACGATCAGGAAAATAATTACGTCAATCTTCGTTCGCGCAGACACATTTCGAACACAACAAATTAATATAGAAAAAAAAGTTTTTTTCCTCCAGGACCTTTAGCGCGAAAGACGTAGTGCGAGACTGCATCCATACGTTGTCGATATTCCAACAATTCGCACAAATAGGTTCGCATCCTCTTTTATAATGAGAACCGGTAAGGTTTGGAACTCCCTGCGTCTGTTTTCCCAAGCAAATACAATCGGGATATTTTTAAAAGAAGAGTAAATAGGCTTTTGCTGGGCGAGCGCGCTACATCCTCGGCTTCATCTACACTTTCCATCAGGTGAGCTGAAGCCAAGCGCAAACCCATTATGAATAAAAAAAAATATAATAAGGGTCAGCGCACACCCAGCGTAGAACTACTCGCGCATGCTCGAGCATGTTCTTTGCAGTCGCGCACACCTAGCGGCAAAATCCGCCGGCGGCAGCGGCGGAGCAATCGGAGCATGCTCGCGCGTGTTCGAACAGTCTCGCGGATGCTCCCGTGTTGCTACAGTTGACGTAGTGAATTTTGCCGTTGTGTTTACAATATTTTATAGTAAAGACGTGCGATAACAACAATTTTAAAGTATGGTAGACTGGGATTTGGTAATTATTGGGTTACTAGCAAAGGAAGAGGAGCAAGAAGAGCACATCAATAAGATGAAAAGAGGCAAGAAAGATGTACTTATATTTGGGAAATACTGCCCATTTGGGAAACATTTGCCCTGTGCTGTGTTAGGGTCAGCGCACACCCAGCGTAGAACTGCTCGCGCATGCTCGAGCATGTTCTTTGCAGTCGCGCACACCTAGCGGCAAAATCCGCCGGCGGCAGCGGCGGAGCATGCTCGCGCGTGTTCGAACAGTCTCGCGGATGCTCCCGTGTTGCTACAGTTGACGTAGTGAATTTTGCGTTGTGTTTACAATATTTTATAGTAAAGACGTGCGATAACAACAATTTTAAAGTATGGTAGACTGGGATTTGGTAATTATTGGGTTACTAGCAAAGGAAGAGGAGCAAGAAGAGCACATCAATAATATGAAAAGAGGCAAGAAAGATGTACTTATATTTGGGAAATACTACGCCCTGTGCTGTGTTACGCTTTAAAGTTCTAGGGACAGTTATTTTATGGCTAGGAACTATAAAATGGAATATGAACAATTTGAAAACCTACTAAATCTGCTTCGACCTTTCAGATTTTCTTTGTATTTTCAAAAAGAGTTCGATTATTATATAATATTATCTGTAGTAAATTGCCCTTTTCGGGCTAAAGTAGTTAAAAAATATGCTAGATTTAGTCCGAAACCGGCCGAGGCGGCAACACTTACGACGGATCGCAAGCATCGACACGGGCGTATGCTCGAACATGCTCGAGCATGCGCGAGCATCCGCGCGCATGCTCGCGACTGCTCCCGTCGCCGCGAGGAGCATACGCGAGCATACTCGAACAGACGCTGAAGGGATTTAATCACTTGCAAGCTATTTTCAACTTTATTTCAATGGAAATAGAGTTCATTATCAATTGAATCAATGAAACCTGCTCGCGCATGCTCGAACAGTTTTACGCTGGGTGTGCGCTGACCCTTACGGTTATTTTATGTACTATAAAATGGAATATGAACAATTTGAAAACCTACTAAATCTGCTTCGACCTTTTAGATTTTCTTTTTATTTTCAAAAAAAGTTAGATTATTATATGTATATTATCTGTAGTAAATTGCCCTTTTCGGGCTAAAGTAGTTAAAAAATATGCTAGATTTAGTCCGAAACCGGCCGAGGTGGCAACACTGACGACGGATCGCAAGCATCGACACGGGCGTATGCTCGAACATGCTCGCGACTGCTCGCGTCGCCGCGAGGAGCATACGCGAGCATACTCGAACAGACGCCACAGGGATTCAATCCCTTGCAAGCTATTTTCAACTTTATTTCAATGGGAATAGAGTTCAATATCAATTGAATCAATTAAAACTGCTCGCGCATGCTCGAGCAGATTTACGCTGGGTGTGCGCTGACCCTAAACCGACTCTCTATTGGCCGGTTTTTATTATTTTTTGTTATAATGTAGAGTTTGCTCTATAATCGTACCAAGTTTAACGCACGTATGCTCGTTTTTATTACGATAGAGCGCGAAGATAAATCGCTGATAAAAACTAGTTTCTTGTTGAGAACAACCCTTAATTTTTTACTTTTTGACTTTTTTATTATTTGTTAACAAATCCGCCGTAATAACGAATATTCTGTGTAAAATTTCAACTATCTAGCTATTACGTTTCAAAAGTTCAGCCCTATAAATAAGTGGGACGGACGGACGGACAATGTAGGCATAGTAATAGCATAGAGTAAATAAATTACACACAGTAATATGGTTCCCGTTTTCGCCATGAGAAATTACCTTGACGTGCCTTCAGCAATAAAAACAACTTTTAAAACAAATAATCATTTATTCTGAATCATATCGACCAAACTGCAGATTCATATGGAAAATACATTGGTTATAAAGTGGATGTGATCAGAGACTGAACACAATATGAATGTGCACTGTTCCGACCGCCTTCCCGTTGTCACACTTGTGCGAGCTCGGTAATACTTCGACTCAGTTTATAATTTAAATTGAGACTACATATTGTAGAAGTAATGTATTTCAAAGGCACGTTCTGACAATAAGGAGGCGGTCTTATTAACTGACTAAAACTTAAGGTACGCAAAGTCTGGTATATACGTCCATAAGAACTGTAAAGCACATTTTAAAGTACCTTCTTTTGTTTATTATGAAATGTAACAGCGTTAGGACATTGTTTTTTATCGTGTTTTCAGGCTGTCGGTAATTTTTAATTTTGATCTTTATTGCTTAATCACCTTAAAACGCTCTGTAAATTTTTATTATTTATGATGAGATGAGATGACGCACAAATAGAAAAAAATCTCTTTTTCTTATCTATCAATAAAATTCTGATAACCATGCATGACTTGGGAAGTTTACTCTATCATGATATTTGATATATCTGTCTCTCTCTTACTCTCTTCAGATTACCGTACTGTATTGCAATGAAAAATAAACTATGTCGTGTACAATATTATAAAACTTTTAAACTGTATTTATGCTATTTACGCAAATAAATTATGTCTACTCTATCCTATTCTATTCTGTGAACGCAGTTTTTGTTATTTTCAAAAATAAGACTATATTTCCTATTTGCTATCTTCAACATAGAAGGTACTTTCCCTGTGCTTCTCGTTTTATCCACTGTGTTATTATGTTACAATTCTTATGGACGATATAGGTACCCACCTTTTCACACGTATCGGCCCAACTTATCCTGTAAGCTCGTACATTAGCTGATGGGTACCTGACGACCGGAACGTGTGAAAAGGCACTAAATCCTTAGTGCTAAAGTCCTTTTACAATTCAGTGGCGACCTCGTAACAATATTAAAGATTTCTTAATAATTAAAACTCAAAAGGAAAGTGTTACATCAACTTATACTACAGTCGAAAAGCTTTTTTTTTAAATAATACACTTTTATAGGTTCCAAACATTCCACTTTTATGAATATCAAAATAAATGTAAAAGTGATCTTTTTTTTCCCAAATATTTAGACCTACAAAAAAGCCTATAAAAGTATTGTATCAAAATTTCTTTTAGGATTTTGTAGTATATTTGAGTAGCACTTAGTGCTTTCTTGATTTGACAAATCTTAAATATTGTTATAAAGGCGCCACTAAACGGTAAAAGGACTCTTAACAGGACAGCTAAAACAACATGATACAATCGTAATTATTGCATCAAGCGTTGTATTATAATTTGCTCAGGTAAGTATATAAGGAAGCCCTTAAGGCCCAAGCGACTATTAAATACAATTTTTGTGATTCGCTTCTAAAAAGGAAACTGCCATATTTTTAATAAGAAAACATGACTTAATAATTACATAAACCAGAATGAAACAAGTCACTCGAAGTTTTAAAGAAGGACACAATAAAGATTTGCTCTTTTAAAAGTAAAAAATAAAAAACTCCAACGCATCTATTATACAATTTAACGTTTCATTTATCAGTTCCACGTGAAAAGTTCCTTTTATATAACAGCATTGATATTAGCGCCAATACGAAAAATCTAAAAAGAAATCTATGTTGTTAAGGCTGCACCGAGTCAGTTGTGCTGCCCCCAATCGTATTTTTTTTATTTCTTAACAATTAAACAGTTTTTCCAAAAAAGAATGTCACAAAAAAATGAATGAATGTCATGTGTGTTGTAGTCATTGCTGATTTTCAATTTATCAGGTCACTGCGGATTTGTTTTTATAATTTTTGCAGTTATTATCTTTAAAACCGCCAAAAGTGGTCACTTTTGGTGGTTTTAACGATAATAGCTACAAGCGTAAAACATAATAATCCGTAATGTTTCGATAAATTGAAAGCCAATCTGGACTACAATGTGACATTCTTGTTTTTTGGAAATATTGTTTAATTGTTTATAAATAAAAATAATACGATTGAGGGCAGAACAATAGGCTCGTTACCCTCTTAATAGGTTGTTAAGATATAACCTGTAGGATCCCACTGCAGACCGAAGGCCTCACAAAATGTGTGGAAGTGGGTCGTATGGTCATACTCCAAGATTGAGGCCAGCTAGTTCATTTAAAAAAACAAGTCTGTAATATCATCGTAAAATAAATAATTTACAAACAGATTTTTTAAATAATATCACGTAATACAACATAAATATTCTTAAGAGGGCTATCGGAGTCCAGTGGCGCCCTCATCACATTAAAATAGTGCTCAATTGACAAACTACAAAAGCCTTCAAGCCATTGTTATACAATACTTTTATAGGTTCTAAACATTCCACTTTTAGACAGTTTCGAATAAAAACAAAAGCGGCCGTTTTTTTCTTTTTTCAAAATGTGTTATGTTTCGACCTTTAAAAAACGTATAAAAGTATTCTATGAAAATAGCTTGAAGGCTTTTGTAGTTTGTCAATCGAGCACTTTTTTAATTTAGGCTTTCTTTATTGAGAAATCTTTATTTAATGTGATGAGGGCGCCACTGGACTCCAATAGCCCTCTTAATATCAAAGTGCCTATAAGATTTTTTTTTATAATTTATAAATTGTTTGAAAACTATGTGCGCAAAAGGCCACCTGTCACCACTAGGTACGCGAAACTCGAATTCGGTAAGTATGTCAAGTTTTTTTTTGGAGGGCTGAATCGAAAGCCATTTCGAGATAATTGCCTGAATAACAATATTTTCTATGTGAGAGATTTTAAAATGAAAGGATTATCGCGGTAAATATTCGGTGATTGAACTGTTATTGGACTACGTACGAACCATAACTTTTGACACATTTGGTATTGCGCTAATCGCGGTACTGCTCTTGACAGCCGTTAGAGCCGTTTTGACAAATCTCTCAGACGTTATGGCTGTCAGTCACATAGAGTTTAGCGCAATGCGGAATACAGCACAGTTGAATAGTAATTGGATTGCAATGTGACAAGAACTGAAATTGGATAAGAATAGAACTTCGATGTTTTAACTTAGCGCAATCGGGCTCCAGATATACAACGTGTTATTGAATTAACGCAAAACTAGAAAGTTGTTTGTATAGAATCGAGAGCAGAATCGAATTATCATGGTTTCAACATAGGTAATTTTTTTCAAAATATTAAATAATTTGTATGCAAAATTAAAAAATTTCTGAACCAGATGTCAACCCACCGCACAGGCACACTCGCCCTACTTACTACCAAAACAAGATTATAAAAATGTATTCACGAGTACCGTAGCGCTTTCTTTTATTTTTAGTGCTGAAATGATAACAAATCATTTTTGCCTCAAAACTTAAAATGCAAATAACTTTAAATTTAAGTATCAAAATAATGAAATTATTGTTTCAATCTAATTATTTTGGGGGTGTATGAGGTTTTGCGCTTATTCATTAACACGTTGCATAAATAATGTCGTTTTTCGTTCAAACCACTGACTTCACACGACATGTAAGCTCCATGGTAAACTTAAAATTAACACAATGTCAGAATTTGACATTTGATGTTGCCGTTTCTTTTTCCATCATAGAGTTAGAAAAAGGCAGGTATTTTTTTCTAAAATTAAGCAATGGTTTTCTCCATAGAGTTTAATTATTTTCTAGCGACAATTTTTTAATTTAGAGATTACTGATCATACTAATTTAAAAGTATTCGTGTAAATAAATTCGGAGAATTGCAAAAAAAAATTAAATAAGTTTCTTAAAATAATGTCTACTATCCGTAGAAAAATATAAAATATTATACAAAAAAAAAACTTGACATACCAAATTATACCATAAACCTTGCTACAACTGCATGATAAATAAGGTGGTTAACGAGTAAGTATTTACATATAAAAAAACATTGCTAAAACTCGTATAAATAATAATATTTTGTGTCTTAAAACAAATTCGTAGAGGCGCTAGAATCAAGGTATTTTTCGTAAGTCAGAAGCTTAAGCGCGCAGACAGACGACACGAAAAGTTTCTTCAAAAGTTTTCGTGTCAAATGAACGCGCCCTCATGGGAACTCGTTACGTGAAATAGAGAATAGGCTGAATTCATATGGAGTTATTTCTGTCAAGCGATTAGGGGAGACCCGAACTCCGCGGTTTAATTTGGCTGAAGGTAAATCCGATGATAGTAGTATCATTTTACCTCATTACAGTATCCGGTAAACAAATTGAACAATGGGCGGAGGTGAGGGGCAAAAGCAGCATTTCGCGCATTCGCCTACAAATATTATTCTGCGCAGTCAAAGATATTAGCATGCATATGCTCACGACTATATTCCCCGAGGGGATATTCAGAGATATTCTGAAACCTCAGAACATCCACGTTTCACGAGTACCGTAACTCTGTCCAGTGTGACGGGGAGTGAGCCCATCACCACTTGTAATGGACAGTGGGTAGAATACATGCCTCGAAATTGAAGCATGCAGGTTTCCTCACGATGTTTTCCTTCACCGAAAAGCAAGTGGTGTTACAAATCGTACATAAATTCCGAAAAACTCATTGGTACGAGTCGGCCTGGACGGGGATCGAACCATCGCCTCCTGTACGGCAGGCAAGGTTACTCGTCATAGCCATAGCCAAGATATTTGCCGGCCATTATACCATACTATAATGATGTAAATTAAAAGACAGTAAGTAACTATACGTGCCGTGCAGGCGATGGTTCGATCACCGTCCAGGAGTGCGATTTTTGAATCTCATTCGCTGAGTTCAGCAGTTGAAAATGTCAAAATTACTATGGAGATACGTACCTTTCTACTGCTGATTTGACTTTCAAAAATCGCACTCCTGAAGTATGATTTTTGAAAGTCAAATCAGCAGTAGAAAGATGCATATCTCCACAGTAATTTTGACATTTTCAACTGCTGAACTCAGCGAATGAGATTAAAAAATCGCACTCCTGGGCGAATAGTAACAATGAGTATTCGAAAATCATGTAAGATTTGTAACACCATAAAAGTGATGGAAACATTTGTACCCACTGTAACCCAGTGAAAGTTTGTTCAGTTTGATGAGTTTAGACCAGCATGTGTAGTATGATTTCTCTACACGCGCGCGACGCGGCTTCGCTGCATACAAAATAACCTGTTCCCGCGCTTTTCGGAGAGCGAAAGCCGCACTTGCCGCGACTTGTAGTATGGAAAATAGCCGAGTCGCGCGCAAGTAGAGAAATCATGCTAGGGGGTCAGATTAGAGAATAATACGCAATGGATCGGTTTAGACTCTAATAAAGTTTTCTATTCTATTATTGTTTTTTTTTTACACCTTCTTTCGTTTCGTAGTAAGTACGTTATATCCGATATCTAACGAATAATGGTGAATGGGAATGGGCCATACTCGACTAAGCGGGACCAGTGAGTACAATAAGCGACAGATAAAACCTAAATGGAGGTACGTAAAATACAATAACCAAGTCTTTTCCTCCATTCCCTGCACAACCAAAAACGTATCGTACCTAAAACAGTTTTAAGACAATAATCGCGTGACAAAAATAGCTCGACAAGAAGTCAGCTGTGCATAGCTTACGTCTACTTCTTAAGGAGCAGAGTTCTAAAGTCGCTGTTGCTGAGCGGCCGCTTCTCGTCCCCGTTGTGACTGCCGTTGGCGGGCGCCGCTTTACTCGTCGACGCCTTCTGTAGCACGCTCGGGATGAAACTGCTTAGTTGCGTCCGCCGCCTGTTATAATAAATAACGTCTTATAAAGCCCGACTACAAAAATAGAAAACCTCGCCATCATTGGAACTAATATTTGTACTTAGAACACTAACTTTAAAGGCTATGGTCGACTACAGCGCCACCAAACCAGGTTTTTTATATTCCTGGTCAGGTTTTAAACATGAACACGCCATAAAACAATCTTATTACTTTTACTACTACAAAGGAAAATGCCCCATCCCGTTTCGCGTACAAAACTGGTAAATTTGAATTTTATAAGAAACGAGCTTTTACCTGCGACTTCGTCCGCATAAATTATATACCAGATTTTAAGTCAGCTGATAAGCTATCAAAGAAAAAAAGTTTCATCAAAATCGGTTCAGTAGTTTTTGGGTGATACTCGAACAAACAAACACCCAAACAAACAAACAAACAAACAAATAAACAAACAAAAAAAACAAACAGACAGACAAAAAATCCAAAAATTGGTGATTTGGAATCAGGGTCAGGTAAAAACCATGCAGTAATTTTTTTTTGTAAATATCTTCAATGTATAGACACACTTCTGTTACAGTTTTATAATAGTTTAGATGCTACGATAGAAAAGGATAATTTCCATTTCCTTGGGAAGTATGATATTCCTCCTATTTTGTATATAATTTTAGCTATCATACTATTTGTATGTGTTCATTGATCATACTCATTCAAAGGCAAAAGTTTCCGCTAAAAGCAACCTGCACGCATATGCTCAGGGCTACGTCTGTTCCATAATGAACCTTATTCCCAACACAATAGAGTATAGATTAACTTACATTCCCCCGCCGGCGTCTCTCTTGGGTTGCCCTAGGCTGGTTGTCGCGGCGGGCTCCTGCCGGGGCGGCGGCGCGCTAAGGGCCACGTCTATTTTCCTATCGCCGACTAGAAGGCCGTTCGTTTTGTCTAACGCTTCCGCCGCTGCGCTTTCCTCTTCGTATTCTACGTACGCTAGTCCTTTTGGTTTGCCGTCTCTGTAATTAAACAATAATTAGATTTTAACACGGTATAAGAGTATCTAGTACTACAAACGGAAACTCCCTAGCAATTTTAATCTCACCCCCCCCCCCCCCCCCTCACTCGCACTCAGTATCGCACATGGTTGCCTCTTCTTTTAAATTTTTCATTTGTATGAAATGACAGCTAAGTGTCCAAGGTGTGATTTTAATGTACTCGTACATGCGAGACGTGTATTGTTCGTATGGGAAAAGTTTTTTGCTATTTCTGACATTTCTTTTTCTAATTCTCTAACCTCAGTTGGTCCCATTTTGGTCCTTATGAGAGACAGGATCGATTGTTTGCATTGTTTGAAAATTGCCCTTTTTCTTCCCGACAAAAAAATAATAAAAAATTAAATAAATAATTAAATTAATAATTAATTAATTAATATTTTATAATAAATAATTTTAATTTTAATCTATTATAACTTGATTCTCTGTCAAACTACTCAATGTAATGCTCTTTGTATGGGACCTGGTTTCCTGAAATAAATGATTTTTATTTTTTTTATTTATTAAAAAAAAATTTCAATCTACTAATTCAGGCCAGATTATCTCAATTTAAGGACAGTCTCCTTAGAACAATTTCCTATAGCTAAGGTTGACCAGAATCTCATGAAATGAAAAAAAGTTAAAAAATATGGATTTTCACATAGCAATGTCAAACTGTCATCAAGTAGGCCCTTTACAAACTGCAACTTTTAGTGGCGATAAAAACGCGCGTTTGTTAATGGGTATATTTAAGAGCGTTTGAACGCCCAAATCATCTAGCCGAACATTGTCATTTTGTTTATAAGAAAAGGCATATAATTTTAAAGCTGAATTTTATTACGAACGTTTTTCCTCGTGACTGTATGGCGTTATAAAAGTGCTGCAAAAAGTCGCAGTGTTTATAGGGTCCTAATCCAATTACCCCAGTGTTGCTTACTCTAAAATTTGATTTCCTCATTTTTCATGAGATTCTGGTCGACCTATACAACACCTAATGTACCAACAAAAAAATCTGCTTTTATCTTCACACCCCCTTCACACCTTTGGGGGTTGATTTCGTGTTGAGTAAGTGCGTGGATTTGCATAGATTCAAGTAAATTTGACACAGCTCGTCCGGAAATTGTACAAATTTCTGCGACCCCGGGCGCTACGATCGGTTTTACAGTTGCCATCACCCACTTCGCACAAAGCCAATTAAATCATCGTCAAATCGTTGTAGGGAGTGTGTCTTTGTGGAGAACGCTGTAGTACTACCAGGTTATAAGTCTCGCCGATGTACCTGCGCAGTTGACAAATTTTAATAGAGCGCGAAATTATATTGACCAATCAGGATGTGCCACCTTCAATACCTTGCCATAATTGGCTAATTGTTTTCGAGCCCTTTTCGTTGCTATCCGATTTTGCAACATTTGTTTGATTATAAAATGACTACGTGTTTTGCCGGGGACTTGGGTACAGTATAAGACAGTAATCCATCTTCATACAGTGGTACCAAATGCGGCTTGTGTGTGTGCTCGCCAGTACATACCGCGCCTCGTAGCACGCACACACTGACAATATCTCAGCGTGCCACGAATGCGCCAGACGGGGCTACGCGGAAATATTGTCAGTGTGTGCGTGCTACGAGGCGTACGCCGTGTTTGGTACCATTGTATGAAGATGGGGGTCTGCTCTGCGTAAACGAAGATTAACGAGTGGAATTATTTTCCTAGTCGTACTACTCACTTGAAAGTGACGACTCTGATGTCCTTAACCTTGCCGTACTTATCAAAGACCTTGGAGAGCGCCGGCTTGGTGCAGTGTGAGAACGAGAGGTTCTTGACGAAGAGCTTGTTCTTCTCCACCGTGGTGGGGTACTTGAACGAGGGCTTGCCCTTCTTAGCGGAGTACCGGGAGAGAAACATCGGCCGCCCGCTGAGAGGTGTCCGGTCGTGTTCGACTGCTTTGTCTACTGATTCCTGTGGAAATAGACGCTCAATTTAATTGCGATAATAAAGCCGTGGTGGTCCAGTGGCGAGTAACCTTGCCTGTCGTGCAGGAGGCGATGGTTCGATCCCCGTCCAGGCCGACTCGTACCAATGAGTTTTTCGGAATTTATGTACGATTTGTAACACCACTGGCTTTTCGGTGAAGGAAAACATCGTGAGGAAACCTGCATGCTTCAATTTCGGGGCATGTATTGTACCCACTGTCCATTACAAGTGGCGACGGGCTCACTCCCCGTCACACTGGACAGAGTTACGGTACTAGTGAAACGTGGATGTTCTGAGGTTTCAGAATATCTCTGACTACCCCCTCGGGGAATATAGTCGTGAGCATATGCATGATGAACATCAGCCTTCATACTGAACAGAATACGCCGAATCTTACGGGAAAAGGGTGAGATGGGAATAGCCGGCGTAGCATGGCAGCATGATATACAGAGTGTAACAAAACACCCTAGTAATATGTAAGGGGGTGCTTCAGACTATCAAAACTGAACAACATTCACTATGGACCCAAAATAGAAATAGCGAAAAAAAAGTCCTGTACATTTAGTCTAGTTGAGTCTGAGTTGAGTCTAGTCAGTACTGCGTTTTTGTATGAAACAGCAGTTTTTTTTCACAATTTCGAAGATTGCTCCATATTGAAAGTTGTTTGATGGTCTGAAGCACTCTCTTAAGGCTGCACCGAGCCTATTGTGCTGCCCCCCAATCGTATTTTTTTTATTTCTTAACATTTAAACAATATTTCCAAAGTAGTCATGGCTCATTTTCAATTTATCGGGTCTTTGCGGATTTGTTTTTATAATGTTTGTAGTTATTATCGTTAAAACCGCCAAAAGTGACCACTTTTGGCGGTTTTAACGATAATAGCTACAAGCATAAAACATAATAAATTGTAATGTTTCGATAAATTGAAAGCCAATCAGGTCTACAATGTGACATTTTTGTTTTTTGGAAATGTGGTTTAGCACAATAGGCTCGGTAGGCTCTTAAGTATTACCAGGGTTTTTTTTACACCCTGTAGTGATATCGCTAAACATTCTTCCCAGGGGTAATTTCTATCCATATAATTAAGCACTTTCTGTATACCCTGATGGTTTTTAAAGAAGATGATCAGACCATAAAACCAAATATCTTTATGGGGCAAATATCAAAATTGCGTAAAAATGATCAGCTGTCCCAATTCCCATACATTTCTGTCGAGTAGGTTTGCAGTTTAGTATGCAACAGATGTTTTTTTTATCGCGATTTCGATGTAAGTTACATAGAGAACGTTACATAGAGAACGAAAAAAGACCCTGTATAGTATACTAGCGGCCCGTCCCGGCTTCGCACGGGTCGACGTCTAATCTTTTCTAGCAATAAATATAGCCTATGTTACTCAGGGTGAATGCAGCTTTCTAATGGAGAAAGAATTTTTTAAATCGGCCCAGTACTTTTTGAGCCTATTCATTACAAACATACAAACATACAAAAATAGGTACAAATCTTTCCTCTTTATAATATTAGTGTAGATTTAACACGTGATGGGTATTTGACTACATTCAATATATTTTATTTTTATCTATTCAATAAAAAGAGGGTTAGAAAATAACGCTAAACTCCCATTTTCATTGAGTTTTTAGCTTGAATACTATTTTTAATAACAAGATAAACTATAAAACGTAACAACGTATAACTATAAAAAGTAATGAAAATGTTGATGACGTCACAACTCAATATTTAGTACAAATCTTCATACAAAGCGCATGTTTTGACGTCCGATAAAGAGTAGCGGAGTTTACTAGTTGTCACTCTACAATACCTGACTCTTGTACTGGCAGTAGCATATTGATCCCCCGAAGGCCTTGACTCCCGCCTTCACCCGTAGCGACACGATGTCGCCGTATTTAGACAGCTCATCTCGTAGCTTCTGCTCGTCCACTCTACAATTTAGTAACTATTGTTAATATCTATTAATTTGTACAAGTGTTATAAGTTGCGAAAAAATCATTGGTGTGGGGTACCCACATTTTACATTTTACTCGGCGGTTCACCAGCAAGTAGGGAACCGCCGAGCTGTATAAATAGGGGTGTATTTTTAATAATAAATCAGACCCTCTAGCATGATTTCTCTACTTGCGCGCGACTCGAGTTTTTCCCATACTACAACCCAACGGGCACAAAATTGCTGCATACAGGCTTTAGAGCCAATGCAATTATTCCTTTAAGCTGCTAGGCGTAAGCTATAGAGCGTGCTCAGCAGGCCTTATGCAGCAGCACTATAGCCAAATAGGCACAATTTTATGCGGCCTTAAGCTTCAGAAGAGCTATAATAAATTAAAAAAATAAAAAAAAAAAAATAAAAAAAAAAATAAAATAAAATAAAAATAAAAAAAAATCAATAAAAAAAATATAATATATATATATAGATATATATATATAGATATTATATATATCTCAATTAAATTTATGTTAAAAATATTGAGAAATAATAAACATTTTTATTTTTAATTTATTTTTATTTATTTATAATAGTAGCTGCTTAAGAGCGCCATAGTAGCTGCAATGGAAGATTAAGTAATAAGATTCACTCATATAGCACTACATTCGTGAACGAATGACCGATTGAAATGAATGAATCTTGTTTTGACAGCACACCGTTCAGTTCAGTTGTTCCTATATTTGTGTAGGCGAACCATCAAAATATCGAAATCTTTTTATTAAAATGTGAAATTGAAGTGCGGTGGCGGCCATCATCAAATTAAATAAGTAAGTAATTAATTCATGGTTTCTTGTTATTCAGTACAGTACATGCAATTAAAAACGCATATCAGTTTACTGATAATGTAAATATCACTTATTGGTGTAATTTTGATGCGCTCTTGATATAATCCAAATAAGCAATTAATTATGTGTATTAGAATACAGTCTTTTCAACTTTTTATGTAATAAAATCATTTGAGGTCGATTTAATGATACACTGGTTTGGAGACAACGTCCCAATCCTTAAAAATTAAGTTCTGTTTACGTTATTTGTTGACAAATATTTGCTTGGATAACCTAAAAAGATCATAAACATGGCGCTTGATCGTGGGCAGCCTATAGCCGTAGTATCTTCCTCAATGCTTCCCTTAAGCGGCTTTAGGCGCTTATTTTAACTTTTGTAGACCTCAGAGTGATTTTTATTACTGTAATTGCAGTTCATAACTGCTAATAGGCTCCAATTTCATTATTTATGCAGGCATAAGTTCAAGGTTACAATATGTCGAATTGTTTGGATTTCATAGGGATTTCATAGTGCAGATTAATCTGATCTGATCCCGATCCTCGGGGGATGCCTATGTCCAGCAGTGGACGTCCATCGGCTGAGATGATGATGATGATGAGATGATGATGATGATGATGATGTTTTCTCTAGTTAAAATTTTTACTCTTTGAATATTTTTTTTTAGATATTCATATGTAACCAGTGATCGGAACGATGGGATTGTTAGAGTTGTTAAAACCACAAAATTTATTGTTTTATTTAATTTGAATCCCGTGATCCCGGGAACTGTCGTATTAGTCAGCAGTACATTGGATCGAATTAGTTATATCAATTTTAATGATCTGAAACAAAATTACAGTAATATATTTTTTTCCGAATCCCGGGATTTCTTTTTCATCCCAAATTTTCATAGGTGGTTCAGACCATCAAATTGGACAACTCATGAAAATTTGGCACCGTCCAGTTCAGTTCCCGGGAATCCCGGGATTCGGAAAAAAATTATACCCGTAATTTTGTTTAAGATCATTTAAATTGATAATAACTACTTCGATCCAATGTACTGCTGACTAATATGACAGTTCCGGGGATCACGGGATTCAAATAAAATAAAACACCAAATTTTGTGGTTTTAACAACCCTAACAATCCCATCGTTCCGATCACTGGTTACATATGAATATCTAAAAAAAATTATTCAAAGAGTAAAATTATAACTAGAGAAAACATCATCATCATCATCATCTCAGCCAATGGACGTCCACTGCTGGACATAGGCCTCCCCCGAGGATCGCCATAACGACCGTTCCTGCGCCGCCCTCATCCAACGTTTTTCCGCCGCCTTCACCAGGACGTCGGTCCACCGTGTGAGGGGCCTACCCCCAGAGAGAGATCAAATATCGTTTATGTAAAATCAATAACAATGATTTTGACGCACAATAAAATAGAATAGGATAAGATTATGTAGTAACACAATCTTTGTGAATATGAATAATAATTAAATTAAACTTTTATCGATGGATTATCAATGATTCAAGTCTTTGCTGTATTTATAGAAATTCTTTTCCACGCCCTGTCCTATATCTATGACTACCCCCTCGGGACTATAGTCGTGAGCATATGCTATGTATTTCCACGCCGTTTATTTTTTTTTCATGTACTGTACTGAATAACAAGAAACCATGAATTAATTACTTACTTATTTAATTTGATGATGTCCGCCTGCGCATTTCACATTTTAAAAATATTTCGATGGTTCGCCTACACAAATATAGTAACAACTGAACTGAACGGTGCCAAATTTTCATAAGTTGTCCAATTTGATGGTCTGAACCACCTATGAAAATTTGGAAAGAAAAAATCCCGGGATTCGGAAAAACAATTATATTACCGTAATTTTGTTTCAGATCATTAAAATTGATATAACTATTTCGATCCAATGTACACACAGCGACACATCAAGCTATACAAAACCAACATAAGCTGGCCTCGCGTAGGTGCGACCAGCAGCGCACCCGCCTCCCGCGACCATCTGTGTCGCGCCCACACACCGCTTCGGAGCCCGCCCACGTCCTCGACTCCTCAGCGAGTCGTCAGGACCGTGGGCCCCTCCTCAAGCACCCCGGATAACCACACTGCCGGCGTGTAGGTCGCTCACCGGGCCTCCCCCAACAGGGTCCCACTCGGTGAGCTTGACCTCACCGGCAGCACCACAAGAAATACCACCGCATTGGAGCCTGCACACACCCTGGCATGCCGCCAGGTTCGTGTGCTCTCCGCAGCACCCCCCGGACTGACGTCACTGCCGAACTGACCTCGGCAGCTGCACCCTCGCTATGGAGCTCTCCACAGACGATCCCCTCCCGGAAATTGACCCCCTGATGCCTGAGCCCTTTTAAGGACTCACCCCGCTGCGGAAACTGCTAACGGCTGTAGATCCCCTTGGACCGTGGGGCGGACCGAGGGTAAACCGCCAGACTGGACTCCGCAGCACAAAACCCCCCTGATTGGCCACACTGCCGACCGCAGTTCGCTCACCGGGCCTCCCCCAACGGGGTCCCACTCGGTGGGCTAGACCGCGCCGGCAGACACCTGGACAACTACGAGGCACCACCAGGTGCCAACCCCGATGACCCGGCTGCTTCAGCAGCTGGCGCTAGAAACCATAGTAAAGAGGCCGTTGCCGCGAGACTGATTGATTGATTAGGCCGGGACTCGATAGTTGGCGTCCGAGAGTGGAAGCACGGTGGCTTGAGGTATTAGGCGACTGGGCAGAAGCTCAACCACAGAGGTCTACTATCGGGTGTCCCTCCCCTCCTCCTCTCCCCAACCTCCCCTCGTTTTTGAACACCTCGACCTGAGGGGTCGTGAACGCAGCTGTGTTCTAGATCAACCAGGACGCAGGTAGCTCCTGAAGATCTGACCAGGCGTGGCTCGAGGTTCCTCGGGTAGTGTTATCAGGTCTTACAGTTTGAGCCAATTCTCCTTAAGGAAATAACCCTTCACGATACGTCCCCCCTCGTGCCGGGTCCTTATTCCCTCTTTTCAGCTCGGCTTGGGTTGTAAGTAAAAAGTGGTAGTGAATAGGAATTAAGATAGCTAGGGAAACAACCTGTAAACGAGATTAGGTTATTCAGTAATAAAACTTGTATGTTTGTTTATAATTCTATCTTTTTATTAGCAACCTCAGAACTACAGACATCCTACCTAAAGATAGGTCAACCCTTCTAAAGGGATTTATATATTTTTACAACGAGGCCCTCTGGCCATCCCGCCACAGGGGCACTTCGTTACACAATACATTTTGTGGTTTTAACAACTCTATGTTATACCCACACGGCAAGTTTAGGTATTTAAAATCCCATCGTTCCGATCACTGGTTATGAATATCTAAAAAAATTATTCAAAGAGAAAAATTATAACTAGATCAAACATCGTTTATGTAAAATCAATAACAATTGTTTTGATGCATAGTAAAATAGAATAGGATAAGATTTTGTAGTAACACAATCATTGAAAATATCAATAATAATTAAATTAAACTTTTATCGATGGATTATCAATGATTCAAGTCTTTGCTGTATTTATAGAAATTCTTTTCCACGCCCTGTCCTATACCTCTGACTACCCCCTCGGGGACTATAGTCGTGAGCATATGCTATGTATTTCCACGCCGATTATTTTTTTCAATATTTATATTTATATTGAAATAAATCCAATATAAATATTGAAAAAATCCAAAATAAATATTGAAAAAATAATCGGCGTGGAAATACAGTATAGTATATGCTCACAACTATAGTCCCCGAGGTGGTAGTCAGAGATATAGGACAGGGCGAGGAAAAGAATTTCTATAAATACAGCAAAGACTTGAATAATGGGGAACACAAAAGGGTCAAAATATTACAAAAAAATACACTTAAAATCTTAGCGTAGATCATGTACATTACATTAGTTTTTATTTCACTTCAATACATGCAGTATTTCCGAAGTTATGACGACGAGAAATTTAAGCGCTTTTTAAAATTTCCGAGTTTACGCGCGCTCACGCTTTGACGTCACACCCCCGCTCAGCCCGCGACCGCGACACAGCACGGCGCTCGGTCTGGTGCATTTTGTTTCGTTTGTTCGTCAAAAATTAGTTTAATTTCGTTTATACCTAATAGTGTGCTTGTATATCAAGGAAATAATACTTTTACATTAGTTTTATAACCGACTAGCGGCCCGTCCCGGCTTCGCACGGGTGGACGTCTAATCTTTTCTAGCAATAAATATAGCCTATGTTACTCAGGGTGAATGCAGCTTTCTAATGGTGAAAGAATTTTTTAAATCGGCCCAGTACTTTTTGAGCCTATTCATTACAAACATACAAACATACAAAAATAGGTACAAATCTTTCCTCATAATATTAGTGTAGATTAATAATAATTTCTTGGACAATGTCACACAAATTATCTAGTCACATTTAAAGAACCAGAATCTAGCCTGGACTTGTATTATGATGACTGGACAACGATATAGAATACATATATACAGGGTGAAATTGATATCATTGGCATCCTTTTAAACTAAGAGTCTACCCATCAAACTGAACAACTATCACTATGGGAGCAAACCAATCGGAGCAACTAAAAAATCTGCTGTCCCATACTAAACTGCAATGCCTACTCGACTCAAATGTATGCAACAGCTGATTTTTTTTTTGCTTTGATCGGTTTGCTCCCATAGTAAAAGTTGTTCAGTTTGATGGGTAGACTCTTAGTTTAAAAGGATGCCAATGATATCAATTTCACCCTGTAGATACAAACATCCATGACTCGGGTACAAATATTCATATTCATCATACAAATATCGGGATTCGAACCCGCGACCCTCGGCACAGCAGGCAGGTTCACTACCGACTGTGCTACCGGGCTGTCAGTGTATGGAGAGGTGTATGGAGGTGTATGGAGAGGTGTATGGAGGTGTATGAAGATGTGTATGGAGAGGTGTATGGAGGTGTATGGAGAGGTGTATGGAGGTGTATGGAGAGGTGTATGGAGAGGTGTATGGAGAGGTGTATGGAGGGGTATGGAGAGGTGTATGGAGGTGTATGGAGAGGTGTATGGAGGTGTATGAAGACGTGTATGGAGAGGTGTATAGAGAGGTGTATGGAGAGGTGTATAGAGAGGTGTATGGAGAGGTGTATGGAGGTGTATGGAGAGGTGTATGGAGGTGTATGGAAGTGTATGGAGAGGTGTATGGAGAGGTGTATGGAGAGGTGTATGAGAGGTGTATGGAGAGGTGTATGGAGAGGTGTATGGAGAGGTGTATGGAGTTGTATGGAGAGGTGTATGGAGGTGTATGGAGAGGTGTATGGAGAGTTATATGGAGAGGTGTATGGAGAGGTGTATGGAGAGGTGTATGGAGAGGTGTATGGAGAGGTGTATGGAGGTGTATGGAGAGGTGTATGGAGGTGTATGGAGAGGTGTATGGAGCTATGGAGAGGTGTATGGAGGTGTATGGAGAGGTGTATGGAGGTGTATGGAGGTGTATGGAGAGGTGTATGGATGTGTATGGAGGTGTATGGAAGTGTATGGAGGTGTATGGAGGTGTATGGAGGTGTATGGAGGTGTATGGAGGTGTATGGAGGTGTATGGAGGTGTATGGAGGTGTATGGAGAGGTGTATGGAGGTGTATGGAAGTGTATGGAGAGGTGTATGGAGGTGTATGGAGAGGTGTATGGAGAGGTATGGAGGGGTGTATGGAGAGGTGTATGGAGGTGTATGGAGAGGTGTATGGAGGTGTATGGAGAGGTGTATGGAGGTGTATGGAGGTGTATGGAGGTGTATGGAAAGGTGTATGGAGAGGTGTATGGAGCTATGGAGAGGTGTATAGAGGTGTATGGAGAGGTGTATGGAGGTGTATGGAGCAATGGAGAGGTGTATGGAGGTGTATGGAGAGGTGTATGGAGCTATGGAGAGGTGTATGGAGGTGCACGCACAATCGATCGTTTGGGTTTTGCTTTGGTAACGTCAACGATTTAACCGTTCAGAATAAAATAGCGCGATAGCATTTTTACATCAGCTAAACCAAATCTAAACCAAAACTAAACCAAAGTCATAAATGTTCCGTCCGAACGGTAAAACCGTATAAAACAGCGCAATCGAGGCCCTTGCTCGTACGAGGTTGTTGTTGTTGATGATTATTTGTGTTTTATTAGTTTAAAAACATCGAAATGGTCTTCACAGCAGTGCGCTTTAGTTTTAGGCCCTATTGCGACTACTCTTTTTATGGCCGTCATCCACTTCTTTCTCATTTTTGGGTCCTCAGGCACATAAAAAAAGAGTTTATCGGGTGTTTTCACAGTTGAATTGAAACACTGAGGCACAATACAATACTTTTTTTCCATTTTCACTGAAGAGAACTCGATGTTTACTGCACAGCAGCGAGCGTACGAGAGCGCGACTGACGAATGACCGGGGGTGTGACGTCATCGGCTAGTGGGCGCCCGCCCGCGTTTTTAAAAACCTTCGTCCGGAAATACGCAATTTGATCGTTAATATCTCAGCCATTTTTGAAGATATAAAAAAAGTAAAAACACAGTTTTTTTCGTAATTTTTTGAAGATTTATTTGACATGTAAAGTGAAAAACGTTTGTCAGACCTATTGATAATCATCGATTAAAGTTTAATTTAATTATTTTTCATATTTTCATAGATTGTGTTACTTTACAGGGTGTAACATAAAATGGGACAGTTACTTAAAGGGGTGCTTCAGACCATCAAACTGAACAACTTTCGCTATGGCACCAATATTGAAATCGCGAAAAAAAAATCGTCTATCCCATACAAAACTGCAAACTTAACTCGACTGAAATGTATGTTACAGCCGATTTTTTTTCGCGTTTTCAATATTGGTCCCATAGAAAAAGTTGTTCAGTTTGATGGTCTGAAGCACCCCTTTAAGTGACTGTCCTATTTTATATTACACCCTGTATAATCTTATCCTATTCTATTTTACTGTGCGTTAAAATCATTGTTATTGATTTAACATAAACGATGTTTGATCTAGTTATAATTTTACTTTTTGAATTATTTTTTTTAGATATTCATATCTTATAACCAGTGATCCGAACAATGGGATTGCAAATACCTAAACTTGCCGTGGATATAACATAGTTGTTAAAACCACAAAATGTTTTGTTTTATTTAATTTGAATCCCGTGATCCCGGGAACTGTCGTATTAGTCAGCAGTATATTGGATCGAAGAAGCTATTTATATCAATTTTAATGATCTCAAAAAAATTATGGTAAAATAATTTTTTTCCGAATCCCGGGATTTCTTTATCTTGAACCCTTATAGCGTTGCTATGCAACTTTAAGTTGCAAGACAGGCTGCAATTTTCACTCTGGTGCTCGTTGGGAAATCCATCGATAAAAGTTTAATTTAATTATTATTCATATTACGGTAATATAATTTTTTTCCGAATCCCGGGATTTTTTTTCTTTCCAAATTTCCATAGTTGGTTCAGACCATCAAACTAGACAACTTATGAAAATTTGGAAAGAAAAAAAAATCCCGGGATTCGGAGAAAAAATTAAATTACCTTAATTTTGATTTAGATCATTAAAATTGATATAACTACTTCGATACAATGTACTGCTGACTAATGCGACAGTTCCCGGTATCACGGGATTCAAATTTTGTGGTTTTAACAACTCCATGATAAACCCCCACACGACAAGTTTAAATCCCATCGTTCCGATCACTCATAAGGAACTAAAGGCTGCACTGATTATTTTATTTTCTCTTTAATGCAACTGCTAGTAACAAAGTAGTTGCCTATTTGAACTCTTAAGCAACTGCTTTAAATAGTCTAAAAATATATCCTCTTTACAGGTATAAGGCGCTTTAGAGTTCCAAGTATATACTATACACAGCTATTAGTGTCGAAATGCACTTTCTGGTTCTCACTATAGGCTTAAGTGGTAAATAGGTTCAAGAATGAACTTATATGTAGGCATAAGCTGTATTCTATTTCCTTACTGCAACTATAAGCTCCCCGTGCAGCTATAGGAGTTTGCGGAAGATGTTATAGCTCTTAAAACTTTATCTTGAACCCTTATGGCGTTGCTATGCATCTTGAAGTTGCAATGACAGGCTGCAATTTCCACTCTGGTGTTCGTTGGGAAGTCGCGGCAAGCGCGGCTTTCGCTCTCCGAAAAGCGCGGAAACAGGTTATTTTGTATGCAGCGAAGGCGCGTCGCGCGCGTGTAGAGAAATCATACTAGACCTACAGTACGCACTGATACTCACTCGTCTTACTACTCTCTGCCCTAGCCACCTGAACATCCCTCACGCTCCGCACGAGAGCATCTCCAAAATTGGAATTAATTATTGCACTTGAAACAGTGTCTTTCAACGTTATAATTGATCGTAGGCGTAGCGCTTCCAAAGCAAGTTTTTTATTTTTTTCATCAGGCTTTATACATATAACCTTAGTTTAAGAATTAGTTGTTAGTAATTTATTGGCTATGTGCACGACACTAGCGCCACACTAGCGCGGCGTACCGACAGAACTTTTTAGGGCAGCCATGAATTATTTACACTATTATAGTACTGTAAAAGTCTGTGTTTGTTCGAGGATTCTGCCAAAACTACTGGACCGAATATGATAAAACTTTTTATATTTAAAAGCTTATTATTAGTCTTAAAAGCTAGATTATAATTTATTCCGGTACGATGACGGGAGCGGATGCGGACGAAGCCACGGACAAAATCTAATTTGTATCGGAATTCCCATACAAACTTTTTCCTCAGTTTCAACACCTTTGGGGGGTTAAAATGCGACAAGCCTTTTTTAAGTGATCATCTAGATGCCAATAGAAACTTCCATGCCAAATTTTAAGTTTGTAGTATTGAAATTTTTGGGGATTCGTGTTAAGTTAGTGTGCTGATTTTCATAGATTCAAGCAAATCTGACACAGCTACGCCGTCAGTAGTACACATTTCTGCCACGGCGTGCGCTGCGATCGACTTGACAGTTTTCAACACCCACTTCGCACATAGCCAATATCCTTACAATAATATTAATTAAAGTCTCTCACTGCGTTTGCCTGTCTGTCTGCATAGATAGGCTTATCTCAGAACCTACTCTAGGGATTTTGATACGGTTGGTAGACAGGTTCACGGGGAAGGTTTTTGGTATTTTATAAAATGAAGTATGAAGTATTGTTGTAGATATTCTAATCGCATTATCTCTACAACCATAACACCTTACGACGCGATGGGAGACTCACAAAAATGAGTCTTAAAGAGAATTCTAACTCTACTCGCCAAATTGGCGAGTTAACTTTGCTGACTACCTACGCCGTAGGTCAGCGACAAATAAGCCGCAGTGCCGAAGAACCCACGTAACGAGCCGGTTCAATTGCATTTCGCCTATACTCATGACCTACCGCGCGAGTCACCGAAAACCTTACGCCTGTGCGGGTGACCCACGAAGCGAGCCACATTATCGTGTCAAAGTTACGACTGTGCGCACGACCTACGAGGGGGTTCAGTGCTATTGCATTTCGCCTGTGCTCATGACCTACAGCGTGAGTCACCCAAACCTTACGGCTGTGCGGGTGACCCACTAGGTGAGCCGCATTGGTCTTTTTACGCTACGACTGTGCGCACGACCCACGAGGGGCGTCAGTTTCAGCACTGCGCGAGGATCATGGCTTTGAGCTTAGCAGCGAAAGTGTTAACTCGCTAATTAACTAAACAAAGTATAAATGAACCTCAAAGGATAGTTACTTGAACTCGAGGTTGCTGACGAAGAGCGTACAGGCCTCCCGACCCGCAAGCCGAGAGTCACTCGATGCACTCGCCGTCCTCTGACGTTTGTTCTCCGTACCTACAAACAAACGAACTTGTACAATTAAACTATTACAAAAATTATAAATAACGAGCTTATACCCGCGACTTCGTCCGCATAAATTATATACCAGATTTTAAGTCAGATGATAAGCTATCAAACAAAAAAGTTTCATCAAAATCGGTTCAGTAGTTTTTGCGTGATACTCGAACAAACAAACACCCAAACAAACAAACGAACAAACAAACAAACAAACAGACAGACAAAAAATCCAAAAATTGGTGATTTGGAATCAGGGACATTTAAAAATCATATCGTAATCATTTTTTTGTAAATATCTTCAATGTACACACGGCGACAGATCCACCTACCCATAGTTGAACTGTATGTTCATGGAAATAAGGTCGAACTATGGGTAAGTTGATCTGTCGCCGTGTGTACAGACACACTTCTGTTACAGTTTTATAATAGTTTAGATATGCGGACAATTTGTTAAGGGGATGACCCGACCAACAAACTGAACCACTTTCTCTATGGGACCAACATAGAAATCGCAAAAAAAAACAGCTGTCCCATACATACAGTTTTGTATGGAACAGCAGATTTTTTTTTTTGCGATTACGATGTTGCTGCCGTAGAGAAAGTGGTTCAGTTTCACGTTCTGATCATCCCCGTCAAAAGTGTCAGCATATTAAGAAGGATCCTATCAGACCATGAACCTAAACAACTTTCCATAAGGAACATGGGTCGAAAAACGAGAAAAATTGTTGGACCTTCCATACAAAAGTGCGGATTGACAGATCGATTTTCTATGGAAGGTCCAAAAATTTATTGTTACAAATAAAAATTGTTTATTGCTTCCATATGGTACATTAGTTTTTACAATAGGTTTCAGAACACAATATGGACCCCGGTGGGGCACTGCAATTTGATTTTCGACCCTTAGGCGGTGTCCTATTGCCATCGCACGCGCGATGGTGCGATGCGATGTGATCGTACTGATGGGTAATTCTCCGAAATTTTTCAAATTTTCAAATTTTTCTATGGAAAAATTTCAACGATTTGTAAAATTTCGGATTTTTCTATGGAAAAATTTCAACGATTTGTAAAATTTCGGAGAATTACCCATCAGTACGATCACATCGCATCGCACCATCGCGCGTGCGATGGCAATAGGACACCGCCTTATAGTTATATGGGAAAGCTGAATTTTTTACGCGATTTCGATCTTGGTCACATAGAGAAAGTTGTTCAGTTCGATGCTCTGATCAATCCCTTAAAAAACCGTTCAGCATATTAAGGACCCTGTATGTAAAAAATGTGCTTACTTTCACTATCAACATCTTCGTCATCGTCGTGAGATCTCTTGACTCCCCCCTTACTATCGCCGTCCTTGTCCTTCTCCTCGACTTCCATATCTTCGTCCCGCTTCCTCTTCACCTCTGTCCCTTCGTGGCTATCGTCAGATTTTCTCTTTCCTTTACTATTAGGTTGTTCGTCATCTTTTTTCTTCTTCTTATTGTCGGATTTAGTCTTCTTATTCTGAGGCTGTTTGCCTTTCTGTTTCTGACCTGTCATTTTGTCTTTCATCGCTTGGTAGTTCTCTTTCCATTCTTTTAGTTTTGCCTGCAATTTTTAAACCATAAAGTTTTTAAGATAAATCATAACATAAACTTGGGTATTTGGTTTTTCCTACAATATTTTCTTTGACAACATTTTTGAGGTTTGCAACACCACAGAACATTATAACCATAGAAATGCAAAGTAGCGCTTTTACCTCTGAGACGACTGTCGCCACTTGTCTTCCCACTTACGCTGCTACAACTACTTATCGCTACCTCTCGCTCGCACCACGCGCGCGCCATACGGTGCTATGCAAATCATTACATAACCGTGTGGCACGCGTTCCACGCCTACTTTGCTATTCTAACCCCTCTTATAATGTTGTGTCCAACACAGAATTCTGGACAGAGTTTGGGCACCGCTGCAGCACAGAATACATATCCTACGAGGCTAATACAAGTTCGTAGCGGTCAGTACAACCCTACATGCCCAGCGATGTTTCTACTAAACTGCCGCTCATTTTCATACGTGAACGTATTTTAGGGGCGTACCGGCCACCGCGAAATCGTATGAAACTGCTTTTTGGTCCAAGGGTCCAACCAACGGTCTACGGCCACGCGCGCTCGTGGTCGGTCCACAGCCGCGCGACCGCGGGCGGGTAGTATGACAGCGCGGCTGACGGCTACTGTTAGTGTTAGTGTTAGTGTTAGTGTTACTATAGCACTGTGGTACCTCGCACGCGTCGGCGCACTCCCTGCTGGTGGCGAGCTGGCCCGCGTCGCGCTCGTGGTCGGTCCACAGCCGCGCGACCGCGGGCGGGTAGTATGACAGCGCGGCTGACGGCTACTGTTAGTGTTAGTGTTAGTGTTACTATAGCACTGTGGTACCTCGCACGCGTCGGCGCACTCCCTGCTGGTGGCGAGCTGGCCCGCGTCGCGCTCGTGGTCGGTCCACAGCCGCGCGACCGCGGGCGGGTAGTATGACAGCGCGGCTGACGGCTACTGTTAGTGTTAGTGTTAGTGTTAGTGTTAGTGTTACTATAGCACTGTGGTACCTCGCACGCGTCGGCGCACTCCCTGCTGGTGGCGAGCTGGCCCGCGTCGCGCTCGTGGTCGGTCCACAGCCGCGCGACCGCGGGCGGGTAGTATGACAGCGCGGCTGACGGCTACTGTTAGTGTTAGTGTTAGTGTTAGTGTTACTATAGCACTGTGGTACCTCGCACGCGTCGGCGCACTCCCTGCTGGTGGCGAGCTGGCCCGCGTCGCGCTCGTGGTCGGTCCACAGCCGCGCGACCGCGGGCGGGTAGTATGACAGCGCGGCTGACGGCTACTGTTAGTGTTAGTGTTAGTGTTAGTGTTAGTGTTACTATAGCACTGTGGTACCTCGCACGCGTCGGCGCACTCCCTGCTGGTGGCGAGCTGGCCCGCGTCGCGCTCGTGGTCGGTCCACAGCCGCGCGACCGCGGGCGCGTAGTATGACAGCGCGGCTGACGGCTACTGTTAGTGTTAGTGTTAGTGTTAGTGTTACTATAGCACTGTGGTACCTCGCACGCGTCGGCGCACTCCCTGCTGGTGGCGAGCTGGCCCGCGTCGCGCTCGTGGTCGGTCCACAGCCGCGCGACCGCGGGCGGGTAGTATGACAGCGCGGCTGACGGCTACTGTTAGTGTTAGTGTTAGTGTTAGTGTTAGTGTTACTATAGCACTGTGGTACCTCGCACGCGTCGGCGCACTCCCTGCTGGTGGCGAGCTGGCCCGCGTCGCGCTCGTGGTCGGTCCACAGCCGCGCGACCGCGGGCGGGTAGTATGACAGCGCGGCTGACGGCTACTGTTAGTGTTAGTGTTAGTGTTAGTGTTACTATAGCACTGTGGTACCTCGCACGCGTCGGCGCACTCCCTGCTGGTGGCGAGCTGGCCCGCGTCGCGCTCGTGGTCGGTCCACAGCCGCGCGACCGCGGGCGGGTAGTATGACAGCGCGGCTGACGGCTACTGTTAGTGTTAGTGTTAGTGTTAGTGTTACTATAGCACTGTGGTACCTCGCACGCGTCGGCGCACTCCCTGCTGGTGGCGAGCTGGCCCGCGTCGCGCTCGTGGTCGGTCCACAGCCGCGCGACCGCGGGCGGGTAGTATGACAGCGCGGCTGACGGCTACTGTTAGTGTTAGTGTTAGTGTTAGTGTTAGTGTTACTATAGCACTGTGGTACCTCGCACGCGTCGGCGCACTCCCTGCTGGTGGCGAGCTGGCCCGCGTCGCGCTCGTGGTCGGTCCACAGCCGCGCGACCGCGGGCGGGTAGTATGACAGCGCGGCTGACGGCTACTGTTAGTGTTAGTGTTAGTGTTAGTGTTAGTGTTACTATAGCACTGTGGTACCTCGCACGCGTCGGCGCACTCCCTGCTGGTGGCGAGCTGGCCCGCGTCGCGCTCGTGGTCGGTCCACAGCCGCGCGACCGCGGGCGGGTAGTATGACAGCGCGGCTGACGGCTACTGTTAGTGTTAGTGTTAGTGTTAGTGTTACTATAGCACTGTGGTACCTCGCACGCGTCGGCGCACTCCCTGCTGGTGGCGAGCTGGCCCGCGTCGCGCTCGTGGTCGGTCCACAGCCGCGCGACCGCGGGAGGGTAGTATGACAGCGCGGCTGACGGCTACTGTTAGTGTTAGTGTTAGTGTTAGTGTTAGTGTTACTATAGCACTGTGGTACCTCGCACGCGTCGGCGCACTCCCTGCTGGTGGCGAGCTGGCCCGCGTCGCGCTCGTGGTCGGTCCACAGCCGCGCGACCGCGGGCGGGTAGTATGACAGCGCGGCTGACGGCTACTGTTAGTGTTAGTGTTAGTGTTAGTGTTAGTGTTACTATAGCACTGTGGTACCTCGCACGCGTCGGCGCACTCCCTGCTGGTGGCGAGCTGGCCCGCGTCGCGCTCGTGGTCGGTCCACAGCCGCGCGACCGCGGGCGGGTAGTATGACAGCGCGGCTGACGGCTACTGTTAGTGTTAGTGTTAGTGTTAGTGTTACTATAGCACTGTGGTACCTCGCACGCGTCGGCGCACTCCCTGCTGGTGGCGAGCTGGCCCGCGTCGCGCTCGTGGTCGGTCCACAGCCGCGCGACCGCGGGCGGGTAGTATGACAGCGCGGCTGACGGCTACTGTTAGTGTTAGTGTTAGTGTTAGTGTTAGTGTTACTATAGCACTGTGGTACCTCGCACGCGTCGGCGCACTCCCTGCTGGTGGCGAGCTGGCCCGCGTCGCGCTCGTGGTCGGTCCACAGCCGCGCGACCGCGGGCGGGTAGTATGACAGCGCGGCTGACGGCTACTGTTAGTGTTAGTGTTAGTGTTAGTGTTACTATAGCACTGTGGTACCTCGCACGCGTCGGCGCACTCCCTGCTGGTGGCGAGCTGGCCCGCGTCGCGCTCGTGGTCGGTCCACAGCCGCGCGACCGCGGGCGGGTAGTATGACAGCGCGGCTGACGGCTACTGTTAGTGTTAGTGTTAGTGTTAGTGTTACTATAGCACTGTGGTACCTCGCACGCGTCGGCGCACTCCCTGCTGGTGGCGAGCTGGCCCGCGTCGCGCTCGTGGTCGGTCCACAGCCGCGCGACCGCGGGCGGGTAGTATGACAGCGCGGCTGACGGCTACTGTTAGTGTTAGTGTTAGTGTTAGTGTTAGTGTTACTATAGCACTGTGGTACCTCGCACGCGTCGGCGCACTCCCTGCTGGTGGCGAGCTGGCCCGCGTCGCGCTCGTGGTCGGTCCACAGCCGCGCGACCGCGGGCGGGTAGTATGACAGCGCGGCTGACGGCTACTGTTAGTGTTAGTGTTAGTGTTAGTGTTACTATAGCACTGTGGTACCTCGCACGCGTCGGCGCACTCCCTGCTGGTGGCGAGCTGGCCCGCGTCGCGCTCGTGGTCGGTCCACAGCCGCGCGACCGCGGGCGGGTAGTATGACAGCGCGGCTGACGGCTACTGTTAGTGTTAGTGTTAGTGTTAGTGTTACTATAGCACTGTGGTACCTCGCACGCGTCGGCGCACTCCCTGCTGGTGGCGAGCTGGCCCGCGTCGCGCTCGTGGTCGGTCCACAGCCGCGCGACCGCGGGCGGGTAGTATGACAGCGCGGCTGACGGCTACTGTTAGTGTTAGTGTTAGTGTTAGTGTTACTATAGCACTGTGGTACCTCGCACGCGTCGGCGCACTCCCTGCTGGTGGCGAGCTGGCCCGCGTCGCGCTCGTGGTCGGTCCACAGCCGCGCGACCGCGGGCGGGTAGTATGACAGCGCGGCTGACGGCTACTGTTAGTGTTAGTGTTAGTGTTAGTGTTAGTGTTACTATAGCACTGTGGTACCTCGCACGCGTCGGCGCACTCCCTGCTGGTGGCGAGCTGGCCCGCGTCGCGCTCGTGGTCGGTCCACAGCCGCGCGACCGCGGGCGGGTAGTATGACAGCGCGGCTGACGGCTACTGTTAGTGTTAGTGTTAGTGTTAGTGTTAGTGTTACTATAGCACTGTGGTACCTCGCACGCGTCGGCGCACTCCCTGCTGGTGGCGAGCTGGCCCGCGTCGCGCTCGTGGTCGGTCCACAGCCGCGCGACCGCGGGCGGGTAGTATGACAGCGCGGCTGACGGCTACTGTTAGTGTTAGTGTTAGTGTTAGTGTTACTATAGCACTGTGGTACCTCGCACGCGTCGGCGCACTCCCTGCTGGTGGCGAGCTGGCCCGCGTCGCGCTCGTGGTCGGTCCACAGCCGCGCGACCGCGGGCGGGTAGTATGACAGCGCGGCTGACGGCTACTGTTAGTGTTAGTGTTAGTGTTAGTGTTACTATAGCACTGTGGTACCTCGCACGCGTCGGCGCACTCCCTGCTGGTGGCGAGCTGGCCCGCGTCGCGCTCGTGGTCGGTCCACAGCCGCGCGACCGCGGGCGGGTAGTATGACAGCGCGGCTGACGGCTACTGTTAGTGTTAGTGTTAGTGTTAGTGTTACTATAGCACTGTGGTACCTCGCACGCGTCGGCGCACTCCCTGCTGGTGGCGAGCTGGCCCGCGTCGCGCTCGTGGTCGGTCCACAGCCGCGCGACCGCGGGCGGGTAGTATGACAGCGCGGCTGACGGCTACTGTTAGTGTTAGTGTTAGTGTTAGTGTTACTATAGCACTGTGGTACCTCGCACGCGTCGGCGCACTCCCTGCTGGTGGCGAGCTGGCCCGCGTCGCGCTCGTGGTCGGTCCACAGCCGCGCGACCGCGGGAGGGTAGTATGACAGCGCGGCTGACGGCTACTGTTAGTGTTAGTGTTAGTGTTAGTGTTACTATAGCACTGTGGTACCTCGCACGCGTCGGCGCACTCCCTGCTGGTGGCGAGCTGGCCCGCGTCGCGCTCGTGGTCGGTCCACAGCCGCGCGACCGCGGGCGGGTAGTATGACAGCGCGGCTGACGGCTACTGTTAGTGTTAGTGTTAGTGTTAGTGTTACTATAGCACTGTGATACCTCGCACGCGTCGGCGCACTCCCTGCTGGTGGCGAGCTGGCCCGCGTCGCGCTCGTGGTCGGTCCACAGCCGCGCGACCGCGGGCGGGTAGTATGACAGCGCGGCTGACGGCTACTGTTAGTGTTAGTGTTAGTGTTAGTGTTACTATAGCACTGTGGTACCTCGCACGCGTCGGCGCACTCCCTGCTGGTGGCGAGCTGGCCCGCGTCGCGCTCGTGGTCGGTCCACAGCCGCGCGACCGCGGGCGGGTAGTATGACAGCGCGGCTGACGGCTACTGTTAGTGTTAGTGTTAGTGTTAGTGTTACTATAGCACTGTGGTACCTCGCACGCGTCGGCGCACTCCCTGCTGGTGGCGAGCTGGCCCGCGTCGCGCTCGTGGTCGGTCCACAGCCGCGCGACCGCGGGCGGGTAGTATGACAGCGCGGCTGACGGCTACTGTTAGTGTTAGTGTTAGTGTTACTATAGCACTGTGGTACCTCGCACGCGTCGGCGCACTCCCTGCTGGTGGCGAGCTGGCCCGCGTCGCGCTCGTGGTCGGTCCACAGCCGCGCGACCGCGGGCGGGTAGTATGACAGCGCGGCTGACGGCTACTGTTAGTGTTAGTGTTAGTGTTAGTGTTACTATAGCACTGTGGTACCTCGCACGCGTCGGCGCACTCCCTGCTGGTGGCGAGCTGGCCCGCGTCGCGCTCGTGGTCGGTCCACAGCCGCGCGACCGCGGGAGGGTAGTATGACAGCGCGGCTGACGGCTACTGTTAGTGTTAGTGTTAGTGTTAGTGTTAGTGTTACTATAGCACTGTGGTACCTCGCACGCGTCGGCGCACTCCCTGCTGGTGGCGAGCTGGCCCGCGTCGCGCTCGTGGTCGGTCCACAGCCGCGCGACCGCGGGCGGGTAGTATGACAGCGCGGCTGACGGCTACTGTTAGTGTTAGTGTTAGTGTTAGTGTTACTATAGCACTGTGGTACCTCGCACGCGTCGGCGCACTCCCTGCTGGTGGCGAGCTGGCCCGCGTCGCGCTCGTGGTCGGTCCACAGCCGCGCGACCGCGGGCGGGTAGTATGACAGCGCGGCTGACGGCTACTGTTAGTGTTAGTGTTAGTGTTAGTGTTAGTGTTACTATAGCACTGTGGTACCTCGCACGCGTCGGCGCACTCCCTGCTGGTGGCGAGCTGGCCCGCGTCGCGCTCGTGGTCGGTCCACAGCCGCGCGACCGCGGGCGGGTAGTATGACAGCGCGGCTGACGGCTACTGTTAGTGTTAGTGTTAGTGTTAGTGTTACTATAGCACTGTGGTACCTCGCACGCGTCGGCGCACTCCCTGCTGGTGGCGAGCTGGCCCGCGTCGCGCTCGTGGTCGGTCCACAGCCGCGCGACCGCGGGCGGGTAGTATGACAGCGCGGCTGACGGCTACTGTTAGTGTTAGTGTTAGTGTTAGTGTTACTATAGCACTGTGGTACCTCGCACGCGTCGGCGCACTCCCTGCTGGTGGCGAGCTGGCCCGCGTCGCGCTCGTGGTCGGTCCACAGCCGCGCGACCGCGGGAGGGTAGTATGACAGCGCGGCTGACGGCTACTGTTAGTGTTAGTGTTAGTGTTAGTGTTAGTGTTACTATAGCACTGTGGTACCTCGCACGCGTCGGCGCACTCCCTGCTGGTGGCGAGCTGGCCCGCGTCGCGCTCGTGGTCGGTCCACAGCCGCGCGACCGCGGGCGGGTAGTATGACAGCGCGGCTGACGGCTACTGTTAGTGTTAGTGTTAGTGTTAGTGTTAGTGTTACTATAGCACTGTGGTACCTCGCACGCGTCGGCGCACTCCCTGCTGGTGGCGAGCTGGCCCGCGTCGCGCTCGTGGTCGGTCCACAGCCGCGCGACCGCGGGCGGGTAGTATGACAGCGCGGCTGACGGCTACTGTTAGTGTTAGTGTTAGTGTTAGTGTTAGTGTTACTATAGCACTGTGGTACCTCGCACGCGTCGGCGCACTCCCTGCTGGTGGCGAGCTGGCCCGCGTCGCGCTCGTGGTCGGTCCACAGCCGCGCGACCGCGGGCGGGTAGTATGACAGCGCGGCTGACGGCTACTGTTAGTGTTAGTGTTAGTGTTACTATAGCACTGTGGTACCTCGCACGCGTCGGCGCACTCCCTGCTGGTGGCGAGCTGGCCCGCGTCGCGCTCGTGGTCGGTCCACAGCCGCGCGACCGCGGGCGGGTAGTATGACAGCGCGGCTGACGGCTACTGTTAGTGTTAGTGTTAGTGTTAGTGTTACTATAGCACTGTGGTACCTCGCACGCGTCGGCGCACTCCCTGCTGGTGGCGAGCTGGCCCGCGTCGCGCTCGTGGTCGGTCCACAGCCGCGCGACCGCGGGCGGGTAGTATGACAGCGCGGCTGACGGCTACTGTTAGTGTTAGTGTTAGTGTTAGTGTTACTATAGCACTGTGGTACCTCGCACGCGTCGGCGCACTCCCTGCTGGTGGCGAGCTAGCCCGCGTCGCGCTCGTGGTCGGTCCACAGCCGCGCGACCGCGGGCGGGTAGTATGACAGCGCGGCTGACGGCTACTGTTAGTGTTAGTGTTAGTGTTAGTGTTACTATAGCACTGTGGTACCTCGCACGCGTCGGCGCACTCCCTGCTGGTGGCGAGCTGGCCCGCGTCGCGCTCGTGGTCGGTCCACAGCCGCGCGACCGCGGGAGGGTAGTCGGCCACAAAGCGCAGCGCTCGTCTGTACAGGTCGCGCAGCTTGTGCTCGGATAGCGCCGGCTGACGGTTACTCTCCAACGATATTAATGCTTCCCAGTATTTTGACATCGTCTTGTTTTCACCGTATTCTGAAAATTTGAGAATTTTTTATTAGTTTTAAATAGGCAGCCAAAAAAGTATTTCTTTTGCAAAACATGCGTACTGCGGTTTGACTTCTGTAATGTATTCTTGAGGTTCCAAGAATGTATGGTGTCCATGTTAGCGGCAAAAAGATTTGTGACGTCATTAATTCAGTGTATGAAACTTAAAACGGGTTTTTTTAAAACCTGTTGTATGGGGTATCAAATGAAAAGGCTTCATGAGCTAATTTATAATGTATTCTTCATTATATTTCAGCCACATGTTTTCCAAAAAACAAAAGTCGTTTTCAAAACTCACCAAGCTTGAATGATTTTTTGTTAATCATACGCCAAATAGCTCGTAATATCTAACCTAATAATCTAACGTCATAAAATAAAATGTTGAGAATAATACTAACTGAATATCTCCTCAAAGATCTCCTTGCCCTGCTTGGGGTCGTTCATGCGGGTGTACTCGAGTCGCGCCCAGTACAGCGGGATCTCACAGTCGTTCGCTTCCTCGCCCCACGCCTGCCGAACAAATGTACAAACTCTATTAGGATAAGGAAACGGTGCAAACCTTAGAGTATGTAATAGGTAAGCTATACGGGGTGAAATTGATATCATTTGCATCCTTTTAAACTAAGAGTCTACCCATCAAACTGAACAACTTTTACTACGGAAGCAAACCGATCGGAGCAACAAAAAAATGAGATTGCTGCAGAACAGATGATTTTTTTAGTTGCTCCGATCGGTTTGCTGCCATAGTGAAAGTTATTCAGTTTGATGGGTAGACTCTTATTTTTTGATAGACGGAACGCCGCAGCACACCGCAGCACCGCCGCGCGCGATCGCGTTCCGTCTATCTTATTTGCTCTAGCAAATGACGTTCCTGAGTGATAGAAAAGGATGGAGCGACAGAAAAAGGCGATGCGGTGCTGCCAGATGAGGTTCAACCCTAAGAATGTAGGGTGGCGACTTTTCCACAAAATTTCAAAATCTCGTTAACAATCAAACTTTTTTTTTCCTGCACCGTTATAAACTGGCCTATCTCCTGTTTTCGGCTTGACTAAATACCTCGGCGAGCGAGTCCCACGCCAGACGGAAGGTGCGGCGCAGTCGCTCGACCTCGACCTCGTTGTCGAACGCGGTGCGCCGGCGCATGTACTCGAGGTAGCTCAGCCACAACGCCTCCGCCTCCTTGTATGACTCCATGCCTTTAGATAGCGCCGTCTCGAATATCGACTTCACCTGCAGAATAGAAAGATTTTACCTTACAATACAATCAATATTGTGATCCTGAAGTCCTTTCCGAGCCGATTACAACCCCGGAGAGGACGAAGGGATCACAATTGGACATTATTATACAAGTGAGCTTAGTTGTCGATTACAGACGAGGAAAAAATAAGTAAAATTTCACAAATGGGATTAGACAAATATTTGTGAAAAACGCGATGTTTTGATAAATTGAAAATCAACAATTACTACAATGTGACATTCTTGTTTTTTTGGAAATTTTGTATAATAGGGATGATGACTGATCCTGGAAATCTCTGAAAATTTTGTAATGAATTACAAAAATAGAATAAACACAATTTTCAAACGAAATTACCATCGAATTCATCATCGTCGTCATCTTCTATCTCAAAACATGTTTGTATAATAACACATCGTAATGATTTGTCGTGTATTATGTTGTATTGGCAATATGCAGTTATTTCGTCGCTTCTATTATGTATGCCTCTCGCTCGTATCATCAAAGAAGGAAGCACTGGATGCTCGTTTTCCTTAAATAATGCTTATACTCACGTCATCGAAGGCCTTGCCCTCGTGCTCGGCCTGGTATATCTGCAGGCACCAGAAGGTGGCGCGCGTGGGGCAGCGGCGCGCGCAGGCGGCCAGCACGCGACTATATGTCGCGCGCGACGAGTGGCTCTGTGCGTGTCGCGCGTATGACTGCAGCAGCGCGTGCGAGTGCGAGCACGACATGCAGTCCGTGCTCGCTCGGTCGTAGAGCACCTGGTGAGAGAGAGACGTTATTATTGAAGTGGGATCCAATGATTATAACTTTTAAAACACTGGAGTTAAAAATCTGAAACTATTCAACAGTATAAAGAAGTTTGGCGGAAGGTCATGTAATTTGAGACCCAGACATAGAGGTCCCATACATGAATGAAACCTTAGTAATACGTGTACAGTGAAACACAACTAACAAAAATGTAAATTGGTTGTAGCCTGTAGAAGTTGGGGGAAAGGTATTTCTCCTTATGATACCTTTTGTATCAAGTGTGTGTAACTCATAATCTTTTTTATTAGATAGTCCACTCAATCTTCTACGCATTCATTGTGTTTATTTTAATGAAAATTCACGATAACCGTACCATATTACGATAATGGAAGAAAACGAAATCACTCACACTATCAGTTCAACCAACCCAAATACGTTCCGTAACGACCAAAAATACCTCAGTGATAATATTAGATGAAAATAGCTGTCATGGTTGCGTTTTGCTACTATTTTTTGGACGATTTGTCTATTTTACTAGTAATTTCTACTTTTGAATCCAGACTTCTGGAGATGTGAAAGTTTAAAAAAAAAATGCCTTACTCTGAATGGCTTTTAGTTTTCGTAAAAAATGGCTAGACCAAATCTGCCAATCTTCTTTAGTAAGTACTTTCAATGAAAAGTATAACGAACGCTGTAGCACAATCAGTGTTAGAAAAGTTTAAATGATGGCGCAGAACGAAATTAAATCACGCTATTGATTGCGTTTGAAGATTCCTTGAGTTATCTAAGCTATGCCAAAGATAAGCTTTCATAATGGCGGAGCAGTCCGACACGTTCTTGAGGCGTTTTTTTAATGATGATAAAATTTTAAAAATATTTCGTGTAAGCAAATACCCTATTTGTGAAAACATATTATCTTATTCTTAAGTGAATCATAACTTTTAGCGCTGACCTTGAGAATGCCATTGCTGTCGCACTCGGCGTACTTGTCGTCCTGAGACAATTCCTTCACCTTGTCTATGTATTCTTGATAAATGGTATATTTTTCGTCTTGACTCCTGGAAGAATATTAACATTTCATCTCACACTTTTATGCTGAGTTTCTTATCGTGAACCCGCATGCGGATAGCACAGATTTAAGAGGGGATGATACAAGAGCTACATGAGCTCATCCCACCTTCCCCTTTCTACTATCGGACTTCCAGACGCACCGCGGGATATCACCCCTTCTTGGTTGACATCCCACATATCCGCACCAAGCGCCTTTCTGAATCTTTTATAATGCGCACAGCCAAGGAGTGGAATGCCTTACCTGCGTCAGTATTTCCGAGTACTTACAACCCGGATTCCTTTAAAGTACGAGTGAATAGGCATCTTCTGGGTAAGCTCGCTACATCTACGACCCCATCTTCGTCCTGAGGACTGGATTGAGGTCAAGAGCAAACCCATAGTTAATAAAAAAAAAAAAACTATTTTTGTCTGTTTTCGAACCGATTCTTAATAACCAAATTATAACATTTAATATATATAGTTCACATAACAGTGTCTTAGACTAATTATATCCGGACCGGCCTTGCGGTAGCATTTCCCCTCTGCCACGGTATTAGATCAAGTAATCTTACGCATTTACACCCAATTTTATACCTTATCACTAAACGAGACAGCCTATAATAGCGAAACAATAATATTGAACTTAGAACGTTTGGGGTTTACACGAGACTACTTTTCATGATTTTGAACATTCAAAATTAGAATCTAAAGTCATAGGGAATAAAATCCAAAGTTGCGGATAACACGTTACCTCGCCCCCCGCAAAAAGTGGCAGAAAGTTTGTTAGTAGAATGACACGTGGTTACGCGTCCCGATATAATTAGTCTAAGAACAGTGTAGATACGTTCTTTCTGCAGGGCATCTAACCTTTGAAAACACGATTCTATAAAATTTTCTCGATAGAAAAGAGGAACAAAGTAAGTTCGATTTCAGATTTATAACCAGTTTTACAAGAATCACCCTACACCATTTCTTCTGAATATACCATCATTTGAAAGGTAAATAATTATAGCAGGGCTTCTACTCGATAGATTTTCCCCAAAGACCCAAGAGAAAAGATATTGATAAAAAATTCGTTTTTTTTGCAATCTTGCTGTCAATTGAAGCGGGATGGCTAATTGCAAAAGTTTGCTTATTAGAAAGAGAGGCTTGCTCTACTAATACCTAGCCTTAAGCTCAATTTACACCGCCGCGGAACGGAATGGAAGCGATCGGAATGTACATGTCATAATGAACTTAATGTCGACTGTGTAAGGTGCAAACGGTAGCTGCGGGAATTCCCGAGAATGCGCGCGAAGTCCGTGGGAGACGGGCGACCTTTTTTTTTAGCACGTATCTAAGTTTGTACCTTACCCAGTTGACATAAAGTCCATTATGTATGACGTATACATTCCAATCGCTTCCATTCCATTCTACGGCGGTGTAAATTGAGCCTCAGGTATGGAACAGCAGATTTTTTTCGCAGTTTTTATGTGTCCCATATAGAAAGTTGTATAGTATGATAAACAATTAAACAGTCGGCAAATTGATACATTATTCACTGCTGACGACCTATGAGGTAGGTCCGTCTGCAAAAAGGAGGCCAGCGGTGTGCATTTTAGAGAGATTGACGGTATGTAAAAACATATACCTCAATATGTAAAAACTAACTTACTCAACAATAAGTAGCTTGTCTTCGAATGGCGTTATTTTCTGCAAGTAGTCTGTGGCCGCCTCGTGTTGCTTTTTGACCTGTAACGAAATTATATTAGTTAAACATAATGTACCCGGTAAGTTGAGGTACATCGGGTACTAATAAGAGAAAACAAGTACCTACTTATTGAAAACCATTTGTAAAGAATTGATTATAAAACAAGGTGATTCCTTATTTCCTTATGTATAATCTTCATTCCTTTATCGTTCCGTTAAACGACTTGGCAGAATAGAGCAAAAGAGTAGGATTGTCTCTCAATCCATCAAAAACAAAAATTCTCACGAACGACAAAGATATTAGTACAGTTGAAGTTGAAGGAGAAATAATAGAATTTGTGGAAAGTTACACCTATCTGGGTCAATCAATCACATTTAATGATCACACAGGAAGAGAGATAGAGAGACGTATAGCGATAGCGTGGAAGAAGTACTGGGGATTGAAAGAAGTAATGAAAAACAAACAAATAAGTATACAAATAAAAAGCAAGTTATACAAAGTAGCAATACTACCTCGCCTCACCTACGGGTGCCAAACATGGGCCTTAAGGAAACAAGATAAGGAAAAGCTAAAAATATGCCAAAGAAAGATGGAAAGAAGTATGCTAGGAATAAAACTAATGGATAAGATAAGTAATGCGAAAATAAGAAAGAAAACAAAAATTTGTGACATCGTGGAAAGAATAAGATTGTTAAAGTGGAATTGGGCCGGACACATCTGCAGAATGGACAACACTAGGTAGACTAAGAGGGCAATAGAATGGGTACCACGTGACAGTCAGAGGAAAAGAGGAAGACCAAAAATGAGATGGGCTGACATATTTGTCCAAAGATGTGGCCCAGACTGGATGAGGAAAGCCAGAGTTAGAAAATACTGGAAGAAATGGAGGGAGGCCTACGCTAAAGAAGCGACTACTACAGAAGGGAGATGAATAGAAAGGTGCCATGATATTTAATCGATTAATGAATGAATGAAATTAATATACTATAATTAGGTGAATACAATAATATTTAATTAAATCTAATAAATGTAATGATATTACTATTTTTTTGTTAATGATATGTATAAAAATGTAATTTGTGCATGAAATTGTTAATTTATGAACCTTTATGTAAGTTAATTTACGAAAGTAGTAGAATAAAGGCTTTTTTATTTTTTTATTTTATTTTTATTTAATCTTCGTTCCGCTGTTGCCAGCTCGTGCAGCGGCGTCCAGGCCTCGTGCCTCCTCCAGGCGCCGGCACACAACTGTACCTTGTCCAAGTATGGAGTGTCGCGCACCGCTGTTGCCAGCTCGTGCAGCGGCGTCCAGGCCTCGTGCCTCCTCCAGGCGCCGGCACACAACTGTACCTTGTCCAAGTATGGAGTGTCGCGCACCGCTGTTGCCAGCTCGTGCAGCGGCGTCCAGGCCTCGTGCCTCCTCCAGGCGCCGGCACACAACTGTACCTTGTCCAAGTATGGAGTGTCGCGCACCGCTGTTGCCAGCTCGTGCAGCGGCGTCCAGGCCTCGTGCCTCCTCCAGGCGCCGGCACACAACTGTACCTTGTCCAAGTATGGAGTGTCGCGCACCGCTGTTGCCAGCTCGTGCAGCGGCGTCCAGGCCTCGTGCCTCCTCCAGGCGCCGGCACACAACTGTACCTTGTCCAAGTATGGAGTGTCGCGCACCGCTGTTGCCAGCTCGTGCAGCGGCGTCCAGGCCTCGTGCCTCCTCCAGGCGCCGGCACACAACTGTACCTTGTCCAAGTATGGAGTGTCGCGCACCGCTGTTGCCAGCTCGTGCAGCGGCGTCCAGGCCTCGTGCCTCCTCCAGGCGCCGGCACACAACTGTACCTTGTCCAAGTATGGAGTGTCGCGCACCGCTGTTGCCAGCTCGTGCAGCGGCGTCCAGGCCTCGTGCCTCCTCCAGGCGCCGGCACACAACTGTACCTTGTCCAAGTATGGAGTGTCGCGCACCGCTGTTGCCAGCTCGTGCAGCGGCGTCCAGGCCTCGTGCCTCCTCCAGGCGCCGGCACACAACTGTACCTTGTCCAAGTATGGAGTGTCGCGCACCGCTGTTGCCAGCTCGTGCAGCGGCGTCCAGGCCTCGTCACCTCGCAGCAGTGGCCGGGACACCGCCTCCTCCAGGCACCAGAGAACTCGCTCTTGTTGCGCCTTGTATGAAGGGTCGTCTTCACTGTGGATGACAATTGAATGTTGTATCCAGTCTAACATCATTCTCCTGGCCTCAAATTACTTGAGGCCAGTACACTATATCAACCATATTTGCATAGATTTTTGCAATTATTGCATGTTTTGGAAAAAAAATTAAAGGCTAATCGACTGCCTGATGCTGAACCCCTTTGGAAATACAGTTGTGGTGGTTTCCTTTGAAATATACTGGTAACCAAGGACGCAAGGTGGTTGCTAATCAGATCCAATCCGAACCCAGAAAAGCGGCGCTCGGTTGTCGTATAATATAGGAATAGAATAACAGGCCGCCGCACCGGGCTACCATTTCTATCCCCTTAACTGACAACTCACCTGATATCGGTGATGATAAATGTCAATATCCTAGGCAATTTTTTTTAGTACGAATCGCGCCGCTCACCTCTTCATTTAATGTTAATTGACCACTAGTAAACAAAAGAACGCAAAATAACTTGTACTTATGTAATAGGGCTTTGTAATACAAAAGTAGACAATATCTAGATTTAAAAAAACAGTGCACAAACCTCATGGTCTCCAGCTGTGACTTCTCGAGCTCCAGCTTGGCGTCCCAGAACAGTTTGCCGGAGAGCGGGTCGGCGCCGGCGCGGCGCAGCACCTCGTCGAGCTGCGTGCGCGCCGCCTCCGCCTCCCCGCCCGTCAGCGACCACGAGCACCACTCGCTCAGGATCGGGATGGCTGGTGAGCGGACAGTGGCAACATATTCAGTTTGTTACAATGTTATAAGTATAGATTGGTAACTATTGTGCGTTTCGCGGCATTTTCAGGGTTGGTAATAAGCGAGTTTTTTGTGGCCGTGAGTTTTTATTTTTATTCTTACAAGTCATGTTCTAAATGTGTTCTAACCGGTGTGCCATTTGAATTATATTGTGAAATTACCAATATGATACAAAGATACAGTCGAGAACACGTCAAGTTCGACACCTTGATCTTCGTATTGTTCTTATGCCGTTCGTATAAAAAACAATATCGTACTTCAAATCTCAAGCTTGACGTGGTCTTGACTGCACATGGCTCTATGGGTCAGTTCCCTTTGCCTTTTACAAACAGGAAAAAATAAAACAATGAGAAATGTGAAAATAACTCAAATTTGGCGCCGTATTAGAAAAAAACTAAAAGAAAACGATACGATAACATTTGTAATTCTTAACAAATGATGTGTGTTACAACTGTCACCCCTAGAGTTTGCCGCGAGTTGCACAATAGTTACCGATCACTAGTTATACGTCAACAAACATTGTTATTAACATAAATATGGATCCAAGAAAAATCCGTTTAGGTGCTAGGTAGTTACATAAAGACAGACAACATTCAAACTTATTAAAAAAAATCCTTCAGGGTTTAAGAAGCTATGGGTCATATTTAATCCTAAAGGGATTTTTCGTTGATAAAGTTAATTGTATGCTACATTACTTCCTTAGAAAACAATAAAATCTCATCCTTAAATTTCCTATTTGACAACCCGGTTGGTGCTTAGACAATTTAATAGGGACGAGTTATGCGTGTCATTCAACTAAGAAACTTTTCTGCCACTTTTTGGGGGGGGCGAGGTAACATGAAATCTGCAACTTTGGATTTTATTCCCCATAAGTTTAGATTCTAACTTTGAATGTTAAAAATCATGAAAGTAGTCTCTTGTAAACCCCAAACGTTCTAAGTTCAAAATTATTGTTTCGCTGTTATAGGCTGTCTCATTTAGTGATAAGGTATAAAATTGAGTGTAAATGCACAAGATAAATTGTTCTTATACCGTGGGAGAGGGGAAATTCTATCGCAAGGCGAGTCCAGTATAAATTGTCTAAGGGTTGGTGTAATGATTACCACGCCGGATTGCCAAACCAGGGTTCAAATCCCAGTTTGGTCATGGATGTTACATGTTTGTGCCGTTGTTGTATGATTCCCATAACAAAAAACCTAAGGTTTACCTTGGGATCATTAGTAATGATCCCAAGGTAAGCCTTAGGTTCATTACAATGTATGTGCCTGTGAGCGTTATTTATTTATTTACTCATTCCGAATGCCAGATGATATGTGCAAAAATATATCATCAGTTGGAAGCTAGACATACGCAAAGCAGTACAAAACAAATAACGTGAATTTGCGGTTGCCATCACTTACAGTAAGCCAAAGTTTAGGTTTTTATCTCGGTTCATACAGCTGAGTGATGAAGGCTTGTCTGAACTATGGTAAACTCACAGTAGCAGTCGAGGGCGGCCTGATGGAATAAGTTGGTGATGTGCTCGCGGGACTGCGTGGAGTGCGCCAGCGTGACCTCGGTCTGCAGCCGCAGCAACCAGTGCTCCGCGCGCAGTATGGACATCTGCTGTAGACGCTCGAACGCTGCTCGCCATCGGTCCAACTCCGATAGGCCCCTGGGGAATGACCTCTTTTTACGATCATTGGAAAAAATAACATTTTCCCCTTACTTTCCAGAACACTGGAGATCCTGTACAACTACTAATTTATGTCTTGGCATGCAGTTGTTGCAGATTTAGCATATGAAAGGTTTTTAGATGGAATGATGGTGGGCCTTAGACCCACAAAAAACAAACACACTGCTTTAGATACCGCTACTGCCGTGCTTTCATATTCACATTCATTTCATATTCATTCTAAAACCAAACCACATTGGTGTGCAAAACTGAATTTTATCAATTTCATAGATTCTGAATAAAAATTGAAATGAAAATGAAGTACGTATGTATTGTCATAAAATTCCAAAATGTGTTAATAAGAACCCAACTGTTTGTACTCCTGGTGCTTATTTCATGAACATGAAAATTGTAATAAACAATAACAATGAGATAGAGATACATTAGTGAGTATGTTAGGTTTAACACCATAAGTAAATAGTCGGCACAAGCATCGTCAATCAAAAAAGTGGGCAATGTACCCTGAATTGTCATAGTAAATTACAATTATCATGTTTATGAATGAAATAGGCCCCAGGACATACCAGGACACTAGTTTCATTGGTTTTGAAAAAAATAGTTGTAACAATATGATCTTAAAAGCACCCAACAACAGTTCTAAATCCATGAACAATTTGTTTGTTAAATTTTTGACATTAATAGTTTAAAAACAAAAATTGTATTTTTCGTCTCTGTAATAAAACAAAAATCAGAAAGATTAACTTTCTGATTTTTGTTTTATAATTTACTTATTATTTAGGTTTTTTTTTTATAACTTCCTACACAAATGTCATATTGGTACCGACGGACTGTGCCACGACTTAACTTAACTAAATTTATTCCTGTCACTTTCTAAAATAAGATTAAGAAAAGAGACAGAAAACCAACAGCTGACTTTAGTGCTGTCAAAGTGACGTTACACGCCCAAAATAAGATGCCATCATAATGTACGCCATCTTATTTAAAGCGTTTTTGGGCGTGTAACATCACTTTGACAGCACTAAAGTCAGCTGTTGGTTTTCTGTCTTTTTTCTTAATCTTATTTGAGAAAATGACAGGAATAAATTTAGTTAAGTCGTGGCACAGTCCGAATCGAGGCCATTGTTTGCGAATAAATGCATAAAATGATCTTAAAACCACCCAACAACAAAAATAAATAGTACATACCACAAAGCTTGTATCAAATCAATGTGGTCATCGTAGTGGTATGGATCTTCTTTGATGCGGCGCTCCAGCTCTGCCACCTTCCTCTCCAGAACATCTTCATCATCTTCATCCTGGTTGAGCACAAATTAGTTTTAGTTACATTTTGAATCGACAAACATTTGATTGCATCTTTTTCATTACACTGTTCTTTGGATTGACCCACATCTAACAGCACGCAATCGCATTTATGACATAATTGCGGCCTGTCCCGATATAATGGTGAAAGAATTTTTGAAATCGGCACAGTAGTTTTTGATTTTATTCATTAAATACACACAAAAATACAAATCTTTCCTCTTTAAAATATTAGTATAGATATAGATGTGCTGCCACATGCTATTGTGTGCTTCTGCATGCTAAAGCGTCATCGTCAATCGGCATCGAAAGCATTTGATAGCATGCTATCGCGGCATAAAGGCACTTAGTGTGAATATGTGGGATATCAACCTAGATGTTATTACAATAGGTTGTTTTGCTTTTAGGTTGATTTGATAATAGGATATTTTGCTTTTAGGTTGTTGCTATGCGTTTGGTCATTTTACTAATAGGTCTTTAAGATACAACGGCACTTTTACTGTATTGAAGGTTTCACAATGGAATGATGTGCACGTAGTGATAGGTGGCTAGCCTTTTACCCTCGAAAACATGCATGATAAACTATATCCCTTAGTCGCCTCGTACGACAACCACGTGAGGAAACTTGGTAGTCCATTCTTAGCCAGAACCACAATTCCATTTCAGGCAGAGAAACATTACAATCAACCCATTTGATTTGACCCACTTTTTTGAACCATTTATTATTACTTGGAGACTTGTATAGCTTGGAAAGACGTTTATAATAATGTACACCAAAACGTGCTGAGAAAAATATCTTATTATGGTTTTACAGTACCCACATAGCACAGGAAATATTACCGATATCTGCGCCACGACGTGATACACGTTATTTTCATAGCAAATAGCGCAAGACATAGAAATGTCGAATAAGAAAATGTGGGAGAAATGTGCAAACAAAATAACTCACGTCAGAATCGTCGGAGTCTTGTTCGGCATCGTCCTCTTCCACGACCACTTCTATCTCATTTTCTTCCTCGGATTCATTCCGCACCTCATCCTCGACTATAGCCATCGTTTTTCACAAGAAAACTTATTGAAAACGGCAGTTTTACTTGCGAAAATTGTTTGATAACACAATCGAGGCAAACGCTATGGCGGATCTGTCAATTTTGACATATTTTTTTTATATAATACGCTTTACGGCACTGGATTCTAGTCCTTTTGTGCAACACGTATTATATTTTTCTTTTTTTTTGGTTTAGTGTTGCCAGAACCATGTTCCTTTTTTATATTTATCCATTCGGAAAGGCAATGGGAACTAGCCCTTACAGTTACCCCATATTATAAGAAATAGAGCCCGACGTTTCCTTATCGGTTTCTGCGTAAAACTCCGAACCATACATAAAACTGATGGACTGATTTTACCCAAAAAGCCTACAGTGCCTTGCGTATTCAATACAATAACAACTTCAGGGCTCTGTTCGGGCTCCCTCGCTACTGTAGTGCCTCCGGAATGTTTGCTGATACAAGCACATATGACTTTTAGAAACTTGCATCAGCGGTACACCGTGTTCGTACGAGCTCGAACAGAGTGCTGAAAATGATTGCTGACAGAATGGACTCCCACTCTGCTTGGCAGATTTACTGAATGCGGTAGGATCTGCCAGGTAGGGAAGTAAGTAGCCACCTCTACTTGATGTTTTATTTATTTATTGATGTTGTAATCTACTAACATAGTTTATAAGTTCTCCAGTACCTACTAACATTTTTTGTATGGACTACATGTTGTCTGAATAAAAGATTTTTATTTTTATTTTTTAATAAAAAAAATTATCTTAGATAAACTTGCGAAATTACCGTGATTTTATCGCATTTTAAATTGCTTAATTATACTTGATAAATATATCGGATCTATCGCGAAAAAGACGCGATGATTCAAGAATCACCTACATTAACTATACCTAACACCACAGAATAAATATTATGTTAATAGTACCTAATAAAGATATATACAGGGTGTCCCAAACTCAACGTCAAGCCGCAAATAGGAGATAGGTGATTTTATAACAGTTCAGGGAAAAAATTATTCTTTGTTCGTGGTTGTTCCACGAGAAAAAAATATTACTTACCACTTTTTTAGAAAAGGAAGTGCCAAGATTGATACCATTTTGAAAACTTGATTAAATTGGTCAACTTTTGAAATTACTTGTCAGGATACCTCCATATATTTTTATACAGGGTGTAGTCTCAAAGTTGACATAGAATTTTTTTTACCGTAGAAGTCTGACAGAAAAAAGTGGGCAATTTTTCCAATATTGAAAAAAAATTGAAAATCTCGAAAACTATCAAACTTGGTTTTTTTTTTATATTTTTCCCTGAACAGTTATTAACTCACCTATCTCTTATTTGCGGCTTGACGTTGAGTTTTGGGACACCCTGTATACATTAACTAGTAGACTTTATTTAAAAACTATCGCGGATTGTCGTGGAATTTCTATGAAATTATCGTGCGATACCTTTTATTTTTCTAGCAAGACACTCAAAAATATCGTGAATCTAGGAGAATTATCGCATGACTGGCAACATTGATTTAGTTTGTTTTTTTTTAATTCTTCATCCTTTCGTAAAGGCAATTGGATCTAGCCTTTACAGCCTTGTGGTATATAAAACAGACTGAGTTAAAATAGTCCAAAAGTATGATTTTTGAAAATCATACGAGCGACTTGGCAGTAGAATGATGCATAATCTCCATAGTAATTTTGACATTTTCTACTGCCAAGTCGCTCGTATGATTTTCAAAAATCGCACTTCTGGGGCAGAGAACATCATTAAATCATTATCAAGCTTTTTATTATTTTTTATAGCTTATCTGATAGTTCGCTTGACATATTTTTCATACAAAAAAAGTAAAACATTCTATCAGATAAGCTAACAAGAACTTATCAAGAAGAAACAGACCCTAAGCGTTGTTTCACACACAGGTTTCACACGTACCAGAACCACACCACATCGCAGCGACAATAGGTGGTCAAGAAGTGGATACGGGTGAATAGTTTGAAGCTGCAGCTTTTTGCAGTTGTAGTAAGTAAGAGCAACGATCTCCTTTATTCTAAGGTAAAGGAGATCCTCGATCTTAGGGTGCGTCCACATCTGACAAACGCGCCGCGAATGCGCAGCTTGCGAACTGCGCAGTAGCGACACAAGAAAAAAATGTACCAGCGCAGCTAGCGTTGAGCTCGCGCGAACTGTGCATTCGCGGAGCGTTCACCATAGACAATGGCCTCGATTCGGACTGTGCCACGACTTAACTTAACTAAATTTATTCCTGTCACTTTCTAAAATAAGATTAAGAAAAGAGACAGAAAACCAACAGCTGACTTTAGTGCTGTCAAAGTGACGTTAAATGCGCAAAATAAGATGCCATCATAATGTACGCCATCTTATTTAAAGCGTTTTTGGGCGTTTAACGTCACTTTGACAGCACTAAAGTCAGCTGTTGGTTTTCTGTCTCTTTTCTTAATCTTATTTTAGAAAGTGACAGGAATAAATTTAGTTAAGTTAAGTCGTGGCACAGTCCGAATCGGGGCCATTAGGCGCACAGACTATTATATGTATTAGGCGTTCACCATATGTGGACTTAGGTAGGTACCGACACCACTACCCACTACCGACACAAATACACAATGTCGATGGGGTTGCCTTGTCGCTACTCGCTACGCTAGTATACAGGGTGAAATTGATACCATTAGCATCCTTTTAAACTAAGAGTCTACCCATCAAACTGAACAACTTTAATATGGGAGCAAACGGATCACAGCAAAAACAAAAATCGGCTGTTGCATACATTTGAGTCTAGTACCTACCTACGCACTGCAGTTAAGTATGGAACAGCTGATTTTGTTTTTGCTCCGATCGGTTTCCTCCCATAGTAAAAGTTGTTCAGTTTGATGGGTAGACTCTTAGTTTAAAAGGATGCAAATGATATCAATTTCACCCTGTAGTTGGGACGTGGTTACGTAGGTAGTGATTATATTTTCTATGCACGCAGCACCTCAGTACAACACAGAATGAAAGAGGGGGAAGCGCAAGCGTGTGTGCACAGAAGTGCGATTTTTTAAAATCATACGAGCGACTTGGCAGTAGAAAATGTCAAAATTACTATGGAGATTATGCATCTTTCTACTGCCAAGTCGCTCGTATGATTTTCAAAAATCGCACTTCTGTCGTTGCGTCGACGCAACTTTGTTTGGCTGTCTATGGCTGTCTGCGATGTGGCAGGCCTGTGGCAGGCAGTTCGCGGTATCGCTGGGGCACAGATTAGGGTAGATCAAGAAGTTTCAAAATGCCGGAAGGTATTTCAAACTTCTTGGGGTAGATAAATAATGTAAAGCACAGGTAAAGCAAGACAAAAACTCTACTTGACATATTTTTTTATCAAAGACTGGGCCCGTAGAAAGAGAAGGTACTAGAAGGAAGCACGTGTCTTGTCATATTCACTCAGTAAGAGATGCACATAGCAAATTCGCTCTAGTTAAAAAAGGAGATCGCGACCTTATTGCTGTCCTTATATCGCTATCTCATACCCGGTTACACTGACATTCCGTCTACCAGCTTCTCCCGCCTAGGGAGTATTATATTCCTTCTTCTTCTTATCGTGTGGGCAGAGCCCTGGTGTCAGAGTTTTTTCAGACCGCCTTTCGGCCTCTGACGTGGTTTTTATGTAACGACTACTACCACTAGAGATAGTAGCCGGGACCAACGGCTTAACGTGCCATCCGAAGCACGGAATCACTTTTCTTTTCAGACAATCAGGTGATTCAGCCTGCAATGTCCTAACCAACTAACTAACTAACCTATTCCTTGACCAGCTTAAACGAAAAATTCTTCGTCTATGACTGGGCCGTTTGCTTCGTTTGACATATTTTGTATGAAAAATATATGTCGAACGATCTGTCAGATAAGCTAACAAGAACTTACTAAGCACTTAAATAAAACAAATGGTTCGAAATTAATCAGCTTTTATTATTAAAAATATAATGATTACATAGGAATATTTATTAATACATTAATTATAAACTTGCAGTACCTACATAATGTCTGGAACTTTCTACTATTCGTTGGTATATTATAATTACAGATCGAATAATTCTATCACGATCAAAATTTTATAACTTTGGCACCAATTTAAAATCTAGATCTTTAGGAATCTATTTTAATTATTTTTTATGAATGTTAATTCAATCTCAGCTTTTATTACGTAATTACATGATTATTTCCTCAATAATTCTAAAAATAAATGCACCAATGACGGAATACAATTTAAATGCTTACAATTTAATGTGTTAAGTACCTAAATACTATAAGGGCCATATCACATAAGCGATTTTCGATTGTAGGTGATATCTCAGATGCTACGGTTTTAATTATGCCAATAGTGCAAACGCTATGCACACGCTTTACCGGTCGGTCCAAATTAGTAAGTACGAATACACTGCTAAACAATTTGTAGAATTTGAAACAGCTGTCAATTTGACATGCATATGCTGCACTACCTAATTTTCGTGTGCGGCGTAAGCGCAAGTTAATGACGTCACTGATGACGTCAGATAGCAAACGTATCCGCACATTCGCGCATTATGAACCGATTGTGTGCATACTATCTCTACCGATAGCGCATATTTGCGCATTTTGGACCGTAGCAAGAGATTAATCAGTGTCACTTTAGGGTTGAACCTCATCTGGCAGCACCGCATCGCCCTTTTCTGTCACTCAGGAACGTAATTTGCTAGACCAAATAAGGTAGACGGAACGCGATCGCGCGCGGCGGTGCTGTGGCGTGCTGTCGCGTTCCGTAACTACCTTATTTGCCCTAGCAAATGACGTTCCTGAGTGACAGAAAAGGGCGATGCGGTGCTGCTAGATGAGGTTCAACCCTTAAACTTTCGCTGCTAAGCTCAAAACAATGAAAACTGGCGCAGTGCTAACACTGTGGAATGCGATACAATCCTGGCTCTGTAACCGGACTTTCGATGTTCGATATATCGCCACTGTTTCGGTCCGCAATTCCTTGTAATAGTTGACATTGGAACGAAAACGTTCACGCAATTGCGAAGTTCCGAATGTGCGGGTAGAGGCCCAGATTCACCGGGCGAGTCGTGCGCACTGCGGCCCATTTGTTGCTGACCTACGACTTAGGTCGTCAGCAGTTAAGGTGTTAAACTTTCGTTGTTAAGCTCAAACCCATGACACTCGCGCATTGCTAAAATTGACACTTCTAGTACACACAGTCTTCGTGCGCACAGTCGTTTGCACATTGAAACGATCGAAGTGGCCTCGAATCGCGTGGTAGGTCTTGAGCTCAGGCGCAATGCAATAGAACTGACTCGCTACGTGGTTTCTTGCGCGTTTCGGCCCATTTGTTTCTGACCTACGAGCCTACGACGTAGGTGCGTCGTCAGCAGCGAGCGTTAAGAATCGCGGCGATTCAATTGCGATGTCTCAAGGGGCGGTATAGTTGCGTCGTCCTTGCTGTGTTCGTCCGTTGCGACATCGCCTACGCTCAAAGATAGCTCGTGTGATAGGTTTCTTAGAAGTCGACGGTAAGTTGGCCGGTACCTCGACTCCCGTACCAAAATACCTCCTCCTCTTGCCTAGCGTGTATAGACGACAGAAGAGGAGCGGTTCGGGGTGCGAGTGTACGAGGTAGCGACCAAGAACATTGTATATATAGTATTCTATAAGTGGACCAAACTCTTTCAATGTTGTTATAGGCTGACAAACAAGCAAATGTTTCGCCTCGGAACACCAGTATGTCTCTTTCTAACGTGTTGCCAACACCCTAGTTAGAAAGGGACATACAAGTGTTCTGGGAATCTTACTGGTCTCGTTGCCAGCACTGTAGTGCACAATCTTGTTACTTTATAACATTTTTGGTAGCGACATACTTGAAGCACGCGCAGAAGTTGGTGTTACTCTTTTTAATAGTCCAATCTATCTCTCTCAAATTGGTTTAAAAATAACCTTTTCTATCAAGTTTCTAGCCTTCATCCTACAATTTAGAGGCAAATTAATAACTAAAATAAAAAATGGAAAACGTAAAATCAGTCATTGAATAACATTTAAAGATATATGACAAAAAATAATACTTGCATAATAAATCATATTAATTTTCAATACAATAACTATAAGTCTAATAAGATTCAGTTTAATACAAAAAGAAATTTATGTTTAAGAATGAAATGTGTGGCACAAGAATGGTAATGATTAAGAATCGAACAGAAATTGCAAAAAAACATTTTGTTTTGAACAAACAGAAGTGGAGTGGTGAGTAAAGTACTTTTAGTTACGTAAATAATTAAACTGCATAGTTAAAATTTAATCCATACTTCCGAAACAAAATATCGTTTTCCGATTCTTGTCCAATCTCTTACTATTAATAATGAAAAAAAAAACTACTAACAAATCAGATCAAGATGAGGTCAATCAAAAATTACTATTTAGGTAATAATTTCTATGGTTGCCTATTACATTAGTATAGTCCTACCTATTGCGTTGAACATTAGCAAACTATTGAAGTTATAAAAAAATGTTTTTTTGAATTATCTTTGAATTAATGACTGCTCCATTTGTGTCGGATGGTGAAAAGTTTTATGTCAATGCATTTCAAACAATCAATGAACTGTATTGTAGGTATATCAAATGCAGTTTATAATACTACTCTATCTATATTGCATTTCTTAACATCTACATAGAGAGAAATCTATTGTTCAATATATCTATCATCTAACTAAGATAAAGACTACGATATGATATGACATATCAATCTAATATAATATTTATAAAAAAATTATGTGCGATAAATGATAATAATACAATAAAATGCGAATATACTTTCAGTTCCTAAAATAATTCGAGTAATTCATTACCGTTGTCAAAATATTATAAAAAATTAATCTCTTGCAAGTCATACGTGTTTGTGCAATTAACTAGAGTTAAATACGACGAAAACATCGTAAAAAAAAGGGCACGAATTAATTTCATACTACCTTTGATTAGATTAAAATAGCAAGATAGGTGACTAGCCTATAGCGCATGGACCGCATAAATTAGGCCCCGTCGCCTAATTTACTTAGAGCGGCATTGCGTGATTGAGATACTTTTTTGATTTTAGGCAGGATAAAGGCTCGTCAAATCATTAAAAAGAAAAAAAAAAGCAAATCACACGACATTACTTTTCACTGTACAAGAAAAGCAGGTCCATTTTTCGAGTGCGTAATGCAAGAAAGTCACCTATCTTCCGCTATTTTAATGTAATCAAAGCATACTACCGTTTTTGCCGCATCTGCTTGTCTGCAAATTCTGTCATGTAATCCGATAATATACGACCAATTACTGTCAAGGGAATATACTGATTGAAGCGAACGCAAGTATTGTTATAGTTTTATCATGACTATTGTTGTCTTTTGACGCCTTATTCAGGCAAACTTATAGCTTAAATGCGAAATTCGTACTTTGCACTTCAGGAACGGCGAACTAAAATGCGCCTTATGACAATGCGCGACAGGCTGTATCGCGTGCGATACGCGGCATCGTAGGTACTTATCGCAGCTGTCAGAGGTGAGTGACGGAGCACTAACTTAACTGTCATTTCATAAAAATGGGAAACATTTACAAGAGGTAAGCATGTGCGATATCGAGTGCGAGCGAGCCAGGAATACGAGATTGCCTCGCATCCTAAGGTGCAGTTTATACAGAAGAGACGTGTGGCAGTGGCAGATAGTCAAAGTAACACCAATATAAACCTTATAGTACGTAGCATAGCGTCGTTTTTGTCGTAAAGGAAAATCGCGCCCGCGCCATCAGGCGACGTCGCCTGGAAACGCGGGCGTAATTCTCAAAACGACGCTATGCTACTTACTATAAGGTTTATATTACATTTTATATGAGCACGACTTAACTGAACTAAATTTATTCCTGTCACTTTCTAAAATGAGATTAAGAAAAGAGACAGAAAACCAACAGCTGATTTTAGTGCTGTCAAAGTGACGTTACACACCCTATATAACGCCTTACATAAGATGGCGTACATTATGATGGCATCTTATTTTGGGCGTGTAACGTCACTTTGACAGCACTAAAGTCAGTTGTTGGTTTTCTGTCTCTTTTCTTAATCTTATTTTAGAAAGTGACAGGAATAAATTTAGTTAAGTTAAGTCGTGGCACAGTCCGAATCGAGGCCATTGTGTTACTTTGACTATCCACCACCGCCACACGTCTCTTCTGTATAAACCGTGACATAGTGATTATTCTGTACTAGTACTAGTACCTGTGGCTCTGTGACTTGGTACAAGAAGTACGTAAGTATCTGTACTATAACCATGTAGGGTGTAACAAAACACCCTAGTAATACTTAAGGGGGTGCTTCAGACCATCAAACTGAACAACTTTCACCATGGAGCCAACACCGAAATCGTGAAAAAAAAATCCGCTCTTTCATACAAAACTGCAGTACCGTCTCGACTCAAATGTATGGGACGGCAGATTTTTTTTATTTTTTCTCGACTTTGGCTCCCTATGGAGTTGTTCAGATTGATGGTCTGAAGCACCCCCTTAAGTATTACTAGGGTGTTTTGTTACACCCTGTATTATAGACATACGTACTTCTTGTTCCAAGCCACATTTTATTACGTGGTTGTATGTTCTCATCTAACATTAGCATTGTGCATTAGACAGCCCCCTTCAAACAATAGTCAAAGACAAATCGGCCTATAACATTAAACGCGTGCACTCCAATCAGAACCCTACCGGCTACACAATAAAACGCAAGGTCTCACGATGGTACAGTTAACTGGAGGTGACACAGTATGGGATGGCGCGCAGTATGGAGTTGACTACGTCGCAGGCGTCGGGCATGTGGACCGCTGTGCTTGTTCCCAACTGCGAAAATACATGTCAATTAAAAGTTGTTGTATGTAGGATCAGACTGCAGGGCAAAAGATCTCACGAATAAGGATCAGAGGCAGTGGGCCATAACATATTTAATAACGTAGGCCCAGTGCCGTTTGGTGGATTCAAATTAGTGGCTATAGCATAAAGGTATCATATACAACGTGTTAATGAATTAACGCAAAACTAGAAAGTAGTTTGTTTAGAATCGAGGACAGAATCGAATTATCATGGTTTCAACATAGGTAATTTTTTTCAAAATAATAAATTTTTTTTTGCAAAATTTTAAATTTACTGAATCCGATGACAACCCACCGCACGGGCACACTCACTCTACTTACTACCAAAACAAGATTATAAAAATGTATCCATGAGTACGTTAGCGCTTTCTTTTAGTGCTGAAATGATAACAAATCATTTTTGCCTCAAAACCTAAAATGCGAATAACTTTAAATTTTAATTATCCAAATAATGAAATTATTGTTTCAATCTAATTATTTTGTTATAAATCAGTTGGGGTGTATGAGGTTTTGCGCTAATTCATTAACACGTTGTAGAGGAACTGACAGCTGAGAGAGCGAGATGTACCTAGCGGCGCCAGTGTATAATAGAAAGAGATACGTGACGCGAGGCAATAGAACCATTTTTGGGAACTTGTCGGCACAATCGACTGGGTAAATATTCGTGCTCTGTGAATAATTAGTGACTCTAAAGTGAAGTCGTAGATTATTTTGTGAAATATACTAACACAATTTCATTAAATTACCTACGATTTCACGTTAGATTCACAATTATACACAGAACTCGAAGTTTTAGGGTGCCGATAAGTGCCGACAAATGCACAAAAAACGGTTTCATTTGACAACTCATGTCAGTTACTCTATTCCGACAGGTATAATAACTTTATGGGCTATAGCAATAGGATACGGGATACGGGGTGGAATTAAAATCATTAGCAATATTAGCATCCTTTTAAACTAAGAGTCTACCCACCAAGCCGAACAACTTTTACTATGGGAGCAAACCGATCGGAGCAAATATGAGAGGAATGACGAGATGAATTACCTAACTAACAATTTGGTCGTATAGGTGTCGTATAGTCGAAAATTAGACGCATAAAGCACAAGTATATGACGAAATTACCGTAATATAACTTTTATAAGTCAAAATAGTAATATAAATGGGGGCCTAATACAACCAAATTCTATGCTGGGTATATTCCTGGAGTGCGATTTTTGAATGACACCGGCTGAGTCAAATGACAGATATTCACAGATTTCTCAAAGTTTGCATTTTTGAAAGCGCGGGTGGTAAGCAACGCGCTTAGACCATTTAAATAGGGACCTGCCTTACGTTAGCATTCCCCTCTGCCAAGGTACAAGATCAATGATCATGTAGATGTGCATACAATTTTATATCTTATCACTAAACGAGACAGCCTATAATTGCGCAACAAACAAGTCTTGTTTGGGTTTCACACGTTCACACGGGAGACTATTTGTCATGATTTTTTGACATTCAAAATTAGACTCTAAAGTAACGGAATAAAATCCAAAGTGTCTGAAAATAAATAAATAAATAAATAAATAAATAACGCTCACAGGCACATACATTGTAATGATCCCAAGAAAGCACTATTAATAGGCTGTTTATTATGGAAACCATACAACAACGGCACAAACATGTAAACATCCATGACCGAACCGGGATTCGAACCCAGGACCCTGGTTTGGCAGTCCGGCGTGGTAACCATTACACCAACCGGGTCGTCAAGTTCGGTCGTTCAAAAAGTTCGTTTCTAGAATTACTATCAGTTTAAAATAACAATGTGCATGACCTTGAAGGGCCGTTGTATAGCTTCACTCGGTTGACAAAGGAATGTAGACTCTATGCAAAGGAAATAATCATTTGAATGACTCGAGTGAAGTTCGTGTGATTGATAACGTCACATTTGCGAGCGAGGTCATGCACATTGTTATTTTAAACTAGTAGTACACGCGTAACTCGTCCATATTTAAATGGTCTAAGGCGACGCGGGCTTCAGCTAGGTGTTGCCTTGTACCTTGTACGTAGTGAAAACTGAGCCACGATAGTTCTTTATTTTCATAGTGCGAACCTGGCTACTAAAATTTAAAAACACCATTGAAGATCTATTGACACGAAAAGAAGAATAGTGCGAACCGCGCGTTTGCCACCTGCGCGGTCGGTCAGCGTGACTCTGAAACCAGCCTATGTGTAAGCGCTCTTACAGACGAGCGACACTTTGCGGGTCGCGCGACCCACGGCGACCGTAAAGTCTATGAGCGCGACTATCTCTGCGACCCACGGCGACCGCAAAGTTTCGCTCGTCTTTAATAGCTCTAAGGGTTCCCACATATAACTGCGACGTCGCATCGCAAATATCTGCCAGCGCTCGTTGACTTATTACGATGACATATGTATGATTATTGAACGCATCGCATCGCAGATATTTGCGATGCGATGCGACGTTGCAGTTATGTGTGGGCACCGTTAATGGTATGAGTGCATTACCTGTGCGGAGCGCGTGCACTATGCGGTGGTAGTGCTGGCGGCCTGCAGCTGCATCTGGCGCTGCATCTGCTCGAGCATCTCCTGCATGCGGCGCAGCTCCGCTTCCTGGTGCACACAATGCACACAAAAACAGTGAACAAAATGATAATGTGCATTAATGGTTTAAGTACATGTATGTGATGAGATAGAAGGTGTTGGAAATGTTTATAATTTTAGTGTGATGACTAGAGATCGGATATTCGGATGCATATTTACCTAAACTTCATTTTTGGCTATAAAATTATGGAAGTGGCTTCCTACAATTATCTTTTTTAAATATTTTTCGAGATGCCAGGAAAATGCGGGAATGCATAACTAATCGGATGCATAGTATGGAAGCAACTTCTTAAAAATATTTAATAAACCAAAAACTTTTTTTTTCGTTACAAAAGTGCACTCCATAATAGGCAACATCTCAACTTTAGGTAGATATTCATCCGATTATCCGATCTCTAGTGATGACACATCTGCCGAGTTTAGGCGACGTAAAATACGCGAGCAATGCTTTTTCCTATACCAGCGACAAGCGACACACTATAACGCGGCATTTTTCCTTCGTAAATTCGGCAAGTGTGTCATCTCATCAGTCATCACACTTAGAAAATGAGCGTATCTTTTTTCTTTTATTTTTACTTCCTAAAAATTCAGAAGATATCATGGCTCCATAGCTAAGTGTTCCAGATCACGTCATATTGCCTGCCTTTTTTTAAAAACCAAGGGATCGAGTCCATACGTCCGTATCAGACGTAAACAGTGTCTAATTGTCATAAAATGATTCGTAATTCATCAAATATTCCATTAAAATTAATAATAAGCGTTGGCATCTTTTTGATCATCTTTTCCCTCTTTACTATAATTTAAGAAATGACTTTTATTCGCGAAGACTGTAGCGCCATCTATTGATCCCTTAGAAAACCACTGGAAAAAGCTAATTTATTTTAAAATCGGTCAAGTTGATTACTTTTGAATGTTCTATAAGCCCCGTCAAAAAAGAAATATGTATTGTGTCGGCCGCTCTCATGTTTTCTCGCTCATATCGTATCTCTGTCTTCACTTGCATGGAATTAGAGTGAAAAATAATCAATTTGGATAGAGTAAATTTCTAGTTTTGACAACCTATTTTGTTGACCATAAATACAAGCCCCATTGTTTTGTTCGTCGTTTCCTAGCAGAATGAATACATTAATATTAGAATCTCAATTCAAATAAAACAAAACAGATGTCACAATATGATTGCGAACGAAAATGCCATTGTAGTTCTATAAGAATAGATATTGTAGTCCGTTGAATTTGGATAAAGCTTGAATGACATTCCACAAATTTCTTGGCCAACTACACTGATATTCTAGGAAATGTTTTTGAATACTGGCCATGACTTCTTAATATTAATGATACTGGCCAAATTTTATTACTGCGTTTACACTCTTGCGCGAGATTACGCGAGGCCGCTGTGTACATCGACATGTCTATAAAGTAATTGTTATTATCTCTGTTTACAAATACGTCAATGTACTTTGGCCTCGCCGCACAGTGGTTCATAATAATTAATTCAGGGGCATAGGGGTATCTGAAACTGTTGTTTAAATCTGATTGATGTAGATTTCATTTTTGGTATTTTATCACAAACTTATCCAGACTTCACAGAATCCTTTATATGGTAGTTAGATGGGCATTGACTCTACCAATCATTGAAAGAATTTGGCGTCTAAACGTGCATAATTAAAAATGCTCGTTTAGACATAAAAATCTTTCAACATCGGGTAGAATGTATGACTACTTAGCTACCCTATTATGGACTCTGTGTTTACTATGTGAAGTTTGGAGAAGTTTATGAAAAAATCCTAAAAATGTAATTTTCTCCATACAAAAAAATCTTATACTTAATTTTATTTTTCATGTTCCCGATCCCGATAAGATAGATTTTTTATATCTTGTATTACTACAGTATAGATCTACAGATTTCATAAATTAGATTACCTAGATTTAAACATCAGTTTCAGATACCCCTATGTCCGTGAATTAATTATTATGAACCACTGTGCGCCGTGCGTCACGCGAGAGTGTGAATGACGTATCAGGGGTGATACCTACAGATGACTAAACTGTTATTTTTTGGAATAATAAGAAAAACGGAGCATTTAAATTGAGATATAAAAAAAGAGTGAAGAAAAATACTACATCACACTAAAATTATTAAGAAAAAACATGAATTTAAAAAACCAGAAAACATGCATAAATATTGAAACAAATCTATTTACAAAATAACTGTACGGCACTGGAATTGAAGCTTTATCGCCTCGCATCATGGTCGAGAGTTGAAAGTTCACTATAATACAGTGATAGACATAGTGTTACCTTTTCACGCAGGGCATCTTCGTTGGAGCCGTTGGTGTGTCCGTTAGAGTCCGCCTCACTGAGCCCGCTCTCGTTTGATCTGTACATGCGAAAACAGTTTGTATTTACCATTTAATAGAGTATATTATGGCATAAGTGGTTTAATCGCTTTGGTCGGTTTATAATCAAAATGTAAGTATATTTATCCATTGATCTTCCATAAAAATAAATCCCTATGTTCGTTGGTCACGACATCACTCGAGAACGGCTGGACTGATAGCGATGACACTTCGGTGGGTTGTTGTGCACATGCCAGGGAAGTTTTATAAAAAAACGGCCAAGTGTGTGTCGGGAAAAAACTGATTTTGAGACGGTACGAATTTCGCCGGGTCAGCTAGTCATTAGTAAAAGTAAATTCTTCAATGATCGACAAATTATCGTCCGAATCTTCATATTGTGTGCTGTCAGTGAAATGGTGTAATAATAAGACAAAAATTCCCTTAGATATTAGTTTGAAGGCTTTTTATTATTCTCTTGCCCTTATATGGAATCGGCGTAATATGCCATCTTCCATTCATCTCTTAGCAGTCTCCACACAATTCATAATAGGGGATCGGACAGTCCGGGACAATTAGTCAAATTAGCAACTTTTAATCGAACGTCAAAACGCGCTCGATGTATGAAAAATTGTACTAAATACCCACAAGTGACGTCATCAACATTTAATTACTTTTTATAGTTCATCGTGTTATTAAAAATAGTATTCTAGCTTAAAAAAACTAAAAATGTAGCGTTATTTTCAAATGTTTTTTTACTAAGAAGATAAAACTAAAATATATTTTACGAGCTTTTACCCGGGACAGCTACTTAAAGGGGTGCTTCAGACCATCAAACTGAACAACTTTCTCTATGGGACCAATATCGAAATCGCAAAAAAAAAATCCGCTCTCCCATACAAAACTGCAAACATAACTCGACTGAAATGTATGGGACAGCAGATTTTTTTTTCGCGATTTCGATATTGGTCCCATAGAGAAAGTTGTTCAGTTTGATGGTCTGAAGCACCTCTTTAAGTAGCTGTCCTATTTTAATTTACACCCTGTATACCAGATTTTAAGTCAGATGATAAGCTATCAAACAAAAAAAGTTTCATCAAAATCGGTTCAGTAGTTTTTGCGTGATACTCGAACAAACAAACACCCAAACAAACAAACGAACAAACAAACAAACAAACAAACAGACAGACAAAAAATCCAAAAATTGGTGATTTGGAATTAGGGACATCTAAAAATCATATCGTTATCTCTTTTTTGCAAATATCTTCAATGTACAGACACACTTCTGTTACAGTTTTATAATAGTCTAGATGCAGTCCGCTCCCCTATTCATTTATTCATCAATCTATCCATCTCCTACACTAGCTCCTAGGGTTCAGGCAGATTACGAGCCAGGGTTTCCAATGATCTGTATTACTGGAGATCGGATAATCGGATGAATATTTACCAAAAGTTGAGGTGTTGGCTATTATGGTATGGAGTGGACTTTTATATTGTAAAAAAATGTTTTTTTGTTTACATTTATAATTTTAAGAAGTCGCTTTCTTACTATGCATCCGATTAGTTATGCATTCCCGCATTTTTCCAGCATCCCGAAAAATATTTTAAAAATATAATTTTAAGAAGCCGCTTCCATTATTTTATACCCAAAAATGAAGTATAGGTAAATATGCATCCGAATATCCAATCTGTAATTATTACTTAGATTTAATAAAGCAAATTTTAATTTAATTGAATTTTTTCTTCGGTCTAACTATTTATAATGTTGTAATATGTACGTACGTGTGTCGCTTGGGCACTTGTCCGCTGCGCGCGAGTCTCTCCGACCGGTAGTTCTCGTAGTGCACCTCCTGCGTCACCTCCTGAAGGTCCTGCATGTGCGTGCTGTCGACAACGCACAACACAACATCAACAACACATCAGCTGCACGACTGATCGTATGATATTGTTGTAGTATGCACAGTAGCTATGTGAACAGTATTAAAACTGTCAAGTTCTGTCAGTCGGTTTAGGAGATACAGCCAGTCAAAGTTCCAACCTTTGAACGGCTGTATCTCCTAAACCGACTGATGAACCATGTCAGTTTTTGTACTGTTCATATAGCTACAGTGCATACTATAACAATAACATACGATCAGCCTTGCAGCTGATCGTTAATTTTTTACAGACCTTTAATCATCAGTAACTCCTAAACCGACTGGAGTTATGCATGCAGACCTGGTCCATCCCCATCACAGAAAAGCTCTACACCCCATAAACACAGAATCAGCCTTGCTGCTGATGGTTGCAAAAAGTACACTTATCTCTCGGAATATCAGTCACATCCCGGACACTGCCTCCAAAGGACAGAAAGCGACAAGATGACATCAGCACATGAAAAACTGAGCCTAGGACTGTTAGAACTATGGTTGCGTGCGGTGTAATGTATGACGGATAGATGTCGCGCGTGACATGTTATAGTTACCAAAAATTTATTGTATAAATAATTTTCGATTGCCTAAACTGGGCTTGAACAGAGCCTAATGTTACACGCCTACAAGCGTCGTTGCCAAAATAAGCACAATCTGCAAGAAAGTACTATTATGCAATAACGCTAGGTAAAAATATAGCACGTACGTGGATGTTCTGCGGTTTCAGAATATCTCTGACTACCCCCTCGGGGAATATAGTCGTGAGCATATGCTATGCTATGCTAAAAATATAGCATTAAATGCATTTGCATATGTAAAAACATGGAAATGCATACAATACGATGTCTTGTAATGAGTGCAGTATACATAATTATTATACACGAGCTTTTACCCGCAACTTCGTCCGCATAAATTATATACCAGATTTTAAGTCATATGATAAGAAATCAAACAAAAAAAGTTTCATCAAAATCGGTTCAGTAGTTTTTGCGTGATACTCGAACAAACAAACACCCAAACAAACAAATAAATAAACAAACAAACAAATAGACAGACAAAAAAATCCAAAAATTTGTGATTTGGAATCAGGGACAAGTAAAAACTATGTTGTAGTTTTTTTTCTTTTTGTAAAAATCTTCTATGTACCGACACATTTCTGTTACAGTTTTATAATAGTTTAGATTTAGATACATATGAGCATTAGCCCAGTCATTGTACGGTGCTGCAGTACACATATACATACATGAGCATAGTGCGCAGCTTGATGAAGTCGCAGTGCTCGGGGTTCTCCACCTCGACGACGCCCCACGGGTAGAGGCGGCCGCGCACCCTGCGCCCGCGCACCTCCAGCTGCTGCCCCGCCCCGCACACCGCAAACGGCACCGCCTCCTTCAGCTGGCGCACCTTAGAGTTCACTACACCTTTAGCACAGTATAAGGCAGGCGTGTCAAACTAAAGTCATTGGTGGACCAAATTCATAATGATAGTAGAATCAGCGGGCCGCAAAGACCTTAGAGAAATTGTATCAACTATAGGAAATCGTTTGTGTCGTTATAAATGTGTCTTCTGCTTTATAAAATGTTGTTCATTTCGTGTAGGGGTAATACTATCTGCAGAAATCTTAAGAAATCAACTTCCAAACCGTATTTAAATCAGGGCTGTAGCTAGAACTGAATTTCAGTTAGGGCAAAGAAAGATTAAGGTGGTTTGAGACTTCCAAATTAATTTGATAAAATCCTTTTTCTGCAGAAGGTACCACTTATTAAGTTTTTAGAGCCCGTAGCTCTGCGCTGCATACCATACGAAAAAGGTGAGCGAGGGAAGAGAGCTCGAAATTTTTCACATTATCATTCAAAACGGTGGTATTACAATCATAATTATGACTATCAGGCTCGCCGAAAATCTATCTTATTAGATGCATCTTTCTCTTGTATTTTATTTAATATAGAAACACAATACTAGAACAATTGACACGAAACGAAGAAGACGTACTATGAGAACTTGAGTATTTGTAAAAGTCTGCACACTCTCGAGCCGCATCAGGAAGCTGTTCTTAAAATTGGATCGGGCCGCAAGAAAGAGCCGTGCGGACCGCATGTTTGACATGCCTGGTATAAGGAGTATCTAGTTCTACATACAGTACGGACACTCCCTGGCCTCCCTGCCCTCACCCCACTTTCTGGGGAGACTTTAGGGGAGCCGAGAAAGAAGCACATACAGGAAACGCAAGCGTGCAAGCGGGACGGCACGTATATTAACGTCATCTTCTGTCGCGAGTGCCGGACTTGTGCCTTTAGGATGATATTGTGATGCTTGCACTTCACATGGCCTATTTGACAAATATCACACATGACAAATACTTACACCTGAAAATAGGCAATAAAACTATATAAAAGTGGATCTCAGCAGATGTTTTGGTTGCGTATTTGAATATTTCACTTTTTAATGTGCGTCGAAAACCGACGGATCCCAGGAAATGCGTAGTGAAATAAGCAAATATGCAACCAAAACATCTAATGAGATCCACTTTTTATAGTTTTATTGCCTATTTTCACGTAAAAACGCGTATTTGTCATGCGTCATATTTACCAAATAGGCCATGTGAAGTAAAGAAAAAATTGTTTTCTCATAGATTCATAGATTTTCATTCATTTTCTCCGGGATCCTTAGCGCGAGCCCAACACACACATGAAAGGATTTTTTTTTTTTATCTTGGACTTCGAGTTTGCACTATTATCACACAAAGTTTGAAGCTTTTTTGTATTACCGTTTTTACGATAGAGCAACCAAAACGAAAAAGGTTGAAAAGAAAATATTTCTTGTATAACCTTTTCTTTGCTTTTGGAGTGAAAACTTCTTTAGCGACGTTTTGTGCGCTTTTTGGAATGATTAAAAATGTTAAACTCGCGTCAGGACCGTGACGTCACCCTGATCCTGATCGAAAATTGGTCAGACATATCCCCCTCTCTTTCTACCGCGCGGCGAAAATGTATGCCTGTTCCTGCTGTTTCGTTTAAGCGGCATAATAATGTTTGTGTACGATAGCGCAATAAATAAATATTGTATTTTACCACATAAATGATAGTACTTTTATACTGATAATTAAAGCAATTCGTGCGAAATTATTCCCTAGCCTTTCCAAAATATCAAAAATGCACAACGTTAATGTCCTGTTGACACCCTTTGGGTACAGAAGTCTAAATATTCGTGAGAGACTGTTACCCTACAGTGGGATCCTACCCTACATGCTATTACGTACCTGTTCCTTATAATCCTCGTCTTCATCGCTGTCACAGTCCGGCAGCGGGTATATCTTGATACCTTCCCTCTCTATTTCCTCCATTACCTACCAACAACCAAATAAAAGATATAAACAGCAAGTTGGTGCAGTATTTGGGACCAATACGAAAAGGGATACGGTGTTTATTGCAAAAAAATATCTTGTTATTTAATATTTTTTTATTTGTTTTTACTTATCTATTTTTAATTTGTTTTTTCTAATCTTTGAGGATTGATCCATATCAGCTGCTCTAGAGACTCTAGAGTCTATAGTCATTATTGTAGTCTAGAGTCTAGGCTACAATAATGGACAAAATAAAGGGAATGTAGATGGAGGGAGTAAGAAACATAGAAAGTGTTTATTTTAGTAACTTAATCTATAATACAACACAGCGGCCGTAGTATGGCAACGTGATAAGGCCTAAGCTCTCATTTAATTTGCGTGCGAACGAACGAGATAAAAGGTATGAAATACAGGGTGTAAGGGACAGCCCTCCGCAAACTGAAACGGTGAACTCAGACCATCAAACTGAACAACTTACTTTCACTATGGAGTCTAACTCCGGAACGCGAAACAAAATCAGCTGTTTCATACAAAATTGCTCTACGCTCCTACCCGAACCCAAATGTAGACTCCATAGTGAAAGTTGTTAAGTTTGATGGTCTGATATCACCGTTTCAGTTTTACACCCTGTATAGCCTTATCGCGTGCATCATACTACAGCAGCCGGTTATGGAATCTCCTTTTCAGCACTAACTTGCTTTATACATAAACTCACGACCATAATCCCTTTCGGGGTGGTCAGAAACATTAGACGTAAGTCAAAATAATAAAACCGGTCAAGTGCGAGTCGGGCTACTCGCGCACCGAGGGTTCCGCACCACACCACCACAGAACACAACATTATTAACTTAGAAAAAAAACTTTTTTTGTCCGGAACCTATAGCGCGAGAGCGACTCACACTTGGCCGGTTTTTAGTATTTGTTGTTATTCTGTAGAGTTTGCTCTATAATCACACTACATCATCTCTATATACACAATACAGTTTGACGCTTGTATGTATTACCGTTTTTACAATAGAGCGTGAAGAAAAAACGTTGATAAAAACTAGTTTCTTGTTGAGAACCCTCCTTAATTTTTAACTTTTTGACATTTCTATTATTTGTTAACAAATCCGCCGTAATAACGCATAATCTGAGAAAATTTCAACTATCTAGCTATTACGGTTCAAAAGTTACAGCCCTAAATAGGTAGGACAGACGGACCGACGGACAGACGGACAGGCGGACGGACGGACAACGTAGGCTTAGTAATAGGGTCCCGTTTTCACCCTGTGGGTACGGAACCCTAAAAATGCTCATACCCTAGTCTTCAGTCGCTGGACCTCCTTCTTGGTGAGACAGTCGGCTTTAGCGATGACGGGCACGATGTTCACTTTGTTGTGCAGCTGCTTCATGAACTCGATGTCTAGCGGCTTCAGGCTAGCACATAAAATTGTATTGTTAATCATCATGAAATGCTGTTACTTTCTTGGCCCTCAAGGTCTAGCCCTCAAAGGAACAACTCCTATGACAAAAATGCATACCACTTGTTTTGTAGGAAATTTTGTCAGGTTTAATTTGTACCTGCAAAACTTTTCGATACGACTTACAGATTCCGAGAAATAAGCGAAAAACCACTTTTAGAGCCCCCAGCCCTAGGACTTTTTATTTTCATCAACCTTACGTACCAAAGGAACGTTTAAACTAAGTTCCAAAACTCCGGAAATTATGTCTCCTGATTTATCTAATATTACTAGGTTATAACTGCAGAACACAGGCCTACCTTGAGAGAGAATATTACGGGAGATACGTCTTTACACGCATGCCTTAGGATTGGTAGACTTGACATGCATTCGAATTTACCCTTTAGCGTATGCAGTTTAAAACTACAAAAATATATTCAAAAGCCCAAAGCCTGTCAAAGCCAATAAGACAGCAAGACCATCAAACTGCACAACATTTTCTATGAGAAGAACATAGCGAAAAAAAACTCATTTCCAACATTCGAAACCTCCTCAGTTTTGCAGTTTTGTATGAAACAGCAGATTTTTTTTCGCGATTTCGATATTTGTCCCATAGAGAAAATTGTTATTAAGAAGAACCCATACATATAATATAAATTATAATTGATTGATATATTTAAGAGGAAGGCATGCCACAGGCGCAGCCCAGACGCGAACCGCCCAATCTGTCCGGCTGGGACAACCCCCATCGGCAATACTCAAAAGACCTATAAAAATTTCTTTGCGCTTATGTGCGTGCGTCTTAGAAGCCGTGTTTGAACCATCCTCGCTTCCGAACAATATCCTATTAAGCCTTAAGGTAGCCTTTCGAACCGAGCGTCTGCGTCAATGACGCCGCGACAGTGACGCCGCGACAGATAGATGTTCTATGCAAATGTATGAAATCGTAGGGAACGTCGTTCGAGCCAAGCGACACTGTCGCGTCATTTCATACATTTGCATAGAACATCTATCTGTCGCTCTGTCGCGGCGTCACAGTCGCGGCGTCACTGACGCTACCTTAAGGCTACTCCTCCCATCTGCAAGGCTCTCTTTCTAATAAGCAAACTTTTACAATTAGCTATCCCGCTTCAATTGCGCGGCTCCGGTCAGAATTTTCCGTTTTCTTTGAAAACCTGTATGATTTTACATGAATTTTCAAAAAATAAGAAAACCACATCATTTTATATTGTATTGTGAAGAATATTGTAAATTTTCATATTCTTCTGATCAACAATGTAAGAGTAAAACGGTTGCAACTGGAAAAAAAGAGGTGACTTTGGAGTCGTTTTTCTTCAGTTTTATTAATTAAAATAGATTTCGAGAACAACCACATCACTTCTCATATCCTGTAGATTGTTCAGTTTTGTTTTCTGCTTAAAAAGTGCCATAGTTAATGTATAAAATGGTTACAAAGTTACTCAAAACCGGGCGGACGCCCCTTAAAGGATGATAGCAGGCACTTTGCACTTACCCGTGCCCGAACGGCGATATGAAGTAGAAGCAGCAATGGATGCGGTTGTCGACGATGTTGCGGCGGTTGAGGCCGCTCTCGTCTCGTAGGAACCGCTCGAATTGCTCGTCTATGTATTGGATTATTGACTGTCGACAAACATAATCATAGTTGTCACTAATGGGACAGAGGCTGACCAAGCTAAGTCCACCATGCTTGTGCAATAGGGTGTTTGATTGCATTAAGGACCTGTTTTACCACTTCGGGATAAATTCTTGATAGCTTAACTGACAGATCGTTTGACACTGTCTTTCATACAAAATACATATATGTCAAACGATCTGTCAGTTAGAGAACTTTCATAAATGGTAAAACAAGCCCTAAATATAATAAATTCTTCATATAAAATAACACCTATATTGTACGTCCGTGCTGCGGACCAAACTGTTGATTCTGTCTTATTTTAATATCTTTCGTACACACAGTTTGAACAATAAATATTCTTATTCATTAAAAACAATGTTTGAAACTGTAGGTATAATATATCTATGGTTTGAAACTGTAATCTTCATGTATTTTGTTTTTAGTTTTAATACTATTTTTAATAACATGATAACTATAAAAAAGTAATGAAACGCAGATAACGTCACAAGTGTATATAATTAGTACAATTGTTAAATAAAACCGGTCAAGTGCGAGTCGGGCTACTCGCGCACCGAGGGTTCCGTACCACACCACCACAGAACACAACATTATTAACTTAGAAAAAAATTTTTTTTGTGGACGGGACCTTTAGCGCAAGACCGACCGGAAGACACTTGGCCGGTTTTTAGTATTTGTTGTTATTCTGTAGAGTTTGCTCTATAATCACACTAAGTTTGACGCTTGTATGTATTACCGTTTTTACGATAGAGCGTGAAGAAAAAACGTTGATAAAAACTAGTTTCTTGTTGAGAACCCCCCTTAATTTTTAACCTTTTGCCATTTTTATTATTTGTTAACAAATCCGCCGTAATAACGCATAATCTGAGAAAATTTCTACTATCTAGCTATTACGGTTCAAAAGTTAGAGCCCTAAATAGGTAGGACAGACGGACGGACGGACGGACGGACGGACGGACGGACGGACGGACAACGTAGGCTTAGTAATAGGGTCCCGTTTTCACCCTTTGGGTACGGAACCCTAAAAAACGCGTGTTTTCGGATCGGTAGACTTCAAATAATATGCATCAGAATTTTTTTCTCCTTTGTTTTTTTCCTCACGATGTTTTCCTTTAACAAAAAATTAAAACCACCTTCAAAAAAACTAAAAAGTAAAAAAATAATATTGCAGTCGATGACTTTTTCGTTCGCATCATAATTGAACATTAATTTGTTTTATTGAAGTCGCTGTCAAGCCGGTACGATTCGCGACAGGGCTTGCATTTTTTGGCTTGGCTTGACACCGACTTCTATAAAACAAATTAATGTTCTTATGATGCGAACGAAAAAGTCATCGGCTGCAATATTATTTTTTTACTTTTTAGTTTTTTTGAAGGCGGTTTTAATTTTTTGTAAAAATTTTGTTTATTTCACAATTTTCAGTGGTGAATTAATTAGTTCGATTTAATAGTAGTGCTTTAAATTAACAAACGCACTAGTTGGCACTACAATTTTCGAAGGTTCCCCTCGATTTCTCTGGGATCCATCATCAGATCCTGGTTTCCTTATCATGGTACCAAACTTGGGATATCTTCTTTCCAACAAAAAAAGAATCATCAAAATTGGTTCATAAACGACGAAGTCATCCGGGAACAAACATTAAATAAAATATATATATACGGTCGAATTGAGAAACCTCCTCCTTTTTTTGAAGTCGGTTAAAAAACAAAAGAAACCGCTAAGGCAGATTAGGTTTGAAGGTGCGCCATTAATCAATTAGCTAATTGATGTTGTAGATTGTAGAACCTTTAAGGTTAATTAGACCATTCCATTATAAATGGCGATCACGGCCCTGTTTAATAAACGTCACAAGTGTCGACTACCGTCAAACGTAGCTTGACCCCTCGCTTATCATATCTCCCCCATCGACGCGTCTAACATCACCGTATGATTCGGTTTCTCTATGGTGTTACAAAAATAATACTTACTCGGAAACAGTCCGTGTTGTCAATGGCATCTCCGTACCCGGGAGTGTCGACTACCGTCAGACGCAACTTGACTCCTCGTTCCTCTATCTCCACCGTCGACGCGTCCAACTTCACCGTCTGGTTCGTTTTCTCTGCCGAATTACATTATTTATTACTACAGTCAGAAGAAAAATAATAAGTTATGGAGGGCTACTGCGCCGCTTATATCGGGCCCAAGATCCCTGCCTCATCCAGCGATCTCCAGAGAGCGGATGTCGCGACTAGTAGTATAGGAAAGAGCAGTGTCGCACCTGAGTAGACAAATCATAATAGGGACTGGAGACCTGTAGGACTAGCATTACACGCACGACAATGCGATAACACGAGAAAACCAACATGCGCGCTCATTTTGGCATGCGTGAAGTTACAGTGGGACATCTAGATTTCTCCTGTTATTGTCTGGGGTGATATATTAGGCTTACTTTTCAAATGATGAATGAAAGTCGACAAATTAAATATTTACATTATTTTTTTTTTTTTTTACGTTATTTTCCAGTTAAAATGTGTGATAGATAGCTATTACACAGATGTTGCAAATACTTTAAAATCCGATGTGTAAATGGCACCACAACATGCAAACTCACGAGAGAGTCTCATTCTAAGAATTTTTTACACATTCCAGCAATGTTCATTGTGAATATTAATGATCATGACAAAACTGCATGAAATGCTTTAAAGATCGGTATTCATTTCACTTCTTTTGTTTCAGCATAACATAGCATAGGGCCGTTAATATGTATTGGACGGTTTTTTTAGGGGATGATCAGTCCATCAAACTGAACAACTTTCTCTATGGAAACGAAATCGGGAAAAAAATCTGTTTTTCGATACAAAACTGCAATTCTACTAGTCCCTGTATGGGACAGCAGATGTTTTCGCGATTTCGATGTTGGTCTCATAGAGAAAGTTGTTCAATTTGATGATTTTGATGGTCTGATCATCCTCTTAAAAACCGTCAGCATATTAAGTTGAACCCTGTAAACCCTGTATTTTATTTTATTTTATTCATTTTATGAAAACATACGGACTAATTACAGGATAGTAGGGTATCAACATTTTTATAAAACAACATTGCCAACGAAAAATTTTCCATAAAGGGTCCTTCTTAATACGCTGATGGTTTTTATGGTATTGATCAGACCATAAAATCGAACAACTTTCTTTATGGGAGTTATTTTTCGTTATTTCGATGTTGGTCTCATAGAGAAAGCTATTTAGTTTGGTGGTGTGACCATCCCCTTCAAAAACCGCCAGCATATGAAGGGGCCATAGGTTCAGACGAACATTTTCTACGAGCTTTTACCCGCGACTTCGTCTGCATAAATTATATACCAGCTTTTAAGTCAGATGATAAGCTATCAAATAAAAAAAGTTTCATCAAAATCGGTTCAGTAGTTTTTGCGTGATACTCGAACAAACAAACACCCAAACAAACAAATAAACAGACAAATTTTTTTTGTAATTTTTTTTTGTAAATATCTTCAATGTACAGACACATTTCTGTTACAGTTTTATAATAGTTTAGATGAGAAACGCGATTGCCCAGCCCTCCGAAAAGTGCGTGCGCGTGCCGTATTTTCGATTAAAAAGAGTTAACAAAAGTATTTTTTATAGATTTTTTTTATGATTTCACTAGATAAACTAATAGTGAATGTGTGAGAATAAATGCCAAAAATCTGAAACTATTTTAAGTTCTTCTCAGGCAATCTCAGGTGAGAAAAATGGTTAAAAAAAATACATGAAAATACGTATTTACGTAATACGTATTTCTATCGAGCGAAGTAATTCCAATTGTGTATTCAATATATGATTTCACTAGATAAACTATCCAAGAATACTGAGGTATGATTTTGGTTTCGGTAAATTGTATAAATCTAGTCGAAACATGAAAAATAAAAGATGCCTCCAAGGCGTTTTGTCCTACCATAGCGTCTTAAGATAAGAAGGACCCTGTATACTCCGCATGTCTTATAGTTGTGGGAAACGTGTAAATTGTAGGCATTAAATGAGACTTAAGAGGTACGAACCAATAGCGTCAGGAATCACTCTCTCCGGATACAAGTCAGTCAGGAACAAGGAGTTGACCAGTGTAGACTTGCCGAGGCCGCTCTCCCCTACCACCATGAGGGTGAACTCGAAGCCCTTCTTCACAGATTTCCGATGCACCTGGTTGGGTAAGTTCGCGAACCCGACATAGCCTGGCGTTTCTAAGTTGGAGAACTGTGGACAAAATTAATTGGGTTCATTTATAAACAAATGTAAGGATGGATGTATGTATGTAGGTCCTTCTTAATATGCTGACACTTTTTTAAGAGGATGATCAGATCATCAAACTGAACAACTTTCGCTAAGGGATCAACATCGAAAACGCGAAAAAAAAACAGCTGTCCCATACATTTCGCTCTTAGACAATTTATATAGGGACGAGTTATGCGTGTCATTCTACTAAGAAACAATTCTGCCACTTTTTGCGGGGGGCGAGGTAACATGAAATCCGCAACTTTGGATTTTATTCCCCATAAGTTCAGATTTTAATTTTGAATGTTAAAAATCATGAAAATTAGTCTCGTGTGAACCCCAAACGTTCTATGTTCAAAATTATTGTTTCGCTGTTATAGGCTGTCTCGTTTACTAATAAGGTATAAAATTGGGTGTTCTTATACCGTGGCAGAGGGGAAATGCTACCGCAAGGCGAGTCCCTATATACATTGTCTAAGATTTCGCTCGAGTAGGTTTGCAGTTTTGTATGGACGAGCAGATTTTTTTCTCGATTTCGATGTTGGTCCCATAGAGAAAGTTGTTCAGTTTCATGGTCTGATCATCCCCTTAAAAAAGTGTCAGCATATTAAGGGGCGTCCGCCCGGTTTTGAGTAACTTTGTAACCATTTTATACATTAACTATGGAACTTTTTAAGCAGAAAACAAAACTGAACAATCTACAGGATATGAGAAGTGATGTGGTTTTTCTCGAAATCTATTTTAATTACTAAAACTGAAGAAAAACGACTCCAAAGTCACCTCTTTTTTTCCAGTTGTAACCGTTTTACTCTTACAGTGTTGATCAGAAGAATATAAAAATTTACAATATTCTTCACAATACAATATAAAATGATGTGGTTTTCTTATTTTTTTAAAATTCATAAAAAATCATACAAGTTTTCAAAGAAAACGAAAAATTCTGACCGGAGCCGCGCAATTGAAGCGGGATGGCTAATTGCAAAAGTTTGCTTGTAAGAAAGAGAGCCTTGCAGATGGGAGGAGGAGCCTTAAGAAGGACCCTGTATAATGCATGTATTGTGTTTCTAAGCTAAAGATAGGACAAACATTTTAATTAGTTCTCAGATTGCGTTCACTGTTCTCAGATAGTAAGTACAGCTTAGATATGTAAAAAAAGATAAACAAATGCCCAACACAGACTCATCGAATGCATTGATAAGGTAACTGTTGTGCATTTTACTTTTTAAATGTGCTTTTTCATGTCATGTGATAGGTAGTTTGGGAAATATTTACAATTGGGGCCCAGGCTTTGAGGGGTCATATTCTTTTTCCAAAAAGGTCTTGACATTGTTAAGCTAAATACGAAATTTCAACTTGCGAAAATTTATAGTTTTTAAGAGATGATTTTTTGAAATTCGCCAAATCTCATACAATTTTGTCTAAAAGAGCGTGTCGGGGGTACTCCCCCCCCCCTCCCCCCAAAGCCTGGGCCCCAATAGTAAAGCCAACCCGGTAGTTTTGATGTCTGTACTCTGTAGGCCAATGAGTTGGTTGGCATGTTGTGAGAATGTTGATTTTGATTTAGTGCTCTTTTTAATATCTTGGACATAGTCACACAAATTATCTAGGCACATTTAGTACCAGAATCTAGCCTGGACTTGCATTATGATGACTAGACAACGATATAGAATACATAATTATAATATTGATACAAAGCGGATTTCTTGATATATTAAAGACCTGGGCAGCAGATTACGGGAGATGGGCAATGACCCTCGCTCTGGGGCATTTCTTACCCAACGCATCTCGTTAGCCATCCAACGTGGCAATGCCGCCATCGTAATGGGTACGTTCACTACAAACACGACCCGGGGCGGGTTATTCGAGTAAGCAGGTTTGTACTTGAAATTTGTTTTTCTACAGTTTCTGTATGTTATTTAGTTATATAGTTATATTTTATTGATACAAACAAAACATCCATGACTCGGGTACAAATATTCATATTCATCATACAAATATTTGTCCCTTATGGGATTCGATCCCACGACCCTCGGCACAGCAGGCAGGTTCACTACCGACTGTGCTACTGGGCTGTCAAAAATCACCCTATCCAACCCACCAAAGGGGGAGGAAACCCCAATTTTGGAGAATGGGAGGGGGAGAGCCAGTTGGAGCACAATGGAGGTGAAACACTATAAGTTAGCAGGTTAATGGGGGAGTTCCTCACCCTCTAACTTTGGGGACGGGAAGGGGGATCGTCCCCTCCCCCCTTTCCCCCCTAAATTCGTGCTGCAGGATACGAAACTTTTACCCTAATAAGCCCTTTGGAAGTTTTTGCCGAGAAGTTTCTCGCGAGAGAGTAATACCTGCATAAAATATTCTATCGGCATGCGCAAACACTGACACACATCCGCTAACTGTATCGAGATCCATTTCACCGGCACACTTAACAAAATAAACACCTAAAATACATTAGCAGAAAGTTAACTCAATGAGTCATTCAATGGGCACGATTATCTTTACTTCCTGTTACAAACAAACTAGTAGGTACTCTGTGATCAGGCCTAGAACATTTTCCAAAACTGGAACACCTTAGATTCTAAAATTGAGAAAGAATAAGTAAAATTCATCGGACAAACTTACATTCTTAGCAGATTCGTTCGACATTTTCAATGTTTCACACACAGCAATTATTCACAAAATATGTATTATCGGTTAGAAGAAACGTGGTTTAGAATTTACGTCGGATTATTATGTTCTTTTTCTTTGGAATTTACTTCACACACAACAGTTTCAATTGGTTAATCTGTGAATTGGTTTCTGAACTTCAGTGTTGCCAGATCCATACTTAAGAATTATCCCAGAGTGACTGCAAAATTATCGTTTTTTTATCGCATCACAGATTCCAAAAAATTTCGTATTTTAGAACCTAAATGAGTGTCAAATTCAGTCATTCTTACCTATATTGCATGCCACAATTTAATGTTACCTATTTATAGGTAGGAAAGTACGAGATTTTTAGGGAATTTTAGTAAAAACTCTTGATTGAAACGACACAGTGAAGTAATATTTCTGTCTTAATTTTTCTTATTAGAACTTCAATTTTAGTAATAGGTATTTGTACACTGTTTTAGGCGGTACTTAAACGCTAATAATGATGTATCATTGGTATTTGACGGATAATAGGGTTGAAAATAGTGATTTGATACACAGATTTCATTAAATTTAAAAATTATCGTGGATTATCGTGGAATTTTTGTGAATTATCGTGCGATACCTGACTTTTATTTTCTGTCGCATGCCCCTCAAAAATATCGTGGATCTAGGATAATTATCGCACGTCTGGCAACACTGCTGAACTTTCTGAAGTGCGATTTTTGAAAATCATACGAGCGACTTGGCAATAGAAAGATGCATAATCTCCATAGTAATTTTGACACTTTCTACTGCCAAGTCGCTCGTATGATTTTCAAAAATCGCACTTCTGAATTCTGAATTTCTGACAAATTTCTGAAGCAGGGCTGCCACCTCAAAAAAACGATTGGGCGCTAAAACTATAAAATTGTGAAAAAAGCGCTAGGCTCCAAAAGGACAACCGCCGCTATCCCTTGAAAAAATACCTTAAAATGTATAGAAGTTTTGACTGAAGTCAAATGTGTAATAAATTATGAGGTTTTATAAAAACGACTCAGATAATATAATTTATTTTTATTTAACGAGTTATTTAATCATTTGTTATAAATAAATTATAAAAAAGCAGCAACCCCAACATGGCTGTCAATGTTGTTTACGTAGACAGAGAATACTATAGACAAAGTGATAGCTTCCATCGCATTCACACAAGAAAAAGAACAACTTATGCCCACGTCTTGAAAAAAAACGAGACAACACGATTAGATCTTTTGTTTCGCGTCGCGTGCCGGTTTTTTCAAGGTCAGCATACTAGTGTGCTAAACAAATTTGACAGGTACTTCATTGCTCTTTTGTTTTTGATAATAACATTAAAGTTTAATACTAATAGTGATTGCGGTTAAGAAGCTATAACCATCGGGAATTGTAAAAGACGAATTCCTATAAAGAATTTACACGAAATAATGGTTCGGTGTAGCGTATTAGGGTGTAAAAGTGACAGTGAAATGAAGCTTCCCAATTTGTCTTTCCACTCGTAAGTACGATACGTTTGATCAAGTATTAGCTTTAGTTATGATTATATAATTTAACTGCAATACGTAACAACATGGAAAATTTAACTTTGCGCCTCAAATAAGCCTAAAAAGTCGATTATTTACCTTTACATAACCTAAAATTAATTCGGCTTAGTGTTGCCATCTTTTGGTACTAAATTTCCCCAAAACTCACAAGTAATTTTTTGAAATAAAGTTATTGAATACTATTTACGTACTGTTCTTACAGTTTACTCTATTTGTTACAGTTTTCCCGTAAACGATTATTTACGAATGCGTTGGATTGAGGCTACGGGGCGACCAAATTGGACTCCAAATAAGTCTTCATGAATTTGTAGTAAACATAATGCGGCAAACGTTATATTTAAAAAGAGGAAAGTGACTGTTCTACTTCCTAATGCTGTTCCAATGCTGGTAATTATTGTTTGATTTATGTACTCACCTATTCAACTTGTAGTAATTAATAATGGTTTAATGACCGCCCTTTGTACCCTTCTCATTCCTGTTTTAAATTGTATTTGTATTTTCTTAGTGTGCAAATAAAGAATATTTATCTTATCTTATCTTCAAACTAAAGCAACTAAAAGAGTACCTAGTTTCCCTAGTAGGTAGTAGTCATTTAAAATCCCTTTTAAATGACTACTACCTACTACCATCTACTACTAATTCGTAAACTTTGCTTTTCAGGAAACAGAAATGCTTATTCCTATTCCTTCTACAAGTTCGGTAGTTGAAGAACTTATGGACATAACAGTAATCTAACACAATCTAGTTCAGATGCTGATTTTGTAAGTATACTTATAATTATCATTAAAAAATACTATTTGCCATATCTTCTATTCTATTATATTCTGCTGTTAGGTACCCTAATGTTGTTTTTATTATTTTAGATCAAAGGCCAAATTCCCCAATGACTGCAGATGTAGATATATTATTGCCTGGAACTAGTTTCAAAATTGGCGAATGGTACATAAACAGTAAGTTCAGATTTAACTCTGAGATCACTATTGCTATACCCATCAGAGTATTTTCCTATTAAAAAGCAGTTCGGTACGCCTGTATGCCTTGTAGGACATGCACATGAATACATGTGATGTATACATGTTAAGAAATATAAAATAAATATTACGTTACATTTGTACTTTTTGTTTGATTATTTTGTTCTCAACAAAAACCTCTCTTTTATTTTGTCTAGTCGGACAAAACAACATATTTTTTACAATCCTAGACGAATCACTAAGTTAGTATTAAAATCTCTAGAAGCCTATCTTCGCCTGCTATCTTGAACTCTGAAAAATTATGATGATTTCAAATGTAGATCAAGGTCCTTATTGATAATTCATAAATTTTATAAATTGTGCAGTAATTTTAACAAATTTCACCCGCCACTTAGTCCGCACAAAATACATACCCACCAGATTTTAAGTCAGATCAAAAGCTATCTCATAAAAAAAGGCTCATCAAACTCTTGAATAAACACGTAAAAGAACGCACGTTTGTGCGATCTTTTGGTGGTGTCCCCCTCCCCCCCTCTCCTTGTCCTCATCCTATTACTCGGGAGTTGGTAAAATATTTTAATAACTCATCTTTGTCAGCTGTATGTCTACGCTTATCAATTAACCATTATCATCCTTTAGTTTACACAGTCATCTCATCTATCTTCTAGTAAGATAATCGTATAAGCGCGTGGTAAGACTGAAAATGAGTATTAAATATCTAAATTGGTGAAGATGTACTTTGAATCCTTAAATCGCTTAAAATCGGGTAATTATGTTAATATGGTAACACTGCTCCTTGATATCGCTCTATCTCATGTGGCCACGGCAACCAGTTGTCTATAGTATTCTCTGTCTACGGTTGTTTAGTAGGAGGAGGTAGGAGGTGTTGCAAGCACAATGTTTTTTTTATATAAAAATGATTAAAACTAATAAATCATTATAAAATAAACTAATGAACTAATAAACTGTCTCCCAATACACGGTTTTCCGACTTTGGGAGTCAAGGACTCAATCATTTGTATACCACTAAATTGTGCTCAAATAAAGAATTTTATCTATTTATTTATATTTATAATGCCTGCAGTTAGTTTCTAGTGTTCCATAGTCCATAATAAAAATAGAAGGACGGTTATACATTTTTGGGTATTATGTGCCAGATGTCCTTTCCGGGTTCAAAAAAGCGGTGCTAAATTCTTATCACATAAAAAGGCCTTTGAAGTTCTCTAAATAGTCTTATCAGCCTTTCCGAAACGCACTCTAAACTCAATTAAGTCAATCAATCGTTTGTTCGCGCGCAAACGAGCGAGATAAAAGATGTGAGATAGCCGTATCACGGCTATCGCGGATTGGCGTACTAGCTAGGCAGATAAGCACATTCTATGAACATGTTTTCACTACAATATGATATCAATATTTTATTATATTCGAATTAAAAAACACAAAATATAGCATATTCAAACACAAAAAATGTTGCTTTATTTAAAGTTAAAAAAGTGCAAGATTCTTCGCTTGGCGCTAAACATGCAAAAAATGCGATAGATCTAGCGCCGAAAGTGCTAAGGTGGCAGCACTAACGAGGACTCGGGACTCGAAAGGCTCGAAAGTCGAAACGACAGTGTTGCCAACTGTTACGCTAGATAAAGCTCCCGTGTTAAGGGGCTCCGAGACGGTCAAACAGTTGGACTCAAACCTTACGTGTTTGATGAAACTGTTTGAGTTCGGTATGAACGTTTTGTCAAACGGCACTGCGCAGTTTGCACCAATGATCTATGTTACTGCTCTGACCACACACAAGCTCGCTGGACGCTACAAAATCCAACGCAAAACTAAGCCAAGTTTGTTCAAACGCGTCGGAACACGATCAAACGGCGCGTCAAACACAACAGAAATATCAAATTTCATAAAACGTGCTTCAACCCGTAAATATTTGACAAACCTTTCAAACTACCTTTGTAATCGACCAGCACTGGTAGCATGCACACCCGCGATAGCCGTGATACGGCTTTATCACGTCTTTTATCTCGTTCTTTTGCGCGCGAACGAACGAGATAAAAGACGTGATAAAGCCGTATCACGGCTATCGCGGGTGTGCATGCTACCAGTACCAGTGCGGAATGGTTTGAGTCAAACCAAAATTTACGTGTTTGAATCAAACCTTTTGACCGTCTCGGGGGCTCTTAAAATTCGGCATTTTTGGATTTAAAAAAAAGAAAAAGTAGTTCCTAATGTGACGATAGATGTCGTTGACGAGACAGGGGTGGGCAGGGGGTGGGCGACCTTGCAGATAATAAAATACAAATAAAATTTTAAGAAATTGTGTTTTTAAGTAAACGGCAAAATCGATTTTAGCGCGCTCAAACGCGTCCCGATTTGTGCTACGGTTCAAAATGCGCAAATATGCGCTATGCACACAATCGGTTCATAATGCGCGAATGTGCGGATACGTTTGCTGTCTGACGTCATCAGTGACGTCATTAACTTGCGCTTACGCCGCACACAAAAAATAGGTAGTGCAGCATATGCACATCAAATTGACAGCTGGTTCAAATTGTACAAATTGTTTAGCAGTGTATTCGTACTTACATACTAATTTGGACCGAGCGGTAAAGCGTGCGCATAGCGTTTGCACTATTGGCATAATTCGAACCGTAGCATTGGTGTAAGCGCGATCTCGTTAGACGGCGTGATGTCATTGATGACGTCATTATCAGCGCCATCTTGGAATTTCTGTGCCCATGCTCCACAGCGATATCACCGTGAGCCTTATGTCAAACCAATCAATCTAATGTCACTGTCAATGTCAAACTGATGTTTTTTGGCGGTTTTTCATACAATACAACTGTCAGTGGTTTGAGACCGGTCCGATTGATTACAACGCTAATAGCGCCGTAAGTTGTGAAATTACGCTTTTTGTTTCGGACCAGCGATTATGGACGTTAGCACTGTGATCCATGAAATTGTAAATCGGACCGCGGCCATTATTTAGTCAACGGAATGCGTCTGACTCACTGACTTGCATTTTTGTTCACTTTTCGGACCCCTCTTTGGTCAACGCCATCCATAGATAAATGTATGTACTGGCGTATAGATAGCCATCTCGCGTTATTTATACAGTGCTTCCATCTAGTTCCTAAACCCAAAACCTCTAACTCATGTCATGAAGGTTTGTACATGAACACAGGTTCATATCTCTGTTATAATTAAAATTGAGGAAAAATAATATTTTTTTGAAAGTTGCACATAGGTTTATTTTCGTTAGTTTCATTGTTCCTCGAAGAACAAAACTAACGAAAGTAAACCTATGTGCAACTTTCAAAAAGTTTAGAAGAAATAAAACCACTCAAATAAATAATGTCTTTTATTTAAACATTAATTACTCTTATTCCTGACGCACTGATCCGTTTTTTTGTTTTATTTTTTACATAATGGTTATGAGCCAACTGTTTAATTGGGTCATTCTCATCCCAAATAGTAGTCTTGCCACTTAAAATATGATTAATTTCTTTACACCAGTCATTAATAAAAAAGGTAATAGATTTTTTCAAAAGAAATTTTGTAAGTTTTTTTTTGTGATTTACACACGTTAAAAAATTTAGTGAAAGTACAGATGCAGTTACAAGTTCAATATACTCTGATATTTGTGTGGATTCACAGTTCGATTTTAAAATTGCGATAGTAATCTCCTCCACGTGAAAAAAATATTCTAGAAAACGCTTGTTGGGATAGTGAAGAATGCATTTATTTGTGTGTTTTTTCAATGTGATAAACTTTGAAAATGCTTCTTCACTATCCCCTTCCAAGTCATCTTTACATGTTTCACAACTTTTTGTAATGCATTTAATAATTACATTTATCAACCAACCACAGCAATATGCTGCTGCTGCACATTTTTCCAGATCCGCTGGAGTTTGGCTTTTTAGTAAATGATCGATATTCGATAGGTCGATGCTTAAATGGTCGAAATTAATTTCAATTGCACTGCCTAGAGGCCTGGCGATATTTTGATTTAAAAAGTATTTTAAGCTTTGCAAGCAATAGCTTTTATCACTCTCGCAATTGGCGCCTACTGACTTGGGCGAAACCATATTATTTATAAGAAGAGCTTTGTATGATGCCTCGAATGCAGTGGAACTGGGCATAATGTTGCCATGTCCATGGGCTCGTATAGCACCAAAGAAGTTCTCTAGCGGATCCTGGTTAAAATTACGCAGCAGCAAAGAGTTAAGCCCTAGGATGTGTAACTTTTTGGTTATTTGCTGGAATGCTTCAATTGTCTTAATCCAGCTAGAAATTGAAGGAACTACCGCTCCTCGTCCACGTCCATTTAAAAATCTCATCGATTTTAAAACCGGCAGGCTTTTATACCACAAGATGTGATGTGGAGATTTTGGCTTGACCGCTGACCTATAGACTTTACCTTTTAAGGGCTTACTGAAACTTCCATTGACGGAATCAAATAACTTGTCGAAAAACATTAACAAGTCAGCGGTGTCAGTGCTGTCACGAGGGATTCTGCCAGTTCCTAAAAACAAAACAAAAATCAGATATAAACATAGAAACCTTACTTTTTATTATTAAATTCAAACATTTTATTCAAAGGAACGCATTGTAAGGTGCTAAGCCGAGCTGCAGATAAGATACGGTTAGAAACTTTTCGACCCATCTTTTAAATAAATCCATACATACATAAACTTATGACCATAATCCGGGACTATAATAAATTTCGGGGTGGTCAGAAACCTTACTACAACCACTAACCAACTTTTTAAGAATGTAGTTAATTTAGCACTATAAATTTCAGGATTGAATGACGTGTCAAGTGTTGATAGAGTAACATTGTCAAGATCACATAATCGTCGTCTTTTATAATAAACCTCTTGGCAGAGGACTCTCTTAGCATGGGATTTAAAATTTTTATCTGGCATATTGAAAATATCTTCTGGTATCTTATCATATTATAATAGATTGTACAGTTCCCTATGAAAGATGTGTTGACTCCACAGATTACCCCCAATAGATACCGCATGATGAAAATTTTGTACACGCCCGAAGTCACAATTTTTGGCGGTAGATGCGGGTAGCGGGGCACGAAATAATACAACGTGATTGGCCAACTCAAGGTCGCACTATTTCGAGCTCGTTCAAACGTGTTGCTTATATCAGTGCAAAATCATAGATATGGGGCGCGCGGCCTTGTATGCGGTATCTATTGGGGGTAATCTGTGGTTGACTCTTACTAATTATATGAGTATTTACCTGCTGTAAACCCCATAGCAACACTAACAGTTTTGCTGAATACTTGAGTGCTGTATTTCACCTTCATTTTTGGTATTAAATGTGGTATCACATGACGTGCAGTTAATTTAGGTACCAAACGCACTCCTTTATATCCTGGGCCTTTTCTATAGAGAGCTTCTACGTGAGCCCATTGCGCAGTGCGTTTTTTACCGTCAAGCTGGTATTCTAAATTTTTTGTTATAAGATTATTTCTCATACATTTCATCAGATGCGGAGGATCAAAGATGGGATAGATTTCTTCATTTTCAATTTGAAAGAATCCTCCTTTAAAATCTTTTCCTTGTCTTAAGTACTCGGCTTTTGTGTCATTTATTAAGGAATTGATTGCAGCTACATTTGTTGATCCTTGATCGCATGTAGTCGCCACTACTTTTAGGCCAGTTTCCAACACTTTTTTCAATATAATTTTTAATTGATTTTTTAGACTTTCCGTTTTTGTGGTGCCCGCGCAGAAACTAAATGCAATGGGCTGTTTATACTTTTTAAATATTCCCCTGATCATAAATACTAGTACATGGTCAGCATAACATTTAGCACGTACACTTCCATCATCGCAAAATCCTTTTATTTTGTCTGTGTGCTTGTCATAGGACAAATTGGCAGCAATAGCCATTTCGTCAAATATTAGTGTGCAGAACCTGTGGCTAGCGGGCATTTTATTCACCCTCTTTTTTAAATGTTCGAAAATGACATCGTTTGGTCCAGGAGACAAAAGTATTTTCGTCATTAATTTGTTCAGTGTACTTTTTCTTGGAAGCACACATATTTGACTTAGTAGTCGGTATGCCTTTGGGCTCGGTTTGTATAGTGACAAGGCAAGAATTTTCTCATCCAAAGTAAAACGATGACCTTTGGGATGTTTTGACGATTGTCTTGTCTGCATGGCAAAGAATGTTTTTGCTGCTGGAGTAAGATGCTTCGTTACAGCTTTATAAGCTTCTGAGTAAGTTAATTTCTTCGCTAACATCAATTTCTTTGACAGCCCAGCCTTTGTTTTCTGGCATCTCTTGAGCTGAGTTTGAGTTTTGGCAATTATATTGTAAAGCTCAATTTCAGTCTTACTTAGAGACTTGAACTGAAGAGCTGAAAATTTAATAACGTAACATTAGTAATTTTTACTACGAAACATTTTACTTATAAAAGACAGAGGTTGTCTAGATCTAATTTCAGAATGTTTCCTATGCTTATAGTCCGAGATCCGACCGTAAAATTATGTACCTATTTCTTAGGCGAACGAAATGTGATTCTAGCGTATGTTTACACAGTGGTTAATTCAACGCCGCCAAGTTGCCTATAAAAATCTTGCCGCAAGTACCTTTTCCATTATGATTTTTTGTATAACTTTTTCCACCTGTCTGTTTGGGAAGTAAATGAGGTGCCATCGGAAAAAGACTGATCTAAAGTACTACCCTACCCTACTAAGAAAAACCCCTGTTTAAACATACACTAGAATCACATTTCGTTCGCCTAAGAAATAGGTGCATAATTTTACGGTCGGATTTCGGTCTATTACACTCGTTCCTATGTAAATGTTCGAGTCGTTTATTGTTTAAAATAGCTGTTGTATGAACCATTTACTAAGACATTTCTCTTCGCATACATACATACATAAACTCACAACCGTAGTCCTTTTCGTAGTGGTTCAACTACCAACTTACTGCTTAAGAATGTAATCCATGCCATTTACAAATAAGTAAAATGTTACTTACATTTAGCAGCAGTGTTGTTCTTCCTACTAGTCGAGGGCTGCTGCTCATCTAAAACCATCGGGTCAGGTCTGTTACTAGTTGTACCTTCTGACGTGCCTGCAAACAAATAATTTATTTATTTTATTGGTCGGGGACGTTCATCACCTTTTAGTGGAGTGTGTTCGTTACGAGCAGGCTCCAATAACACTGATGACGGAGCTCGGAGTGAATAGACTTTATGCGGGTATATTTCATGAAATCCTAGCATCACCAAGTTCTCATGCTGCTAGAAAAGTGTTCGCCTTTGCAAACTCATCAGTGTCTCGTTAAGTAAATTAGAATAACTAAGTTAGAGTAGGTAAAATCTAGACATAGGGTATGATTGGACTGACATGTACATAACATTTTTGTATAAAGTCCCTTTACAAAAAAATAGAAAAAAAAAAGGTTTATAAAAAAAACGGCCACGTGTATAGTAGAGGATTCTCTTCATACATTTTGGCTATAATTGTGCGCTTCGGGTTAAAAGCATCAAATTTCTACCATGGATAGGGTGTTCCTTGGTGATCATTTTCAGATGTGGAGGGAAGTCTGATTCGTCCCCTGTGCGCGGGGGGAGGGGGGTGAAGTACGTATCTGGGTCATTGTTTTCATTATTATTTTACGGATCAGTTAATGCTACTAGGGCTTGTGTGGTATCGTTTTCGAGTAAAACAGATACGAGGAATTCATTTTTACTGCATAATAGGCATATTTCCATACAATAAAATAATGTTTTACACGAAAAAGTAAAAACCATTGCCTTGATTTTTTTTTTTAAACTTCTATATCTTTGGAAATCTTGATAAATATAAGTAAACAAAATTAAGCAAATAAAGGTTATTTAGTCTAGTTTATAAAAACATATACTTGTTGGACACTTATCATACAACAACTACAAGAAAAAAATTCATTTACGCGTCGAGGTAAAGCAGCATAATTCGTTTACTGCGGATTACGAGTGATGGTTTGGAGGTAAACATAATATGTAACTTTATAATTTCGATAGCAAACGATTATTTGTTGAAAATTAAATAGAAAAATAAATTAGACATAGTCTTAATTGGATATAATAAGAAGCGGCAACAATTTTAAAGGGATATAATTCGGAGCGCGCTCCATACAAACGAAGTCTGGTTATATTTCTAATATTATCCAAGTAAAATCAATGAAATTTTACAGAAACAGTCTACAAACTAATATCTATGCTCGCTCTTGAAATACATACATACATAAATTCACGACCATAATCCCTTACGGGGTGGAAACTTTGCTACAACGACCAACAACAATGTTAAGCGTGCAGTGCGTTGTAGCAAGGCTCACTTTGACCATATTGAACATTTCACGTTGAAGGTTTCACGATGAAATGACGTGTCAGGTGATGACAGGGGGCTAATCTCTCGCCCACAAAACACTGCCAAAAACTTTATCACTTAGTCGCCTCGTGCGACACCCACGTGAAGAAATTGGGTAGTCCATCCTAAGCCGGCAGTTTCACAGACAGTCAAAGCTTTAACTAATGCGGTCATACATCAACAATACAAATCTTTCTATTAGGAATTGAGTCCTCACTTATTTCGTTTGAGTTCTTCAAAGGCCCTATTTACTTCAGGCTTAGTGTAAAGATTTCCAAGTGTCCAAAGCCGTTCTTTTCCCCTTGCCTGAAAAGAACCACATACCGTATCATACCGGTTAAACCGATACTTAGTTTTGCAGGCCAGTGTATTGGCCGATACCTGCATTGTGTCAAATTCATTGACACCACCAATTCGTGAATACCCTACCTTGTTATTTATCGAAGCTTGAACCAAAACCGAAAGCAAATCCATAACTCAGAGAGAGCTAATTTACTGAAAAACCCCACCACTAGTAGGTTACTCGTACGATACATCAGTGTCTACGGTTGCATATGATATGATCACTCTTCTACGTCCTTTTGGCATTGAATCTTCCAAGTGTAAAAAGTTACTAGTGTCAGCCTCCTCGGGCGAACATGGGGCCAATTGACTCAAATCTGAGGCAGCGGCAGAACAAAGAATTTTACTCCCATTCGTTGCGTCGATTTCTTTTTCTGTTGCCTCTACACTGGAAGAACTGATTGCTGTGACAAGAATGAGAATAATTCGGTTCTATTTTCATATACTCGAAGAAATAAAATTTCTCTCTTTCTTTCTTATACACTTTTTTTGGGCATTGCATCCGTAGGAGGTACAAGGAAAAGTGTGGCATCTATCTGCTCTCTCATGGCAATTTTGACGCGACAAATCGGAATAAAGTTGTTTGTTCATTTGTGTCATTTTGCCTCATGATCACCCGAGCGAGGAGGCTGACACTCGTATATTCTTACATTTTTATAGATGTTGCGTGAAAAGGGGATTAGAATAATGATTCGCACCTCAGTCAAAAAGCCACTTGCTGGCTTTGCGTGGCTTTTTTCAGTAAATTAGCTCTCTCTAAGTTGCTTTTGGTTATAGTTAAAGCTTCCGCTAAATAGTTAGGTATTCATTTCATTTCTTTAGGGATGGACTGGACGAAAGATACAGTCGAATCGCACTCAATTTAGAGTAGACTACTCTTCCCGAGGCAGAAACTATATCTGCAGTGCTAATAATGTCGTGCTGCTTTACAAAAGATGTTGGTAGGTACTGGACGGTGCATTTACACCGCAGCTGCACTCCAAATTCTCAGCGCTATGATTTTAAGCCGGCAATAATTGCCGATTTTCCTATATACTTAACAATTATTAAATGTTTCTTTTTGAGGAGCCTAAGCTCCTAGCGCGCTCCGAATTATATCCTCCTAAGAGGATAGATATAGGAGAGGGAGCGCGTTCCATAAAAACGAAGTCTGGTTACATATTCAATACTAAACAATTAAAGTTAACGAAATTTTTCAAAAACAATTTTTTATTTATATTATTAATTTATTATCAACTAATCTCTATGCTTGTATTGTGCCCGATTTTCTTTCAATGCTAGGGTTAATTTATGATTTGTATGGAAATCTTTGAGGCACTGTAAGTTCGAAGTTATACATTTTTACGAAAATCTGAGACAATACGAGCATAGATATTAGTTTGTAGACTGTTTCTGTAAAATTTCATTGATTTTACTTGGATAATATTAGAAATATAACCAGACTTCGTTTGTATGGAGCGCGCTCCGAATTATATCCCTTTAAAATTGTTGCCGCTTCTTATTATATCCAATTAAGACTATGTCTAATTTATTTTTCTATTTAATTTTCAACAAATAATCGTTTGCTATCGAAATTATAAAGTTACATATTATGTTTACCTCCAAACCATCACTCGTAATCCGCAGTAAACGAATTATGCTGCTTTACCTCGACGCGTAAATGAATTTTTTTCTTGTAGTTGTTGTATGATAAGTGTCCAACAAGTATATGTTTTTATAAACTAGACTAAATAACCTTTATTTGCTTAATTTTGTTTACTTATATTTATCAAGATTTCCAAAGATATAGATGTTTTAAAAAAAAAATCAAGGCAATGGTTTTTACTTTTTCGTGTAAAATATTATTTTATTGTATGGAAATATGCCTATTATGCAGTAAAAATGAATTCCTCGTATCTGTTTTACTCGAAAACGATACCACACAAGCCCTAGTAGCATTAACTGATCCGTAAAATAATAATGAAAACAATGACCCAGATACGTACTTCACCCCCCTCCCCCCGCGCACAGGGGACGAATCAGACTTCCCTCCACATCTGAAAATGATCACCGAGGAACACCCTATCCATGGTAGAAATTTGATGCTTTTAACCCGAAGCGCACAATTATCGCGGGAAATAGCTCTACTAGTACGGGCGTGTGTAGAGAAAAACTAATTGTGAGGAGGTGCGAAGTTCGCCGGGTCAGCTAGTTATTAAATAAATGTACGGATCACTCACGTGTAGTTACTGTCGGTTACGGCCGACTAGCTCCGATCCGTGAGCGATCCGTAAATTTATTTAATATTTAGTTAGTTACAAAACACCCTGGTATTACTGAAGGGCGTGCTTCAGACCATCAAACTGAACAACTTTCACTATAGATCCAACATAGAGAAAAAATTAAAAAAAACTGCTGTCCCATTTTAGTCGAGTCGGTACTGCAGTTTTGTATGGGACAGCTGATTTTTTTTATTTTTTCTCGATGTTGGCCCCATAGTGAAAGTTGTTCAGTTTGGTGGTCTGAAGCACCTCCTTAATTATTACTAGGGTGTTTTGTTACACCCTGTATAGGGTGAAATTGAATGCATCATTAGCATCCTTTTAAACTAAGAGTCTACCCATCAAACTGAACAACTTTTACTATGGGAGCAAACCGATTGGAGCACAAAAAAATCTGCTATTGCATACATTTGAGTCGCGAACTCGCGCGTCGACATTGCAGTTTAGTATGGAACAGCAGATTTTCTTTTTTGCTCCGATCGGTTTGCTCCCATAGTAAAAGTTGTTCAGTTTGATGGGTAGACTCTTAGTTTAAAAGGATGCTAATGATATCAATTTCACCCTGTATATATTAAGTCTTTGTTAAGTAAATACTTGCTATTAACAAATAAGTAAAACGTTATTTACATTTAGCAGCAATGTTGTTCTTCCTACTAGTCGAGGGCTGCTGCTCATCTAAAACCATCGGGTCAAGTCTGTTACTAGTTGTACCTTCTGACGTGCCTGCAAACAAATTATTGAATCAAATATCAATAATTATACAGGGTCCTTTTTATATGCTGACCTTTTGTTAAGGAGATGGTCAGACCGTCAAACTGAACAACTTTCTCTGTGGCACCAAATTAAAAAACGCGAAAAATAAAATCTGCTGTCCCATACAAAACTGCAATCCTACTTGAGCCAAATGTATGGGACAGCAGATTTTTTTTGCGATTTTGATGTTGGTCCCATAGAGAAAGTTGTTCAGTTTGACGGTCTAATCATCCCCTTAAAAAAGTGTCAGCATATTAAGGACCCTGTATATCTGTCCAAGGTAAAGACCCCCCATATCCATAGAGATAGATAAACTTATACTTAAAAAGAATCCTATCCTTTAGATATTCGTTAAAAACATCATCCCTCACTATGTACCTTCGCAGAAATGCGATTATTGGAGTTATAGAAGAACTTCTAATCATACTGCAATGATATGATATCAACCATGGCAATACTTACATTTACTAATCATAATGTTTGTCATTAGGCAGGCTGAGGAACTTGGCTCGTCCGCTATCATTGCTTGAAGATTGTGTGACCGACCAACCTCATACTGTAGGCTGCGTGATCTATTGCACCTATAAAAGAATTTTAAAAAATTTTAAATTATCAGGGACACAATCGAACCGAAGGATCTATGGATTTTATCTGAACTAAACATTTATTGAATTTAATCATAACACCAAAACAGAATTTGAGTGGTTTATGAATTTATAGATTGCAAACCACCTCTGGAAGGACAATTATGTTTTAAAAAAATCAGTATATAGTTATACTCAATAAGAAAATTAAAGACTTTACAACTGCAATAATGATGAACTGCACAAAAAGATTTATATAAATTAGGAACTGCAAGTACTCTTAAATAGAAAAACTTACTAACATAAAATATCACAGACCCAAAACATTTAATAATAGTCTAAATGTTATGTTATCAGCCGTGGTGGTCCAGTGGCGAGTAACCTTGCCTGCCATGTAGGAGGCGATGGTTCAAACCCCGTCTAGGCCGACTCGTACCAATGACTTTTTCGGAATTTATGTACGATTTGTAACACCACTGGCTTTTCGGTGAAGGAAAACATCGTGAGGAAACCTGCATGCTTCAATTTCGAGGTATGTATTGTACCTACTGTCCATTACAAGTGGCGACGGGCTCACTCCCCGTCACACAGGACAGAGTTTCGGTACTATTAGTGAAAAGTGGATGTTCTGAAGTTTTAGAATATCTCTGACTACCCCCTCGGGGAATATAGTCGTGAGCATATGCTATGCTATGCTATGCTAATTATGTTATACCTGAAAGGTGCAACGTTGGAATGGCCAGTCTGTTCAATCTATTCTTCGGGTAATGGTAAATTGTCTCAAAATGACGCCGGCATATTCTTCTATTTTTGAATATGTAATCTTCATCTTCTCCGACAAGACCCGCATTTGCGACCCATGTACGAAACCGTTCACAATCCGTTGAAGGGTTTGGAAAGGCATGTAGTGTCACACCTGTAAATAAAGTTTAAAAACAATAATGACTCAATAAACAGTATATGTTCACAGCATTTAAATAATATGACAACTATTTCTTCACCAAGTTTTATGATTACAGCACAGTTGAATGATATATTAAGAACAAAAAGACCTCCAGATTTATCTTAGAATAAGTAATTGAGCAATGTTTTATGTATGTATATTTGTGTGCGTTTTGGTATGAGAAATAGTATCTCGCCTCTCTCCACTTTGCTTTGATGGACTGAACTGGAGAAGATGCACTGCTGAGATTGTAATAATAAAGATTATAACTAAACGTGTTTTTGTGTAATAAATACATTTTTAATTTAATTTTAATTTAATAATTAGTTTACAGAGGAAGTTTAGTCCCACTGCTGGTAATGGGTGTGGATTGGAGATCGCAGAAAAATGCTAGTGGAATTGAGTAGAATGCTGCTGACGCTGTTCCCTTAGTCGCCTTTTACGAGACCCACAGGAAAATATGGGGCTAGCCTATTCTGTCCCGGACCCACACGGATACAATTTTACTTACCTTCAATTTGTGCAGATGTGCATGAAGAAACACAGCACGTTCTTTGAGGCATGATAAAGAGTCAATATCTCATAAATAAATAAGAGTCACTTTATCAATGTAATCAGAGTCACTATCTCACAACACTTTTTCCACAGTCGCGCAAAGGAATTCTCGAACAGAAGACGGAGGAGTATAATACTCGACTCAAAGTACTAAGCTGAATAATCTCAAATCGCACAAGAAAGTAGAAAAAAGGAAAACAACAAGAAAAATACTAAGAATGCACATTTAAAGTAACGGCGTCCATAATAAAGTAAAAGCAAGTAAAAGTACCTTCTCTACAAGTTTATGGCTGCGTTCAGAAAAATCAAATTTAGAATTACTTAAATCTCCGTAATTTCTTTAGAAGTATTTGAAAATAGTAAATCTAGAATATTTTGTAGTCCTTTTTTTAAACTACATAATAAAATAAAGGGAAAACAAAAATTTTATTTCGTGCTGAACGCATTTTATAATCCAAATAGTTATGGGCTTGGTAGATAGATGGCGTTAGAAGTATGCATTTTCAATTTGTAGGCAAGTCGAACTAGCATGACGCCATCTATCGCCGGTTTGTTGAACTACGTTTGACTAGCTGTCAGAAAGTCAGAATCAGAAAACTCATTGACATTTGACAGTGACACTGACACTGTTTGTTTTGTGATCACTACGAATTTTGATTTTCGGAAAAGATTTTTGAGAGCAAATTGCCAAAGAGTAGAGTAATATATCGGAAAAAGAGAGCCCTCTAGTGCCATTTTAATGCAAATAAATTTGAAACGCCACCTATGATATTTAACAAGAAACAGTTGCTATATATACGCATACCTATAGCTATATGTATGCTTTACAATGGAATCTACTTTTTATCAGTAATGAGCTATTTTGTTCTAGTTTAGAGTAGTAGCCTCAGTAACAGGACGGAGGAGTAATCTTGCCTCAACGTCTGAAGTGCAGATCAACACTCAAAACACTCAAACCACAAAATGGGCGCAAAACACAAACAAGCGTACGCGCAAGTTGTAACGGCGGCCATATTGTGACAACTTGTGTAGCTGGTGTTGCTAGGTGACAATAATATGGTGTTACCGCAGAACATAAGTTAAATTATTTACTAATTTTAATTAAAACAGTTTTGAAATATTACGTAAATTGTATTAAATAGGATCAACGTTTTTTTATAATTTTAGTAATAAATTTGCTTTATTGTTGAGTTTGAAGAGACATCTATCGGAAATTTGAGACAATATTTTTGTAGTTACACGTTATTCAAAGAAGATGCCGCTGGTTTCTTTGCGTTTTTCCTCAAAGTTCCCCTCTGTCCCCCCTCTGCAAATTGCTCACACGATCAAAACATAAAGTACTCTTTGATCAAAACACGATGGTTGCACGATGGAGCCATAATTATGATCGATAGAGATTAATACACGTAGTATAATTATTCCTTGCATAAGACCAAAGATCTCTTGGTTCAAAGGATAATAAAAATACTTATAGTGTAATAAAAAACAGTGTTAAAAGTTTGTTACCATAACAAGGCCTTTGTTTTAAGGCTGGACGCTTATCATGGAAGACTCAGGTATGTATAATACATGAAAAATACTGACATACAGGCCCGATATCCACCATAGCGAAGAAGGGCCCACCGGGCACCCCCGACGCAAACTTGACCGGTTTTTATTATTTATTGTATTTCCTTAGAGTATACACTATAATCACGCCAAGTTTGAAGCTTGTATGAATTACAGTATTTACAACAGAGCTAAAACAAAAAACTTTGAAAAAAAAACTATGGTATAAACATGTTTCTTGTATGGAGACCCCCCTTAATTTTTAAAATTTTTAACATATTTTGTTTGTTGAGCAAATCCACCATAATAACACATATTCTGTTTAAATTTCTACCGTTTAGCTATTGTGGTTCAAAAGATACTCCTAACTATTATACTTACAACGTGAACAGTGAACAGAATGAACAGTGAACAGGTAACGCAAATCCTTCATCGAATCAGTAGTAGTCAAAGTAACACCAATATAAACCTTATATTACGTAGCATAGCGTTGTTTTTTGACGTAAAGAAAAATCGCGCCCGCGCCTTGCCGGCGTAATTCTCCAAACGACTCTATGCTACGTACTATAAGGTTTATATTGCCGCACCCCGCCCGCGAAATGTCCGCGCCACGTCACTTCTGTTTAAACAGCCCCTAACAAGTGTGGAAACAAGAAAATTGTCAACGGCGGTCGGCAATGTTCAAACTTCTTGCGTTCGTCTCCGTCAATGTTTCCAACATTAGGTTTGTCCCTTTCTATCAGAACAAAAATTAGAATTTTTTTATTTTTGTCTTTGGATTAGAAAGGGAAAAACCTAATGTTGGAAACAAGGATGGAAGTTTACGAAAGAAGCCGAACACTAACGACCACCAAGTAGTACTTTCATGTTTCACCGCTTGTAAGGCAGTGTGCCCTCCAGGTATAGACAATACCTACGCCACCTTCCTGGGTAAAAGTGACTTACAACCCAAGCTTACAACTTACAAACACTATTCTTCTGAAAATAATTATGTCAGTTGTATTGTTCTGTATTGTTACTGTAAAAACCATAGATTTAGCATATACTATGTTAGATCGGCTACGGATTATCCAAGGCGAGACCAATAAAAACCGAAGATTTCAGAGAAAGAAAAGGCTTCTTTCCATTGACAACTGATGCTAGGTCCTTACAGGCTCATAGTGTGTTCGTAAATTGGTCTCGTCTATCTATCTCGCTCTAACATATGTTAATGCTATACCCTTTCTCTTGCATTTCTGATCTAACATAGTATAATCTATGGTAAAAACATAATTTACTGAGCCATTTTCTCACCTCATTCCCAAAAACATGCTGTTTAATATCCTTGTAAGTGTCTGGTAATTTATTAAATATTGTAATACACATCATGAAACAATTTTTATAAGCTTATATCAAGTTCAAGTGTTCAAGCTTTAATCCAATTCTTATTCTTAGCTTTAATCAAAGAGAATGTAACTCACTACGTTATAAGAGAGTTGTGACCGATATCCAGAATGTTTGAAACGTGTGCTACTACTTTTCAAAGGAATTTAATGGTGTCAGTGCACGTTTCATATAACATTTTTTTGTTAGAGAGTTGCGCGAGCCCGGCTTTAGTAATGTTTATTCTTGTTTCAGCATTCATTAAGCTATCAAAGCAAGTACAACGTTATATACCTCTGACGTCAATATTTGGAATAGTGCTTTTTGTAGTTGGAATAGCATTCATGTGTCTTTCATGGTCACATCAAGAAAAGGTAATTACTAGACATAGAAAGCGCCTCGGCGCGCCTACAACGCGCGCTTTGGCCTCTGCTGCCGCGTCCAGAAGCCGTAGCCGTAGCATGTTGATAAGGCTGTCATCATCATCATCAGCCTATACAAAGTCCTTCTTTTATTATTTGGTTGGAAGGGCAATATAGCGTAGTTAAGGTCCTTCTTAATAGGCTGACACTTTTTAAGGGGTAAAAGTAGTAAACATAAATATTTTCGTAATTGCTTTATTTCGTACCTGGAGGAGCCCAAACTTGGAATGTTTTGAAAATACTTTTGGATTTTTTTTAACAAGTGGCCGAAAGGTAGTTGTGTAGTATATTTTTGGAACCGGCTCATGAAGCCCTATCATTTGATACCCTACATGATAGGTAAAAACAGATCAATTCAACAACAGAACAATTCAGTTTTTTTTTTTAAATCCATACAAATAATTTATGATTTCATATACCTCCTGTAGATAGGTTTGCTGTTTTTTTGTGTTGATTTGGTACCCACTAATAGCGATTTATAACGCTGCCATACTACGGCCGGTGGAGTGCTAATTTTGAAAGTTTAAATCAGCAGTAGCCAGCAAGGCACCCTGTAGCTTGTTTTGATATCAACATTTTTCAGGTATTGTGTAAAATAAAAACTCGTATTACCATTACAGGAATGTTCAGCTTCAGAATTTACCAAGATAGTAATTGACTATACATATTGTAATGACCCATTCCCAGATGAAATTATCACGTGTCGCGATAAAATGTTAAAAACCAACGGAATCTGTAGCTGTTTTGTGCCTTTCACGTTAACTACGGATTTGGTTGGCGATATAGTACTTTACTATGAACTTGAAACATTCAATCAATCTGAAACCGCTAAGGAACCAAATTTTTTCCAATCAAGGTAAGCTATACAGTAAGTAGGCTATTAGACTGTAGGCTGTGGCTATTATATACCTAATCATTGAAGAAATTTTTCCTCGTTATTAGGACATACATCACTTAAGCACTGTGGCTATAGGCCACAGCCCGGACACTGCATACAAAAAATTGAAATTGGCAAGATGGCGTCAACACATGCGAAACCTAAGAAATTGAACCTTAAGTCTTCTTCTTAGGTAACAAGTAACCAGGGGGAGGCTATAGAAATGTAAATCAAGCTCAAAAAATTGCACCAAAAAAACAACACTGTGTTCTTTTGTTCTTTAAAAACTCTAACTTGCCACCAAAACTCATACAACATGTAATTTTTCAAGAGGTGCCAAAAATTATGTTGATTTTGTTTAGAGTTATTCTTCTATAGTTATTCTTATTCGTAGGTGCGAGGTAACCAGATGGCGATAGAGGGGGTGAGGTAAAAAGTTGGTAGGAGGAAGGGAGTGTCCGTACTGTATCTAGTAATAGGTACTCTTTCTTATACTGTGATATTAGTCGGTTCACCATGTTTTAGGTACGCACGGCGACAGATCAACCTACCCATAGTTCGACCTTATGTCCATGAACATAGAGTTCAACTATGGGTAGGTTGATCTGTCGCCGTGTGTACATATAATTTTTTATCATTGGGAAAACCTTAGGAATTTTGTGCTAAATGAACATGACTAATTACTAATGAGTCATATACTTACATGGCTTACATGTACACACGACGACACATCGAGCTACGCAAAACCAAAATAAGCTGGCCGCGGGTAGGTAGAGTAATGTATAACGTCGCGCGGCCAGCTTATGTTTGTTTTGCGTAGCTTAATGTGTCGCCGTGTATACATATAGTTATGAACGCATATTTGCGATGATTATCACGCTGACTTACATTGATAAGTGATTCCCTCGTATTTGCACGAAAAGAGGTATAATATATGGCCTTTGGGAAAAGAACCTTCTTGTCGGTTTTAGTTTCCTATAATTTAGAGAAATGTATGTAGATTTGGACCATTAATAACTCCATGCCGACAACAAGGCGTCTTTGTCCTGAGAACGTGACTAAATGCTTTACAAACAATTTTTTTTCAGAGATGACAATCAACTAAGCGGTGAGCTGTCCGCGAATGTGTCAGACGCCTGTGGAAACTATTCATATGATAAGAATGGGAAACCAATTGCGCCGTGCGGTGCACTAGCTGATAGCATGTTTACTGGTACGTAGGCGTAAAGGTAAACGCATAACGATACCTATTCGCAAAGGACGTAAACGTCATTTTGACAAAAATTAGATTTGAATGCTAGATCGAGGGGTCCAGCATTCAAATATCATTTTGGCCAATTTTACTATGGGAGCAAACCGATCGGTGCAAAAAAATCTGCTGTTCCATAATATACGGAAATGCTTAGCAGATTTTTTTTGTTGCTCCGATCGGTTTGTCCCATGGTAAAAGTTGTTCAGTTTGATGAGTAGACTCTTAGTTTAAAAGGATGCCAATGATATCAATCTGTAAAGATAAACAGTCGAGTCGCCGTAGTTTTTATGATTAATCAATTATTATCACATTTATTATACAGGGTGTTAGGGTAAACAGTTACATTACTTTAAGGGGTGATTGTATCCTTGATAGTGAACAACTTTCCCTACGAAACCTATTGGAAATTGGTAAAAAAAAATTGTACTTACTTCCCATACTAAACACAATCAGCTGATCGAACTTTTGTACGAGAAGTCGAAAAAAAAAATTGCGAATTTCCCATAGGTTTCTTTGGGAAAGTTGTTCAGTATCATGGGTACAATGACCCCTTAAAGTAATGCAACTGTTTACCCTAACACCCTATAGTATTACTTACCTACGTATGAAAGCCAAAATCCACGCGGCAAGTATTAGTATTTCTTTATTACATGAATACATTGTTTAGTTATGTTATGAGTTATGACTAAGAATAACGGTTGATTATCCTTTTGAATGCATGTACAATATACGTTATAATAATATTTAATTATTTCCTCAACAGCATTATTAATTAGATGTAAATAAATTATGCTAAAGCCACTTTCTAAGAGACAAGGACTCAAAATAAAAAAAATAAAAAAATAAGATGCCAAATGTATGCCATCTTATTTAAGGCATTTTTGGGCGTGTAACGTCACTTTGTCAGCACTAAAGTCAGCTGTTGGTTTTCTGTCTCTTTTCTTAATCTTATTTTAGAAAGTGACAGGAATAAATTTAGTTAAGTCGTGGCACAGTCCGAATCGGGGCCAATATTTAATATTTTGTTTTTGATGAGATTAGGGGTGATAGATATGATGTCCTTTTGGTATTGTTATGAAAAATCGCATGCAAGCATTTTGAACCCTTTGTAAGACTCGGTTTCTAGGTATTAAGCATCATAACATGTTAAGCGAAAACAAATGTACCTATACCTATACAGGGTGTAAAATAAAATGGGACAGCTACTTAAAGGGGTGCTTCAGACCATCAAACTGAACAACTTTCTCTATGGGACCAATATCGAAATCGCCAAAAAAAAAATCCGCTCTCCCATACAAAACTGCAAACATAACTCGACTGAAATGTATGGGACAGCTGATTTTTTTTTCGCGATTTCGATATTGGTCCCATAGAGAAAGTTGTTCAGTTTGATGGTCTGAAGCACCCCTTTAAGTAACTGTCCCATTTTATTGTACACCCTGTATAGGTACCTAACTATCGAACTACGGAAGTACAAATTTTAATTTAGCCTTTTTAATAACAGGGAAAATTTAAATGCGGCATGTAAACACACTGGTAAACACCCAATTAACATGTAATGAGGCGTTTATCTACACTAATATTATAAAGAGGAAAGATTTGTACCTATTTTTGTATGTTTGTATGTTTGTAATGAATAGGCTCAAAAAGTACTGGGCCGATTTAAAAAATTCTTTCACCATTAGAAAGCTGCATTCACCCTGAGTAACATAGGCTATATTTATTGCTAGAAAAGATTAAACGTCCACCCGTGCGAAGCCGGGACGGGCCGCTAGTTATTAATATTAAAGTACGACTTTTCACTACCGATAAAAATATAACATCGAAAAATGTTAGTTTTTATACAAGTTAGTTTGGTGACTGCACAAAAAGACGATCAATTCAATGTATCGAAACGACTTTCACGTTATAATAATAACCTACCTACCTATTATAATCCTGTTAAGGTAAAATTACTGCCCAACTAATAGCCCGAGATCCGATCGAAAAATTATGCACCTATTTCATAGGCGAACGAAATGTGATTCTAGTGTATGTTTACACAGGGGTTAATTCAACGCCGCTAAGTTGCCTAGAAAAATCTTGCCGCAAGTACCTTTTCCATTATGATTTTGGGTATAACTTTTTCCACGTGTCTGTTAGGGAAGTAAATGAGGTGCTATCGGAAAGAGACTGATCTAAAGTACTGGAAAAACTAGGGTTGCCACCTCTTAATCTGCCACAACCACAGGGTAGCCAGGTTCAAAGAAGTCATTTTTGAACCTGACAACCCTATAGTTACGGCAGACTGAGAGGTGGCAACCCTAGTTTTTCCAATACTTTAGATCAGTCTCCTTCCGATGGCACCTCATTCACTTCCCTAACAGAAACGTGGAAAAAGTTATAAGTACCAAAAATTATAATGGAAAAGGTACTTGCGGCAAGATTTTTCTAGGCAACTTGACGGCGTTGAATTAACCCCTGTGTAAACATACACTAGAATCACATTTCATTCGCCTATGAAATAGGTGCATAATTTTACGGTCGGATCTCGTACTATAACCACATATTGATATGACGACTTTTGTTTGCTGACTGTACGTGTAGGTACCTACATACTAACGTAGGTACTATCAGTTTAAAATAACAATGTGCGTGACCCTTGAAGGGCCGTTCAATAACTTCACTCGGTTGAGAAAGGAAAGTAGACTCTATGCAAAGGAAACAATCATTTAAATGACTCGAGTGAAGTTCGTGTGATTGAGTGACGTCACATTTGCGAGCGAGGTCATGCACATTGTTATTTTAAACTGATAGTAGTAGGCTACGAATAAGAATGTATAGAAATGTAAATCAAGCTCAAAAAGTGACCCCAAAAAAAGTACACAGTGTTCGAAATTTGTTCCTTAAAAACTACACCTTGCCGCCAAAACTCATACAAAATGTCATTTTTCAAAGGGTGCCAAAAATTATGTTGCTTTTGTTTAGAGTTATTCTTCCATAGTTATTCTTATTCGTAGGTAGTAGGTAATTATTGCTTATCCTGTAGTATTGTCATTAAGAGGGTATCGAGCCTATTGTGCTGCCCTCAATCGTTTTTTTTTTTCAACATTCCCATTCCCAAGGAGGGTAGAGTCAGGCAGGCCGCAAAGCCGTAATACTTATTTATGCAATATGGATGCAAATGGAGATAAATAGAGGAATGTACCGACCCTAGAATATGGGATTGTTATCAGGATGATGATGACCTAAGGATTGCACCTCATCTGGCAGCCAGCACCGCATCGCCTTTTTCTGTCGCCCCATCCTTTTCTGTCACTCAGGAACGTCATTTGCTAGAGCCAATAAGATAGACGGAACGCGATCGCGCGCGGCGGTGCTGCGGCGTGCGTTCGCGTTCCGTCTACCTTATTTGCTCTAGCAAATGACGTTTCTGAATGACAGAAAAGGATGGATCGACAGAAAAAGTCGATGCGGTGCTGCCAGATGAGGTTCGACCCTAAGAATAACTACAATTCCGTACCTATATAGGGTGTTAGGGTAAACAGTTGCATTACTCTAAGGGTTGATTGTACCCATGATACTGAACAACTTTCCCTAAGAAATCTATAAATTAAAAAAGAAATGAATTTTTTTCTTGATGCTTCTTTTTCTTTCCAGATGTTTTAGATATAATACCTCCGCATAAGGACAGGAGCTTTGTGCCTCAGACGCTAACTGGTTTGATACCAGATGAACAAAGAGTACGGTTTCGCAATCCACAACCAAGAGACAATTTGACGAGCGGTAAGATACCTACTGACTTCACAATTTAATTTTATTCATCTAAAGTCTTAGGATATCATGGAAATTATTTAAACAAACCATAATTTACTACATTAAGAACGTCATTGACATTAGGCAGTGTATAGTCCCGACTGCTCTCAAACGGTGAAGGAAAACATCGTGAGGAAACCTGCATACACTGAAGAAGAAAGTCTGATGTGTATGTGAAGTCTACCAACCCGCATTGGGCATGCGTGGTGGACTAATGCCCATACAGTGGGACATTGCAGTGGGACGTTTATATTCTGATGATGATGATGATGATGATGAATGTATAGTCCAATATCCGACCGTAAAATTATGCACCTATTTCATAGGCGAACGAAATGTGATTCTGGTGTATGTTTACACATGGGTTAATTCAACGCCGCCAAGTTGCCTAGAAAAATCTTGCCGCAAGTACCTTTCCCATTATGATTTTTGGTATAACTTTTCCCACCTGTCTGTTAGGGAAGTATATTAAATGCCGTCGGAAGGAGACTGATCTAAAGTACTGGAAAAACTAGGCTTGCCACCTCTCAATCTGCCGCTACTATAGGGTTGCCAGTTAGTATAGTAGTTGCTTATTTTAGAAAGTGACAGGAATACATTTAGTTTAGTTTAGTCGTGGTACACTCCGAATCGAGGCCATTGACTTAATACATTTATTTCAGCATTTCAGAACTTTTCGCACCCGACCAGTTGGGATAACAATATTTGGGAACTAGATACTGCACATCCTGACAACAATGGTTTCGAGGTAAGTCTTGTCATTTGTCTTTTCCCCCTTAGAGATAGGGCCTTTTCACACACATCTACACACACAGGCACGCACGCACGCACACGCCTGCACGCACGCACGCACGCACGCACGCACGCACGCACGCGCGCTCCAGCATAACCTTTTTTATTTTGTTTATTTGTCACACAAAACAAGAAACAATCACTAAAATTATAACACATACTAATACAAATAAGTAGCTTAAATCTAGATTGCAACCCTAAATATGCATGCACAGTAAAATTAACAATTATCAATGAAATTGCGACTTAAAACCGGATATATGATTATAATTTAAACTTTATACAACGTGTTAATGAATTAACGCAAAACTAGAAAGTAGTTTGTTTAGAATCGAGAGCTGAATCGAATTATCATGGTTTCAACATAGGTAATTTTTTTTCAAAATATTTAATAATTTTTTTGCAAAATTTAAAATTTTCTGAACCCGATGTCAACCCACCGCAAGGGCACACTCGCCCTACTTACGACCAAAACAAGATTATAAAAAAGTATCCATGAGTACGTTAGCGCTTTCTTTCAGTGTTGAAATGATAACAAATAATTTTTGCCTAAAAACTTAAAATGCGAATAACTTTAAATTTTAACTATCAAAATAATTAAATTATTGTTTCAATCTTATTATTTTGTTATAAATCAGTTGGGGTGTATGAGGTTTTGCGTTAATTCATTAACACGTTGTATATTGCTTAATATAGTCAATATGACCTAAACATTTAAGTATAATTTATAAAACTAGTAATTAATAATTAATATACAATCACTTACGATATTTATGTGGCTAAAGTGGTTGTATCGATGGTTGAAGACGTTTAAAATCCGCTAGATCTTGCCACAAAGTGGCTAAAACAGCGAAGGGGAAGAGAAAGCCACGTCTTTCTCGCTTCCCCCAACTTCATCAGTGCCATATGAGTAAATACCCCACGATAGTGTAAAGAACTAATAGTGTTGAAGCTCAGCGGTCGCGGCAGGCCAATCGTGCGGGGCGTGCGGGGGTCGGGAGGAGTGCGTCCCGGCCCGCGCTGCCTGCGCGCGTACCCTAACAGTGAATTGAGTTAGGGTACGCCCGTCCCCCGCTGTACCCCGCACGCCGCGCGGGCATCACTATTATTTTATTTACACTATAACCCCAAAGAGTGTAAGCTTCGATTAATCACGCTAGTAGACAATCTATGGGAGATATTGGGCGAGCGCGTCACATGATCATTTTGTGCGTTCCTGGCCCTACAGCAGAGACAAGGGTTTTAGGAGCGTACAACTTATCTGTGGGGTATTTACTCATGTATCAGTGCCCCGCCTGCGGGGCTGTCGCGCAAGAACTTGTCTAACTGTAACAATTCGTCGCACATGTTTTTGTAAATGTATTTTCTACTAGCTGTTGCCCGCGACTTCCTCTGCGTTGACTCTAAAAAGAATCCTATTGTGTTAAATCCAGATATTCTATCTGTGTGCCAAATTTCATCCAAATCAGTTCAGCCGTTTTTGCGTGACTGCTATTGACTGTACCTGTAGCTTTAAAAAGTTCTATTGCTTCGGAACCGGTCAAAACTACTCCGATATTCATTTTTTTTTAAACTTCTGTAATCTAAAATACTACAATCTTTATAGTTTAAAAATTGACGCTCTCAGTCAAGTAAAAAGTTGTAAACCAAAAAAAAAAAAAAAAATGCTTCACAACTTACGTATTCATGTAAGAACAGGACTTGAACAGGACATGAGGCAATTTTAATTGAGATTGGCTGACGAATAAACCTTGTTGAGCGCGCTCCATACAAACGAAGTTTGATTCTATTTTGAATATTAACAAAATAAATTTAATGATTTTTTTAACACGATCAAGAAACTAATATCCTTGTCTGTGGCTTGTCAGATTTCCGTTATGTTATATAGTTTCAAAGTTACACTGGCTCAAAGATTTCTATACAAAAAAAAACGTAAATTTTTAAACTGTAAAGGTTGTAGTTTTGACGGGTTCCGAAGTAAAAACCTTCAGGAACTCCACTATATTCTTTTTCTATTCAAAAGGGGATGTTGCTGTAGATCTGGCGAAGCGCTTCGTATATAGACCGTTCTCTTTTTCGATCTTTATCAGATCTCTATAATCATGCTCTAATACTGTACATCATTTATAGAACGTAGTTTTCATAGGCTGGATGACTACAGAGTGGAAAAGGAAACCATTGTGGCGTTTAAACCGTACTAAATATGAGGAGTTTAAAAATGGCCTCCCAGCCGGGAATTATACACTTCGAGTCGATTACAGTAAGTACATGACGTATAACCGTCTTCCCTTTATCCATCCCATCCGTATAATGGCCGGCAAGCATCTTGAGTAAAACCTTCACTGCGCAGAAACGAAAAGCCTATGCCTAAAAATGGCGCCTTTTTTCTTTTCTTAGCGCGGCCATAAACCAAACTTTCAGAATAAAGTTAAAAACAACACTTGTTATTACAATTTCAGAATAAAGTTAAAAACAACACTTGTTATTACAAATATCTCGGAACTCAGTCCGAACTGAGATATAAAGGCTTGACGTAATGGTAATATTTTCAACTTCAAGCCTTTATATCTCCGTCCGGACTGAGTTTAGGGATATACATGTTAATAAGTTTTGTTTGTTACTTTATTCTGAAATAAAATATTCAGGTTTGGTTACTGGCCGCGCCAAAAACAACGGCGAAAAATAAGGCGCCAACCTTACTTACAAAATTAAAAAAATTCAAAATTCAAAATTTTTTATTCAAAATAATATCGTATGATAGCTTTTTGACGTCATTTTTTGACTCTACCACCGCGTCGGAAGGTGTTCCGTTGAGAGAAGATGCGGCCAGAAACTCTTCAACACACATAAATGTACAAAGTACAATTAAAATACAATATTGCATTACATAGTGTAAAATTGTCAAGACCAGACATTTTGGTCATTCAAATAATCATCGAGTTTATAGTAACCTTTTTTTAGCCTTTTTTACATTGTTTAACATGGGACTTAAACTTTTTGTCTGGTAAGGTACAAAACCCGCATTGTCTTTTGTTGGCGAAAGCGTTACTGCGCAGGCCCTCTCCGCATTTTTCAAGATGTTTGCCGGGTATCAAGAGTTATATTTAGCATGTACACACGGCGACAGATCAACCTACCCATAGTTCGATCTTATGTCCATGAACATAGAGTTCAACTATGGGTAGGTTGATCTGTCGCCGTGTGTACGTAGATAGCGAAACAAAACAACTGATTATTTTATTAATTTATTCTTCGATCGCCTCCATGCTAAATGAGTGACTTAATTCTACACTAACGGAATTTGTCCTTGTATCGGTTTTAATGTCATAGTCTGATTTGTACTAGTAACAATGACAATGATGAAAAAAACCGCTCTACTGATTTGTAAACATTAGACGGCTGGCTGCCGAATACCAAACGCTAACAGAATATCTTATACATATCTAGCTGTGCCTGGCATGCCTTGCAATGCGGCTTTTTGACATTATCCTTTCCGGGCATGCGCACAGTTGCACATGCCCGAAGTTTCATCGCAATCGATTAAATGGTTTCGAACTTTCGAAGCACGGAGAAAAATCCGAAATATCTCACACAGATATACCAAACATATATTTTTAGATACTTATGCGAACCAAGTCACATTCTTTCGTAAACTAGGTATACTTCATTCCAAATAGCAATACAACGAAGAAATAGTGATTTGAAACACTTAGGGTTGCTATACACATAAGCGGGCCGGTATTAATCGGCACATAGCCGGGCGGTAAAATCGAATGGGTATGTGTAGATGAATGTTCGGGGAAAAAAGCCGCTCGTCTTTGCCGCACGAATACAGTGGCCGGGCAAAACCGAAAAGAAAAATCGGCAAAACAGAAGTGCGATTTTTGAAAATCATACGAGCGAATTGGCAGTAGAAAGATGCATAATCTCCATAGTAATTTTGACATTTTCTACTGCCAAGTCGCTCGTATGATTTTCAAAAATCGCACTTCTGGGCGGTAATATCAAATGCATGCAGATGAATGTTCCAATGATGCGTCTACTTGAACGAACTACCCGATCAGCACAAGCGGAATGAAGCCGAACAAGTTCAGTGATTGCTTCGGGTCGGCTTTGTTGATCGATAAATACTGCCGAACTGACAGTGCCGACCCGCTTATGTGTATACCCACCCACCCTTATATTATAAGAGATAAGTGTACTTTTTGCAACCATCAGCAGCAAGGCTGATTAAGTGTTTATGGGGTGTAGAGCTTCTCTGTGATGGGGATGGACCAGGTCTGCCTGCATAACTCCAGTCAGTTTAGGAGTTACTGATGATTAAAGGTCTGTAAAAAATTAACGATCAGCTGCAAGGCTGTAGCTATGTGAACAGTACAAAAACTAACATGGTTCATCAGTCGGTTTAGGAGATACAGCCATTCAAAGGTCGGACCTTTAAACGGCTGTATCTCCTAAACCGACTGGCAGTTCATGTCAGTTTTTGTACTGTTCACATAGCTACAGTGCATACTATAATAATATCATACGATCAGCCTTGCAGCTGATCGTTAATTTTTTACTGACCTTTAAACGTCTGTAACTCCTAAACCGACTGAAGTTTTGCAGACAGACCTGGTCCATCCCCATCACAAAGATGCTCTACACCCCATAAACACTGAATCAGCTTTGCTGCTGATGGTTGCAAAAAGTACACTTATCTCTTAGTCTATTATTCTTAGAACAAACAGCTTCAATAACATCCAAGACAATTATGTTGGATAGTATATTTTTCTCATAAATATTCGCTTATCACAATTGTTTACGCAACGTATCGAGGATGGGTTCGAGACCGTGAAGGTGACGGGCTCTGTTTTTGTGGATATTTCGGCAGCCTATGACATAGTAAATCATAAACGCTTAAACACTAAACTATGAAAGGTTGACAGCAGGCCCTGTACCCGCACTTTCGATGTTCGCTATATCGCCACTGTTTCGGACCGCTCTTCATTGTAATAAAGTTGACATTGGAACGAAAATGTTCACGCAATTGCGAAGTTCGAATGTGCGGGTAGAGGCCCTCTGGACTGACGACTATAAATTCGTTCAACATAATCAACAAAAATGATTAGTTGTATGAGTTTTGGCGGCAAGGTAGAGTTTTTAAAGAACAAATTTAGAACACTGTGTAGTTTTTTTGGTACCATTTTTTGAGCTTGATTTAAGTACATTTCTATACTTAAATTCTTATTCGTAGATGTAATACCTATACTATACTTAATATTTATTTTTATCTTCGTTGATTAAATTGTTTGCGTGTTGGGCCGATTAGAGTCATCCCCGGGTCGCTACCTTGAACCTGGTTAATAGGTCTATTTGTGGTGACGTGAACCTATGCCCGATTAAAAAAACCTTATTGTTTTTGCTCTATCCTATCATAAAAACAGTAATACACATACAAGCTTCAAAGATAGTGTGATTATACAGGGTGTAACAAAACACCCTAGTAATACTTAAGGGGGTGCTTCAGATCATCAAACTGAACAACTTTCACTATGGAACCAACAACGAGAAAAAAAAATCTGCTGTCCCATACAAAACTGCAGTACTGACTCGACTAAAATGTATGGGGCAGCAAATAGAAGTCTTTGTGGGGCAGCAGATTTTTTTTATTTTTTCTCGATGTTGGCCCCATAGTGAAAGTTGTTCAGTTTGATGGTCTGAAGCACCCCCTTAAGTATTACTAGGGTGTTTTGTACACCCTGTAGTGCAAACTCTAAAGTAAAAACAAATCATAAAACTGGCCAGGTGTGAGTCGGTCTCGCACTTGGCTGGTTTTTACTTAACCCTTTGTATCTTATACAGAAGTCTTGAGATAAAGTTTTAACTTTTCAGAATACCCTATAACTCGATACGATGGACCAAGGAAAGCAGTTTTAGCCGAGCCGTTTTCGTTTTCTGACGAGCCTAAATGTACGACCCATGTACGCAGTTCGACTGGTACCTCAATAGGGCTTACAGCTTTAATCATTGCAATAGGTTTCCTCGTAATAACCGCAGTGGCGATACTGCCGATATTAGACGGAAAGCGAAAAGGAAAAGGTAAGAATAATTTATTTTTTTTACTTCCTTCCTTCCCTCCTTTACAAAGAGTGTAAAATGGGGGACTTGCACAGTTTTTTATTTTTACGTTATCATAATAAATAATAAATATCTTGGGCAATGTCACACAAATTATCTAGTCACATTTAAAGTACCAGAATCTAGCCTGGACTTGTATTATGATGACTAGACAACGATATAGAATACATATATAGATACAAACATCCATGACTCGGGTACAAATATTCATATTCATCATACAAATATTTGTCCCTTACGGGATTCGAACCCGCGACCCTCGGCACAGCAGGCAGGTTCACTACCGACTGTGCTACCGGGCCGTCATAAAGATTTAAGGCTTACATAGATATACCGAGAATAAAAATGGTAAAATATGCACAAATCATTTATTTATTGCAAATCAAAAGTTGACTTTTCAAATTCCGCGCCAAACCGTTCACACCCATGACGTGGCGTCACTCCTTATTCATAACGCGTGAAGCTCATTTACAAATGAGAAGAGTCCAGCAACATATTATGTTGCTGTACTCTTCTAACTAACTAGTAATTGACAACCTGGCTTAAGGAGTGACGTCACTTTGCGCTGACTGGTGTTTTAAATTACGTTCCGATCCACGTAACTTATAACTGAAATATTTCGTAAAAAATTAAAACTTCAGAATCTTAGACAATTTAATAGGGACTCGCCTTGCGGTAGCATTTCCCCTCTGGTATTAGATCAATTAATCTTGCGCATTTACACCCAATTTTATACCTTATCACTAAACGAGACAGCCTATAATAGCGAAACAATAATTTTGAACATAGAACGTTTGGGGTTCACACGAGACTACTTTGATGATTTTTAACATTCAAAATTAGAATCTAAACTTATGGGGAATAAAATCCAAAGTTGCGGATTTCATGTTACCTCGCCCCCCGCATAAAGTGGCAAAAATGTTTCTTAGTAGAATGACACGCGTAACTCGTCCCTATTAAATTGTCTAAGTTCAGAATAAATCTTTCAGTAATGTTCTATTCACAACTATTATTAAGATTATTTCTCATTATAATTTTGGTGCAAGTTCCCCATTAAACGCGTTACTTATTAAACGGGGTGCTTCAGAACATTAACTGAACAACTTCCAATATGCCAGAGTTTCGGTACTAGTGAAACGTGGATGTTCTGAAGATTCAGAATATCTCTGACTACCCCCTCGGGGAATATAGTCGTGAGCATATACTTATGCTTACATCCAATATTTGTTGATTCGGTGAATTTGACGACCCGGTTGGTGTAATGGTTACCACGCCGGACTGCCAAACCAGGGTCCTGGGTTCGAATCCCGGTTCGGTCATGGATATTATATGTTTGTGCCGTTGTTGTATGATTCCCATAACAAAAAGCCTAAGGCTTACTTGGGATCATTACAATGTATGTGCCTGTGCAGCGTCGGTCTGGCCCCAGGGAACACCGGGACTTTTCCCGGTGGGCCGGTACCCCCGTGGGCCGGTCCGGCCCAGCTCTTCTTCCCTATTAATTTTCATCCCACAGAAAATGGCACAGCTCGGCCAACTCCTGAATCTTTCTGGCCCACCCCAGGATTTAAAAAGAGTAATTTTAAAAAAGGGTGTTAAACAAGGCGATCCTCTTTCTCTGAAACTTTTCACCAGTACTCTCGAAGAAGTATTCAAGAATCTAGCGATCCCTTGGAGCGATAGGGGAATTGTCGTCGGTGATCGGAGGTTGACTAATCTCCGCTTTGCCGACGACATTGTTCTTTTCTCGCGATTTGCACTGGAACTGCAACAAATGCTCCAAGATCTGAGCACTGCAAGCCTTGAGGTAGGACTTTCAACGAACAGGTCTAAGACTCAAATTATGAGTAATGCCACGAAACGTAAGGTCGAGGTAGATGGACAGGAAATACATTATGTCGATGAGTATATTTACTTGGGCCAGATAGTCTCCTTCGAAAACAGGCAAGACAAGGAAGTCGAACGATGCGTCGACAACGCCTGGAAGAGCTTCTGGTCCATGAAGGAGCTGATGAGGGGAGAACTCCCGCTCTCGCTTAAACGTAGACTCATCGACATGTGTATCCTACCCATCCTAACTTACGGAGCTCAAACGTGGTCACTCACTGAGGCCCAAAGTCCAAGCTTAAGGTTTATCAGAGAGCAATGAAGCGCAGTATTTTAGGTGTTAAACGAACCGACCGGGTCAGAAACACCACGTTGCGCTCCAAAACTAAAATAGCCGACGTCGGAGAGAAAAGCGCCAAACTTAAATGTTAGTGGGCTGGTCATGTCTGTCGGATGCATCCTGAGAGATGGGCAAAAATCATCATGCCCTGGATCCCCGAAAACGGTCGGCGGCGTCCAGGTCGACCCAGGAAAATGGCGTGATGACCTGGACAAAGACAAATAATGGCCAGAGATTGCCCAAAACAGGAACGAGTGGAAGAGCAGGGGAGAGGCCTTTGCCCAGCAGTGGGATGAAATAGGCTAATTAAAAAAAAACTTAAAGAAATCTACAATAAAATAATCGACTTACTAAGTAATTTTTTTTTCACTTTTTTAAAAAGTCAGCTAAATTCAGAAAAATGTGCTTATTACAAAATTGCGAGCTTGCTTCGCTCGTTCAGTTTTGTTTTGCTCTCGAATCATAAGTTTGGTTGAAGGGACCTCCAAACCTGGAGAACCCTTTTGATCAAATTAAAAACAAGGCCAAAATATGTTCTGTAAGTAACTAAGTCGGAGGCCCCCTGCGTAGTCAAAATATTTCGCGAATTTTCGAGCTCGCTCCGCTCGCTCAATCTTTTTATTTACTCGATTTTGGCATGAGCTGAAAGCTTCTGGTTTTAAATCCAGCATATCGTAGGGTCCTTCTTCATACGCTGACGGTGGTTTAAGGAGATGATCAGACCATCAAACTGAGTAGGTAACTGTTTCCATGGGACCAATATCGAAATCTGGTGATCAAAATGGTCTCACAAATCACAGGATCATCCCCCTAAAAAAATTAAAACCGCCTTCAAAAAACTAAAAAGTTAAAAAATAATATTGCAGCCGATGACTTTTTCGTTCGCATCATAAGAACATTAATTTGTTTTATTGAAGTCGCTGTCAAGCCGGTACGATTCGCGACAGGGCTTGCATTTTTTGGCTTGGCTTGACACCGACTTCTATAAAACAAATTAATGTTCTTATGATGCGAACGAAAAAGTCATCGGCTGCAATATTATTTTTTAACTTTTTAGTTTTTTGAAGGCGGTTTTAATTTTTTTGTTAAAATTTTGTTTATTTCACAATTTTCAGTGGTAAATTCATTAGTTCGATTTAATAGTAGTGCTTTAAATTAACAAACGCACTAGTCGGCACTACGATTTTCGAAGGTTCCCCTCGATATCTCTGGGATCCATCATCAGATCCTGGTTTCCTTATCATGGGACCTCTCTTGGGATATCTCCTTTCCAACAAAAAAAGAATCATCGAAATCGGTTCATAAACGACGAAGTTATCCGCGAACACACATAAAAAAAAAATATATATATACGGTCGAACTGAGAAACCTCCTCCTTTTTTGAAGTCGGTTAAAAACACAGTGTAGCAAATTGTCGAGCTCGCTTCGCTCGCTCCTTGGTGGTATTGCAGCGTCCTAGTCCCAAGTCATATTGCAGTAAAATCTCGACCTTACTTCGCTCGCTCCTAATTCCCAACCTAGTCGTATTGGCATTGCAGTAAATCTACGAGGTTGCTTCGCTCGCTCCTGGATTGTGTGGTCATTGCTTGCTTCGTCGCTCTTGATTTACGACCTAGCCTTATTGGATTAAAATCTCAAGCTCACTTAGCTCGCTCCAGGATTTAAATAGATCTTTTATTGAGAGTTGGAATGGCCAAAATATCATAGTTTAAATATCGAGCTCGCTTTACTCGCTTCTGGTTTTTAGTCGCTTATGGAACCATGTTTCTTCTGTCACACGCGTTTTTTATTGTAACGCCCTAGTCGTATTGTAGTAAAATCTCAAGCACGCTTCGTTCGTAGTTCGGATATTTTAGATCGTGAAAAACTCGAGCTCGCTTCGCTCGCTCCGGCTCTCCTGGCTCCTAGATCGTTTTGCAACCTGACCTTGATCTATCTATCTATACCTAGCCTCTGGGTACGCCGCACCCTGGGAAAAAATAATTACGCCCATCCTGCCCTTTCTTTTGACTTTGCCATAGTCGGCGAAAAAGTCAGTGGGCCGCTTCGTTTGAATTTTCCCGGTAGTTTTTTGAGTCCCAGACCGACGCTGTGCCTGTGAGCGTTATTTATTTATTTAATATGGAGCCAAGGTAGAAAAGGTGAAAAAAAAATCTGTTTGTTCCTTAGAAAACTTTAATGGCTACTCGATTCGATCCAAATACAGGGTATTTCTTAAGGAGCTACCGAGCCTATTGTGCTGCCCTCAATCGTATTTTTTTCTTTCTAAACAAAAAACATTAAAAAAAAACACGATTGTCATATTCTAGTCATTGCTAATTTTCAATTTATCTAGTCACTGCGGAATTGTTTTTAATTTTTATATTTTTAGTTATTATTTTTAAACCCGCCAACAGTGGCCACTTTTGGCGGTTTTAACGATAGTAACTACAAGCATAAAACATAATAATCCGTAAAGTTTCGATAAATTGAAAGCCAATCGGATTACAATGTGACATTCTTGTTTTTGGAAATGTTTAATTGTTTAGAAATAAAAAAATACTATTGAGGGCAGCACAATAGGCTCGGTACCCTCTTAAGAATAATATTATGTTGACATTTTTTTAAAAGGACTATCAAACCATCAAACGGAACTTTCTCTATTGGGACTAAAATCGAAATCGAAGTCGGAAAAAAAACAGCTATTCCATACAAAACTGCAAACCTGCTCGACTCAAATGTATGAAATAGCAGATTTTTTTTCTCGATTTAAATTTTACATACTCGAGCAAAGAATACAGTAACGCCTCAAAGTTTTCTAGTCTCGAATAATGAACAAGGTCATACAAACAAACTAAATTCATCCAAGATCATGCGTAGGAGTACGAAGATGCGAAATTAGAATGTAGCCCAGTCACTTTACAGGGTTTTGTTAGGAGGAGTGGGAAGTAATTATGTATAGGACTTAAACTGCAACCGGCACCTAGTGACAAAAAGATTATCTAAAAAAAACGCTACTTAACCCTGAAGGTTTTTAACTTAATAATAATACTAACGCACTCATTTTAATTAGATTTAACAATATAAATGACTTTTGAGCAGTAATATAGCCATTGAAATTGAAAAAAAAAACCGGCCATGAGCTGTTCGGACTCGCTCAAGATTTTCCGTAGTCATGACATGAAAAGCTTAGGTATCCTAACATCGCTTAAATAATTTAAGAAATCTTCGAAAGCGAATAACGCGTCTTAATTTTATCAAGCGCCATCGATTGATTGTTAGAAGAGCTATCCAACGACACCTCACTTGACTTTTTAAGAAAAAAATTTTTTTTCCAACCCCCTGTTCGGTATATTTGTTCAGTTTTATGTTCTGAAGCATCCCCTTACATATTAATAGGGTGTTTTGTTACACCCTGTATACCGGTCATTTACCGGTAAAGCATATAATTGTGTGAAAAAAAGGACATCTGGCACATAATACCCAAAAATTTATAACCGTCCTTCTATTTTTATTATGGACTATGGAACGCCAGAAACTAACTGCAGGCATTAGTTTATTTTATAATGATTTATTAGTTTTTATCATTTTTATATAAAAAAACATTGTCCTTGCAACACCTCCTACCTCCTCCTACTAAACAACATTGACAGCCATGTTGGGGTTGCTGCTTTTTTATATTATTAATAATAAATGATTAAATAACTCGTTAAATAAAAATAAATGATAATATCTGAGTCGTTTTTATAAAACCTCATAATTTATTACACATTTGACTTCAGTCAAAACTTCTATACATTTTAAGGTATTTTTTCAAGGGAGAGCGGTGGTTGTCCTTTACCTTCAGGTTTTTGAGAACGAGATAAATTCTAAATTTGGGGCTGGCGATCACCTGATTTCTTTGTAATTTTGGTATATTTCTAAGCTCTAATTAGCTCTGACATACAGAAAAAAAATCATAATTAGTCCCGGTTCAAACCGTAAAATGACTGGACTATTGTCCTATTTAACTACTTGTAGTAATTAGTATTCTTCTTGATATAGACGTGCCATTTTAGGTACCTATTATTTATTATTAATTAATTAGTGACAAAGGTACAAAGGACATAAGGTCCCATACTCGTAGGATACTTGAATAATTATTATTTTATTCAATGCATTATGTTTTCAGCAAACGTCAGAATGGAGGACCCATCGACGGAATCCTTACGAGCGGAGAGCTAGACCATGCCAGCGCAGCGCCACATATCTACAACTACAATGACGGTTTACAATGCAGTGAAAGAAAGAAAAATCATTTATTTTGATCTCCGACACACATAGAATCGAAGAACGAAAAGATATAGCTATTCAAATGGTTCGAGTAAATTTTAAAGATAGGACGAGACCCTATTGCTAAGCCTACACCGTCTCCGTCCGTCTGTCATACCTTATTACAGTACTCTGTGGTCATACCTTTAAGGGGCCATAGGTTCAGACGAATATGAGAAACGCGATTGCCCAGCCCTCCGAAAAGTGCGTGCGTGTGCCGTATTTTCGATTAAAAAGAATTAACAAAAGGCTACAAAAGTACTTTTTATATAGATAAACTAATGGTGAATATAAATACCAAAAATTGGAAACTATTTTAAGTTCTTCTAAAACGAGAAAAAATGTTTCAAAATACAAGAAAATACGTAATCTTTGTGACGATTTTCTATCGAGTGAAGTAATTCCATTCGTGTATTCAATTGATGATTTCACTAGATAAAGTATCGAAAAATGCTGAGGTATGACTTTGGTTTCGATAAATTGTATAAATCTAGTCGAAAAATGAAAAATAAAAGATGCCTCCATGGTGTTTCGTCCTACCATAAGGCCTTAAAGGCCGTAACCGTAATAGGTAGCCGGTTGAAATTAAGCTACATAAGGGTGCGTCCACGTCTGACGAACGCGAAGCGAATGCGCAGCTCGCGAGTGGCTCGCGAACAGCGCGCGAGCTGCGCGGCTGCATTTTTTCCTTGTGTGTCGCCGCTACTGCGCAGTTCGCGCGCCGCTCGCGAGCAGCACGCGAGCGGCGCGTGAGCTGCGCATTCGCGGCGCGTTCGCCAGATGTGGACGCACCCTAAGAAACGTGTTTTTCTCAACGCTTTTTGCTCTATCGTAAAAACGGCAATACATGTCGATGTAAGCATCAATCTTGGTGTGATTATATTATAAATAAATAAAAACCGACCAAGTGTGAGTCGAACTCGCCCTAAGGACGCTAATTATTTAATAGTTACTACGCTAAGGATTCCCGAACTGAATGAAAGGAAATACTTGAGTGTGGGGAATAAATCCCACGTATCTTCTCATGTAAAGTTATTACAAAAATTAGTCTTAAAAAGAACTTAGTATAAGATTAACTTTTTTTTTACTAAGTGTAGTGCTCACTCTATGAAGTGTCAGTCAGTGCGGTGATATTTCACATCGTCTTCGAAATACTTATTTTTTTATATCGTTGTAAATCTATCTACCTCATATTTTTACAGTTTGATCTGAACTCTCGATCTCAAGCAACGCTTTAGAGTCTTTGAGTCCTTTTACCGTTCAGTGGATTTCTCAATCTAGTAACCCTTAATTAAAAAAGTGGTACTTACTCCAATTTACTATAAAAATACAAAACTTTTGAAAAAAAAAAAACAATTACTAATTAGTCCCGGCTCAAACCGTAAAATGACTGGGCTATTAAGTAAAATTTATAAAAAAAGTGAATGTTAATGATAATAAAAAATAAGCGTGATTAAAAAAATAAGTTGTAAGTATCATGTTAATAATTTAAGTAATTTTGTTTACAGACGTGTTATTTGTAAAACTGCATTTTTTATAATTATTAGGTACAATTTCAACAATGTTTCTATTTTATAAATATACAATTTTATCATTTTTTAATTATTACGGAAGTAATGTAATATACAATGTGTTTTAACTTTTAATCTTTTTACAAAATGTATATGGATACACAATCATATGAAATTAAAATAAAACCACGTACCTACCTCTCAAAGACTGTAAAATAGGTAAAAGTATTTTTAATAAAAGGTTTTTTATTATAAAAAGTATCGAAGCGACGACGAAAAACGATGACGTCACTATTCATGATTTAGGGTTGAACCTGTAAAATAGTAGCTTATCTATGGTTGAACCTCATCTGCTCTGGTAGCATGCACACCCGCGATAGCCGTGATACGGCTTTATCACGTCTTTTATTTCTTTCTTTTGCGCGCGAACGAACGAGATAAAAGATGTGATAAAGCCGTATCACGGCTGTCGCGGGTTGGCATGCTACCAGTGCTGCTCGAATTCAATTCATTCATTTATTAATTTGTGAATACAGGTTTACATTAGTAGATGGTGTAACAGTGGGAAATTAAACAGTACGCTGCATTCTGGGAATGATGGGAAAATGACGGAATGATGGTCCAGACTGATGAAAATTAATTCCGTCATGCCATTGTGAATGATGAAATAGTGATGGGAAACTGATCATGTAACCCACTCATCATTCTGGCATCATTCTGCCCCCTTACCCGCACTTTCGATCTTCACTAAATCGCCACTGTTTCGGTCCGCACTTCATTGTAATAGAGTTGAAATTGGAACGAAAACATTCACGCAAAAGTTCGAATCGAATATGCGGGTAGACCCTCTGGCGTCATTCAACGATCGACCAGACTGATGAAATAATATAATAATAATAATATATTTATTTGTGCTTAAGAAAATACCAGTTTACATAAAATATTGGTCTAAAGTTAAAAATTTGCGATCCGTGAATTATGACTAAATTTTCAACTTTAAATTAAAACTCTAAACAGGTGACCTTATGATTTTTTAGCCAATCCCAAAAATGCGGCCAACTCTCAGCTTTCATAATCACAAATAAAATCACAAGCAAATTAGCCCTCTTAAGTACTACTTTTTATTTGTGATTATGAAAGCTGAGAGTTGGCCGCATTTTTGGGATTGGCTAAAAAATCATAAGGTCACCTGTTTAGAGTTTTAATTTAAAGTTGAAAATTTAGTCATAATTCACGGATCGCAAATTTTTAACTTTAGACCAATATTTTCATAACTTTTATCAAAGTTACGATGCTGATGATGTTTTGAATAAAGGCACAATTCATGAAGATTAAGTTGCAAAAAAAAAATCTCTAAAAAGTCTTACACTTTTTTTTTAGAAGTTGTTTAAGCCGGTCATGTCGAGTTTCCTCAAAAAATCGGAAAAATCATCATAACTCGAAAACTATAAAAAATCGCGGAACATACATGGGGGTGATTCGGATACCCCACGACATACCGGACCTAAATTTTACGTTTGAACGTCAACTCCCCGGCCACCCTGTATATATATCCTAATAGGATATATACCGGGTGAAATTGATGTCATTGGCATCCTTTTAAACTAAGAGTCTAACCATCAAACTGAACACTTTTACTATGGGAGCAAACCAATCGGAGCAAAAAAAAATCTGCTGTTGCATACATGTGAGTCGAGTAGGCAGTTTAGTATGGAACAGCTGATTTTTTAGTTGCTCTGATCGGTTTGCTCCCATAGTAAAAGTTGTTCAGTTTGATGGGCAGACTCTTAGTTTAAAAGGATGCCAATGATATCAATTTCACCCTGTATATATCCAACTTACTTTTAATGGGTGATTGTGCTCATGATACTGATACCTATTGAAAAACTTTCCGAAAGGAACAAAGGGAAATACATGGAAAATTCGCATAAAAAATGACTACCTTTTATACAAACATTCTATCAGCTGATTGCATTTAGTATGGAAAAGTCCCAAATATTTTTTTTACTAATTTCCTAGGGAAAGTTTTTCAGTATCATGGGTACAATCACCCCTTAAAGTAATGCAACTGTTTACCCTAACACCCTGTATGAAAAAGTTTGTGTTTTGTTTATGTTTTAAGATTTTTTACATTGCACTTATGGTTGTTTTATCAAACAAAATTAATAACTTACTTAACAAAAATAAAATTAAATGTTGTGGAGTTTACGTTGTCTTTTTTACGGTTCCGTACCCAAAGGGTGAAAACGGCACCTTATTACTAAGCCTACGTTGTCCGTCCGTCTGTCCGTCTGTCCGTCTGTCCGTCCGTCCGTCCGTCCGTCCGTCCGTCCGTCCGTCCGTCCGTCCGTCCGTCCGTCCGTCTGTCCTACCTATTTAGGGCTGTAACTGTTTTGAACCGTAATAGCTAGATAGTTGAAATTTTTTCCGATTTTGCGTTATTACGGCGGATTTGTTAAAAAATAATAAAAATGTCAAAAAGTTAAAAATTAAGGGGGGTTTTCAACAAGAAACTAGTTTTTATCAACGTTTTTTCTTCACGCTCTATCGTAAAAACGGTAATACATACTAGCGTCAAACTTAGTGTGATTATAGAGCACGCTCTACAGAATAACAATAAATACTAAAAACCGGCCAAGTGTGTGTCGTTCGGTCTTGCGCTAAAGGTCGTGGACAAAAAAAGTTTTTTTTCAAAGATAATGTTGTGTTCTGTGGTGTTGTGGTACGGAACCCTCTGTGCGCGAGTAGCCCGACTCGCACTTGACCGGTTTTATTTAATATCCTACAGTTCAGTTTTGCCTCTGCAGGAAGCTGGAAAAGTCAACTCTCGATATTTTGGGAATATGAGGAAAAAGGAAGACAATCATTTCTTATTCTTACTCATATTTCTGTGAATACCTATTCTGTGAGTTGGTTCCTATAACATATGATCCCCATCACAGAGAAGCTCTACACCCCATAAACCACTGAATCGGCCTTGCTGCTGATATGATGGTTGCAAAAAAGTACCTACACTTATCTCTTATACTATCGTGGCGCTCGCTGGGGCGTTTCGTGAACCGAGAGTGTAGTGCCTGCTTTAAATTTAGACTATTGTTTTTTTCGAGTTGGCCGCTCCCTCCCTTCCCGCTTCACCGTACCGCACCCCTAAGAGACCCTATTAAACGCAATTTTATAACCTTTAGCAACGCAACCACGTACGGCACGTCCGTCCCAGTCACTAATATCGCTTTTAATTTTAAATTTTTATTTGCTTGTTATATTATTTTTTGTCGACGGGACCAGTTAATGTGCCTGTGGCTTGCCTGTGACGAAATTTTGTAACGGTCATCAACGGCCAACTCCAAGCAAACGGGTAGTACCTACCTACCTACTCCATAGATATATTATAGGGTAGATAAATATTATGAAGCAAGACATAACAACACTACTTGCCATCTATTCACACTTATGACAACCGCCCATAAGAATAAGTGAAATGTCAATAGTAAAAAGATACCGTCTTGAACCATTTTGTCACCAGATCTCCAGCTGGAAGACTCCGCTATTTCCTTACGTTAAGAACGACTTGCTTGAATTTGCTTAAAAAGTGGTGCCATTTGTGTCACTGATATTGCCGGTCTTTAGTTTATAATCATAAATTAATATTTCTATGTTTATAATACGTCTATGACCTACTCTGTGACTCAGAGTTCCCGCCAAAAGTAGAAATTTAACAGCATATACGTTAGCGATCAACATTATGTAGCAATGAGACAGCTAGCTACAAAATTAGGTCTTGCTATCTCTTTCATGTATTAAAAATTTTACCTACTGCATCAAATTAAAACGCACAAATTCGACACAGTGCTGCCACCTTGACGCTTTCGGAGCTAGATCTAGCGCTTTTTTGGTATCTTTAGCGCCGCCGCCGCCGTATCTCAGAATTTAGCGCTTAGCGGAGAATCTAGCGTTTTTTTCACTTTTAATAAAGCAACATTATTTGTGTTTGAATATGCTATATTTTGTATTTTTTTATTATAATATGATAAATATTGATAGCATATTGTGGTTAAAACATATCCATATAGTGTACAGTGTTCGGAAGATTCAAATACGAACGCTTATTTGAAGTGTTATCATTAATTTTACAGGGGACTTACGAATTGACCAACTTAAATTGACTTATAAATGATTTTCGGAAAGGCTGATTAGACTATGTAGAGAACTTTCAAGGGCTTTTTATGTGATAAGAATTTAGCGCCGAATCTAGCGCTTTTTTGAGTCTTGATTTTGAATTCTAGCGCTTTTTTCACAGTTTTAGCGCCCAATCAGTTTTTTGAGGTGGCAGCCCTGATTTGACATTGACAATTTGACAGTTCTACGCAGTGTGACCACTTTTAGTAGATTTCTACTTTTTTGGTAGATTTAGGGCAAAGAGAACGAAAATTTAGTAGTAGGAAATCGTTTAGTAGATTTTGGTAGATATTCGGTATTCGAAAATATGATCGAAAATGCAAGGATTCAAGCAAAAAAAATCAAAGCTGGAAATAAAAATAGCTGAGAAAACGATTGCAGGGGGTTTTCTGGAACTTCTAGTAAAGCTTTAGTGGTGTACAGCAAAATTAATCTTATCGCTTAATGTTGTTTTTTACAAAAGGGGGCTTTTATAAGACACAGAAAACTGTACCAACTTTAAGCCTACATAGGGACGGCCAATAATGCTTATTTAGATTTATTTGGAAATTGAAGCATCCTTGTTACAAAGTGATGAAAACTGATATTTTTTTACAAAAATGCGAAAATAACATGAGTAATGATGAGCGTTAGTATGAAAATGATAATATTTTGTTCAAAAACGTGTTTTTTATTGAATTTTGACCATCTGGAACGACATAAATATTAGTTGGTAGATTTTAAGTAGAATTTGAAACAGGACTTGGTAGATTTTGGTAGATTTCAGCAGTCATTTTGGTAGATTCTCTGAAAAAAAAGTGGTCACGCTGGCTACGTACTCAGGGTTGGATTTTGTACTATAATTATAGTATTTATACTATAATTTCGCCCATGGTACTATATACTATCCACATCTAAGGATAGTACGCTAAAATACTATAATTTCAAGTTTGGATCATTGGGAAGCTCTCAAGCTCTATTTCACTGATATGGCACTTTCAGAGCGCTTGATATCTGGCCAAATAATTCTTGATTTGCTAAGAGACCCATATATGAAGCTATATTATGAATTCATGTCCTAAATTATTAGTTCAAACAATTTACTAAAGTGTCTTTAATGCAATCTCAAAACGTATTTTTCCCAGACTACATACTTACCAAGACTAAGATACAAACTGCCACGTATGAAGATAGAACTAATAGTAATATTCAAGAAATGATGAACTTAGTAGAAGAGGAGTAGGTAAATTTTGCCTTGACTGGTGTTGATTTTAATGAATTTTATGTTAAATATAAAAATAATTAAAGTGTACTATAATTTTTTATAAATACTATCCTTTTCATTTTTTTGTGCTATCTTTTTCAACGTCCCTAAATCCAACCCTGTACGTACTGTACTGTGCAAAGGTACTGTGGTTTCTTGTTCGATGTTTCCCTGATTTTTTATGTTTTTCCTCGTGAAATTATAGAATATTGGAATTAAAAAGTAGCCATGGCTACTTCTAGTGAAGCCTCAGATCAAAACGTAAAGTCGAGACGTCCCGCTGGTAAGTTTTAATCCATAATTACAGACACACCTTTTTGGCCTTGTAGTATTGATTGTTGATATAAAGGAGATATTCGACAAACTGTTATGTTTTATTATAGAATCTGCGTTCAAACAGCAGCGTCTGCCTGCCTGGCAGCCTATCCTGACTGCTGGGACAGTTCTGCCTACGTTTTTCGTGATTGGGATAGCTTTTATACCAGTGGGAATCGGTCTACTCTACTTCTCAGATGAGGTAAACTTTAGAAATAGAACATGTCTTGTTTACAGTTACAGTATTTCCTTTGAGCTTTCACTAGAAGATTAAGTTTGATACTTTATTGTTAGTTCAAGTCTGTTTATGATCTCAATGAGACAATGAGTAATGCTTTGCAAAAAGCAGAATTTACTTAACTCTTTCGCTGCTAAGCTCAAAATCGTGATCCTCGTGCAGTGCTAAAACTGACGCTCCTCCTAGGTCATGCTCACAGTCGTAAAAATGATCAAAGCGGCTCACCTCGTGGGTCGCCCGCACATGCGTAAGGTCCGGGTGACTCACGCTGTAGGTCATGAGCACAGGTGAAATGCAATAGCAATTGACCTCCCTCGTAGCTCGTCTCGTGGGTCACCCGGGCAGGTGTAAGGTTGAAGGTGATCCATTTTGGTCATAATGTGAAAGTGCCAGCCAATGAAAAATAATGCTATCTGTTAGAACTTGTCTGTCTGAACCAGGACTTCCCAACCAGTGGGGCGCGCCCCCCTTGGGGGGCGTAGTGATATCTTACGGGGGGGCACAATGCGTTTACATTATGAAAAGAAAAATCCAGTTAACGACGTAAATTCCACTCATTAATTAATTTTATTAATTAACTTATTCATTCAGTTACTAGTTCACCCATTAGTTTGATGTTACTGATATGTTAATGCTCAGCAGGTCTCAGATAGCACCATTCCACCCGCGCTTTTCGTAAAAATTTCGATAGTGGGGGGCATGCAAATATTACTTATTATACCAGGGGAGGCGTGATGCAAAAAAGGTTGGGAAACCCTGGTCTAAACATTTATATTATTATGACACTAACGCTGTAAGGTCAATGGTCCATGGTTTTATTTGGGTTGAATTTCGAGGCATGCATTGTACCCACTGTCCATTACAAGTGGCGAGGGGCTCACTCCCCGTCACATTGGACAGAGTTTTGGTACTACTAGTGAAGTGTGGATGTTATGCATTGATAGAAGATACTTTTAAATGTCCTTTGACACTTAGAAATTCACTTCAAGCCAATATTGTTTATTTTTAGAACAATTTGTAACATATACAATATTTTTCCTGGACAATTATTTTAAACCTAAACAAGTGCAGTGATATACACGCATCAGCTTTGAGCTGCTAGTGTATCATATATATATAATATATACAACGTGTTAATGAATTAGCGCAAAACCTCATACACCCCAACTGATTTATAACAAAATAATTAAAGAGAAACTATAATTTTATTATTTTGATAGTTAAAATTTAAAGTTATTCACATTTTAAGTTTTGAGGCAAAAATGATTTGTTATCATTTCAGCACCGAAAGAAAGCGCTAACGTACTCATGGATACATTTTAATAATCTTGTTTTGATAGTAAGTAGGGTGAGTGTGCCCGTGCGGTGGGTTGACAGCGGGTTCAGAAAATTTAAAATGTTGCAAACAAATTATTTAATATTTTGAAACAAATTACCTATGTCGAAACCACGATAATTCGATTCTGCACTCGATTCTAAACAAACTACTTTCTAGTTTTGCGTTAATTCATTAACACATTGTAGTTGATGACAATAATATTTTTACGTGCCAGGTTAAAGAGCATGTTATAGACTACACACACTGTATGAAGAAGGATGACAACATTACATGTGCGGACTTCATAAAACAATCAAACCTGTCCAAGTGTGTGTGCGAACTGGACTTCAACCTGACTGAGGACTTCAAAGGAGATGTTTATTTCTACTACGGCCTCAGCAATTACTACCAGAATCATAGGAGATATGTCAAATCAAGGTCAGTTTTTTTTCTTTTTTTTCCGAGGCTTTTCTTACGCGTGGTGACAATGCCAGCCTCATGGGTTTATACATATATATTTTTAACGGTCTAGGGCAAGGGACAGCCCAACAAACTGGTATAAGCCTACTGCTCTGCTAGACAGACGGTCAGCCAACCAGCAGTTGAGCTGCCTATTGTAGCAGTTATTTGTTGCAATAAACCTAACTCTTAGATCTGCATTCCGGCCACATTCCAGCATTACATGTATGAGGTCCTCTACTTTATTGCACACTGTGCATAGTGGCAAGGTCAGTTGAATATTTTTTTTTTTTTTATAGTTCCGTACCCAATGGGTGAAAATGGGACCCTATTACTAAGCCTATGTTGTCCGTCCGTCCATCTGTCCTACATATTGTTACGGCCGCTGTCAAACGTTAGACGTAAGAAGGCATTCAAAAATTCGGAGGGTGTATTAACAATCGCCGTGGTCTTACGGTCTAAGGTTCCGCCTCCCATGCTGGGGGGTGACGGTTCGAATCCGATCCGCGCCAAAAATATTTCTAGATTTTTGTGTTTTTAGAAATGTTCTAGAAGGAAGAAAGAGAAGGAATATTTAAAAAGGGACAAAAAGGTGAACGTGTCCAGGAACTTCGAGAAAGGAGGCGAAATTACGAATATTTGAAAAGAACCAGAAAAGTGGGCGTGTCTTCGATCGGTTTCGAGAAAAGAAGGCGTGGTTGGAAATATCTGGAGGAAAACAAACGAGTAAAGAAAAGAAGATCGAAAAAAGGGTATTCCAGAACATTCTGCGGACTATAAAAGGCGGCGAATTCCGACTGATGGGCAGTACTTGATTTAACAGTGAACAGTGCGAAACAAAAGGAAGAAAAGTAAAAGTGGAAAAGTACTAGTGAAGAGAAAAGTGCTAAGAGTGGAACAGTGAGTAGATAGTGTCAGTGTAGTGCGTGACGTCATAGTGTCGGTGTAGTACGTGACGTCATAGTGTCAGTGTAGTGCGTGACGTCATAGTGTCGTACGTCGTGACGTCATAGCCGTGACGCGTGTCGTGTCGTCACAGTAGTGACGTAGTGGACTGTGAACAGTGACAGTAAGTGGTGCACGGGGAGTCCCTGCGAGGAGGACCCGGTGAAGTGAACCGTTTAGGGGAACCTCTGCGAGGTGGACCGTTTGTAAGTGTATCCCAAATAAACTCTGTAAAATTGGACTTAGCGTTTCACTCCAATCCCGGAACCCGTCGCTCGTAACATTTGGTGTCAGAAGTGGGATTGGAGTAAGATGCCGCTGGTGCCGAAAGAGTTAAAGGGTGTCACCACCCGGGCCATGTCGGAAGCGCGGCAAGAAGGTGCAGCCCCGGTAACTGAGGTGCAGCGAACCCCAGAGAGAAGACCTGAGGGAGGTGAAGTGCAGCGCACTCCGGAGCAGAACCCAGGAAACTTCCTCTATCAAATCCAGCGCATGATGGAGGAACAAATGCGCACGATGCAGGAGGCGCAGGCACGCCGGCAGGAGGAACAGATGCGCATGATGGGAGAACAAGCTCGCCGTCAGGAGGAACAGATGCGCATGATGGGAGAACAAGTTCGCCGTCAGGAGGAACAGGCAGCTCGCCGCCAGGAGGAACAGGTCCACGAACTGCGCGCATTAAAAGAAGAGCAGGCTCGCCGTCAGGAGAAGCAGGCATGCATGGCGGTAGAACAGGCTCGCCGTCAGGAGGAGCAAATACGCACGATGCAGGAGGCGCTTCATAAAGATATTACGAAGGGCTTGCAGCAGGCAGTGGAGAGAGTCGAAGCCGTAGAAGGGAGGTTGGATCGTGTGAAGGGCGAGTTCGAAGGGAGGTTTGATCGTGTGGAGGGTGAGTTCGCCAAAATCCGGCGGGACGTTGAACAAAGCAAATCTCATAGCCGTGTCGCTGCTGTTTTTGACTCACCCATTCAACCAAAAGGTGTCAAGACTCCGGTTTACGATGGACTGACGTCATGGCCCGCCTTTAAGCTACAATTTGAGACGGCGATGAAAGTTAATGGATGGGGCAAAGAGGAGGCGCAGTCTGCGTTGACATTAGCACTCCAGGGACAGGCTCTCACCGTGCTGGAAGCCGTAGGTGCTGGCGAAAATCTGACGTTTGACAAGCTTTTCGGAGCTCTGGAGGCTAGATTCGGCGACGGACATCTCGAACACATGTATCGGGCGCGATTGAAGGAACGTAACCAACATGCTAACGAGAGTCTGCAGCAATGGTCCGTGGAAGTGGAGAAGCTCGTGCGTAAGGCTTTCCAGTCATCACCAGCAGCCATCGATGACATGCTCCTGCAGGCTTTTACGGACGGGATACGGGACCCGGAGGTGCGAGCTGCCGTGCGACTTGGGCACCATGTTACACCAACAGCTACCGGCCAGCGCATACCTGTTAAGGGAGAATTGGGAGTTTCGATTAAGATCGGGGAAACTCCTTTTAAACATGAGGTGATTGTAGCGGAAATAGTAGACGATTGCATCATTGGCTTGGATTTCTTACAAAATCACCAGTGCAGTATAGACATGAAAAACGGAGTGCTACGGTGTAACACAGAGGAGGTTCCGATGAAAGGTGGATCGTCGGGAAAGGTCTACTGTGTGAGAAGAACGGTTCTCAAACCTAGATCACAGACCTTGGTACCTGTCGTTTTGCCCAAGAGTAACGATGGGAGATTACCACGGAGATGTGCTGTGATAGAGAAAGTTAAAACTGAAACTTCTTGGATTCCGGCAAGGACAGTTGTTGGATCCGTTTCATCTACCTCAATCCCGATACTTAACGTTGGAGATGTGGACCTGACGATTGAGAAGGGGGAGGTTGTTGGTCACTGTGAGGAAGTTTTATGGTTGCGACAATGTGTGGAAAATCCTCCTAGGAAACATAAGGCTGAGGAGGATATAGTATCCAAAGTTATGGAAGACTCCAGCAGGGACCTGACTAAGCTACAGGCTGTGAAAGCGAAGAACTTGCTGCGGCGTTTTTCAGACCTGTTCTCCCAGAACGACGCAGATATTGGTAGAACAGACTTGGTGAAGCACACGATTAATACGGGAGATGTAGCGCCAATCAAGCAACGACCTAGGCGCATTCCGTTTGCTCGCGAGAAGGAAGTGGAGGAAATGATAGAAGACATGAGAAGGAATAACATCATCGAACCTTCATCAAGTCCCTGGTGTTCACCTGTAGTGCTCGTCAAGAAAAAAGATGGCTCAACGAGATTTTGTGTGGATTATCGGCAGCTGAACGAAGTGACGAAGAAAGACAGCTACCCCTTGCCAAGGATCGACGACACCTTAGACACTTTGAATGGAATGAAATGGTTTTCAACGCTCGATCTGAAAAGTGGGTACTGGCAAGTGGACGTAGACCCCAAAGACAAGGAGAAAACCGCGTTTTCTACCGGGAAAGGACTGTGGCAGTTCAAGGTAATGCCATTTGGATTGAGTAACGCCCCTGCGACTTTCGAGAGATTGATGGAACATGTCCTAGCTGGAATTCTGGGTGACACGTGTCTTGTCTACCTGGACGACATCATCATTGTTGGTCGAGACTTTGATGACCACCTGAAAAAGTTGGAGAAAGTCTTCGAAAGACTACGTGGAGCCAATCTAAAATTGAGTCCAAAAAAATGTTCTTTCTTCAAACGACAGGTCCATTACCTGGGACATGTAATCTCTGAGAGAGGAGTCGAGACCGATCCTGCCAAAACTGCTGCTGTGAGGGAGTGGCCAACACCGAAAGATAAGACACAAGTTAGAGCTTTTCTTGGACTCTGCTCTTACTATCGTCGTTTTGTGAAAGGGTTTTCGGACATCGCAAAGCCGCTACATCGACTTACGGAAGAAAAGAGGATGTTCACATGGGATTCAGAATGTGAAGAGGCTTTTATGGAGTTAAAGGAACGTCTGAGTAAGGCACCAATTCTTGGATATCCCGATGTCCAGGGTGAATTTGTTGTAGACGCGGACGCCAGTAACATCGGGATTGGAGGTGTGCTCTCACAGCGACATGGTGAAAAGGAAACTGTAATAGCCTACTTCAGTAAGTCATTATCTAGACCTGAGAGGAACTACTGTGTTACCAGACGAGAATTATTGGCCGTGGTGAAGACTGTACAACACTTCAAGAAGTATCTGCTGGGACGTAAATTTTTAGTCAGGACAGACCACGCTGCGCTGAAATGGTTACTCCAATTTAAGAACCCGGAAGGTCAAGTTGCAAGATGGTTGGAGCAACTACAGGAATTCAACTTTGAAGTAGAGCATCGAAGTGGAAGAGTTCACTCCAATGCAGACGCACTGTCAAGAAGACCATGTCCAGAAGATTGTAAGCATTGCAGCAAGCAAGAAGGGAAGGAAACAGCTTCACTCAAGGTTATTAGAACTGATGCCATCAACGATGAGTGGGGAAACGAGGCAATGCGTCGCGAACAGGAAAAGGACTCAGGAGTCGGGCCAATCCTGAACTGGTTAAAGAGTGATGGTTCTAAGCCTCAGTGGAGCGAGGTGGCAAAGTACGGGGCAGTCACGAAGGGACTTTGGGCTCAGTGGAAGAGCCTCATCATGCATAACGGATTACTCTGTAGAAAATGGGAGACATCGGATGGAAAAGACTCGTATCTGCAGTTGGTGGTCCCGCAAGCTAAGGTGAAGGAAATTCTGAGAGTTTTTCATGATGGAGCTTCCGGAGGGCATTTGGGTGTAAAGAAAACCTTGGAGAAAGTAAAGGAAAGATTTTACTGGTTGCATTGCAGAGACGATGTGGAAGATTGGTGCCGCAAGTGTACAGTCTGCGCAGCTGTAAAGGGTCCTCATACGAGGAGCAGGGCAGCAATGAAAATTTATAATGTTGGGGCGCCTTGGGAGCGAATCGCTTTGGATGTCGCGGGACCATTTCCAGTCACTAAATCGGGGAACCGGTATATACTTGTGGTAATGGATTATTTCACAAAGTGGCCAGAAGTATTTGCCATTCCAAATCAGGAAGCGGTCACTGTGGCTACCAAGTTGGTGAATGAAGTTTTCTGCCGGTTTGGGGTTCCGCTGGAAATGCACAGTGATCAAGGCAGGAACTTTGAGTCACAGTTGTTCCAGGAGGTTTGCAAAATTTTCGGAATCCATAAGACCCGGACTACTCCTTATCACCCGCAGTCGGACGGCATGGTGGAGCGATTCAATCAAACTTTGGAACGGCATCTTGCGAAGGTCGTCGATAATCATCAAGATAACTGGGACGAGTACATACCTCTTTTCCTGTTGGCCTACCGAACCGCTGTTCATGAGAGTACTTCGGCAACTCCAGCAATAGCAAACTTCGGGAGAGAGTTGAAGCTTCCAGCAGATTTGCTATCAGGATGCGCACCAGGCACTCCTAAAAGTATCAGTGACTATGTGAGCGAACTGCGGGAGAAGATGGTCGACATTTATGAACAACTTCGAGAAGCAGGTCGAAACTCAAGTGACCGTTCAAAGACACGATATGACCGAAAAGCGAACTATGCTGGGTTTGAGGAAGGAACATCAGTTTGGCTGCATAATCCAGTTCGAAGGAAAGGGAAGAGCCCGAAGTTGCAAGCAAGTTGGGAAGGACCGTATGAGGTAGTGACCAGGATAAATGACGTCACCTATCGAATTCGACGATCGCCAAGGAGCCCGTTGAAGATAGTGCACGTGGATCGATTAGCTCGATATTTCGGCACTAATGATGCTCGGGACGAGCAGAACTAAGGAAGGGGCAGTGTTACGGCTGCTGTCAAACGTTAGACGTAAGAAGGCATTCAAAAATTCGGAGGGTGTATTAACAATCGCCGTGGTCTTACGGTCTAAGGTTCCGCCTCCCATGCTGGGGGGTGACGGTTCGAATCCGATCCGCGCCAAAAATATTTCTAGATTTTTGTGTTTTTAGAAATGTTCTAGAAGGAAGAAAGAGAAGGAATATTTAAAAAGGGACAAAAAGGTGAACGTGTCCAGGAACTTCGAGAAAGGAGGCGAAATTACGAATATTTGAAAAGAACCAGAAAAGTGGGCGTGTCTTCGATCGGTTTCGAGAAAAGAAGGCGGGGTTGGAAATATCTGGAGGAAAACAAACGAGTAAAGAAAAGAAGATCGAAAAAAGGGTATTCCAGAACATTCTGCGGACTATAAAAGGCGGCGAATTCCGACTGATGGGCAGTACTTGATTTAACAGTGAACAGTGCGAAACAAAAGGAAGAAAAGTAAAAGTGGAAAAGTACTAGTGAAGAGAAAAGTGCTAAGAGTGGAACAGTGAGTAGACTAGTGTCAGTGTAGTGCGTGACGTCATAGTGTCGGTGTAGTACGTGACGTCATAGTGTCAGTGTAGTGCGTGACGTCATAGTGTCGTACGTCGTGACGTCATAGCCGTGACGCGTGTCGTGTCGTCACAGTAGTGACGTAGTGGACTGTGAACAGTGACAGTAAGTGGTGCACGGGGAGTCCCTGCGAGGAGGACCCGGTGAAGTGAACCGTTTAGGGGAACCTCTGCGAGGTGGACCGTTTGTAAGTGTATCCCAAATAAACTCTGTAAAATTGGACTTAGCGTTTCACTCCAATCCCGGAACCCGTAGCTCGTAACAATATTTAGGGGTGGAACTTTTAAACCGTAATAGCTATACAGTTGAAATTTTCACAAAATATGCGTTATTACGGCGGATTTGTTAACGAATAATAAAAATGATAAAATATTACAAATTAAGGGGAGTCCTCATACAAGAAACTACTTGTAGTAGTGAAAGTTGTTCAGTTTGATGGTCGCATTTAAACCTAAAGTTTTAAATGTTTATTTTTACTTTTGTAACACCTTGTAGTAGTATAAGTGTAAGTGTAATAAGTGTATTACTACACAGGGATGACAACCAGCTGCTCGGCCGACTGTCTCAGACTCCGTCCGGAGACTGCGAGCCGTTTGCATATGCTAAGAGTGATGATAAAAAGATACCCGTAGCTCCTTGTGGAGCTATTGCTAACTCTCTGTTCAATGGTGCGTATAACTGCCTTCTTATCGACATATTTATTTATTTGTTGCTTTCATGGGTACATAAGTTTTTAAAATATCTTAAAATAGTTCCAGACATGAAACCCGGTGGGGCACTACAACAACTACAGTTTTTATTAAAAATCAGAATCTAATCATAAATACTGTAACAGAAATGTCTGTTCATTGAAGCTGTATACCAGAAAAAGATTACAATATGGTTTATAGGTGTATTATAAAATTCAGACTATATAACCAAATATAACACCTTTATTTTAAATAAGTACAAAGTAGTTTAGTTCAGTTACAGAGATTTCACTTAAGTATCGACTACTCTTCTTGCTGGCACGTAGTGATTATATTCTCTTTGGCTCGAACAGAATTGACTGCCACTGACTTTCATTCCCGCTATCGAGCTTCCAACGCCCCACCACGCGAAACTCCACTAGGCGGGCGAAACCAGGTGGCGCCACTAGCGGCACCAGGCGGCGCCACTAGCACCGCGTAAAAAAGGCGCGCCTACCTAGTGTTGTCACTTTGAATATATAATTTCTCCTAAAAATATAAAATCATAACACTCGGCCGTCCGACAACGTGCGGCTCCTGACGCACAAAATATTTTATTGTGACTGTCAATGTGCTAGTCAATTCTTTTCGAAATAGTTGTGTTACAATTACTTAAACTTATAGATCTTATTATGCAATTCAATTTATTTATTAACAATAGAAAAATATATAACATAACCTGAAAAACAACAAAACAGAAACAAAACTATACGCATTATGCAACACAATTTAGCTCACGATTATGCAAATCAACGTAACAATAAAATATAAAATCATAACACTCAGTTGTAAGATTTATCTGTAAGTAAAAGACATCATTCATCAATGTATGGGCCGTCAGGCCAATTTGTGATATGCATGCATATGCATGTGATAGCTTTTATATACGCATTTTAATATAGACAAATATAATAAAAATACAAACCAATTGCTATAATAGCTACAAATAAAGTCGTTTCGTGTTACAAAATATTTAAAGTAATATGATGACAGGCTCGAAGTAATTACAAATAGCGCAGTTAGCAATATAAAAAAGCGATCTTTACTGTAGTAAAACTTCTTGGTTAATGATAGCGTCATCAAGGAGGTAATCCTCAAGGAGGTGAAACTACACATTACTTCCTTTATGGATAGCGCACTCTGAATTTTGCAAGAATTTTGCTCTGAAATGGCTCTGAATCAAAGAGTACTTTCTCTGAATTATCCAGTGGAATTATCTGATGTTTTTGTTCGATTCGGCTGCGCTTTAGTTTTTCTGTGTTTTTCTGCTTTATTAATACTTACTTACCAATACTTTACTTATTAATGAAAGTGTGATACAGTCGTAGGAAGATAGCATTTGTGTTATTATTGTAGCAGTGTTAGTGGTAAAAGGACTGTGAGGTGTTGTGCATACTGAAGGTAGTCTGGTACATGGGTTGGGCACGATACCAGACAAATATTGAGCCTCTTGCTGCATATATCTGGATGATAAATAATTGTTAAAGAAGATGTGGAAAATGAATAATAATTATGTTTTTTAATCAAATACTGTTTTATTTCACCATTTACCTATACTAAAGGCTCCCCCACACAGTTGCGATTTTATCGAGCAATAATATCCCGGCGACTTTGTGACCGCGTCGCATGTCCTACTCCTACCACACAGGTGCGATTTTGCGATCAGCGTCACGCGTCCGCCCCACCAATGAGAATGAATAAGTATAGTCTGAGATAGACATACTTTTGGTAACTGTCACTAGAAAGGCTTTCCTAAAAAGAAAGAGTTCCCTCATATGGAGACATTCCTGGCTTTAGGACCAGATCTTGGTTTAAATGTTAGTTTTGCTATTAAACCCAATAGTGTTCAAAAAATTTAAAGCTAATGCTGTACTGAAAATAAAAATTGTAAAATCGCAGCGATATTATCGCTCGATGAAATCGCACTTGTGTGAGGGGCCTTAATAGAGAATTAGAGAAATAAAACCTAAAAAAAAATTATGTCAATGTCAAAATATGTCAATCAATTTATTGTCAAGGCCTTCTTTTTTCAAAAAGTTTGTGACTACTTGTTCTGTGTTTTTTTCGCCATTTTTTCACATTTCGTAACTAAAATATCCAAATTCAATTCAAGATATCTCGTTTGTACCATAAAATATAACGTTGAAATAATTAGTTTTAGTAATATGAGTATGTGAACTATTATTTCCATATTTTTATAACGCTGTAGAAAAAGTTGGTAGTACAAAAATGGCCCGATTTGGAGGATGTCTTTTATTAACAATTCAACAGAATTGTTAATAAATTCACTTACAGAATCAATAACAATAACAATCTCAATCTCCGAATAACAATTCGGATCGATTTACAAGAAATTTCAATACAAATGAAAATAATAATTATTTAATGACTTTCATTGTTAAATTCACAAACTATGATCTATTTGAAGTATCATCGATTTATTTTCAACAACAAAAACATTTTATAGGTATATTAATTAACTTGAACATAGAAATTATGCAAAACATTTAATTAAAATAATTAAAATTAAAGTAAGAAAGGATAAGTATCCAACGTATAATTAAACCTAAACTATTATTCTTTATCAGAGTTTTCACTTGAATCACTTTGGTCACTATCATAAACTTCTAAAGCCTTAATATGTATCCATGGCCTTAGCCTATCGACAGAAAAAACACTTTCATAAGGTTTTCTTTTCTTGTTGAAACCCGGAACATCGCAGATTTTGTATCTGTCGTTGCCCAGAACTTCAACAATTTTATACGGGCCAACAAACTTTGATAGAAGTTTAGTACTTTTCCCATTGTTACAATAATTTGTTCTAGTGACCTTGACTAGATCCCCGACATTATATTTAATAGCAGGTACATGCTGCGAGTCATGTTGCTGCTTTTGTTTGGCTTGTGAATTCTTAATACGTTCACTAACTTTTTCTCTTAAGGGAGTCATGTTATTTGGAGGAGTATCGCAAGGTACATCAAGTTTGTTGGCCTAATCATCCCGCATTCTAATACCAAATAAAGTCTCTGTTGCCGATTTTTGGGTGGTAGAATTAATGGTATTATTTATTCCCCACTGAATCTTACCAACGCACCTGTCCCAGTCTCGTTCGGAGCCACTAGAGTTTTGCGACGACAAGGAATTCAAAATGGTTTGATTAAAACGTTCGGCTTGGCCGTTAGCTCTGGGACAGGCGACGGCGTTAAGAACATGTTTGATGCCATGATTGTCACAAAAGGTTTTGAAGGCTGCTGAGGTGAAAGACGTGCCACGGTCAGAGATAATTCTAGCTGGTATGCCAAAGTCATAAAAGATGTTTTCCAAAACCCTCACAGTCGTTCTACTTCTAGTATCTCTCACTGCCCTTACAAACACGTACTTCGTGAAACCATCCACCACAGTCAGTATATATGAGTTGCCATTCCTACTTTTGATAAAGGGACCGAGATGGTCTATGTGAACCGTATGGAAAGGAATGGACACTTTCTCGATAGGATAGAGAAGACCCTCTTTTTTTCTACCGGCCGAATCTTTGTTATAAGCGCATTCTATGCAAGCTGCTACGTACTTTTAAACAAAGCGTCTATGTTTGGGAAACCAATATAAGTATTGGATCTTTTCCAAAGTCTTAGCGTAACCATGATGTCCGATGTCATCATGATTAGATCTACAAATTTGCCATCTCGCGCTTCGCGGCACTACTAAACAGAGACGATCGTTGACCTTTCGATACACAGAATTGTTTTTGATAACGAAATTTTCTTTTATTTCTTTGCATTCCTCATCGATCTCAGGTTTAAGTATTTTAAGGATCCGTGATGTCTCAGGGTCACCCATTTGCAAAGTAAGCAACCAGTCTCCCGTTTCTATGGTATAAACTAGTGCAGAATTTCCCTCACCTTCCTCCGCGTCTAGCCTGGTGTTACGGCTTAAGGCATCGACATGTGCCATATTTGTCCCCGGTCGATACTCTATGTCAAAATTAAATTCACTAATCTGTAGCCACCACCTGGCTATACGCGGAATAAGGTCTCGCTTCGTTAGCGTAGTTCTTAGGGCTGCACAATCAGTGAAAACCTTAAATGGGATTCCCAAAAGATATACCCTAAATTTTTTCAGAGAACAGACGACAGCCAGAGTTTCTAGTTCATATGAATGAAGATGTCTCTCGTCAGCTGTCGTCTGTCTACTAAAATAAGCAACTGGCTTTAAAACATACGGATTCCTTTGCCACTGCATTAAAATGCCACCTAGACCAAGGGCACTTGCGTCCGTGTGAAGCTCGGTCTCTAATTTTGGGTCGTATAATGCTAGTATCGGCCTTGTGAGTAAAGTTTCTTTCAAGGAAGAAAAGGCACTATCTTGAACTTGTGTCCATTGCCAATTTACTTCTTTCTTTAATAAGTTTGTCAATGGTCGTGCAATTTCTCCGTAGCCTTTAATAAATTTACGGAAATATCCCGTGAGGCCAAGAAATTGACGCACTTCATGGACATTCTTGGGGATAGGAAATTCCCTTACAGCTAATATTTTAGATTCACCGGGCTTAACACCGTTACCAGAAATCTCATATCCTAAATAGTTAATAGAAGTATCGAAAAATCTACATTTCGTCAGCTTTAAGGTCAGTCCAAATTTGCGCAACAAGTTGAGAACTTCCTGCAATCTTTCAAACCCCTGTTCGATACTCGTAGATGGAATGAGGATATCGTCCAGATATGCCAAAGCATATTCGAAACGTTTATTACCAAGTATTTTATTAATAACACGTTGAAAGACTGCAGGCGCATTAGCCAACCCGAAGGGCATTCGCTTGAACTCATAATGCCCGTCGGGTGTGACGAACCCTGTTAGATGTCTACTCTCGGGGGCCATGGGGATCTGGTAATAGCCGGAGGCCAAGCCTAGTGACGTGAAGTAACAATTACCACTAAGGTTCGTCAATTGGTCCTCAATTAACGGGAGCGGGAAACGATCTTTGACAGTTTTGACATTAAGGGCCCTAAAATCGACACAAAGCCGCATCTCGCCTGTTTTCTTTTTTACCATTAGAATGGGACTGGCGTAGTCGGAATTGGATTCTTGGATGATATCATTGCATAACAAGTCGTCAATTATTTCACGAACTTGTTCGCGTTCCGAAAAAGACAACCGATATGGTCGGTAAATAACAGGTTTTGTATCAGAAAGATCTATTTTCATTTCGAATTCTGTAGCGCAACCTATCTCTGCAAGATTGGACGCAAAGCAATCGCGATAATTCTGTAGCAATGAGTATAAGTTGCTAGAATCACTCTCGTTTAGTCCTTCACCAACTTCAATATCAGATTTATTCAATGGCTCCAGAATCGGACTCTCTGTTGCAATCCGATTGACTTGACAAATTTCTTTTTCGGTAAATACAAAAGCCCTCGCTATTAAGGTTTCTGTGACAAATTGGTCAAGACCAACTCTCCAGTGCCATCCCGTACTCTATATGCCCCTTGCCATAAACGAAATTCTCGCCCAGGTTCGAGAGAGTTATAGCCCTACACATAAATGTCCCCAGAAAGACTATTATTTTGCACCGTAACAGGGATAATTCCCACGTTCTTTATTTCGACTGAACTCGCTACATGAAGCTTAATAGTTGAGCCACTGTTTAGGGGCTCATCAACAGGGCTTTTGTAAAATATTAATTGGGTACAGTCTTTAAGAACAGTTACGTATGGGAGTTCTGTAAAATTTTGCCCAATCAAAAGAGGGTTTTGCATAAATTCATCATCGACAATGAGAAATTCCAATGGGGTTTCAATATCGTCCAGTTTCATGTTTACAAAAGATTTGAATAATGGCACAATGGAAGAGTTACCAAACCCTTTTATCACAGGAACATTGTCAGTATTCTTAATGAGATCGAATACCAATGAATCACTGTATCGCATTAAACTGCACTCACTACCGAAATCTATATAGGCTGTTAACAATTTTTCATTTATCGAAACATGTTTGAAAAATTTATCATTACTATTATTCGTTGTTATTTTTAAAGTCTTTTTTTCTGGATTGGGACCACCACCCTTAGGAGGAGAGTATTCGACAATAGGTGACAGTTTGCATATTTCTTGATCATGTCCTACTCTATTGCAACGCTTACACTTCACAAGAGGTTTTGGACACTTGGTGTACGGATGACCCCTAACTCGACAGTTAAAACAAATAATTGAGTCATTGTTAGTCGAATTGAAACGCGTAGGTGCGCCAGTCGTATTAGTATTTGATCTCTGATTACTACGATCGCGATTCCTATTGAGATTTTGAGGCAATATGCGCTGGGAGCAAAGAAAACTTAATAAATCTTCTGGCTCTGTGGAATTCAAGGCCTGGGCTCCGTTTCTTACCGACCGATCAGAAATACCGTGCACAATACAGTCAACAGCCTTCTTTCCATTTATTTCACACCTATTTAATAAGCTAAGTTTATCATAAAAGTATTCACGAAGGCTCTCATCAGGACGAGTAGTACGGGCCAGCATTTCCTCAAGGAGTCTACCATAGTTTTCCTCGCTCGGAAAAGCTTTTTTTAATTTAGCTTGCCACTCGTCCCAACTAAAAACTACGGTAGGGAGAGCTTCAAACCATTTCTTAGCTAGGCCAACGAGTTTTTGTAAAGAGAAGTGAATGGTTTGTTTCTCATCCCAACCGTATATTTGAGAGCATTCGTTCACCTTCCTTATCCAACACTCAATACTTTGTGCCCTATTTGAAGGATCGTATTCGGGTATTACATTATTCAATTGATTATTTTGAAAGGAAATATTACTCTTACTTGAATCACCCTTCCAGGCAGTCAAAATCTTAAGTACATCTTCAGTAGACAGTCCTTGCGACGTTTTTCGGGTCTTGCTCTTTCCTCGCTCACCAGATGGTGTTCCTGACCTCTTTCTTTTACTTCGTTCCTCGGAAGATTCCGAACGCTCAGGAGTCCGAGCATCATCCATTGCGAGTCCACTTATGTGAGTTTTCGTGCGTTCCACTTCTGAATTATTATAAAATTCAGACTATATAACCAAATATAACACCATTATTTTAAATAAGTACAAAGTAGTTTAGTTCAGTTACAGAGATTTCACTTAAGTATCGACTACTCTTCTTGCTGGCACGTAGTGATTATATTCTCTTTGGCTCGAACAGAATTGACTGCCACTGACTTTCATTCCCGCTATCGAGCTTCCAACGCCCCACCACGCGAAACTCCACTAGGCGGGCGACACCAGGTGGCGCCACTAGCGGCACCAGGCGGCGCCACTAGCACCGCGTAAAAAAGGCGCGCCTACCTAGTGTTGTCACTTTGAATATATAATTTCTCCTAAAAATATAAAATCATAACAGGTGTGTCTGACTCCAAATCCACCATTTTTAGATTTTTTTGTCTGTCTGTCAGTCTGTTTGTTAATTCAAGCATCACGCAAAAACTACTGAACCGATTATAATAATAATAAATAGTATATTTCAGACATGGTGTCCATAAAATTTGAGGTATACATAATAAAAACTATTAGTTACTATTATGATGAAACTTTTTTGTGATTTAACTTAAAATATAATTTGTGCGGACGAAGTCGCTCGTCGTAAACTGTAAACTCTTAAGTATTATACAGGGTGTAAATGACAGCCTAGCAAATACTGAAACGGTGAACTCAGACCATCAAACTGAACAACTTTCACTATGAGCCTACCTCAGGAAACGCGAAAAACATCAGCCCTTACATTTTAGTCGGGTAGGTACGTACAGCAGTTTTGTATGGGACAGCTGATTTTTTTTGTGTTTCCTGAGGTAGAGCTCTATAGTGAAAGTTATTCAGTTTTGTTTGAGTTCACCGTTTCAGTATTTGATAGGCTGTCACTTACCCTGTATAAAATAAAATGCAGATATTTCGTATAAGTATCTAAACTATTATAAAACTGTAACAGTAGTGTGAACATGAAACACGCATGTGTGACATTGAAGATATTAACAAAAAAAAGTTACTATGTGGTTTTTAGGTATCCCTGATTCTAAATCACAAATTTTTGGATTTTTTGGCTGTCTGTTTGTTTGTTTGTTTGTTTGAAGGAGCATCACGCAAAAACTACTGAACCGATTTTGATTAAACTTTTTTTATTTGATAGCTTATGATCTGACTTAAAATCTGATATATAATTTGTGCGGACGGAGTCGCGGGTTAACTCTAGTCTGAAATACTACCGTAATAAATCTAACACGTGCTGACCTTCCAGACACGCTGACGGTGTACCCCGGGTACTCGTCGGACCCCGTTCCTGTGCTGCGCACGGGAATAGCGTGGGACTCCGACAAGAAGATCAAGTTCCGCAACCCGGACCTTGCCGACTATAACGGCGATCTTAAAGCTGGTGAGTTTATCGTTAGACCATATAACCACAGTATTACTTAAATAAAATAGTGATGAAACTCAGCGGTCGCGGCGGGTCTATGACCGCGTAGCGTGCGGGGCCCGGGGGGGACGGGCGTACCCTAACTCAATTTGCTGTTAGGGTACGCGCGCAGGCAGCGTGGGCCGGGACGCACTCCTCCCGGCCCCCGCACGCCCCGCACGATTGACCTGCTGCGACCGCTGAGCTTCACCACTATTAGTTCTTTACACTATGCTATAAGCCTCACAGTATGGCAACGCGCCGCGCCGCGTACTTACGCTGTCATGCGCAGATATGCAAGGCAATACCAATACATTCATACAGATCCGGTAATGTGACCCCCGCAGCCCGCTTCCCCGCAAGGCCCCCTCCGTTGCTCTGCGCAAGTACAATCGTTGCCGTACTGTAAGGACTATAGTTATGCTATGATATAACTAGGGACCAGCATCGCGTTAGTATATCCCCTCCGCCACGTTACAAGATCAATTAATCGTGTGGATTTACATACAAATTAATACCTTTTCAGTAAACGAGATAGCTCATTGCGGACCAATAACTTCAAACTAGTCGCGTTTGGGGTTCACTATTTTTTTTACAATCAAAATTCGAATCTAAAGTAATGGAATAAACTCCAAAGATGCAGATTTCATGCTACCTTGTTCCCTGCAAAAAGTGGCAGAAAAATTTCATAGTTGAATTACATGCGTAACACGTCCATTTTTATATTATCTAAGACTTCGAGGCTTAGAACTCTCACACAAATATGGTGACCGATCAACTAAGTAAATCATAATGACTTTTTTCAGCTTTTGCAAACTTTTCGAAACCGGTGAACTGGCATGTCAATGTGTGGGAGCTGGATCCTAACAACACGGACAATAATGGATTCCAGGTATTATCCTCTTTCTAACGTCAGAGAACTAAAGTGGTTGACATAGCTCAGAAAATTAGCAAGCTGAAGTGGCAATGGGCTGGTCATGTCTGCCGAAGAACTGACAACCGGTGGGTTGTCAGAGTTCTAGAGTGGAGACCGCGAAGTGGCAGGCGTAGTGTGGGACGCCCTGCTGCCCGCTGGACAGACGACCTGAAAAAGGTAGCGGCGAGCGACTGGATGAGGAAGGCCGAGGACAGAGTCTTGTGGCGCGCCTTGGGAGAGACCTATGTTCAGCAGTGGACGATGATAGGCTGATGATGATCATGAACCGTTACCTTGTCAATTACTATTTATGCAGATTCGTAACCCATTGGTATATGATTATCATTGCCATTGCATTATAGCTGCATATTGTACATTTGTACTAACGTTTATGTTCTCCTGCACGGCTAGCATGCCACCCACGATAAAGCGTTTAAACGAGAACGTCATGCACGCTCTTTCTAGCATACGTAAAATAATAAGGATGGAGGCACATCTCGATTTTTATCGATTTCTCGGGGGTGGCATGCGAGGCCTACTGATGTAATGAAAATAAAATAAAATAATACTTTACTCTAATCTCCGTCTATCTGCGCGTCTTTATATTGGAAACTATTCTCTTTACATTGGAAATAGCAAAGAGAATGTAACTCACTACGTTATAAGAGTCGGGACTTCCATACTAAAAACTGGTCGTGACCGATTATCCAGAAAGTATGAAACGTGTGCAACCATCCAAAGGAATTTAATGGCGTCGGTGCACGTTTCATATAACTTTTTTTGTAAGAGAGTTGCGCGAACCTGCATAAGAGTGAGGAATGTGAGATAAGTACCTACTCTTTGTCGCACCGTAAGGTATGCGCTTGTATGAATTCTGCCACTCGCTCCAGTCGGCAACGTCGCATACGTCGCGCGGTGTACGAAGTAATAACAGTGCTGAGTCAAGCGCCATTAGGTACATTTTCGCGCGTACCGCCTGGCAGTAAATGATTAAAGCGTGAAAACTTATCGTTCTCTAAGGAAGTGATGTATCTGTTACGAAGTAACTAGTAATCTGTGCTAATGGTACCGATTCGGACTGTGCCACGACTTAACTTAACTAAATTTATTCCTGTCACTTTCTAAAATAAGATTAAGAAAAGAGACAGAAAACCAACAGTTGACTTTAGTGCTGTCAAAGTGACACACACGCCCAAAATAAGATGCCATCATAATGTACGCCATCTTATTTAAAGCGTTTTTGGGCGTGTAACGTCACTTTGACAGCACTAAAGTCAGCTGATGGTTTTCTGTCTCTTTTCTTAATCTTATTTTAGAAAGTGACAGGAATAAATTTAGTTAAGTCGTGGCACAGTCCGAATCGAGGCCATTGGCTACAAAACTCCATAATAAATAGTAAGAAACAAAGTCGCTATCCGCTATTGCTGTTTCTCTGCTTACTTCTTCTAAATCACGAAAACGAACGAATTTTGATACGGTTTTCACTGTCATTTAGATAATTTCTTCCGGGAGGTTTAATTTGTATAATATATTTATTTAAAGGCGAAGTAGGGGTAGCGCTAGTATGATATAAGGAACAAAATAATACTTCTATCTTTCCTTTTGTGAATTTGAAACAATTGACTTTCAATTGCAATTAATTCGACCTTGTTATCGTTCTAATATGCCGATGAAATATATCACGATACAAGGTGAAATCTCAATACGTTCCGTACTTATGACTGTCATTATAGGATCAATATGGAAAACGCGAAAAAAGTCTCATAGAAAATGGTGACTCTACTCAAACGTATGGAACAGCAGATTTTTTCTCGCGATTTTGATGTTGGCTCCATAGTGAAAGTTGATCAGTTTGATGGTCTGCTGCATTCCTTAAAGTATGTAACGCATTTAAGTTTACAACTGTATACCTACAGGTGTAAAAGACCCTAGTCTGTCTAAAAAATCTGGTCCTTAAATTGGAGTCGTAGCCTACGACTCCTATTTACGGACCAGATTTTTTAATTTAATTTTGACAGCCAAATCTAATTGGCCAAAGGAGTCAAATTTTTCTAGGCCCACCAAACGGTAACGTTTATTGATGGTATTACACTCTAAATACATTTTATTTTAGTAATCAGACGATAGATTTGGTAAAAATTCAAACGGAATTATGAAATCAATATAAAAAATGCATCGTTTTTACTTTTTTGCTAAGACTACTTGCTCTTTTTTCCGGTTAAAACGGCACATGTAAAGCAATGCGTGTATAGGAATGTCTGTCTTAGATGTTCATACGAAAATAAAATAAAAAACCCAACATATTTTACCAAGACACGATGTGCGCCAACTGCGATTATGCGACACTCCGTTTAGATGAGGCATAGCTAATGTTACCACTATAATCTAGAGATTATGAGAAACAAATCGACATGAGATTCAAAACTATATGTCAACTAATACGTAAACATTTTTTTTTGTTAGCCTTTTTCCCATACTAAGATTGAGGATCCTCTTTTACCTGCAAAACCTAAAGGCGAGCTGGCTGGCGGAGCGGAGTAGCGAGGAAATATTAACCAATCAGGATTGCGTAAAATCTCGGCCGAGATTTTGATTGCAATCTCATTGGTTAATAAAACTCCGCTTCCCCGCTCCGCCAGCTCGCTCTGCGTCAATGGACAGGCACCCTAATGCAGCCTTAAAATAGAAACACATTTTACGGCAATTACGCTTCATATTGTTAGGTTAGGTTTTATCTTCTGAGATGGCAAGGTATAAGCTTCATGCCGTAATACATTGCAGAACGAGGACCTGATAGTGTGGATGCGCACGGCGGCGCTGCCTACGTTCCGCAAGCTGTACCGCCGCGTCGACCACACGCAGCAAGGCTTCACCAACGGCGTCGCTAAGGGCGCCTACAGGCTTAAAATAGATTACAGTAAGTATAGTACTACTACAGAATAAATACTAGTACTATCCGTACAGGTACAGGGAACCACACTGCAAACAGATTTAAATGGATATCTACTCTCTCTGCGCGGCAATAAGGTGCAGGTGCAAAGTTATTTGCACCCGTTCTATCTTACAATTCCCGAATAGTAGAGTTCAGTTTGATGGTCTGATCATCTCCTTAAAAAACCGTTCAAGTGCGAGTCGGGCTACTCGCGCACCGAGGGTTCCGTACCACACCACCACAGATCACAACATTATTAACATAGAAAAAAAAACGTTTTTTGTCGGGACCTTTAGCTCAAAACCGACTCACACTTGGCCGGTTTTTAGTATTTGTTGTTATTCTGTAGAGTTTGCTCTATAATCACATTAAGTTTGACGCTTGTATGTATTACCGTTTTTACGATAGAGCGTGAAGAAAAAACGTTGATAAAAACTAGTTTCTTGTTGAGAAGTTTGAGAACCCCCCTTCATTTTTAACTTTTTGACATTTTTATTATTTGTTAACAAATCCGCCATAATCACGCATAATCTGAGAAAATTTCAACTATCTAGCTAGCTATTACGGTTCAAAAGTTACAGCCCTAAATAGGTAGGACGGACGGACGGACAGACGGACAGACGGACGGATGGACGGACGGACGGACAACGTAGGCTTAGGATTAGGGTCCCGTTTTGACCCTTTGGGTGCGGAACCCTATAAAGTGTCAACATAGGTATGAAGGACCCTATATTTATAGAAAAATATCTCTGACTACCCCCTCGGGGAATATAGTCGTGAGCATATGCTTATGCTATATTTATAGATATGTCCTAAAAGTCGTGAAGCCCTTTAAAAAGCCTTACTATTTCCCTTTTCATGGTAAATATCATATTTTAAAAAAATAAATATGATTCTATTCTTATCATATTATATTAGTCTACTCGGCAAAAAATTCAATCTGATATAGGTAGTATTCCGTGACGAAATGTGGATAGTTGAGGAAAAAACTTAGAATCTCATATGAATAGATAATAATATTATCTATTATATTCATATGAGAATGTCTCGAATTCTAAGCGAACTAAATTGATTTAATTTGGAGTTATTAACGTTTTTTATTATCTTCCAGATTACCCAGTAACAGACTTCGATGGAACCAAAACGTTTATAATATCGACGACATCGCTCCTCGGCGGCAAGAACCCGTTCCTCGGCGTCGCTTACGTGGTCGTGGGCACGCTCTGCCTACTGTTGGGCATCATACTGCTCGTCATACACGTGAGGTGCTCCAAGAGGTCAGTGTGATATTATCTTCACGCTCTGAGCTAGCGATAGATAGACTAACTCATTTATTTTATCGGAACAACACAGGAAAAACAGTGTCAGACAAAGGTAGTAGGTAACACTATGGCGTATAAGGAGGTCCGTGCAAAGCCGCAACAGCAACAGGGAGCTCCCACGACGGACCACTTAATAACAAAGACGATATAGTAGGTATTGGAATATGACAACGTGCGACCCTTATTGCGCCGATGAAAAAGGTTTTGATTCAGCATTTATGCTAAAGCAATATATGCAGCGCTGTTAACAGCGGGTAGTAAGAGGCTAACATGGTAACATGGGCACACTCTGCCTACTGCTGGGCATTTATACTGCTCGTCATACACGTGAGGTGCTGTAGGAGGTCAGTGTGATGTTATCTTCACGCTTTGAGCCAGCGGGTAGGCAGAGGCTAACTTGAGCACGCTCTGCCTACTGTTGGGCGCCATACTGCTTGTAAAACACGTGAGGTGCTCCTAGATGTCAGTGTTATGATATCTTCACGCTTTGAGCTAGCAGGCTAACTTGGGCACACTCTGCCTACTGCTGGGCATTATACTGCTCGTTATACACGTGAGGTGCTGTAGGAGGTCAGTATGATGTTACCTTCACGCTTTGAGCTAGCGGATAGGCAGAGGCTAACTTGGGCACGCTCTGCCTACTGTTGGGCGCCATACTGTTTGTAATACACGTGAGGTGCTCCAAGAGGTCAGTGTGATGTGTGACGCTTTGAGCTAGGGTAGGCAGTAGGCATCATACTGCTTGTCAAATCTTTATTACCAGTAATTAAATAAAACAACTATTCATTTAATGATTGCAAAACTCTTTTGTACAATATAATTTATAGCGCAACATTTGATGTGTATTTTTATCGTTTCTGCACAAACAATTTGTAGGTTTGCATTCTCTTATTAGTTGTATGGCCTATATGTGTTAACTCGTCCCATCCCAGATACCGTCCATACCCGTCCCCATCCTTCTTCGAAATAGACGAGCGTCCAGCCGTCGACACCTCCGCACAGATACCAGCAAAGATACCAGCTCAGATACCAACTCAGATACCAGCACAGATACCAGCACAGCCTAAGAGCTCGTGAGTTGTATCACAGCATTACTATACAGGGTTACTTCGGAGACAGTGCGCATTTTTCTTCCATGCAATCAGTATCATTAATATAACACACAAGCATTTACCCGCGACTTCGCCCGCATTGATTATATACCAGATTTTAAGTCGGATCATAAGCTATCAAACAAAAAAAGTTTCATCAAAATCGGTTCTGTAGTTTTTGCGTGATGCTCGTTCAAACAAACAAACAAACAGACAGTCAAAAAGTCCAAAAAATGGTGATTTGGAATCAGGGACACCTAAAAATCATATCGTAATCTTTTTTTTGTAAATATCTTCAATGTACAGACACACTTCTGTTACAGTTTTATAATAGTTTAAATTAAGGAAAATAAAAATGTTTTTTTATTTGTTATTTTTTCAATTTATCCACCCGAAAATTAATCAAACAATCATATATTTATTTCAAGTAACCAGACTCATAATTTTGTTAGTACTTACACACTTAATCTATTCTACTGTTAGTAATTATAATCCATTTAATTCATTATCATTACATGTGGGTAATTAGCTGCTGGGAACATGTAGTCCACAGCAGTGAAGCACATAGGGGCAGTCAACCCTGTCCCCTATCATCTTCAGGATGCTATTGGGGCTGGCCCGAACCCTGCGCACCAGGGATGCGCTTCTCTTGCGCATAGTAGCGTAAAAGCAGTCGTTACGGGCCTCTGCAAACATTCCTGATGCCTTAATGTAGCGTTGCCACACTACAACTCGTGAGTCAAAGGGGTAGGTAGGTGCGAGGGTAGCGCGGGGGCAACCTGCGTACGCGCCCCGTGGCCTCTCTCGTCTTGAGCGAGGGTGAGTCAGTAAGCGCAACCCTCCGCCGCGTACGCACGCGTCTTGTTTACGCTCGACTTTTAATATGTTTGTATGACACATGATAAAATAAAAAAATATATGTCTTTTTATTTTGAATGACCTTCATATACGTAAAATTTGCGCACTGTCTCCGAAGTAATCCTGTATAGTCCTTACAGTACGGCAACGGATGTACTTGCGCAGAGAAACAACGGCGGGGGCCTTGCGGGGAAGCTGGCGGCGGGGATCGCAGTACCGGATCTGTATGAAGGTGTTGGTATTGCCTTGCATATCTGCGCATGACAGCGAAAGTACACGGGCGCGGCGTCGGGGGACGGTGGCATCGCCCGCCTTTAAGACCGTTGCCATACTGTGAGGCTTATAGCAATACCAAAGTGAATATAATACTAATAGTGAGGGCGCTCTCGGGTCGCGACAGGCCTATAGTGCGGGGGGTGCGGGTGGCGGGGGGCGGGGTCCCAGTACCGATTCACCTGCGCGCTGTACCCCAAGGGCCGGTGCCTCACCCCTCCGCACACCGCGCGAGCCCCCCCGCACTCCGCGCAAGCATAGACCCGACGCGGCCACTAAGCGCACCCACTTTATTGTATTTACGCTACGGTAATACTGTAGTTTATTATCATGAAATACACGTATTTAATTTGTAGCGTTGATTTTGTATTTAGTCATAGATTTAAGGTAACATCGAGCCTCAAGTGCTGCCCTAAACCGTATTTAAAAAAGAAACAAGAAACTCACATAGTAGAGTAGTAATTGCAGATTTTCAATTTATCAGATTATTACTAGTTTGTTTTTATAATCTTTGTAGTTACTATCTTTTTTAAGAGGTAGAGGTGTGGACACTCAATCATGAGGGTCCAGGTTCGAATCCGCACGGATGCCATCCGGCATGCCATGCCATGTACCAATGAGTTTTTATAACTTATGTACGTCCCTCTGCAATGCAGGGCACAGGCCTATCGCTACCTTAATTGTCCTTATCGACGTACCCACATTTTTGTACCACTGGCCCAGAAATGTCACTTCATATAATTTGTATGCAAGTGACATTCCAGAGATCGCTATCTCATACGCAGTTACACTGGCATTCTGTAAGCATAAGGCGCGGTTTATACAAAAGAGACGCGTGGCGGTGGCGGGTAGTCAAAGTAACACCAATATAAACCTTATATTACGTAGCATAGCGTCGTTTTTTTGTCGTAAAGTAAAATTGCGCCGCATATTGCCACGGGCGGGGTGCGGCAATATGAACCTTAGAGTACGTAGCATAGAGTCGTTTGGAGAATTACGCCCGCGCATCCAGGCGACGACTCGTCGCCTGGAGGCGCCGCACCCCGCCCGTGACACGTCTGCGCCACGTCACTTCTGTTTAAACAGCACCTAAGCGTGTTTGTTCTAGCGTAAGCGAAAATCTTTTCTTGGTTACTTGTCAGTCGTGGATGAAACGAAATTATCGCCTATTATGTTTTTGATCTCGCCTGAATTATTCGTCAAACCAATTAATTTTAATTTTTCAGCACCACGGAGATGATCAACGTGAACCCTCGCACTCCATACTCTTAAGCTGGGATCTCGGAAGTCAAGAATACACATGGAAACAATCATAGATATACCTACAATATAGAGGCAATTTTAATCACCAAAATTAAACTCCCCGTTTCATATTACCAAACATTGATTTACTTTTTCTGTTGTATTGAGACAATGTTTATAAAATCTTAAGTCATTTCAGTAAGGTTTAGTATTCTTTCAGAAATGTATTATCTACTCTATTTAAAAATCTACGGAATAATAGAAAGGGACGTGGCTTGCAAAATACGTTGTCGAAAGGTTGAGAAAAGGACATTTGACAACTAGTCAAATCAGCATCTATTTATCGGACTTCTAAACGCGGGCTTTGTATGAACATTTGTATTGAATACAATCTTGCGACGTCATCAACATTTCATTACTTTTATAGTTTATCCTGTTATTAAAAATAGTATTCAAGCTAAAGAATTACTGAAAGTATGAGTTTAGTCATGTCTTTTTTTTACTCAGTAATCTAAAACATATTTTATGATAGTCAAATATCCTATTGTATAATCATATGTTATGTTGTTGTTTATACATTCTATTCTCGTGTCAACAAGGTAGAAAATGTATTGATCCAAAGAGGTCGCTTTTTCTAATAGTTATCCATGTTTTTAGGTTAAAACGATGACGATATAAATATGTACTTAATAATAATATGTGGTATTTTTTATATCAGAATTAAAATGGTTTAATAAAACAGATTAGAAATAAACACCATATAATGAAGACATAGACATATTTAGACATGATTTAGACCAATTGATACGGAAAATGTATGATACGTATCAGCCTGAGTATAAGGTATATAACGGTCTAGTTTGGGTGAAATCTGCCTGTATTATTATCCCTTCTATTTGAAGGAGTTAACTGAATCAAGCGTCCTTATTGCTTTGGCAAAAAGGTTTCTAGGAGGAAAAACTATATGGAGAGGCTTTTATGTTGGATGTTGTAAAGGTAGAATGTGTTAAGCGTGAATGCGCTGGAAAGTGAACTTTATGTACCATTATTAAAGTTTATTATTACTTATAAAGGCAAATACTAAACATTCGCTTTTATAAATAAGACATTTCGTTAATAAATTACGTGAGACATTGTGATAGATTTATGTTTTATTTATTTATTGTTGTTTTCTTGTTCAAGATTTATTTTGTATTTGGAATGATTTAAAATCTCTTGTTTTTGTTTGGTTTTGTATAACCAGCCAGGATACAAACAAATTTTATGCTAAAATATTGCCTAGGATTAGACGGTGATTAGGCTACAGCTTTTTGAAATTTGACTCTTGTTTTGAAAATATTAAGGTACACCTTTAAATCCTCCAAACTGTAGGCTATAGTGAGGGTGGGCCGAGTGATTATCATTTAATATAGCTCATGCTAACATGAAAGAAGAAAAGATATTGCTAAAATCATCGAATACAAAATGTTATTCAGTAATATATTCTGTGAAATATTTTTTTCGGGGGGATCTAGGAATACCCTCTCAAAACAACGTCTTCGGTTCACATGGTTGAATCAAAGGACAACCGCCGCTCTCCCTTGAAAAAATACCTTAAAATGTATAGAAGTTTTGACTGAAGTCAAATGTGTAATAAATTATGGGGTTTTATAAAAACGACTCAGATTCATTTATTTTTATTTAACGAGTTATTTAATCATTTATTATTAATAAATTATAAAAAATCAGCAACCCCAAAATGTCTGTCAATGTTGTTTAGTAGGAGGTGATGCCAGCACGATGTTTTTTTTATATTAAAATGATAAAAACTAATAAAATAAACTAATGCCTGCAGTTAGTTTCTAGTGTTCTAGTGTCCATAATAAAAATAGAAGTATGGTTATACATTTTTTGGTATTAGGTATGTACCGGATGTCCTTTAAAAAGTATGTGTGCTATTTTTATTCCTATACGAAATAAGATGTCTTGTGTCTGTGTTACTTTCAAAAATAGCACTCCTTCGTCATTGCATTAGTTGTTATTATTTACTTATTATTATTACTTTGTATTTGTTTGAGTACAATATCTTTTTTTACTTATTTTAATTAGTACGTATATTAAATTATGAACAAAAGTTAAGAATCCTAAGAACTGTAAGTGCCTTTTAGGATATTTATTAGATGCTTTATTGTATCAGTTTTTTGCTTTTTATTAACAATTTAGGTAAATGTTTATAATACGTTTAGTAGTGTTAATTAACTTTATGTAGTTTTTCTAGATTCTACTAAGAACACTGTAATGTTTGAAAAGCAAGATGCCAAACAATTCAAGCTAAGTATTTATACTGTGCGAAGTCTAGGGCATAACTTCGCTGTCATAACTAAATGATTATTGAAATAATGGGAATATGAAATCTAGAAAAATGTTAGAGATTGACTCATGTTCGATTTTCATGGTCTATCGAAAATTAGTTTTTTTTGTATGTTCTTAATTCTTTACCTACTGTTTAAAAATTGGCACAATGCATTTAAAGATAGTTTTCCAAATCCTGCACTTTTTTGAAAAATATTATTATAATTTAGTAACCTTAGTTAAATGTAATAAACATTATAATTAAACTTGTTGTTTGATCTAATATAATTATTCTATTTAAGGGGCGTCCGCCCGGTTTCGAGTAACTTTGTAACCATTTTATACATTAACTATGACACTTTTTAAGCAGAAAACAAAACTGAACAATCTACAGGATATGAGAAGTGATGTGGTTTTTCTCGAAATCTATTTTAATTAATAAAACTGAAGAAAAACGACTCCAAAGTCACCTCTTTTTTTCCATTTCTAACCGTTTTACTCTTATATTGTTGATCAGAAGAATATAAAAATTTACAATATTCTTCACAATACAATATAAAATGATGTGGTTTTCTTATTTTTTGAAAATTCTTAATAAATCATACAGGTTTTCAAAGAAAACGGAAAATTCTGACCGGAGCCGCGCAATTGAAGCGGGATGGCTAATTGCAAAAGTTTGCTTGTAAGAAAGAGAGCCTTGCAGATGGGAGGAGTAGCCTTAAGATAATTTCATTAAATCTAATTGCCTCAAGTATTTTTAAGCGATTTAATTCTGAAGGAGGTTATCAATTGGTCTGTATTTGTTTGTTTTAGGTGACCGCCACGCCAGGTTGATCACATATAAATTAAATTCTTTATTGTGATACACAGGTTGAATAGGTTGTTACATTATATTATGTTCGCTGTGATCCGCCAGAAGGCATACAATAGGTATTTAAGTACATATACATTGAATTTATACACTTATATTTTAGAAAATAATCATTACATTAATAATTAATTCAATACTATAGACTTTATCTGAAGTAATCATAGGCATAATGTCAATCGATACAATCATTTTGGTGAAGATCTAATGAAAATTGAAATAATAGTTTGGTGTATATTTTTCTTGTTCTTTAACACCTAGGGGAGCTAGGTGCGACTTCTCTGTGGTTATACACTAGACACAATTGACTGATAGTACCTACCTACTGATAAGCTTTTCGTTTTTCAAAGACATCTGCCGAATTTACGCGACCGAAATTACTCGCGCCATTTATCCTAAAAGACGCGTAAATTCGGCAGGTGTGTCCATCACACTTAAGACTCTAGAAGACTCTAGCTTTTATACATGCAAAATCTAAACGCAATTTTTTGCCGACTTAAAAAAGCAACGTCACAAATGTCCTGAAGTGCGATTTTTGAAAATCATACGGGCGACTTGGCAGTAGAAAATGTCAAAATTACTATGGAGATTATGCATCTTTCTACTGCCAATTCGCTCGTATGATTTTAAAAAATCGCAATTGTTTATCGTTTCCGTACAATTTTCGCCGTTGCGTTTATTTGTTTTAACAAACGCTAAACGCGAATGTTGTCGAACATCAAATAATTTAATGCGGAGTGTGTTCGTATCTGAGAACTAGACAAGCCCCGACATAACTTATAAGGCGATTAAAATCTGCCAATAATGCACGATAAAACTAGGATTAGCGTTGTCAAAGGCTATTTGATATAATTATGATACGGTAATACCAGATTATGCCGAACATCTATTAATTTGATATCCTTTAATCTTTAAGCATGGGCCGGATTCCAGTTAGAAAAAAAAGTTTTTTTCTAGGTTACTTAAATACAGGGTCCTTCTTAATATGCTGACACTTTTTAAGGCGATGACCAGACTATGAAACTGAACAACTTTCTCTAAGGAATCAACATCGAAATCGCGAAAAAAAAAAACAGTTGTCCCATACGTTTGGCTCCGAGTAGGTTTGCAGTTTTGTATGGAAGTGATGATTTTTTTTCGCGATTTCGATGTTGGTCCTATAGAGGAAGTTGTTCAGTTTGACGGTCTGATCATTCCCTTAAAAAAGTGTCAGCATATTAAGAAGGACCCTATATTAACATATTTTTTATTCCTTTTAGACCACTACTTTTAGGTCTTAAACGAAATAGCTAGCTTTCTACCAACCACCTTTTATCGGAATGATGTTAAGCTAGCAACGTTTCTGACCACACCAATGGGGAATAGAGTCGTGTGTTATTTGATGTGTGTTCCCACATGAAGGTTTCACTTTGCTGTTCCCTATTGGTTTACCAACCAATAGGGAACCGCAGTATTCTATAAATTGAGGAACAAATGCCCAAATTTATCAGTACACACAGATACTCCAAGAGCTACTTTCACTCCAGAGTTATCCAACCACCTCTGCAATCTCCTCTCCACATGCCGAGATATCCCGAAACTGTTGACCCCGAGAGAGACAATGAAAATGAGTTTGCGGGTATTTTATTTCAAAACCACTGTCCTAAGTTCTTCTTATCGTGCGGGTAGAGGCCCTGGTGTCAGAGTTTTTTCAGACTGCCTCACGGCCTCTGACGTGGTTTTTATGTAACGACTACTACCACCAGAGATAGTAGCCGGGACCAACGGCTTAAAGTGCCATCCGAAGCACATCATCTTTTCAGACAATCAGGTGATTCAACCTGCAATGTCCTAACCAACTGGGGAAAAACGCACAAAGTGACATATCACTAGGTGTCCCCCGTGGGAATCGAACCCACGACCTCCGTGGCGAGCGCCCAATGCTCTTAACCATTAGACTACGGAGACTGTCCTAAAAAATAAAAAATATTTTCTTTGCAAATATAACTTTAATAGGGTGGAACTTTAAACAGTAAAATCTGATCCGGAACGAAGACCTTGTAAGCGAAGCAGTAGGCCTATTGAATTGAAATACTGACTTATAGCATGCAAAATCCATTAGCCTCCGCATATTGCTGATTTGATTACTGTAAAATACGGCCCATTCATTTTATTACACTGAAAGATTACGATCTTCGTTCCTACCTAATTTCAAATTGAATATTTTTCATTTGGTGTGTTTAAAGATTGGGGCACCGCTCAGTGGTTAAAAATTAAGCCATTACGGGCTGTGGTATAGAACAAATTGATAAGATGTATCTCATAGTGTTTCTAGGTGTGTTGGGATCAGTGGTTGCACAGGACAGTGGATTGTTCGAGTTAAACATTATACACTACAATGACTTTCATGCACAGTAAGTAGAAACCAATATTTCTCTAATCGCACGCGACTCTGCTATTTTCCATACTAAAGGGACTGGTTTAATGTAAGCCAGTAGTGTAAGACAAAGAGAATATAATCACTAGTGTAAGAGTGGCACCCTGGCCGCCTGGTTTGTAACCCCTTTCGTTAAATATGGTTGAAAACTGGGTTAATGTGATTCAATGGTCGAACGTCTTGAATTCGAACCCGGTTCGATCTGGTTTCCATAACACTTACAAGGTATTGTTTCGGGTTAGCCTCTCTAGTATATAATCTAGTAAAAAATGTCATCTTCGCTCGCTTTTTAGAGAGCGAACAAGTAGGTACTTAGTATGGAAAAAAGAGCCGTGTCGCCCGCAAGTAGAGAAACAATACTAGAGAGGCAGGGCTGATGAGTGTTAAAGCTAAGCTATGAAAAGCGTAGTAACGTAGTAATCATACGAGCGACTCGGCAGTAGAAAATGTCAAAATTACTATGGAGATTATGCATCTTTCTCGTAATCTTTCTACTGCCGATTCGCTAGTATGATGTTCAAAAATCGCACTTCTGGTATGGCAAGCCTATTTAGTTAGGTATAGCTTGGCAGGACCGAAGCCTCTTTTCCCTAAAAAAGATTAGATGGAGTGAGCTTCACTAACGCGAATCCATTGCGGATTGGGATGCAAGTCCCGCAACTTGCACTTATTGGTCTCTGGCGTAATTTAACGGAATAAACACTACCAGTGCTCTAAAATTAACTTTATAACCAGCTTCGATGAAGTCAGTCCTATCGGCGGCGTGTGCAACCCCGCCGAAGCGGCTTGTATAGGAGGCTTCGCGCGGCTCTACACGGCCGTGATGGAGGCGAAGGAGGCGGAGCCCGACTCTCTGGTGCTGAACGGCGGGGACACCTTCCAGGGCACCATCTGGTACAACTTCTTGCGGTGGAACGTCACGCAGCACTTCATGAACATGCTGCCTCATGATGCCCATGTTAGTATTCATTGGAATTGAATAATATATGTGCATGAAAAGTTGTACTTATGAATATGAATGAGACTTTATAAGGTGAGTAGGAATGATACCGTATACCGTACGGCCCGTCGGCCGTTGTCTCTTCTCATCCCTATGTTAGAGGGAGGTTAGGTACATGCTCAGTATTTCGTCATTCCTGGTTCATCAGTCTGGTCAGAATGATGGGAGGAATGATCGTGTTAACCACGGAATGATGGTCCAGTCTTATGAAAATTAAATATAATCATTTCCGTCATTCCATTGTGATTGTGAATGATGAAATACTGATGGGAAACTGATCGTGTAACCCACTCATCATTCTGGCGTCATTCAACGATTGGCCAGACTGATGAAATACTGACCGTGTAACCTCCCTCTTAAAGTTACAATAGCGTGAGCTTATGTATGTTAATATGTGTTAGCAAATGAAACCGATTATACAGAGACTATAATGTACCTACAAGTTACGGTAGTAATTATAGTAGGTAGATAGGTACTCTGTGCTAAAAGATTCGATTATACCTACATAAACGCCGCCGGCGCCGGCCGGTTTTCAGTTTCGGAAGTGATCAGATAAATTGAAAATCAGCAGTGACTACATACAACGTGACATTCTCGTTTTTTGGAAATATTGTTAAATTGTTAAGAAATTAAAAAAAAATACGATTGGGGGCAGCACAATAGGCTCGGTGCAGCCTTAACACCTTGTTTATTTTAACACTATTATGTGTTCAACGCAGGTGCTAGGTAACCATGAGTTCGACCACGGCGTGGAAGGCCTAGTGCCCTACTTGGAGCACCTCAACTCTCCCATGTTGGGCGCCAATGTGAACACGACCTTCGAGCCGGATATGACGCCCTACGTCCACAACCACATCGTCCTGGTGCGGCATGGACGCAGGATTGGTATTATCGGAGTCCTGCTGCGGACAGTAAGACCAGCTTAATATAGTTTGTACGACAGAACATTATAAGAGGGGTCAGAAATGCAAAATAGCGCTTTTGCTTCGGAGACGGCTGTCGCCACTTGTCTTCCCGCTCACGCTGATACAACTACTCATGCCTTCGCGCTCGCACCACGCCGCGCGCCTTATGGTGCTATGCAAACCATTGCATAACCTGTGGCGACACGTTCCATGCCTACTTTGCACTTCTAACCCGTCTTATAAGTATGGGAGTGAATGTTGGGTATGGAATAAAAGGAATGAAAGTCGAGTGAATGCAGTTGAAATGCGCTCCTTGCGAAGTATTTGTGGTATTACTTTGGTTGATCGAATCAAGAACAGTGTGTTAAGAGATTGGTGTAAGTTGAAGGATGATATAGTAACAAGGATTGAGAGGGGTATGCTTAGATGGTTCGGTCACGTAGAGAGAATGAATGAAAGAAGACTTACGAATGAAATTTATCGAGCACAAGTGAGCGGAAGTGTTGGGAGAGGCCGTCCGAGGAAAACATACCACGATCAAATCAATGATCTTTTCCGAAAAGGACAAGTGTGTAGCACCCTCAATCGACGGAAGTGCATGAAAAGATGTATGAATGTTAATGAGGCTAAAGAGGTATGTCAGAGTCGTAGCGTGTGGCGGTCCGTGGTCTCTGCCTACCCCCTTGGGACAATGGCGTGAGCTTATGTATGTGTCGGAGATAGTCATAAGAACGGACAGTCTTGCGAGGCGCGCAGGTGCGGTCTTACGAGGCACGCAGGTGCGCGCACGTGCGCGCACGTGTTTCCGTTGCCCCCACCTCGGCACTATAAATAACAGAGCCGAGCGAGGCACCGGACATTCTACTTGAGAACGCCGCCGAGTGCACACGTTGCCGGACCGAACTCAATACCTCGTCATACGCTAGGTTGCTATGGAGTTTCTTGCCGTTTCTTCTCCATGGTATTTACTTGTGAAACGGTGGTAAATGTAGAATCAGTGAAAGAGATAAAAGATGATGATCATGAAGGAAATAAAAGATAACGATAATCCTATTCTTACGTTTCATTTGAAATCATTACCACGTATCATACCTGCTGTCTATATCAGAAGTGGTCAAGGATTCACGAAACCGCATTTGGATTCATCATCATCATCATTACCAGGTAGAAATTCGAGTGATACGGTACAGAAGTGGTGTTCAAGCTACATCCGGATTTGGTAACGTAACTTTATCTTTTCTTATGTTATTGTCATTTTGTAGAGTCATATCGAATGTAGAGTCATATCGAATGTAGAGTCATATCGAATGTAGAGTCATATCGAATGTAGAGTCATATCGAATGTAGAGTCATACCGAATGTAGAGTCATACCGAATGTAGAGTCATACCGAATGTAGAGTCATACCGAATGTAGAGTCATATCGAATGTAGAGTTATATCGAATATAGAGTCATTTCAAATTTTATGTAATTTCGACTGTCGAGTAAGTAGTCGTATAGATTGTGATTCGTGAACGGACAACTCGCCCCAACTTGATACTAACCAATTCATGTCCTATGAGGTACTGGAGACGTGACCAAGCCAGCGCAATGCCGATTCTAGATGATGCAGCTTGGTGTAGATGTAAGACTGCTGAGCAAAAACTGAGCTACCATCATGTGACTATGCCCGGTGAGTCGTAGCTAGTTTAGTTCATTATAATTTTTGATTGATTATGAATTTATAGTGGAGATAAGTGGTCAAGTCTGGCCAACTTCATCTTGCTTTTGTTGTCGTTTGTGAACCGTGTATCTCACAAACAAATGGTAATGATAACGATAACAACTGAATGCTTATGACTCTTTAAGCTCAAACGAACAGCGGATAACCCGCCCATCCTCACATAGAAAATCCGCCCACCCACCCGGAATAATAAAACATGACATGAAGAAATCTTCATCCGTTAAGGACTGGAGTTTGGAAGAGAAGGACTTTCTGGTGGCTTTGAACAATGCACTGAAAGGTCGATCTTGCTGTTCACATTAAAAGAGGTCATGTAACTCTATTTTTTTTATATAACCGTTTTGATAAGATTATAACTTGGCGCTTTTGTCAGCTAATGGCAAGGATACCCAGTGGCGGGAGGTTTTTGCTTTTGACTGTTTTTGCTGGCCGTGCTCCGTGCCGTTGTGCCGCACTGCAGCAGTGACATGGTAGGGCCACGCCTTCGTCACTCAGCCGAGGAAGCCGAGATGGAAACCTGAACTTTATGCGCCCACCAGATGGTTGCCATCCGCGCGTATGGTACGTTATTCATTTAATTTTTATTCTATTCAATGCAACGGCGAGTGAGTACTCAAGCTCCTTAGATGCATTTTTGCGCGTATTTTCTGGTAGCGGACACACACCACACATGAACAAAAGACACAGCTATTCGAGAAGTTGCGCTGGAGAAAGGTGACAATGATGTGACAGTGAAACTTTTGGGTTTCGACAGGACTTTGGGTGAATGATTTTGCGTCATCTAGACGTTCTCTTTGATTAGTTTCTTTTATATTCCGTAGAATGAAGATTTATACTCGCCCGTTTAACCCGCCCTCCCGCCGCGGAAAGAGCTCAACATGACAGGGTAAACATTCAGCTCATTTAAATACCTCTAGCTCTGATTCAGATAAATGTGTTTCCTCCAGTCTAGTGTTACAAGCTACAGGGAGATGAGTCCAGCCAGTCTAGTCTTAGTAGCTACAGGGACATTCGGGGCCATCCCCATGCCTCCAGTCTAGTGTTACAAGCTACAGGGAGATGAGTCCAGTCTAGTCTTAGTAGCTACAGGGACATTCGGGGCCATCCCCATGCCTCCAGTCTAGTGTTACAAGCTACAGGGAGATGAGTCCAGTCTAGTCTTGGTAACTATAGGGACATTCGGGGCCATCCCCATGCCTCCAGTCTAGTGTTACAAGCTACAGGGAGATGAGTCCAGTCTAGTCTTAGTAGCTACAGGGACATTCGGGGCCATCCCCATGCCTCCAGTCTAGTGTTACAAGCTACAGGGAGATGAGTCCAGTCTAGTCTTAGTAACTATTGGGGACATTCGGGGCCATCCCCATGCCTCCAGTCTAGTGTTACAAGCTACAGGGAGATGAGTCCAGTCTAGTCTTAGTAGCTACAGGGACATTCGGGGCCATCCCCATGCCTCCAGTCTAGTGTTACAAGCTACAGGGAGATGAGTCCAGTCTAGTCTTAGTAACTATTGGGGACATTCGGGGCCATCCCCATGCCTCCAGTCTAGTGTTACAAGCTACAGGGAGATAAGTCCAGTCTAGTCTTAGTAACTATAGGGACATACGGGGGCATTACAAAAAAAAAAGATAAAAAAAAAAAATGAAAAAAAAAAAGAGAAAAAAAATGAAAAAAAGGGAATGAAAAAAAAGAGAAAGAAAAAAAAAAGGGTTGAAAAAAAAAGAATAAGAAAAAAAAGAAAAAACAAAGGAAACAAAGGAAAAGAGTCTGAAGGACCACAACCATAATAAAATTACTATTTACAGATCCAACATTGTAAAGCTGCTCCATGCAGTGGAGGCTGCTCCATGCGTCGAAGGCCGCTCCATGCGGCAGAACAGAGGTATCAGGTCTGGCCGAACGGTAATACAAACTTATATTTCAATATTCACAGATGACGACCCAAAACATCCATCACACGAGGACGTGTGCAACGTCAGGTAGGCCGAGGAATGCAAGACGACATTACACAACATTTTACAATTACAATGTTAAACAAAAGGAGACGCGTGTTATTTTCATCAAGTTGCACCTGCAATGAACATAGGGTATTAATTTCTGCATCAGGCCAAGTCTGACATAAACGGCTTGGGTGTAGATCTTCGCCGCCTTACCGAATTTTGGTTTTTTGGCTTATCCGTGAAAAGGACCCGATACTGGCCGATCCATAATCGGCTTGCCAATGAGGAGCTTGGTAGTTATATACTGCCTGTAAAAAGACGTACAGTAGTGTGTAACAGAAAATCATTTCTGAGTATTTAAGTGGTCAGGATAAACCGAACGATGTACTGTGCTTTGTTTTCATTGTTTCAGAGCTACACACGAGGACGTGTGTCTTGCAGGATGGCCGTGTCGGAGATAGTCATAAGAACGGACAGTCTTGCGAGGCGCGCAGGTGCGGTCTTACGAGGCACGCAGGTGCGCGCACGTGCGCGCACGTGTTTCCGTTGCCCCCACCTCGGCACTATAAATAACAGAGCCGAGCGAGGCACCGGACATTCTACTTGAGAACGCCGCCGAGTGCACACGTTGCCGGACCGAACTCAATACCTCGTCATACGCTAGGTTGCTATGGAGTTTCTTGCCGTTTCTTCTCCATGGTATTTACTTGTGAAACGGTGGTAAATGTAGAATCAGTGAAAGAGATAAAAGATGATGATCATGAAGGAAATAAAAGATAACGATAATCCTATTCTTACGTTTCATTTGAAATCATTACCACGTATCATACCTGCTGTCTATATATGTATGTATGTATGTACCCCTCTTATAATGTTCTGTGGCTTGTACACTTGATTGATTAGTAGATAATTATCTGGAATTAAGATAAAAACATTTTTAATTGCCGCAACAATTGTTTGTTAAATCATTATCACAATCTGTCCAACTGATATTTAATTAATCGACCGACAACCTGCACTATGGAGTCGCGTGAAAAAAATAATCTACTTTCATAATTCATCATCACTTCACTACATACGAGTAGTATAAAACAAAGTCGATTCCCGCTGTCTGTCCTTATGTATGTTTAGATCTTTAAAACTACGCAACGGATTTTGATGCGGTTTTTTTTAATAGATAGAGTAATTGGGGAGTTGACTACATAATAGTAGATTATGTACCAAGGGGATAAAGCAGTGTCTTTCATCACGGGCGCGATATTGAATCCTGAGCGCAACGAGGGATTCTAGGGTTAACTCCCGAGCGTAGCGAGGGAGCTTAGAGTTAACTCCCGAGCGAAGCGAGGGAGTTAAGACTAGAATCCTGAGTGAAGCGAGGGGTTCAAGCTCGCCCAAGATGAAAACACGTTTATCCCCGAGGACCATACTCTACTTTTCACACCCTCCGCGAGAAAATAAAAAGAAATACAGTTAGAAACCCAGGGGAGCGTGTAAATTCTCTATGGTTAGAAACCAATTCTTTTATTAGAGTTTATAACAAAGTATTAGAGTTCAATAGTATAGTATTTAGAAAACACTATTTTATTAAATTCAAAGTGAAAGTAGATATTTGAAAAATTAGACCAGGAGAGCGATTTTTGAAACTCATTCGCTGAGTTCAGCAGTTCAAAATGTCAAAATTACTATGGAGATATGCAACTTTCTACTGCTGATTTGACTTTCAAAAATCATACTTCAGGAGTGCTATTTTTGAAAGTCAAATCAGCAGCAGAAAAATGCGTATCTCCATAGTAATGTTGACATTTTCAACTGCTGAACTCAGCCAATGAGATTCAAAAATCGCACTCCAGTTGTGGAAAGAAAAAATATATACGGTCGAATTGAGAAACCTCCTCCTTTTTTGAAGTCGGTTAAAAATGTAATATTTTTTTTTTACTTTGTTCGTAGCAATAGGTACAGAGATTTGCAGTATTCGCGCCTTTTTTTCTTTTTTTGTGTTCAATACTCGTGGTGGCCAGTTCGAATTTCGAATTAAGTTCTTTTTTGTGCAGGTCTCCATGATAAGTTTTCATACGAATTTTAAGTAAGGGTCGTAGTAACTATTACATAATCTGTGGATGCGGTTCCATATTCAAATCTCATTATTGACCAGCGGGCCAGCGGGTTATAATGAAATTCAGTACAATATTATTGCCCGGCTAGGCCCAGGGCTATAATGACTTGCTTTAGGTTCGAGTTACATGACATATAATGTTCCATTTTCGAGCGGGTGGTGTGAAAAATATATTTTAGTTTTAACTGCTCAGTAAATAAACCGTTTGAAAATAACGCTAAACTCACATTTTCAGTAATTCTGTTGCTTGAATACTATTTTTAATATCTGGATAAACTATAAAAAGTATCAAAACGACGACGAAAAACAATGACGTCACTCTCCAAATTTTAGTACAATATTTCATACAATGCACGCGTTTTGACGTTTGATAAAGAGTTGTTAATTTGACTAGTTGGAAACTCGCGGATTCAAGGGGAAGGTTTATATGTACCTATATAATACATCACTACATATCAGCATTGACTGCCTCCGTGGTCTAATGGTTAAGAGTACTGACTCTCGACACGGAGGTCGTGGGTTCGATATGTCACTTTGTGCGTTTTCCCCAGTTGGTTAGGACATTGCAGGCTGAATCACCTGATTGTCTGAAAAGAAAAATGATTCCGTGCTTCGGATGGCACGTTAAGCCGTTGGTCCCGGCTACTATCTCTGGTCGTTACATAAAAACCACGTCAGAGGCCGTAAGGCGGTCTGAAAAAACTCTGACACCAGGGCTCTGTCTGCCCACACGATAAGAAGAAGCATTGCACCCGTGCGAAGCCGGGGCTGAAGTGCGATTTTTGAAAATCAAATAAGTGACTTGGCAGTAGAAAGATGCATAATCTCCATAGTAATTTTGACATTTTCTACTGCCAAGTCGCTCGTATGATTTTCAAAAATCGCACTTCAGGTCGCTAGTTTATTTCATACTAGCGGCCCGTCCCGGCTTCGCACGGGTGGACGTCTAATCTTTTCTAGCAATAAATATAGCCTATGTTACTCAGGGTGAATGCAGCTTTCTAATGGTGAAAGAATTTTTTAAATCGGCCCAGTACTTTTTGAGCCTATTCATTACAAACATACAAACATACAAAAATAGGTACAAATCTTTCCTCTTTATAATATTAGTGTAGAAAAAATTAAAACCGCCTTCAAAAAAACTAAAAAGTTAAAAAATAATATTGCAGCCGATGACTTTTTCGTTCGCATCATAAGAACATTAATTTGTTTTATCGAAGTCGCTGTCAAGCCGATTCGCGACGGGGCTTGCATTAGTTTTTTGGCTTGGCTTGACACCGACTTCTATAAAACAAATTAATGTTCTTATGATGCGAACGAAAAAGTCATCGGCTGCAATATTATTTTTTAACTTTTTAGTTTTTTTGAAGGCGGTTTTAATTTTTTGTTAAAATTTTGTTTATTTCACAATTTTCAGTGGTGAATTCATTAGTTTGATTTAACAGTAGTGCTTCAAATTAACAAACGCACTAGTCGGCACTACGATTTTCGAAGGGTCCCCTCGATTTCTCTGGGATCCATCATCAGATCCTGGTTTCCTTATCATGGGACCACCCTTGGGATATCTCCTTTCCAACAAAAAAAGAATCATCAAAATCGGTTCATAAACGACGAAGTTATCCGCGAAAAAAAAAAAAAAAAAATATACGGTCGAACTGAGAACCTACTCCTTTTTTTGAAGTCGGTTAAAAACTAAGTTTACATGTCAAATGCACTACACCCATAGTACCAACCATAGAGAATTTACACGCTATGTACCAACATACCCATACCTACATGCTTCCCATACATTTGAATCGAATGTTTTGCAGCTGTTTTTATGAAACAGCTGTTTTTTATGAAACAGCTGTTTTTTTCTCGATGTTTTTTTTAGAAATAATGGGTTTGCTCTTGACCTCGATCCAGTCCTCAGGACGAAGATGGCTCCATAGTGAAAGTTGTTCAGTTTGATGGCCTACCTAAACCACCACTTTAGTGTGTTTTGTTACACCATTTATCATCATATCAGCCGATAGACTTCCACTGCTGAACATAGGCCTCCCCCAAAACGGGGGATTTGCCATAATCGCCACGCTTGGCAGGCGGGTTGGTGATCGCAGTTGGATTGAATGTGTATACTCAGAGGATGCTGCTGCCCATTCTGCGGTAGATCCCTTAGTCGCCTTTTACGACACCCACCACGGGAGGAAATTGGATGGTGCTATTCTTAGCGACACCACACGGACGTACACAATGTAGGTATACATAAATATATTATTTCAGTTTTCGGCGCCGATTGGCGGTGTGATAATGGAAGATGAACTAGAAGCAATAAACCGCGAGGCCGCGATCCTGACGGAGCAGGGTGTGGACATCATCATCGTTTTGTCACACGTCGGATTCGATACCGACATGTTAGTACTTACGTTTTGCAAAATTACCGTTTATTTTTAAAAGTTTGAGCATGGTGCATGTTTTTAATGGTAATTATAGTGGGACATTCTGTTCGGATGGGAAAGCGATCATGAATAGAGCCTAAATTAATTAAATATACTCATTTGTCCACCGAAATGGACGATCAATGGGCATACATATTAATATATTCTATTCTTTTTGTATAGGTGTATTTTATACTATCTCATTTAGGTTATTTTATATGTATATATTTGAACACTGATTCACCCAAACACATTAGTTTTCCTTTTTTACTGTAAGAAAACTTTTTGAGAAGCTCCCCTTTGTATATCAAAGCTTATGGTAATTTTGCAAAATTGTGTTGTCAACAATATTTATTGATATCTACCTATTAATATTTATTGGCTTGTCTATTTAATGGTATGGTTTATTGGTATCTAAGTAAAAAACGTAAACAGTCCAATATGCTTCGATAGATGGCGTGCATGATCCTCTAGACTAAAAAAGAAAATCTAGATTTTCTTTTTGATAGGAAAAAAAGATACGAGATGGCTGTGCAATCTTGCTGTTAAAAACCTACAAATAAAATAGTTTTTTTTTTTAAATAAGATGGAAAACATGAAACGATTCGTCAACGGATGCATCTATCTCAGAAAAATTCCTTTTTTTAGCCTAAATTATCATGCATTGCCATGGAAAAGGAGCCACAACGCCATCTATCGAAGCATATTGTACTTACGTTTTATCCTAATATACTTTATCGTTCACAAAACAACAAAATTATGAAAAAATTAAAGGGCACTATAACTGAATATCTTTTTATCTCAAAGGCGTTTGGCGTCGCGGGTGTCACGGGAGGTGGACATAATAGTGGGAGCGCACTCGCACACCCTGCTCTTCACCGGGGAGACTCCCAACGGAGACACCCCGGCCAGCAACTACCCTACCGTCGTCACCCGCGACGATGGGCACAGGGTAAGCATACTTAGCTACCTCATCAGCCGAAAGACTTCGGGCCTAGCATGCTGCCTGTGAGAAACCGAGAAAAATCTATGTGCCTCTGTTTTTGATATCTTTTTCATCATCATCAAATATTTTTTACAAAAAACAAGAAGTCAGCACATGCTTCGCCAAACAAATATGTTTACATAATACAACAGCCACTAATCAACATGCTTCTTCAAAACCTTAAAGAAACAGTTAGAGATCTGCAGCATGCTTTGTCAACTTATAAAACTTAAATCCACCACATGCTTCGTCAATAATAAAAACAAAAACCAACTTAAAAGCCCTCCGCAAGTCCGCATCACGGAACGCACCAGGCTCAAACGAACCCATCACACTAGCAGCATCATCATCATATCAAGTTTCTGAATTCAAAATGTACCTTTGTAACCTTTATGTGTGTGAAAATCCTCAAGACATAGGTAATAGTCATGCATAAATAACCGGTGATTTCTTTCAGATCCCTATCGTGCAAGCGTCGTGCTACACGCGGTACCTGGGCATCATCAAGCTGTTCATAGATGACGCCGGCGTCATACAGTCCTGGGAGGGCCAGCCCGTGTTCCTCGGCTCCTCCGTCGTGCAAGGTACAACATACTGCTCTCCCCCTCTTACACACGCGGTACCTGGACATCATCAAGCTGCTCATAGATGACGCCGGCGTCATACAGTCCTGGGAGGGCTCGGAAGCGGAGCAATACCTTTCAGTGTCTAGCAGTGTCGTGTCAGCCAGTGGCCATCGATTACAAGAAGTATCTGGGTATCATTATACTGAAAGTCATAACCCCGGACACTTTATATAAACGGGCTCGAGCATACAAGAAGAGGCTAGCACATGTATGGTATGCTGACTGCGAGTGAGACAGAAATAAACAAGTAATGAAACGTAGCTTTCTTATACTGTGCTAAAGTCGCAGCGTAGTAACTATTAAATAATCTGTGTCGCAGCCCTGAGAAGACCGGCTTGTAGGGAGATATTTTAGATTTGATAATTGCCGCTTACCTCTCCAGAGTCCAGAGATGTATTTTAATATAATTACAAGACAACTGCGCAGTAGCACTTTCGCCTACGTCAAGGCCTTGCTCAAGATGTTTGTACGTCCTCCGACTCCGTCACGTCCGGCGCACCCTGGGCAATTAGCAAAGCTCTAATCACTCTAATACTTGTAAGCAAATCTTTTCACATCTACAGCAAATTAAACTCAATGAAATACCATCGACACGACAGATAAAGATTTTAACATTTTGTTACACTCTCCAGACCCTCGTATGCTGGAGCTGCTGGAGCCGTGGAGGCAGACGGTGGACGCGGTGGGCAAGGAGGTGCTGGGCAGGTCGCTGGTCACACTCAACCGGGGCAGCTGTCGCGCGGGCGAGTGCAACCTCGGCAGCTGGGCCTGCGACGGATTCCTTGAAGAGGTACCTATCTACCTACTATGGTTTCGATCTTACCTGTCTATTAATACCTAGTGCAAGACGACAAGTTCTCGTTGGATATTTTACATTTATACATACACGAGCTTTTACCCGCGACTTCGTCCGCATAAATTATATACCAGATTTTAAGTCAGATGATAAGCTATCAAACAAAAAAAGTTTCATCAAAATCGGTTCAGTAGTTTTTGCGTGATACTCGAACAAACAAACACCCAAACAAACAAACAAACAGACAGACAAAAAATCCAAAAATTGGTGATTTGGAATCAGGGACAGGTAAAATCCATGTCGTAATTTTTTTTTTGTAAATATTTTCAACGTACAGACACATTTCTGTTACAGTTTTATAATAGTTTAGATATTCTCACGCCAGTCTTCCACTGGGGTAGGCAGAGACAATGGAACGCCACCTGCTACGATCCTGACCTATCTAGCTTCCTCCGCATGCATTAGTCCTTTCATACATGCTCGTCGGTTTCGGGTAGATCTGACCTGGCCATTATTATTATTATTGTATGTCTTACGTTCCATAATCACGGGCAATTAAGTCCCGGACCTTTGGAAGGCGTGCATGGGGCCGAAGCCAACATGTAGAGGCCCGTTCAAAAGACAAGTTAATCTAAATGTAAGGGATACACAAATGGCGGATACCATCTCCGAGCGTACAACGTGATACCCACGGGGATGGTCCCCGCCATTTGTGTAAAGACTATTGGAGTACGGCGCTATGGCCGCGATGGAAAAATAAGGTCTTGGGCTATGGAGGTGAAAGTTGGATGGATGGATACTGGGCTATGGGAGGAGACTAACGGACGCCTGCCATGCCAACTAGTCTCAAAATTGTAAATAGGGCAGGCGGTGACTTGCCGACTCGTCGAGTGGGCCCCATAAAACGGCCGCACGCACAAAGTGCGACAATGGGGCAACATCTCATTGAGCGGCTGAAGGTTGTCGAGAGGTGCGGCTCCGGTTTCACCATCGCGGGGTTTACCCCCGTGAGCGGGTTTCCCCGTTATTACGCCATTACGTGCAATACACTTCCAACCTGGAGCATAGGTTCTGCTCTTGCGATTCCACTCTGGACGGCCAATTAAGGCAAGCCAGAGGTAGGGGGGTGTGTTACTGTGTGTGTGGGTGTGGGGGTGTGTGTGTGGGTGTGTGTGTGTGTGTGAGCGCATGTCTGTATGGTCCCCCTGGATAGGGGTCCGCGGTGTCGCCACTCACCGTCAGCTCGCCACAAGCTGCCCCCGCGGGGTTATTATTATTATTATTTTTTAATTGACCAATACAGCATTGCTCAGAGAGCAGCTACTGCTTATTACTGCGGACTATGGGGGGACCACACCAGTGACGGCGAAGCGCCCTGGTAGGTCTACCGAACCAATGCTTTTTTAAGCACGTATTTGGCCCATATATGTACACACTGCGACACATCAGGTTACACACCCTACATACCCATAACTACACTACGTACAAAACACAAAATTGTGCGGTAGAGAGCCTGCATAGACGCGGCTGCCGGCGCGGGCGCAGCGTGCTGTGAGACGAAGCAACAACAACATACCGCACCCTCTCACACGATTGGCAGCGTTCAACTTCTAATAGTTCAAAGTCCAAACAGGGTAACCTGACCTGTCGCCGTGTATAGGTACGTCTAGGCCATCCCCTTCCAACATTTTCACTTACGCTTTTACATTCATCAAAACAACAATTTGAAAGAAATCGCTTTAAAAATTGTACTACAGGGTGTTAGGGAGCTTGTACTCATGATACAGAACATTCCCAAAGGAACGTTCGACCAGCTTTATAGTAGGTTTCATTGGAAAAGTTGTCCAATATTATGGATACAATATCACCCCTTGAAGTAATGCAACTGTTTGCCTTAAAAATATATTTTCGGTTTTGGGGATTATATCAAATCTATCCCCCCTTCCTCTGGATATATGCTTTCTCATGGTGTGGATAGAATATTGAATTGAATGTAATGTTTACCAGCTAATGCCGCGTCGCACAGGTTCTGCGTGGACCGAAGCACACGTATGTTTGATCAACGCGGGCGGTCTGCGCATCCAGATCAACCCTGGCAGTGAGTGCATGTCCTTATTTAAATGTTGTTTGTAGGATCCATAGAAATCTAGAGATGCCAACCAACGCGCTGAGTACGAAACTACCACCAGTACCACGCGATAGAAAGTATTTTGTAAGCTTGAAGGTGCTCAGTATCCATTGCGGTATCAGAACTCAACGTTCGCATAATCTTTAGTACTACGCAAGCATTGTAAACAATTTACACATAATATCTCGACTGGCTTTCAGCCTCATAATATCCTTTGTCGCGAGCAATGTGTTCCGTTTTTGTGCATATTGCTGCGACACTGGCCCTGCCCCTTTTTCACAACTCCTTTTAGTTTTTGTAATCTGTGGTAGGATCTTTTATTTGGTTCCAGATTTTCGACGACTATCTATACTATACAAACGATACGATACGATTTTCTATACAAACTTTTACATATTATATTTCAAAACGTTTGGGGTTGATTTTCACAAAATCCTTTCTTATTACACCCCTACATCCATTACTTTGTGGAATACATGTCTTTCATCATTTCATGTTTCTATCTTCACTTTAGTGGTTTGTTGTTTTCTAGACAGTCAAGTCAGTCCCTTAGTCTTTACCATTACCACATTACAAAACGCTTGATAGTTGCAGCAACGTTTCTAACCTAACCACCCCGAAGGGTTTAGGATCGTGAGTTTATCTTTAATTTGAATTGACTCTGAAATTAATAAGGCTAAAGTTGAATAGAAGATGACATACTACACCATATCAAATAGGTACTTACATTGATGATTTGATGTCTTGTCATCAGACGTAACAACAGAATCTCTGCTGATGGCGATGCCGTTCGAGAACTACGTGCAGGTTTACGACCTCAAGGGGCGGCACCTGCTGGAGGCGATAGAGTTCTCAGTCAGCTCCGCGCAGAACACGCCCGGCTCGTTCGACAGCGGGCGCATGGTACAGATCGGAGGTAAGATCGTAGCTATCTGGAGAAAGATAAGGGATCAAGAACGAGGTAGATGCTCCTCCATTGAAAAGGGAAAACCTTTAGCCTGGCTAGGCGGGCCTTTAGGTCAGTTGTTAGTTAGAACTTGATCAGGGCCTCAATCGCCCTAAGTTTTAGTAATTGCGCAATTGAGGCCCAGATCCTGTGAAAACTTCGTTTAGCGTGATTCTGAATTTTGCTTCACATTTCGATTTAGTATTACGACGCTTTATATTGTGCCTTGTCTTGCATTTGGTGCACAAGGCTAAAACCTTAATATTAGGTAGGGTTTATACAGAAGAGACGCGTGGTGATGGCGGGTAGTCAAACTAACACCAATATAAACCTTATATTACGTAGCATAGCGTCGTTTTTTGACGTAAAGAAAAATCGCGCCCCCGCCAACAGGCGACGTCGCCTGGAGGCGCGGGCGTAATTCTCCAAATGACTCTATGCTATAAGGTTTATATTGCCGCTCCCCGCCCATGAAATGTCCGCGCCACGTCTCACTTCTGTTTAAACGCTCCCGAGTCCTTTTACCGTTTACTTTGGCGTCCTCATCACAATATTTAAGATTTCTCAAACGTTTTTGTAATAAGTTGAAGTTGCACTTTTTATTTTAGGTTTTCTTGATTGAGAAATCTTAAATATTATGTTGATGGCGCTAATCAATGATTCTGACCACCCTGATACGGTCGGGAGTTGAAGTATGTAAGTGAAAATATAACGCAGGTATGCGTAACGTGTACAACGCGTCTGCGCCGGCGATGTCGCGCGTCGTGTCCGCGGCGGTGCGCTGCATAGACTGCGACGTGCCGCGCTTCCTTCCCCTCGACCCCGACGCCACATACCGCATAGTGTCGCAGGACTACATCGGCGAGGGCGGCAGCGGATTCACTGTAAGTTACTTGAAAACAGGGTGTTAGGGTTTTCCCTTATTTTCCTTCGGGAAAGATATTCAGTACAATCATCCATTAAAATAATACAACTGTCTACCCTAACACCCTCTATTGTACTCCCTGAATCTTAAATGAGGGATGATATGGGGGGGTCACGAATGTGTTAAAATGTGAGGTGATAACCGTGGTCCCACCACTATGCCATACTGGTGTAACCACAGGTAATTTTTTCCCCCGTAGTCCCACTGCATTAGGGCTCTTACAGACGAGCGACACTTTGCTGTTAGCCGCGAAGAAAAAAGGTTGGAAACATTATAAATAAATATCTTGGACAATGTCACACAAATTATCTAGTCACATTTAAAGTACCAGAATCACAAATAAAACGTCTTTGTCACTAAGTTTGAATTCATATAAAACATTTTAGTCAAAACAAAATAAATATCAACAAATATAATTGAAGCCAACATGATAATACATTAGACTACATTTAAGCTCTTGCATGAAACAGAGTTACATTTCACTGCAATTAAAATTTTTCGATAGCCCGCACTACGCCCTGTTTCATCCGTGTTGTCAATAATTAAAATAACAATATATCAAATTGCACATGGAATTAACACACTATTTAGTTCATACTCAAATGTTAAACAGGGATACATGTTTAGTCAGCATCAAACTTTGTATGTTTAAAATTTCCTTACTGACTAAATATGTATCATGTCAACGATATCTAGCGGAAAAATACACGAGGGTTTTCATTGATAAATAATCTTATAGAGTTGAAAATTGCTTCCATGAGATATCGCGAACACACGGCCCAGAGATTTATCTTTTGCAAGCTGTTTTTTTGCAAGACTTATTCAGAAATGAAAACTGTTCGATCATTTTCCGCTAGATGTGCGCTGACCCGATGGCCAGTAACCTTTTCGCTCACGAAGTTAAAACAAAAAGTTACTTGAAAACAGGGTGTTAGGGTTTTCCCTTATTTTCCTTCGGGAAAGATATTCAGTACAATCATCCATTAAAATAATACAACTGTCTACCCTAACACCCTCTATTGTACTCCCTGAATCTTAAATGAGGGATGATATGGGGGGGTCACGAATGTGTTAAAATGTGAGGTGATAACCGTGGTCCCACCACTATGCCATACTGGTGTAACCACAGGTAATTTTTTCCCCCGTAGTCCCACTGCATTAGGGCTCTTACATACGAGCGACACTTTGCTGTTAGCCGCGAAGAAAAAAGGTTGGAAACATTATAAATAAATATCTTGGACAATGTCACACAAATTATCTAGTCACATTTAAAGTACCAGAATCTAGCCTGGACTTGTATTATGATGACTAGACAACGATATAGAATACATATATAAATACAAACATCCATGACTCGGGTACAAATATTCATATTCATTCATACAAATATTTGTCCCTTACGGGATTCGAACCCGCGACCCTCAGCACAGCAGGCAGGTTCACTACCGACTGTGCTACCGGCCCGTCAAATAGTATTATAATATTAATCTAGGTTCTAAATTGTTCCTTAAATAAAAATTAATGAGCCGGGTGCGTTCCGTGATGCGGAGGACTTTTACGATACTTAGAACCGGGGCGAATTAACTAGGCACCTGGCTCGCACGTGGCTCGGAATTTGACACCCCTACTGCTACCCCGTGCCAAGTTAATTCGCCCGTGTGGTAGTTTATTATTGAGAAAATATTTTCGGTGGATTTTTGACGAAGCATGTTGCCGATTACTGGTTGCATGTATTTGACTGACGAAACATAAGCCCATGTTATTTAGTCATTTTCGATTTTATAAATAAAATTATATTCATTCAATTTTTCATCGTGTTGTTTTACATCTACAGTGACCGCAGTCTTCTCCTAACATGGTGTTATCGTAAATCCGTGGCATATTGCAGATGTTGCCTGAGAACCGTGAGAACCTGGTCAACCTGGACGTGGACTACGTGATGCTGCAGCGCGTCATGCGCCGGCAGGGCTCCGTGATGCAAGACCTGGACGGACGCATACAGATCGTGCACTAACAAACACCACTCCACTATCTACCACCAACAGTTGCCATTCAGCCTTTGTTTGGCACTATAGCTTGTATAGTCCAAGATAGCTTGGTGATTTTGACAGCCGGTTTTAGAGATTTAATTTTACTTTTTAAAGCTGTTTGAACCGTCAAAGCTTTAGTAATACACTAAAAATATACAAGCTTAATTAACATTTAACATAAAATTTAAGGTTTTACGGCTCTAACATTTCCAGAAAGTAAAATAATTGCTCTAAACCGATCAATAACGCCGAGTTAGGGTCAGCGCACACCTAGCGTAAAACTGTTCGAGCATGCGCGAGCAGATTTCATTGATTCAATTGATAATGAACTCTATTCCCATTGAAATAAAGTCGAAAATAGCTTGCAAGTGATTAAATCCCTTCAGCGTCTGTTCGAGTATGCTCGCGTATGCTCCTCGCGGCGACGCGAGCAGTCGCGAGCATGCTCGCGCATGCTCGCGCAAGCTCGAGCATGTTCGAGCATACGCCCGTGTCGATGCTTGCGATCCGTCGTAAGTGTTGCCACCTCTGCCGGTTTCGGACTAAATCTAGCATATTTTTTAACTACTTTAGCACGAAAAGGGCAATTTAGTACAGAAAATATATAATAATCTAACTCTTTTTGAAAATACAATGAAAATCTCAAAGGTCGAAGCAGATTTAGTAGGTTTTCAAATTGTTCATATTCCATTTTATAGTAGTCATAAAATAACTGTCCCTTGAACTTTAAACCGTAGCACAGGGTGTGGTATTCCCCAAATGTACATCTTTCTTGCCAGGTTGCTTCAGCCCATATTCTTCTTTCAATTTTGTGTCGTCCTCTTTTCATTTTATTGATGTGCTCTTCTTGCTCCTCTTCCTCTGCTAGTAACCCAATAATTACCAAATCCCAGTCCACCATACTTTAAAATTACTCTTCGCACGTCTTTACTTTAAAATATTGTAAACACAACTGCAAAATTCACTGTCAACTGTAGCAACACGGGAGCATCCGCGAGACTGTTCGAACACGCGCGAGCATGCTCGCGCATGCTCGAGCATCCGCCGCTGCCGCCGGCGGATTTCGCCTCTGCCGCCGGCGGATTTTGCCGCTAGGTGTGCGCGACTGCAAAGAACATGCTCGAGCATGCGCGAGCAGATTTACGCTGGGTGTGCGCTGACCCTTAAGCTTCATTTCATCTGGCAGTGTCCGTAATTAAAGCGTGGCATTTCATCGTCTTCTAAGTGATGTATTTGTTACGATACTAACAAGTAATCTGTGGCAACTGGCTCTTAAAAAATCAAAACAATAAATTGGACCTCGAAATATCTATTGCCAGTACCGATATGGTAAAGACTGCAGTAAACAACACCATGCCATTTTGATATATTTATATTATCTTTGGGACTTCTAAGTCATTGTTAATCCACCTAAAAATATACCTTATGGTATGGCGCTCGTTGGCACACTCTTAGGGCACAGAATAAGTAATAGTATATAGTTCTACATACAGAACGGCCACTCCCCGCCCCCCTCTGACTTCAGTTACCTCACCCCCCCTCACACTCTCTGGTAATTTGAGGGAAGCAAGCAAGGGAATGCAGTCAGGCGCGCGCACGCGTTGGATTTGACTACATAAAATATATTAAATTTTTCTCCACACAGTAAAAATAAACGTTGGAAAATAACGCTAAATTCACATTTTCTGTGATTCTTTAGCTTAAAAACGATTTTTAATAACAGAATGAACTATAAAACGTAACGAAATGTATAATGTAGTTCATACGATGCGTGTTAAGTCAACCCTACACACATAGATAAGCTACTATTTTACAACATATGTCATGCACAAGTTTTGCAAAGTGCGCATGTGCGAACGTCATCATGTCAAATATAAAACGTTGTTTGAAGTGCCGGACCTGTGCTTAGGGTCAGCGCGTACATAGGAACAAAATGCTCAAGCAGTTTTTTATTGATAATGAACTAAATCACCGCTAAAATAGAGTTGAAAATAGTACTCCGAACATATGCCATAGGAAATTATCTCTCTCACGCAATTTTTTCAATTCTATTTGTACATTATCAATTTATCGAATAAAACTGCTCGAGCATTTTCTCTGTCTGACCCTTGTCTCACACAACGACGGGCGCGGCGATGTAACGCAATCACAGATTATTTCATTAGTACGCAACTAAAAGGATGCGTAGAAAGCAAGAAGCGCATAAAGGTACCTTTCTTGTGGATTGAAAATGGACACACGCATTACGAATTCTCTAAATTGCACGGTATTAAAAAGTTCAAATATTTACAACTAAACAGAGAATGATAATTATAAATAAATAAAACAGAGTTAGTTTTATTATTTTTTTTATATAAAAGTTACGTATTTTATTTATTTACATAAATTATAGGCTTTGTAGGTAATATTATACCAACGTAATTGAGTTAGTGCACACTGTGGATGTTTCTAGTCTTCAAAAACAAAAACTACATTTAAGTACTAATATAACAAAGTACCAGAAAAGTGCAACAAACCATTTATGAACCGGCAACATTTGGACGAAGGATTATTAGGACCAGCGCAAATCGGCCGGGAAAATACCCGAACATTTTTCGATTAATAATAATATTTCGTTCTTATCCAATTGAAATAAATTCGTAAATAGTAGGTAAGCGATAATTGGTTTTAGAGGATAGTGACGTTTGCTCGCGCACGCTATTTACAGCTCTATTTGAAATAGATAAGGATTAGATTTCATTATCAATGAGAAAATGCTCGAGCAGACTCTATGATCTGTGCTAACCCTTATTCAATCCATTTATCGTGTATACCGGTATAGAACGGTTCGCGGCACTGAAGTTATGCAGGCAGAGCACGTTTTAAGGATGACTCACTACAAAGTGCTGGGTCTGAGCCGAGCGTCGGTCATAGCACGGTCAACTAATATTACATATATTTTGTATGGACACATGCTACAGCGTGCCGGGTCGTTGTCTACGGCCGACGCTCGGCTGCGTAGCGTGAGTCATCCTTTATTCAAACGTCCCGTGTAAAGGTTAAACATATAGGATCCTTCTTAATATGCTGACACTTTTTAAGGGAATGATCAGACCATCAAACTAAACAACTTTCCCAACTTTCATACACAACAAAACACACTGACATAATTATAATATGATCCAAATCTTGAAGCGAGCGAGCCGAGCTCGAGAATTTACTAAAATATGTATAGGTCCGCACTCGATAACACGAACTAAAACCTGGAGCGGGCAAAGCGAGCTCGAGATTTTACTAAAATATGAATGGGTCAGTACCGTGTCGATCTCGACGACAATATGATCCAAAACCTGGAGCGAGCTCGAGATTTTACTGCAATTGGACTAGGTCGTTGCAGAAGGAAAGAACAATACAACCAAAAACGAGGAGCGAGCACCCTATTTTACTTCTATTTCATGCTAGCGCGCGTTTGGTCGGAAAAACCTAGGCGTTATTACGGGGTTAATTGGCGCAGAAAATTGTGTTTTTTTTTTCATATTTTGGCGGACTTTAAAGGGAACTTTTCCGTGATGCCACAGTATAAGAAAGAGTATCTATTGCTACATAGTGATGCTCGAGATAAAAAGAACGCCGCCGCCGCCCACCTCTGCCCCCTTCCCCACCCTCCCCATTGCTACGCCAATAATGAGAAAGTTGTTCAGTTTAATGGTCTGGTCATCACCTTAGTAAACTGTCAGAAGAAGGACCCGGTATAAAAGCTATCCTGCGTGATATTCACAAATAAAACGTCTTTGTCACTAAGTTTGAATTCATATAAAACATTTTAGTCAAAACAAAATAAATATCAACAAATATAATTGAAGCCAACATGATAATACATTAGACTACATTTAAGCTCTTGCATGAAACAGAGTTACATTTCACTGCTATTCAAATTTTCCGATAGCCCGCACTACGCCCTGTTTCATCCGTGTTGTCAATAATTATAATAACAATATATCAAATTTCACATGGAATTAACATACTATTTAGTTCATACTCAAATGTTAAACAGGGATACATGTTTAGTCAGCATCAAACTTTGTATAACCCGCGCGGATAAAGAAACGATCTATAAATGGCGGACGGCCTCGGTTTATCTCGCTCACATCGTCGCTCTATCTATACTCGCACTCACGCTTTTCTCACGCTTTTTGACGTTTCGGCCGCCATTTATAGATCGTTTCTTTATCCGCGCGGCTTATATCTTTAAAATTTCCTTACTGACTAACATAGATATATTATACCTATGCTGACTAAAAATGTATCGTGTCAGCGATAGCTAGCGGAAAAATACTCGAGGGTTTTCATTGATAAATAACCTTACTAAATAACTCATTTTAAATTGAAATAGAGTTGAAAATTGCTTCCATGAGATATCGCGAACCCACGACCCAGAGATTTATCTTTTGCAAGCTGTTTTTTTGCAAGAGTTATTCAGAAATGAAAACTGTTCGATCGTTTTCCGCTAGATGTGCGCTGACCCGATGGCCAGTAACCTTTTCGCTCAGGAAGTTAAAACAAGTGTAACAAACGCAAACCAAAGTGTTGCTATCTCTGTTACCGGGTATGGGATTATCTGTGAATGACAAAGATAGTACAACTCTTTCCTTTCATTGTTTCTAGGTTCGCTTTGACGGTTCACAAGCGAAAATGTTAGTATTACAACAAGAAACATTGGCAGGACTGTATTTAACGATCCTACATGTGAAGACCATTTTGAGACACCAAGGGCATGTTTTATCACCATTCGATAAGTTCTTAACAGCTTATCTGACAGATCTTTAGACATAATTTCGCATGAAAGATATGTCAAACGAGTTGTCAGTTTAGCTATTAAGAACTTGTCGAATGGTGGTGAAACAAGCCCTTCAAATCACAGTACCCGGCTATGGATTTGGCAAATCGGGCAAGAAAGAGATATTAAGTTAAATTCGGTTTTGTATGGCGTCGACTTTGTCTACTGTCCAATTTGTTGCTAGTAATACTCTACTAGATATAGTCCCAAGGTAGTCCCGTACGTTTAAAAAAATACAACGTGTTTACAACGCAAAATTGATTTCCTTTTTATATTTATCAACATTTTAGACAATCGTTTTTTTTTTTCAACTTGTACAATGTTGAAAACAGATGCAAGTATTTTTTTGCGCATTTCGAAAAGCTTTTATTCAATTTTTTTGCGGTTTATTATTGATGCTGAACAAACGCTTTTCTCAGGTTTAGATTCGTTTTAGCCCAGCCGCACATTATAAGAATTTTCTATCGGAAAAATCCCGCACACCAATCAAAAGCCACGTACGGGCCGCCAAAATACTGTACTGCAACGAACGACGACGTACCGGGATTGTTTTTAAAGAAAATTATTAATGTGCCGCCGCCCTAATTTCTTGTAACTGATGTGCCACTAAACCAGAAACTTTTTATTTCTATTTTCAGGCTATTTTTATACATCTACAACATCAACACTGCGATAGTAGTACTTTAGGTACTTCTATGATAGGCAGTTCAGCTTTGAATTCATTCATGTCAAGAATGAAGTCAGCATCATCTTCCACTGTGTCCCCGATAGGGTTACTGGCGTCCAACACTGTTAAATTATAGTCTTGAATCTGGTCGTCTATTATGGAAGTGTTGCTGGGCTTGCTATGCTTGTGGCCCATTATCTGCGGAAAAAAAATGGGTAGATTGTATACAACCTATACTATACATGGTTTACTAAAAGCAGACTTTCAGCACATAATAGGTAATAGTATAGTTCGCAATTTTATGTAGTGAAATCCAACGGGTGCTCGCGCCTGACTGCATTCCCTTGCTCGGCTCCCCTCAAGTTTCCTCAGAAAGTGTGAGGTGAGGCGGGGTATCTGAAGTCAGAGGGGGGACACTCCCTAAGGAGTGGCCGTTCTGTATGTAGAACTATATACTATTACCTGTTCTGTGGTAAATGAATCAAGCTGTGCAAAATTGACACCATAAATACCTGAATCGACAGCTTCCTGAATTGGGCTCTATTTCCAGTTGCGAAGTGATTCTCAACCCACGACCTCACATCTGAGACTCGAATTTTCTCTATCGCATCCGCCTGCAAAAATAAAGGAATTTTATATCGTTGTCTAGTCATCGTAATACAAGTCCAGACTAGATTCTGGCACTTTAAAATGTGACTAGATAATTTTTGTGTGGCAATGTCCAAGATGTCCAAGATTATTTTTTTAATGCGCCAATAAGGCCAAAGGCAATTTTTTTGTGCGAATTCTGTCGCCTAAGTAAAGCAATTAAAAAAGCGAAAAAAATGAGCTGTCCCATACATTTGGCTCGAGTAGTTTTGCAGTTTTGTATGGAACAGCAGATTTTTATATACAGAGAAAGTTGTTCCGTTTAACGATCTGATCATCCCATTAAAAAAGTGTCAGCATATTAAGAAGGACCCTATATGTCTAAAAATATCGTCGTCTGCGCATGCTTCCAGAGAAGACGCCTCATGGCTACATGTTTTACGATTAGCTTTGAGTTTGCTGGGCAAAATACATACATAAGCTCACGACCATAATCACTTTCAGGGTGGTCAGAAGCTCTGCTCCAACTACCGACAAAATTTTTATGCATGCAGTTGTAGGAAGGCTGACATTTAGCACATTCAAGGTTTCACGGTGGAATGACATGTCAGGTGGTGACAGGCGGCTAACCTTTCGCCCACAAAAATACTGCACAAGAAACCTAGTCCCTTTTTGAACGAACGAACAATTTTATCGGAGACTAGAGGAAAGACGAACTGAGGTTTTTGGCCGGTACGAGTCCGGCACTATCTGGGTCTTCCTTCCCAGATGTCCATGATGGATTTTCCTCTTTTTGTCAAAATGTATAAAAAAAAAAAAAACCTAGTCCCTTTAGTCGCGTCGTATACCCACGGAAAGAAATGGGGTGGTTCATTCGCCTTAGAATGGACCACCCCATTTGGGCTGGCAAAATATGGCCTGTATTGTGAGATAGTTTTTGTCCTAAACCAATCGATTCCATTCTCTTTGTCCTAAACAAAATAAATAAATAATAATAAACTCGTAACGACCACTGTGAGAATCGGCAATACATATTTCTTACCTCTTGGAAAAGTCTTTGGAACAGATATTCTCTGCTCACAATCTCCCTCCAGTTTCTTTCCACCTAAAAAAATAAAAGTAGATTAGATATTTTAGACTGAGCGTATAGCACTTCTGAGTCTGCAGATTTTTTGTCATGTTTGCTTAATGCTGACGGTATTCGGTATATTTTTTACGGATAGTAGACATAATTTTAAGAACTGCCTCCGTGGTCTAATGGTTAAGAGCATTGGGCTCTCGACACGGAGGTCGTGGGTTCGATTCCCACGGGGGACACTTAGTGATATGTCACTTTGTGCGTTTTTCCCCAGTTGGTTAGGACATTGCAGGCTGAATCACCTGATTGTCTGAAAAGAAAAATTATTCCGTGCTTCGGATGGCACGTTAAGCCGTTGGTCCCGGCTACTATCTCTCTGGTGGTAGTAGTCGTTACATGGAAACCACGTCTGAGGCCGTAAGGCGGTCTGAAAAAACTCTGACACCAGGGCTCTGCCCACACGATAAGAAAGAAAGATTTTAAGAAGCTAACTTCATTTTTATTGCTATTCATTGAGATTATCAATATATGAATTTAATTTTTAATAAAGTATATTTGTTTGTTTGTTTGTTTGTTTGTTTTAAATTATTTTAATCTGCAAAAATGATCGCTAGAAAACCATTCGAACTCTGGAGAAAACCTTTGCTTAATTTAAAAAAAATAACTCTATGCTGGAAACAGAAACAACAACATCGAATGTTAAATTCTGACATTGTGTTTTTTTAATGGCCAGTCAGGAATGTGGCATAGATATTCTATACCTGGAGAACCGACTGCCTTACAACCGGTGAAACATGAAAATACTCGTCTGGTGGTCGGTAATGTCGGTGGTTACCTCTTCCTTGAGCTCGTAGTCAGTGGTGTGCTTGAGTTGAACGAGCGAGTTCTTGGTGACCTGCAGGTTGCGATCAGTCAGTCGCTTCATGGCGCGACTGAACTTCTTCAGGAACGCCTCCACGCGGTTGTCCACGTGCGACACGCTAAACAAACACACGTTTTTACTTTTTATTAATTTAAAATTGTGTGTTTAAATACCAAAAAACACCACATTAAACCACAAAAAGGATTAGATATAGGATGATGATGATAGATAGATATAAGGTCTAACAAAATTAGCTCGGTCGGTCCCAAAAAAACTGTCATCATATGAAAGACCCTGTATGATGAATTCTAAGTATAAATACACAAAATGTGTCTAGAATGTAGCAATAATTTTTTGCTGCATCCGAGTTGTTCCTTACACTAAGAGGCACGCACCTGAACTTGTCGACCTGCGTGTTCACGGACACCGTGAAGCCGAGCACGCCGAACGTGTAGCGCATCATGTTGAACACGCTGTAGCCGAGTTGTTCCTTACATTACAGCGCAGTGATAAGAGGCACGCACCTGAACTTGTCGACCTGCGTGTTCACGGACACCGTGAAGCCGAGCACGCCGAACGTGTAGCGCATCATGTTGAACACGCTGTAGCCGAGTTGTTCCTTACATTACAGCGCAGTGATAAGAGGCACGCACCTGAACTTGTCGACCTGCGTGTTCACGGACACCGTGAAGCCGAGCACGCCGAACGTGTAGCGCATCATGTTGAACACGCTGTAGCCGAGTTGTTCCTTACATTACAGCGCAGTGATAAGAGGCACGCACCTGAACTTGTCGACCTGCGTGTTCACGGACACCGTGAAGCCGAGCACGCCGAACGTGTAGCGCATCATGTTGAACACGCTGTAGCCGAGTTGTTCCTTACATTACAGCGCAGTGATAAGAGGCACGCACCTGAACTTGTCGACCTGCGTGTTCACGGACACCGTGAAGCCGAGCACGCCGAACGTGTAGCGCATCATGTTGAACACGCTGTAGCCGAGTTGTTCCTTACATTACAGCGCAGTGATAAGAGGCACGCACCTGAACTTGTCGACCTGCGTGTTCACGGACACCGTGAAGCCGAGCACGCCGAACGTGTAGCGCATCATGTTGAACACGCTGTAGCCGAGTTGTTCCTTACATTACAGCGCAGTGATAAGAGGCACGCACCTGAACTTGTCGACCTGCGTGTTCACGGACACCGTGAAGCCGAGCACGCCGAACGTGTAGCGCATCATGTTGAACACGCTGTAGCCGAGTTGTTCCTTACATTACAGCGCAGTGATAAGAGGCACGCACCTGAACTTGTCGACCTGCGTGTTCACGGACACCGTGAAGCCGAGCACGCCGAACGTGTAGCGCATCATGTTGAACACGCTGTAGCCGAGTTGTTCCTTACATTACAGCGCAGTGATAAGAGGCACGCACCTGAACTTGTCGACCTGCGTGTTCACGGACACCGTGAAGCCGAGCACGCCGAACGTGTAGCGCATCATGTTGAACACGCTGTAGCCGAGTTGTTCCTTACATTACAGCGCAGTGATAAGAGGCACGCACCTGAACTTGTCGACCTGCGTGTTCACGGACACCGTGAAGCCGAGCACGCCGAACGTGTAGCGCATCATGTTGAACACGCTGTAGCCGAGTTGTTCCTTACATTACAGCGCAGTGATAAGAGGCACGCACCTGAACTTGTCGACCTGCGTGTTCACGGACACCGTGAAGCCGAGCACGCCGAACGTGTAGCGCATCATGTTGAACACGCTGTAGCCGAGTTGTTCCTTACATTACAGCGCAGTGATAAGAGGCACGCACCTGAACTTGTCGACCTGCGTGTTCACGGACACCGTGAAGCCGAGCACGCCGAACGTGTAGCGCATCATGTTGAACACGCTGTAGCCGAGTTGTTCCTTACATTACAGCGCAGTGATAAGAGGCACGCACCTGAACTTGTCGACCTGCGTGTTCACGGACACCGTGAAGCCGAGCACGCCGAACGTGTAGCGCATCATGTTGAACACGCTGTAGCCGAGTTGTTCCTTCGTGCGCAATGAGTCGAACAACGGCTCCTCCATTAGCATCTGATTCAAACATTGGGTTTTTTAATGGATGTTCAGACCATCAAACAGAATACGACCGACGACCCGGTTGGTGTAATGGTTACCACGCCGGACTGCCAAACCAGGGTCCTGGGTTCGAATCCCGGTTCGGTCATGGATGTTTATATGTTTGTGCCGTTGTTGTATGGTTTCCATAATAAACAGCCTATAAATAGTGCTTTCTTGGGATCATTACAATGTATGTGCCTGTGAGCAAAAAAAAAAAAAAAAAACAAACAGAATAAGCACGTTTTTGGAAAAGACATTGCCCAATCCCGTTTCGCCTACAAAAGTGGTAAATTTAAATTTAATAATAGGGTAATCTGTGATTGTAATCATACCATGAGCACTTCGAGCACGGCGGTGTCCTTAGTGGTGCTCTTCTCGCCCTGGTAGTAGTTGGTGACGATGCTGTTGGTGGAGGAGGGGTTCAGGCTCATCACGCGCAGCTTGCGCTCGCCGAGCGGGAGGGCGTGCACTGACAACTGTTGTTCACAAACATATCATAGGTCAAATCACTAAAGAGCGCCGTTGTGATGGGATAAGGGCTTGCCCGAATTGCCTAATTGTTTTGGGGACGACAAAATTGCAATCTTTTTTCGCGGTGTTAATCCCATAAAGAAAGCTGTTTAGTTTGATGATTTGATGATCCCCTTAAAAAACAATCAGCATATTAAGAATGATCCAGTATAGAATTGATTAGTTTTTTTGCCCAAAAAAAGCTGGATAAAAAGCCGTAGGTATCCCATATTCACAGAACAATATAGCCACAGTAACAAAATGACGAGTTATTCGAAACATGACTGTACTGTAAAATTAATAAATTGAGTAAATAGTCAAGTTAAAGATTGAACTACTATATCTCGAACTTCTTCTTCTTCTTCTCGGATCTCTTTGCTTTTGTCCAATTAAGCTACCGAGCCTCAGCCGAGAGTCAGAGAACCAAATTCTTCAACCTATTCCGTCTAGACTTTAGACGGTGACGAATAATTTGGTTTTATACTCTAAAGGGTCTTAATTGGACAAAAGCAAAGCCCCGATTTGGCATGTTGCGGGTACCGTCCGAAAGTTAATTTTTCAATCTTTAATTTGATTTGAAATAGCACAACAGGGCTGTAACATGTTAAGGCGGTTGCAGAGGGGTCAATTTTATACAAAACTTTGACGCACAATAAGCGTAGACGGTATTAATATAAGTGACTTTGTATATATGGAAAAATAGTTTAGAAAAATCTAGATGTCGGGTATCAAATAACATTTGCTATCTAAACTATTATAAAACTGTAACAGAAATGTGTCTGTACATTGAAGATATTTACAAAAAAAATTACGACATGGTTTTTAACTGTCCCTGATTCCAAATCAACAATTTTTGGATTTTTTGTCTGTCTGTTTGTTTGTTTGTTTGTTTGTTTGTATGTTTGTTTGTTTGTTTGTTTGGGTGTTTGTTTGTTCGAGTATCACGCAAAAACTACTGAACCGATTTTGATGAAACTTTCTTTGTTTAATAGCTTATGATCTGACTTAAAATCTGGTATATAATTTATGCGGACGAAGTCGCGGGTAAAAGCTCGTTTATAATATAATTACGAAGATATAAAGCTTTGAAAATTTTGTATGAAAAATTTCAAAGCTTTATATCTTCGTAATCTAAACTATTATAAAACTGTAACAGAAATGTGTCTGTACATTGAAGATATTTACAAAAAAAAATTACGGCATGGTTTTTAACTGTCCCTGATTCCAAATCATCAATTTTTGGATTTTTTGTCTGTCTGTTTGTTTGTTTGTTTGTTTGTATGTTTGTTTGTTTGTTTGTTTGGGTGTTTGTTTGTTCGAGTATCACGCAAAAACTACTGAACCGATTTTGATGAAACTTTTTTTGTTTGATAGCTTATCATCTGACTTAAAATCTGGTATACAGGGTGTACAATAAAATGGGACAGTTACTTAAAGGGGTGCTTCAGACCATCAAACTGAACAACTTTCTCTATGGGACCAATATCGAAATCGCGAAAAAAAAAACCGCTCTCCCATACAAAACTTCATAAATAACTCGACTGAAATGTATGGGACAGCAGATTTTTTTTTCGCGATTTCGATATTGGTCCCAGAGAAAGTTGTTCAGTTTGATGGTCTGAAGCACCCCTTTAAGTAACTGTCCCATTTTATTTTACACCCTGTATAATTTATGCGGACGAAGTCGCGGGTAAAAGCTCGTTATATAATAAACTAGCGGCCCATCCCGGCTTCGCACGGGTGGACGTCTAATCTTTTCTAGCAATAAATATAGCCTATGTTACTCAGGGTGAATGTAGCTTTCTAATGGTGAAAGAATTATTGAAATCGGCCCAGTACTTTTTGAGCCTATTCATTACAAACATACAAACATACAAAAATAGGTACAAATCTTTCCTCTTTATAATATTAGTGTAGATTGCAAATGTTATTTGATACGCGACATCTTGATTTTCTAAACTATTTTTCCATATATAAAATATTACTTTTATTAATTCCGCCTACGCGTATAGTTCGTCAAACGTTTGTATGGACTGAAACCACCTTAATCTATACATATAATAATTTGGCGTGGTTTTACATTGGAGATATTGGTAGAAATATGCATTGGGGGTGTTTAGGATACGTAATGGAATGCATTGAGACCATTTTTAGAATTTTTGTCTGTTTATGCACGCATCACTTAAAAACTACTGAGCCGATTTGAATGGGGTTTTCTAAGAAGCATAGGGCTTAGTTTGCATTAAAATTTTGGCTTTGTATTATCGCAATCGGTCCATTCAGTTATGAGTATTTAAAGTCAGTTGTCTGCGCGTCAGTTATTAGTATTTAAAGTTAGTTGTCTGCGCGTCAGTTATCTGTGTTTAGTCAGTTGTCTGCGCATACGGAGTCGCGGGCGCCGCTAGTAACGAATAATAGTTTAAATGGAGTAAATAGTGTGTACAGCCTTACCTCTGGCAACTGTTCCTCGGGAAGCGCGTCCCATTTGATATGCCTTAATACATTCTCTGATATCTTTATAGCTCTGTACCATTCCAGGTTTCCTTGCACTAAAACCTGTGAAAGATTGGACAATTTGTACTTCATCCATTGATTATTTGCGGTTGGGCTATTGCAAGCTAAGGTCGTTATGTAACACTGAGACTAGCGCTGGTCCTTTGTGTTCGCCCCAAGCTCACACATATTTTACGCATATCTACGAACTTATGGTATTTTCTTTTCATTTTCGGGAATGCAGGTTCCCTCACGATGTTTTCCTTCACCGCCGAGCTAGTAAACGATAAATACACCGTAAATAAATGACGTATCTACTACTTGACGTATCTAAACAATTTTTTACTGATGTTTTTATTTAAGGCATGAGCATAAGCATATTATGCTCACGACTATATTCCCCAGAGATATTCTGAAACTTCAGAACATCCACGTTTCACTAGTAGTAGGTACTCTGTCCAGTGTGTGTGTGTGTGTGTGTGTGTGTTTTATTTTAGAGAAGGGAAAATAGTAAATACGTTAAGCTAAAAATCAAAATGTATGAACATTTTCCATTGTTCTCGTTCGAAATATTCGCGTCCATTCATTTTACTGTGATCGAAGATACGCACGTGCCTTCACCGCTCACGCGCGAGCGCCCTTATGAGGCGCCACTCAAATCTCTCTTCAACTGGAGGTTGAGGGGAGTGTGAGGAGTGAGGTGAGGTGAGGAACCAGACCTGCAGGTACAAGGTGGCGAGCAGACGGTTGTTGAAAGCCTTGAGGTCCTCGAGGGTGATGCTGTGCACGAGGACCGCCTTCTGCCGCGGCGATATGTACGGGTCCAGTAGGACGTTCATACGCACGTCTCTGTAAATACCACAATAAAATATTACACTGTATCCAGTTTAACATGAGGATTTATGCATTAAAGACTACGAATTAAAGATATTTTGGAAATAGTCAAATCAAAATTTCCGTTTGCTTTCAACAAAACTAAATATGCAAAGTGAAATTTGACAATAAGTTATTTGCTTCATCATCATCATCTCAGCCGATGGACGTCCACTGCTGGACATAGGCCTCCCCCAAGGATCGCCATGACGACCGGTCTGACAATAAGTTATTTGCTTACTTACATGAAATATATTTTACTTTTATCTTCTCATTGAAATAAACGTTTGAAAATAACATTTTTAGTAATTTTATTTAGCTTGAATTATGTTTTTAATAACAGGATAAACTATAACAAGTATGATGAGTAAAAACAACTAAATATTATTTATTTGCACACCACAAATAGAATAAAGGTTGAACCTTATCTAGCAGCACCGCATCGCATTTTTCTGTAGCTCCATCCTTTTCTGTCACTCAGGAACGTCATTTGCTAGATCAAAAATAAAACCGGTTAAGTAAGAGTCGGGCTACTCTCGCACCGAGGGTTCCGTGCCACACCACCACAGAACACAACATTATTAAGTTATAAAAAAAACTTTTTGTCCGGGACCTTTAGCGCAAAACCGACTCACACTTAGCCGGTTTTTAGTATTTGTTGTTATTCTGTAGAGTTTGCTCTATAATCACACTAAGTTTGACGCTTGTATGTATTACCGTTTTTACGATAGAGCGTAAAGAAAAAACGTTGGTAAAAACTAGTTTCTTGTTGAGAAACCCCCTTAATTTTTAACTTTTGGACATTTTTATTTTTTAACAAATCCGCCGTAATAACGCATAATCTGAGAAAATTTCAACTATCTAGCTGTTACGGTTCAAAAGTTACAGCCCTAAATAGGTAGGTCAGACAGACGGACGGACGGACGGACGGACAGACGGACAGACGGACAGACGGACAGACGGACAGACGGACAGACGGACAGACGGACAGACGGACAGACGGACAGACGGACAGACGGGACAGACGGACGGACGGACGGACGGACAACGTAGGCTAGTAATAGGGTCCCGTTTTCACCCTTTGGGTACGGAACCCTAAAAATAGCCGGAACGCGACTGACGTTTCTGAGTGACAGAAAAGGATGGAGCGACTGAAAAATGTGATGCGGTGCTGCCAGATGAGGTTCAACTCTAATACATAGTAATATCCATATTCTTAGAGTATGTAAAAACAAGTTATAGAACGCGCGCATCTGTCACGGCCCTTGGCGCCGAGCGTAAACAAATTATTGTTACATAGTGCTTCAATAACGCTAGTCTAGAATTTGCTTTAAAATTTCCGTAATAGACAGACGTATAATTATGCAAACATATAGAAGGGTAAATATTGCTCTTGAAAATGCTCACTGACACGATAAGAACGCTTTTCATTTTGGTACCAGTTGAACGTGAAATTGACACGTTTTGTTGTTCATATCCGTGCATACGGTTCATACTCGGTTAGACGCGCTCTACAGGGTGTAACAAGATACCCTAGTAATACTTAAGGGGGTGCTTCAGACCATCAAACTGAACAACTTTCACTATGGAGCCAACATCGAAATCGCGAAAAAAATCTGCTTTTTCATACAAAACTGCAGAGTACCGTCTCGACTCAAATGTATGGGACGGCCGATTTTTTTTATTTTTTCTCGACGTTGTCTCCATAGTGAAAGTTGTTCAATTTGATGGTCTGAGTTCACCGTTTCAGTATTTGCTAGCACCTCCTTAAGTATTACCAGGGAGTTTTGTTACACCCTGTATAGCTTGCTTATACATACTCTAAGTCTAAGGTCATATTACTCATTTTAGTACAATGTTCATACAATGGAAAATATTGGTAGGTAATGACAATAAGCTTACTTGGCAAGTTTGTGAGGCTTGATGAGTACGTTGTGGTAGGTGCGCGCTCGAACCTCCCTCACCGCCTCGAAGAGCGACTGCGTCAGGTTGTCTGACGACTTGCGCATCTCCCTGGTTATCAGCTCCACTAGCAGCTGTACAATGTAGGGTAAGTTATTTAGAACATAAATAATCATAAAGAAGTTTGGCGGATGGCCATGTATTTTGAGACCCAGACTTAGAGGTCCCATACATGAATGAAACTTAGTAATATGTGTAGAGTGAAACAAAACTAACAAAAAAGTAAATCGATTGCAATCGATTTAAACCAAACTTTAGAAGTTGGGGGAAAGGTATTTCTCCTTATGATAACTTTTGTATCAAGTGTGTAAAACTCATAATCTTTCTTAAAAGATAGTCCACTCAATCTTCTACGCATTCATTGTTTATTTTAATGAAAATTCACGATAACTGTACAATATTATGATAATGGAATAAACGAGATCACACACACTATCAGTGCAACCAAGCCAAATACGTTCCGTAGCGACCAAAAAATATCTCAGTGATAATATTAGATGACAATAGCTGTCGTGGTTGCGTTTTGCTACTGCTTTTTGGATGATTTGTCTATTTTACTACTAATTTCTACTTTTGAATCCGGACTTCTAGAGATGTGGAAGTTTTTTTAACGCCTTAATTTTTTCTGTTTATAATAATTATGACCGCCCCGCCCTGAATGGCTTTTAGTTTTCATAAAAATAGCTGGGTCCAAATCTGCCAATCTTCTTTTAGGCCATATGTCTTATTTCTATCTGCCAGTTGCACGTACGTTCATTAAAGATAATCCTCCATTAAATATCATGCTGTCACTTTTTGTTTTGTTGACATAATAAAAGCTAGCAACAGATCTTTCATGAACGTACGTGCAACTGGCGGTATAAGGATTAGAAGTCAAATTATTTATTTTACACCAAAAATACAGAGAGAGAATACAAAAACCAAAATAAGAAATAGCTTTTTAGCGAAAACGCGAATTCTCCCAGACATTCTTAGGGTATGGAAAACGGTGAAGAAAGCTAAGTAATTAGATAATGATGCTTAGCGAAATTGTCAGCCCTACCAGGAATCATCACACCTGCTATTTAAAATAATCTAATAAACGTAGAAAGAGAAGGTAATAGAAGGAAGCACGTGTCTTGTCATATTCACTCAATAAGAGATGCACATAGCAAATTCGCTCTAGGTAAAAAAGGAGATCGCTACCTTATTACTGTCCTTATCAACGTAACCACTTTTTTGTACTACGACGAGCTTCATATAAATTGTATAGGATTTTATGACTATCGCTATCTCATACGCGGTTACACTGATGTTCCGTCTACCAGCGTTAGCGCAATAATTTTTCGTCTATGCTAATAAATCAACTTACGTGTATATTCTGATTGTAGCCACTGACTTTCAACGTCAACCCTTTATCGGCGACGTAGAGAGAATGCGAAAGGTCCGCCATGTTGGCTGGGTATACTTCTTCCTGTAAACAAACAATATTTATATTATTAGATTATCTGCTATAGGCCAGTTCCTTAGGACACTATCGATTTCGTCTCGCCATCTTTTTCTTGGTCTGCCTCGACGCCGAGGGAGGGAGGCCTTTGCTCAACAATGGGACAACGACGGCTGATATAATAATAATAATAAATAATAATGCTATAAGTACATACCTTAGAGTATGTATAAGATGCGTATAAGCAAGCTATAGAGCGCGCCTAACCGAGTATGAATCGTAAGCACGGATATGAACAACAAAACACACACATGTGTTTTGGGTCACGTCTAGAATTTAAACCTTTTCGGTATTTTTTTATAATCTTTATGACTGTGATCTGTATGTGCCTAATAAATAAATAAAACGTGTCAATTTCTCGATCAACTAGTACCAAAACAAAACGCGTCCTTATTGTGTACGACGACCCGGTTGGTGTAATGGTTACCACGCCGGACTGCCAAACCAGGGTCCTGGGTTCGAATCCCGGTTCGGTCATGGATGTTTATATGTTTGTGCCGTTGTTGTATGGTTTCCATAATAAACAGCCTATAAATAGTGCTTTCTTGGGATCATTACAATGTATGTGCCTGTGAGCGTTATTTATTTATTTATTTATTGTGTCAGTGAGCATTTTCAAGAGCAATATTTAACCTTCTATATTTTTGCATATACGTCTATCTATCATAGAAATTTTAAAGCAAATTCTATACTAGCGTTATTGAAGCACTGTGACAATCATTTGCTTACGCTCGGCGCCAAGGGCCGTGACAGATGCCCGTGCTCTATAACTTGTTTAGACATACTCTAAGGTACATACACATTGAGAAAGTTGTTCACTTTGATGGTCTGAGCATCCCATTAAAAACCATCAGCATATTAAGGACCCTAAATACACTGACCTGCAATACTAAGTACTACACTTAATAGTACATTACTGCAGCGGCCAGCAACAGAGGCATTGATGGACGAACGTGTAAATGTGGGCCGAGGCGAAGCCGAGGCACACATACGTAAGTCCATCAATGCCTAGTTGTGGCCAACGCTTGTATAGTACTTTTCTCAAATAATGCGCGGAAATTAAAACAGTAAATCTCAAATAATTCGCGGAAATTAAAACTCTTTTCAAAATCAATGACGAACATCGAACAACAATTAGTTTTTTTTTTCAATAAACAGCTTTCTATTTGCAAGTCAGTCAGTCGAAATTTAAATAAAACCTTTGATAAGTTACCTCCTTGGTCGCCATGTTTCGGAGAAAAAGATCGTTCCATTTTTAAATTACACGACAGATATGAGTTTAGTATGTAATTTATTTGGTCACTAAACACGACAGATATGGATTTTCATACAACATTGCCGGCCGCTGCGCGCATGTATTTGGCCAGTACTGCAATTTCGATTTATCTCGAAGAAGGTTGTCAAAATAATGCTCACATTTCCAAGCATGTTTGAGAAAATAATATTAAGTAATATTTAAATTTTTTCTAAACTATAGAAATTAGAGATTTAAAATAAAAAACGTTTTATAGCAAATTTTATCAGTTTTTTTTTATAACTATTCTTTGTAAACTAAACTCTTTTTTGAGTCCTTTTTATATCTTATGTACTTTAAAAGTTATTGCAATTTTAAAACCTACATTTGCCTGCAATACTTAGTTTTGCAGACCAGTGTAGGTTCAATTGTATGATCATCTCTCATAATCATAACGGTATAAGGGATAAATTGATCTCCAAATTACACCGAACTGAATTTTCCAGTGAAAGATTATATGTAGAAAAGATTATATTGATAATAAGTACAATATTATTCAATGTTACAGCCTGGCTTGTCTTGCAGTAGAAAACGGTGATAACAGGAACTAAATGTTTCAGTACACATTTTTCGGCGTTCTCGCCACGTTATGCGTGATTTTTACGTTCTTGCAAAGAAAGGGGCGCCCTCAATTTTTGTTCTACACTTTATGGTCAAGCTATAACACCAATAAGACATGTAATATGAATAATACCAACTTTGAGACCCTGTTGAAGCACGTCGGTCCAAAGGTCGAGCAGACACGATCTGCAATATTAAAATACATTTTGAAAAACATAATTAAATGACTGACTGACTGACTTTAACTTTTGAAATAACTTGCCAGGTTAAAGCCATACATTTTTTATACAGGGTTTATAAAAAATTGTATAAGTACTTTGTTCGGAAGTCGGCTGGACAAAATCGGACGTGTATCGAGTGCGAAGCTACCATAACGCGCATGCGCGGCACTTACGCGCGTCGCGTGCTACCCCTCCCCCGCCTACGTCTGTACCCCTAGGGCGCGCCGCGCACGAAGTTGACGGCCTATACGGAGCAAACATCGACAAAAACATTACAAAAAATCTGCTGTCCCATACATTAGAGTCCGTACGGCAGTTTTGTATGGGACAGCAGATTTTTATAATTTTTTCTCGATGTTGGCTCCGTAGTGAAAGATTTTCAGTTCGATGGTCTAAAGCACCCCCTTAATTATTACTAGGGTGTTTTGTTACACCCTGTAGATAAGAAACCTGCATGCTTCAATTTCGAGGCATGTATTGTGCCCACTGTCCATTACAAGTGGCAACGGGCTCACTCCCCGTCACACTGTACAGAGTTACGGTACTAGTGAAACGTGGATGTTCTGAGGTTTCAGAATATCTCTGACTACCCCCTCTGGGAATATAGTCCGTAGTCTGTAGATAAGAAGAATAAGACTCACTCTCTAGGCGACTTGAGACTGAGCGGCGTTATGAAGTAGAAGTACAGCAGAGCGGTGGGGAAGCGGAACTTGAAGTCGGGCTTGTACCACAGCTCCATGTAGCGGTTCTTGCGCAGCAGGTTCGGCTGGTCGAGTCTGTAATAGCACAATATACAGGTAATAGCGTAACGTAACAAATATGCGGCTGCCCTAATCAAAAGGGACTGACAGATTACAGCATTGTCACAGAATAGGTAATAGAATACAGGGGACACTTTTCTAAGAGGATGATCAGACCGTCAAACTGAACAACTTTCTCTATGGGACCAACGTTGAAATCGCGAAAAAAACTGCAAACCTACTTTTTTTTCGCGATTTCGATGTTGTTCTCATAGAGAAAGTTGTTCAGTTTGATGGTCTGATCATCCCATTAAAAAAGTGTCAGCTAGGCGTGCTTGTATGATTTCTTTACTTGCGCGCGACTACTTTTTGCCATACAACAGGACGCGGCAAGCGCGGCTTTCACTCTGTGAAAAGCGCGGGAAGAGGTCCTTTTGTCCAGTGAAGGCACGGCGCGCGCGAGTTGAATAACCATGTGCTAGAGGGGCTGGACGACCCAATCTCCTTTTAGGTTATCCACCGTATAAATTTATCTCATTTAAACTATCATTGCTATTATTCCCATGTATATCACCCCTTCCTGGTTGACATCTCACATATCCGCACCAAGCTCCTTTCAGAATCTAAACTATTATAAAACTGTAACAGAAATGTGTCTGTACATTGAAGATATTTACAAAAAAAAAATTACGATATGGTTTTTACCTGTCCCTGATTCCATCACCAATTTTTGGATTTTTTGTCTGTTTGTTTGGGTGTTTGTTTGTTCGAGTATCACGCAAAAACTACTGAACCGATTTTGATGAAACTTTTTTGTTTGATAGCTTATCATCTATCTGGTATATAATTTATGCGGACGAAGTCGCGGGTAAAAGCTCGTCTTTTATAAATGCGCACAGCCAAGGAGTGGAATGCCTTGCCTGCGTCAGGATTTCCGAGCACTTACAACCCGAATTTCTTTAAAGTACGAGTGACTAGGCTTCTTCTGGGTAAGCTCGCTACATCTACGACCCTATCTTTGTCCTGAGGACTGGTTTGAGGTCAAGAGCAAACCCATCCGTAATAAAAAACAACAAACACAAAATCAACATGCAACAATGTGACAAAGAAATTAACATTTCAAACTCACCTAAAATTATTAACAACGGATATCAATTCATCCTTCTCCAATATCTTCGTTTGCTTATCAATATTCTCCATCTTCTTATGTATTTCCTTACTGCTGGTGTCCATTAGGTTTATATCTAGCGCGTCGGCCATCTCTACGTACGGTTGCGCCGGCGGGATAAGGTCGAAGTTCGTCGTTATGTAGATATTCTTCTCGGGAAGATGGAAGTTTTTGTACGGCTGGACTTCCATCCAGCGGTTGAGCCAATCTTCTGGAGTTACTGGGAAATGTAACGGGTTGATTTTAATAGTTTCATACGCTTTCATGATACTGGATGTCAGTGTAGACAGTTTCAGTACTTTACAACAGGGTGATTGGATTGTACTCAGGATATACAGGGTGTACAATAAAATGGGACAGCTACTTAAAGGGGTGCTTCAGACCATCAAACTGAACAACTTTCTCTATGGGACCAATATCGAAATCGCGAAAAAAAAATCCGCTCTCCCATACAAAACTGCAAACATAACTCGACTGAAATGTATGGGACAGCTGATTTTTTTTTCGCGTTTTCGATATTGGTCCCATAGAGAAAGTTGTTCAGTTTGATGGTCTGAAGCACCCCTTTAAGTAGCTGTCCCATTTTATTGTACACCCTGTATACAACGTGTTAATGAATTAACGCAAAACTAGAAAGTAGTTTGTTTAGAATCGAGAGCAGAATTGTTGCAAAATTTTAAGTTTTCCGAACCCGATGTCAACCCACCGCACGGGCACACTCACCCTACTTAGTACCAAAACAAGATTATAAAAATGTATCCATGAGTACGTTAGCGCTTTCTTTTAGTGCTGGACTGATAACAAATCATTTTTGCCTCAAAACTTAAAATGCGAATAACTTTAAATTTTAACTATCAAAATAATGAAATTATTGTTTCAATGTAATTATGTTGTTATAATATAAATCTGTTGGGGTGTATGAGGTTTTGCGCTAATTCAATAACACGTTGTATGTCAGCATATACAGGGTGTAACAATACACCCTAGTAATACTTAAGGAGGTGCTTCAGACCATCAAACTGAACAACTTTCACTATGGAGCCAACATCGAGAAAAAATAAAAAAAATCTGATGCCCCATACAAAAGTGCAGTTCCGACTAAAAACGCTTGAAAGTATTGCTAAACACACACACACAAACCACACCGCAAAAATCGAGCAAAGTGTAATTGGGTGTTGGTTGGTCCAGGACGACGCGTGACGACGGAAAATTGTATAGAAAATGACATCTCAAACGCCATGCAATAGAGGATTCTTTTGCTTGTCGATTTGAAACGTGAGAACGAGCCTATTCGATTTTGTTGTTTATCTCTGGTTTACAGAAAATTACGACTGTGGATTAAAAATTATAAATATTACTTACGAAGGCATCCTGAAAAAAGTTTTATTGTTTATCAATGATTGTTACGATTTCCAGGGTGGTAATTTTAAGAGGAAATAAAAAAATACCATTGGCAGCTGAGTATTTTTTATATACAGGGTGTAAAATAAAATGGGACAGTTACAGGGGTGCTTCAGACCATCAAACTGAACAACTTTCTCAATGGGATCGATATCAAAATCGCGAAAAAAAATTTGCTAGGATGCGAAAGATGTGTCAGAATCGTAGCATGTGGCGATCTCTTGTCTCTGTGTACAGTAATGGGACATAGGCGTGAGCATATATATGTTTATATGTTAGCGGTCGCGACAGTTTATTTGGCGGGTAAGGGAGGTGTGAGGGGTTAAGTATACCTCACTACCATACTACATGGAGGTATCTACTTATTCGTACAACCTGGGCGAATTAACTTGGCACCTGGCTTGCACGTGGCTCGGAATAAAATACTCAGAAAGAATAACTCGGAAATGCTAAAGCGCAGGGACACGTGTAACGGTAACTGAAATGCTATGCTACGGCCTCGCACGGCGACGGCGGGATCCCGCAGGGGGGTAGCAAGACGGGTGTCAAATTCCAAGCCACGTGCGAGCCAGGTGCCCAGTTGATTCGCTCGGGTTGTATATGATATGACAAGCATTGACAGTCCATGATCCATTTAGCCGCCTCATCGGCATTGCGCGATTCCTTATCATATTCGCCACAATAAGCTTTATGCACAGTGCTACAGAGTTCAAGTTACCTTTCCTCGTGTACTCGGTGCCGAACCACTTCTCGGTGGAGTCGTACGCGATGGGAGTGGAGTGCTTGTTCGACAGTATCATTATGTTCACCTTGTCTGCCGTCATGCACCCCATTAGCTCTTTTATACCCTGCAAACAATAATTCAAACATTTGAAGCGCAATTAAAGCGTATTTTTTTAGCGTGGATGTTCAGAAGTTTCAGAATATCTCTGAATCTCGGGGAATATAGTCGTGAGCATATGCTATGCTGAAGCGTAATTAATAATAAAACCGGTCGAGTGCGAGAGCATCGGTGGCGCGTTGTGGAGGGATAAGGACACCCAATTATGGAGGTCCGGGTTCGAATCCGCACGGAAAACATGCCATGTACCAATGAGTTTTTCTAACTTATGTACGTAATACCGACTGCTCTTAAACGGTGAAGGAAAACATCGTGAGGAAACCTGCATACACTGAAGAAGAAATTCTGATGTGTATGTTAAGTCTACCAATCCGCATTGGGCACGCGTGGTGGACTAATGCCCATACACCCTCCCTGAGGGTAGGCATGTGCCCTGCAGTGGGACGTTTATAGGCTGATGATGATGATGATGAAGTGCGAGTCGGGCTACTCACGCACCGAGGATTCCGTGCCACACCACCACGGAGCACAACATTATTAACATAGAAAAAAATTTTTTTTTTGTCCGGGACCTTTAGCGCGAGACCGACTCACACTTGGCCGGTTTTTAGTATTTGTTGTTATCCTGTAGAGTTTGCTCTATAATCACACTAAGTTTGACGCTTTTATGTATTACCGTTTTTACTATAGAGCGTGAAGAAAAAACGTTGATAAAAACTAGTTTCTTGTTGAGAACCCCCCTTAATTTTAAACTTTTTGACATCTTTATTATTTGTTAACAAATCCACCGTAATAACGCATAATCTGAGAAAATTTCAACTATCTAGCTAGTACGGTTCAAAAGTTACAGCCCTAAATAGGTAGGACAGACGGACAGACGGACAGACGGACGGACGGACAACGTAGGCTTAGAGTAATAGGGTCCCGTTTTCACCCTTTGAGTACGGAACCCTAATAAATTACGATACGTGTGACTTAAGTAGTCCATTATTGCACGACGTGAAGTTAGCGCCCGAGTGCAGCGAGGGTGCTAAACGTAGCGGGAAAGCGTAGAAGTGCATGTTCTCTACTAGAGTTGCCACAGACTCGTAAGGGAAGCTTGTCTCTTGTATAGTCAATGGGTACAATAGGTTATGGGTACAGACCTTAGGGTCGTACTTGTAGTAGAGTCTGTCGCCCGTGATGTAATGCTCCGGCGGGTAGAAGTGCATGTTCTCTACGAGGGTTTCCACATACTCCGCAGGCTGAGTCTCCTCTTCATAACGGAAACTTGTCTCTTCTATAGTCTATGGGTACAATAGGTTATGGAGTTAATAATGAAATCAATGGTTACTCGACAAATGTCTTACTCATTTGTCAATTAGCAATTTTTCATTTTACGACTTCATTGCTGGGTCCATTGTCCAGTAACAGTCGTTCAGTTTGATGGTCTTGAGCACCATAAAATGCACCTATTTAAGTTTACGCCCTGTATAAATTTTTTGCGTGAGGTGTTAATTTTTGAGGTATTGCAAGTATTCGAATGTAAATAACTTACCTTTATTTCATTGTATATTCTCTCAGAAGGTCCTAATTGCCTCAGCATATTAATGTAGGAGAATATTGCTTCTAAAACCTGAAATATAGACGGGAATTATTTAAACAGTCAGAATATTACAACATAATTGACTGCCACCCTGAAATTAATTGTTTGTCTTATTAATTATTGGAAATTTTAGACGATAGAAATTATGTTCGGGAAGATGCCATGTCGTAGAACATTTATAAACGCATCTGAAAAGTAACGTAATAACATTACAGGTTTTGGTAAAAGCCCATAGACAGAAGTCGCATAGTCAATTACTGCCATCTTGAAAATTTCATTATTTTGCGGCCACCAAATCTGGAAAAATATATAGAAGGCATGAAGACAAACCTAAAAAGTCCATTGGTAAAATATTCGCATCTAAAAACCGAAGTAATTACTCTTAATGTCAAGGGTTGGTTATGTTTTAAGAAATTTTACCAAAGTTTTGCGTGACGTTATATAGATACATTTTTTTTTCATGCCTTATGTTCAATTGTTCCCGAGTTTGAACGGTGCGGTGGCCATAAACGCACAAAATTTTAAAGTCCAGTTTTTGTTTTTTCCATGCAACTTCTGTCTTTGCCCTTTTACCATAGCGAAAAGTTACCATGTCAGACTAGATACAAAAATTTGTATATTTACCTCATCTATATGGTCGAGTCCGTCCTTGGTGAGGACGACCTGCGTTGAGAACAGGCTGTACATGGACGTGTAGTCAATGCCGCTCTCAGAGTTGCCCGTGTATATCGCCAGCGCCCACACCCTGTCAAAATTGTTGCTTACATATATTTTAGAGATTTTCTTTTTTTTTAATCTCCATTCAGGAATTCGAGAGACAAAATGTAAACAACGGTGATACCAGTGTAGAAAATAAAATCTCGATACGGAAGAAAACTTATTTCCGGAATGAATAACAGTAAATTATCTATTCTACTCGCAAAGGATTACGACAAATGATAATTAATTTTGTATGGAAAATAATTAAAAAAAAAACGCAAGTTATAATTTAATTTTGATTAAAAGAAAGCGTGACTGTAAATATTTTATTTCGTGGTCTGGCAACAATCACATATTTTAGACCTTTGGTTCGGTTTAACAAAGTTCTTAATGAAAAAGATTTTTTATTGTATTCAATAACGTAAACGCGTCTCTTGATTGTTTAATACCTTCGTCTGAGTCTGTACGCTATGCTATGCGCAGATGCTACGCATAGCACAAAAAGCCCACACAGACAGAGTAGCGGGCTACATAACATGATTTAAAAATTTCATTCAAATTGTCACGAATTGTTTTTATTATATAAATAATAAACTACGACTACTACTACTTATACTATGTTTTTGTGTACAATAAAAAATCTATGAATCTATGAATAAAAACAATTCGTGACAATTTGAATGAAATTTTGACATTAAAAATCTTTCTTATCTTTATAGATAGACAATACATTTTTAATGTCAACTCAATTTATTATATGCGGTGCCGCTATAATTTTATTCTTAACTAGCGGCCCGTCCCGGCTTCGCACGGGTGGACGTCTAATCTTTTCTAGCAATAAATATAGCCTATGTTACTCAGGGTGAATGCAGCTTTCTAATGGTGAAAGAATTTTTTAAATCGGCCCAGTACTTTTTGAGCCTATTCATTACAAACATACAAACATACAAAAATAGGTACAAATCTTTCCTCTTTATAATATTAGTGTAGATAAATGCACCAAAGGTTTCTGACCACATAATGTCACCATGACAGTGACGTTTCTTTGTTTACATTTTGTCTCTCGAATTCCTGAATGGAGATTAGAGAATACTTCATTACACAGATTACCCCCAATAGATACCGCATACAAGGCCGCCGACGCGCGCCACACATCTAGGATTTTGCACTGATATAAGCAACGCGAGTGAGCGAGCTCGAAGTAGTGCGACCTTGAAATGGCCAATCATGTTGCATTGTTTCGTGCCCCGCTACCCGCACCTACCGCCAACAATGGTGACTTCGGGCCTGTACAAAATTTTCATCATGCGGTATCTATTGGGTGTAATCTGTGGTTCTTATCATCAGCACTGCAGGGCACAGGCCTACGATCAGGGAGGGAGTATGGCCGTCATTCCACAACGCGTAGTGCCCAACGCGGATTGATAGACTTCTTAAACGTATGCAGGTAAAGCCTGACCAGAAAAATAAAAAATACCTGCTATGGGGGCATTAGGGTTGCTATAAACATAAGCGGGTCGGTACTGTCGGTTCGGCAGTATTTGTCGATGAACAAAGCCGACCCGAAACAATCACTCGATTCTGTCGCAATATTGCATTTGTTGTAGCAATGCTCACATTTAGCAATTTAAGTTTCAGCATGGAATGATGTGTCAAGTGGTGAGAGATGGCTAGCCTTTCGCCCATAAACCTTAATCTTATGGTACGGGAGGTGAGAAGGTTTGAATCATGTCATGTCTATATCCAGGGCGAAAACTGAATAGCTGAAGGCCTAGCGGGTCATGAGACATTAACGAAAAAGTAAATCCCACCTATGCCCCCCCCCGCACCTCCCTGTATACGTGCTTGTGTCCCAACATCAAATGTAAAATGAGTAAAACGTACTTTTTCCTCAGGTAAGAGAGCAGACTGCCTTTGCCTTCGTGCCCCAGCAGGTAGGAGACGTACTGGTGTGGCTTGGACTCGTACTCTGATATCAAGGACCTCATGCACCAAGTTAGGTACACCTGTAAACACCAGAGTAAGAAACATGATTTTATTTAGTCTGAACGGTCCTAATAGATTTAAAAAGTATTTTGAAATAGAAATATTATTTATTGTTAATGTGTATTGATTTCAGAACAATGTTTTTACATTGACGTATCACAACTAAAGACCGGCAATATCAGTTACAGAAATGATATCACATTTTAAGCAAATTCAAGCAAAAGTCGTTCTTAACGTAAGGAAATAGCTTACCCAAATGGCACATGTAGCATTATAAGAGACCACTTTTGGTGTAACTCGGAACTTGTTGCATTAATTAACACTTAATAGGGTTCAACCGAGAACTGTTATTAAGCCACTTTTTCAAAGCTGCTTAAAGGTGTTATATTAGCACTCGTGAACACCAAAGGTATTCCGAGATACTCTTGTAACTCAGAAATACAGCATTTGGCAGTAAAGTGGTGTACACTTAGAGTGATTTAACGCTTAAAGTTCTATATTGGTTCACCTCAACTCTGTTATTCAGCCTCTTTTTCAAAGCTGCTTAAAGGTGTTATATTAGCACTCGTGAACACCAAAGGTATCCCGAGATACTCTTGTAACTCAGAAATACAGCAATTGGCAGTAAAGTGGTGTACACGTAGAGTGATTTAACGCTTAAGGTTCTATATTGGTTCACCTCAACTCTGTTATAAGCCTCTTTTTCAAAGCTGCTTAAAGGTGTTATATTAGCACTCGTGAACACCAAAGGTATTCCGAGATACTCTTGTAACTCACAAATACAGCATTTGGCATTAAAATGGCTACAGGAAATACCACTATATTGCTTTAGTCTGCATAATGGCGTTTAAGTAGTTCACATGAATGGCTTAAGCGTTGATGTGAACCATAATAACACTAATATAAGCCGACAGGCTGCATATTGGTTCACATGAACTCTTATTTACTGCAATAATAATGCAATTTAATGCGTAATAGAGGAACCGGTGTGTACTCTTGTACAGCCATAGTTGTTAATTCAGGATTATAAGAGTTCACATAGGTTTCTTAAGAAAGCGCCATTTTGTTATAACTTTATAACCTAAACCATAATAAAATAAATAAATTATGGTGTTGTTTATGTTTTACTAATGATTTCTGCTTTTATTTACACGTAAAACACATATTTATTATAATATAAAATAAAACATTGTATGATTTAATGTAAATCAGACACAAAAAATGTACACATATATTTTGACGTGTAATTACTTCACAAACGAAATATTTCCGAGGCGCGTAAAAAATTTGCTATAAAACCATATAAACATTCACAATGAACTTGCATTCCCAAATGTTTTCACAGGCTCTGATATTATAAAAGTGTACTTAACTAGGTTATCACAAATTCTCAATAAAACTTCACTTCACGCCATTAATAACCAACACTCACGGAATTTATTTAAAGAATTTAACTCTACTAATAAAATAAATTCAGGAATTTTATGTACACACTCTGCTGATGCTCGAAGAATAATGTAGAACCTCAAGCGTTATTTAAGTATAGCAGTAACCCCAATCCTAGGGCTTAGGCTGTATAACAGGACACTCGTATTCTGTTAAGCAGCTGATATAATGCCTTGTGGCCCATTATAATTCCAATATAGAACCTTAGGCTGTATAACTTGTGCCCAAATAAGAGTTATATCGGTGTTAACAGCGCTGTTTACACCATTGTAACACCATCTTATACAGCCTTTAGTTTCCGTGTACACCAAAAGTGGTCTCTTATAATGCTACATGTGCCATTTGGGTAGTCCTCCAGCTGGAGGCCTGGTGACAAAATGTTTCAAGACGGTATCTGTTGTACTATTGACGTCTCGCTTATTCTAATGGGCGGTTGTCATAAGTGTAAATGGATGTCAAGTAGCGTTTTTACGTCTTGCTTTATAATATTTATCTAACCCTATACTATATCTATGTGTTTTTACAGTAGAGTCGATGCCATTAGCATGTCATTGAATTTGATTTCTCATCTTGGTGTTCAAAGTAAAACTTTAATATTAACAGCTGTTCAGTTACAACGGTGTGCTCACTACCTGTAATTTGGTTTGCGGGGAAAATAAGAATGTTCTGAATTATATTAGGAACGAGCATTTACCCGCGACTTCGTCCGCATAAATTATATACCAGATTTTAAGTCTGATCATAAGCTATCAAACAAAAAAAGTTTCATCAAAATCGGTTCAGTAGTTTTTGCGTGATGCTCGAACAAACAAACACACAAACAAACAAACAGACAGACAAAAAATCCAAAAATTGGTGATTTGGAATCAGGGACATTTAAAAACCATATCGTAATCTTTTTTTTGTAAATATCTTCAATATACAGACACACTTCTGTTACAGTTTTATAATAGTTTAGATATCCCCGACGGCCTCAAAGAATTTGTGAGCATTTGTTTTAGCATCAAAGAAGTCGTGAGCATTTGTTTTTTCTTCAAAGTAGCCGTGTGAGTATTATAAGTAATAGCAACTCGCCTCGGTAGTATCGCTGAGGGGTTTAACATAGTAAATGCTGGCGAACTCCGGCGTGACGGTGGCGGGACTGTACGCGTAGGGCTCGAAGTCGTCCCCGGGCAGCTTGTTCGTCGAGATCTGACCGAACGAGTTGATCACGTACTGCTCCAGGGCAGACAGCTCCATGCGAGCCTGGACACAACCAAACATTATATTACATCTATACTTATAAAACGGTTCCGTGTCCGACTAACTTCTTCTTATCGTGTGGGCGAAGCTTTTTTTTGGTTTTTCATACAAACGTTCGATCAGCTGATTGCATTTAGTATGGGAACTCCAAAAATATTTTTGCGAATTTAGTATAGGTTTCTTAGAGAAAGTTGTTCAGTATCACAGGTACAATCATCCCTTAAAGTATTGCAACTGTTTACCCTAACACCCTGTATAATGCCTCCGCCTGAACTTGGGGGCGGTCTGGTGCAGGGTCTGCAGGTTCCCCTAGGTAAACGTGGTAGGTAGAAAGGTAAGGTGAGGTAGAAAGAGCCCAGCGCGCTTTGATAAAGGTTATGTACTTTAAAAAGATTAGATACCCCACGGAAAGCCTTTATCTGACTAGCAGATTACTCTCGGTTAGAAAGCTATATATTTTACAACTTATTCTAAAAAAACACACAAACCTACCTTATGACCCAAACATAGTGACGAAAAGAAGAAAAGATATTGTAGCTCAGGTTCCTAAAACAAAGACTGTGTTTGCTAGTATGCAGTACAACAAACGATCGGCATATCTGTATAACAAAGTAAATAAAGAAGTAGATATATATGCTAAACAATATTATGAATGTAAAAAACAAGTAAGTGGATGGCGTGAAACCCTTAATTATGAAGAGACGGAGAACCTCTTAAAATGCGCTAAATAAAACGTACAACCCCTCCCCCCCCCTCCCCCTCCCCCCACATACACACCAACACACACACTCAAATACACCCCTACAGGCCTACACAACACACACACGCACCCTCACACATAATTCAAATTAGTTAAAATTATAATGTTAGTATAAATAAAATAAAAACAATTTAGATAGGGATATGATGTTAATATAATATAAATAAAATAAAATATAAATTTACTTTGTGTCAAACTATTCTATATTATTGTATAAAATCTTAAGATGCAAAATATCATTGTAATTTTAGTATGGATATGGAAGAGCGGAGCCTCCCCACGCAAGCATTATCATGCTCAAAAGGAGACTCCAATCACTAATTATTGTTAAATGTTAATTTCTGTGAACGAAATAAAAAATTTATTATTATAAAAAAATTTATTATTATTATTATTATAACGTACGCGCCGAGCGGGAACAGGCTCGATAGCAGCTGGTCTTTATTTTGATCATGCCATACCTGTACAGCGACGGTCATCCCGTTAGCGCTATAATGTCTCCGCCTGAACTCATGTGCGGCCCGGTGCAGGGTCTCGTCGCAGGTTGCCCCAGGTGAACGTACGCGCCGGGTGGGAACAGGTTCGACTGCAGCCGGTCCTTATTTACCTGTACAGCGACGGTCATCCTGTTAGCGCTATAATGTCTCCGCCTGAACTCGTGGGCCGCGCGGTGCAGGGTCTCGTCGTCGCTGATGTCGTCGCGCAGACTCTGCAGGTTGCCCCAGGTGAAGGTGCGCGCCGGGTGGCCGGGCGGGAACAGGCTCGACAGCAGCTGGTCCTTGCGGTTTGAGTCTGATGGCTGCGCTATCGCGAACTCTGTTGGGTTTCAGATCATTTTTAGGGATCCGTACCCAAAAGGTGAAAACGGGACCCTATTACTAAGCCTACGTTGTCAGTCCGTTCGTCCGTCCGTCCGTCCGTCTGTCCGTCCGTCTGTCCTACCTATTTAGGGCTGTAACTTTTGAACCGTAATAGCTAGAGCTGAAATTTTCTCAGATTATGCGTTATAGCGGCGGATTTGTTAACAAATAATAAAAATGGCAGAAAGTTAAAAATTAAGGGGGGACAATGTGTGTTCAACAAGAAACTAGTTTTTATCAACGTTTTTTCTTCACGCTCTATAGTAAAAACGGTAATACATACAAGCGTCAAACTTAGTGTGATTATAGAGCAAACTCTACAGAATAACAACAAATACTAAAAACCGGCCAAGTGTGAGTCGGTCTCGCGCTAAAGGTCCCGGACAAAAAAAGTTTTTTTCTTAGTTTATTATGTTGTGTTCTGTGGTGGTGTGGTACGGAACCCTCGGTGCGCGAGTAGCCTGACTCGCACTTGACCGGTTTTATTTTAATAAATTTCATTTTGTTAGGGCCTGTTTCACCACTTCTGAGTAAGTTCTTATTAGCTTATCCGACAGATACTTTGACATATTTTGTATGAAAGATAACAAAGATATGATATATATTTGATATGTCAAAATATCTGTCGGATAAGCTAACAAGAACTTACTAAGAAGTGGTGAAACAGGCCCTTAGAGTTGTAAACGATGGAGGAATGCATTGACTTACAAACTAATGAACGCTGGGTCTAGCAAATTCTCGAAAAAAAAGTGTCTCCGACTAACCTAGATAAACGTAATTACGTGTCTGTGATATAAACAAACTAAATGCATCGAAACTGTTAAAATTCTTTTTTATTTTGATTGCGTAGTTTTTACAAATTCTTACAGCACCGGCACGGCATTATAGACGTGCGCGCAGTTGGTCGATCAAAGACTGGCGCGTAATTGTTACTCTTTATGCATTTTGTTACTCGTTTGGTTCGGACACTTTTGAGCGCGGTCCCTACATCAAGTTATTTGGTAAGTCAATGGAGGAATGATTCAATGGATATGACACAGCAAAGGACAATCTTAACTAGTTTAAATGTGTGTTCGTTTTAAATAATTTTGACGCGGCCTTTATAAAGAAATCTTAAGACGAGCATGACCTGATAGGATTGCTATCAAAAACATGCATAGATTTAGAAATTATTCGATAACAAAGGCCAATTACATAACCATGATTAGTTGAACAATCTCATTATTATGATGACATTTATAATTATGTAATTTGTAAGTACATAGTTTAATATCGATGATAAATCCAATAACTTTACAGTTTTAACAAAATACCCCAGTAATATTTAAAGGGGTGGTTTAGTTAGACCATCAAACTGACAAATTTTTACTAAAACACAGAGTCCTTCTTAATACGCTGACACTTTTTTAAGGGGATGATCAGAACATCAAACTGAACAACTTTCTCTATGGGACCAACATCGAAATCGCGAAAAAAAGATTCAGCTGTCCCATATATTTGGTTCGAGTAGGTTTGCAGTTTTGTATGGAAGAGCAGATTTTCAGTTTTTGCGTGATGCTCGTTCAAACAAACAAACAGACAGACAAAAAATCCAAAAAAATGTGATTTGGAATCAGGGACACCTAAAAACCATATCGTAATCTTTTTTTTGTAAATATCATCAATGTATACAGACACACTTCTGTTACAGTTTTATAATAGTTTAGATACGTAATATCCTATCCGCTATCTTATCTTACTAGTATCTTAGTAGTAGTAAAATCTGGTATATAATTTGACGAAGTCGCGGGTTAACGCTAGTACTATTATAAAATTGTAAAAGACCTGTGTACAGGTACATTACAGATATTACAGAAAAAATACTCGATAGAATAACTTTTTTTTGTTGTATTTTTTTTTGTATTATAATTTATAGTACAGAGATGTCTTCGAACCCAAAACAACATTGGAACATTGGAACAGTGACAAATAGAAATTACCCGACTCAATGGCCTCTCTCTCCCGCTGCATGGCCTCCTTGATCATCAGGGGGCTGACGAAGAACTGGCTGAACATGTCCATGGCCTGGGGCAGGTGCTTCTCCGGGATCTCGAAGTAGAAGGTCGTCAGCTCGCAGTCTGTTGACGCGTTGTCTGAACCACCCTTTTTCTGTGCAACGAAATAAAATAGAACATCTTAATTTTTGTTTAGTATCATGCTCACAGAACATTATAAGAGGGTTTAGAAATGCAAAGTAGCGCTTTTGCTTCGGAGACGGCTGTCGCCACTTGTCTTCCCTCTCACGCTGCTACAATTGCTCATGCCCTCTCGCTCGCACGACGCGCCTTATGGTGTTATGCAAATCATTGCATAGCCTGTGGCGGCCCGTTCCACGCCTACTTTGCACTTCTAACCCCTCTAATAATGTTCTGTAATCATGCTAAAAACATCGACATACTAGAGGCGACACCCAGACTAAATTTTTTGTAACGAAATTGGCTCAACCTTACTTAGCATGTGCCGGGCGAGTACTGCATCGCGACGCCCCCAGTGCGCGCCCCGCACTGCTGATCGTGGTGCACAGATTTTTATCGCGTTGTCTGTTCTGTACATCATTATCTAATGGCTAAAAACGAGAGATAGGAAAAGATGTATGCATAGTTCAATTGCGAATCGAAGATTCATAGGCTGATGATGATGATGGGCATAGCAGAGGCATAATGTGAATAAAATAAGTGATGAAGCTCAGTGGTCGCGGCGCGGCGGGTCTATGCCCGCGCGGCGTGCGGGGGACGGCGGGGGACGGGCGTACCATACCTCAATTCGCTGTTAGGGTACGCGCGCAGGCAGCGGGGGCCGGGACGCACTCCTCCCGGCCCCCGTACGCCCCGCACGATTGGCCTGCCGCGACCGCTGAGCTATTAGTTATTTACACTATGGCAGAGGATTCAGGAACCAAATGCAATCACGTTTGCCACTACACAACTGTCGTTCTACAACTGAAGCTTTTTCACTAGGTAGTTAGCAGAATGGACAATAAATCGGCTATTCCATATTGGGTCGAGCAGCCATTGAGTTTCATAGAACAACCAGTTTTTTTTCCGTGATTTCCATTTGGTTACCATAACGAAATTTTCTCAGTTTGATGGTCAGACACAGACCTCTTAAAATATGAAACGTATTGAAGTTTACGTCCAGTATAACCATTATAAGTTACCTTAACATAAGCATCGAACTCATTCTCCTTGGGGTACTTCTCGCTGCCCATGAAGACCATGTGTTCGACGAAATGTGCCAGACCCTGTATATCTACGGGGTCGCTGTAGCTTCCCACTCCCACGGACAGGGCACAGGCAGCCTGCAACAAACATAAACTAAATGTTATACCACGAATCATTACATTTATAAGGATAAAGGTGCTCATGTGGGAATGGAGTGACGCCGATGATCGGTCAGAGCCAATGACATTCTATGCACATAGACTCACTGTGTCATACAATAACAAAACCAAATAAAACCGATCAAGTGCGAGTCGGGATATTCGCGCACCAAGGGTTCCGTACCACACCACCACAGAAGAACACAACATTATTAACTGAGAAAAAAAACTTTTTTTTGTCCGGGACCTTTAGCGCGAGACCGACTCACTCTTGGCCGGTTTTTAGTATTTGTTGTTATTCTGTAGAGTTTGCTCTATAATTACACTAAGTTTGACGCTTTTATGTATTACCGTTTTTACGATAGAGCGTGAAGAAAAAACGACGATAAAAACTAGTTTCTTGTTGAGAACCCCCCTTAATTTTACTTTTTAACAAATCTGCCGTAATAACGAACATTCTGTGAAAATTTCAACTATCTGGCTCTTACAGTTCAAAAGTTACAGCCCTAAATAGGTCGGACGGACGGACGGACGGACGGACGACGTAGGCTTAGTAATAGGGTCCCGTTTTCACCCCTTGGGTACGGAACCCTAAAAATTACACGTGTTTATAATGTCCTTAGTATGCTTCAGTTATGCTCTGCTGTCATACATTGCCGCTGACATTCCAGTGATTCCAGCCCTTTCAAATAGCCTCGGTCGCAAAGCAATAATGTAAAACAATTAAGCACGATTTTGCATAGAGTACTGATGCGAAGTCCTTGTACTTTTTAATATGCTGAAACTTTTAAAGGGATGATCAGACCAACAAACTGAACAACTTTCTCTATGGGACCAACATCGAAATCAGGAAAAAAAAAATCTGATGTCCCAATTTGGCTGGAGTAGGGTTGCAGTTTTGTATGGAAGAGCAGATTTTTTTTCGCGATTTCGATGTTGGTGCCGAGAAAGTTGTTCAGTTTGATGGTCTGATCATCCTCTTAAAAAAGTGTCAGCATATTAAGAAAGACCCTATATAGAATGTCTTTGGTCACATCACAGCATTACACAGTAGCCTATGTTCATACAAAGATACCATACGCGGTTAATATCTGTGAGTGCTGGCTCGCCAGAGCGCGCTGCATACAAACGAAGTTTGATCCTTTTTTCAAAATCAACCATTAAAAGTCAATTACATTTTTAAAACACAATCTAGAAACTATTCTGTGTGTCTGTGATTTGTCAGATTTCCGTTAAAATATATAGTTTCAATGCTAGGATTAATTTCAAATTTGTGTGGAAATCTACGAGTCATTGAAACTTTGAAAAATAGTTTGAAAATTTCAGTGGCTCAAAGATTTGGGCGTAACGTCGAGATGCTGTCGGTTCTTAAATGAGAAAAAAATCTCTTAATTATCTTTAAAGATCTAACCTACAGTGATTTTAACTAAAGTATGTATAAGCGTAACACAGACAAGGAATGCGGCATACTTCAACAGACTAGTATACTCAGAATATTTTAAAACAAATAACTAATATACATAAATACAAAACACGGAAATGTTATATTTAAATAGAGCGAATACAAAATTATAACCACCCTCTATTTGTATTAAATACGCTATGAATCTGCATGTAGATCTACAATTTTAATGGGGGCATTATCTCATAATTTGAAAAGGAAAATCTATTCTGATGTTACAAATTTTTATATTTAACAATTTTAAGCTACTATAATAAACTATAGGTACACGATTACATTACGTGTTAACAAAAGAACGCAACACTTGAGAATAGTTTGTACAGTCACCAGCAGATATATCGTAGCAAACAAGGTGGTCAAATATTTCTAAGCAGTTCTAATTTTCAATAATTTCTTTACTCATAATCAATCAAAAATATAGGAACGCCGAGAACATCAAATATATCGACGCAGTCGGTGGTCATAAAAATCTGAACAGTTTCGGAAAAAAACCTTACCCCGTTGTTTTATAATCCCCGCAAGTTGATATTGCGATGGAACCTTGTCACAATAACAGCTGCGTGACGTCATCAAGCGCGGGCTGACCTTGCGAACGGTACTGATGGTGCACAGTCGACTACGTCAAAATTACGTCACCAAGATGGCCGCCAAGCGCAATATCAACTTGCAGGGATTATACATTTTAATTTTAAATGACATTGTAAAGAAATTATTGAAAATTCGCTGTTCAGATATTTATGACAAAATACACGTTTAGATATATTTGGTAACATTTACTGTGAAGAATTTAATGAAAATTAGCACTGTTCAGAAATATTTGGACACCTTGTATGTTACGATATATCTGATGGCGACTGTACAATTGATAGCAGAACAACATTTGATAGGTATTTAAAATTAATAAACCATAAAAAAACACTTGTATCTTTTCGTACAAACTCGAAAATTTTCTATTGTATTTATATGAAAAGACGAACAAAATAAAAACAATTAACATATTACATTTCAAACGATGTTCAGATATGGATTTTGGAGAAAAATTTTGTTTTTCTCACAGAACGTCATAAGAGAAGAAGAAGAAGTGCAAAGAAGGCGTGGAACGTGTCGCCACAGGTTATGCAATGATTTGCATAACACCATAAGGCGTGCGGCGTGGTGCGAGCGAGAAGGCATGAGTAGTTGTAGCAGCATGAGCGGGAAGACAAGTGGCGACAGCCGTCTCCGAAGCAAAACCGCTACTTTGCATTTCTAAACCCTCTTATAATGTTCTGTGGTTTTTCTCATTTATTTGTTAACACGTTGTAAATAAGGTGCGACAAAAATGTAAAAACAAACAATAAACTCTAATAAATAAATAAATAGTTAGCAGATTCATACCGTATCAAGTGAAAGATCGGAAAAAAACATCTTGCAACGTTTTCTACTTCTATTAATTTTCATTTTCGCATATGTTCTCTTCATAAATTTTACTAAATTTCGCCTGTAACAATGCACCTGTCGAAGGCATTATTTAAATCGTATTAGAATAAAAATAAATAGTAAAAGAGATAACTTTTTGGTCCATGAAAGAACACATGAAAGGAGATCTCCCATTGCCACTCTAACGCAAGCTCATGGACATGTGCATTCTTCCAATTCTCACCTACGGTGCCCAAACATGGTCCTTGACTAAAGATCAGAAGTCAAGGTTTGTCAAAGGGCTAAGGAGCGCAGCATCCATGGTTTGAAACTGATGGGTCAGAAATGAGATCATTCGCTCCAGAACCCAAGTGACAGACGTTGCCACCACCGCTGCCAATCTAAAGTGGGATTGGGCTGGACATGTCTGCCGCATGCCAGATGACCTGTGGGCCAGAAACACTACAAACTGGTCCCCAGCAAAAGGAAATCGGCGTCGAGGCAGACCAAGAAAAAGATGGCGAGACGAAATCGATAGTTTCCTAAAGAACTGGCCTATCGAAGCGCAGAACCGGGACGCATGGAGAGAACGGAGGGAGGCCTTTGCCCAACAATGGGACAACGACGGCTGATATAATAAAGAGATAACTGTACTTTTGGTAACCATCAGCTGCAAGGCTGATGATGTTACCATAATCACAGAAACATAGACGAGCATACTCGCCCGGCAAGTATTAAATAATCGTTTCGATCTATTTATTTTATAGGCGAGGCAAGTAAACGGTAAATTATTGTCGTTCTTGCACGCCGCGACGTTTCGCTATTTAACTTTACGTAACATAAACACCTAGAACTGGAATAATATCAAACTGTAGTCTCAATACATCAACTATGCAGTAACGAGAATAAATCCTGAATTTTAAGCACTGCCACACCCTGTAGGCAGAGATGTATTTACAAATATTGCGCTCCTGGGCAAATATATTTGGCCGCCCCCATAGCTGCAGTTTGACGGCGGCGAGCCCGTAGCCAAGATTTGTGCCAACAAAAGTTCTAAGGTTTTGAGATATTCAAAAGTTACAGCCCTAAATAGGTAGGACAGACGGACGGACGGACGGATGGACGGACGGATGGACGGACAAACGGACAGACGGACAGACGGACAGACGGACAGACGGACGGACGGACGGACGGACAACGTAGGCTTAGTAATAGGGTCCCGTTTTCACCCTTTGGGTACGGAACCCTAAAAATTGGTGGGGGGCAGTGAGTGTCTGTACTGTATGTAGCACAATATTCTTTCTTATACTGTGACACTGCGTCCGTTGCTTTAACTGTAAATAATTTGAGGGACGGCAAAACATCCACTCAACCAGGTAAAGCTGAAAAAAGTGAAGGCAGGGAGTAAGGTCTTCTTCCTTATGAGCTTCCAACCAACGCTCTTAGATCAAAGTAAAATTAATGGATGGCTTACGCGAACATTTTTAACCAGAAAAATGAGGCAAAACAATTGACAGTTTTACTTCAAATATGTACCGAGATGACAGACCAAGTGCCCTAGTTTGTATTGAAGTGCCCTAGTTGTTGTGTGCTTCAGATTAAAGCGCGTTGGGCCTATCCATTCATTTTACTTTGATCTAAGACAACGCTATCATTGCGTGCTAGTAGTAGTAGTGCCCTCGATCACTTTAGTGTCGGTACTGATTCACTACTGTATTTCCATATCGGAATCCGATATTGTTAGACTATTGAACGAAGTTTTGTTTTGAATTACCTAACTTCGAGGAATGCGTTTGAATGTGTCCCTAGACGTTTTTGCTAAAATAATTCCGATTGTTTGGTTCGTTATGATTAGTCATCCATCATACGCCCGCTCCTCCAAATCTTTCGCTTTTAGATCTAACGCCTGGGTTCCTAACCTGGGGGTAATTACCCCCGCGGGGGTAACACAGCTATTCTGCGGGGGTAATAAGTATGGTACAAAGACAATCTTTTTAGCAATAAGGCGCGGCGTCAATCCCTCTTTATTTTTGACTATTTGCAATGACCTACGTAGTTAAGTACAATGCTGAAAAATCTCGAGCTTGTTTCGCTCGCTCTTTGTTTTTGTCATAAACGTACTAGCCGTATTGCAGTAAAATTTCGAGCGAAGCTAGCTCGCTATTTGTTTTTGTCATAAACGTATTGGCCGTATTGCAGTAAAATCTCGAGCTCGCTTTGCTCGCTCTTGGTTTTTCCTAAGCGTATTAGCCGTATTGCAGTAAAATCTCGAAATCGCTTCGCTCGCTTTTGGTTTTTCCTAAGTGTATTTAGCCGAATTGCAGTAAAGTCGAGCTCGCTTCGCTGGCTCTTGTTTTTGTCCTAAACGTATTTGCCGAATTGCCTCCCCCTTCTGCGGGAAAAAATTGTTGGCTATACCCTGGGTGGATTTTAAATTTGATTAAGGGAGGTTGAGGACCACACTATCCACATTTTACCAAGGGCCCCACATAGTGTAGTTAGGTACTGTTTTAAATGGGGTTAAATCTGTTTCTCTAATAGGTCATAGGGGTAATAACATTGAAAAGGTTAGGAACTAACGTAATCTAAGGATTTTTTCTGGTTTGACTTCTTGACTTGGGCAAACGAGATTTGCTCGACATCTTCCAAGAGTATAATTCCCGCCCTAACCATTACGCCGTTGGGTCGAGTAGCCGTTTTCTATGGAACAGCTGAATTTTTTTCTCGAAAATTCGATCTTGACTCCATACTAAAAGTTGTTCAGATTGAGGGTCTGAAGCATCCCCTAAGATATCTATCGTATTTCATTTTACAACCAGTAAAGTTTTATGTTCAAGGCGTTAAATACCATGGAGGCTTATGCCCTGCAGTGAAAATGATGATGATGATGTAACAAATAGCGGCGGATCAACAAATGCAAATTGTGCAACAAACATAATAACATCAAGGCTCTATCAAGGTCAGAGTGGACCGTTTAATGTCACGGTTGTTAGACACACAACAGTTTTTTTTAGTTGTATTGTAGTTTTAAGAGTGATTTCACATAGCAACCCGGTTCGTGTGGCCTTACTGCCAAACCCAAGCTATACCACAGAGTACTATAATTACTCTATACTGTTACCTTTTGAAAAGCCTTAATGTAGACATCGTTTTGGGTAAGTATACAGGGTGAAATTGATATCATTAGCTTCCTTTTAAACTAAGAGTCTACCCATCAAACCAAACAACTTTTACTATGACATGGTGTGTGTGTGTGTGTGGACATTGAAGATATTTACAAAAAAAAATTACGATATGGTTTTTAGATGTCCCTGATTCCAAATCTGCAATTTTTAGATTTTTGTCTGTTTGTTTGTTTGTGTGTTTGTTTGTGTGTTTGTTTGTGTGTTTGTTTGTTTGTTTGATCGAGCATCACGCAAAAAGTAATGAACCGATTTTGATGAAACTTTTTATTTGATAGCTTATGATCTGACTTAAAATCTGGTATATAATTTATGCGGACGAAGTCGCGGGTAAAAGCTTATGTATTAAAATTCTTTTAATTGATGATAGTCCTAGAAACTTTACCTATATGTTCCATTGGGAACAAAAATGTTGTTGTTGTACACAATGCGATTAAGAAATAAAATATAGAATACAGGATTTTCCCCATTTTTGGACACTATAATGTCTCTGTAGATGATTTTCAATGATATTTCAACGCAAACAAAGTCGAAAATGGTATGGCAGTGAAAATGCTCTGCGCTTCGCCAGGTGTGCGCCGGCCCTTAAGGTGTTTTCAGTCCATACAAACGTTTGACGCACAATACGCGTAGACGGAATTAATAAAAGTAATATTTTATATATGGAAAAATAATTTAGAAAATCTAGATGTCGCGTATCAAATAACATTTGCAATTTATAATATAATTACAAAGATATAAAGCTATGACATAGACATAGACATAGACATAATTTATTGATAACAGGTGTTACAAGTCATACTTACAAACACTATTATTATATAGTATAACATCGTTTGCCATTGTTTTATACATCAGTTTGTATATTAAATTACAAATTTATCACATGTCATAGGTTGTTACAATATGTCGTTAAATTAAATAGGTACATTTGATTATAATAAAAAATTATATTATATCTATTACATTATTGTTCATCATAGGCATCTATATATTCTTCAACCGTGTAGAACGCCTGCTCCACCAACCATTTTTTGAGTTTGTACTTAAATGTGGAAGTCGTGAGGGCGCCTGCAATATCTCCCGGTAGTTTGTTATAAACGGTGACCGCAGTGATATGAGTTAGTTTATTGGATTTCTCCAGTCGACGGGTTATAGCTACTAGTTTGTTGGCTCCACGTGTATTGTACCGATGGCAATCTCCGCGCCGTCTGAATGAGTTCAAGTTCTCTCTAGCGTACATTGCTATCGAGTATATGACGAGACATGGTAGTGTCATGATTCTGTGTGTCCTGAAGTGAGGCTGTGCGGACTGGTCACTCGCCACTCGCGCTATTATCCTTACAGCACGCTTCTGCATGACAAAAGCGCGTCGCCAGTCGGCAGCGCGTCCCCACAGCTCCACTCCGTACTGTAACAGTGAATGAACCGTGGCAAAGTAACAAGTGCGCACCGCCTCACTCGGTAGTACCGATGATATTCGCCCTAGAGCGAAGCAGGCTTGTCCCAACCTACTGCACAACTTGTCTATATGTGTACACCAAGTTAGACCGCTATCCAATTGGAACCCTAGGAATGGAGTGACTCTTACCTGCTGAATGTGCACACCCTCCACACTAACTTTTAAATTTGCCTGATAATGTCCAGACAAATTTATATGAATAAACTGTGTTTTCATTAGGTTTAAAGCGAGACCATTTTTATTAAACCATCGCTTAAGTTGACCTATGACGCTGTTGAGGTGTTGCTGGAGTTGAGCGATAGTCTTACCTACCACTACTGCAGCAACATCGTCCGCAAACATGAAAATTTCGCATTGGGAAATAGATTTGGGCAAGTCGTTTAGGAGAAGGATAAATGTGATGTTTGATAACGAAGATCCCTGCGCTACACCAATAGTCGTTGACTGCTCATCCGACTTTATATTGCCATTTTCTCCTACTACGACCTGGCTCCTGTTTTGCATGAAGTCCTGCATCAGTGAGAGTGCGGGTCCCCGCACTCCGTAGTGCTGGAGCTTGGCCGCGAGCACGGCGTGGTCGGCGACGTCGAAGGCGCGCGACAGGTCGCAGCATAGTACGGCGACATGCTGGCGCTGCTCGCGCGCGCCCACGACGAAAATGTTGTATGAAAATGTTGTATGTAAAGTTTCAAAGCTTTATATCTTCGTAATTATATTATCTAAACTATTTTTCCATATACACAAAGTTACTTATATTAATACCACCTACGCGTATTATGCGTCAAAGTTTTGTATAAAATTGACCCCTCTGCAACCACCTTAAGATGTGTCTCCGCACTTAAAAGTGACAAACAAACAGACAAGAAGATACATTTTCGGATTTACAATATTAGTAAGGACTTTATGCTAATAGAAAAGATTTGTCATGTTCGAAAATTCTAAAGCTTCAACTTTCTAAAGACAACTGGTATTTTTGTGTCTGTTAACAAGTCAATTTCACTGTCCTCCTTACCTACAGATACTAATAAACACGAAAACGAAAACATATTCAACTTTAGAGTGTGTATACAGGGTGTAAACTTAAATGCGCTAACTTTAAGGGGTGCTACAGACCAACAAAATGAACAACTTTTACTATGGGACCACATAATTATAATCATTTATTTGCTTCAAACTAGGAATTACAAAATGGTACAGACACCACCATCGATACCGCGAAACCAAAATCAGCTTTTTCATGGATTTTGGTCAAGTAGCTTAATTGACTTCTTCTATGGAACAGCTGATTTCTTTATCGCGATATCAAAGTTTGTATCACAGTAAAAGTTGCTTAGTTTAATGGTCTGAAGGCAGCTCCTTAAGTATGTAACGCATAAAAATTTACACCCTGTATGCTTGCTTATACATGCTCTAAGCATTCAACCTTGATTAACAAAAAATTGCTGTGTGCCAGACTTAGAAATTTGTAATCAATCATGTTGGAATTTTAATAGAATTTCATAACATGTCAATTTCAATTTAGTAATCTTGTAATGTAATGCAGCATACATTAAGTTTCTTCTTTTTTCATGCATATACAAAACTAGCTGTGTTTGTGTATATATGAGACATGTAATGTTTGAATTCATCATGACATGATATTATAATATTTTAACATAACATATAGGGTCCTTCTTAATATGCTGACGGTTTTTCAAGAGGACAATTACGATTAGACCATCAAACTGAACAACTTTCTCTATGGGGCCAATGTCAAAATCGCGAATACAATAAGCGTCGAATAAGATTGCATTTTTTTATGGAAAAGATAATATTTTTTTCGCGATTTTGACATAATAGAGAAAGTTGTTCAGTTTGATGGTCTAATCATCCTCTTAAAAAACCTTCAGCATATTAAGTTGGACCTTGTGTGCAAAAGAATACATACAGGGTGTAAAAAAACCCTGTTGGAGCCATAAAGGGGTGCTTCAGACCATCAAACTGAACAACTTTCACTATAGTGCCAACATTGAAATCGCGAAAAAAAGCAACCCTTTAAGGGTTGAACCTCATCTGGCAGCACCGCATCGCCTTTTTCTGTCGCTCCATCGTTTTCTGTCACTCAGGAACGTCATTTCACAAAGCAAATAAGATAGACGGAACGAGATCGCGCGCGGCGGTGCTGCGCCGTGCTGTCGCGTTCCATCTACCTTATGTGCTCTAGCAAATAACGTTCCTGAGTGACAGAAAAGGATGGAGCGACAGAAAAAGGCGATGCCGTGCTGCCAGATGAGGTTCAACCCTAAAGCTCCAACAGCGTTTTTTTTTTTACACCCTGTATGTATTCTTTTGCTCTCCAAAAACATACCCAACACAATCCTATCATGGAAGAACTCTTTAATTAAATAGTGCTGTAATATATGCATACATACATAAATTAACGACCATAATCCTTTTCAGGGTGGTCAGAAAAATGGCTACAACTAGCAACTGTCTCACATGCAGTTGTAACAAGGCTCACTTTTAGCATATTAAAGGGTTCAAGATGGAATAATCTATAGTAAATTGGTGATAGGTGGCTAGTCTTTCATCCACAAATGCAATGCATTTATAAGAAACCATTATTCCTTAGTTGCCTCGTATGACAACCACGGGAAGCAATGGGACGGTCCATTCTAAGAGCCCTTACAGAAGAGCGACACGTACTTTGCGGTCGCCGTAGGTCGCAGAGGAAGGGTCCAATCCAAACAAAAACTGCCTCTATTGTGTATAATTATCATATGAAATTCCTGTTAATATTTTAATCTCTATGAAAAAGTCATAAACATTAAAAGACATTACCCAATCCCGTTTCGCCTACAAAACTGGTAAATTTGAATTTGGATTTTATAAGAAATGCCACTATAGAAAATGCACTACCATTTTGTAACAGCTCAAGCATGTGTTTTTCTACAAAAACTATCCTTGAGATCACCCAAATATGTATAACCACACAACATCATGCACATTTGCTATTTATACTGGAGATTGGCAAAATTATCAACACCATGATATGATGAATGATGATAGAGCCACAATTTTAAGCTTAGAATTCAGGCGCTTTTTAAAGACCTACCAAATCGCCTGATAGACTCGACCAGAGCGATGGCACTTTCCTCGCTAAACGGATCAGCATAGTCATTCAGCGAGGAAATGCGATCAGCCTCTGGATACCCCCCACAAGGGCGCTGTCCTATTGCCATCACTCGCGCGATCATGCGTTCGTCCGACGAAAATAATTGTGCCACTGTGCGTTTAAACATACTTATATCTGAATAGAAATAGAACAATTCGATCGCATCTCATGATAGCACAACCTTCTACAGGATATTCCGCATATATAAGTATGTTTAAACGCACAGTGGCACAATGATTTTCATCGGAAAAACGCATGATCGCGCGAGCGATGGCAATAGGACAGCGCCAAGGACCAAACCTGCACCACATTTTAAGTTAGTTTAAAGTCACTTTATTTGCAATTTTATTTAATGTCACTCTTTTATATGTATCTATCATATCAGATTAGAATTAGAAGTAGCAAAGAAACATACCAATTTTTCCTCATCAAATTCACCGCGCCTCTTTGTCCCGTGATGATCGCTTGCAGCGGAGTGATTAGATTTTCCTCCGTCACTCTCCGGGTCAGTAGTCTCATCGGTCCCACTCGTGTCCTCCTCGGAACTCTCATCCTCAACTTGTGACGGACGGCTCGGATCCGATATAAGAAGTGCAGTCAATCCGTTTTCTAAACGTATGGTTCTGAAAAAGTATGTTATAGTTCAAAAATGTTATGGCTCAATAGCTTGAAGGGCTCGGCAGGTTGGAATTCTTTAACACTGTAACTGCTGACGACCTACGTCGTAGGTCTGCGACATATGGGCCGCAGTGCGCACGACTCAAACCTTGAGTCAGAATTGTACAGCATTCCACAGTGTTAGCACTACGTGAGAGTCATTGTTTTGAGCTTAGCAGCGAAAGTGTTAAGGGGCATATAGGTATTTGTATGATGAATATACAAGTTGATTTTTTTGTTACCATTCTGATTTTTAACACTCTGAAACTTTCAGGGGTGGTTCAGACCATCAAACTGAACAACTTTTACTATGGAAGCAAACCTTATTATGATTATACATGAGCTAAGGAAAATTTGGGTGCATCTTCTCTCAACGGAACACCTTCCGACGCAGTGGTAGAGTCAAAAAATGACATCAAAAAGCTATCTATATGATATTATTTTGAATAAAAAAATTTTGAATTTTGAATTTTGAGATGAAAAGGTACTCAATCTTGGGAAATGAATGATTATGATTTAAAAGCAGTTTTTATGTTTGAATGATGTACCTACTAATAAACACCAAAGTTTGTAAGTATGAATAGATGTTTGTTCCGCTTTCATGCAAAAACTGCTGAACGGATTTTGATGAAATTTGGCATACAGATAGACCATGGCCTGGATTAACACATTAGTGTACTTTTTATCCGGGTAACGCAGACAAAGTCGCGGGCAACAGCTAGTTATGTATAGAGAGAGATAATAATTTTGTAACAAATAGGTATTGTGTAAGTAAATTTTTATAAATCCTACGAATATTATGAATGTGAAAGTTTGCAAATATGCACAGTATGATTTCGAGCCTCAAAAAATGACATCCCCTTTTTATTCCAAAAGGCTTTACTTTACTTTAGTAACTCTTCTACACCTCATAAAAATATCATGTTATAATCTGTAAATGTGCGATGTTTAGATGCTTGTGAATCACATTTACATGGCTGAACGGATTTGGATGAAATTTCACAAATACAACAATGTTCTGTATTAACACTAAGGAAAGTATCCTTAGTGTTAATACAGAACATTGTAATACAAACACTTTTAAATCCACATGGACGAAGAAACGGGCAAAAGGTAGTGAAGAATTAAAGACAATTTACAATATATCAATATTTTTGATTGTATACAGAGTGTTAGGATAAACAGGTACACTACTTTAAGGGGTGATTGTACCCATGATACTAAACAACTTTCCCTAAGAAACATAGAGGAAATTTTGAAGAAAAAAAAAACAGCTTTTCTTTTCATACAAAGTTTGATCAGCATTTGCATTTTTTTGTATGGAAAGTCCAAAAATTTTTTTTGTTGTTTCCTATTGGTTTCTTAGGGAAAGTTGTTCAGTATCATAGGTACAATAAATAAATAATGCTCACAGGCACATACATTGTAATGATCCCAAACAAGCACTAAAGGCTTTTTATGATGAAAACCATACAACAACGCCACAAACATATAACATCCATGACCGAACCGGGATTCGAACCCAGGACCCAGGTTTGGCAGTCCGGCGTGGTAACCATTACACCAACCGGGTCGTCTACAATCACCCATGTTTACCCTAACACCTGTATATTGCTATGATACTGTTTGCTGTGAAGGGTTAAAACATTAAAAAAGAGAAATGTGTACAAATATAAACCAAAATGATCCACTGACCCAAGTCTTTTTTTTTTACTTTTTTTGTTTTGGTTCCTTATTTTCCTTTTTTACTTTTCCACAAGTTTGATTAGGTTAGGTATTATTTTGAAATATTATTCTGGTTTCTACGTTAATGTATGTTGTGTAAAACCTAACCACTATACATTTTTGTTAGCCGTGATTAAATGCATGACATGAAGTACAAAAAAAACTAGTTAGTTATTACAATAAATGGGGAAACTCACTTGTAAATCTTTTTATCTGAGACTGATTTGATAGGTTCTGGCAGAACATCGACTTTCACTTTCCTAAAAGGCATAACTGTCTCTTTGGACCGGCTGTTTACCACCTTCACTTCTGGTTTAAATTTAGGTGTCCTGTGAAAGCCACTTCTTTTGGACATTGTTGTAAAACAAAGGTGTTTAGCTTGCTTGAATCCAGATGTTTTTTGAATGAATATGGACAAAAATTTTGACATTTATTGGCGCATGGGACGGTGTTGCCAGAGTTTTCGAACGAAAATCTTGTTTTTTGTTGTGGTACCACTGAATCACTCTATTATCTTTTTCTGTTGGCAGCACAGCATTCTAGACTCTAAAGAGCCCCCGAGACGGTCAAACGGTTTGATTCTTTGGTTTGACTCAAACCATTTTGATCGTTTACAAAGGTAGTTTGAAAGGTTTGTCAAACATTTACGGGTTTGAAGCACGTTTGATGAAATGTCATATTTTTGTTGTGTTTGACGCGCCGCCGGCGCCGTTTGATCGTGTTCCGACGCCTTTGAACAAACTCGGCTTAGTTTTGCATTGGATTTTGAAGATGTCGGACAAAGATATAGAAATTAAAAGCACGGCGTCGTCGGCACGTCATTCTGACTGTGAATTTACCTTTTTTTTTACATTTTTAATTTTTTTCTTTTCTTTTTGTCTGCGTCACAAGTGTAATTACGTTACGACAGCGTACCGAACCAAACTGCGCAGTGCCGTTTGATTAACCGTTCAAACCGAACTCAAACGGTTTCATAAAACACGTAAGGTTTGAGTCCAACCGTTTGACCGACTCGGGGCCCCTTAACAAAATTAAGACCATGCATTCCATGCATTCCGCCACGCCAGTAAAAAAAAAAGTTTGCATTGGCTTGAAGTTAGGAGCATTTGGAATTTTTCCTATGGTGATGTTGGTACGATTGGCTGTCAGCCATAGCTGTCCTGAAGTGCGATTTTTGAAAATCATACGAGCGACTTGGCAGTAGAAAATGTCAAAATTACTATGGAGATTATGCATCTTTCTACTGCCAAGTCGCTCGTATGATTTTCAAAAATCGCACTTCTGTCACCGGTCAACAGTGTGACCACTTTTAGTAGATTTCTACTTTTTTGGTAGATTTGGGGCAAAGAGAACGATAATTTAGTAGTGGGAAATCGTTTAGTAGATTTTGGTAGAAATTCGGTATTCAAAAATATGATCAAAAATGCAAGGATTCAAGCAAAAAAAATCAAAGCTGGAAATAAAAATAGCTGAGAAAACGATTGCAGGGGGTTTTCTGGAACTTCTAGTAAAGCTTTAGTGGTGTACAGCAAAATTAATCTTATCGCTTAATGTAGTTTTTTACAAAAGGGGGCTTTTATAATACACAGAAAACTGTACCAACTTTAAGCCTACATAGGGACGACCAATAATACTTATTTAGATTTATTTGGAAATTGAAGCATCCATGTTACAAAGTGATGAAAACCGATATTTTTTTTACAAAAATGCAATAATAACATGAGTAATGATGAGTGTTAGTATGAAAATGATAATATTTTGTTCAAAAACGTGTTTTTTATTGAATTTTAACCATCTGAAACAATACAAATATTAGTTGGTAGATTTTAAGTAGAATTTGAAACAGGACTTGGTAGATTTTGGTAGATTTCAGCAGTCATTTTGGTAGATTCTCTGAAAAAAAAGTGGTCACGCTGCCGGCAAAGAGTAGAGTAATATATCGGAAAAAGAGAGCCCTCTAGTGCCATTTTAATGCAAATAAATTTGAAACGCCACCTATGATATTTAACAAGAAACAGTTGCTATATATACGCATACCTATAGCTATATGTATGCTTTACAATGGAATCTACTTTTTCTCAGTAATGAGCTATTTTGTTCTAGTTTAGAGTAGTAGCCTCAGTAACAGGACGGAGGAGTAATCTTGCCTCAACGTCTGAAGTGAAGATCAACACTCAAATCACAAAATGGACGCAAAACACAAACAAGCGTACGCGCAAGTTGTAACGGCGGCCATATTGTGACAACTTGTGTACTATCAGTTTAAAATAACAATGTGCATGACCTCGCCTGCAAATGTGACGTCACTCAATCACACGAACTTCACTCGAGTCATTCAAATGATTACTTCCTTTACATAGAGTCTATATTCCTTTGCAACCGAGTGAAGTTATCGAACGGCCCTTCAAGGTCATGCACATTGTTATTTTAAACTGATAGTAGCTGGTGTTGCTAGGTGACAATAATATGGTGCTACCGCAGAACATAAGTTAAATTATTTACTAATTTTAATTAAAACAGTTTTGAAATATTACGTAAATTGTATTAAATAGGATCAAAGTTTTTTTATAATTTTAGTAATAAATTTGCTTTATTGTTGAGTTTGAAGAGACATCTATCGGAAATTTGAGACAATATTTTTGTAGTTACACGTTATTCAAAGAAGATGCCGCTGGTTTCTTTGCGTTTTTCCTCAAAGTTCCCCTCTGTCCCCCCTCTGGCTGCCGGTCAAGTTTTGAATGCGAGATGCTGTTGTGGTTTTATTTTTGTACTCTCTATTTTTATTACGATTTACTCCTTTTTCTATAGTGCCCCCTTACCTCTATTTAAAAATGGATCAATCTTATTCAGAAAGTGATGTTTCGTTGTCTCCTTCGCAAATACTAGACAGATTACAAGTGTTGCGCCAACTGCAGTTGCTACAACGGGGGAAACTACAAAAACAGCGTTTAGAATACCAGGATACGCCTGAAACATCCTCCAGCACCACTGAAATAGTCAGCCACTTTAGCAACAGCACTAGTTACAACACATTTCGTAGTTTACTGCATTCTTCCTACGATCTATCCAATGAAGCCACACCTCGTCAGAATTCTTCTAATTTTACGCCAAAGGTAAAAGAACATGACCTTATAGAAGGAGTTTCGGTCTTAAACTTGTCTCAAGAATCAGAATTTATTGTTAATTCACCAGTATCAACTAAAAGTAGGATATCACTAAAAGAAGCAAATGATGGATCATTATCAAACAGAAACATACAAGCGAAGTCTCTAACAAAAAAACAGATTGCACTCGATGAAATGCCTATACTATCACCTAAACAGGACTTTGAGACATTACTCCTAGAAAAACTTAAGAATGAGAAAGTTCCTAAAAGTATAAGTCCGTTGAAAGACATGGAATTCCCTTCTCAGAGTAAAAAGCCATTTCTTAGACGCGGAGAGGGTATGAATCGTTTCGGTCTTAAGAAAAATAATCTTGTTATACAAAGCACGAAATCCTTACCTTGGAGGAGGAAAGGTTCAGAAACTAAACCAGTTCCATCACCCGAGGCGAAAAAACTAAGCAAAAAGCCTCAAAATAAAAAACTTGACGTACAAATTCTGGTAACGGAACCAAACCAGTCCATTCCAAATAAAAGCGAAAAACCAGGCACTAAAGTTCAAATTACGAAAGAAAAAACTAGAACAAATTCTGAATCTGATAAACTAGAAAACAATACTGAGTCAACTGTAGACTCCAGTAATTGTGCATTACATAATACAAATAAGCAACTTGAAAAGCTACAGCCATTTAAAGGAAAACATCCCGTAATAGCAAACAAAGGTAAAACCTGGGCTGCCGTACTAACTAAAGAACAAGATGACTTCCTCAAGCAACTAAAACAAAGTGATTATTACAAGAATTTCGTTTCACCAGCTAAAAGCACTCAATCAGACACGAGCTGTGATGAAAATCTGTTGAAACTGAGACATGAGAGAGAACGAGCAGAACAAAACATGTTTGAACTTCTAGAAAATAAAGTTACAAATGAAAGTTTTAATTTAGAAAACTCTTTTATTAGCAAATTTTTGAAGAGAAACAGCTTTCAGTTTGAATGTTCCGGCGAAAGCACACCTCTTATTATGCAGAAATGTTTAGCTAATAATCCAGAATTGATGCACATATTTCCTGGTCTAAACCAGAATAGAACAGAAGTAGCACACAGTGAAACAGAGACCTGTGATAGTGAATACACTGAGTGTTGTAGTGATACCTGCTCATCTGTTTCCAGCTGCTGCTCCTGTAAAACAGTTGAGGCAGCTAACTCCACAAAAAGTTCCATACAAAATAAAGTAAAGAAAAAGGTTACCATACAAAAACCTCAAAAGACAAAAACGCGAAAAGAGGTCGACAATGCAACAGAAAAAGAACAATGTCATGACAAAACTGTCACTGAAGATGACATTTTAAAAGCTGACATGGCAGAAATGAATGCTAAATTGGTAGCCACCAGTGAACTATTAAAAGACAGGCTTCAGGAATTGGAGGATGAAATAGAAACATTCAGGAAAGAAAATGCAAATCTGGCTAAATTGAGGGAGGAAGTCGATCTAGAGAGACAAAAATTCTATGAAGAGAAAAACACATTTGAACAGAAGTACAATGAAGAAAAAATCTTAGCTGAATATTATTTGGCTGAAGAAAAAGAGAAACTATCAAAGCAAAAGCAAACTTATGAACGGTATGTCAGGGAAATGCGGGGAAGACTTAATAAAAAAGATAAAGATGAAGTTACCAGTTTAAAAAAAGAAATTGCAGATCTGAAGGAAGAGATTAGGATGAAGGATGCTAAGTCTACTTCAAGTATTGCGAGGCTTAGAAATCAAATAAAAATAATAGAAAAAGAAAAGAAAGAAACCCTTGAGGAAGTTGAAAAACTAAAAAAAGAAAATAGGAGAATACAACATAGCAATGACGTAACAAGGAGACTTACTAATTTAAAATATCTTGAACAAATAAATAAAAAACTAACAAAGATGTCTTCTAAAGAATCTAGCTCAGAAGTGAATGTAGACAATGACATGAAATATAAAGCATTTGAAATAGAAAGGCAAAGTAGGAGCAGAAGAGTACAGCCAGTCCAGAAAAATACTATAAGACCCAGAGCAAAGAGTGTGCCTAACCTGAATGTAAAGTCTAGATATGCTAAGTATTTTAGTCAAAGAGATGCTGTTAGTCAAATGGACAGGACTAACATTACTGTTGATCATTTGGATGCACCACCATATCACACTAGAGATATTGATGAAATGGGACAATCTGAAGAATCAAACTCAAATGATGACGACGAAATATCTGATAATGAAGAAAATAACTTAGAAAAAATGTATTTAGAGAGATTTCAACCAACCTCTCCTACTAGCAATAGATCTAGCTTATCCAATACTACAGAAAAAAACAGTTTCAAAGAAAACCCTGACGCTTTTTTCATTCGTAAATCGAATACAAATTCTAGAGACTCCAAATCACCAAATGAAACCTCAGTTTCACCATATCTTCGCAATAATAGCAGCACAAATACAAACAGAACAAAATCTCCAATCTCCAATAGATCAAGCAATCATTTATCACCTCAACATTATCCTAAAGATCTCCAAAATCTGTCAAATTATTCATCAGACTCATATTCACAGAACAGATCTAAATCACCCATTTCAATTTTGAGCAATCGGTCATCCAGTCAACGATTAAGTACAGTTATCAACCAAGATCAATACAAAGACAGGTTGACAGTGAGTCCAGAGCCATCAACAAGCAAAACTAGTGTAATAAAAACAAGCCTTAATCCAACTGAGATAAAAAAGCCTGATGGTTCAAGAGAGTTGAGGTTCCCTAATGGAAATGTAAAATACATTTCGGCCGATGGAAAATACAGCAAGTTTGCTTATTACAACGGTGATGTCAAAGAGAACTTTTACAATGAGGGCAGGATAAAGTATTTCTATGCTGAGGCAAAAACATACCACACCACTCACGCCGATGGATTAGAAGTTTTAGAGTTTCCCGAGTAAGTTAACATTTTCTTTTTATTATCTCTTTTTTGGCGACTTTTATACCTTTCACAGCGTTCCACAGAGATGATGGGATGGGGCAATACCATTCAGGGAGAGAGAGTGATGATAGCCAATGCAGAAGAGAGCTAGCGCCTCAATCATGAGGTGGCAGTTTCATTTTTGGCCTGTACAACAAAGTTCTACAGAATTAAGTATGGTTGTATTTATCATTTACTAGCTCGGCGGTGGAGGAAAACATCGTAAGTTAAACTGCATTCCTGAGAATTAAAAGAAAATACCATAGGTTCGGAGGTATGCGTAAAATAGGGGTGAGCTTAGGGTGAACACAATAAACCAGCGATGGTTGCAGTGTTACCATAACAACCCTTGCTTGCAATAACTCCACCCACAATCAATCATTCAGGGAAAGAAAATGTGTAAATGTTCCGAAAGTGTTGAGCTCATGCTACAACTTGATACCAACTTATTGCATCAAGGTCTTCAATCCTATTAGGAAACAGAGGACTTAAATTAATAATATATACATATTCCGCATTTACAGTGGTCAAGTAGAAAAACGATACAAGGACGGTTCATCCGAGATCCGGCTCCCGAACGGCAGCATCCGCTACTACGATCCTAAGAACGAGCATGTGCGCGAGGAGTGGCGCTTCCCCGACGGCACCGCCCTCACCGTGTCTGCCAACGGAGAACAGCGCATCACCTTCAAGAACGGCCAGGTCGAAGTCCATGCTGAAGATCATAAGGTCAGTTCCAATGGACAAAGGACACACTAGGGTCCGTATTAATATTAATAAATGAAACTCAACTCTGATAGGCGCTTAAGTAACAACAAACTTATACTAAAACGTCATCCTAAGAGGCCACCAGCTTTGGAGTATCGTTTATTAATACGGGCCTAAGTATTCCTTCACAACTATCGGAGTTCCCGCTGTTTTAGAACTGCCATTTTGGTGTGAAATGTCAATTGTATAACAGAGTCACTCCCAAAGACTCTTTAGGACTTTCTCATAAACAATGTAACATTAAACAAAAATATTAGCCTTTCCATTCTAAACACCATATCTTCCTGTGTGTCGTACGAGGCGACTAAGGGATAGGGTTTCGAAGTGTATTATGTTCATATTCTCAGCACTACTTAAACCACCAAAAAAAGCCTGCTTAAACCATCCGCAACAGATGTAATAGGCCTAGGCCTATGATGATGATTATGCTATTTTGAGTAATTTCGAATCAACCCTGTGTCCTGCATTGGGTGGGATAAAACCAGGGTACGAAGTGATAATTATCATGATAATTATCTTGATAATTATACGTTGATAATTATCTTGATGATAATTATAAAATTAATCGGAAAAATAAAAAGATTGTACTAGCAATGTCGCGTCATAATTATGTATCCGATCATGATTTGCGAAAGAAGAAGGTCACAAACACGAAATAGTTTTTCTCACTGTTTTCTGTTGTTTTTCTCAATAATTTGTTATTTATTGTGATACGAAACGAAAATGCTGAAGACGCTGCGAAGGTGCTGGTTGGTCTGGATATGAGTGCATTAAAGCAAAAATAGAAATTAATGATAATTTACCTAGTTTGATATCAATTTAGGTTTCAGTCAATCTTGAGATTAATTTGTTGTAGGCCTCGCTTGCCACCCCCGAGAAAACGACAAAAATCGAAATGTGCCTCCATAATTATTATTTTACGTATGCTAGAAAGAGTGCGCGTTTTTCTCGTTTAAACGCTTTGTCGTGGGTGGCATGCTAGCCGTGCTGATTTCCTAAGAGGATTCGACGTTTTAATTTTCATACATTTGAACAACTATGCATTTTTAAAGGGGCCGTGCAGAAACAAGCACGCTAAAACAATCAGCTACACAAACAAAATCATAATTTCACAGCGTCGCGAGTTCCCCGACGGCACGGTAAAGCTGGTGTACACGGACGGCACATCCGAGACGAGGTACGCGTCAGGGCGTGTGCGCATCAAGGACAAACACGGCAACCTTATCATGGACTCCGCGCCTGGCTGACTGCTTACTGTTTTACTGCAGTTTTTATAGCTAAAGGTTCAATTTCGCTTGCCGTTGTAAGAGCCTTAATAGAGATACTATTGGATTTGATTGACATGACGGGTGTAAGGTAATTATGGGTACCAAGGTGTGATTACAATCAATTAAAGCTGTTATTACATTACCCAACATGCAGGGCCGGCCGCTTTCGATTTGTTCTCTCTATTTTAAAGTAGCGATCAAAGTAAGCAATATATGCCAAAATCGGGCCTAAATGCAGGATAATGTAAACGCTGCTTATATGATAAATGATATTATTCTATATCATTTATATAGGTAATAGCATAATTCGACGCGCCGCGTTGCAAGTCTGCGTTACTGGGTGATCGCGTATCGGGTACCTACTTTCCGGCTTGCCACGAGGTTCCATCATTTTGTTTTAGCTCAAATGTTTTTGTGTACACACGGCGAACATCAGGTTACGCACCCTATATACCCATAACTACACTACGTACAAAACACAAAATAGTGCGGTAGAGAGCCTGCATAGACGCGGCTGCCGGTGCGGGCGCAGCGTGCTGTGAGACGAAACAACAACAACATACCGTACCCTCTCGCACGATTCGCAGCGTTCAACTTCTAATAGTTCAAAGTCCAAACAGGGTAACCTGACCTGTCGTCGTGTGTACATAAAACATTCCTTGAGATTACGATATGCCCAAAACTCACTCGACTTTGGCAGGAATGTAGTGCTAGAAGCAACCAAAACGCCATAAATTGATTAAAAATTGTCACACAAACATTCTGTGTTAACTTGTCATGAATTTTATGTCTGTTATTTACATTATTTAAAAAATGATATGCCTTATTTGTTAAATTATTTCCGACTGAATTTTTTGAAAGCCAAGTTTACAAATTATAAGAAATGTGCCAAATGTTTGTAATAAAATTGATTAAGTTGTAACAATTTTATATAGTTGTAATATTTAATTTGATAAGGATATTTAATAAAAGTATTTCTATTATGTAATAACTTTTAATTTTTTTAATACATAATAACTAAAACTAAACCTTATTTATATTATAATTTGAGAGTATATTTCAACTGGCGGATATTTGGTATCTAGTTTGGGAGGTTGGCTTCGGGATCCCCTCTAGTTTGAAGTCGATGGGTCTCATGTGGTCCTCTGTGCCGAATATCTTTTTGAGTGCTTCCCTCGCTGCCATCTCTTTAGCTGTAGCTACTGTTTCGCCAAATCCTAAAAATTACATCTTGAATTAAAAATTCATGGGGCTGAATATTTTTGGATGTTTTAATAATTATGTCGAAGTGTTGGCAGGTGTAGTAAAGCTTTAACAACAAGATAAAGGAAACGAGAGGCGAGTCATCCGGCAGCTAGGTTGGTTGATGATATCTGGAAAAGCGCCTGTAAGACCTGGGGCCCTAGACAAAGTGAAATTCAAATTCTATTCAAAATCAAAGTCAAAAATAATTTATTCAATATAGGAGCTTGAAGCACACTTATTAAACGTCAAATCTTTTTTTGAAGCTACCACCGCGTCGGAACGTGTTGTCGCTGTAGAGAAGATGCGGCCAGAAACTCTACAACATAACACGACTTAATAACTAAACAATATAAATTCTTATGCTAAGGTTATGTATACAATAATACATAGTCTATTTAATAAAATAATTGATACTATACAGTACTATAAGTTAGTGTCACTCAGACCCAAGCATTTCGATCATTGAAATATTGGCGACGACGCTAGTAGAAACGAACAAAATGTATGGATTTGACATTGGCGATCGAAACAATTTGACGTTTGCTTTCGCCACCATACATCAAGTCCATACAATTCGTTTCTACTAGCGTCTAGAATGTCACTTTGTCTAGGGCCCCTGGATGCGATTAGCGCAGGCCCGAGAAGGAAGGCAAAATGGGGAGGAAGCTTGTGCCCAGCAATGGGTGGATACGGGCTGATGATGATTCAGAATACCTACATTTCACTAGCAGTACCCAAACTCTGTCTAATTTGACTAATTTCTTAAAAAATTTTATGGAACAAGACTGCCTAGGCGGGAGAGATACTTTCCCTTTTGTGGGGGAGCAATAGAAGTCTCCCCCCCCCCCCCCCCCCCCCTAAATTCATGCCGCAGGATAATAATACCGACACATTGACTGAAGATAATAATGAAACATTTACCTGAAGATATCATCTTCTTGTCCACATAGAGGCCCACTCTATAGCAGGCAAGCAGCGTGTTCTTGCCGACCTCGCCGATGAGCCTGGGTTCCAGCTTGGCGCCCTCTTTGTCCAGGATACCGGTCAGCATTCTCCACGGGTCGTCTATGTGCCAGAACTCGTTCACATCTTGACCTGGAACATTTATATTACATATTTTAAAATAAATTATAATTTGCCTGTGGGTACTAAGATGTATGAACCTAGAAGAAACAAAGCACGACCAAAGTGAAGATCTAGTCTGTGGGACTATTGTGTTTCCGATTATATCATTTACAAGATCGAAGGTACTATACTAGGCAAAGATGAAGAATTTTTCGCTTACGCTGGTAGACGGAATGTCAGTGTAACCGGGTATGAGATAGCGATAGTCATAAAATCCTATACAATTTATATGAAGTGACATCCTTGGAGTCAGTACAAAAAAGTGGTTACGTCGATAAGGACAGCAATAAGGTAGCGATCTCCTTTTTTAACTAGAGCGAATTTGCTATGTGCATCTCTTATTGAGTGAATATGACATGACACGTGCTTCCTTCTATTAACCTTCTCTTTCTACGATACTTGGCTACTTTTAAGTAATATTTTGTTTCTGTGGTCATCATATTATTATCTGAAATTAACTAAATATTAATACACAGAATCGCAAAGAACTTCCAAAAAACACAATGTTTATTTGATACCAATTGAATCGGGTAGCTACACAATAAGACCCTTGGACCATAACCTCTGCCTACTCGAGCTCTATTCACATTAAGACGGGAGGGCACTGCAATGTAAAATAATACCTATTTCAATATTGACAGAGAGAACATCCATACGGGCCCCACTGGCGGAGAACGGAGCTTTCCTGTGAACTATATTGGTATTGAAATAGGTATTATTTTAAATTGCACCCTCTGTGCCCACCCCATCATAATGTGAATAGAGCTTCAGAAAAAAGCAATACAGAAAATGTTAATACCCTGTAACTGTGTAATAATGAAGTCTCGTACAAAATGAGCTGCTCTCTCTTCACCAGACGACTGTAACAGAGCTCCGACCACTGCTTTGAGTGTAGTGGCTAGAATATGGTTGTCCACCGGGTATTCCTGCAAAAATGAGAAAATATTGTTGTAATTTAATAAATAAGGCAGAATATGGTGAGCTAACACACACACACACAGATACACACACACACACAGATATACACACACACACACACACACACACACACACACACACACACAAGATCTAACACAATGTTCTAGCAAATAAATAACATTTTCATTTCAATAGGTACAGGGAAACTGGTATAATCTCTGCCAGGGTTTGAAAGGATAATTATCATTGATAATTATAAAATTTATTGGAAAACCAAAAGTTATCGCTAGCAATGTCTTGCCAAGTTTATCCGATCATGATTCACAAAAGAAGAAGCTCACAAACACAAAATAATGTTTTTTCACTGTTTTCTGATGTTTTTTAGGGTTCCGTACCCAAAGGGCTAAAACGGGACCCTATTACTAAGCCTACGTTGTCCGTCCGTCCGTCTGTCCGTCTGTCCTACCTATTTAGGGCTGTAACTTTTGAACCGTAATAGCTAGATAGTTGAAATTTTCTCAGATTATGCGTTATTACGGCGGATTTGTTAACAAATAATAAAAATGTCAAAAAGTTAAAAATTAAGGGGGGTTCTCAACAAGAAACTAGTTTTTATCGTTTTTTCTTCATGCTCTATCGTAAAAATGGTAATACATACAAGCGTCAAACTTAGTGTGATTATAGAGCAAACTACAGAATAACAACAAATACTAAAAACCTGCCAAGTGTGAGTCGGTCTTGCGCTAAAGGTCATGGACAAAAAAATTTTTTTTTTTCTAAGTTAAAACGCCGCGCCGTCGGGTCACAATAACAATAGATTTTCCATTGTTTGTCGGTCATTTGGCAGTCGAAGCCTTAATAATGTTGTGTTCTGTGGTGGTGTGACACGGAACCCTCGGTGCGCGAGTAGCCCGACTCGCACTTGACCGGTTTTATCTCAATTATTTGTTATTCATTGTATTACGAAACGAATACAAGTACATTATGAAGAAAAAACTGAATATGAGCATAAACACAAATTTTAGAGCTTTTAGAATTTTTAAATTTCACTCGAAACATAAATTTGAAAACCATTGAAAACTTACAGCAGCCAGAATGATGTCTTTAGTGCCGAGGTGTAGAGAGACATTGGCGAGGGTGGCTTCACTGGTGAGATGATGGCGGGTCCCCGCTACGCCTTCTAACGGGAACTTTGGTAATGCTGTCTCTAGGTACAGCTGGATGTATTCCTTTAGGAATTTATCACCTGCAATTTATTCAATTCGTCATCATTATCAGCCTATACAGGGTGTAAGGAAAAGTATCATGAACTTTTTTTTTTTTATCTATTTTTTTTTAAAGGTTTTTTATACAAAACACATTTTGTACATGTCAGTCCCATCGTACCTTATATCTAGACTTTACCTACTCTAACTTAATTCTAATTTACTTAACGAGACCCTGATGAGTTTGCAAAGGCGAACACTTTCCTAGCAGCATCAGAACCACCTTTAAACCACAAACTCTACCCATCAAACTGAATAACTTTTACCATGGGAGTACATGGATCCCCCGTCAACTATAGTGGTTTCTTTATCTTTTATCGCAGGGGAAGCCAAACTTCATACATTGCGCGGTCTACATTAAAATTTTAAATATACCTGGCAGTCTATCTTCAATCGCAACAGGTTTAGAAATGAATGTATATGAATAGCTTGCTTCTGATAGATATACTGTACGACTACCAATCACTCAATCAGAATTCTATCGGATAGTATGTCCACACTAATGGCACTCCAAAGCAATGTTATCACATCAAGCATAGTTCTGGAATGTCACAAAGCCCTGGCAGAGGTATGTGAAGGTAACCACATCACCCTGCAATGGATAAAAGGCCATAGCAATTCGCGTGGTAATGATGCAGCGGATGAACTGGCGAGACGTTGGCAAAGAAAATATACACTACCGCGAAAAGAAGCGACACTCATGCATGTGTGCTCGTAAAACCGCTCGCGGCTATGTGTGCGGGTCGGGCGAGCGAGGGGGGGTGCGCAGTATGCGAGCGGGTGGGAAAACAGGTCATTAACCTTTTGAATTACATGGTTGCTCTTGCTCGCACGACTGCACGACTCGGCCGTTGAAATAGGTAAATATTTTCATTGATTCTGCGAGCGAAGCGTGCGACGCCGACCAATATACATAGACCATACACTATATAGTTATATTTTAGTTTTAGGATAATTATGTTCAGTTTGCTTTGTAACTGATTTATAATACCGAACATAAATAATATAATGACACAGGCTTAGATTAAAAACTGTTTACTATATCTATGGACACAGGTTCACTCCAAAGGGACATTCCAAAGCACAGCACAAAAGAGTAGGTATACAATTAGAAGGAGTAGGTACTTAAAGAGGTAGTTACTTTTCTCAAATAAATAAATGAGAAAATTATATCGTAATTTGCAAGTATACGTAGCAAAACATTTTTTTTATTCAATACTATTGTAATACATAGTTACAAGAACGATTTTAATTATTCATTTTATCGTAAGTGACAAGGTATTCATTTTATCGTAAGTGACAAGGCGTGTATGACCGACGCTCAACTTACGATAAATTAAATATTCAACAATTTCATTGTAACCGACAAGTACTGACATGTACAAATGAACATGTTTTACAACTTACGATAAAATTTTCTCAATTTAATAAAATCGTAAATATCTGTGCCTTAGCCGTCTGTGTAAAAATATGGATATCATAATCTAGAGATTACTTGAATAAACCATAATTGTCACTTACGAGGAACTTAGTTCTTACCCAGGAACTGTTTGTGTGAAGTTAAAAAGGACATTAAAAAAATATACCTATAGCTTTTTGTTGTTAGTATAATCATAATCAGTGCTCCGTCACTCTTGTTTGACAGCTGCGAAAAGTACCTACAGCGTCGGCGCCAATTAGGTTTGTCAAAATATTTTTGGGAGGCCTAAATCGAAAACTATTTCGAGATAATTGTCTCAATAATTGTCGCGGGATATCACAATTTCTTGGTTGACATTCCACATATCCGCACCAAGCGCCTTTCTGAATCTTTTTTACCCGACTGCGCCAGAAGGAGGGTTATGTTTTTCGAGCGTATGTATGTATGTTTGTATGTCTATTTCTTTGGCACGGCCTACAGCCTAAGCGGCTCGATGGATTTTGACGTATGATGTATAGTTAGATTTGTAAAAATCTTGAGAGTGACTTAGGCTATATTTTTTTATTATGGCATCTGGGAAAAAAAAAAGAGGGGGAATAAATAATTTTTATTTGTAAAAATTTACAATATGGGTATCAAATGAAAGCTATTAAACAGACGATTCCAAATATGTATACAACGTCTTAATGAATAAACTAAAAAGTAGTTTGTTTAGAATCAAGAGCAGAATCGAATTATCATGGTTTCAAAACAGGTAATTTTTGACAAAATATTAATTTATTTGTTTTTAAAATTTTTAATTTACCGAACCAGATGTCAGACCACCTCAGAAGCACACTCACCTTACTAACTACCAATACTAGATTATTAAAATATATCCATGAGTACGTTAGGTAGCGCTTTCATTTATTGCTGAAATGCTCGGCAGCTTATGCAGTTCGAAAAATTAGACAGCTAACTGATATAGCTACTGCAAGACTTGTATACTTCAGCTACTTCCACAGTATCATGTCTTATGGTATTTTGCTGTGGGGCCGTGCTACAGACGTCGAGGCTATCTTTATCCTTCAAAAGCGGGCAATTCGAGCCATTTATAATCTGCGTTGTCGAGACTCACTACGAGATCTTTTTAAAGATATCAGTATTTTGACTTTCTACAGTCAATATATTTACGAAAATATTTTATATGTTCGAAAAAATTTGTCTCTCTTTCCCAAAAACAGTGACGTTCATAATTACAATACAAGAAATAAAAATAAATTAGTATTCCCACATTTTCGACTCAGTAAAGTCAACAACACATCTTTCATGGGGCACTGTATACGCTTTTATAATAAGATACCAGAGGATATTCTAAACTTACCAGACAAAAAGTTTAAGTCTCATGTTAAACAAGTCCTCTGTAAAAAAGGTTACTATAAACTCGATGATTATTTGAATGACCAAAATGTCTGGTCTTGACAATTTTACACTATGTAATGCAATATTGTATTTTAATTGTACTTTGTACACTTTGTTTTGTTTAAAAGATGTGTGTTGTAGAGTTTCTGGCCGCATCTTCTCTCAACGGAACACCTTCCGACGCGGTGGTAGAGTCAAAAAATGACGTCAAAAAGCTATCTATATGATATTATTTTGAATAAAAAATTTTGAATTTTGAATTTTTTTTGAAATGCCAACAAATCATTTTTGCCTCAAAACTTAAAATGCAAATAACTTTAAATTTTAACTATCAAAATAATGAAATTATTGTTTCAATCTAATTATTTTGTTATAAATCAGTTGGGTTCTATGAGGTTTTGCGTTAATTCATTAACACGTTGTATATTGTAGTACTTTTATGCTACCATTTCGACATAGGACTAAAAAGTATGAAATAAACCAAATTATTACGAAAAACAAAAAACCCGATTGCATAAAAAAACTGTTAGCTGAAAAGAGAAAAACAAGCTCTATAATCACTAATCAGCTATAACAACATTAATTAAATATAATTTGAATGTTATTAGGTAGGTATTGCAGGCGAGGACAAACCAAAGGAAGGTACCTAGGTATGTATTATACTTAATTCATCTTTGTCCCCGTTTGCGATACCTACCTAATAACATTCAAATTATATTTTACTTAATGTTGTTATAGCTGATTAGTGATTATAGAGCTTGTTTTTCTCTTTTCAGTTAACAGTTTTTTTATGCAGTCGGGTTTTTTGTTTTTCATAATTTATAATGCGCACAGCCAAGAAGTGGAATGCCTTGCCTGCGTCAGTATTTCCGAGTACTTACAACCCGAATTCCTTTAAAGTACGAGTGAATAGGCATCTTTTGGGTAAGTTCGCTACATCTTCGACCCCATCTTCGTCTTGAGGACTGGATTGAGGTCAAGAGCAAACCAATCAGTAATTTAAAAAAAATAAAAATATTTTCTATGTCAGAAATTTCAAAATGAAAAGATTACAGATATTTTTAATAAAATAAAGTCGTTTTTCGGTCCGACTAGTGACGTCATTCGTTGGACCTGTAAACTCCTAGGTAAAATAAAAATCAACTTAAAATAACTGGCCATTAAGAAAAAATATAAATATATTCAATATGTCAGAATTTGACATTTGATGTTGCCGTTTCTGTTTCCAGTTCTAAATAAGTAAATTTAAAAATGACGTTAATATAGGTAATATTTAATGACGATTTTACAAATGACTAAATACGAGTTATAAATTCTTTGCGACATCAATATGTATTAAATTCAACCTGATTATATTATTATCCAAATTATTGTCAAATTTTAAGGCATTATTCTAAACCTAGAAATCGATGAATGTAACACACAAACTATTTATTTTATTTTGAAACAATCGAATGAAAATTAATTACTTTAAATTTTAATGAATTGGAATTTACATACTACATGTTTATTCTAATCGTAACTTCTTACTCATTACTTCAAATTAAAATACATTTATCCCTTACGATGTGATTTTAACGTTTTATCGTGTCGCTTGTAAGAAACAATATTTTTGTAGGAATACCTACTCGATTCAAACGTAAGAGACAGCAGATTTTTTTTTGTTCTGAAAGGTTTGCTCACATAGTAAAAGTTGTTCAGTTTGATGGGTAGAGTATGTGGTTTAGAGGTTTAATGATACTTTTCCTTACACCCCGTATACACCACTAGTTTTAATTACTAACTACATTTTAAGGGTATTTTCATTCGAATATATAAAAAACCTTTCGTGCCTACTAACCTAAACTAACCTAAACCCCTACGCAGAAAATTTATTTCATAATTCTGTCTTCAGCGATTTAAGCTGTGAGCTATTTGTCGGTCAGTCAGCGGAACTGTTTTATAAGTATAGATGAATAAACAACTAAACGCAAAAGACAGCAATAAAATTTTATTTTGAGTGACAAATTCAGCGGGCAAAGCTCAGCTTACGATCTTCCTAAAAACGCTCGATAGAAGCGATGAATATGTTCCATACCTTCTATTGATTTTAATGTAAGTGCCTAAGCGTACAGTGAATTTGTTTAATCAGAGAAAAAAAATCGGAGTTCAGTGGTATTTTCAGGGGACTTACGACAAAATGTCCCTTACGACATTTGAAACGCAACTTGAGAGTTGTGCGCGTCGTATGCTGAATTTGTCGCTTACGATAAAAACATCAACAGTGGAAATTGCAAATGTCGTAAGGGACATTTTGTCGTAAGTCCCCTGAAAATACCACTGAACTTCGAATTTTTTTCTCTATCGATCTGTATTAAATCATGTTTTGATATCCCTTAAAATGAATGAGATACGAGGCCCATCATTTTGTAGTAAGTTAAACTTTATGTCGTATAAGCAAGGAAAATTTCAACCTTCTTGCATATAAGTAAAAGTTTAGGTTCAAGCTCTAATGTAATTTTTTGAAACGTCTTAAGTCTTTATAGTTACCAGCTGTAATACACAAACTAATTAGAAAGAACTACCTGTAAAACGTTGTAAGTAACCCACCTACAAAATAATTATATTCTTTACAACATAAATTCTGTTAAAATAATTTTAAACTTGAAATGAACATTATTAACAATTCTAATTACTTAGTGTCATCCCCAGAGTATTAGTACCTATGTCTTTTATTATTTCCTTGCACCAGTGTAAATAAGGTTGTCTGGAAGAAATCGCTTTTTAGCGATAAGACCACCTTATTTGTAATTCTATATCTTTATTCAAATGTATATTCTGTTTTTTTCTGTTTCTGTTGTCTTGTTGTGTGTTGTCTCTGACTACCCCCTCGGGGAATATAGTCGTGAGCATATGCTTATGCTTATATTCTGTTTTGGTGTGCAATAAAGTATAATTGAATTGAATTGAATTGAATTGAATATTCGTTTTCCGCAAGTATCAACCCTATAGGTCACCGACGCGGGGGCTCACACGTACGAGGAGTGTCGTGGCTGTGACGTTGGTCCAGCACAGTCGCAATAGGGCCCGAGCCTATTATACCGCTACCTTTCGGCTGGATCCGCTCGCAGCTACGCAAGCGCACCAGTCAATAACGGGACGCACTCTGGGCTGCACTAACAGAATGCGAACAGGCGAGGAGTGCTCTACCTAGGGTGAACCCTCGTCTCGCCAGGAGCCTCTTGCGTCTCAGGAGAGCTCAACTACGCATAGTTACTGGAGCCCTGACTGGTCACGGTCCTTTTAACAAACATCTGTTCAATATTGGTGTTACTAACAGTCCTCTATGCAGGTTGTGCATGGAGGTTGAAGAAACGGCTGCGCACGTGCTGCTGGAATGCAACGGGCTAGCACACTATCGGGCACAACACCTCGGATCACCGGGGTCCCTTCCAGAGGTCTTCAACAGCATTAACAAGCTGGTGGGCTTCCTGGAGGAGCTGGGATGGCAGGAGTAGTCAAACCACCCAACGCAAAATAGGCGCCTAAGTCGTAGAGTTGCGGAAAATGAGCCCGCTCAACCAATACCAATACCAATTGTGCTGACAAGTTCCCAAAAACGGTTCTATTGCGTCACAAATCTCTTTCTATTATACAGTGGCGCCGCTAGGTACATCTCGCTCTCTCAGCTGTCAGTTCCTCTATAATCTATATGATACCTTTATGGCCTCACTCTGCGTGTAAATTTTTTATTGGGAATACAAGTATATTCCTATAAGCACTTCATGGTTTGTCCCACAAAAGACATACTAACTCATTGGTACTGAGTGGAATAAACCAGTGTCGAGCGGCGTCCAGCGTAATAATTATATGGACCAGCATAAGTGTTTAAGGGCACTAAGCATTGCAGTTTTTTGAACTTGGTGATTTAGGCTTACAGGTGATGTAGTGAACGCATTCAAATTGTTGACATTTCATTCAAAACTAAGAATCAGCTTGGATAAGCATGTGACAATTATCAAAGAAATTAATTAAGTTGATATTTTCGAACACTGGGGAAGGACTGTACAATGCGTGCCGTCGAGTTCAGGGTTCATATTTTTTTTCCAAATAGGTCTTCTTATAACTAAGCTATATACCAAATTTCAACTTGCAGAAGTTTATAGTTTTTGAGACATGATTTTTTGAAATTCACCAAATCTCATACAATTTTGTCTTTTTTTTTTTTTTTTTTTTATGTTCGATAGGTAAACATTTGACCCCAATCTCACCTGATGTTGAGTGATGATGAGGCCGAAGATGTAGCATGCTTACCTAGAAAGATGCCTATTCACTCTTGCCTTGAAGAGGCCCAGGTTGTATTGCTCAGGGAACAGGTCCGCAGGCAGTGCGTTCCACTCCTTAGCCGTGCGCATTATAAAAGAAGAAGCAAACTTCTTCGTGCGAATTGCTGATAGGTCAACGACATAAGGGTGGAAACCCAGCCTGCGTCTCGTCCCCCGCAGATGAAAGGGAGACGGAGGTATTAAATCATGTAATTCCGTCGCACACTCTCCGAAATGTATCCCATAAAAAACAGATAGACAGGCTACCTTGCGACGATGCTCAAGACTTTGTAGCTTCGCCACAGAGGTTGGATCACCTATGAGCTTCCTGGCACGCCTGTCGATTGAGTCCAACGCGGCCAGCTGGTATTGGGCAGACCCGTCCCAAAGATGGCAGCAGTACTCCATACACGATCGGACTTGTGCTTGATAAAGTTGTAGAAGCTGTCCCGGAGTGAAGTACCGTCTGACCTTCGAAAGGACGCCCAGTTTTTTCGCTGTGGTTTTCGCCATGGACTCAATATACCGCCCGAAATTCAAATCGGACGATATGTTAATGCCCAGGAGCTCCAGGCGATCAGCTATCGGTATGGACACATTTCGGAAAGTCGGAGTCAAAGCGAAGGGACTCCGTTTTGTGGAGAAAAGGCACGCCTGTGTTTTGTTTGCGTTGAAACTGACCCGATTAGCGTCACCCCAGTCGGACACAAATTCAAGGGCCAAGTTTAATCGCTGCACCATGGCCTCTCGACAAGACTGAGTAACATCCAATTTGACCCCTGCACCGGAGAGATATCTGTCAGAAACAGTGCTGTCGTCAGCATACCCAAAGGTTCCGGGCACAAGCACGTCGTTTATATGCAGCAGAAATAAAGTAGCTGACAGAACTGACCCGTGAGGAACACCGGCATTAATAGCCATTTGATCCGATGAGTATCCATCAATGACTACTTGTATGCATCGTTCACTCAAGAAGTCAGCTATCCAGTCGCATAGGTCAATCGGAATTCCATATGATGGAAGCTTGCTTATAAGGCTTGCATGCCAGACCCTGTCAAAGGCTTTGGATATGTCAAGTGACACGGCAAGTGCCTCCCCGTATCTCTCGACAGCCTCACTCCACAGATGTGTGGCATACACAAGGAGATCCCCCGTGGACCGTCCTGGGCGGAACCCATACTGGCGGTCACTGAGGAGATCGTTATATTCAAGGTATGCCAGGAGCCGGTTGTTAAGTACACGTTCCATAGTCTTGCAGAGTATGGAAGTGACTGATATTGGTCTATAGTTTCCATGACTTTGGGACTACCGCAGTCTTAAGTGAGAGGCGATACAGGCGTGTTAAAACAGGAGACAACTCTGCAGCACAGGTGCGTAGGACAATCGCTGGGATTCCGTCGGGTCCGCTAGCCTTGTTCACGTCTAGAGAACGTAGGATTTTAAAAACCTCTTTTTGGCGAATGTGAACTGATGCCATTGAGCATTCAGTACGAGGAATGGTAGGTGGTGTTTTATCTGAGTTCTCCAGATGCGAATTCCCGGCAAAAAGATTAGCAAATAAATTTGCTTTCTCCTCCGCCGAGTGAGCTAGCGATCCGTCAGGTTTTATTAGCGGTGGTAGGGAGGGACGGCCGAAGTTTGCTTCCACCGCTTTGGCAAGCGACCAAAACGCTTTGCTGCCAGCTGGATAGGAGGCGAGCTTAGCCCCTATACGACCTATATGGTCAAACCGGGCCTTTCGCAACACCTTTTTGCAAGATTTGGCGGCTTTGTTGTAGGCTTTCTTCAGTTTTTCGGTGTTCGGAGCTTTCCGCTTTCGAGCATCAGCCCAGGACATATACGCTGACTGTTTTTGCACCTCAGCACGAGAACAGTCAGCGTTGAACCATGGGTGAGCTTTGGCGCCGGTTGACACGTCAGAGTACGGAATAAAATATTCCATACCTTGACGTATCACTTCGGCAACCGCGGTCGCAGCGCTCGACGATTCCTCTGTAGAAAAGCAGGTTTGCCGCCAAGGATACGAAGCAAAGAAGTGTCGCATCTCGTCCCAATCTGCTGACTTGTATCGCCACACCCGTCTCTTACCACAGTGGCCCTGATCAGGTGGGGAGTATACGGATACAGTTTTCACCAGACAGTGGTCGGAGGTACCTAAGGGGGCACATACCGACACAGAATATCTGTCTGGATCAGTTGTCAACAGAAGGTCTAAGCAGTTGGCCGTGTGAAAGTCAACGTCAGGTATCCGTGTGGCACAATTGACCAGCTGGCTGAGATCTAGCGATAGTGCAAGTTTGCGCGCCTCTCGTCCAGCGTGATCGGTCTTCTGGTAGGGGAACAGCCATTCTTGATGGTGAGCATTAAAGTCACCCAGAAGGGTCAGTTGCGCCACAGGATACCTTAGCTGAGCCTCCTCAGCCGCCTCTCCAAGATAGTCGAACAACCTAGTCGTCTCCTGATCTCCACTGTGCGAACGGTAGACACAGGCGTAAACAATTTGTTCAACACCCGTCTCCACCAGTATCCACAATACTGAGAAAGAAGGCTCCTCAAGGTTTTTGAGACGCTTGATGCAGATGTCATCGCGAGCGTACACACAGACTCCGGCATGAGGAATGAACCTATGCTCCAGAGAGTACCCAGGGTAGCTGAGGTACGCCGCGTCTGCCGGACATCTGATCTGCGTCTCGGTGAGAAACAGCAGTTGTGGTTTTTCAGTCTCTAGGTGGTGGTGGACTGCTACGAGATTTGAGTGCAGTCCTCGGATATTGCAGAGGTGCACTTTTAAAGGGAGAACGTGCAACCGCTGTTTAACTTTCTTCCTTTTAGAACCTTTCATCGTTTTTTTTTATTTTTTGAAGAGCGAATAGGCAGGGGGCCGGTAGTTGAGCGAGGAGTAGCATCAATCGAGCCAGATAGTATGCTGAAGTCTGCCACACATTAAGATGGCTGGGTTGGAGACCGCGGGGACGCCCGAACCCCCCCGGGGATGCCCACCAACTTCTCCCATCCGGTTGCCAACCGGCATGGTGGAGCAACCCGGGATTTTTCGCTAGGTGGCGGGGCAGCCTTTCACGGGTGGCTTTCCCGCTACTTGGGCCCCCTACTTCCTGCGGTCGGCCAGCGGAGCACCGTGCTTCGGATCCCGCTAGCCTCCAAAACCAGCCAGCCGGTGTAGCAGAGGTCAGCAGCCTGTGAACGGTCTTCTGACGCGACTCTACTGCTCAGACCCGTCCTCCATGGGGCAACTCCGGATTTCGTGGCGGAACGTGGTTAGTACCACTTGGCGACACGGCTCAATCTGGAGGGTGGTAACCAGCCTCGGCCGAAACCTACCACCGGTAAGTTGTCACTCATTTAGCACCACCCAGGGGTCACGTGTAGGGTCTCGAGGGTAAACCTACGGACGCGAGTGACTTAAACCCCAAAAAAAAGTCTAAAAGAGTGTGGGGAACTTGAAAAAAAAATGTTTACACCAAAGGCTATGGCAAGCTATTGAATTGGATACGGCGACCAGCCGAACATTAGCAATTCGTTTCTGGGTCGCAAGAAACCTAACATGCTCATCGCTTCGCTCCTCGCAACCTAACCAACCAAGTTGGATACGGCGACGAGCCTCCACCGCCATAACTTTTCAAACAATTTTATCACGAAACTAAGCATTTTGCCTTGAGATGACCAATTTAGTATGAAAATTGTCGAATTTCAAAAAATTATATTTCAAAAAACTATAAATTTCCGCAAGTTGAAATTTCGTATATAGCTTAGTTATAAGAAGACCTATAAGGAAAAAAATATGAGCCCTGAACTCGACGGCACGCATTGTACAGTTGAGCCGAATCATACCTTCTGCAGCCAGTTCAAGATTGTCCTTCATTTTAATAGCAAATTCCAATTCTTGTTGCTTCATTTCCTCTTTGATAACATAAGATCGGTCCGTGAAGGCCTGTAGCAGAAGATCCGAGTCAAATTCCTCGTTGAGACGTTTCCCAAAGGCATATAATTCCGCCTCCAGGATCCATTCTAAGAAAGTGTTCCTTGGGTTTGGTTTCTTGCCTCCAAGCTTATCTTCACGTCGTTTAAGCTCCTGCAATGTTGGAGCTACCCATCTGTGTATTTTCCGGGCTGAAAATTATACAAAGTTAGTCTACTTCTTATAAGTCTTAGGGAATTATGTAGTTGGCTACAGCACTAACCTGGCAATTTTACAGGCACATATCTCACTGTTCTCGTGAAAATTGGTACACAATATCTCACTAGAGCCATTGCAAATTATATTTTTAGATTTTAAAACGCAGTATGAAATTAAAACATTTTAATTCAAAACAGTCTGTGTGATGTGAAGAATCAAGAAATTCTATCAATTTTATTTATAGGTTATGTTGGACTTCTATAAATTCTAGGCATATCCGTTTCCGGAAAGGTAAAGAGTAAGGACAAATAAAGTACCTTCCGCACACTGTTGCCAGGTCTCCCGATTTTCCGGGATATCTCCCGATTTTAGTCAATGTCTCCCGATGTCCCGGATTCCCACTCAAAACTCCCGATTTTTTAAGAACAACTTTCTTTACGAAAAATCTGCGTAAAACGGAACAAAATAAAATTCTAAGTTATAATCCCCGCAAGTTGATATTGCGATGGAACCTTGTCACAATAACCGCTGAGTGACGTCATCAAGCACGGGCTAACCTTGCGAACGGTACTGATGTTGCACAGTCAACTACGTCAAAATTACGTCACCAAGATGGCCGCCAGTCGCAATATCAACTTGCGGGGATTATATGCAATGCGATGCTTAATGTGTACATAACATATAACTTTGTAAAATGCGAAGCCTAAACTATACTTTGACTTATTAACATAAAGTTGAATATTCAATGGCAAATGCAAAGCTTTGGCAATATAGTTTACTAATTTTTCAACATTGCAAAGTAGCGAAATAAACCTGTTTTTGCTTTGGTTAACCGGCCAAATTAGGAAATTCAGGGATCTTGCACACGAAAAATATTTTTAAAAATTGCAATTGCTATGGTTTGAAAGTTAACAAAGAAATGTTAAAAAAAACTCAATAAAAACATTTATTAAAAGACCATATCTGATTAATTTTAAGGAAAAATTTATCTTCCGATTTTTTTCATAATGTCGCCTTAGATCAAAGTAAAATGACTCTTGTTTACTAATGTCATTGAATGTCGCCCATACATCTCCCGGTTTTTTATTGGTACACCTCCCGTATTTCGAAAATTGGATCTGGCAGCACTGCTTCCGCACTGTTCGAAAAGTTTTCCGCGGGAAGCGTGAAGGACAGCTTTTGTTTAATTTTCTAAATTCAATTTTCGTGGCTATTAGGCATGTAAAAAGAAGACCATCTGATTACATAGGCAACAAAGCAATGGACTTCACCCTACCAGGTCAACGTGGCGTAGGCAGGCCAAAACTTCGATGGTCTGATGTTGTAAAGAAGGAAATGGACAACTGCGAGCTCTCCGTCGACGATGTTCAGGATAGAGCGAAGTGGAAGAAACAGACTAGGAAAGCAGACCCCGCTACCCAGCGGGACAGCAGCTAGGAAGATGATGATTAGGCAAGAAGCAGGGTTGGATTTTGTACTATAATAATTATAGTATTTATACTATAATTTCGCCCTTTGTACTATATACTATCCACATCTAAGGATAGTAGGCTAAAATACTATAATTTCAAGTTTGGATCATTGGGAAGCTTTCAAGCTCTATTTCACCGATATGGCACTTTAAGAGCGCTTGATAACTGGCCAAATAATTCTTGATTTGCTAAGAGACCCATACATGAAGCTATATTATTAATTTATGTCCTGAATTATTAGTTCAAACAATTTACTAAAGTGTCTTTAATGCAATCTCAAAACGTATTTTTCCTAGACTACCTACTTACCAAGACTGCCACGGATGAAGATAGAATTAATAGTAATATTCAAGAACTGATGAACTTAGTAGAAGTGGAGCAGGTAAATTTTGCCTTGACTGGTGTTGATTTTAATAACTATTATGCTAAATAAAAAATAATTACAGTGTACTATATTTTTTTATAAATACTATCCTTTTCATTTTTACACCTAGCAAAGGCCTTTGATACCGTTTCAACCTCTATACTTCTTAAAAAGCTAGAAGGCGTGGGAGTTAGAGGTGTACCATATCAACTCTTCAGTGACTATTTAACAAACCGTTCTCAGCAAGTCAAAATCGAAAACTGGATCAGTGAAGAGCTTCCTATTACCTTCGGGGTGCCTCAGGGTTCCATCCATGGCCCAACGCTATTTCTCATTTATATAAATGAGTTGTGTAGACTTCAGCTTGATAAAGGTAAAGTTATAACTTTTGCCGATGACACGGCCTTATTATTTAGTGCTAATTCCTGGCAGGAGGTGTTTTCCATCGCACAAGTGGGCTTAAATACTGTTTCAAAATGGCTTAGAGACAACATTCTCACGCTAAACACACAAAAAACTAAGTACGTATCATTCTCTATCCGTAGGCCAACTACTTCCCTTCCATTCTTCTTAACGGCTCATACCTGTAAATACCCCTATACTAATGCTTGCTCATGTCCCAAGCTACAGAATACTGACTCTATTAGGTATCTTGGTGTACAAGTAGACAATACGTTAAGCTTCCAGCCTCATATCGAATTACTAACTGCTAGGCTTCGTAAAATGATATACATTTTTAAAACACTTCGTTATGTGGCGGATCGCGATGTCATAAAGATGGTTTATTTTGCTTTGTGCCAGTCCATCATTGAATATTGTATTTCTTCCTGGGGCGGAATTCCCAAAACCCACTTGTTGAAAGTGGAAAGGGCGCAAAGAGCTGTTTTAAAAGTGGGGTATTCACTACCATTTCTCTACCCCACAGAAAACCTGTTTAAATTGTGTGACGTCCTCACGGTCCGCCAACTGTTCATCCTTGCCACTGTGTTAAGAAAACATGGTCTAATAAACTACAACCCCACCGAAATTGTCGATAAGAGAAGAAAAGATATCATATGTCCACCTCCCACTCTCCGCACTACATTCTCCCATAGGTATTTCTGCTTCTTAGGATACTACTTGTATAATAACATTAATTCAATTCTCTCAATTCATTCCCTTCCTAAAATTCTTTGCAAACGTACAACCTCGAACTGGCTCAAAACTCTCTCATATACAAAAACTGAGGAGCTACTCTTTGTTCTTTCATAGGAATATTTTCATGACACACAAAGGTATTGTTACCTACTTAACTTAGATAGAAACGTTGTAATTGAACCAAATATCTCACACACTCGTAGGGCAAGCGCTAACACCACACAACATATATAAACTACACGCACTAATACACCACACACACCACACACACACACCACACACACACACACACACCACACACATAACACTATCTTATTCTAACACATAGGTGCACAATAAAACTAAAACTAACACTCCCTTATAATGTAACTTATTAATAATATTATTCTATAGGTATTCTGTAATGATTGCATTATTTACATCAACATTTAAACTGGATGGCTCCAAGTCGAGCTCCGAGGGGTGAGAGCCTGGTGACCCGGTACCACAGGTTTTAACAAACCAGCCATAGGCACCAGTCTTTCACACATCAGCTAGTGGAACACTAAAATGTAATTTTGTACCCTATGCCTTAGCAATTCCTTGTTATAACTTGTTTAGTTTAAGTACCTACAAAATTGTTTTCTTGTGTGGAAGAAGAATAAATAAAGTTTATTTATTTATTTATTTATTTAGCGCTCGAGCGCGACACAATTACAATTATAGTTCAACAGTACACCTTCTTTTTTTTTTTTTTTTTTATTTTTTCTGTGCTATCTTTTTCAACGTCCCTAAATCCAACCCTGGCAAGAAGCTTGACATTTTCCCAATTAGTATAATAATTGTACCATTAATGAAGAATAACATCGTAAAAGTAAGAAGCTCCCTTAAAGATTGGTATGAACCACCAAATTTCAATAATGAGTTTTTTTTCGCAATCGCAAGAAAAAAAAGCACGGCACGCGGTCATTTACACGATGCTAATTTTCAGCGCAAATCTTGCTCGCTTGCATGTTTGGATGTACAACACACGGGGCGACACATCAAGCTACCCAAAACCAAAATAAGCTGACCGCGCGTCGGCATAGCAATGTATAACGTCGCGCGGCCAGCTTATTTTGGTTTTGGGTCCAGCCAGGGGGAGCGTGAATTCTCTATGGTTTTGGGTAACTTGATGTGTCGCCGTGTGTACTACCCGTTTGCTTCGAGTTGGCCGTCGATGACTGTCGTCACAGGCACATTAACTGGTCCCGTCTCGTCGACAAAAAATATTATAACAAGCAAATAAAAATTTAAAATTAAAAGCGATATTAGCCACCGGGACGTGCCGTACGTGGTTGCGTTGCTAAAGGTTATAAAGTTGCGTTTACTAGGTTCAAAGAGTAATATAAGTATATTAGAAAAGAGAACCCACTCGTGGCAACATTATGCATCCACCTTATGTCAAATTGAAGGCTAGCTAGCGCCATCTGTTTTTCTCTGAAAATAATTCTACCTATACTATACATACCTACTTATATATATACTTATATACTCATACCGTTGTTTGAATCCTAGTTTTCGTTCAATACCGCACCGATCGAGTGAAATTTCAGTATCCTTACTATTCCTGTAATCTGTACATTGGTAAGAGAACAACTGAAACTCCAGAACATCACTAAATCGGCACAAAATTGAACAAAAACTTCAAACAACACGCACATTACCCAAGGTAGGTCGCCATTTTGTAAATTTGTCAATTTGACATTGGCATAGACAATATAATCTTTTTTTTTTCATAGTAAAAGATATATTTAACAGATGGCAGCACATTCTATGCAAACTGAATCGGAAAAACCACCAAAAGGCAAATGTCCTCCGCCTGACTAGGTTACATATTTCGAGAAGAAACTTAAGAACAAAGCCGGCAAATCCCTCTAAGGCGCTGTCCTATTGCCATCGCTCGCGCGATCATGCGTTCGTCTGACGAAAATCATTGTCTCATTGTGCGTTTAAACATACTTATATCTGAATAAAAATAGAACAATTCGATCGCATCTCATGATAGTACGACCTTCTATAGGATATTCCGCAGATATAAGTATGTTTAAACGCACAGTGGCACAATTATTTTCGTCGGACGAACGCATGATCGCGCGAGCGATGGCAATAGGACAGCGCCTAAATGTTCCGGCGTTTATAGTGTTATAGTAAGAGTATACAGGGTGAAATTGATATCATTAGCATCCTTTTAAACTAAGAGTCTACCCTTCAAACTGAACAACTTTTACTATGGGAGCAAACCGATCGGAGAAAAAAAAATCTGCTGTTGCATACATTTGAGTCAAATAGGCATTGCAGTTTAGTATGGGACAGCATTTTTTTTTCTCCGATATCGGATTGCTCCCATAGTAAAACTTGTTCAGTCTGATGGGTAAACTCTTAGTTTAAAAGGATGCTAATGATATCAATTTCACCATGCAGTTTATAGCGCATACATTGAAATAAAAGTAAAATTATTTTAAATCACTTTAATTTTCGACAAAATTAGTGATGTCCGTGACATTGTAAATTAAATATACTTGGACGAGGGAATAGCCCCTAAAATTCTTACATAAGTATTTCTTTACTCTTTTATTTCAATTTAAATTTTGCATGCTTTTTATGTAACGCAAATATTTGTGAAAAATGTTTAGGATTACAGTTTGTTTCCTACTAAGTTTAGGCATGCCGGAAAGGATGGAGCGACAGAAAAAGGCGATGCGGTGCTGCCAGACCAGATGAGGTTCAACCCTTACACATACTTAGGTTTGTGTAGTTTTAAGACGCGGACATTTTTCGAGAATTTTGTACTAGACCGGCGTCCATAGTATTTTAAATCAATGATCCGGTCACATTATCTGTGCACCTGGCGATATGTTAAATAAGTTTAAGTAAATTACAAAATAAAGCAATCTCAGTTGTAATTTCTTTGAATAAACGGTGTTTCGACCCATTAAATAATATTGTTATTTTTTTTATAGGTACAGAATAATAGTGTACGCACTCGTCCAAGCTCATAATATAATCCGTAGGTACTATGGATGCTATAAATAACACACAAAAGTTACACTCCAGTCTAAAAACTGGCCTTTCTACATCTAGCTTGTATGCTCATATTTCATGTCTTTAAACAAATGTAAACAATAATTTCGGATATTAATAAAATGTGATAAGTTTACTGCGACCATAGATTGCGACCAGCGGCGCTAGTACGCCAACCCGCGATAGCCGCTATCGCACCTTCGCTCTCTTTCTATTTGCGCGCGAACGGACGAGATAAAAGGCGTGATATATCATATAGCCTTATCCACTGAGCAAGTAATCACTAGGTTTTAGCCTTATCGCGCGCATCATACTACGGCCGCAGCAGTACACATAACAATAACTCATTTGATTGGCGTACGGCCGTGCCTATCCCTCTTATTGATTGAAAATTACTACGGCTTATGACGCCACGAGAACAATGAAGGGCATCCACACTCTCGTTCTCGGCGAGATAATATTTTCTAATATGGAAAGCTCATAAAAACTCATAACCAATCAAAAATATAGGAACGCCTAGAACATCAAATATATCGAAGCAGGTCATAAACATCTGAATAGTTTCGGATAAAAACCTTACTCGGTTGTTCAACATTTTAATTTTAAATAACATTGTAAAGAAATTATTCAAAATTGGCTGTTCAGATAATTAATTATGACAAAATACACGTTTAGATATATTTGGTAACATTTACTGTAAAGAATTTAATGAAAATTAGCACTGCTCAGAAATATTTGGACACCTTGTAAGCTAAGATATATCTGATGGCGACTGTTAATACATATAAACTAATCACATTTTATTCATTTTTAGGATGGTTTTTTTTTTTTTACTATTTGTGATGAGAAAATGTTTTGTTACCATTTTGCTATTCGAAAATTACTTTAGTGTGATAGTGACAAAACACTCACATTTTGAAAATTCCTATAAATTTAACGATACATACATATAGCAAGCGTTCTATTGTATAATACAATATTACTATACGATAGGACATCTATACCATTGAGCTATTATGCACTATGTACTAGAGAAGACACTGCACGCCACAACGCTGTCCCATTTTCTCTCAGTTAATAGCTATCGCTATCTCTCACCCACTTGTACTCCTCCGGCTCCTTCCAGCAGGTGGCGTAATCATGTCAGTACATAGTATATGACAGCTAAATACATCTTTACATAATATATTTCTCATATCATGATTTCTATTAACACACAATATTTTTATATTTAAATAAGTATACACAATTATTTTATAAAAGTACTTAAGTAAAATTAAAAAACAAAACGATTTAAATTTTACATAGTGAACACATTTAAGTTCGTATTATTAAGTTTTAAATGTAAAGCAAGGGCACTTGTAATAAAGAAGTCGTTGGACGGCATGAAAGAGTTGTTTTAAATTTTGTTAATTTTATGTTTTAGTTAAAGCCCAATGAGCTCCTGCCGCCTGTAATTATTTTAAATAAAATTATGACAACAAAATAGTTAATATTTAAGTTTGACATCCCTGTAGTTATGTAACATTTATTGTTCGTAACCATATGGAGATATTTTATTCTCCATTTTCGTACCCATCTTTTCATAATTTAGATAAAACTAAACATAACGTTAGAATACTTCAAAATGACTAGAATTTTCAGATCAATTCACCTCTTAGGTACTATATAAGTATACACACAATACAAAAAAGTGTTTCACACATAAAACATACAAAAACTGGTGATTATCAAAGGTGCTTTTAGTGTCAACTAAGTGAATTTAACATTTTCAAATATAGTCAAAAATTATACTGCAAATGTCAGGCTTTTGTAAAAATTTCAGGAATATTGTTCATTTTACATTAATCAGAAATATGGAATTATAAAGGAATGTATTAGGTTTTTCAAATCAGAGTATGGAGCTAATATTTACTACGTACCAGAGGAGACAAGAAGTGCATCATTACAATTTCAATGTAGGCACATTACAATTACATTACAAGTGCGGCGGTGTGGACGCACTCGGTAAATCAATAGATTCTCTTTCAACCACCCGCTCTCCTCCTACCCACATGTGGCGCATGACATTCGCTTGTCGTCTCTAGTTCGTAGTACATAATAGCTAAATGTCGTAGTACAATGTCGTACAAATAAATAAAAAAAAATTGATTTGATTTCCCACTTATTTTTTGGTATCTAATCAGGTTGAAATTACGTCACTTACAATACTATCAAAATCACGATATTTGTTAAAACATTTTTGTGCCAATTTTGTTTATAATTTTCTTACAACCATGTTTTGCCATTAATTTAGTGTCGTGCCAATGGTTTTTAATTAAATAATTAATGTATTAAAAACGTTTTATTGTTTTTAGTTGTTAAGGCCGCCATTGTAAGCATAATCAGCCTTGTTATGCATCACCAGGTGGTTGTCAACGAAGTAGAAGCTGTCGGAACAGGTCTCAAATGGGGCCGCAATCATCTCCTCAACTGAAATTGGCATTTTTTAAAAGCATTAATTTGAGTAGTTAAAATTTATTTTTTATTTTTTAGTGTTATGTACCAAAATTTGTAAAGCGGAACACTTATGGAATCAGCTCGGTGTCTGTCTGTCCATCCGTCTGCCACAGACATTTTTCTCAGAGACCGTAAGACAGGAAGTTGAAACTAGGTACAGATATAGCAATTGCTGGTCCAATATCATAAATGAAGTAAAAAAAGCTTAATTTTTATATTGGGGGGCAATTTGGGGAGTAAGAAACGGTAAAAAAAAAAAAAATTTTTCTTCTATATGGTGTGGTGTTCAATTGAAAGCTTATGAAAATACGAGTCTAAAAATATACTTTATAATGTTTAACTTTGTTTAACAACATTTTCAATTAAATCCGAGAAATTGCTCCTCTATTTCAAAAAATATTTCCGTATAAGATCTGAAAAAAATCATGAACATCAGAAATAACGTGTAGATGGCGGGAAAATTATCAGGGTGGCTCTAACTTGGATAGTTTTTTTTCTATACCCAAAATACTAAGACCAAAGAGACCAGTGTAAAATGGGAGCACGGAACACTAATTGCCCGAGTGCCAACTCGTACTTGGCCGGTTTTTTAAACTTGTTTTGGCTTAGAAAATCCCTCATGATTTTCGGAAAGCCATAAAAAATAAGAAATTTATTGTTTGCTTTTCAGCCATATTTCCCCCTTCGCATCCACCGATGCATACATTGTCCATTTATCTCCATATAGAAAACGTCCGTGGCCACTCAGCCAAAATGTATACGGCAGTTTTTTTTTTTCACAATATTAATTTTGCTCTCATAGTGAAAGTTGTTCAGTTTGCAGCAAGTATGTAAGGGCTCTTACAGACGAGCGACACTTTGCTGTCGCGGTGGGTCGCAGATACCCGGCGACCGCAAAGTGTCGCTCGTCTGCGCTAACACATTTAAGATTTTTTCTATTTTAATAGCCTGTTTCATCATTTAAGATTACAGCCTGTATAAAACTAAAATCAAATTTATTATTATTATTATTACTCACCCAAATCAGGAGGCAGGGCCGGGAATTCATATATGTGTTCACAGGTGTTCCTTGAGAAAGGAATGCAGAAGCCGAACTCAAAGTCAAAGGTCTTGAGCAAAGTGTCCCGGAAGAAGTGCTTCTCTATCATCCGGAAATGATTCACGGGCCGAGCTCCTACTGTGAACTCCACACTGAAATTTATAATAAAAATACATTATCTACCTATACTTAGCCTAGCTAACTATAGCTTGTGGGTAAATTATACTCAAAAACAGTACAGCACTCTTCGCGTTCAATATAACAATGCATTCAGGGTGCTGATGAGGCTGCCCCGCTTTTGTAGCGCATCCACTATGTTCGCGGAGGCGCGCACGGATTGTTTTTATGCCACGATTCGCAAAAGATGTGGCTCCTTAATCCGCAGAGTGCGGGACAGCACTAACAGCATCCTGATGATGATTGCCGACAGACTGGACGGGCCGTACTTGGGTCATTGTTGTAGGATGCACTTGTCACGCAACTAATGATCGCTTGACTGACATATTGAATTGTAATTGAATTGAATATAATTGAAATGAATGGAATGTAATTTAATTGTATTTAATTTAATTTAATTGTATTGTGTAAATTTATGTGACATTGAACATTTGTAATTTGAATATTAAGCACCTACTAACATAGTTAACATAAGTGTGTTACTAACAAAATGAATCATGGTTATTTGAATAAATACATTTATTATTATTATTATACGATCGTCGTTGGCGCATTGCGGAGAGCCATGGAAACTCAATTTTGAGGCCCAGTATTGAATTCGCATGGGCGACATGCGATGTACCAATGAGTTTTTCTAACTTACTTACATACAGACTGCTCTAAATGGTGAAGGAAAACATCGTGAGGAAACCTGCATATTATGCTGAAGAAGAAATTCTGAGTTACCAATCCACATTGGACATGCGTGGTGGATACGCCCTCCCTAGGGTAGGCCTGTGCCCTGCAGTGGGACGTATACATTTAGGCTGTGATGATGATGATGTACCTATACACCGTGTTCCTTAGGATATGCATTAACTTTGGCTTGTTATTCAGAACATCACACTGAATAACATTCTCTATGGTACCAGCAGGATATTTTTTTTTCACTTTTTCAAAAAAAAAAAAAAAAAAAAAAAATCCATCCATCTCCAAATCAAAGATTTTTTTACGTTGTGTTTGTTTGGTTGTTCGAGCATCAACGATCAGACTTTAAAATAGAATTTAGAGTAAAGTAGATAATCTTAATAATGCCATCCAAAAACCATCCAACCCATCCATCTTAATCCATTTTGCCAGGCTTAGCCTAGTGTGGGGGATAATTGTAAATCTTTTTTTGTTAAATACTGTCACGTCAATGTGCAATACCTATTCTTTGTTTTTATATGAACTAAATTGTACCTACCTATGTAAAGTGCTCATTGAAATAAATATTTTTGTATTTTGTATTTTGTATTTGTATTTGTATAAAAAACGTTTAATTTGTCTTTTTTATTTAAAAGTAGGTAGGTACTTTGAATATAGAAAAAACCTCCAGCTAGCGGGACCCTTTTTATTTATAAGTTACAGGAACTCCAAATGGGTGTCAAGATTTAGTTCTACTCTCCTTTAGTACGTTTTAAGTGAAAACAGTGTTCTAGCGTATGTAATTTCAAAAATAACAGGGTCCGAAAAAACGACAGCCACATAGTTAGTAAAAAAGGGTCCCGCAGAGTGGAGGTTTTTTCGGACCCAGTTATTTTTGAAATTATATACGCTAGAACACTGTTTTTACTTAAAACGTAATAAAGGAGAGTAGAACTAAATCTTGACACCCATTTGGAGTTCCTGTGCCCTATAAATAAAAAGGGTCCCGCTGGCTGGAGGTTTTTTGAAACCTATGCCATTCTTCCATTTTGACGGAACAAATTATATTTCTAATTGGATTCGATAGAACAAATTCGGAACTAAATCCCAGACATACTCGCATCGTTCTACGATACGGGGTCCCGCTGAGTGTAGCCACACCAAACTTTGCCCTTGATCTCGTCCACACCCACACCGGCTCCCGTAATCATATCACTTTTAACCCAAAAAGTTGCATTATAATCGGTCCAAGTTATTTTTGCGCGATGCTCAAACGAATAAAGAAATAAACAGACAGAAAAAAATATAATAAAAAAATGTGATTTAGAGTCCAGGATACCTAAACACCACATCTTACTTTTTTTAAATGTATAGACACATTTCTGTTACAGTTTTATAGGCAATAGTGCAGAATTTATAATAAAACTTAACTTCTGGATTTCTCGATTTCTCAACACTTTTTTCTCTTCAAAAGTTGTTCAGTTTGATGGGTAGAGTCTTAGTTTAAAAGGATGCCAATGATATCAATTTCACCCTGTATAAGCGATGTCACGCCATGTGTATCCATATATGTAATAAATAGTTTTTCTCACTGTTTTCTGTTGTTTTTCTCAATAATTTGTTATTCATTGTGATACGAAACGAAAACGCCAAAGACTAGGTGCTGATTGGTCTGGATACGAGTGCATTAAAGTAAAAGTAGCAATTTTTGAACGTTGAGTTAGAAATTTCGACGATCCGGTTGGTGTAATAGTTACCACGCCGGACTGCCAAACCAAGGTCCTGGGTTCGAATCCCGGTTCGGTCATGGATGTTATATGTTCGTGCCGTTGTTGTATGGTTTCCATATTAAAAAGCCTATAGTGCTTAACTTGGAATCATTACAATGTATGTGCCTGTGAGCGTTATTTATTTATTATTATTTTTATTATTTATTTCACTCAAAACTAAGAATCAGCTTGTATAATTATCAAAGAATATAATTATCTTGATAATTTCGAACCCTGCTTTAAAGTAATGCAACTGTTTACCCTAACACCCTTTATAGTCTTTTATAGAAGACTAGCTGTTGCCCGCGACTTCGTACGCGTGGACATGTTTTTAATAGTTATTCTGTTATTCGGGACAGAGACAAATGCAACAAATAAAAAAACCATGAAAATCGGTCCAGCCGTTCTAGAGTTATAAGCGTTCGAACAAACTCGACTTTGTTTTATATATATAGATACATCGAGCCTTTTCGGGAAGAACATCGTAAGCGCCCAAAATTTCAAAATGTGATTTTTACGTAACCTCTAGAACAGATGTTTAAAAATTTGCAGCTGTTAGTTAAAAACTATCCCTCTAAATAATAGAATATATCAAACAACATTTTTTAAAAATATCAAGTAAATACCATTCACGTTGTATAAGATTTTTTTTTTTTTTTTTTTTTAATCTATTTTTTTTTAAGGGACTTTTATACAAAACACATTTTGTACATGTCAGTCCCATCGTACCTTATATCTAGACTTTACCTACTCTAACTTAATTCTAATTTACTTAACGAGACACTGATGAGTTTGCAAAGGCGAACACTTTCCTAGCAGCATCAGAACTTGGTGATGCTAGGGTGTCATGAAACATGCCCACATCAAGCCTATTCACTCCAAGCTCCCTCATCAGTGTCATTCGAGCCTGCCTGAAAAAACCTCATCCTGTAAAAAGACTTAATTGTCACTTACGATGTTCTTCCTAAAAAGGCTCGATATTGTAAACTTTAAAAACTATGCAGAAACAAGGTGTATTCTTACGTGGCACCAACAGTCTTTAGTTTCAAAAATTGAGGTGTAAATTGGTAGCGAACAAATCTGCCCGCGTTGGGATCGAGCGGCTCCTCCGGCGCGTCCTCCGCGCCCTCATTATCAACTCCGAAGTCCGTCGGGGGCTTAGCGATCTCAAACAACACCGTCCCACTTTCCAGATCACGAATCTTGAACCTGGTAAAATCTATGTCGTATACATTAGCTTCAGGACTGCAGAGATATGTATCGGCGATCCTGTCCAGTCTCAGAACATCATCTGGAGTTACTTCGCTGGCAATTACGTCGTCTTTATTAGGTTCAATAAGCGATATCGATTCGCACTTTTTTCCAACCAGACTCATTTTTATTTTTTTTAGTATTATCTGGACCAAAATCAGATGCAGTAGTAAATTATTTAATCACAAAAATATAGGCACAATTGACATTTGAAGATTTATAATCGTATCAAAGCATAGTTATTGTAATTTTTAAATCAAATGTAATGAAAAACTCATTATAGAAACGTTTTGTCCGATTCGATTCGTCAAACAAACGTCAAATCAAATATTGTCAGACAGAGCTGCCACCTCAAAAAATCGATTGAGCGCTAAAACTTTGAAAAAAAAAAGAGATAAGTATACTTTTTGCAACCATCAGCAGCAAGGCTGATTCTACGTTTATGGGGTGTAGAGCATCTCTGTGTTGGAGATGGACCAGGTCTGCCTGCATAACTCCAGTCGGTTTAGGAGTTGCTGATGTTTAAAGGTCAGTAAAAAATTAACGATCAGCTACAAGCCTTGCAGCGAATCTCTACACCCCATAAACACTGAATCAGCCTTGCTGCTGATGGTTGCAAAAAGTACACTTATCTCTTATACTATAAGAAGAAGAGCGTCAGGTCGACTGTAGTTTCTCTATCTTTTGCAAATTGAAAAGATTTTTTTAAAAATCTTTAAATTAGATAGAAAAACACTAGAAAGAACTACATATATTTAAACTTCTTGATTTTCGCGGATAAAAATTTAAAATTGAAAAAAAAATTACCCGTGGGACAAATCAGTGGGTCCACGAGGAAGTAACGGACAGAGAGTTGACCATGTTGTTCAAGTACCTAGTTACAGTCTGTGGTGTGATGGTTTAGAATGCGATTTCCTATCCGTCACACGGTCACACTAGTGTGATGGTTAGTAACAACCAAAGAGTAATATAAGTATATTAGAAAAGAGAACCCACTCGTGGCAACATTATGCATCCACATTATGTCAAATTGAAGGCTAGCTAGCGCCATCTGTGTTTCTCTGAAAATAATTCTACCTATACTATACATACCTACTTATATATATACTTATATAATCATACCGTTGTTTGAATGCTAGTTTTCGTTCAATCCCGCACCGATCGAGTGAAATTCCAGTATCCTTACTATACATTGGTAAGAGAACAACTGAAACTCCAGAACATCACTAAATCGGCACAAAATTGAACAAAAACTACAAACAACACGCACATTACACAAGGTAGGTGGCCATTTTGTAAATTTGTCAATTTGACATTGACATAGACAATATAATCTTTTTTTTCATAGTAAAAGATATATTTAACAGATGGCAGCACATTCTATGCAAACTGAATCGGAAAATCCACCAAAAGGCAAATGTCCTCCGCCTGGTAACAACATTTGACTGTCACATCGTCCCTCCAACGGTGTGACAGTCAAGAAAAAAAATTACTGCCTGTCACACTAGTGCACTCTGGGTGCACATAGGTTGTAGAAGTAGGATTTTTGAAAATCATACGAGCGACTTGGCAGTAGAAAGATGCATAATCTCCATAGTAATTTTGACATTTTCTACTGCCAAGTCGCTCGTATGATTTTCAAAAATCGCACTTTAGGTTCTGAACGCAGCTCGGAATACAATACAATACAAATATATTTATTCAATAAATTGGGTTCGGATACATGCGGTATGAGTGATAGTGCTGAGTACAGCTCTGGGCACAACACGCAGGTTGTGTCCGTCTTACTGATACCAAACAAACTCCTCTTGACTTTTGTTTACATTATTAAAATTACAATTCGTATTGGTTAAAGCGACACACAACGTTTAACTAGTAGTAGGTACAAACAAATACATTAATAAAATAAAATGTTAACTGCAGTAACAATAAAATAAAATAGATGATTGATTAAAAATTTTGAAAGGAATACAATGAAATTAATATTTAAAAGTTTATTTACCAGTAAGTACCAAAATTCAAATTAGATTACAACACATTAAAATCAATATAAAATAATTTAAAACAATAGAAAATAAAAAAATAAAAAATGTAAAATGTAATTAAAATTAGCCAATCAATGAAACAGGATCAACAATTTAAATCAATATATAAAATTAAAAACAAATCCAAATTATAAAACAAAAATTAAAATCAGCCAATTATTAAAACATAAAAACAGAACAATACTATAAACAAAGATTTTTTTTGGTCTATACAGACCAAAAAAAATCTTTGACTATAAAGACCAGAATAAATTAATGATAATGATAACCCTATAAGCCTGTACAAAGCAACGATTCTGTATTGTCATAATCGAAATTGTTTATTTGGAACCGGTTCTTAACAGCAGATTTACAGTTCCATCGAGTCATGGGATATATGTATGTTCAAAGTTTTGTTTAGTTTATTATAAAGAAAAGAAGCAAGGTAGCAGTGCTGTTGGGTTGCAAATGTAGTTCTATATGTATTGTACGGAGCAACGGCATGGCCTCTTCGCGTGGAGCTGTATGCTTTATGGTCATAGGTCATAGTAGAGTGGTGCCGGACTGTCGTAGTGAGCACGTCGCGGATTCAGCGCTAAATTCTTATAATACTTAAAATACATTCTTCAAATTTCTCTAAAAAGTCTTAACAGCCAACAAGACAGAACAAGTCATAACAGTCTTTCCAAAACCCATTTATAAGTCAATTTAGGTCAATTAATTCGTACGTCCCTTGTAAAATTATAATGATAGCACCTTAGACTAATTATATCGGGACGCGTAACCACGTGTCATTCTACTAACAAACTTTCTGCCACTTTTTGCGGGGGGCGAGGTAACATGTTATCCGCAACTTTGGATTTTATTCCCTATGACTTTAGATTCTAATTTTGAATGTTCAAAATCATGAAAAGTAGTCTCGTGTAAACCCCAAACGTTCTAAGTTCGAAATTATTGTTTCGCTATTATAGGCTGTCTCGTTTAGTGATAAGGTATAAAATTGGGTGTAAATGCGCAAGATTAATTGATCTAATACCGTGGCAGAGGGGAAATGCTACCGCAAGGCCGGTCCGGATATAATTAGTCTAAGGATAGCACTTCAGATAAGCATACGTATTTGAATCTCCTGAAAACTGCACATTCTGTGGATATGTTTTGACTACAATATGCTATCAATATCTTTCAAATTTCAATTAAGAAAGAACCAAAATATAGCATATTCCAGCACAAATAGTATTGTTTTATTAAAAGTTAAAAAAGTGCTAGATTCTCCGCTAGGCGCTAAATTGTGAAATACGGCGCTAAACATACCAAAAAAACGCTAGATCTAGCCCCCAAAGCGCTAAGGTGGCAGCACTGATAGTTGTAAAAAAAAAAAAAATTGTTCCATTTCACCATTATTCCATTTCGCAGTTTCGCTAAATACCTATCTCTGTGTGCTTGTAACAAAAATGGCTTGTATTTAAATCTCTAGTTCAAAACAAAGTACAATGTATATTTTGAATTCTAAAAATCCATTGATATGCAAATAAATAAACTGTATTTATGAAATAAACGAATTATATTTATTTAAAATGTAATTTGACATATAAAAATAAATCGTCGTGTAGAACGAAGCGTATGTGTTTCCGGTTTCTTGTCATTTGCAATTTCATTTTACGCAAAGTTCGTTGATTATGGAAACAAATGCTGTTTCAAAATTTAAAGTATAAAAAATCAGTTCACAAGTTTAATTTAAAAAAACATCAAGAACTTGTAAGTAAAGAAATAAATAATTAACACAAACACGCCCCACTAGAAATTTTTAGCCTTTTTAAATGAAAATCTAAACTTTAGTGCGCGACATTCATGAACGTAGCGAATAATGTTGACGTAATATCCGTTGCGTCACGGAACGAAGCATGCGCCTTGTCATTTTCATTGGCTGGTCATAGATTAAAATTACAATAATCTACCAATAATCGGACCATCGCTCAAGTCTCGTACTGTGATAAGTCTAATTTACAGTGGTAGTGGACATTCTGATGTGCATTTAAGTGAAATAAAATAAATATACAACATGCTTATCAAAGAATAGTGAGTACATTTTAGTAAAGGTTATAAATCCGGTTGCGAAAATGAATCGATTTTTGGCGAGTCAAGTTCGGAATTATTTGCCACGAACCGCCTTTGAGAACTGCGTTATCAGCACAGTGCTTAGCGCTAATAACCTGGTCTCTGATAGTGTAATAAACATCTAAGACCCTAACTCTTCAAATCGTGTAGAAATACAATAGAGGAATCTGACAGTGACATAGCATCAGGTCAAGGCCTTGGGGGGCAGATGGTCACTTTGTAGAACAAATTTTGGGCACTTACAAAATTTTTTTTTTGTACTCAGATTGAGATGAACCAAAGTAACAATTTGTTTCTTTTTTTCAGCCGAGTAACTCTTCCATTAACAGTAGAAGAGGTAAGATTAATTATTATAAGAAGAACAACCACTTCCCATACATTTGTTTACCTGTCAAAATACTTTTATTTTAGTCGTATAATACCCAAAAGGGTCAGAGTGTAAGAAGTTGAAGTATACAGTTAATATTGATATAGGAAAACTACAGGTTGATTCCATTTACATCGGCAATAATTTATTTTAATTTTATAATGAGGAATAAAAGTTATACACGTTAATAGTTTTTAAATTATTTGACAGGTAAAAAGTGGACATCCTTCTTTTTATTGTAGGTAATCACTACTAATCACTATGGCAGATTTTGTGCCATCAAAGATATATCTGGTTTTATAAAGCTTAAGGGGCTATGTAAAAAAATAGGATTTTTCAAAGCTCCATATATCATGAAGTACTAACAGTAGGAGTATGATTTGCGGATATGTGTAAATTGAACATATAATTGAAGTTTTGATTAGAGCCAAAACACGATTAAGACAAATTTTCTCGATAGAAAAACAAGCCAAAGTAGCCTCCGTTTTTGTCTATAAACGCTCCTAACTGCTAAACTGTGAATAATAGAAACATGAGACTTGATTTAAAAAAAAGAGATTGCTATTGTCTAAGTTTTGATTAGAGCAGAATTGAACTTACATAAATAGTACAATCACAATTAAATAAAGTTTGTTTTTTCGCTTGATTCGTACCAGGCGCGCGCGCCGCCCCATCTCTTTCTCTCGCATCTGGCAGTAATATAAGCTATCACACGCCCGTTTCGCTTAAATTATTTTTCGACATAGGCCCTTAAAGGTATACAGGGAGTAAGGAAAAACACCCTGTATCAATTTATATCATATGGTGAATGTTTATGAAGTGTACATTTAAAAAAAAAAACAATTATATTTGTGAAACTATGAATCCCTTTAACTTCATAATATTATTTTCTTAAAATTATGTTTTGATAGCGATAGCCTAATAGCTCAGTCGGTAGTGAACCAGCCTTCTGTGCCCAGGGTCGCGTGTTCAAATCCCTTAGGTGCCAAATATTTGTATGATGATAATGAATATAGTATGTACCTGAGTCATGGATGTTTGTATCTATATATGTATTCTATATCATTGTCTAGTCATCATAATACAAGTCCAGGCTAGATTCTAGGACTTTAAAAGTCTATCTAATTTGTGTGACAATGTCCAAGATATTTATTTAAGACTTCTATATTCGTTCTATAGTTACTCGAACAAACAAACACCCAAAACAAACAAATAAACAAACAAACAAACAGACTGACAAAAAATCCAAAAATCGGTGATTTGGAATCAGGGACAGGTAAAAACCATGTCGTATTATTTTTTTGTAAATATCTTCAATGTACAGACACAATTCTGTTACAGTTTTATAATAGTTTAGATTATAAAAAACCGCCCAAGAGCCTGTCGGACTCATGATAGGGTTCCATAGTCATTATACGAAAAGCTTATCCCGAAGCGACAACGCTTTACGCCCGATCATCCTCTAAGACTGTCTTGGATGGGTGATCATCAGGCCTCCTTATACATTATACATGGCCATCCATCCATCCATCTTTATAATATTAGTCTGAAGTAAGGTTGTTTCTCCTCGGTGTTTAAACGCTGTCATTATCCTCACCAAATATATTCACCTTGTAGCCCAGTCATTTTATGGTTTGAGCCGTGACTAATTAATAATTGATATTTTTATTTTGGTATAGCATTTGGGTGAATATTGAACGCCGAATTTATTTTATTTTTACCTTGTTGTTAAAAAATGCATATTATTTTAAAGCTGTTATAATGCCCCTGGACGTTTATACAAAATTACATGCCTTTTCTTAGAAACAAGAAGAACATTTTCGGCCAGATAAATTGGGCGTTCAAATGCTCTTAAATATACACCCCTTTAAGAGCCAATTTGAGCCTAAAAAAGTACCAAATTAAAAAAAATTACGTCTGCAATAGCCCAAAAATTTAGCATTTATCTTGTTCTAAAAAACGTGATGGTAAATTTTTTTTGCGCATTTTTTAAGGCTTTAGCTTAATACATAATTCAATCATGGTGTTAATATTTTTGTCTACTTAGAAGGCTTTAGCTTAATACATAATTCAATCATGGTGTTAATATTTTTGTCTACTTAGAAGGCTTTAAAAAATGCACGAGTATTTTCTAATGAATAACCTCATTTAAAAATTTCAATACCTATTTAATTGCAAAAAAATAATTTGTATTGTTAAATCTAATCAAAATGAGTAATTAAAATATATTTTCAATTTGTCTTTTTGTCATTAAATGATGCCGATTACAGTTTAAAAGTCCCATCGATAATTAATTAATTACTCCTCACTACCCTAACAAAACTCCGTAAAATGACTGGGCTATTGTTTATAACTTTATCACAGAATAGGTCATAGTATATAGTTCTACATACAGAACGGCCACTCCCCGCCCCCCTCTGACTTCAGATACCTCACCTCCCCTCACACTCTCTGTGGTAACTTGAGGGAAGCCGAGCAAGGGAATGCAGTCAGGCGCGCGCACCCGTTGGATTCGACTACATAAAATATATTTTATTTTTCTCCACACAATAAAAATAAACGTTGGAAAATAACGCTAAATTCACATTTTCTGTGATTCTTTAGCTTAAAAACTATTTAAATAACAGAATGAACTACAAAAAGTAACGAAATGTATAATGTAGTTCATACGATGCGTGTTAAGTCAACCCTACACATATGTCATGCACAATTTTTGCAAAGTGCGCATGTGCGAACGTCATCATGTCAAATCTAAAATGTTGTTTGAAGTGCCGGACCTGTGACTTTATAAGAGAAGGCATAAAATATTATAATGCAGTCATAAAACCCGCTGGACCATTGTAAGAGTGTAAAAAAAAATTATATCTTTTCTTATAAACTATGCGATAATATTAAAATGACAGCGTTCAAACGCTGAGGAGAAACAACCGTAAACATACTATCAGTTTAAAATAACAATGTGCATGACCTCGCTCGCAAATGTGACGTCACTCAATCACACGAACTTCACTAGAGTCATTCAAGTGATTGTTTCCTTTGCATAGAGTCTACTTTCCTTTACCAACAGAGTGAAGTTATTCAACGGCCCTTCAAGGTCATGCACACTGTTATTTTAAAATGATAGCATAAGTTAATCTTGTATTAAAATTCAGCTTTTTAATGTGTGTTAATAAGACAAAGTCAAGGTAGGACAAGTGTTACTGCACTACTTACATAAAATACTTGTACCGATTCGGACTGTGCCACGACTTAACTAAATTTATTCCTGTCACTTTCTAAAATAAGATTAAGAAAAGAGACAGAAAACCAACAACTGACTTTAGTGCTGTCAAAGTGACGTTACATGCCCAAAATAAGATGCCATCATAATGTACGCCATCTATCTTATTTAAGGCGTTTTTGGGCGTGTAACGTCACTTTGACAGCACTAAAGTCAGCTGTTGGTTTTCTGTCTCTTTTCTTAATCTTATTTTAGAAAGTGACAGGAATAAATTTAGTTAAGTCGTGGCACAGTCCGAATCGACACCATTATCTAAGTATAATTTAAGTTGTCTGTTTGCCTGCTCTGCCCCCAATCGTATTTTTTTATTTCTTAACAATTAAACAATATTTCCAAAAAACAAGAATGTCATATTGTATGTCATTGCTGATTTTCAATTTATCGGGTCACTGCGGATTTGTTTTTATAATGTTTGTAATTATTATCTTTAAAAACCGCCAAAAGTGGCTACTCTTGGCGGTTTTAACGATAATAGCTACAAGCATAAAACTTAATAATCCGTAATGCTTCGATAAATTGAAAGCCAATCAGGCCATGTACCCGGACTTTCGATTTTCGATATTTCGAGACTGTTTCGGTCCGAACTTCATTGTAATAGAGGTGAAATTGGAACGAAAACGGTCACGCAATTGCGAAGTTCGAATTTGCGGGTAGAGGCCCTGGACTACCATGTGACATTCTTGTTTTTGGAAATGTTGTTTAATTGTTTAGAAATAAAAAAAATACGATTGAGGGCAGCACAATAGCCCATAATACCATGTTGATCATCACTATCAATACATCCATGAACATATACATCCATGACATTATGTACTGTCGATGACTGTATCTTCACTGTATCACATATGAATCACCACCCATTGTTTTTAACCCCCAACGCAATAACCCTCCTTCTGGCGCAGTCGGGTAAAAAGAGGGGTGTTATAAGCTTGACGCCTATGTCGGTCTGTCTGTCTGTCTGTGGCATCGCGCATCGTAGCTCCCAAACGGGTGAACCGATTTCGATACGGTTTTTTTAATAGAAAACAATTTTTTGTTATTCTTAACCCCCGACGGTCCCGATGCAAAAAGAGGGGTGTTATAAGTTTGACGCCTATGTATTTATGTCTGTGGCATTGTAGCGCTAAACGGGCGGACCACTTTCCGATTTGATTCTATGTGATAATTATTGTTATTGAATCAAAAATTTTGATTTGATTTGATCTGAAATACTTATACGTTTTTTTTACTATTTGGCATGTACTTACGCAAATGTTTGTTTTCTATTGTTTATTGGATTCCGGAAGGAGACTTCAAGAATAAAATTTCAATTACATTAAAAAACTTAAACGACCTTGTGAATTAAAACTAGTTAGTCTCGTTTTTGTTTTTTAATACAAAACTACTAAATATCAAACAATTACCTAACTTATTACCTGATTTCTGAGCGCAAATATATGGGCTAAATAGTAATATCGTTTTATTCTTACACGCACATTAGAGCCCATACATTTGCGTCTGCCAATTAGGTACGTTAGTTTCGTCAATACTATAATTATATTAACTTCTTCATCTTTAAATAATTGAATAAGTGCATATACGCCACAGGCACACAATATTCAGAAGTGCGATTTTTGAACATCATACGAGCAACTTGGCAGTAGAAAATGTCAAAATTACTATGGAGATTATGCATCTTTCTACTGCCGAGTGCCGGTCGCTCGTATGATGTTCAAAAATCGCACTTCAGAAAGGCGGCTTCATACAAACGAGCGAAACAGGCGCTCGCACACATAGACGCGCACGTACGTCGATCTCGCCTCAAGTCAGTTGAACGTCACTACTAGAAGTATAGCGAGGGGGGGCAAATGCCCCGGGCGGCATTTTTCTAGGGGCGGCAAATTCAGGAAAAATATAGATTAATTGAGCTCTGTCTATAACCAATTCGTAGAGCAGAGAAAAGTTGAACTCGGTTCGCTCGCTCTAAGTATCTTTTTAAATTACAGTGTGTGTTGTGTGTGTTGTTGTCCTAAGGTACCCCGATGGTACAGAGGGCCCTCATGAGACGCCGCCAGCTCTCCCTGTCCTGCGCCTGGTGTTCTATTTCGCACCAACTCAACTTACTCAACCCGGCTAATCGTAGCTCAGCGTCGACGGTGCGCCGCCACGTGTGTGCGGGTCGCCCTGGTCGTCTGCTTCCACCAGGCTCCCACGTGAAGGCGACTCTGGCGGAGTTGTCCTCTTCTCTCCGAAGCGTATGCCCGATCCACTTCCACTTGCGTTGAGCAATTTCTTGCTTAATGGGGGTTTGTTGGCATCGGGCCCACAGCTCTTCGTTGCTGATTGTGTTCGGCCAGTAAATGCGCAGGATGGATCTCAGGCTTTTGTTGACGAAGACTTTTAATTACAGTACCTACCTATAATCCTAAAGAGTTCTGACTCCTGAACACAGCTAAGACGTAATGCTATAAAAATGACGAGCTTGCTTCGCTGGATCCATATCTTTATTCAGGTTACTCTGCACATGTTTTGTATGTAAAAGCTCTGGCTCTAAGCGATTCGTATTGATGAAAAAAGTCGAGGTCGTTTCAATCGATTTTTTGTGTAGGTCTTCATAAGGGGGCGGCAAAATCAGTCCGTGCCCCGGGCGCCAGAACCCCACGCTACGCCACTGACTATAGCTATCTATTCAATTTGTGTATGTACGTGCGCGTCTATGTGTGCGCCTGTTTCGGTGGTTGCGTGTAGCCGCTTTTCTGGGACCTATTTTGTGCCACAGGCATCCTCGCACGAATAAGCGTGAGATCACATGAGTAAACACCCCACAGAGATAAAGCTTATAAGGGGCGCAGAAAAGTATCGTATCTCGTCCACTGGCCACTGGTTGTTCCACTGGCGTCGTGTAGTTTACCTATCGTAGCGCGATTGTATGAAGCTTGATCTCTGTGTGATATTTACTCATGCGGTGAGAATGAGCGGACCATAGCCTTATTAAATTAAAGTAGCTAGGTAGTAATTTTGTTCATGTGGATATAAATGGGAATCCATCTTAAGAATTACTTTTTTTAAATGAAAATAAATATTTTATTTTAATATTTTATTTTTTTATATGTGTAAGTAGTAAGTACAACTAGGTAGATAGATAGATAAACAATTTATTTGCATAAGAAACACAGTTACAGTCAACCAATTTGAAATGTAGGCCACTGTAAAACCATCCATAACAAAATATTTGCAGTTATGTTACACAGAAGCATATTACGTTAATACACGTCACTGTGACGAGGTTCTAGGGAGTTCTACATTTTAAATTGGTTGACTATACTATAAGTAGTACATTTATATAAAAAAATCGGCCAAGTATGAGTCGGACTCGCGCACGGTGGGCTCCGTACCACCACACAATATTAACAAAACAGAATTGTTTTCTCCTGGAGTGCGATTTTTGAATCTCATTCGCTGAGTTCAGCAGTTGAAAATGTCAAAATTACTGTGGAGATATGCATCTTTCTACTGCTGATTTGACATTTAAAAATCGCACTCCTGAAGTATAATTTTTGAAAGTCAAATCAGCAGTAGAAAGATGCGTATCTCCACAGTAATTTTGACATTTTCAACTGATGAACTCTGAACTCAGCGAATAAGATTCAAAAATCGCACTCCTGGACCCTTAGCGCGATTCCGGCACACACGGATTTTATTATTTGTTGTTTTACCGTAGAGTATGCACTATATTCACACCAAGTTTCACGCTTGTATGTATGTATTGCCGTTTTTGTCATCAAGTAAAAACAAAAAGCCTTGAAAAGACACTTTTCTTGCATTCCCCTAAATTTTTTACTTTTTGAATTTTTTATGATTTGTTAGCAAATACAAAATATTTACACATTATATTATATTCTGCGACCTATTACAGTTCACTAGATACAGCCCTTTAAAGCTAGGACGAACGGACAGCCTAGGCTTATGAATAGGATCCCGTTGGCACCCTTTGGGTAAGGAGCCCTAAAAATTTTTCATAAAAAAATTATATTTTCTAATATTATCATAAGGAATTCTAAAAAGTACTGTCCCTTCATCGTCCAAACTTCCAGATATACAAGGTCCTTCTTAATATGCTGACACTTTTTAAGGGGATGATCAGACCATCAAACTGAACAACTTTCTCTATGGGACCAACATTTGGCTTGAGTAGGTTTGCAGTTTTGTATGGAACAGCTGATTTTTTTTATCGCGATTTCGGTTATCGTGCCATAGAGTAAGTTGTTCAGTTTGACGGTCTGATCATCCCCTTAAAAAAGTGTCGGCATATTAAGAAGGACCCTATACATAATATTTTTTTCACTTATACATAGTCTCATGTCAATTCCAGATAAACCGAAAAAAATTTACTCTGAACACCAGATCAGATACTTATTAATACATACTGACATCGAAACTTATTACCTCATTATGGTATCAAGTAATACAAGTTAATTGATTAGCGCCTCAAACCTGTTCGTAAAATTAACATCGACGTAATAATAGTTTTATTGACCAACTAATGTCAGCTTTGTTACTTTAACTTTGTACCCAATAGATCATCTTGTTCTATGCTTGTTTTATTAACCGACTTCAAAAAAGGAGGAGGTTTCTCAGTTCGACCGTATATATATATTTTTTTTTTTTTTATGTGTGTTCGCGGATAACTTCGTCGTTTATGAACCGATTTTGATGATTCTTTTTTTGTTGGAAAGGAGATGTTCCGAGGGTGGTACCATGATAAGGAAACCAGGATCTGATGATGGCATCCCAGAGAAATCGAGGGGAACCTTCGAAAATCGTACTGCCGACTAGTGCGTTTTTTAATTTAAAGCACTCCTATTAAATCGAACTAATGAATTCACCACTGAAAATTGTGAAATAAACAAAATTTTAACAAAAAATTAAAACCGCCTTCAAAAAAACTAAAAAGTTAAAAAATAATATTGCAGCCTATGACTTTTTCGTTCGCATCATAAGAACATTAATTTGTTTTATAGAAGTCGGTGTCAAGCCAAGCCAAAAAATACAAGCCATGTCGCGAATCGAACCGGCTTGACAGCGACTTCAATGAAACAAATTAATGTTCTTATGATGCGAACGAAAAAGTCATAGGCTGCAATATTATTTTTTAACTTTTTAGTTTTTTTGAAGGCGGTTTTTTTGCTTATAAGTACTCGTACAAAATCGTCAGAGCGTCGCGTCGGTGGTAATGGACAGTCAATCATTATTTATTACTTTTTACTTTATCATCAGCCTTATATGCGTCCCACTGCAGGGTACAGACAATTCTAAGTTCATGGATGTATTGTATGCAGTTTAAGCAGGTTTCCTCACGATGTTTTCCTTCACCGTTTGAAAGCCGTCGGTATTACGTACATTACATACGACATGTAACACGTACCTACTTGTTAACAGTCAATAATATTTGAAATTCATCATGCTATTACCAAAAAAAATCATTTCTCCGTGAAAACCATCCTTATGCTGAAAAGTCCAATAGCTTCGCTCTTCAAAATTACAGTTGGTTAACCGGCAAACAACATGAAAAATTGGCGGGGGTGCCCAGTAGCGCTTTCGCCTGCAAATTTTATTCTGCTCAGTCAAGGTCTTGCTCAAGATAGTTGTCGGAAATTATAATTGCAGCGAGATTTCTATCAATTGTTCTACGATAGTATTTTATTAAATTGGCCAGGTATCCGTCGGCCTGACAGCGTCCACCGTCGTGCAGGTGTTCGGGCACATGGGACATTCTCGACTGAATAGGTTCGCCGCAATCATAGTTTCTGGCCGCATCTTCTCTCAACGGAACACCTTCCGACGCGGTGGTAGAGTCAAAAAATGAAGTCAAAAAGCTATTCAATATATCTATATGATATATTGAATGAAAAATTTTGAATTTTGAATTTGAATCATACTGCGCGGCCAGGATCCCTATAATAATTTCATTTCTGAGTTCTGCGATGGTTGTGACCGCTGCTGTATGGATTATGGTCGACCAGGAAAATAATTCCGCTCGTCAATCGTCGTTCGCGCAGACAGAGACTAACATAATCAATCTTATGGCTACGCCGTTAAGAGGGGGTCATACCTATTTTGTCTGTTTTCGAACCGATTTTTGAGAACCAAATTATTACATTTAATATATATAGTTCACATAACAGTGTAGATACGTTCTTTCTGCAGGGCATCTAACCGTTGAAAACACGATTCTATTAAATTTTCTCGATAGAAAAGAGGAGCAAAGTAAGCTCGATTTCAGATTTATAACCAGTTTTACAAGAATCACACTACACCATTTCTTCTGAATATACCATCATTTGAAAGGTAAATAATTATAGCAGGGCTTCTAACCGATGGATTTTTCCCCAAACACCCAAGAGAAAAGATATTGATGAAAAATGCGTTTTTTTGCGATCTTGCTTTCAATTGAAGCGGGATGGCTAATTGCGAAAGTTTGCTTGTTAGAAAGAGAGGCTTGTTCTACTAATACCCAGCCTTAAAGAGGGAAATCGATTGCTGTACAGTCTAATGACCGAATGAAGATGGCGTCTGTCATGCGTCAGGCGCTAAAGAAGTTTGGCGGACGGCCATGTCATTTCAGAATCAGACTTAGAGGTCTCATACATAAATGAAACTTAGTAATACGTGTAGAGTGAAACAAAACCATAAGACAAAACTAACAAAAAAGTAAATTGGTTGTATTGTAACCTGTAGAAGTTGGGGGAAAGGTATTTCTCCTTACGATACCTTTTGTATCAATATCAAGTGTGTGAAACTAATAATCTTGCTTATTAGATAGTCCACTCAATCTCCTACGCATTCATTGTGTTTATTTTAATGAAAATTCACGATAACCGCACAATATTATGATAATGGAAGAAGACGAAATCATACACACTATTAGTTCAACCAAGCCAAATACGTTCCATAACGACCAAAAAATACCTCAGTGATAACATTCGATGAAAATAGCTGTCGTGGTTGCGTTTTGCTACTGCTTTTTGGATGATTTGTCTATTTTACTAGTAATTTCTACTTTTGAATCCGGACTTCTAGAGATGTGGAAGTTTTTTTTAAAATGCCTTAATTTTTTCTGTTTATAATAATTATGACCGCCATCCTGAATGGCTTTTAGTTTTCGTAAAAAATGGCTGGGTCAAAATCTGCCATTCTTCTTTATCGACTAATAGAGGCAGATTTCCCGGTTTGGAAGATTGCGGGTTCAAGTCCCGCCCGAGACTTAATTTTTCAATCTTTAATTTGAATTGTTTTCTATCCCGCAGTATCAAGTGGCCCAGCTGTTTTGTGTGGCTGAGCTCTCCAAAAATGAAACGGGAGGCGGCGAGGGCATAGAGGTCGTAAAGAATGAACCTTTCAAAGACTACCCACTGCTCGGTAAGTGACCACCGTGTCTACCAATTAGCTTCATTATACCTATCGTTTTCGTTCGTACTGCGGTCGGCAATTTGTTCAACTGATCAGATTGATATTGGGTTTTAAGAAGATCGTGATGCCATGTTTATATTAAGAGCATAGGCGGGCTGAAATGCTAATTTGGAGAATAGGTCACTTTTCCGACTGTATACGTATTTGTCAGATCCCCATACACCCATACACCCCGTCGACTAGAGTGCGAAAGAGATAACTGCAGCTCGGACCGATTTTATACAGGGTGTAACAAAACACCCTAGTAATACTTAAGGGAGTGCTTCAGACCATCAAACTGAACAACGTTCACTATGGAGCCAACGTCGAGAAAAAAAAATATCTGCCGTCCCATACATTTGAGTCGAGACGGTACTACAGTTTTGTATGAAAGACCGTTTTTTTTTCGCGATTTCGATGTTGGCTCCATAGTGAAAGTTGTTCAGTTTGATGGTCTGAAGCACCCCCTTAAGTATTACTAGGGTGTTTTTTTACACCCTGTATACATAATGTCGACGAATTAAGCATTTCGTATTCCCCTGTTTCCTCCTCCAAAACTAAACCGATTGTAATAATTCTTTCAAAACTAATATGAGAAAGGCTTCAGCTATGTCTGTATCTTTTGATTTTTTTGTTTATATATTCGTCAAATTTTACTGGTTGTCTGAAAACGGGCGGTAAAATTAGTCATTTTCGAAGGTCCCTAGTTCTTACAGTAACTAATACCTAAGTGTAAAAAAGCAAAACATAGCAGAGGTAACATAGATTGTATGGTTTTTTTTTTGATCTAGTGTCATTATCCAGGGAGGAAACAGGGGAATACGTTTGTATGGAAAAAACGGTACCCGTCTATCCTGTTAATACAAAAAGCGAACAACGTTTTACTCCTCTAAAACTTTACAGAAATATTATACAGACATATAATACAGATAACAGGGTGTAATGACCCAGTTGCATAATTAGAGGGTGATTGTACTCATGATATTGAAGATTCCCCAAGGGCACAAAAGGAAATTCGCAAAAAAAAAACATCTTTTTAATTAGCCCAGTCATTTTACGGTTTGAGCCGGGACTAATTACTAATTGCATTTTTTTTTCGCTATAATATTGAAGAGCCAATTTGAGCTTAAGAATGTACCAAAATTAAAAAAAAATTACGTCAGCAACAGTTCCAATTTCAAAATATAGATATTATCTCGTTCTAAAAAAACCTGATGATGAATATTTTTTGCACATATTTAAGGCTTTACCATCATACATACTTCAAACATGGTGTAAATATTTTTATCTACTTAGAAGGTTTTGAAAAATACATTCGTGTTTTCTAATAAATACCTAATTTTTTAAATTTTAATGCCTATTTTATTGATCAAAAATAATGTATATTGTTAAATCTAATTCAAATGAGTGCATTTGGTATTAATATTATTAATTTAAAAGCCTTCTGGGACACACAATTTTGATTTCTATGTTGCGTAGCAATTTTTTTTTAAATTTGGTTTAGGATTGTATTTTTGTCACTAAATGGTGCCGGTTACAGTTTAAAAGTCCAATTAATAATTACTCCCTACCCCGCCTAACAAAACTCCGTAAAATGACTGGCCTATAATCATACAAACATTGGATCAGCTGATTACGTTTAGTGTGGCAAAACTCTTTTTGTCAATTGTTATAGTTTCCTTGAGGAAAGCTGTTCAATGTCATGGGTACAATCACCCGTTAAATTGTTCAAAATAATGCGACTGTCTACACTCACACCCTGTGTAGTGCATTGAGTTTATAGGTTCAGATTTTACTTTAAAGTATCTACAACCCGGGCGAATTAACTTGGCACCTGGTTCGCACATGGCTCGGAATAAAAAACTCGGAAAGAATAACTCGAAAATGCTAAAGCGCAGGGACACGAGCAACGGTAACTGAGATGCTAAACTACGGCCTCGCACGGCGGGGTCGGAGCGGGGGGTAGCAGGAGGGGTGTCGAATTCCGAGCCACGTGCGAGCCAGAGGGTCTACTCCGGGATTCGAACTACGCAATTGCGTGAACATTTTTGTTCCAATGTCAACTCTATTCCAATGAAGTGCGGACCGAAACAGTGGCGATATAGCGAACATCGAAAGTGCGGGTACAGGGCCTGGTGCCTAGTTAATTCGCCCGTGTTGTAACTAAATTGAGAAACCAAAAATTTTAGCACCACTATCCGTAAATTAAAATATTCATATTCTACAATCCTAATCATAGTTCATAGCCTATCTCGGAAATATGTTTCTTTTGTTAATCGATCACACTACATTCATTTTACGGAGTTTTGTTAGGCGGGGTAGGGAGTAATTATTAATTGAACTTTTAAACTGTAACCGGTACCGTTTAGTGACAAAAATACTATCCTAAACCATATTTAAAAAATTTTGCTACGTAACATAGAAATCAAAATTGTGTGTCTCAGAAGGCTTTTAAATTAGTAATATTAATACCAATGCACTCATTTGAATTAGATTTAACAATATACATTATTTTTGATCAATAAAATAGGCATTAAAATTTAAAAACGGAGGTATATTAGAAAATACGAATGCATTTTTCAAAACCTTCTAAGTAGACAAAAATATTTACACCATGTTTGAAGTATGTATGATGGTAAAGCCTTAAATATGTGCAAAAAAAAAATTATCATCAGGTTTTTTAGAACGAGATAATATCTACAACGTGTTAATGAATTAGCGCAAAACCTCATACACCCCAACTGATTTATAACTAAATAATTAGATTCAAACAATAATTTCATTATTTTGTAGTTAACATTTTAAGTTATTCCCATTTTAAGTTTTGAGGCAAAAATGATTTGTTATCATTGCAGCACTGAAAGAAAGCGCTAAAACACTCATGAATACATTTTTATAATCTTGTTTTGGTAGTAAGTAGGGTGAGTGTGCCCGTGCGGTGGGTTGACATAGGGTTCAGTAAATTTAAAATTTTGCAAACAAATTATTTAATATTTTGAAAAAAAAAATACCTATGTTGAAACCATGATAATTCGATTCTGCTCTTGATTCTAAACAAACTACTTTCTAGTTTTGCGTTAATTCATTAACACGTTGTATATTTTAAAATTGGAACTGTTGCTGACGTAATTTTTTTTTAATTTTGATACATTCTTAAGCTCAAATTGGCTCTTCAATATTATAGCGAAAAAAGAATGCAATTAGTAATTAGTCCCGGCTCAAACCGTAAAATGACTGGGCTATACAGTTTGATCAGAAATTGTGTTTATCCAAAGAGATTCTTAGGCCGAGATTGAGAGTTCTTGAGCGTGAGTAGATTCTGTGTAGGTAAGGTCGGAAACGTATAGATATTGATATAACAGGAGTTCGAATTCGATCTCAAGAACGTCTCGCGCGCAGGCCGAGTCCGATGTACATTGTCGGTTTTGTAAGCAGAACTAGCAACAATTACTTTATAGACGACTCAATGTACGTTCTCGGCCTGCGTCGCGCGAGAGTGTACATATAGCTGGAATTATAAAAATTAAATTGTATTTAAAAACCGCTGAGATATACTTATCTGAGCTCAACTTTTTTGTGACCTACATAACAAGACTAGCTTGCCTTGCGCTTTTTTCTAGGTCACTCTTGTTTCTAGTTGTCAGTTTACACAGGGTCCTACTTAATATGCTGACACTTTTTTAAGAGGATGATCAGAACAGCATTCTGAACAACTTTCTCTTAAGCGACCAAGAATCGATCGAATCGCGAAAAAAATATCTGTTGTCCCATACATTAGGCTCAAGTATGTTTGCAATTTTGTATGGAACAGCTGTTTTTTTTTCGATTTCGATGTTGGTCCCATAGAGAAAGTTGTTCAGTTTGGCGGTCTGATCATCCCTACGACGATTTGATCATCCCCTTAAAAAAGGTTGAGCATATTAAGAAGGGACCCTATATGTATACAAAAATTATGCGACCTCATATAGGGTAGAAAATGAAATATACCAAAATTTTTTAATAACTCAAAAAAAAATTAAGGGTTTATTCAGTTAATGAAACTTAACCACTATCTGCACTTTTGTGTGGGAGATCTTAGACAATTTAATAGGGACGAGTTACGCGTGTCATTCTACTAAGAAACATTTCTGCCACTTTTTGTGGGGGCCGAGGTAACATGAAATCCGCAACATTGGATTTTATTCCCCATAAGGTTAGATTCTAATTTTGAATGTTAAAAATCATGAAAAGTAGTCTCGTGTGAACCCCAAACGTTCTAAGTTCAAAATTATTGTTTCGCTATTATAGGCTGTCTCGTTTAGTGATAAGGTATAAAATTGGGTGTAAATGCGCAAGATTAATTGATCTAATACCGTGGCAGAGGGGAAATGCTACCGCAAGGCGAGTTTGAGAGAAACATTTTCTCGATAAACGATCTATTTAAAAATCACAAAACACGATTCGAAAATACGTGACAAAACTTGAACTTAATTGAACAAAAATTTACAACTGTATTAGATATAATATTTTTGTTTACATCTTATGATTATGAATTACTCTCCTATTTAAATGGAATTTTAGATAATAATTATCTTATTTGGTAAATGGACCAGCTTGGTGGTGTATGCCTATCTTAATAGTATTTTCCAGTTTCGTAATTTCGTACCCGAAGGTTGCCGACCTCATGTGGACCCTACGGCTACACTGTCCGTCCGTCCATCTGCCCTACCTATAAAGAGCTGTATCTTTTGAACTATAATAGCTAGACGGTTAAAATTTTCACAGAATAATATGCGTTATTACGGTGAATTTGCTGACAAATAAGAATATAATAATAATAAAAATTAAGGGGTGTCCCCATACAGTCATCGTTTTTTGTTTTTGCTCCATCGTAATAGTACATTACGATACGTGTGACCTAAGTAGTCCATTATTGCACGGCGTGAGTTATCGCCCGAGCGCAGCGAGGGCGATAAACGCCGTGTAATAATGGACTTACTTAGGTCACGAGTATCGTATACTATTTTATAGCTCGTGTGACCTAAACCCGCCAACTTTTGTGTGTGTGTGTGTGTGTGTAATGTATTGACATTCTCTTTCATGTTGAAGTTTTTAATTCTACGAAAACGTATACTAACGAAAAGGGCAGAAAGGGGGACCGGGGGCGAAGCCCCCGGCGGGGTGGAGGGGCGGAGCCCCCCCGGGGGCACGGGGGGCGGAGCCCCCCGTAGGACACAACCACGACTTTAAAATCTTCGTTCATATATCGCAACCACAATCAATAGATACTCACCTCTAATCACATCTACCGTCACATCATCATCAGCCCCTACTCACCCCCTACGCACGTGTGCACTAGGTGGCACGTAATCACATCTACCGTCACATCATCATCAGCCCCTATTCACCCCCTACGCACGTACCCCTAATTACCCCCACGAACTAGGGGGTACACCCCCTAATCACCCCCACGAGCTAGGGGGTACACCCCCTAATCATCAGCACGAGCTAGGGGGTACACCCCCTAATCACCAGCACGAGCTAGGGGTACACCCCCTAATCACCCCCACGAGCTAGGGGGTACACCCCCTAATCACCCCAACGAGTTAGGGGGTACACCCCTAATCACCCCCCACGAGCTAGGGGGTACACCCCCTAATCACCAGCCCGGGCTAGGGGGTACACCCCCTAATCACCCCCACAAGCTAGGGGGTACACCCCCTAACCACCCCACGAGCTAGGGGGTACACCCCTAATCACCCCAACGAGCTAGGGGGTACACCCCCTAATCACCCCACGAGCTAGGAGTACACCCCTAATCACCTCCACAAGCTAGGGGGTACACCCCCTAATCACACCCACGAGCTAGGGGGTGCACCCCCTAATCACCACTACACACCCCTTACGCATTAGGGGGTGTACCCTCTTATCACCCCTATGCATCCCCAATCACCCTCTACGCACTAGGGGGCGCATCCCTTACTCGCACCCTACTACCAACATACTAATAAGGTGTGAGCAGGGGGTGCGGGTGTAAGTAGGGCGTACGTAATATAATTAAAGTAGGGGGGGTAACTTGGAGTCAGTTGGGGATTTCGCGATTTCAATGTTGGTCACATTGATTGAAAGCACATTTAAAAGTACCTACCTTCTTTTGTTTATTATGCATCTGTGCAATAAAGTAGATTCATTTTCGAATGGTGTAATGTAATCCGTGTAATAATGGACTACTTAGTAACGAAAAACCGTGACCTAAGTGCGGGTTTAGGTCACGGAATGCTATAAAAGAACCTTCTTTTGTATATTATGCATCTGTGCAATAAAGTGGATTCATTTTCGAACGGTGTAATCCGTGTAATAATGGACTACTTAGGTAACGCAAAACCGTAACCTAAGTGCGGGTTTAGGTCACGGAGTGCTATAAAAAATGTTAGTACACACGGCGACAGATCAACCTACCCATAGTTGAACTCTATGTTCATGGACATAAGGTCGAACTATGGGTAGGTTGATCTGTCGCCGCGCCGTGCGTACAAGCGTCAAACTTGGTGTGATTATAGTGCATACTCATGACTTCATGAGTTATAAAAAATGACCTAGTGTCGCGCTAAAGATCTCGGGAAAATACAATTTAGACATTATTGTATGGTGGTATAGTAGAACCCTGCGCGAGTCCGACTCGCACTTGGCTCGTTTTTTATTTCTTGAACCAAACCGAGAAGAATAAAAAATCTTTTTGTTCTTGCTTACAAAAAAGACTTATTTTATACGTCCTTTCCTGTAATTTTATTTATTAGGTTTTTTTATTTTATTTATTATTTTAGCTGGTAAAACACTAACGGCATCGACACCGACAGCGCTTGACGATTGCGATAGCTGCGAAGATGCATGCGTAGATGACGGTATTACATTTAATTCTTATTTTCTGGGTTGAGATTGTTTTAAAGTAATATTTAAAGTAACATGCACTCGCTAGATAGTTTTGTTTTGAATTTTGAACAGTTAAGTAGCGACTAGTAATCACTTCAGTATTTTGATCACATTTAGTACGAAACAATACGTCATTTATGTACGTTGTAATTATCATACTATAATAATAAATAATAATAGAACAATGGGTACCTGCTTTATTTATAGGGAAAACGTTCTTGTTTTTTATACTTATTTACGACTTAATCATTGTTATTGTTAGCTCGCAATTTGTACATTAAATATATTAATTAGTTATGTCTTCCGCAAAATGCAGACGTAAGAAATTAATCTTGAATTTTATCAAAAAGCGTCAAATATAAATATTGAATCGATTATTCAATATTTAATACGTTAATGTTACCGAAATTCGTTCCTATTTTACCTAAGTTACCGAAGTTGTTCAGTTTGTTGATCTAAACATTCTAAACTATAAACCACCCCTTAAATGTTTATTTGTATCTTTGTAACACCTTGTATAATATACATAAATAAATAATAATACATATAGGTTCCTTCTTAATATCCTGACACTTTTTTAAGGGGATGACCATCAAACTGATCAACTTTCTCAATGGGACCAACATCGAAATAGCGAAAAAAAAAACAGCTGTCCCATACAAAACTGCAAACTTAACTCGACACAACTTGACTAAAATGTATGGGACAGCAGATTTTTTTTTCGCGGTATCTATGTTGGTCTCATAGAGAAAGTTATTCAGTTTGATGGTCTGATCATCCCCTTAAAATAGTTTCAGCTAATTTTGTTAGACCTTATATAATATTAAAGATATCTCAATAATGAAAACCCAAAATGAAAAAAAGTAAGTACTTCTCTAACTTATTAAAAAATCCTAAAAACAAGTTTTATAGAATACTTTTAAAGGTTCTAAAAATTCAACTTTTAAGAATATCGATATTAAATGGAAAAGTGGACGTTTTTTTTTCTTCAAATTGAACCCAATTTTAAATCTATAAAATATAAAAATAGCTTTAAGGCTTTTATTTTTGTTCTAAGTTGGAGTAGCACTTTTTTAATTCTGGTTTTGTTGATTGATAAATCTTAAATATTGTAACGAGGGCACCACTGACTGAACGGTAAAAGGACTCTAAAGCATAATTCTTATGTTGATCGTCATAATATAATACATCGTTAACCAACGCATGTGACCACTGCACGTCCTTATGACAAGGTCGCAAGTTCTATATTACATTAAATGACGTGATATAATTTTTGCTACTGTTACAATGACGTCACGCGTCGGTTTACACAGATGGAGTAATGTTTGGTTAGGTGCGCCGGCGCCGCGGCCGCGGACAAGTATCTTGTAACGAGTTTTAACAAGAGTTTAACACTTACAAGGATGTTTGTGCAGTGCTGTAGATGCGATTTACCTGATTATATTCAATTTCAAGTTTACTTGATTGTAGTATTGTTCAATGATATTACGTCAATGCAGTGGCGGATTAAGCCGGAAGCCACGGGCAGCGAAACTGAGGCTCCCTGGTATTCCCAGAAATTGATATCTACGATTTTTTCGAGCTGGGGCAAAACCTAAAAACCAGAAACGAGCGAAGTGAGCTTGAGAATTTACTGCAATACTATGCGACCATTGCAACAGGATTTAGAACCAGGAGCGAGCAAGGCGAGCTCGAGATTTTGCTCCAAACTGCAGTCCCAGAACCGTAGGCCCGGGCCTCCAACTCTAATCTGCTTACTGAACATATTTTGGCCTTGTTTAAACATCTTCTCGAGATTTGGAGGCCCCCTAGGGCCGGAGACTCAGGCGGTCCCCCCCCCCCCCCCCCCCCTTGGTCCGATTTTGTCACACACGAATTTTGTCTTAACAAAGATGACCACAGTAATATTAATGAATTTCAAGCCACCGAAAGAAACGTGGGTTGGTGGAGCATATACTCCAGTCTTACTTCTAATTTCGTCTTCATCTTCCAGAGTTGAATCGTACTCTTGCCCAGGCCTATGACAGCTTTAGTTCCGGTGTTTCCGCTGTGGCGCTGAAGTCACATTTTCCCTCATTCCTCATGGGACGATGATACAACGCCATATTGAACTTACAACAACAGTAGCCTCATGCCGTGTTGTTGCGTCAGAAGCTTATATCTTGTTATTTTCCTGGTATTTTCGCTTGAGTTGAGAATCCTTGAGAAGCGCCAATTCTTCTCCGTCGTATGACATAATAATATCGTTGAATAGTTTGTTCCTTGGTCAAATATCCCTGATTTTGCATCCTGGAATCAGTGTATACATTAGGGTGGATCACACAATGTATGGAAGAAAAAAAATTTTCTTTATTCTTCTTCGGCTGGCATGAAGAAGTTGTGACACCTATCTACCATTCATAATATAAAATATGAAAGAGATACATTAATATTTAGTACCGCCCCAAGCTAATGGAACTTGTAAAAAACACTATAAAATGCCATTTTGTACATGTTTCGTTAGCTTGGGGCAGTACTAAACATTAATGTATCTCTTTCATATTTTATATTATGAATGGTAGATAGGTGTCACAACTTCTTCATGCTAGCCGAAGAAGATTAAAGCAAAAAAATGTTTTCCCATACATTGAGTGATCCACCCTAGTATACATACCTATAAATAAATAAATATCTTGGACAATGTCACACAAATAACCTACCTACCTACCTACCCACCTACCTATAACTACAAGTTCTATACACATTAATACTGGGGCCCACTCGACGAGTCGGCGAGTCACCGCCTGCCCTATTTACAATTTTGAGACTAGTTGTCATGGCAGGCGTCCGTTAGTCTCCTCCCATAGCCCAGTATCCATCCATCCAACTTTCACCTCCATAGCCCAAGACCTTATTTTTCCATCGCGGCCATAGCGCCGTACTCCAATAGTCTTTACACAAATGGCGGGGACCATCCCCGTGGGTATCATGTTGTACGCTCGGAGATGGTATCCGCCATTTGTGTATCCCTTACATTTAGATTAACTTGTCTTTTGAACGGGCCTCTACATGTTGGCTTCGGCCCCATGCACGCCTTCCAAAGGTCCGGGACTTAATTGCCCGTGATTACGGAACGTAAGACATACAATAATAATCTTTATTTCAGACCGTAGTCCATAATAGGGTTAGTAATACAAAAACAATCTAAGAACTATGTTAGTTAATACATTTGTGAGAACAATTACTATTTGTTTATTTTGTTCCCTCCTGAATCACCGGATACATGTATACTGACCCAGTGCTTCAAAAAGGAACTATCCAGCCTATCCACAGTGTTAAGGAGACTGTTAGTGCTGCCCCGCACGCGGCACATCAGGGAGGCCACTCTTTTCCGCACGATGGCATGGAAACCATCAGTGTGTGCCTCCGCAAACATACCTGATGCACTACACGAGCGACGCAGCCCCAACAGCATCCTGAAACCGTTATTATATTGGACACGCATTATTATATTTGGCACATTAGCTTGACGACAGAACGCCAGAACGGAAATGATGGAACTAAGTGCAAATTTCACTGTCGCATCTGTAGCTTGCTACATATCAGTAATCTGTGCTCTTGCCCTCGAAAATAAAGAAAGAAAGAAAGAAAGCAAAATGACAATGAGAAACAGCTAAGCCAAGAAGTCCTATTCTTTTAAAAATATCAAAGTCAAAGCGTAGGAGGTAGCAGAATGTAACTATAAACGTACTCGTAGGTGTACCTTTACGTATATTTATTCTGTGTTTACGTACACATACATTTGTTATAAACCTAAACTAGAGTTCACGCGGTGTTTTATGAAATCCGGGTAACAACCGCAGTTACCTTACACAATCGAACTGCGATTTCGGAGTATGATACCCCCTTTCGACCCATAATTTAAAACTAACGTTTGTTTATATTTACTATCCTATTGTACCGCGTGACGCGTCTCTTAAAAAAATAACACAATTACTAAACGTCAGCGCACACCGAGCGGAGAACTATTCGAGCAGTTTTCATTAATCAATTGATAATGAACTCAAGTTCTTCGCTAAGTGTGCGCTGACCCTAAGAATGCAAAATTTTACGCTACGATTACGCTACGATAACACCATGTGGTATTGAAATTGAATTGATAAGCGAGTCTATCGTCTATCGGAGAAACGATGTGAATATTCACCCAAATTTACTCTTGAGCTATGTTCCGAAGTTCAATTAGTTTTTAGTTACCCCTTGGGTTGCGCCACCCGACCCTCCAGTCGTCTTTCAGTGGCTGGCCCAAAACTGTCGACTGTTCGTCTATTGTTCTAAAAATAACTGCCACCTGCAAGGTCCACTACTGTTGAGATTCCGCACTGCATTCACAGTCTCGCGTGAATCTAAATACAGCAACTAGAAATTCCTATTTTCTAAAAGTTCGTATTTTCTACTTCAACATTTTTTGTAACTTTTCTAGCTAAGATACTGAATTTAATGAATTATTTGGCCATAGAATAAAACTAGTACTAGTCGTGGCTAATATTGGATAAATTTTTAAGTAATTTAATCCAGTATCCTGTTGAAATTGTAATACCTCGTGTTATATTTTAATGATCGTATATAGGTCTCTAGGTCAATGGTATGCAAAATTAAGCATGATTTTTTTTTTGATGTGCCTATTGTACAGGGCCTACGAGTATATCTCTAATAGATATGTTACCAACTAGCCCCTGATTAGATATTAAAGGTGACTAATCGGCCACGTTTGTTGTCGAGGAATAATGTACCAAAAGATAAAATCTATCATACGTGGTAGCTTCAACAATTCTTTATCTTTGAATTTTGTTTTGGCACGCTCTTCTCGGCTCCACAAAATCAAATCAAATCAAATAATTTATTTCATGAATTACAGGTGAATCATAATTACATATTAATGTGAATAGAAAGCAGATGTTCGGCTACAATCAATTGGTGCTCTGCCGTAACCCTACCTTAAACAGGTGTATACAATATCCTAATATAAATAATAATTAAAAATCACAAATTAATAATGTCAAGAAATAAACGATGTTTTAGAATTTGATACTTAAAACTTAATTAACACTAAGCAATTTCAAAAAATATAATAAAATACAATTCAATTTAAAAACATGATCCAATCAAATCGCCTTTGCTCTATAAAGGTAGTCAAGTGAGGTACGAAAAAGATAAAAATGTAGACCCAGATATAGGATTCAATTACGGTAGCCTAGTGCGGTCCCAAGGGTCAGATAGGCATCGCAAAACCTTATTTCCTTCCGACATGGAACACTTCTGAGTTTTTATGACGGGTTTACACAGGTCTAATAATATCTAGTGTAAATATTAAAGCTTTAAATGTAGAAACTATTTTGCATGCATTTTTTAGGATATGAAGGTTGAGTAGCAGACACAGTGAATTTAATATTTATTTTTTATTTAGATTTAGAGTTACTAAAAAGGTTAACACAGATATACGAGGAAAGAACAGTTCTAAAGCTATTACAATAGGCATGTGCGACCTCACTCTGTACTCTGTAGTAAGTAAACACGGTGGTCAAATGGACAATTGTTACAAAATTAAAAATATATTTGGTTATTATAGTTCTTCACAAGTTTTTAAAAGCATTCGGACAAAAAACTGTTAAGAGTTGCGAGTAGGAAAAAGTATAGAAATGATAGGAAACTTTATGTAATAACGTGGATGCCTTTTGTTGCTTTTTTGTTTTTCTACTGCTCAAGTTGTAACTAGTTAGTTTTATATATCTACTTTATCAAACATTTGGTATAGCATACGATTTCAGTTATACTGACTGCTTAGATACAGTGTGTGCAGATTTTTATTTAAGTGGATTATTGTGTGCGTTAAACACATATACTCACTAGAAAAGTGAAGCTGGAGTGCGATTTTTGAATCTCATACGTTGAACTCAGCAGTTGAAAATGAATGGAGATACGCATCTTTCTACTGCTGATTTGACTTTCAAAAATCGCACTCCTCAAGTATGATTTTTGATAGTCAAATCAGTAGTAATTTTGATATTTACAACTGCTGAGTTCAACGAATGAGTTTCAAAAATCGCACTCCTGCAGCAGAATTCTTATGAGAATTATTTAATTCGAGAACTAGCGTGACTAGGGTTGCCAACCCTACTATATAATATAGTATCCTACTATATTAGGGGCCCTACTACTATAATTCTGAGAAAAATATATAGTAGGCAAAACTACTATATTTTGATGAGCAAATAATTTATAGAGAATTTAAATATATTGGTACTTAGGTCCAATAAAAATGACCAATAACTTAACAATATTCATTCTCTTCATCACATTTGTTCCATAAACAATTTTCTACTAAATAATACTACTGAAAAGTGATAACAAGTTTTCCTAAAGTCCGATTTATATATTTTTTTAGAAATTATTTTATTTCTGTATCGAATCCAGCGACTTCTGCGTTTACAGGCTGCATTATTTTCTATAACGAATACGAAATACAGAAATGATTGTTTCTTAAAAATAAGAACTTGGTATTCAAACCAAAAAGTAGCAAAAAAAGATGTTTTTGAAAAAATTTAAATAAAAAAATTGGAAAATTACCTACCTACTATATTTTTTCTTATTTTTCCCCGATCTACTATATTTTTTCGGGCACAAAGGCTCGAAATACTATATTTGGTCTCAAAAAAGTTGGCAACCCTAAGCGTGACCAAAAAAAAAGCAAAACGGAATGCACTCAGTGCCGGCAGAAGTGAAAACTTGAACATATAAAAGTACTATCATTTATGTAGTAAAATACAATATTCATTTATTGCGCTATCGTACACAAACATGACAATTTATGCCGCTTAAATGAAACAGTAGGAACAGGCATACATTTTCGCCGCGCGGTAGAAAGAGAGGGGATGATCAGACCATCAATACGCGATTTCTATATTGGTGCCATAGAGAAAGTTGTTCAGTTTGACGGTCTGATCATCCATTTTAATGTATTCAAAGGATCATCCCCTTAAAAAAGTGTCCGCATATTAAGAAGGACCCTGTATTACTATGGAAATTTTGTCTTTGTCTAGATTGGGCTATAGTTCTTAGCAGTTGAATAGAAACTAAATATTTACCTAGTGATATACCATAACTCAGTTTTAGACCATCTCAGTGGACTGGATAAAATTGACTTGACCCGTGTAAACTTGCTTTAATACCGAGTATAGTGCCACTTGACTGCTATATCGGTCGATACGATGCAAATAAAGTAAGAGATTCGACCTCTATGTTGTTGATTAGAAGACGAGAGAATGAAACCGGCTCGTAGTATAAGAGATAAGTGTACTTTTTGCAACCATCAGCAGCAAGGCTGATTCAGTGTTAATGAGCTGTAGAGCATCTTTCCGATGGGGATGGACCAGGTCTGCCTGCATAACTCCAGTCGGTTTAGGAGTTACTGATGTTTAAATGTCAGTAAAAAATTAACGATCAGCTACAAGGCTGATCGTATAATATTGTTGTAGTATGCACTGTAGCTATGTAAACAGTACAAGAACTGTCAAGTTCTGACAGTGTCGGTTTAGGAGATACAGCCAGTCAAAGTACCGACCTTTGAACGGCTGTATCTCCCAAACCGACTGATGAACCATGTCAGTTTTTATACTGTTCACATAGCTACAGTGCATACTATAACAATTACATACGATCAGCCTTGCAGCTGATCGTTAATTTTTTACAGACCTTTAATCATCAGTAACTCCTAAACCGACTGGAGTTATGCAGGCAGACCTGGTTCATCCCCATCACAGAGAAGCTCTACACCCCATAAACACTGAATCAGCCTTGCTGCTGATGGTTGCAAAAAGTACACTTATCTCTCGGAATATCGGAATCGTTGTTCAGAAGGGAAAACTCAAACTAATTTTTTTTTATTCAAAATACTTAATATGACATAACTTTCTGACGTCATTTTTCGACTCTTCCACCGCATCGGAAGATGTTCCGTTGCAGAGATGATGCGGAGAGAAACTCTACATCACACATCTTTTAAACAATTGGGCTATTGTGTAAGCTTCCGACTAGGTATATTGATACATGATCGAAAATGTATTTATGGCTGTACTGGGCAATTTCTAAGCAATACTTTGTTTCTCCAATCATCATAAATCCACTGTTTAAAATTGGTTAAATAAATAATAAGAAAAGGAATCGCCAACGTGGTGTTTTTTGGCAGTTAGATTTCAGACAATGTATAATGATGATCACAGAAACAAAATATTACTTAACTGCTGTTGCGTGGCGCGCTTTTCCTTTTTTTCCTGTCACACACTTGATAGTTTTTTTTTATAGCTTATGTTAATCACGGATAAATGTTGAAAGAATTATTCAGATAGGTCCAGTAGTTTCGGAGCCTATTCAATATAAACAAACAAACAAAAAAATCTAATCTTTCCTCTTTATAATATTAGTGTAGAAAATTGCCTACTAATAAAGGTGACCACACATGGCGGCTATAAGATATCTTGAAGGCGAGGTTTTACTCTTGTAACGCACGCACACTTACATATGCACATCTCGTTCCTGTGCAAGACAGAGGAAGCCATTGGCCCCGATTCGGACTGTGCCACGACTTAACTTACTATCAGTTTAAAATAACAATGTGCATGACCTTGAAGGGCCGTTCGATAACTTCACTCGGTTGTAAAGGAATATAGACTCTATGTAAAGGAAATAATCATTTGAATGACTCGAGTGAAGTTCGTGTGATTGAGTGACGTCACATTTGCAGGCGAGGTCATGCACATTGTTATTTTAAACTGATAGTAACTAAATTTATTCCTGTTACTTTCTAAAATAAGATTAAGGAAAGAGACAGAAAACCAACAGCTGATTTTAGTGCTGTCAAAGTGACGTTACACGCCCAAAAACGCCTTAAATAAGATGGCGTACATTATGATGGCATCTTATTTTGGGCGTGTAACGTCACTTTGACAGCACTAAAGTCAGCTGTTGGTTTTCTGTCTCTTCTTAATCTTATTTTAGAAAGTGACAGGAATAAATTTAGTTAAGTCGTGGCACAGTCCAAATCGGGGCCATTAGCAACCTGCGCCTGCATGCGTTAGAAAAGTACAACCTCGACCTTACGATATCTTCTAACTCCCGCCTGTGATGAGCTTAATACGTTACCGATCTTATAAACGACTAGCGGCCCGTCCCGGCTTCGCACGGGTGGACGTCTAATCTTTTGTAGCAATAAATATAGCCTATGTTACTCAGGGTGAATGTAGCTTTCTAATGGTGAAAGAATATTTGAAATCGGCAAAGTAGTTTTTGAGTTTATTCATTACAAACATACAAACATACAAAAATAGGTACAAATCTTTCCTCTTTATAATATTAGTGTAGATGTAGATGTAGATATAATCGGAAACATACACACAATAGCCCTACCTTGATACTTCAACTTTTCTAACCATGTTTTAAATTCGCAGGTGGCAAATATTCATCTGGCCAGTACACATACAAGATCTACCATCTGGCGTCCAAGGTGCCCGCGTTCATACGACTGCTGGCGCCCAAGGGCTCGCTCGAGGTGCACGAGGAAGCATGGAACGCCTACCCATACTGCCGGACTGTGCTCACGGTACGTATCATTATCAGCGTTCATATGGCTGTGTGCACGACACTAGCGCCATCTAGCGCACTACGGCCCCGTGGATTATTTGTACACAAAATGTTAGGATAAAGTTTATTATTTTAATTTAAAATAAAGTAAAAACTAAATAAAGGAGCAATATTGAAGATATTAAAAATGTTATAATACCTAACTAGCTGGGATTCCCATTCTTTGTTACAAAATTCTCATACAAACTTTCACCACCATTTTCACACCTTTAGGGGTTGAATTGTGAAAAATCTTTTTTTTGTGAACACCTAGATGACAATAAAAACATCCCTGCCAAATTTTAAGTATAAGTATTTGCTGGTATTTGAGTATTGAATGAGTGTGCGGATTTGTATAGATTCAAGCAAATCTGACACAGCTTCGCCGTCAGTAGTTCAAATTTCTGCCACAGCGTGCGCTGCGATCGACTTGACAGTTCCCAACACCCACTTCGCACATAGCCAATACGAACGAAATGTAAGACCACCAGATACATGTGATAGCGGTCATATGAGTGGCATGCTGATATGACAGCATGGCGGGCTGTGCGTGCATGCTACTGTTATTAAGGGGCTATGTGAAAAAATAGGATTCTTCAAAGCTTGATATATTATGAAGTACTAACAGTAGGAGTATGATTTTCGGATATGTGTAAATTGAACATATAATTGAAGTTTTGATTAGAGCCGAAACACGATTAAGACACATTTTCTCGATAGAAAAACAAGCCAAAGTAGCCACCGTTTTTATCTATAAACGCTTGGAACTGCTAAACGGTGAATAATAGAAACACGAAATTTGATTTAAAAAAAAGAGATTGATATTTTCTAAATTTTGATTATAGCAGAATTGAAATTACATAAATAGTACAATCACAATTGGGAATTTGACTACATTCAATATATTTTATTTTTATCTACTCAATAAAAAAAGGGTTAGAAAATAACGCTAAACTCCCATTTTCATTGAGTTTTTAGCTTGAATACTATTTTTAATAACAAGATAAACTATAAAAAGTAATGAAAATGTTGATGACGTCACAACTCAATATTTAGTACAAATCTTCATACAAAGCGCATGTTTTCACGTCCGATAAAGAGTAGCTGATTTGACTAGTTGTCAAGTAGCCAATTAAATAAAGTTTGATTTGGCGCTCGATTCGTTTCAGGCGCGCGCGCCGCCCCATCTCTTTCTCTCGCATCAGGCCGTAAGATAAGCTATCCCACGCCTGTTTCGCTTAAATTATTTTTCGACATAGGCCCTTAAGGCGAAGCCAGGTTCTCTTCTGTTCTGTGATTTTGACAGTCAAATCCCTGATACTGTCTCAGATGGTAGGCCGGCTCGGTAAATAAATATGTTCATGTGATAAATGTTCATACATTTCTTGGCTGCCCGTGATTTCTCTGATTCGGATCGGACGCAGTGCGTGAGCGCGCGCGGTAGCACGCATCGCAGCGGTTTGGTAGAGGCAAGTTAGCGGTCAACTTACTGCCAGAGTATTTTCAAGGTTCTTTAGGCCACCGATTAGGCTTATCGAACTGGCACTTAACTTTAATATCCGTGATCAACTGATTAATGAGCCTTCTGAAGCACGAATGCATTCATGATTAAATACGACTAAAACCTTCACCGTCGTGGCGGGACGATCTGGATGCTTTTGATGACAAGTGCCCAGAGCTTATACGTCATATAGAGACAATAGTCATCCTTATGATCTTTTCATAAGGTTGCCGCGCCGCCGCCGTGTCCGTAAACATACATATTTACTCACGACACTATCCCACGGGAGTAGGCAGAGAATATGGCCCGCCACACGCTACAATTACCTCTCTCGCCTCATCCTCTTGTGTTTTGATATTAATATATCTAGTTAAATTTTTGCATCGCTACCTACTATTTCACAGCACTTAAAGGAATACAGAAAACGTAAATAAGATAATTTATTTATAAATGTTTGTAAATAGTAAGAACGGTATGCTTACCTGATATCTATAATTTAATTTAAATTTTTATCCTAAAAGATAGTCAAAGATAAACAACCGCAATGCGGAAATAATTTTTGTAAATAAATATTTTCATACTCACGACTATATGCCCTTCCAGGGTCTTCTGATCCTTTTCTACAATTACGGACCCTCTCAAGACAATCAAGACTCTCAAGTCAATTGAATTTAAAAAAGAAAATTATTTATTTTTCAGAATCCAGGATACATGAAGGACAATTTCGTTATTTGCATAGAGTCCCTGCATTTACCAGACGTCGGCGATCAATACAATGTGAGTTTTAATGTTGTTTATTTAAGGTGTCTTTTTAATTTGCGTTTTTTGAGAATACCTAATGGAATAGCGTAGCCGAAGCGTACCTCGAACATAAATCGAAGCCACTTTTAGCAAAATTAACATGGGCTACGTAGTTTCGCCGAAAAAGATGCCATCCACTTATAAGTTAGTCCAAGTCTTCTTCTTTCTTCTAGGGGTGACAGAGTGTAAATGCAGTAGTGTAAAAAAAAAAAGTTTTATTAAATATAACCAAACTTTTGTGACTCACAAACTGTTTTGTAGCCGTAATCAAACATTTGGCAAAAAGTTTAGCTATTTATTACTAAACCAAACTCAAACGGTGAAGGAAAACATCTTGAAGAAACCTGCCTGCATACGCTGAAGAAGAAATTCTGATTCGTATGTGTAGTCCACCAATCCGCATTTGGCACGCGTAAACTAACGCTCATACCACACCCTCCTTGACGGTAGACCAGGAGTGCGATTTTTGAATCTCATTCGCTGAGTTCAGCAGTTGAAAATGTCATAATTACTGTGGAGATCTTTCTGCTGCTGATTTGACTTTCAAAAATCGCACTCCTCCAGTTCGATATCGCGAAAAAAGAATCTGCTGTTTTCAGTCGAGTGATGTTTGCAGTTTTGTATGGGACAGCTGTATTTTTTCTCGCGTATTCTGTGTTGGTCCCGTAGTAAAAGTTGTTGTGTGTCAGTTTGATGGTCCCATTTTACACCCTGTATAGGCAAGATGGCCTGATGATGGGGCAAGATCCATGATGTTCCATTGCTACAAAAAAAAAACAGAAATGTTGTCTTCAACTTAGTAAACAATTAGATAAAGAAATAAAGTATAAGTCCCTTATCAGTGCGAAAGAATATAGCGCGAGACCTTCCTATAAAGATAACGGAAACACTCTATTACTAATAAAATATATAATAGTCCGTAATATACTCGTAATGGCCGATAAGTTTTCGAAATGCCATGATAGTAAAGAAAGATAATATTATCGATTACATTTCTTGCATGCATTGTTATAAAATGGTATGATTGAATTGAATGGAAGGACTGAAAGTGCGATATGGCAGTCCCTTTTCACACGTTCTGTTTCGCCGGGTACCAGGCAGCGAATGTATGAGCACATCCTTGACACTTCGCTGTCACTTCATACAAATGAAAACTGCCAAGAACAGCTGTGATAGAGGACTATACCTAGGATTATATGAGAGAACTATCCGCCCATATTTTTAGTATGATTTCATGAAACTCATGCATGACTCAGGCGTCAGCGCAGCGCAGCGTCGATTCTAATGCTTTACGATTAGGTTCAAAGAATACTACTTGAGATAAGCTGTTTACCTAAACACTTTAGATTCGTTTTATTTATTAAATCTTTGGAAAGTTCTGAATAACCATAACATTTTAAAACTAGGTTGTTTAAAAGAATACGTTTTTTTAATTATAACTAAAGACAATATAATGTATTAGGAATGACCTAATCGGCTGTTTTTTCTTGTTCATTACTACGTGGTACGTGCCTTTAAACACGGAAGTCTGGGATTTGAGACTTATATACAACGTGTTAATGAATTAACGCAAAACTAGAAAGTAGTTTGTTTAGAATCGAGAGCACAGTCGAATTATCATGGTTTCAACATAGGTAATTTTTTTCCAAATATTAATTAATTTTTTTGCAAAATTTCAAATTTTCTGAACCCGATGTCAACCCACCGCACGGACACACTCACCCTACTTACTACCAAAACAGGATTATAAAAATGTATGCATGAGTACGTTAGCGCTTTCTTTCAGTGCTGAAATGATAACAAATCATTTTCGCCTCAAAACTTAAAATGCTAATAACTTTAAATTTTAACTATCAAAATAATGAAATTATTGTTTCAATCTAATTATTTTGTTATAAATCAGTTTGGGTGTATCAGGTTTTGCGCTAATTTATTAACACGTTGTATATACATATAAATAACTATTTTAAGATAGTGTACCTACCTAAATAAAATGTTACATTCAAAGTGCATTAAGACAAATTTAATCTTACACCATTATGTTAGTAAATTACGAGTTACCCTAATTAATACATAATTATTATAATGAATGAATAAATCAATCAATCAATATTTTTTTATCGCATCTACATCTAATTTTATCGCATCTAAAACACGACAAACAGAACTATAAAATTAGGGTTGAGACACATTTACCGACGGCGACCGGCGGCCGGCCCATACAAAAATGTAATTTAGTATGGGAAGCCGTCCACCGTCGACGCGGCGACGATGGCGGACAGCTTCCCATACTAAATGTCATTTTTGTATGGGCCCGCCGTCGCTTGCCGTCGGCAAATGTGTCTCAACCCTTATAGGTACAAAAGTTATTTCCGACAACTTTAGAATTGTTTAGTATACAAGATAAGGTTTCAGAATGGATCTTTGGGCCATTATTTTATTCAGGGTCACGTCACGTCATCTGTTTATTGTTTTGTGTCCTATTCTGTATTTTTGTGTGGCAATAAAGTGCATTTTTATTTTTTTTTATTTTTTTTATTTTAATTGTACAAATTCTATAAAACTATTTTTACTGTTTTATGCCGATTTTTGTTCATCATTGTTTATTGTAATCATTAAAGACATTTGCAGCGATGTTTTCTTGCTACTTCTTACATTTATTGATGTTTTTTCAGCAAAATAACCACTGCGTTACCGTCCCTCAAAATTATATTGCATTTCATACCACAAACAACTGAGTTACCATAATTTGCAAAAAAGTATAGTATTTTACTTTAAGTCCTACGTTTTTCTAAGACTGGTTTCTTATTCAATAGCTACCGATAACAGTTTCATTTTGGAATTTACCTATTTTACTAAAAAAATTGCCTTTGTTCCGTTGCCTTTGAAGGGGACCGGATTATGGTACCCTGAATAAAATAATGACCCCTTTAAACCTATAATACACGTCCCACTACAGGGCACATGCCTACCCACAGGGAGGGTGTACGGGCGTTAGTCCACCACGCGTGCCCAATGCAGAATAGTAGACTTCACATACGCATCAGAATTTCTTCTTCAGCGTATGCAGGTTCAGAATGGGTAGATTTATATTACTAGAAGACAACTAGAAACCAATTTGTGAATTCGAACAATAAGAGGATATCATATTATATCCTAGCGCGCTCCATACCAAGGAAGTTGCATTATATATTTGGATATTAACAAATAAGAAATTTTTTAAATACAGAGTAGAAACTAATTTCTATACCTGGTTTGTTCTTGGTATGTTAGATTTTCGTTAAAATTTATAGTTTCAAATTTACAGTGGCTCAAAAATTTCCATGCATATACAACGTGTTAATAAATTAGCGCAAACCTCATACACCCCAACTGATTTATAACAAAATAATTAGATTGAAACAATAATTTCATTATTTTTAACCGACTTCAAAAAAAGGAGTAGGTTCTCAGTTCGACCGTATATATTTTTTTTTTTTAATGTGTGTTCGCGGATAACTTCGTCGTTTATGAACCGATTTTGATGATTCTTTTTTTGTTGGAAAGGAGATATCCCAAGGGTGGTCCCATGATAAGGAAACCAGGATCTGATGATGGATCCCAGAGAAATCGAGGGGAACCTTCGAAAATCGTAGTGCCGACTAGTGCGTTTGTTAATTTGAAGCACTGCTGTTAAATCGAACTAACGAATTCACCACTAAAAATTGTGAAATAAACAAAATTTTAACAAAAAATTAAAACCGCCTTCAAAAAAACTAAAAAGTTAACAAATAATATTGCAGCCGATGACTTTTTCGTTCGCATCATAAGAACATTAAATTGTTTTATCGAAGTCGGTGTCAAGCCAAGCCAAAAACTAATGCAAGCCCTGTTCCGAATCGTACCGGCTTGACAGCGACTTCGATGAAACAATTTAATGTTCTTATGATGCGAACGAAAAAGTCATCGGCTGCAATATTATTTGTTAACTTTTTAGTTTTTTTGAAGGCGGTTTTATGATAGTTAAAATTTAAAGTTATTCGCATTTTAAGTTTTGAGGTTAAAATGATTTGTTATCATTTCAGCAATGAATGAAAGCGCTAACGTACTCATGGATACATTTTAAGAATCTTGTTTTAGTAGTAAGTAGGGTGAGTGTGCCCGTGCGGTGGGTTGACATCGGGTTCAGAAAATTTAAAATTTTAATAAAAAATTATTTAATATTTTGAAAAAAATTACCTATGTTGAAACCATGATAATTCGATTCTGCTCTCGATTCTAAACAAACTACTTTCTAGTTTTGCGTTAATTCATTAACACGTTGTATAATTATTATTTTTTTTAAATCTTGAATTGATCCTAGCATTGAAACTGTATTTTAACGGAAATCTGACAAGGTGACAGGTGAAATTGATATCATTGGCATACTTTCAATTTAAGAGTCTACCCATAAAACTGAACAACTTTTACTATGGGAGCAAACCGATCGGAGCAAACAAAATCAGCTGTTGCATACATTTGAGTCGAATAGGCACTGCAGTTTAGTATGGGACAGCAGATTTTTTAGTTGCTCCGATCGGTTTGCTCCCATAGTAAAAGTTGTTCAGTTTTATGGGTAGACTCTTAATTTAAAAGGATGCTAATGATATCAATTTCACCCTGTATATGCCTTGCCTGAATCATTCATTCATTCATAGGCCTTTACATCTATTGCAGATGATTTAATCAGTGTTTTTGGAGAAGCACTTTTTCTCATGGCTGAATACGATACACAATAAATGATTTGATTTAGAGATTTGTATCTCTTAATTCGTAATGTTATATTTATTTATTTGGTTAGTATTGAAAATAGGATCAAACTTCATTTGTATGCAGCGCGCTCCGCAAGGACGATCCTCATAATGTTACCTTTAAAAAGAAGCTAAATGTATTCGCATATTTACTAAAGTTACTCATCAGTTCTTGTTATAGATTCAGTTGTTTTCCTTCAGTTTTGCATTCATTAGCATGTCGAGTAATCGAAGTGTCGTGTTTCTATTTTAACAAAACAAAGAAAAAATAATATCCCATGTCAATCAGCTGTCATATCCCGACTAGATAGAGCTATATCTAAAAAATACTTTACTCTATAGAAATAAGGGCCAATTTAGTTCTACTTCCATTCATTTACATAAAAGTATCGATAGACAACTTTGAACTCGAGATCTTAAGAATGAAAATGGCTTGATTTACGTGACTTTTTCATACCTAGTGTATAATTATAGTATTTTTACACGCAACTGTCATAGGATTTATTTATAACTGTATGTTGTAACAATAAGATTGCACACAAGGAAAAATGATCAAGGCCTTCTTGATGTCTCTGTCTAATTTGTTGTTGTTTTGTACTGCAAAAATTATTGCAAAAGAGGCAATCTTCTTATCATGTGTGCAGCAAGCCCTCGGCCTCAATTGCGCTATTTTATACGGTTTTACCGTTCGGATGGAACGTTTTTGGTTGTGGTTTAGATTTGGTTTAGCTGATGTAAAAATGCTATAGCGCAATTTTTTTTTGAACGGTTAAATCGTTGACGTTACCTAAGCAAAACCAAACTCGAAACGTTTAAGCCGTAAACGTTTCAAGGTTGGTTACCTACCACGCCAGAAAATTCGATCGAACGGACATCGAACGTTACGCCAAGGTATCTTCCGAAAAAAAGCTAAATCATTACCGTTAATATAATTAGCGCGATACGAATTGTGCATATCGTAACGTTTTTGGTTGTGGTTTTGTTTTGGTAGTATCGTTCAAAATTAGCGCGATTGACCCCCTGGTGTCAGAGGTTTTTTTCAGAACGCCTTACGGCCTCTGACGTGTTTTTTTTTAGTGTTCCGTACCAAAATTGTTTTTATGTAACAACTACTACCACCGAGATAGTAGCCGTGGCCAACGAAACGTGCCACGTGAAGCACGAATACATTTTCCCATAAGTATAAGAGGCAATATTTGAAGGCCATCATAGACAACTTGTGTGTTTGTACTTATTTGCCCAAGATCACAACCGGTAGAGAGCTATTAGTCCTATGGAGGTGCTACTTGGGAATGTTCCTCCATTGAAAAGGGAAGTACTTCCGCCAGGATAGGTGTGAAGCCTGGGGACCGGCCGTGGTCCAACAGTTCTTAGTTGGACCTTCTATATATATCGAGTCTCTGTGAGGTGTTTGTGCGCATTCGATTGTGAACCTTATGTGTAGTAGGTTACGAGTTGCGTATTCACGATGAGCGTTGTCTTTGTATGGAGCATATTTCCGAGAGCGACGGTATCGCCATCTGTTGGCATCTTTGCTATAACTTGTGGGTGCTGACATCTGTAGTAGTTCCCCACACATATCTAAAATATTTCAAAAATATATTACAGGTGCACGAACTATCGCCGGAGAAGCTTAAACAGCGCGATGTTGTTAACATCGACATCGCGAACGACCCGCTAACGTCGGCAGACTACAAGCCGGAGTACGACCCCACCAAGTTCAAGTCGACGAAGACCGGCCGCGGCCCCCTCGTCGGGCCCCAGTGGAAGAACGAGGCCAAGCCCATCATGACTTGCTACAAGCTCGTCACCGCTGAGTTCAAGTGGTTCGGACTTCAGGTATGTTTTAGCACGTTTCAGCCAGCGAACTAGAATACTGTAATAATGAATGTATATTTTTAAAAGTAAGTAAGTATAGAAGAAACTGCCTAACGCACGCTAAACTTCCGAACATACACCTACGATATAGAATATTGTTCAATGCTAGTAAAATAGGATTACACATATCGGTCATGACATGTCTTTATTAGAAAGTTGACTAGGTATACCTCCATCTAACGGCACTATTCCGAAGCACGCAGATGCCTCCAGACATGTATGAAATAGCACTAAATCGGTCACCCATCCAAAGACTTGCTCCGGGTGACGTTGCTTCATTTCGATGCTCGTTTTTAATACCGAAGCTCCACTAGATGTACGAATCCAAATGTGTGAATTACTTACCTAATGATGATTGTACACATTTCTATTTCCAGAGTAAAGTAGAAAATGTCATCCAGAAATCAGAACGGCGGTTGTTCACCATATTCCATAGGTGAGGCACTTTTTAACTAAAATTTTTTCGCTTACCGATGCGATGGCGCGGATTGGCCGAAGTTTTGTTTTGGTTTCTATTCTAATATACTTACAACGAGACTTTCTAAAAAAATATCTGCTGTTCCATACAAAACTGCAAATCTTCGGTATGGGATTGATGATTTTTTTTTTCCTCGTTTTCGGTGTTAGCCCCAACGCAAGGCAAATCGTTTGCGGCTGGCTGTTTGCCTCCCATATATATTTTAGATGGCGCGTTTCCAAGTAATTGTTTTATTAAAAGAAAAACAAATAAAATCCTTTCTTCTAGAATAATTGGTCCAATAGGTATTACAAATCAATGTAAAATTAGTATGAACGTTTGAGGTACTGGGTAATAGTCAATCAAACTCACATATGCGTTTAAAGCATACAGGGTGTAACAAAACACCCTAGTAGGGGGTGCTTCAGACCATCAAACTGAACAACTTTCACTATGGAGCCAACATAGAAATCGCGAAAAAAAAACAACTCTTTCATACAAAACTGCACTACCGCTACCGTCTTGACTCAAATGTATGGGACGGCAGATTTTTTTTATTTTTTCTCGATGTTGGCTCCATAGTGAAAGTTGTTCAGATTAATTGTCTGAAGCACCCCCTTAAGTATTACTAGGGTGTTTTGTTACACCCTGTATAGAAAAGTGCGGCACCTGGCAGTCTCGGTGAAAATACCCTATATTTTAATTTTCTAACCACAACTCTTGTGACATTGCAGGCAAGTGTTCTGCTCTATGGACGACTGGTACGGCATGACGATGGCTGACATCCGCGCCATCGAGGACCGCACCAAGGAGGAGCTCGAGAAGCTGCGCCGCGAGGGAGACGTCCGCGGCATGCGCGCAGAGAACGAGTAAGGCGATCCTACCTCACACGGGTTTACTTTGGGACCTGTTCACTTCACGTTGGGCAGCTTTTTAAAGCATCACGTCGCCATTTTGATCTGTGATTTGTTTCATACTTCTCAATACAAAATTTTGATCTAGTATACCCCAATTTTTTGCGATGTAATTGGGAGTTAAAATTGGGTTTTTTATTTTTGACACTGCCGGCAACAATGTCTCACAGTATTCTAGTTTGAGAAATTAATAGAAAGTGTGAAGTAATTTCAATCGTGTTTTCAATTTATGATTTCACTAGATAAACTATCCAAGAATACTGTGTATTTTTTTCGTTTCGGTAACTTGTATAAATCTTGTAGAAAAACGAAAAATAAGAAACTCCTTCCCAGGTAATCCCGGGACGTATTGCCCCTTAATATTAATAATTTATCACAATATTTGGCCGCAAATCAAATACGTGATTGTCTTTATTGGCAATTTAAGCTATATTTTAATAAATTTTGTAGTAGTCTCGTGTCGCGAAGTCCCAGCTAGGATTATTGCTATCCCAATGTAAACCCGACTGCGTGGACACATCGAGCGTAAATGTTACTCCATGCCATGGAAAAGTTCCTTGTATTTAAATTATTATCTTATGTTGTAGTTGATGTGGTTGGTTTTGACTCGCTTTCATGGCGTTTTTTTTTTTGCAATTATGAATTGGAAGTTTGTTATGAACTGAATCAGATATTCGATCACTTAAGATTAAAATTAACAAAGCAATAAAATGTATATCTACGCTCGATGTGCTCATGCTTAATTCCCAAGCCTCAAGCACGAGATTGCATCAAATGGCTGCAGGCAGCGAATACAGATATAAGTACGCTATTAAATTCAAAATGTATCATAATTTCACGTATAGTTCAAAATAGCCAATTGCGGGCGGATAGTTCAACAGCCCAATGTAATCGACAATCTCGGTTGAGGCGAGGCTAGATAATGTCATTGAGATGTGGTATAGATACTATTTAAATAAATAACTAATAAGTCGATGTAGTCAGTGGTTAACAGGTAGTTTTGTCGTTACCTAATTAATAAAAGTAATTCGTGACAAATTTTTGGACAACTTAATTAGCAAAGAGAATTGAGGGAAATATCTGGCTAAAGGTGGCACCACATAGTCGCGAATGCAAATTAACGAGTGTAGACCGTCCGAGTGTTTGTCATCTCAAATGTACACAACTACCACTGTAATACGACAGGCTATGTAAGCGATATAAGGGGTATCGGATACAGAATGAGTCGAGGCGCGGGCGCTCCCTTAAAGACTTTGACATACGGTCGGTAATCGTATATCATACCAATCCGAGCGGCGCTTGGTATACAATTATCGACCGTATGTCAAAGTCACCAAGGCGCGCCCGCGCCTCGACTCCTGTATGCGATACCCCTAAGTTGTATTAAGCGAATGTGATGGCACCTTTCGGCCAGATTTTGAAACATTTCGCTGTTTAATAATAAAGTTCTGTTAGGTAAATAACCTGTGTAGATCAGGCGATTTTTGGCTGTTGTGTATTTATTATAATAAATGTACACTTGTAAGTATCTTGCGCAATAGTATCAGTTACTTAGTTGGGCACGAATGTTACTAAGAGGAAAAATGTCGGTGCAATATATTTTTAAAGATGTCTACCCCAAGTATGTGAAATGGTGGTTCGGTTTTAAATAAATTGGGGTGTTGCAAGGTGAATGTTTGGCGTACTAACTATTATTGTTTATGGTTTCGGTCGTAGGTATGTGGGTTATATAGGGCCTTTATATTTTAACTGGGGCTCGGGTTCATATTGCAACACCCTCGGTTGCAGTGATTGCATGTATATTTTTATGGTAAGTTTTGTTGTTCAACAAATCAGTATTTTAATATTTGTGTGACATTCCAGATTCTATAATGATGGTAATAATCTATGAACATTTCAGTTTGATTTGCTACTTAATATTCTCATGTGTATTGATAGCTCTCTCCATTATGTATTTTCTTGCATATAATGTCCGATAAGCGATGTATTTTTAACATAATTGATCAGTACAATATGGAGTATTTTCGTTTGAACTTTCACATTCTCGGTAATGAAGTCGGTGTGTTTAATGTTCCTTCCTTTTTATTAATTTTATGACTTCTGTGTCCGTACTGTTTGTATTTTATTTTTATGCTGGCTGTTCAGAGCCCCTGCGGAAGTTAAAATTATTATTAATCTAGTAATTATTTTTCCTGTACAAAATTGCTTATCTTTCTCCGACTGCGGGGACTCTAAACAGAAGTACATATTATTGCTTCTTGATTGCACTTTATTTTTAATTAAGTTTTTTACTTATGTTGTAATAAGTTTCACATCAAATACAGCGTGATATATATATTTGAGAGTAGTCTTTTATTATTAGATATTAGAAAATTGTTAGCAACCCGCTTTTAGCATCGCATAGAGCTTTTGTGTTTCTGTGTTGGATTTTTTCTACTTGACAAATTTAAGTACTTAATTTATCTGGAAAACTTGTTAGCATTTATTGAATTATCTAGCTAGCATTTAAATGGATTAACATTGTGATTATTAAACAAAATTATCTTCCCAATCGTCACTCATGGCAATATATTTTGTAAGAATGAATTGTCAGACCAAAACAAACGGTCGACTTTTCGTATCACTTTCTTTTGTAACTTCTAGCGTAAACCAAAAACAAGTTTATACCAACTTAGTAATATTTAAAGCTTTTTGCTTTTAATCTGTTAAAGCTTTTTTGTTGCAGTTACCAAATAAAATTAAGTACACAAAAATGGATTCTTTTTATTTTTTTAATAAGCCTTTATCGAAAAATCTATGGTCGAGATGTCCCTTGATGTATTTATATAATGAAGTAATAATTGCATGTAATGTTGACGTATTAATGCATGTTTAAGATTTATTCAGTTATGCTTATGATAAGAATGGATTTCGATCCTCCGGGTTACTAAATATCAGTATTCTATAGATACTTTTGTCCGTAGCACATTACTTATTGAAGAGCGAGGTATGCTTATTACAAGCAGAACTTTTAAATTTGCGGCTTAAGTCACCAACGCGACACTATGGCGTTGTTTACAATAAAGCCTCTTATCCACTAGGCAACAATTAACGCGCAACACGTGACGCTCAACATGTTCGGGAACGTTGCAAAACAACGCGCGACGTCGCGGAACTACAACTTAGGCAAAGAAAATATACACTAACTTAGGGGTATCGCATACAGGAGTGGAGGAGGCGGCGTCGAGGCGCGGGCGCGCCTTGGTGATGACATACGGTCGGTAATTGTATACCAAGAATACGAGCGGTGGCATGAAATACAATTACCGACCGTATGTCAAGGTCTTTGGGCGCGCGCCCGCCGCGCCTCGATTCCTGTTTGCGATACAATTGCCTTTGACATTGCCTTAGTGGCAATTGAGGTACTTAGTGGCAACGTCGCGCGTCGTTCTGCAACATTGCCGAACATGTTAAGCGTCACGTGTTGCGCGTCAATTGTTGCCTTGTGGATACGAGGCTTATTATTATTACATACAATATTTAAAAAAAAACTGTACATTTTCATACACTTGAAAAAATTATGATTTAATTGAGTGTATTAATATACCTACTAGATGCATTGAGAATATAATCAACGTTTTAGTTGGATTTATATAATGAATAAAAAAGTACAAGATACGCTTGAACAGAAGTTACAATATCAAATGAAATCGGGAATGTAAAATTTATTGTTACAGTGACGTCATCCCACACATTTACGAGCTCTGACTATAAGCATACTAGATAGAGCGCTAAAATTGTCAATTTTTAAATGTTTAGCTAATTAAAAGTTTTAAAGAGTTCTCGCATTGAAATGTAAGTAAATAATAATGTAATAAATAACATTTGTTGTAAAATGTACTATGAGTATTTTGAGGCCAACAGAAATAAAATAATTTAACCTGTTTTGAATTGTTTCGTTTGTAGTTAGAAATTCATGTCTTTTAAATTATAAATAAAATAAAAATCTTAACAATAACCAAGTAGGTCGTTTATTGCAGTGTAATAAAAAAACTGTTAACAAGTAACACTGGCAAGGTCATTGCTGATGTAAAATAATTTGATTTCCTTAAAAAATACGATTAAAAAACACAAAATGCTTGTAGCGTTTGCAAAAAATAAAAAACAAAATATCACAGAATTAATTATGGCTAAAAATAGCGTCGTGATTGAATGGAGTAACTGGTTTCAGTGGAGTGATAATAAAGTTTTTATGTTGCGTGTCTACAGGGTGTAACAAAACACCCTAGTAATACTTAAGGGGATGCTTCAGCCCATGAAACTGAACAACTTTCACTATGGAACCAAATTCGAAATAGCGAAAAAAAAATCCGCTCTTTCATACAAAACTGCAGTACCGACTCGACACAAATGTAGTTATGGGATGGCGGATTATTTTTATTTTTTCTTGACATTGGCTGCATAGTGAAAGTTGTTCAGATTGATGGTCTGAAGCACCCCCTTAAGTATTACTAGGGTGTTTTGTTACACCCTGTATGCAAAATGTGAATAATACAAGTTACCAGCCACTTATGACTATCGATTGTGTGAGTTTTGAAAGTAAAACCACAGCCCGGACACTGCATACAAAAATTTAAATTGACAAGATGACGTTAGCACATGCGAAGCCAAAGAAATTGAACCTTAAGTCTTGTTCTTAGGTAACTGGAGTGCGATAGAGGGGGTGAGGTAAAAAGTTGGTGGGAGGCAGGAGTGTTTGTACTGTATGTAGTAATAGATACTCTTTCTTATACTGTGGTAAAACTGCAAAAGCATGCATATTCTAGCAGAAATACAGAGAAACCATAAAATTTTCATACTAATTAGTTTAACTGATTAGTAATGAAATCACATTTCACTAAATATTAAATATGGCAATTGTTAACAATAATTAAATTTAAGCTTTAACTTTTTGTTTTTTGAGTATTTAAATAATTATGCCTAATTTGAACAGTTAGTAACATTTATTTAAAAAAACTGAATACGAGTTTCAGAAACAATATTGTGATTAATTCTTTCAAATACTATAACAAATCTTAGGAATTCATATATGAACACCAAATTGACATAAAATTTTAAATTAAAATCCTTATTTCTACTCTATTATAAAACTGTGAAGTGTGTCTGTACATTCAAAATATTTACATAAAGGGTTTGTTTTTTGACTATGGAACCCTAAAAACTCGCATTGAAATCAGTTGTCATTTTAGAGGAAACAATTATAACGGAAAAACCTTATCCCAAAAGCATAGTAGGGATGACTAAATAACCTACACAGAAAAGGCTTCATACAATCGCGGTACGACAGTCAGTAGTAGCAGGCCTGTCTTACTCCACAGCTCAGGTACGCTTGACAGCCGGGCCCCACCGTGGGGTCAATGGTCGCTCATTGACATAAGGCTCATTTTAGTTTTCGTTCCTGAAGCGCAATGTTCGAAATTTGAAAAATTGGGTGGAGTGGCCGAATCTGTTACGGTTGTTGTTGTTCTAAGGTACCCCGATGGTACAGAGGGTCCTCGTGAGACGCCGCCACCTCTCCCTGTACTGCGCCTGGTGTTCTATTTCGCGCCAACTCAACCCGGCTGCTCGTAGCTCAGCGTCGACGGTGCGCCGCTATGTGTGTGCGGGTCGCCCCCGCGCCGGTCGCCTGCTCCCACGTGAAGGCAACTCTGGCGGAGTTGTCCTCTTCTCTCCGAAGCGTATGCCCGATCCACTTCCACTTGCGTTGAGCGATTTCTTGCTTAATGGGGGTTTGTTGGCATCGAGCCCACAGCTCTTCGTTGCTAATTGTTTTCGGCCAGTACGTGCGCAGGATGGATCGCAGGCTTTTGTTGACGAAGACTTGTACTTTGCTCGTCAGTCCCTTTGTTTCCTTCCACGTCTCGCAGCCGAACAGCAAGACAGAGGCACCATGGATTCGAAGAGAGAGATCTTGATACGCCGAATGAGGATTTTTGAGTCCCATAGCGGTCTCAGCTGGGCGAATGCAGCTTTGGCCTTTTTGATTCTGATCTCAACGTCATCATCGGATCCACCGTTGTTGGTCACTGTGCTGCCCAGGTACGTAAACTTGGCCACAGATTCTAACGCAATACCCTGGAGACTGACTGGACGCCTATCGTTTGACTGTATTCGCATTTCGACTGTCTTTTTGGTGTTGATTCGTAAACCCTTACCTTGAGCTACTCGTTGCAAAGAGTTCAACTTCCCCTCAAGTTCGGGTAAGGATTGTCAACATAACACAATGTCATCTGCGTAGTCAAGATCCTCTAGGCTTTTATTGTCGCTCCATGGGATACCTCTAGATGTTTCAGTTACCTTTCTCATGATATCATCGAGCATAGAGTTACGGTAGTAACTATTAAATAATATGTGGTAGTAGTAGATAGTATACTGGATAAAAAGAAGCGCGCCTACAAATCATCTACAAACCGGCTCGGCGGCCAGTGGACAATATTATAGGCGAGCGCGTCACGGTATCATTTTAAGCTCTCCTTCGAAGCTTTGTCTCTGTATAGTATTTACTCATGTGAAGTCTGTTACGCGGAAAATCGTTAAATCTATAAATCACCTTATTTATAAGCATCTTTTAGCTTTATTGTATACGCCATTAAATTGACATTCATTCAGGTATCGATATTTTTACAGAGCAGCCAGAGTAATACATTTTCTTTTCTACAACTCAAATTGCTCATTGTAATTAATGACATTGGAACTCTGAAATTAATGTAGATCAAATAGTTTTTTCTAAATTTTAAATTAAAATCACATTTCTATTCTATTATAAAACTGTTTTACAGAAGTGTGTCTGTACATTAAATATATTTACAAAATATAAGGGTTCCTTGTTTAACTACGGAACCCTAAAGATTAAAGAACCCTAAATCCAAAACAAATTTTTTTGGATTTTTTGTACCTTTCTTGTTTGTTTGTTCGAGCATCACGCAAAACCTCCTGGATCGATTTTGACGAAACTTGTATATTTTAAATCTTATGATTAGACTTAAAAACTGGTATTTATTTTATCTCGCTACGATGAAGGAAGCTAAGTCCATGTGGACGAAGTCGCAGGCAAAAGCTAGTAATATAACATCTCAAATCAATCATAATCATGATTCTCATTCAGTAGAGCTATTTTTAAATCTCAACACTTTCAAAAACATGATCGAATGATGCATAATCTCCATAGTAATTTTGACATTTTCTACTACTGATTTGAACGTGGCTTTCAAAAATGCAACTCCAGACCATATGCTTTTGAATTCGACTGTACATAATTATTATAAATCCTGGAGTGCGATTTTGGAATCTCATTCGCTGAGTTCAGCAGTTGAAAATGTCACAATGACTGTGGAGATATGCATCTTTCCACTGCTGATTTGACTTTCAAAAATCATACTTCAGGAGTGCGATTTTTGAAAGTCAAATCAGCAGTAGATAGATGCGTATCTCTATAGTAATTTTGACATTTACAACTGCTGAACTCAGCAGTACAAAATGGCAAAATAACTATGGAGATATGCATCTTTCTACTGCTGAATTGACTTTCAAAAATCATACTTCAGGAGTGCGATTTTTGAAAGTCAAATCAGCAGTAGAAAGATACATGCATATATCCATAGTAATTTTGTCATTTTCAACTGCTGAACTCAGCGAATGAGTTTCAAAAATCGCACTCCTTTTCAGAAAATTAAAATACCTGCTTTGTAGGTGCTACAATCGACTATTACCTTTAATGACCATGTTGCAAGTACAATAATTAATTCCCATGATTTTCCGCAAAATGGCGAGGTATTTTATTTTTCTGGTCAAGCTTAAACCATGTTTTTTAAATTTCACATTTTTAATATTTAACGTGAATTAAAATTCAATTCGATAACCACTCTCAGGGTGTCATAAGCGAAAAGCCTTTGATAAGTTATATGTCATTGACAGTCGAAGCTACGAACAAGTCAAAAAAAATATCAGTTTTACTGATAAACCGTGTCTGTTTATACGCACACAGAGATAAGTAGCCTCACGCACACCAACCTAAGAAAGTTGGCCACTTTTTGTTTTGTATGGTAGAAGCGTGAGGCGCATTATAGACATATACTTTTTCGAAGTGAGAAGCATACTTTCGAAACGCTCTAAAGCGGAATGTAGGCGGTGAGTCGACTATACAGAGGTTCAATCGTCGACTTCAAGCTCTAACTCGATGTCCGCAAGGTTGATTCTGCGCAGCGTGTTGATGACCATGTACCGGGAGACCAGGACATAGAGGTGCCTGAACCAGACCATCTGTGACTGGTGGCGTTTCATAGCCCGCACTATGCGCCGGCTTTCTGTCCACCGGAGGAAATATCTGTTGAACATACTCTGATTATACAGGGTGTAAACTTAAATGCGTTATACAGGGTGTAAAATTACATAAGTAACATATCAAAGCGGCTGATTCAGACCATCAAACTGAACAACTAATCAACTAATCTGATTATTATTTTTGTATCCTGCTCTGTACTGTATTTATGTGTTTGGTGTAAATAAAGTATATTTGATTTGATTTGATTTAACTAATATCTAAATCGCGACAAAAATATTAGCTGTTAAATAGAAAACGTCAACGGCTACTCAACCCAAATGTATGAAACAGCGAATTCGATGTTGGCTCCAGTGAAAGTTGTTCAGTTTGACCCGTTTTGATATGCAACGTATTTAATTTTCACACTTACCTTTCATACTATCAAAATGAACAATTCCCATTAAAATCGATGATATATATTTTTTTGCGCTTTCTATGTTGGTTCTAAAGTGAAAGTTGATCAATTTGATAGTCTGAAGCATAGTGGCTAGCCTTTCGGCCACAAAACTACTACGACAGAAACCTTATACCTTAGTTGCCTCGTAAAACATCTACGGGAAGAAATGGCGTAGAGTTATGGAGTGAGTACAAATTATAATTTTGTAGATAATATTGATTTATTATTTATTATCTTATCTTGTTGTGGGGGCTGGCAAGCTAGCAACACTTTGACCCCAGTGGGATCTTTTGTGATAGGCCCTATTATTTATTTAATTGACTTACCTTTTGGAAGACAAAACAAAGCTTAGGGGCAGGTCGAGGAACCCCAGGTACTTCCTTATTATGTTTACAGAGTCCAATGTGTAAACTGTACACCCTGAAAATTAAAAAGATTACTTTGAAACACAATGTATAAACATAATTTATGTTTAGCAATACTGGCTATTCTAATTCTTTGAAACACTGCCTTCAAGTTTGAAACTAAATTAATAGTTTTCTCTTAATCAAATAGGTAGACAACGATTGTATCGAGACCTCCGCTTCCTTCTAAATACCTAGTAGACAAAGTTGTATTACGTTATGCAATACAACCTGCCAGGGTTCAAAATTATGACTATAATTATTTTCTTTGATAATTATCATGATAATTATCCACGCTGATTCTCAGTTTTGAGTAAAATTTTTAACTAAAAATTCTAAAATGTTTGTTTTTATTTTAATACACTCGTATCCAGACCAACCAGCTCACAGCTACGAATAAGAATGTATAGAAATGTAAATTAAGCTCAAAAAGTGACCCCCAAAAAAACTACACTGTGTTCGAAATTTTCCTTAAAAACTACACCTTGCCGCCAAAACTCATACAAAACGAGTTATTCTTCTATAGTTATTCTTATTCGTAGGCTCACAGTTTTTGGGATTTTCGTTTCGTATCACAAAGAATAACAAATAATTGAGAAAAACAACAGAAAACACCGTAAAACATTATTTTGTGATTGTGAGCTTCTTTTTTCACAAATCATGATCGGATATACACATGTAGTTGACATTGTTTTTGTTTTTTCAGTAATTTTATAATTGGCTACTTGACAACTAGTCAAATTAGCTACTCTTTATCGGACGTCAAAACATGCGCTTTGTATGAAGATTTGTACTAAATATTGAGTTGTGACGTCATCAACATTTTCATTACTTTTTATAGTTTATCTTGTTATTAAAAATAGTATTCAAGGTAAAAACTCAATGAAAATGGGAGTTTAGCGTTATTTTCTAACCCTTTTTTATTGAGTAGATAAAAATAAAATATATTGAATGTAGTCAAATACACAATTATCAAGATAATTATCATGGTAATTATCAAAATCATCAATTTATCAATGATAATTATCACTTCAAACCCTGCAACCTGCCCTATAATTTCTACTCTGCACATGTTTTGCTCCACCACGGAGCATTCTCAGGATTTAGATTAGACCGACGAACATTCGAAACAGCATTGTTACCCCGCCGAGCGTCCGACACCGAGCTCTGTGTCGGTCTAACTCCTGAGGATGCTCCTTGGTGGAGCGAAACACGTAAAGTATACAAACTTTGTCTATTAGGTTTTAAAAGTGGAGGTCTCGTGTTATGTCGTCTCGGGGTATTAGTCATGGATTTCCGCAAAGTAACGCCTGATTCAATTAATTCTTTTATTCTGTTAGAAGGTACCCAGCAAACATCTTGAAAAATGGTTGGGACTGCGCGTAGCACTTTTGCCGGCGTGTCTGTCATCATCACCTTCTTTCATTTGCATTGCATTGTCAGCCTACTGCAGGACACGCATACACGAGGATGTATTGGCGTTAGTCCACCATGTGTACCTAGCCTAATTTCCTCATAATATTTTCCTTCACAGTTTGAGAACAGTCAAACATAACTTATCGAAACATTAATAAAGCCTTATTGTGTATTTTTTCAGTACCCACAAAAATGTTAATCGCATGCCAAGATCTTAGATTATTTTACCAATTTCAATAGCGGCTATAATTGAAGGTTACCTCGGGGGTAGGTATAAAATAATAAGTAATTAATAGCATTTCCCCCAGACATTTCAATTTAGGCCATGAAATTATACCAACATTGGAAATGACCCAGCCGTTTAAACCTTTAGCACAAAACTAAAATCCTAAATTATATATATTACGAGCTTTTACCCGCGACTTCGTCCGCATAAATTATATACCAGATTTTAAGTCAGATGATAAGCTATCAAACAAAAAAAGTTTCATCAAAATCGGTTCAGTGGTTTTTGCGTGATACTCGAACAAACAAACACCCAAACAAACAAACAAACAAACGAACAAACAAACAAACAAACAAACAGACAGACAAAAAATCCAAAAATTGGTGATTTGAGTTTTATAATAGTTTAGACTAGCATGTTTGGTTACATCCTATGTAATATTAAAGATCTCTACTATTATAAAACTGTTAATTAAAAAAAGAATTTTTTTGCTTTGTGTGTTTGAACGCGCATCACGTGAAAACTACGGAACCGATTTTGATGAAACTTTTTTTGTTTGATAGCTTATGATCTGACTTAAAATCTGGTATATAATTTGTGCGGACGAAGTCGCGGGTTAACGCTAGTTTATTATAAAATCTTATTATTATTCATTATCAGGCAGGCAGTTGATACAACTGATAATGCCTGTATCCTGTTGATCAGTTATAATTTTTCTTCTTTGAGTTGGAAATATGTTGGTCAAGTCGGTTCTTAAATTGGTTTATGGACTGTGCAGAAACTACGTCTTCGGGTAGTTTGTTCCATGATTTGACGACTCTGTTGTTCAAGAAGTGTTCATGAGGATTATTATGATATTTGAGAAGCTTGAGCGTAGTTTTACATGGTGTCCTCTTAGACTGGTGTTGTGGTCAGGAATTAACAGTTTCTAGATTTATTAATTAGAATATAATAAACTTACTTTTAGGCATCATTTTCTCAACAAATATATAAGCGACAGCATAGAAGACTGCAGAATGATTAGCATGGGAAGAGACGCCTCCTCGATCAAACGTAACCAACGTGTCTATATCTAGAGCTTGCAGTTGTTGCTGGATCAGCTTAGCGATGACGGGCACCGGCCAGTGCGCCTTTGGGTTGTCCCTGAGTCTCGTGTCCATGATGAGACATATGTTCTGATCGGGGACACCAAGTTCTTTACAAGCTGCCCACAGCTCTGCACGTCGTATGTGGCCTTTGCCTTCATAGTTGCCTGAAAAAAGTAATTTTATCAGTAATAAAAAAGAGAAATAAATTGGTTTGAAATGAAAGTAAAGCCTTGGCCAGAAAAATAAAAAACCCGTTTTGGAGGTGTTGCAATCAACTTTTAATGACAATATTGCAAGTACATAATTACTTCAGTCAATTTGTTCTCAAAAGTGGTGCTGAATCCGAATCTGAGGTTTGCTAACAAAATTTCGTGACGCAACATTGACAAAATCGCAATAAAAGTGAAAAATTTCAGGAAATTTGCTTAAAACTCTGAAACCATTAAGTTTAAGTAAATAAATAAATAAATAACGCTCACAGGCACATATATTGTTATGATCCCAAGAAAGCACTATTTATAGGCTATTTATTATGGAAACCATACAACAACGGCACAAACATATATTTGACGGCCCGGTAGCACAGTCAGTAGTGAATCTGCCTGCCGTGCCGAGGGTCGCGGGTTCGAATCCCGTAAGGGGCAAATATTTGTATGATGAATATGAATATTTGTACCCGAGTCATGGATGTTTGTATTTATATATGTATTCTATATCGTTGTCTAGCCATCATAATACAAGTCCAGGCTAGATTCTGGTACTTTAAATGTGACTAGTTAATTTGTGTGACATTGTCCAAGATATTTATTATTTATTATTTTATTATTATATAAACATCCATGACCGAACCGGGATTCGAACCCAGGACCCTGGTTTGGCAGTTCAGCGTGGTAACCATTACACCAACCGGGTCGTACCTGACGGATGAGGTCAACAGCCCGCGGAAACTATGACAGATAGGGTTATTGACCTTGAACAAATGTCAGAGACGACCTTGGTCAGATTTGGTTGGCGGTAAAAAAAATCCAAAATAGTGAAATCCAAGATGGCTGCCATGGAAATTTCAAACGCCAAAGCAGCTTTTAAAGGTTCACCGAATCGACTGAAAATTTGTATTTGAAGGTTTTCGGGGTCACTTATTAAGAATATGAAATCATCGTCTTTTTATCTTCGACTTTCATGAGGGTCGCCATACAAATTTCATAATTTTTAAAATGCTGTTACTTTCTCGGCCCTGTAGCTCTGAAAGGTTAAGTCCTATGAAAAAAGTACATACAACTAGTTTCGTAGTAAATTTCGTCAGGTTTAATTTCTGTAAACAGGCCATTTACTAAAAGTTAATAGTATCCGAGGTTTAAGCAAATTTACAGAAGTTTTTCACTTTTTTTGCGTTTTTGTCAATGTTGCGACACGAAATTTTGTTAGCAAACCTCAGATTCAGATTCAGCACCCCAAAATACATATAGAATGGAAGAAATCAGAACTACCCCAAAACTTTTTTTTTTTTTTTTTTTTTAATCTATTTTTTTTTTAAGGGACTTTTATACTAAACACATTTTGTACATGTCAGTCCCATCGTACCTTATATCTAGACTTTACCTACTCTAACTTAATTCTAATTTACTTAACGAGACACTGATGAGTTTGCAAAGGCGAACACTTTCCTAGCAGCATCAGAACTTGGTGATGCTAGGATGTCATGAAACATGCCCACATCAAGTCTATTCACTCCAAGCTCCCTCATCAGTGTCATTCGAGCCTGCTCGTAACGAACACACTCCACTAACAGGTGATGAACGTCCTCGACCACTCCACACTCCTCACAGTTAGGTGAACTACACTTTTTCATCAGGAAGCCGAATTTATTTAGTGGAATGTGTCCACTATGAAGCCTATGTGCCATAACAACAATTTTTCTACTGGCCTTAATTTGGGTAAACCAAGGTATGTGAGGAGGCTGACTTTGTATTGTTTTGTACCAAATTCCTTTTTCTTTCGATATTTCATCAAAATATTCTTTCCACATCTTGAGACACATATTTTTAAATTTAGGTAGTACTTCTGAAAAATTTGGTTGAATATTTAAAACACAGCCTTCTGATATTGCTCGCTTTGCCAACAAGTCAGCCTTCTCATTACCCTTTAACCCGATGTGTGACGGACTTTCCTAGTAAAAAAACCAATTTAACTGAACTAAATTACAAAAACTAGTTCCAATGGTTGATGATTTTTCTGGTTCGGCTTTATATGGAACAAGCTTTTGACGCGCGATTTGTCTGCGTGGGTTACCCGTTTAGGGGTACATTTTTTTTTTCAAATTTAATGTTTCTATGTTCAGCGGTTTAGGCTGTGCGTTGTCTGTCAGTCAGACACAGAACTCTTTTATAACTATATCTATTGCTTGACAAAAAGCAATTCTATCCTGAACCTTTGATGTTAAAGGTCAGATTTACTACAAAATAGTTTATAGTTATAGCACCAAAGTGTCTGGATTGCCCCAAAGGCATGTATCGGAGATATGTGTTGGGGGGGTTATCATTGAAAAACAATGTAAAAGAAGTAGCTGTAATCACTCTATGTACATATACACCTGGTGTAAGAGATAGCAGGGCGAATTTGATTATTGAGCCAGGTAGCTAATGCAGTTTTGTATGGAACAACTGTTTTTTAGGGTTCCGTACCCAAAGGGTAAAAACGGGACCCTATTACTAAGCCTACGTTGTCCGTCCGTCCGTCTGTCCTACCTATTTAGGGCTGTAACTTTTGAACCGTAATAGCTAGATAGTTGAAATTTTCTCAGATTATGTGTTATTACGGTGGACACAAATAATAAAAATCCCAAAAAGTTAAAAATTAAGGGGGATTCTCAACAAGAAACTAGTTTTTATCAATGTTTTTTCTTCACGCTCTATCGTAAAAACAGTAATACATACAAGCGTCAAACTTAGTGTGATTATAGATGCAAGCTCTACAGAATAACAACAAATACTAAAAACCGGCCAAGTGTGAGTCGGTCTCGCGCTAAAGGTCCTGGACAAAAAAAGTTTTCTTTCTAAGTAAATAATGTTGTGTTCTGTGATGGTTTGGTACGGAACCCTCGGTGCGCGAGTAGCCCGACTCGCACTTGACCGATTTTTATTTTGTGATTAGTTTGGCTATCTAGTGAAAATTGTTCAGTTTGATGGATTTGATTCACTGGTCAGAGTGTCATCTTCAGGATATGTGCTTGCCCAAAGGGCTAAAGCCGCGTTGATACAATCAGAGTCTGCTTGGACCGAGTGGACTCATAGGAGTAATGCAGCTATTACATTACCCGGCACGCAGGGCCCAATTTGGCATGCATTGCCTGATTTGGTCTCTCTATTTTAAAGCAGTGTTGCCAATGCAAATTTTTAGGCGGCCGTGGACATTAGGTAAAAAAGCCGTGTTTCTATGGAAAAAGACCAACGGTGGGCCGTGTCACTGCTAAAAAAGGAAACACTTTTCAATATTAGCCAAATGGTGCTGTTTTGAGGTTTTTAACGTTAAGTAATTAAACGTTAGCAAATTTTATCTATTTGTGTGGAAAACAATTTCATCTCATCTGTTTTTTGCTCAGAGAGCAAGAAAGAAGAACAAAACCCAGCCAACATACCGTAGACAACTTAGTTGCAATGTTGGCATTCGGATTTGGAATTGGATACAGTACACAGTCGAACCATACACTTATTTATAACAGTCTAATACTCTAAAAGTGAATTTTTTATAAATAAATTAGTCAATTACCGTCGAATTTGAGAAAAGCCGTAGAATCTGCTACGGCCACAGGGTTGCAGCCGTAGGCCGTGGATTTTGTAATTTGTTGGCCTGAAAGCCGTAGAACACGGTAATTGCCGTAGCATTGGCAACACTGTTTTAAAGTGTAGCGATCAAAGCAAGAAATGTATGCCAAATCGGGCCCTGCATGCAGGGTAATGTAATAGCTGCTTTAGCCTCATAGGATCCGTCTTCCGAGTGCAGTCAGATTATAGGTTGCCACAATATGAGTAGCATCCGAGTAGGTATCCGAGTTAACTCGGTCCAAGCAGACTCTGATTGTGTCAACGCGGCTTATGGTAGTAAATTTATGAATGTTGACAAAGATTAAGCTCCTTATAAAGAGTTATGAGGGTGAATTAGAATTCAGGTACATTATACACCACCATATGTTAGATAACACTACGGAAACCTTTAAAAAAAATTAGAACTAACCATTAGATAAACAAAGTATATATACGTCTGCTCCCTGCTCGCACAATCTGAAGATCGTAGGTCCGAAGAACATGCACTCATCGTCCGGGTGGGCCACCACGAGCAGCACGCGCTTGGCCCCGAGCGCCCCGCGCGTCCGCGTCGGCAGCCGCCTCGCGTACCGTCTGTACACCACACAACACAACACCAAGTACCCTAACACCCATACGCTTGTATACAAAACGAAACTCTTTAAATACGAGAACGATTCAGCAACTACTCTCAAATAGAAATCGTAGATTATCTCCAGGTGATTCGGTGAGTCAATTAATAACATTTCTGACTAGAAAATAGGAAGCTTTTGGTAAGGACGATAGTTTATGTCTACTCTCATTTGTTCAGAGACTTTTGGTTCCAAAAATTAATGTTTAGTTTAAAGTTTATTAAAATAATTTGTCGTAAAAACTTGACCTCTCCATCATTTTGACTTTTTCTGAATATTGACATTTGTTTGTAACATTTGTTGTCAATTTTGACATAGAATTTTGATTTGACGTTTATCACAGTAGTGCCAACCCCAACTTCTAGTAAAAAACTTCAAAATTTTTTCCTCTATGGTTATTTTAGGGCGTGATTCCTGCTACAGGTACCTACTCATTTTGTATCGCTCGTTGTATGGAGGCATGGAGGGCGGCCTTCTGAAGGCACCTATTTATTTTGTGATGGTGGTCAAGGAAGTAATGACGAAGAAAGGATTAAAAAAAGGAAGAGAGAGGATAAATATAAATTGTTAAGTCGGTTGTGTGGGGCATAGACTATCCCTTTGCTTTTGCGCGAGAAAAAATAAAAGAAATGATGCATGGGCTATGTACCCTTCGCCTTACCTTACCATAAAGAAAAATGTAACAACATAAAAAAAAAATTGGCTGCATGGGCTACTATGTATCCTTTGCCTTTCCATAAGGAAAAAGAAACAACAACAACATAAAAAACTTGCTTCTCGATTTGACATTCACAGATCTGGAGTGCGATTTTTGAAAATCATACGAGCGACGTGACATTCGCATACGAATTGAGATTTTCATTCCGAGTGGTTACGTTTTTCTCTATTTTTGAAATCGTTCGGATGTGCCAAAACCGTTTCGATTCACACAGAAAACGTTTCAATTGAACGAACGAACGAATGAATGGTTTCATAGTAACATTTCAAATCGGACTTTACCGCCAAAATTATGGGTTAACGGAACGTAGAAAAAAAGATAAATCTGTTGACGTCTGACAACATTACAAACGTCAAACATTCGAGTGGTAGAATTGGTTACGATTGGTTCGGAGCACTCGTTGCGAGTGATAGAAGTTGAATTCAAAAATGGCAAATCATCGATTTTACGTCATTTTCTATTACTCGCTTTGAGCGTGTGATAATCAAAAATCGCACTCCAGAAGTGCGATTTTTGAAAATCATACGAGCGACTTGGCAGTAGAAAGATGCATAATCTCCATAGTAATTTTGACATTTTCTACTGCCAAGTCGCTCGTATGATTTTCAAAAATCGCACTTCAGTAAGAGGTTTGCTTGCCGCCATTATTTTGTTCGTTTGCGGCTGTAGTTGATATTTTTGAAAAGTTGGTTTTTAGCGATATTTGTGACATAATTTCGTGCGGATTGTGTACCAAAAGGTTGCGTAGATCGACCAACATAACAGGAATCTCAAATACATACGAAGAAAGAACAAAAGTTTTGGTGCAAGTTTACTCGTACATGGTGGTTTTGGCGGCATCGCACGAGCTTACAAAATCATCCACAATTTCATCGTCATCCTATCATCCCATCATCCCATAGTCATCTGAAGTGCGATTTTTGAAAATCATACGAGCGACTTGGCAGTAGAAAATGTCAAAATTACTATGGAGATTATGCATCTTTCTACTGCCAAGTCGCTCGTATGATTTTCAAAAATCGCACTTTAGGATGGTTTTGCACGGGAATCATGAGGATAAGGACGGGCTTTGTTTCTTAATTTTCTGGATTAGTTTTTCGTGGCTATTATTGTGTTAATGTGGTGGAATTAGTTTAATAATGTGTCATCAATGGAGAACAATATAGTAAAAGTGAGAAATAAAGAAGGCGCTCCCGTTTGATTCGGATTGATCCTCGCGTAAAACTTATCTTGAACTTGGAATGTGTGTATCACCCACACATTTCAATATTTAGGTGTAAGATTAGTTAAGTTAGTTTTAAGTACAAAGAAAAATATAACTTATGACCATGCTGTAAGGGCTAGTTCCCATTGCATTTCCGAAAGGATAAATTGTACAAAAAAAAAAAAAAGATCAGTAAGAATTTGCAGTGCTGCCAATTCCGGGGAATTTCCCCGATTTTCGGGGAATGAGGGGTGCGTGCGGGGAGAGCGCGGGGAATGATTCAAATCGGGGAATTTCGGGGAATTGACTATTTGTAACAAATGTCGAACAAAGGATGTCTAAAGAAGAGGAATTGTTAACTGAATCGGACTATACTTAGATCGAAATTGTGGGAGAAACATAAATAATAAATAAAACTCATTGTATTCTAAATATTTAAGTAATTTTTTCATAAAAATTAGAAAGCAAAGAAGTAAATAAGCAAATTTTGTGAAACATTGAACTACATTTTGCATAAAAATGCCTTATTTCTTGAATATTACAGTGTCGGGGAATTTTCGGGGAATCTATGATTGGAAATCGGGGAAATTCGGGGAATTGAGCCTACTTAAGCGGGGAATCAAGAAATTTACATTGGCAGCACTGAGAATTTGACATTTCAATTTTCATTTGAGAAAATTGCTTGCTTGCTTGATTGCTTCTTTCTTTCTGAATCGAGATACTGAGAATTTTTGTTTAATTTTATCGTACAGTGCGTGAATTAAAATGATACAACCTGACTATCCATCAGCCATGGGCTTATTAGCTCATTTGAACTCTGACGAGCTAAAGGAGATGCTCAATGACGACACAAAATTCGATTCAGTGCTAAAGGATGTGAAACAGGTAACAAAGCTATTCTGTTTTATCTTACGGTTCATTTCTTAGTTCGAGTAATTTAAGGTTCATTCCCTCTTCAATTGTTCTGAAGACATTAAGTTTTTTCGTAAAATGCGAACGAATTCCGTGAAACAGAAAAGCCGTAGATAAGAATCTAATTTTTATGACTCATTGTTATTGTGTACCAATGAGTTTTTCTGTCTTATCTACGGAATACCGACTGCTCTCAATCGGTGAAGGAAAACATCGTGAGGAAACCTGCATACGCTGAAGAAGAAATTCTGTTGCATATGTGAACCGAAAATGACCCACTGACCGAAATTTACCAATCCGCATTGGTCACGCGTGGTGGACTAACGCCCATACACCCTCCCTGAGGGTAGGCCTGTGCCCTGCAGTGGGATGTATACATTTGTGATGATGTTCTTATTTACTAGTCGTTTTTTTCAAGTTGGCCGCTCCCTCCCTTCCCGCTTCACCATACCGCACCCCTAAGAGACCCTATTAAACGCAATTTTATAACCTTTAGTAACGCAACCACGTACGGCACGTCCTTCCCGGTCGCTAATATCGCTTTTAATTTTAAATTCTTATTTGCTTGTTATATAATTTTTTGTCAATGGGACCACTAAATGTGCCTGTGACGAAATTTTGTAACGGTCATCGACGGCCAACTCCAAGCAAACGGGTAGTACAAGTACTCGATAATCAATTTTAGTTATTACTAGAGTTAACCTGTGACTTCATCCGCATGAATTATATACCAGATTTTAAGTCAGATCATAAGCTATCAAACAAAAAAGTTTTATCAAAATCGGTTTAGTAGTTTTTGCGTGATACTCTAACAAATAAACACACAAAGAAACAGACATTCAAAAATTCAAAAAGAGGTTGATTTGGAGTCAGGGAAACCTAAGAACCATATTGTAATCTGTTTTTTGTAAATATCTTCAATGTACAGAAACACTTCTGTTACAGTTTCATAACAGTTTAGATTATTGTTCTCTTTCGCACATATTTTGCTACTCAAGGATTTCGATTTTTACCCGACTGCGCCAGAAGGGGGGTTATGTTTTTTGCACATTATTAATGTGAAAGTCTGTTTGTCTGTTACGTTTACACAGGTAAACCACAGACAGCATAAATGTGTCTATCCATGCATGAGTGCATTACAAACGAATTGAGAGTGGGCAGTGTAGGACCGATCGTTGTGACGATCCTTGGGGGAGGCCTATGTCTGGCAGTGGACGTTCATAGGCTGAAATGATGATGGTGACTGGGTAAAACTCTGAAACGGGAGGGGTTTACAAATGTGGTAGACTAGATTTCGGTACTTCTGATATATTTTGACAAGAATGTTTTCCACAATTTTGACATGTAGTATGGAAAAAAAAAGTTGAAACGCGCGTGTGTAGATAAATCGTACTAGACGTGCAGAAGGTTTTATTTTCGTCATTTTATGTATGTAATGTATTTATTATTTACTTATTCATTTTCAGGTAAAAGACTGGGAAACGGAGAAAGAGATGATAATAGCGAGTAACCGATCACTAGCGGAGTTCAACCTGAGCAAAGAGCCGGAACTGAACGACATGAAGGCTCAGGTGCAGGAGAAGTCAGAGTCCGGGGAACAGCTGTGCAGTCGGATACAGGAGTTACTGGACGAGTACAGTAAGTATCACCAGAGTTCGGATTCTACCGGTCATTCCAGGGACGCATTGTTGTTATATTTACATCACAGATTACCCCCAATAGATACCGCATACATTCGGCTTCCTGATGAAAAAGTGTAGTTCACCTATCTGTGAGGAGTGTGGAGTGGTCGAGGACGTTCATCACCTGTTAGTGGAGTGTGTTCGTTACGAGCAGGCTCGAATGACACTGATGAGGGAGCTTGGAGTGAATAGGCTTGATGTGGGCATGTTTCATGACATCCTAGCATCACCAAGTTCTGATGCTGCTAGGAAAGTGTTCGCCTTTGCAAACTCATCATCATCAGTGTCACGTTAAGTAAATTAGAATTAAGTTAGAGTAGGTAAAGTCTAGATATAAGGTACGATGGGACCGACATGTACAAAATGTGTTTTGTATAAAAGTCCCTTAAAAAAAAATAGATTACCCCCAATAGATACCGCATACAAGGCCGCCGACGCGCGCCAATCATTTATGATTTTGCACTGATATAAGCAACGCGAGTGAGCGAGCTCAAAGCAGTACGACCCTGAAATGGCCAATCATGTTACATTGTTTCATGCCCTGCTACCCGCACCTACCACCAAAAATTGTGACTTCGGGCATGTACAAAATTTTCATCATGCGGTATCTATTGGGGGTAATCTGTGTGAACTTTGGGATGTATAAATAACGAAATATTATTGGTTGTGTTGTGTACCACACATCTAAGAGAGATGTGTCGTGCACAACCAATAAGATTTTGTTGGATATTCTCCTCCTCTTTGGTGGATAACAGGATTTTTCCGTCACTAGGGCGTAAGTACCAAGATAAGCAAACATTGGCGCATCGTAAGCGTTGCGTGTGCTCGATTTCTGCTACTCGCGCCAGATGGCAACGTCACGTACGTCGTGCCGTACACGGCATTGTTATTACTTCGTACACGAAGTAATAACAATGCTGAGTCAAGCTACATTAGATACATTTTTGGGCGTACCATGTGTCAGTAGGTAATTAAAGCGTGGGAATTTATCAGTTTCCAATGTATCTATAATCTATGATACTGGGCCGTGGGCTTCTTTTGCAGTGTTTCACTGCACTTATTTCGTTTTAGAAAACTTCTAGTGTATTTTCAAAGGTTAGCAGTATTTAACTACCCCTCACATGGGTTTATGCTTGTATGTATATCATGTATTCATCCAATACAATCAATCATTATATTCAATACAATAATTCTTATTTTATACAATTTCAGAAACAAAATCAGCAGGAATATCACCGGACACCACACAAGCATTGCTCCAAACAGCCGCAGCTGAATCAGAGGAACAGTCTGAAAACACAGCATCTGAATTCCTCGCCGGGAAAATAGATGTTGACAAGTTCCTTGAAGACTTCGAACCTATTCGCAAAAAGATGCATCTGCGGAAATTTAAAGCGGAGAAAATGGGGGAGTTGTTACGGACCGGAAGCCAAGGCTCTTACGGCAATGGATTAGCGAGGCCATATTTGCCATATCCAAGTTATGGAGCCCAGAATGTGCCAAGTGTCCCATACCCTATGGGGCCCCTCAATATGCCCATGCCAGGAATGTATGGCAACCATTTTTGAAGTTGATCTGCCATTGAATTGTATAGGAAATTATTTTTATAGACCTTATATTTGGTTATCATTAGACCTTTTTTTAACTGAATTATTACAATTAATACATGTTAAATTGTGACTTCATTATGTCAACATATTGTTAGGAACAGAACTGTCAGCTAAAGTTACTTTGGATAATAATCATAAGGTTTGATGAAATATGGTATGTCTGTGAAAAAGCATAATTTCGTCAATTTTTATTCTTAAGTGAAATATATTATTAGCTTTGTTACAAATTAATGTTTTTTTTTAGCCGTTTGAAATGTTTCAACTGTCCGCTTCATGTTGGTGCTTGAGTAACATGTGATTATGAATTATAGAAATTCTACAAATAAATGTTAAACAGTACACTAATTGTAATTACTATAAATGCACCAGAATTTTCAATGTGAATTATAGAAATGAACCGTAAATGATCTAGCATCAAAATATAATTATAGTCTGTCTGTCGTCATGGACTGTTCTCTTAAAATAATATCTATTTAAATATCTATCTACAGTTCTAATATTACATAGATTACGTATTTTATCTACGATCAATTAGTGATATTATATTACATCTGTGGGTAATATTATTTTAAAACATGTTTAATTTCAGTTTATGACATAAATAATTATATTATGTAAATTGATAGTAATAGGATAAAAAATAAATAATTACATTAAAATAAATATAGTTTAATTTTTAAACTTTCTTATCACTCTCCTTGACTGTACAGAGCACCATTCAAAAACTAATATATCTACATTTACATGATTTCCTTTCCAAGCAAAAAAACAAGAAAAATTTTTAAGCTGCTAAGATTTGTACTACAATTTGCTAAAATTGCATTTATTCTATATTATTTACAACAGTTTTGTTCTGTTTATCATTAGCCGTCGTGTCCCTATCATAGTCTGATTTGCCTTGTGCGATGAGTATCATGAATAGACTTCCTACGGCAAAGAATAAATAAATTATTGCTTCTTGGTGGTTGGCCTCGCGAGCGTCTACTTGCTTCTGTTTATTTTTTCTAAGTAATTCTTTTTCGTATTGTTGTCTTTCGAATACGTCGCCGTAATGTTGTTTAGACCTGAAAACATCATACATTACATGTTACTTCCTTATTAAATGGGGTTTACCCGTTTTTATACAGGGTGAAATTGATATCATTAACATCCTTTTAAACTAAGAGTCTACACATCAAACAGAACAACTTTTACTATGGGAGCAAACAGATCGGACCAACTAAAAAATCTGATGTTCCATACTAAACTGCAATGCCTACTCGATTCAAATGTATGCAACAGCTGATTTTTTTAGTTGCTCCGATCGGTTTGCTCCCATAGTAAAAGTTGTTCAGTTTGATGGGTAGACTCTTAGTTTAAAAGGATGCCAATGATATCAATTTCACCCTGTATACAGGGTCCTTCTTAATAAGCTGACACTTTTCAGCAGCGGCGGCTTTTCGGCAGTGCTGCCAAGTTAGGAGATTTATCGCCATTCAGGCTACATTAGGGGGTCTATCGGCGACCAAAAAATTCGATTGGCGACCGGTCGCCATTTAGGCTATATCCAAAATTAAAATAGGCATTTTAGGCTATAGTAAGAAAAGCTATTTTGGGTAATTTTAGGCTATTTTAAGAAAAATCTGGAATATTATACTTCTTGTAAGAAAAATAATATGATTTCTTTATCGGAAAATATATTTTTCTGCCACGGGCAGCTAATGTAGAATTTATTTTGGCCAATTTGCGGTATTATTATGCTACTTTAGGCTATATTGGATATTTTTACATGGGAAAAAAATTAGGTGACTTTAGGAAACTTCGCCTGAGATTTTTGGCGATTCAGAGTGGCTGGGACTTGGCAACACTGTTGAGCAGGGAAAACAAATATATAAAACGAGCTTTTACCCGCGACTTCGTCCGCATAAATTATATACCAGATTTTAAGTCAGATGATAAGCTATCAAACAAAAAAAGTTTCATCAAAATCGGTTCAGTAGTTTTTGTGTGATACTCGAACAAACAAACACCCAAACAAACAAACAGACAGACAAAAAATTCAAAAATTGGTGATTTGGAATCAGGGACATCTAAAAATCATATCGTAATCTTTTTTTTGTAAATATCTTCAATGTACAGACACACTTCTGTTACAGTTTTATAATAGTTTAGATGAACAACTTTCTCTATGGGACCAACATCAAAATCGCAAACAAAAATCTGCTGTCCCATACATTTGGCTCGAGTAAGTTTGCAGTTTTGTATGGAAGATCTGTTTTTTTTCGCGATTTCAATGTTGGTGCCACAGAAAAAGTTGTGCAGTTTGACGTTCTGATCATCTCCTTAAAAAAGTGTCAGCATATTAAGAAGGACCCTGTATGTAGTTTCCAATTTACCACAGATTTTGATAATTTTTTGTGTATGGGATCTCCATATTTCTCTATTTTGTACTATACACATTTGTTCCTCATCTCAAAATACGAAAAACGAAGGTGTGCTGATACACCGTCAGAGTGTGATATAAACTGAAATTTTAAATGGGTTTTGGGCACTGCGGGACAAGTTATTGTAGACATATGACATAGGTTATCAGCAGCGAATGTGTTAACCTCTAGTATGTGTTGTTACGTATCCGTCCATACCCCGTCGTCTGTGTAGTCCCGGATCCGGCCAAAGCTGACTACTCAGATTTTACACAATTATAATACATATCACCTGGAAATAATGTCTGTTATTGCTTGAAATCGTTTCAATGAATTTCAATCTACCATTCATTCAATATTCCTTCATTCATAAAAGGATCGTTCATTCACAAAACTCTTTTCAAATTTGATTTTTTACGGCTATGCACCATCTTGCCACAGACGACGGGTGCAGATTGTGTGCGGCTTACACGTACCAGAGGTTAATCCTTATAAGACAAAAAATATTTTACCAATAATTAATTACCATGAATCAAAATCGTAAATGGGATTTCTTCCATCCATTGTAGGAGTAATGTGGCGATTTGCATGTGATTTGTAGAACTTGAGCGTTGGGTCCGTGGGCTCTGGCTCAGGTTCATAATGCATTTCTGACTGACTTTGTTGACCTCCTAGTAGTCCTGCAGATTTTAAATAAGAGATTGAGTTGTTTCCCTTACGGCAGGCATCAGGCTGGTATAATATTTTGTCTGGCCAAAAGAGAGTTGCGTCACATCCCGGACTCTGCATATAAACAATTGAAATATAGGTACAAGATGACATCCGCACTTGCGAAACCAAAGAAATTGAACCTTAAGTCTTGTTCTTCGGTAACTGCAGGGTAACTGGAGGGTGATAGAGGGGGCGAGGTAAAAAGTTGGTTGGCAGTGTTTCTGTATGTAGTAATAGATACTCTTTCTTATACTGTGGTTGCATGTTAAAATAAAAATAATGAAATGGACATTTCCTGGATTGAAATAACTGGCTTAGCCCAATATACAAGTGGAGTGAAAGCTGCCAGAATGAGATATGAACCGTACCATTAGGTGGGTTCTTGAGCACGCTGGCAACATTATTATGGATCTACGAGGCAGGTTATCGGCAGTGGATATGTTATATATTTTTCTCAAACATGCTTGGAAATGTGAGCATTATTTTGACAACCTTTTTTTTTTTTTTTTTTAATCTATTTTTTTTTAAGGGACTTTTATACAAAACACATTTTGTACATGTCGGTCCCATCGTACCTGATATCTAGACTTTACCTACTCTAACTTAATTCTAATTTACTTAACGTGACACTGATGATGATGAGTTTGCAAAGGCGAACACTTTCCTAGCAGCATCAGAACTTGGTGATTCTAGGATGTCATGAAACATGCCCACATCAAGCCTATTCACTCCAAGCTCCCTCATCAGTGTCATTCGAGCCTGCTCGTAACGAACAATTTTGACAACCTTCTTTGAGATAAATCGAAATTGCTGTACTGGCCAAATACATGCGCGCAGCGGCCGGCAATGTTGTATGAAAATCCATATCTGTCGTGTTTAGCGGCCAAATAAATTACATACTAAACTCATATCTGTAGTGTAATTTAAAAATGGAACGATCTTTTTCTCCGAAACATGGCGACCAAGGAGGTAACTCATCAAAGGTTTTATTTAAATTTCGAACTCGCTTGCAAATAGAAAGCTGTTCATTGAAAAAAAAAAATTTTTGTTCGTTGTTCGTCATTGATTTTAAAAAGAGTTTTAATTTCCGCGATTTATTTGAGAAAATTTACTGTTTTAATTTTTGCGCATTGTTTGAGAAAAGTACTATACAAGCCTTGGCCACAACTAGGCATTGATGGACTTACGTATGTGTGCCTCGGTTTCGCCTCGGCCCACATTTACACGTTCGTCCATCAATGCCTCTGTTGCTGGCCGCTGCAGTAATGTACTATTCCTTTAAACACTAAAACTAGATATTATCCATTATAGGTTAAAATTGGTGGAGGGAAAGGAGTGTCCATACTGTATTCAGTACCAAAGAGAATGGAATAACTAAGTTTTAAGAGACGGCACTGTCTAACTAGCTTCATTATCCAAAATAGTATGAAGCTAGGGCATTACATCCTTGGGGCTGATACAATCTATGGCATTTCATACAATTACTATTTCGTTCTGTGTGTCGCGGCACTGTGCAGTACTAGATACTCTTTCTTATACTATGTAAACAAAATGTACAAACACTGCCGCCATATTGGAGTGTGATTTTTGAAATCAGCTGTAGAGAATGTCAAAATTACTATGGAGATTGTGATCTTACTACAACTTATTTGAACGTGTGAGTTTCAAAAATCACGCTCCTGAATGTTTATCTTACCTCTGTCATACATTTTCTTCAATTTAATATTTCCTAGTACTTCATAAGCTTCTGTTATGGCTCTGAATTTTTTTGCTGATGTTTCATCCTGAAGCAGAAATTATATCATCATATTGGATTATTCCGTAATGGACAAAATTACATAACAATTTTACAGATAAAATATAATATTGGGGCAGGGCAGATTATACTATGGCTGTGAGCTTAGCACGAGTTTGATTATCAATAGGGTAGACAAAATAGCTAGACTTTTTAATTCCAATTCAGGGCTGCGTTCAGAACCTTTTTGTGCGGTTGTTTTTTCAACTTGCTCTATAGTAAAACGTCTTTCACCGAGCCTCTGAACGGCGTTTAGTGCGAAAAGTTGCGCTCGGGGTGCACTCTGGGTGCACATAGGGTGTAGGTTCTGAACGCAGCTCTGTCTTGTTTTTTTTTCTATTATTTGTTTACATGCTGGAACAAAAGTTATAAATTTGCCTCCATTACAAAAAAGAAAATAGTGAAGTGTATGCTTTGTGTTTGTAGTCTTCAGATTTATAATGATTTAGTTTACTTACACTGGATATGTCTGGATGATATAATTTCGATAGTTTGTAATATGCAGACTTGATGTCCCCTTGGGTGGATTTCGGCGTAACCCCTAGAGAATCGTAATGGTTTGCATTGAGCCTGCTTGAAGTGCTAATTGTACGCACCATCCCACAGATCAGCCTTTCTGTGCTTTGGGTAAGCATCTGAAGAAAGAGAGACGCAAAAATTAAATATGTAACAATTCAAAAACCAAACAGAACCATGATAGTGAAGAATTCATACATACTGCTCGTGGCAATCGATTGATTTTTACTATAGCCATTTAGCTCAATACTTTAAACCAATTTTACTACACTTCAATTCAGAATTATTTCAGGAATGATTAGGTTTTTGACATTTTGTTTGAAAACTTCGGCCTTGATAAAAATGACCAGTGTTGCCAGCCGGATCTTGTCAAAAGTAACCGGAAATACATGAAAAAGTAACCTTTTGGTGTGAAAAGTAACCTTTCATATTTTTTCCAAGTAATAAGATAGGTATTAAAAGTTGATAGACAGATGTTGGTTGTATTAACTTACAGAAATATAAAAAATTTTGTAGCGTTTTTAATTTTAAGTTTGCATTTTTATCCAATTGATTGTTCAAGCGAGTAAGTGAGGCGCTTTAGTCATTTATGATTTGGTCTCAGATTTGATATAAATTAGTGCGAAAGAGAAAAACGTGTTTTTAGGAGTTGCACTCGCTACGTTACGAACGTTTTGCGTTATAAAACATTGCAAAAAATATGAAAAAGCGTTCATTTTCATGGAAAAATAATGATTTTAACATTGATTATACAAATTCCGAAAAATCACCTAAAAGTAACCTTTTTAATCGTGTAACCATAAAGTAACCTGACAGAGCTAGAAATCACCTAAAAGGTTACAAAAGTAACCTTCTGGCAACACTGAAAATGACATAATGACAAAAATTTACAGGTTTTTTTCAGGGCTGCCACCTCAAAAAATCGATTGGGCGCTAAAACTGTGAAAAAAGTTCGCAGCTCAAAAAAGCTAAAATCTTATTACATAAAAAGTCCTATAAAGTTCTCTAAATAGTCTAATCAGCCTTTCCAAAACCCATTTATAAGTCAGGCAATTCGTAAATCCCCTGTAAAATTTATGATAAGCGTTCGTATTTGAATTTCCCAAACACTGTACATTCGATGGACATGTTTTGACCACAAAATGTTATCAATATTTATCATATCCCTATCAAAAAACACAAAATATAGCATATGCAAACACAAATAATGCTGTTTTATTAAAAGTTAAAAAAGCGCTAGATTCTCCGCTAGGCGCTAAATTCTGAGATACGGTGCTAAAGATACCAAAAAAGCGCTAGATCTAGCGCCGAAAGCGCTAAGGTGGCAGCACTGGTTTTTTTTTAGTTTTGAGTTTTTGGCGGTATTTCGTTAGCTACGTTTGGAGTCCACATACTATTTTATCGAATTTTTATTGTTTATAATGAGTTTTGGTGCATAAAATTGGTGTTATTTTGCGTAACAAAGTGTCGTGCAAGTGAACAATACAGTTCAGTGAAATATGATGGTGTGTGGGTCGTAAACAGGTAAAGTGTTCCGTCATTTGTAGCGCGGCAAAGCGATCGGTTCTTCTCTTTCCTGTGGACCTCTCTGCATTTCCTACGTCTTTCAAAACGTCGAACACCAACGTTTTATTGCTATAAATGAAAGAACTTTATTTTTAGTAGCCAGGCTGGCTACTAAAATATAAAAACATCACTGAAGAACCATTGACACGAAAAGAAGAAGAAAGAACTTTATTGAAGACATCAGTTGTATGGGATATATATTTTTTACCTTGAAAGGAAACAAAAAAAAATTGATTGACGTCACCAGTGTTGCAAAAGCTACCGATTTATTGGTAAATTTACCGATTTCGGGTATTGTCTACCGATATACCGATTTTAGGTTGTGATCTATCGATTTATTTTATAGAAGATGTTTTAGCCAAATATTGAAGTATTTTGCCTTTTTATGTGGCAGATAATTAGAAATTAGAATTAGTTAAGAATCTTTATGGCCTTATTTGAAAGTTTTTGGATTGAAATGGGTAATGGAAATATGATTTGGGTATGGGTAATGAAATATATTATGGAATGGAATAGAGTTCATGTTTTTTAAATCTCTGTAGAGAAATCCTCGAAATCAATATTTTTCGTCACTACAAAAATTTTATAAAAAGTCTTTCACTTCACTCAAGTTTCAGGTTTTGGTCAATACGTAGGGGAAGATTGGCACCATTCGTACAAGGGGCACATACGTACAGTAGATTTTACAGAAAAACTAAGTGGAGTACGGTCATGTCTTTTCACGTGTACGTAGCCTTTGTTCGACCGCATCGTCAGACCGGTAAGCCGCGACAGCAGCGCCATTACCCATGATACGACAGGTAGCAAAGTGTTTTTGCACTTGGTGAGCAAATATTTTATGGTAATTCACGTTCGCATTGTAACAACTTTTATTACGTTTCTAACATGATAATTACCTTTATATCAAGTAAATATCCTTAAGAAAGTGTTTTAATGACAAGTATTTTCTTACTTTACTTGTTTCTAGATAAATAGGTAACTTTTTTAAACTTATATATCACGGGGTACCTTCGTACAGCAAGGAATGGGGCACATTAGTACGCGACAAATGGTTGGTGATTCCTGATAGATTAATTTATTTTTAAAGAAACAGGGTGTAGCATTACAAAATTGAAAAAGAGGAGCAAGGAAGTAGAGTAGACGAAGATTTGATGCTATATCGGCTGTAGATGATTGTGATGGAGCAGGGAATCCCAAACATCTTTTTATCACACCTCCTTTGGGCAAACAAAAAATATCCACGCCCCCGTGTCACATTAGGATACCTAGGTACTACAATACAAACGAAATGTTAGTTTCATCCTCTATGTACTAAATAAAGTTAATTTTCAGTGCTGTATGAAAGTACCCCATTCGTGGGGCAGATTCGTACGAATTCCGGATGAAATAAAAATCACTTTTATTCAGTAACCCTCTAAAATACACATTTATACTATTTTTTTCCTAATAGCCAAATATATGTGCTATTTCAAAATGATTTCCATAAAGCTATTAATCAACGCAGTGAAAAGAAAAAAAATATATTGTGAAAACTGTACGAAGGGTCCCAATCTTCCCCTAATTGGCACGGGCACAAAATTATTATTAGCATCGTTCAGAATTTCATGGAAATTGAGAATTTTGGAAAACATAGGACCTAGACCTGAAGCCGTAGCATGCTACACGTGATACAGCTGTATCACGTCTTTTATCTCGTTCGTTCGCGCGCAAATAGAAAGAGAGCGAAGGTGTGATAGCGCTGTATCATGGTGGCATGCTACCCATGCAGCACTGGTAGCATGCACACCCGCGATAGCCGTGATACGGCTTTATCACGTCTTTTAACTCGTTCTTTTGCGCGCGAACGAACGAGATAAAAGACGTGATAAAGCCGTATCACGGCTATCGCGGGTGTGCATGCTACCAGTGCAGAACTTTACTAACATTTCTACCGATTTTTTGTCGCCAATACTACCGATTTTATCAAAGTGACTTTTGCAACACTGGACGTCACTCACGCAAAAATTACTCACCGATCTCGAGAAAATAATCTGTTTTTAGTTTATTTCGGTTATAAAACCGTAACTTTTCTTGTGTGTGATCTGTTTCTAAAGTGTAAGTAATTAGTTTGTCGTACTGTCTTAACTACTATCATAATTAGGATCAGGTGGGCAGCGTTGTAAAATCGAGACCTTATATGGAATTCTGGTGATTGCGCTCCGTGTGTGCCCTAAATATTTTTAAACTAAAATCGAAGGTTTGCCAACACTCTATGAGTCATTTTCTTGTTAACGGACGCAAGTGACGATAAGTTGAATGGCATCGTGTGAGGTTCATTAATTTTATTTTTGAACCTGGAGTTAGCTAGCAGCTAGTTTTACGAAACATTGTGTGTAACTATTGGACAAACGGTTGTGACGGGTGTGTGATTTGGAGCGCAGGGTTCATTTTTTCCAACGTTTCTTGCTCTCAGGTATGTATGATACAATAGATTTTGGTCAGAGTGTCATTTTTAAAAGTGATTCATTATGTTAGGAGTGTTAGGGCCTGGTGAAGGCGGTGGGAACCTGTTGGCTGAGGGCAGCGCAGGAGCGGTCGTTGTGGCGATCCTTGGGTCAGGCCTATGTCCAGCAGTGGACGTTGGCTGTGATGATGATGATGATGATGATTATGTTAGGACATTAAAAATAATAGTTTCGTTTATTTGATCCAAATTTGGGTGTGGCAAAAACGAAGTATTACCTAAATAGAAACTACTAAGGGAAGATACTGTCTTCCGTAAAATACTTTAAATCCGTACTGTATGCATGCTCGTCGGTTTCTGGTTGATTGGACCAAAGCATTTATTTAATTAGGAATCTTATGTGTATTGTTGTAGATCCTTCAACATGTCGTCGCGCAAGACAGCAGGCCGCCGTGGCACCAACAAGAAGCGAGCACAGCGCGCGACTTCCAATGTGTTTGCTATGTTCGACCAGGCCCAGATCGCCGAGTTCAAGGAGGCGTTCAACATGATTGATCAGAACCGTGATGGTTTTGTTGATAAAGACGATTTACATGATATGCTTGCTTCTTTAGGTAAGTTTTTTAATAAAAGAAACAGTTATTTAGTTATTGTATTACTATCCGTATCAGCCAAATGCTGTTATAACTAGCTGCGGTACCACTGTTTCACTCATTTATAATATTGATCCGTATTACACTGGATAGCTATATTAACCCCCTTCGGTAAGCGCTGACTGTTGCTCGCAAAATGCTATCTTCTTCTTTTCGTGTCAATTGTTCTACTATTTCTATATTTTACTGGCCAGATATTCGGCGAGCCTGACAGCGTCCAGTGTAGCTTTATTGAGGTCCTCTCTCGTGCAAGTGTGTGGGCGCAACGGGCGTTCTAACAGGTGCGCCATCGACTGCATAGGTTCGCCGCAATCGCACTGCATTAGGTCAGGGTCCCTGTATCCTGTAACTTTGTCTGCAACGGCCAACTTGAGTGTGAAGTCGATTTAAAGACTTCCACACAGGCCATTGCAGATTGTGCCCGGGAGGTAGATATTCCTGTGGGGAAATAAATTCAGCTGGTGGGGGTACCCTATCCTTCCACAGAGTGCTATGCTATGATTCCCACACTTATAGTATACATAAACTTAGAGAAAAAGGAAGTACTTATATGATTGTGTCGATATGACAAAGTTGAGAAGAAAAAAACAGCTTTTAGGGATGCAACGATTCGGCCATTACGATTACGATTACGATTGCGATATTAATCGTTATTTATTACGATAACCGATGCATTACGATTAATTAAACAAATTTAGTTGAGGTTATCCTCAGAATGAGTTCTCATAGTGTTTCTTTGCATTCCAATGAAAGATAAATCATACAAAAAAAAACCTTTTAAAAATTCCAAGACTTTGTAACTTTTTCTTCTAATTTGAGGTCGAAGTCAAAGGTTCACTTCGCGTAGAGGCCAATTTCCTTTGAAAAACACGATATGGAACATGATTCTGTATAATCTCGTAAATCAAGCGATATCTTGTCCGATTTAGATGGGAAATTAATATTTTAAAATGTGGACGAGATATCGCGAGAACGAGAATGCATTCTTATCTTATACTTCAAAACGAAAATCGAATCATAGGAAACAGTAGAATTAAAAAAATCAGAGTCAAATCTGACAAAAAAAAACAGATTTAGCTCCAAATGAGCTAAAATGGCAGCAAGAGATCCGATTTTTTTTAAAGTTGTTTTTTGGCTCTAGAATCTGTATTCAGGTCTGGTATTTGTCAACAAGTGCAATCCGATTGGCGTTTTCAATTCGATTTAATAATCGTACGATTCTTACTACGGTGCATTGCATCGTTATTAATCGTGATTATTACGATTACAGATGCAAAACGATGCACCGCTTCGTAATCGTTGCATCACTAAAAATAAGTTATACCCTGTAGATGCCAGCAGATAAAAGGCCTCCCCACAAATTATGTGAGAGTGAGAGAGAGTGGGCCATACTCAATATGGGCCCAGTGCCGAACTTGCTGGATTAAGAAAAATCAATCATTTTCGTAGTGTTATTACAGTATCTATCAGTTTCATTTTTCGAAATATTGAAGCAGTAGGATATGTGTCAACTAAAATGAAAGGATTACAGATAATTTTAATAAAATAACGTAGTTTTTCGGTCCTACGAGTGACGTCACTACTAGAACCTGCAAACTACGTAAACCAAAAATCAACATAAAATAAAATGTCTAATTCCTAGAATTAGATTCTAGGAATTAGACATTTGATGTTGCCGTTTCTGTATCCAGCATAGAGTTAGAAAGAGAAGGCAGGTGATTTTTATTTCTTACAAAAGGTTTTTTCTCCTTGGAGTTCGAATGATTTTTTCGCGACCACTTTTGTCATTTACAAATTACAGTTAAATAAATAAAAAAATAAAAATTCTTTATTTCAGATAAATTACATCCATATTGTTGTTAGTAACACACTTAAATAACTATGTTAGTACAAACACTTAAGTGCAGACCGACCCAGTGCTTAATAAAGCTACTGACGTATCTACTGGCGACTAGTGGCGACCATCTTCAGAACGCTGTTGGCGCTGGTTAAAAAAAAAAAATTGCTTGTTAAAAATTGAATTTGTATTGATAAACTCAATGAATTGCAAGAAAAATTAAATTAGAAAAAAAAAACTTGACATACTGAGTTATAACACAGTATAAGAAAGAGTATCTATTACTAGATACAGTACGGACACTCCCTTCCTCCCACCAATTTTTTACCTCACCCCCTCTATCGCCCTCTGGTTACCGCGCACTGGTTACTCGTTAACTAAGAAGAAGACATAAGGCTCAATTTCTTTGGTTTTGCATGTGCTGATGTCATCTTGTCAAATTCAATTTTTTGTATTTATTTATTTATTTATTTATTTTAATACTCACAGGCACATACATTGTAATGATCCCAAGAAAGCACTATTTATAGGCTGTTTATTATGGAAACCATACAACAATGGCACAAACATATAAACATCCATGACCGAACCGGGATTCGAACCCAGGACCCTGGTTTGGCAGTCCGGCGTGGTAACCATTACACCAACCGGGTCGTCGTGTATGCAGTGTCCGGGCTGTGGTTATAGCTAATATATATTTATTATCTATAGGCAAGAACCCCACAGAGGACTACCTAGAGGGTATGATGAACGAGGCGCCTGGACCCATCAACTTCACGATGTTCCTCACCCTGTTCGGTGAACGGCTGCAGGGCACGGACCCCGAGGATGTCATCAAAAATGCTTTTGGGTGAGTTAATCTTACTTTATGAGAAGGCTTAAGAGGTGAACTGCCAGTGCTGTCTGTAAGTCAAGCATAGCATAGCCACAGAGGATTGTACAGAGGAACGGCTTCATGCAAGTTCGTAAAAGCATTGCATCACTACATGCGCAGCGACGTTTGTGTCCCCATGCTCCACCATGCTGCACCATGCATGGTGTGCTCACCTACGGGGTTCACGAACGAGACTGAGGTGACGCTTCGGGTGGCTTCGGGCAAAATGAGGGGCTGATGTAAAGGGTGAGATAGCGTTGATTTTACTCGCGCGCCCGTCACCGCTTCGTGCTGTACGCTCGATATTTCTATTTTATTAGTTTGTAGGTAGTAGAAGTTGAATAACAAAATGGCAAATTATTTTTCACTCTGTTCATGAACGGCTGGAAGAGGAATGTAAACATTTGTAAAGAAATACTGCATTGAAATAAAAGTATGCATCATTTTAACAATCTTTTCTCTCTTTTAAATTGTACTTAAAGGAAATACTTACATAGTTTTAACTACAACTAAATATTTCTAAGGACTTCAAACGATAAGTTAATTATTTTAATATTTTCATGCCTAAAATGAATTAAGAACAAACAATAATTAATATAACAAACAAAAACAGTTAACAATTAAGTAGTAAAACATTTACCTACCTTCATACCTTCTTCGATTAAATATATTACTTTTAGACAGCCCTACAAGAATAGGCTAATAAAATCAACGCTTCTTGGAAGCTGTTACTCTGTACAATCCTCTGTGGCATTGCAGCATGACAGTCTTAGCTCTTTTACTTAGTGCATATCAGAGCAATAAAACGCATGGCAGACTTGTTTACCTATTATTATTAATTTTTAAGGAACTGTTATACAAAAGTGTTATGTACATGTATTTTTAGTGATACCGCCTTTTCTACCCTTCTTGTTCGTGTATTGTTGTTGTTTTTTGTGTATTTTGGTGTGCAAATAAAGAATATTTATCATTCAGGGTGAAATTAAACTTGTTGGCATTCTTTTAAACTAAATACTCTACTCATCAACTAATGGAAGTAAACCTGACAGCCAAAAAAATTAAATCGGCCAAGTGCGAGTCGGGCTTCTCGCGCACCGAGGGTTTCGTACCACACCACCACAGAACACAACATTATTAACTCAGAAAAAAAACTTTTTTTGTCCGGGACCTTTAGCGCAAGACCGACTCACACTTGGCCGGTTTTTAGTATTTGTTGTTATTCTGTAGAGTTTGCTCTATAATCACACTAAGTTTGACGCTTCTATGTATTACCGTTTTTAACATAGAGCGTGAAGAAAAAACGTTGACAAAAACTAGTTTCTGGTGGAGAACCCCCATTAATTTTTTACTTTTTGAAATTTTTATTATTTGTTAACAAATCCGCCGTAATAACGCATAATCTGATAAAATTTCAACTATCTGGCTATTACGGTTCAAAAGTTACAGCCCTAAATAGGTAGGACAGACGGACAGACGGACAGACGGACGGACGGACAACGTTGGCTTAGTAATAGGGTCCCGTTTTCACCCTTTGGGTACGGAACCCTAAAAACTAAACTAAACAGTGCATACTTGACTCAAATGTATGTAAAAGAGCAAGAAAATATTTTTTGCTCCTTTAAGTTTACTCCCATTAAAAAAAAGTTGTTCAATTTGATGCATAGTTTTGAAAGGATGATGATTTGATTTCACTCTGTATAAATATAAATATAAACCTAGGAGGCAATCCCTAACGACTAAGATCATAGGGCTTATAGTAATGCTTAAACAAACGAAGCTATTGTTCTTCAGATGCTTCGATGAGGAGAACAACGGTGTGATAAACGAGGAGCGGCTCCGCGAGCTGCTCACCACCATGGGGGACCGGTTCACGGACGACGACGTGGACGAGATGCTCCGCGAGGCGCCCATCCGCGACGGTCTCTTCGATTACGTCGAGTTCACTCGCATCCTGAAGCACGGTGCTAAAGATAAGGATGAACAGTAATTTGTTACGGCTCATTTCACTTTCGTTTTGTTTTTAAGCTGATAACATTCGCGGAACACATACGAACAATTCTTTGTGTTCGTAGTATAAAACCTTGATACCAGTCCGTTTCTAAGTACAATTGTTAGACGCTCGGCAGTTATTTTGCAGCAGCCCACCCTTAAAAGTATAGTATAGGGTCCTTAATACGCTGACGGTTTTTTGCGGGGATGATCAGACCATCAAACTGAACAACTTTCTCTATGGGATCAAAGTTAAAATCGCGAAAAAAGTATCAGCTCTGTTCCATACAAAACTGCAATCCTATTCTACTCAACCGAAATGTTTGGCATAATTAGTTGGATATCCAGGAGCCTTATTGTGTAACTACTAATTTCAATCAGTATTAAATCGACATGATGTTTTCTGGCAGTTCTTAGTGATTCTGGAAATTATGATGATCACAGTAAGAAAATATTACTTAAAAATTGTCTACTACAGTCATAATACGTTACGGATCTTGTAAACTATATAATCGGAAACTTACACAATAGCTTTACTGATCATACTGTGACACTGATTGCCAGAATAACATTATAAAATCTCGAATTACTGTGGTCGACGGAACCGCAGAATGTTAATGCGATTATTAGAGCACCTTACCTGATACAACCTTGATACAACAATGAATATCTAAACATTACAAGTGTTTCGTTTAAACTTAAAAATATTTTTAAAACTTTAAATTATAATTTTATGTGACCTACAGACGCATCACAAAGTAAATTTATATGGATTCTATGGTATGAAGTTGGCATCTTAAAATGTAGTTTTTTTATTTATAAATTAAGAGGGGGTCATACCTATTTTGTCTGTTTTCGAACCGATTTTTGAGAACCAAATTATTACATTTAATATATATAGTTCACATAACAGTGTAGATACGTTCTTTCTGCAGGGCATTTAACCGTTGAAAACACGATTCTATTAAATTTTCTCGATAGAAAAGAGGAGCAAAGTAAGCTCAATTTCAGATTTATAACCAGTTTTACAAGAATCACACTACACCATTTCTTCTGAATATACCATCATTTGAAAGGTAAATAATTACAGCAGGGCTTCTAACCGATGGATTTTTCCCCAAACACCCAAGAGAAAAGATATTGATGAAAAATGCGTTTTTTTGCGATCTTGCTTTCAATTGAAGCGGGATGGCTAATTGCGAAAGTTTGCTTGTTAGAAAGAGACGCTTGTTCTACTAATACCCAGCCTTAACGGACTTTTGCTTGTGGGTTAGCACTGCATTTCTGCCAAATCTTAATGTCAAGTAGTTTGTGGGAACTATCCGAAACTCGAAAATTATTTTTTGAGCAAAAACAGTTGAGAAATGATCGCGGAACCTCATGTTAAGCTTAAACGCGAACCGCGCGAACGCCACGTGAATAAAACAACCGCTCGCGGCAAAACTTGCGTGACCCCAAAAGTGTTCATAAAAATAAAACGAAAGTGAAATATACGTCTAGGACAAGCAGGCAGGTTTCATTGTGCAATAAACATTTAGTTTCGATCTTGGGTTTTAATTTACTATTACATTATGTACAAAGAACATTGCGACCTGCCCAATGTCATGTTTATTATTCTGTAGATTTTATATTGCCAAACTAATTTAATTGGTATAAGATATAATCAGCGTAGACCTTAAGTTAGTTTGTTACGGATACCTGGATAATCTCAAAACATGGCGGTGCTAATTAAAATGTAGCTGTACCTTGCATTTGATGATTGATTTCATGCATTTTTTAAATTGTAATTCCATGTTATTTAAATGAGTCATGCCAGGTTTTAAAAAGATCCTCGACCAGATTGGTGTCACTGGCCCCGATTCTGACTGTGCCACGACTTAACTAAATTTATTCCTGTCACTTTCTAAAATAAGATTAAGAAAAGAGAGACAGAAAACCAACTGCTGACTTTACTTTAGCCCAAAATAAGATGCCATCATAATGTACGTCATCTTATTTAAGGCGTTTTTGGGCGTGTAACGTCACTTTGACAGCATTAAAGTCAGCTGTTGGTTTTCTGTCTCTTTTTTAATCTTATTTTAGAAAGTGACAGGAATAAATTTAGTTAAGTTAGGTCGTGGCACGTCCGAATCGGGGCCATTGTCGTAACATAAAAAGTAACGAACTATTTTCTATAACACCAATCCAAACATTATCAACTCAAATTCAAATTGTCGTTATACGAAATAGACAATTTCATATCGACTAGAAATCATTCGCTTCAATCTTCATAATAATTATATTTTCAGCAAGTTAAATCAATCATGTATAATTTTTTTATTGACATTGTTCATTAAAAAAATTATACATGATATTGATTTAGGTACGCTAAGAAATGCGTAGAGATTAGAGTATAGTTTTACTTTGCAAATATGTGGAACGTAATTTTTTAAATCTGGTGAGGCATTACATAGACTTAATTTACAAAAATATTGTAATCAGGCATGATTCAATGTGATTGGTTCAAAGTATTATATTATATCATTCCTTGAATTAGATCGCTAACAGTTTAGTTTGGTTTAAATGAAATATTTAAGTTTTAAATAATGAAAAATGTTTGAAAATTATGAATTATTTTAGCGTTAGGTCATAATTTTTTCACCAAGTATTATTGCAAAATAGTGTGTATCGGTTATTCAATCATGTATTTGTATGTATTCGTTTTGCCATCTTTGTATAAAATTATATTTAACTTTATCTCGTTTTTTATTTAAAAATAAAATTAGGATCGTAGCTGGCGGCGATTTATTGTCTCTACCTACACCAAGAGATCATAGTTGTGAGTCATAAACTCGAATATGTATTGTGTCGTAAAATGCAGGACCGGCAAAAAATATAAAGTAGGTAACGTAAATAATGTTCTAATTGGATTAGTGTCGAGTCTGATTGGTGTCGAGTGATCCCGTTCCGCCCATTAACGTCATTTTATGACAAAAATAGTGTATGGGTACGTAGTACCAGAGGCGGCGGAAGACGTGAGCGGCGTGGGCGACCGCCTCGCGGCCTGAAGGGCCTCGCGTCCTTAGCTCGCACCCCAAAGGTTAATACAGCTTTCTTCAAACTCAAACAAAAATACTTAGCCACATAGCCACAATTCTGACCACAGCCGAATCGTAATACTAAAAATTTCGAGCTCGCTTCGCTCGCTCTAGGATAATTATTACACTGCATTCATGCATTATTTGATTGTGTGGCCACAAGCGGAGCATGGTGCTGAAAAATTTCGAGCCCGCTTCGCTTGCACCAGTTATTTTTATTAGGGTTCCGTACCCAAAGGGTGAAAACGGGACCCTATTACTAAGCCTACGTTGTCCGTCCATCCGTCTGTCCGTCTGTCCGTCTGTCCATCTGTCCGTCTGTCCTACCTATTTAGTGCTGTAACTTTTGAACCGTAATTTATAGATAGTTGAAATTTTCTCAGGTTATGCGTTATTACGGCGGATTTGTTAACAAATAATAAAAATGTCAAAAACTTAAAAATTAAGGGGGGTTCTCAACAACAAACTAGTTTTTATCAACGTTTTTTTCTTCACGCTCTATCGTAAAAACGGTAATACATACAAGCGTCAAACTTAGAGGGAGGTTACACGTTCAGTATTTCGTCATTCTGGTCCATCAGTCTGGTCATGTTTATTTGATTTGAAGGGAAACTAATATACTGAAGCACCATGTTAGTCGGGTCAATCTCGAGTCAGTTTCCCTTCAAATCCAATATACATGACCAGACTGATGAAATACTGAATGTGTAACCTCCCTCTTAGTGTGATTATAGAGCAAACTCTACAGAATAACAACAAATACTAAAAACCGGCCAAGTGTGAGTCGGTCTCGAGCTAAAGGATCCGGACAAAAAAGATTTTTTTTTTTAAATTAATAATCTTGTGTTCTGTGGCGGTGTGGTACGGAACCCTCGGTGCGCGAGTAGCCCGACTCGCACTTGGCCGGTTTTATGTTTGACACAGGAACCGACAGAGCTCCTATTAACGGTTTTATTTAAGTTCACTCTGTATATTTGTTTATTTTTGTATAATACAGATTCAAACCTTCTTAAAATGTGACCTGCAATCAAAAATACTCCAGGCCATGGGGCATCTTGCCCACATAAAATGTAGGTCTTGCGCCGCCTCTGCGTAGTACTCTTTCTTATACCGTGGTATGGGTTTAGGCCTGACGCATACGAGCGCCAAAAATCAGTAAAAATATAACATAAAGCATCAGTCACTATAATAAAACTTGTGACCTAACTTTGTGATATATCATGTCAGAAACATGATCACAAAATAAATGTTTTTTTTTTCATTCTTTCTAATCTGTTCGACATATTAAATCGGAGCAAGTTAGACTTAGACCGACTCTCGATTACGCTACCGACTCGATTGTCGGCAGTTCGATTAGAATATGTAGAAGACAAAAACAGTACTCCAGCACGGCTAGCATGCCACCCACGACAAAGCGTATGTATGTTACTTTCTGTGATTTCTGTCCTACCCTCCCGCCTAGGGAGTATTATATTCCTTGGTCCTATCTATGTAGGCACTAGGCAGTGTCCGGGATGTTGCTCGGGAAGAGAGGGGCTACAAGGGGTACGTCGCTAGACAGTTTTGTCGTTGGTTTGCGCGCTCGCATACTTTTTAAAGGGAAGCCGACAGTCGTTAGTCAGACTTGTCGCCGTGTCTCGTAGGCAACTTTGTCTATGAGACGTTTTGTTGCAAGTTTGCGCGGCTTCATAACTTTTGTAAAGCAATAGTCTGTCTTATAATCCCCGCAAATTGATATTGCGATTGGCGGCCATCTTGGTGACGTAATTTTGACGTAGTCGACGTGCACCATCAGTACCGTTCGCAAGGTCAGCCCGCGCTTGATGACGTCACGCAGCTGTTATTGTGACAAGGTTCCATCGCAATATCAACTTGCGGGGATTATAAGACTGTTTTGTCTCTAATCTGCGCTCTGCCTACGAATTAGAATATGGAGTGCGATTTTTGAATCTCAAACGTTGAACTCAGCTGTTCAAAATGTCAATATTATTATGGAGACGTGCATCTTTCTTCTGCTGATTTGACTTTTTTGAAAGTATAAGATGCGTACCTCCATACATTTTCAACTGCTGAGTTCAACGTATGAGATTCAAAAATCGCACTCCTGTAGAAGACAAAAATAGTACTCCAGTATCGTCACGGCTAATCGTTAAAACTACGTACGTGCTGGATGCTGGGTTGACGCATACGGTTTTAATTAGCGGTTTAAAAATGAAAATCCTTGTGTAACATTCATCGTTGTCTATTTTTGTAATATCACATTACATATTCATGTAAGTATTTATTTACATAATAATAAAATTAATCTTTAACTGTTCACAATAATGTACCTATTGGTCATATATTATAATTTATAATAGCAAAAATTGCCTTTTTTTATAAATACTTAGGTACGTCACGTCATATCATAATCCTAGGTCCTTTATTGTAATATTTATTGGTTTATACAGATTAAACAAATAATCATATTCAATGTTGCTATACATAGAACAAGCAATTAATTATCACTTAATTAGTGCGAACAAATGAATGCTAGAGCAAAAAACTTTTTTTTTACTGAATCGATGTTTGTAATTATATCTTTTCAAATTATGTGAAATGTAAAATTTTAGGAATTTTGAAAATGTTAAATACACATTGAACTTTTTTTTTTTCTATATAAACGGAGTTCCGGTATTGCGTTTATTTGTTACAATACCTACACAATTGCAATGGGCGGTACGGAATTTTTTCATGATGGTTATCGTTAGGAAAAGTTTACAGTTTTACGTTATAGTACTATGTGGTTTCACTAGGTATATGAATATCCTTCCTCCAGCCTTCCTCCGAGGAATACACCCTTGAAATTTTTCTGGCATTATAAAAATTATGGTGTAGGTATATCATGCTGGTTAAGTGGTTATATCAGGGAGCGGAATCTCATATCAAATCAATTGAAATCTCATAGAGATGGGACATTGTTTTTATCGAGTATTCAAGCTATCGATAGTTTTTAGTTAGACTTAACATAGTTTATTTTTCATTGCAATACAGAAAAGTAATCTAAAGAGTAAGAGAGAGAGAGAGGTGTCAAATATAGGGATTTTAGGGTAAACTTCCCAAGTCGCGGTAGTTATCAGAATTTTATTGATAGATAAGAAAAAGAGGTTTGTTTAATTTGTGTGTCATCTCATCATAAATAATTAAAATTAAATTTGCGTGTAAGTTGATTAAGCAATGAAGATCAATACTAAAAAGTATCGACAGCCTGAAAACACGATAAAAAATTATGTCCCATCTCTATGACATTTCAATTGTTTTGATATGAGATTCTGCTCCCTGCAAATTTTTTATTATTGTTTCGTTATTTATTTTTGACGAAGCATGTTGCAGATACAGACATTTTGCCTTTCTGATGAAGCGTGTCGCTGATCTGAAGTTTACATGCATTTAATGAATAAATTATTTAAAAAAAAAATCTACTTTAAAGTGATAAAAATACACGGTTACAAATTAGTTAGGTTGTGATTTTTATGGTGTTGATTTGTACAGATAATCTAGCTTTGAGATCACTTTATTGTTTAGATAGTTAACTTCTGGTACTGTCCTATTGGAATATGATACATAGTGTTCCGTTAATACAGGACAATAGCAGGTCAATTCGTCAAATATAATACGTTAGTTTTCTAAGATGTCGCCATAGTGAATCACAGTCGTATTTGTACTCTCTGGTGGTTATCCTAAGAGTTGATTTAGAACTATGCCCAGTCCTCCTTGACAAGCGCCGCGCCTCGCTCCGCTACCAACATGATTGCAGCTTGGGGATTCCCTGTAGGTTGCGTCGGCATCGACGAAGCGTCCATTACTCGCAAACCTGACAAAAAGATAATATATGTATGAAGACTATCGATATTGAACCATAATTTATGCTGTCGTTTAGGGTAGGGGAAAGAGGAAAGCTTAGAAAGAAATATTATGACCGGTAAAGGAAAAAAAAAAGATTGTTATACAGGGTGTCCCAAAAACCAACGTCAAGCCGAAAACGGTTGATAGGCCAGGTGGTGACAGTTATCAGAAAAATAAAAAAAAAAATCTAAGATTAGTACTTTCCATAAAAAATTTTTTTTTTTTAAATTTACACCCTGTGATGATCTTTTAAGTACTATGACTACAAATCTTTACTTTTCAATTTTTTTTTGTGTGTGGTGTAACCCTGAATAACCCTTCTGTCATCTACAGTCTGAAATTAAAACACAACTGCCTCAGTTTTAAAGAAAATATCACTTTTTGCCCCACCATGCACTAAAAATTATTACATCGCCCAACTTTAACTAACTGTACTGAAAAAAAAATGTACTGTGCTATTTCGGCAAGTGACTTTAAAAGATGGTGTATTTAGTCAGGATTCTAAAAAGGTATAATACTAGCTAGATTATTTATTAACTAAGAACACATATTTTTTTTTTCAAAAGATACCCGATTTTAAGCTAATTCTTTTTACATAGTTAAAATGGTTCTAATGCACGTTAGGCTTTCTCTAAGTCCCTAATTGCCAGGTACAAGTTTGAATGAGATGGATAGTGACCTACGATGGATGACGAGATGGATAACTGTCACCACCTGGCCTATCAACCGTTTTCGGCTTGACGTTGGTTTTTGGGACACCCTGTATACCTGTCGGTGTGGATTGGTACAGGAAAGTTATTGATCAATTTGTGGTCAGTGTAGTTGCAAGCCGCTTCAGGAGTCTTGAATCGTTTTATTGTCTCCAATGAAGTTCCGACCAAAACGATGACGAATTGACGATATATCGAAAGTCCCTTCGTCCAGGGCCAGAATTTCGGAGCACATATTATACAGGATGAAATTGATATCATTAGCATCCTTTTAATCTAAGAGTCTACCCATCAAACTGAACAACTTTTACTATGGGAGCAAACTGATCGGAGCAAAAAAAAAAATCATCTGTTCCATACTAAACTGCGGCGCTACTCAAATGTATGGAGCTGATTTTTTGGTTGCTCCGATCGGTTTGCTCCCATAATAAAAGTTGTTCAGTTTGATGGATAGACTTATTTTGAAAGGATGCTAATGATATCAATTTCACTCTGTATATGGCATATCGTGCACTGCCTTTGGAGTAAAATAGTAGCTATGCTTTGAAGTGCAAGTCTAGATTCGATGTCATCTAGTCTAGGAAATTATCTTGATAAAGAATGTCGGTATTGCTACATTCATTTTCGAGGTAGTCATCATCATCATCAGCCTATCATCGTTCACTGCTGAATTTAAGCCTCTCCTAAGGCGCGCCACAAAACTCTATCCTCGGCCTCGGTCCAGCGGGCGTCACACTACGCCTGCCAGTTCGTGGTCTCCACTCTAGAACACACACTCCATCGCATCGGTTGTCAGTTCTTCAGCAGATATGACCAACCCATTGCCACTTCACCCTGAAAATTTTCCGAGTTATGTCAATCACTATATTTTTCTGACGTATCACCTCATTTGTACTTTTTTTTACTACATCTCATCCCACTGCTGGGCAAAGGCCTCCCCTTTCATCGTCCAACCATCTCTGTCCTGGGCATGCTCTGGCCATGCGTTATCGAAAGCATCCAGATCGTCCCGCCACCTCTGCCTAGGACGACCTGGACGCCAAAGACCGTTTTCTGGGATCCAGGGCGTTACAATTCTTCCCACCTTCACGGCAGTACTATGAAATTTTATTTCCGTCGATTGCACTTAATTTGCAAATTTTTTATTAAGTATTTGATTTATCAAGAAGCTGGCATAGGTTTTGTCCTGCTAATTTTAGCGTGAAACCTGGCAATTTTCCAAACTTCAAATTAGTTTTAATTCGCAGGTAATTTCAACTCACGTTCAACATTGTAGACTCTCAACTGAGGGTCTATGACCTGTCCCATGGCGGCGGTGCCGAGCTGGTGGTTCTGCGGGTCCGTGTGCAACCGAGCCATGCACTCGATCCAGCTGTCCGTCCACTCGCCGCCTGAATCCTCACAACCCTTGTTGTACTCTGGGTCGAGCTTTATGCCGTATTTGTTCTGCATTATCTGTAAAAAATATTATAGCAATGTGTAAAAGACAGCTGTTGTGTTAAAAGCACAAGGAATACGAACAGAAATTGTATGCGTTAAAAGAAGATAGTCCTGTACTCGTAAGCACAACTATGATTAGCCTTATTTGTACCTAATTGTAATTATTTATCTTTATTCAAATGTATAAATGTGCAATAAAGTATAATTGAATGGAATTGCTTAGCAGCGGCGATCTATCAAAACACCAGACAATGAAATACAGGATAACAGTAAAACTGCCTTGACATTGACACCAGCATGGAATCAAAACAAAGAAGAGAAGAGTCGGAAGAGGTATCTTGACTACCCTCAATCGCAAACAGGTGGTTGTAGGTACCTTGTAGTGTAGGTACGAGTATGCTTTCAGTCGATCACGAAAGACATCTATACATTTTTACAAATCTTCCTAGAATAATACTGCAAAATAAACTATTGGTATTACGTCTTAGGAGAAAGAGTAACCCAATTTCATCCTTGGTATGGAAGACCACTTTTCTAGACTGTATATTGTGTAACAGTTATTGTACAGGTACTACTAACATCAGTTTCAAAGATCTTCTGTAGATATCTGACTCCGTCCTTCACCATGACCATGTCGTCAGGGTGGGAGAAGTACTCCGGGAAGAAGAGTGGGGGGTCCCGGGGGTCCGTCGAGTTCAGCGTCAGGTAGCCGACGCTGCGGGGCAGCAGGAGAGCCGCGTTTGCCCTGAAATTAATATTACAAGTAGGTAGGTACTATCAACATAGTTCACGCTGGACCCTTTTCGAACATTTTTCCTTTGCAAGTGACCATCACGGCTAGTCCCGCCCTTTATCTTGCTGACCAATAAGCAACTAAAAAAAACATCTGTAAAACAGATGGTGTACCGAAAGTTGGTTAGACAATTACAGTTTACAACCGATCCTGCTCACTACCTGCTCCAAGTGGGGCCTACTCGGATACTTGCTTTACTAGGATAGTCAGTTCCCGACACATCGAGCTTTGAAGACATGACAGAAATTATAACAAGTGCGAGTCGGACACTCGCACCGAGGGTTCCGTATACACTTTACCGAAAATATTGCGATTTGATTAGAATCCTTAGCGTGAGCCGGACTCAACACTTGGCTAGATTTGATTATTTGTTTTACGTTAAAGTATGCACTATAACACATTAAACCAATTTTAACGTTTATTTGTGTTACCGTTTTTACGATATAGCAATAAAAAGAAAATTAATCCAGCCCCATGAATTTTTACTTTTTGTAGCAGACCCTTTGGGTACGGGACCCTAACAACTAAATATTGAGTTCTTAGCACAGAAAATATTGTTTTAGTTTATTCCTATTATAGTTAGAATACAACCAACGTAAAAAGGGACGAAGCAAAAAAACTTTATGGTGCTACCGTGACGCTATTGGATGTCATACGCGAGGTAGCGGACGGGCGCTACAAGCAAAATTAGATCTTAGTGGGGTCCAGCGTGAACTATGCTGATAGTACATTGGTCGAGCTTGTAATGTGATGTTCTGAAAATGAAGTGATAATAAATACAGCCACATCAAATTACCTCACCAACATGCATGATGTGGAATGCCATGTGGATGATGCGTGTGTGAATAACCAGAGCTATGCCGATGACATGGTGCTGCTGAGTCCTTCGATTGCTGGACTGAGGCAACAGTATGCACTTGCAGTATTCACCATTCACCTACCTTACTTGTTTACCGTACTCTATGCACCCAACTGTCATAGCAAATATGTTTTTCGAGGGGGCGGCGGTCAGTAACCAGGAGTGCGATTTTTGAATCTCATTCGCTGAGTTCAGCAGTTGTAAATGTCAAAATTACTATGGAGATAAGCATCTTTCCACGGCTGATTTGACTTTCAAAAATCGCACTTCAAGTATGATTTTTTAAAGTCAAATCAGCAGTAGAAAGATGCGTATCTCCATAGTAATTTTAACATTTTCAACTGTTGAACTCAGCGAATGAGATTCAAAAATCGCACTCCAGCAGTGAAGATCTCGTGGCTGATGATTATGTTGATTGGAAAGGCTTAATTCATGATAGCACCTCTGTATTAGTCTATTTGTGTGTATGATGTATCTACTTAATCAATCATTTATCTAATCCAATCATAAACGTTTTTTCATCAATGGTAAATTAACTAAAACTAACACTATGCATGCATTATACTATTTTACACTATGCTTCCCAAACCGCATTCCAGAGCCTCGTACCTCTATAAAGCAAAGGCTGTGGTTATCTATCTACTAAAAGACTAATAAACTTATAATATTCTTTCCAAATAAAGATTTCATTTCAATAAAACTTACGAGATATTCCTGCCCTCCAGATAGCAATCCCCCTCTCCTACCGGCTCGTCCACTCTGCCGGTCTTGGAGCACTCAGCGTAGAAGCCGTTGAAGAAGAACTGAATGTCCGGCTGACCACGGCTCCTGTCCGCGAGGCTGGAGTACAGGATCCCTGTCAACTGCACACGAATTATTAATCAACAGAACTGCCACAGACCACGAGATGGACGAGAGCTACAAAACGTGAGTTGTTTTGACTATATCTCCCATAAGCATATGCTCACGACTATAATTCCCCGAGGGGGTAGTTAAAGATATTCTGAAACCTCAGTTCACTAGTACCTACCGAAACTCTGTCCAGTGTGACGGGAAGTGAGCCCGTCGCCACTATATCTCGCCCCGCGAGAAATGTAGTCGTGAGCACATGTTTATGTTTAGTGGCCTGTAAAATCCCACTGCAGGGCAAGCTTCCTCTTACAAGGGGGTCGTAGGGTAGGGGATATTAGGGTACCCTGTATCATGGTCTGACCACAGCTAAGCCGGTGCTAAAAATTTCGAGCTTACCTCGCTCGATCCATAGCTTTTGCTTAGGTAACTTTTCACATGTTATGACTTATGTTATGACGCAAAAAGCTTTGGCTCCAACCGATTCGTATTGAGGAAAAAAGTCGAGCTCGCTCGCTCTAAAAGTTTCTATTTTTACGGGGATAAACTAAAAGATATTTGATCACAACCCGAATAGTTGTGCTTGCAAATTTCAAGCTCGCTTCGCTCGCTCCGTTTGTGTGGTTTATAAAAGGCATTCTTATTAAGGTATTGTTATATAGAAATAAGGGGGCGGTAAAATCCTACGCTAGGTACGCTACTGCCCCATCCTTTTCCATTTTTCTCTAACCCTCTGTCCAAGGTTTACCTTCAGTAGCTTCCATTTGCTTAAATATACTTCAAAAACATTTTAATACCTGTGTGATAGCAGTTGAAGCCATAGGTCCCAGCCTTCCCAGCATGTATTCCGTGAAAACTGACCAATCCAGAACTTGAGTGTTTTCCAATTTAGTTAGCATGAAATACAGGGTGACTCCGAGATGATTTTTAAGGTTCTTCCCGACCGGTAGATCTTCCACGACTGGGATGTTGAAGCGCTCCAATGTATCTTTCGGTCCGATGCCCGATAGAAGAAGAATTTGAGGGCTGTTTAGTGCACCCGCACTTAATATAACCTGGAGAAATATTTGGAAGCTTTTAGTCACCTATAAACAAGTAAGTTCCTAATGATTCAAAGTGCATATTGTAGAGACTCTCTTAGGTACTTCGAATATTCTGTAGCCAAACACAAACCAATGGCCTGGCACAACATGGCCTATACTAGGCCATCTGAGAACCTTGTCACAATCAACTATTTGCAGTTAGGCAGCAGTTAGGTCGACGTCTAGTCATAATAATACAAGACCACGCTCGATTTTGGTACTTTAAATGGGACCAGATAATCAGTGTGACACTATCGAAAGACTCTTATTATTTATTTTTACTTGGGGAAGGCCAGTGTCCGGGAGTGGACATTTATTGGCCTCGATGATGATGATATCCGCCTTGCCTTATGCTTATAGTAATCTTGTGTTCTTATTTACTTACCTCTTTATTAGCTTTTACGGTCTTCGTTTCTCCATTCTCATCGATGTATTGGACTCCATACGCACGCTTTCCGTCTATGAGGACCTTCGAAACGTGTGCATTGGTCTTTAGACTCAAGTTAGGCCTTTCAGACTTGGGTTTCAAATAGGCCCTCGCTGTTGTCACTCGTTGGCCGTTACTGAGGAAAAAAATTATTGTTGTTTTTATAAAATAAATATTAAGTACATATAATATACTTATTATACTTTAAACTATAATATTCCCCTAGATAGAGGCTCAGATATATTTTAAGTAGTATAGCTTTTTGAGAATATCCACAGGTCAAGCGTGACACTGGTACATAGTTGGACCATCACCTATAATGGACAGTGGACATCCAAGACTGCTTGTAAGGCATATCCACAATGGTCCTCCACTGAGGTCTAGAATCCACCAAAGCGTAGCGGAGTGGAGATGTGTAAAATAAACCAATAAAGTAGCTTGATTCTGACAAGCGAAGAAAATTGTGCAATCCGATTGGTCCAAGTTCCGCTGCATTCCGATTTGGTGGATACCCAGCCTTAGAGCTTTACGCAGCTGCGAACAAGAACCAAACAAAGGACAAACGCCTAAATTGAAGTGTCAGCCCTAAACTGGACTTGAATACTAACTCGGACATAGTTTGTGCGATCATGAATCCATCGGGCGTCTCAGGGTTGTTCATATCTGATAAGATAGGAAGCCCCGTCTCGTTGATGGCGTTGAGCAGCTCGTACAGGAAGGGCGGCTGGTATGAGAACTGAAATCAAGTTTTCCCATTGAACAGCTGACAGTACAGTTAAATAGAGATAGTACAGATGTAAATGTTGCTGCCTATTCTGTGGGAAAAACTTTTGTACGGTCGGCTGCAGCCTCAAGTAATAGGCAAAGTGAATATAATAATAGTGAGGGCGCTCTCGAGTTGCGACAGGCCTAACGTGCGGGGGGTGCGGGTGACGGGGGGCGCGATTACCGATTACGCGAGTACCGATCCACCTGCGCGCTGTACCCCAACGGCCGGTGCCTCACCCCACCGCACACCGCGCGAGCCCCCCCGCACTCCGCGCAAGCATAGACCCAACGCAGCCACTAAGCGCGCCCACTTTATTGTATTTAAGCTATGGTATAGGTAAAGATCGCGCAACGAAACATGAGTGATGACCTTGAATGCTCAGAAATGAAATTCGGGTCTACGGACCCAAGCGAGAGGTGGCCGACGCGCGAACGCCATTGGCCGATTAGTCATCTTTTACATCATCAACCTGCGCGAAAATCCCTACCACTTTCACCAGATGTATGGATTTCTACTAGGACATATATTTAAATGCTGGTATACCTAAAGCTGCAGGGTATTGTAGGGCACCCTGGAGTCGTATTTTATTATCTTATTCAGGATGTTACCAAACCTTATTTGCCATCGCTGTTGACGATGGTTTAATCTGGGTTAATTAGTCCGTCCCTAAGATTTTGTAACTTTATTTCTTTTCTATAGAAGTTCCTCCGCCTATGCTATGTGTGATGTCTGGGGCCGGCTGTGATCTAACCATTCTTAGTCGGAACCTACAGCGTAATCTACGGTTTTTCCAAAAATAATTTATCAATAAGGAAATGATGAAGATGGGTGATGGAGCCAACTATAAGCCTAATTCAAAATAATTAATGTCGTACTCAGCTCCTGCTTCAAACATAAAAAAAAAACATAAGTACCTGTTGTATGGGTAATGTTCCAGAGCTGGAGTGGTGCTGACTGCTAACCAGCGTCCCGATCTGTTTGTTGCCCTCGGTCATGTCGAAATACTTCCTGTTTTCTTCCCAGGACCAGCCCTTGGCCCCGGCTTCGACCCAGTCATCGTAGTCCGCCGCGTGGCCTCGGTGGTACATCATTCCGTTTAGTAAATTTGAGCCCCCTGCAAAATTTGTAAGTAAAGAGGAGCATGATTGCGATCTTCTATCGGCTTATCTGTCACTCATATGGATCAAGGCATCATCAGGATATCCTTATAGTGAAAGCAAACCAGGATTGGTCAAATGCTTTATACAATATGACTTCTGGGAAGCAAGGTGCATAACATTGATTTATAAAAAATTTACGTCTTTGGACGGAAGACATCTTCTAGTGGTTTTCCACCGCCGCCATCCTCCGTGTTTTGGAAAGCATGTGTTGGGCTTTCCTATAGCCAGCTTAGATGCGGCTATTGAGGCGACATAGAAATATTCTTGAAAGCGTAGTAGCAAGATGAACACTAACTTGCCTCCAACAATCCACACTGAGCCCGCAACACAAATATCGATTTCCCCCACACACCCACAGGCCCACAGGCCTCGCGCGCATTGTGGAGCACAAGCATGCTCCTTACGCTTATTCGTCGATGTGTCTAGCATAATCTGTGGTCTAGCTATCCATATCACAGATTACCTAGTTAGTTTCAAGAGCTTATTTTCGACAAACTCACCAACGACTTTGCCTCGTGGCCACGAGCACCCTTTCCCTCCCTGGTCCAGGCAGTAGTTATCAGGCACCGTGCGGTACCTCCAGTCCACTTGCTCATTGTCCCAGAACGCTCTGTAGAATGATGGGATTCGTGCGCCTATCGGCTCAGGACCGCCTGCTTCCAGTAGTAATACCTGGAATAGGTTATAAAATAATCAGGCCTTGTCTGTATCATTTGTAGCTAAGTCGGAGTCACTGCGTCCGAAGCATCTTCTAATTGTAACGGTCGGTCAGTTGGGTATAGGCCCACTACCCATTTCTAGCACTCATAACTCCTGTAAACCACAAGATCAACAATGTTGACCACTCACAAAACTAGAGTATTGTATTGTTGTGACATTAGACAATGAAGTCCAGCGAGCCCTGGGGATGATTAACTCTTATCTGTATTGGAACCCGCAACGAATTTAACTAAAGAAGATAGGAGGAGCAGGAAAAATAAATATCGTAGCTAGCATTCTACGCACAACAAACTGACAAAACGAATAAGACAGTTATGCGCGCTCCTTTTGGCATACATAAAGTAACAAAGACATGCACATCTCGATTTTTCTTGCAACCCCCGACGGTTACATGACAGGCCCACAACCACAGTAGGTTCTATTGTCACCAATGTATGGGCGACAGATATAGTACATTACTGCAGAGGCCAGCAACAGAGGCATTGATGGACGAACGTGTAAATGTGGGCCGAGGCGAAGCCGAGGCACACATACGTAAGTCCATCAATGCCTAGTTGTGGCCAAGGCTTGTATAGTACTTTTCTCAAACAATGCGCGGAAATTAAAACAGTAAATTTTCTCAAATAATTCGCGAAAATTAAAACTCTTTTTATCAAAATCAATGACGAACAACCAGCGAACAACGAACAACATTTTTTTTTTCAATAAACAGCTTTCTATTTCCAAGCTAGTTCGAAATTTAAATAAAACCTTTGATGAGTTACCTCCTTGGTCGCCATGTTTCGGAGAAAAAGATCGTTCCATTTTTAAATTACACGACAGATATGAGTTTAGTATGTAATTTATTTGGCCGCTAAACACGACAGATATGGATTTTCATACAACATTGCTGGCCGCTGCGCGCATGTATTTGGCCAGTACAGCAATTTCGATTTATCTCGAAGAAGGTTGTCAAAATAATGCTCACATTTCCAAGCATGTTTGAGAAAATACAGTTATAGTATTTGTGTACTAACATTAAATCCCTCAACCTCGCTCAGCCTGCTAGCCACGATGGCGCCCGCGGCCCCGGCGCCAACAACAATGAAGTCATACTCCGGCTCGACGTCCTCTACAGAGTCCACCCTCTCGCAGGGCGTCGCGATGTCGCACCGGCCCTTGATGAAGCCCTCTAGGAGAATCATGAAGAGGGCCAGGCCACTGCAGATAGGCGAGTTGCGCACTGACAGCCCCCCGTCTACCAACGGGCAGCCGCAGTCCTGAAAACAGATGTTGCGTTGACATAGTGGGACCACTGAATAGATATTCTACCATAAAAACAGCTTAGTCGTGAAAGCAAACGGGGGAGTTTCGTTGTGCCTGTTAAGTTGACTGGTCCTGTGCGAACGGAACTGTACAGTCGCCATCAGATATATCGTAGCATACAAGGTGTCCGAATATTTCTGAGCAGTGCAAATTTTCATTAAATTATTTACAGTAAATGTTACCAATTCTATCTAAACGTGTATTTTGTCATAAATATGTGAACAGAGAATTTTCAATAATTTCTTTACAATGTTATTTAAAATTAACATGTAAAACAACGGAGTAACGTTTTTATCCGAAACTATTCAGATGTTTATAACCACCATGACTGCGTCGATATATTTGATGTTCTCGGCGTTCCTATATTTTTGATTGACTATGAGTAAAGAAATTATTGAAAATTAGAACAGCTTAGAAATATTTGACCACCTTGTTTGCTACGATATATCTGCTGGTGACTGTACTAATAGCGATCGCCATCGAAGCTTCGTCATTAATGTGCGTGCGCAACCTCTTATTTGAAAATGGGAAAATTAATACCGTGTGGTTGTAATGGACCACCCCATTTCTACACGTGGACGTCGTACGAGGCGACTAAGGAATACGGTTTCTTGTGCTGTGTTTTTGTCGGCGAGAGGCTAGCCTCTGTCACCACCTAACACGTCATTTTATCCTGAATTCTTCAAAAAGTGAGCCTTGCTACAAATGCTCTACAAAAATGTTGTTCGTAGTTGTAGCAAAGCTGCTAACCACCCCGAAAGGGATTATAAATTGAGGATTGAGGGATTATTAATTTTTTAATTATTAATTACCTTGAGTTTATGTATATATGTATGGGAAAATAAAAAAAGAACCTGCTGGAATCCTTTGTTGACGGCCCGATAGCACAGTCGGTAGTGAACCTGCCTGCTGTGCCGAGGGTCGCCGGTTCGAATCCCGTAAGGGACAAATATTTGTATGATGAATATGAATATTTGTACCCGAGTTATGGATGTTTGTATCTATATATGTATTCTATATCGTTGTCTAGTCATCATAATACAATAGTCCAGTCATTTTACGGTTTGAGCCGGGACTAATTACTAATTGCATTTTTTTTTCGCTATAATATTGAAGAGCCAATTTGAGCTCAGGAATGTACCAAAATTAAAAAAAAATTACGTCAGCAACAGTTCCAATTTTAAAATATAGATATTATCTCGTTTTAAAAAACCTGATGATAAATTTTTTTTTTGCACATAAGTTAAGGCTTTACCATCATACATACTTCAAACATGGTGTAAATATTTTTGCATACTTAGAAGGTTTTGAAAAATACATTCGTATTTTCTAATAAATACTTCATTTTTAAATTTTTAATGCATATTTTATTGATCAAAAATAATGTATATTGTTAAATCTAATTCAAATGAGTGCATTGGTATTAATATTATTAATTTAAAAGCCTTCTGGGATACACAATTTTGATTTCTATGTTGCGTAGCAAATTTTTTTTTAAATGGTTTAGGATAGTATTTTTGTCACTAAATGGTGCCAGTTACAGTTTAAAAGTCCAATTAATAATTACTCCCTACCCTGCCTAACAAAACTCCGTAAAGTGACTGGCCTACAAGTCCAGGCTAGATTCTGGTACTTACCTACTTTAAATGTGACTAGATGATTTGTGTGACATTGTCCAAGATATTTATTATTATATTTATTATTCGTTCCGGGTACGATTAATGACGAAAGGGCCGTTATAGTGTGTGTATTTTTGTTGTTATTTTGCTGACGAAACGTGTTGTGGATTTTTCAACTGCCTCCTTGCCTTGGTGTAATGGTTAAGAGCATTTGGGCTCTCGACACGGAGGTCGTGGGTTCGATTTCCACGGGGGACACCTAGTGATATGTCACTTTGTGCGTTTTTCCCCAGCTGGTTAGGACATTGCAGGCTGAATCACCTAATTGTCTGAATCTGAAAAGAAAGATGATTCCGTGCTTCGGATGGCGCGTTAAGCCGTTGGTCCCGGCCACCGGCTACTATCTCTGGTGGTAGTAGTCGTTACATAAAAACCACGTCAGAGGCCGTAAGGCGGCCTGAAAAAACTCTGACACCAGGGCCTGCCCACACGACAAGAAGAAGAAGAATCAATAATGCCACGTACCTGAGGCGCTAGAATCATTTTGGTGTCAGATTCCAAACAGGTCACTCCGTAAAATCCTGTAAATAAACACAAATCTTGATAATATGTAAGACTTCGCCATCATTATCATCAGCCTTTATATGTCCCACTGCAGGGCACAGGCCTACCCTCAATGAGGGTTAGTGCACCACGCGTGCCCAGTGCGGATTGGTAGACTTCTCATACGCATCGAAATTTCTTTAGTGTATGCAGGTTTCCTCACGATGCTTTCCTTCACTTTTTGAGTGCTTTCCTTCACTGTTTGAGAGCTGTTAGTAATACGTACATAAGTCAGAAAAATTCATTGGTAGTACCTACATGGTGGCATGTCGTCCATGCGTATTCGAACCTGGACCTCAAGATTGAGTTTCCATACCCCTCCGCAACCGCAACGGGCCACCGATGCGAAACTTAATTCTATTTTATTTCAATGATTTTCACGTTTTTTTTAAAGAATATTTTATTATTTTATAATTATTTTATTTTGTTAAGAGTCCTTTTACCGTTCAGTGGCGCCCTCCACTGAGACAAGAGTACTAACTGACTGAGAAATCATAATTGTGACGCATCACTAATTATGATTTCTCAGTCAAGAAAACCTAAAATAATAAAGTGCCACTCCAAGCTACTACAAAAGCCTAAAAGCTTTTTTTTATACAATACTTTTATATGTTTAAGGCACCACTGACATTGAACGGTAAAAGGACTCAAATAAATAAAAATAAATATAAATAAACAGAAATAAATAAAATGTATAGTTTTAGTTTTAGAACAGAAAAAAAACATGGAATTTCAAAGGATTCAAAAATATTTAGATACTTAAGTATTCTATGTGCGACACTTACCAAAGAAATGAAATAAGAAATGGTTTGATAAGCGCAGTGCAAGTGGCTTATAAGGACAATGCATCCTTTTATATGATTATCCATAATAAAACACTAGTCGACCGCCCTGGCTTCGCTCATATCGCCGATCGCCGATCCTAAGGGCCTCCAAATCTCGAGAAGAGAATTCCTTTTTAATCAAATCCAAAATAAGGACGAAGTAATAATAGGGGAGCGGACTGCATAAAATATATTTTAGTTTTATCTTCTTAGTAAAAAAAAACATTTGAAAATAACGCTATACTCACATTTTTAGGTTTTTTTTAAGCTAGAATACTATTTTTAATAACACGATGAACTATAAAAAGTAATGAAATGTTGATGACGTCACTTGTGGGTATTTAGTAAAAATTTTCATACATCGCGCGCGTTTTGACGTTTGATTAAAAGTTGCTAATTTGACTAATTGTCCCGACCTGTCCGATCCCCTATTATGTTCAGTAAATAAGGCAGTTTGGAGTTAGGGCTCCGTCAATCAAAATAGGTATCGACATATTATATTGCGAATTTTCGAGCTGAGTTTTTAAATAGAAGAATCATGAGCTCACTTCGCTCGCTCCAGCTTTCTCTACACACATGAAATGAGTCGCCTTGATTTCGGCATGAGCTAGAAATCGAGTTATAATGTTGCAAAATCTCGAGCTCACTTCGCTCGCTCCAGGAGTGCGATTTTTGAATCTCATTCGGTGAGTTCAGCAGTTGAAAATGTCAAAATTACTATGGAGATACACATTTTTCTACTGCTGATTTGACTTCCAAAAATCGCACTCCTGAAGTATGATTTTTGAAAGTCAAATCAGCAGTAGAAAGATGCGTATCTCCATAGTAATTTCAACTGCTGAACTCACCGAATGAGATTCAAAAATCGCACTCCTGGTTCCAAATCCTATTGCGGTGATCTCATTATTGCACTTGCAGAAAATTTTGGAGCTCGCTTCGCTCGTTCCTGGTTTTTTATTGTATTGGAACTTCCTACCTAGTCCTATTGCAGAGGTCTCTTCATGTTTGAGATCACTCTACGACGACCTAATCATAATGGAGTAAAATCTCAGGCTCACTTCGCTCGCTCTAGATTTTAGATCGTGTTGATCTCGAACTCGCTTCGCTCTCTTTGTGTTTCAGGTTTCGATTACAGCGACCTAGTCTGGCCTGGTCTGGCTGGCTGGTTTTGTTCCCTGGCCCTCCCAGGGAACAAAATATTGCTACGCCCAACCCTGGGCCATGGCCGACCAAGACCAATGACGTCAATGTCAAGTTTTTTTCCCGGCTCGATTTCAATTTCGAGAAACACTAGTTTTACCGCCCCGGGCCTCCGATGGGCTTAGTCCGCCTCTGGCAAGGACAATCTTAAGAACAAAACAAACTAACACTCTTTTTTACAATGTAAGTAGTATCCACTTATGTTTCATAGTTTTCGGAATTACTTACATTCTGTTATTAATCTTACCTATCATTATGTGGGTTATCTATTCATGTTTCATAAGGATTTGAAATGACAAGGATATACAACGTGTTATTAAATTAGCGCAAAACCTGATACACCCCAACTGATTTATAATAAAATAATTAGGTAGATTGAAACAATAATTTCATTATTTTGATGGTTAACATTTAAAGTTATTCGCATTTTAAGTTTTGAGGTAAAAATGACTTTTTATCATTTCAGCACTGAATGAAAGCGCTAACGTACTCATGGATACATTAATAACCTTGTTTTGGTAGTAAGTAGGGTGAGTGTGTCCGTGCGGTGGGTTGACATCGGGTTCAGTAAATTTTAAATTTTACAAACTAAATTATTTAATATTTTGAAAAAAATTACTTAAGTTGAAACCATGATAATTGGATTCTGCTCTCGATTCTAAACAAACTACTTTCTAGTTTTGCGTTAATTCATTAACTAGGTAATATTTTTATTTACTAAATATTACTTTTTGTTGTAGGGTACCCACTGATAAAATACAAGAACACCTGCTGCAGGCAATGAAGGGACCTTTGGAAGGGACCACACTAGTGACGATGAAGCGCCCTGGAGTGCGATTTTTGAATCTCATTCGCTGAGTTCAGCAGTTGAAAATGTCAAAATTACTGTGGAGACATGCATCTTTCTACTGCTGATTTGACTTCCAAAAATCATACTTCAGGAGTGCGATTTTTAAAAGTCAAATCAGAAGTAGAAAGATGTGTATCTGCGTAGTTATTTTGACATTTACAACGGCTGAACTCACCTAATGAGTTTCAAAAATCGCACTCCTGGTATATCATTATGTTATTTTCATCGAATGTTCCACATAATAAAAAAAAGTTAGTAAGGAAAAATGAATAATAAAATCAAATTAAAGAATTGTATGATAAAAAAAAAGAAAATCTTTTATCACTTTTTTGGAATGAAGGGTGGGTCCAATCCGCGAGTTTCCAACTATAATATTTATTATAGTCAAATCAGCAACTCTTTATCAAACGTCAAAACACGAGCTTTGTATAAAACATTTTACTAAATCATGAATAGTGACGTCATTGTTTTTCGTCGTCGTTTCGATACTTTTTATAGTTTATCCTTTTATTAAAAATAGTATTAAAGCTACAGAATTACTGAAAATAATGCTTTACTTACGTATAGCATTATTTTCAAACGTATTTTTTACTGAGAAGATAACTCCTTAATTGTGGGGCAACAGCAAGACATTGACTTAAATAGTTAGATTAGTTCGATATACTTACCTACATCACAATGCCACTAACCATCCCAAAAGGGATTATAGTCGTAAGTTTATGAATTTAACAACATCATTATTTGTAAAATCAAAAACACGTAAGCACATAATACACGATTTAAATTAACTGACATGTTCTTTAATATTTGCCTTTTAGTTCAACCAAAATTGCATTATACCTAGCATCCGCTTTTAGGTTTAAGGTCATTTGTTTTTGAGAAGTCCACCAACAGCGGAAGCTAGATTCAGAATGTTTATGTAATCATAATTAGTCCAGAAGACGTTTCAATGTTGAACTAATTTTTTATACCTCTAAACAGATTTATGATTGAGTTTTTGTAGCATTTTTGAGTCATTTTGATATTGTGTGAAGTATGCAAGCAGCCTGTATGCCATACTGCACGTCTAGTATGATTACTTTACACGCGCGCGACGCGCCTTCGCTGCATACAAAATAACCTTTTTCGGAGAGCGCAAGCCGCGCTTGTCGCGACTTGTAGTATGGGAAAAAACCGAGTCGCGCCCAAGTAGAGAAATCATGCTAGAGGGTCTGGAGAGCGATTTTTGAATCTCATTCGCTGAGTTCAGCAATTGAAAATGTCAAAATTACTGTGGAGATAAGATATGCATCTTTCTAGTGCTGATTTGACTTTGAAAAATCGTACTTCAGGAGTGCGATTTTTGAAAGTCAAATCAGCAGTAGAAAGATGTATACAATACATTTTCAACTGCTGAGTTCAACGTATGAGATTCAAAAATCGCACTCCTGGACATACATTTGAGTCGAGTTTAAGTTTTCGCGATTTGATTGTTGACCCCATAGTGAAAGTTGTTTATTGTGGTGGTCTAACTAAAGTACCCCTTAAGATATGTACCTACCTAGCGTATTTAATTTTACAACCTCTATAGATAAAATCGAATTATAGTATACTGTCTATGTAGGTTGGGTACCAATTCTATGTTTTATAGATTGACAGAATACATGTTTTGCAACAAAAAGCCAATGACTAAAAATGGCGCTTTTTTTATTTTCGCTTCTTTTTTTAGGGCGGCCATAAATCAAACTTGTATATTATAATTCAGAATAAAGTTACAATTACAAACAAGACTTTATAACAAGTATATCTCTACACTCAGTCCGGACGGAGATATAAAGGCTTGAAGTGAACGTAATGAATATATTTTCAACTTCAAGCCTTTATATTTCCGTTCAGACTGAATTTAGGGATATACATGTTATAAAAAGTTTTGTTTGTTACTTTATTCTGAACTAAAATATTCAAGTTTGGTTGATGGCCGCGCTAAAAACAACGTCGAAAAATAAGGCGCCAACCTTCCATACAAAACCCGCATTGTCTTTTACAGTAGGTACCTACTTAGATAGTTACATTAAGTAGTTACCTAAAGTAAATCCTACGTAGGTAGGAACTTCTAAGTGTATGATAATGATTATATTACTATTATCTTTTTTCTACCAGAACCGGTAGCAGGTACTCAAACACTTGCATAATAATTAATAATAAAACACTTGTTACGATTACTTCATTAGATTAAACCCACTTAGGAGTGAATAACCGGGAAAATATCTTAAAATCACGTAGGTTGAGGAAAACATATATTTAATCTTAGATTTACGATCATCTTTCCTTTCAGGGGTGGAAAGAAGACACTTATATGCTGCAATGGCATTACTTTTTAAAGTCTTACACTCAGTTGCAGAAACGCTCATTAGAGTTAATCCTCCATTAAATCTCTTGCTAGCTTTTACTACGTCAACAAGACAAAAAATGACAGCAAGAGATTTAATGGAGGATTAACTTAAATGAGCGTTTCTTCAACATTCACTAATTTTTTTTAGCATAATTAAAGGTTTATCCCCCCGAACGATTTTTTCTATCTCTATCCAATCCCCACTCATCTACAGGGTGTAAAAAACAACCTAGTAATAATTAAGGGGGTGCTTCACACTATCAAACTGAACAACTTTCACTATGGAACAAACTAGGAAATGCTGACCCATACATTTTAGTCGAGTACTGCAGTTTCGTATGGATCAGCTGATTTATTTTTCGCGATTTTTATGTTGACTACATAGTTTAAATTGTTCGTTTTCGTTTGATTGTCTGATCATCCCCTTAAAATAGTTTCAGCAAATTTTGGTTAACTATCTACTTACAAGGTGTAACAAAATACCCTAGGGTGTTTTATTACATCCTGCATACCTAGGTATGCCTCTTAATTAAGAAATAAATAAACAAAAACCTGTTATTTAGTATGGAAAAGCAGATTTTTTTTTGCGCTGACAGGTATGGTCCCATAGAAAAAGTTGTTCAGTATGATGGGTAGAGTATGTGGTTTAAAGGTTAATGATAATTTTCCTTACACCCTTTATATCTGTGATTAGGGACTTATACAGGGTGTAAGGGTAGACAGAACCCTCGTCTCGCCAGGAGCCTCTTGCGTCTCAGGAGAGCTCAACTACGCATAGTTACTGGAGCCCTGACTGGTCACGGTCCTTTTAACAAACATCTGTTCAATATTGGTGTTACTAACAGTCCTCTATGCAGGGTGTGCATGGAGGTTGAAGAAACGGCTGCGCACGTGCTGCTGGAATGCAACGGGCTAGCACACTATCGGGCACAACACCTCGGATCACCGGGGTCCCTTCCAGAGGTCTTCAACAGCATTAACAAGCTGGTGGGCTTCCTGGAGGAGCTGGGATGGCAGGAGTAGTCATTCCCACCCAACGCAAAATAGGCGCCTATAGTCGTCGAGTTGCGGAAAATGAGCCCGCTCAACCAATACCAATACCAATACCAAGGGTAGACAGTTGCATTGTTTTAATGGGTGATTGTACTCATGATACTGAACCACTATCCCAAAGGAACAAAGGCAAATTCGCGAAAAATAAATGATGCAGGGTGTAAGTGACAGCCTAGCAAATACTGAAACGGTGAACTCGGACCATCAAACTGAACAACTTTCACTATGGCGCCTACCTCTGGAAACGCGAAAAAAAATCTGCTGTACCATACATTGACCTTTTCCTTTTTGGGGTGGTCAGAAACATGGCTGCACCTACCAACTTTCTGTTATGAATGTAGTGTATGTGTTGTGATGTGTATTTTTTATCCCAATTTCAATATTGGGTCCTACAGAGAATGTTGTCCAGTTTGATGGTCTGAGCACCCTGTTTAAAATGTACTAACACATTTTTTTAAACAAACATTTTATTTCCAAAAATTACGTTTAAATCCAATTTAAGTTTACACTCTGTATACTTACAGGGTGCACATTTTAGTCGGGTAGGTACAGCAGTTTTGTATGGGACAGCTGATTATTTTTCGCGTGTCCTGAGGTAGGCTCCATAGTGAAAGTTGTTCAGTTTGATGGTCCGAGTTCACCGTTCCAGTATTTGCTAGGCTGTCACTTACACCCTGTATAGCTTTCATACTAACGTTCAACGTTAGATGATGATTCAATCATGATTAGATTTAAACATTGAACGCATAAAATGAGGATATTATTTTAAAAAATGCTTACTTACATTAAAAATGGGTTTTCTTTATGCAGCTTTCGAATACAAACAACCGAAAAAAAAACCGAAAAACCTAACATAAAACTAGGTTTTACCAGTGTGCGAAACGAAAATTTTGCAAAAACCTTTAATAACTACGACATGGGAAGTTTTTTAACTGTATTTATGCAGTTCTATGCAATTATTTTCGGATATTTCCCAGTTGTACACCTCGGCTACTTCAAAAACATCACATGTGCACTATAATTATTACACTATAATTATTATTAGTAAACGAAGATACGCAGGGACACTCAAACGGGCTTTTATTAGAAGATGTAGAGCGTGTATCAGGGCAGAAGAAAAGCAATTTGAACATTTACTATACTAATTAAATAATCTTCAACAATTTCTGCTACTTTTTCATTAATGTTACCCTCGTCGTCGTCGTCATCATCAGCCCGTATCCACCCACGACATAAGCCTCCTTCCCATTTCACCATCTTTGTCGATCCTGCGTCAATTGTATCCAGGTCTTACTGACGCTTCTCTTGATGAAGTCAAAATTTCTGGCTGCCATACCACCCTCTCCTCATTAGCCTAATCTTGGCCATGACTCTATTAAGGCTTTACCCCACCTTCCAACATAATTGTCAAATCAATTACCGCCTTGTAAGTCTTAATTTTGAAAAACTCAGATACTGCAAAAATAGCTCCAGTTCAGTTTGAATAGCAGTATCTTTATTTTTAAACAAACAAATAGCATGTTCTGTACCATTTTAAAATCAGCACTAAATAGGGCATTTTTGGTAAAGTTGGCCACCCTGGTCGCCATACATTTTTTTTAGACCACACATGCTCAAACTTAGGTGAAAATTCTAGGAAAAGTTTAAAGTTGACTTTAAGATTCTTTTTTTAATAGAACAACCCTAGCTATACTAACTTTCTCATGCACGTCTGATACACTCTTAGACAATATTATGCAAAAAGTGGACTGTAAAAATCTCTTCTTTTGTGGCCATGATGGTCCAAAGAGTAACAAAGGTATCAAATTTAAGAAAAAATGTTTAAGTCCAAATATCTCGAAAACCGTGGCACTTTTACAACATGAAAGTCCAGTTTCTGGACTGGCTTGAGGTCCTCTATCAGTCGGTGCAGGGTTATCCATTACTTACCGGACACCCTGTATAGGTAAGAACGTGCAAGATATTTGATATTACACATGTTACAATATTATTAAGCGTATACAATTTTTTCTCATGACCAAAACGCAACAAATCGATTAATCGCCAATTTAATATAAAACTGGCTCTTGATTAGTGAAGTAGTTGCACATGCTACCCTAACCACTTGCTATAGACAATACAGGGTGTAAGTGACAGCCTAGCAAATACTGAAACGGTGAACTCAGACCATACCAAACTGAACAACTTTCACTATGGAGCCTACCTCAGGAAACGCGAAAAAAATCAACTGTCCCATACAAAACTGCTGTACCTACCCGACTAAAATGTACACCTGTAAGTATACAGAGTGTAAACTTAAATTGGATTTAAACGTAATTTTTGGAAATAAAATGTTTGTTTAAAAAAAATGTGTTAGTACATTTTAAACAGGGTGCTCAGACCATCAAACTGGACAACATTCTCTGTAGGACCCTATATTGAAATCGCGAGAAAAAATACACATCACAACACACACTACCTACATTCATAACAGAAAGTTGGTAGGTGCAGCAATGTTTCTGACTACCCCAAAAAGGAAAACGTCAATGGTGACTTGACCCAAATGTTTGGAACAGTTGTTTTTTTTTCGGGATTTGTATTATAACTGGCTGGCATAACCGCTTCGCTCGTAGTTCAATCCTAGAATCCTTCGCTTGCTCAGGTTTCAATACAAGTACTCGCGCCAAAAAGCAACTTTGCAGCCTTGCATAACAAATAACTATTTCATGTTATTGCACCCAGCTCTTTTTTTTCTTGCACCTAACATTTTCCTCGCTGCAATTGTGACATGTGAGGTGAAAAGTTGTGTGTTTAGCTTGGCTGCAAAGTTATTCTGCGCCTCGTGCCTTTGAAACCTTCGCTTCGCTCAGGATTCTATATTTGAACCACTCGCTTGCTCGTGGTTCAATCCTAGAATCCTTCGCTTGCTCAGGCACATTTCAAATCAAATCAAATCAAATCAAATGTTTATTGCATTGCCACATTGTATGTACATAGGTTATGGGTATGGTACATGAGATCTTAATAATTTTACAATGTAGCACCCCGTCAGGGCATAACAATATGGAGAGGACTTAAATTAGGTATTACATGCGATAAATCTATATAGTATCGTATTATCATAAAATTACAGTACAATACAAGTAGAGTTCAATACAAGTACTCGCACCAAAAAACAACTTGCATAACAAATAATAGGTAACTATTTCTATTTCGAAAATTTAACTTACTCCTCGGTCAAAAAATTATAGGTATACTAAAGGACTTTATGAAGTTTGTGATCGAAACGTAGTGCACGTTTTATACTAAACGTATGTGCGAGTATCCTATTAGTAGATTAGGGGCAGGATGATGATGTACAAGTAAGTAGACTAACAAGGTGTAATAATTATAGCTTCCGCGGGCGATACGTACCTATTATGTCTTCACCTGTCTTCATGGAAGCCTCGTTTAGACTGAGTGCATGTACGAATTTGATCTTTTCTAATAAATACAGTATTATAAAGTTTGAGCCAAGATAAAAAAGATGTTAAACATAATAAACGACTAAACAAACGTTGTAAATCTTTACTGTCTTTACAAAGGCGATTTTAAAATTCCCTTATTTCATAGTTTAGGGTGGTTTATGAGGCTATACCTACGACGAGTATACAATACTTTAGGAGATTAAAGACGTTAAACATCTACAGGGTGAAATTGACATCATTAGCATCCTTTTAATCTAAGAGTCTACCCATCAAACTGAACAACTTTTACTATACAGGGTGAAATTGATATCATTTGCATCCTTTTGAACTAAGAGTCTAACCATCAAAATGAACAACTTTTACTACGGGAGCAAAAAAAAAAGTCGAGTAGGCATTGCAGTTTAGTATGGAACAGCAGATATTTTTTTGCTCTTATGGGTTTACTTTCATAGTAAAAGTTGTTCAGTTTGATGGTTAGACTCTTAGTTTTAAAGGACGCTAATGATATCAATTTCACCCTGTATAGTAAAAGTTGTTCAGTTTGATGGGTAGACTCTCAGTTTAAAAGGATGCTAATGATATCAATTTCACCCTATATAAACGACTCAACAAACGTTGTAAATATCATCTTTCAATGGAATACTAGTTTCATTATTTACAAATCATTTTACAGTCGTCTGAGAAGGCTGTAACGGCTCGATCGTCTGGCCTTTAAAAAAAGGCAGGCACAGTCTTGACATGATCTCGCACACTTCTTTATGGAGCGATAAACATGCCATCCGTTGAATTTTTTGGGAGGTAATTTTCAAAAGCAAAGGACGCGACTTACCGCAGGCGACTAAAACCAATGCTAGAGCAGCATTCATGTTGAACGATGTTTCTTGAACTGCAAGTTCGCATTATCGTCAGTCATTTATATTTGGTAGATATTAAGATGCATCTGTTTATTCAAGTGGAGGAATGAAAATTATATACAGGATGTCCGGTAAGTAATGGATAACACAGTAACTGCCGATAGAGGACCTCAAACCAGATCTAAACAAAGCGGTCAAGTGCGAGTCGGGCTACTCGCGCACCGAGGGTTCCGTACCACACAACCACAGAACACAACATTATTAACATAGAAAAAAAAAACTTTTCTTGTCCGGGGCCTTTAGCGGAAGACCGACTCGCACTTGACCGGTTTTTAGTATTTGTTGTTTTTCTGTAGAGTTTGCTCTATAATCACACTAAGTTTGACGCTTGTATGTATTACCGTTTTTACGATAGAGCGTGAAGAAAAAACGTTGATAAAAACTAGTTTATTGTTGAGAACCCCCCTTAATTTTTAACTTTTTGTCATTTTTATTATTTGCTAACAAATCCGCCGTAACAACGCACATTCTGTGAAAATTTCAACTATCTAGCTTTTACGGTTCAAAAGTTACAGCCCTAAATACGTCGGACAGACGGACGGACAACGTAGGCTTAGTACGAGGGCGACACTGAAAGTTTCAAGAATGGACCAGTCAGTGACAATGCCAATGAAAAATTTATTTTAATTACGAATAAGAAACTTTTTATCAACCTATAGCCGAAGATTTTATTCGTTTGTCATTTGTTTTAACGATTTGGCGGCAATTCGAAAAGTGCGTGTCGCGAGGCAAAACGAATTTAGCTGGGAAAAATGTTTTCTCCCCAATTTATTACGATTTTCGTCGTGGTCCTAGTCCATAACAAAGTTAATGATAAACTTCGATTGGTATTTCATAATGAAGCCCTGTTCCTTGACACTTGTTTACAACTGGTTAAATGAGTTTAGGCATGATCGGAGTAATCTCAGTGATGATCTACCTGGGAGATGTCGTTCAACAGCGACAACTGAACAAAACGCCAATGCTGTGCAGCTCATGAGAGAGGCTGATAAGAGAGTGACCTACCAGCAGATTCAGGCAAGCTTCAGCATTGATATGAGTCAAGTGCAAAAGATCCTACACGAATATTAAGGCGTAGGGAAGCTTTGTACTAGATGAATACCCCATAATTTAACCGATTTCAATAATTTCATAGTAAAGCAGAGGGGGTCCACTGCTTCTCACAGAGGTTCCATTGAACGGGACGATACATAAAATGGAATGGAGGCCACTTCTAAAAATATTAAAAGTATTACCAACCTCCTACTTCTATACACTTTTTATTGTCTAGAAACTTTCAGTGTGCCCCTCGTAATAGGGTCCCGTTTTCACCCTTTGGGTACGGAACCCTAAAAATGGACTTTCATGTCCAGTAAAAGTGCCACGGTATATTTGGACTTAAAAAAATCCAAATATCTCGAAAACTGTGGCACTTTTACTGGACATGAAAATCCATTTTCTGAAGGGTTTTAGGTGCTCTATCATCAGGTACAGGGTTATCCATTACTTACCGGACACCATGTATACTACTCTGAATACTTTTTCATATTTTACCTGCTATACAATATAGGTAACTACCTACTATAAAGGCATCTTTAATTAAAAATGCATCGTTTGCATATAGTGTCGACCAAACAAAATTATGCGAAGGGTGACTTTTGCTCGAGACATCTGTTCAAGTAAAAGATAACATCCGCCAACACAGTTAAACACCATCACCCACCACCACACACCAATGAAACAGTAGCGACAATACCTAGGCTAGGTAGATACAGCACGACCAGCCTGCGTAACATGACAGAGTTGAGAGCGACACAGGTCACTTCTAAACGTCAAATATGAGTGAGATACTATGGAGATAACCGCCAATTTGACGTTAAGAAGTGACCAGCCTGCGTAACATGACAGATGAGGTGAGAGCGACACAGGTCACTTCTAAACGTCAAATATGAGTGAGATACTATGGATATAACCGCCAATTTGACGTTTAGAAGTGACCTGTGTCGCTCTCACCTCTGTCATGTTACGCAGGCTGTGTCGCTCTCACCTCTGTCATGTTACGCAGCCAGGAAAATAATTCCGCTCGTCAATCTTCGTTTGTGTAGAGCAGGACCGAGTTTCCGTCAAAACCCGAAATCATTTAGTAATCAAAGGGTGCAAAGTCGAATAGCAAAGAAAGTGGCGCGAAAACAATTAGCTAATAGCGCCAACGGATTCAAGGTGACACATCCTGATTTGTCAATAAAAATATAATTGGTCTTCTGCGCCCCCTTTACTAGGGGCGGAAAATTCGATGAGCTCTCTGTCTATCATACATAAGGAGTGCGATTTTTGAAAGTCAAATCAGCAGTAGAAAGATGCGTATCTCCGTACTAATTTTGACATTTTCAACTGCTGAACTCAGCGAATGAGTTTCAAAAATCGCACTCCTGACCACAGGCTAAGAAGTGGTGCTAAAAATTTCGAGATCGTAGCCACAAATCGCAACCATTCGCGACTACATCGCAACTAAACTTAATTTTTAATTTTAAATAACTTTGATATACTTGTAGGAGTTGTAGGTATATTAAAAGTGTATATGGGTGTTTACCTAAGTCATTTGTTTATTTATTTTAACATATTTTTGCGGTTGCCACAAACTGTGAAATTGTAGCGAACGAAACCATTATAAACGAAGTTCCGGTCAGATTTTTGTCGCTGATTCACACCTCAAGAAAAATCACATCCACAGATGTGATTCATCTAAGAATAGAGTAAGTGACATGAGTTGTCAAATGTAACCGTTTTTGGACGTTTTTTGGAGTCCTCGGCAGGGTAAAAATTCGATTTCTGTGTATAATTCTCAATCTAACGTGAAATGGTGAATAATTTAATGAAACAGTGTTAGTATATTTCACAAAATTATCTACGATTTCACTTTAGGTTCAAGATTATTCACAGAAACCGAATTTTTACCAGGACTCCAAATCCCCAAAAACGGTTCTATTGCCTCGCGTCACGTATCTCTTTCTATTATACAGGCATGCCGCTAGGTACATCTCGCTCTCTCAGCTGTCACCGTCTCTCTTACGTAGTATAATACCTTTATGGTCTAAATAGACGTTAGTGTCAGTATTGCTTGTTAAGTGTAAGACTATACACAGTATACACACGGTCCACGACACGTGCGGTGCTATTCCGAAATTATGTAAAATATCCTCATACAGTTCGTCACACTGCATAAATTCAACACACGTGTTTATTAACATATTTATTGGTGCACTACCCAGCGAATTTCTGCACAATATCTGTAGAAATATTTTACATAAAAACCGGCCAAGTGCATGTCGCGCCACGCGCAGGCGTTCCGTAGTTGCCCGTCACAATATATAGACAAAACGAAAAGCCCCTTTCTAAGCAGAAAGGGGCTTTTCGTTTTGCTATTGAAGTCTAAATAGTACATTACTGCAGAGGCCAGCAACAGAGGCATTGATGGACGAACGCGTAAATGTGGGCCGAGGCGAAGCCGAGGATTGGGTGCGGGTTCAAGTCCCGCCCGATTTGATTCGAAAAAGTTGTAGGTACATAATAGTTGATATAAATTTGTAACTTTTTCAGGATTTTTTTTGATTTATTAACATTATACATAACTCTGCATGTAATGTACCTACTTTACATGTAGATCAAAATATACAGGTGTAAGTGACAGCCTAGCAAATACTGAAACGGTGAACTCAGATCATCAAACGGAACAACTTTCACTATGGCGCCTACCTCAAGAAACGCGAAAAAAAATCAGCTGTCCCATACATTTGAGTCGGGTAGGTACAGCAGTTTTGTATTGGACAGCAGATTCTTTTTCACGTTTCCTGAGGTAGGCTCCATATTGAAAGTTGTTCGGTTTGATGATCTGAGTTCACCGTTTCAGCATTTGCTAGGCTGTCACTTACACCCTGTATAGGTACAAACAACCAACGGTAATTTAGACACAAGTATTGGCTTTTCCTTCGTCAAGTAGTACTGCCCATTCTAGCACGTTGTAGATTCTCATATGAGGATTTTCGTTTTTCACTGAAAAAATACAAAGCTTGGTTAGAATTATCTTCATACATAATAACTACAAACTCAAACGGTGAAGAAAAAAATCGTGATTATAAGAACTATAAATCTGATCGGTAAGATAGTTACAAAATAGCCCCAATAGAGAGGGCTTAGGGGTCGTTCACAAATTACGTAACGCAAAATTCTCAAAATTTCGAAGAACTATTGAGACTTGTGATTTTTTTACACTGTCGTGTTGTTATTAAAAAAGGGAGCGATCCACAACAGCGCTAGATCGATCTTGCTATGAAAGCGGTATAAAAGGAGAAAAAAAAGCGTGATGTAACGCAAACCTTAAACCCCCCCCCACGTAACGGGACCGTAACTAGGGTTGCCAATCTTAGTGCACGGATAAGCGGGAAATTTGCAACCAAGATGCGGGACGTGGCTAACAAAAACGGGACCCAGTTGTCAAAGTATAAGAAGTCCAAAAACAATAACAAAAAGTAGAATCAATAAGGCAAATCAACATTATTTTGAGTCTTCAATCCAGGAGTGCGATTTCTGCTTTTTCTTTTCTTACCTAACTATACCTACCCGATGAAAAAATGGATTTTTATTCGGGCAGGTAAAAGCTCCTTATAGAAATACATGTTATTAGGAGCTTTTGATTTTACAAACATAACAGAAAATCAATACATCTATAGAACATTTAAAAAAGACGGCTTGATTATGATTAGAAAAGAAACTTAAAGTTTTTTTAATCACTTCTTCTGAGATAACTGAGTTCACATCTACTTCTGCCTGAAAGGTTAGCCAGAAAACAGGACAATAGGCGTCCCGCACACATCTTTCGCGGGACGCATCCTCTAAGGGTCTAGAAACGGGACGTCCCGCCTCTCGCGGGACGGTTGGCAACCCTAACCGTAACGCCTGGCCGTACTTCCCCCCCTCCCCCCTAAATGCGTTACTTAATTTGTGAACGACCCCTTACTAAACTTGCTAAGCAAAACAAATCCTTGTTTAGAAGAGAAGTCCTTGTTAATATAGATTTATTGGCATGAGGCTATAATTACCTTGTTCTCTGACGTGCTCCTTGGTAGGGGGGTCCAAAATCGTCCATTTTGGACGTCCAAGTCGGAAATGTTCCGTAGAAGATATACCTTTATGAAATTCCTGGAGGAGTGAGAAAAAAAAACAAATTAAATTTAATACAGTTTTTGAGAGTTACGAGGTTAATAATTACGCTAAAGTTAATAATTTATGCGGGAAAAACCCTGTGCTCTGAAGCCGTGGTGATCCAGTGGCGAGTATCCTTGCCTGCCGTGCAGAAAGCGATGGTTCGTTCGATTAAATTTGTTTTATCATGAGTCCTGAGATTTAATTAAAATTTTAAAGAAAGATCTAACGATCTAAGGGATTAAATGACTTTATAAGTAAACGAGCTTTTACCCGCGACTTCGTCCGCATAAATTATATACCAGATTTTAAGTCAGATGATAAGCTATCAAACAAAAAAAGTTTCTTCAAAATAGGTTCAGTAGTTTTTGCGTGATACTCGAACAAACAAACACCCAAACAAACAAACAAACAAACAAACAAACAGACCGACAAAAAAAAATCCAAAAATTGGTGATTTGGAATCAGGGACAGGTAAAAACCATGTCGTAATTTTTTTTTGTAATTACTTTCAATGTACAGACACACTTTTGTTACAGTTTTATAATATTTTAGATTTTCCTAAGAATAATCAAATAAATTATCTCAAGCTATAAATTCATGTTTTTGGCTGTATCTATAAAATTCGTAACCAGTATGAGTCTTAGTTTGTACCTTCGAATCGGTCCATAATGGCACATAAGTCGATAATTGCACATATTTGTAATTCCAGATCTAGAATGGATCTTAGTTTTTACCTTAGAGTTTGAACTGGTTCATAGTTTGATGACACATCTGCCGAACTTACACAATTACTTTAAGAGCCAGTATGAATCTTAGTTTGTAAATTTGGAGTCCGAATCGGTCCATAATGAATAACACACGTGTATTGTAATACTGCAGTTCTTTTTTAGTGTGACTGTTTGTATTATTGAGTTGGACTAAGAAACTAATTCAAATTAAAAAAAAAATTATCAAAAAAAAAAACCTTATAGATAGCTTATGTTTTTGACGTCATTTTTTGACTCTACCACCGCGTCGGAAGGTGTTCCGTTGAGAGAAGATGCGGCCAGATGTGATCCTCATTAGGTGACAAATAAATGCCAGTAGGAAACCAACGTCCTATCCGCACCACATCACTCCTGATACCCTTACTGTCTATGCTACTGTTTTCAATAAAATAAATAACAAACTTGATTCCAAATGTTAGTCCTGATGATCTGGGGTTCCTGGCGGTCAGATCTGACTGACTTGGGGTTGTAATCTGGGGGGTGAAACAGCATATCGTAAGGGCAGAGCTGGGCTTGCTTCGGTTTCCACTTGGTATTGAAATATGTCTCCTCGGAAACAGGGATTATCATCTGCGTTATCAGTTTGTCCTCCGGAGGGCTTTGCGATACCATTTTGTGTAAATGTTGTAAATAAAGTGTAAAAAATGATAAAATGATGATTAACTTATAAATTCATTGCAGAGCACTGACATAAACTCTAGAGTTCAGTCAGAGAGAATTTTAGATTTGATTTTAGTTAGAGTTGGTTAGAGTCAACCATCAGGTATATTTTAACTTTATGGAGTCAACGGAAAATTCATAGAAAAAAATATGCTTGGGAAAATTCTTAGATTAAAATAAGGATTATTTTTCTTTGGTATTTTATTATCAATTTATTATACATATTTGCTAGCAACATATGTTCCTTGTTTGCTAGTTTGTGATCTTGACAGATGAGGAGTCAATAGTTAAACTGTAGTCTTTGGTCAATAGCAAGGAATATGTTGTACATAGATATAATATCCATAATATTTCTATGGGAATATAAATACTCCGTCTGTACTCCGTCAATAGTCAATGAATGTCAATTTTTTTGACTTTTATTTGTAAACAATCTTTTTGTTCGTAAAATAACCTCATATAATCCACAGACTTCTGTAATAATCCATAATCCGTGGGTGAAGGGCACTGACATAAACTGTGTTGAAGCTACTGTAATGCCTATGTTTGTGGGTGAAGGGCTAGGAGTAAAGGTGAAGCTTTTCCAGGAACAGGAAGCTGGCATAGGTATGTTAAGCAAGAATATTGTATATAGTACAAAATTTTTGATGTTAAGTTCCCTAAATATGGACTAGTCGTGTAATATGGACCACCGCCCTAACTTGCTAGATGTCACTGCTAGCAAAGTGAAGTTATCTACATTCGATGGCCCCGCCCCGCCTCTCGGTCTCCCTGCAACATAACGAAGTTACCGCCGCGTCAATGTTAGTGGCAGCCATTTTTTAATTATTTACATATTTAATCTAGATTTTTGGTAGTATATCTAAGAATATTATAATTTTGTTTTTATTTATTCAGTTACAATGATAAATATACTGCAAACATCATAGTATTAGGAAGCATTTCTGATATAGCTTGTAGCAGTTCTTGTTTCAATATTTTGTTACAAAATAATAACCTCAAAAACTTGGTGGTCCATTTTAAACACCCTGTTTCAAAAGTTCCTAATTTGCGTATTGTCAAATAATTAGTAAGTTTGTTAGAAAGTTTGTTCCTTTATTACACTTTGATATAAAATTGTTATTCATGAATAGTTTACCTAATTATTAAAATAAAAACACTTTATTATTAAAAGAAAATGATATGGTGGTCATGTCCATATTTAGGGAACTTACTCTTATTGTCTATTCTATACCTTGGAGAGGGCACACTGCCAAACAAGCAGTGAAACATGAGAATACTCTTTGGTGGTCGGTAATGATCGTTCTTCTTTCGTAAATTCCCGTCTATGTTTTCGACTTTAGGTACTTTGTCCCTTTCTAATCCAATAACAAAAATTCAGCAAAAATTAAAAAGAAAGTTTCCATTCAAGTCTCCATCAAATATGGGAGACTTGGTCAAATAAAAGTATAAAACTGATTTTACAGAGCTAAATAAAAAGGGGGGATCAAGTGTACTCAGTTTCCCCTATTACTAGCACTTTCCTAATTCGTCAAATAAGTATAATACGTTAGTTTTCTAAGATGTCGCCATAGTAATCACAATTCACAGTCATGTTGTACCTACTCTTTGGTCGTTATCCTAAGAGATGATTTAGAACGTTTAGAACATTTTATTTTTAAATATTTATTTGCTTTCAGGAATATTTACAGACAAATAGTATCATCATAGAGTAAATAAATTATACAGGTATCATTAGTTAAAGATATTAAGTTTACTTAAATGCTCAAACAAATCTTCACTATGCCCAGTCCTCCTTGATAAGCGCCGCACCCCGCTCCGCTACCATCATGATTGCAGCTTGGGGATTCCCTGTAGGTTGCGTCGGCATCGACGAAGCGTCCATTACTCGCAAACCTGACAAAAAGATTATTTATGTATGAAGTTTATCGATATTGAACCATAATTTACGCTGTCTTTTAGGTAGGGAACGCTTAGAAAGAAATATTATGACCTGTAAAGGAAAAAAAATTAATTGTTTTATACCTATCGGTGTGGATTGGTAAAGTTATTGATCAATTTATCGTAGACCTCGCGTATCAGGCTTGCCTCGTTTTTGGGCAAAAATTAAAAATAAACATTTATCTTATCTTATCTTAATTTGTGGTCAGTGTAGTTGCAAGCCGCTTCAGGAGTCTTGGTTCAAATGTTATCTAAATCTACTTCAATGAAGTTTCGACCAAAACGATAACAAATTTACGATACATCGAAAGTCCCTTCGGTCAGGGCCAGAATTTCGGAGTACGTATTATATAGCATATCGTGCACTGCCTTTGGAGTAAAAAAGTAGCTATGCTTTGGAGTACAAGTCTAGATTCGATGTCATCGTGACGGACCGACCATTCACCCCTGGCTATTCGAGTCTAGGAAATTATCTCGATAAGGTACAGTATGTCTGTTTTGCTTCATTCGTTTTTGAGGTATTACTACGGTAGTCATCATCATCAGCCTATCATCGTCCACTGCTGATGCTGAACATAAGCCTCTCCTAAGGCGCGCCACAAAACTCTTTGCCTTCCTCATCCATTCGCTCCCCGCTACACACCAACGCCTGTCAGTTTGTGGCACAGATTACCCCCAATAGATACCGCATACAAGGCCGCCGACGCGCGCCACACGTCTATGATTTTGCACTGATATAAGCAACACGAGTGAGCGAGCTCGAAGTAGTGCGACCTTGAAATGGCCAATCACGTTGCATCGCTTCGTGCCCCGCTACCCGCACCTACCGCCAAAAATGGTGACTTCGGGCGTGCAAATAATTTTCATCATGCGGTATCTATTGGGGGTAATCTGTGGTTCGTGGTCTCCACACTAGAACTCATACACTCCATCGCATCGCAGCCCATTGCCACTTCAGCTTGCTAATTTTCCGAGCTGTGCCAACCACTTAATTTCTCTGACGTATCACCTCATTTCTGATGTGAATTACTACGGCAGTAGGTACTATAGAAATTTTATTTCCGTCGATTGCGCTTAATTAACAATTTTTTTATTATTTAACACCAGGAAGCTGGCTTAGGTATTGTCCTGCCTGCTATCTTCAGCGCGCTGTTTTCTCGTGGACCCACTAATTTGCCCCACGAGGGAGCGTGCAACCAGGCCCTGTACCCGGACTTTCGATTTTCGATACATCGCTACCGTTTCGGTCCGAACTTCATTGTAATACAGTTGACATTGGAATAAAAACGTTCACGCAATTGCGAAGTTCGAATGTCCGGGTAGACCCTCTTGCAATGTTCCAAACTCTTAGAGGATTAAGTCCAAACTTCAAATTAGTTTAATTCGCAGGTAATTTCAACTCACGTTCAACATTGTAGACTCTCAACTGAGGGTCTATGACCTGTCCCATGGCGGCGGTGCCGAGCTGGTGGTTCTGCGGGTCCGTGTGCAACCGAGCCATGCACTCGATCCAGCTGTCCGTCCACTCGCCGCCTGAATCCTCACAACCCTTGTTGTACTCTGGGTCGAGCTTTAAGCCGTATTTGTTCAGCATTATCTGTCAAAAATATTATAGCAATGTGTAGTTATAAAAGACAGCTTTAAATTGTTAAAAGCACAAGGAATACGAACAGAAATTGTATACAGGGTCCTTCTTAATATGCTGACACTTTTGTAAGGTGATGATCAGACCATCAAACTGAACAACTTTCTCTATGGAACCAACATCGAAATCGCGAAACAAAAATCAGCTCTCTCATACATTTGGCTCGAGTTTGCAGTTTTTTATGGAAGAGCTGTTTTTTTTCGCGATTTCGATATTGGTGCCATGGAGAAAGTTGTTTAGTTTGATGGTCTGATCATCCCCTTAAAAAAGTGTCAGCATATTATTATTAAGATATAGTTCTGTACTCGTAGGTACAACTATAATCTATCAAAACATGGAATTAAATCAAAGACAGGGTCACTGTGGTAAGAGACGGGTGTGGCGATACAAGTCAGCAGATTGGGACGAGATGCGACACTTCTTTGCTTCGTATCCTTGGCGGCAAACCTGCTTTTCTACAGAGGAATCGTCGAGCGCTGCGACCGCGGTTGCCGAAGTGATACGTCAAGGTATGGAATATTTTATTCCGTACTCTGACGTGTCAACCGGCGCCAAAGCTCGCCCATGGTTCAACGCTGACTGTTCTCGTGCTGAGGTGCAAAAACAGTCAGCGTATATGTCCTGGGCTGATGCTCGAAAGCGGAAAGCTCCGAACACCGAAAAACTGAAGAAAGCCTACAACAAAGCCGCCAAATCTTGCAAAAAGGTGTTGCGAAAGGCCCGGTTTGACCATATAGGTCGTATAGGGGCTAAGCTCGCCTCCTATCCAGCTGGCAGCAAAGCGTTTTGGTCGCTTGCCAAAGCGGTGGAAGCAAACTTCGGCCGTCCCTCCCTACCACCGCTAATAAAACCTGACGGATCGCTGGCTCACTCGGCGGAGGAGAAAGCAAATTTATTTGCTAATCTTTTTGCCGGGAATTCGCATCTGGAGAACTCAGATAAAACACCACCTACCATTCCTCGTACTGAATGCTCAATGGCATCAGTTCACATTCGCCAAAAAGAGGTTTTTAAAATCCTACGTTCTCTAGACGTGAACAAGGCTAGCGGACCCGACGGAATCCCAGCGATTGTCCTACGCATCTGTGCTGCAGAGTTGTCTCCTGTTTTAACACGCCTGTATCGCCTCTCACTTAAGACTGCGGTAGTCCCAAAGTCATGGAAGCTTGCCAACGTGCAACCTGTGCCCAAAAAAGGCAGTAGTGCCGACCCTGTCAACTATAGACCAATATCAGTCACTTCCATACTCTGCAAGACTATGGAACGTGTACTTAACAACCGGCTCCTGGCATACCTTGAATATAACGATCTCCTCAGTGACCGCCAGTATGGGTTCCGCCCAGGACGGTCCACGGGGGATCTCCTTGTGTATGCCACACATCTGTGGAGTGAGGCTGTCGAGAGATACGGGGAGGCACTTGCCGTGTCACTTGACATATCCAAAGCCTTTGACAGGGTCTGGCATGCAAGCCTTATAAGCAAGCTTCCATCATATGGAATTCCGATTGACCTATGCGACTGGATAGCTGACTTCTTGAGTGAACGATGCATACGAGTAGTCATTGATGGATACTCATCGGATCAAATGGCTATTAATGCCGGTGTTCCTCAGGGGTCAGTTCTGTCAGCTACTTTATTTCTGCTGCATATAAACGACATGCTTGTGCCCGGAACCTTTGGGTATGCTGACGACAGCACTGTTTCTGACAGATATCTGTCCGGTGCAGGGGTCAAATTGGATGTTACTCAGTCTTGTCGAGAGGCCATGGTGCAGCGATTAAACTTGGCCCTTGAATTTGTGTCCGACTGGGGTGACGCTAATCGGGTCAGTTTCAACGCAAACAAAACACAGGCGTGCCTTTTCTCCACAAAACGGAGTCCCTTCGCTTTGACTCCGACTTTCCGAAATGTGTCCATACCGATAGCTGATCGCCTGGAGCTCCTGGGCATTAACATATCGTCCGATTTGGATTTCGGGTGGTATATTGAGTCCATGGCGAAAACCGCAGCGAAAAAACTGGGCGTCCTTTCGAAGGTCAGACGGTACTTCACTCCGGGACAGCTTCTACAACTTTATCAAGCACAAGTCCGATCGTGTATGGAGTACTGCTGCCATCTTTGGGACGGGTCTGCCCAATACCAGCTGGCCGCGTTGGACTCAATCGACAGGCGTGCCAGGAAGCTCATAGGTGATCCAACCTCTGTGGCGAAGCTACAAAGTCTTGAGCATCGTCGCAAGGTAGCCTGTCTATCTGTTTTTTATAGGATACATTTCGGAGAGTGTGCGACGGAATTACACGATTTAATACCTCCGTCTCCCTTTCATCTGCGGGGGACGAGACGCAGGCTGGGTTTCCACCCTTATGTCGTTGACCTACCAGCAATTCGCACGAAGAAGTTTGCTTCTTCTTTTATAATGCGCACGGCTAAGGAGTGGAACGCACTGCCTGCGGACCTGTTCCCTGAGCAATACAACCTGGGCCTCTTCAAGGCAAGAGTGAATAGGCATCTTTCTAGGTAAGCATGCTACATCTTCGGCCTCATCATCACTCAACATCAGGTGAGATTGGGGTCAAATGTTTACCTATCGAACATAAAAAAAAAAAAAAAAAAAAGACGACGAGTAGGAAAAGGTATCTGGCTACCCTCAATCGCAAACAGGAGGTTGTAGGCACACAATAACATATTTGTTTCACAATGACACCATGTCTTGGATATTAAGATTGAAATTGGGTTACTCGTCATAGGATACGAGTAACCCAATGTCAACCCTAGTATGGAATACCACTTTATTGACCGACTGTACAGTCAGCAGCAATAAGTTGTTCTACGACTTCTATGTCGTAGTACTAAAAGTGTATTATAACTTACTAGAGTTAACAGATTTTAAGTCAGATCATGAGCTATCAAACAAAGTTTCATCAAAATCGGTTCAGTAGTTTTTGCGTGATGCTCGTTCAAACAAACAAACAGACAGACAAAAAATCCAAAAATTGGTGATTTGGAATCAGGGACACCTAAAAACCACATCGTAACTTTTTTTTTGTTAATATCTTCAATGTCACACACACACACACACTTCTGTTACAGTTTTATAATAGTTTAGATTGCTGATCATGTCTATCTAAACCTTTGGTACTTCCTTTAATTTTATCACCGATCATTTGTATGCCTAATGGTAGATCACAGAGAACTTTTATATTTAGTACTTACAACTGTAATATAGATTGAATTGATTGATTGTAGACACGGCGACACATCAGGTTACGCACCCTATATACCCATAACTTGCCCATAACTACACTACGTACAAAACACAAAATAGTGCGGTAGAGAGCCTGCATAGACGCGGCTGCCGGCGCGGGCGCAGCGTGCTGTGAGACGAAACAACAACAACATACCGCACCCTTTTGCACGATTCGCAGCGTTCAACTTCTAATAGTTCAAAGTCCAAACAGGGTAACCTGACCTGTCGCCGTGTGTACATTGTGAATGACCCAAACAAATATGTTATTGTGTATAGGTAAGGTACTAACATCAGTTTCAAAGATCCTCTGTAGATATCTAGCTCCGTCCTTCACCATGACCATGTCGTCAGGATGGGAGAAGTACTCCGGGAAGAAGAGTGGGGGATCCCGGGGGTCTGTCGAGTTCAGCGTCAGGTAGCCGACGCTGCGGGGCAGTAGGAGAGCCGCGGTTGCACTGAAACATGTTTGAGTATTACTTAGAGTAAGTTCCCTAAATATGGACCACCATATCATTTTCTTTTAATAAAACCCAAATTCAAGAAGATAATTAAAGTGTTTTTATTTTAATAATTAGGTAAACTATTCATGAATAACAATTTTATGTCAAAGTGTAATAAAGGAACAAACTTTCTAACAAACTTACTAATTATTTGACAATACGCAAATTAGGAACTTTTGAAACAGGGTGTTTAAAATGGACCACCAAATTTTTGAGGTTATTATTTTCTAACAAAATATTGAAACAAGGTAACTGCTACAAGCTATATCAGAAATGCTTCCTAATACTATGATGTTTGCAGTATATTTATCATTGTAACTGAATAAATAAAAACAAAATTATAATATTCTTAGATAGATTATCAAAAATCTAGATCAAATATGTAAATAATTAAAAAATGGCTGCCACTGACATTGACGCGGCCGGCGGTAAGTTCGTTTTGTTGCAGGGAGACTGAGAGGCGGGCGGGGCCATCGACATCTGGCAAGTTAGGGCGGTGGTCCATATTACACGACTAGTCCATATTTAGGGAACTTACCAGTTACCATACTATATATTTTTATTTAATTAGGACCAGATTTTAAGTCAGATCATAAGCTATCAAACAGTAAAAGTTTCATCAAAAACGGTTTAGTAGTTTTTGCGTGATGCTCGATCAAACAAACAAACACACAGACAAACAAACCGACAAAATAAAAATCCAAAAATTGGTGATTTGGAATCAGGGACACGTAAAAACCATATCGTAATCTTTTTTCTTGTAAATATCTTCAATGTACAGACACACTTCTGTAACAGTTTTATAATAGTTTAGATTTAGATTAGATACTTTATATAATTATTAAAATAATGAAATTTCAATGCAATTATTTCCGTATAAATCAGTTAGGGTGTATAAGGTTTTACGCTTATCTTATTCATTAACACGTTGTATAGAGGCTGATGATGATGATCATAACCTATTTGCCGAATATAAGCACAATCTTGTGCCTTGACCTCGTTACAGCCATGGCTGTGTCACTGCCAATCTACAACAGACTAATAAAACTCACGAGATATTCCTGCCCTGCAGATAGCAATCTCCTACCGGCTCGTCCACTCTGCCGGTCTTGGAGCACTCAGCGTAGAAGCCGTTGAAGAAGAACTGAATGTCCGGCTGACCACGGCTCCTGTCCGCGAGGCTGGAGTACAGGTTGCCTGTCAACTAAACACGAATTATTAATCACAGAACTGCCACAGACCACGAGATGGCGCCACTAACACGAGAGCAGTAGTGTATATTTTCTTTGACGAGAGTATCTAGTAATAGATACTCTTTCTTATACTGTGACGAGAGCTACAAAACGTAAGTTGTTATTTGACCACAGACTATTATATGTGTTTGACTATATCTGCCCCACGAGAAATGTAGTCGTGAGTACATGTTTATCTTTCCCATAGCAGGGCAAGCTTCCTCTTACTTACAAGGGGGTCGTAGGGGGTCATGCATGGTCTTACCACAGTTAAAGACGTGGTGCTAAAAATTTCGAGCTTACTTCGCTCGATCCATAGCTTTTACATAGGTCTCACAATACATGTTTTGATGTAAAAATCTCTGACTCCAACCGATTCGTATTGAGGAAAAAAGTCGAGCTCGCTTCGCTCGCTCTAAGTTTCTATTTTTATAGATATGTCAAAAGATATTTGACCATAACCCGAATAGTTGTGCTAACAAATTTCAAGCTCGCTTCGCTCGCTCCGTTATTTTTTGTGTAGGTATTCTTATAAAGAGATAAGGGGCGGCAAAATCGGTTAGAGCCCCGGGTGACAGAAACCCGCGCTACGGTACTGCAGAATCGTTTTCCATTTTGTTCAAACCCTTTTTCGAACTTTTCCCTTCAGTACCAAGCTTAACTTACTTAAATATTATGCTTCAAAAACGTTTTTAATACCTGTGTGATAGCAGTTGAAGACATAGGTCCTTTCCTTCCCAGCATGTATTCCGTAAAAACTGTCCAATCCAGAATTTGAGTGTTTTCCAAATTAGTTAGCATGAAAAACAGGTTGACTCCGAGATGATTTCTAAGGTTCTTCCCGACCGGGAGGTCTTCCACGACTGGGATGTTGAAGCGCTCCAATGTATCTTTCGGTCCGATGCCCGATAGAAGAAGAATTTGAGGGCTGTTGAGTGCACCCGCACTTAATATAACCTGGGGAAATATTTAAAAGCTTTTAGTAACCTATAAAAAAGTACTAAGTTCCTAATGAATAAATATGAATATCATGGGCTATGCTCAGAGTTCTGCGGGATCAAATCAGAAATGAAGAGATTCGCATAAGAAACAGGGCAGCCGACAAAAGTTCGAAGAATTGCTGAACTAAAATGGCAATTATCTGGGGCACATTGCTCGCAGAACAGATGGCCGTCGTGGCCGAAACGTTCTCGAGTAGCGACCGCGTACCGGAAGGCGCTACGTGGGTCCTCACAAAGTGGACCGACGACCGGGAACCTGTTGGATGAGGGCAGCGCAGAACAGGTCGTTGTAGCGATCCTTTGGGGGTGGCCTATGTCCAGCAGTGGACGTATATCGGCGGAGATGATGATGATGATAGCCGTCTTGGCTTATAGTGATTTTGTTGTCTTATTACCTCTTTATTCGCTCTTACGGTCTTCGTTTCTCCATTCTCATCGATGTATTGGACTCCGTACGCACGCTTTCCGTCTATGAGGACCTTCGAAACGTGTGCATTGGTCTTAACACTCAAGTTTGGTCTTTCAGACTTGGGTTTCAAGTAGGCCCTCGCTGTTGTCACTCGTTGGCCGTTACTGAGGAAAAAGAATATATTTGTTGCTGTTAGTAAAAATAAAATAAATTATACATAGACTAATATTCCCCTAGAGGGTCAATAGCTTCTTCAGAATATCCATATTTCACGAACAGTGCCTAAACTATGTCAGGTCAAGCGTGACAGGTAGTAAGACCGTCACCTATAATGGACAGTGGATAGTTGGTGGATAGCAATGTTTTCTATTACCGCTGAGCTTGTGTCTAATTTGTACATGACTTGGTACGAGCTGGGGATAGAATCCAAGACCTGACGCATATCCAAAATTATCCTCCACCGAGCCCCGAAGCGTAGCGGAGCGGAGATGTGTAAAATCAACCAATAAAATACCTTGATTCTGACAAGCGAAGAAAATTGAGCGAGCCGATTGGTCCGAGTTCCGCTCCGTTCCGCTTTAGTGGATACCGGGTCCAAGAACATTGTATATAGTATCCTATAGGTGGACCAAACTCTCGAATTTCGTGGAGAATGCAAAATATACTCTAATTTTACGTAATAAGTATTAATTTCCTTCAATTCAATTCAATTCAATTCAATTATACTTTATGGCAATGTTCATGGCCTTCAATGTTGTTGTAGGCTGACAACCAAGCAAATGTGAGATAACCAGAATACTCGTGTGTCTCTTTCTAACGTGTTGCCAACTTATTAAGCTACCACTTTAGAATTTAATGTAACAAAAGATGTATGTAAATTAAAAAAATATTTTTGTTTTGAAAATTCATAATTTAAAGTATATTAGGTATTGATAATTTTTATTTGTTTTATACTAATTTTGTTCAATTTATGACAAAACAAATAAGGTAAGTACAATACTTTAGTGTATTATTTCAAAACTTTTTAATGGCAACTCTTTGGTGTTATGAAAAAATATTATTATGGCGGACATATTTGAAATTTGAAAAGTCATAAAATAACAAATTAAATTGTTGTGATAACTGATAATAACATTGTAAACCTTCGAAATGGTCAATTTTTGTTGTGTTACTGGATGCAAAAATGAAATTTACCCGGCTGTGGGTTTTCTTTCCACAGGTTAGATATTTTATTGTTTCGCTAAACTTTTCTTAACTAGGGTGACCATTGACCATTTTGGCGACCTATGTATTAAACACAAAATGTGTGTTGCTTATTAAACTGTAAAAGAAGTGTGTCTGTACGTATTGAAGATCTTTACATGAGTAGGATTACGATATGGTTTTTAGGTTTCCCTGACTGCAAATCAAACTTTTTTTAGAATATTCGCCTGTCTGTTTGTTTGTAACAGCATCACGCAAAAACTAAGGAACCGATTTTGATGAAACTTTTCTTGTTTGATAGCTTATGATTTGACATAAAATCTGGTAAGTACGTATTGGTACTGACGTGTTAATGAATAAGCGCAAAACCGCATGCACCCCAACTGATTTATAGCAAAATATTGATTGAAACAATAATTTCATTATTTTGATACTTAAAATTCAAAGTTATTCGCATTTTAAATTTTGAGGCAAAAATGTTATCATTTCAGCAATGAATGAAAGCTTTATCCTACTCATGGATACATTTTAGTAAGTAGGGTATGTGTGTCCGTGCTGTGGGTTGACATCGGGTTCAGTAAATTTTATTTTGAAGAAAGAATCATATGTCGAAACCAAGATAATTCAATTCTCGATTCTAAACAAAATACTTTCTAGTTTTGCGATAATTCATTAACACGTTGTAATATTTTTTGGATGAACGAGAACAGTCGCGGGTAAACTCAAAATTAATTTTATATATATATTTTTTTAGTATGAGTTTACCCCTAAAAACATTTTCAGAATAAAAAGATAATATTGAATCCTCAACGAGATGGTAAGAAACAGGCTTGAATAAATGCATATTAGGTATCCCGTCAAATTTGAGAATGAATGGACTCCCTAGTTAGAAAGGGACACACGAGGAATTAGGTAATCTCACTTGCCCCGGTGCCAGCACCGTAGTGTACAATCTAGTTACTATACAAAATTTTTGACCGGGTCTTACTTAGGGCCACAACAACCAAATATATATGTATTTAGGACAAAACCTATATTGAAGTGTCAGCCCTAAACTGTGATGGGCTTGAATACTAACTCTGACATCGTTTGTGCGATCACGAATCCTTCTGGCGTTTCAGGGTTGTTCATATCTGACACGATAGGAAGCCCCGTCTCGTTGATGGCGTTGAGCAGCTCGTACAGGAAGGGCGGCTGGTATGCGAACTGAAATCAAGTTTTCCCATTGAACAGCTGAACAGAAGTGAACGTTGCTGCCTAATAGGCAGTGCCTATTCTGTGGTAAAAACGTTTTGTACGGTCGGCTGCAGCTTTAAGTATAGGCATAGAGTAAATATAATTACTACCTAAGTATAGGTAAAGATCGCGCAACGAAACATGAGCGATGACCTTAAATGCTCAGAGATAAAATTCGGGCCTACGGGCCCTGGGGGAAAAGGGAGGTGGCCGACGCGCAAACACCATTAGCCGATTACTCACCTTTTACATCATCAATCTTCGTGAAAATCCCTACCACTTTCCCCCAGAGCTCGAGATTCGTTGCGCGAATGTATCTACAGGCATGTATGGATTTTCAGGCAGGCATTCAGCATGTATACCTACTTAAAGCTGCAGCTTGTAGGGCATCCTGGAGCAGTTTATTTTATTCTCTTATTCAGGGTGTTAGAAAACCTTATTTACCATCGCTGTTGATGATGATTCACTTTAAATGCGTTAAATTTACACATATACTTCGGGTTAAATAGTCGGTCCCTAAGATAGTGATTTTTTTTAAGGAAGATCTTCCGCCTAGGCTAACTGCGATGTCTGGGGCCGGCTGTGGTCTAACAACAGTAAGTATGACAGAACATACAGCGCAACCTTAGGTTCTTTTTAGGTAGGGTTTATACAGAAGAGACGCGTGGCGGTGGCGGGTAGTCAAAGTAAAACCAATATCAACCTATATTACGTAGCATAGCGTCGTTTTTTGACGTAAAGAAAAATCGCGCCCCCGCCACCAGGCGACGTCGCCTGGAGGCGCGGGCATAATTCTCCAAACGACTCTATGCTACGTATAAGGTTTATATTGCCGCACCCCGCCCGCGAAATGTCCACGCCACGTCACTTCTGTTTAAACGCTCCCTTAGATCCAAAAAGAAAATGAAGAAGATGGATGACGGAGCCAACTATAAGCCTAATCCAAAATATAGCTCCTGCTTCAAACATAAATAAAACAACCTGTTGTATAGGTAATGTCCCATCGCTGGAGTGGTGCTCACTGCTAACCAGCGTCCCGATCTGCTTGTTGCCCTCGGTCATGAAGAAGTACTTCCTGTTTTCTTCCCAGGACCAGCCCTCGGCCCCCGCTTCGACCCAGTCATCGAAGTCAGCCACGTGGCCTCGGTGGTACATCATTCCGTTTAGTACATTTGTGCCCCCTGTAAAATTTGCTAGTAATGAGAAGCATCACGCGTTTGTCACTGCGGCATGGTCGCAATTGATTTCTCTGTCACTCATAAATGGTTAAAGGATTCATCAGGATTGGTCAAATGCTTTATACAATATGAAGATATCTGGGAAGCAAGTTGCATAACATAGATTTATGAAAAATTTACGTTTTTGGACGGAAGATCTTTTAAATGGTTTTCCAACACCTTCTTTCGTGTTTTGGAAAGCACGTTATGCAGTTGCTCTTTGTTTTTTGTGTCATATGGCTTGTCGTACTATGAAGGCTTTCCTTCAGCCAGTTTAGACGCGGCTATTTGAGGCGACTTAGAAATATTCTGAAAACGTGATAGCAAGAGGAACACTAGCTTGCCTCCAACAATCCGCAGTGAGCCCTACACAAAAATACCTATTTCTGTGAGGCCCACACGCGTTGTGGAGCATGGAATGCTCCTTCTTACGCTTATACATCTCTTCGATGTCTGAAGTCTAGCTATCAATTACAGTGATTAATTAGTTAGTTTCGACAACTCACCAAGGGCTTTGCCTCGTGGCTACGAGCACCCTTTCCCTCCCTGGTCCAGGCAGTAGTTATCAGGCACCGTGCGGTACTTCCAGTCCACTTGCTCATTGTCCTTGAACGTTCTGTAGAATGATGGGATTCGTGCGCCTATCGGCTCGGGACCGCCTCCTTCCAGTAGTAATACCTGGAATAGGTTATAAAATAATTAGGCCTCCTTTGTCTCTATCATTCGTAGCTAAGTCGGATTTTTTTATTGTAATGGTTGGGCATAGGACCACTACCCAATCCTACAACTGTAACTTCTGTTAATCAGGATCACTACGACTATTTACAATTAGTAAATGTAGAAATTGAAGTTTAACGTGTCCAGGGGATAAAACTCTAATCCTTCTTGGAACCCGCAAGAAGATAGGAGGAAAAGGTACCGTCATGCGCTCCCATTTTGGCATGTTTGAAGTAACAAAGACAGGCACATGTTTCTCGTTTTCGCTTGTGGTCAGAACTGTGGCTTTTAATGTTCCTAGCTAAATATGTTTCATGAGTTTGAAGAAAGCTGCAGAAACTTGAGGCGCGAGTACCCTCGGACCGCGAGGCCGTAAGCGGTCGCCTCGCGGTCGCTCACACCACCCACACCATCCGCCGCATCTACCTACCCACAGTAGGTTTTATAGTCACCACTGAATGGGCGACAGACATAGTTTAGTATGTGTGTACTAACATTAAATCCCTCAACCTCGCTCAGCCTGCCAGCCACGATGGAGCCCACTGACCCGGCGCCGACGACAATGAAGTCATACTCCGGCTCGACCTCATCAACAGATTCAACCCTCTTGCAGGGGGTCGCGATGTCACACTGGCCCTTGATGAAGCCCTCCAGGAGTATCATGAAGAGGGCAAGACCACTGCAGATTGGCGAGTTGGTCAATGACGGCCCTGCGTCTACCAGCGGGCAGCCACAATCCTGGAAACAGGTGTTGCATTGACATTGCGGGGCCACTGAATCCTACCATAAAAACAGCTTCATACTACATGCGCAGCGTGCGGCAATACGTAAACGCTCACGTACATGAATGAGCGGTATTTTGGTAGAAACATCGCTGCGCATTTAGGGGTGTAGGTAATACCTACTGACCGACGCGAGCTTGTATGAAGTTGTCTGAAGTTGTTTTACTGGTAGAGAATATCTATTCTGTGGTGGGACTGGTAGAGGATGTCTAGCCTGAAGGATGCTCTCTGCGGGATAAGGATAATACTCCTTCAAACTCCTGAACCATACTCCTTCATATCGTAAAATCAAAGACTGGTATACTTTTGGAAGCTATATTTTTATATTTTACTTTCACTGCACTTTTATAATTTTACTAAACTATTTTAATTTTAAATACTTATATCACAATTACTTCACAAATACAAGTTGTCACTTCGAGTGCCGGCTGAGAACTGGCTGTTCGATCCCTTTTTCCCCACTTCGATCGTCCTCCCCACCCTTTCAGAGTCACTGTACCCACCAAACGCGCCTGGCGTTTGATTGGTCCAGCGCTCCGGCGACAGCCAATCACAAAAGTCAGTATTGCCATATGAATGAATCCTTAGTAAAATATTTAACGGCTCTGGATACAAGTCCTTTTTAAGCTATTCGTTGGTTATTGTACAGGTAATTTGAATGTAATAGAATATTAAACCTATTGCTAGTACAAAATAAAGGTTTAGTAACAAAATATCACTTAATTTAGTAAAGAATCACGACATTCGGCCATCCGACCCTGTGCAACCCCCTGGTGCACAGCCATCCAACAGTCAGTTCTCATTACCATTTAGTCAAAATTATTCAGAATAATCTTTATATAATCACAACATTGAAACATTTTACAGCAGGTTTTTCAAAATTATTAATTAAAAGTTTTTATTTGTATATATATATTTTTTTAATTTACCACCGCTTCGTAATGTGTTATCACTGCAGAGAAGATGCGGCCAGAAACTCTACAGCAACACAATGTTTAGTAGTTAGACATTCAGTTACAACATCTGGTTCAGACATTTTAGAATTCAGCGATGTTACTTTTGTATTTATTTTTATTATGTAAAAATTATTTAAGAATGAATGAATGAGGCTGGTACACAAAACTGGTACTTGAGTTTAATTTTAGAAATTAATTTTAGGGAATGATTTTTTTTTGCATCATATAAGTGGCTCTTACATTATTTAATCTGTTTTCTTATTTAAGGTTATAATAACGTTTAAGTAGTAACTATTCGAACACATCACGACATTTGGCTGCTTACACTAATATCAATATTTATCAACTTAAATATTTGTGAACGTTGCTGCAGTTCTAACAGAGGCAGCTCTAATAGTTGCAATCTTCCTCGTCCAATGATTTATTTTGGAATAGTACATTCTGATTTTAGGGGAAGAAGAATTGAATATTAAGTAGACTGATATTCAAAGTTTAAATAATAATAAACAGAATAACAACTCTTCTTTTCATTCTGTTTGCTGCCACAACGTTCTCAATTTTTCAAAATTTTTATGCTTCTTATGTTTATAAAATACAATACAATACTCTTTATTTGCAAACCAAAACATACCGTCCCCGTTTATACTGTTTTTAAATTAATTAAAAAATATCCATCACTTATAGGTAATCAATCAAAACAGTGGTTATAACGGCAGCCGGGTCAGTCATCGTGTACAGACATTCAGCATTTTCTTAACCTGCTTTTTTAACAGGAAGGAGAAACATTACAATTTAGTCGTATTAACTTTTTAACAATAATTTCGTAAATCCATTCTCCATCTTACAAATTCACAGATAAACATGAAGAAGTATGTAATTATCTCCTTTACTTAATTACAAAAAAAACAGTATTATAAAACAAATTATCCATCGATTAAATCTGGTAGTCGCACAATAAGTCATCTGATAATAAATCTTGTCTTGAGCTCAGTGTAATATACTGTCATCACCATCAGCTAGTTATACTGTCTACAATACTTTACGCCTTTCGCAAAGCCCACCTAACTGGGATGTACTATGAAACAGTTGCTGTATACAGTTGCAAAAAATTGTGTTATTAATGAGAAGTATACCAGCAATAATGGAATTAAATCTATTATAACTTAAAACACACAACACATTACAGCAGCAGCACCGTTTCTATTACAATTATAATTCAGATTACTATATATTTTTTTTTTTACTAACAAATTTTTGTTGTGCCTATACTCATTCTATACAAAGTACAGCTTTAATCCCATTTTAGACGACAACAAAAAGGTTTGGAACACTTTCTGTGAACGGCTGCAATAATTATAATCATCATGAAGTAAATTGCATAGGAGCTTTTTTTTTTTAAATAAACAAATCTAATCAGATGGCGTTGTCAAACTCATCGAGTAAGCATTCGCTACGAATAACTTCTGCAAATTAATATGATTACGATCGTAAAATTTTGAAGACTTTTGAAGAAAAAAAAGAATACTTTATAGAAGTATGTCGAAACCAATCCACCCTCTATAAATTAAATTAAAAATTGTTTATTCGTCTCATAAGCATTAGGTACAACATTAAAATGAATCAATCATTGATTAATAATTCTTTGGATGTAGGTACCTCAACTAATTTGACCAGAAGAAAACACGCTTCTACCTTTTATTTCGATTCAAAAACCTAGAATATTTGATTCTTGTCATAATGGAAACCTTACTTTGAATGGTGTCCTACAAGGCTTAGTGTACCACATACTTGTTAAGCCAAAAATGCAAATGACAATCAGTTTAGTTAAAAACTAAGTAGCACCTGCGATAAGGTACCTACAGGGGTGTTATACAGTCAACAAAATCCGGATCTAAAATCGTCAAACTCGTTAAAGAGAAACGAAGGCAATGTCTTGTCTTCCAAGCCATATCTGCACGCCGGTGTTGTGATTTTCTTTTTTAAATTATTTGACAAACAAAGCAATCTACAGCCATTTTGTAAACAAGAAATGTACTTAAGGTCATTGGGCGAAATCTGACTCGGCTAACTAAATTTTTCCTACAAAACCCAAATTGGTTTTAAAATGTTTAGTCACCCACAATCAATTTTATGTAGTTTTTTTTTAAAACCATGGGAAAATGTACTAAATGTACTATAATACTAAAATGTACGAAAATGTCCAAAATGAAGAAAATGTACTAAAATGTACTTATAGTACTAAAATGTACTTATTGTACTAAAATGTACCTATTGTACTAAAATGTACCTATTGTATCTGACACCTACACTTCCCGATCTGGTACTGTCATTAAACATCCATAATATAAGTGAACTTCAAACAATAGCAGCATTGTCGTCAAATCATTTGCCTATCTATTTTACAGTATCGAATCAAAAGCTTAGTCTTAAGGACATTAGAAGGTTTAACTACCAAAAAGCTGACTGGGTTAAGTATAAAAGATTTCTTAATGATAAAATCTCTCTTTCCTCATACTTTTATAAATGTAAGGATGAAATAGACTCTGCTATTGATCATCTCCAAAGTAGCATAATCCAGGGAAGGGAATGCAGTATCCCACTAACTAAACCTATGACCCCAGATGCCTTACCTCGCAGCATAAAACGCTTGATACAGTTTAAGAACAAATTGCGAAGGCGCCAACAAAACGTAACGGTGAGTGATGATAGGAAAAACTTGCGATCCCAAATAAATTTTCTTCAATCTAATATTCAGGCACGAGTTAGAGCACATAATGATAAAATCTGGCATGCCAAGCTTGCTAAGGTTGATAAGCCTCGTTCTGACCTGTGGAGACTTCTAAAATCCATTAAACCTCAATCCTCAGAATTAGCCTCACTTAAACGTACTGATGGTTCATTTACATCCACCACAAGGGAACAATGTGACGAATTAGCAGCTGCTTTCCATCAAAATATGTGCCTTACTCTGGACTGGAAGTCGGATAATACTCAAAAAATTGTTTCTGAATCGATTGCAGAAGTACAAAGGTCTCTGCCTGGTTCCTTGGAACGACCGGTTCGTCCCACGGAAATTCTTAGGTATATTCGTAAGCTGAAGACACGTAAGGCGCCTGGTAATGATAAAATTGACAATGTCTTGTTAAAATATCTTCCCCACAAAGTTATAATCGAATTGACCAAAATTTTCAATGCCTGTATGTGCATAAACTATTTTCCCGATATCTGGAAGACGGCCAAGGTAATTGCTGTTAAGAAGCCAGGCAAGGATCCAGCGATTGCAACTAACTACCGACCGATTAGTTTGCTTCCTAATCTAAGTAAAATCTTTGAGAGGGTAATTTACTCACGACTTCTACGTGCTACAGAGCGGGAAATAATCGATGAACAATTTGGTTTTCGCGGGTCTCATTCAACTACTCAGCAGCTAGCTCGTGTGGCTGAGTTGGCATCACATAACCTAAATTTAGGTAACTCTACGGGTATGTTCCTACTGGACTTGGAAAAAGCGTTTGATACTGTTTGGCATCAGGGCCTCCTGCATAAACTAGTTGTGAGGAAAGTTCCTATGCTTCTTATTAAACTTATTGCTTCATACCTCTCAGACCGCCGCTTCAGAGTTCACCTTTCTGATGACGTCTCGAATCCTCTTGTTGTGCCAGCGGGCGTACCGCAGGGTTCTATTTTGGGACCATATCTGTTTCTTTTGTACCTGAATGACATTCCTATTCAACCACGAACATCCCTAGCTTGTTTCGCAGATGATACTGCATCTCTGACGTCGGCCTCAGACATGAACCTTGTAATAGGCAGATTGCAGTTGTCTATTGAGCTGCTGCATTCCTTTTTCACAAGATGGAAATTGAAACTCAATGAAGAAAAAACAGAAGCTATCATGTTCACTCGTAAACGCCAACTACCAACCAGACGTCTAAAAATAAATGGACACGAAATTTCCTGGAGCATGTCTGTCAAGTACCTGGGCGTCCAGCTTGATAGAAAATTAAACTGGACCATCCACGTGACCTCAACTTGCAAAAAAGGGCTAAAGGCACTAAATGCGCTAAAACCTATCCTAAATCGCAAATCTCCTATCAGCGATCATACTAAACTTTATCTTTATGCAACACTTGTTAGACCCATCTTAACGTATGCTTGTCCTGTCTGGAGTAGCACTTGTGACTCAAATTATGAAAAGCTCCAAGTTTTACAAAACAAAGCAGTTAAAACCGCCTATAATACAAAATTTCGGACTAATTTAAAATCGTTACACAATAAAATAAAGTTTCCTTTTATAAAAAATTTTGTCATTAAGCAATCAAAACGTTTTTGGGTATTTCTTCAGAGACAAAATTTTCGATTTCAATGGGTATATTTCTGTAACCAACTAACAAAACGGCGTCATATTTTTTTTGTGTACAGTTTAGCTTTATTCCTAACTGGGACAAATGATATTTTTAAAATAATTGCAGTCTAGGTAAAAAATAAAAATATTTGAAGTTTGTTCTTCTGATTCATATAACGCGTCCGTTTGATATTTTCCAGAACAAAATGGTCGATGTCGCATTTTCCCATTGATACACAAACATAAATTAAAATCATATCGAAAGGATATGAATTGTCCTCTTACAAAAAAAATGTGTATTAGTTACAACTACGTTAGTTTGTTTATAAATAAATAAATAAGAAGTGTCCGGCGTATAATACTGATTAATGTGGCGTAAGCTGCGCTTGACCATACTTGGTCGGGTAATAATATTGAGAGTCTGGCTTCCCGCGCGGGGGGGAGCCAGTCGTGTAACGAAACAGCTAGAAGGTAGACGTGCGGCTGGCTGGCTTAGATCCCGGTGTTACGAAGGTAAATATCTGATTCATCTGTGCTTGGTTCAGGTGGCATTCTGATTACAATGCCTACTTGATAAAATTTATTTTATTGTTTTAAAACTTCAATCTGAGTTTTGTGTGAGGCTTTTGGGTTATAGATTTGTGTAGAAAAATGACAATACTGAATTCTGTATGTATGATGAGTTATGCATAATTATAGGCAAAATCCTGATTCATCTGTGCCTGATTCATATGGTCAAAACAACATATGAATCACTTCAGAAGCGTTTTTTTGTTGCGTTTTTCTCCTTATCCAATTTTTGACCGTGTTCTAGTCTTAATTATATTCACTTAGCTAGAAGCCTCTTGAATAGTTCCAAAAATCAAATGAGTATAAACTTTTTCTACATATGACACTTTTGCTATGTCAGTCTTAGTTAAGATTTAACTATTATTATTTAGAGATTATTTAGATTTTGATTAGATTTTTGTGTTAAAGCCCGACCAGAAATATAAAAACCCTCGCCATGTTGAGGAAAAAAAAATTCATTTTTTTTCTACTGGCCACACTAATAAAATTGTCATCTGTCTATTGCAGCGCCCCCAGAGCAGGGTTTTTATATTCTTGGTCAGGCTTTATGTATGTATGAATGTTGTTATACTGAAGAAGAGCTTAATAACTAGATGTGTTATGTATGTATGAATGTTGATATCCTGAAAAAGAGCTTAATAACTAGATTATGACGTTATGTATGTATGAATGTTGTTAACCTGAAAAAGAGCTTAATAACTAGATGTGTTCTGTATGTATGAATGTTTTAAACTGATGAAAAGCTTAATAACTAGACGTATTATGTATGTATGAATGTTGTTATCCTGAAAAAGAGCTTAATAACTAGATTATGACGTTATGTATGTATGAATGTTGTTAAACTTAAAAAGAGCTTGATAACTAGATGTGTTCTGTATGTATCAATGTAGTTGTAATGAAAATTTTAATCAATCAGATGTATCAGGTAACAAACCGAGAAATAGTGTACCTATTTATTACTAACAATAATGTACAGTAGTGTAATGGTGTGGTGTGTGGGGGTGTGTGTATGTGTGTGTAATGTGTGTGTATGTGTGTAGTATATTTGATTGATTGATTGAATGTAAAAAATTGGACCAGTATTATTGAAATGGAATTTTTGATATTAAATTTCCTTTTTAACAATCATAAAAACCTATTATTCATAAGTCAAAGTCTCTATCTACTTTATGTTATTCTAATGTTGCAGTTCACAACTATGCCACAAACTGAAGATAAAAAGAAGGAGAAAAAGAGACTCGCAGAACGTAGAAGAATGGAAAATATAAGAAAAGATCCAGACAAGTATGCTCTTTGGAAATTAAAAATGAAAGAAACATATTTGAAAAGAAAGCGACAAGGTAAAATCGTATCAATTAAGAATTTGACACCAAAACAACAAAAATTGGCTAGGAAAAAAAGCAGAGAAAGTACTCGAAGATGGTATGCTAAAAAGAAATTAAAAGATTGTGATATTCATTCAGAAGAGGAAATAATGGACGAATGTGATCCAGCAGACAATACCGAAATAAATGATCCTTTAGATTTGGAATTACCAGTATCACCACAAGTTTCGATTATACCAAGATCTCCGGAAATTCCCAGCTCATCGCAGGTATTAACTCAGTCTTCACCACTGTCTGCACGTAAAACAAGATCCACAATAAGACAAAACAGGACACTTGAAATGGATTTGAACCTAACAGGAAATGAAACCGATGTCTCATGCAACTCTGGCGTCCCTTCAAGAATATTAAAATCGCCTTCACCACATACTTCAAATTCAGATTCACCGAGGACTCCCAGCCCGCAAATTAGCATTGCATCGTCTCCACGACGTGTCGTCAGCCCAAAAGTTTATAAAAAAGCTGCACGGGAAACATCTGTTAAGAAAAAATCACCTTGGAAATATATTTTACGCAAGTTTCAGTACAGATACAATAAAGAACTACAATTAAAAGACCAAAAAATTCTAGAACTTAAAAGAGTCAATGAAAATTACAGGAAAAAGTTGAAACGCTTACAAAAAGATAAACAGGTAACAGGCGTACAGAAAACACAAAAGAAAAATCTATCTGGAAATGAAAAAATACAGCTGGTTGTTGAACCCTGTGCTACCGGAATTAAAGAAAATGTCACAATGTATTTTGAAGAAGATGAAAATAGTAGAATGTGCGCAGGAAAAAAAGAATTTGTCTCCAAAGGAAAAGTAAGAAAACAGAAGCGATATCTACCGACAGCTTGCAGAATCTACATAAAAAGTTTCTTGAAACCAATCCTCAACACAAAATAAGCTACAGTGCTTTTTGCAAGCTTCGTCCATTTTGGGTACGCGTACCAAATGTCAATATTAGAGAAACATGCTTGTGTAAAGATCATGAAAATATGGAGCTGGTCGTTGTAGCCCTTCGGAAAAATGATCTGATTGAGGAAAAATCTGTAAATGAGATTCTACAATCACTGTGCTGTGATCCCAGGAATGTTCACTGTCTGGCTAAGGAATGGCAGTCTGTCTGGCAGTTGCAAAAATAAGGTCGTAAATTATAAAGAATATGACAATACCAAAGAAACACATTACTGGATTTGGAACAAAGTAAAAAAAACTTACATCAAAGATGGAAAAGAAAAAGTTACGCTTCAAACGATTAAGGAAAAAGTTACGGCGCATCCCAAAGATATAATCGAACATTTCGAAAACCTGTTAGTACCCTATATGCGCCACTGTGGAAATATTATTGCTCAATATGATTATATTACAAAATTAAAACAAAACCTGAAGCCTGAAGAATGCATCATACATTGCGATTTTAGTGAAAATTATAATACTAAATATGCCTCTGAGATTCAGTCTTTCCACTTTGGCAGTTCCAGACAGCAGGTAATATTGCACACCTCTGTTATTTATTACAGAAAAGATGGAAAATTGTGTAAACAGTCATACTGTACGCTCAGCGAATGTCTGCGCCATGATGCCGTCGCAATTTGGGAACATTTACAGCCATTTCTCAGATTTCTTGAAAACGAAGTACCGGGCGTAACAACCTTTTACTTTATTTTGGATTCACCATCGGCTCAATATCGTAATCGCAAAATGTTTTACATAATGGCGAAAATGCACTGGTACTTTCCAAGTTTGCAATTATTGGTTTGGAATTATTCTGAAAAAGGACACGGGAAAGGGGCTCCTGATGGTGTCGGAGGAGTTCTAAAAAGAACTGCTGATCAAATAGTTGCAAGAGGAAATGACATTCCGAACATGGAAATTCTTGTTAGACACCTAAAAGAACGTTGTCCAGGAGTCATTATAGAAGTGATTCATGAGACGGGAATACTAGAAAAAGTTATGCTGATTCCCGAAAACTTAAAGGAATTCCGCGGGACCATGAGAACACATCAGGTTGTGTGGAGTGCCAATAAACTTCACACTTTAGGTATGAGAGAACTAAGTTGTAGCTTGGACAATTGTTCACAAGAAGCTGTTCAATGTTTTCATGGTCAACACATTGGTTTTTATACCATAGAAGATATTATTAACCAACAAACTGGTGTAAATGACGAATCCGCGAAGAATAGAAAGGTGACATCGAAGAAAGCTACAAGCAGCTCTTTGGTCAAACATAGCCAGATATCTGCTACCGAAATTCAGGTTGGACAAGATTCTGATACAGCCCAACAAGACCTCGACCTTCCCGATGACGACAGTTTTTGGGTGGAGACTTCGTCAATCGATGAAAAAATTATAACTCCAAAATTCACCAGAGATGTCCTATCGACCCTTAATCAGAAAAGCGTGGATCATAGCTCAGATTCTGACGATGAGGATATTTTTGTGTTTAAAAGGCCTGAAGATAAACGGACAAAAGAGTCTCACGCTATTGGTGAAGATATGATTATTCCATCTTCCTCCAAAAATTCAAGATCTCGTCAACAAGAAAAAGGCTTCGAGGGTGATATTGAAAGCAGCTCAGTCCCATGCAAAAAGCCTAGGAAATATTTCTTGTAGTACTTTTCTTTGACTTAATTAGTTATTAGTTAACCATACTTGTTAGAATAAGTATGTTTGTTTGAAAATTAATAAGGAAGATTAATATCAAAAATTAATTTAATGTTGATCTCATTTTTGTTACTTTATTGTTAGTAAGAAATATAATAATGTGATTGTTAATTCTAATCAATAATCAAGACTACTTAACTAAGACTGATGTCAAAAGTGCCATTATTAGAATAAGTTTGTACTCCTGTGATTTTTTAATTTTGAAAGATTGAAAATTAATTTTTTGTTACTTTATTGCTAGTAATAAATACAATAATGCGATTGTTAATTCTAATTGATAATTAAGACTACTTGACTAAGACTGATGTCAAAGTGCCATTACTAGAATAAGTTTGTACTCCTGTGATTTTTGAATAATGAAAGATTGAAAATTAATAAGGAAGATTAATATAAAAAACTTAATTAATGTTGATCTCATTTTTGTTACTTTATTTTTAGTAATAAATATAATAATGTGATTGTTAATTATAATTAATACTTAAGCCTACTTAACTAAGACTGATGTCAAAAGTGCCATTATTAGAATAAGTTTGTACTCCTGTGATTTTTGAATTATGAACGATTATTGTTAAGTCAATGAGTATAATAAACAGGACTAGTGATTAAACACGGAAAAAAATTAAACAGAGAGAATAATATAATTTAGCAATAATAATAACTTTCTAGTACACGGAATTAATTGTATCATAAATAATACCAATAGTTAAAATTTCTGTTATATTACAATATTTTCCCTTTCCCATATACTTTGAGAATAATTATTTACCGGTGTTTCAAAAATGTTTTACAAAAATTATTGTTAAATACAGCAGATTTTTTTCCGTGATAGGATACTATATAATTGTTTTCATAAAAAAGAATCTCTCTCTAAGAATCTATGTTGTTAAAATTTGAGAATTTTCTTATCATTAAAGTTTTTCATTTTTATTTCTGTTTCTGATTCATCTGTAACAAATTCTGATTCATCTGGGCACAAAATATTTGAACGTCGATATCTTAAAAACTACTTTATAAAAACGAGTCCCTCATTCAAATATATGTTATTTGGTATACCTATTTTCATATGAACATGTATTACAGAACTGAAAGTGAAATTAAATTTTGGCCATATGAATCAGTCAAAGAATGGAATTTCGAAGAAATACCCTTTTACTTATTAAAAAATCCTTGCCATCCAAATACATTGATTTCAATGATAGGCAAAACCCGTTTCATTGATCTTCCTTATATCGATAAGTATCGTACTTACCGTTTGCCACATCACTACGTGCTCGAACCTGACTGACGTCACTCTTTCGGCGCAGTGCTCTTCGCCTTTCATCGCTGTGAGATAGGAGCCCTGCGCCGAAATTTTGCCGGCGCGGGAGGGTACCTCGATATCGCATCGCTTACTTACCTACATTGTTCCGTGTACATTTTGTACTTGTATTTGAGCCAATTCTTGTTTCGAATTATGTTCTACCTGCTTGATATTTCGTTAGTTACGAATTGTAATAACGAATAATTTGTATGTACAGTTAGTTATAAATAGTTTTAAGTCAAAATGCCATAAATGTAAGCTCATCAAAGCGAGCATAATACTTTAATTAATTACTTATGTTTGCAGCATTTATTAACCTGCAATATTTTGTTAATATTTTGTAATTTTCTTAAGAATCATTGCACAAAAGTTTGAAATAGGCTAGAAAGCCTGCTAAACTGTCACTCGAAAATTATGATACTTATACCTAGGTTCTAAATGTACACTAGACTATAAGTAGGTAAATGTTTATTGACAATAAAGATATATTTACAAACAAACAAACAAACCTATTGTACTAAAATGTACCTATTGTACTAAAATGTACCTATTGTACTAAAATGTACCTATTGTACTAAAATGTACCTATTGTACTAAAATGTACCTATTGTACTAAAATGTACTTATTGTACTAAAATGTACTTATTGTACTAAAATGTACTTATTGTACTAAAATGTACTTATTGCACTAAAATGTACTTATTGTACTAAAATGTACTTATTGTACTAAAATGTACTAACTGTACTAAAATTTACTAATTGTACTAAAATGTACTAATTGTACTAAAATGTAATTATTGTACTAAAATGTACTACTAGTACTAAAATGTGCAAAATGTAAGAAAATGTATTAAATTTACGAAAATGTACAAAATATTACATTTTTCTTTACCCGTTATTGGCCTGAATCCCATTATCTACAATAATGCGACATATATAAACATGAACTAGAGACATTCATTTAAACATCCTATACTATTTTTTTTTTGTAGGTCGTGCGCATAGGTTTTATACTAAGGTGCCTAGTGGCCTTTGTCTAGCGGTTTCCTGGAGGAAATATCGTATTAGAGCTAAGCTCGCTTCTGTTTACTTAATTATGCCAATATGATGTGTAAATAAAATAAAGAATCTATAATTCATTAAATATCAATATGTCTACATGTAGGTAGGTCCACGAATAAGAATAACTATGGAAGAATAACTCTAAACAAAAGCAACATAATTTTCGGCACCCTTTGAAAAATTACATTTTGTATGAGTTTTGGCGGCAAGGTGTAGTTTTTAAGGACGCGTATACGATTTCCGCATCTCAATTTTAGGGTTTTGCTCGTACTACTACACGCGCAAGGCTCACGCACACAGAGATAACTAAAAGTATGAGTTAACTGAAACCACTTGATACTTGTAATATTTTTCGTTGTATTTCGGCAAAAATATTTTTTATTATTTTAACTTAAATTAATCTTATACTTAAATCTTTTAATTCGGTATGCAGGTGATCTGTTGGTTTTAGGTGTTCGTGACTCCAAATCACCTTTAATGAACTTTTTGTGTCGAAAAGCTAACTTATAAACTGGTATATAGAGTCCTTCTTAATATGCTGACAGTTTTGTAACCTAAGAGCTTTTTCTATGGGACCAACATCGAAACCGCGAAAAAATAATCAGCTGTCCCATACATTTGGCTCGAGTAGGTTTGCAGTTTTGTATGGGACAGCTGTTTTTTTTGAGATTTCGATGTTGGGCCCATAGAGAAAGTTAATCAGTTTGATGGTCTGATATCGCCTTAAAAAAGTGTTAGCATATTAAAAAGGACCCTCTATATACCAGACTTGCGGCAAAAAGTAGTTAAAAACAAAAAAAGTACTTATATTCTTTTTACAGCCATAGGTATCTAATTGTAGAAGCAAAATGTAAACTACACCTACACGGTATGAAACGTAAATAGAGCCAAGTCAAAATTATCTCTTACTGGACAGGTAGGCAGGTAGGAACTATGCGCTTCAAATGTGAATAGCAATGGCAATGGTTTATTGTCTTTGAGTCGTAGCTGTAAATTGTCAGTCCAAAGGAAAACACCAGCCAATTTACAAAAAAGTATAATCATAAAACAGAAGCTAAGTAGTTAGGGATCACAACTAAGAACACTCCAAACCAAACGTACGAACAAAGCTATCTAAGTAGCTTGGCAACACGTGCATATCGTAAATAGTATTGTGACTCTAAATGTATTGTTGTTGCATTTTGAAGTTACACTACCCACCCATATACCTGCACCGGCGCGCAGCGATGTTATTTGAATACTTTTATTATAATTTGCTTATTTTGAATCAGGTAATATTTGTTATTGGTTTATCCGGGGCCTAAAAATTCGAGTAATATTTTAAATAGTACTTTTGGAGTTTGTTTTTCTCTTTTCAGTTAATAATTTTTTCACGCCGTCGTCGAGTCTTATATTTTCGTAAAAATTTGGTTTTATTTAAGACTTTTTAGTTTTTAATTAATCGTAGTAGTACTATAACATTTATGTCATATTCATCGTCAGCCCGGAAACCCCACTGCTGGGAATAAGCCTCTTCATTTTCGCGACAACCAGAACGGCCTTCGATAGTCTCGTCCACTATTTGTCGGCTTCTCTACATAATGTCATCCGACCACCTGGCTGCTGTTCTGCACATTGACCGTTCTCCCCCAATATTTATATACGCCACTAGATTAAATTACAAAAAAAATTATAGGGTGTATTCAGACAATGAAACTAAACAACTTTCCCTGAGGAACATGGGACAAAAAAGGACGAAAATTGGACTTCCTATACTAAAATGCTGGTCAACCGATCGATTTTATATCGGAGGTCCATAAATTTTATCATTTTCGACCAGTGTTCACCAGTTCATAGGTACTTTATTGCACACCAAAACAGAACATACATCACTTAAGACGAATCTAACGACACCCCATTTGTCAAAATCCATCAAGCCGTTTAGGCTGTAGGGCATGTCAAAGTATTAGATATACGCACGAGAAACATTACCAGATAACATAATTATTATGACACTTCAAAAATTTAACAAAAGAGCCAATAATGACGCCGGCACCCCGCCCGCAGCGCCGCATTACCTCCCTTCTTGCCTCACCGTCTGAAGGTACCGTATCTACTACCTACCTGTTAGATCTAAATAAAGATAAAAGTAATTCCACCATGAAATAAAAATAGGTAATAAATAACAATAATAACTCCTAAGTGACTATTATTATTTAACATACCTTAAGGTATGTTAAAGCAAAAATTTTTTAATATATCTACCACATTATTATTTTTATTGACTATTTTTATGAGATAACCAAGACAAATCTAACGAGCCTAAACTCGAGGGATCTTGTAACCGTGGCATTCTTTTATTTTGTATAGTCAAATCAAGTATCAAGAGAAATGGTCAAATACAATTGTGTGTCCGTACAGCGATGTATTTTACTGCCAGGAGCTGCTGTAGAGCGACATGGAGGTCCACCCACAAGGGCGCATGAACGCCGACTGATTTCTTCATTTAAAAGCTTGTGAATATAAACAAAAATCCGGTGTGATTGCCAAAGTAAACTAAACCTTATTGCAGTACGTCAAGGTTTACGTGGATTAGCAAAATTTACAAAAATAGTGCAAGTTTCTTTAAAAAGTATTTTCTTTTTTTCTGAGCGTTTTAATAATTAATTCACTATTTTTGTTCCCAACGTTTTGAGCTGACTATATCTATAATATGACAGTATTTTTTTTACTCATAAAATAATGTAGTTTTGGAGATAAATGTACCGAAAGACACCCCATTTTCGCAGATTTCAAGGGAGGAGGGTACGGAAATTTGATATTTTAGTATTCAAAATAACAATATCATAAATTGTTTTCCCACAGATTTATAGATAAAGGTATCATGTATCAGTAGGTATTAAGAACTATTCATAAAATGATGCGGTTTCTTGTGAAAATGTACCGGAAAACATGTAATTTTTACGAATTCTGCATACGCGTCCTTAAGAAACAAATTTCGAACACTGTGTACTTTTTTTTGGGGTCACTTTTTGAGCTTGATTTACATTTCTATACACTCTTATTCGTAGAGGTAGGTACATTACTTCATAATTTTTTTTTTTATTATACAACAATTGCTCATCAGTAACTAGAAAGACTAATGTGTATTTAATAAAGTATCTTATAATTACGACACTAATTTTGTGGCAGTCAAAATTTGCTGAAATTCTGCCGTGAACATTTCGAAAGACAATTGGCACTAAATATGATGGATCTCAAAGTCACGTGGTAGCGACCTCCTTCAGATTCACCATTACCTCGGAACAAAAAAAATGCATTAAGAAAAATAATAAAAATAACTAACTTTGAATATTAGCTCGCTAAAGTGTGCACCATTAAATTCGATCTCTGAATTTTTAATGATCAGTATTTCTTTAAATTAATTGTTTGTGTTAAAGACAATGAAACAAATACGGTCTCTTGTATGTTTGTAATAAAGTAAAAATAAATGACATCCGGCACATAATACCAAAAAATGTATAACCGTACTTCTATTTTTACTATGAACTATGGAACACTAGAAACTAATTGCAGGCATTAGTTTATTTTATAATGCTTCATTAGCTTTTATCATTTTTATATAAAAAAAAGAACATTGTGCTTGCATCACCTCATATCAAACAACATTGGCAGCCACTTTGGGGTTGCAGCTTTTTTTTTTTTACTATTTATTAGTAATAAATTATTAAATAACTCGATAAATGAAAATAAAGTATAAAATCTGAGTAATTTTTATAAAAAAAGGGGGCGGGGGGGGGGGGGTGCGGGTTCAAGTCCCGCCCGTGACTGAATTTTTCAATCTTTAATTTGATTCGAAATAGCACAACATGGCTGTAACATGTTCAAAATCAATAATATTTGAAATTTTTATAAAACCCCATAATTTATTAAAAATTTTACTACAGTCAAAACTTCTGTACATTTACTGGCATTTTGTAAAGGGAATGTGGCGGTTGTCCTTTGCTGGTCTGGCGTTATTAAAAGCTACACGGACTGTGACGATGATGACACAATTAATCGACCATTCGACACAAAGTGTAGTTAACCATAGTGAAAACTATTTGAAATTTGGTTTTACAGACAAATCACTTGTTACGAGATTTAGTGGCTATAAATCAAATCAAATCAAAATCTCTATTTCTTTATAGATACATAACTACTGGCACACATATCCACAGAACTACTTGTGGAACATACATAGCTCCTAGGCACACATGGCCTTGAACTGATTGAGGAACATACATAGCTCCTAGGCACACATGGCCTTGAACTGGTTTTGGAACATACATAGCTCCTAGGCACACATGGCCTCGAACTGTTTTTGGAACATACATAGCTCCTAGGCACACATGGCCTTATGATAGACATACATAGTCTTAAGTTCTGTTCTGGTGGTATATATGGCCTCAACTACGTGACACATTTGGCCACCATGCATAATAAAATATTTTAATTCGATTTGTCCACATGACTCTGCCAGTGACTTCACAAATTATGACATTATTATATCTGAGTCTTATTTTCTTTAAGCACCGATTAATGTAGGTATAAAAATATAAATATCAATTAACTAAATTTTACAATATAATTGAAAGCAATTTAGCTCGTATACTGTTTTATCGCACACTAGCACTATCAAGGAGTAGCCTTGACCAAATGGTCATATACGATCACACAGCATCGTTTTAATACCAGAAAAACGGTGTCAAGGAGTAGCCCCGACCGAACGCTAGTCTGGCAATTGATCAAAATGCTTGCAATTTCAAATTCGGTGGTTAACGGTTTATGAATATTTCGGAGCACAATGACAGGGAGTTGCCCTGACCGAATGGACTACGAAATAAAATCAGACTTAACATTGTCATGGGGTAGCCTGACCAAATGATAAATCCAATGTAACTATCAACCATTACGAAAATTCTATAAAATTCGAGAGAAAAATTAATAAACTCAGTAGGTACTTTAAGAAAACAATATAATCTTTCAATATTCAAAGAATCAGTGGACTTTGACCGAATTCACGTACCTTGAGGGCTGAAGATTTTTTTCCCGCTGCTGATTTATCGTAAAATCAAAGACTGGTATACTTTTGGAAGCTATATTTTTATATTTTACTTTCACTGCACTTTTATAATTTTACTAAACTATTTTAATTTTAAATACTTATATCACAATTACTTCACAAATACAAGTTGTCACTTCGAGTGCCGGCTGAGAACTGGCTGTTCGATCCCTTTTTCCCCACTTCGATCGTCCTCCCCACCCTTTCAGAGTCACTGTACCCACCAAACGCGCCTGGCCAAGGAACATATGTACTCTCTACCGAGAGAAGAATTATAACTCCTTAATAAAAAAAAGCAAACACACACTTATTCACGCATATACGTTAGAGCCATTGCGGCCTCTCAGTAGAAACTACGAGAGCGGGAAAATTCGAATAGGGAATTTTAAATAAATTTAGAGATACCTTAGCGCGCACGAGAAACCTTTGTCTCCGCAATTTATTTGTCTCTCACAGGGTATGTATGAAAAGTCGCGTCGCTACATACGCGCACTTTCATACAAACCCGTAGACTTGATGTGAGAGACAAATGAGTTGCGGAGACAAAAGTTTCTCGTGCGTGCTATCTTTGGAATTTAAAAGCATGAAAAGAAATTCACATTTTAGAGAAATAAGGAACATACCTACATAATGTAATGATACGTTCTATATTTCTCCGTTTTATGGACTTCTTATCGTGCTATAAATTCAAATTCTCTTATAGTATGAGGTGATGTCCTATTGCCATCGCTCGCGCGATCACTCGTGCGTCCGACGAAAATGATTGTGCGACCGTGCGTTTAAACATACTCATATCTGCGCTCTGCGGAATGTCTTATTGAAGGTCGTGCGATCATGTGATGCGATCGAATTGTTCTATTTCTATTCAGATATAAGTATATTTAAACGCACGGTCGCACAATCATTTTCGTCGGACGCACGAGTGATCGCGCGAGCGATGGCAATAGGACAGCGCCTGATAGTAGTTAGACTTTGACTAGGTACCTATTATAAGGACTGGCCTTGCGGTAGCATTTCCCATCTGCCACGATCACTGTATCGGTATAAGACAAATTGATCACGTGCATTTACAATCAAACCTTATCACTAAACGAGACAGTTTATAATTGCGAAACAATAATTTTGAACGTAGAACGTTTGAGGTTCACACGAGACTACTTTTCATGATTTTTAACATTCAAAATTAGAATTAAAGTTATGGGGAATAAAATCCAAAGTTTCTGATTTCATGTTACCTCGCCCCCCGCAAAAAGTGGCAGAAATGTTTGTTAATAGAATGATACGCGTAACTAGTCCCTATATAAGTAGTCAAAGTAAGTACCTAATAAAAACAAACAAAATACAAATACAAAATCATTTATTTGTGAGGGTGTCCCTTAGGTTCCATACATTTAAAAGTCATATTTTGAAAATCCATAACAGACATGACAACGTTAATCAGTATAGCAATTAAAATGTTTAATATGAAAATATATAGCATTATTTGCCAAAGTAATAAAAATCCATAATTAAAAAACCCATGGCAGCTCATAATGGAGTGTTAGTCCCGACATTGATGTATGGAAGTGAATCTTGGGTATGGCAGAAGACGCATGAAAGTAGGATTACCGCAGTGGAAATGCGCTCATTGAGAAGTATGTGTGGTGTAAATGTGATGGATAAATTGAAAAATAGTTTTATTAGAGAACGCTGTGGTCTGAAAGAGGATGTAGTGACAAAAATAGAGAAAGATATGTTGAGATGGTTTGGTCAAGTGGAAAGAATGGATAAGAGCAGATTGACGAGGCATCCTTTTAAATAAAGAGTCAACCCATCAAACTGAACAACTATCACTATGGGAGCAAACCGATCGGAGCAAAAAAAAATCTGCTGTTCCATACTAAACTGCAATGCCTACTCGACTCAAATGTATGCAACAGCAGATATTTTTTTTTTGCTCCGATCGGTTTGCTGTATAGCTTTAACTTTAATTTCAGATTATTGAAATTATGGGATCAGGTCAGTTACGTCCTTTTCCCCGAACGTCTACTTCCTGGTTTCGTCCATTTCCCTTATGTGTACCCATTTTGGTTAGGGTGTCGCAAAGAGGGTCCCACACTTAGAAAAATTTTATGCAAATTTTATATGGAACTGGGACTTAGAAAAATTTTGATCGAAATTGTATGGAACCATCGACTTAGTCGAATTTTCGGGTGAAATTAGTATGGGGGCTGGACTTGTAAAATTTTCAAAACTTGTCGTCCATGTAGTAGTGTCGGAAGAAGGGTCCGAAGACTTAGAAAAATTTTGAACGATTTCGCATGAGCCATCGACTTAGACGAATTTTCGGGTGAAAGGGGTATGGGTAATATTGGCGTCTTTTTTTTAAGCGGCCAGGTACCAAATGTTGTGGGTATTTTAGGGCTCATAATTATTATGCAAAAAAATAATAATTCTAATTCAAACGAGAGACTGCAAACTAGCGAGGATTGCAGTGCGTTCCTGCAGAAAATATGCGTGATGACGTCACAAATAATTAAAACTAATAATTCTGGACTATAAAACAAATAAAGTGGTAAAAAACCAAAACGAGTAACTTTTAATGAGCTTTTTAAAATTATTTTTTTTACTTTAAAATTAAATATCTCCGTAACTTTACACCGTAGGACCATTTTATTAATAACTAGCGGCCCGTCCCGGCTTCGCACGGGTGGACGTCTAATCTTTTCTAGCAATAAATATAGCCTATGTTACTCAGGGTGAATGCAGCTTTCTAATGGTGAAAGAATTTTTTAAATCGGCTTAGTACTTTTTGAGCCTATTCATTACAAACATACAAACATACAAAAATAGGTACAAATCTTTCCTCTTTATAATATTAGTGTAGATAATATAAGATACTGATATATTATTAAAACTAGTAATTCTGGGCTATAAAAACATATTAACCCTAAAATACCCACAACATTTAGTACCTGTCCGTATAAAGCTTAAAAACTCATATTAATTCAAACGAGAGACTGCAAACTAGCGAGGATTGCGGTGCGTTCCTACACAAAATGTGCGTGATGATATCATAAATTAATAATTAAAACTAATAATTCTGGGCTATAAAAACAAATAAAATGGTAAAAAAACCAAAACGAGTAACTTCTAATGACTTTTGTACTGTGATTTTTTTGAAACTTTAAAGTTAAATATCTCCGAATCGTTACACCGTAGGACTATTTTTTTTGCATAATAATGTAAGGTAATATGAGCCCTAAAATACCCAAAACATTTGGTAGCTGGCCGGTTAAAAAAAAAGACGCCACCCTCCATACAAAAATTACCCATAGGCCTTTGTATGGGGTTTTCAAAAATGTTTTTATTTTGATTTTTGCATGCGGAAGGGTGGGTTTATGGCTACCCCAGGGGTTCGAAAAATTCGCTATTTTTTCGCTAGGATTCACCGTTATCTAGTTATTTTATAAATTATGTTTTTTAATAATTTTAGGAATTTATTTAATTTCTTTCTATGGAGCTTCGCGAAACACGTACCTACTCTTCATTACTCGGTCAGGTTAGCGAGGAGCGAAGCGACGAGCATGTTAGGTATCTTGCGACCCACAGCGCACGAGCCGAGCGAGCGGAGCGACCGTGCCGCGGCAGCGAACAGAACAGCGCAGCAGAACCGAATTGCTACTATTTACCCAGTCTACCCAAAAACATTCCCTTTAATTAAACCCTCCATTTCCGTGCTTCGAATGGCACGTTAAGCCGTTGTTCCCGCCTACTATATCTGATGGTAGTAGTCGTTACATAAAAACCATGTCAGAGGCCGTTAGGCGGTCTGAAAAAACTCTGACACCAGGGCTTTGCCCACACGATAAGAAGAATGTCAATGAAGTAAAATTTAATATTATATCAAAGGTAATGTCAATGTCATGCATTGGATACTATTTAGTCCAATCAGTTTTGGCGCAGAGCTATAAGATTTTTGTGTTTTGGTACAAATACCTAACTTCCGAATAAAAAAAATCTTAGAAATGTTGTCAACCGTAATCTTTATACTTCACTTTATCACACTGCAAAGTTTCAGCGATCGGTGAATTACTATCAGGGTCAAACCCCTCGATGATCGGACTAATTACAAAAACAAACAGAAGAGTGCGTGTGCAACAATAACAAATTGTTAACAATTTATTTCTTAGGATTCTAATTTTTCTTTCTAATGCCTTCTTCTTCTCCTCTTCATCAATTTCTCTATTTTTGAGCACAGTAAATCACCAAGAAAAACATATTATTGAGAAGCACAGGACAGCAACACATAGGTAGGTACCTGCTTAAATATGTTTTCTTTTAAAAGTTCCTCCACTTCTGCTGCATCAGGAACAGAAAATTTGAACAACTTTTGTCTCTTATTATCATAAAATTGAGACAAAGCAAAATGTCTCCCACACAAAACTTTGCTTGAAGTATTTAATTTAGATCCAATCTTGATCAGGCCAGCAATACTTAGCCCATGCAAGAGCCCTGAAAAAAAAACACAGTGAGGCTCAAAAAAATTGTTACTAAAATTGTGCAATATTTTGCACTACCTTACTTACTATAAACGAAAGTGCAGTAGAATAGGACAGAGCCTTAGCCTTACTATAATAAGTTAGCCTTCTGGACTATATGAAAATGAAAGCTGGACGAATTGATACTTGGACTAAATTGCATTTGGACAGAATGATACTTGGACCAAATTGCACTTGGACAGAATGCAAGTTTAATTGTTTTTCACGGTTGGACGAAATAAGACTTGGACTACTTGGTACCGTGACCGTTAGTTTCAGTTTCATGGTCAATAAGTTACAAGAAGGTTAGGTATACGGTATACAGAAGCCTATAATTATAACCCCTCCTTTTTATGCCATCGGGTGGGGGTTCTCAAGGGGATACATTTTTGTCCAGGTCACTTTTTCAGGAACTCCAGAGCGTCGCCGCCCAAGCGTCGGAGCCCAAAATTACTAATGACCAAAAGTGTTTCTATGGTCGCCGCCTACACGCTCGGCGCCCTAAAAATAGGGGTAAGGCTATCCTCCAACTCCAACAAACCGCCCCTTAGATGATACTCTGACCCAAAATTGGTAGTTTACATTTATCAGTCAGGCCGCTACAGATTGTGTTTACTTACTTCGTAATATTGTTTTTTCCTGGATCTGGAAACCGATGATAGGTCACAAACTTATCGTTAGCTCGTGTTTTGCCGCACTTGGAACATTTACGATAGTCAGAGCTAGACATCGTGAACAAACCGGCAGATAACACATCAACAAAATAAACTACGCAAATACGTAAACCACTAAAACTAAATAATAAAAAACGTCGTGTCGTAAATTATATATGTATCCGTAACTCACAAAAACAATTAAAGCGTATTTTTATTGTAATAAATGTGGAGAAATGCAAGAATTCGACGGACACAAATTTAGACACAAATATGACAAGGAATGTCAAATAAAATGGAGGCGATAGACTCATAGTGAGTGACCAGTTCCGTAAATTAGGTACGTATAATTTTTTTCATCTGTATACATGTTCAACACACCCATAAGAAAAAGAACATGTGTGTAAGAGCGAAATATCACATATGACAGATAACCGACGCTGCGCCTGGCGTTTGATTGGTCCAGCGCTCCGGCGACAGCCAATCACAAAAGTCAGTATTGCCATATGAATGAATCCTTAGTAAAATATTTAACGGCTCTGGATACAAGTCCTTTTTAAGCTATTCGTTGGTTATTGTACAGGTAATTTGAATGTAATAGAATATTAAACCTATTGCTAGTACAAAATAAAGGTTTAGTAACAAAATATCACTTAATTTAGTAAAGAATCACGACATTCATATAGGCCCAGGGGTGTTGCCAAAGTTTGTGTTTAATTTGCTTTTAAAGTATTTCCAAGCTGACTTTTTTTTAAGTTAAAGGCTAGTTTAGTTTAGAGTCTACATTTTAGACCAAGCTAAATTTAGGTTACAGGAACAACATACCTACTGTTATATTAATACAGGTTGTAACAAAAGATGGTCGAAATATTCAAAGGGGTCGCGATAAAATCTTACATTTAAAATTCCTGTCACTTTCTAAAATAAGATTTAAAAAAGAGACAGAAAACCAACAGCTGACTTTAGTGCTGTCAAAGTGACGTTACACGCCCAAAAACGCTTTAAATAAGATGGCGTACATTATGATGGCATCTTATTTTGGGCGTGTAACGTCACTTTGACAGCACTAAAGTCGGCTGTTGGTTTTCTGTCTCTTTTCTTAATCTTATTTTAGAAAGTGACAGGAATAAATTTTAATTAAGTTAAGTCGTGGCACAGTCCATATCGGTACCATTGTCTACTTTATATTCTTTTTGGAAGTCCAATAGCTATTGGCACGATACTATTTGGATAGCTAACAGAAAGCCAATTATTCGATCCATAGTGTTGGAAGGTTGGATCCATAGTGAATGTTGTTCAGTTTGATGGTCTAAAACACCCATGCTGGCTGCTTACAGTACCTACAGACCAGAGGACCAACGAAGGCAAACGAAGGAGATTCGTTTTCCTTTTTGGTCATGTGTGAACTGAACCACAGTATAAGAAAGAGTATCTATTACACTGAACACTGAACTTGTAATAATAGATCGCCATCGAAGTAAAAAAAGGAAGTTTCGTACCTAATGGTAATTACTAATTATAGTGTGCGTATGTGCAAATCCTATTTAAAAATGGAATATTTAATTAATAATGTCACAGATTATTTAATATTTACTATAATGTCACGTACCTGAGGAGCTAGAATCATTTTGGTATCAGATTCCAAACAGCTGACTTCGTAAAATTTGTTCTATGTCGTAAAATCCTGTAAATAAACACAAATCTTGTTAAAATGCAAATCTTTCGACTCATGCCATGTTCTTAGGGAAAGTTATTTAGTTTTATTATCTGAATACACCGTTAACATTGATAAATTATTTTAATTTATTCAAAGACCCTTAAAAAACTTTTAAGTACAGGGTGTAACAAAACACCCTAGTAATACTTAAGGGCTGCTTCAGACCATCAAACTGAACAACTTCACTATGTCACTATGGAGCCAACATCGAGAAAAAAAATCTGCTGTCCCATACATTTAAGTCGAGCCAGTATTGCAGTTTTGTATGAAACAGCTGATTATTATTACGTGATTTTGAAGTTGGCTCTTTAGTGAAAGTTGTTCAGTTTGATGGTCTGAAGCACCCCCTTAAGTATTACTAGGGTGTTTTGTTACACCCTGTAAAATGCCACGTGCGGCACTTTACTAGGGGCGGCAAATTCGGGAAAAATATACATTGATAGATCTTTGTCTATAACCAATTCGTAGAACAGAGAAAAGGCGAGCTCGCGTCGCTTGCTCCAAGTATCTTCTTAATTACTGTGCATAATCCTAAAGAGTTCTGACTTCTGACTACAGATAAGACGTGATGCTAATAATGACGAGCTTGCTTCGCTGCATCTATAGATTTTACTTAGGTTACTTTGCATGCAGCGGCGGACTAAGCCCGCCGGAGGCCCGGGGCGGCAAAACTAAATGAGGCCCCCGGTCTTTCCAGAAATTGATATCTACAATTCTTTCGAGCCGTGGCAAAAACTTAACATCGGAGCCCCTTCCTTCCATAGGCATAGGTAGCAAGTATTTTGTCCCAGGGAGATCCAGGTCCTACAACAGGGAGCGAGCGAAGCGAGCCTGACATTCGTACAATGTAAAACCTAGAGCGAGCGAAGCGAGCTCGAGATTTCACTGAATTCTGGGGCGGGCAAAGCTAAGTGAAATTTTACTGCAATATAATGAGATCAGTGGAATAAGATTTAAATCATTGAGCGAGCGAAGCGAGCTCGAGTTTTTTTACGACTTAAAATCTGGAACGAACAAAGTAAGCTCAAGATTTAACTGCACACCAACAGTGCAGCTGCAACTGCAACTATATACTATGAAAAGACATAGGTACCATCCAAAACCAAGAGCGAGCGAAGCGAGCTCGAGACTTCACTGAATTCTGGAGCAAGCAAAGTGAGCTCAAGATTTTAGTGCAATGTGTCTAGAAAGGAGCGAGCGAAGCGAGCTCGAGATTTTGCTTCATTATAACTCGACTTTTTCAGTTCATGCCGAAATCGAGGCGATTGATGTATTAAACAAAAAGCTGAAATGAGCTTATAATAACTCGATTGTAGAGCTCATCTTGAAATAGAGTAGGTGAGTATATTGGCGTATAAAATTAAAACCGGAGCGAACGATTCTATAATTATGACTAGGTTGTAGCATGAACTCAGTCTCAAAGCACAGAAAGCTATCAAAAAAACCAAGCGAGCGAAGCAAGCTCAAATTTTCGAAACACATTCTAATTCCAACCACATTGACCTTTCAAGAAGCGACCTCATAATTATGCTAACTGCATAAAAACCTGAAAAAGATTGAGCGAGCAAAGCGAGCTCGCAAATTCGCAATATTTTGGACTCTATTTCCTTCTTTGACTTTCAATGACTAACTTACGGGGCCTCCAACTTCTAACTGCAGTCCCAGTACCGGAGGCCAGGGCCTCCGGAGCGAGCGAGGCGAACTCATAATTATGCTAACTGCATAACAACTTGAAAAAGATTTAGCGAGCGAAGCGAGCTCGCAAATTCGCAGTATTTTTGACTCTATTTCTTTTCTTGACTTTCAATGACTAACGTACGGGGCCTCCAACTTCAAACTGCAGTCTCAGAACCTGTTCTGCTTCTGGCTTCCTGAGGCCCGGGCCTCCAACTCTAAACTGTGTCTTTAGTCGCTATATAAACGTCATTATTTTGGTTTAGATTAAAAAGGGATTTTCTTCTCGAGATTCGGAGGCCCCCCAGGACTGGGGGCCCGGGGCGGACCGCCCCTCCGCCCCCCCCCCCCTTAGTCCGCCAGTGTTTGCATGTTTTGTAAGTATGTAAAAAGCTCTGGAGTGCGATTTTTGAAACTCATTCGCTGAGCTCAGCAGTTGAAAATGTCAATATTACTATGAAGACGTGCATCTTTCTACTGCTGATTTATAAGTGCGATTTTTGAAAGTCAAATCAACAGCTGGAAGATGCGTATCTTTATACATTTTCAACTGCTGAGTTCAACGTATGAGATTCAAAAATCGCACTCCTGGCTCCAACCGATTATTCAGGAAAATAATTCCTCTCGTCAATCTTCGTTTGCGCAGAGCAGGAGTGCGATTTTTGAATCTCATTCGCTGAGTTCAGCAGTTGAAAATTTCAAAATTACTGTGAAGATACGCATCTTTCTACTGCTAATTTGACTTTCAAAAATCGCACTCCTGCCTGGTAACATGACAGATGTGAGAGCGTCACGGGTCACTTCGAAAAGACAAATTGGCAGTTATCTCATACAGAAGAATACGTTTAGAAGTGACCTGTGTCGCTCTCACCTCTGTCGTGTTACGCAGGCAGAAGTATGATTTTTGAAAGTCAAATCAGCAGTAGAAAGATGCGTATCTCCGTATCTCCCAGGTATCTCCACAGTAATTTTGACATTTTCAACTGCTGAACTCAGCGAATAAGATTCAAAAATCGCACTCCAGGCCCGAGTTCCCGGCAAAACCCGAAGTCATAGTTGGATAGCAGCGAAAAGGGCGCGAAAACAAATTAGAATAGTGTAAACGGATTGAAGGTGTCACATACATAGCGTAAATTATAGCTTCCGCGGGCGATAATCGATACCTTAGTGGCAATTCACACGTACCACAACCACACCACAGCCACAACCACACCACAACGACGCCATATGGTCGGGCGTATATTTTGTATTGAAAATTAATATTACAATTTACACGTACCACATTTTGCCGTTGTTATCGACCACCTGTGTAATACGACCACATCGCAACCACATCGCGACGGCAACGCCACCACCGGCGGCGGCACCGCGGCCACATCGCCTCGACATGCCGTCAAACCGTGTTTCCTCTCCAAAGCCGGAGTACTGCACATGACCACGTGGTTACCACATCGCAACGACAGCGACAACGCAACCACATCGACATTTTGTCGGTACCACAACGCAACTGCAAAAAGCCGCTGCGACACTATTCACACGTAACCACAGCTTGACCACATTTTGTCGCTGCGACGTGGTGTGGTTGTGGTACGTGTGAATTGACCCTTAGATAAAAACTTTTCGCTTACCATGGTACAATAATATACTGCGCCTGGTATTCTCTTCCGACCACGTGACTGACACAAGCCTACGTCATCATACCCTTTTACCATGTTTAGCGGCCATTTTTTTGTGACGTAGGCTTGTGTCACTCTGTGAATAGAAGACCTTGTTTTTTAGGCATGATACATACCTAGATCTTCACCTGTCTCTTGGAAGCCTCGTTAATGAGTGTAGGCACGACAACATTTTCCTTTCTTAAATATTATAAAGTTTCATCAGCCAAGATAAAAACCGATAAACATCTATAAACGACTAAACAAAACAATAATCCTTAGATAGTGCCTACTTCCTAATTTAGTACTAAGGATTTACAATGTTTGTCAAGTTAGACGGAGATCCGACCGTAAAATTATGCACCTATTCCTTAGGCGAACGAAATGTAATTCTAGTGTATGTTTATACAGGGGTTAATTCAACGCCGCCAAGTTGCCTAAAAAAATCTTGCCGCAAGTGCCTTTTCCATTATAATTTTTGGTATAACTTTTTCCACGTGTTTGTTAGGGAAGTGAATGAGGTGCCATCAGAAGGAGACTGGTCTAAGGTACTTTAAAAACTAGGGTTGCCTTTAGAAACTAGGGTTTATACAGGGGTTAATTCAACGCCGCCAAGTTGCCTAAAATAATCTTGCCGCAAGTGCCTTTTCCATTATAATTTTTGGTATAACTTTTTCCACGTGTTTGTTAGGGAAGTGAATGAGGTGCCATCAGAAGGAACTGGTCTAAGGTACTTTAAAAACTAGGGTTGCCACCTCTCAATCTGCCGCAAGACTAGGGTTGCCAGATTCAAAAATGACATATTTGGACCTGGCAACCCTATAGTTGCGGCAGATTGAGAGGTGGCAATCCTAGTTTTTAAAGTACTTTAGACCAGTCTCCTTCCGATGGCACGACATTCACTTCCCTAACAAATACGTGGAAAAAGTTATACCAAAAATTATAATGGAAAAGGCACTTGCGGCAAGGTTTTTTTTAGGCAACTTGGTGGCGTTGAATTAACCCCTGTATAAAGATACACTAGAATTACATTTCGTTCGCCTAAGGAATAGGTGCATAATTTTACGGTCGGATCTCGGACTAAGTCGTTAATCGTTTTTTTTATCTTGGCTGATGAAACTTTATAATATATTGACTGACCAAAGATATACAGGGTGTTTGGTGCATCGTTTGCCAAATTAAATTGTTGGATAGGAAAAGGGTCTTTTGCTATCTTGCCACGTTACCAAAAAAAATCCCGTATCGTTGATTTTTTCTGGGGTTTTCCCAAAAAAGTCCGAAAGTCAGCATTTAAGCTCGAATAAAAAAAAAGTTGTGGTATCTATATTTTTATTTTATTTTCATGTACAATGTTGTACGGTTCCACTGAAATTAAAATTACATTCATGCGACCTCTAGTTTTTTTTTTATTGACCTTAACTTTTTTACGAAGAGGAAAAATAAAATTTTAAACTCAACTTTGAATTACAATAAAAAAAAACTAAAAGCGCTCAAGTTCTTCAGATTTTGTCTAGTCTAGTCTATCCTCTTTCTAATGATATGCCATTTGCTATGAAATCCGTCCTCTAACTTAGTTTATTTAATAATTTTGCGTGTCGGGGCGCGTTCGGCGGATATTCGATGGGTAATCTGTGTTCGATATGCAGGAAAAAAAACTTAAAACAAACGCGTAGTAGGTCAAAATTGCATCTCCCCTTGCGCAGTGCACTCTAATTGCCATCTCTCTCTTACATAGGCTTCCAGCGGACCTAGGACTTGAAATAAAAAATAAAATTTTAATAATAATATTTTTATATACAAATTTGTATTGTATTTGTATTTTTTTTTTTTTGTTTATTTTTTGTATTGTATATCGTTGTCTAGTCATCATAATACAAGTCCAGGCTAGATTCTGGTACTTTAAATGTGGCTAGATAATTTGTGTGACACTGTCCAAGATATTTATTTATTTATTTATTTAAAAAAAAACAAAATTACAAATATTGCTTGAAATGTGGTCCCTAATAGCAATGTTAAACAATATCTAATTTTTTTATTTGGTGTCATAAAGGTATCAAAGGTATCCATTCTGAAGTTTGTAGGTACTAGGTACAATTGCTTTTTTTGTCAGTCTCTTTCTGTTCCATTACTCCAACTTTGGAGAAAACAGGATGTGTATACAACAGTCAGTTCCGTCCCTCCTTCTATTACTGTAAGGTTAAATATCTTTGAAGCTGGCACAGGTATTGTCTATACTTCTAAAATCCTTGATAAGCACATGATAAGCAAGATAAGCAATGATATCATTATAGAATAGCATAGAATAGGCAATGGTCTTGATCATTACATTAGTCATTCATTACTCAGCTCCTGCTCAGCTCACTGTAGAGTGCAGTGTAGACACAAAGCATTAGATAAGTAGAAAATTTTTACGAAAAAATTAAACCGCCTTCAAAAAAACTAAAAAGGTAAATATTATTTTTTACTTTTTTAGTTTTTTTGAAAGCGGTTTGAATTTTATCGTAAAATTTTGTTGATTTTACAATTTTTTGTGGTGAAATAAGTATATCGACTCAAATATCAGTTACACACACAAATGGTACATCGATACGCCGATGATGTGCTGTCAACATTTGAGGAGTTCTATTGTATAAGCTCCGAAGCGCGTCATCAGATCTTCACCAAATTAAAATGGAACTATCTCGGGGTTAAATCCTTTAGAACTAAAAAAGAATCACCCGAATCGGCCCAGAAATACCGAAGTTATCGCGTAACATAATTACAATCCAGGCCGTCACACTACACGTCTAGTCAATATCTTGAAAAATACTGAACCGATTTTGATGAAACTTGCACTGTTCCCTAAGTTGGAGTAAATGTAAGCCAATAAAAAAAGAATGGTCCCAATCCGAATAATAGTTTCGGAGAAATGTGTAGAAAACATACATACTTACATACATACACCTATGAAATTTTGTATATTTGTTTGGAATCCCCTATAGATTATCATATGTGAATACCATAGATATATATATTACGAGTAATATATATATCTATGGTGAATACCTATTTTGCAATTCCAATAATATTACCTAGTACAAACGTATCAAATTGATAACCTCCTTTTTTGAAGTCGGTTAAAAATAGATCAACAGAAGGGGCTTTGCATAATTCTACAAACTTGTAAGATTTAAATAAAACAATTTGTCTAGCCATCCGCTAAACGGATGAATAATTAATTTTATTCGTCTTTATTGGACAAATAATTATTTTTAAATTATTATCCCTCTAAGAATTATTATTATCCAGTTCAGCTATAAATAAACAGTAAATAAAACTCCATGCTTCAGAAAAATTTTCTCTTCACGGTACTGGCAATCCAAATAAGAAAAAAAAATCGTAATAACCACGAATGACGTTTTACTTCATCATTGCCAAAATTTTACTTCTACGACGCGATGTGGTTATTATCGCGGAAAATATTTTTACAATTGAATAGCTTTTCTAAATTTACGTAATGGATTACTTTGATTCTGAAGTTACAGGTCTGATGTAATTTTGTTAAATTTTTACTCAAAATTTCTCAGTGTCGATATTTATAATTTTTTAATTTATTTATATTTTTTTAGAATCACTGGACTTTTTGAGTCCACCCGTAAAAAGAATATATAGGAACACCGAAAGAGAACGGGTTTATCAGCCAAATAATGCACTTAATCAGCACAATAGATTGCTGAGGGACTTTCGTACAACAGTTGCGAAACAAACAAGAGCACAACTTCCAGCTCTTGAGAGACCTGACGGCCCGTCGTCCACTTCTCTGGTCTTGAAGAAAACTACTGAACGAGAGGTACGTTCAAACATTGGATGAATACATTGACCAAGAAAAACGTCGCGTCAATTTAACTAAATAAATGTTTGATTTGTCATCAATCGCTGAAAGATAAACTTTCGGCAATGCTAAGACCATGTAAAATAAAATATATAAATAAAATATTTAATTGGCACCTGCCAAAACCCCGCTTGGGTCCCAAGTTAACGGGATTAGCATCGCTTAATTTTACGAAAATATACCAGCCTAGCTAGTACGCCAACCCGCGATAGCCGTGATACGGCTAAGCTAATCACGTCTTTTATCTCGTTTGTTCGCGCGCAAACGAGCGAGATAAAGGCCGTAAAGGACACAGAAGACACACCCTCCTATTATCTAATAGGAGCAACTTCTGTGACAATTAATTAAATATTCATTATGAACCTCTCTTAACAGATTCTTGAACGGTACTCCGTTCTGAGTTACACCAACCTGCAATATTCTAACCATACCAAACCTCATACTATAAACCCGCCTGATAGAGAGCGACCCCTCATCAAAGTTACTGTAATACCGAACAACTCTGAAGAAGCACAAACAGCTAAGCTAAGGAAGCGCAGACCCAAGACCAAAAAGGTCCAGTCCACCGTCTCGAACCAGGAGAACTCCATCAAAGCGAAAAACGTATATCTCGTCGTTGCTGGCAGAAAAAGGGAAAAAATCTACGAAATTAAAACAACTGGTAGCGCAGAATTCTCAAATAATCTACGTTTCAAAGATGGAGATGCTACTATTGAACAAGTGACACATTTTAAACAATTGATCAGCTCACTGAATATGGATAAGAAGAAGAAGAAAGCAAAGAAAAAGGATGTAGCCCCGAAACATTCAGGGACGTCTCTGGTGAAGCAAGTGTTGGAAGGTCCAGATCCAGTTTTCCAAGACTGTTCCTGTTTCAATGACATTCAAAGTGGTTCTCCTAAGGATGTAAGGCCGCGTAAAAGTCGCGTTCGAATTTGTGGAAAGATTGGTGTCACTGACGACGACAGGTACATTCTGAAATGTGCCGCCACTGTAAATGATAAGCCAGGTGTGTTTTAGTAAGGTATCTCTTAAATTCGTAGACAACATAAAACTCTGATACCTAAATCACTTTTCTAGGTAAGTACGTATAAAAATTCTGCAACAAACCAAAGAGCGTATAGCGCCGATTACCAAAAATAATGAGGCACTGAGATTTGTTAACCGGGACAATTTATTGTGATTTTGCGATAATTTTTTGTTGAATTTTGATCACCCTCTTTTAACATTCTTTACTTACCAAACCAACATACGATTGGTTAAATAAATTTAGCTTGTGTTCCACATTAGTTTTAAGCTTTAAAAACTGCCCCCTTACCCGCACTTTCGATCTTCACTATATCGCCACTGTTTCGGTCCGCACTTCATTGTAATAGAGTTGAAATTGGAACGAAAACATTCACGCAAAAGTTCGAATCGAATGTGCGGGTAGACCCTCTGGAACATTCTGGACACATCGAACTCACAAAGAAGTTTGGCGGACGGCCATGTAATTTGAGACCCAGACTTAGAGGTCCCATACACTGAATGAAACTTAGTAATATGTGTAGAGTGAAACAAGACTAACAAAAAAGTAAATTGGTTGTAATCTGTAGAAGTTGGGGGAAAGGTATTTCTCCTTATTAACTCATAATCTTTCTTATTTGATAGTCCACTCAATCTCAATCAAACACATTTATTGTGTTTATTTTAATAAAAATTCACGATAACCGTACAATGTTATGATAATGGAAGAAAACGAAATCACACAGTATCAGTTCAACCAAGCCAAATACGTTCCGTAACGACCAAAAAATACCTCAGTGGTAATATTAGATGAAAATAGCTGTCGTGGTTGCGTTTTGCTACTGCTTTTTGGATGAATTGTCTATTTTACTAGAAATTTCTACTTTTGAATCCGGACTTCTGGAGATGTGGAAGTTTTTTTTTAAAATGCCTTAATTTTTTCTGTTTATAATAATTATGACCGCCGTCCTGAATGGCTTTTAGTTTTCGTAAAAAATGGCTGGGTCCAAATCTGTCATTATTCTTTATCGAAATAACAAACTTGAATAATGTAATTTGTATATTTTACAGCTGAAACTTCAAACACGCAGCGTTCCTTTGTACAATGCAGGAATGGCAGGCAAAGTATTAAGTACCTTATCTATTTTTATTAAGTATAGTATTCATCATCAGCCTTTCATCGTCCAATGTTTGACGACCCGGTTGGTGTAATGGTTACCACGCCGGACTGCCAAACCAGGGTCCTGGGTTCGAATCCCGGTTCGGTCATGGATGTTTATATGTTTGTGCCGTCGTTGTATGGTTTCCATAATAAACAGCCTATAAATAGTGCTTTCTTGGGATCATTACAATGTATGTGCCTGTGAGCGTTATTTATTTATTTATTTATTTATTTATTTAATGTTGAACATAAGCCTCTTCCAAGGCGCGCCACAAAAGTCTATCCTGGGCCTTCCTCATCCCGTCGCACCCCGCAACTTTTTTTAGGTCGTCTGTTCAGTGGGCAGCAGGGCGTCCTACGCCTATCAGTTCGCGGTCTCCTATCTAGAGCTCTGACATCGGTTGTCAGTTCCTTGGCAGATATGAACAGCCCATTGCCACTTCAGCTTGCTAATTTTCTGAGCTATGTCTACCACTTTAGTTCTGTGGCGTATCACTTCATTTCTGATGTGATCTCTCAGAGAAACACCGAGCATAGCTCTCTCTATAGCTCGTTGAGCGACCTTGAATTGATGAATTAGTTCTATTAGTACATAGTCTTACACAAGTTCTATCGCCGCCTCACCGATGTATACCGCATCTGGCTTGACATGAGAACTGAGCATGACTTTCGTCTTGTCTAAGTTCATGCCGAGACCGACGCGTCGGGAAACGGCATTTAGGTCGCTAAGCATCCTACTGAGATCCTGCAGCGATTCCGCCATGACGAAAATGTCATCGGCAAAACAAAGGTGGGAGATGTAGGTACTCGCCGTTACACGCCGATACACATATGCCTCGTCCTTTCCAATTGAGCATCTTGAAGACGTCTTTCAGCGCTTTGTGAACAGTATCGAGGAAATAAACATTCCCCTGTCTCACTCCTCTTAGCAATTGGATCGGCTTCGTCTGCAGATCGTGTACTTGAACGGAACATAGTGGCGGCGTCAAACAGACATCTGAGCACCTCAATGTATCGCCAGTCGATCTGGCATCGCTGCAAGGATTCCAGAAAAGCCCTGATCTCGATCGAGTCGAAGGCTTTCCTCATAGTCCACAAAGGCTAGACACAGAGGCTGATTATACTCCTCGGTTATAATCTGCCTTACCGTGTGTATGTGGTCTATGCTACTGTAGCCTTTTCGAAACGCGGCTGTCACTCGTCGAAACAACTTATAGACGTGGTTCAGAACAGAAGTGAGATCGGTCTGTAGTTCTTGAGGAGGGTTTTATCTCCTTTCTTGTTGTGGTCTTGACCACAACACTTCCGCTCCACGCCTCCGGTATTAAAGAGCCTACCTAGGGCCTTCAGGACAGGAGAACCTCCAGCCTTCGGAAATAATTATAACCTTCAGAATTATAGGATAACAACGTGCAAAATAAATGTTAATTGGAATATTTGATTACAGATGTCAAAAAGATTCAAATATTCAAGCTGATTTCCGAAACGAGAAATATAAAAAAACACAGGAAATACAAAATATGCGCAGGTAAATAAATTTCCGTATACTCTGTGGTATAGAATCATGCAGCGCAGACAAAATATGACCGAAGAGTACCTAAATGCACGACGCGCAAATATAGCAGAATAAGGCACAATGACGATTACATCTAAGTGTAACTAAAAATATTAAAGTTAAAGTGAAGATTAGGTAGGTAGGTAGTGCAGGTACTTCGACCCTGGCTGTTGTTGTTGTTGTGCCCTTAAAGTCATAAGTACGATCGATGCCGCTTGTGCAGGAGCAAAAACAATGGTATCTTTTTACACTCCAATGTTTACAGTTTAGTTTTATTGTCTGACTACATCCTTTAAATGTTGTTATACAGGGTGTAAGGAAAAGTATCATTAACCTTTAAACCACATACTCTACCCATCAAACTGAACAAGTTTTAGGGAGCAATCGATCAGAACAAAAAAAAATCTGCTGTTTCATACTAAACTGCAATGCCTACTCGACTCAAACGTATCAAATCAAATCAAATCAAATATTTATTTGCATAGAATATGGTTACAGTTGTTCAAGTTTTATGACAGTCAATTATATTCAACCTGCGTGCAGGTGTACAAATTTTTAAAATATGGTCGAGCTACATTATGAATTACAAAAGTCATCCTAATTACATTATACATATACAATAGTCAAAAATATTAATTATATTATCATTCAATGATGTACATTATAATTTAAGTATTCATTAATACTATAGAAACAATTTTCCAAAAGCCAACTACTTAACTTTGATTTAAATATGTTCCCATCTAGCAGTTTTATGCTATCCGGTAACCCATTGTAAATTTCAATGCTCATGTTGTATGCGTTTCTTTCGTAAATATATGTACGGGAAGGAGGTTGATAGAGAAGATTGATGTACTGACCTCTAATATGCCTTGTGGACACATCACTGCGTTTTTTAAAGTAGGTTGGATTTGATTTAACAAAAAGACAAACTTGCTTTAGGTACATAGATGGTACAGGAAGAATACGGAATTTTTTGAAAAGTGGTCTGCAACTATCCAGATACCATGCATTACTAATGGCGCGAATGCACTTTTTTTGAAGTTTAAAGGCCTTATTGATGTCGACCGAATTTCCCCACAAAAGTAAGCCATAGTTCAGCACAGAAGCGACATGCCCATGATAAGCTGTTAGTGCCGCCTCCGTTGATATGGTTTGCCTAAGCCTTCTTAGAGCATGAACAAAACGATTTAGCCTCTTACAAATTATGTCAATGTGCTGTTTCCAATTAAGATGACTGTCAATATTTATGCCTAAAAATGTGATGTTGTCAACTTCCTCTACGCGTGTATTATATGAGTATATTTGTACTGGTAAAGGCTGAGAATTATACGAATGAACTTGCATTATTTTAGTTTTGCCAATATTAACATTCAAATTATTATTTTGCATCCATCCAAGTACATTGTTTAGTGCCAAATTTACACTACATTCAAATGTGTCTTTGTTGTCGCATTTTACGATGAGTGTGGTATCATCGGCAAAGAGTATACATTTATGGCTGGTTATATTTGGTAGATCGTTGATATACAACAGAAATAATAATGGGCCTACTATACTACCTTGCGGAACTCCCGTTTTATTGATCAAAAACTGTGATCGATGTGTTTCCTTCGACAGCATAGTTTTACTGTGGGAAAGTTTCGTTATTTCGGTACACTGTCGTCTATTTTTCAAGTAGCTGTCTAGCCAGTCATATGCTTTGCCTCTAATGCCATAATATTCTAGCTTATTCAATAATATAGAGTGGTCAACAAAATCGAAGGCCTTGCTCATGTCAAGGAATATAGATAGTACAGGAGTCTTGTCGTTAATACTCTCTGTAACAAACTTTAGCCAATCAAAACATGCTAGAGTCGTTGATCTACCCTTTCGAAATCCAAATTGATTTGAGTGTAATATGTCATGTTTGGTCAGAAAGCCATCCAACCTAGTTAATATCGCTTTTTCTAGAATTTTAGATAAGATGGGAACTAGTGTGATAGGTCTATAATTACTAGGGTTAGACTTATCGCCTTTTTTGTATAGAGGTTTATGGAACAGGAACAGAATCGTATGGAACAGCTGTTAGCAGGGTAATGAGGGTAGCGCACATTTTTGTTTAGTTGTTGTTCTTCTTCTTCTTCTTCGGTTTCCTCTCCATTACAGGAGGTTGGCATTGTTATTAAACATAAATATTTATTGCAGCAAAGAAACCCAATGTACTCAATGCCCAAAAGATTATTTCAACACAGTTTGTTTCTCGAATATAGAAAAACTGCAAATTTCATCCAAAAACGATCAGCTTGTTCAATGTCACTGTCGACAAGCTTCTGAAGATGTTGTCAGGTACGGATATGAAAGTGAGAGTACCAAAGATAGTTCAAGCCCACTTGTTATTATATCTGTCTATCCAAAACAAGATTCTTCTGAAAGAGTTAACGATAGAAGTCCAGTCAGAAATAACATAACTCGGCCCTCCTCGAAGAGAAATAATATTAATAACATGAACGCGAAACAACGAGTGAATAATGAACGACTAAAGCCAGCTAATGATACAAACAAAAGGGAAACTAGACCAGGAACTCGTTCTCCTTCACCTTCCAGAAGTCCAACGAGATCAAGGTTCGATAGTAATCAAGAAAAAGGGAGATCAAGACTGGATCAGGAAAAGGTGAGATCGAGATTAAATGATAATCAAGAAACATCCACTATACGAAAGAAAATGATTAATAAAGAAACATGTCCAACTAACAAAAAAAACACAAATAAACCTGAACAGGGAAAACCGAAATCTAGACAAAACGTTCCTCAGGCACGGCCTGATAACAAAAGACAAACCAACCAGAAATACTATTCAAGGCAGCAAGTGGCCACAGGAACTAACACTGATCACACCCTTCAAAAGAAGGCTCTTGTAGATTCCTATACGCAAAAACTAGCAGCACAAATGAAACAAAAGAAAGCTATGAATTGGACGGCTCCGAAAAATGACGTGTCCAATGTGACCATCAACATAGATGGAGAAAATGAATTTTATGACGTACTATTTCGTCAGGGCGATTTAACTACCGATCTGAGAGTCCGTAAGACGGTTAAAAACCAAGGGTCTCAAAAAGGATATGGTGGAGATGATAATTCTGCTTCACTTGAAAACTTTTTTTTAATGTCCCAAGATGAACCTAGAACGTCCTTCTCGGAGATGTATTTTGACGAGGTGAGTATTACGAAGTGCGGTTAGTTTAGTTTATTAGACGTGATAAAAGGGCTGCTAGATAACAATACAAGCTTACTAGTCTATTCACTGTATTGTCGAAACAATTCAAATTGTATATGGCTTATCATTACAACAATCATAATTATTTGACTGAATAAATCCTTGCTGAATGAATCAAACCTAGGATTCCTATTGGACGTCCTATTGGACGACTGGACGTGTATTTTTCGACGATGTTTCAATTGTTATAGGGACATATTTTGTTTTCAGCCCTCATATCAGCCCGATAATTTGGCAATGCCAGACCCTGTGTCAAGATTAAACGTTCGAGATAGTATTGAAATTTCGCACAGGTAGATTTTTTGTTCTTTTTCTTTTGTTCTTGTTTCTGGCTTGCGTCAATTGTTTGAATTAATGTGCAGACCACCGGTGTGAAGCTAATTCTCTCAACGCAATGTTCAAAAGAAGAGGCAGATAGCAATAAAATGGTCGTGTGATTTCAGGAGGGAAGATAGGATAAGTATTTGTGCCAGGTCCGGCAGAATACCGCTGTCATACAAAGTCTACAGCAGCGAGACCAATAGCGAAGAAAACAGGGCATTTTTCGGTAAGGACATAATCAAAACGAACGAATTTGCGAACGGGTGTATAAAAATAAACAGGATGTCCCCGTATTTGTTGTGATCATGACTGATATGCTAAAAAAATTGGTGTTTTGATGTATAAATCAATAATATCTATTAGATCTGTTACAAGCAAGTAATGTTACGCAATAAAGTCCTCCTGCCTGCGTAACATGACAGAGGTGAGAGCGACACAGGTCACTTCTAAACGTCAAATTGGCGGTTATCTCCATAGTATCTCACTCAAATTTGACGTTAGAAGTGACCTATGTCGCTCTCACCTCTGTCATGTTACGCAGGCTGGTATTTATGTTTCCGATTACAAGTTCGTATTATAATTGTACTAGGAAATTTTGTTACTGTGGTTATCATAACACCGGCTCTTCATTCTCGCCGAGAACGGGCGAGACAGGCTGAGAACGAGAGTGTGGATGCCCTTCATTGTTCTCGTGGCGTCGTAAGCCATAGTAATTTTCCTTTAAAGTTCTCGCCGAGCGTTCTCGGCGAGAGTGTAGTGCGGGGTTAATAACATCCATTGCCTGAAATTAACTAACCAACTATTAAGAAACAGAATTGCTAAGAACTGCTAATAAAATTCCATGTCATTTTGATACCGATTGTATCATCCTACTGGATATATGACCGCAGAAACAAAATATTATTTAAAACTTGTTTAGTATGGTACAGTCACAAATCTCAATAATGTTACCGATCTTCTACACGATATAGTCGGAAACATAGTACCTACCTAGTGCTATTTTTGATGAGATTTAAACGTTTAGAACTGCTTGCGGATTTGAACGGTGTCTTTCAAAAATCGCACTTCTGGCTGGTTTGTAACCTTTATCTAATCATCGCAAATGTTAGCGTAGGTAGGTTCCTATCAATTATTTACCTTCCAAGTTTTCAGCAATGTGTTATAATAACGTTTTGTTCAATTTAGCACCGATCAAGCACTACAGAGGTGACAGCTGTACTCTCGCCGACCCCGTGCAGCGCGACAGGGAGATAAGGGAGCTTCTCGGCATACAAACAGGAAGACCGAATACGTCAAAAGCCATTGAGGAGGTCCATTTCTACTACCAATTTCTACTATCATCCGTAAATCATGCATTGAATATGTCCATGCTGCTATGCTGTCTATGTTCTATCAAATAGCATGTTTTAAAGATATTTACGGTCAGTTGCAGAAACGCTCATTAAAGTTAATCCTCCATTAAATCTCTTGCTGTCACTTTCTGTCTTGTTGACGTAGTAAAAGCTAGCAAGAGATTTAATGGAGGATTAACTCTTATGAGCGTTTCTGCAGCTGAGTGTTAGTCTCCTATAGGCTCGGCCAGGCACTGCCTTGCAAGCAACCACGTTCGAATCGGAGGATGTGCGCAAAGTGAAGTGATATAAAGTTAAGGTACCTAGTCGGCTGCATAAAGCAGGTATATGTGCAGGCATTCAATATAGTCGGGGAAATCTACGGATTTTTGTATGGTATGGGGTATAGGTTGCATGAATTGCACTTTAAGTGATAATTTGTGATGCGCGAGTTTATCACTTGGCCGGTTTTTTTATGCACCTTATCATAGATTTTCTTATTAATTTTCTATTTATTTATTTTAAATACCTATTTCTTTTTTTAGGAATCAATGTCTGCAAATGAAGATCATTCTTTACACTGCTTCTACCAAACGACACGGTTTCTTTTCATTTTTTACCTTGATTTTATGTTAAATCTAGTTTCTTGATTGATTGTATCTACTCGCGATAAGCGAACACAATTGATTAACGAACAAAAATTGTATTTTCCAGTGACAAAACTAATTTTGGAACAGACATACAAGATAGCATGTTTAGTATTTCGAAATCGGAGCCACCGTGTTGTTGTGTCATGCCCAGAGAATCCGACCAAACTGACCCGAATAAACCTCTAGATTGTGGACAAGCGTGCATAAATCAACAAAATATCGATCAGAAACATCTTCCCGCCGCGAAAAAGCAAACTGTAAGTAAAGTGAAAGAATCGAAACAGAAACTGTGTAAAACATCGAAAAAACAAACACCTAAAGGTTCAGACCAATCTGATTCAGACGATTCAGAGGACAAACCCGAAGACTCAGACCAATCTGATTCTGATGAATCAAAACAAAAATCGAATGATACAGATTCAGATCAAGTGGATTCTGATGATTCGAGTCAAAAATCAAATGAATCCCATCAATCAGATTCCGATGCTTCAAAGCAACAACTAAAACAATCCGATGAATCAGATTCTGATGATTCGAAGCAAAAACCTATAGATTGCGTTTGCGACCAATCAGATTCTGATGAGTCACAAAAAATCGACCATAAATCTAGTAATTCCCTGAAAAAACGTAAAATTACCACACCTACAGATTCAGATCAATCTGATACGGACGACCAGCGACAAATTTATTGCACGTCTCGTCACTCTCTAAAAAAAAGAGGGAAATCCTCTGAACCCAAAAATTCAGATCAAAATTTCATCTTCATCAAAATTTCATCTTCTAATTCTCATCATTCCCTAAAAAAAGGAATAACTGATTCAAACGACCAGCGAAAAATTGATCGCAAATCCTCTAAACTTAAAGATTCAGATCAATCTGATTCAGACCACCCGCGAACAAATGGTTGCAGATCTTGTCCCTATCTCAGAAGAGGAAAATCCTCCAAACCCAAAGATTCAGACGGCCATCGAAAAGATGAATGCAGATGTAGTCGCTCCCATAAAAAAGGAAAATACTCTAAACCCAAAGATAAATCTAATTTCGATGATCAGCGTAAAATTGATCGATGTTCTATTCAAAGCCTGAAAAATCGACAAATCTCTCGTAAACAGGAGAAATTTGGCAATTCCGCTAAAAAAACACAATCTCGTAAAAATAACTATTATAAAACTTATTCGGATAAGCATTTGAAACCTAAAACTCAGGAAAAGCGTATCGCCGCGAAAAGTAGACATAAAAATCTATATAAACCATACGCCGTGGGTCAGGCCCCTCTTTATCAGCAGTTGATCCTAAACCGTAATATAAACGTATATCTACAGATAGAACAGTTTACAAAACAAAAACCCATCGTATTATCACGAAAACAGTACGACAAGGTGAAGAAGACTATTGAAAACGCGTCTACAAAGAGGACTAAAATGTGCATTTGTACTAAATCTAGTTCAATAATATCTCTGGGAGAAGTGAGAAAGAAACCTAAAACGGTTCCTACACGTTACCATAAATCTATACAGACTGAAGCGGGTGTGAAAATGAAAGATGGAATAACAGAAAAAGAAAAGGAAATGGAAGTGGAAAAAGAAAAGGAAAAAGAAAAGGAAAAGGAAAAGGAAAGGGAAAAAGAAAAAGAAAAAGAAAAGGAAAAAGAAAGAGAAAAAGAAAGAGAAAAAGAAAAAGAAAAGGAAGCAGAAAAGGAAAAAGAAAAAGAGAAAGAAAAAGAGAATGAAAAGGAAAAAGAGAAAGAGAAAGAAAAAGAAAAGACAAAAGCAAAACGTAAGGAGAAAGAAAAACTGAAAGGAAAATCTAAAAAAGGGAAAGACGGAAAAATAACAATCAAGTGTTGTGACCACTGCGGGAAAGCCCAACCTGCAGCTCCCCTACGTTGTGAGTACTGCGGAAAGATAAAGAATAGATGGTGCTGTAACTGTGGGAGGCCACTATATGGCGCTTGTCCTAGTTATAACGATTGTTACTATTGTGGATTCGACCAAGGCAAAACTGTAGTTTTGTACGAAGGAAAGTTCAAGAAACCAGACGAGCCTGTGATAATTAATGACATTGCTAAACCGCCTGGACATGCAGCATCTTCTGTGGAGATACGCTACACAAGTGTGGCCTACATGAAGCATGTAACGTTTTCTTCCACAAAAGTAGCTGAGAAAGCACCAATCCCGTCGACTTCAAATATCGCTAAAAAGAGCAGTTGCCATTCGGATTCGCTTTATACTATATTCAAAGGTAAGGCAGTAGGTACTCTGTTTAACGTTCTTTCGTAAAGCAAAGTACCTACAGTTTCTTTTTCTCTAAGTTAGAGACTAATCACACAAGCGATTTTTGAGCGTAGGTATGCGATATGCGATGTTGTAACTGAATCGCGATGCCGAATAGCCCAGTCATTTTACCGGTTCAAACCGTAAAATGTCTGGTGGACCGTAAATGACCGTAAAAAATATCATTTACTAATTTAGTAACTGATATTTTATAAAAAAAATATCATTTACTAATTTAGTAACAGATATTTTTTTTCGGTAAATAGTATTTAAGAGCGAATTCGAGCCAATGTGGAGCCAATATACCAAAATTAAAATTCAGAACAGCAACAGTTCCGAATTTAAAAAGTTAAGAGCGAATTCGAGCCAATATACCAAAATTAAAATTCCGAACAGCAACAGTTCCGAATTTAAAAATCTCGTAATAAAAAAACCTGATGGTAATTTTTTTTGTACATGTTTAAGGCATTACTAATAATCATTATACAGGGTGAAATTGATATCATTAGCATCATTTTAAACTTAGAGTGTAGCATCAATCTGAACAACTTTCACTATGGGAGCAAACCGATCGGAGCAACAAAAAAAATCAGCTGTTACATACTAAACTGCAATGCGTACACAAATGTATGCAACAGCAGATTTTTTTTGCTCCGATTGGTTTGCTCCCATGGTAAAAGTTGTTCAGTTCGCTGGTTAGAATTTCACCCTGTAGTTAGTGCTAGTGCGCTTTATATTGGTAGCGCTAAGTTCCAATTTCCTTTCCTTGTATCCTTTAGCTATCGTTCGGTCAGCCAGCATCAACAAAAATCTAACCTCCTTGCGCTTATAAAGATTTATTTAAATTTATAGCCCAGTCATTTCACGGTTTGAGCCGGGACTAATTAGTAATTGAATTTTTTTTTCGCTATAATATTGAAGAGCCAATTTGAGCTTCAAAATGTACCAAAATTTAAAAAAATCACGTCAGCATCAGTTCCAATTTTAAAATTTAGATATTATCTCGTTCTAAAAAACCTGATGGTAAATTTTTTTTTGCACTTATTTTTATTTAAGGCTTTACTACATACATACTTCAGACATGTTGTAAATATTTTTGTCTACTTAGAAGGTTTTGAAAACTACATTCGTATTTTATAATAAACACCTCATTTTTTTAATGTCAATGTCTATTTTATTGCTCAAAAATAATTTATATTGTTAAATCTAATTCAAATGACTGCATTGGTTTTATTATAATTAATTTAAAAGCCTTCTCGGACACACAACTTTGATTTCTATATTGCGTAGCAATTTTTTTTAAATATAAGGACCTTATTATTATTTATTTAGTATTTTTGTCAATAAATGGTGCCGGTTACAGTTTGAAAGTCCAATTAATAATTACTCCCTACCCTGCCTAACAAAACTCCGTAAAGTGACTGGCCTATTATACGTACGATTGAACGCGCCTATTCTTTCCCTAGGACACAGAAAAACACCAACACCAAACCTTGGGACATCTGCCTACTCACTTTATTCAGAGCACTCAGATGCCAGATCTCCCGAACCTCAGGACTTGAAGGCCAGGAAGCCATTCCTTAAGAGATTGATGTCATGCCTCGTGATGCGCTCCAAGGCTTCAGAGACGAAGATAGGACGACCGTTTCCGAAAATAGCCAGCGTTAACAGTTCTGTGGACTCTTATCATATTAGTACGTCGTTGGGGGTGAGTCACTTTTAAATTGTTTTAAAAGTAAATGAACTGGTTAGACCATAATGAACTGTTTGTTATGGAAAAGTCGGACACGCAGAATGCCAATACATGACATATTATATTGTTTCGTAAATGATTTGAAATGCAGTGTTGATCGATTTGGAAAATAAAACGTAGGTAATTTCTGAACCATTGGCCAAAAGTGGTACGACGTACGTAGTCAGACTATCAAATTACCAATTTTAGATCTGGAGTGCGATTTTTGAATCTCATTCGCTGAGTTCAGCAATTGAAAATGTCAAAACTACTGTGGAGATATGCATCTTTCTACTGCTGATTTGACTTTCAAAAATCATACTTCAGGAGTGCGATTTTTAATTGAAAGTCAAATCAGCAGGTAGAAAGATGCATATCTCCATAGTAATTTTGACATTTTCAACTGCTGAACTCAGCGAATGAGATTCAAAAATCGCACTCCTGTCTCCCTCATATGGAATTCCGATCCGAAATTCTGAATCAGTCTACTCCGGGATTCGAACTTCGCAATTGCGTGAAAATTTTTGTTCCACTGGCCTCGATTCGGAGTGTACCACGACTAAACTAAACTAAATGTATTCCTGTCACTTTCTAAAATAAGATTAAGAAAAGAGACAGAAAACCAACAGCTGACTTTAGTCCTGTCAAAGTGACGTTAAACGCCCAAAAACGACTTAAATAAGATGGCGTACATTATGATGGCATCTTATTTTGCGCATTTAACGTCACTTTGACAGCACTAAAGTCAGCTGTTGGTTTTCTGTCTCTTTTCTTAATCTTATTTTAGAAAGTGACAGGAATACATTTAGTTTAGTTTAGTCGTGGTACACTCCGAATCGAGGCCACTGTCAACTCTATTCCAATGAAGTGCGGACCGAAACAGTGGCGATATAGCGAACATCGAAAGTGCGGGTACAGGGCCAGGATTGAAATTTTGTATAGTATTTGATATCGAACGTGGACTTTTGGCGGTTTTAACGATAATAGTTAAAAGCATGAAAAAATTTATTCGTAATGTTTCGATAAAATTGAAAGCCAATCAAGACTAAAATGTGGCGTTCTTGTTATATGGAAATGTTGTTGAATTGTTTAGAAATTTAAAAAACACGATTGAGAGCAGCACCTCGGGTCAGCGCACACCCAGCGTAGAACTGCTCGCGCATGCTCGAGCATGTTCTTTGCAGTCGCGCACACCTAGCGGCAAAATCCGCCGGCGGCAGCGGCGGAGCATGCTCGCGCGTGTTCGAACAGTCTCGCGGATGCTCCTGTGTTGCTACAGTTGACGTAGTGAATTTTGCGTTGTGTTTACAATATTTTATAGTAAAGACGTGCGATAACAACAATTTTAAAGTATGGTAGACTGGGATTTGGTAATTATTGGGTTACTAGCAAAGGAAGAGGAGCAAGAAGAGCACATCAATAAGATGAAAAGAGGCAAGAAAGATGTACTTATATTTGGGAAATACTACGCCCTGTGCCGTGTTACGGTTTAAAGTTCTAGGGACAGTTATTTTATGGCTAGGAACTATATAATGGAATATGAACAATTTGAAAACCTACTAAATCTGCGTCGACCTTTCAGATTTTCTTTGTATTTTCAAAAAGAGTTCGATTATTATATAATATTATCTGTAGTAAATTGCCCTTTTCGGGCTAAAGTAGTTAAAAATTATGCTAGATTTAGTCCGAAACCGGCCGAGGCGGCAACACTTACGACGGATCGCAAGCATCGACACGGGCGTATGCTCGAACATGCTCGAGCATGCGCGAGCATCCGCGCGCATGCTCGCGACTGCTCCCGTCGCCGCGAGGAGCATACGCGAGCATACTCGAACAGACGCTGAAGGGATTTAATCACTTGCAAGCTATTTCCAACTTTATTTCAATGGAAATAGAGTTCATTATCAATTGAATCAATGAAACCTGCTCGCGCATGCTCGAACAGTTTTACGCTGGGTGTGCGCTGACCCTAAAGTACATGGTCGAATCGAGTAAAATTGGTCTGAAGACTCGGTGCCCCTTTAAATGTAACCAACATTGAAATCACGTCAGTGATTCAAAAATTCGATATTAATAATATTTTTCTCAGAGCAGTCAAGGTCTTGCTCAAGATGTATGCCGGCTATTTTAACTACCTGTCAGGGCTGAAGTGGCAATGGGCTGGTTATATCTGCCGAAGGACTGACAACTGTTGGGGTGTCAGAGATCTAGGCGTAGTGTGGGACGCTCTGCTGCTCGCTGGACAGATGGCCAAAAAAAAGTAGCGGGGAGCGATTGTATGAGGAAGGCCGAGGACAGAATCTTGTGGCGCGCCTTGGGAGAGGCCTATGTTCAGCAGTGGACGACGATAGGCTGATGATGATGATGAGGCCTGCATGAAAAATCTAAGCACTTTTAATGTTGTTCGCAGGCGATAGAGCTGAGCTCATCCATATACGACACGTCAGCATCGTTCTACAGCAACCACACGATCCTGCCAATGAACAGCAAGATGAAGAGGGGCTTCTTCAGCTCTGTCAGGGGGTTTCTCACCACCAATCGAAAGAGTTGACCGCTTGGCACTTTTTTTACACATTTACTTACGTTACTGGGTGTAAGTGAAAATTGTATTGACAGTGTCTACGTTTCTTGTTTTTTTTACGTTTTTTTTAAAACAATTTTTGTAGCAATTTTTACTTACACCCAGGGCATTTATTTGCCTATTTTTTTACTTTATATTGATATTATATTATGTACTTATTCAAATGGTAATAAAACGTTTTTATTTCGTATCCAGATGGTTTTAATTAACGTACAAATGATACATAAAATTACGACCGAATTCCCTATTTGGGTGGTCAGGATCTTAATCACTAATAATAATAAACATGCTTTATTGAATTAACATACAATTTTTAATCATTATAGTAGGTAGGTATTGTAAAATAATATAATAAAGAAACAATTATCTGATTAACATCGAACCAACAACCTTTCAAGGAGGTAGAGCACAGGTAGAGTCATTTTACAATCCCCGCAAGTTGATATTGTGATGGAACCTTGTCACAATAACAGCTGCGTGACGTTATCCGTCGCAAAAAACTAACGAAAGCGCGGGCTGACCTTGCGAACGGTACTGACGGTGCACGTCGACTACGTCAAAATTACGTCACCTAGATGGCCGCCAATCGCAATATCAACTTGCGGGGCTTGTACTCTTCACAATATTAAAGATTTCTCAAAAAAACTAAATTACTTGGTATTTATTTTGTCCGATTCTTGGACTCAGATAAATACTCTTTTTCAATATTAAAAAAAAAATTAATCTTAATAATTAACGATACCTAATAATAATAAATCGGCTGCTCCAAAATAATTTTTTTATTGATTTTAATTCAGATTTCTTTTTTCTTTACAAGATGATGTACCTACCTTATTCAAATGTTTCTTTGGGAAATAAATATACAAATTAATTAATAGGTACTAGTCATCGTGTAAAACTGTAAAGTAAGTAGGTAGGTACCTAATTGACAGGCACGTATCCAGACTTTTAATTTTCGGGGGGGGGGGGGGGGGGGGGGGGATATTCATCGAAAAACAATGAAAAAGTAAGTGCTGTAATCACTTTTCCATACATGTAAATTGTAGGTGACGTAAGTATTCAGTGTTTTATTTTGGATCAGCCGAATAGTTTTTTATATGCTCGTTTTTTCGATAAATGTCTTAATTAACTATTCAGTTTAAAGGTTTAGTTTGCTTCCAGTAGCAGTCGTTTTGACATCACAACCAGCCATACTAGAATTCAGTCATTTAGCTTGCCTGTACTTCCAAATACAACAATTATGATGAGTCATTAATAGTCATTATACATTTTAATGTTAGTAGCCTAGTAGGTAGGTAGTAATTTATTGTACTTACTCCACCTATTCTTCATGACTTAACCCTAAACCACATCGCTGTTTCAGATTTCTTAAATGCAACATAAGAGCACATGAATAAATAATATCCTTACAGAAGGAAAGCTCCATACAAGCGTCTGTCCACCCACACATACACATAGCGAGCTTTGGAGGACGTACGAACATGTAGGTACAAACAACCTGGGAATGTGGTTCGAACAGGGCCTCAATTGCGCTATTTTATACGGTTTTACCGTTCGGACGGAACGTTTTTGGTTTTGGTTTAGTTTTGGTTTAGATTTGGTTTAGCTGATGTAAAAATGCTATCACGCTATTTTTTTTTAACGGTTAAACGTTGACGTTACCAAAGCAAAACCAAACTTGAAACGTTTAAGCCGTAAACGTTTCAAGTTTGGTTGCCACCATATACCTACCACGCCAGAAAATTCGATCGAACGGACATCGAACGTTACGCCAACGTATCTTCCGAAAAAAAGCTAAATCGTTACCGTTAATATAATTAGCGCGATACGAATTGTGCATAACGTAACGTTTTTGGTTGTGGTTTTGTTTTGGTAGTATCGTTCAAACTTAGGGCGATTGAGGCCCAGGTGTTCGTACGTTCTCGAACGCGCGTTATGTGCGATTGTACCGACAGCGAACGCTTTTTTTTCGGGTATGGGCCCAGAAGTGCGATTTTTGAAAATCATACGAGCGACTTTGCAGTGGAAAGATGCATAATCTCCATAGTAATTTTGACATTTTCTACTGCCAAGTCGCTCGTATGATTTTCAAAAATCGCACTCCTGCATACATTTCCAGAATTTCCACCGATGTAACTTTTGTAAACCATGATCAACAGCGGCGACCAATCACAACACCAGACAATAGGGATGATGACTGATCCTGGAAATCCATATATTGTGACGAATTATAGAAATAGGCTTAATTTAATAGCAAAATGTTCAAACGAAATTACAATTGAATAGAAAACAAAAAAGTTATAAGCTATTGTAAAATGATTTTTATCGTCTTCTATCACTTTCATGCAAAACAGGTGTTTGTATGACAAATCGTCATGATTTGTATGCAAATACGAGGTTATGACGTCACTTCTGTTGTATATGCCTCTCGCTCTAATCGGAAATTTTGAACACTTATATTTCAGTCATTTTTAAAGATATTCAAAAATTTATTTCACTTCAGTGTTTAAGATATCAGAGTTTTTTAAAAAGTAATAAAAAAATTTTGTCATCATCCCTATTACCTAAGTTCACTGAACCGGGATGACTCTTATCTGTTTTGGTACTCGCAATGAATAATCAATGAAGGGAGTAGGAAAACAAATACCCGATTTCCCTTCATTGCAAACGGGAGACAGCAATGAGAAAATGCATGGCTATTAGAGACCCAATTTCAGAGATCATATTTTATGGCAGAGTTGAAGACCCTACCGCAAAAGATTAAACAAATATAACATCACAAAAACAAAAGAGGAACCTAAAATTGTACTGAAATTATTTTGCTTACAGTAATAAGTGGCGCGTTGCGGAGAGATATGGACACCCAATTATGGAGGTCCGGGTTCGAATCCGCACGGAAAACATGAAATGTACCAATGAGTTTTTCTTACTTATGTACGTAATACCGACTGCTCTCAAACTGTGAAGGAAAACATCGTGAGGAAACCTGCATACACTGAAGAATAAATTCTGATGTGTATGTGAAGTCTACCAATCCGCATTGGGCACGCGTGGTGGACTAATGCCCATACACCCTCCTGAGGGTAGGCCTGTGCCCTGCAGTGGGACGTTTATAGGCTGATGATGATGATGAATAAGTATGGCAAAAATATCTGAACGCGCGGACAGCGCTGCGGCCATTTGTATGAAACTTTCTGTAGGGATATTTATTCACGTGATAGAGGTTCGTGTTTCATTTTGTAATAGTTTTAATTTTGTACAGATTTAAAACATCTACATGTAAAGACATTGAGCGAGTAAACTAGTAATCGTCAAATAAGTTTGGCGAGATGGAACCTTCAGAACATGGTCCTCTGGAGGCAGATCCATGGCGACCTCTGCCTCGCCCGCGCCTCCCGCCCCTACCTCGAGGGTTCACATTATCTACATCCTTCAATATGAAAATCTTATAAGTTAGGCTGTTTCTAAAATTACCAAAACTTTTGGCATACGATATTGGGATCGAGGCACATTGAGATTCAGCAAATATTTCGCTGACCGGTGTTCTGTGGGAATGACAAACGTCTGTATGTTGGTACTTTCTTCGCGGATCACCTTTATTATAAATATGAACTTCGTACCGCCATTTCGAAGCACTCACACTCGTGCCTAATAGTTGCACGGTCATAAAAACGCAATCCTCAGTTTGGCTTATTTTTAAGTGTGCCAAAAACTTGAAATTACCCAATTCGATCAACTGCAAATTGTAGCTATTGTACCTAAAGTCGGAAATAGTGTTTTCTGTGCCAACACTGCTTTTGTACTGTTGATGTTTGTCTTCGAAGTGGTTCGCCATTTGGGAAATTTTACCTGGAAAGTAAAATAATATCATGAGCGAACAAGTAAACAGAAAACCACAGCTATTGCTTATTAAAGCGGGTAATGAACACACCAGGGTGCTACAGACCACGAACAATGTGCTTTAGGGCATCGAAATGAACAACTTTCACTATGGAGCCAACACCGAAATCGTTAAAAAAATCAGCTGTTCCATAAAAAATGCCAATGGCTATGCGACATGTATGCGACCCAAAGAACAATGGCAGATTTGGACCCAGCCATTTTTACGAAAACTAAAAGCCATTCAGGACGGCGGTCATAATTACTAAAAACAGAAAAAATTAAGGCATTTTTTAAAAAACTTCCACATCTCCAGAAGTCCGGAGTAGAATTTACTAGTAAAATAGACAAATCGTTAAAAAAGCAGTAGCAAAACGCAACCATGACAGCTATTTTCATCTAACTTCAGTGATACTGAAGTATTTTTGGTCGTTACGGAACGTATTTGGCTTCGTTGAACTGATAGTGTGCGTGATTTTGTTTTCTTCCATTATCATAATATGGTACGGTTATCGTGGATTTTCATTTAAATAAACACATGAATGCGTAGAAGATTAAGTGCACTATCAAATAAGAAAGATTTTGAGTTTCACACACTTGATACAAAAGGTATCATAAGGAGAAATACCTTTCCCCCAACATCTACAGATTACAACCAATTTACATTTTTGTTAGTTTTGATTCGCTCTACACGTATAACTAAGTTTCATTCATGTACGGGACCTCTAAGTCTGGGTCTCACATTACATGGCCTTCGGCCCTTCGGCGGTCTTTATGGAACAGCAGATTTTTTTCCGCGATTTCGCTGTTGGCCCCATAGTTAAAGTTGTTCAGTTTGATGGTCTATTGGCGCACTTACGTTAACAACTTTTATTTTTGGACTTGTCTTGCTTTTTTAACACATTCGCGAACACTGAACGAGACACAATAGAACTTATTATTGTTATCCCTGCTATAGCCGGTCAGTGTCCGCGAAAGAGTTAAACTTTTTAGCATAGCATAACATATGCTCACGACTATATTCCCCGAGGGAGTAGTCAGAGATATTCTGAAACCTCAGAAACATCGACGTTCCACTAGTAGGTAGGTACTGAAACTCTGTCCGGTGTGACGGGGAGTGAACCCGTCGCCACTTGTAATGGACAGTGGGTACAATACATGCCTCGAAATTGAAGCATGCAGGTTTACTCACGATTTTCTCCTTCACTGAAAAGTATTTGGTGTTACAAATCGTAGGTATATAAATTCCGAAAAACTCATTGGTACGAGAGTCAGCCTGGGCGGGGATCGAACCATCGCCTCCTGCACGGCAGGCAAGGTTACTCGCCACTCGACCACCAAGGTTTCCACTTCGGCTTTTTTAAACTTTTTAAAATAAATACAGGGTGTAACATAAAATAGGACAGCTACTAAAAGGGGTGCTTTAGACCATCAAACTGAACAACTTTTACTATGGGACCCACACTGAAATCGCGAAAAAAAAATCCGCTGTCCCATACAAAACTGCAAGCATAACTCGACCGAAATGTATTGGACAGCAGATTTTTTTCTCGCGATTTCGATATTGGTCCCATAGAGAAAGTTGTTCAGTTTGATGGTCTACAGCACCCCTTTAAGTAGCTGTCCTATTTTATGTTACACCCTGTATAGGTAACACTTTACCTCGCCACCTGCAGTTCTCAGCTAAAGCAGAAAGTGGGCAAACTAAATCGCTGAAAGGACATTCCTTCAGATGGAACTCGATGTCCGCCATTTTGAACGACAGATAGCAGCCGTCCTCCTTATTCGGGCACACTGTCTTTTTCTGAAATTAAAAAACAGTTTTGTATGACCCTTCGTAGAATCCGTCATAACTCATAAGATAAGGTATCTTATTCAGTTTTAGTTTTAGCCAAAAAACATCAGGACTTCCATAATTATTACCAATTTATCACAAATATGTTTCATAAAAGGGACATCAACAAAAAAAAACCATTGCCCAAGTTCTTATACAGGTTGTAAGTGGCAGCCTAGCAAATACTGAAACGGTGAACTCGGTGAACTCAGACCATCAAACTGAACAACTTTTACTTTGGAGCTTACCTCAGGAAAAAAGAAAAAAAAATCTGCAGTCCCATACAAAACTGCTGTACCTACCCGACTAAAATGTATTGGAAAGCTAATTTTTTTCCGCGTTTCCTGAGGTAGGTTCCATATTGAAAGTTGTTCAGTTTGATGGTCTGAGTTCACCGTTTCAGTAGGTATTTGCTAAGCTGTCACTTACACTCTGTATTTTACTATGCGCGTAGGTACATTTTGTTTCTACAGGGTGAAATTTATATCATTAGCATTCTTTTAACACATTCGCTGACAGTGAACGAGACACAATAGAACTTTTATTGTTATCACTGCTATAGCCGGTCAGTGTCCGCGAAAGAGTAAAACTAAGAGTCTACCCATCAAACTGAACAACTTTTACTATGGGAGCAAACAGATCGGAGCAAATAAAAAAACTGAAACTGTCGACGCGCGAGTTCGCGACTCAAAAAATGTATGCAACAGCTGATTTTTTATCCGATCGGTTTGCTCCCATAGTAAAAGTTGTCCAGTTTGATGGGTAGACTCTTAGTTTAAAAGGAATGCTAATGATATCAATTTCACCCTGTATAATCGCTTTTAGTGATAAGACCGTCATTTGTACCCATACGTTCTTTTTATTTTGTTTTTGTTGCTGTATGTTTTTATTGTGCAAATAAAGAATATTTATGTAATGAATGTTATGTTACGTTACGTTACGTTATATTATGTTATGCATAACACAACCTAACATAACATATATGTTATGTTATGTAAAGTTATGTTATAGTTGCCTCTGCTACGTAGGCCTCCAGTGCAATATTTCTCATGTTGGTGATAGGTTGCCCACACGCTCCACATTTGACGGCCCTCTCCTTACAATCACGGCAAGAACTGTGACCGTTCAAACACTGGAATATGTTCAATCCATATTTGTTGCGACACGTTCTGCAGTTTAGTTCCTCTTCTTCGTTGTTTTGCGCATTTTTATGTGTTCTGGAAAGAAAAAACCTACAATTTTGGAATTATTAATCAAGTAAGTAACATACAACACGGGCGACTTAACTTGACACCTGGGTCGAACGAAAATCCCAATAACAGCAAAAGAATAACTCGAAAACTGGCTACTGGCCTCGCACGGCGACGACGGCGGGGTCCCGCGGGGGGTAGCAGGAGGGGTGTCGAATTCCGAGCCAGGTGTCAAGTTAATTCGCTCGGGTTGTAGAATAGTTGTACATAGATGCATAATATAGGGTCCTTACTTTTTAAGGGGATGATCAGACCGTGAAACTGAACAACTGTCTCTATGGGACTGACATCGAAATCGTGAAAAAAAAATCGGCTCTTCCATACAAAACTGCAAAAGCTACTTGAGCCAATTATGGGACAGCTAATATTTTTTTCGCTATTTCGATGTTGGTCCCATACAGAAAGATGTTCAGATTGATGGTCTGATTATCCCCATAAAAAGTGTCAGCATATTAAGAAGGACCCTGTATAAGCTCACGTGCCGTTGTCGCATAGGATTGACGAAAGCAATGGTATGTAAGTATTATACTTAAGTATTCTTAGATTCTAAGTACAATTATTGTAATGATTAAAAAGTTAATTAAGAATTTACCTCGAGACGGATCTATCCCTTTTCGCATAAAATTTGTTTTCAGGCGTCGTATTCTCTGGTGGGGCAGTGGGTTGCAATCTGGAAGAAACGAAGTAGGTATAAGTACGATAGGTAAGTAAGTAGGACCTATTGTGGAACCAGTGAAGAAAGAAGCCTGTAATCATCGCTGCTGTAATCCTGCTGTAATCTAATGAAACTACTAACATCTAAACTATTATAAAACTGTAACAGAAATGTGTCTGTACATTGAAGATATTTACAAAAAAAAATTACGACATGGTTTTTACCTGTCCCTGATTACAAATCACCAATTTTTGGATAAAAGTACCTTATGGTAATTTAAGTAGGTAGTACTAAGCATTATTTATTATTATTTGGGGGTTTTTTTGGGCATTGACAGGCTTGCTAAGCCTGTGCCACGTAGACCATCGCTGGTCCTTTGTCATCGCCCTTTTTAAAGTTCCTTACCAATCCCCACTGCGGCCAGAAATCGCAGTAGATTTTTGATCGTGACAGTTTGTATCTCATCTGGTGTCAGCACCTGCCTACCCAGATGAGTGCTGCGTTTGTACATCAGGGGGCCACAGCACAGTCACATAGGAGGTGCAGAGGAGTTTCCATCTCCTCCATGCAGAATTTGCAGCCGGTCGGGTCGTGTCACTTAAGTTCAGTGTAGTGTATGCATGTGCTTATTTAATTTGCAGTGGCCTGTAAGTGTCCATGCTATTGTACAAATTTGATCCTTGCTGAGGGCAAGGAGACCGTTCGCAAGTTTGCGATTGTAGCCTTTGATAAGTGCTTTGGAGTGGCCCATGCCTGGGGTGTTACACCCATAGAGTACGAAGAGAACTTGCTTCGGTAAGCCAAACCTGGCCCAGGTTTCACGCATCTTTGTGATAACATAAGTGGCCGTCGTTTTCTCCATCGTACATATTTCGATCCATTTAGAATACGAATCAATCATAATGAGATACTTTCTACCAGCGATAGCTAAAAAATCGACATGTAGCCTAATCCAAGGCCGCGACGTCCAAGCCCACGGCTGGGGTACCTGATGTGGCGGCGCCTCCGCCGTCTGCGCGCACACCTCGCAGGCGCGGCACATCGACTCTACTGCCTCGTCTAAACCGGCCCACCAGACGTAGCTCCGAGCTATGCTTTTGGTTTTCACTATCCCCATATGGGTGTCATGTAGTTCTCTAAGTATTTTTTCACGACAGTTATTCGGTACGACCAAACGATAACCCCACATTACACATCCCAGTTCCTCATACAACTCTTTTCGCCTGTTGAAATAGGGTTGTAATTCTTTAATTTCGTTAGTGTCGGGCCAACCGTCCCTTATATAACTAAGTAACCGACTCATTAATGGATCTTTCCTAGTTTCTATTCTAATATTTTCGTTACTGAGAAGCAAGGCCTCACATGCAAAGTGTAAATAAGTTTGCTCTGGCTCCTCCTCCTCCTTATTTCCGTTACTGCGTTCCTTGTACCCGTCCACTAATCGCGAAAGCGCGTCGGCCGTATTCGCGTTCGTATTTACATATTCAATGGTAAAATTATACGCGGATAGAATCAATGCCCATCGTTGTAACCTACTCGCTGTCATGTTAGGTATTCCTAACTCGGACCCGAATATACTGACTAAGGGCTTGTGGTCGGTACGTAAAATGAAACTTCTCCCGTATAGATATTGATGAAATTTCTTAACAGCGAATATGATCGCTAGTGCCTCCCTATGTATCTGGCTGTAGTTATTCTCGGCGGGTGTGAGAGCGCGGGACGCGTATGCGACGGCCCCCTCGCGGCCGGCCGCGTCGCGTTGCGCCAGCACTGCGCCGACTCCGCGCGCCGACGCGTCGCAAGTCAGCACCACTGTGCGCGACTCATCATAGTGCTGTAGCACTTCTGAACTCATTAACATATTTTTAACCATTTTGAAAGCCGTGTCCTGTTCTTTTCCCCAGTTCCAGTGTTTACCTTTCTTTAACAAGGTATACAGTGGTGTCAGATAATAACTCAAATTTTTTATAAATTTGCCATAAAAATTTATCATCCCTAAAAATGATTTTAGCTCGGATACATTAGTGGGGGCCGATAGTTTCATAATTGGTTTAATTTTGTCTGGGTTTGCTTTTACCCCTTGCGAATTAATAATAAAACCTAAGTACCTAACCTCATCAGTTAAAAATTCACATTTCTGCTTCTTAATTTTCAGTCCGCTATCGTTTAATTTTTTTAATACTGTTTTTAATGTTTCTACGTGTGTGTTAATATCGTTCGTGCCTATTAATATGTCATCTAAAAATACCGCCGTGTTTGGTATATTTTCCAATAATTTTACCATTATTCTCTGGAATATTCCCGGGCTAGATGAGAGTCCGTAGACTAGTCTATTGTATTTAAAAAGACCTTTATGTGTGTTAACCACTGTCAATTCCTTACTGTCATCCAACAAAATCTGATTATAGGCCTGAGAGAGATCTAACTTGGTAAAAAACTTACAACCGCTCAACTTTGACAGTAAGTCATCTATTTTTGGCACAGGATACTTATCGACCATTAAAACTCGATTCAACGTTATCTTATAATCTGCGCAAATACGCAACGCCCCATCAGGTTTATGTACAATTACCAGTGGAGTGGCCCAGTCGGAGCAGTCGACGGGCTCGATGACGCCGGCGCGCTGCATGGCGGCCAGCTCCGCGTCCACCCGGTCTCTCAGTGCGTAGGGGAGCGGGCGCGCGCGACAGAACACTGGCTGCGCGCCGGGCCGCAACCGCAAGCTAGCTCGTCCACCAGTGAAACACCCCAGCTCCTCGCTGAATAGCTCCTCATATCTGGAAACACATTCGTTCACAATTACATTTCTTTGTTCGCTACTTAACTTTTCCACAGAAACATTGTTTATTGGTATTATGGGTATTTCTAATTTTAATTCCGCCAACCATTGACGTCCCAGTAAATTTGTGGTACCATTTTGAAAAACGTACAGGTCTAATTTCCGTCTAATACTGTTGTAAGTAACGTTGACCTCTAATATACCTAGTGGTCTAACCTTAGTCCCGTTATAAAATCTTACTGATAAATTACAAGGTTGTAGTTGCAGTTTATAGAAATGTTCTTTAAATGTACTATAATTTATACAAGACAGTGGTGAACCTGTATCGATTTCCATAGGCAAAATTACATTATTTACATTGATCATTATTCTCACCGGTTTATACTGACTTAGCGACATTTGATAAATCGGTTCGTCGCCCTCGTCATCTTCCCCCTGCACATGGTAATCTTCCTCCTGCGCCTCGTAATCATTTTCTTCCAGCCAATGTGTCTCCGACTGTCTCGGAGTGCCCTTTGGACCCGGCGTTCTGTAGCCGCCCCGTCCGCTACCGCCGCCGCCGCCGCCGCGCCGCTGCGTCCATCCAGCCACTGCTCCGCGACCCCGTGATCTGCTCTGCATGGCTGCGGGCCCCCCGCCCGCGCCCGTCATTCCCGCCAAACATACACGTCGCAAATGTCCGATTTTCCCGCATCTACTGCACTCATAATCTTTAAATTTGCATTCTCTGTTCGTGTGATAGAAACTGCCACACACCGAACAGCTTTTTACTTGCATGCGATTTACCGAATCGCCCCAGTCCGTCATGTTCGAACTGCGCCGACTACCCGCCGCTGCCGTCGCCGATCCCGCCAACAATAATCCCGTTGAGCTGGCGCCGGCGCCGGCCTCCCCGCGCGCGTCCACAGCGGCCGCATCCCGCTCCGCTGATTCTATTGAGCCTGCTAACGTCACCGCTTTTTGAAAAGTCATGTTATTTTCCGCAAATAACCTTTGTCTAATTACGTCACACTTTATTCCGCACGCGAACTGATCTCTTAAATTTTCGTCTAGTTTATCGCCAAAATCACAAAATCGCGACAGTTTTCTCAGTTCCGCAACGTAGGCACTTATAGATTCCCCGCCATTTTGTCGCCGTTGCCGAAAACGGTACCGTTCGGCTAAAATAGAAGGTTTTGGCTGTAGGTGTCCGCACATCACTTTTACAACCTCACTGTACGTTGATTCTGATGGCTTTTTAGGGCTGGTCAAATTTACCAACAACTCATAAGCAGATTCACCCATGGACGCGATCAATGTCGGTAATTTTAGTTCCTCTTTTACACTATTCGCTAAAAAGTACATGTCCAATCTATCGCAATATGATTGCCAATTTCCACTTTTAACATCAAATTCACTTAACTTCATGATGATTAGTTTAAATGTTCGTAATACGCAACCGGTTTTTATTTCCGTTTTATCTCGTCGCTACTGAATAATACACGAGTTAACTTGACAGCGTTTATTAGCAGACTAAAAGACATGGGAGTACTTACAACTAGATGCATCGAGATATTTACATATACCTACATTATAATATAATATATCACAATCTGTTGGACACTTTTTTAATTTAGGCTTTCTTTATTGAGAAATCTTTATTATTGTGACGAGGGCGCCACTGAGCTTGTAATAGCCCTCTTAATAAGGACCCTATATTTCATAGAGTTTAAAATAAAACTTAAGTTTAGCAATATTAGCAGGCGCATGTTGAGTGATGCTCCTTTTGGTTATATCTAATGTACCTAAGTATTTATTAGAAATATTATTTATGTTGGCACTTACCTAACAGCTCCCGTGTTCTTGTTCTTATCAACAAATACAAAGTCTTCTTTGGACGTGCTCGGGCTAAATGTAGATTGTTGCACAAAAGGTTTAACCTTAGGTTCTTCTGATAAAGTCGATTTTGCGCTATCAAGGCTCGGATATAAGGTAGTGCGAGATGTAGTTGCGACTGATTCTCTTGTATTTACTTGCTCCGTTCTTTGCGAATAGAATGGGCTGTTAGGAGCAATTGTTTGATATCTGGAAATGAAATAAAAAAAATAAAAAAATAAATAACGCTCACAGGCACATACATTGTATTGATTCCAAGTTAAGCACTATAGGCTTTTTAATAGTTAAATATTTAGGCTGGATTTGGTGACGCGTATGCTATGCGCGTAGGGTACATCATCATCATCAGTCTATACGTACAGGGTGTAAGGAAAAGTATCATTAACCTCCACATAATACTGAAAAAATGAACAACTTTTAATATGGAAGCAAACCTACTGTCAGCGCAAAATAAAAGCAAAACGGGTTGCACTCCGGGAGTGCCGGCAGAAGTGAAAACTTGAACATATTATAAAAGTACTATCATTTATGTAGTAAAATACAATATTCATTTATTGTGCTATTGTACACAAACATCACAATTTATGCTGCTTAAACGAAACAGCAGGAACAGGCATACATTTACAAGATAGGGGGCTAAAACGAAACAGCAGGAATTTTCGCCGCGCGGTAGAAAGAGAGGGGGATATGTCTGACCAATTTTCGAACAGATCAGATCAGGGTGACGTCACCTGACGCGAGTTTAAAATTTTTTACCTATACCAAAAAGTGCACAACGCCGCTAAAGAAGTTTTACTTCAAAAAGATTGGTCCCACAGTAAAAATTGTTCAGTTTGATGGTCAAAACACCCGTGAAAGAATGTAAAGCATTTATGTTTACACCCTGTATCCTGTTTTTAGAACTAGATTCGTCAAAACTGCAGAGCAGAAATCATATCGATTCGATATAGTTAGTTCATCGATATTACCCCCAATTTATTCGAAAACATTGGAGACATCGAGAACCCGGTTGCAAATATACACAGGATAGGATATTATAGGAATAGTATAGGATAATGGTAACCAGCACTGGTAGCATGCACACCCGCGATAGCCGTGATACGACTTTATCACGTCTTTTATCTCGTTCGTTCGCGCGCAAAAGAATGAGATAAAAGACGTGATACAGCCGTATCACGGCTATCGCGGGTGTGCATGCTACCAGTGCTGGATGTTTGAGAACCGGGACTAACGCCAACTTGTTGCGTAGCTCGCGATGAACAAGGCTTCTGCAAGCCGTTGCAATCTACGGATGCCAGGTTCAATTTCGGTGGTCGCGTCTTTTGATGCACTGCACTTTCTGACGCTTCCCTAGTAGTTGACGTTTAAAAAAACATTATACAGGGTGTTAAATGCGTAAAATACTTATGGGGGTGCTTAAGACCATCAAACTGAAAAAAAAAATAGCTTTGTGACTGGATGTAATCGAGGAAAAATTCAACTGTTTCGGCGGTCCGAGTCTATGAAAGTTGTTCAATTTGATGGTCTGAAGCATTCCCGCATGTGACGCATTTAACTTTACACCCTGTATTAAGAAACCCTGATTGCAAACATACATTTCTGTGGTGGTGTGATATGGTAATGATTTGCTAATGCTCCAGTGCTGAAGTCGGTCAGATACGGCCGAAGTTGCTGTTGAATCGATGTACACACGGCGACACATCTAGCTACGCAAAACCAAAATTATGCTGGCCGCGTGTACACACGGCGACACATCAGGTTACGCACCCTATATACCCATAACTACGTACAAAACACAAAATAGTGCGGTAGAGAGCCTGCATAGACGCGGCTGCCGGCGCGGGCGCAGCGTGCTGTGAGATGAAACAACAACAACATTCCGCACCCTCTCGCACGATTCACAGCGTTCAACTTCTAATAGTTCAAAGTCCAAACAGGGTAACCTGACCTGTCGCCGTGTGTAGTACGTAGAGTAATGTATAACATAGCGCGGCCAGCTTATGTTTGTTTGGCGTAGCTTGATGTGTCGACAGTAACTATATTCGAACACTGATTTGAATAGTATAATTGTTCTTATAAGTTAATTTTACTGCCATATAAATATGTACGATGCACTTTTATTAACGTAGCATCATATGCCCGCGTTCAATGTTGAAATGCTATGCTGCGAAATAAATCTACCGATTGACCCCAAAACAGTGTTGCCACTTTAGCCACTTCTTAGCTAGATCTAGCAACATTTTTGAACGTGTCAGCTACTAAAAAAATATTCGGTGGCTAAATGTTTTAGCCACTTATTCTAGCCACTTTTTTGTTTATTTATTTATTAACAAATACCAATTTATTAAGCTAAAGTTAATCATTTTAAAGGGTTCTTAGAGCGTTTTTTACTGTTTTTGAGTTCCGATTACCTAAACGTAGAAGTCGAAAGGCAATTTTCTACGATTAGCATTGTAAAACATCAACATAGTAATATAATGGGTTACAATAACTCACTCAAAATTCATTATTTCTATTCAAAAAATTATAAAAGAGCATAATTTTATAGAATACCTAAATTATTTTAAATCAGCATTATTGATCCAATTAAACTGCGTCTTAGCATATTTATGTATTTTTTTAACTTTTCTTTGTTCAGCCACTTTTAGCCACTTTAGCAACAGTGAAATTTCCAGTATCTAGCCACTTTTTGTGTACGGTTTAGCTACTTGGTCCGGAGGTTAGGTGGCAACACTGCCCCAAAATTGATGTTTGATGTACCTATAGTGCTTCGTACACTAGGATAGGGTATTATAGGAATAGTATAGCATAATGGTAACCTGGATGTTTGAGAAGCGAGACTAACGCCAACTTGTTGCGTAGCTCGCGATGAACAAGGCTTCTGCAAGTCGTTGCAATCTACGGATGCCAGGTTCAATTTCGGTGGTCGCGTTTTTTGATGCACTGCACTTTCTGACGCTTCCCTATATAGTAGGTAGTTGACGATTAAAAAAACATTATACAGCGTACAAACTTAAATGCGTTACATGTGGTTACATACTTATAGCGGTGCTTCAGGCCATCAAACTGAACAACTTTCGCTTTGTGACTCCAATAGCCAAAAAACTCAACTGTTTCAAAGTTTAGTAACACCGTTTTAGAATTACCGCGTTTTTTATTGTTTTTTGAGTGTTTCATAGGTATAATGTGAGTCGAGCCGCCATTTTCGTTTTCTATGAAAAACTTTTGATTTTCAATGTTGGTCCTATAATGAAAGTGGTTCATTTGTAAGTATGTAATGCATTTCAGTTTACACCCTGTATTAAGAAACCTTGATTGCAAATATACACAGGATAGGATATTCTAGGAAAGTATAGGGTAATGGTAACCTGGATGTTTGAGAAGCGGGACTAACGCCAACTTGTTGCGTAGCTCGCGATGAACAAGGCTTCTCCGAGTCTTTGGAAACTACAATTGCCACGATCAATTTCGATGATCGCCTTTTTTAACCGACTTCAAAAAAGGAGGAGGTTTCTCAGTTCGACCGTATTTAACCGACTTCAAAAAAGGAGGAGGTTTCTCAGTTCGACCGTATATATTTTTTTTTTTATATGTGTTCGCGGATAACTTCGTCGTTTATGAACCGATTTTGATAATTCTTTTTTTGTTGGAAAGGAGATGTCCCGAGGGTGGTACCATGATAAGGAAACCAGGATCTGATGATGGCATCCCAGAGAAATCGAGGGGAACCTTCGAAAATCGTAGTGCCGACTAGTGCGTTTGTTAATTTAAAGCACTCCTATTAAATCGAACTAAAGAATTCACCACTGAAAATTGAGAAATAAAAAAAAATTTAACAAAAAATTAAAACCGCCTTCAAAAAAACTCAAAACTTAAAAAATAATATCGCAGCCTATGACTTTTTCGTTCGCATCATAAGAACATTAATTTGTTTTATAGAAGTCGGTGTCAAGCCAAGCCAAAAAATGCAAGCCCTGTCGCGAATCATACCGGCTTGACAGCGACTTCAATAAAACAAATTAATGTTCTTATTGATGCGCTACTCTTTCTGACGCTTCCCTAGTAGATGACGATAAAAAAAAACATTATTATTTAACCGACTTCGAAAAAGGAGGAGGTTACTCAATTCGACCGTATATATATATTTTTTTTAATTGTGTCGCACCTACATAACTTAAGTACGTGGAGCACACTGAAAGTTTCAGGACAATAAAAAGTGGATCGAAGTAGGAGGTTGGGAATACTTTTAATATTTTTAGAAGTGGCCTCCATTCCATTTTATGTATCGTCCCGTTCAATGGAACCTCTGTGAGAAGCAGTGGACCCCCTCTGCTTTACTATGAAATTATAGAAATCGGTTATAAATTATGGGGTATTCATCTAGTACAAAGCTTCCCTACGTCTAAATATTCGTGTAGGATCTTTTGCACTTGACTCATATCAATGCTGAAGCTTGCCTGAATCTGCTGGTAGGTCACTTTCTTATCAGCCTCTCTCATGAGCTGCACAGCATTGGAGTTTTCCGCAGTTGTCGCCGTTGAACGACGTCTCCCAGGCAGATCATCACTGAGATTGCTCCGATCATGCCTAAACTCATTTAACCAGTTGTATACAAGTGTCAAGGGAAAGGGCTTCATCATGAAATACCAATCGAAGTTTATCATTAACTTCTTTATGGACTAGGACCACGACGAAAATCGTAATAAATTGGGGAGAGAACATTTTTCCTTGCTAAATTCGTTTTGCCTCGCGACACGCACTTTTCAAATTGCCGCCAAATCGTTAAAACAAATGACAATCGAATAAAATTTTCGGCTATAGGTTGATAAAGAGTTTCTTATTCGAAATTAAAATAATTATTTTATTGGCATTGTCACTTACTGGTCCGTTCCAGAAACTTTCAGTGTCGTGGATCAGAATTATATCCAGAAATAATTTTACTTATTCGTACGAGTATGGGTAAGTCATAAAGATGATGATCATGATCAATTGATTATACATATTATCACAACGAATGAATGATCAATATACCTATCACTTTTGGAGTGAAAAATCCCACCTAAAACAGTAGGTACATTAGAAGATTTTATGGAGTACATTTTTTGCTACCATTTACCTATAAGATAAGTAATTAAATACCAGAAAACCATTCTACCATTATTAGAAATTCTTTGACTCAACAATAGTGGAAGCAGGGCTGCCAGTACATTTTTTATAATTATTCAGAAATGTCCCTGAAATTATACAAAATTGACTGGCAGGATACCTTCAGGCGTAAAAGACTCCGAAATAAAACAAAATGTTTTTTTTCTGATTATTCATCACGTAATTTGAATTCTAGTCTATTTTTTAAGTTACTGGTATTTTTCTATCTCTTTCTTTCTTTATTCATCAACTTTATAGCATTTATTTCAGTTGATCCAAAAGCGACAACATTTAAAAAAACTTAAACGAAATTATAGCGTTCTCACTCGATTTAAGTAATTTAAAATGACTGAGTAGGTCTAACAGTTTTTATATTACTCTTCTGTGATTTTACGACTAAAACAGGGGTTTTCAATTCGAAAAATGATTAGGTTTGTTTTGTATCCATGAGAGTCTAGGATACACAGTGGATACAAACAGGCACCTAATTATACAGTTTTTGTATCCAATTATACAATCTGGCAGCCCTGAGTGGAAGAGCCTCTGGATTTTTGACTGACAATTGTCGAGGATGAGTGAAGGAATTTTTGGATCTGAGTCGAGGCAGGTCTAAAGCGACCTGCGATGCGAATTACCTTGCAGTTTCCACAGGAGCTCTAGTCGGCTGAGGCGGAGTCTGAAGCCGCGCCTCCAGCTGTTTCATCTTCTGCACCATGGCTTGCATCGCCTGCTCCTGTCTGTTCAGTGAAGAAACGTCTTTATTGTTGTTGGGTAATTTTTAGGGTTCCGTACCCAAAGGGTGAAAACGGGACCCTATTACTAAGCCTACGTTGTCCGTCCGTCCGTCCGTCCGTCCGTTCGTCTGTCCTACTTATTTAGGGTGTCACTTTTGAACCGTAATAGCTAGATAGTTGAAATTTTCTCAGATTATGCTTTATTACGGCGGATTAAATGCCAAAAAGTTAAAGATCAAGGGGAGTTCTCAACAAGAAACTAGTTTTTATCAACGTTTTTTCTTCACGCTCTATCGTAAAAACGGTAATACATACAAGCGTCAAACTTAGTGTGATTATAGAGCAAACTCTATAGAATAGCAACAAATACTAAAAACCGGCCAAGTGTGAGTCGGTCTTGCGCTAAAGGTCCCGGACAAAAAAAGTTTTCTAAGTTAATAATGTTGTGTTCTGTGGTACGGAACCCTCCCTCAGACCGGTTTTATTTTAAAGAAGCTTCCTTATTAGTAACTTTTAGCACCTTTTAGCGTGGTGGAGCTTACGTGATAGACTAAAAATTTGACACCGAAATGATTGATTTGCAGACCGTACCTACTGAACCGAGTATATATAGCCTAGTTCGGAGATTTGGGAGTACTACGCGAGGGTTTTAGTAGTTAACAAAGATAAATTAGTAGCACACAAGCTCTATAGTAGCTGTACATTTAGCGTTACAGTAGCGATTACCTCTAATACAGTTACTGCAGAGCTTAATGTGCTACTAGGGATTAGGGTTGCCAGGTCCTATTTGCTTTAAATCGGGGCAGAAGGTAAAACAAATCGGGATTTAGGGTTGTATATCGGGACACACAAAAAACAATGTATTTTAAAATTAACTGCGTTTCGCGAAGAGCCTACATCTGAATTTAATCCTACATACTTAATAAAAGACAGACAGCATTATGTGCAAAGTACTTTAAACCAGCCTCGGATCTAAGATTTTTCTGACCCGGGGCAAAAACTTGACATTGGCGCCCCTCCCCTCTAAGGGAATAGCAATAATTTTTTTCAGGGGTGGCCGGATCCAGTTTTGGTTGTTGCAAAAATATCTAAAATTTGGAGCGAGCGAAGCGAGCTCGAGATTTTACGGCACTAAGATTAGCTCGTCGTAATATGATCGAAAATCTGGATCGAATTCCGTAATAGGCATGACTGGATACTTCTAATACAATAAAAAAATTTAGAGATTATACCGCAATATAATGAGATCATTGCAATATGATCTAATACCAGGACCGAGCGAAGCGAGCTCGAGATTTTTTTACAATATTTTCAAGTCGTTGCAATATAAAATTTTTCAAAATTTTCATTTTGGTGCCCCCTAGCCCTTTATAGGGCATAAGCCAAAAAACGCGGACACCCACATGTTCATAAGGCTCATATTCTGTTTGTGATAACATTTAACTTGAATCTAGTGGTTTTTCGGGTTGTTGGTGAATGAACAGAGGTCTTGATAGTGATCGGATAACTTTATAACAAAATGTTTGTTGTTTTTGAGCGCATCTAAAAAGCGGTCGCTATCGCGACCTATGAACATTCCAGTATTTAAAAAAAATAACTTTCGGGTTGCCGGTTTATTTACACTGTTTTTTATTTGGAAAAATGCAAAAAAGCTCACTATTAAGTATGACGTTTGATAATTTAATATCGTATTCTTAATTTAAAATACTTTTTTCCATGTTATAAGTGATAATCATCGAATAGTATCCATTCAAAAAATCTTTATAGTAAAATTTTAACCTCAGGTCTGTTTTCCCTTTCAATTTTATCTTCGATTATAAATAACATTTATTCCAGCTAGCTTATTGAAAAATCACAAGTGGAACTCTGAAATAGCACACTTTTGTCTATCACCGTCTGATTTTCGTTGTCGGTTTCAGCAAAGATAATTTTACCTCTGGTATGCCAGAGGTAAAATTTTTCGGCAAATTTTTAATTTTTTCCACGAATTATTTTCTTATGACCAGGAAACGCAAATTTAAGACCAGGTAGCTCGAAAATATGCATGAAGATGAGTAGGCAGACATGTTCAATGGAATAACAGATGAACAGGCTGATAATGGGTCTGACAAACGTTTTTCACTTTACATGTCAAATAAATCTTCAAAAAATTACGAAAAAAACGGTGTTTTTACTTTTTTTATATCTTCAAAAATGGCTGAGATATTAACGATCAAATTGCGTATATCCGGACGAAGGTTTTTAAAAACGCGGGCGGGCGCCCACTAGTCGATGACGTCACACCCCCGGTCATTCATCAGTCGCGCTCTCGTACGCTCGCTGCTGTGCAGTAAACATCGAGTTCTCTTCAGTGAAAATGGAAAAAAAGTATTGTATTGTGCCTCAGTGTTTCAATTCAACTGTGAAAACACCAGATAAACTCTTTTTTTATGTGCCTGAGGACCCAAAAATGAGAAAGAAGTGGATGACGGCCATAAAAAGAGTAGATGCAATAGGGCCTAAAACTAAAGCGCACTGCTGTGAAGACCATTTCGATGTTTTTAAACTAATAAAACACAAATAATCATCAACAACAACAACCTCGTACGTGCAAGATGTGGATTGCGATTGCGAGTACCGCGAACCTACCTAGATTTTTTAAATCGTTGTCCATAATGTAGGTCCTAAATAAAACACACACAGACACACTTTAAGGAAGGTTTAAGCTTGAACAAATACCTACCCGACAGTAGGTAATGCTTACATAAAACATACACACCTTTTCATCTTTATTCCGCGAATTTGACAGCCCGGTAGCACAGTCGGTACGGTAGTGAACCTGCCTGCTGTGCCGAGGGTCGCGGGTTCGAATCCCGTAAGGGAGAAATATTTGTATGATGAATATGAATATTTGTACCCGAGTCATGGATGTTTGTATCTACAGGGTGAAATTGATATCATTGGCATCCTTTTAAACTAAGAGTCTACCCATCAAACTGAACAACTTTTACTATGGGAGCAAACCGATCAAAGCAAAAAAAAAATCAGCTGTTGCATACATTTGAGTCGAGTAGGCATTGCAGTTTAGTATGGGACAGCAGATTTTTTAGTTGCTCCGATTGGTTTGCTCCCATAGTGAAAGTTGTTCAGTTTGATGGTTTAAAAGGATGCCAATTATATCAATTTCACCCTGTATATATGTATTCTATATCGTTGGCCAGTCATCATAATACAAGTCCAGGCTAGATTCTGGTACTTTAAATGTGACTAGATAATTTGTGTGACATTGTCCAAGAAATTATTATAAATTATTATTATTTCGGCAGCCGTAAAATCCTTATTCTTCATAAAATATTGTGCCACCATCAAACTATCCACTCTTGGCAGATTGTCCGACTGACCTTTTTGAAAACCTTCATCCATTCTACACACCACACGGTTTACTTTAGTGTAATCGGTTATAAAATTAATGTAAAAGTATTATTTCCTTGAAATACAAGCACACTATTAGGTATAAACGAAATTAAACGAATTTTTGACGAACAAACGAAACAAAATGCACCGGACCGAGCGCCGCGCTGTGTCGCGGTCGCGGGCTGAGCGGGGGTGTGACGTCAAAGCGTGATCGCGCGTAAACTCGGAAATTTTAAAAAGCGCTTAAACTTCTCGTCGTCATAACTTCGGAAATACTGCATGTATTGAAGTGAAATAAAAACTAATGTAATGTACATGATCTACGCTAAGATTTTAAGTGTATTTTTTAGTAATATTTTGACCCTTTTGTGTTCCCCATTCTGAGGTTGCAAGGTGACAATGAGACAGAAGATCCACTGCCCGCAAATGTACCATTATGTAAACCTGATACTGGTTCAGGTTTACAATAGCCAGTAGAAGGTAGTCAACAGAGGTCCTGTTCTCAGTTCTAGACTCGGGTAGAGCCAGAGTGAAATTCTGGATCAGTCTTACAAACAACTCACTAGCCCCAGTGTTGGTGAATTTTCAAACTGTGATTTAATAAATAAAAATCTTAATTTATCCATATAATATATTACCATTTGGTTAATAAGCTTACGTATAAATAAATAAATAATACTAGTATGCTACAATTTTAAAGGAAATTCTCAAATATTATAACACTATAGTTTTGTTCCAAATGGTCATTGGTCACAGGGTTGACCAGTTCACACCAGTAACACTAAGTCCTAAATAGTCACCGGTCAAATGGTTGACCGCCAAATTTACAGTGATCCTGAAGTTTGATATCGTTTTTACTTAATAATGTGTGATTGTTAAACTTGTCATTACAACATAACAAAAAGTCAAAATGATCCGCCAAAAAAAACCCCCCCCGCCGAGAATTCTCGGCGAGAACTTTCAAGGAAAATTACTATGGCTTCGACGCCACGAGAACAATGAAGGGCATCCACACTCTCGTTCACGGCCTGTCTCGCCCGTTTTTGGCGAGAATGAAAAGCCGGCATTCCAAAGACAGAGGCCATTTTTCTCGCTCACTCGCTCACTCGCTCAATCTTTTTCAAGTTGTTATGCAGTTAGCATAATTATGAGCTCGCTTCTTGAAAAGTCAATGTGGTTGGAATCAGAATGTATTTCGAAAATTTGAGCTTGCTTCGCTCGCTTGACTTTTTTGAGCTTTCTGTACTTTGAGACAGAGTTCTTGCTACAGCCCAGTCATAATTATAGAACTCTAGCTCCGGTTTTATTTTATTCACGAATATACTATTCTATTTCAAGATGAGCTCTACAATAGAGTTATTATAAGCATAAGCTCATCGCCTCGATTTCGGCATGAGCTGAAAAAATCGAGTTATAATGAAGAAAAATCTCGAGCTCGCTTCGCTTGCTCCAGAATTCAGTGAAATCTCGAGCTCGCTTCGCTCGCTCTAGGTTTTGGATGGTATGTCTTTTTCTTTTCATAGTATAGTTAAATCTTGAGCTTACTTTATTCGTTCCAGATTTTAGGTCGTAAAAAAACTCTAGCTCGCTACGCTCACTCCAGGATTTAAATCTTATTCCACTGATCTCATTATATTGCAGTAAAATCTCGAACTCACTTAGCTTCGCTCGCTCCAGAATTCAGTGAAATCTCGAGCTCGCTTCGCTCGCTCTAGGTTTTATGTCCGATATATTTTCATATTGCTTTAAAATGTCGACTTTACTTTGCTCGCTCTAGATTTTACATTATACGAATCTCGGGCTCGCTTCGCTCGCTCCATATTGTAGGACCTGGAAATCCCTGGGACAAAATACATGCTACCTACAAGTTTTTGCCACGGCTCGAAAGAGTTGTAGATATAAATTTCTGGAAAGAAAACGCCCCGGGCCTCCGACGGGCTTAGTCCGCCACTGAATATACACGAAGCGAGCTCGAAATTTTTTAGAACAACTATTCGAGTTGTGGTCAGACATCTTTTTTTTTAAATACAAATCAGTTGGAGCCAGAGCTTTATGCGTACAATATGTGCAAAGTAACCTAAGTAAACTCTATGGATCGAGCGAAGCAAACTCGAAATTTTTAGCACCACGTCTTAGCCAGAACTCTTTATGTGTAGATAAGGTACAAAATTAAAATAGACACTTGAGCGAGCGAAGCGAGCTCGAATTTTCTCTGTTCTACGAATTGGTTATAGACAGAGCTTAATCAAATCTATATTTTTCCCGATTTTGCCGCCCGGGGCATTTGCCCCCCCCCCCTGCCCCCCCCTCGCTACGCTACTGGCTAGGCCACTGGTAGACAAATACAAACTGTGCTTATCTAGATGTATGCTTTTTGCCAAGGCCAAATAGCAAAAAATGGTTGGAGGAGGGCGCGCGCTTCTTATGGGCTGAGATAAGACCAAGTTTGCGATCGTGCGATCGCCTTCAGACGGTACGGTGGCTAACGAGCGATTCGGCCACTTCGGCCTTGACAAAAAGCATACAATCAATTGCCTGTCTAAATAAGTAGGTACGATAAGCCATCGATAAACCTATAGGTAAGTACTTGAAAAATGAAAAAAATGAAAAATATTTTTATTTCAACATGCATAACAGACTAAGATAACAGAACAGGAAATGATACAATTAGAATTAAAATCTAATGTGTCCGGATCTTAACTATGCATGCTGGCATGATATATTTATAGGCTTCGCTAGGTTAACATTGGTGTTGGTGGTGGTTGTGAGGGGTCACAAGGCAAGCCTGGAAATTGGGGTCCCAGAAAATTTAAAAACATTACAAGTACACAGGTTTCCTCGAAATAACAGCTTCGGGTCTAAATAAACATTGTAAGAATTGGTAGTGTACCTATAGTGACCAATCTGAATGATTGGACATCTAACATGTAAAAGACTATAGACTTAAATAATTATTATAATTTATAATACAAAGTAAAGTTTATGATATATAAATATAAGATAATTTATAAACAATTTAACTTAGATCGATTATTCATTGTTCGGCGCGGCGCGGTGGCATCGGCATGTTATTTATACCTATTAGGTACCTGTTAGGTACTTGTTAGGTAGGTACTACAATTTTCAAAACGTAAAAATCTGCATCATCAATATTGTCTACGGCTAAGATTCAGAGACGATTTTTAAGTCATAGTTTGAACTAAGTAGGGTCAAAAATGTATGGATTTTGACATACGGGAGTTCGAACTAAGGCTGAGATTCAGGCCCTGTACCCGGACTTTTCGATGTTCGATATATCGCCACTGTTTCGGTCCGCACTTCATTGTAATAGAGTTGACATTGGAACGAAAACGTTCACGCAATTGCGAAGTTCGAATGTGCGGGTAGAGGCCCAGATACGATTTTAAGTCATAGTTCGAACTATAATAAGTAGGGTCGAAAATGTATGGATTTTGACATACGGGAGTTCGAACTAAGAAGACTTAAAAAACGTCTCTGAATCTCAGCCTTTTTTTAAGTCATAGTTCGAACTAAGTAGGGTCAAAATGTATGGATTTTGACATACGGGAGTTCGAACTAAGAAGACTTAAAAAACGTCTCTGAATCTCAGCCTTTTTTTAAGTCATAGTTCGAACTAAGTAGGGTCAAAATGTATGGATTTTGACATACGGGAGTTCGAACTAAGAAGACTTAAAAAACGTCTCTGAATCTCAGCCTTTTTTTAAGTCATAGTTCGAACTAAGTAGGGTCAAAATGTATGGATTTTGACATACGGGAGTTGGAACTAAGACTTAAAATCGTCTCTGAATCTCAGCCTAAGACTTAAAAAACGTATCTGAATCTCGGCCTTTCCTACAATACAAAAGATTCGATCAATGCAATAACAATCGACCAAAGATATTTTTTTTGTCGCTCGCGAAGACAATGTCAAAATTACTATGGAGATTATGCATCTTTCTACTGCCGAGTCGCTCGTATGATATTCAAAAACCGCACTCCAGAAGTGCGATTTTTGAAAATCATACGAGTGAGTTGGCAGTAGAAAATGTCAAAATTACTATGGAGATTATGCATCTTTCTACTGCCAAGTCGCTCGTATGATTTTCAAAAATCGCACTTCAGGAGTGCGATTTTTGAAAATCAGACGTTCAAAACGAGTAGTAGAAAATGACGTAAAATCGATGATTTGCCATTTTTGAATTCAACTTTCTATCACTTGCAACGAGTGCTCCGAACCACTCGTATCCAATTCTACCACTCGAATGTTTGACCAGTGTTGCCACCTTACCTCCGGATCAAGTAGCTAAACCGAACCCAAAAAGTGGCTAGATACTGGAAATTTCACAGTCGCTAAAGTGGCTAAAAGTGGCTGAACAAAGTAAAGTTTAAAAAATACATAAATTTATGCTCTTTTATAATTTTTTGAATAATAACATGGAATTTTGAGTCAGTTATTGTTACCCATTCTATTAATATGTTGATGTTTTACAATGCTCATCGTAGAAAATAGCCTTTCGACTTCTATGTTTAGGTAATCTGAACTCAAAAACAGTAAAAAACGCTCTAAGAAACCGTTAAAATGATTAACTTTAGCTGAATAAATTGGTATTTAATAATAAATAGATAAACAAAAAAGTGGCTACAATAAGTGGCTAAACTATTTAGCCACCGAATATTTTTTTTGTAGCTGACAAGTTCAAAAAAGTTGCTAGATATAGCTAAGAAGTGGCTAAAGTGGCAACACTGTGTTTGACGTTTGTAATGTTGTCAGACGTCAACAGATTTAACTTATTTTCTACGTTCCGTTAACCCATAATTTTGGCGGTAAAGTCCGATTTGAAATGTTACTATGAAAGCATTCATTCGTTCGTTCGTTCAATTGAAACGTTTTCTGTGTGAATCGAAACGGTTTTGGCACATCCGAACGATTTCAAAAATAGAGAAAAACGTAACCACTCGGAATGAAAATCTCAATTCGTATGCGAATGTCAAGTCGCTCGTATGATAATCAAAAATCGCACTCCAGGGGGTCAATCGCGCTAATTTTGAACGATACTACCAAAACAAAACCACAACCAAAAACGTTACGTTTCGTATCGCGCAAATTATATTAACGGTAACGATTTAGCTTTATTTCTGAAGATACGTTGGCGTAACGTTTGATGTCCGTTCGATTGAATTTTCTGTATTGTGCGATTTAACCGTTCAGAAAAAAAAAATAACGCGATAGCATTTTTAGATTAGCTAAATCTAAACCAACACCAAAAACGTTCCGTCCGAACGGTAAAACCGTATAAAATAGCGGAATTGAGACCCCAGGTAGACAAGCCCTTTCATTTCATTAGAAAACAAAACAATATGTCACAAAACAAGCACAAAACGGTCACTGGATACATTGGATAGGTTATTATATAGATTATTATCGAAGTGCGCTCTTCTATCTCGAAATCTTGGTTAAAAACATCTAACAATAGATACGCTACATTGTTTTAAAGTTATTAATTAAACACTTAACACTTTACCTTTGTCTGTTCCTTTCCTCAGCTTTTGATTGTTCGGCCCCCATCTTGAATGCCGATGGTACCTATATTCTAGGCTGGAACTGGGAAAACACTACTAATAAATTTTTCATAGATCGTACATAGAGAACGGGCTTTGAAATGATAACTAAAATAAAAAGTAGGTACCTACCTTCGCTTTAAATATAAAATGTTTAAGAACGTGTAGGTAACTGATAACTACCACGGCATATGAATGAACCAAACACAAACCAAGCAATTTTATTAACCTATGCAATTAACGAAAGGCAAGGCAGCAAAAGCGATAAAGTACCTAGGTGTAGTGGTTTCAAAATGTCGATCTTATTTCATCGATAAAATATCGACTGAAATGCTACTTTCAATCAACTTTAAAAAAAAGGAGGAATCTTTTTTTTAAATCTAAAATTGTCAAAAAGCTAACGTAATAATACTAATTAATAACCAATAACCAATAGATGCTAACTTGGCACCTGAAAATCCCCCCCTCACCCCTGAAATGAAGTTGAATAAATCCCCCCCAACCCAAAGTCTGGATATGTGCTTGTCACTAGAATCTTCTTCTGAAGTGCGATTTTTGAAAATCATACGAGCGACTTGGCAGTAGAAAGATGCATAATCTCCATAGTAATTTTGACACTTTCTACTGTCTACAAAGTCGCTCGTATGATTTTCAAAAATCGCACTTCTGTTGGGTCATTGCCATGCCATAGAGTTTGACTAACCATAGGAGTTGCGTTGCATGCATGTCTGTTTGCTAGGCGGTCGCCTGCTCTTTGTGGTGGTGGTGTGGCTCACCATTTTGTGGTGGCTTCAATGTGTTTTTGTGCATCAAACGATCTTTGACGTCAACAAAGACGTCATGCAGGTATATGGCTTGGTACATTTATACCTACTGGCTGACATAACCTCAAGGTAAAAAGGTTAAAAAAAAATTAAGAAAGAAAAATGTATACCTACTGGATATTGGTAAAATCATTAACACAGACACATTTTTAAGATTAGAATAGAATAGACTTGCCATTCGTGATGAATCAGCATTGCTGTACAGAAGCCGTAGCATGCTACACGTGATACGGCTGTATCACGTGTTTTATCTCGTTCGTTCGCGCTTAAATAGAAAGAGGGCGAAGGAGAAGGCACCGTGATACAGGCTACACGTGTAACGCTGTAACACGGAGGCATGCTACCCATGCAGATAGATGTCTAGGTAGCTGCTAATATACTTAATTATATTACTCTTTGGGTAGCTGATTGCCTATTGTGCATTGTACAGTCAAGAGCACGTCAAGCTTTACACTTGCAGTTCGATTGTAACGCTTATGGCGCACTAAATAAGAACGGTACAAAGTCCAAAGTGTCAAGCTTGACGTGCTCTTGACTGTACGTATCGGGGATTCAGTATACGTCACTCAAAAGAATATCTGCAAGCATCATTCATGCACTCATGCATTTTAAATATGTAAATAGATATCTTTCTTGTCTTGAAATTGTATCCAATCCCGTGGTTAAGATCAGAAAAAGTGGGTAAAATTTTTCCTAATGGAACTCTTATATATTCCGTGCTAATACTATTAGTACGTCGATATTAGATTGTCGATATTGTTCGACTATTAGCCTAATAGTCGAAAAATATCGACAATTCAAAACTGTTAAAACGAATTTGTGACATCACTTGCGGAAATAACCGACCATAGACAAAAAAATTAAGGAATGTCTATGGTATTTTACCTCAACCGAAAAAAAAATCGTCTATGACTGCGGGGCTAGTACGCCAACTCGCGATAGCGTGATATATAGCGCTGTCACCAAAGATAAAATATAGGGGGGTAGATAAATAATGGTTAAGCTCTTGCTTAGAAACGCTACTTGCCATCCATTCACACATAATGAGTACCGCCCATTAGAATAAATGAAATGTCAATCAATAGTAAACGGAATCGTCTTGAATCATTTTGTCACCAGACCTCCAGCTGGAGACTCCGCTATTTCCTTACGTTAAGAACGAATTTTGCTTGATTTTCTTAAAAAGTGGTGACATTTGTTTAACAGACGTAACAGATTAGCGTCTAATCTAGCTCTGTCAATGACTATACATGTTTTGTACAGTTTGATATTGGGTAGACCTGGAGCCCGATTGCGCTAAGTTAAAACATCGATGTTCTATTCTTATCCAATTTCAGTTCTAATCACATTGCAATGCAATCCAATTACTAATCAACTGTACTGAATTCCGCATCGCGCTAAACTCTATGTAACTGACAGCCCTTAACGTCTGAGCGATTTGTCAAAACGGCTCTAACGGCTGTCAAGAGCAGTACCGCGATGAGCGCAATACCAAATGTGTCAAAAGTTATGGTTCGTACGTAGTCCAATAACAGTTCAATCACCGAATATTTACCGCGATTGCAGCCCTGGCTATCACGCTTCTGCTCTTTTTCTATTTGCGCGCAAGTGAACGAGATAAAAGACTAAATTTGACAGTTGCATGTGTTAAAAAATGCAAGCATCCACAAACACAAGCGGAGCGTGTAAACGGAGGTGTTTGGCTTGGCTTGCGTGAGCTTTCAAGAGTTTGTGCCGACCGACTGCCGACAAGAAGTGCGATTTTTGAAAATCATACGAGCGACTTGGCAGTAGAAAGATGCATAATCTCCATAGTAATTTTGACATTTTCTACTGCCAAGTCGCTCGTATGATTTTCAAAAATCGCACTTCCGGTTGGTTTTTCGACACAGATCAAAGGTAGCTTGCGGCAGGCGCTTGCGACGTATATTTACACGTTGGCGCGTGCTTGTATCGCTGAACAGTTCTCGCCGTACGGTTGTATTTTGTGCTGCGCTGTATACGACCACGTATCGACCATTATTATTTTATGTATGTTTTTCTCGTTTAAACGCTTTGTCGTGGGTGGCATGCTAGCCGTGCCTGAGTGCTTGGTCAAACGACGAAACCATGGCCGTTCTCGAGGCCTTTCTAGAGCCAAAATATAAGCGAAAAATTCTTCGTCTATGCAAAATATAGACGTCTACGTCTGCCATGTTTGCCTGTCCGGATCACACCATACTCCCTAGGCGGGAGAAATCACACCAAAGAGTAATGATCACACTAACGCACTCGCAAACGTGTAAATGGTAAATGGCATTCAAGCGTTTGTAAAGGCTTGGAGCTTGTGGACGATTGCCAAGTCTCGGCAAGCGTGTAAACTTATCTACTTTAAGGAGCCCATTCACAGTAGTCCGTCTTGCAGTCCTACACCAATATCGGATCGTGAATGGTGTTGCAGTCCTACAAAGCGTCCGATGACCTTGGGCAAAATGTATGAGTAGTCCTACTTGCAGGATAGTGTGTGGCCTCGTAGTCCTGCATGTAGGACTACTGTGAATGGATGGGCCCCTTTATACTGGCGGAAATGCAGTGCTAACGTCTGTGTTACGTCTGTGCGTCTGTGGTGCTAACGCACAAGCAAGAGTCCATTAATTATAAAAAATAAAAATTGAAAGAACTACTCAGTCTATGGTCAGTCCATGATATGTTATCTTAGTACAAACTAAGTGGAACGCTGATTTCCATAGACAGCTTCCGCCATCTATCGGTTATGTTTCGAAGCACTGTGGTGCACTAGGGTTAATAACAGAGCGGCACGCTACACCCATAAAGGTATTATATAGAGGAACTGACAGCTGAGAGAGCGAGATGTAACTAGCGGCGCCACTGTATAATAGAAAGAGATACGTGACGCGAGGCAATAGAACCGTTTTTGGGAACTTGTCGGCGCAATCGACAGGGTAAATATTCGTGCTTTGTGAATAATTAGTTAATCTAAAGTGATATCGTAGATTATTTTGTGAAATATACTAACACTATTTCATTAAATTACTTACGATTTCACGTTAGATTCACAAGTTTTAGGGTGCCGATAAGTGCCGATAAATTCACAAAAAACGGTTTCTTTCGACAACTCATGTCAATTACTCTATTCCGACAGGTATAATAACTTTATGGCTACACCTCACCGCTGCGCTGTAGTAGTGAGAGATTTCGCACATAAGAATCACTGTCTTGTTGGTCTAGCGGTCTAGACAAACGGGCTCAACCGGCTCACGATCCGGGCAGCTATGTTTCGATCCTCGTGTTGGCCATCGTCTTTTTCAATTTTATTTCATAACGAGCATTTACCCGCGACTTCGTCCGCATAAATTATATACCAGATTTTAAGTTAGATCATAAACTATCAAACAAAAATATTTCATCAAAATCGGTTCGTTAGTTTTTGCGTGATGCTCGATCAGACAAACAAACAAACAGACAGACAAAAAGTCCAAAAATTTGAGATTTGGAATCAGGGACACCTAAAAACCATAATATCGTAATCTTTTTTTTATAAATATCTTAAGATGTGGCTCCCCCCGGTGCTAATAAGCGACAACGCTTAGAATTAGGACGTCCTAAAATTCAAGGCGACTAACCTATCTATAACCAATACAATATACATATTAATCTATGGGCCAGAAGTGCGATTTTTGAACATCATACGAGCGACTTGGCAGTAGAAAGATGCATAATCTCCATAGTAATTTTGACATTTTCTACTGCCGAGTCGCTCGTATGATTGTCAAAAATCGCACTTCAGTCTATTTCAGTGTTGCAAAAGCTACCGATTTATCGGTAGATCTACCGATTTCGGGTACTGTCTACCGATATACCGATTTTAGGTTGTGATCTACCGATTTATTTCACAGAAGATGTTTTAGCCAAATATTGAATTATTTAGCCTTTATTGTGGCAGATAATTAGAAATTAGGGTTAGATAAAGAATCTATATATGGTCTTATTAGAAAGTTTGGACTTCCCTTGAAAGTTTGTGAACTGAAATATTATGTACATAATGCAAATTAGATTTTATAAGTTATGGAATAGAGTTCCGGCTTTTTACACCCCTGCACAAAAATCCTTGAAATCAATATTTATCTATAGTAAGTAGGTAGGTAGGTATCTATAATAGGTACTAAATTTTTATAAAAATTGTTTCACTTCACTCAAGTTTCAAGTTTTGGATACTGGCATTTTGGCACAAAATCGTTAAGAATTTGTTGGTGATTGAGCACTTTTTGAAAAATAAAATGGAGTTTAAACCAATCTACCGATTTCTACCGATTTTTTGTCGTCAATGCTACCGATTTTATCAAAGAGTGACTTTTGCAACACTGGTCTGTTTTGCTCGTAGGTTAGGCTCGTAGATATTTCAAATATTATTGATTTTTCAATCTTTAATTTGATTCGTAGATATTTATTTGTTTATCTTAATCCATATATCAGTAATCTGTGATCTTATCCACTAAACAAGGAACATATGTACTCAAGTAATCACTGTGTCTTATCATCAACAGTCACGACGCTGAGCTGGTGCTGGCGATTCCTTTCCCTTTGAGTTATTTTAGCATTTGAATTTTACCATGCCGCACTTCAGGATCGAGACAAATGTGCCGAAGAGTAAAATTCCTGCTGATTTCGTTTTAAAAGCAGTGCCGGTTCTTGCCAAAGCTCTTGGGAAGCCCGAACAGGTACCTAATTATTTTACTGTCCAGTGGCGCCCTCGTCAAAATAATAAAGATTTCTCGTAAATAAAGCCTGAATTAAAAAAGTGCCCACTTGACAAACTACAAAAGCCTTCAAGCCAAGCACAATACTTTTATAGGTTCTAAACTTCTAAACATTCCACTTGATTCCACTTTTAGACAATTTCGAATAAAAACAAAAGCGGCCGTTTTTTTTCTTTTTTCAACATTTTTATGTTTAGACCTCTAAAAAAGCTATAAAAGTATAAATAAATAAATAACGCTCACAGGCACATACATTGTAATGATCCCAAGGTAAGTCTTAGGCTTTTTGTTATGGGAATCATACAATAACGGCACAAACATATAACATCCACGACAAACCGGGATTCGAACCAAGGACACTGGTTTGGCAGTCCGGTGTGGCGACCATTACACCAACCGGGTTGTATTCTATGAAAATATCTTAAAGGCTTTTGTAGTTTGTCAAGTGGGCACTTTTTTAATTTAGGCTTTCTTTATTGAGAAATCTTTATTATTGTGACGAGGGCGCCACTGGACTCGAATAGCCCTCCGAACCGAACTTTAGCCGAACTTTATCCTGCAATTCACATTAGAAGAGCATTGGTGCTTAGCGACAATCTTATTACTAGTGAATAAGGGTTGAGACACATCTACCGAGACGGCGGCCGGAACCCTAAAGGTCAAATTTATTTGGAGCGATACAGGTAAGTAACACATGTGCAAATAAATTTGACCTTTATTCACTAGTGATAAGGTTGCGGCCGTGAAATTGCGGTGAATTGACCTTAACGGTCTGTGTAAGGATTTGCCGTTGAACAACACAACCGTCTTGGCTTCAAAGTAAAATTAAAGACCAAATGGACCTTCCTATTAGACAAAACGGAGTATTTGTGTGTAGAATGCTTTTACGGTGCCCACACATAACTGCGACGCGCTGCGTGCAATAATCATACATATGTCATGGTAATAAGTCATCGAGCGCTGGCAGATATTTGACATTGCGATGTGACGTCACAGTTATATGTGGGAGCCCTTATAGCAGCGAGACAAACCAGAGAATTCTATCCCTTTTTCACTAGAGTGCTGTTAATTATTGTGTAGATAAGACGCAACTAATCAGTGTAGGTAATTGTTCTAAAGTTCTGTAGTATTTGCCGACACCGAACTTTAGGTTTTATCATGAGCAGAGATTGGAATCTGCTGGTCATTCCAGGTCTGCATTTAACTGATATGATTGGGGCCCTCTTTTTTATTTTCATTTATCTGTTTTTTGCAAGATATTCTTATATTTATAATAATGAATTACTTGTTGTTATACTTTGAGATTCTAAACAACACCAATCCATAGTAGCCCATCTCACAATACAATTTGAAAAGAAGGCCTCAATCTTATCACTTAAAAGCAGACCTGGAATGACCGGCAGATTCTGCCCTCTGATCATGAGACATAATATTGTAGGTACCTAAATTGCCATAAAATTATTTGTGGAGAAATACTATGATTTGTAACACTGTTTTTCAGTGAGGGAAAACATAGTGAGGAAACTTCGAGGCATGTATTGTCCATTACAAGTGGCGAAGGGCTCTCTGCCCGATACTGGACAGAGTTTCAATAGAACAAGTAAAATGTGGTTGTCCTGAGGATTCAGAATATCTCTGACTACCCCAGGGACTACCTCAGAGAATATAGTCGTGAGCATATGCTTAAAAAGGCTGAAAGTCACCCAAAGGGCAATGGAGAGGGCTATGCTCGGAGTTTCCCTGCGAGATCGAATCAGAAATGAAGAGATCCGCAGAAGAACCAGAGTAACTGACATAGCCCAAAGAATTGCCACAGGTCCGGCACTTCAAACAACGTTTTAGATTTGACATGATGACGTTCGCACATGCGCACTTTGCGAAAATTGTGCATTACATATGTGTAGGGTTGACTTAACACGCATCCACTGCCTCCGTGGTCTAATGGTTAAGAGCATTGGGCTCTCGACACGGAGGTCGTGGGTTCGATTCCCACGGGGGCACCTAGTGATATGACACTTTGTGCGTTTTTCCCCAGTTGGTTAGGACATTGCAGGCTGAATCACCTGATTGTCTGAAAAGAAAAATTATTCCGTGCTTCGGATGGCACGCTAAGCCGTTGGTCCCGGCTACTATCTCTGGTGGTAGTAGTCGTTACATAAAAACCACGTCAGAGGCCGTAAGGCGGTCTGAAAAAACTCTGACACCAGGGCTCTGCCCACACGATAAGAAGAACACGCATCCTATGAACTACATTATACATTTCGTTACTTTTTATAGTTCATTCTGTTATTAAAAATAGTTTTTAAGCTAAAGAATCACAGAAAATGTGAATTTAGCGTTATTTTCCAACGTTAATTTTTACAGTGAGGAGGAAAATAAAATATATTTAATGTAGTCAAATCCAACGGGTGCACGCGCCTGACTGCATTCCCTTGCTCGGCTTCCCTCAAGTTACCACAGAGAGTGTGAGGGGAGGTGGGGTATCTGAAGTCAGAGGGGGGCGGGGAGTGGCCGTTCTGTATGTAGAACTGTATACTATTACCTATTCTGTGGAATTGCTAAACTTAAGTGGCAGTGGGCGGGGGCACATTGCTCGCAGAACCGATGGCCGGTGGGGCCGAAAAGTTCTCGAGTGGCGACCGCATACCAGAAAGCGCAGCGTGGGTAGGCCCCTCACACGGTGGACCGACGACCTGGTGAAGGCGGCGGGAAAACGTTAGATGAGGGCAGCGCAGGACCGGTCGTCATGGCGATCGTTGGGGGAGGCCTATGTCCAGCAGTGGACGTCCATCGGCTGAGATGATGATGATGATGATATGCTTAATATTTTTGTATACATGTATGTAATTTCTCTTTCAGTACTGCGTAGTATCCGTGATACCAGAAGTGTTTATGAGTTTTGGTGGAACATCAGAGCCATGCGCCATAGGGAATCTCATGTCCATCGGCGCGCTGGGCGTGGAGCAGAACAAGAAGCATGCCAAGGTTCTGTTTGAACTCGTTGAGAAGGAACTGGGCGTGCCGCAGGATAGGTCTGTATTGTTTATTCTCTTCTATTTTTAGGGTTCCGTACCCAAAGGGTGAAAACGGGACCCTATTACTAAGCCTACGTTGTCCGTCCATCCGTCCGTCCGTCCGTCTGTCCGTCTGTCCGTCCGTACGTCCGTCCGTCCGTCCGTCTGTCCTACCTATTTAGGGCTGTAACTTTTGAACAGCTAGACAGTTGACATTTTCTCAGATTATGCGTTATTACGGCGGATTTGTTAACAAATAATAAAAATGTCAAAAAGTTAAAAATTAAGGGGGGTTCTCAACAAGAAACTAGTTTTTATCAACTTTTTTTCTTCACGCTCTATGGTAAAAACGGTAATACATACAAGCGTCAAACTTAGTGTGATTATGGATCAAACTCTACAGAATAACAACAAATACTAAAAACCGGCCAAGTGTGAGTCGGTCTCGCGGTAAAGGTCCCGGACAAAAAAAATATTTCTTTATAAGTTAATAATGTTGTGTTCTGTGGTGGTGTGGTACGGAACCCTCGGTGCGCGAGTAGCCCGACTCGCACTTGACCGGTTTTTTTTATATTGTGTCCATCTTGGTATTTATGAATTTGCCCATGTCTAGTTTATGTAGCAAGAGTGCTTGACATTGTACGGGTATATGAGTATTTTGGTGACTTCAAGGGTTCTTTTTCGAAAAGAACAATCTTGAGCTACTACTGGAGCTTTGTTGTAGGCCGGGGAGGGGCAACCGACGACCGACACGCGACTCCGTATCTAGGTATTATACAACGTGTTAATGAATTAGCGCAAAACCTCATACACCCCAACTGATTTATAACAAAATAATTAGATTGCAACAATAATTTCATTATTTTGATAATTTAAAGTTATTCGCATTTTAAGTTTTGAGTAGGGATGCAACGATTCGGCCATTACGATTACGATTACGATTACGATATTAATCGTTATTTATTACGATAACCGATGCATTACGATTATTTAAAAAAAAAACTGAGATTATCCTCAGAATGAGTTCTCATAGTGTTTTTTTGCATTCCAATGAAAGTTAAATCATGAAAAAAAACTTTAATAAATTCCAAGATTTCGTAACTTTTTCTATTACTTACTACCTAATTTGAGATCGAAGTCAACACTTGGTCAGAATTCTGATTTTTGGATGCGTAGACAATTTGCTTTGAAAAACAAAATATGGAACATGATTCTGTATAATCTCGTTAATCAAGCGATAACTCGTCCGATTTACATGGGAGATTACTCTTTTAAAATGTGGATGAGATATTGGAGAACGATAATGTACCTACCTATGTAATACTTCAAACCGAAAAACCACAGTAGAATTTAAAAAATAATAAAATAAAATGAGAGTCCAATCTGTCCCAAAAAAAGTCAGAATTAGCTCAAAATGAGCTAAAAAGGCAGCGAGAGATCAGATTTTTTTAAAGTTGTTTTTCGGCTCTGGAATCTAGTATTTAGGTCTGGTATTTGTCAACAAGTGCAATTTGATTGATGTTTTTTTTTAATTTTAATAATCGTACGATTCTTACTACGGTGCATTGCATCGTTATTAATCGTGATTATTACGATTACAGATGCAAAACGATGCACCGCTTCGTAATCGTTGCATCCCTAGTTTTGAGGCAAAAATGATTTGTTATCATTTCAGCACTGAAAGAAAGCGCTAATGTACTCATGGATACATTTTTATAATCTTTTTTTGGTAGTAGTAGTGTGCCCGTGCGGTGGGTTGTCATCGGGTTCAGTATAATTAATTTTAATAAATTGAAAAAAATTACCTATGTTGAAACCATGATAATTCGATTCTCCTCTCGATTCTAAACAAACTACTTTCTAGTTTTGCGTTAATTCATGAACACGTTTTATAAAACAAAGTCGGGTTTGTTCGAACACTTATAATTATAACCGAGAACGGTTGGACCGATTTTCATGGTTTTTGATTTGTTGTATTTGTCTCCGTCCCAAATAACAGAATAACTACTATAAACATTGGAAAATTGACGAAAAAATTAAATGTCCACTATTGTTCACGTGTACGAAGTCGTGGGCAAAAGCTAGTTGTTTATAATTCGTCCCCTACTCTATTTTGTTTGCTCCATACAAATATGAGAAATCTCTTTGCTTTCTGCTTTACTGTGGAATTTCTGTCAAAGTTTCTGACTATCCCAATGCAATACAACATAATAGTCGTAATGTGGCACATACCTTACCAATATAATTAAGCAGATATCTTTCCCAGTCTTAGAAGTGAATGAATACATGGTTTGGAAAACAATCATATTGTTATCAATTCCACATAATGTTCTCATTGTTTGAATGAAGTTACTGTATAGTTCTTGTGGGTGGTATTAGTCATGGTCTGACTTTGTGTAACCTTGCAGGTGGAGATTAAATGGAAATACCTATAAGGTTGTATACAGGGTGTAAACTTAATTGCGTTACATATTTAAAAGGGTGCTTGAGACCATCAAACTGAACGACTTTTACTAAGGAAATGGAATCAACATTCAAATCGCATAAAAAAAATCAGCTATTTCATACATTTTGATTCAGAAGCTATTGGCACAGAATAGGTAATAGTATATAGTTCTACATACTATTGGCATTTTCTATGGAACAGCAGATTTTTTTAACGCGATTTCAAAATTGGTCCTATTGGCTGTGTGCACGACACTAGCGCCATCTAGCGCACTACGGCCCCGTGAATTATTTGTACATAAAATGTTAGGATAAAGTTTGTTATTTTAATTTAAAATAAAGTAAAAACTAAATGAGCAATATTGACGATATTAAAAATGTTATAATACCTAACTAGCTGGGATTCCCATTCCGTGTTACAAAATTCTCCTACAAACTTTCACCACCATTTTCACAACTTTGGGGGTTGAATTGCGAAAACCTTTTTTTGTGAACACCTAGAGGACAATAAAAAAAACATCCCTGCCAAATTTTAAGTATTAGTATTTACTGGTTTGGATATTTGAGTATTGAATGAGTTTGCGGATTTGCATGGATTCAATCACACAGAACAAAATCTGACACAGCTTCGCCGTCAGTAGTTCAAATTTCTGCCACAGCGCGTGCGCTGCGATCGACTTGACAGTTCCCAACACCCACTTCGCACATAGCCAATAGTAAAAGTTGTTCAGTTTGATGGTCTGAAGCACCCCTTTAGGTAAATATGTACCGCAATTAAGTTTACACCCTGTACACATCCTTACAACAATAGGTATTTCCATTTAATCTCCACTAGAGGGTCTCCTAAGAGAGTTCTTATGTAACATATTAAATTTTACTCCCTGTAGAAGAAATTGCAGAGTTGGTTTTTGGCTGTTTTTTGAAAATTGGTTCACCTTTCGAATTAACTCTATGCTTTGAAGGGATCTCAGCCAATATCACACCAAGGAAAATCGAGTTTGGGCTAAAATGTTTAGGAATAGTTTAGGATTAGTTTCATCTTATCTTATGATCTTCAAGGTCTGATGATCAGCTGAATAACAAGAGTTTCAAATGGATCTAAGCAAATATCATAATAAGATACAAAGTGTTTGGGCTCAAAAATGTTCATTCTTGATTATTAAGGTTTATTGTTCAATGCAGTGTGAGGGTTGAATCATGGTTTCCCTCCTGAAGTGCGATTTTTGAAAATCATACGAGCGACGTGGCAGCCGAAAGTGTCAAAATTACTATGGAGATTATGCATCTTTCTACTGCCAAGTCGCTCGCATGACTTTCAAAAATCTCACTTCAGTACCTATAAATGGTGAAAAATTTTCAGTTTGACGGTTTGAAGTCTAAACCACCCCTTTAAATATTACTAGGTTGTTCTGTTACACCCTGTATAAAATATCAATGCTGTGCCACAGCCCGGACACTGTATACAAAAAAATGAAATTGACAAGATGACGTCAGCACATGCGAAACGGGTTTAGGGCTGCCACAACTTAAGTTGCGTGCGGTACAACTTGTGACGGGCAGATGGCGCGCGTGACATAATCGATGAACGAGTGGGAAAAATCAAAGAGATTGGTACCGTAAAATAAAGACCATAAACATAAAGTAAAAAAACCACTAACCTTGATTCTTCCTTTGGAAATCTGAAGAATCTTCTATAATTATCTTTATAATGGCTTGGACAGCCGTATATCGCACAATGTATGCCCATCTTGCACCTGGAGTGCTATTTTTGAATCTCATTCGCTGAGTATGGCTGAGTTCAGCAGTTGTAAATGTCAAAATTACTATGGAGATACGCATCTTTCTACAGCTGATTTGACTTTCAAAAATCGCACTCCTCAAGTATGATTTTTGAAAGTCAAATCAGCAGTAGAAAGATGCATATCTCCGTAGTAATTTTGACATTTTCAACTGCTGAACTCAGCGAATGAGATTAAAAAATCGCACTTCTGAATTGTCTAGCAAAATGAAAATAGGCCGGGGAGCAAAACTTAGACAATAAGCGTCAGCGTTTTAAAATCTCTGCCGTTTGTTTGCCTAGAGCCCAGACAATAATTTGTTTTTTCATTTATTTCTTTTTTTTTCGTAAATAAAACGCATTGACACCCGTCTATTAAAAAGAGTTTTTATCCTTCACCTATACCTATGCTCTTTGTTTCGAAAACATAAATTCTAGATGGTGACAATCTAGGCTACAGGCTGGCTACAGGTAACTGCCGAGGGCGATAGAGGGGGTGAGGCTGGGGTGAGGTAAAAAGTTGGTGGGAGGAAGGGAGTGTCCATACTGTATCTAGTAATAGATACTCTTTCTTATACTGTGGCTGTGCACAGGGACGTTAGGCTGTGCAGTACCTATTGACAGTTTTTAGGAAGCCAGTGACTGTACTGTTAATAATATACAAGATGTTACAAAAATACAAATCAACATTTAAGGTGGTGGTTTAGAGTCATAAAGTTATTATACCTGTCGGAATAGAGTAACTGACATGAGTTGTGAAATGAAACCGTTTTTTGTGTCACATTTGTCGGCACTTATGGGCACCCTATAACTCGAGAGTTCTGTGTATAATTGTGAATCTAACGTGAAATCGTAGGTAATTTAATTAAATTGTGTTAGTATATTTCACAAAATAATCTACGATTTCACTTTAGATTCACTAATTATTCACAGAGCACGAATATTTACCCTGTCGATTGTGCCGACAAGTTCCCAAAAACGGTTCTATTGTCTCGCGTCACGTATCTCTTTCTATTATACAGTGGCGCCGCTAGGTACATCTCGCTCTCTCAGCTGTCAGTTCCTCTATATAATACCTTTATGTTTAGAGTAGACCATAAAACTGAACAACTTTCACCATCAAAATGTAAAAAATTTAGTTATAAATTTTTATTTTTACTTTTGTAACATTCTGTTAACATATTATGTTTGTTTCAGAATGTACATATCATTTCAAGATGAACCTACGGGCAATGTTGGATTCAAGGGCACCACCTTCCACTCGATCTTTGGATAAACATCATTAATTATTTTGTTTCTTATTTACATTTTGTATACTTTTGTGGATATAGCTGTACATTATTATGCAATCTGTTAATCTTTTATTCTTAGAATGATTCATTTTTATGGATTTTTAACACCCGATGCATAAACAATCAAACGAAGAACGAAACATCATACGAGCGACTCGGAAGTAGAAAATGTCAAAATTACTATAGAGATTATGCAACTTTCTACTGCCGATTCGCTCGTATGATGTTCAAAAATCGCACTTCTGACCAGAAAAATAAAAAACATGCTTTGGAAGTAAGCGCTACAGTAGAGTAGGTACAGTACGAGTAGGTATATTCCTTGCCCCGCCTCCCCGGTTGGACCGAGTGGGTATGCGCATGGTATGCGCAGTAGCGTTGCTTCATACAAAATGTCTGCGCAGTCAAGAATCAAGACCATGCTCAAGATATTTGCCGGCTATTATAGTTTCTGTAAACCATAACAGGACAAGAATAAGTGAATTTTGAAAAAGTTCGCCATCCGAAGTTCATTGTTGATGAATTTTATACCTTTCCTTGCATTGCTCTAGTCGGGTAAAAACAGTGAAGTAAAAAGGCTGCTTTGACCTTTGACACTTTGTTCAAAATCACTAGTATCCAGAGCCGTTAAATATATAAATATAAAAAAAAACATGATGACGGACAGGGTTGCCTGATTGGGGGTTTTTCACGCGATATTGGGGAAACATTTGGACTTTGGGGAATGTGATCCTTAGGGTATGGGGAAATCAAGGTGGGGAATTTTGGAGTTTATTTTAAATAAATCAATTTTGTAGTATATGCCTAAGTTTACCCTTTTACCGCGACTTAACGTTACGCGCTGCAACACTGTGACAAACGTAGCTGACTAAGCTATACTTAAGTTAGTTATAATATTAATCGATTGATTCTCTCTCTTGTACGGATCGTTGACATTACAACACGTATCCTACAATGTGTGGTTTTACTTAACACCTCATTCGACCTCCTACATTCCTGTTATACTTCATGGCGACCTTGCAGCAGAGCTAAGAATCTTCCGACGAGCAGCATGAACACGAAAATTAAGGAAGAAGAACAACATATAGAAGATTGAAAAAAAAGAAGACAGCAAGAATGAAGAATGGCGTATTTTCTAACGCCAATTTAAAGAAGAAAACATCGAGAAATTTTGAAGACGGGAGCAAGAACTTTATATCCGAAATACACCGCCTTTAGAGAAGATAATAAAAATGCATGAAATCAAGACAGTGGGTGAAGAAAGAAGAGAGAAGCGTAGGGGATCCAGGATGGTGTCCAGGGTATAGCCCGGCCCTAGTTCCAGCGGTGTCCAGGGTTATCCCGGCCCATGTTCCTGCGGTGTCCAGGGTTATCCCGGCCCAACCAATATGCAGCACACAGCACACCGAGCGGCGGCGTGCAGCGTCGAGCGTCGCGTCCGCGCCGCGCCGCGCCGAGTCATCAGCAACGTCATGCATGAGCGTGACCTACTTACGGTATTTGAGCGAGTTTTATGTAAGTTTTAAGCAAATATTTTAATTGTAGTAATTTGTTTTTTATTTCTATTAATTTTCAAGTTAAACACATAAATTTTAAATAATTATAGTATAATATAGAATCATTATATTGCGCGATAGAGAATGTTTAGTTAAATTAGGTCCAGAGAGACGACAGAAGGGAATTGGAATTAAAAAGCTTATAAAATCAATTACTTATGCAAAGTAAAAAATATTGTGTCCCAGTTAAATGAAAAAGTGGAAGGGGAGAACCAAAATACATTGGATGTAGAATTGGTTAACAAGTTTATTTTTCGATTACAGTAGTCAAACAGAAAACATAATGGCCAAGGCTAGTTTTGATATTAAAACGGCCATCGCCTTATTACCCGGTATGACGGGACAGGAGAGTACGACCAAACAGCTGATAGATTGTATTCTTATGTACAGCTCAATTATTAACAATGAATCACAAAATCTACTGATCAATTTCGTATTAAAAACGAGATTGTCGTCTAGTGCTAAGTTGCGTCTCAAATCAACGTACACTGACGTGAAAGATATGGTAAGCGATATGCGTAAGTTTTTGCTGCCCAAAAAGTCTGCCGAAGCAATTCAAGCACAGCTTTATAGAGCGACACAGGGGCGCAGATCAATAGAAACGTTCGGGTCGGAGATTGAAGATCTTTTCGTCAACCTGACCTTCGCCCAGGCCGATGACGATGAAGGTAAGTTTAAAGTCCTACGACCTTTGAATGAAAAGTCGGCAATAAAGCGCTTTGCGGATGGTTTGTCGGACGCGAGGCTGAGCACAATTATAGCTTCAAGGCAATTCACGTCTCTACCAGAAGCTATAAGGGCGGCCCTCGACGAACAGTCATCCTCACCACGAGATGACCACGTCACGCACTATTCGCGTGGGCAATCTTATCGTGGGCACCAGTATCAGTACCCAAGTACTTCAAGAGGTAAGTTTTCTAGGGGCAAACCGACTCATAATTTTTCAAGATATTATTATAACAGTAACTTAGGTTTTTCGCATCAAAATGAACTTGCGAATATAGGTCAAAGAGGTAGACGACTTATACAGAATTTGATTCCGTCAGCGCAAACCCCGCGCCGGCCGACGCCGACGCCCGCGCCCCGCACCGCGCCCCCGCACGTACATGACGTACACCTTCATAAAGACGACACCGAAAATGACGAAATGCAGTTTATCGAGTCGCACTTAAATATCGGAATATTTAGTTATAATAATACTAGTATTGTTGGGTGCAATGTAGATAATAGGAGTATTGATTTATTAGTTGACAGTGGCGCTAGTTTGTGCGTCATTAAGTATGAGTGGTTACAAAATAACCGTAGTTTACTACGTCAAATACATCCCGAAAAAATCACTATCAAGGGCATTAGCGGAAATTTAGTATCAGAAGGATATATCTATTTAACTTTAGATTTTAACGGAGTAAAATACGAACAGAAATTTTACGTATTTCAGACTTTGGCGTGTGCAGCCAATGGAATTCTAGGACATAATTTTTTCCAGCGCTATGACGCTATGATAAGTTATAAAAATAGCACACTGACCCTAGGGAATAGTGGTAACTCCGTTACGACACCTATAAAAGGTAATAATTCTAATTTTGAACATACAATTCCGCCACGTTGCGAAGTAATCAAATACATTCCCGCCAGTCTATGCGAAGACTCTGTCGTTTTAGCGAAAGAACTAAGAGAAGGAGTGTTTGTTGCCGGTTTGATTTCTAAACCAGAGAAAGGTCGAATTCCCGTTAGAATTTTAAATACAACAGATCAAGAGGTAGAATTAGATTTGTCAAATTTAGACTTATTCAGTTTGAGTAGTTTTGATATTTGTAGTTTTGACAATCAAAAAATAAGTGCTGACAGAGTTAAAACTTTGCTTAACCTTCTTAACTTGAGTGCGTACCTTAATAAAGAGGAACAGTTAAGTATTGAGAGAATATGTGCTAAATACGCCGATGTATTTCATTTGCCAGGTGATAAGCTCAGTACCTACTACGAACTTATTAGAACATTCTATAAGATTAAAAGAAAATGCAAACCCAGCATATATTAAACCGTATAGGATACCAAACGCGTTACGCAAGGAAATGCAGAATCAAATCCAGGATATGTTAGATAATGACATTATCGAAGAGACTACATCCGAGTGGTCCAGTCCAGTTTTGCTAGTACCTAAAAAGAGTGATAAGTACGGAGAGAAGAAATGGAGATTAGTGATCGACTATAGGCAGCTCAACAATAGGATTCAGGACGATAAGTTCCCGTTGCCTAATATCACTGAAATTTTAGACTCCTTGTCAGGTAGCATCTATTTTTCCAAACTGGACCTTTCCCAAAGTTATTACCAACTCTCATTAAATAAAACATCCCGTAAATATACTGCTTTCACAACAGACAGGATGTATCAGATGAAGCGATGTCCTATGGGACTTAAGACAAGTCCTAGTGTCTTCTCCAGGCTTATGACTATTGCCATGTCAGGCCTTAATTACAATCAATGCTTTATTTATTTAGACGATTGCATAGTAATCGGAAACTCTATCGGTTCACATAATAAACATTTAATCAATGTGTTAGAACGGTTCAGAAGTACTAATCTTAAATTAAATCCTTTGAAATGCGAGTTTCTACGCAAAGAGATCATGTACTTAGGCCACAAAATCACTTCTCAGGGTGTTTTTCCCGATGACCAAAAAATTAAAGCATTACATAATTATCCAAGACCAAACACCTCCGACGATGTTAAAAGATTCGTCGCGTTTGCCAATTACTATAGGCGTTTCATCCCAAACTTCGCAAATATTGCATATCCTCTTAACAAACTATCAAAGAAAAATGAAACTTTTAATTGGTCTCCAGAATGCGAGTCTGCATTTTTAACGTTAAAACAAGCTTTAATAAGCCCCCAAGTTTTAGACTACCCAGATTTTTCAGATAAAAATACTTTTGTCTTACATACAGACGCATCAAAGATAGGGTTAGGCGCCGTACTGTCTAATAGTAACGGAAAGGTAGTCGCATACGCTAGCCGTAATCTGAAGCCAGCCGAAACACGATACCCTATAATTGAGCTAGAGTTGTTAGCTATTGTTTGGGCTACAAAGCATTTTAGACCGTATTTATATGGCAAAAAATTTAAAATCATAACTGACCATAAGCCACTAATTTATCTATTCGGAATGACTGATCCTTCGAGTAGATTAACGAAATTTAGGCTATATTTAGAAGAATACGATTTTGATATTGAATATATTCCGGGACAACAAAATGCAGCTGCAGATGCATTGAGCCGCCTTCCGTTAAGTAGTAGTGATTTAAAAGAAATTAGAGAAAACGTTGTATCAGTCACTACGAGATCTATGGCAGAAAAATTGCGAAATCAGTCACTTAATGGCAATGACCGAACTGACATGACATCAGAGGTACCCATCACTACCAGGTCAGCTCAACCTAAAGTCGTGGAAATCCTCAAAAAGCCTAAAGATTGTATAGAATTAGTTCTCAATACTACGTATAAATTAAAGGGAAATAATGTAGAGGAAATCACTAGTGAAAATCGTAATTATGTTTTTGTACCTTCAGAGTCTTGCATTCACCTATTATCCCGATCGTCATCTACCGTAAGCGTGTTGGCGAGGGAATTAGAGTCATTTTGCAGAGAGTTAAAGATTGAAGAAGTAGTTGTTGTTAAAGATAAACAAAATGAAGCGCTTGTAAAGGAATTTTTAGAAAAGTTTAAATGTAATATTCCTAGATTTTTAGTAACAAAAAGTGTTACAAGGATTACTGATAGAGACGAAAAAACAGTAATCTTAAATGATTTCCATCTGTTACCAACCAGTGGTCATGCGGGGGTAAACAGGATGTTGAATAACATTAAAAAATATTATTTTTGGCCAGGTATAAGCCGCGATGTCAGTGACTATGTGAAGAAGTGCAAAGATTGCCAATTCCAGAAACATGTAAATAAACACACCAGAGAGCCAATGGTGATAACTTCGACTCCAAGCACGTCGATGGAACGAATTAGCTTAGATTTGGTCGGCCCCCTGGATGTCGATAATTTAAATTATAAATATATTCTAACGCTCCAGTGTAACCTGACAAAGTACGTAGAGGCGTATCCTTTAAAAAGGAAAGACACCGAATCGGTAAGTAGAGCCTTTGTAAATAATTTTATATTAAGATACGGAGTTCCCAAGGAGGTAATTACGGACCAAGGAACCGAGTTTATGTCGAGCATATTTTCAGAGGTTTGTAGCATGTTAAATATTAAGAAACTTCATTCAACTGCGTACCATCACGAAACCATAGGTGGTTTAGAAAACACACACAAAAGCCTAGGTGCTTACCTAAGGATTCAGTGCAGTAATAATAAAACAGACTGGAGCAGTTGGTTAAGTTATTGGTGTTTTTCAATGAATACCACAGTACATACAGAGACACAATATACTCCTCATGAATTAGTTTTTGGAAAATTATGCAATATTCCCAATAATTTATTCAATTCCGTCGATCCTCTCTATAACTATGATAGTTATCCAAAAGAGTTTAAATTTAGATTGCAGAAAGCGCAATTGGATGCTAAGAACAATTTATTAATTAGTAAGGCTAATAGGAAAATAGCATATGATAAGAAATCTAATGTAATAACGTACAAACCAGGTGATTATGTACTTATGAAAAATCAAGTAGGAAATAAGTTAGAACCAATTTATACAGGTCCTTATAAAGTTATTGACGACATTTCACCTAATGTAAAAATTGACAAAAATAATAAGAAGAAATAACGCACAAGAACAATACTAAATTGTTTAATACAAATTAAGATTTTATTTTATATTTTTATGTAATACTTATAAGTAAGCACTAATATAAGTTATGTAAGAAACCAAATTTTTTATACAAAAGATGTTTATTTATTATTTAATAAAATTCTTTTACTAGGTACTTAAAATTAGCTATGTAAAGAACCAAATTATTTATACAAATTGAAATGTTTATTTTATATTTTTATGAGTTAATATGACTATAACTAAAATGTTATATTTACATAACAAGTTAAAAAAAAAAAAAAAAATAATTTTACTCAACTGCGTTCGTCACATTTTTTTTTTCTCTTTGCCTTTGGGGGTGAAGGGATATCTTTTGGGGGAAGGTGTAGTATATGCCTAAGTTTACCCTTTTACCGCGACTTAACGTTACGCGCTGCAACACTGTGACAAACGTAGCTGACTAAGCTATACTTAAGTTAGTTATAATATTAATCGATTGATTCTCTCTCTTGTACGGATCGTTGACATTACAACACGTATCCTACAATGTGTGGTTTTACTTAACACCTCATTCGACCTCCTACATTCCTGTTATACTTCAATTTTATTCAAAATAAAACATTAATTTAAAAAATAATAAAACTGTGATATAATTTTAATATACTGTATTAAATATCTGTCTCATATTGTCACTTTAGCACCGTACGGATCTTGATAAGAGGTCCCTAGACCTCACCTCCTCCTCTCCTCACCATTTTCTTGTGACAGACCTCTTATTTCACTGAAGTTATCCAACTTGACTAAGGCCACTAAGGGAGGCACTTCGGTATACTATTAGTGAAACGTGGATGTTCTGAGGTTTCAGAATCTCTGATTACCACCCCTTCGGGGAATATAGTCATGAATTTATATGCGTGCATGTAGTTACTAGGGAAGGGAGTGACTGACAAGACACATTAGATGACTATTTTGTTTACTTGACTGAAGAATTAATCCAAACGCAAAGCGACTATTTGTTTTCTGGGCCTTTGTTTTATTTCTACCAAAACTCATTTGGGCGATTTTTCTTCAAAACGTATTTGAGGAAATAAAATTCTCAATCTGGGGAAATTACCGAAACCATATCTGGCAACCCTTATGACATGACAGATGTCATGAACTCTGGTTTCCCTTCAAAACGACAGATGTCATGTCAAGAAGAAAAATTTCTGAACGAAATTACGCGATTGAGCATTTCGGGATTTTTGTTGTTGAAAACAGATATTTCAACTTATTAATATTAATTAACACTTTGATATTAAAGAATTAGGTGCCGTTAGAACAAAATAAAACACAAGAACTAATCATGGAGGACAGAAGCGTTGAGGAAACGCCCGCGTCCCAGAGGCTCACGAACGATGACTTCAGGAAGCTATTGATGACCCCGAGGGCCACCCCGGGAGGTGGAGGTGGCGTCCACCCTGCTGGCTCCGTCAGGGAGGCCATGGCCAATGCTGGGTAAGGATATTTACTGTTATATGCAAAATACAACCTCAAAGGTGCAATTCGTGCTGGTGAGCGGGATCTAATGCTTTTTAGGGTTCCGTACCCAAAGGATAAAAAATGATCCATATTCATAGGTCTACGCTATCCGTCCGTCCGTCCTAGCTTCAGAGGGCTGTATCTTCTGAACCGTAATAGGTAGCTGGTTGAAAATTTCACAGAATATGAATGGATGTATTGGATTTGATAACAAATTATAAAAAAACGTAGAAACTAAGCTGGGTCCCGGATACAAGAAACTAGTTTTATTCAATGTTTTTTCTTTTCGATCTATGTAAAAACAGTAATACATTTATAAGGGTCAAACTTGATCTGCTTATGGTGCAAACTACAGTATAACAACAAATAATAATAGAAAAGTGTGAGTAGGTCTTGCGCCAAGGGTCCCAGAAAAACAAGCATTTTTGGTCAAGTTCATATTTTGTGTGGTGGGACAGAACCCTCGGTACACGAGTAGTCCGACTCGCACTTGGTCAGTTTTTATCTTATCCTGGTGCTAGCGGGCCAGACAATATGATGAAAAATGTGTAGTGCTGCTATCAACAAATAGAAACCGAGTCACCGAAACCCTTACACCTTTGCGGGTCACCCATGAGGTGTGCTATAACTGTGCACGTCCTACGAGGTGGTCAATTTTAGCACTGCCTGAGTGTCATTCCATTGAGCTTAGAAGCAAAAGTGATGGAAGACTAACCAGTATGTTTGGCCTTGGTAAATACCTCCTATACATTTTCAGGAGTTGGCAACCTGACAGATGATTTTTACTGGTGCGATGTCACCTAACCCTGTTCTATCCTAGAAAATTATAAATATGAAAGTTTGATTTTTGGTGTTTGTCAATCATTCAAATTAAAAACTATTTGTGTTTTATAAAAATTACCCAAATAAAAAAAAAACATTTACTAATAACTGACATCGTATAATACATCCTTCAGGTCTATGCCACCACCTACAGAGAACAAAAGCGAGTTACGTCGTAAAAAGAAATCATACTACGCAGCTCTTAAGAAGCAGGAGGACAATAAACTAGCAGAACTGGCCGAGAAGTACCGGGACAGAGCGAGGGAACGGCGCGATGGAACCAATGAGATCGGGCCCTCTGATCCTACCAGTAACACTAGCAGCGCCTATAGGTATGATTCTTTTATTTATCACTTTCGTAAGTAACCTTACAAATTAAATTTTTTATCTAGCTATGCCTGGCATGTATTGTATTGTGGTTTTTTTATTTTTTCTTGTTGGAACCCTTCCCGAGTATACAACAACAACCCAACAAGTTTTTATTGCAATCGGATGAACTGTTTTCGAACGTATGAGGGACAAACAAACAAACAGACAACAATATAACAATGTTTTGCTATGTTATTTCTACAGCCGTGGCACCAGATCTGAAATCCGGGATGGATGCCAAGGATATTATTTGTAGATTTATTAAGCACATTGTTTGATAGCATAATATGAGCTATTGTGTGACTGATGGCAGACTTATAGCTGAAAAGTTATTACATTCAAACGGGGACTTATGGCGACTCTGACTGCGTGGACTTTAAAAAAGTATCCTATGCGTTAATCAAGAACGTATATTCTATATGTAAGCCAAAATTCATCCAAATCCGTTTGGTCGTTTTTGTGATTGAGTGACAAATATCCGAACCAACGATTTTATTTTGTCTTCAGCTAATTTTCTTTAATAAATCCCTACATAGGTGTTAACCATGTAAGAACAACTACTTACTAGTGGAACGGAACACTAATTGCCCGAGTCCCGACTCGTACTTGGCCGGTTTTTTCTTTATAATTTAATTATGTGAATGTTATGTGGGTTTTAGCAAGTCTTGGGTACATGTCAAGGATTGTTTCATGAAAATCTCATTTGAATTATTACAAAATGAATGGGCCTTGTGGCAAAGTCCTTCAAAGAACCGTACTGAAAATGTTTTAATTAGTGATAGCATAAACTGCGTAAAAAGACAACCGCCAAGCTCTAAAGCAGGGCTGGCCAAGACGTCAACGGATATTTGGTCGATCGCGTTCAAATTTTGATCAATTAAAACGAAAAAGATCAATTTTTAATACAAAGTGCAATTTTTCTAAAAATTCGAAACATCTTAAAGTTTTGCTGAACATTTGGGCTGTTTATAAGTAGGAATTATGTTATGCGGAATTCGAAAGACTGTTCTCAAATTTTAAAATTATGAAAAAAGTCATCAGCTTCCTTTTTAACGAAGGCATTTATTAAATTAAAATGTTTGGTCACCCATGTTCTAAAGTATCCTGATGATGATTTTTGACCCTTACCCAATTAACGGCCTGAAAAACTCCAGTATTCACGACTAAGCAATAAAACATCATCTTTTTTTTAAATCTGCTGCTGCTGCTGATTCACAGCTGACTTGGAGTCGGTGGTTAATATACAGTGTGTCACAAAACTCAACGTCAATCCGCAAATAGGAGATAGTTGAGTTTATAACTGTTCAGGGAAAAATACAGAAAAAATTCCAAGTTTGATAGTTATCGAGATTTAGTCTTTTTTTTTTTTACATTGAAAAAATCGCTACCCTGCGCTCAACTTTTAGATGTAGCTACTACAAATTAATTTTTTTTTCATGAAAATACTTGTTACGCAATCCAGAATAAACTTTTCAGCGGACCCAATTCAAAAATAAACTATTAGTTCCATACTTTTTACAGAAAACTCTTTTTCTCTCAGACTTCTGTGGTGACAATTTTTTCTATGTCAACTTTGAGACTACACCCCGTATAAAAAATGTATGGCGATAACCTGCAAGTAATTTCAAAAGTTGGTGAATTTAATCAAGTTTTCAAAATGGTATCACACTTGGCACTTGCACTTGCACAATGCAGTTAGTAAAATAATAGCATTGAGGTTGTGTGTTCATTCCACTTTGTCATACAATCGCACACACGCACACATCACACTCTCGCACGCACACACACACACACACACACACACACACACACACACACCCACACATACATGCACACGCACCCCCGTACATTAGTTAGTATATTATTTAGATTGGTGATTAATTGTGTTGGAGTGGTTGTGCTTGCTTGTGCTGTTATTATATAATTATCTTCTTAACTGCTCACATCCTTATGATGTGTTTTTTTCCAAATATTATACATGTACTAGTACTCTAGGAAAACCTATAATTGGCTTATGTTATATTTAGTTAATTTTAAGTACTATGTTTAAATATGGCTGTTGGTTTTCTCAATAAATGAAAATAAAAAAAAAATAAAAAAAAAACTTCCTCTTCTAAAAAAGTAGAAATTTTTTTTTTTCTTGTATAACAACCCGATTTGAAACCAATAACTCCATAGTAAAATATCTTTTTACTAAACCACCGCAATTTAGGGCGTTGCAAGTTTATTAATTTTAGTATTGAATTATTGTTTTGAAATGGGGTTGTTCGACGAGAAAAAAAATTATTACTCCTTTTTTAGAAAAGGAAGTGCCAAGCGTGATACCATTTTCAAAACTTGATTAAATTGGCCAACTTTTGAAATTACTTGCCAGGTTACCGCCATACATTTTTTATGTCTCAAAGATGACATAGAAAAATTTGTCACCACAGAAATCTGATAGAAAAAAGTGTTTTCTGTAAAAAGTATGGAACTAATAGTTTATTTTTGAATTGGGTCCGCTGAAAAGGTTATTCTGGATTGCGTAACAAGTATTTTCATGAAAAAAATTACAAATTTGTAGTAGCTACATCTAAAAGTTGAGCGCAGGGTGGCGATTATTCCAATGTTAAAAAAAAAAATTCAAAATCTCGAAAACCATCAAACTTGTTTTTTTTTTGTATTTTTCCCTGAACAGTTATAAACTCACCTATCTCCTATTTGCGGCTTGACGTTGAGTTTTGGGACACCCTGTATAATATGTATTAAAATGTTTTGTAATGTTATTTCTAGAGCCGTGGCACCAGATCTTAAATCCGGGATGGATGCCAAGGAGCGGAGAAGACAGATGATTCAGGTCTGTATTACAGTTTGGTCCTGATTATAATTCAGAAGGATGACCTTTCTTTATTACCTATATAAAATGTATAACAATTTAGAATAGATTTATACATATAAATACTAAGAAAGTTTTGTTATTTGACAAAAGACTGTAATGCTTTTGAAAATTTTTATATGCAGGCTGGCTGTATTTGTTTATTTTCAAAATCGTGTTGCACAATGAAACGTAGATATTATTGGATTAGAAAAATACAGACGAACAAAACCAAAAAAACGTGTGATATAATGCCTGAAGTGTCACATTATGGATATACGAGGGGTGGCTGATAAGTTCGCGGCCTGAGGTACTTAGCAGTGACTCATCATATCCTTGGTGATAGCACTTGTTGCGCCACTCTTTGGTACTATGAAAATATTCTTTTTTCGATTCTGACCCCAATATCAAATTATCTTTGGAAAGCCAAACATTACCATGTGAGACGAATCGGAAAATTCTCACAATTTTGGACACCGCGCGGTGATAAAATACCTCGTGAAGAAAGGAAAGATGCCGAAAGAAATTTTCGAAGACATGTTTTATGTTATTCAGGAATCTGGCCTCGATATACCATGGTCAAAAAGTGGACTCGTTTATTCAACAAGCACGAGAGAGCTGGGACGATGATCCCCGCCCGGGGTGTTCTGTGACGGTAGTGACCGAGGAAAATGTCCAGAAAGTTGAAAAATTTGTATTGGCCTACCAAAAAATAAAATTGTGGCAGATAGCAGAAGAGTTGCAGATTAGTAAAAAATGGGTTGTAGAAATTATGCACCAGTATTTGAATATGAGAAAAGTGCGTTGGATACCAAAAATGCTAACGCCATTCGACAAGCAGTGGCGACTCGCAACTTGTAGAGATGTTTTGGTGTTAGCCGAAGAAAATCTTGACAAAATTTGCAAGCGTATCGTAACCGGGGATGAAACCTGGGTTCGCCAATATGACCCGGAGTCTAAACAAGAGTCGATACTATAGATTAAATAAAAAAGGGGAACAGCCGCCGATGAAATTCAACGTGGAAAATCGGCTTCGAATCTTATGGAGACTGTTTTTCGGGACTGCGAAGGTGTTTTACTTATTGATTACCTGCCAAAAGGGACTACTATAAATGGTCAATATTATGGAAAATTTTTGGTTTAACCATGTTAGGCAGAGGTACAAAAACGACGCGGGAAATGGGCGCGTGGTGAGCAGTTTTTGCAAGATAGTGCACCTGTTCATATGGCGCGTGTTGCGAAGCAGGCCCTGAAGGACACGCGCTTCACAGAAATTTACCACCTACCTTATAGTCCAGACCTGACCTCCAGCAACTATTTCCTGTTTTCCAATCTGAAAAAGGAGTTACGAAGCCGGAGATTTGCCTATAATAGTGAGATGAAGGCTGCCGTAGAATGCAATTTTGAAGGCAAAGAAACCGAATATTTTTTAGGTGGTTTAAAGGAACTATATGGCATATCTGAGAAATGCGATTTACTATAAGGGGATCACATTGAAAAATAAAAATATAATATTGGAACTTTTATTTAATACCTTAGGCCGCGAACTTATCAGCCGCCCCTCGTACATTATATGTAATTGCAGCACTCCAGAGTCATTTTGCAACGTTTATGTCCAGTTATATCCGATTTAGTTTATTATTAAGGAAATTAAATAATCCCGTTTTGATCTTGTTGAATTTGGTTTGTAATATTTATTGTGTTTTGCAGGAATCAAAATATCTTGGTGGTGACATGGAGCACACTCACTTGGTGAAAGGACTTGATTATGCTTTGTTGCAAAAGGTAAATAATGTCAAACGTCACCAAATAAGTTGGATGTAATGAATTTTTCATCATTATCCTGTGATTTTCAACTGCTCAACTGTTTTTAATACTATGTCCACTTAATATTTCGGAATTCTTTGTTTGTTGCTGCAAAAAACAATGGGCCAGATTTTTTTAAATTTTAATATAGTATAGAGACTTATACACTGTACATAATATCAGTCCCATCCCATAGTACATTCACCGATGAAGTCATGAAAGTGAACAAGTTTTTAACTTCACCTGAACTAGTCTTTGCTAAAACTTGGTGAAAAGAACATCTAATTTGATCAACTCTGTTCCTTCATCAGTGAATGTCGAGTTTGTTTGAATTGGAAACATTCCACTTAAATATGATCATATCTTCTATTACATTGTACACACGGCGACAGATCAACCTACCCATAGTTCGACCTTATGTCCATGACATAGAGTTCAACTATGGGTAGGTTGATCTGTCGCCGTGTGTACACTTGACAATTTGGGGGTCAGCATTTTTCATCTGATTTTGTTCATGGTGATTTTGATGAAGCTTGCCATAGAGATAGCTCGTAACCTATATTGGCATAACTTTAAAAAGACTGTGATCTGCAGGTGCGTTCAGAGATCCACACGAAGGAGCAAGAGCAGGAGGAAGAGATGGAAAGACTGGTGTCCGCTCCAGTCGAGGCTGTCAAAGAGAAGAAAGAAGTTCCAGCAGTAAGTAACTTCAACCTATGGACGCTGCCGATAATGCGATAATGCTATCCGTGTGGCGAAATACTGGGCTGGAAAGACTTAAAACATGCCATCGACTCGATAGAAGAAGAAGAACCTATTTTAATCTTTCTTGACTCAAGATACCCATAGGCTCACAATCCACCAAAGCGAAATCGTCCGTGTGTCAGGCTGTCAACTAAAACACCATAAACTGACTCTCTGTGGCGAAGCGAAATTCAACCAATCAAATTGCTCTATTTTCCTCGATTGACACAATCGAGCTATGCTTTTATATAGGTTGAATCTGCTCTGCTTTAGTCGATTCCAGGCCTAAGGTCTAAGGTTAGATCTAGGAAATCGTAGCTTTTGGATATTTGGAGTTTAAAAAGTAGAAAATCTTAGTCAATGTGATATTAAATTTTTACATAGAATTGTTTTAATTCTTATAATTTTTACAGGAAGAGGAAATGCAATTTGAAACTGCAATGGGGAAGAATATTTACAATATGTTGATGGAACAGAAGTAAGTACTGTTTATTTGATTTAAAAATCCTTTTTCATTATTTTTTATTTTTCAACTATTTGCAATCAGTGTTGACATTATAACCAGATAATGTCTGTGAAAATGTTTATTTGCGGAATTAACCAGCTTCCTGTAGAGGGTATTCTTTTATTGTTAGCACCGAAGCACCCCGTAAAGTGTGTTACGCATTTAACACTGGCTGCTGACCAATGGGCAGTAGTGCGCAAGAACCCACGAAGTGAGTCAATTCTATAGCATTTCGCCTAGGGGCGTCAATTTTAGCACTGCGCGGGTATAATTGTTTTGAGCTTAGCAGCGAAAGGGTTAAGTTTGCACCATTTAGTTTGGTGCATTGTTTTGATTTGTTCATTGTTAGGGTTTTTGTTTAGTACATTAATATGGTAAATATGTACAACGTGTTAATGAATTAACGCAAAACTAGAAAGTAGTTTGTTTAGAATCGAGAGCACAGTCGAATTATCATGGTTTCAACATAGGATTTTTTTTACAAAATATTAAATAATTTGTTTGCAAAATTTAAAATTTTCTGAACCCGATGTCAACCCACCGCACGGGCACACTCACCCTACTTACTACCAAAACCAGATCCCCTAGCATGATTTCTCTACTTGCGCGCGACTTGGCTATTTTCCATGCTACAAGTCGCGGCAAGCGCGGCTTTCGCTCTTTTCGCCGAAAAGCGCGGGAACCGGTTATTTTGTATGCAGCGAAGGCGCGTCGCGCGCGTGTAGAGAAATCATACTAGACATGCAGATTATAAAAATGTATCCATGAGTACATTAGCACTTTCTTTCAGTGCTGAAATGATAACAAATCATTTTTACCTCAAAACTTAAAATGTGAATAACTTTAAATTTTAAGTATCAAAATAATTAAATTATTGTTTCAATCTAATTATTTTGTTATAATTAAAAAAAAAGTTCTAAATCAGTTGGGGTGTATGAGGTTTTGCGCTAATTAACACGTTGTATGTGTTATTCAGTAACAAATAATTTTGTTACCTTTCGATACCAGGAACAAGAAAATAGTACGCAACGAGTTATTTGCGCCCGGGCGCATGGCTTACGTAGTGGAGCTAGACGAGGAGGGCACTATAGACAGCGACATACCGACCACCCTCACGCGAAGCAAGGCGGACGTGCCCGAGCCCGACGAGCGCAACTCCGCCACCAGCGCCAACGACATCGTCATTGAGAAGCTCACGCAGATATTCTCTTACCTGAGGCACGGGAGGCATAGGAAACTGAAAAAGACTAAGGTACGTAGCTTATAACAGTACAAATACTAAAATGTCAATAGAAAGTAGGGCTGGCTTCACTCATACTCTCACTGACTCACACAAACACTCATTCACTCACTCACAAACACTCTCACTGGCTCTCACACAAACTCTCACTGACTCACATACAAACACTCACTGACTCACACACAAATACTCACTGTGACTTAGAAGGTACGAAATAAAAAAATAGCCCTCCTACTCTTAAAAATGATTACTACACCGCTAGACTGAATAGAACATGTAAATAATTTGACAAATATTTCAGGACAAAACTACAGAGAAAGGTCGTAATGAGGACTCAATATACGGGGAGATAGGCGACTACGTAGGCGGGGAGAGACGCAGGGAGGCGCGCGATGACCGCCCGCGCTCTGGATACTTCGACAAGCCCGTCGAAGCCGAGAAGGACGAGGGTAAGTGTGTAGACTCAATATACGGGGAGAGAGGCGACTACGTAGGCGGGGAGAGACGAAGGTAGGCGCGCGATGACCGCCCGCGCTCTGGATACTTCGACAAGTCCGCGGAGACCGAGAAGGAAGAGGGTAAGTTTGTGTAGACTCAATATACGGGGAGATAGGTGACTACGTAGGCGGGGAGAGACGCAGGGAAGCGCGCGATGACCGCCCGCGCTCTGGATACTTCGACAAGCCCGTCGAGGCCGAGAAGGAAGAGGTTAAGTTTGTGTAGACTCAATATACGGGGAGAGAGGCGATTACGTAGGCGGGGAGAGACGCAGGGAGGCGCGCGATGACCGCCCGCGCTCCGGATACTTCGATAAGCCCGTGGAGACCGAGAAGCAAGAGGGTAAGTTTGTGTAGACTCAATATACGGGGAGAGAGGCGACTACGTAGGCGGGGAGAGACGCAGGGAGGCGCGCGATGACCGCCCGCGCTCCGGATACTTCGATAAGCCCGTGGAGACCGAGAAGCAAGAGGGTAAGTTTGTGTAGACTCAATATACGGGGAGAGAGGCGACTACGTAGGCGGGGAGAGACGCAGGGAGGCGCGCGATGACCGCCCGCGCTCCGGATACCTCGACAAGCCCGCGGAGACCGAGAAGGAAGAGGGTGAGTTTGTGTAGACTGAAAAATAAAAAACCTGCTTTGGGGGCGCTACACTCGAGCCTTTAATGTCAATGTTTCAGGTACAAAAGTTAGTTCAAATGATTTTCCGCAACATATCGAAGTTTTTTATTTTTCTGATCAGGCTTTACCAATATTTTAAATAGCAAAAGTGCTTGACATTGTACTGTACGACAATAAATATTTGGCGATCTCTAGGATTGTTTTTGCACAAAAACACACTCGAAACCACCACAAAATGGCGGAGCCACGTGGGTACCTAACCGGCACGCCAAACAAAACACGTCCACCCGTGAACCCCCTAGCAACGCGACTCCCGAATATTGTAAAATTGTAATAACTTCCACCAGGTCCAGGGCCAATACCGCGTCGTCAGGTGAACACAGAGGACCGCGACAAAAGGTCGGCCGCGTTACTTTCGCGGCTGGCGGCCGAGCCCGAGGGCTACGCCGAGTGTTACCCCGGCCTGCGCGAGATGGACGACGCTATCGACGACTCGGACGACGAGGTCGACTACACTAAGATGGACGCCGGCAACAAGAAGGGACCTATCGGTGAGCTCATTGTTATAGCATCAATTAAGGGGCCATACATAGGTTCAGACGAATATTTTCTATGAGAGACGCGATTGCCCAGCCCTCCGAAAAGTGCGTGCGCGTGCCATATTTTCGATTAAAAAGAGTTAAAAAAGTACTTTTTAGTTTTTATACAGGGTGAAATTGACATCATTAGCATCCTTTTAAACTAAGAGTCTACCCATCAAACTGAACAACTTTTACTATGGGAGCAAATGTATGCAACAGCAGATTTTTTTTTGTCCCGATCGGTTTGCTCCTATAGCAAAAGTTGTTCAGTTTGATGGGTAGACTTTTAGTTTAAAAGGATGCCAATGATATCAATTTTACCCTGTAGATGTTTTTTATGATTTCACTAGATAAACTAATGGTGAATATGCGAGTGTAAATACCAAAAATCGGAAACTATTTTAAGTTCTTCTAACACGAGAAAATGTTTAAAAATACAAGAAAATACGTAATCTTTGTGACGATTTTAAATACGTCATCTTTGTGACGATTTTCTAGTATGACTTTGATTTCGGTAAATTGTATAAATCTAGTCGAAACATGAAAAATAAAAGATGCCTCCAAGGTGTTTCGTCCTACCATAGGGCCTTAATAACTTGTCACCAATCTATAAGTGTGGTTCCGGCTTGGAAAGGACCACTGAGATTCTTTCCGTACGCACACCTTGGACTTAGCTGTTATTTCATACAAATGTGAAAAATTTACAAGAAGAGAATGAATTTACACTAATCATGTGCGATACTGAGTGAGTCTGAACGACACAGGAATACGCCACTGTCTACATATGCCGCAATGCTTTCTGCCAGTGGGGGTTTTAATAAAATGTTCAAAATTGTGTTCCTGTATGGCGGCGGCTGTACGGAGTAAATTAGTACGTTTATAGTGTGTACCTTGAAACACCATTCAAAGACTGGAGCGAGTGAAACGAGCTCGAAATTTCTCAGCACTGTAACAAACTGTAACTTAGTTTTAAAAAACTAAAAGTTAGAGTCAGCGAAGTGAGCTCGAAAACGTTGGTGCGTGGGGCCCCCAAATGCGTGGGGCCCGTAGCATTTGCTACTCTTGCTACGTGGCTAATCCGGCACTGCATTGGCGATCTTGCGCACCCTCTCTCTGAAGCTCTCGTAGGCCGTCGTCGGTCAGATTATTCTCTCCTGACATGCCGATCCCTATCTGTTCTTTCTAGGTGGCGAAGCCAGCTGAGCTTTGAAATATTAAGTAAATTACATTTTAAAACAATTTGACTCAAACGAAGTGTCGACATAAAATATTTGCGAATTACCAAAACAATATTAGGGTGACAAAAGGCATCATCCGCGTTTCATAAATTTTTGGTCAGAATGTGAAAGTGTCGTCCAACAAAAACAAATGCTATATCCTGTTGTTAGAACTTGCCCAGCATTTATTAGTATGGTATGAAAGCTGTAAGTCAAGCTGTAAGTTTGATTACATCAAAAATGTATGAAAAGGCAGATTTTTCAAACGCAAATAAAACCCAGGACAATGGACCTACAGCTTTGGTGCCGTAATAATAAATGTTTTGATGGACAAGAATATAGCATATTTTATGCCAGCTCCTTCACTTTTTGGACCAAATTTTTCTTCCTTCTCATTATTGGCGTTCGTTCGACGCTTTGTAATAATTAATTGCTAAAACACAGGTCGATGGGACTTCGACACTCAAGAGGAGTACTCCGCGTACATGAGTAGCAAAGAAGCCTTGCCCAAAGCGGCCTTCCAGTACGGCGTGAAGACGCAAGACGGGCGCAAGACCAGGAAGACCAAGGATAAGAGCGAGAAGGCTGAACTCGACAGGGAGTGGCAGCAGGTGAGCTTTCATAGGCTTCTTCATCATTTGAGATGATAGAGATAGACGTTCACTGCTGGAAATAGGTCTCCTCCAATTAAATATTATGGAGGATGAGAAAAATATGAATTGTAGGTACAGTCAAAAGAGCATGAAGCTTTACAGTTGTAGCGCGAGAACGTGCAAGATTTATCGACAAAACAAGTCAATTGCACGGGCTTAGGACTCAGTTCGAGATCGAATCAGAAATGAAGAGATCCGCAGAAGAACCAGAGTAACTGACATAGCCCAAAAAACTGCTAATCTTAAGTGGCAGTGGGCGGGGCACATTGCTCGCAGAAACGATGGCCAGTGGGGCCAAAAAGTTCTCGAGTGGCGACAGCGTACTGGAAAGCACAGCGTGGGTACTGGGTAGGCCCCTCACACGGTGGACCGACGACCTGGTGAAGGCGGCGGGAAAACGTTGGATGAGGGCAGCGCAGGACCGGTCGTTATAAATAAATAAATAACGCTCACAGGCACATACATTGTTATGGTGATCGTTGGGGGAGGGCTATGTCCAGCAGTGGAAGTCCATCGGCTGAGATGATTATGATGATGAGGACTCAGTTGGCTACATTTTTGACGCTCGTCATATTTATTAGACTAAATAATAATTTTTTTCTTACAGATTCAGAATATAATACAGAAGCGTAAAGCGCCGCTACATTCAGATGAACCGGGTTTCAAGGCGGCTAAATATTGAAATACGTATTCGTAACTACCTATGTAGACGGATTCCCCATTGTACGCTATGAAATTTTCAGAAAAACCTTTCGTTTACCTTTTCCACATTTTTTATTGGTTAACATTGCAATTTTGTATGAATTGTTAAATTATACAGGGTGAAATTGATATCATTAGCATCCTTTTAAACTAAGAGTCTACCCATCAAACTGAACAACTTTCACTATGGGAGCAAACCGATCGGAGCAACAAAAAAATCTGCTGTTCCATACCAAACTGCAATGCCTACGCGACACAAATGTATGCAACAGCTGTTTTTTTTTGGATCGATCGGTTTGTTCCCATAGTAAAAGTCGTTCAGTTTGATGGGTAGACTCTTAGTTTAAAAGGATGCTAATGATTTCAATTTCACCCTATATACATTGTGTAAGGAACAGCTCTCCGCAGACTGAAACGGGGAACTCAGACCATTAAATTGAACAACTTTCACTATAGAGCCTACCTCGGGAAACGCGAAAAAAATCTGCTGTTTCATACAAAACTGCTACCTACCGAGGTAGACTCCATAGTGAAAGTTGTTCATTTTGATGGTCTGAGTTCACCGTTTCAGTTAGCGGAGGGTTGTCCCTTACACCCTGTAGGTGCACTTGTGTCAATTTGTTTGGTTGCCCCCTACAAGTTACCCCTCAAAATGAGAGTGATGAAATTGATGATATGAAGCCTTTTAATTATAACGTTGATATTTGATATGCTTCCTATGTTGCAGTGAAAACTGCATCAATTTAAGATCAGTAGGGCATAGCATGCCACTCACGACAAAGCGACAAAACGAGAAAAATTTCATGCGCGCTCGCTTTCGCATACATAAAGTAACAAAGTCTCGATTTTTGTCGTTTTTTCGGGGATGGCATGCTAGGTTCAGTTATAGTATGCCGCCCCCAAGAAAGCGAGAAAATCGGAAAGTGCCTCAGTCTTTGTAACTTTACGCATGGCAAAATGAGCGCGAATGACTAATTTCTCGTTTTGTCCTGTACGGCGTGCTAGCTTGGTGCTAGCCATACTGAAGTGATATTTTTGAATCGCTCACATTCTAATTCGTATACGGAACTGTCAAAATATCTATGGAGACCAAAGAAATTCAACCTATCCTCCTGCGTACATCTGTATTTCTCGTAGGACATTACGAAATAATAAAATCTATTGGTAGATTTTTTAGTGTTTTAGTCGGCAACCAAAATACCATCAATAGATTTTATTATTTCTTATGTCCTATGAGAAGTACAAATGTACAGTCACCAGCAGATATATCGTAGCAAACAAGGTGGTCATATATTTCTAAGCAGTTTTAATTTTCAATAATTTCTTTACTCATAATCAATCAAAAATTTAGGAACGCCTAGAACATCAAATATATCAACGCAGTCATGGTGGTCATAAATATCTCAACAGTTTCGGAAAAAAACCTTACTCCGTTGTAGTTTTAAATTTAAATTTTAAAAACATTGTAAAGAAATTATTGAAAATTCGCTGTTCAGATATTTATGACAAATTACACGTTTAGATATAATTGGTGACATTTACTGTAAAGAATTTAATGAAAATTAGCACTGCTCAGAAATATTTGGACACCTTGTATGCTACGATATATCTGATGGCGACTGTACGCAGGCTATACTAGATGGAGACCGTAGAAAGAGTAAGTAAAAGCAAAAATTTTTTCGTCTATAATGGAGACTATCCATCGTTCGTATATGAATTTGAAAGAGTGGTATTCAAAAATGGCCAGGGATTTTTACCAATTGAAAACAATGTAGATTATCATTATCAGATAGATATACATTTTATATAATAAGGAGTGAATAAATGTAAATGATTTATTACATAAGTAATAGATGTGTAAATAAAACTTTACAGTAAATGATGTTGACAATTATCATTTATTTTTTGATTTATTTTAAAACTAACTGTCTGTTACTAACATTTTTCTATGCCAAGTACATTGTATGTCATTCATGATGGTTTTATTAATAAAATGAGACTTGTTTTCTACAGGGTGTTACCTTGCATAGTTGCCATATCTTGAGGGCCGATTGTACCCATGATACTGAACAACTTTCTTAAGAAACTTATAGGAAATTCGCAAAAAAAATTCAATAATTTTCGTACAGTAAACGTTCGATCAGTTGATTGCATTTAGTATGGAAACTCCAAAAATGTTTTTTGCTAATTTCCTATAGGTTTCTTAGGGAAAGTTGTTTAGTATCATGGGTCCAATTAGCCTCCAAGGTATGACAACTATGCAAGGTAACATCCTGTATTGAACTAAACATTATAAAATCCGCCCAAACGAGCTATTTAAAATATCAGTTAACTTTAAATAGCTAATTAAACAACATTGTCAAGTGGCAACAGGTTTGTCAATCTAGTGCCAGAGTTGTGCTGTGCTATATTTAGGAACGACGGACTTATTATCGGCGACCGTACGGTCTATTGAATATGCAACGAATTTCCATCAGAATATGATATCAGACCAGCTAATCGACCTTCAGATTTCACTGCAGCGCGACAGGAGTGCATTCCGTCACGTCTTTGTCGCGCGTCGGCCGCGGCCGGCGGACTGGTGACGCGGCCACCGAGAGAAATGCGGCCGAATTCGCGACGATTCATTTGACACAATGCCGGTTCATCGCCACTACCCGCTACCTACCTATACCCGAGGCTTCTTCACAGGTGCGTAAGCGCAGGTAAGCCCTCGCCCCCGCCGCGCCTCTCCCTCCCCCTCGCCCTCTCGGCCGCCCGCGCCGGCCATCTTGAATTCCGCTCACTCAGACCCGCGCCCGTCTCGCGGCCGCCGCACGCCTCTCCCGCGCCGCCGCCGCCCGTATCGCCGCCTCGAACAGTGTTTCAGAGTGTTCTAGTGTCATGTTGTGATAGTGCTGTGCCGAAATGGAGTCGACGCCGATCTGTCGGTGCCGCGTGCTGTACCTCGGCTCCGCCGTGCCGCAGCAGAGCAAGGACGGCCTGCAGGGCATACAGGAACCTTTGCGCGAGTTGTACCCGGAAAAGGGAGCGACCTCCGGCGGCATAGACTCGTGGCTGTCCGTCTGGTCGAACGGGATCCTGCTCGAGAACGTGGACGAGAGCGGCTCGAGGGTCGCCAGGTTCTTCCCGATATCGAGCCTGCACTACTGCGCGGCCGTCCGCCGGGTGACGGTGGAGGGCGCGCCGAGGTTCCTGCCCCTGGACTCGCCGTTCGCCCGCGCCCCCGCCCCGAGGCGCCCGCCCCTGTTCGCCGCCGTGCTGCGCCGCACGCAGGGCATCAAGGTGCTCGAGTGTCACGCCTTCATCTGTCGCCGGGAGGCGGCCGCCAACGCGCTGGTCCGCTGCTGCTTCCACGCCTACGCCGATAGCTCGTATGCCAAGCGGTTGGAGGCGGAGCGCTCCCCGTCGCAGCTGCCCCCCGACCAGGACGAGGAGCTGGAGGTGTACGACGGCGACGAGAACCACAAGGTGTGGGTCGGGGAGACTGAGCGCGACGACGCGAGCGACGACATTCCGCACCCCGCGCGGGCGCCGCGGCCGCGACAGATCACGCGCCCCGCCTCCGTGCCGCCGCCCCCGCCGCCGCCCGAGGAGCCCAAGAAGAAGATGACCGCAAAGAAAACTAAAAAGAAGTCGTCAGCGTCGGCCGACGAGCTGTACGCGACGATGCCGGGCCCGGGGCCGGGGCACGGCATGAACGGGCGGTCGATGGGCCGCGCGCCGGCCGGCTGGGCCGCGCACCCGCACATGGTGCTGGTGCACCCGGCCGCCACGCTGCCGCACGCGCGCGCCGCCACGCTGGCGCACCGGGGCCGCGTGCCGCCCGCGCTGGGCCCCGGCCCCGGGCCCTACCCCGGGCTGCCCGGCCGCGGCCGCCTCCAGTACGCCACGGTGGACCCTCGCCGTTCCAAGCCGCCCCCGGCCGCCATGAAGGCGGCTCAGAGCATGACGGGCCTGGAGGCCGTCGAGGACGCCGGCGGCATCTACAGGAAGAAGGGCCACATGAACGAGCGAGCGTTCTCGTACAGCATCAGGCAGGAGCACAGAAGTCGGTCGCATGGATCTCTCGCTAATTTGAAATTCGCTGCTCCACCGGAGGTAAGGATTTTGTTTTAGACCCCTTACTAAAGGAATTCTTTTGATATACCTACCAAAAACCATACCATTTACCAAAAGGTTAGGAAAAAGTTGTAGCCACTTGTAGCATACGTTTTATTCAAAGAAAGACGCATAGCATCTTGATGACAAACTAATATGTTTACAAATTAACAGCTAACTTTCTCTGTGTTTAATAAAACTATAAATCATATTCCTAAGATTGTCTAAGAACAATAGAATTTGATTGTAATGTTATTTTATAACGATTTAGAAATGAAAAGTTGTCTTCGTTACGTTACGTGACAAAATAACCGTAAAGTTATCTCTTAGTTGCAATTATCATTACTTACCGTCTTGTGATGGGACTGCTTGCACAATCTAACAAATTGATCGGTAGGTGTGTACGAAGTTGAAGTGAAGACATCGTTGAAAAATCACATACCTTGACTTATGACTTGTTGTCGTCATTGTGGAATTATGAACGATAAAGTTTCGTAGTGTACACAGTGAATTACAGCCACAGATGTGAAGTATCTTCAATGAAATTTCGTATAAAACAGGTGGACTAAAAGAACGTAAAATCGTCTAATGTATCCCTCTATAACTCCACACTTATCTTCTTTGCCAATGGAGTCGACAAACGGTTGAGAAACCTGTAATAACTTGGTTTATTGCCTTTACATTTACATAACAAGTTAGCAAGGGGTCTCAGTCACACATGAATTAACTCTTCTTTAAATTCTCTACGAAAATATAATCATTAACATAAACAACGAAAAAAGAGTACGAAGCGAAGGACCTTTATTTTTAGCACGTTCAAAATATCTTAAATTATATTGCTTGGTCCACGTAAGCTACGACCCGACTATTTATTGCAAGTTATTCAAAGATTGAACCTTCATTATACTTGTACTTGTATTTCATGCAGGGTCCGACTTAATACGCTGACGGTTTATGTGGATGATCAGACCATCAAACTGAACAACTTTCTATAGTACCATAGAAAAGGTTGTTCAGGTTGATGGACTGAACCTAAGGTCTGATCATTCCCTTTAAAAAACTGTATAGGAATACATAAAACCACGACCGTCCTAGCCCCTTTCGGGTGGTCAGAATTAACTTCACATATGAAAATGTGCGTGTTTCTATAATATTATTAAAGGCACTTAATTAAATTAAAAATTAAATTAAAAATCGTTTATTAGTCTTTTACATTCGTACACAAACAGAAGTAGGTAATATAAGGTGTAAGTGACTCACTAATCTCTCTATAATATATAAATGTTTGTTAAGTAACAGCGTGATTCCAGATAGACGAGTGTGTAACGGTAAATGAGGTAATAGACTCAAGTTCATTCCCGCCGCGTCCCGTGAGACCTCGGTTAAATAACATAATAAGAAATTACACATTAAAGATTACCTACTATAATCTCCTTAATTTTTTTGGTACTTAAATCGCTTTTTTATTCCTTTTAGTGTTTTTTTTATCTGAGAAAATAAATAAATACATAACTGACGATCGGACGCGAACGTTGAGCTCGGTTTATAAACGTCTGTAGCCCAGGCTTAACAAGTGGCCTTAGATTTGTAGTCAGGTATGCCTATTATGATCTCACAAATCTGGAAGTTTTGTTCACAATTTGTGTCTTTTCTACCAACATACACGACGTGTCTCTCAATCTCTACGAAGCTTAATCTGTTATCTGTTTTATATTTCACATGCGAAATGTTAACTCTCTTCCAATCATGCTCAAGTTTATGATCTATGCCAACTCCTGATATGTGTTCCTGAAATTCTTAGTTAGGTAGGATACATGTTGTGGGCTTTATGATAGGTACTTTAGTGCTCTCAGCATTTGAATCAACCAAAGAAATAATGTCGAAACGGCAACTTTCCGGTTTTTCAAGAAAGAAATTACAATCTCGTATCGTTTGGTCATCGAGGCCGTGTCGACTGCGTACGTTTTACATACGAAGCCTCATATTTTAAGCCATTTACATCATTACGACGTAAGCATTAGAGTCCTAAACAGGGGACTTTTATGAACCGTAGTTGCGGTTACGTCGATTAGGGAACTTGTCATAAGGTGAGACCAGTTAGAAATGTTACCGGCAGTGTTCCTGCTCATAGACCGATCGTTTTTATTGTAAAGCTATGATTAGATGGACATCGATATGTGTATTAAGCTGCTTTTTCCGTTCATCTATAGCTTGCGTTACGTGACTATTATTATTGCAAGATTACAGGCACGGAACAGAATCCGGCTTCGAAAAAAGTGAACGTTTTAAAAGAAACGTACTTATTTTTCGTCCCAACCTAGATATTATCTTTTTTTTATCATCGGCTGCAAGGCTGATTCAGTATTCATATGGTGAAGAGCATCTCTACATGGTGATGTACCAGGTCTGCCTGAATAACTCCAGTCGGTTTAGGAGTTACAGCCGTTCAAAGGTCAGTAATGGTTGGCATGGTCAATCCCCATCACAGAGATGCTCTACACCCTATTAATACTGAATAAGCCTTGCAGCTGATGATAAGAAAAACATGTCTATCTCTTATACTATTATGGTATGTTTTTGGTGTTGAAATTTTATTCTAATTAAAACATTCGCGGATACGAATACCATAGCATCCGTAATAGTCAACCTTGTTGTGACACGGATCCTATATCGATGCCATAGCAATCGCTGTCACACTACCCGTGTGCTAAGGATGCAATATGATTATGAATATGACATGTGTATAATTTATTTACTCTACGATATGACAGACCTGCTACAGCATTAGGCTACAGCCATACTACAGCAGTTGAATGCCATAGCTATCACATTCTTACGTGCACTGATGATGTAATATGTATGACAGAGACTGCTGCCTATAGCATAGCGTATAGTAACTCCAAATTTTTCATACAATACAGGATATAATTTTAGCTAACTTCGAAATAAAATCTGCTATTCCTTAGAAAAGAACAATGGCAGATTTGGACCCAGCCATTTTTTACGAAAACTAAAAGCCATTCAGGACGGCGGCGGTCATAATTATTATAAAAAGAAAAAAATGAAGGCATTTTTTTAAAAAACTTCCACATCTCCAGAAGTCCGGATTCAAAAGTAGAAATTACTACTAAAATAGACAAATCGTCCAAAAAGCAGTAGCAAAACGCAACCACGACAGCTATTTTCATCTAATATTATCACTGAGGTATTTTTGGTCGTTACGGAAAGTATTTGGCCTGGTTGAACTGATAGTGTGTTATTCCTTTTTCTTCCATTATCATAATATGGTACGGTTATCGTGAATTTTCATTTAAATATACACAATGAATGCGTAGAAGATTAAGTGGACTATCTAATAAGAAAGATTATGAGTTTCCCACACTAGATACAAAAGGTATCATAAGGAGAAATACCTTTCCCCCAACTTCTACACATTACAACCAATTTACATTTTTGTTAGCTTTGTTTCACTCTACACGTATTACTAAGTTTCATTCGTGTATCTCTATGTCTGGGTCTCAAATTATATGGCCTTCCGCCAAACTTCTTTCAATAGTACTCGACCAAAATGTACCTATAAAGTAGCTGATTTTATTTTCATGATTTCATAGTTGGTCCCATAGTAAAAGTCGTTCAGTTTGATAGTCTGAAGCACCCTGTTCAGTACATCCTATATTAGTGTCCAACTTGTTAATTAATTTTGTTTTCACAATGTTTTCTGTAAAGCATCTCGTGAATTCGTGACTTTAAAAGGTCAAGTTAAACCTGTTGAGGAAATAAGGTTCACATAACACGAGGACATACCTAGAAATCCAAGGTTCATTAGAAGGCAAAATCACGTTTTGAATTTCACTGAAAATAATTTATCATTTTCGGATTCGGAAACAGTAATAATGATTGAGCCGAGTTCCTTATAATGAAGCCTAAACACGGGTTGTCTTGTCGGTAATTTAGTAAAAACATTTTTAATGATTATGCATGAGCTCATAACGCGGATTGCGGTTAAATTACGTAAGCAAGCAAAAACTTGCCGCCTATTGTATTTATAAATAAATAATTTAGTATAGAGGGAATCGTGGTGAAAATGACAGTTAATTGGTCATCAATATTTATCAATATTTATCAGAGAATAAAATAAAATTTAAATTAGCGCGTTGAAGTCTTTTACATAGAAGAAAAGCACAGCTGAAGTTTATTACGTTGCGATCTATCTAAAGTGGTAATATTTTTCGAACTAAAACGGTTAAAAGAAATGAAATACATAGTTTTCATTAATGGAGCACCGAGTCTATTGTGCTGCTCTCAATCGTATTTTTGTGTACATGTGACATTCTTGTTTTTTTGGAAATGTATAATTGTGCAGAAATAAAAAAAGAAATACGATTGAGGGCAGCACAATATTATAGGCCCTGTTAATGTGCTGCGCGGTGTTAATTTGGCATTGGCCTATGGCCTGTTTGTATCAACATATAACTTCAGAATGACATTTATACACAGGAGGAGCTCAATTATCCGAAGGTCCAACGGCATACATATTTGATTGCTCCTTGTTACAATCCAGGCTCAACTCTTTTGCCTTTTTGGGCACTTTATACCTTTTCAGTACGTACCTACAACACCAATTACATGCAAATGCAGCTTCTTTATTTATGACACTATTATTTAGTTTTTATTACTACCATTGTGATTGTATGGGTGGTGTATAATTATTGGAAGTGATTCCTATATCACTAATACTAAACACCGTTGATTGTTGGTTAGCAAATCATTTAGAAAAGAAACTAATTATTAGAAGTGAAACATCATAACAATAGAAGACGAAAAGCAAGGAAATTAGACTAATTATACGAAACAATTTACTCCATTAACTGGCAAATTTTGATGTGAAAAAAAAAACGTTGCCATTATTTTGTTCCTGGAGAAATTAAGAAATTAGTACCTAATCTATCTTGACTAATATCAGCGTAAGTCTGCTAGTAACTGGCCTAGTAAGAATGCAAAATAATCATCAATTTAAGACTTTTCCGCAGATATTTGGATTAAATGCAACGATTCCTTCTGGATTTCGCCCATTCTTTAAACCCCCCTTGCATGATAATGCTCGATTACTATACTACACTGAAGGCATGTGCAACAAAACTAAGCCGTTGACATGAGAACATGGACCTCTCGAAGCACTAGATCACCCCCACAGTTACACTGCACTAGTTTACTTTAATGTCGTGATTCAACACGCGTGCGACCGCTATTGTCGTCTTTACAAACTTAGACAACAGGCTAAAACAAAAGAGAATAACCTTTATAGCTGTAGCAATATTAATCAGGAGAGTTGTATTATTATGTTTGTATCAGGCTTGGTCCCACGCGACGGTCGGCCGACAACGGTCAATGCTGGTAATAGATGAACAATGGATACCTAAATACAGAGTATAACAATGTGGTAAAGAAATGGCAGTTTAGGTTAAGAGTCGAGTTTTATTTGCAGTAACTTTTTATGGGACGACGATAAAAGGTGCATTTTTGTTCTGTCGTGTTTATAGTTCGTGAGATAGAAACATGTCAGAAGTTAAGGGCAACAAGAAATGAGATAAACATTGGGGAGAAACAAGACTAGATTAGAATGGTTTTTGCATAAACATTACTTAGGTATATTTGTGATGATTTGTGGTGATAAATTACTCTTCAGATCATCGTCTCACAGAGTATGAAAAAGTAACTCACTCCCTGCCTTCCAGCACATAATTGACCTCACCCGCGGTTGTACGGGAGGAAGCAGTACTGTACAGTACGGTGTGGTTTATTGTGTATTTCTCTCTCGATCGCAATCATTCTGTATGACATGTCCCAAACTCTTCTTGTCAGCACGAGCCGGTTTGTATGAAGTACCCAGGGTGGTATCGCTGGCCTAAGTTGTTTACAAAGCAGTTACAAAGTCAATTATTGAATTTTATCAAAGGTATGAACTTACTTGTTTTCCCCAAGAGATGTGAGACACGAAAGAAGATGGCACATTGGGCACATTCTCAAATCAGACCTGTTGTTTGACGTTGAGGCTACTGATTCCCTCATCGAAGCCCATACGCTCGCACCACAAAGGTAGACCTGTGGCCACGTATAGAGAAGCTATGACAAAAAGAACGCAAGACCCGTCCCCAAACCTACGTATAATTACAATTCGACTGACCAACTGTATTGTGCTGCGTATAACAGATATTTAATACAAAACTCTGATTTTCCAGCCACATTTGAGCTCACACCAGGAACCAATGAAGGTCGCCGTCGATGGATACGACGCGGAGGACTTCAGATTCATCACCTGACCTTTATATATCATGGAACATTTAATTCTGAACTGAGGAATACGAGTTCCCAAGATTGAAAAATTAAAATCTAAAGAAGTTATTTATCTTTCCTATTCGTGAAACCGTGTAAAAGTAAAATAAAGAGAGCAAACAGCAAGTTACAAATTACAATGCATTCAAGATGTGAGACGAAGTGATTGGGCCAAGGACATTGGTCTTTTGTGGCTGCGTCTGCGCATGTGAAGGAAATTACCCGCTGAATGCTTTGTTAATACGCTTGGTTGCTGGATTAGTCGGTGTAATTAATGCATTATTTACTTAAAATTTATTGTTGCGCTAATCTAGATCTATGTAGGTAAGGACTCCTACTACGTATAGGAATATGGGAACCTAACTCCTACTATATTCCCATCTATGACCCGTTTTGGTAGTAAGTGTCCGCGTCGTCTTCAGAAAAACTTATTTTAATTTTATTTTTTAATTTATTTATTTAGGGTTACCAACAGATGAAACACCTTACAAACTCAAGAAACTATATAAAATTAGGCAAACATTGTGTTCATCTTCTTACAGGCTACCACAGCTAGTAATTGAACTTGTATTACTTTAGCAGACTATACTATTCCATATATTATCGAGGTTTTCACAGTTCTAAAACAGATATACATACTTAGTAAACGCCAGCAGTGAAGTACCTATGACTAAAGCCTATGACAAATTGAACTTTGAACAATAGTTATATGGGAGTCACGTTGCAGGAACTGACCCGAGTACACGTCTCGCGTGGTTTCGCGCGTCGCGTTTGTGCCTGCCACGAGGCTCCACATTCCTCAATCTCTTCTTGTTCTTGTCCAAAAACAGTCCCAGAGATTGGGATAGATTCTCCCAATAAACTACACTTGACAATGGCGGAAATGCAGTGCTAACGCACAAGCAAGAGTCCATTTAATTATAATTTAAAAAAAAATAGTAATATGTTAAACTATACCTATTCTGTGACAATAGTCTAACAAGTAACAAACCACGCTAGTAATATAATATTTAAAGGGGTGGTTTATTGGCTACCAGCACTGGTAGCATGCACACCCGCGATAGCCGTGATACGGCTTTATCACGTCTTTTATCACGTTCTTTTGCGCGCGAACAAACGAGATAAAAGACGTGATAAAGCCGTATCACGGCTATCGCGGGTGTGCATGCTACCAGTGCTGGTTGGTGTAATAGTCGCCACGCCGTACTGCCAAACCAGGGTCCTGGGTTCGAATCCCGGTTCGGTCATGGATGTTATATGTTTGTACCGTTGTTGTATGATTCCCATAAAAAAAAAAGCCTGAGGCTTACTTAGGATCATTACAATGTATGTGCCTGTGAGCGTTATTTATATGTATTTATATTTAGTTAATTAAACTGAGAGAGTAGTATATTCTTTGATCAAACTGAACAAACCACTGAACGAGGGAACCAACACAGAAAAAAATAAAAAGACAGTTGTTTCATACAAAACTGTATCCTACATTACTCGTCAAAAATTTATAGAACTTTTTTAATTTGTTGCTAATTTGTTTTATTGCTTTCATCGTTTTTGTTCAATGTGATTGTCTAAAGACAAGTCTAAAAGAACTCATATAAAAATATTTAGCTTGTTTTGTTACTTCCTATTTAGGGAAGGCAATTAGGGACCCTATATCCTAATTTAGGTATATTTTAGGCTTAAATTAAAACCCAGACATTTTCAAGCATACATCAAGACTAGCAACGCCACCTTTGAGATCAGTTTGAGATTAATTGTTTTGTTTACAAATGTTTTCCAACAGTTTTCCTTATTTGCGCAAACAAAGTACCTATTTAAGTAAGTATTCATTGTTGTCCATTCAAGAAAAACTCTATGAGGCTAAAGTTTCGTTCATATTAACAGAATGACTTTCTAAATTCAGGACCTAGACAAACCACAACCACAAGATACAAAAACCATTGGCCCTCTCGTTTGTGACAGTTATACGGATTCCGAATTTTTTCAGGCTAAATAAAACTTTCGCCAGTATGTGGATGGATACGTGTAAAATAGATATAAATAACATCGATGCCGGTGGGTTGAAACGGGACAACGGACATACATATAACACCTTCGTAACTTACAAACTATTTGGCTATTTTCTTTCGACATATAAAGCTGGTTGTTTGTAAAAAGAAATTAATATGTCATAGCCATAAACTCAAAAAGTATAAATTCATTTTCTTTTTCGCTTATTTAATGGCGTATTTGACGATTTTTTTCAGGAAGATCAACCAGTGACTTTATTTTTTTTCAGTTTAGTAATAGACAATACCATAGCAATACCATCAAAACTTCTTGGTTCAGTATTTATGGAAAATTTAAGTGTGTATTCGATCTTTTTCGAAGCAGTCTTCTCTTTAATTTCATGATGCCAGGTGTTTTAAAATACCCATTCTTCATCTCAAGATCATGACCTGGTAAGTACCTACTTACTGAATCGTACGGTATTCAGCAATTTCTAGCCCTAGCCGATTGAAACACTTTCTTTTTTTTAAACCTATTTCGTCCCATTGTAGGCAAAGGCTTCCTATCCTAATTTAATATGAAATCCTGCAATTGAAACTCAAATTTTCTTGCTAGGATTTGCGATTGTATCTACATATAGCAAAAACGAAGCATTGTTTGTTTATAATTGCTTGATTAGAGACCGCCCGTCTGTTGGTTGATATGCATATGGATGCGCCGACTGGACTGTGACGAAAATGAAAAACAATAGCTTGTTAGCTGTTTAAAAAAACACTCATTGGATGCCGATTTTATTCTGCGAATGAAGAGTGACCTATTTGATAGAATCGAGCCGCTCGAGTCACTTTCGACTTCTGTAAGGTGGAGAAAAACAATTTAAGTGGAAATATAAGTAGGTACAGTAGGTCCACACCTACGAGTAGGTACAGTAGTAAAAAGGTTTATAATGCTTACGGATGTAGGTATAATCCCCGCAAGTTGATATTGCGACTGGCGGCCATCTTGGTGACGTAATTTTGACGTAGTCGACTGTGCACCATCACTACCGTTCGCAAGGTTAGCCCGTGCTTGATGACGTCACTCAGCGGTTATTGTGACAAGGTTCCATCGCAATATCAACTTGCGGGGATTATACCTGCGCAGTTGACTATTATTAAAAACGCGCGAACCAATCACGATACTCTACGGTTACCCGCCAAAAATGACCTGCTTCTATTTGTCGATTGACTTCGCGCCTGACGCATGACCGACGCCATCTACATTCGGTCATTAGACTGCTCGGCAATCAGTATAGAAGCCATAAAGGCTGTTTATATTAAAATAATGGTTTCGATTAGGTACCGTCGGAAAATTTTAGTCCCTGTTTGAGAGAAGAGAACGAAGATTGACGAGCAGACGTATTTTCCTGGTCGTATATCGTATTGTACCTAGACTAAATTCGTGCTTGATGTCGGATTGTAAGAGACGTTTTTTAACATCTCTCCTTGATCTCTCTTAACTTTTGTGCAAGTAGGATTTTAAGTACTTACCGTTTTGATTTTCGTAGACAGCTATACAGTGGTACCCTTCCTTTGATTTCTTTCGCACAAGGAAAGATGTTTTTCTCTCATCGAATGTCATATAAAGTGCATCACAAGTCAACAAGCTCTGCTGCGGCACAAGACTACCGACTACTAACCCTCATGATTAGGATGTGGCACCCAACCCAATGCAGATTGGCAGGTTTTCAGTTGTTCATCAGAATCAGAATCTCCCACTACAAACGCCAGACTTTATTGTCCCTACTGTCACATGCATTTACTGAATTTAATGGACATTGTTAAAGCTTACTTCACAATTTCGCATAATGGGTAGAGATTTTGGTCTTGCTTGACTTACAAAACAAAGACTGTTTCGAAAAAGTTCGAATACCTACGAAAAATTTTCATTCATACTGGTTGATTATCCTGAAAATAATCTTAAAATAAAATACGCCATTTAATGAACGAAAAAGAAAAAAAATTATACGTTTTGAGTTTATGGCTATGACACTTTTTTTTTGCAATCAACCAGTGCTTTATAACGGCTTTATAAATCGAATTCCAAAGAGTTTGTAAGTTACAAAGGAGGTGTTATATGCGTTATCCCGTTTCAACCTACAGTTATAAAATTGACGACGCAAGTCTGTCCCATAAATCAACGTGCGTATCGTATACTTTTCGTATTCCAATTATCCGTAACGGTTGTCTGACAGTTGCTATAATAGCGGAATTAGTGCCACACCTTACTAGCTTTTTACCAGATATTCAACATGTTTTGAATAGCGTAACGTAGGTAAAGAAGCATTCCAGAGATGTCCTTTGGGTAACCGTGGCGAATCATAATGGAAAACCGATCACTAATAAAACGTTGTGATTATACGTTGGTTAGGTTGGTTGGTATTAAATTAACCGGAGGATGGGCAGCAGCGTTCCCCGAGCGAGTATATTAACACCCAACTGCGACCGCCAACCCGCGATCGCCAGCCTGCCAAGCGTGGCAAAACCTCCTTTTGGGGGAGGCCTATATCCAGCAGTGGACGTATAAAAAAGGCAGAAATGATGAGGATGATGATCGTTGGTAGCTCGATCTCTACAGGGTGTAACAAAACACCCTACTAGGGTCTATACTCTACTAAGGGGTGCTTCAGACCATAACGCATAAATCTGAACAATGTCGAGAAAAATAAAATAAAATAGTCGAGACGGTACTGCAGTTTTGTATGAAAGAGCGGATTTTTTTTTCGCGATTTCGATGTTGGCTCCATACTGAAAGTTGTTCAATTTGATGGTCTGAAGCACCCCCTTAAGTATTACTAGGGTGTTTTGTTACACCCTGTACATACCTAGATATACATATACATAAAATCTTGACTGAATAAGTCCTGAACAGGGGTGTAATTCTAAAAAAATCTCAGACTACCCCTTCGGATTGGAGAATAGTCGTGACTCGTGAGCATGCTATGGAACAACATAAATCTTATCTCCAACTGTAATTTGATCGCAATGATATTATATACAGCTGATTATAGGCTCTCAAAAGCATATTCATGTTCAAAACGTTTCTTCGATCGTAAACTTTTGTTACCTATGTAAATATTGAAGGTTGCTAAGTGTTTACTTTAGACACGGTCCGGCATCCCACGCTTTCCAAAATACTTACACGGTCGGTTCATTGTAGATTTTATTGAGGAGTTAACTTATAAACATTATTTTCTACATAAGGTTCTTCATAATTAGATGACGGTTTTATCATGGAACTCAGGGCTTCATGGTTTACAGTCGAACTCTATAGTTAATAAAATATCTGGAGTGGGATTTTTGAAACTCACTCGCTGAGTTCAGCAGTTGAAAACGTCAAAAATAATATGGAGATATGCATCTTTCTACTGCTGATTTGACTTTCAAAAATCATACTTCAGGAGTGCAATTTTTGAAAGTTAAATCAGACGTAGAAAGATGCGTATATCTCCATAGTAATTCTAACATTTTCAACTGCTGAACTCATCGAATGAGATTCAAAAATCGCACTCCAGGGGTGTAATTAAAAGCTTTTACTATGGAATTTTACCCGCGGCTTCACTCGCATTTAAGCCATTTAAAAAGTATCCTATGTTACTTCTAATACCTTCAAGAATATGTGTACAAAGTTTCATGATGATCGGTTAAGTAGTTTTCGCGTGAAAGCCTAACAAACAAACTTACATTCACTTTTATAATATTAGGAAATGTCAAAATTACGATGGAGATATGCATATTTCTACTGTTGATTTGACTTTAAAAAATCGCACTCAATAGGATTTTTGAAAGTCAAATCAGCAGTAGAAAGATGCGTATCTCCATACATTCTAGGTCTCTGGCTTGTTTCATCAATAAAATTATCGGAGGCAGTGGGTGTGGTCCTTTTGTTATTTACAATAATAAATTCGGTATTTATTTTACTTATACGTTCATTTTAAGAACTTATATTTATTCATACCTAAACCTAAACGTCTAACTGCAAAGCAAAGTTCTGGTAGGTAACCTTTTTGCTTTATCCATCCTATTCTGTAACAACTAATTTAATAGGGCAAATGTTTACATAATATCTATTAAATTGTGCTTAGCATTGTGTTCACGGGTCAATTCCTCACGATCGATCGCCGCGAAATTGGGAAATTAAATAATGTCAGACGATTTGTCTGTTTGTATTTCATAAGCAGGAAGTTTTTATCGTTACCCGACCCTTTCGCGTCAGTGCCGACATAATAATCGCGTCATTGCGGTTAGCATCTCCATCAATAATGAATTCCTTATCTATAGCAACCAAAAACATTCAAACAAACAAAAAACAGAAATCCGAAGAAACTGTTGCCCTATTGGGGTGTGGTGCCGGCTAAGAATAGCACCAGCCCATTGCCTCCTGTGGGTGTCGTAAAAGGCGACTAAGGGATCTACCGGAGGATGGTCAGCAGCATCCTCTGAGTACACACATTCAATCCAACTGCGATCGCCAACGCGCCTGCCAAGCGTGGCGATTATGACAAATCCCCCCGTTTTGGGGGAGGCCTATGTCCAGCAGTGGATGTCTATCGGCTGATATGATGATGATTTTATATATTATGAATATTATGATAGTTTGAAGTGTCCAGGAGTGCGATTTTTGAAAGTCAGCTGATTTCAACGTATGACAAAAAAATCGCACTCCAGGACGGAGTGCGATTTCTGAAACTCATTCTTTGAACTCAGCAGTTGAAAATGTCAATGTAACCATGGAGACGTGCATCTTTCTATACTGCTGATTTGACATAAAAAAGAATGCTCCTGGAGTCAGTGATTTGAGACTTTTTTTCTTCTTATCATGTGGGCAGCAAGCCCCGGTGTCAGAGTGGATAAGAGGCCCGGTTTGAGACTTAGAGGGGGTCATACCTATTTTGTCTGTTTTCGAACCGATTTTTGATAACCAAATTATTACATTTAATATATATAGTTCACATAACAGTGTAGATACGTTCTTTCTGCAGGGCATCTAACCGTTGAAAACACGATTCTATTAAATTTTCTCGATAGAAAAGAGGAGCAAAGTAAGCTCGATTTCAGATTTATAACCAGTTTTACAAGAATCACCCTACACCATTTCTTCTGAATATACCATCATTTGAAAGGTAAGTAATTATAGCAGGGCTTCTACCCGATGGATTTTTCCCCAAACACCCAAGAGAAAAGATATTGATGAAAAATGTGTTTTTTTGCGATCTTGCTTTCAATTGAAGCGGGATGGCTAGTTGCGAAAGTTTGCTCGTTAGAAAGAGAGGCTTGTTCTTCTAATACCCAGCCTTAATAACTAAATTATTTTATACCTATACAGGAGCGCGATTTTTGAATCTCATTCGCTGAGTTCAGCAGTTGAAAATGTCAAAATTATTGTGGAGATATGCATCTTTCTACTGCTGATTTGACTTTCAAAAATCATACTTCAGGAGTGCGATTTTTGAAAGTCAAATCAGCAGTAGAATGATGTGTACATCTCCATACATTTTCAACTGCTGAGTTCAACGTACGAGATTCAAAAATCGTACTCCTAAAGTAAAGTTTACAGAAGCAAGAGTTTCAATTTGTTTCGTGTTTTGAAAAGGTTTCCTCATTGATCTAAAATCAGATAAACAGATTTACCGCCAGAACAGGCGACAACGCTCAAAGTTTAAAATGATTTGCTGTCACTTTCACACGTTAACGGTTCGGAGCGTGAGCGTCGCGCAGCAAATTCCTGAGAGCATGGAATGGCGGATTGCGAAAATTGCCGCAACCAGTTACGTACCTACACTACATGTTGCCACAAATTGGCAGATAAGAGCGGTAGGTATAAACCTGCGTTGGAGCGTTTGTGCATCACATTTATTATACACATGCTTGCATGACGGTAATGAATGGGGTAAGCTTGTTGGGATCAGGGGATCTGACTGATGGATTACATGGTTTGGTACTAAAGAAAAGATGGTGTGGAGAGAGGAGTCAAAACAACGGTATTCGAATTACGTCTACTTTATTCTGCTGTGTACTATTCCATTGATTAGGTACTTATACTTAGTAATACTTCACGGGGTGCTTCAGACCATCAAACTGAACAACTTTCACTATGGAGCCAACATCGAGAAAAAAAAAATCAACTGTCCCATACATTTTAGTCGAATCGGTACTGCAGTTTTGTATGGGACAGGTGATTTTTTTATTTTTTGTGTATTGTTACACCCTGTGCATACCTACATAAACTCTCGACCATAGTCACTTTCGGGGTGGTCAGAAATATTGCATCTTTCTACTGCTGATTTGACTTTCAACTGCTGATTTGACTTTCAAAAATCGCACTCCTGTAGTATCATCCATATAGTAATTTTGACATTTTCCACTGCTGAATTCAACGAATGAGTTTCAAAAATCGCACTCGTGTAGCCCTACAGGGATAATTCATTCAATTCATTCATTCATCATTCATTTTTAGGGTTCCGAAGTCAAAAAGGAACCCTTATAGTTTCGCCATGTCCGTCCGTCTGTCTGTCCGTCTGTCCGCGGCTTAGCTCAGAGACGCTTAACATTAGAAAGCTGTAATTTGGCATATGTATAGTGAAAAAATTCACGGCAAAAGCATATATAATGAATTTAAAAGGAAAACTATCACCACTAAGTAGGCTTTACAAGTTTACGAGTAATAGTCGACCAAATAATAAAATGTACTTTTTAGACTTTATTAGCCGTTAAACCGTAGTATAAAAGCAAAAAGCCTCCTTCTAAGTCCATATTATATTGTGACGGGCAACTACGGAACCCTATCCTGCGCGTGGTCCGACACGCACTTGGCCAGTTATTCTTTTAATCATTCTACACAAATTATTTTCACCACCTATGGCATAGGGGGTAGGTACCGTACGTAAGTAGGTGTAATTGTTGTCAACTTTTTCATAATTATAGTTAATTACCACAGTACTTACCTAAACTCAGAAGTATTCAAGTTCGCATACAGTGATAAGCGGGGGGCAAATGCTTCTGGCTTGGCACAAATTAAATTTATAAACAGAACAAATGATTTGTTGAATGTAAAATAATAATTATTACTATATTATTATATTACCTCTACATTAATTTAGCGAGAGCATTTAGTGATGGTTCTGTGATCGCATTTTAATTTACTAATCATTAGATATATCTGTTACTCTAAAATGTAATCTAAGCCATTATAATACGGTATATTTTAAGTGATCTCGGTAGTAAATCGTTGCGGTGCGCAAGCACATAATATGTCGGCAAGTTTTGCTCATATTATGTTATTTTATTGCGTAACTTCATTGGCACGTTTATTGCTTACTTTTATCTTATAATCTTGATTTTAAATGATACCTACATTTTGTAACTGTGTGTAGCAGTTTAGCAAATCAATCGATGAATGGAAATGGATAGAGTCACGTGCCTTGGGTTATTTATTAGGATTAAACCTAGTCCACGCTAAATGAAAATGCAACCAAAAAAGAAGAAACCGGTCAAGTGCGAATCGGATTCGTGCACGGAGGGTTCCGCGTACCACCATACAATATTACCAAAATTGTGTTTTCTCCGGGATGCTTAGCGCAAATCCGATACACACATAACCGGTTCTTATTATTTGTTGTTTTACCTCAGAATCAAGTTAGTCGCTTGTATTTATTACCATTTTTACGATAGAGCAAAAACAAAAATCTTAAAAAAAAATATGTTTCTTAACTTTTTTTTAATGATCCTTTAGCAAATTCGCCATAATAACGCATAGTCTATGATCTACCTATTATGGTTCAAAAGATACAGCCCTTTATAGGTTGGACAATCGGACGGACTGACAGGCGTAGGCTTAGAATAGGATCCCGTTGCCACCCTTAGGGTGCGAAACCCTAAAAACCAAAATCTGAAATATCGCTCCCATATGACGTAAAACAGTGACACGGTCAAATATAACATTGTTATATGGTCTAAGCATTTTAGTAATCAAGCAATACAACCAAGCAATAAGTTGGCTCTCAAGCCCGGCCACATGCAAATGTCAAGCAAGTAGCACGATATCGGAATGCGGGCTTCGATTCCAACCAACTGTGTACTGAATACTGTTCTACCACTCGGACGAATATGACCTTTACTTAGTTGAAAATAAGAGTGGCAAAATAAATAATTGCAGGCTTCTAAATAAGGATTTGCAAAAGAAATCAGTGACCTTTGTTACCGTTCCTTTAATTAGAATAAAGGCTTTAGAATAATGATGGGAAACTTACACCCGTATTCTTAGTTGTTTCCTTGAGGCTTCCTCACTCGAGTCGAGGACGTTTTTGTCATTTTTGTCATACATATTATGTATGTCAAAAACGTCCTCCACTCGAGTGAGGAAGCCTCAAGGAAACAACTAAGAATACGGGTGTTAGTCTTTTGTCAGTTTTGAATCTGTTACGTATAAGTCTGTATTTTCAAAAGGTCGTAAGTATTTTAGGTCTTACCTTTTTGTTATAGACTAAACTAAGCCCACACTCCTAAAACTTCCCTGAATCTCAAGTTCAAGTTCAAATATTTATTGCATTGCCACATTGTTGTACACAGTAAGAAAATCCTACATAAGATTTTAGTAATTAAACAATGGAGCACCCTGTAGGTAAGGGCATAACAATATAGAGAAGAGAGCACACACACAAAAGTTATTATATTACTGAGGTTAAACCTATACATTTTAAATTAAAAATAATCAAATATGAATCGAATTTTTACAATAAGTAACAGTAGAATTTAAAAAAAAACATTTCACATAAATATTAACAATTCAACAATTTACATTAAAATCACAATTAAACTCTATTTAATAACACTATTAATAAAAATAAAATTATCATACCATTTTTATTTTATACTATTTATTCATATTTTATATAATTATATAAAATATATTTATTTTCCCGTCCTTGAAGATTTGTTAAATTTAATTTATTTTATCTTCAAAAAACTCGTTAATGCTGTAATAACTTTTTGATACAAGGTATTCTTTCAGTCGTCTTTCAAAGGCAGCTAATGACTTTATATTTTTTTATTTTGTTTGGTATAAGTATTAAGTATTATATATTTTAATTACCATTGACTGTGGACCAGATGTAAACAGTTTTAATTTAGAAAAGGGGGCTTTTAGTTTATTTGCATCACGATCGTTTCGCTTTATTTTGATATTTTTTACAGGGGAGTAGGTACAGATGCGGGTGTTTTCTAACGAATTTGCATGATTCAAAAATCTCGTCTTAATTAAGTAGAACGTACACGTACAACCTATATTTTTGCCAGCCATTCATTTACATTTCATTCAAAATTTTGTGATCTTGGAAAACTCGGTAGAAGGTATGATGTCCACAAAATCATGAAATTTTCAGGATGGCGAAAAATAGGTAGCTTAATATGCCCAGTTCCATACAAAAATGCCAGATGCACTTAATTGTGGAGATTGCAGACATAAAGCAGCGTTCCCTTGTCCGCAGGGACATGAAAAATATTCCGGAAATGAACCGAATTCTTAGAACTTTCTTCTAGTTCTCGTGCCTATTCATAAGGGAATGAATAGGCCCTATTATGCCTTCATTTACCTACGCTTTTCTATAGCAGTACCATGTTCCGGGGATTTTTTTAGGCCTGTGTCAGAATCAGAACTTACGACATCAAATACCGGTTACCGGATGAATCGATGATAGCAAATAAATCTCTCAAGATTTTAAAATAAACTTCTTGGTCAGACACTTTGGTACCGGTTACCACTAATACCTATGCAAAACTTTCTACTTTGTCATCAGCAGGTACCAATAATATTGAGCCTAACAAGTTGATTTGATTAACAGATACCTACGTGGTTTGGATTTTTAAGTCTTGTCATGCTATCTCTTTTAATCATTAATATTATAATATTGATTCATATTTGACTGTCCCACTTGCACGCTGGCCAAAGCATAAATTTTTAAATTATGTAATTTTCTTTGCATTTTGTTAGCTTATTATATTAGGGTAATAATATTATATCACATGTTTTAAGTTTATCTTTTAGGTATAATTGTGGTACCTATTTGTTGCACATTTTTAGACTAATACTTTTGCTCTGTTATTGTAGGCGAAAAGCTGGATCTCCCATACATTTGGGTCAAGTAGGTTTGCAGTTTTGTATGGAACAGCAGATTCACTATTTTGTTGTTGGTCCCATAAAGAAAGTTGTTTAGTTTTATGCTCTGTGATCATCCTTTTAAAAAAACGGAATTTTATTACGAACATTTTTCTTCGTGGCTGTATGGCGTTTCAGAAGTGCTGCAAAAAGTCGCAGTGTTTAAAGGGCCCTAATCCAATTACCCCAGTGTTGCTTACTCTAAAATTTGATTTCCTTATTTTTCATGAGATTCTGGTCGACCTATATTAATATTATTTTTCTCTGAGCTGGAACAGTGGGGATGTTTGATTTCCTCATTTTTCATGAGATTCTGGTCGACCTATATCTACCCTACCCACATAGATGAACACATAGTGCAACACATAGTATTAAACAGAGTGCAACTATCCTTCCTCATTCCACTGTCAGTATTCAAGGGTAGGAACAACATTAGCAACGCAATATCACGACGAAAGCCGACGGCCGTGAATAACTAAATTTTAAACACGCTGCAGAATGCAATGTTTGAATATTTATTAAGATATTGATTAGATCTGAATAATGTACCTATACTGGCACGTCAGAGAACTAAAGTGGTTGACATAGCTCAGAAAATTAGCAAGCTGAAGTGGCAATGGGCTGGTCATATCTGCCGAAGAACTGACAACCTATGGGGTGTCAGAGTTCTAGAGTGGAGACCGCGAACTGGTAGGCGTAGTGTGGGAAGCCCTGCTGCCCGCTGGACAGACGACCTAAAAAAAAAGTAGCAGGGAGCGACTGGATGAGGAAGGCCGAGGACAGAGTTTTGTGGCGCGCCTTGGGAGAGGCCTATGTCCAGCAGTGGACGATGATAGGTTGATGATGATGACTGGCACGTATATCGCTGAAGTACAAATTCCGATGCGTAAGATAAAATGTGTCCTGCCTATACTCACTTACAGTGCCGAAACATGAACGCTAACAGTAGGCCTCGCATGCCACCCCCGAGAAAACGATAAAAATCGAGATGTGCCTCCATCTTTATTATATTACGTATGCCGGAAAGAGCGCGCATGACGTTTTTCTCGTTTAAACGCTTAGTCGTGGGTGGCATGTTAGCCCTGCAGGGCAATACATGCACAAATTAAAAATAGCACAGAGAGCCATGGAGCATACCATGCTAGTCATTATCACTAGTGAACCGAGTACCTTACGTCGAAATTCGACGAAGAACTAAGGTCGAAGACGTGGGGGAGCTGGGCAGGACACTTGGCTAGACGGGAAGACGGCCGGTGGACCAAGGCAATATCAGAGTGGTGGTCAAGAGAGGGATGGAGGTCAGTGGGCAGACCATCAGCACGTTGGTCTGATGACATTGTGAGAGTGAAGGGTTCGCATTGGATCAGATTAGCACAGGACCGTGATGAATGACGCAATAAACAGGCATATGCCCAGCAGTTGGTTGATGTGGTCTGATTTATCTAAACTATTATAAAACTGTAACAGAAGTGTGTCTGTACATTGCAGATATTTACAAAAAAAGATTACGATATGATTTTTAGATGTCCCTGATTCCAAATCACAAATTTTTGGATTTTTTGTCTGTCTGTTTGTTTGTTCGTTTGTTTGTTTGTTTGTTTGTTTGGGTGTTTGTTTGTTCGAGTATCACGCAAAAACTACTGAACCGATTTTGATGAAATTTTTTGTTTGATAGCTTATCATCTGACTTAAAATCTGGTATATAATTTATGCGGACGAAGTCGCGGGTAAGCTCGTTTAATATAATCTTATAATCACTGGGTATCTCCCAATGCGGACAAGTAGACTTCCCAGTCCGCCAATCTGGATTGGGCACGCGTAGTGGACTTTTGTATTATATATTCTCAATTCCTCACCATGACCGTCTTACCCAGCTTATTTACCGTGTCGTAGGCCTGTGCCACAGCAGTAAGAAAAAACAGCTGCTCTATACATTTGGGTCGAGTCACCATTTACGTTTTTCAATCCCATGTTTTTATTGAAAAATATGAAAAGGTTAAAAAATTTTACACACGTACCTATTTTTCAGCTTTAATTTAATTTTGAAAGTTGTATATTAACAATATCTTAATTTGCTCTTAATCTTAGATTCGTCTTAGAAACGTCGTTTGAGCGTGAGTTAAGTCTGTCTCTTACTGGAGTTCCAACTTTAAATCTCACATTTCAAGCACGTATCCAGACTTTTGTTCGATATTATATTCATAGAAAAACAAAGAAAAAGTAAGTACTGTAATCACTTTTCCTTACAAATATTCGGATTTCGGGGGGGGGGGGGGGGGGGGGGGGGTGAGAACCGTGCCAGTCACATTTCGTTTATAAACGCCCTTTGGGTAGGTACTTAACTTACCTACATCTCTACGTCTGGTCATGTTTATTTGATTTGAAGGGAAACTGATATACTGAAGCACCATGTTAGTCGGGTCAATATCGAGTTAGTTTCCCTTCAAATCAAATATACATGACCAGACTGATGGACCAGACTGGTGAAATACTGACGGTGTAACCTCCCTCTAAGTGCCAACAAACAATAACATTCAAAGATATATCGACAGCTTCATGAATCATGACTGAAGCTCCATGACCTTTTTCCCTTTTCGTTATCATCATCATCTCAGCCGATAGACGTCCACTGCTGGTACATTAGGCTTTTTTCAAGGATCGTCGCAATATCACCTCACCCTAACGACCGGTCCGACCACGCCCGGTGTAGGTATATTTTGGCGTATAGTGTAATTGATTGACTGATCCTTTTTAAGCTAACCATACCTTTTGTAAGCCAGTCAACAATGTGCATGAACATGCAACATGCATTTACAATTTTGTAACTGACCGTGCGTGCGTATTGCGAATTGTTATAGAGGACAACGAAATCCGACCGCAAAGCCGTTGTACCGCTAGAAAAATATCGAATACAGTTCGATATTGACGTTTGTAGGTCACTGCTGTCCGTCCATTCACAACGACGCCCGTTCAAGGTTATAAGTGGCTTTCACACAATCAGCTGGGCTGGCTAACTTTTGATAGATCTGTTTTCCTGGTACCTATATCTAGTTTTACAAGGATACCTTGTCCAAAACAATAGGGATTTATAAAGTACTAGAGTTTACTTGCGACTTCATCCACACAAATTATATAGTACCAGATTTTAAGTCAGATCAAACAAAAAAGTTTCATCAAAATCGGTTCAGTCGTTTTTGCGTGATGCTGTTGTTACAAATATACAAGCAAACAAACAGACAGACAGAAAAAAAAAGGTTGATTTGGAGTCCGGGTTACTTACCTAAAAACCATATCGTTTTTTTCATGTAAATATCTTCACGTACAGACAGACACACTTCTTTTACAGTTTTATAATATGTAGTTAAGATTCGACGATTGGATTTCGATTTCGACATTGTTCCCTTAGATAAGTTTCTAGTCATCGCCTTATAAACCCGTCAGCATATTAACCCTACATCTTTAACAATAGGTAAAAGTTTGCTTAGTTTCTGACAACCACGAAAGAAAATATGGTCGTGAGTCTACGTAAGAACGTAAGTTTGTATGCTAAGTTTTCTCCGTAAAGATAAAGCTTTATTACTTAGGGAGTGTACAATGAAAACGAGACCTGTTTTCAGATAAGTCTTACCAAGTTTTTTATTGATTTTACAAAATTCTTGGAACGTCCGCACTTTCAGCTCTCTCCCAAAACTCTCGGAGCTTGAGAAAGTAAAATACACAAAAAAGTTGTTCGTCGAGTTTCTCCCGCCAAAACTGGGGTCGTTGACCGATTGACATTCGATAGACCTGTACGAGTCACAAGTCACAACGACACTTGGGATCATGAGAATGCGTATTTCTTTTTTGCCGGACCCACCTGGGGTACAAGAATTTATTGAAAGACTTCTTTTTTGTGACGCGTCTGACTGTTGGAGGTAATAATTTGTCAAGTTGGGTAAAACCGTACACGTACTTACTACCTACTCTGTAGGTACCTGGTATTTGACAATTTAGCTGGTAAAAAGATAGGTCGTGTGCAAATGACAGACAATCCGCGGTAGACTGCTGTTGATCCTGGTTTACAGGAAAGAAATGAATAATCATATAAGGTCCTTCTTAATATATGCTGACGGCTTTTTAAGAGGATGTTCACCATCAAAATGAACAACTTTATCTATGGTACCAACGTCAGAATCGTCAAAAAAAATCTGCCAATGTTCCATACTGTTTTTGCAATTCTACTCGAGTCTCGACTAAAATGTAGAGAGATGAGTGTAGAATGCGGAGAGATGATTTTTTGTCGCTATTTTGATATTGGTCCCATAGAGAAAGTTGTTCAGTTTGATGGTCTGATCATCCCCTTATAAACCATCAGATAAGTTGGACCCTGTATAATGTTTTAGTAAATCGATTCTGGGCATTTCTAGTCAGGTTTAGAGAAAACTTCATGTTAGTAATAACTCTCATTGGAGCAGGGATATTGTGTAACTATAACCGATCATCCATCGATACTAGATCAATGGTGTTGCATAACTGTTATTGGCGACAAATATCTGTATTTGCTCTATCATCTTCAACTCGATATTTAACAGATTAGTTAAGTACACATACTGCTAGGCACAGATAGGGTTACCAGACGACAGGAATTTTTCTGACGTGTCCGGAATTTTGGCCCTCTGTCAGGAAAACAGGGAAAATGTTAATTTATCAGGAATTTTTGAAATTTTGAGAGGAAAATATAAGTAGGTAGTAGGTACCTAACAAAATGTGTTCTTTAAATTGATTGAATTTTGTCAAGAGGAGAGCCTTAATAGGACCCTTTGATTGTCTCTTTCGCACATAGTCCACTGAATTCCCATTAAATGAGAACTCTACATTCGCACTTTGCTCTTGGATTGCAAAAATGTTCAATTCCGCTAGTTTCTCCACACTAATGGTTTTTTAAATTATTTTACGTTGTTTAAGAGGGTTTATCCAATACACTTTTGCAAAAAGTCTGATCTTACCGCATACCAGAATACAATATTAAAACGGAATGTCAGGAAATTAACTGAAAATTCGGGGATTTTGTCAGGAAATCTCATCTTTGGATCTGGTAACCCTAGGCACAGATGGTCAAGACTGTCAGTGTCAGTATAGTAGGTATAAGAGATAAGGGGACTTTTGGTAACCATCAGCTGCAAGGCTGATTCGGTATTCATAGGGTGTAGAGCATCTCTGTGATGGGGATGGACCAGGTCTGCCTGCATAACTCCAGTCGGTAAAAAATTACGATCAGCTGCAAGGTTGATCGTATGGTATTATAGTAATATGCACTGTAGCTATGTGAACAGTACAAAAACTGACATTAACTGCCAGTCGGTTTAGGAGATACAGCCGTTCAAAGGTCGGACCTTTGGTGGTTACCAAAAGTCCCTTTATCTCTTGTACTAGTAGGACCGTTGTTGTTGATGAAGAGAGAAGGCAGACAATGTTTTAATATTGAGACATAAAAGAATTATGGATGCCATTAACATACGGCACCTAATAATAAGCTAAAGATCCGTGACGAGTTCATGCATGAATAATAATCATTAGCACTCTTGAGTTGCGCATACGCACACTGTTTGCATAGTTGCCTGTAGAAAGTAATACGTCTTGAAAGACGTTCGATAAGTAGGTAATAGCTACTTGTAAAATGTACTTATTGAAATTTAAAAATGTGGACGCTCTTTGGCCTTTTTGTGTTCAGAAGAACTTTGTTTAGTTATACAGGGTCCTTCTTAATATTCTGAACGGTTTGTTAAAGGAATGACCATCAACCTGGACGACTTTTCTAAGGGACCAACACCGAAATCGCGATAAAAAATCAGCTTCCATACAAAACTGCAAACCTTATTGAGCCAAAATATATGTATCGGACAGCTGTCTTTTTTTTCGCGATTTCGCCGTTGGTCCTATAGAGAAAGTTGTTCAGTTTGATAGTCTGATCATCCCCTTAAAAATTGTCAGCCTATTAAGAAGGACCCTGTATACATACAGGGTGAAATTGATATCATTAGCATCCTTTTAAACAAAGAGTCTACCCATCAAACTGAACAACTTTTACTATGGGAGCAAACCGATCGGAGTAACAAAAAAATCTGCTGTTCCATACTAAACTGCAGAGCCTACTCGATTAAAATGTATGCAACAGCTGATTTTTTAGTTGTTCCGATCGGTTTGCTCCCATAGTTAAAGTTGTTCAGTTTGATGGGTAGACTCTTAGTTTTAAAGGATGCTAATGATATCAATTTCACCCTGTAGTACCCTACCTATTCAATTTGTCATCTTTGTGCCTACAATAATCAACATTATCTAATTTACACAGTTGAGTGCAAAAAAAAAACAAACAAACAAGGCTTGACGAGCTTTTTATATATTTCTATCTCTAAGCATGATATCTTTAAATTTGCTAGAACTACGAGTATATAGGGTCCTTCTTAATATCCTGACACCATTTTAAGACGATGATCAGCCTATCAAACTGAAAAACTTTCTCTATGTGTGGCACCAACATCGAAATCGCAAAAAAAAATCTGCTTTTCCATACAAAACTGCAAATCTACTCGAGCCAAATGTATGGGACAGTTTTTTTTTTTCGCGATTTCCCCATAGAGAAAGTTGTTCAGTATGATGGTCTGATCATCCCCTTAAAAAAGTGTCAGCATATTAAGTAGGACCCTGTATACGGTCTAAAACTACTAGAAATTTTGAAAGTTTCGAGACAATAATCATGTAAATTACGCTGCATTTATAGAAGAGCATCGTTAGATCATGTTACGAAAGATGATACGGTCGATTACGATTAAATTAACATTAGTAGCTGATAAACTGCATGTTTGCATGATATACCTACTTTATATTTTGCAATGCACGCTATGTATGAAAGTAAGTGTCTGCTAGAATATCTAGGTGATAATTTGATAATTTATCTGACATATTAACATTGTTTTCAGATTTTCTTGTTGTGTTGCTCAACTTGAAATATCTAGCTTAGTGACCTCGATAGTTTTTTCAAATAATTGCATTGGTTTTTTGTCTTGCATTTTTCCTATCTTTATACACTTTCACGTATATTTGATTTTAGATATTATAGGTATTTGATTCCAGTAGGATCAGGGTTGGAAAAAAAACAGTTTTTTTTTCAATTTTATAAAACAATAACTTCAAATTGTTTTAAACAAGTGTTCTTTTTGTTTTTTATGTTTTTTTTCTCTTTTTAGTTTAGGCCATTAATTTCAAGTCGATTATACCTGTAATATTTCATTTCTAGACTAGGTATTTTCAAATTCGCCATAGTAAATTCAATATTTACAAAAAAAGAGCAATGGATGCACATTTATTTTATGTTGCATATTTTAATCAATACTGAACGCTTTACATTCACCCTGCATTTTCTAACTTATATTCTTTAACTTATATTTTTAATAGGGGAAACCCCAACATTTTTTATTATTTTATATAGCATCTAATTTACAACACCAGAAATACACACAAAATTAAAACAGTAGGTAAACCTTACCACGGAATATATAAAAGTACAAACATTACATGGTATTTGATGTAGGTACAAATGTCGAGTTGCAAATAAAAAGTTTAAAACGTCTGGGTTTATTTTTTTACATTAAATCACTGTTTTACAATATCATAGACTGAACTGGTTGTATTTCAAGCTATTTAGAGTCCTAAATATTAATTAATTTTCATTTATTTCCATTCATTCGCAATGAAAAGTAGTTTTAAACCATAGATTTATATATTACTAGCTGTTGCCCGCGACTTCGTCTGCGTGGACATGTGATTTTGTCTCATGTCTCGTCTAAGGGTCATGAAGGTCATGGTCAGAACCAAGTCTAGAAACCCTGGCATGTAACATTAAAATGGCTATTAAGGAATGGGCTGATAAAATACACATGCTAGAATGCTCTGGCTTCTTGGGTCTGCAACATTGCAGGAAATTCATCAGCAAATAACACCACGAATCCCACAGTTCATACTGAACAACAGCAGGAACAAAGCTCGTGCTATCGTCGGAGCTCTCACCGGGTACTACGCCTCACAGGCATGATAAAGCTCACCCTAGATCCCAGTTGCCGAGCGTGCGGAGAGGAGGAGGAAACCATGGAACATTTATACTGTGTGACTGCGATGTCTTGGTGGCTAAACGTATGTGTCCTGAGACTGAGAGATGGTTATTCAAAACTGGGAGATTACAGGTTTCTTCCCCTGAACACTATTGCCTCTCTCATTTTCCACGATTTTCAATGGAAAAAAATAAATATCAAGTAGGAGTCAACACAAAAGATAGGTACCATTGGGTTGATGTGTTGCTGGCTTGCCAGCCCCCATAATAGGATAAGAATAGGATAATAGTCATGAAATTGAGCTGAATCAAAATCAGAAAGTACCTACATTAAGTAAGTATGTAGGTATAAAAAAAGGCATTCACAGATCCATCACTTGAATTTTTCTACTGTTCGTCGGTTATTAGTGTTTTATTTATGTCTAGCAGCATAATAATCATCTTACGACCCACTGCGGATCACAGACTTCCACTCACAAATAAACGTTAGAGGATAGAGGATAAGCGGAAAGCGCAGCGTGGGTAGGCCCCTCACACGGTGGACCGACGACCTGGTGAAGGCGGCGGGAAAACGTTGGATGAGGGCAGCGCAGGACCGGTCGTTATGGCGATCCTTGGGGGAGGCCTATGTCCAGCAGTGGACGTCCATCGGCTGAGATGATGATGATGCTATCATCAGGATACTCCACCACGCGGGCTAGTGCACAATGGTGTAGGCAAGAGCTAGAACGATAATATTCTAGCAAGCAAAATGGTCAACTTGTTAAAAGAATTATTTTCAAGCCACATTTGTAAATCTCTAACCTTACTTAGCTATTATGAAAGTACTTAGGCACAATACCAAACTGTGGTGTTATAAGGACTTTTTAGATAAGTAGGTACCTATCTTTTCATAGATTGTGGTCGATTGATGTTCTATAGTTAAGCTACACAAATCCTCAAGAAATCATAATAGAACCGAAAATCAAACAAAACGAACATTTGGCAAAATTTTCTGCAACAAAATTATTATACCGTAGAATTGGCTCAGATTGGGCTCAAACTAACCACCATTATACTTACATACAAAGATGTATTCAATCAATTTGTAAGCTCCTGCTAGAGTTAAAAATACGCCTAACGATATCTATGAAGATTAAAACGATACTACAATAACTTTAGAAAAGGTTAAAAGAAAGAAAAATATTTGAAGACCCGTTTGGTGTAATGGTTACCACGCCGGACTGCCAAACCAGGGAATCCCGGTTCGGTCATGGATGTAATATGTTTGTGCCGTTGTTGTATGGTTTCTATAATAAAAAGCCTATACTGCTTGCTTCGGATCATTACAATGTATGTGACTGTGAGCATTATTTATTTAATTATTTTTCAATTCACCCGGTAAGTTACTTTACAATCAAATCTGTAAGACCTAATTTCTGAGACGCCTTGAGCGTGAGTTACGAGTAAGTGCAAGTATGGTCGAAATGTATGAACTTTGAGATCAGGGATTTATCAACTAAATTAAGCTCCTGCTAGCCTTTGCTGCTAGCTAGGTTTTGGAATAAATAATTTTATTGTTGCACACTTGCATTTAAAAAACGCCTCACGCCATCTATTAACATGAAAACGTACTACAATAACTTTAAAAAAGGTTAATAGAAAGAGTATTTTTTTATATTTGACGACCCGTTTTGTGCAATAGTTACCACTCCGGACTGCCAAACCAGGGTCCTGCGCTCGAATCCCGGTTCGGTCATGGACATTATTATGTTTGTGCCGTTGTTGTAATGTTTCCATAATAAAAAGCCGTGCTTGCTTGGGATCACTACAACGTATGTATTAAAATAAGAAAAAAGCCAAAGAAAACGTACTTTCCTAAAATTGGATCTGATCTAATCTCAAGATATTATTAAGGTCAGCAAATTGCTTCTGTCAAATCCGTTGAAAAATGGATAAAAGTTTAAAAAAAAAAAATCTCACCCAAGAATCGAACCTCCAACCTCTTGCGCGAAAATCTGACCATTTCCCAACTACGCTACACAGCTCTTGAGAGAAGTGTTGAAAAAAGCAACCACTATTTACTACTGGAATCTACCCAAATACATCTGTTAGCGTCAAGTCGGCGCTAGTGAGCATGATAAAACATTGGAAATTATCCCACAGACTCCCACAGTAACCCATTGCTGGGATAAAAAGTATCCTATGTGTTAATCCAGAACACATTCTATATGCATGCCAAATTTCATCTAAATCTGTTCAGCCGTTTAGGCGGGATTGAGCCACAAACACACAAACATCCAAACATCCAAACATCGTCACAAACTTTCGCATTTATAATATTAGTGAGATGAGACTAGCGTAAGGATAGGCCCGTCAGAATATTTTACAAAAACCTTCTTCATAGAAACAAAAATTTGCGCCATCTGTCATAACTCGTATACGAACTATATTGTGTCATATATTTTCTTTGATCGTTGTAGTGCTCTAAACTGACATTTTTCCTTGCATTTTAGAGCCAACAAACTGGGGACAATAGTCAAGCTCATAGGCCATGTCCTTACGCTAGTAATATATATGTCTTTGTTTTAAACCTTGTTTTTTTCTTGATGTTTTATACATTGTTTAATAGTAGATTATGTACCAAGGGGATAAAGCAGTGTCTTTCATCACGGGCGCGATATTGAATCCCGAGCGTAACGAGGGATTCTAGGGTTAACTCCCGAGCGAAGCGAGGGAGTTAAGACTAGAATCCTGAGTGAAGCGAGGGGTTCAAGCTCGCCCAAGATGAAAACACGTTTATCCCCGAGGACCATACTCTACTTTTCACACCCTCCGCGAGAAAATAAAAAGCAATACTGTTAGAAACCCAGGGGAGCGTGTAAATTCTCTATGGTTAGATACCAATTATTTTATTATAGTTTATAACAAAGTAGTGTAAAATAGTGTTTTCTAAATAATATGTATACTATTGAACTTTAGAGTTCAATAAGTTCAATAGTATACTTATTATTTAGAAAACACTATTTTATTACATTAAAAGTGAAAGTAGATATTTGAAACATTAGACCAGGAGTGCGATTTTTTAAACTCATTCTTTGAACTCAGCAGATGAAAATGTCAATATTACTACGGAGACGAGCATCTTTCAACTGCTGATTTGACTTAAAAAATCATACTCCAGGTGTGCTATTTTTGAAAGTCAAATCAGCAGTAGAAAGATTCGTATCTCCATAGTAATTTTTACATTTTCAACTGCTGAACTCAGCGAATGAGATTCAAAAATCGCACTCCAGTTGTGGAAAGACAATGTAATATGTTTTTATTACTTTGTTCGTAGCAATAGGTACAGAGCTTAGATTAAAAACTTTTCGCTTACTATATCTATGGTGCAGAGATATGATGCAGTATTCGCGCCTTTTTTTCTTTTTTTGTGTTCAATACTCGTGGTGGCCAGTTCAAATTTCGAATTAAGTTCTTTTTGGTGCCTGTCTCCATGATAAGTTTTCATACGAATTTTAAGTAAAGGTCGTAGTAACTAAAATAATCTGTGGATGCGGTTCCATATTCAAATCTCATTATTGACCAGCGGGTTATAATGAAATTCAGTACAATATTATTGCCCGGCTAGACCCAGGGCTATAATGACTTGCTTTAGGTTCGAGTTACATGACATATAATGTTCCATTTTCGAGCGGGTGGTGTGAAAAACTTGTTTTGATCTGTGTTTTTAAACACTTGATAAAAAACACTGTTTTAATTCAAAATGTTTTAAACACTGTTTTAAAACAGTTTGTTTTAATCATGCCAACCCTGAGTAGGATTGACATAAAAAGTTGACCGCGAAATTGATAATTCCACAGAATTATCAATTTCGCGGTCAACTTTTTATTATACGACACGACATAGCGCATTGTTCATTTCGTCAGTTTTTTTTGTATAGTTTATCCCGTTTAGCCCTTATATACTCCGATATATAAGGGCTAGATGGGTTAGGGCTTGTCTGTGTATAATACATAATCCACTGTTATCAGGCACGTTCCATTGGGGTCTGACTAGGCTGATGGTATGCAGAGGGCGTTTTGCGATTTTATGTCGGAGGTTTAAACGGATTATCTGTGAAGAAATATTTAAATGTTAAGTTAGGATTTCAACTACATAGAAAGATGTAGTCCTACTACATACATACACTCACGACCAGACGACATAACCTTTTCGGGGTCCCGGTTTAGAATAGAACGTAGAGTAGATGGTACAAACCTACTTACATCTGCATAATGCAGATTCCCAAGCCGTGTGCTCTCGTCCCGAACGTGTTCATCGACAGATCGGCATGCGCGTGCGCGCCACAACACAACAATAGGCCACAATGGCGCCCACGCGTCTTCGTTGGGAAATGTCAACGTTTAGCATAACCGGTGAATTGTACCATTACATATCATTTAGTAGTAGTACCAAGCAGTGTCGGTCTGGGACTCAAAAAACTACCGGGAAAATTTTTCAAAGCGGCCCACTGACTTTTTCCCCGACTATGGCAAAGTCAAAAGAAAGGGCGTGGATGTACGTATAGCAATTATTTTTAGTAGGGGGGCTAGGTCTAGATCAAGGTCAGGTTGCAAAACAATCGTAAGACCCGGAGCGAGCGAAGCGGGCTCCAGTTTTTCACGATCTAAAATGCCCGAGCTAGCGAAGCATGCTAGATATTTTACTACAATACAACTAGGTTGATACAATAAAAAACGCGTGTGACAGACGAACGCACGTTCTGACACCAACAAGGCGATCCATGGCGGTTCCATAAGCGACTAAAAACCAGAAGCGAGTGAAAGCGAGTTCGATATTTTACTGTGATATTTTGGCCATTCCAAATCTGCAATAAGATCTATGGAGCGAGCAAAGTGTGCTTGAGATTTTACTCCAACAAGGCTAGGTCACGAGCGATACTAAAGCAAATAATGACCACACAATCCAGGAGCGAGCGAAGCAACCTCGTAGATTTACTGCAATGCCAATACGACTAGGTTGGAAATTAGGAGCGAGCGCAGCAAATGAGATTTTACTGCAATATGACTTGAGACTAGGTCGCTGCAACACCACCAAGAACAAGGAGCGAGCGAAGCGAGCTCGAGAATTTGCTACATTATGCAGGATAATATGCTGACGGCTTTTTAGAGGGATGATCCCAAAGAGTAATATAAGTATATTGATGATCCTGTGATAATTAGACCATTTTGATCACCAGATTTCGATATTGGTCTCATGGAAAAAGTTACAGCTCCTTAAAACACCGTCAGTCGACCCTACGATATGCTAGAATGCGTGCAGAATGCTTCACCGCAACAGGATTTAAAACCAGGAGCTTTCAGCTCATGCCATAATCGAGTAACAAAAAGATTGAGCGAGCGAAGCGAGCTCGAAAATTCGCAATATATTTTGACTACGCAGGGGGCCTCAGACTCAGTAACATACTGAACATATTTTGGCCTTGTTTTTAATATGATCAAAATCTTCTCCCAGGTTTGGAGGCCCCTTCAACCAAACTTATGTTTAGCGCATTTTTCTTAATTTCCCTGACTTTATAAGAAAGTGAAAAAAAATGTAATAATTGTCGATTATTTTTGTTATGGTTTGGACTCTATGGCTCTTAGTTGCTAAGTTACAAACAATATTGAATTATGAGAATAAATGGCGTAGAGAAAATACTACCCAACTTGTAATCCTTATTTTACACTGGATTAGGCGGAACCCCTGCGTGAACAAAGACGCCGTCCGATCCAGCATATTCTGGCGACCGAGGATAATATGAAAATGGAAGCTTTCAAACGCAAAAGAACCCATCTACGGAAAATTTTTACTGCGGCAGCGAACAATCTAGAAGGTTCATTAGCAGATAAGGATCAAGCAGAAGTCGAATCCTGCTATCACTTACTGCTTGATGCTGCCGAAGAGCTATTTGCATGTGAAAATTCTGTTCGTGATCTTTGGACAGAGCTCGAAGAATTTGATGAAGGAGCTTTCGAATTAGATCAAGACAAAGCTCATGCTTACAAAACACGCTGGATAAAATTAAAATCGCGCTCCGCTCGCATGCACGAAGAGGATAACGATTCACTAAAATCTGCGCGATCTTCAAAATCCGAAGTAAAGCAACGTTCACATGAACGTAAGGTGAAGATGCCAGTTTTGGAAATATCGAAATTTGACGGAGAGGCTAAGAAGTGGCTACTATTCTGGGGGCAATTTAAGAAAATTGACGAGGACCCAGACATTGAAGGTTCCGACAAATTTCAATATCTTCTTCAATCTATGGTGCCGAACTCCATTGCGAGACAATTAGTTGAGAGCTACCCGCCTTGTGGTGAGAATTATGAAAAAGCTCTTCATGCGTTAAAATCCAGATTTGCACGTGACGACATTTTAATAGAAACCTATGTAAGAGGACTTCTATCCTTGATGAGGGAAAAGGGTCAGTCACCAAATAAAAAGGACTTATCATCATTATACGACAGTTTGCAGACGCATTTACAGGCACTTGAGACTTTAGGCGTCACTAAAGACAAGTACGCGTCGATTTTATTCCCAATGGTCGAGTCTGCGTTACCTGACGATGTTCTTCGAGCGTGGAACCGGTATAGAGCTGATGGGAAGAATAGCGATCTGTCTAAGCTTGTGGATTTTCTCCGACAAGAAGTTGAGTCGGAGGAACGGATTCAGTTAGCTCACCAAGATATGAGTACGATGCAATTGGAGCCGAAAAATCCTTCTTGCTGTTTTGTCACAGGAAATAAATCAGAGAAACAGAATAAGCAGAATTTATGCATCTGGTGTGACAAAGACACCCACTGCAGTGCTGAGTGTCACAAAGCAGCTAAAATGTCACTGCAACAAAGATTAGAGCACATTAAAGCAAAGAAAGCATGTTTGATCTGCCTAAGAGCTAACCATATGGCTAAAAGGTGCAAAAGCTTTCCGAAGTGCTTATTCTGTAAGAAACGTCATTCCATACTTCTGTGCCCTGATGTGCCGGATGTAACTCCCAAGGAAGGCGAGCCGGATCCAGAATCAAGTCAGGATGATACCAGCAACCTTCACTGCGAGATGAAGTCAACAACTTTACTGCAAACAATTGTTGTTCAAGGTTGTTCTAACAGCAACAAAAGGGTAGTACGTGCACGTGCCCTTATCGATAGTGGGGCGCAGAGATCGTATATCCGAAAAGATCTTGCGGAAAAGTTGCAACTGAAAAGATCGAAAAAGGAGTTTATCAGTCACTGTCTATTTGGTGGAATTGAAGGCAATAGACAGGAATGTAATATTTATGACTTTTGTGTCAAAAGTGTGTCAGGTGATTTTAATTTGAAAATTTCGGCTATTGAACAACAAAAAATATGTAACTCTCTGCCAAAATTGTCGTCGACAAATATTTTGACCAAATTGAAAAATATGAATATTAATTTGACTGATTCACAACTTGACTCTCCCGACGAAATTCAACTTCTATTAGGGGCTGACTTTTCAGGTTTATTAATGACTGGTGAGGTAAAATAGTAGCTTATCTATGCTGGTGAGTTTGTTTACATCGATAATGGCCTTACAGCGGTCAAAACTAAACTGGGTTGGACCATTCAGGGGCCGATAACCGGCAGTAGGAATACAATGACCACAACCACTCTTTGTTTATCACGAATGAATGTTTCAGATTTAGACAAGACTGACGAGAAAACGTTGAATTCCCGAGCTAAATATTGTCAAACGCTACGGGATGGTTTTCGTCGTCGTTTTAGGGATGAATACTTGAGTACTCTTGTGCAACGTAAGGGAAGACAGTCTCGCCACGAGCTTAAGGTAGGCGATATTGTTTTGGTCGAATCAGAAGATCGCAGAAGGATAAACTGGCCCATGGGTATCATTGTTGAGGTTTTTCCTGGTGCAGATTTCGTGAATAGAGTAGCTAAAGTTCGCACCGCTTCTGGAGAACGGATCAGGCCCGCGCAGCGCTTGTACCCACTCGAAGTTTCAGCAGATGAACTTGCAACTGACAAATTACTGACTAGATCTCGATCAGGACGTGTTATAAGACCCCCTACTAGATTCATGACCTAATTTTGTATTTTTTACAATGTTTTTATATGTTTGTTTGTAATTAAGTATTAATTGTTTAAACCTTCCGGTTTTCCTTGCCGCGGAGTGTTATGGTTTGGACTCTATGGCTCTTAGTTGCTAAGTTACAAACAATATTGAATTATGAGAATAAATGGCGTAGAGAAAATACTACCCAACTTGTAATCCTTATTTTACACTGGATTAGGCGGAACCCCTGCGTGAACAAAGACGCCGTCCGATCCAGCGTAATTTTATTGTAGATTTCTTTTTTTTTTTTTAAGTGACTCTTTTTAATTCTGGGGTGGGCCAGAAATATTCTGGGTTGGGCTGTGCCATTTTCTGTGGTATGAAAATGAAGGGGGAAGAAGAGCTGGGCCGGACCGGCCCATGGGGGTACCGGCCCACCGGGAAAAGTCCCGGTGTTCCCTGGGGCCAGACCGACACTGGTACCAAGCAGTAGGTAAACCATCTTCGTAAAAACCGGAGACTGAGAACTAGAACTATGCAGCATGCGCTCCAGTCCTGGATTTGTCAATAGACCGTATAGGCCGCGGCCTAGGGGCGGCAGTGTCCTAGGGGCGGCAGACTTCAGAGCACGCTCACTCGATTTCAGAGGATAATAAAAGTCAAACAAGTTGAGTGGTTTTGACATGGAACATACAGTACGTTCTAAAAACTGGTGGTCTCATTTATTTGTTGTAAAATCTCGAGCTCGCTACGCTCGCTCCTGACTAGACACACTTAATTCGCTTGAGCTCACTTTAGCTTCGCTCTCTCCACAAGATCTCGAGCTTGCTTTGCTTGTTCCAGATTTTAGGTCGTAAAAAACTCGAGCTCGCTTCGCTCTTTTGTGGCAAACGACCAAACTTGGGCCTGGCCCCGCCTGGGAAAATATCATTGCTACGCCCATGGGTACATGGGGCGGCGGAAATAAAGTGGCCTACACTCATAAAAAATGTAAATCCGGCACTGATGCGCTCGTAGGCTCACTTTTTCAGAGAGTATGACGGCAGCTTCGTCAATGCGTTCGTCATAGGATGAAATGTAGCTCAAACTTTGTCCTATGATTATGCTTTACTGTTTAGGATACCTACTTACGTTATTACGTAAGTATTTGTGGTATGACCGCGTGGGATACTGAAAAGATTGTATTACCTATGATATTATCTAGGAACATGACAATTCGTTGCACTTCGTGTAATACATGGATAGTTTAAAACTCGTACCTAAACTACTTACAACAACGTTATGATAAAAACATGAACATCCCGTAGGTTTAGTCAACGAATTTGGACCACCATAGAACTTTGTCAAGATCACCTTTAATAGCGTCATTAAGCTTCTGTCAAACATAACATCAAATTGTTTGCTTTGAAAAGGTTCTAGGGGGGGCCCATATTTCCTATTACCCACATACTACTCCTAATCACTAGTATTTTTTTTGTTTGCCCGTTATTCTGAGAGAGCTAGCACATGACACGTTTTTCCATCATAATCATGAAAATAATGAAATAAAATCATAGCTAATAGATTGGTAATCAGTTCCACAGGATGTCACGTAGATTTTACTCAGTTATCTCGGTAAATGTATGTGTTTATTGCTTTCTTGAGAAAGAAACTTGTGATACTCATATATTTTCTGTAAAATCTGATGTTAGATGTACTAGCGGGGTTTCGAAAGACATTCACAGATGACATGTTTATCTATGGCTCTATGCGAATGGTTCCAGAGACCTCGATTAGGTGAGCTGAGATCGGCGTCTCAACCGACTCAACCTTAAACAGTGCAAGAGCAAATAAAACACCCTAGAAATACTTTAGGGGTGCTTCAGACTATCGAACTGAGCAATTTTCACTATAGAGACAATATAGAGAAAAAAAACAAAAAAATCTGCTGTCCCATATAAAACTGCAGTACCGACTCGATTAAAATGTATGTGACAGCAGATTTTTTTTCCCGTTGTTGGCTCCATAGTTAAAGTTGTTCAGTTTGATGGTCTTAAGTATTACTAGGGTGTTTTGTTACACTTACACCCTGTATAGCTCTCACCGAGGGTTACATAATGTACGCCGCGCTGCATGCTTGTGGTTTTCCTTGGCAGCCGCCCAGTAGCGTCCATGTGACCTCTTCACACTTGAGGTCACATGGACGTGGGACGGTGCACAGGTAGCGTCCCAGACCAGCGACCTTCTAATTTCCATGGAACGAGCGTCATTGCATCGGGTCCTATCATGCGAATTAACTTGTTTTCTTACTTCATACATACATCAGTGTTACATACACAGATGATCAGTACATCACATGGGATCACTCTCTCTTAAATATTATTTACTTACTACCTCATTGCTTCCTCATTAAAGCAGATTTCCATATTATAAATATGATTGTCATCACAGTTTTCTATTATAATATCTAGCACACACGGATAGCGCACGCAACATATAAATTCGCACAAATTTGTGAGATTTAACAAGGAAATGGCGTAGGTATCGTTTAGTTTATTACAGGCATATCGGCTAGGCCTCAGACATGGCAGTTACGCAACACGTTACGTGGTGTGACTGCTCAAACGTAATCGTCATCGAACCCGTTTTGAAATTGCCAACTTTATGTGATATGAATTTTGTATGAGATTCGAGGACCTTTCGCTGCCGTAGGCCTTTCTGATAATATACATTAACGATTAGTCTAGGAAAAATACGGTTTGAGATTGCATTAAAGACACTTTAGTAAATTGTGTTTGAACTAATATTACTGTTAGTTTATAACACTTTTGTCAAGATTTCGTGGTTATATAGGCTGAGGGCCCTGAGAAATCCCTTAAAATCGATATAAATGTATAAAGGGCAAGCTTATTTCTAAAGATATTTCTTCCAGCATACCAGCAAAAGAAACAGTTAATTATCACAAGGCAAATTTACTGTGTACATAGCCGCGCCGCGGGTGTCTCTAGTGTTACGAGAGTCTTCCTTACGAGTTTTGTATTTCTTCTTGAAGTAATTAAAAAAATAAATTGTATAATTTGCAGGTGGAGTCAGGTCGCGAAGAATTGAAGAAAGAGAGAGAAATAATGCAGCTAGTCGCGGGTTTGCAGCTGGGGTCTGATGAAATGGAGAGACGCGAGATTCCCCCTCACATGATGCGAGCGAGGCATGGACCGAGGTAACTAAACTATACAGTAATGTATCTAGACAGGCAAACCTCAGAGTGCATCTACTGCTTGTTATTGTTAGGTATATGATTCTTCTTCTTTCTTATCGTGTTGGCAGAGCCCTGGTGTCAGAGTTTTTTCAGACCGCCTTACGGCCTCTGACGTGGTTTTAATTTAACGACTACTACCACCAGAGATAGTAGCCGGGACCAACGGCTTAACGTGCCATCCGAAGTACGGAATCATTTTTCTTTTCAGACAATCAGATTCAACCTGCAATGTCCTAACCAACTGGAGAAAAACACACAAAGTGATATATCACTAGGTGTCCCCCGTGGGAATCGAACCCACGACCCCCGTGTCGAGAGCCAATGCTCTTAACCATTAGACCACGGAGGCAGTTGTCTAATGGAGCCGGTATATGATTAATCGTAGTAAAGTTCGTAGCCGACTGCAGCAGCAGCAGCAGGAGTACGATTTTTGAAACTCAATGGATGCTTGTAAATGGCAAATGACATGTTATTGAATACATTATTTTGTAAAAGAGGCTGTTAGCATCCCGAATATCTATATCTATACATATAATAAAATTCTAAACTTGGTGATGATGTACATTGAAGATATTAGCAAAAAAAATTATTGGGGGTGTTCAGGATACGTGATGAAATACATTACGACCATTTTTATAATTTTTGTCTGTTTGTCTGTTTGTCTGTTTATCTGTTTATCTGTTTATCTGTTTATCTGTTTGTATGTTCGCGCATCACTTGAAAACGATTCAATCGATTTGGATAGCGTTTTCACAAAAGTATAGGGCTTAGTTTTGGTCAAGTTATAGGCTATATGCCATCGCAATCGGTTCATTAAATCAAAAGTTATGAGTATTTAAAGACAAAGTCGCGAGCGTCACTGAATTTAATGTACGCATTAAAAACTATTAGATCTATTTAAATGTGGTTTTCACAAAAGTATAGCTTAATTTGAATTACCATATAAGCTTTATTTCATCGCAATCGGTTTATTCATTTAAAAGTTATGGGTATTTAAAGACAGCAGCAGCCTGCAGCAGCAGTGTTTTAGTGTGGTCTGCGCGTAGGAAGTTTTCTTTCTTTATATTTCTTATTCTTTTTTCTTTCTCTTTATGTTATTTCAGTGGTCTGCGCGTACGAAGTCGCGGGCACAGCTAGTTATAAAATAAAATAAAAATAAAATAAACTCATTCTTTGAACTCAGCAGTTGTAAATGTCAAAATTACTATGCAGACGTGCATCTTTCTTCTGCTGATTTGAGATTAAAAAATAATACTCCATGAGTGCGATTTTAGAAAGTCAAATCAGCAGTAGAAAGAGGCGTATCTCCATAGTAATTTTGACATTTTATACTGCTGAGCTCAGCGAATAAGATTCAAAAATCGCTCCTGGCGACGAGTCGCCGCGACTACTGGTTTTTATGTGTTGACGGCCCGGTAGCACAGTCGGTAGTGAACTTGCCTGCTGTGCCAAGGGTCGCGGGTTCGAATCCCGTAAGGGGCAAATATTTGTATGATGAATAAGAATATTTGTACCCGAGTCATGGATGTTTGTATCTATATACAGGGTGTAACAAAAAACCCTAGTAATACTTAAGGGGGTGCTTCAGACCATCAATCTGACAACAACTTTCACTATGGAGCCAACAACATCTAGAAAAAATAAAAAAATCTGCCGTCCCATACATTTGAATCGAGACGGTACTGCAGTTTTGTATGAAAGAGCGGATTTTTTTTTCGCGATTTCGATGTTGGCTCCATGGTGAAAGTTGTAGTTCGATGGTCTGAAGCACCCCCTTAAGTATTAATAGGGTGTTTTGTTACACCCTGTATGTGTATTCTATATCGTTGTCTAGTCATCATACTACAAGTCCAGGCTAGATTCTGGTACTTTAAATGTGACTAGATAATTTGTGTGACAATGTCCAAGATATTTATTTATTATTTATTTCTATGAAATACTTACATACAAACCGCTGAGCTAGAATGTTGCACGTAATACGGCTATATCGCGCCTTTTATCTCGTTCGTTCGCGCATTTATAGAAAGAGAGCGAAGGCGTGATAGCGCTATATCGCGCTGCCATGCTAGCCATGCTTGATGCTGTAGTTTTTATAACTATGGACGAGTTAGCGCTCTTTCTTACAGACGAGCGGTCGCAGAGGGTCGCGCGACTCACGGCGACACGATGGTAAACTCTATGAGCGCGACTTTCTGCGACCCACGGCGATCGCAAAGTGTCGCTCGTCTGTAAGAGCGCTTACACATGTAATTCTTCTTCTACGTGTAATTATAATAACAAAATGTTCGGCCACAATTTTACGGGGAATGAGAAAGCATGAAATCCAATTTCATACACGCTCATCGGTTAAGGGTACATTTGGCCCTTTTTACAGAAAAGAACCGTCAAAAAACGCATGGCTAGATCTTTGGCATGTTACACAATGGTGTCGATTCGAACTGTGCCACGACTTAACTTAACTAAATTTATTCCTGTCACTTTCTAAAATAAGATTAAGAAAAGAGACAGAAAACCAACAACTGACTTTAGTGCTGTCAAAGTGACGTTACACGCCCAAAAACGCCTTAAATAAGATGGCGTACATTATAATGGCATCATATTTTGGGCGTATAACGTCACTTTGACAGCACTAAAGTCAGTTGTTGGTTTTCTGTCTCTTTTCTTAATCTTATTTTAGAAAGCGACAGGAATAAATCTAGTTAAGTTAAGTCGTGGCACAGTTCGAATCGACACCAATATCACCTCTACTGGAGTGTTATTTTTAAAATTCACACATCCTAATTCGTATACGTAAGTTACATAAACTCTACGGAATTTATGCATAATTCATAAATGATTTAGGATACGAAAGAACTAAGGAAAAAAACTGTTTTTATTGTTCATCGGATTTACATTTTCATAAATAAGCTTTCGTCATAATTATAAGATTTACTGACTTAAATTACACTTTTACTAACATAAAGTTGTTTATTATTACAGATAACATCAAGCCACAACAAAGTTGGATCAAACTGTCGACAAAACAGAAAACCTGCGTGCGCGCATGACCGGAAACCAACCTCCGTCCGACTTCGAACTACAAACCAAATGCAGCTGTATACCTTACAGCTAAGTAATAGAGATCAGAACACAATACAGGAACAGTCAAAGGATTTAGATTGCTAAATCGATTTGATTTAAACGTATCGATATGGAACGAACGTCCTAATCACCTATATTAATAGTTTTATTATCCACGCAATAGTTTGCAATTAACGTTAAGTTAAGGTACAGTTAACACAATTTATGAGAGGATAAATGGAAATCGGTTTAAATAAGTTCGAAGCGCGATCTACTGTCTTTTGATATCAATATCGATACCTACAACTCGAGTAGGTACAAGTATTCTAAATAACGTAGTATCGACGTATCGAATACGTCATTGTATGACCACTCCGCTATGATAGATGGTATTGGAAGATACGTCCCTTTCTATCAGGTTGACATTTAACGTACCAGAAAGGAACATAACCCTGAAATCAGTGCCTTCCGCAAGACAATTTTTAACTGTTTTTTCAAAGTGTGAAGGTCTCATTACTTAAAATATATAAATAGCATTTCCTTGGCCAAAACAAAAAATACAGTGGAAGCAATTTTTTTGAATTTTTCTTCCTAAAGGTAGACATAAAGAGAGAAACTACCTTTTTGTCAACTGTTTTAGTACGTTAGTCTTTTTTTTGCTATTGGTATTGTGATCTTTTATCAACCTTCAATTTACTTAACAGGGCACTTTATAAAGCGTTCCGTGTAAAAAAGACATTTATAGATAATGCGATTTACCGTAATTATTCAATTTTACATCGTGCTAATTATAAATAAATCTATTTCAAGTAATTTCGCTTAATTAGAATTTAATGATCAGCATTCCGTGAAATTTTATAGCCTTGCGTTCGTATTTATAAGACAAATGATCTACTTATTTGTAATTATTGAACATTCCATTATATTATACTCTGGAGTGCGATTTTTGAATCTCATTCGCTGAGTTCAGCAGTTGAAAATGTCAAAATTACTGTGGAGATATGCATCTTTCTACTGCTGATTTGACTTTCAAAAATAGCACTCCTATAGTATGATTTTTGAAAGAAAAATCATAAGTAGAAAGATGCATATCTCCATAGTAATTTTGACATTTTCAACTGCTGAACTCAGCGAATGAGATTCAAAAATCGCACTCCTGTGTTAATTAGAAATATTGTTATAGAAAAAGTCAACCAATTTTACAAATTAATGATGATTATTAACAATGCAATGGAAGGTTAGTCACGAGCGTAAGTGCCGCCAAGTCGCTGCTTAAATCATCTTTTATAGATGGAAAGGCCAATGATGATGATGAATGGAAGGTTAAAAAATACAGGTTAAAAATATTTTTTAAACCATCTATCTGGGAAGAGACTACTTTTTTTCTATTACCATGGAAATATTGTTGGCATAAAATGAATGACTTAAAAACAAATGAAAAACCATACATGTTCGAAGAGTAACATTAGTCATTCTTTAAATAATTGAAACAGAAGCCTGTTTCTGAAACTATGTATCTTATAGTCTGGCGTTTAATAACAACATAATATAAATATTATTTATTTTCACACCAAAAATACACACAGAGTAAAAAATAGATTCCCAGGATCACGAGCAAAGCTTTTCTAAATTACTTCACCAGGAATATACAGGGTGAAATTGATATCTTTAGCATCCATTTAAACTAAGAGTCTACCCATCAAACTGAACAATTTTTACTATGGGAGCAACCAATCGGAGCAAAAAAATCAGCTGTTGCATACATTTGTGTCGCGTAGGCATTGCAGTTTAGTATGGAACAGCAGATTTTTTTGTTGCTTCGATCGGTTTGCTCCCATAGTGAAAGTTGTTCAGTTTGATGGGTAGACTCTTAGTTTAAAAGGATGCTAATGATATCAATTTCACCCTGTAGTATAAAAGATAGACGTACTTATTGTCATCATCGGCTGCAGGGCTGATTCAGTATTCATAGGGTGAAGAGCATCTTTGTGATGTAGATGGACCAGGTCTGCCTAAATAACTCCAGTCGGTTTTAGGAGTTACAGCCGTACTGTTATGGTTGCAATTATGAATATTATATGCAGGTTATTGTAATATGCACTATAGCGAACAGTACGCAAATAGATATCGTCTGTCAGTTGGTTTAGGAGATACAACCGTTCAAAGGTCGGATTTTTGAATGGCTGTAACTCGTAAATCGACTGGAGTTATGCAGGCAGACCTGTCCATGATCCATCCCAATCACAGAGATGCTCTTCACCATATTATGAATGCTAAATCAGCCTTGCAGCTGATGATAATAAAAAGAACGTTTATCTCTTATACTAATATGAGAACTGAGCGAATTAATATACTAAGCGCTTGTTTCACCACTTCTGGATAAATTCCTTATAGCTTATGTGACAGATCGTTTGTCATATTTCGTATTAAATAAAGGTCAAAATAATGTGTCAGATAAGCTATCAAAAACTTATTTAGAAGTAGCGAAGCATGCCCTAAATATAGGTACCGAATAACCTAAAAGTTGTTATAGAATGTTGAGTTTCGGAAATTTACTAAGTACCTATTGAATATTCGTGAATTCGTTTTTTGAATATTCAACAGAGATAACTCTATTATGCAATCCGCAGAAATTAGTTACGTACTTTGCTCGGATAGGTCAAAAAAAATATTATCCTACATTATTTTTACGATTACTTATCTTCAAAATAACATTTAATCACCGGATTTCTGTTACTGTTTCTACAATAAGAAAGAATCGCCTTGTTTTTGTTCAAATCTATGATACATTATAAGATACGTCGTGAAACAATAGTGACAAGCACGAGATCACTATAAATATACGATATCGTCATCGTATCGAATGCCAATTGACAATTGTCAGTTAAACATTTGTAGTTACATTTTCTTCATTGAGTTATTATGTACTACGTACTGGAGGTGACACGACAAAAAACGTCATGGGGACGGGCGGGTCAAAGAGAATTTCTTATGTTATGTTACAAACTAAGTGGAACGCAGATTTTCCATAGACATCTTCCGACGTTTCGAAGCACTATGTGTTGAATTTGATATGACTATAACCAATACACAAGTATATTTAATCTATGAGAGAATTTACTGAGGTGCACATTGACGTAGAATACTATGGACGCCCGGGGTCTAGTACAAAATTGTCAAAAAAGTGTCCGAGACTAAACTACACAAACCTAAGTACGTGTAGTTATAAACCAACTAAAACATTGAAAATGCTGAAATTCGTTTCCGCCCCACTCACCCATCGAGGCATGGGTAGTCGGCTGATCGAACGAAGACAGTCGCGTAATTGGTTCTCTTTTTATGTTTTGGTGCTCTTTCTTTTGTTATGAAGGTGCAGCGGTATCGCTGCATAGGACAGCGAGAAATCATTGCATCCTATTGTCCCTCCAATAATCAGCAAGCGAGCTGCTCAGGAGTGCGATTTTTGAATCTCATTCGCTGAGTTCAGCAGTTGAAAATGTCAAAATTACTGTGGAGATATGCATCTTTCTACTGCTGATTTGACATCAAAAAATCATACTACCGGAGTGCGATTTTTGAAAGTCAAATCAGCACTAGAAAGATGCATAGCTCCACAGTAATTTTGACATTTACAACTGCTGAACTCAGCGAATGAGATTCAAAAATCGCACTCCAGGCCCATTTTGGAGTTGTTTAATTAGAGTCCGATCTTAGGTCAGCTTGTTGCTCCTCAGACTATGGCCCATCTTGTAGGGGTATCCTATCCTTCCTGTCCGAACACCAGCATGCGAACAGAGCTTATGGATACAGCCGGAGGTGCTATCCCCAGGGGAGCGCGTAATTTCTCTATGGTGCTAGCTATCCGTGTGGCAAAATACTGGGCTGGAGAAATGTTAAATGACATTCCATTGACTCGAACCTCGAACGAACAAAAACAAACAACTCTTTAATAAACAATTTCATTTTATTACTACAGGGTGGAATTGATATCATTAGCATCCTTTTAAGCTAAGAGTCTACCCATCAAACTGAACAAGTTTTACTATGGGAGCAAACCGATCAGAGCAATTAAAAGAACAGCTGTTCCATACTAATCTGCAATGTATTTACTCAAATGTATGCAACAGCTGATTTTTTTGCTCTGATAGATTTGCTCCCATAGTAAAAGTTGTTCAGTTTGATGGGTAGACTTTTAGTTTAAAAGGATGCTAATGATATCAATTTCACACTGCATATACGAAGATTGGACAGAGTTTTGAAGTAGTGTCATCTCTATGTACATTATAGCGCAATGATTTTCATATGAAGCCTTATTCGATTCTTTTATGTAGGTATTGTCGTATTTGATACTATGACGGGTACGTAGGTGAACTCGTGCTTGAGCTACGGGCTGTTAGTATTAAAAGGGAAACTGTACAAAACATAGAATGCTAAAATAGTCATAAAGGAGGTTTATGTAAGATAATATTTTTATATCTTAAGCTAGTTAGTTTTGTTATTATAAGTTATGTATTATTGCATTTGTTATACTGTAACACGTAAACAACAGTGTAGGCGTACTTCCCACTGTCAGTGGTCTCTCAGTCACCGCTCAGTGGGGATTAGGCCTTACCATTATTATGTTATAGAATTGTATACTTATGTAGATGTAAGGATATGTAATGAAACCAACAGTTTTAATGTGTGTGTACCATTCAAAGGTACCTATTGCGCGTATAGCTTTGGTACCTTTTTATTGAATGGAAAAAAGTCGTGGCATGTGGTGTCATAAAATGTGAGAGCTGGATAGATATAGCTGTCCGACACTCTCTTCATTGTGTCTATGGCTATACCATAATACAGAGTGTAAACATAATTGATTTAGGGGTGGTTCAGACCATTAAACTAAACAACTTAGATAGAGTAATATAGAGTCGCCGTGTGTCGCGTAAGATCGCGACCATAAAATCAATGAACACGGCCCCTCTGCGACCCACGGCGATGCGACGGCAAAGTGTCGCTTGTTTGTAAGAGCCCTTACCGTGAAAAAATAAAGTTTGTTCCATAGAAAATGTTCCAAGAATGTATCACAATACAGCCGATTTTTACCCGACTGCGCCAGAAGGAGGGTTATGTTTTTTTTTCACAATCTAATGATGAAAGTTGTTCAGTTTGATGCTGCAGCCTCCTATGTATGTAACGTATTTTAGTTTACACCCCGTATATCTCTATCTATCAGAAGATAAATATTTAGTTCTTTTTTAAAGTTCTGAGTCGGTAGGATCAATAATAGGTTGCCGTACCTATTCTGAAAGTTTTTCCATATAAATTAATAGTTAAATTATAATGATTAGGCTTGGTTTAGAAAGGGAGAGTCAGTCGCTCTGGACAATAATTATTAAATAATTGTAACGTAGGTATGTGACAATAATTAAACTGACTAAGGTTTCATCGTAGGTTAGCTAATCTTTCGGAGTTTATAGACAAAGATCTTCTGTCTTAATCGTGAATCTTTGTTATGGTGCAATCATCACTGACACTATCGTCATCGAATAATTGATGATTTTTAGGGTTCCGTACCCAAAGGGTGAAAACGGGACCCTATTACTAAGCCTACGTTGTCCGTCCGTCCGTCTGTCCGTCTGTCCGTCCGTCCGTCTGTCCTACCTATTTAAGGCTGTAACTTTTGAACCGTAATAGCTAGATAGTTGAAATTTTATCAGATTATGCGTTATTACAGCGGATTTGTTAACAAATAATAAAAATGTCAAAACGTTAAAAATTAAGGGGGGTTCTCAACAAGAAACTAGTTTTTATCAACGTTTTTTCTTCTTGCTCTATAGTAAAAACGGTAATACATACAAGCGTCAAACTTAGTGTGATTATAGAGCAAACACGAACTACAGAATAACAACAAATACAAAAAACCGGCCAAGTGTGAGTCGGTCTCGCGCTAAAGGTCCCGGACAAAAATGTTTTTTTTCTCAGATAATAATGTTGTGTTCTGTGGTGGCGTGGTACGGAACCCTCGGTGCGCGAGTAGCCCGACTCGCACTTGACCGGTTTTTATTATTTAAGCCCTTAGCGACCTTTCAGAATGTGTTACACATTGAACACGATTTTAAATAAATAAATAATTTTGTTCCAAGATTAGAAACAAGTTAAAAAATGCAAAAATTCGCTAATACGGCATTAGTTTTATGAGATTCTTAGATTTCTTAGTTGCTACCTTATGTGCCCTCAGTCGAATCGAGTTTTTGTAATTTGTAATTTAAAAAGGTCCTCGATTACCTATACATTCTCTATCTGGTATCTACACCTCAACTCGAAAACTAAGAATACGGGTGATAATAATTATTTTAGTTAACATTGCTAAAAAAAAACATTTTACATAATTTTCCAAAATATAAACGTTTTTAATAGTTTATTCAGAAAATTCTTACCTATCTCATGGTTCTGAATTATTTAGTAAAAGTCACATAATAGTAAAAATCGTAGCCCTAGAATGTAATTTATTTTATAAAAAAGAGTGTCAAGCGCGCCGCACTTTCGCCTCGCTAAAAAATCACCGGAGAATCGCTTGTATGGAAGGGCTCTAAAATAATATCACAATTTGAATTAAGAGCCTACCGAGCCTATTGTGCTGCCCTCAATCGTATTTTTTTTATTTCTAAACAATTAAACTACATTTCCAAAAAACAAGAATGCCATATTGTAGTTCTGGAGTGCGATTTTTGAATCTCATTCGCTGAGTTCAGCAGTTGTAAATGTCAAAATTACTATGGAGATAGGCATCTTTCTACTGCTGATTTGACTTTCAAAAATCATACTTCAGGAGTGCGATTTTTGAAAGTCAAATCAGCAGTAGATGATGCATATCTCCACATTAATTTTGACATTTTCAACTGCTGAACTCATCGAATGAGATTCAAAAATCGCACTCCTGATTGGGTTTCAATTTATCGAAACATTACGGATTATTATGCTTTATGTTTTTAGCTATTATTGTTAAAACCGCCAAAACTTTTGGCGGTTTTAAAGATAAAAATTACAAATATAAAAACAAATCCGCACCCGCAGTGACCCGATAAATTGAAAATCAGCAATGACTACAATGTGACACTCTTTTTTTTTGGAAATATTGTTTAATTGTTAAGAAATAAAAAGAAAACGATTGGAGGCAGCACAATAGGCTCGGTGCAGCCTTAACGCTAGTGTCACTGATCGTAACACCCGAAATGGAAAATATTTTGTCGTGACTTTTTGGTCTTCCAATCATTAAAACGATGGATAGTCCGTCAGAATTATAGTTTAAGTAATAAAATTCAGTAATTATGTTATAAAATATTTTGTAAATACATAAATTTATATAAATAGTAACTAAATACAACTAAAAACATGCAAATATTTTAGGCTATGAGTGCCATTAATGTTATTTCGTTTTTATCTCTCAACATTTACCTGCTATTTAATCATTAGTTAAATTAAAAGAAAAAAACTGTAAAATTTTAATGTTTTGTGAAATAAGCAAATCATAAAAATATAATGTTCACTGTATATACTTACGTAAAATGATAATATAAATATTCTTAAGAAATATCTTCAACGAATAAACAACGATGTATCCAATTATCATTATCTTTTTTCAAATAAATGTAGTATTTAGTCAATGTATTTGTATTACTTACATTCCATTATTTAGTGCCTAGGTACCTATACCTAAATTCTATCAACTCGATAGGATATTTTCTGAAATGATCCTTGTTCCCGAACACCTGTATGAGAGAGGACTTCAATACTGCATTCAGGCTTGCTGAGTGCCCGGCCAGTTTCTACTGGCCAGGCACCAGTTTCTACACCATGATTATTTAATTACTATTTAGATACACATCTTTCTACTGCTGATTTGACTTTCAAAAATCGCAACCCTGGAGTAAGATTTTTGTATGTCAAATCAACAGTAAAAAGATCCATATTTCCATAGTAATTTTGACATTTACAACTGCTGAGTTCAACGTATGACATTTTTGAAACTCATTTACTGAGCTCAACAGTTGAAAATGGAGACGGACAGACGGACGGACGGACGGATTACTATGGAGACGTGCATCTTTCTACTGCTGATTTGACATAAAAAATAGCACCCCTGGAGTATGATTTTTGAATGTCAAATCAGCAGTAGAAAGATGTGTACTGTCAAGTCGATCGCAGCGCCCGGGGTGGCAGAAATTTGTTCTTTTGCCGGACTAGCTGTGAAAAATATGCTTGAATCTATACAAATCCGCACACTAACTTAACACGAAATCTCCAAAACTGTCAAGACTACAAACTATAACTTTGACATGGAAGTTTCTATTGGCATCTAGATGCTCACTTAAAAAAGGCTTGTCGCATTTTAACCCCCCAAAGGTGTAAAAACTGAGGTAAAAGTTTGTATGGGAATTCCGATACAAATTAGATTTTGTCCGTGGCTTCTTCCGCATCCGCTCCCGTCATCGTACCGGAATAAAATATAAGCTAGCTTTTAAGACTAATAATAAGCTTTTAAATATAAAAAGTTTTATCAAAATCGGTCCAGTAGTTTTGGCAGAATCCTCAAACAAACACAAACTTTTACAGTACTATAATAGTGTAAATAATTCACGGCTGTCCGAAAAAGTTCTGTCAGTACGCCGCGCTAGTGTGGCGCTAGTGTCGTGCACATAGCCAAGAGAAACCACCATTGGCTGAAGCATCATAAGTACCCTAGTCCCTATCGATACCTGAAGATTTTTTTTACTGTAAGCAGTATCTTTCAAAATCTTGCAAAAAAAAACTATTCAATCAAACTTAAAAGATTTAACACTGAAACCACAGAGTACTTAATAGATAACTTCTTGAAACTGACTGGATGATCAAAATCGGTGGAAACTGGCGTTTAACGCCATCTTACGTCGCTTTTGAAACTCATTACAGCTGTATCTGGTTGATTCGCAAGCTATATCTTCAAGTTCTTGGCGCAGTGAAAGGAAACATGCCTCTATTATATGTATTGTGTATAATATGCTTATGAACTGGTACAGTATTTCTCATGTAGATGTCGTGACAAGAAATACTATAGGCTGATAAACAAAGATGTATTGGAACGTTATCAGCGACTGATCAAGAGTTCTGACCGCCCTAGGCTAATTAGGAGAACGCGCCCCCGCCAGGTGTGTTACGGTCGGCCTAAAAAGTTGTACCTATATTAGTTTTGACTTTGTTTACAAGTGTGAAAATTTTAACATGGTTCATACTACCTTTAAAAGTTTTCAGATCGATCTGCAAGCGAAACTAACGTTGTCCTTTCAGCCCTGGATCTACGAGTCCAGGGCCTATAGACAAAGTAACATTTCTATTGGCGTAGACTCTAGTAGAAATTACAGAATGTATGGATTTGACATTGGCGATCGAAACATTTTGACGTTTGCTTTCTCCACCATAATTCGACCCCTCTGGCCTCAATTGTCGTAAACGCCACTTTTGGCCAAAATGAGTTAAAAATGCAGTTTTGTTTATTTTTTTTCGCTCTATCGATCGGTGTATTTAAACTTCTTCTAATCCCAAAAAAATGTCGTTTACTACCATTGTTTTTTTTTGTCTAAAACGAATAAAATAAATAAAAGTCAACGTAAAAGACATTTCATTTACAAAATATTTGATCCTGTGACGTAAACACCAATCGAAAAGACATAAAAGACATTTTCATTCGAAGATTACAAAATATGTCGTTTACGACCCAATCAAACCTTAATCATAATTTCATAATATGTGTTGTAAAAGCAAAAAAAAAGATTTTTCAAAATACGCTCTACGATGTAGTGACGTAAATGCCAGTGGCCGTACCTACATACCGACTCTTATCGACTTACCTTTCAGAATTACTAACCATGTTAATCCACATTTATTTAGTAAACAAGTATTACAAGTAGTACAACAAGTACAATTATTAGTATGGCATACTTTTGAGATACTAGCACCCTTCGTCGTCGTTCGTTGTCGATTTCAAGTCAAAAAGTTACCTTTTTATTAATAAGTATAATTTAATGGAATTTGAAATATTTTGGTCTGTCAATTATCTAACAAATGCGCAAAGAAAGGAACGTTATATCGTGTCATTTACGTCCCAAAACGAACAAATTGATAACTTAAAATGTCGTTTACGACCTGGTGTCACCTGAACAGACGTTGAATCGTGTCATTTACGTCCCAAAACGAACAAATTGTTAACTTAAAATGTCGTTTACGACCCGGTGTCACCTGAACAGACGTTGAATCGTGTCATTTACGTCCCTAAACGAACAAATTGTTAACTTAAAATGTCGTTTACGACACATATCCGTTGTACATGTAAACATGAACACGAATCATTTATTTCAATCGTCGATGATATGCTATGATTTTTGAAGAGTTCTTTTGTCTATCTCCGAAGTCCTTTACCAGATCTTCACCAAATTAAAATGGGACCACCTCTGAAGTACGACCTACCAAACAAAAAAAAAATATCAAAATCGGACTACTCTGTAAGAAGTTATCGAATCATTTATTTCAATCGTCGATGATATGCTATAGATTTTTTTACCAGATCTTCACCAAATTAAAATGGGACCACCTCTGAAGTACCTATGACCTACTAAATAAAACAAAAATTATCAAAATCGGATTAGGTACTCTGTAAAAAGTTATGCGTCGACTTACAAATACAAATACAATACAAAAAATTTTTTTCTCACCACAAACCCAAACACAAACTTAATAAAAACAATAAAAATATTAAATGAAGAATAAGAGTTTGTGAGTGGAGACTGGTGCTTGGTAAGTATGTGTACTTGCATACACATATCTGTACTTCAAGTCACCAGGTCTTCTCCCGCCAGGAGTAAGAAGTACATTTATAAAAAAGTTAAAGCTAAAGTTAATTTACAAAAAAAAGTAACAGGATATAGGAAAACCGTTGTATTGTGTAAATAAGTGTATTTATGTAACTAGTGTAGTGTATGTATGTATTTTGTATTAGCATGTTCCATAAGGTATTGAGACTTTTAAACCTCCTGCGTTTTTTGTTTTGTTTTAGTCGGTTAAAAAAACCTTTCCCAACCCCTAAAACATAACGTATTTTGATGATTTTTGATACACTTATTCTTGAGATCAAAAACTAGGTTCGTACGTTTTGTTTTTTTTTAAATTTTTTATATAGCAGCGAAATTGTAAGCAAAAATGTAATGTTATGTATGAAAATCTAAAATCGCTTATATTTTATTTAATATACATACATACGTACATCAAAAATATCAAAACGTACAAACCTAGTTTTCTATCTTTGGATTAATGAGCCAAAAATTATCAAAATGCGTTGTTTTCAAAGGGGAGAAAAAGATTAACGCCGCCGGCCAAGCTTAAAGACGATACGCAAGAAAGATACGATACATTTGGTTGATCTATTTGGCTTGCGTTTTGTTTGATTGTCGTATCACTACACAATCCTCTTAACAATAAATTATCCATAAATTTAAAGAATTTAAACATTACCATAACGAATATTTACTACTTCCAAATGAGGCTCAAGTCTTGGACGTCCTGTTAGAAAGTGACGAAGAGGATGAAAATGCAGCTATTATTTTAATGTCATGTAAATTAATAATTACCAAAAGTTCCTTTTTTAATTTTATGCGTGATTTTTTCTTTTTCTTATCCTATGAAGGTTAAAAATGTAAATGTAGTGTATGAACATGAAACATGTGCCTACAATTTAATTACGAAAATAAATGATTCAAAGATTATAAAATATTTTTATTAAAGACACAATAAACGATGAGCTATTCACCCTTTACCTAAAATTAATTAATACCCACCTATTCTTGAACATCTTTTTTATGGAAATAGGGTATAATTGTTTTTGCTAAGTATCTGAATATAACACATTACCTTAACACATAATTACCTTAGCCCACAATAAATCAAACATAAAAATTAGTTTATTAAAATAGCCTTTTACTGCTTAATCACTGCCTGTTTGTTTATAAAAATGCTTTTACTACTTTATTATTAATCATCAATACATTTTTATACTATTTTTGGGTAGTAAACACCATTTAACAGTTTTATTTTAGGGCGTATCTCCATGCTAACTTCTTAAATCTGCTTTCTACTTCAGTGCAATATTTATGAGTTTTTGAAACATTTGAGTACGAGTAATTTTATGTAAGTATCATCAATATAGCTAAAAAAGTAAAAAAGATATTAATTTTTCTTTTTTCTATTTTTGGTTTTTTGCTTCCCCTGTAAAAAGTCCTTTATGGCGTTTACGACAATTGAGGCCAGAGGGGTCGTATGTCAAGTCCATACATTTTTTTATGTTTTCTACTGTCGTTAACGCTAATCGAAAGTACTTTGTCTAGGGGGACTGGGCCTCAATCGCCCTAAGTTTGAACGATACTACCAAAACAAAACCACAACCAAAAACGTTACGTTATGCACAATTCGTATCGCGCGAATTATATTAACGGTAACGATTTAGCTTTATTTCGGAAGATACGTTGGCGTAACGTTTGATGTCCGTTCGATCGAATTTTCTGTATTGTGCGATTTAACCGTTCAGAAAAAAATATCGCGATAGCTTTTTTACTTCAGCTAAACCAAATCTAAACCAAAACTAAACCAAAACCAAAACCAAACCAAAACCGTATAAAATTGCGCAATTGAGGCCCAGTTTTGGTTCTTGCAAAAATATTTAAAACTTGGAGTGAGCTCGAATTAGCTCGTCGTAATATGATCTATAAGGCTTGTATGTACAGTAAAATATTTACTAGTATTGGCTGTGTGCACGACACTAGCGCCATCTAGCGCACTACGGCCCCGTGGATTATTTGTACACAAAATGTTAGGATAAAGTTTATTATTAAATTTAAAATAAAGTAAAACTAAATAAATGAGCAATATACTAGCTGGGATGACCATTCTTTGTTACAAAATTCTCATACAAACTTTCACCACCATTTTTACACCTTTAGGGGTTGAATTGTGAAAAATCTTTTTTTTGTGAACACCTAGATGACAATAAAAACATCCCTGCCAAATTTTAAGTGTAAGTATTTGCTGGTTTGGATATTTGAGTATTTAATGAGTGTGCGGATTGGCATAGATTCAAGCAAATCTGACACAGCTTCGCCGTCAATAGTTCAAATTTTTGCCACAGCGTGCGCTGCGATCGACTTTACAACACCTACTTCGCACATAGCCAATAAGTAGGACCACAGTTAGACAAATACTAATTATGTCATTATAGCTCGGCTCGGTAGTGAGCCTGCCTGCTGTGCCATGGGTCACGGGTTCAAATCCCGTTGTGGATTTGGCTATTTCAAAATAATAATTATAGTCTAATAATAATTACCATCTATGCTGCGTGGCGTGGAATACATGGATGAAAGATATGGGCAAAAGCTATTATCTAAACTATAATAAAACTGTAACAGAAGTGTGTCTGTAGCTATACAGTAAATTATTTATTTAGGTACAAGAAAAACTAGGCATAAGAATCTTATTCGTAGATAGTCCGAGATCCGACCGTAAAATTATGCACCTATTCCTTAGGCTAACGAAATGTAATTCTAGTGTATGTTTATACAGGGGTTAATTCAACGCCGCCAAGTTGCCTAAAAAAATCTTGCCGGAAGTGCCTTTTCCATTATAATTTTTGGTATAACTTTTTCCACGTGTTTGTTAGGGAAGTGAATGAGGTGCCATCGGAAGGAGACTGGTCTAAAATACTTTAAAAACTAGGGTTGCCACCTCTCAATCTGCCGCAAGACTAGGGTTGCCAGATTAAAAAATGACATATTTGGACCTGGCAACCCTATAGTACAAAACAAGCAAGCAGCAAGCAAGCAAGTAGCAAGACAAGGCAGGAGCAGGGAGCAGGTGCAAGTAGTAGCAATAGCTACAAAACTAAGACGTGACCAGATTGCAGATTCCAGATTTGCAGTGTGACCAATAGGTCACACTGCAAATCTGGTTATTCCGGCGGATTTGTTAACAAATAACAAAAATGTCATAAAATTAAAAATTAAGGGGGGTTCTCAACAAGAAACTAGTTTTTATCAATGTTTTTCTTCACGCTCTATCGTAAAAACGGTAACACATACAAGCGTCAAACTTAGAGCGATTTTAGAGCAAACTCTACAAAAAAACAACAAATACAAAAAACCGGCCAAGTGTGAGTCGGTCTCGCGCTAAAGGTCCCGGACAAAAAAGTTTTTTTTCTATGTTAATAATGTTGTGTTCTATGGTGGTGTGGTACGGAACCCTCGGTGCGCGAGTAGCCCGACTCGCACTTGACCCGTTTTATTTATGAATTCTAACGAAAAGGAGTTACAAGCTTACAAGGCGTGTTGCCACTCTTTCAAATCGGTAGGGGACGGATATGCTTTACTGCAATATAATGAGATCAATACTCTGCAATCGAACGAAAACCAAGAGCGATTGAAGCGTGTAACAGCGTGTTAGAGATTTTTCTGCAATATATTCAAGACGATGTAATTTTTTGCCATCACGATTTTGGCGCCCCCTTAAGCTGACGCCAGGGCGTGGCCCCGGTTTGCACCCCCTAGATCCAGGGCTGGATGGCTGGATATAGCGCCGTGTAGATCAGACTACAACAGCACTTACAACGCGAGTGTCCTAAAAGGTGTATTAATCTCATCGCATTTCAAACAAATTATCATGTTATTGTGATCTAGTTAGAAACTTAATAACCATAGATCGTTATTGAAGCAAGTACCTATACTACTAACATTATAATATATAATTAATAATCGTAACGGCATGGTACTGACGTAGCATCTACTGTTTAATCTTTAGATTAAGTAATAAACAGAAGAGTATGCCGATATAAAGTTTTTAGAGTCGGTTTTATTTCTAGCTCTCCTCTGTCTCTTCTCATTTTAATTATTCAGATTTAGGATTACGCACAAGGTTAACACAGATTCAATCACAGTTCTAAAGGTAATACAATAAGCATGTGCTACCTCACTTATAATTATAAGTAACCACGGCATTCAATTGTTACAAAACATGTTTTTGTTTATTTTTAAATGTTTTAAGGAACTTAATATTTATGTATAAAAAAACTTACCTGCCTTTTCTTTTTTTTAACTCTATGTTGGAAACAAAAACGGCAACTTGAAATGTCAAATTCTGACATTGCAGAATTTTTGACGTGATAACGTCTTATAAATCGATGAACACACCGGCTGCACGCACGAAAAAGTGTCACGTTCCGCCTGAGCCTGAGCGTGCAAGCGAGAGCGCGGAACAAATATCTCTTTCTCGCGTGACGTCAGAGCTAGCAATTCGAATATTCATTAATGTTTCTATCACGTAAAACTATCGTCCGTAAACCGACTTTACAGACAAACCATTATTTTTTCTAAGAAGGAACAAGCTTGAAATCTGCAACACGCTTCGTCAAAATAGTGAAATGTCCGTATCTGCAACATGCTTCGTCAAAATTGTGTGTGTGTGTGTTTTTCTGAATGGTCAGTTATTTTAAGTTTATCCCGGTTCATTAAAACACTTCCGGTTCTGCATTATCTATTTGGCATATCTGTTAAAGAGTACATGATTACTCTATGACAGACACGCGACGCGGCGTGTGCGCACCTCGACGGATATTTGTAGAGATAGCAGTAGCATAGCGCGTCATATCAATCATAGGGTCTCCCCACTTCCATTAATTTCTTATCCAATATTGTTTTCAGTAGTTTTATATTGCATTCATGTGAGTTGCATGCAGTACCCATACAGGCAAGTACCTACTGGTATCTGCAATGCGTGTGCCTGTATGATTAAAGCTACCGGTATACAGGGTGTAAGGAAAAGTATCATTACCCTTAAAACCACATACTCTACCCATCAAACCGAACAACTTTTACTATGGTATGGAATCAGCTGTTCCATACGTTTGAGTCGAGTAGGTATTGCAGTATAGAATGGAACAGATTTCTTTTTTGTTCTGACAGGTTTGCTCCCATAGTAAAAGTTGTTCAGTTTGATGGGTAGAGTATGTGGTTAAAGTTTAATGATACTTTTCCTTTCACCCTGTATACCGGATTTATTTCTTCCCACAATAGACAGATATAAAAACAACTTAAAGATAAAAATAAGGTCGTCGGATTCATTTTTTTACATTCATGCGACACGGTCACAACCAAGCATGCTGACAGCGTTCCCCCTTTGAATAGTCAAGCTAATTCGTTGGCCAAGTCTCCAGTCTCGTGACGCATAGCTCTTAATAATTTTGTTGGATTCTGAGCCCCTGGAGACCATCGTTTCGAAGCCAATAGGTGTTATTGTACGATACTATGTATATAACATTATAAGTTCCTATAATGCACAGAAGAAACCTTAGACAAGGAACAGCAATGTTATCATTATCATCAGCACAGTATAAGACAGTAATCCATCTTCATACAATGGTACTAAACGCGGCTTGTATGTGTGCTCGCCAGTATGTACGTGTACGACGATATCTCAGGCAGCCAAGGCAGCACCAGATGGGAGACATTGTCAGTGTGTGCGTGCTACGAGGCGTACGCCGCGTTTGTACCATTGCATGAAGATGGATTACTGTCTTATACTGTGTCATCAGCTCAGTGCCGTAAATAGCCTTCTATGCGCCCGGTGCGAGCTTCCATAACTGCGCCCTTGAAAAATGATCTTAAGGGTGCGAACAGGGCGACAGGTCTAGGGGGCGCCAAAATGAAGAGTATGAAAAATTTAATATTGCAACGACTTGAAAATATTTAAAAAAAATCTAGAGCTCGCTTCGTTCGCTCCTGGTATTAGATCATATTGCAATGATCTCATTGTATTGCGGTAAAATCTCGAGCTCGCTTCGCTTGCTCTTAATGTTTTTATTGTATTAGAAATTCATACCTATTGCAGAATTCGATCCAGATTTTCGATCATATTACGACGAGCTAATCTTAGTGCCGTAAAATCTCGAGCTCGCTTCGCTCGCTCCAAATTTTAGATATTTTTGCAACAACCAATACTGGACCCGGCCGCCCCTGGAAAAAGTTATTGCTGTTCCCTTGGAGGGGAGGAGCGCCAATGTCAAGTTTTTGCCCCGGGTTGGAAAAATCGTAGATCCGAGGTTGGGCCTAACCGCCTAACTTATACATAGGTACTTAAACCACTATTCAAAGGTTGAAGCGAGTGAAACGAGCGAAGCGAGCTCGAAATTTTACAGCACTGCGACTTAATTGTAACCAGAATTCTAAAAGTTTAAAAATGTAAGTTTAAAGTCGAGTGAGCTCGAAATTTCACGGAGAAATACGACTCAGTTGTGAAAAGCTTTGCCGGTTTGTATAACAAAATACATTAGTATATATTGCATATAGTAGTTACATATAGCAGGAAGGAGTTAGCGAAGCAAGCTCAACATTTTCTAGCTCAGCAACTCATTCTGACACTAAAAAAGAAGGTCTTGTCATAGCATTTATTACTTTGCCAAACATAGTAGGTACGACATGATGAGGAGTTTGGACCAAAACTTGGTCCTGTCCTGGAATCATATCTGCGCCCCCTCAGGGTCTGCGCCCTGTGCCTGGACACCGCTCGCACTGCCCTATTTACGGCACTGCATCAGCTTGTATACGTCCCACTGCAATGCCTTCCCTAAAGGCAATCCAAAAATAGGCAAATGCTATGCATTGTTTATTAAATACAAAAACCTCCTCCTTTTTTGAAGTCGGTTAATAACACTAACATAAGGTAAGGCTAAGGTTAGGTTCTTATAATTGCATCAACGGGCCTATACGAAATTTTGATTTTCAAACTAGAAATGAAAAGTGCCTGTTTCATAAATTAATTATCTTATAAATTACCTATTAGTTGTATAAATATCGTATCAGGCGACAGAATTGATATGAAAGTGAAATCACGGGTTAAGTAACATTCATTAGTGAGACGTATGGTATTTTGCAAACTAGATTTCGTATAAACTGGATCGTGATTTACTTGAGAGTTATAAAATATATGAAGAAATTAAAGAACGGAAATAGCGATATATTGAGCATGAAAGTTTACTGGCTGACGGTGTTTTAAGGAGATGATCAGGAGAGCGATTTTTGAATCTCATTCGCTGAGTTCAGCAGTTGAAAATTTCAAAATTACTATGGAGATACGCATCTTTCTACTGCTGATTTGACTTTAAAAAATCGCACTCCTGAAGTATGATTTTTGAAAGTCAAATCCGCAGTAGAAAGATGCATATCTCCATAGTAATTTTGACATTTTCAACAGCTGAACTCAGCGAATGAGATTCAAAAAACGCACTCCAGACCATCAAAGTGAAAAACTTTCTCTAAGGGACTAATATTGAAAACGCGAAAAAACAATCTGCTGTTCCATACAAAACTGCAAACCTACTCGAGCCAAATGTATGGGTCAGCAGATATTTTGTTGATGAATGATTTCGATGTTGGTCCCATAGAGAAAGTTGTTCAGTTTGATGGTCTGGAGTGCGATTTTTGAAACTCAAATCAGCAGTAGAAATATGCGTATCTCCATAGTAATTTTGACATTTTCCACTGCTGAACTCAGCGAATGAGATTCAAAAATCGCACTCCAGGTCATCCCCTTTAAAAAATGTCTTAAGGCTTTAAGGTCCTTCTTAATACACTGAAAGGCATATTAGGAAGGACCCTATATAAGTCTCACTGCAAGGCAATATCCGTCAGACACACCAATATACCCTGTATGGGCGTTAGTCCACCACGCGTGCACAATGTGGGTTGGTAGACTTCACATACGCATCAGAATTTCATCTTCAGCGTTTGCAGATTTCCTCACGATGTTTTCCTTCAGCGGTAATACGGATATAAGTTAGAAAAACTATACACGGCATGTCCTCCGTGCAGATGCGAGAGAACCTCAAGACTGAGTGTCCATACCTCTCCGCAACGCGCCAGCGACCCTATAATAGCCTATATTTGAATGACATATATCTTTAGGTAGACAAGAAATCTGTGTAACAAAGTATAGAGATGAATATACATCAAAACTGAAGTCATCAATAAAAGATATCATTCAGTTAAGAGAGATCTGCCTTTTCGTTACGAGTAGAGAGCTAACAGACTACATCATTTTATTTGAAAACCCCGACAAAACTCAATAGTACAATTTCTTGTTATCATAATGTAATGTGTATCGTATCTCCACTGTAATGAAACATCCAAGATTACGGTGAAAGTAAAAATTATACAAAAATTAGTATTGCACTTCTCCGTCGACGACACACCCGTGCCTACATGATGATATCATCAAATTTTCGCAGCTAGTCAAAGTCCGTTGTTTTTTAAGCCTATCCAAAGTTCTGTACCCTTGGAAACCAGCTGCCTAACCTAAACTCTACCTTTATGGTCTAGTAGTCTTGATAAGTGCATAGTTTTTAGAGTTTATAGTAAGAGTGCATCGTGCATGTGAGCGCACCGTATGCGTTGGAAACTCGAATCGAAGGCTCCGCAGTTGACCACAGTCCGTCGCGTCCGCCACACGCATTGCATGCGATCTTCTTCCTTCCGACCGACCGCATCTCACCACACTGGCACGCGAGAGACAATTAAAATTAAAAAACTTCCAATTAGATAAAAAAAATTGTCTATGACCGTTTCGCGCGCGATCCAAATTTCGAACGCGAGAATTTGAAGTGATGTGTCTTGAGTGTTGAAATTCTTCGTGCGGTTTCGAATATTTTTACAAATTATTGTTTCGAAACGAGTTTCAGTTGTTTTAATTACTGCGGATTCAAAACTTTATTAACTCGGATTTACATTACGTCGAGGAACTGATTTTATTATGGTGAGTCAGATACTTTTTCAGGGTTCCACACATAAATACATTCGATGAAGGACAATATAAATTCAGGATCTTTGCACTGCGTTTTGTTCCTAATAAATTCAAGAACCGGCCAATTTCTTTTTGGTATTATTTAACTTTTTATACAATCTCGGAAATTAAGTTTTGAATTGGATGTTACACAGTATATTGATTCTTATAATATTTACCAATAATGCATGTACATTCCATAGAGTAGGTATAGGTACTCCACTTTCGTATACGAATTTTATTAGGATGTGTAGAATTAAGTAAAAAAAAAACTTGTGAAAATTCACGTTTCCATGCAATTTAACAAAATTTTTATGGAAACGTGAATTTTCACATGAAAATGTCACCCAACCTACCTACCGTGTTTAACCATGGATTTTCTGAAATTAGAACTAACGTACCATGAGGAAATTCGGGTTCTTTCAATTAAGATTTCAGTGGCCCCTATAGGACAACGCGCGACATGGTTCTACCCAATATCGCCACTTTTATCTCGCACGAAGAGAGCCAATTAATGATTGGCTCTATCATGGTCGACTATCTGGATGAGAAAATAAGCATTAAAATAAATGACTTCTAATCTGTGAAAAATGACTCCTAGATTTTCAACATACATAGATAGGTATACATAGCTAGATACAGGGTGTTAGGATAAACAGTTGCATTACATTAAGTGATTGTACCTAATGATACTGGCCCTGTACCCGGACTTTCCATGTTCAATATATCACCACTGTTTCGGACCGCACTTAATTGTAATAGAGTTGACATTGGAACGAAAACGTTCACGCAATTGCGAAGTTCGAATGTGCGGGTAGAGGCCCTGAACAACTTTCCCTATGAAACCTACAGGAAATTAGCAATTTTTTTTAGCCTTTCCATACTAAACGCAATCAGCTGATTGGACGTTTGTATGAAAAGTCAAATTTTTCTTTTTAGAATTTCCCTTATGTTCCTTTGGGAATGTTTTCATTATCAATTCTTTCTTTATTTCTTCTCATTCTCACACATAATATTAGTTAACATAGATGACAATGTAGGACAATATAAGGACAATAAAGTATAATATTATGTGAGAGACTGGTTCCTGCCATAGAGCTACAAACACAGTGTTTTGTAGATCTGGGTGACGGGTCACCAGGCTCTCACCCCACGGACGGAGTCGGAAATTAACATATTTTGATCAAGATAAGGAACATTTATATTGAACTTAGAACTATTGTTAGTATGTGTGTGTGTTGTGTGTGTGTGTGTGTGTGTTGTGTGTGTGTGTTGTGTGTGTGTGTTGTGTGTGTGTGTTGTGTGTGTGTGTGAGTGGGGGGGGGGGGGGGGTGTAGGCTTACGAGCGCGTTGACAGGGGGCCAGGTTTGTATACTGTTCATTCAAGTATAGTAAGTAAACATTCAGTTTCGTCGTAGTTTAATGCTAGTAGCCATTTTGTCAACTTTTCTTTACAAGTATGCTTTGTAAGTGGATACATATTTATTATTCTATTTATGTTATTATATAAGTAACAGCCTAGGAAGCAAAAGAAGCGATTTGAGGACTTTTTAGTCAGTTGATTTAGACCCTGGTAACAGTCCACTGGATTGAAACGTCTGCAGCCACCAGACGCTGTGGAGGAGAAGACTGTGAGCGAGTGTTGTTTCAAGACTGTCTGTAGTATAAATAGCTGTCGTACTGTTAACACTTTACATTTTTTGTAGAGAAGCTCTGTTGGATAACGATAAGGTAAGAAAGAAGAGACCTTGAGAATTGCTCTCTGAGTCCTCTCTTGGTTCAACAGGGTCGTTTTTGGAGCACCACCCCAAGAGGTGATGCAATATGTCAAAATTGACTGAGCAAGGGCATAATATACAAATTTTCTAGTTTTCTCATCCGCTACATGTCTCAGAGTCTTAAAAACGTAAATTAACTTTCGCAGCCTCCCATTTAGGACTTCTATGTGTGAGTGAAACCTGAGGGTTCTATCTATCACTACCCCAAGATATTTAATGCTTTCAGCATCCTGTAGACGAGAGCAGGTACAGCAGCTTGTATTTGGGTTTGAACATGAGTGAGCCACAATGGAGTGAGAATTTATGGAAGATGGTAGTTTATTTATTAAGGAAAAAGTGATATATTTGGTCTTATCTGTGTTCAAGGTGAGGACACTATTTCGCAGCCACTCCATCACAGAATTGAATCCCGATTGGGCAGAAGTAAATACATCTTGCCATGTATCAGCGCTAAATAAATTACCCTAACACCCTGATTACATTCTCCTTCTTAGGTATAGGTACCTACCTAGATCATCTTGATAATTTTGGACTGTTTTGTAATTTGTTTGTAATATCGTAATTACTTCATTATTCGGTAACTATGGGCATAACATTTGTCAGACAATTTAAAATCTAAAAGTTAATTCTTAGAAAACAGAAAAACAATGTTTTGGCTCTCAAAGTGAAAGTGAATAAAGAATCATAACGCATTTTATGCACGGCACCACAACGCATGCATAATGTAATTTTTTGTTAACTTCTGAACGATGTCTGAGATTAAATGTTTTGACAGTTATAGTCATTACAAATTGATATGTCGATACATATCGTATCGTTTTACAAATTACAACTGTTTTATGTTTGCAATATTAACGTATTCCTAATAAAAAAGCCTGGGCATCGTGGATTCAAGGAGATTCGAGAAAGAGACTTTATTGTCATCTGTTGTCCAGCAGTGGGATAAAATAGGTAAAAATTGAAAACGACTTGTCTTCTATTTTCCTATTTTAAATCCCACTGCTGAACATATATTATGTAACATCTTTTAAACCCATGGTTGCAATAAATTATATGACTATGACTAACATATTATTATGACAGTTTTATTTTGGATTTTAAGGGCATGTGCACTTCTTTGCACTTCTTTGTAAGTTCTTGTTAGCTTATCCGACATATATTTTTACATATCTTTCATACAAAATAAGTCAAACTATCTGTCGGATAAGCTAACAAGAACTTACTCAGAAGTGGTGAAACAGGTCCTAAGTGTTGTTAATGTGGTTATACATTGTTTTAAGTTACAATGGTTTTCGCCACTGAGATAGATGTAGTTTTCACTAATTTTCCTATCATATTTCGCTAACTTTTGCATGCGACCGACTGCGTCCTGCGTGCATTACTTTAAACTTTTAAGGTCCACCACATACATACATACGGCGGAATCCCGAATCAGAATTACGATTTCGTATGGGTTTTCCCCCTCCATAATTGCGTTCGGAATTGCGGAGGTCACAAATCCGATACAAAATCACAATCCTGATTCGGAATTCCGGATCGGAATTCTAAAATTATATTTCAACTACAGCGACTGCTGCTTATGTAAAAGTCAGGTACGAAAGACATTATTAAGAGTAACAAAATATACAACGTGTTAATGAATTAACGCAAAACCTCATACACCCCAACTGATATATATCAAAATAATTCGATTGAAACAATAATTTCATTATTTTTGTAGTTAAAATTTAAAGTTATTCGCATTTTATGTTTTGAGGCAAAAATGATTTTTCATCATTTCAGAAATTAATGAAAGCGCTAACGTACTCGTGGATACATTTTAATAATCTTGTTTTGGTAGTAAGTAGGGTGGGTGTGCCCATGGGCTGGGTTGACATCGGGTTCAGTAAATTTAAAATTTTACAAAAAAATTATTTAATATTTTGAAAAAAATTACCCATGTTGAAACCATGATAATTCGATTCGGCTCTCGATTCTAAACAAACTACTTTCTAGTTTTGCGTTAATTCATTAACACGTTGTATAAATACATACTCGTACATAACAATGATACCTACAGAATAGCCTAGAATCCGATGGAAAGTTAGCCTAAAATGCAGGTAACATTCAGATTTCATCTAATTAGGTACCTACTTTTTAATTTTTTCCGCATTTAGCAGGTAATACGCAATAGTTTACTTTGGAATAAAGAAAAAAAAATGTTGTAGTTAGGCAGACGTCATTATTTCATGGTCAAATGTTGCCTAGAAGTCCACTAAAACCGCTCTCAATACATTTAAAAACAAATTTTCTACGTAGATTTCTTTGCTTTTGGTTATTCTATGGTAACTTACAGAATTGAATTATGATGTATAAATTAAACTAACTATAAATTTAACTAGATATAACGTAACATGACCTAGATACCTTTAAACTACTTCCGCTATGTTTGGTGATGCGTAAAAATATGTAAATTGTGTTAAAAATTCTGCGTCCATTTAGAACTTACAAATTAATATAGTTAATTATACCTTGTATTAATTTATTGCCATTTTGTCAAACTTAATGACATGCCGCCGTCGCGACAACAAGGTTAACATATTGCGTTCACCGAGGATCATCACATGGATGTAGAGGTTCTTGGCCATAGAATGTGCAGTTTTTCGCTCCCTCTCAAAGCCTATTCATAAAAGGAGTGAGGGGAAGGCTCGTGCCTTGCAGTGCGACGTACACAGGTTCCAACTTAATATGCTGACGGTTTTTGACGATTATTACACCATTAGATTCAACATATTTGTCTTTATCTATCCTTGTACAAAGCAGAAATCGTGAAAAAAAAAATCAACCCTCCCTCAATCAATCTACCCTCAGGTAGGCCTGTGCCTTGTTGTGGGAAGTGCGGGCTGTAAAGATGATTATTACCAATGATCGTACAAGAAGATTGGCAGATTTGGACCCACCCATATTTTACGAAAACTAAAAGCCATTCAGGTAGGTGGTCATAATTATTACAAACAGAAAAAATTAAGGCATATTTTTAAAAAACTTCCTCATCTCCAGAAGTCCGGATTCAAAAGTAGAAATTACTAATAAAATGGACAAATCATCCAATAAGCAGTAGAAGTAGCAAAACGCAACCATGGCAGCTATTTTCATCTAATATTATCACTGAGGTATTTTTCGTCGTTTCGGAACGTATTTGTCTTGGTTGAACTGATAGTGCGTGTGATTTCGTGTTCTTCCATTATCATAATATGGTACGGTTATCGTGAATTTTCATTAAAATAAACACAACGAATGGGTAGAAGATTGAGTGGACTATCTTATAAGAAAGATTATGAATTTCACACACTTGATACAAAAGGTATCATAAGGAGAAATACCTTTCCCCCAACTTCTACAGATTACAACCAATTTACATTTTTGTTAGTTTTCTTTCACTCTACACATATTCACTAAACTAAATTTAGAAAAAATAAAAAATTAAAATAAAATAAATATTACTAAGTTTCATTCATGTATGGGACCTCTATGTCTGGGTCTCAAATTATATGGCCCTCCGCCATAACTTCTTTACCTGAAACTAAACATTCAGAAAATTATTTCTTTCAGGCGGTAACATTAATTGATCATAAAATAAAATAATTAGGAAAAGGAACCGTCTCAATTATTTACAAAACTATCTCTTTTTAAAATACGATCAAGACAAAATAGCTTTAATAGGATCTTTATTGCTCATGAGGTAGACACAGACAAAATCTGGTGAAATTCTAATAAAACACACGTTATGCGTATCTTGAGCAATATCCGTTTCAAATGAAAGGATTTAGATTAGAGTATCTGAATTTTAATTTATAATACTGTCAGATTTTTTGCCAAAAGAAAGTGTTTCAACTTTAATATTTATCTTTAAAAGCACAGTTGTCCGCCATCCACACTTTGATACTGCACCGCAGTTTTTTGGCTTTGCTCAGCGGAATGAGTTTAAGGGTTATATACACTTGTTATATGGTGAAAACCTACCTACCTAGGTAATTTTATATAACCAAATAATGACATGACCAATTGACCAAAGAGGACATGACAGTAAACGAAGTTAATATTTTGCACAATACCAAACAATAACATGCATTGCGTTGAATTCAATTGAAGGTCCTTCTTAATACGCTAAAAATAGTTTTTAAGGGAATGTGATTGAACTGAACAAAATTCTCTACGGGACCAATAGCGAAATCGCGAAAAAACTCAACTGTTTGTTTGATACAAAACTGCAATCCTACTCGACCCAAATGCAATATTTTTTTCCCGATTTCGACGTTGGTCACTTAGAGAAAGTTAATCAGTCTGATCATCCTCTTAAAAACCGTCAGCATATTAAGTTGGACCCTGTATGTGCTCACGACTATATTATATTCCCTCATCGAACTCAAAAAGTCCACGTTTCACTATTAATTTTTTAAATGGCTCATATTGCTTTAAAATCAATGCCTGGTTCAAAGACGTGCTCGATCTCTCGATCTATTCACGACAAAGGCATCAAAACCATAATTGAACTTGTATTGAATCTGGTTAATTATTTCGTGACATGTATCAATTTTGACAACACCAACCTAGTAGCGGACCTCTATGAATCGCGCCCCACATTGTAAACTAGACCTACTTTCAGCTATGACTTGCCAAATATCGTGACTACATATACGTGTATACACAGTATACACCCGGCACTTTCCACCTTTGTGATAAAGATTATATTGGAATAAATTCTGTAGAAAGAAAAAAATAATTTATTACAATGAGTCGATATTTCGCAAGAAGTGACGTATTTTTTAGATTTATAACGAGATAGATTTTCGACGAAATTGGAGAAATATCCGGACGTCTGTAATCGATTACTTTTAATGAATCTCGCAAAGTTTCTTATCTTATCTTATCTTATCTATTATTGAAAATGATAGTTAAAATAAGTATAGTATACCTACTAAGTACCTAGTATGACAATTTTATTTGAATATTGTACATTCAGTTTAACATCCAGTGATCAGCACCCGACCGGACTCCGGACTACTAGACTCCAGGACTCCGGGACTCCGGGAACGGGACTTCGGGATCCTTAGCATGAACCCGACACACACTTGGCTGGTTTTGATAATTTGTGGCTTAATAATAGGGTTCCGCAGGCACCCTTTGAGGACGGAACCCTAAAAACGAACTGAGAGATCGACACAAACGAAAATTTATTTCTATCAAAGCGCATAAGCTAATCGAATTCCCATTGCAATAAAACAATTTAAAGATTCTAACCTTCTTTTTATTTCATGTAACGAACAGATATTGGATATTCGGAGGCATATTAATTTGGCTATGAAATGGAAGCGGCTTCAAATATTTTTTTTGACAAATAAATCCCGGGATCCGGGAATGTATAGTATGGAAGCGAAGTCTTAAAATTATTAACTTTAATACTAAAATCCATAATAGCCAACACTTCAACTTTAGGTAAATATCTATGCATCCGATTATCTGATCTCTAGTTATGATATGACTTGCACTTATAACAATATCTTATTCGACTCGTCAGTCACCACCGGGTCAAAACGTATAAAGGCATTTAAAAAATATCTCTTTTTAAATGATTTCGACGGTCATCGATTTGGAGAAAGCCTGTTTTGACTGCGTCAAAAAGTGCTGACGTGTATAATTTTAATTCTAAAATTGACATTGAATTAATTGAATCTCTAGTGAAGATTAAACTGATATTAATATTGTTCGGTCAGACTAGAGGTCAATTCGTAACTAGATTAGATGACAATTACATTAATCTGTGATTAGACTGATTAGATTACATAATACCACGATTGTTTTTTGCTTCTAGTAGACAGAATGTCAGTGTAACCTATAATTGCCAAATAAAGGAGATCATTCCTCTGAGTATAAAATTGCAAACAATTTATATGAAGTCACATTTCTTGGTCAGTGGCTATACTCTATACTATAATAAGAGATAAGGCTACAAAAAAAAAGTTGGCTACGTCGATAAGTAGAATAATTAATTTAGCGATCTCCTTATTTAACTACAGCAAATATTTACTATACAGGGTGTTACAAAAATACAAATAAATATTTTAGGGGGTGGTTCAAACTGAACAACTTTCACTATGGGATCAATATCGAAATCGCGAAGAAAAAATCGGATGTTCCATCATCATCATCATCATCATTACAGCCGATAGACGTGCACTGCTGGACATAGGCCTCACCCAAAATGGGAGGAATTGCCATAATCGCCGAAATGAAGATGATGCGATGCGTTCCATACTAAACTACAGATCTACTCGAGCTGACAACTGACTGGCTGACTTGATGGGACAAAAATATATATATTTTTTCGCGATTTCGATGTTGGTCCCATAGTGAAAGTTGTTCAGTTTGATGGTCTTAACAAAGCTTTAAAAAAGATTGAAATGTTGATTTTTACTTTTGTACCCTGTATATGCATCTTTTATTGAGTGAATAGTACAAAATAAGTTCCGACCTCTATCTCCCTCTACTAAATAAAACAAACTTAAATGTAAATGTCATTTATTAAATACGTCAACGCAAAACACGTCAATTTCAATTTGACACCTATCAAAGAGTATAAACCGTATATTTAAGGTATCAGGATAAAATGGACAAAGATAACTTACTGAAGGTTGACCTACAGTTATCTTTTACTAACGTTTAATTTTAATAAGGGGGCAGACAGGTGTAATGGTAAATAGCTACCGGAACCTATTAACTTGATATGTCAGGATGGTGTTTTAAAAGGTAGAGGTCTTATAAGGTTGCTGGTGGCGCGTCGCATTTTTATTTGCTTTAATAGAAGTTTACAAGACAAATAAGACATAATTCTAAAAGAAATTCTTTTGTGTATAACTGTATAGGGTATTTTGTTTATAGGGTACTTTCTTGATATGCAGACGGTTCATTTTTATTCGCGATTTCGAAGTTAGATCCGTAGAGAACGTTATTCAGTTTGATGGTCAGGAGTGTGATTGTTGAATCTCATTCGCTGAGTTCAACAGTTGAAAATGTCAAAATTACTATGGAGATACGCATCTTTCTATTGCTGATTTGACTTACAAAAATCATCCTTCAGGAGTGCGATTTTTAAGAGTCAAATCTGCTATAGAAAGATGCTTATCCCCATAGTAATTTTGACATTTTCAACTGCTGAACTCAGCGAATGAGATTCAAAAATCGCACTCCTGATCATCCCCATCAAAAACAAAAAAAAAATACTAGATTGAAATGATTTGACAGAATAAACTCGGGTAGATCAACCTGAACAACTTTAACAATGGGAGCAAACCGAGCAGAACAATAAAAAAATGCCCAATACCTAGGGCAGAAGTACCGTTTGTGGCCACTGTACCGTTTATGGCCATTTATTGTTTAAATAAACGATAAACATGAATTTATATTAATAAAGCGTTACAAACTCGATTTGTTTTAGTATGAATCTTTGAAAATTCAATAAAGATATGGTTTTAACATTGTGATTTTTTATACAATATTATAATTCAAATGTCCACTGGCCAAAAACGGTGCCAAGGTGGCCAAAAACGGTACTTCTGCCCTACTCGACTCAAATGTATGCAACAGCAGATTTTTTTGCTCCGATCGGTTTGCTCCCATAGTAAAAGTTGTTCAGTTTGATGGGTGAAGTATGTGGTTACTTTTCTTTACACTCTGTATAATAGTAAAACGAGTAAGTACCTACTAATGTTATCTTATAAGTTTTAATTAACTGTTCGAATGATATTAAAGGGGTAGGTACTGGAGTGCGATTTTTGAATCTCGTTCGCTGAGTTCAGCAGTTGAAAATGTCAAAATTACTATGGAGATACGCATCTTTCTACTGCTGATTTGTCTTTCAAAAATCGCACTCCTGAAGTATGATTTTTGAAAGTCAAATCAGCAGTAGAAAGATGCACGTCTCCATAGTAATCTTGACATTTTCAACTGCTGAGTTCAAAGAATGATATTCAAAAATCGCACTCCTGCTCCAATAATTATTTATAGAATTTTTATAATTATAATTAAATAAAATGTTTTAATGACGACTAGCGACCCGCTCCGGCTTCGCACGGGTGTAATGCTGATACTATGCATGTAATATATACATATAAACCTTCCTCTTGAATCACTCTATCTATTTAATAAAACCGCATCCAAATCCGTTGCGTAGTTTTAAAGATTTTAGCATACATAGGGACAGACAGCGGGAAGCGACTTTGTTTTATACTATGTAGTGAATGTTTTACGCTAAAATGAGTACTACCTGTTTTCTGGCAAAATTAGCGCCAATTATTTTATTTTGCACAAGACTAAATAACAGTTATTTATAATGCTGCTTTCAGGTTTTAGCTTGACGCGTGAACTTATATAGATAGACATTCAGATATGTGCCATCCGGCTTAGAATAGCACCAACTGGGTCTTGTTTCGTAAGAGACGGCTAATCCCTTCAGTATCCACTACTGTGATGCAGTGCCGGATTAACCATATAGGCAAAGTAGGCACGAGCCTACGGGCCCACCACCGACGAGGGGCTCCGCGGCTCGTGAGAAAAAAAAATCGTTTTTGTATTTGAATTGAATAAAAAATTAAGAAAAGATTAAAAAAAAAATCTTTTTTCATTTTCATAACGTTTCCTTTAATGATACCCCACATGATAATTTAAGAATAAAAAACTTTTCGACTCCTAAGCTCAATTATAATAATAAATATTTTTTTGACTGCACTCTTCTAATTGGGCCCTTAATTGATATAAAAAACGAAGTTTCAGCTTCTTATAATATAAGAATTTCATATCTAAACTATTACAAAACTGTAACAGAAGTGTGTCTGTACATTGAAGATATTTACAAAAAAAAAGATTACGATATGATTTTTAGATATCCCTGATTGCAAATCACCAATTTTTGGATTTTTTGTCTGTCTGTTTGTTTGTTTGTTCGTTTGTTTGTTTGTTTGGGTGTTTGTTTGTTCGTGTATCACGCTAAAACTACTGAACCGATTTTGATGAAACTTTTTTTGTTTGATAGCTTATCATCTGACTTAAAATCTGGTACATAATTTATGCGGACGAAGTCGCGGGTAAATGCTCGTATTATATAAAAATCTCTTTATCTCCAAGATAAACGAGTTTACGAGTGTTACAGACAGATAGACGGACAGACATCGAGGTGATTCAATAAGTGTTCCGTTTTCCTAATTTTGTTATAGAACACTACATACACTATAAGTTTTGGATCGTGTTGCAACATCCGTCATTTTAGAAGATATGTGCTGTTTTATTGCGACCACCTAATCTGGACCACACTGGAAAAAAACCATTGTTACGCCCATGTGCAGGGGGGCCCCGAGACTTGCATTGCCTAGGGGTCTTTACATGGCTTAATCCGGCCCTGCTGTGATGTCTCCACTGTACCATTGTGTCTACTGGTTAGAATCAGTTCTTTTTACCCCTTCTCTGCAGCTTTACACCAGCCAACTTTATAATTACTTTTTATAATTAGGGGTTTGTTTTGAAATAATACGTTACCTACCTTTCTAAAGTCTTACCGTATCGTATGTACTAGCGATATAACCACACCTCTATTAAAGTAATAAATATAACGTTTACAAGCAACGACCCACATTGTAACATTATAAAAAATTTCCTAATCTTTGAGGAAGACCTACTAATCAAGACATTCTTATTCTTATTACGTAGATTTAAGAGCTTTCTAGGGGACTTTTCGGGCATAAAAATCCTATGCTTCGTACATAATAGGCTAGCCAAATTTTTGAACACACATTAAACCGTTGAATTAAATTATTAGACCGCACTGAGTGTAACTTAATAATAAACTTAATAATAAAGATGCAATCAGTGGAAATTAATGTGTCCATCATATTTAAATTAAGATTTACCGCTGAAAGAAGCTCTTTTTAGTGAGTTGGAATAATTTAATACATTTCGGACTATAAATTGTCTATCATTATTCATATTGTATAGAACATATAGATGGGCGTAGTTTTCAACTTTACTAACTGCGTAATAAGGTTCAAGTTGTCTGTACAGTCTCTCCTTTCAGCTAGCTGGACATCTTTTACTATCATCTTTATAAATTGTAAATTTTTTTCGTACTTTTCTGTGAATCGTCCATTGGACTTCATTTCACTTATTTGAAACCTAGATTATAAAGTTACCGTAGCTTCACCCAATCATCATAATAATTTTTGTATGAATACAATTATTATGACAATATTCTTAATAATTATGATACTTTACTACCTAATGATAATATTTTACTTAACTGCGAATCTAAAGATTCATTCAAGTTTTATCTTCTGAAAACCATTTTTGGATAATATGAAATAACCGTAAAGTCTGTATTAGTTTAGATGAATCTAGGTAAGTATGTAGGTATATCAGAGGCAGTAAAATGAGAAAGTTTAATTATCTGACATTGTAGCTAGTGTTTATGATTATTATTATCTTAAATAGGTATCCAGTATGGACGTATACGTACAAGTAGGTACATTAGAAATTTTTAAGATGACCGTAGAATCTTGCCCAGAAAATGCCTAGCTAGTTTTTCGAGGTACACAAAGGGCGAGTTTATTGCAAATAGCCAGTGTAATAAATTGTTTAATTATTACAGTTGTTGGTGTTTGTTTGTGTTGTAGGTAATTTGTGTTTTAGTTTAGTATGGCTTAAAAACTATACTAAACTAAAAAACAAAAAAAAAACTAAAAAAAAAATACTAAAATAAATTTTTATTCACTGGTGATCTGTATTTTTTATGTGTTTTTGTGCTTAATAAATGAATTACATCCATAAGTACAATAAATATATGTAAAATTAGAGTTTTTTAAATTACTTATTTTTTCAAACCAACAAACATTTTAAATTTTTTTTTTCAGAACAAGGCAACAAATGCCATGCCTATAGACCGACAAATTAGATAGATAGATTTTATTCCCGCATTTTGTTCCTTATTTAATAAAACAGTAGGTACAATGTGTTCAAGTAGGTAGTTACCTACCTATATTATAATTAGTCAACTTTTACTCCATAACAAAGGCTTAAAGGTTATTGCTTAGTGTAGGAAATGTAAATCCATTCATTAGAATTGCTAAAGAGCAAAACGATTGTCCATACACAAAGCAAAGTTTCGATTGTGAACGAAAACGAAAATTTCGCCTTGGAAAGTCACGTTCTTCTTTCAGACAAAGTAATCGAAATATCTTAGACTTATAATTAATTATAAGTAATCGTCAAAGTAACCTACATTATTAAACAATACATTTATTGCATTTTCATGAAAAAATCATAAACGCAAATGATTCTTCTTACTATTTAATCTGTGATGTCCATACGTTCAATAATGTCTATGATATGTTCATAATAGGGGAGCGGACTGCATAAAATATATTTTAGTTTTATCTTCTTAGTAAAAAAAAAAACATTTTTAAAATAACGCTATACTCACATTTGTAACTTTTTTTAAGCTAAAATACTATTTTTAATAACATGATGAACTATAAAAAGTAATGAAATGTTGATGACGTCACACAAAAGTTTAAGTCCCATGTTAAACAAGTCCTCTGTAAAAAAGGTTACTTTAAACTCGATGATTATTTGAATGACCAAAATGTCTGGTCTTGAAAATTTTACACTATGTAATGCAATATTGTATTTTAATTGTACTTTGTACATTTTGTTTTGTTTAAAAGATGTGTGTTGTAGAGTTTCTGGCCGCATCTTCTCTCAACGGAACACCTTCCGACGCGGTGGTAGAGTCAAAAAATGACGTCAAAAAGCTATCTATATGATATTATGTTGAATAAAAAATTTTGAATATTGAATTTTTTGGGGTATTTAGTAAAAATTTTCATACTTCGCGCGTTTTGACGTTTGATTAAAAGTTGCTAATTTGACTAATTGTCCCGGACTGTCCGATCCCCTATTATGTGCGTTTGAAATAGATGGTAGTAAAGGTATAGGTATATCTCTGTCTTTATTATTTTACAATAAGAACGTCTCCATAGAAGCAATGTATTTCCACCTTGGACGAATAAATAGATTTAGTTAGGTATATTTTGGACCTCTATAACTTAGTATCAGAGGTCCAAAACCCACCTAAGAGTATTTTTTCTGTCTCTTCTTTCTAACAGAATTAATTATTAAAGAAAAACTAAATACATAATATTAAATCCTAATTGATTTTATAAAGTACTTGCTATGAATAATCAATTATCAGAATTTATACGGCCATGTATTTTGAGACCCAGACTTAGAGGTCCCATACATAAATGAAACTTAGTAAAATGTGTAGAGTGAAACAAAACCAACATAAAAGTAATTTGATTGTTACCCGTAGAAGTTGGGGGAAAGGTATTTCTCCTTATGATACCTTTTGTATCAAAGTGTGTGAAACTCATAATCTTTCTTATAAGATAGTCCACTCAATCTTCTAACCATTATGTTTATTATGTTTATTTTAATGATAATTCACGATAACCGTATAATATTATGATAATGGAAGAAAACGATATCACACACACTATATCAATTCAACCAAGCCAAATACGTAACGACCAAAATATACCTCAGTGATAATATTAGATGAAAATAGCTGTCGTGGTTGCGTTTTGCTACTGCTTTTTGGATGATTTGTCTATTTTACTAGTAATTTCTAATTTTGAATCCGGACTTCTGGAGATGTGGAAGTTATTTTAAAACATGCCTTCATTTTTTCTGTTTATAATAATTATGACCGGCATCCTGAATGGTATTTAATTTTCGTAATAAATGGTTGGGTCCAAATCTGCCATTCTTCTTTGCAACTTAGCAACAAAATCAATCGCGTGCAGTCTTCAGTCACAGCTCTGAAACCAGCTGCGCTGGGGTGCGATTTTTGAGTCCCACGCGTGGGACGTCCAAATCAGCTGTAGAATAACATGTAAAAATTACTATCAATACCTATGACAGCTTTCAGAAGTGCTATTTTTTAATCTCACACTTTCAATATCACGAATTCATGATGTCATAGTAATGTTGACATTTTCTATTGCTAATTTGAATGTGTGGCTCCTGTATGGAGATCATGACATTTTCAACTGCTGATTTGAACGTGTGACTTTCAAGAATCGCACTCCTGTATGACAGCGTTTTCGGCGGGTGATTGGTCAAGGATTGGCTGCGTTCAAGTCAAGTTCATAATGAGTCAGCACAAGTGTTTATTGTTCTGGTTTCTTTGTGCAGCAGCGAAAGTGAGGTTAAAGGTTCCGTCTGCGAGAATATTTTGAAAAGAAAACGAGAGTCCGTATTGCAAAGCCGATAAAATCGATAGTTTCAAATATTATTGTTTGGAGTTTGATGATGTTTGAAATGGAAAGTGTTCTATCAGATTGTTCTACAATTTTATAACAAAGATTATGTTTTTAAATTGAATATTTATTTGTATTTTAATCTTTATTTGCACACCAAAAGCATCATACCTAAGTGTGATGTGAACTTAGACTAATTATATCCGGACCGGCCTTGCGGTAGCATTTCCCCTCTGCCACGGTATTAGATCAATTAATCTTGTGCATTTACACCCAATTTTATACCTTATCACTAAATGAGACAGCCTATAATAGCGAAACAATAATTTTGAACTTAGAACGTTTGGGGTTTACACGAGACTACATTTCATGATTTTGAACATTCAAAATTAGAATCTAAAGTCATAGGGAATAAAATCCAAAGTTGCGGATAACATGTTACCTCGCCCCCCGCAAAAAGTGGCAGAAAGTTTGTTAGTAGAATGACACGTGGTTACGCGTCCCGATGATGTGAAGGGGGGTCGCGTGGCTAGGGGGCCTTCGAGTGGACGTCTGTCGTTGGCTCGCGATTTAAGTAGCCACGCGGCTCCGCCATTTTATGGCGGTTTCGAGTGTGTGTTTTTGTATAAAAACAGGGCTTTGAGATCGCCATATCCAATTACCGTACAACGTCAAGCACTAATTGCTCTTTTTAAACTAGATACTGGCAAAATCCACCAAGGAAACGCCATTAAACAAAAATAGAATAGAAGGATGTGAAGGACCTGTAAACAAATAGGTAATTAGTATTACTATTTAAGTATACGTAAGTATTTAAGATTTTCCTGTGTGCTTCAGACCATCAAACTGAACAACTTTCAGTACGAGACCACCACTGAAATAGGTAGCGAAAAAAAATCTGCACCTACAGTTTGGTTGAGTAGCTATTGGCATTTTATAAATTTTATATAGAACAGCAGATTTTTTTCGCTATTTCGATGTTGCCTCTATAGTTAAAGTTGTTCAGTTTGATTGTCTGATCTGAAGCACCCAGTTCGATATGTAACGCATTTAATTTCGCATCCTATATTAAATAATAACTGGCCAAGTGCGTGTCGGACCACGCACAGGGTAGGGTTCCGTAGTTGCACGTTACAATATAATATGTACTTAGAAGGAGGCTTTTTGTTTTATACTACGGTTTGACGGCTAATAAAGTCTAAAAAGTACATTTTATAAGTTGGTCGACTATTACTCGGAAACTTGTAGAGTCTACTAAGCGGTGATAGTTTTCCTTTTAAATTCGTTATATAAGCTATTGCCGTGAATTTTTTCACATCTCCATAGTTGGTTCATGGCAACTGTTTAGCTGGGAGAGGGGGGGGGGGGGACACTTGACTCTAACCAAAATTTTCGCTTTAAAGAGTTTAAAGCTTGACATTGTCCAAGATATTTATAAAGCTTAATATTTCGCTAACGGATTCTTAAATCGAAAAATGGTTTTCGCAAACCCACAATATTTTTAAAAGACCTATTCAACGATACCCCACAATATGGGATAGACGAGAAAAAAAATGTCATCCTCACTTCACGTGTAGGGGAGGTACCCTAAAAAAATATATTTTTCAAAATTGTATTTTACCACTTTGTCGGCGTGATGAATATATGTATATAAGTATGCTAAATTACAGCTTTCTAGTATTAAGCGTCTCTGAGCTGAGCCGCGGATAGACGGACAGACAGACGGACGGACAGACGGACGGACAGACGGACGAACAGACGGACGTACAGACGGACGGACATGGCGAAACTATAAGGGTTCCTTTTTGACTTCGGAACCCTAAAAAGTGGAAGCCTACAATACAAGATGACGTCAGGATGCATGTCAGTGATTTAAACTAAGAAAATACAAAGTCAAAACAACCAGCCGGTTAAACCCGCGGGTTAACAACCATTAAACAACAGTAATAAATCATGTAATGCTTCTTGGTTTTGTCCGTAGACTCAGCTCAGGTATGTACCTAATGTCCAGGCAACTTTCTAGAGCGGCGGGAAATTAATACTTTCCGAGATCTTACATCGGTCTACATCCACATACAGAGCAATGAGCTAGCAAGCAGTACGCTGACTACCTACCCTGGGGCCCTAGACAAGTTGACATTCTAATGGCGTCGACGCTAATAGAAACGGAAAATATTTTTTTTTTATTTTTTTATTTTTTTTTTTCATTCGTCAAATGACGTATGGTGGAGAAAGCAAACGTCAAAATGTTTCGATCGCCAATGTCAAATCCATACATTCTGCCATTTCTACTAGCGTCTACGCCAATAGAAATGTTACTTTGTCTATAGGCCCTGGAGTGCGATTTTTGAATCTCATTCGGTGAGTTCAGCAGTTGAAAATGTCAAAATTACTATGGAGATACGCATCTTTCGACTGCTGATTTGACTTCCAAAAATCGCACTCCTGAAGTATGATTTTTGAAAGTCAAATCAGCAGTAGAAAGATGCGTATCTCCATAGTCATTTCGAAATTTTCAACTGCTGAACTTACCGAATGAGATTCAAAAATGGCATCCCTGGACATTATTCTATTCTAATTTTAAAATGGCTATGGAAACTCAATCTTGAGGTCCTGGTTCGAATCCGCACGGATGACATGCCATGTATCAACGAGTTATTCTAACTTATGTGCGTAATAGTGACTGCTCTAAAACGGTGTAGGAAAACATCGTGAGTAAAACTGCATACGCTGATGAAGAAATTCCGATGCGTATGTGAAGTCTACCAATCCGCATTGGGCGCAATGGGTACGCGTGGTGGACTAACGACCATACGCGACCACCCTATAGTAGACGTACACCGCGACTCCCTGAAAATTATTTAGAATTTATTATTCATCGTAGGTACCGTGTTTCATTTCTTTTTAAACGAAACTTGTTCTTAAAGGTACTCCACCTTACATACATATTCTCACGCCTGTCTCCCACAGGGGTAGGCAGAGATAATAGTACGTCACCTGCTACGATCCTGATAAACCTCTTTAGCTTCCTCCACATTCATTAAGTCCTTTCATGCATGCTCGTCGGTTTAGGGTAGATCTGTCCTGGCCCTTTAGGCAGTCCTTCATTAATATAATACATATTATGTACTAATTATGATGTCATCTATTCTAGTATCATCATAACAATCTGTGCATCATTAATAAGTTAGCTCATTGATCAAAAACATATTCCTCCGACAAAAGAACACCTACCGCTACATGTGTTGTGTACTTTATGCCACTGTAGGTAATTTGAGAGATATTCTACTGCTTTATTGTAATGTACTGTGCTACATATAGCTACAGATAAATAGATCAAGTAAGATAGATTATATATACGTAATGTTATCGCAATGTTAGGAAGTTAGGTAGGTATTATCTAAATAGAAAATATGGGTTTGTGTTATGCAAATGTTAACGTTTAACTTTGTGTTAGTTAATAGTTTTATTTAGTGCATACCCGTAAGATGGCGATGTTCCTAAAAAACAACAACACACGTTGGTTGAAAACTTGTAAAATACATATTAGTTTAGATATACATTTGGCTTGAATAGTTTTGTATGGGACAGCTGATTTTTTCCCGCGATTTCGATGTTGGCTCCATAGTGAAAGTTGTTCAGTTTGATGATCTGAAGCACCCCCTTAAGTATTACTAGGGTGTTTTGTTACACCCTGTATTATCTACGCAACAGGAGTCAGAAGAGCAATCACGCTAAATAAAATAAACTTCAACTTTTAACACATTCGGTATTGCGCTATTCATTTGACAGCCGTTAGAGCCGTTTTGACAGATCGCTCAGACGTTAAAGGCTGACAGCCATATAGTAAATAAGTCAAGTTTAGCGCGATACGGATTTTGCACAGTTGACTAGTAATTGGATTGAAATGAGCCGCCTGTCATCAATGTAAGCAAACAATAAAAGAACAAACAATCTGGACAATTAATTAAACACACTTAAGTATTCAAAAATGCGATATATCGACAGCAAAGTACGCTTATCTGAGTGAGTGAGTCCAGTATTTATGGCATAACATAAAGCTCTATAAATTATACTTATATTATGTGTATGACTCTCTCCAGCAGCGCCGGCGCAGCGTTTCTCGTCGCTCTGTTTGCTCGTGCCACTTACGTAGACAAACGCTGACCAAGCTAACCAAACTTATATCCCCCTGAACTGTTTTGATAAACCTTCAAACCACTGGCGGACTAAAGGGGGGGGGGGGGGCGGAGGGGCGGTCCGCCCCGGGCCCCCAGTCCTGGGGGGCCTCCGAATCTCGAGAAGAGAATCCCTTAATCAAATCCAAAATAATGACGTTTGTATAGTAAGTAAACACAGTTTGGAGTTGGAGGCCCGGGCCTCAGGATGCCAGAACAGGTTCTGGGACTGCAGTTTGAAGCTGGAGGCCCCGTACGTTAGTCATTGAAAGTCAAAGAAAGAAATAGAGTCAAAAATATTGCGAATTTGCGAGCTCGCTTCGCTCACTCAATCTTTTTCAAGTTGTTATGCAGTTAGCATAATTATGAGTTCGCTTGGCTCGCTCAGGAGGCCCGGGCCTCCGGTACTGGGACTGCAGTTTGAAGTTGGAGGCCTCGTACGTTAGTCATTGAAAGTCAAAGAAGGAAATAGAGTCCAAAATATTGCGAATTTGCGAGCTCGCTCACTCGCTCAATCTTTTTCAAGTTGTTATGCAGTTAGCATAATTATGAGCTCGCTTCTTGAAAAGTCAATGTGGTTGGAATCAGAATGTATTTCGAAAATTTGAGCTTGCTTCGCTCGCTTGACTTTTTTGAGCTTTCTGTACTTTGAGACAGAGTTCTTGCTACAGCCCAGTCATAATTATAGAACTCTATTCGTTCGCTCCGGTTTTATTTTATACACGAATATACTACTCTATTTCAAGATGAGCTCTACAATAGAGTTATTATAAGCATAAGCTCATTTCAGCTATTTGTTTACATCAATCGCCTCGATTTCGGCATGAGCTGAAAAAATCTAGTTATAATGAAGAAAAATCTCGAGCTCGCTTCGCTTGCTCCAGAATTCAGTGAAATCTCGAGTTCGCTTCGCTCGCTCTAGGTTTTGGATGGTATGTCTTTTTCTTTTCATAGTATAGTTAAATCTTGAGCTTACTTTATTCGTTCCAGATTTTAGGTTGTAAAAAAACTCTAGCTCGCTACGCTCACTCCAGGATTTAAATCTTATTCCACTGATCTCATTATATTGCAGTAAAATCTCGAACTCACTTAGCTTCGCTCGCTCAGAATTAAGTGAAATCTCGAGCTCGCTTCGCTCGCTCTAGGTTTTCTGTCCGATATATTTTCATATTGCTTTAAAATCTCGACTTTACTTTGCTCGCTCTAGATTTTACATTGTACGAATCTCGGGCTCGCTTCGCTCGCTCCATATTGCAGGACCTGGATATCCCTGGGACAAAATACATGCTACCTACAAGTTTTTGCCACGGCTCGAAAGAATTGTAGATATCAATTTCTGGAAAGACCGGGGGGCCTCATTTAGTTTTGCCGCCCCGGGCCTCCGACGGGCTTAGTCCGCCACTGTCAAACAAAAAACGTTAATCAAAATTAAAATACTTGAAAACTCAGTAAGATGGCAAATAAACACTGAAATGTCCTCATATTTACGATAGTACTGTTTTATCTACTGGAATACCGTACTAACACACAGTTTCAGAAACGCTCATTAAAGTTAATCCTCCATTAAATCTCTTGCTGTCACTTTTTGTTTTGCTGACGTAGTAAAAGCTAGCAAGAGATTTAATGGAGCGTTTCTGCAACTGTGTGCAAGAGATGCAAATAATAAAACAGATCAATCCATGATCGGTTCAGCATGGCATTAACAGTCAAATAAGAACACTTGAAAATTCATAATAAATTCTGAGATGTCCTCAGACGACCTAGTCGCACTTGGTCCAATACGCATTTCGTCCAATACGCAGTTCGTCTATACGCATATCGTCAAGTAAGCATTTCGTCAAAGTACAGGTAGATATCCCGTTTTACCTCCGGAAGGATGCAAATAATAAATACATAATCAATCCATGATCGTACAGAATATTCAGCAGTGGCGGACTAAGCCCGTCGGAGGCCCGGGGCGGCAAAACTAAATGAGGCCCCCCGGTCTTTCCAGAAATTGATATCTACAATTCTTTCGAGCCGTGGCAAAAACTTGTAGGTAGCATGTATTTTGTCCCAGGGATATCCAGGTCCTGCAATATGGAGCGAGCGAAGCGAGCCCGAGATTCGTACAATGTAAAATCTAGAGCGAGCAAAGTAAAGTCGTGATTTTAAAGCAATATGAAAATATATCGGACAGAAAACCTAGAGCGAGCGAAGCGAGCTCGAGATTTCACTGAATTCTGAGCGAGCGAAGCTATGTGAGTTCGAGATTTTACTGCAATATAATGAGATCAGTGGAATAAGATTTAAATCCGTGAGCGTAGCGAGCTAGAGTTTTTTTACGACCTAAAATCTGGAACGAATAAAGTAAGCTCAAGATTTAACTATACTATGAAAAGAAAAAGACATACCATCCAAAACCTAGAGCGAGCGAAGCGAACTCGAGATTTCACTGAATTCTGGAGCAAGCGAAGCGAGCTCGAGATTTTTCTTCATTATAACTAGATTTTTTCAGCTCATGCCGAAATCGAGGCGATTGATGTAAACAAATAGCTGAAATGAGCTTATGCTCATAATAACTCTATTGTAGAGCTCATCTTGAAATAGAGTAGTATATTCGTGTATAAAATAAAACCGGAGCGAACGAATAGAGTTCTATATTTATGACTGGGCTGTAGCAAGAACTCTGTCTCAAAGTACAGAAAGCTCAAAAAAGTCAAGCGAGCGAAGCAAGCTCAAATTTTCGAAATACATTCTGATTCCAACCACATTGACTTTTCAAGAAGCGAGCTCATAATTATGCTAACTGCATAACAACTTGAAAAAGATTGAGCGAGTGAGCGAGCTCGCAAATTCGCAATATTTTGGACTCTATTTCCTTCTTTGACTTTCAATGACTAACGTACGAGGCCTCCAACTTCAAACTGCAGTCCCAGTACCGGAGGCCCGGGCCTCCTGAGCGAGCCAAGCGAACTCATAATTATGCTAACTGCATAACAACTTGAAAAAGATTGAGTGAGCGAAGCGAGCTCGCAAATTCGCAATATTTTTGACTCTATTTCTTTCTTTGACTTTCAATGACTAACGTACGGGGCCTCCAGCTTCAAACTGCAGTCCCAGAACCTGTTCTGGCATCCTGAGGCCCGGGCCTCCAACTCCAAACTGTGTTTACTTACTATACAAACGTCATTATTTTGGATTTGATTAAGGGATTCTCTTCTCAAGATTCGGAGGCCCCCCAGGACTGGGGGCCCGGGGCGGACCGCCCCTCCGCCCCCCCCCCCCTTAGTCCGCCAGTGATATTCAGTCTAATAATAATAACCCTTCGAGATTCAATGTCGGCAGGCGTTACCTTTTTCTCAGTGCCTGTATTGTGTATGTACCTAATTCTTAAGAAAATTGTCTCCATCAGGAATTTCTAAACCCATATTATCCTCTTGCAATCCTTTATGATCACAATAGATAAACAATGGGTGGCCGACAGTGTATATAGGAGAAATTTATATCATTAACATCCTTTTAAACTAAGAGTCCATTCATTAAATTGAACAACTTTTACTCTGGGAGCAAACCGATCAGACCACAAAAAAAAATCTGCTCTTGCATAGGGTAGGCTTTGCAGTTTAGTATGAAACAGCAGATTATTTTTTTGCTCCGATCGGTTTGCTCCTAAAGTAAAAGTTGTTCAGTTTGTTGGGTAGACTCTCAGTTTAAACTATAAAAGGATGCAAATTGATATCAATTTCACCCTGTATAAGAACCATGCTGTGCACGAGTATGTTTCTGATTTTAAGGTTTACAAGATCGCGGAAACGTTTATTATGACTGTACTTTTGGCAATAATTTGTTTCTGTGTTCATCATATAATATTTTCTATCTGAAATTAATGAACTAAATATTAAGACGTAGCATCATTAAGAACTGCCAGAAGGTATCATGCTTTTTGGTACCGATTGTGTTGGGTAGTTACACAATAAGACCACAGTTTCTTCAAACTGCTAGAAAACACAAATGGATTCGATATCGATCGATCGTCGATATAATAATTAACATAATTATCACCCAATACCCTGATCTTGGCCTGCCTGGCTCCTGACTTCCGTCGTCGTGCACTATCGGGCACTCATTGGGTCACGATCATTTCCCATCGCTCCATATTGTTAACTCGTGCCATGTCAAACTAATATCAAGGGACAAATTTTCACTACGTTTCTACCTATTTACATAATCCAAAACGAGTGTTCGTTATGAGTAATATTAATTATTAATTTAATCAAACATCAAACAATGGGCATCATATTAATTTTACTTTCATTTAATCTACATTTTACATAAATGATTTCGCAGAATCTACGTTTTCTAATTAATAAAGATATATATTACAAGGTTAAGCTTACAAGATGTCTAGTGAAAAATTATGTTGAAAGTTAGTTTGTTTTTGTTTGCTTTGGTTGATACATGTGGAAAGATTTGAAATTTGCATGGTTATCAGAAGATGTGTAAATTGGTCTGAGTTGCATAAAGATTATGTTTCAAAACGTTCTCTTTTTATATTTTGTTTGGATGAAAAGAATTGGTAATTATGGGATAACGATGCAATTCCAATTCCACAATTAGAGCAGCTGACATATTAATAATTGGAGATGCCAGTGCGAAATCATTGTGTTGTTGATAGATGATTTTTTAGCAACATGAAAGTAACGTTAAACGCGAAATTAAAGTCTTAAATAATAATTTTGCAACATGCTTCTGCTCTCTATTAGGTAGGTATTATAGTTAAGCTAAATAGGTACGTAAAAACTCAAGACTTTAATATTTCTCTATCTATGTTTCGTCGATTTGGAATGTGGTGTTTTGAAATTGATGGACGAACGTGTAAATGTGGGCCGAGGCGAAGCCGAGGCACACATACGTAAGTCCATCAATGCCTAGTTGTGGCCAAGGCCTGTATAGTACTTTTCTCAAATAATGCGCGGAAATTAAAACAGTAAATTTTCTCAAATAATTTGCGGAAATTAAAACTCTTTTCAAAATCAATGACGAACAACGAACAACAATTAGTTTTTTTTTCAATAAAAAGCTTTCTATTTGCAAGCCAGTTCGAAATTTAAATAAAACCTTTGATGAGTTACCTCCTTGGTCGCCATGTTTCGGAGAAAAAGATCGTTCCATTTTTAAATTACACGACAGATATGAGTTTAGTATGTAATTTACTTGGCCGCTAAACACGACAGATATGAATTTTCATACAACATTGCCGGCCGCTGCGCATGTATTTGGCCAGTACAGCAATTTCGATTTATCTCGAAGAAGGTTGTCAAAATAATGCTCACATTTCCAAGCATGTTTGAGAAAAATAAAATAATCCAGAATTTATTACAGTAGTAAGTCTAATTGCCAATTGCCTATTCCTATTGCCTGCTCGCCTTCAAAGGAGCCAACTTAATAACCTCCCTCCATTCATTTCTAAACAAAAGGTACTCTATCATAGAATATCTTTTGTATTTGTAATAGAAATGCCCGGTCACCGATTAGATGACACAGTGTAACAACAGCACATAGTAATAACAGGTCCAGGTTACAAGCTTTTAATTAGTTTCCTCTTCGCAAGGAAATACCTTACTGCTGGGTGGTACTGTACTGTCGTGCGAACAAGTTTATTTTGAGTTTTTAACAAGAATATTTAAGAAGAAGAATAATTATACCTTATTGGTACTTTATTTATTTATCAGTTGAATGGTAAAATGTTTGCTTATAGTAAGCTATAGAGATCCCTATGTTGACCCTCTAAGATCCAAACTCTAGAATATAAGTCTGATTTAACTCACAGATAAAGGGGAACTGGTTGTATTGAAGTTGGATTGGGATTGCCTATGGTTATTCCTTTTATAACGGTTGAAAAACTAAGAATTGAAAGCGGGTGTAGCCACTACCGATCAGCTAATAAAGAATCTTTGATTAATTGGTCTTTACGGTGAAGTGTACTGATTATACTTATTTATCAGTGAAGAAATAACGGCCTAAAGACGGAAGCACCGGCGATATACATAACATCTATAAATAAAGTTGCGACTTTAATATCTAACTATATCGCAGGGGAACAGTAGATGAGGCTAGTAGTGCAAACCTGCTGTAGATAGGTAGTTTGAAAAATATCTTGTTTCCTCCCAGTTCGTCAATTCCTGACGGCTGGACGTCTTTATGATGACGTTACAATTTTTAAGACCTACGTTTTTTTAAGCGTTTTCTTATTGAGAGTCCAATAATTAGTAACCGTAGGTACGCACTACAAGTGCATCGCCCTCTACACAGGCTGACTTGATTGATTACCACGTAACACCAATGTAATAGTTATGTATGTACAAACAATGTAAGAATTTGTTATTAACATTTTAGTGTGCCTAACAGGATAGTAAAAAAAATACAATTTCAGTGTTGCGAAAATCATTCGTGTTTGCCTCTACATAACAGGTGATTTCTGTCTTATCATCATCATCATCAGCCTATCATCGTCCACTGCAGAACATAGGCCTCTCCCAAGGCGCGCCACAAGAGTCTATCCTGGGCTTTCCTCATCCAGTCACTTCCCACTGACCTTTTTTAAGCCTGCTGCTCACATAGGGAAGTCCGAATCAGAACTGGATTTCGTATGGATTTTCCCCTTCAGATTTTCGAATTTCAAATCGATACGAAATCGTAATTCCGTCTGGAATAATTCCGTAATGTTATTTGGTCGTCTGTCCAGCGGGTCACACATTACACCTGCCAGTTCGTGGTCTCCATTCTAAAACTCCGACACCCCATCGGTTGTTAGTTCTTCGGCAGATATGACCGGCCCCTTGCCACTTCAGCTTGCTAATTGTCTGAGCTATGTCCAAGCACATCACCTCATTCCTGACGTGGTCTCTCACAGAAACAGCGAGCATTAGCTCTCTCCATAGCACGCTGAGCAACTCGATCAACGAGCTATGGATTTCTGTCTGTCCTCTTTAAATTCGACACCGACTGGACATTAACATACATATCTGAAATTCTGCACCAGCATCGATAAATCAACCTGTTCCATACATTAGGTTTGAGTAGCCATTAAAATTTTTAATGGAAAAACATTTTTTTGTACTATTTCAATATTGGTCCCATAGTAATTGTTGTTCAGTTTAAGCACCCCTTAAAGCAGGTAACGCATTTAAGTTTACACTCGTAGATAAACTACGATTGAGATGAAATATGAAGACGTGTGACTTCATACGAGCTTAATTTATTAATTTATTATAGATTAGGTAAACGTATTTAATATGTTTAGACGTCCTTGGCGATATATTACCTATGTCATAAAACGTCGCTTTCTGTTTGGTCAAGATGCGGATTAACACGTGTGAGAGGAATTTAAATAAGAGTCCATAATATCTTCAAACTTATTAGTCATTTCCTACGGTTCTCTCATTCCTACACATGGTTAATAAGTACTTTCATCTTTTCATTGGTATTTACTATTGATTATTTTGATGCTGTTGTGGTCTTGTCAGAAACTCTAAAAATGCAACAACTTACATATAAATGATTATAGAAATGAAGACGAGGTCTATAAAAACCCTATAATTATGCTTCGGTCTGACTTTCTTTATGTTTTAATATGTATATCGTATCGTTAAGAATTAAATTGCACTTAAGTCAGATTAATCTTCATACCTACCAATATTAATCAAAATTAGTTCAGTTTCGATGAATAAAGCCCCGCACAGACGACAAACTAGTATAAAGTATTGAACTAATACATAGATGTAGAAAAATGTCTGCAACGTACAATCGATAAAAAAATTACTTTCTGGCGCAATCCGGTAAATAGTTTTTTTTTTTCAACTTTTTTATCTAGAAATACCAAATCCGACGCGAACAATTGTTGTATAAAATGTAAAATAATGAATTTCAAAAATATAAATTAAACGTTGTTCGATTGTGGAGAGGTTCTGCGTTTCTTTTTCCTTGTATAGGCAGAGAGACTCGTGTATCACTTAGTTAGGTATACTGTATACTTTATCAATGACACTGCCTCTTTAGTGTATTTACAGTAGTACCAGGTTTATAAGTCTTACCGTAGGTCTTACCAATGTACCTGCGCAGTTCCTACACGCGAAATTATGTTGACCAATCAGGATGTGTCACCTTGAACCTCTTAGCGCTATTGGCCAATTGTTTTCGCGCCCATTTCGTTGCTATCCTACTTCGAACCCTTTGATTACTAAAAGTTTCAAAATAGACACTATTTTGTGAATATGAGAATTTGTCTTACAATAAATAAACATAACTTTTTATGGACTTTTTAAATTAGGTCACGGCCTGTCTATCGTCTGCGTAAGGCCTAATGTGGGCCTAATGGACATCCAAACACACTTTCGGATAATCGAAGATATTTCACTCGATATTATTGGCGTGAATTCGTATTGTGTTAATTGGAAGTACCGTAAGGATTGCGTGTGGCTGTGGCGATGGCGTGCCAGTTGAAAAATGCTTCATACAACCGTATCAATAAAATCTCGGTCAATGTTACGCATTTTTGTACCACGTACTCTCACTTTAGGGACATGGGCGTGTTTCAAATAACACACTTTTTAGGGTTCCGTACTCAAAGGGTGTACAAGATTCGACACCCCATCTGCTATCCCCCGCGGGACCCCGCCGTCGCCGTGGCCAGTAGCGATCCATCTCAGTTAACGTTGCACGTGTCCCTGCGCTTTAGCATTTTCGAGTTATTCTTTTGATATTATTTGTCATTGTTATTGGATTTTCGTTCGAGCCAGGTGTCAAGTTAAGTCGCCCATGTAGTAATGTTGTCCGTCCGTCCGTCCTTAGCTTTAGAGGGCTGTATCTCCAGGAGTGCAATTCACTAAGCGTCACATCACTGCCATTAACATTGACGAGCTCGCAAAAATGTAACATTCTTCTTGCATCCTTCAGATCGGCGAAGTTTTTAAATATGAGTTTGACACATGACATAATAATAGCAAATACCGAATTGTTAGCTCGCCAATGTTTCAACGACGAATATTGGTTGTGACGATGTTTGCGCTTAGTGAATCGCAATTGCAGGAGTGCGATTTTCGAATCTCATTCGCTGAGTTCAGCAGTTGAAAATGTCAAAATTACTATGGAGATACGCATCTTTCTACTGCGGATTTGACTTTCAAAAATCGCACTCTTGAAGTATGATTTTTGAAAGTCAAATCAGCAGGAGAAAGATGCATATCTGCATAGTAATTTTGACAATTCCAACTGCTGAACTCAGCGAATGAGTTTCAAAAATCGCACTCCTGAACCATAATAGGTGGCCGGATGAATTTTTCACAAATTGGATTTGATATCAAACAATATAAAAAAACAAACTAAAATCACTCAATCAGAATTTTATCGGATAGTATGTCCACACTAATGGCACTCCAGAGCAATGTTATCACATCAAGCATAGTTCTGGAAAGTCACTAAGCCCTATCAGAGGTATGTGAAGGTAACCACATCACCCTGCAATGGATAAAAGGCCATAGCAACTCGCGTGGTAATGATGCAGCGGACGAACTGGCGAGACGCGGGTCCAGCACAGTCGCAATAGGGCTCGAGCCCATTATTTTCCCATTATTGCTCTTCGGCTGGATACGCTCGCAGCTGTGCAAGCGCACCAGTCAAAAACGGGACGCACTCTGGGCTGCACTAACAGATTGCGAACAGGCGAGGAGGCTCTACCAAGGGTTAACCCTCGCCTCACCAGGAGCCTCTTGCGTCTCAGGAGAGCTCAACTACGCATAGTTACTGGAGCCCTGACTGGTCACGGTCCTTTTAACAAACATCTGTTCAATATTGGTGTTACTAACAGTCCTCTGTGCAGGGTGTGCATGGAGGTTGAGGAAACGGCTGCGCACGTGCTGTTGGAATGCAACGGGTTAGCACACTATCGGGCACAACACCTCGGATCACCGGGGTCCCTTCCAGAGGTCTTCAACAGCATTAACAAGCTGGTGGGCTTCCTGGAGGAGCTGGGATGGCAGGAGTAGTCATTCCCACCCAACGCAAAATAGGCGCCTAAGTCGTCGAGTTGCGGAAAATGAGCCCGCTCAACCAATACCAATACCAAAAAACAAACTAAAATTTTACATACAAGAAACTAGTTTTTTCCAACGTTTATTCTTCTCGCTCTGTCGTAAAAACGGTAATATCAACAAGCGTCAAACTTGGTGCGATTGTAGTGTAAACTCTACCTACAGTATAACAGCAAATACTAAAAACTGGCAAAGTGTGAATCGGTCTCGCGCTAAAGGTCTCGGAGAAAACAAAACTTTTTTTATAAGTGCGAGTAGCCCGACTCGCACTTGACCGGTTTTTCCTTGTCATCTGAGATGTACAATAATGATGCAATGAGCTAATGACAAGCATGTAAAACTTTTAAATATCTATCAAAATTTAATCAGAATTAACATCTTAGTTGAGCATACACTTAAATTATCGATAAATGAAAAAAATCTGCCTACTCAGGAAACGGTAAAATAATATTTATCTCCTTTTACCGTAATTTCTGTTTTACATGAAATAATTTTTTTTAAAACGTGCCACTTTCTACCAAAAAACTCATAAGTAAATAAGTTATAGTATAGGCAGTAAACATTATTACACGTCAAATAAACATTTTCTTGTCATGTATCAATAAATAGTCGAGTGTTTTTTGTTTATTCAATAAGTGCGTTATTTTAACAGGTACTTACTTATCTCCCAACGCTACATTTAGCACCTTTTGATACCTACCTAGGAACCTTATCGAACATAAATTAAACAAATAAACATGCTATTTTCAAATATCTGACATAATTTATACTTAACTTTAGATTATTGTGTCTTTGTTAACGTATGTTGTTGACAATAATAATATCATACTTATATAAACTTACAATAATTGTAAGTTACTGCTCGAATATGCGTCTGTTTACTTTGAATGAAACCCGCAAGATTCTCATAGGTTTGCAACATCATAAAAATGCTATGAACAATCCACCATCATCATCATCATCATGAACTGACGCCCGCTGCTGAATTTATTGGGTTCAATAAATTGGGTCTAGTCTAAGAGATTATACCTAAAGGCATAGAGTGAGCCATACCATTGCAAGAATGTCCACTTTTTTTACGTTTGTGTTTGATTGTGTGGTGTCAAGTAGTATGGAAAAAAGGGACCAATTAGACCAAAGTGACATTTGTCCTAATGTTTACGGTCACTTTTCACACACACTAGTACGAAAAAAATATCTATAGTTCCGTCTCCTTCTACTATTAAAGGTACGTCATAAGACAAAAGAGACTAACTAAATCGTAAATTGATGCGGTCTCCTATGCTTTAGAATAAAGAGAACCTTACTCTGAGGGTCTAGTCCATTGGCTACCTACTTCATTAAAAAATCGTTAGACCACTTATAAAAATCAATATGTTAGGCTTATCGAATAAGAATTCAACGCTAATATGATTACGTTCATTTTCCCCATATATATCACTTTCACTAGCTTATTATAATATTTTATAATATCGGTAATATCTATCTATACATAAATATTATGAAGCGGTTTCCTCATTCACGAATACTGGTTCCAAAACGAATTAGAATACAAATTGATGTGATCGACCGAAGAGTGCAATATCCACAGATCTCTGACTCAACTTTCGTTTTTAAAGAAAGAAAGATGACGATTTTTATTGCAAAGTACCAAAAAATATTGTACAAGGTAGTAAATTTTTCAACGGGCACCTAGTTTAAGTCAAAATCAGTGATATACAGGGTGACAGGGGGTTAGGGTAGATAGATTAGTTGCATAAGTTTAATGGGTTATTGTACTCCTGATACTGAATATCTTTCCCAAAGAAACATAAGGGTAATTCCCAAAAAACAACGACTTTATACAAACTTTCGATCAGCTGAGGTGTACAATTATTATGTATTCTATCATTATTTTATTTCCATTTTTATTTGGCAGCTGCTTCCATTTAGTATGGGAAGTCCAATTGTTTTTTAATTTGCGAATTTCCTATTGGTTTCTTAAGGTCGCGGAGGGGTCAATTTTAACAAAACTTTGAAGCACAATACGCGTAGACGGCATTAATATAAGAAAATCTTTGCGCATATGGAAAAATAGTTTAGAAAATCTAGATGTCGCGTCACAAATAACATTTACAATTTATTATGTAATTAAGAAGATATAAAGCTTTGAAATTTTTCATAAAAATTTTTAAAAGCTTTATACCTTTAAGGAACGTTGTTCAGATCACTATCATGGTTACAAGGACTGCACTCTTACATTCTGTAGATGGGAAGGTTCTTATTTCATAGTTACCCTCTGCTGTGGCAGACTATACCTACCTACTCATTATTATATTCCGAGAGATAAGTGTACTTTTTGCAACCATCAGCAGCAAGGCTGATTCAGTGTTTATGGGGTGTAGACTGTAGAGCTTCTCTGTGATGGGGAGCTAGTCAAAGTTCCGACCTTTGAACGGCTGTATCTCCTAAACCGACTGATGAACCATGTCAGTTTTTATACTGGTCACTTAGCTACAGTGCATACTACAACAATATCATACGATCAGCCTTGCAGAACTTGATCGTTAAGTTTTTACTGACCTTTAATCATCAGTAACTCCTAAACCGACTGGAGTTATGCAGGCAGACCTGGTCTATCCCCATCACAGAGATGCTCTACCTCCCATAAACACTGAATCAGCCTTGCTGCTGATGGTTGCAAAAAGTACACTTATCTCTTAAGGCTATTTTACCGTTGGCGCGCTCCATACAAACGTAGTATGGTGATATTTTCAATACTATCCAATTAAAGTCAATGAAATTTTTCAAAAACAATCTAGTAACTAATTTCTATGTCGGTATGAAGTGAGATTTTCGATAAAATTTATAGTTTTAAAGTTACAGTGCCACAAATATTTCCATACAAATCTTAAATTAATCCTAGCATTGAAACTGTATATTTTAACGAAAATCTGACTTCATACCGACATAGTTACTTGATTGTTTTTTGAAAAATTTCATTGACTTTAATTAGATAGTATTGAAAATATCACCATACTACGTTTGTATGGAGCGCGCCAACGGTAGAATAGCCTTAAGGTACTATTAGTACCTTCGCGAGTCAAATGCTGATTGGCGGACTTCAGATAGGTACGTATCCAAACTTCAACTTCAGCGTGATCAGCCTTTGTTATAAAACCTTTCTTTAATCTCATTGGTTTCCCGATTGATATTTGTATCAGATACTATTATAGAATACAAATAAGTATAACGGGCATCGTTGCGTCTAAGTGAGCAAATGATTTGCATATTTGAATGCAAACGGTAGTTTTTGCTGCAATACTCTATCTACCGTATAAATCAGGTGTAGGAAATGAGACGACAGCCAGATTAATCAACAGTTTATTAGTCGAATTAGCGAGTTTGAATATGAACATGCAGCGGTTTTTAACCGACTTCAAAAAAAGGAGGAGGTTCTATGTTCGGCTGTATGTATTTTTTTTTAATGTATGTTCACCGATATTTTCGTCAATTGTGAACCAATTTTAAAAACAATATTCCCCAAGAGGTATAATATAGTTTATTATCAAAAACCAAAATTAAACTACTCACATAATTCACTTCAACAACATGCGTCGTCAACCATCTTAATAAAAACAAAAATTTTAACAAAAAATTAAAACCGCCTTAAGAAAAACTAAAAAGTGAAAAAATAATATTGCAGCCTATGACTTTTTCGTTCGCATCATAAGAACATTAATTTGTTTTATTGAAGTCGCTGTCAAGCCGGTACGATTCGCGACATGGCTTGCATTTTTTGGCTTGGCTTGACACCGACTTCTATAAAACAAATTAATGTTCTTATGATGCGAACGAAAAAGTCATAGGCTGCAATATTATTTTTTCACTTTTTAGTTTTTTTGAAGGCGGTTTTAATTTTTTGTTAAAATTTTGTTTATTTCACAATTTTCAGTGGTGAATTCATTAGTTCGATTTAATAGGAGTGCTTTAAATTAAAAAACGCACTAGTCGGCAGTACAATTTTCGAAGGTTCCCCTCGATTTCTCTGGGATGCCATCATCAGATCCTGGTTTCCGTATCATGGTACCACCCTCGGGACATCTCCTTTCCAACAAAAAAAGAATCATCAAAATCGGTTCATAAACGACGAAGTTATCCGCGAACACACATAAAAAAAAAAATATATACGGTCGAACTGAGAAACCTCCTCCTTTTTTGAAGTCGGTTAAAAAAAAAAAAATATATACGGTCGAACTGAGAAACCTCCTCCTTTTTTGAAGTCGGTTAAAAACTGCTTCAGCAACATGCGTCGTCAAATTTCCTACAAAACTCCCTTCAGCAACATGCGTCGTCAATTTTATATAGAACCATTCAGCAACACGCCACGTCAAACACTTAAGGGGCGTCCGCCCGGTTTTGAGTAACTTTGTAACCATTTTATACATTAACTATGACACTTTTTAAGCAGAAAACAAAAATGAACAATCTACAGGATATGAGAAGTGATGTGGCTTTTCTCGAAATCTATTTTAATTAACAAAACTGAAGAAAAACGACTCCAAAGTCACCTCTTTTTTTCCAGTTGTAACCGTTTTACTCTTACATTGTTGATCAGAAGAATATGAAAATTTACAATATTCTTCACAATACAATATAAAATGATGTGGTTTTCGTATTTTTTGAAAATTCATATAAAATCATACAGGTTTTCAAAGAAAACGGAAAATTCTGAACGGAGCCGCGCAATTGAAGCGGGATGGCTAATTGCAAAAGTTTGCTTGTAAGAAAGAGAGCCTTGCAGATGGGAGGAGTAGCCTTAATCAAAAAGACCGCCCCTAGCCATACCTGGCCCAAACGTGGCCATAATGCTGGCCGCGTTTCCGCGTTGAATAGCTAATGACACGCGTTGGACCAAGTACGACCCAACACGGAAATCATTTCCCCTTTCCCTTAAACGTTTGCCCAAATCCCTCGCAAAAGCCTTTGCTTCATGCCCCCATGGGCCCGCCGTCTCCACTGCGAATGGCACAAATAAATAATTTTGCTTTAGAACGGCGTATTTGTCGTGCTTTCGCACTGCCGCCGTCTCCGCCCCCGACCCCGCTTCTCTCATCGTACCTCTTACATGGGTCGCTGCAAATGTACTTACGCACGTTGCGTCCCACAGCAGACATTGGCCTCTTCGCCACGGCACAAGGGTCAACCCGTCCGGTCTTTTTCCATCCGTGCGGCTAAAACCAGGCGGTTCCACCATGCACGGCACATTGGCGGACACCAGCGCCCGACGAATTATGTCATTTATAGCATGATGCCGCGAGAACCTCCCAGCACTCCTGACGCAACTCAAACCATGGTAGCCGTTCGCCTCGACTGCCGCACCACAAACACAAGTGTGCGGTACACAAATGCCGCACCCTAGCCTTAAAGCTACCGCCACTCTGAGGGAATCATTATCTAAATGAGTCCCTAAGTGTGGCGATGGCAGTGCATGCAGCCACGCGCTCCACCTCCGAAGCAGCCCTCAAGCGTGCCAAATCTGAGCCGGTCACATTTGACATTAGGTCTTGCAGCATTATCTTACACCCCACATCATCCCACTCCCTCTGTACTGTTGGTGCAGACGGTGGCGGCTCATTGTGGCAAACGCCTGACCACGCCACCATAGCCTCCTCCTCGAATGGTATGATGGTATGGTACTATTTTAAAAATTATTTTTTTGTTTGAAAGGGTATACTCCCGAGGTGGTCCCATTTTAATATTGTGATGATCTGATTACGCACTTCGGAGCTACATGATACAACTTCTCAAAAGTTGACAGCAAATTGTCTGCGATGGAACCATTTGCTTCTTTTCAATGTACCCTTTTCGTTTTTAACTTATAACTGAGTCGAAATAATATATTTAATCAATAAAAATTATGAAATAAAAAATTTTTTACAAAAAAAGAAAAACCGACTTCAGAAGTAAAAAAGTACAAAATAATATTTCAGCCTATGAAGTTTACGTTCCAATCTATAAGAAAATTAATTTGTTTTGTTGAGGTCGGTGTCAAGCCAAGCAAAAAAATTACTGCAAGCCCAGTCGCGAATCGTACCTACCGGCTTGACAGCGACTTCGACAAAACAAATTAATTTTCTTATAGATTGGAACGTAAAATTCATAGGCTGAAATATTATTTTGTACTTTTTTACTTCTGAAGTCGGTTTTTTATTTGTAGTTTTTCGAATTCAGACTTTGTGCTGACCATGAGAAATCTACCTAGGTAAGTTTTAGAGCCTTTTCTCACGGTCGCTTTTTTTTTTGTTTTTTTTTTTATTCTGTTTTTTATTTTATTTTAATTGGAGATTTTAACCCTGAGGTTATGTCAGCCCCATCGTGCCTTAACCTTGACTCTACAAAACAAAACTCAACAATAAAATGAAAACCTAACACTTCCTACCGAAAACACAACTAAACACTAGTACTATAAATAAAAAGGTACACCATTTTAGCCTCTCCCGACGAAGGGGCAGCTAAAATGGTGACGAAAGGGCCTACATTTACAATATTAGCGACGCCTTTATACAGTATCTACCTATGGAACAGTATTGAAACAGATTGATACCTGCATATAATTTTTTTGCACACCAAAATTTTGTTTGAAATTTGTATTGGCAAAAGGCTACTTGCTTTTGCTTGCTTTGCTACCACTTAACAAGCATACCCTGTTAACCTGACTTGCACTTCTAAAAAGTTGGTTGGTAACTGCAAAAATAATCTGGCTCCATTGTTAGATTATTCACAAATTAACCATCATCAACACCATCAGATGGTTTAAGCAGACTATTATAAAATGTGACACAAGACAATTTATGAAAATTTTATTAAAGATAGGTATAATGATAGTCAGTATTTAATTTTTATGTATTAAGGTTTCTTTTTTAAGCACCCCTTTTGATTACTTCAGAGGAACAATATGTTTTAGAAACACTAAGGAAACTAATCAAGCATGACGTAACGTCTACTGATTACCTAATATAGAGCTATTTAGTTTTCTAATCGAAATAGATAAAACTTTAATTTTGTCATTATGAATTCAGTTAAAATGTAAAATCTAATATAGCTCTCTCTCACTTTCTTGGAGCAAGATCAAGGAGCGGTGACCGTGTGTATAGAATCTAGACAGCTAGGATAGATAGCTATGATAGCTAGTTTAGATACGCTTGTAATAGTAACTGTGGAGAAAATATTAACATTCTAGCTTTTGCTCGCGGTTTTGCGTGAATCATTAGGTATATCGTAATTCACGATGTCCACATAGGCCTTCCTAAACTGGTAAAAAATGGCTAACAAAATAACATTAAATTAAAGATTTTTTTTTCCTGTGGTTGAAAGTACAAACTTTGCTTCCAAGCGAATCTGTGGAACTTTTTTATTAAAAATACATATCCAGTTTGCAACTATAACAATATTTTTTGATTTATACAGGGTCCTTCTTAATATCCTGTCCTGACACTTTTTTAAGGGGTTAATCAGACAGTCAAACTGAACAACTTTCTCTATGGGACCAACATCGAAATCGCGAAAAAAAATCTGCTGTCCCATACATTTGGCTCAAGTAGGTTCGCAGTTTTGTAGGTATGGAACAGCTGTTTTTTTTCGCGATTTTTATGTTGGTATCATAGATAAAGTTGTTCAGTTTGACGGTCTGATCATCCCTTTAAAAAAGTGGCAGCATTTTAAGTAGGACCAGACAATACCTATGCCAGCTTCCTGAGTAGGACCCTATATAAATAACAATAGTGCCTAAGTTAACCTAAGTTGCTCATAAATGCATTATATGGACGATTAAAAGGTAGTAGCTAAATGTTTCTAATATGAGAAAAAACCAAAGACTTCTATTAAAATAGTTTTAACGAGCTTTTACCCGCGACTTCGTCCGCATAAATTATATACCAGATTTTAAGTCAGATGATAAGCTATCAAACAAAAAAAGTTTCATCAAAATCGGTTCAGTAGTTTTTGCGTGATACTCGAACAAACAAACACCCAAACAAACAAACAAACAAACAAACAGACAGACAAAAAATCCAAAAGATGGTGATTTGGAATCAGGGACATCTAAAAACCATATCGTAACCTTTTTTTTGTAAATATCTTCAATGTACAGACACACTTCTGTTACAGTTTTATAATAGTTTAGATGTGAGTTTAGATATAAATCTTTGGAAAAAACATTGCAGTAGCGACTTTCAATTACCTAACTATGAACGGCTATGCCATGGCATGGTTTTTTAATTAAGCTTTTTGCCTCACCCAACAATATTTTTGCAACTTCTTATAATTTCCACAAAGGTTTTGAGTTGCTTCAAAACCGGTGATTGTGGAAATTATAATGTGCGGTGACCTTCACGAGGTCACAAGCCCACCTTCATACGCCTTGTATTCGTAAAAATAGAGTTAGTAGGTAGTTAACATAACATGATAACACTACATACCTGCACGGCTAGCATGCCACCCACGACAAAGCGTTTAAACGAGAAAAACGTCATGCGCGCTCTTTCTGGCATACGTAAAATAATAAAGATGGAGGCACATCTAGATTTTTGTCGTTTTCTCGGGGGGTCGGGGGTGGCATGCGAGGCCTACTGGGACGACCAAGTTTTTCCCAGCGTCTTCCAAATTAGATAGGTTTCATCCCTGAGAAAAAAAATGTTTACATAAACAAAACATTTTGATGTATTTTTTTTTCCGATGCCATCTAAATCAATGAGAATTTGCAGTTTGTTAGACAGATTTCTAACAACCCCGAAATGGATTATGGGCATGCGTTTATGTAGGTAGACCCAGACAACAAAGTCAAACAGTTCCGTTAGATCAAAAATAGAGTAAGCCGGGTTACAAGTTACAGCTTACAACTATGGTAACTGGTCTAATCTAGGTTTGTGTGTTGGCACTACATTAATCTAGGTTTGATCTGCTCCCATTAGGTACATTGACGTTGAGCTTTGAAGGGTATAGACGCCATAGACGCTTTCTTCACTACAAAAAGCTTAGTCCAGAATGGCGGATAATTAACTAAAAATGCAATATTTATTTAAGAATAATAAAACCGGTCAAGTGCGAGTCGGGCTACTCGCGCACCGAGGGTTCCGTACCACACCACCACAGAACACAACATTATTAACTTAGAAAAAAAACTTTTTTTGTCCGGGACCTTTAGCGCGAGACCGACTCACACTTGGCCGGTTTTTAGTATTTGTTGTTATTCTGTAGAGTTTGCTCTATAATCACACTAAGTTTGACGCTTGTATGTATTACCGTTTTTACTATAGAGCGTGAAGAAAAAACATTGATAAAAACTAGTTTCTTGTTGAAAACCCCCCTTAATTTTTAACTTTCTGCCATTTTTATTATTTGTTAACAAATCCGCCGCAATAACGCATAATCTGAGAAAATTTCAACTATCTAGCTATTACGGTTCAAAAGTTACGGACGGACGGACGGACAGCCGGACAGACGGACGGACGGACGGACGGACGGACGGACTGACTACGTAGGCTTAGTAATAGGGTCCCGTTTTCACCCTTTGGGTACGGAACCCTAAAAATCAACTAAAGAGCGTCGTCGGTGACGCGTGGTATGAAAAATAAATCCAAACTGTGAAGGAAAACATCGTATGTGTAATATACAAATCCGCATTGGGCATTGTTTTTTCCTTTGTGAAGGCTATATTTTGAGCCAGGATACCTAGTACACTATCAAAGTAAATGAAACAAGATTTCGAACATAATTTCACGAGATCAGATCAAGAAATATAACTAAGAATAATAAAGTAAGGACAGACAGACAAGCAAAGTCATAGTGAAAGTGGTAAAGCACGTCACAGTTATCGTCAGACACCTAATACGAGAAAACTCTTTAATATTTACATGTTTATACGCGTTTGTAAGAAATGGTTCGAAAGTACCCTACCAAGAGCGACAGGAGTGCGATTTTTGAATCTCATTCGCTGAGTTCAGCAGTTGAAAATGTCAAAATTAGTATGGAGATACGCATCTTTCTGCTGCTGAATGGACTTTCAAAAATCGCACTCCTGGAGCATGATTTATGAAAGTCAAATCAGGAGTGCGATTTTTGAATCTCATTCGCTGAGTTCAACAGTTGAAAATGTCATTACTATTGATTACTATGGATATATGCATCCTAGATATATTGTCGTACCAGGTAAATACGCCAAAACATCAATTAAGTTCGACTGTCTTTTGTGAGAAATTGTAAAATCTAACTATAAGTATATGTAAGGTTAAGCTGTCTCATTTATGTCAAGATACGTTGAAGATCAAGTGGAGATCAAAGATCAGAAAAACTACTAACACACGAGTATTCAATTAATCAAGAGTAGTTATTTTCATATCAGGTATTCCATCAACTGGGTGCCACCCAGTTGATGAAATATCACCTATGTTTATGTTATCTTAATGATATTATAAATGTCTAAGTTTTGATGTTTAGATCACGCATAAAGGGTGGAACATTTTTGGATGAGTGAAATTTGAGACCCAGGCTTAGAGGTCCCGTTCATGAATGAAACTTAGTAATAATACGGTAGAGTGAAACAAAACTAACAAAAAAGGAAATTGGTTGTGTAACCTGTAGAAGTTGGGGGAAAGGTATTTCTCCTTTATGATACCTTTTGTATCCAGTGTGTGAAACTCATAATCTTTCTTATTAGATAGTTCACTTAATCTCTCTAGGTACTTATTTATTATATTTATTTTAATGGAAATTCACGATAACCGTACAATATTCTGATAATGGAAGAAAACGAAATCTCAAACTCTATCAGTCCAACCAAGCCAAATAGGTACGTTCCGTAACAACGACCAAAAAATACCTCATAGATAATATTAGATGAAAACAGCTGTCGTGGTTTTTGGATGATTTTTTTACTACTAATTTCTACTTTTGAATCGGGTCTTCTGGAGATGTGGAAGTTTTTTAATGACCGCCGTCCTGAATGGCTCTTCACACTTGCAAAAAACCTATACTGTCATTGTTTTATTACAATTATTTGGAAGATAGAAGCCATTACTTGGTACAAGACGTTTCATTTCACGTACTTCATACTCCACTGCACTGAGTTTTCGTTTGAAGCCTCGCAAATATGAATGCGTCATTCTGGGTGAGGACCGGCCTTTACATAACAATTTTATAGCAAACTAAGCCTTGAGTTACGCGTATGTAATGTTAACTTTCATCGCATTTTTTTCGCAAATCCAATTAATCTGCAGCATTATGTTTTGGCACTCGCGTGTTTACGTTTACATTCCTACGGCTTCACAAGCAAGTTAATTTTTAACTCGTTGAGAAAACTCTGAAGATATGCGTGAAACCGTGTTTAGTATTGATGTTGAATGATACATCACTGTAAGTCGATGACAGGTAACTTATATCTACTATACCTAGCGAGTGCGGGACGAAAAGTCTTGCCTAAGTATCGATAGTTTGACTAAAGATAGTTTGACTATCTATAGTAGACTTTAAAAAATAGTAACAATATCGATAGTGCAATCGCGATAGTGCACCGTATGAACGCAAATCGCTTGCCTAGGAGAGTCATGCTGAGCCAAGTAGCCTTTGCTAAACGTATAATGTCGAAAGACCCATGTTGCGTTTTAAGGGTATATTCTCTAAAACGCCCAACTTTAGGAACATTGTTTTCAGTGATATCCTATTGCATATCCAGTGTATTATATTTAATATGGAAGTCCTGCCTTTACTTAAAAATGTAATGAATCGGTTTTTAGTACGTTTCATATAATTTATTTTAGTAATCGCGTAAAATTTTGACACTCTTTGTCGAAATATAGCTAAAAATTGGATTACTTTAGGAAGATTTTTAGAAGGGTTACGTTACACGATTGAAAATACAGCTTACGTAGAAATATACTTTATGATCGAGAGTATCGATATTTCCGATAGTTTTCATTGGTCTTAGAGTATAAATTATCAATACTATTAATAGCATTATCAATTATTGTTACAAATTTTCGAGGTCATGATAGTATCGATAGACTATCGATAGTTTCTACTGTTTGGCAACACTAGCGAGACTAGCTTGCCTGAAGAGCTGCAATAAAAGTGTGTTTATTGATCGTTTAATATTAGATAATTTTGGAAAATTTAAAGAATAAAACATTGTACTTACACATGCAAATAGCACTTAAAAATGCACCGATTGTTATCTTACCTATAAGAAAAAAAACTAAAATCTAATGTAAGTATGCCATCAATCGATAAGTACGAACATTAAACATTTTACGTTCAAACCCGAAGTCCGCTACAGTTCCGATGTTAGCAATCATGTCGAATTCAATCACAAGATCGTATTGGACATATTATAACGGAGAGAGCACCGCTAACCGAGCTTACCCTGTCCAGTACCAGTTCGCAGTAACTGTTACAATTTACCCTACTTCCCTTGATATGCTGTGAATTTACACAATTTCGCTGTCGCGTGCAGTAGCGGGCAATGTAAGCGTCCAATTATGCCTCTCGAATATGCCTCAAGTGCTTTTTATTAGCTGTTTAAGCTTCTACGAGCTAGCAATTTGAAATTGATTGGCTATCTGTTATGTTGTAAGTATCACGTGTTCATCGGCTTGGTCATCAAAATGTCACTGCTGGCTGGCTCTATTTTGATGTTGTCTTGGTGATGAAAGATTACATTATATTCACGCATATACAGGGTGTAAAAAACACCCTAGTAATACTAAAGGGGGTGCTTCAAACCATCAAACTGAACAACTTTAACTATGGAGCCAACATCGAAATCGCAAAAAAAATCAGCTCTTTCATACAAAACTACAGTACCGTCTCGACTCAAATGTATGGGACGGCAGATTTTTTTATTTTTTCTCGACATTGCTCCATAGTGAAAGTTGTTCAGATTGATGGTCTGAAGCACCCCCTTAAGTATTACTAGGGTGTTTTGTTACACCCTGTATACAACGTGTTAATGAATTAACGCAAAACTAGAAAGTAGTTTGTTTAGAATCGAGATCAGAATCGAATTATCATGGTTTCAACATATAGGATTTTTTTTTAAATATTAACTAATTTATGTTTGTAACATTTAAAATTTACTGAACCCGATGTCAACCCACCCCACAGGCACACTCACCCTACCTACTACCAAAGCAAGGTTATTAAAATGTATCCATAATAGTACGATAATGCTTTCATTCATCGCTTAAATGATAACAAATCATTTTTGCCTCAAAACTTAAAATGCGAATAACTTTAAATTTTAACTATCAAAATAATGAAATTATTGTTTCAATCTAATTATTTTGTTATAAATCAGTTAGGGTGTATGAGGTTTTGCGCTAATTCATTAACACGTTGTACAGATGACACAAATTCAATGTTGACAAGTAAACATCTTCATACACGCTCTTAGGTTTTTTAGTTTTTATTTTCCTAAAATTAAAATCATTTAAGAAGAGGAGAATCATAAGAGGAGAAAAGAATCATTTGAGAATTGAGGTGGTTGGACCTGTTATTTCGTACCCAGTCTTGAAGGTACCGTTCAATGAAACTTAGCAAAACGTGTAAAATTATACTAACAAAAAAGTTTAAATTGGTTGTAATTAATTATATGCCGAAGTTGGGAGGACAATGAGTTATCTTTCTCCTTACTCGTATAAAAATATTGTTTCAAATATGTGGTCCTGATAACTTTTCCTAATAAAATCTACTAAATCTATTCAACCTCTTTCATAAATAAAAGTATAATTTTCCTATTAGTCCCTAAGGAACCTATTATATTATTGGTGAGTGGGCTATATTGCAAGCAAGGTTCGTATACAGGGTGTAAGGAAAAGTATCATTAACCTTTAAACCACATACCACCAAACTGAAAAAAATTTAGTATGGGAAAAAATATGCGAAAACCAAAAAAAAATCTGCTGCTCCATACATTTGAGTCGAGTAGGTATTGCAGTTTAACATGGAACAGCAGATTTTTTTTCGTTCTGACAGGTTGCTCCCATAGTAAAAGCAGTTCAGTTTGATGGGTAGAGTATATAGTTTAAAGGTTAATGATACCTTTCCTTACATCCTGTATAGCACTGCAACCATTGCTGGTGTATTGTATTGTGTTAGCCCCAAGCTCACTCATATTTTAGACATACCTCCGAACTAATGATATTTTCTTTTCGTTCTCGGTTTTCTCAAGATATTTCCCTTTACCGCCGAGCTTTTCTTCTTGGACTCGCACTAAATCTGTGTTCCACTCACAGTTAATGAATATTCTTCTGCGAGTCAAAAAATAATTATGTTTTTGACTCGCAGAAGTGGAATCTACTGACTGTACCGTAGGCCTACCGCAAGTTTTAACATTGTGTGAGGTACACTATACAGTAGGTAGTGTTAACGTGCATTTTGTATTGTCGAAATGAGTTCTCGGAGACAGAGAACAGCTAGGGGCCAGTGTACCAAATCCAATATAAAAATGGTAGGCCTACTACTTTATATTTCTTCTCTGTTTCTGTTTATTTGTTCGAAATCTAATATAAAATAATGTTGAATTCTCTCGATACATTATAATTTATATGAAAACAATTACATGAGGGATGAATGCATTATGCATGCTTGCATGCAATGCATCATTTTTTTTTTGGAAATTTAACTTTTGACTTTGTTTTGTACTGGCTGACCCAATTGGGATGCAGCTTACCTTGAATGAAATAAGGTAAATTTTTTGATTGTAACTAAACAAAGTTCTTAATAATAATGACGTAAAACCAGAACTTTAGTTCGATGAACTCATGTATATAAACAAATCCATAACTCAAACACTACATGTATTGGTAGGTATAGGCACGTAGGAGCCGCGCGGAGGCCATTGGTTAAACAAAGAGTAATCCGTTAGGCTATTTACTTTAGTGGCGATGTAGGTACAAAAACATTGGTGAAGGAAGGTATTTGGGAAGTTACTAGATACACCATAGTACAGCCGCGGTTGGCTTCAAATGTTTTGTGTCGTAGTTAGGGTTGCCAACTTTTTTTAGACCAAATATAGTATTTCGAGCTTTAGTGCCCGAAAAAATATAGTAGATCGGGGGAAAATAAGAAAAAATATAGTATATTTCGAACTTGTTAATTTAAAAAAAAAATTTAAGATATTTTTTTGCTACTTTTTGGTTTTAATACCAAGTTCTTATTTTTAAGGAACAATCATTTCTCTATTTCGTATTCGTTAAAGAAAATAATGCATCCTGCAAACGCAGAAGTCGCTGGATTCGATACAGAAATAATATAATTTATAAAAAAAATTATAAATCTGACTTAAGGAAAACTTGTTGTCACTTTTCAGTAGTATATTTGGTAGAAAATTGTTTATGGAACAAATGTGACGAAGAGAAAGAAAATTGTTAAAATAATGTTAAGTTATTGGTAATTTTTATTGGACCTAAGTACCAATAATTATATTTAAAATCTCTAAAAAATATTTGGTCATTAAAATATAGTAGTTTTGCCTACTATACAAGGTCCTTCTTAATATGCTGACACTTTTTTAGAAGGATGATCAGACCATCAAACTGAACACCTTTCTCTATGGGACCAACATCGAAAACGCGAAAAAAAAATCTGCTCTCCCATACATTTGGCTCGAGTAGGTTTGCAATTTTGTATGGACAGGTAGATATTTTTTCGCGATTTCGATGTTGGTCCCATAGTGAAAGTTGTTCAGTTTGATGGTCTGATCATCCCCTTAAAAAAGTGTCAGCATATTAAGAAGGATCCTATATATTTTTCTCAGAATTATAGTAGTAGGGCCCCAAATATAGTAGGATACTATATTATACAGGGTGTACAATAAAATGGAACAGCTACTTAAAGGGGTGCTTCAGACCATCAAACTGAACAACGTTCTCTATGGGACCAATATCGAAATCGCGAAAAAAAAATCTGCTGTCCCATACATTTCAGTCGAGTTATGTTTGCAGTTTTGTATGGGAGAGCGGATTTTTTTTTCGCGATTTCGATATTGGTTCCGTAGAGAAAGTTGTTCAGTTTGATGGTCTGAAGCACCCCTTTGAGTAGCTGTCCCATTTTATTGTACACCCTGTATAGTAGGGTTGGCAACCCTAGTCGTAGTACTAAGGAATACTGTGATTAGGGAACGTTGTTGGTTTGAATGAAGATGTAGTGGTTAAAGTAGAGAAGGAAATACCTACTTCGATGGTTTGGACATATCGAATGGATGAATGATTGAATGAAAGTCGACTTACGAAACAGATATACAGGATCCTTCTTAATAAGCTGACACTTTTGTAAGTGGATGATCAGACCATCAAACTGAACAACTTTCTCTACGAGACCAACATCGAAATCGCAGAAAAAAAATTGCTATCCCATACATTTGGCTCAAGTACTTAGATTTGCAGTTTTGTATGGAAGAGCAGATTTTTTTTTTCGTCTCTGTTCTGTAGGTGATCAGATCAGGTTCACCTAGTTAATCAATGTTGACTAAACCTTACCTAATACAACGTACGTACGCACGGCGACACATCAAGCTATACAAAACCAACATAAGCTGGCCGCGCGTAGGGCAAGTAATGTTAACGTCGCGTCGCGCGGCCAGCTTATGTTGGTTTTGTATAGCTTGATGTGTCGCCGTGTGTACATACGTATAATGTTTTTCAGATACTATATTGGATTTAAATCGTATTACAAAACAAACAAGCGTAGGTACATTTTTAAACGATTTTATTTTAAGTTAGTTTTAAAGTTACTCGTAGTTGCGTGGTAGTTGCTTGTCGTTTTGGAATGAAAAAGTCTCTAATCAATTATAAGTAACTAGCTGTTGCCCGCGACTTCGTCTGCGCTACCCGGATAAAAAGTACCCTATGTGTTAATCCAGGCCATGGTCTATCTGGATACCAAATTTCATCAAAATCAGTTCAGCAGTTTTTGCGTGAAAGCGGAACAAACATCCATCCATCCATCCATCCATCCATACTTACAAACTTTCGCGTTTATAATATTATTAGTAGGAAGTAGGAAGTAGGATTAGGTACCTATTTATTGGATATGTTACTTCAACCAAAGTCTACAACTCAAGTCATTCCTAACTAAAATTATTATGTTAGAACAAATGTTTTTATATCTTTGTGCTACTACGAATACCAACCATAAACCAAGGTAATGAATTATAATATAACTAGAAAGTGAGTAGGTACGCTAAATCGCATATCGTTTTACAACCGTTAAGTTATTTGATTTAGCAATTAAACTACAAATCCCCAGATAAAACTTTATTTGGAGTTATAAAACACCTTCAAGAACTAGTTACGTTTAGAATGGATTAGATACGCGTGGTCCGGTAGCCAACTATTTTAATTAATAGGTACTAATATAAACTATCCAATGCCAGAATTAATTTATATACGTAGGAACTGTAATTTATTAATTGTAGGTAAAAACTTGCTACTTTATTTACACTGGTCTCATTTGATAAATTGAATAAATGATAAATGTGAACTGAGCTTATAGCTGTATGTGGTATGTATGTTCACGCAAAATGAGATACAGACCGAAGATTATACAACAGATAATAATTATCGGTCAAGTGCGAGTCGGGCTACTCGCGCACAGGGTTCCGTACCCCACCACCACACAACAATTAATTTACAAAAACATTTTTTTTCTCCGGGACCTTTAGCATGAGACCGACTCACACTTGGCTGGTTTTTATTATTTTTTGTTATATTGTAGAGCTTGCTCTATAATTACATCAAGTTTAGCGCTTGTGTGTATTACCGTTTTTACGATAGAGCGAGAAGAAATAACGTTGATAAAAACTAGTTTTTTGTATTAGGGTCCGTCTTTTCTCGGATTCCGGATCCAACTTTACTCTACACTTTACTGAATAAAGTAATTATTGGATTTTGACAGTCATATCCGCCATGATTCTGTCTCGGATGTGACTGTTAAAATTATAGATGGTCCGTTATCTTGGATGTAGAGCGAAAGCGGGGAGAAAATATAATTCTATATGTATATCCCCCTGAGATGGAATATCCATTTTCCTGGTTAGCCACCAGGCTTTCTGGGTCTTGCTAGGGCCATCCCATTTCAATGCCCGACAGGCGGGTTCCCAAAGATCTGCAGTACATATACATACGTAAACTTAAAACCGCAATCCCTTTCGGGATGGTCAGAAACATTTTGCTACAACTACCAAACTATCTGTTTAAGAGTGGTAGTTTTAGCAAAATGCTCGTATATATTTAGTAATTTAAGTTTCAGTTTGGAACGACGTGTCAAGTTGTGAGAATGCCTTCGCCCAAATAAACACTGCATAAGGCCGCTATTAGACTATCAAAGAAATATGATCATAGATATGCGAGTCATTTTTAAATGAACAACGTATGATGGTGTAATAACTATATGTGATTCATATTGTCTATGATCATAGTTATGGGATCCTATTTAACAGATAGCGTACAAGTAGAATCATATCCGTCTATTCTCAGAAAATGGCGTCTTCCAAATCAAAGAATTTCGACTGGAATATCGAAACTACGAAAACATTATGTTCATATCAGTGTATTACGTAAAAATTTAGAACAGCATCATTTAACTATGATCATAGAACGTGACAGATATGAAATCATATTTATATGATCTAAATATGATAATGTAATAGCGGCCTAAGAAACCTTTTATCCCTTAGTCGCCTCGTACCGGACCGGAACCATACGGCAAGATCTGCAGTAGTTAAGAATACAAAATATACACATCCAAAAGAAGAAAATTGTAATAAAATTACACGGCAGCGAATTTCTTGTAAGCCTCTTATTGATAGTTTAAATTTTATGGTTAGTTTTAACAGTTATATGCGTCGAAGAACATTATAACAAGCGTTGTGGCATTCCAACCCTAATACGAAAGTAAAAACCAGGTCAAGTACCAATAACCCAGAAACGTTAGCTAAATAAGTTTAAAAACATCAGTTATTTGTGTAACAATTGTAGAACTATCTCAGAAATAACCAACACAATATCCTTTTTTAAAACTTATATTGTCCATCTTCTGTTATATTTAATTATTTACAACTTTCCAACATTAACAACTTATTATCTTAATTAATCAATTATTTAAACTATCCAACATTAACCAAATTAGCCAACTGTTTTTTCTAAACTTATTATCTTAATTTACAATCATAGCGTCTGTCCTACTCTACAGTCCGAGAGTCCATGCGTATTCCGCCAAAAACCTCGTCCCTCAAACCCTACCGCCAGTGTGGCCAGTGCAAGGTATCAATAAAACCTTATGAAAATTAATAAAACCTTACACTCGACCATCCTGATGACGTGTATGTCCTCATACACGCACCCGGTGGAACCTTACACTCGGCAAAAACTTTTTTTTTTTTTTTTTTTTTACATCATTACTAAACAGTTAATTGTAGTTATTATCCTTTTAAATAAATTACCTAAATATTAAAACTTATTGTAGGTACATTTATTATACAAAATAAACATTCAATTGATTGGTTAATTGACCAAACAAATAATTTTCATAATAATGTGTGTGCGTCAGTCACACAAACAATAAACAATACAAGAATAAATTGTTCGCAAACACTATGTTTGTATTAATTAGCTAAATTTTAACATATAAATGTTTCATGGTAAATGATGTATTTTTATTTTATTAACCAAATAAGTAGACAAAACAAAGTATGAATTTGATTGACTAGTGTTTCTAATTCATAAGTAAAGAAATATATAAAACAAACAGTTATAATAACAATAAAATACGAATGACAAAAATATAAAACCAAGGCCATAATATCCATCAATAAACTGTAATGATTTTATATAATTTATTTTGTGGTATCCACTACAAAATATTGTATTTCTTTGTCTTAATTCTTTTAAATAACTAACAAAATAATTAGGTATACATAATATCAATCCCCGGTACAATTACCTATAATGGCAACTCGAATAATTATCTGTCCTTATATTTAGGCATCCAACCAATAATATAACGATTAACCTTACAATAACAACTAAATGTTTACAAAAACAGTGCAACCAAATCAAATTAAAAATTGAAAAAAATATAGTCTTGGACGGGTCTTGAACCCGCAACCTTCCAAACCGGCCTCCCGGCTTCCTTCATTCCTTCTATGTTTAATACATTGCAATTCCCCTTTTTTTTAACACACCCTTAGCCGTCTCTATATAGCTTATGCTCATCCATCACGAACAATGTAGCATTACAATGGTGAAAGAATTACATAGATCGGTCCAGCAGTTTGGAAGCCTATTTAACCAAACAAACAAAAATCAAATCTTCTCTCTTTGATAATATTTTAAATTAGAAATGTCAATGGGTATATCTGTGCCAATAGGTATCTGTCCTTTTATCCAACCATAATAAAACCGTAAACCAAACCTCTCTTTTATTGGTGTCGGTTTATCAGATTAACCATAATTATTCAGTATCCAAACTTAATAAATCCGCAAACCGAACCTCTCTTTTAATGGTGTCAGTTTAACAAATCAACCATATATCCAGTATCCGATTCAGGTCAAGCAAGTCATGAACGTTTTCCATGCTCTTCTCGCACCTGAACTGAAAAACGAACAACAAACAATCTTGTAGTCACACTAGCGTATCAGTCAATATTAATGTATACAGTAAGTAGGTATTTAATAAAGTTTTATCATTCTGCCAAGATTCTGACACTATAACCACCGTTTACGTTCTTAAACATTATATCCTCTCTTAAACTCAAGAAAGATTCCAATTTCAATATTATCCTCAACTACTTATTGCCATGGCTTGTCAAGACCGACTGACCTTGTAAAACAACTAATTTTTGGAGTGGGTATCCCGTCCTGACAATTTGTACAGGCACTCAGGCATTAACGTTTTCTTCCCAGGAATTATTTATTCTTTTAAAGATGGTACCAAATATATAATTCTGTTTATCACTAAAGACTGGCAATATCAATCTGTACTAAAAGTAATAACAGTAGATAGATCAACGATATGTCTCGACTTTTAAACTCTTATTTTATCGTTTATTATCTCAACACGAAGGTTCTTTTTCCAACTAAAATAATCTAAAACGGACGAGTTATATTCATAACTAACATTTCGTATAACTAAGAACAATATTTTCTATATATTAACAACAATTCTATTAACCGAACAAATCATTAGGAAGACCCAGAAAAGTGGTTCCATGACTGCATGTCGTGCTTTATTATTATCCATCATACCCCTAATACTTTATCTTAGGTTTATCCTCAATTATAATTATAAAAACAAAATGATAGCTGTCATTAATAATAATTTATTTCAACGAGACGATGTCGTAAGGTCGTCGTAGGTAAGTAGATTATTAAATTATTATAATTGTTATCCTTCTTCTTTTTTTTAATTTTATTGCTTTACCAAACCAAATCAAATTATTTATTTCAGTACATAAAATCTATAAAGTTTATTAATAAAGTCCAATAATTTATAAAGTTTTTATCTTTTACCTTTCGAACGCTACTCACAAATAAAAATTTTAATTACTTATTACTCTGATAGTTCTTTAGGCCGAAAGAATTTTTTTTTTTTGTCCTTTCTTTCCATGTTGTGGAGGCTGCTTCACTCACATCACAACATTCAAATAGTCACCCAAAATACTGGCCTAAAAGATTATCAAAATAGGTTCTTCTGAAAGTACCTTCGGTCATAATCATAAACCTAACTTGTATAGGGTATCTTTTCTTTTACAGTGATTGCATTAAGTAGTATGGTAATTCAAACAAAACGGAGTACCTACTGCTATCCCCCTTTTTTTGTACAAGAATAATTTGAGATGGTAACTACCGCGTCTAACTAGGCTGCCATTTCTCTTATGATACTGAAGCAATTCATTGATCATTGTTCGGGTCTATAAACTATAGGACTGGCTGTTTTTAATTAAACTCGATTTTCATCCTACTAGTATCTGTGTAGCCTTACTCGTTTATTCGTGATCAAAACACTCCTCGTGACGCCGAAGGAGTTGCGAACGCGTTGGAGTGAGCCTTGTCTTGCTTTGTTGCTATCAGATACCATGTCAAATGTTGTATGGCAATTTTTTTATTAAATTGTACGAGATAATATTATCACCAGTTTGTTGGTTCGACACAAAGGGGTATCTGCATATATTAGCCTATTATAGACTACTCGCACTCTTTTAGAACGCGAAATTATAAAATTTTCTCGAAGATGCCATGGTACCAAATAAAGTAATAATAAATAACGCTCACAGGCACATTCATTGCAATGATCCCAAGCAAGCTTTAGGCTTTTAATTATGGAAACCATACAAAAATGGCACAAACATATAACATCCATGACAGAACCGGGATTCGAACTCAGGACCCTGGTTTGGCAGTCCGGCGTTTCAACCATTACACTAACCGGGTCATCTTTAACTTGGGCGTAATTTAAAATGGAATTAATCGTACACAAATCGATCTTTTTACTAAGTTATAGATGTAACATGTAAAATGTTCAATTAACTTATCCGTCAAAAATAACAATAAATTACTAACACGAATATAACATCATCAAATAATTTTGAAAGATACTTTCTTCATCATTTAATTCTGATACTGACTACTAAGTACGGTGTTATTATTACAAAAAGTGAACCATGTAGAACCTTGTAAACACTCTACGTATTACAAGCGTCTCGTCATCAACCACCACTCGTCTAGAATGTTATACCTACTCATATCTATCCATCCATTTTGTATAACGTATTGCAACATGGTAATATATGTATATTGTAGGTATTTTAAATATCTCAAGTAGCATTCTTGCGGGCGGGCCCTTAGCCCGACCGGAGAACAGATTATTTTTACGTGCTCAGCAACATAATGGAACAATGAAATTATTGAAATACTAAATGTAAACCAATTAGAATATTCCGTTTTAATTCTATCAATCCCTTTTGGATTCCCTTTTTGGATTCCAACTACACGCTACCAGTAAACTTTGCTGTCCCCGTAGCAGCCCTAATACTCGGAGTACCATAAATTTTACTTTGACCTATTATTGTGACTCTTTCCAGACGTTCGTTAGCATCTTGTAGATACGTTAGATAACTTGGAACAAGTGTGCAGGAATTGTAGTTCACACCTTTGTAGATAATAATATGATCGGAATAAGACTGACTAACCACCATGGGTTTATCTAACAAACTATCAATTTCGATCCTACAAGTAACAGATAGCGGTCAAACCATCATTCGTCAAAGTCACCTTCAGAGAACCCACAGAATGTACAAAATCGTTGCCAGCATTTTGTTCATTGTGGATCAAGCGTGATCATGGCTAAGCCTTCGCTGGTCCTGTATCTTGTTTCAATCTATATGTATGTATAGGCCTCTGGTTTGTGTCTTATCTATTTCAGTGGCTACACATAGGTACAAGGTTTGGGGCAGAGAAAGAGACCCCGGCTCCGCCTTTTAGAAATAATATGTAGGTGGAGCCCGCGCATCACTAATAAACCTAGTTCATCCACATTTAGAGCCTCATTTTAAATAGAAAGAAAAAGGTCACAAGTTAATGACAATTTTATGTAGACAAAACGTATCTCATGAAAAAAAAAAGAGGTTGAATTTATTGTGATTACTTAACATTTCAACTCATTCTATTATTCCGCTCATTATCCGTTTATCGACGGCAAATTGATATAGGGTTCTTTATTGTTGTTGAACGTAAACTTTAAAGGCAATGAATGATGCAATCGACGATGGCCCGCCTATCCTTAATGTCACACTGATAAACTAGGGCCAGCTTTTCGTACCTAATAATTCGATCTCAAGCGATTCGTATGATCTACTCAGTTGCTTCGACACGCTGTCTAAAATCTAACCATATTTTGTTCACAAGAGAAAACATGTAACCGAGAATTAACTTTGTCTACCATTTATCTAACGTAAATAATATTGAGGATCAGGTTTTAACTAGCCGTGTGAGTTTTTGCTTAGTCAGGTGAGAATCACAATAGTCTTCGCATCCCAGCCACTTGGACAGAGTTTCGGTACTTCCAGTGAAACGTGGATGTTCCGAGGCTCTAGCTAGAATATCTCTGATCACCCTCTCGGGAAGTATAGTCATGTGTATACACTTATGCTTATGCATCCCAGACGTATACATTCATTCGCACATTCGTTGATGTTATTAAACCTTACGTTATGTTATATTAGTTCTTTTCTGAACTATTGAATTCATTGAAATAATATCTCTTTTTTTTTATAATCGACATTGCCCTCAAAGGTCATTGGGAGAAATCTGACCCAGCTAACTAAATTTTTCCTACAAAAACTAAATTGGTTTCAAAATGTTTAGTATTACTTAACCCACATTCAATTTTATGTAGTTATTTTTTTTTTTTAACCATGGGAAATGTACTAAATGTAGTATAATACTAAAATATACTAAATGTCCAAAAATGTGCAAAATGTACGAAAATGTTCAAAAATGTACCAAAATATTATATTTTTCTACAATAAGTTTTTGGCCTGAATCCCATGGTCTACATTAATGCGACATATATATATTCATGAACTAGAGACATTTATCTAAACATCCTATACTTTTTTTTTCTGTAGGTCGTGGGTATAGGTTTCATACTAAGGTGCCAGTGACCTTTGAAGTCTGTGCTGACATAGTATTAATGAATTTTGTTATTGGAATTATCTTTAACGCTAGAAGATAAAGAGGAATTACATGACCTTTTATGTGGCCGCTACCGCTCACAGATTCTCGTTCCTTTCCATCGCGCCCTTAGGTAAGTCTGCTCTGTTTGCGAGCCTCAGACGTAGCTCGTCCCAACATCAGGCACCTTGCTGCAACTGCGGCTCTCGCAGCTAGACCCAGCATCAGGCACCCGGCTGCAACTGCGGCTCTCGCAGCTAGACCCAGCATCAGGCACCCGGCTGCAACTGCGGCTCTCGCAGCTAGACCCAGCATCAGGCACCCGGCTGCAACTGCGGCTCTCGCAGCTAGACCCAGCATCAGGCACCCGGCTGCAACTGCGGCTCTCGCAGCTAGACCCAGCATCAGGCACCCGGCTGCAACTGCGGCTCTCCTTATAGCTCGACCCAGCATCAGGCACCCTGCTGCAACTGTGGCGCCCCTCTGCAGGTCCTTCTCCATCCGGCGCAATCGCGTTGGCTCCATTCTCAATGTTTGCTATCGCTCTAGCAGGTGGCAGTTGTGGCCGCGGCTACAGCTACCCTGGCCCTGGACGATTGACAACCGTCTGCGCCTGTAGCGAAACCGCTTCCGCTCAGGAGTTTCCAGATTCCAACGGGTTCCATTCTCTTCATCATTGCTGAAACTCGCCGTTTTTTATTTTTTACGGCAAATCATAAATGTTAATATACCGATGTATTTAAATTCAAGGAATCTAAACTTAATAACACCATGGGAACAACTCACAATCATTATAAGTTTATCACGTTACGAAGTATAAACAATCAAAGCGTTCTCTAGCGTAGCTTATAAAGAAACTGAAACTTGATACATTTGTTTTGTTATCATTATCAACGAACGGTACCGCTCCAACAAGAGGTACGGAAATTACAATGATGCTTCATGATTTATGAACTAGAAATACTAAATCTTACTTAGGAATAAGGATTTCTTATGCAGTGAATTTCTGTTCATCTTGAATATACTCAATAACTTATGGGTTCAATAATAAACAAAAATGTGTTCTATCATATTATAGAGTGATTGTAGGCGTGCACTTACCAGAAAAGTTCATCCCCCGCTTCTGAGATGTAGAACTATCTCAGAAATAACCAACACAATATCCTTTTTTAAAACTTATATTGTCCATCTTCTGTTATATTTAATTATTTACAACTTTCCAACATTAACAACTTATTATCTTAATTAATCAATTATTTAAACTATCCAACATTAACCAAATTAGCCAACTGTTTTTTCTAAACTTATTATCTTAATTTACAATCATAGCGTCTGTCCTACTCTACAGTCCGAGAGTCCATGCGTATTCCGCCAAAAACCTCGTCCCTCAAACCCTACCGCCAGTGTGGCCAGTGCAAGGTATCAATAAAACCTTATGAAAATTAATAAAACCTTACACAATGCCGTTAATTAGTAGTGCGTTTAGTAAACGTAACATTGTGTTTGAATTAATTTTGTGTAATAAAAATTATGGTTTTAGGTACCGTAAAACTACTGACATGACTTAGATTTTAGCAACACTGCCCGTAGGCAATTTCTTTCGTACAAATTGCGAATTTTCATGAATGGCTAATTTGAACAAAACGAGAATTTGAACCGAATGATAATTTGCACAAATTGTGATTTGCACGAATCGCGAATTGTACGAACAGCTAAAGTGAACGAATTGAGAACTTTACAAACTGAGAAATTGTACCAACTGCTCGTAATTCTTTTGTAACTGTGTTGACTAAACGTGGTATTTAAAAACTTAAGATACCCTCACAATTTTCATCATTTCAGCTCTAAAAGTCCACTTGATGACTCCCTCAATAATCAGTACAACAATAAATATTGTACAGTTTACATTCATCTGTCCCATAATTTATATCATTTACCATAATTTATAGTTACAATTAAGTGTAGAGTTGACGAATTGAAGTAGGTAAGTACTACCCGTTTGTTTGGAGTTGGCCGTCGATGACCGTTACAAAATTTCGTCAAAGGCGAACTGGTGAAACTGGTGGGAACTGGCGATTTGGTGAACTGGTCCCGTCGACAAAAAATAATATAACAAGCAAATACTAATTTTAAATTAAAAGCGATATTAGTGATCGGGACGGACGTGCGGTACGTGGTTGCGTTGCTAAAGGTTATAAAATTGCGTTTCATAGGGTCTCTTAGGGGTGCGGTACGGTGAAGCGGGAAGGGAGGGAGCGGCCAACTCGAAGCAAATGACTAGTAAGTAACTGGAACAAGACAGCTGGCTAGAATAACGAATCGACGAAAACAAGAAGGACGTCTCTATCGACACTGATTAGGTACATCGTCGTTTACTTAAAGTTAGACTTAGATACCATTATCCCTTTAGGGGTGGTCAGAAACGTTACTACGCTACAACTACAAACTATCGTGTGCAGTTGTAGCAAGATTATAGTTTTTTGCATACTGACAGCTTCAGGATGAAATGACATAGGTATCAAGTTTTGATAGGTGTTATAGTACTCTGTGGGTGTATTGGCTATGTGCGAAGTGGGTGTTGGGAACTGTCAAGTCGATCGCAGCGCTCGCTGTGGCAGAAATTTGAACTACTGACGGCGAAGCTGTGTCAGATTTGCTTGAATCTATACAAATCCGCACACTTACTCAATACTCATATATATCCAAAACAGCAAATACTAATACTTAAAATTTGGCAGGGATGTTTTTATTGCCATCTAGGATTGCCAATTCAGCCCCCAAAGGTGTGAAAACGGTGGTGAAAGTTTGTATGAGAATTTTGTAACTCATTGTTACAAATGGAAAAAATGGGAATTCCAGCTAGTTAGGTTTAGGTATGATAATATTTTTAATATCGTCAATATTGCTCATTTATTTAGTTTTTACTTAATTTTAAATTAAAATAACAAACTTTATCCTAACATTTTATGTACGAATAATCCACGGGGCCGTATTGCGCTAGATGGCGCTAGTGTCGTGCACACAGCCAATAGCTAGCCTTTCGCTCACAAAAAACACTGCCCCTTAGTTGCCTCGTACGAAATATACTGAGCCAGAGCAACGCTATTTGGAGAATACAACGTGTTAATGAATTAACGCAAAACTAGAAAGTAGTTTGTTTAGAATCGAGAGGAGAATCGAATTATCATGGTTTCAACATAGGTAATTTTTTCAAAATTTTAAATTTACTGAACCCGATGTCAACCCACCGCACGGGCGCACTCAACTTACTTACTACCAAAACAAGATTATTAAAATGTAACCATGAGTACGTTAGCGCTTTCATTCATTGCTGAAATGATAACAAATCATTTTTGCCTCAGAACTTAAAATGTGAATAACTTTAAATTTGAACTATCAAAATAATGAAATTATTGTTTCAATCCAATTCTTTTGTTATAAATCAGTTGGGGTGTATGAGGTTTGGCGCTAATTTATTAACACGTTGTATACTTAAATGAAGTCAATCGCATTTTCATCAGTGTTGACGAGCTCAAAAAAACGAAATCGACCTACAGATAATGGAGTATGAATAAAAATGATCCATCTACCTTTATGATGCCTTTTTTTATCTCATCATCATTGCTACGGAAAAGGTACTTAAATATCGATGTTTTAGAAACGCGTTTAGGTACACTATCTCAAAAAATCAAACTGCAATTAAAACGTTAAGTTGTTAACAATATAACTTTTTCTTTTCCATACCTAATAATATAATGATTAGCTTTTTTAAAATGCACTTCATTTATTTTACTCACATGAAGTGAACTCAGTAGCGTAGCGAGAGGGGGGCCCCCCCCCCCTCTCGGGGGGGAGGGGGCAAATGCCCCGGGCGGCACTTTACTAGGGGCGCTAAAGAGTTTTGATCACAGCTAAGACATGATGCTAAAATTTCGAGCATGCTTCGCTCGATCCATACCTAGCTTTTACTAAGGCTACTTAGCATAATATGTAAAGAAAGAAAGAAAGAAAGAAAGAAAGAAAGAAAATATTTTTATTTGCATGCATAACAAAAACACTGGTAATTATAATTACCTATACGGTAAAACTAAACTAAAATACACAATTTAAAAATGAAATAATTAGGACCAGTGTGTGACGCAGCAGCAAATAGGGTTACGACTCAGCATTATGCTGGGCTCAACGAGCTCAGCGCTGATTTTCTGTCGCACCCAAATACAGAAGTGCCATTTCTGAAGCTCGTATGTTTTGAAAAGTCGAGCTCTTTCCCTCCAAGTTTCTATTTTTGCATAGTTTAACCAAAAGATGTCTGACCAGAACCCGAATCGATATGCAAAAAATTTCGAGCTCGCTTCGCTCGCTCCGTTTTTTTTTTGTTTAGGTAAGGTACAGGGGCGGCAAAATCAGTCTTTGCCCCGGGCGGCGGAAACCCACGCTGCGCCACTGAGTGGACTATAAGCAATAAAAACCGGTCAAGTGCGAGTCGGGCTACTCGCGCTCCGAGGGTTCCGTACCACACCACCACAGAACACAACATTATTAACTTAGAAAAAAAACTTTTTTTGTTTGGGACCTTTAGCGCGAGACCGACTCACACTTGGCCGGTTTTTAGTATTTGTTGTTATTCTGTAGAGTTTTCTCTATAATCACAATAAGTTTGACGCTTGTATGTATTACCGTTTTTACTATAGAGCGTGAAGAAAAAACGTTGATAAAAACTAGTTTCTTGTTGAAAACCCCCCTTAATTTTTAATTTTCTGCCATTTTTATTATTCGTTAACAAATCCGCCGTAATAACGCATAATCTGAGAAAATTTCAACTATCTAGCTATTACGGTTCAAAAGTTACAGCCCTAAATAGGTAGGACAGACGGACGGACGGACGGACGGACGGTCCCGTTTTCACCCTTTGGGTATCCGTACCCAGGGTTCCGACCCTAAAAATTACATTTTATTGTATTATTTAACTTTAGTTTTTATACGTATACTAAACTAACCGTAACCACGTAACTCTCGCAAACTGACTACTTACTAGTTACTTCAGAAAATGTTGTAGTAAGTATAAACAATTTGACACGGTTCGTGCAATATTACTAAGAAAGGCAATAAAAATCCTTTGTTTTGAAATACCGAGAAGCTTAGATGGAAAGTTACCGCAAAATGTTTCTCGAGAATGCTGTTTAAAATTTTATTTAAGAAATTTTGTTATTTTTACTTGCCGTGTGGGGCTTAGCAGAATAGCAGCAACACTAATCTTTAATAGTATAAATGGAGGGGCGGATCGGAAAAATACGTCTAGAGTCTAAAAAGTGGCCTATCTTCGAGAGCCCGCCTATACTCTTAAAGATTATTAAGTCGTCTGCATTGGTGCTAATGGGGAGCGTGTGAATTCTCTATGGTGCTAATCTACTGCCGCCTAAAGGCAAGTTAACGCTGATCTTAAAATAAAAAGGATGATCACTAGCCAAAGAATTAATTTAGAATTAGTGTAAAGGCTAACTAGTCAGACTACGTTTCAGGTCGTAATTTAATGTCTAATTAATTCTGATTTTAGACGCAGTAAACCCGGAAAGAGACGTCAATACAAAATCATAAATTTATCAAAAAGCGTATAACTTATAGTCCAAGATCCCACTGAAGCTTTGTGAAATCCTTTGTTTAGGCAATGATACATAATTCTTGCGGAAAGGTCATTGCTTAAGAGTCCTAAAAATAATTGGGTTGCCACCCTAAAGACGGTTGCAACCCTGGGCAGCCGAATGTGAAAATTTTGTTTATGTTGATTTTCTATACCCTCATTTATTTAGAAAATAAATTCAATACAAAATTGAGGTTATACGTATCAGCACACAAAATAGGATTGCATGCATAATAATGGTCGCAACCTAGGTTTGTTGCACTATTTTTTGTCGTAAAAAAGTGGAAATATTTACTCGAATACTATATGGACTGATTTTGATGATTTTATCACATAAGAAATCTCCCTTTTTCTCCGGGATGGTTTTATTATACTTCATCGTTACATCCTCGAGATTTATACTTAACAAAGATAGTACACTCTTCATCGTACTACAAACGTCGTCAAACTTCACACAGGTAAGTTTGTTTAACCATCAATTAATAGGTAGAATAAAATATCACTACAAGAACAAAATTTCTGCAATCGGCTTTATAAAACGCTATCTAAATGGGTTGCAACACGCTTCAGAGTGGTAGCTCTATTTTTATAAGATTTTTAAAGAACGACATTTCCACTATATCATTGCCTAAACAAGTGGGTGTAGACAACTTGCAGTGGGATCTTAGTCTGTCATCTAGACTTTAAGGATGATATTATTCTAGATTATACAGAGACCGTGACATTTTAGTTGTTGTGTAGTAATTAATATTTAATGATATTTCCTAAGTTTAACATTGACCTAATTTACTACGGCAACGTTGGTAAACCAGTGACATTTCAGGTTGATTTAATATTAATGAGATGCTCCTCATTTAATGCACTACATACAAAATTGGAATCTAAATTAAAGTCTTAATAATCTGTTGCAAAACCGACTAATGCTGAAGTAAGTAGTAGTACCAACAAATGCATTTATTCAGGGAGCTTCAGACCATCAAACTGAACAACTTTTAGTATGGAACCAAAATCGAATTCTGAATCGATCGAATCGAATCGAATCGTCTGTCTGTCTATCTGTATTCGTGGGGCATACAGATAGACAGACAGACAGAATGGACGAAAGTTAAGAGTTTCTTGTTTGACTACGGAACCCTAAAAAACAGGCGAATTGATTACTCCTCATTTTTTATCAGTTAAAAACGTAAGTTTCAAGAGTTCACTTTAATCCTCAATCTAAATTTTTTATGGCAAATGTATAAATAATGCATATAAATAACCATATTTATTAGCTGTCTCTTGCGCAAGATAACCGGTAAACCGGTTAATTTAGGCGCAACATCGATTATAACATATTTTTTAACCTTTCTTTATGTTATAACTTCTCTAATAATTTTTTGTATAATTAAAGAAAGCGTGAAAGCACGTGTGGTTATTTGAATTTAGTTCTAATAGTTATTTCATCGTTATTGTATTGATGTTTAGGTGACTGGACAGAGTTTCGGTACTACTAGTGAAACGTGGATGTTCTGAGGTTTCAGAATATCTTGACTACCCCCTCGGGGAATATAGTCGTGAGCATATGCTATGCTGTTTAGGTGACTTAAAATATTAAAACGAGGTTCAGAACTAAAAAGTTACGGCTGATCTCTTGTACATTCGAATCTACTGGGTGTAACAAAACACCCTAGTAATACTTAAGTGGTACTTCAGACCATCAAACAGAAGAACTTCCATTATGGGATCAAAATCAAAATCGCGAAAAATAAATTAAGCTGTTCATAGAAAACTGCAGTGCCGATTCGATTTTTGATTTTTTTTGGGTTCCTTAGTGAAACGGTGTCAATACTCCACTATGTCTGAAGCAACCCCTTAAGTATTACTAGGGTGTTTTGTTACACCCTGTATAAGAACATTCATTATTTTTTTCTCATTTACGACGCACCCTGTATTAACAAAACAGAACAGTTAATAGATTTTGTTAATAATAAATCAGTTAAGTACCTAATTATTAGTAATTAGGTACTCTACAGAAAATTACTAAAGATTATTAGAGAAATTATAATAGGTACTGAAGAAAGGTAAATTATATTTATTTTATTTGTGCAGCACATACGTTGCAACTATGTTTATACATGAAACGTTTAGATAGGTACCATACCGGTAAATAACTAAAAAGTTATAATAACTGTGCTAAGTCACGCGAAAACATACAATTAACGACTACATAACAAATTGATGTGTTTACAATCAAACCCAGCAATTAACCGTGACCTGCAATTATCAGACGTAATCAATTTATTAGTTAACTTATAACCGTTAATCAAGCTAACCTCAGCTTGGCGGCTTGAAAATACTCTGACGGCAGGTTGACCATCTACTCTACATCTACATACTCTCGCAAAAGCTAACGGCGTAAGACGAGTTGGCTCTATCATCATCATCAGCCCACATACGTCCCACTACAGGGCACATGCCTCCCCACATGAAATAAGATTGAGAAGGAGAAGGCCAGACTCCACCACTATCAAGTTACCTTTTGGCATCGAATAGTGTAAGCTCAGCTGTCGCGGTTGGTCTATGCTCGCGTGGTGTGCGAGGAACGGGACACCGGCATTGAATTCGCAAAGTTCGGTACTGCGCGCAGGTAAGTCGGTACCGGGACGCTCTCCGCCATCTGTGCGGAGTCCCTGCTCGATTGACCTGTTTTGACCGCTGAGTTTCACCATTAGAGTTTTTAATACACTATGCCAATAGGTTACTTGCCTTTAACAAACCGCATTGGGCCCTCCTGGTGGAGTCTGGCATTCTCCTTCGCAATCTTATTCATGTGGGGAGGCATGTGCCCTGTAGTCGGACGTATGTGGGCTGATGATGATGATAGTGCCAACTCGTCTTACGCCGATACCTTAAATTTGACCTTTGCAAGAGTAAGGCCAGAGACATGCATATTGCATACCCCGTTCTAATAGGAATGTTTAAAAAAATAGCCTAAGAGATATTTCTAAAATGTTATCAGACCAATTGAGCTGTGGTTGGACTTTATTGGATGCTCAAAATATGCCTAGCAAATCAAAAGTGTGTTAATCCGTAACACGATTGACCCAATCGAATCAAATGCGAGCTGCATAAAAACCTTAATCTCTATGCCTTATCTGAGGGAAACGGTAACTACGAAAGAGAGAAATTAAAACAAAAACAGCGCTAACAATCGCCATTAGCAGAACGTCTATCTTAAAATCTATCAAACAGTAACGAGACTGAATGCGTTTACGAGCCAGTGACTGTGACGCAAAAGTAATATGTTTAATTAGTTAATTGTGAGCGGCACAAGAGCGTTGGTAAAACAACTTCGGTTTCTCTATTTCCATGGCCACTTATTTAACTGCGCGTACGCGGGATCCTGACGGAATTTTGATAAACCTGTAGGTCCATTCGTGTGTCAGGAATCGATTGTTGATGATCGATTGGCTACTAAATCGAATAAAGACATATTGAAGATATAGGATAGGCTAGGATATTGTTTGAAGAGCGATGATAGCCCATACGGAAGAGAGCTAGCGCCTCAATCCTGAGGCCGCTGTTCGATTCCTGGCCTGTACCACTAAGTTTATGTATTTATAATTTAGTAGCTCGGCCGTGAAGGAAAACATCGTCAGGAAACCTGCATTCCCGAGGATGACAAGCAAATATCATAAGTTCGGAGGTACCTATGCGTAAAATATGGGTGAGCTTGGGGCGAACACAAAGGACCCGCACTGGTCTCAGTGTTACAACGACCCTTGCTTGTAATAGCCCATTCACTAATATTGTGTTCATCAACTACTGATCTTTCATTGGCATGTCTGTCTATAGAACCCATTGTCTCTGGAGTCTATCTGTTAGCTATATTAGCTCTGAAACAACAATCATCTCAAACATAATTTAATTTTACTCTTATTATCATCATGAACTCATGTCTATAGTAGCCTTTTATAGGTTACAAGGCACATCTAGCCTCATTTATTTCACAAATTTCGTCCACCTCGCGGACCCAGAAACGCAATGATCATATTTCTTGACAATAGGTGAAGGATGCAATGCTTGGATAAATTGTACAGGGTCAAATTGATATCGTTAGCATCCTTTTAAACTAAAAGTCTACCCATCAAACTGAACAACTTTTGCTATGGGAGCAAACCGATTGATGCAAAAAAATATCAGCTGTTCCATACTAAACTGCAACACCGCCTACTCTGTTTTGCGGTTTGCTACCATAGTAAAAGTTGTTCAGTTTGATGGGTAGACTCTTAGTTATAAAGGATGCATTAGCATCATTTGATATGGATGTTCTGAAGTTTCAGAATATCTCTGACTACCCCCTCGGGGAATATAGTCGTGAGCTTATGCTCTTTATTTCATGCCCGGCGACTGCGACGAGGTTTAAAAGAGGGCTAATATTTTTATAAAGCGGAGGACCGAGACAATTTTCGTCACGGTTGGCTGTCTTATAACAACAAAAAGATTTGGACCAATTAAATCATTAGTGGAACAGTCTCAAACCATGACATGTGTAATCAATTACATAACAAAACAAAAATTACACAGGATAACGTACTTTATAGCAGTCATAAACCACGGAATAACAATTTTCTTTCAATTTAACACAGTTTTGGTTCGTATAGACAGTTTTGTCTTACGAATAACTTTCCCTTTCGCTCTTTATTGCCTTATTTGCATAGTTAGCAAACATTTAAACGTTTTATCAGGTTTATCTGTGATTTAAGAGTTAACGCAACGAGCCCGCTTTTAATTCTACACGTGAAGTCTCATCAAACATGCAAGATTAGAACTTATTGCATTGGTCAAGAGTTCTTAATAGGGGATTTTTTAGAGGAAGGAACTGTTTCGTGGTCTATGTTTGCTCGGTAGTTTTATTTTATTGTTGGTTTTTATCTTCAAATCTGCCGATAACGTTAATGTAGAGTGTCGTAACATTGTGAATGACATCTTCACAATTAAAAGTTATGTCAAAAGTTTTATTTGGTAGTGACTATTATTTTAATTGTAGATTTTATTAAGCTTGGAATATAAAGCACGGAGTGTGATTCACTTCCGTGATCTTTGGTTTTCAGCAAAGTTCTTAAACCAATATTCTGTTCATGTTTCATTAAGGATTTTAATCGATTATATACTGCCAATTTCAATGTTGATTAAAGAATCAATGTCATAAGTTGGGCTTATGACATTTGAGTTTGATGGTCTGATAGAGTTCATCGTTTCAGTGTGTGAAGGGCTGTCCCTTAGTGCTAGGTTACACGTTCAGTATTTCATCAGTCTGGTCCATCATTCTGAATGACGCCAGAATGACGGCAGAATGATGCCAGAATGATGAGTGGGTTACACGATCAGTTTCCCATCAGTATTTCATCATTCTGGTCCATCAGTCTGGTCAAACGTTGAATGACGCCAGAATGATGGAAGACTGCAGGGTTGCCAGACGTACGAGGTACTGAAATCCCGGGATTTATTTCTCTTTTAAATTAAAAAAGATTAACTTTTAAATTAAATAATTTTGAAAAGTTGATTTTTGCTATGCATGCGTTTACTATGCATCCGATTAGTTATGCATTCCCGCATTTTCATGGCATCCCAACAAATATTTAAAAATAATAATTTTAAGAAGCTGCCATAATTTTATTGCTAAAAATTAAGTTTAGCTAACTATGCATCCGAATATCCGATCTCTTATTATTAGGCCCTAATTTTGTAACATAAATCATAATGCGGTGTTAAAATTATTTATTTACAGCTCCCATATTCCCCACCTTGATAATTTTTTCCCCATAAATTTCCCCAACGATTTCACTTCTCCAAATTTTCCTCAAAGGCCAAATTTTTCCCAAAAATCCCGTGAAAAACCCCCAATCTGGCAACCCCGACGGTGACTGACACCGACCATCAGTTTACCATCAGTATACCATCATTCACAACGGAATGACAGTCTGGATGGATGGTTTACCATCATTCCATCAGTCCATCATTCTGGCATCATTCTCCCGTCATTCAGACAAGACTGATGGACCAGACTGATGAAATACTGAACGTGTAACCTGGCACTTACAACCAATCTTACACCCTGGAGTGCGATTTTTGAATATCATTCGGTGAGTTCAGCAAATATAAATGTCAAAATTACTAGGGAGATGTAGGGAGATACGCATCTTTCTACTTACGATTTGACTTACAAAAATCGCACTTCTGAAGTATGATTTTTGAAGGTCAAATCATAAGTAGAAAGATGCGTATCTCCATAGTAATGTTGACATTTACAACTGCTGAACTCACCGAATGAGATTCAAAAATCGCACTCCTGTATAGGTTATCCTCAGCCATGAGACTCGTTTAAAACAAGGGTCTTATTGTATAACTACCCGATTCAATCGGAATAAAAAATACATGGTGTTTTATGGCAGTTCCTAGCGATTCTGCTTCTTCAATATTACTTTTCAGATAATGGATAATGATGATTACATAAACATAATACCTTCTTAAAGGTTACCTATCACAATCCATATGGTACGGATCGATCGTGTCAACGATATAATCGGAAACACAAACAATAACTCTAGATATTGAGTTGATATTGGAGTTTTGTAAAAAGGTACCCATTAAAAGTTGTTCAGTTTGATGCGTAGAGTCAGTTTGATGGACGCCAAGGATTTTAATTTAACCCTGTACAGGTACAAAGACTTTCTTGCTTGACATATTTGTGGCGTGCCACAGGATATGAGGGTAATGTAGAAAGGATCATTTCAAAGACCACAATACACGAGTAAAGGCTTTGAACACAATGTCAATGTTCACATTATTTTGCTACCCTAGGGACATGACTCTTGTTTTTATAGCTCTAAACAATTATAGAATCATATTAAAATATTAAGAAATCAATTATAAGACTTCAAGCCGAAACTCTGGGTGCTAAGGGCGTAAAAAGTTTTTTTTTTGTACGTATAATTGTTAAAACCTTAGGAGGATTTTAGCAAAAATGTTGTCTTGCGAATTTGACCTGCGGCGAAAAATTCGTGATAACTACGTCAATACATAGTACCTAGTCAAATTGAAATTAAATCAAAATGTTTGTTTGTTTCAGGTGGTCGGTTTAACGGGCCAAAGTGTGTCAAAATGCTAATAAACATTGGGCCCAGGGCCCATCAACAAGTGGAGAAGTGAGTATCGAAACAAGTACTATTATTTTTTATGGAAAATATTACCTATCTTCTATCTTTCTTATCGTGCGGTGAGAGCCCTGGTGTCAGAGTTTTTTCAGACCTTCTTACGGCCTCTGACGTGGTTTGTATGTAACGACTACTACTACCAGAGATAGTAGCCGGCACCAACGGCTTCACGTGCCGGCCGAAGCACGGAATCAGTTTTTTTCACTTTGTGCGTTTTTCCCCAGTTTTTTAGGACATCGCAGGCTGAATCACCTGATTGTCTGAATATTTACTTATATAAATAGGACATATTATTATGACCTGGCTTCGGATCTTGGTTCGTTAATGGTGATAATACCGTTTTTTGTCATCTGGTTTCCTGGTGTAGCTTCTGTTTATAGTCTGAACATAAAAGTAAATGTAAAAATGTTCTGGAGTGCGATTTTTGAATCTCATTCGCTGAGTTCAGCAGTTGGAAATGTCAAAATTAGTGTGGAGATACGCATCTTTCTACTGCTGATTTGACTTTCAAAAATCGCACTCCTGAAGTATGATTTTTGAAAGTCAAATCAGCAGTAGAAAGATGCGTATCTGCGCATGAGAACTCAGCGAATGAGATTCAAAAATCGCACTCCTGAACCGCTCCCAAAACTCAATTTAAATGCAGATGCAGCAAAAGTGACACAAATATACTTAGATTATTCAAACCAGATTCAAACATATTATTTTAGATATTATTACGTACATGTTATCGTAATGGATATCGAGACAATAAGGACTTTAGAGAATAAATAAATAAAACATCTCCATGCTAAACATACAAATATGTTGGTTTAGTATGGATGAAAAGAGCACGTCTTGATTTCACACCTTACCAACATTCCAGGGCCTCTACCCGCACATTCGAACTTCGCAATTGCGTGAACGTTTTCGTTCCAATGTCAACTCTATTACAATGAAGTGCGGACCGAAACAGTGGCGATATGTCGAACATCGAAAGTCCGAGTACAGGGCCAGTCCTGTCGCTCTTGCGTATCGATACAGAATTGCTGAAACCACATTTTGGTACACATTTTGTGTCGCTACAATCTATCTAAAACGACACGCCTTTTCCTCAGTGAGGTAGGCAGATACTGGGGCACGAAATTATCTTCGTGGCATAACCTCTTATGTGACAAAAACAAGTGCATTTTGCGGATATCCTATCATTAGTTCATTCTAGTCTAACGATCAAACATCACTGTTGCGTCCGCTTCATTACTGTGAAATGATACAAGTACACCGATGCATGATACTCTCATACATAAGCTATTAATAAATGAGTGTGCAAACCGGAGCATGGATCCATGACTGCGCTCAGTGTTTTTGTAATGCTGCATTCGCTCGAGTGACCAGCCTATAGTCTATTCTTTTTACCTACTCGATTATCACTATGAAGGGGCTATGTAAAAAAAATAGGATTCTTCAAAGCTTCATTATATCATGAAGTACTAACAGTAGGAGTATGATTTGCGGATATGTGTAAATTGAACATATAATTGAAGTTTTGATTAGAGCCAAAACACGATTAAGACAAATTTTCTCGATAGAAAAACAAGCCAAAGTAGCCTCCGTTTTTGTCTATAAACGCTTGTAACTGCTAAACTGTGAATAATAGAAACATGAGACTTAATAAAAAAAAAAATGGATTGCTATTATCTAAGTTTTGATTACAGCAGAATTGAACTTACATGAATAGTACAATCACAATTAAATAAAGTTTGTTTTTCCGCTTGATTCGTTCCAGGCGCGCGCGCCGCCCCATCTCTTTCTCTCGCATCTGGCAGTAATATAAATAAATAAATAAATAAATAACGCTCACAGGCACATACATTGTAATGATCCCAAGAAAGCACTATTAATAGGCTGTTTATTATGGAAACCATACAACAACGGCACAAACATGTAAACATCCATGACCGAACCGGGATTCGAACCCAGGACCCTGGTTTGGCAGTCCGGCGTGGTAACCATTACACCAACCGGGTCGTCAAAAATAGCTTATAAATAAATATAAGCTATCACACGCCCGTTTCGCTTAAATTATTTTTTGACATAGGCCCTTAACTATAGTTTTTAGTGTGGTCCAATCATGCCAATGGAAATATAAATGGAAGAATGAAGAATCAGGACCATAGACATCATTCCAAGCGTGTAGCAACACACAGGAATATAAATAAAACCGGTCAAGTGCGAGTCGGGCTACTCGCGCACCGAGGGTTCCGTACCACACCATCACAGAACACAACATTATTAACTTAGAAAAAAAACTTTTTTTGTACGGGACCTTTAGCGCAAGACCGATCCACACTTGGCCGGTTTTTAGTTATTTGTTGTTATTCTGTAGAGTTTGCTCTATAATCACACTAAGTTTGACGCTTGTATGCATTACCGTTTTTACGATAGAGCGTGAAGAAAAAACGTTGATAAAAACTAGTTTCTTGTTAAGAACCCCCCTTAATTTTTAACTTTTTGACATTTTTATTATTTTTTTAACAAATCCGCCGCCGTAATAACGCATAATCTGAGAAAATTTCAACTATCTAGCCATCACGGTTCAAAAGTTACAGCCCTAAATAGGTAGGACAGACGGACGGACGGACGGACGGACGGACGGACGGACGGACGGGCAACGTAGGCTTAGTAACAGGGTCCCGTTTTCAACTTTTCACCCTTTGGGTACGGAACCCTAAAAACTGTAAAGAAAGCCCTTCCTCACCTCGTACGACATTTACAGCATGAAATGAGGTGGTCAATCCTAAGCTTAGAATAAAACGTATTAAGGCAGTACTCCGGCATTTTTTAATCCATCTCAAAATAATCTTTAACCTGTCCACAGATGGTGACGTGCGATAACGAAAGCGCGCCTCTCGGCGGGTTCCGACTTGGCGCGCGCGACGACGAGCCATGTCGGCCCCGAGCTCCGAGCATATCTTCTCTATCCTTGTATAAGCAGAAAATAGACGCCTTGTTTGACGACAGCCGCTCCGTCAACAGTCAGTACGGGCCCGTAGCAGAGCTAGCCAGAAGAGATAGTAAGGTAAAAACATTACTAAGGTTTAGGCCAAAGGCTAAAAGGGTCAGACTGGAGATTGGTTAAAGAAGAATTACCAATCTCTCATCTCAAGCCTCTTTTTCAGGTTAGTTCATCAGCACGCGACAGCAAAGCAACGATATACGAAGATGAGAACAACTACTGTCAGAGCAAAATTAGTAATACGGTGCAGGATCGTATAGAGAGGATGTTCGCTGAAATGGCAGGGGAGTCCAGACCCTCGAGCGAGGCTATCGGCGTCCATATTTTCAGCGTCCACTACCTTGGCTCGACGCCCTTACATAGTAAAGTCACCAGTTTATCTGGACTCCAAACTCCTCTCAAAGATTTGTACTTTTCATACAGAAGAAATTACCGCCATAAAAGTGCCCTGACGGGTCGATTAGAAATCTCAAAAAGTGGTCTTAAAGTCAGGTACAAAGGCGAAAAGGGTGATCTAGAACAGTTGAATCCTTTCCCCACAATAGCTGTTTGGTCTGCTGTAAAATTCGTAGTTCAACCTTCAGAGAAAGAAAACCATGATCTGAGTTACGCGTTCCTACCTCTTATTACTGATCCAGATCAGATTGACAAATATGCATTATTTAGCACATTAGAGCAACCTGATAGAAAATACATCCTCTCCCGCAACGAAAATTCGCATTCACCCCTTTTCGCTGTTGTGATGAGGAAAATTGGCGTCGCAAAGCAACTGGAGTGTCATGGGTTTGTATGTCAGTCGACCGAGGACGCTATCGTGATAGCTGCCACGTTATACAAATCTCTAATGTCACACATGAGCCGGCAAGGCCACAATGATAAGAAGAAGCTAAAGAATCGAAATGGAGTAAGCTGTATGAGCGTAACGAGTAGTCTGTCACCGAACGACATCCCTATAAGGCCGCCTCGGAAAAAGCGAAGCACCTCTTCCATGAGCGGAGACAGTGACAGAGCTGATGGATTCTCAGCCAGCGAATCGTTCCATGAGAAGCCTAAACTGGAAAGAACCAAAAAGATCTCAACGGAGAGCTTACAACAGCCTCTTCCACCTCCATCCATTCCACCCGCCGAACCAAAACGAATCACAGTCGAAGAAGTGAAAGCTAAATTGGATTCTATAAAACACAACGACACCAGCGGTAGTGACACGCAAGAATCTAATAAAAAGTCCATGATGAGAATTATTCCTAATAATCCAAAGCTTCAAAATCTCCAAAAGGCTACGAAACATCAAAGTAGTACCGAATCTTCAGTGCGAAGTAAGGTGTCAGAGAAGATCGAACTTTTTAGAGAGTTGGAAAGACGGAAGAATATCCAAAGGCCTCCGACTTTGCCCCCACCTATACCGTCGAAACCATCTGCTGAATCCATGGATATGCAAAAAGAGCCTTTGAGAAGAAGTCAAAGTCAGAGGAAATCTATCAACGAGTCTGGAGATATTCTTACAAAAGTGGCGATTCCTCGTTCGGGCAGCTTTCTTAATGCCGGGGGACTTACTCGGTACAAATCAATTGGTCACAGGTAAGCATAGTATTGTAAACTTGCCTGGAAATACTTGTTTTTTCGTTTACACCTCAATGTTGATCTGTTGACGTTGATGTCCATTATGATGCTGTAATGTAACATTGATGTCTTAATTTCTTCCGTTTTCATTTCTCACTTGATCGGCTAGAGTAAGCACTAGAAATAGCTCACTAACAAGTCGCACATAGAACACGCTTAGTGGAGTGTTTCGACAACATGCATGCTTGTAATTGTACCTACGGAACCGCGTCCGCTACATTCCTCTGATCTGCTATTAACACCCACATCTTTTTTCCATTAGGTACCTACATATCCGTCGAGCTACACCCAATATACATACATATTAAATTTTCATAACTTTGTAGAACTAACGTTTCAAATTTGCATTTCAGAAACAACGGAAAGAAGGGAGGCGGTTCACCGTTAGGGTTCAACGAACTTTTCAACGAATTCAAAGTTCAAGAGAACTTGCATTCGATGGACGAGATCCTAAATGCCATAATAGACGCAGAAGGAATGTCCTTCAACGATCTTAAGCCGATATACAAAGAATTCTTACTAAAATTAGCTGTAACACTTACGAAAGACGAAATATTTCAACACAGTAAAGCGATAATGAAGAAACAAAAGAAAAAGATTCTAAGAAGAAACAGCACGTTCCAAAATAAAAGAAGAAAGATCTTCAAAGGAGCCAACGGTCTCAGGATGGTATTTCGAATGCCGTTTGGTAAAGATATACGAAAAAAAGAAAAGAAAAAACAGCTTGACTCATTCGATTTCCAAAACGTTGCGAATAATAAAGATCCGATTTCAGAAAGCTCAGTTTCTACATCGAGTTATGATTTGAGACAGTTTAGGCCAAAAGAGTCAACACTACCACCTCCGAAGCGACAAAACGTGAGGCAGAGGAATACAAAACGTTCGGACAAGATAGTTCATGTCTCAAAACGCAACGGAAAAGTATCGCGACCAGGTGAAAGGACGTCTACATCTGAAGACTCCGATTTCCTTACTTTAAGCAATCGTCTTGGGTGCCAAAATCGGAATAGCTCAAGCGGCTACGTTTCTTGTTCGGAATGTGAGTCAGAAAGTTGTATGGATAGATGTTATTGCTCACTGAAAGAAGATAACAAATCGAAATGTTACTGTTCTCCAACCGATGTTAAGAAAGATCCAGCTAAGACAAAGCTTTTAAGCAAGAGTAAAAGCTGTAAGGATTGTTCGAAGTGAGTATTTTTGTTCTTTTATATTTTGTTCTTCTAATGAGATAGTCTTATATAATTCATGAAAAATTTGGAAGCTTCATAATTTATAATTGGTAAATTAAAAACGTAATTGAAACTTAAATTTCACTACTTTCGTATCGTTGTTTTACATTTCATTTAATTCTGCTAGAGACTCATCTCGGTAAAGTAAAGTGACTGTTGCTTTAATTTCATTTACGGAATCATCATTAGCGTCTTCAAAGAAATTGTTACCTTGTGCATTATTGTTTATAGTTCGTTTTAAGTTATTGGCGTGTTGTAGAAATGAAATGTGTGTGGTGATTATCAGAGCGTGGCACGTCCGCGGCTAGCGATGCCTCATGAGTAACTGAACCAAATTATAATTATTTACAGTTGACTGTGAATTAATCATTATACTAGGATTTAGAAGTTTTTATTCTCATTAACGCATGTATAACATACTACAAGAGATAATCATCTCATTATTGAAGAAAATTTAAGAGTTGCGCATTGATTTTGGCACAAATTATCTTGAAACAGGGGAACAAGCGATGGTCTTTGGTTTCAAGGCCAATGATGCTTATTAAAAGAATCCTTTTCATAACTCATGTGTGTGATGTCTTACCTATATCAAATTAAAAGACATGAATTTCCTATCAATTCCAGGGACGTGTACGACGGTGACTTCAGCTACTGCTCATGCGATTCTGAGAGCTGTGCCGATAGCAATAAGTGCTACTGTGCGGGACCTGTGCCCCACCGAGCCATCATGCAGAGTTCCCAAAGCCTGGAGTACTTGAGGAGTCCATCGCAGAGGACGTACACTGACAGGCTGAGAAGGGCCTTCGATGAATACGATGTGAAGAAGGAGACTAGGAGGTTTGTTTTAGTTCATAATTATTATGTCTGTTGCTCAAGCGATTCTAAGAGCTCTGCCGTTAGATATAAGTAATACTGCGCAGATCCTCAAAGCGTGGTTTAGAGTAGAGTTCAATGATTTTAGTAAATGACTGGCAGATTTCGTAATTTTCTGTTTTACTTTCTCCGATCTTTGCGAAGAGTGGTAATTAGGTATTATTTAAACTAAGTGATGGTATCTCGAAATTGAGGATAGGATGGTATCACGAGACAAGATCAGGTGGAAATACATGAGGTCTTTGGAAGGTCAAAGTCATCTTGGCACAATCTTGATACAGATACCTTTTACATTTTTAAATCTTGCTGCCTGACATCCCTTTTAGTCAAAATATATCTGATGCATTTCCGATTGTTTTAATTTCCAGATCAAGTGCGACATCGAACCGTCGTCGTGAGGAGCGCAGCCGAAGAGCCAAGAGCTCGGACAGTCTCGCGCTGGACTACGAGCTGCTGCTGCAGAATAAGGCCAGGGACACAAACAGCCGCAACCTGCAGAGATTGACAGGTGAGACCTTTTCATTATTTGTTTAGTCTAAGTACCTACGAAAAATATCCGGATTGACTCCTGTTTAGGAATGCGTAGCTTCCGTTATCCTAAAAATCCACTAAGAACTACATTTATTATACAAATTGTATCCAAAGCATAAATAATTGGTCCAATCAGTCGTCTCAAAGTGTCTCAAGACCAAAGTCTTTGACTAGTGTGTACCTATCTACTACCAGTGTTGACATACTACCTACTACCGACGTGGTCGCTTACTCAAGGCTTCATAAAAAGGCTGAATGTCGCCCAAAGGGCAATGGCCTCTTCAAAGAAATGCTAAACTAAAGTGGCAATGGGCCGGGGCACATTGCTCGCAGAACTGGTGGATGTGCCAAAGAGTTCTCGAGTGGCGACCGCGTACCGGAAAGCGCAGCATAGGTAGGCAAGGTGGACCGACGACCTTGTGAAGACGGCGGCGGGAACCTTTTGGATGAGGGCAGCGCAGGTCCGGTCGTTGTGGCGATCCTTGGGGGAGTGCCTAAGTCCAGCAGTGGACGTCTATCGGCTGATATGATGATGATTAAAAATATTTCATTTACTTAATTGTTTGGTAGTTGGTAGTTTGTATGCTGCAGCGCTCTTAATTAATTTTATTGTAATTGCAGTCCGGAGCACAGGTGCGGGTTCTCATGACGCCCTCAGCGTGAAGAAGTCCGCAGAGATGGCGGCGCTGTTCGCGGACGTGCGTCTCTCGCAGCGGACGGACGTGCGGTCGCTGACGGGCGCGGGGGGGAGACGTGCGCGGCCCCCTCCCCTGCCCCCTTCCCCGCCGCGGGCGATACCACCCCTCGCGAGGATGTTCGACCACCGCCCGCTGAGCAGGAACGCGAGTCTTGAGGACACCTTGGGTTATTTACCGTAGTTGTATTCCTGTAAGATAAGTCTGATGTAGACTTTTGGCTAAATGGGTTTTGCAAAGTAGTCCGAAGAAAACACCTTTAAATTCTTCTATTGAATCAATAATTATTGATTCAATAGAAGAATTTGATTAGGGCGATTTATTTTTATTTTATCAGGGCGATTAGGTATTTTGTAAAACAGTGTTGTAAAGTAACTATCAATATTTTGAATATTGGTAACAATATCGATAGTATTGCTTTAAAACAATTGATATTGTCGATGGTAGGTGTTGAGATGCATAATCAATACAAACGGAAATATCGATAATACCTACTACTTATCGATATTGTTACTTTACGATGTCATAATAGTATCGATAGACTATAGATAGTTTCACAATTGTTTGGCAAAACTACTGCAAAAGAAAGGTTCGGAATTAAAAATCTTCTTCTATCAAGTCGATGATATAATTCTGTCGTAGAGTTTGATATGCCCTCAAACAAAGATTTTTTTTTTACAAAAAAAATCTTTGCCCTCAACTTATGAAATTCCAGATGTAATATTATATCGAACTACCTTACCATTTATTACCACCTTGTTTTCGATATTAATTCTTCACAAACACGTTTAGCTCGGGCACGTAGGAATCGCTATAGTAAAGTCGAAACAATTAATTTTTTGGTTATTTATAACCACTGAATTGATTATAGAGGGCCCTTCCTTAATATGCTGACTATTTTATGAGGATGATCAGACCATTTTTTTCCCGATTTAGATATTAGTCCCCTAGAGAAAGTTGTTTAGTTCGATCTGATCATCCTCCTAAAATGTGCATGTAAGTACAATCGACTAATCATGACCCATCGTAGAACCTTGTCACGATCACGTGTGTTAACGTCATTAAGCTTCTCTTAAATGTGAAAGCAAATACTTTGCTGTGAAAAGGTTCTACGGTGGGTAAGGATTCAAATTATTCGATGGTACATACTATTGATTAACACATTCGCGGACAGTGAACGAGACACAATAGAAGTTTTATTGTTATCACTGCTATAGCCGGTCACTGACCGCGAATGTGTTAATTTAGTAGCGACGTGTTGTCAGGTATGTATCCTGAGCTGATGTATCGGTGTGTGGGCCTTTGTTGAAGATAGAAGAGTTTTCTTGTTAATACTCCTTTCACCACTGGCGCCCTCATCACAATATTTCAGATTTCTCAATAATGAAAACCCAAAATGAAAAAGTGTTTCTCCAACTTTCTACAAAACTAAAGCTATCGATATCGAAAAAAATTAGGAAGAGGCTGCTTTTTTTTATTCTTCTTTATATGTTTATTATACCTATAAAAGTATTGTATAAAATAGCTTTTGTAAAGTATGGCACTTTTTTAATTTAGGGTTTTCTTGATTGACACTTCAGTTGCAGAAATGCTCATTAGAGTTAATCCTCCATTATATCTCTTGCTAGCTTTAACTACGTCGACAAGACAAAATAGATTTAATGGAGGATTAACTTTAATGAGCGTTTCTGCGCGTCAGAAATCTTAAAAACATTGTGATTACCGTCACTGATCGGTAGTAGGACTCTTAAATACTAACCTAAAAATCGTATACGAGTAACGTTAACCTTTTATTCAGTTTACTTGTGATGCATGACAAAATTGTATAGGAACTAAATCGTATTCGCAAATAAATTGTGTGTACCTATCTATTCTTTATAAAGGACTGCCTTAAAATAAAAATATTGTTAAGAATAAGAAGGCATTTGATTTTAGATTCAAAGAATTTTCTGTAATTTGGTGTCATTCGTGATTTTATGTTTAAGTTTTAGATTTGTGAGGAAATTTAAATGTAAGAAAGTATACAGGGTGAAATTGATATCATTGGCATCCTTTTAAACTAAGAGTATACTCATCAAACTGAAACACTTTTACTATGGGAGCAAACCGATCGCACCAACAAAAAAATCTGCTGTTCCATACTAAGCTGCAATGCCTACTCGACTCAAATGTATGCAACAGCCGATTTTTTGGTTGCTCCGATCGGTTTGCTCCCATAGTATAAGTTGTTCAGTTTGATGGGTAGACTCTTAGTTTAAAAGGATGCTTATGATATCAATTTCACCCTGAATTGGTTTTAGGCAGTCCCTATATCGAATGAAATGTTTAGAATTTTCCGTCAACGTGTTTATTTACTTACTAGTTGTGGAGACTTCTCATACTTGTTTGTACTTACAAACTTTATTATAAAGTTTATCTCATAAAACGTATACCACCTTATTATTTAAAATAAGGATATAGTATATCGGATGTAATTAGTGATAAAACTATGTATGTAGTTATTTATTATTTGAAAAATAACCTTTAATGCATAGGTGCAATATGTTAGTGCAATATTTTGAGTCAAGTGTATTTTACTACTTAATTTGGTAATTTATTTTGTAACTTTTTACTATGGGACGAGGCTGAAAATGTCATGCTTCTGAAGGCAAGTAAAGGAACTTAAAATGTATTCCCATGTTTTTGGTTCAGAATCCACAAATCCAATATTATTCTAAATTCAATCGGTAATCAATCATCAATTTGACGGCCCAGTCGGTAGTGAACCTGCCTGCTGTGCCCGAGGGTCGCGGGTTAGAATCCCGAAAATGTGTACCCGAGACATCTATTGTTATGTATTCTATATCGTCGTCTAGTCATCATAATACAAGTCCAGGCTAGATTCTGGTACTTTAAATGTGACTAGATAATTTGTGTGACAATGTCCAAGAAAATTTAATTAATGTGATTAAGACATACCGAAAGAGGTCTTAGAAACTGTAATCTAAAGAAAATCGTTTTGTGTGTCGCCTGTTGTGATAGATCGAGCAAAGTTTCGAAAAGAAAATAAAAGGCACTTTCTTGTACCAACTAGTAAATATTTTTTAGACTGTATTTAGTTATCGTTCTGTCTCTCACACTTCTAATACTTATGACAATGACAGCATCATTATACCTAAGCGCAAATGCGCGCTGCAGTCAAACGAAATCTGGTAATATTTTCAACTAGCTGTTGCCCGCGACTTCGTCTGCATTACCGGATAAAAAGTACACTATGTGTTAATCCAGGCCATGGTCTATCTGTATGCCAAATTTCATCAAAATCCGTTCAGCAGTTTTTGCGTGAAAGCGGAACAAACATCCATCCATCCATCCATCCATCCATACTTACAAACTTTCGTGTTTATAATATTAGTAGGATAATGTTTATAGTAGGATACTATCCAATTAAAATCAATGAAATTTTTCAGAAACAATACTCTATATTTGTATGAAGCCAGATTTTCTTTAAAGTACTTATAACATTTTAATACTAGGATTTATTTAAGATTTGTATGGAAATCTTTGAGGCAATGTAACTTTTAACGAAAATCTGACTTAATACAAACATAGAGATTAGTTTCTAGATTATTTCTGAAAAATTTCATTGGTTAGTGTTCAAAATATCACCAGACTTCGTTTGTATGGAGCGCACTTCGAATTACAAGAATGGAGCCTTTTGTTTTCCACCTTGCCTTTCAAATCGTCTACGAAGAAGACGACTCTTACTGTGATTATTGACACATTGTGGCTCTAGTGGCTCTACTGTACATTAAAATATACTGTTTCTTTTTGAAAATTGGGTCCTTATAACACCGCAAATTGATGAATGTGTTAAGCGTTCATTTGGTGTTCATAAACATTTTCATCTTTTGTATTGCAGAAGCATGGGACAGCATCGTGTTTACCGTCTCGTATCGAAAGCAATGCAATATTAATACGACTCTTTTGAACATAAAATGTTTTGACGCATTCGATACGATTACGATATACTCGATCTATATTTAAAACATCGTTTCATAGTAAATGTATTCGTAGTTATATTTAGTTGTAGTAGTTGTAAATTACCAAGCATTTTTATACTTTATTTACCTAGTTACTGTGCAATCTTGGTGCAATATTTTTTTATTTTTTTATATTATTTGTGTAAGTGCTCAACACTCGATGTGCAATATGCTGTAAATAATGTTTTTCTATTGATAAATAAATCGTATTTTGATGACATTGTTTATTTTTATTCTGTGTATCCATTGTGTAACATTCTTAATCAAAGGTTTATTCTATTTTTTTATTATTATTTTTATACACTTATCCACGTTTTGCGACATTTTCGATTTAATTTCTGAAAGTACTGTTTGGTTACGTGTGGTGATCCAGCCTCTTTTTGTGGGATGCCACGTTCAACAATTCTGAAATTCAAGTGATGAAATATTAAATTAGGCTAGAAAGGCGTCAGGCGACAACCCGTCGGATGAGGGCAGCGCAGGACCGGTCTTTATGGCGATCCTTGTAGTCCTAGTCGTTATGGAGATATTTTAAGGAAACGCTGCACTTTGGGATGGAAGCAAGCCGCTTTGCACAGTGATAGTAGGGACCAAAATAAGCGATTTGACCCGCAGCAGCGCAACTTTCATCCCTTAGGATAATAGATGGCGCCACTTCATTAAAAAAAACTTTGAAAAATTCTACAAGCCAAACGGCTTCACCGATTTCTATTATTAATGTGTCAATCGAAAGAATATTTATTAGTTTATGATAAAAAAAATAAAAAATAAAAATATCTATAATGGCTGCAAAAAGCCATGCATTTTTGTAAATTTTTTAAAGTTATTTTTCCGTTTTTTCTTAATAACATTAAAAAAATGTATGAATTGGGTATATTAATAATTATTCACATTGTTAATAAATCAATAACATGTTAAATAAAAAAACTGCATGTCAATATCTTTAATAGTTAGGAAAATATTTAAGATTACATAAGCAGGTAAGGCGCGCCCCAGTCTTAGTAATTATGCAAAAATTACTCAATTTGGTACTGGAAGCAAGCCGCTTTGCACAGTGATATAAGGGACTAAAATAAGCAATTTTACCCGCAGCAGCGAAACATTAATCGTTTAAGATAACAGATGGCGCCACATATTTTAACAAACTTCAAAAAATTATAGAAACTAAACGGCTACACCGATTTTAATTATTTAGGTGTCAAACGGTTCGACTTTTTATGTTTAAATTTAAAAAAATTAAATACTCAATTATTTGTAGAAATAGAAAGTGCAAAAATAATAAAATATATAAAAAAAATGAAAAATGTCATGTTTTCACTAAACTACGTTGAACAATGTATGAAGTGTGTTTTTTTCTTTGTCTAAAATTAGACAGATCTATTTCGAATCTAAAAGTGAAAACTGCATCGAAATCGGTTTAGTAGTTATGTAGATATTTCTAATTTCTGCCGATAAACGTCCACTAAACGTTGACGTAGGCCCCCTCAAGGATCGCCAAAACAACTGGTTCTGCACTACTCTCATCCAAAAGGTACCCACTATCATCACCGGATCGTCGGTTCACCTAGTGGAGGCCTACCCACGGTACGTTTTCCGGTACGCGACCTCGCGGTCGCCGGTCGAGAACTTTTCTGCCCCATCAGCATCGGCCAGCTGTTCTGCGAGCAATATGCCCAGCCCATTGCCACTTTAGTTAGCAATTCTTCGGGTTGTGTCGAATACATTTCTGATTTGATTTAGAAAGGGAAACTCCGAGCTTAGCCCTCTAGCCCATTGCACTTTGGTTGACTTGCAGCCTTCAAACTATGCCTTCATTTAGTATTATAATAATAATATTAGTATAGCCAGGTATTGTAGTTGGTGATTGGTATTGTAGTTGTGGTGTATGAGTTTAGATTCCGGTACTTTAAATGTACTAGATAATTTGTGTGACAATGTCCAAGATATTTATTTATAGCATTTCAAAATTTTATAGGTAGGTACTTTACTTACGTTTGATTCCCACAGACGCTTTTGCAGAATATTTTACACTGCAAGGTGCAAGGTTGGTCGACGTGTCGGCAACTACAGCGTATTGAGTCCGTCGCAGCCTCATTTATAAGTACATTGGTCGGAGAATGTTTTCAATTTAATAGTTCCCATCCCATGCCTATCTTTTTATGATGATGTAACAAGACCTCCTAAGGTAAGATGGACTCCACAATGGTCAAAAGTTGCAATTTGTCAGAATTATCCCTCTTCGACTAACTAAATACACTTGTAAATCAGGCTGCGCACAATGCACTGACCATTGTATATTTTAACTACTGTGAAGTCCATCCACCTTAAGAGCTCTTGTTACATCCCTAAAAAGATGGGCATGGGATGGGAACTATTAAACAGAAAATATTCTTCAACCAATTCGCTTAGAAATCAGGCTGTGACGGACACAATGCGTTGTGGTTGCCGACACGTTGACCTAGCTTGCACCCTGTCCTCTGCAGTGTAATAAAAATTCTGCAAGGGCGGCTGTGGAAATCATACGTAAGTTAATAGATATGATTTGAAATGATATACAAATATAATATAATAAATTATGCTATTACATGGTCGCTCACTAAATTAAAGCCAAGTAAAAATGTTGTAAGTCACCCAAAGGCAATGGAGATGGCTATATAGATTGTCCCTGCGAGATCGATTAAGAAATGAAGAGGTCCATCCGCAAGAGAACCAGGGTAGCCGACAGCCCGACACAACCCGGAGAATTACTAACTAAAGTAGGAATGGGCTTAGCACATTGCTCAACGTACGGATGGGCGATGGGGCTGAAGAGTTCTCGAGTGGCCACCGCGCAGTCGCGTACCGGAAAGCGTATCGTGGATAGTCGTAATCGTAAGCGTATATCGTAAGCGTATCGTAATAAATCGTAAGCGTATCGTAAGGTGGACCGACGATCCGGTGAAGGTAGCGGGCACTCATTGGATGAAGATAGTACAGGGCCGGTCCTGTTGTGGCGATCCTTGATTTGTGGACTTTTATCAGCAGAAATTAGAAATATTTACAAAACTACTAAACCGATTTCGATGCAGTTTTCATCTTTAGATTCGAAATAAATCCGTCTAAAATAAAAATACACACTTCATACATTGTTCAACGTAGTTTAGTGAAAACATGAAATTTAAAATTTTTTTGTATATATTTTATTATTTTTGCACTTTCAATTTCTACAAATAATTGAGTATTTAATTTTTTTAAATTGAAACATAAAAAGACAAACCGTTTGACACCTAAATAATTAAAATCAGTGTAGCCGTTTAGTTTCTATAATTTTTTGAAGTTTGTTAAAATATGTGGCGCCATCTGTGATCCTAAACGATTAATGTTTCGCTGCTGCGGGTAAAATTGCTTATTTTAGTCCTTTCTATCACTGTGCAAAGCGGCTTGCTTCCAGTACCAAATTGAGTAATTTTTGCATAATTACTAAGACTGGGGCGCGCCTTACCTGCTTATGTAATCTTAAATATTTTCCTAACTATTAAAGATATTGACATGCAGTTTTTTTATTAAACTTGTTATTGATTTATTAACAATGTGAATAATTAAAAATATACCCAATTCATACATTTTTTTAATGTTATTAAGAAAAAACTGAAAAATAACTTTAAAAAATTTACAAAAATGCATGGCTTTTTGCAGCCATTATAGATATTTTTATTTTTTATTTTTTTTTTATCATAAACTAATAAATATTCTTTCGATTGACACATTAATAATAGAAATCGGTGAAGCCGTTTGGCTTGTAGAATTTTTCAAAGTTTTTTTTAATGAAGTGGCGCCCTCTATTATCCTAAGGGATGAAAGTTGCGCTGCTGCGGGTCAAATCGCTTATTTTGGTCCCTACTATCACTGTGCAAAGCGGCTTGCTTCCATCCCAAAGTGCAGCTTTGATTTCATAACGACTAGGACTATTGGGGGAGGCCTATGTTAGATGATGATGATGATAATGGTACAACTGTACTAGATATCATTACCTACCTGCGTGTAGGTATGTAGTTTGAAAATTGAACTTCGTAGAAGTTGTTTCTGTCTGTCTCTATATCAAATCAATCAAAATCAGCCCACATCAACCCACAGCAACCCTTATAATGTCGTCTGACCAACGCATCGGTGACTTAAGGGTGCGTCCACATCTGACGAACGCGCCGCGAATGCGCAGCTCGCGAGCGGCTCGCTAACGGCGCGCGAACTACGCAGTAGCGACACACAAGGAAAAAATGCACCTCGCGGCACGTTCGCCAGATGTGGACGCACCCTTACATTTACAAGAAATCACGAATTCGTGTTTACGATCGTCTCATTTTTCTTCGTAGTACAAAAGACATCAACGTGAGCATCATTACATTTCGTTTTTAAGGGGGAAGTATTGTAGGAATTCATCGAATATTTCCACATGCAGTAGCGTAGCGACGGGGGGGGGGGGGGGGGGGGGGGCACTTTACTAGGGGCGGCAAATTCGGGAAAAATATAGAATGATTGAGCTGTCTATAACCAATTCGTAGAACAGCAGAGAAAAGTCGAGCGCGCCCTAAGTTTCTGTTTTATTCACTCTGCCTGCACATAATCCTTAAGAGTTCTGACCACAGCTAAGACGTGGTGCTAAAAATGTCGAGCTTTCTTCGCTCGGTCCATAGCTTTTACTTAGGTTACTTTGCTCATGTTTTGTACGTAAAAAGCTCTAGCTCTAACCGATTTGTATTGAGGAGAGAAGTCAAAGGTTCTATTTTTGCATGAATAAACCAAAAGATGTGACCACAACCCGAAGAATCGATGTGCGAAAAAATTTCGAGCTCGCTTGGCTCGCTCCCTTATTATTTAATTGTTTTAGTCGTATTATAAAGATAAGGGGGCGGCAAAATCGGTCTGTGCCCTGGGCGGCAGAAACCCATGCTACGCCACTGCACGTATGGTCAACTCAACACGTCTTTCATGAGATAGGTGTATACAGGGTCCTTCTTTATATACTGACTCTTATTTAGGGGATGATCAGACCATCAAACTGAAAAACTTTGCTGAAAACGATGTTGGTCCCATAGACAAAGTTGTTCATTTTGACGGTCTGATCATCCCCTTAAAAAAGAGTCAGCATATTAAGAAGGACCCTGTATATCGAATACGCTTAAAATACCTAAAATTGGCTCCATATTAAAAGTTGTTCAGTTTGATGGTCTGAATTCTCGAAACATTACGCCACGTTGAACGAATCCTATTTTTACAACATTTTAATCAACGGAATGTCACATGCTCTTATACTAATAAGATTAAATCAGGCAAGTTGTAGAATCTAGGCTGCGTCTAGCTTGTAGTGGAGTTTCTAGTTTTTTTAATGGAATTAAATCCGGCATTAAGTAAGATAACTAGCGACATTCCGTACTAAATACGTGATTATGAGGAATCACATTTATGGAGCGATTGGTTAAATCGCTCTAGGATTGAAGGCTTGGTTGATTCGCAACGCATGCAGCAATGAAACTATTTTGCAGGTTTTATCGATTGATAGGTCGATTGATTGATTGCTCTGGGACTGCATCATCCTATCATGGTGTTGGGTAACAGTTGCATTACTTTAAGGGGTGACTGTACCCATGATATGATACTGAACAACTTTCCCAAAGAAACGTATTTTTTTCCTAGCCTATTTCATTCCACTGCTGGGCAAAGGCATCCCCTTTAGTCCTCCAACCATCTCTGTCTTGGGCACGCGTCATCGAAAGAATCTAGATCTTCCCGCCACCTCTTCCTAGGACAACCCGGGCGTCGACGACCGTTTTCTGGCATCCAGGGCGTTACAATTCATGCCCACCTTTCCTGGTGCATTCGACAGACATGGCCGGCCCAATCCCACTTTAATCTGGCGGTTTTTTCCTCAACATCGGCTATTCGTGTTTTGGAGCGCAGTGTAGTGTTTTTGACACGATCCATTTATACTACACTCCATTGCCCTCTGACAAACCTTGAGTTTGGACTTTTAAGACTCAGTGAGAGACCAGGTCTGGGCACCGTAGGTTAGGATAGGCAGGATACACATGTCGATGAGTCTTCGTTTCAGGGATAGCGGGAGTTTACCCTTCATTAAACGTATAATATAGCAAATCCGCAAAAAAATAATCGGCTTTTCATACAAACGTTCGATCAGCTGATTGCATTTAGTATGGAAAGTCAAAATTTTTTTTGCTAATTTTGTATAGGTTTCTTTGGGAAAGTTGTTCAGTATCATGGGGAAAATCACCCCTTAAAGTAGTGCAACTGTTTACCCTAATACCCTGTATAGGGTCAAAGTAATATCTCAATGATCAAATCCGAAATTGTAAAAAAAATCTGTTTTTCCATAAAAACCTGCAGCTACCTACTCGACCCAAATGTATGGAACAGATTTTTTTCACCATTTTGGTAATTTGTCCCCTAGAGAAAGTTGTTCAGTTTGATGGTTTGATCACTTAGACAATTTAATAGGGACGAGTTACGCGTGTCATTCTATTAAGAAACATTTCTGCAACTTTTTGCGGGGGGCGAGGTAACATGAAATCCGCAACTTTGGATTTTATTCCCTATAAGTTTAGATTCTGATTTTGAATGTTAAAAATCATAAAAAGTAGTATCGTGTGAACCCCAAACGTTCTAAGTTCAAAATTATTGTTTCGCTATTATAAGCTGTCTCGTTTAGTGATAAGGTATAAAATTGGGTGTAAATGCGCAAGATTAATTGATCTAATACCGTGGCAGGGGGGAAATGCTACCGCAAGGCGAGTCCCTATTAAATTGTCTAAGTTTGATCATCCCCTTAAAAACCGGTTGCCATATTAGGAAGGACCCTTTATTACATACTACAAGTTCATGTTTGTGACTAATTTTTCATGATATACAAACGGCGGGCGAATTAACTTGGCACCTGGCTCGCACGTGACTCGGAATAAAAAACTCGGAAAACTCGGAAAGAATAACTCGAAAATGCTAAAGCGCAGAGACACGTGTAACGGTAACTGATATGCTATGCTACGGCTTCGCACGGCGACGGCGGGGTCCCGTGGGGGGTAGCAGGAGGGGTATCAAATTCCGAGCCACGTGCGAGCCATGTGCTAAGTTAATTCGCCCATGTTGTACGTTTTTATAACGCCTGCCACACACATACGGAATTCCATCCGGAATCATTCCGCATGCATGTTTTTTTTTATTTTTTATTAGCTATGGGTCGTAGATGTAGCAAGCTAACCCAGAAGATGCCTATTCACTCGTACTTTAAAGGAATTCGGGTTGTAAGTACTCGGAAATACTGACGCAGGTAAGGCATTCCACTCCTTGGCTGTGCGCATTATAAAAGTTTCAGAAAGGCGCTTGGTGCGGATATGTGGGATGTCAACCAAGAAGGGGTGATATCCCGCGGTGCGTCTGGAAGTCCGATAGTAGAAAGGGGAAGGTGGGATGAGCTCATGCAGCTCTTGGGCACACTGTGGTGGACCTTATACACGGTTGTACATTCATAAAGAAAAGTTTAATAATGTATAATCATTTATTAATATTTTACAAACATAAAATACATCGTCGTACAGTTTATCAGATGGATTTGAATACACAATGAAGTCACTGGTATGCTTATTATGGTATTCTATCTAACTTATACAGGGTGGATAGGAAAATGTATCGAATATATTTACTTCGACTTCATGAACGATTTGCTATTTTATTGATATTGGCAGAGTCGCGTTGGAGTTCTGCTATTGGGTGATCATCACGTCGCATGTCGGTCGTCGGTTTCCCACTCCCTGGCTTACAACGAAGATCCAATGGTGGCTCAGGATAGTGTTCTTTTCTAAAAACAACCATCGAAGTCACCAAAATTCATTTTATAACTTATAACCGTACAACGTCAAGAACTTTTGCTGCAAAAACTAGACATTGGCTTAATCATATAAAACCAAGATGGACGCCATAATTTTAAAATTAGAGTAGAAGATATATTAGCAAAATCGTCGACACCATTATCACATGACAGTAAAACATCTTCATACAATGGTACCAAACGCGGCTTGTATGTGTGCTCGCCAGTTAGCCCCGTCTGGCGCATACGTGGCACGCGGAGATATTGTCAGTGCGTGCTACGAGGAGTACGTACTGGCGAGCACACATACAAGCCGCGTTTGGTACCATTGTATGAAGATGTTTTACTGTCTTCACTATGGAGCAACAATTTTAAGATTAGAATAGAATAGAACAGTTCATGGAAATTATCTTGGCAAAAAAACTTTCAAGACTGGTACAAAATCTGTATCGAATAGAATGTTTGGAAGGGGTACAGATAATTTTCCCGTTGATAGCTAAGCTCCCGAAAGTAACAAATGAAAAAGAAAGTTCATGTTCAATTTCCTTTTTTTTTACTATTCGAAAATCGATATATTTAGATGTCCACCCTGTATACTCTTAAAATATATTAAAATACAACGACTATTAAAATAACTTTTTTGATTTAGATTTTTAAGAATCTCATTATAAATATAATCTAATAACATATTTGAATTTTGAATAAAATTGTTCATTTACTTCGATCGATTTATAAAAATATTAATGTTTTTTTATTAAAAAAACTATAACAATCAACATCGTGTTAGTTATTTAATTCTATGTAAAATACGGTAGGTAATATTTAATTTATTTATTTACAAATTTTATATTTCTGTGACATTTTATACAGTCAAAGGTTGAGTATTCATAAATACATTTTATTTATAATACTAACGGGTAGGCTCATCATTTTAGTGTGTAAAAAAACTACCTATTTAGGTACCATAAGTTAGACCGAAAATATGTAGGTTATATATAAATACCATGTCATACGTAAATCCACTAAAATTAAAGACATCTTTCAAATTTGATAATGGTATTCTAAAACGTGTAGGTACATATTTTTGGTCAGTAGGTACTTGTTATTTAATTAAATTTTTGTAGATTAAATTTCCTTTTCTATAACATAATATAAAATAGAATATCATCGGGTCTTTCGCAGTTTTTCCAAAAAAAAAAATCTTGTTTTAGTGTCGATAGGATTCGATGTCGTATTATTAAATATAGGTACCTATTTTTGTTTTATTTTGGTTTGCATCAACAACTTCAACCAATCAACACATTCTCGTCAAAGTAATCATCAATATTATATCCAGTAAATAATTATACAAATACTTCATATAAAAGTCTCATCCTTGTTAGCAGTTGACTAACTCGTCATTGAAGACTTCAAAATAAGATCTAAGAATCTATTATGGCAGTTCAGTAAGGTCTGACGGTCCCAAGGCGACCTCTAGGTATGGGCTCAGCGTAACTGTGGCGGAACTTTGCCGGCTGCCTCTCGGAGAGCTCGCGATAATCTCTATAGTCCCTCTCGTAATACCTCTCCCTGTCTCCTTCCACGTACGACTGGCGCTGGTCATCCAATAAGCGAGAACGAGAGAAAGCTCTTTGTCTGTCGTTCCAATCTCGCCTCCTGTCTTCTATGACTGGCTCAATGATTTCATCTTCATCAATACGCCTGTCCAATTCCCTTCTGTCTCTGTACCTGTCGAAGTCTTCTCTGTGAGGTTTAGGCTCAACTCTGTTCAAGTAGTCTTCGGTGCCATATTCAAATCGCTTCACTTCATCACGTTTTCTTCCCACGCGAGGAAGTCTTTCCACTTCCCTATGGCCTGCCACGTCCACGTCACGAATCCGCTCCTCCTTGCGTCTCTCAGGCTCTCGGTGCGAACGCTCCAGTTCTCTGTGAGAACGTTCAGGTTCCCTGCGAGTTTCTCTGTGACGCTCCGGCCGCTCTTCTCGTCTCTCTTCCTCTGGGGAAGAAGTCGAGCGGCTATTCCTCTCCAGCATGCTCCTCCTAATCGCCATGTGCTGCTCGAGCTCTCTGTTAAACCTCTCCCTTTCGAGATTCATGAATTTCTCTTTAGCTACGTTGAAGCGATCTTTGGGAGACGTGTCGGCTATTTTCAAGCTGCCTTCGCTGACACCCCTTTGGAGTTTGTTGAATCTTCGATCATCGACTCTCGGCACCCCGTCGACTCTGTCTACGACGCGGTCGATGCTTCGGTTGGACGGTTTGGTATCTGCCACGTACCTTCTTCTATAGTTCTGTGTATCATCAACGAATTTGTCGGGCTTGTCTTTGGTGACGCGTTCGAGAGATTCGTGGCGATACCTTCGCTCGAAGGCAGCCTGTTCTCTGAAGGGTGCGAGCTGGTCCCTGATCTGGTCGTTGAAGTCTTCGTTGTAGTTTCTGTCGTAGCGGGGGGAGAGGGCGCGACGAGGAGGGGAGGCGCGGCGGGGGGAGGTGGCGCGACGTGGGGGTGACGCTTCGAAGGCCTCGTGCATCATGTACGCGGTGCTCTCCGCCCAGTCCTCCTCTGAAATTTGATAAAATATGACTGGTAAAAAAACGGCTTGAGTCAAATTATTTTGGGATTTTTACAAACGATAAACTTTCGTGATTTGATGTCAATGCAAAATGATGATAGACATGTTAATGCAAACAGATGAAAATTTTATCTATCTACAGGGTGTAACAAAACACCCTAGTAATACTTTAGTAATGCTTCAGACCATCAATCTAAACAACTTTCACTATGAAGCCAACGTCGAGAAATAATAAAATAAATCCGCCATCCCATACATTTGAGTCGAGACGGTACTGCAGTTTTGTATGAATGAGTGGATTTTTTTTTCGCGATTTCGAAGTTTGCTCCATAGTGAAAGTTGTTCAGTTTCGTGGGCTGAAGTATCTCCTTAAGTATTACTAGGGTGTTTTGTTACACCCTGTATAAAACCTGTCAAGTTGACTTGCAAAATCATATTTGCAAACTACCTATATTTTTACTAAACATTTTGTGCTCCAATGACCCAGTTAGAATACTTAATTTATGCACGACACTATAGACATTCCATTCGACTTGACCTGTTGTCAAAACTACGCCTCTAAGATAACGGGACATCATCTCATCTCTCTGAAACACGCCTAAAACTAAAACTTGTTTTGTCGATGATAGGACCTACTTATTTCGAGAATGCTTAACTTCAATGAAACGGCCGTATTATTGTAAATAGTGCCTACTACTTGAATTCAAATTAAGCATGGTATTATCAGTAGACGATTTTGGAATTTTCCGCGGCGCGATAGTTCGATCGGTATTGAACCTTGAGGGCCGAGGGTCCCGGGTTTGAATTCTGCAACGGGCAAATATTTTATTTGTATATATTTTTATTTATTTATTTTATTTTCGGAAGATTTACAGCATTACAATTTTGTTAAATATTTTTATATAAATCTATTATAGACGCCAATTAAAAATCTTCACATTTAGAAAAAAAAAAACTAATATTAACATTACATTTTATGCCACACGTCTCATTTGTGTTGCATTATGGATTGGAAAATAAGTAGGTATATAAAAACGATTGTTCAGAATTTAAAACAAAACAAAGTATATGATTATGTTAGACTAATTAGTAATGGTGGCCATACGGGGACACTAACCCTACTTACTACCAAAATAAGATCCTTAAAATTTATTTATTGAGCACGCTAGCGCTTTTATTCATTACTGAAATAATAACAAATAATTTTTTCATGAAAACTTAAAATATGTATATTTTTTTATTAAATTCATAAAATTATTTTTTCAATGAAATTAAATATTTTATTATAAATCAGCTGGGGTGTATGAGGTTTTGAGGCCTATGTCCAGCAGTGGACGTCTATCGGCTGATATGATGATGATGATGATACCTATGTAAGTAGGTAATATAACTATGTACTACCTTACCTATAATAGTGATTCTACACTGGGTGCATGTGAAAGACATAATTTCTTCAAAAATAACACGATGTACCTACTACTTAGGTATCTATTTAAAAACATTACCAATTTTACTTCATCATCATAATCATCATCATATCAGCCGATATACGTCCACTGCTGGACATAGGCCTCCCCCAAAACGGGGGGATTTGCCATAATCGCCACGCTTGGCAGGCGGGTTGGCGATCGCAGTTGGATTGAATGTGTGTACTCAGAGGATACTGCTGTCCATCCTCCGGTAGGAAATGGAGTGGTGCTATTCTTAGCCGACACCACACGGACTAACTACAATTTTACTTATTTTACAATAATTAGGTAGGTACAAACTTTACTATAGCCAAATGCCTTCCGATTAACACTGACTCTTAAAAAAGTAAAAAAGAAAGAACCCAATTTCTCTTTTTTTTTTCGTCCAAGATAACACCTGTACCTATCCGAATTGACATAGAAAACAACCTGTTGCTCCCACGTGCCGCCATATTGGCTTTATCCATCGCCATCTTGGTTTAAAAGCGCGCGCATATCATTGTATGAGATTTAGGTTTCGCGGCAATGAATGCATCAAGTTTCATTTTATTGTTGTGCCATGCTGCTCTAGTTCCCTTAGCACAATATTATAATAAATAACAATAATTAACATTTCATATTGTTAACCTTCAGTCCGCTTTGCTTTTCATAACTTTTACTGTGGAATTTTTCGCATAATTTTAAAACGGTTACTTCTCATTGTTCCGAACACATTCTATCAGTCAGCTGTTTGTATGTGAGCAATTCAAATAATTTTCTAGATAAAAGTAACTTAAGAGAATATGTTTGTTAAGTGCGCTCCGAACAAATGAAGTTTTAATTATACAGGGTGTAAGTGACAACCTAGCAAATACTGAAACGGTGAATACTCAGACCATCAAACTGAACAACATTCACAATGGAGCCTACCTCAGGAGACTCCTCAATGACATTTTTGAACAAGATATTTTCATATTAACAGTGTCTCAGAGATTTCCATACGAATTTTAAATTAATCCTAGGAAACCTAGCATTAAAAATGGATATCTGAAAAACCACAGGTACAGAGATTAATATCTACATCGTGATAAAAAAAATCCATTGACTTAAATAATTGGTTAGTATTCAAAATCTACACTAATATTATAAAGAGGAAAGATTTGTACCTATTTTTGTATGTTTGTATGTTTGTAATGAATAGGCTCAAAAAGTACTGAGCCGATTTAAAAAATTCTTTCACCATTAGAAAGCTGCATTCACCCTGAGTAACATAGGCTATATTTATTGCTAGAAAAGATTAGACGTCCACCCGTGCGAAGCCGGGACGGGCCGCTAGTAGTATATAACTTCGTTTTTATGCAACACTAGCGGCCCGTCCCGGCTTCGCACGGGTGGACGTCTAATCTTTTCTAGCAATAAATATAGCCTATGTTACTCAGGGTGAATGCAGCTTTCTAATGGTGAAAGAATTTTTTAAATCGGCCCAGTACTTTTTGAGCCTATTCATTACAAACATACAAACATACAAAAATAGGTACAAATCTTTCCTCTTTATAATATTAGTGTAGATGAAATTCTAATGAAAAAAAAAAAGTATGTAGAGTAGTAGCAGCAGTAGTAGTAGTAGTAGTAGTAGTAGTAATAGTATAAGAGATAAGTGTACTTTTTGCAACCATCAGTAGCAAGGCTGATTCAGTGTTTATGGGGTGTAGAGCATCTCTGTGATGGGGATGGACCAGGTCTGCCTGCCTGGACAAGCTCTACACCCCATAAACACTGAATCAGTCTTGCTGCTGATGGTTGCAAAAAGTACACTTATCTCTCGGAATATAAAAATAATGGGACCTTGTACCACGTGTGCCCAGTATTTCCATGTGAAGATTAGATAGTTAATATCTTAAACAAACAATCTAAAAAACATTAGAGTTATAAATAAATACAATCTACTCTACCTACTATGAATTATAGTGTCAAGATCGACGCTTCACCTTCATGGCGTGAATCTCAATAGACGATTTTATTTGTATCTTCAAGTATCCATCTAATACAATACTAATGAGATCTTCTCTTACGCAATATTCAAACAAGTCCATTATCTATGTTGTGAGAAGCTGGTGTTCTTGAGAAAAAATTTATAAAGTATTAAGTATGTTCTGTGAGTTTTCTAATTCTAATGCATCGTCAACATTAAAACAATTAATGGCTGTCTATATGAAGAACTAGAACCACACATACACACACTCTTGTTTTCTTTAGTAAGCCATCAAATAATTCAGAGTCTATAAACGCATAAAGCAATATGTTCCTAAACTACAAATTCATCATCTTCATCCAATACCAACCAATCACCTTAATCCAATGACTTCCCAACAACTGGACGTAGGGTCCGCGCTCAAAAGAGTCCGAACCAAAAAAAAAACCAAAACGTAAAAAAAAAACAATTATGCGACATTCTTCGTTTGATCGGCCGACTACGCGCAAGCGCGGGCGCGTGGCCATCCCATGATGGAAAAGAATTTCAGCTTTTTCGATGTTTTTAGTTGGTTTATATTACTGCACGTACGTAGGTTTGTGTACTTTAGTCTCGGAAGCTTTTTTCGAGAATTTTGTACTAGACCCGGCGTCCATAGTATTCTACGTCAATGTCTCCATCAGCCAAATGCAGGCTATATCAGGCAACTATGCTAATACAGGGTGTAACAAAACACCCTAGTAATGCTTAAGGGGGTGCTTCAGACCATCAAAATGGACAACTTTCACTATGGAGCCAACATCGAAATCGTGAAATATAATAATCTGCTCTTTCATACAAAACTCCAGTACCGTCTCGACTCAAATGTATGGGACGGCAGATTTTTTTAATTTTTTTCTCGACGTTGGCTCCATAGTGAAAGTTGTTCAGATTGATGGTCTGAAGAACCGCCTTAAGTATTACTAGGGTGTTTTGTTACACCCTGTATACAGGGCACAGGCTTTTGGTATATGAGCGTCAATCCACCACGCGTGTCCAATTAGTGCGAATTAGTGGACTACACATCAGAATTTCTTCTTCAGCGTATGCAGGTAGGTATTGCAAACTACAAATAACCAACAATAAATACCTTAGTTCTTAATTCGATATAAACATTATTTGAAAACGTGTAAAAAAACTAAACGTCGACCGTTTTAATTAAAATAATTGCACGATGAACGCAAGAGTAGTTAAATTAATCCACTATAGTTTTTGCTTACGTTCCTACGAATAGGTTATTTAGGCATTTTCCCACGACTCCCTTTGCTAAAAACAATGTGATGCTAACAAAACAAAGGCATACAAAGGGTTTCTATAAACAGGTAAGAGGAGTTGTTTTCCCATTGCGGAAAAAATGGCGATTGTTCGGGAAATCTTTTTCAATGGATGACCTTCTACAGTATCTACTTTTGTAGTTTTTTTGTTTTAACGAATATTCTTTGTTTATTTTATGTTTAGTAGTTAAGATGGTACCGAGCCTATTGTGCTGCTCTTAATCGTATTTATTTTTAAGCAATTAAACAACAATTCCAAAAAACAAGAATGTCACATTGTAGTCATGATTTGCTTTCAATTTATCGAAACATTACGGATTGTTATGTTTTATGCTTGTAGTTATTATCGTTAAAACCACCAAAAGTGGCCTCTTTTGGCGGTTTTAAAGATGATAACTACAAACATTATAAAAACAAATCCGCAGTGACCCGATAAATTGAAAATCAGCAATGACTAACAATGTGATATTCTTGTTTTTTTTGGAAATGCTGTTTAATTGTTTAGATATACAAAAAATACGATTAAGGCACATTAAGGGCAGCACAATAGGCTCGGTATCCCCTAAATGTTAGATATTTTTGAAATATTAAATTAAAAAAAATTATGTAAGTATTTTTAACATCTCTTTGGTACCTACACATCTTCGTACGCTTTGATATAGTGTTTACAGCCAGTGCCATGTTCAGTTACTTAGGTTTTTGGAATGGATATTATCTTTTTTTACCCGACTGCGACAGAAGGAGGGTTATTAATCTCAGGGAAGCAAGCCTAACCTCTAACCAAAGAAAATTACAGTTCGCCCCTAACAATGAAAACTAAACTTTCTTCAAACCAATTAAGGTATATAACAGCAAAAACTTCACCTTAGATCCGGAATATCAGCTGTTACGGACGTAGCTGTAGCCGAGAATCGATTAAGGTTTATAACATGTCATTCAATGCCTTTTTCTACATTTCTTCCCACATACAAAGTCTCTCACAGAACTCTTATTTCTAACGGAGTATGTTTGAAAATGGCTTGAATTGCGGGATTTAGTTTTGTGGAACAAATAATAAGGAAGGATGCCACTGCGCACGCTCTGTGCCATGTTAGATCTAAGGTATAATTTGTAAAATAACATCTCTACTAAACTGTGGCTTCACTTCCTACATGTTTTTTCTCTCATTCATCTTCGTCAGTTTAATTACAAATTAATAATACGGTATGGATGAACTGTACGGTAGTTTTTTTATTAGAATGCCGCCGGCATTTGATATACGATTAAAATTATATCAATTTAATGTTTCTTTTTCAATTGTCTAATAACTGGGTATGAGAACTTTCAATTGCAAATGCCAAAATAAATCAGTACTTAAGTACAAAAACTTTTGAGTCTGGTTTCATAATTGAAACTAGATTTCCAGTCAGTCTCAAATGAATCTATTTAAATTATTGCAAAATAATAATATTCAAATTATTTATTTTTTTAATTCAGCGTGAATATCACCTCTGGTAATGCACATTCCTAAGTGACGTAAACTTATGGAACTTAGCATTATTCGTAGACGAATCAGTGACATTAAAAAAACACCACTAAGAATTATCATTATTATAGGAAACTGAAACTAGCAACCCAACAGGCTTTGCACGGTTACCACAAACCTTGCTCGTGAATTAGTTTATCTATTTGTGAAAACCATATCAAAGTCCCTACAGTAGTTTCTGAGATTAGCCTATACCGACAGACACGACGATAGGCAAACGCGGCAGGTACTTTAATTTATAATAATTATGTAGTAATGATTACTCCTGAGTTAAGTCTTAACAAATAGAAAATACAAAGATAATTCAATAAATTGTTAACTTGTCAAGGCGAAGGAGGCCATTAGCGGTACTCAATTAACAGAGGAACATTACGAGTACTACTATTACTAGTACAATTATAGTACTCTGTGGTAGTACCTAGTACAAGCCTAGTACCTAGCACTTGCCACGTCGATGGTGATGTTGATGTCGTGAGCAATCAATTTGGCATATCAGGGCTACTCAAATAGACCCTTAACTACTCAAATAGACCCTTACCTTAAGGGTCTATTTGAGTAGCCCTGATATTAAGGGCCTTAACATTAAACATTGTATTCTCTGTTGTATTCTCCGATTTTGCTTCTTTGGTTTTTATTAAATAACTAGCGTTAACCCGCGACTTCGTCCGCACAAAATATATACCAGGTTTTAAGTCAGATCATAAGCTATCAAACGAAAAAAGTTTCATCAAAATCGGTTTGTAGTTTTTGCGTGATGCTCGAACAAACACACAAAGCAAAAAATTTTTTTTTTTTAATTTACAGTTTTATAATAGATTACTTTTGCTAACATTTTATAATGGCAATTAATACGGAACAGCCGAATTTTTTTTTCTCGGATCGGTTTACTCCCATAGGAAGAGTTGTTTAGTTTGATGGGTAGACTCTTAGTTTAAAATGATGCAAATGATATCAATTTCACCCTGTATACCGTATTTGTCGTCGGTCGTAGGTATATTAATTTGAACAACCTCCATGAAAATAGGAAATACCAGAATAATAGACACAAAAGCCGTTAATTTGAGCAATACTATTCATATTTAATATTACAGGAAACATAACGAAAAAAAAATTGCACGTTTTTGAAACATGATAAATATGCTCAATGTATGAAAACAGTGATGTAAACATTAAAAGTAGGTTCATACAGCATACAACACAAGTACCGAGACATATTAGCTTCAAACAAATTATAATACAATCGGGCATTAACGTGTAGATAGCTTTGTGGAAGATTGTACAGAAGCGAGAGGCAGGTCACGATCCCTGACGCCATTCGTACAAAACAACACTTTTGTCTTTAGTTTTGTTGAAGTTTACTACAATTTAATATTATGTACCTATACAGTGGTTAAGGGGGCAACGAGCCTATTGTGCTGCCCTCAAGCATATTTTGAACTTTTATAAAATCAATAGGGTAGTAAAAGTTGTTCAGTTCGATGATCTGAAGCACCCCCAAAAGTACCTATGTAACGTATTTAAGTTTAAGAGGGCACCGAGCCTATTGTGCTACCCTCAATCGTATTTTTTATTATTTCTAAACAATTAAACAAAATTTCCAAAAAACAAGAATGGCACATTGTAGTCATTGCAGATTTTCAATTTATCGAGTCACTGCGGATGTTTTGATGTTTGTGGCTATTATCTTTAAAACCGCCAAAAGTGGCCACATTTGGCGGTTTTAACCATAATAACTACAAGCATTTCATTCAGAAAATAATGAAATTTGATTGATTTAAACATCTCCTCTCCGCTCCACTTAAGATGGTGGGCCGATTGATTACCAACAAAATGAACAACGGCTAAGAAGATTCCAATGGCAGAATCACGATCTTAACTTGTTAAAAGATCATTATCATTACATTAAATTACCCAACTGTTCAGTCACTAAACTAATCATTTTACAAAAGTATAGGTATTGTATACTTTTTTTTATGCGGAAACATAATGTTGTTCTATGTTTAAGTTTTTATGTCATCAATGAAATCATCGGGTAATCGGTTGGGTTGAAAAACATAAGCAATAAGTATTATAAGCATAATTTGTTCTGATGATACTACCATATACCACAGAGTACTATTATTACTACCGATACTACTTAGGTTATCGAATATAAAGGAGAACATGTTTTTAGTTCTGATTCGTCTTAGGCCCGATTCGACCAAAAAAAATGTATAAATTTTATTCTTAGATTAAGTCGCCGCCGGTTACTCTACACTAAACTGATTTTGCGTTTTACAAACGTTAAGCTCGTTTCGGGGTACGAAACTGATGAAATGTCAATGTCACAGATGTCACATAATTAAAATATTTTTTAAATTTAAATTTAAATTTTTTAATTTTTAATTTAAAAAAAAAATCATAAAAAGAAACCTAACAAATTAAAACTGTATAGCCTCATATTGCAATAAGTACGGATACAATGACCTCTTTCTTTGGGTGGATTCTTGGTGGATTATAGATTCGTTCTTTTAGTATGGGTTTAGGAAGAATGAAGTTATTTCAGGGTTGTTAAATTGTTTCTTTTACTCTTCTATAAATGAAAGTTTGGTCGAATCCAGCCTTAATAACATAAGTTCTACAGGGTATAAAGTTAAATGCCAATCAATTAATTTCAATGTTGGTCTCATAGATACCTAGTGAAAGTAGTTCAGTTTGATGGAGTGCGATTTTTTAAACTCAATCTTTGAACTCAGCGGTTGAAAATGTCAATATTACTATGGAGATACGCATCTTTCTACTGCTGATTTGACATTCAAAAATCATACTCCAGGAGTGCGATTTTACAGGAGTGCGGTAAGGGTGTATGAGATTTTTCCTGCGAGTATTTCAAAAATGTGACTCATCGAAAGATGTGTTCAAATCGACTTACCGCTGGTACTATGATTGTCATGCTGTCTCGCGTAGTCATTCCTCTCAGGTGAAGGTGCCAAATCGCTCCCAATTCCTGAACTGCCTCCCGAAGACTCCAACTTTCTCCTCGCGTTGACTCCCACAATGTTCTGGTTCAGACACCTTCTAGTGTCAATGTTGTTAAGGTTACCCTTCTGACGGTGAACGGTGTCGTAATCTCGGGGTGGTAGCAATATGGGACTTTTACCTGAAATTTGAATTTTTGTGGTTAGTAACGTTTTGGATTTAGGTTTGGAGAGCGAAGCTTTAGCGTTAGGTACAAAAGCATGTTTTTTGTTAGTTTAATAATGGGCCCTTTTTTTATCACTGCATTTTTTCGGTCGATACAAACCGTAAATTAAAACTGAAAGAAGTTGCTTTAGATTTGCGATTGCGAAAATAATCGGCTGTTTAGAAGATCAAACTGTTGTTTGAAATTATCAATTAAAATGGATGCAATGATAAAAAACGATTTTCTATTGCAACTACATACTATAGGTACAGGTACATGGTGTTAATTTGATATTTAAATATAATATTACCTATGTCCGATGTATAGGAAAGGAATGTCACACGAAATTGAACCCTACGCTGTAATACTTATAGCTGCGCTACATCAGGCATAGTACTACAAATTATTATCTATGGACATGGAAGATAAGTTCGAAACTATGAATCTATGCCATTGACCGTAAAAAATGTATACAACTGTTCCATACTAAACTGCAGCGCTTCGACTCGACACGACTCAAATATATGGGACAGCAGATTTTTTTTTTGTTCTGATCGGTTTGCTCTCATAGTAAAAGTTGTTCAATTTGATGGGTATTGTATGTAGTTTAAAGGTTAATGATACCAACTTTTTCTTACACCCTGTATTTTTGAAATGTGCTAAAACCTTTTCATTTAATACACAAGACGGCATCATTTGAAAAAGAAAATTTTTTGTAAACATTTCATGAATTTATGTCTCTAGAGGGGCGCCAATTCAATTTAATGTGACGTCACATAGCTTACTACCAGAGCAGCGGACAAATAAGACGCTTCCAACGATACCTCATTTGTCCAATTATATGATCAGTAGTTTAGAAGTTATGAGGGAACAGATGAACAACATATATACGAGTACATACCGGTCAAAATCATAACCCTCCTTTTTGCTTCGCCGTAGTCGGGTAAAAACTATGAACCTAACAAAGCATTTATACACCAATATTTTTTAATTATCATAAACTATTAAGGGTGAATTCAGATAAAGAAAAAAAATACAAAACTTTCCCTAAGAAAGATAGGTACTTATAACAAGAACAACTTTTGGTCCTGCCTTACAAAAGTGCAAAAATAAATTTTATTTTTCGTTTTTCGACCCATGTTCCTTAGAAAGTGGTTTACTTTCATTATCTGAATACACCCTTGAAATTTTTATCGTAAATAAAAAATAGAGGTGAATACTTAACACAAATAATTCAATACATACCGATACGTAAATAAAGGGTGCAAATAAAAACACGCGTGTGGCAAGCAACAACCAACTACGAAAATAGAAACAATTGGACTAACCTATACCCTTTTTACCTGTTGACAACTTTTGCTTCAATTCAGCAGCTAGACTGTCGTAGAGGTTAGCAACGCATCTCTCTTCGTTGCTCCCAGAGTCAGATTCCCTTGAGACTTCGCTGCCGAGGGAGGAATCCGGTGGTTTCTTCGTGGACGGTAAGGCACCTCTCATTTGGAGTTTTCTCTCTATGTCTGCAAATTTCTTCTGGTTTTCTGGCCTATCTATGAGAGCCTGGAGATGGGTGAACAGCATTTCTGCTGTGTGGTCTGAATCGCATCTGTGGACAAGATACAAGTTTTTTGAATATTCAAGACCTTTTTGAAATCTGAATGGTATATTTTTTTAATGGAAAAACAAGTTAGATTGAAGACAGTGTTATTTTGGTCCAAAACCTTGACACGCTTTTTTTTTTTTTGTTTATGACGTTTACAGCTCTGCTCAGGGAGCAATTACTGCTTTTTACTGCGGACTATTGGAGGGACCAAGAAGGGTCTACCGAGCCAAAATGAATGAACTTAAGCAACCGACCTAGGGGCACCCGGAGGGGTACGGACCTCGGCATAGGACGTTGCTGGGGCTACGCGGCGGATTGGGTAGCGGGGATCGGTGAGAGCCTTGACACGCTTGCACACAAAGACAAACTAAAGTTTCATCGCAATCGGAAGAATCGTATAGGAACGAATAAGGGACAAACACAGATTTTTTTTTAAAACCAAAAAAACCATTTAAAAAATGAGAACTAAAAACTGATATTGGTACGTTGCTCAAATTATCATACAAGTTTTCGTATGATGACTATGATAAGCAGATAACAATAGTCAGTAATGTATAGGTACCTAGTTATGCTTCTCCTATAAATAAATTACATTGGTTTTAATACAGGGTGTTAAAATAAACAGTTGCATTACTTTAAGCCTTAAAGTAATGCAACTGTTTACTTTAACACATGTGGGGAACTACTGCAGATGGTCAGCACCCACAAGTTATAGCAAAGATGCCAACAGATGGCGATACCGTCGCTCGCGGAAATATGCTCCATACAAAGACAACGTTCATCGTAAATACGTAACTCGTAACCTACTACAAATAAGGTTCACAATCGAATGCAAGACATAAATCGCGAAAGAGAAATAATCACAGAGATTCGATATATATACAAGGTCCAACTAAGAACTGTTGGACCACGGCCGGTCCCCAGGCATCACACCTAGCCTGGCGGAAGTACTTCCCTTTTCAATGGAGGAACATTCCCAAGTAGCACCTCCATATTGGTGACCCCGACGTGATCTGAACACCGCAGAGCAGCACCAACACAGAGCAGCAACCAGCTTTCAACCAACCATTCACACCCCTCGACCAGATCAAACAAGCAGCAGTCACGCCATCAACCCGAAGCCGCACCAGGCCCATCACAGCTGTCTTCACACCGCTTCCTGGGCCTGCAGCTTCCTCAACGACAGTCAGCGTCTGCATAGAAGGATCTCCCGCAGCCCACGTGTCTGAGCTCACCTCCACGTGGCAGTTCTACTCGGCTTCTCCACGCCTGTCACTCGCCCGCATCACATCAGGACTGGTCTCCCTGACAGATGCACACACACGCAGCACATCGCTCGTCAGACTCACTTGACTGGAGCCCTGCACCTACACTACATGGATACAGACTGCACACTTCGAACTACTCAACGACCTCCGGTCTGAGGGGGGAGTCCTGTGGGGAACTACTACAGATGGTCAGCACCCACAAGTTATAGCAAAGATGCCAACAGATGGCGATACCGTCGCTCGCGGAAATATGCTCCATACAAAGACAACGTTCATCGTAAATACGTAACTCGTAACCTACTACAAATAAGGTTCACAATCGAATGCAAGACATAAATCGCGCAAGAGAAATAATCACAGAGATTCGATATATATACAAGGTCCAACTAAGAACTGTTGGACCACGGCCGGTCCCCAGGCATCACACCTAGCCTGGCGGAAGTACTTCCCTTTTCAATGGAGGAACATTCCCAAGTAGCACCTCCATACACACTATTGTAATTGATAGTTTTGCCCCTACAAATAAATTCAATTGTTAAGTTTAGTTACATACATGCCATCAACGTTGAAAGGAAACATTTTCGTTCCGAATGTGATACTAAAATGATCTAAACTCTTGTAACCATGTACCAAGACACATTGTATCATTGATTTCCCAACGCATTGCAAGGCAACCTACGAATATCGTGTCACTCAATGTCATATTCGTGTTGTGCTGTGCCGCAACGCAACTGTCGATAACTAGACCCTTCGTGCTTATCGATATATTACTAAATCGAGTACACCATGAATAGGGTCAGCTCTTTGTAAAAAAATTATGGTCAAAGATATACATGTGTAGGTTTTATGATACATACATACATACATACATATTCTCACGCCTGTCTCCCACTGGGGTAGGCAGAGACAACGGAACGCCACCTGCTACGATCCTGACATACCTCTCTAGCTTCCTCCACATTCATAAGACCTTTCATGCATGCTCGTCGGTTTCGGGTAGATCTGACCTGGCCCTTTTTATGATACAGGTTGTAAAAAATGTGTTCTATATTTAGTGGGTGCTTCAGTCAAGCCATCAAACTGAACAACTTTAACTATGGTATTGGACCAACATTGAAAGAGCGAAAATTAAATCCGCTGTTACTTAAAAGCATTCAATTGCTGATTCGATCCAAATGTGCATGCAACAGCAAATTTTTTACTGTATTAAAAAAAGGGAGAAGGAATTTTGTCGCGATTTTATTTTCGATCATGGGATCGAAAATGAAAAATAAAGAAAGTCGAGAGAAAGTTGTTAAGTTTGATGTTCTGGAGCACCCCCTTAAGTATTTAACGCATTTAAGTGTACACCCTGTATTTAATATTAAACAACTCAAGGATACAAGAATAGATGGGCAGTTTATTTTCAAAAATCTACCGAAATTGAATACTTAGCGGGTATTCACTGAAATTAATAAAGTAGAATTTCGAGAAATAAATTTTAGCAACTTTGCAAAAGTTATACTGCTAAGTTTAAAAGAAGTAAGGCTTGATATACCTACTCTTGACTGTACCTACCTATCTATCAATTTTTTTTAAGTGCCATATTGAAAGCGATCTCATGTACCGCACTTCATATAAACCCTGTGGTTTCAGAAGTGCGCTTGAAATTAATATATAATTATTATAAAAATAATGTATTGAATAAATAAATAAAAAATAAAAATAAAACAATATAATAACTTATGTCTGACTTATAGCTTTAGTTGAAGTTCGGGACGCTCTCATTTTTTCCGGTATTTATAACGGTTGAGACAAATGATTCAATGTTGGAAAAAATTCAGATGTTTGATGATAATCATGATGTAGGTATATTCTATGGATGTTGCCAACCCTAGTCATGATGGATCTTGTCAGGTAGGTGAAGCTTATGGTAGTAATAACAGTGTCATTGTGCGTGCTAATGTCAAAGTTGAACGGCTTGACAAGGCCTCGTCTTGTCATTCCACATTAGGGACACTGACAGATGTGTAGTGAATGGCCAGTGTGACCAATATGAGCCGCGTTAGGTTAGTCAAATGCCTCATAATTCGCGTATAGCGTTTTAATGAAGCTTAGAAAAATATATTTAACTCTTAAATTAATTTCCTAGCATTGAAACTAAATATTTCAAATCTGACAATGTACCGACACAGAGTTTGGTTTCTAGATTGTGTTAACAACATTTACCTTAATTGGTGAATATTGAAAATAGGATGAAACTTCGTCTGCATGCAGCGCGCTTGGGCGCCCTGACGAGTGTATTATCTTAAATTATTAGGTACTGTTTTATTGACTCCATAATTATCAACGTTCGGCCTAAACTACTGGATGTACGAGACTTCAAATTCGAATAAGCATTTTTCTTGAGGTCAAGGCCGTAGGCCTGGGAGTGAACCGATGGTTTTCAGGAATATCGTTTTTATATACGTTTTGTATCGTCACTTATCATCAAGGTGTATACATAATTATTACTTGACTGTAATAATTGTTATTTATTGCCAAGGTGGTATATTAACAGTGTGATATTAATAGTTTTTATTTGAAACATTCCAATTAAGCTGAGGCATGTGTGAGTATAATAAAGTAGTTTATTACAATGTGCTAGGCAGTTCGAGGCCTGTGACATTTCGATTGACCTAATAGGACGATGCTCCTAGAATATTGAAGCACCTTTTATTAATGGAGGCTTCGTTTTATCGTGTTTTGACAATGTTCAACAGTTCTAAGTGAACTTCTTACTAACAAGGATATTATTTAACAAGAAAGATATTGGTAAGCTTGAAAAAAAAAAACACTAACTTCTGACGTAATGGATCAGTAGCGTAGTTGGACGAAAGCACAGCTCCGTTTTGGCAGGTTGCGGGTTCAAGTCCCGTCGGAGAACAATTTTTCAATCTTTAATTTGGTTTAAAATAGCACATGGCACATGGCTGTCACATGTTAATTAATCATAATATTTAAAAGTAGGATATTATTATTTAAATTTATGTACGTAATACCGACTATCTACTCTCAAACGGTGAAGAAAAATATCCTGAGAAAACCTGCATAGGCTGAAGAAGTAATTCTGATGCGTACCTATTTGAAGTCTACCAATCCGCATTGGGAATAACGCCCATACACCCTCCCTGAGGGTAGGCCTGTGCCCTGCAGTGGGACGTTTATAGGCTGATGATGATGATACGTTAGAATACCTATATAACCACCCTACAGGCCCTTTAGCTCATAATTATAACTTACGTCTACGTTATCTGTATAACATTCCAAGGAAACTTTAAAAAAATTAATTTGAACTTATCGATATGTAATGATTACGACACTAAATACCAAACTATCTTTGACGGATATGTTGCAATAACGGGCATTCCTGCGAGCACATAGGTGGGCCCTCTGATATTACAATAAATATTACCATAGCACTATTAAGTAACAGTTTAAATGCCTGTTACTATTTATGATATTCATTACCATTGTTAGTTACGGTCGCGCTCTAGATTTGTTTGAAGAACTTGTTTTGTGCTGCTTATAAGGTTAAGTTTATTGAATTCATTATTGCTTACATCAGTTACACCTACGCTGAAGATATCTTGCTGTTTTTGTACAGGTTAGTTTAGTAATTTTGGGAAGATTGTCAATTAATTAATTAATTTAATGTGTCCATTAATTACGTGTGGTGTGTAGGGGGGCCGAATCTCACCCAATCTCACGTGGGGGTTAATTTATTTTTCAGCCAGGTGCAGTGGAAAATTGCGATAAAAATAATAAATAGTGTTTCTCTACTGAAATATGTTTTTTTTTTAAATAAATCCAACGCAATCAGCACAGGCTTACAGGCATTTACTTACACTAAAATACACATTTTGAAAAATGACGTGAGATTTTGGGGGTGAGGGGTTCGACCCAAATCTCACGACGTCTAATCAAGGGGAGAAGCGGCATCGAAAAATCGCCAAAATCACCTCACGTAATTAATGGAAGCCTTTTTTTTACGATTTCCATCTTTGCTCCTTTGTGAAAGTTGTTCAGTTTGATGGTCTGAAACACCCTGTTCGGTATGTAACGCATTTAATTTTACACCATGTATTATTAAAATTATTTTTCACCCCTGTCAACTTTCGTCCCACTACGCTAAACGAAGTTGCCGCTTTCCGCCCCCGTCGAGGAGAAAAATAGTGTACTAACATCGGACAGTAAATAAGAAAGGCACAGATCACAGTCAAGACCTTTCTTACTTCCCTGCCGTCGGTGTGTTGCTATTGCTTTGAAATGTGTTAATTCACTGTTAACATTTACTACAAAACTATTACCTATTTTCTGTGTCTAAAGAATGTAATACCCGTCCGTCTAAGTCAATTACTAACGAACGTAGCATTTAGACACAAATTATGTGGCACGCGACACAAATGCACAAGATTATCTACATTAGGTCCAAGTGTTGTTAAAGTGAAGGAAACAGTACTGTTACACCGTCGCATAATAACTTAATAAGCCTATTCTTACTAGGCATTTATTATAATTATAATAATGAACATTTAACGCGAAGATGAAATTGTGGAATTATTTTAATGTTACTTGAGTTACATATAGGGTCCTTCTTAATATGCTGACACTTTTTTAAGGGGATGATCAGACCGTCAAACTGAACAACTTTCTCCAAGGCACTAACATCGATATCGCGAATAAAAAATCTGCTCTTCCATACAAAACTGCATACCTACTCGAGCCAAATGTATGGGACAGCTGATTTTTTTTTCGCGATTTCGATTTTGGTGCAACGGAGAAATTTGTTCAGTTTGATGGTCTGCTCATCCCCTTAAAAAAGTGTCAGCATATTAAGAAGTACCCTGTATACTCACGAACTTAATATTTTGGGGTGGGAAGACACTTTGGATTACCATAAAAAGGACATCTGGCACATAATACCCAAAAATTTATAACCGTCCTTCTATTTTTATTATGGACTATGGAACACTAGAAACTAACTGCAGGCATTAGTTTATTTTATAATGATTTATAAGTTTTTATCATTTTTATATAAAAAAAACATTGTGCTTGCAACACCTCCTACCTCATCCTACTAAACAACATTGACAGCCATGTTGGGGTAGCTGCTTTTTTATAATTTATTAATAATAAATGATTAAATAACTCGTTAAATAAAAATAAATGATACTATCTGAGTCGTTTTTATAAAACCTCATAATTTATTATACATTTGACTTCAGTCAAAACTTCTATACATTTTAAGGTATTTTTTCAAGGGAGAGCGGCGGTTGTCCTTTGCATTTAGTATGGTAGTAAGTCCAAAATTGGTTTCTTAGGGAATGTTGTTCACTATCATGGGTACAAGCACCCACCCTTTAAAGTAATGCCACTACTTACCCTAACACCTTTATAAAAAAGTTGAATTAACCTAACCTTTATGGATTCAACTCACAAATGCGTCTCGAACACAAAAAATACCCATCTATTTATTAGCAACCACTACGCTACGGAATGCTGACATTTTAAAGTCAAGGCCACCGGGTCGATTATATTGATGATTTAATACACGAACATGTGTTAAAGGCAGGCATCTACAGTTTTCTAATTAACAACAGAAATGATTAAACGCCGCATAAAATACACAATTCTGGTAGACAGCTCGATTTGCTATTATAGACAGGTGATCTGTAGGTATATAAATTAGTTACTATGCCTATTACAACCTATAGGTATGTGTCTGATAGAAAAATGACTTATATATTACCCATTTAATAAAGTTTTTAAAGAATTTCGTGGTGCAGTCCTTCATAAACTCCTTTAATTAAAAATACGGATGTAACATGTAACAAGATGACGGTGTGTGTGTGTGTCGGAAGTTGCACTTCACTTAGCTAGCGTTGCCAGGCGTTCTCCGGCTTTAGGGTCTGGCTTTTTGGATGTGTGTCCGGCCAAATTAGACGGTGTCCGGCCTGTCCGGCTTTTGTTCGGCTTTTAAATTTTTCCAGTCTACCATTTTGAAGGAGATTGAGCTTTTAAAGCAGGTAGGTATCTGGTAACCATACATATTAAAAATTTCAATATTAGTAAGTAATGAAATGAATGGTTAATAATAAAGAAAACTGATTAAATTTCATTTGAATTTAAGAAGATTTTATGGTAAACGATCAAAAAAGCCTGGTTTTCCATAAAAATTTTGTTGTCGTATTAATAGTATGACAAAAAATCCTCAATAATTAAGGGTGTCCGGCTTTTTTACTCAAATGTCCAGCTAAACTGGCTGGTCTGTCCGGCTATTCGGTTCTAAGACCTGGCAACCCTACACTTAGCAATGCGTTATTTTTACAGACAATATAAGTTGTTGCAGTTATCCTCTGAGTCATGATGAAGTCACGGCTAAAAATACAAATATGAAGGAAAAGTTTAATAGCGTTTTCTTTAACTTAATTTCTTTTAAATATTCTACAACTGCATGCTTTAATTGGTTGGTATTTATAGCTTTCCGACCACAACAAAAGGAAATTCTAATAATTATCCTAAGTATGCAACGATATTAAACCAAAAAGAAGCAGCGATGACAGCAATTACTAAGAGTGAAGACTCGAAAAGACCCAATTGGGTATTGGGTATTTGGTTTGGTGGTTTGGGTATTCTTTCACCAGTCCGCATCAAGCAATGCTATGAGCGAGATGGGTGTGATGCGGTACAATTTTACGTGAAGGTATTGATGTGAAGGTAGGAAGGCCATTTTTATTTTTATTGTATTGTATTTAGAGAAGAATTTCTTTGAACATATCCTGTGTAAAATATCATTGTGAGAATGTATATTTCTAAAACCTCATCTTGCTATGATAATCGATAACTGTAAAAATTATACTAAAATTATTTAATTCGAATTATTAATTTTTATTTGATGTAGATTTTTTAACAGACAATCAACATCATAACAATGCAGGAAAAAAAATCAGTCCAAATAACTAGGTCCACGAGATATGGTTCTAAAGTTCCAAGAATGCTGTACCTAGTGTTTATTTATTATTTATTTATTTTATTTCCTTTATTACACAAAAAAAGTGTAATCAATTTCTTTTTCGTTCCCTCTTTGAATAGCTTAATTGACCAAGGATGTTGCCAGCTCTACGATCTCCGGTGGTCTCTTGATTAACTTGTAGAAAGGTAATTTCCAAGTTCTACAAAAAATATAATGACGACAACACCCGGAAATGACGTTATACCTCGTCACGTTACGTCACCACAGAGAAAATAAAAATAAAATACTTTTTAGCAACCAACGTTTTTAATTTTCACTTCACGCCTTGTTAGCACAAACCATTCATCCCATTTTTTAGCACCCAAACGCGTTTCATTGTTCACAACAAAGAAAATTGTTGTATAATGATTGGGAACGAAAAAGTGCAACAAGTGAATGAGTTTGTATATTTAGGATGCATGTTTACTAGAGATGGGAAATGTGAGGGTGATATGCATAGGCGAGTAACAGCGGGAAACAAAGTAAACGGTGCTCTGCATACTATTGTGGCTAGCCAAGTAGTCTCCAAAAAGGCACGACTTGCTATACACAGTGGTGTGTTGGTGCCTACACTTATGTATGGCAGTGAGTGCTGGGTATGGCAGAAGAAGCATGCAAGTAAAATTAATGCTGTTGAAATGCGTTCCTTGCGAAGTATGTGTGGTGTCACGATGAGAGATAGAGTGAGAAATTGTGTAATAAGAGATCGATGTAAATTGAAAGAAGATGTTGTGACAAGAATAGAGAAAGGTATGCTTCGTTGGTTTGGTCATGTGGAAAGGATGAGTGACAGCAGATGTACGAAAGAGATATATGTTGCTAATGTGAGTGGAAGTGTCGGCAGAGGGCGCCCTCGTAGGACGTATGCTGATCAAATCAGTTGCGTCCTACAAAAAGGGGAGGTGCGGAGTACTCGAAACCGACGGGCATGTATGAAGAGATGTATGGATGTGCATGAGGCAAAAGAGGTATGTAAAGATCGTAGTAAGTGGCGCGCCCTGGTCTCTGCCTACCCCACTGGGAAAGAGGCGTGACGTTATAGAGAGAGAGAGAGAACAAAGAAAACTTTTTATTCAAACGCGTAGCGACAAAATAAGTTGTGAAAGTCATGGACCTGTAAAAACTTCTAATAGAGGACAAGGAACTTGTTGAAGTGTATAGAAAACGTATGTAAAAATAGAAGCAAACTTAGTAAAAAAAAAAGTTTTTTAAACTTTCGTCTGTTCGTTCAGTAATTTTTTTTTTAGAAGGATTGTTATTTTTAACGTGTTACTCCATTCAAACATACATAATCAATAGGTAAAATCGCTGTCCTTAAAATTAATGAATAAACGTTAGCGATAGAAAAAAAAATAAAAAAAAAGATATTGTCGTCTAAGAAAATGTATAAAATTACGCGAAAAAAAACCTCACTCCTGTCTTTATTCGCTGTGGTTTTATGACAGTAGGTATGTTGTGGTTTTTAAGCTTCCAATTCGTTTATTTAGGTATGTTTTTATGGATCGCCGTTAGCATAAAATTATTGTTGTTACGTCATCGTCAATTCGACCATCTTAGAATTTCTACTGAATATTTATTTACTTTCAGAGAGCCCATCAAGTTTATTATATCATGAGCGAAAAAAACTTTCTATTGAAGATTAAAAATTGTCACCAAAACCATCCTGCGGTGTTAGGTCCTCTTTTTTATAATATAAGAGAAAGTGTTGATTGCAATCGTCTTATGCAAAAATTAAAAATAAAATGTTTCGAGCTGTCAAATTGTTTGTATTTCGAATTGTACGTGACCTATCGATGCAGGGAAAGGAATACCGATAGAAGTTTATAACAATTGTAAACTCTATCACAATGGAATAAGATGCTTGGTATAGTTAATTGATGATCGGATATAAGAAGTCAGTGATCAGATCAGCCTTTATCGAAGCCGGGGAAGGTTTCTATGTCTTTATGCGGAGGTCAATCTGCTCACCTTTGCGCTAGATAATGAAGAAATGGTTGATTCGAAGACATATCATTAGAAAGTATATGAAATGATGGCTCCTTTTGTTTATTTAACAAGATTATACAGGGTTACACTTAATACGCTGAGAGTTTTTAGGATGACAGACCATCAAACTAAACCACCTTCTCTATGGGCTATGGTTCCATACGTATGTAAAGTTTAAATCATGTAGAACACAATGCATGAATGAATCATACATGAATGTCTAGATATTGATTTGTTTTTGTTCTTTGTACCTCAAGTTCTGTTCTGTTCTGTTTCTGTTTAGTGATGTCTTGTTTACTCCCATAATAAAAGTGGTTTAGTTTGATGTTTTGCTTTTATTTCACCCTATGTATTGTTTTGGTGAAGATTGACTTCGGTACAAACATTTATAAATTCATAACAAATTATGTTCCCTTGCGCGATTAGAACTTTGAACCTGCAATCCTCTGCTTCGCAGTCTACGCTTTATGTGTCCTTTATACAACAGATCTAAACTCTAAAAATTTACAAACTTGAAATTTTGAATGTATCTTTTAAGTACGGCTTTTAAACGCTCGCTAAGAAAGGAAATTAGGAAATTTCCAAAGGGTAGAAGATGGTATGAGAATTTCGAAATAATCACGGGCATAGCGAAGCACGGGATCCCGGCAGGTTTTCTATAATTTTGTAATTTATATTCCGAGTTTACTGAACTTTAAATAGTCCCGGCTACAACCGGTGGTCATCACTCGTTAAGGGTGATAACCCACTGCATCTGGTTCCGTCTAGGCTAGAGTTACTCAAACTGCGGTACGCGTAGGTAGTACCTATGCGTATGCGTACAGTCGCCATCAGATATATCGTAGCATACAAGGTGTCCAAATATTTCTGAGCAGTGCAAACTTTAATTAAATTCTTTAGAGTAAATGTTACCAATTATATCTAAACGTGAATTTTGTCATAAATATCGGAACAGCGAATTTTCAATAATTTCTTTACAATATGTAAAACAACGGAGTATTGTTTTTTTTTTTTGATTTGATGTTCTAGGCGTTCCTATATTTTTGATTGGTAATGAGTAAAGAAATAATTGAAAATTAGAACTGCTTAGAAATATTTGACCACCTTGTTTGCTACGATATATCTGCTGGTGACTGTACCACCTACGCAAGACACGACATTAGCTTCTGTCTGTCTGTTCGGTCCTACCAATTTTCCGTACCTAGTAGGTAATAAGCAGCAGGACCTGAACCGTACTGTATACATGTCGAAGAAAAAAACCAAAAAAGATACGGTACAATTTCTAAATACTAAAATAACAGTGATTGATTCTTGCTAAAATAAGTCATTGCCCGTAAATAAGGTTTCCGTTTCTTTTATTTCAAATTAAACACCTTTAGATTGCTTTGCTTAACTATGCCTATTTAATTTAGCTATCACACCGTCGTCGTGGAAAAAGAAATACTTATATTCTAAGTCAGAATTACAGGGCATACCCATTTGGCTTGCTTTCAAGATATTGGTTGCCTCTCTACTAACATACATTTTTCTTTTTTATCCAGCCAAAGTACAATTTATATACCTAATTATATAGACATTATATATCTCTGATAACGACGACGGCCTCTTAACTTTTTTCCCCTCGTTTAAAACTTAAGACATTAGTTATGCGTAACTGATTTGTACCACCTATAGTTTGAGAATCTCTGTACTAAGTTATTGCATGCCTTTTTATATCCATTAGGCTTAGAGAACTCGGCTGGCTAGTTTTTAATTCGCAATCTCTGTGCAATTGCTTCCTGAAGAATGTCGGTGGATGCTTAACAACTTCTTCGTTGTGTATCTACTTGTATGAGTTAGGTTATGGGTTACGGATTTTTGTGACAGTTTTACTATGGTTGGATATAAGCTAAGGATATAAGTGGTAGTTTTTATTCGTGAAATTATGGAGTATTGGAGTATTGAATGATATAATGATAACGTATTGGGAAGGCAGTTAATTTAGGACGATGGAAGTCAGAAAATTAAGAACGGCGTAAAGAGTTTGTTTTGAATTCGTTTCGACTAATTATAATGTGAAGGCATCATTAAAATCAAATTATGTTTCGTACTGCATGCTACCTATTTATGACTACTAACCTTCCTATTTTTTTATTTGACAATGTCAGCAACGCTACTTAATAATTTTTTTGACCAATTTGATACGAATGGGGCCAGGGTCATTCTTAATATGCTGACACTTTTTAAGGGGATGATCAGGCCGTCAAACTGAACAACTTTCTCTAGGGGACTAAAATCCCGACCGCGAAAAAAAATCAGCTGTCCCCATACAATTGGCTCGAGTTGGTTTGCAGTTTTGTATGGAAGAGCAGATTTTTTTTTTCGCTATTTCGATTTTGGGGCCATAGAGAAAATTGTTCAGTTTGACGGTCTGATCATCCCCTTAAAAAAGTGTCAGCATATTAAGAAGGACCCTGTATCAGGTGCTGCGATTTCCGACCCTAGAAGACTTACTGAACTCAAACTATGGAAAATAATTTTTTTACAAAGATTGAAACATCCTTTCTAAAGCTTTAAGATTGCGGATATCTAAAAACCTATATTCAACTAAGGAAAACCATTATAATACAAGTTAGGCCTTGTCACAAATTCTTGGCGAGTCGCAATAGATGTCGCTTCACTCGACCCCGCGGATGCGCGCGCGCAGCGTGATATGTCAACTTAGGGTTGCTACACTACGTTCATTTAAATCGAGTTAGGGTTACCACATTTCATTTAAATTGAGATAATACGTTTTGAAAGTAAAAAGGAAGGTGAATTGGTTTACCAATAACGTCTATAGGTAGCAGACATCAATAGGTACAAAGTTTTGACTGTATTGTAGAGTAAATTCACAGTATAAGAAAGAGTATCTATTACTAGATACAGTACGGACACTCCCTTCCTCCCACCAACTTTTTACCTCCCCCCCTCTATCGGCCTCTGGTTACCGCGCTCTGGTTCTACGAAGAAGACTTAAGGTTCAATTTCGTTGGTATTGTATGCGCTGACGTCATCTCGTCAATTTCAAATTTTAGTATGCAGTGGTAAACTTCTACGCCATTACTTACGCACTCCTGGGCTAAGCAATAAACTTCAGATTAAGTAGATGATTTTTTTGTATAGAAAAACAAAGCTATTTTACCCGGAGGTAATTGCTATCCAGGAGTGCGCAAGTCGTCCTTAGATCATTTAATAAAAGAAACAAGCAGTGTTAACCTTCATCCCACTGCTAGGTAAGTTACACTTTTACTATGAATGAAGGTGACAGAGAGTTGGCTATACTCCTCTACAAAGCGGGTCCTTTCCAGGCGGTTGGTGGAGGCAAGTCAGTGAACATCTTCGACTTAGATTAAGCAAAGCGTCGTCCGGGGTGGACCAGGATACCGGATTTTGTATGACCTTGTTAGAGACATGCCAGAATTCCTCGAGGTAACCAATTATTGCTAATAGTGTGCCCCGGTTCCAACCACCACCGCGTAACGATCAACGAATTCTAAGCGGACGAAGACACAGGCTATGCAGGTTTCCTTACGGTGTTTTCCTGCACAGTTTGAGAGCAGTCGGTATTACGTACATTAAAACTCATGGGTACAAATGATTTGTTATCCGTGCGGAATCGAACGTGGACTTTAAGATTAAGTTTCCATAGCTTTCTGCAACGCGATGCTCTTGATACAAATATTACAAGCACCAGAATGAGTCGTAACAAAGGGGAGTGAGCCGCGACTGGCGACTGACATTTAGCTATGAATAGCACAGCATGTTGCAACGAGCTGTAAGGTGCATCCTTGATCTGTTGCAATGGATCAACAAGCCCTCTTTTGGTGCTAAGTATTTGTTTTTAGGTTCACGTGGGAGAACTGCTGTAGATTTCCAACGGGGAGAGTTCGTTTCTCATCTGGTGCCAAAACCTGTCTAGATGGATACGTTTTTACATGAATAGGCCACATTTGCATAGTAGATGCAAGGGAGTTTCCATCTCCTCCTTGCAGAATCTGCAGCTGGTTGAGTTATTTAGTTTCAGCGTGCGCATATGTTTATTTAGTTTGCAGTGGCCGTGAGAGATTTTGCTATAATATTGTGCACATTTTGTCCTTGTTGAGAGCAAGTAAGCTGTTCGCAAGAATAAGAAAATGTACAAAAATACCTACGGGACACTTCTTGCTGACCTCATCAGCCCCAACCTCTGTATAATTAATTAACTATCCTAAAAAGAATCAGAAAAAACCGCATCATACCTATTTATCTAGAATTCATTCGTTCAGTAGGCCTCGCATGCCACCCCCGAGAAAACGATAAAAATCGAGATGTGCCTCCATCTTTGGTGGCATGCTAGCCGTGCTGCAGTACCTAATCGAGTTATAAGCAAGACGGATTTATGAATAACGTGGAATGTCAAATGGTTGTCGCAAGCCCATTTCATATTAATAAATAACAAGTAGGTACCTAAATGTGCGTAGTGTGATGTGAATGAGTGGATTTCCATTATTAGGCAACTTATTTCAAATTGTAATTCAATAACTTTGAAGGAGTTTTCCGCAATATTTAACAATAGATCCACTTGCAATTTAACACGGTATCGATTATTTACTTGTCTGTGCTCTTGGCTCTAAATTGTCATGACATTTGAGATGCACAAAGGTCGTGTACTCTCAAACCACAAATGTCAAGTGTCTATTCTGTCTATTTTTCTAACACTTGTACGCTAAGTAAACGTAACTGACACTCCTTTATATTTGCGAAATTATTTACCACCAATTCTGCCACCAATAAATACAGACCAATTATCAAATAATTGTACACCCGGGAAACCTTACTGCTTGACAATAAGGAAGAATTTAGAATGAACGTGGGTATTTTGTAGGTAACATTATGAACCTACATTATCTAGTCCTGTGTTTCAAAAAGCCATTGAATTCTGCCATGCATTCAATGTGAATACTTATCACTTACTTAAGTTCAGCCTTGAGCCTTTTATTGTTTTGTTTTCAAGGCGATATTGTTCTTTATTTAAATTATGAACGTAATTAGCAGTCCCTAATGCGTTTGTTACTAAATTTAAGCTTGAGTTACATTTTCGTAATATGTTCACTAACTCATCCAAAGTATCCATTTCTTTTTCTGGATTCTCTATTTTTCCTGCTTGTTCTATTTTATTTATCCTTTGGTTTGCTGTTGATGTCGTAAATTCTCAGATGGGGAAAAAGCAACATAATATCGATATTGTTTCTACTCAGTACACAATTCCGTCCGGAGTACGATGGTGGAGGTTTGGTGTTTGTTGCACAAGTCCTAAATTCTAGATTTTTTAAGTAAACTTCAGTCATAAAACGAACCTACATGAACAAACTTTTTGTATCTCTGAAGGCATTTCACAGGCCGTTTCTAGGTCCGGGCAACTAGACGGCTTGAATGGGGATACAGATCCAACACGTAGAGGCTCCTTTGACATACTTATATTATATCTAAATATGAAGAGATGAAGTCTATCTCTGAATGCACATTATTCTGAATGCTGCATTCAGAATAATGTGCATTCAGAGATAGACTTCATCTCAATCATAATTCATCATCAGCATCACCAGTAATCATAATTCCCGTGGAAGTTTTACAATTATGTAATTCCCGGGGAAGTTTTACAATTATGTAAAACTTCCACGGGAATTATGATTACGATAATAGTAAAACTGCACTGCAAGTGATTAACAGTACGTATACCCAAATAATTAATTAAATTTACTAAATGTTTTGTTAAATTTTACCGAACTTTGGTTAAAAATAACCGAACTTTTGTTAAATTTTACCGAATAATATTGATTACCGAATTATATGTAATACCTTTGGTTTAATTTAACAAAAGTTCAATTAAATTGAACAAAACGATCGTTTTTTTTTATTCGATTAAACATTTTTTCAGTGTAACGTAAATAAAAAGTGTAAAGTAGTGTAAAGTGTAGTGTAAAGTGAATAGTGAGTAAAGTAAATAAGTTAAAAGCTTACCTATAAGCGTGCACGTGGACAGGGCAGCCGGTAACCGGGTTATAGAGCAGCAGCACACATGCCACCACGTCACCCTGCACCACCGCGCTGGTGATGCTGCCGTGGGGGATGAAGTGCTTGATCGTTTGCTGTTTACCCTTCGCCGTCACATTCTGGATTATCTTGAGGCCTTTGTGCGAGACCTGGTGAGGAAAGATTATCATCGGTAAAGGCTTTGAATGAATTTGATTGAATTCTACTATAATATATTCACACCTGTACAGGGTGAAATTGATATCATTGGCATTCTTTTAAACTAAGAGTCTACCCATCAAACTGAACAACTTTTAGTATGGGAACAATCGCACTCGAAGTCTTTCTCCCAGGAAAAACCAATCAGGTATCCGTTTTTGAAATGTGTTCTACTACTTCTTTTTGACAGGGTTTTATAGAAATTATAGCACCCAACTCTGGCACCAGTCTCCACCCACATACTATTCTACATATACAGGGTCCTTCTTAATATGCTGACACTTTTTTAAGTCGATGACCAGACTATGAAACTGAACAACTTTCTCTATAGAATCAACATCGAAATCGCGAAAAAAAAAACAGTTGTCCCATACGTTTGGCTCCGAGTAGGTTTGCAGTTTTGTATGGAAGTGATGTTTTTTTTTTCGCGATTTCGATGTTGGTCCCATATAGGAAGTTGTTCAGTTTGACGGTCTGATCATCCCCTTAAAAAAGTGTCAGCATATTAAGAAGGACCCTATATAAAATGGATGATCTAAATAATGTATTTAAGTACCAAATAGTCTTTTGTAGTGGTGAAAATAAATTATTTTATTATAATTTTTCCTGTAGTATAGTAGATACCAGTTGGGTGTAGGTAGGTAATGAATATATCTACTTAAAAAACTTAAAGGTATGTATTATACTTTCTTATCGTTACATTGGCGAAGAAATAATTATAAAAAAAACTCTTCTCATTCTTGGTCTGTATCTTTATACTGGGTTTTAAAATAATTGACATCTTCTAAAGTCTACCCATCAAACTGAACCTTTTTGCTCAAGTGGTTCGATGACAATGATTTCAATTTGACTCTGTATATTGGTTACATTTAATACAATGTGTACACTAACCTGTAAAGTGACCTTGAAAGGTTCTAGATCCCTCGCCCTCTCCTCCAGGAGCCTGATGGCGGGGAGCGCGAACTCCTCCCCCCGCAGGCCCCGCGACTCCTGCGCACCCAGGAACCACACGTAGTACGACGCCTTCTTTATATCTTTCTTTAGTCGTAACGCCATTTTGTCGTGCTCTTCTATGGCATTGTTGAATGGCTGGAACAAGGAATTGTTGAATTTAATTTTGTTGTGACTTAAAACATACAGAAATAGAAATCTATTTATTGTGTGCATAATTTCTAGAAGTTGTTCACAAAATATTATAATACAGGGTGTAAAATAAAATGGGACAGTTACTTAAAGGGGTGCTTTAGAAGTTTAGACCATCAAACTGAACAACTTTCTCTATGAGACCAATAACGAAATCAAGAAAAAAAAACTGCTGTCCCATACATTTCAGTCGTGTTATGTTTGTAGTTTTGTATGGGAGAGCAGATTTTTTTCGCTATTTCGCTATTTCCTGTAGAGAAAGTTGTTTAATTTGATGGTCTGAAGCACCCCATTAAGTAACTGTCCCATTTTATTTTACACCCTGTATAATATGCTCTGCCTTTCGGTATATATTTCATAATCAAATGTCAAGGTCAAACGGGGTGTGTTTTATTTTAATATGCTGATGGTTTCTTCAGGAGATTATCAGTACTTAAATAAAACTGAACAACTTTTTCTATAGGACCAACATCGAAATCGCAAAAAAAAATACAGTTTTTCCATACAAAACTGCTTTGCTACTACGCGTTTTATATTATTGATTTTTATTTTATTTTATTTTATCAGGTTCATCAAGGTCAGGTCAGGCTCAGGTTTTTGACGCTGATCCCATAGCGAAAGTTGTTCAGTTTGATGGTCTGATCATCTGCTGAAGAAATCGTAGGTAATAGTAATTATACTCATAATGATGGGGATATTCTCTGGCTAGGAGGATATCCAATAGTATTTAGTCAACTATCCTAAGGATCATTATCGATAATTATCGATAATTGTGTCGCGAAGGCATTACAGTTTAGTATGGAACAGCTATTTTTGTTGCTCCGATCGGTTTGCTCCGATATTGAAAGTTGTTCAATTTGATGGGTAGACTCTCAGTTTAAAATTTATTTGTAGTTGTATTTTAATTTATTTTGAATACCTAATAAGTAAGTAATGTAGTTTGACATTTGATTATGAATTTTATTATACGCCGATTAAAGGCAGAGCATATTGTACTGTTATAATACTTTGTGAACAACTTCTTGACATTATGCACATAATAAATTGATTTCTATTTCTATTTCTAAAAGGATGCTAATGATATCAATTTCACCCTGTATATTAGAGTTTATAATGTACGGATTTTGTTTACATTCAGAGACAATCCTTAATGGAAAGGGATCGCGTACAGGTACGATTTATTTTGATGTTGGTTTATGATGGCGATTTTCTATGACAAATGTTAATAAACAGCAGTCCAAACAAAGGCTAATCAATATTCTGATCACAGGTGCGTATCGTAAGCGGTCAATGGCCTAAGCACAAGGTTATTAAAAGCAACGAGTATAGGTACTACGTAAGTACCGCCATCAAGCCTACTGCCTTTTTGCCCAACAACTTTTACATTCAATATTAGGACAAGATGGGCCCGCGTATAGTGGAATTATGGCTCACTTCCACTAACCTTTATTCATGAAAGGTGGCCGCTATGCCCTGCAGTGGGATCTTACAGGCTTGAGAGGCTCCCCATAGGTAAACGCTAGCTCGGGCCATATTTTACTGGTTTTTAGAAGCTATCTTCTCGTTATTTGAAAGACATACAAATAATTGAAAAGTGTAGCAATATTCTTCAACATCTCGGCTTTATTTCCTATAGATCATATTTATTATTTTTCTATAAAATACATATGAAACCTGTGTTCAAAAGAAAAGCCTAAATATTATCTACTTTTTAAGTTGAAGTCACATTTACTTGAGACCTTACCTTTGTGTAGACAAAGATCGCTATTTAGAAAAAAAAATTTAAGTCGAATATTTAATGAGTTAATTAGATAATTGTTAAATTTGGGGCGAATTCCTATGATTTTAGAATGTTATTTCCTTGGATTAGAAGGCTCCACTGTGACATAATGAAGGACAAGTCAAAAATATGTATACCTACTAAAATGACGTAGTTTAGTAGAGGTGAGGTGGCTCTGAAAGAGTCGAGGTCGTTCGGTCAGGGAAACTCCTTAAGGACAAGATAATCAGGGAGAGAGTCCCCAGCCGGATGCTTAGCAATTCTCCTGGTTCAATTCACTTCATAATGTTTTATGTTCTTAATGCATTGACATTTGACATACCAAATAATGTACGTAGGATCTAGTACAAAATTCTCGAAAAAAGTGTCCGAGAACCTACACAAACCTAAGTACGTGTACGTGTAGTAATATAAACCAACTAAAAACATTTAAAATTTTGAAATTCTTTTTTACTTTGCTTCCCATCGCGGCACGGCATTAGATAGTCGGTCGATCAAACGAAGACTGTCGCGCAAAGAATATTAACTTTCACGTAATTGGTTCTCTTTATACGTTTTGGTGCTCTTTTGGTTCGACACTTTTGAGCGCGGACCCACTTCCAGTAGTTGGTAAGTCTATGTTTTAATGGGACTAGATAATATGTGTAACAATGAACAAGTTATTTATATTTATATACCTATACCTACTTCACGGCCTCATAAAAAGGCTGAAAGTCACCCAAAGGGCAATGGAGAGGGCTATGCTCGGAGTTTCCCTGCGAGATCGAATCAGAAATGAAGAGATCCGCAGTAGAACCAGAGCAACTGACATAGCCCAAAGAATTGCTAAACTTAAGTGGCAGTGGGAGGGGCACATTGCTCGTAGAACCGATGGCCGGTGGGGCCGAAATGTTCTCGAGTGGCGACCGCCTACCGGAAAGCGCAGCCTCACACGGTGGACCGATGCGACGACCTGGTGGCGGCGGGAAAACGTTGGATGAGGGCGGCGCAGGACCGGTCGTTATGGTGATCCTTGGGGGAGGCCTATGTCCAGCAGTGGACGTCCATCGGCTGAGATGATGATGATGACCTACTTCATCGTACATGTTGTCACCTTTAATTTACAGGCAGGTAACAATACTGCTTGTTATTGCGGTAAATGAGATGTAAGTAAGTACTGAGTAAAGACCATTCTAAAGCTGACCAAATTTTCACACAGAAAATTATGTAAGATACAGATACAAGGATTTAGGTACTTAAACGAGCTCGCTAAACTCATGCGATGGAACTGTTTTGCAAACAACATCATATTAAAAATTCACCACTCGTCTCTTGAATGGACAATTGACAAATTGCCCAAAACATTTGTTCGCGCGAAGAATTTCAAAATAAGGGCAGTGCCGCAGTGGACACATTTTGATTACAATTACAAATTCTCTCACGTAAGTTGCTTCACTCTCATTCTCAAAACCTTGAGTCTTTTTTTTAATTGTTAACCAACAATTAAGTTAGAGGTGTTATTTTGGAATGCTTGATGGATGTTCACAAAGTTGTAATTATGATTTCTGTTTTGCCATGACATGACATGTACTGGAGGTGTCGACATTTTATGTCTTTATTATTGTGATTCATTCTTGAAGGATAATGTGTAGGAGGACAAACTTATATGGGTTAAATAATTAAAGGGGTGCTTTTGACCATCAAACTGAACCACTTTTACATTGGGACCAAATATGAAAGCGCGAAAAAAAACAGCTGTTTCATACATTTTGGATATTGACATTTTTATCTGGAACAGCTGATTTTTATTCGCGATTTCAATGTTGGTCCCATACAGCAAAAGTTAACCAGTTTGATGGTCTAAACTAAAGCACCATTTAAGTTTACACCTATTCGTATTCCGATACGAAACGGAATTAAAAGTTTTTCTGCATAATGTATGATTGTGACTTAATTATGTTACCGTAGTAGCCGACAGTCGTGAACTTTTTTTTCCTCTAATTTATATTGTCATTGGAGTGTATAAACTTATTTAAGTTTAAGTTATAGATAAAGCTGAGTATTGTACATTTACACTACCGTTTTTGTTCTCCTTATGTAAATTAAAAAAAAAAATTAAATAATAATAAAAAAAAAAATAAGTAAAAAAAAAATTGTATTTATTGAATCTAAACTAAATGATTCTAAGCAACCGTAGTGAAACAAATACTTTTTAATGTTATAGTAAAAATAAGTTATTTTAAAGTAATTTTCTATCATTTTGCTAGAGGCATGTAAGCGGATACAAAAATGAGCTTGACATTTGCAGCCAATAAAAAAGCAACACTTAATGACCCGAATAACGGAACAAATTCACATGTCAGCTTATAATCACAGATTTGATAACCTTTATAACAATTTCACAATAAACAGTCGATTCGATGGAATTACTCGCAATGTTCATATCACGTATGACGTCACGCTAATCAAGACAATTTCACTCGTAAGTTAGAGAAATAAGAGCTATGTTACATTAGGTATGTGCAGGGATTTATTTCTGTAATTTTGGAAACACTTATTTTATGAGCTATTACTATATTACTTCATACACCATCAGCAATGATAGGTCTATGAAGTTTTGTGCTGTTTGTGTTATGTAAAAACATTGTAAGAATGTGTTGTTTGTTATGTAAAAAAATTATAACTCTTGCTCAGTTTTATGCTCCTCTCAAAAAGCTGGAGCCTGTATTATCTCCTTCGTACATCTGCTGTCATTTTATCCTCTCCACATGACCAAATAAACAAAGCTTAGGTACTCGTACCTACTACCTACTTCTCATTTTTGTCAAATCTTAAATAGAATCATAGGATACAAGGAATAACCGCCTATAAGCTATAACATATCGAATTGTTTTTGTCTCCACAGGGAGTAGGTAAGGAAAAGTATCATTAACCTTTAAACTACATACTCTACCCATCAAACTGAACAACTTTTACTGTGGGAGCAAACCTGTCAGAGTATTTAAAAAAATCTCCATACTAAATTCCAGTACCCACTCGAGACTCGACTCAAACGTATGGAACAGCAGGGGGAGCGTGTGAATTCTCTGTGGGAACAGCAGATTTTGGTTCTGACAGGTTTGCTCCTATAACAAAAGTTGTTCAGTTTGATTAGTAGAGTATGTGGTTTAAAGGTTAATTTACTTTTCCTTACGCCCTGTATAAGCTCAACAAACACAAAACAAACCAGCCAGCCAGCCGGCTCATACAAAAAACGGAAAGGAACTCACTAATATGAACGCGCCACAACAAAAATCAAAAAAATTCCCACGTACACATGAACTTTTTTTGCCTATCTTATCGTCTAAATATTTTCCAAAATCACTACTAACGGTATATTTGTACCACATCACCTATAAGCTCATAACGGATCAGTTTTTGTACAGCAGCCTGAGGTCATATTTTACAAAAATGTTACAATTGGCAAAAAACTTGAAACATGTTGACGAGTTCACCTATGAACATTCTTCTAAGTACTTATTTTATGTAGTATTTTATTGTGGCGTTTTCTATATAGTACCGTTATAATTGGGAGCTTTTTTATTACCTACTGGCATTGGTTTTTTAATACTTCGGTATATTTCTAGGCGCGGCGGGAGGATTTGTTTATCAAATAAGTTAAGTTAATAGCCTGTAGGTGTAGGATCCCACTGAAGGACTAAGGCCTCTCACTAAACAAGCCCCGTCCAAAAAATCCATTCTGTATATCTCGCCTGCGAAATTACTTAGAGCAAAGTTTATTAAGCTTACATCTTTATATAAGAGCATGTTATAAAACAGTAATAAAATTATCAGTGGTCGTAATGAAAAAATTTGACGCCATTATAAGTCCATATAAATAAGATATAAAGTAACACAAACCCCTTTACAGGGAATCAAGTTAGACTTTGTAAAGTAACAGATTTGTACTGTAATGTTTTACTATAATGCAGTGATTATAAGATAAAGAGTGTGTGTCAACTTTTCATCAGGTCATGTAAGAATGTCGAATATTTAATTCTAGTAATTAATAGGTACCAACTCCTACATATGGCCACCTTTGGTAAATCATTAAATGCAAATCTATGGTAATCGAATGTGTATGACAATATGTCATTGTATGTTTTCTTACGACATTCATAATAGCTATTTGTTAATGAACTATTCGTTTTTGCAACCTGTCAACAACAATGAAACAACAATGAAATTTCTCAGGACATGTTTAGATATTTATATCTGAAATGTATGAATCTTATATGGAAAGTTATTTGAATTAATAATAATAATCAAAAGGTGCCTGTATAATCATGTTTATAAACATTATGTACACTGAAAAAAATGCGAGCCTACTAAGACTCTTAATTAGCACCAAAATAATTGAAATGACGTTATTATTGTTTACTAAAAACAAAAGATGGTTAGTTGTAACAACAAGCCGAATTCGTTTAACAAAGTTCTCTTAGTCGGAGAAGTCATGATGTTGACAGGCTCATATGGATTCATGATGTTGGTTGAAGTAATTTTTTTTTTCAGTGTAGGAGGGCCTTTCGCCCATGAAATCATTGTTAAAGATTCTAATGATATCTCTTGATAATTATTATTAATTCAAATAACTTGCTCAAAAACACTTAGATTCTTTAACAATGTTTTCATGGCGAAAGGCCTACGTAAAACCACTTGACACATTTTAACCAAGTGGAATACGGTCGATGTTTATACAGGGCCTTTCTTAAGCTGACGGTTTTTTTAAGGTTTTCTTATCAGACCATAAAACTAAACTACTTATAACTATAACTAACTTTTCTATAGAAAAAAATAAATCAACTGTTTCATACAAAGCAGCATAAGCCTACTCAAGCCAAATGTATGGGACAGCTGTTTCGCTATTTCGATGTTAGTACCATAAAGTTGTTTAGTTTGTTGGTCTGATCATCCCATTAAAAAGCCCCGTCAACTTATTAAAACCCAATCTATTCTATACATCTATACTTACTTACTATTCTTTGCGCCAGTCATCTAATAGAAGTTCTAGGTTTTCCGTTCGTAAAGTATAGGCCAGTCATTTTACGGAGTTTTGTTAGGCGGGTAGGGAGTAATTATTAATTGGACTTTTAAATTGTAACTGGCACCATTTAGTGACAAAAATACTATCTTAAACCATATTAAAAAAAAATTTGCCACGCAACATAGAAATCAAAATTGTGTATCCCAGAAGGCTTTTAAATTAATAATATTATTAGCAATGCACTCATTAGTATTAGATGTAACAATATACATTATTTTTGATCAATAAAATAGGCAATAAAATTTAAAAAATGAGGTATTTATTAGAAAATACGAATGTACTTTTCAAAACCTTCTAAGTAGGCAAAAATATTTACACCATGTTTGAAGTATGTATGATCGTAAAGCCTTAAATATGTGCAAAAAAAAAAATTTTTATCAGGTTTTTTAAAACGAGATAATATCTATATTTTAAAATTGGAACTGTTGCAGACGCAATTTTTTTTTAATTGTTGTACATTCCTAAGCTCAAATTGGCTCTTCAATATTATAGCGAAAAAAAAAATGCAATAAGTAATTAGTCCCGGCTCAAACCGTAAAATGACTGGGCTAAGTAGGCAAACAGGTATTTCGTATTGGTTTGGTTTATCTTAAGGCCCAGCCCATTGGTACCCATTTCTATTTCAATTCTCTTTAAGAAAGGCTATGCATAATCTAACATTGTTATTTGACCAACATGTAATACACTTATAACTACTTATAATGGCCACACAATTAAATTACAATTGCAATATCTTTATCGTTTAGTTTCATTCATTGAATTACTTTAATTTAAAAAAAAAATTTTTACATTGTCACACAAATTATCTAGTCACATTTTAAGTGCCAGAATCTAGCCTGGACTTGTATTATGATGACTAGACAACGATATACATATATTATAAATAGATACAGACAGACATTTGTCTTTATACTTATTTTTCTACAATTTCTATTATCTATCACACATTAAATTTTCAGTAAAGAAATTTAGTCACACTACAATTTTACCCTAGTACTTCATAGTTACTAAAATTACATCTGTAGGCCCTCTTATCCATTGTGTAATTATAACCACAATCGCCAAAAGCATCGATACTTTCACTATAAGTTAGATAACAATAATCAAGCCAAGTTCAAACCATTGTGGACCTTATCATAAGGAACTACAATGCCCTTTATTTAATAATTAGACTGTACTATTTATCCGACGTACGACGTCCCTTGATATAAATCTTATACCTTTGTCATAAAGATGAAATCGGCTTGATTAAGTGTGCTTCGTAGATAGAAGTTAGTTAAGTGCCGAATCGGAATGCAATTAAATTTATTTCAATGGTTTGTTAGGGCAGAATAGATTGTTGTTACTTTTTTCATTGTGTATGAAATCGATTTAGATAATTTTATTAGGAATTGTGAAATATATGATCAATTTAATAGTCGTATCTAAACTAATGAAATAAAACATTAGCTCTTGTTTTTGCAAACTTAAAATGATGGTTCGTGGTTGTAGCAAAGTTTCTGGTACCCCGACCATGTATTTTTATGGATAAAGTATTTATACCTAAAGATTACTTTTATTTATTTACAATATTTACAGTGTAGGTACATTAACAATAATCTTAACAATAGCCTAGCCTAGTCAAACTGAGAAAAAACTTAAAAAAAAAAATTATTATAAAATAGAAAAAATAAGACAAAGGCAAAGGAGCACAGGGTCCCGGGAGGGTCTTCGTCGAGCACATCTTCTACTCGGCTCATGCTAAATAGAAGATGTGCTCGAGGCTGCCGTCTTGTGGGAGTGTGCCGACGACGCTGGCAGCATTACCTCTTTGGATGGCGATTGATATCCGTTGCCCGAGGTACGCGCCAGCCCTTCGGTCGCCGGATACTTCGACCAATCGCGACGACAGCTCTTTGAATAGTTGTCGGGCGTCTGGTCCCCATGGCCCCAGAGTCTCCACACCGAACGGCACCAATAAGTAACCCTCGCCGAGGGTTACATATTTGCGCCGCTTCTCGCTCTCTGCAGCAGCCGCCGCCGAGCCGGCCCTTCGAGAAGTGGCAGAGAGGTGTGAGGGCGCTACGGTGTCGACGCAGGTAGCATCCCACACCAGGGTTCTGCCATTCCTCCAGGGGATGAGGGTCATACCATCGGGCCTCCTGCCATCGTCCCGTGAAATGCCATTGGGCTCGCGAATGGCTGGCACGTTGATGCTGACAAGGGCCCGACGGATGACGTCGTTTAAGGTGGCATGGCGAGCGAGGCGGCCTAAAGACAAGTATCTGTCTGTATTAAATTAAGATATTTCTTGTCACTTTTTTTCATCTTTACACGGTGAAATTGATATCATTAGCATACTTTAAACTAAGAGACTACCCATCAAACTGAACAACTTTTACTACGAGAGCAAACCGATCGGAGCAAAAAAAAAGTCTGCTGTTCCATATGAAACTGCAATGCCTACTCTACTCAAATGTACGCAATCATATTTAACCATATTGTACGGTATATTTAAAACTGATTTGATTTTTTGATGAAATTGGCAATAACATTTTTAGCAAAAACTTTGTTAAAGTTAATCATCAAAATGGAATTTATGGAGATAAGGAGTGCGATTTTTGAAACTCATTCTTTGAACTCAGCAGTTGAAAATGTCAAAATTACTATGGAGATCGCATCTTACGCATCTTTCTACTGCTGATTTGACTTTCAAAAATCATGCTTCAGGAGTGCGATTTTTGAAAGTCAAATCAGCAGTAGAAAGATGCGTATCTCCATAGTAATTTTGACATTTTCAACTGCTGAACAAAGCGAATGAGATTCATAAATCGCACTCAAGGTCGCTTTTTTAACGTAAAACTGAAACAATATTTAAAACCCAGATTTAAAGATGCAAGTATAAGACACAAGATGCATAATTTAAATGTCAAAATTTCAATCAATAGAACACCGTTAACTGTTATAATTATACAGGGTGTTAGGGTAGACAGTTGCATTACTTTAGTGGGTGATTGTACTCATGATATTGAATAACATTCCAAAAGGAACAAAGGAAGATTCGCAAGATAAATTTTGAACTTTTTAATAGAAACGTCCGGTGACCGGATTGCTTTTAGTATGAAAAGCGATCCTTGGGGGAGGCCTATGTCCAGCAGTGGACGTCCATCGGCTGAGATGATGATGGAAAGTCCAAAATATATAAATCGCTTCATAGAAAAGACATCAACGGGTAGCCGTTTGTCAAACTAGAATTGGATTTCTATAAAATCAAGTGTTATGTTATGATACTCAAGATGGATGTTCCCAGTGAACTCTTCACCAAGTCAACAAATTTAGATGAAAATTGGCATTCATGTGTAATTTGGTCCAACTTGAGAGATAGGATAGTTTTTATTTCGATATTCCGAGGCGGTACGAAGTTCGCCGGGTCAGCTAGTAACTTATAAATTACTATCACAACCATACATATTTTCATTAGATAATGCATACAGCTTTTGTGCTATTTATCATCATCATCGTCAGCCTATCATCGCCGTTCTAGTAGAGCTATTGTGTTTGTTTCCGATTATTATATCGTTTCCAAGATTAGGGCAATTTTTTAAGTAGTAATATTTTGTTTCTGTGATCATCATATTCATTGTCTGAAATAAATTAACTAAATAATAAGAAGCAGATATCGCTAAGAACTGCAATAAAACACCCTGTAGATTTGATAGGTACCTATTGAATTGGGTAGTTACACAATTAGACCCCTGGCCAATCAGGCCGAGAACAGAGTTTTGTGGCGCGCCTTGGGAGAGGCCTCCACACGGTGATGATGATGATTAAAGACATTGGTTGCTAGTCATTTGTAGTTAGGGAAAAATGAAAATATTTAAAATAAAGAAGAATGGAAAATTTGGACCCAGCCATTTTTTACGAAAACTAAAAGGACGGCGGTCATAATTATTATAAACAGAAAAATTTAAGGCTTTTGTTTTAAAAAAACTTCCACATCTCCAGAAGTCCGGATTCAAAAGTAGAAATTACTAGTAAAATAGACAAATCATCCAAAAAGCAGTAGCAAAACGCAACCACAACAGCTATTTTCATCTAATATTATGACTGAGGTATTTTTGGTCGTTACGGAACGTATTTGGCTTGGTTGAACAGATATTTTGTTTTCTTCCATTATCATAATATTGTACGGTTATAGTGAATTTTCATTATCTAATAAGAAAGATTATGAGTTTCACACACTTGATACAAAAGGTATCATAAGGAGAAATACGATACCTTTACAACCAATTTACTTTTTTGTTAGTTTTGTTTCACTCTACACTTATTACTAAGTTTCATTCATGTACGGGACCTCAAAGTCTGGGTCTCAAATTACATGGCTGTCCGCCAAACTTTTTTAATTTTGAAAAACTATTGTCGACTTTAAATAGTTGTCTCATTATTATTAGTCGGAGGGCGGGGCTAAATGAGCCAAAAGACAATTGTTCTAGTTGACCCCTAAAACCATGTCGTAAGTAATATTAACTGTTATACACAATCCACACCATGAAGGCAACTAGCAGAACTCTTATTCCTACGAAACAAGTATGACAATAGCTTGATTATCGGGATAAGACGAAACATGGCCTGTATTTTTGTAGACTTTATGAATAGGTTAGCAAAGTCTTGTATTATTTTTAATGGGGTTTGTTTTAGGTAAGGTCAACGTGGGGTCAGAATAGGTCTGTTTATTATAGAAAGCAGCTTTTGTATTTTATTTTCGTGTCAGACGTGTTATTTCTTTTCTTGGCAGCGAACTAACAATAGGTGTGTATGAACCTCTTCTCTTTCAACTGCATTCATGGCAGTTATAAGCCCTGCAGGCTTCCTGCAGGCTAAGCTAGTAATAAATAATGTATTTCCCTGTATACTACAGGTTGAAATAAATCAATAGCATCCTTTTATAAACTACGAGCTTTTACCCGCGACTTCTTCCGCATAAATTATATACCAGATTTTAAGTCAGATGATAAGCTATCAAACAAAAAAAGTTTCATCAAAATCGGTTCAGTAGTTTTTGCGTGATACTCGAACAAACAAACACCCAAACAAACAAACGAACAAGCAAACAAACAAACAAACAAACAAACAGACAGACAAAAAGTCCAAAAATTTGTGATTTGGAATCAGGGAAGCCTAAAAACCATATCGTAATCTTTTTTTTGTAAATATCTTCAATGTACAGACACAATTCTGTTACAGTTTTATAATAGTTTAGAAGAGTCTACCCATCAAACTGACCAACTTTAACTATGAAGATACTAAAGAAATCTGCTGTTGCATATTATTTGAGTCGAGTAGGCATTGCAGTTTAGTATGGAATTAGTATAGTAAAAGTTGTTCAGTTTGATGGGTTCGATGGATTCTTAGTTTAAAAGGATGCCAATGATATCAATGTCACCCAGTACAGGGTCCTTCTTAATATGCAGTCGGTTTTTAAGGGTATGATCAGACCATCAAACTGAACAATTTCAGAACAAAAAACTTACTCGAGCCAAATGTATAGGGACATCAGATTTTTTTTTCTCGATTTCCATGTTGGTCCCATAGATAATGTTGTCCAGTTTGATGGTCTGATCATCCTCTTAAAAAACAGTCGACATATTAAGTTGGAACCTGTATACAAGGTGTAAGGAATAGTATCATTAACCTTTAAACCACACTCTATCCATCAAAATGAACAAATTTTTTTATGGGAGCAAACCTGTCAGAACAAAAAAAATCTGGTGTCTCATATGTTTGATTCGAGTAGGTATTGGAGCTCAGTATGGGACAGCTGATTTTGTTTTGTCCTATCGGTTTGCTCCCTTAGTAAAAGTTGTTCAGTTTGATGGGTAAAGTATGTGGTTGAAAGGTTAATGATACTTTTCCTAACACCCTGTATAACCAGTATTGTAACAGCTTTAACAAAAAACTCACATGTTACATTTATCGAACAATACAGTGATGATTGCATTCATTGCCCATGCGAAGTTCAGCGGTTAATATCGGACAATAAGTTATAACGAAATAAAAGCTTGTCTAAATTCAGGTCAGGCGGTTAGGAGGCTCTCACATTCTTCAACGCTTTATGAGTTTAAGGCTTGGTTGTGTACGAGCCACTAATAGCTACCACAAAGGTCGCTAAGAACTGACAACAGGAACATATTTATAGAATACTTTTTAATATACCTCAAAAAAAAAAAAAATTAGAAAAAGAAAAAAATAAGAAAGAAGATAATTAGAAAAAAGAAAAAAAAAGAAAAAAAGGCGAAATAAAAAAAATTAGAATTTGCCTTGAAAGCGTAGAAACTAGAAAGACGTAAGCGAAAAATTCTTCGTCTATGCTTGAAAGCTTTAGCGTAAGCGAAAAATTCTTCGTCTATGCTTGAAAGGCACTGGCTAATTTCACTTTATTGAGTGAAATCTGCATCAAAAAGGGTAAACAGTTGCATTACTTTAAGGGGTGATTGTACCCATGATACCGAAACAACTGTCTATAAGAAACAAGTAGGTATAGGAAATTTGAAAAAAAAAAAACGATTTTTCATACAAACGTTAGATCAGCTGATTGCATTTAATATGTAAACTCCAAACATTTTTTTGCGAATTTCTTTTAGGTTTCTTAGGGAAACTTGTTCACTATAATGGGTACAATCACCCCTTGAAGTAATGCAAAAGTTTACCCTAACACCCTGTATACCTATCCTCCGACATCATAAAGAAGACGAAGTCTTGGTGCTAAATAAGTAGTTTGTATATTTTGGCTCTTATTTTAATTAAACTACAGAATTTAAACGTTTTTAATTTTTTAGATATCATTAACATTCTTAAAAATAAACAATGAATTTTAAGCAAAATTCTTGTTTTTGTTGGTTCCGGATTCAGTAAGTAAAACAGGTAAGATGTTAAATTAGCTCTATACAGGGTGTAAAATTATAACGTAAATAAATGAGTTACATATCGAACAGGGTGCTTCAGACCACCTAACTGAACATCTTTCACTATGGAGCCGACCAAAAAATTCAGCTGTTCCATAGAAAATTTTAATAGCTGCTCCACCAAAATGTATGATTGCTTACAGTATTTATTTTCCCTATATCAATGTTATCGCCCCATAAAGTACGTAACACATTCAAGTTTACACTCTGTATAAGGACCATTAAACTATAAATAAATGATGGCGTTATAAAAGTGTGTTAAAGTTTTATTTGTGCTGTAAAATATGCGTATAAATAAGTTATACAGGGTCCTTCTTAATATGATGACACTTTTTTAAGCGGATGACCAGACCGTCAACCTGAACAACTTTCTCTATGACACCAACATCGAAATCGCGAACTAAAAAATCTGCTCTTCCATACAAAACTGCAAACCTACTCGAGCCAAATGTATGGGACAGCTGATTTTTTTTTCGCGATTTCGACATTGGTCCCATATAGAAAATAGTTCAGTTTGATGGTCTGATCATACCCTTAAAAAAGGGTCAGCATATTAAGAAGGACTTGAAATTACGATTATTTAATAAACATAGTATTGTTTCTTCGATGTGCACTAGTTAGGTATACCTACATGTTGTTTTTTAACATCACTATTGAACTATCGTAATCTAGTCCTTTGTATTGCTAGCTACAAATAATGCTGCTGATTTTAACTTCTAAAAAACTTCAAATGTATATGTATTTAGCTATACTGTCGCTGTAGGTATCTACTAACTGTACGATTAATTTTTATAGTTTTCGTGTTTCGTGTAAACGAATTTTTTAGGTTAGAAAAAGACGAAAATATACGGCTGTGTAAGGTGTCAATCTTATTTCAGAAAAGTATGTCTTACGATTCAACAAATAAAACAAAAATATTTTTTTCAATGAGAATAAAACCAATCTAGATCCGGAAAATCAATCCAACTCAAAACTAAAACCTAAAGAAATCGCAAATAGCTCAACACGCCTCGACCTCTGCGTCTGCGCACCGTTACCGTCCCAGACGCCGGTTTATTCCACTCAGAACGTCCCCGTAACAGACTCTAGTGGCCATGACATAAGCACGAAAATATCTCGATACTTGGGACTTCAAATTTGAATAGAACCTACCGTTAGTGCCACAGTTAACGTTATGTAACACCGGTATAACCTTGATTTAATTAGCCGCATCATGACATTTAACGGCTGGTTGCGATGCATGTTTAAGTTTAACAATAGTTCTTGATGACGGCCAGAGTTCCATTTTTGAATTATTCTTCCGATTACTTTTTTTTTGTTTATGGGATCTTTTATATTTTTTACTCTAATGGCATTTCAACAACGCAAGAAGTTTTTTTTCCAGTCAAGACTCCAGACAAGGCAAGGTACCTGCACAACACACACCTACACAAAATACATACGTACGACCTAAAGTACAGCAGCGCGACTTTAATGTTTTTTAATGTTTGACTTCACCAAAAATGTATGCATATTAGGTATTAATTACTAAGAAAATACACCATTATCACCGCGAGAAAGTTTCCTACATTTATTTCTTTTAAATTCATCTGCATAAAATATGACTGTCGATATCTTATGAATCAACATGGAAAGCAGGAGGAAGTCGTGGTGGTTAGAATGTGGTGTTATACTCCTTCCTACCCTATAATTGGGACACGGTGTGAAGATATGCACTTAGCCAGCGTTTCATTAATGTATCTGGGTCTGTAGTTTCAATACATACATGCAAATGGTTCAGGATTTAGCTCGTGTAGAATTAGTTTGTTTCTCTTGACTGTTGTTATGAAAACTATGTTCCATTCCTTTTACGAACAACTGATATAAATTGAATTGATGTACACACGACGAGACCGACAGAATATTATTTTAAAAACTCAAAAATTCTAAAAATGTGTGAAATGTGGTCGTTTTTCGCCCGGTTTCGGTTAGAAAAAAAATCATATCTCGAAAATGAGATATAAAAATAAAAAAATGCTCCTCCAGATATGACTTTGGGATTTGGGAAAGGCTATATTTTAAAAAAATTTTGGAGGTTCACTGATGGGTTATTCAGAATTTGTAAAACAAAATTTTCAGTTCATTTTGCTCAATGAACGATGATTTCTTTTAGAATTGACGACCCGGTTGGTGTAATGGTACCACGCCGGACTGCCAAACCAGGGTCCTGGGTTCGAATCCCGGTTCGGTCATGGATGTTTATATGTATGTGCCGTTGTTGTATAGTACCCATAACAAAAAGCCTAAGGCTTACTTGGGATCATTAGGTACAATGAATGTGCCTATTAAAAAAAAACAATGAACCTATTTCATTAAGTTTTTGAGGGTTACGCGGTTATTATATCTAGAAACCAAAATAAAACCAAAACGCGGTAAGAACCCGTTAAAATGTTTAATTCTAGATTATTTTATGAAGGTCGTAGAAGACACTAGATCTGTGAATTTTTGACTGTTTAAGGGTTCGCGACAAAGTTTGAGGTAACGATGGACATTCTTAGGAATGCTATTATAAATTCATACAGCCTATAAAAATGAATCACAAATGTATGACTGTCAGCGAAAAAATCGCAGTTCAAATAATCAATTATGTATGTATATTGATTGATGATGTATTGTATACGATTACCTCTTTGGAGGTTAATACGCCGCGCCGTGACAATAAAAACAAATCGGTATACAAAGACAGAATTTCAAATCGGATTAAAGTACAATTAGGTGTCGGACGAACACAAAAAATACATTATCATAATATGTTTAGGATACTACTACGACCACGATCCAAGTCTTGCGTTCTAACCTTTATTTCTAAGTCATAAAGGTAAAAATTGCTTGGTTAACAAGTCTTCCAACGTTGTATGGTCAGGTATTCAAAGCCTTCCGTTTCTATACGGATAATGGTTCATTGTTCTGAGTGTGGTCACGCCTTAACTCTGTTTGAATGCGTATTGTGTGTCTTGGACTAGCTGGTGGAAAGGTTTGAGAATGTACGTATTGTGATTATAAAATGCGTAGGTGTTTGTCTTTTTCACAGATGATTAGTTTTATGACACTTTCGCTTTTTATAACTGTATTTTGTTGTAAGGTGTTAAAAGCTATCAGATTTTATTTTAGCTTCTGTCGGACATCCGGCCGTGACGTAATATTGCTCGCTACACCGCGTCTATGGAAGACCTTTGTATTTTTGCGTAGTTCAATTTCTGTACGAAGGTACTGTTAAGTATTCTGTAAACAAGCACATGCATACACTGAAATTAAGTGATACGACCGGCTGCAGATTCTGCAAGGAGGAGATGGAAACTCATCTACACCTCCTATGTGACTGTGGCCTCTTGATGTACAAACGCAGTACTCATCTAGGTAGACAGGTACTGAAACTGAAACAAGATGAGATAAAAACCAAGAATCTACTGCGATTTCCGGCCGCAGTAGGGATTGGTAAGGAACTTTAAAAAGGGCGTTCACAAAGGACAGCGATGGTCTACGTGGCACAGGCTTAGCAAGCCTGTCAAGGCCCAAAACCCCTCGAATAATAATAATAATAAGTATTCTGTGCTTTTGTCCGAGACTTCTTGTCTGCGGATGTATGACGCCGCTGCCATTCCACGATAAAAAGTTTCACAGGCTTTAAGTTAAACCAGTTTTAAGAACAGTGAAAACCGAATCAAAAGTTCTTTTAGCAGCTTTCGTGTGATGCCCTAACAAACAGACAAAAAGACAAAAGATTTATACTAAATTTTTTAGGTTTGTAAACGTCATGATACTCTATCTAGAGTTTTTACCCGACTGCACCAGAAGGAGGGTTATGTTTTATATTTATTTGTAATATAATAGAATTATATACGATCAGTGCAGAGCAAAAGTGTTCAATTGGTCCTACAACAGGGCTAATACAATATTATACATTTTCAGTAAGTATTTAAGATTCATCTTAAAAGTGGTTCGTCAATTTTCATTATAAATTACGCAATAGCCGCAACCCGCAAGTACCAGATATTTTACCATGTTAACAAAACGAACAAATCAAGCACAAAGCCATTAATCCAAGAGCCAACAGCCATTCAGCACTGTAATTTCTACAGCCGTCAAAAAAAGCAACGAAAGTGATGCTTTCTTCGCGATTTCATCCCATATCATTACTCCACATAAAACGATCGTAAAACACGTTTATTACGAGACTAAAAACTATTCATTTAACATATTACTAGCTTCATCTCGTGTAAACGTCTTCTTCTTTTTTAATCTGCGGTTTTTATAAAGTTTTAGCGCTAAATGAAAGTCGGAAATCGAGCGGAAAACTTGCTAACGTTCATACCATAAACGAAGACTTAACAGAACTCTTATGAGAATACGATAAGTGTAAAAATGTCTTGATTTGCGTGTCTACGTAATTTGAACCGAGTGTAATTATTTGCATCATTATCGTGTATAAGGCCAGGTATTCATTAGGGAAGTAGTGAAATGAAATGATATTTATTGTGTGTAAGTTACACTACACACGGCAATGTTGTTGTATACAGGGGTGTGAGAAGACCTCATTCGAAAACACAAAGGGTTCACCCCCTGTACCCATCAATATGAACAATATTTACTACTAGATTTTGCCCACGACTCCGTCTGCGTGGACATATAATAATATGTAGCATATGTGTTATTCTCGGGTATGAACTATCTACAGGGTGAAATTGATATCATTGGCATCCTTTTAAACTAAGAGTCTACCCATCAAACTGAACAACTTTTACTATGGGAGCAAACCGATCGGAGCAAAAAAAAAATCAGCTGTTGCATACATTTGAGTCGAGTAGGCATTGCAGTTTAGTATGGGACAGCTGATTTTTTAGTTGCTCCGATCGGTTTGCTCCCATAGTAAAAGTTGTTCAGTTTGATGGGTAGACTCTTAGTTTAAAAGGATGCCAATGATATCAATTTCACCCTGTATATGCCAAGTTTCATCGAAATCGGTCCAGCCGTTTTAGCGTAAAAGAGTACCTAACAAACATCCATCCATCCATACAAACTTTCTCTTTTATAATATTAAGTAGGATGGGATGGGACTAACTACGAGAACTCCAAAAAAATCTGCTATTTCGTTGCTATTTCATACTAAAACAAAATGCCTGTGAAAAATAATCCTTGGTACAAACATAGAATAAATACTTGGTACAAAGTAGAGTACCATAATCAAGAAGAAATAATTATTTTTTAAATATAAACAAATCTTGGACATAGTCACACAGATTACTAGACCCATCGAAAGTACCAGAATCTCAACAACGATATAAAATACATAGATGCAAACATCTATAACTCGGGTGTTCATATTCATCATACAAGTTTTAGCCTCTTACGGGATTCCAACCCGCGACCCTCGGACTAGCAGGCAGGTTCTACCAACTGAGCTATCGGGCCGTCTGGCTAAGACACGCATGGCCAGCAAATGTTACCTACGCGAACACTCTTGTTTGGTACACTGACGGTTCAAAAACCGATTCGGGTACGGGTGCAGGCATACACTCCAATGACTACAACGAGAGTATCAGTCTAGGGGAGTTTGCAACTGTTTTTCAAACTGAGACGTACGCTATCATAGCCTGCGCGCAGGAGAATATATATAGGAAGGTAACCAACAAGACTATATATATTCTTAGCGACAGCCAAGCAGCTCTCAAAGCCTTGAACTCCTATTATGTGAGCTCCAGGCTAATCCTAAACGGAGTAAAGACCCTCAACAAGCTTGGTCTACACAATACCGTGAGATTAGTCTGGGTCCCGGGGCATACCGGTGTTCGGGGTAATGAGAATGCTGACGAGCTGGCAAGGGCTGGGTCAGAACGAAAGATGGTTGGCCCAGAACCAAGTGTGGGAATCCCGGCATGCAACATAAGAATGGCCATTAGGGATTGGGCTGATAAAACACACAAGCTGGAGTGGTCTAGCCTTACAGGTCTACAGCACTCCAAGAAATTTATCAGCAATGCGACAACTCGTGTCTCAAAGTTCATACTGAACAACAGCAGGAGCAAGGCTCGTGCCATCGTCGGAGCCCTCACTGGGCACTACGCCACAGGCACGATGATGCACAAGATGAAACTCACCCTGGATCCCAGCTGCCGAGCGTGCGGAGAGGATGAGGAGACCATGGAGCACATTCTCTGTGACTGTGATGTCTTGGCGGCAAAACGCATGTGCCTCCTCGGTGATGGATATCCAAAACCGGGAGATCTTAGGCTTCTTCCCCTCAATGGTATTGCCTCCTTCATTGACCATGTATTTGAAGGGTGAAGAAAGTAAAAAGTACTGGGGCTAACACAAAAGATCCCACTGGGTCGAAGTGTTGCTGGCTTGCCAGCCCCCACAACAAGATAAGATAAGAAATGTTACCTAATGATAATGAGTAGCCAGCTTAATACTTACAATATTTATGCGAATAGTTTTACTAGGATTTATTGTTAAAGAATGATTTATTTATCGTGAGTGTTTTAATTCGTTGTTGCACAATTTGGTATTTGGATGCGTTTTGGTAATTGTTTACCTATTTTTCGCTAATAGTTTCAACTTGTACTTAAAATCGCGTTTACTTGATTAAACTAATTGTGTTACTCGAGGGAATTTATTTTATAACTAAAGTTTACTCGCGACTCGGCACAAATTATATGTATATTGTATAAGTACCAGATTTTAAGTCAAATCATTAGCTATCAAACAAAAAAGTTTCATCTAAATCGGTTTAGTAGTTTTTGCGTGATGCTCGAACAAAAAAACAAATAGACAGACAAAAAGTAAAAAAAAAATTATGATTTGGAATCAGGGACACCTAAAAACCATAATCGTAATCTTTTTCTTGTAAATATCTTCAATTTACAGACACACTTCTGTTACAGTTTTATAATAGTTTAGATACATAAACTCACGACCATAATCCCATTCGGGGTGGTTAGAAACATTGCTGCAACTACTAGCTATTTTAAATACTATACCAATGTACGAAAATTAACATTGACGGCCTCGTTGATGTCTTTAATATGAACTTTGATTGCCGTTTAGTTGCTACATTAAAATGAGCTAATTTTTTGTAGGCCCACTAAACGGTAACGTTTATTGATGGTAAACACACTCTAAATACATAATTAAATTTATTATAATAATCAGACGATAGATTTTGTAAAAATGCAAACGTAATTATGAAATCAATATAAAAAATGCACCGTTTTGACTTTTTTGCTAAGATTCTTTGCTAAGCAATGCGTGAATAGGAACGTCTTAGATGTTCATACGAAAATAAAAATAAAAAACCCAACATATTTTACCAAGACACGATGTGCGCCAACGGCGATTACGCGACACTCCGTTTAGATGAGGTAATGTTACCATGTTAATCTTGAGATTATGAGAAACAAATCGACATGGGTTCCAGAACTATACGTCAACTAATACGCCAACATTTTTTTGTTAGACTTTTTCCCATACTAAGATGCTAGATCACTAGTTCAAGCGATGTTATACGTTACAAAACCTACGCGTGGCCAGCTTATTTTGGTTGCTTGATGTGTCGCCGCATGTACAGACGTCTACAATAATATCGGTTACATTGAAATAGATACCGAAATACAGCATCGTACTTCAGATTCATTCGCAGGTGCGTGACAGTAAGAAGGCGGCCTAAAAAACGATGACCCAGTTCAAGACGCAGTTATTACAAAAATATGGTTGTAAATGACATTCAAAACGTACACGTATTACAAGAAACCGCAGAACAATCAATTTCTTACATTACATTACGTAAATCTTATTCAATATCCAATACGAGAGATAGGTAGCTAATTATGACATGACGCAACTTCCGGAGAGACGCGGGATATAAGAATGAGTGAGACACATACACTGCTGAAGCCGAGCTTTCATAACTGCTCGTTAATTAAACGATAGATAGATAGGTTTATGACAACGGAACCTTCCGAGAGAAAGCTTTGAGAAATGGGAAATGAGGAAGCTTTAGTTATGCTGTATAGTGTGTGACGATTACTGGGGCTGTGGACACATCATAGTCAATAAATGCAACATCGCAACGACAAATTGCAATTTATCGAAATTAATGATATGTGGTTCTTATACTGTATCAATGGCAAACTTTTAGGTCGAAATAATCGATATTCAGATATGTTTTTTGAGCGTGACTATAGTCTGGAAATGGTGGAATATACGTATGGGTTTTGATATATACGGGATTTCGAACTAAAATTTAAAAAAAGTATATGAATCTAGTTAGAAACATTACTGCGAGGTTTAAAATGAGGCGAGCAAAAAATAGCTTCCATACGAATTAAAGAAAAAAATTATTGCAAAATGTTTGGCCATATAGTAATTATCTACAGCAGTTAAGTAGTAGAGCTACCCCTTTACGGTTGTAGGTGCTACTTGGGAATGTTCCTCCATTGAAAAGGGAAGTACTTCCGCCAGGCTAGTTGTGATGCCTGGGGACCGGCCGTGGTCCAACAGTTCTTAGTTGGACCTTGTATATATATCGAATCTCTGTGATTATTTCTCTTGCGCGATTTATGTCTTGCATTCGATTGTGAACCTTATTTGTAGTAGGTTACGAGTTACGTATTTACGATGAACGTTGTCTTTGTATGGAGCATATTTCCACGAGCGACGGTATCGCCATCTGTTGGCATCTTTGCTATAACTTGTGGGTGCTGACCATCTGTAGTAGTTCCCCACAGGACTCCCCCCTCAGACCGGAGGTCGTTGAGTAGTTCGAAGTGTGCAGTCTGTATCCATGAAGTGTAGGTGCAGGGCTCCAGTCAAGTGAGTCTGACGAGCGATGTGCTGCGGTGTGTGCATCTGTCAGGGAGATCAGTCCTGATATGATGCGGGCGAGTGACAGGCGTGGAGAAGGCGAGCAGAACTGCCACGTGGAGGTGAGCTCAGACACGTGGGCTGCGGGAGATCCTTCTATGTAGACGCTGACTGTCGTTGAGGAAGCTGCAGGCCCAGGAAGCGGTGTGAAGACAGCTGCGATGGACCTGGTGCGGCTTCGGGTTGATGGCGTGACTGCTGCTTGTTTGACCTGGTCGAGGGGGTGAAGGGTTGGTTGAAGCTGGTTGCTGCTCTGTGGTGGTGCTGCTCTGCGGTGTTCAGGTTGCGATGTTCTTTGTCGAGGGTCACCAATATGTAGGTGCTACTTGGGAATGTTCCTCCATTGAAAAGGGAAGTACTTCCGCCAGGCTAGTTGTGATGCCTGGGGACCGGCCGTGGTCCAACAGTTCTTAGTTGGACCTTGTATATATATCGAATCTCTGTGATTATTTCTCTTGCGCGATTTATGTCTTGCATTCGATTGTGAACCTTATTTGTAGTAGGTTACGAGTTACGTATTTACGATGAACGTTGTCTTTGTATGGAGCATATTTCCACGAGCGACGGTATCGCCATCTGTTGGCATCTTTGCTATAACTTGTGGGTGCTGACCATCTGTAGTAGTTCCCCACACGGTTTATCGAATATTGAAGCATATTTTAAAGGTTTCAATCAGGATGGACTTGAAATGTGTCATGTTGAGATAGGAGGTTAGATTTTCGCCTAAAATCTGCAGTCATGGTATTACAATTTGTGTTTAAATAACTGGCCAAGTGCGTGTCGGACCACGCGCTGGGTAGGGTTTCGTAGTTGCCCGTCACAATATTATAATATGGACATAGAAGGAGGCTTTTTGCTTTATAGGGCAGAAGTACCGTTTGTGGCACTGTACCGTTTATGGCCATTTATTTTAAATTTTAGTTCGAAATCCCGTATATATCAAAACCCATACGTATATTCCACCATTTCCAGACTATAGTCACGCTCAAAAAACATATCTGAATATCGATTATTTCGACCTATAAACGATAAAAATGAATTTATATTAATAAAGCGTTACAAACTCGATTTATTTTAGTATGAATCTTTGAAAATTCAATAAAGATATTTTTAATAATATCTTGGACAATGTCACACAAATTAACTAGTCACATTTAAAGTACCAGAATCTAGCCTGGACTTGTATTATGATGACTAGACAACGATATAGAATACATATATAGATACAAACATCCATGACTCGGGTACAAATATTCATATTCATCATACAAATATTTGCCCCTTACGGGATTCGAACCCGCGACCCTCGGCACGGCAGGCAGATTTACTACCGACTGTGCTACCGGGCCGTCATCATATGGTTTGTGATTGTGATTTTTGACGAGTAAAAAAATGTCATCCCCACTTCGCGTGTAGGAGAGGTACCCTAAAAAATATATTTTTCAAGATTTTATTTTACCATTTTGTCGGCGTGATTAATATGTATACCCATGCCAAATTATAGCTTTCCAGTACTAAGCGTCTCTGAGCTAAGCCGCGGACAGACGGACAGACGGACGGACGGACGGACGGACAGACGTACGGACATGGCGAAACTATAAGGGTTCCTTGTTGACTTCGGAACCCTAATTATATGTTAATTGAAATATTCACCTTATTATGTTGTGTATTCGACGTCAGCTTTAAAAATCTGAAACAAACCAAAAATAAATTGTTATCAAGCCACTTATGGGTATAGTCTAAAGTCACATTAAATTTAGACTAGCACAGTGTTCATGTACAGTTTCAAAACTAATTTAAACTGTAATAATCTTAGCTCTGTTTCTTAAAGACATTATTTCAAAACATTATTATTTACGGCTATGTTATGGACATAATGTTAATTTTGTACAAGCGTAATAACTGCTTATCTGCGGTCATCGACCTCGGTGATAAAGTTAGCTGTTTCAGCGCTTTATTAGATAACGACACAAGTTTAGTTACGACCGACGACCTAAAAAAGTTGGCGGGGAGCGACTGGATGGCCGTGGATAGAGATTAGATTAGGCTTTATGTTCAGTTGTTGTCTATGATGGGCTGATGGGGATGATGACAAGTTATGGTTGATATTGTTATTGATAGAGGCTTATAATGTTCTTTAATAATGATATTTTATTTATAGCTAAGAATGAAACTCAGCCCTGTAACTGTACTTTTGATTGCATTGAAGTCAAACTGTCTTCTTTTGGTTTGCTAACAAATAATAAAAATTTCAAAAAGTTAAAAATTAAGGGGGGTCCTCATTAGGGATGCAACGATTACGAAGCGGTGCATCGTTTTGCATCTGTAATCGTAATAATCACGATTAATAACGATGCAATGCACCGTAGTAAGAATCGTACGATTATTAAATCGAATTGAAAACGTCAATTGGATTGCATTTGTTGACAAATACCAAACCTGAATACTAGATTTCAGAGGCGAAAAACAACTTTTAAAAAAATCGTATGTCTCGCTGCCCTTTTAGCTAATTTTGAGCTAAATTTGACTTTTTTTTGGTCAGATTTGACTCTCATTGTATTATTTATTTTAAATTCTACTGAGGTCTATGATTCGATTTTCGGTTTGATGTATTATTTATTACATACATTCTTGTTCTCGCCATATTTCATCCATATTTTAAAAGATTAATCTCCCACGTAGATCGGACGAGATATCGCTTGTTTAGCGAAATTATACAGAATCATGTTGCATATTGTGTTTTGGAAAGCAAATTGTCCTCTACGCATCCAAAAATCAGAATCCTGACCAAGTGAACCTTTGACTTCGATCTCAAAGTAGTAGAAAAAGTTATAAAATCTTGGAATTTTTTAAAGTTTATTTTTTATGATTTAACTTTCATTGGAATACAAAGAAACACTATGAGAACTCATTCTGAGGAGAATCTCAACTAAATTTGTTTAAATAATCGTAATGCATCGGTTATCGTAATAAATAACGATTAATATCGTAATCGTAATCGTAATGGCCGAATCGTTGCATCCCTAGTCCTCATACAAGAAACTAGTTATTATCAAAATTTTTTCTTCTCGCTCTATCGTAAAAACGATAATACGAACAAGCGTCCTTGGTATGATTATAGAACAAACTCCACAGTATAACAACAAATAATAAAAACGGCCAAGTGTGAGTCGGCCTCGCGAGAAAAAGGCTGCGGAGAAAAAAAAATGTTTGAGTGTTAATATGTTGTGTGGTGGTGTGGCACGAAACCCTCGATACGCGAGTAGCCCGACTCGCACTTGACCGATTTTATTTATACTATGATGAAGATTCCTCTGATGAAGTACTGGTTCTCAATTTCATCAGATTCAAGAGTATAGAGTGCGAGAGTGCATCTGCGTTTAGCACTTACTTTTTAATTAAAAAATACTTTATAGCAGCAATCGTACACATACTGTGTAATTAAAGTTTACGAAATGAAATAGGCATGTCGTTCGCAGCGGCCATTGAGAAGGTAATAATGAAGGCGGTGGAAATAATCACAAATGTGCGCCATTTTTATTATCACTGGCCACGACCCACGCCGCCGTTAGGGCTATGTTGTGAAATTCACACAAACTCTGCACAGATCTAGGGTACGGATAGAAAAAATGTGATGCTAAATACAAGACACGACAATAAATTGTTATTAACTTTAATTTAATTAAATATTATATAATTATTATATTTTATTTTATTTTTTTATTTTATTATTTAATTTTAATAATGGCGTGGTTAATTCAATTCAATTCATTTATTCACACAGAATCATATGGTACAATGTAGGTCTTAAGTAGTAACATCATTGATACCCATTGTGGGCACAGCAGAAGTACAATATCATTATCACATATAGCAAAACAATAACTTTATGTAAACACCTAAAAACATCAACTAATTATACAATAATAAAATGGTTAATAGAGAAATCAACGTAGGTATACAGCAATAATTGTACAATGAAAATTTAGGACTATCAATTTAATAATACATTAATTAAAATTAAATAGCAGAAATATATCCATTGACGCAATATTGAAATAAAAATTTTGTAAATAAATTGATTATATAATAAATTGATTATATATATAGAAGACTTCTAATAAACAAAAGGAAATTTGACAGAAGAAACTCATATCACAACTGACGAACTATTAATAAGTTATGATCAGAAGCAGACAGCAGTACTGCTTAAAACTAACAACAATTTACAATTTGGTACTATGTAATACAAAATATTCTCCCCAATCTGGTGGACGTGTGGCCAGAGCATGCCCAGGACAGAGATGGTTGGAGGATTAAAGGGGAGGCCTTTGCCCAGCAGTGGGATGAAATGGGCTAGTAAAAAATATAATAAAATATATCGTTATGTAACTAGTTTCCTTTGTAATAAGATCAATCGGAATGACTTCATTTATAATTATAGAAGAATTAGTTAACTCACTATTGTAGTTTGTTCTTCTTCGTAATTAATAGTAGGTTACCTACTCGTATATTATTTATTTTTCATTTAATAATTTTTATTTCTTTCTAATTGAAATATTTGTCTCATTGCCTTCCTATGCTGACGCTACCAACAAATAGTTGCACACGAGCGATTGCACGCGAGAGCTCATGGCTCGGTATCATTACAACTGGTCCAAGGTTCGACGCTCGGCGCACGCGCACGCACAAATTATTTAAATTACATTCCGCACTTTTCAATAATAGCCTTTATTCGTTATTTCATTTATATCTGGCTTCTAATTGTACAATAAAAATACTTGAAGTACCTAGTAGTGGTACCTACAGAGTCCTTCTTAATATGCTGATGGTTTTTAAGGGGATGATCAGACCATCAAACTGAATAACTTTCTCTATGGGACCAACATCGAAATCGCGAGAAGAAAATCCGCTGTCCCATACATTTGGGTAGAGTAGGATTGCAGTTTTGTATGAAACTGACGATGTTATGGCGGTTTCGACGTTGGTCCCATAGACAATTTAAGTAATTAAAATAATATTTTTGCGAAAAAGGCTCACTTTTAATATAAAGGTTTCGTAGAATGACGTCTCATCATATATTTGAAACGTTTACGTTACGATATAAAATTCCTGGTTCCACTTCATCATCTCAGCCGATGGACGTCCATGCTGGACATAGGCACAGTATAAGAAGGAGTATCTATTACTAGATACAGTACGGACACTCCCTTCCTCCCACCAACTTTTTACCTCACCCCCTCTATCGCCCTCTGGTTACCGCGCACTGGTTACTCGTTACCTACCTACGAAGAAGACTTAAGGTTCAATTTCTTTGGTTTCGCATGTGCTGACGTCTATTTGTCAAATTAAATTTTTTGTATGCAGTGTCACATAGGCTTCCCTCAAGGATCGCCACAAAGACCGGTCCTACGCTGCCCTCATCCAATGGGTTCCCGCCACATTCACATGGTCCTCGGTCCATCTTGTAGGGCCCTACAAAAGCTGCGCTTTCCGGTACGCGGTCACTCAAGAACTCTTCGGCCTCGTCAGCCATCGGTTCTACGAGCAGTGTGCCCCCACTTATAAATCTCTCTCTCTATTCCTGGCGTTTAATCCCATATGATGGTGGGGTCAGCCTTCCGAGTCTGTTCTCTCCACCTTGCCCTATTTCTGATGTCGTCTTCGGAGACATTGCACTTGGTCAAATCACTATGAACTGTGTTCAATCATCTAGTTTTCGGACGTCACATTGGTCTCTTTTTTTAATAAATTAATGGACTCTTGCTTGTGCGTTAGCACTGCATTTCCGCCAGTGTCAAGTAGTTTATGGGAGAATCTATCCCAATCTCAGGGATTGTTATTGGTCAAGAACAAGAAGAGATTGAGGATTGCGGTGCCTCGTGGCAGGCAAAAACGCGACGCGCGAAACCACGCGGGGCAAGTGCTCGGGTCAGTTCCTGCAACGTGACTTCATCTTGGTCTCTGTCCTGAAATCGACAGTTGCTCCCACTTATAATAAAGAAATTAAACAAGCCAGACATAAAACAAGTAATAATTAAATCGGTTTTAAATTACCTATTCGACGTGTTTAAGCCAAGCCCTTTCAAACAAAAACAAGGAAACACTTATTTTACTTACTATACGTTGTATAATATATTAATTCAGGTCCACTTTGTCCCGTTAGGTCTTAGCCTAGACCGGTTGGATTCTAAGCTAGATCTTAGTAAGGAAGTGTGAGGACCTTGAATTAGATAAAGCTGCGTTATTATGTGAAGTCACCATTAATTATTGTATAATCTGACGCTGTTATTTACATAAAAAAGAAACCTGTTTAATACTGATTGTTAACTGTGATATTGCCTGTAATTTTAGGGTTCTGTAATCAAATAGGGACACCTTCAGTACATACACCACTTCGATACTCAGTGAAACAGGTGGTAATGTGGTGGTACTAAGCATGTTGCATGCGGTTTCGTGTTTGAGTCCAGCCCGCCACTAAATTGTCCTACAGCAGTGCATATTCCGAAAGATAAGTGTACTTTTTGCAACCATCAGCAGCAAGGCTGATTCAGTGTTTATGGGGTGTAGAGCATCTCTGTGATGGGGATGGACCAGGTCTGCCTGCATAACTCCAGTCGGTTTAGGAGTTACTGATGATAAAAGGTCTGTAAAAAATTAACGATCAGCTGCCAGGCTGATCGTATGATATTGTTGTAGTATGCACTGTAGCTATGTGAACAGTACAAAAACTGGCTTGGTTCATCAGTCGGTTTAGGAGATACAGCCTTTCAAAGGTCGGAACTTTGACTGGCTGTATCTCCTAAACCGACTGACAGAACTTGACAGTTTTTGTACTGTTCACATAGCTACAGTGCATACTACAACAACTTTATACGATCAGCCGTGCAGTTGATCGTTAATTTTTTACAGACCTTTAATCATCAGTAACTCCTAAACCGACTGGAGTTATGCAGGCAGACCTGGTCCATCCCCATCACAGAGATGCTCTACACCCCATAAACACTCAATCAGCCTTGCAGCTGATGTTTGCAAAAAGTACACTTATCTCTTATACTAGCACAGGCCTACCCTCAAGTCAGATATCATCAGTCACAAGGGTGTAATTGTTACCAGGTTCATAAAGCAAAAAACTCTTTAGGATCGAATTAGTGATAGGTAGTAAACCTTTCGCCTGCAAAAACATCGCAAAAGAACACATTTCATTTACGGAACGCTCGGCCAAAAATGTTCAGGATGAGCTACATAATCTATACCACACCCTGGACACTTCACTGCCACTCCATACAAATGAGCTGACAAGTATGTGCATATAAGTATGTGCTATGCTGATACTGAGTGAGCTCTCACTCGCTCGAGTGGGGGCCAGATTTGTCTATACCTTAGTCTATACTGAGAAATAAGCGGCTTTATTGACAATAAAAATGTGAACTATAAATTCTCGTATAGCCTTTGTACATTCTCTCCTATATCATAGCTATTTCGTATTAACTTATCGTTTGATAACTTCCTCAACAATACGGATGACGTAACGCTTACTTAACTCAGGCCCTGCACAAGGTGCGCGAGCGCAGGACCGCTGTCATCGACCGCGCCCGTTACTCTAGCCGAGGCGCCGGCATAGAAGAGCATTAATTTTGTTTAACATAGAAGCGACAGTCCTTTGATAGAAGGATACTATGCCATTATTATACCTTGAAAGAACCAATAGAAGATAGAGCTAAAAGGAGCTCGCAGGTATGGCAACAGAATTAAAAATGCTGAAAAAAATCTTGTCACTTCGGCTGTTTAATGTTTTTTTGTAAACTCAATTTTCAAAACGAAATAGTCTACTTTTGGGTATTGACCTGGTATTTACGGATCACTTGATGTCATAATGTTATTAACTTAAAGTAGAATTTGTTTATTAAATTCAAAATAAGGTTAAAAGTGCGTAAAAGTTGTTGGTTGTTGCCGCAGACAACTTTCGCTTTTGGTCAACAGGAAATTGGTAAAGAAATATTTACTGCTTATTTTTAATTTTACTTAAAATTCTTTAATTAGATCTAACGTCATGTTTTTATTCTCATTTAATCGCTATCAGACATAATTTTCTAGTTTGATATGAAAAGAACAGACCATGAAGTCCCAGTTTGACGCTGGGGTGAAAGGAAAAAGCCTCCCCGAGTTACGAAACTTAAGAGTTAGTCTGGCGCACCCTGGGCAGTCAGCCTCGACACTACCATTGCTGATCAGCTAATTTTCAAAATAGCCCATACTGACACGAAAGAAGAACTCGATGAAGCTGCCAAAACAACGCCAACGGTCCCAACTTCCAAACCTGATTCTTTTTTAGGATTCGATTCGGATCGATAAGGAGAAAGGTACAACACATTTGTATACTATGCTTAGTTACGGTAGACCTTCATGGTCCCATTAATTGTAGGCAGTATAAGCAGTAGCTGGTCCCTGAGCAAAATTCGAAAAGAAAAAACTTGGTAACCAGAAAAAGCTTCGCATTGCTTTAGTTTGCGATCGCATTAAATGTACTTATGTTAGGGGATGATTTAATTATTTTGCATGTATGTCACTGTTTATCTGTATCTTCTCTTCATCTTACTCTAACTGATTCTACGCTTATTGAAAAGATTTTCTATTATCTGATTAGGCACAAACACTTCCATCTATCGACTGTCCTGTCTTTAAACTCTTTTCTCTTTGACTGAACCCCGTAGTCATGAATAGGAGACGTGATTCGATTTTCGAATAATTTTTTGCTACCATTAACGCAACAAAACGATTGGGTTACGGAATATTTTTGAACTATTTGCTATGCCGGCAACTTGTAAAGCTGCTGCTTAATATTTTATATGTCAAAACTTATTGCAAATTGATTCAGTTTCGTCAATTTACGTGCCATTAGAGAAGTAGATTAGTAGGTAGGTGTAATGCTTCAAACTAAAGCTTGTCCGAATAATGTTTCGAAATAACATGTTCATGTGGAGTTTGAGGTTATAACGAGATGGCATATCGGCTTGTTTCTATAGAAAATGTTGTCGCCATCAAAGGGGGTGAAAAACGGGTGAGGGGAGGGTTAACATTTAAATACGCTACTTCCCGCTAGATGTGTATGATATGACGTCAGGCCCAGTTGAGTATCTGTGCACAGTTCGATACAACATCTCTACCCCAGGGGAGCGCGTTATTTTCTCTATGGTTATAACCCTAATTGATGATTGCTGAATAGAGTCGGTTCTGGCTCCTATGTGTTGAAGTTGATACTTGATAAATGAAAACGAAAACTGACAATTTCAACACGAAATCACAATCAATAATTTCAAACGCGCAAATAAAGTTTTAAATCCGTAAGTATTTAATTATCAACGCAAAAGACTACATTCAATTTGTTTAAAATGCGAAAATAATTACCGACTTTCTTGTTTTTTCAATATGTGGCCGGTTACTTAAAATTATTGTTACAATACATAAATGAATCATTTAATTTTTTTTATTATAATTATATGTAGCCAATCATTTGACATAGATATGCATCCAATTTGAAAATTGTTGGTGTTATATTATATTTGCCCACGTGACGAAGTGTATTCGTTTCTGTCGTTTCGCAGCTGGCGAATGTGTATGATAATTCATAAAAGAACAAATAAAAATCGTATGACAGCTGAAATTATACACAGTATGGGAGGAATGTCGTGCTTCCCATTGAAATAGAAATTATCCTTTTCTATCGTAGCATCTAAACGATTATAAAACTGTAACAGAAGTACCGTGTGTCTGTACATTGAAGATATTTACAAAAAAGATTACGATATGGTTTTTAGGTGTCCCTCATTCCAAATCACCAATTTTTTGATTTTTTATCTGTTTGTTGGTGTGTTTGTTTGATCGAGCATCACGCAAAAACTACTGAACCGATTTTGATGAAACTTTTTGTTTGATAGCATATGATCTGACTTAAAATCTGGTATATAATTTATGCGGATGAAGTCGCGGTCGCTCGTTTCTTATAAAATTCTAATTTACCAGTTTTGAGGCGATACGGGATTGGGCATTTTCGTTTAGTTCTTTGACGTTATCTAACTGATGAATGATGATATTGATGATGTATTGTCGTGCTTCTAAATTGCTGAATGTTGTGTATACCTGTTATATGCATGTACATGAGATAGATACGATACCGCATGCTAATATTATAATTTTGTTAATGATGCTTCTTGCTGTGTAATATGTTCATAAACTAATCTTATCGCGATTGCAACTTTTTGACACACATTCCATAAATATTTGTCTTCCTTCTTGTCGTCCCTTTTTCGGTTATCGATCGAGTATTCGAATCTTTATCTAAAGAATTCACAATGACTCTTCTCAAAATATCCGCAAGAGGTATTTTGTAACTATCTATCAAATTATTTATCTATTGATACGTGTGATTCGTATGAAATCAAAACTTTTGTGAAATACTTTATCAATGAAAAGATTGAAGATGCTATATATTGATAATATTTTGGTTGCACTTGCACCTTATTATACATGTGTTGTATATTTGGTTACATAGTACGTACATACATACCTAAATTCACATCAGTATTCCCTTTCGAAGTTGGCGGAAGTATTCTGTTAAATTATGGTATCATTCTAGGTATATCTCTTTCTTCTTTAGGACAAGTGTTTACGCATTGCTACTAATATCGATATTCTGAATAGGTACTTATGCTATCCGTATACTTATGCGTCCGTGTGGTGTCGGCTAAGAATAGCACCAGCCCATTGCCTCCCGTGGGTGTCGTAAAAGGCGACTAAGGGATCTGCCGGAGGATGGGCAGTAGCATCCTCTGAGTACACACATTCAATCCAACTGCGATCGTCAACCCGCCTGCCAAGCGTGGCGATAGGGTTGCCAACTTTTTTTAGACCAAATATAGTAGTTCGAGCCTTAGTGCCCGAAAAAATATAGTAGATCGGGCAAAAATAAGAAAAAATATAGTATTTTTCGAATTTGTCAATTGAATTTTTTTTCAAAATGATATTTTTTTGCTACTTTTTGGTTTGAATAGGTACCAAGTTCTTATTTTTAAGGAACAGTCATTTCTCTATTTCGTATTCGCTTCGTTATAGAAAATAATGCATCCTGTAAACGCTGAAGTCGCTGGATTCGATACAGAAATAAATAAATCAACAAAAAATAGATAAGACTTTAGGAAAACTTTTTGTTACTTTCCAGTAGTATATTTAGTAGAAAATTGTTTATGGAACAAATGTGATAAAGAGAAAGAAAATTATTAAAATAATGTTAAGTTATTGGTCATTTTTATAGGACCTAAGTACCGATATATTTAAATTTTCTATAAATTATTTGCTCATCAAAATATAGTAGTTTTGCCTACTACATATTTTTCTCAGAATTATAGTAGTAGGGCCCCTAATATAATAGGATACTATATTATATAGTAGGGTTGGCAACCCTACGTGGCGATTATGGCTATTTTGGGGGAGGCCTATGTCTAGCAGTGGATGTCTATCAGCTGGTATGATGACTTATGCTATGCTAACTTGACAGCAAGTTGACCGTAACTTGCCTCCGCCAACCCGCACTTGGCCCCCGTGTTGGAGTATGGCCCACTCCCTCTCACTCTTATTCGTCAGAGGAGACCTTTGTCCCGCGGTGGGATCCTACAGACTATAACTTACTTACTAGTTTTAATGCTAACTTCTTTAATTTATGGTTTTAGCTCATGTGTAATGAGTCAAGGTACATTTGAAATACAATATAGAACTAATATTTACTAGGCCACTACATATGCATAGGTATTTCATGTTAAAATAGGTAATGAAACGGTTACTGTGTGCAGACAAACTTTGTCATTATTTGCACTACCAAAGTACCTACCTACCTACCTGCCTACTTAATAACTAGATAAGATAAGTTTAACAAGCTTTATGCTGTGTGTCACCACTTCCTACTAGTAAACTCGACATAATCTCATCAAGCTTAACTTTAATAGTTGAATTTTTACTCCTATGGCACACGAGATAAGAACGAGGTCTAGAACGTCATCATATCAGCCGATAGACGTTCACTGCTTGTCATAGATCTCCCACAAGGATCGCCACAACGACCAGTTCTGAGCTGCCGTCATCCAAAAGGTTCCCGTCGCCTTCACCAGGTCGTCGGCCCGCCTTGTGGGGAGCATACCCACGCTGCTCTAGACGGAGCCAAGCCCAAATAACAATTCAAGCATTTCTAATTAGTCATACGGATATTTCATACGACATTGAAATCTTAACAGCTTAGACAATTTAATAGTCTTAACCATAAACATATTATACTTCCGAGTAGACTGAGGAACTCCTCAATATCGCATCACCGAAACCGAAATGTCAATATGTGCGAAATTGATACGTGTGTGAGTTCTAGTGATGTGACATTGACGTATTCGCGATTATCGATATCAAAATCATCGATATCAGATTATCGACTACTTAGTAGTCGATGTGATTTTGATACCGATAATAGCGAATATGTCAATGTTACATCACTAATTTATAGTAGTCACTACTACTATTATATTTTAATATTACGAAGTCTAAATCGGCTAGGCTTACAATCCATCTACCTACACTGCTTTAAAACTGTTACTTAGGTCATAGGTCATAGGTCGACGAATATTTTCTATGAAAAACGCAATTGCCCAGCCCCACGAAAAGTGCGCGCATCACGTGCGTGTGCCGTTTTTTCGATTTAAAAGATACTACCGAGTAGACCAAGCCCTGTACCCGCACTTTCGATGTTCGCTATATCGCCACTGTTTCGGTCCGCGCTTCATTGTAATAGAGTTGAATTTGGAATGAAAATGTTCCCGGAATTGCGAAGTTCGAATGTGCGGCTAGAGGCTCAAGTGACTCCTCATTATCGCATTACCGAAACCGAAATGTCAGTATGTGCGAAATTGGTATGTGTGTGAGTTTTTGTGATGTGACATTGACGTATCCGCATTATTGATATCATAATCACACCGACTTCTATAAGGTTTTAATCTGCTGGGTTATAATTTGTCTACATACACTACTTATTATAAAACTGAAATGTGTGTCTGAGCATTGAAAATATTTTGTAATAAAAGCATATGACTATAGTGTTTAGGGGTCCCTGAATCAAAGATTTCTTTATTTTTGATATGGAATCGAATTTATGAAAATAATAAAAACCTGCTGTAGTAGCCAGGACTTAAAAACCTATCCTGTTTTTTCACAGAATGTACAGGTGCAATATAATTTCGAAGAATTTTGCGATACATAATTGAAACTAGCAGCGTTTCAAAGAGAAAAGAACCACGGTTCTCATGATTAAGTATGATAAATTATGCTGATTTTGATTCCATGCATTTACGTATATGTTCCGCCGTAGCACCTAAACTACTGAGCCGATGTTGATGAATGAGGTGGCAATCGATTCGTTATTATTTATGGTCTGGGTGACATAGAGGATACATTTTATACGAACAAAATCAATATGACGGGGATGTTACATCCGATTATGATGAAACTTATTGTGTGAAACCAATGTGTTGTTCAGTTTCAGGCCGCATCTTCTCTACAGCGAAACACTCCCGACGCGGTGGTAGAGTCAAAAACATGACTTCAGAAAGCTATTTGATATTATTTTGAACAAAAATACATTATTTTGAAGAAAAATAATTGGACTTGAGTGAGTTTAAAATCTAATAATTAGACCTAAAAAACTGGTATGTATTTTATCTCGCTAAACTACTGAACCGATTTTGATGAAACTTTATTTGTTTGATAGCTTATCATCTGACTTAAAATCAATAACCGTACACACATTGAAAAACGAAACTCTCGAGTCTCAAAATCTGGTATATAATTTATGCGGACGAAGTCACGGGTTAAAGCTCGTAATATCTAAATTTTAAAATTGGAACTGTTGCTGTCGTGATATTTTTTTAATTTTGGTACATTTCCAAGCTCAAATTAGCTCTTCAATATTATAGCAAAAAAAAAATTCAATTATCAATTAGTCCCGGCTCCAACCGTAAAATGACTGGGCTATAAATCAGCCTTTCAATACCTACGTTTAAAAACAATACCAGAATCTGACGAGACATGAACGGAGGGAGCTAGGTGGTAGTACAGAAAAACATATTTCAAAAATATCGACATATCGATAGATTTTGTGCAATATCTATGCGAAACGGTTCCTTTTTCACGTACACAATAATTTTTTATCTTACACATAATTATTTAAAATTACACATTATTTAGAAAATAGGATGTTTACTGCATTTAATGAATGTATTACTAAATCATTTTAATAAAAACATATGTGAAAACAAGCCTCATGAAAGTGGTATTGTACTGATCGTATTTACCTGTGAAACGTTTCTTTATTTGGGTTGTTGGTGTTAGTTACACTACATTCCAACACGGAACACGACACCATTATGATTTTTTATATTTCTCTTATGAAACACAAAATGAATTTAAATTAAATCACTAAAATAACGAGAAATAATTTTTTGACAGGGCTCCAAAAGACTCCGATTTGTTTCAAAATGGTTTTACGGCAATTATATTATAATCTCTTTCGCACACGTAGCTTTTTTCATTATGATCGGAATCTCATTCACACACTTACTAGGTCTACTCACGGTAGTAGAATAATAATGTCTATGGTCTTAACAGTTACCATCAATCAATCATCAATTTGTCTTCAAAAGTTTGATTGAATATTCAAATCTATCAAACGCGCCGCCTACATGCGTTTTTGTTAGTAATTAAATAATTAAACATTATCACTGCAAGGTGTTAGTTATGAAGGATTTCTATACATACATAATTTATAAACTCGTTAGGTAGTGAATTGTTTAGTTTTTTATTTGATTGACACTAGAATTTCCTTCCTGATTACGACGACGCGGTGGGTGCATATTGCCGTTCGTCCAAATTTACTTTGTGTAAGTAAGTAAAGTCAGTACTTAAATATTTACAACTTGACACACTCGAATTTCCTTCCTTGGTAGCAGCACCATTCGTTAAAATTTTCTTTATTTTAAAATGTAATTCGTCGAAAGTTAATAAGTACTTGTATAGATTTACTGAAAAAACGTTTATTCAATCAGTTATCGATTATATCGATACAAAATGTTTCTCCGTTCATCATATCCATTGTTTGAAATTGACTTCGCCAAGAATTGTGAGCACCATGTTGATTTTATACCGATTGAATTGGGTAAAGTTAGAAAGACCGGTATATTAAAACCAATTCGAAGATAACTTGATCATACAAAAAGCATAAGGACCAGTATTTCTAAGGAAACATAATTGAAACTAGCTGCGGTCACAGAGTTTAATTAATTTAACCGAAAAAGGCGACGTAGTAGACGTCAAAAACACTTATAGTTAAAAGAGAAGATGGTGAATGCTCCATCGATAACTCTTTAATAAGATGAGCGGCTTAGTAAATTGTATATAAACGATTTTTAATTACCAAAGCCCCAAGGTGCATTTTCAATAACAGGTCGATGCATACCAATCATACTGATGTATCAAATATACCGTTAAGTTATACAGTATGTTATTATAGCGGTCAGCACCTTAATAGATACTTTAATGTTATTTTTATCACGTTTGAGGCATTAGCTCTGACCTGGATATCGATGGAGAACTTATAATTTTACTGTGTGATTTGCAGATTGTTTAGAATTAACAAGGTGAGCTTAACGCCATTATCATGGCTTATGATGATGAAAACAAACTGACCACAAAACAGGAAAAATAATATTTAATCAACGCATCGATAGTATTTTATGTCGGTACATTACTGTCATACATTCATCCATTATGGATTATATTTATATTTCCTGTTGTTTATTGTTAGTTTTCATTGTAAAGAAATTCAAGTGTACGATTTTTAGATATTATAATTATGTAATGAGAAAGAAAGCTAAAACTACGCTAGAGGTAAGATTTGTATTTTGGGATCAAATCTTACACTATTTCTAATGGAACATAATTAATATACCTATAGTAAGTGAGTATGTAAAATACACATATACATACCTACATAAACTCAAAACGTACCTAAACCTTATTGGTGACAAGAATTGCTAAAACTACCAATGTATTTTAAGCATGCAGACTGCAGTTGCAGCAACGTTCTTTTTTAGGGTTCCGTACCCAAAGGGTGAAAACGGGACCCTATTACTAAGCCTACGTTGTCCGTCCGTCCGTCCGTCCGTCCGTCTGTCCGTCTGTCTGTCCGTCCGCCCGTCTGTCCTACCTATTTAGGGCTGTAATTTTTGAACCATAATAGCTAGATAGTTGAAATTTTCTCAGATTATGCGTTATTACAGCGGATTTGTTAACAAATAATAAAAATGCCAAAAAGTTAAAAATTAAGGGGGGTTTTCAACAAGAAACTAGTTTTTATCAACGTTTTTTCTTCACGCTCTATCGTAAAAACGGTATTACATACAAGCGTCAAACTTAGTGTGATTATAGAGCAAACTCTACAGAATAACAACAAATACTAAAAACCGGCCAAGTGTGAGTCGGTCTTGCGCTAAAGGTCCAGGACAAAAAAAATTTTTTTCTTAGTTAATAATGTTGTGTTCTGTGATGGTGTGGTACGGAACCCTCGGTGCGCGAGTAGCCCGACTCGCACTTGACCTGTTTTATTAGCAAATTCAGAGTTTCAGGATAGAATGACGTTTCAAAATGGTAAAAGGTGGCTGGCTTTCGCAGAAAGAAACACCGCAAAACACACCATTTATTTTGCGCAGGTTTTAGGTCCCTATTGGTAAAAAAAGAAGCAATTAATCAATTTACTATCACTAGTAACCCCGCCACGTTTTTCTATCGTCTTGATTTTCCGTATAGGTTAGTCTCAGAAACTACTGTTCAATAAAACAGATTGCGGAAAGCACAGCATGGGTAGCAACCCCTCTCCCAAAAGGTGGACCGACGAAGGCGGCGTGAACCCGTTGGATGTGGGCAGCGCAGGACCGGTCGATGTGGCGATCCTTTGGGGAGGCCTATGTCTTTAGTCTACCCGTGTGAAACCTTGTCGGGTCGTATTCTTAAATAAAAGAAAGCTACAAAACATTGACTGACTAGAAACTATGTAAAACCTTCGTCCTTGTCAGCTCTCGGCGCATACCTATCAACCTACCTCACTCCTCATATATTATGCATGTATATAAGCAATTTACATATGTTTGAGCGTTTGTATAGCCAGTCGTGACCTCAATGCGTAGGAACGTGAGAGAAAATCTGTAGTCATTATCCTCTTAATAGTTACTTTATTGTATGGATTAACTTATAGACTGTATCGAGATATAACTATCTGAAGATACCACTATATACCCTACGTTGATTTTCTGTAGTTTGGACATAAGGTAACTTTTTAGTCCAAAAGGACCATTAATATCCGGTATGATAAAATACACTCCAAATGTAAAAACAAACCAACACATAAAAATTCAGTTTAAATCAGTTCGTTATATTACAGGGTTAAATTGATATCATTAGTACCCTTTTAAACTAAGAGTCTACGCATAAAACTGAACAACTTTTAGTATAGGAGCAAATCAATTGGAGCAAAAATAAAATGAGCTGTTCCATACTAAACTGCAATGCCTACTTGACTCAAATGTATGCAACGGCTGATTTTATTTTTGCTCTTTGATTGATGGGTAGACTCTTAGTTTAAAAGGATGCTAATGATATCAATTTCACCCTGTAGATTGGATACACTGAGCGGTTTAGAATATAGGAAGAAATTAATATTTAGGTTCATTTTGTGTTTGTTAAAATCGTATTGGTCATATAAAAAAAAAAAACATGCAAAAAGATTGTAAATAATGAAATTAATTGTTTTCGATAGTCAAAAAAGTTTTTATTACAAACAGATTGTGAACTACTGGCAACATTTGTAGAAAAAAAATTACATTGCCGCCATTTGCTTTAATTAAAAAGAAAATTAATTTTCTTCTTTTCTGATTTAATGGCAATCGCCAAATTTATTTCACACCTCTACGCCAGTCTAAAGTACAGCCCGACCAGAAAGAGTAGAAATTAAATGAGGGCGCCACTGTCGCTTTACACGGCAACACTACACTACGACCTAAACTATTTTGATACTTGCTGTATTTACTCCGAAAGTTTATGCAAAACGTTATCTATGTTTAGCAAAATTTGGCTCTGACAGCAGCTAAATTTTACACCCAATATACATTTTAAATGTCGGCAACTACATGGCTAGCATGGCAGCGTGATATAGTGCTATCACACCTTCGCTCTCTTTCTATTTGCGAGCGAACGAACGAAATAAAAGGCATGATATAGCCATATCACGTGTAACATGCTACGTACGCCTCCTGTATTCTAGTTCTAGAAGAAAATAATGAAAACGCATATTACTTTATATTGTACTTTCAAATTATTTGTTTTTGAATACGATGTTTACTATTTTCGTATTTTCGTAGATCTGATATTTACATTCCTTCTATTTAAGATTTCTATTTCTAGGCATGGCAGTTTTTTTATCGATGCATTCCGGACAGAAAAATTTTGCGATATAAATGTTTTCCTGAAAACGACAAAAAAAAAGTAGGTTTTCGATAAAATATTAACTAGTCGCAGTGAAGATAAACTAAACATGCAGGAATGACATGCAAGGATCAAAATTATGCGGTCCACGCATACAATAACGTCAGTTTTATCAACAAACGATCATAACCCCAAACGAACCAAACTCGAAAGAAAATGCCCTAAATGATTATTTTTCAGATGATAACTGACGATAATTGATATAATTACGCTGAAAACTATTGTTAAAAAGCAACATGAGAGTAAATAAATACCTACCATATCAGCAAATCGCTTGTAAACAACATCCAATCTATTCCAATTTTCCCCGCTTGATATACCTCCAAACATAACAGAAAATAACGTAGTAAATTACTAAACTTGCACCACTTTTTGTTACTTTATCCATTAGTAATAATAATTAGGACAAATTCAAATATTTTACGGTAAATTTTTATTTGAAATGCATAAAACTGCATTTGAAATTTTGGTGATTGACAGTTTGACGTTTTCCATAATGTTGTCATGATAATGAAAAAGTTTAGTTCCGATTTATTTAATTTCTAGACTTTACGGTCGTACTGTATAAAAAGAGACGAAAAAGGTTTCTAATCTTTAGATTCGAGATGTTACCAAGAAGATTTTTTTGTATTTGTATAATTATATTCTGATGGTCAAAACTAGTGAAATATATGTATAAAGCATCTAAATTGACATCCAATATTATAAAAAAAATTATCCAGTAGTGGTTTAAGACTTTATGAACACTCTAATTAACATCTAGGTAGACTAGAGAAACAGTAAAGTTTATGTAATGATCAGTTTCAGCAGGTAGATACCTAGGTATCGAATATTTAGATATTTTAGCACCGACACGTAACTTTACTTAGCGATTATACGCTAAACAGTTTATGGAGGTTTCCCCGACATCGCTATTTAGAGTATAATATATACTTGTGAAACTTACGGAATTCGAAAATATTGTGTACGCAATTATTTATACTTAGAGTAGCTATGTTATATAGTGGCTGCAATGAAACCAAGACAACTAAAAAAAAATAGACCTCATAAAAATAAAATGTATTTTGGCAACCTGAAAGGTAATACAGGGAGGTATAATGATTGTATAAGAGACTTTGTTTCCTGAAATAAATTATTTTTAATTTAATTTAATCTATACATATAATAGCCTAGTAAATGTATACATTTTACCTTGCAAAAGGTCCGGTATCCACGATTTTTTTATATTGTGATACGGGTCTTTATTATGAATCCAAGTTTTCGACCTTGAGGTGCTGCCGCGGACTCTGCCATGTCCATAAAACCCCGAAAATTTCGAAGCTGTATCAGTTTTCATTATTTAAAATCTAAAGTTTAGGTTTTAGAGTAAAATTATTTTTAGAGGAATTAGCAGCACTAAATGCGCTACAGTTTGGTTTTTAAATCATCTTTTTATACTGTATAGTTACCGAGATACGACACTTCAAAATTTGGGCTAATTCCTAACTGCCCTATGCCTGTGGGTGCAGAAATGCTGGGCTCAAGAGGGTTTTTTGTATGTAGGTTCTCTGGAAGTACCAAACTGATTCTTAAAATTCTTTCACTGATAAGTAGAAAGCTACACTATCCCTGATTACCATAGGCTACATTTTATATAGTAAAAATAAAATAAAAAATCTAATCGAAATCTCATACCAATTGACCGTTATTCAACATTTGCTGAAAATTTAAAAGTGTCGCATCTTATGGTTCAAAAACATGTTGTAGCGCATTATTTATACTTCTTCTAAACACTTTCACAGTGAAACATAAAGTTCATAACATCTTGACTATTATAAAACTGTAAATTTGAAAAAAGAATTTAGTTTGTTTGTTTGTTTGGGTGTTTGTTTGTTCGAGTATCACGCAAAAACTACTGAACCGATTTTGATGAAACTTTTTTTGTTTGGTAGCGTAGCATCTGACTTAAAATCTGGTATATAATTTATGCGGACGAAGTCGCGGGTAAAAGCTCGTATTTAATAAAAAGATAAAAAACGAAATTTTAAGGAATTAGTCATACCACTCCATACTTTGAGGTGTTGTATCTTGGTAACTATTCAGCATATAAAGATGATTCAACTATCAAATTATAGCGCATTTGGTCTTGTTTAAACCTTTGATAAACAAGTTTGTTCTAAAACCCAACGTTTAACTTTTACTGAAAAAGTCTCAAAATTTTCGTTCTTTTATGGTCACACCAGAGCCCGCGGCAGGACCCCAAGGGCGAAAACTTGCATTTTTATTAAGGACCTCTACCTGTATGACATATCAAAAAATCACGGATACCCGACCTTTTGTAAGGTAGGGTATCATTTTCCAAACAGATTTACTGAACTATATAATAAAACCGTAAGTAAACTGTTTGATTTGAATGCTCGCTCATCTCATCACGCAAAAACCACTGAACGGATTTGGACGAAACAAATAGAATATGATATGGATTCTTTTTAAGGTCTACGCAGACGAAGTCCCGGGCAACCTCTAGATTATAATAAAATTGCGTGTTTTTTTTTAAATATCCAATGTGATGGATGACTATTAATTTTTGGCAGTGCTGCCAATTCCGGGGAATTTCCCCGATTTTCGGGGAATGAGGGTTATGTGCGGGGAGAGCGCGGGGAATGATTCTAATCGGGGAATTTCGGAGAATCGACTATTTGTAATAAATATTGAACAAATGATGTCTAAAGACGAGGAATTGTTAAAATTCGAACTGAATCGGACTATTCTTAGTTCGAAATTGAGATAGAAATAATAAAAATCATTGTATTCTAAATATTTAAGTAGATTTTTTGATAATAATTATAAGACAAAGAAGTTGATTAGCTAATTTTGTGAAACATTAAACTACATTTTGCATGAAAAATGCTTTATTTCTTGAATATTACAGTGTCGGGGAATTTTCGGGGAATGCATGATTGGAAATCGGGGAAATTCGGGGAATCGTGCCTACTTAAGCGGGGAATCAAGAAATTTAGATTGGCAGCACTGCTTTTTGGGTTCATGCGTAAAAATCTACAACTAATTACGAAGGACCCTATAGATTCCTATAGGCCTTGACCAATATGCCATAAAACTCGAACAGATGTGGAACAAGGACTACCTTGCAAGTTTCACTCATAAACTATACAAATATACAGGGTGGTCCAAATAGTGACGTCAACAAATTTTTTTTAGATTCCTCACACCTGGGGGTATCCAAAAATACCCCATGTATGTTCCGCGATTTTTTGTAGTTTAGAAGTTATGAATTTTTAAAGGTATTTTTGAGAATTTTCTACCAGAGCGGCTTAAAACTGTCATAACTTTTTTCATAGCATGAATTTTTTAAATTTTATTTTTGTAGCATGATTGTCTGAAAACACTCTTTTACACGTAAAATAATCAGCAACACAACATCCACACAAGCTACCGAAAAAAGGGTCCAAACTGAAAACTTTAGGTTTGAGTTGCACGGAGCAAAATTTTCAAAGTTCTCTTAAAAATACAAAATGGAAGTTCCATAGGTTAAAACTAATTTTAAAAACTTCGGTGATTATTCAACTTACCATGCAAGAAATAATAAGTGGTTCTTAATAGGCCATTTTACGCTGGAATCGGCATCCAAAGTTAATTAGGTAGAAAATCCGCTAAGAAAAAATGTTGTTCCAAAAAATAGTTTTAGTAATATTTTTTATTCTTATGGCTAACATTAGTCGAATATTGTCAAAAACATTTAAATAAACTGAAATTCTACGATCAGTGACGCATTTTTGTTAGTGACTAAATCATGGTATTTTTGTGTTATCTTAAAATGTTTCACTGGTCGTTGAATTTTAGTTTATTTAAATGTTTTTGAAAATATTCGACTAATGTTAGCCATAAGAATAAAAAATATTGCTAAAACTATTTTTTGGAACAACATTTTTTCTTAGCGGATTTTCTACCTAATTAACTTTGGATGCCGATTCCAGCGTAAAATGGCCTATTAAGAACCACTTATTATTTCTTGTATGGTAAGTTTAATTATCACCGAAGTTTTTAAAATTAGTTTTAACCTATGGAACTTCCATTTTGTATTTTTAAGAGAACTTTGAAAATTTTGCTCCGTGCAATTCAAACCTAAAGTTTTCAGTTTGGACCCTTTTTTCGGTAGCTTGTGTGGATGTTGTGTTGCTGATTATTTTACGTGTAAAAGAGTGTTTTCAGACAATCATGTCACAAAAATAAAATTTAAAAAATTCATGCTATGAAAAAAGTTATGACAGTTTTAAGCCGCTCTGGTAGAAAATTCTCAAAAATACCTTTAAAAATTCATAACTTCTAAACTACAAAAAATCGCGGAACATACATGGGGTATTTTTGGATACCCCCAGGTGTGAGGAATCTAAAAAAAAATTGTTGACGTCACTATTTGGACCACCCTGTATAAGACCTTTAGAACTAGAATCAACACGGTCTGAGAAATAGATGTAATGTACATAGAAATACTTAACCCGACCTTGCAGCTTTCGCCAGTAGAGGTAGAGGTCAAGCTGTCTCGAAAGCTAGGAAATTGTAAATTGCCATTTCTGAACAGGTTAATAGTCTGGAGACTATTTTATTGTCTACTTTGCCATGCCCTTTTTGATATAAGAACAAGTTAATTGGGCAAATTCTGTTCCCATAAGACTCAAACAACTGTCGATAAAGCAAAAAAGAACGTCGAAAATTTTACATTTTAGTCGTGTGAATTATAGTGGAAATTTTGAATACCCATTAAGAGTATCTCTAAAACTATCCCTTTGGGGAGTCGGGAACTACTTAACAGTTTGGCCATATCAAAATTTGTTAACTTGTAGATGTAAGAATCTTGAATATAAAGAGAATAATGTAAGTAAATGTTTAATGCTATGAATTTTATCTAATACAGTTGGCCATTATTTTCTGTGTGTTTTGTACCTCTGTAATTTTTTTAAGTTAACATTTTATTCCAAAGCTTCCACCGAAACTTAGTTATGACTAAATTGGCATGGTCTATCAAGTTGTCAAGTTGGTCAGGGTCTACACAATGTTACGTTTTAGACTTTGCTTTGATATTGTAGTTTCTGGTCGCATCTTCTCTTTAGCTAGATACTCTTTATTATACTGTGCTTTAGCTATAACAACTTCCGATGCTGTGGTAGAGTCAACTCAATTCAATATTTCTTAGTATTGCACTATCGTGTGAACATAGAGCCATACAAACGTTGATTAAACAATTAATTATTTTTCTCATATACAGGGTGTAACAAAACACCCTAGTAATACTTTAGGGGGTTCTTCAGACCATCAATCTGAACAACTTTCACTACGGAGCCAAAGTCGAGAAAAAAAAAAAATTGCCGTCCCATACATTTGAGTCGAGACGGTACTGCAGTTTTGTATGAAAGAGCGTTTTTTTTTTTCGCGATTTCGATGTTGGCTCCTTAGTGAAAGTTGTTCAGTTAGATGGTCTGAAGCACCCCCTTAAGTATTACTAGGGTGTTTTGTAACACCCTGTATAAATGTCCCTTTTGTGTATTCTATATCGTTGTCTAGTCATCATAATACAAGTCCAGGCTAGATTCTGGTACTTTAAATGTGACTAGATAATTTGTGTGACAATGTTGAAGATATTTATTTATTTTATTGTGACAAGTTGTCAAACCCATTGCGTTTAATTTGGGATATTATATCGACCATATATTGACCAATTTGCCTATTAATTGGCAATAATTCACTAGCTAGGGTTAAATAAAAGTATCGCATAGTAAAGGAACAATAGTTGATGTGGTCGTGGCCGCTCGCTCAGCCTCCATTCAAGGTGAGAAGGCTGACTGACCGGTCGCATTCCGCACTCAACCATTATTTTCGTTTTCTCAGTGTTGCTAGACGAAGATCATTATTATTTTTAATTCTTACAGTCAATGCTTATGCTCTATACTGTATAGGGTCTGTGATCATAGTGGATGCATTAGTTTCTATGATAAAATAGTCGACTCTTCTTCAAAACATTTGGCACATATCCCATTCTATTTAGGGTGACTTGACTTCAAAAATGTTGGCGTCCCCATATCACCTATACAAGGTCCTTCTTAACAATATGTTCATGGTTTTTAAGAGGATGGACCATCAAACTAAACTACGTAGGTACTCAACACACACCACAAACAACGAAATCGCGAAAAAGTCTGCTGTCCCATAAATTTCGGTCGAGCATGTTTGCAGTTTTGTATGGAACAGCAGATTTTCTTTCGCGTTTTAGTCACAGATAATATTTTTTAGTTTGAATACCATCAAATCATGACCTTAAAAAACCTGTCAGAATATTAAATAGGACTATTAAATATTCATGCTATGCATAATCATACGACCACAATCCTTTACGGGATGGGCAGTAACTTTGCCACAACAATCTCTTCAAGCGTAAAAGTTATGGCTGCTCCCTTAGGTACAGCATTTCTATTTAAGGTTTCAACATGATGGTATGCATTATAATTGACGATAAGTGCACAAACGCCACAAAAATACTGCAATAGAAACCATACCCTTTAGTCGCCTCGTATACCAACGGGAAGAGATAAGATGATGTATACCTTACCCACCGGGACCCACAAATGTTTATAACAGAACAAGCGGTACATAAATGGGTGCAGGTAGCAAAAATTCGCAATCTTTCAACATCGCATTAGAATGGTAGCACCGCTAACACCCTCAAAAGACCCGATTCAGTCCAAATAGTAAAAGATCACGACACTTGGACATTGTATTCAATTACGCAATCCGCTTACATCGATTTTCCGGAAGACTCGATTCGTAGTAATATCGACCTGCTGCAAGTCGGCCAAGTGCTTGACAAATCGGGCGATGTTTTGGTTCCTTATGGGTCAGTCACTTCACTACGCGGATGGGGATTAACGACGACCGACCGACTTTGGCCAATCGGCAATCGCATGGTTCTTTTAAATCAGGGTGAAATTTAAATCATTAGCATCCTAACGAATGCTAAAATGTCAAATTCTTGTCGAATTTCATTACGAGTAAGTGAAACGTGGATGTTCTGAGGTTTCGGAATATCTCTGACTACCCCATAGGGGAATGTAGTGAGCTTATGCTTAGCTTTCGTTTAAACTAAGAGTCTACCCATCAAACTGAACAACTTTAACTATAGGAGCAACCCGATCAGAGAAAAAAAATCACCTGTTGCATGCGTTTGTGTCGAGTAGACATTGCAGTTTAGTAGCAGTATATTTTTTTCGCGATTTCGATGTTAGTCCCATAGAGAAAGTTGTTCAGTTTGATGGTTTTTCATCTCCTTAAATAAGTGTCAGGGTCCTTCTTAATATGCTGACACTTTTTTAAGGCGATGACCAGACTATGAAACTGAACAACTTTCTCTATGGAATCAACATCGAAATCGCGAAAAAAATAAACAGTTGTCCCATACGTTTGGCTCCGAGTAGGTTTGCAGTTTTGTATGGAAGTGATGATTTTTTTTTCGCGATTTCGATGTTGGTCCCATAGAGGAAGTTGTTCAGTTTGACGGTCTGATCATCCCCTTAAAAAAGTATCAGCATATTAAGAAGGACCCTATACAACGTGTTAATGAATTAACGCAAAACTAGAAAGTAGTTTGTCTAGAATCGAGAACAGAATCGAATTATCATGGTTTCAACATAGGTAATTTTTTCAAAATATTAAATAAAACTGTTTGCAAAATTTAAAAATTTCTGAACCCGATGTCAACCCACCGCACGGGTACATTCACCCTACTTACTACCAAAACAAGATTATAAAAATGTATCCATGAGTACGTTAGCGCTTTCTTTCAGTGCTGAAAAGATAACAAACCATTTTTGCCTCAAAACTTAAAATGCGAATAACTTAAAATTTTAATTATCAAAATAATGAAATTATTGTTTCAATCTAATTATTTTGTTATAAATCAGTAGGGGTGTATGAGGTTTTGCGCTAATTTATTAACACGTTGTATAATTAAAATGGTCACCACATGTTGACTAGAAGTGTCCAAACTATCTAGCTAGCCAGTAGTAGCATAGCATATGCTCACGACTATATATCCCGAGGGGGTAGTCAGAGATATTCTGAAGCCAGTAAGTGTTGACAGGAAATTAGGTAGGTATTTATATTTTTTCTAAAAAGCCTCCGCGTGAATCCGGGTTAGAAAAGATCTCCCGATTCGATTCCATGGGTGTCGTACGAGGCGACTAAGAGATAAAGATTCTAGATTAAAGAAGACCTGCCTCTAAACAACCAAAATTGTTTCTCGATTTCGAAGTTGGGTCCATAGTGAATGTTGTTCAGTTCAGTTTAATAGTCTAACTAAAGCACTCTCTATGAATTGTATGTAACGCATTTAATTTTACATCCTGTATAGTTAATAGTAGGTAGTTTTCTCCTTGTTTACCTATGTGATAAAAAGTGCAATCCCTCCTTAACCTTAATCTATCAAAGAATTTTAATCTTTATTCCTTTGAACTAAAGCTTATCTTGCATAATTCGTTTCGGAATTCAGACCGTAATCCTTCACTTACAAATTCCAACACCTAGAGATTTAAAAAGTAATCACAAAAAAGTTCGAACCCAGCTTAAAAAGTAACAAAGAAGGTATTAAAATACCAAAACACGAGGCACGCGATCGAGAATCGAACCTGCGCCATTAGCGTGCCAGACACACCTACCTGTTTCAAAAAAAGGCGACCCAAAAGTACAGGTAAGGCCAAAAAGCTTAATACGAAAGTAATTGAAGATTACGTCCACGTTCAGACAAGTCCCAAGAATCATGCCATTTTCATCTTTGTTACGTCCGAATAAGTGTTGTATCAAGTGACTTTTGATTTAAACCGAAACTGGTTTAATTCGAAGAAAAATTTCCACGACTATTAACATACATTTTTTGTCAATGTTAATGTAATTTACTTACTTATCTTATCTGTGCGTACCATAACCTAAAGACGACATACATCGTCTAATTGCTATACAGTATTTAGTGACCCAAAAAAGTTTCTGATAAAAGATATCTTTGACATTTATTATCATTTATCACAGCTATATTTAAAACGATTTGAATAAACAAAACATTCATGGATATCGTGAAGAGTAAGACCCATTAAGGCTGCACCGAGCCTATTGTGCTGCCCCCAATCGTATTTTATTTTATTTCTTAATAATTAAACAATATTACCAAAAAACAAGAATGTCACATTGTAGTCATTGCTCATTTTCAATTTATCGGGTCACTGCGGATTTGTTTTTATCATGTTTGTAGTTATTATCGTTAAAACCGCCAAAAGTGGCCACTTTTGGCGGTTTTAACGATAATAGCTACAAGCATAAAACATAGTAATCCGTAATGTTTCGATAAATTGAAAGCCAATCAGGACTACAATGTGACATTCTTGTTTTTTGGAAATGTTGTTTAATTGTTTAGAAATAAAAAAAACACGATTGGGGGCAGCACAATAGGCTCGGTAGGCTCTTAATGTTACGTAAATAACGTAAGTACCAATTTTATTAAAAATTTGTGTTTACCGAATTCATTCGCATAAATTATACTTATGTCAGATTTTAAGTCAAATCATAAGCTATCCAAAACAAAGTTTCATCAAAATCGGTTCACTAGTTTTTGCGTGATGCTGTTTCAAACAAAAAAAAACATTAACAGTTTTATAATAGTATAGATTTTCTCATTCGTTCAAAATAACTCGCTATATGTCACTCATTGATTTTTCACATCTAATTCAAATTGTACAAACATAACGTGACAAAATATTAAGTAAAAAGATTTCCACGGTCCGAAAATGCTATTTTTGTTTCTAAAAAGTTCGATGTAATTTCACCAGTATTGTCAATAACTACAGTTATTTATAATTCAGTAAAATCACTTGTTATGCATATCACTTTCGCTGTTAAGTGTACCTGTTTTTTGGGAACCAAACTTGTTTTGGATTACATCATACATAGTGGAAAGGGTTAGATTACATTTTTGAAATTATTTTCTTACCCAATAGGTACCCAGTATTTAATTAATGAAGGATATTATGGCAGCAGAGTACAAGTGAAAAGATTACGAATATACTTGGGTAAGTATATACTATTAATCTGTGGTATTATACAAAGAATAAAATCAAAGCGTAGGTAGGTAACCACTTAATTCCTGTCTAAGGCTTCTTTTTGAAGAAATCTACAGTTTATTACAAGGATAAATAGTAAAGAAGAAAGAAGTACTTAATGAAGCCACTTATAGATTTTCTGTTAACATACCTACTTACTCGTACAGTCGCCATCAGATATATCGTAGCATACAAGGTGTCCAAATATTTCTGAGCAGTGCTAATTTTCATTAAATTATTTACAGTAAATGTTACCAATTATATCTAAACGTGTATTTTGTCATAAATATGTGAACAGTGAATTTTCAATAATTTCTTTACAATGTTATTTAAAATTAACATGTAAAACAACGGAGTAAGGTTTTTTTATCCGAAACTGTTCAGATGTTTATGGCCACCATGACTGCGTCGATATATTTGATGTTCTCTGCGTTCCTATATTTTTGATTGACTATGAGTAAAGAAATTATTGAAAATTATAACTGCTTAGAAATATTTGACCACCTTGTTTGCTACGATATATCTGCTGGTGACTGTACATATCTACCTACTTACTAGATATTGTTAAACATACTAACGGGTTCTAAGCTCGTTGACTTCCCGACGACTTTAAAAAACGACTAGGGTTAGTTACATTTATCTATTACTAGCGTTAACCCGCGACTTCGTTCACACAAATTATATACCAAATTTTATGTCAAATCATAAACAAAAAGAGTTTCATCAAAATCGCTTCAGTAGTTTTCGCGTGATGTTCGTTCAAACACAAAAGCAAAAATTTTTTTTTGAAATTAACAGTTTTATAATAGTGTAGATGTGGATTATCTAATATAATAGGTAGGTATGTATCAGTGTGATGTACTCTGTTTTGTGAGAAATATGCTTATTTATGACCTTAAAGGCCAAATAAAAATATTACTTAGTAACTTAATCCTATAAAAATACTAACGAATACCTTAAAACCGGTTTTAATATGGAAAACAGGATGTAAAATCGTAAGGTCAAGATCTCAGAAAGTATTTTGAATGAAACTCGAGAAAGTGTATGGCAACATACATAATACATACATGAGCTCTGACAAATCAATTGTTTTCTCTACATCGCGTGAATGTTAATAGTAAAAGTGAATTTATCCGAGTGTGGACGAACTAACATATTGGCACGGTTTTAATATAGTTAATGTTATTAATTTAAAATTGTGTTCTTGTGTAACATACAAATTCAATAAAATTTTACGGTGTTGTACCTTTTAGTGTGACAAAGTACGTAGGATAAGGATACCTTTTTTGCCAAAAAGAAACGAATTCTACGCAGCCTATATAGTACTCGGGCAAAACCTAGTTAAACTACTTTTAATAGGTACACTTCTACCTTCCTACATTTATATTTCATTTCAGTACCGTAATAAACTTAATATGTTATAGGTGTTAGATGGCTCAAAAACACTAAATTCACTTGAACGATTTCTTAGCTTAGATAGTTAAGATAGTCATTATCTTGCTACCTATATACCTTATTATTATTAAACAACTTATTCAAGCGGCAATCACCAACAAAAATTTATCAATCATTAACATTTGATTGGATAATCATAACATATTTATAAGTTTCGGTTTTCTTACATACTTCATTGGATAGAATCATCACAGCCTATAGGCACTATAGGTATAATACGTCCCACTGCGGGGCACAGGCCTACCCTAAAGGAGGTATGGTCCACCACACGTGCCCAAATCGGATTGACTTCACATAGGCATCGGAATATCTTCTATTCAGCGTATGCAAGTTTCCTCACTTCCTTCACCGTTTGAGAGCAGTCGATTAGAAAAACTCATCATGGCTTATCATCCGTGTGGATTGGATAGGATACTAGTATGTGTTGTGTATTTTGCAGGATTGCAGGTTCACTTAATATTTTAAGCGCTGTACACAATTTGCAGGCCCTTATAAGGTGAATGAACCCATTAAAGATTTAATAAGTTTAAGCTCACATGCATGTTTATTCTCGAAAGAAGTTTGGCGGACGGCCATATAATTTGAGACCCAGACTTAGAGGTCCCATACATGAATGAAACTTAGTAAATACGTGTAGAGTGAAATAAAACTAACAAAAAAGTAAATTGGTTGTAGCCTGTAGAAGTTGGGGGAAAGGTATTTCTCCTTATGATACCTTTCGTATCAAGTGCGTGAAAGTCATAATCTTTCTTATTAGATATTCCACTCAATCTTCTACGCATTCATTGCGTTTATTATCTTTACAATATTATGATAATGGAAGAAAACGAAATCACACACACTATCAGTACAACCAAGCCAAATACGTTTCGTAACGACCAAAGAATACCTCAGTGATAATATTAGATGAAAATAGCTGTCGTGGTTGCGTTTTGCTACGGCTTTTTGGATGATTTTACTAGTAATTTCAACTTTTGAATCCGGACTTCTGAAGATGAGGAGTTTTTAAAAAAAATGCCTTTATTCTTTCTTATTATAATAATTATGACCGCCGTCCTGAATGGCTTTTAGTTTTCGTAAAAAATAGCTTGGTCCAAATCTGCCATTCTTCTTTGAATAAGAGTACCTACCTCCCTACTTATGAAAGTGAATGCTTTGTTATTCAATATTATTTCCAATGCTTGCTAAATGTAAGACATTACCTATTTGCTCTCACTAGTTATTAATGCGACATGCGATTAACGCTCATTATGCTTATTTGTTCAATAAAACAACAGTATTCTAATACGAATGAATAATAAGTGAAGTTATCCAACAGTATGCAAAATTGAGCGCATGTGTAATTGCTTATTACATATTTTTTCAAGGCTTTCCCTTTCAAACAATGAATAACTAATGATACTGGTTTCTTCCTGAAGATTGTTCCGATTTCCTAGTAGAACATTTTCTATGGAGAAATGGAACGCAGTGAGATCAATGACTCTAAGGCTCTTGTCACAATAGCGTTTGTCGAGCAGCGTGCGTTTAATACCGACGAAAAAGGATGAGGTTATTGCACATCCGTTCGACCTTGAAAGTTTCTGGGCGCATCTTTTCTACAAACGTAACACCTTCCGACTTGGCGGTAGAGTCATAAAAATGACGCCAGAATAGTTATGTGATATTTTACTTATAGGTATTGAATAAAAATTTTGAGTTTCGATTGAATAAGTGTAGGGCAGGACATGAACCTAGACGAAGCGTCTCGGAAGGTAGGGTAAATAATGCCTTAAGTGAGTAGTTCCTAAAATTTGTTGTTTGACCATTGCAAGAGAAGCCTCGGCAATAAATTGATGCTATTGGAAAATGTATAATATAAGGAATAGGTTTACCTTACACCCTGCAGTATGTGTCAACCACGCAAGCATGACATACAGTCTAATGATAAGCAGCCAGTTCTTTGCGTGATAATTATCCAGCGCTGTCAGATTTAAAAGATCCGTTTCATTGATTAGATAGGAGGAAAATAACATCTTTCATGTCTTAATTTCATTGTATCTTTTGGGCTCTGAGATTCGAGGCTTGATCGCTAGCTAGGAATATGGATTATCCGCGCACGCCCGATAAACGCAAGTGTAAAAGAAGCCTAAAGACGCGGAATGCTTGCAGGAAATCAGAGCAATTGTAATAAAATTTATGAGTTTAGTAAAGTGAAATAGTGAAACTGGTATCAGCGAAAGCTTTAGACTTGTAATTAGAAATAAATTTCGCTTTTGCGATTAATAAAACTGTTAGATGCATATTTACGGTTATAGCTACTCATCAGCAAGAAGATCAAGTTTCTTTTTAAATTTTTTTCTTATTTCAAAAATCTATGCAATGCAATGGAGTCCTATGGGGCCTTTTTAATATACTGACGGTTATTAAGGGGATGATCAGACCATCAAATTGAACAATTTTCTCTATGGGATCAACATCAAAATTGCGAAAAAATTTCAGCTATCCCATACATTTGGTTCAAGTAACGCAGTTTTATATGGAACAGAAACATAAAAACCACGTCAGCCGTAAGGCGGTCTGAAAAAACTCGGACACCAGGGCTCTGCCGTCACGACAAGAAGAAGATGGAACATATTCTTTTTCTTGATTTTGCTATTGGTCCTATGGAGAAAGTAGTTCATTTCGATGGTCTGATTATCTCGTTACAAACCGTCAGCACATTAAGAAGGATCCTGTTTAAAAATTTCTGTTGATATCGATACAATGGCGATACATTATACTTTTTTCTTATGAAATATTCAGACGAAAAAGGTTTTTGAAATTATTTAAACACGTTGTCAGTCATCAAACTCATCAACCTAGACTTAGATCTAAACATAACAGTAATTATTTTAGCCTTGTTATGTATCTACACAGATATCGAGAAGCACGGTGAAGCACTGGCTGTATCACTTGACATCTCGAAGGCCTTTGACAGGGTATGGCACGCTAGTTTGCTGAGCAAGCTTCCCGCTTATGGCATCCCCGCTGATCTTTGCAGCTGGATATCTGATTTCTTGAGAGAACGGTCGATTAGAGTTGTCATTGACAGCTGCTCTTCTGACCTTATGGCAATTGATGCTGGAGTTCCTCAAGGGTCTGTTCTCTCCGCGACACTTTTCCTGCTGCACATCAATGACCTCCTTGTGTCAGGTATTGTTGGGTATGCAGATGACAGTACTGTCATGGAGAGATATGTATCTGGCGCAGGGGCCAGCGGGGATAAAATACGCTCGCAGAGGGAGGCCATGGTTGAGCGGACAAACTTGACTTTAAGTGTTGTCTCCCAGTGGGGTGACAATAATTTAGTCAACTTCAACGCCACCAAAACACAGGCTTGTCTGTTCACCGCAAAAAGGAGTCCGTTTAATCTGACTCCTACTTTCCGGGGTACATCTGTCCCTGTTTCCGACAGTCTTGGGCTTCTGGGTATAAGCTTGACCACAAAACTCAACTTCGGCGCTGACATCGAGTCTAAGGCTCAAACTGCGGCCAAAAAGCTGGGCATCTTAAACAAGGTGAAGCGGTACTTCACTCCTGGACAGCTCTTAGTATTGTATAAAGCTCAGGTCCGATCATGTATGGAGTACTGCTGCCACCTGTGGGATGGCTCAGCCAAGTATCAACTTGCCGCACTCGACTCGGTTGAACGCAGAGCCAGGAGGCTCATTGGCGATAGTAAGCTGGTGGAGGCCAAGCTTCATAGCCTAGCCCACCGCCGCAGAGTGGCCTGCTTGTCGGTCTTCTACAGATTGTACTTCGGTGAGTGTGCCCTAGAGCTGCATGAGCTCATCCCACCTTCCCCTTTCTACTATCGGACTTCCAGACGCACCGCGGGATATCACCCCTTCTTGGTTGACATCCCACATATCCGCACCAAGCGCCTTTCTGAATCTTTTATAATGCGCACAGCCAAGGAGTGGAATGCCTTACCTGCGTCAGTATTTCCGAGTACTTACAACCCGAATTCCTTTAAAGTACGAGTGAATAGGCATCTTCTGGGTAAGCTCGCTACATCTACGACCCCATCTTCGTCCTGAGGACTGGATTGAGGTCAAGAGCAAACCCATAGTTAATAAAAAAAAAAAAAAAAAAAAAAAAAAAAAGATATAACTAATCATACCTCGCTAGCGTCACAAAAGCAAGCAATAAGCAATTTAGGCAAATCCGCTAATCTCTTAAAAACATTGCTAATGTGAGGCAATTAGTGTCGTGCGCAGACGCGTAGACACATGAATATGATATCTACTCATCAAGTTGTCAACGTACTTAAGGCCAAACACACTAAATGGCTATCAATCAATCGTAGCTACAAAAAGGAATCGATTTTTTCCTTGGTATTTTTGATGCTTGAAAAAATACCTATAAAATAAAAATTACCATTCATTTTTGGGAAAATGTGACATCTTTTTTACTTTAAGGATATAATTTAATATAATTAAGGTAGGTAGGTACCTAAAAATATAATATACAGGGTCCTTCTTAATATGTAGACACTTTTTTAAGGTCACGATCTGACCATCAAACTGAACAACTTTCTCTTTGGGACCCACATCACAATCGCGAGAAAAAAAATCTGCTGTCCCATACATTTGGCTCGAGTAGGTTTGCAGTTTTGTAGGGAAGAGTTGTTTTTTTTTGCGATTTCGATGTGTTGGTGCCATAGAGAAAGTTGTTGAGTATAACGGTCTGAGCATCCCCTTGAAAAAGTGTCAGCATATTAAGAAGGTCCCTGTATAAAAGATTATTTTTTAGACGAGCTTTTACCCGCGACTTCGTCCGCATAAATTATATACCAGATTTTAATTCAGATGATAAGCTATCAAACAAAAAAAGTTTCATCTAAATCGGTTCAGTAGTTTTTGCGTGATACTCGAAAAAACAAACACCCAAACAAACAAACAAATAAACAAACAAACAAACAAACCAACAAACAAACAAACAGACAGACAAAAAATGCAAAAATTGGTGATTTGGAATCAGGGACAGGTAATAACGTAACTTCAATGTAAGTACAGACACATTTCTGTTACAGTTTTATAATAGTTTAGATAATAATTAATAAATTATTCGAATACCTAGTTTCTACTACTGACTGTAATTATAACGTTTCAGAAGTCCATCCTTAGGTATGCAAACTTCTCTCGGTCTCAGTTTAATCTAAATCTAAGGTTAGTACCATGATCTTCACGATAAGGAAGGCAAACTAGCTGATAAGATATCGTCTCTGATAAACCTTCTCAGTTATAATTAAACCAGGAAAAGTTGTTAGAACAAAAGAGAGATAACTGCATGTTATGAATAATTTAATGAACGTTAATTACTAGTTAACTATAACGTCACGTCACTGTTAACAACAACCGAATGATGTTGATGATGATATTAACCCTTTAACGGATATAAGCGATCTAGCGAATGAAAATAAAAACTGTTTATGGTTTTGGGATAGTTCATTAGCATAAAAAAATATGCCCTGAAAAAATTGTAAGTACAAAAAATTAATTAAATATTAATTATTATGATAATTATTTATTTTAATTTAAATGTATGACACCTGTCAATTTCAACCTTAGAAGAAGAAAAAAGAAAAAATACTGAAAAGCATAGATATAGTAACTAGATGAAACCATACCGTGGCCGCACATGAAACAGCAATAGTGTGACTTTTGCATACAAAAAGTCGGTTTGTTTGGCAAGATGTCATCAACATTCCATAGGTTTCACAATGGTTTGACATCTTGCCAAACAAAAAAACCGGCCACGGTGACAAAAACAAAAAATAATGTTTGTCTTTTTTGTTTACATAAGTTTTTATAACTGGCTATCCCGCTCTCTCATTTCTTGGCTCTATCTTTCAGCGTAAGCGAAAAGTTTTTAATCTAAGCTGAAAAGGGATCTTTCGTTTCATGGAATTCAAAAATGTTTGGTGGTAAAAATGTTCCCTCTACCTGCAAAGGGTTAAGTAAACTTTTGCCTTTCTTCAGAATGCAAGCTATATTCAAGATCGATTCTGTACTTTAGCCGTGAAAAGGTACCAAGAGTACCAACGTAACGACGGACAGACAGATGGACACTTTCGCATTTAATTAAAACTATAAATTTATAGAACTTCGATTAAGTACTAACTTATTTAATGGAATAACCAACATTTACGTTTAAATACTTACTTTCAAACAGGTCGGTATATAAATACCTAGTGTAAATTTTATTATGTTCAGCTGTATTATAATTATATTCAACACATTAAATTATTGTTTGTAATTAATGCAATAACTAAAAGATATTAACTTTATTCTTTTAAGAGCTATCTATGTTAATAATTATTTCGTATTGTTTTTATACCTAATTATTGTATCTTTTTGGTTATGTGCCGACATGATCATACAAAATACGTTCTCTATTTGTATTCTAGGGTCCTGTACGTTATGTAATACCTACAATATAATATTGTAAGTATCATACAAATTGTTTTTTTTTCTTTTAGTAAAATCTATATTAATTAGTAGTACCTACCTACCGCTGTGCTTGGAGAGAGGCATTGGGTAGTTGTAATTTAAATTCTTACCACCTCGTTAGGAATATAGTCGTGACGTGTATGTAATGTAGACTATTATACCAATGAAAACTTATACTTAGTTTCCATGGATGATGTCAACCTTCATAAATTGTGCCAAGGTAGAATCGTGTATTTATTTGGAAAGCAATAAAATGTTTAAACTGTTAACTGCTATAAAGCGTTTTTGACAAAACTATATTTTTTATCATACAAAATAGCAAAAACTAAATTGGAAGTTTATGATAAAAAAAACGAAGAATTTACTATGACAGCAAAATCAGCTGTCAGTACATTTGTGTCGACCAGGATTGCAGCTTTGTATGAAAAAGCTATTTTTTTTAGGCATACATGGTAATTATGAGATGAGATGTGATTGGAAAAAACGAGTAGGTATATTATTCTAATATCAAGCTAAAGTAATTAAATAAAAATAAATAACGCTCACAGGCACATACATTGTAATGATCCCAAGTAAGCCTCAGGCTTTTTGTTATGGGAACCACACAACGACGGCACAAACATATAACATCCATGACCAAACCGGGATTCGAACCCAGGACCCTGGTTTGGCAGTCCGGCGTGGTAACCATCACACCAACCGGGTCGTCGAATTCATGGTAGACTGATAGTTACGTAACATTTAAATCGTTGCACGCAGTTCATAACCATAACATGCAATTTAAAACATATTGTAAGGGTCATCGTGTTCTTAGAAAGTACCCACCATAAAAGGTACAGTCAATCATAAATTCATAACATAAGTGACTGGCACTTGACTTACGAAAAATGTAGGTACTACTTATTACGATTGACAATATGACGCATGTCAAAAATGCACGGTATATTATTTGTTTTTTTTTTTAATTGCCAGAAATGGAAAGTAATGTTCGTTTCATATTTAGTTTTGTATGGTTTTGTGCATATGCGTTTTGCATTTGTTTTTTTTTTAAATGTCAACACTGCATGTTATTGGTCGAGTAAACTTTCTAGAATGTTTATTTTTCACACGTTTTCGAACATAACTAGTAAAGCGAGTTTGTTTTGAATACCTAGTATGACATAACGTTATAAATTACTATATTGTGGGAATATTTCTGCTAATGCTTGAATTGTCATGTCTTATTTCTTTCTACGCGTAAAATTTCACCGTAGCGTATTGCTATTTGTTACGATTCCGGATTTGTTAGGAAATTATGTAGAAAAGGTATACATAATGGGAATATAATTTATTTTGTAGGTTTAAGGAAATGGAAAATATACCACCACAATTCTTATTATTTCCTTTAGATGCTAAGTTTTTTAACAAAAAAATGTTACTCTGGTATAGATTTTCCTTTATAAGATAGGATTATACAGATTTTAGAACACAGGGTGTTCGTTTTGAAGCTTTCATTGCTACACGCCTTATACTATAAACTCTTTAAATAAGGTAAGAATCACTTACGAATTAAAATCTCAGCGTTCGCTTTCTACAGGATATCTGAGAAAAAAAAAGAAAAACAATATTATTTCTTTATAACTTCTTTATTCTTTTGCGAATACGTTAAAACAGTTGACTGTACGATAAGACGCTGACGGGTAGAAGGTACAATATCATTGCTCCACTCTGAATTTTTATAAACAAAATTTTTATTGATTTTATTTTCTTTGGTTTTAAATAAAAAAATTATTTCTAAACGCAAATCCTTGTGACTTCGTACCTAAGCATTTTGGTTTCTATACTAATTAGTAATTACCACAGAATTTAATACCTATGTTTGTGGTAATTACGGTACAGGTACGGTACAATCTAAAAATGGTGGCGCTAGAGATACGATAGATATTAAGAGGGCTATCACAGTCTAGTGGTCACATTAAAAAAGATTTCTCAATAAAGAAAGCCTAAATTAAAAAAGTTATCAACATCGAAACTACAAAAGCCTTCAAGCCATTGTTATACAATACTTTTATAGGTTCTAAACATTCCACTTTCAGACAATTTCGAAAAAACCAAAAGCGGCCGTTATTTTTCTTTTTTCAAAATTTGTATGTTTAGACCTTTAAAAAACCCATAAAAGTATTCTATGAAAATAGCTTGAAGGCTTTTGTAGTTTTTATGTTGATCACTTTTTTAATTTAGGCTTTTTTTATTGAGAAATCTTTTTTAATGTGATGAGGGCGCCACTGGACTGTGATAGCCCTCTTAAGGGTACGTAGTAGCTAGCTAACATTTACCAACTTTACTTTAGTTAGACATTATGAAGTTTGAGTGTTATGTTTACGACATCTTTTACTACTAGCCACCACACAGCACAGCATACACCAATAAACATTGAAGAATAATGGAGTGGGTCGAAGTCATCTCTGGTGAAAGCAGTCCGGTAGGTACCTTTTGCGGACGATTCGTATAATGTGACGCCGCGGGCTATACGCACTGCCCAACGCAATGGACCGAGTGGGTAACACTAGATTTAGATGTAACAGGCAGTGTAGACAGTTTCATTATTTTATATGCCGATTGTACTCATGATACTTAACTACTTTCCCTAAGGAACCTGATACAGGGTGTTAAGGTAAACAGTTACAAATTTAAGGGTTGATTGTTCCCATGGCACTGAACACCGAACAACATTCCCTAAGAAACCTATAGGAAATTAGCAAAAACATTTTGAACTTTCCATACTAAATACAATTAGCTAATCCACACGCTAATCGAAAGTTTGTAGGACAAGCTTTAATTTTTTTTTTTGCTAATTTCCCTTTGTTAATACGGGAAGTTGTTAAGTAGTAAAAGTAAGTAAAGTAAAATTACCCCTTAAAGTAATGCAACTGTCTACAATAACACCCTGCAGATTTGGAAAATGCGGTAGAGGGTCGTCTTCCAGCCAGGTGCGGTGGGTTGACGATATCTGGAAAAGCGTCGCGTCGGTAAAACCTGGGTTCGATTTAATAAACGTGTCAAGTTTTATCTTGAATTAAACATTTTAACGGGTTCTTACCGCGTTTTGGTACTTGTACATGCCAAAACGCGGTAACAACCCGTTAAAATGTTTAATTCAAGATTAAATAATAACCGCGTTACTCTCAAAAACTGTGTCAATTTTAATTTAAAATGACAATTCAGGGTAGGTACTAATTACTAATGACATTAAACATGCTTAACATTATTAATAAATAGGGCCCTGGATGCGGTTGGCGCAGAATCGAGAAGGATGGCGAAATGGGGATGATACTAGATGCAATCAGCTGATCGAACTTTTCTTTGAAAATCTCCCTAAGGCTGTCTGTCCATTGAAGCAGCGCGAGCTGTGTAGCTGTGTTTTTTTAACCAATCAGGAGCTCGTGCGAGGCGCGGCCGATCTCGCCCGAGCTCCTGATTGTTTAAAAAAACACATCTACACAGCTCGCACAGCTTCAATGGACAGGCACCCTAATACTATTCTTAAATACTGTGTTTCATCTATTGTGAAAAGGTGAATATTTTTCGTTGCGTAGTAGACGTCACATCGTCGTCGTAAAGAAGGTTGCGTACCTACATGTAAATGCCAACCAAACAAAAATATTTGACAGGTGACTTTTAATATGACGCCATGGACACCATCTACCTCTGATCTACCTACATTAATTTCTGCTGTCAAAATGTTACGTAACGGTTAATTTAAGTTACTTTTCTTTGCTTTTACATTTGAAACTTTAACTTATCTGTGATATTATCATAATTGATAATGTTTTTTTATTAATCAAAAGCTTTAAAAATGCGGTAGAAATCGTCACATTATACATAAAAGGTAAGCCATATGTAGTTACAGTAAAGTTATTTATTTAGGTAGGTACCTACATGTTTACTTTCTCTCAATACCTTTTAACATTTTAAGTAAAAAGTAAGGGACTTTAATTCGTTAATAAATAACATTTCACTGTAGGTATTTTAGGTACTTTATTATAATTTCTTAAGATTTTATATTGATACGAGCTTTTACCCGCGACTTCGTCCGCATAAATTATATACCAGATTTTAAGTCAGATCATAAGCTATCAAACAAAAAAGTTTCATCAAAATCAGTTCAGTAGTTTTTGCGTGATGCTCGATCAAACAAACAAACAAACAAACAGACAGACAAAAAGTACAAAAATTTGTGATTTGGAATCAGGGACACCTAAAAACCATATCGTAATCTTTTTTTTGTAAATATCTTCATTGTACAGACACACTTCTATTACAGTTTTATAATAGTTAGATACTTAGGCATGTTTTGCATAAGCAACGCTCACGACTATATTTCTCGACGAGGTATTCAGGTATTCTAAGTATACAATATCTCAATTTTACTGTCGCAGTGCCTAAATACTGCAGTGTTTTGATTTCCACAAATCATAAAAGTAAAAATTCTGGTCACAATATTTTATCAAATAGCTATAAGGTGAAGCGGGGCTATTCCGGCAGCGGGGCTATTCCGGCATTTGGCTATAACTTTTGTTCTATAAGCTTTTAGTCAGTCGCGACACCTGGTACAGGTAGAGAAAAAGCATGTTTCTTCGATAAAATATAGATGGGGCGGCTAACGCAGGAATTGTTTGATTGGGAAGCCATATTGACGGGATACCATTTTTTCGCTTGCATTACCAAAAACGCTCCGCAATTTTTGTATTTTTTTTAGTGGTTATTGTGTTTTATTTGAAGATTAATCAAGTGAAGTAATATGAATAAGAAATGTAGATTCTTTTCTGCTAACTTATTTTGTCCTACGCTTATTTATTACTGTGTTATTGAGTCTGACATAATAACCTCCCAAAACTATGATGGAGGGGCAATTCTGGCAGAAAACACTGGCGGAATAGCCCCACTGTTTTTGTATGAAGTAGCAAAATGCTAGTGATGTCCACAGTATCGGCATAAACGTCGATATTAATTTCAGTACTTTAATCCTACCATATCTCACATGTACATTTTTAGGTCAAATCAAGACAAAACATGTTTTGTCTAGTTTATAATAAGTATATTATCATACGAGTATGTATCTTGTATTATTATAGATGATGTAACATTTAAAGATAAAAAGAAAAAGCGTATTTACTCAGAAATCAAACTTTGAAATGTGGTTGAAGACGTGAAAAAACTAAAATAACTGCATGGAGCGGCACAGATACTCAGGATAGGTACCCAGAACTACAATAAATACCCAACCTTTATTAAAAAGAAGAGAGTTAATAGGAAATCAATTTTAATATGACGTTTTTTTATCATAAATTTAGGATTACTCGTACTCAAAACTTGTTTTATTAAATTAAGCACTTTATATTTACTTTAATCACTCTCATCCAATTTTTAAGAAATTTTTGTCAGGTTCCGCTTATCGACTTTTACGTGTCCCAGCCCTAGCATGTATGGAGAGCTGACAGAATAGCCCCACAAATTTTTTTAAGTGTTTTTACTCGAAAATGAAGCATCCCAGCTTGTCATTAAGTTCATTTTCGCATGTGTCGTATCGTCAATATTGTATTGCTTCGAGTTTCAGCGTCATAGCTCCATAGATGGCGGAGATATTGTTGACTGACGGAATTACCCCGCTGCGGGGTAATTATGGCCACATGGTATTTTTACGAGAATTTCGCTTCTTTTGCCAGTGTAAATATGCGTTTTTAAAACGAAAATTAAGGGGAAATCATAACAGATAAAATACCCTTTAATATGCAATAGTCAACTTTACTGTAACTTAATAACAAAGGGAAATAATGAGGTTTAAACTTTTCGCTTTGATTTTTTGTGTCAGAATAGCCCCGCCTCACCTTACCTATTCACAGTTGGTCTATTAATACTAGCATTGGATTCTTGTAGTGAGACTAAGTCACAGAGCATACTAGAGTAATCAAATGTCTTACTCTGCGCTACATTTTGTAGATAAATGTAGGTTATCCTCACAGAGATAAAATGAGAATAGATAGATAAAATAAAAGCAGTTTTTGCAGAAAAAAACTGTACCTTATGCTCGAATATCCAAACAAATAAAAGAAATCTAGAGCCTGATGAGGCAAGCGATGTATGAAGACAAAGATCAACAACTTTGCTGTAATTTAACGCAAACTATCTATCTATCTATCTATAACGTCACGCCTCTTTCCCAGTGGGGTAGGCAGAGACCAGGGCGCGCCACTTACTACGATCCTTACATACCTCTTTTGCCTCATGCACATCCATACATCTCTTCATACATGCCCGTCGGTTTCGAGTACTCCGCACCTCCCCTTTTTGTAGGACGCAACTGATTTAATCAGCATACGTCCTACGAGGGCGCCCTCTGCCGACACTTCCACTCACATTAGCAACATATATCTCTTTCGTACATCTGCTGTCACTCATCCTCTCCACATGGCCAAACCAACAAAGCATACCTTTCTCTATTTTTGTCACAACATCTTCTTTCAATTTACATCGATCTCTTATTACACAATTTCTCACTCTATCTCTCAGCGTGACGCCACACATACTTTAACGCAAACATAGAAACATAATACCTATGCCAGCTTCCTGCATAGAAACTAAACAACATTGAAATAAATATAGGTACCTCAAACACTAATCGTCTTTCAGAAAACGAATAAAGTAGAATCGAAGGAGATTTGCCACCGTGGGGTGATTGCACGGTCACGTCATTCTAAATATAGAACCATAGTCCATGGGTCCCGTGCACCATGGCTACGAATGTTATTGTATTACTAGATACGAATGGGAATAAAAACCTAACTCTTGAACGTCGTCCGTCACAGATACATTATACTGTGTGGTCTTTGTGGTACTCTGTGGTCACAGTAATAATTTTTCATTTGGCAAAGGTTTAATTTCTTCACAAAACACTTAGGTAAACTAGGGAAGTTGAAATCCTCATCCACTGCAAAATATAGGCTCTATAACTCTACCTTTTTAGGTCATTGATCTAGCGGGGAGTTCCACACTATGCCTGCTAATTTGTGGTCTACACTCTAGAACTTTGAGTTGTCAGTTATTTATTACAGTAAAGTTGTCGTCAATGAAAACCTGGTCCGGGCAAACTTTTTCTTCTTCTTATCGTGTGGACAGAGCCCTGTAGTCAGAGCTTTTTCAGACCGCCTTACGGCCTCTGACGTGGTTTTTATGTAACGACTACTACCATCAGAGGTAGTAGACGGGACCAACGGCTTAACGTGCCATCCGAAGCACGGAATCATTTTTCTTTTCAGACAATCAGGTGATTCAGCCTGCAATATCCTAACCAACTGGAGAAAAACGCACAAAGTGACATATCACTAGGTGTCCCACGTGGGAATCGAACCTACGACCTCCGTGTCGAGTGAGAGCCCAATGCTCATTTGACCACGGAGGCAGTAGAAGAACAGAGCAGCCAAACATTATATGCAAGTACTTACCTATCTTCCATTTTACTGGCATTGTAAGTGCGAACATTGCTACATGCAACAACTCTTTAAAAGGTAGTTGGTAGTTGTAACAACGTTTTTGACCACCCCTAGGGGGATTACGGTCTTGATTATTGGTAAGATTTTTATTACTTACTCATAACATTTGCTTATAGACCATAGCGTATTGTTGCTACAGTACAATAAATCCATAAACAGTAAGTAGCTATCGTCTACAATCATCGTGCAATCGTAGAATCAGATGATGTTTTATTGGTGGTTTTGCAATACGAAAACCAATGAAGAAATATAGACATTTTAAAATCTTGTAGATATTGTTTACAATCAGCATACAGCCTATTTACTTCAAAATATGGGTGTAATGTAGTACTAGATAACTCTTTCTGTGATATGTGTTTGTTATCCTATTTTCTATTTATATGTATAATGAATCCTACAAAATACAGTCAAATGTCATTGATTTTGTAATACATAAGTACTCCTACAATTTCGAGTAAGACATTTCTGAGTGAGTTTTGTACTTTAATTTTATAGTTCAAGAGTCCAATTGATTTATTTGAAAACTCATTTTAGGCAGGTCTTTCAGGTCAAATATTATTCACTAAAAATGTTAATTTAACTAAATAGGTATTTTGTTAGGAAAAAAAGGCAAAAACAAACCGACAGAGGTGACCCCATAGTTTTTATACTAAAACAGTTTTCTGGTTACTAAAACCGGATGCGCACGCGCAAACGGAATACAGAAGACGTTTGATGAGTCCACGCATCCGGGGTACAACCGGGGCGTTGTTGATAGTCAGACCGTTGCCTGGCCACAGATTGCCTAGTACGTCATTTGATGTCATATCATAAATCCCGTCAATACAACTAGCCTTTTTAGTTATAATGAAAAAGTCGTTGGCTAAAGCTTTTCTCAAAAGGACCCCGAAAGAAGGAATTTGATTTATTAATTTTAACATTTTATTGTACTCAGAGACAAATTGATACAAACAATAGAGAAGAAATAAAAAGAGCGAGCTTAACTTTGAAGAGATTTCTTTCGATGCAGGGACAGTTTTTATTATGGATTAAAAAAAAACAAATAAAAAACAATATTTTTCCTTCTACTACGTTATTCATTCGGGGCATTTCCGAATTATAATTATACGAGCTTTTACCCGCGACTTCGTCCGCATAAATTATATACCAGATTTTAAGTCAGATGAAGCTATCAAACAAAAAAAGTTTCATCAAAATCGGTTCAGTAGTTTTTGCGTGATACTCGAACAAACAAACACCCAAACAAACAAACGAACAAACAAACAAACAAACAGACAGACAAAAAGTCCAAAAATTTGTGATTTGGAATCAGGGAAGCCTAAAAACCATATCGTAATCTTTTTTTTGTAAATATCTTTAATGTACAGACACACTTATGTTACAGTGATAATGATAAACCTTCAATTCCTTTTTAATATTAACTCCATATTATTATTCTACACGGCATTAATATATTATATTCAAAGATGATGCCTATATCACTCAAAATGAAAAGGAACAAAAATTCACAAATTTTTTTTTTATTTTTGGAATTTGGAACAGAAAGAAACTATTTAATTTTCACAACACACTGATATAAAAGTTTTCTAAAAGGCTTCCCTTCCGAATTACATTTATAGCCTTCAAGCCAATTCCATCAACTTCGTTTTAACCTACTGTGGCACTAAACTAATAATACCTAGAAGTATGATCTATAAAGTATGATTTGAATATACTACAAACAGAGTTAAGGTTCGCATAAAGAAATCCATTAACACCATACTAAAAGCGCCTATTAAATAAAAGCTTCTAGCCGTAAACTAACGAATAACCGCCCATAAATTGCCAGCTCTGCCATCAATATCGCGCAGCGATTACTTCTAAAGGAAATCAACCATTTATCTTCTACTCTCAGCCGAGATAAACAATTTATTCTCATTAACGTGATCAATAATGTAGAAATAACTATTTATTTTCCTTTGATGACAGTTCCTAAAGGTTACGAGTAACAGCCGGATAAAAGATGTCTTACGTAAAGTAGGTATCAGGTTATCATTCTTGTTACTTTCTTTTTGTTATTACGAAATATTTAACTTATATTCACTTGCCTGTTGATGCAATAACTGATTAAGAATTTGAAGAGAAAACATCTTATAGCGATGTTTCACGCAGGTGTAGTATTTTGAGTATCGAGGCCACCAAGTTATCATTGTGCATGCATGAATTTAAGAGCGATCTTTTCGGTAGAAAGCTCTATAGCTTATGGTATTTTACTATAGCTAAACAGCGATTCGATTCTATAATACAAGGTGTAAGAAAAGACCCTAGCAATATTTAATGGTGTTAGTTTAGTTAGACCATCAAACTGAACAACTTTCATTATGGACCCAAAATCGAAATTTAAAAATATCTGCTGTTTCATACACAATTGTAGTGCCGACTTGACTCCAATGTATGAAACCACCATCTGACAGAACTATCTGGGGCAAACTTAAGCACTGAGAAGAAAATAAAATATCACGTAAACGGTCACCGATCCAAAGACTGGATAGGACCGGACGTTGCTTAACTTAGGTGGTCGGTTTCCAATACAAAAGCTCCACTACACGCCAACAAACGCCTCAAAAATCATACCTACTACATCAAATATCAGAAAAAAACTCAGAGCAAAACCTTTTTTCCTGGTATTTATGGGTATAATATAAACCCATGGAGTTTCTAAGCGCCTGAACTACGGTTCATGACATGAAGCCGTGCCGCCGCGAGAACATTGAAGGGCATCTACATTCTCGTTCTCGGCCTTTCTCGTCTGTTCTCGGCGAGAATATAGTACAGACACTAAGAGCAAGGATCTCCTTTATTCTAAAGCATAGAGACAGAATCCATTTACTATTGTAGTTAGTCTCTTTTGACGTACCTTTAATAGAAGAAGGAGACGGAACTATAGATCTTTGTTTATGCAGCTGTCCACTTTTCTCTTGTCAATTTTGTGCTAGTGTATGTGAAAAGTGACCGTAAACACTTTGTTGTCACTTTGGTCTAATTGGTCTCTTTTGTCCATACAACTTGACACCACACACTCAAACGTCAAAAAAACATGGACATTCTTGCAATGGTATGGCTCCCTCTATGCTTCAGAATAAAGGAGATCCTTGCTCTTAGTACAGACAAAAGCTTCTTGAGTATACCTATCTATACCTAGTATAGTTTCTAGCGTTATGTTTAAAACAACAGCTAAGTTAAAAAGTAGAGTGACATTTTGCTATTATTATTATACTTATGGAGATGTCATCTCTTTTTGCTCCACAAAGCCACAAAACAAGAATAAAATTGTAGACGTTTAAGAGATGTAGGTCTCGATTGAAACCTAGGTTGTTCACCCGTTAAACAACGATCTAGCTTTTAAGAGAATACACTCGAAAGGGCGCTCTTGCAATCCGAGCATGCTGCATACAAACGAAGTTTCATGCGATTTTCAATATTAACCCATTAAACTAAAATAAGATGTTGTTAACAACATTTTCAGATTTCTTTTTTAAATATTAAAGCAGCGATTACATTACCCAACATTTAGGGCCGATTTCGGCATACATTGCTTGCTTTGATCGATACACTTTAAATAGAGAGAACTAACCCTAAATCGAAACCCTAAATAATGTAGGGTTTTAATCGCTGCTTTAGTTTCAATGCTAGAATTAATTCAAGATTTGTATGGAAATCTTTGAGCCACGACAACTTAGGAACTAAATATTTAAACGGAATCTGACGTGGTACCGACACAGATATATGGGTTTCTAGATTGCGTTAACAAAAGTTTTTTTTTTACTTTTATTACTAAATGTCCAATGTATCAAACCCCCATTAAGCAAGAAATTGCTCAACGCAAGTGGAAGTGGATCGGGCATACGCTTCGGAGAGAAGAGGACAACTCCGCCAGAGTCGCCTTCACGTGGGAGCCTGGTGGAAGCAGACGACCAGGGCGACCAGCACATACGTGGCGGCGCACCGTCGACGCTGAGCTACGAGCAGCCGGGTTGAGTTGGTGCGAAATAGAACACCAGGCGCAGGACAGGGAGAGGTGGCGGCGTCTCACGAGGGCCCTCTGTACCATCGGGGTACCTTAGGACAACAACAACAACACTAAATCTACACTAATATTATAAAGAGGAAAGATTTGTACCTATTTTTGTATGTTTGTATGTTTGTAATGAATAGGCTCAAAAAGTGCTGGGCCGATTTAAAAAAATTCTTTCACCATTAGAAAGCTGCATTCACCCTGAGTAACATAGGCTATATTTATTGCTAGAAAAGATTAGACGTCCACCCGTGCGAAGCCGGGACGGGCCGCTAGTGTCCAATATAGACGTAACTTCGTTTTGTATGAAGAGCTGTATCAGAACCATCCTCTTAAGATTAAGATGTCGCTTTTTCCTATGACGTTCACGGTCGGTTTATTCTAATGATGGATAGTTAAGATCAAGGTCTTGTTAGCTAGTTTGCGAGTGGTTTTTGACATACTTTTTGCAGTGGATTCTATTTCAGTTAAGATAATGTAACAAGTTGGGCGTGACAATAATATTTTATGTTTATTCAAAAAAGACACATGAATCAAATGCATGCATATTTTGCTCATTCAGTCGTCAGAGATTTTTAAAAAACGTATTCACTTTCACTATCTGTTGTCACTATTGTGTCCAAATCTGGACAGAGCGACTGGAATCGGTCCAATGTCTAACAATCTTCCCAACCATGGGACAAAACTGGTTGGGTATTTCTAGTGGTCAGAAGCAACAACTCTAAAGTTTTAATTTTAGCCAATTCAAAATCAAAAATTCGAATATACCGGGGGGTAATAGAATAAACTCTTTCTTATACTGTGACCTGCCCACTTATTTAAATGTAGTTTTGTTTTTTTAAGCTACTTACTGCATTCATGTAGAATGGCTAGGCATTATTTCCCGGAGAAATAAGTGCATTCATACATAAAAAGCCTAACAAATGGTTCAAATCTCATCATGATCATGTAATAGCATTCCATTTATAAATCATAACCCTCACGACTCTCTAAAGTAATCAACAGATCAATTGATGCATCAGTTACTTTCAAATATCATGATCACTATACTTCGATACACATTTAAAGTCTCACTCGTCAAGTCATTGTAGTACTTATGCCGTTTACATAACAGTGCTCTCGAAGGTCTTTAATGTGGAATTTATTGTACAGTAATAAAATGCGTTAGCATCAACGTACTTATCAGAATATTACGCAAGATCTTGGATAGTCATATGTTGGGTATATATTAGAGGAATTGATTGAGTAATTATAGAGATAAGAAGATAGGTAGCGGAGACTAAAATAATAAAAAAGCACGCATTTCTAGTTACGTATACTTAAGCTAAGTTATGCAGCTATTACTGTGGTGTAGTTAGCAAGTAGCTGACCGAGACGACCGGTACAAATACATTAATTGTTTATATTCAAATTTTATTTTTATTTTGTATGAAAACATTTTTCTTTTAAAAGAAATCTAAAACCTGATTATGCGCATGCGTGCATGGATTAAGGACAATGCTTTTGTTGTTGGAAGACTGGGAATTAGGATCAAACACAAAATACCTATTCGCATTCTTAGCAAGATGAAGGGGTGGTTCTTGTCATCTTTTATAGATTAACTAGCTTTTGCCTGCGACTTCGTCTGCGTGAAACTGCGTAGAATATAGAAAAATCCTCCGTAGATTCTACAGGGTGTAACAAAACACCCTAGTAATACTTAAGGGGCACCCCCTTCAGACCATCAATCTGAACAACTTTCACTATTTTTTTCGCGATTTCGATGTTGGCTCCATAGTGAAAGTTGTTTAGTTTGATGCTCTGCAGCACCACCTTGAGGATTACTAGGGTGTTTTGTTACACCCTGTATATTCCTTTCATATGTTTATCTTCTGCGGTTTGTCTGTCAGTTAGTCACAAAATTGTTTTATAAGTATAGATTTTCTATTTCATAAAGGATCCTCCAGGTAGACCACGAGTGCGATTTTTGAATCTCATTCACTGAGTTCAGCAGTTGAAAATGTCAAAATTACTATGGAGATACGCATCTTTCTACTTCTGATTTGACATTAAAAAAATATACTCCAGGGTTGCGATTTCTGAAAGTCAAATCAGCAGTAAAAAGATGCGTATCTCCATACATTTTCAACTGCTGAGTTCAACGTATAAGATTCAAAAACCGCACTCCAGCACTCAGCAGTTAGTACATGTTGTGGCATGATGTAGAAACATTTATTATAAATAAGCAAGCGATTTTCCAAATATTCAACACGTATGTAAACAGTCAATTCTTCGAATGTTCGAATATATGATTGCTAACTTGGCAATAACATGGCAATAACCCAGATTTTTGAAATCAGCGTTTTAATTCGTAACAGGTATGTATGGTTATAAATATGCCTAAAGTAATAAATACATTTTTTGAGGATAATGAATAGGGTTCTCAGATGTACAGTCAGCAGCAATAAGTTGTATACACTTTAGTACTACGACGTACAACAAAAGCGAGAAAAGTGTATACAACTTATTGCTGCTGACTGTACATCTGAGAACCCTATTCATTATCCCCCTTTCATTTCTTCTTTCTTTCTTTTTTTTTTCCTTTTTTAACCTTTGTCGCCTATAAATAATATCATTCATTAGTTATAAGCTTATAAGTTCTTCTTGCATATTATATTATAGTTTAGATTTAATTTAGATAATATTTAGTTTATTTATAATTGTGTATCCCCGTTCTTGAAGTGAATAAAGACTAATTTTTATAAGTGTGTAGTTGGGAACAAATATTTTACGGTTCAGAATGATAATGCAAATCGTAAAAGTAGACTGAGGGAACGGACGATTGCTCTTGCAATAATAATTCACAAATTGCTGGCTCATGACTATTTTGTCAAAATTGACTTCGGTGGACAGTCAGCAGCAATAAGTTGTATACACTTTTCTCACTTTTGTTCTACGTCGTAGGACTAAAGTGTATACAACTTATTGCTGCTGACTGTACATCTGAGAACCCTATTCATTATCCCCATTAAAGATAATGAATATGAGTATAAATAAATATAACTGATCTAAAATCAACTTGCTTTTGTAACTCAGAAATCAATACGAGCGAAATTGTAGATCGAAAGCAAGTCTATAAGATATACGTAGGTAATGTAATTCAAACGGACAATGCAATGAAGTCTGTCTAATCATCTATCAAGGAAGCATACGTAACCAGGCGGTGTCAGAGGTGTTACTTCGCTGTATGTTGTGACTTCATGTGACCCAAACTCAAGGTATCTAAACAATGCTCTTCCTACAGCAAACATCAAAGGTATTATTAAGTCATGATGATATTCGATAGATAACTGGCTCATAGCCGATTTAGCATAAGTTGACACAATATCGTTGTGGAAAAAAAACGAAAGGGAAGAAATATTTTATTTATTATACAGAGTTCATCTTAATACGCTGACGGTTTTTAGGGGGATGAACGAACAGGCCATCAAACTGAATAACGTTTTCTACGCGAACAAAATTTTGTAAAAATCAGCTGTTCCATATAAAACTGCAAACTTGAATGAAATGAAGAATAACGAAATGTATGGGACAGTTGATTCTTTTTTCCAGATTTCGATGCTGATTTCATAAAGAAAGTTTTTCAGTTTGATGGTCTGATCATCCCCTTATAAAACCAAACCACTTTTTAAGAACCCTGTATTGTATAGTCATGATGGTATTGCATTATTAATTAATGTGAATGTATGAGAATTGTTAACTGTTTTAAAGGGATTTTAACTGACTTTTACACTGTCAGCAAAAATAGGGCTTTAATTCCGTTCTATGAATAATAATTCATACTTAATTATATCAACCTCATAAATCATTTAGAAAAAGTAGTACCTAACTACTTACCACAGCTGCCACAGCAGCAAATACATAGATAGATAAAATAGATAAATGTTTATTTTACATAACTAAAATTTGTGTCTAATTCACATCACACTAACTGCGCATTAATTGTAAAGAAATTACACTGAAAGCATTTTAGCTATTAATGTTACATTATACAATTATATCTACGCCAGGCAAATTAATACCGTAAAACGTATTTCATTCTCTTTATTTAAGGTAGAAAATCGTTTGTAGCAGATTAAAATGTTAGTAAATTGTTATTTATGGCCAGAATAATTCTTAAGTTAGTAGCCCAGTGATAAAGAATTGAACAATAAACGATCATAATCGTTTAAAATAACGTCCACATTGGCTTACAACGTTTTGCACTTGCAACATTGTAGCAGCACGTTTTAAATGAAATTACAGTAGGAGAAAAACAAGTATAGCATAAAATTGTGATCTTCAATTTCAATGCGATCGGGTGGTCGGAATTTCTTCTACTATTTTGTCCAGTTTCATTGAAGCTACATTCTTTAGTCAGCCAGCCGCCTGTCACGACTGTCTATGTCTAGCCCAGCAACGAACGGAGTGTCTGCACTTATAACTTTTTAATAGCGTGCTTAGTTGTAGGTGACTATTAAAACATGATTACTTTTCATAATTTATGTTGCTTAGGTAAATATTAAATAGATACATACCTAGAATACTCCCCTGAGGAACTCCGCAATAAATAGTAATCACTCATAATAAAAACCTTACCAATGAATAATATTGATTATTGCAATTTGTCAAATAATATTTTACAGACGTTTGTATCGCTATATTATTCCTGCATTTAATTTTACCATTAATACGACAGTAATGTAGAAATAAAAACAGAATAGACAGAATCAAAAGCTTTCCAAAAATCAATTTGTTTTCATTCTTATTTTTAAGAGATTCCATGATTTATATTTACAGTCCCTATTAAATTTTAGTCAGAATACAAAAGCTGTAGCATAAAGTCTAGGTAATTTACAACATGAATGAATGCAGAAAGCTACGTTTTCGGCCCAGCATGGCATGAAAGTGGTCAGTAAACATCTCGCCCACAAACTCGCTTTCTTTCTCACGGTGCACGTATAATTTCGTCTGTGTGTCTGTAACATACCCCAAATTGGTGATGCTTGCATAAGAAAATTATGAGGCAGGCTTGAGGTAACCAGCCTCAGACTAGACTTTAAGCTTTCATCTTCTTGTCAAAAATAAGATAGGTCTCAGTGTTGTTAGTAAAGTGTTAAGTGGAAAAAACTTATGTTTTGTTTAATTATCTTAACTGTTACCACGTTGGCAACATAATTCCGTTAAATTACTACAATTTGCGTGAAGCTATAACGGGAATTATTGCGATGTAATTTTCCTTTTATTTCTGTAGTTAAAGGGCTTGGTAATATTGTAAATCTTTTCTTATAATACTGTTTAACTATTTATCAAATAAAATAAATTTTAATTCGTAAAGGAATAATTAAAAAATAAATCGCAAGAAATGCAACACAAACATATTTTCTCATACTTAGTTCAGACAATAAGAAAGGAATTCCACGTTTTATCTACATAGATATACATATAATAAAAATATAATATAATTACCTACTTTCAATTCCACTTCTCTTCACATAATTATTTAAATAGTTCGAGCTGTTTAAAATATTCACACTGTGTCCTAATTTGGATCACCCGTTGAAGTCTTTTGTATGGGACCGCCCTTCGACCAACCGTACAGACAATCAGTCATCGAATCAACTAAAAAGATTGCAATGTCAACAATTTGTTTGTTTAGTCAACAAAAATATTCAATTGTTTTACTGTATAAACAAACAAACTAGCATTTCCCAAATGTTATGATTAAGATTGCTTCGTAGGTATGTAGGTGCACCGATTGTTTTAAAACAATGCATAATAAAACCGCTGATATGCAACTATGTGCATAAAAATATGTACCTACCTACTCTTTTAGCTCGTTTTGATACAATCCGAGATATCATTAAGATAACTTTGTTGTTTTGTAATCCTAGTCTCATTTAATATGCACTCACATACTCATTTTCATTGCACAAAAATCGAAAAATTTACGTTACAGTCGAAGCTGGATTTCACGCACGAGCCGCAGGCGAGGGGTGTAAACGAGCCGAGACTGTAATGGCCAACGCTTTAAACAAACCGTTACTTTCCTTTTGTTCCTTTATACCACCGGGTTCGTGTATAGGTAATTAATTATCAATAATTTTTTAATGGATTGTCACAATCTACCTTAAATAAACCGTATAATAAATCAGCAAACATTGCATTAACTTATTCATTGCCGTGATAAGAGCAATTTCATGGATTAACAATAATCAGGTATTTGCAATGTAGGTTAGCAAATTGATTTGCAAACCATCTTAGAGCCATGAAGAACTATTTCGTACTAAGGTACCTATATCAATTGAATAACGATTTTTGAGATCATACAGTAAAGAATATTTTGTCTTCTTCTTGACGTTTGTTCCCTGATATCTCCAGATTTAAATCTTAGTCATAACATCATCATCATCATTATCCACAGCCTGAATCCACCCACTACTGGGCATAGGACTCCATTTGTTAATGCCATCTTCCTCTGTCGAAACTGGGACCATCAATAGGTTCGAATTCAGCGTAGTACGTTTTTACTAAGGTAATGTAATGCGATTTCTCAATAATTTAATTACTAAACAAACCAGTCATCCAGCCAGCTCTGTTGGAGAGAAGCATGACCCGGATAGGCAGGTCGTGGGTTCGAATTCCGCTCGCCGCCCGACTTCTTCAATCTTTAATTTGATTAAGCTAACATGGCATACATGTAAAATCAATAAATTCTATTAAACCAGTCATTGTTATTAAATAATATACCCACCTACTTAGTGTTTTATCTGCCTCCGTGGTCTAATGGTTAAGAGCTTTGGCTCTCGACACGGAGGTCGTGGGTTCGATTCCCACGGGGGACACCTAGTGATATGTCACTTTGTGCGTTTTTCCCCAGTTAGTTAGGACATTGCAGGCTGAATCACCTGATTGTCTGAAAAGAAAAACGATTCCGTGCTTCGGACGGCACATTAAGCCGTTGGTCCCGGCTACTATCTCTAGTGGTAGTAGTCGTTACATAAAAACCACGTCAGAGGCTGTAAGGCGGTCTGAAAAAACTCTGACACCAGGGCTCTGCCCACACGATAAGAAAGAGTGTTTTATCATAGGAGGTATTCCAATAAATCTTACACTTTCTTCTTGTATAAGTACCTCACTTCACTCTTAATGTAATTCCCAACAAGATTTGAATCTTGATAGTCATGTTTGATCTAACTTTCGCTTTATTTTGAAATTCTCCACTCATGCCGAATTTCGGCTTTTCCCCTCATTAAAATAATTCATTTATACCTTAAATAAAACTTTAACCGCATAGAAGACCGTAGAATATTTTAATCCGGTTTTTTATGTGTTTGTATAAACAGTTTGCCTACTGTTTAGCATTTAGCTTATAACTAGAGGTTGTGGAAGAAGGTCAGAGGAGAACACAAGATCAACACCGCAGAAACGCATAAATAATTATTGTGTGTTAATAGTTGACTAGCTGTGCTAAGACAATGTCACAGTTTTTCCTAAAGTATGTTTTCTTAAGGTGAAAGTATCCTTGGATTCGACACAGCCGTTTACGAGAGTTAAACGACTGAAGAAACCAAGACGGAAACTATTGCACCTAGCTATTCTTCAAATTATCGAGTTTTTGTATACAGCCCGCAATTCGCTCCACATCGCCCGCTCTTGCCGCATGCAACTCTGAAATTCTCAGCATCACCTGACAGAAAGCAATTAGATTAAGCTGTTGTAATCAACTTACCTTTTGTATCCGCACAGGTACACGCAACAATCCGGAATTCAACAATTTTACCAAAAATCACTTTGTAACGCTCCTGCAATAAAAAAATAACTTTCAAAACACTGTCCTTGCCGTCGAAAACAAACTTTTCAAGCTTTCGAAAAGTTCGCTATCTAAAGCCGAAAACTTAAACCGTTCAAATGTTTAATTTTAGATTTCTAAACGTGCTGAATCTCACACTAAGTTCAATACACCAATTAGTGATAATTACTTTCAAATGAAACGATATGCCGGTAGGACATGCGTCTGTCGTTCGCCGTGGTTCGCGGTTCACTGAAGGAAGAGAAGTGAGAAGAGACACGTCACTCGCTGCGCCCGCGCAGAGCTCACCTTTACTTCGCTGTAGACCGACTCACAACTCTTGGTACTTGGAAGGAAACATTTTACATTAAACATAAAAATGCTTAACCATGTTAAGCATATATCGTCGGTGGACATCGCCCGAAGAGAAAGACTCCAGAGCCACTTTCAGCAAATGACCATATCAAAGTCTGATGAACTCGAGAAATATTGATTTTATGTTGATGTGAGCTTATTTTTAACCCCCGACGCAAAAAAAGAGGGGTGTTATAAGTTTAACGCCTATGACGGTCTGTCTGTGGCATCGTAGCGCCCAAACGGGTGGACCGATTTCGATGCGGTTTTTTTTAATGGAAAGCTAATTTTTGTGGGAGTATTCTTAGCTTTGTTTCATTAAAATCGGTTCAGTAGTTTTTAGTAACTTAAAAAATTACGAAATAAAATTGAATTTAAAATTTAAAAAACCCCCCACGCTAAAAACATACATTTAAAAAGCAAAAAATAATTCGGTCACAATATGACATTGGCATGTTAAGTTAGTAATAATTAATTATAGTACTCTATGGCTAGTAAACCTAAAGGTAGGTGGATAACCAGTTTTCTTAACATTAATTTCATGGAAATCTAAATTATTCTCAATGTGAAAGAGAGATATGAGATATGTAAAGAAATGGATGCAAGGAAAGAGCCTCCCCGAGTGACGAAACCTGAGTTCGTCTGGCGCACCCTGGGCAGTCAGCCTCGATACGACCATTGCTGACTGGCTAATCTTTACACTAAAGCATGAGTGATTGTGATGCGATATAACTCGTGCTGACACAAATGAAGAGAAAGAATGTGAAAAAGAAGCTGTTGTTACTTGTCAGTAATGCAATTTACTAAGCGCAACCATCGTCACAACCTTAAATTCGTCGTTGAAACATCGGCGAGCTGACAATTTGGTATTTACTATGGTGTCAAACTCATATAAAAATTCCGACAATCTGAAGGAAACAAGAAGGATGTTAAATTTTTGAGCTCGTCGATGTTTTTGACAGCGATATGTGACGCTTAGTGAATTGTAGTGAACCAAGTAGGTGACAACTTCATAAAAAGTTCAAAGTATCAAGTAGTATAAATCCTCATAAATCCACTAACATCCCGCGGTGCGGCCTCGATATTCAGGCAGGCACACACAGAAACACCTCTCTACGCTCCATCTAATATATCTATCTATTCCACATTCATGGCACGGACTCCAATTGTTTGCCCAAAGATAGATGCGCGCAAAAAATACAGTCAAATGTTTTGTCTGTCCTAAAACTGTAGGTACCTGTCAATAAGCGAAAAAAAAACATTTTGTGAAAGTGGGTTGCGCTTATTTTTGTTGCACAAAATATTTTCGGTTATGAAAGTTAATCTTAGGTATGCACATGAAGAAATTAATTCGTTTTTGCGAATTTAAAGTTTTATGCAAAAGCAAATGGTTTTGTATTGGTTAGTGGTTAAGAGTCCTTTTACCGTTCAGAGGCGATTTCTCAATAATGAAAACCCAAATTATCGATTTCCGACGCGATATTCTTACCATAGATAAGTATACAGGGTGAAATTGATATCATTGGCATCCTTTTAAACTAAGAGTCTACCCATCAAACTGAACAACTTTTACTATGGGAGCAAAACGATCGGAGCAAAAAAAAAATCTGCTGTTGCATACATTTGAGTCGAGTAGGCTTTTTTTTAGTTGCTACGATCGGTTTACTCCCATAGTAAAAGTTGTTCAGTTTGATGGGTAGACTCTTAGTTTAAAGGGATGCCAATGATATCAATTTCACCAGCCCTATATATTATTCTCAATCCATGTATCATTTTTAAAACAAGTTTAAGCACAAAACCGCTAGAAGGCACATAATAGATGAATGAACCTTAAATATCGCCAACGCGTGCAACCATTTTAGGGCAAATGCTTAACTATCAAGAGTTCATGACCCCTTGATTATCCTCCAGCTATTTCCCATGATGCTTCTTAGTTCTTACATACCTACCTATCTATATGAATTATTTTGGTGGTATTATAATTAACGAGCATTTACCCGCGACTTCGTCCGCATAAATTATATACTATCAGTTTAAAATAACAATGTGCATGACCTCGCCTGCAAATGTGACGTCACTCAATCACACGAACTTCACTTGAGTCATTCAAATGATTATTTCCTTTACATAGAGTCTATATTCCTTTACAACCGAGTGAAGTTATCGAACGGCCCTTCAAGGTCATGCACATTGTTATTTTAAACTGATAGTACCAGATTTTAAGTCAGATGATAAGCTATCAAATAAAAAAAGTTTCATCAAAATCGGTTCAGTAGTTTTTGCGTGATACTCGAACAAACAAACACCCAAACAAACAAACAAACAAACGAACAAACAAACAAACAGACAGACAAAAAATCAAAAAATTTGTGATTTGGAATCAGGGACATCTAAAAATCATATCGTAATATTTTTTTTTTAAATATCTTCAATGTACAGACACACATCTGTTACAGTTTTATAATAGTTTAGATTTGCCGTGGTATTATAATTAATAATTATAAGGTGCAGTGCCGGATTTATATTTTTTATGAGTGTAGGCCACTTTATTTCCGCCGCCCCCTACTCTAAGGCCTAATAATTTCCCATTTGTAGTAAGGAAGGCACTAAAGTTAAATAAACGAATGAATTAGTCATCAAGAAAGAGCGTAAAAAGGAAACAAGAATAAATTTTTTTTTTACGGGAGTAGCAAAATGATCTGTAATATCATCATAGTTTATGGTGTTCATTATCTCTGCTTCTATGTAGAGAAGAGCTAAAGAATTCATTTTTTCTTGAGACAATGAGGACCTTGAGTGAGTTTCTATGGGGTTCTCTGAAATTTGCCGCCCCTAAGACGCTGCCGCCCCTAGGCCGCGGCCTATACGGCCTATTGACAAATCCAGGACTGATAAGGTGATAATCTGCAGAAAACACCCTAGTATAATAAGTAGTTAGTTAAAGAGGTGGTCCAGACTATCAAACTGAATAATTTTCACTATGGAGATAACATCGAAAAAAAACTAAGTAGGTACCTACTCTATTCGAATGTAATAGGCACCTACATTGTTCAGTTTGATGGTCTAAACTAAACAACCCCTTTAAATATCACTAGGGTGGTTTGTTACACCTTGTGTATCTAGGTACAGTCAGCAACCCACTTTAGTACTATAACTTGCATAAGTAACTACATCTTTTCATTGCTGACTGTACTAATTGATGATTGTCTATTTACGTAAGTAAGTATGCGCATTGTTTAAAGAATAAATTTATCATAGGTATTGTTCTATAGAGCACATCTAGCATAGTATGGGAGGACACCTACCTGCATAGATAGATTAGATAGGTACCTGTCTATCGTTAGGTATTTAATAGTATGGTCATCTTTCTAATAAGTATAATTAGGTATGCAATAACATAACACCTAGATAATTCCTCTTAATGTAAGTACAGTCAACATCAAAAGTAGGTAAATAATGACGGAAGAATCTTTCATTATTTAGGTAATTATTAGCTAAAAAAAAAGGTAAAAGGTATGGTATGGTAATCTACACTAATATTATAAAGAGGAAAGATTTGTACCTATTTTTGTATGTTTGTATGTTTGTAATGAATAGGCTCAAAAAGTACTGGGCCGATTTAAAAAATTCTTTCACCATTAGAAAGCTGCATTCACCCTGAGTAACATAGGCTATATTTATTGCTAGAAAAGATTAGACGTCCACCCGTGCGAAGCCGGGACGGGCCGCTAGTAAAGTATATTTGATTTGATTTTGATTTGATTTATCTGATGTCATATCAACCATATGTCTGATGGCAAACCGACACAGCTTAAAAGCTAGACCTAACGCTATAAAACCAGAACTTTCATAGGGAAAACCAAAAGGAGGTTGCAAAACCCAACAAAAGCTTCAGATGAAGTTCATTTAACACTTTCATGAAACATCTATAATTTTGTAAATTATTGATTTGTTTAAGATACATTTCAATTTAAATTTCGCTTTTATTCATTGACTTTTGCTGTTGACAGTACCTACCTAGGTAGGCACTATCATTATAGTACTCGGTGGTAAGTACTATAATTAAAATATTAGTATAGAGTACCTAGTAGTCAAAATGGTACCGCAAAATACAGTCATCAGAACTTGAAATTACCACAAAAATGTGTCTCATTCTTTTCATCATTGATTATAATTTTGTTAACGTCTTGGAACATTTGAGATTCAAGTTTTTGTGTCGGTTCAATTACCCAAATTCGTAATGTTAAGACATATTAGGAAATACAATTACAATATTACGGCAGTAATAAGACGCAACCTCGTTATAAGACATGTTTTATATTTCTTTAATGTTGCATTCATTTGTAAAATCGGCATTTAGAGTTACCTTCTGTCTGTGGAGAATAAAGATGTAGTGTTTTCTGAGGTAGATAATATCAAATTAAACAGGTTAACGACGTTAACATTTTGGTACATAATCATAAAGTATGGAAAATTATTTCTCTCTCTTCCAGGCTTTTAATCCCATATGGTTGTTGGGTCAGCCTTCCGCGTCTGTTCTCTCTACCTTGCCCAATTTCTGACGTCGTCTTCGGAGACATTGCACTCGGTCATATCACTACGAACTGTGTTCGTCCATCTATTCTTCGAACGTCCTCTTGGTCTGTGTCCTGGAATCGACAGTTGCAGTCCCATATTTCCTACATAGTCGGTGGCTTTCGTTTCACGTGTCCAAACCACCTAAGCCTATGCTCCTGAAGCTTATCTGGAATGTCACGTACATCCAGGCTACCTCGCACATGTATACTCGTTACGGATTCTATACCACCTCGTGACACCACACATCCACCTCAGTATCTTCATTTCGGCTGCTTGTACAGTTCGGACATGACTTTGCCGCCTTATTTTGTGCCTCTTGTATTTTGTTTTCTCTGTATTTTTTTACTGTTTGTTTTGGTTTTGGTGTAAAATAAAGTAGGTACCTATGGTTGATTGATTGATTGACTTTTCGTTGTGGCCCAAGTCTCACTACATGTACACGAGGACTAGTCTTATTACGGACTTATACAGGGTGAAATTGATATCATTAGCATTCCTTTTAAACTAATAGTCTACCAATCAAACTGAACAACTTTTACTATGGGCACAGAATAGGTAATAGTATATAGTTCTACATCTATGGGAGCAAACGGATCGCAGCAAAAAAAAAAGGCAATTAAATGAAGCAGGTACCTACTTACCTACTATTTTGCATCCCCTGGTCATCATTATAAAACATTGTCTCCCCGAAAAAGAACAACAGTCCTTTTTTACCTATTTTGCATCCCCTGATCATCATTCTAAAACATCGTTTCCCGGAATAAGAACAGTCCTTTTTAGTGCTTTTGCTCATTTTTGTTGACGATACCTAGCTTTAACCTTAGAGTACTTTTATATAAATAGCCTAAACGACAATCTTGATACCTACTCGTAGGTATTTAAAAAAAACCCGAGAAATCGTTTGAAATGTTAGCCAGATGTTTCCTTCATAACTGCAACATTAACAAAACGACGACGACGGACTTACTTATCGCCAAATTTCTTTATAATCAGTAGGAGTGTGGGACACAATTTAACGATTATAAGTTTAATATTACGACCCAAAGAAAGTTTCAACATGTAGGTCGCAACCTGCCATGAACTTGACCAGAAACCGGATTGGACCGGTTCGTAGTAAAAGTTCGATGCTGATAATTCTGAAAATTATAGGCTGACGACACAACCAGTGTCGATGTAGCTCCAATCGTTTTAGCATACTGGGTTAGCCCTGCTTAAAATTATACTAAGAGTGGAGGCAATTTATGCAAATTAAAGTATTAATAAAGAAATCGGCATTTTTAATTATTACTTTTATTTTATTACTGTTAATTGATGCATTAAACAACTTTCCCAGGTTTTTATGAAACCAACATCAGCGAAAAAAATTAAAAAATTCTCGTATAGCATCTTGTTTCTTCGTTCAAAAAGATAAAAGAAAGCGAAATGAAGGCTGCTCTTACATCAAATCACTTATCATACTTTGCACTTCATGACGTAAGCATTGAGAATTTGCTGCATAATTACGAAGTTCGTAGGATGGAGTAATAGAAAAACAATAGAACACTTCAAGACTGAGAGACATTCCAAAGCATGTGGGTGTGGACTGTGGAGGGCACTTATAACAACAGTAAAATAAGTACCTCCTTAAAACATTTGAAACAGGTAAGGGTAACAATGTAGGTACTTACCTATGTGTAGGACGACTATCTGGTGGACAATTATTCTCACCGATTGGTGTAGCGTTGTAGGTCTATTTTGGGTAGTCGCGTCGCGTGTCATGTCGGTCGTTGGTTACCCCCTCCTCGACCTACAACGAAGCTCCAGTGGCGGCTCAAGATAGTGTTCTTTTCGAAAAACAATCCTTGAAGTCACCAAAATACTTATATAACTGTACGTCAAGCATTTTTGCTACACAAACTAGACATTATACCTATTGAAATCCAAGAATAGAATATAATTCTCACCAATATGATCCCCGCTACCCAATCCGCCGTGTATTCCGACTCCGAGTAACAACCCTTATGCCGAGATCCGTACCCCTTCTGGTAGAAAGCCGGTTGCATAAGTTATTTCAGGGGTTCTTTTAAGGGCGCTTCATCGTCACTGGTGCGGTCCCTCCATAGTTTGCAGTAATAAACAGAGTCGATGCTCCCCGAGTAGAAATGCTGCAAGTATTAGTTAGTGCTTACAGCAAAAAAAAGGAACTTATATCCCTTCACAATAGGGATGGCTTACGGTAGGTACCTACCCACCTAAACAGCATAAAGCAGCATATGCTCACGACTATATTCCCCGAGGGGGTAGTCAGAGATATTCTGAAACTTCAGAACATCCACGTTTCACTAGTAGTACCGAAACTCTGTCCAGTGTGACCTACCTAAACAAGTTTAATTTTATAACAAATCCAAACTACGTAAAATAGCTAACACTGTTTAAAATATCCAGCATCCAGCTACAGTATCAGAAAGATAATTGAGGAAACTGCACAAAATAATACCTACCTGATGAGACAAATCAATTATTTTCAAAAATATTGATTAACAATATTTTTGCCGTTCGCTTTCGGTCCTTCGACAATATTTCTGTTATGTTACACTTCTTTGTAAACTCTAACGCCGAGACACTATCTTTTTACTGTGCCCCAGAAGAGAAGCACTATAATTATTTTTTAAAGTCACGTAAATAAAATACTTAGGTCTTGTGTACACCAAACTTAACGATGTATCAATCATCTGCCCACGCAAGAAACACAAAAGCGGCAGTCGGAATCTCAGTGAACATATTTTAAGCTGAAAAAATTGTGTGTGTGCTCAAAAACTTATCAATATCAGTAATTTTTATCTGAAGGGGACAAATTGACTTTCTTAGTCGCATTCCTAAACTCTACAAATACAGATAAAAGATAATATTGTGACATAGTTTAAGTTCCGGAACAAGTGTGGTCCGCATTTAGATAAACAATCTAAAATAAACAGTTTTGAATTAGTGGTGAACAACTTATTTTAATACTTTCGACTAAGTAAAAGTAACCTAGTTAATATTATAGGTGTGATTTTATCTAGTGCCCCGGGCACTTCGTAAATTAAGTTTAACAAGATAATCATCAGACAAGTCTCAAATAAGTCTTCGTCATGAATCTTCTATGCACCTATCACGTGTGTCCCTAGACTTACCGTCAGTTGCAAAAACGCTCATTAGAGTTAATCCTCCATTAAATCTCTTGCTAGCTTTTACTACGTCAAGCTACTTATAAGAATGTATAGAAATGTAAATCAAGCTCAAAAAGTGACCCCAAAAAAACTACACCGTGTTCGAAATTTGTTCCTTAAAAACTACACCTTGCCGCCAAAACTCATACAAAATGTCATTTTTAATTGGGTGCCAAAAATTATGTTGCTCTTGTTTAGAGTTATTCTTCAATAGTTATTCTTGTTATTCTTATTCGTAGACGTCAAGACAATAAGTGACAGCAAGAGATTTAATGGGGGATTAACTTTAATGAGCGTTTTTGCAACTGACACTTAGACCATAATAAGTATATTATACTTACTATGGACGAGTTACGCGTTTCATTCTTGACAGTTGAACAAATTTTTCTATGGAAGCAAATCTGAAATCACAAAAAAAACTGCTTATTCATACTAAACTGCAATGCCTACTCAACTCACATGTATGCTGTTGCTTTTTTATAGATTCTTAATTAAATACACACAAACAAAATAATAATAAAAAATGTACGCAGACGAGCGATTGTTTTCAGTTAAACAGCAATTTCATGTTTGCTCCCATAGTAAAAATTGTTCAGTTTGATGGTCTGTACCACCCCTTAAAATGTGTCGATTCATTTCAAACTGTACTACTGTACTGTAGTAATTATAGTACTCTGTGGTGTAGGTATAGTTTCTTCGTTACAATTATACCCATTATCTGTGCGGGTCGCAACACGTAGGTACCTAATATAATTTTGACAACTTACCATTATTGGTATGAAAATTGCTGTTATAAAACTGTAAATACCAACACATCATTATTTCATCAAAAACACGTTCAATTTAGAAACATTAACTTTAATTGAGTTTCATTAATTGTTCACGACAGAAATTCTACTTTATGGCAGGTGTATTTAGAAATAATTTTGCTTGTCAAGATAGTAATGATCATTTAAAACGTCTTGTTAGAATTGATTGCCAATTTATAGTCATACTAAAAACTGGTGTTAGTAATTTGGTTGAATTGTAATCAAATGAAACACATTACAACATAATCATGTAAACAGATATATAATTATTTTGACACTGTCAACTAATAAATATTACAAATATATTAGGTACATTACCAATTGTTTTTACAACATTTATTACAATAAGTGAAAAACATAAAACCTCGCGGTACGAGAATCGGAAAATTTTTACAATAATTAAACTTTCAAATTCTGTACCAAATGTGTTCCCTAAAACCCATAAAATTAGTTTACTGTTAAATTAGGACTACAATCGAATCGAAGGCCCCAAAGCCGAATGGAGATGTGTAACCACCAATAGTAATAGCTCGCTTGCTCGAGCATCATAAAAAAATTGAATTGGCAATTTTTGGTTGAATTGACACATCCCAGCTCCGCTTTGATGGATTCCGGGCCAAATAGGAGGCGCCACTAGCAGAATATAGTAGGAGATATACTAAGATAATGTTGATGATTTAACATTTGAGGAGTTTCTATATTTTAAGTTAGACACAACTATTTCTATAGGTAAACCATTTATCTCGCGGGACGCGGCAACAGGTAGGTGGGCGCGGGGGCTTTACAGGCATTTCGGGGGTGAAGGCGTTTCTCGGAACAAGGAATTACATGTGTATCGATACCCGCGCCCACCCCCCTCTTGCCCCGCGGGCGTACCGCGAGTTATATGGTTTACATATAGAACCAGTGGCGCTAGCGATTGACGATAATATGTAGCCCTAATTCAACTGTTATTTTCACAAATATTATAAAAGGGGTTAGAAATGTAAAGTAGCGTTTTGCTTCGGAGACGACTGTCGCCACTTGTCTGCCCACTCACGCTGATACAAATACTTATGCCCTCTCGTTCGCACGACGCCGCGCGCCTTCCGTCATTGCATAATCGTGTGGAACGCGTTCCACGCCTACTTTGCACTTCTATCCGCTCTTATAATGTTCTGTGGTTATTTTAGTAAAACCTAATTCTAGAAACCCAGTAATACTGTGACTAGTCAAATAATTATAATGACACTGGAAATTAGTCATTCTTATAAAATCACAAAACAAAAAGGAATGAAGCTTAAAATATAAAATATCTCCCAAACTACTTGCGAGCAAAATAAATGACTCGCTAAGTAATAATATTCAATAACATTTTTGATATAAATAGCAGTAACACTAAACAGCTATATTTAAATATATAAGGTTATTTTAAAATATTTGCCATGGCTGCAATTGTAGAAATTATTGCATACACGGAATGTTAGGGTAAACAGTTGCATTACTTTAAGGGGTGATTGTACCCATGATACTGAACAACTTTTCCAAAGAAAACTTAGGCGCTGTCCTATTGCCATCGCTCGCGCGATCATGCGTTCGTCCGACGAAAATCATTGTGCCACTGTGCGTTTAAACATACTTATATCTGCGGAATATCCTATAGAAGGTCGTGCTATCATGAGATGCGATCGAATTGTTCTATTTTTATTCAGATATAAGTATGTTTAAACGCACAGTCGCACAATGATTTTCGTCGGACGAACGCATGATCGCGCGAGCGATGGCAATAGGACAGCGCCTCATAGGAAATCCGCAAAAAGGAATCTATGGGAAGTCCAAAAAAATTTTGTAAATTGCCTATGGGTTTCATAGGGAAAGTTGTTCAGTATCATGGTACCATCACCCCTTAAAGTAATTTAACTGTTTACCTTAACACCCAGTAATAGCGACAAAACGTTCCGACGCGGTGGTAGCTTCAAAAAAAGATTTGATGTTTAACAAATGGCCTTAAACTCCTATATTGAATAAATTATTTTAAGTTTGAGTTTGCCACAGGATACAACAATTAATGTGAGAATCTGAAACGCAATAGTTTCTTCCATTGCAACCGTGACAGATATTTTATAAGCACCTCATATTACGACGTTTTCGACATGCATTTTTCTGTCTTATTTATTAAAAAGTTTATGTCATTGTGCAAGTTTTGAGAGAGTGGAGAGATAAACTTAATCATAAAATATTCGTACATGAGGTACTTACTTATTTTTCTTTAGAGTCTGGACGTACTTATTTTATTGAAAGTATACAGTATACAGGGTATATGGGACAGCCCTCAGAAAACTGAATCGGTGAACTCAGACCATCAAACTGAACAGTTTGCCCTATGTAAGGAAACGTGGAAATAAAATCTGCTGTTTCACACAAAACTGCTATACCTACCCGACTCCAAATGTTTGAAACCGCAGATGTTTTTTAGCGTTTCCTGAGGTAGTTTCCATAGTGAAGTTGTTCGGTTTGATGGTCTAAGTTCACCGTTTCAGTATTCAGAGGGATGTAGTACATCCTGTATAATTCATCTTTCGAGCACTCAATTTTCATGTTGTTAAATAAGATTTTTATAGAGGTCTGAAAAGTCATATATTATTGTTGTAGCAACGCTATGATTTGTTCGTATTTATTGATTTAATATTTGTTATTTCTTATCATTGAAAATTGGAGATACAAGATTTCTGAATTATTAAAAATTAGATATAAGTTAGGAAGATAATATAGATATCAAGATAGCTTGTATCTATTAATGTCGTTACTGATCTAGGTAACTGCTCTAACCTAAAATTGTATCAGTGAAAAACCCTTTCTGCTAAATTTTTTTCCTATTTACTATACTAGTGTTTTTTTTAGAAGTATGTCGTAGATAAAATATGTCGAATTGGAATGTGTATTTCGTTTTATTGTCAAGTGCTAAAACGTTTAGATTAAAAATAAAAAATACATAGTTATAATTTTAAAAATCATCTAACACCGTTAGGCTGTCTTATTTGGTAACTTAAATATTTATAAAAAATGAATAAAGCTTTTTACAAATGAATAATGATTGAATCGGTATTCTTAGGCCACAATAATAAGACCAAATAATAGAAAATATCATTCTGTTCACTTAAATTTGAATGTATGTGTATTTTTCGAGTATTTGTTTCTCTTAAACTAGTTAATTTTGAGACAAATTTTTAACAATCTCTATTGAATAAACCAGATTTCAGACCGACTTGACGAGATATGTCTTTTTTTATTTGGTCCAAATATTGCCATTACAAAAAATCGGCGTGTTATATAACTTTTTTTACAATGGCACTCACGCCACAAAAATTATAGTGACAAAATTCGTTTCAATAAAACTAAAATGTGACTTACGCCGGTCTGTCTTTAGAGAAAGATTCCATCCATGGAGGACAGAAAGGAGCGGAGGTGTCGCAAAGCAATATTTTTATCTAAGTAAGTGTCGCCAAAGTCGTTCAAAGCATTAGAGAACCAAAATATTAATAAGGAACATTTATAATACAAGTACAGCTGCAATTAAATTACAATCATCGGGTCCGGTCTTCTCGATCGAGAAAGGCGTAAAGCAGGGCGATCCTTTATCTCCAAAGCTGTTTACCAGCACTCTAGAGGAGATCTTTAGATGTGTTGCGTCGGAGTGGGAGGGGAGGGGAATCGATGTCGGTGGAAGAAAACTAACTAATCTTCGCTTCGCGGATGACATCGTTCTCTTCTCTTCATCGGCGACGGAACTGAGTCTCTTGCTACAAGATCTAAGCAAGGCGAGCCTTGAGGTGGGGCTTAAAATGAGTATGTCAAAGACCAAGTTGATGACAGAGTAGTGTGTGAGTAGTGGATGATGGAAGAATGGAATATGTTTGTGAATATATTTACTTGGGCCAAATTGTCTCTTTCCAGGCTAGACAAGAAAAAGAAGTTGCAAGACGCACCGAAAATGCCTGGAGGAGCATTTGATCGATGAAAGAACACATGAAAGGAGATCTCCCATTGCCACTCAAACGCAAGAAAAAGATGGCGAGACGAAATCGATAGTTTCCTAAAGAACTGGCCTATCGAAGCGCAAAACCGGGACGCATGGAGAGAACGGAGGGAGGCCTTTGCCCAACAATGGGATAATGACGGCTGATATAATAATAATAAGTGTCGCCAAAATGCAGGGATCAGACGGGGCCCAGGTCCCGCCCCTAAAACCGAATCCAGGAACAGCGCATTTCTTCGTTTTAGACGTATTTGATTGACAAAACCCCTCACAGCAAAAAGAATGGCGGTCCGCTTCGAACTAAGCATCATAGCCCACACCCACTGTGATGACATAACCTAATATAATGGCGACAGACCTGATTGCCTTGCGTCACCTCCGCTCCTTTCTTTCCTTCGTGATTATGGTATCTTTTTCTTTAAGGCCCAAAGTAGATGACGGGAGGTCCGTGCCAGAAATCGTACAGGGAAAAAAAGGGCAAACAACTTGGCAAAACCTTGACTGTGGAGAACAACATTTGTAGGCGAAAACGCCTACGTACACACGGCGACAGGTCAGGTTACCCTGTTTGGACTTTGAACTATTAGAAGTTGAACGCTGCGAATCGTGCGAGAGGGTGCGGTATGTTGTAGTTTTTTCGTCTCACAGCACGCTGCGCCCGCGCCGGCAGCCGCGTCTATGCAGGCTCTCTACCGCACTATTTTATGTTTTGTACGTAGTGTAGTTATGGGTATATAGGGTGCGTAACCTGATGTGTCGCCGTGTGTACACCCCTCACCCCGCCCCATTTGGTTAAGTTGTTTGCCGGGTAGTTACAAAAAGTTTAAGTTTCCTGGGGTACCTGGTGGTATGTGGTCTTTTGGCAAAAGTACGCCGCGGACAATCCGACATCTACATAGGAACTTTTAACGATTATTATGTGATAATGATAACACACATACTCATGTCACAATTATACACAGCCTTCTACAGGATATTATAAATAATTTGACAAATATTGAAGTCGCTTCAATTCGAGCGCTTGTATGAAGTTGCTGTACTATACAGGATGTAAGTGACAGCCCTCCGCAGACTGAAACGGTGAACTCAGACCATCAAACTGAACAACTTTCACTATGGTGTCTACCTCAGGAAACGCGAAAAAAATCAGCTGTTTATATGAAACAGAGTTCTATATGAAACAGCTGATTTTTTTTCGCGTATCGTGAGGTAGGCTCCATAGTGAAAGTTGTTCAGTTTGATGGTCTGAGTTCACCGTTTCAGTCTGCGGAGGGCTGACACCCTGTATATCTCTTTTCTGTACTATCACCGACCAATCCTCAAAATCTGTCAAATTATTTCAATATCACCCTGTTAGTCACTCAACTAAAGCCCTATTGGTCATTTATATCGTTTCAAATTGACAAGCAAATTAAACCTCTATTATATGGTGTTATGGATGACATTTCGAGACAAATTGATAACTTATTTGACGTCAATTCGAAGTCTTTTCTTAAAGCAGGTGGGTTTAAAATTGCATGCCAATTTAAACATCACAAACAACCTAAGTTATAGGGCTTTTAACCTGATTAAAGACTAGTTTCAATCTTAACAGGTAGATAATAAAGATTATATTCGTGTAACATAGACACATACGTATTCGTACTTATAAAGAAGTTAATGAATAGGAAATTGACATTATTAAAGTTGAACAACGTTCACGGTTTACTGATACGAGTAGATGCTAAACAAGTATGTTGTCACTGTCTAACTTGAATAGTACTTAACGAGTGTGACAAGAATAGGAAAGGCAAGTTTACATAGGATTTCAGTAATTTTACGAAAATTTGTAAATCTGACTTCTTTTCGTATCGATATGAATACCATATGTTTGCCCAAAAAGCCTTTCAAGAAACTTGTTTCTGTTTTAAGGTTGGGTATATAAAAATGACAGTTTATCAACCAGATTGGTCTCATAAAACGGCTACATTCTTCAGACTTTAATCAAAAACTAGGATTGTCTAATAGCTAAATAACATCTTAGCAACAAACTAGTACGCTTATTTCTACCACATGTGTAAATACCCATAGAGAGAAATCTTTAAACAATCGCGCTAGTGGACAATCCATGGACAATCTATGGGAGACAATGGGCGAACGCGTCACGTGATCATTTTGTGTCCTCCTAAAAGCTTCAGCTCTGTAGAGGCCAGACCCTCGAGCATTATTTCTCTACTTTCGCGACTCGGCCTTTTTCCATACTGCCCGTCTCGGCAAGCGCGACTGAAAAGCGCGGGAAGGGGTTTCTACAGGGTATAACAAAACACCCTAGGTATACTTAAGGGGGTGCTTCAAACCATCAAACTGAACAACTATCACTATGGAGCTAACACCGAAATGGCGAAAAAAAAATCCGCTCTTTAATACAAAACTGTAGTACCGTCTCGACTCAAATGTATGGGACGGCAGATTTTTTAAGTTTTTTCTCGACGTTGGCTCCATAGTGAAAGTTGTTCAGATTGATGGTCTGAAGCACCCCCTTAAGTATTACTAGGGTGTTTTGTTACACCCTGTATACAGCGAAGGCACCTCTCTCGCGAATAGAGAAATCATACCAGCCCTAAAGGAGCGAACAAAATGATCATGTAACGCGCTAGCCCAATGTCTCACATACATTGTTAACTACTGCGATTGTTCGAAGCTTTCCCCCTGTGTGGTGTATTTACTCATGTGTTTCTACGGTCAATTGTGATCTAAATGTCGCAACCAAAGACCGAACAGTAATTTCAATACTTGCATTAAACAGTTGTACATTTCGCTTTCGTTATAATTGTTATTTTCGTCCCAACATATCAACTTCCTAGCCGAAACGATCTTTATAAACAATTTTGTTAGTAACCTACTCAAAAATGAGGTCTTCCTATTACCAACTTCGTCCCTACAAATTCGACAGTCTCTATTCCTATTTGTTGTTTTACTAGAGTTACTGCTTTCATCTTCTCTACAGATACGACAGTCACAATTTCTACTTAAATCTACTACATTGGAAGTATTTTCTTTTTTGGCAACACTGCTCGAACTTTCGTAGTTCGTTACAACGATCGCGGGTAGATTTTCTTTTATTTCCGTGGAGCTAAGGGAGAAATTCCTCAGTTTAAGAATGTTTGAAGTTGTTTCGCTGTTTTTATAAGTTTTATAACTGTCTTTGAGTAGCGAAAATCCGATAGAAGTTTTATTATCGGCCGATCCTCTGCGCGATTTGATTTTGGGAACAGAAATGTTTTCGCAGCTCTTGATGTTCAACGAATTCTGTTTTATTAGTAACTCTTTTCTCAAATCAGTTTGATAGGAAAATATTCCTTGAAAACCAGTTTTTCTTTGTCGTTCATGACTTATCCCTTCATCTGGTTTTGATAGATTTGTGTCAAATGTCATGCTCCTGTAGAACGGAACTCTAATGTGAAGATCACTATCTCGATTCTCAGAATTTCTGTCAGATTTGAAATCCTCAAAAGAGTTTCTGAACGAAAATGTCTTTTGCAACTTCTTGATTTGCGGTGAAATGCTCCCGCTGTCTACATCGATGCCTTTATAGCTATCTTTCAATACAGACACAGCCAAACTTCTCCCGAAAGCACTGTCAAAGTCAGAAGATGCGCGCCTGCTTTTCATTCGTATCTGAGAAGCTGGTATATCTTCGAAACTCCTGTATTGTTCTATCATTCGGTCCCTATCCGAGTGCACCGTCCAAGACGACGCTATGCTACTGCCAGACCAATCCGAACCTACTGTTTGCAAATAATTAAAGATCTCTATACCGCCATCCAACGATATAGATCGTTGCAAGGTCAAATCGTGGCTGACAAATCTGTCTTCCTCTGTCTCATCGAATTCGTTACCCAACCAGTTATCAACTTCTTGATTGTTTAAATTTAAGTTTATTAGTTCTTGTCGCAAATCCAGTTTTGATTTGGGGTTTTTGTGGTCAGAATAGCGGCGGTGTTTAGTTTTGATGGTGGTGGTGGGATCGGAGTGCCTACGCGGGATGGGTGGGGGAGCCACCTGTCGCGGCCATCTTACTGGCGAAGGTAGATAGGGAGCGGCGGGGGAACGACCCCACGGCGATATCAGACTCAGCAAAGAGCTTGCGAAAACTGTGGACGTAAAATAAAACTTTAGTTACATGGTAATAGAACATCATTAGGCTGCCTTTCCATTGACGCGAGCTGGCTGTGCGAATATTAACCAATCAGAGATCCGACCGAGATCGGCCGAGCTCCTAATTGGTTACTATTTACACAGCTACACAGCTCGCACAGCCAGCTCGCTTCAATAGACAGGCAGCCTTATTATACAGGGGATGTAAACTACATTTTTTTACATACTAAGGCGGTTTCGCACTACATCCGATCCGAACCCTTGAAAATGAGGTCCGGAGTAGTCGTAGAACTATTTCTATGGTAGTTCACGCACTAGATCCGGCTTCCGTTATCCAATTTTATTCACACAATTAATTTCACGGGTTCGGATCGGACGTAGTGCGAAACCGCTCTGAAGGGGATGCTTCAGACCACCAATCTGAACAAGTTTTACTATGGGACCAAAATAGAAATAGCGAAAAAAAAAATTAGTTGTTTCATACATTTTGGTCGATTAGCTATTGACTTTTCTATGAAGTTGATTTTCTTTTTTCTTTTTCGCTATTTCCATTTTAATCCCAAAGAGGAAGTTGTTCAGTTTGATGGTCTGAAACAACCCCTTAGGTATGTAACGTGTTCAAGTTTACACTCTGTATTCACAGAAGAGAGAACCCGGTGTCGCCTTAATAGAATTAGCATGTAGACAGCCCGTGTGCCATTGATATGGGTTGCCACGATATTTTTTTCGTTTACGCTGGTAGACGTAATGTCAGTGTAACCGGGTATGAGATAGCGATAGTCATAAAATCCTATACAATTTATATGAAGTGACTCCGGAGTCAGGTGGCCGTAGTACAAAAAAGTGGTTACGTTGATAAGGACAGCAATAAGGTAGCGATCTCCTTTTTTAACTAGAGCGAATTTACTGTGTGCATCTCTTATTGAGCGAATAAGACACGTGCTTCCTTCTATTAGTTTCTCTTTCTACGGTTGCCACCCACATCTGTTCCTTTCGTTCAGAAAAAGTCATAAGTCACTATGACGATTTTATGAAGATTCAATCATAAGACTTATGACGATAAGGTAGAATTTAATGTAATTAGTTTTTTGGCTAGTTTTCGAACTAAATATTCCTCATGCTATTTCTACCGGTTCTTTTTTCTGTGATTGTATTAAACAATTTGAACTACTTTGTAAACACAGGTGCCAATCGTCGCAAAATAAAATCATTTAACTACACTACACTACTGTATTGCGCAATAGCAACATAAAAATAATTTTTGCCTGAAAATTGTTTTCCTATTTGTTATCCTACCCATGGTTCTGTCAGATAGAACAAGGTATATTCGGTTGGTTTAATTAAAGCCTGGAAAAGTTAAGTTACACCATGGTCTAAAAAAACAAGGTCTTCTATTCCCAGAGTGACACAAGCCTACGTCACAAAAAAATGGCCGCTAAACATGGTAAAAGGGTATCATGACGTAGGCTTGTGTCAGTCACGTGGTCGGAAGAGAATACCAGGCGCAGTATATTATTGTACCATGAGTTACACCCTGTATATTCACCACCCACCTCACTAGCACACTGGGCAGAGTTTGGGCACCGCTAGTGAAATATGGATAATCTAAATTATGTTGTATGGTTAATTTTATATCACTGCGGATAACTTCACCATGTATTCTACTCATCAAACTGAACAACTTTCACTATGGAGCCAACTACGAAATCGCGCAAAAAAAATCTGCTGTCCAATACATTTGAGTCGAATAGGTCCTGCAGTTTTGTATGGGACAGCTGATTTTTTCTTAGCGATTTCGAAGGTGGCTCCATAGTGAAAGTTGTTCAGTATGATGAGTAGAATAGATGCTGAAGTTATCCGCAGTGATATAAAATTAACCCTGTATTTAGATTATAGGGCCCTTAATGTCCTTATGCCGACTGTTTTTTGTGGGAATAATGAGACCATCAAACCATCTTTGTCTATGGTACCAACGTCGAAATCGCGATAAAAAATCAACGGTTCAACAACCAATTTTTTAATTCTAGATTTAGGTTATGTTGGTCCCATAGAAAAAAATTCTTCAGTTTGATGGTCTGATCATTCCCTTAAAAAACAGCATACAGGGTCCTTCTTAGTATGCTGACACTTTTTTAAGGGGGTGATCAGACCATCAAACTGAACAACTTGCAGTTTTGTATGGAAGAGCTGATTTCATTTTCGCGATTTCGATGTTGGTGCCATAGAGAAAGTTGTTCAGTTTAACGGTCTGATCATCCCCTTAAAAAAGTGTCAGCATATTAAGAAAGACCCTGAGATGGACCTATATCTGGGTTTTTAGGGGGATAATCAGAACATCAAACTCAACAACTTTCTATATGGAGCCAACATCGAAATCATTGCAGTTTTGTATGGAAAAGCTGTTTTTTTTTTCCCGATTTCGATGTTGGCTCCATAGTGAAAGTTGTTCAGTTGGATGGTCTAAAACCACACCTTGTATACAACGTGTTAATAAATTAACGCAAAACCTCATACACCCCAACTGATTTATAACAAAATAATTAGATTGAAATAATAATTTCATTATTTTTATAGTTAAAATTTAAAGTTATTCGCATTTTAAGTTCAGAGGCAAAAATGATTTGTTATCATTTCAGCAATGAATGAAAGCGCTAACGTACTTACGGATACATTTTAATAATCTTGTTTTGGTAGTATGTAGGGTGAGAGTGCCAATGGGGTGGGTTGAATTCGGGTTTAGTAAATTTTATTTTTTACGAAAAAAATAATTAAAATTTTGGAAAAAATTACCTATGTTGAAACCATGATAATTCGATTCTGATATCGATTCTAAACAAACTACTTTCTAGTTTTGCGTTAATTCATTAACACGTTGTATAATAGTTTTTAGCTCTAATAAGTTGCCTGTGTGGTCAAATGGGCTTGCCTAATAAGGTCCCATATACGCTAATTTATATACGGTACCGGATCGTTCTATCTGACAAAACCGAATGAACATACCGGGCACAATCCGTTCAGTACCACGGGCCGAAAGAGATCCTTGTCGGCGAGCGGCGACCTTCTTCCCGCATCTGCAGCAGCCGGAACCTACCCGAACGTCGCCACAACAAAAATATCATGAGGGATCAACATAAAAGGGAACGGGATTATATGGGGATTTAAAATGTAATTTTAATTTCAATCAATAAATTAAATCAATGATTAAAACAAAAAGTCAATTGTTCTGATGCGTACGATCTGATCAGTGTTGCCAGAAGGTTACTTTTGTAACCTTTTAGGTGATTTTTAGCTCTGTCAGGTTACTTTTAGGTTACACGATTCAAAAGGTTACTATTAGGTGATTTTTCGGAATTTGTATAATCGATTTCAAAATAATTATTTTTTCCATGAAACTGATCGCTTTTTCATATTTTTTGCTATGTTTTATAACGCAAAACGTTCGTAACGTAGTAAGTGCAACTCCTAAAAACACGTTTTTCTCGCTCGCGCTAATGTATACCAAATCTGAGATCAAATCACAAATGACTAAAGCGTCTCACTTACTCGCTCGATGAATCAATCGTATGGAAAGGAAAATGCTACTAATTTATTTATATTTCTTGTGGCAACTAAAATTTGTCTATCAATTTTTAATACCTTATTACTGGAAAAAAATATGAAAGGTTACTTTTCACACCAAAAGGAAACTTTTTTATCTATTTTCGGTTACTTTTGACAAGATTCGGCTGGCAACACTGGATCTGATAATTACCTGACTGCTATTATATAAATTTAAAAGGTTTTTTATTGATATAATACATATTATATGGTATATCATGTTCTTCAATTGTTTGATATTTTAAAGACATGTTACTGTGAAAACATCTATGAATTTTTCATTACTATTTTCAAAGATTCAATATGACCAGAAATTGTTTTTCGAAAATCAACTGACAAATCATCATTTAGTTTCAGCATTAGTTTGTCACTTTATTGTAATCATATTGAAGCATTCATTAAAAGACAAAAGTAGGTACCTAAAATAGGAGAAAATCATAAATATTCGTGCAAAATGAAATTATGAATGAGGTGATAAATTGTGCATAAATGATAAAGTACAAATGATAATAATGTATAACAAATATGAATGTAATTATTCGAAATAATGAAGAAAGTTTCAATAAAATGGCCAGATAAGAAAATTACTGAATTTTCTGTAACACTTTTCTACGATAGAAAATTATGAAATGAAATTAATTTTCAAATTAATCTACCATACTATAAACATTTGAAGAAAGTGGTTTAAGAACAGTTTTCGGTCACTAAATTATAAATCAGGAATTATCGTGCGTTATCTTCACAAAACAAAAAAGGTAATAAAAAAGGGGGTAAATGAAAAAGCGAATCAAAGCAAATATTGAAAAAATTCAAATCCCATGCGAATCCGTGCGTCGTGCCTAGTGTTTGTTACGATGGTTCCGCGTGTTGATCTCTTTCGGCCCTGGTCACAATTTTCCATATTCAATTATAAACATTTCACCTAAAATAATAAAGTACAATTTTGAACAATACAAAGCCAAACTTCCTTACACACGGTCAGTTGCAGAAACGTTAATTAGAGTTAATCCTCCATTAAATCTCTTTCTAGCTTTTACTACGTCAACAAGACAAAAAGTGACGGCAAGAGATTTAATGGAGGATTATCTTTAATGAGCGTTTCTGCAACTAAGTGTAAAACACTTAATTTTATTCATGCGTTCTACGACCCATGTAAAAATAATGGAAAAAAATGTACCAGAACCAGGAACCTAGTGAAAAAGCTGAAGTGTTGATGTGGATGACAGACACCAAAATGTGAGTTATTTTAATGTATTAGGAATTCTTTAAATATGGTGTTATAGGCTATCAAGTTCGTGCGCGGCACTCCCATGGTCTGCGGGGCGCGCGGGAGGGGGGTGTGGGCTTTTTTGGTGTGTTTAGCGCCGTATCTGAGAATTTAGTGCCTAGTGGAAAATGTTGCGCTTTCTTAACTTTTTGATTTGTGTTTCAATATCCCGTAATTTGTATTTTTAAATTAAATATAATAAATATTTCGTATTATGATCAAAACATGCCCGTTAGAGAGATTCAAATATGAATTGTCGGACTGACTGATAAGTCTATTTAGAGTGCCTTAAAAGACTACACAGAAGAGAAGACATTAGCAGTTATCACTGAATCTAGCACTTTTTTAAGTTTTAGCGTTTAATCTATTTTTGAGGTGCAACCCCTAGTTTCTCTCTATAATGTAGTGTTCACACGCGGCAATACACCACGTCCGATTTTTTTTTCTGAGTCGTCATTTGCACAGAATACCCTATCTATACGGAGGTACAGTCGGCCGCAATAATTTGTATACACTTTTGTTCTACGTCGTAGTACTAAAGTGTATATAACGTATTGCGGCCGACTGTACCTAATTAAAATATTAATCTTATCCAAAAGCCTTTCCTACTTCTACTACTTTATGAAAACTTACGAAACTGGTTGTATGAAAAAAGTCTATAAGTACTTTATTCTGAAGTCGGCTGGAAAAAATCGGACGGGTATCGAGTGTGAAGGTACCATAACGCGCATGCGCGGCACTTACGCGCGTCGCGTGCTACTCCCCCCCCCCCCCCTCCCGCCTACGTCTGTACCCATAGGGCACGCCGCGCACGAAGTTGACGTCCTATAGTAGTATCATAGTAAAAACTCAGAAGAAGAATACAGTTAGTAGGTACTACCGGACCTAGACAATAGGGTATTTGCCAACCTAGTACTTAAATCCTGAAGATTTTTTTTTCGCTTACGCTAGTAGACGGAATGTCAGTGTAACCGGGTATGAGATAGCGATAGTCATAAAATCCTATACAATTTATATGAAGTGACATTTTTGAGTCAGGTGGCCGTAGTACAAAAAGCTTAGACTAATTATATCGGGACGCGTAACCACGTGTCATTCTATTAACAAACTTTCTGCCACTTTTTGCGGGGGGCGAGGTAACATGTTATCCGCAACTTTGGATTTTATTCCCTATGACTTTAGATTCTAATTTTGAATGTTCAAAATCATGAAAAGTAGTCTCGTGTAAACCCCAAACATTCTAAGTTCAAAATTATTGTTTCGCTATTATAGGCTGTCTCGTTAAGTGATAAGGTATAAAATTGGGTGTAAATGCGCAAGATTAATTGATCTAATACCGTGGCAGAGGGGAAATGCTACCGCAAGGCCGGTCCGGATATAATTAGTCTAAGACAAAAAGTGGTTACGCCGATAAGGACAGCAATAAGGTAGCGATCTCCTTTTTTAACTAGAGCGAATTTGCTATGTGCATCTCTTATTGAGTGAATATGACAAGACACGTGCTTCCTTCTAGTACCTTCTCTTTCTCGCCCGAAACTCTTTATCGAACGTCAAAACGCGCGCTTTGTATGAACAATTTTACTAATAGAGTAATATGACGTCATGCTCTTATTAAAATAGAATTCAAGCTAAAAAATTACTAAGCTTAACATTGCTTTCAAACTTTTTTTTAACGTTACGTATAGACATTTAGTAGAACAGGAAAACTGGACTATACTTGCGACCTAGGACTATAGTTGTATGGTATTACGGTAGGCAAATATACCCATTTAAAAAAGTCTGTGATGGGAGCACCCCTCAATATTAATGAACCCAACACTCAGACCAGAAAAACCAATATTAAAGCAGTCATGACATGATAAAAGTAATTTTTGTTAATTCCATCACCAAATCACATAATCATCTAAAATATATACATAAAACCATATTCCCAACTTTGGTAACCTGCCTTTATAAGCTTGCTGTTGTTACAAGGTTCAATTTAAGGATGTTTACAGATAGGCATTCAATAAACTATGTTTAATTCAGTTCGTGCTAAGAATCTAACAATATGCGAAGCAACTGTGTATAGTACACGCTTACCAACTCAAATAAGCTCATACAAGTCAAACATGCTTCATAATAAATTTAGGAAAAATAAGCAGAATAATTAGCGGGACAATTGCACAATTTTACCACAGGAAAATACCACTCACAACATTAAAACTTAATTTGATTATAAATTATGCATGCATAGCGTACGGAAATAAATCCCTTTCGGCGTAGACTTAACTTTTGCTACAACTAACATTAAACAATTTAGGCGTGCAGTTGTAGCAAGCCTTTAGCATAATGAAGTTTTAAGTTGTGATCACAAAGTTACTATACCAGGAATAGAGAAACAGTCGGATGAGAGAGCGAGATGTACCTAATGGCACCACTGTTGTATAATAGAAAGAGACACGTGACGCAAAGTGATAGAACCGTTTTTGGGATACTGATTGATAGCTTGTCGGCACGTTGAAAATAGAGCTCTGTGAATAATTGTGAATCTAACGTGAAATCGTGGATAATTTTGTGAAATAAATATTCACAAAATTTCACAAAATTATCCACGACTTCACGTCTAATTTTCACCGTACCGACAAGCTAGCCAAGTTCCCAAAAACGGTTTCATTTGACAGCTCATGTCTGTTCCTCTATTTCTGACAAGGTATAGTAAATTTATGGTCCTGATATACTTTATCCACAATCGCATCATACGACGCCCAAGGGAAGAAGCGGGGTGATCACTTGGCTTAATTTCCTATGATACAAATCGGCAACAATCTCTCCCAATGTGAACCTTATTATCTAGGCAAGCGGTGTCGATGGCAACAAGGCATCTACTCACAACTTCCTGATGCCACTGTTCCGTTTCCACGGCGCATCGTCGGGCTCGGCCGGCAGGGGACCCTGCACGGGAGCCTCGTCCTCCTCCACCGCCGACGTACTTATTGAAGCCGACGTGTCTGAACCACTGCAATTTTATTTATTTATTTAGGGATTTGGGGCCTTGACAAGCTAGTTAGTACCTGTGATACTTAGACCATGGCTGGTCCTTTGTGAACTCCCTTTTTACAGTTCCCAATCCCAACTGCGGCCAGAAATCGTAACAGTTTTTTGATCGGGATAGTTTGTCTCATCTGCATGTCTAGTATGATTTCTCTACACGCGCGCGACTCGCCTTCGCTGCATACAAAATAACATGTTCCCGCGCTTTTCGGAGAGCGCAAGCCGCGCTTGCCGCGACTTGTAGTATGGAAAAAAGCAGAGTCGCGCGCGTGTAGAGAAATCATGCTAGACGCTCTGGTGTCAATATCTGTCTACCTAGATGAGTACTAAGTTTCTACATTAGATGGCCACAGTCAAATAGAATGTGCAGAGGTGTTTCCATCCCCTTGCAAAATCGGGAGCCGGTCGTATCACTAAATTCAGTGTGTGCATGTGCACACCTTCTATGTCAGGGGTGGCCAACTTGATTAGACATAAGATCTACTGTTTAGTAACGAAACCCTGTGCGATCTACCACTTACATACTTTTTGAAATCTTAAATACACAATCATGTAGTATTTTTTATTGACCAGCATGCGCGTGCAGTGTATATAGGCAATTAGGCAGTGCCTACTTGTCTCCTCATTAATTATTAATCATCTAACAATTTACAGTCATACTCTATAAACACAAACAAAGAAAGCATCCAAAACATTAATTCCACATTCAAATATGGCGCGCAAGAACTGCCCGAAGTTCGGGCGGGCCCCGAACGCACGCACGCAGCGCGCAATAGGCAGTTTTCAAACGGCACAAGCTCACGCAATACAAACGATCTATGGCTACCTATGCATTTACACTTGTTAAAAACTATACGACAAAAATGCAAAGTACGTATTAACCACGCGATAATACGTGACGCTTGACCTTCGCTATTTATTGTCACAATATAAGCATGCGTAATGTATTAACCAACCTCGCGTGAAAACAACGAAGCGCTTGGCATCTCATTGATAGATTGTATCTTCGCTATTTGGTTGCATGCGCGCTCTTGACGTTGTTCATTTGGCTGCGTTCACGACCTTTGGGTGCGGTTGTTTTTTCAACTCGCTCTATGGTAAGAACGTTTTCACCGAGGCTCTGGAGTGCGATTTTTTAAAGTCACACATCCTAATTCGTATACGAGAGTGATGCCAAACTTTATGGAATTTATGCATTATTCGTACACGAATCAAGATGTGTGAATTTCAAAAATAGCACTCTTGAACGGCGTTTATTGTGAAAAGTTGCACTCGGGGTGCACCTGGGGCGTAGGTTCGGAACGCAGCCCTTTGTTGGCCGATTTTGTTTTGTTTGACTATGACAGTTTGTTGAATTCCGAGCGTGTTCAAATGTTTTCAATTGTTTTTTATGTGTTTGGGTAGAAATTAGCTGAATATTTTGTTTCTAGCTGTGTATTTTGTTAATATTGACAAATTATAAATGAAGTAAGGTTTGTAGTGAAAGATCAAATGTGTTTCGATAAATTACGTGTAGTTCAAATCTTTTCGCGAAGTTTTCATTTGACTTGTCGTCGTTAATAATATTCATCAACTAGCGAAGATTGATCGTCAATAAAGAGAGCAGTGTTATGGAGAAATAGGTAAGAAATTAAACGTGAAACAGTGTACAAACCAGTGGCAAGTTGGTGACCAACAGGCTCACTATCTACCTACTTGCCACTCTGGTGCTGGTGCTGGACAGAATTCAGGCACTCTCAGCGAAAAGTGGATTGTAAATATGGTAGGTATAGTATTAAAAATATGTTTGATAGCAGTCGGGGTATAGTCGTGGGCACAATTATGCTGAAAACACCGTATAGGCTCTTTTTCAGCTCTGATTGCCTACTTGTGCCTGGTGGTAATGCACGCCTGTGTTGACCAGTCTTAGGAGTTCCTTTTCATATCACATGTATGTGAGAGTGTTTCCTTAAATTTACTTAGTACTTTGGAATGGAAGTCTGAGTTCGTGATTTACATCGGTAATCGTCGAAACGTCGTAACGAAAATAGAAGTAGAAATAGAAGAATAAATAGAAGTCGTAAAAAGAATAGAGGATAAATACCGTGACGGAACAGCGATTGAAAAATGATACAAGGTGATGCTGCAGTAGTTGGTAATTACGTTGCGCAGTCTGGTCTACTTATTTATATTTTTTGCCTTGCCACCTACGAATAAGAATGTATAGAAATGTAAATCAAGCTCAAAAAGTGACCCCAAAAAAAGTACACAGTGTTCGAAATTTGTTCCTTAAAAACTACACCTTGCCGCCAAAACTCATACAAAATGTCATTTTTCAAAGGGTGCCAAAAATGATGTTGCTTTTGTTTAGAGTTATTCTTCTATAGTTATTCTTATTCGTAGCTTGCCACGACCGACTGGACTACTACGAATCTGGACTAATAGTCGCGATCGACCGGTTGGCCACCCCTGTTCCATGTCTTAGTGTCCTGGCACCCATTGTAGCACAAGTCGATTGTTATTACCTATAATAAAACTCTGATAAGTAATGATGTTACCTGTCGGGCTGGTGCCGCTGTTCGACCTGTAGAGCCTGCAGCTGCTCCTCGGCCTTTCCTAGCTTCAGCTTGAGCTCGTTGCGCTCGTTCAGGATGGCTTCGAGGCCATCGATCGCGTCTGGGGACGCCGCGCCGCATGATGCGCACTTCTGTTTGTTAAATAGAAAACATTATTAGACTCACACTTGTGGGGACTTGCCAACAGATGTTATATAACACCAGCACGGTGGTCTGATGACATTGTGAGAGTGACGGGCTGGCATTGGAGCAGATTAGCACAGGAGACAATGAGGAATGGCGCAATAACAGGGAGGCCTATGTCCAGCAGTGGATTGATGTGGGCTGATTTGATTGATTGATTGATTATTATCTCTTACAAGAAGCGCAGAGCCTTAAGTGTACCCCAAAACGTCCACCGAAGCCACTTTCGTTAAAAATTGTGTTCCTTATACAGGGTTACATTGGAATCATGGTAGGTTTAGAATTTAGATGATGACAATTTCGCGGCGCCTAATTTTTAGCACGAAATAAAAGCACGGCACGATTTCGTTTACACGCTGCTAATTTCCAGCGCCAATTTGTTGGCATGCGAATGGATTTGCTAGAGAAAACCGTGCTAACGATTAGCACGACCCGTTTACACGAGTCTAAAAATTAGCAAGGGGGATGCGAGGGACGCGGGCGGAGGTCACTAGCGACGCGTGCTTTTTTCCTTGCTTTTTTCCGTGCCGTAAAATTGTCGTGCCAAAAGTGTTTATACGGTGCTTTTTTTTCAGGCGCCGCAGAATTGGCGCCTAGAAATTGTCATCGCCTAAACCTACCATCATTGGCATCCTTTTAAACTAAAACTCTACCCATAAAACGGAACATTTACATACTATCAAACATAAAATCTGATATGTAGATAGTGACAAATATGTCTACATTGGAAGATTCTTATTTGATTTCACGCAGTTGGCAGTCGTAACCACCTCAATACGTAAAATGATCGTGAGGTTATGTGTGCACGTGTGAGATTAACATTCAGTTAAACAAATGTGTTTTTTATTCCAATTTGATATCAATCTGTAACATGGTATGGCATGTAAAAATCTCTATATCTCGACTTTATAGATTTGAAACACGCAAACATTCATGAACGTATGATAAACTAGAAAGATACAAAGTAATAGACAGCCATAGCAAAAACAAAGACTTACTTATGTTGCAAGTCAGAGCGATAACAAATCTGATGTTTCGCATGCTGTTGTTTATTTATTCGCATGGATTGTGAAAGTATTCGGTTTATAATTTTGTGTATTCAGATTTTCAGATAGACTAAGGCTGAGATTCAGAGACGATTTTTCAAGTCATAGTACGAACTAAGTAGGGTCAAAATGTATGGATTTTGACATACGGGAGTTCGAACTAAGACTTAAAAAACGTCTCTGAATCTCAGCCTAGGACCTAAGAAAAGAGCCCTGCTCAATATTGAAATGCATAGTTTGTTGAAGTCGATATATCAATGGTACAGTTGACTGATACTTGTACTTCAAATAATTTGTACTTACATCGATGACTCTAACCCCACTTGCGTCAACCTAGGTTAGCAATAAACTCCAGGTTAAGTTGGTAACCACATGATTTTTTGCAGAGAAAAGTAACTGAGTAAGCTATTTCACACGGAGTAAATTGCTAACCTAGGAAATGAATCCGAATAATTCAACAGGGACATTGTAAGAGGGGTTAGAAATGCAAAGTAGCGCTTTAGCTTCGGAGACGGCTGTCGCCATTTGTCTTCCCGCTCACGCTGCTACAACTTACTCAGCCTTCTCGCTTGCACCACGCCGCGCGCCTTACGGTGTTATGCAAATCATTGCATAACCTGTGGCGACGCATTCCACGCCTACTTTACACTTCTAACCCCTCTTATAATGTTCTGTGATTATAATGGCCTAGATTGAAAGTCGCGGCCACATATAATTGTACTTTTTTGTGTCGATAAAGAATTAATAGTAAAAATAAATACTCACTTTGTTTTGTGTGTTCGCCTGCTGTAGCGCGGCGATGTCCCGCTGCTGTGACTGTACGATCGCTGTAAGTTCCGAACGCTCCTCGCATATTTGCCGCATCTGCAATGCACACATAGTAAATGTTGAAGAAAATTGTCTCATCTGCATCATCATCAGCCTATCATCGTCCACTGCGTGAACATATGCTCCAGGGACCTTCGAAAATGATCAATTTTACCGCCCGTTTTCAGACATCCAACAAACAAAGACGAATATAAACAAAAAAGCAAAACATACAGACATAGCCAAAGTCTTTCTTGAAAGAATTATCAAAATCAGTTCAGTTTTGGAGGAGGAAACAAGGTAATACGAAATGCTGATTTCGTCGATTTTATATTGATAAAATCGGTCCGAGCTACAGTTGTCTCTTTCGCACTCTAGTCGGCGGGGTGTATGGGTGGGGCGGATCTGACAAATACGTATACAGTCGGAAAAGTGAACTATTCTCTAAATTACCATTTCAGCCCGCCTATCCTCTTAAACGTATCGACGCCAGGTGCCGAGTTAATCTGACCATTGTAGAAACAATGGAAGTACAAAGAGTGAAAGATGGTTTTATGAACCTATCTTAGGATAGAGCTATTTCGGACATATCTCAATAAAACTAATGTAGAAGTAAAACTTTCATTTCTAAGACTTCGACATAGAATAACAAATAGTACAATAGATATGCCTCTCGCTCTAATCGTAAATTTTGAACGCTTATATTTCAGTCATTTTTGAAGATATTCAAAAATTAATTTCACTTTAGTGTTTAAGATATGAAAGAGTTATAAAAAAAGTTATAATTTTTTTTTCATCATTCCCATTTTGAAAACATTGTTCTTCATTTTTATTATTCTATTCTATTCTTGTTTAATGGCGTTTCCTTGGTGGATTTTGCCAGTATCTAGTTTAAAAAGAGCAATTAGTGCTTGACGTTGTACGGTAATTGAATATGGCGATCTCAAAGCCCTGTTTTTATACAAAAACACACACTCGAAACCGCCATAAAATGGCGGAGCCGCGTGGCTACTTAGATCGCGAGCCAACGACAGACGTCCACTCAAAAGCCCTCTAGCCACGCGACTCCTCATTTTTATTAGCAAAACGCACTTTGTAAAATTTTGCTTGATAACTTTGACATCTGTCACATAAGTACATTTTTGAGGTAAGTCAGTCTCTGTCACTCTTATTTCTTACGCATCGCTCAGTCCTGCTGTCACAGGTATCAAGCAAAAATTTTCAAACGACAATTTTTTTAATAAGCATCATTCATCAGTCATCACATACCTGATTCTGAATCTGCTTGTGCTTCCGCCGGAGGTCACGACTAACTTGCGCAAGCTTGTCCACTTGATTCGTCAACTGCAGAGTATCCAAAATTGCCATTTAATTCAACAAACTCAAACAAAACTATCGAAAATAATTCCAAGAGTTTATTTTCTCAAATTTACGAAGTAAACACGTGATATCTACGTATATGTAGGTAGAGTATTGATAATAAAACATAGTGATTAATATCAAAACAAGACATATCTTTGAAAGGTGTATTTTGTAACGATACGTGAGCCGGAGGTTTTTGAGTTACTTTCGTGTATCAATTAGATAAGATTGTGTCAAAATCTAAAAATCATAATGTTATCCATGCACTTGTGATTTCTTTATATTGATATGTCATTATGGATTGAATTGATAACATACTAAGTACGCCATTAAAACTATTTATGGAATAGAATAAAAAAAGATTTCATATTGATTTCGATCAGCGAGTTTCCAACTAGTCAAAACAGCAACTCTTTAACAAAGGTCAAAACGCGCACTTTGTATACAGGGTGTAACAAAACACCCTAGTAATATTTAAGGGGGTTCTTCAGACCATCAATCTGAACAACTTTCACTATGGAGCCAAAGTTGAGAAAAAATTAAAAAAATCTGCCGTCCCCATACATTTGAGTTGAGACGGTACTGCAGTTTTGTATGATAGAGCAGATTTTTTTTTCGTGATTTCGATGTTGGCTCCATAGTGAAAAATGTTCAGTTTGATGGTCTGAAGCACCCCCTTAAGTAGTACTAGGGTGTTTTGTTACCTACACCAACCTGTATAAAAAAAATTATTTGTCGATGTTAGAAAATTATAGTAGCATTAGATATAAGAGCATAACATTTTTTTATAACAGTTTTCAGCAGTCATTATTCTAAGTATATAATTTTATTGTACATGCGTGATGATTAATTGCAAGAACATTCCAAGGTAACGAAAAACTGAATTGTTCTCAAACCAGTATTTTTCGATTAAAAGTCGTACTGATAATGCACTTTAGAAAGATTACCGTATGTAGATGTGTAAATATGAGCACAGGTCCAGGTTAGCTTCCAATCTCTGCATTTCTTAAACTACTTATATCCGGACCGGCCTTGCGGTAGCATTTCCCCTCTGCCACGGTATAAGAGCAATGATCATGTACATTCAACATTCAATTTTATAACTTATCACTGAACTAGACAGCCTATTATTGCGAAACAATAATTTTGAACTTAGAACGTTTGGAGTTTACACGAGACTACTTTTCACGATTTTGAACATTCAAAATTAGAATCGAAAGTCATAGGGAATAAAATCCAAAGTTGCGGATAACATGTTACCTCGCCCCCCGCAAAAAGTGGCAGAAAGTTTGTTAGTAGAATGACACGTGGTTACGCGTCCCGATACAGTAGTCTAAGCTGCATTTACAATTTTCGCGAATTATTAAGATAATAGTCCTTGCAAAGCGCCCGACCGCACACAAACAAAGATAGATTCTGTTGAAACTAGGACTTAACTTCGTTTTGTATGGAGCACTTTATCAGCAGTTTATCCTCTTAAGCAGGCACTATTTTTGTCGTTTTCTCGGGGATGGCATGCTAGGCTCACTGCTTATACGTGTTAATAAATTTGCGCAAAACCTCATACACCCAACTGATTTATAACAAAATAATTAGATTGAAACAATAATTTCATTATTTTTATAGTTAAAAAATGTAAAGTTATTCGCATTTTAAGTTTTGAGTCAAAAATGATTTGCTATCATTTCAGCAATGAATGAAAGCGCTACCGAACTCATGGATACATTTTAAGAATCTTGTTTTGGTAGTAAGTAGGGTGAGTGTGCCTGTGTGGTCAGTTGACATCGGGTTCAGTAAATTTTAAATTTTACGAACAAATTATTTAATATTTTGAAAAAAATTACCTATGTTGAAAACATGATAATTCGATTCTCTTCTCGATTCTAAACAAACTACTTTCTAGTTTTGCGTTAATTCATTAACACGTTGTATGAAATTTCACTGCAAATATTCATTAACGAACATAATTAAGGAAACTGCTTCTATCTTACCTAAGTAACGACTGCATTTATCTCAATTTTATTGCTATATTGCTTCACTAAATCCTAGTAGTGCCGCATCTGCACATGCTATTCGGTTGAATTGCTACCCATTAAATAAATAATACCGAGTCCAGATAGATATCTACTACCAACTAAGATACGTGTGTTCTTTAAACCTGAATTCTATTTTGATTTCATAGCGGGCTTAAATGCAACATTGCCTTGAGTATCTAGTACTATCAGTTTAAAATAACAATGTGCATGACCTCGCCTGCAAATGTGACGTCACTCAATCACACGAACTTCACTTGAGTCATTCAAATGATTATTTCCTTTACATAGAGTCTATATTCCTTTACAACCGAGTGAAGTTATCGAACGGCCCTTCAAGGTCATGCACATTGTTATTTTAAACTGATAGTATAGCATTTGATATCCAGGGCCCTATTTAATAAACGTTACAATTGTAATTTACAATTACAATTCAGGGTACATCGCTGATAATGTTAGCCTTACCTACTACATGTTTAGCGTCAATAGTAACCAGCAATGTACCCTGAATTGTAATTGTAAATTACAATTGTAACGTTTATTAAACAGGGCCCTGATAAAAGATTTCATTTTCTCAGTCACGTGGTTTCTGATAGCCTAACCTTCGGATTTATCAAATTATCAGATCATCGTACTAATTTTTCTATCAATCATTTTAATTCTTGTCACACCCTAAAGTTAAATATTAAAAATAGATTATGGAAACGGAGACTTCATTAATTATGCCTACAATTGTAACACCATTTCTTTCTAGTACTGTTAAAAAAAATTTAATAGTCGCGTTTTTTATAAGTCTTAATTGCTAAGACCACAAGCGGTGGCTTAATACTCAAAGTAATTATCTTTAAAAAGACCTATATACGAGGTAACATAATTTTCTATAATATAGCCCAAATATCGATATCGGAAAAGTTTCCATGGACATGGAATTTAATACTTGGCAACAGTGATTCATTATACAAAATCAAACACATTTTCCGTGACACTCGATCTCGTAGAAAACAGGCCCCGCACTTTCGATGTTCGCTATATCGCCACTGTTTCGGTCCGCACTTCATTGGAATAGAGTTGACATTGGAACGAAAATTTTCACGCAATTGCGAAGTTCGAATGTGCAGGTAGAGGCCCAGGCATTTCAATTTATCGAAAAAGCGGCATTGTTTCCCTTGACAACACAGTTTTCCACAACAAAAATAATAAAAAGAAAATTAAAGCTTCTAAGGCCATCGATAAAAAATAATTCAATGATTCTTTGTAAAGCAGACCATAAAGGGAACAGGAAGTGAAAGATGCAGAGCACAGAACATTATAGGAGGGGTTAGAAATGCAAAGTAGCGCTTTCGCTTCGGAGACGGCTGTCGCCACTTGTCTTCCCGCTCACGCTGCTGCAATTACGCATGCCCTCTCGCTCGCACCACGCTGCGCGCCTTATGGTGTTATGCAAATCATTGCATAACCTGTGGCGACACGTTCCACGCCTAGTTTGCACTTCTTACCCCTCTTATAATATTCTGTAGTGCAGACGGCGGAGTTTCAAAAGGCAAATACATGTATAGAGCAAAAAACAACTACATTTGATATGTCGTAGTGTTTAACTGGGTACATCCATCAATAGGAAGGTAGCTCTCGTAGATGCCGACTTTTCATTTGGTTCATCGCATAAAGGTATCATATAGAGGAACTGACAGCTGAGAGAGCGAAATGTACCTAGCGGCGTCACTGTTTAATAGAAAGAGATACGTGACGCGAGGCTATAGAACCGTTTTTGGGAACTTTTCGGCACAATCGACTGGGTAAATATTCGTGCTCTGTGAATAATTAGAGAATCTAAAGTGAAGTCGTAGATTATTTTGTAAAATATACTAACACTATTTCATTAAATTACCTACGATTTCACGTTAGATTCACAATTATACACAGAACTCGAAGTTTTAGGGTGCCGATAAGTGCCGACAAATGCACAAAAAACGGTTTCATTTGACAACTCATGTCAGTTACTGTATTCCGACAAGTATAATAACTTTATAGTTCATCGTGAAATAATCGGCCACAAATGAAATGGCGGCGTATCATGAAATGCCCAGGCAGATCACGATCGCACCCACGACAGATATTCTACTCAATTATATCATGAATAAATTTTATCGTTTTACGCTTATCCCCTAATCAGTGTGCCAATCAACTTACTTGATTTAACAAACAGATTTCTTCCCCGATGTGGCGGAAAACACACTTTTAGAACTTTTCAATGTATAGAAAAGACGCCAGTCGGCAACACTATCCTGAATATTTAATGGAAACAAGAGCTCACGATGTGACAGTAGATAACAATTTACGTAAGTACGACCAATATTTATAACGGGCAATGGCTAGTTATTCTTATTCGTAGGCAATGGCTACCCACTTCAACCCCTAGAAGATACTTTTTCTTAGGCTGCCTGTCCATTGAAGCTGTGCGAGCTGTGCAGCTGTGTTTTTTTAACCAATCAGGAGCTCGGGCGAGATCGGCCGCGCCTCGCCAGAGCTCCTGATTGGTTACAAAAACACAGCTACACAGCTCGCACAGCTTCAATGAACAGGCACCCTATACTGTGCTACCTGCATACCTAGGTATGCAGGGTTTAAGAGTAGACATTAGTAGGCAGTGTCAGATACCTACTGATTTTGGTAGTAACTCTAACTTGCCTCCAACAATCCTCACCAAACCCACGTGGTGGAGTATAGCCCACTCCCTCTCACAACGTGAGAAGGCCTTGCGCAGCATTGTAACCCTAAGGACTATAACTATATAGGTACTTTTATTCAACTCGACGATGAAGGAAAATTGCGAGGAAAATTGAAATTTTATCTTGAGCTCAAATAAGCTGGGATGAAAAATCATTTTAGAGTTTTCCTCTTTAAGAACTAGATGGATTATGACGCGCATCCGGTCGGTACTCGGAGGTTTAATCGTATTTTCCTCCGTAGAACAAAAAATAACGACGACTTATTGTTTTATGTAAGTATGCTGAGTCATTGATAATAACTCATGTCATTATAATACCTACACGCTGACGGTCATGCGAGTCTGACGAACGACTTGCGTGAATTTAAGATAGATTACCTAGAACTCACGCTTCATTATTGATGTTCAAACATTAAGGGGCGTCCGCCCGGTTTTGAGTAACTTTGTAACCATTTTATACATTAACTATGGCACTTTTTAAGCAGAAAACAAAACTGAACAATCTACAGGATATGAGAAGTGATGTGGTTTGTCTCGAAATCTATTTTAATTAATAAAACTGAAGAAAAACGAATCCAAAGTCACCTCTTTTTTTCCAGTTGTAACCGTTTTACTCTTACATTGTTGATCAGAAGAATATGAATATTTACAACATTCTTCACAATACAATATAGAATGATGTGGTTTTCTTATTTTTTGAAAATTCATAAAAAATCATACAGGTTTTCAAAGAAAACGGAAAATTCCGACCGGCGCCACGCAATTGAAGCGGGATGGCTAATTGCAAAAGTTTGCTTGTAAGAAAGAGAGCCTTGCAAATGGGAGGAGTGGCCTTAATGCTTTCAAATTACCTTTCTTTTTTATAAATTAATGGCGTTTTGCTTGTGCCTACATTTCTGCCAATGTGAAATAGTTTGTGGGAGTACCTATCTATCTCAAGAACACATCAAATTGCCTATGTTCATGTATTATACTCACGACTATATTCTCCGAAGGGATAGTCCGAGAAGAGATATGTTGAACATCTACGTTCACTAGTACCGAAACTCTGTCCAGTGTGACGGGGGCTGAGCAAGTCCCCACTTATAATGGACAGTGGGAACAAATACATGCATCGAAATTGAACCATGCAGGCATACCTATTATTTATTATTATTGGGTAAATAGGGCCTTAACAGAGTTACGTCTGTACCACTTCGACCATCACTGATCTTTTGTGAACGGCCCTTTTACAGTTCCCTATTAATCCCTATAGCAGTTAGATATCGCAGTAGGTTTTTAACAGGGAGGTTCTGTATCTCATCTGAAGTCAGTCTGTTAAGATGAATACTTCGTTTGTACATTGGGCGGCATACCTAATCTATGTTAAACAAATGAGAAAAGATATAGGACAGTGCTGTCAAAGGAACAATAGCTGCTAAATAATTTCGTTGGATGTGACTATCTCTGATAATGATAATGATAAACCAAGGTAAAGCGCCGTGAAATTTAATTTATTTCTTATAAAGAAGATGCGTAGGTGCTTTCTGGACCCAAGAACATGAAATCTAGTCATCGTTCAAAAAGAGGACCTATATTTGCAGATTTTAATAATCATTTTCTTTATGTTAACATTTATCGTATCGTTTAGTCATTGAGGCGGAATATATCGTTACATTTATAGAGATCCTGAATTCAAGCGCTTCGAAAGGGCGGGAGATGAGAAATTCTTGCATTTTACAATTAAATTCGCTCTAGCGAACGACGATGTAAAATGTTACAATTAGAATTCTTTGTGATAGAATACTGCGCTCGCTTTCTCATACACAAAGTAACAAAGATGGAAACACTTAAGCACTTATCAACTTTTATCTTTTTATCGGGGGTGGCACTGGGGCTGCTTAGGGGGCCAGCTGCAGTGTGGTATAGAAACAAAACCGATGAAAGACATTCCACTTTCTACAAAACACCCTAGTAATACTAGTAATGCTTCAGACCATCAATCTGAACCACTTTCACTATGGAGCCAAAGTCGAGAAAAAGAAAAATCTACCGTCCCATACATTTTGAGTCGAGACGGTACTGCAGTTTTGTATGAAAGAGCGGATTTGTTTTCTCGACTTCGATGTTGGCTCCATAGTGAAAGTTGTTCAGTTTGATGGTCTGCAGCACCACCTTAAGTATTACTAGGGTGTTTTGTTACACCCTGTATACTAACCTATATCGATTGATAGGGCTTAAAGAGAAGCCTAACATCTAGCCTAGCTTACACGTAAGACGCTAGGATGTAATTGTTACATGGATAAGTTGAATTAGAACTGTTTGTACAATTTTTTCTTCTTTATATTTCCACAAGGAATTAATTGAAGAGGTCTTCATTTCTAAGTTGATGGTGCCACGAAGATAATTATAAAAGATATCATGGGCATCTTTTGAGGGCCATTGTTTAGTACCTAGCTTTATTTAGGTTATGTCATAAAACACTAAGAACCTAAAAGCATTATAGAGTGAAAGGACAGTTCATTGTATTGGTGTGATGATAGAACGTTAACCGCAAAACGTTACCAAACGTAATTGTTTTATTTACTGTATATATTATAGAACTTTACATACATACATACATATTACATAGATATTGTCGCAAGCGTCTTAATGTAAATATTATTCCCTTAATACGTATACTTACGTAAAATATTGTCAATTAATTAATTGCCTAGTTCATTATGTATGCCATATACCTACTTTGAAAATAAATAGTTATAAATAAAATAAAATAAATACTAAAACAAAACAAACAAAATCTCGCACAACGCGTCACACTCTCTTTCGCACAATCCTTTTAATAAGGACTCTCAATTTTTGAAACAAATGTGAAACAAACTCATACAAGAAAAGCTAAGCTCTAGTTATTGAAGCAAATTAACTCTATTAACGGGATTAGCTAAACAACCTTAGCTGTTTTATAGTTCACAAGATGGTGAACTATTCCACCTTATTGTGTGGGTCATAAAGGTCACAATGGGACCCTAAATTACGTTTGCACACGAAATGTCGCTCGCTTGTTCGAAAGGTCGTAACCGTTTGCAAATATACGTCATGTTAGAGATAAAATAAAATTGCTATTTTTGAATTTTATGGAGGTAAGAGATCTACTAGGATAAGATAACCCGCGCCTCCAAAGGCGAAAAATTTACAAGGCTCACAACGCAAGCGTGTGTGCGGAGGTCTACGCTGAGATGGACGTTATACAAAAACAAATACACGGTTTTGTTGATCGACTAGTGGTTTCACTAATTGGCTCATTATAATCAGTAGGATCGCGAGCCACGTTATCGTAGAAAATATCTGCTAGGTATAAAGAGAGTAAGTCCTTATTAGAGCAAAAGTCACCGATGGTAATGATCAAAATTATTAGAAAACACCGATAGGCTCCGACCGTGCATTTACTTTAATTTCATATGAGAGTTTGTCTCCTTATTTACCAGCCGCCAATTAATCTACAGTCTATTCTATTTCTATTTATACAAAGGTCAAAGTCCAGACTGGTCGATATATCAACCACATAACTATACCTACTTACCTACCTATTTTGTCAGTGTGTTTTGTTGTTTGCAAATAAAAATATTTTCTTTCTTTCTTTCTTTCTTTTACTTCTCAGGAATGTCAAAAACATTTGATATAGAGCTAAAACCTAAACAATTTGTATTATTATACAGGGTCTTTCCTGACATGACGACGGTTTAAAAAAAACAGTTTGTTGGTCTGATCAATTGATCATTCAAAAGGAGTGCGATTTTTGAATCTCATACGTTGAACTCAGCAGTTGAAAATGTATGGAGATACGCATCTTTCTACAGCTGATTTGACTATCAAAAATCGCACCCCTGGAGTATGTTTTTTGAATGTCAAATCAACAGTAGAAAGATGCGTATCTCCATAGTAATTTTGACATTTACAACTGCTGAGTTCAACGAATGAATATCAAAAATCGCACTCCAGAGTCTCCAGATCATCAAACTGAATATTTGTTTATTGGTCCCTTCGATAAAGTTTTTCATGGTGTCATCATCCCCATAAAAAACGTAGCGTACCTATTTAGGACCCTATATTGTCTGTTCATTCGAGCATTATGCGAAACTCAAAAGTCTTATAGTCCAATTTAAAACTGTTGTACTTTTAATCTCTGATTTCTCCAGGATCCATGATTGCACAGAATGGGATAGGACAAAAGCTAGCGCCATTGCCTACATTTTAGAAGCGGGAGCGAGGTTAAAATTGGTAGGGGCAGGGAGTGTCCTTTTTTTATGTAGTACTAGTACTCTTTCTTATAATGCGAATAAACTCTAACAATAATACCAAACATTAATAACTGACAGCCACGTCAAAGCACTGCCTATTCCGGCACGGTCTATAAGTTTTTATCATTGTTTACAAACATACATTTCTACGTACTGCAGGAACGCATGGGTGAATGGTGTTTAGCCGACCGTATCTCTTAGTAACACGAGTGGCCAGCGCAGTTGTTGCGACGAAATTCTGTATTGCGGTCTATGGCATCACCTCATTCATTTGGATTTCAAAGAGATTACAGTTACACTATTTTTATGCTATATAGTCCGAGATCCGACCGTAAAATTATGCACCTATTCCTTAGGCGAACGAAATGTAATTCTAGTGTATGTTTATACAGGGGTTAATTCAACGCCGCCAAGTTGCCTAAAATAATCTTGCCGCAAGTGCCTTTTCCATTATAATTTTTGGTATAACTTTTTCCACGTGTTTGTTAGGGAAGTGAATGAGGTGCCATCGGAAGGAGACTGGTCTAAAGTACTTTAAAAACTAGGGTTGCCACCTCTCAATCTGCCGCAACTATAGGGTTGCCAGGTCCAAATATGTCATTTTTGAATCGGCAACCCTAGTCTTGCGGCAGATTGAGAGGTGGCAACCCTAGTTTTTAAAGTATTTTAGACCAGTCTCCTTCCGATGGCACCTCATTCACTTCCCTAACAAACACGTGGAAAAAGTTATACCAAAAATTATAATGGAAAAGGCACTTGCGGCAAGATTATTTTAGGCAACTTGGCGGCGTTGAATTAACCCCTGTATAAACATACAAAACATACACTAGAATTACATTTCGTTCGCCTAAGGAATAGGTGCATAATTTTACGGTCGGATCTCCGTCTAATACTTAGTGGCCTTAATCTCATGAAACGAATTAGCCGTGCTGCTGAGTTGTGACAGAATGTGGTCGTGCTCGCGCAGTGACAACTAAGGACTGCAATCCCGAAAATGCGGGCTCACTAATGCGGGACTTGGCTAGCGGGATCCGCGGGATTTACGGGATTGGATAAAAATATCTCTGAGTGGGCAGAAAAAAAGAATGGAATAATAATGACTCGTGAACCATTGAAAATTTATCAACTAAAATTGTTTTTCTCAAACATGCTTGGAAATGTGAGCATTATTTTGACAACCTTCTTCGAGATAAATCGAAATTGCTGTACTGGCCAAATACATGCGCGCAGCGGCCGGCAATGTTTGTATGAAAATCCATATCTGTCGTGTTTAGCGACCAAATAAATTACATAGTAAACTCATATCTGTCGTGTAATTTAAAAATGGAACGATCTTTTTCTCCGAAACATGGCGACCATGGAGGTAACTCATCAAAGGTTTTATTTAAATTTCGAACTGGCTTGCAAATAGAAAGCTGTTTATTGAAAAAAAAAATTGTTGTTCGTTGTTCGTCATTGATTTTGAAAAGAGTTTTAATTTTTGCGAATTATTTGAGATAATTTACTGTTTTAATTTCCGCGCATTATTTGAGAAAAGTACTATACAAGCCTTGGCCACAACTAGGCATTGATGGACTTACGTATGTGTGCCTCGGCTTCGCCTCGGCCCACATTTACACGTTCGTTCATCAATGCCTCTGTTGCTGGCCGCTGCAGTAATGTACTATTACTGGATTGAAAGAGAGTTTTCTATTGACTGGTAGATAAAAATACGTCTTGTCTTTTAATCAAGCCGTGGTGGTCTAGTAGTGGTTTCTAGAATCTTGTGTTGTTATGTATTTTCCGTGAAGGGAAACATAGTGAAGAGTCTGCTACATGTTTCAATTTTGTATGTAATCCCGCAAATCCCGAGGATCCACGGGATTAATGACCTCAATCCCGCAAGATTACATTTCCTACATTATGATGACCTACAGTTAGTTACACTCACACTGTCAATGAGCTGCTGCTTCTCCTGCAGCTGCAGCTCCTGGTGGCGCAGCGTGGCGCGCTGCTTCTCCGCCGTGCTGCTGAGTCGCGACAACACCTCCTGGTCGTGCTCACGCGCCGGCGAAGGTGGCGCACTTGAACCTGCACATTTATACTTTATTTTATTGTTATATCCAAGTTATATCCGATGTAAACAATCTATGAACGGATCGGCTATTACATAACATGCCAATCATCGATCTACAGGGTGTAATTGATATAATTAGCATCTTTTTAAACTAAGAATCTACCCATCAAACAAGAGCAAACAGAAGAACACACAAAAAAAAAAAAAAAAAAAAAAAAAATAGGTGCAAACTTGCTACTATTAGGTAATCTGTGGTATGACGCCGACGACGTGGCTAACGGATATGTTTTTGTGGGCGAAATATAGTCAAAACTTGGCAGGTCTTCCTGAAAACCTAATCTGCTAAATGTGAACATTGCCACGTGCGAAAGCATTTGTAGTAATGTTTCTCACCATCCTAAAAAGAGAGGTCGCTATACGTATGTATGTGTTTACTGAAATTGAACTTAGTAAATACTAACTAATTAAAAGCGTGGCAATCTCATTATCATAGTGCGAAGATACATACTCATTCATACGGAAGCCTCCGAGAAATCAAATTAATTATATCCTCAATGTATTAGTGAAAACCGGAATTGAATCCATTGAGCAGTTCGGAGTTTAATAGTTACAATAAGAGGTTGCACTTTACAAATAAGTGTTATAGCCCTGGAACTGAGTGAAAGAATTACAAAAATGCACTCGCAAAGATGTGAAAACGTGACAACAGCTAGTTTTTAGTTCGCTGGCTACGCACAATGGAATTCCTGCGAAAAATTCCGCCGAGCATATCCGACTTATGTCATAATGATTTTGTAACCAATTTTAATTAAAACTGTTATTGAATTAAGATTGAATTACTAGATTTGGATTATGCCGGTTCTTTCTTTACTATTTATTAACTAGCGACCCGCCCCGGCTTCGCACGGGTGCAATGCGGATATAAACCTTCCTCTTGAATCACTCTATCTATTAAAAAAAATAGCATCAAAATCCGTTGCGTAGTTTTAAAGATCTAAGCATACATAGGGACAGACAGACAGCGGGAAGCGACTTTGTTTTATACTATGTAGTGATATTTAAAGAGGTTTGATGATTAGTATCGCACTTGAGGCCAACCTGAATTTTCAAAAGAAGTTTGGCGGAAGGCCATATAATGTGAGACCCAGACATATAGGTCCCATACATGAATGAAACTTAGTAATACGTGTAGAGTGAAACAAAACTAACAACAAAAAGGAAATTGGTTGTAATCTGTAGAAGTTGGGGGAAAGGTATTTCTCCTTATGATATTGATTTCTCCTTTTGTATCAAGTGTGTGAAACTCATAATCTTTCTTATTAGATAGCCCACTCAATCTTCTACGCATTCATTGTGTTTGTTTTAATGAAAATTCACGATAACCGTAGAATATTATGATAGTGGGATCAAACGAAATCACAAGCACTATCAGTTCAATAAAGCCAAATACGTTCCGTAACGTCCAAAAACTACCTCAGACTACCTCAAACTATATTAGATGAAAATAGCTGTCATGGTTGCGTTTTGCTACTACTTTTTGGATGATTTGTCTATTTTACTAGTAATTTATACTTTTGAACCCTGACTTCTAGAGATGAGGAAGATTTTTTAAAAAATGCCAAATTTTTTTCTGTTTATAATAATTATGATCGCCGTCCTGAAGGGCTTTAGGTTTCGTAAAAATGGCTGGGTCCAAATTCGCCAAAGTTCTTTGGTGCCCCATTCTGAAACCTATTTATATTGATACCTAGGTGGTCAAAAAATATACTAGGTAATTTTGTCGTGGTTATAAAGATCGTTGATTTTTAGTAAGTATATAAAATTCTAAATAATTAGAAAACGGAATCCAATTAGCATAATCGTACTCAGGTAGAAAGAAAATTAATGCAATACTTTCTGATGAATAAATCTTTGACATCAAATAACTTTATCTTCAAATCCCCTTTTTAACCTTTAGGGTTGAAAAACCCTTTCTTATCGAGCATCTAGAAACCAAGAGAAACATACGTTCTAATGTTTAGTTCCACAGGGTGTAAAATTAAATGCGTTACTTACATATCGAACAGGGTGCTTCAGACCATCAAACTGAACCACTACCCCAACAACCCACACCACCCCCACCCCCCACTGCCCTATGGAGTCAACAAAGCGAAAACAAAATCTGCAAATTCCATAGAAAAAGTCAATAGCTACTCGACCAAAACGTATGAAAAAATCAATCAATCAATCAAATATACTTTATTTTACACCAAAACATAAACAGTAAAATACAGAGAAAAAATACAAGAGGCATAAAATAAGGCGGTCTTATCGCTAAGAAGCGATTTCTTCCAGACAACCTTAGGGGGAAAACTGATTTTTTTTGACGATTTTAAAGTTGGTCCCATTATTTTTGTTCAGTTAGATGTCTGAAGAACCCTGATATGTAGCGCATTTAAGTTTCACCCGTTACTATAGCTTGGGAAATTTAGTATTTAGTGAGTGGGCGGGAATTGGCTTGTATATTTTATAATGAATGAAATATACTTTTATTTACACCAAATACAAATTACATTATAGGAAATAAAACTTATTCTGGTACAAATTAGGCGGTCTTATCGCTAAAAAGCGATTTCTTCCAGACAACCTTAACCTTAACCTTTTATACTATTTAGATAGGTTATTTTGTTACAGATAATACCGTTTTTGGTAGCCCCAGGGAAATAATGTGACCGCGATGCGATGTTATTTGTTTTTATATGCAAAACTTTTCTTATATCGAATGACAAACATGGCATAATAATTTAGTATAAAACATAAGTGGGTGTTCGAGTCAAAAGATACCTGCGTCAAAGTATGAATCATGAATTCATGACATGATCATGCAACATATCTACCTATCTTGTTTATCTCGTCTACATTATTTTTAATAACATTTCATTGTCTCTAAAGACGGTTTTAAAATCCCTAATATTATAAATGTGGATGTAAGTTTGTTTGTTAGGCTTTCACGCGAAAACTACATAACCAATCATCATGAAATTTGTACACATATTCATGGAGGTATTAGAAGTAACATAGGATACTTGGGGTTTTCCAAATTTCACGCGGACGAAGTCGCGGGCAAAAGCTAGTACATAATAAAGCAAAGAAACATACAAACGTAGCACAGTATGTTTTTGGGCCTGAAAAACGGTCAGGGTCCCTTTATTCGTGTAATCGTTAGTATTCATCATTTTGAAACCAAGAGTAGAACTCCCGTGAGTCAATTTTACTTAGATATTGAGATATAAAATAATTAAATTTTTTTCTATGGTTTCCTAAAAAAACATAGAAATCGTTAAAACTCTAGAAATATTTAATTTTTATTTTATCTGTTTATGCATTTATTAAGTACCTTAAATTAGGTTTATTATCATGAAAACAGTGTTAATTTATAGTTTATCGGGTGGGAGTTACATCGAATATAACCAATTTTAGGTTTTTATTTTTCATTGAATTATTTGAACGATTTGGGATTCAATTTCTTTACTAAGTTGCAGTTCTAGCATTAAGGAACACCTCCTTAAAATACCATATATAAATCTCACAGGATCCAGAAGTTACAGCATTCTAAAGTTTCAGTGTCAGGGCTGACACCTAACAAAATTCTAAAAATTATTACTTTTTTGTTGGAAAAATATGACATTATGTGCTACTAAACAAGCAATTATAGACAGGTACTTATGTATGTATGTACGTATAACCTCGTATTCTTAAAAACGCCTAAATGATTTCTAAATATAAAAATCTTGCACTAGAGGTTTCTGGCGTATAAAAAACAGCAGCAACTTTAAAAAAATCGTTCTTTATATTATTATTCATCTGTTTTATTTAGCTTCAATCCGTATGTCTGTTTATTTATTATATTATGTTTATTCCAAATCTCGCAACAGCTTTTTCAACTACTTTTACCTAATCGATTCTTATGAAGCTTTGCACGCGAACTAAGCTCCATCGACACTTACCTTTCAAATTCCACTACGCAACTTTAGAAGGAATGATGAATTTTGATAGGTACTAAAAATAAAACAGAATTAATAAATTACTGGTTTTTTTACATTGTAGTGTACCTAACACTTAAAACCTAAGTACCGATATTTACAATGTTCTATACTATATAAATACATACATACATAAACTCACTACCGTAATACCTTTCGGGGTGGTCAGAAACATTGCTACAACTACCAACTACAACGATATAAATCTTGCGTTTAATTAGTTTCGGAAGTAGGTACCTACTTTCTTGGGTATCTGTCTCATACGTTTTTATTAAGAACGGCTGAACCTGATCCCTAGAAAATTCTTTTCCACCTTAATAGCATGGTTGCAAGCATTCTTAAATAAATTGTAGTCCCTCAGGGATCAGTTCTCTCTGCGACCTTATTTCTGCTGCACATCAATGATCTGCTACAGCCCGGTATATTTGGGTACGCAGACGACAGCACGGTCACCGAGAGATATCTGCCTGTTAGACAGGCCGACGGCCACGAAGTCCGGTCCCAGAGAGAGGCCATGGTCGAGCGTACGAATTCGACCTTGACGGCAGTGTCCAAATGGGGTTCTGCCAACTTGGTTGAATTCAATGCCACTAAAACACAGGCCTGTCTGTTTTCCGCAAAAAGGTCTCGTCCTAATGTGTCTCCTACATTCCAGGGTGTCTCCATTCCGATTTCCGAAAGTCTAGAGTTGTTGGGTCTCGAACTCACGTCGGACCTGAACTTCGGCCGCTCGATTGAGTCCAAAGCTAAAACCGCAGCCAAGAAACTTGGTATCCTGAACAAGGTTAAGCGTTAAGCTCTCCCTGCGTCTGTTTTCCCAAGCAAATACAATCAGGATATTTTTAAAAGAAGAGTAAATAGGCTTTTTCTGGGCGAGCGCGCTACATCCTCGGCTTCATCTACACTTTCCATCAGGTGAGCTGAAGCCAAGCGCAAACCCATTATGAATAAAAAAAAAAAAAAAAAAAGTAGTATAAAGTACTTGAAATTTGTTATAGTACTTGAAATTTGATGCTAAGGTTTCTGTTTGATGCCCCAAATACTAATTCTAAATCAGCAGGTTATTAAATCTTATTGTTTAGGTATGTAGTACGCGTGCAGCATCATGATTTAAAGAACGAAGGTTAACATTTACATTATGTCATAAAACCATGAGGATTGAACACGTAATGCCAAGTTTCATTTGAATCGGTTAAGGGCACTGCCGCGCCCCCAGATTACCTCAGCTCATACTGTACTTTTTCATTCGTTGATCTCTAATTTATGACGTCATATAGTAAAAAGCTTGATTTTTCCCTGTCCGCAGCATAATGTCTTTTAGATCATTAATTTAAGATAGCGAACGTCTGTGGTGATAAAGAATAAAAACAGACCTAAAATAACCGGAATAAAAATTTTGTTTAAAGTGACAACCCTAAAACCAAAATTATCAGAAAGAACTTTAGAAGTTAATAACTCCCATATCCTGCGAGATTTAGATCTGATTTTTTTATTAGACATCAATAGTGTGGCCCTTAATCTTAAAGAGTCAAAATTGAATCCCAAAAACTGACTGTATAGAAATAAAAAATAAAAAACGAGAAACATTAAAATTAATAATTTCGTCATTTACATAAATGTTTGAGAACTTTTGTAATGTGTATAAAATACATCGTTTATTGTTTTATTATACTGAATTGAGAAAAAAGAAAAAAAAACAGATTATTTTGAAGTTATAGTGATATTTTGAAAACTCCAGAAAAAAAAAAATAATATCTCAATATTTAAGCAGAATTGACGCACGGGAGTTCTACTCTTCATTTCAAAATGATTAACACTAACGATTACACGAATAAAAGGACCCTGACCGTTTTTCAGGCCCAAAAACATACTGTGCGTAGTTTGATCTTATTTTCAATATTAAACAATTAAAATCAATAATTTTTTTTAAACACGATCTATCTCTCTGTGCCTGTGGTTTGTCAGATTTCCATTAAAATCTAACATTGAAATGTTAGGATTGATTTAAGATTTGTATGTAAATCCTGCATACGCTGAAAAGAAATTCTGATGCGTATGTCAAGTCTACCATTCCGCATTGAGTACGCGTGGTGGCCTAACGCCCAAACAACCCTTGAGGGTAGGCATTTGCCCTGCAGTGGGACGTTAAAAGGCTGATAATGTTAATGATGGTGATGTAAATCTTTGAGCCACTGTACCTTTGTACTGTTACTGTACTTTTAACTATACATTTTATTTTCAAAATAGAATTAAACTTCTAACGGGTACATATTCATAAAATAATCTTAATAGAGATGCATTTAAGGATCAGAGCATCTCTCTCCCTCAACGCAAAAGACAATGCGGGTTTTGTATGTAAGGTTGGCGCCTTATTTTTCACCGTTGTTTTTGGCGCGGCCAGCAACCAAACTTGAATATTTTAGTTCAGAATAAAGTAAGAAACAAAACTTATTAACATGTATATCCCTAAACTCAGTCCGGACGGAGATATAAAGGCTTGAAGTTTATGCACTTCAAGCCTTCATATCTCAGTTCGGACTGAGTTCCGAGTTGTTTGTATCTGTTTGTTTGTATTTGTTTGTTTTGTTTGATATTTGTTTGTTTTTTGTTGTTTGTTTGTATTTGTTTGATTTTTGTACAAGTGTTGTTTTTAACTTTATTCTGAACTATAATATACAAGTTTGATTGATGGCCACGCTAAAAAAAGAAAAAAGGCGCCATTTTTAGGCAAAGGCTTTTTGTAAACTTCTTTATTTTTTATTAAATATCTTTAGTAATACCCGTTTACAGGGTGTAAATAAAAAAGACCCAGTTGGAGCCTTAAAAGGTTGCTACAGACCATCAACCTGAACAACTTTCTCTATAAAATATAAAATAAAATTAAAATTCTTTATTTCAGACATTACATCCAATTATGTTGTTAGTAACACACTTAAATAACTATGTTAGTACAAACACTTAAGTGTAGACCGATCCAGTGCTTAATAAAATCTATGGGACCAATATCGAAATCGTGAATCGCGAAAAAAACTGCTGTCCCATACATTTCGGTCGAGTTATGTTTGCAGTTTTGTATGGAACAGCTAACTTTTTTTTTTGGTTCTGAAGCAACTCTTTAAGGCTCCAACAGGTTTTTTTTTACACCCTCTATACCTAGTACTTTGTGATTGTGTTAGAACACACTTAACATGTTGTATACGCATAAAACATCCTAAAACATAAAGAGTTATTGTTATAGCAATTTTAACGTTACCATAAAATAGATAGAAAACATTTCATTTCGCTGTTGACCTTTCTCCAACCCCCTTCTACGCCCTATAACGTCATACCCGGTAGCCTATGGGAATAAACCTATACAACGTGTTAATAAATTAGCGCAAAACCTCATAACCCCAAACTGATTTATAACAAAATAATTAGATTGAAACAATAATTTCATTATTTTGATAGTTAAAATTTAAAGTTATTAGCATTTTAATTTTAAGTTTTGAGGCGAAAATGATTTGTTATCATTTCAGCACTGAAAGAAAGCGCTAACGTACTCATGCATACATTTTTATAATCCTGTTTTGGTAGTAAGTAGGGTGAGTGTGTCCGTGCGGTGGGTTGACATCGGGTTCAGAAAATTTGAAATTTTGCAAAAAAAATAATTAATATTTGGAAAAAAATTACCTATGTTGAAACCATGATAATTCGACTGTGCTCTCGATTCTAAACAAACTACTTTCTAGTTTTGCGTTAATTCATTAACACGTTGTATAAGTACTGGACAGAATAACAATATTTATAGTTATATATAGGAATTTGTTTAGTATGAACGATTCGGGTCACCGGCAACCTATTTGAAGGTGGTGTTGATAAGAGATTGTAATCGATTTTTGATAAGATAATCTCTTTTAGAAGTCGGATGAATACAAAGAAACAACGATGACGCACATTTGAGTTTAGATCTACGAGATTACTGTTAAACGATATGTAAGAAAGGATTCCTTTGATTTAATTTACAAACAGAAAAAAGATAATTTCTCCTGCTATGGGGAAAAGGCTACCAAAAATTTTTAGCTTATAGTTGAGGCGAATACAGGGTGAAATTGATATCATTAGCATCCTTTTAAACTAAGAGTCTACCCATCAAACTGAACAACTTTCACTGTGGGAGCAAACAAATCGGAGCCAAAAAAAATCTGCTGTTGCATACATTTGTGGCGCGTGCGTAGGCATTGCAGTTTAGTATGGAAGAGCTGATTTTTTTGTTGCTCCTATCGGTTTGCTCCCATAGTGAAAGTTGTTCAGTTTGATGGGTAGTTCTTAGTTTAAAAGGATGCTAATGATATCAATTTCACCATGTAGTTATGGAACTCATGTCGATTTGTTTGTCATAATCTCTAGATTATAGTGGTAATATTAGCCTTTTTACCATTATACCTTATCTAAACGGATTGTCGCGTAATCGCAGTTGGCGCACATCTTGTCTTGGTAAGATATGTTAGTTTATAATTTTTATTTTCGTATTAACATGTAAAATGTTCCTATCCACGCATTGCTTTACATGTGCCGTTTTAATAGGAAAAAAGAATCTTAGCAAAAAAAGTCAAAACGGTGCATTTTTTTTATATTTATTTCATAATTCCGTTTGCATTTTTACCGAATCTTTCGTCCGATTAATAAAGTAAATTAAATTATGTTTTTAGAGTGTAATACCATAAATAAATGTAACCGTTTGTTACAATAAATTGCCTCGTTTCACGAAATTTAAATAGCAAAATCTTAAAATTCAAAATGAACACCTATATTAACTTTACCTGTCTGCTTATCATTAAAACTTTAAAACGTTGTTCTCCACGAGGGAGAGCCACCTGTGAGGTGACAACTAAATCTGACTATTGTTTATCTAGTCATATAGGGTTTGCCCATAACATATACTAATGGGAAAATAGGTGTGGGGTCCCCAAATTTTCCGAATCCCTAGCCAAACCCGTCCTTAAATGAATAGAAATAAGATATCTGATCTTACCGTCCGCGGGCGCGTTGATGGTCCGTCTTAGACGTTTGTTCTCGTCCTGGAGCCGTGACACAGCCGTTACGAGATCCGCTGACTCGGTCCGCCATTGCTCTTCGATCGCCTCTATTTCCTATAGAACAGAGATTGGTATCGTTTGTTAAATTGTAAAACAAATCGATATAATAAGCCAAAGAGAGTAAAGGTCGCGCAACGGATGATGAGCGCTAGGGGAAAGTGGTAGGGATTTTCTCGCAGGTTGATGACGTACGAGTATAAGGTGACTAATAGACCAATGGCATTCGCGCGTCAGCCACCTCCCGCTTCTCCCTGCCTAATAGACCCGAATTGGACCTCTGCGCATTTAAGTTCATCGCTCATGATTCGTTGAGCGATTAGCAGCCGTAGTATGATGCGTGCGATAAGGCAATATCGCGCATTTTATCACGTTGGTTCGCGCGCAAATAGAAACAGAGCTAAGGCGCGATAGAGCTATATCGCACTGCCATGCTGCCGGTGCTGTAGTTCCCAAAAATCTAACCAGGGATTTTGGGTAGGATTCGGAATGTGGTTCAGCAAAGAACGAACCAACCCATTAGATAGGTAACTACTGCAAGACACGGCGGTGTGCGGGTGGCCGACGGCTGTAATTCCTGAACCGACTGGAGTTATGCAGGCAGACCTGGTCCATCCCCATCACTGAGATGCTCTACACCCTATGAATACTAAATCAGCCTTGCAGCTGATGGTTACCAAATTTCCTCTTATCTCTCATACTACTACACGCCGCCCGTGGACAAAACCGGCACGACCAGTGGACAATCTATGGGCGAGCGCGTCACGTTGTCATTTTGTGCGCTCTATCTTAGATTATTGATAATATATTATACTTCAATCAATAATATAAGAAACGGATCTACGATGAAATCGATAAACTACCAATAAAACAGAATTTTTGTCTATGATGATTAGATTTCAATGTTACGTGGGCCTTGTTATGAATTGTTTTGATAACCACTCAAGGTTAATCCTGCATCCATTAAATGCCCTAAATATTGGTCAAGGTAGACCTTATCAAAGCAGAGTACGTTAACATGGCGCATATAACCGAGGGTGCCCTCCAAATCGGACCATGCCGCATTGGCCGATAAAAACTCACAGATTTCACGCTTCCTGTAACCGTCAAAGGCCATTGATTGAAATGTCTTTAAATCTACAACAAAAAATAAAAGTATAAAAAGAAAGTTTAAATAAATATTTTTTTCTTTATTAAGTACATAAAGATCCAATAGTGTTAGTAGCAACAGAACTTATGAAAACTATGGTTAGTAAACAATTACAAAAACGGAACTTGTGATTTGGGACATGTGTCGCAGCAATGGACACTGGTTACTATCAGCAATGGCCTTCAGGATGCTATTGCCACTACTCCGGACCCGGCGTAACAGAGATGCTGCCTTTTTGCGAATTATATCCTGCGAGCAGTCCACCTGAGGCTACACAAAATCGGGGCAGACCCAACAGCATCCTGAATCCATTGTTGTATAGAACTCGCAAAGCGCTGTACGATTTTGTTTGACTGAGCTTTTTCGTCGCGACACTGAGTAATCTAAGAAATATCGCGGTGATATCGTTCCGTCAACGTCGTCTTACTCTCAAAAAATTGCTTGTGTGATACAGCCCATGTACAGCCCTAAGCCAGCCCTAAGCACGTGTTAATTAACAAAGTTATGTGAGCAATATTTGAGTCATAATTTTGTTTGTTTCTTTATTTCCAAATAGAACGAGCAGTTTAATAAGCCCTCAAGAAATAATAAGACTATTAAAGAAACATTGAGAGTCCCAAACGAAAAGCTAAAAAGTAATGATATTGCCCAGACAGCTTAACTTCGACTGCAATGTTGTTTAGAAACAATGTTTCTGACTTTATCCTATTTTGATATGTCCTTTGACCTTCTGAGCTGTAGAGCAAGCTTACATTCTGCTAAAATAATGAGATACCCCGAATTTTAGCGTGTGTGGCGGATCGCACTCATAGTAACAAAGACGGGCATAATGCCGAATTTTCTCTCAATGGCCAAAAGGGACAAAAGGAATAGAAAACGTTGAGCAAAATTTTGTGCGGTGGTCTTTCCAGTAGGCCTCGCATGCCACCCCCGAGAAAACGACAAAAATCGAGATGTGCCTCCATCTTTATTATTTTACGTATATGCCAAAAAGAGCGCGCATGACGTTTTTCTCGTTTAAATTATTTTTCGTGGGTGGCATGCTAGCCGGGCTAGTAATATTTTGACGTTCTTGCAAAGAAAGTGGGGACATAAATTTGTTTCAACTCTTTATGGCCAATCTGTACACTGTCACAGAATAAGGAGTATCTAGTACTACATACAGTACGGACACTCCCTTCGCTTACCAATTTACTGCCTCACCCCTTCTTGGCAGACGGAGGCAAACAACAATTTAGGCGATTAGATAAATGATTCTCGAGCGCAGCGAAGACCAATCATTTATCTAAGAATAGGCGTTATACAGGGTGTAAGCGACCGCCTAGCAAATACTGAAAAGTTGAACTCAGACCCTCAAACTGAATAACTTTCACTACGGAGGCTACCTCAAGAAAAGCAAAAAAATATCAGCTGGACCCGACTGAAATGATTGGGATGGCTGATTCTTTTCGCGTTTCCTGAGGTAGGCTCCATAGTGAAAGTTGTGCAGTTTGAAATCACTATTTTAGTATTTGCTAGGCTGACACTTACACCCTGTATATGTATATTTTTCTTTTACAGTAGTCCTATCTCACTTAATATAAGTATCGCGCATGACTACCACTTCTGGTCAGTTTTTCAAGGTGTCTAAAGTGTCCAAGGTGTGACACTGCTTTTAAATCTATCTTTTACATCGGTCGGTTCACAACAAGCATAAGAAAAATGTGTTAATAATTACAGTTTTTCCATAAACTATACTTAATTAAAACATTATCTTCCATAATGATGTAAAACCATCATTCCAACAGATTATCTCTAGCATTTATGCAAATATGTAGTAACGTTTTTATGTTAAGTTAATATGCAACCATTATGTTTCACTAAACAGTTGCTGAGATATGTGAATTATTGCAATGATCTGCTCTCATTGCTTTGTGGAATGATCGTTGTTTCGTTAAAAAAACAACACATTTGTAACAATGACATTGAACATGATACAGTACTAAGTGAATGAAGAAAGGGTTTTTAAGTTTAATTCCATAATACCTACTGTATTTTATGAGTTAGTTAGACTTTACATAGAACTCTAAAGAAGCTGTCTGAAAATTCAAGATATTTCGGCTTCTTTATTAGGTGCTGTTTATACAGAAGAGACGCGTGGCGGTGTAGGATAGTCAAAGTAACATAATATTCAACCTAAGCAAAATAAGCAGCATAGCGTTGTTTTTGTCGTAAAGGAAAATTGCGCCCGAGCCACCAGGTGACGTCGCCTGGAAGCGCGGGCGTAATTCTCCAAACGACGCTATGCTACGTACTATAAGGTTTATATTTTCGCACCCCGCCCGCATCACGTCCGCGCCACGTCACTTCTGTTTAAACAGCACCTTAGATTTAGGGCTATTCAAACCCTGGAAACTGCAGCCTTGAACAGGGATGTGGTGGCATACAATACCCCTCAGATTGGTTTTTAAACAAGAAAGTTGTATGGCTAAAGGAAAGTTGTATAATAACAAGTGATCTTTCTGATATTCGGGCGCTTATTTACCTTAACTTCATTTTCCCCAAGAATAATATGGACAAGTCTTAATACATTCATTCATCCTCGTTCGAGAATTCGTTTCAAAGGACCTGGGATTCCAAAACATTCTACATAAATTAAAATACAATTTTATAAATTATACAACATGTTAATGAATTAACGCAAAACCTCATACACCCCAACTGATTTATAACAAAATAATTAAATTGAAACAATAATTTCATTATTTTGATAGTTAAAATTTTAAGTTATTCGCATTTTAAGTTTTGAGGCAAAAATGATTTGTTATCATTTCAGCAAAAATTACCTAGATGTTGAAACCATGATAATTCGACTCTGCTCTCGATTCTAAACTATTTTCTAGTTTTGCGTTAATTCATTAACACGTATAGGTAGAACTTCTTTTAACAATTATTATTTTGTTTTAATTTAATAATCCTTTTACGTTACTTTAAAAAGATTACCTAGTTGTTTTATAGTTGTACTAAATGAATCATTTTTCAATCCCAGGAAGCATGTTTTTTTTATTTTTATTTACTTTATTTAGAAAGGTCTGTCCATTTCATATTACATTTTCGTGGGAAAAAAAGTTAAGTTAAGGTAAGCAATCGCCCGATTATCGAATTACTGCGGGTTATAACTGTACTCTTGCAAAAGCAAATCTTGGAGTTATGTTTTGTAATTTAGAGATTATTTCATCAATCATCCAAATCAAATGACAAGCATTTCTGAATTCTAATAATTTGTTAAGTCAGAATGACAAGTATTATGCTATCTCTTGCTTATCACAAGTAAATATTCCAATCGTCTTAGTTTAAATTATTGATTAATTAATTAATTCCAAATGTTTAAGAATTATTGTTTGCCAGATTACTAGAATTAGGATACTACTTAAAATGAATTTTTAAGACCAATTACACAAGATAGGGATTAATAGGTAAGTCTTTGTAATTTTTTGGTGGAGTCAAAAAACCTACCTATTCTATGTGATATTTATTACATTGAACTTTTAGTTTACAAGTTGTTATAATGCGTAAATAGTCTTAGTTTAATTAAAATTATCAACCTACATTACAACAAATTTAATTTCAAGTAATAATCTACATTTTAAAGACCCCATTCATACGCCTATGCTAGGCCTATGCTGTCTGTCCCTCCGTCAGTCTGTCTGTCCTACGTATAAAGGACTGTATATTTTGAATTATAATACCTTGACAGTTGAAATTTTCACAGAATTTATGCATTATTATGGTGGACTTGCCACAATATTATTGAATAATAAAAAAGTAGCAGCTAAAAATTAAGATTGGTCCCCATACAAGAAACATGTTTTATTTTAAAAAAAATTGTTATTGCTCTATCTAGTAAAAATGGTAATAGATATTTAAGCATCAAACTTGACTTAGCCTCCTGCATACATCTGTACTTCACGTAGGACATGAGAAATAATAAAATGTGTACTTCGGTGAGCGTGCCCAAGAGCTACATGAGCTCATGCCACCCTCCCCATTCTACTATCAGACATCCAGGCGCACTGTGGGATGTCACCCCTACTTGGTTGACATCCCATATATTCGCACTTAGCGCCTTTCAGAATCTTTTATAATGTGCACAGCCAAGGAATGGAATGCCCTGCCTGCGTCAGTATTTCCGAACACTTACAACCCGAATCCCTTTAAAGTACGAGTGAATAGGCTTCTTCTGGGTAAGCTCGCTACATCTTCGACCCCATCTTTGTCCTGAGGACTAGATTGAGGTGAAGAGCAAACCCATCAATTATAAGAAAAAAAAAATCCATTGCTGGTGTTTTAGTTGCCAATCAAAACACCAATAATAGATTTTATTATTTCTTATGTCCTACATGAAGTACAGATGTATGCAGCAGGATAGACACAAACAGACATAGATGTCATTTATTTGCTTGATGTTATACAGGGTGAAATTGATATCATTGGCATCCTTTTAAACTAAGAGTCTACCCATCAAACTGAACAACTTTTACTATGGGAGCAAACCGATCAAAGCAAAAAAAAATCAGCTGTTGCATACATTTGAGTCGAGTAGGCATTGCAGTTTAGTATGGGACAGCAGATTTTTTAGTTGCTCCGATTGGTTTGCTCCCATAGTGAAAGTTGTTCAGTTTGATGGGTAGACTCTTAGTTTAAAAGGATGCCAATGATATCAATTTCACCCTGTATATTGTAGTGCATACTCTAAGGTTAAATAACAAATAATAAAAACTGGTCAATTTTGTGTCAGGCTTGCGCTAAGGATCCCGGAGAAAATATTGTATAATAGTATGTACAACTATACTAGGAACCCTCCATGCGTGATTCCGACTCGCACTTGCCGGTTTTTCAAATTCCTGGGAATCCTAAAACCCAATTGTTATCTGCAGTTCTTCTTCTTATCGTGTGGGCAGAGCCCTGGTGTCAGAGTTTTTTCAGACCGCCTTACGGCCTCTAAAGTGGTTTTTATGTAACGACTACTACCACCAGAGATAGTAGCCGGGACCACCGGCTTAACGTGCAGTATCTGCAGTTAGTAATTAATAACAATCACATAGAAAAGGGAATGCTTCTCTGAGCTGATCAACTAACTACAACAACTTTCAGAATTATACCCATTATTGATAATGATAAAGTGAAAGTATGTTATAACATGCCTTCTGTACGGTTAAGACTGTTTACTTTCTAACTAGTGTAGCGAAATTGTTCTAAACATGATTGGGCCGGTCTAATTGGTTTTATTCTGAGCCTTAGCTTAAGAATTTATTAAGTCATGTTATGCTGTAGTTTCTGGCCGCATCTTCTCTACACCGACAATATGTTCTGACGTAGTGGTAGCTTCAAAAAAAGATTCAACATTTAATAAGAGGGCTTCAAGCTCCTATATCAAATGAATTATTTTGAGTTTGAGCCCTCTATGCGGAGATCCCTTGCTGTCCCTAACATAGTAGGTTTTATTATTATTTGTGGTTGGGCTATTGCAAGCAAACTTATGGTATTTTATTTTCATTCTCGGGAATGCAGGTTTCTTCACAATGTTTTCCTTCACCGCCTATACAACCGTACATAAATTCCAAAGAACTCAGTGGTACAGGCCAGGATTTGAACCACGGCCTCATGATTGAGGTGCTAGCGTTCTTCCATATGGGCTATCATCGCTAGTAGGTTTAGTGAGCGTAGGTGGCATGTTATGTTGCAAAGAGGTGAATTAATCATCAAATCCGCATGGCATGCCATGTAACTCATGTGTTTTGTTAACTTATGCACATAATACAGATTACTCTCAAACGGTGAAGAAAAACATGAGGAAACCTAATTTGACTGCATCTACCAATCTGCAATCGGCATACGTGCTGGGCTATCAAGTAGCACCCTTCCTGAGGTTAGACCTGATTGCTTACATCGAAGCAAAAATATTATTCTATAAATCATGCATGATTTTTTACACTCATTGTTTCAAAGCTATGTTTAAAGATTTTTAATTGTAATTGCAGAATATAATTAATCTTGTTTATCATAATGATAATCAAGAATTGATATTTTGATATTGAATTTAAAAAATCTTATTAGATTGTTTATTCCCTCATTTTTAGGGCTCCGTACCTCTGCCCTCCAAATCATAAACGCAGTGGGGCACTTTTTTTCAAAAATGAGTTTTATATATATTCTGAATCAGCGCGGGAAGATCTACCAGGAAATAAAACCCGTTTTTAGCTAGCTACATTAGAAATAGGAAAAATAAAAATCATCAACGCAGTGGGTCCACCCTAGACATCGATCTTACTAAGAATGTGTGGAGTAAGTGATCTTACGTCTGTTGAATTCGCAGAGCGCCACCTTTTTTGTTCACCTTTCCTTAGCATAAACGACGTGGGTGCGGTTAGGATCTTTATGTTTACTTCTCTATTGTTATAAACCTTATTCTATCCATAGCATAAACGCAGTGGGTGCTCATTAGTCATTGATTCGTAATAAAATGTTATTTCCAATAGATCTTTATCCATAGCATGAACGCAGTGCAGTGGGAGCTCATAAGCTAGTTTCACCTGTCCCGGTGTCTGTAATAGAATCTTGGAGGTTAAATTTGACCCACTTCCCGGTTTCCGATTGAGCTGAAATTTTTCATGCATATGTACATCACGTGACAATGCAATATTATTATGACATGGAGCTGATCAGATGCTGGAGCTGGAAGGTGGCCATAGGAACTCTGCAATAAAACGACACAACCCCATCGTGTTTGGGTTCGTTTGATTCGTATTAACGAGTACTTTGATCCTACATGGTAACCAGGGTCTGATGCTGGAGCTGGAAGGTGGCCATAGGAATTCGGGAATAAAACGGCACAACCCCATCTAGTTTAGGCTCGTTTGATTCGTATTGACGAGTACTTTGATTTGATCCTATATTTTAACCAGGGTCTGTTGCTGGAGCTGGAAGGTGGCCTTAGGAACTCCGCAATAAAACGACACAACCCCATCGTGTTTGGGTTCGTTTGATTCGTATTAACGAGTACTTTGATCCTACATGGTAACCAGGGTCTGATGCTGGAGCTGGAAGGTGGCCATAGGAATTCGGGAATAAAACGGCACAACCCCATCTAGTTTAGGCTCGTTTGATTCGTATTGACGAGTACTTTGATTTGATCCTATATTTTAACCAGGGTCTGTTGCTGGAGCTGGAAGGTGGCCTTAGGAACTCCGCAATAAAACGACACAACCCCATCGTGTTTGGGTTCGTTTGATTCGTATTAACGAGTACTTTGATCCTACATGGTAACCAGGGTCTGATGTTGGAGCTGGAAGGTGCCCATAGGAATTCGGGAATAAAACGGCACAACCCCATCTAGTTTAGGCTCGTTTGATTCGTATTGACGAGTACTTTGATTTGATCCTATATTTTAACCAGGGTCTGATGCTGGAGCTGGAAGGTGGCCTTAGGAACTCCGCAATAAAACGACACAACCCCTTCGAGTTTTGGCTCGTTTGATTCGTATTGACGAGTAGGTGCATTGATCCTATATGGTAACCATGGTCTTATGCTGGAGCTGGAAGGTTGCCATAGGAACTATGCAATAAAACGACACAAACCCATCGAGTTGGGCTCTTTTGATTTGTATTGACGAGTCCTTTGATCCTATATGGTAACTAGGGTCTGATGCTGGAGCTGAAAGGTTGCCATAGGAACTCCGCAATTAAACGACACAACCCCATCGAGTTTGGGCTCTTTTGATTCGTATTGACGAGTCCTTAGATCCTATATGGTAACCAGGGTCTGATGCTGAAGCTCGAAGGTGGCCATAGGAACTCCGCAATAAAACGACACAAACCCATCGAGTTGGGCTCTTTTGATTCGTATTGACGAGTCCTTTGATCCTATTTGGTAGCCAGGGTCTATTGCTGGAGCTGGAAGGTGGCCATAGGAGCTCCGCAATAAAACGACACAACCCCATTGAGTTTGGACTCGAATTTATGTTTTCGTAACAAAGAGAATGTAATCTAAGGAAGAAGTATAAAACACTCTTTTGAATAGACGGGTGTCAAAGCGTATTATTACAAGCATAGATAAGCTAATTACAAGCTTACTAATAGAATCATGCAAATTGCATTTGACCCGCTTCCCGGTTTTCGATTGAGCTGTAATTTTTCATGCCTATGCATGCATATATGCATGTATATGTATATTTTTACGAAAAAGCAATTGTACCGCACGCAGCTAAAGTTATTGCAGACCTAGACTCTGGCTCCCTTTCGCATGTGCTGACGTCGTTTTGTGAATTTCTTTTTTTTGTAAGCAGTGTCCGGGGTGTGCTCGTGGAAACAACATGAACAAAAAAAAACAAAGAAACTACTACACAAAAGAAAAGACGTTTAGAGAAGGTGAAATTGAAGCGACAGGAGAAAATTGCTAATGAAAGCGATGCCCACAAGCGACAACGCCTGGAAAAAAATAGTTTAGCAGTAGCTAAATACAGAGTAAAAGAAACGTTAGAGCAACGAACTGGTAGGCAATATATCGATAGAATACATATGCAAGAGAGAAGGAAAAATGAATAAGAAGAAGAAAATTTGGCCAGGCTCGAAAGGAGGAGAATGCTCAGGCAAGCAAGTCAGTCAACACAAACTACAGAAGAACGCATTGTAACTGCAGATAATGAACGTCAGAAAAAGACTAACCAGAGGAATTCCTGAAAGACGGGCTAAAACTTCTGCTAGAGGGATTGCTACGACGAGAAAGGAACAAATAAAAAAAAAAACTTGTTCCATTGATGCCGTTAAATAGAAGGCAGTTTTGGTTACAATTTACCCGAATCGAAAATAGAAGAGGAGCCTGCCTAGAATTTAAGTGCTTGTTTTTGTTAAATATAAAACAACTTTGTTTTTTCTTACATTCTCACAATACTCTTACAACGATTTTAATAAATATTTTTAAAACACATACTCTTATTATTATTTTATTGATTATTGCTTCTATTAAATAATATATTGTTGCTTCGTGCCCCTTACATAATTAGTACAATAACTTTTATACTAACCACCTGCCTTGTTCAAACTCAAATACTTCTTACTTATAAACGCAGTGAGATATCTTACGGTATAACTAAGGTAAATCTAAAGTAGAAATGGTACGCATAAACGCAGTAAGTAACAACCCCACTGCGTTTATGGCTTGTAACACCTACTAAAAAAACAAATTGTCGATAGGCAGTAACTACATTTTTTTAATTTGACACGAACTGTCTAAAGTTAATCAAAATATTGTGATAAATTTGGAATCTGTGAGGTTGGTTTTACCTAAAAAAGTACTAACTTCCGAAAAAAAAGCTTTAGAGTAGTCGATACAATATAAAATTCAGCCAAAACTTTGAGGGCTTACTTCTCGAAACAGTGAAATTGGTCGTTACTGCGTTTATGATTTGGAGGGCAGACCTAAAGACCCTACCAGCCAGGGACCCTATTACTAAGACTCCGCTGTGGCTGTATCTCATGAACCGTGATAGTTAGACAGTTGAAATTTTATCAGATGATGTATTTCTGTTGCCACTATAACAACAAATACTAAAAAACAGAATCAAATAAATATTTAAGGGGGCTTCCATACAACAAATGTGATTTTTTGCAATTTTTTGCTCGATAATGGTACGGAACCCTTCATGCGCAAGACCGAATCGCACTTGGCCAGTTTTTTGATAATTGGGGTTCGGATGTTTCACTCTACTAAACAATAACCACATAACTCTCATAAACTGCTTTTTCATTAGATGGCAAAAGTTCATGTTTATAAAGCTAAGTGCATATAACACTATATAGCAAAACAAAGTTGTAACAATAAACACTACACACATAAATAAATAACAAATGTGTATTGAAAAATATTATTGAAACAAATTACCTTTTAATTCAATGAGTAACATTCACAACTGCAGTCGAACAGACACACAATACTTTGTTATTAGAATCTAATTATCATTTGGATGTGAATGGTGACTGGAGCACAGCGAGCGGCGCACTATGATCTCAATGTCGAGCGATTCGATCGCTATTGCACTGATGCAACGCGCGCACTGCCTGCACCAGTGTCGAAACTACTACCATTTCGTGCACTCCACTGCAGCACGCTAATCCAAACACCAATTTAGTCAATTTACCTAACAATGACCTCTACTACCTACCTTTTCGAAACGTTGTCTGTATTCGGCCTTCTCGATCTTGTCATTTTCCAACTGCGAAATCTTCGCTGTCAACTCCTGCAATGCCTGGTTTTCCTTCTCGTTTCTCACTGCCAGGTTCTCGAGCAGCTCCAGGGCGTTTATCACCTTCGGCAGGAGCGCCGTTACAGCGTCAGGACCGTATTTCTCGATAATTATTTCACATTCCTTCCCAATGTCCGATGCCAGATCGTATACATCGACAACGGTCACGTCGTCGTCGAAGTCCGACATCTTGGCGGAGAAACGCCTGCGGTACGGCATTAAAAATAATTTGTTTTCACTTCACGGCACTACATAAAAGATAAACGGTGGAACGTTACAGAAAACTATCCACCTTTCGCAAGTGCGCCATTATGACTGCAAAAAAAAGAAATGTCAAAAGTGAAATAGTGATGTGCATCGTTATTTTAAACGAAATGATTACATACTATTTAAAAATAACAGTTTTTGAAAGACGTTATTCCATATTATTTTGTGAATCTAAACTATTATAAAACTGTAAGACACATCTGGAGAGCGATCGCGCTAATTTAAAACATCCAAGTTCAATCCTAATTCAATTTCAGTTCTAATCACGTTGCAATCCAATTACTATTCAACTGTGCTAATTCCGTATCACGCTAAACATGACTTATTATTTACTATGTGACTGACAGCCTTTAACGTTTGAGCCATCTGTCAAAACGGATCTAACGGCTGTCATGAGCTGTACCGCGATTAGCGCAATACCAAATGTATAGAAAGCTAAGCTTCGCACGCGGTCCAATCATGGTTCTGTTGCGATTTATTTACCGCAATTGGGGCCCTGGATCGCGCTAATTTAAAATATTCAAGTTCAATCCTAATCCCATTTCTGGTCCTCAATCGCCCTAAGTTTGAACGATACTACCAAAACAAAACCACAATCAAAAACGTTACGTTATGCACAATTCGTAACGCGCAAATTATATTAACGGTAACGATTTAGCCTTATTTCGGAAGATACGTTGGCGTAACGTTTGATGTCCGTTCGATCAAATTTTCTTTATTGTGCGATTTAACCGTTCAGAAAAAAATATCGCGATAGCTTTTTTACTTCAGCTAAACCAAATCTAAACCAAAACTAAACCAAAACCAAACCAAAACCGTATAAAATTGCGCAATTGAGGCCCAGTTCTAATCACATTGCAATCCAATTACTATTCAACGGTGTTATTTCTATATCGCGCAAAATTTAACTTATTTAGTATGTGACTGACAGTCTTTAACGTTTGAGCCATCTATCAAAACGGCTTTAACGGCTGTCATGAGCTGTACCGCGATTAGCGCAATACCAAATGTGTAAAAAGCTATGCTTCGCACGGGTCCAATCATGGTTCAGTTGCGATTTATTTACCGCAATTACCCTGCTGTTCATTGAAGATATTTACAAGAAAAAGATCACGATATGAAGTGCGATTTTTGAACATCATACGAGTGACTCGGCAGTAGAAAATGTCATAATTACTATGGAGATTATGCATCTTTCTACTGCCGAGTCGCTCGTATGATGTTCAAAAATCGCACTTATGGTTTTTAGATGTCCCTGACTCCAAATCAATCTTTTTAAAATAATTTTATTGTTGTCTGTCTGTTTGTTTGTTTATGCTCAAACACACACAAAAACTACTGAACCTGTTTAGATGAAACTTTTTTGTTTGATAGCTTTATGATGTGGAAGGGTTTTGGGGAGACCTTTGCCCAGCAGTGGGACAATACAGGTTATTTAAAAAAAAAAAGCTTTATGATCTGCCTTAAAATCTGGCATAATATACGCGGACGAAGTCGCAGGTAAACTCTAGTTATGAATATGGTGATAAATTGATAATACAACACATTCTCAAATAGCTACTATTCGTAATCATTTCACCTGGTGTGCGATTTTTAACATTACACGTTGTAATCAGCAGTAGAAAACAACAACAACAACAACAACAACAAATATACTTTATTTTACACCAAGATATAAGAGTAAAATACAGAGAAAAAAATACAAAAATGCACAAAATAAGGCGGTCTTATCGCTAAGAAGCGATTTCTTCCAGACAACCTTAGGGTAGAGGAAACGGTGTACGAAGAAAGGTAGGCGGTGATTTCAGATAAATGACCAGAAATATCAGTAAATAAAAAAACAAGAATAAACCTATTATAAATACATCTAAATGCAATACATAGATAAGTATATATAATATATATTCCTATAATATATATATATATATATATATACATACACACATCATATATAAAATACGCGTACTACTCAACTAAACACGATAGGAAAACATGAACTATTGACATAGGAAAAGATTTAAGTACCTACTGTGTGTCAAAATTACTATGGAGATTATGCATCTTTCTACTGCTCGTTTGAACCCGTGATGTTCAAAAATTGTACTTCTGAAGTGCTATTATTATTAATCTCACACTTCCGAATTCGTATACGAAATACAAATGCATAAATTCCATAGCTGCCTATTAATTTTATCTATTTTGTACATGAATAAGAATGTGTGAGATTCAAGAACAGCCCCTCCTGAACCTCCTGATCTGTCGAGAACCTGATTGATTACATCATTTAAAATATATCGGCCTCATCATCACTCAACATCAGGTGAGATTGGGGTCAATTGTTTACCTATCGAACATAAAAAAAAAAAAAAAAAAAAAAAAAAAATTCTTTTAACTACCTAGTTATGTGTTCTGTAGGCCTAGTACTCATGAATAGCCTTCTACCGAAAAGGACAAAGAACTAATTGGACTGAAGTTAAAGCTTCCTTGTAAAAATCAAACGCAAGACGGAACGAATTATTCATTAGTTTTTTTCCTGTGCCGGTAAAAAATATTGGGTAGGTATCATTAAAACGGTAAATCGGTTAAAAAAGTATTCGTACTTTTGTGAGCAGTCTAATGTATTCGGTTAGCCAAAATGGCTAGATGGTTTTATTATTATTTAGGTAGGTATTTTAAATTCTGAATCCTTTTCTTGCGAGAATGCTTCAGAGAGAAACGAGATACCTTACCTATCCAGCATGGCTAGCATGGCAAAGTGAAATAGCGCTATCACGCCTTCCCTCTCTTTCTATATAGCTGTATCACGTGCAACATGCTACGCCTTCTGCCTAGCTAGTATGCCAACCCGCGATAGCCGTGATACGGCTATATCACATCTTTTACTCGTTTGCGCGCGAACAAACGAGATAAAAGACGTGATATAGCCGTATCACGGCTATCACGGGTTGACGTACTAGCTAGGCAGCTTTCAATAGTTTACACTGCCTAAGAACAAAACAAATAAACATAAATAAGCTATGTTTAACGTTACAACGTTAAGCAGTTGGTGGCACATCCCTAATCACACCTGAGCGAAAGAGATAGAGAACTTTGACATTTCTTTGCACGTTCGGATACTTGTACCAAGTAGTTATCAAGTTATTAGATTTTGTAAAATGTTTTACTAAGATCCCTTTTTGGTCGTTATTTATTAAAATGAGATAAAAACTTTGATAACTAACAAGTTTTCAAATTGTTTTCAATGTCATTTACTACGTTAGTGCAGTTTGCATTGACTAAAATATGTTCTCAGATAACCACGGACATATTTAAAAATATTATGTGGACGTGTAGTCGAATAATATTTCAGTTTCTAATTTTCTTTTCATTGACGTCACATCCGGTGCGAAATTTAAAATTTGCCGTAGTAACATTTTTCTAAGTTAGAGTCTTATTAGAGTTACAAAATCTATTGAATTATAATAATGAATTATTTATGACACAAATCAACGTATGACTGATTGAACTTAAAGGAGAGATCCTTTGTTATGTCAATACTTTTGTATGCATCCATCTTCAGAATACCTAGTTCTTTAGCTTTGTAGGAGGCAAGATTTCAACACAGAACGCGATTTACATGATCGACACATCGTATATCAATAACAAGAAAGTAGCAACATAATGACAATAACTACATAGGTATCAAGATAAAAGGCTCACCCCATGTTACTCATGCTGTTTTCAAGAGCGTTGTTAAAATATCGATTACCATGCCGCCGCCACGCGCTAAGCAACAGTTGGATGGAATCAACAGGCGGGAACGCGCGGCGCGACTTTTTCCCGCCAAACGTAAACAAATTGTTTTTTTTTATTTTTATTTTTTTAATACAAATTTGTGCAATGAACTGCCAAAGTAAAGCCAATAAATACGTGTGTCCGAACGATCGCCAGCTTTCTTTGCGAGCAAAGTGAGTATTTCGTATGCATCTGGAAGTATTAAAAGTTTTCTAGATGGTGCGATAGTTTTGTTTATATTTTGCTTTTCGTATCTTTTTGTTAAGAAAGCTAATTAGCCATGCATATTCCATGTAATTTTCTGCTTGCTCAATAACTAACTACCTATTATAATTTATAACATTATCTTGTAGGTACTCATTATGTTATGATTCGGTATAAACTGTATGTGTACCCAAGCTAAATAAATTTTATTAAACTATTTATAACTTATTCAATAACTACGATATTTATGACATTATCTTGTAGGTAGGTACAGACTATGTTATGTTTCGGTATAAACTGTAGGTACCAAAGCTAAATACATTTTATTAAAAATATTTTATTACGAGCTTTTACCCGCGACTTCGTCCGCATAAATTATATACCAGATTTTAAGTCAGATATTACGCTACCAAACAAAAAAAGTTTCATCAAAATCGGTTCAGTAGTTTTTGCGTGATACTCGAACAAACAAACACCCAAACAAACAAACAAACAAACAAACTAAATTCTTTTTTCAAAAATTTACAGTTTTATAATAGTCAAGATTTATGAGTTCCTTCTCCTTATGATAAATAAATTCTATATTAGGTAAACATGCAAATGGATAAATTTCGTGCATAAATAATCAGAGATAAATTAGGTACGGTGACAGATACATGCGGAAAAAGTGAACTAAAATAGTGAAAAAGAGTATTTTATTTAAATTTTTCTAAAAATAACGCAAGGTTACGAGGTTTATCCAGTGCACGTCCTTGCTTCGATGCGTCGTCGGCGTTTCATTATCTTGTCACATCCGCTTCCGTTAAATCGGATAGGTTTTTGTTTTAATAATTACTTACTAGGATTATTTATTATTATATTATTTATTTCATTTTAAGTGGATGTATTGTGATATTAAAATATCTACCTAGATAGGTACAAGATAGGTATAAGAGCTTGAACAACTAAAAAGATAAATTCGAAAAAACCGACTGTAATAGATATTCTTAATTATCAGAACATCCACGAAAAAATATGTTTAAAAAATTGTGAGGGTTCCGTTCCACACAACAACATTTATTAACTTAATTTTTTTTTTCTCCTAAACCTTTCGCACGAGACCGACTCATTATTTTTGTTGTTATACTGTAAAGTTTGCTCCATAATCACACCAAGTTTGAAGTTTGCATGTTTTACCGTTTTTACGGTAGAGCGAGAAGAAAAAACGTTGATAAAAACTAAGTTTCTTACCCCCCTTAATTTAAAACTTTTTGTCATTTTTATTATTTGTTAACAAATCCGCCGTAATAACGCATATTCTGTGAAAATTTCAACAATACATATAGCTACTACGGTCCAAAAGTTACAGCCCTAAATGGGTAGGACAGACGGACAGACGGACGAACGGAGACGGACAACGTAGGCTTAGTACTAGGGTCCCGTTTTCACCCTATGGGTACGGAACCCTAAAAACTGAGTACCTATTCACCCCTCTTATTATAAATTTATTTGATGCCGCTTTAGCTAGGACGATTTAACCACTATAGGAAGTTTACCCTACTACTTCCACCGTACTCCGAAATAGTTTCATCGTAAGGAGATTTGAATTAGTTTCCTGGCAGTTTTGTCCCCAAAAATATTTGGAATGCCATTAAAAAGTTAAAAAAGAGAAAACTTTTTTCTTGCAGTTTAATGGCGTTTGAATATTTTTTCAAGATAAATACGCCAGTTTTTTTTTATTAGTGGGACCAAGAAGTTTTTGTTTAAAATGAGACTACAAGGCATGATAGGTACAGTCAGAAAGGTGGCTTAGGTAGGTATCGGGTATAGTTATTTATTAATTCATAAGATTATTAATTCTATTGTTTTACGAGTTATTTATTTAATTTCAAATTATTAATGTATTATTTAGGCCCATTTCTGGAGATGGAGTTAAATGTTCACATGGTTCCTGTGTGGGGTTTGGTTTCTATGTGTGGTAAAGATTCACTCACAATCAAACCAAAATAAATCAGTAACTGTGTGTTGTCGTTGTGTCCACACGTTACGTAATTTTTGTGATCATCACATGTCATCATCATCACAATCGATTACAGGCATTAGTCCACCACACCGTGCCCAATGCGGATTGCTGGTCAACTTCAAATACACATCGGAATTTCTTCTTCAGCGTTTGCGGGTTTCCTTACGATGTTTTCCTTCACCGTTTGAGAGCAGTCGGTATTTTTGTGATAACTGGGTAAGAGGTTACCACACTCTTTCCCATTTCTAGTCGTGGCGACAAAAACAATTTCCGGTCTCCGACCTAAAAATGTTTTGTGAACAAATCAGAGTCAATCAAACACAATGTGTCGAAATTTTTCGTAACGACTACCGAAAATAACTACCTATATGGGAAGCCTCTAAGTGGGTACAGGAGCTACTTAATTTTTACATCCAATAGGTATAATAAATTGCTATTTATAAAACAGCTGCCTATTCTACCAACGTTACGTAGGAATATTTGGTAAACCCCCAAACTAATCTTACCTAAGCTTTTAGGTTATTGCTTGTTGTTATAACGTAGGCTACAATAGTCAAGAACCCAGGATCCAAAAATAAAAACCCATACTCTTGGTTTTAATAATTTTGCGAATGTCTAGTTTATGTAGCAAAAGTGCTTGACGTTGTACGGTTCTATAAGTATTTTGGTGACTTCAAGGATTGTTTTTCGAAAAGAACAGGCTATCTTGAGTCACCACTGGAGCTTCGTTGTAGGCCGGGGAGGGGGTAACCAACGACCGACACGCGACGCGACTACCCAATAGCAGACCTAGGACGCGGGTTCCTACTACAACATTGTCAAAACTAAAAAAAATGTTTAAACAAGTACCTAGATAAAAGATTATACAAAATTCATAGAAAATTGGTAGTTAGGTATACAACGTGTTAATGAATTAATGCAAAACCAGAAAGTAGTTTGGAATCGACAGCAGAATCGAATTATCATGGTTTCAACATGGGTAATTTCTTTCAAAATATTAAATAATTTGTTGATAAAATTTAGGTATTCAGTGAGGTTCTTCGGGTTCAGTAAATTACTGAACCCGATGTCAACCCACTGCACGGGCATACTCACCCTACTTACTACCAAAACAAAAGATTATTAAAATGTTTCCATGAGCACGTTAGCGCTTTCATTCAATGCTGAAATGATAACAAATAATTTTTGCCTCAAAACTTAAAATACGAATAACTTTAAATTTTAACTATCAAAATAATGAAACTATTGTTTCAATCTAATTATTTTGTTAAAATCAGTTGGGGTGTGTGAGGTTTTGCGCTAATTTATTAACACGTTGTATAGTAAAATTCCTGACCACTCACCCCGAAAGGAATTATGGTCGAGCAGTGGTCGAGAGTTTGTATATGCAGTAGAGACATAATTTTTTTTTAATGTCTGTTTATGAATAGACGATAAACTGGATGGAATTTGTCATTTTTGTTTAAAAAAGTTGAGTGGTTGCTAACCACGCAAAATGTTAATTAAATCCGATTAACTCTTTGAGCGTTTAACAGTAAACAGAACTACAGAGTTTACAGATAATTTGCATACGTTTAAATACTAAGTAGATATTATTATAGGTAGGTAATAGATAGGGTAGATAGATACCTAAATTACCTACCTACTTAATAGATGAGGCGGAGTCTTGTAATTTCAACTAAGTATCTGATTATTGGCTTATTGCAACTATTATGGAGCAATTGACAACATTTCATTTTTTAACCACCTGTTTTTAATGAAAAATATAAAATTAGGTGAAAAAATAAGAGATACGTATTTAATTGATTTAATTACCGATACCGATTTAATTTTTGAACGAAATTTCGATTTTTAATTTACTTTTGAATTTTTTGAAAAACTTTGGATGAATGGCTAAAATACAATGGCCACAATAAAATTAAAAATAAAAACTGTCAAATACAATAGAAAAGCCAAGCAGGCAAAGGAATAAGATCGCATTCAACCAATATTTTATTTTGCAGTATTTTTCAAATAACTCGAGTTATTAAAATTAAAAACGCCTTCAAAAAAACTAAAAAGTTAAAAAATAATATTGCAGCCGATAACTTTTTCGTTCGCATCATAAGAACATATCGAAGTCGCTGTCAAGAGCCGATTCGCGACAGGGCTTGCATTAGTTTTTTGGCTTGGCTTGACACCGACTTCTATAAAACAAATTACCTAATGTTCTTATGATGCGAACGAAAAAGTTATCGGCTGCAATATTATTTTTAACTTTTTAGTTTTTTTGAAGGCGGTTTGAATTTTTTGTAAAAATTTTGTTTATTTCACAATTTTCAGTGGTGAATTCATTAGTTCGATTTAACAGTAGTGCTTCAAATTAACAAACGCACTAGTCAGCACTACGATTTTCGAAGGTTCCCCTCGATTTCTCTGGGATCCATCATCAGATCCTGGTTTCCTTATCATGGGACCACCCTTGGGATATCTCCTTTCCAACAAAAAAAGAATCATCAAAATCGGTACATAAACGACGAAGTTATCCGCGAACACACATTAAAAAAAATATATATATACGGTCGAACTGAGAACCTACTCCTTTTTTTGAAGTCGGTTAAAAACGAAATGTTGTCAATTGGACTGAATCACGACTCAGTTCTTCTCTCTCTTTATGTCAAGTCCAATGCCAGCCTTCTAGATGACTAGACATGTCTTTATTGAGAGAAGAACAACATCTTGATTCTTATAAGTGCAATATGATTGCTCCATTTCACAGTTGCAATCACCATGATCATCATCTTATTTAAGAGCTACGCTCTTGTCGGTGGAGTCTTCGCTAATCCTGTCTCTTTTCCGCTAGTCTCTTGAGTTCTTGTTACGACACCACATCAACCTTTTCCTTCACTTGGGCCAGATAATTCTGTCTAGGTCTTCCTCTGCCTCTCTTCCCCTCTATCTTCCCTTCCAGTATGGTTTGCAATAACCAGATAGGTAATTGCAATTGCAATAGACACTGCTCCTCCACTTCGTAGATGATTAGTTTTACTGATGATGCACTGCCTATACGCAGAATTTTATTGTACCCACATCTAAACTATTATAAAACTGTAGCAGAAGCGTGTCTGAACATTATGATATTTACAAAAAAAAAAGATTACGGTATGGTTTTTAGGCTTCCCTGATTCCAAATCACAAATTTTTGGACTTTTTGTCTGTCTGTTTGTTTGTTTGTGTGTTTGTTTGTTCGAGCATCATGCAAAAACTACTGAACCGATTTTGATGAAACTTTTTTGTTTGATAGCTTATGATCTGACTTAAAATCTGGAATACAGGGTTACTTTTTATTCAGTGCACAAACTTTCACAACGTATTATATCGTTAATAGAGCCCGAAACATTTTTTTTTTTCCAAATTTTATCTCTTATTTTTGCCATCCCGTAAACTTGAATAAAAATTGCTGTGCTGATCTTACTGTTGATAACAACCGCGCCGATCGAGGAAGCGAGTGAAAGGTGACAGTATGGAAGTTCAGATGCAGTTATTTTTTTATTTTTGTTCTAAACCGGGGGGGTTAAACAAAAAAACACGGGTATTCTTAATTTCGATAACCATCACTCTCGCAAACTTTGTCCACTGAATAAAAAGTAACCCTGTATAATTTATGCGGACGAAGTCGCGCGGGTCAAAGCTCATACATATATAAGGTCATACGCTATTGCCTCATGGGGGTAGGTAGAGACTATGGTCCGCCACACGGACACGCTACAATTCTGACACCTCTTCAGCCTCATTTACATTCATAAAACTTTTCATGCATTTCGGAAAATTTTGAGGGTGCTACGCACTTGTCCTGAAGTATGTACAGTCGCCATCAGATATATCGTAGCATGCAAGGTGTCCAAATATTTCTGAGCAGTGCTAATTTTCATTAAATTATTTACAGTAAATGTTACCAATTATATCTAAACGTGTATTTTGTCATAAATATCTGAACAGCGAATTTTCAATAATTTCTTTACAATGTTATTTAAAATTAAAATGTAAAAGAACGGAGTAAGGTTTTTTCCGAAACTGTTCAGATGTTTATGACCACCTGGACTGCGTAGATATACAGGGTGTAACATAACACCCTAGTTATACTTAATGGGGTGCTTCAGACCATTAAACTGAAAAACTTTCACTATGGAGCCAACATCGAGAAAAAATAAAAAAATCTGCTGGTCGATACAAAACTGCAATACTGACTCTACTAAAATGTATGGGATAGCAGATTTTTTTTTTTTTCTCGATGTTGGCTCCATAGTGAAAGTTGATCAGTTTGATGGTCTGATGCACCCCCTTAAGTATTACTAGGGCGTTTTGTTACACCCTGTATTTGATGTTCTAGGGTTCCTATATTTTTGATTGGTTATGATATGAGCTAGGCTAGGACGATTTAACCACTGGACGCGAGAGATATGAGTAAAGAAATTATTGATAATTAGAACTGGAGTGCGATTTTTGAATCTCATTCGCTGAGTTCAGCAGTTGAAAATGTCAAAATTACTGTGGAGATATGCATATTTCTACTGCTGATATGACTTTCACAAATCATACTTCAGTATGTCGATTCTATAAAACGTACACTCGAATCCGAATCTCGCATAAGAAACTCATCTCAATTCGCTTCTGATGAGACGCGAGTTTGATTTCGCATTCTGTAAACAAAAACAACCACTTGCGATGCGAAGTGACCAACGAAATGTGATTCGACGCGCTAGTGCTTGACACGTTGAAGAATTTATCAGCTAACATAATCGATCTTAATTCTTTTAGCTTATTTAATGAAATACTGCTATGGATCTTGTAGATTAATGTTTATTTTGACTAAATGGATCTTAGTCTAGATAATTTATGGTATAAATCTACCTCTGTAGGTACGGTACGGCTGTCCGTAATACTAAATATTTTAATAAGAGGTGGCAAAATGCGCTCGTATCCAATCCGAGAAAAAAAAAGTGAGACGTAACGCGGTTAAAGTAAACAAACCTTGAGTGATAAAACAAAACAAAGAGCTTTTTGTTTCGTAACATGTGTAATGGAGTTAATATAGAATATAATTATATTTTAGTGAAGTCTTTTTCAGTATACTATTCATCTGCTATCACAATTTATGGTTGAGCTAAAGTTGAAGTGCGAATATCTAACAACCATGGGTATATAAGCTTGCAGCTAAGTTAACATTTAAAGGGGATCAAGACACAAGCAAAAAGTAGATAATAATTTAGTTGTATGAAAAAAACATTATTATTTACTTGTTTCGTGAGTTGTCATTCTGATCATTGTTTCTTTACTTAGATATCCTATTAGGGACCTACATCTTCATTTTCTTTAGTAGCCCATAATTTAAAGTTGTTGATGTTTTGATTGTGTGACTAAGATTTAAATGAAAATGAAAACTTTTAGGAAAATTATTTATTTCAGCAGCTTTCATTTTACTAATATTATTTATTTTATTAAGCAAGGAAATAAAGCTATGTTTTATGTTATGACTTACATTATAATTATAATGCTACCCCTAACTAATTATTTTATTCATACACATACATACAGGGTGGTCAGAAACATTAATTATTTTATACCTATTTACAAATATTTTAAGTAAAACAATTCTAAGTAGTTAGATTCAATACCTTCCGTATGGAGATTGCCACAGATGGCATAACCCACACCTTGTAATTTTAGACATTATCTACTTACATAATATTTTGAATTTCATTATGATGTGTTACAATTACAATCTAAACTATTCCTCTATTAATAAACAATTTTCACTTCTCGTTTATTTGTGTTTATAACTTGCACATTTTCGATTCGATGCCTTTGTGGCAATGGTACCGTTATAATCTTCATTCACCTGCTTGCCTTTCCATTTCACGTAAAATTCTGAAATGAGAAATTATCCAGTAAATACCTAGGACATGACAACATCACACATTACATCACACCTCACTAACTAGGTATTTCCATCACCTTAGGCACAATTAAGATAAAATTAGATTAAATACGGGACATTAATAAAACCTATAATTACCTGTTATCCTTGTTTAAATCTTATGAGTACGTTCAGCTAAAGGGTTTTGTAAGATATTGATTGTTTAAATCAACCCTCTTTCTCTTTTCTTATAGCAATTAGGTACTACGAGGTAATATGCACAGTGTGTTTCACCTGGAACATAAAAAAGAAATTAGTTAATTATACACACGCTTAGAACATGGTCCGTAACTTTGTCAAAACTAGAAAATTATTTAGATGTGGATATATTCTAAGCTAAACATCACACGGGCAAAGTAGGTATAGATAGATGCAACTATTGAATTGAATTGAATTGAATTGAATTTATTATTACAACTTTTGACATGATTGATTTAGATTTTAAGATTTTGTGTAAACGCCTGCAAAGGTAGGCTTCAGTGAGACTAATCACTGTAAAACATCTGCTAAAGCTTGTATACCTGAATCCATACACAATAGATTTCATTTCATTTCATTTCACTAAATAATGTTTTTAGTACTAAATAATGTACACAAATAAGGCACAACGGATTTTGAATTGTGAGTCTTCAGACTTGCGAGGAATTAAGAGAAAATCTGGCATTCTTATATATCCCGAATAATCTAATCACAAACACGACATTTACACAAAATTACTTAACTTACCTTTTTGCGAGTAGTTTCGACTCTTAACTGAATGTTGAATTTAAGTATCGATCCTTGCAATAATTCTTCCATTAGGTACCTACGCACACATATTATTATCTCTGCATGATAGGTAATTGATATTTTATAGATAGTTCATTGGTTTCTTTGGTCACGGCAAACAGACGCACTTTGTAAAATACCACTAGCGAAATAATGTTTTAAGTAAGAAAAAAGTGACATATTCAACAATTAGGCCCTTAAAAAATAAGCACAAAATCAAATGCGGCTATAATTTTGATATTATTTACAGTTTTTTAGAACTCGTTCACGTTTACACTGGCAAAGGACTAACTTTTTATTTGACATTTGTTTTCGAATGTCGAGTGCGAAGTGTGAGCGGAATTTTGCTTACAGAATGCCACTTGAGACGTCAAACCATACAAACAAACGATAAAGACTCGATAACACTAGTTCATCTCGCCGCCGCACCCGCAATTGTGGCGCTGGCATAGAATTCGTTTAATGAGTCATTTTACAGAATGCCAATTTGCAAACTCACTGCGGATTCAGATTCGAGTTGTACAAATACACCTTACAGAATAGCACTGCAGGAGTGTGATTTTTGAAAGTCAAAGCAGCAGTAGAAAGATGTATATCTCCACAGTAATTTTGGAGTGCGATTTTTGAATCTCAGCGAATGAGATTCAAAAATCGCACTCCTGCTTAGAAATATTTGACCACCTGGTTTGCTACGATATATCTGCTGGTGACTGTACCTAAGGGGTGATTTGTCAACATCAATAACAAGTGGCAAATGGTATATCTTCTCAAATTGTTCTAAAATAATATTGCCCTATCGTATATCCCATCTATTAGGTAGGTGCCTACATTCGTTGAACTCGCGGTTAAAATATCAGCTGTCCTAGTTGTAGGGTCTTTCGGCTTTTTAAGGGTATGCTCCGACCATCAAATTGAACAACTTTATCTACGGACCGAACATCGAAATAGCGAAAAAAAATAGCAGCTCTTCCATACTAAATTGCGGAAAGCTGATTTTTTTTTTCAAGATTTCGATGTTGGTCTCCTTAAAAAACCGTCAGCGTATTAAGTTGGACCTTATTATAAAATATACAGTAGGTATAATGTTCCAATTTCTGTGTTTCTATCTTATGTGGTTTAGGATACGCATACCGAATTGACAGCTCGCCGATGCGATGTTACAACCGATGTTTGCGCTCAGAGAATTGCACTCCAGGTTTAGGCTGCGCGTTGTATGTCAATCAGTCAGCCAGTCAGAGACGGAACTATTTTATCTATACATATAATAAAATTCTAAACTTTGTGATGGTGTACATTGAAGATATTTGCAAAAAAATTAATTGGGGGTGTTCAGGATACGTAATGGAATACATTAAGACCATTTTTAGAATTTTTGTCTGTTTGTCTATTTATCTGTTTATCTGTTTGTCTGTTTGTATGTTCGCGCATCACTTGAAAACGACTCAGTCAATTTAGATGGGGTTTTCACAAAAGTATAGGGTTTAGTTTTGGTCAAGTTTTAGGCTATATTTCCTCGCAATCGGTTCATTCAATCAAAAGTTATGAGTATTTAAAGACAGTCGCGAGCGTCACTGAATTTAATGTACGCATCACTTAAAAACTGTTACACCTATTTAAATGTGGTTTTCCCAAAAGTATAGGGTCTGGTTTGAATTACCATGTAAGCTTTATTTCATCGCAATCGGTTTATTCATTCAAAAGTTAGGGGTATTTAAAGACCGCAGCAGCCTGCAGCAGCAGTGTTTTAGTGTGGTCTGCGCGTACGAAGTTGCGGGTTTATCGATTATCAATTTATCATGCATAACGACTGTACGGTACTGTATGGATTTGGATGAAATATGGCACACAGGTAAAATATATGTTCTGGAATAACATACCTACAGGGTCCTTCTTAATATGCTGACATTTTTTTAAGGGGATGACCAGACCTTCAAGCTGCACAACTTTCTTTATGGCAGCAACATTGAAATCGCGAAAATTTGCTGTCCCATACATTTGGCTCGAGTAGGTTTGCAGTTTTGTATGAAACAGCTGTCTTTTTATCCTGATTTCGATCTTGGTGCCATAGAGAAAGTTGTTCAGTTTGACGGTCTGATCATCCCCTTAAAAAAGTGTCAGCATATTAAGAAGGACCCTGTGTATCCTCGTAATGTGTTCCTGTGGGATAATTTACATACATTTGGGGACTGCACTTGGACTGACTGCAGATGGGAACCACCTACAAACGCTACAAATACCTAAAAAAAAATATTCGTATAATATTTCCATCAAATTGGAAAGTAGAATCTATCTATAAATTTCTCAAAACTACATCTAAATTGTAAAGTAAGTTCTTTATTCCTTTCTTTTTTTCTTTCTTTATACACGTAATTCTTATTCTTTTTTCTTTCTCTTTATGTTATTTCAGTGGTCTGCGCGTACGAAGTCGCGGGCAAAAGCTATAAGTAAATATAATTAAGCAGTGCCCAAACACTTTCTAGTGTAAAGGTAGGTATAGTGAGCATGTCGCCATTTTTAATAGACACAAAAGCTATAATATAATAGAAGAACGCTAGTCAGAATATCTCTGACTACTCCCTCGGGGAATATAGTCGTGAGCTAGAATATAGTCATAGCTCACAAACGCTATAAGCTTCTTCTTCTTTTTCTTGTCGTGTGGGCAACAAGCCCTGGTGTCAGATTTTACAAACCGCGTGATTTCAGATTTTACAAGACGTGTTTTTTCAATGTAACCACCACAGATAGTAAGCCGGGACCAACCAACGGCTTAACATACCTTTCGAAACACGGAATCATCTTTCTTTTCAGACAATCAGGTGATTCAGCCTGCAATGTCCTAACTGGGAGATAACGCACAAAGTAACATTTCACTAGGTGCCCCCCCCCCCCCCCCCCATTTGTATTCAATGTTCATCGTTTTTCAATGGAAATCCCCCGCCCTGAAACCAAAGTCTGGATACGTGCTTGCTTACATCGTACAATACCCTGTATTTCTATGGTTTTTGTTCCATGATCATACTTATACAACGTGTTAATGAATTAGCGCAAAACCTCATACACCCCAACTGATTTATAACAAAATAATTAGATTGAAACCATAATTTAATTTTTTTGATAGTAAAAATTTAAAGTTATTCGCATTTTAAGTTTTGAGGCAAAAATGATTTGTTATCATTTCAGCACTGAAAGAAAGCGCTAACGTACTCATGGATACATTTTTATAATCTTGTTTTGATGGTAAGTAGGGTGAGTGTGCCCGTGCGGTGGGTTGACATCGGGTTCAGAAAATTTTAAATATTGCAAAAAAAAAAATTTTAATTTTGAAAAAAATTACCTATGTTGAAACCATGATAATTCGATTCTGCTCTCGATTCTAAACAAACTACTTTCTAGTTTTGCGTTAATTCATTAACACGTTGTAGATGTACCGATACCTAAAAGCTGGAACTGCTGTATCCATTTCATTGAAACTAGACACTGACATAAATCAAATGCCTCGTGAGCTGTGCACGTGTCGTAGCCCGGACTTTTCTACGTAATCCCAGTATCTGATCCCGAGGGAGGTGCCCTTTGATAATTATTTGGGATCTAGAATAGGCTAGGCTGGCGGAAATTGTATACAAAGTGTTACAAAAGGGCGATTCCGCTATAGACGATTGTCGTCATCAATTTTCAAATCAAATTATATATTACTTTTATCGATGTTACTATAAAGAATAATAACGAATCTTAATAATATAACTACTGTTTTGAACACAAGATCATATTAAAATTTGTAGCGCTCTTGGAAACATAGTTTTGTGACACTTGAAAATCGGTTGATGTTGCATCCGGGATTGCTTGAAAACTGAATAATTCATTGTTTATTAAAATTTTCTATAATCTTTGATTACTTGAAGCTCGATTGATTTGTCCTCTTTCAAAATATAAAGGCATTTTTGTGCTATGTTCTGGAGTGTTCTGGAGAGGAGGGCCGATTTCGATGCACTCACGATAGCACTTTAAACTCTCTCGTGGTTATATACACATTTTATATAAACTTTTTTGAATAAATCAAAAGGGAGCAAGTTAAAATGTAGCCCTTCAAAGATTAATTTAATAGAAAATGTTTTTGATTTCCTTCCTATGAAGCTTAAATACGTCTAAATGTTGCACCCGCGATAATGGAATTGCCCAAAAGTAAAAATAAACATTTAAAACTTTTAAGGGGGTTCTTAGACCATCAAACCAACCAAACAACAACTTTCACTATGAGACCAACATCGAAATCGCGAAAAAAATATCAACTGTCCCATACATTTAGCTTGAGTAGATTTTTTAGTTTCATATGCTCACGACTATATTCCCCGAGTCAGAGATATTCTGAAACTTCAGAACATCCACGTTTCACTAGTAGTATCGAAACTCTGTCCAGTGTGACGGGGAGTGAGCCCGTCGCCACTTGTAATGGACAGTAGGTACGATACATGCCTCGAAATTGAAGCATGCAGGTTTCCTCACGATGTTTTCCTTCACCGAAAAGCCAGTGGTGTTACAAATCGTACATAAATTCCGAAAAACTCATTGGTACGAGTCGGCCTGGACGGGGATCGAACCATCGCCTCCTGCACGGCAGGCAAGGTTACTCGCCACTGAACCACCACGGCTTACCACTGGACCACCACGGCTTACCACTTTTTTAGTTTGGTATGGAAAATCAGATTATTTTTCGCGATTTCGATATTGATCCCATAGTGAAAGTTGTTCAGTTTGACGGTCTAAATCCACCCCCTTAAATGTTTATTTGTATTTTTGTAACACCTTGTATGCTACGAGCTTTTACCCGCGACTTCGTCCGCACAAACTATACACCAGATTTTAAGTCAAATCATAAGCTTTCAAACAAAAAAAGTTTCACCAAAATCGGTTCAGTAGTTTTTGCGTGATGTCCAAACAAACAGAATAATATGTGTGTATAGAATGAGTCTCATGTCATGTTTTTCCCTTTTAAAACAAAAGGGGCCAAATTTCTTAGGTAGGGTTTATACAGAAGAGACGCGTGGCGGTGGCGGGTAGTCAAAGTTACCAATATAAACCTTATATTACGTAGCATAGCGTCGTTTTACGACGTAAAGAAAAATCGCGCCCCCGCCACCAGGCGACGTCGCCTGGAGGCGCGGGCGTAATTCTCCAAACGACTCTATGCTACGTACTATAAGGTTTATATTGCCGTACCCCGCCCGCGAAATGTCCGCGCCACGACGCTCCCTTAGGTTGGTGTGCGTGAGGCGTCATACAAATTATGTAATGTGTGCGTGTATATGGATAGGGTTTAGAGGCCAGTACTGGTTGCAATTTTTTTCTACGCATTCGTAGCTTCGACTGTCTCTTATCCAAGCTAAAAACCATAATAACTATAGTTTTTAGGTGTCCCTTACTTTACAGTTTTATAATAGTTTAGATTAGATTCCTTTGGAATCGCCTCATACATCTCATACATCATACATATCTGCTGCTGGCTTTCGTACGACGACTACTTATTATTAGTATTATTGAGTAGGCTGTTGAAAGCAAGATTCATACAATAACACTGCGGCCATTGCTGGTATTTTGTGTTCGCCCCAAGCTCACCAGGTTTCCTCACGATGTTTTCCTTCACCGCCGAGCTAGTGAAATTCCGTAGAGCTCAGTGGACAGGAATCGAACCGCCACCACCTCGTGATTGAGTTTCTAGCTCTCTTCCGTATGGCGACTGAAGATGAAAGAAGATATTTCCGACGAGAGTTTATCAGAAGTGCGATTTTTGAACATCATACGAGCGACTCGGCAGTAGAATATGTCAACATTACTATGGAGATTATGCACTTTCTACTGCCGAGTCGCTCGTATGATGTTCAAAAATAGAACTTCAGGGAGTGAGCAGCACCACCCACTCTAAAAATTCATTCATTGGTTCCAAACTTTTCGATCTCTACTGTCAACGGATTTACCGAAGTTTAAAGCTTACGGTGACTTGATTAGCTTACTGGCTGCCTCCCCTAGGGGAAATCCTTAGCCACGCCGTTGATTTCATCTCTCTTTGATCACAAGCTGTGACATTAAAAATGTTTCATTTCTTTTTAATGGTGTGACCTACATTTTGTAATTTATTGCTTTCAATAAAAACATGAATGGAAATCAAGCTACCTTTTATATTATCGCGTATATTCCTCTCACTTATTTAATCTATCTTCTATACAGGGTGTAAATTAAAATAGGACAGCTACTTAAAGAGGTGCTTCAGACCATCAAACTGAACAACTTTTTCTATGGGACCAATATCGAAATCGCGAAAAAAAAATCTACTGTCCCATACATTTCAGTCGAGTTATGTTTGCAGTTTTGTATGGGAGAGCGGATTTTTTTTTCGCGATTTCGATATTGGTCCCATAGAGAAAGTTGTTCAGTTTGATGGTCTGAAGCACCCCTTTAAGTAGCTGTCCCATTTTATTGTACACCCTGTATAATACTTCTATACTTTACTTATAAAACAGTTCCGAGATTAACTGACTAACTGACAGACAAAACCGCTGAAGATAGAAACATGTTTGGAATATTATAATTATTATAGAGAATATGTAGGGGTGCACTAAGAAAGGATTTTTCGAAAATCGACCCCTAAAGGGGTAATCCACAATTATCTCCATATATCTACCCTGCATGCTTAGCATGCCACCCACGACAAAGCGTTTAAACGAGAAAAATGTCATGCGTGCTCTTTCTGGCATACGTAATATAATAAGGATGGAGGCTCATCTCGATCTTTGTCGTTTTCTCGTGGGTGGCATGCTAGCCGTGCAGGTATAGAAAAAAGCTAGTTTATTTTTATTTATAAGAGAATAAGAAGTAGGTAGGAGTAGGCATTTAACGTACAATTACTAGTTAATCTGTGGTAGGTATATATACTGGGTACATAACATAATAAATAAATAAAATAATAAATAAATCTTTTTCTCCATGCAACCTGAATCTTGTACTAGTGTAGTATTTATTTGATCTGTGCCCAAACGCATTTAGTTAACACAGATAAACTCATTTTAATAAACTTTGTACTTATTTTTGCGTATTCCAGATATTCTTACTCAAAGGTTTTCCGGGAAATCGTGAATATATTTTCATGGTAACTTCATATTATACGAAATCACACGGATTTTCGTAAAATTATATTTGAAAACAAAAATATTACCTACAATTAGATTATAGGTACCTACTTACATGTATAAATTATAATTTATGTAGGTATATCCTGTGTTAAAAAAACATAATTTCAATTTTAAATTCCAGAATTTTAGTTGTGAAATTTTTATTCATGAGATTCCAGTCTACCTTTAGCTGTATCATTGTGAGCAAAGCAAAAAGCTTTTGTCCGCAAATGGGATCTGAGAGCTTACATCCAAGCAACTATGTCCATACATATGGGTAACTCGAAACAAAACTACATATTTTGTAATTTTAAAGGGGTGGCCAAAAGGTACCGATTCAACTTCGCCGACAAACTACTGTAGTTTGGCGTGGTAATTTTTTAAGACACACATGTACCTACTCTTTAAAGTGAATAAATAAATTTAAAAATAACTCATTAAACTACCTGTATTTTAATATGGAGCCACGGACACCTAATAGAATAATACATACATATACTCATGCCTGTGTCCCATTGGGGTAGGCAGAGACAATAGATCGCCATCGGCTACGATCCTGGGCCTCTACCCGCACATTCGATTTTCGTTTCAATGTCAATTCTATAACAATGAAGAGCGGGCCGAAACAGTTGCGATGTGTCGAACATCGAAAGTCCGGGTACAGGGTGTCAGGCCCTCTACCTGGACTTTTGCCTCTTCCGCAGTCATAGTCGTTTCATACACGCTTCCAATTTGGTCCGCATTACGTACGTCTATAAAACATTGCATAAAACAAGATTCGGCAAAATTCATAAAATCAAAAAGCTTAACATTCAATATTTTTTCACTTTTTTCCATTCCTATCGGTTCTATAGTGTAGTGCATGGATGGCCTATACATTTTAGATTGGTTGACTGCACGCTGGTCAAACGACATTGTGAAGGAGAGGTGACGGGTTTATTGCATTGGGATTGGACAAAATTTGCATATATCGTGATAAATGGACCAATAAAAAGGTCTATGCCCAGCAGTGGGTGGACGTAAACTGATTTATTAATAACGAGCATTTACCCGCGACTTCGTCCGCATAAATTATATACCAGATTTTAAGTCAGATCAAAAGCTATCAAACAAAAAAGTTTCATCAAAATCGGTCGAGTAGTTTTTGCGTGATGCTCGGACAAACAAACACACATACAAACCAACAAACAGACATACAAAAAATCCAAAATTTGGTGATTTGGAATCAGGGACACCTAAAAACCATATCGTACCTAATCTTTTTTTGTAAATATCTTCAATGTACAGACACACTTCTGTTACAGTTTTATAATAGTTTAGATTTAAACATACGTAGATACATAATCTTTTTCTAGTGACTAACAGCAACGTACACAAGATAGAAACTTGCAATTTAGATATATACTTTCTACGGAAGATGTAGTCGTAGGGGTGAACAAAGAAAGGATTTTTCGAAAATCGACCCCTCGAGGGGTGATACGGGGTATTGAACTCCGATATCCACGTGGACTAAGTCGCTATCGTACATACTTAGATAGGTGGGTACCTATCGGATAAAAACTAAAAAAATGGATGTAGGTGGGTACATATACAATTTTGTTCCCAGTAGGTAGTAGAGAGGAATAATTTCCAGTCTCTGGCCTTTTATCGGCATCATTAAAACAATAGTTTCCATTTTTATAACCACTCATATCGTAAGCTATATAAGTCGTAACTCCTCCCATTATATGAATACTATATCCATAAGATAGATGTACTCATAAAATGTATACCTACATACAGAGTGAAGACAGTTTCATAAGACTTTAAAGGATGATTTGTACATGATACTGAACAACTTTCCCCAAGCAAATTAGCAAAATAAAATCGGGACTTGTCATACTAAATGCAATCAGCTGATCGAACGTTTGTACCTACCCTATGGAAAGTTAAAAAACCGGCCAAGTACGAGTAGGGACTCGGGCAATTGGTGTTCCGTACTACCAGTTGTTTAGCATGGATCATTGATGACACACTTTTTTTTTATTTACCTTTCTACCTCCCGAAATTGCCCCCCAATATAAAAATTCCGCTTTTTTACTTCAATGTATGATATTGATTGGACCAGCAATTGCTACATCTGTGCCGAGTTTTAACTTTCGATGTCTTAGGTACGGTCTCTAAGAAAAATGCCTGTGACAGACGGACGGACGGACGACGGACGGAAAACACCGAGCTGATTCCATAAGTGTTCCGTTTTTCCAATTTTGGTACGGAACACTAAACACGATTTATTTGTGAATTTCCCTTAGGTTGTTCAGTATCATAAAACAATCACCTTTTAAAGTACCTAATGAAACCTATGCTGTCGGTGTTTTAAGGTTATAAGACCACTTTTTCTATGACACAAAATGGCAAAAAAAAAATGGCTGTCCCGTACAGTCATTTGGGTCGAGTAGATTTGCAGTTTTGTATGGAACAGCCAGCAGTTTTTTTTTCTCGGTTATGTTTGTCGTCCCACCAATGTTACTTGCAATGTTTCACCGTTTTTTGCTTGTATCGTAAAAATAAGGATATATACAAGTGTTAGGCTGCCTGTCCATTGATGCGAGCTGGCTGGCGGAGCGGGGAAGCGGAGTTTTACTAACCAATCAGGTAGCTCGGCCGAGCTCCTGCCCCAACAGCACAAATAATGTCTACAAGATGTCTAATAGACATCTACAAAATATATAAGTGTCTACAAAATATCTAATAGATATCTAGTAGATATTCTGTGCTGTGTGGGTGATTGGTTAATATTTTCCTCGCTACACCGCTCCGCCAGCCAGCTCAAGTCAATGGACAGCATTTTAGTGGAAATTTAGATATCGGTATACGATAACAAAAATAATAAAAATCGGCCAATTGTGACTTGGGCATGCACGGACATGCAAGGATCCCGAAATGAATGGAAGAAAAAAATACTTTTTTAAATACATTACACAAATTATACATTATTGTTTTGGTTCAACTAGCACTTGGCCGATATTTTTTTAATCAATTATAATTGTCTTAAAAAGTTTTTAATCCAGCTGGTTTCACATTTTTGTGGAAATCCTGCGGTAGTCAAATATTTAATTGACTTGAGCACCCAAGTTAAGAGGGCTATCGGTGTCCAGTGGCGCCCTCATCACATTAATAAAGATTTCTCAATAAAGAAAGCCTAAATTAAAAATGTGCTCAATTGACAAACTACAAAAGCCTTCAAGTTATTTCATAGAATACTTTTATAGGCTTTTTAAAGAAATCGAAATCGAAACACACATTTTGAAAAAAGAAAAAAAAACGGTCGCCTTTTTTAGTGTTCCGTACCAAAATTGGCAAAAAGGAACACTTATGGAATCAGCTCCGTGTCTGTCCGTCCGTCTGTCACAGGCATTTTTTTTTATTCGAAACTGTCTTAAAGTGGAATGTTTAGAACCTATAAAAGTATTGTATAACAATGACTTGAAGGCTTTTGTAGTTTGTCAATTGAGCACTTTTTAATTTAGGCTTTCTTTATTGAGAAATCTTTATTAATGTGATGAAGGCGCCACTGGAATCCGATAGCCCTCTTAACTTCTCCGCAATGAAGCCTTTACTCAGCGGGCAGAGATTTCGTTTTTAATATACATATTTTATTGTATTTTTACACGAACCTTTTAAGGGATCTGAGTAATTGAAAATATTTCGGTTTGTTATATTAATCACTTTCTTTGTAAAAAAAAGGCTTTGTGTAATATTAAGTAATCACCGGAGTCGGTTTTAAGAAGAATGCCGTCTATTGTTTTAGTACGAATTCATTAAATTAAATTGCGAAGATTAATTTTATTCGTACTATCAAGTAAGATTTCTCAATCGGTAAAGGAAACTAAATCGTCTATACCTACAGTAATTAAAGTTCATATTTCCATCTTTGATTAAATTAAAATAGCGAAGATAGGTGACCAGCCTATAGGGCATGGGCCGCATAAATTGAGCCACCGTCGTCGCCTAATTTACTTAGTCTCATCTCAATACGAGCGGCATTCCGTGATTGAAACTTTTTTTATATTTTAGGCGTCGTAATTATGTTTTCGTGTGCTTTTACTCAATTCAAAAAGAATTCATCATTCAAAAACAAAAAAGAAATCACATGACATTACTTTTCACTCGTAAGCACATGAAAAGCAGATCCATTGTTCCAGTACGTAATACGAGAACGTCACCTATCTTCCGCTATTTTAATTTAAACAAAGATTTCCATGACACTTATAATAGTAGATTATGTACCAAGGGGATAAAGCAGTGTCTTTCATCACGGGCGCGATATTGAATCCCGAGCTTAACGAGGGATTCTAGGGTTAACTCCCGAGCGTAGCGAGGGAGTCTAGAGTTAACTCCCGAGCGAAGCGAGGGAGTTAAGACTAGAATCCTGAGTGAAGCGAGGGGTTCAAGCTCGCCCAAGATGAAAACACGTTTATCCCCGAGGACCATACTCTACTTTTCACACCCTCCGCGAGAAAATAATAAAACCGGCCATGTGCGAGTCGGGCTACTCACGCACCAAGGGTTCCGTACCACACCACCACCGAACACAACATTATTAACTTAGAAAAAAAACTTTTTTGTCCGGGACCTTTAGCGCGAGACCGACTCGCATTTGGCCGGTTTTTAGTATTTGATGTTATTCTGTAGAGTTTGCTCTATAATCACACTAAGTTTGACGCTTGTATGTATTACCGTTTTTACGATAGAGCGTGAAGAAAAAACGTTGATAAAAACTAGTTTCTTGTTGAGAACCCCCCTTAATTTTTAACTTTTTGACATTTTTATTATTTTTTAACAAATCCGCCGTAATAACGCATAATCTGAGAAAATTTCAACTATCTAGCTATTACGGTTCAAAAGTTACAGCCCTAAATAGGTAGGACAGGCGGACGGACGGACGGACTGACGGACAACGTAGGCTTAGTAATATGGTCCCGTTTTTAGCCTTTGGGTACGAAACCCTAAAAAGCAATACTGTTAGAAACAAATTATTTTATTAGAGTTTATAATAAAGTAAGTATAGTATTTAGAAAACACTATTTTATATTTGAAACATTAGACCAGAAGTGCGATTTTTGAAAATCATACGAGCGAATTGGCAGTAGAAAGATGCATAATCTCCATAGTAATTTTGACATTTTCTACTGCCAAGTCACTCGTATGATTTTCAAAAATCGGACTTGAAAGACTATTTTTTTATTACTTTGTTCGTAGCAATAGGTACAGAGATTTGCAGTATTCGCGCCTTTTTTTTTCTTTGTTTGTGTTCAATAGTCGTGGTGGCCAGTTCGAATTTCGAATTAAGTTCTTTTTGGTGCAGGTCTCCATGATAAGTTTTCATACGAATTTTAAGTAAGGGTCGTAGTAACTTTTAAATAATCTGTGGATGCGGTTCCATATTCAAATCTCATTATTGACCAGCGGGTTATAATGAAATTCAGTACAATATTATTGCCCGGCTAGGGCCAGGGCTATAATGACTTGCTTTAGGTTCGAGTTACATGACATATAATGTTCCATTTTCGAGCGGGTGGTGTGAAAATACCTTAATAAATACTTATAATAGCTGTCCGGTCGGCTGAGCGCGAATTCTGCAGAATCCGCTATAAGTTCCATGGAAATTATGAACTTTAATTAACTGACACCGCCGTCAAAATGCGCCGCGATGCACTCCGCTCGTTTATCTTAAGAAGACAGAAACTGCGTTAAAGTTGGGGTCGATTTGTACGTTTACGGCCACTGATGGAAGTAATAAAATTTTGTCAAGGATACTATAAGAAACAACGAAAACAAACAACAAACAAACAAACAACAAATCGTTTTAAGGACACAGTATAAGAAAGAGTATCTAGTACACACGGCGACACATCAAGCTATACAAAACCAAAAACCCGACTGCATAAAAAACTGATATAATAGTTTTTTAAGCAGTCGGGTTTTTTGGTTTTCTAAATAATTTAGTTTATTTCCAACTTTTTAGTCTTGTGTCGAAATGGTAGCATAAAAGTACTATAAAATATATATTTTTGGAATCGTCTATTCACAAGTTTTTTTTTTTTGATACCCATATTGTAACTTTTAACAAAAAAAAATTTATTTCCCCCTCTTTTTTTTAAATTCGCAACCGCCGTATTAAAATAATATAGCCTACTTATGTCACTCTCACGATTTTTACAAATCTAACGACATACTCATACGTCAAAATCCATCAAGCCTTTTAGGCTGTAGGCCGTGCCAAGAAATAGACATACAAACATACATACATACATGCATACATACGCTCGAAAAACATAACCCTCCTTCTGGCGCAGTCGGGTAAAAATAAGCTGGCCGCGCGAAGGTCGAAACCGTATAAACGTTTTTCGCATGATTATTACCTAGAGATCAGATAATCGGATGCATATTTACATAAAGTTGAGGTGTTGGCTACTATGGAGTGCACTTTAGTAACGAAAAAATATGTTTTTTGTTTAATTTTATGATTTTCAGAAGTCGCTTTCCGACTACGCATCCGATTAGTTATGCATTCCCGGACTTCCTGACATCCCGGGATTTATTTTACCGAAAAAGATTTTTTTTCCTTTATAAATTAAATAGTTTTAAGATGTTGCTTCCATACTATGCATCCGATTAGTTATGCGTTCCCGCATTTTCCTGGAATTCTGAAAAATATTTAAAAAAATATACCTATCAAAAATGAAGTTTAGACAAATATCCGATCTTATTATTACACGGCATGCGAACGTTCGCAAGGAATAGAGTACCGTTATCTAGTAATAGATACTCTTTCTTATACTGTGGTACCGTGTAAACGGCAGCGTCCCGTGTTTTTTTTTCGTGCTAAAAAATTGGCGCCGCGAAATTGTCATCGTCTCAACCTACCATAACGTCGCGCGGCCAGCTTATAATGTTAGTATTGTATAGCTTGATGTGTCGATCCTGTTTCTTATAAGGATCAAAAAACTCTATCAGACCAAATTCAAACCAAGGACAATCGCCCTACAGCTTTTTGGTGCCATAGTAATAAATGTTTAGACGGACAAGTTCCAACAGAATAATGTCATTATTCTGTTGACGCTATCTTCAAAGGCTATCATAATATAATTATGGTAGTTACTGTGCCAAAGCGTAGCGCGTCGTATTGCTACGACGCTACGGAACTGTCGCGCTACGCAAGACTACGAGATTTAAGACGCTCGCTCCCTCCCCATAGGTAAACGCCGGGCCGGCCGAGCCATATTTTGCTGGTTTTTAGAGTTCCGTACCCAAAGGGTGAAAACGGGACCCTATTACTAAGCCTACGTTGTCCGTCCGTCCGTCCGTCCGTCTGTCCGTCTGTCAGTCCGTCCGTCTGTCCTACCTATTTAGGGCTGTAACTTTTGAACTGTAATACTAGATAGTTGAAATTTTCTCAGATTATACGTTATTACGGCGGATTTGTTAAAAAATAATAAAAATGTCAAAAAGTTAAAAATTAAGGAGGAACAACAACAACACCTCAACATGAAACTAGTTTTTATCAACGTTTGTTCTTCACGCTCTATCGTAAAAACGGTAATACATACAAGCGTCAAACTTAGTGTGATTATAGAACAAACTCTACAAAATAATAACAAATACTAAAAACCGGCCAAGTGTGAGTCGGTCTTGCGCTAAAGGTACCGGACCAAAAAAGTTTTTTTTCTTAGTTAATAATGTTGTGTTCTGTGGTGGTGTGGTACGGAACCCTCGGTGCGCGAGTAGTCCAACTCGCACTTGACCGGTTTTATTAGAAGCTACGCCACTAAACCGCTAAATCCATACTTACTTCATAAAATTAGTTATTCGAATATAGGTTTTGCAAATAAATAAATAAAATAGATAGTTGACCCTCGGTGAAGAACATACAAACAAACATACAAACGGCATACAAATTCTACGCAGGCGAAGTCACAGGTAACAGCTAGCATCCACAGCACCAAATCTAAAACACAAACAACCGACCCGTACACTGACAATGTACAGTGTACATACACACTGCGACACATCAAGCATCTTGAATTTGACTGTAAAAATTCTGGTATTGAGGGAATCTGGTATGCTGGTCATTTGGTATTTTGGGAATCTGTTTTAGAGGGAACAAACGCATCAAGCTATACAAAACCAAAATAAGCTGGCCGCGCGTAGGTCGAGTAAAATGTTAACATCGCCCGGCCAGCTTATGTTGGTTTTGTATAGCTCGATGTGTCGCCGTGTATACAAATACGAACTTTAGTAATAACATAACTTGAAAGACCAGCTTAAAACAAATATCTCTGGGTTTCACTTATAAATGCACAGTCATCTCTCACACCTAACAAGCACTTTCTGCACACTGTTATCGATTGTCCGATATCTATATCCGAGTAGATAAGTTGTACGATCGAGTACTTGTTATCACCTACAGCTGCTAATCTACATTGTGATTAAAGTGCAACGTTATTCACATCGGTAATTAGACAATGGTTAAGTTGTATTGTATTGAATATGTAACGTGGACATTTTTAGAACGATCCAAGGATATTTAATATTTATGACAGCTGCATGGCGCCGCCCGCGTCTTTTTAGAGGCCCCCGAGACGGTCAAGCGGTTTGAGTCAAACACGTAAATTTTGGTTTGACTCAAACCAATTCGATCGTTTACAAAGGTAGTTTGAACGGTTTGTCAAACATTTACGTGTTTGAGGCACGTTTGATGAAATTTCATATTTTTGTTGAGTTTGACGCGCCGTTTGATCGTGTTCCGATGCGTTTGAACAAACTCGGCTTAGTTTTGGTTTGGATTTTGTAGCGTGAGCTTGAATTACGACATAAAAGTCTAATTACGTCAGCGTACCAAAAAAACTGCGCAGTGCCGTTTGACAAACCGTTCAAACGGTTTCATCAAACACGTAAGATTTGAATCAAACCGTTTGACCGTCTCGGGGACCCTTTACGCGCAAACCACTGACTTTAGATAAGTTGTACGATCGAGTACTTGTTATCACCGACGCTGCTAAAAGTTATGCGTGTACTGTCAGATATAGATTTGGAGAAGAAAGTCGTGTTTTAGTTGACTCCCTAAGCGCACTCCCTATTTATCCCTTAATCGTCCTAGTTATTCTATCAGCCCTAGGCCCAAGCTTTGCTGTCCTTGATAGTCTGACTGGCCGCAATATGTTATATAGGGTCCTTCTTAATATGCTGACACTTTTTTAAAGGGATGATCAGACCATCAAACTGAACAACTTTCTCTATGGCACCAACATCGAAATAGCAAAAAAAAATCAGCTCTTCCATACTAAACTGCAAACCTACTCGAGTCAAATGTATGGGACAGCTGATTTTTCTTCGCGATTTCGACGTTTTGGTGCCATAGAGAAAGTTGTTCAGTTTGATGGTCTGACCATCCCCTTAAAAAAGTGTCAGCATATTAAGAAGGACCCTGTATACACTTTAGTACTACGACGTAGAACAAAAGTGTATACAACTTATTGCGGCAGACTGTACAAACAAATAGATAAACAAACGACCTGCCGACGACTCTTGGATTTATTTGATTCAATTGGAATAGAGCATGGAATGAACTTCGAGAATATATAATAGAATAGAAGAATATAGAATATATAAAAAGAAGAAAAGAAAATAATTTCTCATTTGAAATTCGTACATTCTACAATCAACCGAGCAGCGACGTCGTTATTAAAGTAATGATGGATGGAGATGAAATGAATGCGACATGGTTTTAGTACTGAATTAATTTTACATTCGCTTTGAGGCTGAATTATATCCCAAAGCATTTAGCATTTACAGTTTTCCTTTCATAAGTGTAGATAGATGTACTATAAAGAGCATACGTTTACGACAGTTAACATGAACACAAATTCTGAAAACATTGGAGATGTGCGTCATACATAATACATGTTTTTTCTTTATTATGGCAAAAGGTTTATGTTCTTACAATTATAATGGAAAGAAGTTTGTCAAATTTTCAAACAAGCTTTTAATGCAGGGTGTAAATTTAAACTACTACTAGTGATACGTAGATGTTCTGAAGTTTCAGAATATCTCTGACTACCCCCTCGGGGAATATAGTCGTGAGCATATGCTATGTAAAATTAAATGGGACACTTACTTATAGAGGTGCTTCAGACCATCAAACTGAACAACATTTACTAGTAAATGTTGTTCAGTTTGATGGTCTGGATATTTTTCGCGATTTCAGTGTTGGTCCCATGACCAACACTGAAATCGCGAAAAATATCCGCTGTGCCATACAAAATTGCAAACATAACTCGATTGAAATGTATGGGACAGCAGGATGGGATGGGATGTTTTTTTCGCGATTTCGATATTGGTCCCATGTCCCATAGAGAAAGCTGTTTAGTTCGCGGATAGTGAACGAGACACAATAGAACAGGCATGTCAAACTCAAAGTCATTGGTGGGCCGCATGTATAACGATAGTTGAATCAGTGGGCCGCAAAGAACATAGAGAAATAAAACCCGTTGCATCTATCGTAGAACATGACGATTCAAACAGGACTGTACTTACATTTTAAGGGAAAAATATGCTGGATTCTTGTAAAAAGCGCTACATACCATAGCATAAAAGACAGCGAGCGAAGCTAGCTCGAAAACTTTTTACATCGTGACTCGATGCTGTGGTTGTACCTACATAATATGAGTACTTAAGTACCTCCTTCTAAAACTATGCACGCTCGCGGGCCGCATCAGAAACCTGTCCTTAAAATTGGATAGGGCCGCAAGATAATGCACTGCAGGCCGCATGTTTGACATGCCTGCAATAGAACTTTTATTGTTATCACTTCTATAGCCGAAAGGTCACTGTCCGCGAATGTGTTAAGTATAAGTGTCCCATTTAATTTCATTATGGAGAATTAGGTCTTTTTTTTTTGTCAAGTCATTTTCTGAGTAGGTCATTTTCTAGGTAGGTCATTTCATTACGCTTTTGGTACAGTTGCCATTTTACACTCTGTATAATGTGTAACTTGAGTCGCACTATAGATATAGGTAAGTTGGGAAAGCTCTCATCCGCTCACTATCATTGATTGAAAAAGTTTTTCATCAACAAAGTGGCACACTTTGTAGCAATATGATGTGCGAGGACAAAATACAAAGCTTCTCCTCGTGTCCACCGACGATATAATGCTATACAATGCTACAGGTTGTCCGATACAAAATACGGGATGTCAAATAAAAACATCAAACTGAAAAATCGAGAAAGAAAATTGGTTATCCCATGAAAAACGTCGATAACTACTCGAACCGCTGTTTTTTAACTATTTTCATATTGGCTTCATAATGATAGTGATAGTTCTGTTTGATGGTCTGAAGCATCTCCTTTAATATGCAATGCATTTAATTTTACACCCTGTATAATTAATTATGGTAGTTGCTACGCTAAAGCGTAGCGCTTCGTCTACTTGCTACGACGCTACGAAACTGTTGCGCTACGCAAGACTACGAGATTTAAAAAGTGAAATTAACGAATGCCGTGCAGCAATGTACATTCTGTATACCATGCCTCTATAACCATCTGAAATCCACAGGCTCAGGACGGGATGGAGCGCGGCCCGAAGCTCGCCCCCGCTGTCGGTGACAGAGCGGGAAGCCATCGCGGCCGTCGTGAGGAGAGCCGAGAGACTGGAGGAGGTGGAGGCCAAGCGAGTCGGCCGACTCGTCGCTAGACTAGAAGGTAATCTGCAATCCACTGGCTCAGGACGGGATGGAGCGCGGCGCGGAGCTCGCCCCCGCTGTCGGTGACGGAGCGGGAAGCCATCGCGGCCATTGTGAGGAGAGCGGAGAGACTGGAGGAGGTGGAGGCCAAGCGAGTCGGCCGACTCGTCGCTAGACTAGAAGGTAAACTGCAATCCACTGGCTCAGGACGGTATGGAGCGCGGCGCGGAGCTCACCCCCGCTGTCGGTGACGGAGCGGGAAGCCATCGCTGCCGTCGTGAGGAGAGCCGAGAGACTGGAGGAGGTTGAGGCCAAGCGAGTCGGCCGACTCGTCGCTAGACTAGAAGGTAAACAGGACGGGATGGAGCGCGGCGCGGAGCTCACCCCCGCTGTCGATGACGGAGCGGGAAGCCATCACCGCCGTCGTGAGGAGAGCCGAGAGAATGGAGGAGGTGGAGGCCAAGCGAGTCGGCCGACTCGTCGCTAGACTAGAAGGTAAACTGCAATCCACTGGCTCAGGACGGGATGGAGCGCGGCGCGGAGCTCGCCCCGCTGTCGGTGACGGAGCGGGAATCCATCGCTGCCATCGTGAGGAGAGCCGAGACACTGGAGGAGGTGGAGGCCAAGGAAGACGGCCGACTCGTTGCTGGACTAGAAGGTAAACTGCAATCGACAGGCTCAGGACGGGATGGAGCGCGGCGCGGAGCTCTCCCCCGCTGTCGGTGACGGAGCGGGAATCCATCGCCGCCCTCTTGAGGAGAGCCGAGAGACTGGAGGAGGTGGAGGCCAAGCGAGTCGGCCGACTCGTCGCTAGACTAGAAGGTAAACTGCAATCCACAGGCTCAGGACGGGATGGAGCGCGGCACGGAGCTCGCCCCGCTGTCGGTGACGGAGCGGGAATCCATCGCTGCCATCGTGAGGAGAGCCGAGATACTGGAGGAGGTGGAGGCCAAGGAAGACGGCCGACTCGTTGCTAGACTAGAAGGTAAACTGCAATCGACAGGCTCAGGACGGGATGGAGCGGGGCGCTGAGCTCGCCCCCGCTGTCGATGACGGAGCGGGAAGCCATCGCCGCCGTCGTGAGGAGAGCCGAGAGACTGGAGGAGGTGGAGGCCAAGCGTGTCGGCCGACTGGTCGCTAGGCTAGAAGGTAAACAGGACAGGATGGAGCGCGGCGCGGAGCTCGCCCCCGCTGTCGGTGACGGAGCGGAAAGCCATCGCGGCCGTCGTGCGGAGAGCCGAGAGTCTGGAGGAGGTGGAGGCCAAGCGTGTCGGCCGACTGGTCGCTAGGCTAGAAGGTAAATAGGAGGGGATGGAGCGCGGCGCGGAGCTCGCCCCCGCTGTCGGTGACGGAGCGGAAAGCCATCGCGGCCGTCGTGCGGAGAGCCGAGAGACTGGAGGAGGTGGAGGCCAAGCGTGTCGGCCGACTCGTCGCTAGACTAGAAGGTAAACAGGACAGGATGGAGCGCGGCGCGGAGCTCGCCCCCGCTGTCGGTGACGGAGCGGGAATCCATCGCTGCCATCGTGAGGAGAGCCGAGACACTGGAGGAGGTGAAGGCCAAGGAAGACGGCCGACTCATTGCTGGACTAGAAGGTAAACTGCAATCGACAGGCTCAGGACGGGATGGAGCGGGGCGCGGAGCTCGCCCCCGCTGTCGGTGACGGAGCGGGAATCCATCGTCGCCTTCTTGAGGAGAGCCGAGAGACTGGAGGAGGTGGAGGCCAAGCGAGTCGGCCAACTCGTCGCTAGACTAGAAGGTAAACTGCAATTATCTGCCCTTATAGGAGTTTACACTGAATATACTTTTCCTAAAGATTTGGAAATTATGATCGTCAGCTTTAGGTTCACAATTGTTTAAGGTAGGTACAACGATATTAGACATAATATGTCTATGGGTATGTACCTCTTCCTACGACTACGAACTGGTAAATGAAACTCCCTGTGATAGTTTTCCTAGCCGAGTACAAACCTGGTCTCTTGAGTATAAATAGACATTTTCCGGGCGAGCGCACTGCATGCATCTTCGGCTTCGTATCTAATATATGAACTTTCCATAGGTAGGTAGGATAATATGAACCGAAGCTCAAGCAGAGAAATAATAGACTTTCATAAATTATTATTATGTTAAATAAACATGAAGCTCAGCTAACATCGAGATAAATTAAAAAAAATCTACTGTTTCATACAAAACTGAAATACCAACTCTACATAAATACTGTATGGGAAATCCGATTTTTACGATTTTCAACATTAATTTTTTAAAATTTTTATGTATGTTGAAGGACTGAAATCCTTAGGTAATAAAATTAGAAGTTCAACTCCCGAACCCGTTAGTATCTATCGGTTATTTAAGTTTCCATCACGACTTGAAATTTTCTGAACAGCTGTGTCCCTTCCGATATTACGCAAATTCAATTTACTCTCTCGATCTGTTCAATGAATGAACTTGATGTGATAAAATAATCTTTTTTGAACTCCAGTACAGATTGCTGATCTACTCACTCTGTTAATGCATGTTTTCTAAATAAAATGTTTATGTGTTTGACTACTTATGTAGGGACTATAATAGTTACGCGTGTCATTCTACTAACAAACATTTCTGTGCCACTTTTTGCGGGGGGCGAAATCCGCCACTTTGCATTTTATTCCCCATAACTCTAGATTCTAATTTTGAATGTTAAAAATCATGAAAAGTAGTCTCGTGTGAACCCCAAACGTTCTAAGTTCAAAATTATTGTTTCGTAATTATAGGCTGTCTCGTTTAGTAATTTAGTAATAAGGTATAAAATTGAGTGTAAATGCACATGATCAATTTGTTTTATACCGTGGGAGAGGAAATGCTACCGCAAGGCGAGTCCTTAACTCCTTATACAACGTGTTAATGAATTAACGCAAAACTAGAAAGTAAGTAGTTTGTTTAGAATCGAGAGAGCAGAATCGAATTATCATGGTTTCAACATAGGTAATTTTTTTCAAAATATTAAATAATTTGTTTGCAAAATTTTAAACTTGCTTAACCCGATGTCAACCCATCGCATGGACATACTCACCCTACTTACCACCAAAACAAGATTATTAAAACGTATCAATGAGTACGTTAGCGCTTTCATTTATTGCCGAAATGATAACAAATAATTTATTCCTCAAAACTTAAAATGCGAATAATTTTAAATGTTAACTGCCAAAATAATTGAATTATTGTTTCAATCTAATTATTTTGCTATAAATCAGTTGGGGTGGATGAGGTTTTGCGCTAATTTATTAACACGTTGTATAAGTATCAAAGGTTTATGAACAACAATAAGTTTAGCTGTGGTTATACGTACAATTCGGAACACAATGATTAAAGCGTGAAAACTTATCGTTTTCTGATGAAGTGATGTATCTGTTAGGAAGTAGGTAACTGAAATCTGTGGTTTTGGTTTTTAATACAATGTATTTGAGCCCATATTTGAACACGCAGGTATGCGACGATCAGCGCAAGGTCCAGCGCCCAGGTGCTGCCTGCTCTGCGGAGAGACCTCCAGACTCCTCGCTCCCCTGCGGACCTGCTCCATTTGCCGACACTCCGCCTGCCCCAAGTGCGTCATAGACACTCCACCACACAGGTTAGCACCTACATATCGTCTGCTTAAAGGTACAACCACATAAATGCAGAATTAGAGATTTTTTACCTGTACATACAACCTATGATTTTCTGAACTCAGCTATATAATTAATTACCTTATTTTAAAAAAAAATGACACTTATGTGGTTGTACCTTTAAGCAGACGATATCTACATAATCATCATCACCAATGTACGCTGTCATCCTTTCACTCACACTTTCACGTCAAAGGTATGACCACAGACTACAAAATTACAAATCTATAGGGTGCTAGGGTAAACGTGCCCATGATACTGAACAACTTTCCCTAAGAAACATAATAGCAAATTCACAAAAAAATACAATTCGACTTGTTATATTCGAATATGCGAATTGATATTTTCGTCGATTACACCATAATAATTGATTAATACATTTTCTTTGGACGCTAAAACATTAGAAAATACCAGGAATCGGGTTTCTTATTTCTTTATCGGAAAAGAAAAAGTGTAAACTTCAAGGGTTCGCCCACGCAATGCGCTCTCAGGTCGCTCTTCTTTCAGTAAGCCGACTTTAAATGCAAGAATTCAATTCAATGCTTCTATTGTCAGTAAATGCAGTTACATTTTCTTACAAACAGTCAATTATTATTTTGCCGCGTTCCGTAAATTGACGATAACTTGGAAAACAGCTACAGGATCCAAAGGTTGTAAACATAAATGTGTCACATATTTTAGGAGGTGCTGAAGCAGCAAGATGGTCTGAAGACCATCTTCAAACTGAACAGCTTTTAATATCTTCTTCTTATCATGTGGAACCGTATCACTATGGAGCCATTATATATTCGTGTATCATCCTAGAGTCTAGAATATCATGATAGCGCAAGTGTTATAACACCGTACAAGTATTAAACTGGCTGGATGATCCTGCAGCAAAAAAATTATATCGCATATCTGATTATAATTTAATTAACGCTAAACTAGAAAGTAGTTTGTTTAGAATCGAGAGCAGAATCCAATTATCGTGGTTTCAACATAGGAAATTTTTTTCAAAATATTAAACACCTAATTTGTTTGCGAAATTTAAAACTTACAGAACCCGATTTCAACCCACCGCACGGGCATGCTCACCCTACTTACTATCAAAACAAGATTATCAAAAGGTATCAATGAGTACGTTAGTGCTTTCTTTCAGTGCTGAAATGATAACAAATCATTTCTGCCTCAAAACTTAAAATGCTATTCGCATTTTAAGTTTTAACTATCTAAATAATGAAATTATTGTTTAAATCTTATCATTTTGTTATAAATCGGTTGGGGTGTATCAGGTTTTGCGCTAATTCATTAACACGTTGTATAATAAATCTTTATTTTATAATTGATTTAACCCAATAATATCGTATGCTAGCAATTCCAGAAATAATAGAATAATATGTATTGCTCTGCGGTGCCAGATGTGTACCAAAGAACCCAATAGATTAAATGACTTCATTAAAGGATTCTATGGAAAAAGACTATTTTAATTGACTTGTGGAGAAAATAAATATATTTTTATTTATTATTTATAATTAAGGTAGACGATGGTACAACCTGTGTTCACCCTCTAAACGTAATAAATTGCACATATTCTTGGGTATATGACTTAACATCTGGGATCATCTAGCGATTTTAAATAGGTTTCAATTTCAAGTTGCGATAGCTGATTTAATAAGAGCATCAAGTTGGCGTCTGGCCAACCTTCCATTCCAAAATCTTCAAACTGGTTTTTTTCGCATTAAAAACATAACAACCATCCTCTCAACTCTACCATAGTTAAAGCCATACTAGTCGTAAAATTTACATTAAACAACGTTCGCAGATCTCCGCTACGTTCCAGAGAGCAGTACATGTGCAACCTGTGCGCGGAGACCAGGGAGATGTGGAAGAAGTCTGGGGCTTGGTTTTTCAAGTCGTTGCCTAAGTATGTGCTGCCGGACCGGCGGCCTACGGGGCGATACAACGAAATCGAGCTGGCCAAGTCTTTACAGGTACTTGTTGTATACGTTAAATGCGATTATGTATATCCCCCGAGGGAGTAAAAATTATATATCAAATTCATAATCTGTATTTCACTAGCTGAAGGGTATTGAAGGTCTTCGTCACTCGGCCATATAGGTACAGACACAAGAACATAAATCAAGTGTGATGTCGTTGGCCTTGTAAAATGGAATAAAACATCCATAGAAACTGAGTTATAATGCTTATATCTTCTTGAGTCGAGATTAGGGTTGCCAACCCTAGTATTATAATATAGTATCCTACTATATTAGGAGCCCCACTACTAAAATTGTGAGAAAAATGTATAGTAGACAAAACGACTAGGTATATTTTGATGAGCAAATAATGTATTGAGAATTTAAATATACTGGTACTTAGGTCCAATAAAAATGCCCAATAACCTAACATTATTTCAAAAAATTCTCTCTCTTCACATTTGTTCCATTTGATCTAGACTGGACCATGCCATGTAGATACTTCCTAAACAATTTCCTACTAAGTCTATTGCTGAAAAATGACAACAAGTTTTCCTAAAGTCAGTTATTATTATTTCTGTATTGACTCCAGCGACTTCTGCGTTTACAGGATGCATTATTTTCTAAAAAGAATACTAAATGGAGAGATGATTGTTCCTTAAGGATAAAAACTTGGTATTCAAACCCAAAAGTAGCAAAATATTATCTTTTTGACATTTTAAATTAACAAATTTGAAAAATACTAATAATATTTTCTTATTTTTCCCCTATCTACTATATTTTTTCGGGCATTAGGCTCGAAATACTATAGTTATTTGGTCTAAAAAAAGTTGGCAACCCTAGTTGAGATATATGCGCTCAAAGTCAAAAATAGGCCCAGGTACCTACTAACATTCTCAGCAGATACGACATCAAATCAGTCATGTTATAACAACACAAAATATGATTGAGTTAGGTAAATCAGAATGTAATTTACGAAGGGTGAAATGCGCGAAAGTGACTTATTAAATTTGTACACATCACTCATATGCCGCCTACTGTGGTATCCTTTATGAATTTCGGATTCCAACACGAAAGGGTTTAATACCCTTTTATCTTGTCTTATCTTGTTTAGAAGTCGTTATTGACTTGGGTTATTGAGTGCCCACTTTAGAACAGTTAACTAAATATAATTCAAATTCTTTACTTTCTCTCCACAACTATATTTTCAAACAACATACACATACATACATACATACATAAGCTCACGCCATTGTCCCAAGGGGGTAGGCAGAGTTCGAACTAAGTAGGGTCAAAATGTATGGATTTTGACATACGAGAGTTCGAACTAAGACTTAAAAATCGTCTCTGAATCTCAGCCTCACACACCTGTATAACCTCATTGACATTCATACATCTTTTCATGCACTTCCGTCGATTGAGGGTGCTACACAACTTGTCCTTTTCGGAAAAGATCATTGATTTGATCGTAGTATGTTTTCCTCGGACGGCCGCACCCAACACTTCCGCTCACCTTTTATTTTATTTTCAAACAAATCAAATGATAATAGGTAAGATATCACTGATTATGATCAAACAAGCAAGTTGCAGATCTCAAAATTAACATCTGCCTAGTTTGCATTAATTTATCTACCTACCTACATCTTTTAGAAGGGTTCCCTAAAACTACATAAGTTTATTATTTTAAATGATTTCCGTTAGTAGTTTGATTTGTTACTTCGTCTAGAAACAACTGAATCCATTTCAATGTATGGTAGTGGTAGCATATTATTTCTTCCTAGTCACTTGTGTCCACAATCCACAGGTTACTTTTAAATATGTATTTTGTTCTGAAAACCAGTCCTATTTGTTAAGACAGGTGAGAAGCCTAATAAGGCTTTCGAATTCTCTGACAGTAAACTTGACTACCCTAATAAATAAGAGAGCGATGATAGCTCATACGGAAGAGAGCTAGCGCCTCAATCTTGAGGCCGCGGTTCGATTCCTGGCCTGTAATACTAAGTTCTTCGGAATTTATGTACGGTTGTATTTATCATTTACTAGCACGGCGGTGAAGGAAAACATCGTGAGGAAACTTACATTCCCGAGAATTAAAAGAAAATACCATAAGTTCGGAGGTATGCGTAAATATGGGTGAGCTTGGGGCGAACACAAAGGACCAGCGCTGGTCTCCGTGTTACAACGACCCTTGCTTGCAATAGCCCAACCACAAATAATAATACCCTAACTTGTCTCCATCAATCCGCTCTGAGCTATGGAGTAGATACTTATGGTCCACTTCCTCGCACCATTATTCGTGAGAGGAGGCCTTTGTCCTGCAGTACCTACTTAACTGCTTAACTCTAGTTTAGGTATTTGTTCCGAAAACCAAATTAAGCAGGCGAAGTTGCATGGGCTCCGGGAGAGGGCTATAAATGCACAGAAAAAGGAGACATTTATTTCTCAAAAAAGAATACCTACAATTCGCTTGGAATTGAGAAATACAGGTTATAAAAATATTATGTAGAATAACTAGTGTAGTAGCGTACAGAATGAAATTACAATGCCATAAGGTTTACTAACAATAACAATTTGCTACACTATTAAAATAGGTATATAAACATAAGCCGCTTCCATAATTTTATAGCTAAAAATGAAGTTTAGCTAAATATACATCCGAATATCCGATCTCTAAACATAACTCACAAAAACCCAGCACAATATCCACCAAACACACTCAATACCAAAATTTCCACAAGGATTCACAGGATTATAACATAACATAACCCAGTAATTAATATGATTTCGAAATCACAAGTTCGCTTCGCTCCTCTGCCTTGCCTTGCCTGTAAATTGATTTGCATTAACTCAAACAGACAGACTTAATACAACAACCAAGTTGTATTTCATTAGAGTTCAGAGAAATTCGCAACTGAAAGTTGTCGGAAGTATCTATTACATTCAACTGTGCTATATCTAACCACTGGCCACAGGCAAGAATATTGTACCTGCTGAAAAAATTCGAGCTCACTTCGTAGATTCCAGACGTATCTATTTCAAATATCTAGATTCTAGAAGTATCTTCCTGTACAATAACTGAATGTTTTTCGACACAGTCAAGAAATCTTATTAAAAATGTAGAGCTCGCTTCGCTCGGATGTTCCAGGAGTGCAATTTTTGTATCTCATTCGCTGAGTTCAGCAGTTGCAAATGTCAAAATTACTGTGGAGATACGCATCTTTCTACTGCTGATTTGACTTTCAAAAATCGCACTCCTGAAGTATGATTTTTGAAAGTCAAATCAGCAGTAGAAAGATTCATGTCTCCACAGTAATTTCGACATTTTCAACTGCTGAACTCAGCGAATGAGATTCAAAAATCGCACTCCAGGTACCTGTTTCACTGGCGAAATCTGGCAAGAATCTCCCTTACTTTATTAGTGGTTTACGGGTCTAGCCAGATGCACCCCTTAAAAATAATCCTGCGGCGTCCATGCAAAGTTTCGTCGAATCGAATTTAACATTAGATGTTATTAGGTAAACACCTAAACACCAAACAATAATCTACATAACAAAGAGTAATTACATGGACATTGATTCGGAATAATGCTTTATTGCAGTTCGCCAGCTTTCAACAGAATTCAGCCGTAATACTGAACACAAAGGGAATCACGACAACAATGTGAGATATAGGGTTACCAGACTGACGGATCCCTTGCATGACAGGTTTATGTTTATAACAGTTTAGTTCCAGCCATTCAGGGGAAAAAATTCAAGGGGCATGCGATAGAGTTACGGGGCATGCTGAAAATTGCCAACAATAACACTACGCCTTACACAAGATGTACAGTTAAGGGTTACCCATGATACTGAACAAAAAACAATAGGAAATTAGTAAAAATTTTGGTCTAAATTCCGTAAGAAATGCCATCGGCTGATAGAATAGAACGTTATTTGTAAGCAAAAATTAAAGTTTTTTTAAGAGGCTTTTAATAGGTAAACGCTGGCTCGGGCCATATTTTGCCTGTTTTTAGAAGCTATCTTCTCGTTATTTGAAAGACACACACATAATTGAAAAGTGTAGCAATATTCTTCAACATCTCGGCTTTATTTGCTATCGATCATATTTCTTATTTTTCTATAAAATACATATGAAACCTGTGTTCAAAGGAAAGCCTAAATATTGGAAAAAATCTGTATTATGTGCTATCTACTTTGTAAGTTGAAGTCACTTTTACTTGAGACACATACCTTTGTGTAGACAATATTAAGATCTAAAATTGCTATTAAGCAAATTTTTTTTAAAACCAGAAGTTAATGAGTTAATTAGATAATTGTTAAATTTGGGGCGAATTCTTATGATTTTAGAATGTGATTTCCTTGGATAAGAGGGCTCCACTGTGACATAATGAAGGACAAGTCAGTCGAAAATAGGTATACCTACTAAAATGACGTAGTTTAATAGAGGTGAGGTGGCTCTGAAAGAGTCAAGGTCGTTCGGTCAGGGAAACCCCTTAAATGAATTTTCTTTATGTTGGTTCCTTTGGGAAAGTTGATCAGTATCATGAGTAAGTCTTCTCTAACACTGTAAAGTCGAAATACCTACTGGCTTATAAAGTTGGGTGTTGTGTACGATAGCTCAATGGTTTATGGCATAAGCAGAGAAGCTGGCAAATATTTACAATATTTATTCCGCTCATCACCTGAATTAAAAACAGGAGTAGCCTGGAGTAGCCGATCTTCTTCTGACGTGGTTTACTGGACTAACCTATGATAATATTTAATACCAAACCAGATTTTTTTCAGAATGGATAGATAATTACTTAATGGAAACTGAAAGGGAATTTTAATGAATTAAAGAGCATTTAATTGTTTTTTTTTCATCTCGTTTACTTTAACAGTATTTATAGGTAGGTACATGAATCATGTATTTCTCATTACTCTCAATTACGAAATAATATTTACGATTTTTAGGGTTCCGTACCCAAAGAGTGAAAACGGGACCCTATTACTAAGCCTACGTTGTCCGTCCGTCCGTCCTTCTGTCCATCTGTCCGTCTGTCCGTCTGTCCGTCCGTCTGTCCTACCTATTTAGGGCTGTAACTTTTGAACCGTAATAACTAGATAGTTGAAATTTTCTCAGATTATGCTTTATTATGGCGGATTTGTTAACAAATAATAAATATGTCAAAAAGTTTAAAATTAAGGTGGGTTCTCAACAAGAAACTAGTTTTTATCAACGTTTTTTCTTTACGCTCTATCGTAAAAACGGTAATACATACAAGCGTCAAACTTAATGTGATTATAGAGCAAACTCTACAAAATAACAACAAATACTAAAAACTGGCCAAGTGTGAGTCGGTCTCGCGCCAAAGGACCCAGACAAAAAAAGTTTTTTTTTAATGTTGTGTTCTGCGGTGGTGTGGTACGGAACCCTCGGTGCGCGAGTAGCCCGAGTCGCACTTGACCGGTTTTTTTTTATTTACTTACTTACACTTATTATTTAATTTGGTACCTAGGTCTGGTAACCCTATCCTAGTCTTCATGTAGACGCATAAAAGCTATTCAAGCTCGTCCATTTGGATAGGATCACGAAGCTTTTAGGAGTTGAATGTAAAGTTATGCATTGTGCGGACGTTTTATTAAAAAAAAAACAGATTTTCCTTTGAGTCAAAGAGGTCAAGCCGACTTTAATAACCTGGGCTATTTTCACAGCTGGCTTGCTGGCTGGGCTGGGTTAGTATTATATTATCTGTGGCTGGGTACAGGGTTATAATAAAACGAGCTTTTACCCGCGACTTCGTCCGCATAAATTATATACCAGATTTTAAGTCAGATGATAAGCTATCAAACAAAAAAAGTTTCATCAAAATCGGTTCAGTAGTTTTTGCGTGATACTCGAACAAACAAACACCCAAACAAACAAACAAACAAACATACAAACAAACAAACAAACAAACAAACAGACAGACAAAAATCCAAAAATTGGTGATTTGGAATCAGGGACAGGTAAAAACCATGTCGTAATTTTTTTTTTGTAAATATCTTCAATGTACAGACAAATTTCTGTTACAGTTTTATAATAGTTTAGATGTGGAGCTACATTTTCAGGGGTGGTTCAGACTATCAATCTAAACAACTTTTACTACGGGATACTATAGTGCAATTGCCTTGCCTACTCAACTCAAATGTATGAAACAGCCGATTTTTTTGCGATTTCACTTTTGCTCCGTAGTAAAAGTTGTTCAGTTTTATAGTCTGTACCTACCACCACTGAAAATTTAGTTGAATATTTTATTACCACCATAATATTTAAGTACGTGATGAAAGGACATAAATGAGTGTCTAGCAATGATAATGTGTGATTAAATTGCAACAAGGTTAATGACGTGTGCGCGTGCCATATGCGGCACTTTGAGTCCAGTGGCGCCCTCGTCACAATAATAAAGATTTCTCAATAAAGAAAGCCTAAATTAAAAAAGTGCCCACTTGACAAACTACAAAAGCCTTCAAGCTGTTTTCATAGAATACTTTTATAGGTTTTTAAAGGTCTAAACATACAAATGAAATAACTGGCCAAGAGCGTATTGTGCCACGCGCAGGGTAGGGTTCCGTAGTTGACCGTCACAATATAATTTTTGTTTTATGCTACGGTTTAACGGCTAATAAAATCTAAAAACTACATTTTATAAGTTGATCGACTATTACTCGTAAACTTGTAAAGCCTACCTAGCTGTGATAGTTAAATGTTTTCTTTTAAATTCGTTTTATATGCTATTGCCGTGAATTTTTTTACATCTTCAACTACAACCGTTTAGCTGGGAGAGCGGGAGGACACTTGAATTTAACCAAAATTTTCGCTTTAAAGCTTAATATTACGCTAACGGATCCCTAAATCGAAAAATGGTTGTACCAAGCCCATAATATTTTTAAAAGACCTATCCAACGATACCCCACAACATGGGATAGACGAGAAAAAAAATTTCATTCCCACTTCGCGTGTAGGGGAGGTACCCTAAAATTTTTTTTTTTTCAATATTTTATTTTACCACTTTGTCGGTGTGATTAATATGTATACACATGCCAAACTATAGCTTTCTAGTACTAAGCGTCTCTGAGCTATGCCGCGGACAGACGGACGGACGGACGGACGGACGGACGGACGGACGGACGGACGGACGGACAGACGGACGGACATGGCGAAACTATAAGGGTTCCTTGTTGACTTCGGAACCCTAAAAAGATAACAAACGGCCGCTTTTGTTTTTATTCGAAATTGTCTAAAACCCATTTATTCAAATTAAGAGAATATAAAAAATAAAATGGAATCCGCAACGCAGGAACCTTAATCACATTCATCGATATCCGCTATAAGCTTCATCAATGGCAACACACAAGAATAATCCGTATGCAAGCTTCGTCAGGCATCGGCATATGTGTGCATATAAAAGGCACTGCCGCCCTGCGCAACCCCCTCGGCTCAAAGGTCCATAAGATGCTAGCCGCATTTCCCCTCTCATTGTCTTTAATTTCGTTTTTGGTACTGTTAAATCGATGTGCTTCAAATCGCCCATAAATTTATTTTCCGTAATCCCAGAAGCAACTTTAGCGTAGGTATATCCACTCTTTCGCACAAGTTTTCCACTATTTATTTTATCCGTGTAAATTTGGCTACGTTTGTTACTATCTATTTTAATCTGCGTGAGTTTCACCGTAGCCTAGGATGCCGCCTCAAAAAAAAAAGATAGTGATGTTACTGTCTTTGTTATTTTACGCTTGCTAAATTGAGATTGAATACAATTTTTCTCGTTTTGTCGGTTTGTCGGGCCCTAAAAGGTAGAGTAACCACTTAACCCATACTACCTCAATGTCTTATTTCAACAGGAGGCAGCTGGCAACAGCAGTAACGAAGGGAAGACGGACTCAGAGCCAGGGTCGCCTCTCAGCACCCACGCGCCTTCATTCTCGAGGCAGCCCAGTAACACCGACAGCAGGAAATCAGTCGGGTCACCACATGTGAGTACAAAACTAGAGTTTCTTTGTATGAAGTGACCGAAGGGAAGACGGGCTCAGAGCCAGGGTCACCTCCCAGCACCCACGCGCCTTCATTCTCAAGGCAGCCCAGTAACACCGACAGCAGGAAATCAGTCGGGTCACCACATGTGAGTACAAAACTAGAGTTTCTTTGTATGAAGCAAAGACTTCTATTAAAACTGAGGTAGACGGGGCATACGCACCAAATCTTGAAACGTTCCAACGGAGCTAATTAGCATCGTTGCGCTCAGTGTTCATCAGCGCCCTGTACGCGACGGTCTTAAGCGGAGCTAAGGAGAATTGATATTTTAATTGAAATTAAATGAATACAGGCTGCATTATCATCGCTAAACTTGTTTAAAAGTGTCAATTTTCGACAACAATATTAGTTGTACCGTAAGTATACAGAATTAATGCCTATTTATTTAGTTTTTAATAATTTAGAGCAATATTGTTTCCATTACTATGTTTCCAAATTGTGTAAGCATCATGCTTCCATCTCTACCCACGCATAAAACAACCATCGCAATTTGGCTGCCTAATACTCACAGCGGGTGGGGAATCCCCGAATCTCGCAACGGGTCGCATCCAAACGTTTGTACGGTCAGCTAGCAAATTTTTAAAACAAAATAATTTTTTTTCTTTTTCCAGATAATAAATTAATGAAAAGTCAGCAAGATGGTAAAATGCCGTCTTGTGTTATAAGATTCTGTAAAAATTATACGTCTAAATCAAATAAATTAACCGGAATAACTTTTCACAGGTATGTATTATATTCAAAAATGTTGATGAATTGTACAATTTAAATTACGTACATAAATTATTTTTCTTTTGATAAGTCCATAATTTTTGCATAAATACATACGCAATTATGTATGTAGCTTGTTGGTTATTTATAGTTATTTTGTGTGTTTATAGGTTTCCCCAAGATCAGCTGCGGGAGCAAAAATGGGTCGAAATTGTTAAACTGGAGAGATCTGAAATGGACTGGACACCCAAAATTTATAGTCGAATTTGCTCAGATCATTTTGCGAAAGAAATGTTTTATACGACAAAAAATGGTTTACGCAAATTAAAGGGTGATTGTACCCAAGATACTGAACAACTTTCCCTAAGAAACCTATAGGAAATTCGTAAAAAAAATTTCGGATATCGAAGTTTTGTATGAAAAGCCGATTTTTTTTTGCGAATTTCCTATTGTTTCTTTGAGAAAGTTGTTCAGTATCATGGGTACAATCACCCCTTAAAGTAATGCAACTGTTTACCCTAACACCCTGTATAAATTATTTCAAATAAAAAAACTATGTGCATAAATATTATTTCAAACAAAATTGCTGTGTTAATATGTGTAAATAAAATAACTGTGTATATAAATATTATTCCAAACAAAAAATAACCATGCAACTAAGTGTGTATATAAAAATAATTTCAAATAATAACTGTAAAACTAAACTGGATTTTTATTTAAAACCCTAAATATTGAAAAATTTACCAATCTTTTTTGCACTCAGTATCAGTACCTGCGAGTGTTTTGTATAGGCACTCGGCTTACGTCGTGAAATTTCGTTTGTGTTCGGTTGTAGCCCAACGCTATAGACCATCATTGTCACTCTTGTTGACAATAAATATTGATATCTCACGCTCGTCTACGTAGATACTTTTTCTTTGTGTGAGTAATATTGTCAATGTGTAGTTTTAAGATTGCTTTTCAAATGCCATATGGTAGAGTACAGCACGTCTACCTCAGTTTTAATAGAAGTCTTTGGTATGAAGTGACCGAAGGGAAGACGGGCTCAGAGCCAGGGTCGCCTCTCAGCACCCACGCGCCTTCATTCTCGAGGCAGCCCAGTAACACCGACAGCAGGAAATCAGTCGGGTCACCACATGTGAGTACAAAACGTAGAGTTTCTTTGTATGGAGTGACACCCAAGTTTTCAAGAGTAGGACAAGGTAGGACTAGAGTCTGTTCAAAAGACGGACTCACAACCAGTAGTATTGTGTAAGTTTCCGATTATATTGTTTGCAAGATCGGTAACGTATTACGACTGTAATATAGGCAATTTTTATGATAATCACAGAAACCAGTGATCATCACAGTGTGATTCCGGTCTAACACAGTGTGATCGCGGCGAACCTATCCAGTCGATGGGTCATCTGCTACAATGTCCGTTGTGCCCGAACACCCGCACGAGAGAGGATTTAAATACAGCTACACCTGACGCTGTTAGGCTTGCCGAACACCTGGCTACTAAAATATAAAAACACCACTGAAGAACCATTGACACGAAAAGAAGAGCAGAAACGGAACCTTTAGCAAAATAAGTTGATTTTCGACATCGAAATTATGTTTAATAAGGGATTCCATGGATAGACCTATTTGAAATACCTATAGGTACTTACGAAAAATCTAATTTTTTGCGGAAATTGTCAAAAACAACAAAATTCGAATGCTTTCGATACTCTGAACTTGAATTATGATTAAAAAATTACAAGATTTTACAAGGCTATATTGAGATGATGTTGTTCGCCATAAGAACGTTTTCGAAACTAAGTTGTTTCGACAACTCCAATAATAATTAAATTAATCTGGTCTCGAGCTTCTATCAAAGTTGATCAAAAAGCTTACCGGCTTAATTAAAGCTTGCCAGTTAGCTCTACCTACGTGCCTCGCAATTTCAAGACGAAAAACTTGAGTAGAAATACATTTAATTAGGTACCTATGTAGGTACAAATCGTGAGTAGTGGTATCAGGATATACATGGTCCTCCTTAATAATTATGCTGACGGTTTGATCAGACAATCTGAACAACTTTCTCTATATACAAATCAGTTGTTCCATACAAAACTGCAAACCGTGCCTAATGCTGACATTTTATTTTATTTTATTATTTTTAAGACGCGTCTGTTTGTATAATGGTGTAGAATGTAGATTCCTTCCAGCTTTCTTATACCTTTTCATCTACCTATCTATAGTTAGAAAGTTCTGCCAATAAAAATATCTAACGTTGGATATAATATTATGACGGAAAAGTTGTTTTTCTTTTTTCTTGGAAACATATTATCATTACATTATCAACTCCTTTACATTGCGTCCGTGCCACGGGCCATACAGAAAAACAAAGAACTAAACAAATAACATCTTGCATAGTACATAATACTCTAAGAACAACATGTTTTGTAAGTTAGCTTTTGTTATCAGTTAGGTACCTACGCAGATTGTATTTAAATGCATAAGTGCGTGCGTCTTGTGTTTAGCATTTACCATTTATGCATTTACCCTACTGAATCTGATGGCACGGGAAACCGTTTAGGTAGTTATTCCATGTAGTTCTGTGCTAGGTCCCGACGCGAAACAAGTGAGACTTTTATGTCCGAGTAGTTCCACGGAACTATTTATCACGAGTATTATTTTTTAACAAACCCAATGATCTGACGAGTTAGTTCCACACATTCTAATTAGTACTATACGGTATACGGAAATGTAAAAAAAAAAGATAGTGTATGAGTTATGATTTATGATTCAAAACTCATAGACTATAATTTTTTTTTATGAATTTATGACATAGCTGTATGACATTATTCTTATGTAGTTACCTACTATTTAACAGGAACAAAGACTACAGTTTAATTTCAAAAATTAAACAATAAAAACACGATCCTTTACATTTTTTTATTCCGATCCAGTAGAAAACATAATCTCATAAATCTATAAATAGAACTAAAAATAAGTAGTCATTAATTATTTTGGCGCCATCGATCCTATTGTCGCTACCTAAAAATACTCTAGAAAGGTTAGGTACGATAGGTAGGTACTTTTACTTATATGGATTGACGCAATTACCAACTTGAAGTCAATTCACGTCCAATTTTAGCAACCATTATGAATAGCTTGTCCCATGAGTGTATATTAAAAGCTTTCTCATTTTCACTCTGTGTGCACTAAATTACACAGAAAATAACAGTAAGCGTATAGTGCGATAACTCATATCCATTTATTTTACACACTCGATTACCAGGATAAAAAATATCTACTTTCATAATAATTACCTACTGCGCTGTAGACATGCGCCGTGTGTTGCTCAACTTAGTACTAGAGTCCAGTAGCAAGACCATCTCTTTTCTTCCCATGGGTATTATCGTAAGCTGTGGCTAAGGGATATGGTTCTTTTTGCTGTGGTTTTGACCTATTACTATTTGACACGTTATTCCGTTCTGAAGCCTCTAAACGGCTACACGATTAAAAAGGTGACGACGCAAATGAAATGACCAGATAAGGAATACTGTCGTGAGTTTATGTTTTTTTTTGTATGCTGGAGTCAAAAACAAAAAAGCTTTCTGTGGTATCAAACACTATCGGGATGTTTTCAGAAAGCCAGGATTTGTGTGTTTATTTTTACAAACATTTATTATTTATATTTATAGGGTATGGTTGTTAAATTCTGCAACTTTTGTTACCTAGTTTGTTTTCTGTTTGTTATGATAACATTGATGATCAAAGTTCATATCATTTATATAAAAAAATAAAAAGTGGACACTGGCCAGCGTACTATTAGGGAAAATACTGCCAGAGGAGATTTCTAACCAAAGCTTTTGTAAATAACATTACACTTACTAGGATATCTTTTCCCGTAGGGAGAGCCAAGGTCCCTTAAGTAATAATAAAAGTCATGTAATGCTAACCATTTTGTTAATTTATTTATTATTGAATCCGTTTCATAATTTAGAAACCATTTTGTAGTCTTATTATTTGAGTAAAAAAATTATGATTTAACTTTCGTTAGATTTCATTTGAGATTCGCAAGTTAAAATCTCGGGAGCAACAATGATGTGAAAAAGGTTTAAAAAATCTCAATGCGTAGAATTATACAGACTTTATAATAAACGATTTGTATTTAGCATAATTTATAAAATAAAATAAAGTGGATATGGGCTGATATACTATAGGTACTATTGGGAAATATCGCCCGAGGAGGTCTCGAACCAAAGCTTTGTGATATTAAAACGTACTACTAGGGTTTCTTTTCCTGTAGGAAGGCCAAGTACAATCCAATAATAATCAGGGTCACATTAATGCCAGTAATTTTGCTAAATTATGCTAAATTATTTAAACCTTTTAAAAATGTATAAGGATAAAATATCCGTAGGTAGTAGTTATTCTAGAGCAAAGTTTGTTTTGGACTAGCTAAAATAAAATCTCTTTGCATAAAAATATGTTTGTTTTTTTTTCGAACACGCATCCTGGCAACTATTACAGCGAAAAAAAAAATACACGGCCCTATAAGGAAATTAAAAAGAAATATTTTGTTTATTTTTTATTTTAAATGGCGATGGCGATTTGAAATATTCTTTCTGCTCATTACGGACAGTTGTAAACACTTTTTTAACGAAACCCAACTTCTTTTTATTAGAACTCCTTGGTTTAATTTAAATACCTAACATTGTAAATTAGATATTTTCTATTGAATCCGATCGAAATGTCTTGAGTTGTAAACACAAAAGCTAAATTGGAATTTCTAACAATTGAAACACTTTAACTATCTAGTTATTGCAATAGAACGTTCAATGTCGTGGAATTTACGGAAGGCAGTAAACATCTGGGGGCCAAGGACTAATGAATTCAAATCGAGTCAACTTGCGTGATATAAATAGAATGACATTGGCTACGGGAATTACGTTATTTAAATTGTCTATTTTTAGCCCTCTGCCCCTATAACTTATTTTAGGTCGTTTATTCCGGCTTAGAATGAGTGCGATTTTCTACTGTGCCACCGCTTTTCTTCTTATAGTTGTTTACCGATGTGAATGTAGGTAACTAAGAGATAAGGTCACGTAATCATACCTTGACACGTACATCTTATTATTAAGAGCCTATTTCGAAAAATAATTTTAGCGAAAAGGGCGTGTGATAGCTTATATTACTGCCAGATGCGAGAGAAAGAGATGGGGCGGCGCGCGCGCCTGGATCGAATCAAGCAAAAAAACAAACTTTATTTAATTGTGATTGTACTATTTATGTAAGTTCAATTCTGCTCTAATCAAAACTTAGATAATAGCAATCTCTTTTTTATAAATCAAGTCTCATGTTTCTATTATTCACCGTTTAGCAGTTACAAGCGTTTATAGACAAAAACGGAGGCTACTTTGGCTTGTTTTTCTATCGAGAAAATTTGTCTTAATCGTCTTTTGGCTCTAATCAAAACTTCAATTATATGTTCAATTTACACATATCCGCAAATCATACTCCTACTGTTAGTACTTCATGATATATGGAGCTTTGAAGAATCCTATTTTTATACATAGCCCCTTAACCTGAAACAATAATTTTTTTAATTAGGTACGTATTGAAATTAAATAAAAGCTTTGCCACACAACCGTGCTACGGCTTCGGGGTCGAATCCTCATGGACGACATGCCAGGTACCAATGAGCTTTTCTAACTTATATACGTAATACCGACTGCTCTCAAACGGTGAAAGAAAACATCGTGAGGAAACCTGCATATGCTGAAGAAGAAATTCGGATGCGTAGGTAGGTATGTGAAGTTATACCAGTCCGCACTGGGCAAGTGTGGTGGTCTTACGCCCAAACAACCTTCTTGAAGGTTGACAGGCCTGTGTTTTTTTTTTAACCTACTTCGTCCCACTGCTGGGCAAAGGTCTCAACACACCTGTTGTGTGAGAAATCAGCCAAACTAAAGTGGGACTGGGCTGGGCAGATCAAAACGATCTACAGGGTGAAATTGATATCATTAGCATCCTTTTAAACTAATAGTTTACCCAACAAACTGAACAACTTTTATTATGGGAGCAAACCGATCGGAGCAAAAAAAACAGTTGTTCCATACTAAACTGCAATGCCTTTTCGACTCGAATGTATGCAACAGCTGTTTTTGCTCCGTTCGGCTTTGCTCCCACAGTAAAAAGTTGTTCAGTTTTATGGGTAGACTCTTAGTTTAAAAGAGCAAAAATCAAGAGCAAACCCATACTTAGTAAAAATAAAACCGGTCAAGTGCGAGTCGGGCTACTCGCGCACCGAGGGTTCCGCACCACACCACCACAGAACACAACATTATTAACTTAGAAAAAAAACTTTTTTTGTCCGGGACCTTTAGCGCAAGACCGACTCACACTTGGCCGGTTTTTAGTATTTTTTTTTATTCTGTAGAGTTTTCTCTATAATCACACTAAGTTTGACGCTTGTATGTATTACCGTTTTTACGATAGAGCGTGAAGAAAAAACGTTGATAAAAACTAGTTTCTTGTTGAGAACCCCCCTTAATTTTTATCTTTTTGACATTTTTATTATTTGTTTACAAATCCGCCGTAACAACGCATAATCTGAGAAAATTTCAAGTATCTAGCTATTACGGTTCTAAAGTTACAGCCCTAAATAGGTAGGACAGACGGACGGACGGACAGACGGACAGACGGACGGACGGACGGACAACGTAGGCTTAGTAATAGGGTCCCGTTTTCACCCTTTGGGTACGGAACCCTAAAAAACATGCTAATGATATCAATTTCACCCTGTACACAGGGTTGTATACAGGGTGTAAGGAAAAGTATCATTAACCTTTAAACCACATACTCTACCCATGAAACTGAACAACTTTTCTAGTATGGGAGCAAACCAACCGGAGCAAAAAAAAAATCAATGGTCTCATACATTTGAGTCGAGTAGGCGTTACAGTTTAGTATGGAACAGCAGATTTTTTTTTTTTGCTCCGATCGGTTTGTTCCCATAGTAAAAGTTGTTCAGTTTGATGGGAGTATGTGGTTTAAAGATTATGATACTTTGATATTATTGATACTTTTCCTTATACCTTCTTAATAAGCTTTATAAGATTTTTAAGGGGATGCTCAGGCCATTATACCGAACAACTTTCTCTATGATAGCGACATCGAAATAGCGAACAAAAAATTGCGGCAGTATCGCCAGCTAGTGTGGAAAGGCTCTAGTTCTTCGTTCTCGTTTTCATTCGTATCTTGTTGTGATAAAGACGTTTATCTTGTTAGCGCTTACTTGAGATTTTAAATCGAACTTTGTTCAAAGTTTAATACTTTAATGAACATAATGTTACGGTCTTACCGGTCGGTTGGAAATTGTACAAGATTATTTTCTACAATTTCAAAACATTTATTATCTTCTGAACATAATACGTTTTCAGCGTTCAGTACCCAAAGGGTGCTAACGGGACCTTATTACTAATACTAAGCCTACGCCGTCTGTCCGTCTGTCTACTACATTTAAAGGGCTGTATCTTTTGAACCATGATAAGGTAGCTTGTTGAAATTTTCACAGAATATTGTGTTATTATTATATTTTGAAATTAGGTAGGTACCTACATAAAGGGAGATTCGCATACAAGAAACGTGTTTTAAACATTTTTGCTTGTCTTGGCGGCAAAGCGCATGTGCCTCCTCAGTGATGGATATCCAAAACCAGGAGATCTTAGGCTTAATCCCTCAATGGTATTGCCTCCTTCATTGACCATGTATTTGAAGGGTGAAGAAAGCAAAAAGTATTGGGGCTAACACAAAAGATCCCACTGGGTCGAAGTGTTGCTGGCTTGCCAGCCCCCACAACAAGATAAGATAAGATATGAAACGTTTTTGCTTCATCGTAAAACTGCAATACAGCGTCAAACTTGGTCTGATTATATTGCAAACTCTAAAGTAGGTAATCTACAAATAAAACCCGGTCAAGTGCGAGTTGGGCTCGCGCTAAGAATTCCGAACTGAATGATACAATTTCTTTGGTACCTACCTAAATACATACCTAACACAAATTTATGTGCTGATACGGAACCCTCGGTGAGCGAGTCTGGCTCGTACTTGGCCAGTTTTTATAACAATAAGTATAATAGCCCTAGGAGTTGTCTGCGACAGGGAGACGGCCTGAATATGACGCAGATCGGCTTATAAATAGCGCGTCGTTCCTTTGAAATGAGATTTCCATAATTTTGTCTGGGGCAAGCTGTAGAAATTTCTACTATAAGATGACCTTCTAGTCGACATTAATAATGCAAGAGTTGTTAAACTTATAAAAAAGTTCCGTGACTGACTGACTGACTGACAGACGACGCACAGCCACAGCCCGGACACTGCATACAAAATATTTAAATCGACAAGATGACGTTAGCACTTGCGAAACCAAAGAAATTGAACCTTATGTCTTCTTCTTAGGTAACGAGTAACCAGTGCGCGGTAACCAGAGGGCGATAGAGGGGGTGAGGAAAAAAGTTGGTGGGAGGAAGGGAGTGTCCGTGCTGTATCTAGTAATAGATACTCTTTCTTATACTGTGGCACAGCCTAAACCGCTGAAGACAGAAACTTATATTAATACAGGGTGTTAGGGTAAACAGTTTCACTACTTTAAGAGGTGATTGTACCCATGTTACTGAACAACTTTCCCTAAGAAACCTCTATAGGAAATTCGCATGTAAAAATTTGGATTTTCCATACTAAATGTAATCTGCTGATCGAACGTTTGAATGAAAAGACGAAAAAAAAAAATAGGGAATTTACTATAAGTTTCTTGCCTATTTCCTATAGGATTCTTAGGGAAATATGTTCAGTATCATGGGTGCAATCACCTCTTAAGAGCCTATGTCGAAAAATAATTTTAGCGAAACGGGCGTGTGATAGCTTATATTACTGCCAGATGCGAGAGAAAGAGATGGGGCGGCGCGCGCGCCTGGATCGAATCAAGCGAAAAAACATTGTACTATTTATGTAAGTTCAATTCTGCTCTAATCAAAACTTAGATAATAGCAATCTCTTTTTTTTAAATCAAGTCTCATGTTTCTATTATTCACCGTTTAGCAGTTACAAGCCTAAAACTTTAAATATTAGTAGGGTATTTTGTTACACCCTGTGTATATCCGAATAAATATAAGTATTGTGCAATTGAAATCCCTCATGCCACAACCTCTAAATAGTTCGGTTCGTTATCTGTTCTGAGTTCGGTCCAGTATTAGGTACGTCATAGTCAGAGAAGTCACGAAACAGATTTCAGCACGTCACAAGTTCTGAGATTAATAAACACCAACCATTGACTTACCAACTACTGGACGTAGGGTCCGCGCTCAAAAGTGTCCGAACCAAAAGAGGACCAAAACGTAGGTAAAAGGAGAACCAATTACGCGACAGTCTTCGTTTGATCGGCCGACTACGCGCGCCGTGTCCCGATGGGGGAGTGGGATGGAAAAGAATTTCAGCATTTTCAATGTTTTTAGTTGGTTTATATTACTACACGTATACCTAGCGGCACTATGCACTATTTTCGTCTAAAAAAACACTCATTCGAGTGCTAGAGTTTCGTCTAGTACTCGAATGAGTGTTTTTTTTTTAGACGAAAATAGTGCATAGTGTCTTGTACATACAGTCAGCCAAATCAAGGTCAGCGCAAGATATTTGTGCCGCGACTTAGGCTGCCTGTCGTTGGCTCGGCCGAGATCGGCCGGGCTCCTGATTGGTTAATATTTACACAGCTACACAGCTCGCCCAGCCAGCTCGCATCAAGTGGACAGGCATCCTTATACTTAGGTTTGTGTATTTTAGTCTCGGACAATTTTTGAGAATTTTGTACTAGACCCGGCGTCCATAGTATTCTACGACAATGACACCAACAATATAATTATAAACACATTTACATAATACATAAACATACGACGACCCGGGGATGTGCGTAGCTGTCGCGTAGCCGTAGCAATTCGTAGCCTCGTAGTAACAGTGTAACCTCGTAGTAATTATGGGCAGTATTAAAAAATCCGTTTACGGAGATAACATCGAAATAAAAATCTGCTATCCCATACGTTTGAGTCGAATAGGTACTGCAGTTTTGTATGAAACAGCAGATTTTTTTCGCGATTTCTAATTTCACTCTACGTATTGTATACTTACTGGGTGAAATTGATATCATTGGCATCCTTTTAAACTACTTAAGAGTCTACCCATCAAACTGAACAACTTTTAGCAAACCGATCGTACCAAAAAATCTACTGTTGCATACATTTGAGTCGAGTAGGCAGAGGCACTGCGGTTTAGTATGGAACAGCAGAATTTTTTGCTCCGATCGGTTTGCTCCCATAGTAAAAGTTGTTCAGTTTGGTGGGTAGACTCTTAGTTTAAAAGGATGCTAATGATATCAATTTCACCCTATCTCGTGAAATTCTCCAGTTTGATGGTCTGACGCATTTAATTTTACATCCTATATAATACATTGTAGGTATGTATGATTCTCTTGTGAATCTTGCGATCATAGTGCGTCATTTATCACTTCTCGTAACAAAAGTGGGGTATTAAGGGTGGACGAGGAACGGGGGGGAGGGGGGGGGGGGGGGGGAATTCATTGAGGGATGTTTTTATTGATTCAGGGTTAATTGAGGTCACTCCACTTCATCTGTCGAGTGGGAGATGGGTAAAAATAATTGTGTGATCGAATGACTTGCAGATTAAAATATAGGATGTGAAATTAAATGCGTTACATATTAAACAGGATCAGGAGTGAAATCGCTCTCCTGAAGTATGATTTTTGAAAGTCAAATCAGCAGTGGAAAGAGGCACAATAATTTTGACATTTTCAACTGTTGAATTCAGCGAATGAGATTCAAAAATCGCACTCCAGGATCAAAATGAACAACTTTCACTACGGAATTATGATCGAAATCTCAAAAAAGATATCAACTACACCACTAGTTTTCAATTACTAACACAATTTTTAGGGTGTGTTGATGTTCAGTTAATGAAACTAAACAATTTTCCCGAAATAGCATGGGTCGAAAAATAGAAAACACTACCTTTTTCCCGCGACTTCGTCCGCATAAATTATATACCAGATTTTAAGTCAGATCATAACAATCTATGGACTTGGTCCGAAATAAAATTATTTTGAAAATTTTTGAATAAGCTATCAAACAAAATAAGTTTCATCAAAATCGGTTTGTAGTAGTGTTTGCGTGTTGCTCGATCAAACAAACAAACAAACACACAAACAAACAAACAAATAAACAAACAAACAAAAAAACAGACAGACAAAAAAATCAAAAAATTGGTGATTTGGAATCAGGGACAGGTAAAAACACTTCTGTTACAGTTTTATAATAGTTTAGATTCTCGGGACCTCTCATAGAAAATCGATCTGCTGATTCGCACTTTTGGATGGGAAGTTAAAAAAAATCTCGATTTTGGTCCCATGTTCCTTAGGGATAGTTGATTGTTACATTGTCTGAATACTTACACCCTTAAAATTTGCCTATGTAATTAAAAACTAGTGGTGTATTCAAGCTAATTAATAGGGGAGTGGACTGCAGAAAATATATTTTAGTTTTATCTTCTTGGTAATTTTTTTTTTTTAAATAACGCTATACTCACATTTTTAGTTTTTATTTAAGCTAGAATACTATTTTTAATAACATGATGAAATATAAAAAGTAATGAAATGTTGATGACGTCACTTGTGGGTATTTAGTACAATTTTTCATACATCGCGCGCGTTTTGACGTTCGATTAAAAGTTCCTAATTTGACGGACTGTCCGATCCCCTATTACTGAATATACAGGGTGCAACTTAATATGCTGATACTTTTTAAGGGGATGATCAGACCATGAAACTGTACAACTTTCTCTATGGGACCAACATCGAAATCGCGAAAAAAAAAATCTGCTGTCCCATACATTTGTTTGGCTCCAGTAGGTTTGCAGTTTTGTATGGACGAGCTGATTTTTTTTCGCGATTTCGATATTGGTGCCATAGAGAAAGTTGTTCAGTTTGATTGTCTGATCATCCCCTTAAAAAATTGTCAGCATATTAAGAAGGACCCTATATTATGTGAGCGTTATTTTCAAAAGTTTGTTTCTGTAATGTGGTCGTAAGGTACGGTAGCAATTAAAGTACCTACTCTGTGATAATACAAAAGAAATAAAATGTCCCTGTCCATTATTTTTCTTATCCACAATTTAAATAAAACATTTCCCCTTGCAATAGCCAGCGGCATTCCGCCGCCTAATTGTTTTAACCACCGAGGACTGGCGAGCTTGATGATATTAATGGCTTATTTATTGAGAATAGAAGTACATATTGATCTTTCATTCCACCCTTGATGACGTCAGAACCACCAGGAAAGAGAAACGATCAAAATTATCGTTTTATTGCAATGGAAAATTATAAACTCTAATATAAATGCTGTAAGAGAGGTTTGTGACCCGATTTGTGCAGGTTGTGGAAATATGACTGTATTCAGCCTATTGTGTAAGTTTCATATTATATCGTTAACAAAATATAGGTACTTAAAAATTGTCTAATAATATCGGTCATACATAAACATAACATAACATAAGTGTGTAAGGAATAGAGGGTCCTTAATATGCTGAAACTTTTTTAAGAGGATGATCAGACCGTCCAACTGAACAACTTTCTCTATGGCACCAAAATCGAAATCGCGCAAAATAAATCAACTCTTCCATACAAAACCTACTCGAACCAAATGTATGGGACAGCTGACTTTTTTTTCTTGATTTCGATGTTGGTCCCATAGAGAAAGTTGTTCAGTTTGATGGTCTGATCATCCCCTTAAAAAAGTGTCAGCATATAAAGAAGGACCCAGTATAATTATTGAAGAGACAGTAATATGGTTAATAGTAATAGAATAAAAACATAAATGTATATAAAAATCTAAACTATTCAGCAAATCCGTAGCGGTTCGTTTCTAGCCTAAACGAGCCCATGACGCACGCAGCGTTACCCCGTTGGATGGCTAAGGCAATGCGTTGGACCAGAAACGAACCAGACCGGGGATTGCAGCCTCTATCCCGCATCCGGTGACCCAACTCTTTGGCTCTTTGCCTCAGCGCTCCAGGGACCACCTGTCTCAACTGCGAACGGCACGAATAAATAGTTTGCCTTCAAGGACTCTACTCCTGGTACTCTACCATGAGTGCTTCGAGCATGCCGCGCACTCTGCAGCTGACCCGGCTACCTGCGAAGTGCGGCGAAGGTACGTTGGAGCTTAGGTAGGTAGTACTTACGCAGGTTGCATCCGAAAGGAGGCACCGGCCTTTCTGCCAGGGGATACGTACGATAACATAAGTCATAATACGTTACCGGTCTTGTAAACGATAAAATCGGAAACTTACACGATAGCACATGCCTACATTATTATAGGTACCTAAACCACCCGTAACGTCGTCGTCGCGTCGTCAGAAAACTAAACACTGTTATCTTTTGATTAAATTTAATGTTATCAAAGCTGTTATATGGTAAAGCACTTAGAATAAATTAAGGTGTAACACACCATCACTCGATCTGCGTAGCAAAAAAATATGTTTAGTTTACCCGCGACTTCGTCCGTACAAATAAAATACCCGATTTTAAGTCAGATCATAAGCTATCAAACAAAAAACGTTTCATAAAAATCCGTTCAACAGTTTTTGCGTCATGCTCGAACAAACAAACAGACAGACAAAATATCCAAAAATTTGTGATTTTTTATTAGGGACACCTAACAACCATATCGTAACTAGATTTTTTTAAATATCTTCTGTTACAGTTTTATAATAGTTAAGTTAGGTTTTATAATTTACTAGCGTTTACCCGCGACTTCGTCCGCATAAATTATATACCAGATTTTAAGTCAGATCATAAGCTATCAAACAAAAAAGTTTCATCAAAATCCGTTCAGTAGTTTTTGCGTGATACTCGAACAAACAAACACCCAAACAAACAAACAAATAAACAAACAAACAAATAAACAAACAAACAAACAAACAAACAGACAGACAAAAAATCCAAAAATTGGTGATTTGGAATCAGCGACAGGTAAAACCCATGTCGTAATTTTTTTTTTTGTAAATATCTTCAATGTACAGACACACTTCTGTTACAGTTTTATAATAGTTTAGAAGATGGCAACTAATATATTTTATTTTATATGGTAACCCTGACACGACGGTCACTCGATACGACACTCTTGTTAGCGTAGCGGCAGGAAGGTCAGAGCAGGGGCAGGCCGGAGTTCCGGGAAGGAGACCTTTTGATCACACTGTTGTTCTTGTTTGTACATATAAGAGGATAATGACAATCCTTATCCTTAGTCCGATGATCAAAGGGTATAATAATATAATACAACGACATTGGACTTGACATGCCCTCTAATCCAGAAACTCTCAATACAAACCTAGGTATGATCAGGTATGATAAAAGTCAAAGTAAACCTTCTTAGAATCGCACTCCGAAACGGAAAAAAAAATGCCTATGTGGCCACAGATTATTGAATAGTTACTTCCGTAAACGTAACGTACAAACTTAAGTAATTATTAATTATAAATGTTCTATTTTATAATGGGTTTAAAGGAAAAGTACCACATAGGTACTCTACCCATCAGACTGAACAACTTTTAATGGGAGCAAACTACGGAGCAAAGCGATCAAGGCAAAGTGACATTTCTATTGGCGTAAACGCATGGTACAATAATATACTGCGCCTGGTATTCTCTTCCGATCACGTGACTGACCACGTGACTGACACAAGCCGACGTCATCATACCCTTTTACCAGCCTTTTACCATGTTTAACGGCCATTTTTTTGTGACGTAGGCTTGTGTCACTCTGGGAATAGAAGACCTTGTTTTTTTAAACTATGGCGTAAACGCTAGTAGAAATGACAGAATGTATGGATTTGACATTGGCGATCAAAACATTTCGACGTTTGCTCTCTCCACAGTACGTCAAGTCCATACATTTTTAGGGTTCCGTACCCAAAGGGTGAAAACGGGACCCTATTACTAAGCCTACGTTGTCCGTCCGTCCGTCCGTCTGTCCGTCTGTCCGTCCGTTCGTCTGTCCTACCTATTTAGGGCTGTTACTTTTGAACCGTAATAGCTAGATAGTTGAAATTTTCTCTGATTATGCGTTATTACGGCGGATTTGTTAACAAATAATAAAAATGTCAAAAAGTTAAAAATTAAGCGGGTTCTCCACCAGAAACTAGGTTATTAACGTTTTTCCTTCACGCTCTATGGTAAAAACGGTAATATATAGAAGCGTCAAACTTAGTGTGATTATAGAGCAAACTCTACAGAATAACAACAAATACTAAAAACCGGCCAAGTGTGAGGCGGTCTCGCGCTAAAGGTCCCGGACAAAAAAAGTATTTTTTCTGAGTTAATAATGTTGTGTTTTGTGGTGGTGTGGTACGGAACCCTCGGTGCGCGAGAAGCCCGACTCGCACTTGACGGGTTTTATTTATGTTTTCTAATGTCGTTAACGCTAATCGAAAGTACTTTGTCTATAGGCACAGGAGTTCGATTTTTGAATCTCATACGTTGAACTCAGCAGTTGTATTTGGAGATACGCATCTTTCTACTGCTGATTTGACTTTCAAAAATCGCACTCCTGTCTGGAGTATGATTTTTTTATGTCAAATCAGCAGTAGAAAGATGCACGTCTCCATAAAAATTTTGACATTTTCAACTGCTGAACTCAGCGAATGAGATTCAAATATTACACTCCTGAGCAGAAAAAAATCTGCTGTTGCATCATACATTTGAGTCGAGTAGGCGTTGCAGTATGCTGATTTTTTTTTGCTCCGATCGGTGTGTTCCCACAATAAAAGTTGTTCAGTATGATGGGTAGAGTATGTGGTTCAAATTAAACATAAAAAAAATAAAAATAAGCTGAATAGAACTGAATGTAAAAGCAAAGAATACTGTAGTGTGTGCATAGCCCCCCACACACACATAGGCATAAGTTAGATATAAGTGATTGTTCGCTCCATAGAGAGCCATTTATACGTATGAACATTGAACATATCTTGTCATTTATGAACACCTGAAAGTCCCACACCGCATGGCGACCTTGCCAGTGCTGCCTTTGGCAGTGCTGGGCTGGCTGCTTGGCTACAAACAATTAGGTATAGTCGTAGATAAAAGGCTGCTCTTTTCTGTGTGTGTAGTCAATTAATTAGAAACAAGAGTAGGTAGCATGAAATAAATAATACGCTTAGATTATTGATTCAATGGCTACAATCAAATAATCTACAAATCAATCTAAGCAAAACAAAAATAATGCACTTCAAACTAAGAGGCAGTGACGTGCTACACTTTGACATTAATTATGAAGGACAAAATGTAGCAGAGACGCAGAACATTAAATTCCTAGGTTTAGAAATTGACAGAAATTTAAGATGGACATCGCATATAGAAACTGTCTGCAATAAACTTTCACAGTTCTCTTACGCCCTGTATAGGTTAAATAAAATTGTAAGTCCGGCAGCAACTCTTGCAGCATATCATGGTTATGTCTCATCTACACTGAGATACGGAATTATTTTTTGGGGTAACGCAACCGAAAGAAACAGGGTCTTTAGAGCACAAAAACGATGTGTCAGGTCAATGTGTAAACTACGGCGAACAACTAGTTGCAAACCACATTTTGTAAGGTTAAATCTTCTTACAGTACCATCCCTCTACATCTACGAAATAGCAATTTTCGTTAAAAAAAACCCGAAGTTATTTACACATGTAAAAAGTTTACGACGATGTGATCGGCTTTGTGTTCCACGGGCCAATACGAGCGCATTCCAAAAAAGCGTCTTTATAATGGCGCCAAAGTTGTACAATAAAATTCCCTACTCAATTCGAGCTTCAGTCTCATTGAATTCCTATAAGCACAAGTTGCACGAACTATTAGTTAGGAAATGCTATTATACCGTAGACGAATTCTTAAATGACACACAACTGTAATTGTAATTGTAGCTCTTGACATATACCTACTCTACTTTGTTGACATTGCTAATTTTTTCTTTTTGTTTTACTGAATGTTGTTTGTTGTTGTTGACTAAGTGTGGAAAAAAAAAAAAAAAAAAAAAAATGTATGTGATAAAAAAATTGACATTAACTATTATTTCTTAACAGTCTATTTGTGTATGTTGCTTGAATGTTATTGAATTTTATATTGAATCCTATTGTGTACCTAATAATAGCATGTCTATGGATAATATTTATCAATTATAAAATATATTTTGTTGAAATTTAATTAAGATTTGACACAATTATGTAATCATTATCCTTTTTCCTAATTTTTTGTTTTTTTGTTAATGTTAGTTTTATGTAAGATGCATAATTTGTATGCCTAGCGGCAGAATGCAGCGTACTGTTTATTCTCCCACTGTTATACCATCTACTAATGTAAACCTGTATTCACAAATTAATAAATGAAATGAATTGAAATGAAATGCATATGATATGTTAATTAGTCATCCCTTCGAGGATGTTTTAGAAGGGATCCGTAATTATAATGCTACTGTAATTACAACTGCCGTATAATGAATCGACTCGCTCAGTCCACCGGTCCACGACATCGCTCTATTCCTAAGATAGGAAAAAAAATCTCTATACAGATGGATTAGGCCAGTCATTTTACGGAGTTTTGTTAGGGGGGGGGTGGGGAGTAAAAATGCTGTAGGTACCTATACCCAACTAAAATGTATGGGACAGCTGATTTTTTTTCGCGTTTCCTGAGATAGGCTCCATAGTGAAAGTTGTTTATTTTGATAGTCTGAGTTCACCATTTCAGTATTATTTTATTTTATTTTATTTTATAATATTCGGGATGCTAACAGCCTCTTTTACAAAATAATGTATTCAATAACATGTCATTTGCCATTTACAAGCATCCACATATAGATTTTATACATTTAACAATCATTTACGTTTCTATAAGTGGTCTTCTGAGTAGAAACTATTAAGTATTAATAGTCTTATCAGTTAACAACTTTTTGGTAAGTCGAGCACTACAGCTAAATAGATCAAATCGAGCGTCCTCATTCAAAATATTAAGCCGTTTACAAGTTCTAGGAAAGAAACTGTTTTCCCTAAAGTTGGTACGGTGAGATGGATTTGCTAGGCTGTCACTTAAACCCTGTAATTATGTGATATGATATGATGACAGAAGCATAAATGTTACTTAAAAATGACGTATCGGATTATATTGTTTCATGTTTTTGTAAATTATTGTACTTAAATAAAGTTTTCTCTTCCGGTACCTTAAAAATTTCCTAGTATGTTATATTATAATACGTTGACCGATCTTATAGGAAACTTATAGGCCTAAAGGAGTTTTGAAAATTCCCTGACTACGAGTTGACCAACGAGTCGTCCGCGTGGTAGACTAAGTAAGGCCCACTCCCTTTCACCATTATTCGTGAGAGGAGGCCTTAGCCCTACAGTGGGATCCTCAAGCTCTAACTTAACTTTAATCTCTCGCCAATCTTTACAGGACAATCACTACGAATGGAGCGAAACTGACCTCCTGACCCACGGCATCAGCGGCCTCAGTCTCCACAGGACTGAAAGCGTGAACCAGCGCCCTCTTGCCGCCCTCAAACGCACCAGCAGCAAAGGCAGTGCCTACAGTCTTAGAAGCATTAGGAAAGAACTGCCGAAACCCACGCAGCCTGACAAACCTCCGACGATACCCGACTCTGGATTCGGAACCCTGGAGATTAAATTAGCTTATGATAATGCTACTTCTTCTCTTGCTGTGACAGTCCTGAGGGCCAGGGGTCTAATCGGAATGGATATGACGGGGTTGTCTGACCCTTTCTGCAGATTAGAAGTTTTGCCCAGAGGTAAGAGTCGTTTGTTACTTTAAGAATGCGCCACTCAATATTATTGCGTGGCTCGACTATGCCTCCTCATGATGAAGCTGGTGCCAATACAGATTGGTGGTTCAATTCTGATTAACTTGATACTAAATTTAATAAAGCTCTAAGTATATGATGATTGTTTATTTTCAGAAGGAACGTATTCTAATAGACTTCGAACGAAGACAGTTCACAAAACGAAGAACCCAGAATTCAACGAAACCCTCCATTTCTTCGGCATCACAGAATCTGACCTCGTCATTAAATCCTGCGAGATTGTTGTATTTGATGATGACAGGTGTGTATTCAATAAGTAGGTACACTCTTATTCGTAGGGTACACTTCATTATATAAGGCTTTGACTGCCAAATGACCGACAAACGATGGAAAATCTATTGTTATTGTGACCCGCCGGCGTTCAACGTGCTTTTAAGGGCCTATGTCGAAAAATAATTTAAGCGAAACGGGCGTGTGATAGCTTATATTACTGCCAGATGCGAGAGAAAGAGATGGGGCGGCGCGCGTGCCTGGAACGAATCAAGCGAAAAAACAAACTTTATTTAATTGTGATTGTACTATTTATGTAAGTTCAATTCTGCTCTAATCAAAACTTAGATAATAGCAATCTCTTTTTTTTAAATCAAGTCTCATGTTTCTATTATTCACAGTTTAGCAGTTACAAGCGTTTATAGACAAAAACGGAGGCTACTTTGGCTTGTTTTTCTATCGAGAAAATTTGTCTTAATCGTGTTTTGGCTCTAATCAAAACTTCAATTATATGTTCTATTTACACATATCCGCAAATCATACTCCTACTGTTAGTATTTCATGATATATGGAGCTTTGAAGAATCCTATTTTTTTTACATAATTAACTATTTTTTACTATCGCTCGATCTAGCTGACGGTACATCAAAGAAGAGGTATGTAGAAGATACATCGAATATAGATGATCATTTTAGAGTTATTTTGTCTCCATGATTTTGAAGGCATACCTATATGGTCTGCCCAAGGAACACGTAAGCTATATAGCAGCTGTACAGTAGCCGCATAAAGGAAATTTCCTTTATGCGGCTACTATGCTGCTGCTATATAGCTTGCGTGTTCCTTGAGTGGGTACTTCTGTATGCTGAAAGCCAGATCAGGTCTGCAAGAAGCGACATGAAAATAGGTTGGACTTCTATCGCTGTTAGCAAGTAAATACTACAGCTACGTATAATATTAGTTTATCTATGGCCTTTACCAAGGTCCAAGACGCGCTCAAGTATTTTAGAATGATAAATACCTATGCCAGCTTCCTGCCTGGACGCGCTGTACCCGCGTAGAGAATCGTCCCCTCTTACCTTTTTTTATGAGAAAATGTCTCTGCTCTGCCTGCAGTATGAAGTGAAGATATTATACCTCTACCTAATCTAATTATGATGACAGACCACAGGGTGGTATGTTAGTTAGGACAATAGAACAAGAATCAAGTATTCAATGAAAATTTGTTCAAACATCATCATGTTTTCCAGGTACGGCTGTGACGAGATGGGCTCAGCCACAGTTCCTCTAAGAGAATGTGCCAAATCACCGACCCAACTACGCCTGGCTCTAACTGGGTCGTCAGGGTCGGAGCCGACTGGTCCACGAGTTCTGCTCGCTCTGTGCTACAGTACCAAGAGGCGAGCTCTCGTGGTGACTATCTGTCGAGGTGCTGACCTGCCTCCCCAGGACAGTAATGGATATTCAGATCCTTTTGTCAAATTGTGAGTATGCTGTTGCCTGTTTCGAGGCTAAGGTCATTACTATTTCTGCGTGTTCGTTGGTATGAAACGACTAACCGTTTGTCAAGACAGCACCATCCACTTGTATAATACTCTCTACAGGTCCAGCGGTTAAGCTTAACTGAGTGGGTAAGGAACCTATACTCAGTGAAGCTCTACTCCAGTAACTGCGACTGTCAGTCCCTTGCTAAGCGTAGATCTAGATCATAGTACATCTCCTCTTTATGTGGAACCACTACGTCCAGAAGTGGACTTATGTCTGAAGATGATTGAGATTTGTGTTATTTGCGATGAGTCAATTAATTTACAGTAAAATTTTAAACCAAAAAATGTTTTCCTTTCATATTTCCTTCCCACGAATAGTTGGCTATATCTTATTGCCAATTGATCGTTTCACCGCTAAATCCAAAAGGAAATACTTCTTATATAAAATACTTACGTACACTTATTATTGTATCTTCCAGGCATTTAGACCCAGACCCCTATCACAAAAAGCACAAAACCTCAATCAAATGGCGAAACCTGAATCCAGTGTGGAACGAAGAGTTCCCATTCGAGACCCGTCCCACAGAACTGTCTCGGCAAAACCTGACCTTGACGGTATGGGACAAAGACTATGGGAAACCAAACGATTTCCTCGGCAGTCTGGTGCTCGGTGCGAGTAGCAAAGGAAGGAGATTGAAGCATTGGATGGACTGCATCAAGTTTCCTGATCACCGGCACGAGCAGTGGCATGCGTTGACTGATACGCAGCATCTATAAGATTTAAAAAGTTGGCTGTTTGAGATCAATGAAAATTGAGTGCTATATAAACGTTGCCTTTAGGCCCATTTTCCAGCAACGTCGAGATGTCCAGCATAGCAACTTAACTTCCAATCTCTTAGCTCTTTAGCCTGAGACAATAGTAAGCAGACGCATTAGCAGAGAGGAGATTGTATCAGATTTCTAAAGCTGATTTACAAAGACTGGCCGGCAGTCACAAAGGAAAACAAGCAGTAGTCAAGACTGCGACTCCCGAATTATTACCTACATATTTTTATCTCCATCAAGCATACGCTCATTTCACTACCTCCTGTATCTCTTCCTATCCTCGCATCTCCGCTGCCACTCTGTGGTAACTGAAAGGCTTTAACGGAAATATTTTTCCGGTAAAAATGTGAAACGTATCGTAGAGGACTTGAGAAGGTGCACTACTTCACACAATATATTGTTCATTAGACGAAATATTAAAAAGGATAGAGCCAAATAAGAGAGAACTTGAAAATAGGCAATTTTTTAGAATACCCAGGTAGTCTACCATCCTACGCACGTTGAAGATTATACCATTTATCGAATATATTGTGGATATCGCGTTTCTTTGGAAATAAGTAGGAAGTTATAGACAGCGGTATTTCAAAAAGAAAATCGCGCATCAATGTGTATTTATATTTTTCGAATATTTTGTTAAAAGTTAATAAAAAAAAAATTTTGCGAAAAATATAGCTTATTATGGTTGATTGTATAGATAGGAGACCATTTATAAATTGTTAAAAATATGTATCGGTACATATTGTAAGCTGCAGGTGCTAGGCCTTCGTCCAGGTCCGTCCAGCGGTGTTCCATTTGGCCGCGCTCCGCGCCGCCCCGCACTTTCGATGTTCGCTATATCGCCACTGTTTCGGTCCGCACTTCATTGGAATAGAGTTGACATTGGAACGAAAATGTTCACGCAATTGCGAAGTTCGAATGTGCGGGTAGAGGCCCTGTACGAACGCCTAAGTATCGGTTGGTATACCTACAGTGGTATTTTTGTATCTCAATGTTCCGTTTGAATGTGCCAAAGAATATTTTTAGTATTTTTAATATTATATATAGGGTGATTTTTAATAGGTCTGTATGGCTTAAAGGGGAAAGAGTACAGCCCATTAGAAGTCTAAAACTGTATGGAACCCCTGGTCGAAAATCACTGGTTTCGGAAATAATGGACACTTTAACTTTTTTTCGAAAATTACGAATTACCAAAATTTAAGGTAAAAGCATAAAAATAAAAATAAATATTGATTTTCGACCAGGGGTTCCATACAGTTTTAGACTTCTAATGGGCTGTACTCTTTCCCCTTTAAGTCATACAGACCTATTAAAAATCACCCTATAGACCTACTACATAACATTATGTCACTTGCTTTTAATTACTAACATAACTTTAAGGGTGTATTCAGAGAATGAAACTAAACAACTTTCCTTAAGGAACACGAACATGGGTCGAAATACGAGAAGATTTTTCATTGTCTGAATACCTTAAAGTTACATTAGTGTGTATACAGGGTGAAATTGATATCATTGGCATCCTTTTAAACTAAGAGTCTACCCATCAAACTGAACAACTTTTACTATGGGAGCAAACCGATCGCAGCAACTAAAAAATGAGCTGTCCCATGCCCATACTAAACTGCAACGCCTACTCGACTCAAATGTATGCAACAGTAGTTTTTTTTTTTTGCTCCAATCGGTTTGCTCCCATAGTAAAAGTTGTTCAGTATGATGGGTAGGTAGACTCATCGTTTAAAAGGATGCCAATGATATCAATTTCACCCTGTATAATTTGTGGTTATATAAGGTCTAACAAAATTAGCTGAAACTGGATGTTCAGACCATCAAATTGAACAACTTTCTTAAGAGTCCAATATGGAATCGCGAAAAAAAATTAGCTGTCCGATAAATTTGAGTGGAGTTATGTTTGCAGTTTTGTATGGGACAGCTGATTTTTTTTTCACGATTTCGATATTGGTCCCATAGAGAAAGTAGTTAAGTTTGATGGTCTGGAGTGCGATTTTTGAATCTCATTCGCTGAGTTCAGCAGTTGAAAATGTCAAAAATACTGTAGAGCTACGCATCTTAATTTTGACATTTTCAACTGCTGAACTCAGCGAATGAGATTCAAAAATCGCACTCCTGAGCATCCCCTTATAATAATAGTTTCAGCTAATTTTGTTAGGCCATGTAGGTACAAATGGATAATTGCCTTTTCAGGAAGGATGAATGTATCACTTTCATGTAAAATAAATATTTTAATGATAGCCTTTGATTTGTTCTTTGACATCCACATTTTATCCACTAGAGCACTACTACCTAACGAGGCGATCTAGAAATTTTACTGTCATGCGTAAAATCTTTGAGATACTTAAGCATTATTCTCACGACTATATTCCCCGAGGGGGTAGTGAGAGATTCTGAAAACTCAGAATTGATGAAATTGATTTTGGCTTATATGAACCGATAAAGCTTCTTAAAACCTAGGTACTATTATCTCGTGAAATTTCGAGCATACTCTCCCACTCCAACTCCGACTTGAGTAAAATGTTTGGAACTGACTGAATTTTTGTTACAACAAAGTTACAGTGCTGTGAAATTTCGGTCTCGCTTCGCTCGTCCCAGCCTTTGAATGGTGTTTTAAGTGAACTCGGATCGACACTGTTTTGAGTCTTGGTAAGTGAAATTTCGAGCTCGCTCCATTCGCTCCAGCGTTTTAATGGTGTTGTGAGCACAGAAATGCTAATGGAACTGATACCAACCAACATAGTTTTGAGTCTTGTAGTGTGAAATTTCGAGCTCGCTTCGCTCACTCCAGCCTATGATATGAGCGTAGGTAGGCTAATACCAACTCCTACCAACACCGTTTTGAGTCTTGTAGTGTGAAATTTCGAGCTCGCTTTGCTCGCTCCAGCCTATAGCCTATATATATTGTGAGCGTAGGTATGCTAATGGAACTCATACCAAGACCATTCTGAGTCTTAGAGTGTGAAATTTCGAGCTCGCTTCGCTCGCTCCAAACTTTAAATGGTGTTTTGGGAGTAAGTAGGCTAATGTAACTTAGTAGGTATCACCATAGTTTTGAGTCTTTTCTGGAGAGAAAATTTCACAGACACTGAATTATGTTCATCCATAAAACTAGCCTTTTGCTTTCGTCCTACCTTAAACCTCCTATGCCCTACCTTCAATCAAGTTCTAGCTACGCTAAGTTCTAGCCCTGGGTGTTACACATCGTACCTACATAAATTCCGAAAAACTCATTTGTACGTTTCGGCCTGGGTGGGAATCGAACCATCGCCTCCTGCACTACACGGCAGACAAGGTGAAACGCCACGGCTTTGAGATACAATCACAAATAGGCTCCATGGCTAAGGCGTGATAGCGCTATAATCGAGTAGCCATGCTACGGCGGCCGCTGCACGGGCGACATTGCGCCGCGCCGCGATAAACGTTTTATCGCGTCTTTTATCAGCTTACTTTCCGCGGAAAATACGATAAAAGGCGCGATTAAATGATTACCTTGCCACCACAAATGACCGAATTTATTATAGCTAACAACTTCAAAGAGTGTTCAAAGATTACAAAAATCAAACTTGGACATTAGGTAGGTACCTATGCCAGCTTCCAGAAGCCGTAGCATGCTACACGTGATACGTCTTTTATCTCGTTCGGTCGAGCGCAAATAGAAAGAGAGCGAAGGTGTGAAAGCGCTGTATCACGGTGACATGCTACCCATGCAGAAGTGAGATTTTTGAAAATCATACGAGCGACTTGGCAGTAGAAAATGTCAAAATTACTATGGAGATTATGCATCTTTCTACCAGCGGCGGACTAAGCCCGTCGGAGGCCCGGGGCGGCAAAACTAAATGAGGCCCCCCGGTCTTTCCACAAATCTACACTATTATAAAACTGTAAATTTAAAAAAAGAAGTTTCTCAGTTTGTGTGTTTGAACGCGCATCACGTAAAAACTACTGGACCGATTTTGATGAAACTTTTTTTATTTGATAGCTTATGATCTGACTTAAAATCTGGTATATAATATATGCGAACGAAGTCGCGGGTAAAAGCTCGTTGATATCTACAATTCTTTCGAGCCGTGGCAAAAACTTAACATCGGAGCCCCTTCCTTCCATGGTCATAGGTAGCAAGTATTTTGTCCCAGGGAGATCCAGAACCTACAACATGGAGCGAGCGAAGCGAGCCCGAGATTCGTATAATGGTATAATCTAGCGAGCAAAGTAAAGTCGAGATTTTACAGCAATATGAAAATATATAGGAC